>OU824205.1:4954265-14864541 GCA_917499995.1 Ichneumon xanthorius | reverse complement strand
TAAGGCGTTTTAAGGCGTTTTAAGGCGTTTTAAGGCGTTTTAAGGCGTTTTAAGGCGTTTTAAGGCGTTTTAAGGCGTTTTAAGGCGTTTTAAGGCGTTTTAAGGCGTTTTAAGGCGTTTTAAGGCGTTTTAAGGCGTTTTAAGGCGTTTTAAGGCGTTTTAAGGCGTTTTAAGGCGTTTTAAGGCGTTTTAAGGCGTTTTAAGGCGTTTTAAGGCGTTTTAAGGCGTTTTAAGGCGTTTTAAGGCGTTTATAAGGCGTTTTAAGGCGTTTTAAGGCGTTTTAAGGCGTTTTAAGGCGTTTTAAGGCGTTTTAAGGCGTTTTAAGGCGTTTTAAGGCGTTTTAAGGCGTTTTAAGGCGTTTTAAGGCGTTTTAAGGCGTTTTAAGGCGTTTTAAGGCGTTTTAAGGCGTTTTAAGGCGTTTTAAGGCGTTTTAAGGCGTTTTAAGGCGTTTTAAGGCGTTTTAAGGCGTTTTAAGGCGTTTTAAGGCGTTTTAAGGCGTTTTAAGGCGTTTTAAGGCGTTTTAAGGCGTTTTAAGGCGTTTTAAGGCGTTTTAAGGCGTTTTAAGGCGTTTTAAGGCGTTTTAAGGCGTTTTAAGGCGTTTTAAGGCGTTTTAAGGCGTTTTAAGGCGTTTTAAGGCGTTTTAAGGCGTTTTAAGGCGTTTTAAGGCGTTTTAAGGCGTTTTAAGGCGTTTTAAGGCGTTTTAAGGCGTTTTAAGGCGTTTTAAGGCGTTTTAAGGCGTTTTAAGGCGTTTTAAGGCGTTTTAAGGCGTTTTAAGGCGTTTTAAGGCGTTTTAAGGCGATTTAAGGCGTTTTAAGGCGTTTTAAGGCGTTTTAAGGCGTTTTAAGGCGTTTTAAGGCGTTTTAAGGCGTTTTAAGGCGTTTTAAGGCGTTTTAAGGCGTTTTAAGGCGTTTTAAGGCGTTTTAAGGCGTTTTAAGGCGTTTTAAGGCGTTGAAGGCGTTTTAAGGCGTTTTAAGGCGATTTAAGGCGTTTTAAGGCGTTTTAAGGCGTTTTAAGGCGTTTTAAGGCGTTTTAAGGCGTTTTAAGGCGTTTTAAGGCGTTTTAAGGCGTTTTAAGGCGTTTTAAGGTGTTTTAAGGCGTTTGAAGGCGTTTTAAGGCGATTTAAGGCGATTTAAGGCGTTTTAAGGCGTTTTAAGGCGTTTTAAGGCGTTTTAAGGCGTTGTAAGGCGTTTTAAGGCGTTTTAAGGCGTTTTAAGGCGTTTTAAGGCGTTTTAAGGCGTTTTAAGGCGTTTTAAGGCGTTTTAAGGCGATTTAAGGCGTTTTAAGGCGTTTTAAGGCGATTTAAGGCGTTTTAAGGCGTTTTAAGGCGTTTGAAGGCGTTTTAAGGCGTTTTAAGGCGTTTTAAGGCGTTTTAAGGCGTTTTAAGGCGATTTAAGACGTTTTAAGGCGTTTTAAGGAGTTTTAAGGCGTTTTAAGGCGTTTTAAGGCGTTTTAAGGCGTTTGAAGGCGTTTTAAGGCGTTTTAAGGCGTTTTATGGCGTTTTAAGGCGTTTTAAGGCGTTTTAAGGCGTTTAAGGCGTTTTAAGGCGTTTAAGGCGATTTAAGGCGATTTAAGGCGTTTTAAGGCGTTTTAAGGAGTTTTAAGGAGTTTTAAGGCGTTTTAAGGCGTTTTAAGGCGTTTTATGGCGTTTTAAGGAGTTTTAAGGCGTTTTAAGGCGTTTTAAGGCGTTTTAAGGCGTTTTAAGGCGATTTAAGGCGATTTAAGGCGTTTTAAGGCGTTTTAAGGAGTTTTAAGGAGTTTTAAGGAGTTTTAAGGCGTTGTAAGGCGTTGTAAGGCGTTTTAAGGCGTTTTAAGGCGTTTTAAGGCGTTTTAAGGCGTTTTAAGGCGTTTTAAGGCGTTTTATGGCGTTTTAAGGCGTTTTAAGGCGTTTTAAGGCGTTTAAGGCGTTTTAAGGCGTTTTAAGGCGTTTTAAGGCGTTTTAAGGCGTTTTAAGGCGTTTTAAGGCGTTTTAAGAGCATGTGCAATACCGCGGTCGGTAATAAAAACTGTAATCAACTTTTCTCATGGATTCTGGCATATACGGTCAAAAGAAAAGTCTCATCGGAAGCGGATATCATTACGGCTTCCCATGAGACTTTTCTTAGGCGTTTTAAGGCGATTTAAGGAGTTTTCAGGAGTTTTAAGGCGTTTTAAGGCGTTTTATGGCGTTTTAAGGCGTTTTAAGGCGTTTTAAGGCGTTTTAAGGCGTTTTAAGGCGTTTTAAGGCGTTTTAAGGCGTTTTAAGGCGTTTTAAGGCGTTTTAAGGCGTTTTAAGGCGTTTTAAGGCGTTTTAAGGCGTTTTAAGGCGATTTAAGGCGTTTTAAGGCGTTTTAAGGCGTTTTAAGGCGTTTGAAGGCGTTTTAAGGCGTTTTAAGGCGTTTTAAGGCGTTTTAAGGCGTTTTAAGGCGTTTTAAGGCGTTTTAAGGCGTTTTAAGGCGATTTAAGACGTTTTAAGGCGTTTTAAGGAGTTTTAAGGCGTTTTAAGGCGTTTTAAGGCGTTTTAAGGCGTTTTAAGGCGTTTGAAGGCGTTTTAAGGCGTTTTAAGGCGTTTTATGGCGTTTTAAGGCGTTTTAAGGCGTTTAAGGCGTTTTAAGGCGTTTAAGGCGATTTAAGGCGATTTAAGGCGTTTTAAGGCGTTTTAAGGAGTTTTAAGGAGTTTTAAGGCGATTTAAGGCGTTTTAAGGCGATTTAAGGCGATTTAAGGCGTTTTAAGGCGTTGTAAGGCGTTTTAAGGCGTTTTAAGGCGTTTTAAAGGCGTTTTAAGGCGTTTTAAGGCGTTTTAAGGTGTTTTAAGGCGTTTTAAGGCGTTGTAAGCCGTTTTAAGGCGTTTTAAGGCGTTTTAAGGCGTTTTAAGGCGTTTTAAGGCGTTTTAAGGCGTTTTAAGGCGTTTTTAAGGCGTTTTAAGGCGTTTTAAGGCGTTTTAAGGCGTTTTAAGGCGTTTTAAGGCGTTTTAAGGCGTTTTAAGGCGTTTTAAGGCGTTTTAAGGCGTTTTAAGGCGTTTTAAGGCGTTTTAAGGCGTTTTAAGGCGTTTTAAGGCGTTTTAAGGCGTTTTAAGGCGTTTTAAGGCGTTTTAAGGCGTTTTAAGGCGTTTTTAAGGCGTTTTAAGGCGTTTTAAGGCGTTTTAAGGCGTTTTAAGGCGTTTTAAGGCGTTTTAAGGCGTTTTAAGGCGTTTTAAGGCGTTTTAAGGCGTTTTAAGGCGTTTTAAGGCGTTTTAAGGCGTTTTAAGGCGTTTTAAGGCGTTTTAAGGCGTTTTAAGGCGTTTTAAGGCGTTTTAAGGCGTTTTAAGGCGTTTTAAGGCGTTTTAAGGCGTTTTAAGGCGTTTTAAGGCGTTTTAAGGCGTTTTAAGGCGTTTTAAGGCGTTTTAAGGCGTTTTAAGGCGTTTTAAGGCGTTTTAAGGCGTTTTAAGGCGTTTTAAGGCGTTTTAAGGCGTTTTAAGGCGTTTTAAGGCGTTTTAAGGCGTTTTAAGGCGTTTTAAGGCGTTTTAAGGCGTTTTAAGGCGTTTTAAGGCGTTTTAAGGCGTTTTAAGGCGTTTTAAGGCGTTTTAAGGCGTTTTAAGGCGTTTTAAGGCGTTTTAAGGCGTTTTAAGGCGTTTTAAGGCGTTTTAAGGCGTTTTAAGGCGTTTTAAGGCGTTTTAAGGCGTTTTAAGGCGTTTTAAGGCGTTTTAAGGCGTTTTAAGGCGTTTTAAGGCGTTTTAAGGCGTTTTAAGGCGTTTTAAGGCGTTTTAAGGCGTTTTAAGGCGTTTTAAGGCGTTTTAAGGCGTTTTAAGGCGTTTTAAGGCGTTTTAAGGCGTTTTAAGGCGTTTTAAGGCGTTTTAAGGCGTTTTAAGGCGTTTTAAGGCGTTTAAGGCGTTTTAAGGCGTTTTAAGGCGTTTTAAGGCGTTTTAAGGCGTTTTAAGGCGTTTTAAGGCGTTTTAAGGCGTTTTAAGGCGTTTTAAGGCGTTTTAAGGCGTTTTACGGCGTTTTAAGGCGTTTAAGGCGTTTTAAGGCGTTTTAAGGCGTTTTAAGGCGATTTAAGGAGTTTTAAGGAGTTTTAAGGCGTTTTAAGGCGTTTTAAGGCGTTTTATGGCGTTTTAAGGCGTTTTAAGGCGTTTTAAGGCGTTTTAAGGCGTTTTAAGGCGTTTTAAGGCGTTTTAAGGCGTTTTAAGGCGTTTTAAGGCGTTTTAAGGCGTTTTAAGGCGTTTTAAGGCGTTTTAAGGCGTTTTAAGGCGTTTTAAGGCGTTTTAAGGCGTTTTAAGGCGTTTTAAGGCGTTTTAAGGCGTTTTAAGGCGTTTTAAGGCGTTTGAAGGCGTTTTAAGGCGTTGTAAGGCGTTTTAAGGCGTTTTAAGGCGATTTAAGGCGTTTTAAGGCGATTTAAGGCGATTTAAGGCGTTTTAAGGCGTTGAAAGGCGTTTTAAGGCGTTGTAAGGCGTTGTAAGGCGTTTTAAGGCGTTTTAAGGCGTTTTAAGGCGTTTTAAGGCGTTTTAAGGCGTTTTAAGGCGATTTAACGCGTTTTAAGGCGTTTTAAGGCGTTGTAAGGCGTTTTAAGGCGTTTTAAGGCGATTTAAGGCGATTTAAGGCGTTTTAAGGCGTTTTAAGGCGTTTTAAGGCGATTTAAGGTGATTTAAGGCGTTTTAAGGCGTTGTAAGGCGTTTTAAGGCGTTTTAAGGCGTTTTAAGGCGATTTAAGGCGTTTTAAGGCGTTTTAAGGCGATTTAAGGCGTTTTAAGGCGTTTTAAGGCGTTTTAAGGCGCTTTAAGGCGTTTTAAGGCGTTGTAAGGCGTTTTAAGGCGTTTTAAGGCGTTTTAAGGCGATTTAAGGCGTTTTAAAGCGTTTTAAAGCGTTTTAAGGCGTTTGAAGGCGTTTTAAGGCGTTGTAAGGCGTTGTAAGGCGTTTTAAGGCGTTTTAAGGCGATTTAAGGCGTTTTAAGGCGATTTAAGGCGATTTAAGGCGATTTAAGGCGATTTAAGGCGTTTTAAGGCGTTGTAAGGCGTTTTAAGGCGTTTTAAGGCGTGTTAAGGCGTTTTAAGGCGTTTTAAGGCGTTTTAAGGCGATTTAAGACGTTTTAAGGCGTTTTAAGGAGTTTTAAGGCGTTGTAAGGCGTTTTAAGGCGTTTTAAGGCGTTTTAAGGCGTTTTAAGGCGTTTGAAGGCGTTTAAGGCGATTTAAGGCGTTTTAAGGCGTTTTAAGGTGTTTTAAGGCGTTTTAAGGCGTTTTAAGGCGTTTCAAGGCGTTTTAAGGCGTTTTAAGGCGATTTAAGGCGATTTAAGGCGTTTTAAGGCGTTTTAAGGCGTTTTAAGGCGTTTTAAGGCGTTTTAAGGCGTTTTAAGGCGTTTTAAGGCGTTTTAAGGCGTTTTAAGGCGTTTTAAGGCGTTTTAAGGCGTTTTAAGGCGTTTTAAGGCGTTTTAAGGCGTTTTAAGGCGTTTTAAGGCGTTTTAAGGCGTTTTAAGGCGTTTTAAGGCGTTTTAAGGCGTTTTAAGGCGTTTTAAGGCGTTTTAAGGCGTTTTAAGGCGTTTTAAGGCGTTTTAAGGCGTTTTAAGGCGTTTTAAGGCGTTTAGGCGTAATAGTACGATTACAAAAAAAATTAATTAACAAGTAAAATTGTATAGTTTTTCCATAATTTTTTTTCTCATCCCCGACGAAAGCCACATTTGAAAAAAAAGAGTATCCTAATTGGGTGCGTTTTTTCATATAAACTCAGAGGACAAAGTAGTCTACAACTTTTTACAACAAACTACCGAAATTTTTTTCCTGATTCCTATTACTATTTTTTGTCGTTGATAAAACTATATAAAGTCAACTGTATAACAAGTTTTTCATCAAAACCAAGCTGCTTCTACGAGGGAGCCTAAAAAAAATAACAATATTCCACTCGTTGGTATAATTTCGATGATAATCCTCGAGAACGATAGAGGAGAGGAAAGGGTGCAGGAGAGGAATCGCGATCATTTGTAATCGGCTGATTCGTTCTCGTTGGAGTTACATCTGGCGCGATTTGTTTATCCTAATCCTTCCGATATACATTTATATATATACCTATATATCCGGGCCGTTCTATCTTATCGGTGTTCGTCAACCAGCCGGGATTATCGTCTCTCTTGGGCCTCTCCCTCATTACCTTTGTTACACTCGACCTCTACTTCGTCCAACTATATATATAAGGGGAATATGGGGCAAAATGGAACAGTGGCCCAAAACGCAATTTTCCATTAATTTTTGGCAGTCCCATGTGTTTTTTTTTTAAGTAGTTATTTTTTTAGCCCATCAACACATCCGGATTTTCTACCCCGTTTTGCCCCAACTCTCCAATCCAAAAATGATTATTGGAAAATTGCATTTTGCCCCACTGTCCCATTATGCCCCATATATTTGTTTTATTATTTTTTTATTATTCATATATATATACATATTATATATACTATATAATATATTATTATATTATATATATACATATAATTTATTTATATATACATTGTATATATATATATATATATTTCTGCTTCCCCATATATTTGTTTTATTATTAATTCTTTACGATCGTGGCTGATGAAAAAGGTGACGAATATACGTGACAAATTTAACGAACTTGTATGGCTGATGTAAGGGGTCAGAGAGGAGGGACCGGCCGCAAAGGACGCATTTTTGCGGTGTCGGCAACGAGCCGATCTATAAACCGTCAGTGTTGGACACGGGACAAAGTTTACTCCGGTACGAAACGTTACGAGACGAGTCTTTGCTTCGCAGGAGCCGAATAACACTGTGTATAACGGTGTATATGCCGAGGGCACGGACGCGCGAAAGCTACTCCGTGTAATAACCGTGGAGACCGTCGAGTAATAATGTAATATATGTGGTGATCGATGGGGAGTGATTGAGTCGTAATATTGGAGTCGCCCGTCGGCGTGTGCTAGACTCACTCTCGCACGGTAGAGCGGCAACGGCGGCAGCTCGGTATCGCGAGAGCGTTCCTTGCCATCTGGCGCGGTTCGCGTTCCTCAGTTATTGCATGTCGGTAAACATATAGCTATCAATTCATTATACAAAGGCAAACTAATATAATAAGCTCCTTATGTTGCCCGAAACTTCTTTTTTTATCCTAGAGCTCCCCCCCCCCCCCCACGACCTTTTTTGTTTCGTGGAAAATTTGCCTGCATATCATTCCTGGTAGCATTCGGACGAAACAATTGCATCCAGGATTTTTGGACGTAGTTTCGGCTGTTACTAAAATCAATGTAGGCAGAGCTATTTTTTGTATCACGATTGTTTCAGGATATTGATAATTTTTTTTTTTGTGTGTTTTCTTGTTGAACATTTATGAAAAATAAGTCTATTTTTTTTTAACTATCGAGTCATTGTACAAAGGGTGACGTTAGTTTGCCTTTATATAATGAATTGATAAGCTCATATTAAGCTTATATTAATAAGCTGAACAATTGCATCCAG
The DNA here is from genome assembly GCA_917499995.1 of Ichneumon xanthorius. Classification (NCBI taxonomy): domain Eukaryota; kingdom Metazoa; phylum Arthropoda; class Insecta; order Hymenoptera; family Ichneumonidae; genus Ichneumon; species Ichneumon xanthorius. Next base: position 14,857,128 of record OU824205.1, on the reverse strand, counting down.
GATTTTTGGACGCAGTTCCGGTGTAACTAAAATGAATGTAGGCAGTCCTATTTTTTGTATCACGATTGATTCAGGATATTGATAACTTTTTTTTTTTATAGCAAACTTTCTTGTTGAACATTTATGAAAAATACGTATATTTTTTATTAACTATCGAGTCATTGTGCACAGGGTTACATTAGTTTGCCTCTGTGCAATGAATTGATTTATATTAATAAGCTGAACAATTGCATCGACGATTTTTGGACGTAGTTTCGGTTGTAACTAAAATCAATGTAGACGGTCCCATGTTTTATCACGATTATCTCATGATAACGGTACATTTTTTTCGGTAGCGGGTTTTTATTTTACATTTAAGAAACCTAATTTTTTTTTTGCTCACCTCCGCCGGTAAGAAAGGGTTGAATATTTATTTTAATTTAATTCCCCTTCAGCAGCGTGCATAATCGCGCGTTATGACGAATCCACGCGCAATCCAAGTCCGACCCCCCTCCAGTCTAACGTCATATTTACTCTCCACCTCGTCCCTCGTCCCCAGCTCGATGCGAAGTCAATACCGGGGCAAACAGTGGAAGCGTTCGAGCCCGATGGGTAACAAGCAAAATCGAATAGTTTTTGAGGGGTGCGGAAACTGACTTCTCTTCTCGGCACGGCACGGTACACAACACCGTACTAATACCAATGCCAATACCACGACTGGTGCTCACCGAGAGCGTTCGCCGTACTGTCGCTGAGCTAATACGTGACCCTCACAATGCCCTCTACCCCCCCCCCCCCCCCCTATACAGCTGCCACGATCTCCTGCTCACTTTGCCTCTGCTGTCTGTTTCGCTGCTCGACTTTTTGTCTCATTCTCCGTCGACTTTACTTCCCTCACCCTCGAACTCTACAACCTTCACCCCCCCCCCCTTTCCTTCGCGTTAGTTGCATTACAACAATACCTATGGATTATTACATATATAGGGAAGGGCGGGGTAAAACGGACCATTGTCCTTCATTGAAGATGAGACTTTTTTGGGTTTCGGAAACAAACTATAAAAGTTCGTTTTACCCCCTTGGTCGACTTTACTTACCTCACCCTCGAACTCTGCAGCAACCTTGCCGCCCCCCGCCCCCCTTCCCATCGTGTTAGTTGCGTTACAGCACTATCTATAGATTATTACGTATGTAGGGAAGTGTGGGGCAAAATGGACCCTTGTCCGCAATTGAAGATGAGACTTTTTTGAGCTCCAGAAAAAAATCTGTAAAAATCCATTTTGCCCCCATGGTCCCTTTTCCTTCCTTCACCCTCGAATTCTACACCAGCAACCTTCGCCCGCTTCTTTCCATCGCGTTAATTGCATTACAACACTACCTACAGATTATTACATATATTAGAGAAGTGTGGGGCAAAACGGAATATTGTCCTCCATTAAAGATAAGACTTTTTTGAGCTCCACAAAAAAATCTCAAAGTTCATTTTTCCCCATGGTCCATCTTGCCCCGCTCTCCCCATCCGCCGCATCCCCACGCACTGCCAAAGTAGCCTACACTACACATACATCAACCAGTAACGACACATTCTAATCGTTACATTATCCAGCTCCCATGAACCGTAAAATTTACCATCGCGGATTATCATTTTGTCGAGTTCAATGCACATCTATACGCCAGTTTGTTTGTGAATTAAAAACATCCCCGTAATCTCTCATATCCGCCCAGCGATAGCGAGGTGCAGGGGGGGAGGGGAGGGGAAGCATGGGTCGCGGGTATTGGGAATTTACGCGAGTTTACCGGAAATTATTTGAAACAACGTTATTCATGCGACCTCCAGCCGGAACGACGTCACGTCGACATTTGCAGCTGGTATCGTTTTCTCTGTTTACCCCCGCCGAAATATAACCGATGATAATACCGAAATCTAGTTCCCCGGCTCGGGGGCAGTGGGGGGGGGGGGGGGGGGGGGGGCGCGTGTAAACCAACACGCCGCGCTCGCCGCTGTCGAGCTATCGAGCAGAAACGGCCAATATACATTCGTAGGGCGGAAGATATACGCGCGAGCGAATGCACCGGAAAGCGGGGCGCGATATATGCTAATGGGATACGAATCACGATGTACGGGGTATGATGTTCGCTTTCGCAAAAGTATTATCGTTAGTCAATACCCGAAACATCGTCGGGCGCGCGTCCCCCGTCGCTCGATTTACCAGCACCGATTCAATTAGGTATCGCTTCCGGGCGAGCTTCATAATAATACCTCTCGCGCTCTCGATTCTCTCGCGCATAACCCGGCGCCCGTATTCACACGGGCTTTCCGCGATAATAGAGAAATTATCATAAACGTGTAAATATACGTATATGTGTGGGTTCGGGGCTGCGTGTAACGCGGGCATTATCTATTCGATAGCGATTGGCCAATCTCGCGAACGCTCAACATTCATAATGAAGTAGCAAATTCCTAATTAATATTCGGCGGGGGGGTTACAATTTTTCCCAAATTTTTTTCGTTGTACTGTTTTTTGGATTACTTTAACGGTACTTTTTTGGCGGGGATTCGCCTGGTAGTTAAAATTATTGACATTTTTTTCAATGTTTTTTGTTCTTTTTTGACACCGTTACCTTTCGTTGACTAGAATTCGCATGTTTCCTGTTGGTCGATTCTGCGAGCGGATTATATTTATAACGTTACATAATATAGTGCATAATATAGGGTATAATATAGTGCAAATATAGTGCATAATACAGTGCATAATATAGTACATTCGATACTTATAACGTAACATAATATAATGCAAATATAGTGCATAATATAGTGCATTCGATGCTTATAACGTAACATAATATAGTGCAAAGAATTCTCTATCCAAAATGCGTATTTGATTCTTAATTTTTTACGTTATTTTTTTACGCACTTTATCCGTGTTTTTTTTCAGAAAAATGTAAAAATGCCTCGAGGATCTCCGTGCGTAAGGAATTAAGCGCGATGACTAGTCGAAGCGGGATCGCCGGACGTGGATTCACCCGATGGCCGGACGGCGAGCCGAGACGCAGAGATAGAATCTTCGTTCATCTATAAGTCACGCAAGTTTCCGATATTCATTCTCTTAATGATGACGGGACGTGGAAACGGGGAAGTGTGAACGCAGTGAAAGATGCATTAAGAGTTGCCACCGGCGCTGTCTGTCCCGACGCGGGGAGAGAGGGGGAAAAAAGACCGGTTGGTCGAAGAGCGCGCGTCGCCAGCAGAGCATCCAGCGGAGCGCCGCGGAAAGAGTCGCTGCGGGCCGAGAGAGAAGGCTGAGAACGTATAATGTAACGGGAATCGGCTCTCCCTAATGGACTGTCGTCTCGCATTATCGTTATCATAGCGTTCTCGCGAGTGACGACGGTTAAAGCCCCGGGCCGGTTGGAACATTTTTCATGCAGATCCGGGAAGCCTCGAGGAGAAAGAGGAAAGCGAGAGCGCGGCGCTGGCGCGCTCGCAAGCGCGAGGAGCCGGGTGGAGAGGGAGAGATAGAAATTCTCCCTAAAGTCGAACGATGCGTATCGCTAACGAAGAAGCGTGAAAAGTTCGATCTATCAACCCTCCCCGCCACACTCCCGACGACTAATCGCAGCGCCCGATGACAGACTCTTTTTTTCCTCGAGATACACCGGCGGAAAGGGAGGGGAAAAAAATCGCGGTCAAAAAAAGAGAGCAGGTTTTGTCGTCGCATATAAAAAAAGAAACAAATTGGGCGAGAGGTTTGGAAAAGATTTATTGTTGAAAAATACCTTCGATAAGAGGGAATAACGGTAAAAATGGTAAAAAAAAAACGTCTTTTTCGACAGAGCTAAACGTAATTTAGATGAGTATTTATTTAATGCAAGTAAATATTTATTTTCGTCAAATAAATAATTATTTTGATGAGTGCGCAATATTTATAAAATAAATTGTCAAGATAACGCTAATGTACATAGCTAGTAATTTTTAGAAATTGGATCCTATCGAGTCAATGATTTTCGAGAAAAAACAAAGATTCTAAAAATCAGCAAATTTTTATTCCGTCCACTTAGTTGTCTGTCCCCGATTAAAGAAAACTGAAAATTTGGAAAGGACTACGTTGCGGACGTTCGTGGAGGGAGAATGTACAAACTGTACTTTGCCGTGTTGTTTTTGCTTTAATGATTTTCGAAAAATTATTTAAACACGAGTTTCTCAATGTCCCGCCTCGCTTACCCCCTTTCCGGGTGCTCGCCGGTATAATCTCTTAAATAAAACACGATCCGCCTATATATACTGCATGTATACACAGAGAGTGAGCGCCACGCCTGTAGCAAACTCGACTTTGATACTTTACTCGATCCCCGCCCCGCGCGATTTAACAATCATCAGCACTCTTCGGGGGGATGAGGTGTGGCCTCTCTCGTATACACATATCGTATCCTCCATACGTGTTGGAAGTTGGTCGATTCGCATCAGTAACCCTGGTAAACGAGGAAGTTAGCATGCAAAAGGTATATTATCTTCAAAAATATATATATGTATATTTATATATGTTTCTTATATATCGCCAACTTTTACCAACTCGAAAACGCTAACGCCATACCTGAAATACGTCACTTCCGGTTTGAAAATCTCATTTTTCTACCGGAAGTGACATCACGCCGGAAATTCATCACTTCCGGTTTAAAATTTTCATATTTCGACCGAAAGTGACGTTTTCCTTAGATTACGCCACAATATAACTGAAGACTAGAATACAACATAAATAAAAAATGAAATAAACGAAGAGAAAAATGTGCCATGAAGTCGATGAAAAACTCGCGATGCTGAGATTATCTGTCACGCACTTTATTGCCCTAATCACAAAATGCTTATGCAAAAACTAAAGTGTTGCTTTATGTAACGTAAGCTAACAAGCTTACGTTCATTCGCACGCTTGTTTAAATTGTTCAAAGCAGCCTTACAGCGCCACGTATAGTTTAGGTTTCGGACTCATGGTGTTTCTTCAGACTAGCAACTTTTTGGCGGAAATCAGTTATGGCTGAAGTGAATTTAGCGTAAATGACCGCTTACACCACCAGAGAGTTGGTCGCGACACCCAAAAGACACGAGACGAGAGAGAACGGAAGTGGGCGAGAAACATTCGAGGACCACAGCTGCCATCGGCTCTTTTTATTCTTCCTCAAAACTTTCTCATTCGCCCGCCTTTTTCAGCAAAAATGTCCCGATTATGTGCCTATACAGCGCGGAAGGGTAGTATGAGGTCGGCAGTTGTTCGACAAGTGTCCGGGATCCCCGACGGTGGTCGGCGCATACTTCGCTACCGGAGGAGAAAGAACAAGAAAAAACAAGAAGCAAAAGAAAGAAGCCTGATGGATGAGCATCCGATGTAGATTTAGGCACATGCCGTACGTGATACTCCCGTCTTCGCCTCGGCATCGGCGAAGAGTTTTCTCCCACTTGACATTGCACACCAGACACGATTTTCTCTCACGTTCGACGCGAACGACGCGAAACCTCTCGTAGGGCACTCGATTAACGACAGTTCCGCAACGGCGAAGAGTTTTCTGCCGCTTGACATTAAGCTGGGACTAAAGGTCAACATATTCAAAATATCCTGATTCCATTTTCCTCTGAAACGGTTTTCATAAAATAAAAAAACGAATTGCAGGGCTCACTGCGTACTCTCAGAATTTGCGACTGTCCGAAAATCGGGACACACCCATAAACAGCTGTCCAGCCACTGGCGCATCTTCATCTCCGAGCGTTTTCATAAATAAGTATTTTTCAAGATATTGCACAACTCTTTAATGCATGTGTATTGAAAAACAGAAGTTCTAACCTTGAGGTTGCTTACCGCCATTTAAAAAAAATGATCGATGCACCATAGCGAACATTGGGTCGAAAGACATCGCCTTAAAAATCCAACCGATACGTTCACCTTACACACCATACTTGATTTTCTCTCACGTTCCACACAAACTACGCGAAACCTCCAGAGCACTCGATTAACGACAGTTCCGCATCGGTGACTACACCGAAATCTCAGCGGGCGCCGAGTCATGTATTCTAACTATAAACGAATTAGGTATTGTATCAGATTGCTAGATCCGATAGAACTCTCCAGGGCCCAGCGGGAGGAGCCGGGAAGGGGAGAGAGACCGTCGAGTCGGATGGAGTTGGTGTCCCGCAAAACACGATTCGGCTGGGAGAGACGGTCGAGTTTTCTTCCCTACGCTCGGACCGTTGTATCGCAGCGCTACGCCGCGGCGAGCTCGGTCACGTGGCGGCGGCACGTGACCTCCGGCTCGTTGGGCATCTCCTCCGCCGGATAATCGAGAGAACACCCGAGGAACCCGCAATTCGCCCTCAACCCACTGCTAATAATTGTACACACCCTTGTACACACGAGCCATCGACGGGATCCGACCGGGGCAACCGGCGGAGATACCACACGCGAAATACACGAACAACGAGCTATTATACATTCCACGGTATAACGCGCTCTCCTCGAGTTACGTACAGGTTAGATATGCGGCTGTGTGTTACCGGCTGAGCGTCATTAGGCACGTGCCGCACGCCGTTCGCTCTCTCCGCACTGTGCGCCACGAAGCCTTAAACGAGATGCAAAGTTCACGCCAACGTGTTCCCTCCCCGCTCGCAATTCTCCGTCACCCTGTGTTTTGATTGAGATTAAATCGTCCGATACGTCCCTATCTTAGTTTCTGTATACGCTGGTGTTATAGGCCTGTTTGTGGGTTACAGCGGATCTCGCTGGTAGCGCCTCTCGGTCGGTCGGATTACGCTGGAACACAAAACGGCGCTGCTGCTCTCTCTCGATCTCCGCAGCACGCTCGCGTAATTTAAATCTCGCTTGGGGGTCCACGGGACTTTTTTAATGGTTGGCGGTTTGCTTCCTCGCGGATTTATTCACGCTCGCTCCTTTATTATCCGTGTTATTTTCATCCGGCGTGAGGAGGCACCCTCTCGTGTACAGCGTTAAATTTCTCTCGTTAGTCGGGAGCCGGGAAGGGTCAATGTGTAATAGTTGTAAAACGTGCTGTGTATAAAACGTGAGAAGGGTATCTCGCTAAGATTTTAATCAGTTTACATTTCTTATATCATTGTCATTGTCATTGCTCAAAGATAATTTTTAACCCTAGAGCACATGTACCATTTTTTCCTACCTTCTAGCTGATGAAATTATTTAAAATATACAAAAAATTATTTAAAAAATAAAATGCCGACTATATACACCCAACTTATATAATAGTAACTTACATTCGATAGTTCCAATTTAAAAAAATCACTTACATAAAACACTAACGGGAACTCCTGACTGGGGTATTTTTGTACCCCAAGCGAGTAACTGAGGCAATCGCGCTACGCGCATCGTTAGGTCATGGAACTAAATTATCGTGGAGGTCCCAAGTCGATAATGTCAATTTCTACTTTAGCTGCGCAGTTCGAATATCGTCTGGGGTACTTTAGTACCCCAGACATGAGTTCTAGGGTTAACAAAGCCCTTTTCCTTATATTCCAAATTTCTGGAAGTCAACTATTCCTCATCGATGTCGTCGAAATCTAACCATCGGATCGGAATTTCAACGTCACTTTTATACGCAATGTAACGTAAAGAACCGATGCCTCGAATATCGGAGTTTATTAGAGTCGGCAACAGTAGATTCTAGCTCACTCGACGATGGAACTCTCTCGCGTGGTTCAAGGCTGGTCCCCGAAAAGTCTTGACGATAATATTCTATTATGCGAGGAGTATCAGAGAGAGGGAGGGGGGGGGGGGAGAGCGGACAAAAGACAGAAGGCGGCTCGTAAATAAAATCAACATTAAAAGCGCATCATCCGGCGTGAATGGAGGGAGAAAAGGCCGGTCGGTTGGTAGTAGTCATCATACGACTATAATCTCGCGACAAAAGGATATGAGAATCGCGTTTATTTCGTCCTCCTCTCGCCCCCTTCGATATCCTTTCGTCGTCCGGCTATTTCGCTCCTCCTCCGTCTCCTCTCCATTCTTCGTCGTATCCTTTACTTTTTTTCCCCTTTCGTCACGGTCTCGGGGCCGCTTCTGCTCTGCATCTTCTACGGTGTAATCCTCTCTGAATACTCGCGGTCCCGAGAACGGCGAGGTGGGTATAACGCCCGCTGGATAACGTTCTCTCCGGACTCCGCCGACGACGAACCGTGTCCCTGTTATTGTGTTTATATATATGCGCGTACGCGGATGATGAGAGTCCAGAGCACCTGGCACAATAATAACCCCGAGAGACTTATTTCTCGCGGTCCGCAACCACCGCGGCTTAAATCTTCACACTAATGATGACCAATGAGCGCGCCGCTTACTCGCAACACTGTAGAGGCTGTACATGTTAATGTTTCCGTACGGCGTAGCCCGGTAGCTCCCTGTGAAGGTTTCGTGAAGTCACGGACCTCGATTGTAGGCATCGTATTTATAGTGTATATTAAGAAGGCGCGAATAATGATAATGCGATTCAAATATTCAGGATTATAGAAATTTTTTAGATCGTCGAGAATTCAATTAATTGATTCAATGTTAATGAGATGAAAAAGTATTAAATAAAAGGCAAGAATTTCGCAATGAGTTATTAGTGTTCGGAACATTGAAAAGAGCCTATGAAATATTATATTTTAAGTCTATGAAATATTATAATTTGTGACACTGTCCGAGTCATTTTTATACCCGCTGTTAGTAATTTTATTCTCGTAATCCTTGAAAAAGATTGAGCGATAGAATTGTTTTCTTTTTTTCGATTGAATTACTGCATGACCTGCAATGTGACCTTGGGAGCTGTCGAGTTAATTAGCGGAGATTTCTATGTACTCTACAATCGAGCGAATTATCCGTGGGTTTACCGTAACACAACGTCCGGCCCGGCTTGATCCGAGATAGTCCAATAATTCTCCTGGAGAACGTCGTACACTGTATCTACGTCCAGGGCGCAGCGAACAGTATCCGTCCAGCTGTCCTGGAGCCTCCACCTAATTAGATACGCTTGGATCATCATACACCGATGCGACCGTCAGTTATGCACTATTAACAGCTCGGTGAATCTGCATTTCATTGATATTCATGGGAATTGCATTGCGTCGCGATACAATTGTCGGCCGTCCGACTTTGGCGCATAAACAGCATAACCGCTCGACAAAATGGACGACGAGGACAAAAATTGAAACTCGTCGGAAAATTTCGCGACCGGCGCGAGACGCTAACCTAAAATCGTGCGACGCGAAAGACACGAATTATACGGACGGAGCCGCGCGACTCGAGAGCCGAGGGGATGAACTAATTCAGCGCAAATCCCGCAACGTTCGTATCGCCGTTGAGAAACAGACACGTTGAATCTCATCAGGCAACTCAAATCCTCTCGCGATTGCTTCTCGCTGTTCTAACGCTAAAACTTGGTCGGTACAATTTAATCGTGGATTACGCAACTCCTGACGCTCCCGTGTACCGCCCGAACATAATACGCGAGGCGCAGACGACAGTTTCGCGATACCGGCAAAAAGTAATCTTATTTTAGCCGCGAATCGTGGAAACAAGAAACGGACCACGTCGAATATCGGTGCGAGCGGGGCGAGTTGGAATCGTATGTATTAATTGGCTAAGAACATTTTTTTTTTTTAATAACCGAAAGCAATGTCGAGCCGATAATTTCCAGTTTCCAAAACACATCGACAAATTACAAAAGATACATATTTTTTTAATTACGGAAGAAAGTAACAAGAGAGTCCAAATGTACCAGTTTTCGGACGCGGTTTTTCGACACGTCTCTATATTCGGACACTTTATGTCCCGATCTTTCAAATAATCGTAGATTTCGAGAATTCTGATGTATGAACTCAACTAGTTCATATTAACTAAAAGAATGTCTTTGCCATTTATTAATTACATCAATGAAAAAATAACATTTACGCTACAGTACTGAAGATAAGCTGTGTAGAAAGCTGGCTAACCTAACTTCTACGAACTGTTCGATTATTGGGTTGCGTATGTAGTAACTTGCACTATCGTCGGTCTTTTAATAAAACGCAACGTCAGAAAATAATTTATGCTTAAACCTTCTACAACTTTTATCTCTGCATCAAATAATATTTGTAGATACGATTAAAAATACCAAGTTGGATTTCTAATTCTAATTCAAATTAAATCTGCATAGGATTGTCCGACGACTTGGACGTCTCCGAGCATTGTTACCTTAATACGCGAGGCCTACACTCGACAGTTTCGCCATACAGGCAAAAAGTAATCTTACTTTACCCTTGAATCGTGGAAACAAGAAACGGACGACGTCGAATATCGTTGCGACTCGGAATCGTATATTCGGGGGAAAAATCGAAGGTACGAATGTACGAGAGAGAGACTACGACGTACCGTCGTGGGAAAACTGGGCACGGTCACCATTCTCGAACCTATAAAAACGTAACACGCCGAGATCTCTGGCGCTGGTGTGCCGCGGCCTGCCTGCCCGCCCGCCTGCCCGGCTTCCTCGGGGAGGGGTTATGGTCCGGTATACGACGCTCGAATTTATCTGTATAATGGACGGTGCCCCCGGGGGATGGCACCATCTGCAAATATCCCTTCATCCAGCCACGTGTGCCATACAAATTGAATTCTTACAAGTTTCAATGATATGGTAATGTAAGGACAACTTGCCGACCGGACACTTGCTACGCTTTCCAAACCCTCCGGCCGTGCTCTCGCTCCCCTTCGCCGCTCCCTCGGCAGCTTGACTGCAATCGCCTTCGCTTCGGCTCGCGTTTTCCCAACCCCCTTATCCACGGTCTTTCCTTCCCTCGCTTCCTCGGCCCTCTCTGTACCGCTATTTGCTCACTTTGGGTCTCGAGATTGTCGCGGGAGTTTCCCGAACGTCTTTCTTGCCCACCGAAGGACCTCTCGCGGCTAGCGTTCTATATCTGCGTACAAACGTAATTGCTTTGCAACGATTATAGTTCTTACCTGCGTATCTATGGGAACAAAAATACCGATTCTCGCGGCACTCGAAGAAGTTGGACGTATATTTGGCGTTAGTGGCATAGTCTGCATATTCGGTAAGGACCATTTATGCTAATATCAACGCCCCTTCTTTCGGGGCATTGATTATATAAATTTACGGATGCGTACCGTTCGTCGAATCGTTTTCTTAGTTCTTCGGCTCGCTCCACTGTAATTAATTATGTGAAGAGTTTCACATCCGATATGGACCAAAAATTGTGTTATCGATCGCTGATTATTAAGGTGATCTGAAACACCGCCGTCGGTAACAAAAACTGTACTCAATGCCGTTTTGAGACCGCAGTTCACCGACGAGAAAGAAAATTGTCTTTCCCTGGAGAATCGGCAGACGCAGGGAAATACAATTTTCTTTCTGCTCGGGGGTCGGCGGTCTCAAAACAGCATTCATTACAGTTTTTGGTACCCGCTGAGCACGGAGCAAGTGGGCGAGAGAGATAGTTGCAATTTTGAAAGTAACTTTATTCAATGGTGCTAATTTTTTTTGAGAAAAGGATGAGTTCGGGCCGGATGCGAAATTACCGTGTGCATCGGGCTCGAATTTGCTTTTTTCTCAAAAAAATTAGCACCCTTGAGAAAAGTTTATTACAGATTTCATTACCGACCGCGATATTTCACTTCCCCTTAAAGTTGTTGAACGTATCCGCTGTTGCGGTAAAGGAGCGTTCGGATACCGGCGAAGAGTTCGAAGATTCGACCGATACGGAATTCTCTGTGGAACCGACATCCGATCTTGTCGAGTAGCGGGTTCAAGCGGCGAGACTGCGAACTACGTTTACATAACATAAAATCGAAGATGGCTGGGAAGTTGCTCGGATTCGACAAATTGGCGAATTTATTTAGAATAATACGCGAGAACGGCGGTCCACTCGGATGTCTCCGCACTCTGTACAGGTTCGTACGCTGTCGAAACAATCGTCAGTGATTCAATCTTCTCTACCGTTCGAAAAAATTATTACCGTCCGTTGTTTTGGTTATGCACGGTGAGATCCGTGCTCCGAAACGTCAATCGATTCCGTATAAACGAGTGCGTTTTTGTATGCAGTTTTGACACAAATGCGATTGATAAGGCAATTAAAAAAAAAAAAAACCCCCGCTAGCGGCGGACAGTCGCAAATAAAAGAACTTATAGCTGGGCATAAAAAAAAATAAATAAAAGTACCCATAGATCTGCATTCGAGAAAGCACCCGACATATTTCAACAATCGTCCACAAACTTTGCAAAGTTCTAATCGCGTATTTTCCTTGAAACAGACAGGACGAACTGAAGATGGGAACGCTCGTCGGTGAGGACAAGTTTGGGAACAGGTACTACGAGAACAACTATTATTTCTACGGTGAGTATCGCGCAGCTAGGCCAAGTACCAGCCAATTTGTAAAGCGGGCTCTTCAATACTCTTCACCAGGGTTCAACCCGTTAATAAATGATATAAATAAAATAAATAACATAAATAAAATAAATAACATAAATAAAATAAATAACATAAATAAAATAAATAACATTAATAAAATAAATAACATAAATAAAATAAATTAATATTATGGTCGGATTATCGGCCGATATCCAGCTTGTCGCGTGTCTCTCAAACTCCCGAAATTGTGTTATCCGGTAGGAAGGAACAGATGGGTGATGTACGCAGACAAGGTATGGATGGACTACGATGGCTCTCAGGTGCCGGCCGAGTGGTTCGGTTGGTTGCATTACAAGACTGACCTTCCGCCGCACAAGGACCCGACCAGGCCGAAGTACAAGTGGATGGCCGAACACACGCCGAACCTGTCCGGTACGAGAGAGGCGTACATGCCCTACAGCACGACCCCGCCCAAGGTCGAGCCTTGGAGACCCTCGTAAACGATACAATGTAGAAACCTCGAATGAATAAAAGTAGACTAACGTAAATATTATTAAATAGCTTCCTGCCGGAGGCGTGTAATTGTTTCATGTAAATAAATGTAACTGCGAGTTGAGTGCAGCAAATCGGAGTATCGATTCAACGACTATGTCGAAGCGAAGCAACAACGTAACGTAATAAGGGATGTGCAAAGAAATAACGAGCTCGGGTCAGCAAAATAAATAATTATATTTCTCGTTTTCGTGTAAAATTGGTAGTAGATCGTTTTACATATTACGTATCACAAAATCGACGGGGGATTCTCGACACAGTCTTAAGATCGTCGACGAGATATATGGAAACGACTGGTTATTTTTTTCATTTTTTTTTCATACATTTACGTGTCTAAGCAAAATACAGACACCGTTTTTTATAGATTTTTTTTTCTTCTTGGCAAAGCGTTATTTTAAACGAGTGGCTCTTTGAATCCCTGTAAAAATAAGTCTGCTTTCTATTCGCATGACTTGAATATATATCATATTTTATATATATATATATAACTTTGAACATACTTAATCGTATGGTATACGCAGTATCACCGTTTATATCTTACTAGCATTAGGAATGTTTCAGTAGTTCGTCTTCTTTTCTTTCTTTTCTTGTTCTCTGAATACTTTGTTTATATATTATTATTATAAATAAGATATGCTTTATGTTCCCAAGTTAGTTCTGTTCCGCGTCGAAGCCCTTCTTTTTTCGATAATCGTTCTCGGACTGATAGCCCGGCGCGTGATTGTGCTCGTGGACACCGGTCGGCATGAATCTCTCGGCAATCACCGCGCACTTACCGCGACAACCGCGATGCTGCTCGGCGCAACGGTAGTGCGAACGATTCAATACTTCCGAGCGCGATGTCAAGTTGTAGACGTATCCCTCGTGGACGAGCTGCGGGCGACCTCGCGCCGACAGCCTGTAAGTCACCGGTTCTACAACTGTAAATTTCCATCGTTACTCGGGCCCAATTCAATCGCCAATTGTCACAAGTGGAAATCGCGGTAGAGTATTTAAGCCAAACTCATTTCTGCCAAACGTCATTTTCGCAAAAATAATTACTAGGCTGCAGAAAAACCATCGGACATGGAAAATCTCATTTTCAGACCGGAAATAATATTGAAAATGTTTACTATTGAAAATTTCTCCTATTGAAAATTTCTACTATTGAAAATTTCTTCTATTGAAAATTTCTACTATTGAAAATTTCTATTATTGAAAATCTGTACTATTGAGAATCTCATTTTTCAGCCGGAAATACTTCACTTCCGGTATGACGTTACTTCAGGTCGAAAAATGAGAGTTCAAAACCGGAAGTGACGTTTTTCCCCCCAAGACACATACGTATCCATGGTGTTTCTCCAGCCCAGGTACTTTTTTTAGAGGTAATGATTTTTGGTTGGAATCAGTTCAGCGTAAATGACACCCTGCCGAATTCGCGTCCTCACCTAGACCAGAGTTATCTCCCTTCGCCCTGTTCTCGGAAACGAAATCTTCGTCCCTCTCCTCGGCATTATCGTCTTTCGTGAGATCGATGGAATCGTCCGCAAAGATTCCCGTGTCGTTGTCGTCGTGGTCCATCGAAAAATCATCGGAATTTCTCTTCACCGATAACTTCGTGTCGTCGTTCTCGCCGTCGTCGCGAAGAAAGACTTGCGCTTCTCCCGTGCCCGCGGGACTCGCGACCGGAACTTCGAGATCTCTCAAAGCCGGAACGGAAGTTCTGCTCCTCTTAGCGGAATTCGTACCCTGCGCCGTCGAGCTGCGACTTTTTCTTCGGCGAACGGGAACTTCGGAATTGATCGCCCTTCTCGACGCTCTCCGAACGTCGTTGCTGTCGGAATCCTGATCGGATTTGAGGGTGTCGCTTCGCGACGACGCACGATCTTCTTCCTTGATGAAGTCGTTTCGATTTTCGCCCTCGCCCGTCAGTCCTTTGATCTGCAGAATCTCCGCTACCTTGAGGAAACTCGCGAGCTCCTCCTGCCTCACGTTAACCTCGCCCTGGTACATGAATCTCAGCAAAGACTCCACCTCCGCGTAGCCCATGTCTTTCAGAATTACCACAGGGTGCTGACAAGGATTGCACTGTAGAAAAAATTGTTTCGTCCATTCATTTCATTCAATCAAATTAATCGATAATTAATATTAATTAATTTGTATAATTATCAATTAGATTAAATAATTTTTATCTTTCAATTTGTAATTAAAAAAATAAAACGCTAAAAAAATTGTATTCCTTGTCAGGGATTTTTTTCATACAATCAGAACGGGAGTTGTAATTTTTTTGACAGACCTTAATTTTTGTAATTTTGGATCGACCTTAAAGATATCTTTGAAGTACGGACTGCATTTCTACAGAACTAATTTGTAATTGTTCATTTGGTTTTATCAAATTAATTGATATTAATTATTTTGTATAGTTATCAATTATATTAAATAAATTTATATCATTCAATTTAGAATTTAAACAGACGCAAAAAAAGATTATATTCGTTGTCAGGGTTTTTTTCCCACAATCAACGACCTTAATTTTGGTAATTTTGAACCGACCTTAAAGATATCTTTGAAGTACGGACTGCACACGGACAGGACTAATTTGTGAGCCTGCAGCAATTGTCCGTCAACCGCGAGGGTGACGTCGACTAGATCCTTGTCGCTCAGATGAGACATGAAGCCACTGGTAAGATTGTTCGTGAAGTTGTTCCATCTCAGGGAAAATTGGTCTGTCGGAAAATTCTCAGCCATGTCTCTCTGCGAATCGGAAAAAAAAAACTCAACGAAAATCGTACAACAAAATTTCACTGTCTATAAAGACGAGTGAGGGACGAACGTTAAGGAAGCTCGATCGTAAAATTCGCGACCAAGCAGGACGCGTCGATCCGCGTTTGTTTCGTCATTGAAACAGAACCGAAAAACCGTATCAACGCTCTAAACAAGGCTCGTTCAACTAAAACTGAAGATTGCGTCAACGACAGGCAAATCGTTTTGCATCGTCACAAAGTCGCAGCCGTCCGGCGAAAGGTTATGGCGCGACCTAAGATAACGAAACCTACGCAACGCGAATTAACGCTAAACAATAAAATACCGTGCACCCGTGTACCTCTATTCGCCGATTAAAATCGTCATGCACCTGTGTCACTGGAGACTTTCGTAAATCATTCGCTCCGGCGATTGGAATTACATCGTTGTTGACCATGACATTATTACACTATTTCTCAGTCAGCTCCGTCGGTGCGTCGGCTCGTCGGACGAGGGGAGTATACAGAGCGCGAGACGGTGGGGATTCTGACAAGTGGTTACTCATAGGGTTCCGTCTCGTATCTGTTTTTCCAGAGCCGAAACGTGCGAGATCTTCGCGAGCGCGCATGCGCAGTCGGCGCGTCGGGGCGCGATTAGAGATAACAGTGTAAGAGTTAAAAGTTAGAGATAAAACGACGCGGACGACAACTGCGCGTTCCGCGCGTCTCTCGCCGGGCGAGGGGGGTGTGGAGTGCGAGACGGTTGGAATCCGGACAAGTGGATACTCATAGTTGTTCGTCTTGTATCCATTTCTCCGGAACTAAAACGTGCGAGATCTCGCCGAGCGCGCACAAGTCGGACCTTCGGCGCATGCTCAGTCGGCGCGTCGGCACTGCGATTAGCGATAACAGTGTGAGAGTTGAAACGTAAAAAAAAACAACGTGGACGACAACTGCGCGGTCGGAGAGGCAGAGATGCGCGTGGAGCGCGCGAGGAGAACAGCGAAAGGGACATAAACAGCTGCTTCCGCGTCCCCAACCCGAAACAATCTGTCACCTCTGGTCACCTCTACATGGCACGAAATTGCGGAGTGACCCGAAATACGATAAACTCTACGAAAGCCCCGTAGGCAACTGGCCATAATTCTTTTTTTTCTTCTTTTAATCTCTCGATGCCGGCTAAATTTGATCTTGCCGAGGTGCGCTCGGCGGCCAACGACTACCGCGATCTCCCCGGCGCGATCCCCGCAGCGTGCTCGCCGGGCCGCACGGGAGTTCGAGACTGTTAGACACGATCGAGAACACCGCCGGCGAGAGGATGCCACGGACGTTTGTGCTCTTTACGATTTTCTTACTATATAGCGACAATTAATAAACAACATCTTTTGCAATGTCGTTGGTATGTAACGGAGGTGGAAAATTTGTTGAAAAAGGAACGTTCGTTAAGAAGGGAACAACTATAATCGAGGCCGAGCCGTTCGCCGCCGTTCTCAGCTCGAAGTTCCGAACGGAGAGGTGCGACGCTTGCTTCAAAAGGTATACACTATGCTTTTAACATTGTTGTTTCGATCTATTCTCTTTTCGCTCGTTCGAACGGCTCTTCAACTGTAAAAAAAATTCTTATGAAATTTGAAGTTTCTATGAAGTTTCAATTGTAATGAAAAAGTAATGTTCAGTGTATTGAAAATATACTTCATTTTTTTGTAATTTACTTTAATTTCAATGAAAAAGTATATTAATGTTTCATCACATTTGTGCATTAAATTTTACACAGCAGTTTTTGCATAAAACCGTCCGGCACATTAAAATTCATACGAATTTTTTTTACAGTGTCTGTAAGTAAGCGACTTAAAAAAATTATAGTGGTCAATACATTGGTACGTTACAATGGTTTTTTGTTTTTTTCAGTTGCAAGGTTTCCAGATGCTCGGGTTGCCAATACGTTTACTACTGCAGTCGAAATTGCCAGAGGCAATCATGGGTGATGCACAAGATAGAGTGTCCGAACATCAAGAGGGTTTACCCAAGGGAGGTGCCGGACGCAGCTCGAATGATGACCCGCATCATCATCAAGCTGCAGAATGGAAAAGACGAGGAGAGAGGCTACTACTCCTCGCAGGAGTATAGAACATTCAAAGATTTGATGTCCCGTAGGTTTATCTCTGATTTGATTCCAACTTTGTTTTTTTACATTTTTTTTTTTTACTATGAATTTACCTTGGGATACAATTGAGATTTTGTGCTCCAAACAGATTGCTGTAACATAAAACAAGACATGAAAAAGATGGAACATTTTACCTCCGTGAGCGCCGTCCTTTACGAATTTTTACCGCACTCGATGCTGCCAGGTCCGAAGGAGTTGCTCGAGATATTCGGACGCATGAGCATAAATTCATTTCACATACAGGACCTAGGAATGACGAGCATAGGAGTGGGGATTTATCTGGGACCGTCGATAATCGACCACAGCTGCAAGCCTAACGCCGTTACCGTTTTCGATGGCGCGAGACTGATCGTGCGATCTGTGCAGGACATACCGTCGTTCGACTGGAGCAAGGTATAAAAAAAACACCGGGAAGCGAAGTGAAATACCGCGGTCGGTAACAAAAACTGCAACCCAAAATTGTCTAAGGCGTTTAATTTCTAGGGAAAAATACGAGAACGGCAAACTATGCGCAATTCTGGAGTTCACTATTCTCATAATTTTCCCAAGAAATTGCAGCTATCTCTCTCGCACTCATAGCGGTTACACTTCACCTTAAGGCCATGTGAAAGATGTACCACATGACATATGAGTGCGAGAGAGATGGATACATTTTTTTAATCAATGGATAAAAACGGAAGCATCATCGGACACGGTAGTAAATTGTACATTCGCTAATGGTTTGCTTTTTCCCGAAAAGTCTACGGTCTCTGAATCGCATTCGTTACAGATTTTGCTTACCGACTGAGTCGCTTCACATGTCCTTAAGCTGAAGTCAAACAAAAACTGTAATTTCATTACCGGCCGCGATGTTTTATGGTTATCAAGGGCTAAAATATCTCTACAGGTATCGATAACGTACATCGACGTGCTGAGATGCGTCGAGGAGAGACGCGAGGAGTTGCAGAATTCCTATTACTTCCGGTGCTACTGCGACGGATGCGAGAACCCCGAGGCCGCCGCTACGGCCGCCGCGTGCCCCAACAAGGCATGCACAAATCCTTGCCTCCCCGGCGATTCGAAGTGCGGCAAATGCGGTCACGACTTACCGGCCGAGTTCGCGGATGATCTCGAGACCGTGAGTGCGGACTCGCTTCGTCATCTCGAAAGAATGAAGAACAACGAGAGTATCCTTTGCAAAGTGTTTCGTGTTTCCGTACGGGATTCAATGACGATTATCCTCAGCCATTCGTAACAGACTTGGAGGTGTGCAGAATGTGCCTTAGACAGCAAGAGGGTTTGCTGCACCCGCTCAATATGCTGCACGTTCGGATGCTCGAGATGGCATCGCTAGCGGCAACCGAGGCCGAACTTTGGGACGAGAGCGAGATATACACGACTAAGCTCGCTCAAAAATACGAGTTAGTAAAAAAATTCGATCTCTGTGACTCTATCGGTTAGTTGAACTCGCGAATGTATGTTTTTTTTTTTTTGTTTCAGATATTATTACGGCGAATCTCATCCCCTGACCGGACACATGTATCTCACTCTGGGAACCGTTCTGGGCTACGGCAAGAAGCCCAAGCAGGCTTTCGACGTCATCAGAAAAGCTTTGGACATCGTGAAGCTGGGCTTCGGCGAGAATCACCCCAAAATGAACGAAGTTAAAAAAATCGCCGACTGGATTATCGTCGAGTACAAAAGGATGAACGGCGACTAGACATGGCGATCCTGAAAATCCGCGAAATTCTTGGAACATTCTTGAATTTTTTTCTGTCCTTGAAAGGTCTTGGAATATTCTCAAAATTTTGCCTAATGTCCTTGAATTTTGCACGGACTTTTTACCGGACACCATGCTAGCGTCGTCGAGAAAGAACAAACGGGAACCTCCACCACTAGTAAAATACAAACTTGTTGTTTTTCCTTTTTTTTTATCTTCTCATTTACTTTCAAATTGTGAAATTCTGTAATATGTTACAATGAATGTGTTGCGAGTGTGTGTACGTGTGTTTTTTTATCTTCACCACTTTTGTTCTCTTTTTCATTCCATCATGTTCATTTTTTGTCATTTAACTTCAGTAATCTATAAGATACCTACATTCTAATTAATTACGCGTCGCAAACATACTTCACAGAGAAACAGAAAATCATCGTACGAATATATAAACCGAAAGTTTTTTTTTTTCTTAAAACGTATTTAAAACGTGTTTAAAAAAAAAAAAAGAAAAAAAAAACAAACGAATAAAAATTACGAATTTGTTACATCACGACCCTCCGGTTTGCTGTTGATATACCTCTATGGTGTCGCCCTCCTCCATCTCGAGGGTGGTCGGAGTGTCCGCTTCGTTGATCGGCTGTCCGTCGAATCTGAATCTTACTGCCGCTATCGCCAAGCCCTGTGAATAAACACTTGAAAATTAACGATAACGGCAAACAATAGTACTTTGTGATTCTAGTGCTTTTTCGTACAAGATTCGCATACAACTTGACCTCACTCGATGCGGAAAATAGCAGTTTTGTGTACACTTTGCATACGTAAAACTCCCATTTTCACACCTTGTGAAATAAAAATTTTTATCATACGCGTGCAAAAAATCATTTTCTTGACTTGCGTGATTGCAAAATTCCACCTTTGGTTCTTGCTGCAAACTCACACGTGTAAGAAAAAGTTTTTTCACGTTAGTCTCGTAATGTACAATTTTGTAACGAGGGCACAAAAACTTCAACTTTTTATGTCTGTAGTGTGGCAAAAAAAAAACTAGGGTGTTAAAAAGGCGTCCAAAAAAGTAGCTACAGTATTAAAAAAGTGTGCGCAAAAGTACCAAGAATTTTTCTCGCAGGCCTGACTGAAAAAAAGTGCCACTTGCGGCTCGAGTCGCAGACACAAAAGTGGGGCTTTTGTTGAATGTTAAAAAAAAAAATAGCACCGCGCACGACGCAGATCGCTCGAAGCGAGAAACCAAACTTGCCTCTCTTTCGCAGTAAGCGTTCATAAGTTTTCGCAGCGGCGTGTGTTTCTTTATTTTGAACTGCACGACCGCACTGTCCTGTCCCAACACCTTCAGATTTATGTGCTCCGACTCGGTCTTCGCTTCCTGCGAAAATTAACAAACGTCGATTCTTTTGATTTTTTCTTTTAATTATCGTACACGAGAGAACATGAAACCGTGCGTGACACGAACAACGACTCGCCGACTTCGAGGTTATAACATTGTTTTTTACCTTTTTCTCGTCCGACATTATAATAATCTCTCGTCGTGCCGACTCGTCTCGACAAATAATCCAACGATACTTCTCACGGATTCGTGAAGAATAATTTCACTTATCTAAATACTACGTGCGCGCGATGAGTTTACGCTCGATCTCTCCTCTTATCCGAGTGCTCAAGAGAAATCCCGCTCTTTGTCGTGCACACACGAATGCATATTGTTATTTGTTACGGTTTCGTAGCCCGGACGCCGATTTACAGAAACAAAGCTGAAAAGCACATGTGTGCACGGCGTTCGTCAAGACCGGCTCGAGCGCTGTGCTTTTCACGGGGAATCGACAGGTGGCGCCAGTCGCGGGAGCGGAGAGTCACGGTACTTCGTTCGAGAAGACGCGAGCGGCGTCTCGGTCCGCGTTACCGACCGCCGACAATTCGTCGTCCAAGTTTGATCTCCCGAACATAAATGGTCCATCGGCGATCGATCGCTTATTCGAAAATGTCTTTCCTAGATCCACGCATGCTTTATCTCGCGGAGACAGCTCGAAATCGACGATTCGTGAACCTCGAGTTCCAAACATATAAAAACAGCTTTGAAAGAGGCTCTCCAATGCGCATGCGCAGTGTCTCTACGTGCCGGCATCGTGGTCAGCGCTACCGACCATCGATAATTCGTCGTCCAATTTTGATGTCCCGAACATAAATGGTCCATCGTCGATCGATCGCTTATTCGACAATGTTTTTCGTAGATACACGCACGCTTTATCTCGCGGAGACAGCTCGCAATCGACGATTCGTAAACCTCGAGTTCCAAACAGAAAAAAACAGCTTTGAAAGAGGCTTCCCAATGCGCATGCGCAGTGTCTCTACGTGCCGGCATCGTGGTCAGCGCTACCGACCATCGATAAGTCGTCGTCCAATTTTGATCCCCCGAACATAAATCGTCCATCGTCGATCGATCACTTATTCGACAATGTTTTTCCTAGATCCACGCACGCTTTATCTCGCGGAGACAGCTCGCAATCGACGATTCGTAAACACCTCGAGTTCCAAGTAGGAAAAAAAAACAACTTTGAAAGAGGCTCCCCAGTGCGCATGCGCAGGTGTGTCTACGTGCCGGGATCGCGGTCGCTAGTGGCGAAGAGGGGGTCCTCGGCAAGCCGAGAAATCTCCAGTGGTTTACATGTTGTTCGCGGGGGGGGTGTCTCGCTCTGTTCCTCTTGACAAATCTCAATGAAATAGACGAGACGATAGAGTTACCCGCGATTTCGTGTACGTGCGAATTTGGGTTATTTTACAAACTGACGTAAGTACGTTTGCGCCGTCGACGAGTGACGAAATAATCGCGGTACCTTCGATCAGCGAGAGACGAGTGTGTGTTCTGTGTGCGACCCGACGTTAGCATCGTGGGACTCGGTTGCGAACCGCGTTCGCGATTGCGTGTGTAAACGAGTCGGACGCATCGACGATACTCAGTGCCGCGGCTCCAATTCACCGCTCACCGTCGCGACAGTTATTTCATCGATCCGTCGAGCCGTTTCGCACGCAAAATCGCGATAACGCTTTGCCAAACTTCGCTCGAGCATCCTGTCAATAAGAATCATCCATTTTGTTTATGCACAGAGTACGCACGCCTCGTTCCAAAAACATCAGATTCTGCCCTCTCGCCCTTCGGCCATGTAATGCACCGAAAGAGTATTCTTACCCGCCAGGCTATGCTAGATAACGCCAGAAATATGACTTTTTTTTTTAAATTACCACGGCACGACGCTTATTAAGCGTGCGCGATTTATGTCGGGTTTTTCAGCTCGGGCTTTTGACAGATTATCTCGGGCATCGTTTCGGTGTCATAACTTCGATTGTTGTCGACGTAATATTTGTAAACAGAGATCCCCCTCTACCTCGACGCTCGCGAACGTTTCGCACCCGCGTCGAAACGCATCGGGAGACGAACGCTGAAAATTGCTTCACAGACGTTAGGTCTCTTTTCTGGATTATGAACGTCGTTTTGCATTGCAACAATGAGGCATTTGCTATAATGCTGACGAAATAAAAAAATGCTCTTCTGGTCGTAGTTAATGTTCTATTGTCGGGTAGACCAGTTTGATAAATCAATTCTCTTTAATTTTTATGAAAATGATTTCTCTCCTTACATGGCGATGAGAAAGTGAAAACTGTGTCACCGTGGTAAATTGTAAATGACACTGGTGTGGCTAGGACATTTTATTTGGGCCGGCCCGAGTCATAGAGCAAGAAAATAAAATAATAGTAATAGTATTTTATTTTCTTGTACTATTACTCTATATCTATCCTTTTTTTTTATTAAAAGAAAAATTATATTTATTAATATATTAAGAAGTAAAGTAAAGTGTAAAATTAATACCAATAATTTTTGCACCCGTTATAAATTAGAGATTTCTAATGAATGTTTTATTCGTGTGTTTGCAGACAATCTTTTTATTTTGGGCAATACGACATATTCGTTAATATATAATTTATCGATATATTGATGAATTAAGTAAAGTACAAAAAAAATTCATTCATGGTTTTCATCTTTACACGACAATGAAAAAATAAATTTAATGTACTGGAACTTGAAATTTCCTTACATGACTCACATTAATTGAACATTAATGTATTTTTTTTGCAAAATAAAAATACCAGATATTAAAATTACAAATCTTTTGCCTGAAATTCACAAAGATTCTAATAAAGAATAAAAATTTAGTCTAAAATTGCAGATGTGTTTGAAATTTCAGAAACAGTTTATGTAAAAATCTTCCAAAACCGTTGATTAATTTTCAAACAACATTTTTTTACAGTCCAGTTATAAATTAAAGATTCCCAATGAATGTTTCATTCGTCTCTTTGCAGACAATCTTCCAGTCTTGTGCAATACAACGCATTTATTAATACATAATTTATCAATACATTAATAAATAAAATAAAATGCCAAAAAAAAAAAAAAAAATACCGGTAATTTCTGCCAGTGTTGTAAATGATTCCTAACGAACGTTTTCTTATTGTGTTCACAGACAATCTTTGAAAATAGTATAGTCCAGCAATGGTGAGCAACGGTTCGGGGCGAACGCCTCGCATCCAGGTCTTCAGGCCGACGTACGAGGAGTTCAAGAATTTTTCAAAGTACGTGGAGTACATGGAGAGTCAGGGTGCGCACAAGGCCGGTCTGGCAAAGGTGATACCGCCTCCCGAATGGGTGCCTCGTAAGGGTGGCTACAACATAGACGACTTGAATCTGACGATACCGGCGCCGATATGCCAGGTGGTAACCGGCAAGCAGGGACTCTATCAGCAGATAAACATACAGAAGAAGGCGATGACTATAAAGGAGTACAAAAAATTGGCTTGCTCAGAGCGCTACAACACGCCTCGGCACTTCGATTACGAGGATCTGGAGCGAAAGTACTGGAAGAACATAACGTACGTGGCTCCGATATACGGGGCGGACGTGTCGGGCTCGCTGACCGATCCCGAGGTCACCGAGTGGAACATAAATCATCTCGGAACGATTCTCGATTACGTTAACAAGGATTACGGTATATCGATCGACGGTGTTAACACCGCTTATCTCTACTTCGGAATGTGGAAGACCACGTTCGCCTGGCACACGGAGGACATGGATCTTTATTCCATAAATTACCTTCATTTCGGAGCGCCGAAGACGTGGTACGCGATACCGCCGGAGCACGGCCGGCGTCTCGAGAGACTGGCCAGCGGCTTCTTTCCCGGCAATTATCAGAGCTGCCCGGCATTTCTGCGACACAAGATGTCGCTCATATCGCCGCCGATACTCAAACAATACTCGATTCCTTGCAACAAGGTATATTTCATTATATTTGGCGTTTGGACGATTTATATATAGATATTTTTTTTATTGGCGGGAAAAAAAATCTCTTCACATATTTGAATTTGGAAATATCCACATTCAAATATGTAAAAGGGTTTTATTTATTTTTTTCCCGCCTTTAAAAAATATAAAAATGTATAAATATATATATAACTAATACATAAAATTTGTTTTCGCAGATTACGCAAGAAGCCGGTGAAATAATGATCACTTTCCCGTACGGATATCACGCAGGATTCAATCATGGCTTTAATTGCGCCGAGTCGACGAACTTCGCGGCGCCCCGATGGGTCGAATACGGTAAACGAGCGACGCAGTGTACCTGCAGCAAAGATATGGTCAAGATATCGATGGACACCTTCGTGAAGCGTTTTCAACCCGACAGGTGAGAAATAACGCCATCGCCAATTTTTTCTTTCATTCGAATCTCTTCGAATTCCGAGAACTATCCTCCTCATTAGCTTGTTTTTTTTAAATACACTGAATTTACTGTACAATTGTGATGAAAGATCAACGTACTTTTATAGTAAAATGAAAGTAAATTATTAAAAATAAAGTATTCCCAATGTTTTTAATACACTGAACATTAATTTTTCGTCACAATTGTACATGAAATTTAATATACCACTTTATACATAAAAACGTCCAACCCGGTACATTACATTTAATACGAATTTTTTGTTACACTCTACTATCTCATTCTGTTTTATTTAGTCTTTGTATTATTTGCAACGGTCCCATAATTCATAGATTCTTCGGTAATTCTTTAACACCCAGCATCCGATCTTTAATATATAATCGTATAATATTCATTCTTAATCGCAA
Source organism: Ichneumon xanthorius (assembly GCA_917499995.1). Lineage (NCBI taxonomy): Eukaryota > Metazoa > Arthropoda > Insecta > Hymenoptera > Ichneumonidae > Ichneumon > Ichneumon xanthorius. The sequence continues at coordinate 14,831,451 of OU824205.1, read as the reverse complement.
CACCGTCAGCACTTTCGGCGCAACCGTCCGCTGCACGTGAGTGCAGCGGCCGTCTTATCGCGCGTAGCAACACTAAATCCGCATGCTTCCATCGAGCTCTTTCTTCAGTTCACCGCGACGTCTCGAACCGTTCACTTGGTCGCTCTTCTTCACTCATAAGAGTCAATAAATATCGCAGTACGCTAACATTACCCATCGTTCACTCATTTACCTCGACCATCGCCTGGCAGACCATTAGGGTAAAAGTGGGGAATATGGCTCGGTCCATATATCATTGATTTACGTGTTAATCGAGGTGGGCCATATTCACCACTTTTACCCTACATATTTTCTCATCGAGGTTCATATTCTTGTTTTTCACCCACTTCATCTCACTAATTTCGTTGAATTACCTTCCGCTACTCTTCATGCAAATGGGCATGCCTGTGTATTATTAAATAAAAAAATATTTAAAAATTATAACGAACGCTCCAGGTACGACTTGTGGCTACGCGGCGAGGACGTCGGTCCGCATCCCGAGGACTCCCGGCAAACAGCAGCGCCACTCCCGTCGCAGATGGATCTCCTGTGCGCGAACAACACGAGCGGCGAGTTGCCGGAGAGTTACATCAGCGCACCGAAAAACAAGAGGCACACGATTCACCGCAAGAAAAACATCGCCGACTCAAATCCGGACGTGAACATGGCCGAGTTGGCGAACAGGCCGGACATACCGGCGGACGTGAAGAAGGTCTTGCAGGACCTCGAACTCGAGGAATCCGAGGAACAGCCCGACGAGCAGCAGTTGGAAGTCCTCGAGGACATTTGGCTTAAGGCCGGTGAATTGGGTGAGAAAAGAAAAAATCTAGTTCTTCGAATTTCAAATATTTTTTTTCTCGTTGAGGTAAATTAAATTAATATTGTTATTGCAGATGTGAGCGACGCCCTTCTCTACTCGGGCAAGGGCTTCCGCAAAAAGGGTCGCAAGAGAAAGAAGAAACCACCGAGCGCGGCGGAGAAGGAACGCCGAGAGTTAAAGGCGAAAAAATTGGCGGCCAAGACGGCTCAAATTTCGAACGAGGAAGCTTCGGGCACATCGTCCTCGAGCCTGAAATCCGAGTACCTCGATCAGATAATAAGCGGTCCGGTGCCCTGTCTGGTTTTACCGGATCTCAAGGTCCATCAGCCTGAGTTGCTGGGAGGCGTGACTTCGGAGACGTCGAACGGCGCACCGTCGACGACGACCGACGAAGCCTCGACCTCCGATCTCTCCGAGGCCACCGACAAAACCTCGAAGCGTAAGAAGAAACACTCGAAGAATCCCGAGCACAAGAAGCACAAGCAGAAGCACGTTTACAAGAACAAACGCAAGCACATGCCGAACGTGCCGGTCTTCAGCACGACCGAGCCTCTGGACGTCTCCGACGCCGATGTCCAGAGAAAACTCATGGCCATGCCGAGTCTCTCGGCTCACAAATTCTCCGAGCCGCCGTGCCATCGAAAGATGGGAACGCTCTCGAGCGTCGGGAGTTCGGAGGAGAACGAGTCGAGCGAATTCAGCGTCTCTTTGAAAGAGGAGTACGAGGAGGATGACGAGGTCGTCGAGATAGACGAGGTGGCGTCATCGCCGCCGCAAGCCCCGAAGAACGTTCAGGGCAAGACGAAGATCGCTATACTGTCGAAGACTCCGAAGGTCGCCGCGCCGATGAAGCAGGAGCAGCAGATCGACGCGCCAGCGAAGCAGGAGAAGGTCATCGTGCAGTACAACGAGGATCAGGCGGCGGTGACGATGAAGCAGGAAAAAGACTCCGAGAGTTTCGTCCAGTATTGCGACGCGGCGACATCGGTTTGCATGTCCGACTCCTTCGCGGACACGAGCTCGCTGATAATCAACAAACCTATCGGCACGACTCTTCTGGGAAGTCCGATGACATCGTACGTGAGAAAGGACATTCTCAAAGCTCCGCGCTTGAGCGTTCCGAAGACTCGGGTGGAACTGACGAACGGAAAAACTTCGACGGTCAACGCGGCGTCGATCGAGGAGAAAAAGGCCGTGTACAAAGCCGTGGACGGTTTGCTCGTGCTGCAAGGGTCTCGAGGTCCGCAGCAGGAGGCGAAAGTCGGTCCCGTAGCGAACAGCTCGATGCTCCTCGCCTCGCCGATGTTTCCGCAGACCGGCAACGCGGGAGCCACTCAGATAATCCTGAGAGATCAGCGATCGCTGTTGGAATCGAATCCCTTCGAGACGAAGATATGGCGCGACAAGATCGAGGCTCCCGCCAATCCGGCGAAGGTAAACGTGGCTCAGAGTCAAATCGAGAGGAGTCAAACGGCGAGATTGTCGTTCCCGAACGCCCCTTCGAGCGAGGCGACGCTCAGGCAAATTCTGGGTTTCGACGTCGAGAACAAACCCGCGACCGTCTGGGACTCGGTCCAGGATTCCACGAGGAATCCGGTCGACTCGATAAAGCTCGAGGGTCAATCCTCGCCGATGCACAAATGGTGCCAGCAGTGGATGCCCAACCAGGCTCAGTCGATCGAGAAATCCTCGAACTTCGTTCCACAGGCGATCGACCAGTTCCCGTTCGGCTCGCCGATCCAAATCGGCAACGGCCAGACCTCGCTCGTTCTCACCCGCTCGGACAAAAACGGTCACGTGATGGCTCGACCTTATCCACCAGGATCGAAGGGCAGCATCGTCATTCCCGTTACGACACCGTCGATCCTCGCCTCGCGCGATCTCAAGAGCAAGAACGACGTAAACCCAACCGCGCCGTCCCTCATAAAACGCGGCGCTCGACCGCAGTCGCAGAACACCCTCGGAGTTCTCTTGAAGACCTCGGAGCCCACCGGCAGACGCAAGAGCGTTCCGACGAAGTACGTCAAACCGACGATCGACAATCACGTCGAGATACAAAACGCCACTGGCAAACTGACGAAGTCCTCGTCGATAGCGACGCAGATCGACTGCCTCGCGGCTCTCTCGTCGATCACCTGCACCAGCGTGCCGAAAGCGAACGCGGCCGATCAGCGATTCGTGCCGAGCATCATCAACGTCGACATAACGACGCCCGAGCCGCAGCCGACCTTCGGAAAGCCCGGTCATCCGTTGCCCTTTCCGAATCCTCGCGACAACAGCGTCGCGGCGATAAGGGCGCACATGCAAAACATCGGACCGACGAACAGCCAATTGACGACGACGACGATAAAATTGACGAAGCCGAAGAAACCTGCGGCTGCTAAGAGGAAGACCAAGGAGAAGGAGGCGAAGGCGCCGATCAACGACTCTCACGAGTACGATCTGTTGCCGCCGGTTCTCAGTATCGAGGAACACTTGCCGACGCCTTACCATCCCAGGAGCCTCGGGCACGAGGTGGCCAAGTCACCGGCGCCGTGCAACTATCCGGCGATACCGGGACACATCACGGAGATGGTGTTTCCGAGCAGACTGGACCTGGAGCTCCTGCAGGCGTTCAACGACTACTGGAGCGCTCAGGTGTCACACTGCGCCGTCTGCACGACATTCGCGTCGACGGGGAGCGGCGGCAGTCGGCAGATGCCGCCCGACTGGAAGTACTGCAAACCCACCGTTTTACCGGAGAGCTCTCCTATATGGGTAAGCTTTTGGGTTCATTCTGAGCAGGGCAAAGTAACAAAAATACTTCCAGTACGTGAAGTCAAAGTATCACAAGTACATGAAGTCAAAGTATCAGAAGTACTTGAAATAAAAGTATCACAAGTACTTGAAGTCAAAGTATCACAAGTACGTGAAGTCAAAGTATCAGAAGTACTTGAAATAAAAGTATCACAAGTACTTGAAGTCAAAGTATCACAAGTACGTGAAGTCAAAGTATCACAAGTACTTGAAGTCAAAGTATCACAAGTACTTGAAGTCGAAGTATCACAAGTACGTGAAGGCAAAGTATCACAAGTACTTGAAATAAAAGTATCACAAGTACTTGAAGTCGAAGTATCACAAGTACGTGAAGTCAAAGTATCACAAGTACGTGAAGTCAACGTATCACAAGTACGTGAAGTCAAAGTATCACAAGTACGTGAAGTTAAAAGTACTTTTTAGTGCTTCAAGTACTTTTTTTAAAAGATTTGAAGTATCAAGTACAAGTACGTTTTGAGTACACGCTCGCATTACGGATACTCGACGAGCAGCATGGCATCCTGTTTCTATTAATCTACGATTATCTGTATAAACTTTTCAATAAGCATGATTCTAACAAGAATTTATTTTTGCAAAATCCATGCATAAAAAAAAAATAAGTCTCCCTCTTTTCGCTTTTTCTTCTATTTAAAAAAGAATAACTTTAAAAAAACGAGATGGAACGAAAAGGACCCTTTTCGTTTATTATGAAATTTTTTTCATAAAAAACTTAATTTTAAACTTAACTTATACGTAAATTTAACGTTTAACGTAAAGTATCACAATGTTTGATACTTTGCCTAGTTCTGTAACATATTGATACGTGAAATTAATGTATCTTTTTTTTTCTTTTTTCGCCAGGTATCGTCCACATTATTTGCCGCCAACTCCAAAGAACAGGGCGTCGAGCCCGAGAACGACAAGCTTCTCAGCTGCCGAGACTGTCACGTGACGGTTCACGCGTCCTGCTACGGTATAACAGTATTACCCAGTGATCTGCCGAATTGGGCTTGCGACAAGTGCAAAGCCGGCATGGGCCGCGTTGTGAGTATCCGAAAAAAAGTACCTGCGATTATCGAATTGTACACATTTTTTTCGGAAAATCGGTAAACTTAACGATCACGATTATTCGCAGTTGTGTTGCTTGTGTCCCATGCGCGGAGGAGCGGTGAAACGCACCAGCGACAGTCGGTGGGCTCACATACTGTGCGCTCTTCTGATACCCGGCGTTACGTTCAAAGATCCCATCAACAAGGATCCCATAAACGTCCTGACTATAAAGCCGAGCAGTCTGAAGCAGAAGTGCTGTTGCTGCGGGCAGAAGGACGGCGCTTGTCTCAGTTGTCACAGCTGCAACGCGCTGTTCCATCCGTCCTGCGGTCTCGTCGCTGGCGCGTCGTTCGTCATACCCGCTTACAATTCACCCGAGCTACAGGTACAGTTCAACCCGGTGAAATTCTTCGATAGTAACGAAGTAACGAAAGTTGGAGACGCACACTGAGAGAAGGATCTGAGAGAATTACCATAAATCTGGTAAAAACCGACAGAACTTTCACGTATGTGGAAACTACAGCGACATCGTGGCAAACATTCGCATTAAACTTAACACATTCGGCTAGAAAATATGGCACTTTTCGCTATCGCAGATATTACCCGAAAATACCGTAATTTTTGCTGGAATATAAATTGTGATTGTTAGAAAATATAGTAATTGGTGGCGTGACTATCGCGAACCGTTTGTTTTAGAATTGTACGTTGTATCGGCATATTACATCAATCACATTTTTTTATGTATACGTACATAAAAAAAATTATCAATTTTTATCCACGGAATTCACGGATTGGAATTCTCAGTTTTAATACACGAAATTGGGTTGGTAAAAATTGGTAACATATTAGCTGGCTGAAATTTATCATAGGTCTTGGTAGTTTTTCCGAGAAACTTCTCTCAGTGTACGAACGGTGGGGAGAAACGATCGGGGCAAAGCACTGCGCTTCGTCGTTAAATGTTTGTGTAAAAATCGTTTCAGGTCACTTGTCACGGTCACGACAACGGCAAGGAGAAGTTCTCGATGGTACGCCAGGGCGAAACTGTATGGGCCAAACATCGCAACAAGCGTTATTACAAGGCCAAAGTGAACTCCATCAAGGATACTCTATTTTACATGGTTACCTTCAGTGACGCTAGTTTTAGCGACGATCTCTACCCATCGGATATCACGGTGAGTCGTCGCCAAGCCATTATAATTCGTCAGGAATTTGTGGATATTTTTTATACGAATGATTAACGGTGATTGTTTTTTATCCTTTTTTTCAGAACTATGACCCTGGCAATCCTCCGTCTATAGGAGCAGCCGTCACAGTACAATGGACCGATGGTGCAATTTATAACGGTACCTTCGAGGGTACGAATCACCGAATCATGTACACTGTGAGTTACAGCTCGACACTGTGAAGAAGAAAATTAGTAGCGCTTTATAAAAAAAAAAAAATCTTCGATAAAAACGGCAATAATTACACATTACTTTTGTCGACAGGTAAAATTTGAGGATGATTCGCAACTCACCGTGAAACGCGACCAGATCTACAGTCTGCAAGAAGACTTGCCGAAAAGAGTACGTTCGCACTTGGTGAGTTTAGCATTAAGTTAAAAGACGAGTGGCAAAAAAAATAACGGAGAACATACACATTAAGTATGTTCTCAATTAATTATTCATCCTGCGTTCCTGGAGTTCGGTTTTTTTTCTCAATCAGTTTCAATCCCCCGGTCTCGCAGAGGCGCCTTATTATTTTTGTTTTTTTTAATGAATTTTTCTTTCGTCACTAATCGATGTTTTTTTTATCCTTTTGTTTGTTCACCGCCTATAATTTGATAATCCAAATAAGTCCATGGCGACTGAAATGAAGCACCGATATCACCTTTACGGCGTCGAAGACGAGACAGATGCGCAGAGGAGGATAATACATTCGAAAAAATTTGAATGAACGAAAGAGAGAGAAACGAAAAAAAAACAAATGGTCCTTCAATTGCTGTAAATAATCGTATCTTGCATAGATATATCTATATAAATGACATATTATATATAAACACGCAAACATACAAACACACACGCGCACACAAAAAAAACACATACACATACATAGGACATATTTATTGAGAATTGATTGCCTGAATAAGAATATCTGTTCTCTATCTTCTTTTTTGTTGTTGTTGTTGTTGTTCCTTTTCGGACTCGGCGTTTGAGCGCTTGAACGCTTTCGAATTACATTGCACATAACTAGTGAAAAAAAAAAAACAAGATCAAAGAGGCTTTGATCGGATCAGTATTGTGACAATCGTGACTGTCGGACGTGTCTTAAATAACTCTATAGTTATATACAGCTTTTTAAGTACCATGAGACATTAGCAACACGAGGAAGGCGTGAAAAATCGTATTGTCGGAAGCGTTATTGAGAGGTTTCATTTCACGGCGCTTAACCGATTCGGTGTTTTAATAAATGCGTGTTCATTTATATTTCTTTAAATTATTCCGTCGACTTTGTTTTGTCCCCTCGTACGAGGTGCAATTCACACTGTCTAATAAATCGGTGGGAAATTAATAAGAAAAAAAAAGTCGTCCCACGTGCGAACCTCGTAAAATTAATCGAGGATCCCGAACTTAAACGAAGTCACAAAAAAATGCCCTCCTCTCGCCCATGTATTATTTTCATCGAACTCGAGGTAAATGTTTAAATAGCTCTTACGATTTATCAGCCACGAACCCTTTAATTTTATATTTTTTGGGCTTTCGTCAGTCACGATTGGACGACTGCCCGCAATGTCGCACGTGAACGAGATGTAATCCGAGACATGATACGATCATCCTTTCGCCGTTTTCATTGTCATTCTTTTTTCTTTTTTTTCGAGTCTATTGTACTTTCGTCGAGCGCCTTTTTGTATGACACACATTTACTATATATAATACAGCACCGCGATAATAAAAAAAAAGAAAAAATAAATAAAATCGTGAAAGATATCGACGAACCCTCGAGTGATAAAAACATGACTCGATTGACTCGAGATTTTTTTTTAAAATACATATTTAAATATAATCTCATGGAAGTTTGTCATAATCCTCGATCAGTGCAGTCCAGCTATTGGGAATTTATTTATCTTTTGTCCGTAACATTGAGTCTTTATGCTCAGCTTGATTGAATGAATGAACGAGATTAAAAAGCATCACTTTTCATCACGCATCGTAGTTGTGTACGATTAAATAATTTTACGAGGTTAATCATAGAAATTCATCGGATCGATTGCTTCGAGACTCCTAGATATTGTTGTCGCTTCCGCCGACGCGGAGTTCGTCGAACGATTTCCACTGGCGGTGTGCGATGAGATTCGCTCTGTGGCGATCGGCGTGTTCTCGTTGTGGTGTGTGGCCTCAGTGATGAATTATTATGAACATTGTAAAAAAAAGAAGAAGAAAAGAAGAAAGGGATAATGAATTTAACTTTCGTTCTCTCCGATTGTACGTGACGCGTGACCTGTTTTATCATTGTTTAGAATATGTAGTGATAAAAGAAAGAAAAAAAAAAAGAAAGAAATCTTTATATAGATGACGATTATGTAGCGAACAGGAGAAAACGATGTGTATAATGTATTCTCGCTGAGTGTGGAGCTCATAATAAAACAAAACAGACAAGCAACACAATGAAAGGAAGAGTATTTCGATTGTGTATTGAACTTTGAATAAATAACGAAGAAAAAAATATACATATACCGACTGTTTGTTGTGGCTCGGGTGCTTCGCGCCCTCCCTGCGGACTCGATGGAATTCATAAACCCGATATAGAATTCAAAAACCCGAAATTTACATTTCCGATGATTTGCAGGAAATGCGTAACTTCCGGTATGAGAATCAAATTTTTTTCAACTGGAAGTGACGTCGTACCGGAAATACGGGACTTACGGTTTGAAATTCTCATTTTTTTTTACCGGAAGTGACGTCGTTCAACGTCGATTCTTATAAACTGGGACAATAAAAGAAATTTTTCAAAATAGGTACGAGAGATCGAACGATATTACAGTATGACAAAATACGTTTATTCATTGGTAAGTACACGGTCTGGCGATCTTGAATATATTAACTTAGGATAAATACATCGCTTATCGCATCGACGAAAAGTATAAAAGTGGTATGCACGATGAAAAAGATATATAATCTAAAAAAAAAAGAAAAAAATTAAGAAACATTTGCTGGAAAGTGCCTACCGCTCAGTGGAACGGAATATACGAAGCGGAATGTATTCGCGCGAACAATAATTTAATTACTGACTTTATACCTCCGGCTCTTAACGAATAGAGTTTTTTACCTAACACTTAGTGACTAGATAATATGTCGTACGTTTTTGTACTTTGATTGTACAAATTGCCGGCACGGTAATCTTACGGATAGTCAGCGAGCTTAAAACTAGGAACAGGTGGATTGCAAGTACTCTCAGTTGCCAAATTGTTTCTTCCTCCGGTAATCAATACGGTCTGCGGTTTCCGGTCGTGATTTCCACCGGTGGAATTTTTAGGCTTCCCTTTTCTGTAACAAATTTTAATGGTGCAAACGATTAGTCAAGCCGGATACACACCAGTTGTCAAACATCAACGACAAACATCGCAAGGACGACAGGTGGGTATAGAAATGTGCCGTGACTGTAATTTTTTATAAGCGTCAATTCATCAAAAAATCTGGTCAAAAGTACACATAAAGTCATTCTTTTTCTTCAAATCTTGTCAACTTTTTAGCAGTTTCGGTTGATTTCAAACGAAGTTTTCTCCCTCATTTATTTTTTTAAATCAATTAATTCATCAACGAAACAATATTATTAAATCAAATTAATTTTATTCTCACTAACGAGATTCTGATTACGAGATTATTGAAATACTCGATCTCATTAACGGGTGTTCGAGTTTGTTGGAGATTGGCTGTTAATTTTGAAGTCGCGAACGTGGAAGTTTTTCGAGTCAATCTCGTCACACTTGACGGTCACGTGCAAGTCAATTGACAAAAAAAAGACCGGTTGCAAAGTCTGCGCCCATCTCTAGGCGGGTAGCTCATGGACTCGTTAACGCCATGTGAAAGTCACGTGACCGCACCACGAGACCGAGAGACACATCGTTATTGGCGCTCGCAGTCGAGCGAGAGGAAAAAGCTCATGAGTGTTTCACATAGCGTTAAGTTCTATCGCTTCGCGCCACGACAAACCCGCGTGCAACTGTCGTGGGCCGAAATTAATTTCGAAGGACTTACGACTGGATAGAGGAAAGTTTCGGCGCGATCGACGCCCGAGCTGGATTCCGCTACGCATGTCGGAGTGCCCATGTCGCTCCATTCGATGTTCTCGATCAGCAACGAGCCGTCGGCGAGAGTCTTGTAACGAGAATCGTTGTGATGGCGCGTCACCTCGGTACCGTCGTTTTTCAACCATCGAGTTTGCGGTCTCGGCGTGCCGACCGCTTTGCAGGGAAGAACGACCGACGTTCCGATCAGTGAGAGTACCGTGGGCGTGTAGTAATTTATCACGGGAGCGCGGCTCGTTTTGCACCGTCGCGTGCCGTTGCTGTTTTCTGAGGAAAACAAAATTAAATTAAATTAAATTAAATTAAATAAATATCTTCAAAATATCTGAAGCAATTATCTCAATCCGGACATATTTTTAAACACAGTCTTTGCGAAAATCTTCGTTACCTCTGACATTGATAACGCTCGATTGCCAAAACGTTTTTTCACCGGAGATCGCGACGCAATGGATTTGTCCCTGATCTTGCTGGCTAGCGCAGTCGACGACGTATTTCGATTGAACTTGCCAGAGACTGGACTCACTGGGATCCGACGAGACGGACGGAACGCTCGTCTTGAATAGTTCATTGATCTGAAAAGAAGACAACGACGTTACAGAGAAATAATTTTCAGCGTTTCGATTCGATAGAATTTTACTCGAGTTGGTCGATTATGAAATTTTCGACGCTCACCTGCTGCGTCGGGATGTTTCCGCGGAACCAGTAAATCTTCGGCTCCGGGCTGGCGTCGACGTTGCACTCCAATTCGAACGAATCTCTAAAAAAAAAGAACATAAAAAGATGTTATAATAAAATATATGTAATAAATATATATAATAAAAAATATAATAAATTATTACATTGAATAAACGTTAGATAATTATGTAAATACAATCAATTATTACTTCGATAAATAATCGCGCGAATATTTCTATCAGCCTTTACAGCTTCAACTCACCCTTGGTTAATCGTATGATCTGCTCCTTTCAGGTCGACGGTGACGAACTTTTGCCAGACGTTCTGAAAGGTGCGAAAAGAAAACACATGTTCGGTAAATTGTACGAGGTCGATTGTCATCGTTATTTGAGCAATGTCGATTTACCGACTGTAGGTAACATCCCCGCAAACTCCGATGGTAACAAAGTTAATTCGCACAACGCGATCGAGTCGCAGAAATAAAACATCTGATACGTGTGCGTTACGGGCTTAAAACTATGTTGGAATAAAACATCTGAGTGAAAACTGGAAGACGGTTTCGCCGTCGGCTTCGATACAAACATTGCCCGATGACTAATTGTTGAAGTTAAAAATAAAATATCGTCCATCCGATATTTCGTAACAATTACCCTCTTCTTGCTGCGGTCTTTCGACATATCGTCGTTTCGAGAGCTTCCAATCATATTGGCATTATCGACATTGGTATCGGCGATCGCTGCCTGTTCCTCGGCCTGGGCTTCCTCGGTAAGCGCGCGGATGAAGGACAGCGAGTGTCCGGAGACTACTTGGCAAGTCGCTACCACGACGAACAAGCCCACCAGGGACTTCAAGATATATCGTTGCATCTGCAAACAAACAAAAAATGCTCATTATAGTTAAATTGAAAATAACGTTTAATATACGTAATTAAATCGATCGCTTTCGCGTATTTAACTTGGTCAAGAGTGGCCTAACTGGATAAATCTGAATATGGCGAATTCAGTGTAAAAAAAATCGTGTAAAATTGAATATACCGGATTGAAAGTTTACATGCAATAACTGGTGTATTAAACTTCATGTACAGTTGTGACGAAAAATTAATGTTCGGTGTATTAACAACATTGGGAATTCGTTATTATTAGTAATTTACTTTAATTTTACTACGAAATTACGTCAATTTTAATAATTTACTTTAACGTCAATGAAGAAGTATATTAATTTCTCATCATAATTGTAATAACATCATAATTTACTGTAAAAAAAATAGTCAATTTAATAAAATTGACTATTGTTTTTACAGTAAATGAAGCAAGTGTTCTATATCGTTGTAATCGTCCGTGACTTTGAGGATAAACAAATGTCGCAACAGATTTGTTGGAAAAACAATGACTCGAATAATTATTCACACTAGAGTCATTTATTTTTTCTTCTTTTCGTCGCCCGTGTCTTCCGACGACGGAACTTCTCCGAAACGTCGTCCGACGTTCACGACCGATTCTGTACATCGAACATAGTCAATTGTAATTCAGGACGTGTAACGTATATGAATACATGAGATTACCAACACTCTGATGGAGTGCGGCTCTGATTGTAGACGCTCGTGCATCGGACGGAGTCGTGTCTTTCTCGAACGACAATTAGTACGAGAATATCTTATACGGACGTGCGTGCGTGTCCGAGAGTTGAGACCCGGCCGGCCCGAAGTTTCCATCCTCCCCTTCCCTCTCCCCCTCTAATCACCCCATCTCTCTCCCTCTCTTTCTCTCTCCAGCTCCCGCTTTTAATTTTCTTTTCTTTTTTATAATTTTAAGTTTTTTCGATTCTTGTAATAATTATATTATTTGCGATTATATTTGGATGCTCTGGTTGAGACACAGCACTCTTAGGGAACTTTGGTTCCAGAGCACGAAATAAGGAAAATAATATATATATATATATATATATATACCATATATACATATATATGTACATATGCATATATGTATATATATATATATATATCTCGCTCTCTCCCATTTTTCTTTGTTCTTTTTTATAATTTTCGGTTTTTTAGGTTCTCGTAATAATATTATTTGTGATTATGGTTGTCTGCTCTGGGTTGAGACACGTTGCTCCTCGGGAACTTCGGTTCCAGAGCACGAAATAAATATCTCTCTCTCCAGTTTACGAATAACGGCCAGTCATTCCGATCGCACGAGACTTTCGTCCTCTGTACGAGTCGCAAGATCACGCCACCGACAATTGGTGCTTTCCCATCCAGCCGTGGAAACGATTGCGTCATAATGACGGATTGCTGTGATTGGTCCATGCTGTCGGATGACGCTGGTATCCGATAGAATGGACCAATCAAATCAATCGGCCATTTTAACGTAATCGTTTCCACCGGCTGGAAGATGGAAAGCGCCAAAGGTCTCGCATCCGTTCTCGTGACGTCTTTGCTCTCGGAATCCTTTTCAGCCGTGAATCACACAGTACGGGACGAGTGTAGATGCACGCGTGTGTCCCGACCCGGTCCCTCACTCGTGACTCATCTCGCTCGGCCGGCGTTCGGCTCGTCGTCTAGCCGACTAGCCACGAAGACGACATTCACGGGTCTCGGCCGAACGGTGGGGGAAGCGACAAAATGATCGTTGCATACAAAATCAATTAACTATCGTTTTAACGGGTCGATTTGATTAGGAACAAAAAAAAACTGAGTACAAACTTGTAGACTGTAGCTTTAAATATGGAAACAATTATTTTAATAATTAATAACAAATAAATAATGAATAAAAAGTACATTATATGAATTACTTAAATCGCGAGAAAAGACTCGTTTGATAATCGTTAATACCAGCTGCTATCCCTAAAATCAATATTGAGTTAATTACTTAAGTCGCGATGGCAAATTTTGTGGGGGACAATATTCGTTGATTGAGAAGTCATCTTTTGTTTCAATACAATTGTTTAGACAGTTTTCAATTAGACGATGATTCAGCTATTTCAAATCAAAGCGAAAAAAAATAATTAACACATTTGACCCGATTACGGTGAATGTAACGAGCTGAAATATTGTCTCAGGTGTGATTACACCTGTGACAAGGCACAAATCCTTTACTTCCGTCCGATAGATTCATAGGGAACCTTATCGCGCAGCATGTTTGATCAGCTGCGCAAATATAATTCGTTGACTGAAAGATTGTATTTCAACTGTACAAATTACACTCATGAACGGAACATTTTCTACGCGCCTCGTAAAAGCGTACGATGTGCCGATGCCGGAATTTCGCTCCCCCCTCCCCCCGAAGACCCAAACGTTCGACGACGTCGGAGGAAACAATGTTCGAGAACAAAAAAAAAAAAAAAAAAAAAAAAAAAAAGTGAGAAAGAATGTTCCACTGGAAACCGCGTGGCACCCGGCAAGATCGGATGACCGATCCCTTTTGGAATTAAAGGATTAGTTACGGTACAAGAGCGAAGATCCACGCCTTCGAGGCCCGCTGACGTCATAACAGTGCGGAGAGTTCGGCGTACGGGCGACGAGGACGGACAGCGAGCGAGAGAGAGATAACGACGCTCCCGAGTCGAGCCCTCGTGAAAACGTGCTCGTGCGCGTTCGGGCTTCCCGGTATTTTACTCGCGTGGTACAACCGCGCCGGCATAGCTCCGCGTGTTCCTCGTGGCGCGTTCCCGGCACGATCGCCACCTCGCGTCTTCTCTCTCCGTTCGCCGGTGTACCGAAAACTATTCTCGAATTGTAATTCGAAAGAAGCGAGAAGCCGAAACGGCCGACGAGCCGAGGGAGCGATGCGCTTTGATCTCACGATCCGCTCGTTCGCCGGTCCACGATTTACGGGTCGACGAAAACGAGTAAAAATTTCGGTAGCCAACATCGCGCGTACCGCGTTCCCAGACGCGCTCGGTCGGTAAATAACGAACGAAAAATCACCGTGAAACAGAACATACATATATATATATAGAGAGAGATTTTTAATTAATTTTTTTGTTTGTTTCGAACTACTCAATTTCACGCGAATAAGCGGTAGAGATTCTGCGGCAGCGTGGCGAGTGCGCATCGTTGGGCTGTCGTGTTCGGTATGCAGCGAGTGTTGGTCGAGCGAATGCATCTTATGTACTCGTACTAAGTGTACGAGAGAGGAATTTGTCACGTAGGCCAACAGTGCGATACACTGCACGGTCGTCTCTCGGTCGCTCCTCGGAAGAGAGCGGTGATTTTCGACTGTACAGTAATACGGGAAAAAGAGCGAGGAGAATCCGCACACGGTGCACATAATACGGTAATAACAATAAGTATACCTCGCAATAAGAAAATGTCCACGACAGTAAAGGCGACGATGTGAATTCGACGACGACGATTTTTTCACTTTGCCAAGCGACGATAAATTGCGAAAAGACACACGATGCACCATCTCAGAAGGGACTGACTGCTCGAAATGAGATATATCGGGTAAGAGCGCTCGACGTGCCTGGGCTAACTAAACCCGATGATGCAACTGTTCCCGCTCGGCGCGCTCTCTTATCCCTACCCGGGCAGCAGGTGTGCGCTCTGCGCGGCCTCGCAGCGAAAACTCCTTCTCCTTCTTCTTCGTCCGGTTTTACGACACGTTCGCTCTCCGTTCCGAGAGTTCGCGTCGGCTGATGAAAATTACGACTGAACTTGCGTGTGGCCTTGTCACGTTTTTAACGGGCGCACGCAGGTACCGCTGAAGCGCAGAGGAGCGGCAGCACCGGTAGCAGAAGAATATAGAACGGATGAGTCTGAGGCGAAACGACAGATGAGATAATAATTAAATGGTGCGTTTAAGACACTTGGGAGAGAAGTGGGGAGTGAAAGATGAGTGAATTATTGAGTCGATTGCGGACGAGGCCCTCAGGCTTCGGGAATGCTTCGAGCGCTCTCGGTGATTATTTAACGGTTATTGCACGAGATTGTGTGCAGACGGCTCGAGGGCGGTGGGACATACGACAGATGAAATGTTACATCGCAGACGGATCGAGACTTACCGACCTTGCACGGTACGTCTTACGAGCCGATCGTCACGCGTTTCTCTCGAATACGAATCGGTACATGTCGTATCTACGGTATACATTATACACATAATTATGTGTGTATATATATACTGTGGGGAAAACGTTGAGGTAGCCGGAGAACTGGGAATTCGAACTATCACGACCATACTTCGTTTAGTCTTGCTCGGAAGCGACACGCAACTTGAATTCACGTTTATTCTACATCGAAGGATTTGAACAGAAATTTTTATTAGATTGGAATGTATTAATTTATTAATAACCGTGAGTTTACGCTTACTTCGAACCGATATGCAACACTGTAGAAAGATTGTAAGTTTAAGGTACCAGGCTTGAAGTTTTTATGCAAAAAAAATGGTACATTTAATTTAATGTATAATCGTTATGAAAAATGAATATACTTGTTCATTGAAATTAAGGTAAATTGTTAAAAATAAAGTATTTCCAATGTTTTTAATATACTAAACATTATGTTTTCATTATAGTTTATGCACAATATCTTCCACTACCAGTAAATTAAATTTCGTACGCATTTTTTTTACCGTGAACTTCAATTTACGTCTGTTCTTCATCGAGCGAGTCGAAATGAAATGTTTATCAGATTCTCGGACGATATTTATGGAATGTACGAATTTGCACTTGTGTCGCGTATTTAGCTGCACCGCGGAAAACAGATGGGCCCGGGTGAATGTTTCAGCGACGATGAGGAAGAAGAGTCAGCGATGTTTCGGCCGTTGGAACTCTTGAATATATATATCTATATATGTAAGAGTCAGCGCGGAGGATACATTGCTGACGGCGGAGTAAAATCCACGAGAGAGCTGATTTTCGACGGGGAATTGGCAAGTTGCAATGCACCTGAATCGAATTCATGGCAATGCTGATTATACTCAGTCCATTCATCGGAATTTCGCGTAATCCAAGCCCGCACGGAGGACAACGACACCGCTCGGCCATTTTTACTATACGAGAGCAAGTCGTACGTGTACTTATATTTATAGCGTGGCTGGGCGCGTTTTTGGTCGTTCGACTGGCCGGAATTCCAGGACAATTATGTTCGTTCGATAAACTATAATGAAAACAAATTTCGTTTGGAAATTAATCAACGGCATTGCAAGATTTTTTACTTAAACTGTTTCTGAAATTCCAAACACATGTGCGTTGCAATTTTACAGTAAAATTTTGATTTTTAATGCACTTTCTTTGTAAATCTCGGGCAAACGATTTGTAATTTTTATTTTACGAAAAAGTCCATTAATGTTCACTAATGTAAGTAATGAAAGCAAATTTCAAGATCCAGTACAATAAATGTACAATTAATTTTTATAGTATATACTGAGAAAATTTACTGTTTTTACAGAGAAAAAAATAGTCATTTCTACTATACGGAATAACTCCCTAAGGGAACCTTTGTTATACCGCATATCATTCCTGTTCAAAGATATTTAATTGATTAAATTCTAATTATATTTCCTGTTATAATTGGTGTTTATTGTCCTAACTATAAAATATAGATGTTCCCTTACGGAATTATATTTTATAGTAGAAAATGACTATGGCCACTAACTATATAATTGTTTCTCAGTGCCTCAGTATATCGTATGCAGTATCGAGAATAAGGGCGAAGGATGACGACGATGAAGAGGTCGGAACGGATGCGTCGAAAAACCGATAAAAAAAAATTATCCTGCACGTTAATAAAAAAAAATGGAATCGAGGTTTGCCGTTTTACATTGAGTCTGGTGAGGCGACCGAGTTAACGTCCGGAAGAAGTGGCTCAACAGTGTCTCGACAGGGTTCCGGTCGACGGTGCGGTGTCCCGAGGAATCGAACGTGAACTCGTGCCCTTGAAATCTAAAATTCTCATCGATCGCCGGATCTATGCAAGGCATCGGGCCGCGAATTGTGTTAATCGCGGTTAAAAATACTTATCGGTGGCAGCTCTCGTCGAGGCCCGGAAGAGCCCAAACCTTCGAAATTGTCGTACGGAAATTCGCGAATTGCGCATATAGAAGAACGAACTTGCAACCCCGCAGGTTTGTTATTCTGTTTTTTTTAACACTCTTCGTTTAGTAGTTTGAGGTCTTTCGTGTAAATCGATTTTTCTCTGCTATATTTAGAATTGAAACTCTGCATGAAAACGTGCCCTCGAAATCTAAATTTTTCATCGATCGCCGGATTTATGCAAAGTATCGAGGAAATTAACTAAAAGAAAAAGAAAAACTTATAGAAGGAAAAATCCAAAATTTCGCCATTCGAGTTTCGACTGAGAGGCTGAGCTTGATTCACGGTTCGACTGAAAACGATCGAGAGTAACATTAGAGCCAATCGGCCTTTCGAGAATTTCTCCGTTCAAATTAATGTTATATTTTTCTCGCGCTTTAGAAAAAAATTTAAGGCTTTCATTAATAAAAATAAAAATAAAAAAATGCGGTAAGTTCATACAAAATTTAAAAAATTGATTCAACGACTCGATATTCGGTCTCGTATATTCGGCACGATGAATACACGAGCGGGTCGAGACGGAGCCGAGAGATTTCTCTGGAACCAACCAGACCTTTCGCGAATTTCACTAAGGTAAAAGTACCAGTGGCCGCACACCTAAGGGCAAGTCCCAGTTCCCGTACGTGCATGAAAAATCGTATTTGCGTCTCTCTTGCACGCATGCGCGGCCACTGGGACGTGTTCGGTCACTGGGACGTTTACCTTAATCTATCCCTATGGGAGATTCTTCGTTTCAAATTAACATTATATTTTTCTCGCGACTTGCAAAAAATTTCAAGCTTTATCAAAAAAATATTTAAAAAATTCTCTACGGTAATCTGTTATAAAAAAAAAAATTGTTCCGAAGATTCGATATTCGGTCTCGTGTACTCGTCACGATGAAGACACCGGTGAGATTTCTCCGGATATTCTCCATGCGCCGACAGGCTGAGAATAAAGTGACCGAACGATGTGCGTCGAGTCGAACCGTCGTAGGTCAGGAAATAGCGTATATATAGAACATACGTACACGTAAAATTTTAAACATCGCAGAGTTAAATCGATTTATCCGAAAACCCTCAAAGGTGTGAAAAAAGTGTAAAAAAAACCAAAAAAATTGTTATTTTTTTAAACAGCTAACGTCATTTTATTTATAAATATGTTATTTTTTTAAACAGCTAACGTCATTTTATTTATAAATATGTTATTTTTTTAAACAGCTAACGTCATTTTATTTATAAATATGTTATTTTTTTAAACAGCTGACTATTTTCATCCACGATTCGCGTGTACGGATTAGCGGATCTAGGGTACGAAATTGTAAGTAACTCACGATTGTCTTCTCCAAAAAAGTTTCTTCCCACGAACGAAATTTCTTTTACTTCGGCTGTGTATGTTTGTTTGTTTGTTTAGTTGCACGATCGGCTTTGGCTCTTCGCACAAACCACCTTGGTACGTTGACAGAGTCGAAACAAGAACTGGCATACGTTCGGTTTCTATCGACACATTTATACGTTTCAAATGCAACAATCGGCGTCC
Organism: Ichneumon xanthorius; assembly: GCA_917499995.1. Taxonomy (NCBI): domain Eukaryota; kingdom Metazoa; phylum Arthropoda; class Insecta; order Hymenoptera; family Ichneumonidae; genus Ichneumon; species Ichneumon xanthorius. The sequence continues at coordinate 14,812,258 of OU824205.1, read as the reverse complement.
CTCCTAGCCGCCCGATTGGCCGCTCGCCGGGCGTGGTGGGGGAACCGGCGTCCCGCGGCGACCAATCGGAAGCGCCGCCCACCCGGTGGCTCGCGACCGTCGCGCTTATTCTCCTTCACACTTTTTTCACTCGTCCTCTCCCGTGCGCGGGTAATGAGCCGGCGCACCTACGCTGGTATTTCGCACCCTCTTGCGAGCTCATCGCATTCCACTTCACGAAGGTATCGACCCCGGTGCGGTTTGCTCGGTCCGCGCGCTCGATCGCTCCGGCTCAACTTTTTTCATGGGATCCGCCGAAGCTGCAACTGCATCGCCTATATTTCATCCGGTTTCCTCGATCGCCCTTCGGTGATTGCCGTTCCGGGTTTGAATTAATGATGGTCTTTCTTTTTCATCGCCGATTTTTTGGCGATGTGTACTTTTTTGATTGTGGCCGCGGTCAGGGAAAACCGGGAAAAGTTAGGGAAAAAAATCTTGGTCAGGGAATCAGGGAAAAGTCAGGGAATTTGAAAACTGGTCAGGGAAAAAGTAAATTGTCACCGAACTTTCTATATGTAAATAAGAACTAAATAAAAAAGCCTAAAAAAAAACTGGGATCATTTTGGAAAAAAGAAAATTGAATTAAATGTTAATATAATAATTAGGCATTTTCATTTGCATGATAAATTTTTTTGATTATAAGTCGTTAAAAGTTTGGTCAGGGTCAAATTTTGTCAAATTTGGTAAATTTTTTAATGGGTCAGTGAAAAGTCAGGGGATTTTTTTTTTTTGGGGAAAAAAGGCCACCATGGTTTTTCCACACCTGGGGAAAAAATAGATCCATGTTAAACACTGAACAGAGTAAACACTGAAACTAAACCACTAAACCACTAAAAAATTTCGAAAAGTGTTTTAGCCGTTCGTTGTGAGTTTATCCGAGGGGTGGAATTTTGAACTTTGAAATATAGGACCGCCAATATTACGAAATTTCATAATTGCGAATATTAAAATATCGAAGAATGAGTAGTTCGAAAATTGTAGTTTCGATGGATCGTAAAGTTCCATTAAGATAAGACCGTTTCACCGAAAGGTTACTTTTTCGAACGCTTCTTTATTCGGAAATAAATGTTCAGAAGTTGGAGGTCAACATTTTTGAACGACCAGTTTTAGAAAGGCTGAAATTTTGAAGTGTAAAACCGGGACAAGCTGATATTTTTAATAGCCGACATAACTGTCAGAGGTGTTTCGAGAATACAAATTTCGAGCGATTAAAACTTAGATAAGCGCAATATCGAAGAACCATAACAGCGGGAGTCAAAATAGCGAAAGCGAAGAAGGCAAGAATCGTGGAAAATTACATTAAAAAAGTTAGCAAATATGAGAGCTGACGTTTCGTAAGCTGTCGCTATTCTAGTCGTTTGTCTTTCTGGTCTTTCGTTATTTTGACTGTTTGACTTTGTGGATTTTCGATGGTTTGAACGTCAGTCTTGGACCTTTCTTAGATTGTTCTTTCGCCACAATCAATTGATGAACATCCTTAATATTCTCAATTTTCGATTTCCAGGACTCGAACTTTTTAGTGTTCGAATTTGTGTATATTCTATACATTTGTTATATTTGTTCTCGATATAGGTTCATTTCCATATAATTAGGTTCTCAATTTTTATTGACTACTTAAGGACTCTGCGAAGACTGGCCCTTGTGCCTTTAACCCTTAGTCTGCCTAGGGGGCTTAGTTTGCTTGTTATTTGGGTCGTTCACGACGCCCCTAGGCAGACTAAGGGTTAATCGTTCGTTATTTTTTCTGTTTCGAAGCATCGGCTCTTTAACATTTCGATCGTTCAAAATTTCGACTTCCACCCCCGATATCGAATATGTTTTAAGCGCGAAAGAATGCGTCGCCTTATGTGATCCAAATTACATTTTTAGAGTCTGTCCCCGTGACAAAGATTCCAAAGGCTTTATCGTGCGTTTTAATTTTTTCGCGTTTCGCCTCCTTCAATGTTTCTCGCTAAACTATTCTCGAAAAGGACCAACCATCTAATCAGCCGTAAGATACCCAAATACCCAAATTCCATGAGCCCCTCCGTCTATAATCATCGGGATGCTTTTCGAAACAATTGCAAATCGACGTCGAACAAGCGAGTTCGTACGAGTTGCGGACTCTTTTCTCGTTGTGGGCAGAGTCGACAGTAGCGCGTCGTTCCATGTGTTCGGAAGGCGGCACGAACTGATATACTGCAGTGTACAACCAGATGAGAAGAATCAGGTAGCCTTCGTGCCTCACTGTCTCGGCTACCTCGGCAGCGTGACCGAGTACACGTAGTTCGCGTGCATAAATTCCTCAATGGCATATCCCAATGGGATCCTCGGAGGTCATCGCGAGGATGCGGATCGAACGAAAGAGAATCCTCCGCATCGGCGGCGGTCTCGAGACTTCCATTATTTCCACGACTTCCCGGAGGAGGTCGAGCTGTCTTGTTATTATTGTTATTATTATTATTATTATTATTATTATTATTATTATTATTATTATTATTATTATGGTAGTATAAAATATCCCCTGAAAAAAATAACCCCGGAAACGTTTATCCTGAGAAAAGACGATTTAAATGGAAGATATTGGGTTGGGAGTAATATAATTGTTATATTCGTGATCAGCGGAAAAAAATACGTGGACGTATAGCCTTGAAATAAAAAAAATCGATTGAACAATGATTTTTCACGTTTTGAGCCACTTTTGGAAAAACGTCAATTTTCGTGATTGTCATAAAATCATGAAATTCAAAAATATTCAAGATGACAAAATTTAAACGGTTCGATCGATTTTCCTGAAATTTTAATGGGATCATCGGGTGATGATGTGTATACGCGGTTTTAGCCCGATAGCTAAAAAATTGCGAGCGCTACAGTGCGTACAGACATTTTCGAAGAAATAAAAAATGCCGTACAAAAAAACAAGTGAACAGTTTTGGATGAAATTTTGCAGAAACATTGACTATTAACCACACATGCTTTCTGCAAAATTTCAGCCTGATCGGTTGAGGCGTTCTCGAGTTATAGCCGTTTGTTTTTTTTACGTCCGATTCACAAACACACACATACATCCGGACATTTTTTCTAAATGTGATTTTTCGATGTTTTGGAACATTCTTAAAACCTCGGAAAAAAATTTTTTACCATCACAAAGCTTCTTCTATGAGGAAGCAAAATTGCATGAAAAATACAAATTTTACTGTAAAATTGCAACGCAGATGTGTTCGAAATTTCAGAAACAGTTTATGTAAAAAAGCTTCCAATACTGTTCATTAAGTTTCAAATTCAATTTTTTTACAGTGTGTAGTACTGCGTTGTGTTCCAGGTCGACTGAGTTACAGGTTGATCGTTGTTCGCATGTCTAAAGTTTTCCGCACATAGATTTGCCTGAAATTTAGTGGGAATTTACTAGCAACGTAAATAAAATTTTCCACGCTCATACGACTTGTAACAACACGAAGGACATTCAGTAAATAAAAATTCAAAGTAATATAGTCGTTATCTGCGGCACGTAAGATTAACAGTCGAGGTCATTTCGTTGCTGCAAGGTTGCGAACGTTAGCGACACAAAGAATTATTATATACAGACGTATACATATTGACCAAAACAATTTATTTACAAGATTTCAAAGACAGGTAAAATCAAAACCAACAAAAAAAGCCCTCATTTTTGTAATTTTGGCTATAAAAATGCCTGGTAAACTTTTTGGTTAGTTGTCGCTCCGGGACTGTAATTCTATGTATTTCTTCGCGCTGATCACGAATCTGATACTTATTTTATTCGCAGATGAATATTTGATCCGAAAAAAATGCGTCTTAAAAAAAAAAATTGCATGAAATTCAAAAAATTCAAAATTACATAAAATTTGAACGGTTTGATCGATTTTCTTGAAATTTTAATGGGATCTTCGGGTGATCAGATTCTATCTGTGTACGCATTTTTAGCCCGACAGCTAAAAAATTGCGAGCGCTCTACAGTGCGTACAGACATTTTCGAAGAAATTAAAAATGGCGTACAAAAAAAACAACTGACAATTTTTGGACGAAATTTGGCAGAAACATTGACTAATAGCCACACATGCTTTCTGCAAAATTTCAGCCTGATCGGTTGAGGCGTTCTCGAGTTATAACCGTTTGAATTTTTTACGTCCGATTCACACACACACACACATACATCCGGACATTTTTTCGAAATGTGATTTTTCGATGTTTTGGAACATTCTGAACACATTTTTATTAAAACCTCGAAATTTTTTTTTTTTTACCATCACAAAGCTTCCTCTATGAGGAAGCAAAATACATAGAGTTCTTGTATGTACTCGCATATATACGCATGCACGCGTGGACATATTTGGCCCGTAATATGAAATTAATTTTTTTACGTGTACCTCTAACCTTTAGGACACGTGGGTTGCGAATTGATTATAAAAACTATTCGCTAAGTACTAAAAAGAAGAAAAAAACTTTTATGGTCCCGGATATAACGTGCTCATTCAAATTCGTGAATGCCAATAATGGTAGCTTTGGCGGTGACGACAATTTGATGATAATTTTACTATCGCGTTTCATGCGTAAAATCTCCATATCATCTTCCACATAAATCCCGCTGTTTCGTCAAGGATTCGAATAATCTATTTTACTGACGAGAAATTGATCCAAGATCCGGTCCATCTTTCGATATGCCTAGTATATTCGATCTGAATAGAATTGACAGGCCTAAGCCAGTTTTACCTGTATCTTTCGATCTTCGTGAAAAATTTATATTGGATGTTAGAGAACTCCGAACACGGAAATAGTGGCAATCAATTTTTTTCATTCTTTTCATTGAAAAATCTACAAATTTTAACGATCTCACAACTGTCTGTACACATAAGTGCCGAGATTATTTATTTTAGGAGCATACGAAAATGCTCGCGTGGACACGCAGTAACATGCGTGCATAAATAAACATATTTCGCGCGTAATTTGTCTCAAGAAGCGAGAAAATAAAAAAAAATTCCAATATTGAGAGCGAATATTTTCGGATTGACGCATCGGTCTCGCAGTCATATTCAGTGTTTCCCAGACGGACGGTGCTCGAAAATGCAAAAAAATAGTTGGGGTCAGAAAACCCCAAAGATTACTTTTATAATAATGCATTTTTTTAATAATGGAAATTTTAATAACATTTTGATAATAATGATTATTATTTTAATAATAATGATTATTATTATTATTTATAATCAGCCGAAAAGAATCAAGTATCTGTCCTGCCATCAGGTCAGCGTCTGGGCTGCCCCGGCAGCGCGACCGAGTACACTTGCGCAGCTTTCTGATCGGCATATCCTAATGGTATCCTCGGAGGCCACTGTGAGGATGTAGACCGGACGAGAGAGAATCCTCCGGACCGGCGGCGGTCTCGAGACTTCCATTATTTCCACGACTTCCCGAAGGATGCCGGTCGTGTCCCCGGTGAGTCACAACTTTCGGCGATCCACCGGGCACGTTATTTCAACGCCCCGGGAGAAAGATGATGCATCTCTCCTGGCTTCTGGGAGGCGTTCCTCGGCCATCCCCCATAATTTTCGATGAAGTCAACTGGGCCATCTCCGTGACGACAACGGTAGAGTAACCCGAGTCAATTTCACCAAATTCCCGGGACACGGGGCAACCTCCCGGCGGTCCGTCCCAGGAGCTACCACGAAATCCGAGAGATCTTTATCTGAAAATAGTTGATCTCTTGTTCCAGGAACAAATTCTCCGGTCAAGGAGCGCCGAGATAGTTTCTCTAGACTAATGTCCATGAACGAGATTTGAGCTTCTCTTGTATTCCTTGTATACCACGCTTTGTGTTTATTATTCGTGTTTCTGTGCGAGGGTATTGTAACGTGCCGGTCCATTGCGTCATTCATCGCCCTTTCGTTCGCCGACGATGACGACTATGGTGGGGAGTTACGTTTTCGATACGTGAGAGTTACGTTTTCGACACTGCAGCCGCACGCTGCTGCTGCTGCTGCTGCTGGACTCCAAATCGTCGCCTATATTCGAGTATGTTGAGGGAATATCAACGAAGTCGTTTCTCCTATATTCTTCTTCATAAACTGATATTTCTTCTTCGTCTCTTGAGGTGATGTGGTATAATTTCCCGCCACCTGCGTCCAGTTGATAACAATAACTGTACTGAATACCGATTTGAAACCACAAACTGTCGAGCAAAAAAACAAAATTGTCTGTCCCCACGTCTGTCGATTCCCCAAGGAAAGACAATTCTCTTTTTCGTCAACGGACCGCGGCCTCAAAACGGCATTCGGTAGAGTTTTTATTGCAGGCGGCGATACTTCAAATCATTTTATTATTCAGTTTACTTTATCATTATTTTATTTTCTTGCTATTATCGTTCATCTTCTTATTTCCGTTTTATTTTTACGGGTTTTATGTTTCAGTGCGTTAATTGCAGTGTATTATTTTTTTTTTGCATTCATTGACTTTCTTGTTGTTTGGATGATGTGCCTAGAAGACCTCAATGTACAATAAATGCCATCCATCTATCACCTTAAACCTCAATGCTCTTCGCGGATTCTTCACCGGTGCAGAGATCCAGACCGAGTACGCAATCAGGGCACTCGATCGACCTGAAATACAGAAACAGGGTAACGTGGAAGCATTTCTATGTGTAAGGAAACAAAAAAAAAAAAACAAAAAAAAAATACGGCGACTCAGTCGAGGACTGGCGCGAGGGAGGTCGGGCGGCGAAGAAATCCCGCAGGGATAATCGGTCTGTAACGAAATTATCGTTAGGGAACTTTTGACAATCAACGGTCGCATTCACATGGTCGATGACGAAACGCGCGTCCGGTCGACGGCAAAAGCTCTCTCGCGCGACAACGGCATCGCCCCCAGCGTCATCATAGACGAGATGTGGGCACACATAACGCACCCGAGACTACGTCGCCTGACCTCCATTACCATTACGGTCGCAGCGCGACTACCCGCCGGCATACGAGTTACGGAGGAGGATCTCTCCGGTGCCGCACAATACGAACGCACACGCTCGTGCACCGTTCAGAGTCGCAGAGTCGCACGACGGAAAATTTCGACGGGTGTAACCAAGCCCCGTTACGCCTTTCAGTTTCTCAGCGTTCGGACGTGCACATGCGTAACCGATGGGTCGGCACCACCACGAGGACAGCGTGCGTCAAAGCCCATGCCGGTCGGACAGATCCGAACCTGTCCAGCTCGCATGAATCATTGCCGCTCGCTCGAGAGACACAGAGGGAATTAGAGATTCATTGCGGCGTCGCGAATGAGCCGGTGATGGCCGGTCGGATCTGGAACAAAAAAACAATTATGATACCGACGTGAAAATTCATTTTTTGCGGTAAATTTATAGGAAAATCGTTTCTTCACAGAAGCTTTGTACTAGGAAACTGTGTGGCGTGAGGAAACTGTGTGAAAAGCCGATCTTTAGAATTTGTTTTTAGTAGATATAAAGATTTTTTTAAATCATCGATGAGAAAACGCGTTTTTCTGCGGTAAATAGTTTTTGCGTCGAAGCTTTGGACCCGGAAGAACGCGACGTGAGGAAACTTTGTGAAAAACCGATTTTCAGGTTTAAAAATTTTATTAAAAGTAGATTAAAAGATTCATGGAGATTGAATGAATTAGTGTTCGCTCGCTTGAGATATAGATAAAGAGAATTAGAGGTTCACTGTGGGTCGCAAATAAACCGGGGACTGTCGGTTGTATCTGGAACGAAAAAAGTTTTCGACGTAAAAAGGCATTTTTCTGCGGTGAATTTATCGATAAATTGTTTTTTACAGAAGCGTTGTACTAGGAAGTACGTGGTGTTAGGAAACTGTGTGAAAAACCCGTTTTCACGCTTTTTTAAGTAGATTAAACGAATCATGCAAATTGAATGAATACATTAGTGCTCGCTCGCTCGAGAGACGGACAGAGAGAATTAGAGATTCATCGCGGCGTCGCGAATAAGCCGGTAATGGCCAATTGTATCTATAACGAAAAAAAAAAAAAAAAAAAAAAATGATCGAAAATGAAAATGCGTTTTTTGCGATAAATTTGTTGGAAAATTGTTTTTCCCCTGAAGCTTTGTACTCGGAAGCGCCCGGCGTGACGAAACTGTCTGAAAAATCGATTTTCACGTTTTTTTATTTGTTTTAAATAAATTAAACGAATCGTACAAATTGCGCGAATACATTTGTGCGCAAAGCGCACGTTCTCGTTCTTCGTTAGCGCTTCAGCCCTTCAGCGCGAAGAACAAGCGAGGGAGATCGCGAATCAATTGATCCCTGATTACGGTAATGATGAAAAACGGAGGCGCGTCGAATGGACCGGGAACGATTTTTTTCAAGACGCCTTTCGCGGAACGCGTATTGCGTCGTGCCGTCCACTCCTCTCATCGCCAATAGACGATAACTGCACGGATGCCCTAACGCTCCACGCTTTGCCCCCTTCGCACTCTGGGACGAAGTCGAAGAGAAATAAAAAAACGAACCCAGAGATCGTTATGCAAATATATGTCCGAAGCGTCCGGAGCAGATCGTTTGTCGTCGGCGTTTAGCGCCCTCTCTCCGCTCGACAGGAGATGACGTTGAATTCCACGAAGATCCATGAAGAATTCACGTAGAGATTCTTCTTTTTTTTCTTTCGTTGAGACGAATAAAAGAGACATTGCAGGAGCCTCGTCGAAGGGTTTCTGGAACAAGATAATCCGAAGGTGAATAAACGAGAGAAAAATTGATGAGTTCTCGGAGAACATGCGCGGCGATCGAGCGACACACGCAGCGAATAATTCATTTTCAATGTCGCATGTGCGAATGCATTGGGGCCGCACTTTTTACCCTTTTTGCAGCATCTCTTGATATATATCGACGACAGAGAGTCGGAAGGTCGCAAGAGCCACGTTGAAGTGTACGCCCTTGTGATTCTGCAGTCATCGATATATAAAAGAGACCCGGGAACTCGGCATCGATGATTAACGATCATTAATCTCTTGCCCTCGCTTGCAATTCGGTAGGCTGAAGATTTTTTTTTTTTTTTTAGCACAGTGCTGAGGACTCTGATCGACCGGACTCGTATATCGGCGAGATAATATTCACGATATTGCAGCTAGTGAAGGCTTCATTAACTATCTGAGATTTATAGATCTATAGATATTTCTATAGGTTGATCTATAGGAGATTTATAGATCTATAGATATTTCTATAGGTTGATCTATAGGAGATTTATAGATCTATAGATATTTCTATAGGTTGATCTATAGGAGATTTATAGATCTATAGATATTTCTATAGGTTGATCTATAGGGGATTTATAGATCTATAGATCTCCGCGAGAAGTCTGCGACACACCGATTATAATGCTTGCTTTTGTACATTTTTTCTGTAAAAAAGGCCTTGCCTGTCTACAAAAATAAAAACAAAAAAAGAATAAAAATAATAATCAGATATTGGTTCAAGCACCTGCACAAAAAAAAGAAATGCTGCAAAAAAAGGTAAAAGTTTACGCCCTAATGCATTCAATTAGAGCGCGAACCTTTGACCTTTTTATTTGTAGCACCTATTCTTGACCTAAAACGACGATCGAGAATGAAAAGGGCGAAAGACATCGAAAGGACATCGATAATATAGAAGGGACTCGGAAACTCGGCATCGACGATCATCGATCATTAATCTCTTCTCCTCACTAGCAGTTCTCTAGCGAAAAGGTTTTTCGTTTTCCACCTCGTTGACGACATTGCTGGGCACACCGGACAACTCGTAAATTAGCGAGATAATATTCTCGATATTGTAACGAGTGAACGTTTAATCAGTTGTCGGTGATTTATAGATCCATGGATCCCCGCGAGTTTGCGACACGTCGATTATGATAATCGAATATATGCTCGAACACCTGCGAAAAAAAAAATTGGTAAAATATAAATCGTAAAACATGTAGAAAACGGTACGGTCATTCTTATACAGCGAAAATATATGGTACAGTTAAATGAGGCGTAGTCAACGAGCTGATGGAGTATTCACGCCAAAAGGTATTATTTGCCTTCGACCCACGGGTCGAAGGCAAATAACCTGGGAAGTTAACTCTAAAAAAGTTAAATTCCGTCCGTATCGATCGGCTCAAGTAAAAAGAGGCGTATGAAGTCCGTGCAAGCTAAGATTATACGTCCTTCCGGCATCAGACGGTCGGCATCCATTTGCCTACTTTGTATCATTCTTTTGTTCGTACTGAGGATCACACGTGAAACTCATTAATTATTCAGTGCCTAATTAATTCTCAACAGGTATTCGAAGCTATCGTCGATACCGGTTCAAACTGAAAAAGTTTTTTTTTCGGATGCCCCAAGCTACACCCGGATATCGTTAATATCGACGAAATAACAAAATAAATAAACAAAAAGCTCACACGTGCGTCCTTTAAAAGATACATCGGTGGCCGCATTCGATATGAGTTGTTTGGAATAAATTTTAATAGCTGATTAGTAAATAAAAGATCGTCCAGGAAAGCGGGGCAAAATGGACGATTTTATCAATTTTTTTTAGAGGCAGAGGGGGGGGGGGGGGCATAAAAAATAAAGTCTCATCTGAAACTGAAGAAACCGGTCCATTTTCCCCCACTCTCTCGCTAAGTGCAGCACTCGTAACTCTTTTTTTAAAAATCCGATTTGTGGAACTTCGCATGCGTTATAAACATATAATATTACATTGCATGAGTTTTGGACGATTTTACCATTTTTTTAAAGGGGGAAACATTAAAAATAAAGTTTCATCTAAAACGGAGGAAACCGGTCCATTTTGCCCCGCGCTCCCGCTAAGTGCACCACTCGTAACTCTTTTGTTTCTCATACGACTCGCGGAGCTTTCCATGAGTCACAAACTTATAAAAATTATATTGCAAGACTTCCATGACTTAAGATCGAAATATCGCACGTGGAGCCATGTTTTGACGTTCGCATTTCAATAATATTTTGCTTCTCCAAGCTGCACATCATATCGAGAGAACGCGGGTTTTCGGCCTCGTTATTTTATTACTCTAACGCTCGTGTCCGCTTATCATCCGTAGTGTGTACACATCTATACACATCTATATTTATAAAGACAGGCTAATCCACGGGACGAAAAGGCTCCCCGGTGCTTTTAATATTCCCCCAATTAAACGACATATTGGGCGAAATTGATTCCTATCAGCAAATAAATGTATGTTGTTTACCACCCAGTAGCTCTCGTGCAGTGTGGCATTGGTATACATTGCCGATACGGGGTGAGAAGGATCGTGCTCTTCGTAGACGAGAGAGGGAGTGCGAGCCGTGAGCCAACTCGCTTACACTCAGCCCGCCCGGTCTGCGCGCACGTGCGCGCCTCTCACCGTAGCAGCTTTCCGATCTTACGCACACAAACCTTTCTCGTGTGATACACACCTCTCATCCGCAGGTTCTACGAGGAGCCCCGTGTCTCGGCCTTAATGCCTCGAGCGTCCAATTCGTAGAAATAATTGTTTCCCCGTGTCGATTAAACGAGGACGTCGCTGCAACCGGCGAGCAGCAGCGTGAAATGAAAGGCACGGAAACTCCGGGGCGCTAATTGCGGAAAGCCGCCAGAGGGCCGGTTCCGTGTTGCATTGCAGCACGGGCGGACAATGGCCGCGGTCCCTCGATAAGCATCGTCGTCGATACGTCATCGAATTTCTCAAAACGCCTCTCACTCTCGCGAGGAGAGTCGTTAAAAATTTTCACGTACCGAGAGACGAGCCCCGGAGATCTTTTTTTTTTTCACGAATCCATTAAGGCTCTCGAGACGACGAAACACGCGCGGCTGCTTAGTCCTCGCGGGCACGTTGACTCTGAGCGTCGCGCGATGGTTAGGTGTGCGACACGTAAGTACTGTACACGACTCTATCTACGCATATCCTGTGACGCTGGGACGAATCAGCCGACTGCTGCGGAGAGACCAATTTGTACCTATTAAATCACGTACGAAAATACGCGTACGCAAGCTGATGCAATACTAATTTCGAGAGGAGAAAGTAAATCACGAGTTCAAGGTCACCTTGGTTGTCCACGGGCGAGAATTTCTTTTACTCATGCTCGGTGTATCTGCGCGTCGTGGCGCGTTATTCCCAGGGGGAAGAAACGTTTAATTTCATGCACGGCGGCGGATGGTCGCTTTTATAGCCGGGAATCTGAGAGATTTTCTACCCGAGTTTTGTCGGCCGTGACACTGCGACGAGCGGGGCGTTTTCGTAGCTTTGATGTCCGATCTACGAGAGATCGAATCTTTTTCTTTTGTTACTAAGTTGGGAAATATCGTTCGAGGCATCTCCGATCGATCGAACTACGAAAGCTGCTGACGTCGTACGGACTTTTCTAAGTTCGTCGCATATTTACAGGCTTTGGCCTGCGCGCGGCGCGCGCTTAGCTCTTGTACGTATTTATGTTGTACAATTGAGCTCTCGTCATCAACGAAGACGACGTATCGTGCGTTGCGTTATCGTCAGTTATCATCGACGGCGCACGTACTACGAATTAAGCAGGTTGGAGCGCTTCGCACTCGTCAAATTAGTGCTACGTTTTTAAAGTTGTTTATAGAAACTTTTACGCAGCTATTGATATAATGGATGGTTATTTGTATTGCAGCAGATGTCCTTAACGTAGAAAAACATTAATTGCAGTGAATTTTCAAAAATATTAACTGGGTTGCGCTAATTTTCGAAAAGGTTTCAAATTACAATGCGTAAGTTTTTGCTCGATTTTTATGTGTTACGGCTCATTCTCTTCCTTGAAAGATGCTCCACGAATTTAACATCTAGATATTCGATAGTATTTTTCGTTTAAAAATTACAGCCTTATCCATCGTCGAAAATTCTTCATAACCAAACAGCTGCCATTTTTTAACGGAAAACTATCGGATATGTAGACGGTGAATTCGTGGAGCATCTTTCAAGGAACAGAATGAGCCTTAGTGATGTATTAAGGCTCACTTAGAAAATCAAGTAAAAATTACGGATTATTCTTGAAAAATTCTTGAAAAAAACTGAACGAATAAGTATATTTTTGGAAATTAGGCCAGACCAGTTTTCAAATCCATTAGGATTAATGAATCTGCTGTAATGCAAATAACCATCCACTATAATCAATAGACGCGTAAAAGTTTGTGTAAACGGCTTTAAAAATGTAGCAAACATTTGACTAGTGTGAAGCGCTTCCAACCTCCTTAAACGCGTTCTCGACACGCCCTCGTGTCTTCCGATTCGTTGAGTCTCGTTGTAATCGCGTACTCTGTTCAGCTCACCGAGCCGACAAACAAATGTACACGATGACAAACGATTTCCGTGTTGTGACAAGTGTCCATTATTTGAGAGCACGAAACGAATTGGGCGTACTACATGTGGCAAGTATTGACTTCCGACCGGCATTGAGAATTAACAATTTTTTTATTGCGTGTATCAAAGAAACTTTTATCGCGCGTGTAGGTATAATTAATATGACTTTTGGGTATTCGAATTTACAATATTTGTCCCGCTGAAAGATAATTTCTGTGACTAGGAATTCAATACTATTTGACCTTCGGAACCAAATAAGCGTAACAACGGTTCAACAATCTGTTTTTTTTGCGTATCTATTAAATTAAGTTTAATCGCGCCTGTAACTATAATTTATATGATTTTTGTGCATTAAGATTGAACATATGTGTCCCCCTGAAAGACAAACGCTGGGGGTAATAAGACAATACTATTTGAGCTTCGGGACCGATGAAGCGCAATGACGGTTCACCTATCTTTTTTTAATATTGAATTGTGTTAGAACGTATGTCGGTTTTTTCCATGAGCAGTATGTTCGAGAATATTCTCCGTTCACCGTCCCGATCTAATGAAAATGATAATTTACTAAAATGTCACTGTTCAATTTTGAATACCTTTGTATCCTTAACCAAATTATGCGATCGCCGTTACGACGGCGTGTTGTTGCAAACTATGCAAATCAGTCGCTGAACTGCGATCCTCGAGCTCACCTGACAACTCTCACCTCGACGTACCGGCACCTTACCTTTAAATCTACTTGCGACTTTTCGTGCAGTGTGCACGGGCTGTATTCTCGTTTTACTCATCGCTCTATCGCTGCGAGTTGTAATCAATGTAATCCGATCGCAAACTCTTTGTTTATACATGCAACTTTGTTTCCAAACAAAGGGGAATCCGTCGGGGTAAGAAATCACCTTCGGAATAACAAATGTTCGATTGAACACGCAGCGCCATCGGCCTGCAGAATCCTGAACGAGCACCATTCGAGGTACTTTCTTTTTAACGTCATTCAACTGAATACCAAAACAAACGTCATTTCGTCAATTACGCAATAAAATCCGTTGGGACAAAAAACGACCGTTTGAATAATCATTAGTTAATTATTTTTTAAATTGGAAGTGGCTTTTATTAAGGTGGTGTAAAATACCGCCGATGGTAACAAAACTTGTACCGAATGCCGTTTTGAGACCGCAGTCCGCTGAGAAAAACGAAAATTGTCTTTTCCTGAAGAACCGGCAGACGGAGGGAAAGGCAATTTTCTTTTTCCTTGGCGATTTGCGGTCACAAAATTATATTGAGTATAGTCTTGTTACCAACCGGGTGGAGGCGTTTCATTGTAATTAAGGCACATCACCTTAATTACAATGAAACGACAAGAGAATCAAAAGCAGCCAACACCTCAAGTTGGAATAACGAGTGCTCGAGCGAACACGCAGCGACATCGGCCGGTAGAATTTTCAACCCGCCAGCCGATTTACTCGAAGCTGAACGAACACCGCTCGAAGGACTTTTTTTTAACGACACTCAACCGAACACTGAGAGAAACGTCATTTCGTCAATTACGCGTTGTTTAGCGAACGTGACATTTTACAAAACGTTATCGCACCAGAGATAGACGAGATACCGATGTGTCGGATGTGAAACTGTGAAACACGAGATACATCGATCGTCGCTACTCGAGAGTTAAAAAAATAATCGTGTTGGAAACAAGTCGAAGTTCGGAGGTTATATGGTGAAGATGAATCACATCGATACAGCGAAGATAAAACAGTCTCTGACAAAAGTAAGATCCTCGATGTGCACGATTGTTTATCGCAGCCACCTTCGAATGCCAATTCGATCTCGTCGAACTCGTCGGTCGTCGGCCGATCGCTGTTACATCCGCCCTGCCGATGTCCCAGCAACTCCACCTAATATCTCGCTCGAAACTCTCGCACGATTTATGTTAATATTCATTTTTCACATTTTTCAGTATCAGAATCCGGATATAACACGCAAAGAGGTTTACAATGTATTACAAACTTATCGAAGCTTGGTATTCAACATGGAACCATTCGGTGAGCTTCATTGAACTCCAAGGACACATTTTGTCTACGAGGCATTCCAGGACAATTCGACAGGGTCATATTTCTCATATTTTACTTTTTTTTCCTTGTACCATGTCGTCAGAGGGTACCACAAAATGCAGCTTACCTGTTTTTGGATTAAAAAAAAAAATTTTGTCCGATCCTTATCTGAAAATATTTACATTTGTAAAAAGCTACGTTATCGATTTCTATGAAATTTTAACTGTAATTTCTTAGTCGAAAAACATAAAAAATTGGTGTGGGGTATTTTTTGTGCTGCCATACGACATACTAAAAGGAATTTGAAAAAACAAAATAGGATTCCGGCCCTGTCTATTTGCCTGGGAATCCCCCCTATATTCTAGGGGGGAGGGGGCAGAGCGGGGCAAGATGGACCGGTTTTTATATATTTTTTTTTGGGCCACATAAAATCAAAGTTCTCATGTGGAGCGGAGAACATCGGATCATTTTACCCTGTTCTTCCCTACATTTCTGCCCAATTTTTTATGCAGATTGTTTTTTCATCTTTTTTATTTTTTGCAGTCTTTAACGACGGATCATGCAAAGAGCTAATCAATCTACAGGGCACTATACCCATTACCTACAAAGGCAGCACATACAATATACCGGTCTGTGTATGGCTGATGGACACTCATCCGAATAATGCGCCTATGTGCTATGTTAGGCCGACCGCAGACATGAGCATTAAAGTCAGCATGTTCGTAGATCACAACGGCAAGATATATCTGCCCTATCTGCACGACTGGGTTCCTGTAAGTAATAAAAACAATTCTAAAAATAAAAATACCGATGGGCCGTAAGCCATCGGTATCACCGAGTAAATAACATACTCGATACTCGATATCACTGAATAAATAATATACTCCATACTCGATATCACTGAATAAATGTATAATCATGATTCATGTTTGTTTCAGCACTCCTCCGATCTGCTGAGTCTCATACAAGTGATGATCGTCATGTTCGGCGACCATCCTCCAGTCTTCGCCAAGAGATGGACCAATTCTCCGAAGTCAACGACGCCCTATCCGGTTCAACGTGAGCTCATTCGTTCGGCCGTCCCAATATTTTTTGTTTACTGCACAGTGATGTAATTCTATATTAATTCGGGTCTGTCGAATCGGGCAGCTTTCATGCCAGTGCTGAACAACGGCGGAGCGACTGCCGGTAGCGGTTTTCCGCCTTACCCGACGACGACTCCGTATCCAGGAGCGAACACCTCGATACCGTATCCTCCGGCTGGAGCGTCGAATCACGGCTTCGTCCCCGGCTACGCCGGAATGCAGTCACCTTATCCGAGTCAGAGTTATCCGGGCTCGTTCCCGACGCCGTTCAATCCTGGCAACCTGCCGGCACGTATAAATCTCTTCGATCGCGCCGTGCAAATGTGTTCGTCGTAGATTTACAAATATTTGTAATCTTTCAGAGCGACAATCCGTATCCGCCGATGGTCTCGGGTTCGATAAACACCGGAAATTCCGACACGATAACCGAGGAGCACATACGAGCCTCGCTTCTCTCGGCCGTCGGCGACAAGCTCCGTCGGCGATTGTGCGAACAGTTTTCACAGCTGCAGGCCGAGCTCGAGACTCTTCGTCGAACGCAGAAGGAACTGACGAACGGCTCGTCGCGACTTAACGAGCTCTTCGTCAAGCTCAAGAAGGAGAAGGCCGAGCTCGAGAAGAACATAAACATTCTGCAGGACAAGGAGACCGAGTTGGAGAAGGAAATCGGCAAACTCTCCGACAATCAGTCCATCGACGTCGACGAGGCGGTCACCACGATCGCACCTCTGTACAAACAGTTAGTGACTCTACGATTTATCTCCACCAGAGATGTGCCGTGATGGTCATTTTTTTGCAAGCGTCATCTACCAAAAAATGACTGTCAATTGACCGTTTGTTTTATTCCAGAAAATGTTTGTTGTACAATGAACGTCGTTTTTATTCGGGGTCACAAATATGGTCAAAACAGCGAAAAACATCTTGGGGGGCTTGACTGTCATGTTTTCTTTTTTGGTCACAAATGTGGTCAACGTTTTAGCAGTTGATTTCAAAAGAATTTTTCTCTCGTTGACTTCGTAATCATTCGAATTTTCATTTTTTTTTACCAATTAATTCATCAATGGAAGAATATTATAATAAAATGAATATAAAATTCATTTTTTGTCTGATTAACGAGATTGGTACTTTGTTAATTTTGAAGTTGTGACCGCGGAGGTTTTTAGAGTAAATGTCGCTGTTGTCACAGTGCGGTCATTTCCGGAACGGTCAATTGGCGGTCATGTGACAAAAAAAATGACCGGTCGCAAATTCGTCGCCCACCTCTAATCTCCACGCCGGAGACAGTGAGATTTTTTTTTTTAACGATCGATCGTTCTTCGCGTTACCTCTGTTCTTCTTTGCAGAATGTTGAACGCATTCGCCGAGGAAGCAGCGACGGAGGACGCGATATACTATCTTGCCGAGGGTCTCCGAGGAAGCATAATAGATCTGGACGTGTTTCTGAAGCAAGTCCGACAATTGTCACGACGGCAATTCATGCTCAGGGCTCTGATGCTCCGCTGCCGACAGAAGGCCGGACTCGCTGGATGAACTTCACAGAACGTATTGGCGCACTCCCCGACTGCCCGCGACTATTGACATGCTATTTTATTATTGAAAAAAACAAAAAAAAAGAAAAAAAACAAAAAATTAAAAACTAAAATAAAAAGAATAAACAAGAACTGTATTTAGCCCGAAGAAAAAAAACACGCGATAACTATTGTAATAAGTATATTATATATATAAATATATGTATCATAAGTCCTATATTCATTGTATAAGTCGAATAAACGACAAATTGCCGTCGATGCACATGCCGCGCAATGAAGCGATAAACGAAAAATGAATTATAGCAAATATTATCTTTGATTATCGAAATAACAGTACACTTCGTTTATTTAATCGCGTTGCGGTTTATACAGGAATGACTGGGAAGAGTTGTTTGGTCCATAAGTCTCTGTGTTGAAGAAAAAAAAAATCCTTGCCAAAAATAAGTCTCATATTCATTGTATGCGTCGAATAAACGACGAATTGCCGTCGATGCACATGTCGCGCGGCGAGAAATGAAACGTGAATTACACTAAATATTATCTCTGATTATCGAAACAACAATAGACTTCGTTTATTTAACGGTGTTGCGGTTTATACAGGAATGACTGAGAGAAGTTGTGTGATCAGTAAATCTATCGTGGAAAAAAAAAAAAAAAACGATCCTTGCAAAATCTTCGATGTACCTAAACTGCAACAAAAAAAAACGAGAAAATGTATTTCAACCAATCGCTTCGGGCTTTTTGTTCGCAAGGTTTCACTAACTCACCTAGACGTATATGCCGACCCAGAGCATGAGGAAGAGAACACCGAAGCCCGAAAATATCGCGGCGAACAACGAGACAAGCAGCTCCTTGAAAATGTCTCTCGTGAATTTGGTGCTCGTTACTTCGTAGACGAAGAACCATGCCGTGAAGAATATGCCTATTCCTAGGAGCACCACCGCGAGCAGAGGAAACACAGCGGGATTTATCGGCGAAACATACCTCGCCATAGACTCTATCTCGATCTAGAAAAAAAATTGAAAAGGGTTAACCACGACGCGAGATGGACACGTCAGAGGGTTAGCTCGATAACGCCGGCTCCGATTTCGATAAATCCGGTCCTTCCGGTTTGGAGCCCGAATTTTATATACGCTCGCGAAGCATCGACGTTCCACGAATGCACCCGGAACGAGTCCATCGTCAGTAACTTACCATTTTTTAAAATGTTGTGTTTGACGTGGCTCAACAAATTCTCACGTATTTTGAGCTTCGAGGTGCGTGAAGATAAGTTCAGATATGTTGTCACGAAGATTGTGCGGTTCTGCCAACATGAAATCTTAGAAAAAAAAAAAAATTGGCAGGACTGACAGAAACGTAGTTGCCGATAAGATCGTGTCCGCGCGTCTCAAATATAACAAAGCCAAATTGATTCTGTTATAGAATTATTGGTATAGAATTAGAAGTAAATATATCGAAATATCAAAAAGGCTTATCGAAGCGGCGACTCACCGATGAGGTTGCTAATTCCTGCAACGGGACTCCAAAAACGAAACACCGTCACTCTCCCGCTTGCCTTACGTCAAGGCGAGGTGAATCGGACTTAGTCGGTAAGAAAAACTGTAATGATCAGCATTCGCGGATGGGGGAGATTTGGCAAAAAAGCAAAGTATTAGCTGACGAAATTAAAACCGCGCTCGACTATACTTCGTTTTTACCCAAATGTCAACAATTTTTACATGGCATCGATTAGACAAATGCAACTATCTCTCTTGCACTCATATGTCACGTGGTACATGTTTCGACTCACCTTAAGCCGCGTTCCTATGTCGCAGCGAAAGGCGCATAGAAGCTCCAAAAAATAAAAATATTTATCTGTTCCTTTCGATATATCGACCAAAACAATATCCAACGAACCTTTGTTAACGAATCTAACAATTACCTGTAAATGATAAACAAGCGATTGGAATTAAAAAAAAAAAAAACTCGAAGTTGCGCCGCTGACTTCACAGAGTTGCAGCGACGCGCTTGCGCAGCCAATTTCGCTGCGGTCCGTGGTACGTCGCGGGAGCGTACATCGGGACAGTGTTCGCAGCACACTCGTACGCTGCTGTACGTTGGCGCGGAGCGGTAGTGAAACCGTCCGCGAGAAAAACGCCAAAGGGGGGGGGACAAGCGAGTTAGCAGCCTCATCATCATCGTCGTCGTCGTCAGGCGACTGTTTTGCATGCATACACAAGACTACACGCTCGAACCGCAGCGTATGTAGAAAAACCAGAAACAAGTGTACACGCGGTGTTTCCACGTCGAGTCGGTGAGACAGTTTTATCCAGCGTATCGAGAAACGTTCGGTAGAATTGTAGTTCGGCGTTTGTTGCTCTCTCATCGTTCAGCGAGAGACGAATGGAGAAGAGTCATTTCGTTGTTTGACCGAACTCTCGGTCAGCAGCCGGCGAGGGGAAGGGAGAGGGGGGGGGGATCGTCGGCGGCGCGGAGGGGGGCGGGAGGGTTGCGGAACGATAGAAACGCCGAGGGGTTGCTGCACGCCGAGTAAAGAGAGACGTCGCAGTCGGGGGGTGGAACGTCGAAGATGTGAAGGAAACGCGATATCGAGTCGGCGAGAGACAGAGTGTAGGAAAGATTAAAAAAACAGGCGTGTGGAAAGGGATAAAAAAGCGAAGGAGCGCTGCGTCTCCGACGAATGATCGACGGCGGTAGGAAGGGATAGGCGAGCGAACCAGAGCCTTGGTGGCTCTCGGCGAGAGAGTGGTGTGCGCGCGTGCGCGTGTAGTGTGTGCGTGCGCGTGAGCGTAAGCGCGTTCACGGTGTCACCGACGACGACGACGTTGGGACAGGGGAACAAAAAAGCAAAAACGAAAAACTCGAGCGTCCCATGTCAGAGAATAATTGGAATCTCATACGTTCGACGTTTGTCTGCTCATTGAACGACGGCCCGTTAGAATGGGTGAGTCCTCCGGGAGCGCGTCTCTTTGAAGCCTCTCGCCTCTATATTTATAAATAATATTCTATTTAAGGGCCGGAGTTGCCGGAGGAGTGAGGGGCGTGCCCCCCTCCCCCCGCGCGACGGACGGACCGCGAGAGAACCGGAGAGTGGCGGAGATGAAGAGGGAGATAGGGGAGAGGAGAGAACTCGCGTTTTGTATCTTCTCCCGACGACAGGCCCGCCACGATCGGGTGTGCGCCTCTGGGAATGTTATTCGTCTTATTTACTTTCTATGTTTCGCACGAATTCGACAAACTTCGCCCGATCGCTTTTCCCGAGATTCATCGGGAGAGCGAACGGTCAAGTTCGAGCCTCTTCTCACCACTCGGGATAACGCAGTGCCCACTGCAATGCCGCAGTAGTACGACACTCGCTTACGACCTATCCCCCTTGTCGTAGGTCGTCCAGCGCCGGGAATCCATAAATTCAACCGAGCGCTCTTAATTTGCCGGCGATTAAACTGTACCGTGAAAACTATCGAATGAGGAACGACGGTTTTCGACGCGATGGTCGTGAAAAGCGGTCGTTAGCTCGGGACGCCAGGGGCAACGTGCAACGTGCGGCTCACGGGTGCATTTTATACACACGACAAGAAAGAAGTATCTGGTGCACGATCGTGTCAAGCGCTATCGGGTGTCAGACCAGTCCCCCTACTTGTTCTCCCTTTTTCTCTCTCGTTCCACTTCTCTCGCTCGGTCGTTCGCGTTTACTTGATGACTATACCAGCTCGGCGGAGGGGAAGGGGAGGGGGGCACACATGCTTCACGAACTCTACGAGCGATACTCGTTTCTTTTTTTTTCTTTTTTTTTTTAATACCTTTTTTTTAAATTCATTCCTCCTTCACTATTTTCTATCGTCCCTCGGTGTTCGGGGGGCTCGTCGTTTTGTACTCGGAGCCACTTTATATCCTCGAGTGCACGGAGGCCAAGAGTGTCGGAGGTGCGCCGGTCCCACGGGAAACGACCCGAAGTTCTCTCGACGCTGCGACGCCCGTGTGCGTTTGACAATCGTGTCATTATCCTCGGATTAGTTGTCGTTCACGCGGGACGATGGAAATATGTGCGGATCGAATGTATAATAAAAATTAAATAAACACACTTTTTTAAATATCTTCTACATAGCGAAAGATATATTCTCGTTTTGTATACAGTAGTATCGTCTCGTACCGGCGAATCGATCTTAATCGACGATGACTTTTTCTTGCGGTGCATTATGCTCGAGGACGTTGTACACGTGTACGTATCTATAATATATGACGATCATTGTTTAAATTATTATTTGCAATACAATTAAGTTACGATACGCTCTATTGCGAAATATCGACGATGCGACTATGCGCTTTCGATATATATATATATATATATGTATATATATATATGGAGAATTTAGAACGGGAAGCGTACGTTGGTACGCCTGCACGGATTTTTTTTCTTTTCTAATTCCGCTAACGGAATCTGCCGCTGATCGAATAGCAATGCAATGAACAGAGTGTATCATGACAAACGCATGTTTTCCCATACACTCGGGTATCGAAGTGGAATGCCCATCTGCCAATCAGGTCGCGTTTGACGTTTTGTCTCTATGTGCACGTTGTTTTTCGATTCAGCTATGTAGCCTCTCGTGCATTACCACCCCCCCCCCCCCCCTCTCGACAACGTAACCCAAGCTAACTGTTGAAACTCTCTTTCTTATTGGCTAGCTGTATCTTTTCCTATTACCATAAATAGCCTTTCTCTTTTCTCTTGTTAGGATTTTAACAGTCGACTCTCTCGTTCACCTATGATTAGAATTGTAATATTTTATTTATAGGTCGTATAAAATACACCCTTTGCCGTCGATATTATTATTATTATTTATTATTTATAGTTAAATTTTTTATTTAATTTTGTTTTCACATGCCTTGCGCTTACGGTTTCGGAACGAGGCGTTATTAGTCAAGTCACAAACGCACACTTCGCTCGTACCGAGTTTCCCCTAGATTTACGAATCGCTCGTTTCTCGAGCGCGCTCGGGAATGCAAAGACCTATTGGCTGAATAAAATGTTTTTGTTTTACAGACACTCAGGGGGGAATGGCTCGGAATACCGGCCCCGGCCTGTACGAGTTCCTTATGGAGGCAGAGCTCCAGCAATACTATACGGGCATTCGTGGTTTGTATCAATCCATCGACGATTTATAGTTTTACCTTGGATCGCTCTCCGTAGGGGAGGAACAGGAGTATTTGAAAAAAAGAAACAGGGAAAAAATGGGATCTCGTTTGAATTATTGATGAGCTCTCGACTCGAGTACCGTCCTTCAATCATTGTCGACGGCTGACCTTCGAATGTTTCACCGGCATTATCCGTATCAGTTCGGGCCTGTAATTTAGTCGTTCTGCGGGATAATTAGCGAGTCACTGCGCTTATCCACGCGAGGAGCGTTCAAGCTCGCTCTTACATTTGCATCGCCTGTTTTGATACAATATCACGCTTTTCATCGTTTTTTCTTTTTGTATTAAAAAAATATAACCGGTAACCGGAAGTTTCACATGATTCGAAAAGCTTTTAAGAAAAAAAACTTCTAAATTTGATATTGTTACATGGTTTAAAAAAATGTTAAGTAAACGAAACCCAAAAATTCATATTTTCACATGGTTCAAAAAAATGATAAGGAAAAATAAAAAATTTATATACTCACAAGGTTCAAAAATGTTGTAAGCAAAAGAAACCCAAATATTGATATTTTCACAAGGTTCAAAAATGTTCTAAGAAAAAGAAATCCAAATATTGATATTTTCACAAGGTTCAAAAGTGTTCTAAGAAAAAACAACCCAAAAATTAATATTTTCACATAGTTCAAAAGTGTTCTAAGAAAAAGCAACCCAAAAATGAATATTTTCACATGTTTCAAAAGTGTTCTAAGAAAAAGCAACCCAAAAATTAATATTTTCACATGGTTCAATTCTTTAAAAAGAAAAAAAAAACAAAAAAGCCACTAAACGGAGCTTCCTTCACGAGAAACCAAAGTGATTTTACCGACCGAGCGAGTCAGCACTAAAAGAACTCTTTAAAATCTTTAACCAGGGGACCTGAAGGTGCAGAACACGGCGCAGCTGAAGTACGTGACGGAGGAGGATCTGAACGCGATAGGAATGAGCAAGCCTGAGATGCGCCGTCTGAAGAAGTACTTTCAGAAGCACTTCCCCCAGAATTATCTGTCGAAGTTCAAGAAGATGCTGTTGCCGAAGCGCGAGGAGCAGCCGCCGGGTGCGTTGGGGATGCTTCCAGAGGAGAAGCAGGACAGGCCGCCGATAAGAGTGCCGAACAAGCACATGATACCCGCCGACGCGATAATAGTGAACAAGGAGCTCGGCACGGGTGAGTTCGGCGTCGTGCAGCAGGGTGTCTGGACGAACGACGGCGAGAGAATCCAAGTGGCGATAAAGTGCCTGTCGCGCGAACGAATGCAGAACAATCCGATAGAGTTTCTGAAGGAGGCCGCAATAATGCACGCGATAGACCACGAGCACATAGTGCGACTGTACGGCGTCGTGTTGGACACGAATTCGTTGATGCTCGTGACGGAACTCGCGCCGCTGAGGTCGTTGCTCGAGTGTCTGAAGGAACCGAGTCTGAGAGCGAGTTTTCCAGTTCTGTCGCTGTGCGACTTCGCGGTGCAGATAGCGGACGGTATGCAGTATCTCGAGGCGAAGAGGCTGATACATCGAGATCTAGCGGCGAGAAACATCCTGGTCTTCTCGAAGAACAAAGTAAAGATATCGGACTTCGGTCTGTCCCGAGCGTTGGGAGTCGGCAAGGATTATTATCAGACGAACTTCAACGTGAACCTGAAATTACCGATCGCCTGGTGCGCGCCCGAGTGCATATCGTATCTGAAGTTCACGTCGGCGAGCGACGTCTGGGCCTACGGCGTGACGCTGTGGGAGATGTTCAGCTACGGTTTTCAGCCGTGGGCGGCGCTGACCGGCCATCAGATTCTCGAGGCGATCGACGAGCCGAACTTTCAGCGTCTCGAGCAGCCGGACTGTTGTCCTAAGGACTACTTCACGCTTATGCAGCAGTGCTGGCAGCACGAGCCGGGCAAGCGTCCGAAATTCTCGGAGCTCATAAATCTCCTGCCGGAGCTGAAGCCCGAACAGGTTCAGGCCGTGCAGGACAGCGCCGAGCTCGGCCAGCTCGCTTATCGACAGGGCGACGTTATCACCGTGTTGGACAAGGGAAGCAGCAACGTCCTGTGGAAGGGCGTTCTCAACAACGGCAAAACTGGATTCTTCAATCCGGCTCACACGATAGCTTATCTGGGCTCGAATTTGCCGAGCAACAAACCCGGGGAATTTTCGCGGGGCGACGGGAAGAACGCGTTCTCGTCGCAGAGGAGAAAAATACGCACCGACATGATCTCGTCGCCCCAGGGGGACTTCAAGCACACCGGTCACGTAGGCCTGGACGGCGCTTACTTCGGCGATATAAGCTTTCTGGGAGGAAAGTATCCGCATCTGCCGAGACAGATAGTCACACCGTACAAGCCCCACGAGGACGTTACGGACAATTCTAGTCAGGTTCTGAGTCAGGACGGGAGGAGCGGCGAGGCCGGTAACGAATCGATAAGGGACAGCAGGAACATTCAGCACTTGCAACACGACCCTTCCAGCAAACACGGTAACGCTCTTGTACCAACAACGTTTAGAGCTCTCTGGGCAAACTCTTTCCATTTTCCATAATCGAGGACGAGGGATGATTTTTGCGAGTGTTTAGTAAACGTAAAATTTAATAATACCCGAGTTAACTTAAAATGCGATACTAATACAGTTGTTTTTTTAAAAGACAATTTTTATAGAAATATGAAGGTCAACTACCTTTGGATCTCAATTTTTTTAATTATAAAAAAAAAATAAGACGTATTTGTTTTTTTGATAATTGGTTAAGGAGAAATCCGTTAATAAACAACAAATGAGGTTAAAGATCGAATCTGGCAACGGCGGAAGGTCGAGGATTGAAGTTTTAATAATTAATGAATTGTGTATTTTTTTCTACCTTTGTTGCAGAGAGTTTATGGTCGGACACGAGCTCGGAAATATCGCATCTGGGCAACGTTGGAAACGCCAGTAAGCAGTCGATGACCTCCAGCATAACCGGCAGCATGGACACCGTCGGGGCCGACCACGAGTACCACGAGATCAGCGACGAGGAGAATCAGGACAGCCCTCTCAGATTCGATAAACCATTGAATTTCGACTTCGGTCCAAGCCTCCTCGACGAGATGGATCAGATGTTCAGATCGTTGGGTAAGCGCGAGGGATGCCGCGTCGCGATTGGAGCCACATTATCTTGCCGTTCAGTTAAATAACGAAGAGTAACGTTCGCTGAAGTAAAGATTCGGATAATCAAAGTTTTGGAAATTTGACAATTTGGAAAAAATTAATTTTCGGCATTTTGACGATTCCGAAAAATAAACTTTCGGAAGTTTGACGATACGGAAGAAGAACGTTCGGACTCATTGGATCTTCGGCCGTACGACGATTCGGCCGATTGAAGTTTCGACAAAATAATGCAGCTCCATCGCGATTATATTCGTACGGAGTTATTTCGTAATTGTCGGGCACGGAGTCTTTCATAATTGTACCACCTTTCCGCCAGGCACTTCACCTCCCCCTCCGCCTCCCGGTCATCCGGCGCCGACGGAACACGAGTCGAGCAACGCTCGCAACGAACTGCGCGAGATACAGGCCAAGCAGTGCAGCAAAAAGAAACAAGCAACCGTGAGTTCGATAAATGTACAGTGATTACATTTCTCTCGTTTTCTTTTTACTTTCATATATATATATATATATGTATATATATATAGACATATGTATATATATATAGACATATGTATATATATATATATATATATATATATATTCACCACCACCGTGTTTAGAAATCGTCTTGATCACCGCATCGCATCTACTTTACGTTGCTTTTTATGTTTAATACCATTTTTATTCCTCGTAAAACGATAAAGAGAATCGATGTTTTTGGCGTTTGCGTGTGTTATACTGTGTTTTATTACTGTTGTCACGGAGAAACAAAAAAAAATACGATTACTATTATAATGCTATATAGATAAATTGATTTGCCGTCGACTGGACGATTCGAATTAGCTGCGAACTAGAGCGAATGATCTCTTAGGATCTCGCGCGTAAAATAGAATTATTTTTCATAGTTTTAGGACTTTCGATCCTGAGAAGAGCGCGTTGACCGTTAATTGAAAAACATATATATATGAATAATTTTTTTTGAAAAATTGACGACGGTACGAGATAAAGAGACGAAAGAGCGAGAGCAAAAAAAATAACGAAACTTATAGTTTTTTAAATGAACCAGTGGCGGTAAACGTTTTTCCTGCGTTTAGGTGAAGCCCATCTCGGCAGCCGATCAGAAAACACTCTACTCGGCTATTGCAATGGCGCAGGAATTGACAGCGCGTTCCATGACAGATCTCGAACATCCGCCGGAGTCACCTCGAACACCGGCGAGTCCTTCGAGGCGCAGAAAGTTCTCTTTTAAGTTGCCACATCAACACAGTCCAAAACCCGACAGACGACACTTTTCAGAGGAAGCTGCCAGTATACCTGACATCCAGGTACATTAAACATTGATTTTTATTTCGTTCATTTTTTTTTTAAACACGTTCACAACGCGACGTCACATATCATTATCGGCGATAAACCGTTCTTCGGGATCTTTTTTCATGAATACTGGAGAAACAGACTACCAAGGGTTGATAACATTTTTATAATCGAGAGTTTTCTTTTTCAACGTGACGTTACATATAATGCTCTATCGGCAATAAACTGTTATTCGGAATAATTTTTTTTATACGAGAGAAACGAACTACGAAGAGTTGACGAAATTTTTATAATCGTGAGGTTCTTTTTTTGTTTGGTCTAGCAGAACACAGACTTTCTATTTACAAGATCATGTATACCGGTAGGAATTAATACAGCTATACTAACTTTCTTACCTCACGCACCGTCGCGCGGGGTCGTTCCAATTCTGTCTACTCCGATCACTCGGTTTTCCAATAACGAGTCTTTGCGATATTTTTTTTCTATTTTGTAGATGAAGCCACTCATACACATACATGGTGTCTAGCTGTACTTTGGGAGTCCTTGAATTTCGCTTTTCCTTCAAAAGTCCTGGAAGTGTCCTTGCATTTTTTTTCTTCCTCGATTAAAAATGTTGTTTTCGATCTTTTCCACGAAATAGTTCACTTAATGTTTCATCATTAATACATCCTTGAAAAGTCCTGGGAGTGTCCCTGAAATGTCCTGGAAAGGTCCTTGCATTTTTTTCCCCTACGTTCTGGACATTTTTTTTATGTTCCTTTCCAGGAAATAGTTCATTTAATTTTTCATTGTTGATACGTCTGGGAGATCCTGAGAGAGTCCTTGTAAGGTCCTCGAATTGGTCTTTTCCACCTACACTAGACACCATGACATAATACTAACCCATCATGTGTTACACCTAACTGTTGTTACTCATCACTCGACTTCTCGGAGTCACCCAACATAACTATAGTTCATCATTCATCGCCGACGGGGAGGGAGTTGTCGATTGTGTGTGGGGAGAAAAATCAACGAGCGCGTTCGTTCGCTGCCGCTCGTAAAAAAAAAAAGAAAACTCGGTAAACCAATCGTTATGGAACATCGTTAATTCCTGAAGCCGCTTACAATAATCATCCGATAAATTAATCGATAACATTGTGTCATCGTAACATTCAACTGATCACATATATATATTCATCCATTTTACTCGCCGTTATAGCCTTTCGTACTAATATTTCAATCATGTTAACATCTCTCTGAAATCCCCCGAACCCACCGAAAAAAAAAAAACAAAAAAAAATCGTACAGCATTTACTAACGGTTGAAAAAAACAAACCGATTCCATCCTCTTCCAAAAAAATCTCCGTCCTCTCCACATCCGCAAATTACGTTCTTTATTTATTTACGCAACTGGCATTTCGTTATAAACGTTTTTATCTTTCTTTCATTTTTTTTTGTCTTATGATTTTTATTATTGCATGTTCGATATATTCGACTCGGATAAAAAAAACTGACAAATTTTTTTTCTTTGTTAACAAACAATCGTTCGATTTATGGGTTGACAAATGTCGCATGTTTCCTCGCAACGCCGCATGTCGCCTCGCACGTTATCCTCGCAACGCCCGCGCCCCGCGCTCTCCTCGAATGTGTCCGTTAAAGTGGTTGTGCTCGAGTTTGCAGTCGCTGTCGTCCACGGTCTCCAGTATAGAGTCCCTCGGGGCTCCGTCGACGCTGAAATTGCCCCTCTGGGACAAAGCCTCGGCCGAGTTTTGTTTCGCGAAGTCACGGGAGTTGCTGACGAAGCCGAGCGCTTGGACGTCGTACATGGACGTGGAGTTCGACGCTCGGATACTCGACAACGCGGCGATGAAGCAGAATCTCGTCAAGTCAACGGAGTTCCTCGAGAACGGCAACTCGCGAAAGAATTCGGTCAACTGCAAGAGTCTCGCCGACATGGATTCGCAGATGAAGCCAACGAAGAACGGCAAAGTTTCGTTCGGCGTGAGTTCGAATTTCGATTTCCCACGCGAGCCGAAGAGGGTCTCGACGAGTTACGTCGATCGTTACTTCGAGCAGCCGAAGTACTTCGAGGACGAGGTGAGCGTCGAGTGTTCGACGACGGAGAAGTCGTCGTACTTCGACGAGGAGAAGATCGAGAAATTCGAGAAGATAAACAACTTCGAGCAGTCCGGCCGAAGCACATTCTGGTCGAACTTTCAGGACCGAAGTCCGACGGTGAGCGAGCGAATGGGCGGAGCGCTCGGCCACGGAAAGATCGGCAACAACGAGAACGTCGCGAAGGAAAAGTCGCTCGGGGTCGACGGCCAGACGGACGAGGTCTCGAATCTCGACACGTCCAAGGAGAAGACCACGAGCTACGAGAGTCCGAGAGGAAAAGCCATGAAGTTCGATTCACCGAACGAGAAGCTCTCGAACTTCGACCTCGGCACGAGACCGAAGATTCCGGGCTCGCTGGTCGATCCGGCGAAATTCGGGATGACCGAGCTGACGAAGAAGTTCGATCTTCAGAAGGCGCGAGGCGGCAAGGTCCCGTTCGTGAGGAATCCGAGTCAGGAGGGTAAGACGGGCTTCGTCACGGACGGCATGAAGACGAACCTGAAGAGCGCCTCGGGGCCGGACAGTCCGCGCGGCAACATCGAGGCGGTCAGAATAAACATACAGAGCTTCCGAAAGGTCGAGGCCAACAAGAACGGTCACGACAATTTTCCATTTGTAATATCGAACAATCCTCTGTTCATAGCCGAGCCGGAGAAGAAGGAGTCGCCGATCTACAGCAGCTCGGAGAGTCTCCGGGTGAACTTCCAGCGTCTCAGACGAAAGTCCGACGCCGAGACGAACAACCAGGTGGAGCTGAGCAGCAAGATCTTCGCCGAGAAGTACCAGCGCGAGGTTTCCGGCCTGGAGAGCGTGAAGAACTATCTGGACTCGAAAAAAGGCCAGGGTTTCAATCTCGGCCTGGGAAAATTGACGCAAAACATGATCCAGCTCGGCAAGAACATCGCCCAGAACTCGAGGAACTTGGAGTCCTCGGTCGCGGCGAATTCGCTCGGTGCCAATATTAAAAATCTCGATGTCGCGCCTTCGATATCGACGCCACTGCGGAGCCTCAACGTGCCGATACAGAAACCCAACCACCTCGATCTGAACATTCCGCTTCAGCCGAAGCCCCAGAAAAACATGAAGCTGAATCTTACACAGAGGCCTAACGCTCCGCTGAGTCCGAGCGTGCATCAGCACATACTCGAACCGCCGAAGCTCTACCAGAACGAGAACGCGAGGAAGGAATTGACCAAGCCCGAGATAATAACTGAGAAGTTGCAGGCGACGGCGAACGTCTATCGTCATCGTACGTCCTCGCTCTCGGAGAACCGGAAGCCGCCTCTGAAGAACATACGACGTTCCTTTCATCCGGGAAACAACGAGTCTAGCGAGGACTCCGACTCGGTCTCGCACTCCGAGACCGACATAAGGACTCGCCTGCGCTACAAGCGTCGTCACAAGAAGGTTCCGCACAGTCTGCGATTGAACCTGAAGAACAAGGCTCAGTTCCTTCATCCCGACACCGCGAGAGGCTTCTCGGCGGTCGAACTGTGCGGCAAATCGCCGCCGCCCTCGACGAGCTTCCTCAACTCACTGTCGCCGCCTTTCTCGTCGAGGAACAATCTGCTCTCGTGGCCGGAGAGCGCGCCTAGCTCGAGCCTAACGTTCACCAGCAACTCCGAGCTGGATTCGGACACGAGCTCGGAATATCCCGAATTCACCAACGACATACTCACGTTTCCACCGTCACCGGCTCCATAGAGTCGGCCGAGAGTTTCGCGAGTAATTTCAAACGAACTGTGGGTACGTTTTGAGCCCTCTTCGGGAAAGCACGATGAAACACTCGTCATTCGCTTGGCCTTTCGTCGCGAAGATATTCGCGCGAGTCGATTGTGCGTCGCGCTCCGTGCAGAAACGATTTTGATTAATTTAAAAAAATGGACGGTTTCGAAAATTAATTAATCGAAGGCGGACATCGGCGGGTCACGAACGATTTTGATTAATTAAAAAATGTATGGACGACGGTTTCGGATATTAATTAATCGACCGCGAGAATCGACGAGATCACGAGAGGGGCGTTACACTCTTTCGAGAAAAAAAATGGGACGGTGCTGGTCGCAGCGAGCACCGTTTCCTCAGCCCCATCCCAGCCGGTTACGCTTTGGCATGCTTGCATGAATCGTATTTATAATGTAACAAACTAAACACCTAGTGTCTTTTTTTATTTTTTTTTATTTCCAAATGACTAAGTAAGCGTCGAAAACACTTTTGATATATTTACAAATTTATACTGTTTGTATTACCCTATTGTTAGTACATCGGTAAAAAAAATAATAACAAAGTCCAATACACTAATATGTGGACTTCTACGATAAAATAATAGAATAGAAGTTTTTTACACAATCGAAAGGAGACAAAAAAAATCATACCGTATATAATTTACTACTCGTATATATATATATATTTATTTATATATATATATGTATATCGTTGCACTAGTCACACTTGCGTACTCGATACGTTTTAATATTTTTTTAATATAAATTTTATTTTCCATAAATTTATTTGCTTCGAATAAGTATCACACGTTATCCTCGTCTGTTATCTGTTTCTCGAGGGTGATTCGAATGCGGGCGTTTTGTACCTCTTCGTCGGCTCGCGCGCGCACACACACGCGTTCCCCGGAATGTTTATTTTTCTACGCACAACGTCGCATTTGCACGAGGCGAGACGCGTGTGCCTTCGAGAAACGAGAAACCGACAACGGGAAAAAATTCTGCAAAAACGCATAACAATCGCACTCGAATCAATATCGATCTCTATCTTCTCTCTGTACATTCGTTCGATTTTTTATATATTTTATTATTATTATTATTATTATTTTTTTTAATTTTCTTTACAATCTTCTTTTCGTTTACTTTTATTTTAAATTATTATTTCGTCATATTTCTTTCGTTTAATTCCGTTTTCTTCTTTCCCCCGAAATATCTATCCCGATCCCACGAATTGTTTAGGCAACGTTGTCGGACGAGGCTAAGGAAGTGTACAACAGCCTGGTCGAGACCCAGGTCATCGAAAGTGCCCAGGACACGAATCCGCTGAGAATGTTGAGATCCGGTCTTCCGATGGTGAGGCCGAGGGTGCGGGGAAACCGGCACGCCACCCTGGGACACTCGGTTTCCCACAGCGAGGAGTCAGCGGCGAGCGAGCACGGGTCGTTCTCGTTCGATCTTCACCACAGCGGGGCCAAGACGTTGCCGAAGCTGCGGGCGCCTCCGCCACCGAACGCTCCGCCACCGGTGCCCACGACGAGGAACCTCGAGAGGCACAACTCGGCCCTGGGAATCGAGAACAATCAGAACCAGAACAACGTCGACGAGAATCCGATTCCACTTCCGCCGAGGGACAGATCGAAGACCCTCCAACCGAAATCCAGCCTGCCGAGGCATCAGCGAAAACATCCGCTGATCATACCAGGGGACGGCGTGACGAGAACCCTGGCGAAAATGGCAGTCACAACACCGCCCATAGAGGACCAGGTCGACGGACATCAGCCCAACTTCGACGTCAATGACCCGAACATCCACTCCCGAAGGACCGAGAATTCCGACGAGGCATGCACACCGGAAATCGCTGCGAACAGGTGAATTTTACTTCCGAAAGAAATATTGCGAGAGGAGTTACATATTTTTTAATACTATTTTTTAAAAATATTTTCCACTTTCAACGTGAATGGAACTCCTAGAATTTTTAATACTCTGGCCTGGGTATTTTTGTCCTACGATCGCGAACTATCGATCGTGGGTGATTTGTTATCATTCTCGTTTTTTTAATCACCGACGATTATTTTATTTCATTTAATTGATTGACCGGATGTAAAATATTGCAAGAGCAGTTATATTTTTTTCAATACCATTTAAACAATATATTTTCAACTTTCAACATAAATGACACTCCTATAATTTTTTATATTCGGACCTGGGTATTTTTAACACCCAATCGCGAACTATCGATCGTGGGCGATTTTTGACAATTCCAATTTTTCTTTATGACCGACTATTATTTCATTCCATCTAATCAATACATGCGATGTCTCATTCCAGCCCGGAAGAGTTCGAGCAGCGCATAGACTCGGAATTGGCTGCTCTGGACTCGTTGCCCCTCGAGAACAATCGTCTCCACCGTTGCAGCGTAATATCCGAGGACCTCCTAGAGTTCTCTGACAACCTCATCGAGTGCAGCAGCCCCGAGCCGTCGGACGCGGCTGCGGAGAGCAACTGCGGCAAGACCAGCTCGTCAGACTCGCCGATATCGTCGGGCTATCCGCACCGCAAGGTCAGCGTGGAATCGCGGACGTCGACGAAGATCGCCGGTTCGGAGGCGAGCGACGCGAGCACGAATTCGACGCCCACGAGCTTTCACAGATCGGACGAGTCGACCGTGGTGAGTAGACTCGAGGCGACGAATTCGATCGTCCCCGCGAGATCACAGACTTCGATGAGCCGCGGCAATTTCGTCTCGACGATGATGCACAACAGACCGGCGAACTTCGTCGCCCAAACGGAATTGTCGCACAACGACAATCACGGTCCGAACGGCATGAGATCGCAGATCGAGTCCTGCAACGCCAACGTAACGAAGATCTCGAACACGAACGAGAGCTTCGATTCGACGAGCAGCCCGAGTTCGTCCGGTAACAATTTGTCGAACGACCGGGCGACGCGTACGAGCGATCTGTCCCGACAGTCCGATCACGTGTCCTGCGAGGATCTCCTGGAATTCGCGTGCGACGGTCCCAACGTCAGGAGAACGCGAGGACCGCGGAACGGCGAGCAGTCCGACGAAGTGAGAATAATGCTGAAGGTTCTGCACGAACAGTCGACCCCGGAATCTTGCGTCGCGGCGCTGAACGTAACAGACTGGGATGTTCTCGCCGCTATAAAGCTCGAGCGTCTTCAAGGACTTCTAAAGAAGGAAAATAATTTTGTCGGCCTGGAGGATTGCAAAGTCATGCTTAGTCAGTGCGGCGGTGACGTTGTCAAAGCCGCGGCGTTGCTCAGGAACACCGAAGACACTGCGGCCGTCTAAGGGAGTCTGCGAATGTGTGCGTGCATGTGTGTGTGTGTGTGTGAGGCTCGTCGGGTCGAACGGCACCTGCGGGATTTGCCTGAGAATCGAGCGAGAGAGGAGAACGTTGACGCGGACGCCAGAAGACGAGCAAGCGTTCGAGCACTTCCGGGAACGTTTACGAGCTCGAGGCGTTATCGTTACGGTCAGAAGTTTCTCATACTGTTTTTTTTTCCTAAAGGATCGATGTCGTCCTTTCAATAATCTCTAAGAGCTCTAGGGTTTTCCATTACGCGTAGAAAAATCACAGTACGATTAATAAAACGTGACGATTATTTATTATTTTCATTAGCGGTAATCAATTTTTTTTTCTTCCGTACGAGAAAAAAAAAAGCTTATCGATTTATTATCACGCGGAGCGATTGAATGAGACGGCGTTCCGTGTGACTGATATAGATGCGGCGGTGAGGAGAAATATTAATAAATTATATTGATCGCGCGAGCGGAGAATGAGAGACTTAGGTTTTTTTTTTTTTTTAGCTTTCGTATTATCTTGTATGTAATGTGATGGCATTTACAATAACGGGATGGTCGGTCAGGGACGCATCGTCGGAGATATAATTTTTTTTTCTTGTCTTAGCTGGGCAGACCCGCATGTCCCGCAATTGAGAAAAATTTGAGTCGGAGATAAAGTTCGTAATTCGTTCGGGCCTAGATATCCGCTCGAAACAATGATTGCCAATTTATGAATATCAATAATAATTTTCATTAGTGGGAAGGGTGTGGGGGGGGGGGGGGGTATTTATACTTGGCGCATAGGTGGGAATCGAATTGGTAGTCATTGCTTCGAAGAGGACTGAATCGCGCACGTTTTTTGTAGATACAACTGCGACCGGCAGATCAAACGGTCCCCTAACTGGAGCGCAATTGGCCGAATTATCAAATCGTCGTGCATCAACCTAAAAATTCGTAGAATATCAATCCATAATCACTGACCGATGATAAATCATGATATCAAATGGAAAATGTCAATTCTCTCCATTTAAGGGATTCGTCAAGCTCCGCGTATATTTTTTAACGCGTTGCTTCGAGCGAGAATAGAAATTTAAAAAAAAATTGTAATAACGTTCACGCAAAGTTTCGGCCGGTATGAAAGGAAAAAGAAACTAAAAAAAACCAAGAGTGCGGTGTGTAAATAATATGCGGATCGCATAATAATAGTTGCGCATAACTATTAACTGAAAAAACAATTGCACAAAAAAAAGAAAAAAAAAAGAAACGGAGAAAAAAGAAACGCACAGACAAAAAAAATGCTCACTATGATATGTATAGCTTCGATACGAAAGAAAACTGGTCGGTGATCCAAGAGAATTATTTGAAAACTCCTATCGACGATTATGGTGTAAAAAAAAAACTGGTCGAATAACTTTCGTCAATTCGATTCTTAAAGCTTGGTGAACGATAAATATTCGTATCGAAGACGGACGAGAAAACGTCGCGTCGTTGTTTTTTTTTTTTTCGATAATCACCAAATAAACCCAGTAAATTTATTGTGTTCACGACAACTGCAAGATTATTTATATCGCAACAATGGCAACGAGAAGAGAGGAAAAAACACACACACATATTACCGTTTAAGTGCTAAGCGAAGCCGATACACACGAGCGTGTACCGAGTAGTTTGTGACAATACCGAAACGTTTTTTGTTTTTAATCGACTGGGGCATTTTTAGGGAGTGCCGTGTTTAATCGCGGTACGCGTAATTCGAGTCTCGAAGGATTCCTGTTGTCAAACATAACAAAAAAAATACCCGGTAGAACGATATATATTTTTCAAACGATGT
The DNA here is from genome assembly GCA_917499995.1 of Ichneumon xanthorius. Taxonomy (NCBI): domain Eukaryota; kingdom Metazoa; phylum Arthropoda; class Insecta; order Hymenoptera; family Ichneumonidae; genus Ichneumon; species Ichneumon xanthorius. The sequence continues at coordinate 14,775,729 of OU824205.1, read as the reverse complement.
AAAAGCGTAATATAATTTTCGATCCGGTGAATCGTTGTTCGACCTTGCGGACTTTGAGGATTAAGCACGCCTGACGATAATTATATAAATAACTAGGCAAGCATAAATCAAAGCGGCGAGACGGTTTTTTTGTATTCATTTATATATATTATATACATATATGTATACAGAACAAAGCGAACTTGTTCCTCGGACAACATTGCCAAGAACGAAGTCTTCTTAGAACCGGTGAATCCTAAAGAATCTCACAACGGCTCGTGAACTATTGGCGAAAACGTAGAAAAAAAATAAAAATTATTCACCGAAACGTCGAATCGTATACGCGACGTTGTTTTCTCGGTACCGATAATACCGATGGTAATTGCTCATCGTTGTCTCGTAGTTATTCGTCGACATTTTTTAACTGAAAAGAAAAAACAAATACGTCGAAGTAGCAGCAATAAAAAAATATATATTTCGCGCTTTCTTCGTAGAGAATGCTTGCGAGTTATATATATATATATTTAAATATATATATATAATGTACGTTTTTTTTTTTCGGAAGCCAACTGTACTTATGTCTCGCTTGTTTCGTCGTGTGTACTCGAATGGAAAGCGACAAGTAGCGTCAAGTTCTGTGAATCGTGACGGCCGGAGAGAGATCCGTCGATTATCTCCGATATACTTGTGTATTATATTAACGCGCAACGCTACCGCGTTCGAGGTACGCAAAGCACCGATGAAAAAAAAGAAAAAGAACCGAAAAAATTCGTTCAGACTTTCCCAGCGCCTACTTCTTTACCCGACGGATAGATGGCGCGAATCCAAAATAAGAAAAAATGTTACTGTAAAGGTAAAAAAAAAAAATCTGTTCTTGTGTGATCGAGAAATCGGCCGATTGTGACTAAAATATCCACACGGGAGAGTCCGACGACTAGAATAGCGAAAACAAAAAACACGACCCTTCGTCCCTAATGCAGATCGAGATGAGGCTATTTAAAAAAAAACACCCGCCATTGCAAACCCTAAAAAAAAGAAAATCAATTCCCTTCCCACTTTTGATACATGACTAACGAGTACATATAAAAAGTATAACATATTTATACGTCTCTATATTATTATACGATGATGAAGTATCCGGAGATGTTTTATATACGCTGTATTTACGATAATATATACACGAACATGAAAAAAATATTTAAAGCATACGGAGCATGCGCAGTGTCGTTATTTATCTCCCATTGCGCAGTTCTCTATTTACGTCCTTTGCGCAGGTGTTTGTTTATCTTTTCGGAGATCAAGTGTAATACCCATAAGTTAGAAACAATTGTAATTAATTACATTGTCGGTAGATCAAATAGAACGATCGATGACGCATTAGATCTTTAGATTGTTGCTGGACCGTATCGTCCGTGCGGCCAGCAGCGAGCGAAGGAACTGTGCAACGAACAGGCTGTGCGCCGTTGCTGCTGCGCGCGCCGCGGGTGGCCAGCCGGCCGAGTGTGTTTAAACGCGTTAGTCCGCGTCAGTCCTTGCCGGGTGTGGGTCGTCAAGCCTGTTGTCTCACAGCGTTTTTCTCCTGCATACCGTGCTTGCCCAAACTTACATTTCAACTCGTAGAACCAGTGCGTTCGCCTTCAATCATCATCCGGAAACCTTTCTCTCCCTGTCCGGTCCTAAATTACCTCGATATAACTAAAACAACTTCGGAATTCCGTAACGGCCAAATTTGAAATTTGAAATTCCCGTAACCGTTAAAAAAAAGACGCAACTACTTTTTATAATTTTTAATTTATATTTCGAGTCGTAGAATCGGCGTTTTATTTCGATAGTGATTCGTAGAACTTTTTTTCATACCGTCCCGTCGTGAATTACCTCGATACGAGCTAATTGGAAATACCAGTAACCGTTAAAAAAATTCGACCAATCAGAATCGACAACGAGACGCTGTTCGTCGTTTAGCGAAGCGACTAAAGAAAGTAAAGAAAAGTGCGAACGTTCAGAGTGCGAGAGGATGAAAGTCCGACGGCGGCAAAATGTAAAAAGTTGTTTTCGTTCGAGTCTCTTAACCGGTGAGTGAAGCGGTCGAGGACCTTGAACTTGAAGCGTGCATGTCGTGCGCGGCCCGACGAAAGCGGCGAGAAGCAGAGAGGGAGAGTCTCCGCGCGAGATGCATCTTGGATCGAATCTCAAGCTAGGTAATTAATCGCACGTACTCGAATACGTTAAAACTCTGACCATAAACACAACTCGCTTAATCTCGGTTTTATACACTTTTTTTATTTTCGTTGTCGGCACTTCACAGAGCAGCCGACGCGCATGCGCAGTAAAGGCGATACATCGAAGTGCATAGTTCAGAGCTAATCGGGACGACCAGCCGGGTCTATGTTAACTAGCGAATAGATTACCGTGCGGTATAATAACTCGCCACGGTAAACCCACCGGTTAAGCTGCATCATTTGCGGCATCGAGAATCACCGCGTATTATAATGAACGCGCAGCGTTCGTTATTCTCATAGATTTTTCATTTTTTTTTTTCTCTCCCGACCATACAATAACATATAACAGGGAGCGTGCGGCGTGCACGCAGCGCCACGGCGATGGAAGTTCACGAAAGCGACAGAGAAAAAAAAAGAGAAGGTCACGGTGAAAGAGATCGTTATTATTGTTTTGCGTTAATTGAGATTCGCGCGAATGCTCACGCGCTCGGAGTTACGTTATAAAACTCTCTACGTAACGTTACCTCCGCAATCTCACGGAGAATCCAATTTGGATAAATTACCGTATACCTCGCGGAGATAATGTTAGGTCTTCTTTTTTCTTTATTTTTTTTTTAATCACTTATTTTTCCATTCATTTATTAGCCTCCGACGGTGCGCGATGCGATCGCATCTCGCCAGACTTCCTCGATGGAATGAAGCGTACAAATTTAAAGAAAGAAAAAATACCGTCTCTCGTAAAAAAAAAAATGAAATAAAAGAAAATAAAAACGGTTAGAGAGGAAGCGCGAGGGTAAACGGGTTTTTCGCGGTGGCGTCCAGAGGAAGGACGAGGAGAGATGAGCCCGAGGAGCGGAAGGGGAGTACCGGCGTGCGGTCATATTATACGTAATGCCGGTCGCGTCGTTTTGTTCTTAATAACGGGTCCAAGCGGCTCGTGTAACTCCGCCGGCGATACCGACGAAGCGGAATCGTCGTCGATTATCGAGCGAGAAGTGCATATCGTCGGGTCGTTTGCCTACGCTCGGAGACCCGCCGCTAGGAGCGCTCGGGTGAATACCTCGTGACTCCGGGCCGTTCCGTAACCCGAGCCTGCATACAGAAACACTGTTACGGGCCGTCGAGTTGCGTTCGGCGTGGACCGGCAGTCGCGCGCGCTGCCAAGCTGCCCCGCAGGAATGTCGATTCCACGCTTTATCATCGTCCATAAACGATTTTTTTTTACGGTTGACCAAAAAATTCGAAGACGCGAACACGTTGCGTACGCGTGACACAGTCCGAAAGCTCGGGAGCCTCGACGCGACCCGCTTGTAAGGCAAAGGCTCGGACAGTTAAGAACATCCCCAGATTCCGGCAATTATAATTGGTGGAGATGAAATTTTTTGTGAAAATGATTGAAACTAATGTCAAACTGTTAGTTTCTAGTCTCCAAAAGATATCGATTAATTACAAAAAGATACATTTTTTTAATTACGGAAAAAATAACAAAATATTCCAAATGTACCAATTTTCGGGCGCGGGTTTTCGGCACGTCCCTATATTCGGACACTGTATGTCGGAATGTTTCGGACAATCATAGATTTCGAGAATTCTGATCTACGAACTCAACTAGGTCATATTAACGAAAGGAATTTCTTTGCCATAGTACTAATTAAGTCGATAAAAAAAAATTGTACTTACGCGAAACAATACTGAAGTCGAGTTACATCGAAAGCTGGCTAACCTAACTTCTTCGAACTGTCCGATTATTGGGTCGCGTATATAGTAACGCTTGTACCAACTTCCGAACACTGTATCGTCGGTCTTTCAACAAAATGCAACAGGAGAAAGTAATTTAGACTTAAACCTTGTATAACTTTTTTCAGTGCATCGAACAATGTTTATACATGCGATTACAAGTGCGAAATTGAATTTTATATACTTTAATTCGGAATAAATTGAATCTCGACGGGAGTGTGCGACGATTGGGACGTGTCCGAGCATTGGTACTGTTAAGGCCAAAATGGGCGGTCGAGAGATCGAAACGGGCGAGGACGCACGCGTAATTACACGGAGCTCCCGTACGCTCGCCGAGAGATCACTGAATGCAAATGGGCAATACTGAGAGAAGTTAAAAAAAAGGGCACGAGACTTGAGAAACCGTGCGGAGGCTGATTGCCACTCGCTAATGGATATATACCCTTAGGTACATACGTAATGAACGCACGGGCGCGAGAGAGTATCCTTGAGATACCTTTCGAGCAACGAGCGATTCAGCCGGTTGCCGGTGCACTCGGCGGAGAACGTCCGGAGGTTTACGCGCTCCACAAGCGCTGGCACAAAAAACGTGCATACTTGTATTTATGCATATTTCAATTTTTTTTTTCGATTTTTTTTTTTTTTTTTTTTTTTTTTTTGTCGCGACAACGCATCGGATGCATTCTCGCTGTGTCCACTCATTATTTACCGGGTGCGTAGCTGTTCCTCGCACGGTTCTCTGGATCTTTAACTCGCCGTTACACGGTTATGAAAAGCTCTTTAAACTCCGGGTGCTAAAAAAGAGTTTGTCGTTCAGAAACTCGTCCGTCCGTTCGTCGCGCAGTTAACGGTTTAATTCTTTTTTATTTTCTTATTTGCAAAAACGCTCTTTTCGAAAATTTTTTTTTTTTGTTATTAGCTGTTGAAGAGAATTAGGTAAATAAATTACTTCGTTCGTTCGTCGATAGATATATTTTATACTTTTTGACCATTTCGACCGCGATATGCATATCTTTATTTTTCACAAATGTCCCAACACAACCCGGAAATGTCCCGGAATTTCGTATGAACTTTTTACTGAACACCGTGAAGAGATTTTTAGTTTTTTCTCACGAAATAGAATACCTTCGACGGAGTCGAAGGATTGTTATGATTTCTCAAGGTCGCTCCCCTAGCGATCGTACGATTGTTCTCCGAAGCCGACGCCCGGAGGCGCGCCATTGTCGGGCCGGGTGCCCGACTCGTTGTGTCAATGACTGGTAACATCCACCGTGTACAGTATAATAAAAATCACGGGAGGTTGCATGGCAACAGCCGGGGTGTATTATGGCGCGGTGGTCCCCTCGTGCGCTCGGAGAAACGACGGTGCGGCGGGGCCGTCCTAGCGGTCAGTCCAACATAACTGCATCTCGCGCGCGCGCGTGCGCACTATCTCACTCGGACTCTCTCCCACCGCACTTGCTGCTCAAGTTAACAGGCGGCGTTACCGTATTCTCCGCGAGAGGCGTCCGGCAACCTGTTGCCCGTCTCCCTCTTTCGCGGGATGAGCCCTCGCCGCAAAGCAGATGCGGCCCGAACGGATCTCGGGCTCTCCCCGAGTAACGTCGCCGCAAGCTCGTTTCCGGATCATTTCCTTTTTTCACTTCTCTTCCGCGTTGTAAAAATAATAAGAAAATTAAAATAAAATATACCACATCGCAGTACGGGTAATAAAATTAATGCGATAACGATAACGTTTATGCACGGTTTGGAGAACTTTACGAGCGTTAAAATCCCGGGACTGCGCGGACTGTCGGGACGAGGAGAAACAATCGAGGGTTTTCAATTTTATTTTTATTGCGGACAAAAATGGAACGCGCGAATTATCCGTGGGGCATATTTTGTGTACATTATGCACTCGGTGGCTCGGGATGCTCCGCCGTTCGAGGAAGATTGAAGATGCGGCGTTTTATGTATATGGGTGTATGGGGCGTTCCGCGTCAAGTCCAACGCCCAAACCCTGACCCTCTTAGATCAAGCCGAAAGTGATCTTGTAGTATTATATAGTGTGAGTACCTGGATTTTTTTTAGACTTGTATGGGCTCTCGCTTTCAAGTCAGCAGATAGGCGTGTTTAACATTAAACATTTTTATTTCTCAGAAACTTTTGGTCGCACAAAAAAACTTCGTATACAAAAAAAAAAAAAAAATTTGATGAACTATCTTCAAATTTTTTTTTTCTCAATTTTCCAATTACTTGAAACTTTAAGACAAAACGAACAATTTTATTGTTAAACATTTTTCAGCAAGTATGTATCACTAAATGCACTCACAACTACATCACGAATTTTCAGCTTGATTTGAGAGACTCAGAGTTTTGGGCATTCCACTTGACGTGGAATGCCCCATATATATATGTAGGTATACATTACTCGCGATCACGATTCTCGTTTCCGGATGGATTTATCCGTCGCTCGATTACCATACTCCTAACTCGAGAATACTTTCCGCCTATATATATACATACATATACAATATACATATATATACAATATATATATAAACGTGCTTTTCCCCTCGCGCAGCGTAAATCTGCCGGGAGGCCCGTAAGCGGGCTCCCAAGGCTGCAAGCAAGCCTAGTCTTCGAGTCGAGCAAATTTAGTACACCGACTAGTTTTAACATCCCTAACGTTTCTCGTTAAAATTCCATCTCGGTATATCGATCCTCCCGAGCCGAAGACCGGCCGCCTAGCCTGCGGATCGTTTCTCGTGACGACCTTGATTAGCTTATCGAGATAGAGTCTTGCGGGATTGACGAGGTCGAAAGTTTCAGTTTTTTAATTATTTTTATTTTATTTTTTTAAAACTGTTTTCCCAGATATTTTACGGCTCCTCGGTAACAGCACGAGGAAGCAGTTTTCGTAACATTAAATTCCTCGGTTCTCGCCGGTTATGTTGTCTAATAGTCCGGCGGGTAGTTCGGGCGGAAAGAGTTCTCTCACGTACGGGCCGTTTGGTGCCGGTGCGAAATTAAGATAGAAAATTTTTCGCGAGGCGAATCGTTGACTCGTGCATTGCCGAGTGCGAGCCGAGCGGCGGCGAGCGTTTCCGCAGCAGAGCCCGGCCGCCGGTTACATTCTGGGCGCAGTCTCCTCAGTACAGTTATAACTCCGGCGTGAGCCTGACGTCTCCCCGGCTCCTTCGTCGTCGTCCTCGTCCTCCCCCGGTCGGAGGTCGACGGTTCCGCGCGACAAATATCCTCCACGTTCGATCGAACCTGGAAGTTAAAAAAAACTATTTTTTTTTTTTAATAAAATAAAAAAAGATAATCATGATTTTTTAAAAAAGGCAATTATTTATCATCGTATTCGAAGCATTTGAAAACGTGTGAATGAAAAGATTTGACGTTTTTTCTCTTTGCGACAATTGCAGGTTTCCCACGAGGACTGGCGAGAGAGAGAGTGTAATCGATCCTGCAGTATTTTCCTCGCGGATACAAAAATGTATCCGTCGATCGATCGAGAACGAGTCTCTCGGCTAGTGCGATAATGACACCGGTCGGGCGGAGCATTGACCGTGAATAAAAAAAAATTATACTTAAAAAAGGAAGAAAAAAGGAAAGGGAAAGAAACGAAGACTGATATACAAAGTTGTGCCTGTAGACTAAGTAGTCGAGTGTCGGTATCGACCCGTCGCGCAGTTAAAATGTGAAGCTGAAAGTGCGAGGCGAATTAAAAGTTTTAATATTTAAAAGAGTTAAAAGTTAAAAGAGTTACACATTGAAAGAGTTAAACGTTAAAAGAGTTGCACATTGAAATACTTAAACGTTAAAAAAGTTGCACATTGAAAGAGTTAAAAGTTAAAAGAGTTACACATTGAAAAAGTTAAAAGTTGAAAGAGTTAATAGTTAAAAGAGTTAAACGTTAAAAGAGATAAAAGTTTAAAAAGTTAGATGAATTAAAGGTTACAAAGAGTCCGCGTAGGGATTCGGGTGCGCGTAGTGTTGTTGGCAGACTGACGAAAGTATTATCGCATTGGTGAAAAAGTGAAGAAAAAAAAAAGTGAAAATGTTGTGCCTGAAGAAGCGGCGTACGTACAGCTTCACGCAGGGTGCGTGCAACGATATGCCGAGGCGTTCGACGAAGGAGAAAAACGGCTACAACGAGGCCTTGAACATGGCTGTTACGACACTTCCGCGAAAGCACAGGTTAGTAGTGATCGATGCAGAAAAAAATAAATAAATACACATGTACACAATTTCCTTTCTATCCGGAATTATTTGTACCGGCGTTCGGCCGTTAACTCGAACGGTGCCGATGCGAGTCTCGCGAGAGCGTGGTCGTGCACAAAGAGCGTTCGGTTTATCCGCTCTCGATGTCCGTTTGTGTGTTTTTTTCTTTTTTTTATCCTCCCTTCTCGCCGATAAAAATTGGCAACGGCCTCGAGTGAAAACCGAACGGAGAGTGGAAATCCGCGTGCGCGATTCCCGTCACGGGAACTTACTCGAACGATTTCGTTCTCGAGGCGTTACGGTTAATTCATCGGCCGCACGGCGAAACACAATTCACCGCTCGAAGGACACGCGGCGTCTTGCCGTCGAGCCGGGCAAAGGTAGTTCGGTAATGCGGGCGCAGGTGGCGCTGTAGCGCGGCGCGTGCAGACTCGGTCGGTAAGAAATCTGTTTCTCCATTTTGTCCGCGCCTATCAACATTTCGGACAAAAAGAAATAAGATTCTCATGCATCTACACATAGAGTACGAAAACCGAATTTCCTTTCGTCCGAGACATTAATAGTCGCGGAGAAAATAGGGAAACCGATTTGTTACCGATCGAGTCTGCCACATTTCCTTACAGTGTTTATTCACTGCGAAGTATCATCTTACGAAGACAAAGACAATAAATGAACGAAAAAACACTTAAGAGCATGTGCAATATTAGAGCGGTCGGTAATAAAAACTGTAATCAACTTTTCTCACGGATTTTGGCCATGTATGCGAGAACGCGTGAGAAAAATTGATTACAGTTTTTGATACCGACTGAGCCCGCGATGGACGGGGAGGGAGGTGTTTAATATGGTCTTAAAGGCATAAATCTACGAGTAAAACTAGGTAAAATGAGCATCTAATCTCTGTTATGTAAAGAGGCATTCTTCTTTCCCGTTTATCCAAATAAATACAACTACAAAATAACGAAAGCGTGAAAGAATGTAACTTTTCGACTGCGGCGCATGAGACTCAGTTCGTAACAAATCTACTTCCCCATTTTCTCCTCGACTATTAACATTCCGGACAAAAGGAAATAAGGTTCTCATGCGTCTTCGAAAACGTAATTTGCTTTCGTCCGAACTATTAACAGTCGCGGAGAAAATGGTAATATCAACAGTCGCTTTGTCTCTCACGTTCCCTTGCCTTTTTCATTCACCACGAAGTATCATCGCCCAACGAAAAAAAAAAAATAAAAAAAAAACAAAACAAAAAAGTACTCAAAGGTGTAAATCTACGAGTAAAACCATGTAAAATTACGACTGCGTGAAAGAATGCCTCGCCGAATAAATTAGCGTGGTTGTCCCGCGTAGGCAGTGAAGCGGCGAAGCTAGTAGTTCTCGCGAGCGATGTAGGTTATAAACACGCCCTGCCGCGGCGGCGATAAATAATAAAACCGTATCGCACAGAAGGACGCGAGTCGTCGAGCAGGGAGATTCCGTCGTGTAACCGTAAACGGGAGAATGAGCGGAGATGATACATCGAGCAGCAGGAGCCTGCGTTAAAACGGGAAAGAGGATTCGGTGTATTATAGAACGGGAGCGGTTTACGGTCGGTCCCTCTGCGCAGGACTCTCCGCGCGGGGCGGCGAGGGGGGGGGGGGGGGGGGGAAGCACGACGTATAAATTCTGTCCGTTGAGAGCTCCCGGTCTAAGGCCGGACCGTGCATTTTTCGTGCGACACCATTTGTGTGCGTGTACAATAAAGCTCGAAGGAAGTAACGTAGGCGAGAGCTCGACAGGGAACTCGTACGAAGCCTCGCGACTGGCACGCATGCAAACCCGGCGAGAGACAGCGGGGCATACAAACACACACACACAGTGCAAACGTACCGTTTTTTTTCTCTCGCTGGTTCGCATTACACGCGAGGAGACAGAAGGAGGAAGTAGCGTAAGAAACGGAATAAGGAAGAGGGGGAGAACGAAACGGTCGAGAGACAAATAGCATTAATCGGGAGCATTGTTTTCCGGGAGGACGGAAAGATAAACGCCTCGTGCAAGAATGTCGTACAAGGGAGGGGCGGGGCGAATCGGAACACCGGGGCAAGACGGACCGTTTTACCTATTTTTAGCGGGATATTCTTTTTTTTAAGTAGACGGTCCGGTATCTTATCGTGTTAATTATATATAGGAATAAATTGTTATTAATTATTAAATAATTATTAAATAATTTATAAATAAATGTTAGATATTAATAGGTAATCCGAAATTATTGTTAACTTATTTACACCCGATGAACCGGGCGATGATGACCCGGTTTTCATATTGATCGATAGATTGATAATTTGTTCCTCCTTTGCAGATAATAACAATATAGTACATTTAAAAAATGTATCCGACTTATAGTTTTTGTTTAATAACAATAAAGACGGATAATTAAATAGAGTATAAAATGCACAGGAACTTGGCAATGATTTTGTTATTATTATTATTGTTAAATAATGATAATAATAATAATTTATTATTATATATACGACTCGACCGTAGGTATGCAAGTTCACGCTGTATAAAAAAGAACTAGGTATGTAGGCTGACCGAGTTGGTAATGCGCACTCCTTAGGGCAAGACCGACGAAACTCGTATAATTCTTATATGATTCACGTCCGTGCAAAACTAGATCGTTCTCTTTCGATTCAACGCCGCTTTGACCATACCCGGCGAGTTTTGTTACGGGAGCCGCCTTTACGTGACACAAGTTGAATCCGCCTGCCTGCTGGTCAATTATAACAGTTTTACGTTTTACCCCGAGAACGACGAACTTGACCTCGTCGACCTCGACACGTTTAGTCTTTACACGCTGCCTTGCCTTCCTCAACAGGCAATTCCCCGATCGCCTGCCGAGCCGCAGTTCATTAATGTCAGTCCAACATGCATTATTATCATTTTATTATTATCATTATATTAGTCTATAGTTTTACTGTTATCATTATTTTATTATTATTATTGTTATCATTATTTTATTATTATTATTATTATTATTATTTTAGGACCCTGAAGATATCTGCATGACGTCGAATTTCATCTTCGGCAAGTCTCAGTCAATTCACGGTTTCGTGAAGGAAAAAAAATTCTTCACTTGTCGAATTTTATTAGCGAACCTGCCCGAGCGAAGTTTGTGCGATGCAAAGCACAGCCGTTATAACATGATGAAATTAAGTATCGCGCAGATATCGTCAGGGTCACATTTTATTATCATTATTTTTTTTAACTTCGCACGTTTAATGGCCTCATTTGGCTACACACTTATTCGAGATAACGATAATTATAATAACAATGATAATAACAATTGTATAGGGAAGAGTGTGTGTGTGTGTAGTGCGTGAAGCGCGGCGCGCGGAGTCCCGTCGTCCGAACACCACAGACTTTACCGGTGAACGGTCTTTCTTTCTCCAATTAACTATTGTTGTAAGCTTCGGAGGCGAGCCTCTATTATACACACGATAGGAGCTTGGCAGCTCCCGGTAAATCGCCCGTTTTAAAACACACGTACACACGCGCGCGCGGAGATTCAGCCTCGTGTTTCACCATAATGGGAAACTCTAGCCGACGGGGAGAATCACGAGAAGATGAATGCGCGATTGTCCGCGCTGCAAGTAATTCCTTGGCCCGCCTGCCTCTGTCCTTTTTTTGCTTCTTCTCTTATTTTTATTTTATTTATTTTTTTTTTTTACCGGTCGTTTCGAGATTATATCCGACGTATTTTCCCACCGATCACCAATCTGCCGTTTTTCTCATTCCAGCCTCAAATATTTCACACTCAATTCTCGAGAATCGTGTTGAGAGCTGAATAAAATATTATTGCTGTTTTAGCTGCACTAGAATAAAAAAATAGAAGAAACGAACAAGCCAGTGATGCGTCCTAGATTTAAAGAAATGATACAATCGTATCGACATTGGCGATCGGTTTCCCGCGTCAATTTGTTGCGTTGAAGTTGATTTAAAAAAATATCGTTTCTTTATTAATTTAACTTTAAAAACATAGTTCTACTTTTGAAAAATACAGCTGTGTTAAAAAAAATAGTTATATTAAAAAATATATAACCAGGTTCTTGGAAAGATGAGCGGCCGATAATGATGAGCATAAATATGACATTTTATTCGGCTGCGGCGGCTTTCATCACCGGACCTACATCTCGGATCTGACCGCCGTAGTCGAATAAAATATCACACTTGTGCTTAAAAAATACAGTAATATTTTTTTAAACATAATTATAAAAATTGTTATATTAAAAGAAAAAAAATAGTTGAAAAAGGTATAGTTTTTGTTTTTTCCACATTAGAACCAAAAAAAGTACAATAATAAACGAACGATCCAACGATATGTCCGACATAAAAGAAAACCACACAATCCTATCGGCAATAAGGATCGAATCTCCAGGGTGTCAATTTGCGTCGCGCAGAAATTAATTTAATCAATATAATTACATCCTACCCATTGTACACTCGGATCTGACCGCCGTAGTCGAATAAAATATCACACTTGCGCTTAAAAAATATAGTAATATTTTTTTTAAACATAATTATAAAAATTGTTATATTAAAAGACAAAAAAATAGTTGAAAAAGGTATAGTTTCTGTTTTTTCCACATTAGAACCAAAAAAGTACAATAACAAACGAACGATCCAACGATATGTCCGACATAAAAGAAAACCACACAATCCTATCGGCAATAAGGATCGAATCTCCGGGGTGTCAATTTGCGTCGCGCTGAAATTAATTTAATCAATATAATTACATCCTACCCATTGTACACATCCGACAATGGTATCTACTAGTCCGAACACGCGGTGGCGAAGATCCGTCCCTCCGCCTCCTTATAAGTGACTCCGCGTTGGAATTTATACCCGCGTGTTTATTCTCCGTATGCGCGTGGCAGCTGAATAGGACTCGATGCTCGTGGACTCGAGCCGGCGTATATTATGCTACGATAGATTAAGTCCGCGTCTTACTGCGGGGTAACTGGTCGCGTTTCGATTTCCATGGGATCCCGTTGGTATGCGGTACGCACACGTGCATCAAATATACATGTATGTAAATACATGCGCAGGGGGTTTTAAACGCAAGCGGGCAAAGAGCCGCGCGATATGAGCGAGAGATAAGTCTCTGGTTGGACCGGCGTGTCCCTGTACGCTCTAATCAGGTCCTTCCGAAGTGAGACTCCGCTGTAATAGTGTGTGTGTGTGTCCCGGTGTGGTCTCTCCGAACGAGTCCCTCGGTGCGGCAACACGAGCACTTTCTATGTAGATAACGCACACATCGGGGGTACGTATCGAGTGCGTACGGCATTCGCTCCTCGACAGCGCCTCCGTTCGGACAGCCTCAGTGTGCATCGATAACGGTACAATCGTCAATGAGGTATTGCCGAAACAGAAATCGCGATCGGCGAGAAAAAATAGCAATTGCAAGAATAATAATGATAATAATAATAGCAAGAGGAATAGTAATAATAATACAGGGCGTCTGGTAAAGAGTCTACGGAATTGAAGGACATTCAAGGACAATTTCCAGGTTGTGTTGGGACATTTATAAAAAATGAAAATATATGTATCTCGGTGAAAATGAGCAATAGCAATTGCAAGAATAATAATAATAATAATAATAGCAAGAGGAATAGTAATAATAATACAGGGCGTCTAGTAAAGAGTCTACGGAATTGAAGGACATTCAAGGACAATTTCCAGGTTGTGTTGTGACATTTATAAAAAATGAAAATATACGTATCTCAGCGGAACTGAGAGACACATTTTTTAGGATTGTTACTGAACTTGTCACCGAGGTTTCCATTTAAATCCCAAAGATACGATTTTTCGTGCATAAAATCGAGATTTTCAATGTCTCACTCTACTTTATCCCCACAACGGCCAGTGGATTCGTGTTCAGTGGGAAATTATACGTCGAAATACGTTGCAGTTAATTTAAAAAAAAAACAAAAACATTTACTAAACTAAATATACATTTTTAAACAAATTCAAATTTTCGGGGAAATAAAAAATGCAAGAACATCAGGTGAAATTCAAGGACAATTCCGGGACTCCAATGACCGCTGGACACCATGTAATAATATGTTATTGTTATTATTATCCGAAGTGTGAATTGTAATAGAGCTTTTGCAGTATTCGTTCGACGATCGCTTAGGCACGGTTGGTACGCATAGACTGTTAAATCGGAAACATAATACCGAGAATTCAAGCAGAGAAATCCACTTGGCCTCTAAGCCGCGAATAGACTCACCAATCGCGTCGGACAGGCGCAGCGTCGGGCTTATACGAATAAGGCGAAGGCGTAGAGTTTCCAATCGTTCAATTATTCCGCGCGCGACCCGACACAAGCTTCCGTTGGAACGAATGTGAACGAGGAAGCTCGAGGAATTATATTTCGAGTGCATCGTCAGCGGAGAGTCGATAATAATTACTCGTGTCAAACACTCGACGATATCCTTGCATATCTGTTAATTAGCGCCTCTCCGCTTTCGACCGAATCTTCGCGACGGCGAATTAACGGACAGGTGACTTTTTTTCCTCTTCTCTTTCTCATGCTCGCTGACGCCATGCGCGGCCGGGGTTGACGATGATTTTTTTTTTATTTTAATTTTAATTTTTTTTTCTTTTTTTTTTCACAATTATTTTATAATTGTCGCTAATTAACGCAGTGACACGAGTTATCTCTCCGTGGCTCTAATGGGACTGCATACGAGTCGGGGTTCTCAGACAATTTGTCAGGCGACTCCCCGACGCGAAATCGCATCAGCCGGCAGCTTCCCATCCGTGTACACTACCGGGTAGAAACGGTGAAGGTGACCGTTTGGTGCAACAGCTGCGCGGAGCCCGCAAATGAAATTGCGATGGCCCAGAGTCAGTTTCATATTTTGTGATTTTAGTGTGTACGCGCTGTGGTGCTGTACACACCGCGGAGTACAGGCGCTGGCCTTATTATTCGCGCGCTCGTGCAGGAAACTCATTAAGAATGAAAATCTCGGTGACTCGTTTAGAATAAGAGGATTGTCGGGAGGCCGTAAGCTACGCCTAGCCGTCTGTCGGAACCCGCGAACACCGACTTGATTGCGGCTTTAAAGGCACGCTGTACTGACTCAGTCGGTAACAAATCTGCTTTCGTATTTTCTTCGCGACTGTTAAAATTTCGAACGAAAGGAGATTGGGTTTTCATGTATCTATGTATAGTCTACGAAAAATCTAATTTGCTTTAGATGCGGAGAAAATTGGGAAACAGATTTGTTACCGACTGAGTCTGTAGCAGGTGCCGTTAATGCGCGAATCACGAAGCATCGGACACTGGGACGGAAATACGCCAACCGATTATATAACCTACGAAAAACCTAATTTGCTCTTGTCCGAAATATTAATAGATGCGGAGAAAATTGAGAAATAGATTTGTTACCGACTGAGTGTGCAGCACGTGCCGCTAATGCGCTCACCGCGAAGCATCTGACACTGGGACAAAAATACGCCAATCGATTATATAGCCTACGAAAAACATAATTTGCTTTTTTCGAAATATTAATAGTCGCGGAGAAAATGGGAAAACAGATTTGTTACCGACTGAGTCTGCAGCGCGTGCCGTTAATGATCGCACCGCGAAGCATCTAACACCAGGCCGTAAATCCGCCAACCGATGCGCAATCTGCGAGTCGTGTAATTCCACGAAAGCTCTTCCATCCACCGTCCCCGGGTCTGTTGTTATTAGCATAGAGGAGAAAACACGAAGCGAAGGTCTTCAAGCGCGCGCACAACCGACATTCGGTCGGTCAGTCGTTCCGCGTTCGTGCGAAATATACGATGCAAAAGTTGGATTGTCACGGTCGATTACTGTCCTCGACGGGAACGTCCGCTTGCGCTGTATTCCGCTAGCCCGACCTCCGTTAACTCGGCATTCGATGTGATTCACGCGGAGAGAAAGAAATGCGTAAACTAATCGTGAAATTGCGATTTATTATTCACAACCGGGAATTAATCAGGTGCGTCGAGCGATGAAAATCGTGCTTCTCTTGTTTTCATTGTTATTTCTCGATAGCGCGATTTATCGACTCACTCGATATGCTTTTTTCCCGATTTAAAAGCCACGGTCGCGGTTTTCATCTCGCGATTTCCCGTCGGTAAAGCTCGGCGCTCGATGGACGGAAACGCGAAGATAAATAACTCTATTCATTTATTTTAACGAGTACAAAAGTAATTGAAGGTTGACCGTTGCGCCGATGCGATAATACACAGTCGCTTTGTACTGGCGCGTCAGTGTTCTCTCGCCGCGAGTTCCTAACCCGCCAGCGCCTGCAGCTATGCAACCGCGCATGCTTCTGCGCAGCGCGGCCTTGACGGTTGTGTGCTCGCAGCGACGCTCGCGGCGCGGCGATAAACCCAGCGCAACGGCGCTCCCGTTTCCACGGCTTCCCCTTTAGCCCGTTCAACATAAACGTTTCGACTTACATTGTTATTATTACACGGATCTTGTCCACTCCGTAATAGTTATTGTCGTCGAAGAAACGAGCGCAACGCACGGATAATATGCATCTTTACCGCGCGCGTTTCACGGCGAGGCGGACGATTGCAACGAATCCTCATTTCCATAACCAGATCTCCAATAGATATATATATATATTACCTAACGCACGTCTCGCTTTGGCTACAGACTGGTTGATAATAATTCATTTTTTTTTCCTGTCGTAGCAAGGAAAATAGATGGGAAGATGTGAAAACATCGATCGGTTATTCGTTAAAAATTAATTATCGTCAACGGATGTAAATCAAATTAACCATGACGAAAAATAAGGTTAACATTGAGGCTGTATATATAAATCGTCTCAGTTCCTCGAATATTCCGTTAGTCCGATAGCCGGGAGAGAGTCGGAGAGAAAAACTTTCCTCGGATCTGTTTACCTCTCGATCGAGAACGTTTAATCTCCGTTAAAGTTTTCGCTCCGCGTCGGGAGTGATCTATACGATACACGGAATCGTGTTAGCCTGTGTGGTAAATCAAATTTTGGGGATTCACGGTTTTAACGCCCGTGAAAAGCGAGTTCTCATCAATCGTTGTACTACGGCTCTAAATAAGTGTCTTCTTCTTCCTTGTTGCAATGCTTCACGATCAAAAAATTTCCTTTGAACATTAATTAAGGGTATTGGAAGCTCTTTACATAAACTGTTTCTGAAATGTCAAGCACATGTGCGTTGCAATTTTACAGTAATTTTTTTTTTTTTAAATTACATTTTTGTAAATGTTAGCCAAACGATTTGTAATTTTAGTATCGGGTATCTGGATTTTAGTATCTCTTATCTGGTATCTGCTCTTAATCACGAATATCACGTTCATTTTGCTCGAAACCAAGAAAAAATATTTCATAAAAAATTTCCCAACCCAATATTTTCCATTTAAATCCCAAAAATACGATCTTTCGTGCATAAAATCGAGACCTACTTCTTTACTTATAATTCACTTATGTTTATCCTCTCACTGTTCGGGTGTATCGCGCCGGTCCTTAGGGAAGAAATCCCAGGACTCAATAAAACTCTATCCATCAATCTATCCTGCTGGTTTCAAGCCGCTAGGCCAAGTACCAGCTAAATAAGCGTAACTACCGTTCGCCCCGGTTCGGAAATACGTGAATGAGCGAGAGCGAGAGAGGCGGCGGGGGGATGGACGGGACGGATGAGAAAGAATGAGAAGGAATGGAAGCGGGCGTAGCGGGCCAATGCCGTGCGCCGCTTCCAACCCCCCGGCCGCGTCTAATTGGCCGGCCGTTTTGGCACGTGACAGAACCAACGGTCATGGCGGCTCGTGCGTGAAGCCCAGCTGCAACGAACAACGGTTAGAGCGATACGCGCAAGCAGTTTGTTTTCCAACCGACTTGTGTTATGTTGTGAGATAGGTTTCGGTGAACGCGTTGGTTCTTCGAGTGCGCGTTTCGACTGTCCGGCGTGAACGAGTTTATAGCTGCTTCGAAGATTATTGAATTCAGACGTTGTACGTCCCGCAGGATTATTATGGGACTTAAGCTGAAAAGATTGCTGGGATTCCGCCGGTAAGTTTTGCACATCAGAATAACTATGGCGAGTCAGTTTCAACTGCGGGATTTTAGGTACAGTGAATATCGCTAACGAGCTTGTCATAAAAAAAATATAGTTGCGATCAGAGAAACAGACTTTTAGCGACGTAATTCAGTTGCGATCGAACTTACTTTAACACATTATGGAACGTGTATTTAATAAAACCGCTTCCGCCTGCACAGCGTGAAAAAGTGTGTACTTTTTCCCACAGTTTATTGTCGACGAACGACCACAATTTTTTATTTGTTAATTTTCTTATCGCACCATTCAGCTCTGGTTTTGCAGACAAAAGTACAAACTTCATCCCTTAGATTTGGATGCGACGTTAAATACAACCTTTAGAAAAGAAAAAAGTGCAAACTAAAATTATTAATGACACGGGAAATAAAAGGACAGGTTTGTATATTTAAACTTCAACAAACGAATTTCTCCCTTATTTGACAAAATTATTT
Source organism: Ichneumon xanthorius (assembly GCA_917499995.1). Classification (NCBI taxonomy): domain Eukaryota; kingdom Metazoa; phylum Arthropoda; class Insecta; order Hymenoptera; family Ichneumonidae; genus Ichneumon; species Ichneumon xanthorius. The sequence continues at coordinate 14,757,047 of OU824205.1, read as the reverse complement.
TTACATAATTTTGTATTCGGATTTTACATTTTATTTTACTGCGTAACATTGAAATATGAAAGAGACTGGTCGCCAGTCCTTTCTCGCGTTTGTCAACAATATTTCACTAGTCACACGAAGGTCAACCCCGAGCTCTGTTGTCCCCCGTGGCTGAATTTAGACGTTGTACGTCCCGGCGAAATATTATGGGTCTCGCACTGAGCAGACTGCTGGGATTTTGCCGCTGAGTTTTGCAGGTCCAAATATCTATCGCCAGTCAGTTTCACCTGCCGGATTTTCGGTACAGTGAATATCACTAAGCTAGCGGGCTTCTTAATTAAAAAAAAAAGAAAATCGTTTCAATCAAACACATTTTTTTTCACGACGTGATCCACTTTCGATCGAACGTCGGTTAACACATTATTGCACATGTAACACACCGCTTCCACCTGTACATTGAAATATGAAAGAGACTGTTCGCCGGTCCGTTCCCGCGTTTGTAAACAATATTTCACTCGTCCATCGAAGGTCGACCCCGAGCTCTCTCGTCCCCCGTGGCTGTATTTACACCTCGTGGAAAAATATCGATCCGCGGTCCGCCCGAGGCGAGCGTCGCTCTGCGCAGCCGCCGTGCGCAGCTCGTTTACCCCGGCCCAGCGTGCATGAGATTCGCGAAATACGAGTATAAATTTTGGCACAGCATGAAAATTACGCCACGCCGTTTTGCACACGCCTTTTTCGAGCGTTATTCTTTTTTATTTTATTTTTATTGATTTCACGTATCGCATTGCAGTCTCCCCGCAGCGAAGTAAATCCGAATCTCGCACGGACGACCGATTCCATTAAATTTACGCGGAGACAGATCAGAATTTACGATTAACCTCCTTCCCGCGCGATGAATTAAAATTCGGGCTCCGAGCTTTCGAGGGCGCGTCAAATTTCATCGATTACGCCTCGTTTCACCCACGTACGCACAAGACGCTTCGACAACTTTTTTTTTATAGTTTATTTTCATGCACACAAACGCACATTAACCGAAAGTTTCTAGCGGCTGAGGGTCAAAGAGCGAATGAATTATCGATTTACGACCCTATGCTAATCACTTCGGTCCCCGAGCAGCGGTTTCTAGTTTGACCTTGAGGCAGCGATCCTCTCCGTTAACGCGAGAAGATTCGGTTTCTAATTCTTAAGTTAATGTGCGAGACTTTTATTAATTTTTTCTCGAACCTCGCCATTCACTCGAACCAATCTTCGTGTCATGCGCGCCTCGGGTAAACTTTGCGATATTATAGATGCGAGTTTGTGGACGATCGGTGCTTGTTTGTTTACTTCTACTTATTTGATTTTTTTGACCACATCTCGATCGGTAACTCCCCCCCCCCCCCCAGTCTACCAAACTTTTCTAAGGGTCGAATTATGAACCCAAATGTTAATAATTTACGTATAGCAGAGACTGTTGAAGAAACTTGAAACAAAACAAATAAATTACAGTTGTCGTTACCGACTGAGTCATCGCCGGAATATTTCCAGCCCAGCCGTATTTCGATCGGTAACAAAAAATAAAAAAATGTCCTCTACTGCTGAACTTTTCTGAGAAAGGTCGAATTGTAAGCTCAAGTGTTAGTCAAAGATGCCAATAATTTATGTATAGCACAAACTGTTGAAGAAAATAAAATAAACAGAAAACAGTTTTTGTTACCGACTGAGTCATCGGCGGAATAATTCCAGCTTAACCGTATCTCGAAATTTCGTCAAAGCTGCGATGGACCGAATTACCGAGTTTCTCGGATATAGCGATCGTAAAAGCGCGACAAAAAAATAACAGTACGAATAACATGCGCGTAGCTGTTGAATCGTTATCTCGTACGAGTCAACGGTACTCGTCGTCACGGATACGCAAGTAATTAATATTAACGAGATAATTTCATTTACCGGCGAACGGTATATTTATACTGGCGCTCGTGGCGAATAAATTGGCCACGGTTCAGTAATAAATAAAATAAAGTAAACATCATAAAAGACAAAATAAAATTGATAATAAAAGATACGAGACAGGGCTCGACAGCTTGACGATAATAATTGCCCTGCAATCGATAATGGTTTCGCTGCGTCCGATGGATACTCGACGACGGCGAGCTGACGAGTGCAATTGAGATGGCTGATTTGAATTCGCGGAAACTTTTCTTTTATCTAATCGGATCGACACGTTTAGAATTCTTCGCACATATAGATGTATATAGATTTATATATATACATCTATATCTTCATATAACATCTAATTATATACATCTATATCTGCATATAACATCTATATATATATATATATATATATATATATATATATATATATATATATATCTTCGCACATATAGATAGATGTAGATTTATACATAAATAGATTCACAGCGGCAGAGGAATAGCTCGAGCGCGATAGCCGATTCGTAATCGCGTGCTGAAGCACGTATTAAAACATATCTATAACACATCTCGGCGCGCTCGCTATAGGACCAATGCCAGATCGCGGAACAGGCGGATGGACGTGCGGCCGTCACGCATAACGGCGGGTAATCAAAGGCAATTCTACACGATACCAAACATAGAACTTCTATGTTTATATGGAAGTGTCCTAGAATTAAAACAAATAATCGGCAGCCAAAACAGGGGTATTTTTTACATTGTTTTTAGTGAACTGATATCAAAACTATAAACATTTTTTTTAAATTTGAGTCCATTTGATTCTAGAATTTCAGAAACAGTTTATGCAAAAAATTTCCAATACCCTCCATTAATTATCAAGTAAACTTTTTTTTACAATATACGTAATGTAGATCGCTAGTTAAAATCTGGGAGTCTCCTAGAATAAAAAAAAAAAAATCATCAGCCAGATCAGGGAGAAAGTTGAACAATTTTTGTTTAATGAACTAATAATATCGAAATGATAAAAAAAAAAAAAAAAAATTGTTAACTTTCGAGTCGATTTGAGTCGCCCGGATCGTATTAAAATCGACCGTCGGATCATTTTTCTATATCCAAATCGGCACGAGTATATTTTAGCCCGTGCAATCAATCGTCCCGCTTGGCGTATATTTTCTCATTAAATTAAATTAAATTCACGAGTGTGCGACTACCGCGCGGACGTCGAGAGATCGATGACGAAATTCGAGTTTGATCGATCTGCCGGACGACGATAGAAACGCGTGCGGAACGGCGTTGGTCAGTTGCCGCGGCAACGTGTAGCCGGTCCCCGCAACAAGGCGCTACACCTGGCGCGTGCGCGGGCCACGAACAGTCATCGCCGCGCACGAGCTCTACGATATTATTACGTTACGGCTCGAGTTTTCGAGGAGAGGGACCGCCACCGGCTGGTGCTTTCGGAAACAGGCCCGGAAGAGTGCGCGGTCCGTTTGGCCCGGGAGAGAGACGGGTGGTTGAGACGCCACACACGCGCAACGTATTCAACATTTTTCGAAACTCGGGCCCTCAGGGCTGTGTCGAAATCGCCGGTAAGGGCTCCATGCGTAACAGCCGGTGGGACCGACCGACAAATAAAAAATAAAAAATTACACAGTCAAAAATAAAGACTACACAGTTTTAAAAAATGTGCTCATTCCACCCATTTTTTGCCACAAAGGTCCAAAATTCTTTTCACTGTGAAAAGTATTATGTGTTAAAGGGAATTCTGCTTTACAATTCCTAAAAAAGTTTTTTTTTTAGGCCTTGTAAAATCGACAAACTTTTTTGTCCACAAACATTCACAATTATTTTCGCGTTAATTTTGCAGAAAAAAATATTGTAAGATTAACAAACGTTTCAGTGAAATGGATAAAAATTTTGTTGTAGAATTAACGAGAAAAGTATTGTGGATGTTTATTCTATTCTTTTTTATTATACCGTGTACGCTGAGGGCTTCCGCAGTGTTATTCTCGCGATCCATAGTCGTCTTGGGAATTGCAAAGTCACAGCTGCGAAAAAAGAGAAAATTGATGGACCGACAAAGCACCGGTGAAAAGATTCGTACTTTTAACAAACTTTTTTGTCCCCGAAAGGCCACAATTATTTCCTCGTCGAGAGTAATACTGCGGAAGCACTCAGCTTCCGCAGTGTTATTCTCTGTTTTCGTAGCCGTCTTGCGAATTGCAAACTCATGCGAAAAAAAAGAAAATTAATGGACCAACAAAGCACTAGTAAAAAGATGTGACATCACAAACTTTTTTTTGTCCACAAACGTCCACAATTATTTCCTTCTTAATTTTACAGAAAAATTATTTGTAAAATTAAAAAAACAAAAGAAGTAATCGTGGACATGCACGAGAAACGTACGAAGTGTTTTCACAGTGTTCTCGGTTTTCGTTGCCCCCTTAGGAAATGCAAAGTCGTAATGTCAAAAAAAAAAAAAAAAAAAAAAAAAAAAAATCAGATAATTTTTTCAGATTTTTATCTTTATTTTGATTTTTTCCTTGTTTTTTACATGGAAAAATGTCCAAAAATCAAAATAAAGATAAAAATCTGAAAAAATTCATACGTATTCCGAAAAATGAACGAATCATTTTCATTAAAAAAAAAAGTTGAGTTACCGCATATTTTGATGAACAATTTTTTTTCAACAATTTGTTAATAATATTTTGAAATTATTATTATGCAAAATTAGTCTTTTCAGTGCCTATAATAAGTATGAATTTTTTCAGATTTTTATGACATCGGGAAGTGTTTGCAATTCTTGCCCGAATTTCTCGAATTTAGGCGAAATGAACACCACTCGCTGGAGCTACCTTAACCGGTAGCGATCGTGTGTTACGTTTTGGTGCAAAGCCTCGACGTAGCGGAAGATGGCTGGAAGCACGTTGATCGAAATCACTTGCCGCTCGTCGGCCCGCTGATTGTCAACGATTGTTAGCGCGGGCGAGCGAGCGACTGGCGGGAACGTCCGAACAGGGAGGGCGAAAGTTGCCGAGCGATCTCGAGAGAGCCGGCCCGTTACTCGAGCGCCAGTCTCTGTTCCAGGCACCCCGAGGTACTTCAGTAGCGAGCCGACGGTTCACGTGAACTGTTAGCCGCACGGACGAGAGACTCGGCGCACGCTTCACAAAAGTCCATCTCGATTTTATCTCGAATTCCGGATCGTACGAAAATTCAATCCCTCCTCGGCAAACCGCTGACGAACCGGCCCGAACGTGTGCACGCGCGACCCTTAACAGAGGCGCAAAAAAATTAGACAAAAATCGACGAGTGTGCAACTTATTCGAATTCCAAATTTTTATTTTTACCGCGGATATATCGGAATTCTTTTTTGTATCCAAAGTTTCGTTCGAACAGTGAACTATTTAAAAGAAAAAATTTAACTCAATATATTCGTGAAAAAAAAAATATATATATATATATATAAAGAATTCTACGACGTGAAAATTCAATTGTTACACAGACTGGAAATGTTCCAGTGGATTTGATCGAAACGTGAGTACGACATATAAAGTGTTACGGCATTATCTCTCGGTGACAAAGCCTTCGTGAACTTGAAAAGAATGAGGGAGATATACTGGCGATTTATCTTTCGCTTTGTTTTTTTTTTAATAATATATGTTTTTATTTAATTCATCGCTCCCGGTCGTGCGGCTATCGGTAATCCGACGGCAGTTTGTACGACGATGAGTCATAGTGTTTTTTTTTTTTTTTTTGAAAATGTTCGATTAAAAACACGGAAACAAATGATGTAAATTATTTGCTGAGGAGACTTAACCGATCAAGACCACAATTCACGAGTATATCAATGATTTAAATCGACGATTTTGTTCGCTCGATTGAACCGCGCAAATCGAGCCATTTAATGGCAAGAAAGTAATCAAATCTATCGAATACTGCTTTGCCAACAACTCGTGCAACTATCTTGCGATCGATTTTTCTTTTAAACCAGTTAAGTAACACATCGTATCGGGCTATTATTTTAGTCATTAAATTGTTTTATCTCACGCTTACTTTAAAAAATATTTGTTGACCGTACTCTCGCTAATTCAACGGCACTTTGTATGAAGATGAGATAATTTTTTTTGCGTCTTATTTTTGTTTTAAATATTCTATAAAGTGCATAAAATCGAACGATGAAAATTATTTGCCGCGAAGGTTTAACCGATTATAAACGTAATTAGGGGGTAAAATCAATAACTTAAGTCAACAATCTTCTCCGCTCGATTGACCAAGCAAATCGAGCCATTTAATGCCAAGAGAGTAATCGAATTTATCGATAACTGCTTTACCAATAACGCGTTGAACTATCCTGGAACAGATTTTTTTTATTAAACCAGTTAAGTAATCGATCGTTTCTGGATATTATTTTAGCCACAAAATACGCAACGATATTGGCCCGAAGAGAAACAAAAAGTTTCGATCAGTGTCTTTTTTATTTACGCCGCATCGACGATATTATTTACCGTGTCTTATCGCCGGCTTGTCCCGGGCCGGCGCCGACTACCGAGCGAGTAGTATCGCCCGTGATAACGACAAACCCAGCAGCTTTCCTTCCGAACTCGTAGCTTAGGTAACAGTGCAGTGTCGAATTGTGTCGGCAACTTTTAGCTTAGCACGATCTCCAGTTCGGATCGAGAGCCTCAGCAGCCCTCGGAGAATTCTCGTCGTTCGAATTGCTATTGAACTCGGTATTGAACTTTCGGTATTAGACTGCACGGGGAGCCGGTCAAGGTCGCGCTCGCCGCTAAGGAGCATCGAGATATCGCGACACGTGAATCGCCTCCCGCTTCAACCGCCAAACTTAACTCTCGTAAAGTATAAAATATAAAATATAAAATATAAAATATAAAATATAAAATATAAAATATAAAATATAAAATATAAAATATAAAATATAAAATATAAAATATAAAATATAAAATATAAAATATAAAATATAAAATATAAAATATAAAATATAAAATATAAAATATAAAATATAAAATATAAAATATAATCTAGGGTTTCGCAGCGCTGCGTTAAAGTCGATTATATTGTTCGCTGTGTCTATTCGCACCCCTTTTTCCGTGACTCTAAGCAAGAGACACGAGACACGAGACACGAGTTTACGTGTCTCGAGAAGATCATTTTCGTGTCCCGTGAAGTTCGTACGCTTGGAGACACGACACAGCGGATACGACAGTTTAGTATCGAGGGCGCGTTTTCACTAACGGTATTGTAGTTTACAGAAATTTCAAATGATTTTTTATATGTTTCCGAATGCTCCTCGTACAAAGCAGCGAAATACTTTTTCTTTACGCATTAGGATAACATTTCTAGGTTATGACCATCGTCGAAGTAAATAATACGAAATATTAAATAAAAATCCATTTCACCAAATCCTCACGCAATCATTTCCAAAGATATTACACTTAAGGGGCCCGAGACGCTAACTCTCAATACGAGATAAGAAATAAGAGACACTTGTTCTTTTTCCTTCAATTTGGATAGGCTTAGCAATCTCACTGGGTGCCCGCTTGGCCACTGCACAGCTCGTGTCAGTCAGCTGTTGGATACAAGACACGAGACACGAGACACGAGACACGAGACACGAGACACGAATGGGCATTTTGTCAATATTGTCTACATCTGGAGACACGAGACACGAGACACGAGACACAAGACACGAGACACGAAACAAATAAGTGTCGCGTCGATTTGATCACGTTGAAGAGGCACAAAATTACGTGTTTCCCGCTCCAGTCTTATTTCACCGAATCTGCCGAAGGTGTATACCTCGTTTATTCGTGTCTTGCGTCTCGTGTCTTGCGTCTCGTGTCTCGTGTCTCGTGTCTCGTGCCTCGTGCCTCGTGTCTCGTGCCTCGTGCCTCGTGCCTCGTGCCTCGTGTCTCGAGTCTCGTGTCTCATGTCTCGTGTCCCGTGTCTCGTGTCTCGTGTCTCGTGTCTCGAGCCAGTAGATAATATAAACGAAATGCTTATTTCGTGTCTCGTGTCTCGTGTGTCGTGCCCTACGCATATCTACAAGACAAGAATACTCGGAAGACACGGAACAGAATTTCGTCGATGCTGTCATTTATACACCTGAGGCAGATTCGATAAAAATAAGATTACCGCAAGAAACCCGTAATTTTACTCAGCAAGTAATAGCATGATGGTGAGTCCGTGCCTCTACATAGTGATAAAATCGACGTAAAATTAATGTCTCCGTGTCTCGTGCCTCGCGCACTACGGATATGTACAAGACACGAATTCTCAGAAGACACGGAATAGTCATTTCCCGCATTCGCGTGGGAAAGGAGACCATATTGCGTTTGTACGCATGCACTATTTTTTTCGCACGAGACGCGAGCATAGTACTTTTTGTGACGAGTGCACGAAAATTCCCGCTTTTCGTGCCTGTAAAGTGCGTGCAGGAAAATACCTACAGTGTCAGATAAGGGTACGTGACAGTAACTAGAGTGTTAAAAAAGTGTGCGCAAAAGTAGCTAGAGGGTGAAAAAAGTGTGCCAAAAAGACACTACCGTGTAAAATAGAATATACAGCATTTTTCGCGCATCCTCTGAAAGCACCACTTTCGCCAGACTTTACAGGAACGAAAAGCAAGACTTTTTGTGCACGTGTTACAAAAAAGAATTTCGTCGATGTTGTAATTTATACATGTAATCTAATTTATACATGTAATTTATACTGAGGTATACACCTTCGGCAGATTCGGTGAAATAAGACTGGAGCGGGAAACACGTAATTTTGTGCCTCTTCAACGTGATCAAATCGACGCGACACTTATTTGTTTCGTGTCTCGTGTCTTGTGTCTCGTGTCTCGTGTCTCGTGTCTCGTGTCTCATGTCTCGTGTCTCGTGTCTCCAGATGTAGACAATATTGACAAAATGCCCATTCGTGTCTCGTGTCTCGTGTCTCGTGTCTCGTGTCTCGTGTCTCGTGTCTCGTGTCTCGTGTCTCGTGTCTCGTGTCTCGTGTCTTGTATCCAACAGCTGACTGACACGAGCTGTGCAGTGGCCAAGCGGGCACCCAGTGAGATTGCTAAGCCTATCCAAATTGAAGGAAAAAGAACAAGTGTCTCTTATTTCTTATCTCGTATTGAGAGTTAGCGTCTCGGGCCCCTTAAGTGTAATATCTTTGGAAATGATTGCGTGAGGATTTGGTGAAATGGATTTTTATTTAATATTTCGTATTATTTACTTCGACGATGGTCATAACCTAGAAATGTTATCCTAATGCGTAAAGAAAAAGTATTTCGCTGCTTTGTACGAGGAGCATTCGGAAACATATAAAAAATCATTTGAAATTTCTGTAAACTACAATACCGTTAGTGAAAACGCGCCCTCGATACTAAACTGTCGTATCCGCTGTGTCGTGTCTCCAAGCGTACGAACTTCACGGGACACGAAAATGATCTTCTCGAGACACGTAAACTCGTGTCTCGTGTCTCGTGTCTCTTGCTTAGAGTCACGGAAAAAGGGGTGCGAATAGACACAGCGTATATTGTTTCGAAGGCTGAGCGCGTATGGGAAGAGCTCGTGTACAGTTTGCCGAGAGCAACGAGAGATATCTCTTCGCGACACGTGAATTGAGAACGAGGCGCCCGGGAGAGATTATGCAGGTGCAATGTGTGTCGCTGGGATAATAATAATAATTTATAAAAAGAAAAATTGCGGAGAGATACAACGCGTTATAAACAATTCGTATTTATGTATTCGTGCATTACGGTACGTATTATGCATGCGTTAAGTACGTATTATGCATGCGTTAAGTCGCGGCATGTGCGAAGTTCAAAACAATTCCGATATTAGCGCAATATTTTTTTCACAGAGAAAATAAGTTTGATTTTCGGTATTTTCACCGTTGCATAATTTCACCGTCCGTTCGAGCGAGTTCGCTGTTCGGATTTGTTAGTTAAACGCTACCTGCCGCCTTCCGTCGGGCGGCGGTGTTTTGATACACACGTGGGCAGATCTCACATCGACGCGTACACGTAAACATATTACGCTTCGGAAAAAAAGAAAAAAAAAATGCGATCGTCGTACGACTTTAATGATTGCCCGAGGGAAAAATGACGAGAGGTTTTTTTTTCCACATCCGCTTCATCGACACTCTATTCACGAGCGACTCGATCTCGAGGGACATTTTTTCCGCGAAGCTACTTTTTTTCAATCGAGAAACACTTGCTCAACTCGAGCGAATCAGAAGCAATATTTTTTCTTCTTTTTTCGACAATATTTTTTGTTTAATTAATTATAACAATATTAATAAGATATCAATATTGTGAATAATAATATTAATAATTTGGCTTTTTTATTTAATTAGTGTGACGAATTTCTCCTATAACAAATATTATAATACAGCAGACCTTAATTTAGGGCTCTGAATAAAAAAATAAGGATAATAAATTATGATGAGGTAATTAAATCACTTGAACTTAAGTTAACTTTTTTAATTTATTATTTTAACGAGTAATACATGACTAGACTTTAATAATATTAATACTATTGTTACAATTGATAATATGATATAAATGACAAATTACATTAGTATTCGCGTCTTTGCTCGACGAGCCGCGCGCGCCAATCGTTTCTATTATAGTTCTTCCCTCGCCGCTATCGCAATCCATCCCGGCACATTTTTTCCCGATAACCTCATTGACGGTACATTAAGGTTTACACAGTTTTGCTCTTAACCGTCCCGATCAGTCTTCGCCTTTGCTCGCGCCCGACCGCGACTCTACAAATACGAGAAACTAACTCAGTCGTCAAGATTTTCACTTCGCATAATAGCCAAAGCTCCCTCTAAAAAAACCAACGAAAAAAAAATTCCCATTCCCCGCGGAAGCGGAAAAGAGCCAGCAGCGGCTCGACGCGATAAATCATCGTCTACGAACTAGAACTCTCGACTCCCGGAAAGCGTCCGATCCAATGAGCGCCACGACGTGTGATTGACGCGAAAAAAAATAGGCGAAGAAAAAAAAAAACAAACAAAATAATAATAATAATGAAGACAACGATGCCTTCGGTAGAGGCGTTGCGGGAATCATTCCGTTACGTCCACAGTGTCCGTCGGCCGGTGCACGACTGGCCGGCCCGTGGATCAACACAGCAATGCTGCGGGAACAATAATTATAAAATCATTTCTGCCGCGTTCGCGTTCCGCTCGGCTTGGAAAACGTGCTCTCTTCTCGTTCGCCTGTCTTTCACTGTTTGTGCCCGCCCTATGTGGAGCTTCCTTTTTTTCTTTTTCTTTTCCACGCCGGCCTAGACGAAGAAGCTTCCCGCGGCTCGTCCTATCGCCGCGGCGGGCGGAAGATGGCATTGCCCGGACGTCTTGCACCGTGTACTTTCGATCCCGGTTCTCGGTTCCCTTCGCCGTTCCTCCATGCCTCGCGGAGCTCGTTCTTCTCTCCGTTCCCGATGTACATACGCTCACGTATATAATACACAATATCGAGTCGCGCGGCTCGCAGGAGCCACCCGTGACCGCATCGCTGATGGAAACTGTTCATTCCGATCTCGATCGTGCGTGCCCAGCTCGCGCTGCGAATCCACAGCGGCCCGAGCACCTAAGGAGGGAGTCTCGCTGCGCGCTGACTTCGCATAAGTTCGACAACAATAAGAGACAATTGCAAGTACTTCTTGATGGTGTAAAAATCTGAAAAAAATCATGTATAGTAAAGGTACTGAGATGATTAATTTTGCATAATAATAATTGCAAAATGTTATTAACAAATTCATCAAAAAATTAATTGGTTAACAAATTACCCGGCAGCAAAACTTTTTTTTTATGAAAATGATTCGTTTATTTTTCTGAATACGTACGAATTTTTTCAGACTTTTAAGTAATCGTTGATTTTTGTTCTATAAAAAAAAATAAAAAATCAATGATTACTTAAAAATCTGAAAAAATTCATACGTATTCAGAAAAATAAACGAATCATTTTCATAAAAAAAAAAGTTTTGTTGCCGGGTAATTTGTTAACCAATTAATTTTTTGATGAATTTGTTAATAACATTTTGCAATTATTATTATGCAAAATTAATCTTCTCGGTACCTTTAGTATACATGATTTTTTTCAGATTTTTACATCATCAAGAAGTACTTGCAATTTTCTCTTATTGTTGTCGAACTTATGCGAAGTCAGCGCGCAGCGAGACTCCCTCCTTAAGATATACAGTTAGGGAATCGGCGCAGGAGGATGGACGGACGAATGTTTATTCAGCGGTCCTCCGATCCTGCCCGACCAGTGCACGGTGAAAACAAAATGCTTCCATGTTTGACGATTCTTTTTTTTATTCACGGATATCCAGGATTTTTTGTTGGGTTGACTTTGCAATATTTTATTGCAAAGTAAATTACAAATGAAACTTAGTTGTTAAAATAAACGGTTTTGCAAATGAAAAATAATACAAGTTAAGAATGAGATGCGGAAATGTGGATGAAGCCTGCGTAGAGGTTTGAGAGACTTTACGTGCAGTTTATGCAAAAAAGAAGATGAAAACCTTAGCCATTCTCAATTGCAGTGAGGAAAAGGAATAAAAACGGTAACCGTAAATAATTCAGATAATTGGATAACTGAGGGCGATGGTTGTGAGCTAGAACGTAAAATTGAATGTTGTCTGAGTGACCTGTGCCAGCTCTTTGTAATTTTATGAGAGAATTTGAGAAAATTGTATGGAATGAGACGAAAAATGCAGAAGAATGAAACCTTGGGATGCGTGAGATGAGTGCAATGCGGTGGAAGAACTGTAAAGATCCGAAACGGGGTATAAATGCAAATAAAGACCGAGAAAAATACAAGTTAAGAATTTGAAAAAAACTAGCACTAAACAAACAATGATAATTACAGTAGTAATTATTTGACAACGACAACAATAATAATAATAGTTATTGTAAATTTACAATTTTTTAAATAATTAGAAATACATTTTGTGAACGAAAAATGTTTTTTTACGTTTAACCTTGAAACTTTCGGTTAAAAAATGTTTCCACCCAACCGTAGAGGATTTTATAATGATTATTGAGGTACGATATTTTTGTTAAAATTGCCGTTCCGTCAACGTAAAGGATAAACTGAAAAGACGTAAAATTCCCAAAACCAAAAAGTAAAATTAATACAATTACCAAAAATAAAAAATATAAAAAATTCAGGTAGTTTATTTTTTATGTGTAATAATACAACCGGGCAGAATAGGAGAGCTGGGAAGAACGAGACCAAGAATTCCAAAGCTCTATTTCTCTGCATCTCTAGGCAGATGAGAATCGAAGCGAATATCCCTCTCGACAGACGACTTCGCAAGACAAACACGTACTTTAATTCCTGTGTGATTATTGTAGTGTTCGCTTGTGTGGCGTGGAAGGTGCAACGCGCCTCCGGTACGGGAGAACAGGTTGATTCCTTTCGCGTCGTTCCACTATAAAAGCATAGCGCGGAATTGTATACGAGAGCGGCAGCTCGTATCTTAAATCTCGATAGAGTTATCAGATATGGCGCCACAGCGGGTCGTCGCGTTTCATCGCTCTCGTGCGCGCGCACTCACACGCGCGCATGCGCAGTTGATACTTTTGTTTTACAACGTGCAAACACCGACGAGATTCGCTCGAGTTCCTCCTCATTTTGTATATGTATATCTATAAAACGCATAGAGACACGAGCGAGCTGGTTTTTTTTTGTTGTTTTTTATTTTTGCACGAGTTTCATTTCCAGTTTGCACAGCGAGCGTACGCGGCGTCGGAAAAAAAGTACGGAGGAGGCTGCGCGCGCTCGCCATAGAAAACTGTAAGGCAATAGCTCGCGGCTGCGTCCCGTCGTCAACCTCGTTAGCGAGGTTTCCACACCTCATCGAGGAGCCCCGAGACGAACGGCGCCTCTGTCTAATATTATGCGGGTCGAGTTATCTCGTACACGCAGTTTTTTCAATTTTGTTTATTTTTCTACCTTTTTTCTATTCAATTTTAAGATAATGGGGGAGAAATATATTAAGGAATTTTATCTAGTCGCGGACGCAGTTCCGCGGTTTTCTTTCAATTATAAGGAATGTACTGAAGGTGTTTTTTTTTAATTTACATTTTAAGAGAATGGGAGAGAAATATAAAGGAATCTGATCCAGTTGCGACGAACTTCCGCTATGTTCTGTAAATTAATTAATAATACATTCCTTATCATTGAAAGAACCGCACCGTAGATCTTTTTTTAAATTAAAATTATTATTTTTTATTACTTGCGTGTAAAGTAATTCGAACCATATATTCGTAGGGTAATGCAGGTAGCATAATAGACGTAGCATAGACTTCGCTTCAACGAAGTTATGTCATACACGCAGTTTTTTCAATTTTGTTTATTTTTCTACTTTTCTTTTTTCTATTCAATTTTGAGATAATGGGGGAGAAATGCATTGAGGAATCTGATCCAGTTGCACACGAAGTTTCAATTATAAGGAACGTACTGTAAGTTTTTTTTTATATTTTAAAAGAATAGGAGAAAAATATAAAGGGATCCGATCCAGCTGCGTTGAACTTCCGCAGTTTTCTTTAAATCATAACACATTCCTTATGACTGAAAGGAAACTGACGTTTTAAATTACATTTTAAGAGAATAGGGGAAAATTATAAAGGAATCTGATCCAATTGCCACGAACTTCCGCAGTTTTCTTTAAATTCATAACACATTCCTTATAATTGAAAGGAAACTGACGTTTTAATTACATTTTAAGATAATGGGAGAGAAACATAAAGGAATCTGATCCAGTTGCGACGAACTTCCGCACTTTTCTTCAAATCGATATTACATTCCTTACAATTGAAATAAAACTAACGCACCGTAGATATTTTTTTTAATTAAAATTATTATTTTTTTTTACATACGTATAACATAATTCCATATATTCGTAGAACTATACATGCGTAGTGTAACGCAGGTAGCATAATAGTCGCGGCAACATTTCACTTACACTCGCGCTAATCTCGCTTTAACGGAGTTATTTCGTACATGCAGTTTTTTTATTTTTCTACTTTTTTTTCTATTCAATTTTAAGATAATAGGCGAGAAATATATTAAGGAATCTGATCCAGTTGCGGCGAACTTCCGCAGTTTTCTTTAAACTATAACACATTCCTTATAGTTGAAATAAGACCACCGTAGCGTGGAGCTGGTTTTTAATTAAAATGATTATTTTTTATTACCTACGTGTAACGTAATTCGAACCACATATTCGTAGGGTAATGCAGGTAGCATAATAGTGGCGGCAACGTTTCACTTGCGCTCGCGCTAATCTCGCTTCACCGAAGCTTGACTCTATTGATCACTAGGTGGGTATCTGGCTCGTACCGCGCGCTCATTTACACGTTACATGACATTAATAAATTTCCTCGCCGAACACCGGTCGCGATTATCGAATACGCAATGGGGTTTTTCAATTCGACGAGCCGATACGCGATTTATTCGAGTTTCCGGAACGAGCGAACTTAGACCAACTGCGATGTACTTAACGCATGCAAGACGACGATCGCTTCCGCGGTTACACCGTGCTTTTCATTTTTTTTTCGCAGCTGCCCAAATTATTATATTTTTTCAATTTAAATTTCTGCGATTTTTAAATTTATTATTATTATTCCAATTTATTTTGCGAACAAGGTAGTTGAATCGGATAATAAATCTTGTAAAAATCTTTTAAATCTTTTAAGCACTGTAAAAAAAAATTTCTATAAAATTTAATGTACCGAACTGTAAGTTTTGACGCAAAAAGTGGTATATTAAAATCGATGTATTTGTGATGATAAATTGACGTTCAGTGCATTAATTTTGTAAATTAAATTCAATGTACCATTTGCATGAAAACTTCCAGTCCGGTAAATATAATTTTTTTTTACAGCGAATCTTAAAAACAAGAAGTTGTTTTACACTGCAGTAGAAAGCAAAAATACGGGAGTTTCGAGGAGTTTCGCTTGATAGCGTCTCGATATACTACACTTATGAAAAAAACAAATACATTAGTAAATTTTTATTTAATTCTAGAGCGACTTATCGTCGTAAACTGATATTGCTGGTGTTATCTTAGCTTTCGATCGACTTATCGAGAAGAGGACTAGGTCATCCGCGTTCCAAGAAGCTATTCGTCTTCCATCTTCCACGCCCATCATCATCACGCATCTTTTTTCGCTGTTTTTTTTAGTAATTTTTCTTCTGTTTTTCAGTAGACTTCGTGCGTTCGATAAGGCAATTTAGTTATTAAATCCCACCGCATCGACATTTGATGCGCCGTCCGGCAGTGCCACGAGTGGCAAAGCATGCACTTAGGCTAAATAACAGAGCGAGCGATGTTTGTATGTATATAGCCGTTGCACGACGACTACCTGCTCGATGCTGTCGAAGCCATCCCGGCCAGCAGCGCTCAGCAAAATAACCGACTCTCGGCGAATATTGGAAATTGTTTGCACCGCCGATCGTATAAGCTGTACCGATATGCGTTTAATGATATTCGCCGACGGATTCAGGCTAGATAACTGTAAAGGTTCCGTGGGGCGGGGGAGGGGGGAGGGGGAAGTGATCGAGCTGGCGTGTGATGGGCGGACGTTGGACTCGTGGATCTCCGCTTGTGTCGCACTCGACTCACTCAGGCGTTTATTTGCCGGAAAAATTTACCCCGACAATATCTCGAAGGTAACGAAAAAAAACAAATTCTAGCACGCCGTACCCGGAACTAAAGTGACCGTGGAAATACAAGACGTGGGTCTGGTCGAGTTTAGAGGTTTTGGATTTGATACAAAATTTGTATTCCAATACAATAATAAATCCAAAACAATCCAAACAATAATCCAATAATCCAATAATTGTAATTATTAATAATAACCAATAATAATTATTTGTAACCGAATACAATAATAAATAATAAAATAAGAATAAATAATATCGTTGTTGAGGTTTAAGAAAAAAAAAAAAACACGAAACACGGAGAGAAAAAAACAAACGGCGAGAAGATCGGCCCGAGCTTCGAACGAAGTTCTCCTAATCGTTATTCCTTTCGCGGAACTCTGAATGATCGTTTCTCACTCCCTGCGTTCAGTAGTCGGCGAAAGCGAATTTTTATTTTTTTCAAGGCGAAATCGAGCGTGTCCCAAAATTCAAATTTTCCGTATAAGTGGTATCTCGTCGATCCGTCGATATATTTTATTTACATTCTCTTTTTTTTTTTATTTAAACACACCGAGTGCCACACAGTATGGTCCAGGTTCGCCTCTACGTCCGAGCCGAAGTGCCTCGAAATACCGCGCGGCAGAAACTTTCGCGGATATTCGTTAGAGACCTGTGCGATGAAAAAATTGAAACTTAGGAAACGCGTCGGCGATAAGTGCGCGGACTCTCGGCGCGACGTCCTCCAAGACGTCGAGGTCGATATATCGTGAGTAGAATAAAACGACGGAAGGTGTTCTCGAGCTAGAGAGGGGGTGAGACGGAACGAAGAAACCGGGCTCGGGAGGGGGAGGGGGGCGAGTTTGCTTCTCCGGCTGGAGACGAAAGCCACCGGACGGGAATCGATGCTCATAATTGGCATCGCCTTTAGGCTGGACGCGTGGAACGGGCTGAGAGAAAAGGGAAGAGCGTTATACGGACGAGAGCGCGCGCGCGCGTGCGCGATGGCTCGTCCGGACATCTCGTACTTCACCTTCTTCGTCCAGTTATCCTTCATCTCTAAAGCTGAAGCTACAAATATGTATATATATAAACTATGTATACATATAAGTATATGTATAAATGTATATATACATTTATATTTATATTTTAATATATTTTATTTATATATTAATGCATATATACACTATGTATATATACATATATATAATATATATAAATATGTATATATATAAACATCTACATGTATACATGTGTGTATCGGGGAGAGTGGGGTAAAATGGACCACGAGGAAAAAACCTATACCTGATATACACGTATATATGTATATACTTATTTATTGCATGAACGTTAATCTAAATGTGTATGGGGGTGAGCGGGGCAAAATGGACCACTTTTTATTAAACCGATTTTTCGGTGAATAAAAAACAACTTCGCGCCTTGAATGAAGCACACTGGTCCGTTTTGACCCCCCCCCCCCCCCCACACGCGCAGGGATCGAACAGCATAAAAGTGTAACACACAGCGGTGCTGCTCGGGCTCCGTAGGGGACGTATTCTCCAGCTGACACGTACCCGAGACGGGGGGTGCACCGGGCGATCCTCGCGTCGAGAGATGAAAGTACGCACGCGAGAATGAGGGACCGGTTTTTCCGACAGTCCGATGGCTCGCGCGACCGCTTCTTCGCGGGGTATACACGAGAGACTCGCGTGCGAGATCACCGAGAAACTTTTGCCCCACGATTATTGCCAGCCCGGATGGAGAGCGTCACATGAACAAAATTAAAAGTACAGATTTTCGTGAAAATTTTTATTTATTTATCCATTTATTTATTTACCCATTTATTTATTTACCCATTTATTTATTTACCCATTTATTTATTTACCCATTTATTCATTTATCCATTTATTTATTTACCCATTTATTTATTTACCCATTTATTTATTTACCCATTTATTTATTTACCCATTTATTTATTTACCCATTTATTTATTTATCCATTTATTTATTTATCCATTTATTTATTCATTTATTTATTTATTCACTTATTTGGTTACTTATTCATTTATTTAAGAGAATCCTTTTGCAAGCAAATATATACATATGGGCCAAAACAATTGTAATGGAAGCGTCAAATAGTCAACATCAATATTGATCTCATATCGGCATCAAAAGCCTTTGAAAAGTTGCGCATATAAATAGCTTATTTTCATTGACGCTCGAGCGGCATTAGAATATTTACTACTCTACCGGATATACGACCGACATAGCGGCGCATAAATTCTTAACGAGATCGTAAAGAATCTCCA
The DNA here is from genome assembly GCA_917499995.1 of Ichneumon xanthorius. Classification (NCBI taxonomy): domain Eukaryota; kingdom Metazoa; phylum Arthropoda; class Insecta; order Hymenoptera; family Ichneumonidae; genus Ichneumon; species Ichneumon xanthorius. The sequence continues at coordinate 14,738,165 of OU824205.1, read as the reverse complement.
TAATCCGTCCACTTCCCCGGGTTTTATTTCGATTAACCGTTTCGATATTCATCTATCGAGCGGAGATCGTTTTATGCTCGATCACGACCACCCTCGATTATTTATGCATAGAAAATTATCCATTGATATTTAAAAAATATATATAAATAATAATAATAATAATAATAATTTATTCATAGGATTGATAATGGCAAAGAAAAAAAAAAGTTTTCCGTCCTTGAAGTTCTAAGCGAACAGTTTTCCAGCTTAACGATCCTCGCGCTCGCACTCGTTAAAACATTACTGCCGTCTTCGATGCGCATTAAAGTGGGAGCCTCCGGAGTGTCGGGAGGGAAGAAGAGCCCGCAGCGAATCTTCCACTTTTCCTCCGGAGATAGTCGCGCGAGCGAACGGTTTTCTAACTCTCGAGCGGCGGCTCTCGCAGCGCGCACGTACCTACCCTCCGGCACTCGATGCGTGTGCATATGGGGCGTTCCACGCACAAATCAGCAGCCACATTAATTTTTTAGTATGATGTTTCCGACACGCGCGGGTCTAGGGATTTTTTTTAGATTTTTTTTTTACACCATCAGTAAAGTTTTTTTAATCCTCGAAAAATCAATTCCGAAAAGGTGTTTTTAAAAATCTGAAAAAATGCACACTGATTCTATGATTTATCGGTTTTCAGTATTTACTATTTTTTTTATGATATCAATTGTATTCGGTCCTTCTGGTATTTTTCTAAATTTCAGAACAATGGAAATTCATTGGTTTTTGAGAAAGTTATGATCGATTAAAACTATATAATAATATAATTTATATAATAATTTATATAATAATATAAAAGTATAAAAATTCCAAATGCGAAAGAAACTGAAAAATCGCGAAGAAATAATAAATATTAAGATGTCATTAAAGTGCTTAAAAATCGTATTTTAAATCATAGAATCAGTGTGAATTTTTTCAGATTAATTAAAAAGGCGTTTTCGGAATTGGTTTTTCGAGGATTTAAAAACATAACTGGTGGTAAAAAAAAACTGAAAAAAATGCTGAGACCATTATGGGTCGGTAGCAACATCATAAAAAAAATTACTGCAATCGACCAGGGCGAGGGACATGGGCTTCTGATTTAACGCGGAACGCCCCATATGTATGAACGTGTGTACACAAGTACGCATATCTGGTTTGAAATCGAGTGCCGGAGCACGCGTTTAACGACCAGCTTCGTCTCTGATATCCTCTCGGCTCCGTTTGCGAGATTTAAAAAAAAAAAGGGATCGAGATCGCTCGCTCGCGCATGCGCGCGGACGAGCGCGCGCGCGCATGCGCACCGCGCAGCTGCGGAGTTTTTGTATCTAAGGCGAAAATATCGTAGCGGCGAGACCCCGAAGGAATCCCTCCGGTGGCAACGACCTTGTTACAAACACTGACCGCCCGACGAGCCGCTGTACACGGCCGTGAGAGTCGTTCGAATCGCATTACATACAAGTTTATAAGTCCGCGCCGGACCTGCAGCGCCGGTCGGGGATTATCCTCCGGGGCATCCTGTTTACATCCTCCGTCGCTCCGCCCGGACGAGTTTCAACGTTAGGCCGGTACATCGTCTTCACGGTGGTCACCGGTCGGGGAAAAAGCTGGACGTCCCGGAAATGTCGGAAAATTGAATTTAAAAAAAATTAATTGGGACCTTTATTGATTGTCGATAAATAATACGGATACATTTTTTTTTAATTTACTTTATCGTTTATCACCGGTCTGGGAAAAAGCTGGACGTCCCGAAAATGTCGGGAAATAAAGTTTAAAAACAAAAAAGATCGATACCAAAAAGTGTATTAACTGGAAGCTTTATTGATGACTGTATAAAAAATTGGATACATTTTTTTATTTTCTGACTTTATTGATTATCGTATAAAATAAATTGATCGTTTAAAAAAAAGGTTTTTAAGTTTTAGAGGAAAAAAAATCGTTTTTAAAATATTGGAATCGGTGCGGTGAAGCCGAAGGGTTAACGAGTCGCTTCTCGATAGACGCGAGAGATACGGGGGATGACCTCGGTGACTCTATGAAAATCGCATGTAATATAATCGGCGAGCCAATCGTTCACGTAACGCGAGACACGTAACGGATGAGCGAGAGAGGCCACGATGGATGTGCAACGTAATTGTATCTATAACTATGTGTATGTGTGTGGGTGCTTTTTTTTTCTTTTCGCCTATTCGGTAATTCGCCGACTGGTGAACTCGCGTGATATGTTCGGTAGCTATTATCGGCACAGGCTGGTGTGTGCGTGGAACTCGGGTGTACGCAAGGATCTGCCGAAGCTCTCTCGCAGACTCTCTCGGTTGCCGTCTTCCGAGTGCCGTAACGTCGTTAGTTCACATCCTAGTCAGCTTGCTAAAATTCAAGTCTCACGACTGTGGAACCTGAAGATACTCAACTGCCATTTTTTCAACAATTTTTTCAATGGTGAAAATTTGTTCTAAAAACAAAAGAAAGTTCAAACTCGAACCGGACTCGAATTTTCTTTATTATTGTAAAAAAAAAAAAAATAATAAGTAATAATAACAAGTTCATTAAAAAAAAAATAATAATAAGTTCATTAGAATTTTCTTGCCGACAACGGTAATTCCCGTCGCCTTAAAACTACGCAGTGCACGATAAGAGTCGACACAAAGTCCTGATGTCCTCTAGGCGACCTCCCCCCCCCCACCCCTCGTCTTTGGTGTGCGTCTTTCTTCCGCGAAGAAAGCTTCCATAGATCAGTGCTTACAGATTGTTTTCCAGTGAGAGATGTATCTCTCAGTCGTTAAATTTATTGCCCACGCTTGGGATCGTTGGGTCCCGACACTTCGAGATTCGCGAATCGTGACGCGATCCTGACACAACCGTACGGGTTAACGGTAAAATCGCACATCTCCGGATTTACCCGTTTGGCATACTCCCATGTCTGTCTTCCGTGTGTCTTCCTTCGTGGGTTTTTTTGCTCTACCGTGCGCGCTCTTTATCCTGAAGCTTCGCTCACATGCCTTCGAAAGTATCCTCGAAGCTAGATTCAAATTTATAAGAAAAAAATTACAAAAATATTTCGGAATTTATTGGAAGGATAAATGAAACGAAAGCGGTTATCGAACTAAATGTTATTTCGTACGTCGCGCGCGATATGCATATTTTCATTTTTTATAAATGTCCCAACCCAGCCGGAAAATGTTCTGGAAATTGTCCTTGAATGTCCTTAAATTTCGTACAGACTTTTTACTGGACGCCATGATAATATAATTCCATCCCATGCGCTACAATTTCGGCTCGTGGGTTTTCATAGCATATGCGAATGGATGAATAATATAATTCCATGACATGCGCTACAATCTCAGCAAGTCGGTTTTCACAGCATTTGGAATGGAATTCGACTTGGACAGACGTTAGCTAGGAGTGCGATTGGATTTTCGGACTTTGGACGAAAGTTTCGGATCTTTGTGTTTCCTCACTTGTTAACCAAAAAAAAAAAAAGAAACGGCATTACAAATGAGAATGAGAACGGGACGCGTTATGTTTGGAGAGTAGGAAACGTGCAATTTATTTTCGGATTAGCTCATAGAAATTTACGAAGTGTAACGAAGAAGAGCGTCGGTGCGCGGCGCGAGGATACACACAGAGGTTCGGTTTTACAGCGTGAAATTCCCGCGAGAAGATGCTACGGCGGTCGAGCATGCCGTAACTGGATCGCGCTCGCCCAACACTCCTTCACGGTGTTATTCCGTTGTGTCTCCCGGAGACGCACGGAATCCAGCGAGTCGCCGTTGCCGCCGTGCTGTCGTGCGTCTCGTGAGAGAGTTCCGCGCTCGGGGCTCGTAAAGCAATGAAAATTTGCAATTTACGAACACCTCCTGCTCAGCGACGCCGCAACGACACACCAATAAAGTCACGAGTCGGGCGCGCGTTATTGCATACCCGCAATGCGGTGCGCTTGTAACTTAATATATATATTTTTTTTATTTATTTTTTTTATTATTTTTTTTATCTATTTTTTTTATTATTTTTTCTATCTATTAAAAATTTATTTTTTTTATTCTCTTTTTTAAATCATTATGAATTTAATTTTGATCTCGTACTGTTATTATATTATATTATCTGAATTATTTTACGTAAAAGGGCTCGTCCCGTAGATAAATAAATAAATAAATAAATTTAAAAATTTTGAGGCAACATTTTTTTGGTACTTCGCGAGTCTCACGTAACACGTGTGAATTACCCAGGAATTACGTGAGACTGGTGAAGTACAAAAAAAAATGTATAAATTCTGCAGCCAACATTTCTTGTACTTCACGAACCTCACGTAATTCCCGGGCAATCCTCCCGGGAATCACGTGAGACTCGCGAAGTACAAAAATGTTACCTGCGGAATTTATAAATAAGACTTAAGGAAAAAAAGTTTTTTTTTTTTTTTAATCTCTAGAGTACCAAAACTATTACTGCTGATTCCGTAATTACGGTGTGGCCTGATTTTCTTATTAACGCCTCGGGTTGAGATAATAAAAAAAGTAATAAAAAAAAAATTACAAAATAATCCACTGCTCGCTTCCGGTCGATGCGAAGTCGGCTCCGTCCCACCGAGATAGCATCGATACGGTGTGTTAGAAGCTCCGAGACTCCACCGGCAATAAAGTTGTCTCGAAAAAAAAAAAAAAACCGTCTTGTCACGGATGAAAATGGGATGTGAGAAAAAGAATAATCGCTCTTGGCCGTCGGGAGTGACGATAAAAAATAAAAATAAAAATAAAAAAAAATACCGCAAGAAAGAATGGTCGAGGGGACGCACTCGGGATGCACGAAACGTGCGTCTCGCAGAACACTGTACATACCTTGTGGCAGAGTACAGAGCACGCGGTATACATTTATGTATGCGATAATCGCGTTCTTTGCGTGGCACAGGAGCAGAGGGGGGCAAAATGGAACCCCGGGGCAAAACGGACCACTATCCGAGGCGAGATATTTTTTTTTCACGTCCCGCACAAAAACTTTTGAAAATGGTCCGTTTTGCCCCGGTGGTCCATTTCACCCCGCGCTCCTCCGTTCCGACGATGACATCGTTCACAATACTTTATGCTTCTAATGCGACTCTATAGAATCATTCAATAGACAATGGACAGAGAAAAATGTTTCAAGGTCACCGCTGACGAAATTTACAGGGGCAGAGGGACAAAAATGGAACCCCGGGGCAAAATGGACCTCCATCCGTCGTGAGATAATTTTGTTTTCACGCCCCTCAAAAAAATCGTGAAAATGGTCCATTTTGCCTCGGTGGTCCATTTCGCCCCGAGTTCTGATGACGACGTCGTTCATGATACTGTATGCATCTAATGTGACTCGATACAATCCCTCGATTGACAATGAGATGGGGAAAAATGTTTCAAGGTCACCGATGACGAAATTTACACCGACACCGGCTCGACCGTAAGCAGAAGTATAATTACGCTCGAAGATTTTCTTACCGTGGACTGATATTAAGAATTAACTTTGGAAGTGTTAATTATAGCGGAACGGTTAATAGATCGTCCGGACTTGGGATGAATTGTTTGTATTTACAGTGTCCACAAAGCGCCCCCTCCTCCCACTTTTGATAATTAGATGTTTCCCGCAATAATTACCGCGCCGGCGTGGCTGCAGAAGACATTATTAGACGCTGAAACGCAGCTGAAGTGTTACGTGTCGAACGATCAATTATCCTGGCACGGGGAACAGGCGACCTCGACACTCGCGCCGAGCGAAGACGGTTTCATTAATATGCCGGATAGTTGCGTATCAATCTTCGCTATGGAATTCATAATCAATAATAATGAAAAAAAACAACATTCACACCTCTGCACCGTATAATGGTCTATCCGATATCAAACCCACTAAAAAAAGTTTGCACTTCATTAGAACGATTTTTTTCACAAATCTCCTCAGTTAATTTTCTTGTTCATTTTGCCATTTTTTTTTCTCGATAATTTCACCACTTTTCTTCATAGATTAACAATTATTTTTCAGTAAAAAAAATGGTATGCACATTTAACGAACGATTTTTTATCTCAAATCTCCACAATTAATTTTCTCGTTAAACCATATTTGTTTCTCGACAATTTCATAAGTTTTCATGCCAGGCAATTTTTTTATGTTAAAAAATTATCGTTCGTTGATGTAATGAGTATAATAATAATGGCAAAAATTAGCACGAAGATAATTGTGGAACTTCGCGGACGAGAGACATTCCTTAAAAGTACAAACCTTTTTTGTTCAAGTAGAAACATTGTTTGCCGTGTAGCGCCCAATTATCCCGAGGAATAACGATTCCACTCGCGTTCCGATAAAGCGAGTGACGACACATCGCCTCACCTTGGGAGAACCGTCTCGCATGGGACGTGGGCGTGTCTTGGGAGACTCTACGAGCCACCCACAGCGGAGGCTCAGGCATGTTCATCGCAAAATTGCATCGTCCGATCGCGTAATCGCGATAAAAACGCCCGTTGACTCAATTCGCGTCCAACATAACTATATATGTATCGACATTACATTCCACTCGAGGTAATCTTCATTTTTTTTTCCTCCAAGATAGTTTCACCGACTCGTCATAGTCCGGGAGAAAATTGACCCAATTGTCTATCTCGATGGCTTTAAAGATTAGGAAAAATAAATAAAAAAAATTACGAAGATCTTTCCGTCGATTCATCGCCGAAGGTAAACCTCGCCGCGGCATCTTCAACGCCGCTATAGATATCGATCTAACAGCGCAGTTTCCTCGAACTAATTTCCACTCGGGCTAAGATAAGAGGCTAGCGCAGGCACCTGTGACCCGACGTTGAGGATGCATCACATGTACATTCCCAGCTAAAAGTGAGATTCAGTGAGAATTTTAACACTTCCTAGTGGTGTAAAAATCTGAAAAAAATCAACTGTATTGAAAGTGCTAAGAACATTAATTTTGTATAATAATAATGTCAAAAAGTTAATAACAAACTGCTAAAAAAATGTTGTTCAACAAATAATCAGTGAACCTTTTTTTCTCTTTTCAAAATACATTCATTGATTTTCTAGAAGCCACATGATTTTTTTCAAAATTTTCTTACATTTTTGAATTTCAGTAAGAAAATTCTGAAAAAATTCTTACGAATTCTGAAAAAATCAAGGACTTCATTTGTAATGAGAAAATAACAAGTTCTCTAATTCTGTTTAAAACCATTCATTTTTTAATAATAAATAATAAACAAATAATCAACGAATAATAATAATAATAACTTTATTATACGAAATCAAAGGTCTTCACATAATTAATACGGCTGATTTTTTTCACATTTTTGGCATACCGCGAAGTACCTAAATTTTTATCGACTTAAACTTTTCTTTGGAAATGCATGTGTGAAGCATCCTTAATTGTTTGCCTTCCTCTTGTGTACGCTATATTTGAAAATAACGAAAAGAAAAAAAAAACACGAGCGCAACAGGTTGCCACGACATTGCAAGGTTGTCCCGATGTCGCAATTGTGACGCAACCGAGCGTGTCCCGCGGCGAGTGTGCGTCCGTGTTTTCTGTACCGTCGGTTTCCTCGTTACGCGCATGCGCGTGCGTCGCTGCGCACGCATCGGTCGAGCGGCAAACGCGCACGTACCGCACACTTTATTATACCCTTAATAATACGCGAGATACCGAGGTGTGTTCGAATGCAAGAATCGCGACGATCTTACGGCGAATTTCCGCGTGCGCAGCGAGAAGAATAAGAATAAGAAGTTCTTTGCAACGCTCGCCGGTGGCCGGGCAGTTAGTCGCTCGTTAAAACCCGCACGGGAAACCCGATACACTCTCGTTCGCTTCCTCGTCCTCGCGCCGGTACGGTGAGTAACATTGTCGGCAACGCCGTGACCTCTGCCGGTTTTCATAATACGCAGGGCGCTTGTGTTGCACTACTCCTTGCTTTACATCGTACGCAAAATAGCCGGAAATTAAATTAAGGTCCAATAAACCACCTGCTCGTTAAGTTGCAATTGGATTCATTCATGATGAAAAATTCAGAATGAAAAAAAAAACACCCAAAAGTTGGTTCCCCAGCTGAACGAGCTATACGCTATTTTTTTTTTTTTTTTTTTTTTTTTTAAGGTAGTGCTTGCAAAATATCGTCCACTTCGCATAAGTTTCCGAGAAATGAGAGGGAATTGCAAACACTTCTCGATGGTACAAAAATCTGAAAAAAATCGAGCATATTAAAGGTGCCAAAAATATGAATTTTGCATAATCATAATTCCAAAATGTTATTAACAAATTTATGAAAAATAAAATTGTTCAACAAATCTTTCGGAAACCTAACTTTTTACCGTACTGGTCCATTTTGCCCCGGTGCCTCAAACTAATCCGTTATGCGCGCGGTTTTGATCATATTTTGTTTGGTCTGATTTTAGTAATATTTAGTGACTCGTGACTTTCTCTGTACAACGTTCGGTCGAGTGACATTGCCGGTAACATCGTGACCTCTGCTGGTTTGCATAATACACGGGGCACGTGTGTTACACTCCTCTTTCACGTCGTATGCAAAATAGCCGGAAATTAAATTAAGGTACCTCGTGCAATAGTCACTTATGCGTCAAGTTGCGATAATATAATGTACAAAAAAAATCGCCTTAAGGTTGGTTCACAACACTTTTTTTTTTTTTAATCCATTTTTCCCCCCGCCATTTTGATAATATTTTAGTGGGAATGAACTGAGTGACTCGTGACTTTCTCCGTACAAAGTTCGATCAAGTAACATTGTCGGTAACACCGCGATTTCAGCCGGTTTGCATAATGCACGGGGCACATGTGCGACACAGCCTGTTTCACATCGTATGCAAAATGGACGTTAATTAAATTGAAGTACCTCTTGCAATAAAACCACCTACGCGTTAAGTTGCGGTACGATGAATTAATCCAGGAAAAGAAAAAAACATCGAAAGTTTCGTTCCACGGCTGAGCGACTCGTTAGGTGCTTTTTTAAAATCCATTTTCTAAATTCCATTTCGAACGAATTTATTCGCGCGCAATTTCGACAATATTTCGTTGCGAAGAACTCGTGACTCGTGACTTTCTCTGTACAAAGTTCCGTCGAGTAACATTGTCGGTGACACCGTGACCTCTGTCCGTTTGCATAATACACTGGGCGCGTGTGTTGCACTCCTCTTTCACGTCCTATGCTAAATAGCCGGAAATTAAATTTAGGTACCTCGTGCAATAAAAGCACCTACGTCTTGTGTTGCGATACGATGAATTAATTTACAAAAAAAAAGGTTCGTTCACCGGCTGTTTTTTTTTTTAAAGATCTTTTTATAAATATTTTCTCTTTTTATTTAAAGATCTATTTATAAATATTTTCTCTTTTTATTTAAAGATCTATTTATAAAGTCCATTTTGCCCCGGGGCCTCGAATAAATTTTTTTCCGCGCGATTTTGACAATATTTCGTTGGAAAGAACTCGAGACTCGTAACTTTCTCCGCACAAAGTTCGACCGGATACGGAACGCGGAGCGCCCGTGATTCCTGCGGTCTTCTCCGGGACACCGGAAAGTCGACCTTTCTCTCGCTCTCGCGACACTCGATCCCATACAAGCCTTCGGGTATTTGTGTGACTCGGCTCTTGCAAATGTGTTTTTTTTTAATACCTCAACGTCACGGCTGATTCTCCGAATCGCAGCGTCAGAAATCCCCGCAGAGAGCAGCCGGACTAAGTCGATTCCACTCCCGGATCCGCTGGATTTGCGTCGTTGTTTTATTTAACTTTTTTCTGCCACAATAAATAAAATAATAATAACGAATAAAATAAATAAATAGAAGGATTTTATGTCACTTTTTTGCCTTAATAAATAAAAAATAATAATAAATTGAATAAATAAAAGGATTCGCGAGATTTGTCCCGTTATTTTATTTCACGTTTTTTTGCCTCGGTAAATAAATGGCTATAAATTCGAGAGGGTTTTCTTCCCCACACGTTTCTGTGCGCGCGGTTTAACGCACCGTCGACATTGCGTGGCTGAGCACTCTTCGCAGCCGCTTCGCAGAATCAATCGACCGATTTTCTAATGCTCTTCTTTCTTATTTGTCGACTCTTTTTCTTTTCCTTTTTTTTTATCGCCCAGTTCGCGGGTCCGGAGATCTACGCCAGTTGTGCGCATCGCCAGCGCCGCTTATATTCTTCTCGAGGACACTTAATCTCGGAGAAAGTAGAACGCATCTTGGAAACGTAGCGATTTTCCAATTGCACGTACATCACGGATCGAAGATCCTGGATACAATATTACTTCGCCTAATGCGCGGTTTTACCACCTATTTGCCCAGACGAACTGCCGCCGTACGCATTATTTAATAATAATAAAAATAATAACAATAATAAAAAAAAAATAATAATAACTATAGTAACAATAATAATTGTTGCACAAATATTGTCAAAAATTTTGCATCGCGAATGCCCAGGCTTGGAAATGAATTCTCAACTATGAATTTTAGGTTTTTATCCTTCGAGGTCTTTAACAAGAAAATACTTCAATATGAAGTCGTACTTGAATATAAGTAGGGTAAGGTAGAAAAAAGGAGGGAACAGTCGAGTCTAGTCTTATGTTACCTTGTAAAATGATTAAATCGGATATTGTCATACCATAAGAGCCATCAGACTGGCTAACCTATTTTAAGATATTGAGGAGGTGTTCGAGAACCCTCAAACTGTTTTTCCAGCTTTTCTACTCAGCCACGACTATAAGCATAAAATAGTGACTGAAGCCTTCTAAGAATCCTGATAACGCGTTCTTGACTATATTATTGTGATCACCATTGTAATCTTCACTTCCACTCAGTACTGTAAATTTTCTGTAAAAAGGGCTTTGCTCGTCTACACAATTGAAATTAAATAAAATAAAATTAAATTAAAAAAAAATTTCGGTCTTTAGTTAACTTCACGTTAATTTAATTAAATGTATTATTTATTACTGTTATAAAAAATATAATTCTGAGCTCTAAATAAAGATTTATAAACAAAATAACTTAATTAAATAATAATAATAATGTACTTAATAACAAAGTACAAGGCCACTCTCATCACTAGAATAAATTCAACCATTAGAAAATTTCGCCCGACATAAGATCGAGGAATCCGCTAAAAGATACAACAATCGATTATCCGATAAATTCTTCGTAGCTTCTGTCACACCGGCTCGTTTCATTGTCAACATGCGGATAGATTCATTCGACAAATATCGTCTGTGTTTGTTCGAGCGATCGAAGAATGTTATCTTGCAACTTCGTCGAACGGCCATATTGCCCCACCACGCCGATGCCGTGTCTAATGGTTTTACATCACGGATTATTAACAATCGGTTCGTTTGTGACGTAATATTTTCACGGTGGATCGCATCGTCTGCCGACAGCCTACGCTCCTATTTCCCCCATCGAACTGTATCGTTAATTGCAGAGAAAGTGGAGCTCGGATATCTTCGTCATTTACCGATCGCGCGTCTTTCACACGATCCGGTCGGTTTGAGAAAAAAATAATAATATTATTTTTTTTAATTTTTTTTTTTAACGACTTAATTCAGAAGTCGTATGACGCGTCTTCAAGAAATCCGAGAGGCTGTCGAGTCCGCTATATATGTTAAAAAAAATCGAACATCCTCAAATGACGCAGTTAGTATTTTCCAATCTCATCGAATTATACATCTATATATAGATGACAGCACGAATATTCCCGGTAGTCGTTTCTCCACCTATCCGTGACTTATCCTCCTCATCGTCACATTCCCAAGCGGATAAAGCGGGAGTGGGGCAAAACGGACCATGTGTTCTACACATTTTCCGTGAGACATAAAAAAAAAGCAAAAGTCGTGTCTCGAATGGAATCCATTTTGCCCCACTCTCCAGCCCGATTTATCAATCGCACGTCAGCTGCCAGTCTCATTGTCTTTCTATCTGTCGCGACGCTCCGCTCGATTAATTACCGATTGATAATGTTTAGCGATTTATTTAATGTGTATTTCACACAGATAGTGAATTTCAATTAAATCCTCCTCAAAGCTCCTCCATCGTGCTTCTTAAAGATATTCCCTCGACTGCCAACCGACCTCCGTTATTATTTAACAAATTGCATGCGATAGTGTATTTTATTATTATTACTTTTTTTAAACGATAAACTCGCGTGATCGAGCTCTCAAGATGGGTTCAGAGGCCAAAAGCCGGTCAGCGAGGCGCGCGATTATTATTATTCGTGTGATTAATTAGAGAGAAAGTGGAACGTCTGACAGCCCGATATCATCGACCGGTTCGCGCTCTCGAGATAAGTCGTCGGGTTTCCCGCGCGCGGTCCTCGCCGAGATCGGGAGAGGTTCGTCGCGCGCATGCGCGGGGTGCGCGCGCATCGGCGCATGCGCGCGCGCGCGCACCGCAGCCTTGAAATCTCTCCTATAACGAAAACTATGCCGGCAGAGGATTTAACTCGATCGAAATCGTTCGAGCTTTCGCCCGAACGGGAAATTCCGTGAACCACGAAGACTAATCGCTCGCCGTCTTGCGAACGCCGCTTTGGCGCAAGGATAAATCTGCGCGTGCCGCTTTGCGCGCTATCGTCTTTAATTGCAGACTCGTAACGGGGATCTTTAAGGGCAGGTAATTGCGTGTGTACCGAAGTTACTTACTGTCTCTTTTAAACTATCGACTATAGAGAACGAGGACTCTACACCGTAACCGACGATATACATTTATATATATACATATATGCTGTTTGACTTAAAAGGATGACATAAAAAGAGTCACTGCGATAGTTATCTATTGTTATGCTCGGCGAGTGAAAAATTAAGTCTCCGTCGACGCGGTTTATAGGTCACGGGTAAGACGAGTATTCTCACTTGCCTGGTGGCTTTTGAGAAATATATATATATATACATACAAAATATTTGTGGAGCGCGGAAATGAGATCGGGAAAGTTCCATAGAATTTTTTTTTACATAAGCATTAACGTTTTTGCATAAGCAGGTACTTTGCATCTATAAGCGGCTGGAGAATCCTTTCTTCCTTTCGCTTGGTTTCTACAACTCGATTATCTTTTTTACCGTCGGTCCATCTCGCCCCGCTCCTTGCTGCGCAACACGTTCGGGTCAATACAATATAAATTATTTTTTTTACATAAGCCTTCATGTTTTTGCATAAGCAGCCACTTTTGCATGTACAAGCGGCTGAAAATTCCTTTCTTCCTTTCGCTTGGTTCCAGAAGCGATTATTTTTTTTTACGACGGTCCGTTTTGCCCCCCGTCACTGCGCAACACGTTTGGGTCAATAAACAGATGCGCCTCGGATAGCGATCGGAAATTCCTCGTCATAGGCCTGACGAGAGAAAACAATGGGCGTGCCGCGGTCGTCGGCGCATCTTTCGCAGTCCCGCGCATGCGCATGCGCCTGATATAACACGATCGCGGTAAGCGTCGTTGCGGACCCGCCGCGAGCTATCGAGGAAGCGTACGAGAGGGCGGAAGAGAACGGCGAATGTAAATTGTCCATGCCTCGTGGTAACGCGGCACGCTCGATTCTCATCAACGTGCGATCGCACCTGTCGAACCCGACGTCGTTGCGCAACGGCGTCTGCGCCGGTGTAACCGTCGCTCGTTCGAATTCTCGCCCGGCCGCGCGCATGCGCGCTGCCCTCGCGCATGCGCGTCGGTCTCGCCTTTTGAAAAAAAAGAACTCGTCCATCTCGCCTCGCCGACAAATCAAGGGACACGCGAAATGGCACTTGGGCTTCGTCCCTGAATCCAACCGAAGGAAAGGAAAAAAAAACGATACCTGTTGCGAGGCGATAGAGACGGTTGCGAAAAATTGGAAACGGGCGCCGAACGGTAGGTCGACCGGTGCCTGCGGCGCCGCTCGAGCAGTATCATCGTACGGGCCAATTTTTGTACATCGAATTCTTTTTTTTATTCCCGATGCAGAACCCGACGAGAGGCGTCTGGTCACATGTCCCACTTTCGCCCCGAAAACGACCGTCTGCGATCGCGACGATACATATACGCGTCCTCCCACTCCGGCACGGCAACCAGAAAAATAATTTACTTTACGGCCACCCGAAAATAAATGTTTATTTAAATTAAATAAATATTGATTTAAATTAAATAAATATTTATATAAATTAAATAAATATTTATATAAATTAAATAAATATTTATTTAAATTAAATAAGTATTTATTTAAATTTTCAATACATATTTGGGTTACATAAATATTTATTGAAACCAAATAACTATTTCTCCAGGTGTGCGCGCGCAATTTCGCGGTTCAAATAATTACGTCGCTACAGAGACACGGACGGGAAAAAAAGTATCGTGAGGTTGCGAAATATCGAACGAAGATGCCACGACTGGCCAGCGTAGATGAGGGACAGGTACGCGAGAGTAATATTTATTGAGCAATATATATATTAAGTGCCGGTACAATGTTCGTCGGGTAAGTATAAACGGTCCGGTGTGGCAATGGATGCGCACGCGCCTTGCGAACCACCTCTCAGGCTAAATGCCGAGGGACACGCTCTACCGGTTTATTAACCGGCCAAATATATAAAAATTAAAACATTTTCAATTTATTTGTTAATAACTCGATTCAAGAACTTCGAGCGTGCACTGAAGTTTTTATTTAGTTCAGTATCGGATATTGTCATCCTCACATCTGAACCTAATAAAAAACAATAAAAATTAAAACATTTTAAACTTATTTGTAATTTGTAAACAAATTCAAGAGAACTTCGAGAGTGCACTGAAGTTTTTATTTAGTTCAGTTTCGTGGATTATCATCCTCGAATCTGAACCCAAAAAAAAGACAAAAATAAAAAGATTAAAATTTTGTTCAAAACTAAATAAATTCAAGGGAGCTTCGCGAGTGCACTGAACTCGGGACGAAGTTAGTCGGAATGCCAGGCGCAATGTTATTACACGGGTATGAATCTCTCAGCGGCAAGCGGACTGAGTCCGAGATCGTTCGGTTGAGAGTCCGGTTGGACGCGGTAAAATAATATAGAAAACAAAAAATAGGAACGAATGAGGAAGTTATCCTCGCGCACAGCTGGGCGAACGGATAGAGGATGAAAAAAAAGGAAAATAGGAGTATCGAGAACAAGTGCTGAGAAGCGTCGGCGCTGTACGTAGCGTGTCGGTTCGCGCGACGTGGTGGGGAGGGAATTCCGATTTCTTTTTTGCACCCTCCGACTGGACTATCCTTCTCCTCGTCCTTGCTGGCGTCCCTTCCTGCTCCATTCGTCGGGAGAGTGAGCACGAGACGGTAAGGGATAAACCGGTAGCGGCTCGACATAACGATCTGCGGTGAGTAGCTGCGGCTGTCTCGGTCCGACCGCCGCAGATTGCGATGGCGAAGACTCGGAGAAGGAAGGAGGATTCTGTCCTCGAACGCGAAAAGTGGCTCTTAACCCTCCGACCATTGTTCTTCCTCGCGATTTCAAAAAACATTTTTTTATTATTACTTTTCATTGTTCTATTATTTTGTATTTGTATTTGTACATACGGGAAGAAATTCCCTTTTTACATATCAGAAATTTGATGCTCTTGTGAGTACAGTGTTGTTTTCAACTATAATTATATGAATTATTATATTAATTATTCTAATTAAATTTGAATGAAAACTATGTGACAATTAATTATTCTAATAAAATTTTTTTGGACTACAGTCGCGGATGCAGCAATAATGTATTTCTAAATGCGATATATTTTATATTATATATTTACTATTATTATATATACGTATAATAAGTTAATAATTTATTATTATGAATTAATTAATATATATTTCATTATGTATAATATTGTTGAATTATTATTTTCCAAACATGTGAATTCCATTCGATGCGTTACTTATATTTCTTCCACAATGCGGTAGCCGAGTCTGCGCTCTCGGCGTAACAATATTTCTGTCCTCCTCCTCTTCTTCCTCGGTGGACGCGGTTAATATCCTTCCGCAACCGAGTCGTCTTCGTCCTCGGCGGTAGTCGCGGGCATCCTTTTTTCCCCATTCTCGAAACGCGCCCGAAGCAACGTGAAGTTATCCTCCTCGCTCTCGGAAGGTTCTTCGAGGAGGTCGCGAGCAAGGCCACCTCGGGCGTTGCCCTCCTCCGAGCGCGATTCTCCATGACTCTGCGAGACCGTAGCCACATACCCTATACTTATGTGCGCGCATACGTTGTGTAGGTGCGCAACGAGCTTTCTCACGTAGCGTATACATCGGTCGTGGTTCTCTCTCGCTCTCGGTCGTCCTCGGTCCTCGTTCGCCGAGCGTAATCTATGAATGCCGCTGCTCCTGCAGCTGATGCAGCTATACAACATAGTAGGCATCTCGTTCTCCTCGGCCGGCGCACCTTCCGAGTTTCTAGCTGCCGTCTGCCCTGTAACTCATACCGCCTCGACGTAATATCCACTGTCCAAGAGTTTAACCCTCATTATTCCACTTCTCTACCACGAGTAAACCAATAACAATACTCCGCCATATTTTCGAACACTTTTCTAAAATGGTTCAATTTTTTGTCAATGCTACTCGCCAATGCTACTCGCCAATGCTACTCGCCAATGCTACTCGTCAATGCTACTCGCCAATGCTACACGTCAATGCTACTCGTCAATGCTACTCGTCAATGCTACTCGTCAATGCTACTCGTCAATGCTACACGTCAATGCTACACGTCAATGCTACTCGTCAATGCTACTCGTCAATGCTACTCGTCAATGCTACTTGTCAATGCTGCTTGTCAATCCCATTTTCAAGCCGACTGTCAATCCCATTTTCAATGTCATTGTAAGTGTAAATGTTCTTGTTATTGTTATTGTTATAAATTTGATGGCTACAACGATGTAGCGGTAGGAAAGCATTTTTTGAGCTCGGAGCTTCGTGTTTGGTTTCGTGAGCATGCGAAGCGACATCGTTGCCGTACCGTGAGATGTTCGGCCAGGTCATGGTTTTCACTCCGGCACCGGGTACGAATGTGTGCTAGGCGAGTATGCCGGGCGCCTTACAAATGTACGGGGAAACGGGGACGAGCGAGCAGCAACCCTCGCGCGACACACATTTTCGTAACGCTCGTCGCCGGGTCAGTTTCCATGTTCTCCGCGGCGATGACCTTGGACGGACGGGAAGGGGGGGAAGGTGCGATTAGGAGATAGGGCGCCTAAACCGGTTCCCCCCCTACGGTATTATCTCCTTCATTCCGTGCCAGGTGTTTTTCTTAACTGGCACGAGCTTCGGCGTTGCGTCCGAGACAGTGCACGACGGAAGCCGGAGTTTTAACGAGCGAAAGGCCGTACCCGCCCGTTGGGTCAGGTCAGCCGCGGTACCTTTTATCGCCCTGCGTTCGGACACCGTCCCCCCTTGACATGAAGTTTACATGCATATATCTATATTTCCATATAGTATATTATTATATAATTAATCTGTATTTATTATATTATTGTGTAATTAATATATATTTATTATATTATGGTATAATTAATATACATTTATTACATTATTATATAATTTGTATATACGATATATTATAGTATTAACCGACAGCGGCGGATGTGCGGTTGGTGCGCGGATTCGGCGATCACCAAAGTCAAGCAGTGCCGCTCGCGGTCAGTACTTCGATGGGTGACCGCTTCGCTGTGCGCTGCCTTACACGTCCACCATTGAGCGAAAGGCCAGTTTTTTCTGAAACCTTAGAGCTATACACGGGAAAATCAGAAAGATAAAAGTTCCGCAGTTTCCCCGTGTTCTCGCCCAATGCGGTACAGTGTAGTTAAGTCGGATGCGGACGCACCGGAAGTTAGGCGGCATAGAGAAGTGCGGGTTCGTAAAAGCCCGGAAGGCTGTACGAAGAAACAGGAACCAAAAAAAACATATACATATATATATAATATTATATAATTGATATATATTATATTTTATATAATTAAATATATTTTATAATAAATATATATTAAAAATATAATTTAATATATTATGTATTAATTATATATCCGAGACGCAGAACTCGTGACCGCTATATACTTAATTTCCGCGGGGTACTGAAAGGCCCGTTACCAACGATGAATAATAATGTCGATAACGTAACGCACAGTTGAGCCGGACAGCGAAAAGAAAAGCGTCCGAAAGTTACGCCTGGAATTTTCGCGACGACCCCTCCTGCAGTCTGCTTTTCGTTTTCTAATATAAATATATTCATGCTTTTTTTTTCCTTGTTTTTTTTTTCTCGCGCACTAGTTTTCAAGGTCACGACTTTGCGTCGGGCGCCGAGAGTTCCCCGACGGTCTCGCACGCGAACACCGGTCTGCGCCAGTCGAGCCGGAAAAGCTTCGTTACGATAATAATTTAACCGTGCGAAGAGTTCCGAACACCGAGCAATCTTCGCGCTCACAATGCTCAGCCGTATAACAACGATGTTCGTCGTTCCCGGGCAGTTTTTTCTTTTTTTTTTTTCTTTCATTCATTCATATTCTCGGGTCTCCTTTTATTTCGATGCTTCTGAATCGCTGCGCCGAGTCTGCGGCGCAGTCCCGCTGACGTTTCACTCGTCAGTCACCCGAGCGAAAGTCGAAGTGTGTATACTTGTATATCTGTATGCGGGACGGACTGTTCCCCGTTGCGAATGAAGATAAAAAAAGCGACGAGCCCGCTCGCGGCGACGATGCGAAAAGAAACCGTTTTCTTTCGCTCTCGTCGTGAAAACTCGACGCCTCGACGAAAGTCCGGCCTCGCTCGACCGATGAGTATCGACGAGTTTAGCGGCGAACAAAAAAGCGAGAGAAAAAAAGCCTTCGAGAACTCGCCGACCTCGAAATCAACCAACGCGCATCCAATGACAAAACAATAAATCAAATAAATTGACATATTTAATAATATATATAATATATATAACATATGTATAATATAGTTTATTAATATCTGAATAATGTTTCAATATATTATTTTATATACATTTTTTTTCATATTACGTACAATTAAGATTATATTTTTATAAATACATGAAATTAAAACGCCGGGATGCAAGTTTTGAAAATGTATCAGAAATCGACGGTCGTTAAGACTATAAAGGTTTTCTGGAAAACGCTCCACCAGACTCTTGAATGGTGTTCTGGGATTAAAAAGTACAAAAAAAAAAAATTAACATCAATAGCAAAAAGGGCGATGAGTATCAACGACTTTCATAGCAGAAAAAAAGTCTTTGAGAACTCGCCGACCTCGAAATTGTCCGACGTGAATCCAAAGGCAAAACAAGTCAACGAAATTAACATATTTAATCATACAATAATAATAACGTAATATATATATCACATATCTTATTTGATACATGATATATTATTATACGTTGTACATTTTTTCATACTGCATAATGTGAAATCACATTAGTGCATTAGGTGAAATAAAAACGCCGGTATGCAGGTTTTGGGAACGTGTCAGAAATCGGTCGATCGTTGAGAATATAAAGATTTCCAAGCCGCACGAGACCCGTGTATGATGTTCTAGGCTTGAAAAGATATGGGGAAAAAAAATCCCCACCAATAGCAAAAAGCGTGTTTTACCATATTGAACTTTCTGGGTCAAACCTCTTCCGACAATGCTCGGCCGCCATGCTCAGGAATATAATCTGTGAAAGTCGAGTGATTAGTATCCTCCGAGCGGCGGGCATGTGCCCCTTGCCCTTCGACAGATTACGGTACAAATATATCGTTATAAGTAGTCGTAATAGTTTGCAATCTTCGAGTTTTCTCGCACGCGGACAAAATTCGTTCGTCGCATCTCCTTCACCGACCGGGTCTGCACCCGAGGGCAAGCGAATTGGTCTCTCACGCGTTCCGCGCTCAGCCGAAGGTATTATAATACATCCGTGGAAATATCGTACATAAAAGTCCGCGGAGGGTGGGAGGGGAGACATTGACCGGTTGAACGGCTGTGAGAAATGCCAGATAGGCCCGATGGTCCGCGGCAGCGTGCAGCAGCCGCAGCTCCGATCCGAGTTCCGATACGCTTTCTCGTCCCGTGGCGTCGCTAACCAGCATGGATAGAAGATTCCCCGTGTGTGTTTCTGGCTCCCATGACACCGCCGCCAGATGCAGGAAGAAGAAATTCCTACGCCGGAGAATAGCGGGGCACAGTTCGCAGGCCTCGCCGAGGGAAAATATTTTGGCAAAAATATTAGTTCGTGGCGAAGCGATTAGTCAGTTGAAACGACCATTCTGTTTGATTCTGTTTGATTCTGTTTGATTCTGTTTGATTCTGTTTGATTCTGTTTAATTCTGTTTGATTCTCTTTGATTCTCTTTGATTCTCTTTGATTCTCTTTGATTCACTTTGATTCTCTTTGATTCTCTTGGATTCTCTTGGATTCTCTTGGATTCTCTTGGATTCTCTTGGATTCTCTTGGATTCTCTTTGATTCTCTTTTATTCTCTTTGATTCTCTTTGATTCTCTTTGATTGTCTTTGATTGTCTTTGATTCCAATTGATTTCATTTGATTCCAATTGATTCCATTTGATTTCATTTGATTCCAATTGATTCCATTTGATTCTGTTTAATTCCATTTGATTCCATTTGATTCCATTTGATTCTGTTTAATTCTATTTGATTCTGTTTGATTTTACTTGATTTTATTTCATTGAATCTTATTTTTTATCAATGAGTATAAGCAATATGATCCATCTTTTGCTATTTTTCGGACCATCTTCCCTCCCTCTTTGGTCCTGTAAAATACCTGCACTTCGTACATAGAAACTTCGTAAAGTACCGCGAAAAAACGGTTGCAACACTGTGCCCAATTCTCCCTACTTTGCCGCAGACAGATCCGCAGCTCCGAGGCCAGGGATTCCCGGCTGCGCGCGCAGGCTCCGATCGTCTGCGCATGCGCAGTTGAAAGTCCGTCTACCGCGCGGAAATAATGGAATGCGAGTGAATATAAATGAAGAAATATATCCGTACAATGAGCCTCGAGGACGTTCGGGCATCGGGAGAGGATCGTTAATGCATCCATACGAGAGTGTATTTATATTACAACAAGTAGATGTACATACTATAAAGTCGAGCACCTGTCGTCCGCGCGCCGCCGTATACGTGCACAGAGGAGGACGCAGAGAAACGAGAGTGCGCGATAAAGCAGCCGCAAGAATGTCGTTTCAATGCCGTGTGGGCCCGCGTGTACAAACTCGAATCGAGCCGCGATCGCGAACACTGTGTTAGCGTAATTACAGGAGCTCGCCGCGAGAGACGAGGAAACGGCGACACGGCGAAGCAGACATTGAATACAGCGGTGTCGTCCCATTGCTCGCGTTTTACCCCGCCGGCCCCCTCGAGGACTCCTCGCCCGATGGAGAGCAGAAAATTTATAATTGCGATTACACTGACTAACCCGATGGAGCGGAACTCACCCAACGATCTCGATGAACAGTCGCTAACGATGGAAATTACCTGCGATGTCTTGACAATATTAATACGTCATTAATAATTGTATTTGATTACAGTAGCTGTGTAACAAAAATAATAACATCGATAATAGTTCATTGATGTTATTAAATATATTAATTATTCATTATTGGCTTTTTTTCTCTGAAAATTTAATACATTGATCCTAGTCGATCTAGGATCACTCTCTATCTAGTAATTAAGGGTCGAATTTTAAAACATTAGTCCAAACTTAAGCACGCAATGAAGTTCGGTACAAACATTGATCTTAAGTTCAACCTAATGTCTCAAAATTCTACCCTAAGACTCTTGCATCAAGGGCACCCTTTTTACATGCAGTAAATTACTGATTGATTGATTACTAATACTAATCAATATTAACTATCTATAATATTAGTAGTAAGAGTCGTAGCAGTGAATTTGTTGCCAATACATAACACATAACAATTTTTGATACCTAAGAAACTTATATTGCATCTCTTTTCTTATATTGCATATTGCCAATTGGCCATCGACCACCTTTCTTTAGCCACATTAATATCAACTAAAATTAATTATGGTTAATAATTAATCATTACTAATAACAATAATAATAATAAGTCAAAAACATTTTTCCGCTACGACAATTTGCTTTCATTGATTAACGAACTTCGAGCCGATCTTTAGGAGTCGGCAAGCGCGCGACTCGTTTGGGATTCGTCATCGATATCGCTTACAATCGATAATGTCCTTTAGCCACATTAACATTAATCAATATTAATTGTTCCCAATACTTAGTAATAATAACAATAACCTAAATAGCAATTTGCTTTCATTGATTAACGAACGAACCTCTATCCGATCTTTAGGAGTCGGCAAGCGCGCGACTCGTTTGGGATTTGTCATCGATATTGCGTACGATCGGGAATGTAGTTAGCGAGGTGATTTTTTTTCTCCCTTCATTCCCGAGGCTTCTATTGCGCAATAACATACGAAGCGCGTTGATAGTCCCGGTGGGGTATTCGGCACAGTAGTTTAGCTCCCGGTGACTCGGAAAGCCGAATCGATTGGTCCGATCCGTGTAGAAAGCAGCGGCAAGCGTCGGCATCGAGCAGCCGGTCGAGCGGTCGCCGGGGCTCTCGACGCAGCGGCTCACCCGGGGCACGGGCTGAAACGCGCGTGGATTCACGTCAGCGAGGCTCGGCCGCGGCGTCGCTTCTATATCCAATATAACAGTCCGTACGTGGGTTATGCAACGCCCGACGCGAGGCCCCATACGCGAGAGGCGTAAGTGCACACGAGTGTACGCGGGCATTGAAAACACGCCGGTCTCACACACGCGCGAAAATAAACGGACACGGAGAAACGAGAGTCTCCCGCTTGCGTAACCCAATCGTCCGTCCGCGACGAGGAAGAGAATACGGAGATAAAAAAAAAAAATTAAAAAATGTTATTACTTTTATAGGACGGATAGGCATAACACGCGAAGAGTCGCGAGGGTGAATGAAAATCTGAACCACTGTGCATTTGAGTCACGCGACCGGCGCGAAACTTCCGACGCGCTGAAGAGTTTCAGTTTTTTTTAAATATTTTTTTAGCAGAAAATGTATAATTTTTTTTCGGTTTTTGTCTTTTTTTTTCGACGACGAAAAGAAGATCTATAGTTAAATAAACGGACACGGAGAAACGAGAGTCTCCCGCTTGCGTAACCCAATCGTCCGTCCGCGACGAGGAAGAGAATACGGAGATAAAAAAAAAAAAATTAAAAAATGTTATTACTTTTATAGGACGGATAGGCATAACACGCGAAGAGTCACGAGGGTGAATGAAAATCTGAACCACTGTGCATTTGAGTCACGCGACCGGCGCGAAACTTCCGACGCGCTAAAGAGTTTCAGTTTTTTTAAATATTTTTTTTAGCAGAAAATGTATAATTTTTTTTTCGGTTTTTGTCTTTTTTTCCGACGACGAAAAGAACATCTATAGATATATAATCTTCTTTTATATTAAATTTAAAAAAATTAACTTAAATTGGTTAGTTAATTAACATTTGGTTCATTAATTAGTTAATTAACACTTGATTAATAAAAAAATGTCTATATATATTTTTTAAATGTAATTAATTCGTTAATTGGTGAAACTTTTATTCCGTCGAGTGAATCGGAGTGAGAATGGCAGACGAGTAAAAAACGAGAGGAACGTTGCTCGAATATATTTTTGGATTCGAATTTCACAAGCGGCGTGTCGAGGAGAAAGGTTGTAACGTATCGGGATCGATTAACTTTTTAATCTCGCACAGGTCGCCCCCCCCCCTCCCTCACCCACGGCTCGGAGTCCCGAAGGTAAAATATCGTATCCTGTGGAGAGTTTGGAGCGATAGTTTAAGCTCAACTTTCATAATTATGCGAATACCTTGTTTTCATTCCTTATCCTATACTTACGTAAAACGGATTGAGCGAGCATCGTGTAACGCGGAGCGTAACCTTTTTTATTACCATCGCGTGCGCTGATACGATGCAAATGTGCATAGTGTAATAAAATAATTGGCGTTCGTTGCAGTGGCTCTTCAACAGGTAAAAAAAAGAGAAAAAAAACTAATCCGTCTAGACGAAAATGAAGTAATTCGACGAATTGGTATTTGAGAGGTCGGACTCTAAGCGCGTGAGAATCGAAAGCTATATTGTCTTCCACGGAAATAAAATATATTCGAAATATACAAAAATCAAAAGTTTCGTAAGCACACATTTTTTCTAAAATATATTTGCCAAAAATATATTCGAAAATCCACAATATTTTTTTCCGCAAAATTATATTATTCTGAACACACTTTTTTATTTCCACGTGGGGCGAAGAAAAGTGGGACGTAAGATTGCCGAATGTGAGCGGCAAAAAATATTCTTTATATTTTTTTATCTTAATTACATTTTTTTTAAGTTTTTTTTTATTAGAAACAAGAAAACCAGTTGACATTTTTGGAACAAAAAAAAAACTTTTTTTTTTTACCATGTACGTTCGACTCTCCAGCTATCTCTCGGTTCGTATGCAAAAGCGCGCGCAACACTCGACGACTCTTGGCTACATTTTCTTCGCTGGGCTCTCTGCCTCTCGTCCCGCGATACACTTGGATTTATTCAATCGTCGATTGGATTTCACATGCACCGAAGTGGCCGGTGCGCTCGTTGCTTTTGCACGCTAAAGCGTGAGCTACCTGGCAATTCAATGGCATCGATTTCGCTGCGGCGAGAGCCTTGACGCCCCGATGCCTTCGCTGACTGGCAAAGCAAATCCTGCACGCACAGCCAGTGCGGACTCCGGCCACCGCGATCTCCTCTCTGTATCGATTACCCCACCCCGCTATGCTGTATACTCATCGAATTCTCACCGCGAGTAAACGCACTCGCCACTCTCCTACGTGCCCGGATCAGAGACTCCGTTGCCACCGCTTTCGTACCGATTAATCTGTATCGATTATTCGATCGTACTCGCTTTATTTATCGATCCGTTCCGACCCGATCGATTCGAATCGTCATATATATCTTGTTTTGCCGTGCAGTTTTATCGAAATTCGTCGATCGATTTGTTAAAAAGTTTCTGCACTTTTAACAAAAATCTGTTCTCCGCAATTTAGTACTTACTTACTTACTTACTTACTTACTTACTTACTTACTTACTTACTTACTTACTTACTTACTTACTTACTTACTTACTTACTTACTTACTTACTTACTTACTTACTTACTTACTTACTTACTTACTTACTTACTTACTTACTTACTTACTTACTTACTTACTTACTTACTTACTTACTTACTTACTTACTTACTTACTTACTTACTTACTTACTTACATACTTACTTACTTACTTACTTACTTACTTACTTAAAAAAATTGAGAAAATTATTGATGATGTGAAAAGCAGGACAACGCATAGCCGGTGCCAATTCCGCCGCCGCGATCTCTCTCTCTATCGATTACCCCACCCCTCTATGCCATATACTCATCGAATTTTCACCGCGAGTAAACGCACTCGCCACTCTCCTACGTGCTCGGATACGAGACTCTGTTGCCAGCGCTTTCGTACCTATTAATCTGTATCGATTACTCGATCGTACTTGTTTTATTTATCCCTTCCGGCCAGATCGATTCGAATCGTCATACACTTTTTTTTTTCACCGCACAGTTATAGAAATTTATCGATCGATTTGTCAAAAACCTTTTTGCACTTTCGACAACAATCCGTTACCCACACATGATCAACATTAATTAACTTATTTATTTATTTATTTATTTATTTATTTATTTATTTATTTATTTATTTATTTATTTATTTATTTATCTATTTATTTATTTATCTATTTATCTATTTATTTATTTATTTATTTATTTATTTTGCCAAAAAGGGGGAAAAATCATTAATGACCCGAAAAGCAGAAGGACAAGTTTGTACATGACGAGTGACTTTTCGCTATCACTCCAATTTCGCAAACATTTTTTTTTCTTTTTTTTTTTCGCCGTAAAGTTTCAATAGCACTGCGCGCGTATTTCGTAACGCGAGACGTATTAGCGATTCCTTGATACTCGACGAAATTGCTTTCGTTTTCGTTTCCTTAAACGTCCCGCGAGACCGTTGCGCCGGTCAGTTATTTCTGTTGCGCATGCGCATACGGCTCGTCTTTACGTGCTCGAAAAAAAATAAAATAAATAAAGAAACAAATGTTTCGCAAAATTAGAATTCCAGAGAAGTTCCGTAGCCCGGGAGCCGTACGGTATCGCAGCCTTCTTCCCCGCCGATCTTGAGAAAGTTTTGTCCATTATTGTGTACAGTCAGCTGTATGATTATTCGCCATTCACTGCAGCGGGCAGACAGAGTCGAGACGCACGACATCGGCGGCAAGCACGCGTTCTCGTGCAACGCGCCCGCGGTTCAGCCTCACCGTGCCGGGTCAGCGTTCCTCTGTAGGAAGTTCTCTGGTTATTTACGAGCCACCTGCGAGCTTCGTGAATCTCTCTTACCGTCGCGAGGATTATTACAATGTTTCTGCTACACTCCCGAGAGAAAGAGAGGTCACGGTTCGTGAGATGCTCTTTTTTTTCTCTATTTTTTAACTATATTTAGCGAAGGTGGGTGCACGGTCCGCAAATTTATTTCTTTTCTCAGGGAAACTTTTTTTCGTTCCCGTTAAGGTTATCCGACGAGCCTTCCCGAACCCGCCCAATCTGAACTTGGTCGGTAACATTTAAAAGAAATTTAATTACAACTTGTTTTTAAAAAATTAAGTACAATACTTTTTTTTTTAATTAATGATAATTTATACCGTAACGTATTACAATTCGGTCCGTATGGACCATTTACGAGATAAAATTAAGCCTCCGAAATGTTTCCATTTTTTTTTCACACTTCAGAGTTGGCTGATAATTGAACACTTAATTACGTTGTAATTATTAAGTTGTACATCGTTTTAATTCAATAAAAAAATGTATTACAATAAATGTTTTTAAAAATATTAATTATATTAGTTATAGTTAATTACAGTATTACAATTAGGTCCGTATGGGCCATTTACGAGATAAAATCGAGCCTCCGAAATGTTTCCATTTTTTTATCACACTTCAGAGTTGGCTGAAAATTGAACACTTAATTACGTGGTAATTATTAAGTTGTACATCTTTTTAATTCAATAAAAAAAAATGTATTACAATAATTTTTTTTTAAATATTAATTATAGTTAATTACAGTATTACAATTATGTCCGTATGGGCCATTTGCGAGATAAAACCGAGCCTGAGAAATGTGTCTATTTTTTTTCACACCTCGGAGCTGTCCGAAAAATCGAGCACTTAATTACATCGTAGTTATTAACACAGTCAAGGGCTTGGTAAATCGTACGACGCATGAAATTTTATTGAAAACCTTTATTACCGTATCGACCGACTTTCGCGGGTGAGAGATGGCTCAAAAATCTCGAATTTCTCTTCCACCTGTAGGTCCACGAGTATCGGCCCAATTTACTTTCGACTGCACGGCCGGAAGCCCTGCATCAGCCTCTCGGTATAATCCACTCTTTTTTTTTCGAGACCCGGATTTCATATTAATTGGAATTTTTTTTCGAAAGTTTCTATTTTCATTCATTACTCTTAATCTCCCGAATATCGACGATTTTCATACCGAACCTAAATACCGCGATCAATTCCACTTAAAAAAAAAAAGAAAAAATGCTCACGAGCGACTCGATCGTTCGACGGCGCGGAGCGATTTTCCTGCCGATCGAAAAATTCCGTAAGGACGAAGTCACGAAACAGAATAGACACTCCACGGACACTTCGAATCGGTATGTACGTCGCGTACCCGAAGCGCCTCCTCTTGCCACAACAATTCTCATTCCAGCCACGTTGCAACACCCGCGTTAAAAAAAAAATAAAATAACAAAAAAATAAAAATAAAAATACCCTCAACGTGCGTCTCGTCTTCGTGCTTTAACGCGCCATACGTGTCTGACAATCGGAATCGCGCCCATCGAACAACAACCGTCGATACGAGAGCCCGGATTCCACACTTAATATTTTCAACCTGCAAGTGTGTTTTTTTTTTTTTTTTTTGCGATGCGAAATTAACGAACCGTGTCGTAAATATCGCGCACCGATAACGAGCACTTTTTATGCATCTTGCGCGTTAACACCAAGCGAAGCGATATTTTACCATGCTCTCTAATCGCGTATCACAAAAAAAAAAAAAATTTTGCTACGCGTATCGGTGAAGCGAGCCGGGTTTGTAATTCGACCTTCGAGGCTATCACTGGCTTTTATCACCGCTCGGATAATTGGCCCTCAATCATCTCCTCATTATACCGTCGAATAGTTAATTTTTTTTTTTCACCGGGGACTTTCAGTGTTTCACCGGGAAACGAACAATGACTATTTACGAAAGGTATGACGATAGCTCGTATTTATGAACGTTCTATCCGATTTCGTGACTCACAGTCACGCTATGGATTAGAAATTCTGTTTTTCTCCGTATGTATGTGTATGTGTGTGTGACGACGAGGTTCGATTTAGTGTTTCGAAAAATTTTGTTGTAACTAAAGAGTGTCGTTGGGTCGCAGTTGGAAAGGCGAAATCGGTCGAGCACGCGTAACTTAAGTCTTGTGTTCCGGGCCATTATAGGGGAGGAGGTTTTAGTATTTGGGACATTTTTGGTCATTTTTGTGTTTAGGAAAATTTAGTTCATTTTGGCGTTTGGAAAAGTTTTGTTCATTTTAGTGCTTGGACAATTTTTTTTTTCTTTTTGGGTTTTCGAAAAAATTGCGTTCATTTTATTGTTTGAAAAAATTTGGTACTTTTTAATGTTTGGAAAAATTTAGTTCATTTTAATGTTTGAAAAAATGTAGTTCACTTTAGTGTTTGAAAAAATTTGGTTCGTTTTAGTGTTTGGAAAATTTTAGTTCATTTTAGTGCGTGGACATTTTTTGTTCATTTTAGTATTTGGAAAAGTTTGGTTCGTTGTAGTGTGTTTGGAAAAATGTTGTTGCGCCTCTTTAGGCGCAACAACGGTCGAGGAGTGTCGTTGGGTCGTGGGGACGTGGAATCGTTCCAGCGCACGTAACTTGAGCCTTGTGGTCGGTGCCGTTATAGTACGGCGGCCGGGGGAATGGGGAGGGGGGAGGGGGGGGGGAAGAATAGTAAACAGTATCGGTATATATTCGTCCGTCGTAAAAGTTTGTTGGAGCCGCCGAAAGTGATTCGGTGCACGCGACATTTCTTCACGAGGCACCACGCACGGTACGGGTGATTGATGGTCGGAGAAACTGCCCGTCTTTGGTCATTAACATATTTCCAACTCTTTCCGCTCGATAGGCTTCACGCGCGATTTTACTATAAAGCATTCTCGATCAGCGAACGACCAAAAAAGCTCGCGCGAAGATGCAACGATAGAAATGCTTTCTTTCAATTATATCCAAACTATATTTAATTTTATTTTATTGTTTCGAGGAAAATAAAGAGAACTACAAAAATTATAAACTTATAAAGAAACTACAAACTTACAATCTTACAGAACTTACAAAATGAAAATTGTTTATCTTATTTTTATTTTTATTTTACAAAATGTGATGTAAAAATAGGGAAATGTTATTAACAAAAATCGTGGTTTCGCTTCCTCATAGAGGGAGCTTTTTTGAGTTTGAGTTTGGGCTGCGGGCAGTGTGTCAACCACACCCTCGCGATCGAGCACGTATAATCGAAGAGAAACGTGACGAACACGGAGGAGAAGCTGTGGTAATGTCTTTTTCGTTCCGACTTATGTAATTGTTAGCTCCGGGCTGCTCCATTTACTTTCCTTTGCCTTTCTTCGCCGACCGGCGACGAACGTCGAGCGCGAAGAGGAAATAACAGGCGCACCTGAAGCAGGTATGTCAGCCCGTTTCTCAGAAATCACGGTACTTCGGCACCACACCCACGCGCGATCGAACGCGCTTAAGTTCCACCTCGTTCCGAAACGCCTCGAGAATTCGTGTCTCTTTTGAATCGAAAAATTAAAAACAAAGGTGAAAATGTCAGGAATTCAAATTCAAAAAAATGATCACAGGGAAGTGCCGGGAGAGTCTCAGATTTTTTGTAATTCGCCAGCCAAACTCAGTGACTGCCCAAAATGGAAGAAAAAAAGCAGACCAAACTTCCTCAATGAAAAACTAGACTCAAAGAATAATTGATTTTTTCACACGCTACGTACTGTTAATCTCTATTAAAAATTAGTTCGATAAAAAAATTAAATTATTTCTCTTGAATTTGAATCAGAAAAGTGACATCATTTTAGAAATTTGTTTTCAAAAATACATTTTTGACAATTGCAGTACATTTCCGAAGCGTACACTTGTTAAGTACAATACAAGTACAATACAAGAACAATACAAGAACAATACAAGAACAATACAAGTACAATACAAGTACAATACAAGTACAATACAAGTACAATACAAGTACAATACAAGTACAATACAAGTACAATACAAATACAATACAAGTACAATACAAGTACAATACAAATACAATACAAGTACAATACAAGTTCAATACAAGTACAATACAAGTACAATACAAATACAATACAAATACAATACAAGTACAATACAAGTACAATACAAGTACAATACAAGTACAATACAAGTACAATACAAGTACAATACAAGTACAATACAAGTACAATACAAGTACAATACAAGTACAATACAAGTACAATACAAGTACAATACAAGTACAATACAAGTACAATACAAGTACAATACAAGTACAATACAAGTACATTTATGAAGCGTACACTCGTGAAATAAAATTCAAACGCTCGTACGAATATTATAATCGAAACAATGAAATATTTATATCCGTCTCGACAAGTTCTGAGCATGCTTGTCGAACACGGAGTTCGCCCTCGTCGACAGGTGCGCAGAGCCAACGAGAGACGTGATCGATGTTTCTAATAATTTAGCATCAGCGTTATATCTGCCCACGGACTCTCTTTGGATATTCCGTCTCGCATTACACAAAGACGCGTATATATAGGTGTGTAATAAATTAATAATATCGCGAGGAAACATCTCACTCGTTGATCGGGCCGGGCTTGTCTGTAAGCGCGCTTAAAATTGAGAGACCAGAACGGCCCGGCGATGGGCCGAGTGAAAAGTGCAATGACCAATGTACATCCTATTATGCGCCTTGATGAGATAAATAATTTCCGTGAAAGCTTGTCATTCACATATCCAAGTTTCGATTTACACGTAGCCACGATGAATCGTTTATATATACATGTATATATTGTGTATATATATATATGTGTTTCTCTCGGACGAGAGAACCATTGGCAGTGTTTTGCTGCTACTGCAGTAATTTTCTCCTTTCGCAATTTTCCAATCGAGGCACCGACGGGGAGGCATGCGCGCGCACGAGACCAGACTCTCCGGTCTATATGGGCCGCATCCATAAGTGGTCGCTCGCGCGACTCGAAACTTGCGTAATGAGCTTGTACATATATATATATATATATGTGTGTATATATATCTCACAAACGTTCGATATTAATCAACAACATTGGCATTTCTAGTTTTAGTCCAGCCTTCGTGGAA
Source organism: Ichneumon xanthorius (assembly GCA_917499995.1). Lineage (NCBI taxonomy): Eukaryota > Metazoa > Arthropoda > Insecta > Hymenoptera > Ichneumonidae > Ichneumon > Ichneumon xanthorius. The sequence continues at coordinate 14,706,639 of OU824205.1, read as the reverse complement.
TCCGCGAATCGGGACGTTGAAAAGAACAATAAAAAATGTTTAACGTTTTACGCATTTAACATACATTTATATTGTCCGAAACGTCCACAATTTTTTGTTTCACGTGCAAAATTATTTCAAAAAATCATTAAAAAAATGATCGGCATTAAATTAAAAAAGCGAAATAACGGAATACAAATAAGGAATAAAAATAATAATAGAAAGGAAAGAAATAAAAGAAAGTAAATTAAGAAGAAAAGAATCGTGGTCGCTCGCGCAACTCGAACTTCCGTAATGAGCATATGTGTATATATCACAGTCGTTCGAGATTAATTAACAACATTGGCATTTCCAGTTTCACTCGGGCCTTCGTGGAATCCGCGAATCGGGACGTTGAAAACAACACAAAAAATTAAAAAACGCTCTACGCATTTAACAATCTCTTATATAGTCCGAGGACCTTCACAATTTTATGTTTCACATTTAGAATTTTTTCAAAAAATGATTGACAATAAATTTAAAAAAATAATAATAAATTAACAACAAAAGAATCGTGGTCGATCGCTCGACTCGAAACTTGCGTGGTAAGCTTGTGTATAAGCATTCGAAATGAATCAACAACATTGGCATTTGATGTTGAAAAGTACAAAAATTGTTTTGAAAGGTTTGCATATTTACCAAAAACTTATATTGTCCGCAGACGTCCATAATTTTTTTTCAAATTTACCATTTTTTCGAAAAATAATAGACATTAAAAAAAAAAGGTAAAATTAACGAGAAACGGTGGTCGTTTGCGAGCAAGAAATGAATAAATTCTCTACCTTTTTTCCGTGTATATAGCAGGATGTTTTTTTTTTTATAAATTCCAAGTGTACTTTTCTCGAACAAATTATTGCAATTTTTCTGCGCTCGTTTACGGTACCTGACACGAAATATGCAATTTCTGTTTCCTCCGTACTCAGTCTCAGATGCCCCGCTCAGTTCATTCGGGACTCGGGTTCGCACAGTGCGTGGTACGGTAAGCGAGTTACTCTTAATACCACAGCCCGGGATGCGCTCGATGTGCAGCTAGAATCACCGTCGGGCAGGAAGTTCCAGTCTCCCTGTTTTGCCACGGCTTGCTCGCTCAACCGCAAGAAACTCGCTTATTTAGTTTATATCCGTATCCTCGGCATCTCGCCCAGCAGCGAACTTAATATGTACGACGCAACATAATATCCCATTCGCAAGTCCGCGTATACGGCCGTTTGGATGTTTAGCTCACCGAGAGCCCGGACCTCCGCAGGAAGCGCAAATTGACGTAATTACCGATTGTTATTATCGTTGTTATTACTTTTTTTTTTAAATATAATATATCCGCGATCGGGAACTCCGTCACAGATGAGTTTGCGCTTTTCCCGAGAAGACTAAAAAACATTGTTTCAAAATTAATGAACGGTATTGGAAGCGTTTTTTACATAAACGGTTTCTGAAAATTCAAACACATGTGCGTTGCAATTATAGACATTTTTTTATCCTTAATAAACATTTTAGGGAATTTCAGGCCAAAGAGTTGTCATTTTAATTTTACGAGAAAGTAGACTAATGTTCAATTAATGGAAGTAATGTAATCACATTTCGAGTTCCAGTACATTAAATTTACAATTTATTTTTACAGTCTATATTTTACTATATAGTATTACTATATTATTACTATAGTTTTACTATATAGTATTATGCATGTTTATATATTCAACACTATTTTTACAGTGCATAAACCCACCAAAAACCTCAATCCGTATTGTCCAAAGTATCAACTCGAAGAAAATCGGTTTCGTCGAGAACAACCTAAGACTACTTGTTACCGACCGAGTTCCAAGCAACCGGCGCCTCAACTCAGGCTCGTTGGCCTCTGCGCCCGATAACATCTCGCGTATCGATACCTCGCGATCCCCGCCCGAATTCCAACGCCAACGAGAGCGGTTCGAAGCAAAGAGAAAATCGGGTCAGGCAGAATTCATAACGATGGAATGTAATTAAGGGACAGTCATCGATCTCTGTCCATATATATATATATATATATATATATATATATACATAAATATGCGAACTGATATAAATCTCGGTAGCGGTTACAAACTACAGAATGCATCGTCGTTATTCGCGCACCTTCGATCCAGTCCTCCTTCCCGACAATTGCATAATCTCGGTTCTTCTCGTCGCGGGAACGAATTTACGTAACAGGTGCAACAACTGTACACTGTTCCGTAGTTTATTCTCATGCACGCATGGAAAAGAGCTACGGGTATTGCTGCAGGGACAAACACATATACACATACGTGCCTCTGTGTGTACACAGCGTATGTACAGTTGCCACAAAATTCGCACGATTAATTCGCTATAGAGTTACGGTATTCTTGCAATTTTCGCTTGTATTTCCGTCGACTCTGTTATTAAAGTCTTCCGGTAAATTTATCTCCGATTTCACAACGTATCGCTAAATTTCCTCGAAAAAAAATTGCGAATTGAAATTTCCATATGGCTTTTTAATAATGTTCCTTTATCTGTAAAATTGTAAAGCTTCTTCTACAAGAAAGCATTTTCTGTATTGTTGGCTTCCTCATAGAGGAAGCTTCGTGAATAAAGGAACATTATGAAAAAGCCATATGAAAATTTCAATGTACAACTTTATGAAAAAGCCATATGAAAATCTCAATTTACAACTTTATGAAAAAGCCATATGAAAATCTCAATTTAGAACTTTATGAGAAAGCCATATGAAAATTTCAATTTAGAACTTTATGAAAAAGCCATATGAAAATTTCAATTTACAACTTTATGAAAAAGTCATGTGAAAATTTCAATTTAGAACTTTATGAAAAAGCCATATGAAAATCTCAATTTGCAAGTTTCATGAGAAATCCATATGAAATTTTTCCTTTATGAGGAAGCAAAAAAAAAAAATTTGTTTTTAATAGCCAACCGTTAATCGATATTGATCTCCACATCGTTTATCGACGTTTTACAACTGTTTGCCCGTACGGACGTTGAGCGTGTAATTTGTACCGTAATCTCGTGTTAATCGGCTCGCGGGCAACGCCTGGGATAGAGCTTGGGACTCCGTCGAGGCTCTTCGGGGGATCGCTCGCGAAGAGCAGCGGCCGAGTGTGCGTGTGTACGTTCGTTCATTGAAGAAATTCTCGAGAGACACGCTCGGGGGAGCAATCGAGGTCGGGCCGCTTACGAAACGTGATGAGATCAGTTTTTCTTATTCCGGTTTGCTCTGCTCGTCTCTCGGTTATTACAGACACGCGGAGAGTCGTAGGCGATACCGGCGCGTTACTTTCATTCATACTGCAGCAGTTAATGGTCGATGCACACACGAGTGGTTATCGACGCACTTGCGAGGGAGAGTGGAGCGCGGTGTGCTGTTCGACGCACTGTTCAGTAGCGATTTCCGGTCAACTCTGTTACATGGAAAAAAAGAACTTGAGGAAATAAAATAAAAAACGTTACGTAGAAAAAAAGAACTTGAGGAAATAAAATAAAAAAACGTTTCGTGGAAAAAAAGAAATTGGCCTTGTGCAAATAAAATCCAAGGGTCAGTTCCGAGAAGCGAGTCCAACACGCGACCTTGAAACGACCGCTCGCTTCCGAGTAAGGAGCCGGAGAGGAGAAGGAGAAAGTACACGTCCGGCTGAGATTTGGGAATGTCAGTAAAGAAGAACATAATAAGTTTATCTAAGTGAACGACAGAATGAAGACGCTCGGTGACCTTAAATGGCTCATGATCGATATACCGGAAGTGTTATAGTTATTTGCGAAATATACTAATTTGGAACATCACGTGACCTTGAAACGACCCCTCGCTTCCGAGTAAGGAGCCGGAGAGGAGAAGGAGAAAGTACACGTCCGGCTGAGATTTGGGAATGTCGGTAAAGAAGAACATAATAAGTTTATCTAAGTGAACGACAGAATGAAGACACTCGGTGACCTTAAACGGCTTGTGATCGATATACCGGAAATGTTATAGTTTTCTTCGAAATATTTAAATTTTCATCACGTGACCTTGAGACGACCCCGGTTTTCGAGGAAGGATCCAAAGAGGAGAAAGGTGCACTTCCGACTGAGATTGCAGAATGTCGATAAGAGAGGAAATTAGGGTTTTTTAAAGAGGTTTAATAAGGGATGTAAGTAAACGATAGAATCAAGTCGTTCGGCGACTTTAAGTGGCTCGTGATTGATAAACCGAAAGTCTTATAATTATTCGCGAAATATATAAATTTGAAGCGACTCCCATCACGTGACCTTGAAACGACCCCTCGCTTCCGAGCAACGAACCGGAAGAGATGGCACAGTTCTGGTTGAGATTTGGGAATGTTGCTAACGAAGAAATCAAGTCCTTTACCTAACTAAAAGATAAAATGAAGACGCTCGGCCATTTTAAATGACTCGTGATCGGTGAACCGGAAGTGTTATAGTAATTTGAAAAATATGACGATTTCTCGGGCCAATTTTTCGAGAAATTTAATAATCCCGAGGATATATCCGGGTCTACAGTTTCCTCGTGCTCCATGCCCTGCGCGCAATCCTTCGGGACACGCGCGATCGTATCTCGATGCCGGTATCGACACCGGACGAGTTGCAGGAACAAGGGTAATCGATCTCCCACCTCACTGGGAGGATATTGAGTATCGGTCTCGAGAGATTGAATTATAGGAAACGTTTCGACGATTTCGTTGCACTCGCGCGCACACACCTCGTGGGTACGCACATCGCGTTTGTAATATCGCGCATGCGCAACGGATCGTGCCGTATCGCGTTACCGGCGTCCTCAGTCGCAAGCACATTAGACGAGAAGATTTATTTCGATGAAAGGCGTTCCCATGAATAATAATGGAATAAATCTCATACGTGCCAATACGTCTTGTGAATCGTGTCTAAAAATATTAATAATAATAATAATAATAAATTCAATCTCGTACGCAAATCCGCATCGTAGCGAGAACAGAACACTGTTTTACCGACCTCCATCTTAAACTTTTGCCAGCGGTCTGACAGATTGTTCATAATTTTTTTTTTTTTTTTTTTTAACAAAATTAATCATCGATGGGGAGGATTGCGAGAAAGAAAACTGTTTTACCGACCGCCATTTTTAATTTTTGCCGACGGTGTGACAAATAGATTGTTAATTTTTTTTGTTTATAAAAAAAAATTAATTATCGATGGAGGGGATTGCGAGAAAGCTTTTCAAGAAATTCCAAGACTGTGAGGTTCGTTGCAAACAATTGAGCCGGAAGTCGCGAATAGCGGAGGAACCCATCGGCGCCCGGGACTTTAATACCGTCCGTGGACGGTTCGCTGGGAACCGAATAATTCCGATCGGGCCTTGTCACGCCCGGCCAATTCGTACAGTCACGCTCGGTTTGGCGAGCACCGTTAAAATTCAGTCCTGTTTTACACGCGCATGGATCACCGAACTCTCACTGTGCAGGGAGGGGGGGGGGGCGGGAAATTTCGTAGAATAAGTATAAAAAAAATTTTATTGGTAAAAAAAGAATTACAAGTATTACAATTCTACCGTATTAGAACTCTACCAAAATCTCTACCGGAAAGTAAAAAAACTCAAAATTAAACTGTACCGGACTTGAACTCAAACTCTACCGAAATTGAAATAAAACTCTTCCGCAAGAGAAATCAATTCTACCGGAATTACAATAATACTCTACCGGAATACAAGGCTATCGTCTAGCTTTGTATTCCGGTAGAGTTTGCTTTTCCATTCTGGTAGAATTTCATTTCAATTCCGGTAAAGTTTGATTTCCATTCCGGTAGAGTTTTATTTCCATTCCGGTAGAGTTTTATTTCAATTCCGGTAGAGTTTTATTTCCATTCCGGTAGAATTTTATTTTGATTCTGGTAGACATTTTGGTAGAGTTCTATACGGTAGAGTTGTGAGTGGTAGCGATGTAAAAATGTGTTAAAATTCCGGTATAAAATTCCGGTTAAAAAGAAACAACCGTAGAACAGAATTTTGGGCAACAGTTTTCGTTACCGACCGAGCACTCGCTCCTCGTCACACACCGATCTCGAGAAAAAAAAATGTTGCGCACCGCGCGAAATATTGCGCCGATAATACATTCCGCGAGGATGTTGGCTCGGGAGTATCGGCAGCCGACTCTCGACACCTTTCCCCGGCCGCTCCGCGCTCGCACGCTGTTTTATCACCTCCGAGAATCTCGCCAATCTTATAACTCACGGACTCGTTATCCCGCGAGCTATCGCTCGTCTGATCGAAGCCTATAATTCGTATTCTAATTTGCGGCCAGTCGCAAGAATTTACCCGGTCGATTAAATCGTTCGAGCCAAATAACAGCTATTAAAGTCGTCGATCCGTAGGCAAACAAAAATTTCGAGCGAACGAGTCCGCGCGGAGATACACGCGCAGTTCCAACGTCCGTGGGACGAGCGTGCGTTGACTATTCTAGCCCGCTCATTATAACATTTATCGGTCACATCCGGTCGTGTGCCGGGGCTGCAGGTATTTTACTATCGGTCACAGCATTGACACAGTTTCGTGGCTGGCCAATGTCACGAGTCACATATTATCCACATATGCTGGACATATGTGTACAGTTACAAGTTTTTACCGCGCAAGCTATCCGGGACGAAATCGTGAGATGAAAAAATTAACTGTGTAATTATAGAGCTTCGACGTGAGTCTCGCGTGATTTGCTAAAATATGTATTTTATAATTTTTTTTTCTTTTCTTTTTTTTTGCAGGAGCAGAGAGGAGCGAAGCTCCGGCGCGATGGTTCTCACCGTCACGGAAGACACGCCAGCTGACATGCTCGCCGGGAGCATGGAACTTCTGGTGCAGCTACCGAAAGATCATAATGTTCACACACAGAGGGTCACCGTAGCGCGAAGGTAATTTTGTCCTTTTTTTAAATTTTGTCTTTCACGGAATTCTCTCAGATCGTTAATGGCGAGGGTCGAATCGAACGTCACATGGCTCGATCACGTGGTCGGTGTACGTACCGCGAACGGTAGACGTTACAGTCGAACAACAATGGTAGCCGTACCGTACACGGAATGGGACGCAATTTTTTATTTCGAGCGCTCATCTTTATACCGTGTATGTTGAACAATTTGCAAAAATTTGTTATACCGTGCCACGGTATGATTTACAATCGAACCACAATGGTGCTTATACCGTACACGGGATGGGACGCAATGTTTGATTTCGAAAGCTCCTTTATATCGTATATATTGTACAATATACGGAAAGGTGTTATACCGTGCCACGGTATGATTTACAATCGAACAATAATGATACTTATACCGTACACGGGATGGGACGCAATTTTTTTATTTCGAGCGCTCCTTTATATTATATATATTGTACGGTTTGCGGAAATTTGTTATACCGTGCCACGGTATACGTTACAATCGAACAACAATAGTGCTTATACCGTACACGGCATGGCACGCCATTTTCTCTTTTATCTTGAGAGCTCCATTACGCCGTGTATATTGTACAATGTGCGGGAATCTGTTTTACCGTGCCACGGTATACGCCACAATCGTACTTATACCGTGTACGGGACGGCACGTAATTTTTTTTCGATTTTCTCGAGAGCTGCTTTACATCGTGTATATTATACAATTTTCGGAACATTATTATTATACCGTGCCACGGTATATATAATGTAGGACGGTACACCGCAAAATTCATAGCAATTCATTGTACCGCAACGCGGTATAACAAAAGTTCCTTGAATTAAAAAACTATTCCGTATCGCATATCTCGTCAAGGTGTAAAAATATCTCCTGAAAAATGAAATTCTTCCGGTGTACGGAATAAATTCCGTGAACGGTAAAAGTACCCTACTCGTAGAATTTTACGGTACATCGTCCACGGTATGCGTGCCATCCGCGGTACGACGCGGATGGACAGTTCGACGTTGTATTCACTCGTACAATATTTCGGTGCGCGATGGAAATCGATGGAATTTTAATGGGCGACTTCAACAAAAATTTGACCGGAGATTCTCATCGGCGCGGCTGTGTCAACCGCGACGGCGGAGAAAAAACAAAAGCCGTTTGGAAGCTGTATAATGCAGTCAAACGATCGTTTTCGTTTCGTTCCGTCGAGCCGCACAAGCTGCGAGACCGCGGCGGTCTCGAAATGCTTTTACGTAATCCAGCGGAGAACTGACCACTTTAGCGCGAGCCCAACAACACCGATCACGTTCACTCCTCGGACCGATCGTTTATACGCGGACTCCCGGGCCCATTGCCGTTGCATACCTTGGCTTGCCTACCTTTTCCACACAGCGGGCAGCCCCGCGAGCGCACTTTCTTTGGGTACATATCCGAGATACCTTTGCACGTATCTCGCTCGATCGAGACTCCAGTCAAACTCGCATATCGTCTCGATGCGTGCGGTTATCATAGGCACGAGAATTCAGTGTTCCGAATCAATTCGTAACGGATTAACTCGCGATACGTGCTTCGTTTCAACGCGAACAAAAAATTAGGTTCTCAAACCGGAAGTGACGTAATGCTATCACTTTCGGTTGAAATATGATATTCTCAAACCGGAATCGGGGTATTTCTGGTATGAGTTCACTTCCGGTTGAACAATGGGATTTTCAAAACGGAAGTGACGCCGTTCCGGCATGACGTCACTTCCGGTCGAAACATAAAATTTTCAAATCGACAGTGATGTATTTCCGGTATGACGTCACTTCCGGTTGAACAATGGGATTTTCAAAACGGAAGTGACGTCGTTCCAGTATGACATCACTTCCGGTCGGAAAATCAGATTTTCAAACCAGATGTGACGTGTTTCCGGTACGACGTCACTTCCGGTCGAAAAATGAGATTTTCAAACCAGAAATGACGTATTTCCGGTATGATGTCATTTTCGGGTCGAAAAGTGAGATTTTCAATGCAGAAATGACGTATTTCCGGTATGACGTCACTTCCGTTCGAAAAGTGAGATTTTCAAACCGGAAATGACGTATTTTCCGTATGACGTCACTTCCGGTTAAAAAATTTAATTTTTCCAAACTGGAAGTGACGTATTTCTCATATGACGTCACTTCCGTTTAAAAAATGAGATTTTCAAATCGAAGTGACGCGTTTCTGATTGAAAAATGAGTTTATTTTGCACCCGACGATAGTGCACAGCGCTATCGCACCACACGTGTTTCCACACGCGTCTAACTCGCAATCGCCGCCGCGATAATTCGCTGTAATGTGCACCGGAGCTAGCGTATGAAAAGACAAAACGAAAAAGAACATAAGCGCATTAATCGAATCTCTGTTCGCAGTACACCGATGATGGATCTTCTCGTGCAGATCGCAACGGCCCACAAATTGGCGGCCTCGAGCTACACTCTTCAGGCGATCGGTGAGCGGGGTCTGGTTCTACCTCATCAACCGAACACTCCCATTGGAGCGCTGGATGCTCTTCAGGTATTTTTTACGACACGATACGAAGTAGCATCTCTCGAATGCCGGACGCGCGCAGTCGCGCCGACAACTCTTTGATTTGCCCTCTCGCTCGGCTTCGTCTTCGCCGCGGACAGGCGAGGAGAGCCTCGGACAGTGACGAAGAGACAAAGGCCCGCGGGCTTTCCGAGCCTGCCGGGATTCCTCGAATCGAAACCCCGATGCTCTCCACGCCGAGCCCTCGTTTTCTTACGCCTCAATTCGTACATTTATTACCATCGATTCTTCTCGCTTTTTTTGCACAACAGGTAAAACTGTTGCCGAAGCAGGGAACCGTGCTGCCGAGGAAAGCTAAGCAAGCCAATCAACCTTTCGAAACGACCTTCAGATTGCAGGTAAATTACACAATAATCACATAGCGGTAAAATATTAGCCACGCTTAATGGTCGCTCGGAATTCGACGATCTCTCGGAGTCTTCCCGGAAACGCCTTTCCGATATACCGATTGATTCTGTTAAAAAATGTTTACTTAATAATGTTCTTTCCGCTCTACTTCACAGGTGCTCCTGCCGAGGAATCAGCTCTACGTATCGAGGGTCAGCCCGAAAATGAATCTTGGGAAGATTCTCGACGAGGTCTGTCGCGAGAAGAATTTGGACAAGAACAAGTACGAGCTGCGCCATCCAGGTGAGACTCGATTGTCGGCTCCTAAGCTGCCTTATGAGGAGGCTAAACACGTATGAGTGCAAAAACGACGTAATTTTGAATCTATTTTTTTCTGAAACGATTCTATAAAATTCAGTGCGGCTCGCAATGAGTTTTTTTTATTTTATAAAAGCGTTTCGGTGAAAAATGGGTTCTTAATATTTTAAGCTGCTCGCACAAGAACCAAGTTGTGCAGTTTGCTGTCCATCGCTGCTCTGCATTTGTGGCGATCGGCTCGTCTGTGTTCCGTAAGGACTTTCGTGTGCGAGCACCAAACGAGTCGTAGGGCAGGTATTTGGGAGCAAAGATTTATAACACAGTGGCCGCGGTCAGAGAAAACCGGGAAAAGTCAGGGAATTTAAAAAATAAGTAAAACAAAAAGCAAATTGACGCCGAACCTTCTATAAATATATAAGCAATTCATAACAGGAAGCTTTGACAAAAATTGAGAAAAAGTAAAAAAAAAAAAAGAACAATTAAACATTAATACAATAATTAGGGAATTTCAAAATTGGTCAGGGAAATAGTAAATTGTCGCTGAACTTGAAAAAATATGAAGCAAATTTAGAAAAAAACAAAAACACACTTAAACATCAAGACAATAGTTTTCATTTGCATAGTAAATTTTTAAAAAATGGAAGGCTTTAGAAGTTTGGTCAGGGATCGGTTTTCGCCATACAAAAGTCACGGAAATTTTTTCCGCGCAAAAAACGGCCACCATGTATAAATTCACCGCCCTATCTTTTGTTGTTGTTTTTTTTTTACTCACGCTGACACTCTAAGTTTCTGCGAGTGCCCAAGGACGCACGACGTACGTCGCTATACAGCAGAACGCCGTTTATCCGATAAGCGAGATTCACCTGTACAGCAGATAAGCATAGAAAAGCACGCGTATTCGCTCGATGCGTCACGGCTCCGAAACACCCTGGAAGAGCGTTGCGACGTAAAAGAAATTAACGGGCGTGCACGAAGTCCACATCCCGTGCGCGTCTCGAGCTGCGTCCACGGAGCGCACGTGGCGAATCGATGTGCACACACGTGTTACAGTCGGGCTCGCCGGTTGCGACACCCGCGGTAGTTGAAGCTAATTACCGGCAGTTTAATGGAGGATCTCGGCGAGAAACGAAAGCAGCGGAATTTCCGCACGACGAGACTTAAGGTAAACGTACCAATGCCCGGACACTTAAGGGAGCAGTCCCAGTCCCTGGACATGCATGGAAAATCGCATTTCCATCTCTCTTGCACGCACGCCTTGTCCGGCCACTGGGACGAGTCCGGCCACTGGAACCTGTCCGGCCATTGGGACGTGTCCGGCCACTGGGACGTGTACGGCCACTGGGACGTGTCCGGCCACTGGGGCGTGTCCGGCCACTGGGACGTGTACGGCCACTGGGACGTGTCCGGCCACTGGGACGTTTACCTTACACACGAAACTTACCCGGAGGACTCGAAGAATTGAATAATTGCGGAGAAATGTTATGGTATCGTTCCCGGATCGATAAGGCGAGCCAAGTCGGAGGTCCCATGCCTCTTAATTCCGCGTGAGAAAGGAGGACGAACTTCCGGTGAATGCAAATCCAACGAGGAACCGCGAGGAACCCGCGAACCTTTCTCAGCTCGGTATCCGCGATCGGAAATTACGCTAGAAGCTCTTCAGCAGCGCGGATCATTGTAATCGGCCCCCGTTGCACCTCCAGCGAGCCTCGGGAAATCGTGCTGCGGAAACGGGACGCGAATTTCGCAAACGGTAGTCCCTCCCCCCTTCCCCCTCTTCTGCCCCTTCGGTGCCTCCTCGGGTCTGCACCGACACTTCGAAATTTTGTAATCGTTCGATTTAACGGCTAACCGACGTGAAAGACGAGGGTACCGAGTCCTTTTCGCAACTTCCTTGAGCTACTGTATTTTCATGTTGGGACATGAAAAAGACACTAAGGTGCGGTTTGGATTAAAAAAAAAAAAAATTCGATCGCGTTTGAGGAAGATATGTAATTTGGGAAAATTAAGAGTCCGTCGCCGGCGCTTCCTTGCGCCGCACCGATAGTTCGAAATTTTGTAATCGTTCGATTTAACTGCTAACCGACGTGAAAGACGAGGGTACCGAGTCCTTTTCGCAACTTCCTTGAGCTACTGTATTTTCACGTTGGGACATGAAAAAGACACTAAGGTGCTGTTTGGAATTAAAAAAAAAAAAATTTCGATCGCGTTTGAGGAAGATATGTAATTTGGGAAAATTAAGAGTTCCGCGTCCGCCGCTTCCTTGCGTCGCACCGATAGTTCGAAATTTTGTAATCGTTCGATTTAACTGCTAACCGATGTGAAAGAGGAAAGTACCGAGACTGGAAAACAATTCGTATGAAGTTTAATGTACTGGTAGTGGAAGTTTTTAGGCATAAACTGTTGAATTAAATTTCATGTACAATTGCGATGCAAAGTCAATGTTCAGTATATTAAAAATATTGGAAATACTTTACTTTTAATAATTAGCTTTAATTTCAATGAAAAAGTATATTATTTTTTCATCACAATTGTACATTACATTGAATGTACCTGTTTTTTTGCATGAAAACTTCCAGTCCAGTACATTAAAAATAAAAAATAACCAGCGTTAAACAAACCAGGATAAACAAATTTCGATCGCTTTTGAGGACAATAAATATATTTTGAAAAATAACTGTTTCGACGAAATGACCGGACGGTGAATATTTTCGATTGAACCGAGCATTGTATCCAAAAAGCTTGTCGATAAAAACTGGTTTGTAAGGTCGAAAAAAAACCAGCCGTTTATATATAAAAAAATGTTCGATTGCGTTCGAGGAATATATTTATATTGAAAAATAACTCTTTCGAAAAAGTAGCAGAACGATGCATTTCTTAAACCGACCTCGATTGTTTAAAATCGATGGCTAAAGTTCGAACACGCGCGAGTCCCGTGGAGGAGCGAAGTTATGCAAGGCTGAGCCGGGCATTGTGTACGAAAAATTTGTCGATAAAAACTCGTTTGTAAGGTCGGTGAGCGCGTGCAAGAGGCGCGGTGAGAAAGGGAATTGCGGACGTAATTTCGCGACGAGGTATACGAGCCGGTGACACGGGGAGGAGCGGGGTGGGGCGGAGGATGGCTATCTCGACCGACGCGGTCACACAATGCGAGGTTCAAGGACCGGTTACCGAATCTGGCCTCGTCGCACGGCAACGCGATCCGCGGCGCGGACGCGATACCGGCAATGCAATCGCTGCTCGTGAATTAATAACAACGCCGCTCTCGCCTGCTCCTCTCGATCCTACTATCCTACTATTTATTCTTCGGAGTCGGCAACGAGCCGGTCACGTCTCAGACTCTCCCTGCTGCATTTCCCGTGGCACGGTAGCCTCCTTGGAGAATTATAATTAATTTTATCAGAAATTAATTATAATATTTATATATATATATATATTACGTTACGATGATTAGCTGGCTTAAGCGAGCTGTTTGGATTAGCTTGTAGTATCAGGAAAGGCCTTTGGAGAATAATTTTTGAAAAATCACATGTTCATTTACCGGGATTTAACAGTTCGTTCACTTCATTGGGATTAGACCTAGGTAACAAGTTTCATTCACTGCGGTAGCTGGCACGCGTCGGGCATGGAGAATCTCAAAATAACAATTTGTCACGTTAAAAAGATTTGTATTTTACGCAGACTTTTTTTGTCCACAACAGTCCACAATTATTTTCTTGTTAATCTTACTGAGGATGTTTGTAAAATTGACAAATTAAAAAACAAATTACGTGCAAGAGAATTATGTTTGTAGACAAGAAACGTTTGTGCCTACGCTGAGAAAAAAATACGGCACATTTACATCTTTACCATTCAGAACTCTACCAGAACACATATCTACCGTATTAGAACTTCTACCAAAATCTCTACCAGAAAGTAAAAAAATTCAATCAGGATCAAAATAAAATACCCGAATACAAGGTTAGACGGTAGCCTGTGTTCCGGTAGAATTTTATTGTAAATTCTGGTAGAGTTGTATTTCAGTTCCGGTAGAGATTTCGGTAGAGTTCCAATACGCTGGAGTTGTTTAAGGAGAGATGTTTTCTGGTAGAGTTGTGAGTACAGATGCAAATGTGCCAAAATTACATAGTAAAAGCAACAAAACTGACTTTTACCAATAAAAAATAGTTCTCGAGGGGAATGTCTATATTTAATAGTTGCAATAAAAAAATTATGGTTGCAACCATAATTACAGTTTAACCAATTGAATATATACTATCACAAACTATCTATGTAGACGTTTCCCCCAGGAACTATTCATTATTACTATAATATTTCGTACTGAAAATACTACAATTTTTTTCAGTGTTTTCTGAGCTAGCAATTGGATTGCCTTTCAGTATCCAAAAGGCTTTTGGAGACTAATTTTTGAAAAATTCAATTTTCATTCACCGCGCTTCAAGAGTTCGTTCGCTTCATTCGATTAAACCTACGTAACAAGCCTAATTCACTTCGGTAGCTGGCACACTTACGTGCAGCTCGGCCCAGGAGCGGAATGGTCGAGCCGAGTCGGCCCAAGAGGATCTTCTCGGCCCAGCCGCTAATATACTTGTAACTAACGTCTCGTCATTCTCGGATAAAGAAATCTACCGTTAAGAAGACACGCTCGGAGAATCGAGCTGCGAGGTTTCACTGTATAACTCCGCGGCGGATGATCCGGCGTTTCTTTCATTCCTCCTCTCTCGTGCATGTTCACTCTTCACGCCTCATCGCCACTGCGAAGACACGATTTATTATTTAACTTTCGTGTCCTATAAAAATAACAACAATAATAATCTTAATAACAATAATAGTGAGAAGAGTCGGCCGAAGGAACTCGAGTTCGTTGTCTTCGCACGGTAGCTCTCATACACCTGTATTTACAAATTGATCCACCCGACGATATCGCAGTCTATCCCAAGTGCAATCGCGTAGAATGAAACATGCTTAATTGAAACGTAAAAAAAAAAATAAATCGGGCCATAATTGAGTTTTTCATTCCTCACCTCTCCTGCATGTTCATTATCGATGGCTCATCGTCACTGCGAAAACACGATTTATTATAAAAATTTCATGTCCTATATAATAATAATAATAACAATAATAATAATGTTAATAACAATGATAGCGAGAACAGTCGTTCGAAGGGACTCGAGTTCATTGCCTCTCGCACGCCTGTATTTACAAATTGATCCGCCCGATGATATCACATTCCATCCCAAGTGTAATCTTGTAGACTGAAACATGCTTAATAGCACCGTTAAAAAAAGCATATTTTCAAGGTATAATTGCGTAGGCCGACGGAACTTGAGTTCATTGTCTTCGTACGGTAACTCTCACACGCCCATATTTACAAATTCATCCTACGGACGATATCGCAGTCCATCCCAACTGCAATCTCGTAGAATGAAACATGCTTAATTGAACCATTAAAAAAAAACATATTTTCGAGGCGTAATTGAGTTTTTCATTTCTCATCATGCATGTTCATTCTTCACGTCTCATCGTCTCTGCGACGACATAATTATTTATTATTTATTATTTATTATTTATTATTTATTATTTATTATTTATTATTTATTATTTATTATTTATTATTTATTATTTATTATTTATTATTTATTATTTATTATTTATTATTTATTATTTATTATTTATTATTTATTATTTATTATTTATTATTTATTATTCAACAATAATAACTAGCATAGAGCTTGGGAGCTTCCTACGGTAGCTCTCATTCGTCTATTTTAACAAATTCATCCGCCCGACGATGTCGCAGTCCGCCCAAGCGTAATCTCCTAGAATGAAACATGCCTAATTGCACCGTTAAAAAAAAAGAAGCATATTTTCGGCGTATAATTGAGTCGGCGTTGTAACGGGGTCGGGGAAAGCGAGGACGGTGAATAAGAACACTGTTTACCCAACGAACCCGTGCGCTCGTTTGGATACACCGACACCGTCGCGAAGAGATACACCAAATGTACGTGTGGAATTTATGCGTGTGTGTGTGTGTGTGTGTGTGTGAATATGCCGACGAGCCTCTCGCGGTTAATTCATCCGTGCTGCTCTCCGCCACAAAGCTATGATTTACCAGTTACAGTATAAGCGTCAGGTATGAATTATCGGTACCTTTATTTTATGTTTATGTATATAGGTACGGAACGCTGGACGGGGAAAGATAGCCGAAGATAGGAGATAATTCTAATCATCGAGTTCAGCGAATCGAAGTTGATTACGTTCTCGTCTTACACATCGTCTCCGAGAGTCCGTCACGCGAGAGGCTTGTTTGCACGATAAACTCGCTGTCGACGACGCGAGATTTTTTTAAATTTATTTTTCGACATAAATCGCTCCACTTTAATTTCGATACATTTGTTAGAAACGGACTAAACGACCGGGCCAGAGGAAATTTTTCTGGTAAAAATTGTCGTCTGAAGATGTGTTCTACTGAGGCGAGTGCGGTCGCTCGACGATTTTCCGGAGTGGAATTCTCGCGCGTGGAAAGAAAAACGACGATCTTTTTATTTTTTTTTGTTTTACATAAATCGCTCTACTTTAATTCCGATAAATTTAGTTATGGATAAATGGATAAATGGTTATGGATAAGACTGGATGAAATTTTCTGATAAAGATTATCGCGTTGAAAAGATGTGTTCCGCCGAGGTGCGTTTGGTTGATCGATGATCAATGGACGATTTTCCATAGTGAAATTTTTGTTCGTGGAAAGAAAAATTAGATGAATTATCTTAAAATTTTTTATTTTTTTACCTAAATCGCTCTATTTTAATTCAGATAAATGTGATAGAAACTATGGACTAAATCTGATTGGATGAAAAATTTCTGGCAAAGATTATAGTGCGAAGATTTTTTTCTACTGGACGAGTGCGGTTCTTCGATGATCGATAGCCGATTTTCCGGAGTGAAATTCGTCCGCGTAGAAAAAAAAACAAGATAAATCATCTTTTAATCTCTCAATTTTTTTATTTGTTTTCTACATAAATCGCTCTACTTTAACTCCGATAAATGTAATGATAAATGATAAATACACTCAAAACAACCGGGCTGGACGAAATGTTTCTGATAAAGATTATCGCGTCATAAAGATGTGTTCCACTGAGGCGAGTGCAATCGTGTTCGATGATCGATGGCCGATTTCTAGTCGCTGACGGACTCGACTTCACGCACCTCGTTAACATCGCCACGCTATAATTTTCCTCCTATTTTCCAGAGTAAAATTCTGCGTGGAAGGAAAAACGACGAATTCAATTATATTTCTATTTTTGTTATTATTTTTATTTATTTTTTAACATAAATTGCTCTATTTTAATTCCGGTAAATTTATTTATGAGAAATACGCTCTGAACCAGCGGACTGGATGAAACTTTTCTGATAAAGATTATCGCGTCAAGAAGATGTGTTCCACTGTGGAGCGTGCGGTCGTTCGATGATCGATGGCTGATTTCTCGTCGCTGACGGACTCGACTTCACGAAGCTCGTTAACGTCGCCACGCTATAATTTTCCTCCTATTTTCCGGAGTGAAATTCTTCTGCGCGAAAGGAAAAACGTCGAGACAAATCCATTAAAAAATAATTTGTTTTTTTCACCGTGAAATCATATTTTTATTTAACGTCAAATCGTCTTTTCATTTCAATTTTCTTTCTTTTTCAACATGAAAACATATTTTTATTTAACGTCAAATCTTTTTCATTTCAATTTTTTTTTTTTGAACGTGAGATGCGTATCGTTAAAGACACACAACATTGCATTCGTTACGCACCGTACGCGTTCTATTTTCCGCCTGAACGTTCGTCAGGGCGTTCGCGCTCGGCCTCGTGACTTTAATCGGAGCGCTACCGGGGGAGAAGACACGCGCGGGGCTTCGGGAAGCCTCGCAGCTTGTATATACATCGCCCATATATCCTGCGCGGTGAAATCCAATTTCGTGGATCTTTTTTGTACTTTTTTTTTTGCCACGTTATTTTACCAGTAAAAAATAAAAAAATAAAAAAATAAAAATCGAGTCTAGAAATTGGGACGATCGGAGAGACGTCCCGGTTAATTCCGTCAGGACGTCGCACATCCTAACACCCCGCAACGTATCAACGACCGAGTCTTGTATTATTCTCGAATAAATGCCGGTTCTCATCGGGGATGTGTTTTTCTCTCGGGCCGGGCATTTAAGTTGGTTCGTTGCGCTGAGAGAGGTGCTCTTAAGATCGCTATCTCCAGGATTGGCTCTGCCAGTTGTTGCAGTCCGGTCATTAAATCTTCTCGCTTCTGTGCCCGCCGCGACGTCTCTCGGCCTCGGTATGCAGGGACGTTCGTCGAACATTTTTTTATTTTTTTTTTTAAAGCCTCGATAGTTTTCCCAGTCCGAGACGTAGGACGGATTTTATCGTCGTCCGAGGACGATAAGGCCGTCGGTCCGATCGCCTGGTGCTATTTTTGTAAGGCAGGCTGATTGGTTTTGCTAAACGAAATAACGAAGATCGTTTGTTGCGATCGTTTACGATTTGTGTATATCATATCGAATGACGAGGGCTGCGTGTAACGTTTTAAGCGATTTCCGTATATTTATTTATTTGTGTGTTCATGGGTGGAAGATATTTAGAGGGCGGTATTGATATATCGGTTAAACAGCCCATAATAATAATAATATTATTTATAAGAAATTTATGAGAAATTGTAAATTACTGTTCACACTTCTACACAAAATTTCATGCCCCCGAAGATTTCTGCATCTGCAAGTTTTGATGCATCGTCAGCGATATCTTTTTATCGGTGGAACCGATTTCAAAATCCCTGGGGACTTTTTTGTCCGCGAATCTGTTCTATGAATGCGAATTTATTTTGATTTTACGGACGTTGTCAACTGTAATTTTGTACTGAAAAAAACGTATTCGGAGAATTCATTCATGAACAAAAAAAATCCCCAGGCGCTCTAAAATCGGTCACACCGATAAAAAGGAATCGTTAAAAAAAACCAAGAAAACGAATTAAAAAAATGTGTTAATTTATATAACACATTTTAAATTTATATATAAATAAAAGATAAAAAACTGACCAACGAAAAAAGTCCTGTGACAATTTTGCATTGCAATACAGGTCAAAAGTAAAATTAGAGTAAATTGACTGGTTGTTCATGTTCGAAGTTTTTTTTTTAAACTGATTGCAGCGATGAAAAGATATGGTTGATGATGCATCAAAATTTGCAGATGCTGAAATCTTCCGGGTCATAATATTAAAAAAATAAAATAGCAAATCAGAATACGACACTAAAAAATAAAGCTTACTATACGCGATATGCGATCTTAAGTATATAAAATCCTATTTATAGAAATCTTATTTTTTTTTTCTTTTTGCAGCCAACCTCGAGGAGACGCTGGACCTCTCGTTGTCGCTGCAGGACTATCATCTGCAGGAGGTGACGCTCTACGCGAAGCAGGGAAGGAGCATCGGAGCGGCGCTCAGTTCCCAGGACATAATGGCGCTCCAGAGACAGGAGGAGCGAAGAAGACAGCAGGCGAAGCAGAGCGTTTTCGGTTTCATGTTCAGAAAGTCGAAGGAGAGCTCGCTGAGCATCGACAGTCTCGGCGGCCGAAGCGTGTCGCCGGCGAGAAGCGACGAGACCGGAAGGAGCGTGAGTCCTCTGGCACCGCCTGCGAGGCCTCAGCGAAAGAGAAGACCAGCGCCGAAGCCTCCGGTTCAAACTTCCGTTTCTGTCGGCGACGAGAGCAACGTCGACGGATCGAAGGACAAGCTCGTTATCAGTCACAGTCGGAACAGCAGCGACAGCTCGGGCTATCACGAGGCCTCGGTTCTCAGCGACAATCCCGACTCCGGAGCGAGAATGCCCGAGACACTTCCGCGAAGAAGCAAACCACCCTGCTCCAAATCCGAGACGTCGAGGAAACTCGCGCAAACTTCGGAGTCCAGCAAGAGCTTGGGCAACCTCGCCATGGCCTCGGGCGGACTCAGTCATGGAATCAGCAGCACCTCGATAAGCTCGACGGGTCAGTAAAAAAAGGAGAATTGTATTGGCTGCTTTGAGATCACGGTGTCTAGCGGGCTACCTGAAATCCCTTCGGGCCTAATATTTTGTAAACTGACCCTAAAAATGCAGTCTTTTTACCGTAATTTTTTTTTTGCAACAAATGGTGACGAAAGTTTCTCGAAAATTTACTGTAAAAAGTGATAAAAAGTCATCAATCTAGATGTAAAATTACCAGCGACATTTTTCTTTTTTATTGTAAATTTACCGCAGTTTGTTGTAGAAAAATCGCTATCTGAAATTTGTATAATTCGTCTTTTTGAGGCCATGTCTCAAAAAGACAAATTTTTCGAAATATTCAAAAACATCAAAATTCCATAAAATCCGATCACTTGGATAGATTGCGGCCAAATTCAATACCAAAGGTCTTCGAGCTTAGTATTACATTTGTATCCAGTTTTAAGACGATAGCTCAACATTTTTGCAAGTTAGAGTTTACCAAACCCTTTAGGTAAACATTTTTTTAAATTCCGAATTAAAAAATACCTTGATTTTTATTTTCGCACCTACAAGTACCAGACACCGTGATCAAACCAGACCGTAGAATAGCTCGTCGACACTTCGTCGCTGCGATTTTAATGCATGAGTTTCTTGTTTTATTTCCTTCCGTTGCTACCAGATTCGAATTCAAGTGAGTCGAACCCTTTCGTCAAAACTCAAAGATTGTCTCCTAAAAAGCAATTAAAAAAAAAAAAAATTCCCTCAAAAAATGTTATCATCAAATAAATTTCTGTTCTAATTTTCACAGGTATAAGAAAGAAGAGAGCTGCGCCTCCACCGCCGATAGCGAGACCGCTCTCGTCGGCGATTTCCACCCAGGCGCTCGAGCGCATAGTCGACTCCGAGGAATCTCTGACCTCCGACATCGACATCTCAAAATCCCCGTCGGACATCGCGGCCTCCTCGAAGGCGAACTCCGACATCGGTGTAAGTTCGAAAGCGAACTCTGACATCGGTGTAAGTTCGAAAGCGAACTCCGACATCGGCGTGCATTCCTTCGGCTCGAAGCAGTCCTCCGAGATCGGCTACAAAATCGATTCGGAGTTCAGAGCGGCTCTGGCGGGTCACGAGGAGAAGATCTGCGAATCGGAGCGGCGATCGGCGCCGGAACCACCGGCAGCGAGATTCAAGCCGTCCCTCGAAATCCCGGCGCGTACTCCGAAGTCGGAGCAGACGATCGCGTCGTCCCTGGACGAGCCCGACAGAGTAGAATCCGCTAGAGTAGTTAAGAAAGGTAAGCTAGCGCGTAGCCCGAGCAGCATAGAAAATAATTTTCCCTCGTACAGTTTTGTATCGCAGAGCAGCCTCGAGAACGTGCTGGAATTGGGTGAGGCGACGGATCGCGGAAGAGAAGAGCCGCAACAGGGTAAACAAGGAAGCTCGAGAAGTGCTCGGAGGGTGGCCGATCGGAGCCCGCTTAATTGTCCGAGATCCAAATCGAATTCCGAGCTTACGGTTTCGAGGCACGTAATCGGATCTTACGGCCACACGGCGGGAACGGAAGTTTCGAGGAAATTACAAAAGTCAAACAGTCTCGTCTCGCGAGGAAGCGGCAGGAGGTCCGCCTCGAAAACCGCGAGTCTGAACGACGCTGAGGAATCGTCGCTTCGAGCCATCGGCGAGAATTCCACGGGTCGTCGCGATCGCACCGAGGACCGGCTGACCGTGAGGCGACTGGAGAAGATACCTACGATAGCCGATCTGGGGAGGATCGAGTACGATGCAGATGTCATGCCGTGCTGCGGAATTCTCGAGAGCAGATTCAGTCCCAGCAAGCCGCACTGCGACAATTACATATGCGACGAGAGATGCAAAACGAGAATGCTGCAGCACAGCTTGAGCTTTCAGAATCGGAAGACGCTGAAGGAGACGAAGATCGTCAGCAGCTTCGAGGGCGCGAAAGGACTCTCGACCTCGCGGAGTTTCAGCTCGAGAATCGACAAGTCGTTCGCGTCGACGAGGACGGATTATCGCGATCGGAACGATCGAAACGCTTTGCCGAAGCTCGGAGATTTGAGAACCACGAATTATTACGACGATCCGATAATCTCGAGTTATCGGTTTGATAAATCCTTTGGCGATGGGATTGAGGACGATTATCGCGACGATAGCGTTGAGGCGACGCCGCCTCCTCTGAGCACTCTTCAGATCTTCGCTATCTCCACGAAGCCGATCGACATTCAGGTGTCCCCGGCCGACGAGTCCCTGCCGAACGACATCGACAAACTGCCCTCGCTGCCGATACTCAGCCGGTCCGGCTCGAAAACGGGTTTCGAGAAGAAGCTCAGCATACTCGAACCACCGCCACCGGGTCTGGTCAGCCGGCAGGAATCGAACGAGAATTGGAATCAGTTCTTGATTCAGCTCAATTCCATACTCGAGAGCAGGACCGGTGAATTCGTTTGAGGCGGCCACCGGCTCTTTACGACTTTATTCGACCTGTTTCCGAGAGACGACTCGCTTCACCCAATTCCACCGCTCGAGGTCTTGCTCTCGGCAAATTGTTCGATACGCTGGTCAAGGTTGTTTTTATTTAGATTATTTTTTTCGTTGAGACTGAGTTGTGCCTTTTATCTTATTTTTATAAGATATTTTTTATAATGTTTATATTATTTTCATAATATATTTAATGACCATGAAGATATCTGCATGACGTGAAAATTCATCTTTGTCGAGTCAATGGCGATGCTCTGCTTTAGAGAGAAAAAAAAATTGTTCACTTGTGGATTTTAATTCTCCGAGTGAAGTTTGCCGAGCGAAGTTTGTGCGATGCACACAGCGGTTGTAACTGGATGAAATGTTGGCTCGTGCAAATATCTTCAGGGTCATATTTATCAATTTTCTGTTATACTGTTTTTATACTTTGCTCGGTCGCAGCGCACCCGACCTTCCGCACTGCGTCGCACGCTCTTTCGTCTCTCGCGACTCGTCGAGTATGTTGCACGACTGTTGACTCATTTTATTACGAACTGATCCCACCCATTTGCACTGAGAAAAATAACACGCTAAAATCAATTGAATCTTTTTTTTCTTCGGTAGTTGCTACCCAGTATTTTATTTCGTACGGGGACACGATTCATCAAAGTAAAGTTGAATTTACCTGTTTAAGCGAAATTACGGTTCAATTGTCAATGTTCAATTATTTTTTTCTCCTTTTGCTAAGACAATATTTATTTCGTACGGGATTTATGGAATTAAAATTGAATTTATCGGTTCGAGCGAAAATTTTCATTAATTTTTTTCTGCGATCGAAGTAGAATTGAATTGATCGATTCGACCGAAATTGCGGTTCGATAAAAAAATGTTCAAATCCCTTTCGGCTAAATTATAATTCCTCCCAAGAAAGTTTATTATCTTTCTCAGTGCAACGATTAATTTTCCTCACTAACACAGTACGGTGGTGGTTATTGCAATTTTTTCTTTTTGTTTATTAATCACCCACAGAAGCTGGTCCGCCGATTCCCAAACCCCGTAGTATCGCTGCTAGTCCAGTAGTCGGAGCTTGCGAGCCGCCTTTCCCCGTAGCGCCTCGACGTAGACTCCTCGAGCCAACGGTCGACGATTCAAAATTTTTCATACCGACTGAAATCGACCATTCACCCGAAAGAAACGAAAAATTGAATCCGAAGAAAAAACCGGAGAGCAGCGATTCGTCGATCTCCGCCGATGTCGAGCCGCGAGAAAAGCGCGCGCCACTTCGTCGCCAATTAACCGCCGACCAAAGCACGATCCGAACGGATGCAGGAACGACTTCACCACCTCGCGCACTCAAGCACGTGAAGAGTCTGGACGACCTGTACGGCATCTCGATGGAATTCGCCGACGAAGATAATTCACCGGAAAGGACCTCAAAAATTGCTGCGAAGAAAAAACCGGAGAACAACGATTCGTCGATCTCAGC
This sequence comes from Ichneumon xanthorius, assembly GCA_917499995.1. NCBI lineage: Eukaryota > Metazoa > Arthropoda > Insecta > Hymenoptera > Ichneumonidae > Ichneumon > Ichneumon xanthorius. Next base: position 14,682,546 of record OU824205.1, on the reverse strand, counting down.
CGATGTCGAGCTTCGAGAAAAGCGACCTTCGGCTCGTCGTCAATTAATTGGCGACCAAAGCTCGAAAGCCCTGAAGACGAGCAGCATGATCGCGATGGATGTGGAAACGAGTCCACCGACTCTCGCACTCAAGCACGTGAAGAGTCTGGACGACCTTTACGGTATCTCGATGGAATTCGCCGACGAAGATCTTCCGGAGGAAAACCATTCGCCGTCGAGGGTTCGATCCTGCGCGGTGATTTCTACGATTCCGAAATGCGCTCATCTGACTCCGAAGGTGGATGACGAGTCGATTGCGATCGACGAGGGATCGACGGCCAATTCGGGAAAGAGCGTAAAATCGATGGTGGACAGAGCGGCGATCGCGTCGAGCGTTCCAAAACGCACGAAGGTCTTCAGGAGCCAATCGGCGACGAACGACTTCGACGTCAATCCGTTCGAGAGGCACACGAGACACTTCACGTCCCATCCTGAGGACTTCACCTGCGCGATGAATCCCAACGTTTCACGAAGCGCTTTGAACGTCGAGGCGAGCGTGGCGAGAAACTGGAATTTCGGGACGAGCCAGTCGGAGGAAATGCCCGGGGTCGGTATCGAGGATTATCCACCGTTCGTCACTGCGGGAGCGAATTTGGCCTGCGAGGGGGACTCACCGGTGGCCAGAGTCGAGGAAAACTGGCCGCTACGATTTGTAGAACGTTCAGGTGCATGCAAGTAGATTTTACTAACACAGTAGAAAAATTAACTAAATTCCTTATCGTCGAACTTTGGTGGAGGTTTCACTCGATTTCCGTCCAGCACCGCTGTTACATTTATTTATTTAGTTAATGATAAACGGGCGACGCCCAATCACTGATTAATCAATTTTTAATCGGTGATCGGAGCGACCAGTCTGTGATTTAAAATAAAAACAAAAATGAATATAATACAACAGTGATTTGCGATGCAAGTGTGGTAATTGTAATTTACGACACTAGTGCCATAAAACTTTTTCTGACGAGTGTTGCAATCACACAAGTTCTGAAAAAATTTTACTTCACGAGGTGTGAAAATGGGGTTTTTTGCGCACGTGCGTAAAATGCAATTTTCGCACCGAGTCTAATAAATCATGATATTCTCGCTTAGGATACTTTTTGCGTCACAACCCCGTGACGAGAAAATCCCCGGAGATAACAACCAGTGTTTTTCTTTTACCGCCGTTAATAAATAAATTTCGATTTTTTTCCTCAGCTACCGGAGATCGACCGACGGAGACAGACATCCTGCTGCAAAAAGTATCGGACACCTTGTCGAGTTCTCTGCCGCTTTCGGAGTCGTCAGTTCCCTCTGTGGCGAAGCTGCCGCCCGAGCCCGAGGAAATCGTCGCCGCGCCACCAGAAATCATCGTCAAACATCCGTGCGCTCCGCCGCGTGCGAAAGACGAGTCCGACCGTCTTCCCGAGAGATTCGAGAACTACCAAGAGGCCAAGGAAGATCTTAAGCCGGTCAAACAGACGGAAACGAAGAAGCGCGAATCGCTGTTGTCCGACAAGAATCTCGTCGACGCGAGTACGCCGAACGCGACGATAAATTCCCAGCAGGACACGTCCGACTACGTGTCGGCGACGGGCGACGATCTCTCGATCACCGATTGGGAATATCAGTTGCCGGCTCCGCCGAGCGCCTTCAGGGACAATATTTCCCCGGACTTCGATGGTTACGACACGATAACGCTGCGCTCGGTCGAAGCTTTCAAGGAGGCCGTCGCGGATCGAGAAGAGGAGATTCCGGTCGATTCGCCTGTGCGCGAATCTCCGCTACCGCCTCCAGTGGCATCGAGAGAAATTCCGGAGATTCCGAAACCCGCGACGGTCCAAAAGGTTGAGAATTCTCGACCGCAGGAAGCGGCTCCGTCCCAGCCAACGAAGCCCAGGCTCGGCTCTCGCACGTCGTCGGAGAGTCGAAGCGTCGATAAGAGCTCGGAATTGAAGAAAGAAATTATCACGGAACTGGCGACGAAGATCGAGAACGGAAGTTTGTCTCAGAACGGCAGAGCGTCCGAGCAGGATTCTCGCAGAACTTCGGCCGAGTGTGCGGCACCGAAAATCGCGCCGGTCGACAACACCCTGTCGAACTTCACGATCACGACTTACTCGAGACAGAAGAGTTTGAACATATTCGAGGAGGAGCCGGTCGAGGAGAGACGAGCAGCGCCGACAGTGAAGAGTGCGGAGGAAAAAGTCGAACGGAGTTTCGCAACGCTCGGAAGAAACAAACCGTCGTCTCAGAACTACAATGGGAACGTCGGTTCGAGAAACGCGTTCAACAAAGCTGAGAATGTTTGTCGATCGGAGGAGAAACAACCGGCCACAGGGCGAGCGCAGAGCGTCGAGGATGACATAGCTTCCGAGATGGTTTACAAGAAACCCGAGGAAAAAATTCATTTCGGTCAGCACGACTCGCTGCTGAGACGACCGTCGCTCAGCAACGGACACGAGAAATCCACGGTGGTTCACAGATCGAAGAGTTACATTATGCTGGCGAACAACTCGAAGTGGCGAGAGAACGCGGACGTGGAGAAACGGGAGGTGAGCTCGAGGAACGAAATCGACGATGGTCGAATCGTCAAATCCACCAGCGTAACGAACTTGAATCAGGAAACTCCTCGACAGAACGAGAAATTTTCACAGTGGAGGGAGAATATTCTGAAGAGACAGGAAGAACCGTCCAAGGAGAAACAGCTGCAGTCTCTGCAGGTAATTAATTAATAACCTTTTGGTAACGGAAAAAATGTTGAAGCTGAAAAATTGAGCGCTGAAAGAGCTCATCGACTAATATTGCTAATATGCGCTATAAAAGGGTTCTGTTAATAAATTAATTAATTAATTTTCCAGGTTCTCAAGAGCATTTTGCCGCAGTTGAAGAGCACTCAACAGACGGAGGAAAATGTCCTGGATTCGCCGAGCAGAAAGGACCATTCCCGCGACAAGTGGTAAGTGCGAGGACGTTCACAGCCAAAACAGATATTCCACGCTGCTCCAATTTCACATCACGCATCGTTTTTTCATTCAGTTCGGAGCCTCTACCGGAAGCGGATCGGATCGAGTCAAAGTCGAGCCCGGTGGAAGATCGACCTGAAGCGGAGTCCAAGCCTCAGAAAAATGTTGAAGAGGCCACAACGAAGCGCTACAAGTACACAGGACCGCCGGCCATAAGTCTGGGAAGTTGGTCGGAGCGGCCTCGCGTAAACGTCCAGCTGAAGATGGACACGGATTACAAGTTCGGCACGAACAACACATCGGGCGCGAAAACCGTCGTCAACCTGAACGGAAGGAGCGACGAGAAGAGGGACGACAATCGGTCCAAGGAGAATTCCACGAACACGTTGCCGAAGAGCGTCGCGACGAACGGAGTGTCGACGAGCAACGGTTCTGCGGCGCGCAACGAAACGTCGCACCTGCGGAGGCGAGACTCGGAGGACGAGCTCGCCAAGAAGCTGATAACTCACACCACGGCCGCGGGTTTCAAAAAGCCAACGCTGAACAGAATCGGCTTTCAGGAATCCAAGAACGGTGGGCAGATCGAGGACAAGCCCATCGTCACGAGCGTAGCGCTGAAGAAAACTCACATCGAGAGGTCGGACTCGCGCCTCGACCAGCAACAGAAGCGCGAGGACGACGACGACGAGAGGATCGATACGAAGCCGGTGAGCTTCAAGGAGTTGACAAAGACTTTCGGTCAGGAAGTCTGCCTGAGAAGCAATCCGAAGCGCGTTCTCCAGAACAGGCACAGCGATTACTACGGAACGAGAACGGACGTTCAGCAGAGTTTCTCGAGCACGAGAAACGGTCAGGCGGGATTCTCGGAGAACGAGGCCAAGAACGCCAGAAATTACGGAGTCTCGAACGGCGTCCAGAAAGACCTTGTTCGCCCGACGGTCAAGAGATACACGTCGGTCGTCGGCATTCAGTCGCAGAACAACAACAACTATGCCGAGAACGGGGAAACGATCGGGAAGAGTCACAACGCGACGATGAAGATGAATGGTTTGATGCCGGTCGTGAAGGGATTCAAGATACAAGTCGGCCAGAACGAGACCAAAGCGAACGGCTTTTCGGTCGTCGAGAACCCGAAGAAAAGCTCGAGCGTGCCGCCCGTTCCGCCGACGATGCCGATCATCACCGGCGTCACGCTGAAGAACACGAGACCGAAGTCGATGCCGGTCTGCAACGCCGATCCGAGGGACCAGTTGCTGGAGTCCATCAGGAGCTTCGGCGGGCGCGACAAGCTCAAGAACGTCAATACCTTCTCGTAAATTAAGGGTCGTTCGGTACAGCGCCTTCATTCGGCACGCGTGAATGTTATGACCCTGAAAATATCTGCACGACAAATTTCATCTTTGGCAAATCTTTTTCAATGCACTGCTTTGGAAAGTGAAAACAATTTTTCACTCGTGCAATTTTCTTCGAGTGAAACCCAGCGAAGTTTGTGCGATGAAAAAACACAACCTGTAACTCGATGAAATTTACTCTCGTGCAGATATCTTAAGGGGCATATAAATATAAATATTGGTCATTGATTGATCGCATCGAGCTCGTTAACCGCAGACCAAGGTTCTTTGATTCGTTACGTTGGAAAGGCGGAGATTTATTTCGCGGATTACGAACTTCCGAATGTAAATATTAGGCTTAGGTATTATTAATATCAATATCGCATAATTCCTTAAGGGAAAACATTAGTCACCTGTTTTACTTTAATGATATATCGAGTGCGTCCGCGAGGAAGTTACTCGGGTGCTCCATTAACATATATAACTATCGATTAAGTTGTAAAATCATCGTGTTCTACAACTTCATCGTGATTATTTTATTTTGCTTCACCGATATGGTAACTCCTCGTCAATCGGGATATCCATTATCGAACAAGTAGGATAGTTATATATGTCGTGTACATAATCGTACTCGATGTTCGAACGAGACATTCGGTTTATTCATTGACAATCGCGCACGCGCGAAGCTTCGAGCGAAAGCAAACGCTACGACCGTCGAGGGGGATTCGAGAGAATCCCAAGTCGTCCCGTTTATTTTTCTTCGCTACTCGTGTGCGCGCATCGCCGATCGGGAGCGTCGACAGAGGACGTGCAAAAATTATTTGTAAAACAATAATTTCGTCATGATTTGTCGGGGAAAAAAAAACCTCTGCCATATCGGATTGTTTCAATGGATCCGACGATGGTTAAATTATCTGAATAATTCAATTGTAAGAGTCGGTTTAGTCATTGTTGAGAGTAGCTTACCCCAAAAAATAATTACATTCGTTTGTACATAAAGGGATGGAACCGTGGAATTGTATTTTCTTTTATTTTTCATTTTTTTTTCTTTTTTTCTTTCGAAACGGCAACGGTATTTGACGCTTCTGTCCAGCGGTGTAAAAAGATAGTTTATTTTTTATTACTTCGTAGATATCGTATAGTATTTCAACACTGCTCATTCGCGTACGGGAGTTCAGATGTAAGCGTTATTTAAGTTTTTTTTCTCTCCTTTTCTTTCAAAGTTCACGAAGACCGTTTCTACAACTCTAGCTTTGGTCAACGATTTTCACAGTTTAATAGATAATAATAATACCAAAGTTGGTTGCGGACGGATAATGATGGATGTACTATTATTTAATTAACAGAGCAATAACGACTAAACGCGTGCTAATTATCGCAAAGTAAATAAACTTTATAAGTTTCTATAAACGGGACCAAAGGTAATACACACTCTTTTTATTTTACATACAACACACACATATATATATATATATCGTACAACGAATTAACGTGTCGTCGAAAAAAAAATTAAAAAATAAAATATATATATATATATGAAACGTAGCGCAAGTTGCTTGAAGTGAAGCTGGTCAGTCGAATTACTAATGTAAAAAAAAAAAAAAAAAAAAAAAAAATGATATTCAATATTTTTTACAATGAAAACTTTTCCGGGACGTGGACTTTTCCACTTTCGTTGTGCCTTACGAGACATCGACCGTTTGCGTCGGGTTGCGAAACATGTTGAAAACGGATCACACCCTGGCGCATTTGATGCAATCAGGGACGTTCGGACAAGCTCTCCGCACCTGCGATTTGCATTAAATTAATCGGCGAGATCTGGCAAACGGTACGCAGAATCAGGTGGTTTCTTCATACGCGGTGAAACTTTATTGTAAATAAAAAAAAACACGTATGTCAAACAATGTATTTAATTCCGGCGGCATAAGCAAGTATGAATACCGACGGAATTGTAATCTATTTATATATGTTGTAACTTATACTTGCATTAAAGTTAATCAAAAAATTACTCCCGACCACTTTTACCCGCGCCTCCTCGCGCTATTCCGAAGCCGTTTCTTGTGGACGAATAAAATTCAGGACTGAGGAAGTATAGTCGAAAACAACGTTTAATGGAATTTCAATACAGCGTTATCGTAACAGCACCATCGATGTCAATTCGCCTTATCTCGAGTCCGAACACCGAATTAACAACTTTATCGGAGCACCAATTAATTATTGCGGTTCGTAAAACCTCTCAAGTTCGTACATCGTTGAGGATTCGTAAAAAATACTCTTTTACGTTAAAATACACAGTTCGCGCGCGTTCAATAAGTTAATCGTACGATAACGAATACGCGCCACTCGTTCGCGGGCGAAACTTTTCAGGCTTCGCTCGACATCGATTATTTTTTCTTCGATTTTTATTACAACTGTATTAAACTATCGGTTATCTTTTTGCTGGTTTTTCTTTTTTGTGCTTTCCAATAATCACAGTTCGGAGCATCGTTGACGACTGACGATTAGACGTCTTTAAATATCTACAAGGCATTAGATGCGTATAAATTTCATCAATGTTCGCCGCACCCGCGAGAGTCACCGCTCGGTGGAGTCCCAGCCTACTCGTCGGGAATAGGAGTATTGCAATTACCGTGCCACAACTTAACGTCCGAGTCGCACCGCGAATAATTCGAGAACACATCGGTGTAACCGCGATCGCGCCACCACGTGCACAATTGTCTGTTCCAGCCACAGTCGACCGCGTGTATCAGCTCCGGCCTTTCCATTCCCAGAAGCGTGTAGAAGTCCTGATCTCCCAAGTGACCCTGAAAATATAATTATTCCACGATGAACCGACTCGATTTCGTAGAAAAAAAAGTATAGGTCAAATATTCACTTTCTCGGCGAGGAAGCCACGTTTTCGTATAAAAAAGAATATAAAAATGTTAATATTCAGGAACTTTTCGAAAACGTCGAGAAATGCGATTTTTAGCTGGTTTGAGATAGCGACACAGCGACTGACTGTTTATATTTCCTGATACGGAAATTTGTGAATCTTTGAAAATTTGCATTTTTCGTCCGACACGAGTTCATGCATCAAACGTGACTCTACGAGTAACATAATTTGGAGATTCGTCCTCAGTGGGGAAATATACATTAAGGCAAAGGCTCGAAACGACCGAGTACGGAAATTTGAGTTAGCGATTTTCTACAATAAATTATGCGGAAAATGTTGACCGTTTCAATTTTACGTAGCAATTTATGTTACGCAAAAAAGGTGCAAAGTAATTTGCACATGGCTTCCCCATTTCTTACAATTTTACGCGCAGCTTCCTCCGAAGCGAAGCCAAAATCGATCGACGAAATTTCTCGTGGAGAAAGCTGTGCGCAAATTTTTATTTTTTAAAATCGCGATACCTTGAAACTATATTTCTCGGTAATGTGATTGACCATATCCTCGCTGACGATTTGATCCCACTCCAGCGAGTTTCTCAATCTCTCGAGATGAAACAGCACGACGCCGCTGTTGTAGCCCGGATAGCCTCCCAGCGAGTCGGGCTCGCCGAACATAGTTTTTGGATTCCTGCTTCTGTACAGATACAGTACATGGCGATACACGGGAGTGAGCTCGGGAGCCAATCCGAAAATGGCTTCGGAGCCAAATTTTTCAAACTCCCCGAAGAGATCCTTTATGTCCCTTCTGAATTTGGTATCCGCGTCGAACATCACAGCCAACTTCTGATCCGCTGGCGCAATCTGGTGCAGACCGAGGGACAGGAAGAACAGAGCGTCCGAGTAGTACGTTCCGGGCTTGCTGCTGAAATGCGGCGACATCACCGACACGATGTACTCCAGCTGCGAAGCCAGCTTGTGAACGTCATAATATTGCACCTGCAGATTAAAAAAAAAATTGTTTTTAAAAATGAATAATTAATTTTAAACCTCGAATATCTCGGTAACTGAGCACTTATTGCAAAAAAAGGGTTGAACACTTTTTGCAGTGAATTTATTGAACTTTAAGCGCGGACAGTTACATTTCTAAAAAAAACTTTTTTTACATGTCCACAAACATGATTACAGTTGACGTTAGGCTAAAAATGATGGGCTCAAAAATTATACCCAATGCACTCAAAGGGGTAACGAGATAGTCGATAAATGTACTCCAGCTGCAATGCGAGTTTGTGAAAGTCATAATATTGTAATTGTGAATTAAATTTTTTTTCCCCACTATTAATCCTCAGTGTGCACAGCTCCGTAGCGAGTCCTTGATTTTCAACCTCGAATATCTCGAATATCTCGGTAACTGTGCGCCTTTTGGAAAAAAAAGTTGAGACACTTTTTGCTTTTAATTGATCGAACTTTGAGCTCGCGCAGTCGATTTCCAAGGAAACGTTTTTTAACCGCCCAAAAGCGTGCTCGAAGTTGACCTTAGGCGAAAAATCTCGGGGTTAAAAATGCACACCGAGTGTTAATCAGACGGTAATGCGAGACCATAGAACGACCGGGCTAACCTTCATGGACTTTCCGGTAACTTTCATCACACCGCCGATCACGTCTTCGGCGATCGCTCGACTTTCCTTGTCGCTTATGACGTGAAACGCGATGTCGACGGACGAGAGTCTCAGCAGCGAGTCCGTGAATATTCTGAACTTTCGTCTCATCGGAGAGTTGGTCGTGACCTTCGTGAATATGCACCATACGTTGTAATAATTATTTACTCGCGAATCGGTCGCGCCAGGTTCGTGGCTGTTGGGATTCTTTGGGCCGCGCTTGCTCGTCCCGTCGACGAGAGCTAAGGCGGCCGAAACGTTCGTTCCCTCGGTGGCATTTTGTATTCCGAAGTAGTGCTCGCTCCAGTACGCACCATTCGACGTTTCGATGCAATACAGAACGACCAGGAGTATCGCGACAACTGTCAAATTCAATAGAATCTTGCGTAACAAACGCATTTAACTACTCGTTCGTCATTTTACGACGCGCCGACTACGTCGACGATATCATCGTTTCCCGATGAAACTCTTCGGCACACGCGGACGGGGCACACTCGCGTTGAGACTTTCACGTAAACATTGCATTTTATCGATAACCGTCGACAATCATCAACCGCTCTCTGCTCGAACAACATCACAGTTGGCCGCCATTTGCAATAACTCCACTGCTGCCAGTGTTTGGAACTAATGGAACTAATTGTAGGCGATGTTTTTCTTCTTTTTCTTCTTTTTTTAAAATGAAATAATCGATGTATATTGCAATCGATTTTTTTTTTCCTTTAAACGTCGATAAGGTAGGGCATTGTTTTTACGATAAGCTTGTTCAAAAGAAACTAGTTCGGAAAAACACAATTTATCCGAATGTTGTGTACTATAGATGGCGCTTGTAAGCCTGTTTTGGACCGATTTCGCCTTTAGCGAATAGTTTAAGCGAGTTCGCGAATAAACGCAATCCGCAAACGTTTCTTTTTTATTATAATCGCTTTGGTTTTAAGCGCACTAAATGGCGTGTTTAATTTGGATTGTGTTTTACTCTTTATTAGACTGGGTGCGAAAATTGCAGTTCTAGGCAGGCTGCGCGTAACGCCCGTTTTCACACCTTGTGCAGTAAAATTTGGTACGATACTCGTGTGAAGAACTTTTTCTGAACTCGTGTGATCGCAGCAGAAAAAGTTTTATCACACCGGTGTCGTAAATTACTATTACTCATTTAAGGGAATCGTCCCTTCCGGTTTGAAAATCTAATTTTTCGACTGGAAGTGATGTCACTTCGGGGGAAAGTCACTTCCGGTTTCAAATTATCATTTTTCCCCAGATTGCGTCACTTTCGGCAGAAAAAAGTTTTTCAAACCGGAAGTGACCCATTTCCGGTATGACGTCACATCCGGTAGACAAAATGAGATGAACATTTTAAATCTTTCTCTAGAATGTATCTCGAATGCAGTCAGGGACAGAAATGTGTGAATTAAGGAACACAGGAAAATGGGTAAAAGAACTACACTTAACGAGGAAAAGAAATGCACTTTAACATCAAAGCGACTATTGAAGAAAAAAAAGTGTTTGCGGCTTATGTTCGTGTAATAGCACGCCCACTTGAACACTTCGATAAAAGCTTAATTAGGTACGAAACAGCCTTATTACACCATCTGTACAATATAACTGCGGATAGCTGGTGTTTCTCCGACCTTAATTACTTGGCGGGTCGAAGTAATTGCATGCAATTGCGATTAACGTGCAACGCCAAAGGCAGAGAGAGAAATCGAAAGTCAAAATCTTTCCAATAATAGATCGATACAAAAAAATTATATGGCACATCTTAAACTCTCGACTTTATATAGAACGATCGATACCTGCAATTCTTTTAATCTTATCATCGTATCGTTATGTGCCTTTATCGGGAGGTAACGAGAAGATAACATGGTCGCTCGCTGTCGAAAGATTTTCATTAGTTATCGATTTAGTGCTGCACGAGGATCGTTCCGCTAATACCGGATAAATGTTGCATGCAACATTGTACTTTACTCTACTATCTAATATCATTTGATTCGGAGTTCCGAGTATAACGAAATATTGGAATGTTTTCCGGCACGGAAAGTTACAAGATATCGAGATCAATCAGGTAGAAAAATCTTTGCGGAGGCTTCGAGAAATAAACTTGACCATTGTCATCGATATCACTCATCCATCATTAGGCATGAAGCGTATGATTGATATTGCCTTTTTAAATTACGCTTTTGTTACTTTTGTTGTATATTTTTTCATATTCTTATTTCATTATATTTTACTTTTGTTATATTTTTTCATACTTTTTTGTTCGTTATACTTTTGGCTTGTACACTTTTGTTATCATTTTTGTTATGATTTTTATACCTATGTATGATTTTTGTACGTTGTGGCACGGTGTTAATTAAGGGAGTAAGTCGTCAGAACACGTAATAAACAAATCTATCTATCCATGCACTAGTTTGTACTTTTTTAGAAACAATAAGTTTTTACAACTTATTGTCGACAAACGTGCACAATTTTTTATTCGCTAATTTTCCGACCGCACCATCTGGCTCTAGTTTTGCAAACAAAAGCGCAAACTAAAATTGTTACTGACACCGGAAATAAAAGGACAGATTTGCATATTAAAATCTGAAACAAACGAATTTGTCATTTATTTAAGAAAATGATTTTTACGAAACTTCGTATTCTAATTTTGTGAAATAATTTTTTTTCTGTGCAGCATGACTTCGAAACTGAAGTCAATGTTCAAGCGGCAAGTGTCGCAGCCGATTCGCACTGAGGTGGGGAACACCGAGGAATCGAGTGCCATTATGCAAGAAATGAAAAACGTCCCGCCGGAGTTTCTTCGACGTCGAATGAACGATAAATCCACGCCGTCCTACGTCGAAGACGATTCGACCGAGGGTGTAGTCCTTCGTCGGGGAAAAACTGGGATCAAGCGACACAAGTGATAAATTGCATTTCCACTTGAAACCACGTTAACCCTTAGTGTGCATTAGGGGTCATTTTTGACCCAACGTTATCCCGTGTTTTTTTTCGCCTAACTCCAACTATAAGCACAGTTTTGGACGGGTGAAGATTTTTTTTTGGAAATCTGACTGCGCGAGCTTAAAGTTTGATCAATTCCCGGCAAAAAGTGGCTCGATCTTTTTTTTTGCAAAAAGTGCATAGTTACCGAGATATTCGAAGCCAGGGCTAAAATTCATCCCGTGTACATTTAAAACTATATAAAACACTTTCCTCCCCGTCCGTCCCGGGCTCAGCCGGTATCAAAAATTGTAATAAACTTTTCTCACGGCTTCTCGTATGTACGGTCAAAATAAAAGTCACATCGCAAGCGGATATCATCACGGCTTTCGATGAGACTCTTCTTTTGATCCTGCACCCAGAAAAATAAATTATTTGACGACCACCGTTTATTTGGTTTAAGTAAAATATTTATTTAATTTAAATAAATATTTATTTTAATTAGTATAATAGTTATTTAAATGAAATAAATATTTATTTTAATTAAGTATAATATTTATTTAAATCAAATAAATATTTTACTTAAACCAAACAAAAGGTGGCCATCAAATAAATTATTTTTCTGGGTGTGAATGCTAGAATTCGTGAGAAAAGTTGATTACAGTTTTTATTACCGACCGCGGTACTTCACATGTTCTCAATGCCGTTTAGAGACCGCAGTCCACCGAGGAAAAAGAAAATTGTCTATCTCTGAGGAATTGGCAAATGCAGGGAAAGACAACTTTCTTTCTGTTCGGCAGGCTGCGGTCTTCAGTACAGTTTTTGTTACCAACTGGGCGGGTGTTTATAACACATCACCTTAATGGATTCCCTACGGTGAATCTACTAGTGTGCTTTGCACACTAAGGGTTAAAAGATCTGCTCTCGTTTCTCAAAGACTCAATAATCCGACCATGAATTGCAGCACATCATTGGGAGCGATCGAAGACCTACTGAAGTGCCCAATTTGCAAAGACAGGCTGAAGTCACCGAGGATGATGCCGTGTCAGCATACCTTTTGTCAGAGATGCCTGGAGAAACAACTGGAGAACTCCAAGGCAGACCAGAAGGGTAACAATTTTTTTCCTCACAATATCTACAGTAGTAATATTAAAAGTAAGCTCGCTAGCGACGTTTAAGCCAGTTCACGGAAGCAATCAGTAAAATCCGATAAACTTAGATATCGGCAAGCCAGATAAGCCAGCTTGGATTATGATAAAGATTTAGCTCAATAAATATTATCGCTCTGACTAATCGCCTAATGCCCGAAGGCTAAAAAATGGTGTCAACAGCCAAGATTGCTATGTGCTAATTGCCGACACGCTCGCTTGTTTGTATTTTCATCGTCGATGCAGCGTTGATCTGCCCGCTGTGCAATTTGACCGTGTCCGATCGGGCTCCCGATCTTCTGCCGACGAATCTCTATATCGAGAGTCTGCTTCGCGTTATGGAGAATCCTGGGGAAGGTTGGATACGCCTCGCCTCGAGAGCCCCGGTAGTCAGCTTCGCACCTCTGCCCGATCGGACCTCCGAATCCGACTCCGCTAGCACTGGTCTGAGATCCCCCGGATTGACGAATCGTTGCAGCCAATGCCCGATCGCATGCAGCAAGGACAACAGGTGCAGGCACTGCAAACAGGTGAAGAGAGTTTAGCATTTATGGATTTGATCATTAAATATTTTTCTCAAAGTAGTCCTAATAGTGTTCACTTCGCATAAGTTTCAGAGAAATGAGAGGGAACTGCAATCTCTTTTGGATGGTATAAAAAGAAAAAAAAATCAAGTATGTTAAAGGAACCAGAAAGATTAATTTTGTATGATAATTCCAAAATGTTATAAAAAAATTGATGAAAAAGAAAATTGTTAAACAAACCATTTGGAACTTTCTGGAATTATTTTTATGCAAAATTTATCTTTTTAGCACCTTTAATATCCTTGATTTTTTTAGATCTTTATATCATCGAGAAGTGTTTGCAGATTCCTCTCGTTTCTCTGAAACTGAGACTACCTTAATAGAATAGAATTTGTTTATTTGTTTTAGGTACACACCTTTTACAAATTTGCTAAATGGCTTAGCCTAGTACAGCATTAAACTTTTCTGTGCTTAAAATAACAAAACATACATACGAGACTACCTTAATAAGGGACTGTTAAAAAAAATTATACATTCTGCTCGATCGTTAGATCTTCTGCGACATCTGCTGGATCTCCCACGTCGACGAGCTGAAGGACCAGTTCAACAAAATCATCGGAATCCTGAACACGACTTCCAGCCGATTCGAGACCAGAATCGAAGAATTCAGGGTAATCTGTTTATTAAATATTAGAGTATGGGTTTATAAATCTTTCAGTCAAATTCACCGTGAATCAGAGAAATATTGATTGATCTGTGAACAGGCTCATGTGGATGAATTTAAGGAGTCGATCGACAGAGACGTGGAAGCCAGGATAGCCGAACTGAAGCTGCAGCGAGAGGAGAGGATAAAAAGATTGAACTGCCGAGCTAAGCGCGGTGAAGATCATGCCCTGGAAGTTAAGAGGAGATTGAGCAAAGTAGCGGAGGATGTTAAGGAAATGCAGAACGGATCTTACGATGCTCTGGACGACAACAACGCTAAGGTAATCCCAATTTCTTATTTTGATCGGCGAAGCACGAAAAGAGCTAGTTTTCCTAACTGGCATCAATGAAGGGCAGTGTGAACTAATTTGTACCAAAGACCGCTGACAATAGCGAAGCAATTTGATGCCAGTAAAAGTGAAAAGTAAAAATTGCAGTCGATTATATAGATCCATTGAGGTAACACGTAAGAGCACCTATCAGTGACCTAACAGTGCTCTTATAGATACATCGAATCCTTTCTTCTTATACGCAATTCTTATACAACCCTCAACAAGCGCATGCATAGTACCCCAAATATACACATATTTCTAATCATCTCGCTGTATATAAAAAAAAATATGAAACCGAAACCCCGACAAAGACCGCTGTCCAGTAGTGAACCAATTTGATGCCAAAAGTAAAAATAACAATCAATTATATAGATCCAGTAAGGTAACAGGTAAAAGCTCCCATCAGTGACCTAACACTGCCCTTACAGATCGGGTAAAAGTGGGGAATATGGCCCGGTCCTTATATCATTGATTTACGTGTTAATCGACGTGGGCCATATTCACCACTTTTACCCAACATCGAATCCTATCTTCTTATACCCAATCCTTATTCAACCCTCTCCAGGCGCATGCGCAGTACCCCAAAGACCGCTGTCCAGCAGAGAACCAATTTGATGCCAAAAGTAAAAATAACAATCAATTACATAGATCCATTAAGGTAAAAGCTAAAAGCTCCCATCAGTGACCTAACACTGCCCTCACAGATACATCAAATCCTTTCTTCTTATACCCAATCCTTATTCAACCCTCACCAGGCGCA
This sequence comes from Ichneumon xanthorius, assembly GCA_917499995.1. Taxonomy (NCBI): domain Eukaryota; kingdom Metazoa; phylum Arthropoda; class Insecta; order Hymenoptera; family Ichneumonidae; genus Ichneumon; species Ichneumon xanthorius. Next base: position 14,667,323 of record OU824205.1, on the reverse strand, counting down.
TGCGCAGTGCTCCAAACACCCCATCCCGACTTAACAGTTTCTAATCATCTCGCCATAAAAAAAAACCCCCAAAAAAAGAAAAACCCCCATCAAAGACCTCTGCGAAAAGATTAATTCGATACATACTCCCTAGTACACAACCGAGTCTCGTCGACCGGGGGGTGGAGAGGGGGGGGGGGGGGTGGTGGTGGTGGAGAGTTAGTTGGCAGCGTGCGCGTGAAAACGCGTTTAAAAGTAGCTCCTTTTTCCAAATAAAATCTGGACCACCCCTCCCTCGTGTACCTGTCCCGTGCAGGATCTCGCGCAGTATTGATCATTCCGGGTCGGGTGAGTGGTCGGGCGAGGACGGCACCGAGGGGGGGGGGGGCGAAGAGTGAGGAGGGAGGTCGAGCTCGAAGCCGGCGGAGGAGGAAGCGGTTTGCGAAGTATAGAATCGCTTGGGGATGGCGCTGCGGGGGGGGGGTGAGGGGGGGGGGGTGAGGAGAATGCATGGAAGAGGAAGAGGGACGAAAGGGTGGGTGTTGGACTGGGCGATGGAGAACGCGGAGGGGGTTGGGCTTTTCGGAGAAGAGATGGTTGCCAGCTACTGCTACGTCTGCTGCGGCCGCGGCCTGGCGCGGCGTCGTCTCTGGCCGCGCATCGGTGAGGGAGAGCCGGAAGGTGGTAGAGAAAGTAAGGATCCACCTATGGTCGGCGGCGAGGCGGGCGGGACGGAGAGGAAAAGGGCAACGGCGCTTCTGTGTTAGGGCCGACTGCACACCGGCTCGCACCACTGGCGAACCTCGCCAGGGACGGAGGGAAGAGACGTTACAGCGATGCCGCACCGAATGTAATGGTGTTGGTGCACCGTAAGGCACGAGCAGCGAACGTCTGTCGCTGACAGCCCATTACCACTGTACAAACGCGCTCGCCCCCCCCCCCTCCGCTCGCCCCGAAGGCCGCACAGTGTTCGGCGAATGTTATCGCTGTGCGAGGCATGTGTGTGTGGGGGGGGGGGGGGGCGGAGAGGAGCGCGACTACTATCTTTGGGGTCGAAGAAAAACTTGCACTGTTTCCGACGACCACGATGGCGGTTTCTCGGATTGGTTCTTTTTGGGGTTGATAAGGGTAGAGTGAAATTGGGTCTGGAAGGGTTCTTGGAAAGTCGGGGGTTTTTAGGGTAAAAACATTGAGAGAGTGGTTTGTGATGGTAGGGAATGTATGAATCTGGAAGTCCGGACAAGAAGCCTGCACTGGAAAACAAATTTGTATGGGATTTGATGTAGTGGACTGGAAGGTTTTATGCAAAAAAATAAAACAAAAATGGGATATTACATTTAATGTGTAGTGTGATGAAACATTCAAGTTTGGTATCTTAGAAACATTGGAGATACTTTATTTTTTATAATTTACCTTAATTTTACTATGAAAGTACTTTAATTGAAATAATTTATTTTAAGTTCAATGAAAAAGTACATTAATTTTTCATTATAATTGTATATTGAATTTAATGTACTAGTTTTTGCATAAAACTTCCAGTCCGGTACATTAAATTAACGATTTTTTTTACAGTGTGCTGGAAGTTTTTATGCATAAGCTGCTTTATTATATTTCATGTACAATTGGGCCGGCAAATTAACGTACGATATATTAAAAACCTTAAAGATACTTTGCTTTTAATAAGTGGCTGTAATTTTAGTAGTAAAGTACTTTAAATTCAATAATCTACTTTAATTTCACTGTAAACCCTCATTAAGTTTTCATCACAATCGTACATTAAATCTAAAGTACAAGTTTTTAGAAAAAAAACTTCCATTCCGGTGCATTAAATATACAATTTTTTTATCCACAGTAATATATCGTTAATTTTTATAGTGTGCCTCGATGCGGCACACTACAGACTGTGGAACGGAATTATTCCCGTCAATGAGATTTACCACCAATCGGTGGACGTTCCTCGATTTAGTGTATCTCGGTGGTAGGGAGAATCGGGATGATATAATGCTCTACCGAGAAGATTCATCGGTGAGCCGGAATGAAAACTCGGTCGACTCCAGTGTGTCACGTGTTACGCCTCGTGATAAACGAATTTCCAATACCTCATCGGAATCTCCTCTTGAATGCAATCCGAACAATATAGAAGCCACTCCGGTTTCGTATAATTAGTCTATAATGTGTTTCATGTATTTTTTGTTTTTTCATTTTTTTCATCGAGATACAATTATTGTATCTTGGAGGGCGTGCAGACGAATACCTTTCGAATCGAATTGCTCGGGTTTGGAGGTAAAATTGAGTTGCGGGCACGAGCCAGAGTGAACGATGTATAAAGCCCGACGGACATGCTGAAAATCTGACTCTCGTGGTGGAATCAATTTCTCCGGTCTTGTCTTGATATCGGGGACGATCTCGTGCACAACGAGGCGTGCGAGAGAGGGAGACGGGGAGAGAGAAAGTGAGATAGAGTCCCGAAGCCTCGAGGAGGTGAACCACGCCTGTTGCCACCCTCGCGAAGACCGTAAGCCACGCCCGTTCTAGCTCGTGCGCTACAATCATCCCCTAGGAAACCCCGCGAGCTCGATCCTGTGCCCGGCGAGGGCTAATAATTCACGTCACGGACACACTCTGCCATAAAGACTCGACAACGCGCTCGTCAGCTCCCCCCCCCCCCTACTCTTTACTTTTAGTATGCACACTTGTGTGATTTTATAGTTGACTCACGAGTAACCAACTCTCGTCGGTCTAAACGGTCAGTTTCACGTCACTTCCGGTTTGAGAATCAAATTTTGCGGCCGTTAGTGACGTTATCTAAGGGAAACGTCACTTCCGGTTTGAAAACCTAATTTTTCGACCGGAAATGACGTCATTTAGGGGAAACGTCACTTCCGGTTTGGAAACCTCATTTTGCGACGGGAAGTGACGTCATTTAGGGGAAACGTCACTTCCGGTTTGAAAACCTCATTTTTTGGCCGGAAGTGACGTCATCTAGGGGAAACGTCACTTCCGGTCTGAAAGCCTAATTTTTCGACCGGAAGTGACGTCATCTAGGGGAAACGTCGCTTCCGGTCTGAAAGCCTAATTTTTTCGACCGGAAGTGACGTCATCTAGGGAAAACGTCATTTCCGGACGAGAAATGAGATTTTCAAACCGGAAGTGACGTAATTTATAAGGTCACATCCGGCGGAAAGCTAATGATATTAATAATAACATTAATAATAGTCACACTGGCTTAACAAAAAAAATATGGTGGTCCTTTGTGGACAACAAATGTTTGTTAAATGTGGAACCTTTTTGGTTTATTGTGTATTGTGGCTCGCGGTGATTCGCACACTCGCGGCATTCGGATGCGGAGTTTCGTTACTGGGAACTTGTCAATAACATCGTCAATTTTGTAATGAAACACCCGTTCCCCACAGGAAACAGAATATAGTCGATTAGAGCGTCGGTTACAGCACTATGCGAATTTCCGGGTATCTGCATTGATGAGAGCGTCGTCATTAATTCGCAGACAATAATTTGACGAGTTCCCAAAATTCACACGTTGTATTGCCATCCCCGCCGAATAATTGCAATCGTGTAACTCGATTACGTGAAAACACGATCGACAGGGATTAGCACAGCCCTGGGGCATATCACTATACTCCAGCACTTAACCCTTTGAGCCATTCATTTTGACACTATAAAAACGAAACCTCGGTTTTTCATGCCAAGAAATTAGTTTGAAAAATTGAAAACTGAGCGAAAGAAAGTGGGACAACGTATGTCCCACCGTGACGCAAAGGGTCTGCACTGTGACACTTTATTTAAATAATAATGATTTCATTGTTTATTTATTTATTTATTTATTTATTTGACGGGCCGAACCCTTTGACATATACATTTTTACAGGTCAGATAACAATATTGGCATGAACCAAGATAAAGCATGTGGCACGTGTAACATAATAACATCGTAGTATATAAAATATCAATTCATTTTTCTCTTTTTATTTTGGAAACTTTTAACATCATTTTTATCAACTTTTATCAACATTTTTCAACAAAATTATTTAAATACTCAAGCTTGACAAAACTATGTGTTGATTGCAAGTAAAATTAATTTTACACTCAATACCCAACCTCGTTGTCCAAATGAGAAAAAAAATACTGAAAATCGACTTGTTTTTTGGGCCCCAGGCTTATGCAGACCCCTTAATACGATTTGGGTTCATCGAGTCGTGAAAGATTTGCTCAACGAACCGAGAGAGAGACACTCCAAGATGACGAAGTGTTAATCGTTCACCGCAGCGTTGAGAAGCTTTTTCTTTTTTTCTCGCTTTTATTACTTTACATTTGTGAAGTGTGCTGAGAGGCCCAGTGCAACGCCACCGCTTCGCAGCCACGCGCCGACTTTCCAACCGTCCCTAAAATTAGCCACAGTGACAGCGGGACCGGCGAATGTCGTACGCGCAGATTGTATATAATGCGGGAGTAGTTCGAGACCCCCGGCTTCGAAGCCTGGGAAAATCAACTGACCTGTAACTAACTGGGGTATCATTAATTCTATAACACGTATGTTTATATCGCTAAGGTCGTACATTAGGAGTCTAGTGGGACGCACGTTTAACTCCCGAGTTGCACGGTAAGGCCAATTTGTCGAGGGAAGCTACCGAGAGTGGAGCGAACGACCGCCAAGCTCGCTCTGCCGAATACGTCGATTTATCCCGCCACTGTCCGTCCATCCGTTTTTCAATATTATTTTTGTACGCCAGACACTCCTCACCTTTTTTTTCACTCCCCCGTGACCATAGCAAAGGCGACCGCGGTAGAGGAGACAGAGGCTTTTTTCGAACGCGGTTTTTGCACCAACGTATCGACATTTCGTGTCTTTCTGGCTGACGCGCGGATTTTTTCCCGAATGGAACAAAAATAGTCCGATACACCGGGTTCCGACTTCCACTTCCGAATCTACAACTGTGCCTGACGAAAATAGAACGTGTAATATTCTAGATAACGTCGAAACTGTTTTTCGAAGTTTCCTCACGTTTTGCTATCCGGATCGTTGATGCTTTTTTTATTCTATGTCAATACGCAAGATTCATGCGTTTCGAGCAGCCAGACAAGCCTCCAACGAATGCAAAGTCGCTTTATATCGAAATCGAACATTTGACTTCCGTGATCTCTGCACTGAGAAGGATCTAGTAAAAACGACTATATCGCTTGAGAGATATTACCATAGCACATAGTAGTAGGGCGCTAGGGCGCCACCTATGGTAGGAAGTCTCGGAATTATAAGAATTTTTCTTAAATATTATGGTAAAAATTCTTGGAAATCTAAGACTTTCTGCCATAGGTGGCGCCCTAGCGCCCTACTACTATGTGCTATGGTAATTTTTCTTAGATGATCGGTAATTTTGACTAGATCCTTCTCTCAGTGTGCAGGAATTCTAGCTTGTGGTGTAAGAGTAAAAACCCTTCGTTCTATGCAAATACACAAGATTCATGCTTTTCGAGCTGCCAAACAAGCCTCCATCGTATGCAAAGTCGCTTTATATCGAAATCGATCGTTAGATCGTATTCCATCTGCAAATTCCACTTCCGAATCTGAAATTGTGTCTTCCAAAAATAGAACGCAAAATACTCCACTTACCTTCAAAACTGTTTTCGAAGTGCCCTCACGTTTTGCTATCTGGATCGTTGAAAAACTATTCCAGCCACGACAAAGTTTTTTTTTTATCTTTTTCTTCTTCGTTTTGGAGATGTGTAAATGAGATGAGGTTTGGATCTCGCTCGAGTGCCCGACGGCGGTATGAGAGTTGTTCTGGTACGAACAGTGATACAAACAGAACGTGGACCACCAAGCCTATTTGGTACACGTGTCTTTGCACGTTGAATACCGGCCGATCCGCCCTTGCAGCCCGCGAGCGAGAGACGAAGACGGAACGACAAAGGAGGACCACACGCTCCGACACGTGACCTCGGCAAGCGGGCTCGGGGGTTGGGGACGGGGTCGGGGGGTGTTGCGGGACCGAGCAAGTTCAGGACCCCGTGGACGCTGGGCTGGCTCGCTTGTCTATGTAAGTGCCAGAAAGCAAAGGGGACACAAAAGTTTACCCCGGCAACTAGCGTAGATCTCGATGTTGCGATGCCCCTGTGTGTACATGCAGTGGCGTTCCGTGTGTCCTCTCAATTGGCCGCAACTTAGCGTCGCATCGATGAGCACACGATTTGCGGGCTACGACGTCAACCGCATTGCTCCGCATGTTTCACGGGCCGGTTACCTCGGCTACGTACCCAATCGAATTAAACACAAACGAGTCGAGAGACCGAGAGATCGACGGGACGGTCGATCGATTATAAATTACTTCCCCTTTGATTCCGGCCAAGGGTTGGCCAAGGGTTTTTCTGGGATGGGAAACGAACCGGCGATTGTAGATGCAAACCTCAATGATATTACTTTAGGTCCAATGCGCAATAATCAAAGAATCTTGTGATTTGCACAGGTGAGGGTGTTCATGTCTCTGCATCGCGAAGCGACGGAACTGATGAATCTGGAGTCCACTTGGAGTCGAGAACTGTTGGAGGCCGAGGATGCAGTCGACCATTCGAAACAGAGCCGTATGGACTTTGTCAACTTGCGAGACAACATTGATCTCTTCTACAGGTATAGTTGCATTCATCAACTCGTCAAAGATATACGTACTTCGGCAATAATGGACAGTAATATCCGCTCTTTAGCGTGGCGTCAATTAAACAAAATGTTAATATTAATTAGTTAGGCCCTTCTGGCAGTTCATCTCTAAGTTCCAAAATTTACTCTCCTTCGCTCCAAATGCACTAATTAAAAAACGATCTTGATACACATTAACATTTTTTATATTCCCGATATGGTCATCACGATTACTAGGGGTAGGAAAGGCGAGAGAGGGAGAGATAGGTTCAATTGTTTCGTTCTCTACGGCGGAGATCCCCGAAGAACCTGTAAAACAAAAGCAATCGTCAATTAAAAGCAAGCAATAGAAACAGTAAAAGCTCAGGCTTTGGGGGCTGGGCTTGATAGGCTTGTTAGGTGCTTAGCATTATTGTTAATTTACTGAAATGAGCAAATGTTAACAGACGCAAGGTATTCGAACAAAAGGTGATAGCCAATCGCGAGGTGATCCAAAGACCCTGTGGCATGGCTCACGATCCTTTTAGAAACCACATTTTCGTCGCTTGTCCTGGCTCCCGGCAAATCGTCCATCTGGATAAAAAATACAAACTGATTAGAAGATACCAGAGTACGGAAATGATGGCTCCTCAGGGTCTGGCTTATGTGGAAACCACCGAAGAGCTCTTCGTTACCGGTACGACTTTTCTTAAAGTACAAGCGCGACATGACATCGACTGCTGAGAAACGGAAGGGCGTATCTCACGCAGTTAACTAATTTAACGTTTACATGTTAAGTGTCGTAAAATACACCGTTCCGTTCCTCAGCACTCGATATGTCGTTTTCCTTTATCGAACTGATGAAATTCTCTGTTGAAACAACGTCGATCAGACAAATGGAAGCACTGCATCTTCGTGTTCGATTGCAAGGGCGAAGGAAAAAAGTTGAGGCAGATGTGCAAAAAGGGACTGGGAGAGGCGCAACTGTCGTGTCCCGAAGGTTTGGCTCTTGACGCCAGCCGGAATCTTCTCTACGTGGCCGACACCGGTAACGATAGAATACAAATTCTGAATTTGGACGGTACCTGGCACGGTTTCATTGGCCCGTCTGAGAGACACGCCAACAGTGTCACGAAATCCGGCAAAGTCCAAGGAGTAGTCTTCAACCACCTCAACCAACCGACGGACGTTGCGGTCTCCGATGACTTCGTCATAGTCGCCGATTGTGGAAATCACAAGGTCAAGGTATGAAGAACAAGTCTAAAATCATACGGCGATGGATTTAACAAATTGCACGACATTGTTAAATTGTTACATAATTTTTTTGAAGATATTCAACCACGAGGGCGTGCTGATACATACGATAGGTGGATCGGGAACACTCAGGCGTTACTTCAGATCACCGGAAGTCGTTAAAACGGACAGCAAAGGTAACATCATCGTCGGCGATTCCGGTAACGCACGGGTACAGATATTCTCACCGAACGGCGAACTGCTCAGAGTTCTGGGTGGAAAAAATTCGAAGTCCAATAAATTCGGTTGGGTGTCCGGACTGTTGGTGAAGAACAATTTCGAGATACTCGTCGCCGATAGCAAAAACAACGCCATCAAGCTATTTTAGCGTTCAATGTATATATTGATTAAATTGTATTATATTGTACTGATGTATGTAACGAGTAAAATTCTCACAGTTCCATGCGACATTGAAACAATACCAGAAGATTAATTTTATTATTTCGATCTTGCATGGAATCGTAAAAAAAACCATCGATGACCCTGAAGATATCTGCATGGGACTAAATTTAATCGAGTTATAACCACTGCGTTTTGCATCGCCCAAACTTCGATCGGGGAAGTTCACTTAGGAAATAAAATTCTATAAATGAACCATTTCTTTTTCTTCCTAAAGTGCAGTGACGAAGACTTGCCAAAGATTAAATTTGATGTCATGTGAATGTCGTGTAAGTCGATGTTTTAAAGAGCAATGTATCTTTTTAGCAGCCTTACAAAGCGAACTATTCTCGGGTCATCGACATTTTTATTACGGTCCAGTTACTCAACGAACTGTGGTGAAACGAATAAAATGAATAAACCCTGCATAGTTCCATTTACTTTGTTCCAACGCTTTCCGTTTTTTGTAGTTAAAATTTTAACGAGTAGCGAACGAATAATGAAAAAATAAAGTTAATAAAGAAAAAAATTGAAACGAACAGGGAGGTCAGTGCGCAAATTCGATTAAAGCTTTTGAAGCTTCGCGTGGAATAACCAGCCGCCCCTTCCGTCCGTCCCTCCGCGGCTGTACAGCACGCTTCGCGTTCGCTCGTACTTCACCGATTGGTTTGCTTTTCCCAACCGCGTATATATAACACCGTACACCTATATCCAAATATCAAACAGATTTACGGTAAACCGTGTCCGATCACTCGTGAAACCTCGTAAGCATATTTGACCAATAAATAATTTGGCAAACGAATTGATCCCTCGGGACTATAAACAGATACTTAGAGGCACGCGCCCGTTCGGCTGTCCCGATAGACGCTGAAGTTATGTCCAAACTGTCCTGTTCGCCTGAGGTTCCCGATATGGTTAGCAGTTCGAAAGCGCGTAGGGTGCAACGAATATCAAACGTAATGGACAATTGGAGATCGAGCAAAGAGACGAGACCCCTACTGTGAGAACCGAAGCGTCGAGGGCCCGCGGCGTGAAATCTCTATTATAGGGGGGCAGAGAGTGGAACTCTCGGAATCGCTTTTGCTGGTGCTGACAGGGGGGTCGAGCATGTTACTGCATAGCCACGGGAACCCCCTCTCACAATGCGACAGTGTAATCGCGAATTAAATGTTTGCACGGAAACATATCGAGGAGATGAATCTGAGGAGTCGTTCCGAGCCGCAGGTCCGATGCTGATTATTGGATTTCTCTGAAAATAAAAAAAATACACCTTTTAGGGATGGAAATGAACGGGAAGAAATTATGAGGACGCTATGAAAATAATAAATTTGTGCAATTGTTTATCCTAGTCCTAGCTACATCGGGAGTCAGATGTCGACCTTTGAAAATCACGAAAATTGACGTTTTTTAAAAAATGGCTAAAACATGGAAAAATCGTTGTTCAATCAATTTTCTTTTGTTTCAAGGCTACATTCCACGTATTTTTTCTCGCTGATCACGAATATAACAGTTATTTTACTCCCAACCCAATATTTTCCAATTAAATCCCAAAAATACGATTTTTCGTGCATGAAATCGAGACTTTCAATGTCTCACTGTACTTTAGCCCCAAAAAGGCCAGCGTATTCGTGTTCAGCGGGAAAAAATACGTCGAAATACGTGGCAGTTCATAAAAAAAAAAAAAAACACAAAAAACAATTACTAAACTAATTATACATTTGTAAACAAACTCAAATTACCAATTGATTAAAAATAATGAATAAATCACAACATTTTGGATAAACATTTGTGAAAATTTAGCACACGTTTCACTAGTGTTTTGTGCAGCAGCTACCTTAATGGTAACGAACGGCGTTCATGGCAAATCCAGTGCGGTCACGAGAGTTCATCTCTCGCCCCTCGTCGTCATCGTGACAAATTGAGATAAATAATCGTTTGTCGGCGTGTCGGGTGCACAATGTGAACTCTCCAAATCCGTCACGGCTACACTCGAAAATCCATGGGCTGAATATTCTTTCCAGATCGAATGGCCACTAGAAAAATACAAACATCGAGATTAATATCTGTTTTTTTTTTTAGTGTGGCAAAATTTTGTCCCACGGTTCGATAGTTTTCGCGCGATGGAGGAGACTGCGGTGCTTTATCAACGATAAAAATGAAATTTAGATATGTATATTTTTTTTTGGCCAAATATAGGCTTGTGGATGAAATAAAGTTAGAGGGATTAAAATCTGCTAGGAAGTGTGGCAGCGAGGATTTCACTGAGGCTGCACTCTGTAGGACTGATCATTTTCCGCGTAATCCCATCACGCGCTGATAATAATCGAAATATGCAAATTGTCCGTGACCCACAGAAACGATTAATCCTGTCAGCGGGCCAATACAAGCGCATCGGTGTTCTCATATAAACCCGGAGCGTTGAGAGCGACGGTCGTGATAGTATTAGGGGAGAGCGGGGCAAAATGAAATCCGGGGGCAAAACGGACCGTTTTCACCCATTTTTTTCGACACCGAACAAAAATCATTGTATCCCAGCTCGATCGGTATCAGAAACTGTAAAAATCTTTTTTCACGGTAAAAAAAGGTCTCAATAAGATTTTTACTCATTTGACCGTACATCAAGCACTCGTGAAAAGTATTTTATTAACATTTTTAGTATCGACAAGGTACAAACCGCTCCGTTACAAATCAAATTAATATTAAATGAAATATAAAAAAAATATTTAAAAAAATAATATGGAAAAGAATATAAACCGAAGGTTAGATGTGGGATGTATAAGACCCTTGAGCGATGATGGCGGAATTATTATTGGCACGTCCGACACCCGCCGATAATTGGGATTAGCTCTTTCTGCTGTGTAAGGATGAGTGAGGCAAAACGGATCAGTCTCCTCCGTTTAAGAATACTGTTAACTGTCGATACTAAAAATGTAAGGAGTTTAGGCCTCAGAACACTCAATAAACGAATCTATCTATCTACATGCAAGTAGCCGTGAAAAATAATTTATTACAATTTTAGTGAGTGATATTTCGCATGTTCTTAAATGGTGGAAACTGATCCGTTTTGCCCCACTCATCCCTACACAGCAGAAAGAGCTAATCCCAATTATCGGTGGCTGTCGTACGTGCCAATAATAATTCCGCCTTCGTCGCTCGAGGATCTTACAATACCGCGAGGGTTTTCGAACGAAACTTCGAGAGTCTCTGTGCAGAGAGAGAGCGAGTGGTGGACTTATATATTCCACGTTCTCGCGGTAGTAGACGAGAGGCATCCGCCCATCGACTATACTTTCCCCTCTGTGTACCGACAACCCTACCGAACTATTGTGGTCGCATTAACACCTTGCATAATTGCTCCCGGGCTGCGTTTCATTGTGCCCGTACCGGCAAACATATCTCATTTGAATATTGGCCTATTCATATCAATCTACCGCTCCCGCACTACTGCCCGCCGTCGCTCGACGAAGCTAATATTTGAGCCGTGCGGTTTCCGACCTATCAATCCCGTGCAATACTCGCTCCGCGATATTCTCAGGCTGTCAGACTGATAATCGTCGGGCCATAATCAAAAGCCGTTCCTTTTTTATCTTCCCAATAATTCTCGCCTCTTCTGCTCGTATAATTTCAATTTAACAGCCAAAAAAGATTGCGCATACTCAGCCGGTCTCCGTACTCCTGCATACGCCTACCTACACAGTAAAAACAGTTTGTACTTTTTACAAGAACTTATTGTTCACAAACGTCCACAATTTTTTATTTGGTAATTTTCCGATCGAACCTTACGACTCTAGTTTTACAAACAGAGTGCAAACTAAAATTGTTAATGACACGGGAAACGGAAGAACAGGTTTGTATGTTAAAACCCGAACGAACGACTTTGTCACTTTTTTAACGTATTTATTTTTACGAAAGTTCGTATTTCAATTTTACGAAATTATTTGTGTACAGTGTACTTGGAGCTTTTGCTCTGCTTTGATTGATCAGAGGACATGTTCGATATGTTCTGCAGCGAAAAAAGTAGACATTGACATTTTTGCAAATTATAATCTTGATACTAACTATTGTTATTTAAAAAAATTTAATGTCGCATGACTACTATAGTTATAGCAACGGGACCTATTATGTTTTCCTTTAGTGAGAACTGGACCACTTTGGGGGTTACTCAGTATGATACAACGTCAACTGTACTTTTTGGATGTCTTCTTTGTTTCCTCGTTTGCTTTGTTCCTTGATTCTTTGTTTTCGAGGATGGCACTCTAGCCATGAGACCAAAGTGATCGGTACTAACTATTCTTGATTGGATAGAACCACGTACTTCAGGAGTGTCCTCAGGTGGCTTGCCTCACGACTCGAATAAGGGACACTACTAAGAAACGAAACTTATTACTCACACATGGTAATAAATACTGTTGGCCTTACACAACATCCTCGAATCCTGTTCACTGTCTAGCGGCTTAATATTTCAACACAAACGAAATGTTTTGCCAGCAGAAGCTCAGGAGCTTAAAAAAAATTAAGCCCACTTTAAGATTATTGATACTAAAATGGATTAAGACGCTCTTGCCCACCTAACGCTCACATACACCTAAACCAATTGTTGTATATATGTAAATAATTAACAAAGAATATAAAAAAGAAAGTTTCGTAACATCCACTTCTTCAGATCCGTCGAATTGTCTTCGAGCGAATACATTTCCTTTTTACGAATCTCGTTTCAACCAGCCCGGTAAAATGAAACGACTCTCCTCTTTTGTGTACTCCGCTCTCCTGCGCTGTCCACGAGTAGCCGATAAAACGATCGCGCTCATTCTCGGTCCTTCGCCGATAAATAGTTTTCCCTCCCTCTTTGTACGCCCCTCTCGGTCGAGTCTCCGTGCTCAGTTTATACGAGCCGGTAAAATAAAATTCTGAGCCGAGCAGTAACAATAAACTGCAGAAGCCTCATTCCGGTGTTCTCTTCGTCGCGATTAACCGTAGAGTTCCATTGCGCCCCGCTCGAAGCCCGTCTCTCTCCCGTCCTCCGAGTACCACGCTGGAGCACGAGCGAGGAGATAAACGCGCGAGCTATTAAGTTTCGGCCAATGAAACACCGAGCTGATAATAATTTTACCCTCGCGACGATCCGATTGGTCCGTGACTCCGCCCAGGGGTTGGTATCGATTCATCCCCTCGCCGGTCCACACTTTGCCCTCTCTGCCTATATATATAAAGCTCCGCTCCCCAGGGATTGCTCTGATAGTCCGTGCACGAATCTTCAGCGGGAACTACACTCGGACGTACCGTTGCTCCGTTTAAACGAAATTACCTTAAAAAAAAAAATATATATATATATGTATATGTACACACAAAAACTAAGCTAATCATTAAATTTTAAACGTTTAAACGAAATTACCTTAAAAAAACATCAATATATGTATACAAAAACTCAGCTAATCATAAAAATTTAAGCGTGTAAACGAAATTACCTTTAAACAAAAAAAAAGATATATATATATATATACAGAAAAACTAAAGGGATCATTAAAATTTCGAGAGTTTCGTGACAGAAATATAACTGATAAGAAAAAAAAGGCGCGAAAAATTTGGATTCAACGAAAGTTACCTTGGGCTATGCAGGTGTCTTGATTAGATTCGATAATTTTTTCATTTCTTCAAGCCGAGGAGAATATAATTATCCGTCGTGGCTTCGTGCGCGATCTTCGACATGGCGTCGCACCCCGCCGCCTACGATTACGAGGAACGGGGGCAGAGAATCGGCAGGGATCGGGTCGGTGCCGCGTCGAGACCTGCTGATTCGACCGTCGCTTGTACAAAGTGAGCCTATTAATTGAAAAAAAAAAAAATTAATTAATTAATTTAAAAAAATTATACACATCGAGCGGTAGAAAGGAGGAGTGTAATAATAAATGGAATAATTTTAGCGCCCAATATTACGTGGATCAGAGCAGCGACATCAGCGGTGAGGACCTAGCGGAATTGCCTTCTTGCGTCTACGCCGGAAGACAAACGCAACACGTGGCTCACGCGTCTCCGCACACGCACTCGCCGTTGCATTATCACATGCCGATATCGACGTCAGGTAGATCTATATATTTTTTTCCGCCTTGAGCCCTAAAATCGTAAAAAACGGCAAACTACAAAACTAACTTTACCAATGTTTACTGGGTAAAAAAATGATTTTTCAACTCCATACACTTTTATCTAACTCATGCATGAAAAGTGCTAGGGGAGAGCGGGGCAAAATGGGACGGTGGGGCAAAATGGGACAGTGAAGGCAAAACTCAGTTTTCCAATAATTTTTGGGTTCCCCATTTTGTCCCAACAATACATCCGGATTTCCAACCCTGTTTTGCCCCACGGACCACCATCGCCACCATCCAAAAGTCATTGGAAAATTGCATTTTGTCTGGTTATCCCGTTTTTCCCCGCTGTGCCATTTTGCCCCGCTCTCCCCTACTTTTCGTGCCAGTCGAGAGTAGTGGAAGTGGCGCCTTACAGCCAAGTGTACTACAAACACCCGGCGCATGCGCACATCGGTCCGATTTTACTTTACCGCAGCCTTCCCGTACTTTACGCACGCTTCCCGTGCTTTACGCACGCTGGCTGTACAGCGCCATAATCTGCAGGCACGGAGTAGCACTGCTGCATTCCTTACGGAAAATATTATGCATGAATATACGTGAAAAATTTAATTAAAAAATTATCGAACCCGCATAAAACAATATTTTGTTATGCAATTCCGGTTGGACATTTTCTTTCTATCTTTTTTCTCTTTGAGTTTCAGTAGCTTTGCGATACAAAATCAACTATAACGTATTAACAACCAAGCCAGTGTTTTCTGGTAAAAAAAAAAGATTTTTCAACTGCTTAATACTTTTCACATAAGACATTTTATTTTCTTTCATTCTTTTTCTTTGCTTTTTTGCAGTTATTAAAAAATAAATAATCAATTAACATAACAGTGTAAATGAATGTCTCGTTAGATCACAACGACGCCGATATGAACGGCGTGGAGGACGGTTATTATCCGAACGGTAGTCCCTTCAGAGCGCAGAGACACGCCGCGAATATTCGCGAGCGCCGACGGATGCTAAGGTAAGAATTATTGTTATCTTAGTGAAAAAGAGAAAAAAAATTCCTCAGTTTTTTTTTTCACGTATAATCGACCCTGATAATTGAGCGAGTACGCTGGTTGTAAGTGTGATTGGGACTTTTAGCAGCATCAACTCGGCTTTCGACGCACTGAGGGGCCACGTGCCGACGTTCCCCTACGAGAAGCGTCTCTCGAAAATCGACACTCTCAGACTCGCTATAGCGTACATAGCGCTCCTCCAAGAAGTCCTGGCCGCCGGACTCGACCCTTTGACCTTCATCGAGAGGTACCTCAGAGGTCAGATAAGCGGTGTGCGAGCCGAGTGGAACACCAGCGGTGAGTTGCAAAAAAAAAGCTACACAAAACTTAAACTGTAAAAAAAATGCGTATGAAATATAATGTACTGGCACTGGAAGTTTTTATGCATCAACTCGTATATTAAATTTTATGTACGATTGTGATGAAAAATTAACGTACAGTATAATTAACAACTTTGGAAAGTAGGTAAAGTATTTGGAAATACTTTACCTTTCATAATTTACTTTAATTTTACTATAAAAGTACTTTAGATCTAATAATTTACTTTATTTTCACTGTGAAAATCCATTAATTTTTCATTGCAATTGTACATTAAATATAATGTACAAGTTTTTGCATAAAAACTTCCAGTCCGGTGCATTAAATTTACAATTTTTTTTAACAGTGTACAGTTTAATTCGCTGAAAATAAGAAAAATTCATCGAGATAATAATTGCTTTAATTAATACAGACCTTACGGCGCGACTGTCCTGGATAAACTGGGCGAATCTTGGCGTTAATCCCAACCGACGATCGATCCTCACGACTCTCACTCTCACAACGGACAATATGAATTAAATTTAATATTATTATTATTGTTGTTATGATTTTCAAAGCCCGACGAAGAAGACGTTAACGCTACAATTTAGTTTTGTAAATAACTATACCTACCGTACGATGCGCGTTATAGTGCGGAGAAAAAAAATGAAGAAGAAAACGAAACTGTAAAACTGATGCTAGTCTACGTGCAATATAAGACGAGTTGTGTATTTCGTACCGTATATTTCGATCTACACGTGACGCGTAAGGCCTTAGCTTTAGCTAGATGATAAGTAGGCTTTGATTTGGAATAACGTTTGAATAAAAGCGATGCGTAAAGATTTTTGTCGATCGAAAAACACCTACGCGCTGGAGATTGAAAAGTGGGAGCGTCGACTCACCAGCGACGTTCCCGTCGAACTGACTGCTGTCCGCCGGTCCATGTTCGTGCGCTACTAAGGTGGCTACTGCGTGGCACATTAGTCAAATGAGTGCTAAATGTTTACAATTTTTTATCCAAAATTGTATACATTCATTGACAGTAAAGGGGGTTGATTTGTATTATTGCATGTGTTCTCAACCAATAGAAATATTATACCAATAGAACACGATGGACTTGCAAGAACAGTTTATTTCCTTGATAGTACGTTTCGGTTTTTTCAAAGTAAAATCAGTATTTTTAACCGATTTTAATGTCATATAATTCCTTAAACTTTGCTCTACGAATTCACCAAGCAGATTTTTTTTGTAGGTTCGACCGTTTGACAAATACGGCTCATTCTTTAGCTCGTGATTTTTTTCCCATGAAAAAATGTTGTCGTTTTTAAACGTCCAAAAATAGTTTTAAAAAATCTACTCGGTGAATTCGTAGAGCAACGTTTGAGAAACAAAATGAGCCATGGTACATTAAAATTGGTTGAAAAATGAAGATTCTTCTTTGAAAAAAAAAAACTCAACGAAAATGTATCGTCATGGAAATTTGCATTGATCAGTTTGTTTGTCTTTGCAAAAACATCGTTTTTAATAGTTTCCTTGATCGATGACCCATGCAGCAATACAGATCAACTTCTCTTACTGTTAATAAATGCACAAAATTTTGGATAAACAGTGAAATTTCAGCACTCATTTGACTGGTGTTCCGTGCAGTCGCTACCATAAATGACGCATCGTCCGACAGGTGGTTCTGCGATACATCGGTTAGTAAACCCGAAACATTTGAAATGCGTACCCACATCGAGGGAATAGGCGAAAGAAAGAAAAGAAGCTCGTCGCAGGTTCCTGAGAATTTTTAAGCCACTCCCACTTTCACCCTCAGTAACATAACGTCGGTTCGGCTGCCGGACAAGGTCGTAGGGTGACCGCAACGGCAGGTTTGTTTTTTTCATCACTTTCCTCGAGAGTAGAATCACACGACTATATACAAGAACAGCGCTCGCCGTTCGGTCGTTGTCGATACCCGAACAATTCCAGGACCAATCGCGACTCACCTGCAGAGACCGGAAGGAAAACCAAACTCACGACACTGTCCGGGCATCGCTAGAGGTAAAACATACAAAACATACACAAAAAAGTTCCCTGTCCAATCCAACGATTCCTCGCCCGTTTGCAGCGACGACTTGCAAGTGAGACTTTTCTTTTCACACCCACAAACACAAACCAGGAGACTCGCGATATTTTGCCGGCAAGCTTTAAATGGCAGATACGGAGGAGTATTTCGAGAACAAAGGTTCTTCGACTTCGGGTCTGAGAGACGGAATTGCCGGGGATTCGAGCTCAATAGCTGTCATCGATGAGAACGCAGGACTCGCCGGCTCGGGGGAAAAATGTCGAGTCGGAGGTGTCGAAGGAATGTCGATCGGCCATGACGAGTCGAGGATCTGCGGAGCGAGGACCGAGGTGATAATCTTGGACGAGGCACCGGCGGCTCGGGAGACGCGGGGCGTAGTGAAAAGTGCCTACAACCCTCGAGTGATCGAGCTGAGCGACAAGATATCGAAGATGGAGCTGCGACGGGAATTCGAGGTGGACGTCGCGAGTCGGGAGCGCTCTGCCGGCGGGTCGGGGGACTCCCGAAGGAAAACCGTCGGCGATGAGGACGCGAGCGCGGAGATACTCTCGAGACTGCCGCCGGGAACGATACTGATAAAGCAGAGCAGCGGGGCGAGCGGGGCGATCGGGGCGACGCGTTCCCGCGGCCGGGAGGACAGCGACTACGTCCACGACTCGTCGAAGGACTCGACGAACAGCAGCGGGAGCAGCAGCGCGGCCTCGTACACTGCGGCCGGAAAGGTCAGGAGGACGCAGCATCGTACCGGCCGAAGTAAAAAGTAAGGCGCGGGAGGGGAGGGAGGGGTTAAAATACATTGTAAGATAACACGGAAAAGTCTGGAAATCCAGCGTCGTAAGGTCGAAGTAAAAAGTAAGGGGACGAGGGGGATGTACAATTTTTCGCGAAACAATCAACCGTTAAAAACCTTTGAGTTGGTTTTGGGTTCTTTTTTGCCAGACCATTCCTCCATAAACTGATTCTACGCACGCTTTCCTCCACCAATGGGGAGGTCCAGAGCTTCCACCAATCAACGGCGCGGGTGTAGAAACGGTTTATGGAGAAACGGTGGGCTGTGTTTTTTTATCTAACAATCTACTTCAACTCAATCAGTCGATTGGGGTGCGCCGAGTCTGATTCTGACGTTCCGAAGCTTGGTTTTTGGTTCATAGTACAAAAACAACCGCTATTCCAACCGTTATATGTGTGTAATGGAAAATTGGTTATAGTTGGACTTTCCCAGAACAACCCAATTTCCGACTCTATGTCAAGACTACCAACAGTTCTCAGCTGAGGTTTTGAAAAATGGTTGTTTTAGGAAAATCCTACAATAAACCAACCTCCTATTCGACAGGTATAACGGTTGATATTTCACCTAGTAAAAAAGATTTGTACATTTAACAAACTTTTTATTATCCACAAACATCCATAACTATTTTGTTGTTAATTTTACAAAAAAAAAAAATTCGTAAGATTAACCGATTTTTTTGTAAAATCAACATGAAAAGAATTATGGACGTTTGTTGACAAGGAACGCCGGTACCTAATTTAATGTGTACTATCGCCGAAAAATCAACCGCTCGAAGGTTGCAATCTGAGTTTTCAGGTAGGCCACAAAAAAAAAACTTTGTTCGACCGGTAAATCTCGATACGTCTTGACGACCGAAACGAAACGCCATCGACACATCGACACTGTTTTCAGGATCGTCGAGGTCCGGAGAAACCCCGCACGGAACAAGAAGAAGAAGCCCATCGACGAGGATTTCCTGCGTCCGAGACAGCGCCTCCTGTCGGCAAAGAGGAAAGCTGCATTCGTCGTCGATAATTCCTCGAGGAAGCGGGTCAAGACAACACCGACGCCTTACATGAACACGAGATCGGTGACGAGAAAGATGCACACGGTAGGCGCGACGTACCAAGCGCCGACCCTTCACGACGCAATCGAGTGGAAGGAGTGGCCAGCGCACGGGATGCACGAGAGGCCGATTTGGCATCCGCAGGTCGGTCTGGCGTTCGAGTACGTCGACCGAAGCTTCGTCAGTCTCGACGGCCGGACCTACCGGGAGATCATCGACGAGCCGGTCATCGAGGTCGTCTCGGTCGATCCGCATCCGGAGCGGCTGAACAAAATTTCCCTTTCCCGCTCCGGTCGAAAACTCGACGGAGCGTCGTCGAACGATTTTCTCGGAACCGAAGCTGGCGACCTCGAGCAAATTAAATCCTTCGAGGCTTGCATGCACGGCAGCTTGCACTCCGTCTTGGCCTTTTGCTCCAGAGTCGTTGCGCCTGCGTACAAAAAAAATATCGATGTTAAATTACGGCGGACATGTCGAGGCGACGATATTATCGACGAGGTCGAGAAGGTACCGAAATCTGCCGATCCTGGCGAAACGCTCGGCGCTTCTTCGGGAGAAACTCCCGAAGTTCCTCGTCCACCGAGCACGAGCTCCTCCTCCGAAATATCGAAGTTTCCGGTCGTACCGAGGAGAACCATAAGCTTCACTAACGTGAGGAACATCCAGGGAAACATCTTGCAAGAGGTCTTCAGTCGCTCTTCGAAGAACACGCTAATTTTCTTGAAGCCGACCGACCCACCGACCAAGTCCGAGAAAATTCACAAAACTTCGTCAGCCAATGCGAGTCGAAGGATCGTCGGAGACGCCGAGACGGTAACGACGGAGCTGAGCCTCGCCAAGCTGGACGACAGCGCGATAAGCGACGAGGCACTCATGGAGATGTCCTCGATGTACAACAAGCTCCTTCCGAGCGATAAGACCGAATCTACCTCGGGGAATGCTTCGAGGTTTGCGGTGGATTGCAAACGTCCGGCTGCCGCTGGCCTTACGGCGAGGGTTTCGAAGACGTCGAGCGAGGATGCGCGCGAAGATCGCGCCGATGCGGCTCCTCGATTACCGTCCTCGAATCAGGCTTCAGAAATTGCGAAAATTCTCGCAGAGTACAACGAGAAAGCGGCGAAGAATTCGAGAGCCAGAAGAGCTTGTTGTCCCCCCTCGAGCGCGAAGACTGTAAAATTTGAGAAGCAGTTTAGCAATGTTAAGAACAACAGGACGACTTACTTTTCGCTGGTCGAGCAGTCGAAGAGCGTCAAGCGAGACGAGGACGATTTTGGCAAACCGTCGACTCTGCGCGAAGGGAACGTCCTTCCCAACCAAGAGGGTTCGAAGAGTCCACCGGAAGTTGCGGGCAAGTCCGTTCCAACAACGGTGCCGGTTAAGGCCGAAGATGTTGGCAGGGAAGCCGAGGACGACGGTCGAGCGATGGATCTGACGACTGGCAAAGCGTCGGTTGCGAGGGAAGAAAAATCGACCGAAAGCGTTTCTGATGAATCGATGAATCGGCAGTGGCTCGAAGAACTGATCGAGGACACGGCGCTCCTGTACTGCGC
Source organism: Ichneumon xanthorius (assembly GCA_917499995.1). NCBI lineage: Eukaryota > Metazoa > Arthropoda > Insecta > Hymenoptera > Ichneumonidae > Ichneumon > Ichneumon xanthorius. The sequence goes on along the minus strand of OU824205.1, from coordinate 14,646,167 downwards.
CGCGGCTGGCGTTCGCCAAGAAGACGTCGCCGACTACCTCGACACGCTGGATTCTTCGCAGAGCATACAGTGGCTGGGCTCGTGATAGAGAGCTTTTGGTAGATCCAAAAAAATCGATTAGTGTAAAACAAAAAAAAAACATTTAGAAAAAAAAGGAGGCTCCGACGGATGAGAGATTTACGAACAGAACATACTTTTGCTTACCCGATTATCTTCGTCGATTAAATGAAATTTATTTATTCATTTATTTGTTATTTTTATTTTTCGTTAAACGTGTATTACGTATCTTGAGACTGTGAAAACTGTTCGCTCAACTTTTTACATGCAGTTATCGTGCGTCAGTGATAAAATAAAAAATACTTTCTAGTGACTGATAATACGTTCGTAATTTGTAACTCTTATAATGAACTTTGAGAATAATAAAAGTGACGATACGAAACACGAATGGCCCTCGGTTATTGTTTTATGGTTCTTCGTGGCGATTTTCACGCCGTCGTTCACAGGAACTAAAAAAATATATATACAAAATCGAGGCTTCAGTGCATGAACGATTTACGATCAAAAACACACACTTTTGATTACTCGATTATCATCGCACATTAAATAAAATTTATTCGTTTATTCATTTATTATTTTTACTTTTTCATTGAACGTATATTACGTAGCTTAAAACTGTGCTAACTCTCCGCTTAACTTTTTACGTGCAGTTATCGTGCGTCAACGAAAAGTTACCCGACTAGTCTATGAAAAAAATAAATAAACGTAAAAAAACACTTTCTCGTGACTGATAATACGTTCGTAATTGATAACCCGACGAAAAAAAAGTAGAAAATACTTTTTAGTGACTGAAAATACGTTCGCAATTGATCATAATGAACTTCGAGGATAATAAAATTGATGATACGAAACCCGAATGGTCCTCGGTTATGATTTTAAGTCTTGTGTTTCTTCGTGGCGATTGTCACACCGTCGTTCACACCGGCGTGGATGCAGAGCACGAAGATCGCGAGGATCGCCAAGTAGAGGAGAAGCAAAGCCGCGATGCCGAGCTTTCGTTGTCATTCTTTGCTGATCCGACGCTTGCGACGTCCATGCCTAAAAAAAATTAAATAAACCCTCATTGAAACGGAATGCAACGAGGAATTCCCAAGAATTCGTTCGAGCAATACGACGACGTACGTTACTCTCTCCGACTCCGATTCGCTGCATTCGCTGCGGCTCTTGTCGTCATCGATCGACGCTTCGGAGGACTCTTCGCTCTCGTCTCTCACCCGCTTCGCTGAACCTTTATCATCGTTCCTCGTTCTCTCGTTGTTCTTCGCCCCATCGTTGACCTTCTTTTCCTTCTTTGCGGAGCTCCCTCTCTCCGCTCTCCTCTTGCTCCTTTTCTCGTCCTCCCCGGCAACTTCCCTCCTCGATTCCTCCCGATGAGTCGAATTCTTCTTGCCTTCGCGTTTCCGATGCTTGTCCCGCTTCGAAGAATTTCGGGAGCTCGACGTCGAGTAACCCGTGTCTTGTCTCGCTTTCCTGCGACACAATGATTTAAAAATACTTAATTGACTATTATTTTATTAATAATAATAATAATAATAATAATAATAATAATACAAAGTTCGGTGAGTATCTCGATATCTATAATTTTTTTTCTCTCGGTACGATTCGCGCATACCTCTTCCTCCTTTCGAGATTCTTCGGCGATAGTTCGTATCTGTCCTGTTCCTCGCTGGATTCGGACTCGGTCTCCGAGTCGTTGTCCTCTATGTCGCGGATGCGTCGGTGCTTTCGTCTTCCCTCGTCCGTGAAGCCCTTGCCGCGATTACTCTTGTACATGTCTCCGCGCGACACGATGCTTATGCTCGGCATCTCGTAACGGTCGCACCGTTGCTTTCGTTTGTTTCGCTTGTGCTTGCTCTCGCTCTGTACAACGTAAAGCCTGTAGAGCTGAAGGAGTATGACGAGTGTGTTCTTGCAAGTGAAGAATATATTCATGTAGCTGACGATCTGATAGTGAATAATGAGTATGAGACGAAAGGCGAGGAAGGGACCGTCCTGAAGGAGCATATTTAGCGCGATGCCCCAAACGTCGATGCTGCAGCAGCTCGTTTCGGTCCGGACTTTCCTCTTCAGAGCGGTGCCGGACGACAGCCTCGACTTGCGAGATTTCGTCGCGGTGAGTACAACGGTGAACTGCATCAGCGACCACGACCAGATGCCCAGCGTCAAGTAGACGAGAACTGTTTCGCGAGCGATCTTGTCCTCCTTGAAGGAATCGAAGAACTCGATTATGTCCGCTGCGGTGCCGATGTAGACGAGCAACAGCTGACTCAGCTGATCCCGCGTCAGGTCACCCTTCGGCAGCATCCATCGTCCGATTATGAGGATCAGCATTAGAAACTGCTCTATCAGCGTCACCCAGGTCTCCGTCGATATCTGGATGTCCGGGAGACGAAAATTTACCTGCGGGAATACATAAACATTACGTTTCGTCGCAGATCACGGGAGCTGATTATTTTTAATTATAATTAAATTAACATTTTAAATGAAAATTCGCGCTGGAAGCGATATTCAATGATTCAATGATTCAATGATTCAATGATTCAATGATTCAATGTTTCAATGATTCAATGATTCAATGATTCAATGTTTCAATGATTCAATGATTCAATGATTCAATGATTCAATGTTTCAATGATTCAATGATTCAATGATTCAATGATTCAATGATTCAATGATTCAATGATTCAATGATTCAATGATTCAATGATTCAATGATTCAATGATTCAATGATTCAATGATTCAATGATTCAATGATTCAATGATTCAATGACTCAATGACTCAATGACTCAATGACTCAATGACTCAATGGCAGAATGACTCAATGACTCAATGACTCAATGGCACAATGAATCAATTACTCAATGACTCGATGACTCAATGATTTTAAATAGGGCAACTTACAAAAACGACAACGAGTGCCGTTGTGAGTGCACTATTTGTCATAATCGTTTTCTCCGAATAACAAGAAACCCACCCCGAAGGCTTTCTCCAAATGTCGCAGATCCTCGGCAGCGAGATTAGTCAGATCAAACGACTCGGTTATATTGATGTTCGTCCCGCGAGTCCGCATCCTTCGTTCGACCTTGTCCAGTTCCAATAGCCATATAGCCGGCACGACGCTTCCCAAGTACAGGAACACCGACGGGCAAAACCTGTTTAGTCAGAAATATAATACCCCTGCTTTGGTCAACATCAAACGCGAGATTCGTCGAAACCCTAACATAAACAAACTAATGAAATTGATGATCCGAGTTGCACAAAAAAAAGGGCCACAAAAAATCTAATCCGGTCGCTAACGGGGTCAATATTTTTCGACCCGCTTTCTCCGTACGGACTCTGCATAGGGGGGTGGTGGGGGGGGGGGGGGGAGCTGAACCGATACAATGTATACACCGGCAGGTAGGCCGGCTGTCCGGGTCGTAAGTAACTAATGCTCAATTTCCGTCTGTCAGACTCGAAGTGCCGAACAAAAAGACACAGAGATACGGAGGGGTTTTAGCAGCGATGACAACACACCCGGCTGACCCCGTAAAGCCTGATGCCCCGGAAAATTGTCTTGTTAGCTCGCTTCTTTACGGCGGACTTGACCTCAAGTTTTTTTTCTGTTTTTTTTTCTTTTTTTTTTACCTCGGAGAATAAATTTTAATAATTTTACAGAGTTTATATATATCGGGGTTCTCGAAGTTACTACGATTCCTCACCACTTCCATTCTTGATTCGCCTTTATCGTCAGTGTGAATATACCCTCGAAGAACAGGCACAGTATCGGGCAGCTGAGATACCAGTACAAGGAGTTTCTCTTGAAAGTCGTAACTTGCCAAATTGCGATGAAACCGTGAGACGCGAAGACCATGCGGGTTATTATTGCTTTTATCGTGGCTATGAACTTTGCCATTGTAGAGAAAAATTGTCGCGCGAATTAACACATGTTTTCATCACGTGTTTTTATGATCGAACGGATAGTTGTGAAAAAGTCGATAAAACAGTGTTTCTAAAAATCAACTGATTCATGGAGTTGGAGTTATCGACATAGTGGAAGATTTATCATTATATGCAAACTCTATTTCAATTGATAGTGTTGGGAACGAAAAAAGTGTCCGCGACCGCAAAGAACAAGCCCCGATAACACACTGCGGGGTTGGTTGGTTCCCCCGAATGCTCGAGACGAGGCGAGGCAGTTCAAATAAACGCGCTCGCGCGGCGAAAATCCAGTTTGCGGCGACATCCCTGAGTGATTCTTGGAACTACGTTTCTCTGGGGCGTACCCGACTGCCGGTAACGCGCTGAGCTGCTTCAGACATAAACAGCTGCCGGTTGTCTGGTCGATTATTTACCGACATTGGGTCAATTTCGCAAGTACGTCAGCTGCGACAACTCCACCCACGCCTGCCTATAATAACCTGATGAAATGGAAATCTCCCGGTGTAAAGGATTAAAAAATATTAAAACTCGACAGGGAGCACGGAAACGACTATCGAACGGCCCGTGCTTAAAATTGATTATCATTTGTACATGTATATCGATGTTAAAAGGGTTTCATCCGTACATGTTATAATAAATAAATTTAACACAAATTATACGAAAACTCTATTTCGATTATTACAGCTGCGAACTAAGAACAAGCCCCAACAGACTGCAGGCTTGGCTGCCCGGACGAGGCGAGACAGTTCAAACTAACGCGCTCGCGCGTCCAGAATCCAGTTTGCGCTGACATCTCTCGGTGATTCTCGGAACTACGTTTCTCCAAGGCGCACCGACTGCGAGTAACGCGCTTATCCGACCGATTCTTTACTGACGTCGGATCAATCTCGTATGTACGTCAGCTGAGACAATCCGCCCACATCCTCCTATAATCACCCGGTGAAATGGAAATTTCCCGGTGTAGAGGATTAAAAAAAAATATTGCGTCCCGACAGGGAGCACTAGAAAGAACTATCGAGCGGCCAGCGGATTTTACTGCGAGTGGATACGGCAGGTATCGCGTGGTAATTTTCCATAGCTCCGTGATAAAAGAAAATAGAAATTGAAAAGTAAAATAAGAAAAGCACAACATCGAGTTATTAAATTCTTAGTCCCCCGAAGTGTCTGGACTTTGGATGGAAATCGGACGCGAAGAAATGCGAGAGTTAGGTACGACTTGGCGCCCCCGGTAGTGGCCCGAGATAAGGTGACACGTCGCGGTCGTCGCGGTCGTCGTCGTAGCGATAAAGCATAACTCCGCTGTTGATGCTGGCGTTCGCGTGCAACAGACGCGAGGGGTCGGAGATAATGCGATGATTTCGGTGGCCGTCGCGACGCGAAAGGCGCCTCTGCTGGTTAACATACGCAGAATCGGTGAGAAATGTCGGAAAACGTGTGTTGCGGATTAATCGTCCGGTGGAACATTGTAAATAAAATGACTATCAGCTGACTAATTTGAGTGCGCCGATCGACGAGGAAGGAATTTTGCAATATGCGTCTGGCTCTACGTTCGACCGATTACTCGATAATCCAAAGGTAAGTTCTATTTTGACACGTGACAAGTGAATTTTGTGTCTCATTTTTCTTCTTTTTTTTTATCTTGCCTCTCTCCATTCGCTAATGCACTCTCTCGAAGCAGACACAGCAAACATATGCCTCGTTCCTTTGACTATTATTTTTTTTTAACTTTCATCGGACAAGATTCGAGCGCCCGAAATTAATGCAAAACACGCACGAGGCCTTTCCGGTGACACATTTTACCGAACGATCGTTCGATCGACCTCTCTGGTTGATTCACGAAAATAAAAATAAAACCTGCACGAATTCTTTTTTTGTTACCTTAAATTGCACTCTCGACAAGAGCGCATTTTTTTTTGTGACTTTTCCGAATTAAACGGGAATCCTGTCAGTGCTCTCTGTCGAGAAAGAAAACAAACAATTAGTCGGTCTTAGAAAAAAAAAAAGATCCCGTGACGACGGGACGTGCCGTGTTATCAAACACAATATACGGGACTACGGGTTCTTGTCCACCCACTCCAATGTTTACACGAACGCGATAAGCGCCTTCGGATTTTGCATGCCCACCGCTGCTGCACATTAAAACTTTTGTGTACACAATACGGTACAACATACTTGTGTCTGTGTGCCTGGTGTGAATTACCCTGGCTTGACACTGTTGAAAAGTTTTCTGGCATGTATCATTGTTTAATAAACAATAGATGTACTGTTGTATTGATCCTGAGAAACAGTCAGTTGATTTTCTATATTTAAACACATGCTAATGCGAACTTGGTGAACCAAAGGAGATTCCCCCCCTCCTTGTGTTCTGAGATACCAAATAATAAATATGTGCGACGCTCCTTTCGCTTGTACTTGAAAATTATCTGCTCTGCTAAAATAATTTTTCAGTCATGCTTGAAACTTGCAATACTTGAGGGAGATGTATATATATATATATGTCTTGTTTCAGATGAACGTTCCGCTGTATGGAGGTATCGGGGCCTGCGCGATCCTCCTTGTTGCCCTCTTTGGCCTAGCGACGGTTTTGAAAATCATCGTTTGTCTACTGGTATTAATTCTAGGGTAAGAAAACTCTACCGTACCATAGATATAGGCTAAGACTTGTATGCAAAAGGTCACCGAAAGGTCACTGCAAAAAAACTTTGTAAGAAAAATATTGAGCACAAAAATAGGTAGATTTAAATTAAATTTGCTATTAATGTATTATTAGAAAAAACAAGATAACCATCATTTTTTAAATATTAATTATGCCTGAAACAAATAATACTGTGCATTTGGTTTATGACAAAAATTTTCTTTCAGAATTCTGACTTGTATATATAGAAAGTACGCGCCGGAGCTTGAAAATGAAATCAATTCTGGCAAACAAAACTTACACAAGAAGACTGAGAAATTGCGACAGGTGAGAGTTTTTCCCTTTTGGAGCAACATCTTTTCCGCGACCCTTGGAGATAATTTATTTATCTGTGCCGTTTGACTATTGCAGTATGTGGAAGAGCTATCGAAGAAAAAGGTAACGTTCACTCTGGACAGAAGAGTGACCGGTAGCCACATCATCGACGAGTCTCTACAAGTGAGTTTTTTTTTATCCTTCCATACATAAACGATCTATAATGTACAAACGAATAAGTAAATAATTGTTACTAATCGCTATCTATTTTTAAAAATTTTTTTTTAGGAAATATTAGACTTTGTACTCAGAGATTACGTCGAGCCGTGGTACAGCGTCGTTACGGACGACGAAGAGTTCACAAGATCGGTCAGAGACACCGCTCAGAAGATCGCGATAAATATAGCGAACAGGTAATTTAAGAGGACATTAAAGACGTTCCCGTATCGCGTTTATGTTTGCGTGCCCTGTTAACACACGCCTTATCTCTAACGAATATCAAATAACGTTTTCACAGAGTGAAGGATGTCGATTGGATACCTTATCTGACGACGCGTCTGGTGGACGACGCAGCCTCGCACATGAGGCTTTATCGTCAGGCTCGTGCTAAGATGAAACAATTGCAGAACAACAAGATGCAATTGCAGAGCAACAAGGGCAGTAGCAGTAGCTCGTCTACTTCGGGCGGTACGCCCAAGAGATCGCCGTCTCACCGTCGCAACAAGAGCGAAACCGATATATCGTGGTATTCGCAGTCGAAATTTTACATTCCCAATATACCGGAGCCCGTTGAGTACAACAACGGCGAACGTGAGAGGGAGGATATCAGCCTCGAGAAGATATTCTTCGATCTCGAGGTGCAGATGGAAAGTAACTTAATATGCAGAGATCTCGTATGTACAAACGAAGAACAGGAGCTGGCTTTCCTGGGCGAGATCGCCGAGATTCTATTGTACCTTTTGCTACCCAAGGAGGACTTTGACTCGCTGACCGTCAGGTTTATTCTGAGGGAACTTCTAGTTAACGTTATAATAAGACCGTTGTTGAATTTGTTCTCGGATCCTGATTACATTAATCAAGCATGCATATGGCTGGTGAGTATGCAACAGTTATTTATCTCACTCGGTGCGAAAACGGCAGTTTTACGCTTCGCGTGCGTAAAAATCCCATTTTCACACCTCGTAAAATAAAATTTTGTACGGTACTCGTGCGAAGAACTTTTTCTTAACTCATGTGATTGCAACACTCGTCAGATAAAGTTTTATCGCACTAGTATCGTAATGTACTATTTTCGTTTTTTGGGAGGTGGGAGCAGAAAGTCACTTTCTCGCACTAGTGTGAGAAAAAATTCCACATTGCCGTTGTACGCATGCGCAGTATTTTTCTCGCACGCGATGCGAAAAAGTGATTTTTACGCTCATTTCACAGGAACGGAAAGCGGGATTTTACGCGCATGGGTTAGGAAAAATCTAAAGTCTAGATAAAACGATAATCCGATCTCCCGGCGAAAACCTAAAGGACCCATTTAATTTTTGCGTTTCAGTGTACTAAAGAAGCTAGTTTACCGAGCGATGTTTTCTTAACGGTAATGAGGATAACCGATAGCTTGGAGGAGCTGATCGCCACGAAGAACATCGTTTGCAAAGAGATCGCTCATCTCCGCTCGAAGGATTCCGGCGGCGAGGACGATTTGCCGGTGAAACAGCAGCTGAAGAGTTTGCTCTACGTAAAGGAGAACCTCGAGACGAGAATAGTGGCGATGCAGAAGGGACTGAAGACCGAGGCCGACGGAATCGGTTCGCATCCCGACTGGAACAGATATCTCGTGCCGGGAAACAAACTAGTAAATTTACCGTTGGACGAATTGTTGAAGAACAACATAGCGCTGAGCTACTTCATCGACTACATGACGTGCATAAACGCCGAGGCTTATCTCTTCTTCTATCTGAACATATACGGCTGGAAGGTCTCGGCCGAACAGCAGATATCGGACATAGAGCTGCAGAAGTTGCAGAGCAACACGCTCACGGTTAACTCCGGCGGCTCGAAGCGCAAGAACATCAATCTCGAGAATCTCAAGGAAGCTGCACTGAAGATATATCAGCAGTACCTGAGCGAGAAGGCAACCTCGAAGTTGCTGCTCGACGAGACTCTCGTCAAGAATCTCGTCACCCGGATTAAAACGGAGGTCGTTCGAGAGACGTGGTTCGACGAGTTGCAGGCCTGCTGCTACGAAAAGCTCCAGAGCGAGGACAGATTCTTGCCGTCTTTCAAGAGATCGTTCTCGTACGTAAAACTTCTCGCCGAGTTGGATCTCCTCAAGGACCCGCCGTCGGAGGACGACATGAAATCGCTCGACGGTATAAGCGTTTCGAGCATGAGCAACGAGCTCGACACGCTCGAGGAATCGTCCGAGCTGCAGAATCAGGACGACCGAAGAAACTCGATCAGGGAGGGTCTGAAGTCGTACGCTTATTCCTCGACGAGCCTCACGAGCATGACGGACCGGGAACCGGGCGTCGGACACGACGAGACCGACGCCGATCTCGCGATGCCTCGGAAAAATATTAAGCGCATGAGAAGCGCCTCCAGCATCGACTCCGATCGCGTGAGCGAGGGCAAGGACGCGACTTTCTATCTCGAGTCGAGTCCCGAACAGCAGTTCATGAAAGTCGACGACGCCACGTGCGATCAGAACGCTATAAGAAAATTGCAGCAGGGACGCTTCGAGATAACGGCGGAGATAATCGAGACCGGTGTCGTCAACGATCGCGGCAAAACTTACGGCATATACGCCGTAGCTGTGAAGAAAAATTACGACTCGGGCTATCACGAGAAATGGCACATATACAGAAGATACTCGGACTTTCACGATCTTCATCAGAAGATCAAGGAGAAGTATTACGATCTGGCGAAAATTGCCTTTCCGGCCAAGAAGGCGTTTCACAACATGGAACGGGCGGTTCTCGAGAAACGCATGATTATGCTTAACGCTTGGATACAACAACTGACGAAACCCGGCATAGTCGACGGTCACATGGGACTGCAAAACATGCTTCTGGCTTTTCTCGAGCAGGGCGATTACGACAAGGGCGTTACCGGTGGACAAATATCGAAAACGGTAAGGTGCTTTAGTTTTTGGCGCGATCGAGAAAATTTACCGACTGTGGTAAAATTTAATTTATGATGTTTTGAATTTTTTTTTTTTTTTCAGATCGATACTTTGGTGAATCCCTTGAAAACATCTATGAAGACCGTGACTCAGGCTGTTAAGACAATGCCCGACAACATGCTGAGCACGGTCGACGGTGTCATGGACAACATCAGCAAATTCTTTGGGAATCCTCGTAAGAACAGCATGTTCTACGAGAGCGTCAAAGTTGGCGCCAGTCTGGACACAGAGGTAAATTTTAAAATTTCTGAGGCATGCGTTAAGCTGTGGCCGCGGACTTTGTGAACGGTCTTTTTTTTGTCAATTGACTGTCGCGTTTTAATTCTTAATTATGCGTGACCACCAGACGATTCTGCATCGATTGGTTGAAAAAAATTGCTAACTGTACGGTCCACTGTATTTTGTTAAATATTTTAATTAAACGATTAACCACCAGTCGATTGGTATAAATTCCAAATTTTTAAATAAAAATCTTGAACATTTTTGTGCCCCCAAACAAAAATGACGATCATGGCACAACATCGTTTTCTGGAATGAAAAAAATGACCGTCACTGCACGTCTCTGCTAGTGTTTTATTTCTCGCACGAGGCGGATTTGCATCGACCGGGTTTCTGCTGTTTCAGACCGACGACAACATACCGCTGAGGATAATACTGTTGCTGATGGACGAGGTGTTCGATCTAAAAGTGAGAAACCAATGGCTGAGGAGGAGGATAATAACGCTGTTGAGACAAATCATTCGAACGATGTTCGGTGACATCGTCAACAGGAGAATCGTCGAATACGTGTCTCTATTGACAAGCCCGAAGAACGTCGCGACGTATCTGCGCCTTTTCAAGTGAGTCAATGCGATTATGTTGTCGGCGGCGTCGCTCGGAGTCTCATGGATTATGTTTAAGTTCAATTCATTGATCGCGCATGCCCTTTTACATGATAAGTGTACAGTTGGGAGCGATACAATGAATGATAGAGAAGTTACAATGATTAAACCGTGCAATACAGTTCGATAATAGAGGAGAGCGGGGCAAAATGGGACGGTAGGGCAAAACGGGACAGCGGGGATGAAACTCAATTTTCCAGTAATTTTTGGATGCCTCATTTCGTCCCAACGATAAATCCGATTTTTCAACACCGTCTTGCCCCACTTACCATCGCCACCACCGTCCAAAAGTTATCGGAAAATTGCGGTTTGTCCCATTATGCCGATTCGCCCCACTGTCCCATATTGCCCCGCTCTCCCCTACAGATGAAAAATCAAATGCCTTAGAACTGCAAAAATATCAGTCGGACTGATGCACGAAAGTTCAATAATACAGATGTGTTTACTTAAATACAAAAAATTCAGTATCAACGCCGTAAAGATAAATTAATTATCATAATGATTAATCTTTCAAGGCAAAGCCACTGGCCGAATGGCGTGAAGGCCGAGGCGAAACCTCCCCGGGATCAAGAGACCAAGGACAGAACGCGCGTGGCTGCCAAGGTTGCTTTGCTCTCGTGTCTGTCGGACGAACTAAAACATATCATTGGCAGTGAGACGACGAGACGGGGGCTGCTTAGGGTCTTTGAGCTCTTTCAACGGCCCGTTTTGAACAGAAGACTGCTATACGTACTACTAGAGGGAATAATAGAGAATCTTTTTCCTCACACAGATTTGGTTACGATTATTAGAAAATTGTATTCGGTCTCGCCGAGAGTGAAAAACAAGGGCAAGACGAACAACTCTTGATGCGCGAGGTGAGCGCGCTTCTTCGCTGTCTACGGTCAGCCGGAAGATGGCGCGAATTTTTCTTCTTCTAACATCCTGAAGATAATTCTCACACTCGGTCCTCGATAAATTTTGAGCGGGGAGCTCGTTGCCATGCTGCTATTTAGAATAAATATGCAATTTTTTTTTCTCTCTGCCGCTAAGTAATAAATCGTAAGATCACGGTACGAAATAGAAAAAATGAAACGCTGTCGCAGGCTCGTTCGCCGAACGGGGGTCGATACGTTACCGGTAGGCAAAACATGCAGTGAAGACACTCTCACGATAATGTCTCTACGAGCATCCTTTCTGATTGTTTCTTTTTCTTTTCTTTTCGCCGCTGTACGAATAATTCATTTAACGGGAAGTATTTTTTTACCTATTTATATACACCGGTAAATTTATGCAGGACAACTTTTTCAATTAAACGGGTCGTACCTATGATATTTTCTTATAAGGCGATGATATAGAAACGTCGCGTTTCTCGGTACAAGAAGTTCTTGGGGGAGGGTGGTGTGCGTGTTTGTTATATGAATGCGCGGTTAATCGGATGATGTTTGTCGCGTCAACGAGTTACTCTGACAACCGTTGTATCAGCCTCGGATCGATACATCTCGGGGAGAGAGGGCGGTACAGTTTATTGTATACTAGAGATCTATTCGTATTTTTTAAGTCAACGGAGGGATGAAGCTGACGCGCGAATGAGAGCAATGTATCGAAGCCATTAAATTCATATTATACACGACAGGGAACAAAAAAAAACTTAAAAAAACAAAACGAAAGTTGCAAACTTTCATCGATCGAAGAAGATTGTATAGTTTCTAACGAAAAAAAAGATGAATATAAAAACAAAAATAAAGGATAAATTAAAACTCGTTCAACAGTGAAATAGAGGCCAAAAATTATGATATACAAAATGATATTGTCTAACCATGCCTTCCGTGGGCTGCTAACATTGTCGGTATTATTGTAGAATTATAATGAACTTCTTGTGATTACCCGTAGACGAAAAAAAAATTAAATGAAAATCCGATATTAATAATAATAGTTGAATCATACAATCATTCCATATGCATTTTAAGGTCTATATATATATATATAAATATAATAAATATATATATGTATATATATGCAGGACACTGATATATATATTCGGGGTCTGTTTATTGGAATCTATCGTGCACTAATATATTTCGATACCTTTGAAAAAAAAAGATGAAAGAATGCATGAGCATAAACTTAAAAATTCCTATTACGAGATATGATAGAAGCTTAGAAAATCGATTACACATAATGATACGAGTAATATTCTAAAAAAAAAATTAAAAAATATAAAATACTATTCGCATCATCAGTGTGCGTGGAATCACTGTACTAGGATCTTTCTATTTATTTATTGGATATTGACTAAGTAGACTCGGTGATAATAAAGATACTGAAGTAATTAAATCCAACCGTCACGCTGAGTTGGTCGAACGTGCGGTAACACGTAAATAATGTATAAAAAAAAATTGAATTGTATATTGATGTCGTATGCCTGTATAAAGAGTTATTTCTATCGTGTTAATATCGTTGCTATTATTATGTTTACTTATTAAAAACAAAGAAAACCTATGAACTCTAATATTTTTTACACCAGCCACCTGCGTAGAAATCCCGCGTTCTCGTCCCACTCTTCCGGGGGCGAGGGGAGGGAGGAGCATCTGGTCGAAATTTTTCCGGAAATTTTCGAATTAAAAATAAATCAAAGAAGTGATCTGAACCTAAGTGATAAAATAATGAATTAAACGAAAAAGTCGTATCCATCGACCGTTTCCAATCTTTTCCATCAAGCTCATCGAGAACATAATTACCGACCGAAGGGGTCGTCGACCCCCTCAGGCGTCGGGACTTCCCACCGGACCGTCCGATCCTTTCGCCAACGTGCAAAAAAAAATCTAAATCTCAAGAACAGCTGAAGAAGCAATTCTAAAAAAAAAAAATCGTTATAAGTCCAGGGATCATTGAGAGGGTGAAAAAAGCGGAACGTTATAACGGCGACAGATCGGACGGCGGAGGCGCAGGAGTGCCTAGGCGTAGTGGGCAAGGACAAAAGAAGTTTATTATCGGGGTTGTGCCGGAGTGCCGGGCGTCGAGACGTCCCAGACAAGTAGCTCCGCGAGGGGTCGACAATGTAAGAGAAAGATCGGGAGAGGGAGAAGTAGAGTGAGAGTCTCCGTCCCAGACCGCGTCTCCTACCGGGTTACAACAGCACCAATACAGCGTGGGCATCATGGATATTTGGTCGCACCGCTGTATACATATATACATACATCCCTTTATTTCCCTGCGCTCTCTCGCTTCGTGCACGCTCGTTCGTACTTGGTCCACGAGAGATTACGGTATCCTCAGCTCAAAATTTAACGCGTGCTCGCGAGGGTACACCGCACGGCGGGCTAACCGGCGAAAGGGGTGGCCGCGGAGCCGGCCGGAGGGTACGGGGGAGAGCTCGTAGAAGAAAAAAAAACAGGGCGGGGGGGGGGGGGATGTCCGCATCGTCGTAGGACCAGAGAAGGGCCATTGTGCGAAAAAAATGAATTGGGCACAACGCGTGCGCACACCAAGCTCGCGTTCTCGTCGTGGTATAAAAGATGAATACAACAACGGCGATTCTTATGTAAGGGAGAGCGGGGCAAAATGGAATAGTGAGGCAGAACGCAATTTTCCAATCAATTTTTATCGGGACAGTAGAGCAAAACGGGGCACTAGCGAAAAAAAAAATGAATTGGACACAACACGTGCGCACACCAAGCTCGCATTCTCGTGATGGTGTAAAAGATGATTACAACAACGGCGATTCTTATATAGAGGAGAGTGGGGCAAAATGGGACGGTGGGGCAAAACGCAATTTTCCAATAATTTTTGAACGGGGAGGATCGATCCGGATCGATCGATAGGGCAAAATGGGCAGAAAATCCGGGTTGATCGATGGGGCAAAATGGGTTAGAAAATCCGGATTGATCGATGAGGCAAAATGGGTTAGAAAATCCGGGTTGATCGATGGGGCAAAATGGCGCATCCAAAAGTTATTGGAAAATTGCGTTTTGCCCCCTGTTCCGTTTTACCCCACAGCGCCATCTTACCCCGCTCTCCCCTTACACAATCATACGTGAGTTCTTCAGAACGGAGAAGGGGGGGGGGGTTCGTCCATGTCGTTTCTTTCGCGGAGAGAAAGAGGCGAGCGTAGCCGAGCAGTTTCCGCGCAGCCCCCGGGCTAGATGGCGATCCTCGAAGGACTCCTCCTCGGCTTCTTGCACCGCGGAACGCACTCCGCGGGTACTTCTCGCCTGCGAGATAAAAAAGAAAAGATGAGAGGATGAGAAAGGAGGAAGGAGCAGCGTGGTCGAGTACACGCATCCCGTGGCCCGACGCGCAGCGATGACGGGGAGGCGAATGAAGAACGGAAAAAAAAAGAAAAAAAAAAGTCCGAGATAGCGTCATTGTGAGCGGCGAGGGGGGGGGGGGGGCGAGAAGGAAAAGGGAGGAGGGAGCCTTCTCTGTGTAAGAGAAGCTAAAGCCGGAGAGAAACCCAAACGGCCGGCACTAACGAAAGAAAAATCGATATGCATGATTCACGCCGAGCATGTAGAGCCCGAGAGGCTCGTGTAGTTGGTACGCGTGGAGGAAAGTTTCGAGGGTAGGGGGATAGGGAGAATCGGTGGGGAATGAGGCGATGGGCGACTTCTCCCCTCGTCCAGGATGGACCCCCTTGCCCTTCGGTGTGTTGTTCCCCTTTGGCGAATATATACATATATATATAATATATAATATATATATATATATAGGCACGCACACTTTGTCTCTCACACTCTCGTTTCAAGCCCCAAAAGGGGAACACGGGGGACGCAGCAGCACCGGCACACCGCGTGTGTACTACGCCGAGAGAGCACACGGGTAATTCTATACAAGCCGGCAGGAGCAGCAGCAGCAGCAGAGCTGTACACCGTATAGGAAAGCAGGAGGGGTATTACCCGCGATGCTACCCCCTCGGTCACTCGATCAGTCGTGTCCCGAGTCCCATACAGTCGTGAAACGTCGG
Organism: Ichneumon xanthorius; assembly: GCA_917499995.1. Taxonomy (NCBI): domain Eukaryota; kingdom Metazoa; phylum Arthropoda; class Insecta; order Hymenoptera; family Ichneumonidae; genus Ichneumon; species Ichneumon xanthorius. The sequence goes on along the minus strand of OU824205.1, from coordinate 14,630,239 downwards.
GCATCCGTAAACGGGCGATCCACCGAACGTAAACAACGCCTCCGGGGCAACGAGGCGCAGGCACGTTCGCGAAACTTGTTACTTGTCTACCGGACGAACGCTATATTTATCTGTTCCGGCGGTCCTCGAACAACGGAACACGGGATCGTGGTTGTTCTTAATTACTTTATTTCTTTTGTCCGTTGCGTCGAGCAGTGCGTCTGAGCGAAACTCACGATCTATTTTCATAGAAAAAGATTTTTGCGTCCGTAGAGCCGGACGTAACGCTCGTCCGGTGCCGGCGTCGGGAGCGCGCGTGCCGTTTTTCGGAACCCTCGAGCCGCTGGAACCGCCAATGTGTGATCTCCGGCGATGCCTGCGCGCGACCGGAAGCGACGCGACCGGAAGTCGGAGCGAAGAGGAAGCCCCGCTCGATGGATTCTGACGCTGGTATCCGTAATCTGTAGAGTTTTGTTTCTTTTTTGTTTTATTATTATTTTTTTAATCGTAAGGAGAAAGAGGCAGTGAGACGAGGGGGGTGACTGCGGAGTCGATAACATTGGAGAGACGAGAGCACGATGCAGCAGAAACTGACCCCTCGGAGCGATCTCTGTTAAATATCGGTCTGAAAATTTTGTTAAATTGATAAGTAAGTATACAACCTGAAACGACGAGGTCGTACCCACGTGACGATAAATACTGTAATAGTGGAGGGATCGCGTGAGACTTCTATACATGCAAATTGCAGCGTTTCAATGGTGACGCGCGTCACGCTCGTTGACCCTGAAAAATCGATCGGAAAAGCTCGGGCCACTGTTACGACGGGAAATAAAAAGGGAAGAAAAAAATTATTACGAAAATGTTGCGGAGAACTTTGGGACACTGCGTGCGAGCCGGTTGATCGAGGGACGCTACAAATTCTTAACTAACGATGATATTGTTTGTTTTTTCTTTTTCTTTTTTCTTTATGGTGAAAGAACTTTTAATCGATGAACGCCGGGGCGCTTCCGTTCGCTGGCAGATGGTACCCCTCTCTCTCGGGCTCTCTATTGCGGGCCAGGAGAGCCTCGAATGGGGAGCCGCACGCGTCACAGCTCTCGTGCCAAGGTTCAACCAGAGGGGAGTTTTTCGATGGTCTCGTTTCACTGCGACCCCCTACAGTTATCCAGTTTCGGGACGTCGAATAAAATTGACTCGCGCACGGACTGGAAATCGAACAGTGAAAATTAAACGATTTTATATCCAATACACGAGTGCAAATTCGGGGTTCGAGGAGTCGGAGTTAATTCGGCGTCGTTGAACACGCGCGGGGGGGGGGGGGGGGGGGGGGTCGCATCAAACAAGATACGCCTGGGACAGCGACGAACAACAATGTCCTTCCTGTTTCTTCGTGGGACGGTTGTTTGTCGTCGAAAATTGAGATCGTTGCACAGACGAATTAAACCCTTCGAGTGCGAGGCTTTTTCTTCTTCGCTTTTTCGAGGGTCTCGTACCAATTTTATTCCCAAAAATCGTCCAGTTCCAGGACGTCGAATAAATTGACTCGTATTAAAATTGACTCGTATTAAAATTGACTCGTATTAAAATTGACTCGTATTAAAATTGACTCGTATTAAAATTGACTCGTATTAAAATTGACTCGTATTAAAATTGACTCGTATTAAAATTGACTCGTATTAAAATCGACTTGTATTAAAATTGCCTCGTATTAAAATTGCCTCATGTAAAAATTGCCTCGTGTAAAAATTGACGCGCTTTAAAATTACCTCATGTAAAAATTGACGCGCATTAAAATTGCCTCGTGTAAAAATTGACGCGCATTAAAATTGCCTCATGTAAAAATTGACGCGCATTAAAATTGCCGCATGTAAAAATTGTCTCGCGTTAAAATTGACGCGCATTAAAATTGCCTCATGTAAAAGTTGCCTCGTGTAAAAATTGCCTCGCATTAAAATTGAAGCGCATTAAAATTGCCTCGTATTAAAATTGACGCGTATTAAAATTGACGCGTATTAAAATTGACTCGTATTAAAATTGACTCGTATTAAAATCAACTGTAAATCGAACAGTGAAAATTAAACGATTTTATAAGCGACACACGAGTGCAAATTCGTCGGTCGCAGAGTCGAAGTTAATTCGGCGTCGTTGAGCACGAGGGGGCGGGCGGGGGGGGGGGGGGCGGAGTTCGCATCGGGGATTTCGATGCAGGGCCAAGCGGCGTCGCGACGCCTCCAGGCTCCTGTCGAGCACCGCCAGAGAGCTGCCGCATCGGAGCACGCTGTCTGCAATATCTCGGCGTTCTCACTCATCGACACGCTCTATTATTTTTTCCTTCAAATATTAATTTACACGTAGTGAGGAACGGATATCACTCAACATGGACGGAGCGGGGGACCTCGTAACTTTGCCGCCGCTCATGCTTAATGCCTGTCGTCGTCGTTGTCCTCGTCGGGTGGAAAAAATAAAACGAGAAAACGACGCCGCGGGCTGCGGTCAAGTGGGTCTGGCACCGAAACAAGATACGCCTGGGACTAGCAACAAACAAACAATAATGTTGACTCCTTCCCGTTTCGTCGCGATACGGTTGTTTGTCGATGAAAATAGAGATCACTGAATGGACGAATCCGAACCCTTTCAGTCCGAGGCCACTTTTCATTTTCCGTTGAAGAAAATAATGTTTCGCAACTGTTCGACAATTATCTGAAAAAGAACAAAAATTTGATTAACTGTTCCTCGAGAAATTTCACGCTTTCGTTTTTTTTACTCCGAAATAAAAAATAATATATAAAGTTGTGATGCTGAGACGTATTTTTGCCGGAATTGATAAACTCTCGTTCATATATGCACGGTACAAAAAAAGGTTTGTAAATTTCACGAAAATCTCTCGTTATAACAAACGTTCACAATTCGATTTGCCGTGATTTTTGTATACTTTTTTCTCGTTAATTCTACATTTAGGTTTGAACTTCAAAAACCCGGTCAGTGGAATAAATATAGTCAATTTAACGATTCACAAAAGAAGAAAACCATTGTCGGCCTCCGAGGACAAGAAACGTTTGTCACATTTCAAAAACGTTTCTTGTCCGCAGAAGCCCACCATTTTTTTGTTGGTACATTTTTGTACATATAGAAGATCTCTAAATTTCCAAACCTTCTTTACCGCGTATACGCGAGACGACTAATAATCACATAAATTATACACTATACCAAGAACCCTGTTACTCTAAAAACAATCCAATAAAGAGAAGTAAAAAAATCGCCCTCCGCAGACAAGAACCGTTCGTCGAATCTGCAAGCCTCCTCCACCACATACTGGCGCCGACTCGTAAAAAAGAAATAAAGTTCCCTGTCCACAGTTTCCAACGATAAGGGATTGCCGAGTGCACAGCACTTCAAGCAAAGAGACAAATGCAACGAACACGCCGGTTGCACAAGGGCAGCAGCAGCTGCGGTTTGTTCCTCTTGTATGTCCCCGGTCGTCCTCACCGGTGTCGAGATTCGAACGGCTTTGTCTTCGTTCCATCCTCGGCGAGCAGCTCAACGGTCAGACAGGAAAGCGAAGACATTGAAAAGAAGAAGAAGAACAACAAGAAGAATACTACTAAGGATGAAGTAGTATGTTAAAAAAAAAAGAAAAAAAAACAAGAAAAACTCGTCGCAATTTGCACCTAGGAGATCTAGTATCCGCAGCGTACATTATCACGCTTGAGGGAGTTCGAGGCTCTCCTCATCGAGGGGAAGAGGGCGGGGGGGGGGGAGAAGGGGGTAGGTAGGACAGCGGGGTAGCGGCGAGGCGGGGTAGGTGTAGACTTACTTTGGACTGTGGTGTGGGATTACCGTACTTATATTCAAGTCTAATATTAAGTTACCATTTTGCTTTACGGCAAGTGAACAGGCTGCCAGCATATAGGAAGCCATCCGAGCGCTCCTGGGACAGTCTCCTCATCGTCTGCTCGTCCGGGCCCACCTACGTTTACGCGCACCTCGTTCCTCGAGCTCCTCGGTGTCGAAACTTCGTTCGTCGCTTCCCTCGTCGTTCCGTGCTCCCTTCGAGGAAATTTTTCGACCGCGGTCTTTTGTATGGCGCGACGGTTCGTTTTTGGATTTTTGGGTCTTTTTCGGCCAAGTCTCTTCGGAGTGCAGAAAAAGCGCGACTTCGAGGAAAAAGAGTCCATCGTCCACCACGAATCGGTGGTTTTCCTGTGCACTCGAGGACCGCAGTTTCGGATAAGACCTACAACGAGAGTGGTAAAAAAATAAATAAAAAATAAGTCATGAAAATCTTTGAAAAAATTAAATAAATTTGTAGTAGTCGCTTAGCGACTGTGCAAATAAAAATAATATTCGTAGCAGTCATTTAACGTTTGATTCACCGCTCAACGACGTGGCGTTATCGCCGAGGATCCACCGGAGTTTCGGATAAGACCTACAACGAGAGTGGTAAAAAAATTAATAAAAAATAAGTCATTAAAATATTTGAAAATTAAATAAAATCATCGCAGTCGCTTAGCGACGGTGCAAAAAAAAATATTCGTAGCAGTTATGTAACATTTGATTCACCGAGGTCGCCGAGGACGCACCGGAGTTTCGAATAAGGTCTACGAGTGGTAAAAAAAATAAAAAATAAATTAATAAAAAAAACATTCGTAGCGGTCGCTTAGCGACGATGTAAAAAAAATAAAAATTAATATCGTAGAAGTTATGTAACGTTTGATTCACCGCTCAGCGACGTGGAGTTGTTGCCAGGCTCATATTTGCTCGGACATTGTGGTGCGCAACCTGCCTCGCGAGAGCCGACCGCAGACTTCTAGTTAGCGGACACTCGCAGCGATATCGAATTATTTTTTTTCTCTCCTCTTTTGCCGTCGAACTTGCGGTAAAAAAAAATGTTGCTGGGAGGCGGTTAAGCGAGGATATCTGGAAGGTGCGCGATTACCTGTGGAATATACAAATAGAGAATAATACAGGATCGAATGTAGGTGAGAGTTGGAGGCGGTGAGAGGCGTGTGCGAGAGACGGTGTCAACGTCGAGAGCGACGAGAAGTTACGCGCCGGACGGGGATGGTGAGAAGGCAGAGGTACTGACTTCTGTGCGTGCTGGGGTTTCTCCCGTTAATACTTCCTAGCACCATTTGAAATCAGTACTGCTCCTTCCGGCAGCCAGCACTTCTTTTTTTTGCGGACCAAAAATTTCCTCAGCGAATTTACGAATTTTTTTTTCTCTCAATTTTATTCGCATAATAACGACGCGCCAATCGTCTACCCAGATAACATTCAACGAGGATATCTGTAACAAACGTCGGCGTTCTCCGATATGATTAATTCGCATTATAATTGTATACTCTTAATATTTTATATATATAATAATCTAGCTGTATATTGATAATAATTAATAATATTAATAATAATAATAATATACCTAATACGATACACGTGCAAGGGATCGTTGCGTTTAAGACGCACCCGATCGCGAACTTGCAGATTTGCGAGGAAGTAGAAATTCGATATAATAAATAACTGAGTCCGACCGTCCATATTTCGCGGACTCGCGGACCTGAACTGAGGCGGATTGTGGTTGGTGAAATGGGGAACGAAAGAAAATATATATATATAAATTTCTCTCGAAATATCTCGGGGACTGATTGCTATATATACACGCTCTGACCGCGATCCGATACTAAACGAGTTCGAACGTTTCTCACGCCTCATTACCGCCGTGACGCGTCTCGCTGCTTCGAGATAAAAAAAAAGACAACAATAATTCGTACCTGGACATCTCTCGGCTCTCTTTCTTCAGAGTCTCTCTCCCGATATCGCGTTCGCGGGCTCGTGATCCGTGTTTAACCATCGAGCCATTTGGTAGCACTTACGTTATTAAACGATCGACGAACGAGCTACGTTTTGTCGAGTAATTAGCGAGTAATGGAAAAAAAAGCTCTAGACTCGTAACTTAAGCATAGAGGGTAGCGAGCGTGGCGCTTGTCGAGCGGACTTCGTTAACGTACGACCGAGGCCCCGATGGCCTCGGGACACCGAGGATGCCCCGGGTTATGTGGAGTCCTTGCTTCGTCCCGTCGCCTGCAGCCTCGTCCACGTCTCCCCGAGGGCTTTCGCGAAGTGGTCGTCGACTGGAATCACAATTTAAAATGTCTCGGTGAGTATAACGCATCGATCAACACATCACCCTGATGATATCTGCACGAGACTAAATTTCGTCAAGTTACGACTGACGCGTTTTTTGCATCACACAATTTCATCGTTTTTGCATCGCACAAAGTATTGTGCATTGGCCAGAGACTTGCCCAAAGATGAAATTTCATGTCGCGCAGATATCTTCAGCGTCATTCAATGTAAAAAGAATTGCGAATTTAATGTAGCGGAGTGAAAGTTTTTACGGAAAAACAGGTACATTAAATTTAATGTAGACTTGCGATGAAAAATGAATATACTTTTTCATTGAAATTAAAGTAAATTGTAATAAATGTTAGTACTTTCGCATTAACATTGAAATAAATTATAAAAAATGAAGTGTTCCCAATGTTCTTAATAGACCGAACATTCATTTTCCATCACAACTGTACATGAAATTTAATATACCAGTTTCTCCATAAAATCTTCGAACCCGGTACATATTAAATTTCATACGGATTTTTTTCGAAAGCTCTTAATCACGATACGAAAGCTTTTAATCAGAGTACGTGTGAGAAATAAAATAAGAGAAGTGTCTTATTCTAGCGAAGGATAAGGACAATCGGCTGACCACTGAGACCAGTCTCCTTGTCGGTGGTCGATGACGCATTGAAAACAGCGGCGTACTCCTCGAGACCCAAGGACCTCTTGAAGTGTTCGTCTATCGCCGGATCGCTGACGACTCCCGGGCTTCGTATTCCAGTTCTCTGGCCTCCTATCGCCGCCGAAGGCGTCGCCGTTGGCGTGGGCGTCACTGCAGTATCCTCGATCGTTGTACCTGAGAGAGAGCGGAAGAGAATATCCGTATAGTAGCTGTACATGGGGGTACAGTATATATAATAATAACGTGACTCTATAATAACTGTACGAGCGTCTGGAGCTCTTCGGCAATATAATGGGAATGAAAATTACAGAACACCACGGGGTAAAATAAAAAATATATATAATAATTGTACGATGAATCATTGATGAAAGTTATTAATATCGGACCTCGAATATCGAGTCTAACGGGGTCGTGCGACGGTGCAGATTTTCCGGGGTCGCAATCCCGGTAGCGAACGATGATATTCGGACTAGACCGGCGCAGGCGGTAAAGCGCGAGACGCTCGCGGGAGAGACTTTCGGTTCGCGGTGCATTCAGATAGTATCGATATTTAACCGGGAAGATACGGCGGCTCTCTCCGCGTGGAAATAGTATAATCGAAAGGCGGCAGAGGAGAGCATACCGGGCTGAGGTGCGGCCGGTACGATAACGCTCGGCCTGTTGTGATGATGCACCCTGGCTGCAGACATGTCGAGAGCCTCGCTCTGAATCGGGTCCCTCCTACGCTCCCTGCGCCACGCGCTGCTTGGCTTTCTATGAAGACTCGTAGACTTTGGTCGCTCTTCTGCATAGGCAAAAAATAAAATGGCATTAAACATACGGTTATTTGTTGTACCATTCATGCTTTAACGGTTTAACTATTTACTATCGTGTAATTATAAATTTGCATAAAAATATGTTTTATAAAATTTAAAAATGTACCTATTGCTATGAATACTAAAAACGTTATTCGAATCGCAATCTCGTAATATTCTTGTTTCTTTAAGTTTCAAACTCAAAAATGAAATAAAAAAGAGAAACTTTTCGAAAAATGTCTATAATGAAAAGAGAAGTGGTGATTTTTTTGTTTCTATTGAAATGTCTTCGGCTTCTCTCTACATTCAGATAGATTTTAATTGTCCCTCTTCTGCATAGACAATAAATAAAAATAGCATTAAACATATGATTGTTCATTGTGCAATCGACCATTCATGGTCTAGCGGCTTAACAGTCGATGGGCTTAAATCTATTTTCTACCATCTAGTTATTAATTTTTTGCACAAAAAAATTCTGGAGAATTAAAAAAAATGTACTAAAAGCAATGAATACAAAAAAAAGCATTTCGAATCCCGGTCTCATAAAATTTTCCTTTTTTAAAGTTTGAGTCTAAAAAATAAAATAAAAATAAGTGAAAATTGTTCGAAAAATCTTTACAACGAAGGTGGCAAATATTTTTATTGTTGAAGGGCTAACAGCCGTCTCTTTCTCGAGATTCATCTGAATTCGGATGGTATTTTAATTGTCGGTCAGGATTAACATCGTATATTCAGCTTCCAGCTCTTTGGCGAACAGGAGAGGAGAGAGGGTGAGCGGGAGGGAAGGTCCGAGCTCTGAAAATGGAATTCGATCTAGGTAGAGCGCACCAAGTGTGGAGGCAACGGAGCAACCCCGTGCGTGCGTCGAGTGAGGAGGGGGTTAGAGGATGAGGCGAGTTCGGTTCCCAGGACGGGGCAGGAAGTGCCTAATAGCCGTGAGAGGATGCACGGTGTGGGGCATCGGGAGAAAGAGGGAGAGGGAGAGAAGGAAGGAGAGGAGAGAGAGAGCCGAAGAGCCGAGGAGGAAACAGGTTTCGAAAAGGACGACGCTGTTGGAAGCTGGAAAGATGAATGAAAGAACGAAGGTGGATGCGCGGGAGAGGCGAGCGAAGGAGAGGCAACGCGTATATATTTTTTTCTTCTTCGATCGGTGAGCGTGTGTGCGTGTGACTCGGCGAGCGCGAGTCTCAATTAACTTTTCGACTCTCTCGCTCTCCCTCCCTCCCTCTCCCTCTCGCGCGAGTACATTTTTCGGGCAAACCGCGAGAGAGCGTGTAGGGAAACGCATTATCAGTCTCGTGATATTCTCGACTCGGGCCGATACGATTTTTCTCACGATTTTTCGTGGGAACGAAAAAACTCGAAACACACTTTTTTTCGTGATTTCGTGGTCGATGGACGATCGAATGAAGCTGTTCGACAGACGTTTCTCGTCGACGATCACTCGCTATTATTTTTTTTTTTCTTCGACTGGCTCGTTAATTGGAAAAATTATTTTCCGAAATAAAGATGCATGACAATTTTTAAATAAAAATAAATGTAATTTATGAAAGATTCATTTTACTCTTTAGAGGCAAAGTATAAAAAAAGGAAAATCGTGAAATTTCGGTCGACAGAAACTTTCTTCGGGATGCATTTTTTCAATAATTTTTCGATCAGTTCAGAAGAAAATTTCCGCAAAACAGCCGTTTCGCCAACGTAGCTAATCCGCTACGTCTGACTGGCTGGAAGGGTTCCGAAAATAGCGTTCGGTTCACTTAGAAAAAATTGTAAAATTTCTATTTATATATTTAAAATATATATTAAATTAAAGCAAAAAATTATATTTTGGAATTTATGAAAAAAAACGAAAATTTTACTCGAATGTAAAATATTTTGTAAAAATCTTTTAATTTCTTTTTTGCGCCTGCTAACGAGCGATCGGTCTTACCTCTCGATTTCGAGGGTGCCCGAAGGGACTCGAGGCCGATAGTGAGCCAAGGTTGCCAGAGGCACCTTCTCCTGGAAGAAACTTCCATATCGGCAGTGGCCTCTCGTCATCAACCGCAACGACCGTTGCGAAATAATTTCACGACAGCGATCGCCGATTTTCGCGAGCGAAGAAAACACTCCACTATAAATCCCTCAATCCGATCCCACGGATTTAAATCCTTTCTTGCGCACGAACACAAAAACCCACCACCGCGAAATTCTCGAATACTCTCGAAGCCAACGAATCGACCACCTGCCCAGCTTCGGTTCGCAGTCTCCGGACGCACAACCAATGATAATCGAGCGATCAATTACTCGGAGCAAAATCCCTCACTGCACTCTTCACTCCGGAAGGATCGAGGCAAAATAACAAACCGCAAGTCGATTGTCTGCACTATATATACATACATATATATACTATATAGTGCTCGACGCAGTGTATAGTGTGCACGTAAGCATATCACAAAATTTTCGAGTAAGATCCGCGCACAAAAGTCTCCCCGGTGTGAGGTAATCGTCGAGCGGCCACGGTCGAAAGAGAGGGGGAAGGCGGATTACTTGTAAGTTTCCAGAAAAGGGTTAAACGAAAAAACAATAACTCCACTCGATTCCCAACCACGAAATAAAAAAACATAAATAAAAAGCGATGGACTAGTAATAAAAAATGAGATTAATAATAAAATAATTTTAAAAAGTGAAAAATATAAATGTTTCGAAACTATATATATGTATATATATAGAAGCGGAGGACGCTTTTCGATTGGGGAGAGAGAGAGTGAAACCGCGTGTGGTTTCGTGAATGCGCCTTCTTACGACTGTCTTAAACGTTCATTCATACATCTCTAGAAGCGTACGATCCTCTCATCTGCTTCTCTCTTCCCTCCCCCCCACCAAGAGGTTCCGCGGTGGGCACGACCGAGAGGAAGGCAAGGAAAGACCCTTTTATACTCCACACGTTCGAGCTCTCTTGTATACATATGTGTGTATATATGTATATATGGGATTTTCTCTCTCTTCGGGCCTACACTCAGGTAGACGAGGAAGATGGGACTGACTCGCTGACTCGTCCGGTCGTAAGTGTATTGTATACACGCACAAGGGCGAGCGCACGCCTTATCGCGTTAGCGTGCGAGAGAGGCCCAGCACGGCCGATGCAATACTCCTTCGTGCACTCGAAGACTCGATTCGTACACGGATGAGCCAGCATCCGAGGGCTATTTTCCTTCTTTTTTTTAATAACGCGCTGCGTTTTGGAGAGGCGAACTCGAACGGCAGAGAAGAACCTTGCGCACGAGGATGCAAGGATCGACGATCGATCAGCCGGCTTACGGAATCGAAACCTCCTGGCCGATTGAGCCACTTCGATATTTTGAATACTGTAAAAAATAAAAAATAATAAATGAATATTTTTTTATGGAATAAAAAAAATTTGCGGGGTCAGGAATTTTTTTTTATTTACTCCAGAACGACAATGAGTGGGCGCAGGCGATGATTGATCGGGAAAGCGAGATGAAAGATGGACGAGGAGGGAAAAAATCACTGCTGCAATTGCAATTGAAAAAATATATTGAAATAAAATGGAAATTGGAAAAATCGGAAACGGAGGCGATAAACGTTAAGGGAAAGCGAAACTAAACCACACCAGGAATTCTTCTCGATCGTGCATTTGTTTTATTCCTGAAGAATAATTGCCGTATGCACAGCGAAAATTTATCGAGGAAAGAAGATGAAAGATGAACGTGGAGGGGAGAGATTGTGGGAACGAAAGATCCAAGTTCGCGGCAAGAAATAAAAAATGCAAAAATAGGAAAAGTCGGAAGCGGAGGAGATAAACGTTAGGGGAAGGCGAAGCGGTAAATCGCCCTGGGAATTCTTCCGCTGATCTTGGAAAAGTGAAGAAAAAAAATATATACATAAATAAAACGACGAAGAATTCGCGAGCCTTGTGTTACGATTCGAGGAAAATAAATCGAGAAGGTGAACGACGGAGCGACTCTGAAGAAGCGAAGTTGATAATGGATTATTTGTGTATTGTGCAGAAATGTTTGCCACACATCGTTTCGCGCAAAGCACCGACCATTCCGCTACTGGGAAGCATCCATCGATTGTCCGTTACGAGGAAACTAACGTCGACTTCACACGAATCACACGAAACTGCGATTTTTCTTTATTTCCAAGAACTTACTGACAAATCGGAGGAATAAAATATTAAATTTAAAAAAAATCTTTTAATAAATCGAAAATAAAAAAAACGAAAAAAATGCATTGGGTCACCTTAAATTGCATAACAGCCAAACGGTACAAGAAATCGTGTATTACTCAGAATATTACTTAGAATATTAATTTAAAAAAATAAACTAAAAGCAAACATACGTGAATTTCAATCGATTGTTCGTTACGAGGAAACCAACGTCAAGTAAATGACACGAAACTGCGATTTCATTTATTTCCAAGAACTCATTGGCAAATCGGAGCAACAAATTAATGTCTTTGAATTAAAAACCAAATAAAGCATAGTCGGTCACCGTAACTTCCGCAATAGTCGATCGGTACAAGAAATCGTCTATTGTCCGTTACCGGGAATATTTTTAATTAGAAAAAATAAACTGAAAGCAAACGCACGTAGATTTCCAAACGACTCCGCAACGACTCGAGCGAGAGTCCGCAATCGCGACTCGTTGATCGTACACGCTTTAAGATAAACATTTCTCGAGCTCGATGGAGAGGCATCCGAGAGACGTGACACTCGACGAGAGTCACGTCAGATCCAGCTGCTTCCATGTAAATGACCCTGGATGTTCGTGCAGGCATTGAATTCATTCCTTTCCTCGATAGTCATTGCCACCGCCTACTCACATGTCTCGCTGTGGCTGCGCGCTAGGGGATAGCGGGGCAAAATGAACCACGATCTCACACGTTTAATATTTTTTTCGGGACATCAAAAAGTCCCATGCCGAATGGAGGACACCGGTCCGAGGTAGCGGGGCAAAATGGGACTCTGGGGCAAAATGAACCACAGTCGCCCACGCTTTTATCTGTGGGACATAAAAAGTCACATGCTGAATGGAGGACACTGGTCCGTTTTACCCCCAGGCCCCGTTTTGTCCCGCTCTCCCCAACCTAGTTATCTGCGATAGATAGTGGTATGATGGCTATTTATATATATTCCATGTTTCACTGCAGCGGCGAGTTAGGGGATAGCGGGGTAAAATGGACCACTACCGGACCTTTTTTTTGCTGAACATAAAAAAGTCCCATGCTCAATAGAGGACAGTGGTTTGTTTTACCCTTCCGGGTCCCATTTTGCCCCGCTCCCCCCTACTTATCTGCGGTCCATTCACATTAGTAATAATGGTAGACAATGGTATTATGGATATATATATATATATTTATTTATATATATATTCACATGTCTCGCTGTAGAAGTGAGCTACGAGATATTGGGGCAAAACGGAACCCAGGGGCAAAATGGACCACTACCGCGCACACTTTTTTTCGTGCGATATAAATAGTCCGATGTTGAATGGAGGACACTTGTCCATTTTACCCCGGGGTTCCGTTTTGCCCCGCTCTCCCCTTCCCAGCTATCTCTGGCACATTCCCATTAGTAACAGTGGTAGATCGTAGTACTATGGATACATGTATATGACGCGAGCTCTCGGAGCTTAAGGAGGCACGAGGAAGTCGTTTACATACTCCAAACCCCAAAGACGCGAGTAATGTAAATACACCGGTGTATCGTTATCCCCGAGCAAATAAATCTTACGCACGAAGGAGACTTTCGTGAGGAGGGAGGAGGAGGGGGGGGGGAGAAACTCAACAAGAGTCATCGATTCCATGCAAGAGTGACACCGTCCAAACCCGAGAAATTCCATTGTAAATCGTCAGTCGAAAAGAATTCACGTTCCCTCCCGATAGTCGATAGGAATTCAAAGAGACCAATCGATTATCCCGAAGAATAACGCCACTTTTTTTTCACCTCCGTCCATCTCCTTATTTTTATTTTTACTTTCACTCTTGTTTTTCTCGTTATCATCAACGAGACCGCAAGTCTCATTGAAAATCGTCTTTATAAAAAAATAAAAAGTTAATATCCGCTTCAGAAGTTATAAAGGCAATGCTGGTATAGAAAAAAGAATCGCAAAAAAAACATTTTTTTTCTGTGCTATCCGGTGCATTGGAAGACAAATGTGGAACGCGTTAATGAGCATGGGCGGTGTCGTGGCCTTGAGAAAAAAAAATAAATAAATAAAAAAGAAGTCGATCGAGCGATTATAAAAATTATGCGTCGGTAATAACGGGTTTAATGATCGAGCGTGAAGCGGCACGCGTCCCTCGATGGCGACGCAGGCGCCATCGCTCGCTTGAGGGGTTGAACTGTGCGAGGTATTCGGAACAGGTTCGAGTCTCCGGAACGTGCCGTCACTTTGTAACGAGCCACGCGGGAGAGGGAGAGAGAGCTCGAGGTGGAAGACGCGCGCCGCTGCTCGGCGGGGTCTTCCCAAGCGGCATCGTCGTACGGCAGTCGAGAGAGAGATCAAGACCGAGAAATGCCATTGTGTACAACCAGTGCTCTACTATTTATTAGAGAGCGAGCCGCACAGGCATACTCACAGCGAACACGCCGCACAGCGAGTCCAGTGACTGAATGATATTTAGGAAAAATATTGCTCCGTCGGTAAAGAAGGAACATGCCGTCAATTTGCAACAAACAAAACGGGAGACGGAGAGCTCGAGAGGTGGAAGAAATGCCATTCTCTACAAAGAGTGCTCAACTCTTTTTTACGTTAATTTTGATTTTATCTTTGATTTTAATTTTTGTTTAATTTTTATTTAATTTTTATTTTTATTTTGATTTCAATTTGGATTTGATTCTGCTCTGTATTTGCTCTGAATTTGTTCTGCATACAATATTCTGAAATGCTTTACGTAAACTGTATTCAAACGTTTCTTCGCCTCGCCATATGTGCTGCTTATCTGCATCGCTTGCTCCTTAAAGGATTTATCCCAAGACACAATAAACCATTCATCTATTTATTATTATATTACCAATGCTTTACTATTTATTCGAGAGCGAGTCGCAGAAACACACTGAGACAAACACGCCGCAGAGCCAGGCGAGTCTCTAAACGATTTCGAAAATATATTTCTCCGTCGGTAAAGAAGCTGCACGCCGTAACTTTGCAGCAAACCGCACGGTAGACGCCGAGACAGCTGGAGGTGGAAGGCGCGCGCTACCACTGGGCCGAGTCTTCTCAAGTGGCATCGCACTCGAGAAAGAAAGAGATCAATACATCGAAACCGAGAAATGGCATTATGAACAGCCAGTGCTCTACTATTTATCCGAGAGCGAGCGACACTGAGCCAAACACACCGCAGAGCGTCCAGTGTCTAAACGATGGTTTAGGAAAAATATTGCTCCGTCGGTAAAGAAGGAACACTCGTCACTTTGCAGCGAACAACACGGGAGACCGAGGTGGAAGAAATGCCACTATGTACATCCAGCGCTCTTCTATTTATTCGAAAGAGAGCCAAACACGCCGCAGAGCGAGTCCAGAGTCTGGACGATGGATTAGGAAAAATGTTGCTCCGTCAGTAAAGAAGGAAAATTCCGTCGCTTTGCATCGAACCGCACAGCAGAGGGAGAGAGCTCGAGGCGCGCGCCATCGCCCGGCGGAACTCCTCGAACGACATCTTCGTACCGCAGTTGAGAAAGAGAGAGATCAAGAGACCGAGAAATGCCATTGTGTACAAACCGTGCTCTCCTATTTATTCGAGAGCGAGCTGCATACACAAAGACGCCGCAGAGCGAGTCCAGAGTGTATAAAATGATTTGTGAAAAATATCGCTCCGTCGGTAAAGAAGAGCGACGATGGAAAACGGCAATGGGAGTAAATACGTGAAATATATACAGATTATACGCGAGAATACCCGGGAGGAGATGGATCGTGTGCAATCTCTCGAGGGTATGTACGAGGATGGACGAGCTCGATGCTGGCTCACGATATACATATTATTCTGTTCGTCTCGCGCGTTGTGCGAGTTCGAACTGGGCACGAGTACAAACCTCGTGGAATGTGTCTAACGTACAGAAACTCTATTTCTGTTTGACCAACGTGGGAATTGGGATCGAACGAGACTTTTGCTGGCCCTCGCGCGTCCCTCGTCGAACGATTTTCATCGGGACGGAACGGAAATCATTTTTGAAAGACACAAATTGTAGTTTAAATCGAACAAAAGCACAATCCAGATATTCTGCGGGCGGATTCGATGATTTTCTTTATCGTTTTGCGGCGATGCGCGAGGCATTTGAGGGTTTGAGATTAAATTTAAGCGACAGCCAATCGCAGTAGGAATAAAACGCATTGCCGATTTCGATACCTTCGAGCTTTTTACTTAAAATGCATTTAAAAAAAATTAAGCTAAATGAGCAAGTTTTACACTGCAGTAAAATTATAGAAGACGCGTGATTTTAGGGATACAAAGAGAGCCGATGCAACTAACACGGGTGCGACTTTAAATGCGTCGTCGAGCTCGTAAGTCTTGAAGCGAAATAATATAGTTTAATTTATGATATCTGCTACGGCTGCGATCGACTTGTCGGCACCGTCAGTTGGAAGGA
Source organism: Ichneumon xanthorius (assembly GCA_917499995.1). Taxonomy (NCBI): domain Eukaryota; kingdom Metazoa; phylum Arthropoda; class Insecta; order Hymenoptera; family Ichneumonidae; genus Ichneumon; species Ichneumon xanthorius. Next base: position 14,614,080 of record OU824205.1, on the reverse strand, counting down.
CGATGCGAATGTCCAAACCGCAGCCGTAGCAGATATCGTACATTTTTCGACATCGACCACTGCCCAACCACCAACTTAATATAGTTTAAGTCGAACAAAAGCGCAATTCAAATATTTTACACGCGAATTCAATGATTTATTTATTTTTTATCGTTTTCCAACGATGCACGAAGATTTGAGGTTTTAAGATAAGATTTAAGCGTCAGCCAATCGCAGCGCGAATAAAACGGGTTGCCGCTTTCGATACCTTCGAGCTTTTTTCTTAACCATCCTTTTTAAAAAAAAAAAAATTACCCTAAATGACTAAGTTTCAGAGTGCAGTAAAATTTAAAAAAATGTAAGCTAAATAAGCAAGTTTCAGACCGCAGTAAAATTTTTAAAAAAATCTAAGCTAAATGAGCAAGAATCAGACTGCATTAAAATGATAGCAGACGCGTGATTTTAGGGATACAAAGAGAGCCAATGCGACTAACACGGGTGTGACTTTGGACGCGTCGTCGAGTTCGTATCTCGCCAAGCGAAATAACGTTGGGAGCTCCGCGCGCTCGCGCGCGGTCCAGTTAGAGTTCGCAATCGCTTAACGACGAGTGAAAATTGTTAACGAGCTAACGCGCGATTGAGACGGGGGTAAACGCCAGGGACGCGCGCGTTGATCCTCGTCCACTGTGCACGCAATTCGTCGACGTGTCAGCTGTGACGTAACATCCTGCTGGCGCGTGCAAAACGACATTGAACACGTGAGCCTTCGGGCCGACCGGAGGGAACGATGAAATTATCGAGGAGAAGAGCCTCGGAGAACATTTCAAGCGTCCTAACGACACTTCACATAGTATCGTTAGTTTGCTTATAGTGGTCTCGCGGCGTAGACTCGTCCGGGCCTCGACGGGGAAACCGATAAACGCATTCCACAAGCTCGCTCTATTGGGCTCCTCTCGGCTTTGACGTTATCTAATCTTGACCCCGGGAAACACGCATCGCCTGTTGCTGGAACATATACGTTTCGATGCATAAAGCTCGGAGCGCTGGGAAAATAAAAAAATAAAAATATGAGGCGACGAATAGGATGCGGCGGAAAGAACTTTCAAAGATAGCACGAATTAGTTTAACTCGCGAGTAGAGCGTTAAAGTTCAGAACGAGCGGGGCAAAACGGACCATGTGTACCAATTTTTTGCGGACGTGAAAAAGCAACGTCTCACTGTAAATGGAGAAGACTGGTCCATTTTGCCTCGGATTCCATTTGCATATACGTTTCGATGCATAAAGCTGGAAGCGTTGAGAAAATTTAAAAATAAAAATACGAGACGACGAATAGGATGCGGCGGAAAGAAGAAGTTTCAAAGATAGCACGAATGAGTTTGACTCGCGAGTAGAGCGTTAAAGTTCTGAACGAGCGGGGCAAAATGGAGCGTGTCTACCAGTTTTCAGCGGGACGTGTAAACGCATGCATCTCATCTTAAATGGAGGGCACTGGTCCGTTTTGCCCCGGATTCCATTTGCATGTACATTTCGATGCATGAAGCTCGAAGCGTTTGAGAAAGAGAAAAATAAGAATATGACGCGACGAATAGGAAGTAAGAAAAAAAACTGTTCCGAAGATAGCATGAATTAGTTTTACGCGCGACTAGAGCGATAAAGTTTTGAACGAGCGGGGCAGAACGGACCTTGTGTAGCAATTTTTTGCGAGACGTGAAAGAGCGTCTCACCTCAGTTGAGCAGACTGGTCCGTTTTGCCCCGGATTCCGTTTTGCCCCATCCTTCCCTCCCCCTCCTCGCGCACATTATACAAAGTGGAAAGACACAATAGGAGGACCGTCAGGGAATTCCGGCGGAGGTTGACCCCGTGACAAAGAAATCTCAGCAGAACTTGAAATTCCAGCGGGCTCGAATTATGCCTCGCGTATCTCCCACTCCCGCGATTTCGAGCCTCAGTCGGTCGACGCCGACGCTCTTTAACGTTCCGGCGGTGAACAAAACACGAGAGCTATCGGACAGCGATTTCCTAGCGCGGTGTAATAAGACAACCTGGAAAACTGGAGCATTGCATTCCCTCTCCTCAATTTCTTACAACTCCGCACTCGAATGTACGAAATAGAACGCCAAGTTGTTTACGCTTTTCGGCCTAGAATGAAATTCCATGGAATATCATTTTCGGAGCAAATGGAAATTGCTTCTCGTCACTTATCTGTATTAATTCTCATGGGCAATCAATCCTGGCAATGTAAGACAAATTGGAAAACTGGAGCATTGCATTTCTTCCCAGGATTAATTTTTTTACAACCACGCACTCACATGTACGAAATGCCCAGTTGTTTATGGTTTTGGGCCTAAAATGAAATTTCGTGAAAAAGACAAAATTCCACGAAATATCATTTTCGGAGCAAGTGCATTTCGTGTTGCATCTCGCCGCTTATCTGCATGAATTCTCGTGGACGATCCATACCGAGCAATGCATTAAAGCAAACTGGAAAATTGGCCGACTGTTTTACAACTCCGGACTCAAATTTATGATATAGAACGCCCGATTATTTATGCTTTTCGGTCCAGGATTAAATGTCATAAAAAATAAATAAGAAATAAAATTCCACGCAATATCATTTTCGGAGCAAATGGAAATTCCATCTCGCCGCTTATCTGTATTAATTCCCGTGGACGATCAATAACGCCTGATTTATGTACGCTGTCTCGTCGGTCGAGATAATACTTCGTTTCATGCGGCGATCGATGCGCAGTAACGTGAATCGTATCACGAGATGCTTCACTGACCTTGGACCATAGTGGCTGCTCTGGAGAGGACGTCCAAAGCGCTCTCGACAGCCGACATCCTCTCGTCGCCGGTTCCTCGAGAGTCTCTCGGCCCGGGGCTCGGACTCGTCGATGAAGCTTTCTTTTTGCCCCGAACGAGCTCGCGAAGCGTTAACGCCTCGTCGTGTGTCCCGCAAGAGTTTATCCTCGAGTTATCGCCACCGAGCAGCCGGTGTGCTAATCGTCGGTCTCTCGTTGTGCTTCGTGCGTAGTCACGTACTCTTTGCTCACGCCGCTCGACCACTTGTAATATTTACAAATATTTTTCGTCTGTACTTCTCTTCCTCCTTGTCTATCGTCCGGTTTCCTGAAAAACAAAAATTAACGATTTAACGATTTAACGCCTCGACCCTTCCAGCACGAAGACTATTTAACGTAGAACAAAAAAGAAATTACGATACACAATTATATTCGAACAAATTTTCCGAACGTATAAAAAAATTAATCGGACAAGATATATTATATATTTATTTAATTATTGTAGTAGACGGGAAAATCCCTTTTTACATTGTAACAAGTCAGTAAATCTTTTGTTTTTATGTATAAAGAAAAAAAACAAACAAAATATTTCACACTTTGTGCGCTAAAAAGAGAAAAGCTATTTGGAATAGAAAAAAACGGTAAACCGCTGACTAGTAAATTGCTAATAAATAAATAAGATATAAAAAAAATTGTTTCACCAGCGTGAAAAATCTGGCGAATCGGACCTTAAAACTTTCACACAAAACAGTCAAGAGATTTTAAGAATCGAATATTAAGAAAGTTAAAAAAACGAAGATTTTAAGAATTGAATATCGATAAAGAAGCAAAGCCGCGTATTTAACAAGAAATAAAAAAAATTGTTTAACCAGCGTGAAAAATATAGCACATCGGGCATCAAAACTTCAACACCAAACCCATCGAAAGATCATAAGAATCGAATGGCGAGAAAGAAGCAAAAAGAAGCTGCGTATCGACCGACGTAAAAAAAAAACAGTTTCACCATCTTGAAAAACACGGCAAATCGGGCCTTAAAACTCAACACCAAAACCTTGAAAAGATGTAAAGAATCGTTTATCTTGAAAGAATCAAAGAAGCTGCGAATATATCGCTCAATAGATAGACAGATCTCTACGTTACCGTCTCACCACCGTGTCTCGCGGCGCAAATAAAGTAAAACGGGGATTAAAAAACGTGACATTGTCTGTGGAATGCGGACCCCTCACCAGGAGTCTTCCCCTCCCACCCCCGCGCGTGCAGCTCCGTAGAACCCGCAAACTCCCACCCGCTCTGCTCCCCTTCCCCCCCCCCCCTGCGCGAGCGCGCTCAACGAAGTGGCCGAGCGCGCTAAGTCTCCCCCTCCGCGCCCTCTCCGCGCGCCGCGAGACGCCACTACGCTCCCGCATCACAATTTCATCACAACAATATAAACAACTCGAAGCCTCCGCCTCTGTCCACGTCCAACCCGCGTCCCGCCCTTCCTCGCCCAACGCCCGTTCCAAAATTCGCACTACGATCTCCGGTATGCAGCCTATACGTCTCGGCTCTCGAGCCAGCGCGGACGCGCGCCGCCTCGTCGAATCGTCGCTCAGCGCCGCAGAGAAATCTCCGAGTCCGAGAAATCCCTCGCGGAATTCGACGCCGGAATTGATCGTTCGTTCGACCGACGAGAGAGAGAACGGTGTGAAAAGTAAACGAAGAAAGAACGACCGGTAAACCTGAGAAAAGAAAGATTGTCCTTATCTCGTCCCACGGATATCCGGCAGAGCACGGCAGAGCGAAGAGTAAAAGCCGCTCGGCTCCCTCACGCCGCTCCGGCGCTGTCGTAGATCCCGACGAATGTCTCTCCCTCTCCCTCCAGCGCGGAGCGATTCTCTACTACGACGCGTAACACCTATCGCAGCCCGAAGGCTTCGCTCCCTCGAAAAAGCGATCCCAATTCGCGAAGATAGAGCAGCGAAACTCCGCACGACTGGAGGGAGATGCATCGAGTCGAGTCGATCTGTTTGAACACGATAACGGCCCGAGGAAAGTGCGCGTGTCCGCGCACCCGCTACACATTCCTCGGGACTTTCGATCCTCGTACGTGTTACGCGCTGACCGTCGGAATTTTAATGCCGAACGCCGACCCGAGTCACGGGAGAATCCATCGACGTGTTGTTTGGAAAAGGAGAGACAAATTTGTCGCTCGTGCGCGAAACGATGTAGAGCGATTCCTCGGAGAGCAAACTGCGCGCGGGCAAAACGTCGACGCACCAACACCGGAGAGATGCATACACGTGCTTAATCCTCCACCCCTCCCCCCCCCCTCCCGCACCTCGTCCGGCTATCCCGGGCTAGTGCCGGAAACGTCACTGTCTAAATAAACGGAATCGAAGGACAAATAAAGGTAGAAAAAAAGGACGAAAAAAAAAACTCGTGGGACGACGAGAGACCGCGTTACACTTTCATATCGGGGCAACAAAAAAACAGAGAGATAGCACTAAGGCGAGAGGCAGCATCGGAATTCGAGAGGCGAGAGGTGGATCCTACTATAGATATTTCGTAAAATGGTGCGACACACTATACGGTATTCTTTCGTGAAATATCAATGTATGTATGTACGTACATGCATGCATAGGTATGGACATGTAAAAAATATATGAACACTTGTATAAAATCGATACGAAGAATTTATCGAAATATCAAATCAAATGAATATAAGATCAAATGATCGATATATACATATATATATATATACATATATGCATATATATGTATAGATATATAAAAAGATATATAAAGATTTATATAAAATCGATACGAAGAGTGTATCGAAAGATCGAAAAGATCGAAAATAAATATAAAAATCTTGAATGAACGTACGCGAAGGAAATTGTCGTAGTTTGTAAGACATTCGAGAACGTATACAGAGTACTCGGGGTAAAGATCCTCGGAGGCACGTCCCTTGTCCGTACAAATCAATAGAGGAATGCGGCGTAGCGTTAAAAAGGTAAGGCCTCGCTGCATTCCTCGACAGTACAAAATTCTATACACTCGGGGTGTTTCAGGCGTTTAGTCGCGATAATCGTCGCAAAACTCACCTCGATTAACGTCGATGACACTCGCGTTAATAATATCGCGAGACACTGTTGCGCGTTATCGAGTCGGTTAAATGTTTGCCGGGAGCCGCTTGTTTCCATTAAAAACGATGAAAATCTAATGGTATGCGGGCGGACACACGGAGGCACGGGCCGTCTGACACGAGAGGTAGGCAGCGGCGAGTGTCCCCACCACTTTATACGTTACAGCGGAATGCATGGCATTCCGGCCGGCCTGACGCGCTCTGCAGGCAAAACTGCCAAGCGTGCATATGCCACACTCCCGGTGAATATGGTCTAAAGTCCTTCTGCTTGTGTACGTTTTACCGGCTGTTTCTGTGTAGCTGTTCCTCGCGCGCATACACGCGCGACTTGTGTGTGTGTACGCGCGCAGGCGCGTCCGTGTGCGTGTATCGGCACGACGCCTCGCGATCGTATTTGTACCATAATTTCACGTGCGTATAAACGACGGTGGCGTTTACTATACAAACGCTATTCGTATACTACGCACGCACGTGGGCATGCACGAGGCCGAAGCTTTCGCGAAACCCTCGCACACGAAACTTCGATACCTTTTCAACGCGCTTGCTTCTGCGATGAGTTTCGAATATCGCGGATACACCGATACGAGGTCAGGAGGTCGGGATTGGATCGTCGGGCCACTGTCGTGTTTTTTCGGTACCTTGGATTATATCGCAGTAAAAAGAAAAATGTTTCATCTTTCGAACCTGGAAATTGACAATATAGGCCTCGTAACATAGATCATTTTTTTAATGGCGCATGACGACGAATAGTCCTTCTCTCTGTACGTGCACATATTTAAAAGTACAAACAAGTGCGCTTTTTTTTGTCAACGTAGATCCGCTTTTGATATTTTGATTAAGCTTTTGCTTTGGCTTCGTGATAGAAACGTAAAAATTGATTATTCCCCCACTTTCGGATTCGTTATTTATCGTGACGGGTCGGTAGTGTGTAAAAAACAACATCAATGATTCGAGGATAAATACTGGCAATGGATCGCGCGGAGAGTGCAAGGAAACGTTTTAATACTCTCGTTATTGTTTTGTACTTGTCGGCCTCCAGTCCCGCTTTGTTTTTATGTCATCGTTGAAGTCTCCTCATTCGAGTCTCTCTCTGTATCTAATATTAACTAGGTAAAAGTCAAAACGAGTACCTGTTCCTTGCACCTTGGCGGGAGGATCCGCGGAGTGATTCGGGGCAAACTTTAGGGACAATGGAGAAGGTAACAGAAAAGCATTTACAGCTAGAGTGCCGGTGCTCGAGATGCTTCAAATCTTCGAGGTATCCGCTTCGTCCTCATCCTCGCTCGATGTGTCGAGAGCGTAACAGAGCTGAAAAAAAGGATCGATACAGTCGATGTTTCGAAGATTTTGTCTCTCGAGTGTTTCCGTTAAAACTCACTTCGTCCAAGTCGGGCCTCTTCAGCAAATCCTCGAGACCGGCAATTTTTTCGAGATAGTTCGGCTGGTTGCAGGCGTCGAGAATGAAGGCGAAGCCTCGCGTGCGATACTCGGTGATAAGCGGCACGGAACACGCCGTGCAGGACGGAAATCTGTGCGTTATCGTCAAACGCATTTCGTGGCTCCACAGAGAGCCGCGAATAGTGTGCGGAACGCCACCGAGCAAACCGACGCAGCTTTCCTTTTCGCTGGTCTGATAGCGGTCTCGGCTATCGTCCATAAAGGCCTTCGCTTCCACTCTGTAAAAAAAAAATGGTAAGTGAAACGAGTATTAATATAATTATTTTATAGACATACAAATTTGCACACGGCTTCCTAATTTGTTAAAATTTTGCGCACAGCTTTCTCCATGAAAAAGTTCGTTGATCGATTTTGGCTTTCTCATGGAGGAAGCTGTGCGCAAATCATTTTGCATTGTTTTTTCATAATATAAAAAAATGCATCTCATAAAATTGAAACGGTGACAATTTCCCGCAAAATTCATCGTAGAAAGTCCCAAACTGAAATTTGCTTCATTCGTCGTTCTGTGGCATTTTAAGTACTCTGAAGTACTCATATTTTAAGTACTCTGACATTCAAATCTCAAAAAAAAAAAATGATTTACCTCTTTTTCTATGAGCAAGCAAAATAAAAATAAACCAACTGCCTTCGAACTTAAATTACCCTTGCGGATGCTGAGTCAGAGAGATCAAAAGTTCGACGGCGAGGCCAGCAGCGATTTGAGAAAGTCCCGGACGACTGACGGTGCACTGTTGATCGAGCGTCCTGTCGACTTGCGAATTCCCAGGTTGCGTAACATCGTTGCAGAAGTAACAGCCGAGATCCCGTCCGGAAGGATTTCGCAGAGCCAAATCGGGCGAGGCAGCGGCGACGGTGTCGCGAGTGCCGTGTCTCTGTACCGTGTAAGAGTCGAATCCCAGAGCTGCGTTAATCGCAATTTTGTTCAGCGACGCGCACATCAGAGTCGGCAACCATCTGGCCTCTCTGGAATCGAGCAGCAGGAACACAACGTCGTGCCTCGTTACGAGTTCCTCCAAGACTTTAACTTCCTCCCTTGTCGATTCCATCATGCTCTGGCCCACCACGTGACCGGGCATCGGGATTTGCAGGACGACACCTTCGACGTTCTACGATTTATCAATCGTAAATAATTTTTCATAACAAGTATTAAAAGTATTAAAACTATTGAAAGTATGAAAAGTATGAAAAATATTAAAAGTATGAAAAGTATGAAAAGTATTAACCCTTCACGTACGAGATCGCCGGGCGTGACTACGCAGGCCTGGGGCTCGACGACCTGACAATAGCACACTATTTATTGGCAATACAAATATTGACTGAAAAAATTTAAATATCGATCATTGCCCAGCAATCTTAATAAAAATATTATTTTACACAAATATAATATAGTGAACATTACTCTTCACAGAGTATTTTTCTGAATTTCGATATCAATATTTTTTGAGACAGCTATTTTTATACCGCGCAAGGTACTCGCTGAGCGAGGATCCCGTACGTGAAGGTTTAATAGTACTAAAAATATTCAACGTATTAAAAGTACAATCAAAAAAATTTATCGACATTGGGAAAACCTACGAGGGTCGGACATATCCGTCGAAGAGCTTCCTTGGCCGCCTCGGCTTTCGGACGCCGCTTCACCGCATCCTCGTGAGTGTAAAGACTCTGCCTCACGGTGTTGCTGTGAGAGACCGTTGAATTATCCACGAAGGTGATGTTCTTCACACCCCAGCCGATCAGAGCTCTAGCTACGGAACAGCCCAGCGTTCCAGCGCCGAGCAGCAGACATCGAAGTCCACCGATCATTTCTAAATTGAGTTCAGGCACGAGTCGCCACTTCATCAGTTTGAGATTCAAATCGACTGCTCGCTCGGCCATTCTGAACGAAGCACACCGATCGTCGGTAAGTTTAATTCGCTCCTCGAGACAAATATCGTTTCGTTTCGTGAAAAATCACTCACCTCACCGGATCCATCGTGTCCGAGAGATCGGCGATGTTCGGCCCCATTTTTCCGTTCGCGTTTGTCTCCCAGCCGACCAATCGTCCAGCAATTATCTCCCTTCTCGCGATCTCTCGATCCTCGCAGACTTTGGCCTTCACGGTGAATACCACCGCCCTCTCCAAGTCATTGCCGCGTATCGACAAAACTTTTATCGTTTTCTCAAATGCATATTCGGCGCTGTGCCAGAAAAGCAAGCAGAGTAGATTTCTCAGTGGCCAACCGGGCTCGGAACTCCGGCACGGGTCCCAGTAGGCGAAATACACAGTTTCCTTGTTCTGAAAACGATTAATGAAATGTAGAACAAAAAATCCAGGAGGGCAATTTTTACGCACATTTTTTAATCTAAAAAATATCTATCCTTTTTTAACTCTTGAATTTTTTAAAATTAATTACGTGGGTCTTACAGCGTTAACGCTCTCGACTCCCTTGGCCAAGCTGACGATCGCAGCCTTCTCATCGCCGTCGACAACGACGCTGAAAAAACTCTTCGACCTTCCGTCGAGCGCTTTGAAATCCGTCTTGAGCGCTTCCAGCTGCGAGGGTGAAAATTCGCTAGCGGAAAACTGCGGCGGTCTCTCGTGGCGAAGTTCCGGCAGGCCGAAAGGCGTCGGATAAGCGGCCCAGTAGTGAAATCTGTACTTCTTTAGATCGGCGTACGAGAGGATCGAGAACATAGTAAGCCGCCAAGGCTCTCGCAGAGCGGTACCGTCTGTTATAGATTCGAGCAGACGCTCGCCTATCGAGTCGATGAAACTCTGAGGATTCGTCTGGCGAAACGATTCGTAGGTGTTTGTATTTATGAGGTAGCCAGAACAGGACACTGCTGCATTGTGAGAAGTCGTTTCGATACACCTAGAAAAATATTAAAAATTGCTACATAAGTTTCCTTAAAAAAATAAGGATTTTTTCTTGCAACTCGGTGATTCAGCTCACTCGTTGAAAGACGTGCAATCCAAAATAGTGGGAATCGTTCTCTGCTCATGGTTGCCACCGGAGGTGCTGTAACTGGCCCATACGGATATCTTTAGCTTGTCCTCCAGTTTGTATTTGTCCAGTTTGAGCTCCGCAAACTTTGCCCAAAAACTTGGATCCGTCGCCGTTCTGAGTTTTGTAAATTTTACCATCTCGGACGTCATGGCTGCTGGCTATACGGACGCAGGCTGAAAAAAAGAAACATGAGATAATAAACATATCTCAATAACAAAACATAAAAAAAAAACAGGGTAGTTGACACATGGAATGCGTTACCGTCAATAGTTATTAAAGCTGAAACAGTGAACCATTTTAAAAACCGACTTTCATACATTTGTGTGATATCAAATATACATTTTTCTGGAGCAGATTATACAAGTCCATACTTCCATTCTGCATTTATTAATAATAATAATAACAATAATAATAATAATAATAATAATATCGGGACAAACTCATGCGATATTATATAGAATGATATCAAAACATAATTTTGTTATTTTATATATTTCTTTTTTTCTCTTTAAAAAACTGAAAACCGTTAATAGTTTATTTGATCTAAAAATTACGCGTAAACAAAGCGTTGATATCGGTAAGCTATGAATGAAAGTATTAACCTTAAAAATAAACGTTGGCAAGGCCGAAGATGGTTCTTTTTCGAAAATATCGGTGGATCAAGTGTTACGCTTCGTCATCGTTGTTGCTGCGCGGAGCACGCGATTCAACCACAATATATAATTGTCTGTCCCGATTACAGAACGGGGCAGTGACATTTATTGTTGACAAAGTGCGCTCGCTTCTCACGCACTTCCGTGTGTGAGTTTGCTACGAATATACGCACGCAGATTGCGCGCATTCGTGTTGCGTAGGGAAAACAAACGAGGACCCGATGACACAGTAATAAACGCGGGCAATTCACGCATTCAAAATAATGTCTAATGATCGATCGTCGTCGTCTCTCTTTCGCCCAAAAAAATAAAAAATCGTAGGTGAACCTTATTTGGCTTTCGAGACAAACACGAGGAATGTTGACAAATTCCTTATGGTTAAAAAAAAATAAAATTACGGACCTCTCGACGCAGTTGCCCCTGACGTGTCCGCCCGACGTCTGTCAACGCCGCTGCCCGCACCTGGAAACATAAAGATAAATAAAATAAATAAAAATAATTCGATCTCCTCCCTGCACTCAAACCGCGGCCCAATCAGGAGCATCGATTGAAACTCGACACACCTGTGAACCAAATATTCTTACATACAATGTTTTATTAGCTCGATCGTGTCCGGTAGCTCTAAAATCTCATGGTGCAATGAACGTCCTTCTGCTACGGAACTTCGCATGAAGCGAACGAGGAAGCGGCGCTCGGTGCAAAAATTCAATAACATCTAGGAGCGTACGACGCGTGAGTGGCACGAAGCCCACTCGTCGCCACTCTCCGTACGGCACTGCCAACGAGTGTGTGACGTCACAGAACCAATATGGATGGTCGGCATCGGCTGCCTGAGTTCCAGTCGTAAGGGAACGCTTTTTTTAAACACGGGACGATACGAGAGAACGTTTGAATAAAACAACCATGTCGGATTACTTAAGATCCGCTCTCGGATACTTGAACGGCAATGGTAATTCGAACGAGTACGTCGGGCAGGTATTGGAGATCAACAACGTTAAGCTTCGAGTGACCAGACTACTTGCCGAGGGTGAGTCTTGTCAATCCTCCCACTTTCTTCTTTTTTTTGTTGCTTGTCTTTTTTTCGGCTTAACAGACGTGTGGAATTTTTTTTGCCGTCTGACATTCGAAAGGTCTCGGGTCGGATATTGATCGTTGTCAAATAAAAAATCTTCCCCTGTTCGATCTGAAACATCGAACTGCGTGCGTTTCTGTCATTTTGCCCAGCTATTTGTTGACATGTGTCAAATCCGACGTTTCGACTTTTGACGTGTATATATGTAGCGGGATTTGCACATTGGACATTCCCACGTTAATCTCGGATACTTTGCTATCTGCTTTGTCATTCGGGTAGATTTTTTTTATCTATTTTTTCTTTCTTTTTTAATCTACACTAATCCCATGTGCAGCTATGTACATAGTGTCGTATTGCATGTATAGCATTCCTATCATGCCATATGTGGATGACAAAGCTCAATAATCAATCGCTTCTGTAATGTGTTTTTTAATATTTGGCTGCTCGATTGTCAATTTAAAAAAAGAGCATATTTTCTTCCAACACTTGCGTTCCGCTTGAGCTTCCATGCACGAAGATTGCGAGAAGATAGGTCGGTTTCTTTGAATTAGAAAGGCGGCAAAGTTTCCAGCAGCATTGTTCAGAAATTAGGTTTAACTGAAGTTTACTTCATAACACCCGATTTTCTCTGAGTTATAGGTGGCTGGGCTCTGGTGTTCGCTGTGGAAGATATTGCGACAGGAAAGGAGTACGCTTTGAAGGTAACAAATCACTTTCTACTTGAGGAGATACGACCCAGACTCGGTCGATAAGAAAAACTGTAATTTTTGTTTCACTGTAAAAAAAAAAGATCAAACATTGTTGAACGGTATTGAAAGATTTTATTTTTATAGCAAATTTTTGTAAACTTTTTAATATCTGGTATTTTTATTTTATAAAAAAATACAGTCACGTTCAATTTATGTAAGTAATGTGAGCTAATTTCAAGTCCCAGTACATTAAATTTACAATTTATTTTTGCAGTGTAAATTCAAACCATTTCCAGTCAAAAGCAAACTCTCGCGTCACGTGGAGATCGATTCAGCATCGTGTGAGAATTTGTTTTCGACGGTGCCAACTGCTCGGAAAAAAATGGATTACAGTTTTCGTTACCGACCGAGCTCGCGTCGCGCAGTCGGCGCCAGTTGAAAAAGGGTTGTCGACATGTTTGTATGTTTTCTTTTGCTACACAGAGACTGATCGCCGTAGACGAGGAAGCCAACAAAAGTATTATACAAGAGATTGAAACATTGAAGAAGCTGTCGGGCCACCCGAACGTAATACAGTACCTATGCGCGCAGAGGATAGAGCGGGAGGATCGCAAGAGCTGCGAGTATTTGTTAGTAACGGAATTATGTCCGGGCGGTACGTTGGCGGACGTGCTTCGCGGCACGACGACAGCGAGCTCCCTGAGTCTGGCACAGGTGTGCAGAGTCGCTTATCAAGCGACGAGGGCGGTTCATCACATGCACAGCCAGCAGCCGCAGCCCATAATACACTGGGACATCAAGCTCGAGAATTTCTTGATCGGCAGCGACGGCCTCGTTAAATTGTGCGACTTCGGGAGCGCCTCCACCCAACAGATATTACCGGATCCTTCGTGGAACGCTCAGAAACGCTCGACTCTGGAGGACCAGATGTCCCGTTTCACTACTCCCATGTACAGATCTCCGGAGATGATGGACACTTGGAACAACGAGCCGATCGGACCGCCGGTCGATTGTTGGGCGCTCGGTTGCATCTTCTACGCTCTCGTCAGCCTCCGCCATCCGTTTCCAGAAGGTAGACCCATTAGACGGACAATTCCGATGTAGATTGTCGCCGACGATTTAACGATTCACAGTGTATGAATTCCTTCATTTTTTAGAATTCATACGAATGTTTTCAGAATTTTCTTACATTAAACATTTTTTTTATCGAAAGTTTGAAAAAAGGTGAAAAGAAAATTGTTATCGAAAACCGATTACATGTCAGCTTTCGATTACACTTTTCCGCGAAAAAAAAACTCGATTACAGTATTTGATACCGACTTTACAGGCTCTTAACAATATTATTCTCTCTCGAGCAGGTAACAAATTAGCGATAACGAATGCGAGGTACGCGCCTCTGGCGCCGAATCCTCGACTGTCGTGCGTCCACGAGCTGGTGAAAGGATGCCTGGAAGCCTCGCCCGTGAAGAGGCTGACGACGTCGATGCTCTTGGAGCGCCTGGCGGCGATCGCCGAATCGAACAACTTCGATCCCCGCGAGCCAGCGAAGATCGACGTGGTAGCCAAAGCTCCGCCGCCTCCGAGACCGGCGCCGCCGCCAGTAGCGGAAGGGCCGCCGCCTCGACCGGCGCCTCCAGCGGCCGCGCCGCCTCCGCGACCAGCTCCCATCCAGCCCGGTGCGGTCGGCGCACCGGTCGCCAGCAAAGTTCCCGCGGCTCACAGCACGGGTCTCTTCAGTTCCTTAAAGGGCGGTGCCGGAAGTATATTCCGCAATATCAAAGACACTTCGACGAAAGTGATGCACACGGTTCAGCAGAGTATGGCGAGAACCGAGCTCGACGCTAGTTACTTAACTTCCCGTATCCTGATAATGCCCTATCCGGCCGACGGCATAGAGTCCGCTTACAGGGCCAATCACGTCGAGGACGTCAGGGCCTATCTGCAAACTAGACACCCGTCCCCGGCGAAGATACAGCTCTACAATCTATCGCGTGGACGACCGAACGTTTCGAGACTGCCGGGCAAACACATCGACTGCACGTTCGCTTACGCCTCGCCTGATTCAAACGCCCCGCTTCTGTCGGCTCTGTACCAGATTTGCCAGGACATCTATCGATACCTCGACGCCGACTTCAATCACATCGTCGTTCTCTATTGCGCGGTGAGTTTCCGAATTAAAAAAAATGAACCCCCTTCAAATGAAACCCTTTGAGGGGAGTCCAATGAAACACTTTGACCGGGGCAAAATTAAACACTTTAACCAGGTCAAATGAAACACTGACCCGGGCCAAATCAAACCGTTTGACCGAGGTCAAATAAAACACTTTAACTGGGGTCAAATTGAACACTTTGACCGGAGTCAAATTGAACAAGGATGTGAAAAATTCTAATATTCTAAGTCCTCTTGGGTGACCCCTTGGCCTGAAAATATACCAAGTCCATTTATAGAGAGGGGAGGGGGGGGGGGGTCGATTAGGGCGGGGTTCGCTCGAGTAACACCGACGGGTCACTCTAACATCGTTACTAAATTATCGAAAATTCTATGTCCCTGGGTGCCCCGCCTCTGGTCTTGATTACTTTAAGTCCCCATTCTAAGTAACCCAGACACCAAAAACCCATCTCGTAGAAAAAGTCACCTAAACGAGTAACATATGTTCATCCGGGTGGTAACTGTAAGCTATCCCACATCCAAAAGTCAACTTCTGAAAGTACACTAGCTTGCACTTACCATCCGGACGGACATATGCAACCCATTTAGATGACTTTTTCATACCAGCTGCCTTTTTGCTACCTGCGAACTTTCGGAGACAATCAAAGGGAGCGCGTAGCGCGCGACCCACCGGAAGCCCCGGTGCAATCACACATACGTTCCATCGCGAACTATACCGAGTAATTCCTCACTACACTCGCGCTCCGTCGTTGGCACCAGCGAGCGAAACTTTGACTAACGTCCAACAATTAAATTGCAGGACGGATGCCACTCGAGTGCCACGATAGCCTGCGCCTTGCTGCTCTACGCCGGTGCTCTGACCACTCCCGAGGAGGCCATAGCTCTGTTCACAACGCGACGCTGCCAGCCGCCTCAGCTGCAGCCCTCGGAATTGCGCTGCATCAATTACATGAGCGTGCTAAATTCCGGTGTGCATCCGCACAACAAACCCCTCGTCCTGCGATCTCTGGTGCTCCAACCCGTGCCGCTCTTCACCCGAGCCAAGGACGGCTGCAGGCCCTACGTCGAGATCTACAGCAACGGCGCTCTGGTCTTCTCGACGAAGCGTCCGGACTACGAGGAGATGCGACTCTACGACATGATGGAGGGCAAGGCGTGTCTGGTGCTCGGCGACGCCACCGTGCGCGGTGACGTCACGATAGTCGTGTCCCACGCTCGACAACAGCTCGGCCGTGTCATAGGAATAAAGATAGCCTCGTTGCACTTCCACACGGGCTACGTCCCGCTCTCGGAGAGCACGCTCTCCTTCGAGAAAAACGATCTCGACGACACGCCGGAGGTCGGCGGTAAATTCCGTATAGTTCTCAATGTCATGATAGGCGAGGAGAATCCTAAGATATCGAGGATTCCGGCGCCGTGGGAGGTCGAGGGTGGTCAGAGACTGATGCCGGATCCGCTCTTCGGATCGACGCTCGAGATGGAGGAGACTCTGGATAACTTTAGAACGGTGGCGCGAGACGACTCTGCGAGACCGGAAACTAGAGTCAGCGAGCCGATCGAGGAACCGACCGGGCCCGTGGAGAATCCCGAGTGCGAGGAACCGCTCTGCGAAGCCGAGGACGAGGAGGAACGTCGGGTGGAGGATAAATTCGCGGAGGCTGATCTGCTGAATCTCGGAATGCCGTCGAACAACGCTCAAAATCCACCGCCACGCACGCCGACCGTCGGGCCTGGACTGGACATTTTCTCGTCGGCGAGCGCCAACGAGAGCGATCTTCTCGGGGGTTTCGCGGCTTTCAATCCGCAAGCTACGAGGCAGCAAGCCCCGGCGCCGATGAACAACAACACCAACGTCAATGATCTGCTCTTCGGTAGCGGACAACCGACGGTGAAGTCCGGAAGCGATTTGCTCTTCGAGCACCTGAGCGCCACGCAGGCGGCCGGAGCCGGAGGCGTCAATGATCTCATGGGGAACTGGATGAACGGAAAACCAACCGCCCAGACGAAGACGCCCACGGCCGAGGAGAATTTTCCGAGAAACTCGAGCGTTCCGAATTTCGCCGCTCAGCAGAAAGATCCGTTCGCGAACTTGGCTGGCTCGCTCGGTGCTGGGCTGAACTCCAGCTGGAACGGCACGCCGAGGGATTCGAACACTCCGCAGTCTGCCAGTCCGGCGCCGTCCGGAACTCCCATTCACTCTAGTCCTCGGATGCACAAGTCCAGCACGTCGAACGACACGAGCGGAGGCGCGGCCGGACTCGCCGGCGGCGGAGACTCTTCGGTATTCAACAACAAACCGGCCAACAAACCCGGGGACGCTTTCGAGGACTTGCTCGGTAGTCAGGGATACAATTTCTTCAGCTCCCGCAAGGCTGAAAAGGACAGCCCGAAGACCATAAATCAGATGCGCAAGGTCGAGGCAGCGAAGACCATGGATCCGGACAAGCTCAAGGTCAGCGAATGGACGGAAGGGAAGAAGGGAAATCTGAGGGCGCTGCTGTGCTCGCTTCACACCGTTCTGTGGCCGGAGGCCGATCGGTGGCAGAGGTACGAGATGCATCAGTTGGTCACGCCCGCGGACGTTAAGAAGGCTTATCGGAAGGCCTGCCTGGCCGTTCATCCCGATAAGGTAAGTGCGGCGACGCTATTTTTTTTTTTTTTTAATTACTCTGAAGATATCTGCATGAGATCGAATTTCACCTTTGCAAGGCTCTATCGATGCACGGCTTTGGGGGAAAAAAATGTTCACTTGTAGAATTTTATTGAGTAAGTGAACTTCCGGGATGCAAAACAGCTTTTGTAACTTGATGACATTTTTTGATTCGCGCAGATATCTTTAGGGTCATTTTCTTTTTTTCGATCAGCGGAAGGCGATGCGATGCGCCGATAAATTGTCGAGGCACGACAACTGAAAAAAATGATTCTTATCTTTATCGTTGCAGCAAGCGGGAACGGCTAACGAGAACATAGCAAAATTGATCTTCATGGAACTAAATAATGCCTGGAGCGTGTTCGAAAACGACGCGTCGCAGCAAAATTTATTTAGCTAATTTATATAGAGATTGAGAAAAAAAAAGAAAAAAAAAACAACCGCAAGAAATTATTATATTCGAGAAGTAAAACTAAACCACGACCTATCTTTGCGAAGTCGATTCCGGCTGATAGAATGTGCTAATCATATTCTGTTATACCTGTAAGATATAAACAAAAAAATCAAGAAAAAGTCTCTTTACCGCATTCCGAAAAAAAAAGTTTACTATTAGCCGTAGTCGCGAGACGCTTCGCATTCGAAATACGAATGTATTTACGATGGAAAAAAAGAGAAAAGAAAAACGATGGCGATTGTTTTGCTGACGACGAGACGACTAATGAACCCGTGCTGAGATTACGATTAGCTATGACTATAATTTCTAACATAAGAGCTATGTTAATGTCCTCACTGTATCTCTCTCTATCTCTTCTCGCCCCCTCTTTAAAAAAAAGGAAAAAGAAAGAAAATTCCAGAAATTACCATACGATTATATATGTATATAATGCAGTGTAAATTAAAAAACAGATCCCAAATATATGAAGAAAAAAAATATTTTCCGGGCGAACGAAACTAGTTTTTTTTATCTCGACGATATAGTCCTCCCCCCTCCCCGCCGGCGAAAGACAATTTGCTGGACGGCAGCTCGTGGGACGGAAACCTCGAAATTGCCCAACTTGCCTCTAACCGCAGAAAACACCGTCGATCGGTGGAGAATCTCGGGCGAGGGAGTTTTAACGCTCGACGTGATGCAGCTCGGTGGGTATTTTCTTCCCTCATTTTTTTTCCCCCCTTCTTTTTATCTTCTTCTCTCTCGTTCCCATTTCGCTGCGTGGAGCCCTCGGCCGGCTCGCGGTCCGATAGGGGATCATCAGATGATATCGCTCTCGGGCAAGGGCGAAAGGACACGGGATAGTAAATCCCTTCGAACGACAGACCCTCTATTTATATCCCAGTAGGAAAAAGGGTCTTATTTTTAGAAACGAAAAAAAAAAGGAAGAAATCAATCTCCGAAGAAACGTCGTTCGGCGAGAGGAATCCTCCGCGGATTAAATTTCTATATTTGAAGTATCCTGAATAGTCGACACGAGTCGTGTGTAGCATGACCTCTCGTCGATGTCCTAAATCGTCGTGCAATTCTCGTACATTGTTCGCGATAAAGTGGGATTCACCGCAATCCCGAAGTAGCGTCGTCGTTCGAACTCGAGAGAGAGAATGAGTGTGGGGACGTGTGTGCGTGTGCGCATGTGTGCGTGTGTGTAAGGGGAGTTCGGCGTGTATCGAGAGAAACGGGGGATGATGATGCACACGCGCATAGGCACGCGTCACACCGCCGTATATATATGCGTACACGGATGGTGTATAGGGGTTGAAATTTAAAGGGAGGGGCTGCCCGAAAATGGCTGTCAGCCGCGGGACAGGTCGTCCGTAGGAGGGCGAAGCGACGGTGTCCGACCCCGTCTTCCACAGGCGCTGACCAATTGACATTATTTTAAAACAATTGAGACCGTTAGCCCAATCGATAGGTATTATGCTCCGGCTAAAAAGCAATCTCCGCGCTCTTTTGAAACTACCACCGGACCCGAGAGCTTCGATCAACCGTGCTGTAAGGTAAAAAGAAAAAAAAACGCAAATAAAAGTTAAACAGAAAACCCGACAATTTTTGCCATACACGAGCCACTGTCACACACACCGCTGCGAGAAAAACGATACTTTCGATGAAATCAAGTGCTGCGAATAAACGAGAGAAAAAAAAAAAATTGACAACTTAAAAACGTCGATAAAACAATTTTCGAAACAATCACACCCATCGTCGGGTGTGTTGTGTCGAAAGGACAGTGCGTCGCGATCAAGACTTTTGTCGCCGATACATTTTTATTGTCTTCCGTTTTCTCACGCCAATTGCGAGAGCAGAATGTGCGAGCGAAATTTTCACCCGGAATTATGTTTACGTAGAGGAACGAACGATGTACGTGAAACATTTGCACGAATGAAAATTACGGTTCGCATGCTTCTTTTTTTTTTACTCCGTGCAGTGCGGAGGAGAGCAGTCTGGTGAAATATTTTTTTTTTGTTGTTTTTTTTATTTTTGGACTATTCGCAGGTCGAACGAGGACGGGGATGGCGTAGGACGGAGGGATTGATATTCCGAGGGAAGCGAGAAGAGACAAGACGGGAAAGATGCCGGGCCGTTCGCTCTGGAGGTTGCTCGTTATTTCGTTTGGAATTTTTCTTCATCTCCAAGTTTCGTGCAACGCGGACGCGGACAAGGCTGCGAGAGCTGCGAAGGGCAGACAGAGAACGTCGCACACGTCATGGAGACTCGTCGTGTGCCTTTCGCAGCCTCAGACGCCGTCCAGAACGGACGTCCAGAGAGCCTGGGAGGAGGTGCGAATGGAGGCCTCGCAGAGCGAAGTCGAGGTTTCGTACGTAGAGGCGAGAATGTCGCCTATGTCCGACTCGCTCTCGTACCCGCTGTCTCTGATAAACAAATTTTGCACGGACATCGAAAACGGAAAGACCGTACTGAGCCTGATCATCGGCGGAGGACCCGCAGCTAGATTCCTTATCACGGCTGCGGCGTCCCTCAATCTACCGGCTCTGTGGCTGCCGATGACTCACAGAGACTTCCTGCGGCAGGTCAGTCTATCCTTCTACCAATTCATGTTTCGTTGAAAAAAATTGAATTAAATGAAAAATGGAATAACATTTATCCATCTCTCGAAAGAATATCTCTGAGAAAAAGTATATCTTTTCAATGAAGCGTTAAAACATAGTCAAATTTGCACGAGTCTACGAGTAGTGTACAGGTTTTATGATTGCGTAATTTATTGAGAAAAGTTCAATAAAATAATAAATGGCAAAATATTTTTCATCCCTCCAAAGAATATCTCTGGCAAAACTATATATTTTTAATGAAGTATTGAAACGACGGTAAATAGTGATTAAATTTTTTTTTTAAATGCTGTAATCATATTTATCTACCGAACAGTAGTACACTTACTCTTCCACATATTCCATAGAATGTAAACAGATAAATGTTATACATACATCATAATCCTAAGTGATACGAAATATCAATACAGAATGAGTGAAATCGTTGATTATTAACGAAACTTCTTATCCGCCCGCAGGGAAAAAGTGGAAGATTGGAGTCTCGTTTAGGCTCGGGATCGGAGGAGGCCGGAGCGGCAGCTGCGGCGTTGATGCACAAAGCGAACTGGCACGCGTTTACCCTGCTGATCGACACGACGCTGCTGCCGATGCATCATTTTCTCCAGAGGAACCGTTACGTTCTCACACCCAGAAAGATAATTCACTTGCCAGCCAACGACAAGAGTCTCAGGCTGAGAATGAGAAGAATATCCGAGGAGGGTGGAAGCGGCGGAGTTCTCGTGATGGCCTGCGACCTGAGCAACGCTCGTAGGATCCTCGCCGCGGCGTCGAGATTCGAGATGCTGGCCGGTCGATTTATATGGCTGTGGCTGGACTTGAAAGCGGAGCTCAGGCCGAACGAGCCCGGTCTCATAAGCTCGCACTCGCTTCACAGCTCTCTGGTCGGCTCGTCGAGAAACGACCCGGAGCGATTGGTCTCGCCTTTGGAGAGCGTGCTCGAGCGTCACGGCGCGAATCTCGTTCTCGACGACGAGTCGCATCTTCACTCGCTGCCCAATTTGGCGAGCGACGTGCACAAGCTCCAGGAGTATCGATGGCAGCACGAGAGAAAGACCGTGAGAAAGCGGGAGGACAGACCGTTCGTGTTCGACGACGACGACGAAATCAGAATAACCGACAAGGCTCTGAATTCGAAGACGTTCATGCCCGTCGGAATGCTCGCGCTGAGGCCGTCGAGCCTCAAGATTTCCGGGGGCGATACGATACTGACGAGAATGCTCCGAGAAACGTCCCAGGCACTCGACAACACATTCATCGAATTGAAATCCTCGTTGAGCCGACTGAGGGAGGCGCAACTGAAGGAACATTTCGTTCCTACTTGCTTCGCTGAGTTCAATGCCAAGGTATCGATAAACGAAGTCAAGGAGAACGTTTCGAGAACTCTCACGAAGAAACTGCGCGAATCCATGAGGCAGATATCGCGCGACAAAGCGGAGTTTCAATTGTTGAATCTGCAGGCCGTACAGTTTCCCGGTAACAAGACGCAGCTCAGGTAAGCGACGCGACGAACCGACTGATCGTCGAAACGTTCATTCTCTGTTGGCCAAAGTGGCTCGTGGCAATTTCGAAATAGTACTTTTCGCACTAGTATCGAAATGCACTAATTTTGTACCAAGCGCATAAAAACTCCCACTTTTCGTGCCCGTAGTGTGGCGAAAGCCTGCGAAAAAATAACTAGAGTATTAAAAAAGTATGCGCAGTGTTGTTCTCAGACCTGGTGCCGAAATTGCGAATAACGAACACTTTTTTTTATAAGGAATAAAAAAAAATGTATTGACCTGAAAAATCTTCGGGGCCGCAACTTAACTTCATGTCCTAATTTTTTTTTCACAGGTGGACGAAGGTCGGTACGATACGAGGTGGCAAAGAAGTGAGGCTCGATACGATAACGTGGCCCGGGGGAAGTATCGTCCCGGCTTACTTGGAGCAGGGAGGTGAGAAGGTCGGAATGCCCAATTATCGGATAGTGACGGCTCTGGCTGCGCCGTTCACGATGTCGACGAGTCTGCAGGAGGGTCTCTGCCTCCGCGGTCTGACTTGCCGACAGGGCAAGGACGTTAAATGCTGCTACGGTCTGACGATCGATCTGCTGTCGTTGATCGCGCGGGAGTTGGGTTTTCGATTCGATCTCTACGTGGCCACGGACGGATTGTTCGGCAAGAGAAACGGTCTAAACGGCACGTGGAACGGGATCGTCGGAGAGTTGCTCTACGGCAGAGCTCAGCTCGCGTTCGCTCCCATGAGCGTGTCGTCCCAACGTTCCGAGGTCATAGAC
This sequence comes from Ichneumon xanthorius, assembly GCA_917499995.1. Taxonomy (NCBI): domain Eukaryota; kingdom Metazoa; phylum Arthropoda; class Insecta; order Hymenoptera; family Ichneumonidae; genus Ichneumon; species Ichneumon xanthorius. The sequence continues at coordinate 14,591,166 of OU824205.1, read as the reverse complement.
TTCACGACGCCGTACTTCTTCAGCGGCGTGAGCTTCCTCGCGGCACCGAAGCACAACGCCGAGATTCCGGTGTTCGCGTTTTTACTCCCGTTCAGCACCGAACTCTGGATAGCGGTCTTCACTTTCCTCAACATAACGGCGATGGCGGTCGCCGTTTACGAGTGGTTCAGCCCGTTCGGACTGAATCCTTGGGGTCGCCAGCGGAGCAAGAACTTCTCCATAGCCTCGGCTCTCTGGGTCATGTGGGGACTGCTGTGCGGACATCTCGTTGCCTTCAAAGCACCGAAATCATGGCCTAACAAGTTTCTCATTAACATTTGGGGAGGCTTCTCCGTTATCTTCGTAGCTTCTTATACAGCGAACATCGCCGCCCTGATAGCGGCGCTGGTTTTGCACTCCGGTGTCAGCAATATTCTCAATCGCAGTGTGAGTCACATTTTCCATTTTCCATTTAGTTCGCTTGTCGTGGGATTTTTTTTTAATCGACATTTTGCTCTTTTTGTTTTTAACAGCTTCTGCAGCAAAAAGTTGGCGCGCCTCGAGCCTCCGCCGCCGAGTACTACGTACAGCGGGCGAATCGTCAACTGTGGTCGCACATGGCACGGTACTCCCTGTCGGACGTCGCCGAAGGTGTCGAACGTCTGCTCAACGGAAGTTTGGATATCTTAATAGCAGACACTCCGATACTCGATTATTATCGAGCTACCGACTACGATTGCCGATTGGAAAAGATCGGCGATACCATAAACGAGGACACGTACGCGGTTGGCCTGACGAAGGGGCATCCACTCAAAGAGAGCATCTCCAAGGTCATCGCCAATTACACGAGCAACGGGATGCTGGATATACTGAAGGAGAAATGGTACGATTGCTCTCTGCGAGTTGCACTCTAAATACGCGTTTCCAATGCGGAGGGCGATTAATTGTGGCTATTAAGGTTGCAGCGCTTTCGATTAGTCAAATGAGCGCTATATTTTTAAAGTCGTTTACACAAACTTGTACGCATCTATTGATTATAGTGGGTGATTATTTGTATTTCAGCAGATGTCCCAGAAAAACATTAATCGCAGCAAAACTTACGGATTATTTCTTTGAAAAAAACTGTACCTTTTCGAAAATTCACACAAACGACTTTATATTTTTGTAAATCCATTGCAATTAATATTTTTCTTCGTTAAGGACATCTGCTGTAATACAAAAGTAACCATCCACGATAATGAATAGATGCGTAAAAGTTTGTATAAACGACTTTAAAAATGTAGCACATTTGACTAGTGTAAAGCGCTGCAACCTCTTTAAAAAATGCATTTCTTGAAGTGCATTTACATTGGCAGGATACCGTGCGTTATTTTAGTGTTAGTTTCGACACGGTACCCAATTATTAACGGAAAATTTTATGATTAAAGGTACGGCGGTCTGCCCTGCATAAAAGCACGCGAGGGAATAAATCCGGGTGTCTACAGCGACCTGGCCGGTTGGCAGCCGCGACCCCTCGGCGTGGCGTCGGTCGCGGGTGTGTTCTGCCTACTCGGAACGGGCGTGATAGTCGGAACGCTGATACTCGTCGGAGAGCTCCTGTTCTACAAATACACGTTGCCGCGACTGCGGCACAGGCCGAAGACCTCGATATGGCGGAGTCGGAACGTCATGTTCTTCTCGCAGAAGCTCTACCGGTTCATAAATTGCGTCGAGCTTGTCTCGCCCCATCACGCCGCGAGGGAGCTCGTTCACACAGTTCGACAGGGGCAGATAACGTCGTTGTTTCAGAAGAGCGTTAAACGGGTTGGTAGATAACGTGGCTCGCGAGAGCGTGACGTGATTTCATCAAACGCTTCTACAAGGTTCCCCTGTTTCAGAAGGAGCACGAGCAGCGTCGGCGTCGCAAGAGCAAAGCTCAGTTCTTCGAGATGATACAAGAGATCAGAAGGTAATTTTTCCCCGGTAGAAAAAAAGCTGAGTTGGGCAAAATAATAAAAAATACGAAATATACAAAACATAAAATACTATATGTATTTTAAATACAAAATGTTTTTTGTACTTAAGATACATTTCAAAGTACTTCGTTTGAGTGCCTCTTAAAATACGTCGTAAAAGTCAATGAAATTTCAATTCCATTTTTTCGAATTACGTTTCATTTTTGACATTTGTTTTTTTATACTTGACGTTATTTTTTTTCACATCGGATATTTGTATTTTTTCGCTTCAAACTTTTTACCTAGTTTGCCATCCGATATTTTTTTACATCTGAAACTTTTCCATATTTGCCATTCAATGTGTTGTTTGCATTGCAAATTTAATATTTTTTACATTTCAAATTTACTTCGCATTTGGTATTTAGCATTCGGAATTTGAAATTTTCTTTTTTTATCTTTATCCAATGATTTGGCTTTGTATTTTCAACATCACATGAAAATGAGGCATTTTGCAATGAAATTTTCAAAAATGTTACATAACATTTTTATTCCCTTGTGTTAACATCTTCCAAGTATTTTGGTCCAAAAATATTTGAGTATTTAAAATACCTAAAATATATAATGTATGTAAAACACTGCCCAGGTGTTTAAAAAATCTAAAAAAAAATACGACGTTGAAAAATCTGTTTTACCGGCAGAGTTCAACAGGAGGAGAAAGTGGATGCTCCGGCGAAGGAGGCGGAGACGCTGCGGCTGGCGAAGAGGGAAAACAAGCCGGTCAAGGGCCGCGAACGAAGCAGAAGCAAGAGTCCGCTGATGCCGAGAAGCCCGAAGAGATCGGAGAAGTGCAGAAGCTCGACGAATCTTTCGGGTTCGCGACTGGGTCTCGCGCCGATAAGTCTCGACGCGCCGAAGCCGCGCGAGTTCACACTGAGCAGTACGAACCTCAGGGCGAGAAGCCCCCTGGAGACTGTCGGTAGGAGATTGAGTCACGGTGACGGTGGCTCGCCGCCGCCGCGTTTGGGCTCCAACTTCGGCGGGAGCGCGACCCTTAGACCTCTCGCTCCGGTCAGGTCGGACTCCGTGAGCGGCGGCGCGCCGACACCGCGTTACTCTCGAAGTCCGGCCAAGAGGGGCCAATCGTTTCCGGTTTTCGCGACACTGAGACCACCGCCGCACTCCGCGAGCCACGCGATGTCGAAGAGTCCCCTCCTCTCGCCAAACGCCGAGCTCACCTCGGCGATCGGACGGAAGCTGTCGAGGGAGTGGGGCTCCGGCTCCATCGATCTGAGCCGATCGTCGGAGGCGATCGGCACGTTTACCACTTACACCGGTAACAATCAGGAGACGACCCTCAGTGTCGAACGTGCCGAGCCGCCGGAGATATGCCAGGAGGAGACTGTACCAGCTAAGAAACCGGTGCGTCGTGCCCGAAGTCACGAGAACAGGGATCACGGTGGAAAATCAATGGTCGATCTGCCGTCTCCGAGACTTACCGCTCAACCCTCGGTCGGCGGTCGTTCGGTAAGCGAGAGAACAAAAAAGCAGCTCGAGTCCGAGCTCAAGGCGATACTCACGGCCAGAGCGCACCATCGGGACTTGCATCCACCGTGATAGAGCGGCTGAACGTTACGAAAAACCTTCTTCGAAGCGAGAAGATCAAAGTATCGCTGCCTCTGAGGGGCTTTGATTGATTTAAGCAATATCAGATTTATAGGTCAAATTTGTAGAAAAAGAAAAAAAAACTAACAAAAGCACAAAAAAAGATCTGACAGTTTAACGAAAGACAAACAAAACAAAAAGGACAGCGGAGGTGTTTGAGACAGCCTTGACGAAAGGGGGGAGGGGGGAGGGTAACGAGGGAGGGTCGCGCAACACACACACACGTCGGGGCAGGACTCTCGGTTCGTTGATATATTGTTACATACATTAATAATATAGGGTATATGATAAACTGATGAAAAAAAAAAGTGCTATAAACTTTTTAGTAGAGAAAAACAGATCTTAACTGAGTGATGTAGGATGTATGCAAATATTAACATATTTTCTTGTTGGCATTTTAACTCTACATTAAACTGTTGGCCCGGTCGAGTCTCTCTTTCGATTGCAATACTTGTACCGAGATTAGAGTTTAAAGATAACTTAAAAAAAAAAAAAAAAATACAATGTGCCGCTTGTAGTCACTCCACTAGCCGAGCTATAGAGTGCCTCAAGTAATCCAACGAAACAATTGATCTTTGCGTCGGGACGGACACTTTGCGACTTTCTGTAAACTTCTGTAAACTCCATACGCGGCTCGCTCTTCACTTTTTCCGCCCCCCCTCGAAGCACGGATTTGTTGAAGCTGTGATTCCACGTGCCAATCGGAAAACTATCTGAACTTCCGTCTTCTGACTCTTATCGATCGTAAACTATGTGCCAAATGATTTTGCTAAAGAAGAGCGCGCTGTGTCCGAAACAGAAAAAAAAAGAAATCAACTTCATATAAATATTTTGCCGTTGGTTTTTTCCGCGCGAACGAAGTTCATTACTTAAACGTATTTTATGAAAGTTTGGTCCACACAATTTTTTGTTGCTATATTGGACCACACACTGCCACTGTACGAGGAGGAATGATTAATGGGGGGAAAAAACAAGAAATGAAAAAAGAAAACATAATAAAATATTAAAAAAAAATAGTTGCCATCGACGTTAGAAGGAGAGGCTCGAGCCGCAGGCTTTCGGCGTAGAATGACCACTTACTAAGGATACATGTAATCTTCATATTCCTGCGCCTATTGAGGAAAATGTATTAGAATACGCGCGCGCCCGCGAGCGTGGCGCGCGATAATTTTATCGACGTAACGATTCGACTGTCCTATCAAATCGCGGATAATTTTCCCTCCGGTGTGCGTCTAGAGCCGTGTTTCGGGTCGAAAGAAATTATAACGAAAATGGGGAGTAAAATATGCGTGATAGAAAAAAACGACGCGACATGAAGTTTAACGGTTTTAAGTAGTGCATATGTGTAAAGGTCAGGATTTTCGTGATGAATACGAGAGTTTTACGTATCCGTGGCGAGCACGACGACGACGATTCGTATGAGACGTTTTAACTGAGACTGATAACCCGGGGACTGGATCGCGAGGGGGTCGGGAATGATAGAATGACGAAGTAAAAATTAAATCTGCCAAAAAAAAAGCATTAGACTGACCGGTGACGAAATAACATCGAGCGGGTGAATTGCACACGAAGACGGTGTGAAGAAATAATTGGAATTGATGGTAACGAGACGCGAGGTGTCGATTAAAAATATTAGATGATAAACTTTGTCCTGTCCTTTCAATCGAATTAATCGTTTCGATCGCGCGATCGCCGAGAGGCAATTGTTTGAAGAAAAAAAAAACAAAATGAAAAAAAAAAGATTCTAACGATTAAAAAATATTTACCCTATTAGACTGTTAGTAATTGAATGTATGGGACTAAATTCGAACTATTATTACTTTGGATAATTCATAAGCGAGGCCTTAGCAGTAGTCGTATCCGCCCAATGAGAAAAAAAAAACAACAACAACACGTTTAACTTGATAATGATTAATTATCGTAATTGGATATTTATGACTTATCGTATAGAATCGTTTAGGTATTTTGATTTTCGTTCGATAGTTTGTACCCTCTAGAGGAACTATTGTATTAACTCTCGCACGAGTAGAAAGTCGAGATTTGGAGTGAGAATTTCCGAATGCTTGGGAAAAAAAAGAAAACGAAAAAAAAAATTATCTGAAAAAAGAAAGTAATATCGACCTGAATGGGAACGATTCGCAATGTTCGCTCGGCGATGAAAAAAAAAAGAGGAGAGTGATTATAAAACGAGTAAATTCCTGTGCGTCTATAGTCGTGTGTACCTTTACGTTGCGTGTTACACATACGATAATCAGCCTATATTTTATTTCGTTTTCTTTAATCGCACGCGACTACTCGATATAGTCAATTAAAGACTGTATCGAATTTCGATAGCTGGCACCTCGTATCTAATTTACATATATATATGTTCTTTTTGTTCGTAGTCGTGTCGATTATTATTGTGAACTTAAAAAAAAATTCTATTGCACGATAAATAACGAGGACATTAAAAATCCGAGAATGTCGTGCAATTAAACGCCGACTAATTGCCTCCACCTTGGACTTACGGTGCCTACAAGGGCTGCTCCCCTAGACACGAGTTTAACGACACTTGACGTGAGTGCACGACGCACAATAATGAAAGAAAAAAAAATATATATATATATAATACTCATAGACTTTCGTCGGTAATATACATATTAAAATCTAAAAAAAAAAATAATAATCGCGAGATTGTATATCGTGCGAGCTCCTCTAAAACCAGTGAGTTTGCGCACCGAATGCATTTCCTCCGTTCGGCGGTTGCGCTCTCTCTCAGCGAGGTACGAAGAATAAAAAAAATGAGATATTGAAAGAAAAAAAAAAAATGAGAAATAATAAAATCTATAAGAATCTATCGCGTAACTAACGTCTAAAGTGAAAAAAAAACCTGAAAAAGATAACAAACATTCTCCTAGTAGTCGAGAGAGGAAAATAATGATTTAAAAAAAATATATATAATAATAATAATAGAGAATCGGATACTGAGATTAATTAATTAAAGGATGAGTGATCAAAATACAAATTATAGGGGGCCAGTCTAGCGTCACCCGAGCCTAAGAAAATCAAAGATAGACTTATTAAATTAAATAAACTTTTAGATCTATAATTCTCGGACGGGAGAGTGGATCCATCTGTGATTTGGTCGAGTGGTGCCGTGTTCGTGTTACTAATGTCCTGTTTCCCCGTGAAAAAAACAAAAAAAAATTATTGACGAAATTAACGAGAGAAAGAATTAATAAGAGAGAGAAAGAGCGAGCGTGAGAGACGAAGAACGATAGAAAGGTAAATCCTCCCTGTCCGACACCCCGTAGACTTTAGTACTTATTGAACACCGTAGTAGATTTATTAGTGGTTTCAACCTCCTTGTAAATAATCTGACACACACACACACACAGACACACACAGACACAGAACCCGTTTTGTCTGGAGTCCCTCAGTCGCGCGTTGTGGGGGAGATTGGGGCAAAACGGAACCCCGGGGCAAGACGGACCATGCGAGCGAGATTTTTCTTTTTTTTCCAAGTTCGGCTAAAAATTGTAAAAACTGGTCCGTTTTGCCCCGGGGTGAGACAGATCTTGCAATCGAGAGGATAATTTTTTTCTTCATATACGGTGAAAAATTGTAAAAATTGGTCCATTTTGCCCCGGGGTTCCGTTTTGCCCCGCTCTTGCCCGCCACTCGCGATTCTAAATCAAAGATCGATCGCCCACCTATTTTGTGCGCCAACAAGAGCCTCTACAGTCGAGACGCGACACGGAGAGATGAAAGAGCAAAAGAAATGAAAACAAAGAGTATAAATCATGACCTATCGATCGCGCATTCTTTCATGAAAAAATAATAATAATAATAATTGAAATTACATTCGCCCTCTGTAAAATTTTCTCTCTCATCGTCATGTTCTTTGCACGAGCGGAGATTCTCGCATACATAAAAAAAAGGAAAAAACCATAAGTGTAAAGTTTTAACCTCAGGACTCTTGTTAATTGACAAACTCTACTCATGGCCTACATAAATCGAACGTCCCGAATCGACTAAGCTCTACTCTCATTTTTAACGCGAACGAACTGTGCTCTCTCATGCACTCGCGCTTAAAAAAAAAACAATATCCATTGAAACAAAACTTCAGCACTATATTTCTACTGCAGAACTGATTTATTCTATCGCCGATCTATTAATTTCATTTTATTATATTTTACGTCTACATCTACGATATTATTGTGAACCCGCGCCCGATCAGTGATGCGCACTGATCTTTCATTATAATAGTAATTAAAACAAAAAAAAAAACAACAAAAAAAACTATGTAATGCTAAGGCTCAAACAAGACTTATTTATTCTCGTTAATCGTGTAAGCTGTAGCGTTTATCGGCATTGTTTTAGCGATGAGACTCTCAGATAGCACGAAAAAGAAAAACCAAAAGTAATTGACACGAGAATATAAGATTAATAACTGTGAAACGTCCAAAATTGAAGAATCGAGTTCACACGCTTTGTTTTCCCCTCCCACGAAATCGAGCGCTTCGATTGTGTAATTCTAAAACGATCTCTATTTTACTGTGCCGGCATTGTTCACGAAAAAAAAAAGAAAACAATTTCATTAACAATAATATTGTAATCACAGATTCGTCGATCCTTGAATGTGTTTGCCATCTTGTGACGTATCGAAAAAATGAAGTAAAAAAAAAGAAATAATAATAATAATAACGACACCCATACACTAATGGCAATAAGGTTATAATTCTACTCTCTACGAAGCACTGCCACGAGATTCGAACTATTATAGTTTACCATTGCTTTCGATGACCTGCCGCCAGTTAGTTACTATATGTAAATCGTTGCGTGTAGTGTGTACCTTTAATTGTGTAATACCGGCAATTTTATGTAACGGACGAACGAGCAAGGCCGCACGGGCCGGCGACTCAAGTTCCAACAATTTTACGAACGCAATTTTTAACGTTTAAAAAAAGAAACGAAAAGAAAACAAAACATAATTATTCTATAAGCGGTATATTGCGATGAAACTGACACGAATCGTGACCGACTTCGTTTCGACGCTCTTTAACTTTTTTTTTTAGGTTATACACACGTTCGAATGGTGTGTACATTTCTGCGGCGTTTATCTCGGCAAACTCCGGACGAAAGGAGACAGGAGTAAGATCGATCGTCTCTTTCTATCTTTTTTATTTTGTTTTTTTTTTCTCTCATTGCCAAACAAATTTGATACTCGTCGCCCGTTTCATTTTTCTACGGAATTCAATCAGTCATCGAGATTTTCACCGAACGCTGCTCGTTACGGAGAACGAAAGGAAAAAAAAACTGCCGGACATTCGGCATGATTTTAGGACAGAATGGATCACGCGTAGATCATTACAAAAAAAAAGAATACAAAAAAAAAGAAAATTCAGAGTGCCAGGTGGAGAGGAAAGAGAGATTACGAAGTCGATGGGAAAAAATCGGAGATCCCGCCTGCCATAGTAACTTGTTGGCGTACGGTAATTAGGCTAGGTTTCTTGCAACCTACCTCGTCTCTCTTGTTACGCCTACTAACTACACTGTTATTGTTGATGAAAACTCCACGATTATTAAGAAATAAATATATTGTCTCAAAAAAAAAAAAAAAAAACGAACAAAAAAGTATGTACGTAATTATTAACGATCGTGTATTATTTGCATAGGCTCTCTAACCACCTAGACCTTGAGGCGAGCGCGCGTGTACGGCTCGTTCAACTTCAATCAAGGTGCGTGACCCAGCCAGTTAATCCATATTTAATCGAGTCCAAAGAAAAATTCATTCACTAACGTCGTCGTGCAGCGATCGCCCACAATCGCGTACTAGCCGAACAGCTGGTACGAGCCGTGAGATTTTATTGGGAGAAAAAAAAAAATCAGCATAAATATGGCAAAACATCTGAAAGTGGATATTTGCATACCCGACGGACAGCGTGACGCGCAAGATTATTATCTGCTATTCCGGTGACTCGCCAAATTTCAGTAACTACCTATTTGCCCGATTATTCACTTCGCACGGCAAAATTTGCGTGCGTTATGAATTTAGTCTACGCACCGCTCTTGGCGACATCGTCGAGCGGCAACTAATAATCTCTTTGTTCAGGCACTTGTGAAACAGTGTACGCCAATAGTAAGTTCCAATTATAATTTTGTCATCTCGGCCGTAATTGTGAACAGCGATCGCGGGTACGGATATACCGAGTCTGGTACAAAACGGTACAAGAGCATCAGCGGTGTAAATAAGAAAAAAAATATAAGTATGTGTGTGTATATATATATATATATGAACACACAAATATATATTTTACGTTACGGGAACGTTGTGTGATGAGCGTGAGCGCGTCCGTCCGCCGACGAAAGTGCAGCCTAAGGATGACTTATCAAAAACAAGTTATATACCGAGTGAGACCGCGTTCTCGTCGCCACAGCTGTTGGCGTAGGTCGAGCGTGTGGTCTATCGCAACAGTGTTTTCTCTTCGAAACCAAGGATATTGGCAAATAGTGTATTATGCTGCAAGGGAGCGAATTATGTCGCGATTTATGTCGAGTGTGAATTTTGCAGAAATCACACGAGTTGACGATATTTTTCTTGCGTCGCAAAATCGTCGTATTTTAATGAGTGTTACTCTCCCGGGAGTAATAGGGCGAGAAGGACAAATATATCACGCAATATTTTGAAATCATTTTTATGAAACATTTTCAAACTTTCAAATCTTGCAAATATTTTCAATCTATCAAATCTTCGACATTTCGGAAAAATGTCATCATAAAAATTTCAACGAAAAAATATTATCAAATTGTTTTTAAACATCTCACAAATATCTTTTAATATTGGTAAAATATGTTCTATATATCAAAAACACTACTGCGCATGCGCACAGGTTAATGAGGATCATTGATCAATAACAGGCGATCTTCCGTCTCGCACGCAAGAAATGTACTTTAGCGAAATAGGAAAAAAAAAGATTGCAACTATTTTCTGTTCATGAGCGCGATGCCGGCCGACGTGCGAGGAGGCAGATACCCACCGTGCGGTGTCGGTGAATGCGTACATAGTAACAACGTACACGAGTGACTGTCCTCGTGGCCTCGTGAAAAAAATACGGAAACACGAACAAACACAGGCGCCTTAGTCATTCCGGGCCTCGTTCCCTCCCCGAGCTCGGCGCACCGACGATTAGCGTCGGAGAATCGATTGGAACGGACCCGCTGATTTTGCAAGTCATCCGTTGTCACGAGTTTTACGGTCAACCTTTACTGACGGCGTATCGAGAGCTCCGCGCCAGCCAGCGTAGGCGAGAAGCGCGCGCCCGTGGCGTCCCGCACGGAGGAGCGAAAACCCCGTCGCTACAAAGGCCCATTCTCGCATACGCGCACAGTATGTTCCACCATGTAGACGTCGGACGTTGATTTCGTTGTTTTTCTTTTTCCCCACTTTACAACTCCACCGTTCGATCCTCGATCGAACGGGCTAATTGCCGAGCGCGCATCCCGCTACTATCGTCGGTAAGACAGTGTGAGTACATCTTTCCGTGTCGGTGATAGTGGGACGTGATAAACCGCGTACCTAAGTGTACTCGGGTAACTAAATTCCAGTACGAAAAACGAGTCTACTGCGGCGTGTTTTTCAAGAGATAACGAGAACCGTCTAAAACTATACGTCTAATACTATACTAAATCCAACGTGCTTATCACGTTGAAAAAAAAAACTTATTCTTCCCAGAATTGTTTAGGAAAGATATCGGACCGATTTCTGCCCGCCGATCGATTATCTCGATCGGGCGGAATCCAAGGTCCGTGAAAAGAGGCTCGACCGGGTCATCAAAAAATGTTTCGTTAATCGCGTGCATTCGTAAATGAATTTTCTCTTCGCAATTATATTAACATAACGCGCGAGCTTTTCGTACTTCGCGTCATGCGGGATTTCTTATCTCGGTAAAAGTTTGCTGTGACCGTCAACGAGTTAAATTATCGAAACTAAAGCATATATTGTAATACAGTGTTCGGACGGAGCACTCGCCATCTCGTGTAGGTGCGTCCGTGTGTGCGTGGATCATCTCCGGGCTGTTGCTTCGCATCCTTCGGACAAACCAGCAGCAGCAGCAGCAGCGCGCTCGCGCAGCGGCGCTGTCGTGACTCGACGCGAGTGAATCAGTTGAGCGACGAGCGACGTCGTAATACAACGTGATACTTCGGGATTCTCTACGCTGCGCACGTTTCCTTTTTTTAATTATTTTTTTTATTATCATTTAGTTCTTCGTTAGACTCGGCTGGGGGAACGAAACAAAATTAGGGTCGTCGATACGGCTCGACCACCGATGCCAGCGTCGTTCGTCGGGCTCGCCGAATTCACGACGAAACGAACGCTCGGTTCGCGCCCGTTAGCAGACGATTAGAACAAATACGGGACAGTCATGGTCGTCGCGACGTGCCCAGCGTCGAGACTCAAATCATCGTGTTTCAATCGAAACGAGGACAATCCGTCGTGTTGAGAAGATCCGGAGAAAAAATAAAAATAAAAAATAACATACGACCCGTGTAAGTGCAACAGAGTTCTTAAGAGCGGGATTGGAAACGCGAGATACAGCGACTGACATCTGTGACTCGTCGCTTTCGGGGGTTTCACGCTCGCGTCCGACTCGCCGGAGAGTTTCACTAGGTAAATGCGCACTTTCCTCCCGTCTACCTGCGAATACCGCGAATCGTTTCGTTATCGTCCGATCGTCGGCTCGCTTCGTCGAATTCTCGCACAGGTGAATCTCTCGAGCCGTGCGGGGCGGCGCGACGATTGACGCAGCGCGTCCGACACAACGAGATGATCGACGATGCTTTCGGAGAAATTTCGATTGAAATTATCTTCGCCGACGATTATCTACATCGTAACTATCGGCGGTCGGACAAACACACGCGACGATATTAATTTATCGGCGCTGGAATCGCTTTAAATGGCATATCGGGGTCATTGCGATTCCCCCCCCCCCTCCCCCCTCCCTAGGCCGGTGAATAATAATCGCGGAACAACGTGCTTCGGCGATTTTTCAATTACGCACCCACAACCCGCGGGACTTCAATGTTTACGGCCTCTCGCGCCTTATCTCGCCGACGATCAGATACACTCGATGATTCGCAAAAAAATGCGAGATTATCGGATAAAGAAAAATTTAATTATTTCTCTCCTAATCGGTTCTTGCACCCAGCACTGAGAAATCATCGAGCGTTGGGTGACTTTACAGTATTTTTTATGTTTTTTTTTGTCATTCAGCGTTTCAGTTAGTGGCTTCGACGGCCCCAGACCACTTTGATGGATGGCGAGGATAATTGTCTGCAGAAAAAGAAAGGACAGTGCGGAGTCCAAAATTATGGAAACGGAGTGTCGGTTGTGCTCGGCGACGAGGACGACCTGGAGGACACCGTCAGTTCGGAGAAAAATGGGGATCTCGGCGACATGACCTTTTGCATGGCCAACTATGTAAAGGAGGCCATGAAGATGATGTTCATGATGCGGAGTCACCACATGCTGACGGACGTCATACTGGAAGTCGGATCCGAACTCTTTCACGCGCACAAAGTTATTCTGGCAGCGGCGAGTCCGTATTTCAAGGTAGATACAATAAACAATAGCGGATGCAATGAAATAATAATGAAACTGAAAGATACAATTTAAACAAAAATCCTCAGCATTATTTAATATATATGTATTTTTTTATTTATCTCATACTTTCTCTGTCACTGTTAATGTATTACAAGCTCAAAAAAAATGCTACGACAAAAATATATACGTGTATATAATTGTCGAAGAAAATAGTAATGGTTTGAATTTAAAAGAATTATATCCTTTGGTTCGATTGTTATAGTTTTGTTAAGAATTAACAAATTATCTGTAGCGGTGCATCTATGATTTTTATGATTTATCTATGGAAAATAAATCTGAACGAATATTTGTATTTCAGGCCATGTTCACAGGCGGCCTGAAAGAGTGCGAAATGACGAGGGTGAAGCTTCAGGGAGTTTGTCCGACGGCGATGGCCAGACTGATGTACTTCATGTACACGGGTCAGATCCGCGTTACGGAGGTGACGGTCTGTTCGCTTTTACCGGCAGCGACGATGTTCCAGGTTTGTAAGAGGGTGACGCGTCGTTGGAACGCATGTAGAGAGACTTTGGATGAATCGATCGAGATACTGAACATTTTCTTAAAAAATATGTTGTAGGTCGGCAACGTTATCGACGCGTGCTGCACGTTTCTCGAGCGCCAGTTAGATCCGACGAACGCGATCGGTATTGCAAATTTCGCCGAACAGCACGGATGCCACGATCTGTGCCACAAAGCGAATCAGTTCATCGTCCAGCACTTCAGTCGCATTTGCCAGGAGGAAGAGTTTCTCCAACTGTCGGCGATCCAGCTTATATCGCTCGTGAGAAAGGACGAGCTAAACGTTCAGGAGGAGAGAGAGGTCTACAACGCCGTACTGAAATGGGTCAAGTACAACGAGGAAGCTCGAGGTCCGAAGATGGAGCACATATTGCATGCCGTACGTTGCCAATATCTTACGCCAAACTTTTTGCGCGAGCAGATGAAGAATTGCGACGTATTGAAAAAAGTACCTGCCTGTCGGGAGTATCTAGCCCAGATATTCAAAGATCTAACGTTGCACAAAAAGCCAATCGTCAAAGAGCGAACGCCGAATACACCGCGCGTTATATACATAGCCGGTGGATTTTTCAAACACTCGCTGGACATACTGGAGGGCTACAACGCCGACGACAAGAACTGGTCGCAGCATGCTAAGCTGATCGTTCCCCGATCGGGACTGGGCGGTGCTTTCCTCAAGGGAATGTTCTACGCCGTCGGTGGAAGAAACAATTCGCCGGGCACCAGGTCAGTCGCGCTCCTTCTTTCACGGCGTCTACTGTAGGATCGAAACAATTCGAAATTCGGCAAATAAAAAAATAAAAAGGAAGCGATATGGAAATTTAAATTTTCAAGTTTTCTGAAAATTTAATGTTTCAAGTTTTCTGAAAATTTAAATTTTCAAGTTTTCTGAAAATTTAAATTTTCAAGTTTTCTGAAAATTTAAATTTTCAAGTTTTATGAAAATCTCAATTTTCAAATTTTATGAAAATTTCAATTTTCAACTTTTTTCAACGTCATCGTCATATTTGACTTTTAGGCATATCGTATGGCCGATTCAGGTTCAGCGAAAAAAAATCACTTTACCGGATCTGCGATCGACGTGAAAAAAAAATCAATTATAAAAAGTTGCGTCCCGATTACATTTCAGATACGACAGCGATTGGGTGGACAGATACAATCCGGTGACGGATCAATGGAGACCCTGCAGTCCCATGTCCGTTCCCCGAAATCGCGTCGGCGTCGCCGTTATGGACGGTTTGCTGTACGCGGTGGGCGGAAGTGCGGGAGTCGAGTACCACAACAGCGTCGAGTGCTTCGATCCTGATATGGACGAGTGGACGAACGTTAGGCCCATGCATATCAAAAGATTGGGAGTGGGAGTCGCGGTGGTCAACAGGTAAGGAACCTCGCGTCAAAATCCGTAACGCGACTTCAAACATTGATATCTCAAACCTAGATTTTATTATTTATTTTCATTTTATTCGTTATTTTTTGTTTACAGATTACTGTACGCGATCGGTGGCTTCGACGGAACCTTTCGACTGAGCTCCGTCGAATGTTATCACCCGGAAAACGACGAATGGACGATGGTTTCGTCGATGGACTGCAGCAGGTCGGGAGCGGGTGTCGCCAGTCTCGGTCAATACATATACGTTGTCGGAGGGTACGACGGCAAACGCCAATTAAATTCCGTCGAACGTTACGACACCGAACGCGATCAGTGGGAATACGTGAGCAACGTCACTATAGCTCGAAGCGCTCTGAGCGTCACCGTCCTCGATGGAAAATTGTACGCGATGGGTGAGTTCAATTTTTGTGATTGTGTGGGAAAAAGTAATTAAAAGTAATAAAAAAGCATTAATTTTTCGTACTTGTGTCGAAAAAACGAAATAAAAAAATGCATCGATTTTTGCGATTGACGAATTTTTACTGGACTGACAGAACTGATTTTCGTTGAACAGGAGGATACGACGGAACGTCTTTTCTTAACATCGTGGAGATCTACGATCCCGTGAAGAATCAGTGGGAACAAGGGAAACCTATGACGTCGGGTAGATCGGGCCACGCGAGCGCAGTCTCGTATCACCAGTGTTTGATACACTGCGACCATTTGGATCATAGCATAGTGCCGGAACGAGCACCGTCGTGATACAGAGACTATCGATATTCCGTTAAAGGGAGCAGGAAACGATCGCACGAGTGAAATATATGTTTTTTTTTCTATTTATTGACCCCGTGTTCGAAGCGACGGGATACGAAGAGTTTTCTTCGAGGGAAGATCGAAGATAAGGAAGTTCGTCCTATCTTATCCTAGCTTCAATTTTCCTTTTTTTCTATAAAAAAACATGGACCTACGTTACACGTCAGTCGTTAAGATTACCGCGGATCGACGCGCAAAGCGGCACGAATCGATGTGCCAGATCCATGTCCTCGAACGAATTTATCAGACTGCCGATGTTGAGCATCGCAAATAAAAAAAAGCCGCCTTCGCGAATCATTCCTACTTTAAAAATAATAATAATAATAAAAAAAAACATCGAGCTTGTTGACAAAGGCCGGAAAGCGCTTGTCCAAAGAATTAAATAAGCGCGTTACGATTCACGCGAAAATGTAACATCGTCGGCTCGTTACGTTCATTAGATTTAAATCGCATAATAGATCTTATTGTGATTACGTTATTTTTGTAAAAAGAAACAATACGATGAAAGTGTGGAGAGAGAAAGATAACGCGCCTCATGAAAAAATATGTAAATAACTTCTTTTTTTTCTCTCGCCACTCTCGAAAAACGTTAATATATCGTCGGACAGCTGTTTTTCAAAAACGACTTTTACTGTAACGAACCCTCGACGACGCTGAAAACGCGGAAGTAAGTAACGCGAGCTGCGCGATTCTCCGATGTTTTTTTTTCTCGCGCGTAACCGCTGCGTCAATGCATTGACAATTTGGCAATGACAACCAGTAAGATCAAAGAATGCCCGATGTGCAAGGGAACCGGTACGCCGATGATTAGCTCTCGGGGATTAGTTTGTGCAAAATTGTAAGCTTTAAAGATTCGATAAATGCAGGCTATTGCGACGAGAGCGCTCTGCGCGAGGAGAACGATGCGGGAAAACTGAGAAGCTTGGAGACCGGCGATTCTGCGGTTACGGTGAAAGTCTTCAATGCCGCTGGGGGAGACGTGCACATTGACGAGCCTCACTGCTCGGGCATCTCCTGCGATCACGACACGGCGTTGGACCAGGATTTCCTGGGAGATCTCGAGAGACCCGAAAATTTCAACGATACTCTGAAAATAGCTGTACAAAAACTGAAGCAGAAACACTGGGAGAGCAGTGTATCAGCTCTTTTGAACATAGTTCACCTGTCGCGTATTCGACCGGAAATGATAGACGGTAGTATGCCTCTGATAACGAGAAGCCTGCACGGGTAAGTCGATCGATTTAAGGGCATGTGAAACGACTCAGTCGGTAACCGAAATCTGTCTCTGATGCCTCTGATAACGAGAAGCCTGCACGGGTAAGTCGATCGATTTAAGGGCATGTGGCACAGACCCAGTCGGTAACAAATCGCTTTCCCTATTTTCTCCAAAACGATTGATCCGACGAGCAAAAGCAAATTAGGTTTTCATACTTATATCTATTGCCTACAAAAACCTAATTTGATTTTGGTCGAAGAATCAACCATCACGGAGAAAATAGGGAAAGCGATTTGTTACCATCGGAGCATTGTTACGTGTGTGTCACATCCCCTTAAGGACATGTGAAACGACTCAGTCGGTAACCAAAATCTGTAATTAATGCGACTCAGAGACCGTAGTCTTTTCGGAAAAAAGCAAAGCATTAGCGGATGTACAATTTAATACCGCGTCCGATGATGCTTTCATTTTATCCGAAACGTCAACCGATTTTAAATGTCATAAATGGAACGACAAAAAAATTGTCGTTCACCGGAGAATGGACTTGCAACGAACGACTATTTTCCTTTTCCTTACGCATCTCTGCGGACGAAATGGCAATCATTAAAGTTTTCTTTACCGACCGAGCGCGGGTCGGATGGGTCGTTGAGATGAAAGACATTCGGATGTTTGTAGTTTACTGAGAAACGTGAGACCCCAAGTGGTTAGAACAGCTTGCCAGATAGCCGAGGAACTATTCAAAACCATGCAGTGCACGCTGAAGCCCGAGTTCGACGAGCTCGTTTCTGGATTGCTTCAAAAAACGGCCTACACGAACAGAGCGGTCAGGCAGGATGCTAACAGGGCTCTGGACACGATGGTCGTTTACCTTCCGCCTCAGGACTGCATTCGCGTTATGTCCACCAATAGCGGTGCTGGGTGGGAATCAAAGAGGCGATTGGTTAACCTAGATAGTCATGTAAAAAAAAATCGAAAAGAAAAAATGATTTCCTATTCCCAGGCACAAAAACGCGATAGTTCGTACGACGGTCAGCAGACTGCTGTACAACATCGTTTGCACGATGGGAGTGGAGACATTCTTGACTACCTCGAATCTGAGAGACGCGAGAAGGCGGGCTTTCGCAACGTGCATACAATTTTTGAACGATCCGTGTACCGAAACCAGGTGATTATTAAATGGCGCTCAGGAAGTTTTCGCGCGCTGTTTTTGACAAAAACAATTTCAACTCGAGACTTATGTTCCCCCTCTCGCTCCTGTTTATCCAGGAGCAACGGAAGAAGTCTGATGCAACTACTGATGAGACACGGAGCGTTCGAGGCCGTATTAAGTCAGGACGTCGAACGAGGGTTGATAAAGAAAATAGAGAAACAGCTCGTGGCGTTGAAATACGAGAGCAAAAGCGTCAGCTGCGTCGCACCTTAATGCGCATCGAACGCAGCTTGGTCGTTCGTAAACGAGACTCTAAAAACCTGCTTCGATTAATAATTTCCGTTCGATGATTTTACGCGTCAAGTTTCGCTATGTTCGTGTTATAAAATAAAATAAGTAAAGAGAAAGAGCCACGAGTATCCTAAGTTGGGAAAGTTCGTCTCGCGATTGGACGTCCACGTCACGTGACTCCGAGCGCAGGTGCATAGACAATTTTGAAAAGAAAACAGGATCGCGAGTTTGCAGTGAAAAATGGATAAAAGATTTTCAAAAAAACTCACCCGTGCTCCTTTCTATGAAAACGAGCAGGATTTCCTGTTGAGAAAGGATCAAAGGACCATCGTAACTTCCTCTTTCGATTTGAGCACTCGAGGAACGAAAAATCGTCGAAACATTCGCGCCGGCGGTCGAGCAATGGTCGAGACGAGACGAGATGCAAATTTGTGCTCGACCTCCGGACCTAACAATAGCGACTTTAACCATAATACGGCAACTTACCAATTTGACTATTTAAGTTTGCGTTTTGTTTATGAAGATTGCGAGAGGCTGGACCTGCAGTTGTTAAGGTAGCTTCCAGCTTAAACAGGCAAACGCAGAAAGACACGAGACGAGACGAGACGAGACTGGGAGCCGGCGTGCGCCGCCCAACGTGTCGATGCACGTTTCCCGCGACCGTTGGAGGGGAGGCGCGGCCTGTCATGCCTGAGAAGAGTGGGGGAAGCCTGCAGGCACACTACGAGGTTATCAAATTTTTCTGCAGCACATTGGCCAAACAATCTGTTCCTGTAAATAAAAATAAATCAACCATCGCCAAGCGTCGAGCTGCACGAGAATTATATTTCTTTGATATGTTTTCCACGAAATACTAAAAGTCGTTCCATACGGGAGGGCCGTTGCCGATAAACTAAGGTATGGTCCGAGGTTAAATCGATCGCCTGATTCTTCACCGGAAGCTTACGAAATAAAAATAAACAATTTTTTTTTTTTTTTTTGTATATTGCCCGAGGAAATTTTACCAGTTTAAAAACAGAGTCCACTCACGAATTTATGTTATATAGGACATGTTTTTTGAAGCAGATTATATAAGTTTATACTTCCATTCTCTAAATATTAAAATTAATAATAATAATAATAAAATGATTTTTTTATCTTTCACGTCAAGACAGGATGATCCGGTACACGGAATTCCAAGCCGTCGTACTCGCGGGAGGGAAGGGCTCGCGCATGACGGAGCTCACAGCTGGAAAGCCAAAATGTCTTCTTCCCATAGGGAACATGCCAATGATCTGGTATCCTCTGAGGCTTTTGGAGCGTGCCGGCTTCACGGAAGCTATAGTCATTGTAACGGAGAACATAAGGAACGACGTAGCGACGTGCTTAGAGAAATTGGGACTTTGTATAAAGTGGGAACTGGTCGGCATACCGGGAGGGGAAGATCTGGGCACGGCGGATTCCATAAGATCGATCTATGAAAAAATTCATCACGACTTGGTGGTCGTGTCTTGCGATCTCATCGCCGACATAGACATATCGAAACTGGTGGATTCCTACAGGAAGAACAACGCCAGCGTTAGCGCTCTGATGCTTCCGGTGCCAAAGATACCTGCGGACTTCGTGACCCCGGGGCCCAAGAGCAAGCAGAGACCCGAGACTGATCTCATAGGAATCGACAACAGGACCGATCGGCTCGTTTTTCTGGCCTCGGCATCGGATTTTGAGGAAACTATAAATCTGTCTCGAAAGCTTCTCAGCAAGCACAACAGCTTCACCATACACTCGAAACTGTTGGATGCTCACTTGTACATAATAAACAAATGGGTACTGGATTTTTTGGTACACAACAAGTGAGTACGATGTTGTCGTGAATTGGAGGGAAAACGGTGGAACTGTAAATAGTAATTCCGTCTCAATTGTCCTCGGACCCGACGAGCGAACCTTTTTTCTTGTTTTCGTATGAATTGTTAGCATTTTTACGGAGATAAGCCTTGTCTTGTTCTTTAAAAACGAAATCAAGCTCATAGGTTGTTAAAGCCTTATCTCCGTGAATTTTTTATTTTCGTCGTTTGATATTCTTAACAATTTTTAATTATCGACTGCTCGGAGACGGGAGTAAAAAAAAATCTAAAAAAAATGCATGTTTCAGTTTACACGTATATGAAAACAGGCAAAAAGTTTCGCTCAAATTGGAAGGGGTCGGGCTCGACGATGGCCGAATTGGGGTGGAATGCTTCATATATAATCTTTCATAAATGATCTTTCAACTGTCGATTCAGGAACCTGAGTACTCTGAAGGGCGAGCTTTTGCCATACATCGTCGGGAAGCAATTGTCCCGACCGCCGAAACAGTCGACGAACGATAAGAACACATCTATAGTGAAGCTGGACATGAGGGAGGATATATTTCGATTCGCGGTCGAACGACCTCTCGCCGAGCTCATCAGAAACATGTCGGCGTTCAACGATCACAATACCGATATGGAGGGAGCGTACCACGGCGATCCGATAAGATGTTACGCTTTCACGATAAACGGCAAATTCGGGCTGCGAGCTAATACCGTACAGATGTACGCCCTCGCTAATAGGATGGTGAATAGACGTTTCCGTTCGAATTACGAATCGATTCGTAAATGACCCTGAAGAAATTTGCACGAGACTAAATTTCATTCAAGTTATACCAGACTTCGCTTGGGGAAGTTCACTTGGAGAATAAAATTTTACAAGTGAACCATTTTTTTTATCTTCCTAAAGTCGTGCATCGGTAGACTTGCCGAAGATAAAATTTGATGCAGATATCTTCAGGGTCATGTTCTTAATCGCTCAATGTATCGTAGCAGTAAGCCTCTCTTTTTTTCGATGCAGTTACCCGAGCTCTGGGGTTCCGAGGAAGTGGGCGAGGGACAACTTCCGCCCTCGCAAATATCGTCGAGCGCCGTTGTCAAGAGCACTCAAGTACAAAGCTGTCTGATCGACGAGGGTGCGTTCGTCGATGAAAAAACTTCGCTCAGACAGAGCTACATCGGACCGTCGACGTCGGTAGAGACCAAGACGCGAATATCTGACAGCGTGATAATGGGAAACGTGACGATAGGACAGAGGTACGCGGAAATCACGAGCACGATGTGCCGATTGATCGGGACGCGCTTTATCGACGCTCGGTGCCGTCTGCTATCTAGTATACTTACTCGATATAATTTAAGGCGGTTGGAGCGCTTGACGCTAGTCAAATGAGTGCTCCGTTTTCAAAGTCGTTTATACACATTTTTTATGACAGAATTTCGCCGATAGATTGACAAAATGCTGTCATTTTTAGACGGAAAATAATATCGATTATTTAGACGGTGAATTCGTAGATCATCTTTCAAGGAAGAGAATGAAAAATGATCGATTGTTCTTTGAAAAAACTGAACTAATGTGTACCTTTTCGAAAAGTAGCGCTAACCAGTTAATACTTCTGCAAATCCATTGCAATTGATGTTTTTCAATGTTCAGGACATCCGCAGTGATACAAATAATCTTCCACTATAATCGATAAATGCCTAAAAGTTTGTATAATCGTCTTTAAAAATGTAGCAATCATTTGAATAGCGTGAAGGGCTCAAACCTCCTTAACTGATACTTTATCTTACCGAGATTTTTGTTCACTGTGCAGATCCGTCATTACGAATTGCATATTGTGCAACGGCTGCGTAATCGAGGAAGGAACCGAGCTGAAGGATTGCCTGGTAGGAGCTCAGCACGTAGTCTGCGCGGACAGTCGTCACTCCCGAGAGGTTCTCACCGACGCCGACAGACTTATGGAGATTTGATTCGAAATACAATAAAGACGTATATTCTTACGCAAACTTCTTATTCTCTTTCAAATCCGTTATCCACCGTTCGTTTACCGTTCACCGACATCGCAGCTCGTAATTTCCAAAAAATTTGGTTATTCTCGAGCCAATCCAAATAATTTCCCGGCCGTCCTCCCCACTCCTCGCCGAACCGGATATCACGTGACTCACCAACCGCTGTTTCCGCCTTCGCTCTCGTCGCTCTTTCACGAGCGACCTCTTTCGTCTCTTTTCCAAGTGCTCTTTCGTGCAAAATGGTGAGTCCGGAATGATCCTTCGTTAAATCCGTTTTTATCTACGCAATCCTTAATTATCGAGTCCCGTTGTCGTTGCCAAAATAATTCTCGAGTTTTTCGCTACACGCAAAATCCCGTAGTTAACGCACTCGCGAATTATACCGCGACGAACTCCGTCGTGTAAACTCACGGTGGTCTCGAAGGTTATGCATCGCCAGTGTTTACGTGTTACCGTCACGTTGCGCTAATGCAATAAAGTTAACGTCACCGAGCCGATAAAGTATTACACTGTTCGAAGCAACGAACGCCAATTTCGGGATTTTACGTGTCGAAAGAATCTTTTTTTTTTACGAACCGACATTCGCGTACGATAAATCTTGCAGACAACCCGGTGTCCGATACGCCGATGAGGCATGCTCTCGATTATACGAACAGGATTTTTCACTCATACATTTTTCGATTTGCAGACGAAGGGTACGTCGAGCTTTGGTAAGCGGCGCAATAAGACCCACACGCTCTGCAGGCGGTGCGGTCGCAGCTCCTACCACATTCAGAAGTCTCAATGTGCGCAGTGCGGATATCCCGCTAAGACTATGCGTTCCTGTGAGTATTAGGAATGAAATCCAACAAACACAATCCTTGGGACAAGCTTGTATGCTTTGGACCAAATTAGAATATAAGCGCACGATTTCTGCTGAGTACAAAGTGTTCAGTCCAAGCGAAGCGAGGACAGAAATCACACGAGGAGAAAATGTGCTCCGTCCCATGTAACATAGGATATCTTTTTTTATGACTACGATAAAATAATCACATTTCTTACATTGGAAAATCACCATATTCGCCAATGATTATTACTTGCCGGAAATAATATAACTTCCCGAGGGAGCAAATAAAACAATTGAGACAATGGAGGACTGACTTAATACTGCACATGTGCACAGGTTAATAATGATCTTTGGTCAATAATAGGCTATTTTCTGCATGTATTGCACACAAGGAATGTGGTTATTTTAGCAGTCAAGGAAAAAATCAAATCCATGAAACAAGCTAAAAAAAAACAAGTGTCCGAAAAACTCGTTTCTTCGGTGAAATGAAATAAAATACAACTGTAGTTTATTTCCCATCTGCTGCGAATGCATGGGACTAATTTCTTTTTATTTTCACAAAACTATCCAGACAACTGGTCCATCAAGGCCAAGAGGAGGAAAACTACCGGAACCGGCCGTATGCGTCATCTTAAGATCGTGCGCCGCAAGTTCAAGTGAGTTGCCTCTTTTTTTCTCTCCATTTTCAATTATTTTGGTTTTATCTTTAGAAAAAAACTCACTGGATGTATTTGTTTTATCATTGCAGGAACGGATTCAGGGAAGGTCTGCCGAAACCCAAAGCCGTTGCCGCAAAGTAAATACTTTAAATCCGTTTTCCCTATGGACTGTATCGCTCATAGCTTCGAATAAAGATCCCGAAGTTTCATAACATTGTTTGGCCTTTCATTTCGTGAGTATCGGAGTTGCGTTGTTTGCGAGTTAAAAAAAAGTTCTGAATGATCGTTACAGATGTATGCATTAACGCGACCGTGCGACGTCGTTCGCGAGCTGAATGGAACGTTCAAGGCGGCGATGCGGGAAATATGGACCGTATCATTCATACACTATAAAAAAAAATTGTAAATGTAATTGTATCGGAGTGGAACTTTTGTGCAGAAACTGGTACATTAATTTTTCATTGAAATTCCAGTAAATTATCAAATTTAAAGTATTTCCAATGTTTTTAATACACCGAACATTAATTTTTCATCACAATTATACATTAAATTTAATATACCGGTTTTTGCTTAAAAACTTCCAGTCCTGTACATTAAATTTCATACGATTTTTTTTGTAGTGTTTCGAATGAAAATCTCGAAGTTTCGAACCATTGTTTTGCTTTTTGTTTCATGAGTATCGGAATTTCGTTGTTTGAGGGTAAAAAAAATGTTCCGTCTAATCGGTATCGTACGCATTTTCGCGACTGCGCGGCGTCCGCGAGCTGAATGGGAAGATTCGAGGCGGCGGGGCGGAAGAATGAATGGAAAGCGCCTATCGCTGCATCTAATTATGGACTGCATCGTTCGTAGCTTCGTCTAAAGATCTCGAAGCTTCGTAACATTGTTTGGCCTCTCATTTCGTGAGCATTGGAATTTCCTTGTTTGGGAGTTTAAAAAAATTTCCGACTGATCGGTATCGTTGTATGCGTTTCCGCGACCGGGCGACTGCGCGGCGTCGTCCGCGAGCTGAATGGGAGCGTTCGAGTCGGCGGGACGGGGGCTGAGACGGAAAGCGCCGATCGCAGCGTGTAACGTCGCCGACGCACGGTATTTGACTAACAAGCTCACGCTGTTTGCACGTTTGTTCGTCGAGACGTTTTTGCTGATAAAAATAGGTGAAAGAACTCGTCGCGCAGCGTCGAGCGAGAATTTCGTTCGAGTGCGCAAACTCGCGAGTTTCCCTTTGACACGAAGACCGGCGAGGAGCGTCTATTTATCGCGTTTCGCCTGTTGACGAAGTGTCAGTCAGTCACGCACCGCTTTGGAGTTACGATGGGAACAACGAGAGGCTGCAGGATAACTTCTCACTGAGGGTTCAACCGAGAGCCGGAGAGTCACGAGACAGAGTGAACTCGGTGGGCTATTATAGTGGATCGGATAAATTTATCCGTCCTGCTGAAAAGACCACGGAATAACAAGGAAAGTGGGTGGAACGTTATGCCACGAAAAGTTCAACCAACATTCCGTCTCCACAAGCACCAGAAAATTAAGTTTCGCGCCGATCAGGACTCTATAAAGTAGTCCCGGAAGTCCGCACACTCAACGCTTGATCGAGTTTGGGCCAGTGAGGAAGAAGAAAAAAACAAATCGAATCTATCGTTGAAACTCCCGACAGGAAGCGAGAGGCACAACGAGGTTCGTGGACGGAAGGGTTGAAACCCGAAGAGTCGGCGGACGGTACCGACCATTATATTCTGAAAGATAGAGTTTTGTCCAAGGTACACCATGAGGTTACCGTTGAATCATTAGATCTCGGTCGAGACAGACCGCGATTGCTTCCACGAAGCTCTGCCTGCCGCTGCAACGCGAATAGATCGTCAACTTTGGCATTCTAAAGATTACGAAAAGGAAACGATAATAAAGGTCTTAATAAATGGGAATGCTGCGGAAACTGTTTGGTAAGTTTGTCAATCTAAACTGTAACATTTTTTTTTTTTGGGAAATCAATGTACGATATTGGAGAAAATTGATTGATCGGTGCATCAAATACGACTAGAAAATCTATATCCAATATATCGCTTATCAATCTTTGATAGAAATTAAAAATCCGCGTAATGTAGATACAAATATTGGAAAAAAGTTACGCTTTACGCACTCTTATTTCTTTATCCCTGTACTCGAAAGTTATTTTGTTTATTCAATGAGCTGTAATTACGAAGATTCCGCTTACAATAGATAACAAGCTTTAAGCCCAGTAAACATTTTAGGGATATCAATGTGCGAGATTGGAGCAAAATTGATTGATCAGTGCATTAAAAGCGAACTGAAAATCTCTATCTAATATATCGCTTATCAATCTTTAAAAAAATCGCGTAATGTATATATATATTTTGAAGAGAAAAAAAAATATCCTTTGCTCATTCATATTTCTTTATCCTTGTCCTTGAAAGTCATTGCTTCCATTCAATGAGATTGGATTATGAAAACTCGGCTAATAATAGGTAACAAATTTCGGGCCGCCCGCCAACTGCGCGAAACAATCGTATATCGCCTCGCGCCGTGCGGATCTATGAGCGCTCTCTACAAAACGACTATTTCTGTATCCACAGGTAAATACCTGCTCGTCACGAACACGCTGAGCTGCGGTGTGATGATGGGTTTCGGGGACGTCCTGCAGCAGCGAGGCGATCACTGGAAACGTCACAGTCTATCGAGATACTTCGATTCGGACAAGGAAGAATCCAGATCGGACGATAACAAAATTAAGGTCTCGCTGGTCTCCGCGACTCACAATCTCGACGAGAACAACGTCGTTTTGCGAAGACACATAAGCCTGCTGACCGACATCGAGGAGGAGGACACGAGCTACGCCCACAATTTCGTACGAACGAAGAACATGATCGCCGTTGGCCTCGTGCAAGGACCTTTTCATCATTACTTCTACGCGATACTCGACAGATTCCTGCCCGGCAGAAACGCCAGCTCGGTCGTCAAGAAAACCTTCATTGACCAGCTTGTCGCCAGTCCCACTTGTCTCGGTATCTTCTTTTTCGGTCTCGGGACACTCGAGCAGAGGAAGGTCGAGGACATAAGCGGCGAGGTCAAACTCAAGTTCCTCAACACTTACGCAGTACGAGTAACAAATTAGCTTCCCTGTTTCTCTTCCTATTCGAAAATCAATACGGAATACCGTTGGAAAATATTCTACAAAAAAAAAAGAATTGATTTATCTTTCCGCACGACCGTTTTGACGTTTTACCCGGTGATTCGTCGCAGGTCAAACAGTAAATTAGCTTCCCTTTTTATTCCGGTACGAAGATAAATACGGAATACCGTTGAAAAATATGATCAAAAAAAAGATTTGATTTTTCGTTCTTTACGACCGTTTCGTTGTTTTTAACCGTTGAATTTATCGCAGATCGACTGCTGTTTTTGGCCACCGACGCAGTTCGTAAATTTCCTCTTCGTGCCGGTGCAATACCGCGTTGTCTACATAAATCTGATGAACATGTTCTACGACATGTTTCTCTCCTACATGAAATACGTGAGTATTTTATTACCAACGATTTTTCTCGATCGGTAATTTTTGATCTCCGACTTACAACTTTCTTTTCTTTTGTCGTTCTCCGATTCAGGATGCCGAGTGAGATTCAACGGAGTCAGCGAAAGCGAGTTCATCGACCCGACCTATCCCAAGGACGGAGAAACCATACATATTTTATAACGACGCTACATTTACCATTAAGTCTTTTATACATATCCACTGTACAATGTAAATTGCAACGAAAAAAAATGGCTACAATAAATACCCAAGTATTAACAAAACAAAAAATCTACTTAATCACTTCGCGCTGATCCATAGTAATATTCCGTTACGAAGTAAATTTCGTAGCGTAAATATTTGTCCGAGTAAAAGTTGCCGTCTCCGAAGATAAGGATCGAAAAGGATACATTAAGTCACGATCGAAAGAGAATCGGACATGCGCAGTCGCGTGATCCACTACACCAACGAAGCGAAGCGCATGCGCGCGCACGTTCTTTTATTTTAGAGAATAATATTTGTCAACTCGTTGTTTGTCGATTGATCGTGAGAAGAAAAGTTGAGACGCGTTCGATCGCGTCGCCAGACAACCGGAAGACCTTAAGTAAAAAAAAAAAAAAACGCATGTCAGTGTATTCGAGCCACTGAAGCGTAGGACACACATCCGTGTTGCCACGTTCATTGAAGTACTGTTTATTTGCTCGTTCCTGCGCGCAGGCCGGGGAGCGATGGAGAGAGAGAGATCTTTTGTTTGGCGTTGTGGCGACGGAGTCGTTGATTAAAAAAATTCCGCATATCCAGGCGGTCGCCAAAGAACAAACAAACGGGCCGCTGTTGTGTTGACATGCCGCGCGATACCCGTAAACACAAACAATAAATTAAAATTAAACATTGCGCAACGTCAATCCAGCGACGGGTAGACGCTCGTCGCGCCAATGATTTTATCGCGATAAGTCGTGTCGAGCAGGCGCCGCAGCGATCGTCCCATCGCATCGATCGTAAACCGATTCCTTAGGCGAATGTGTACAGCCCGCGCTTGTTTGGTTATTTTACCAATACGTAAGCAAAACGGTGTCTCTCCGACCGCGGTATCGCGACCGGGGATCGTTCTACCCCATTCCCTAACTCACCAACACCAACGAATTGACGCGATAGTCGTTATCGTCGGATGCATCAGTTGCACGCCGCAAAGTTTGCTAATCTGGGAAACCATCGGAATTTTTTTTATTTACTCGCATGCACGCTTTGTATACACGCCGTCTGGTCCCTCAGCTGCACGCGTATGTCACGTGGCTCGAAGACATCGTGTCGCTGCGTCTCGTCGAGACGCAATGTCGAATTTCTCATCGAGATGGCGTCGTTTGCGGTCGCCCTTGTCGGTTACTTTAGGCCCGGTTTAAGTTGCGGTTGAAGATCAACATAACCTAAAAATATTCCGAGCATGTTTTTCTCTGAATCGGTTTTATAATAGCACATTTTTTTAACGAGTGCAGGGGAAGTGCTGGTCCGTGCTTGCTGATTGTGGCGCTGTACAACCAGCGTGCGTAAAGTAAAATCGGTCCGATGTGCGCATGCGCCGTGTACTTGTATTACACTTGGCTGTAAAGCGTCACTTACGCCACTTCTCAGTACGTACGAAAAATAGCACTTTTCATACGTGAGTTACATAAAATAAACAACGAATTGTAGGGCTCACTGCGTATGTGATTAACGGAAATGAGCTCCGTAATTCGTTTTTCATTTTATAGAACCGTTTCGACTGCTGCGACCCAAAGTTCTACCCCCACGAATTCAAGCAGATCTATAGTGCGCATGCGCAGTCGTCATTCTAACGAAGCACACCAAACCGGTAGCGCCGCTGAGTGACCGTTGGATTTTTGGAAATAAACATGCAGTCGTTTTTGTAACAATGGACAAAAACCAAATTGGGAGCGCCTCAGTATGGCTTCGAGAACCTTGTCCGAACGCTTCCGGTCATGAGGCGATTCAGTTTAAACGTGATGTAATGTATAATCTGCGATTCCATCGGTCTTTTTCTCGTACTCACGTACACACGCTGTCCGGTCCCTCCGCTGCACGCGTATCTCAACTTTTTCGAAGACATAGTTTCGCTCGACCCAATGTTGAATTTTGCATCGATAAGGCGTCGTCTACTGCCTCTTCCGCCAGTTATTTCAGGCCCCGCGTTAAGCGGAACTTCGGCGTCTCGGACCCACAGTTCTACCCTCACTCCGCGCACCGAAGTGCACTCGGAGAGGCCCTCGATTCAATGTTTTTCGTTGCTACAACGACCGCGCATGCGCACTGCCATTGTTTGACAACAATCCATACAACAGTGCGCATGTGCAGTCATCATGGCAACGAAAAACACCGAACCGAAAGCTCCTCCCATTGGTCGTTAGATTTAGGAATGCGCAGTGCGCATGCGCTCTGCGCATTCCTAATATCCTTTCCTAAGTCCTTTCAATAATATCGGAAAATCGCCAAATCTGGAGCGTCTCACGACTCGGTACGGTTTAACGTAATCTAACGTTACACAGGAATGCTTGTGCACTGACAAAGCAGCATTGTTCGAGGGATGTGCGATGCAGGATGATAATGCTTTACACGATACATATTTGAAAAGAAACAAACAGGCGTTTATTCACAAGAGGCGGGTGTTAGCTACATTATTTCATTCGGTTTTGCTTTATAATAGTTTCTTTATACTCTTAAACGTTTGTTTATCATAATATAAACCGGGTCGGTCCGACTACGCATACGAATGGGCGTGTACAGTGGTGGCGGGTGCATATTCAAAGTAAGTTTTTTTCTCTCCACTTCCTTTATCTTTCATCTTTTATTTTCTCATTATTTCTCTTTCACTCCTCGTTCACAACATTCAACGCGCTCAATGTTATCAACGACGAGATCGATCGTCGGTGTTTTTCTCCCCCCCTCCCTCCCCCTCGTATCGTGTTCATTTTCAGTACGTCCGACGTCGATTCGCTTCGGCAATTTCTCTTTTTTTGATGTATCTCGTTTCGCTCGACCACTGGGACTCGTCGTTCGACGGTCACTTTTTATTTATTTCTTTTTATTAAAAAAAAAATAATAATTTTCTTCATTATCTCCCTCTCGACATTTTTTTTTTTTTTAATATTATATTGTCGTCATCATCGTCCAATCATCTCGCGTCAGAATCGACAAAAATATTCAGACGGAGCTTTCGGGAGGACAATTTTGTTTAATTAAACGCCGACGATGAGAGAGAGAGTTAATGGAATCCGAACAATGATAATAATTACGATTCACAATATCTTCGATCGGATGAGAAGGACGAAATGTCGCGTGGCGATAAAACCGGCAAAGCGGCTTAACGAGACCCGCGCTTCATATGTGTGTGTTCGTCCGACGAGAGCTTATCTCGCAGCTGGGCTCAACGGGAGGGTAGTGTAAAGGGTGCGAGGGCAGGCAATTACAGAGAGGTACGTTAATCTCGAAAGACTATAATTATCGATGAAGCATTCGTGATTTTTTTTTTTGTGCAGAACAACGTTATTTTTTATTTTAGTTTTTTTCTTTTTTTTTTCATCTATCGTATCGGTAGTGTTATCGTTTTTTTTTTCATAACCATTTACCTTTAGAGGGTTATTAAATGTCACAGTTAAATATAATAGGTTTCGTTACTAACGCTAGTATCATCGGTTATAACGGTTCTCAATCCCCCCCACCTTTGCCAATCTTCGCCTTTGCGTTATTATATAGTTTCCTCCTTTTACACCTCGGTTCCCCCTCCCCTCCCCCTCACTCTCACTCGCTCCTTATCGAGATCTTTCGGCTTTCTTTTATCTCTCGAAACACTGCTACAGCGATTTTTTTTTTTTTTTTTTTTTCAACACTTATTAAGAGACAGATAAGCTAATGCGCGCTGGTGTGTGTATGTCTGTGTTTCTCTCTTCTCCGTGTATTTTTCTTGAGGTCTCTCACTCTCTCTCTCCGTGTCCTCATTCGTTTTCGTAACACATCATCTCCCCCCCCCCTCCCCCCCAATTCTGTGTCAGTGTGTTGTATTTTGTTATTTTTCTCATTCTCGTGCAACGGTGCGATTCATCCAATTTATTTCCTTAAATAAACTATAAACGCGTACGTTTATTATTTCGATAGTATATTTACATGTTTTCGTCGCGAGATTTTTCACATTTTCGATAACTTACATCGGCTACTTCCTCATCGCGTCTCG
The DNA here is from genome assembly GCA_917499995.1 of Ichneumon xanthorius. NCBI lineage: Eukaryota > Metazoa > Arthropoda > Insecta > Hymenoptera > Ichneumonidae > Ichneumon > Ichneumon xanthorius. Next base: position 14,559,545 of record OU824205.1, on the reverse strand, counting down.
AGTCCCATTATCTCATACAATTTTCTACCGCTCCGCTTTCCGTCTCGAGAACTCGAAACAGACCGTTTTTCTTTTACTTGGCTTTAGTTCAAAAATTTTTCTACCTGATGCAATTTTTTTTTACCTGATTCGATCTATCACCGCACGCGAACGCTTTCCCAATTTTCCCTCGCTTACGCTACTAATATTTCTTTTCTCACAGTGTTTTTAATTATTGTTCGTACACGGTTTCTCGCGGGTCTTCTACAGTTACCGTATAAGAAAGATTTTTTTTTGTATTTTGTTATTTTTTTTTTATTTAGCTCTTGATCTCTATTCTCGTGCGACCGGAGAATGGAAGGAACGAAATTAAGGCGGCGTCGATACGAGTCAATCAATTTTGTCGGTGAGTGTTTTTTTTCTCTCTTTACGGGGAGGGACGGGTTTTTTTTTCTTATTTCTCTCGTTTTTTTTTTTTGGTAATACAAACGGCGTTATTAATAATTGCGGATCTTACTATAATTTATGAGATGTATATGCGCGTGTATATCACCATTTCTTTTCTTCTATCGACTATACGCACACGCATACACACTGATTTGATAACTATAATACTATATCATATACAGGACGAGTATATATAATATAGCGGTGACGACTTATTTTTTTTTGCTTTTTTGTTTTTTTTTTTGTGTTTAGTACATCTATAGCCGGTACGAGGCGATCGCGACGTTCGCGTCCCCGATCGCACCTCGGGTATTTGTTATACAATTACAAATAGAATATTAATCCGCGCGACCCGAACGTCGCGTCATATTACAATATCTCCACGAGTATATATATATATATATATTTTTGCGTATATATTATATATATATAAATATGATAGATTTATCTACGTTAAAGTCATAGTAAAGGCGGGCGTTCAGCGTGTTCTTATTTACAATAGTGATTCTTTCATTAATTCTTAAATCTTCCTCTCTCGTCTACTTTCTTCCTCTTCGCTCGTTTCTCTATGTCCTCATCTTTATTTTTTAACTCCCCATTTCTAAGATATAATTCTTATAATTCGCTTAATCGTAATTCTATCGCACGTATATATCTTGTTTGTCCAGTGTTTCGCAAAACAATTGTATCAATACAACCACTCGCTCTCTCTCTCTCTCTCTCGATAAATCGATAAAATCGATCACCTCGTTCAACGTTTCTCACCTACGTTCTCCTCAATCGTATTCAATTTATCACTCACACAATTCTCATATCTCCTGCATATAACGCATTCTAGTACACAATATCCTAGGTCCGGTACGTCGTGCAAGTACCGTCGAACTGGGTCCCGCGCGTTTTTTTTTGTTTTTTTCATTTGTTTTCGTTTTTTTTAGTTTCGTTTTTGTTTCTCAACGATTTTCGACTCTCGTTGTTTTGCCGTTTGTCGTTCATCCCATTTATCCCCGCGTTGCGGATTCAACGGTATAAAAAAAAAGTTGGAATCCCTCGTACGCTCCATCCGGTTTTTCGCGTCCTTCCGATTTTTTATTTTGTTTTGTCACTGATATAGTTTGCGCCTGATTTTTCGATCGTAGGAACATTGTGGGACATCGCCGAGCGCCTCCACGGTTTCGCCTCCGGGGGCGAAACGAAATAAAAACGTTGTTCTCGTTCGCACTTTGCGTACGTCGCGCATGCGCGGTCTGTGAGGGTTTGAATAGTTTCAACGGTTCTTCGGTTTATTCGTAATGCGTTCTGTGTTTTTATTATATTTTATCTCGTCGTTTCTTCGGTTTTTTTTTTATTTCCCCGGAAATACATATAAGTTTAATCAATTATCATATATATATATCCGTATAACAATTAAGATATCAAACATCTTTTACCGACTCTAGCCCGACTCTCATAGCTTCACTTTTACTCTCTCGTTTAAATTTCCACTTTTCATATTTTTTTGTTTTCTTGTCATTTTACTTTTTTTCCGGTTTTCCCCAATGTACGCGCGACAATCACCTATTCGTATCGCGCAGTCATCGACGCGATCGACTTGCCGTCGGCGTGCCTGCACACATATACCCAAACCCCTCCGATATACGAGTCGATTAATAATATTACTTCGTAACGACTCTGATAGCCATTTTTTTTTTTTTTTTTTTTTCTAATATTTGTCATATCACCTCTCGCTGCAAGCTCACATATTATTTTGGCATAAAAAATAAATTCCCTATTACCTACACGATTGTTATGTGTGTTATTATGAGTGTCTAATATCAGTTTTGTTTAATGTCTGTCTCTCTCTCTGTGTAAGTGTGTATTTGTGTGTGTCAGCGTGTTTGTTTCCTTTTGCAAATATTCAGAGGATGGCGAATTTTTTTGCGTGTCTGTGTGTGTTATCGGCGTGTGTCTGTTAATATCGCGTGTACGAGATTCTCAACGCTCGACGGACACCCGATTTTTAATCCCGAGTCGATATCGTCGTCACGGTTGTTGGTTTATTTTTTTTTCTTTTCAATTTTTTTACGTACGAATTTCTAAGCTCTCTCTCTGTATCAGCTTCTCGAAGTTTCACACGCTCGACGGGTCCGAAGACTCTGTTTAATCTGATAGCGGACCTTCTCCCGATAGTCATCGAAATCGCCTTGGGAGAGCCGATCACAATAATCGCAGGTGCAGTCGTGGTGCGTCGTTATGTACAGACCTCTCGTTCGTGGACTCGTCCCAAGTTCCCCCGTTAATTTATTCTACGGCTTCGAAGCTTCCAGCATCGGTTTTGAAACGAAAACAAAAATTAAATTATTATCGAAACATCAATAGTCGATGAGGACCGATGAGTTATTGATTATCCTCGTGCCCTACTTTCTCTCGAGCTTCTTTTTTTTTCTCGCTCGTTCGCACCCTCTCTCCGCTCTCCTTCTCCTAATAATTCCACTTTTCATTATTTTCTTCGTGTACGAAAAATTCCCAGGAAACAACATGTTACAAACATCATCATTATAATATATCGACACACGTAAGCGTGGCCCTCGACGGGCCGTGGTAATAACGGAGAGCCCGTTCGGAGCGCGACGTCGCTTCGACGGCTCTCACGCGATAACCCGAGCGAATTATTTATTCGATTATTTTTAAATAAATTCGTCGTTCGCGACGACGCGTTTTCCACCCACCCTCAATCCCTCGTAGCGTTTGTTTTCGCTCCCGTAGCGCGTTACATATTTACGTTCGCTATCGTTGCCTTATAATAACCGACGCCGCTCTCGGGGACCCCACGACGATCGTTAGATTAGGGGTTGCTCTCCCAACGGGCCAACTGGATGCGTCTCGTGTCCAGCGAGGGCGAGAGTAAGGATCGCAGGGACGCGCTCGGTTGCGAGCCATCGAAATACTTCAGCGTCAACGGTGACTGAAGATGCCTGTGTCTTATCACCTCTCGCTCGACAGGCAACGGCCAAAGTTCCTGGAAAATAAAATATTGTTATAGAAAGTAAGATAAAATATAGTTGATTGTAAAGTCGATGGAATAAATTCCATTCCGCGGGTTAAAGTTTCACCGTTAGAAAATTTTGCCCTTGCGATGGAATAAGTTTATTTCATTTCGTGGTCTGAATTTTTTAATGGTTGCATTTTAACTCGTAGAATGGAATTTATTCCATTCTATGGGCGAAATTCAGCCATGGCAAAAGACACCATCGGGATGATGAAAAAATTTAGTTTTCGACTATTGTAAATCCTTCGCGGAATTTGAATGATAGAATGGAATTTATGCATTATATATGGGTTAAATTTTTCAATGGCTGAATTTTCGGTCTCGGAAGGAAATTTATATCATTCTATGGGTCAAATTCAATCACTGGAAAAGAAACCATTGTGAGGATAAAAAAAAGATTGTTTTCGACTATAGTAAATGCTTCGCGACGTTCCGCCGGTGACAATAAGATTGTTTACCTGCAGCGAGAGAGCCTCGTCTCAGGATTCACCCTGCTTGTTTCTTCGTCCGGTGAGCGAACCGACCAAAGATTTAAGGGTCGCACCGAGCCCTCGGCCACTCGGAGTGCTCAGGCTGCTGGCGTTTCTAAACCCCTGTGGATGAGCGTCCAAACACTTCTGGTACCTCAACTGCACAACACAAAAAAACATCAAATTAATCACCCTTACAACGCTCATCGAATATCCATTCGTAATTAGTTATTTTACTCAAACAAATTTAGTTAAACAAATTTGTTTATCTAAGCAAATTTATTTATTCAAACCAATTTATTCATTCAAACTAATTGCAGTGAGGCCCAATTACCTTGCAGGCAGCCTCGATGGTTTTGCACAAAGCTCCGCTGCTCGGCTCGCAATTGAATATGTGCGCGATGAAGAGATCTTGGGCAGTGTGCATTATGAAAGCGCATTGTTTGACGTTGCTACCGATTCCCAGAAACGAGAGATAACGCACTCGACACTCCGTTATGAGTTTGTCATCCTGCATTAAAAAAATGTATTATTTATTTATTTATTTATTTGCAATCATTGATATTCGGTCGCTAGAGTTTAATTTCTAAAGAAACAATCGAGCGGGTGACTCGACGGAGACTTTGGTGACTCACGTTTGGCGTCAGAATGGAGATCATGCTGGGTGCAACGGCAACGTTTACGTTTCGCCACTGATTTATCGGTGTGTTTGTCACCGTGTGATCTATCGCGTCGTTCAGCACTTCCATACCCGTCGCTGCGGTAACTTGCATCGAGCCGAGATACTGAGCTCGGAGAACTTTCTTCGGTTCCTCCATCGGAGTTGGGAATGATTGCGCTGCGATTAAAAGAATAACGATAAGTTGTAAATTGCCTCACCCGACAGCTTTAGGCGTTACAATTTCACGGCGTTCAACGCAGGTCCAAAATTTTTTAATCAAGGACTTTGAAGGATGTTATAACAATAATGATAACAATAATGATAACAATAATGATAATAATAATGATAATAATAATGATAATAATAATGATAATAATAATGATAATAATAATGATAATAATAATGATAATAATAATGATAATAATAATGATAATAATAATGATAATAATAATGGTAATAATAATGATAACAATAATGATAATAATAATGATAACAATAATGATAACAATAATAACGATCGATATTTATATTTATCGATTTATTCCATCTTGTAATTATTTCAGTAATATTTCTGATATTTCAAATATATCGACAATCATGAATTGAATAATAAAAAAATTTGCAGGGCTTCGAGAATTTGAATGACCGCCGTACGTCGTGAGTTGGTAAAATTAAGTAGTGAAGAAAAAAAAATCTTTTTTTCACTCACTGACTAGTGGCTGGCCGTTTCTGTGAAAGCGTCGGTGCTCCGTCGGTAAGTTCGTCGGTCTCGTCGCGAGGCTCGTTCTACCGTTGATGTCGATGGGCTTCGCCAAATTTTGATGGAGCGATCGCTCGATCATAATCTTCTTGCATATATCGCGAAGAGTGTTCGCGATCGTGCGGGCCGGTATGTCGCATCGGAACACGTGACACATGTGCTTCCTGGTCGATCGGTCTCTCGCCACGTATGCGAAGTCCCTGCGTTAAATGTCGGGATGAAGAATGAATTAGTAACGACATCGAATTCCGGATAAATCAAGCTGCGAAATTTATTCAGTCCACTCGAGGATTTTTTTTTCGCGTTTAAGATCTCGTCTCGCTATTTATTGTTCTATAAATAAATTTTTAATTTTTGTTCCTTAATTAAATTTCTTTTTCCATGCATCGTGCATGGGCTGTGGGAAATTACCTCTCGCTGTTGGATCCGAGTGTAAAGAGATAGCATACATGGAAGAACACACCAATATTAATATATTGTAAAATATCGTTGAAAAAAAAAAAAAATTACTATAATAATTTATTCACCGTCCGTGATCTCTTCCCACTCCCCATACCCTGAGTGTGTGAATTGGCTGAGTATTTAGGACGGTCAGATTTTCAGGATCTATAAGCTTCAGAGCACCCTCGTCCAGATCCATGAACAGGTCCTTTCCCTGCATTTCGAATAATTTAATTAAATTTAATAAATAAACAAATTTTAAAAATGTTAAAAAAATGTCTTTATGTGGGTACAAAAATGTAATAAATAATAAACATTTTTGTACGCACATGCACAAAATTTCAAAACCGATATTTGAGAAAAATTTATTCACACTCACATCGCCCCATCGCCCGACGACGTCGAGAAGATCGTTTCTGCCGAGGGAAAGATCCACGATACACTTGTTGACGGCTTTGCTGCTTCTCTCTGGGGTCAGATCGTCCTCGGCGATCTCAGTCCAGCCGAGAGATCGCACGGCGAACCTTATAGGCTTGTCCCTTCCTTCGGAGTCTGCTCGAGCCGGATAACTTCTCCTCCTTTTGTTGCACGATTAAAAAATGTTTTAATTAAAATGAATCTTAATAATTGATAGAAAAAAGTGAGGCAAAATGGAACGAGTTCTGATAAAATTTAAATAAAAACATTTTCAAAAATAAATTAACAATAAAATAAAATATAATGAAGTTATATTATAATGAGAAAAAAGCATCAACTTTCAGACTCGATTTCTCACTTTGGCCCATTTTTCTCTGTATAAAATCCACTGTGCAATCAAAAACGCTTAACTCACTTGAGTGCGAGCTCTTCCTTCCTCTTGTTCTCCAAATCTTGATCGAGTGCAGAGCTCGTGTTGCTTCGTGTAACGGTGTTGACGATACCGCCGAGTGCGTGAAAATTGTTGATCTGCGTATTTGAATGATAAAAAAAAATAATTCCCGAGTACAAAACAGTAAAAACAGTAAAAAAAAATGCATTGATTTAAAATGAAATTAGATTGTTTTGGGAAAGTCCAACTCTAAACCAACTTCCTATCCCTCACATAATAATTGGTAGGGTAAACCGGCCAATGAATGGACACTTAAGCAGACGAAAAAGCCAATGAATAGACATTTTTTATGCACGTGCTCTTATGGAAAGTGTCCATTCATTGGCCCTGTCCATTCATTGGCTGGTTTACCCTATTACGGTTGCCTTTGAGAAATCAACCAATCGGCTACCTCCAGAAGGTTGATATAAGCGTCGGTTTGGCGCACCAATCGACAGGCTGACTTCCCGAGTAGACATTTTCGAGCGTTACATCGGGCCCTGATAGGGTCCTGATAAGGCCTGACAAGAGCCTGACAAGGCCTTATCAGGACCCTATCAGGGCCCGATGTAACGCTCGAAAATTTCGACTCTAAAATTTTCGAGCGTTACATCGGGCCCTGATAGGGTCCTGATAAGGGCCTGATAAGGGCTTATCAGGCCCTTGTCAGGCCTTATCAGGACCCCATCAGGGCCCGATGTAACGCTCGAAGATTTCTACTCGGGTTGGAGTTTGAGATGTTTAGAAAACAACCCAAACCCAGCCCAAAGTTTCGCAGTTGGTTGACCGCCCTAACTCGCATGATCCAAATTGGCTCGATCCACGGACGCAACGACGCTTATAATCGATTCCCGATTACTCACACTATCGTTGTCCTTTACGAGACTGCGACGATTCTCGGTCTTCGTATTCAGCGGTGCCTCGGGTGGTTCCCTCTGTATGGTGCCGCTCTTGATGTGCCAGTAGTACGGGCCGTCCTTGTCTGAAACAATATGAGCCCGAAAAGCGGGCGAGCGTGAACGTGTGTCTCTCGCACCTGTTGCGCTCAGGGGGTGCCCTCACCCCTTCCCCCTCCTCCCGCCCCCTTTTCGCTGTTATCTCGTTTGGCCGATAAATTATTCCGCGAGGATCCGCGCTTTGGACACCTCAGTCGCAGCCTCCCCTGTTGCAAACTATAAGCTTCCACCCCTTTCCCCCTTTAACCCCCTCCCCTCCCCCTCCCCCTTCCCCTTTTCCAGCCCCCTGCGAGATTGCTTCGCTGGAGAGTCTATATTGAATTTAGCTTCGCGGGTTCGATTCCCAGTGCCGTCGTTTCGTCGATAATAAAAATATGGCCGGGACATATCGGGACATATACTTGGGGCAGACGTGTGGAATGAAAAAAAAAAAATTCGCTTGTGGGCGATGAAAAATAAACTTTTATTTAAATTCTACTTTCCATTCTTGCAATTGGATATGATATTGAAAGAACGATGGCGAGAGTGTCAAGGTGACATGTTATGGTTTCGAACCCGCATGGGATTGTGGGAATTGAAAGTAGAATTGAAACGATTTTTTTTTCATTGGCAGATCGCAAGGGAATTTAACTTGAGTCATTGATATTTTTATTGAGGAACTCGACGTAGGTGTTTTGCAGTTTTCCTATCCCTTTAATCGTCAGACTACACTAAAAAATATGAATGACTCAAGTAAAATTTGTGTCAAAGAAAAAAAATTGTTATTTCAATTCTACTTTCAATTCTCACAATTCCATATGGAATTGAAGCGATAACGTGTCAACTTGACAGTCGCGCCGTCGTTGTTTCAATGTCATGTGGAATTATAAGAAATTTGAAAGTAGAATTGAATATTGAAAGTAGAATTGAAATAAAAAAAATTTCTTTCGCAGTTTGCAAGCGATTTTTTTTTAGTGTAAGGCGAATGCAAAAAAATGGGGCGACTGGCTCGGTGCGCAAAGACAAAAAAACAAAAAAGGACCAAAAAATAAATGAGGACCGGAAATTACGATTCGGATTAAATAAAAAATAAAATATTTAATTTAGCTCACCCTCATGCTTCTCCCATCCTACTGGAAGATTCTCGTCCTTGTCCTCCGGATCGATGCTGTTAGCGTCCAATCCAGCGGGCGTCTTTTCGGTCTGGTTCTGGACGATCGCGCTGCCCTTCTGGCTCTTCGGCTGCCTGCGCTTTACCGGAAGTGCGTAGAGCTCGCTGTTAAGACCACCCTCGACGTGCGGCACACCGCCCATGTCTGTTGTCTCGTTGTCCGCTTTTTCGCAGTAGCTGGAAATCAATTGAAGACGATCTGTTAATTTGTTTGTTTGCTTCGGTTTTATTCGGTTGTTTTGTTTAAGAGGCTCGCAAGCGAAGTCGACACTCTAGCCGCGGATACACAATATGTATTTTCGGTCCTCGATCGATCTGTGATGGCAGATCGGAACGGTAGGTTCGGAACCAAAATTTACATAAAATAAACACTCGCTTGAATAAAGTAAATATTTGTTTGAATAAAATTAATATTCGTTTGAATAAAATAAATGTTTGTTTGAGCAAAATAAACATTTGCTTGTATAAAATAAATGTTTGTTTGAGCAAAATAAACACTCGCTTGTATAAAGTAAATATTTGTTTGAATAAAATTAATATTCGTTTGAATAAAATAAATATTTGTCTGAATAAAATAAATATTTGTCTGAATAAAATAAATATTTGTCTGAATAAAATAAATATTTGTCTGAATAAAATAAATGTTTGTCTGTATAAAATAAATATTTGTCTGATTAAAATAAATGTTTGTCTGTGTAAAATAAATATTCGTTTCAATGTAACAAATATTCGTTTCAATAGAATAAATATTCGTTTCAATAAAACAAATATTCGTTTCAATATAACAAATATTCGTTCTAATAAAACAAATATTCTTTCCAATAAAATAAATCCATCGGACAGTTAATGAATATCTTCGTCCACCATAGATCAATCGAGGCTCACTTTCTTTAAGTTCTATGCAAGCAACTTCGAACACTTGTTTTACATACACACTTTGGGCACAAAGATTAGCATAAAGTAGGTTTTACCGACGCGATCTACTTGGTCTACCGTTACGCAGCCCCGAGTCGGGGTAACAATTCCCTCCTCTCGGTATCTTTTCCATGCAAATTTTTTCTCCTCTCCCACATTCGATGTAATAATACAACGTGAGCCTCCATCTAACGACATGAAGGTTCAATAGCCGGCGGAGAGGGACAGAGAGGGGGAAGTCCGAGCTTAGGGATCGAAGCTCGAGCGCGTGCAAAGGGTGACTATGGTCATTCGATTCAGGAGTCGAAATGACCGATTGAATAGTAGGTAAGCGCGTTGCCGAATGGCAATAGTCCACTGCGCTCGTAAGCTTTTACTGCCCGCTAGTCACGAGACTCGTGGCCGAATGTAATCGCCGATAAATGCCCATGGACAGAGACACAGTTTGCTTCCAAAAGTACTTATACATATATATATACATATGTATATACATGTATACATACGCACATATATATATGTACATATATACCGAATACCCAAATACCCAATATATATATATATAGGGAAGAGCGGGGTAAAATGGAACAGTGGGGCAAAACGAGAAAGTAAGCAAAACGCAATGTTCCAATTATGGATGTGCCATTTTGCCCCATCGATGCATTTTGCCCCACAGTCCCATACGACAATGATTGATGAATTGCGTTTTGGCTGTTCCGTTTTGCCCGACTGGCCCATTTTGCCCCGCTCTTTCCTATATATATATATATATACGCACAGATATATGGGGATGGTTGGGAGAGGACGAGTGCGGAATGATACTGCGAGAGCATAAGCCGCAAGGGCTGTCGGGAATGTTAACTTCGGGAAAGGGGGGGGGGGTATTGAATTGTTCGCGGATACGATAGCCACGAATTCACACTGTGCATACAGCCTGCACGAAAGTCAATACACCACCGAGAGTACCTGCTGTACAACAGTTAAAACTTTGCCGACTGTTTTCAGCCCCAACCGCTACTCATAAAGCCGAGCTCGGTGGTGTAGGAAAAGCCGTAAATTCGTTGGGCGGCGTGTAACTGGAAAAAAGGGGAGTTCTCGCGTCGCTTCGAGTATATTGAATAAATTGTTGCATTAGCGAATCGGCGGGTTTGTGGAAAAACGATAATATTGAAAATAACTCGTGAAGCCGAGCTCGGCGATGTCGAAAAGCTGTAAATTCATTGCGCGGCATTTTACTGGAAAAAGGGCGAGCTTTCGCGTCACTTCGAGTATATTTTTAAAAATTGTTGCATTGGCGAAACGCCGAGTTTGCAGAAACGAAAATTTGTTACATAAAGCCGGTAGGGCAAAGTGGAATTTTTTTGACGAGTGGGTTAAGAAAATAATTAAATTAATTATAAAAATAAAAAAAGGCTTTCGGGTTTCTTTAAATACACTGTACAAAAATTTGTATGAAATTTAATGCAGTGGAAGTTTTTATGGATAAACTGGTATTGTAAATTTTATGCACAATTATCATGAAAAATTAAGGTACAGTATATTTAAAACTTTAGAAATACTTTGGTTTTAATAAGTCACTTTAATTTTACTATAAAAGCACTTTAAATCCAGTGATTTACTTTAATTTCGCAGTAAAATTCCATTCATTTTTCACCACAATTTTACAGTAAATTTAACATCACGTTTTTTGCATAACAACTTCCAGTTCGGTGCATTAAACTTACGATTTTTTTAACAGCGTATCGCAGCAAGGAACAAATTTTTCATCAGCGAAACGCCAACTTTGTAGAAAAGAAAACTTAAAAATAACGACGGTGCGACGAAGTGGCCTTTGTTTGACCGTAGCGTTAAAAAAAAAACCATGAATAACCAATTAAAAATAAAAGAGGTTCCCCTACATTAAATGTCGACGTGGAGGATAAATTTTGCACGAGCGAAACGCCGAGTTCGCACAAGAACAAAAAAACAATAAAAACAATGTTTGAACCGAGGCACCAAAAAAAAAAAAAAAATGTTTTTCGCGGCACCTCAAATACGCGCTATAGGATAAAGTTCGCATCAGCGAACCGTCAAGTTCCTAGAAAAAATAATACTAAACAGGGTGCAGCAAAGTGGCGTTTCTTTGACCGGGGGAGTAAAGAGAAAAAAAAAAGTTCCTTTCTCGGTAGAGGCGCGTTTCGAGCGTTCCGCAAGTAGTAAAGGTCCTCGCGCGGTCGGCCATGCATTCACGGTGTATCGTCCGTGGGCGTCGCGGGACACGGAGAGGCTGGCAAGCGAAGGTATTAAAAAAAAAAAAAAAAATGGCCCAACAGCAGCAGCGACGGCAATACAGAGCGGCGCACACACAGCGTTGTTCGGGAGTCCTTCAACTTCTCGAAAGTTTCGAGAGGTCTCACTCAAGAGCATTCCGGACGAAAGAGAGACTGGCCAGAGCTGGCGTTACGGAAGTAGCGTTGGGCCGGCACTATCGGCGCGGCGAAACAGACTCGGAGAGAAAGCGCCAAAAGGATCGAGACGGACACAACGGCAACTACGAAATTCGGCACAAAGGCAAAAAAAAAAAAAAAATACAAATAAAAATAAAAATCTTTATATAAATGTTTACAATGAACCTTTAATGTGTTACCCGGTCAATCAAAGTGATTGTTGATAAACGGTATGTGTTAAAATTGACGCACTGTGTAATAAGTAAGGCTTTTTATATACACACGTTTCGTAGAGCTTGCAATCAATGGTAACTCGAATTTTCGTCGATCACACTTTATAAGTTTCTGTATTAATTCTGATTGAATTTTCAAGAATCAAGGATAGAGACGAACACAACGAAATTCGGCACACTGGCAAAAAAAAAAATACAAATAAAAATAAAAATCTTTATATAAATGTTTACAATGAACCTTTAATCTGTAACCCGGTTAATCAAAGTAATTCTTGATAAACGGTATGGGTAAAAATTGACGCACTGTGTAATAAGTAGGGCTTTTTATATACACACGTTTCGTAGAGCTTGCAATCGATGGTAACTCGAATTTTCGTCGATTATACTTTATAAGTTCCTGTTTTCTGATGGAATTTTCAAGAAGCAAGGATAGAGGCGGACACAACGGCAACAACAAAATTCGGTACACTGGCAAAAAAAAAAAAAAAATCGTTATATAAATTTTTACAATGTATTTTTGATGTGTAACCCGGTCAGTCAAATAAAAACTTGATAGACGGCATAGGTTAAAATTGATGCCCTGTATAATAAGTAGGGCTTTTTGTATATACACGTTACGTAAACCCTTCAATCAACGTTAACTCAAATTTTCGTCGATTAAACTTCACAACTCTGTATTAATTCCGATGGAATTTTCAACGGTCTACGCATAACAATTGATCGTTACTGTTTGTACAATTTATCGCGCTGCGCCTCGCTGCACCCTTCAATCATACACCCTTCAATCAAATATAACTAGAATTTTCATCAATTAAACTTCGTAACTTTGGGTATTAATTCCGATAATATTTTCAACGGTCGATGCATAACAATTAGTCTTTACTGTTTGTACAATTTATCGCCTTGCCAGTCTGCAGCGTTTCGATCAACGAAGGTAAACAAATAACCAATAAATAAAATACTAAAAAATTTCTTTAAAATAATTAAAAACAAAAATAAATTAAAATAAATTAAAATAAATTAAAATAATTTTTTATAAATTTTTTTTTTATTAAAAAAAAATACAGTATAGGTAACAGAGATCGACAAACAGCCAGTGCGTTCATCGAGGAGATAATACATAGCGAGAGAGATTACAGTACGACAGGCTACGAAGAGAAAATACTATAGCGTGAGAGACAGACAGTAAGAAACAGAGATATTGAGAGACAGAGAGAGAGAGCGAGAGAGAGACGTCGAGTACGACTCACGATAAAGTACGTACTTAGTAGTGAGGCTGTGGTCTGAGCCACCGTCGTCGACGTTCGCGGTAGGTCCTATAGGACCTCTCTGTTGGAGAGGGGACGGATTCGAGTTCGTCGTCGATGCCGATCTAGGATTTCCATTGAGGGTGTCGTCAACCAGGCTCGACTCGGCGACTTCCGCACCCTCACTGCCATACCTGAATCATCACCACGATTTTTTGTTTTTTTTTTTTTTCAATAAATTCTCGGGTTTTTTTTTTTTAACATAGCGCTCGATTCGGCTGCGGTCACGGATAAGAATTTGTCGGGAGGGCTAGGAAGATTTTCGATTAAAAGAATTTAAATTTAAAAATACCCGCTAAAAGTGGCAAATTAATTAAAGAATCGCTTCGATTTCTGTCCCGATATAGATTTAATATTTTCATAAATCAGTTTTTGCATTTTTTTTTTTAGTGAAATTCTTAATCTATACCGTTGATCCGAATGTATTTGCACCCAAGCGCATTAAAAAGCGTCTGCACATTTACCAAACTTATCTCGTCCAGAAAGTTTCACGAATTTATTTATGTCGTTTATTTTAGAAAAAAAACTGTCTGGCGATGAAATTTTTATTTAGTTAATTTCGTCCATTTTGCCTCGTGTCTGGGTTACGCGGCGAGCCACCCTGTTTCTATTTTCATCCACGCCTCGGTAGCTTCCCATATCGACACGGACTTCCGGTCGGCTGGTTCGGCCATTCTCGTCTCACCCGCAGACCTTCGCGACTGCGTCGTTGTTTTGTGTCTGTTCTCTATCGTACCGTCGATTCTCGCTTTCCCGATGCGTGAGGAATTACGCATCTTCCCCGGCGCCCTCGCGCGTCCCTCAGACGTCGTAAAACTCACGGAGCCCTCGTCATTTGCGTTCCGCGTTTAAAATGAAAAAATAAACCGAGGGTTAGCGAGAGACGCGCGCGTTACGGAGCTGGATGATGACACAGTGTCTTCCCTGTGTGCCCAAAGTACACACTTGAACTTTGGATAGACGGCGCGAAAATGTGCGCAAATTACGGTCCAGACAAATTTTCGACGACCGAGCTCCCTCACCCGTCCATTCGCATATGCACACACGCATACGTTTTACAGTCGAACCTCGCTTAACAATCGCTCTTGAGATCGAACTTAAGATCGATGATTGGTCCAAACTTCATTGGCCGCTCAAGATCTATCTCAAGTTCAAACATAAGATCGGATCGCAATTTGAACTTGATTTCGTGCTTAAGTTTTATCTTGAGTTCGAACTTAAGATCGGATCGCAATTTAAACTTGATTTAATGTTTAAGTTTTATCTTGAGTTCGAACTTAAGATCGGATCGCAATTTGAACTTGATTTCGTGCTTAAGTTTTATCTTGAGTTCGAACTTAAGATCGGATCGCAATTTAAACTTGATTTCATGCTTAAGTTGTATCTTGAGTTCGAACTTAAGATCGGATCGCAATTTGAACTTGATTTCGTGCTTAAGTTTTATCTTGAGTTCGAACTTAAGATCGGATCGCAATTTGAACTTGATTTCGTGCTTAAGTTTTATCTTGAGTTCGAACTTAAGATCGGATCGCAATTTGAACTTGATTTCGTGCTTAAGTTTTATCTTGAGTTCGAACTTAAGATCGGATCGCAATTTAAACTTGATTTCGTGTTTAAGTTTTATCTCAAGTTCGAACATAAGATTGGATCGCAATTTGAACTTGATTTCGTGCTTAAGTTTTATCTTGAGTTCGAACTTGAGTCTGGACTTAAATTCGACTGCAACACGAATTCGATCTTAAGTTTGAACTTAAGATTAAATTTAAGCACGAAATTAAGTGTAGGCCAAACTTCGATCTGAAGTTCGACCTCAAAAGCCGTCTTACGTTCAAACTAACTTCTTAAAATTCGACCCCTAAACTTGTACAAGTTAGCTGCGTCTTCATATGGCGAATTGCCAACCCAACAGTTTCGATTTTAGGGTCAATGGTTTATGTTTGTATGAAGCTAATTTTATATTTAAAAAATATATAATAGTAGTACGCTAAGAAAAAGAAATTCTTTGATTAAGCAAATGTGCGGTGACATACGTTCAAAGGCGTGTTGGTACAACAAATATGTTTGTTTCAATCGTCAAATTTTGAATAAATTGAAGCAAATAATCGTTTAACAAAACAATGCTTCATTTGCATCAAACGAATAACAGCTTTGAACGTATGTCACCGCGACTTTTGGTTAATCCAACTAATTTTTTTTTCTAGGTGTACAAGTTTGAATTGTGTATGTTGTCCGTGTTATCCGAAATTTCACTTATCCGACGTACGCTCTCCCAACATTACCTCGGATAAACGGGGTTCTACTATATATAGTGTAACGAATATCGGATCCTCTTTTAAGTTGCATCTCTGGCAACTATGTATATATATTTTGATTTTTGGCCATATAGATACGTGTTCGTGTCGCGTATTGGCACGCTGTGTAGACAAAAGCTGTACCGTAACGCAGGATAATAACGGTACGGTACGTACCAGGGACGGAGTGGAGTGTGTACATAACGTCATACCCTCTCGACATCCACCTGCGCAACCTTTTACCGGGAGTTTATCGCTGATGAAGCCCTCGAAAGGAAAGTACATACAGCGATGTACACTTTCACCCGGTGCTGCCGCACCCACATCGACCCCTCCGCGTTTCACGCTCGGTACGTACTGTATTATGCGTCACCCGGTGGGCGACGCTCGTGGGCTCGTCGGGAGCTTCCGACGCAAAATCTCGTACTTTTCCACCGAGCCGCACGTCGAACACATCTACCCTATTTTTCCCCTTATTGCTTCTGACTAACTGATTTTTCTCATACGTTTTGAAAATTATTTTTCATTGATTTTTTTAAGTTTTTTTTTTTATTTATGTTTTATTTGGTAGTAGTAAAAGTGCTTTTATTGACGATATAGTGAAGTTCTCTATGTAGGTAATTACAACATTCGCGGAGACATTGTCAATTAGTCATTGATTGGATTTATATTCGGGAGGATTCGTATATTTGTTTAGTTTATGCGTGATAAGTATATTATTGCTGTTTTTGTTAAGTTAGAATTTTCATGTCTGGATTATGATTTATACTTGTTCTTATGTTTTCTGGATCTATATTGCTCATTTGGTGAAGCTGTTTGAACATTGTGTGTCCAGTTCATTCGTATTTGCGTGGAATTTGTTGTTGCGGCTGCGTGCATAGTGGCTCAATCTTTTTTTATTGGTTGACTGCAAGTCGTTTATTTGATTTAAATAAAATATTTACTTGATTTAAATAAACACTTAAAAATACTTAATTTAAATAAATATTTATTTAAATCAAATAAATATTTATTTAAATCAAATAAATATTTATTTAAATGAAATAAATATTTATTTAAATCAAATAAATATTTATTTAAATCAAATAAATATTTATTTAAATCAAATAAATATTTTACTTGAACCAAATAAACGGTGGCCGTCAAATAAATAGTTTTTCTGGGTGTGAAGTTATAATAACGAAGAACCTCAAATCGAAAGCCACCTCTCTTGTCTCGTAGAAGGATGTTAGGTGGCTTGTTTTCTGTTTGCTTTTTATTTATTTATTTTTTTTTTGTTTTTTTCATTTTACGAGATTTTGCCGGCGCGTTCTCGTTACGCAACGAGAGAACGCTTGTCCATGAGAGCCGGTTACACGCACGGGAAACACAAGCGCGGGATCCGCTAATCCGGTCGGGCCGAGCGGCGTGTGTACGCGGCTCAAAACGATCAAAGGTAGAACCGTCCGGTTAACACGTGGGGCACACGCGTACACGTGTGTATCCTGTCGGTGATCGAACCGGGAAGCGGGAGCGAGGCTACGCAGGCGGTACAATGACGACCAAAAGCGAAACATCGTTTTTTGAGATGGCGATTTAATCCGCTTCTCTTTCGTTATTTCACGGGTGGTGGTATTTTTTTTTTTTGCAATCATAAACACCGGAAATGTCAATAAAAAATCTGTAAATTACAAACAGAAAAGCGTCAAGAAAAATTTTGCAAATGGTAAACGCAAGAACGTCAACTAAAAATTTGCAAATGGTAAACAGAAGAACGTCAACTAAAAATTTGCAAATGGTAAACAGAAGAGCGTCAGAAAAAAAATTGTAAATGGTAAACAGAAAACCATCAATTGAAAATTTGTAAACGGCAAACAGAAAAGCGTCGATTAAAAATGTGTAAACTGCAGACAGAAAAGCGTCGATTAAAAATTTGTAAACGTCAAACAGAGAAGCGTCAATAAAAAAAAAAAAAAAAAGTTGCCATCACGCAAGCGGACGAGATCGATATTGAGCCTAACTCCTGCATAGGCGTCTGGCATGCGTAATAAAAAAGTTTATCGAGAAGGACACACGCGCGACTAGTCATATACGAGGGCGTAGTCGAGGCAATAAAAAAAAGTTGGGAGGGGGGGGGGGGAGGGTTTAATCGGCGAAACGTTTTTTTCCACAGTGAGTTTGTCACGGCTTCGCGAAATGAGATTGAAAGAGAGATGAATTGAAAAAGCACCGCAAAAAAAAAAAAAAAAAAAAACTTTATAGGTAATCGAGATATCGAGGCGAGGACAGGTACGACTCCGGAGACAAAGGGATGCAAATCGACGTAAAATTCAACGAGGCGATATAGCAGGTTTCGCTCCTCTTTATACGCTCGTCAGGAAGCATACATTGTTAGCGAACCATGGGAGACTGCGGTGACACTCGAACGCAGCGACTCTGCGTGGCTCTGCTATGCAAAGTATGCGCGTCGGCGGAGGGGAATCCCCGTGCCCCGTTCGCGCGTTTGGATATCGGAGGGTGTTGGAATCGGGCCAGTCGATTGTCGCCGAATCCGATCGGGACAACGCATCGGCGCGTGTCTCAATTGATCGATTTTGCCGCCTTTCCATTCGTTCCATCGACTTTCCATTGACGAAATCCATACAGATTAACAATTTATACAATAAAAAAAAAGTCGTTTAAGGATGAAGTCAAATTTACAGAAAAAACAAAGAAAAAGCTCTCAAGCTTAGAGATGTCCAGGGAAGTAATAGCGGGGCAAAACGGACCATTTTATTTTTCATATAAAAAGTTTCATCATAAGTGGGGGTCCATTTTGCCCCGTTTGCGCGTTTGGATATCGGAGGGTGTTGGAATCGGGCCAGTCGATTGTCGCCGAATCCGATCGGGACAACGCATCGGCGCGTGTCTCAATTGATCGATTTTGCCGCCTTTCCATTCGTTCCATCGACTTTCCATTGACGAAATCCATACAGATTAACAATTTATACAATTTAAAAAAAAAAGTCGTTTAAGGATGAAGTCAAATTTACAGAAAAAACAAAGAAAAAGCTCTCAAGCTTAGAGATGTCCAGGGAAGTAATAGCGGGGCAAAACGGACCATTTTATTTTTCATATAAAAAGTTTCATCATAAGTGGGGGTCCATTTTGCCCCGTTTGCGCGTTTGGATATCGGAGGGTGTTGGAATCGGGCCAGTCGATTGTCGCCGAATCCGATCGGGACAACGCATCGGCGCGTGTCTCAATTGATCGATTTTTTCGCGACTTTCCGTTGACGAAATCCATACATATACATACATATACATTCATATACATACATATACATATATACATATATATACATACATATACATATATATACATACATATACATACATATACATATATATACATATACATACATATACATACATATACATACATGTACATACATACATACACCACGGTATAAACGACATAGTACGAGCTAGGTGCGACTACAGTATATTTTCCGCGTTGCGACCAACATGTCCCTGCATACAGCAACAGCCATGGCAGATATAGACGTGGGGCGCCGGTAACGGCCGCGGCGTCGTTGGCGTCGTCGGACGACGCTCGTTCGATCAATACGCACGGCACCAACGGCGCAACCAACCCCTTTTCCACCTCCTCTCCGAAATTCGCCGTTCCTCTCCGCGCGCCCCCGCCCGTTCCGTCCCGCAGCGAGAGCTCCGTAAGGGCGGCTCGGTGGGGCTTTTCCCGTTCGTCTCGGCATCCATCCAAACTCCGCCGTGTGTACAAGCGAACGCCACCCTCGCCCCCCCCCCCCCCCCTCCGGAGGGGAGTCAATCGACGGCGTCTTACCGGCTCGCCCGATCCAGGGGTGGAGTAGACTGTGCCACCCGGAGGGCGGCCGGAGCGCGGCCGGAGGGCGGCCGGAGAGCGGCCGGAGGGACTTCGAACGACACGAAGGACGAACACGGAACTCAACTTTTGGCCCTCCCTGATTAAGTGTATGCTAATCCGACCGAACGATCCGACCGTGGACCGAGGGTCGGCCACTTCCGGCCACGGGATGAACTCGAGTTCGACGGATTTCCCGGGGAGTTTAACGTGTCTCGGATATATCAAATTAGACGGGAGTTGCGCTCCGGACCCGCGGTCTTGAGAAGCCTCAATTACCGCACCGGCGATAATTGGACCGCTTCGATTGCCGGCGATTTCTGAGGCGAGAGTCGGTCGGGAAGACAGCGAAGCGCTCTGGCGCGTTGTGGGTACGTTGGAATGGAATGAAAAAATTAATGGGTTTATATTTGTTATTGAGGTTCATCGGCTCGATGAGTTCGGATGCGAGGCTTGGATCGGAGAACTTAAGGATCGATTTGCGTGGTAATTTTTTTTTGATAGTCGGTCGGAGGCGATCGATGATTTTGTCGCATCGGAGACGCGGGAAATTGAAAGGTTTGTGCACTCGAGAAACCATTTCATGTTCATTTCATGTTCATGATTTTGGTATCGTTAATTTTATACTTATAAGATTTTTTAAATATCATTATCACTTATAATTACATAAAATTTAATAATATCTTTCCTTGTTAACTTTACAATTCTTTTTCCTGTTAATTAATACCATTTCTTTTCTCATTCACTTAATTCACTTAACAATTTAAAAACATTCATTGACAATATGATTGATAAAAAAAATCTAAAACAATAAACATATTGGGAACCATCCAGGACGAGAATTTGTTTTCATCACATCTCCGTCGAGTTACAGACACCACAATTCGCATCCGATCTCCGAAACACCTCCCAGTCCCTCCGACAGTGCGCCTCCCTTTTTCTCCACACCCAGAAAAATAATTTATTTAACAGGCACCCGCAAGTCAATATTAATTTGGTTCAACTACATATTTTTATTGATTTAAATAAACATTTATTCGAAACAAATAAATTTTTTTTCATTAAATAAATATTTATTTAAATCAAATGAATATTTATTTAAATCAAATGAATATTTATTTAAATCAAATGAATATTTATTTAAATCAAATGAATATTTATTTAAATCAAATAAATATTTATCTGAATTAAATAACTATTTATTTGAATCGAAAAAACATTTATTTGCGGAGCGCCCGCCAAATAAATTATTTCCGAAGGTGCATTTTCGCTTTAACGGGACACGATAGTAGCTCCCTATTTTTTTTCGCCTACCGGAGAAAGCCGAGGTGGGTCCTATATATATATATATAATTCTCTCGAACTGGTTCCTCGAGGCTGCCGAGGCTCGTGTGGCTTATCGAGGCACCGGGAGACTTCCGGTGGATCACCGATTACGTCTCTCGCGCGCGCCCCGGAGCGTTGCCAGCTCACAGGAGAGACCGTGAGCCGTTCCATGTGGGGAAGAAGCGGGGGGGGGGGGGGGGTTAGCAGGATAGGGGGAGATTCATCGCGAGAGAAGATGCCGGAGACCGGAAGGCGGAGAGACGAGAAAAGAGAAAATTCCATTTGGAGGATTTATGACCGTTACCCCGCGCTATCCCGGTGCTATATCGCCCCGGCTGGTGCACTATTGCTCGGCTGCAACCAACTTGTGCCAACGTCTCTGCAATTTCGCGACGCTACGCGCCCAACCCCGGATCGCGAGCATCTCGGCTCTTCGTTTCTTTCTGTATTCTTATCTTTTGTCTCCCGACCCATCGCGCCGTAAGTGACTGCGAGACTGCAGCGAGTGCGATGATTAAATTCGAAATATTACCCTCCCATAATCCCGATATTGCATCGATATTGCGTCGATGAATCGGTCACTTCCGGTCCGGGCACTGTTCCTTTAATATCGTTAATTTTATAAATATTACGTCACGTATTGTCGATATTGTATCGATGATTTAATGAAGTGACCGGAAGGGACTTCATTACATTTTTTCGGAAGTGACCGGAAGTGACCGGAATTGGTCACTTCCGGTCCGGGCATTTTTCCTTTCATATTGTTAATTTCATAAATATTACGTCCCAGAATGTCGATATTGTAGCGATGATTTAATGAAGTGACCGGAAGTGACCGGAATTGGTCACTTCCGGTCCGGGCATTTGTCCTTTGATATTGTTAATTTGATAAATATTGCGTAACGTATTGTCGATATTGTATCGATGATTTAAAGAAGTGACCGGAAGTGACCGCAATTGGTCGCTTCCGGTCCGGAAATTGTTCCTTTGATATTGTTAACTTGATAAATATTACGTCCCGTAATATCGATATCGTATCGCTGATTTAATGAAGTGACCGGAAGTGACCGGAATTGGTCACTTCCGGTCCGGAGATTGTTCCGTTTTCTCACCGAAACGGCTCGTGTTTATATGTTAAGTGTCGCCGATTTTAAGCAAAAGAAAAAAATGTTAAGTTTCTTTTTATCGATAACGAA
Source organism: Ichneumon xanthorius (assembly GCA_917499995.1). NCBI lineage: Eukaryota > Metazoa > Arthropoda > Insecta > Hymenoptera > Ichneumonidae > Ichneumon > Ichneumon xanthorius. The sequence goes on along the minus strand of OU824205.1, from coordinate 14,537,257 downwards.
AAATCGCACCTGAAGTTCCGAGTGATCGAAGCTTGGGACCGTAAAAAAAATCCTCCGTCACGAAAAAATGGTAAGAGATGAATTAGTTTTTTTAATCCTCAACAAAAAAATATGAAAAAAATTGACAACATTCTATCTCAATACACAATAATTTATGATGTATTACAAATTATTTATCAGTGTTCTAGGAGTCTGGGAATTAAAGAAAAAAAAAAAAATTATGATGCGATCGAGGCGATTTTTTTTCCTCCGATAAACAAAAATAAAAGGCGTTTTCCCCTTAAGGCGGTTTTCGCGCGAAGAGCCCGGTCGAGAATTCGCTTAGCTGGAGCGGGTCCGGCCCAAAATATCTCGCATAAGCCAGAGGCGAGAAACTACTCTGCCAACAGAGAGTGCACGAGCGGAGAAGCAGCAGCGTGTTAGCTCGGGCGAAACTCTCAAGTGAGAATTCCGGTCCGACGCTGTCTGATCCGCTCCAACGGTTCTCTTCTCTCTTCACTTTCCTCATCTACTTTGGTATACGGGTGAAAAACTAAAAAAAAAAAAAAACTTCTAGCTGCGCAGGCGCACCCGGCAGACACACAACTTTGAGAGCTTCTATCTCGAGACTTCCCAGCACTCGAGAATATTACCGGAGCGCAACGCTCCCTCCGCGACTGGCCTGCGAGCATAAAATTCAAAAACCGCATGCCGATGACTAATCAAGGACGCGATGCTGTCAGCTAGCGGGAATGACCGACGGAGTTGTGAGAGAGCGCTCGGTCTTTCGCAATCGTTCTTTGCCCGGCGGTCGCACGATTAAATCTGTTCTCAGACAGTTACACGCACGATGAAAAAAGTATTTTTTTTATTATATAAAAAATGATAGATCTTTAGCGCGTTGATAATCATACTTTATCCGGCAGTCATACGATTAAATCGGTTGTTCGACAGTTACATGCATGGATAAAAAGTATTGGCGAAAAGTATTTTTTTTAATTTTTATTATACTAAGAACATTAAAAGTAATCGATCTTTAGCGCGTCGATAATGATTTTATTTCCAGCTGTCATACGATTAAAGCGGTTAAAAAGTATTTGTGAAAAGTATTTTTTTTTATTACATTAAGAACATTAAAAACAATAGATCTTGAGCGCGTCAATAATAATTTTTTACCCAACAGTCCTACGTTTAAGTGTGTTCTCGGACAGCAAAAAGTATTTGCGAAAAGTACCTTTTTTTAATATTAAAAATAATCGATCTAGCACAGAAAAATATTTTCTACATAAATTATATATTTATCATTATTTTATACGTGAGAAAAAGTTCCTAGCTGCTGCCGCACTGCGCTCCCGGTTGACTCACAGCTTTGAGAGCTTCTTTCTCGAGACTTTCCAGCACTCGAGAATATTACCGGAGCGCAACGCTCCCTCTGCGACTCGCCTGTGAGAATAAAATTAAAAAACGCATGCCGATGACTAATCAAGGACGCCGAGATTGTGTCAGCTGGCAGGAATGACCGACGGACTTGTGAGACACCGTGAGAGCGGTCGGATCGTTTCGCAATTATTCATGACCGGACGACTTTATGAGTCGCGCGATTAAATCCGTTCTCGGACTGTTACCCGCAAGGTATTTTTTGAATAAAAAAATAAATAACCGATCTTCAGCGTGGAAATATATTTCGTACGTAAATGATGTATTTTTCATAAACGAAAAAATATATATCTTCGTTTTTATACAAAAGTAACTTAACATATTTTTATTTTAAGGTATATAAAATATATTTTTATAATTTCGGCGCTGAAATTTCGAATTCCGGATGTACTTTGAAATAAACGTTTTTACAAATATGATCGATTGTGCAGCAATCTGTATTATCAATCACAGACAGAACCAGCGAATTTAATACGAAAAAAAAAATTACCTAAAATATGCCCGTCCAGTTATCGACGCAAAGTAACTTATCGTTTTTTTTCTCAGTTCACTATCAGACATGATTTGTTCCCCGTCGCTCGGAATCTCTCCGGACCGGATCCCACCTTCATTCCCCATAGTTTTTCAAAAAAAAGAATCCCGAAAAAACAAAAATTCAAAATTAATACTTCGCAAAAAAAAAAAAAAAAAATTTCAATTTTCATGAATTTCATTCGTTGTTCGATTATCGCCGATCTGCAGTAATTTCGGCGGGGATATCGGCGAGTCGGCGTAATCGCCGAGGCATGTCTGACCTTTCGGACCTTCTCCGCAGCGCTGAGTCTCCGCGGAATGCTCGCGGGACTCCGTTGCGTGCGCGACGGAGATAAAAACTTAAGGTGTCCGAGGCTCCGAAGCAGAAGGGCGTAACTCCCGTGCAAACGCCCGGGAGTTACGCCCCTCTGGCTCTCGGCCGTCGACCCACAGTCGAAAGATCGAAGAGCGAAGGAAACACAGTAAACCGGACGATATATAGAATCGCGGATCAGAGCTCGAAGGAGAAAGGATCAGAGGCGAGAGCGCGTGAAGTGGGTTCTAATTTTATCGTCGGTACTCCGTAGGCGGAGGGGAGGGGGGGAGGAACGAAGGATTACAGAGAGCCAGCACGCTTTAGTGCTTGTCACTGATAGTGCGAGCGAGATAACCGAGTCCCCTGCTGGCCTCCGCTGCTCTCTCGTACACCCAATTGCGCCAGTATATTATGCTCCGCGGAGGAACGACGGGATTAGGAATATTAATCGCCTCGCTGTCCTGAATAACAAAAGGCGTATCGGCCGAAAAAACCGCGCGGCCAACGAAAAATCTTCGCTCCTACTGCGAAGGTGACTCCGAATTTTTTCTCCCTGGAATTATGCGTACAGTGGAGAAAAATCATTTTTTTCATTTTCAATTTTTCGGATTTTTAATCAGTCCATTTTTCAGATTTTTAATTAGTCCATTTTTCAGATTTTTAATTAGTCAATTTTCAGATTTTTAATTATTAAATTGTTCAGATTTTTAATTATTAAATATTTCAGATTTTTAATTATTAAATTTCTCAGATTTTTAATTATTAAATATTTCAGATTTTTTATTATTAAATTTTTCAGATTTTTAATTAGTTAATTTTTCAGATTTTTAATTAGTTAATTTTTCAGATTTTTAATTAGTCAATTTTTTTTAGATTTTTAATTGTTTAGTTTGTCAATTTTTTCAGATTTTGTTTGAATTTTTTGTTGTTTCGAGGACTCGAGAGCGATTCGTAATTTCATGCAAGGCAGAATCAATAACGGATATTCCTGAAGCCCGCGTTACTGTCGCGTTGGACTGCGCCAGGTACCGCGAAAATTCTAAGAGATACGTGCACCGAAAGATTTATCGTCCGCGGGTAAGCGAGCCTCTAACCCAGAATCGCGATTCCATCATCGACCGTTACATTTCTAGTGTCACGCTTGACTCGTATAGCGTGTTGATTCCGTATATAGAACTCTCTCGAATCGACTTATCGGGGCGCGCTATACGTTCGGCTCTCGCTGGAAATCATATCGGGGTCTCTTTGTCTCTCATTCGATTTTTTTTAACCCTCGCACGTACGACTTACTGTCAATCGTTATATTCCGTTCCGGGCTCGCGACGGCTTTTCAGCGCCCCTACTTTTCACAATCCCGGCGACAAGGCCGCCAAACGAAAATAAAAACCCGGTCACGTAAAGCAAAAAAAAACCAATCTAAAGACTTTTTTAATTTTTAATTTATCGCAAAAAAAAAAAAATAAAAATAAAAATAACAATAATAATAATAATAATAATAGAATTAAACTCACAGTCAGCTCCCAGCGATTCGAATTTCGGGAAGCAAAGGCAGTCGTTCCACCAGCTCGACCTCCACGACACTCGGATTATTATTCATTTAATAATTTTATTTACCAATTATTAATCCTCTTCTAGTCCTACTTGCACTGTTCTTCTCCTCACCGTTATCGCACCGCCCTGCGCCGAGCCGTGTAGAGTTCGCAAATCGCAGCCCCGTCTCTGTGTCACGAGGCTAGGCTCGGGTCTGACCACGAACGGGACTTTTCTACTGTCGGCTAAAATTCTAGCGCCGCAGCCTTTCGTGCGTTCGTTGACTCACAGCCGCGAGAGACAGACCGATTTTTTTTCTTCGATGCATCGAGACCACGGAAAGAGTTCGCGGGGGAGTGGGGGGGGGAGAGGGGGAAACCCCGATGAAAACACTCGTTTAACCGACGAATCGGATTATCGGCGAGATGAGCGTGCAAGTAGTCACGGCCGAACGATGGCCGGCGACAGACTGAACGCCCCAGTAGTAACAGCGGGCCTTTCGCTTCGGCGGAGTTCGCCGCATCTCGGAATAACTCGGATTTCTCGGGTGACGTCATTCCGCCGTACCATCGCGTGGCTATACTACTGGCGTCCGACTGGCACGTCGCCTCCACTACTGCCGCGCTCTTTCGCCTCCCGGTGCATGCGGCTCGGGCTATAGTGCCCGACGGTCCAGTATACGGGCGGCAACTGATACATTGTTTATTCCGCTTCGCGGAAAATCAGGTATTCTTATCGATCTATGTTGACGCCGAGGGTTTCGATCTTTACGTTTCGGGGTATAGGCGGAATTTTTTTTTTTTTTGTTACACTTTATTTTTTCTTATAAATAAATCAATAAGAGAAGTGGGAGAAAATGAAAAAGGTCTCTGAATGGCAAAGTGCCGGAAGGTGAATTCAACCCTGTTGGAAAATCAGGTATTCTTATCGATCTATGTTGACGTCGAGGGTTTCGATCTTTACGTTTCGGGGTATAGGCGGAATTTTTTTTTTTGTTACACTTTTTTTTTTCTTATAAATAAATCAATGGGAGAAGTGGGAGAAAATGAAAAATGTCTCTGAATGGCAAAGTGCCGGAAGGTGAATTCAACACTGTTGAGTCGGAGCCGCCGGTCTCCGAAGTGGGCGTTGAGTATTAAGGAAATTAAGTAGTTTGCATTGTTACAAGTTTCATCGGGTAGTTCAAATGCTTATAGGTTGAAAATTTTTTTAGGTAAAGGAAATAATTATCTTTAATGATTGTAATGAAGGTAAAATAATTATCTTTAATAATTGCACGAATCCAGCCCTGTTGAGTCTAAATCACTGGTGTCTTCGAAGTGAGTGTTGAATGTTAACAAAATTAGTTACTTTAAATTATATAAAAATTTCATCGGTAAAGAAATAATTTTTAAAAAGTAAAAAATAATTAAATAATTTTAATAAAAATAAAACCATTTTCTTAAATATATGAAATAAATATAAAACGTGCCTCCGCTCGTGGCAACGGGTACTTTGTTCATTTTGTTTCACGGAAAATCAGGTTCTTATCGATCTACGTAGACGCCAACAGTTTCGATTTTTGTTTCGGCCTATAGGCGGCAATTTTTTTTTCTTTATAAATAAATAAATGGCAGAAGTGCTATAGCTTGAGTGAAAAATGTTTCTGAATGGCAAAGTCCCGGAGACACGAGTCCAGCCCATGCAAGCCAAAAACGCCGAGTCTCTGAAGTGAGCGATGAATATTTAAAAAAAAATTAGGTACTTTACATTATTAAATTTTTCCTCGGGTACTTTGCATTATTAAAATCTTCATCACCTACATTAAATTATTAAAAATCTTCATCACGTACATTAAATTATTAAAAATCTTCATCACGTACATTAAATTATTAAAAATCTTCATCACGTACATTAAATTATTAAAATCTTCACCGGATACTTCAAATTTTACTCAACCCCCCAGACCGAAGACTTTTTTTTGTAGGAAAGAAACTAATTTCATTTTCATAAAAATAAAAAACAAAAAAAATCCGTCAGATCTCCCCAACCGGAAACCGCGGTTCCATCTGGCCCCCGGTGCCATTTTGCCCCGGGTGCCATTTTGCCCCCGGTGCCATTTTGCCCCCGGTGCCATTTTGCCCCCGGTGCCATTTTGCCCCCGGTGCCATTTTGCCCCCAGTGCCATTTTGCCCCCGGTGCCATTTTGCCCCCAGTGCCATTTTGACCCCGGCGCCATTTTGCCCCCCCCCGCGTTCCCAGAAATCCATTTTCCCGGAATGGTTGCTTCCGGGATCGCGCGTCGCCCTCGGGCGTCCTCGAAACTTTCGACCCTCTTAATAAACACGCGGTTGCCGAGGCGCAAGGCACAGGACCGAGAGCATCGGCTCGAGTAGGAAAGAAGCGAAAGAAAATCGTCAGTGGTGTTTCGCGATGCGAACTCCGTAGTTTTCCCGACGTCGTCGTCGCCTCGCGGCGCCGCTCGTCCTGCGAGAGCGGCTGCACTTTACGACTCTCTCACCGCAGTAGTGAAGGCAAAGCGTACGGGTAACCGGGCAGCAGACAACCCTCCGGAATCTGAATGTCTGCGAAGCGGGGCTGCGCCTCGTCCCTTCGCCGGCGAGAACTTCGCCGGCAACGGAGCCGAAGCGAATTCAAAAGTTTCGTCGCAAAAGCCCGAGCCCGTTGCACGCCTCCGAACCGGATCTTCTGCTCGACGTCCATCTTCCGTTTCCACCTCCTCTTGCACCGCCGTGCGATGTTTGTCGGGTCGGCGGCGGCAAAGTAGTTTGCAGCTTTGAGTGGACCAGACGCGCAGCCAGAAACGAGCTGTTCGCAGCACCGGGGAGCATCGCGGAGGGAAAGTACTTGTTCGCATTTATCGCGAGAGAAACGAGAACGAGAAACGGGAGGCTTTTTGCGGAAACTGCAGTCGAGCGAAGCGTGGTATGACCGAAAATCTTGGGTAGGGAGACACTTCATCCAAATAGTCAAACTTCTGAAACTTTGTTCTTCCGAATCTTCATTTCGGCGAAGGGTCTCTTCGGAAATGGTAATTGGCCGAACGTTATTTCTCTGAACTGTCGTTTAAACCGAACGTCATTTTTCCTGATACTAAATTCGCCGAACTTCATTTCCCCAAATCGTTAAATTTCCAAATGTTAAGTTGTTGAATCACATCCTTCCCAATCTCATTTGTTTGAAAAGTCATTTGTTTGAAAAGTCATTTGTTTGAAAAGTCATTTGTCTGAAAAGTCATTTGTCTGAAAAGTCATTTGTCTGAAAAGTCATTCGTCTGAAAAGTCATTCGTCTGAAAAGTCATTCGTCTGAAAAGTCATTCGTCTGAAAAGTCATTCGTCTGAAAAGTCATTCGTCTGAAAAGTCATTCGTCTGAAAAGTCATTCGTCTGAAAAGTCATTCGTCTGAAAAGTCATTCGTCTGAAAAGTCATTTGTCTGAAAAGTCATTTGTCTGAAAAGTCATTTGACTGAAAAGTCATTTGTCTGAAAAGTCATTTGTCTGAATCGATTCGTCGTAAATCTCTGCGATTCACATTCACAAGACTATATTATACTAGACTAGTCATATTATTTAGTTTCGTGATTGGGATGATTGGCGATTCAGATGAATGACTATTCGAACGAGTGACGATTCGGCGACTTGACGTTTGGAACTTTAACGATTCAGGAATATGACGTTCGGTTGAATGACGATTCGGAGGAATAACGTTCGGAAATTTGACTATTTGTATGAAGTGCATTCGGACCGATGATTTTTGGCCATATGACGCTTCGGATTGTAGTTTCGGAAAAATGATGTGGCTCCGTTCGCAGCACAGCGAGAAGAATCTACTTGTTCGCCTTTATCGCCAAACGAGAAACGTTTCCGCGAGGGCAGCAGGATAAAAATCGTGGAACATTAAGTGTCGACTTTGAACGACTGAAAATTGATGTCCAAGCTATTCGTAGTGGGGTGTATAATTGTGGATTGTTATGGGCGGCGGGTGCGCGGAAAGAGTCGGTACGATAGCCATAAAACAGTCGGTAAAACAGAACTAAACGGGAATCGTGTCAATCGATTTCCCATTCGTCTTGTCGGGACATCGCCGGCAACGAGTGAATGAAAAAGAACAAAAAAGGGGCGAACGAACGTACGAGAGAGAGAGACGGAAAAATCGAAGCGGAAGAATTACAGTTTATCCTGGAGAAGAAAAGGAAGGTAGAGCAGAAATGAAGAGGGAAGTGGGAGAGCCGGAAGTCCATACCGTCCGTTCGCTGCCCCGTAACTCCGTACAACAACCGCAATGCCAGAATGTAATGCAGTTCGCATTGTGCTGCGGCTAGCCGAGTAGACTAGTGGGTGGGGCAAAATGGACTCGTTCAATATAATAATACAATTTCAAAAAAAATAAAACAACTTTGTTCCTCGATCGTGATGGTTCACTTTCCCACACACCGTTCCGGTACCTTTTGTTTCACATAAGTTCTCATATTTTAATAATCAACATCTTATTCAGAAAATAATCCGATCACAACCGGGTAAGTTTAAAATTCATTGATTTTCCATACAACTGCAGGAAGTCCATTTTGCCCCACATTCCCTATTTCCTCCACGCGCGCCCAAACGAGCCTAAGATATGAACATCCCACCTCACAAAGTCCATCAGTCCTACAACGGACCCGGGGCAAGATGAACTACACTAAAAAACATGTCTTTATGCCCGACCCAAGAACACCTCCCACCTCAAAGAAACGAAAGTGTCCATTTTAACCCCCAACCCCGTAAAACAATCTTCGAATTTCCTGGAACTAAAATTCATCAATTCTCCCCACAACCGCACGCATCTCCATTTTGCCCCACATTCCCTATTTCCCCCAAGCGCGCCCAAACGAGCCTAACATATGAACATCCCACCACACAAAGTCCATCAGTCCTACAACGGACCCTGGGGCAAAATGAACCGCAAAAAACATGTCTTTTTGCTCGACCCAAAAGCTGCCCAACCCAAGAACTCGTCCCACCTCAAAGAAACCAAAGTGTCCATTTTACCCCACCCCCGCCCTATCTTCGAATCTCCGCTCCTTCGTGGCTTTCCACCTCGGGGCTGCGGAGAACGGACTCGGAACACCGGTCTTACAGATGGAAAGGGACACACACGGGTGTATCGGAACAACGGTCCTGTGAGGGTAACTCGCCAGCCGCAGAGCCACGCTCTGTTTTGTCGAAGCGCCGGGAGCATTCGCGTGTCGGTACGTGAGATACTTGGGAACGGTACGTTGTTGCTGAATGGTCCGCCCTCTGGAACGCTGGTCGAGATTACCGACGGAATTCGATACGGAACGCCGCAGCCCAATCAATAGGGTATAGTGGTGGGTCTCTCGCGCTTTCGCCCTCCCCGCTCGGTTCCACCCGCTCCACACTGGATACATCTATACACGCGAACACACATGTATATATCAAGCGCGCAGCTTTCCCTCTTGGCCGCACTCTATCTTAGTTGCTATGCCGCTTCTGGAAGCTCCGTTTGCTCTCTCACGGTCTTATCGAGTGCATTCTACCGATGCCAGATATCTCCCGGAGCTGAAACGACCTCCATGTCTCCCGCTCCTTCGTCTCCGGTGGAGCATGTGTGTGTGTGTGTGGCCATCGAGCGCCGAGGTCGTTCCACTCCGGAGAGCCGAGAATGGATGAAAACAGGCTGGGAGTGGGCCCGAAGAATCGGGAGTGAGGAGAGATATGTACGGGTGCCAGAAAGCGCAGTTTTGTCGAAGGACAGCGGGTTGTTGGCACTTGCGTGGCGGGTAAAGTCTAAAGTCGTAAGGAATTTACCTTCGAATATGAAAAAGAAAATGGTAATGATAAAATAATACAAACCGTTGAAGCTCCGAGTTTTTAAGTTGATCAAAAGTTGAAAAGGCCGTTTTAGTTACTCCTTTCCATAAGAACACGGGTATAAAAAACGTCTATTCATTGGTTTCTTCGTCTGCTCAACTTTCCATTCATTGACCGGTTTAGCCTATGGCAGAGAGCGCAGTTTTGTCGACCGGACTCCGGGTTGTTGGCACTTGCATGGCGGGTAATGTCTAAAGTCGTAAGGAATTTATATTCGAATATGGGAAAGATAGTAATGAAAAAATAATCAAAATCGTTGAAGATCCACATTTTTTAAGTTGATTTCAAGTTGAAAATGCCGTTTTAGTTACTCCTTTCCATAAGAACACGGGTATAAAAAACGTCTATTCATTGGTTTCTTCGTCTGCCCAACTTTCCATTCATTGACCGGTTTAGCCTATGCCAGAAAGCGCAGTTTTGTCGACCGGACACCGGGTTGTTGGCACTTGCATGGCGGGTATCGTGTACAATCGTAAGGAATTTACCTTCGAATATGGGAAAGAAAGTAATGAAAAAATAATCAAAATCGCTGAAGATCCACATTTTTTAAGTTGATGCCAAGTTGAAAATGCCGTTTTAGTTACTCAGGGTTTTCCCTGAGTAAGTAAAACGGCATTATTGATAGAACGATTATGAGTCTCCAAATAAACATGAGAGTGAGGAGAGAAAGCGCCGTTTCGTCGACCGGGATGTTGACACTCGCATCGCGGGTGAACTCCGAAATCGTTACGAATTTACCTTCGATTACGAGGTTGTCGGAACTCGCATGACGGGTAAATTCCAAAATCGTTACGAATTTACCTTCGATTGCGAATAAGAAAACAATGAAAATAATATAAAATTCGTTGGACCTTCGACCTTTTTAACTTTGCGTGCGTCGAGTAAAGAGCGAAGCGTGGATCTGCGTACATAGTAAACAATATTGTCGACAAAGGTCCACAATATTTTATTTGTTAATCTCCCGATCCCGCGATCCGGCTCCAGTTTCACAAACAAAAGTAGGGAAGAGCGGGGCAAAATGGGACAGTGGGGCAAAACGGGGCAGAAAATTAACTAAAAAAAACAAAAAGAATTTTTGGAAAATTGCGTTGTTCGAAAATTTCATTTTGCCCCGCTCTCTCCCACACACCTAAATTCTTAACGACACGTAAAATAAAAGCCCAGCTTTGAATATTCAATCTCGAACAACCGACCTCGTCATTTATTTAACAAAATTATTTTTACAAAACTTCGTCTACTCCGATTTCACGAAATTATTTTTCACCCTTTGTGCCAAAAAGCGCCGTCCCGCGGCTAAACTCTAAAATCGTAACGAATACAACTTCCATTAAAAAAAAACAAAAACAAAAAACAAAAAAAAGTAATCAAAAATAAAACAAAAATCGTTGAACCTCCGACCTTTTTAACTTGGCGTGACGTCGACGGTGCCGTTTTACTTATTCAGTGAAAATATGGCACGGTTTTATGAGTCTCCAAATAAACAGCTACAGCCTGGGGATCGATAGTAGCGGCGCTGGTTTATTCGTGAAAAGAGCTCGGGTCGTTCATCCCGCGTGATCTTCCCACCGGGCGAGAGTCGGTTGGGAGGCTTCGAGTTTTTCGTTTCGCTTTATTTTTTTTCGTCAGTCTGTCTATCGCCCGAAGGAGAGGCACGCCGGTAACCAAGATCCGTCGCGGCTCTCCGGTGGGTGAACAAGACGCAAAAAAAAAAAAAAAAAAAAAAAAAATATATAGTATTCTCCTTGTGCAAAGCGGAGAGAGCGGGAGGGTCTCGAGACTCTCGAGTTCCCTGACACACTCCTCGAGACTGCTTGCCTGCTACTACAGCCGCTGCTTCCCTCCGAAGGTAATATGCACGACGTACATCGTCCGCTTCCCGAAGTACATGGACGACCCAGAAATAAAAAAAAATATATATATATTCATTCGCCTCTCGCCGGATCTCTAGGGTCGCACGCGGTCATTGGATCCTCAATCTGGAATCCCCTGCATTCTCCATACCTGAGACTTCAATTAAGAGACGAAAATAAATTTCAAAAAAATGTCTGCGTTGCTGAGCTCGTGAATTCAATTGAGCGGATTTTTTTTTTTTTTTGGTATTTGCGATACATTTGTGCAACTTGTAAGCGATGGATTTCTTATAGCCCTTATAATTGGGCCCAGCCAGTTGTTAAATAAATAAATAAATACAAAAATAAATAAATAAATAAATAAATAAATAAATAAATAAAATATTTTAATTAAAACCATGACTGGGATAGATATCCACCCCATATGTTTATGCTGGGCGTCCTATGAGCAATAAATGGGGTTTTCCGCACATGAATCTCTTCGTTTATTTTTTTAATAAGGAAGAGAATGGCATTCGGCAAATTTGATTTTGTTAAAACCCAAAACGTGACGAAAATTGGCAAAACGACATTTTTTGAATAATGTCCGGGGTGGTTTTCGACCCCACACATGAGTTCCAGTGCAAAATTTAAATAAAATAAAATGAAATACATGTGAAACGAAAGAAATGCAACATAGGCGAATCACTCGGTCCGTCAGCGAACTATATATATATAGTCCACTTCCCGAAGTACATGGACGATCCAGGAATAAAAACATTTCATATTCGACTTCAATCAATCCGCGAAAACAAATTCCAAAAAAATAATCAAAAATTATGATTAAAATAAAAAATAATATATACATGAAATACGTGTGGAACGAAAAGTTTTAACGTAGCCGAATCTCTTCCGCGTGTCTTGGTTCCGGACACTTTCCTCTAAATCTTGGTCTCCGTGGCGGTTCTCTTTCTCTCTATGCATTGCAAAGCGTTTCCGCCCTGGTTCACCGCATGCCTAGTACCGCGATGCTCCACTAACTCTCTCGCTCTTTCGAGCCACCAGAAACGCGCTGTATTGCCCTCTGTGCGCTATAACTCCGACGGTAGTACGGCTGGAAGGTATATAACTACTGCGGTGCGGGGCGAACGTTCGACGAAGGGTCAAAAGGTAAGGGGGGTCGTTGGCCCTGCATGATTATTCACGGACGACGCCTGCACACAAACTCACCCCCCCCCCCCACTTCGCTCCCATTACCGGTCAACCCTTTGCTGAAACGGGCGAGACTTATATCCCCTCGTGTGCCACTTGTAAAGACATATATATATGTATATGTATACATATATACATATATATATACATATATAGACATATATATATATATATATTGTATATAGTATATGGTATATAAATATATATATATATATATATATATATAGGTGGAGTATTCTTCGAGGTTCACGAGAACCATTGTGAGCAATGCTTGTGAAGAGAGTTTCCATTGCATTCAACCCTTTCTTCCAACCCGTTCGATTTTTTGAACCTCGATTATTCCCGTGTCCTATAAAATCCCGGCGAAAAATCCCTCGTATCTTGCCTCATAAGTTTTTTTTTTTTTTCCTTGATAAGAAGTTATTATTAGGAAGCGTTGGGCGAACGCCCGAGATGAAGGTAATAAAAATATCTCAGTTATAAAGAGAAGTTTATAAGAAAATAAAATTTTCTCTGGCCTGTAGGGGAGAGCGGGGCAAAATGGGACAGTCGGCTGAACGCAATTTTCCAGTAATTTTTGGATGTTCCATTTTGCCCCATTGATATATCTGGATTTTCTGCCCAGTTTCGAATCCAAAAATTGGAAAATTGCTTTTTGCTCCACTGTCCCGTTTTGCCCCACTGTCCCATTTTGCCCCGCTCTTCCCTATTTACTCACCGGCCGATACTCGGCTGTTCACTTACCTTTTTTTTTGCATTATTGGCACCGGTCTGCATAAAATTTTTTGACAAGACAGCAGTCGACTTCCGGTGCCGACCCGCCTCGCAACAGCGCCGAGGTTGGATCGCGAGGAACGAGGGAACGGCTAGGAACGGGGCGGTCTAAAAAAAGGGAAACTTTACGACACCACACCGGGAGCGACACGTGTTCGACACGACGAGTGGAAGCCGGGCCCAGACCCTCTTCCGACTACTGTTTTTATTCCCCCAAGCTCCGGCCGTCCATCCCCCTTGTTCTTCCTCCCGTTATTCAAGTTCGCAGGACCGTTACGACTTTCGCCCACGAGCGAAATGGCAAAGTTACTATGAAAAATTACCATTGAAAAAAAAAATATATATATATATTTTTTTAAATAGAAAAAATCGCCGCCGAGCAAACAAATAATTGGGTGGAATTTTGTTTGCCAGTAGAGTTTAGTGGTCTTTGAGTGTTCGGTGTGTCCCACGGTGTGACCCGCGGGAAGCTGGCGAGGTATGAGAGAGAAAGAGACTCAATTAGCGAAGCAAAAAATGGAAAAGTGGAAATGAAAAATTAGAATTAAAAAAAAAAAAAACAAATCGCCGCCGAAGAAATAAACAATCGGGTAAAATTTTTTTGTGCAAAAGATTTAGTGGTCTCTGGGAGTCTCCGGTGTGTCACAGGACACGTGAGAAGGTGGCGAGGTACAAGAGAAAAAGAGACTCAATTAGCGAAGCAAAAAAATGGAAAAGTGGAAATGAAAAATTAGAATAAAAAAAAACAAATCGTCGCCGAAGAAATAAACAATCGGATGAAATTTTTTTGTGCAAAAGATTTAGTGGTCTCTGGGAGTCTCCGGTGTGTCACAGGACACGTGAGAAGGTGGCGATGTACAAGGGAAAAAGAGCCTCAATTAGTGAAGCAAAAAAATGGAAAAGTGGAAATGAAAAATTAGAATTAAAAAAAAAACAAATCGCCGCCGAAGAAATAAACAATCGGGTGAAATTTTTTTGTGCGAAAGATTTAGAGGTCTCCATAATGTCATAGGACACATGAGAAAATGGCGAGGTTCAAGGGAGAACGAGACTCAATTAGCAGAGCAAAAACTGGAAAAGTGGAGATGAAAAATTAGAATAAAAAAAAACAAATCGTCGCCGAAGAAATAAACAATCGGATGAAATTTTTTTGTGCAAAAGATTTAGTGGTCTCTGGGAGTCTCCGGTGTGTCACAGGACACGTGAGAAGGTGGCGAGGTACAAGGGAGAAAGAGACTCAATTAGCGAAACAAAAAAATGGAAAAGAAGAAATGAAAAATTAGAATTAAAAAAAAAAACAAATCGCCGCCGAAGAAATAAACAATAGGGTGAAATTTGTTTGCGCGTAGATTTAGTGGTCTCCATAATGTCATAGAACACATGAGAAAATAGCGAGGTTCAAGGGAGAACGAGACTCAATTAGCGAAGCAAAAAAATGGAAAAACGGAAATGAAAAATTAGAATTAAAAAAAAAAAACAAATCGTCGCCGAAGAAATAAACAATCGGGTGAAATTTTTTGTGCGAAAGATTTAGTGGTCTCTGGGAGTCTCCGGTGTGTCACAGGACACGTGAGAAGGTGGCGAGGTACAAGGGAGAAAGAGACTCAATTAACGGAGCTAATTAGGGTACGTGTCGCACCATCGGGATGACCCTCAGACCGCGCCTCGCGGTCTTCGTTAAGGTTCCCCCTCCCCGTCCCTCTGTGTTAGCGAGAATGCACAGACATAAAATAGCCGTTCACACACATCCAGTTAACCGCTACAGGACAGCCATACTTCCAGCCGGCCGGAGGAACTCTGTATACCATAAACCTACCGGTAGTATATTGCACGCCTCGCGGAGCGAGTAACGCCTCGCGAATTAACGACCTCGTTTACCTGCCGGCGGTCGGTGCGAAGCTTAATTATACGAGGGCCCCGCGCGAGCGCGAAGAACGGCGGACGAGGAGGAGCTTTAATTACAACGTCGGGAAACCGTGTCTCGTTTAGGCGTTAACATTTTTTCCGATAACGTTCGCTCAAAAAAAAAAATAATAGGAAACAAAAAAAGGTAACGCGAAAATCGCGCAAGAAAGCAAGCGATAGGTCTGCCTAATAAGAAGAAAACAACGAGGAGTACGGAGGAAAGAAGACCGGATAATTTGTGGGAAGTCGTGTGAGGCCTGGGGGATGAAATCTGTTAGATAACTTAAGGCGGTAGAGCTGGGAGGGTTAAGAAAAAAAATACAGGACAAAATGTTTGAACCGATGCAAAAATCGGGCTAGATGTTTGAACCGATGCAAGAAAGCAACCGATGGGTCCGGCAAAAAAAAAAAACCTGAGGATTACATCATAGCAAAGGCGGTATAATTTGTGGAAAGTCGTGTGAGGTCTGGGGGGTGAAATGTGTTAGATAATTCAACGCGGTAGAGCTGGGAGGGTTAAGAAAAAAAATAGAGGACAAAATGTTTGAACCGATGCAAGAAAGCAACCGATCGGTCCGGCAAAAAAAAAAAGAAACAATGAGGAGAATCAAGTAAAGATGTCCGGATAATTTGTGGAAAGTCGTGTGAGGTCTGGGGGATGAAATGTGTTGGATAACTCAACGCGGTAGAGCTAGGAGGGTTAAGAAAAAAAATACACAACAAGAAGTTTGAGCCGACGCAAAAATGGCGCGTTGAGTCTGGCCAAAAAAAAACCTGAGGATTACATCATAGCAAAAAAAGCCGTACAATTTGTGGAAAGTCATGTGAGGTCTGGGGGATGAAATGTGTTGGATAACTCAACGCGGTAGAGCTAGTCGGGTTAAGACAAAAAATACAGAACAAGAATTTTGAGCCGACGGAAAAATGGCGCGATGAGTCTGGCAAAAAAAAAAAAAAGAAACCTCAGGATTACATCATAGCAAAAAAGGCCGTACAATTTGTGGAAAGTCGTGTGAGGTCTGGGGGTGAAATGGGGAAGATAACTCAACGCGGTAGATCTACGAGGGTACAAAAAAAAAAAAAAAAAAAGAAAAAAATAACAAAAAAAGAAAAACGCGGAACAAGAAGTTTGAACCGATGGGTTGGCCATGTGTTCTCCTAACCGCGAATTCCTGAGGATCTACGAGGTACTTTTTCTTTTTTTTTCCTCGCCGTGGAATAATCGCCGAACCTCGGCTACGTTGGCGAACGTGTACAGCCGCTCCTCTGCATTACCCCAAAGAGGGGGGCGGAAGGGGGGCGGAAGGGTAGGAAGGGTGGGAAGAGAAGGAGGAGTATAGGAACACGAATCTCCGCGAGCGAGTCCTAAACGCGAAACGAAAAATGCACGAGGCAGAGCTTAGCATATAAATGAAATCCGAGCGAGTCCGCTGAATATCAATGCAGGGGGCATCGCGGCAGCCGGAGGCGTGCGCGCTTTTCTCCGACCGTCGAGGCTCTCCTTTTTTCTTCCTCCCCGTACGAACTTCGCTCCTCGTCCGTTCCGCGAGATTTTCCGTATCCGCGCCCCTTCCGTCCCGACCCTTTCTCGTCCCCCGCGCCGTGTCAGTCAAAATCCGGGTGGAAAATGCACTCGGGAGTAAACTACCCCGTGCCGACTGTGCCCGGTGAGCAAAGTTCACCGGCCCGGTAAGTGCACTGTTCGAGGCGGACGATAAACTGTATTCGTTCCCTCGCTGAGTTTCCTCGTTATTTCCCTACTCCGCACTCGCCGTACCGTACAGTCTGAGCTTGTTTATTATCGCGCACGATAAGATTTTTCCCCCGACGTGAACATTCTTGAACTCGGAAGAGAAAGTTCTCGCTTCGTTGCCGCCGTGGTAGGGTTTGGTCCGGCTGGCTGTTACAAACCGGGCTTGGCGCGGGTTCGGCTCCAGTGCTGGCATGTAACAACCAGCCGGAGCTACGCTATTCGGGTGTTTGTCTCTATGCGTCGAGGTTCTAGGTAAACTCGAGTCGCGTGCGATAAGATTTTCTCTTCGAGGTGAACATTCTTGAACTCGGAGGAGAAAGTTCTCGCTTCGTTGCTGCCGTGGTAGGGTTTGGTCCGGCTGGCTGTTACGTCCCGGGCTTGGCGCGGGTTCGGCTCCAGTGCTGGCATGTAACAACCAGCCGGAGCTACGCTATTCGGGTGTTTGTCTCTATGCGTCGAGGTTCTAGGTAAACTCGAGTCGCGCGCGATAAGATTTTCTCTTCGACGTGAATATTCCTTCTTGAACTCGGGGACGGGTTTTCGTTTCGTTAGTGCTCAGGTAGGGTTTGGGCTGGCTGGCTGTTACATCCCAGCGCTGGCGCAAGACTACACTGAGAAAAAAATTGCATAGTGATGAAAGCAACAACACTGACTTTTTACCGTAAAAAAATTATTCCCAAAAACGTCCACATTTTATAGTTGCGGCAATGACTAAAAATTATGGTTGCAACCATAATTATAGTTTAATTAATTGAATATGTATTATCAGAAATTATCTATATAGACGTTCCACCTGGAAACTATTCGTTATTACTATAACGAATAGTTTCCAGGTAGTAGGCGGTTGGAAATACTATCCTTGTTCTCAGTGTTACATCCCGGGTCTGGCGCGGTTCCGCGCCAGTGCTGGGATGTAACAACCAGCCAGACCTACCCTATACGTAAACTGGCGTCGTTTACGATAAGATTATTCCTTCTTAAGCTCGCTTAGTTACTGCTCAGGTATAGGGATTGGTTCGGCTAGCTGTGACATTCCAGCGCTGGCGCAGGACTGGCAGACTCCCGGACTTGGCGCGGTCTCGCGCCGGTGCTGGCGTGTAACCGCCAGCCGGAGCTACCTCATCGGGCTGTCTCTCTGGGTCGAGGTTCCACGTAAACTAGAGGTGCATTCTCATGCAGAAACGTTTTGCAACTCGACGAGAATACATCGACTCCGAGGAACAGCCAGGCTTACTCCATCCCTCTCACGGCTTTCACGTAACAGAAATTGCTGGCTCACGTACGCAAATGACTCGATCAATGAATACCGAGGACGCGCGCAGCGCATTCTACGTCGAAGATTCCCAAGTCACGATTTCCTTGCTCCGTGCGCAAATAGATCCGTGAGTGTAGAATCTCTCCTCGCGATCCAGAAAAACGTTTTAAAAAATTGAAAAAAAAATAGGACGGTGTAAAAATTCCAATGCTAATAGCGAATTTGGGTCGGGCGTCGTTTCGCCAGGAATATGGGCCTTCTAAGACACTTACAAACGGTACCGAAGACCGTACTTTTAGCAAACCTTATATATGTTTTTTAAAAGTGTTTTTATTTATTTATTTATTTATTTACTTATTTATTCTTTATTCACGGGTAGAACCCATTGACAGGACGGCACAAATCCACTGTCCAAAAGAAACATTTGGAAACGGTAAAACTGAACTTAAAAAATATTCATCCATTAACACTATTTATGGGCCCACACGTGTTATTATTATTATTATTATTATTATTATTATTATTATTATTATTATTATTATTATTATTATTATTATTATTATTATTATTATTATTATTATTATTATTATTATTATTATTATTATTATTATTATTATTATTATTATTATTATTATTATTATTATTATTATTATTATTATTATTATTATTATTATTATTATTATTATTATTATTATTATTATTATTGTTATTGTTATTATTATTATTATTATTATTATTATTATTATTATCTTATTATTATTATATTCCGGCGGGCTCGGTGTAGGGTCAAATGTTGTAAATTGGATAATTGAATTTTCCGTCCGCAAACGGCAGGTCTACAGCGCAGAGAACGGTGAATTTTCAAACGAATTTTTTCCCGACGCATCCTTTTGTGAGATCTTTTTATTCTCATTTTTTTCCTCTCGTACACACGGTGGCAAACGAAATTGCATCGAATACCTTTTCCCTTGTCGGGACTTCGACCGTGATATGAGCATTTTAATAACGATACCGACTACCGACATACATATATATATACTACCGAGCCTTGGCTCACGAGCCTCGTATACAATACTCCCCCCCTCTGTGTCTCTTGAAACCCGCCGATTTACATGAAATGGAAAAACTCCCCCCTCCCCCCCCCCGCCCGGTGCTTCTCCGACGAGTCCGGAAGCCCGGAATCTCATCAGGATGGTAATAGAGGATTGAATGTTTTCCTTTCCCCCTCGACTACGAACCTCGTAACTTCATTTTTGTTTTTAGGCCAAGTGTCGATTAACGGTTTTCGACGGAACTGATTCGATTTTATCCAAGATAATAATGACGGACGAGAAAACGGGGCAAAATGGATCCCCTCTTTAAAAAAATTTGTACAAAAATGGTCCATTTTGCCCCCTTCTCCATTCACTTACTGTCGCTCCTGTCTGCTTGCAAGGAAACCAGCTGGAGTGATTTCGTCTCTCGGACTGCGCTTCTGTAGACCAGAGCGGGGCAAA
Organism: Ichneumon xanthorius; assembly: GCA_917499995.1. Taxonomy (NCBI): domain Eukaryota; kingdom Metazoa; phylum Arthropoda; class Insecta; order Hymenoptera; family Ichneumonidae; genus Ichneumon; species Ichneumon xanthorius. Next base: position 14,517,387 of record OU824205.1, on the reverse strand, counting down.
ATGGACCTTGTTTTTATCAATTTCTTTTCGGTACATAAAAAGGCAAAGTTTAATCTAAAGTGGAGAATGGGGTCCGTTTTGCCCCAGAAGTAGGTTTTGCCCGCTCTACTCTATACGTATATCTTCCCCTCCTTCGACAAAGTTACAGCGTCGTCGAACGATGCGTTACACAGTTCTGTTTATTCAATACCCCAGAATCCGGACAGAATCAACAACCGTGAGTAAAATGGAGAATCGCGATCCGCTTTGCACCGCTCTACTTTATACATACATCCCGCCCTCCTTCGACAAGGTAACAACGTCGCAGAACGAGACGTAACCCAGTTCTGTTAATTTAATACCCTCGAACTCGCGCAGAATCAACAACAGTCAGTAAAATGGAGATTCGGGTCCATTTTGCCCCAGAAGTCAGTTTTACCCCGCTCTACTCTATGCATAATCGGTCCCTTCTTCAACAAGATAATAACGAGGTGTTACACAGTTCTGTTAATTTAATACCCTCGAACTCGCGTAGAATCAACAGCAGTGAGTAAAATGGAAAATTGGGTCCATTTTGCCCCAGAAGTCAGTCTTACCCCGCTCTACTCTATACATAATCGGTCCCTCCTTCGACAAGGCAATAACGAGGTGTTACACAGTTCTGTTCATTTTATACCCTCGAACTCGCGCAGAATCAACAGCAGTGAGTAAAATGGAGAATCGGGTCCATTTTGCCCCGCTCTTCGCTATGTATCGTTCTCTCCTCCGACAAGGTAACAGCGTCGCGGAACGGCCCGTTACACAGTTCTGTACATTTAATACCCTCGAGTCCGCACAGAATCAACAACAGTGGAAACCAACATCCTCCACCCCAAACCCACAGTATATTTCCGTTTCCGTGTGTGTCGTGCGTCGCCGCACCCGACGCAATTTCACTCGAAACGAAACACAGCACCGCGTACCCGAATGTGCATCGACAGCACATGCGACACGTGGAAACAACCGACCGCCGGCTTCGTCCAATCTCGCGGGAATACAAATTACGAATTCACCGAAGTTGCGGCTGATCTCGAGAGAAAGAGACTTTACTCCATACGCGAAACAGCCGAGTCAGAAAAAGGACGAGACTCCTCGCGCGAAGAAGCATCCGCGGCTGGAATACAAATACGATCGTTGTTGCAAATCCTCTGCCCTCCGGGAATTTTTATCACGCTTCCAACTCCCCCTCTCTATACACACAAGTAACCACAAGTTCCAGAAAAAGTTTATTCCAATCAAAGAAAATTTATTAAGGACGAAAAAATGTTGATTCGTTTCATAGCCTGATAGAGCGTTTATTAATTTCTAATATATTTATTTATTTCACGGCCACCGTTTATTTGGTTCAAGTAAAATATTTATTTCATTTAAATAAATATTTATTTTATTTAAATAAATATTTATTTCATTTAAATAAATATTTATTTCATTTAAATAAATATTTATTTCATTTAAGTAACTATTTACTTCATTTAAATAAATATTTATTTAAATCAAATAAACATTTCACTTAAACCAAATAAACGATGGCCGTCAAATAATTTTTTTTTCTGAGTGTAAGGATTTTTTAAAGTCAAGCAAACATTTCTTTCGCACTGAGAAAAAAATGACATAGTAAATACAACAATACTGACTTTTTACCGTGAAAAATAGTTCCCAGGGGCAACGTTTACATTTTATAGTTACGCCAGTGACAAAAAATCATGGTTACAACTATAATTATATTTTAACCAATTGAATATATACTATCAAAAACTATCTATATAGACGCTCCACCTCGGAACTATTGGTATAGTAGTAAATACTATCTTTTTTAACAGTGCGTCTTAATAAACGTCATTTGAAGATCGAAATTTATTTGATTAAAAAAATATTTTTTTTTAATCAAATAAATTCTACAAGTACCCATACCAATAAAGTCTACAAGTACCCACAAGCGTATGTACTTATACGCGAAACTGTCATACATAGACAAACATATTTGTCCCAAGAATCACATCTCTCGGTCCGAGAGCGAATGGAATATTTATGAAGAAAAGAGGAAATCCGTTCTCGTAGGATAAAAGAGCATGCGGAGTATGAGAGGGCAGATTATACCATTGGTGGGGGGGGGGGGGGGGGCGGAAGTACATCCGGAGTTTCGAAAATCCCTTCCAGCTGGTCGAGTAGACTAGATTTGGGGTGGAAATGCGAGCCGGCTGAGCGGTCGTCGCTATCGTCGAGCGGAGCGTTTCGCGTACGCAAGGTTACACGTGTAATCTGTGTAATCCGGATGATGCAGTGGAAATCTCCCTCGAAGCGGGTCCGAGGGCAGGCGCGGATGGAGAACGTTCCCGAGAAGCAAGATCGTTCGAACGTTAATGCAGCTGTAACATCACGGAGACGTTTACAGAGAGAGTTGTGTTCGCGGCGGAGGGAGAGGGGGAGGGGGGGAGTGGGGGGGGGAGGGGAGGGATGATGGGTGAATAAAGGTTTAAGGCGGCGAGCGCGAAAGACGACCGGTAGCGGGTTGCGAGGTTCGGAGCTTCGGGACGGAACGAGGGTGTCGGCGAATGGCTGTACGTGTTTATGTACGAGAGGCTTGCCAAGGGGTTGGAGTGGAAAAAAAATCTTTGGTGCGACGCGAGCGGGGAACGCACCGAATCTTTACGACTATGGTTAATTTAACGATCGGCCGTTTCCTCCTAGGAGAGAAGCGAAAACCCATCGCTGTACCGAATTCTCTCACGGCGGCCGCAAGAATTTAGCCGACCGCGGTCGAGAGCGATACTCGCACGGGCGTCGGGTGAAATCTTATGGGGGTGGAGAAAAATTTCATTGCGAAATTGGAGTGCAGAAACTTTTTTTTTTTTTTTTTTTTTAGATTAAGACTCAAGTTTTTATGTCAAATTTCGTTGGGAGATTTTTTATCTTAAGTTTCTTTTTCGAATTAACCTTGCGACTCATGACTGGGGTTCGAACGCACCCGACACGAACGCGAAAAAATGAAATTTTTTTTTTCCAATTTTGAGTCTTCGAATGGGTTTTTCATTAACTAAATGTAAATAAAGTCAGATTTCTTGTACACCGTTCTCTTCCTTATGAAAAAACGAAGAAAACCATGTATGAAAAAGTCTCTTTATCAGCATAGGACCGGTTTTATGATAAAGAAAAGCGTGGGGTGCGTTCGTACCCCAGTCATGCGTTTGAAGGTAAAAGAATTAAGTCGTGAGTTGTAGGATTAAACAAAAAGAAAATCTTAGACATTCGTGGATAACAAATTTTTGGTCTGATATACAAAGCTTTTCTTTTATACAGAAAAATATGACGAGTCACCAATTACATTTTTCATAGTTGGTTTTTTAGTTATTTTTTTGGGACAAGTAAATTTTTTAGGGACAATTGATTGTACCAACCATTAGTTCTCCGCGCTAAACGTTCGGTACAATTTTTTATAATCAGTCTTCTCGCGAATCACAATTTTTTGGCGGACGTGAATAAACTGAATTACGATCGACCGCTCTGTCCGACCATGCGGAGACTCGTTCCACTGCCGCGTTCCTTCTCGTAGAAATACCGGGATGTTTTCTCGCTAATAGGCCGAATGAAATCGCGAGAATTTCGCGCTATTTATTCAAACGTCTGTATCATCCACGTAGACAAACGAAACTCCGGAGTACAGTGATTTCGTCGGATATGAGAATTTATATGAAGAGAGAAGTGGTTATACACTATTAAGGGTATTCCGTCGTTCCGTGCCGTGTTCTGTGTGCGCAAACTCAACCCCTTAACTCTCCGCCCCCCCTCCCGCCTCGTCCCTCGTTCATGCGATTCCGGAATTCTCACAACGGAATGAATTCATTTGAATAAAGTGTAGGGCGAGCTGTTCCCCTCGACTCGCTGGTACACTTGGGCGATAGGGGGGGGGGGGGGGGCACGGCGAGGGGGCGACTGGGGAGGAATATATAGGGGCGGATTCGAAGGGAAAGAGGAAGCCCTTTTAACCGGATCTCGTACCCTCGCGTTCGCTTTCCCAGCGAGAATATTCTTCGCACCCCCTTTTAGAGCGTTTTACGCCGAAACGGGGTGGCTCGATGTGTGTGCTCGCAGTTTGCGCCTCTATCCCTACTAAAACTTGTTCGCTATCTCGACAAATGAACTTTCGACCCCTCGCCTATCCGGCGTTATCGAAGCGAGAGCAAAAGAAAAATAAAGTAGCGAGCAGCGAGTCTACTCGCTGAAATTGTATGCGAAGGAATTCTCGCTGGTTTCGGGAGGAACCCTCTCAGGCCCGGATTATTCCTAGTCCCACTGGCCCCCCATCCAGACTTTGATTATTCTAAGCATTATCAAGAACCTTCATCGTAGAACTTGGAATAGTCTGATTCTGATTATTGTAAGTACCATCAGAGCTGGGAGGGGCCCAGTCCGGTTTACTGTAAGTCCCACTGTGCCCCCCTTATAGGCAATTATTATCTTGTTTGACTGGGGTCCTGTCTCAGTCCCTCATTAGTCTGTTCCACTTGGGCTCTCTCCAAGTTCTATTGAAGAGCCCTCCATCCAGACTCTGATTATTCTAAGTTTTACCAAGAGCCTTCATCTCAGAACTTGGAAAAGTCAGGTACTGGTTATTGCAAGTACCATCAGAGTTCTCTTCCAGGCCCTCTTTATGGTAAGTTTCTCTAGGCCCCCCTTCCAGGCAATCATTATTTTGTTTCACAGGGGCCCTGTCTTAGTTCCTCATTATTTTGCCCCACCGGGAGGTCTCAGAATCTGACTATTCCGTCCCACTGGCGCTCCCTCCCAGGTCCGGATTATTTCAAGTCCCACTAGGGGGCCCCCCATCCAGACTCTGATTATTCCATTACCAAGAGCCTTCACTTAGAACTTGCAATAGTGAGGGACTGATTATTGTAAGTACCATCAGTGCTCCTTCCCAATCCCTGTTCACTGTAAGTCCCACCAAGACTCCTTTCCAGGCAATCATTATTTTGTTTCACTGGCGTCCCATCTCAGTATCTGATTATTATGTCCCACTGGCGCTCCCTCCCAGGCCCGGATTATTCCATCCCTTTAGGGCACCCACCCAGGCCTTGATCATTAAAAAAAAGCCCCCATACAGAGAAAAAAAATCAATTCAGTTAACAAAATGTGCTCTTACGGGTGGCAAAACAAACGTTTGCTTGATCGAAAGGAATACCTCGTAGATCAAACCAACAAGCCATCGAATCGAATGTTTCTTCACTTACTACGACAACTATTTCGTTCGACCACCCAAAACATTTATTTCCCCACCCGTAAGTGCTCAAGTTGTTGATTGAATCCATTTCTTTTCTCAGTGCACGAGTTCCGTAACCCCCTTTGAGAACCCTCAGAAGTGCCTTAGAAAAATATTTCCACACAAAACACGTACAACAAGAACAAAACACCAAACGCTGTGGTGCGCGGATATTGCATCAAGAATATTCTATCGAGTGCGCTCTAATAACGAACGTTGCACAACAAGAATATAACGAACGATCTTGTAGGAGCTTCGAGCTAACGAACGTTGGAAAACAAGAGTAAGCGAAGACGCAGCAGCCCTCCGGAGGCGACAGGAAGATGGTGCACGTATCGGAGAGAGTCTAGCGAAGCGGCTGAAAGAGAAGTTGCCAGCAGCAGTTTGCCTCGTGGTAGCTCGGTCTCGGGAGTAAGGCATAGCGGTGGCGAACGCTTCGAGAAAGGTGCCCTGACAAAGACACCTTATTTCACGCCCAATGTACCTCGCCTCAGACACGATCGTTAAGATACCTATCCAGCCTCCTTCGGGCGTCGCGCTGCCATTCCCTCCGCCCCTCGGTCCTCGACCGATCGCTCGCTCTCCGTTGTTTCGCCCTGCAACATTTTCACACCTTCCTCACCGTCGCGTTTCCTCGTTCCAGTTTTCAGCCCTTTCCCAATGGGCCATCGCGCCGTTCCTTATGGGTTTATGTTTCGCCGCGTCCAACAACCGCCTCCGGAAGTGTTATCCGAAAGCTTCTCCAGGCACCGCCAGCTATCCGCTGCTCCCGGAGTGGAGAACATCAGACCCGGCAACGTTTACAGAGCGCAAACTCGCTCGATTATGCGCACGCGACCATTCGCGAGAGATTCCGACAGCCTCCCTCCGGGTCTCTCGACGGCTCTGCAGACTCCTTACCCAAACAATCTCACTCCTCGCCACGCCGGAAGCCATCAGCGTTACCCGGGATAACGGTATTATTATTATCCTCGTTAAATATTATTATCACTGTTATTATTTGGGGTTTTAGGATTCCAGGCGAAGGACCGTGCGTAAATTAAGTGAATAACGGACTATCACGGGAGAGCGGTGGGGACATTGCGTTAGGATTTTTTTTTCGATGGGGTCGAGGTTTTCTTGCGCAGGGGGTAAAATGGACCATCTCTTGTCAATCTTTCGCCGAAAAAGGTGTTTTGTCGAATGGAAGACACTGTTCCATTTTGCCCCGAAGATTTGACCATCTCCTATCAATCTTTTGTGGAAAAAGGTGTTTTCTCGAATGGAAGACCGTATTCCATTTCCCCTCCCGCTCTCTCGGGCGGATTTGACGCTGCTTGGCCGACGAATTGCGGAAATCTAGAAGAGTTTCGAGAGTTTTTATTTAGGTGAATCGTGTGAAGGTACACATTGTGGTACCGATGGGACATTGTGTCACGATTCTTCTTCGATGGGGTCGAAGCCGTATTGCGCAGGGGGCAAAATGGACCGTTTCTAGTCAACCTTTCGAATAGCCCTTTTCTCGAATGAAAGACCCTGTTCCATTTTGCCCCGCGGATATGACGCCGCTTGACCGGCGAATTGCGCGCGTGAGAATTACGAAGTTACATCGCGTCGTCGTCCAACGGAGAGGTGGAGGGGTTTCGAGTGTTTTGATTTAGGTGAATCGTGTGAAGGTACACGCGGCTGGAATAGTTGAATACGCGAAACGTGACGGTCGCTGCGTTCCCACGCGATTGTCGGTGAGAGCTTTCAGCCGCGATGGAGATTGATGAGGCCGACCATTAATCAACCCTTGTCTGCCAGCGGTGCCCGCTGGCCGGCAGGTCAGTCCGCGGACGGGTCGGTGAAGAGGCGTGAGGGAAGAACCGGCCGGAAAAATCTCGAGAGGCAGATATACCGTAGATAAAGGGGAGACGGTAAACTATATGGAGGAAAGAATAATGCGGATACATTACGCTCTCGGCAGTCACTGATAAGGGGCTGGTGGGGCAAGATGGACCCCCTTCGGCGATTTCTTTGCGGGCTTTTGAGGGAGTTTCGTATCAAACGGGGGTGGTCCGTTTTGCCCCACGTTTCTTCGTGGGTCGATCTTTCTTGCTCTATTTCCTCGCTCCTCGTCACTCATGGAGGAAACGACCATTGGCTCGCAGCACTGGGGTGCATGTGCCGTTGTTTATCCACCCACCTTCGGCGCTCTCACTCGAAACTTTTTACGGAACAAGAGCACCCTCCGCATCACACTGTGTTCGGTACGGAAGAAAATATAATATATCCTACTCGTGGAGTTTTTTTCCCACGGCAGTGATCCCTTAACCCCCTTTTATTTTCCACGAAAAGTTTCGCCCTCGCCAACGAGAAGATACGTCGTGAGGGTCGGAGGATGGGGATATAATTTTTTTTTAAGGACGGGAATGAGGAAAAGCTCGCAACATAAAACACAAGGGTCTCAACTAAAATAGACGGTTCGTTTTGCCCCCTTTCTTTCCCCCATTAAAGTGGGCCAAAATCTTGTGTCCATTTGTGTCGTAGAACGAATCGAATTTCAGTGATAAAAAGAAAACTATGTAAACATTATTCACCGTCCAGCATGTAAATCGTTATCAGTTCAAAAGTGCCCGCACTTCAACTTACATGAACCCCTACGGAAACGGCTAGACGGACCAGCTCGTCCCGTAAGAATCTACCAGAAAAGCCAGTCTCAAAGCTGGGCCATATTACCCCGAATAACCCTTCGGACTTTTCTCGCCGAAAGAATCGAAATTCAGTGATAAAAAGAAAACTATGTAAACATTATTCGCCGTCACGCCTCAACTTACTTGAACCCCTACGGAAACGGCTAGACGGACCAGCTCGTCTCGTAAGAATCTACCAGAAAAGCCAGTCCCAAAGCTGGTCCATATTACCCCGAACAACCCTTCGAACTCTTGTCGCCGAAAGAATGGAATTTCGGTGATAAAAAGAAAACTATGTAAACATTATTTGCCGTCCACCATGTAAATCGTCATCAGGTCAAAACTTACTTGAACCCCTACGGAAACGACGAGGCGGACCAGCTCGTCTCGTAAGAATCTACCAGAAAAGCCGGTCCCAAAGTTGGTCCATATTACCCCGAACAACTCTTCGGACTCTTGTCGCCGAAAGAATCGAATTTCAGTGCAAAAACATTATTCGCCGTCCACCATGTAAATCGTCATCAGTCCAAAAGTCCGTACCTCAACTTACTTGAACCCCTACGGAAACGGCTAGGCGGACCAGCTCGTCCCGCAAGAATCTACCAGAAAAGCCATTCCCAAAGCTGGTCCATATTGCCCCGAACAACCCTTCGGCGCTTGTCGCCTACGTGCCGGGTCGAGACCGGCCGAGTAATAGAGTCGCGCCCGGAGGATCGGAGTAAAACCCGCGAATTCACGAGAGTTCGAAGAAGTCCTCGCAGGTCGAGAAGGTGGACGGGAAAGATGAACGTACGGATCGTGGACGGCGCGGGGACGGAAAGATCAAGGCGTTGCACGGCTCTCGTTCCACCGGAGCAAAGATCGAAGCGGGCATGAGAGATAGCCGAGCGGGCAACTTCCTCCGTAACTTTAGATTGAGTTCGCGGGCCCGCTCCGGAGACTTCCGCGTCCCCGACGACATCGGGCGTCGTCGTTCGCCAGCGAGAAGAGCTCGCTTCCGCTTATCGTCTAATATCCGCGGGCCGAAGTATCGCGCGACCTCTTCGCCCCCGAACTCGCCGGGCATTGGCGACGCTTCGTCTCTTTCGTCCCCACCGGTTCGTCCTCGTCAGCGAGCTTTTGTGTCCTCCGCGGCTGTTTGGCATCCCGATTCGGCGCGCCTTTGCAGAGCGACTCGACAAAGGCTCCGCGGCCCGGGAAATTGAGCGCGAGCCGAGGTCCTCCACTTTGCTTAAACGAGTTTCGCCGAGTCTCGTTTGCCGCGACCTGGCGTTCCCGTTTCGAGATGTCTCTTCTGCTCTCTTGGGCTCGTCCTGCCTTCGGAGTTTTTCCCGATGCCGCGGTTCGATCGCGAGCATTCGCTGGACCGCGAAACATCCAATTAAACAGTTTGGGTTGCTGATCGCTTTTTTCACGACTGAATGAGACGAGTTAACGCTGAAAGAGTTACTTCGGGGAATTTGTCGAGTGGGGTTGTTGGATGGGGAAATATGTAAATAGATACGAAGATTTTTTTATATTTAGGATACTGCAAGGAACTCAAATGAGTGCTAAAGTTTGTCAAGTGTTTGCCAAAATGTTGGGCGTTGTTTAACAGTAAGGGAAGTCGATTTGTATTATTGCATGGGTTCTTGATCGGGAAAACTGTTGATGATGATGTTTTTGCAAATACATAAAATGAAAAATGCAAATACATTTTTGTTGAGTTTTTTCAAAGAAAGATTCTTATTTTCCAAAAAATTTTAATGTACCGCGGCTCATTTTGTTCATCAAACGTTGCTCTACGAATCCACCGAGTAGATTTTTTTTTCATAGTTTAGGCAATAGAGAGTGAGAACTGAGAGTTCTTAAATGTAAGAACGACAGCAGTTTGTTTATAGGGAAAGAAATCGACCGGTTAAACAATGGTCAGTATTTGTCGAACGGTAAAAACTATAAAACATCTGATTGGTGAATTTGGAGAGCAAAGTTTAAGAAACAAAATGAGCCGTCGTACCTTGAAATCGGTTAAAAAATAAGGATTTTACTTTAAAAAAATGAAACCAAAAAGTACTGTCATGGAATTTTTGATTGACTGATTGAGTGATTAATATTTCTCTTGGTTAAGGACACATGCAGCAATACAAATTAACCTCCTTTATGGTCAATAAATGCATGCAATGTTGGATAAAGAATTCTAAACATTTAGCACTCAATTAGCTGCCTTAAATACAAAGTGACTGGTTCGTGTTTCGATATAACCGTGTATCAGGAATATAGCAAAAATGTATTATGCTGGATGGATGCCTGGCGCAACCATAGGGAAGAGCGGGTAAAATGGTCCCCATCACTGACCCGACAGGATTTCTTTTTTATTCCGCTCCAGGGAAGTGCAAGAGAAGAGTAATCGGGCGGATGTGAAAAACCGCATGAGGCTCAGGACCGTCGAAGCTGCGGTCTTACTTCTCGATTTTCCTATCTCGTCGCGCCGTGAACAAAGAGTCGTTAGCCTTCAGGGCAGACAATAGATTTCGGTTTCTCCGTGAACCACCGAAACGGTTTTCAATTGGCTGTTCCACAGTTCCTCAGTTTGGGACAATCGGCTTCCCACGTCTATTACGGCAAACTATTCGACACCCCGAACCAGTTCGGTCATCGATATATCTGCAGTTTGCATGGATACAGAACTGAGCGCAAAACCGGGGCAAAACGGACCGTTTGGCCGATCATTCGCCAGACCATAAAAACCGTTTTGAATGGAGCTCTTTCTATTAAGGCAGACTATTCGAAACCCCAAAATGGTCCGATCATCGATATATCTGCAGTTTGTATGAATACAGAACTAATAGCGAAAGCGGGGCAAAACGGACCGTTTTCCCGATCATTCGCCAGACCATAAAAACCGTTTTGAATGGAGCCCTTTCTATTAAGGAAGACTATTCGAAACCCCGAAACGGTCCGCTCATCGGTATATCTGCAGTTTGTATGAAGACAGAACTAATAGCGAAACCGGGGGAAAACGGGCCGTTTTCCCGATCATTCGCCAGACCATAAAAACCGTTTCGAATGGAGTCCTTTCCATTACAGCAAACTATTTGAGACTCCAAATCGGTTCTATATGGATCCAGAAGTGATCGCGAAACCGGGGCAAAACGGACCATTTTGCCGATCGTTCACCAGACCATAAAACCCGTTTTGGATCGAGCCCTTTCTATCAGAGCAAACAATTTGAGACTCCAAACCGGTCCAGTCGTCGCCAGCAGATATGCAGTGTCTATAAATCCAGGACTCATAGCGAAAAGGGGGCAAAATGGTCCGTTTTTCCTTTTCATTCGCCGGACCCTAAAAGCCATCTCGAATGGATTAAACCCGTCCGTCTTGCCCCTCGTTCCACGATTCCGACGTCTCCACCCTTCACCCCAAACCGCGCACCTCAACACGAACGTTGCAGACATTCTCAGACGAAACTTCCCAAGATACAAGAGACGATACTAGATTAAACTTTTTTCCGTTTTCCTCCGAACATATCATCGTCCGGCGTTGTCAGAAACATCCGCCGATGCGTACCGGGCTCTTCCCCTCCGTAGCGGCAAAGAGAAGAAGAAAACCGAGAGCCCCGAGGCGCATTTGTCTAATTGGATTTTTATGCTCCGTCGGATTCTTTTCTTATATCATCGTTTTTTCTTATTCTCTTCTTCTCGCCCTCGTCCGGCGATGCCCGGTTATGGAATGGCAAATTACGTCGGAACTCACCCAAGATTGTGGTTGTCGGTGTTGTCGGGCGCGTCCTCGTTCGCCGTGTCCTCGGTGAGCGGCCCCTGCGTCACATCCACACCCATGCTGCCGAGATCGAGGGCCGCGTAAGTTCTTCGCGCCTGAACCCTCGTGCCGCCTCCTCCGCCTCCTCCTCCTCCGCCCGTGACTTCGCCGCCCCGGCCGCTGCTGCCCACCAATTCCTGATAGAGCTCGTCGAATATCGCGCTACTGTTGCCATTGCTGTTCAGAGCGTCGTCGAGACGCGCCGGGTCCAGATGGTAGTTCGGATTCTCGAAAGACAAAAGACCGTTCTCTGCAAAAGAGAAAAAAGGAACATTAACATTATGCCTGCAATTGTGGCGATTCGTGGTCGGACACATCGATCGATCCCACATGGAAAAAATATGGATATGGGAGTTTATTTTAGATGATAAGTTTTTTTTTTTTGCGGACATATTTTTGGAATTATATTTTGTGCATGTGTTGGATAAATGAGGCCAATATATGCTGGTTCATATTCGGCACTTTGGCACGTTTACATCTTTACCACTCACAACTTTGCCAGAAAACATCTTTAATGTTTTCCAACTCTACCGTATTAGAACTTTACCAGAAAGTAAAAAAACTTTACCAGAATGAAAATAAAACTCTACCGGGATTGAAATAAAACAGAGGGTGGGCAAATAAAAACTAAGTACTTGAAGTACGTATTAAAGTATCAAGTACCGAGTCAGTGCACAGTACTCAGAACTACCCAGTTTTGCCAGTACTCAAGAACTACCCAGCGCTCAGTACATCAACTACTTGATACTTCAATACGTACTTCAAGTACTTAGGGTATTTGCCCAGCTCTGAAATAAAACTCTACCGCAATACAGGGTATTCCGGTAGAGTTTTAATTCCATTCCAGTAGAGTTTTAATTCTATTCCAGTAGAGTTTTAATTCTATTCCAGTAGAGTTTTAATTCTATTCCAGTAGAGTTTTAATTCCATTCCGGTAGAGTTTAATTTTAATTCTGGTATTTTTTTACTTTCTGGTAAAGATTTCGGTCGAGTTCTAGTACGGTAGACTTGTAATACGGTGGGGATGTTTTCTGGTGTCGTTGTGAGTGGCAGAGATGTAAATGTGCTGGCACTTTAATCTCACGTAGATGACATTTTTCTCATAATTATTTCCATGTGGGTATCCATGCCAAGAAGCAATACACGTAAATTCTTATAGCTCACGGTGGACTTTGACCTATCTAAAAAAAATGTTTAAAACGTGCGTTTATTTATTTCACATTTCATCAACTTTTTTTTATGCATACGACAGACACGGCGAAGAGAAGTTAACTTATGCGGGATTTTACTGTAAACCGTGTGAGTGTGTGTGTGTGTGTTTCGTGTCTTCGTAAAAATTCCGAAGATCGTCGCAAAGCCTCACTATACATACGTGCCATATACATTACATATGCATACACAAAGCCTGACTATATAAATTTCTTTTCGCATTGACAAATGCCTAAATATTCGTTACTCTATCTTCAAAACGAACGTACGATATAATTTTTCGTATAATTTTTTATCGAACATAATTTTGCAACACCGCAAATTTTCACAATAACACGAAGTGGCGAAAAAAATCGTCAATCGTTTCCCCGGACTCCGTTTTCCGGGTGAGAGGAACGATCGATGAAACGATGCTGTTTTTTTTTTTTTTTTTTTTTTTTTTCTGCAGATTGATAATGAGACTCACTCAAGCTCCTCAGCAGTAGAAGCGCACCGATTAAGATGTTGCAGAGCCATCGGCAAAGCGTGTCCATAAGGGTGGCGAGGTAGCGACCACGTTGACGCCGACTCAGTCATGTCGCCGTGCGGCCGTCGAGCCGCGAAAGGAGGCCGCGAGTTTGCGTAACCCCGCGCTAACTCGCGGGTCGGAGAGTGTCTCTCTATTCTACGATTGCGTTTGCATGAGGTACACATACGCGTTCCAGTGTCGGGATCCCCGGGCGCAAATTTACGGTCAAGAGCTGTTTGCGGCCGCGCCAGGTCGGCCACTCGCCGGACATTAAAGAGCCGCTCGGCCGGCGCGAACTTTGGACGAGAGGGAGATTAAACACCGGCCTCGACGGCGTATGCGGACGCACTGCTGTCCTGTTCTACGACGATTTCACATCCCTGGTGAGAGTTTCGGAGCGTTACATTGAACCCCGACAACGCCTGGTCGGGACCTGGTTAGGGCCCAATGTAACGCTCGATAATTTCTACTGCGATGTAGACGAGTTAGTCGCTAAGATTGAGATTGAATCGAATTAGTTACTAAGACGAACTAATTAGTCACTAAGATTGAGATTGAATCGAATTAGGTACTAAGACGAACTAATTAGTCACTAAGATTGAGATTGAATCGAATTAGTCACTAACACGAACTAATTAGTTACTATGATTGAGATTCAATCGAATTAGTTACTAGGACGAACTAATTAGTCCCTTGGATTGGGATTGAATCGAATTAGTCACTAGGACCAACTAATTAGTCACTTTGATTGAGATTGAATCGAATTAGTCACTAGGACAAACTAATTAATTACTTTGATTGAGATTGAATCGAATTAGTCGCTCGGACAAACTAATTAGTCACTTTGATTGAGATTGAATCGAATTAGTCACTAGGACGAACTGATTTGTCACTAACATTGTGATTGCGATTGATCTCTGAGTTTCAGACTTCGGTCTAGGCCTGCATGTTGGGTAGAAAGGGGCAAAATGGACCTGAGATGAGACCTTTATTTTAAATGATTCATTTTGCCCCGCACGGAAATAAAAAATTAGCTGTTACTGAAATTACAATGAATGATGAGCCGGCTCGGCTAATCTACCACATTTTCAAACCCCTCCATATTCAGCTCCTCTGCTTTTGTTACTCATATTTCAATGTTTTTTTTTTTTTTTTTTACGCAACATATTTAGCTTACAATATATCAGGTCGTACATGTGTGTCGTGCGTACTTTTAATAATTCAACAGCTTGATACGTTAATCCATTCCGGATAGCCGGGTTGAAGTGTACGTATGTATAATTATCACTGAAAAAAAAAAATGTTGAATTAACCAACTAGCCGTGACACACATTTAAAGTCGTTATCCGATTGGTACAACCAAAGTCATTGAGTAAATTCGTAGAGAAATGCGGGGCAAAATGGGGCACTGTGACAAAACGGGACAGAAAGTCCGGATGTACCGATGGGGCAAAATGGGACACCAAAAATGATTGGGAAATTGCCTTTTGCCCCACTGTTCCATTTTACCCCGCTCACCCCTCCCATACCGAATAACAGCTTCGAACGTATCTCATCGCACAGTTTGGTAAATTTAACCATTGCTATCTTATTTTTTTTATTATTTTTTCAAACTCTACAGAAAACCGATGAAAGTTACCGCGTTTCAGATGCATTTGTTACGCAACGGGGAGGTAGAATTTAGGAGCTTCCGCTATCTATACAGGCAGTGCGAACGGGGGCGAAGGTAGGAGGAAGCAACTGGGTAAGAACAGGACTATTGGAGTTCAGTTTGTCTGGCAAAATGGTAACGAGTCTGTGTGTGTGTGCGAAGGAGGAAGATCGTGCCTCGGAGGGGCTGAGTTTCCGTTTCGCAAAGTTTCAAACACGCTTCCCGTATTAGAACACGAAAGATGGAGAGATAGCGCGATAGAGATAGATGGACTGTAGATAGAGGGAAGGAAACTTGGGCGAGATGAGAGAGCGTGGGTGTTTGCAGGAGAGAAAGAAAACGACGCGATAGCCGGGACACAAAAGAGGGGGGGGGGGGGGGGGGGGAAAAAGTAGCGAAGAACAGGAGGAGATAGGGAGAGAGAAAGAGGGAGAAGGGGGAGAGAGAGATAGAGAGAGAACGAGAGATAGAGAGAGAGACTTTGTCACCACCCTCGATGAGTCACCGTATCGATCCAATCGACAAGCTGGCGAGGCTGCGAGACTTTTCAACATCCTCACCGGCCATCATCCCTCTTTCGAGTCTCCACCTTCTTCTACCCCCCCCCCCCCCCCCCACCCCCCCTGCCAGTGGGCCGTCTCCCCTGCGACAATCTTTACGTAAGCACAGTTTTCTGGGAAATACATAAATTCGCGGAAATACACCTTCGTCCAACTTCCGAGACCTCCATTGAGGATCGCTGAGTCACGTGCCGCGCTCATCGATCTCTCTTGACAATTTTTTGTTTTTTATTTTTGTTGGGACAGTTTTTTTTGTTCAGCTTATGGGTAACATTTTGTTTTTGTGGGGTATTAATATTACCCGTAAAATGGCATTATTATGCAACACTGCGCACTCAGTACGATGAGAAAAGGAAATAGTAGCATCTCTGATATTTACTAGACTGTAAAAAAAATTGCAATTTAATGTACTGGACTGAGAGTTGTTATGCAAAAAAAATGGTACATTAAATTTCATGTATAATTGTGTTGAAAAATTAATATTAATATTACTATAATAGTAACATTATAGTAAATTATTAAAAACAAAGTATTTTCAATGTTTTTAATACAGTGATAATTAATTTTTCATGACAATTGTACATGAAACTTTATATAACAGTTTTTGCATAAAAATGCCAGTCCGGTACATGAAGTTTCATACGCATTTTTTTACAGTGTCGTGTAGTATTACTAATATTATTATTATTTTGCGATTTATGTACCGCGACAACATATGTGATAATCCACAAATTGTGATAAACTGAGCTGAAGGACCTCGTTTAATAGCCAGTTAGTTTCCCAGTCAAAAAATTAATATCCAAACCACTCAAATTTATGCAACTTAACTTAACTATTAAATTTTATTTATCACCCCGTTTAGGTGATCAATAAAGTACGTGTACTTTATTGCTACTTTCATTATTTTATTCCTACTTTCAGAATTACTTCGTCATTAATTATTAATCAATAATTATTTTATTGCTACTTTCATTATTATAAAACATTCTCCCCGAAATACAACGAAACAATATTCACCGTAAAATTGATACAGAGATTTGGGTCTAAGAAATGAACGAGTGAATTGAAAATTTTGTTTCGCAAAAGTGTCGAGCAACCGTGAACGATTCTGTCTAATTTCATCAGCTCTTTCGGCCCGAAAGGTTCAAAACGAAAAAAGAGTGTAAAAAGCTTGAGGAACTCGAGGGTCGAAAAGTAAATTCCGGAGTCTGTTCAGACTGCGCGTTACGGGAACACGGGGGTCCGAAACGGTCCTTTCCAGCTCTATCGTTACCGCCAAGCCCGCTCTCATCACGGCAAGAGAGAAAAGGCCAGACCAATTCCAAAAGGGCTCGTTAAGCTTTACTGCTGTACTCTCTCCGCGTCGGACTCGGTGGTCCGCTGAAAGGTCGAGATATTTTTCTTTCTGCTTCTAATTTTCCGCGATATACATCGTGCCGAGGTTTGACTCTTCGCCGGCTCTTGCGGCACATTCGTTCGCTCTCCCGTCGCTCCACCCGTTCGATCGTTCGGCTTTATTATACCCGAAGGTTATTCCACCGGGACAGGGCCAAGCTGGCCGTGCAGAAGCACGAGTGGCGACCAAGAAAGGAGGGTTGTTTTCGTACGTGTGCCATTCGTTGATAGGGGCCGAGAGCGGGGCGAGACGGAACACCGGGGCAAAACGGACCATTTTACCATTTTTTTTTGCGACACTAAAAAAAGGGAAAAGCCATTTTGCCCCGGTTATCAGCGAACTCTTATTTTTCACCCCCTCGGACCGGTGTCTCATATTCTCCGGTTCTTCGCTAACGATGACGCAATTTGGTATACAAGTATCGTTCGCGGAGGGGTAAGAGGATAATGGTCACGGGGCACGCAGGCCCTTCCACCCTTTATTCCATCGCCGGTCGAACAACCGTAACGAGCCGACGGAAGTTACTGGCTCGAGTTTTCCCTCCCGATCTCGCTCTTCACGGCAATGTAATTCACTCGTTTGGGGCAAAACGGCATCCGATTGGGATCTCGACTCTTCCATACGATTTCTTTCCGCCTTTACCTTTTGTTACCAATTAAAATAATGTAACGACCAAGCGAACGAATAATGAACGTATTTGGGGCGGATATTATTACACTGTAAAAAAAATTTGTTTGAAAGTTAATGAACGGTATTGGAAGCAGTTTTACATAAACCGTTTCTCAAATTTCAACCACATGCGCGTCGCAATTTTACAGTAAAATTTGTATTTTTAATTAACATTTTTGTAAATTTTAGGCAAATTATTTGTAATTTTAATATCTGGTATTTTTATTTTACAAAACAGTACATTAATGTTCAATTGATGTAAGTAATATAAGCAAATTTCAATTTCCAGTATATTAAATTTACAATTTATTTTTACAGTGTAATAATTATCATGGCTAAATATCTCGAGTACGAATTGTCACACATCCGATCCTTCAGACGTCGCAGTCCGCACTGTTTTACACGACGATCGATCTTGTATCGATCGTCCGATCGTTCGTCTATTGTCAAACCTAACAAATATCGTGTGCTTTAACGAATAGTCAGCTACGTATTCGTTACGATAATTTATTTAAATGAAATTTTTTAAAATGAATTTGAATGAATTTATTTAAATAAAAAAAGGTTTTCTCTCCGCTCAACGTTAATTCATCGCCGGTCGAAGAACAGTAATGAGCCAGCAAAACCTACCACATCGCTCCCTTCTCGATCTCGCGATTCCTGGCAATGTAATTCAATAGTTTGGTGCAAAACGGTACCCTGAAGGGTTCCGAGTATTCGATACGGTTTCTCTCAACTTAACCTTTTATACCAATTAAAGTCATTCATTAAAGGGACGTGTCTTATAAAAAAAAAAGCTTTTCTCTCCGCCGGAGGTTCGCCCGTCCATGTACCATCGAACAACGGCGTGCCGTCCGGTACATCTCGGGATCGCATGCGATGTAACGAAGTAATTATCCCCAGGCACGCATGCGCCCCTCGGACACGAAACCCTCTCAGTTTACCTGTTACACTGACGTATCGACATACGAACTATTTTCCCAAAAAAAAGAGCTCCTTACTCATCGATCGTGCCATTTTCCTTCCATCCCGTACATAATTTCCAATTTTTTTTTTTTGTTATTTTGCTTCGAAACGATAAAGTAACGCGGAAACGCCCCGTTAGGACGACACGAACAGCTCGTGAAAAACTAGAAAGCGAGCAATTTAAAAAAAAAGCTCCTTACTCATCGATCGTGCCATTTTTCTTCCACTCCATTCATAATCTCCAATTTTTTTTATATACATGTAATTTTTTGTTACTTTACTCCGAATCGATAAAGTAACGCGGAAACGACAAGTGGACGACACGAACAGCTCATGAAAAACTCGAAAGCGACAAATTATTCAAAAAAAGCTCCATACTCATCGATCGTGCCATTTTTCTTCCGCTCCATACATAATTTCAAATTTTTTTTATATATACATAATTTTTTGTTACTTTACTCGGAAACGATAAAGTAACGCGGAAACGACAAGTGGACGACACGAACAGCTCGTGAAAAACGAGAAAGCCGGTTTATACTGCAGTCGCCTGCAGTAGCAAAGTTGAGCAGATATTTGTTTTCGAGCGGTAAAACGCGCCGTAGAACGGACCGGGTGGCGGGGCGGGGGGGAGTGGGGGGTGGGTTTGGGGGGGGGGGGGGGTGGTAACTCTGCACAGTAACTCCGACGTGTAATGCCACAGAGTAGCGACTACCGGTCGCCCTGGCAAAGTCCCTCTTTCTATGTACAATCTATACATTACAGACACATATATTTATATACATATATATAACGTACCTAGACCGTTATATATACGGTAGGTACGTCGGCGCTTAGACGTCGCGACGCCGTTCATGCACGGCGCCACACGCAACCTCCCTTAAACGCTATTACTCTTCCTGCCCCCCCCCTCCTCCGGACAGAGTAAGGCCTCTTTATATATATATATGTATATATATATATACACACGCCTATCCCGGAATTCCCTTCGTTTCTCTCAAAAGCGGCGACGAGGTGGAGCAGCGTTGCTCGAGAGGTAATTTAAGTACAAGTAAAATTTCACGTGCCCCCCCCCCCGCACCCCCGCCCCCCTCCTCCGGTCCCTCAATGCAATTTACCGGGCGAGTATCTCGAGAAGGGAGAAAAATTAATGCGACGTCTCCTCGCGTTTATATCGAAGTCTGTATTTTTTTTTTAATTTTTATTTTAAACATAGTCGACGCCAGAAAGTGTATTAAGCTCGTTAGCGTGAGAAACGTCTCGACGTATTTGTCTCGTCGGGTCGGGAGGCGATCGAGTAAATTTTTATTGCCTCGTCCGGGGCGACCGGAAGCGTCGGGCGAGAGAGACTCTACTGTAGCGTTATGCCTCAATTATACATAGTACGGTACGCTCGCTCGATATCTTTCTCGGCCAGCGGGAATCGATCCGTTTTCTAACGAGAGCTCGGGGAGGAAGGGGGGGGGGGGAGAACAAAGTATACGGTACCGAGTACAGCGAGGCAAGCTCCGTGTAATTTGCATGTCTGCATATATATATATACACACATGTGTATGTATATATGTGTGTATACTCGTTACAGGGCGGGACGGCGGCATGTATGACCGTAGCCACTCAGACCGGAAGGCGGCGGCGAACGTTTGACTGTTCGGCCAATTTTAACTTCACGCTAGCTTTAAGGTGTTCTTCTTATACAGCGGCACTTCTTGGTCTCCGCGTAGACTAGTACTGCAGAGTAGGGCACAGAGAGCATTTTTTTTTTTTTTGTCGGCCATACTAAAAATGTTTCTAGCCTTACAGCTCTGACGAGGCCCCGGCCAGGGCCCCGCCAGGTCTGTAACGCTGAGAATTGTCGTCCAGGGAGGGCCGGGTTACAAATAAATGGCACGAAAATTTTGCTCACGGCCGGTATTTTGGAGTCCCGGCTGAAAACGGTCGATGGCGAGCGTTACAGAGGGCCAGTACTGGCACAGGCGTTGGCCAGCAAGGAACCGGTGTGTAATTCAGTCTGGAGTCGCTACCGGACGGTTTTTACTGGTCGCAACTGCAGAGGCTGAAATGTGGAGGCCAGGTAACTTGGGTTATGATTCAGATGTGTTATGGTTCAATTCTGACAAGGTCCTGGCCAGGACCCCGCCAGGTCTGTAACGCTGAAAAATGTTTTTCAGAAGAGCCGAATTGAAAAAATGGCGCGAACATTTTTCACACAGCTGGTAGTCTGGAGTACCAGCTGAAAGTCGCCGATTGCGAGCGTTACACAGGGTCAGTACCGGCACAGACGCCGGCCAGCACCAGGTCTGTGTGTCATTCCCACTGCGGTCGCTACCGGACGGTTTTCCTGCTTGCAACCGCAGACTCAGAAACGTGGCTGCGAGTTAACTTGTGTTATTATTCACAGGTGTTAGGGATCAGTTCTGACGCTGTCCCGACTAGGGCCCTGCCAGGTCTGTAACGCTGAAAAATGATCCGCAGCGAAGGACAGATTAAAGAAATGATGTGAAAACTATTCCACATAGTTGGTATTTTGGAGTTCCACTTGAAAATCGCCTATCGCGAGCCGTACACGGGGCCAGTACCGGCACAGGCGTCGACCAGCACCGGGCCTGTCTCCCATTCCCACTGGGGTCGCTACCGGACGGTTTTCCCCGCTCGCAACCCCAGTGGCAGAAACGTAGCTACGAGTTAACTTGCGTTATGATTCAGAGGGCGTTCGCGTGCAGGTACATTATATCCGGCACGTGTTCGGAGCCCTATCGTCGGAGCGTGAATTTAATTGAAACCTTTACGTTAGAAATTCTTCTCCTCGCGATCTTCGCTCGTTCGTTCTCCGCTCGCCCCCTACATCGCGAGTCGCCGCGCTCCGTTTAGCATCAGACAGTCAGGTTTTATACCGGCTCTCGGTGTTCCACCATTATGAATACAGATTAAACTCTGTCATCGCTCTTAATTAATAGGCGAGAGACTTCGCCTGGCGTGCTTATCGTTCGCACCGGCTCTCGCAAGCTCGCTCGGCCCCCCCCCCCCCCCCTCGACCCCGATCGTCAGTTTATCGCCACGAAGGCAAAGAAACGAGAGATTACATCTATACTCGTTGAATAAAAATAATTGCCCATACGCCGGCGAAGTTCGTAATGGATCGGTGCGAAATTGCCGTTCGGCAAGCCGCCTCTCTGCTCTCCGGTCACGCACCGACCACTCTCTGCAACCATGTCCATCTCGAGTGACTGTGACTAATTAATATTCCATCGACATTCTCGACGGCGTTTAAAAAAAAAAATTATTTTTCAAAATATTTATGTTTCCTCGTGGAGGAAGCTCAGTTTACGTAAAAAAACATTCGAGATTTTGGAGTAAAGTAAAGGGCCCAGTTTGTGACAGGGTAGGGAAGAGCGGGGCAAAATGGGCCAGTTGGGCAAAACGGGACAGTGAGCCAAAGCGCAATTGGTAGTGGGGCAAAACGGGACTGAAAATCCGGATGTATCGGTGGGGAAAAATGGCACATCCATAAGTGATTGGAAAATTACGTTTTGGTTACTTTCTCGTTTTGCCCCCACTGTTCCATTTTGCCCCGCTCTTCTCTACCTCTACAGTGAGAGAGCTGCGTAGAAGTGTCATAAACCTGGACCTTTTACGTTACTTGAAGTAGTCGAAAACGTCGAGAAATGCGATTTTTAGCTGGCGTGCGGATTTACGTGTTTGAGTGACAAAGTTGCATCGTTTAAAGCGACTATAACTCGGAAACGACTTGAGATAGCGGGTTGAGGTTTGGGACGGTAGTGGAGTGGTCACGTCTCTTGCCTCGGTCCAATTTTCATGAAGATCGAGGGCCGTTTCGAGATTTTAGGCGGCTTTGAAATTTTTGAAAAATGGCTGCGTTTGTTCTAACTTCTGTAAATTTTGAGCTATAGAAGCTGTTTATTAATATAATACTATGATCAATTATCTTTGGTATTGAATTTGAGCGAAATGTGCCCAAGCGATCAAATTTAATGTAAAGTAAACATGAAGGTATCGAGCTGAAATTAGACATAGGAATACACCAACACTGTATAATGTTTGGTATTAAATTTAGCAAAAAAATGCAGCAATTAAATTTTATGACATTTTAAAATTCTCCAATTTTTCGAAAAATTCGTATTTCATGTCCGACACGATTTCATGTATCGAATGTTGCTCTGTAAAGTAAAACAATTTGGAGATTCGTCAACAGTGGGTAAAATTGCATAACTCAGACACGACTTAAAAACGCCGAATTGAATACAACAAATTCTGCGGTAAATTTCGACCGTTTCAATTTTATGAGATGTCGAAATCTTTCAATGTTGTAAAAAAAAGCTGCAAAGTGATTTGCACATAGTTTCCTCATTTCCGGCAATTCCGCTCATAACTTCCTCCACGAGGATGCCAAAAATCGATCGGAGAATTTTCTCATGGAAAGAGCCATGCGCAGAATTGCAAGAAATGAGGAAACTCTGTGCAAATCACTTTGCAGCATTTTATTATTATTATTAATTTTCACTCCTCCGGTTCTCTGCGCGACCCTTTGAGGGAGTTTATCGGGAAGGTGTCCGAAGGTAGGTTGACTATACCGGACCGGCAAAGCGAGCTCCCCGCTAACGGGAGAACCTCGGCCGGACGATAATCCAATTTGACGACGTCTTCTGGCCTACTTCGACCGGGCGCTTCGCTGGCATCGGCGCCATCTTGAAATAGTTGCAGACCCTTCAACCCTCTCGCACACCCGCGAGCCCTGCACGAGCCCGGCTGCATGCAGAAATCGATAGCCCCGAGGATGGAGGCGATCTCCGAGAGTGGGGAAAAAAAATATTGTTTTCACGATGTGACAACTTGACGGTCGGCGCTTCCGATTAGTTCGTGACGCGATGGCGCTGAAAGGTAATCGGTACGTCGCGAAACGTTCCGATTGATCGCCTGGTTTATTGAGTGTTTACGCGAGGCCGCGCTCAGTCGCGCTTTACTCTGCCCCAAAGCGAAAACGATAAAATGGCACGATTACGTCTCCGCCAGTCACGACTCTTCCCGAACAACTCTACGGGAATCGATTATAATTTGAATAATGAATTATTATTATTTAATTTTTATGGACCTGTTTCTTATTTCAGTACGGTTTTATTCTTTTTCTGCAGGGATGTAAATGTGCGGTTAAAATTGTTTAAAATAACATATGATTGAGTTACGGCTGTTGGTGATTGGGTTCGACGTTTCCATTGGCTGGACTGTTCAGCCTACAAATGCAGTAGAAGCTCGTGCAGGTCTCAAGGCGAAAGGGTTAAAATGGCACAATTAATCTCTGCCATACACGACTTTACTCGCACAACTTTACAGGAATCAAAAAGAAATTAAATAATAAATTATTATTATCATTATTATTGTTTACTTATTTTTTATTCCAGTAGAGTTTTATTATTTTGATATATGGGGAAGGTGATCGGTACGTAGCGAAAGGGTTAAAATGGCACAATTACATCTCTGCCAGAAACGACTTTACTCGCACAACTTTACAGGAATCAAAAAGAAATTAAATAATAAATTATTATTATCATTATAATAATTTACTTATTTTTTATTCCAGTAGAGTTTTATTATTTTGATATATGGGGAAGGTAATCGGTACGTAGCGAAAGGGTTAAAATGGCACAATTACATCTCTGCCAGTAACGACCCGAATAACTTTACTGGAATAAAAAATAAATTGTTATTACGATTATTATTTAATTTTACATGTGTTTAATTCCAGTAGTTTTATTATTTTTCTGGTAAGGCCTAAAATGTGCGGTTAAAATTGTTTAAAGTAAGAAATGATTGAGTTACGTTTGTTCGAGATTGGGTTCGAGGTGTTCATTCTCTGGACTGTTTCGGCCTACGAGTGCATGCAGTGGAGGGGCATTATACTATCTCGACAATTAATCACGCCGAGAATGCATGGCAACCACATGGTTATCTTTCGCCCGTTTTCGTCGTCTCCGTTCTTCGAGCCGCCCGGTTCGTTTTTCCGGCTCCGCGAGACAAGAAACCGAGTGCGAACTCGGGAGGCCGTAAAATTTCTGGGTGACACTCGCGACTGCTCGGTCTCTCTCATAGTTCGGCAAACTGTCCTCGTTAGATTCGCATTTAGATTACGAACACTCCCGGTATAATGGCCAAAGTTTCGTCTTCTCATATTTTTTTTTTTTTCCTCTTCCTCCACCTCGGCTCTGCGCGATTGCGTGCTTAATGCCCCGGTCGCGAGGCTTTACCCACTATAATAATTCCCCTATCGTCGAGTTACCGACCGAGCTCGACGGGGATCGACGAGGATCCTGCATCGTGCACTACGAGCAAGAAAAATTTATGAATTTCGTGAAAACTCCCCTTTTAGTGCCAGACCTATTTCCCCGGAATACCGAAGAATATCCTGTAAAAAAATTATAAATTTGATCTACCGGACTGGAAGTTTTTTTAAATATAAAAACTGGTACAGTCATTTAATGTACAATTGTGGTAAAAAATAATTTCGTAAAATCGGAATGCAAAATTTCGTAAAAATAATTTTGTTAATTAAGTGACAAATAAGTAACGAGTTTGTCACTTATTCGAATATACGAACTTGTCCTTTTATTTCCCGTGTCATTGAAAATTTTAGTTTGTACTTTTGTTTGCGAAACTTGAAAATTAACAAATAAAAAGTTGTGGAAGTTTGTGGACAATAAGTTGTTGTAAAAAGTACACATTTTTTTTACTGTGTATGACTATATCGATTAAAAGATATTACCATAATACATATTAGTAGGGAACTAGGGCGCCACCTATGGTGTGAAGTACCGGATTTATAATAATTTTTCGTATATGTTATAAAAATTCTTGGAAAATGCGAGACTTTCCACCATAGGTGGCGCCGTAGTTTCCACCTGCAATATCCTATGGTAATTTCTCTTAGATCGGTAATTTTTACGAGATTCTTCTCTCAGTGTACTTTTTATTAAAATCATTTTTATTAAAATTAATTATTGCAATTAAAGTACTTTATAGTAAATTCAAGTAAATTCTTAAAAATAAAGTATTTCCAATATTTTTCAAACACTGAACACTAATACTTCATCACAATCGTACATGAAATTTAATATACCAGTTTCAGCATACAAACTTCCTATCTGGAACAATCAATTTTATACGATTTAAAATTTTTTTTTTACAGTGTATAATTCCGCTATAATAATTCCCCTTCCCCGAGCTCGGCAGGTAACGACAAAGATCCCACATCGTGAACTCCGAGCACGAAAAATTTATGAATTTCGTGAAAAACCCCCTTCCAGCCCCAGATCCATTTTCCCGAAATGCCAAGAGTTTCCATTCCTCGATATATATAATTCGAGACAACGTCGAACCTTTTCGATAACTGGATGTGCCATGGTCGAGCGCCCACGCAAACCTTTCGAGAAATCGACGAGAACGGCCCTGGCCAAGAAAATTCATCGGTCTTAAACCGCAAATTGTAAACACGTCCTCAACGATGAAAAGAGGAAGAGTGGAGAAGAAGTTGGACGCCCGGCCGGGGGGGGGGGGGGGGTGGTGGTGGGGGATGCAGTCGAGGGTGGTGTACGTGCCTCGCTTCCTCCGGACGAGCTTTTCCCGATCGTGCAGCTAACCGATTCCTCCGGCTCGACCTCTCCGCGCGCACTTGGAGCTTGGCCAGGTGGCTCGTAGTTCACCAGCTCTTTTCTTGGTACGTTTTTTTCAAATTTATTTTTATTTTTATTTTTTTTTTGTACCATCCCTCTTACCCCTCCCGCGGCTTCGCTGGAAATAGCCCGACGGACTTATTTCCCGAACGATCACCGTGGTCTCTCGTTCCGCCTCGCTCTTCTCATCTCCTTCCTTCGACCAACTTCGCTGCCCACCTCCGAAGAGTTCGCCTCATCCCCGTATGGTCGGCTCTTATCGGCAATGAAAATTCTTCGCCGGGCGACCCGGGTGCCATTTTTATCCGCCGACGCTCGTCCGGATCGCCCTTTAGGACGGGCAGCGGCGACTGGGCCGAGATGGGAACCTTGCGAACTTGGGATACGGGGCAAAATGGGACATCGCAAAAATGACCGAAATTTTTTTAATACTTTTTAGATTCCCCGTTTTGTCTCGGCCTCGATTTGTTTCGCCACTATGCCGTTTTTACCCTCGACGGCGATGCAGCCTCCCGAACCTTGCGAACTGCAGGAACGGGGCAAAATGAAACATCACAAAAGTTACCGAAATTTGTGATTTGTTTCTTAGATTTCCCGTTTTGACCTTTCTTTATTTCGCCATTATGCCATTTTGCCCCCGACGGCGATGCCGCCTCCCGATCGCCCCATACACTTTTCATCCCCCGTTTTTTCTCCATTCGCAACTCTTTGCCTTTTTGGCTGCTCTGCGTTCTCCGTGCGGCCTTACCGGTTACCCCCACCTCGTGCATGTCAGTCTCAGCCCTTAGAAACACGCTATATCACATATGATACACCTCTTTGAATTCAGAATAAAAATGCATTAATAACCAGCCAGTCCATTTAAAACGCCATACTTCTAAACAAAAAGAAAAGTATGCATCAAAGGGTCACGAGCCGTAACTTTTAACCGTGTACTTCAGACACGGGGCAAAATGGGACATAAAAAAAACGACCGAAATTTTTATTTCGCTTCTTGGATTCCGAATTTTGTCCTTTCTTTATTCTACCAATGGGCCATTTTGCCCCCCGACGGCGATTCAACCTCCCGATCTCGTGCACTTTTCATGCCCAGCCGTGTACTTCAGACACGGGGCAAAATGGGACATAAAAAAACGACCGAAATTTTTATTTCCTTTCTTGGATTCCGAATGTTGTCCTTTCTTTATTCCACCAATGGGCCATTTTGCCCCCCACCGGCGACGCAACCTTCCGATCTCTTGCACTTTTCATGGCCAGCTTTCGCCATTGCCGGCGAAGCGAATTCCTTCGAGGACCGCAACGCTGCACTCGTCCTCCGTCCGGCTCGCTCGAGGGGTCGCTCGGAGCGCGCATACCGGTCACGTCCGCTTCGTACACGCCGGTCTTGAGCGCCGTAGGTTTTAACCGTGTATACAACTAAGTGCCGGACGACCGTAAAACCGATATTGCCGACTCTCCCCGATAGCCCGACCTCCGCGCGACTACTTTACCCGAGGCAGCTTCGGTTAAATTTCAAACCCCCTTCTCACCCCCCCCCCCTCCCCCCTACTTCACTCTATATGGTCTCGCACCTCTTTCACCTTTCCCGACCTAAGCGCCCTGGCGACTCTGTCGCGACTTCGATCAGCTTCCCGCGGAACTTATCGTTCGCCACCGTTACGGTTCACGTTCACAACCCCTTCGACCGATGTACCCTTCTCACCGGCTCCGTTAACCTTCCTGCGTTTTATTTTTCATCCCACGGTTACGTTATTTGTTCGTTTACCGATTTAACTGCTCGGCGCTCAGGTGCGCAACGACGCTCGTTTAATGCCTGTGCAAAACGAACCCGTGCCACTAAAAATAGTTTTGTGCAACGGAGAAGCCTTTTTCTCCTCGGGAAACGTCTTTTTTTATTATTTCGTATCGTAAGCTATAACGGGACGCCGAGAAAAGCATTGCAGTCTCATTCCGCGCGCTATCGGATCGGCTGACCAATTCGAAAACATTGAAGAGATCTTTGGACTATTTTTGGGTTGCTTTTCTTCGATCACGTCTTTAGTTACAATAGTTGTTAGGGTATTTTTTTTGGGGCCGGCGAAGCTATTGTTATCCACGATTGTTCACTCAGCGGACACTCGCAAGTGTAGAATTATTTTTGGAAAAAGGACTTTGGCCGTTTATACCGAAAAACATATAATAAAAATAAAAAATAAAAAGATCAATCTTTTAAGTCAATTAAATTAGCGACTTAAATTGGCACTGTAGTCTCATTCCGCGCGCTATCGGATCGGCTGACCAATTCGAAAACATTGGAGATCTTTGGAGTATTTTCCGGGTTGCTTTTCTTCGATCACGTCTTTAGTTACAATAGTTGTTAGGGTATTTTTTTTGGGGCCGGCGAAGCTATTGTTATCCACGATTGTTCACTCAGCGCGCACACTCGCAAGTGTAGAATTATTTTTGGAAAAAGGACTTTGGCCGTTTATACCGATAAAATAAAATAAAAATAAAAAATGGATTGGCGAACCAATTCGAAAACTTGAAGGGATTTTTGGACTACTTTCCGAGTTGCCTTGCTTCGATCACACGTCTTTAGTTACAATAGTTTTGGGGGTATTTTTTTTTGTGGTAGACGAAGCTATTTTTATCCACGATTGTTCACTCAGCGCGCACACTCGCAAGTGTGCAATTATTGTTGGAAAAAGGACTTTGCCTGTTTACACCGAAAAAATATAATAAAAATAAACAATAAAAAGATCAATCTGTAGAGTTAATTAAATCGTTTGTGATGAACAAATAAATGGCCATTTTTTAAATCATCCGGTCATTGGACACAAAATGTTGTAATTAAGAATCAGTCCAAATTTCAACTCAATCGAAGCAAAAGTTTTTGAGATGCGATGTTCATTGTTAATTGATATTTTTCATTTTAAAAAACTCGTAAAAACCCGATCTTATACCCTTTCAATACCCGCCCAAAAAAAAAAAATTTAATCAACCAAAAAGTTTTTTGGACCAAATCCTTATTCTTTAACAAAATAATATTAATAATATTATTAATATTAATAAGAATAAACTATTATTGTTACTGTTATTATTATTATTAATAATGTGTTTTTATTATTATTTATTATTAATAATAGTACTAATAATTTTGTACCATACGAAGACGAAACACAAAGTGCCGATTGTCAAAGGCAAATGGGATGCTAAAATTTTTATCCCCTCGAAGACGGTTGCCAGAGTTTCCCTCCTTGCCAGCCCAGCTGGGGAACGAAACGAGAATACACAATGTGCGACGAATGTACGAGTCAGGTACATCCAGCGTCCCCAGTTCGAGGATAACTGATGAAACGAACGAAGCAAAGGGAGGACGAGCCCGAAGAATTAACCCAACGTCATTGGGGAGGGCTGGTCTCGCTGGTTCAGCGTGTTTCTGGGTTTTCGCTGGATAATTTCCGTGTAACTACAAGAAGCCCGGAGACGAGAGCTCGTATACCGGACGGGAGGATTACGTTGTCGCTGCTATACATTGGCGAGTCGAGGGTTTCACGATTTTCTTTTTTTTCTTTTTTTTTATTTCCTTCCAACCGGTCCTCTCTTCATTCCACCCTCGTTGGTTCCTCGGCTATGTTCGCTCGCTTTTTTTCTTTTTTTTTATCACTACCCGCGACGCTGTCCACCTTTCCTCCCTTAGGCGAATAAAAGGCGCGGAGAGATTTACGAGCTTCGCCCTTTGGCCTCTTCGACTAGTCGCAGAGCGACCCTCAACCCCTTTCCTGCTCGACTCCCACTCGACGTCACAGCTTTTTTCGCACACGAAAAAAAAAATAATGATAATAATAATAAATAAAATCGGAGTGCATTTTTGCTAAATTAATGTAAAGGACACAAACGGCGCATCGAATTGAATTATAAAAATGTAAAAAAAATGTTTAAATTGTAAAAGTAAATAAGTAAATGAAATAAATAATAGATCATAAGTAAAGAGTTATTTAATTGATGAATACAATAAATTAATTCAAACTCAGATTAAAAAATTTGGGGTAAATTTGATTCTTTGGTCTGCGAATCGCCTAAGAAGAAATCAATTTAATATATCGGGCAATAATTATAAATTACAAACTTTAACTCATACACGTATATTAAATTCAATTAATCTTTTTACGCGTAAAAACTTTCTGCACCTTATAAAAAATGTTCGCTCAGAAATTTTTTACGGTCTGTACGTTATCGTTCTTTTTTTGTTGTTCTAAATTTTATAGTCGCATTATGCGACACGTTTTCTAGCCTTTGTACGTGCCTCGCGCGGACGACTCGGGAGTACGGCGAGGAATTGTTTAGAAAAAAAGGGAAAAAACGGAAATAGTAAAAATAAAACAGGGAAACTTATTTACGTCTCTCCGGGCGTTTCGTGGCACCCTCGCGGGCCCGGACGACTTTTTATCCGCGCGTCGAGCGTATAAAAAAGCGTATAAGCCCTCACCGCCCCCGCGCCGAAAGAAATATTATTAAAGGGTCGTGAGTATTGGATCGTCGCCCTCCGACAGCTTACTCTCCGCGACCGTATCTACTTTTCTCGTTTCCCGTCCCTCTCCGCCTCCTCGCCCTTACTTTCCTGGCACGCACACGACAACTACCGAAAACTGTCGTGTGCCTGCGTCCGCACGCAAACCTGCTGCCTCGTAAACAAGCGCCGTTTCTCGCGAGCTCACACAGTAAAAAGAAGTTTTTACTTTTAAGAAACTTTTTTCTCCACAAATGCCGACAATTCTTTTCTCGTTAATTTTACAAATATTTTTTTGCTTAATGAACAAACGTTTTTGTAAAATGACCAAACGTTTTTGGAAAATGAATAAACATTTTTGTAAAATGAACAAACATTGTCGTAAAGTGAAGAAACATTTTTGGTAAATGAACAACCGTTTTTGTAAAATGACCAAACGTTTTTGGAAAAGGAACAAACATTTTCGTAAAGTGAGCAAACGTTTTTGGAAAATGAACAAACATTTTTGTAAAATTAATAAACATTTTCGTATCACGAACAAACATTTTTGTAAAATTAATAAACATTTTTCTATCACGAACAAATATTTTTGTAAAATGAACGAACATTTTTATATCATGAACAAACGTTTCTGTAACATCAACAAACATTTTTGTAAAATCAACAAACGTTTTTATAAAATTAACAAATTTTTTTTGGTAAAATTAATAGAAATATAATTTCGACCGTTTGTGGATAAGAAACGTTGGTATTTATTTGCCCGTGCACGTTCCAGCATCGTCATGAACGTGCGGGCGTATTTTCGGTAAGTTTCGCAACCTTTTTCCTTCCCACTCTGGCGCCCTCGCCTCGCGGAGAAAAAAAAAAATTGCAGAAAAGAGAGAAGAATGGAAGAGATGAAAATAAGGTTGAAAGCTTTGCTGTATCGCGAGAGTTCGCGGCTAATTAGGACTTCCAGGATGATGAGGTGGCTCGGAAAAGTAGTCTCGAGAAATTGGCGGCTAATTGGGAAGAGGAACGCGGTCGTGGCCTGCTTTTCTCCCGGTGATCAGGCACGAGGCGAGTTGCGAACTGTTAGCCTCGCCAATTTTTTTTCTTCTCTTTTTTTTCTTAAAGAATATACTTTCTTATTATTTTTCCCTCTCTCTCCCACAATTACTCTTTCTTGTGCTTAGGAGAGTTTGTGTGGGTTCTCGGTTTCTCGAGAAACTCGACGGTCCGTGGCTCTTTAACACTCGACTCAATGAGGGGTCGAAGGGGGGGAGCTAATCTTGAATCCGCAAAAGTCACAATGGCGCACGATTTTATCTCGCGAATCGAGTGCCCGCGAGAGCCGGCGCCGAGGCGCGTCGGCGTAGTCAAGGGTAATATATTATTTATTTATTTATTTATTTATTTATTTATTTATTTAT
The DNA here is from genome assembly GCA_917499995.1 of Ichneumon xanthorius. Taxonomy (NCBI): domain Eukaryota; kingdom Metazoa; phylum Arthropoda; class Insecta; order Hymenoptera; family Ichneumonidae; genus Ichneumon; species Ichneumon xanthorius. The sequence continues at coordinate 14,485,124 of OU824205.1, read as the reverse complement.
TTATCAACGGAATCAACCCTTTTACAAAAGATAATATATAGCCTGTTTATTTTATCAAATAGGTATTTTTAAAAAATGTACATATATTATTATTATTATTATTTATCCTCCTGCAGGAACTTAAAGTCGAGAACTAATAGTCGAATAATTCGACCGCGCATCCGAGCGATAAATATTTCTATCTACTCTACGAGAAAAAGAAATATAGACAGTACAATTTATATGATTTTTTGGGTCGAATTTTAAGACTTCAGTTTGAATTTAAGGTTGCTCTTGAGATCGAAGTTAAGATCGAAGTTTGGCCGGAAATTCGAACTTAAGTTTGATCTCAAGGTCAAACTAATGTCTTAAAATTCGACCTTTTGTATTCCAAAAAAAAATAATATAAAAATAGCTGTTGCTATTTGGAGAGTAATATTTTATTTTATTTTCGATGGATCATCCTGATCGACCTATAAATCGATGGAAGGCCGATTTCTTTACCATCTGAACATCGGCAGGTACAAATATATTTATAAAAGAATAAATTGCCTAAATCTTTAGTGTCAATCGATAAATTTTAATCAAAAACAATATTGTTATCCGAACAGTTTTGAAATTTTTTTCTTTCACTATCCGATTAATAACGAAAGAGAGGGGGGAGGCTAATCTTGAATCCGCAAGAATTACAATGGAGCACGATTTTATCTTCAGAAGCGAGTGTCCGCGATAGCCAGCGGCGCTTTATCGTAGTCAAGGTTAACACATTGTTTTTTTTGCTACCCTCGTGCACGAGCTTCGAGGCATTGGCGGCGAATTAAAGTGGAATAACTCGAACGTACGTCCGACCGATAAATGTTCTATCTACTCGCCGAAAAAAAATGTATGTAGTAAAATCTTAATCATTTTGTATATTCCAAATGTCAATCCAATAGCGTTTACTATTTGGATAGTCAAACTTTATTTTATTTTCGATCGAGCATTCTGATATATAATATATTTGTTTATAATAAACAAATTTTATACATTTTTAAGTATACAAATTTTAAAGAATTGTTAATTGCTTTTTCTGTTCATTGCTTTCGCTTTTGTATTCTTTCCGTTCTCATCTGTTCTTTTTCTCATACATTTTCCTTATCTACAGTAGTTTAATTTTTCTTGCTTTTGTATTATCGTTTATTTGTAAGTTTAACATTTTTTTATTTCTATAGTATTCGATTTTTCTTGTCGCGACATTTCGGTCCTTAGCCGTCGTTGTGCCCATTTTTGGGCAGGTTGTCCTTAGGAAACTCGCCTCAGGACACGAATAAAAGAACACTATTCTATTCCAAAATCTTATTGTCTATCTCAGTATCCATAAATATTATGAAAAAAAAAAATGTATTCGAAATAAAATTTTTTTCTTTCGCTATCCAAATAATAATGGCTGGTGCAAGGAACGCAAGGGAAAAATGGTCCGCGAGACGCAGCGGACAGAAGACTCTGCGTGAACAGTGGAAAGAGAAAAAAAAAAAAAAAAAAATCCGAGTCTTTTATGCAAGGGTACATACATTTCGCGGTAGTCTGGAGTAGTTACGGCTGTGAACGACAGCCCTGCGTTAACGCACATGGAGAAGCGCCGAGTTGAGCTTGCGGGACGAAAGGGGATTCCCCGGCGCGCAGGACGATGAGAGAGGAGGGCAATAAACCGCGCGTGCACGCCGTGGCTGTCGTAATTACGAGGCGCGTTATGGGACATAAAGATCCTCCTTGTTCCCATCCAGCGAGTCCTATTATGTCCACTCGTCGTATTTACGGACCTCGTTGCCGATGAGTTACGCGGACAGCGGAGCTAGCGTTGAATTTCTACTCCGCCGGTCCGGGCACAATATGACTCCCTCCTCACCACCGAAGTCGCTAACCGCGAGATATGTCGGCCGCTGAGAAACGAAAGGGCGCATCCCTCGCCGGTCAAGATGTAAATCGACGTGGGTTACGCCCTTCTGCTTCTTGCCGGACGATCTACGTCCCACGGCCGCTTCCGCCGCCAAGTCTTTGCCACTTTTCTTCGATACAGAGATGAGAAAATAAATAAAATAAAAAAGCATTATTTACCTAGGGTTGTGATTGCAATACGAACAGGAGGGAATAAGTTCCTCCCCTGGCTAAGCCGTGAGATTTGTGAATTAAATAGTTATTAAATTAATACCAATAATATTGTTAAATTAATAATCATGATATTATTGAATTAATAATCATTATATTATTGAATTAATAATCATTATATTATTGAATTAATAACTATTATATTATTGAATTAATAATTATTATATTATTAAATTAATAATGACTCCCTTCTGACCGCCGAAGTCGCTAACCGCGAGATATGTCGGCCGCTGAAAAACTAAAGGGCGCATCCCACGCCGTTTAACATGTAAATCGACGCCCTTCTGCTTCTTGGTGGACAATCTATGTCCCACTTTCTTTGTCACTTTTCTTCGATACAGAGATGGAAAAATAAATAAAATAAATAAGCATTATTTCCCTCAGGCCGTGATACGAACAGGCCGAAATAAATTATTCTTCCGGTCGAGCAGCAAGATTTGTGAATTAAATAATTATTGAATAAATAGTAGTAGTAGTAAAAGACATTTATTGACCTCCTTTACAACATTAATTTTATTTTTGCTTTGTTTTTTTATTCTTTCTTTTTTTATACATTACATTGCCTTAGGGTCGACCAATAGGCCATTGACCGAAGTCCTTCATAATCCTTCATAATAATTAATAATAATAATTATTAAATTAATACCTATTGTTTTTAAATTAATAATTATTAAATTGCTGAAGACAAAATGCGTTTCCCATTTGACGAATTTCCCCAACCGAGTTGAGTGTTCGGTCCGATAGCGCCTCCGCATAAAGCCATCGATCGATAGATCGCCATTCGTGGTTCGGTCGGGAGCCGCACAACGCGACTGCGGAATGAAGCCGGATGTGCCGGCTCTCCGGCTCTGTCTCATCCCTCGGGTGACACGGGCGCAATCCCCCGTCGCAGTAAAATCATCAGAAACAATCGGTGAATGGCAGATGGCCTGGAAAACGGGCGAAAGCGCCCGGTGAAACGGCGCGTGTTGGACACATCATCGAATATCGATGGCACGCGCGCATCGGGTTTTACCCTCTTCTCGTATAATGCTCGCTCGGCATAGCCGACGGATAGTTGTTTCGCGTATAGTATATAAACAGATACGGACACATATTATACATCCCGCTCTCGCGGCTCGTCTATGCAGCCTGTCGATATTACACGAGCACAGATGTACATATTCTATAATGCAAAGCTCTGCACGCGAGTTCGAATCGACTCTTCGATAAATGTCGATACACAGAGGGAGCGGGATTTTTTTTTTTTTTTTTTTCTTGATGGGCTCCGCGAACATCGCAAATATATCATCGCGCCTGTGCACACGGTTGAACACTGCATGGCAGGCGCAACGCTCTCGATGGGCGTTGTATCGACACCGAGAGGTTTCATTTGCGTTGGCGCGTACGTAATCCGATTAAGAATAAAATTGAGCGGCTGTGGGCCGCTCGACATCCGGCCGGAGGACTCGACGTGAACAATTTTAATGGAAACGCGCGAGGCTAAAATCAGCGGACACGGATATTGAGTGCAAGGGGGCGGAGCAGGGCAAAATGGACCAGTCTAGTGATTGAGGGAGGTTCATCGATCTACGCGGCACGTTTTTACTTCCTTTTTTTTAAGACAGATAGTGCGTTTTTTGGACTCGTGTGGCGATGGGGCAAAATGGACTTTCTGGAATCCTAGTGAAAAATTAATAAATTTGAATTACGATTTTCGGGTATGTTACTTATTTTTGGATCTTTAAATGTTCATCATTAAAATTCGAAAGATGACAAGGGGCAAATTGGACCACTCTGGCCGAAGGCCGTTTGGGAAGAACATCATAGCCGAAGCGTAAAATTGACTTTTTTAGAAATCAGTAGACACGGGTATGCAGTGCAAGGGTTCGGCGTGGGGCAAAATGGACCAGCCTAACAATTGAGGGAGGTTCATCGATTTACACAGCACGTTTTTACTTTAATTTTTTCAAGACAGCTGATGCATTTTTGCACACTCGTATGGCTCTGGGGCAAAATGGAATCGCAGTGACAAACTGAATAAATTTGAGTTACGAATTTCGGGTGAATGTTAATTATTAATTATTTCGAGTTAAACATTTTTATTTTAAAAATACGGAAGTCAACAGGGGGCAAATTGGACCACTCTGGCCAAACAGTGTTCGCGAAGACCATCGTAGTCGAGGCGCGAAATTGACTTGTTTGAAATTTCGCTGTATCTCGAATTCATTTTGCCCCACTCGCCCCCTATATGTGTGTATATGCATATACTCGACTATATCTATATGTACGAGTGAGTCGGAGAACGGGAAGAGAATTACTGGAAATGTGCAACGAGGTAAAGCGAGATAGACGAGCTGGTGTGGGTACGAGAAACCGGGAAAGTGTCGAGTTTGCACACCTCTCGGGCGAAGCGGCGCGAGTGAGAGGGAGCGGTTTCTCACCGGAAACGGAGCATTTCCCCGGAGAAGCCGCGGCTGGTGGAATACTGGAGATAGAGAATTTTCGGCAAGCCTCAGCTACGAGAACGGCGAGTTCCGGCTTTTCTCATTCTCTTTCTCCGACTCGACAGCTTTCACGCTTTTCTTTCCTTCCTCACTTTATTTTCTTTCTCCATGTCTTTATATCTAGCGAACCATCCGAGGTAAAGTTGTGCCACGTAACCGTGGAGAGAGGGGCAAGACGGACTATCCTTAACAAAAATGTCGCTGTACATAATAAAAAAGCCCCATCTAAAGTGGTTCGTCTTGCCCCGCTCTCCGCTCTACCCTCCACCCAAAGAAGCCCCACCGTGCACTGAAAGTAAAAAATTTAGCAATAACTACTGCCATTTCCATTAATAATGCGCCCCATAATTCATCAACAGTATTTTTTAATTTTGAATTTCTGAACAACACAAATTACCCGAACATGAAACAAAAGAAAAAAACTTTCGACATATAGGGTAAAAGTGGGGAATATGGCCCGGTCCATATAGGGGAGACCGAGGCAAAATGGCACACCGGGGCAAAACGGGATAATGAGACAAAACGCAATTCTCCAATAACTTTGAGATGGTGGCGATGGTGGTAGGTGGGGCAAAACGGGTTTAAAAATCCGGATGTATCATTGGGACAAAACGGAGCCTCCAAAAACTATTGGAAAATTGAGTTTTGCCCTCACACTCCCGTTTTGCCCCGCTATGCCATTTTGCCCCGGTCTCCCCTATCATTGATTTACGTGTTAATCGAGGTGGGCCATATTCACCACTTTTACCCTATATTAAAAAAAAACTCATCCACGATGGTCGGTTTTGCCCCGCTCTCCACTGTACCCTCCACCCAAAGAAATTCCACCGTGCGCAGAAAGTAAAAAATTTCCAATAACCACTGCCATTCCCATTAATAACGCGCCCATAATTCATAAACAGATTTTTCCAATTTTGAATTTCTGAAGAGAAATAAATTACCCGAACACAAAATAAATAAAATAAAAAATACCCCAACCATGGCCGACGGTGATCGAAATTTTACAGAATCTTTCCAGTCTCGATGCACAATCCCGACGTTTTCCATCTCGAGACCGTCGATAACCGCTCGAAGGCGCAGCCCGGGCGAGCGACCGAAACTTGGTCCTTCGACGTAGGTTGTGCACAGCGAAACAGCGTCCTTTACCGTTTGTTCGGCGAAGGGCCGCGGGGAAGATAAAGCAGCCGTAGCTCCACGGGTTCCCGGACTTGGCGCAGTCGGGAGTGGCCGAGGGTTGAAGCAGCGAAGGCGACTTCGCCGGAGTCCCTAAAATTTCCCGCTCGAGTCTCGAGTTTACGAGCCGGCCCCGAGAGTCCGTCGCGCGATTAGAAGCTCCCACGGGGCGATAGCGAGGGGGGAGGGGGGAGAGGGTTGTCCGCGACACTTGGAGCGAGTTGATAATGGTCACGGAAAAGCGCGGCAGGGTAGTCGAACGGCTCGGCAACGAGGAAACGGCGCGAGAATTTTCGAGCGTTAAATCGGGCCCAGATAGGGTCCTGATATTTAAAATAGAGTAATATATATAAATGTATACATTAACAAAAGTAGGGTAGGGTGACTACTTTTGTACTTTGGTATAAGTACAAAAGTAGTTACCTGACATAACTCTGACACGGTGAACTCTTCGAGATAAAATTTCCAAATATTAATATATAAAAAAACATTTTTGAACTCTTTGCAAGATGTTTGTCTACCGAATATCGATATAGTCGAACGGCTCGACAACGAGGAAAGGGCGCGAGAACCCGAGTATAAATTTTCGGGCGTTAAATCGGGCCCTGATAGGGTCCTGATAAAGCTTGACAAGGGCTCGATAAGGCCTTATCTGGATTCTGTCAGGGCCCGATGTAACGCTCGAAAATTTCTACTCGGAAAGAGCTTTCAGAAACCGCGAGACGAATCCACCGGAGGGAAAACAAGTTCCATTCGTTGTGTGTACACCCGGAACGATCGCCGCTTGAACGACAGTCCATTTACTTCTTCAACCCTGAACTCTTGGAATTTCCATCATTCTTCGCGTGACATTGCGCCGATCGATCTGGATAATAAGAGGCCTTGCATCGATCCCGAGTCGCCTCGACTGTGAATATAGGGCAACGCTGGCGGATATTAGCCATGGATTGTTTCTTTTTTTTCTCATTTACGAGAATAAACTACACTCTCGATAGTTACTTTATTAGGGTAAGTAAAGAAACAATCTTTTAAAACTTTAGTGGGCCAAAAAATGTTCTCATATTCATGATCGAGACGGTCAGAGTTCATGTCCAAAAATATCCACAATTCTTCTTAGTTCTACAAAACAAAAAGTTATTACCCTTTATAAAAATATTTGTTAATATTCCAAATATTTTTAGTGAAATTCATCAATAAATGAATCGTTCAACTTTCTGGACAAAAAAGTTTCAGTCGTTTCAAAGATCAATCGTTTGTCGATCTTTTCGATGCTCGGAATAGTGGATTGCTGTTGCACAGATGACAAGCGGAGCTTCGCAAGAAGCAGTTGTTAAAAATAGCCAGATCAAAAAAAAAAAAAAAAAAAAAAATGAGACTCGTAGCCAGAGCGTTGTGATCCTCCGAGCATCCCCGTTATCCTCGTTTTCTGGCATGAAAGGCGATCGAGCGAGTGAGCAGAGGGGGGAGGGGGAGGGGGAGGGGAGGGGGGTACGAAGAGGGAGTGATAAGAGGCTCCTCTCGCTCCATCTCCAGCGATTTGGCGTTAATTCGGCCGTGTACAGGCGTCTATAACAGTGCTAATCGAGCCAGAGGAGTTCACGAGGCTGAAGGAACGAGAGAAAGCGGCCTAAGGGGGGTCCGGGCGGGTGGAAGCGCGATGCCGGAGGGACGAGGAGGACAACAACGAGAGACGGGAGGCAACGAGCCCGGTATAATTTCCGGTCCAACACAGCGGGCGGGCAACGACGTGCGAGAGCACAGCCGACACGGAATATCGATTATAACGATCGACGAACGTCGGATACACTGGAACGGTCTGTGCATTACACTGCCGCTCCACCTTTCCGAGCTTCCACCTTTCCTTTTAAGCATCTTTTTTATACTTTTTAGTTTTGTCATTCTTTCCCCATCTCGGCGCCTCATTTTCTCACGGGGTTTTACCTTGATCTTCTTTCGCGAACTTTCTTTTTTTATTATCCGACACTTTTACCGAGAGACTGGCATCGAGCGTGTAATTCCTACTCTCGTTTTCCCTTTGTAACATGTTTTTGTTTTTATCTTTCGTGCAATTAAAGTGGAGTGCAGTCCCTTGGCATAATCTCTGGGTTGGTCCTTTATGTGCTTATCCGGTGGTTTGTTGTGCGAGCGGTGTAGGAGAAAAATCACTTAAGTACCAAAGATGAGGTAGGTCCGGCTGGCGGTTGCATCCCAGCACTGTCCTGATATCGCGCCAGCTCTGGGATGTAACAGTCAGCCGGATCAAGACCCACCTGGGGAGTAACGCAAGTGTTGATGTTGAATCGAGGCGGGGTAGGTCTGGCTGCCTGTTACATCCCAGCACTATCCCAATATCGCGCCAGCGCTGGAATGTAACAGCTTGCCCGACCAAATCCCACCTGGAGAGAAACGCAAGTGTTGAGGTTGAATCGAGGCGGGATAGATCTGACTGACTGTTACATCCCAGCACTAGCCCGCTCTCGCGCCAGCGCCGGGCTGTAACAGCCAGCCGGAACAAACCTCGCCTAGGGAGTAACGCAAGTGTTGAGGTTGAATCGAGGCGGGCTAGGTCTGGCTGACCGTTACATCTCGGCACCTTTTTATCCGACCCTTTGAGCAAAATAGGATCGAGCGTGTAATTCCTGCTCCCGTTTTCCTTTCGTACCATGTTTTTATTTTGTTAAATGTAATTAAAGTGGAGTGCAGTCTCTTGGCATAATCTCCGAGGTGGTCCTTTATCTGCTTATCCGGTGGTTTATTGTGCGAGCGGTGTAGGAGAAAAGTCACTTAAGTACCAAAGACGGGGTAGCTCCGGCTGGCGGTTGCACCCCAGCACTGGCCCGCTCTCGCGCCGAGCCCGGGAGTCTGCACAGTGCTGTGACCTAACAGAGAGCCGGACTACTCGCCTGGCTATGCGGGTGTTGCACGTGTACATGCTTAATTCTCTTTTAACCTCGTAATCGCGAAGACGGGGCAAAACGGACCAGTGGCTCTTCAGCTCGTGCAAAAAATTCGCGAGTAGTCCATTTTGCCCCAATCTCCCCGACTCGTCGGCCAGACTGACTTAGTTCTTTCTTACTTCTCCTCTTACCGTCGGGTGCTTTTGTTTTATCTTTTGTGTCTGTTTTTTTTTTTTCTTTTACCTTGCATCGTCATAACGGCTCTCCAATTTCTCTTGCTTATCTCCGCCAACGTCGCGGCGAGTTTCTTGCGCCTCCGTCGCTTTTTCTTCTCCGCATCGCCCGCCCGGCTACGGCGAGTTTTTCGGAACGCGAGACGTTAACGACATCAGCTGTACACGTCCGTGCAGCCGGACACCTCGGACCCCGTAAGGCTTCAACTGGAGCACGCGGGTTCCCCGAGAGCTCCCTCTTACGTTCTCCTATGACCGACGGCGTTCCTCGTTCCGAGGCCGACTCCGCGCCCCCCTCGACTTTCCGCCCCACCGGGATAATCTTGTTACCGGCGATACGTACCCTCTTAATCCCGGGGCAGCTACCGTCTGCCGAACGAGGGCCTAATCGTTCACCGAACCAGCCAACGTGTACTCGGAGCCCTTGGCTTCGGCCTTTTTGCTGTTGCCATCGAAAAGAAACAAGAAAAACTCACTTTAAAAAATGTTTCTCTATTTTTCCCAGCCAGCTCATTATTTGGGTTACTCCGCAGGCAGATTTTGGTCCGGCTGGTTGTTACATCCCAGCACTGGCGGGATACGGGGCTAGTGCTGGGATGTAACAGTCAGCCAGACCTCAGCACTTGCGTTCCTCCCCAAGGTGGACTTTGGTCCGGATGGCTGTTACATCCCAGCGCTGGCGCGAGAGTGGGCTAGTGCTGGGATGTAACAGCCAGCCAGACCTACTCCTCCTCGATCGGACTTCATACTCAGCACTTGGTACGGAAAGTCTTGTCCGATGTGATAAAATTGAAAAATAATAATTCATCTTCTTCATTACCAGAGTCTAACGATCGCTTCGATCATCCGGCATGAATCGTGCAAGCGGAACATAAATTCGGGATGATACGATACACGGGATAATCGTCCGACTACGCCTATGCTATTAGCGGACTTGTGTAGCGATCTACTTTGAGGCAATCCACCGTGCAAACCCCGGAGGGGGAGGGGGGGAACCCCCTGATAATACAAACGATTAGCAAGCTCGTCGCGATTTCCCAGAAGCAAGATTTCCACGTGTAATCCTAGCAGGAGCAGCGGAGGCATCATACTTGTGTACGACGCGCTCCCGAACTTCCCACCCTTTCCTTATCCGCGATCTCGACCACCTCGTTACAGCACTTCGTAGCTAAACAGCCAACCTCGCGTTCCAACCTCGATTACCCGTTTCTCTCGCCCTCCTATCGGCGAAGGGACATCACGACTCCCAGCGGGTTTCACCGGTACCCTGACTATCTTGCCCCCTCGGTGACTAAAGTTTCGTTTTCGATTATGCATGACTTTAGTCGCGATAATTGCAAACGTCGATAGCTGAGAACCAAAATGAGGTAACCTGCATATCAAAGTGGTTCTCTTGCGCCAATAGGCAAACGCGGGTTTTTCCATCTTAAGATCGATTAGTGTACATTAATAAAAATAAAAATAATATATAATAAAAAAATAAAATATATTATTAAAAAAATAAAAATAAAAATAATATATTATTTAATTATATGTAATATGTAATTATAATTAATATAATATATTAGTATATATTGATTTATATATCAATAAAATTGGGTTACCCTACATAGCCCAGACACGGTGAACTCTTCGAGATGAAATTTTCGGATATTAAATTTATGTCGATTGATCTTTGCACACCATTTCGAAGATTTTTGTCCAAGTTCCATTATGCACGGCTTTAATCGCGGTAATTGACAAGGTCGATGGCTAAGCACCAAAATGGCGTAACCTCAATATTAAAGTGGTCTACACTAATAGATAAATGCCGGTTTTCCTATCATTACATCGACAACCACTTTTCATACGGTTTCGCAAAAAAAAATGAACCGGGCGTTGCCCGTGTACTGGCAAAAAATAAAGATTTTTCTTTACTCATGCATGCAAAATCCTCGTTTGCGCACCATTCACAGGCATGCAAAATGGCTGATTCCCGCACGATACGCAAATGCGATGCGCAAAATACTTTCACCGGTGCGCAAAATGCCTTCACCAGTGCGCAAAGTACTTTGCGCACTGTTACCAAGCGGTTGCTATGGTAACATCGAGGCGACCGAGGCGCCACAGGCATGCGCCATTGGGCATGCCTGTGAATGGTGCACAACTTGGATTTTGCATTGCCTTCGTAAAAAAAAATATGGTTCGATACACGAGGCCATCTCGCTTCTTGCGCACTGCTCGTGTAAAGCAGCACTTCGCCTCGGCTACGCCTCGGCTTCGTGCTGCTTCACACTCGCAGTGCGCAAATCGCTCGTTTTGGCCTCTAGTATCGAAATATACTATGTCTAAATTGATATAAATAATATATAATACATATAAAATGGACTAATATATATGAATTTATATATTAACAAAAGTAGGGTAAGTAGGGTAGGGTAACTACTTTTGTACTTTCGTATGAGTACAAAACTAGTTACCTGACATGCCCCTGACACGGTGAACTCTTCGAGATAAAATTTCCAAATATTAAATTTATAAAAAAGAAATGTTAAACTCTTTCCAAGATGTTTGTCTACCGGCTCGCGTCCCAAGAAGTATCGCGACGTATTTTATCTGGAGAAACCCGCGACACCTTTCTCCGGAAGATTGCGATATGAAGGAAAATAGCTGAGCACGGACTGATTCTCCGGTCCGTTGCAGAAACACATGCGGACAGCTCAAAGGATTGGGGCGGGCTCGGGCGAGACGATGGAACGGAGTAACGGAGGTTTCCGAGAGCCATTCTTGGGCGGACTCGTCCTTCCCCGAGGGACAACGCTCCCTCGTCCTGACGAAGAGCCGACGCGACTCCGAGTCCGCTCGACCGCACTCTCTTCTCTTCGCTGCACTGTGTTCTCCGGCTCTGCTTTCTGTGCTCTACCTCGCCTCTATTGCTGCTCCCGAAGAGATACGCGCGAGCTACATCGCAGTCGTCCAGTTTGCCGTGGAGATCACGAACGCTATATGTACGCTGGAATCGCAAGAACGATTCCCGCAATTCCGGGACAACAATGAAGTGGATCTCGCCAGAGGGAGACTCACTGAATCCCCGGATCCGATATTCTTCTCCGTGGAAGCGGAAGCTGGCCAGAAAGGCTGCTACTGTATATACTTTACAATCTTGTATATATAGGGTGTATATATATATATATATATATGTGTGTATATATACATAAGGGGTTACAGTACATTGGGTAGATAGTAAGTAGCAGACGAGGCTAGAAACGTGCAGTTCGCGTTTCGTACTCGCGTGGGACTTCCCTGAATTTAGAACGGGAATGGAAGATCAGAGGACCTTTATCGGGAAAAGAAAAGAATTGTACAAAAAAATAGCATGCGATTTATTGTAGCGGTATCGTGATCGAGTGTAAAATGTCTGGTTTCTCAAGTGGAAGCTGAAGAGGTACAGAATTGAACGTTTCTTGCAGTTTCTGTTTTCATGATGAAACATTTATTTTCGAGATTTTAATGAAAACGTTCGGTTTCAAAATATCGCAAAATCATGTCTAGAAAATAATGTCTGGATGTGTGTGTGTCTCTTTCTCACATACACACACATACACAAATCAAGCTGAGGGCAGGTCAATCCTCAATGTTTGGTTAAATTTTTAGCAAAATAGTTTTCAGTCATTAAACTTTTACGCGTTTTTTTAACTTCGCCCAAAAAGTTTTAAAAAATTGTAAGAGCACGCTAGTTCTTAGAATTTTTGCGCTTTCGAGGTAAGAAGAAGACCGATGATTCCTATTTAATTTGGCTCGAATCGATCGAACCATATAAATTTTACAAAATTTTGAATTTTTCGAATAATCCGAAACAATTTGTATTTTCTTTCTGTCGCGTTTTTCCGTGTCAAATAATGACTCAACGGTAAAATAAGTGTCAGACTCGCGATCATTGGGAAAGAAATCCATAAGACCTGGCCTCGACCCCACGAATAGCTACAATTTTTGTATGCAATCTTTTTAGTGAATATCGCGAAAAGTTCGTGATTTTTTCTTTTTTCAAACTTGATTAGTTTCTTTTTTCAAACGTGATTATTTCCTTTTTTCAAACGTGATTATTTCCTTTTTTCAAACGTGATTATTTCCTTTTTTCAAACATGATTATTTTCTTTTTTCGAACATGATTATTTTCTTTTTCCACACGTGATTATTTCCTTATTTCAAACGTGATTACTTTCTTTTCCCGACAAAGCCTCCTCTCCGACGAATCCAAAATCATTTCTCGATACCCAAAAAAAAAAAAAAAAAAGTTCTCATCGCCGTCTAAATCCGCGTATCAACATTCCACCCTGTCATCCCCGCGCGACATCGTAACTCCAATTATTCCGCCATACGCTCGTAACCGAATCGCAGGGGCCTTTGATCGAGCGGAAGCGCGCGCGCTTCGGGAGACAGCGGGGCCCATCTATATACAATTTTTTTCATCAGCTTCGTTCCAGCCAGTTACTCTTGCCTCGGATCCTCGCCGTATGTGTTCGTACCTCGCGCGCGCCTAACGTTTGAAAATTGTTGGAAATTATTCACACCCCGACGGGGAGCCGAGCGAGCACCGCGAGGCGCGTCCTTGCGGCAGTCGATCGATCCTCGATGCCGTCGAGCTTCGCGTTCACCGTACGGTAAACGCACACATCCGTTCTCCGCAAACGTGCGAAAACACACACGCCGAGAGCTCCGAGTTTTCCCGCCCCGTGAATCGCCCGGCGAGAGCTCGCGCGAATGCCAAAGAGCAAATACGTGTTTCCGAGTGATGTGACACGTAACGCGCGAAGGGCGAAGAGGTGAGATGGAACGGGACATGAGGGGGTGGATGACGAGTGCGAGAGAAAGCGGGTGAGCGACGGGAAGCGCCAGAGACGAAAACGGGTCAGAGAGCGAGCCAGACGTCGATCACCCTGGGCGGCGTGAGCGACAAGAACCCCAGACGTAATTTCATTTGCATGGAGTCTCGTCGTGGGTTTCTCTTGTCGTGTAGACGACGGCGCTCGCCGGGGCCGAAAGTTTCAGGGATGCACGGAGTTACGGGGCTGGGAAGCCCGAGGGGGGGGGGCAATGCGTCGGGAAGGCGGAAAGTCTCTGCGTTCCCGATGTCCCGAACATTGTTAGACCCGTTATCGGCCCGGCGAGCGGGAGAAGTTGTTGGACGAAGTGGCTCCGGGAGAGGACAGGGCAAAAGAAAAAGACGATGTGCTTTCGATAACGAAAATTTATCTTATTATTATTATTATTGTTATACTGAAAAAAATGGTTGGTTCTGTTCTACTTTCAATTCTTACGATTCCATATGACTTTGAAACAACGACGGTAAGACTGTCAAACTGTGACATGTTATCGTTTCAATACGTGTAAAAGTGTACGAATTGAAAGTGTAATTGGAACATTTTTTTTTTCATTGGCAAGGCGCAAGCAATATTTACTTGAATCATTGATATTTTTTTTTCAGTGTATAATTGTTATTTGTTTCTTTATTTATATTTTAGACGGGAGGAATGGTTTGTATGAAATTTAGAGGATGTGTGAGTGTGTATGGGCACATTGTTTCCAGTGGCTTAGGCTGGACTGTAAGAAAATGTTCGAAAATTACTGAACGGAATTGGGAGGTTTATTTACATAAACTGTTTTTGAAATTTCAAAGACACGTGTATTGCAATTTTGGAGTAAAATTTGTATTTTTAACGAAAATCGTTGTAAATTTCAGGCGAAAAATTTGTCATTTTCGCATCTGATGTTTTTACTTTACAAAAAAGTACATTAATGTTCAATCAATGTAAGTAATGAAAGCAAATTTCAAGTTCAGGTACATTAAATTTACAATTTATTTTTAGTGTAAAAGTTCCATAACTTTGTGAGAGTGATTCGGGTGATATAAGAGTCTAGTACACATTATTATTGTTATTATTATTATTGATATTGTCATTAATAGAATCGTATGAAATAGAAGTAAAGTAGAGAAAACGATATTTTTTTTTGTGCCCAGTAAAAAATAATTTCGTAAACTGGCAATACGAAGTTTCGTGAAAACAATTTTGTTAAACCAGTGACAAACTCATTTGTTCGTTCTTCAATATACAAATCAATCCTTTTATTTCCGGTCATTAACAAATTTAGTTTATAAAACTGGAGAATTAACAAATAAAAAATTGTGGACAATAATTTGTTGTAAAAAGAACAAACTTTTTTTACTGTTTGTCGCTCGCAAAGGCGAATTGTGCTCGATTCATTTTGGTATTTTTCTGTTTTTTCCCAGTGCACCGTCGACATTATCGTGCATCGAATGGACGGAATGGTCGGCCGGGGCGACCGAGCGATTGGGTGTACGACGTCGAGGACACGACGTAGGGATGTCTACCCCGCGAGGCACGCCGGTCCGTCAAGGGTATAAATACACCTGCTATTGATTTTGCCCGCTCCGAGCAGCGCGAGAGACTGCGTGGTTTCTCATCTGCCGTCTTTCTCCGTCCCCGTCGGCCGCGTGATTATGCCCCTATGACGAGGGAGAAGTAATATTCTTCAGTCCGCGCGAGCGGGACGGATTAAAATATGCGGCGGCCGCCAGCGAAGGTGGATAATTACGCGGGACCGTAGAAATTTAAGGGACGAAACCCGACGCCGGAGAAGCCGAGAAGCCGAGAAGCCAATGGAGGAAACACGGAATGCGAGCGTGAAAGGAGAACCGGTGAGTTTGCCCGCTGGTGTGTTACTTTACAGAATAGACATTATACGCGCGGACCGGGAAGAGAGACCGAGAGCGATGCGAGGATACCGAGCGCAGCTCCGGGCGCATTAATATTCCGGGATCGTCCCGATCCCCGGAAGGTATCCCAAGGCGTGATACTCTCGTCCCGACCTCGCTCTCGTTTCAACCCCCTCCACCCCCCTCCAACCCCCCTTCGCCCCCTCCTCCCAAACCCCGTTTCCTCGCTTTCCTCTAATCCCCGAATTTCTCGCCCCGGCGTGTATATATATATAGATATGTATATACATCCCCTACCCCCACTACCCTCCCCCCCCACCCCCCACCCCGCGAGTTTCTTCCCTCTGCTGCTCCGAGGGCCGAAGAGTCGTCCCGTCCTGGCGCACCTTTCGGGTCCTCGCACCGACCACGTAATCGTCCACCGGTTTGCATTCCCCGCATAATCCACCCGACGAAAGGACCAGAAAGGTACACGCTATGTACAGGCTGTGCGGGAAGCGAGGCGAGCGGTTCGGGACACTCGCTAACCCCCCCCTCTCGCGCTTTTCTGCGACGAACAATACAATTTGAATACAAGGCAGAATAGAGGTATTAGGGAAATTACTTTTGTGGTAAAAAATTGTTGATTTTGGGAAAAGCTGGAAGGATTCAGGATTAGAGAACATGGGGGGAGTCAGATGAAGGAAATTGGGCCGGAGGTGGGAATATGGCTCGGTTCGTGTGTCTTTGATTTGCGGGCTAAGATGTGCAGTTTTGTGCAGGGGTGGACTGTAGTGGCTGGTTATTTGAACACAGATTTAGCCTCTCGAAAATCGGTACAAATTGGTACTTTTTTTTTTAAAACCTTTGCTGGTAATTTTTTTTATCAAAGTTGTAGAAAACTTTCTATAAAGGATTTTATTATTGATATCACTATTATGACTTGCTGTATTAATCACTGATTTGAGTAGTGTGGAACGCTCAAGCCTCCTTAAGGTGTACTTGGCAATAAAGTCAAGTTAATCGAGTAACAAGATTTCAAGAAAATGGTTTGTACACATTTTAAAGGGATAAGTAGGGCGAACTGAGTTTGATCTAGATGAAGAAGTTCCTACTTTATGTAGAAAAATATTTACAACAATGCATTTATAGGTAAATAAGTTAATTTACGCCATTCAATCCGCGGGCATATTTCCACGCATTTTTTGTGGAACCAAATTTGTAATTTTCATTCGATTTTTGGCGAGTGAAAGCTCATTTTGTTCCTCGATAGACACTCTACGGATCCACCGGAAAACATTAATGACAATATTCATCGTTTACAAATTACAGTCATTTTTGTATGAAAAAAGCAGAGTTGACTATTTTTTCTCTTTTCTTCTGATTAAAAATGTAAACGGAGCAAATTTAATTATTATAAATTAAATAAAAATCGGCCAAAATGACAAATTTGACTTCGCAGAAAGTGCCTAAAAATATACCCATGAACTTATCGACCTAAACTGAGTTATTTTTCTGCAAATTCATTGGTGCACATTTTCGGTCCACATAAAGTACCAACTCCTTAATCTAGGTCCACCTTACTGCGCAAAAGTTTCTCCTTCAAAAACCTGTACAAACAATTTTCGAAATCCGGCACTCGATTGACTCAGCTCTAGCGCGCGAACCACCTTAAAGTAGAGTGACCAGTGTGTTTCAAGTTCGCGAGTCTGTTCGGCCGAAGATTCCCCGACTGCTATCTAATTAAGCCCTCCGGGAGAGTTAATTTCCAAACAATTTCACCCGACGAACAATTTCCCGAGCCAGAATCGCGCCCACAGTGTTTCGCAGAATCTCTTTCACCCCTTTCGCTCCCTCTTACCGGGAAAGATATACACCTCTCGCTCGGGCTTTATCCATTTCACCGCTTCCCTCTACCCGGCAGCCCGGGCAAAACATAATCTCGCTCACCCATTTATTTATCTTTCAATTTTCGTCCGGGCAAAGGCAAAGAGCACGTAATACCTTCGTTCCGTCTGCAAACACCGAGCTATTCCCTTCTCTCTATCTCTCTTTTTCCGCACATTTGCGCTTTCCAACAATTTTCCTTCTGCTGTTCGAGATTGCGAAAACTCCGCCCCGTCCCACCGATGGAAAAAGCTTCTGCCTCTTTGCCTTGTACCCATCTTCGCTACGTACATATTCAGATACCTTAAGCTTTTTTTTATCCGTTTTTTTTCCAAGCCTCCAGCCTTGCCTTTCTGGAGTCCTGAACGAGGCGGCAAAGCGTGCATGTTTTTCGCTCATTTGCACCATCGTCGGCTGGATTACATTCCTGTGTGGGGTTGTTTTTTGATCCCCTCGGAGAGTCGAGGGCACGAAGGAGGGACTTTTCGTCTGGCGCGGGTTTTGTAATCCAGGCCAATAAAGTGGAAACAGAGATAGGGGCGTTTTCAGGCACGCGAAAGACTCTCACTTCTTCGCACTTCTCTTCTATGTGGCTTCCTTTTGCCCCGTTTGCTTATACGCGGCTGTTTTCTTATAAGAAACTTAGGGAGCAATTCTGGCGCCTAATCAGTCTTTGCGAAAAGTTACCCACTTGCAGTGGCACAAACTCTGAACGATTTAATGCATAAAGTTCTCGATACTTTCTCGATGATCTTCACTACGTGCCTATTCAGATGCCTTGAGCTTTTTTTAAATCATTTTTTAAACTTTCGCCCCGTTTTCTTATAAGCATCTGTTTTCTTATAAGAACTTAGGAACCAATTCTGGCACCGATAGGTCTTTGCGAAAAGTTACCCATTGACAGCGGCAAAAACTGCAAGCTATTTATTGCATAAATCTCTCCATGATCTTCAATACGTACATATTCAAATACGGTAAGTTTTTTAAAATAAGTTTTACATTTTTTCCAAAATTTCTTTCTTGCCTCACATTGGCGTTTCTGCGACGAAAGAGACGGCAAAGCGTGCATGTTTGTCGCTCATTTGCGCCCTCGTCCTCCGGACTACATTTCTGTGTCGGATTTTTTTGGTCTCCTCGAAGAGTCTCGGGCGAGGATGTGCGAGGCGCCCGGAGACACTTTCGTCTGCCGTGGGGTTTGTAATCCTGGCCAATAAAGTGGAAACAGAGAGATAGGGGCGTTTTCAGGCACGCGAGAGACTTTCACTTCTTCGCATTCTTCGCCCAGGTCTCTTCCCTCTGCCCCCTTTTTTTTATCCTCCCCGGCCAACTCGCGGCTCCGTTCTCGATTCTCTTCGGTTATTTCCCGCCAACTGAAACGTATATCTGTAGCGAGCGGTATTACCTCGCTACAGATATTTTCTCTCTCAACCGCCGACTTTTCTAGCTTCGCTCGAGCTTCGTGGCTCGACGGAGCGCGTGTGCTTACTCCCTTTTTCACGAGAAAATCGGCTTTCCCACCGAGAATTCACGAGGCCGCCCCCTTGGTCTTTCTCGAAATGCGCTCGACGCGACGTTCAAGCCTCCACCCGCTATTTTTGCGGTACACCAGGTGGCGCTCCGCGAACGCGGATAAAACAATTTGCCATAAATTTTCATCCCGAGACCTCCAACTCCGATCGCGAGCTTCCATGGAACCCGATACGGGACCGAAATCAAAGCTCCGATACTCGGAAAGGAGAAACCATAGTATCGATCGAGAAAAATCTCCGCCGGATCATTTTTAAGGAGACGAAACAAACGAAATTATTATTATTATTATTATTATTATTATTATTATTATTATTATTATTATTATTATTATTATTATTATTATTATTATTATTATTATTATTATTATTATTATTATTATTATTATTATTATTATTATTATTATTATTATTATTATTATTATTATTATTATTATTATACAATTTGCCATTCATTTTCATCTCGAGACCTCCACTTCTATGGCGAGCTTGCATGGAACTCGATGCGGGAACGAAACCAAAGCTCCGATACTCGGAAGGGAGAAAGCTCGTGTCAATCGAGAAACAGCTCCGTTGGATAATTTTTAAGGAGACGAAACGCCACGAAACAGGCGAGGCTACGGTTATAGCGTAGGAGCGCGAGAAGCTCTTCTGCAGTCGACAAAGGCCACAAGGGATGGCGGAACGGCTAGAGCGAATGGGGAGAAGAGGGTTCGTAAAGCCGCTGCTGAGAAACGCAAAGCCGCGCTGCGCAGCGTTTATCGCGAAAAGAGCGGCGAGATGCGCCCTTCTGCTTCTCAGCCGACTGTACGGCGGAAGCGGGGAGCAGAGCGGCGCGGGATGGCGAACAAGGTGGAGAAAGAGATTCATAAAACAAGGGTGGGGAGAGCGGAGGAAGGACATATTGCCCGGCGCACTCCATGTATTATGCATGAGGTTGAGTAGAACAAGAGGGAAAGGAGAGGAGGAGCGAGGGCGGGAAGGGACGAGAGGCCTCCCGTTAGAAGGTCTATTAATTCGAAAAATTGTTCCTTTGCCACGGCTCTCGGCCGGCTAGGAACGGAGAAATTCTCAAGCTTCTCTCCGGCAACTTATACGAACCGCGGCCGACCCTCAGGAGGAATACGTATGAGGGCTGAATGCGGAATTGAATTTTTGCCAAAAGGTGTCCATCATCAATTTCAATTTTTTTTTTTTATTAAAAGAAATGGGTTTATGAGAGTCAGTTGACGACCTCACCTGAAGGAATGGCGAATTTGGGATGGGTTTTTATTGAAACGAGCGGCCTCAAGCCTACTCATGTGTGGGGTGGACAATCTTGCCAATTTTCGTTGTTTTGGGCTTTAAACCCAAAACAACGAAAATTGGCAAAATTGTCACACTTAAAGTGTGATTTTCACCCCTAAATCTTTAATAAAATTAAATGTGCCGCATTCCATTCTCTTCCGTGTTAAAACGACGAAGAGGTTCAGGTCCGGGAAATTTTCTACTCGAGTCATGAGTTGGAAGGTAGAAAAGATTATAAGTTCAACCCATCTCCAATTCCGCAATATTTACACGAGTCACTATGTAACCGACAGATTTTTATTTTTCACGGTTCTTTTTCCGGAATTCGTCGCAAGTATCCACAAAAACCAGATGCAATGTACAATTCGATCCAAAAACTTTTCTCAACCACTAAAAACGATGAAATTGACCTCAATAGTTTCCCTCAACTTTACCGCTCGATTCTTTGAAATTCCTCGGTTTTCGAGATAAACAGAACGCGAAAGAAACGCGGCTATCTAATACCGTCCCGCCCCGTCGTAACGCGAATGGAGAGGACCTCCGGGGAATTATGAAAGGGGGCACAAAAAAAAAAGAAAAATAGGAAAACGAAACGAGAAAGAAAGGAGAGTGCAAGGATATCGCGGATGCCGAGGGGAACACAACATGCACACATGCTGCTGGTGTAAACTGTAGGATTGATGCGAAACCGATAATGTCGTCGCGGGAGCTGCAGGGGGCGGACGGGGGGGGGGGGGGGCAAAAGAGCTTGCCTCTGCCGGCCGCGCCGCTGCCGGCTCGAGCGGTCTGTTCCTATCTGGTGACCTCCGCATTTACGGGGAAGGGCCCAACCCCGACATTTCTTCCTCTCTTTTTACGCGACCATACAGATATAGCGCGGGAACGAGAGACGCGTATCCACAATGGGAGTAGACCGCGATGTATCAGATTTTTATTCGACCAGCGAAGCAGACCATATTGCGATATTCTACACACACATTTTTTTTTTTTAGTATTTTCATTTTTTTTATTTTTTTTTATTAGCTCTTTTACTTTTTCTTCACCGATACAATACACGCCCCCCCCCCCCCATCCGAACCCCCTGAGGTCACATCGGCGGTATGCCTGCGGTATTTCAACGACATCCGGGGGAATATCGAAATTTGCCGAGAGAGGAAGAACGAGAAAACGAGGAGTTGCGGGCAGCCTGTGAATAATTGAAATTGAAGCAAATAATAATTCGAAAGGTGTGCCGTCGCGGCCGCCTCCGCTGCACGACAGTTGATTATTTTTTATCGCGGGAATCTATGGGCGGTCCGAGTGGAATGCATACGGAGGCTTTTTCGTTATTTTTTTTTTGTTGTTCCTTTTTTGTGGCCATTATCATAGAACACGCGAAGGGCGAAAGGCTCTGCGCGGCGAAGCTCCAAATGGACTTTGTTCGCCGGTCGAGAAAAGTGAGGATGAGAAAATGGGCATTTTTTTACGCTAATCGTTTACGCTGCTCTGTTTCCGAGTGGGGGTGAGATGGACCACGGCCGTTACGCGTTATAAAATACGTTAAAAAACTAAATTTGTTACCGTAACAAATTTAGTTTGTTAGTATTGGAATCAGAAAACCAGCTTGTAACCGGACCAACATTTTCTTGTACCAACAAATCATCTTCTTGTACCAACAAATCATCTTCTTGTACCAACAAATCATCTTCTTGTACCAACAAATCATCTTCTTGTACCAACAAATCATCTTCTTGTACCAACAAATCATCTTTTTGTACCAACAAATCATCTTCTTGTACCAACAAATCATCTTCTTGTACCAACAAATCATCTTCTTGTACCAACAAATCATCTTCTTGTACCAACAAATCCTTCTTGCATCTTCTTGGTAACAAAAAGATTTTTGTTACCGTAACAAATTTAGTTTGTTAGTATTGGGGTAAGAAAACCAGCTTGTAACCGTAGCAACATTTTCTTGTACCAACAAATCATCTTCTTCTACCAACAAATTTTATTTCTCCGTGCAATCTCGCACCAAAGCAAAAAAAAAAAACCATACAAATATTATAACCAAAAAAAAAACAAACAAAAAAGTCTTAAAAATCGCTGATTCAAGGTCACCGGATAGTTCGTCCACCCGGCGTCTATTTTTAATGAAGAAACCACCACGATAAATCCTCGACGGCTCGGAGCCCCCGTAATTCTCCCCGTTCTATTCACCCCTCCGACTATAACTATGCAGTCCTCGTTCATGCATGCCCCGATGCGTCTACGTGGGCGACATTCGTAAGCGTCTCCGGTGTATTATATCATCCCCGCCATACAAACGCATTACCGAGAGCGCGGAGAGTGCCGCGAGGTGCATGAGATCGGGGCGTCGGGGCGTGCCGCCGCTTGCTGTCGTGAGCCAGGCCCGAAGGGGTGTCGTAGACACCTAGCACTTATTATTACATCGTCTGTGACGCGAAAACCGCCCCCCCAACCCCCGACCGGCTTCCGCAGCGACGGAAGCTGAACCGACGTTGAGACCGAAGCGAACGCTTCCCTTCGGTCTGCTGGTAACAAACCCGTCCCCAACCCGTCAAGCGCCTCAGCCCCCGGTCGGGTGAGGGGGAACGAAGGGGTGCAGTGGCGGGGAAGGGTGGGAGGGGCGGGAGGGGTGGGGGTGGGAACAAACGCGAAGTTTCAGATGGCTTTCCGTCTACCGACGCTAACTTTCAGGTAATTAAGTGCGTCGCAACTTGGTTAAGGCGCGTAATTGTGTTTTATAAGAAGAGAGGCGAGGGGGGGTTTTAAGAGAAACGGGGGCGGGCGGGGGAGGGGGTAGGGTAGGTGAAGCTGCCGGAGACGCCTGGGCTCTTTGTGACGCTTAGCGGCTTAGCGGAAAGGAGAGAAAACGGCTGCTCGTGGTGCAGCTGGTGCAGTTTCTCGTTTGTGAGACACGATAAGTTGGTGCAGGGAGTAAGTTATAGGGGGAGGTGATACGCGCGGAGGAACGCCAATAACGCCGGCGTCGAAGACTCGCGGGGCTGCACAGGCGAGTCTGTATGGGGGGCGGATCGTACACGTACAAAAATAATTTATTTGACGGGTGCCAAGTAAATAAATATTTTGTTGGTTTAAATAAATATTTGTTTGGCTTAAATAAATGTTTATTTGGTTTAAATAAATATTTGTTGGGTTTAGATAAATATTTGGTTGGTTTAAATAAATATTTGTTTGGTTTAAATAAATATTTGTTTGGCTTAAATAAATGTTTATTTAGTTTAAATAAATATTTGTTGGGTTTAAATAAATATTTATTCAAATTAACTTAATATTTATTGAAATCAAGTAAATCATTTTTCGGGGTGTAAAAAATTGGGCAGTTTGGCAACTTCAGCTCTCATCAGTTTGATTACCTTATTTATTTAATTACCTTATCGCGTCTACCGTTTCAGAAAATTCTGATACGAGAAAACATTTATAAAAACAGCTATTTAATTTTTTTCTACAACAATGATTATAAATTGGGGTTTAAAAACATATATAAAAACGGTAATTGAACGCGAGGGGGTTTTTTGAGAGAAAGGGGAGGGGGGAGCGAGGTAAGAGATGAAGAGAAACTCCCCGAGACGACCAGGTGTCTTCAGTGATAACAAAATGCGGTTGAATCAACTAAAGATTCAAATAAATATTAACTTTTCACTATAATATTAGATATTTAGATCGAACAAAATATTTTCATGCCTCAAAAATGTTTGTGTGAAATCATAAAAAAAAAATTGTTGAGCCGATCGATCTTTTATCTGTACGATAAAAATATTTATTCAAACATCCCCGCCCGAATCTTTAGTTAATTCAACCGTGTTTTGTTATCAGCGCTGAGCCGCTTATCGGCTTCCTGGAGGGGGGGGGGGGGGGGGGAGAAAAGGCTGCCGGTGGTGCAGTTCCGCGTTTGTGAGCCGCGATAAGTTGGTGTACGGAGTAACTTATAGGTTGAGGTGATACGGGCAGAGGAACGCCAATAACGTGGGCGTCGAAGACTCGCGGGGCGCGCAGGCGAGTTTGCACGGTTGGTGCGGGGGCGGCGAGGCGCGGATAGTAAAATCGGGAAGTTTCGGGAAAGCGTGTACCGCCAACCGCGAGTTAATTAGTTGTATGGTTCGTAATAGTTTAACGTAGCGTGGGCCGCCTTACGTTGCGCGTTTCGTGCCTAACTTCCGGGTAATTTGCGGAACGCCGGACGAGGCAATGCCAGGCTGCAAAGTTCTCGGGGCAGCGTTGCGAGATATGACGTACACTCGACGGACACGTCGAGCGCCCGGCGAAGGGCAAGGGTCGGCC
This sequence comes from Ichneumon xanthorius, assembly GCA_917499995.1. Lineage (NCBI taxonomy): Eukaryota > Metazoa > Arthropoda > Insecta > Hymenoptera > Ichneumonidae > Ichneumon > Ichneumon xanthorius. The sequence continues at coordinate 14,460,512 of OU824205.1, read as the reverse complement.
CGCATCGAACGAGGACTCAACATTTTTCGACAAAAAAAATTCGTACGCTATACATTTTTTATTTATTTATTTATTTATTTATTTATATTATAAGGAAACTTATGAAAATAATTTCGCGGCGCGTGGCGCAAAAATATTAGTGTGACATGTGAAATATATTCGTTGTTCCGTGGAAGGAACTTTATATTTTGGCACATGTTTCATCGAATATATAGCGATTTATATATTTGTTATCAATATATAAATATTGTATCGAATATGTAGCACACTATTCGTTACGGCACGCGATATTAGTTGGATTGGACAACAGACGAACGAACGGACGATCGATACAACATCGGTCGTGTCATGTCAGCGAGTCTGGACGAGACCTTCAAAGCGAACAGACGTGTGACATTACGTGATCGGGATAATTAAAGTTTATCGTTATTAACAATATCCGCCCCAAAATGAAATACGCGCGTTATTCATTCGCTCGGTCGTTACAGTATTAATGACAATAATTTAATTATGCTCTTTTTTTTAACATAGTTATATGTTTAATTATGTGTCGAACTTTGAGAAAATGTGTCTAATATTTTAAACTCTATATATATATATATACATTTTTATTCATTTTTTAATTTATTTAATTCAACGAAATATGAAAATCTTTGGATATGAAAATATGAAGGAACTTTATATTCCGGAACATCTTTCCGATATATCTTCGACTATATAGCAATTCATACATTTAGTATAAATATATAACCATCAATAATAATAATAATAATAATAATAATATTTTTTAAAAATATTTAGATGTCGAAATTTCAGGAAATGTGTCCAAAGAAAAATCGATTGGTGTGTATATATATATATATATTTTTTATGTAACAAGAAAAATCCCTTAAATCGTCGGATGCAGCACGGTCGCATAAAAGTGCCAGCTTCGGTGTCCCGCATGTGCCTCGCCGTTCGAGGACCGAGAGATTTGTGGGCGCGCGGGCGGAATCGCGACGTGTCGCATGAACAAATTGGACAAATTGGCTGTATATCGGGGACAGTGTGGAGGGTGTACGGGCCACGACAATTAGCTAATGCATCGTGGGGCGTGCTTCTCTCCTCCGTATCTCTGTCCGGAGCGCCGGATGCCGATGCTAGTTTACGAGCCTGCCGACCGACCCTCCGCGTAGCTTACGTACCGGCGGGTGTAACTGCGCTTCCGCTACGTGTACACAAGTTCCCCGCACTCGTTAGTTACCTATAACCCTCGCATGCAACCCTAGACTCTTTCTCTAGCTGCGGCAGTATTTTTCGTCCGCGACCCTTCTTCACCCCGACGGAAAATTCTCTTTGCTCGCCGGGACAGCCGCACCGCTCTCGATAATTGCGGCCCATAAAGTTCAATTCAGCACGACAACCCCTCTCGATTTGCACAGCCGGCAGACGTGATGCCGAACGTCGTGCACTCTCCGAGCCGACCGATTCACGACTACAACTGCACGGCACCCCGCTTTGCGTGCACAATGGCACAAGGCGATGTTACCGAGCGAGTTCGTCGCACTGGCTCGGCGACGGGACTAACGTTCTCGATGGAGGGGTGGAAAAGATTTTTTTGTTTTTTATTCCATCACATTTGGTCAAGCGAGGAGGGAATTGGACGACTTTAGGCGATAAAAGGTATTTTTTTAAAATGTTTGTTGTATTTTATTATTTTTTTGAATCTGTGACAAAAACTGTAAAAATTGTGTAAATAAGGCCTTTTTTATTCAATTAAGTTGGTCCAAGCTGGGGGAATTGGACGATTGTAGGCGACAAAAGGTATTTTTTTCATTTTTATTGTATTTTATTATTTTTTTTTCAGTGACAAAAATTGTAAAAAAATCGTGTCAAAATTCCAACCGATTCATGACTGTAACTGCACGGTACTGCACTTTGCGTGCCAATGGTACACGGCGATGTTATCGACTGAGTTCGTCGCTCTAGCTGGTCGGCGCGACTACCATTATTGTCGACATACCGGTAGAAACCATTTTTTTAAGTTCAATTAGATTTGCAAAAAGATAATAATTAAAATGAATTAAGCGAATACATGACTTTTATTTCAATTAAATTTCAATTTAAAAAAATCGTTTCCGCGAGTGCATGCAACATCGTCGATTCCCTTCGCATTTATTTATTTACCCCGCATTGAATAATTGAAACGGAGGGTCGTTGAAAAGGAATCGCGTTTCGTGTCTTTTACGATCTTTCGGGAAAAGTGGATGAGGGATCTCGCGTGATTTGCTCGTGGCCCGAGGCCAGCACGTCCTCGTCACGCGACGTTATGTGCCCCATGTACAGTTCCACGCTCTTCTACGCCGTATGTACAGTGCGAGTGTGTACGCTCGCGTTTTGTCTCTTCGTGCGTTTTATTTTTTCGTAAGTCTGGTCAGGGTTGCGCGGACGGAAGGAGAGAAACGGAAGAGAGGAAAAATCGGGCGGTGCGGATTTGGAGCTAAAAGCGCGACGAGATTTCGAGTTACTCCTCTTCGCCGCAGCTTTGATTTAATTAACCTGTCTCGTCGAACGTTTCGGAAAATTCTAATACGATAAAACATTTATTAAAAAAAAATATATGTATATATATACAATTTTTTTTCTACGACAATGATTCTAAATTGGGGTCTAAAAAAAAAAAGATATAAACGGAGGGGTGGACATTTATCGTGCTTTCATAGACTTACGATTCGTTCCGTGGAGTACCATCGTGCCCGCTTAACTCGAACGTTTTTTTTTATTTATTTTTATGCTTTCCGTTTTTTTTTGTATTTTAATTATCACCTTTTAAATCACGCAAAGTAATTAACGAAAAAAAACCGAAAGCAACGGGGCAAACAACAGGCGGCAGCGTTGGGCTGAGATCGGCAGGGATGCGATAAACTCGCGTTGCGAATAATCACGAATTTTTTCCGGTCAGACAGCAACAACAAAAAATGTCGGTGTTGTATTTTTTTTTAGAAAAAATCCCGGTCTCGTTCTCGGGGTCGACGAGGCCGAGACACTGTAAGAATCATTACGCGTTCTCGAGAAAAAGCTGGTGAAAATTTTCTTTCGCTCTCTAAAACTCGATTCCAAAAAAAAAAAAAAACAATAACAAAAAAAAACAATAAACTGAAAGTTCCCTCACAGCGGCTCGAAAGTCCCCGTCAATGTAATCGGCATATCGCGATCGCAGCACCTCCTCCCGTTCCCCTCGTCGCAACCCTTTTATATATATATTTAAAAATGTTTATTATGTATTATGTTCTTTTCTCTATCCCGTGCGCGCTGGCTTCTTTATCGCAGCCTTTGATAATTGTCGCGTGCCGCGTTTTGAGCGTTGGCTCGAAAGTCAAGCGGCCCTGGCTTTCGCGCGGCGGCACAGTTTGCGCAATTGCGATGTGGAATACTAAAAAAAAAAAAGAAAAAAAAAACAACACACATAAAACAAAACGAGCTCGCTCGCGAAACTCCTCGGGGTATGTATGCGCCCCCGTCGATGGGAAAACGCAAGTCCCGCAAGTAAAACGGACCAATAAAACCCCGGAGACGTTGGGGCGTCGCGGGCGTCGCAGTGACTGGCGAGCTACATCGGCGCCCTCTTCCCTTCACCCTCGCTCTCTCTCGCCGGGTCTATACTTCCGTCCCTCTCTGCTTGTCTCTCACTCCCTCGTTCTCCATCCGTCCTTTCCACCCCACCGCCAACTCCACTGGGGAGATCGCAGTGGTGCTCGTTTTCGAAGTCGCGCTGTTGGGGACGCGGTTTGGGCTCGCGCCGTTCGGCCAGTGGTTCTCAATGCGCCCGCACCGCGTACACTGCGCGAGCACCTCTGCGCTTACCGGCGGAACGCATGCACGGAGAGGGTTCTCTTTCCGTCCCGTTGACGCCGCTACGGCGTCCCTGTCGCACTTGCGCGTCGCTTCCCACTCCCACGGAGTCTCCCGCGAGGGGCGAGCCACGTGACGCGGCGATCGTCCAATGGCGCGCCGAGTCTGCGCCGGCCAGCGGTGCTCAACCCGAATCTTCGGTCGCCGGCGGAGCGCTAACGTTTTCACAATGCGCCCTAGAATGCGGGGTCGTAAAGAGACTGCCTTGCGTACGAGCACGCTGCACGCTTAGGAGTAAGTGAAAGACCTCCCTCACGACTCAACCTCCCCCCCCCCCCCCCCCTACGGCGCTCGGTCGGTATAGAAAACTGTAGTCAACTTTTTTCACGGCTAGTGGACATGTACGGTCTGGCGGCAAGTCTCGGCGAAAGGCGAGGCTGTATAGGCGCTGTGAGACTTCTCACTCGGTCGTGCATGCGAGGGCCTGGGAAAATGGAGTCGATTAGAGCTTTTGTTACCGACGGCGGTAACTCGAGTGGAGTCGGAGAGGTGTGTTGATTTAAGAAACGGTCTTTTTATCGCGCAGATCATAAGACTATGTAAATTTATTAATTGCGTGAATTACTTACTTACGTTTTGGGGAATCGTGAGGCGGGACTGGGAGAATTATTTAATCGTGCGGACGGCAAACGATGCGGTTTTTCGTGTGTCTGATTGAATAATTGTTAGAGGGCTTTCTCGTGATTAATAAAATTAGCCTGGATTGTCCGAGGTGTAATTTATTGGGTACTTGGTCTTTGGCTCGCCGGAGTCTAATCGAATTAAAATGAAATATTCAGACGGGCGAAACGCAAGCTCGGTCGGTATAGAAAATTGTAATCAACTTTTTTTTGCTACTACTGGACATGTACGGTTCGAGGGAAAGTTTGGGTGAAAGCTGACGCTATATACGCTATATACGCTTTCTGTGAGACTTCTCGCTCGAACGTGCATGACCTGGGAATAGGATCGATTACAGTTTTTATTACCGCCCGCGGTAATTCGCATAGACTCTGAAAGGTCCGTGGATTTAACAATCGCCCTTTTTACCGTGCAAATCGTAGCATGGATCGTTTTTCGTGTATTTGATTAAATAATTTTTTGAGTGCTGCCTCATGATTAATAAAATTAGCCTCGATTGACTAAGGTATAATTTATTTGTTACCAGATCTTTGGCTCGCCGGAGTCTGATCGAATTAAAATTAAATATTCAGTTCGACCAAACCCAAGCTCGGACTTGTGCGGTTTGGAGAAAAGTCCCGTCGAAAGCCGACGCTATATACGCTTTTCGTGAGACTTCCCACTCGATCATGCATGCCACTATCTGGGAATAGAGTCGATTACAGTTTTGTAAAGGTCTCTCGCTAGTGACAATAAGTGACTGAATAAGTGACAAACTCGTTTGTCACTTATTTTTATATACGAACCTGTCCTTTTATTTTCCGTGTTTTTAAAATTAACAATTTTAGTTTGTACTTTTCTTTATAAAACTAGAAAAGTAACAAATAAAAAATTGTGGACGTTTGTGGACAATAAGTTATGGTAAAAAGTACAAACTTTTTTACTGTGTACGTTTAACAAACGGCTTTTTTATCCTGCAAATCACAAAACTTGTGGTTTTTTTCGTGTATCCGGTTAAATAATTCTTCGAGCCCTACCTCGATATTAATAAAATTGGCCTCGATTGACGGAGGTATAATTTATTTCGAACCCGATCGTCGGCTCGCCGTAGTCTAATCGAATTAAAATGAAATATTCAGACGGGGTAAAAATTCTCGCTATGGCGGAGAATTTTGTTTTATCGACCGACCCGCAGCATCCTTAACACCGTTCTCCGGAAATATGGAAGTTTTTATAGCTGTGTGTGTAAATCGACCCTAGTTACAAAGATGGTAAGAAACTCTCGCAAAAAATATGTGAAGTTACGAGCTAAAGGGCGATAAATAATCACGTCGCCCGCCGCTGCTTTTTTTCCCCGGCTCGTAAAGCTCTCGCTATACCGTTACATTTCTCCGCTATAACCGGCCTGAAATTCGCGAGTCATGCAACAACCCACTCCCCCCTTCCACCCTTTCTCCCGCCCCCAAACCCAAGAGTTATAAATAGTCCTGAGGTAAACATCCGTTTTCCGGCCGGTTGACTAAATTATTCGTCGGATCGGCCGCGAACCTCCGATTCATTTTTTCATTTTTACCCCCCCCCCCCCCCCCCAATTTTTCCGACCGCGGATGCTGCGCGGCATCGGCGGCGTGAGCGCGGATATAAATCGTCATAAAGCTCGTAAAGTGTCATGTTTTAATAACTGGCCTGTCAGAAAAAAAAAGACAAATTCGGGCAATATTTGTATCCAAATATAGTCGTATCAACCGAAATGACTGTACATCATCCAGGCGCACGGATAAAAATTCTCTTATCGCTGGCCAACAAATCATACACTGTAAAAAAAATTTGTTTGAAAATTAAAGTACAGTATTGGAAGCTTTTTTTGCATAAACTGTTTCTAAAATTTCAAATACATATGCGTTGCAATTTGACAGAAAAATTTGTATTTTTCATGAAATTTTTTGAAAATTTCTAGCAAAATATTTGTCATTTTAATATCTGGCACATTTTACAAGCAAAGTACATCAATGTTTAATTAATACGAGTAATGTTAGCAAATTTCAAGTTCCAGTGCATTAAATTTACAATTTATGTTAACAGTGAACGTTTCGTTTCATTCTGCAATGTCAAAAAAATTCGTACGAAATTTAATGTACCGTACTGGAAGTTTTTATGCAAGAACTGATGTATTAAATTGAGTGTAAAATTGTGGTGAAAAAATTCATGTTCAGTGTCTTAAAATAATTGGAAATACTTTATTTTTAATAATTCCCTTTAATGAAAGTATTTCAATTTAAATAATTTAAGTTAATTTCAATGAAAAAGTAGATTCATTTTTTATCATAATTGTACATTGAATGCACCAGTTTTTGTATACAAACTTCCAGTCCGGTACATTAAATTTACAATTTTTTTGTTTACAGTCTATTTCATTTTTTTTTATCCTCGTCGGAACACGGGCTTCGAGAATGAAAGTATAAGAGAAGCGATGTGCCCATTATGGAGCATCGTTCTGCGGGGGATGCGTGCGGATCGTGCGGCACGTGGCCATACCGGGTCGGTGCGGGGCGAGCGGTAAGTCTGGAGAAGCAGTCGAGGAGATTGCGAAGGAGAGGAGAGCGGATGAGAAGGCGGTTTGACTATATGTGGGAACTCGGTACACGTGTGTAAGTATAGCTATGGATGAGCAGTCATCCCCTGTTTCTCTGTATAGTCTTGTGGCCTCAGGCGGAGGAGGGGGGAGGGGGGGGGGAGTTCGCATATAGCCCAGTAATTCGCGTGGGCCACACTGTGGCAACAGACGGCTCGTCGGGAGACGTCGAAGGCATCGCGGTGGCTTATCGTAGCCCGCGAGGGTGACCGAGCCGTTCGATAACTCCCCTTCGCTGCTCTCAGCTGTCTCTCGTTCGGTATCTCCCTCCGGTAGTATTATCGAGCTCGAAATTCGCGCGTTCCCTCGTCTCTGATCGATGGCTTTATTAATAAAGATTAAATTTCTTCTTTTTTTTTTTTTACTTTTCCACCACGCTGGGCCGCGGCGGGGCTGGAGCGCTTCAGAGACATTCCGCGCTCGCCTGACGGAGGGACGATAAGGAACGGAACTGGCATCGAGAATTAACGAGACATCGATTAACCCTTTAAGGGGCTTTTTTTTTTTTTTTTTTTTTTTTTGTGGAAAAGGAATTTTTTTTTTGCTCGGTCGCCAGGGACTCTACAGCGTCGATGGGGGGGGGGGGGGGGGGGGGGAATAGGGCAAAATGGAACACCTGGGTAAAACGGACGGGTCTACTTAGTTTGATGTTGGAACGAATTGTAATTTGCACTTTATGTGGAAAACGTCGTTTCTAAAAATGCGTTTTTTTCGGTTCTTGATTTAGGGTAAATGTGGCAAATATGGACCACTCGATTAACACGTAATTCAGTAACACATGAACCGGGCCATATTCACCACATTCACCCTACCCACCCGCGCAAAGAAAATAAAATGCCGAAATCCCGATCGAACAATTTTCCCTCAAATACATCACATCTCGTAAAATGTTGTCAAAATTTCAAAATATTTTTTAATTCCCATTAAACACGATATAAAAAAATGGGTGTATCGCGACCGAAGCCGAATATGCCAGAGGGGCAGTTAAAGGATTTTAATGAAGACTAAACGACGCGCCACCGCCACTCGCGTATCGATTCGATAACGACGATTTACAGTCTGAGAATTTAAATAAATTTTCGATCCCATTAAATTTTCATTATCGCGTTGACCCCCACGCCGTTTGCAATTAAACCTGCTCCGCCGTGGAAGAACGCTGTATCGAAATTGCGCTGAAATTTAGCGGTCGGAGTGCGCCCGGTTATTCAGCCGCGCCTTGACGTGACAGCGAACGCAGCGGAGCGACCGCCGGGCGTGTGGGCGAGAGGGTTGAAATTTAATTACGCGTTGGCCTAGACCGGGCCACCTGATACGTCGGACGTGAAGACAGGCTATGACCGCGCTCGTTGACCCGCTCGCCAACTATGCCGCACTGAAATCCGAGAAGGATGATTCTCTCTCGGCTTCCGTTGTAAAGAACGGGGCTACGGGAGAGCCTCGAGGTGATACGGCGTTATAACGGCTCGAGCCGAGATACAACTAAAGAGAGATTTCGAGTGGAAAAAAAAAATATATATGGGGCATTCCATACCTACGTCGGACCCTCGACCGCTTCAATTCGGTTGGTAATTTTTTATAATATAGTTCTAACTCTAAAAATCACTCCAAATTTTTTATAATTTTTTTTTATTTGCATTAATTATAATTTTTCAAAGTGAACATATTTTTAGCCGGAATTAAAAATTCTGAAAAAAATTCTGAAAAATTCTGTATTAGATATGAACATTTTTAAGCCTAAAACCAGAATCGTAAAACGTTTGCTTCTAGATGTTTTTTGATCTTTGCTTCCTTTTTTTAAGTGAACATATTGTTAGGCCAAATTAAAAAATCTGACAAAATCCTCAAAAAACATGTATCAGATATGAAAATTTTTAAAGGCTTAAAAATTGTCATATCTAATACAGGATTTTTCAGAATTTTTTCAAAATGCTTAATTCCGGCTAAAAAAATGTTCACTTTAAAAAATTGTAATTAATGCAAATTTAAAAAAATAAAAAATAAAAAAAAATTCGAGTGATTTTTAGAGTCAGAACAATATTATAAAAAATTACCAACCGTATTGAAGAGGTCGAGGGTCCGACGTCGGTCGAATCGGTATGGAATGCCCCATATATAAAAAAAACATTGCAAAGAAAAATAGCGAACCGAAGGCGGGGATGAAAGGGTCGAAGCGTTGAAAAGAGCTCGGCCAGATCCGTTGGATATATAAAATGGGGGTTTCGTTGAGAGCGTGGGGAACGTGCGGGATCTCCGGGCGTTGCTGCGAATGCGACGACGAGGGCGGGAGCCGGAGTAGACGCGCAATTAAAACCGGCGCGAGAGCCTCACCGCTCTCCGGCGTTTAATCACGTCACCGGCAGTTTAATTTGAAACCTATACTCCGCGGGCAAAGCGTGGGAGCCATAATGCGGGTATACACAACGGTGCCCGCTCTATCTCCCTGGCTATCCGTGAAAGTGACGATCCGCGGAGTTTACTCAGCTCGGGTACACACGCGACACACACGGGCTGACAGGGTGTAATGCGGCAATGTTCGATGGACGTGTCTTCTCGAAATCGCTGCTCGATCGAGGATTCAATTATACGCTCGACGCAGCGGAACAGACTCGATGCGTATCGGGTAAAGAGAACCGAGACTTCGATGTATTATATATTTTTCCGTGAAATCTTCCGGAACTGGCGACGCCGGAAGTGACTTCGTAACCGGAAATACGTCTCTTCCGGTTTGAAAATTCTCACTTTTCGACCGGAAGTGACGTCACACCGAAAAGATACACCTCTTCCGGTTTGAAAATTCTCACTTTTCGACCGGAAGTGACGTCACACCGAAAAAATACACCTCTTCCGGTTTGAAAATTCTCACTTTTCGACCGGAAGTGACGTCACACCGAAAAAATACACCTCTTCCGGTTTGAAAATTCTCATTTTTCGACCGGAAGTGACGTCATACCGGAAATAAGTCACTTCCGTTTTGAAAATTCGCATTTTTCGACCGGAAGTGGCGTCCTACCCGAAATAAGTCACTTCCGGTTTGAAAATTCGCATTTTTGGACCGGAAGTGACGTCATATCGAAAAATACATCCCTTCCAGTTTGGAAATTCCCATTTCCCGACTGGAAGTGACGTCACACCGGAAATACGCTTCTTCCAGTTTGAAAATTCTAATTTTTCAACCGGAAGTGACGCGTTTCCGGTACGACGTCACTTCCGATCGAAAAATTAGAATTTTCAAATCGGAAGAGACGAATTTCGGATAAATCTCCGGAAATTTAAATTTCCGGATTTAAAATGTCCTAGTTCATAGCGAGCTACAAAAACCTGTCAGTAATATATATATATACATATATGTATATATATAATGTTATATATGTATATTAATATATATATGTATATCGACCGGTAACCCCTTTCCGCTTATGCATCGGTTATGGAAATGTGACAAACAATAAATACCGTGGGTTTCCTCTCGGTTGACTATCGCCATAATTTTGCGGCATTGCGGACAGGGCCATTCGTTAAAGTATTTATATTTATTGGCTTTTATATACAGCCCAAACGAAATTGTGTACAGAGAGTCGTTTATAGAATAACGATACACGAGATTCGATTTCATACGAAATTTCGATGCGGATGAACTCTCGCCGTTGCGGTTTAATGTGACGGAAGAGCGGGGCGTAAAACGGAACACCGGGGCAAAATGGACTTTCAGCAATTTTTTCCGGATCATGAAAAAAAAAAAAAAAATACATCTTCTCTTACACACATCGCACACTATCAGAAAGCGAACAAAATCGCGTATCTCAAATGGCGAACGCCGGTCCGTTTTGCCCCATCCCGCTACGCTGTCGGCACCGGCGCCGTGCGCGTTACACAAAAGGTGTTAAATTTCAATCCAACCTGTTAACACCGACCGACCTCTGCAACATTGACGGCTGGAGGGTCCGAAGAATTTCTAAAGGCAAAAAAGGATCGCCCAGCCAAGCCATCGGATATCCTATCGGATTCGCTCGAAACTTTGGCCCTGCCCGGAATTGCGGGTTGGCGACCGTGGACTCGCCTCGGCCATACAATTGTGTATGTATATACGTATATACATCTCCGCGTATATATTTAACGAAGCTGCAGTCCGTGAGATGAGAAAAGAGGATGACGAGGGTAAGAGAGCGAAGAGTGCCAGTGGAAATAGCAGGAAAAGTAGGGGGGAGGGGGGGGGGGGGGATGAGGCCAGAAGGAAAACGAGAGATCCGTCGATTCGCTTGCGAAAACTCCGGGAAGGGAAGCGGAAAGCGAGAGAGCAATCGCGCGCCGTTCCTCCTCCCCCCCCTCCCCCCGCCCCCCTCCCCCGCAGGCCGCATTACGAGAACGTGGCACTTTTCATCGCTGAAAAGTATGTCGCATTAATTAAAGCTACGTACACCGTCAACCCCTGCTGGCGTTCTTCCTGCCGTAGCATTACTCGGCTCCGGCTGCAATTACGGGATTTCCAACAGCAGCCGGCTTACCCGGAGTCTATCTCGTTTCTTCTACCAGGCATGTATACTGCTATATATGTATATAGTTTTTTTTGCTGGCGGATGTTTGTTTAATTTTTTTTTCTTTCTTTTATAGATTCGTTGATAGGAATAAACCTGCCATCCGTATCGGCTGGACTCTTATTCCGAAAGTAATTAGCGATATTGCGGAAGAATCGCAACCCGGAGTTGGAAATGCACGGCAGATTCATGTTTCACTGGATTTACCACTTTTAATCCTATTTCATTCAACGAAACAAGATTGTTGAAATTGCAAGAAAAAATTGTTCGTGCCTGTGACGGAAACTGAGATTTTCAAACCGGAAGTGACGTCATGAAACCATTTCTCTACAATTTTCGTTTTGTTTTTATTTTTTACCATCCGTATGGGCTGGACTCTTATTCCGAAAGTAATTAGCGATATTGCTGAAGAATCGCAACGCGGAGTTGGAACTGCACGACAGGCGAGATTCATGTTTTACTAGATTTGGCGCTTTTGCAAATTGCACTTTTGCAAATTGCAAGAAAAAATGGTTCATGCCGGTGCCGGAAACTGAGATTTTCAAACCGGAAGTGACGGTTTCATGCCTGATGTCACTTCCGGTGGAAAACAGAAATTTTTCAAACCGGAAGTGACGTCATAAAAACATTTCTCTACAATTTTCATTTTGTTTTTATTTTTTATAGATTCGTTGATACGAATAAACCTGCTATCCGTACCGGCTGGCCTCTTATTCCGAAAGTAATTCGCAATATTGCAGTGAAGTTGCAGCGCGGAGTCGGAACAGCACCGCAGGCAAGGTCCACGTTTCTCCAGATTAACCACTTCTAATCCTACTTCATTTGAGAAATGCGGTTAGTCAACGAAACACAGATTGTTGAAACGAGAAAAAATTCTTCGTGACTGTGAGCAGAAAATTTCTGTACGAACCTTCCGTCCGTCTCCACTACCGGCTGGCTTCTTATTCCGAAAGTAATTCGCAACGCGAAGTTGGGACTGCACCGCAGACAAGATCCACGTTTCGCTCGATTGACCGCTTTCAATTCTATTTCATTTGAGAAATGCAGTTTGTCAACGAAACAGAAGTTGTCGAAACGACAGGAGAAAAATAGTACGTGCCAGTGAGCAAGAAACTTCTGCACGAACAATCTTTGGACGGGGCACGAGATTGGAGGATTTTTTTTGGCTGTTGCGATGATGAGATTTCGTGTAATGGACGGTCCGTGAATCCATCCGGAGTGAGTCATCACGAGCGCTATCCCTCGAGCAATTTCCGTCGTCGAATTGAACTTTTATTGCATTAGGGACAAGTTCCGTTCGGGCCGTCCCACAATCAGCTCCGTGCTTTCATTTCAAATTCTGGTTCGAGAGAGGAAAAGAGACATCGAGCGCAGATTCATCATTGAAATAACCCAGGCAAGCGCATCTCGACAGTTAAACGCTTTATCTACTACTCGTTCGTGACGCAACCTTTGAGTGGGCGGATCTGTTTGTGGATTACCTTTGGATTCTTTCGTTTGTTAATGACAGTCGGGACATTCTTATTATTGCTTTCGGTGAAATACAGGTTTTCAAACCGGAAGTGAGGTTCTACTTCCATGACGTCATTTCCGGTGGAAAACTGTGATTTTTAAACCGGAAGTGACGATTTCATCCCTGCGTCACTTCCGGAGGAAAACAGAGATTTTCAAACCGGAAGTGACTGTTTCATGCCTACCGTCACTTCCGGAGCAAAACAGAGATTTTCAAACCGGACGTGACGGTTTCATCCCTGCGTCACTTCCGAAGGAAAACAGAGATTTTCAAACCGGAAGTGACGGTTTAATCCCACGTCACTTCCGGTGGAAAACAGAGATTTTCAATGCGGAAGTGACGGTTTCATCCCACGTCACTTCCGGCGGAAAACTGAGATTTTCAAACCGGAAGTGACGATTTCATGTCTGACGTCACTTCCGGTGGAAAGCTGAGATTTCACAACCGGAAGTGACGGTTTCATCCCTGACGTCACTTCCTGTGGAAAATTGAGATTTTTTCAAACCGGAAGTGACGTCATAAAAATATTTCCCTACAATTTCTGATTTCTCGTTTCTCAGCAAGATCAAAATGCTTGTTGCATCGCAGTCGTTTCACAATCCTCGTGTATTACGCAAAGACACTTAACTTAACTTTACAGCCGAGACATTAAGGTTCCCACTTAGATACTCGGCAATCGGCTCTCTCCGGGATGAAAAGATAAATCTCTCGTTCGTTAATTCATCGGATTCTCCGCGGTTCGCGCATGCGCGTCCCCCAATGTTATCTCAACCCGACGCACGGTCGAACGAGCGAGCAAAAAATCGCGAAGAATGGACGGACCGTATGAAAAGTCGAGAGTCGAGAGTAGGCGAGAGAAGAAGAAGAAAAAAAACGAAGGAATCGTAGATAAAAGTGCGAGACGTGAGAACGAAGGAAAAAGAGAAGGTTGATCCGAGGGTCGGGCTGTACGGCTGTTCGGTGGGCGAGAGCGAAGAACTCGCGGTGACTTTTATTGCACCCGAGCGCGCTAATCCCGAGCACCCATAAATTCATCGGGCGGGAATTGCTTCTTAACCTCGGGGTCGGCATGGATTCTCTCTCCGGCGCGGCGAGACTTCCCCCGGCAAGTAGGCAGGAGGATAAAAACGAGAACGAACGAATGAGCGAAGCGGGAGGAGGAAGAGAGACGGCGAGGGAGAAATCGTTGATTCGACGGGATTGCCGGGCTCGATCGACGAAGGAGCCGGAGGAGAGTCTTCGTCTCTGGCCCGTCGATCGACGAATGGACTTCGCGGAGGCGGGGGCCGCCCCAGGCAGCCAGAAGGAATTTACGAACGGAATTTGGATAATACGGTCCTGGGTCATCCCGTGAGGAGCTTCGCGAAGTATACCGGGAGATGCCGGAGCCGCTGGATTCGACGTGTTAACGAATGGCCGCGATTAAACGATCCCCGAGAGTTTCGATAGTATTGGCGGGGAGGAATTTTCTCGACGAATAGTTTGTCGAACTGGTGCAGCAGGAGGCCAGTTCGAGTCTATTGTTGTTGTCCGAAAGTTAAAACGAACTTCGAAGTGGGGTCTACGAGTGGTTACAAGCTCGAAGGGTTATATGAAAATTGTGACGTCACTTCCAACTTGAAAATCTAATTTTTCGACCGGAAGTGATTTAATCTAGGGGAATCGTCACTTGCGGTTTGAACATCTCACTCCTCGACCGGAAGTGATGTCATCTAGAGGAATTGTCACTTCCGGTTTAAACATCTCACTGTTCGACCGGAAGTGACGTTATCTAAGGGAATCGTTACTTCAGGTTTGAATATCTCATTCTTCGACCGGAAGTGACGTCATCCAGGGCAATCTTCACTACCGGTTTGAAAATCTCATTCTTCGACCGGAAGTGACGTCATCCAGGGAAATCGATACGCTCGTTTGGAAAATCTAATTTTTCGACCGGACGTGATGTTAACTAAGAGAATCGTCACTTCCGGTAGAACATCTCATTTTTCAACCGTAAGTTATATCATCTGGGGGAATCATCACTTCCTGTTTGACAATCTCATTTTTCGACCGAAAGTTACATATTTCCTGCTGTCGTCACTTCCGGTCAAAAAATTTTATCGCCATAACCGTGACGGATTTCCGCGACGACGTCAAACTCGGTGCCGCGATCGAGGCAACGAAAGCCCTGTATAAAAACGAATCCGACTGGACGATAGAATAATTACTTTCATGGGACGTTAGGTTGAAAGAACGTGAGCCCGAGACCGCATTAAAGTGCGACCCCTGTCTCTCCAGAATGTATGTCAATGGCACGAGATCGCAGGGACAATCGTGGGCTATCGAGGGCCGAGGTCATTAATCGAAAAATAAATACTCGCACGGGTGGCGTTACGGCGGGGGCCGAGAAAGAGAGCCACGCATATACGTGATTCGAGCGAGAATCGAGTCATTCCCAGATGCGGTATAGATAGCCCATGTTCGACGCGCAAGAGATCGGCTTTTCTTCGACCCTTCCGGGAGGGCGACCTCGAGGGGGGGGAGGGGGGGGGGAATCTCGAGATCCTCACTGCCATTACATCCCCGACCCGTCCGCAGCTACGGAACTCAACAGCGATGGGAACCTCCCTCTAATCACTGAATAATACAGACGACGATCGCGCTAGTAGATCGAGGATAATTCCGTCCTTGTCGCGACGCGAGCCTCTGTGTGGGAAACTAATGCGCCTCTTGCCCCTTTAATTTTCTTTTCATATTCAGAGCTCCGTTCCTCGATCTCTAGGGGAGACCGGGGCAAAATGGCACGGCGGGGCAAAATGGGACAGTGATGCCAAAAGTCAATTTTACAATCATTTTTCGATGACCCATTTTGGCCCAACGATACATCCGGATTCTCAAACCCGTTTTGCCGCACCTACCAGCATCGCCACCACACCCAGAAAAAAAATTTATTTGACGGCCACCCTTTATTTGGTTTAAGTAAAATAGTTACTTAAATAAAATAAATATTTATTTGAATGAAATAAATGTTTATTTGATTGAAATAAATGTTTGTTTGATTGAAATAAATGTTTATGTGACTGAAATAAATGTTTATTTGATTGAAATAAATATTTATTTGATTTAAATAAAAATGTATTGAACTTAAGTAAATAGTTACTTAAATGAAATAAATATTTATTTAAATCAAATAAATATTTTACTTAAACCAAGTGAATGGTGGCCGTTAAATAAATTATTTTTCTGGGTGCATCCAAAAGTTATTGGACAAAAATTGCCTTTCGTCTCTTAATCCCCTATTGCCCCGCTGTGCCATTTTGCCCCGCGCTCCCCCACGCTCCACGGGTAACTGAGACGAGAGTTTTCTCCGCTGAGAAATACCTCCGAGGAAGAAAAGAGGGAATGCTCGGGGTGGAATCTCGGGGGGGCAACGGGCGGGCTTTGAATATGACCAATCGCGAGAATGGTCTCGTTTCCCGACGAGTCTGTCGTCGGGGAGCGTCGAGAGGACGAAGAAAGCGCGAGGAGACACGGCTCACTCGCGGAAGTGATTAAGCGACGGCGACTCGGCTAACATCCATCGAGGTCTCCGCGCCACGTAACAGACGGGCAGAGACGGAGGGTATAAAAAGGAGGGGGGGGGGGGGGGGGGTTGCAAGGGATGCGGAGAATAGAACGGGAGAGGATAAAGAGAGCCGAGAGGATGAACGAAAGACCGAGAGACTTCTGCGCCACTGAAAGTCAAACGAACCGCTGCTCTCTGTGCAAATCTGCGCTGTCTCTCTGCAGAACCAAACGACAGACTCGTGCGTCTCTTTGACGTTGAGATGTACACAAAAAAAAAAAAAGAAATAGGAAAAACGAAGGGGTAAAGAAAATGTCGGCTTTTTATTCCAGTCCATCGCCGATGAGCCGGCGGGGAGGGGGGGGGGGGAAGTTAAAAGACAAAAAAAAATGGGCGTTTGGTGAATGGAAAACAGGTTGAATATTCAAGCTTTGGAGCATCGCGAGTTGCGCGGATGCTTCACGTGCGGAGAGGGAGATTAAGGGATGAAATTCGATGGTGAGGCGAAGGGCTGCTGAAAATTTTGACTGCTGGTCTGTAGAACTAAAGGACAGGTTTGTGCGTCTCTTCGACGTTGAGATATGTATTTTTAAAAAATTGTAAATGACGGGTTTTTCATTCCATCCCGTCGCGGATTATTCGGGCGGGGTGGATGAAGTTAATATCTAAAAAACAATAGTTCGGTAAATCAAATGAACGGGTGAAGTTCGAAGGAGGAGCGAAGTATCGTTGGGAATTGTATCGGGAAATGTATCGATAGGGAAAATCTGCAGTGTTTCTTTATACACAGTAAAAAAAATGTTTGTACTTTTTATAACAACTTATTGTCTACCAATGTCCACAATTTTTCATTTTTTTATTTTCTAGTGTTGCAAACAAAACTGAAATTGTTAACGACACGGTAAATAAAAGGACAGGCTTTGAATTATATTCAAATAGGTGACAAACGAGTTTGCCACTTATTTGACAAAATTATTTTTACGAAATTTCGCATTCCGATTTTACGAAATTATTTTTTACTGTGTAGAACGAAACGAGCGACTTGTGCGTCTCTTTGACGTTGAGATATATTTTTAAAAAAAGTAAATGATAGCTTTTTATTCCATCCCGTCGCGGATTAGTCGGGCGGGGTGGATGAAGTTAAAATCCAAAAAACAATAGTTCGGTAAATCAAATGAACGGGTGAAGTTCGAAGGAGAAGCGAAGTATCGCTGGGAGTTATATTGGAAAATGTATCGATAGTGCAAATCTGCACTGTTGGTCTGTAGAACGAAACGACAGACTCGTTCGTCTCTTTGACGTTGAGATGTATTACAAAAAAAAAAAGTAAACGACAGCTTTTTATTTCATCCCATCGCCGATGAGTCGCACGGGAGAGGAAAAGTTAAAACACGAAAACGACAGTTTGCTAAATGGAAACGTTGAATATTCAAGCCTTGCATCTTGTAGCTCGCGAGTTGCGCGAACGCCCCTGGTGCGGAGAGGATAATACAGACGAGCGGCTGAAATTCGATGACGAAGTAAATACAATGTACCGGATTCGAAGTTATTATGCAAACACTCGTACATTAAATCTAACGTGCAATTGTGATGAAAAATGATTATACTTTTTCATTAAAATGAAAGTAAATTATAAAAATTAAAGAACTGTAACAGTAAAATCAAGGAAAATTATTAAAAAATAAAATATTCCCAATCTTCCCAACCTAGTACACCGAACATTAATTTTTCACCTCATCTGTCCATGAAATTTAATAAACCAGTTTTTGCACAAAAACTCCAATACATTAAATTTTATAAGAATTTTTTTTAACACTGAAACGTTGAAAATTGAAACGTTGATTTCAGCAAAATATTTTTGAGTAATTAAAATATTTTGTTCGACCAACAAAATATTTATTTGAACGTCCCTGCCCGAATCTTAGTTGATCCAACTGTACTTTTTTTATCGGTGCAGTATCAAAGAATTATATGGAGGGAAAGTATCGTTCATCACCCGAGCGTGACCCCACTCGGAGACCGGTGGAACAATATTTGCTTCCCGGCTTCATTGGCAATATGTTGCTCGATCTGGCTTTTCTTCCCGAGCCGGTTATTCTTCGGCCCCTCGAGATGGCGAGGGCGGAGGGAGATCGATGACTCGCCCGGCCCTCGGAGGGGTAGCGAAAGTCCGGAGTTGGATGAGACGGCTAACGAGCCATCTCTAACTATCCTTCGGGCTCTTTGCGAACCCGGGGCGCTTCGCCCGTGCCGATCTCTCCGTATCACTCCTAACAGTACCAGCGGCAATACGTTCCCAGAAATCCCTCGCTCGAGGCGCCCCGGAAACTACAATCTCGAATATTTGATACTGCAACCTTCCGTACCGATATGCGGTGAAGTAAACTATAAAAAAAAATTTGTATGAAATTTAATGTAGCGGACTGGAAGTTTTTATGCCAAAACTGGTATATTAAATTTAACGTACAATTTTCATGAAAAATTAATTGTTCAGTGTCTTAAAAACATTCGAAATACTTTATTTTTAATAATTTACTTTAATTTTACTATGAAAGTACTTTAATTTTAATAATTTACTTTAATTTTACTATGAAAGCACTTTAATTTTTATAATTTACTTTTATTTTACTATGAAAGCACTTTAATTTTAATAATTTGCTTTAATTTCAATAAAAAAGTACATCAATTTTTCATCATAATTCTACATTGAATTTAACGTACCAGTTTTTGCATAAAAACTTCCAGTCCAGTACATTAAATTAACCATTTTTTTTTTTTTTACAACGTACCGGTGCGTTGATCTAGTGGTTAACGTGCTCGCCCCTAAACCAGAGTGTCGGTAGGTCGAGAGCGGGGGCAAAATGGACCAGAGGGGCAAAACGGGATAACGAGACAAAACGCAATTTTCCAATAACTTTTGGGATGTTTGCGGTGACGGTAAGTGGGGCAAAATGGTGTTGAAAATTCGGATGTATCATTGGGACAAAATAATCCAAAAATTATTGGAAAATTGCGTTGTAACAATAAACGAAACGATATGCAGGGAAGTTGCACGAGTATCGATAAAGCTCCGCATAAATGGGGCGCGCCGCGGCGGAAATGAGAACTAACCGACGGTGTACAGTTTCGCAGCGACGGGGGGGGGTTTGAAGAAGAAGTTTGCACTGGTAATAGCGCGGCGCACGCCTGACGCAGCAAACAGCGAAATAATACCGCGAGGCCCATTGTGTCTCCCCCGTTTCTAGTTCGTCGTCGTCTCATCTCTCGGTTCATCCACTCGGCACATACTCGCTGGGCTTGCCCGGCTGTGTCACTTCCGTTCCGCGCTACCCTTGTGTGTAGAGGAGCGGAGGGGGGCAAAACGGACCACCGGGACAAGATGGACCATTCTCGGGGATTCTTTCCAAGGACTTTAAAAACGGGTCCATTTTGCCCCACCGAGTGCACCGCAAGCCCAACGGCACTGCACTCTATCATCCCTCCATTGTCGAGCGAGGCCTCCGCTCTCCATTCTTTCTCGCTCAGCTTGTAATTTTTTTCATTTTTTTTTTTTTTTTCTTTTCTTTTCATTCTTTGTCACGGTTATTCCTGCCTATTTCCAGTACTGATTTTTTTTTTTTTTTTTTTTTTTTTGCAAGTGGTATTTATGACTACCATTCTGGATGCGCCCACATCTATCCGTCCGGCAATCTATTCCCCGCTCCGTTTGTTTCACGGTATTCGCGTATGCTTCGGGAAATACATATTTTAGTTGACTGGCGAACGTTTCGGTGCCGTGAGTGAGCGAGGGGGTTGAAGACTCGGAGCCAGCATCGAAAGGCTCGCACACACTCGCGCGTACTCACATATGTGCATCCGTGCATGTGTGTGTGTGTGCACGGAGCGGGCGGCAGTGGAAAGTAATTAGCAATAAATTCTCGTAACTCGGAAATGCTCGGAGCCACGCTTTCGAGCTTATCGAACTTTTTATTTGCCGAAGTATGGAATCGCACCGTGATTTATGGGCTCGCTCGCTGCTACTACCATTTTCAGTATTACGTACTACGGATTTGTCTCCACCGTCGTATTTCACTATCCGGGCGTTTCGCTCCCGAGCATTTTTCTTCGCTTTAAGTTACCTCGGACGTTTGTTCCTTTGAAGGTAAGAAAGGAGGAAAAATTCCATCCATGAATATTAATTTATGCCAATCGGTGATTTCGTTTGATGCGATCGCGGCTAAATAAATCCCTAGATCGGACTACAAAGCATCGCATTTTCTTCGCCTTAAGTTACCTAGGACGTTTGTTCCTTTCTACGTAAGAAAAGAGGATGGAACGTTTCCATCACTGAATATTAATTGATGCCAATCAGGCGGTTATTTCGTTCGATGTAATGGTGGGTAAAAAAAAATCCCTAGAACGGAGTGTAAAGAATTGCAGGTGCAGACTCAGTTTTAAAGGTAGAAAAATGTTAAATAAAAAATAATAAAATGGGACGTTGCATTTTTTTAAATGGAACTTTATAATTTTTAGATTCGTAACCGGAAATACTTCCGAATGACCGCGAAGTTGCAAACTATCGATCTTGAGGGTTTTTCGATCCGAATGTTTGGGGCCAAATAAAAAAAATTAATAAACAAATAAAACACGTTTTTTATTAGATCGACGAGCGCTCTTTCGAGCTTATCGAACTTGTTATTTGCCGAAGTATGGAATCGCACGGTGATTTATGGCTCGCTACTACTAGTACCATTCCCGGTATTACGTATTACTGATTTGCCTCCACCGTCGTATTTCACTAGCCGAACGTTTCGCTCTCGAGCATTTTTCTTCGCCCCCAGTTACCTAGGACGTTTGTTCCTTTCCACGTAAGAAAAAAAAAGACTAAATTCCAATCCGGAATCTTAAATGATGTTAATCGGGCAGCTATTTCGTTCGATGTAATCATGACTTTAAAAAAACCCTAGATCGTAGTATTAAAATTGCGGCTTTAACCCGAGTTTCAAAGGTAAAAAAATGTTAACTAATATCATAAATATAAATATAATAAATATAACTAAAAAAAATGTGATATTGAATTAAAAAATATTTCACTGTCTATAATTTTATATATTCGTAACCGAAAGAACTTCTTTTTTCTTACCGAATAAATAAATAAGTAAAACACCCTTTCTCTCTTTTCTTTTTTTTAAAGCAAAAAAACGCGATATTGAATTATTTCTCAATGAAACTCCCCCAATTGTTTTACATTCGTAACCAAAAATACTCAATTACCGCCGAGAGTTGCGAACGATCGGTCCCGAGGGTTCCGATCCGATTTTATTTAGCTTTCGCTAAATAAAAATAAATAAATAAATAAATAAAACCCGTTTAGATCGTCCGCTGGAACGCGAAGGTGCCGGAGGTTAAAGCCCAAAAAAAAAAAGAAAAAAAAAATTGAAAAAGAATTGCGTATACCTTTCCGCGCCACGTCCTCGAATAAATTTAAAGGAGAGCTCGGCCACGCTGGGCGGCCACGAGGAAGCTGGGATATTGCGAGGCCCCGGTGTCCCGGAGGCGTTCGTCCGATATTGCTCGGAGAGAGAAAGGGGACTCCTGCCGGTGCTATGTCGTCCCCGTGCTCGCGGTGCTGCGAGGGAAGGTTTGCGGGGTGAGCCGGGGAGAAATCTACTCGGCGGTCGTGGATGCGGCCTCGGCCGAGTCTCGCCACCCTAGCACGACACCTATTGGTAGCGACGAAGTTTGGCCCCGAGGTCGCGGCCGGGGTACATAGCAGTCGACTCGTCGTGTACCCGGCCAGGAGAGCTTCATGCAAGGTGACGGGTTTCCAGGCCGTGGAAAACTCCCTTCCTCCGAACCCGCTCGACCCAACGTCACGACAGCTTGTGACACCTATTACGGAACGAACAAACTTTTCCGCATTCTTCTTACATACATGTACCGCGCGTCTATGTACGACACACCGCACGGCCAGGCACTGCACCGCGCAACGAAAGTCCCCGCTAAGATCGCGAGGAAGTTAAAAATTTAGCATAATTTTCATTATTTTTTTATTTTTTATTTGTGGAAGGGTTTTGTTACGGTTCGCTCGTCGACTGGCTGTTGGGGAGGAACTTAGGGAGATTACATACCCGGTTTACCACTTTTCAAGCTGGAAATGTCTGATTTTATAAACGAAAATGCGTAAAGTATTTTTTTGGGAAAATAAATAAAAATGCATACCGAAATATTTTACCTGTTTTTTTTTATATTTGCTTTTTGGGTTTGTATAGTTATTACGAACGAACAAACTTTTCCGCATTCTTCTTACATACATGTACCGCGCGTCTATGTACGACACACCGCACGGCCAGGCACTGCACCGCGCAACGAAAGTCCCCGCTAAGATCGCGAGGAAGTTAAAAATTTATCATAATTTTCATTATTTTTTTGTTTTTTTTTTATTTGTGGAAGGGTTTTGTTGCGGTTTGCTCGTCGGCTGGCTGTTGAGAGGAATTTGGGAAGGTTCGATACCCGGTTTACCACTTTTCAAGCTGGAAATGTCGGATTTTATAAACGAAAATGCGTAAAGTATTTTTTTAGTAAAATAAATAAATAAAAATGGATACCGAAATATTTTACCTGTTTTTTTTTATATTTGCTTTTTGGGTTTGTATAGTTATTACGAACGAACAAACTTTTCCATTCTTCTTACATACATGTACCGCGTGTCTATGTCCGACGATACATGCTATAAAAATCAAAATCCCGAAATTATAGCATATACAATGGATTTTCGGAATTCCGAAGTTTATTTATTAATATATTTATTAGTATATCGACGAGCTAAGCCCAATCACAGGCGGACAACAGCAGATTGAGAGAATACCCTGCAGAAGTAAGTGAAGAATAAACCCTAAAAAGAAAGTGAAAGAATAAAAATAAAAGAAGTTTGACAAAATGCCAAAAACATCAAAATACACACAGGTTTAAAAATACATCTTTAAACCTGTTTACCTGACCTGATTATCCTACAGTGTATAATAAATGCAGGACTGACAACTAGAGTAAGGAAGTGTGCGGCAAACCGGACAAATCTGGGCTCAAAATTTAGGTATTAATTAAAAAAATATAAAAAAAAAAATGTAAATTTAAAAATTTTAAAAATTTCATCGTAATATTGTAGTCCAATTTGCCCCGCTCCGCCGCGAATTTGTGAATAGCGTGACTCACCGAGGAAGGCACTCTCGTCGTTGTCGAGATCGAGATCGAGATCTTCGGACTGGCAATTCGTGCTGTTCGAGTGTTGATTCCTCATCGCGAGATCCATAGCTTCGTAAAAATTAGTGAAATCCCGTTCGCCCTTCTGTCGATGATCCTCGGTCTCGCCGGAGGTGCGCTGCAGTCGCTGCTCCAGATAGCCGGCGGCGAGAAGCTCGGCGAGGAGCGTGAGATACGGGGACGTCAACAGGCGTGGACTCGTGGCACGCAGGCAACCTGGTAACCAGAGCCCGAGAAGACCGCAGGGCACCGCGGGTACTGCTCCCGCGCTCACGAAGCCACCGTTCAAGAGTTCACCGCACAACATAGGTAGCAGAGCAGATACCGCTCGTTATCACGGTCGATTCTTCGTTGCACCTCCCCGCCCGCCACTTCGGAATCTCTGACGTCTCTGCAACTGCGAAACATCGAAGGAAATCGATTTTAATACAAATCACAAATCACAAATACGTAAATCCGTAAATGCAAAAGTTAATTATTGAAATTCCTATAAATTATGTGCCCCGTAATGTAAACATAGGAATTTCTAATTTAGCATTTGTGAAAAAATTAATTATTGAAACAACAACAAACATTTTTGTTGTGACGTCACTTTCGGTCTAAAAATCTAATTTTCGACCGGAAGTGACGTAATTCCGGTAGGACGTCACTTCCGGTTAAAAAAAAATGAGGTTTTGAAACCGGAAGTTACGTATTTTCACCATAACGTCACTTCCGGGGAAAAAAATGAAATTTTGAAGCCGGAAGTTACGTATTTTCGGCAAGACGTCACTTCCGATCGGAAAATGCGATCTTGAAACCGGAAGTGCCGTATTTCCGTCATGACGTCACTTCCGGTGAAAAATGAGATTTTCAAACCGGAAGTGCGGTATTTCTGGGTTGACGTCACTTCCGGTAAAAAAAATTAGATTTTCAAACCAGAAGTGACGCACTTCCGGTTTGTGAATCTTGAAAAATGTGTTTGGAATTTATCTCTGATGTAGCAAATTCATTTCGTCGGAAAAACGTTGCTGACTTCCATGCCGTGATATTTCTTCTATCTCTTTGCTCATTTTGCTCTTCCTCCTGCGAATGGTTGGCCCGACGGCCGCTTGCCGAAAAAGTTTCGCGGACTTCGGTCCGGAAGAGGAGCGCGTGACTTCGCTTTTGGCCGAGGCACCGGCGCGAGCGCGTGACGATAAAACTGTTCGATCGCGCGACAGCCGGTGCGGCACATCGGCGCCTTGACGCGAACACGTTTCCTCCTCCCCTGAATTTCCTATGCTTTCACGGCTTCAGCCTCTTTGTCTCTCTCTCTCCCTATGTTTCTGGTGTTGAAAAAAAAAAAAAAAAAAAAAAAAACGAGAGAAGAAGACGGAGACGAAAGAGAGTGACGTCATCGGCCGCCTGCTGGACAGCAAAGCCCGCGCGCTCTACGTGGGTGCGGACGCTCGCGGCTCATGGAATGATGTCAGACCAGTCAGGAGCGTAACTACTTCGAATTAACGTGTTTACGGCCGATCGCTTATTATTGTCAAGGAAAGCCACGGAGCCCTTGGAATCGACGAATGAAGTAATGGGGACGAATCGTCATCCTGAAGTTATGCGATTCATTCGCCAATCAAGAATTCCAATGGATAAGCCCGATGGCTTCAACAGCCATCAAGGATACACTTTGGCTGTATCTTGGATGATTTTTTTACTTGGAAATCACGCTTGGTGTAAATTAATGGTTAGAGTATTTTAGAAAGAAAAAAAATTACCGATATGGATGATGAGATTTTGAAGGTGTTTTTTTTTACCATTGCTCTTAAAGCCTAAACACATGTGCGTTTGAGTGAGAAAGGGTTAAAATTATGAATCCATTTTTGGCCCAAAAAATTCGCGTTTTATTTCATAAAATGGATTCCAAATATTTTGACGTTATGTTGATCTTCAGCCCCACCTTAAGGGGAGACACGTCTTAAGCGAAGCATGTCTGAGTGGGAGAGAGAAAGAGTTAAAATTCTGAATCCATTTTTTCCCAGACGAATTTCTATAAAATGAAAAACAAATTCCGGCGCGCTGCGTCAATCAAATACGCAATACGATAAAAATGGATTCAAAAAATATTTTGAACTTACGTTGATCTTCAGCCTTAACCCTTCACGCACGAAATCCTTGTTTAGCTTGGACTTAGAATTTGCCAATACGCAAGTTTCGAACGATCCGAACAACAAGCGATGTAAAAAAAAATCTGCAAAAATTCACAGAAGCACCTCGAAGTGTATCTCATTTTTTTCATACCGCAGAATAAAATTTATTACGAACATCCCTATCGTTTTTGAGCTTGAAAGAACCCACACCGATAAAAAAAAGTACAGTTGAATCAACTAAGATTCGGGCAGGAACGTTCAAATAAATATTTAGTTGGTCGAACAAAATATTTTAATGACCAAACATTTTTTGGTTCAATCAACCAAAAAAATTGTTGAACTAACCAATTTTTTAGCTGTATATCAACAAAATATTTGAACGTCCCTGCCCGAATCTTAGTTGATTCAACCGTATTTTTTTATCAGTGCTTGAAGGGTTAAGGCGAAAAAATATATTTTTTTTAATTCCGCAAGCGTGACGATCGGGACGCATCCTTGGGACGCCGTATTCGAAATATAACAGATCGGTCGAGCCAGGCCGGAGATGCAAATGTTAAGATACTTTCGGAAAGCAGTCCTCCGGTGCCCTCGCAAGGTACAAGTGGCATTCTTGAAGGGCCTGGAGCATCGTTAAAGCGGCACTGTGCAAAAACGTGTAAGACGACACCGGGGGCGCGCGCCGGAGACCGCATAGGCACGTTGGGACGAGTGGCTGAGCACACGACGAGGGCCAGCCTGAAGAGTGGCTCGTACGCCACGATGGGGAGTGTATCGCTTTGCCGGTTTTCTTTTCTTTTCATATATATATATATATATATATATATATATATATATATATTTTTTTTTTTTTACCGGTGTCGGCATATTGCAAGTGGGGTTCTTCGATTTCATATTAATTTGGTGGGTAAATATAGGTCAACCGGGTCGACCGGAAGGGGAAGGGGAGATACTCCTATTATCGATTTCGGGACGAGAACGGCAAGGAAACGGTCACGCGTGTCCTCCGTCCCGAGAGCAGCGACGACGATCGATTGCAATAAAAATTCGAGGTACCTCGACCGAGACCTGAATAATTTTACGCTTCGTGTCTCGTGGATTTTTTTTTTCTTCTTTCTTTATAACGTATATCGACGAATAAATTTATCCGCGACGGAATCGCCGTGCTCAAATATTCAATAAGCCTCGCCGGAGATTGCAGGTAAATCGTCGACTTGTTTTAAAAGAATACGATATTCTGTCTCGATCGAAAAACACAGAAATGTTAAGTTAGAAATGATGGTTGTTAAAGCAAGTCAAGAATTAAAAAAATGGCAATGCGGCTTCCATACATTTGCTTGCTGGCAATAATAACAACAATTATTATTATTATTGTTTTTGTTATTATTATTATTATTATTATTATTGGCTGGTAAAGAATCGAGAAGAATTATTTCAAAAGTGTCCGATGTAGAATTATCGTAATCGTCATTCGAACGCTGGCTAACATTCGTAAGTAATAAAAAAAATAAATATAATCGCGAAGAATCATCGAGCTCAAAAATTCAGTAAATCTCATCGAAGACTGCAGTGAAGTCGCCGATTTGTGACAAAAAAAAAATTCTATTTCGAAAAAACTCAAAGGTATCAAGTTAGAAACAATTGCTGTTAAGGTAACTTATTTTCCTGCTGGCAATAATAATAATTATCATTATTATTGTTCGCTGGGAAAGAATCGACACAAAAAAAAGAAAATTCAAAAGTGTCCGACTATAGAATTATTGTAATTGTCATTCCGACGCGGCTAGCATTCGTAAATAATAAAGGAATAAATATATCCGCAGAGAATGACCGTGCGCAAAAAGTCAATAACCCTGGCCGGAGACGGCAGGCAAATCGTCGACCTGCAAAAAAAAAATAAAACAATATTCTACCTCGAAAAAACTCAAATATGTATAAAATTAGAATGGCTTTTAAAGTACTTTAAGAATAAATGGTATCAATAGTGCCGGCAATAATGATAAAAATAACAATGACAATTATTATTCGACGGCAAGGAATCACGAAGAATTATTTCAAAAGTGTCCGACTACAGAATTATCCTAATCGCAATTCGCACGCGAGCTCACATTCGTAAATAATAAAAGCCGTAATAATAAAATCGTAATAATAAAAGCCGCTCTTGTTACTCACGTAACTTGGTCTCCAAAAAACACAAACGCATAAAATTAAAAAAACACTAGAATAAAATTTTACATTTGCTTAACGGAAATAATAACAATAGTAATTATTATTATTATTATCACTATCCGATAGTAAAAAATCGCCAAGAATTATTTCAAAAGCGTGTTCGACCATAAAATTCCAGTAACCACAATTCCGACGTTCTAACATAGGCGAATAATAAAAGTCTGTTCGTGTAACTCAAGTAACACGACTGGGCACGACTCGTTCAATATTTAAAGCGTGAATCGATGCATCGGGTCGTGAGCTCGGTGAGGGACAAAAATAAACGATCGAAATGCGGTACGAACCAACGTTTTCGTTTCCCACTCCTCCGCAATTCCCGTGCTCTGCAGTACTTCAAAAAAAAATCCAAAAACTTCACGACACTGAGTTCTTCACAAAGATCCACGTTCGATTCATCGTCGTCAGTCGCCAATGACCGACTTTAACAGTCGCAACAAAATAACTGTCCCGTTCCCGAACGTCCTTTTCCACTGGCCGATCTACTGGTCGGATTCCCAATAGGATCGTCGTCGAACAGTCGCAGCTCGCTTATCGCCAACCGGCACCACGTGGCTCATGCTATCGCCTTTTCCGGAGGCGGCACTTGATGATATTTTTAAAAAAATTAGAAATTAAAAATTAAAAATTACAAATAAAAAATTGAAAAAAAAACTTTGCGGCGTCAGAGCGCGAAGGCGTTACAGGCGTTACAGGCGTTACAGGCGTTACAGGCGGTTCCAGAAAGAGCAGCGCACTCCGAGCCGGATAAGTAAGCCACGTGGCCCGCTCGCCGCCTATCGCTCGATATCGTTGTAATTTATAGAAGAAGAAAAAAGGTCGCGACGAAGCTCTGGCCAGCTTCGCTCTGCCGGTGGTCGCGTCTCGCGCGGTGAATCGAGCTGGTCGCGAGTACTGCGATACCGGTACTGAGACCACTCGCGGGCCGACTAGTCGCTTGATATCACGCGGAGAGAGAAGGTGGAAGAGGTGGAGGACAGCGGCAGACGGTCGGTCGAGGGGGTCGAAGAAGGCCAGGCCAGGGCCGGCAGACGCCAGGGCGCCGTCGTCCTCGGAACCCGGCGTCCCACCGGCTGCTCTCGCGAATGGGAACGAGGGTGGTAGGTAAAACGTCGAGCCTCCTCGAGAGAGGAAAAAAGAAACAACGGCGGGAGAAAGATCCCTCGTTAAATTCAGCCTTGAGAAACCACCGGAGTAGTTCCGTGTTTTTTGTTTTGGGTTTTTTATTGTAAGTCTGGTGTTGGACTTTTGGATTGGGTGAGTATCCGTTGGGAAGGAACTTTTTTTTTGGTAAACGAATCGATATGAGTGTGCGTTGGTGAAGAACTTGGAACTCGGTTGGTGAGTTGTTAGGTGGCGATTTTTTTCTATGAACGGATCGAAATGAATCCGCGTTGGTGAGCGACTTGGAGGTTTAGCGAGTGGTTTAAGAAGAGGTTAAACTTAACATTGATAAAGCACCGGAGTGCTTCTGCAGTTTTTGTAAGTCTGGTGTTGGGCTTTCGGATTGGGAGGGTATCCGTTGGGTGGCCATTTTTTGTTAATAAATTAATTTAAATGAGTCAGAATTGGTGAAGAACTTGGGACTCGGTTGGTGAGTTGTTAGGTGGCGATTTTTTACTATGAGCGGATCGAAATGTATCCGCGTTGGTGAGCGACTGGAGGTTTAGCGAGTGGGTTAAGGAGAGGTTGGACTTAACATTGATAAAGCACCGGAGTGCTTCTGCGGTTTTTGTAAGTCTGGTGTTGGGCTTTCGGATTGGGAGGGTATCCGTTGGGTGGCCATTTTTTGTTAATAAATTAATTGAAATGAGTCAGAATTGGTGAAGAACTTGGGACTCGGTTGGTGGGATAGTTGTTAGGTGGCGATTTTTTTCTATGAACGGATAGAAATGGATCCGCGTTGGTGAGCGACTTGCAGGTTTAGCGCGTGGTTTAAGGAGAGGTTAAACTTAACCTTGATAAAGCACCGGAGTGCTTCTGGGTTTTTTTTTTAAGTCTGGTGTTGGGTTTCGCATTGGGAGGGTATCCGTTGAGAATCAATTTTATTTTTTATAAACGAGTTGAAATGAGTCTGCATTGGTGAACAACTTGGGACTCGGTTGATAGGATAGTTGCCGGGTGGCAATCTTTTCCTATCAACGAATCGAAATGAATCCGCCTTGGTGAGTGACTGGGGGCTTAGAGTAGCGGTAAGGGGGTTGTTGCCGAAGTTGGACGACAGTCTACTGAGCAGTTGGATCGAACCCGCAGGGGCGAGTCACCGCCGAAGAGGCTGTTCAGAAGAAGTTCCTTATCCGACTGCTCGATAGTCGAGAATGGGGCAAGATGGAATAACTCAAAAATAAAGATCCTTCGGATAAAATTGGAGCTATGGATTGACCACCAACTAAAAATCCAAAAAAAATTCGTGATACTTATTCCAAGAATTCAAGCAAAAAAAATAAAAAATACCGTTCGGCGTAAAATGGGGTCGACGTCATCGCCACCGAGAGAATTTGCATTAAAATTTTTTTTAATTGACCTCGATGTAGGACGAACCACGTTACAACCGGTTCGCTCGCTATGTCCGGAATTCCCGTTTTACCAATACCCCTCCATCCTCCCAACGAAATTTTCCCCGGAAAATTGTCGCGTCCATTTTACCCCGCGTCTGCAGTACACCGAGTTTCCCACACTCGCTACACCTCGCATATTTCACCCTATCCGTATCTCATCGAATTTTATTGTGCGCGCGCATTCCCATCCGTACCGCGGTGTTAGAGATATCCGACATCGTATACGTCACTTTTACGCGACGTTCCAGAGCCCCCTCATTTCGGAAAGGACTCCCACAATTTCAGCTTCCACGAGGAAAAAAAAAAAAAAAAAAAAAAAACACCCACCTCTTTTTCCTCCACCCTCGTTCCATTTCCTTCGCCTTGTATCCGAATATTTCCTCCGCATCTTTTCTCTCTTCGTGCTCTCCTCGCCCAAATTCCTCGGGTCTCTCGCGGATGTCTCTTCTCCGGTCGCGGCTCTGGAGTCATAAGTTTTCACGGCAAGGAAAGGAAAAGCCCCTCGCCCACAATATAAATCTTGAACGAGGTCGAATCTTCGCCTCTTGCATCTCCTCTTCACGTTCCTCCTATAGATTTTTTTTTTTTTTTTTTTTTTTCTCCTACATTCCATCTCCGTTCGCGTCTGGGTAAACATCGTGCTTCGCTAGTTATGGTACGAACTCGGGCGCCCAATCTCGGCTTCGGTGCCTCGCCGATGGGAGCACCCGCGGATCCTCGAGATTTTCCACCGGCGGAAGTAGCAGTCGAGAGGCGGTTTCGCCGGAGATATAGTATAAGTTGAGATCGGAGCGGGGCTCCGGGGATGCTCGAGGGCGAAAGGGGAAGAAGCTCTCGATATCACCTGCCGGAGATTCGAGAGTCCTGCCAACATCGCTCGCGGAGCTGGCGGCTCTATCACTGGCGAAACTAGTAATGGAAACCGGTTCCGGAATATAGACAGACGTATCGGAACCCCCGCCCATAGATATGCGCCGTAATAAGCTGCATCGGCGGAGACCGCGCTGAGAGCGGAATCGGAGCAGTCGATCTCCGCTCCGGGATGATGCATCCTTCCAGCTTGCACGAAGATTGTCATTAAAAATATATATATATATACTGTAAAAGTGGGGAATATGGCCCGGTCCATATATCATTGATTTACGTGTTAATCGAGGTGGGCCATATTCACCACTTTTCGCCTATATACATATATATATATATATATATATATATATATATATATATATTATATAATAATGAGATGCACCTGCGCACAGGTCATAAGTGTATACCCAATTCAATTGCTATTGCCACTCAACTACCATACTTGAATTATATAACTTTTAGTAATAATAAGAATAATAAGAAGAGAACAAAATAGTCTGAGAACAGAAGATTACTGAAATGTCGAGAGTCCGCCAGGGGCCGATTATTCAAAACAAAATACATTTTCAAACCGAAAGTGACGTATTTTTGGATGACGTCACTTCCGGTCGAAAAATGAGATTGTCAAATCGGAAGTGACGTACTTCCGGGCGACGTCACTTTCGGTCAAAAAAAGAGATTGTCAAATCGAAAGTGACGTATTTTTGGATGACGTCATGTCCGGTCGTAAAATGAGATTTTCAAACCGGAAGTGACGTATTTCCGATATGACGTCACTTCCGGTCGGGAGATGAGATTTTCAAACCGGAAGGGACGTATCTCTGAATGACGTCACTTCCGGTCGAAAAATGAGTTTTTGAAACCGGATGTGACGTGCTTCCGGTAAATCTCCGGAAATCATCTAACTTTCCGGTTTCGAAATTCCACAGTTCATACAGCACTTCTTCATAAAATCCTACAACACGCCAGTAATAATAGTAATAGAATTTTTGTACGACAAAAGAGGTGAAGAAGCTTACCCACGATTACCTTTCCCGTTGCCGCATTTATATTTACTCTATAATAAGCTTTCGCTTCCCATCTACTGACGACATTTACGAATTCGATTAGATACAATGTTATCGTAACAAAGAAACCCATTACCTCATCTCCACCGATTTCTCGAGTGTTTCTCAGCGTCGGGCGCGCCGAGACGAAGGAAAGAGAAACATAAAAAGACGACGGCAACCCCCTGGGCGAGCGCCGTCCGTGCTCCCCGCTCGTCGCGGGGAATTAAGAAGAAAGAACGTAATTTACCGGTTTCCGCTCGTTACGCGGTCGTCACGTCAAAGGGAGGCGCCGAGAGGTCTTGCCGAAGAGCCGAGAACCGCGCGGTCGCGACATCGGGGCGGTAATCACATCGCCGTACACAGGCGCGCAGCCCCTTCGGCCAAATGGGATTTCGTCTCACCTGGCGAACGGGAGAGGATCGACTCGCGCCACCCTTCTCTCCCATACTCGGAGCCTCGGCCGGCGTAACGCGGCAATGTAGGGAAGAGCGGGGCAAAATGGGGCAACGGGGCAAAATGGGGCAACGGGGCAAAACGGGGTTTTTGGGCAAAACTAAATTTTTCAATCATTTTTGGATCGGACATGGTGGCAAAACGGGGCAGAAAAGCCTGATGCATCGATGGGGCGAATTCGAGCATCCAAAAGTTATTGGAAAATGGCGTTTTGGCCAAAAACCCCGTTTTGACCCGTTGCCCCATTTTGCCCCGCTCTACCCTATTTTCTCCGCGGTGGCTTCCGCCGGCAGGATTTAACGTTTCGTCCAATGAAAATTTGACGCACACACGACGGAAGCTCTCGGCAACCCTCCGTGACATCCAACGGGCAAATAAAATCTCACCGAGGGCGCTTTTATTTCCACGGTGAAAGCTACGAGGGATTAGGGTTAATGGAATTATCGCGTTTAATCGTCGACAGAGATTCCTCGTTCATTTCGGGTAGGGAAGAAACGTGTTCGATTCGATGAATTATTTTTATAGGTAATTTTTTAAAAATATATTGGCTCGGATATCCGTCAATATCGATGTTCGGGAGGGTTTCCTGGTGAGGAGGAAAAAATTCCCGGGTACGGATATGAAAAATTGTAAGGGTAATTTCGTTTTTGGTAAAAGTGGAAAATGAAAAATAAAGAAGTGGTTGTGAAAGAAATTTATTGCGAATGCTATACATTTATTGTTATTATCTTATGCTAGTTTTAAAACTAGTGATAATTATAGACGTTGAGAAATGGCCGTCGGCTTGAGCTCTTCAGACCTCGAAAGAAAGAATTAATTTAAAGTAATAGTATTGAGAAAACATGAAAATCCTTTTAATTTTTTTTTATTGGGATCTGGGATTTTTTTTTTTTTTTGCTCAATCGCCCTTGCGAACTATCGATTCAATTTTCTTGTTATCGAGAACACTTTTCTGCAAGATTGGAAAAACTTCTTTTTACCTTCTTCGATGAGAGCATTGGATTACGATAGGCGGAATAAAGTCCACCTTATCCGCTTTTATCAGTATTTTTTTATTTTTTTTCTACATATTGGCTCGGAAATCCATCAATAACGATCGTTCGTAAGGCCTCCCGGTCACGAGAAAAAAACCCCACGTTCGACTATAAAAAATTGTAAGGGTAGTTCCATTTTATTAAAAGTAGAAAAGGAAAAAATAAAGAACTAGTAAAATAAATGTATTGCCAATGCTATACAGTTATAATCTTATACCACTTTACACCTAACGATGATTATACACATTGACTTCAGCCAAAAGAAACAATTAATTTAAAGTAATAATATAAAAATTAAAATTAAAAAAAAAACAAAAAATGGAAATCTCAATTTTCTTAAAATTCGGCTGTTTGATTTTTTTACACACGATCGCCCTTACGATCTACCGATTCAATTTTTTTGTTGCCGAGAACACTTTTCCTCGAGATTGGAAAGACTTTTTTTACTTTCTTCGACGAGAGCATTGGATTATGATAGGTGTAATAAAGTCCGCCTTATCCGCTGCAAGATCGAACAGATTCCCAGAGTTTTACGACTTGGGGGCTGAAAGCCGCGACGATAAAGATCGATCGAGTGGATCAAGTATCGAAAGACACAATTTTTTTATATATTAATTTATGAAACTCTTCGCGAGGGGTGTTTTTCCCGTTACCGGAAATGACGGACGCGCGAAGAGTCCTCGAGGCCGAAGCGCGAGCGCCAAAGAATAAAAAGGAACGACCGTGTGTGACGCCTATCGAATATCCGTGTGTGCGCTTTCGCGGCAAAGGGTAGAGATGCGGGCTTATTTTCGTAAGGGAGGATTTACACGAGGATTTGCAAGAGCGCACCCGCACTCGGGCCACCGCACAGCACACAGCCAATATCTATTTAAATATAATCGATACACCGATGGATATACATCATAGAGCGCGTCGCTGTTTTATATTGGGCGGGCGAGGGGAACGGACGGCGGGAATAGATTGATCGTCTATGCGAGTGAACGCGAAAAAGATTCTTTTTTTTTAAATATACATATATATATTCCTTTTTGTCGAGGCCGGGGTGGGGGTAGAGGAGGGTCGAATAAATCGCGAGCAAATGGCAAGGACAATATTTTATCACCTGAGAGTGAATAAAAAAAATACTCGAGGTCGAGCCTCGAAAGAAGTCGACCGAATGCCAGTGCCTTTGGTATAATTCGGTCTCCTACCCTACATAATCGTGAGAATCGAACCATAAATTTAAAAAAATTAAATAAAAATAAATAAAATAAAAAGGGCTGAAGCACTCGGGTTGGGGTGTAAAATTATCATTAGGTATAAAATTTGTGTAAGATTATATGTTATATATATATAAGATGAGAACTTTATGAATATTGACTTTGGCAATAAATCTCTTTTATTACCACTACAATAAAAATAGCAGTGGGATGGGAATTTTATTGGCCAGAATGGTTTACATGAGTAAGTTGGTATTTACGAATTTTTTGTTTCTTTTTCGTCGCCCAATGGGCCATCGAGCGGAGTTCTTCAGTCCGTGCAGCTCCTACTTATATCGGTTCGTCTGCTTTTATTTGCGAGGAGGATTGTAAGTGCGATGGTGTTGTACATGACTTATTTTAGGACGATTAAATGCAACTAAGTGCTGTGGACTATGTTCAGGATTTATATTATTCTACGCGTTGGAAATTTGTCTTTGGGTCTTACACTTGGAGATCGGCGATTGCATAGGCTTGTTATAGTTTCCAGGTGTATTTGCGCGAAGTCTGAGCTTAGGTTGTTGATACGCTCCTCCGTAACTATTATTCTAGCAGTTTCGCATAGTAGAGGATTCAAAGGATTGTGGAGGGGGTTGGGTATCTTAGGGACTTTTCTGATAAATAAAATAAATAAAATAAATAAAATAAATAAAATAAATAAAATAAATAAAATAAATAAAATAAATAAAATAAATAAAATAAATAAAATAAATAAAATAAATAAAATAAATAAAATAAATAAAATAAATAAACAAGCCCATGGGCGATCGATAAGGGATAAAGGCGAGTGACGACGATCGAGAGTTCATCGACCCTGACCGCTTCGGGCGATCGCCGGCAAAGTTGCCCCCGCGACGAGTCGCCGGTTGGCCCTCTCCGCGCCCCTCGGCGTGCATATATCGACTCGGCGATGTTCAGGTGAGTCTCGGTGCCCTCGCGAGGGGGTGTAGCGAGCCGGGCAGGCAGCCATACGGAGTAACAGCGAAAGGGTGCAGGGGACACGGCGGAGGCGTAGCGGCCAGAGAGAGCCCAGCCGGCCGTCGAGCGAGGCACCGGCAACAGCAGGTTGATTGATCGGGGGCGTCAGGCTCCAGCCAACCTGGCGCCGTGCGCAAGGGGTGCTCAGCGAGAGCTTCGACGTGGCTGGCCGGAATCGGTAGGAAGGTCTCCTCCGGGGCCGAAGAGTAGGGGAACCGTAGGTGAAAACCACCCCCAAGCAGGTGGAATCGGACCCGGTAGCGGTTCTTCATCAGCCCAATGAAATTTTGACGCCCACACGACGGAAGCTCTCGACAACCCTCCGTCACATCCACCGGGCAAATAAAATCTCACCGAGGGCGCTTTTATTTCGCCGGTGAAAGCTACGAGGGATTAGTCTAATGAAATTATCGCGTTTGATCGTCGACAGAGATTCCTCGTTCATTTCGAGCAGGGAAGAAACGTGCTCGACTCGATGAATTATTTTTATGGGTAATTTTTTTTATGTATTGCCTAGGATATCCATCAATATCGATCTTCGTGAGGGTGCCATGGTCGGGAGAAAAAAATTCCCAGGTACGGATATGAAAAATTGTAAGGGAAGGTCCATTTTGTTAATAGTGGAAAATGAGAAAATAAAGAAGTAGTAGTAAAAGAAATTTATTGCTGATGCTATACATTTATAGTTATACTAGTTACTACTATATACTAGCCACTACCGGTCACTCGTCACTAGTTACCAGTCACTAGTTACCAGTCACTAGTTACCAGTCACTAGTTACCAGTCACTAGTTACCAGTCACTAGTTACCAGTCACTAGTTACCAGTCACTAGTTACCAGTCACTAGTTACCAGTCACTAGTTACCAGTCACTAGTTCCCAGTCACTAGTTACCAGTCACTAGTTACTAGTCACTAGTTACCATTTACCAATCACTAGTTACCAGTTACCAATCACTAGTTACCAGTCACTAGTCACTAGTTACCAGTTACCAATCACTAGTTACCAGTCACTAGTCACTAGTCTCTGGTTACTAGTCACCGGTTACTAGTCTCTGGTTACTAGTCACTGGTTACTAGTCACTGGTTACTAGTCACTGGTTACTAGTCACCGGTTACTAGTCACCGGTTACTAGTCACCGGTTACTAGTCACCGGTTACTAGTCACCGGTTACTAGTCACTGGTTACTAGTCACTGGTTACTAGTCACTGGTTACTAGTCACTGGTTACTAGTCACTGGTTACTAGTCACTGGTTATTACTATGTACTAGTATAGTTATACTAGTTACTACTATACACTAGTCTTATACTAGTTTTAAACCTAGTGATAAACCTGTCGCCGCGCGCAAGGGGTGCTCAGCGACGGGGCTGGATAGAATCGGTAGGAAGGTTTCCCCTGGAGCCGAAGAGTAGTGGAACCTTAGGTGGAAACCACCCCCGAGCAGGTGGAATCGGACCCAGTAGCGGTTCTTCATCAGCCGGAGAGCCCTGCGGAAAAACCTGATGATGATGGCGTCGAGGCACATCAACCCGTCGAAGCTTCCGACACTCACGAAACCAACCCCCCCTCCCCACTCCGCCCCCTCACCGTGGCTCTCCCAGCTTTATGTCCCGCAATTACGATGCAATTACGATAAGACTCTTGGTGCCGTTTCGCGAAAGCACTGCCTGTATACCAAACTCCGGGGAATTCGAGACAGCCCCCCCTTCCCCCCCAAGAGAACACGGTACGAAACGATACCGGGGTCTTTCTCGCCAATAACGAAACTAGTGGGTGCGGTAAGTACAGCTGCAGAGGGGCAGGACGGGGGGCCGAAACGATCTCGTGGAAGCTTCCGAGTTCTCGCCTCCGTTCTTCGGGGGCGGAATCGCCGCGAGAAGAGCCGATGTAATTTTTTTTTTGTTTTTTTTTTTTTTTTAGTGGGTAGTGTACGTAGGCGAGAGCCAGGATAGCCTGTGCATCATTGCGTCGGGGTGGGGGGAGGGGGCAGCCTTTCCGGCGAAGGATCTGTAAAGAGTACATAGCGCCGGGCACTTTGTTATCACTCGTTCCTCACCGGGTGAATGTACGTATGTACTCCAGTGCTGAGAGACAGTTATTGCTCCGTTATTGTGGAGCTCGTCGTTCGCGCTCTCTATCGTCGATGGATAAATTTTATTTCACTGTGGCGGCGGACCGGAGAACCGGGCAGGGTGGAAGTTTTTTTTTTTTTTTTTGGAGCTTGGAATGCTCGGTTCGCGATGGGGAAAGGCGAAATACCACGGTCGGTAACAAATGGCCATCGCTACTTTCTCCGAGACTGCTGATGTTTCGGACAAATGGAAATTGAGCTCTCGAGAGTAGGTCTGTTGACTAGGAGTGCATTTTTTTTGTCGACTGTGGCGAGAGTCTTGGAAATGATGTGGAGGCGTTTTGATACCGACCGTAAAAAAATTCGAAATATATTTTTACTTTGTATTCAGAGCAGAGAACTACACTTTAGTACGCTTCTTAATTAACTTTTTGAACGAGTGGATTAGAGGTTATCAAATGCGAACTCTTACATGAAGCGAATATCAATTCAACTTCGTGCGAGAATTTGCGTGCAGTAATGCGTCTGAATTCTTTTTATTTTATTTTTATTTTTGCACACAGCAGATTTAGCTGCGTTTTTGCCCGGTCGGTAAGAAAACTGTAATTAATTTTTTCAACGGGTCAGACCAGCTTTTATTAAATGCAAACTCTTACATGAAGTGGATATCAATTCAGCTTCATGCAAGAATTTGTTTCGGCCGTCGTTTGTCAGCGACGTTAAAAAAGAAGATTAATTACAGTTTTTTTACCGACCGCGGTGTTTAACATACTCTTAAAAAGAACTAAAAATGAAGCGTCCCACCAAGGGAAAACTGCGCGCTGCACTTTTGCTCTATACCTGAAAAAGAAGAAATCACAATGCGTGTGAATTTTTTTAATTTTATTTTTATTTCTACTCTCAGCCGATTTGACTCAGTCGGTAAAAAAACTGTAATTATTTTTTCGAACCGATCAGACCAGCTGTTACTAAATGCAAACTCTTACATGAAGCTTATATCAATTCAGCTTCATGCAAGAATTTGCTGCCGGCCGTCGTTTGTCAGCGACGTTAAAAGAAGATTAATTACAGTTTTTTTACCGACCGCGGTAATTAACATACTCTTAATGAACAACTGAAAACTCTGCGCCCTGCCGAGAAACAGCGCGCGGTGCAATTTTGCGCTGAACCTGCAAAACAAGAAATCATAAAGCCTCCGAATTTTCTTTTACCTTTTTACTTTTTATTTTCGCACTCAGACGATTTGGCCGCGAATCGGAACGGAACCGCCCAACTCCCCGCCCGGTTGCTATGGTATTTTAACGACTCCGGCGAAGTGCTCAAGAGAAAAACACTCCGTTCGATCCGTTCCTCGAAACTTTCTCCATTGTTATTTACAGTGTATGTGTGAGCGAATGAAAATAAAACGAAAAAAAAACTATAACGCGGAATGGATTTGCATCGAGTTTAAACTCGTTCGCGAACTCTTCTATTTGATTTTCCTCTCGCGTTCGCGTTTACACGGGAAAAAACAGAGTAAACAGCGCGTGCCGCGTTCCCGAACAACCCGCCACGTACCCACGTTCCATCTACACTGTATAAAGCGCAGAAACTACTGTGTAGAGAACTCCGTCTCTAGGCGATGTGAGTCGGGTCGATCGATGGATCGACCTGGATATCAAAAATTCATAACGTGTAGAGAAACGCCTAAAAAAAAAAATAGCAGCAAAAAAAAATGACACGATACAGCCTGAAAACGTGACATTGGGGACGTTGTGTTTTACGTTCCACGAATTATCGGTAGGAAATTAAAAAAAAAAAAAAAAAAAAAATAGCTGTGAGGGAACCGATGTGGAAAAATGGCCGCGGGCCTGGTTCAATATTTTCATTCGCGTCGCATCCCATCCTGCCCGATGGTCCTCGATGTTACGGGAATTAATCCACTGCTCCGGTCCAAAATTCATTCCGCTGCACGGAACGCAAAAGGTCGAACGAGTAATCGTAACGAGTATCGATTTTAATTGTTATTTTTATTTGAATGGTCTAAAAATAGTTACATCGTTAATGACTAATTATCTCGATGCTCCGGTCGCACGAGGGGAGAGCGGGGCGAAACGGACAACCTCGGGCTGACGGACAATTTTCACTTTTTTTTTTTTTTTTACAATAGAATAAAATTGAGTCTCACCCCAAATTCGGTTTTGGCCCGCTCACCCCCAGGCCGCAATCCTCGGCTCTCACAATTCA
This sequence comes from Ichneumon xanthorius, assembly GCA_917499995.1. Classification (NCBI taxonomy): domain Eukaryota; kingdom Metazoa; phylum Arthropoda; class Insecta; order Hymenoptera; family Ichneumonidae; genus Ichneumon; species Ichneumon xanthorius. The sequence goes on along the minus strand of OU824205.1, from coordinate 14,419,746 downwards.
ATTAAATATATTCTCGCTCCCCCCGTTGAAGGGTTACGTCACAACTAAATCACCTCGACGCCCCGATCGTGCAACCGCGAGTGGGGCAAAACGGACCATTTTTACCATTTTTTTTTTTTCGTTGGGCATAAAAAAATTTCTCATCGCATATTGTGGGTTCCATTTTGCCCCGCTCTAACCCACGAATATCCTCGGCTCTCACAATTCAATTAAATTTATTTTCCCTCTCCCCGTTTAAAAGTTACGTCACAACCATATAATTTCGTCGCTCCGAGAACGGGGCAAAACGGACTATTTTTGCAATTTTTTTTTTTTTTGTACAAAAAAATAAGATTTCACCTCAAGGTCCGTTTTGCCCCGCTCTCCCCTACAACCGAATCCTCGGCTCACACAATTCAATTAAATTTATTCTCCCTCTCCCCCTTGAACACTTGCGTCATAACAACTAAATAATTTCGACGCCAGAATTCTGCAAGCTAGAACGGGGCAAAACGGACCATTTTTACCATTTTTTTTTTCGTCGGACATAAAAATATTTTTCGTCGTATATTGCGGGTTCCGTTTTGCCCCGCCCTCCCCACATCCGAATCCGCACCCCTAAAAATGTCCTAAAAAATTTGTTGTCAACCCATAAACCGATCAACTCCGAGCGCAGGTCGGACAGGAAGTTAACAACAAAGATGGGTTGGCGCGCGCAGTACGACGAGTGCGAACCGTACGTTGTTCGGTAATTAAAGTTCCTCGTTTCAAAGTCGAGACACGAGACACCGAGAGAGCCCGGCGAAGCAGCTTCGGCAAGAAGTTGCAGTCGCCCGCATCTGTTCCGTCGGTTTTCGCCGGCTGCGAAATTTGTAAGCCGCTCGCGGCACGAAGAAAAGACGTGACGGGGAAAAGTGAGAAGTGTGAGCCGAGGAGAAACACCCGAGAAAGAGCGTCTTTCTCGAGTGCAGGAGAAAGACCGGCGGCGAGCAAAGAGAGAAATAAGAAAAAAAAAAAAATCCCAAAAAGAAAACAGGAATTTGGAGTAATTTGAGGATTTTCGAGGGAGCCAAAGAGAGAGAATTTTAAAAAAGTGCACGATTGACACAGAAAGACGGAGAGAGAGAGTGCGGAGGGTGCGGGGTAGAAAAAAAAACAAAAAAAAAAACAAGAATTTGGAGTACTTTAAGGATTTTCGAGGGAGCCAAAGAGAGAGAATTTTTAAAAAAGTACACGATTGACACAGAAAGACGGATAGAGAGTGCGGACTGTGCGGGGTAGAAAAAGAAAGTCAGGAATTTGGAGTACTTTGAGGATTTTCGAGATATCCGAAGGGAGAATTAAAAAAAAAAAGTACACGATTGACACAGAAAGACGGAGAGAGAGTGCGGAGTGTGCGGGGTAGAAAAAAAACAATTAAAAAAACAAGAATTTGGAGTACTTTAAGGATGTTCGAGGGAGCCAAAGAGAGAGAATTTAAAAAAAAGTACACGATTGACACAGAAAGACGGAGAGAGAGTGCAGAGTGTGCGGGGTAGAAAAAGAAAGTTAGGAATTTGGAGTACTTGGAGGATTTTCGAGATATCCGAAGAGAATTTAAAAAAAAAGTACACGATTGACACAGAAAGACGGAGACAGAGTGCGGAGTGTGCGGGGTAGAAAAAAAACAATAAAAAAAAAAACGGGAATTTGGAGTACTTTAAGGATGTTCGAGGGAGCCAAAGAGAGAGAATAAAAAAAAAGTACACGATTGACACAGAAAGACGGATAGAGAGTGTGGAGGGTGCGGGGTAAAAAAAGAAAGTCCGGAATTTGGAGTACTTTGAGGATTTTCGTGATAGCCCAAGGGAGAATTAAAAAAAAAATTACACGATTGACACAGAAAGACGGATAGAGAGTGCGAACTGTACGGGGTAAAAAAAGAAAGTCCGGAATTTGGAGTACTTTGAGGATTTTCGAGATATCCGAAGAGAATTAAAAAAAAAAGTACACGATTGACACAGAAAGACGGAGAGAGAGTGCGGAGTGTGCGGGGTAGAAAAAAAAGCGCGGTAGTCGCGGAAAGGCTGAACGAGGGAGAGGGGGCGAGAGGGAGCGCAGACCACTTCGTCACGCTCAAGGGAAGTCTGGAAAGGGTGAGATGGGAGTGCTCGGTCTAGTTTACACGAGTGACGGTTCTCAAACGAGCGCACGCTCGGCCCTTTCATTCTGTTGCGGGCGCTCCGTTGCTCTTCGGGTTTTTCTGCCCGTCGGTGTGCGTGCGTGTCGCGCGTCGGAACGCCGGTTGAGCGAGGAGGCCCGAAAAACTTTTTCGCCGTTCCCCCGTCTTTCTTGCGCGCGGCGATGGACGGCGAGTGTCGCGCTGTCCGTGCGCTGGCGAGGAAGGCGGGACGCGCCGAGTGACCGAGTGGGAACTCGGCGCGAGTCACTCAGGAACAGTTTGCCTGTTCGCGACTCGAGATTAACCGTCGTTTGCTTATTCGTTTCGTCCCGGCGTCCCCGCGGCCCTCGCTCGATTCTCATCCGCTCGGCTGCAGGCATTGCGAGAAGAGTCGTTTGTTGCACGGTGAGGCGGTGCGACACTGGAGGAGTGGAAGAGAAGAAGAGAAGAAGAGAAGTTTGTTACGAGAATAATGAAGATTTGGTAATGGGCGCTGGAGGGGGAATATGGCCCACCGTGAGTGGCGGGTGGAGCTGTGGTATGTGGAGTGGTCCATATTCACCCCGGTTCGTTCTAGGGTGATCGTTCGATGATTAGGTTTGAAGGGGTGAATATGGCCCAGGACTATCAGCGTGCGAATTAGTTGTATATGGAGTGGTCCATATTCACCCCGATTCGTTCTACGGTAACCATTCGATAATTAGGTTTGAAGGGGTGAATATGGCCCACCACTATTAGCGCGCGAACCAGTGATATATGGTCGAAGGGGTAAATGTGACCCACTCCGATTAGCGCGTGAATTAATGGTATATTTTGTTCTAGGGTGATCGTTCGATGATTAGGTTTGAAGGGGTGAATATGGCCCACTCCGATTATCGCATGAATCATAGGTATAAGAACTGGTCCATATTCACCCCCTGCTCTCTACAGTAACGATTCAATAATTAGTGTCGAAGGCGCGAATATGGCCCACTCCGATTATCGCATGAATCATAGGTATAAGAACTGGTCCATTTTCACCCCCTGCTCTCTACAGTAACCATTCAATAATTAGTGTCAAAGGCGCGAATATGGCCTACTCCGATTATCGCATGAATCATAGGTAGAAGAACTGGCCCATATTCACCCCCTGCTCTCTGTAGTAACCATTCAATAATTAGTGTCAAAGGCGCGAATATGGCCCACTCCGATTATCGCATGAATCATAGATAGAAGAACTGGTCCATATTCACCCCCTGCTCTCTGCAGTAACCATTCAATAATAAGTGTCGAAGGCGCGAATATGGCCCACTCCGATTATCGCATGAATCATAGGTAGAAGAACTGGTCCATATTCACCCCCTGCTCTCTGCAGTAACAATTCAATAATTAGTGTCGAAGGCGTGAATATGGCCCACCCCGATTAGCCCCCGAATGATAAATGCACCGGTCCATATTAACCCCATCGCATATGACGTAATTGTTGTGTAACACTCACGCGTGGTATAACGTGCTTTAAATGCGTGCCGGTTGATTAACGAGCTCCCGGTTTAACGGGAACGGAGCCGAAATTCTCCGGTGCCCGGTGCTTCTCTCTCCACCGTACGGTAACAATCCACCTCGCCCGGCGACGGTTTATCCTTCGTTAACGATTATCGTTATCGGGCTACATTCTCTCGCTGTCGTACGACGACGGTCCGTTTCCACCCAAATTGTACGTTTTGTAAAGGCGTATACCTATCTTGCGCGCGAGAAGCATGAAACAAGCGAGGGTTATGCAAAATAGGAGCGAACTTGCCGCTGAACCACCGGACGGCATTGCGGGAGAGGAGCCTCGCGACAGTGCTTTGCCGAGGTCTTTTATCGATACTGACCGAGCGACGAAGTCGCGGCATGGAACACAAAGCTTTCAAAGCCTCCCCGACCCGCCGTCCCCCGAACCACCCTCTGTTCAGACTCCTCCCTCTTACCTTGGTTGCTATAAACAACACCTACAAATACAAAACTTTCGCAACGATTGCCCTTATAACTGACCACCGGCTGTTTGTGCACCTCCGTTCGTTCGTTTCTTTTTTCCCGTTGCCCTGGATTATTATTGCATTTTGATATCGCGATTTTTTAAATTACTTCGACCTTAAAATAGATCATAAGGACGGAATGAAATTCGGCCGAAACTTCGACCTTAAAATAGATCATAAGGCCGGAATGAAGTCCGGGCGAAACTTGGACCTTAAAATAGATCATAAGGACGGAATGAAGTGCAGACAAAACTTGGCCGTTAAAATAGATCATAAGGACGGAATGAAATTCGGCCGAAACTTCGACCTTAAAATAGATCATAAGGACGAAATGAAATTCGCCCGAAACTTGGACCTTAAAATAGATCATAAGGCCGGAATGAAATTCGGGCGAAACTTGCACCTTAAAATAGATCATAAGGACGAAATGAAATTCGGCCGAAACTTCGACCTTAAAATAGATCATAAGGACGGAATGAAATTCGGCCGAAACTTCGACCCTAAAATAGATCATAAGGCCGGAATGAAGTCCGGGCGAAACTTGGACCTTAAAATAGATCATAAGGACGAAATGAAGTCCGGGCGAAACTTGGACCTTAAAATAGATCATAAGGACGAAATGAAGTCCGGGCGAAACTTCGACCTTAAAATAGATCATAAGGCCGGAATGAAGTCCGGGCGAAACTTGGACCTTAAAATAGATCATAAGGCCGGAATGAAGTCCGGCCGAAACTTGGACCTTAAAATAGATCATAAGGACGGAATGAAGTTCAGGCAAAACTTGGCCCTTAAAATAGATCATAAGGACGCAATGAAATTCGGGCGAAACTTCCACCTTAAAATAGCTCATAAGGACGGAATGAAGTTCAGGCAAAACTTGGCCCTTAAAATAGATCATAAGGACGGAATGAAGTTCATGCAAAACTTGGCCCTTAAAATAGATCATAAGGACGGAATGAAGCTTAGGCGAAACTTCCACCTTAAGATAGATCATAAGCTCGGAACGAAGTCCGTTCAAAACTCCGATCTTCAGACCGACCTCAAGAGCGATCTTAAGTTAAAACTAAAGTCTTTAAATTCAGTCATTGGTCTCTCAATCCAACCCTGCCCATTCCATACGCGGCCGAAGACTCTGCACTCCTCACGTGGAATTAGAAAGAGTTCCTCAACAGCGCCAACGGAAGTACGGCAAAGTCGATGGGACGAGAGGGGGGGGGGGGGGGGTGTGAGAAATTGGCGGAGGATGAAGAGAGTTAAGGACGCACAAGGAAATCGGGCGTATTCGTGAACACGTTCCCTCCCCTCGCCGTATGCTCTCTATATGCGCACGGAAGGAACAAAAGCTCGGAGGATCGGAGAAGAGACAATTGCACTAGCAAAAGCCCGAGCGGGGTTGAACGAAGGCGCGCGCGTGTGTGAGTGGGAACTCGAGAGGATTCCCGGTGTTCCCCGGGGTGAGGGTAAAGCGCGTGACAATGGAAGTGTGACGCGCTCGCGGAGCGAAGGGGGAGAAGAAAGCGGAAGCTGTGAAGATAAGGTGCGCCGCATCATATCATCTCGGCTTTCGCACTCGGGGCTCTCGGGCGAACCGCGATTTCTCAATGCCACGAGGAAAAAACGGCCCCGAGCGCGACGGAACGCTCGCGAGGTTGACTTAAAATTTTTATGTCATTTTTTTTACCTTCGGCTTCGGGAGGTCGGTAAGGTAGGAATGCGGATAATTTGCCCGAAAATCGAGCGACCGCTACCATTTTCCGGCGAGGAGCGAGCGGAGTTTCGGGAGCTTCGAACATTGAAGAGGAGAAAACATTCGACCGAAGACCGGACGGAAGAGAACCGCGATGTGTCGTAGACCGGATGCGGAATTGCCGGCGGTAAAAAAGTTGGCTCGAGTCGAGAAAATTTTTTACATTTGTACTACGAACTTTTCTTCGAATCGTAAAATTCGACATGGCGTTACGTGGAAGGACTTTTTTTTATTTTGGTGCCCAAGGCGGAGGAAAATTCATTTCCGAATGGTCGCGGTGATTAAGGGAATACGTCATAGATCGCCGATTTTTAATAGTGGAGGGTCGTGGGGGTTGCTAACCATGGTTGATGCCAGTTCGAATATCTCAACTCGAAATATCTTCGAAAATCTATGGGCACAACGCGATTTTATTTTTTTATTCAGTCCCTAATAATGTTGCAATCTTATTTTAGCAAAAATATTCTAATACGGTGCTCTGGAAATATATATAAAAAAAGAATGTTGCTTTTCACGAGGCATCATATGCAGCTCATGCTAATTGCCCCAATTTTAAGCCAATTTTCTTTCGTGAACATATTGTGAATGCATTCGGAGAAATTAATGTATGGATTGCCTCAAAGCGTAGACTGAATTGTTATATGGATCGTTATTTGTGTAGAAATTATATGTATGGAGTGCCACTCCATCAACCCTGCGATATTTGTACCTGAAGATCTAAGACATATTTAAAAAAAAAAAAAAAAATACGGATGATATCCGCGTACGAGCTTAAAAGCTTCTGCAGACAAAAATGTAATGTATGTAAAATAATTTGTACTTAATCAATTAATAATAACAAATTAAATGAAAATAAGCTCATGTATCTCGAATCCATGTGTAGAAAAAATTATTAGAAATTCTTTTTAAAAAAAACCTTACTCATTCGTTTATAACATTTGTGATTTTAGTTCCAAAAGTAGAAAAGTCGTTGTGTGAAGTATTCCCTTAATCTAATTTTTGGACGGGGTCGGATCGATAGAGCGAACTGCTGGTCCGGTGGTAAAGGAGATCGCGTATAAAGCCGCTATAATTCATCTGTCCGTGCGAGCTTCTGTGAGTATTATACATCCGCCAGGGGAAAAAAAAGAAAAAAAAATAGAAGTCAGCATCGGCTTTTCACGAGACTCGAAAATCTCGGGGACGCGGTGATAGTGAGTTCTCACTCCCGAGGGAGGATTACGGGCAGCGGGACTTCGTTCGCCGGTCGACCCTCCCTGTTTCTCTGTACTCGGCCAAACCGGAAAATAGAGACCGCGAGGATACACGTTCGGTATCTGCGGCGACATCCGTGCACCGCGAAAAGTTCGACCCCTCCGCGTCGCGGACAAATATTTTATCGTCCGATTACCGGTCGAGTTTCGGATGCCGCGCGATACTGGGCGGCATCCCGAGGGCTGAGCTTGGAAGAAAAAAAAGAAAGGAGAAGCTGGAGGCTCAGGATAGAGAGGGAACAGAGTGGAACCGAGATAGGACAGCTGAGGCTGTGGAATAATCCCTGCAGCATCCCTCGGGAGGACTTCTTCGGCCCGGATCCGTTCGTTTAATTCGAGAGGAAGATCTTTCGGCGGAAAGAGGAAAAACGCGCTCGCGATGGATTTATTACTTCTCAGTGGTCCGCAAAACCGGGGAAAACAAAATTGTAAATAACACAATGATAAACTGGGGCTGTCGGTAAGTCGCGACAGAATGAGTGATCCAATGATATTATTATTACCATTATTACCATTATTACCATTATTACCATTATTACCATTATTACCACTATTACCATTATTACCATTATTACCATTATTACCATTATTACCATTATTACCATTATTAACAAAGAAAAATGTGAGACATAGTAATTTACGATACTAGTGCGATAAATGGGTCTTTAACGCACGTGAAGCGTGCGTAAAACTGGCATTTTCGCACCGACTGAAGTAAAAAAAGAAATGCAATCCGTCAACATCATCTTTACCGTCCTTAATTTATTATTTTCTCCGCTTTGAATCTCCATAAAAACTGCATCATCCCTCAGGAGGATTTCCCCGGTCCAAATCCATTCGTTTAATTCGAGAGGAAGATCTTTCGGCGGAAAGAGGAAAACGAGGTCGCGATGGATTTACTATTTTTCGTTTGTCCGCGAGACCGAGAAAAAAAGAAATTGTGCATGACATAATGATAAATTGGCGCTCTCGGTAAGAGCACGACAAAATGGGTGATCCATTCATATTATTATTACCATCATTATTTCATATTATTTAATTATTGTTTCCTATTTCCGTCCTACACGGCTCCGTGAGACTGGAGAAAGTTTTTTAATGTTAAATGATAAATTGACATTCTCACCTCAAATGTAAAAAAAAAGAAAAAAAAAAGGTGATCCTTTAATTTCATCTTCCCCTTCATTCGTTTATCATATTTTCTCCGTTCCGAATCTCAGTCCCATGAAAACTTCGAATGGCAAGAGATAAATCGACGCTCTCGGTAGGAGCGAGAAGAGGAAGGTGATCTGTTAATTTTTCGTCCGCCCCGTTTATGTGCGAGTTCGATTTTCCATCGTGCCGGTACGGAAGACCGATGGAGCGCGCGTTGGAAAGAAGAGAAGAGTGCGTCCGGGTGATCGATCGGCTACGCGGGGGGAAACGGAAGTCGGCCGCTACATCCATCGTTACAGATATTCCGTGCGGAGGGAAATCACGCCGGCGCGTGCACACATGCACACACGACGATCGATCATAAGAATAATTATTCCACGTGCCGCTACTTTTTCTCAATAGCTCTTCGATAGCTTCTTTTATTATTCCGGCTGAAATGTGTCTGCGGTGCTGTAACGATATCGATGCGGTAACGCACGATTTAGAGACGGAAAAAATAAGTCAAGAAACAGCACCAATACACACTTGATTTATTGCGAATTTAAGCATCAGAGATCCAATTTGAAACTTGTAATCGCATCCAGAAACATTATTTTAGGCACAGAAAAAAGTTACATAAGATTGATGCAAGGTAGTTTTTATTACAAGTTACAGTGCATCTGAAAACTGATCAGAAATGGCGAGTAGGGGAGAGCGGGGCAAAATGGCACAGCCGGGCAAAACGGGATAATGAGACAAAATGCAATTTTCCAATAACTTTTGGATGGTGCCGATGGTTGTAAGTGGGGCAAAACGGGTCAGAAAATCCGGATGTATTGTTGGGACAAAATAGAGCGTCTAAAAATTATTGGAAAATTGAGTTTTGCCCTCACTGCCCCATTTTTGCCCCAGTTTAAAAGTTGGATTTTCAAACCTGAAGTGACGTTACAGAGAAATCTTTTCGTTTTTCCTCTGGAATGCATCTCGAATGCAGCCGGTGACAGAAACGTATGAATTGAGGAACACATGAAAGTAGGTAAAAGAACGTGTCGATAAGTCTCAACGTATATTGGGGAATTCATTTCAAATGTAGCCAGCGACAGAAGCGGATGCATTAAAGATCACACGATATCCTGAAACGCAACTCCTGGAACGCTTCCTCGTAGAAGATCACGACGGTGCAGTTTTATCAGCGACAGTCAGACAACGCGTTCCATATTCCACTTTCAGAGCTCTTCACAGAGTCGAACTTGCAGTTAAAAAAAGATGCTGCATAAACGAGAGAACACCCACCCAATAAAAAATAATTTCGTAAAATCTGAACCTAAAATGTCGCAAAAATAATTTTGTTCAATATCTCTAGGTAATCGGGCAACCAAAGTCTAATAATTGATGTGTTAATCGTCATCACTGTGATCAATGTTCAAAGTAAATAATGAAATAATTAAATATATATTGTCTATTTTTATATTAAGATGCGAACTGCTGATGCTATTCTAACTTTAGAGATAATTTCATAAATTACTGATTATTGATGTTTTTATAGTTATATTGTATGTAAAAGAGTTCATCCCGTAAAAGAATAAATAAATAAATAAATAAATAAATAAGTGACAAACTCATTTGTCACTTATTTTTAAATACGAACTTGTCCTTTTAATTCCCGCGCCATTGACAATTTTAGTTTGCACTTTTGTTTGTAAAACTATAAAATTAAAAAAGGACCATTGTGGACAATAAGTTGTAGTAAAAACGACAAACTTTTTTTACTGCGCACGAGTGCGTGTCCGCGCTATTTTTCCATCGAAGTATCGAGTGCCCGTGAATTGAGCGATCGCCGAAGAGCGGGTTGGAGAGGAAGAGTTTCGTTGCTCCCGGAGAATCTTCGCCTCCGGCAGAATTAATGGCCCCGAAGAACGGGGCTTCTCGCGTCGATTAATCGATGCCCTCACCGTGCAGCCTCACTCCCGCCCGGCGAGCCATCAAACTCGGGCATTTAGCCCGAGCTAGTTTCGATAAAGCACTCAGCGAGAGGCCTTCAGGGGGGCGGGGAGGGGGGGGGGGGGTTGGTTGGAGGCTTTCACAGCGTTTGGTAATTAAGTCGAGCTCGAAGCCCGACGTAAGCTTCCATTGTACCGGGCAAATGGCCTATTTAGGCCGGCTACACGTCTCTCACACGGGGCAACCCTGTCATTGTCACTGCTGGGTACAAAACGACCGTCAATGCACCACCGACAATCGATGCCGTTCCAGCTGTCGCCGAGGAAATAAGGCAAAATCACCGATGCTCGGACCGCTGTGAGCATCAGCAGATTCCAGCAGTTGTCAAGAAAAGTATGCTGATTTTTTTTTACGCATTGATATGAACGTTCTAAGTGCAACTGCAAAATTTGAATGCGTTCGTCTTCACCGTTTTTGAGAAATTTTTTTTATTTTTTATTTGAACCATTTAAGATTGATTCTTATGGCGGATTGAAAATAGGCGATGGATTTTAATGTTTCTAGGGCAGTTCATGCGGAAACGTTGCAAACGAATTATTGAAAACTGTAAAGAATATTGTCAGGAAGTTCTGCACGAAAATGTAGACTGTTTGAAGATTAATGTACAGTATTGGAAGCTTTTTTACATAAACCGTTTCTGAAATTTCAGACACATCTGCGTTACAATTTTACAGTAAAATTTGTATTTTTCATTAACACTTTTGTAAATTTCAAGAAAAAGATTTGTAATTTTAGTATCTGGTATTTTTATTTTACAAGCAAAGTGCATTAATGTTTAATTAATATGAGTAATGTTAGCAAATTTTAAGTTCCAGTACATTAAATTTACAATTTATTTTTACAGTGTACTTTCGCTGTCTAGTTCGGATTAACCGGGGTTTCGATTATCCGGGAATCTTCGGTCCTGAGCATCCCGATTAATCGGGGTTGTACTGTATATTTTTTTATGTATTCTTACGCTTGCTTATATATCTTATTTTTCTATTATAGGGTAGAGCGGGGCAAAATGGGGCCGCGGGGCAAAACGGGGCATGGGGCAAAACGTAATTTTCCAATAATTTTTGGATGCCCGAATTCGCCCCATCGATGCATCAGGCTTTTCTGCCCATTTTTGCCACCTTGTCCGATCCAAAAATGATTGGAAAATTTAGTTTTGCCCAAAAACCCCGTTTTCCCCCGTTGCCCCATTTTGCCCCGCTCTTCCCTATTTGTCTTTTTGGGTTGCAACGATTGTTTGTATCTCGATGCACGGTGTTCTTAGGTGGCTTATGCCTCAAAACACGAAATAAACGAATCTATCTATCTATCCAACCTCTTCGTCGACCTCGAGATGAATGGAAACTGATGAACCGTTGAACGACTCTGAAGCCACGAATCGTCGCGTTCATTTGTTAACGCTAACACACCGTGAGAAAATTTTCCGCCCGCATCCGTTAGCGCGAAGAGTCTGTCTGCGTTTCAGTGGAAAAACCGCGAATGGCGGCACAACAGCTTATAAATTATGACCGCTAATTACGAATTCGCAATTATTGGGCGAACCCGCACTCAGAGGGGAGGGCGAGCCGGCGGGCGAACAAGTGAGTGAGAGTTTTCCGATAATTACCGGAAACCCGGCCGCGCGCCAGTCAGCAGCGAGTGCAGCTGTCTAACCGGAAGCCACAAGCTGACAGGCAAGCTGCGATAACCAGGCTCCCGTCTCTCACTCATTTCGAAAAATAAAACAAAATTTAAACCGAGCTTCGACCAGACAAACACGAATTATTACAAATAACCAAATTACGAGGTGCAGGCCAATATGTTTAGATATCGTACAAAAAAATTAATAAATAAATATATATATATACGTAAAACATATGTAATATATTTTACCCAAAAACTTTAATATCTCATATATGTGTCGCATATGAAATAAATTGTGAAAATTGTTCCGTAGACCGCTCCGTGAATAATTAATTTATGTATCAATTTTAGGCCATATTCACCTCATTTACCCTATATGAAATATATGCTAAATATACATGCATGTATATATAAAGTATAGTGAGCGTGCATTTGCTTCGATAAAAATGTTGATAAGACCAGAATATATATATATATATATATATTAACATAAAAAAATAAAAATTGTTAAACACAAATGTCGACACATTTACCCTATATGAAATATATGTTAAATATACAGGTATGTCTACATAAAGTATAGTAAGCGTTCATTCGCAACGATAAAAATTTTGGTAAAACCAGGACATAAAATAAAAATAAAAAAAAATTGTTTAACTAACATCGAGACCTTTAAGTAAAATATGACAGTATATCAATAAAATTTATTTCCCGTATACCCATTCAAGTTCGGTAATTTTCCTTTTACGTCCTAGACGCGAAATCGTGTATGCACGTATGTATTTAAAGTATAATAAGCGTGTATTCGCAACGATAAAAATATTAATGACACCAGGATAACAAGATAATAATAAAAAAAAATATTGTCAAACACGAATACCGACACCTGTAACAAAAATATTTAAGTGTATCGATAAAATTGATTTATCGTATACGTATCCGTGTTCAGTCATTTTCCTTTTACGTCCTACACGTGTAAACGCGAGTACCGTTAATATACTTCGCGATAACGGTATAGCGATGACCGTGCACGGTAGACATTATATACGCCGTCGTAGACGAGATATGTGAGTGGTGACGGAGCTACATGGAAAACCACTCAGCCGGGCCAATGGGATAAAGTCACTGACGTACAAGAAGAGCTATCCACTATCTTCGCTCTCTCTTAACGCGTTACTCCTTCGTCGACCTCCTTCCCGACGTATTTCTTATAATAAAAAAGGTAGCCGTGTCTCGGCTTCGCTCGCTTCCTTCCCGACCGTTAACGCTGTGTCTCGAACAGGGCAAACAATTTATTTCTTCTCGTTGCCATCTCGTTTAACTCCAGTTTGTCAGCGACGTTCGATGTGTCTCGATCAGTCCCAACTGTCTTTTGTATTAATCGAATATCGAAGAAAAAAGAGCGTGGGGCAAAACGGAAACGTCTCGTGCTTTTGCGATAAGAATTTTTCTTTTTGGTTAAGATTCGTAAAATGAAGACCATTTTGCCCCACTCTTGCGTACGCGCCGATGTCTTCGCGGTATAACGAAAGCGCGTCGCGGAGGTAATTGGAAGGCGAAATTGGAGTTTCATTTCCGAGGCATTAATGGAATATGGACGAAAATAGAGAGCGGGGCAAAACGGAACCGTGTCCTCAATGCCCAAGAAGACTTTGCCTTTTTTTGGTTTAAATTCGTTAAAAATAAATAAAAATGTACCATTTTGCCCCGCTCTGGTCTATGCGCCGATATCTTCGCTATATAACGAAAGCGCGTCGCGGAGGTAATTAGAAGGCGAAATTGGAGTTTCATTTCAAAGACTCTAATGGAATATGGACGAAAAAAGAGAGCGGGGCAAAATGGAACCGTGTTCTCGATATGCAATAAGACTTTACCTTTTTTTGGTTTAAGTTCGTTAAAAATAAATAAAAATGTACCATTTTGCCCCACTCTTGCCTATGCGCCGATATCTTCACGATATAACGAAAGCGCGTCGCGGAGGTAATTAGAAGGCGAAATTGGAGTTTCATCTCCGAGGCATTCGAGGCGGTTGCCCAGCTCTCTCCTCTCAGCGTTCTAAAATTATATTCTTAAAAAAAAAGCTTTTTTAATCTCAAAGTTATGAGAGCTTTTTTCCTCCCCTCTTCGTCGTCTACCCGCGCATTCTTTCGGCCAGTCTTTCACGGCTCCTTTAATAATACAGTTCGTCTCCTCCCCGGCAAAACGGCAACGTGTATATCTCTGTCCACCTATCTTCGAGACGGTTCCTCGGCGGGTTTCATATTTAATTCTATGTACACCCAATTATCCCGCTAACTATCCTGTAACGAACTACGTCCCGAGTCGGGAAACTTATACAACGGCAGCGCGGACACAAATTAATATTTGTTCGCACCGTGGAAAGGTATAATTTGGCGGTAAATTGAATTTTGCGTCGAAGACGGCATCCTCGCGGAGTTTGTCGCGAACAGTTCTCACCCTTTTCGAGCCCGATGACCGTAACACTAAATAGCCGGATACCCTTCAATGCCCAACGTACCATATTCGCCGAGCTGGTTAAGCAGCTTTCAAGCTCTTAGTTTCAGCAAACGTCTTCAATTTTCCTCGAAGTTTCTTTCCATTTAGTCAACGAACATGACCGTACGGCACATTAAAAGAATTTGTCGACCGTAACTTCATCGTAGCATAAAAAAATTATTGCTCTAAAGACTGAATTAGCGCAGAATTCGAGATCAACTTCTCTTGGAATTTTCAGTTACAAAAAAGTGTCGAGCGGTCGAACTTTTTTTTTTTTTTTTTATTCGGCGAGCATCGCCTACACCGATAAAAAGGTTTGGTAATATCAACTTACCTGCGGTTGCGGGTGGCGAAGGAAATGTTTGGTCGATTGAACAAAAAGTTTTTTACAATTATTAATAGGACAGTCAATTTAAGTAAATATTCGTTCAATCAACTAAATATTCGGTCACACGACTAAATATTCGTTCAATCAACTAAATATTCGGTCACACGACTAAATATTCGTTCAATCAACTAAATATTCGGTCACACGACTAAATATTCGTTCAATCAACTAAATATTCGTTCAATCAACTAAATATTCGTTCAATCAACTAAATATTCGTTCAATCAACTAAATATTCGGTCACACGACTAAATATTCGTTCAATCAACTAAATATTCGGTCACACGACTAAATATTCGTTCAATCAACTACATATTCGGTCACACGACTAAATATTCGTGTTATCAACTAAACATTTCTCTCAATCGATCCAAATATTTCCTTCGCCACCCGCAACCGCAGCTTAGTTGATATTACCAAACCTTTTTATCGGTGCATAGAAACTTCTTAAAAAAATGTGTCCATCCTAATCTCATCGTAGCACCAACAAAAAAAATTCTAGCCGTAAAGACTCAAAAAGTGCATAATTCAAAACCAACATTCCTCAGAAATTTCGGTTAATAAAAAATGTCGAGCAGTTGAACCAAAATTGTGTTTTTTTTTAAATTCAACCACAGTCGACAATCGCATCTGCATAAAAAAAAATATATATCGACGCTAATTTCATCGTAGCATAAACAAAAAAATTACAGCTCTAAAGACCTCAAAGGAATAATTCAAGATAAAAATTTCCCAGAATTCACAACAAAAAAAAAACTGCCAAGCCATTTGATAAAAATTGTCTTTATTCTCAGAACGGAAACAAACTTTCCGGCGAGAATAAAAAAACGCCCCTAAAACGGAAACTTAATTAAATTGCCATATGCGTTCCTCGCACCGATCGGTCGCCCGGAAATTCGCCCGATCGGTAGCGAGTCGAGTTTAAGGTCAAAGCCGCCCAAGCCTTGCAAACTCGTCTCCGGGCGCATCTCACGGCTTTTCACGCCTAGCGACCGTAACGCCGAAGCGACGCAGGAAGATTGTGTCTGGGGTAGGACCGCGGGATCGGCAGGTTGGGGGACGAGAACCGAGAAGCGTTTCCGGGCTCGGCAAGGCCGCTCGCACAGACGAGCCCCGTCGCGAACCGCGAGCACAGAAACGGGCGTTTCGAGCTTGCGCCGCTCGGGCTCTCCTGCAAACTACCCCGGCCTCGCAGTGCATCTTTCTCTGATTTCCCGAGGGAAGTCTCGCTTTGCCCGAAGTCGCCGACTCTATATCGTGCAGGAAGCGGCAAAGAAAAAAAAAATAATAATAAAAAAAATAAATAAAAAAAAACATCGCGGTGAGGGAAGAAGGCGAGGATCGCTCTGAGACCGAACGAATGTGTACGAGCACACACGCCGAAGGGGGGGGGGGGGGGGGGGGTATCGAGTGGTAGCAAGTAGAGGAGCTCCGCGGATGGTCCGACGCGTTCCCTCGTAGGCGCCCATGATTTATTTTATTGCCTTTCGACACGCATAATTTTACGACACGGTATTTTTTATTTTTCCTTTTCCATCTCCAGCTTCGGGTTTTTCGCCGGAGCCTCCGGTATTTTATTTTCGTTGCTTCGCTATCGGCATATGTGTCTCGTGTATTTCCGATTGGCCCTTGAAGAGGACCAGACGCTCCCCTTATATTTTTCCTATTGGGGGGGGGTTGGATGGAACAGTCGGCTCCGTTGCATTCGGATCAACAGGTACAAGCTGTAACGGCAAAGCCCGTGAGAACCCCCGACACCCATGTCTCCGCTGTCAAAACGGGGTAGCGCAGTACATGAGCGAGGACGTTTCATCGCCTCGGGGACCGAAGGAATGGAAAGCGGGGCGTTGAGAAACGAGCCGGCTCTGGGAATTCTTCGACATTTTTCTGTCGAATGAACAACCGTTTTCGCGGGATATTTGTCCGATGTCGAAGTCGGGGAGACCTTGCGCCGAGAGAAGGATCTACCACTGATAAAAAAGTGGAGTTGAATCAACTAAGATTCGGGCAGGGACGTTCAAATAAATATTTTGTTGGTCGAAGAAAATATTTTAAATATTTTGTTGGTCGAAGAAAATATTTTAAATATTTTGTTGGTCGAAGAAAATATTTTAAATATTTTGTCGGTCGAAGAAAATATTTTAAATATTTTGTTGGTAGAACAAAATATTTTAAATATTTTGTTGGTCGAACAAAATATTTTAAATATTTAGTTGGCCGAACGAAATATTTTAATGACTCGAAAATATTTTTGTGAAATCACCCAACAAATTGTTGAACTGAGCAATTCTTTTAGATGTACCAACAACATATGTGAACCGTTTTTTTTTATCAGTGTAGTAATATGCACCGACAAAAAGGTTTGGTAATATCAAGCTCACAGCTGCGGTCATGGAAAATTGGTTTGAATCAATCCAGGCGCGTTTAAATTGGCTGCACCGTCGTTGAAACAATAAAACTTGGTGCGGTTGTAGGAATTTCGTATAGCAGTTACTGCGATTACAAGGTTGGTTCAGAGTTAACCAAATTTGCATTAAATCAACAACTTTTTTTCAATTCTATCGTATACACTGTCAACATACAGAAGGTATATTATTTTAACTTGGGCGTATATTTGGTCGATTTGAAAAAAAAAAATTTGATTCGATGTGTCCGTATTTATATGAACATTTTTCATCTTGCTAAATAGAATAACATCATTTTCAAAATCCTATTCCCACGAACTAATTATGTCTCTCAATACGTCTCTATTATGATATAAGAAAGTTAGCATGTTTCGCGGTGATAATAGTAGTTCAGAAATGAATAAATAAAACAGGTAAAGTGTCAAAGATAAGTGTCTCATTAATTTCATCAGTCTTCTTATAATTCACAATAAACATGAATAACGGGCTAAACTGCAGCTAAATGTTAGTCGACCAAGTGATCTTAACTGGCTAAGGCGCGGCTGATTTTTAGCCAACCAAGCCTTCTTCGCCGGCTAAGACCGCTTAGCCGGAAAAACTACAATGTCCATCAGCCGGATAAGATTTTTACCCGGCTAAGACGGTGCTACTGTACAGCCGTACTATGTATAAAATTACCATAGTACATTTTTAATACTGGAAGTTACATTTGCAATACTGGAAGTTACATTTTTAATACTGGAAGTTACATTTGCAATACTGGAAGTTACATTTTTAATACTGGAAGTTACATTTTTAATACTGGAAGTTACATTTTTAATACTGGAAGTTACATTTTTGATACTGGAAGTTACATTTTTAATACTGAAAGTTACATTTTTGATACTGGAAGTTACATTTTTGATACTGGAAGTTACATTTTTGATACTGGAAGTTACATTTTTAATACTGGAAGTTACATTTTTAATACTGGAAGTTACATTTTTAATACTGGAAGTTACATTTTTGATACTGGAAGTTACATTTTTAATACTGGAAGTTACATTTTTAATACTGGAAGTTACATTTTTAATACTGGAAGTTACATTTTTAATACTGGAAGTTACATTTTTGATACTGGCAGTTACATTTTTGATACTGGAAGTTACATTTTTCATACTGGAAGTTACATTTTTGATACTGGAAGTTACATTTTTAATTCTGGAAGTTACATTTTTAATACGGGATGGAAGTTAAAAATGTTCTATGATAATTTTTCTTACATGATCGGTAGATTTTCCAGATCCTTCACTCACTGTGCGGATGCTCCTCGGCGGGACCGGAAGCGAGCAAGACGAATGTGGTTTTTTTAATTTTTGTTTTTTACTTGTTTCGTGCGTCGGCTTCGCTCGCTCGTTACAGCGACTGGGGTGGAGTTGAGTTTGGTGGATGCGCGCCGGACAGCGCGGCGACTATAATAAATTCGGCTCGAGTGATTCAAGAGCTTCATTTAAACGGGACCGGCGACCACTCCATAACGCTGCCCGGCCTGTGTCCTTCGCACGAGCCAACTCTCGTTGCTCTCCCTGGCGAGCGACGTTTTAAAATCTGTGGGCCATTGTGCGCGCATCAGTCCGGCATGCCTGGATCCTCGTTTCATCGCAAACATATGAGCCGCAGACTACCGAATACTTTCTGTTTACCGAAAAAAAAAAAAAAAAACATTTTTAAATCCATAGTTTACTTTTTTTTCATATTCGTCGATCTCACAAGGGAGAGCTTTACCAAACAGCAGATTTTTCCAGCTATTTTTTTCCCCTCGATCTCCCCGATGCCCGCTTTCCCGACCGGCGAATGGATCGAACGTGTGCAGCTTCCCGTATTTTCACCGGGAATGCAGGAAAGTTATAGCACACTCATCGGTGTGGATGTAGTCAAGAGCTGCGGGGGAGGTGGGGCATATTCAAGCTCGACGACCTCCCGGAAACAATGGCCCTAATCTCGGTCATTCGGAATGGCTTCGTCTACTTGTCCGCTCGGCGTACCCTCCATTCGATAAAGTAGCCCGAGAACCCCGCCTGCGGAGAGAGCGGGGCACGATGGACCAGGGCTCTCCGCACGAGGAGAAACTCTACTTTATGATCCCCAAAAAAAAATTATAAATGTAGTCCTTTTTGCCACAAAAAAGATTTCCAAACGTAGTCTATTTCCCCCCAAAGAAGATTTCCAAAAATAGTCCATTTTACGCCAAAAAAGATTTCCAAAAACAGTACATTTTACCCCAAACAGTTTTCCAAAAATAGTCCTTTTTGCCCCAAAAAAGATTTCCAAAAACAGTCCATTTTACCCCAAAAAAGATTTCCAAAAATAGTCCATTTTTTCCCAAAAAAGATTTCCAAAAACAGTCCATTTTACCCCAAAAAAGATTTCCCAAAACAGTCCATTTCACCCCAAAAAAGATTTCCAAAAACAGTCCATTTTGCCCCGCTCGCTGTTATAACCCCAGTAAACTGATATCTCATCTTCCCTCCGAGAAATCCAATAATCTCTTGTTTTGTCTCTCCACCCGGTCCCCTACCTTCCCACCCCTCTCGTAACAACCTACGAAATAGACACTCTCCGCTCGGGCCATCGTCGACCAGTAAGCACATAAATATACAATATTGTAGACACCGTTGCACAGTGCGGAGCGCGATGCACCCCAGACAGGTAATTCCATCATATAACGATAATGGATCGCGTGTATGTGCGCGGGAGGCCCGCGGACGATTTCGAGCCATCGAGTATACGACCGCAGGTTCTTCTCGGCCGAGAGCGCCGGAAGAAGCGAGGACTTTCCTTTCTCGTTTTATCGGAGAATATAACAGCGATGCTTCAGCCGCGCCGCACTGTTCCACTGTCCGAGCCAGTGGAACGAGCCAGCACAGTCAGCCACGAAGGAGAACGCCGGGGCGGAGGTTGGTCGGAGCGGTGAGAGCTCGGCCGGATATCCTTTGGCGAGCGAGCCATCGAGCCAGGAGTATCGAGCGCCGACAGGTGCCCAAAGGAAAGGAGCATCGGGCTTTGTTGCCGGGTCGGAACCAGCGCCGTTTCGGCTCCGCCAATCTGGCCGATTCCTTCTCTCGCCCCCCCCCCCCCCCTCCTTCGACCCACACTCGTGCACTTTGCCCTGTTACGACGAAGCCCGAGAAACACCAACGGGGGCGCAGA
Organism: Ichneumon xanthorius; assembly: GCA_917499995.1. Classification (NCBI taxonomy): domain Eukaryota; kingdom Metazoa; phylum Arthropoda; class Insecta; order Hymenoptera; family Ichneumonidae; genus Ichneumon; species Ichneumon xanthorius. The sequence continues at coordinate 14,399,379 of OU824205.1, read as the reverse complement.
CGCGCACCCAAAGGGACGAAGTGTGAACTAGACCAACGAGGCCTTCCTTCCGACAGTAATTCCCACCGTCCAAGTAAACCGTTTCGAAACATTAACCCACGTCTGTGCGGCAACTGGTACACACAAAGGGGGGGGGGATTCCCAAGCCCCTGCGGGTCCATCGACGCCCAGGCCGAAATTATCTCGGTGGCCCAGAAAGTCCCGCGGTTCCCGCTCGATATCTTCCTACCTTGGGCTGTTTGTACCGGCAGTTAATGCTGCGGCCTCTCACTCTCTGCACCGTTCGCCAGCGAGCTACTCGGCACCTCGACATAGAGTACGCCAATCCGAGGCACAGACAAAGCTCGTTAATTGAAATTCTCGCAAAGCTGAGGCGGCGAGGCCGATCCCAAAGTTTTCAGCCTCAAGGACGGAAGATGGGAGATATGAGGGGGGTTGAAGTTGTGGTTCGCAGACGGAGAATCGACCGGAGGGGGGATGGACGATTTAGCTGGAGAGGGGAGGATAAGAACACCTTCCGTTAACCGCGGGAGATCGGACGTGAGGATCTTTCCAGTTCGGTCTCGAGGAACAGCCCAAAATGTTCACCCTGAAGGGTTTTCGTGTGAAGGATTAAAGGGCTGAGAATTGTCATTTGCACAATGAAAAAAAAATCACTTGCGGGCGGGCAGACATTTTAAAAAATTTTATTTCCTGCAATCCCATATGACATTGAAACAATTGCGGAAAACCTTTAAAATGACGTATCGTTTCAATACCGTACGGAATTGTAAGAATTGAACGTAGAAGTGAAATAACAATTTTTTTTTTTTGCCCGCAAACGAATTTTACTTGAATATTAATAATTTTTCTCAGTAGACGAAGAATCGATTGGGGGGAGGGGGGGGGGGGAGAGATAAATGATCAAGCTAAAGGGATAAGAACGTTGTGAAGAAACCTTGGGAACGCCGGAGTTAGGATTTTTCCAATTCATCTTCGACACCAATCGCAACATTTTTACCCTCAAGGACTTCCATGCGAGGTACGAAAGGGATAAAAACAGTAATTCGCAGTCGACGAATCGACTGGAGGGCAACGAACGATTATGCTAAAGGGGTAAGAATAAAAACGCCTTCCCTCAAAGGGGTGACGGGGAGCCCAACAATCGGATGTCGAAACTTTACGAGCGCCGGAGTGAGTATTTTTCCAATTCATCTTCGACACCAATCACAAAATTTTTACCCTCAAGGACTTCCCTGCGAGGTACGAAAGGAATAAAAACAGTAATTCGCAGCCGACGAATCGACTGGAGGGCAACGAACGATTATGCTAAAGGGGTAAGAATAAAAACGCCTTCCCTTAACGGGGTGACGGGGCACCAGAGATCGGACCTCGAAGCGTTGGAAGCGGGTTGAGTGAGGATTTTCTCCAATCCATCCTCGAGGCCAATCCCAACATTGTTATCTCAAGGACTTCCATGTGAGATATAAAAGGGATAAAAATTGTGATTCACGGATCACGAATCGATAGCCATCAGTTTAGGAGGGGGGCGGGGGGGGGGCAGAGTCGAAACGATAAAGGGGTAAGTATAAAACGATAAGGGGGGGGGGGGGGGGTTGGATGTGGAAACGTTAAAGAGCCTGAGGATCTTTACTCCAGCTTCACGTCCGCCCAGTCCGCGTCTGTATTCACATTGCGGCACAATGCCGAGCGCGTGTTTTTCTCTCGGCCCAACATGCGACACGAGCCGGTATCTTTATGACCACCCGAGGACATAAAGTGGCGTTATCCTCTCGTGCATGTATTCAGCCGTCGGAAGGAGGCACGCGCGCTGGCCTCGTCTCCGTTCCGTACGTGAGACGGGGAACGGTACAACGCGGAACCCCGGGACACGAGTTGGATTGAAGGAGGCTGGCTTGTTGTCGTTGTGGAGGCGACGTTGGTGGTGGTTTTCTATTCTGTGCGAACCGGCGGAGAGGCGACGGTACCGTACCAGTTAGTACGGTCGGACGCGAACGTTAGAACCGCGTCGTGCTACGGTTACGTATTCATGTATTGCGTATTATATGTAGCCAACCCCGGCGATAGGATACCAGACGCCAGACCTTGGGGCGTCACTCCTTCATCCTCCTACACCAACTTGTATTTTTTTTTTTTTTTTTTTTTTACTCCAACAGCCTCAGAGACCGTTTTGAAGGCGACTGATAAAGTCGTGTGAAAACACGGTGTCCAGCGGTCCTTGAAGTCCTTGGAGTCTTGGAATTGTCCTTGTATTTTGCCTGACGTTGAAAAAGTCCTCTGGAATGTTCTTGAATTTCACGTAATGCCCGGGAATAGTTTATTTCCCCGAAAATATGAATTTGTTTAAAAATGTATATTTAGTTTAGTAATTTTTTTTTTTTTTATGGACTACCATGTATTTTGAGGCCTACTATCACGAATCCGCGGGCCTTTTTGGGGCTAAAGTACAATAAGACATTGAAAGTCTCGATTTTATGGACGGAAAATCGTATTTTTGGGATTTAAATGGAAAATATTGGGTTGGGAGTAAAATAATTGTTATATTCGTGTTCAGCGGGAAAAAATACATGGAATATAGCCTAGAACTAAAAAAAATCGATTGAAAAACGATTTTTCACTTTATGAGCCACTTTAGTAAAAATGTCGGTTTTCGTGATGTTCAAAGGTCGATATCTCGGCTCCCAATGGAGCTGGGGAAATTCCGAGGAGCCCATCGTGTTGTACGGAAAAAACTACATAAGATTGGCTCCTGCCCGAAGATTCGAAGGCGTTTTATCGTGCCGTTCGAGGACGTTGAAAAACGCAAAAAATGGACTCTAAAGGGCCAGCCTTGAAATTTTTTATGAAATATTTTTTGTCGCTACGAAAAGTTTCTTTCCGTTCACAAAATTAACTGCGACGTATCCCGACGTATTTTTGAGCGTTGAACATGAATCTGCTGTCTTTTTGTGCGTAAGTGCAGTACATTTGTGTCTTCGATTTTGTGCACTGAAAACAGAATTTACGCACTAATGGTGAAACCTCATTTTTGGGCTTAAAATCTAAAATACATGATTCGTATCAAAACGAGCGTCACATTCGTGATCAAGTGACCCTTCCGGCACTCCCGCTTGTGTATCGAGTACCGAGCACCCGAGTTTATCGAACAACAACCAGGAGACACCCGCGCCGTAGTAACGAATCGCCAGATGGTAGTTGCGTGGCGTACGTAATTACCCACCGGTTAGGAATAAATATTTCATTCCGTTCCGCCTTCGTTCCTTCGTTATTTGCAAAGGTCGTTCTCGTGATTTATCGAGGCGGCCTTAATCCCTCTATCTCCGGGTCCTTCCCGCGCAGCCAGCGCACAGCAGCCAATCTACACCCAACAGGGGAAAACCTTTTTTCCCTCCCCCCTCCAGACGCGAAAGGCGGCGAGGCAGGAGAAGATTCATTCATTCCCGATGTTTCCACTACGAAGATCGCTTAATTAATTTATCGCCCCCATCTCCCGTGCAGCGGTGGAAGAACACCGTCGGAAGAGGGTCGCAGTCCGAAGGCGATGCTCTTCCGGCGGTGTCTCATTAAATTCCAGGCTCGGAAGGGTTGCGCCGTCTGGAGGAGGAGGGGGGGGGGGGGGGGGGTTGCGTTTGACTCAAATAATTTCCGCCAGAAGGAAAAGTTGAAGGTGGCAAAGCCGACGGGCAAACTGGCGAGGCCGATCTCTCCTCGAGGTGCTCGCGCGGCCGGAGTGTTAACGTTTCAACACTCCTCCCGGAGAGTTCCGGCAAAGCGAGCGAAGTACCGCGAGGGAGGGGAGGGGGGGGGCGTGAGGAAGGCTTCATCCGAGCGTAGGTTAAGCCGAGGAGGGCGGGAGGGCCCGGCAAAGCGAGTACCAGCGGTACACACGCCACCGACCACTTTGCCCTCTCGGTGAGCTGCGGAAATTTCTGCGAATTCCGGGGAGACGATGGGAACCCCGGGAACACCCTGGTCCCTCTATAAATCTACCCCTCGGACGTATCCAGCTACGTAGACACACGCACACTTTGTGTGCGGGCTTGTGTGCTTGGATACAGCGGCGACTCACGTAGAAGCTGGAGAACCGTCGGCTCGGTAGAGAGCCATCTCGCACCTCCGCCGAGACGTCGAGTACCGGTCCCGAGAGCTCGCCGAGGGGCGGGGGGCGCGAGGGGGCGCTGGTAACACGTGCAACGGAGGCTTTAACCCCCCCCCCCTCCCCTCCTCCCGTGCAGTACGATAAGTTACCGTTGAGACTGGGCCGTGCACTCTCTCCATCATCCCGCGAACCTTGAAATATTTATTTTAATTGACGCTAATCGGCCAAGGTGAGTTTAAGGTAGTTTAAGGTACTAGCACAATGACTGACGCCGCCTAAATTTGAGAGGAATAAAAGAGAATTACAAACACTTCTCGATCGGATAAAAATCTGAAAAAAATCAAGCATATGGAAGATGCTGATAAGATTGTTCGTCCATGATAATGATCCCAAGATGTTATTCGTTTCCTTTATGTTAAAAGAGGAATAAAAGAGGATTACAAACACTTCTCGATCGGATAAAAATCTGAAAAAAATCAAGCATATGGAAGATGCTGATAAGATTGTTCGTCCATAATGATGATCCCAAGATGTTATTCGTTTCCTTTATGTTAAAAGAGGAATAAAAGAGGATTACAAACACTTCTCGATTTGGTTGCCGGGTAATTTGTTGCACAATTTTTTTTTTTCAGTAATTTGTTATGAACATTCTGAAATTATTATTATGCACAAACAATCTTTTCAGCACCTTTTATATGCTAGAATTTTTTCAGATTTTTTTTCTCATCGAGAAGTGTTTGTAATCTTTGTCTTTTTTCTCTCGAACTTAGGCGGCGTCAGTCATTGTGCTAGTACTACCTTAACGGTCGTTCGCGGTCGAGGGACCGGGGAGGGCTCGAGCGGTGCGCGGGGGGAGGGGCGTGTCTCGAGGATTCAAAGTCCAGTGGCTAGGGGTCATCCATTTTTTTTTTTTTTCCTGGTCATTCGTCTTTGAGACTGAGACGGATGGACGAGGCGGTTAATTGGATCGGCTTAGAGATGGGCGTCGAGTTTGTGATCGGTAATTTTTTTCTGTCAATTGACCGGTCCTGAAGTGACAAAGTACCGATCTCGTTAATTAGACACAAAATTAATTTTGTATTCATTGTTTAATATTTGTTTCATTGATGGATTCATTGATAAAAAATGAAAATACGAATGGTTGAGAAGTCAATGAGAATTTTTCGAACGTGTATAAACAAAAAATAGGGTAGAGCGGGGCAAATGGGGTTTTTAGGCAAAACGTGATTTTCCAATAATTTTTGGATGCCCGAATTCGCCCTATCGGATACATCAGGCTTTTCTGCCCAGTTTTGCCACCTTGTCCGATCCAAAAATGATTGGAAAATTTAGTTTTGCCCAAAAACCCCGTTTTGCCCCGCTCTCCCCTATATATGAAAATAGTTTGACAAAAATCGTCATACAAGGTGGTTGAAACTTGCTCAATAATCGCGAGGCTTCGCCCGGGCTGCGGTGGCATCGTAGAGGCGAACCGGGTAACTTTCCTCTCGTCGACGCCTTCGTTACCCGGAAACGCGATGATACAGAAGTTTTCCGGTGTCAGGCTTGTGTGCATGCATGCGGGCTGCTGCCTCGTGAGTGTTTTGCTCGTACGTGAGCTTTCGGGATTCCGAAAACGAGAAACTTGGGCAATAAACGATGCGGAGAGTGCTTGATCATCGAATTCACATGCCGGCGCGGGTTAACCTGCGGATTCCGACCGTACGGCTTTTAGGCGTCTGGCGAGAAGGATCAGAACACCCGGAGAATACAATTCCACACCTCCGACGAATATCCGCAGAAACAAAACGGAAAAAATTTACAATAATATATTTACAAAATTCGAGTTCAAGATCATTTTAGGTAGCTATTCTTGTCTGGTTAGTAACGCATAGGTTTAGTTATTAATTCATTTATTTATTTATTTATTCAATTATTTCTTTATTACCGTCGGTGCAAAACCCTTTCGTGCTGCGAAGACACTCGTCAAAATATATATGTCATTTCATTTCATTTCGAAAGTAACACTCGTCAGAAAAAATCTTATCGCACTAGTATCGTAAATGACTATTAGTCCATTACTTATTTATATATTTATTTGTTTATTTAGTTTGACCGTTGCATTCACACGCCGGCACGGGTTAACTCGCGGATTTCGACTGGACGGCTTTCAGGCGTCTGGCGAGATGGATCAGAACACCCAGAGAATAAAATTCTACGTCTTTGATGAATATCGTCATAAATAAATCATAAGAAATGTATAGTAAGATTTTAGCGACATTTATGTTCTAGATGTTCTTATGGTAGCTATTTATCTGGATTATGTAAATATTTATCTGAATAGTAATGCATAGTACGATTTATTTAATTATGAATTTATTAATTTATTAACTAATTTATTTGTTTATTAATTTATTTACTTATTTATTTATCTATTTCTCCACGAGACAAGCCGATTACAATCCATTTTCATCGATACACTGAATTCCAAAATTGAGAATGAAAAAGACGTCAAAAAACTGGGTTTCATGAAAAACAGACAATAATTGAAAATGTGATAGAAGAAATTTAAAAAATCAAAATCGCCATAGCTGTTTCTAAAGGTCGCTCAAATCTCACCGACCGTTTTTTCTCCGCGCAGTGTAAACAAAACAAAAAATACGATACCCGAACGAAACACGAGAAGCGTGCTCCGCATCTGACCTTGAACTCGATAGCCTCAAAGTCGAACGTGTATCCGAGCGCCGAACGACGGAAGTGCCCGAGTCTCGTCGCCGAGCGTGTAGAGTCGAGTGACTTGCGCCCCTCTGTCGCTCGGCAATCGATGCGAAAAACCCTGTCTCATATAACTACCGTCACGCCGGGACATCGCCAGACTACCAGCCGCCAAACGTCCCGAAGCCGTGTCTGTCGAATTTTATAAACGATCGTTTATCTCCCGTTCCAAAGATTTCATTTCACGAGCCGTCGCACAGCGGCTCGTTTCCTGTGACCTCGCTCTCTCTTTCTCTCCGTAGCTCCTCGCCGTTTTTCTTTTCCATTCCTCCCTCTTCCGTTATTCCCCACCGTCGAATGACGGCGAATACAGCACGCGAGAAAACCCGCGAGATTCCGCGAGAACCTTTCTCTGCCGGTAACTCTTAAACTCTCACACATCCGCCTTTCGCGCCCTCGTGATTGTCATAACTTCGCGAATCTCCAACGTTCCCGTAACGCCCCCGTCAATACCGACATTCCTCGGAATATTCGGCTCCGTCGATTCCGGTCAAGGCCGGCCGATGAGCAATTTCTCGATATAGATATGGATATACATATCTATACACATACATATAGATATATAGATAGATAGATAGATATAGGTTATTTATTGCGTCCAGGGATAAAACCCCTAAGGACCAAACTATGCAGATAGGCGGTACATGAAGCAAAGCGAAGATAAGTTTGAGTACATAATAGGGCGCAGTTCACGTAGTGCATTAAAGAGGATAATAATAATAGCAACTAGAGCATAAAGGAAAGCAAAGTCACAGGAAGCTTAATAGCAGAGAAGAGAATTAAAATAAATACACATATAGACATATAAATAAGGTCGTATGGATGTGGACATATAGATAAAGTCATATAAATAAGGTCATATAGATATGGACATATAGATATGGACATATAGATATGGACATATAGACATGGACATATAGATATGGACATATAGATATGGACATATAGGTATGGGCATAGGTATGGAAATATAGATATGAACGTACAGATATGGATATATAGATATGAACGTATAGGTATGGACATATAGATGTGGACATATAGGAATGGACATATAGGTACGGAGATATAGGTATGGGGATATAGGTATGGAGATATAGGTATGGACATATAGATATGGATATGTAGATATGTATAGATATCGATATGAATATATATGTATAGAAAGATCGAGGGAAGAGATAAAAATCGGCCGGGTTCGTAAGCGCAGCAGAAATTTCCTCTATCTTAGACTTTATTCTCCGCCCTTCGTCGAGGTGCGTAAGGATGTCGCGGGAGAAGAGTATTGACGTCGGGGGCTGCTTTTAAATATTGCATCCAAGTCACGTTCCCGGACCGTATCCGCAATTCCGCGCCCTTCCCCGCTCCCTCACCGACACATCTCTCCGCGCTCTCTGGATCCTGGCTTTCGCCTCGTCCGGGCTAGCGGAGATGCCGAAGTGTTGGTGCCGAACGTCGCATAACTACCCGTGGGTTTCTAAGGAGACGAGCCCGAAGTCTTGGGAGAGAAAAGAAAAAAAAAAATAGTCAAGAAGAAAACGTCCTAAGGATGTAACGGGCTCGCTCGCGGTGTACGACAGTGAGGCGATAAGAGGGAAAAGTCGTAGATCGATCGGAATCTCTTATCCGAAGGAATTTTGTTAACCAGGAACGTTTTTCGAAAGATCAAATTAGCAGCGTACTGTGCTATTGGTTTGTTCTTTTTTTACTCTCGTATCGAAACTGTCGATCAAAGATAAATTAGTCTGCAAATAAATCGCTCGAAAGTCGAATACGAACATTCGATAAACGATATTAAAAAAAAAAAAAAAATCATTCGTCGAGACCATCAATTAAATATAAACGACTCTCTATAGATAAATCGCTCGAAAGCCGATGAGATCGATGACGAATATTCGACCAAGGAAAAAATTCGCAGAAAAAAGTTGTCTTCTGACAATGTGTGAACGCAGTTGGATCATCGAGAAAGTGTCACAACTGCACGAACCTAAAGAATTGATAAACCCTCCGGCAACGCTGGTGCTGTTAACGCGATCGAAAAGGAACGGCTCACGTGTGTCATAGCCCGAGAGATTTATGCTCGAGCCCCTCGAATCTCCGTTTTTTTCTCCACCCTATCCCATCAGAACCAACGACGAAACATAAAAACTTAACGGACCGGAAAAAGCTAGCGACGATAGGCAAATAACTCCTCTAAAAAAAATAATAATAATAACAACGACCTTCACGATAATCGAACGCGTATTCTAAAACTTAAAAACCTCGGGCGCACGATATTATTCTCATCTCGGCTTCGACTATAAAATCGCTTTTGCATTCGCACACAACCGAGTACTCACCCCCTCGTTTTATGTGGCTTTCTATCTTTCCTTATTCCCTCCTCAGTCTCGTTCACCGCGTACCTCTTCAGACTTTCCAGTTTGCCGCACACTCTACTACTGGTACTGTATTGTAGTAATACCTTTCGAGATTCCCCCGCACCACAGAGCGCACTTGCGTGTGTCCTACGTTCGACACAGCACGAGGGTAGAGCTGTAGAGTTCCACCGCTTCGTTCGTTGTGGTTTCGTTTTTTTTCGTCTTTTTTTTCGTTTTATTGTTTTTTTCCCCTCTCCGGCCTACCACGAAACTCACGGCGCGAACAGCCCCACTCGAGTTTCCTCACCGTTCGTTTCTCAACTGTCTCCGTCTATCGCACTCGAAAATCCGCGCCGATTAATGAACACGAAATAACCTTCCGCCACTGTAGTCAATTACGATGAAATTCTTTGGTCTTGTGGGACTCGAGTTGTTCGAAAGAAACTCGTGAAAAAAAAATAACCGAAACGAAAACGCGAGACTCGAGCGACGAGCGAGCGGGACGGGACACGGAAAACGTGTCGCTTCGCACCGAAGCACGCAGCCCAGGATAAGGTTATAAGAGCCTGTGAGCGCCTCGGCGGTTTAGTTCGCGAGGAAGCCGCCGCGAGGCGCTGCCCTCGATCGGACGGTCTTCGGGCGAGAGAGAGAGCCAAACGAACTATCCCCGGAGTACCCCGCGACGACCAACCAACACCGAACAACCCCTCCATGACGCTCTCGCCAGAAATCCAGGGACGAATATCCCCGGCCATGGACCCCTCAGTTTTTTTTCGAAGCGTTCCTAAATTTTCGCGTTCCTCTACGCAGAGGCGTTTTCTTTCACTGCGATCCATTTGTTTTCCCGAATGCTCGTGCTCACCACCGGAAAGCCCATAATTGAACGTCGAAAACAGAGCTCTTTCGATACGAGAGAAACAAAAAAACAAACGTGTGTTTTTCAGCTTCGTCGACAGAGACCCTAGCAACAAATAATCGTCTGGAGAACGACTTCCGTTTCAGCGTTTCGTTTAGATTTTTGTTATTTGTAATAATTGTATTTTTTATAATGTTTTGGATCGTACGGATATCGATACATTTAGAAGATTATTGCGTATTTGAATTTCTATTGTCTATTTGTATCGCGGCTTCGTCGAACGAGATCTTAGTCAGAAAATCGTCTGGAGAAAACGACTTCCGTTTCAGCGTTTCAATAGTAATTTTATTTATTGACAATGCTTTGCATGATATGGACATTGATATACTTAGAAGTTTACTGAGTACACATTTCTATTTATATTGCCAACGGGACATCGACCTAAATCCTTCAGCTAACGATTCACTTCTTTTGTACTGTTTCGTTCGTTTTTTCGATAGGAAAGAGTTGTTTTAATTTTACGTTTGAGTTTACCCACATTTTTTTCAACCATTTAAGAAATATTTTCAATCATCAAATCTTACGAAATATGTTTCTCTACCAAAATATTCCAATGAAACGTTTCTCACATATTTCAGAAATATACTAAATCTTTCAATACTTCTGAAACATAGTGAACAATTTAAAAAAATTTGAGATATAGAAATTTGGAAATATTTCTACGATTGTTTCCGTGCTTATACGGGTGTGTTTATGCAAATTGTACTGGCGACGCAATCTTTGACATTTCATCAAAATGTTTAAAGAACATGTCGAAAACATATCAATGTAAGATTTATGAGCGAACAAAAGAATATTTTCAAAATGTTTAAAAAACATTTCACAAATATTTTCAACATTTCAAAGAAATATTTCCGCGCCCAGTTCCGTCCATAGTTCAGATCTACGTTTGCAATTCTCTCAAATTGTTGACACGTGGTGAGTGCTGGATATTTGCGTCTGCGGTTTACAATTTGTGTGGGGAGTTTACCCAGCGGTCACACGAATTTTCTATTATTGATAAAATCATCAGAACGAGAAAGAAAGTCCATCGATATCGCGTCGGCCGTCGATCGACGTTGCTCGCTGCCGGTGCTGCTGTATCTACGTTTGTCACGGTTAGGGAAGTGGTGGGAGAAAGGGGGCGAAGGAGGGTCGACGGGAGTGACGGTTTACGGGTAATCGACGAGTAAATGGGCGTAATTGGAAATTCATATCGAACGTATATACCGGTACAGAGGGTAGGTTAGTGGAGGCCGAGGAGAGGGCGAGGGAACGGGCTGGCTCTCGACGACTCTCGGATCGCTGGTCGACAATGAAATACTCGTTAATAATGGTTAATGCACAATGGAGGTAACTTGCCACGAAGCGGAGTCGAACGCTTCTGGTTTTGCTGTGGATGAACGACGACATCGGTCGGAGGGTGGAGGAGGAGGAAGAGGAGGAGGGGGGGGGGGGAGGGAGGAGGTGAGGTGGGGGAGAGAAAAAGAGCGGCAAATATAAAGCGAGAGAAACGCCGCTCGGAAAAGAGCTGTCTGGAGCAAGATCGTGTCACAGGAGGGAGGGAGCGAAAGGGGTGACAAAAGGGGAACTTTGCGAAAGAATTGGAGAACGTGAAAACGAGCGGGACGACGAGAACGACGAGAATTTTTACATTCGTCGAGGCGAGGGGGAAGCGTGCCAAGTGTTGACTCGCGAAGGACTGGCCTGTGCACAACGGCTGTACACAACCGGAGTCTGACAAAGAAAAATTCGTTGTCTACGATTGGGCCACCAATGCTCTTGCCCGACGGCAGAGCTCATTGCCAAGTGGCCTCTTGCCCTGAGTTTCTGCATTATTGTACATTTAGATATGGATATTTAGATATGGCCGTTTAGATATGGCCGTTTAGGTATGGCCGTTTAGATATGGCCGTTTAGATATGGCCGTTTAGGTATGGACGTTCAGATATGGCCGTTTAGATATGGCCGTTTAGATATGGCCGTTTAGATATGGCCGTTTAGATATGGCCGTTTAAATATGGCCGTTTAAATATGGCCGTTTAGATATGGCCGTTTAGATATGACCGTTTAGATATAGCCGTTTAGATATGGGCGTTTAGATATGGTCGTTTAGATATGGGCGTTTAGATATGGGCATTTAGATATGGGCGTTTAGATATGGGCGTTTAGATATGGGCGTTTAGATATGGGCGTTTAGATACGGGAGTTTAGATATGGGCGTTTAGATATGGGCGTTTAGATATGGGCGTTTAGATATGGGCGTTTGATATGGACGTTTAGATATGGACATTTAGATATGGACATTTAGAATGGACATGCAGATGTAGACATATAGATATGGACATGTAGATATGTCACCGAATCACCGGACATCGTGTCGCCGGAGGGAGGGCCGAAAGGGGTGACGAAAGGGGAACTCTGCGAAAGAATTGGAGAGCGGGACGGCGAGAACGACGAGAATTTTACATTCGTCGAGGCGAGGGGGAAGCGTGCCAAGTGTTGACTCGCGAAGGACTGGCCCGTGCACAACGGTTGCACACAACCGGAGTCTGACAAAGAAAAATTCGTTGTCTACGATTGAGCCACTAATGCTCCCGTTCGACGACAGAGCTCGTTGCCAAGTGGCCTTTTACCGTGGGTTTCTGTATTATTCGACGGAATTTGAATAGTCCGATCGATCCGTGACTGATGACTCGGTCCGGTGGGAAATGCCTTTGATCGTTTCTCGCAAATGCACCCGTCGACGAACTCCCAACCGAGCCATCATTTATCTCGCTGATCCGTTACGACATTCCGCGGATGTATCTGTCCGTTATGGAATATTCCTGGTCGATGAATTATTCAGGATCGTTGCGGACCGCCGGTCGGAAGGCTCTTTGAGGATGGAAAAAAAAGGAGAAATAAAAAAAAAATTAAAAGAACTTGCAAATCTCATTCGCGAATAAAAGCATCGGACCAGAATAATCCGATGGAATCAAGGCTGGCCACGAAAAGTTTGCCGCGATAGCGCAAGTACGTGCGCCGCGGACTTAAGCGATGACCATTCGTTTTTCGGTTCCGCTCTCCACTGCCCTCGCCGCTCGCTCTTCCGATCTCCACTTTGTTCTTTTTTTTTCTTCCTCTATTCTTTCCGTTTTACTTGTTTTTCCTTCCGCTTCTACTTCTCTTTTATTCACTTCATATAGCTCGCCGGTCGTCTCTCCCTTTTTCATTGCCTGCACTCGTTTTCCTATCCTACCGGACCAACCCTCCAGCCTCGTAATCCGATGTAGAGTATTATCCTCGCGGACCATTAATATCCGCCAGACGCTGTGCATCGAGATTCTTTTTAATTTTTTTTTTTTCACACGTACGGATCATAGCGTTCTATTACAAACTGTAATTTACATTTACATTTGTTTGTTATAACGAATGGGCCATCGAACATTGCAATAATGTAGGAATTCTAAAGTAAGTTGTCATAACAAAGTGCGTGATTAAATGCGCTACAGACGATTCGTTTGGTTGGAGCGACAAATCAGTTCGTTGCGAGACAATTATTTGGTTTTGCCACAAAAATGGTTCTTCCTCAACCAATCAACCAAATAAGCAACCAATTTATTTTTCGATCCAACAAGCAGAAAATGCATTCATTTTTTTCGGAAAAACTACTGCCGTAGACGATAAAAACTTTGTCGAGACTTCAGCACGCGTGGAACATCATCGAGGAATTCTTTTTTCTATCCTTTTATTAATATCCGTGAGATGTTGTGCATCGAAATTATATCTTTCTCACCCCTAAAAACCATAGTTTGTTATTACAAACCATAATGTTCATTTCAATTTTCAACCAACTTCGTGATTAAATAAGCTGCAACCGATTTTTTTGGTTGGAGCGACAAATCAATTTATTCCCAAAAAATTGATTCCGCCGTTAAATTAGTAAACTAGACATTATATGTATTGCATGTCGTATGTAAATGTCTCACCGTCAATATTGTAAACACCAATGTCAACAAATACATTTCTACTACTAGTTGGGCCCCAACCAACCGACCAACTAAGCAACTGATTTTCCGTCCCAACTAAATCACTGCAGTAGTAAAAACTCTGTGGAGATAGATAAAGGTAACACGAACGAAAGAATGAATCCCATTCTCGGACACAAAGCATGGTATCAAAGCCCCTTAACGCTTCAGCACGCGTGGAGCACCGCCGAGGCATTTTTTTTTTTCTATCCTTTCATGTTCCCTCGACAATGCACGATCGGGCTCGAGGGATCAAAGCGCAGAGACACGCACTTGGAATTGCACGTGTCCCACGCACACACCTTTCACCCTTTCCCTTGACATTCCGAGCATGGGCTAATAATAAACCACAGCACAATTCCAAACTACGTGTTTAATTTATTAATTCGTAAGAAACCCTCTTATGCGCGTCGTCCAAGGGGCGGAGTTTATGACACACTTCGATGCGTACATATTCGGGTATGTTTCACACGGCAGTTAGGACGATCAAACGAGAACGGTGATGAATTCAAAATACAGTACACGAAAGCGTTTCTCCCAACCGCATAATTCCGAACGACCGCGTATTTCCGAAAACGACGACCGCGTAAGTCCAATTCGGCCCCTTCTCAAAGTCCGTTACCTGCTTGGTGGGGAAACAAACGACTCCTTCCCTTTTGCTACCTGCGAATGAAATCGTCGCTGCTGTAATTCCGACAATTTTTGCGTATGGAAAGGGACGGTGGGCAGGTACTTGGGCAGGTAGTGGGGTATCGGAAATACGCGGTCGTGCCTAATTGGATTGGCTCCCGAGGAACGGAGAAACGCGGTCGTGTACTGTACAACGAAAAAGAGTACCGTTAGGTGCGCGATCGGTGTGCGGCTTCGGCGGTGTCCCGAGTCAAGCAGCTTTGCTTGCGTCCAGTAGATGGATGGGTGACCGCTCAGCCCCACACCGGCTTGCACATCGAATGTTGAGCGGCAGGCCAGTTTTTTCGAGTTCTTGATGTTAAAACATCGAGGAATCGGAAAAATATAGGGCCGTCTGTACCGACACGGGTTTTCCGCAGTTTCCGCGTTTCCTCGGCAAATGCGGTACAGTGTAGCTAAGTCGGCTGCGGACGCACTGGAAGTTAGGTACAGTACACGACCGCGTTTCTCCGTTCCTCGGGAGCCAATCCAATTAGGCACGACCGCGTATTTCCGATACCCCACTACCTGCCCAAGTACCTGCCCACCGTCCCTTCCCATACGCAAAAATTGTCGGAATTACAGCAGTGACGATTTCATTCGCAGGTAGCAAAAGGGAAGGAGTCGTTAGTTTCCCCACCAAGCAGGTAACGGACCTTGAGAAGGGGCCGAATTGGACTTACGCGGTCGTCATTTTCGGAAATACGCGGTCGTTCGGAATTATGCGGTTGGGAGAAACGCGGTCGTGTACTGTAGCTCAGTGAAGTGCGGGTAGGGAGTGATAGGGGGGAAAGGGACGTGTTACGTAAAAACCCGAGGAGGGTATACGATGGAACATACAAAGATTAAAAAAAAAAATTACAACGCAAAAGAACAAATACAGACGATTTGTTTGGTTGGAACGACGAATCAGTTGGTTGCGAGACAATTATTTGGTTTTGCCACAAAATTGGTTCATCCTCAACCAATCAACAAAATAAGCAACCAATTTATTTTACCAATTGTCCCACGCACACAACTTTCACCCTTTCCCTTGACATTCCGAGCACGGGCTAATAGTAAACCACAGCACAATTCCAAATTGCGTGTTTAATTCATTAATTCGTAAGAAACCCTCCTATACGCGTCGTAAAAGGGGCGGAGTTTATGACACACTTCGATGCGTACATATTCGGGTAATGAGAACCGGGTATGTTTCACACGGCAGTTAGGACGAACAGACGAGAACGGTGATGAATTAAAAATACAACGAAAAAGGGTTGACAGTCCGCTGGTCTGTTTGGAGAGTCGGGGTTGCGAAAAAAAAGAAGTTTTGGCCCGAGTATAAAAGGGAGCTCGGAAAAGCCAACGACACGGAGGACTGCGAAGAGGTTCCGGTTCCGTTTTGTCCTCGGTTGGAAACGTACGACGTCGTTTGTATAGCGGGGCTCTGTTTTCCTCGCAAAGCCCACAAACGCCCGGCCACCGCATATAATTATACGAAGAGAAGGGTGCTTCACACTCACTTCCCATCCAGAAGTCTCGAGCGACCCAGTTGGCAAGATTGCGCGTCGTTCGCGCTTCCCCCCCCCCCCCTCCTGCGAGCCCGCCAATTATCGTTCCTCCTCACTCGCTCCACGCAATATAAAAGATGCGAAGATTCCTAAAGAGTTCCTGAAGAAATGAAAAATTTATAAAAATTTTAAATCGCATGAAATCTCCAATTGGGCCTCAATGTTCACGAAAATAGCACTGAACGAAGCGACGTGATCGCTCTACTAGTGTACCAAATTTCAACTCGCTGTCTGCACGCACGCACGCACGCACGCACGCACGCACATCCGGACGCTAAAAATCATATTTCTCGACGTTTTAGACTATTTTAAGTATTCTGACATTAAAATCTCAATTTTTTTTTTTACGAAAATAAAAAAATGCCACTATGATATTCGTTCGCGATTTGCGCGATGGGGTGAAAAACATCTCGGGGCCTCGCCCGTCCCTCTCTCGGCATAATGATGTTTATTCAGCATTATTATTCGGCGAGAGGGTGTGGCGCGAGTCCGGGCCGAAAACCCGGAGGGCTTGCCAGACAAAAACAAATAACAGCCGCGACGGAAAGCTGTGTTTAGCCCGTGAACAATAGCGCCAACCCAAACCCCCTCAACCCGGTTTTCCCCGGGTCAAAGTTTACCGAAAAGCACATCGAATCCGCAATCCTCCCACCGAGTGAATTACGCCCCTGCTTAATCCAATGAACGATGGCGTGTACTATAATAATCCCGGCCGACGAGTAAATATCTCGCATTAATTAACACCCCCTGTGTTTCATGAATTTCGGTTTACAATCATCATCAGCGTAATTACAAATCGCTTCTATCCTCCCCACACGTGCGTGCATAGATGCGTCGTTGCTGTAGCCTCGCATTTCGAACGAGGAGTCTCTCATACTCCAACTCTTCGCGGGTGCGACGAAATCTTCTCGGAAGTTTGGTCCGCGCAGACACTCACGAGCTCTCCGCGCTTGGTCTTATTGCAGTCGCGAGACGAAGTTTGTCAAAGGGCGATGTACGGGCGTTGTGGAAGCGGAGCTTTTCTCTCCGGTAATACAGGAGACCGGGGCAAAATGGCACAGCGGGGCAAAACGGGACAGTGAGGGCCCGTTTTGCCCCGCTGGGCAAAACATAATTTTTCCAATAATTTTTTGGTGCCCCATTTTGTCCCAACGATAGATCCGGATTTTCAAACCCGTTTTGCCCCACTTACGACCCTCGCCACTATCCAAAAGTTATTGGAGAATTGCGTTTTATCCCGCTGTGCCATTTTGCCCCCCTCTCCCATACACAGTTAAAAAAGTTTGTACTTTTTACAACTTATTGTCCACAAACGTCCATATTTTTATATTTGTTAATTTTCTAGTTTTACAAACAAAAGTACAAACTAAAATTGTCAGTGATACGTGGAACAAAAGGACAATTTAAGTTCGTATATTCAAACAAGTGACAAACTCGTTTGTCCCGTATTTAACAAAATTATTTTTACGAAATGGTATTTTACTGTGTACTTCCGTAAACACCGTGAGAAAAGGAGGGCCAGTAGGGGATGAGAGTGCGTACACGCACTCGTCTCTGCTCGCTGGAAAAAGCCGAAGCGGAGGCTTCGACTATCCACATACGTGAAGAACACAAGTGTAAATATCTCGCATTAATCAACACCCCTCTATTTAATGAATTTCGGTTTACAATAATCATCAGCCTAATAACAAATCGCTATCGTCCCCGCACATGCGTGCATCTTAAGATCCGTCATTGTTATAGCCCCGCATTTCGAACGAGGAGTCTCTCGTACTCCCCTTTTCGCCGATGCGACGAAAGCTTCTCGAGAGTTTGGTCCGCGCAGACACTCGCGAGCTCTCCGCGTTTGGTCTTATCGCAGTCGCGAGACGAAGTTTGTCAAAGGCCCGATGTGCGGGCATTGTGGAAGCGGAGCTTTTCTCTCCGGTAATACAGTACTTCCGTAAACACTGTGAGAAACGGAGGGCCCAGCGGGGGTTGAGAGAGGGAGACGAGGAAGAGTGCGTAGACGCACTCATCTATGCTCGCTGGGAAAAGCCTCGCAGGCTTCGGTTCTCCACCTATGTGGAGAACACAAGTGGGTGTGCACACGGAGATACACGTGTGTGGCGCAGCCGAGGTATAGACGAGGTCGAGCGAACGCATTAGAGAGGGTGAGTGTAATTTCACACATGACGTAACTCACCCTTCAACCCTCCTGCCCCCCCCCCTCCACGCCACCCTGTCCCACGTACGCGCGGCACTTTGCTTTCGTTCGAGCCCGGTAGGCTGGCGGCCTCTCGCTCGTTCGTACTGTGTACGCTTCCGCGAGAGCACCACCGCAGGAAAGAGCTTCTCTTCCATCTCTCGCGGATCCTATCTTCTCCTCGAGGCTTTCTCTCTTTCGGACCCCCGCCCGGTAATATAATAAATTCTCGTTCTCCCTCCCTCGCGCTTGCAACCGAGCGACGGAGAACACCGGGCACTCTGGTCTTTCGGATGTTCCACGAACCGCAGCCATCGGCCACCCTTGCCGTAACCATCCACCTCTCTGTGCCCATATTCACGGTTGCCAGCGGCTACTGATTAAATTATTTCCCGTAATACCCACGGCGTGATTGTACGAAAACTCGGACGTGTCGAAATAACGGCGTATGAAATCGGAGGTGAGATGTATGCCTCGTGTGCAACGTATGTTGTTGTAACCAATTAACTATCGTGTGTCTGTTGTCTTGAATAATCATCCTCGTGTCAGTTCAGGAATAATTGCTGGATTTTCCTGTGCTACTACCATTCACTTTTGCCCAGACTTGATGATACGATTTGTCAGTGATCAGTTTCTATTTGAGTTCACTACGCGTTTAGTCAAGTATTATCTTTTTCTATTTTTGTTGTATTATCTTCGATTATCTGGAATCACTCACGACTTTCACTTCTTATTTAGTTCTTTACATTACATGCAAATATGAATTGTAGGACTCTCGCAATTTTATTGTATATTTTGACGATTGATTACCTATCTAATCACTATTCAATAAATAAATAAATAAGGAATTTTACAAGTCAATTTGGAAGTGTTCGTAAGGTTTCATGTCGCTTCTCTTAATAGTGGACGACGGGTACTTTATAGCGTACGCCGCGACGTTTCGCTTGCGAGAGGCGCCGCAGCGGTTCGCCATCTGGCGGACGAGCGCCGCACCCGCCGTTCGTTGTTGGGCGTCAGCTTTCGCCGAAGAGTACCGGGGCAACGGATATCCGATCCGAGCGCGCACGGGTAAATAACGAGCGAAGTATTTTCCAGGATTTCAACGTACGTGGGAATTCGATAGTGCAGAATAGTATAGTTTTTTTTTCCTTACCGGTGGAGATACATAATCCGTCGGGTAGGCACGTGAAAGACGATACAGACACCGCGCATAGGATAGCTCCGACAATACAGCGAGTTCATATTTTCCGCTTGTATCAAAATTTTATCGAGTTCTCTCCACGGAGCGCAGTGGAGAGAGCTTATTCATCCGCTCATCCCACGCTTTTCGTCTGCCGAGGCGTTCGCCTCGGCGCTATCTTTCTCACCCTCTCGGCACTCACTCTCTGTGTGTGTACCGGTGAGTTTTTCACGAATTCGCCGACGTCGAGCTTCTCCATTCCTCGCGGCGTCTGCAGCTCTCCCCGCGCGTTTGCAAGCGCGAGAAAAGGCGAAGCCGGGCCGTTACAGCCTCGGCAGCGTCAGCCAACGATATTAAATATCACACGGGAAGCGGGCGCGCGGCACTTTTGCCCTCCGCCGGGCGTAAGTATAGAAAGAAAAATAGAGAAACGGGCGAAAAAAATATCGCTGCAGGGTGGGAAGACAGGGGAAAGATAAGACGTCTGGACGTCTTATCAAAAATTAAAATTTCATTTGGCCGGCACGGGACGGGGCCGGAAGTGAGCCGAAGACGGTGAGGCGAAGAGCGGCGTGGAGAGGAAGTCGAGAGAGGGGGTGAGGCTAAGCAAAGCGGGCCGAACGGAGAGGCGGATGAAGAAAGTCTCTAATCACCGTTGTAACTAACTTTCCCTACGACCCCATCTCCAGTTCGATTAACGTCTACGACGTCCCCTCCGTCTTCCCGCGCGAATCGAAAAACTTCCTCCGCCGAACAATATAAAAGGTGAATTACACGAGATATAACATCACCGCTGCGCGTTTAACATGGGAAAAAAGTCCGATCGTAAATGAAAGGACACGCTTTGTTACGCCCCGCTCTCTACATTCTTCCGTCTTTGAGGTTCCCAAAACGATTCGCTGGTACGATAAATAGATGATCGCTGCACTGAGGAAAAGGATAGTATTATAACTATGCCAATAGTTCCCAGGGGGAACGTCTATATAGATAGTTTTTGACAGTGTATATTCAATTGGTTACATCATAATTATTGTTGCAAGCATGAGTTTTTGTCACAGTCGTACACTGTAAAAAAAAAATTTCTGAAAATTAATGAACAGTATTGGAAGCTTTTTTTACATAAACCGTTTCTGAAATTTTAAATACATGGGCCTTGCAATTTTACAGTAAAATTTATATTTTTCATGAACGTTTTTGTAAATTTCAAGCAAAAGATTTGTAATTTTAATATCTAGTGTTTTTATTTTACAAGCAAAGTACATTAATGTTTAATTAATATGAGTAATGTTAGCAAACTTCAAGTTCCAGTACATTAAATTTACAATTTATTTTTACAGTGTAACGATAAAATGTAAACCTTCCCCCTGGGAACTATTTTTTATGGTATAAAGTCAGTATTGTCACTTTTACTATGTTATTTTTTTCTCGGTGTGATAATTATCCTGTAATCAGTCGCAGCGATTTCGATTGGAGTGGATCGAGCTCCCGCGCCGATGGCACAGATAATTGTACCTTTTAGCCTATGCATAAAATCGCTGTTGACCCAAACACCGAGTAAACGCCGGAATTACCGGTTGGGGAGTCAAACGCGCTCGGACGTTCGCAAAATTATTGGGTAGCAAAGACAGAGCGAAAGTGAACGATCATAGCGCGGGACGGAGCGTAACAGCGAGTTTCGCTGTTAAGAGTCGCTTGGATATACAGATCTGTATATATGTACGGGCGGAGGGGGGGGGGGGGGAGCGGACGCAGGAATCGAGGGGTGCAATTCGAGTGCGGCCAGCCGCAAATGCCGGATCTCTCTCGTTGTCACCCCCTTTCGGTGGTATCGGCCGGGCTCTCTCTGGGTTCTCTCCGTCCTCCCGGTCGCCGTTCCTCGTTGCTCTCGGTTTTCCTCCACTTCCTCTTCGTCGGTCTCTGCGTTCGGGCGGCTACAGCATCGTTTGTGTTACCGTCCCGTGGCCGTGAGGGCGCGAGAGCGTTATCTATCCTCCGGTCCGCTCGCGCCTACGCCCTCCTCCAACCCCCTGACACGTCGGCCTCGTCGGAAATCATTGCCACCAGCACGCGCGCCCAACCAATTGTCAGACCTATTCACCATCTCTGTCCTTTCCGGCGCGTCTCCATCCCTCCCCCCCCCCCCCACCCCCCCGGGCCGGGAGCCTCGTCGAACATTGGCTTCCGCCCAATATTATCGATTCCCAAATTCCAACAGCCAGTATACCTCAATCGTGAACCTATGGCTACGTCGAGAACACAATCGGGCGTTATTGGGATTATCGGCGGTTCTCGTACATCCACCCCCTCCCCTCCCCCCCGCCATTCAACCATTCCCTTCGTGCAGACCGAACGTACTAAAGCTTTCGTTCAATCGACGTCGCCTGTTGAAAAGTTCCCTTGTAACTCCGATCTCGTTCATGGATGTATTATTATTATTGATATTATTAGTAACCTAGACAATAATGATATCTTACATAGTAGGGGAGAGCGGGGCAAAATGGGGCAACGGGGCAAAACGGGGTTTTTGGGCAAAACTTTTGTTTTCCAGATACAAAAAGTCCTGATAGCGAGAGAGTCCTGACAGCGATAATTTTGGGGCACCCCATTTTGCCCCGTATCGGTATCGCGTTCGTCTTTCCCGTTTTGCCCCGCTTCCCCATTTTGCCCCGGTCTCCCCTATGTAAGAGAAGGATCTAAGAAAAATTCTTATAAATCCGGTACTTCCTACCATAGGTGGCGCCCTAGCGCCCTACTACTATGTGCAATGGTCACATATGTCAAGGGATATGTCATTTTAACTAGATCCTTGTTCAACTCGGACCTAGGAAGCACCAAGACCCAATTTGAACCATTCGAATAACAAGTTGATGCGTTAAAAAAAAAATCTGCAAAAATTTACAGATGTGCCTTGAAGTGTTGTTTGTTTTCTATAATGCAGAAGAAAATTTATCTCGATTCTCGGAGGTGGCGGCTGCGAAATCTTTTAACACTGTAGCGAGATAGTAATTAATAGATCAATGCATTTAGATTTATGGGTGTCACAGGATCTTCCTAGTTGTCTTCGCCCATTAAATAGATAAATTATATCTTCTGCATTCGCCATTTTTTTTTTTTAGACTTTCACTGCCCTCGCCCATCCGAGTGATCCGTTAACAGTGCGGTCAAGAACTCATTTTTTGCGATCGTACCGCGCAAACGGTTGTTCGCTGGTGATCCGTTAAAATCCTGTCGGGTCATCGTTTGTTGCCTGTCTTCCAAATCCTACGAGGTACACATTCGTTCCGGGACTGGTGGTCGCTTCGCTTCTTCACGCTTTTCGACCTCGAAGCTTCGCGGAGTCAACCTTGACACGGATGGTGAAAAAAAAAAACCCGCAAGTCGTTTAGCTGGGGGAAAGGGTGAGACAAGAAAAAGGAGTCTAATAACTCTGGCACCAAGTTCGAACGGCAACATTAGTTCTCGGATTCGGACACTGGTCGATTAGTCCTCGGCCGAGCAATACTGACCTTAACTACTGGCGACTTCTTCGCTGATGGTAATTCGACCGCGCACGGTCTACGTTCCTTTATTTCCCGACCATCACCGGCCACGCTTCGTCAGCTTCGACACCCCCTGGATTGAGAGACGAGCCGATGACCTGACCGGGAATGAAAAGAATGAGGCTGAGACAAACGAACATTGGAGAAAATGAAAAAAAAGCCGATCAGTTTCAGTCGAAGCGAAGTGGGTTGACACGGATGATGAAAAAAATATTTTTAAAAAATCCGCAACATCGTACAGCTTGAGGAAAGGATGAGACGTGAAAAAAGAAATCTAATAACTGGCGAATACCAAGTCCGACACGGCTCGATTCCTCCGCGGCAGAACAATGCTGACCCTAACTACTTGCGACTTCTTCGCCGATGGAAATTCACCAGCGCACGGACCGCGTTCCTTTATTACCCGACCATCATCGGCCACGCTTGGCTAGCCTCGACACCCCCCGATTGAGAAACGAGCCGATGACCTGCCCGGGAATGAAAAGAATGACACGAGTTCACATTGGAGAAAACGAAAGAAAAAAAAAAGAACGGTGCATAGCCGATCAGTTTCAGTCGAAGGGAAGTGGGTTGACACGGATGATGAAAAAAATATTTTTAAAAAATCTGCATAATCGTACAGCTGGAGGAAAGGATGAGAAGTGAAAAAAGGAGTCTAATAACTGACGAATACCAAGTCCGACACGGCTGAACAATACTGACCCTAACTACTTGCGACTTCTTCGCCGATGGAAATTCACCAGCGCACGGTCCGCGTTCCTTTATTACCCGACCATCATCGGCCACGCTTGGCTAGCCTCGACACCCCCCGATTGAGAAACGAGCCGATGACCTGCCCGGGAATGAAAAGAATGAGCGATGGCGACGGCGGAGACGAGCTGACATTGGAGAAAACGAAAGAAAAAAAAAAAGAACGGTGTATAGCCGATCGGTGTCGGTCGAGGCGAAGTGGGAAGACTCGATTCGATACCGATCGGCGTTACTCCCCCGGGCTCGTTTCCTCTCCAGCCCCCCCTCGAGCGTTTACCGAAATGGCCGGTCATCAATTTCCCCGGCGATATAACGCGCCACCGGGGCGAAACTCACCGTGCGACTCGCTTCGCGCCCGGACAAAGTTTCGTCCGGGTATTCCGACTTACCCCCCCCCCCCCCCCACACACATCTCGCCTGCACTTCCCTCCGCCCCCGCGCTCCTGCAAAAGATGCTTTCATAAAGCAGCCTTTTCTTTTCTCCCACCCCGTTCGCTTCTTTTTTCTTCTCTTTTTTTTCTATCGCTTTCTTCTTGCCCCTCTTTATTTCTTCCTCTCTCCTCCGTCCGCGGAAACGTCTCGTGCGCGATCCCAATTTCTTCTCGCCACGAACCCTCGCGGCCAACCTCTTCCTCCTCGCCCCTTCAACCCCCTTCCCCCCTCTCCCCACGGTTCTCGTCTCACTTCGTGCCAACTCTTTTATTCCGCCTCGCTATTATCGTTTTCTCTACACTGAGGAAAATAAATAGTTGGATTAAGCAAATGCGCGGTGACATACGCTCAAAGGTGTAGTCGGTTGATAAAACAAAAATGTTTGTTGCAATCGACAGTTTTTTAATAAATTGAAGCAAATAATCGTTTAACAAAACAATGCCTTATTTGTATAATTTGTATGTGAATTATAAAAATAATTGACATACGTTCAAAAGTGTATTCGGTTGATTAAAACAAAAATGTTTATCGCAATCGACAAATTTTGATGAATTGAAGCAAATAATCGTTTAACAAAACAATGCCTTATTTTTTTCATTTTTAAAAATAGTTGGATTAAGCCAATGCGCGGTGACATACGATCAAAGGTGTATTCCTTTGATAAAATAAAAATGTTTGTTGCAATCGACAATTTTTTAATAAATTGAAGCAAATAATCGTTTAACAAAACAATGCCTTATTTGTATAATTTGTATGTGAATTATAAAAATAATTGACATACGTTCAAAGGTGTATTCGTTTGATAAAACAAAAATGTTTGTTGCAATCGACAATTTTTTAATAAATTGAAGCAAATAATCGTTTAACAAAACAATGCCTTATTTGTGCGAAACAAATAACAGCTTTCAACGTATGTCACATGTACTTTTGGTTAATTCGACCAATTTTTTTTCTCGGTGTATCCTCCAACTGTGAATCTACCGGACGTTTGTCTTTTTTAATTTTTTTCTTTTTTCATTTCTACTGGAAATGTATTCGTTCCGCAATAACACCCTTGACGGGAAACATGAATGGATTTTCTCGCTACGGCGGACGCACCGTAGGGGGGAAATGGGGCAAGACGGACCACTTTTACAAAGTTTTTTCTTTGGCTGATCCGAAGAGGAACTTCTCTTCTCGAGCGGAGGCGACGGGTCCGTTTTGCCCCGCTCGGTCCGACTACCTTGACTCCTTCGGTAGCTCACCTTCTCCCCGCACAGTTCTGCCGTGTATGCACTCTGTTAGTGTTTTATTTTATTTTTTTTATTCTCCTTCTCTCGTACACCTCCGGCTCCGGTTGCAGTCTCTCGACCCAGTCGCTGCACACCCAAGCTCTCGAGCGGACCAACGCTTCTCGCTACGGTAGGCAACGCTGCCACGAGCGAGTTATTAACGTTCGTACTTCCAAATGCAAAAGTCCGCGCCGTATGTACGTACAGCACGTTACAAGTGTACAGGCTATATATACATATACACATTTACACATATACACATATGCACATATACACATATACACATATTCACATATTCACATATGCACATATGCACATATACACATATACACATATCTATACATCTACACATATACACATATACACGTATACACATATACACATATACACGTATACACATATACACATATACACATATATAAACCCACACGTATTACCATACGTGTACCGGAAACGAGTTCGTAGCCTCGGGCTGTGTAAACTGCAACAGCCCATACGGTCTCGTTAAATATATGCACTCCTGTGTTTTTCCGTTTCGTGTTCCGCTGTTTTCTTTTTTCCAGGGAAAAATCCCCTCTCCCGTATTTCTTTTTGTTTCGCTATCCTGGTGAAAAAAAAACGTCCGAGCGAGGCGAGGTGGCCGGGAGGAGCCACGAAATTGGCGCGATGATAATGAAATTCCGTAACGAGCTCGATCCGAGGCCAACGACGTACCGGATTTTTTTCCGTACCCCGGACGAAAGGAACTCCGCGATGAAAATCTATGCCGGTGCGGACGGAGTAACTGTAATAAGAAAGAGAAATTAAAAGGAGTTTATCGAATGTGCGATGCTCAGCGGCGCATAGCGATATCCGGCGATAATTAAATTGTCGAAGGGACGTCGGTGCGTCTTCTTCGGGGTGTCCAGAAGAAGATTGCCGGAAGTTCGTTAATTGCCTACACATTTCAAGCGGCGTCTCGAATTCCAACTTTGTGCAATTTACAAATTGTGGATTATACATTGGCCCGTTATTTTTCGCCCTGAACGCGAATCCGGTAGCAATTTTTGCCTAAAGTCAGACGGGATATTGGCAACGGCAAGGAACAAAAAAAAAGATAGTAAAAGCGAAACGTATCATTCAGTCGTGGCTAAAAATAATGAGGAAGTAGTATCACTGTCACGACAGTTACACGTGCGGATGAGTTAAGTTTTCCACACGAGCGAAGCTTCACCAAGGTCAACACTTAAGAATCGCTATAAAATTTCAAATTCCGGCGTCGAAAATAGATAGGGGAGACCGGGGACAAAAGTAACACGGGTCAATTGTAACAAGCGGCTGCGCAACGCTGCGCATGATCGGACGCATCGGATATCAAGTGAGCAACATTATAAACATCACCTCATGAGGTGATGTTTATAATGTTGCTCACTTTGCGCAGCTGCTTGTCACATTGCGCAGCCGCTTGTTACAACTGACCCCGCTCTCCTATCTTTTGACCCCGGTCTCCTATCTTTTGTTTGCAATTCGTGATCCACGTGTGCAAAAGATTAAAGCGTTCGGTCGGAAATGCATTATTTATCTCCGAATTGCGTTTTACCTGCCCAGTGTTGTATGTAAGTACGACTATCGGCAAATCCGAAGTATCAGTTCTTCGCACCGATTTTTGTCCAGCGACGATTCCATTGTCAATTGCATTATACCGCCGTGTCATTATCCGCTGTTTCTGCACCGATTCATACAGATACCGATCTAGTTACGGCTCATTTCAACGGGTGAGGCAAATGATGGTCATTGCGATTCGACTGTTCCGCCACTTCGCCGTTCTGGCTGTGGTGATATTTCTCCAATGTTCGGTGAGTTGGCACATCGTAAATTTGCAGACTCGTTTTAGCGTGACACACCAAACACACCAACTCTTTAGGAGTCGAGAGAGACTTTTCGGGAGTTGTGAAATTTTTAGGAGAGGACTAGAAATTACCGTGTGTTTTGTAATGAGATGTTACACGTGTCTAATTTATTGCAGTTACTTCATGCGAAAAGAGGATTTTTAGTAGGAGAAGATACACCTGTTTGGCTCGCTGAAAGGCCTGACCCCAGCAAGCCGGTTACCTACACCAAGCTCCAGCAGGGGGTATGTAAAGCCGTGCACTGAGAAAAAATAACATAGTATAAGCAACAATACTGACTTTATACCATAAAAAATAGTTCCCAGGGGGAACGTTTACATTTTATAGTTACGACAGTGACAAAAAATCATGGTTGCAACAATAATTATAATTTAACCAATTGAATATATAGTATCAAAAACTATCTATATAGACGTTCCCCCTGGAAACTATTGGTACAGTAGAAAATACTATTCTTTTTCTCAGTGTACATCTACAGTATCGATCCATCCTCGAAATCGAATGAAATGATCACTCTTTTTTATTCTCAAAAATAAACACAGAAGGTACAACAGGCGCTCGAACATTGGCAACTTATGCAAACGATGGGTGGTTTTCCAGTGAGGCAAAAAAGAAGCGTCGATAACACCAATTACGTAAGTTCACAGTTGCATCAGATCAGAACAAATTGTTGTTTGTCCAAGAGATTAAACGCTCCAGAAAAATGTTTGAACTTAAAACTATTACCGACTTACCGACCGAGTCGCCATGCACCCGGAAAAGGCATAAGTTTCGAACGGATGTCACATTGAGGTCCTTGATATTGTCGAAAACAACACACAAGTGTCATCGGATGTATCTATCAACCACGATGACGTCAGATGACGCTTTGCTTTTTGCCCAAAAAGTCAACGACCTCGGAATGACATTCGTTCGGGAGCGTCGCCGGTAATGTTTTACTTACTAAAACTAGCAATCCCTAATGTTAATTGTCATTTGGCAGAGAGAACCATACATATCGACCGAGTCCACCGAAGCAGAAGGAAAACGTTTTGTTCCAAGACGAAGCACGGATGGCGGCTATGTTTACCCTTCAATCCTCCTTGTCGTCGACTACAACTACTTCCACTCAATGTCGGAGTCGTGAGTATATCGACGATTAAATTATCATGTATGTAATCCAGATGATGTTCCTCCCTCATCACGATATTTACTTTGCCAACAGAAACACGCAAGAGGTCATCAAGGAAAGGATCCTTTACGCTTTGGCCTTTTGGCGTAGCGTCGACGCGGAGCTGCATCAATATATTCCGAGTCCAAAAGTGTCGCTGCGCATAACTGGGATCGTCATCACGCGCGTGAGTTCATTGGTTTTCAGCCGCGGATGTAAAAACAATGAGACTATGATTCAACGATGAACCGACTTTTATAACACCTCTTTATAAACCTGCGCAGGACCGCAAAGCTTCGCCGTACATGCACTTCGCGGCAACAGATTCGTTGGAGCCTATGCTTCTGCATTGGTGGCAAGTTGCGAAAACCACCCCAGATTTCTCAATCGGATCGTATGACATCGTAGCTCACATGACAGAGTAATAAGATTATTCATCATTACCGATCTTTCTTTACATAATGTTGTTTTTTGACTTGAATTAATGTGTTTCGTCCTTCCAGCATGTACCACATATCTTATACGGTGAGAGGCTATTCGACATACCCCCAGTCGAGTGAATATTGTAAGTTTCCTTGAAGCAGTATGACATACCCTGTCACCCTCCGAACCTGTCCCTAGTGAGCGTCAAAAACGACCATTAATTTTTTTCATGGATACTAACCATTTTCTGTTAAAAGGAAATCCATGCATGAAGTGCTCATCTCAATCAAAATTTCTGTTAACCGAAAATGGCCAGTTATTCTTATCGACCGAATATCTGTCTCGCCTCAACTTACCAATGGAATCATTCTTTACAGGCATAGCTTCGTCCGATTCTCCCTGCAATCTAATGGGCAGTATTGCCGGTGTTATAGTCTACGACGATTTCGCTTTCCTGGGGATACATCTGGCCGTTAAAAAAATGACTAACATGTGAGTATCAACTCACAAAATTGATGATCCAGGGCCCGAAGGGTGTGCAAGTCACTTTTATGCAAAACCAATAGGCCCGTTTGATATTAGGCTATCAATATAAGTACAGAGCATTTTTCCTTCGTCAGATTCGGCGACCACTCTGGAGACATTCAAAGCAAACACGAGAACCCTGCAAAACGTAAAGTATGGACGCCGACCAGTTTGAGCGCGATCTCCGACGGTCTTAAAGGGTAAGGCTTCTGGTATCAAGATTTTTAATGCCAATGATAAGTTCAGAATTCAACGAATTAACATTCGTACCGTATTCACCACGATCGATGTAGTTCCAATGGAGCATGTATGTCGGCGCCGAAGGAACATCATCCACCTGGAAAGCCAATAATTCCGGTCATGGCGGGTGTGCTCCTACCCCGTGCCAAACAATGCGAGGCGTCTGGACTCGGCAACGATACCCTGCACTGTTGGGATTCGAGTGTAAATCGATCGACGTGCAAAGAAATGCTCTGCTCAGCCCGTCACTGGTACTCAATGTGCAGGTACAGTAATCCGACACTCGATGGAACTTTCTGCAATGAGAAGAATACAAAGGTAAGCGGTGCTCTCATTGCTCAATGCTACAACTCCATTGTATTTCGCACTTGGTTACACCAGCGCCAAGCAGAGCTGGATAAATACGGGAAGTATAAAAGTACTGACCAGTACTTGGCAGTACTTGAAGTATCCAAGTACCGCCAAGCAACTAGTCCTTAAGTATTCAAATACTATCCGGTACCCAATACTTCACCACTCAAGTACTATCCAGCACCTAATATCCAGTCCTTTCAGTACTTTAAGTGCAAAGTACTTAAGTGACAAGTGATAATAATCCAATATTTTTGTTGCAGATATGTGTGACCGGAAGGTGCGTCAATAACAATTGAGGCATTTGCGTAACAGGCTGCGAGAGCGCACGTTCGTCGTCGATATATTACAGACAACGCACAATGTTCCACTGTCTATCAGTGCGCGGCTTTAGTAGGAATAAACAATTGTTCACCCATAGAATTTTATTCTCCAAGTGAACTTCCCCGAGCAAAGTTTGCGCGACGCGAAATACAGCCGTTATAACTTGATGAAATTTTGTCTCGGATATCTTCAGGGTCATAAGTCGCGAATGTGGTTTTCATCGTCCAACTATATATGCGAACGACGAACGAGCCCGAGGCTCTCGTACAAAGCTGTCCGAGTATTTCCAATTTTCCCGGGTATGTCAAAAGTTTTCGAGGCAAGTTACACCGGTGAATTCTGCCGCGGAGTTGGACGAGTGGGGAGGAGGAGGGGGGGGGGGAGGTGAGAGGGGACAGTGGGTAGGTGGATGACAACTGAGGAGTGGAAGCTTTCGCAAGCGCCGGCCGGAGAACCGACGGGCGAGTCGCGAGTTGCGTGCCGGATATAAAGTGAGAAAAACTTAGGGTAGTCCAGAGGAAAGGGCGAGGAAAGGCGCGAAGACGTAAGGATACTTGCTCGAGGTGAGGAGGCTGAGAGCTGCGAGAGATTTCGAAACGGCTGAAGGGGAGGGCGAGGGAGGGGGGGGGGAAGATTGGCGGCTCTGGGCGGCTACGGGGTGGATAACTCGTCCCCGAAGTGCAGTAACCTCGGCGAAAGAGGAGTCACCTCTCTTGCGCCGAGAAGGTGGCAGAGGAGCGTATAGGAGAGGACCTTATGACCCGTGCAAAATGTATGCCCCCGCGCTTCCCCTCGCCGCACCTCTCGCTCGTTTACTCCGTCCTTTGGAAGAGGGGGGGGGGGGGGGGGCATCTCTCAGGTTTCCTCACGTTCTCCTCGGCATACCGCAAGCAGGTAAATCGAGCGTATCCGCGCCAAGCCGAAGCTTGGGAATTTCGAGAACCCGAGGGGGCGCGAGCGCGAGAGACCGGGGCAAAACGGACCGCTCAGAAAAAAACCATGTGGAAAGTCCGTGAGCCTTGGCTGAAATGAAAAATAAAGAAAATGTTTAAGTATTAAAAAAAAACAAAACAAAAAGTTAACGATACGGGTCGTGAGAGAATTTTGAGTAACAAAACCACATTGAGAAGTTATTGGGACATACGAAGAGCGCACTGAGAAAAAATAACATAGTAAATACAACAATACTGACTTTTTACCATAAAAAATAGTTCCCAGGGGGAACGTTTACATTTTGTAGTGACAAAAAAATCATGGTTACAACTATAATTACATTTTAACCAATTATATAGTATCAAAAACTATCTATAGGGTAAAAGTGGGGAATATGGACCGGTCCATATATCATTGATTTACGTGTTAATCGAGGTGGGCCATATTCACCACTTTTACCCTATAGACGTTCCACCTGGGAACTATTGGTATAGTAGAAAATACTATCCTTTTTCTCAGTGCGTGAAATTTTTATTTTATTTTATTTGTCAAAAACGTCCAATGGAGGATACTGGTCCGTTTTGCCCCAGCCTCGCTGCTGCCTCCCCCTTATTCTCCGAGCGTCGTGTGTGCGTCTCCGCAGAGAAAATCCTCCAGCGCCCCCCCCCCCCCCTCCAAGTACCGCTGCATCCGGTACTCCTGCAACAAGGAAGAAAAGGGTTAAGATCGAGCGAGACACATTCCGCTGTCTCCCCCTCCCTCTGCGTCTCCTCGGGGAGAGAAAACCGTAAAACTAGTGCCGAAAAAGCTCGAGAGTCAAGCCCGAGGCCCCGAGCCGTTGCCGCTTGTGAAACACGTACATACGAGGAAGATTTGCATATAAAATGAAATATTAAACTACGAAGAGCGTACAGGATGGAAAAAAAACAACTGTGCGCTTAGCAAATAGAAGATATACGATAGCACGTAATCCAGTGGTCGGTTACAGTGCCGCACATGTTCTTCCCCCCTCCCCCCCCCCCCACCCCTTACCCGTTAACCATGTTAAATCCAACTAATCGCGGGTGGTAGAAACTGCTGTATGCTACCTACAATTAAATTAACGCGGTCGGGCGATTCGTCAACCCTCCCGACGAATCACCATTAGCCTTAATTGCCACGGTTAGATTAACGGGTAGGTTGTGCGAAATCGTCGAACAAGCTCAGCGGGAGCGAGAAAGATCCTTTACACTCCATGGCGTTTACGCGCATTAATGCGCCATTCGTTCGTCGGTAACGTAGGAATTTTCGGGAGCGGAGACGACGCGCGGCGCCCGCCTTCTCTATATCTCCACGTCAGCCAGTCGCGCCAACCTCCGTTCTATTTCGCCGCTGCTACAATGGGATACGAACACACCCCCTCGATTAGACGATGCGGTTACGTAGTTACTTCTCCGCTGCCGGTGTATGTATTTCACCGTTGGATTCCCTCCCCCCCCCTCCCTTTTTCGCCGTCCCTGCACCCACTTCTGTTCCAGCGCTCCGGGGGTTCCGACCTCTTCGGCCTCGAGAGTTGTACCCGCGAATCCGTCCCCCTCCCTCCGCCGCTCGTTCTCCTCGCCGGGCTGTCGCAGCCAGGTTACAAACGACGGGCACGCGGTATTACGAGCCGCAAATTACGCCCACGGTCGAGTGATAGCCTCGCGGACTCGCGTGTTACCCCGCCCGCCTCTGCGTCGAGGGCACCTTCATTGTCGAATCGCTCCTCTGCTGCCGAAGGTGCCGGTTCTCGTGATAAACCGTTTTGCCGAATTCACGCGGAACTGTATTTTTTGACGCTTCTTTATCGATAGTCGGCTGGCATCGAAAAATGTATGCGCGATATTGTGAAATGTATTAAATGTATATATGTATAAATGTATTAAAGCCAAAAAAAATTTTAGAAGCTGGATCTACTGTGGAATTTATTTCTGGGTATATTTGACGATTTGTATGTTTAATGTATTAATCGTATCAAACCGTGGTGTCCGTTAACTTAATTGATTCTTTTCAAATTCTTCTTTTTTATTTTTCATCTTTTTCCTTTCTTTTCCTTTACTAGTGAGGTTTGTTTTTGCGGCTTATCGATCCATCGCATTGCGCGATGGGTTTATCTGATCGTACCTGCAATCGGGCAATTGATAGTATTTATATGAATAAATAAATAAAAACATGGAATCTGATCTATTGCCAGTATAGCTTTGTATGCATTCGATTCTGGTGGGATAACGGTTAAAAAAAATACATATAGATATACGTACGTATATCGTGTATTACTTTTAGGCACTTCCAGTCCAGTTCCCACTGCAGTGAAAGTATGACTATGTCGATGTGAAACAATATATATATATATAAATATTTTTAACTACCGTCCCGAGTATCGGCACGCATGCCCGTAAACATCCTGCAACCCACGTAGGTCGTACTGTAAAATACAATATCTTTGCATTCGTTTGATTCTCGTGGGACAATGGTTAAAAACAATACATATAGATACACATATCGTTACGACCGAGCGAAGTCAACAACACGCGTATTTGGTTTTAGGGTGGATATTATTAATTACAATCACCACTATTTATCTCAAGTACGAACTGTCACACGTCTGCCCTCTTCAAAGTCCGATCGAGACTCCCGTCATCTCGTCAATCGATAATCTGTCCATTTGTCATTTGTCAAACCAAGTTATTCAAGTCGTCTATGTAATATGGTGCGGCTCGGACGAGCCTCATATCTATATTCGTTACAACATGTATATCGTATATTGGCTAAATGTCCCCTTTAGCCATTTCCAGTTCCGTTCCCACTGCAATGAAAGTACGACTGCGTCGATGTAAAAAAAAGTATACAAACATTTTTAACCTCCATCCCGGGTATCGGCACGAATCCTGTAAACACCGCGACTCCACAGGCGGGTCGTGCTGTAAATTACAATATCGGTAGCCTGGTTGAATATTTCTCTCGGATGCGCAACGTTCGCTCGTCCCCTGTGGTGTTTGCGGGAATCTCTCTCACTCTCGGGCGTTCCGTTTCACGACGCCGAGAAGAATCTCTCTCATCGTCCGGAAATTCATTATAAAATTAATACCGTCGGCCGGGAAGCCGAGAATGGAGAGTTATTACATATCGCGCGCGAGCCCGGGGTTTCCGTCTGTGGTTCTCGTCGAGGGATGGCCCGCGTTTCCTACGCTCATAAAGCCACTCCCCAACCCTTCCCGCGGCCTCATCCGACTTTGGACTCGGACATACGAAAACGCTCGTGTACGTATCGCACGTACGGCACAGCACGCACACTCGTTCGCGTCGAAGTATTGCGATATCCTTGCACACTCGACGGAATTCGAGCTGGATATTGGTCTCACTATCTCCGCGCAACGTGAAATAAGAGAAGAGTTATTACGCGCCCTGAGGATTCTCTGTTTGTTTGTTTGCCTGTGTGCTTTTTTTTTCTCCCCACTCGCGTATACACCACGACCATTTCCTTGGAGGTTATATCGACTCTATGTTCGCCCGGCCCGGCTTCCTCACACCTCCCTCACCCATAAAGGTTATATACACACTATTCCGAATCGAATCCAATAAATTTTACTTACAACTACCTCCGGCGCAGTAGTCTCCGGTCCCCCTCTAAACTACACGCAATTCCGAATGCCTCTGATACATCGAGACGACTTATCGACGATCGGGCGAAAAAAATACGACGTGTGTTTCGCCAACTGGGAATAAATAATGTACGGCGTGTAAGAAGAGTTTGAGATTGGATCTTTGCACTTATGCTTCGTTGACGGTTTATTCCGTGGCATTTCGAGAATTGTCGAGTCGACTTCTGTGCATTTTTTATATGATATTGCGTATCTCCGAACTTCGACTTGCCCTAGATCTTATACGGATCTGACGAGGCTTCCGCGCACGTGTTTTCCTGCCCGAATACGAGGCTTCTTCTTCTTCTTCAATCTATTAGACTGGGCTTTTAGATAATCCGGACTAGCCACTGCGTAAACCACGCCGGCCACTGTTGTATGCAGAGTAGTCGCGGATGTTCAGACCGCTTATAGTATTTTTTGTAGATTTTTTATTCGCGAGTCTCTTCTCTCGATTATGTTCGTTGCGGCTGTAAAGCCCACGACTAGTGAGGCAGAAAGGCGCTCACAGATGGCGCCGTCTTCCAGGCGAACATATGTAATGAACGACATTAATCCGGCGAAACTGATTACTTTGAAGAGGAGCACTCGAATGTTTCTCAGTGTTTTTCGGTGAGATCAGCATCAATCACACAAGACATCTGTGGAACATTTTTGGATAAATATTTCTGAATACAGAACAGCGCACAGCGGAAGCCGCTTGGGAGCAACATGTTTCGGGCAGGGATATAGCACCGCCAAAACGGAACAACTATCATGATTACAACAGCAGGATTCGCACCGTAGTCGAGGGTTTCGATGCCGATGGAGATATGTCGGAGTACCTACGTGGGATAGCTCACAACATTTGCGTTTGACTCGACTGTCTAGAATAGTGGCGACTGAGGGTAGATCTACTCTTAACATATTATTTTCCCGTCATATTTATAATCTTTGTGCCTCGTTATCGTGCGTGCTCGCCTATGATATTTATATTCTCATGCGCGTTCACCTCTTATATTTATTTATTTATAGTAGTAGACGAGAAAATTACTTTTACCTTTTTACATGTTTAGAATCTATACATTATAGTTAAAGAATTTATACATAAATATTTATATTTTTGTACGCCGATCTATCGCGCATTCGCTCATTATCGCTGAATATTGAAAATATATGGATGATGCAATCATCTGTGTCGATTTTTAACTCGTGTTGAGTTTTCCTGTGTTGAATTGGTAAATGTCATTATTTACCAGTGTCATTTAGACGTGTCACTCGATCCACGAGTCACCGATCTTCCTCGCCGTACAATTAGGTTGAACCCTCGGTATCGCTAGAGCTCTCTGACCTGGCCACAGTGTAAAACCCGAGTCACCGATCTGCACTGATGCTTCCGTAGCCCGCACACCAGCGCCAACCACTATGACACTGGTGGGCGACAATCAAACTTCGTACCGAAAATCCTCGACGAGCGAATTCGTTTACGCCCGTAGGGTCGGAAAGACGGCCGTGCGTGCGTACCGAATCGAGAGTTATTACAAATCCTACGTCTGTGGCCTTACCAGAATAGCGATGTTTCGAGTCCGCAAGTATAGGTATGTTGCTTGTGTAACACACCGTTATACGTTACAGCGCGTCGGGCATGTATTACGGCGGTTTTCCCCGAGGGCATGGCAAATGAGAGGGTGGAGTGAAACAGTTGCCCATATAATATACCAATAGTGTCTATGCATGTGTATCCGACGGTACAACGACGGGAGAGGAGGCGAGCGAATTTCGCCTCGATGTTATTACCGACAGGGACTTTGAAATGCGCATTCTACATTATGCGCTCGGGAGCACGTATATTCGTGCGGTTGTGGTAAATACGTATACGTATATAGCTTTGCGGGTACATACAACGCAACTACCGTCGTTCTACCCGTCGAATAATCACGTATCGTATCGACGGCTTGCCTTCGGAGACTGCGGATTACAATCCCTCGGGAACTTTCGTACAGTCGTCTCGCCCAACGCAACACAGCGCGGCGCTGTTTCAACCGAGCTCGTACAATTTCAAGATATCATTCGTTCCATGGCAAATTGCTCGCGTAATCAAGCTCTGGCAATCTTTTTTCTTTTTTCTTTCGTCAATCACAATTTTTTCATATGCGGACATGCGACGCTCGTTTTTTATTCTCGTATGATACGTTCCGCTGTACTATCGTCCGTAATACTTTGCCATTGATAAGATCGATTTGATGTCCGTTCGTCCGACGACCGTGCTATCGGGAGGGAACGGCATCGCGGGAGTTCCCATTTTGCTCTCCGGGCTCGGGTATTCGAAAGGTCGAAACGTCCGAGGCTTAAGAGCCAAATTGTGTGACCTTCGACTTGCAATTTCCGTCTTCGCCCAGTTCTGCGGCATCTTTGTAGTCTCGGAAATGTGGCTGGAGCAGCGGGCATCGACTCAATTGAACTTGGTTTTTGGGACTGCAGTATCTACTGAAGAGATCGCAATCCCATACGAGTGTAGCTGCCCGTGGTGGAGATAGATAGATATAGATACATGGCATTTATTGTACATTAGGACCCGAGGTCTTCCAGGCACATCGACTAGGCTGGAGCATTTTAACGTACAATTGTTTCTATAAAAAAAGGGCTTCGCCCATTTATACCAATAAAACAAAAATAAAAATAAAATATTCGTTAGAGACTTAAGAATGAGAAAATCCATTGGACGGTCTCGCGAGGGCCGGCCCGTTTATTTCCCTTCCAATTTCTTCCGGTAACACAGCGAAATTGGATGGTGTATACAACGGGCGAACACGAGAGGACAGGCCGGTCGTCTCGGGAGGCGTCCGTGCCGTGAGCCTTCGCGACAGAGCGAAGAGAGGGCGGGGGAAGCTCCGTTGTACGAGGTACGCGAGAAAATGAGATAGAGAAGAGTCGAAGAGGGAAAGCGAGAGTCAATAACTGGTTCGTCTCTATGATTCCGGGGACAACGATGAATAATTGAGAGAACGAGCGAGAGCGGCGCAGGGGACGCCGCTGCCAGCGCTCGAGGATACTTTCAGAAGGTATAAACCGCGCGAAAGGACCGGAGCAATTTCTGAGCGGTTCGCGTCGAGCTTACGGCGCAACGTAAGCCCGACTCGGCCGCGCTTCTTCGCCCCCCCCCCCCCCCCCACCTCTATAGATACTACATGTTAGCCTTACGGTACGCTATACCAACCCGTATAATACATACGTATACGGTACGGATGCGGTATACGTAACATTAGTTTTTACGAGTGTGGGACCCCGGAGAAAAGTCATAGTGAACCGACGCGATACAGGAAGGGGGGGGGGGGGGGGAGGGCAGCCTCTTGTATATTTTACGTGACTCTGCCCTCAGGGCTGTGCAACGGCAGCTCGCGTTATACGTAGAGAAAAGCCATACTGCCGCAACCTTCGCCGCGTTCCTCCCCGCACCGAAAAACACGCCTAACCTCGTCCCGTTTACTCAACCCACAATCGGGCCATCGGAGTCCTCGCCGCGTGTCTTTCAGCCCCTTTCGCCAGCTCATTTATTTATCCACCGCCTAAACGCATTATCGTATTACACACGAAATATTCGAACAATTTATCGCGCTATTTACATACCTTGGTCGTAGGCAATTCCTCCTTCTTTTCTCTTTTTGTTTAACTCCGCCACACTTACATTCCTCTCCGATGCTCTGGCAACCCCACAAGGGTGCCGTATATCAGGAACAAACGAGGTATTTTTTTTTGTTGGGTAACCGAAGGAAGAGCCTGTTAGCGCGATCTCATTGGCTGGCGCGCGAAGAGCTGAGGTGTGGGGATGGAGAGACGATGTTATTACAAAAATATTCCTTTATTTCTTTCACACAGTTTTCACATTAGAACGTTAAATACGATGGCTCGTTTTTTCATTTTTCTTTCTTCAACAATACTATATATCGGCGGGACACATCGCAGTTGGCGAGACAAACGAACGAAAGATGAGAGTAACGCGAAATCATTAAAGGATCGTACCGTTCGGATTAACGATTTTATTATTTTCAGCACGACTCGAGTTCGAGTTTTCGTGGTCAATAAACAATTTTTAACGTCAGTCATTCGCTTGCTTGTCCGGAACAACGCGCTGAATGTATGCGTTCGCCCAAGCTGCCAACGTTCGTCAGTTAGACTGGTAGAGAAGCGTTCACGTATAGGATACGTTTAAACTCGGTAAGCGTTGAGTTAATCGAAGCGGTATGTAGAAAGGCGATCGATCGAAAGGATATAACAGCGATGAGAAAGCGTCGTGAACTGTAGTAGTAAATAATTCAATTTAAAAAATAATAATTAATAATAGTAATAATGATACTGCGGACATCTACCCGATCATAAAAATAAATCTGCTTTTTCTGTTTGTTTGTTTTTTTTTGTTCGGTTTAACGTTGCTGTTGAGTATTGCGCTTCACTGAATCTTCGCGCGAGA
Organism: Ichneumon xanthorius; assembly: GCA_917499995.1. Classification (NCBI taxonomy): domain Eukaryota; kingdom Metazoa; phylum Arthropoda; class Insecta; order Hymenoptera; family Ichneumonidae; genus Ichneumon; species Ichneumon xanthorius. The sequence continues at coordinate 14,359,744 of OU824205.1, read as the reverse complement.
CAAGGCACGTTGTCGAATTCGGCAACTTTTTTTTTTGCGTTGTTCTGATATATTCGTTTGCATTTGCTTTATTAGGGAGCGCGGAGGGGGAGGGGGGGCGATATGTTCGAAGGCAAAAACGCGTAAATTCGAAAATACATTATCTCTGGTAAATATATATATATAGATATATATATGTTTTGTATATATATATATATAGGTGTATCGGTAAGTTTGTATGTAGCATTTCGCATCAGTGGGTAACGTCCGTTAAGCTGTCCCGGTCGAGCATCCGCGATGATTCCGCGCTAAGCGTATTTTGCACGCGAGTGAGAATGTTAATAAATAAAGCGAAAAAGAAAATAAAAAGATAGGAGGGGGTGAGAGGGTAGGGGGCGAAATGGGTTCGGTGCTCGAACGCGGAAGGCAACATGATTACTCTACGTTTTAATACAAGTATTATCGGGAGAATCTCGGCTAGACGGAATAAGTATTCGTTCGTGTCGCGCGCGGTCCGGCCGCGAGGATAATTTTATCGAGCGATTTTATCATCGGCGACTCGGCCCGTCGGCGGTGATGCCTTCGAGATTCGGGTTATTGTCATGAGGAGAGAGCGGGCGCACGGACGGGAGAAAAAAAAACCAAAAATCGTGAAACCAACTCAAAGTTTTCCCACGATGATAAGAGTTATTATCGCTGTCTGCGGCTGGCCCAACACTGCGAACAGTAGTATTGGTTCTCCGGAGCGCCGAAGAATTGGCAGTGCTCGCTGCGACACTCCCGGACGATACCCTGAAACATTTCAGCGTTCGCATGAGTTACTGAATATTAATGAGTAAATTTAATGTACTTCAACTTGAAATTTGCTTAAAATACTCATTATATCTTGTCATTTGCAATGAGAGAATTTTGTTTATCCATCGGCGAAATTCGAGCAAAAATAGCGGATTATTCTTTGAAACAAAAAAAAAATTAGCCCAAACCAGTTCATATTTCTCCAAATCCCTTCAAATTATTATTTTTCTATATTAAGGAAATTTGCTGTAATACAAAAAACAATTCACTCTAATCAACAGATACGTAAAAGTTTGTACAAACGACTTTAAAAACGTAGCACTCATTCGACTAGTGTGAAGCCCTCCAACCTCCCTAAAAGGTTTTTTCCCCTGAACCAAATAAATAAAAAAAAGCCGCAACGTACATCCAAAGCGTCTCGACCCGTCCACAATTCTGGTTGGGACGCCTCCGACGTCGTCTGATTGTTGTAGAACGTTGATCTGTGCGGGTGAAACAAAATAAATGAGTACCGGAACGATCTCGTTGTCTCTGCGCGTCGTGCGCACGCTCGGTCGATACTGTACCTACCTAGAAAGATAGAGCGTACGATCTTTGTTTGTATTTTTTGGTTGAAGCTTGCTGACACTGGCGTGACTCCCGCTGTCGCTGGCTGCATAGAATCTCGATTTGCCCGCACCGTAATTCATCTCGGCGCCAGTTCCATCGTTCCGATGGTCCTCCACATACCTGAGCGATTCAAATCCGCGCTGTATTAATTCGCAAAATAATTCACCAAAATATCGAACTACGTAAAAAAAAAATTAAAAAAAAACAACGTACCTGGAGTGAGCGCACTGCAAATAATTCTGCAGCATCTGATCAACGTACTGATGACGCCGGCTCTTTATCCTGACACAGAGAACCCCGTCAGCGCCGTACGGTCCCGCTGTCGAGGCTGGCGGACTCTTCGGCCTCTTCGCCATGGACCACAGTCTTTTGCTCACCGATTTACCGATAGAGCCGAATTGCTTCGCTACACCGAGTAACTGCTTTGCCGCCTTGCTCTTGTTCGACGACGTCCCGTCCCCGTCGGACAGTCTGTCCAGATCCTCGGACGTCAGGGTCTGGTACTCGCAGTCCAGATAATCTCTAACCAAAATCTCCATCTGCACGAAAAATAACGTTCAATTAATTATGCAAAGCCACAATGAAATAAATCAAATAAATATAATAAATACTGTCATTTGCAGCTACACAATCTACGATCAATTGGGTCAGACTTGGATTTGACTTACGGTATCCTGCTCGCAAGCTAGCAACTCTTGCGACGCGCTCCAGTCCCAGTCGGGTCCGGGATCGACAACGAAGTGAACCGGAAGCAGTTGACCCGAGTCCGGGTCGACAAGGGGTATGCTGACTCCCTCGCCGCCGCCCTCGCCGAAATCGTTTCCGCCGTCGACGGTGACCAGAGGCGAGAAGTGCGCCGAGTGATAAGCCAGGAGCAGCGGTGTTCTGTGACACCGGGAAGGCGAGACCTCCAGGGGCAGATAAACACCCCCGAAGGGTATCGGCGCGAGGGCAACACCCTCCGAGTCGCGGAGCATCGTTTCAGCGATGATTATTATCGGCCTTCGCAGAACGTGAGCGAGAGCGAGTACGTGAACCTCCTCCAAACTCTGATATGATGTCGCGGTCGGATTCCGCGGATTCGCCGATGCCATCTCGACGATACTCTGCCATTCCGTGAGCCATTCGGCTTCCGTGTACGAGAGACCGGCGGTCGCGTTCAGTCCCATCTGCCTCCACTTCCATCGCCTGTGAAACATATCGTATAAAATTCGTAACTCTGCACTCGGAAAACGATCGTCTCAAAAAATCCGAAACAATTTCGTCGCAACGAGGACATCCTTAAGGGCTTAGGCCACTGTAAAGTTTCGATTTTTTTTTTTTCATCCTTTATAATGTCAAGAATATTCTGTTATTTTCACAAATATAATATCGTGAACAATTACTCTTCAACGAGTATTTTTCCGAATTTCCAACATTATAAATATTTTTTTGCGCTACAGCGATTTTTATACCGCGCAATGTAAGTATTCGCTGAGCGAGGATCCCGCACGTGAAGGGTTAAAGTTCGTCGGCGATCGAGCGTTACCTGAATATCGCATGCCGGAATTCGCCCCGGGCTAGAGTATTGTGAAGGGCGTCTCGCAGTGTGAGCAATCTATCGTGAAAGCCCCACATGCCGAGCGAGGCCGCGTGCAGCAGACAGTTTCCATCTCCGGTCGTAGCCAGCGGCCAGAGAACTCTCGTACCGCTGTTCTTTCCTCCGCACCACCAATTCAGCCGACCCGCCAATTCCAACGAACTCAAGCATCCTCCCTCTATCAAGTCCTTCTCCAGGAACTGACGAAACGAATCTGACGAAACAAACAACAGACATTACCTACGTGAAGTGGAACGAGCGTGAAACTTAAAAGAAGAATAATAATATAATATAAGAATAATAATATCTTTAGTTATTCTGGTAAAATGGAAATACTGCTGTTAGCATCACAATTGAAGACATTCCTCACTTTCCATAATATACAAAAATGTACATATTTTTCATGCAAATTAGCAGCCAACAAAAATAATAATAATAATTTTTTTAAAATAATAATCATTTTTTGAAAATAATTATAATTTTTTAAAAATAATTATAATAATATCTGTTGGTTGTTCAATTGCATGAAAATAATTTACATCGTCATTAACATTATAAATATCGCTTGCAGCAAAGTTCTTCTGGTGCAAATATCAGTGTTTGTCAATCGTACCAGGATAGACGGACAGATCGGGCAGAGAGAATGTGAACTCTGGAGTATCGACGGCCCCTATAGAAGCCAACTGGGATCGAGCGTGAGACACGATGGCCGCGTTCTCCGTGGCCCTTGATATTCCTCTGGCCAGTTTCTTGGTGCCTGCTCCGCCGCCCTCCAAAGTGGCATTTTTAGCAGTCGCCTCTTTCTCCAAGCCATCGTACATGGATAAGCCACTGCTCATACCACTGTCCTTCGCCTGAAACAGCGCATAATTCCAAGTTACAATAAGCTACGGAGTAAAAGAAAATAAAAAGAGGAAACCTCCTTTTGAGAAAAAAAAAATATGCGTTCGTTCATGTTCAACGCGTCGAACAGAACTTACAAACTTATGCTTTTCTTATGCTAAACTCCACAATGACTTGTTGCGCAATGCCGAAGCATGCAGGCTTTATTGACTCACGTGCGTTATGAATTTTTAAGGTCAGGCAGCATCGGTTCTCCTGTAACGGGCAGAGACAAAACTTTGTAAACGAAGAAACGATCGAAAAAGTATCGTAATATCTGTCACAATGCAAATCGGCGACAATCGCGTGAAAAACGCGATGTTTTGTTTTGAATTTTTTTGAGAGAAACAAAAAAAAAAATATGAAAACAAAACAAACTCGATTTGGGTTTGTCGCGCAACGGCGCAGAACTCTCGCGCGAGACGTGTGCGAGGCGTTACGGCGATCGGCCGGACGGCTCGCGTGGAATGAAAATCGTATTTAATAACGATCGTGAGCGGCGATAAAAACACGGAGAGGACAATGGCAAACGCTCGCCAGTGAGATGGTCGTGTCGCGATAGCTACGCGACGCGCACGAGATTGCGTTAATCTCCATGCAGATGGGCATATATCGGTTGCGTTATAAAAATAGGTACAGCTTTGGAGCTGGGTGTTCAAGGTTGACGAACAAAAAAAAAAAAAGAAAACATTAATGCAACGCGTAGGAGGGTCGAAGCGTACGCGCGACACCTCAACAGGTGCACCGAATCGAGCGTTTCGTCTGCGCTCGGAAAAATTCGTTTACGTTTTGGAATGAAAACACACGGGAAAAACACGGCTGTGGAATCGTTCGATCGGGAATTTAGACAATCGGACGGGTGCAGACCAGAGTCGGAAACAATATTGGATCACCGTATAGAGCGTTATTTTTTTTTTTACACGGGAAACCGTGAAAGTTTATTCGTCGTTAATATGCATGCGTGTATACATATGTGTGTGTGTGTGTGCTCGTTTTAGTTGAAAGATTTCGAACCTTGGGCGATCGTTTATCGTCGTCGTATCAGTGATGCTTAGCGTCCTGCGACTTGTTTGTCAAATCGTATATTCGATTTTCGGCACTGTACGATACGAGGGATTCCTCGGCATTATTCGTCGGGAGAAATTTCGATCCTCCAATGATTGTCATTCCGGGACTCTTTCGAACACTCGAAGGGTATTTGGCAGTTAGAATATCAATCGACGGTCGGGTTTACCAAGTATATCGGTTCGAGCACGCAGCGCTCTCGGAGGCATAACCTCGGATTATGGCCTTACACCGAACGAGTGGAAGTGGTGACTGACGGCGGCTGAGGGGACCGAACGAGAGAAGGCTTTTTTTTATTAAGATAGAAGATACGAAATAGATGGCTCTGGAAGTCACTGTACCATCGCGCCGCTATATACATGGGGCAGGCTTCTGTCCTATCGGTTTTAGGTACATGAGCAAAGATTTATTATACACAACACTCGATAAACTTTCTGGGGGAGAATTTTTCCGAAAATTCACCCTGAGACTTATATCCAGGAACGTTTGACATAGGAACTTGTTACATTAATTATCAGAGACGCAGTTAATCTTAGTCCAATACAATTAGGTAAAAAAAATTAAATGGAAATATATAGATTGTTGATAAACTGACTAATGGCTCTTAAGGGCATGTGCAATACCGCGGTCGGTAATAAAAACTGTAAACAACTATTCTCATGGATTCTGGCATATACGATCAAAAGAAAAGTCTCATCGGAAGCGGATATCATTTCGGCTTCCCATGAGACTTTTCTTTTGTCCGTATATGCGAGATCCAGTGAGAAAAGTTGATTACAGTTTTTGATACCGACTGAGCCCGGGATGGACGGGATGGGGGGTGTTTCATATGGTCTTAAGAGCATATGCCGCGGCCGGTAATAAAAACTGTAATAAAATTTTCTCGCGAATTCTAGCATGTACGGTCAAACTAAAAGGCTCCTCTTTTCAGCGACGGACGGGGAAGGAGTTGTTCATACGGTCTTCAGGTGAGTTGAAACATGTGACATATGAGTGCAAGAGAGAACCAGGTGACAGGAGAAGAGGTGACATAGGAGTGCAAGAGAGAAAGTTGCATTTTTCGAATCAATACCATGTAAAAATGGTTGGCATTTGGGATATAACGTAGTATGGAATTCTACATCAGCTAATACTGTGCTTTTTCGCGAAGTGTCTAGTACCTCCGAATGCCATTCATTACAGTTTTTGTTGCCGACTGAGTCCGTTTCACCTCGCCATAACGCCGACGGTAAAGTATAAGAGAGGACTCTGCAGATTATCCCGGTGGGGCCATCTAGCGGCTATCGAGTTCACCTCGGACGACTCCTCGCGTTGTTTTTCAATGCACGCGAGACACGACGAAACTCCTGTTATATTTCTTCCGCACGTACGAATCTCGAAGCCGGACGAAAAAACTCGCGGTCTGCGGGTCGATAAATCCATAAATAATTTTCTCACCGTCGGTCATCCCCGCTTCCGGGCCGAAATTCGTGAGAAAAACAATAATTTAATCGCCGACCCCGTCGCCGTCGCATCGGCGAAGTTGGCAGATGTCAGGGCGTCATTTAAAAATGGCCGCGATGCGGTTCGTATAGTCGACGTGCCGCTGTCACGAAGTGTGTTTTCGAGCGATAGGACGAAAGGGTCTCATATACGCCAACGAAATGCGTCAATGTCCGTACTTATTTATAGCCATACCGATTCTTTACGATCCAATTGCCAAGTATCTTGACGCAAGCGATTCATGAGTGACGTCCCGACGGATTTCGAAGTCGCCGCGGAGCCGCTCGTGCAACGGTCCGTTCGTCGATATTCGCCAAATCGCCGTCAATCTCAATAAGTCGCTGGGCCGCTTCGCTCGATCCGACGCCTCCGTTTTCTCGAACTCGACAATCCGGTAAATCGAACAGAATTTATTCACTTTGACAGCAAAACAATTTTCACATAGAAAATTTAGGAAAACTTACAAAAATTATCGTCATCTGTGATAAGTTCGCCGTCGCTCGTAATGTCACGTGCAAAATGATGAGTGTGTTGTTTTTTTTTTGCCAGGCTTTTGGATCCAAAAGCAAAATTTTACTGCGCGAGGAATTCCTCGGAGAGTGGACGATGGCCCCGGGAGTGAACGACGGCCAGCGCAATACCGGCACGCTGCCGAAGAGCAACAGGAGGAACAACAGGAACAGAGAGGTGCCCGGAGTTAATCAGCAGCCTGCGTCCCGCTCGGTTTACCATGGAAGAACGCAGCATTCGAATAATCTGGTACAGCACCGATTTTTCCGATTCCTGCTTGCTATTTGTCTCGCCTAAAATTTGTTTATTCATTTGAATGAAAACAAGCTGATTCCCCATTTACAAGTTGATGGAAAAGCCCATCAGGCAATTTGTAACAATCAGAATGACTGTACACCAGATGATGTGAGGCGCAAAATAGTGGTTACATAAAATAATTGACGAATAACGGAGAAAGCACGGATAGTAAATATCAAAAAATAATTCGGAGACTCGTAATCAACTCGCAATTGATAAATTGTCTTGAGAACATGTTAGATGCTCATACGTTCATGTGAAGACACAGTACAAATTTTTGCAGATTTTATAAGTTATAAACTTATAAAAGTAATTATTATTATACTGCAATAATAATAAGAAAAATTATTATTATTATTATTATTATTATTACTGTAATGATAATAATAATCATAATTATAATTATAATAATCAGTTTTCAAGTAATCGAAGGAGTTTAGTAGAACCCAGACATCCCCTCTGTTATGCAAAAGTTTATCAAATTAGCAAAGCGAGGAGGACGATAATTATCGAAGAACGATAACTTTTCCGACGTTCGCGAGCCTTAACAAGAGCCATTGGAAAGGATTATCAAAATCAATTAACGGCGTGGACCGTAAACGAGGTTTCCAGTTCAGAGAGATTAAAATGTAACTAGTCCAGAATGCACAGTAATCGATAATTCGAGTACACGATTATGGAGTCGATAATCGTGAACAATCGGTAGGTCGAATGTCTGTGCGGCTCTGGTGTGGCACGCGCCGATAGTCTCGATAGGTCTGAGAATAAGATGGTTCACTTTCGGGGGGGTTTGGGATCGAAGAGGTCTATAAATAAAGCGCGAAACGGTGGGGAGGGTATCCTATCTAAGAATACATATCCAGAGACTTCTAAGTCGATTCGTTAGAGGCAGCAGAGACGGCATCGCTACGGCTGTGTCCCTTGGAAAAAAAAAAAAATACGTGAGAGATCATTTTTGATTGGATAGAAAAAAAAAAAAAAAAAAAATTGAAACATAAAAATTAAATAAAAACGAAAAGTTTTCATCGAGATTGACTGGGTGAAAAATGTATTGCAGCTGGACTGGCAGCCCGTGAGCGACCGCGAGCCAGTGAGGACGACCAAGAACAGTAACACGAGATCCACGGCCTCTGCTCCATCGATATCCTATCAGGATTTTGCCGACATCGGTGAGTGGATTCCAGCTCTTTTTTTTATCTTTTTTTTTTAATCGAGAAAAGTCACTGTTTCGTTCGTTTCGCAGTTTCGTACGGCGGAGGTCGCCAGTACAATTACACGGGAGACGATTATTCCCAGTGGCAAGAGATGGCTCAACCCGTGGACTCGAGAGCCCAATCGCCCCCTCAGCTTCAGGGAACGAAGCCCACGAACGTCGACAAAATGGTGAGCGGATGAGCGAGCCCGCGAGCGCCTCGACGATCTTTGATTTGACTCTGTCGTGCGATTTTATTTGTACACAGCCGGACCGGCGTCAGGTCGAGAGTCGCCTTCACCAGATCCGCGATTACATCAGAGTCACGTCGACGATGATGGAGTCGCTCAATCAATCTGCCGACCCGGTAAATTAACTGTTCTGTCTCTCGCCCGAGCTTTCCCCTCGTAGGGCGCGCGGATCTCCTCTATTAATACACTTTCCTACGAATTTTCTTCAGCGGGCTCGGACCCAACACGAAAAACTAACCAGAATGGTGGAGGATCTCTGCGATAGCGAATCGAAGCTGGCGAAGCTCCTGGAGGATTACAATGTCCGTGGAATTTCCGACGAGGTTACCAAAACTGCTCAACACGACTGATAATTAACAGCACACATTTTTTCTTTTTTTTTTTCTTGTTACTAACTGTTCGCATGCGATTTTAGTCCGGCGATCATCAACCGCTGCGATCGGATCAGATGAAACGCTTCGTGGCGTTGCTCGACGTTCTCGGCTCCCAGGAGCGCTTCCTCGTGACTAATTCTAACCGTCGGGTGTGTCTTATTTTTACCAAAGTCGAACGTAATACTCTAATGGCATTCTCGAGCCTTTTGCATTTTCATTGATGTAGCCCCGTTGCCACCGTCGGCGAAATCTCGTCGAATGTACTCTCGCATCTTGCAGAACAGCGAGAGCGGAAAGGACGACGGCGAGGAGAACGGCAACGAGCCTCTCGAGGCTCAGCTGCGCAAGAAGATGGAAGCCTCGCAGCGAAAGCTCGCCGAGCTGCAGGAGCATCAGGCAAATCTTGTGGGAATGCAGCTCCAAGTTAGAGAACGACTGAACGCAGCTCGTCAGGCCCAGCAGGCGCTTCTTCAGCAAGAGAATCAGGCCCAAGCCGCGACCGCTCCGGTCACGCCGTCGCCCGCGTGGGAGACCTCGAGCCGCGGCTCTCAGCCACCGCAGGCCGAGACCGAAGAGATCGACTCGGAGACCGCTATGCTCAGAAGCAAACTTGCTATTCTGAAGAACAAGAAGAAACACATGGATCAGCTGATGGTCGAGCTCCAGGCCGTCGAACTTTCCGATCGGGCGAGTGTGGTGAGCTCTCGATTCGACACGACCCTGAAGATATCTGCGCATTAAATTTCATCTCTGGTCGAGTCTCTATCAATGCACTGCTTTAGGAAGAAAAATTAATTGTTCCGAAAAAAACTTCCCCAATGCAAAATTGTGCGATACAAAACACAGTCGTTATAACTCGATGAAATTTAGTCTCGTGCGGATATCTTCAGGGTCACAATTCGACGCTGCTTTTGCATCTGCCATGCCGATTGCTTTTTTATTATCGTACATCAAGATCATATCGTAATAGTGTGCTCGCCTGTTTCAGAGCTCCGAAAGTTCGCACAACGCCGAGCGCGACAAATCCGCGGAGCTCGAAGTTCTGAAGGCCCAACTGGCGCATTTGAAGTCGCTGATGGAGGAAGCGACGAAGGTGCGCGAGGTGTCGAACTCCGCGGTTGAACCGGAACACGAGTCGAACGCAAACGCTGCCGGCTCCGATGTCGCGGACGCCGTCGAGGACGAGAGCGGCGCCGGAGCTTCGTACAACTCGTTCGATCGCCAGAGCGAGACCGACGAATCGCCACAGGGAAAGTCGCAAAATTCTAAGGACAGGCCTACCGTGGAACAGATTCAGGTTCGACCGGTTCTCGGTGTTTCATTTTATTTTATTTTTTGTTTTCCCAACCGGTAAATCTCCGCTAACGTCCGATCTCGTTTTTCAGGCCGTAACTCGCGAGCTGAAGGAGCAATCGACCCTGCTGCAAGCCGCGAGAGCCGAACTCCGACGCTTGAAGCAATCGAGCGGTCTTCACTGCGTGAACAATGCACCACCCGCGGCGATGCTGCTTCCGGAATCGACGCCTCCATCGTCCGTCGGTGGCTTTCCCCCTCCCGAAAAGAAACAGAGCAACAACAACAACAACAATAACGCTAATCACAATCACTCGAACGGCGATATTCAGCACGCGCAGACGAAGAAGCGCCAAATGGAGGAACTCGTTCGCAAGGTATCGATCTATTCGTCCATTGCTTAACGGGGTTCAAGATTCGATAGTCGCGAATATACGATTTTTGTTATCCAATACGGTTTTTTTTGTCTTGCTCCTTCATAAAGGAAGCTTTGTTTTCGTGAAAAAAATATTGGTCAAGATTTTTATGAAAAATTGTCTGGATCTGTGTGTGTGTCTCAGATCCGAAAAACTGAAACTCTTATAAGTTGAGAACGGCTTGAGCTATCGATCCTCAATGATTAATTAAATTTTTTGCAAACATTCTCGGTCATTAAACCTTTACGCGGTTTTGAAGTTTGCTAAAAAAAAAGTCTGTCCGAACGCTAGCTCATACAATTTTTGAGCTATCGGGCAAAAAAGTTGTACACAAAGGGACTATCATCGACCGCCGATCCCGATTTAATTTGTCGAGGTCGATCGAACCGTTAAAATTGTATGAGATTTTGACATTTTTGCATTTTACGAAAAAGTAATATTTACAGTCTGACACGAGTTTTGGTATCAAATATCGAGTTAAAAGTAAAATAAGTAACAAATTCGTGATCAGTGGGAAAAAATGCATCAGACATGGTCTCGAAACGATGAAAAACTACAATTCTCCTATGGAATCTTTGTGGTCAATATTTCAAAAATTAGTGATTTTCTATATTCTCAAATAGCCACATTATTATCAAAAAGTATAAGCTTATACTTTTTTTTCTCAATTGCGCAGGAGCAGAGCCATTCCTCCAGCGTGAACCGCGACGTCACCGGCCCGGAATGGAGCAGTCGAAGGGGTTCAAATTCGCAGCTCAGTCACACTAGTACGCCGGCGAACGTTTGGCCGCATCCCAACGTCGCTGGTATGCAATGAGCATTGACTCGATCTCTTTTTTTAATCTTAGCCACGTCATCGCTGCGACGAATAATCTAACGATCGTTGAACTCTTCTTGCAGGAGGCTCGAACGAGCCGAGCGTGGACGGTATATCGTCGTCGGAGAATTTGTTAGACATCGGTCCTCAGATAACGGCAGTTGAGAACGGTTTTGGTATTAATTGGTGGAACGATCCTGCCCCGCCGGTGACCCAACCCCAGAACGGTAATGAAAAATTAGATAACACGTCCGGATAGGGACAGAAAAAAAAAACGTTAGGAAGATCCCGTTCAATCCGCGTTGCACAAATAATTTCATTCGCGTCTGCGCGAACTCTGGTCGGAAAATATCGGATCAGACGCGGCCGAACGATTTACGACAAAATTAATTATTGGCATTAAAAAGAAAAAAAAATCGACGAATGTTTGGTAGGTACGGCCGGTTCCGCGGAATATTATCGTCAGCTGTTGATGGGCTCGCAAGCTCAACAATTGCAGATGATGGGAACAACGATGCAACAGTGCTGTCAGCTCTTGTGGGCGCAGCAGCGCGAGTTACAGTCGATGAGGAGCGCGATAACCCAACTGCAGCAGCAGTTTCGACAGAGTCAGCCGCGGGTCAACGAGAGTCGTGAGAATCGCGAGGAATACTCGAATCTGAGTAGATCGGTGCATCATCTCGGCAGCACGCTGGATGTCTCGCTGCCGCCGAGTTCGTCGCTGCCGAATCTCGTCTCACTTCCGAACTCGTCGCCGGCGCCCTCGCACACTCCAGTCGTCGCTTCCGCGAGCGCCTCGACGCAACAGCAACAGCAGCAGCCGCAGCAGCAGCAGCAGCAGCAGCAGCAGCAACACCAGCAGCAGCACCAGCAGCAACAGCAACAACATCATCGTCACCAACAGTTAAACAATCAGGTGCCGCCGGGCAATCGAGCAAACAACTACTGGGACAATTTTAGAAGGTAAAACAACAGAAAGCGATTAGAGTCATGACGAGGAAACACTTATACGTGATTCTCATTTAATTAAAAAAAAAAAAAATTCTCTCCGGTTTCGTTTCGGTCCTCGTCGTTTGTTGTTAAAACGGATTTTTCGGTCTTCCGGCTTCGGTGTGAAAAAGAAAAGCTCGTTCATTAAATTAACTGTATTTTTCACGTTGAGCAATAAACGTTCACGGTCTTCATCCTCACTCACGGTCATCTTTTTTCTTTTGGCTTGGTTTTTCTTTTTTTTTTATCGTTGTTAAACCCATTCACGAATCTATCAGCCGCGAAATTCGTCCTCGATCGCAGGTAGAAGACAGTCGAAAGACCGACGGGTAGGTAGATATTGGGTACGTAAACGGGTTGATTGATAAAGAGTGAGTTTGCAGAGTTGAAGGCACTCACAAATTTCCCAGCATTCTAATCGAAAACAGCCCCAAAGCTTTGTGTTTCAGTTTTCGTTTACGCTTGAGACTAACAATATTCGTGACGAATTGCGAAGCGATAAAAAACGAAAATCGTGTTTACTATTTTGACCTTTTTGAACAAAACAATTTTTTACGTTTTCGTTTTTTTGCCATGATAAATACCCCATTGCAATGCGTCCGCGAGAGCTTGCATACTCCGACGATTAATCGAGAGGCATGATCGATTTACAAAAAAAAAAAAAAATGTGTGACGTGGTCTTTCGCACTCCTTCCTTCCGCTTTTCCAGTTATTCCAGGCAAAATCTCTTGTCGGGAAATCTCAAGACTGTTACGGATGCAGCGCAAGGTCCGTCGGGCAATTCGGTTGTCTGCACCAACACAGCAAGTGGCAGTGTCAACAGTTCGATCGTGTGAGTACTTTTTTTCTCCGCAAAATTAATCAAAATTACTCCGATAACGATTTGGAGATTGACACGTTTAACATTTTTTTGTTTATTTTTTTTTTAGAAGGGACAAGCGTAATCGGGACCATGGAGCCGACAACTTGCCACTGCCATCGATCTCAAGCGCGGAGGCTCAGTACTCGTTGAATCTTCAACTTCAGTCTAACTTGCAGACCCAAGAGCGGGAAACTCCCGTTGCGCGGAGCAATATTTTGTCGAACGAGGCGGCCTCCCAGCAGCAACAGGTCGACAACTTTTGGGACGAAGCTCATTCCTCCTTCCGTCCGGTGCCCGAGAGCAACGAGGATCTGTATTCGATGCGACACATGAGGCAAGAGAAATCCTTCGTCGACGATTGCGATCCAACGAGAATGCATTTTGAATTATCGTTTTATCGATTTTTCAGCGGGGAGATGACAGACACCCTCAGATCTCTGTTAGCGGCGAACAGAAAAAGGCCGGAATACTTGGTGTACATCCTCAGGGAGATTAAAACAATCACCGACGATTACAGACTGCGCGTGCGCCTGTTGAGATCTTTGCGAGACCTTCAGGACACCCAACCGCCGAGGAATCCTCTGGTAGGCGAACAGGGCAAAATAGACAGTAAGAATTTAGCAATATTTGTGTCACATATTTCGATACTGGCTAATTTTATTTAGATGCTATTACATGAGCATGAGTAATAAAAAATGCGCATTTATTGAACATTTTTACTATCTAAATGGTAACAGCCAGTATAATACTTTGCGATACAAGTGCGGTAAAGCGAACATTTTTTTATGGTGGGAAAATGGGGGTTTTACGCACGATTCGCGTGCGTAAAACTGCCATTTTCGCACCGAGTGAAATAAGATATATAAAGATTGCTAAAATCCTTACTACCGGTATTCTTGGCCAGTCAAGCGATGAGGACTCCGACTCGGACTTCGGGGCGCAAGCGAGCGCGTTGCCGCCATCGAACGCGGCGAATCAATTGCTGCTGACTGAATTCCTAGTGCCCGTTCACTCCTCCGGACAAATGCAGCAGTCGGGGCCTCCACAGTCGGTGGATCACTTCGAACTGGAGGTGAGTTTTTATCCGGAACTACGAATTACTCGGCGCTACCGGTACTATTGTAAATCAATCGATTTATTATAATTATAAATCAATCGGTTTATTATAATTATAAATCAATCGGTTTATTATAATTATAAATCAATCGGTTTATTATAATTATAAATCAATCGGTTTATTATAATTATAAATCAATCGGTTTATTATTATAAATCGATTTATTATTATTATTATTATTATAAAAGAATGGAACGATTTTTTTTTGTTCTCAGGCTGCGATGCCCTTCGAGAATATAAACGCAATTTCCGTGGCATCGTCTCTCACACCGGGATACAACGAGGACCTGGCCGAGGCCGATCAGTCGAGACCCGAAGCAACGAGCAGCCAACAAGTAATTTATTAATTTTCTTACTCGTCTCGCCGGTCAGATAACTCGTCGTTGCAAATCGGCTAATGCGTTTCCTCAGGGATCTCAGGAAAATGAAAATAACGAGGGCGACGAGAACGGTGAGGGTCACGGAGCCATGGCGCAGGGTGCGGTCGCCCTTGAAACTGCCAGAGAAGCGCCGAACTCCATCGACGTAGACGACGAGGGAGCGATGATGGAAAATTCTATACTCGACAGAATACCCACTCGTCTCTTCCATCACTAGACTGCGACGTGCTCGTTTACGAAACATCGTAACAAAAACAAAACCTAACACAACACGTGCGATAATCAATCGCGTCGAGTACGGCTGAGAAATGTTTTTTCAATCAACTATTCACTACGATAGGACCAGAAGACGACTTCAAACTTTTATACTACTGTCCCGTATCGGTGGGGTACTTATTATCTCCACGAAGTTTCGCGGATTTTCGCTTCGCATCGCATCGCTATAATCGTGCATTTTATTTTATCGCGTTCATCGAGCTTAACTATTATTTTTTTTAGCCTAACGTAAGAGAAGAGTTCGATCGAGGCCCGTTTGGCAATCTCGGCGACCGTTTCGCCGTTAATGAGTTGTAACAATGTGTTTCGAACATCGGAAGCATCGTCGATCTATCGACGTGAAGAAAAATCGAATAAAAAATAATCGTCGACAAGTCAACGTCGTCGTCGCAATAATCATTACCGATACTTCTTGCTCGTGATAAAAAAAAAACGGTAAACGTTTTAAATAGAAAAGTATATATTTATTGATTCCATACACGCTTAAATGTTAGATATTTCGTATTTACTTATAAATTCCGTAACGGAGTTGGTAAGCTAGTCGGGTATAAACAGTGAACTTATTTTTGTAGTTTAAAGGCGGGTGGCTCTCTGTCCCTCTATCGGGGCACAGCGAGACAGAGAGTTCGTCCACTCAACTCCAAGGCAGTTTTAGAACTCTGCCTCTGTAACATCGTAATCTGAGCGTCGGCATTCACCATAATGATACGAGGAGCATCCGTGCGTCTCCATCAACATTATCTCGTAATCTAAGTAACTCTCGCCGAATTTTTCGTCGCAACAATTCGTCGCTACGATGCACGGAGGCTCCGGTTCCGATCGACCAATATCATCATAGTTACCGGCCGCCGTACGGCAGTCGCCCTCGACGATCGAACTCGTCGAGTCGCTGAAACTCTCTCTCAGCCTGTAAACTCCAAACTCTCCGATATCGCTCAGTGGTGCCTGCTCATAATGCAGCGAGGACGATCCACGCTTTCCTGAACACCCGGAACCATTGCGAACATTGCCGTTACCACCGTCTCTGAAAGGAAAGTCCACTACCTTATCATCAAATTTGTCGAACATAAATAAATAATCATTTATATGGGGCATTCCGTGTCACTTTGACCTGGGCCTAACCCTTCGCATCTTACATTCGGTCCGCGATTTTTTATAGACTGAAATAACTCTCAAAAGCACGCAGTTTTTTTTAATTCGTTGCTTAACAATTGTTTATAATCATTTATGATTAAAAAAAATTAATTTATTGACCATCGCAATTTAAAGATCTGGAAAAATTCTGAAAAATCTTGTCATATTTTTAAAATTTTAAGATTTTAACCGGAGTGGTTAACTAAGATTTTTTGTCTAATTTTGTTCGAAAAAAAGAACAGTGAAAGAAATTGGAAGAAAAAATCAATCGATGAGCTCGAGCATTTTTATATGCAACATCGTATTTTTACGAAATTTTTCCAAAGACTTTTTTGAACTCAAAACCAACTTGGAGACCCAGATCGAAACGGTACGGAGCTCCCCATACACAATCGTTAATAACATCGTGACGAATGAGTAGCCTCGTGGTCGCATCGAGATCGCACCTGCGGTCTTTCGTAACATTTCTCCGTGGGCAAATCGCGTTCGTCGTTCCTTACAGAACGAAACCACCTTGTCCAGCCAGTTAACACCGGCGAATCGCTCGGTGGACAAAGATAGAATTCGATCGGGTGAAATGAGTCATCGGGTGGTTAAAATTTTATTTCCGTACATTTCCTCCCAAAGCGCAAATTCGAATTCTCTCCTACCTTGTCGCGATCTCTTCGCGTGATTGGCCGGCTGGCCGGCGGCGAAGAGATGCGCGGGATCGCCGGCACTGTTGCGCTTCCGGTTCCCGCGCCCGCACGCGTCCGGCCGTTGCTGTTCGGCCACCCGGTAGAATCTTTCGCAGCCGTTCCCGTACGGACGCCCCGCGGCCTCTGGAATCACGCAATGGTTATTCTGGCATCGCGAGACACCGAGGTACTCGCTACGACAGTTATCATCCTCGTCAGTTTCCATAGCGGAACCGTTAAGGCATATGAGCTGTTGATTATTCAGTTGCTGACGCTGATGTTGCTGCTGGTGCTGCTGGTGACGATTGTCAATCGCAACCGGCATTGAGAACGAGGCCGACGACAGTGTCCAGTCGCCCGTTGAAACGGCGATCGACGCCGTCTGGTCGTTGGCCTCGACGAGTCGGCCGAGCTGTTGACGACGTACAACAACGTTCTCGTAATCCGCGATAGGGCACGGCGGCACGTAACCGTAATAACCGCTCGACGACACGTAAGACGGCGCTATTCCTGCTTGATACAAAATGCCCTCGCTCACCACTGCCATTATTACAACCGTGTATATATATCTATATATATGTATATCTATATATGTATATATCGTAACTCTAACAACAAACAGCAGCTTTTATTTCGACCCTACAACGCAAGGCAGTACGTAAACACTAAACGCGGCCGGCACTTGTAGATCTCGATTAAAGAATAATGTTTACAATTTATTTTTATTTATTTTTTCTCGCGATACAAGAGGAGGGATTCTTTTGCGGTGAATCGAGAGAGTACGATGGCGCGCGAGCGTGCGAGTCGGAGAGGGAGAGACACGACGAGCGCGACGAGGGAACGCGAGAGGATGAGAGGGAAAGCGAAGGTACGCGACGCGCAAAGGAAACTGCACGACGAACGAACACGAGAACGACGCTAACCGCTCTACCCGGATTCGCGGCAAATGCGCGATCGCTACATCCCCACTCGCTCCCCCCCCCCCCCAGGCCTCTTCCTCCCCCCCACTCCTTATCGTTCCTGCCGACCTAACGCCCCCCTCCACGTCTATGTGCCGACTGTTGGGCACATGAGTGTTGTACATGGGCGACCTTCTTCGCACATGGCTATCGTTCAGATGCAACGATGAAGACGAACCTAGCCTGCTTGAGGTGGTTTCTACGTTCCGGTCGATTCGATCGAACGTTGAATTATAACGCGCCGGTTGTCGGGCTGATAAAACGAGGTATCTGCGACTCCTCGCCGGTTGTCGTACAAGAGACATCGAGGAGAGTCAAGCAGTATGGAAAATTGGTCGTCGACGTGCCGTGGAACGTCGAAATCAGGCCGACGGATCCGCACGAGTATCCGGACATGGACACTCTCCTCGTCAATCTCTCGACGAGGAGGGAGACCGGCGAGCGGAGCGATAATGAATTCGTGTCGATCGATGTCGGCGACGATTGCTGCAGGATAAAGGCAAACGGGCTCGGTAAACTTAACTGTCCCGGCGACGCGCTGTTTCTAGTCGAAGCGCCGATTCAGTACGGTATGTTTACATATTTCGCTTCCTCGTGGAGGAAGCTATGACTATGTAAAAAAAAAATTGAAAGCGTTAAATTTAGGGCATTATTTATTGTAGAAAATCGTTAACTGAAATTTGCTGTTTTTGTCGTTTCGAGGCAATTTTTATTCTAGTCTTTATGGCTGGACGTTATTTATTTATTATAGCGTTGTATGCTGTTAGCGTGATATTTGATTCAGAAACTCGTGTCATGAGTTACATTTTTACTTTTTTTTTTTTTTACAAAAAATCAAAATCCCTTAATTCTGACTGCTTGGATAAATTTCGGCCAAATTCAATACCAAAGGTCTTTGATCACAAATTTATATTCATGTGCAGTTTTAGCTCAACATTTTGTACACTAGCAGAGTGGGTCACGTCTCTTCTTCGGTGCAATTTTCAGTTCGAGATTTTACGCGGTTTGAAAATGAAAAAAAAAAAAAAATGTTTGTGTAAGTTCCAACTTGCGTAATTTTAAACTGCATACAAATATAATACCATGATCAAAGAACTTTGGTATAAAATTTGGCCGAAATCTGTCCAAGCGAATAAAATGTTATGGAATTTTGATTTTTGTTTTTTCCCAAAGCAAATTGCAGACCGCCTCATTTCTTACAATTTTGCACATAGCTTCCTCTATAAGTTAGCCAAACATTAATGAGCGAACTTTCTCATGGAGAAAGCTATGCGCAATATTGTAATAAATGAGGAAGCCATGTGCAACTTTGCATATTTTTTTTACAGCAAAAAAAAAAAAATATTCGTCGTCCAACATTAAAAAAAAGACAAACGAACTATACCGTCGACTCGTAATGTCTCTGTTGCAGACGTGGATGTGCGAACCGTGGGTGGCTCGAGTGTCAAGGTCTCGAGCATGGTGTCGGACTCGATAAACGTGGAGACTGAGAGGGGGAACATAACCGGTGCGAAGTTGCAGGGCAAACAAATAACACTTAAATCCACGAACGGTGGCTCGGTAGATCTTAGCGGCGGTGTTCAAGGAAATATCGCGATTGCGACTACCGAGAACGGGGTAAGTTACGCCGGATGATAAACGGGTCGGATAAATTGGTGATAAAACAATTATTTTTGTTGTTTTTAATCTCCGAGTCCATCACAGCCGAAAAATGCTTGGGTACGAGTCTGGAAATGACGACGAAAAACGGAGACGTGACCTTGGGAAGCAATTATTGCGAAGTAGCGAAATTCACGAGCGTCGACGGAAATATGAATCTGAACAATCTGCACATGGACTCCACCGTCGATATAAGCGGAAAGGGTTTTCTCAATATCAGTGAGTAATGAGCGGGACGAATTAATGGCCCATTGAGGGTCGACAATAATTTTTTGTATGGCAAGGGCATAGAAAGAGTTCTTGACGAGTGTGAAAATGTATTAACACGAGGCAGGATTCTCCTTTCTATGTCATTCATCAATTCACGAAAATCACGCTTTTCGTTTTCGGCAAGTGTGCGCAGAAAGGCACTTTCTCGCACTAGTGCGAGAAAAAAGACCATATTGCATTTGTACGCATGCGCAATACTTGTCTCGCACGCGTCTTTCTGCGCTCACTTCACAGGAACGAAAAGCGGGATTTACGTGCATGCGTTACGAAAAATAATTTCCGGATTACCCTTTATCCACAGCTTGTCTGGACGGCTCTTTGCAAGCAAGACTGGGGAACGGCGGGACGAAGATTCAGCTCGTCAGACTCACGGGGAAATCCCGCATCGTTTCCGAAGGTCCTGTTCATCTGGTTGTTCCGAGGGAGAACAATGTGCAATTAAATTTGGAGGGACACGAGTTGAGTGTCGACGAGAGTCTGGACGGAACGTACCCGCGTTCGGGCGACCGGCAGGTGTTCGAGACGAACGGTGAAGTTCCGTTGCACGTGGAAACCGGCGGATGCCTTCGAGTCACCAGCTCCAGCTGGGCCGAGTCTTTGCAACTCGGAAAATTCGTGAAATAGTTGCGACAAACGTATCTCCAGTCACCGGCACAGTTTCGGACATTTCCACGAGCAGCATCCGATTTGTCGAACACGAATAAATCTTGTCATCTCACCCGACTATCTACAATTAATTTATTTGAATTTTTTTTTTTTTTTGAGGCCTAGTTGCACTTCACGCTCTGCATCGGTGCTTCACCCGGTGTTTCAACTGGTGTTTCAACCGTTTCTACAGACGGTGAGAGCTCCTGGCGAAGAGAATGGAGCGATGGACCTGGATAGAGTATCGTCGCGCTCCCCAGACACTCCTCGCCCTTGTACAAAACGGCGAACTGCAAAAAAGACGTAGATCGTATGCAAAATAGTAACAGTCATGTCGTTGAAGATTTAAGGAGGTTGGAGCGCTTCACGCTAGTGAAATGACTGTTTATAAATATCCATCGGTATAATCAATGGTTGCGGAAAAGTTTCAACATGCGACTTTAAAAATGTAGCGCTCATTTGACTAGTGTGAAGCGCTCCGATCGCTTTAAAATGTTGGATTTTCACGCCTCACCTGTCCCGGTGTGATAGCTCTTTGCGGATCATTCACGAGAATGATCAATGTATCGTTCGAACCTTTGTACGCCATCGAAGAGCTTAAGGGACGTCGATGCTGAAACCGGAAGTCGCATCGGAGCACCCGACCGTTCTTGAATTCATCCGGCTCCTCGCAGATCCAATGAGGCTTCGACGCCACCACCATTTGAGTGTAGAGCGCTGGATGGTCGGTTCCCGGAACCTATACGAAACTTCGACTATGCAAATATCGTACGTTACAATCTTCGTTAATCGCGTAGATTTGCGTCGCCACTCACCACTAATATTTCATTGGTCTTGACGTCCTTTTGGAACACAAAGTATGGCCTGGAACCGCCACTGATCCGACATCTCTGTCCCAAAGTCCAATGATGAATACCTTCGTGTTTTCCGACCACGGAACCGGTTTCCAGGTCAACGAAATTACCCGGCTTGTTCTCCACGTACTTTGGATCAAAAAAAAAAAAAAAAACCAAACCCAGTTAACGCCTAGAGTTCCCTCTCTCAACCCTACATGGTGTCTGGTAAATGTTCGAAATATAACATTATAACATTCTTCCGGAACCTTTAGTGGGTACGAAAAGTAACCATACAGAACGACACTATTTATTTAATTATTTCAATAAAATTTTCAATGTTTTAGAAACATTAACGAAAGTATTATTGAAGTAATTGAAAATATTTCGTACCACGTGGGTACTCGTGCTTCGATCGCGCGACCCCGAACATTGACTCTGAATTGCACCGGTGAATAATTGAATAAGTAGGTTCTTTACAGAGAACGATAAATTTCAAGTATCTACAAAAAAAATCAAGGACCATTTCAGGACTTTACACGGCCGTAGAGAATAAGCAATGACGTTCCTAGGAATAAACAAAAAAATCGGGGCCGTTTCAGGACTTTAAAAGGCCTTAGAAAAATTTAAAAAAAAATTGCCCGCTTTTCCGGAGTTTTTAAAGACCTTACAGAATTTCAAGTTCCGCCAGACACCATGCCTACACCTAGCTCACGACAAACGGTTGCGTTCACCTCTGATATAAATTGCTGAAAGTTACGCAACCCTATGAAACAGATGCCCATGCTCTCCTTTTTCCTCAGCACGACGTCGAGTTCCGCTTCGGCAGCGATTTTTTTCACGTCCCTCTTTTGATACTCGCCCAGCGGGAACATGCATCTCCTGAGGGGTTCCTGCTCCACCTGAGACATGAAAAATGTTTGGTCCTTGTCAGGATCGAAGGCCTGCAGTAGTTTCACATCTGGAATCCACACAAAATGCTCCTCTCAGTTTACGCATCATAAGATCGCCAAAGCAAACATTGAAAGCAAACCTACTGGCATTCGGCTTGAACCCTTCAAGATAAGGCCCGAAAGATGTTCTGGCGTAGTGACCGGTCGCAACTGCATCAGCCTTGAGATTGTCTCTCGCGAATCGATAGAAAGAGCCAAACTTTATCTTGCTGTCGCACTTTATGTCCGGATTCGGAGTATGTCCGTTCTGGTAGCTGTCCAGCAGGTAGCTAAAAAAATTACGAAGCTCGTTACACCATCCGGCCTATAAATTTTCTTTTTTACATTTCTCGCATTACCTATCTACCTGAACACATCGTTCCAGTACTCCTTAACAAAGTCCACGCGGACGAGCGGAACATCCAACTTTTTGGCGACCCACTCGGCATCCTTGTATTCTTTTTCCGCAAGGCACTCGCCGGTCTCGTCTATGGTGTCCCAGTTCTTTATGAAAACGGCCGTAACGTTGAAACCTGAAAACCGAAAGGGGGGGGGGGGGGGGTTTGGTTTAGATCTTCCCAAGGTCAAATTGAGATCGCAGACGACGCGGACGTAACAGGTGACAAATAACAGGCGAAGATGTTACCTTTTCGTTTGAGTAGAAGCGTAGTAACGGCGCTGTCCACGCCGCCGGACAAGCCAACGACAATGTTTCTTAGCATAACGGGATGGATTTGTAACTGTCGGGACAACAAGGCTGGTCGCACGTTGTTTATATGCAAAAGAATGGTCACGAATTTTGGGCGTCTGGGTAGTCAATTCGATCGAAAACCGAAAACGGGACAAAGTTAAACTCAATGTTCTTTGGTGTCGATGACGTCCAGTTATAAGTTTCTTCGCGACCTTTTTCGAATATACGTGTTATTGTTATATTTTTTAAGTTTCTTTGGCAACTTAACCTTTCCGGTGGAACTGTAGGTTATGTTATCGTTTGCGGCAAACTTGTTTCAATCGAAACTCATTTCCGTTAAAAAGTAACTAGGACGAAAAAAGACTATACGAACCTTGTATACGATAGATGGCGCTGCAAGGCCATTTTTCTTCACTTCCGGTTTCAAAACCTAATTTTCGCCGCCGGAAGTCAAGTTGAACCGGAAATGCGTAACTTCCGGTTTTAAAACCCGATTTTTCGACCGGAAGTGACCACCGTACTTCGATACGACGCCATTTCCGGTTAAGAAGTTAGATTTGCAAACCGGAAGTGACGTATTTCTGGTATGACATCACTTCCGGTTGAAAAATGGACTTTTCAAACAGGATTTTCAAGCCCGGAAAAATGAGATTTTCATATCTCCGGTATGAAGTCAGTTCCAGTCGGAAAATGAGATTTCCAAACCGGAAGTGACTTCTTTTTGGTGTGACATCACTTCCGGTTGAAAGATGAAATTTTCAAAGAGGATTTTCAAATCTGAAAAAATGAGATTTTCATATCTCGGGTATAAAGTCACTTCCAGTCGGAAAATGAGATTTTCAAACCGGAAGTGACGTATTTTCGGTATGATATGTGCAACATTATACATTCGTATACACTATTTTATACCGTTCGCACACGTCAATGGCATTCGACGCAGTACAAAGTACATTTCCATCAAACCGCAACCTACGAATTTCCATCGCGACCTGCGTAAGCGACTTTCGCATACGCGACGATCGTGCAGGATACGAATAATAATAATAACATTATTATTTCGGCATCTGGTTGCGTTTGTCACTCGTTTAGAAATAAATCGGACGAATTAGTCAGAGTTGCGAGTGGAGCGCATGGATTGCGTGGGATGCGTCGAGAGTAAAAAAAAAAGAGTAAAGACGAGGACGTCTCGGAAGGAGAGACGATGAAAAGAAGATAGAAAGATGAGGAGGAGAGGAACGGAAGGAGGTGAGAAACGGAGTAAGTTTCGTACGCTATGCGTACTAATTTGTTGGGCCGAGAGTTTCGCGAGCCTGAGGACCCCGCCTTCCCTTGGCTGCCAAGCCAAAAGCCAAATAGCTTCGAGTCTTACAAGCCGTTTCAAGAGAGCTACCAGGCGTTTATTTTTTTTTTCTTCACTCTCCCGTCCCTCGGCTTTTTAACGCATTTTGGCGCTACGTGGACGAATCTCCCCTCCAACTTTCAAAATTCAACAACAAATCGGTATTCCATATGGAGCCTCCCGATGAAACAAAAGGAAGCTATACATTGTATGTGGCAAAAGAAAAAAAAAAAAAAAAATCAAACGAAGCTAAGATAGCTCTAAAGTCGAAACGTATCTTCGAACCGGAAACCCATCAAGTAAATCGTTAGTGCGAATGGCCGATTAATGTCAAACCCGGCTTATTCTCACGCAATAAAAAGGAAGACTATCCACGAGGCGACGAGTCGTTTAGCGGCGTGACAATCGGTCCGCGACCGTGAAACTAAAAGTATTGAACATAATAAACAAAATAAATAAAAAATAAGAAATCCAGAGATTCAACCCTTTATGTGACTTCCCGGGCCCGGAAGCTAATAAAAAATTAACGGAGCCCCACGTGAGCGAGCTTTCTTCCGGTGTCCCAGGCTCCGCCCCGGGATGGTCGAAGCCCCCAGAGCCCAGCCGCAAGTTCATACCGCGCGGCTCGGAGCCAAACGCTTCGAGTGCGTGCCAAAGCGGATGCACACACACCCCGCCGATGAATGCGTATCGCGTGGGTGTACTTTTCGTAGGAGGTTCCACGGCAAACCACTCCTAGATTCATCCCTCTCTCTGTCGACACTTCCGCCACTGGGGATAACCCGGCTCTTCACCCCCACAACGCGAGCGAGAGAAGAAGAAGAAGAAAACGACGATGGCGATTGGCCGAGAGATCTTCTCGTCCGCCCGACGAACGGAGACGGAGATCGTCTCTCGCGTGCGAAACTCCGATCTCTTCTCCTCCGCAACGCAACGCGAAGCCAACGTCGGGAAGAAAGACGGAGAGGAAACCCGACCGAAACGAAGACGGAGATCTTCTCTCGCGGGCGAAGATCCGATCTCTTCTCTTCCACAACGCACTGTGCGTCAAACGCGGAGAAGAGAGACGGAAACCGAACGGGAACGAAAGAGAGCCAGATGTTCGTGAAACTGCAGTCTCTCGGTAGTTATTGGCACTTTAGGACACTGCCAGAGCACCGGTTATTGGCATAGTTCGTTATCTTCCTTTAGAATGGGTTTCTTAGGAGAACTTCTGTGACCGGTTCATTACTGAGGTCTTCTCGCCTTAGCGAAGTAGGGTAGAGCGGGGCAAAACGGGATTTTTGGGCAAAACGTCATTTTCCAATAATTTTTGGATGTCCGAACTCGCCCTATCGGGGATACATCAGGCTTTTCTGCCCAGTTTTGCCACCTTGACCGATCCAAAAATGATTGGTAAATTTAGTTTTGCCCAAAAACCCCGTTTTGCCCCGTTGCCCCATTTTGCCCCGCTCTCCCCTATATCTTCTTTACCAGACGGGCGGATCTTCACTGACGATACACGGCGCATATCTCTTCGCGTTGTGGACCGGCGCACTGTAGCGAGTGACTGAAATCAGCGAGGTGTATTTTCTATGTTTTTTAGATAGCGAAACACGCCTCTGCGACGCTGAGCGCGTGGTCAGTCGAATGCGTATTCGGAGCTAAATACTCCGAAAGTATATCTTCTTTACCAGAAGGGTATCTTCACTGCTGATACACGAGGAATTAATGAATTAATGAATGCATTTATTTAGCTTTGAGTTACTTGACAAAAGGTTCATAAATCTTTGGGTTTTGGTACTACATCTTACATACTATTCTTATACGCTATCCGTTGTTTCCTACGCTGGTACTTCATTTTTAATGAAATCTTTGAGACTCTATTTGAAATGATTTAAACATCTTTCTTCTTTCATGCCTCTCGGCACTTTGTTAAACATTTCAAACCCTTCACTTTATTCCAATTACTATACTAATTACTAATCCAATTACTATTCCAATTACTATTAAAATTACTACTCCAGTTACTATTCCCATTACTATTCCAGTTACTATACTAATTACTAATCCAATTACTATTCCAATTACTATTAAAATTACTACTCCAGTTACTATTCCCATTACTATTCCAGTTACTATACTTCAATTCGATGCCTTCCTTCAATTAATTTTACTTCATCCGTAAGATACATTGGAGTCGGACCGTTTTTCATTTTACAAACTAGCAATAAAACATTGTACTCGATCTGCAATCATCAATCCTAGTACATCCAGCATGTCTTTGATTCATGTGTATCGATTCACCATCATCTAATCAAATAATTAAAAAATCTAATAAAATTTAAAAAATGGAAACTAGATATCAAATCTTGCTCTCAATGCCCTATTCTGTGTTTTCTGTAGTCTATACACGTGTCACTATAGTTTAACATCACTATATTACTAAAAAATCGCTGTACTAGGAACGATCGAAGAAGCGAGCTAGAAGAGCCGAAAGAAGAAAAAGAGAGGCTGAAGACGGAGAGGCTGAAGAGTCGTTGCGGAAACGCAGTTTCTTAGGCTAATTTCTGTCACCGGTCAATTACTGTACCCTTCTCGCCTCCTCAAACATACCTCCTGTATCCTCTTCCCCGGAAGGGCGTATCATCCCTCCCGACACACGTCGCGTATCTCTTCGCTCTATGGACCAGCGCTCCGTCGAGTGACCGAAATCAGAGAGCCCTATTTTCCATGTTCTTCAGACAGAAAACACGCCTCTACGCTGCTCAGCAGAGTGCGTCTTCGGGGCTGAGACGACTCCCCGAAGCGGGAGGAAGACGCCGCGACGCGCTCGCCACGGAAGCGACGAAGAAGATGAAGAAGCGAGCGAGAGCCGAAAAACGAGACGGGAAAAGAGGAGTGTGAGAGGGAGGAGAATCGGACCGACGGAAAGAGGCCGAGGAAGAGTGGTGGATACGCGGTTGCGGTATTAGTGTGAGAAAAGCTCGGGAACTACCGGGAGGGAGACGAAGAGACTGATGGACCGATGATAAGATCCTCGGGGCAGTCACTCGCGCGGTGAACGTCTGTCCGTCGGTACGTCGTCGATCTCCTCCCAGTTCAATCGTCGCGGTTTTCCAACCCTCGCGGTTCGGCCTCCTCGATTATCGGGCGCGAATATCGCGATAGCGGGGAGTGCGGCAAGGTCCGCGGAACGAGAATCTTAGCTTCCTGTCAGCGAAGCGGCTCCGAGGTGAGGACGTGTCGCGTTCGCGGATCCGTGAGTCAAGCGATCCTCGCTGGGAAGATCATGAAGAGACCGGCGGTGGATTCTCGGTCAAGACGTCCTCGACGCCGACCGGCGGACGAGCGACGATGCCGCTGATTGCGAACCTTCAGAACTCTATCTTCGCTACCGGTTCGCGAATTTTCGTTGGGGTTGTTGGTGGTTTTTTTTTTTTTTTTTTTTTTTTTTGAGATTGTGTCGGTGACTTAAGGTGAGGCTTGTCTTCGCTGGCATTCGTCACTCTCAGGATCTGGGACCGTTAGCGATGTATCGCGTGCGGCACGTACGAGACTGGTGCGGTAAATCGCGAAGACGATAATTGGGTGTTAACGGCTCGGCGGAAGAGACACTGGCGATGGTGATTTTAAATGGATCTGTGGAGAGCTGAGTAGCGCGAGTGACGGTCGATGAAGTGTCCGATCGATTCAATCGATACTATTAGATTGGGGGCTGAAGCTTCGGGTGGGAAGATGTTCTAACAGGGATTGTGCTTCGTCAGAAACACCGGAAGCGCCGGGGAAGAGTGCGAAACTCCGTTTTTCGTTGATACGATTTTTCGCAAATTTGTTGATAAGAAGAAAACAAGAAGATATTTATAAAATATTTTTAAAATATTTTTTAAAATATTGCGGTTGATTAATTACATTGATCGTCGAAGCTTCGAGTGGGATGATGTTCTAACAGGGATTGTGCTTCACCTGGGGACACGGAAGCGTCGAAAAAGAGTGCGAAGCTCGGTCTTTCGTTGATACGATTTTTCCCGATAATTATTAATAAGAAGAAAAAAAGAAGATATTAAAAATATATTTAAAAAATATTGCGGTTGATTAATTAAATTGATCGTCGAAGTTTCGAGTGGGAAGATGTTCTAACAAGGATAGTGCTACATCAGGGACACCGGAAGCGCCGAGGAAGAGTGCGAAACGCCGTTTTTCGTTGATACCATTTTTCGCGATATTTATTAATAAGAAGAAAAAAAGAAGATATAAAGAAATATTGCGGTTGATTAATTAATCATCGAAGCTTCGAGTGGGAAGATGTTCTGACAGGGATTGTGCTTCACCAGGGACTTCGGAAGCGCCGAGGAAGAGTGCGAAACTCCGTTGTTCGTTGACACGATTTTTCGCGAAATTTATTAATAAGAAGAAAAAAAGAAGATATTAAAAATATATAATAAAAATATTGCTATCGAGCAACGATGCAGCAGCAGCACGATCCGAGGCACGACATGGCGACGGATTGTTGCTACCAGCAATGGCCGTCGCATCTTCATCAGCATCATCATCATCATCACAGTCATCATCTTCAGCAGCAACAGCAGCAGCAACAGCAGCAACAGGCCCAGCAATTGGCGACGGTACCTTCGCCGATGCAGCAAATGGAAGGTGATAAGATGCTTTACGATACACGCGAAATAATTTGTCCTGCAATGGCTCGCGCATTGCCCGGGGCGTACATAGTAAGATAGTGGCTGAGAGGATTATAGGACTGGGCGTTAGAGAAACTGGCCGCTGACAGGCTGACAGCGGCGCTTGATAAGTTTATCACCTTCCCCCCCCCCCTACCTCCGGTGGTTTAAAAGCTATCGGAAGTGGTGAGGAGTTGAACGACCAAAAAGCGAGACTCGCCGACTCGTTAGCTGTACGTATCGTGTAACGAGAAATTGCGAGTGACGAGAGCGACGATTGGTGCGAAGTCGAGTCGCGAAGGGGCTGAGAGATCTTCGAAGATCACCGCTTCAGCGAGACGATGAAAAGGATTGATTCTCGAGCAAACTAAAAGTTGAAAGAAACATTTTAAGGGGCGTTGAAGTAATTTACGAAAAACGATTATTGGTGTCGGGCATTTTTTTTGTATTTAATCTTGCTCTTTAGTTGATAGCAGATTTCCAAAAATTCGGTTTAGTGGATTTGTCGAAGATACTCGATTTTTTGCGGAGCGTTTTAAGTTTGCGACGAAGTCGAGACTCGCTTCAACGACACGGTGAAAAGGGCTGACTCTTGATGGAATATAAAAGTCGTTTAGTGAAATATTGATTGAATTACTAATTTTTATGAAGCGTTAGGCTAATTCGCGAAAACCGTTGACTGGTGTCGAGCATTTTTTAAATGATTTAATCTTGCTCTGCTTCATATAATATCTTTAGCATAACTCTAAAGCTCTATAACTTTACACCGCACAAACTGATAACAGTTATCAAAAAAATACTTTATAATTAAATAATTTTTAAAATTATTTAATCTTGCTCTGCTTCATATAATATCATTAGCATAACTCTAAGGCTCTATAACTTTATACCGCAAAATTTGATAACAGTTATAAAAAAAAAATACTTTACAGTGGATGTATCCAAGATACTCGACTTTTTGCCGAGCATTATCGCTCTCGAATCGGTAAAACCGAAGATTTCGGGTGTGAAGAGATCGGCGTACCGGCCAATTTTAACTTTGCCGCGAAGTCGAGACTCTCGGCCGAGGGACTCGCTTTATTCTTTTATTAGCCTCGACCGAGTTCCGTTTGTTCGTAAGCATCCCCGTGTTATGTGGCTGATGCAGCAGCGGGGCCCTCCGAACCCCGGGCACTTAACGTTAGTACTTCCAGCAGTTTCATTGCATTCTCGAGAGGGGTGAACGAGAAGAAGCTCTACCGACGGATGCGCGCGCAGACTACCTGCAGCCGCGAAGCGCGAGGAAACAAAATTTCTCTTGTACTTTCCCCTGCGCAAAGATGCCGAAACTTGGAAGACCCTCTGTTCGTGCCTCACTCCCGACTGCGACTCGAACTATGTACTATCCGCGCGCAAACCCCAACACGATTTATATCTTCTTCTTCATCTTCATCTTCTCTTCTTCCCTTGCGCCGCGTTCGCTCCGATCTCCTCTCGTTTTCCAAATTTCATTGCCGGACAGGTCGGGGACGAACTTGCGTCGCGGTGAATTATAAACGCTCTAAACCAAGATGCATTAAACTCTCCTCGACGTCCCGAAGATTAAGCTGTTTGCATTACGTTGCTCTGCACGGAGACACTTCTCGGAATTATCTTCAAGCCCAATTTAAGTCTCGAGCTATCGGCGTCTCCCGAGAAGTGAAGAAAATCATTCGGCGTCGTTGCGTACGATTTTTTTCTTACGTTTATATTTTTAATTAAAAAAAAATTTGTTGTTTATATTTTTTTATGTAAAAAATATTCTTTACTTATATTTTTTTATGTAAAAAATATTCTTTACTTATATTTTTTTATGTAAAAAATATTCTTTACTTATATTTTTTTATGTAAAAAATATTCTTTAATTAAATTTTTTTATCGAAAAAATATTTTTTACTTGAATTTTGTTTATCTAAAATAAATTATTTTAGCTTGTCTGCAGAGCGCCGGAAGGGCGAAACGTTCGCGAAGTCCGAGCATAGCGGACGCGTCGCTGTCGCCTCGAGTGTCATCGGCGATATCGTCATCCTCGTCGTCGATCGAGACGCGGAACGACAACAACAATAATCACCACCGTCACGAGGACGGATCAGCTTCCTCGCCGTCGGAGGAGATAGCTTCGAAGAGGCCTCTTCATCCGGCTCTCGTCGGCGCCGGGGCAGCTCTCGAGGCCAGACCCCTTTGGGAAGAGTTTCATCAACTTGGCACGGAGATGATAGTCACCAAAGCCGGAAGACGAATGTTTCCTACCTTTCAGGTATATATTTTCTTTCAACAGAAAAAAACATTAAATTTTTTTGGTTTATACACATTAAAAAAAAATGTTTTATTTATATTTAAAAAATTACATTTTTTGATGATTTGATTTATATAAAAATCAACATATTCTTATTTTACTTTTTTTCCCCCAAAGTGTCGAGTGTTCGGACTTGATCCAAACACGGATTATCTTCTCGTCATGGATTTCGTGCCCTGCGACGACAAGAGATACAGATACGCTTTTCACAGCAGCGCGTGGGTGGTCGCAGGACGCGCCGATCCCGTTTCACCGCCCAGGATCCACGTGCATCCCGAAAGTCCTCAGAGCGGTGCTCACTGGATGAAACAACCAGTTTCGTTCGACAAACTCAAACTTACGAACAATCAGCTCGACGATAACGGCCACGTGAGTGCAGTAAACTAACGAATTACATTACTTAGTTTAATCAATAGATTAATAGATCAATAGATCAATAGATCAATAGATCAATAGATCAATAGATCAATAGATCAATAGATCAATAGATCAATAGATCAATAGATCAATAGATCAATAGATCAATAGATCAATAGATCAATAGATCAATAGATCAATAGATCAATAGATCAATAGATCAATAGATCAATAGATCAATAGATCAATAGATCAATAGATCAATAGATCAATAGATCAATAGATCAATAGATCAATAGATCAATAGATCAATAGATCAATAGATCAATAGATCAATAGATCAATAGATTCGGTATGCGAATCCAATAAAAATTAATTCTATTATTATGTAGATATTTCTGCAATTTCATGCGAGTGAATTATTAACGGCTAATGGCAAGTAAAATAGCGTGAGAAAATTTGTGCTTATCCGCGAGAAGCGACGTGGCGGGAAGAAGACGAAAAAAAAGAAGAAGAGTTATTTCTTCGGGATAATCCGGTGTTGGACGAGCGAAGAGTGCACGGGGTACATAAAGTAGATCGGTGGCAGTCGGGAAGTGCGGGATGCCACGCGCGTTTCCCCGTCTTCCACGTGTTTGTCGTTTCGGACGAGTTCCCCTTAATTGACCTGAGATACGAGACACCGCGCTCGGTCACAGAACGAAGAAAATTATAAGGGTAGCGCGCGCGTGGCCGTCTCTCGTGAACGTTTCACGAGGCGATCACGCCGTTTAGAAACTCACGATGAGAGAGACACGGAGAAGAAAAAAAGAAATTAAAAAAAAAAGAGTGCGAGTTATTATGCCGCATCAGCTGAAGTAAAATATTATGACGTTCGAGACTGACGCTCGTCGCACTCGTTTATACGGTGGATAAGTCAAGTTGCCGACGGTTCATGAGTAACGAAGTATTTATACATAGTAAACATAAAAAAAATTATGACTAGAAAAATTTTCCGATCGGTCGAGAAAAATTATAATTTTTTTGATAGGAAATTAGCTTCGGACTCGAAGGGTTAGAAAAAAAAGAAGAAATCGATAGCACTTTGTGACGTTCGTCGCATTCGTTTATACGGTGGATAAGTCAAGTTTCCGACCATTCATGAGTAACAAAGTATATATACATAGTATAAAAAAAAAATTGATACGAAAAATTTTCCGATGTGTTCAGAAAAATGACAAATTTTTCAACCGGAAATTGGCTTCGGACTCGAAGGGTTTGAAAAAAATTAATATCACAAAAAAAAAAGCAGAAATTCGATAGTATCTCGTGACGATGATGTCACGTTGGCGAGATTCCGGCGCTTATAAATTATGCGATATACACGCTCTCTTAGAGGTAATAAATTATCGGGGCTCGTATAAATATATGCAAAGAGACCGACGGTCTATGGACTCTCTTGTTACCCGCGGGTCATGCTTCGCTGGCAGCCATAGAAATTTATTTAGTAAATCTCCGCGGTTCTGTTGGACGGACCGGCGCGCAGACCCTTGAGTGCCCCGACGGAGCCTCGTCGAGAAGTTAGTATAACGTAAACGTAAACGTCGTAAACAGTGAGAGGGAAAGCGGAGCTTACAGGCTACTCTTGTGGGACACCGAAGAGTCTCGCGAGTCTTGGGAACTTCGGCATTGCACACGGAGAGCTTGTCGTACCGTCGAAAAGAAGACGACGAGGCGCACAGGAACGAGTCCAAGGAATTTAGCAGCGGTCAGCGCATTCGCCGGCGCTCCGAATCGCGCGACTCCGGATTTTTTTCCTCCCCACCGGCTTCGCGGCCTCGCCAACTATGTACACTTAATTAAGAGACTTGCGAAACTCTGCGACCTACAATATCGCAGGAGGCTCATCGACAGTATACATTTTTTTATGTTTGTAAAAATGTTTGCAAAATTTCGATAAAAAAATATCGCGGGCGGAGAAAAAATTGACTCAGGAATTTTTTCTTCCAAATTTTGGAAATTTTTTTTCGAGCGTTTTTTTTAAGTCTCGATGACCCTCCGACATTGTGGATTTCGCAGAGTTGCGAAAGTGTCTTAATTAACTGTATATAGTTTGCGAGCTCGCGAAGCCGGTGAGGAAACAAAAAATTCAGAGTACGAATTTTTCGGACTCTGAAAAAAAGGAAAAAAAATCCGGAGTTAATTTTTTCCATATCTTCAATATTTTTTTTTTCATCGATATTTAGGAAATATTTTAACGAGCGTTTTTCCGGTTTTTCCCAAAAAACCGGAACCGGATTTTTGTTCTACTTCGCTGGTTTAGCGAGCTCGCCAACTGTGTATGCATTAAGAGTCTTGGGAAACTCTGCGATCTGCAATATTGCAGGAGGGTCATCGAGAGTATAAATTAAAAAAATTCCCAAACTGCGATGAAGAAAAAATATCGAGGGTAGAGAAAAAATGCACTCGCAATTTTTTTCTTCCTCGAGGTTGGGGAACAAATGTACAATTTACAAATCTCTGCGTCTCGGGGGTATCGTGGACACGATCGTCACGAACATCTGGAATTCGGGAATTCCAAAATTTCGTGGGTTACAAATCAGCTCGTAGATTATACCCGGTCGCGTCGTCGGCTGGCTTTCTGTCTTTTTTTTTTAAATCTCCTTTATTTCTTCTTCCTTCGCTCTCGTTCAGGCCCGCTTTGCTCTTTCTCTACGAACTTCTTGAAAAATGTGGCATACGCGAGGCCAAGTCAGACGACCCGTGAAACGCCGGGACAAAAAACAGGGAGGAGGCAAGACTGGAGTGTCGGGTCTCGGGGCGGTTGCGTGTACGGAGATTCCTGAGACGATGATACAGCCCCTCGTTCCTTTTAATTGACACTTTGTATCGCCCGGCGTTTCCGGATCGCCGGCGACGACTATGTGGGCGATCCTTTGACGCTTTTCTGGATTATTGCTTTTCCCCTTTCATTTTCAGTTTTTTTTTGTCCATCAATTAGTGGAATCAAATTCTACTAATTTTTTTATTTTTTTATTATAAATACGGGCAAGCGCCCAATTACGGGTACGATGGAATGGCGATCGCACAATTCAAGGTGTCGTTAAGGTGCACACATCAAATTTTTATACATACGTTATACAGCGGAAGAAGAAAATTATGATACAATGGAGCGAACAATTTAAAGCTATCTTATCAGTAACGTGGTGGAATCTACCTGGGTTGTACATAAAGTTTCTTATTTATCTACACTGAGAGAAGGATCTAGTGAAAATTACCGTTCATCTAAGAAAAATTACCATAGCACATAGTAGTAGGGCGCCAGGGCGCCACCTATGGCAAAAAGTCTCAGATTATTCAATAATTTTTACCATAATATCTAAGAAAAATTCTTATAAATCCGGTACTTCCTACTATAGGTGGCACCCTAGCGCCCTACTACTATGTGCTATGGTAATATCTCTCAAGCGATATAGTCATTTTTACTAGAACCTTCTCTCAGTGTAGTGCAGGGGGAATACCTTAAATACTAAATTTGGAAATTGGTTCAGAGAGATATCGAAAATTTTTAGATTTTAGAAATTATTCTTAGATTTTAAAACATATATATATCGATGGCTCAGAGCCACAAGGGAGTGTCGGTTTAATCTACGCGGTATTGTTCGGTACAACTAAACTGTAAAAAGGGTTAGTACATTTAACGGATACTTCTTTTTCGCAAAGGATTACAATTATTTTAATTTTATTATTTCTTTGTCAAAAAACACTGCTTTTTGTTGACTATATTAAATGTCAACGAAATTTCATGACTCTGTAGAAAGAGTGTATTTTTCTGCACTAGCATATGGAAGTACAGAAAAATAAAAAAATCGAGAGTCATTTCTTCTTCAATTTTTTCCATCTCAAACAGCCTTCAAATTTAAATCAATTGTCTAATAATAAAACGGTATAAAAAAGATGATTGACGAATGATTTGTAGAAAAAGAAGAAAACGAGTAAGACTTTCTCAATCCCAAACACCCTTCAACTTTACATCAATCGCCTACTAAGTAAAGGTTCGAGGTAAAAAAATAAAAATAATTATTTACAAGTGCTTCGCAGAAAAAGAAGAAAAAAAAAATGTTGAGACCGCGTCTGTCGAGCGGGAACGAGAACGTCTTGCTCGAAGACATCTCTTTTACTCCTCTCCGTATCTTTCTGTTCGAACCCACTCGTGTTTCTCCCATTGCATTCTGCCGGGTTTTCGCTGGCTCGTTCACGAACCCGAAAGAATTCTTTACACGTTTATACGTGGATTCACGAACGACACGTGTTCTCTACGAAGCTCCCTCGTGTTATGCACAGTTTATCCGTGTGAGTCTCCACATGAGATTGTGTGCACGAACTCGGATAGACGAGCGTGCGTCGGGCGTTTATGCGTGCACGCATCCACATGTCAGAAACGAAAGTGAGATGGAAGGAAGACGAGCACAGGGGTGTCGGGTTGCCGTTGGGTCGGGTCGGGGGTTAGTTTTTACACTAATTAGTCACCGGGACTCTTCTGGCTGTCAAACATCGCGACCGCCCCCCCGTTGGGCCTCTTCCTTCCCTACTCGAATTCGGCCTCACGTGCATGTGTCTCTTCCCTTTTTCCATTTTTTCTATTTTTTTTCCCTCAACTTTCTAAACATTATTTTTTTTATTTATTTTTTTCCCTAAGTTTCGGAGCATTACTTATTTTTATAAGTTTCTGACCATCATTTTTTTTTCTCTTCTTTTCCTTAAGTTTCTGACCATTAAGGGTTTCTTTCTTTTTCTTTAAGAACCTGAACATTACTTTTTCTTTTCTTTTCCTTAAATTTCTGACCAATATTTCTTCTTTTTTTACTTTAAGTTTCTGAGCAATATTTCTTCGTTTTTTACTTTAAATTTCTGACCAATATTTCTTCTTTTTCACTTTAAATTTCTGACCCATATTTCTTCTTTTCTTACTTTAAGTTTCTGAGCGCTCTCAAGAGACATGTACATTTTCATTTTTTTCTTCATCTGATTGCAGATTATCCTAAATTCGATGCACAGGTACCAGCCCCGTTGTCACGTGGTGTTGGCTCCTTCGCCGCCGGGCTCGGCGCCGGATCCGCGTACGGAGAACTTCAAGACGTTTTCCTTCGCCGAGACGCGCTTCACCGCCGTGACCGCCTATCAGAATCACCGGATAACGCAGTTGAAGATAGCGAGCAATCCGTTCGCCAAGGGTTTCCGGGACTGCGAGCCGGACGAGTGCGAATCGCCGAATTCGCTTCCTCACAATCCGGCGAAGAGACCAGCGACCGGAAGCGCGAGCGTTCCGGTGGCCAGCAACTACGGAAGTCCGGTCGGTGTTCCGGGCGGCGCCGGAATATCAACGTTGACTGCGAGCATGCAGGGCAACGGTCAGGAACTTCATCATCATCGATTCTACGAGACTGGCGCCGGTCCGTGGTCTTATCCGGGACATCATCAAGCCGCTCACGTCAATCCCGGACACTACCCAGTCCATCATGGCCATCCTGGAGCTCCGATTTACGGACCACGGTAGTTTTCACTAGAAAAAGGGAAAATCATTTTTTTAATAATAAAAAAAATAGCCGCGACCGGAAGTGCCAGCCACACCGGAACACCGGAAGTGTTCCGGATAAAGCTGGGACATCATCAAGTCACTCATGTCAATCCTGGACACTGCACAGTCCATCATGGCCATCGCGGAGCGCCCATTTACGGATCACGGTAGTTTTCACTAGAAAAAGGGAAAATCATTTTTTTAATAATAAAAAAAATAGTCGCGACCGGAAGTGCCAGCCACACCGGAACACCGGAAGTGTTCCGGATAGAGCTAGGACATTATCAAGTCACTCATGTCAATCCTGGACACTGCACAGTTCATCATGGCCATCCTGGAGCGCCCATTTACGGACCACGGTAGTTTTCACTAGAAAAAGGGAAAATCATTTTTTTAATAATAAAAAAAATAGCCGCGACTGAAAGTGCGAGCAACACCGGAACACCGGAAGTTTTCCGGTGCTCCGGCCATGATGGACTGCACACTCCATCATGGCCATCCTGGAGAACCGATTTACGGATCACGGTAGTTTTCACTTGAAAAAAGGAGAATCATTTTTTAAATAATTAAAAAGATACCCGCGACCGGAAGTGCGAGCGTCCCGGTCCCGGCGCAACTGCGGAAGTTCCGTCGATGTTCCGGACGGAACAGAAACATCAACGCTGACGGCGAGTTGGAAGAGCAAGGGTCAGGAACTTCATCATCATCGATTCTACGGGATGAGTGCCAGTCTATTGTCTTATCCGGGACATCGTCGAGCCACTCATGTAAATACTAGATAGTATCCCGTCCATCATGGCCGTCCCGAACTCCCACCTACGGACCACGGTAGTTTTCACTAAAAAAAGAAAACCCTTTTTTAATCATTTTAAAAAATGTCAAATCATTTAAAAAACATCATTATTTAAATAATTAAATAAGCATCATTTTTGTAATCATAAAAAAATGTATATTTAAAAAAAATGAATGTACAGTCAACCCGAGATCTCGATCTCTGGTCAGTGTGATAATCGATCAGCGAATCGGGCGCCTCGTGACGCGAAATTTTGCAACGTCCAAAGTCCATGACCCCGTTGGGTCACGCCCACGAGTGTGTTCAGCGATACGCACGCAAAAATTAGTCATCCCCGTGGGCATGACGATGCACTCGACGATGCCAAAGATTATTCGTTTAAAAAAAATGATACCGAACGAGGCACGCGCATACGGAATATCGTTGCGGTTCATCGAGCGCTGCCAAATAACGATGCCAAAGTTAATTTAGTACCGCGTACTTAAAAACTGTCCCACGCGATAGTTATATTTATCGTTGGCAACTCGCTGTTGCAGTAAAATGCAGTTACTATTATTGTTTAATGATAATCTAGTTTACACCTCGCGAGAGAACAAAAAAAAAAGAGATGTCTGAAAAAAAACACGAAACATGCGATCAGCTTTTCTTATTTTTATGAGAAAATTATCAATAACATTTCTTAGATCTAATTCATCCTCGATTATAGCATATGCGTGTACTTATTAGCTATAATAATAATGATATTTTATTTATTGACCATTGTTAAGAAACTTGAACCAAAGTGCCGTTTTTTTTTTCGCGAAAAGATATTTATATCGCAGTGTATTATAAGTACTATTTATGACCAGAAAAACAAACTGTTGTTACGGTTGTGCGAGAGAAAAATTAAAAATGTCTTTCGGATCGTCCGAGACGGCTGGAATTTTTTTAAATGCAATTTTGCATTTTCGACAGAAGGAAAAAAATTGAATGGCGCAAATGGCACATAGAGTGCCATTTCTATTAGCAAAGTGTCGAGATAGAAGTAGTCGGCGCGTGCGCGTGTGCGCGCACACACACACGCATACACAAACGCGAACACCGCGCTTCTATTTATACGGGGTGTCTCAAATGCCAAACGAGCCTAAACGGGCTATCCTCGCGAGGAGAGAGGGGCAAAGGGGGAGAGCAGCGCCAAGACGAGAACGTAAACGTCCCGTGACAAAATCTCCCCTTAGCGAACGCTAAGTGCCTTAATAAATTATATATACGCGAGAGAAATGCTAGACCGCGTT
The DNA here is from genome assembly GCA_917499995.1 of Ichneumon xanthorius. NCBI lineage: Eukaryota > Metazoa > Arthropoda > Insecta > Hymenoptera > Ichneumonidae > Ichneumon > Ichneumon xanthorius. Next base: position 14,320,489 of record OU824205.1, on the reverse strand, counting down.
AGCGTATAGTGGACTCGCGCCTGTTGCTTATTACCTAAATCGCGCATGCGTACATAACGAGAGTAATTAAAAAGAAGAAAAAAGATACGAAGTCGCAACGTTGGGACTGCTCTAGAGCCTAAGGAGAAATAAACGGATTTAGATATACGAAACGATTACCCGTGTACAATCATTTTCTTTGTTATTTTTCCATCCTCTACCCTTTTCTGTATTATATTTTTTGCAAAGAATGAGAATCTAAGTTCTTCAGTCTTTAAAGGTCAACGGTCAACGAAATGCAATTTTCTGGTATTTATAGCAAGAAAATGAAAATAATGTTTCGCGCGTCAGTCTCTTCCAAATAAATGTTTGTTGACACTAAGTGGCCATTTTATTTTGCCATGACAGACGAAACTTTTTTACAACGATTATCTTTTTTATTTATTTTTTTGCGTCCTCTACCCTTTACTGTATTATATTTTTTGTAAAAAATGACAATCTCATTTCTTCAAGTCTTTAATGGGTAACGAAAACGAAAACAAATAAAAAATTTATTCTCACGTTAATCTTTTCCAAATGAATAAACTCGTGTACAATGATAATCTTTTGTATGTTTTTCATCCTCTATCTTTTTCTGTATTGTATCTATTGTAAAAACTGAGAATCGCATTTCTTCAGCTCTTTAACGGTCAACGGAAACTAAATGCAATTTTCTGCTATTTATAGCAAAAAAGTAAAAATAAAAATACAAAATGCTACTCTTTCGAATAAATGTTTGTCAACGCTACGCGGCATTTTATTTTGCCGCGACAGACGAAACTTAATACATCTCTGCGAGAGAGGCTCGAGTGTCGTCTTCGCGGCGAGCGAGTCGGTTGATCCGCACCGATTGTGTATACCCGCGCGAGACAAACGGATGTCAGAAAACCGAAAAAAAAAAAAACAGAAAAAGCCACCGTGAAAATGACGAGTGTCGCGCGGCCTCGTGCACTGTACGGGGGTTCTCCGCTCCGCCGAAATCCGGTGTTCTCGGAGTTCGGGAAACGGGACATTGCAGTGAGCGCGACTAAGCCACGCGGGAAGTCAAGGAAGCAGAAGAAGAGGAGGATGAGTCGGAAAGAGAGAATGAAAAGTTACTGCCTGTGGTGTGGCAGTGATTGATGCGAGCGTGAAGAACGACCCAGTGTAAACATATTAGCGTCCATGGGACACTTCCCCTGGCCGACTGGACCGCGTAGGGCCCGCTCGTTCTGTTCGCTTTCCATACGACTGCCACCGGTGACCGGCAGCCTTAATGGCTCTTGGCAAATCGGTACCGGGTATTATCATTGTCATTTCTAAAAAACGCATAATTTAATAATCTAAAATTGATAATAATAATTTAATAATTTACATCGCATTTTTTTGTAACATTGCAAAGTCTGCCTTTCTCCTACTGGAAGTGGCCGGGCTTGACGACCTTGAAAGGTCATCGGGCATCGATTCGCTCGCAGGCAACCGTTCCTACTGTTGCTACAGGCAAGCGGTCTTACAGCTCTTCGTATCTATATGTATATTCGTATCTACGTACATCGAATCTCTACAAATTTCCTTTGTTCTTCCAGTTGTTAGAGCTTCCTAACAACTTGTAATTGGGCTCTGCTCATATGATTTTATAATAAAACTAAGTAAATAAATAAATAGTGATAATAATAATTGAATGATGATTATCATTATTTATTTATTTATTTATTTATCATTATCATTTTATTTATAATTATCATTATCATTAAACGGGAGATTAAAGACGGGGTCTTTACTTTTAAATATAGCCGTGAGCTTATTTTTTTCAAAGAGCCTCGACACGGTGATACAGCGAAATGTAGATACAGAAATGTATGGACGCGAAGAAAGCGTCGGCGTGACGGCGCCGGCAGTAAACCCTCGGAGGCCCGAGCACGGGAGTACTATTCTTTCATCTTTGTAGGTGCGCTCGTTCGTCCAACCGTGGACCGGGTTCGTCCAGAACCCTTCGGGTCAGCACCGTCTCGCGGGGTTTTCGGCGCTTTGACTCCGCGACAAAGTTGAAAAACCCGACGGCTATCCGTGAAGGAACTGTTTGGTGGCGTTAAAAATCGATGGTAAGAAAAATTGTTTCACTCAAAAAATCGCTAACATCGCGTGTGGCCTATCTGCACAATGTAAAAAAATGTAAATTTAATCGAACTGGGAGTTTTTATACGAAAACTCGTACATTAAATGTAATGTCCAATTATGACAAAAAATTATACTTTTTCAATAAAAATAAGGGGAATTATTAAAAATAGATTACTATTTATAATGTTTTTAATACATTGAGCATCAATTTTTTCATCGAGATTGTACGTGAAATTTAATATACAAGTTTTTGCATAAAAACTTCCAGTCCGGTACGTTAAATTCCATACGAATTTTTTTGACAGTGCAACTTTGCGGAATAGAATTGATTTCTCCATCCGTCAATTCTCGTCGACGATGTGAGATTTAAAAAAAATTTCTTCATCTATTTCATTTATTTCTTCGTGCCCGATGCGAAGGGTCATCGGAAGATCCGCCGGGCCACTGCGGAGGTTCAGAGGGATACTGCGTCAGTCGCGGCTCGTAAAAGTATTCGGGGTGTTACGTTGCAGCGAGCAGCGCGCACAAAAGATCTCGTTTGGGGGGGCTCGGAACTGCGGTTTTTTTGTTTTGGTATTTTTTTTTGCCTTTGTGTAACACTGTGTCACCGAGCGATGTGTGCGGGATGCGAGTTTCGGAGACTTTCACGAAGGGTCCATCCGAGCGCTCTTCTTCGGGCTTTCGGGGTCACGCGTACAACTCGAGGACACCCATAGAGAGAGTAGTCTGGAGTTTATCATCCCTCTCTGCCGAAGCTAACAGCCCTGCGAACGAAGACAAGAACAGTTGAGAGAAGGTGGCAAAGGAACATTTTTCCGTTATTTCTTGCCCAAAAAAACTTAAGGGTTTTCCGAGCTTCGATATATTTTATTATTTTTTTTCATAAACAATTCTTATTTTTTGCTCCGAAAAATTGAAGCGTTTTTCGAACTTTTATATATTTTTATTATTGTCATTTTCATAAATAATAATTATTTTTTGTTCCAAAAACTGGAGCGTTTATCGAGCTTTTATACTTTTTAAAATTAATTTTGTCTCCTCACAGAGGAAGCCTTGTTTTTCAATATAATTTTTTTCATAAAAAAGGTGCCTCGAGTTCGTTATGAAAACAATATTTGATGGCGGTTTCGTCGAGAAAAGAATGTCGCGCCCGTAGCGAACGGAGAGTAAACAGCTGAGACGGCTGGATGAAAAATGAAAAAAAATGAAGGGAAGAAGAAAAAATAAAATGAAGAAATACCGTCGGGTTTTGGAAAAATCGAGCGTAAAAACGCGAGTAATAAGGGTGAGGAGTAGAAAACGAGGGTGCCGGCCGATAAATCTCTGTAATTTTCATGCAAGCCTGAAGATCGTCGCCGAGAAGACTCGCTCCTTCGTTTCTTCGCGGATCAAAGGCCGACAAATGAATCGCAAGAATGAAAACGCATCTCTGCGTGGCGCGTGAGTTCCTTAGCGCGCGTCCTCGCTCTCCCACCGGCCGTGAATCCGTCATCGAGCTCACCGTTCCCCCGAGGGAATAATATCCATCCAGCTCCCGCTATAACTAAACTCGTCCGCGTTTCTACATCTCTCTCCCTGCGCTCCTCTCCCACATATGTGTTTACATATATACATATATATATATATATATATATAAATGTGTATATATATATATATATATTCGTATGTGTTGTACAAAAGAAAGGCAGACCAGAAACGCACTTCGCGAAGCTGCTTTCGTAGAAAGCTACCGGGTTAGAGGATTTTTGGTCCGAGATCCAAAATCATCGCGGCAACATAATTAAACGCCTAATAGCGTATAGAGTAAAATGATTCAGCGTTGCGTTTCGTGGAAGCCGATCTATTCGAAATACCAACTGTGGTTGCTTATTCTGCTCTTCGGAAGTCACGGGGAAACTTCACTTCCGGTTTGAAAATCTCATCTTTCGACCGGAAATGACGACATAACGGAAATACGTCGCTTCCAGTTCGAAAATCTTATTTTTCGATCGGAAATACGTCGCATCCGGTTTCAATATCTCACTTTTAAACCGGATATACGTCACTTCCCGTATGAAAATCTAATTTTTCGACCGGAAGTGACATCGTACCGAAAGTGCGTCACTTCGGGTTTGAAAATCTTATTTACCGACCGGAAGTGACGTCATACAGGAAATACGTCACTTCCGGTTTGAGCATCCCTTTTTTCAACCGGAAGTGACGTTATACCGAACTACATCACGTCCGGTTTAAAAATCTCATTTTTCGACTAGAAATACGTCACTTCCGGTTTAGATATCTCACTTTTCGTACGGAATGACGACATACCGGAAGTACGTCACTTTCGGTTTCAAAATCTTATTTTTTTGACCGGAAGTCAAGTCTTTCATATGTATGAGTGTACTCAAAAAACAGTAACGCAGTTCTACTCCGTCCTTTTATTTTTTGAAGCGCATCAATTCCGAGGAACTAAAAGCCTTTGGACATTTACAAGAGTCCTCGTCGATAGCTCGCGTGTGTTCTCCGGGCGCGTTCTCTCTCATTGATACAGCGTCGGCGCGACGAGAAAATTTCGGCTCGCCGAGAATGTATGTACAACTATATATCTCGGCTTCGAGTGAAAATCTCATCGGTTCTTACGACGGGCGGTCCCGACGGGCGATAACGCACGGGGCGCGTTGAGACTTCTCGTGTTTCAAAGAGCGATGGTTCCGGTCTATGAAAAGTGGGCAAAACCGGGAGAGCGCGCGAAGCTACGCGAGCTGTGTGTTCCCGGTACCGGCGAACGGCCGCGAGCCGGGTACCGCGCATGCGCGGAGGCTCGCGCCGAGAAACCGGCTGCCGAAGAGGAGAGGAAGCTCCGCCGAACGGGAGACGCAAGCGGCAGAACCAGCAGCGGCTCTCGCAGGAATATGGCCGCAATGACAGATTTACAGATTCCAGCCACCGAGCTCCCGCTTCTTCCTCCGCCCCCCCCCCTCTCCTCCTTCTTGCACGCTGTTGATTCTTAAAGCGTACACTATAACGCACGGACAAACCGTGTGCGCGGGGAAAGCGAGCGAAAGGGACGGGGGGAATGGCCCCTCGGCGTTCCCATCAAATCGCACCTCTCCTGTTTATGTTTTACGCACGAAGAGGCTCTTTCCTCGCTCGCGGCTGTGCGCCAGCCAGAAGCCAACAGTCCGCAGACCTTCACGGGGCGGTCGGGAGAGCGAAGGGTTTTACGAAGATTTAAACCACCGAAGGCTGCCGTCGGGACTCGGATCGGTGAAGGCGATGGCTCAGAGTTACTTATCGGCTTGATAACTCTTTTCGGCCGTGAAAGGGGGACAACGACGAAGAAAATAATGAAGAGAAGGCTTTTTCTTTTTTACATTTTTTTTATTTTATTTTTTTACATATATTTTTTCATTTATATATATATGTTTTTTTTTAAATTAAAAATGATATTGGAAAAGATTGAGGTTGATGATAGATAGTTGATCGAATATCTTGCATACTTCACGGCGCGAGGTGGTCGGGAGAGCGAAGGGTTTTGCGAAGATTTAAACCAACAAGGCTGCCGTCGGGACGCGGATCGATAAAGGCATTGGCTGCGAGTTTTTCGACCGTGAAAGGGGGACGATGTAGAAGAAAATTATTAAGAGAAAGGTCTCGAGGCTTTTTCTTCTTTACATATTTTTTTATATATATATATTTTGTTTATTAACAATGATGTTGGAAGATATCGAGTTTGAAACATATAAAAGTTGATCGAACCTCTTATTATAGCTTCGGTTACTTATATAGATTGCGAGATGGAAGCGCGACACAGCAGTGAGCTGAAGGAGAAAGCAATAGAACGAAGGAAGGAAGGAAGACGTCAATCGCCACTTGCGATCGACCCGTCGGGCGTGTAACTCGGCACGAGGCGAAGACAGACGCTGACCGGGAACCCCATTGAGACCCGGGAAGAAGTTTACCTTAACTCGATGTAAATAAGGGGGGTTCGTACGGTTCGTTGTAATTTACCGTCGGAAACCGAATATATTGTGGGGGGGGAGGGGGGGGTGAAAGGTTGACAGTGTTCACAGGAGCACGTGCGGAAACGAGAATCGCCAAAGTTTTAACAAACTTGGCAAAGATCATCGGAAATTGTTTACGAGGAAGTTGAAAGTTTTTTTCAGTCGGCAAAGTTCGATGATTTTTATTGTTGGAAATATAATTAAGAGGCAAATGTTAGTCGGTGAGAAGAAGCGAACCGGAAGTCAGTCTTAAGTGGAAACCGGAAGTAGAACATTGTCTTGGATGGAATAAAAAAAAGTTGGAAGGAAAAGCAGAAAGGCCTGAGTGGCTAAAAATCTTTAATACGAAACTTTATATAGAATGCCAAGGCGCCAGAAACTGTTACAATTCACATGCAAAAGATATTCCCGATAGAGACCGAGTAAGATTGAATTGACCGATTGAGATTGCGAATAACAATGTTTACCGTGCGGAGTTGCATAGAGAAGACCCATCGGCTGCAACGACTAATACTAGCGCGGGATCGGTGACTTTCGTGATTCTCGTGGTTTGGCCGTTGTGTAGTCGGCAAGCATATCCTATCTCGCCGCTGGAATCCTCATATGTCTGTCAACGGGACGGCCCGACACCTCTCCCTCGCCCGCGGCACCGATCACTTCTTAGTCCCTCTTGCATCTCGGACTCGCTTTTCTCTCTCCCCGTTTCTCCGACGCTGGTTTCCCGTCCCGAACCGAGCAGCCCGACCGAAATATCACCTCGCGATTCGAGCCAGTTTTCGTCTACTATCGAAGGCGTATGGATTTCCCTCTACGACATTAATCGTTTCCCTCGATATTTGTTCGAGACGATGTAACTCATCTACAATTATATCGATTAAGAGATTCGATAAAAAAGCCGAATTCCACACGCCATATTCTACACTAAAACCCTATGATTACACTCAGGGCGAAAATTGCAGTTCTACGCACGCCTCGCGTGCATAAAACTCCCATCTTCACACCTCGTAAAGTAATATTTTGAACTATTTCTTAACTCGTGCAAAAACTTAAACGTAAAGTAAAATTTTTAACTATTTCTTAACTCATGCGAATAACTTAAACGTAAAGTAATTTTTTAAATTATTTCTTAACTCGTGCGAAAAACTTAAACGTAAAGTACAATTGTTAAGTATTTCTTAACTCGTGTGAATGCAACACTCAACTTCGGCTCGAAAGTTTTATCGCACTAGTATCGTAAATTACTATTCCTCAATTAAATGCCTCCTGGCACTTTCGTTCGTCGCGAGATTTTATACGCGGAGAGAAAGAAAAATGCCATCGATTTCGCTGTGCAAAGCGACAAAGGCTTTGGTTTTTTTGCTGCACGATCGACTCAGCAAAATCTACTCGGCGCTCTCTCGCATCCTCATCGCTATTAATTCTTATAAACTATTCTTAATGAACAGTTACGCAATAACCCGCGATCGTTCGCCAGCGTTATTCTATCACCTGTTTACAACAATGAAATCCGAAGCACCGTCCAGTCAACGAAAACAAAGCAAGATCGTCGGTAAGAGTGTCACCGACCGTCGAAACCCCGACGAGCTTCGCGGCCTCGCCGCAGTCTCGCAGCAGCACAGCTCGACGAAGCGGGGGTTCAGTCACGTCGCGCTTACGTCCGGAGCTACGCACTTGCCCCGTAACATAACCTAACAAACAATAACAAACAGTGATTATTCCTACAGGAATCGAGCGATTATTCGTCCCGATCTCTCCAGGCGCTGATAAACCAGACGATTCTCGCGTTCGGAAAGTGTCGTAAAAATCAACAAATCCGATAAAATCCCCTGAAGCTTCTGCGCGTACAAACTTGTCCTCAAGCGATGTCCCGTCCAGCGACTTTCCTTCCCGATTGACCAGTTCGAACCGTTCCTCGACGCGAACCCGATTGTCCCGACGAAACAAAAAAAAAGGTAAAGATGTGTTCACCGATGGACACGCCGGGCTCGCAAGCCCTCGAGACTGCGCGCGGCATGAAGGATCTGACGATCTTCAAGAAACCGACCAGCGTGGCTCGACGCAGCAAGCCTGGTCGGCCGACGATTCTCGACGAGGACGCGTACATCGGCAGAATGAGTGAGATCATTCAGAGAGACTTCTTTCCGCATCTCGAGAAGCTCAGAGCACAGAACGACTATCTGAGCGCGCTCGAGCAGAACGACGCGAAGAAGATGCGGGAGCTTTACGCGAAGTACAGCTCGGGTCGTCCGGCTACCGAGAGGGAGGCCAGTCCAGCCACTTTCGAGACTCCTCTCCGGGAAAGTATCGGAGACTCGGCGTCCGAGAGATCAGATTCTACGGACAAAATTCACAGGGCCGAATCGTGCAAGGACCCGGACGAGGATAGAACTGGCCTGGACGCTTATCTGAGCAGTCACACCAGCGAGGACAACGCCAGCTTCGAGGAAATAATGATCGAGACGGAGAAGCGTCGAAGAGCTAAATTCTCTTGGCTGTACGACGCGGAGGAAAAGTCCAAGGTGCTGGCGATCGAAGCTAGGAAAACTGCTTTGCCGGTCGCCGGAGCACCGCCCACTCAGAGGCCGCTGGAAATTGATGGTTAGTATTAATAATTATAATGGTAATTATAATGGTAATTATAATGGTGATTATAATGGTAATTATAATGGTGATTATAATGGTGATTATAATGGTGATTATAATGGTAATTATAATGGTGATTATAATGGTAATTATAATGGTAATTATAATGGTAATTATAATGGTAATTATAATGGTAACTATAATGGTAATTATAATGGTAACTATAATGGTAATTATAATGGTAATTATAATGGTAATTTTATTTCAAATTAATTTCGTAATTTCAGGCTGGACTTACAAAAATCGTAATTTTATAATGTACGTACCGGACGGCGTTGAGCTGAGCCCCACGGAGAAGATAGAAATGGCAAGGAGGAGACAAGAGGTGATACACGACAACACGAGACTGGCCGCGAATCCCTTCAACGAGAAGCAGAACAAGGAGGAGATGAGCGAATTGGCGAAGACTCAGTCGAAGGTGAACGACGGAAAAATCGGCGTCGACGGTAAGGAGGTTGCGAGGAATCCTACGCCGAGGGTCAACGGATTTGGATTCGTGCCGATGACGCCGAGCCCGAGACCCGGCGAGTGCGAGAGCCCTCTGATGACCTGGGGACAGATAGAGGGCACGCCGTTCAGACTCGACGGCGGGGACACTCCTATGCTGAAAACCAGTCAGGGACCCTCGTTCAGAATGGCCGAACCGCCGAAGAGGGAGAAAATCGCGCTGCAGTTGGCGGAAAAGGCAGGCGAACGTCACAGGGACAGGAAAAACAAAGCTCTGGAAGCTGCGAGAAGATCTCTGGCATCGTACGTACAATCTTTATTTTTTTTTTTGAGATCGTGAAATTGCTTTTTTTTTAGAACGCGCAAGTCGATCGGATCGACGAATTGATCGATAAACTTTTTTTTACAGCCCATCGCCGCGTTGCCTGTCCACGATCGACCGGCTCAGCACGATGTCTCCAGCGGCGAGAAGACTCGCGACGCAGAAGCTGAGGATAGCCGGCGCGACGCCGAGTCCCAGACGAGCTCCCTCGAGGACACCCTCCATCGGGGTGAAGACTCCGCACACACCGAGAATAAACACCCTCGGTGGAACACCCACTCGAACATCGGAGTCCGATCACGTTCTGCGATCGGCTGGTCTCGCGCTTACCGACAATCTACTGAATCTACCGCTCCAGAGGCAGAGAGCCGCGGATTTCTTTAACAATTGAAATATTAACCGCGTCATCGTACTCTCCGCAGTACGATATTTTCGCAATTGTACAAATATTCTAGGGACTTTTTTTAGCCTTAACGATATTGCATCTAAGTTAAAAAGGAACTTCCATATATTTTCTTTTCGAGTTCCTTTACTGGCAGTAAACGAAATGTTATATTAACGCCAAGATTATTATACATTCGGCTGACTTTTTTAAACTCCGAGAGTGTTTTTTTTCCTGTTTACCTTACACCGAATTGCGGTCGAGGATTTTTACCGCCGCGTCGGTCTCATTTCTTCCTGATCGAGTAAATGCATAGCGAACGATCGATCAGCTAACTACATCGCTTATTTTCGTCATCATCTTATTTTTTCTATAAAAAAATTACGGCATTGTAATTAAAAAGTCACGATTCTCGACGACCTCCGCTCTCGTGTCTGGGTGGTAAAAAGATTGCGGGAGAGAGTTGAATGGAGCAGCGGCGAGGAAGATAACAACGAGGTGTATACGATCGGGTAATGTTTTTACGGAAGTCACGTACGTTCGAGGCTCACCTCGAGAGAAATCGTCCGGTCAGAAGCGCATCACGAGGAGACAGTCGATGTCGCGCGAACCATGAAAGCAGTCACGTTGGCATTGACGTTTCTAGTAGTGTTAATAATGCAACAGGTACGTGTAAACTCACCGCAAGGGCTCACTTCCGGTTTGGTCCATCGGTTGATCTCGCCTTCGGCGGGCAAACCGCACTTGTGAACTCCTCGAAATGATAAACGACTACGAGTTAAGAAATTTAATTAACATTTCAGAACACCGAGGCTGTGAGACTGGGCGTGATGAACGGAAACGTTAAATACAGAGGAGCGAGGATACGAGTCGGCGATGTGATAACCAACGTCGCTCTCATCCTGAATATCTTTCCGAAGGAAGACGGCGCTGTACCCAGGAGCGAAAGGAATGCCTTGAGGAAAGAACACAAAAACGCAAAAACGAACTTTGAAATACGACTGTGATTAAACGATTATGTAGAAACAAATTAATAAAAACAATTTTTTTATTTAAAAAAAAACAAACTGCAGTAGCAAGTAAACCCATTCGCTTTCTTTATATATTAATATTGGATAGGATTTGATAAAAGATTATATTAGATTCTTTATATGTTAAGTACGTCGACATAGCTTCAAGTATTAAAATGGCGAGTCTAGAACCTCTCCGAAAGCTTACTGATCTAGTATTCTTATCGAAATTAGTATTGGGTCTGCTAAACTGACAATTTCTTTTGGGGAAATTTGGTCAACATGCACCGCTTAGATCGACAATGTCGACATAAACATTTCACTTTCCGATCTCTCGGACGACGTTGGACGCTCGTTCGGCGACTCGCAGAATTTCCTCTTTAGCTAATGATCTGACCGAGCTACACATTTTTGGCAGACCGACTGGGGAATTCGAAGCAGCTGTGGGAGAATCCATCATTCGCTATAAGTGATTTACTAGACGGAATTATTAGAGGAATAAATCAGGATCTGTTGTTTACTTAATATTTTCTATTCCACTTATGCTCATATTAAACTTGTATATCAAATGTACGAAGGCGTTAGTCCCCGTTAAATAAATAACTAAATAAGTATTAAGGTCAGATACGATTAGAGAGAAGATTAGAGATTGAATTCTTTGTATGTTAAGATCGGGTAGGTCTGTTACTAGATATTAATAACTCGATCGAAGTTACTTTATTAACGTTTTGAAAATTTCATTTTTCGACCGGAAGTGACGTATTTCCGGTAAGACGTCACTTCCGGTCGAAAAATTAGTTCTCCGGATCGGAAGTGAGTGAAAAATGAGTATGATGGTTGAGAAATCGACATGCGAATTTATCTCAGCAGTGAAACGCCCGACTATCCTTGACCCGCGTTCGCCATTGAGTCCAAAGTTCTTTTCTCCTCGGATGACTTCCGGTTTCCGAGAGACCGCAAGCGTCGTCCGCAAACTGCACGACGCAGTCGACTCGCAATGCTCGTGAATCTCGTTCCCAAAAAACAAACAGTTTACATTCCCAAAAAACAAACACGGCTCGGCACAACCTTATAAAACGCTTGCTCGATTCTTTCGCAACACCTCACAGGCGAACGACTCATCGCGGAGTCTCAAGCGGAAGCAACGGACAAAACATCGAGTCGCGAAAAGACAAAACATCGTTTCTCCGAAACTCCTCCTCGGTAATAATAAAAAATGCGTTTTTTCTCTTCCTCCCTCACCAGGAAGTCAAGCAAATTCCGCTTCTCTTACCCGAAGTATCCGGAAAGATGCGTCGAAAAAAAAAAAGAAACACACTATAGCTCCGCGTTCTTCCGGTTCGCCGATTTTTCTCTTCCTCCAATCCTCGACCCTCGTTTATATTATTGTATATCATCGTCATTTATTGCAAAATCAGAATCAACGCCTCGCGAGTCTCACCCACGTTGGAAGGGCGGCGTATAAGTAGACGCACCGTCGTTCACTCCGAGGACAGAAAGAAGTTGAATCTCGATCGTTAAACTGGTTAATCGGTAAACAGCGGATGAGATGAAGTTATCCGGTGTATTGAGCGCGGGCTTCGTGCTGGTGGCACTTGTGGCGTCGAGCGGTCTCGTGGAAGCTGTGAGGCCGACGTGTCTCTGCGGTGGTTTGGGCGCCGGAAGTAATCAGTGCCGTGGCGAAGCGGCGGGCGCCATGCACGTTAAAGCGGCTAAATCGCCGCGACCTGCGTACTTCGCTTCCGAATCGGCTATCAACGAGGCTGCGGCCGAAAGGGCTTCCGCGGCTGCGAGGGCCGCTGCCGCGGCTCGCTCCCAAGGCTCGACGGTGATTCGCACCGGAGGCTGCGGCGGCGTCGGCCGCTCCTCCTCTTCTTCTTCGTCCACTTCCGGTAACTCCGAAGAGTACGGCCTCACGGCTCGCGATCTTCTCTCCTTGGATCCGCGCAGCAAAATCGCACCAAGGTAAAATCTACGTAATAATGAAGTTCGGGTCGTCTCGACACTCATCGATACTCACAGATACTCGGATGGTATCTGTGTTATGTGTATGAAAATATTTTGAAAAGATTTTAGAAGTATTTTTAATCTTTCGAATATTACGAAATATTTCTGAAATTTGTGAAAATAATATTTTTTAATATTCTATCAAAATATTCCAACTAAACTTTTCTTAAATATTTGAGAAATGTACTTAATCTTGCAGTACATCTGAATTATTTCTGAAAGCGAATTTTAGTAGGCCTGCACTAAATTTTTCACGTTTTAAAAACATTGTACGAATACTTGAAGATGTTGGTAAAATATTGATCAGATACTGGTATGTTGCCAACATACAAATGTTTTAAAAACATTTTTGCGAAACATTTTAATGTAAGATTTACGAGCGGACAAAAAAATATTTTTTAAATGTTTAAAAAATATTTCTGAAATATTTTTTGATACTGGTAAAATATTTTCACTATTCCGAGACATTTTTTTAAAAACTTTTCAAAAATATATCCGTGCTATGTGGGTACTCACAGATGCTCACAGAGATCCTGCGAGGGCGCGAGCCAACATGGCCGATAGTAATAATAATAATTCTTACATTCCTTCAAATTTGCAGATTCCGGCCGATCGGTGATCTGTGCCATCAGCCAAGACCGGCGGGGATTGTCCGCACCTCGACGACCGTCATCCCCGCTTATCCCGGTAAACCCAGATGCTTCGCCTGTGACGGTCGTCTCGGAAGCTACGGTTCATCCTCGTCCTCGAGATCTTCGTCCTCATCGGCATCTTCGTCGTCCTCGAGATCTTCGTCCGCCATTTACGGATCCGCCGGCGGTGTCGGCTACAGTTCCCAGGGCTCCAATGGCGGCTACCCTTTCAGCAATTCCGGAACTTCCGGTTGTGGCTCTTACAACCAGCACGGATCTTCCTACGGCGGAGCCCACGGCTCGTCCTTCAGTGGCCGCTCGTCCTCAGCTTCCGGACCTTTCGCTGCTCTCGCCGCCTTCGGAGTTTCCGTTCCGTCCGGAGCTTCCGGATCTTACGGCACTTCCGGCACGTACAACAGCCTCAACTCAGCGAACACGAACTTGAACGATTTCGAGTCAGAGGACGACGGTAAGCAATGAAAAATTGTCCCTCCTCTCATACATGTATACAGTCGATCTACTCCGTATGATTTTTTATTAGAATAATTATAATAATTATAATAACTCTTTATTAGAATTATTAGAATCATTTTCTATTAAAATAATGATAATAACTTTTTATTAGAATTATTAGAATCATTTTCTATTAAAATAATGATAATAATTTTTTATTAGAATTATTAGAATCATTTTCTATTAAAATAATTGTAATAACTGTTTATTAGAATTATTAGAATTATTAAAATAAATAGAATGATTTTTATTCGATCTATCGGGCGATCTCTTCCGGATCTGTACGGAAGTAACGTGACTGAGCGTTTTTTCTTTCCTCCCTCAGGCTTGTCGTTCGACGAACAGGAGAGCATCTACAACGGCCAGCAATTGCCGACCGTGCCGGCCGACGCTGTCTCAGTTTCTCTGGCCTACAAGAAGCTCACATCCCAGCTGCCCCGAAACAACGTAAGCAACAAGAAGAAGATCATCGTCGAGGAGCGCCTGTCGTTCGGTCCGCGAACGATCCCGGCCGACGGCCAGGTACGACCGTCGCCGACGACCGACGTTCCCGAGGAGCGTCTCGTCACCGTCGACAAACCGATCGTCGAGCTCAAGGCATTCTCGACCGGAAGGAGCAGCAGCGGCGGATGCGCCGGTTCCTCCACCGACGACGAGGAATATCTCGCCGAACAGGAGGCCATCGAGAGGGAGAGGATGGAACAGGAAACCGAGGCTCAGGCCAATCAAGCACCCGGAGCTTACATCACTTACAGGTAATCGAGACATCGTTGAGAAGGCGGTAAAAATAATAATCATATCCAAATCGCAAATATCGGAAGAAAAAAAAATCATGAAATATAAATTAAATATAACAATAATAATTATTATTATTTTTGGAGTACCAATTAACAAATAATCGAAAGAAGCTTTTTGTTTTCCATTCAATTCGATCCAATTAATTATTGTAATTAAATATTGTTATATGATTATAATTATTACATTTAATATTTTTTTGATTTTCAAACTTTTTCATCTGAAGAAAAAAAGAATCACAAAATATAAGTTAAATAATAATAATTGATATCAATAAAATTTTTGTTTAGGAAGTGCCAATTAACAGATAATTGAAGAAAGCTTTTTCTTTTCCATTCAAGTCGATTCAATTGATTATTGTAATTAAATATTGTTATATGATTATCATTATACTGTTTAATATTTTTTTGTTTTCGAACGTTTTTCAGTGATTTGGGTTACGGACCGATAGCGCCGAGCGGCAACAAGTTCATCAACAGCGCGACTCAAACCGAGTACGCTTCGACGGCTTCCGCTGACTCGATGTCCTCGGGCTCGACGAGCTACGACGACGAAATTCCGTGCGGTCCTGTGGGAAAGCCGATTCCCGGTTATCGTGCCGGAAACGTGATAGTTCGTCAGGAGAGCGAGTGGGACGGTGCGGAGGGTTCGAGCGGTGCCGACGAGGAGGTCGACGAAGACGCGTACGAGCCGATCGCTTCTTACGAGGAAGAAGACGCGAGTTCCGAGACTTCCGGCCGCGGACACGGAGGAAGTTCCGGATCGAGCCGCTCCTCCGCCGGCGGTCTCAGCCGCCTCTGGTCCACGTCCAGCGACAGCTGCCGAAGCTCCGCTACTTGCGCGCTTCAGTGAAGAGATCGAAGATAGATCGGCGATCGATCTTATCTTATTAAATTATTAAATTCTGGATTCGCCGGACGGGACAAACTTCCGGACGAATAAAACGAAGAAATCAGAATTTGACCAACTGTTCACGGTCGATAAATCAACGGGGTTCATCGAACTGGAGAACCGCTTGGTTTTTCTGCAAAAACTAGATCGGCGATGAATTAATAAAAATGATGTACAATATTTATTTTTATTTATTTTTATTATTTAATATCACCGACAATTTCATCCGTATTTTTCAAAGCCCCAAGGCTATAGAATTTGTCATCGATACACTATAATACTGAGCGAAAATATGTGTCCGTTGCTCGCTGAATGTTATTTTACCAAAGCTCTTGTGAAAACGAATCCTCGCGAAACCGTACGATAATAACGTGACTTTGAATTCGATGAATTAATAAAATTTGAAAAAATTAATGTAATTCGAATTCGATGAATTAATAAAACTGATATACAATATCACCGACCAGTTAATCCGGATTTTCCAAAGCCTCGAAGCTATGGAATTTGTCATCGGTACACTATAATACTGAGCGAAAATACGTGTGCGTTGCTCGCTCAATGTTATTTTACCGAAGCTCTTGTGAAAACAAACCCTGGCAAAACCGTACGACAATAACGTGACTTAGAATTCGACGAATTAATAAAACTGATATACAATATCACCGACAAGTTCATCCGTATTTTCCAAAGTCCCGAAGCTATGGAATTTGTCATCGGTGCAGTACCGAGCGTCCACATATCGCTATAATGGTATTTTTTTACCAAAGCTCTTGCGTCAACAAATCCGCGCAAAACCGTACGACAATAACGTGGCTTCAAATTCCCGAATATAATATTTCCTACCGGCATAACATTTATTTGCACTGTCTAATTGCTTCGAATCAATGAAATCGTTAATACATTTAAAAAAAAAAATCATTAAAAAAATATAAATAAATGTTTCTATTTATTTTGACAAAGGACCAGCTTACAAAAACATCTTCTCGACTGCTCGTGGAGTTTCGAGTGAGCGAATTTCGAAAGGAAGTTGCATTTTGCACGCGCCGCGTTCTCTCGTGCGCGTTGCAACGCTCGTAAACTTTTCTCTGTATCTCTCTGTGTTCTTTCCCCGTGCGAGTTGGCTGTCGACGTGAGCGCGTATAACTTTGCTCGACAAAAAGCGACAAGAAGATCATTTCCCCTTTAGCGAGGGCGCGCGCGCAGCCTGGGCACGCGCACCCTCGGGTACGAATTTACGCACGTGTGCGTGAAGCCGCGCGTCCAGATCTCCGAAATTTATCGGCCGCCGTACACTTCCGAGTCTAAAGCGGGCCTGTCGTCGGCTCGTAAAGAAATACGCGGGGCTTGGCGAACCGCAGCTGCACGCACACCTATACACAGCTTCGTAAGCAGCGTAAACGACCGTGTAGCTTCCTCGAGCCAGAAGGTGGGAGGAGAGCTTCGAGGGTAGTATAACGTCTTTATGCTCTCTGGAATATCTGGCCATGTGGCAACACTCGATGATCGCTGATAGCGATACATCTTCAAAAGATGCGCTTCACTTTTTTTTACCCCCGAGTTTATTTATTTATTTATTTATTTTATTTACGGGATGAACCCTTTTGCATTTTTATAATATTTTACAGATCAGATTAAAAAAAAAGATAATAAGAACCCCCTTTATCCGCGGTAATGTGGGGAGAGCGTACGTCGGATAAGCGAAAATTCGGATAACACGGATCACATACTGAATTCAAACGTGTACTACACAGAAAAAAACATATCATTGACTCTAGTAAAATTTGATTGCGGGCTGCCAAAGAAAAAAATTATTTCAATTCTACTTTTAATTCTAACAATTCCATACGGGTTTGAAACGATAACACGTCACCTTGACGATCTTGCCGTCGTTGTTTCAATATCATATGGAATTGTAAGAATTGAAACAAGAATCGGAATAACAATTTTTTTCTTTGGCCGCCCGCAGGCAATTTTTTGTTCAGTGTACTATTATATATTTAAAAAAAAGTACACTTCATATAAACATTATTGGTTAAACGTTATTGGTTAATTGACGACTTGTTTCCTTTTTTGAGACATCACGATGTTCTACCATTAACTCTAGAATCGAAACTGATGCATTTACAGCTCGCAATATAAAGACGCAGCAAACTTGTACAAGTTTCACCGCGTATGCAACAATGTAGCAGTTACAGACTATGTACTATGAAAATACAACGACGCATTAATTTTTTGAGTGTAACAAAAATTAAGGCGAGTATAACATTAGAAACGTATGGTACGACGGACGAGTGTCGACTATCCCCTCTCTTGCTGCACTACGCTATCCTCCTCGTTGCTTCGCTGCGTTTTCGTCCCTAAGTGCGGCTGCGCCGTAGGCATAAATAAGCGATTCTACTTCCACGTCAACCACTGGTAAAAAAAGCTTATGTTTCCATTGACTGTGATAGAAAAACATTTTTCACTGCGGTTCTTTGTAAGACTCGTGAAGGGAGGATGAATGTTTAATGACCCACCCTGGCGTCGCCGTCGCTCAGTCTTGACGCCCTGAAGGGTAATTTAAACGTCCATCGAGGGTGTGATAACTTTGATGTAATTCCATGAAAATTCACGTTGCGAAAAGAATAATGAAATTCGTGAAAAAACAAGTCCGTGGTGACTTGTGTTTCGTAGGGAACAGCAGTAGTAGCTTCAATGTTAGCATGAGTTATAGTTCAAGTCACGATGGACGTTTTTCAACACCGTTACTACAGATTAGGCAAAATTTTGATGTCGCTCACTGGACAATGGCCGTACCAAAGCGTCCGTACCAGACTCGGCATTTTTGTTGGTTTACTTTTGTTCTTTTCTTATCAGGCAATAGATCAGCCACGGACTGTTGTAAAGCATTGGGATGATTGGAATATCCTCATGGAATGCTTTGTACCATACCTTTTCGAGGCAGTTATCGCTGCGAAGTACTTGAGTTTTTTGTGCAATTCGCGGAAGGTCAGTTCTATTTTTGCAAATTACAATACTGTCATAATTAAGGCGAAAGCTCGCCAATTAATCGATACCTATTATTGGTCAAGATCTTTTTGATACGTGCAGATATTAAAGTTGCTGGATCGTATTCGTACGGATTGGCAAGTATGGGCTCGGCATCAAGAAGTTAAGACTCTTCACGAGTATGCTGAGTGGGGAGAAAAGATAACTATTGTCTATGCAGGTAAATCAAGTATAGTGAAGGGTATTTCAAATTTTACAATTACAGTTTTATCGATATTTCGTGCAGCTATGGTGTTTTTCGCCATACTTATTTTTGCGACCCAACCGATGATAATGAAGTTAATTGACATCGTGTTGAAGAACGGTACTGAACCGGCAAGATTTCCAGTTCCCGTCACCTATGATCACTTCAATGTGCAAAAATATTATTTTTACCTCAATATCTATTGTACCGGATGCGCACTTATAGGGACGACAATCTTTATAAGCAATGAAATTATGTTAATCCTTTGCGTGCAACACGTATGTGGTATTTTTGCTGCAGTGGGGTGAGCTGATAATCAACCGATCGTAACGATAAGCATACTGAAGTGGTAATGTAAACCTTCAGACATACTTTAGAACAAATCGGGAGTAATTACACATCGGTAAAAACAGGAGGATCCCCATATCCACTTGACAAAAAGGACACGGTATACCTAGCATCATGTATCGACAGACACAATGATGCTATCGAGTGAGATAATGTATCCGGCAAGTAGGAATGTATCTAGTTAGACTAACGAATGTTACCAATAAATGCATTGTTATCAGATACGCCGAACTCTTGAAGTCAAGTTACACATGGGATTTGTTTTTTACCTTCGGATTTGGCATGATGCTGGTTAACCTAGACGGCCTTCAAGTAAAACGTAGTTGTCAATGAACAGTAATTTTCGAATTGACAGATAAACCTCTGAATTCAGATTTTACTCAAAACAAACGATCATGGGGCAACCGCAACATTCCTGGGTCTAACATTGGGGACATTGTTTGTCTTCTACGTGGAGTGCCATATTTCCCAAATTTGCATCGATCATAGTATAAGTATTCGCTTTTATATGTGAGTATGGAAGTGAGGACTGGTGGCGTGGCCTCATAAAAAAGTTTTCTTCTGCGCAGACAGAATAGCGAATGGTACAGACTAGCTCCCGAGACTCAGAAAAGCCTACAATTTATGATAATGCGGTGTAACATACCTTGCCATCTAATCGCCGGGAACATGCTTATCCTGTCCGTGCAAAATTTCGGGTTGGTAAGAACATTATCATTGTCATTGTCATTGTCATTCAATTAGTACTTCATTTTTATATTTCAGTCTCTTCGAACGGCCATGTCATACTTTACGTGTATACGTACGACGCAAGGAATATAAACATAATATATGGAAATTCAATTTATTATATTGTTTATTAGAATGACATCACTTAATTGAATAATTAAATCAATTTAATTATGGACGTAATTCTCTAAATTATTGAAATTAGCAGATTTATTGACAGTATGCCAGATGGAACAGTTTTTGGAACATAGCATGACATAGCATCGACCTAATTCCTTCAGCCACTGAAATTAATTTCAATAATTATTTCAATTATAATTCATTAATTTATGGACAGCGGAGAAAATGAGGTAGCTAAGCAAATAACGACGTTTGAACGCTATCAAATTCGTATATTTATTGGTTGACACAAAAAAAAAAATTGTACAGTCAAATTTTTGTTTGGATTACAACTGATTATTGTATGGAAACACGTTTTGTATTCCCCAGAATGCAATAATCGTAATTTACGATACTAGTGCGATAAAATTGTTTCTGACGAATGTGAGTTTGCAGCACGAGCCGGAGTCGAGTGTTGCAAACCCACGAGTTAATAAGAAAACGTTTTCGGCATGAGTATTGCACCAAATTTTACTTCACAAGCTACGAAAATTGAGCTTACGATAATAACGTGGCTTCGAATTCTCCAAAACAATTCTTCGCTTTCTCTATCTGTGGGCTACCGATAGGATGACATAACGACTGAACGAAATCGTAAATCTCGAAAAAAAAATCGAGATTATAGTGTCGGAGTACTGAAAATACTCCAAAACGTCGAGAGGACTACAAAAATACAATGACTCACTTCTTTTTCGAGAGGAACAATAACGTACGCATGTAACACTAGAAACGTACGGTGCGACGGACGAGTATCGACTATCCCCTCTCTCATGACACCACGCTAGCCTCAATGCGTTTTCATCACTCAAGTGCGGCTGCGCCATACGCATAAATAAACGATTCGACTGCCACGTCAAGCACTCTCTCACCTCAGGCAAGGGAAGAAAAAAAAACTTATATTTCAATTGACTGCGATAGAACAACATTTTTCCTTGCAGTTCTCTGCACAGATCGTGAAGGGATGATGAATATATAATGACCCATACGGCGAGCATAGGTTCTACACCCTGGTGTCGATGTCGCTCAATCTTGACGCCCTGAAGGGTAATTTAAACGTCCGTCGAGGGTGTCGTAACTTTGAAATAATTCCAGGAAAAAAAAAAATTCATCCTGAGAGAACAATGAAATTCGTGGAGAAACCAATTTGCGGTGTGTTGCGTATCGCAGGAAGCAGCAACGGTAGTCCCAAGGTTGTAATGAATTGTAGTTCCATTCGCGATGGACGTTTTTCAACACCATTACTACAGACTAGGCAAAATCTTGATGTCGCTCATTGGAACGTGGCCTTACCAATGCACCTGCGCCAGACGCGGCATTCTCGCTGTTGCCATTTTGTTCATCGCCTACGAGATGGTATCTCAGATAATGGCCGCTGTAAAATATCGGGATAACTGGAATATCCTGGAATGCATTTTCCCAATCGCTTTCAACGTAGTTTGCGCTGCGAAGTACTTTGGTTTTATGCGTAATTCGCAGAAGGTCAGTTATATTTTTGCAAATTGCAATACTATCGGAACTAAGGCGAAAGCGAATTAATCGATACCTATTAATGATGAAGATCCGTTTGATACGTGCAGATTGTACAATTGCTAGATCGTATTCGTATGGATTGGCAATTGTGGGCGCGGCATCAAGAAGTTAAGATTCTTCACGAGTATGCTGAGCGGGGAGAAAAGATAACTGTTATGTACACAGGTAAATCTAGTATAGCGAAGGGTAGTTCAAAGGCACATTTATATGTCTACAACTCACAACTCTACCAGAAAACATCTCTCCCCAAACATCTCTACCGTACTAGAACTCTATCAAAAACTCTCCCGGAATTGAAATAAAACTCTCCCCGAATTAAAATAAAACTCTCCCCAAATAAAAATAAAACTCTCCCCGAATTTTTATTTTTATTCCCGGAGAGTTTTATTTAAATTCCGAGAGATTTTCTGGTAGAGTTATTATCCGGAAGACTTGTTTTCTGGTAGAGACATTATCGGGTAGAATTGTGAGTGATAGAGATATAAAATGTGCCAGTTCAAATATAACAAATATACATTTATCGCTATTCTGTACAGCCGTGTTCTACTGCGTCACGTTCGCTTTTAAGATTGAACCGATGATAACAAAGTTAATCGACGTTGCTCTGAACGGCACTGAACCTGGAAAATTTTCGATTCCGGTCGTCTACGAACATCTCGACATACAGAAATATTATTATTACCTCATCATGTACGGTGCCGCAAGCGCACTTGTGTTACTAACAGCCCTTGTAAGCAGTGAAGTTATGTTAATTCTTTATGTGCAACACGTCTGTGGTATTTTTGCTGCGGTGGGGTGAGCCAATAATCAATCGATCGCAATAATTAGCGTACTAAAGTGTCAGCGTAAATTACTTCAGACACAAATTAGAACGGCTAGGGAGTAACGACACATCAGTAAAGACAGGCGAATCCCCATATGCACTTGACAAAACGGACAGGGTGTACTTAACCTCGTGTATCGACAGACACAGTGATGCTATCGAGTGAGATCACTTATCGAGCAAGTGAGAATGTATTTAGTTAGACGAACCAATGTTATTAATAAATGCACTCTTATCAGATACGCCGAACTCATCAGCGCAACTTACGTATGGGATTTATTTTTTACCATCGTCTCTGGCATGATTATAATAAACACAACAGGAGTTCAGGTTAAAAGTTGTGGCCGATAGAGAATAATTTACGAATTGTCATAAACTGCTTCTAAATTCAGATATTCCTGAGAACAGACGATCTTGGGGCAACTTTAACATTCATAAGTCTAACATTGGGGACACTGCTTACTTTTTACATAGAGTGCTGCATTTCTCAAATTCTCATCGATCACAGTATAAGTATTCGATTTTATATGTGAGTATGGAAGTGAGGACCGGTGGCGTGGCCTCATAAAAAAAAATCTTCTTCTGCGCAGACACAATAGCCAATGGTACAGACTACCTCCAAAGAGTCAGAAAATCCTACAATTGATGACACTGCGTTGTAACACACCTTGCCAACTGACAGCCGGGAAGACATTTATCTTGTCTGTGCAATTTTTCGTGCTGGTAAGGACGATCGTTCTTTAATCTTGGCAGCATCAAAAATTTCTCACGTCCGACAATTTTTTTACAGTCATTGAATTAGTGGTTCATTCTTATATTTCAGACAACGCGGACAATCATATCATTCCTTACGTTTTTACGTTCGACGCAAGGATTATAAACATGTTATACAAAGATATAAGTCACTATACGGTTTATTCGAAGAAAATGTAACTCTCTCGATAATTAATAAAAAGTACGCCAAGAATTAAGGGACACCGTGGAAAATGGGGTTTTGGTGATTGATGAAGTTAACCATCAAAAAATAAAAAAAATTGATATTTCAAGTTTTGTTTGGGTTGCATCTGATTGTGGTCTAGAAACATGTTTAATTTGGCCCAGAATGCAAAAAAAGCATTTTCTCGTTTGTGCCTGCCTGTCTATCTGGTTGTCTAGCAGCAGGTCTGGCCCAGAGCTGGGCAAATCCCCTAAGTCCGTTAAAGTATCAAGTATGAAGTGCGTATTAAAGTATCAAGTATGAAGTGCGTATTAAAGTATCAAGTATGAAGTGCGTGTTAAAGTATCAAGTATGAAGTGCGTATTAAAGTATCAAGTAGGGGCAAAATGGGGCAACGGGGCAAAACGGGGTTTGTGGGCAAAACGTCATTTTCCAATAATTTTTGGATGCCCGAATTCGCCCTATCGGATATATCAGGCTTTTCTGCCCAGTTTTGCCACCTTGTCCGATCCAAAAATTATTGGAAAATTACGTTTTGCCCAAAAACCCCGTTTTGCCCCGTTGCCCCATTTTGCCCCGCTCTCCCCTACTCGATGTACTGAGCGCTAGGTAGTTCTTGAGTACTGACGTATTGAGTACTTTCAGAACTAAATTCTTGAAGTTTTGAAAAGTGGGCACTGACTCAATACTTGATGCTTCAATACGTGTACAAGTACTTAGTGTATTTAGTCCAGCTCTGGTCTGGCCCTTCCGAAAACGCAATAACTTTTCGAAGAGAATTCGGATCGCAGCGAAAGTTGCAGTTCGAACGTTGGCAAGATAACAACGTAGCCTCGAATTCTCTAAAATAATGTTTCGCTTTGTCTATCTGTGGGCGATCGATAGGATAACATAACGAATCAGTTTTATTATCCGAATGCTTCGCGAATGAATGAAATTGTGAATCTCGAAAAAAATGAAGATTGTAGGGTTGGAGTGCTTAAAATAATCCAAAACGTCGAGAATACCACAAAAGTACAATGACTCACTTCTTTTTCGAGGGGAACAATAATGCACGCGTGTAACATCAGAAACGTACGGTCCGACGGAAGAATATCGACTATTAAACCTCTCGCGGCACAACGCTGGGAAAATTGCGTTTTTGTCCCTCAAGTGTGGCTGCGCCGTATGCATAAATAAACTACTCAACTTCCACGTAAAGCCCTCTCCTATTTCAAGCAAGGGTAGAAAAAGCTTATATTTCAATTGACTTATAAAATAACATTTTTCTTTGCAGTTCTTTGTAAGGCTCGCGAAGGGCAGATGAATATATAATGACCCACACGGCGCGCATAGGCTGTACACTCTGGCGTCGCTGTTGCTCGACATTGACGCCCTGAAGGGTAATTTAAATGTCCGTCGAGTGTGTGATAACTTTGACACAATTCCATGGAAATTTAATGCTGAGAAAAAAACAGCGAAATGCGTGGAAAAAAAATTCTTGGTGTGTATCGTAGGGAACAGTAGCAGTTCCAACGCTATAGTGAATTACAGTTCGAGTCGCGATGGACTTTTTTCAACACCGTTACTATAGATTAGGCAAATTCTTGATGACGCTCACTGGAACTTGGCCTCACCAACGCACGTCTGCCAGACTCGGCATTCTTGTTGTTGTCGTCTTGTTCATCGCCTATCAGATAGTATCTCAGATACTCGCTATAGTAACATATCGGAATGACTTCAATATGCTCCTGGAATGCTTCGTACCAACCGCTTTCGACGCACTTTGCGTTACGAAGTACCTTGCTTCTATGTGCAACTCGCGGAAGGTCAGTTACATTTCCGCAAATAAAAGTACTATCACAATTAAGGCAAAAGCGAGCCAATTAATCGATATTAATTGGCTCGCTTTTTAGACATTAAAGATGCTAAATCGTATGCGAGTGGATTGGGAAGTATGCGCTCGGCAACAAGACATGAAGATTCTTCACGAGTATACTAAACGGGGACAAAAGATATCTGTTGTGTGCGCAGGTAAATCAAGTACAGTGAAGGGTAGTTAAAATTTAACAAATATAGGTTTATGGATATTGCGTACAGCCGTGGTGTATTTCGCTACGTTCATTTACATGATCCAACCGATGATAGCAAAGTTAACCGACGTTGTGCTGAATAACGGCACTGAAGTCGGGAAATTTCCATTTCCCATAGTCTATTATCACCTCGACATGCAGAAATATTATTATTACCTCATTATGTATGGCGCCATATGCGCCCTTGTGCTAATTACGGCGTTTGCGAGCACTGAGGTTATGTTAATACTTTACGTGCATCACGTCTGTGCTATTTTTGTTGCGGTGGGGTGAGCCAATAATCAATTGATCGCAATAACAAGCGTACTAAAGTGTCAGCGTGAAACTTCAGGCACAAATTAGAACGGATGGGGAGTAACGACACATCAGCAAAAACAGGTGAAGCCCCATTAGCGCTTGGCAAAACGGACAGCGTGTACCTAGCTTCATGCATCGAAAGACACAATGACGCCATCGAGTGAGATAACTTATCGAGCAAATCAGAATATAGGGTAAAAGTGGGAAATATGGCCCGGTCCATATATCATTGATTTACGTGTTAATCGAGGTGGGCCATATTCACCACTTTTACCCTATTTAATTCGACTAGCCAATGTTATTAATAACTGCACTGTTGTCAGGTACTCCAATCTCATCAAGACTACTTACGCATGGAATTTCTTTTTCACCATCGCGTTTGGCATGATTCAGCTTAACGCTACAGGACTTCAGGTAAAAAGTTGCGATCAATGATGAATAATAATTTTCGAATTGATATATAAACGCCCACAAAATTCAGGTATTATTGAGAACAACCGATCCTCAGGAAAGGTTAATGTTCCTAATTCTGTCGATATCTGCACTAATTTGCTTCTACGTAGAGTGCGGCATTTGCCAAATTCTCATCGATCACAGTATAAGTATCCGCTTTCATATGTGAGTATAGAAGTAAGGCCTGGTAGCGTGGCCGCATAAAAAAGTTTTCTTCTGCGCAGATACAACAGCAAATGGTACAGACTTCCTCCCAAGACTCAAAAAATTTTGCAATTGATGATACTGCGTTGTAACGTACCTTGCGAACTAACAGCTGGGAATGTCCTTGTCATGTCCATGCAATCTTTCGGAATGGTAAGACCGATCGTTCCCGAGTAGAAATTTTCGAGCGTTACATCAAGTCCTGATAGGGCCCTGATAAGGCCTTATCAGGCCCTTGTCAGGCCCTTATCAGGCCTTATCAGGCCCTTATCAGGCCTTCTCGGGACCTTATCAGGGTCCGATGTAACGCGTGAAAATTTCTACTCGGGTTCTTTCATTAGCGCAGCATCAACATTTTCTCGCACGTTCTATAAATTGTCATAGACGTTCAATTAATGGTTGATTTTTATATTTCAGTCAATACGAGCAGCCATGTCATACTTTGCGTTTATGCGTTCGATGCAAGAAATATAAGCATGACATATAGATAGAAGTCATTACATAGTTTATTGGAACCAAATGTAACTGTTCCAATAATTAGTCAAAATTCGCCAATGATTACGAGGGACCGGGAAAAAATGGGGTAGGGTAGAGCGGGGCAAAATGGGGCAACGGGGCAAAACGGGGTTTTTGGGTAAAACGTCATTTTCCAATAATTTTTGGATGCCCGAATTCGCCCTATCGGATACATCAGGCTTTTCTGCCCAGTTTTACCACCTTGACCGATCCAAAAATGATTGGTAAACTTAGTTTTGCCCAAAAACCCCGTTTTGCCCCGTTGCCCCATTTTGCCCCGCTCTCCCCTACCTAAGCAAATAACGCCGCTTGAACGCTATCAAACGCGGGTGTTTATTGCTTCATACCCGCAAAAAATTGGATGTTCCAATTTTTGTTAGGACTACATATGATTATGGTCTAAAATTTTTTTTTTGTTAGGAATGCAAAAAAAAACATTTTTCCATTCCTGTCTGTCTGTTTGTCTGGTCCTTCCGAAAACACAATACCTTTTCGAAGAGACTTCGGATCGCAGCGAAACTTGCAGACCGATCGGTCGTACGATAGTAACGCGAATTCTCGAAAAATTATTTTTCGCTCTGTCTATCTGTGGGCGACCGTTAGGATAACATAGCGAATCAGTTGTATTATCTGAATGCATCTCGAAAGAAAATATCAAGATATTCCTGTCGGAATACTTAAAACAGTCCAAAACGTGGCAAATACTACAAAAATAGAATGCCGCGTTTCTTTTTCAAAAGTCACAATGATGTACGCATGTAGCATTAAAAACGTACGGTACGACGGACGAATATCGACTGTCAACCCGCTCGTGGCACTACGTGGCGCAATCCTCATTGCGTTTTCGTCCCTCAAGTGCGGCTGCGCCGTGTGCATAAATAAACTATCCAACTTCCACGTCAAGCACTCTTGCATTTCAGGCAAGGGTAGAAAAAACCTTATGTTTCAATTGACTGTGATAGAAACACATTTTTCGTTGCCTTTCCGTGTAAGACTCGCCAAGGAAAGATGAATACGTAATGATCCATACGGCGAGCATAGGTTGTACGTCCTAGCGTCGCTGTCGCTCAAACTTGCCGCCGCGAAGGGCAATTTCAACGTCCGTCGAGAGTGTGATAACTTTGACATAATACCATGAAAATTCACGATGAAAAAAGAAGAATAAACTTCCTGAAAAAATAAGTCCGTGATGTGATATTGTAGGGAACAGCAGTAGTAGCTCCACCGCTAGCATGAATTACAGTTCGAGTCAAGATGGACATTTTTCAACACCGTTACTATAGATTGGGCAAAATGTTGATGTTGCTCACTGGAACATGGCCGTACCAAAGCATCGGTGCCAGATGCGGCATTCTTGCTGTTGTCATTTCGATCATCGCGTATCAGGTGGCAGCTCAGATACTGGCTGTCATAAAATACGGAGATGACTGGGATGTCCTCCTGGAATGCTTCGTGCCAAACGTTTTCGACGCAGTTTGCACCTCGAAGTACCTTGGTTTTATGTGCAATTCGCAGAAGGTCAGTTCTCTTTTTGCAAATCACAATACCATCACGATTGCGGCGAAAGCGAGCCAACTAATCGATACTTATCGTTCATGAAGATCTGTTTGATACGTGCAGATATTGAAGTTGCTGGATCGCATTCGCATCGATTGGGAAGTATGGGCTCGGCATCAAGAAGTTAAGATTCTTCACGAGTATGCCGAGTTGGGAGAAAAGATAACTATTGTGTACGCAGGTAAATCAAGCGTAGTGAAGCGTAGTTCAAATTTAACAAATGTAGATTTATTGGTATTGCCTACAGCCGTGTTGTATTGCATCACCTTCGTTTTTATGATCCAGCCGATGATAACAAAGTTAAGCGACGTTGTGCTGAAAAACACCACCGAACCCGGAAGATTTCCATTTCCCATCGTCTACTATCATCTCGACGTGCAGAAATATTATTATTGCCTCATTGTGTACAGTACCTTATGCGCACTTATAATACTAACGGCCTTTGTGAGCAGTGAAGTTATGTTAATAATTTACGTGCAACACGTCTGCGGTATTTTTGCTGCGGTGGGGTGAGCCAATAATCAATCGATCCTCACAATAACTATAGTGTCAGCGCAAACTTTCAGGCACAAATTAGAGCTAATCAGGAGTAACGACACATCGGCCAAAATAGGAGAAGCCCCATATACACTTGGCAAAACAGAGAAGGTATACCTAGCTTCGTGCATCGACAGACACAATGACGCTATCGAGTAAGATAACTTATCGAGCTAGTCAGAATGTATTTAATTGGACTAACCAATGTTATTGATAATTACACTGTTGTCAGATACTCCAATCTCATTAAGGCAAGTTACGCATGGAATATCTTTTTTACCGTCGTGTTTGGCATGATTCTGTTTAACGCGTCGGGACTTCAGGTAAAAAGTTGCGACCAGTGATGAATAATTTTCGAATTGAAAGACAAACTACCTGTAAATTCAGATGTTACTCAATACAAGCGACCTTGGGGCAACCGCGGCATTCATGATTCTGTCATTAGGTTCGGTAATGTGCTTCTTCCTAGAGTGCAACATTTCCCAAATTCTCATCGATCACAGTATAAGTATTCGCTTTTACATGTGAGTATAGACGTAAGGACTGGTGGCGTGGCCTCATAAAAAAGTCTTCTTCTGCGCAGAAACAATAGCCAATGGTACAGACTACCTCCCAAGAGTCAGAAAATCCTACAATTGATGACGATGAGTTGTAACGTACCTTGCCATCTAACTGCCGGGAATATGTTTATCATGTCCATGAAAAATTTCGGACTGGTAAGAACGATCGTTCATTCATCAGCGCTGCATCAAAATTTGTCATTGTCATTCAATTAATAGGTCATTTTTTATATTTCAGGCAATGCGAACAACCATGTCATACTTTGCGTTTATGCGTTCGGTGCAAGGAATATAAACACGATATATGAAGATTCAAGTCATTATATAGTTTATCAGAACTAAATGAAACTCTTATAAGAATTTCATTTTAATTATTGGCGTACTTCCATTAATTATTGAATCAACGTTTAATAATTTATAGCAGTAGGTTAATAAGCCCGCTTGTACGCTATCAAATGCGTATGGAAGAGCGGGGCAAAATGGGGCAACGGGGCAAAACGGGGCAGTTGGGCATAACTAAATTTTCCAATCATTTTTGGATCGGACAAGGTGGCAAAACGTGGCAGAAAAGCCTGATGTATCGATGGGGCGAATTCGGGCATCCAAAAATTATTGGATAATGACGTTTTGCCCCATGCCCCGTTTTGCCCCGCTGCCCCATTTTGCCCCGCTCTACCCTATATTTATTGGTTGACACCCAAAAATAAATTGGATAGACATTCCATATTTTTTTTTAATAATTACAAAATCCGATTATGATACGAATTTTGGATACCGCGGAGATGGCACAATATTGCAGAGTCAACAAATAGGGTATCGCAAGATCGAAGGAGATACGCGGGTCCACGTAGAATCCGGAAGATTCTCTCGCGCGAGCGGTGCACGCGCGAGTATTCACGATCGTGTCGGAAAGTATTTCATAATTTTGCGTGCAGCGCATTGCGCCCGTCGTCGAAAGTCCGGTCGAGTGCCTCGACATGTAATTGCGCAAGTGGCACGAATGCGGAATATGCGGAAGGAAACCGGCGTGTCCGATCTTCGTCGCGTTTCCGGTTCCGTTTAACGCAGAAAGATAAAACAAGCGCGAAACAGGAAGTGGCGCGGTCGAAGGTGTATGGGGGTTTTTCGAGCAAACGGTGAACGAGGAGTTTCCAAGCCAGTCTATATCTGGGAGGAATGCCGACCTCGACCAGTTTGTCATCAGAATCCGGGAATCGCGCGCGATGCTCGACTATCCTTGCTCGACCTGCATGCAGCCGCGGCGGCTTCCGCCGCTGCTTCTGGTCTCGATCGCGATCTCGATGGCAGCGATCACCGAGGCTCGGGAACACTGCGGACCACAAATCGTCACTTACGGCGAACCCTGCCCTATGGGACACCCTCAGAATCTTCCATATCAAATTCAGGTATTTGTATTGTTTTGTATTGTTTATTTATTTATTTATATTCGGGCCCTACGAACAAGTGGCTTTTATTTAGGGGAGACCGAACGGCATGGGCCCTCTAAGCAAATAATGCGGCTACAACGCTGCCGAAAGCATTATTTATTGTTTGTTATGCAACAATTATATTTTCAGAGTTTTATAGCGCGAAAAGAAAAATTGTCCGGGGCGAGACGGGTTACGTTTAAATTGTTCACTTTTTTTACCCTTCACCCTGCTCGTATTAGGGCTGTAGAGATAGGCTGGTTTAGCCGGCTAAAATATCTTATACGGATAATGGATTTTATAGTTTGGCCGGCTAAACTATTTTAGCCGGTTAATCCGTTTCAGCCGGCCAAGTGCATAAAATCGTGAATAAAATCGAGCTTCTCAATGTCGCATTGTACTTTAGGCCAGAAAGGCCGGCGGATTCGTGTTCAGCGCGCAAAAATATGTCGGAATACGTGGCAGTTAAGTTTTAAAAAAGAAAAAAAAAATTCGTCAAAAAATTGCAAGGCTACCCCTTTCGAGTCCATTTTTTGCGATTTTCAACGTCCTCAAACGGTACGGTAAAATGATTCTAAAACTTCGGCCAAGGGCCTATCTTATGTATTTTTTCCCGTAGAACACGATGGGCACCCTGGATTTTTCTTAGCTCCATTGGGAGCCGCGATATCGACCTTTCAAAATCACGAAAATCGACATTTTTCCAAAAGTGACTCAAAAAGTAAAAAATCGTCGTTCAGTCGATTTTTTTTATTTCAAGGATATATTTGATGTATTTTTTCCCGCTGATCACGAATATAACAATTATTTTACTCCCAACCCAATATTTTCCATTTAAATCCCAAAAATACGATTTTTCATGCATAAAATCGAGCCCCTTAATGTAGCATTGTACTTTAGGCCAAAAAGGCTGACGGATTCATGTTCAGCGTGCAAAATACGTCGGAATACGTTGCAGGTAACATTAGAAAAAATAAAATCACTTCAAGTCCACAGGCAATTCAGAAATCGGTAATTGCAACAAAAAAAAACCTTGTGGTTTCCTCTCGAGTAAAATTCTTCGCGAATCGAACTTCCCATTTATCAGTACAATCGTACACTGTAAAAAAAGCGGTGTTAAATTCGACACCGCTTTAACACCGCCATGTGGTCCATATAGGTCCATTACTTTGGTGTCACCCGCGGTGTAAGACGTGGGTGTAAAACGTACGGTGTGAAATCGGTGTTATTTTTGGAACGTAATTTTCAACACCGTAAAGTAACACCGAAATTACTCCAAAAGAAGTAACATTTCAACACCACGAAGGGACTTGATTTTTACCAAACGGTGTTGACACATAAATTCGTGCTAACGTTACTTTACACGTTTATGTGCTATGCCATAACACTATAATGTGCGAACAGCGATTCCTACTACACAGTACCGTGTTGCCCAAAATTGACTGACCGAAACGGTGATCAAATCAATATTATGATACTTGCTATTATTTTCTATGTAGTTATATAAACCCCAAGAGTATTTACCCTTTTATCTGCATGTAAGCACACAATAAAAAGTCGGGATCGCAAGAAAGTAACATACCTACATACATATATTAATCACAATTTATTTATTTTTCTGATGAAATACAACATTCAAAAAAAAAAAAAAAATACAAAGAGAACATTTTTTACATTCCACATTTGTTATGGATCGAAGAATAATTAACATAACTTCTTCTCTCAGCGTAAACGAAATAAAGTAATTTTTCAAATTTGTAATCAGAACAAAAATAGAAACAAATGAAAATCAGAATCTCGTCGTAAACGATTAAACATATCTTTTTATGCTATTGTCATCGCAACTGTTGGTATAAAATACTTAGGAACGATATAACTATCGATACTGTTGTACGTTTGGTGTATTTCATACATCACTTTGTGTTGGCGTATGTCCCATGTGGTCGGTGGTTTTTATTTTTTTAAGTGGTGGGCCCACGTTTTCTTCGTCATTAATACCACTGATTTCACTCATCCCGTGTAAATAATGTGTCACTTGAATCACAATTTTCCTTGAGAAACATCTGCCCGTACGCGAGAGCACGTGAACGAAATAACCACTGAAGGCACTGAGCTGGACGAGGCAATACTTCTCTCTGTCAGTTTCACGCGATACCCATAGCGCTATCGCATTCATACTCAAGCGACTTTCGTATTGGCTCAGAATCGGAAGGGGAGGCAAAAAACAAAAACACCGATCCGAGTATTCTAACACACATCGGTGCAAGCGGACACGAGACAGTGTCAAATATTATTGAGAACGCTTTACTTCCACCTTGCGTATTTAGTTACACATAGGGCGGTGTTACAGTTACACCTCCGCGAATGCAACAGAACTCACACCAATCGTTACGACCGAATTGTGTTAAAATCTTGTGTAAAAATATTATTTACACAAAATGGTGGTTAAAGACCCAACGATCTTCTCAACCACATAGGCCGGTGTAATTTGAATACTGAACTGGTGCTAATTTCAACACCGCCATTGTTTACCACTTACACCGAGGTGGTTTACACCGCAGATTTTTTACAGTGTAGATTTACAAAATTCGTACAACTATATTTTGTTTTATCAGACACCTTTGACGGTCCCGAAATCGTCGGAAGCTGCGTACGTTGGACCGCCGGGTGGGAAATCCTACGGCTACGGCATCGACGAACCGCGCACCCAGTGGCGTTCGTCTAACGTGGGTTTTCAGCTTCCGGTTAGCGTCCAAGAGCCCGTCACTCCCTATCGGTACCCGGAGGAGCAAGAACGATCCGATCCTCTTCGGGGTAGAACATACGCTATAGGAATTCAGAACGAGCCTTCCGCACCGCAGCACACGCCGTCTCTGGGGTCGTTCGACTTTAACGTTCAGCATTCCGTTCCTGGACCGAGATATCACCAGAGTCCCCACAGCGATCCTTCGTGAGTCTTTCCATCGCTCGATTTTTTTTTTTTTTTTTTTCATATCACGAGTTTATTATTAATTCGTTATGCATTTTTTTGTGCCACTCTTCAAGGAGCCGTTTGAGGGTGCAAATTCAACCGGTCGATGGTCCGGTTCACTACAGCCGACCGCTTTGGGGACCGTTGTCCGTCGACATCGAGCGGCCGGCCTATGAGCCACGCAACGAGGAAGGCTCGCCAGGCGTGCCGATCAGACGCCTCACCGGACTGTCGTCGACGGTCGACAGAGTTCTGATTCCCGCTTGCGATCTGCCCATGGGCGATCGGAACCGCAACTACGGCGGTGATCCGTCCACCTGTGGATGCGCTCATTAAAACTGTAGGGTAAAAGTGGTGAATATGGCCCACCCCGATTAACACGTAAATCAATGATATATGGACCGGTCCATATTCCCCACTTTTACCCTACACTGAGAAAAAATATGGTATTTCCTACTACAACGAAAAGTTCCCAGGGGGGCGTCTATATAGATAGTTTGTGATAATATATACTCAATTGATTAAACTATGATTATAGTTACAACTATAATTTTTGGTCATTGTCGTAACTATAAAATGTAGACGTCCACGCTGGGAACGTCTATGTAAGTTTTCGTCTACGTAAGTTTTTCTCAGTGTAACTCAACGAAGCAAGCAATAAACAATCTGTTCGAACGCTAATTATGTTAAAAGATGTCTCTCTCGACCTATCCCGTAGCGATAAGGTAGGTCTTCCGATTTCCAATTCTTCCATAAAGTATCGTGTAAAGAAAAAGAGTAAACTTTTTCCGCGCGATCAAAAAAAGTGGACGACTTTGAATAATTTTTTTTCGGGGATCAATGATCTATCGATCAATACAAATCAATACAAGTATAAAATAATTCATACGAATATAAATTAATACAAATATAAAAAAATAAAAATAAAGATTGAAATGTTTTTTCAGTGATAAATTAATGGCCTTCGATGGAAAATCGGCACTCGTTTCCGGTATAAGAAGAGTCGAGCTAATCAACGCAAAACGAAGATAACAGCGATGAGTCCGTGGGAGACACGGATGTAATTTTGCACGCTCGAGCGTTCGGATGCTCGGACCGAAGGTTTATCAAGGTAAACAATCAAAATCGCTGACGATAATCCGATGGAGCGGTGCGATTGTGGCGAGCGATCGTTCGATTGTTTTCACTCGACGGCACGATCTTACGTGCCGAACCTCGCCGCGACGAAACGATGATGCGGGTATATGAGGATGGTCCGGTCGTTAATGCTGGCAGAGGCAACACCGGCGTCGCAATGAAAACACCGCACCGTCTCTTCTCGCCGTTGGTGGCGATCTGTCTGGCCGCGGCTTGGCTCGGCCAAGCTCAATGTCAAGGAAATCCCGAGTTCACCGAAAACGCAGATCTTCGAGACGCCCTCAGGAATGCCGAAGAGAGCCCCGTCTATGAAGTCCCTCGGGCGGCTCTGGTGCAAAGAGCGGCCATCGAGGAACAAACTCCCGCAGAGCCGCACGAAGAAGCCCTCGAGTCTGGACCGGAAGCGCAACCAAAAGCTACTTGGAAACAGGTAAAAGAAAAATTTTCATATCATTTTTCCGATCCATCAAAATTCAAAAAATTTTCGGCACATTTATATCTCTACCACTCACAACTCTACCAGATAACAACTCTACCAAAAACGATAGCTCTAACAACTCTACCACATAACAACTCTACCAGAAAACATCTCTACCATATTGCAACTCTACCGTATTAGAACTCTACCAAAATCTCTACCACTAAAGAAAAAAACTCTCCCGGAATTTAAATAAAATTCTCCCCGAATTTATATAAAACTCTACCGGAATAAAAATAAAACTCTCCCGGAATTTAAATGAAAATTCGGGGAGAGTTTTATTTAAATTCGGGGAGAGTTTCATGTAAATTCGCGGAGAGTTTTATTTAAATTCGGGGAGAGTTTTATTTAAATTCCGGGAGACTTTTTGGTAGAGTTCTAATACGGTAGAGATGTTTTCTGGTAGAGTTATTAGAACTATCTTTTTTGGTAGAATTGTTATCTGGTAGAGTTGTGAGTGGTAGAGATATAAATGTGCCAAATTTTCCATGAAATACTAAAAAAAATAATTTTTTTTGCAGGCATTTTTCGAGAGTCCGGACCGATCCTTGGTAAAGCGAGATCATCGTCGCGGATACGACCCGGGATGCGAAGATGACGCTGGATCGGGAATGTCTTCGGTGTCCTCTTCGGCATCGTCTTCAGCTTCGTCAGTCTCAAACCCGTCGTCCCGCCGCGATGAGGAACAATCGCTCGTCTTCAAGGAGCAAGTGGCGACGCACCTGGAGGAGATTCTCGCGGAGCTCCAGAACTTGCGTCAGCACGCGTCGACGGTATTCAAGAATCTGCGAAGCGAAATGTCGACGGGACCTCAGGAGGACGACTGCGAGGAAGCCGCCGAGGAGAGCGAGTCGAGTTACGCGGCCGCGCAGTCCGAGCTCGCTGGATTCCTGGAGAGAGGACCGAAGCTCATTCAGTTGTTGCTGAACGAGCCGCGTCACATGCTCGTCATACCGGAAATAATTCGCTCGTCCGTGCCGAGTCAACAGATCGCAGCCTCGACCACTCGTCTGAGGAGTTCGATAGACGAGCTCGTCACCCTGGCGAACAATTGGCTGGCGTCTCACAAACGGCCGGGAAACGGCGATGGAATGGACGAGCTGCTGGAGAACCAGATGCCGAATGTGGAGCTCAAGGGATTGGAGATCCTCGACGACGTACCGCGTCGCCAGGAAAACGGTGACGCGCCGTCTTCGCCGGGCTCTTCGGGCAACAATGTCGATCACGGCAGGACACTCTACAAGTTCCGGAAGTTCAATAATCTTCTCACTTTCCTGCGCACCGTGCCAAACTTCGTCAACGAGCTGTGCATGTCGACCAAGGCGGCGATCAGTACGATCGCCCAGGAGAAGGTCCAACTGCTCCATGGTTCGACGCTTCACGGTGGCGGGGACTTCCCGATGGCGAATCAACCCGATGAAATTGCTCCCTACGACGGCAGTTTGGTGGACGCCAAGCTGCGACTTCTCTCGGCTAAACTGCAACCGTTCGATCGAAGGTTCGGATTTTCGAGGGATTACAACGGATACGGAGCGTCAGCGGTTTATCCGGAAGCTGGGGAAGATACTCGTCGACCCTATCGACCGAGGGTGTCGGACGAGATGTCGAGCGGAGAAGATCGAGACTCTTCGGGTCCCTGTGAATCAGGCTCTTCGGGGTCGTCGTCATCCTCTTCATCTTCCTCGTCAGCTTCAGCTTCTTCATCCTCCGTATCAGAATCCAAATTTTTGCCACCCGGTCCCTGCCCTCTTGACGAATCTAGATTCTCCTCTGCAGCATCCTCTGCAGCATCCTCTGCAGCATCGAGCAGTTCTAGCAGCGCTGTTGCAGTGGCTGGTGTTCCCTGCGCATCCGGTGACTCGTCGTCTTCATCTTCTTCATCATCATCTTCATCGTCTTCCTCCGCTTCGTCATCTTCCTCCGCTTCGTCATCAAACGTTTTGAGGCCCGTTGCGTCGTCTTCGAGCAGTGCATGCAGCGTTGCTTCACTCCCTGTTGATCCTTGCGCACCCACCGGCTCTTCCAGACCTTCGTCTTCATCCGCCTCATCATCCTCGTCATCATCCTCATCTTCTTCCTCAGGATCCCGAATCGGTCCCATCGCTCCGGTTACACCAGAAGTGGATTCTTCACCTTGCTCCCCTTCGTCTCCCGATTATTCATCCACAAATCGTAATGACGACACCTCATCGTCCTCTGAATCCGAGGAAGATCCACCTTGCCCTGAAAACTCCGGTCACCATGGACACCACGGATACCATGGAAGACAATACCACCCCCATGGAACCACAGGATGGAGTAGAGATTTCATCACCACTCCTCACTTCTCTATCGGACATCGTCAATCGCTTTCTTCTGGCGACCCAGAAGATTCACCAGCCAACCCCTCCAGATCATCAAACGGCTTGTTCAGTCCGCGATTGATTGGACATTATCACGTAGAAATTCCGTCCCTCCCCGTTCGAGATCCAGCGTCCGGTTCTCCAGCTTCTTCCGGCAACATCATCTCGACTCCGCTCTTCGCCATCGCGCGTCGCCCATCGCAATCGTCAGACGATTCGGCTGAGAGCCCCGACCGTTCGTCCGAAGTTCCTTCCGAATCTTCTGATGGCTCGATGGGACTGAGATTGCCAGGACATCGACACGGAGCCCATCGCCACCATCACCACCGTTACCATCATCATCGTTACCATCATCACCAGCATCACCACCATAAGAAATTCCCGTTCGACGGCACTTCATTGGACATGGAGGGTTTTGAACCTAGGGACTTTTCTCCCGCAGATGACTCCGAAGCTCCCACGTCCGCTGACTCCGATGGCTCACCCGGGTCTCCCAATCGCTTGATGGGCTCAGGGTTGCTTGGAAAGCTACGCAGACCACATGGCAGATTCCCGTTCGGCCTGATTGTATTGCGACCTGAGGACTACGCACCCGGTTCCGAATCTCCCACTTCGACAGACTCCGATGGCTCACCCGGGTCCCCCAATGGCGTGATGCGGTCAGGATTTATTGGAAGTCCACGCAGACCACACGGCGGACGCCACCACGGTAGATTCCCGTCCGGCCGAACCCCATTGGGACCTGAGGATTACGCACCTGGTGAATCTTCTCCTGCAGATGATTCCGAAATTTCGCCGTCTGATGACTCCGATGACTCCTCCGGATCTCCCGATGGATCGATGAGATTAAGAGT
The DNA here is from genome assembly GCA_917499995.1 of Ichneumon xanthorius. Taxonomy (NCBI): domain Eukaryota; kingdom Metazoa; phylum Arthropoda; class Insecta; order Hymenoptera; family Ichneumonidae; genus Ichneumon; species Ichneumon xanthorius. Next base: position 14,281,586 of record OU824205.1, on the reverse strand, counting down.
GATTGAATATCTACGCAGATACCATGCCCATCTCGGAAGTCACCCTTTTGTCATCTTTCCCTTTGGATCTGAGGGTTCGGCACCTGGTGACTCTTCTCCTGCAGACGATTCCGCATTTCCGACGTCCGATGACTCTGACGACTCTTCCGGATCTCCCGATGGATCGATGAGATTAAGAGTGATCGAATATCTACGCAAACACCATGCCCACCTTGGAAGTCGCCCTTTTATCATCTTTCCCTCGCGATCTGAGGGTTCCGCACCTGGTGAATATCCTAGTGACTCTTCTCCTAGAGATGATTCCAAAGATCCGTCGTCCACTGGGCCCAACGACTCTCCCGACTCTCTCAATGGGCTCCCGATATCAGAATGGATTGAATATCTACGCAGACTCCACGACCGTCATCACCATCACGGATTCCCGTTCGGCCTCTTTCCCTCAGGATCTGAGGGTTCCGCACCTAGTGAATATCCTAGTGACTCTTCTTCTACAGACAATTCCGAAGCTCCAACATCCACTGGACCCAACGACTCTCCCGGCTCTCTCAATGGGCTCTCGATATCAGAATGGTTTGAATATCTACGCAGACACCATAAGCATCATCTCCATCACGGATTCCCGTTTGGGCTCTTTCCCTCGCGACCTGAGGGTTCCTCACCTAGCGACTCTTCTCCTACAGACAATTCCGAAGGTCCGACATCCACTGGGCCCAACGACTCTCCCGACTCTCTCAATGGGCTCTCGATATCAGAATTGATTGAATATCTAAGCAGACACCACAACCGTCCTCGCCATCACGGACTCCCCTTTGGCCTAATTGCATTGGGCTCTGAGGGTTCCACGCCAGGCGGAAATTCACCATCACCCAATTCCGGATCTTACAACGGCTACGATGAGATCGGCGACGAAGACCGATACTCCGACGATGGCGGTTCGCCAGCTCCTTTTTCACCAAAATCGCCCGGTCAATCCAGACTCCTACCAAAGTTTCTCTCCCACCTTCGCAGCCATCACGATAGTATCAGAAATCATTTTGCAATGAGTCCAACGGGACCTGACGGTTCCAGACCCGGCGGCCATTCTCCTGTGCCTGATTTCGGACCTTACGACGGTTACTCCGTGAACCTCGACGAAGATCAATACGATGACGATTCGACGGCTCCTTCTTCACCAACATCGCTAGGTCAATCCGGACTCGTACCAAAGTTTCTCTCCCAACTTCGCCGCCATCACGATAATATCAGAAATAATTTTGCGATGAATCCAACGGGACCTGAGGGTTCTGCACCTGGCGGCGATTCTTCTTCACCCGGCTCCGGACTTTACAGCGCCTACGGTGAGGACGTCGATGATGACGCTTACCCTCGCATCGGCGATCATCGCAGCTCGGCGGCTCCGTCTTCGTTGAACTCAGCTCGTTACCCTGGAAGCATACCGCTGGTTCTGCCGAGAGGATCGATCGTCCAGGCACTCGGCACCGACAACTTATTCCCCGGTGACATAATCGCCGTCAGGCTGCAGAACGCGGCCGTTCTCGTCGGCAGGGTGGTCGACGGCGTCAGCCCGATCTCTTTCAGATTCCTTTCGTCGACCGCGTCGCCCTCCCAGTACGGAACTCGACCCGGCGGCAGGACGTGGAACGTCGGCAGCCAGGACTTCCGTGACCCCCGATGCAGACATGCGTTCGACATGCTCTGCGCGGGAGCCTGAGTCGCAAGAGACGACGGGCTCGAGGACGAAACGCTGAGACACGAAAATCGAATCCGGGACACGTGTATGAGAAGACTACAAATCACGCGTGCATTACAGCATGGTGCGATATTTGTATTATTTATTTTTAAAATACTTTATTTATTGTACAATAAAACGAGCATTCCAAAGTAAAAAAACATAATTTTTTTTGTCTATTTACAAAAAATTTATTACAGTCTTTACCGACCGTGACCAGTTTGGTCGGGCGGGTCGGGCCGTCGCATCGCCTTAAGGGGAAGTGAAAGTCACGTGACGGGGCCATGAGTGTGAGAGAGATAGTTGCAATTTTCAAATTAACTTTATTCAATGGTGCTAATTTTTTTGAGAAAAAAATGCGAAAAATAGATGCGAAATTACCGTGTGTATCCGGCTCGAATTTGCTTTTTCCTCAAAAAAATTAGCACCCTTGAGAAAAGTTCATTACAGTTTTCATTACCGACCGCGATATTCCACTTCCCCTTAAAATCCCATTAATACTTATTCGAGAGAAAAAAAAATGCACGCGAGTCGCGCGAAAAAGAATTTCGTCGTAACGTCGATCGTGGCCTACATAACTGGAATCTCCTCTAAAAGCGTGACGCATTTACTTCGTGTACGGATTTACGGGTCAGTGAATATTATTGCACGACTTAAAAAAAAAGAATGCGCTGATAATGCTCGACGTCCTCAGGTCGATCGTGTGTCGCTCCTACTCTTCGATCGTAAAACCGACTGCCCGATTCGCGCGACTCTTCTACCTCGGGCATTAATGATTCGTCGGCAATCATATTCGAGCTCTCGAATAAACTCGACGGAGTTCGACTCAACTCTGAAATAAATTTTCAAAAAATATTCAAAACATTTTCAAAAAAAGTACCGATCAAAGGAACATGGCGTTCGTAAGATCTTTCGTATTCTGTTGCCTGTTGCTGGCATACTCGGTAATAATCACCGGACCGAAAACAGTTCGATGTTCGGACGCGAGGAGCTCCGAGGAATCGATCGAAATACCCGTTCGACGTCGGGACGACGGAAAAATATCGACATCCGTTCGCAATAATCCCTCTCAGCACAGACCGATATTGGAACTTGTCCTGGGGATTCTCGATACCTTTCACGCTTCCACGAAGGCCGAGCTTAAAAGGGTTAAAACGAGACTGGAGAAGAGCAACATTATGCCGTTCCCTGAAGAGACGACGAAGGCTTCGTGACACGAATATACTTGTCAAGCATTACTCATCGCTGTTGAAAATTTTATGTCGGTCATGCATCGTTATATAGTATTCGATAAATAAATAAATAAAAAACGAAGTTATTCTCATGAATGTGATTACCGATTCATTTTTTTTTAAGTCCAAAGTACGATACATTATTCAAAAGCCCCTGTTCCTTAATTCATCCGTTTTCGTCGCTGGCGGCACTCGAGATACGTTCCAGAGAAAAATTGAAAATATTCTCTGTAACGTCACTTCCGGTTTGAAAATCTCATTTTTCAAACCGGAAGTCACGCCATACCGGAATTTACGTCATTTCCGGTTTGAAAATCTAATTTTTCGTCCGGAAATACGTCACTTCCGGTTTGAACATTTTACTGTTAAACCGAAAGCGAGTCATGCGGGAAAATGTCACTTCCGGTTTGAAAATCTCACTTCTCAACCGGAAGTGACGTCGTACCGGAAGTGCGTCATTTCCGGTTTGAAATGAAAATCTCAGTTTTCGCGCGGAAGTTAAACTGAATGTGAGACATGCGGGAAAACGTCACTTCCGGTTTGAAAATCTCACTTTTCGACCGGAAGTGACGTCATACGGGAACACGTCGCTTACAGTTGCAAAAATGAGATTTCGAACCCGGCCGTGATGTATTCCCGTATGACGATACTTTCGGTCAAGAAACGGGAATTTGAAACCGGAGGTGTCGTTTTCCCTTATGACCTAACGCGTTCGTTAGCTCTGAGCTCGGTCGCGGCTGCGAACAAGATCGCGAATGTCGTAAACATAAGTTTATCATGACGAGCGTCAAAATTATGCTTATTGTCAGTCACTTTATGCAAGTGCGACGAAGCTATGAATGATTCACGAGGACTTGATAAAAATTAAGCGTATGCGGAACACGTCAGCTAACTGCAATAATACTAATATGTACTTTAACACTGATGAGTACGAGCAAACTCGAAAGTTAAATACACACATATATATATATATATTTTTACGTCATATATTTTTTTATAGATATATCTATAGTGTACAAAATACATAATGCCTTGTGTATTATATATCTATATATATAATACATAAGATCGGAACGTTACGTTGCCCCATCCGTTATTTCTCCCACAACGCCGCAGTGTAAACTCATACATGCACCATACATTGAAAAAAAAGTATATAAAAGAAGCATAGATAATAAGACCTTCGACACTGGTTCCCGTACTTATCCGATAGCGGTCACTCTTCACGCGACAGAAAATCTTACGATTCTTCATTCAGTCCGTCACTATCGTCGAAGACGCCGAGCGAACCGGAGATTCTCCTTTACTACGTCGATAAATCGAGGAAAAAAATTCTCCGAAGCTACAAAATGTCACGCTGGTTCGTCGTTTCCTTGATGGTGGCTTGCCTCGTCGCCTTCGTTCAGGTAAATAATTCTCGGATTATCGTGGATTAAAAGCGAGTTCGATGAGGTCAAGGATTATAACGAACATTTTCGACACAATAACGATCCAAGATCAGCCACGCTCCGACCGAGCAATCTATACATTTTCTTCGGAACAATTTTGCCTCTGAATGTTCATCGCTATTTTTCGAGCAGAGCGAACGGCTCAGTGGTTCGACGAATTACGCTTATCTGGAGTCGGAACTCCGGTTCATCGGTTCAAAGTTTAAGCAATCGTTGATCTCACGCTCAATTTTTATTCATCTTTGTCATTTCTTTATTTAATTTTTTTTGTTTTGAAATTAATAACGAATTCCCGATTTTACTCGATGCATGTGCGAAAAAAACGATGTTCGACTATGATCTTTGCGTTCGATTAAAAAAAATGTATGCAATTACATTTTTTTATTATAAATTAATAACGAATTCGCGATTTTAGGCGTTGCATGTGCGAGACAAAATTTGATGTTCGACCATGATCTTTGCGTTGGACAACATTTTTTTTATTCAATTAAATTTTTTTTTATTTGTAAATTAATACCGAATTCGCGATTTTAGGCGTTGCATGTGCGAGACAAAATTTGATGTTCGATCGTGATCTTTGCGTTGGATAATTTTTTTTATTCAACTAAATTTTTTTTAAATTGTAAATTAATAACGAATTCGCGATTTTAGGCGTTGCATGTGCGAGACAAAATTTGATGTTCGATCATGATCTTTGCGTTCGATTTTCAGGGCTTTCCCCAGGATGCCGGAGCAACCGCGGCACCCACAAGTAGCGACACAGCCGCTCAAATCGAATCGGCTTTGAGCGAAGCCATGGCATCTCTGCAAAAGGGCTTGAAGGACATAATGGACGATCCTCAAATCACCAAGCTCATGCAGGACGGCCAGAAGTTGCTTCAGAACGCCGCCACATCGATCCAGAACGAGGCTGCCAAGATGATGCCCAAGACCGACGGAAAATAGTGTCTTTTTTTTAAACATTTAATCGTTGAATTATAAATACTATCCCAAATTGTAGCAAAGTATAATTTTATTGTACATTTTCGTGTCGTAGAATAATACAATCCAAAGTATAGCTATAATTCGATCAAGTCTGCTGTTTTTATTCTATCTATAAGTGTCATCCAATTTCCTGCAATTCCGTTTTCCCCGATTGATATTTGCTTTATTTTGGCGAAAACAAAAAATTCGAGATTTTAATGAAAACGTGTTCGGAATGTTCGAAAACATCGGAAAGTCGCATTTAGGAAACATTTTCAGATGTATGTGTGTGTGATTCAGTCGCGAAAAATTCAAACCGCTATAACTCGACCGATCAACCTGAAATTTCGCACACAGCATATGTGATCGATAGTAAATTTTTTTATAAATCGAATCCAGTAATTTTCTACGGAGCCAGAGCGTATCGTAAGAAAACAAAAGTATCGCGTTACCAAAACCAGGGAACGATATTTTATAAGCTCACGCACAGCGAACACGTTCATTCGATTTTAGTCAGAAGACATGTGAGAAATATTAGCGAAAAATTCGAACCGCTATAACTTGCGAATGCCTCGTCCGATCAAGCTGAAATTTCGCACACAGCATATGTGGTTAATAGTAATTTTTTTTATGAATCGAATCCAGTAATTTTCTATAGAGCCAGAGGATATGGTAAGAAAATAAAAATATCGCGTTACCAAAACCAAGGAACGATATTTTATAAGCTCATGCACAGAGAACACGTCCATCCGATTTTAGTAAGAAGATATGAGACAGCCGAAGAACAAGATACAGAATAATAATAATAATAAAAATAATAAAATGGAGAATCGTGTTTAAAAAAAAGAAAAAAAGTTGAAAGAAGTATATATGAAAAAATTGACCTGACGACGGGTCAAGGTGTCTAATGCCGAACGGTTCAATTCCGATAAGGGAGCGAGATAAGCTGCTCGAACTTCCACAGCGCCAGATACGGGGAAACGCGCTAACGTTTTGTCTATTTATTTGCCGAGCGTTATCTTCCGTACTCACGAAACGACAGAATTTTCTTGAAGGGACCTTCGACCCTGTGAAATCGATCGTGAAAAACATATTGATCGACGAGTCAAGGAGACAACACAGAAAAAAAAATCAACTGTGTCGAAAAAATGTGCTCTAGCCGGTGGCGAAACAAATGGTCGATCGAAAGGAATACCTCGTTGATCAAACTAACAGCCCGTCGAATCGAATGTATCTTCACTTACTACGACAATTATTTTGTTCGATCAACCAAAAATTTCTTTCGTCACATTTTGTTGACTCGATCGATTTTTTTTCCTCAGTGAAGAAAAAAAAAACACCGCGAATTTTTGATGCAAATGACGTCTCTATAGGTATAACGATAATTCCACGAATCGCAACGAGAGTCCGATTCCTCGTATCATAATGTGAGACCCATCGATAAATTTGACTTCTGGCTTGACCCGAACCCCGTTGACACAAGATTGGACGACGATTCCCGGACTTTCGATTACGAGGTTTCTCCACAATCCCCGGCTTAGGACTACAACAACTTCGACGCTCCAATTACCCAGTGTCTGCGTATTCTCCCATACAATCTACAACGAAAATAACGTTTTAGGCGTTCCACGAATTTTTTCCCGTTTTTTTTCACTATCATCTAAATCAATAAAGCTGTTATTCTATTTGATCCGTCGGGGTCATTGAACTTTACGCGTCCTAAAAAATCTAGCGCGCATCCTCGTTCCTTCCTCTATTACATCGTTGAAGAAAGTAACGACAAACTATAAAGCTCGGTAGACGGAGCTGTGGTGAGATGCAAGATAGCCGGGCACTTTGCCCCCAGCGTCACCGATAAGAATTGGCTATAAAAGGGAGTCATTTGGTCGGGAGTTTCATCAGTCTTTCTCTCGATCTACAACAGTCAAGAGACCTTGATCGGTGTTTCGCAATTTTTAATCGTGTATCAAGATGAAGAGTGCAACTGGAATCGCCTTGTTCGCCATGGTGGCTTTAGCCGCCGCTCATCCCCGTGCACCCAGTCAACCGAAAGCTCCGGCTAATGAGTTGACACCCACCCCACTTGCCGACATCATCGCCGATGCTCAGAACAACATCAACAACCTTGGCAGGCAGATTCAGGAACAACTGAACCTTCCCGATCAGGAGACCGTCGTGAACACCATCAAAGCGCAGAGCACCACTCTCGTCAACAATGTTAACTCGTACATCACCCAAGTCTCCGAGGATGTAAGTTACTTGATAAATGGATCGATGGATCGATGGATCGATGGATCGATGGATCGATGGATCGATGGATCGATGGATCGATGGATCGATGGATCGATGGATCGATGGATCGATGGATCGATGGATCGATGGATCGATGGATCGATGGATCGATGGATCGATGGATCGATGGATCGATGGATCGATGGATCGATGGATCGATGGATCGATGGATCGATGGATCGATGGATCGATGGATCGATGGATCGATGGATCGATGGATCGATGGATCGATGGATCGATGGATCGATGGATCGATGGATCGATGGATCGATGGATCGATGGATCGATGGATCGATGGATCGATGGATCGATGGATCGATGGATCGATGGATCGATGGATCGATGGATCGATGGATCGATGGATCGATGGATCGATGGATCGATGGATCGATGGATCGATGGATCGATGGATCGATGGATCGATGGACGAAGAAAAAAAAAATTGATCAAATTCAATTTGAATGTGGAATTAATTTTTAATTTTTTATTGATTACTTGGAATAGATCAAGGCTAAGAGCCCCGAGCTGGAGAGACTCTGGGGAGACATCAAGGGCAGGCTGAACCAGGTCGTCAGCGACATCAACGCCCAGATCCCGAACGCCTCCGAGCAGGCTGCCCAGCTGCAGGCTAAATTCAACGAAGGCGTCAGCGTTCTCGTCAGCGAGTCCGACAAAGCCGCTAAGGCGATAAGCCAGAATTCCTCCAAGGCTCAGGAGGACATCGCCAAATTCACGAAACAGGCCGTCGAAATCGCTGTTCAAGCTACGACAAATTTGAACAACCAGCTGCAGCAGGCCGCAGCAGCGAAGGCTGCCTAAACGGTGGACTTTTAAAAATTACGTCATCAACGTCAGGGCAAAATTAGATCGAGGAGATACGAGTGCAGCGAAAGGAAGTGCACAGAGCAAACACACATCGAAGCACACCTATGTCGAAAGCATTGCAAAATTACGACCGAAGGAATGACTGTGAATCATTGATAAAGAAGAAAATTATGTAAACGCAAACGATATTCGAGAAACGTTGCGAAACTCCGTAGCAACGTTGACGCGTTTCGCAAGAGATAACGTCACACGATGGCGATTACGAATTTAAGGCATTCAATTATTAATCGAGATGAATTTTCGATTCTCTGACATGTATTAAATCCCACAACAATAAAGTTCTTATTTAATTCGTACACTGTGTTTAATGTTTTTTTTGTGTCGTTAAAAATAAAGAAATTTGTAAGCTGTAAAATAGTACATTAACATACTGGTGTGATAAAACTTTTTCTGACGAGTGTGAGTTTGCAGCACGAGCCGAAAGCGAGTGTTGCAATCACACGTGTTCAGAAAACGTTTTATGCACGAGTATCGTACGAAATTTTATTTCACAAGGTGTGAAAATGAGGTTGTACGCACACGAAGCGTGCGTAAAACCGCATTTTACGCACCGAGTGAAATAAAAACATTTACATAGGTTTATAAGGTCGGCAAAAATAGGAGAATTCCCATATGCACTTGACAAAGCGGACAGCGTATACCTAGCTCGATGCATCGACAGACACAACGCCGCTATCGAGTGAGGCGACGATTCCCGGACTTTCAATCATGAGGTTTCTCCGCTGTCTCCAGCTTCCGAAAACAGTAAAATCAACGCTCCAATAATACTATCTCTGCGATGAAAACAAAGTTTTCCACGTGCTAGGATTTTTTTTGCGTTTTTTTCGTAATATCATCAAACCATCAAAGCTGTTATTTTATTTTATGCCTCGGGGTCATTGAACTTTCCGCGGCTTAAAAAATATAGGGCGTATCCGCGTTCCGCGAATGAAAGTGACAACAAACTATGAAGCTCAGTGGCCGGAGAAATCTGTTTTGAGGTTCAAGATAGCCTGGCACTTTGTCCCCAGCCTCAATATCTAATAGATAAAAATTGCCTATAAAAGGGAGTCATTCGGCCACGAACTTCATCAGTCTTTCTTTCGATCTACGACAGCCAAGAGATCTTGAACGAAGATGAAGAGTGCTATTGGAATCGCTTTGTTCGCTATGGTGGCTTTTGCCGCCGCTCGTCCCCATTCACCCAGTCAACCGAAAGTTCCGGCTGATCAGTCGACACCTACCCTATCTGCTGACGTCACGGCCGACATTCAGAAGGACATCGACAATTTTACCAAGCAGCTTCAGGAAGAACTGAATATTCCTCGTCCGGAGACCATCTTGAATAACATCAAGGCGCAAAGCACCACTCTAGTCAACGACATTAACTCCTACATCACCAAAGTCTCCGAAGATGTAAGCTACTCTATGTTAATTCATCGACTGATCGACTGATCGACCGATCTAATGATCGACCGATCTAATGATCGACCGATCTAATGATCGACCGATCTAATGATCGACCGATCTAATGATCGACCGATCTAATGATCGACCGATCTAATGATCGACCGATCTAATGATCGACCGATCTAATGATCGACCGATCTAATGATCGACCGATCTAATGATCGACCGATCTAATGATCGACCGATCTAATGATCGACCGATCTAATGATCGACCGATCGAATGATCGACCGATCGACTGATCGACCGATCGAATGATCGACCGATCTAATGATCGACCGTTCGACTGATCGGCCGATCGATTATTCAATTACACAAATTTAATTTGAGTGTGGAATTATTTCCTATTTTTTATTAATAACTTGTAATAGATCAAGTCTAAGAGCCCCGAAGTGAAGAGGATTTGGGAAGACATGAAGGGTAAGCTGAGCAAGGTCGTTGTCGACATCACCGCTCAGGTCTCGGATGTCTCCGAGCGGGCTGCCCAGCTGGGCAGCCTTCCCATGACGCCGGAGAACATCGAGACCATGAGTGAATATTCCCAGCAGCTGTTGAATAAATTCAACCAAGGCCCCAGCATTCTCGTCGACGAGTCCGAAAAAGCTGTTCAGGCGATAAGCCAGTATTCTCCCGAGGCTCAGGAGGACGTTGCCAAATTCACAAAGGACGCCGTCGACATCGCTGTTCGAGCTGCGGTGAATTTCAGCGTTGGGCTGCTGTCGCCGATCAGCACGACGGCGAACGCCGCCTAAACGGTGGACTTAAAAAAATTGTCATCATCAACGTCAGAGCAAACTTAGATGTTTGCTCTGCGGAAGTGCGCCGAGCAAACGCACCTATGGCAAAACTATTGTAAAATTATGATCGGAAGAATGACTTTGAAGAATTGATAAAGAACAAAATTATGCAAACTCAAACGATATTCGAGAAACGTTGCGAAACTGTAGCGACTGTTGACGCGTTTCGCAAGAGATAACGTCGCACGATTACGAATTTAAGGCATCGCATTATTGATCGAGATCAATTTTCGATCCTCTGACATGTATCGAATTACACGACAATAAAGCTCTGATTTAATTCGTACATTATACATTACACTATACTCGAAAAGCGAGGAAATCTTGGGGTACCGGAAACGTGCAGTAAGAGAAAACAACGAACGTAGAAAATAATTTATTTTTCGTATGAACAGTGGTCGTAATAAATATTCAGTCATAGGTCTCGAATGACGAGAAGTCCGAGTCCCTCGCGCAGAGATTCGATTTTTTGCCCATTGTCAATGTCGGCCTCGACGGTTTTATGAAGTCCGGAAGCGGAAGACACTGGTACGCGAAGTTGGCACACTTCACGATCGCACCCATCGCTTTCGAGGCAACGTAACTCAGACGGCTGTAGGGTTGCTGCTGATTTTCGCATCTCGATGACGTCGTGAAAACCGAACTTGGAGCTGCTTCAGCATACTGCAAAAAAAAAAAAAAAATTGCGTTACAGAATCTAATACGATAAATTTTTTTTTTTCTAACAAGTGTATTTTTACCGCGTGGGTTAAAAGAGCCAGCGCCAATGAAGAGAGAAGTATCTTCGGGAACTGCATTTTCTTCGATCCTTGATCGAAACTCTTCGACGATGTTACGTATGAGAAAACGCACGGTCGACTGTGCGAGGCGCAGACCCGTTAAACTTTATTTCTTCGCGTCCCGGAAACGCCGCTACATCCGTTTTGCGTAATTTGTTTTGCGAATGAATAAAGAAACAGTAAACTGTTGCTTTTCAATCGTTACCCTACATATAGGACAAACGCTTCACGAATGGAAAGACTGCTCGGGTGATCTCGGTTCAAGAAAGAAACGCGCGCACACTCGGTTTCTGCACCGGATGCCTCGTTTCGCGATTTCCGGCGCAAAAGTCAGCCTTTTCTGTGCATTCATTTTTTTTTATCTTCTGATCGTACAAGCTGAGGCCTTCAATACCGAGATTCTCAGATATCATCCACCGATCGGGCAGGTTCGATCTTAACTATTTTCTTTATGGATTTATTTATTTATTTATTTATTTATTTATTTACGGGATAAACCCTTTTACAAAAGATAAAATATAGCCTGTTTGATTTTAATAATATAAGAAACAAAAATAAATAAAAAATTAACTATCGGAATATATAAATGTATTATTTTTTTTATCGCACGATATAAATATAATGTAAAACATACGTAAAATTAAATAGCTTATATGATTAGCCTGAATGGACTGTAAGTTTAATAAATTTGTTGCAAATTGCAGGTGAGAAAGAGAGATCGAACGATCGACCGGCGAACGAGTCGATGCTCGGAGCTGTCGAGAAAAAGATCCGAGGACATAAAAATCTTGAGATCTCACATAAAGAGATTGTTGGCCTTCAGGAAAGAAATGCGCGCGACCGGTGGCTCTCGAATATTTTGAGTTTTTCCTGACGAGTGCAGTAAAGCGTCGACGAGTCAGCAGACTCTTGCGATCCCGACGAGGTGAATTTCTGGCAACAAAAAAAAAATATCGACGTCAACAAATATGTTCTTGCATCAGGAAAAAACGCGCTGTGAATCATTTTTTCGTCATGCCTCTGCGACCGCACGAGCCGGGTAGGCGGGTATGCAGTCCGCTACGTTACTTTACAGTCGTCGTTCGGTCTCACTTCTTTTTGGTATTAATTATAATTTTGTCGTTGTAGATGCAAAAATAGCAAAAACATTTTTTTTTTAATCATCTTTATCCCTACGATGACATCCTCGGCGCGAATTTTGCTGATCTCCGTATTTATGTTCACGGTATGTATCATTTTCTTGCAAACTATAGAAATTAAAATTTAATTTTTTTTAAGTTGTTAATTATTTTAAAAAAATAGTAAACAGGAAAAAAATATTTATACAAGTTCATAAAGTTTATATTTAACAAACATTTCTTCATCACATTACATCCGCAATTTATTTTCTTGTTCATTTTACCATTTTCTTTTTTAAATCGTTAAAAATAAAGAAATTTGGAAAACGTAAAAAAAAAATTTATATAGGTTTATAAGGTTTATGTTTAACAACCATTTCTTCTTCACAATACATCCGAACTTTATTTCCTAATAAACCGCTTGACGCTGAAGCTAATAAGGAATATTTTAATAATAAAATTTCCCCGGCTGACAATTGTAAAATTTTTTTTCAGATCGCAACATCGATGGCTGCCGAAGAATTTACGAAGGATCACAGGGAGATTCTCGAAAAGTTATCCTCCCTTCTGGCGGACGCCCCGGCCGCCGGAAAATCGAAGCTTGCCCTGACGGCCAGAAAATCTAAGGTTGCTCAACTGAAGGAGGAGACACCGCTCGAGAGGGCCGAAAAGATAAATCGTAATTTCGAAAAAATGATTCAATTGGTCAACGTACTTGGGCAGGTCGATAGCTTTATCACGGACCGGGCTAGAAACGTGGTGAAAAAATTACACGCCGTTTACGGCATTGACGACGGCGATAAGACGAGACGGGGACGTTCGAATTTGTGAATATATAATTTTTTTAATAGATGAACAAAAAAATAGTCGGTCGAAAAAATGATTATATGTATCGCAAAGTCGATAAGAAAGTCCCGTAGTAGAAATGATTCATACCAAGCGGAGTCTCTGCGCATGACCAACATTTTGTTATCCTCAAATTTCCATTGCATTATTATTAAAATGTATATACTTATATATATGTAAAACATTCAATTAATATAATTGAATGCGCAATGAATAAATTACTATAAGAAAATATAATCGAGCAGTTTTAGATTCTACTCAATTTCTCAAGGAAGCGTTTCGGTACAAAAAAAAATATCACGCAACTTGTTTATGCACTCTGCTGAATTTTGTACAAACTGTGTAATTATCATTTAATTATCGGTTAATTTCTTGTCGGAAATAATTAACTGAATTCAAAATAAATTAGCCCTCGTAATTGCCTCCGCCATTTTTTTTATACTCGAATTTCCATTGTATTATTATTAAATTCTATACATTTATATATATGTAGAACATTCAATTAATACAATAAAATGAACAATGAATAAATGACTATCGAAAAATATTATCGACCACTGTTAGATTGTACTCAATATCTCAATGAGGCGTTTGGATTTTTTTTTAAATGCACTCTGCTCAATTTTTTATCGCACCTGTGTAATTATTATTTAATTATCGCTTCATTTCTTCTCGAAAATAGTTTACTAAATGCAAAATAAATTAGCCCTTGTAACTACCACACTAATCCACAAATGGAATGGAATAATGGAAGAGGATGGATTAATGGATCCCCATAAATCCCGTAAGTCCTCGTACCGGAAATCGTAAAATCCGTCGGAGGCACTTACGAACTCACCCTCATTAGCTCTCTTTAGCTTCTCTTCGTTCATCCCCTCGGAAGCGCCTTCGCCGCACTTTGCGGCCAGTGCAGGCGCCATTATGGATCCACTATATATACCTGGACGAAGCCATCGAGGTCATCAGTCGCCTTTGGTACCGTTGCATCGAAGGAACAGAAATTTGCAACAAACTTGTTCACTGTTTGGCTCGCATCAGCTTCTCTTCGGTCACTCTCGGCTGAAACGGATCGAAGAAAAAAATTATCAACGGTCATAGAAAAAAATGGGAGGCTTCGTTAAATGGCTGTTTCTGGCACTTTTGCCACTCGTCCTCGCACAGGATTATTGTTCGGTCTGCAACAACCACACCATGTGCGCCTTCAAGGTAAGCGCTTGATAGATAAAAAGGTGCAAAGTAGTTTGCAATTTCTCATTTATTACTATTTTGCGCACAGCTTTCTCTATGAGAAAGTTCGTTGATCGATCTTTGGCTTTCTCATAGAAGAGGCTATGCGCAAGATTCTAATAAATGAGGACGTGCAAATTTCTTTGCACCCTTTTTCGTAACATAAAGAAATTTCTACGTCTCATAAAAATTGAAACGGTGAAAAGTTATCGCAAAATTTATTGCAGAAAATCGCTAACTGAAATTTCTATAATTCGTCATTTTGAGGCCACGTCTTTTGTATTTTTGCCCACTGATGACGAGGCTCCAAATTATATCACTCCAAGAGCGACACAAAATACAAACTTTCGAAAATTCAAAAACTTCAAAATGTTAAAAAAAGCTTAGATGAATTTTCGCCAAACTTTATACCAAACATTGTACAGTGTTAAATTTCCTGTTTACTCAAATTAAATAGTTTTTACTAATTTTCCAAATTATGAGAAAGCAAATGTTATCCTCGAATATCAATAATCAATTTTTTTTTTTTACAATCAGGGCAAAAGCGCATCCTGCGGTGGAAACAGCGTGAGCGGTGTGTCATCAGCGGAGGCCGCGCAGATCGTCAAATTGCACAACGACTATCGTGCGCGGATAGCGAACGGGCTCGAAAATCGTGGAAAATCGGGGCCTCAGCCGTTTGCCGCGAACATGCGAGCCCTCGCGTGGGACGAAAAACTGGCCGAGGTCGCTCAGAGATGGGCCGATCAGTGCACCTTCCGGCACGACCGCTGTCGCAATGATCGTGAGTTCGAAGATTCATTTTCAGTCGAAATTTATTTTTATCATCGGTCGGCAAAGAAGAAAACTGCTGCGCGCAATTCAAATTCTTTATTTAATTTTTTTTTAATTTAAGTATTTAATTGGTTGTTTCTCTTTCGTCACCAGCTCGTTTCAAGGTCGGCCAGAACATGTTCCTCATCTCGGCTCCACCCGCGGTTAGCTGGCCACGAGCCGTCGGCGCGTGGTTCGACGAGGTCGAAGACTTCGACGGCCGCCGCGTCGGCAACTTCCGTGCCGATCGCTACACGAGTAATTACACTCAATTGGCCTGGGCAACTACGACCCTCATCGGCTGTGCCCGCACCACTTTCGGCGCAGCTCACCGTGTGGAAGATCGTCATCCCCAAGTATTCGTCCTATCGGCTTCGCCCTCGAAACCGGAAGCGGAGGCCGCAGGGCAAAAAGGCAATCCGAGAGTAAAGAAACAATCCCATCTCGGATTCTTCGGTGGCGCGAGTTTCAACCCTGCGGGCGCACAGGGCGCTATCGCCGACATTTCCAGTGGGGTAAGAGATACTCATTACACTCTATCGCCGCTATTTTCTCAGTTACACACCCAGAAAAAAAATTTATTTGACGGCCACCGTTTATTAAGATTAAGTAAAATATTTATTTGATTTAAATAAATATTTATTTGATTTAAGTAACTATTTATTTCATTTAAATAAATATTTATTTTAATCAAATAAATATTTTACTTAATCTCAATAAACAGTGGCAGTCAAATAAATTTTTTTCTGGGTGCACAAGTTACCGTAACTGGTAACGATTATTTTACAAGGTGATAGACTGTTTGATTGATCTTTATTTTTTGTCACTTGTCCGTCAGACTGCGGGACCGTCGGGAGCCAACGGGCCTTCGAGACCACCCTCGGCACACCTTCCTGCCGATGGATTCAACGGAAATAGTGGAAACCGTCCGAGTTTCCCGGTTAGCGGAAACCGTCCGAACTTCCCGGTGAACGGAAATCGACCGAGTTACCCTGGTGCCGGTTATCAACCTACTTATCCGAACTATCCGAGCTATCCGAGTTATCCGAGTTTTCCGAATTATCCGAATTATCCGAGTTATTCGGACTATCCGGAATCGTCCGGTGAGGAAAGCGACGCCGAATACTACGCAGGACAAGGAGGATATTATTATCCTGGAGTTTACTACCAGTCGCATCCAGCGTACCATCAAGGCGGCGCGCAATACCCGCTTTATGCACCCGCTGGTAATTTATTTATTAATTTATTATTTATTATTATTTATTATTATTTATTATTATTTATTATTATTTATTATTATTTATTATTATTTATTATTTATTATTAGCCTTTAGATTAATCGTCCAACTGTACAGAAAAAAAACTACCGAACCGATCGATCTTCTTTCCCAATTCCGAAGATATTTCAATTTACAAGCAAATGCTTTTTGCTGAAATCTTTTTTTTAATGCAAAAAGGATATTTGATATTAATCTTTTTTTTTCTTTCTTGTTATTAATGCAGGTTTCGTGCCATACTTTGCCGGATACACCGGAACTAACGGATTGGCGAATAGACCGGCAGCTCTCGGTTTCTTCAACGGTGAGGCGGACGAAAGTGTGCCCTTGAAACCCGCCGAGACGAAGCCCCAACGGTTGTACAGGCCGACTTCCGGTGAGTGGAAGAACAAGAGGGTCAGCAGAAGAACTTCGGTGGACGCGGTGAAGGAGCCGATAGATTCGGACGAGTCGTCTCCGACTTATCAGATATTCATTTGCAACTACGGACCGGCTGGCAACTACGAGGACCAACCGATCTACGTTGAGGGCGAAGCGTGCTCGAAGTGTCCACTCGGGACAACTTGCCAGAATGGCCTTTGTGCCACTATTTAAATGCTCTGTTGTGATTGTTACCAAATATAATGTTATATATATTATAGAAAGTTGTTTGTTTTTTTCCCAATTTTCAAGAATCGAGGGGCTTCCTCTTGAGGTCTTCCAGGACCTGATTAGTCTGAGTTCTGCTAGGAGAACCCTTCTAAGGCCCTCATAATTATTACACTTTTATACTATTCTGGTCCTGTTCTGTGCATCTCGGCTAATTGGGCACAATAATACGGTGCACAATTAACAGCGCTGTGCACTATCGTCGTGTGTAAAAAAAAACTAATTACACGACTAGATATATGTCACTTCCGGTTTGAAGATTTCATTTCTTCGACCGGAAGTGACGCCGTACCGGAAATACGTCACTTCCGGTTTGAAGATTTCATTTTTTCGACCGGAAGTGACGCCATACCGGAAATACGTCACTTCCGGTTTGAAGATTTCATTTCCCCGACCGGAAGTGACGCCATACCGGAAATACGTCACTTCCGGTTTGAAGATTTCATTTCCCCGACCGGAAGTGACGCTGTACCGGAGATACGTCACGCAATCTCCATTTCCGGTTTCTAAATTGCATAGTCCATAGCGAGGACGCAAAGCGCCCGAGCCACAACAACCTGCTGGTATGTGAAGAATTAAAGCGTTTCGATAACGATTGCTCGTATCGAGTGTACGCTCGCCGAAACCTTATCGATGCATAAATCGGTCGATGATTGATGCACGTTTTTGTAAAACCACTGTAGAACCTCCATTATCCGCTCCGGTCAAGACCGGTCTAGTCCGGATAAACAAAAATTCAGATAATCGAAAGTTCGGATGATCGAAACGTAAAACTTTTTACCGGTATTATGACACGCGTATAGGTAAGACATATATAAACGAAATAACACCATATATTTAACTTCGAAACATATTTTTAACAATATTCCAACACCGAAGTCTTATTTGAAGGATTCCGTGAAATAAAGTCGTCCATTTGGATCGAAAATGAAAACAAGGCATGATTACTTGTATTTTTTTTAGTAGCCGTTGTTGCAAGTTGGAATTTCGACAAAGTTTTGCGTAGTGAGTTGTAGAACAATTTTCGCCAAGAATGACAAGAAATCATGTCAAAGTGTATTTGTTTCGTTCGTATCCAATTATTCGTTCGTATTGTTTCAGCAGCAACTGACGACAGTAAAAATTTAACGAAATTGCCCAAAAATAATTATTTTTTTTGGCATTTTGTGCCACTCAATTGTTTTTTTTCGTTTTTACAAGCAGGTACCTGGATTCACGTTGGGAGAGACGGTCGTGTGCAAGTAGAAATTCGCGACGTTGAAAATACAATCTTACAATTCTTCGTTCCAAAGCTAAAATTCCATCCGCACCAAAGAGCCCCGACGACTTATTTTTCTCTCTCATCGAGCGCATAACCTCGTCCTTCCATTGGCTGGTGCACATCCGTTCGTGTTTACAAGTGGCACGACAGCGCGAAGGTTTCCCTCGCTCTGTTCCCCTCGGCCGCAGCGAGCGGTCGCTCGTCTGACTCAACCTGAATCGTTCAATTGGTTCAATTGTCTCGGCAATAAAATCGCGTAAGTAAACACAAAAAGCCTCGCGAGACGGAATGAATATCGTGCAATTTTCAGGATCCTCTTGACGGAACCGACAGAAAGACGCTTTAGAGCGCAAGCTTTTAACTGCCGACTTTCTCGTGCATCAGCTTCGTCGAAACACACGTACACAGAGCGGAACGCGCCTCTCCGACAGTTATCCTTCTCTCTAAAATCTTTGTCTCTCTCACTGGCCGACCGTTGGTTCGCGTCCGCGATTGGTCGCTTACCAGGTGGCGAACGGATCGGACAGTCACCGGGATCGGGCCGATCGGGCGACTTGTGCTGAGTTTACCTCCAACAAACCCCGTTCACCACATGTTGATTAGTCGAACGAACTTCGACAACATTGGCGAGGAATCGGCGTGCGTTAGTTGCGTTACGCGAGTGCGAAGATCCCGCGGGCCCAGCGACAAGCGCGGAAACACAACGAGTTTCCCCGTGAGAGAGTGCGAAGGGTAGAGTTGAGACCACCGTCCCTCCCTCCCCCCACCCCCCCTCGAGTTACGTCACACGACACGAAGTTCTCGTGTACGCGAGAGAGTCCGTACGACTCTCGTCCGTTGCGTCCAATCTCTCGGGCTTTTACCCGAGAAATCAAACCTCTTTTTTATTTTTCCTCGTCGAGACAAAAATCATCGTCGCGACAGTCAACAATCGATATTATCGTTCGTCCGCCGCACGGAGGTCGAAACCAACTCTCTCGCGGACCAAGTGTGTGCTCGACGAAACTCGGCGCGACCCTTGTCAGTCATAACCTAGAAGGGCTGGTTGATGTTGCAAATTTTTTCGTCTCTCGCAACGAGCACCGGAGAATCCCCTTGTCAACCTCCGGCGTAAACTGTTTCGCGTTAAATTTTTCCTCGTCACACGCATCGCAACGTCGCCCGCGAAATTCAAATCAACTCCAACGTCGTCGAGATTTTCCAACTGATATCGGTGTTTTTTTTGTGTTTCTTTTCGTTCCGCAAAAATTCTGTTGAATGTCCTAGTGAATTTTTTACGAGTTTCCCTCTAGATATACACAGAGAGAGAGACATATATATATAGTTGAAAATAATTTTTTTTTTTTTTGGCGACAAGGAGTCACCGGTAAAGTAGTCAAAATTCCAGTCCCCGCTAATAAACGCGAAGGCGGCCAGAGACAAGGCGACAAGTATCCGCGAACCGGCGAAGAAACGTCGTCGACTAGCAGGATGAATAGCAAGAGGAAGAATCGTTCCAATCCCACTAGGTGAGCGTTTTTTCTTTTTTTGTTTACCTTCGTCCCGATCGCTCGTCCGATACTCGCAGGCGTCGTCCGCTTCGGTGGCCAATCGTACTTCACTGAAAACTTCATTGATGTACTCTATACATCGTGTACGATGTGCATAAAGTTTGAATGAGAACCTCGTTTGATTTGCATATATTATTCATGCTATGTTTTGTTTTTTTTGTTACATTTTTGATTTGAAGATTTCATCGAAATGCAATCACAGCACCGCTGGATTAATGTGAATACGAAAAAAAAAAACAATATTTTGTCAAAATAACTTATATACCTCATTTCCCAAGTTTTCATTTAAACTATTATTAATTGATTAAGCCCAAAGTATTTATACACATTCGTTTTGTCTGCAGAAGCTTTTACATTAGTTTGCAGATATCGCACATACATTTTTTATATTTGACTAATCTTTGGTACAAACATTGGGGGTCGATGGAGCATTTTGGAATATTTTACTTTTCTAAAAAAAATGTTGTTTCTGATGTTTTGATTTCTTGTATCTGAAAAAGTGCATGTTTTAATCCAAGAATTTTTGGCACTGAAACGCCACAGCAACAACAACACAGTAACAATGGATCAATCTAAATACCGACCAGAAAACCTTGAATTGTCAAAATAACTTGTAATCATTTCCCAAATTTCTTTTTCTATAAATATTTTTTTTGCCATTTTCTATTTTCTTCTATACACCATAGTAAGTACAATTGTACTTTCTGCTTTATATCTGCACTGTCTTTGCAAAACGGCTTGTTCTGTAAATGAAATAAGTAAATATATAAATAAAATTTCAAGACGGAGCTAAGTTAAAAGACGATAGTACTGACTTAATTTTTTTATTATTAAAAAAAAATAGAAATATAAAAGTAGTTATAAGAGACAAAATTTGTATTTTGATAATTTGTTAAGCAGAAATCCCTTAATAAACGAACAAACAAGACTATAAACTGTATATTTTCAGATCCCCGCGGGCTCGGGGTCCCCAAGAAAGATGCGTGGTCGCGGAAGGGATTTACAACAACGCTCATTTCATGCATGCCATTACCAGCCATGTTGGCAACGTAGTTCAGGTAAAGCGAAAACCGCATTCAGCATGTTCTGTTCGCGTGCTGCCTCCCCACCAGATGTACAGTAATAACGTTCACGTAATTTTTTCTGGTTTTTCGTCTCCAGATTCAAACTCAGAACGGCTCGTTGTACGAGGGAATATTCAGAACTTTCTCGAGCCAGTTCGACGTGGTGCTGGAAATGGCGCACCGCGTCGACGGCACGGGAAAGATAACGGTCGAGAGCGTAGTCGAAAAATTGATATTCAAGCCACAGGATATAATAACGATGTCGGCGAAGGACGTCGATTTGGACTACGCGATAAAGGACACTTTCCAGACGGACACGGCGATCAGCAAGTTCAATGGGCTCGTCGGCGAGAAGCAGCTCGAACCGTGGGTCGACTCGATCGCCATGAACGGCGATGAGCTTACCCTCGATGGAGCATCCGTGAGTCGCCCGCTTAGTCGAGAATAAAAATTATGCCGAGGGCAAAACGGAGACGAGCTCTGTACGAATCTGCGACGACCAAAAAAAAAAGCGTTTTTTTAACGACGACTAATTGATTTTTCCGCGAAAAATCAATGAAATCGTCGAGTCGAATCGTCAATAAGACATACGCACGATTATTTTTGTAGCCTAACCGCATTTTTATATTTATTTATTCATTTATTTATTTTGTTTAATTTTGCGAACAGAACGGCTGGGATGTTATCGAAATGTTCCGTACGAACGAGCAAATGTTCGGCGTAACGTCGACCTTTGATCCTCAGCTCGGTGATTACACGCTGCAGCTGCAGCGCAAGGACACCAAGGATTACAAAGATCAGGAGCAAAAAGCGGCGGAGATAGCGAGCGAGATTGAATCACAGCCGAACCACAAAGCTCGACTGGAACTCGAGAACGGCGATGAGGAGGAGAGATTCGCGGCGGTGGTAATTATTGGCCTTCGAATAACGATGAATCATTCTCTTTGAACGAGCAAATGAATAGACACAAACTCGATCCATCCAAGGATTTAATAAAGCGTCCCACGTGCGGGATAATTAAACTTCTTGTTACTTGAATAAATACAGACGATGTCGTTTTGAGAGAACAAAAAAAAAATGTATACGATTTTTCACGTTCGCTGCCGCAGGTCCGACCCCACGAGGGTAAATATCTACCGCCGGCCAAGAGAAAAGATACGAACGTAGGAAAATTGACGCGTTCGACACCGCCGCCACCGTCGCCTGGTCCGGCGACCGGTAAAAATGTCTTCAATCAGCCGCCACCTCCGATCAACGTCAATCCACAGACGAGCAACATTCCAGTCGGTGGTCCGCCGGTTCATCCGCCGGTTCAGCATCCGGGCACGCTCGGCATGGGGATGCCGCCGAGCGGTGTCGTCGTGGCCTACAACACGCCGCCCCCTTTCGTGCCACCGCCTACGACGCAGCCTCCTCCAGGTGCGGCGATCCCCGGTGAGCCTCGGTCTCTCCTCGAGACGCCACTTCTCACTACCATCGTGTCCATCTGACCTTGACTTCCTTGAAGTCCTGGAACTTGAATTTTTTATTTTCTCGCAAACTCCCTTGAATTTTTGAATTTTATATCCTCGCAAAGTTCCGTGAATTTTTGAATTTTTTATTTCCTCGAAAATTTGGGCTTGTTTCAAAATGTATATTACTAGCGATCATCCTTAAAAAAAGTGTATCTCAGTTTCGCTGACATGCATACAAACATTCGTGCATAATGAGTAAAAAATCTATCTATATCGTATTAATTCCCGCTAAATTTTCAGTGATGCCGCAAGTGCCGCCTCAGGGTCAGCAGATCCCCGTTGCGATACCGCAGGCGCCCTTCGTGCCGCAGCAGCAACAGTCCCAGCAACAGCCACCGCCTCCGAACAAGTTAAATTTGGAGAAGCGGGAGCGTCCCGGGAGGCAGCAAGTTTATCAAGCGGACAAAGCTCCACCCGCGCCCTTCCCACAAGCGAACGTCGCCGCGTCGCATCAGCAACAGCAGCCCCACGCGCCGCACGCGCCGCTGCAGCAACAGAACTCCGTCGAGGGACAGCGCTGCGAAATTTTGACTCCGAAGCCCGAGCACCGAAAGATTCCGGCGCCAAGAGGCCGAGACGATCAGCACTCGGAGCTGAGACAGTTCTCGTCGGACTTCAAATTGGCCGACGCACCCACGGTGCAGGATTCTGTTCCGCATTCTCGCAAGCAGCAGCAGCAGCAACAACAACAACAACAACAACAACAGCAGCAGCAGCAGCAGCAGCAACAGCAGCAACAGCAACAACAGCAGCAACAACAACAACAACAGCAGCAGCAGCAACAACAGCAACAGCAGCAGCAACAGCAGCCTCAGCAACATCATCAAGAGTCACAGCCTCCGCCGCAAATTCCGCAGCCTCATCACCAGCAGGTTCATCAGCATCCATCGCCGCCGCAGCAGCAGCAACAACAGCAGCAACAGCAGCATCAAACCCCGCATCAGCAACACCAACCGGTTCAGGAGGAAGCACCGTTGACGAGTAAACCACCGCCGGGTCCGGTTCCACTGAGAACTTCGACCCCGCCGCAACAGATACAGCAACAGCAGACGACACCGCCGATGCAACAAACACCGGTAGAGCCGGCTGTTGAGAAAATCACCACTGCCTTCAAGAAGTCTACGCTGAATCCGAACGCAAAGGAATTCAATCCGAACGCCAAACCTTTCACTCCGGTGAGAGATTTATTTATTCTTTCTCGAAAATTGCCAGATGTCTGTTAGTATTTTTGGTGGGACATTTGTATCTTCGATTTTATGCACTGAAAACAGTTTGCTCTAATGTGAAATCGCATTTTTGGGATTAAAATCTAAAATATTAGGTTTGGAGCAAAATTTTATGGATTCTTGAATATTCGTGTTTACTCTCTGGTGTGTTTATCTTAGCGTTCACCGAGCACTCCTACACCGAGCAGGCCTCATACACCCCAGACACCGCAATACTCGAGCGCAGCTATGCCGACAACGGTTGTAATGCCGGCTTACGTAATGACCAGCCAGCCACCCGGTGCGTTCTCACAACCTCAGGGCCAACCCGTGACCAGGTTCCGGAAGGGTCAGTATCATCTAGGTATCGTAGCAATCCACCGATCGTTCTTCAAATTTTATTATCATAAAGCTAATTCGAAACACACAGAGACGAGACACGGTTGCACTGTAAAAATAAATTGTAAATTTAATGTTATGGAACGTGAAATTTGCTTGCATTATTGACATTAATTGAACGTTAATGTACTTTTCGTAAAGATAAAATACCACATATAAAAATTACAAATCTTTTGCCTAAAATGTAGAAGAAAATGTATCAAAGATAAACAAATTTTACTGTAAAATTGCAACGCACGTGTGGTTTGAAATTTCGGAAACGATTCATGCGTAAAGGCTTCCAAAACCGTTCATTAATTTCCAGACAAATTTTTTTTGCAGTGCACCATAATTGCACACCGCTGATTCCATTGTAAATCCATTGTTATCTCTAAGGCGGATGTCCCAAAATTATTTCGTTAGCGTTTAGACAAGTTTATCGTTTGTTACAAAGCTTGTTTCGAGAATTTTATGAATGATTATAAGTTTGAGCTATGAATTTTCACGCTATCTCGGATCGAGGCGTATGCAATGTTTTTTCTCGAATCTTTTAGTACTTTTGCATTATTCCCGCATGCCACGTAAATGTTTTCCTCCAGCAAACATTCCAAGGAACAATAAGCGTTGCCCGCTTGCTAAGCTCGAACATCACTCGGTACAAACCTGCACGGTAGCAAAAAGGCTTGGTACATTTAACGAACATTGCCTTTAACATAGCCGACTGCAATGTCGTTAATTTAAAAAAGTTGTTAAATTCTAAATGCTATCTTTTAATAAAAAAAACATGGTTCGTTGACGAAAACAGCAAAGAAAATAAAATAATTATAATTATAAATTAGCAAGAAAGAAGTTGTCAATATTTGTGGACAAGATGGGTGCGTTCTTGAACGCATTTCTGCTCTGCTCGGCTAAATCCAGAAACATTCGTGACGTATCCGCACGTACACGCAGTTGAAATGGGCGTTCTTATATTCCAGTCCATTCTCCGTCCAGGCTTTATTTTCTACCCAAATTTTCTCCGATAAACCTCTGTTATCAAAACGAATGAAACGTATCTCGCAATTTGATGCACCGTTCTCAATAAAAAAACCCACCAGCAGCGGAAACTCACGAATGAAAAGAACGCGCATAACCGAGCAGTTCCACGTTAAAGAACGCGCCCGAGCCGTACCAAGCTTTTCCACCGTCTCTGCCCACGCACACTCGATGATTTTTTGTTGTGTTTCGCTTTTCCAACGGACCACTGCATATTGTATCCGCTCGCGATTGTTCCAGTGCCAATGATGCAGCACCGTGGTCCAGACATAGCTTCGCAGATGCAGGTCGCAGCGGCAACGGGCCAGCCACTGTTGGCGCCCGCGCCGCTGCACCCGCCGTTCCAGGTGCCTTATCCGGGTCAGCCGGCTTATCAGCAAATGGTGCGAATGGTACAGGCGCCTCCGCCGCCGCCTCACATGGCCTCGCCCTATCATCATCATCACGAGTCACCGGGTCCTCAGAATCCCGGTATACAGTACATGGGACCGCACGGACATCCTCATCCTCACGTCGGCCAGCAGCAGCCGAGTCAGGCCCAATCGCCTGCGAATCAAAATCAACAGCACACACCGGGCGCTTACAATCCGCCGGGCACACCGCAACCCTCCTATCCACAACCCCCTCCCCAGGGACACGCGCCTAGCTATCCGATAATGTGCCCGATTATTCCCCCTCACATACCGATTCCGCCGCAACACATGCAGTATCTGCCCCCTCAGCCGCCTCCCGGTGCTCAACAGACCATTATTCTGCCCCACAATCAGTAGCCGCGGCGACGACCGAGACGAGAGGACTGTTAGTATTTTTGACCGCAAAGACGTAAACTAAAAAAAAAAAACAAAAACAATCGCGGCACGCGCGATGGGCGTTCGATTTTTTGATAACGTGAGAGAGACGAGAGAGAAACTGGGAGAAATATTATTCGAACGATCCCGATCTTGCCGATATTCGAAGATCTCTCGAGCGTCGTTATTGCACTGTAGATCCTGGTTCGTACTCGAGGAGCGCGGAAGCGGGAAGACAAACACGAGCCGAACGATTCCCGAACTGCAGAGAAGTTGCCGATTCTTGCACGATTTCTTTCTTTTTTTTTACATCGATGAATATAACGTTAACGATTTTTCGATGAAGCGATCGATGCGACAGCCGCTGTTGGAATGATTTTGTTCTACGACACGGCGGGAGTCGGAGGAGTGGGGTTGGGGAAGAAACCCGTGTCTAACGTTACCCACGAGGCAATCGATCATGTACCGTATATTATATGTTTCTCGCGAAGTACCGAAGGCCCGGGTGACGGAAAAAAATCGATGCATCGAGTTTCTTTTTTTTTTCTACTACTTGCAGAAATTTCGGAGATCTCTCGTTTTTGTCGTTTGTCGCTTCGACGGTCGCTCCCGAATACGCTCGGCTACGTAAGATCGCTCGTTGTTCTTCGCCGGACAGCTAAATTGAATGATCTTTTTGTTTCGTTTAAAAAAAAAACTCCACGGCAGATCATAATATCTCTACAGCCGATTCCGTTACTCTCGCGTTTCAACGACGCAAAAGAACTTGACTTTTTACATCGCCGAATAACACGCGGAGATCCGCCCCACGACGGATCTCTCGAAGCCTCTCAACTCCGGTATCTTCGCGGCCAGAGGCTCTGTCCGTCCTTTCCGCGGACTCTGAAGAAACGTCAATCCAATTTTTTTTTTCATTTTTTTATTCGTTTTTTTTCCAAATTCTCCATAGCTCTTTATATTTATATACATATTGTATCCTCTGTTTCATCGTAATACGACAACTTCTTCCCCCCCTGCATGCGTCTTATCATCTTCGGGAAATGTAATTTTTTCCTTTCACACCCCCCCCCCCCCCTTCACCCACTTTTCCTTACCCAAGCTGACACGATTTACAGCGTAGAGAAAATATTATTTTCTCGTCGGAAACATCCAGACGATACGAGAGATACATAAATTCGAGCGACTCGCGTGATAAGCGTTGAATTTTGATGTACGCGTCATAGATTTACGCAGATCTTTTTTACGATTCTGTTGCCGTTGAGCAAAACGCCTCGATGCCCAAAGAATTTCGCGAGTTTGTCGCGTCCACAACATCGGGGATAAAAAAAAAGAAGAAGAGGAAGAACACAAGAGAAGAACCCTTAGCTTTATTCGTCGGGAGAGCGGCGAGCTCGCGGCCGATTGTTCGTCGACCGGGCAAAAACTGCGAAGAGGACCTTCGAGGAGCGAATTGATAATCGGTTCGCGCGCCGAGCGGGTCGTCGAAACATTTGTGTAACGGGAGAAACGAGACGGAGAGAGCGGGCCAACGAGAACGCAACGTTGAACGTTACACGATATTGTATAAAACATCGCGCAGGCCCGAAACTTTACTCTCTTTCGCGAAAAAGAAAAGAAAAATAAAAAAAAAAAGAAAAAAAAACATAAAAAACGTTTTTAAAAAATTAAGCAAAAAAAAAATGAAAAAAAGAACATTCGTCGATGAAGGAGCGAAAGACCGACGTATCCGAATAACGAAGTGCGTCTCACTCGTCGTTCGTCACTCTTCTTATATTTTTTCTTCTTTTTCTTGCGTCGCTTATCTTCCCGATCGCCCCTCGAGAGGGGGAAGCCGGAAGGAAGTGACGAGAAGGGGACGAAGAGATAATTAAAAGAAAAATGCCCCCGAGGATTTTTCACTCGACGAGGATGTCGAGTCGCAATGTTACGAAGACGAAAGAAATAAATAAAAAAAAACCGAAAAAACAAAAAAAAATGTATAACGTGATGACGCGCGTACACGCGGAGCGTCCGACAGCTCGTGGCTCTGCAGTTTGTTGATACTGAGATTTTTTTTTTTGTTACGGGATGCCGAAGCGAAAGGATCGCGGGATCGACGGTCTCCCGGGTGGCCGAGGGTAACCGTCGATCCTCGACGAACACAGAATGCTCGAACGATATCACACGCGAGGAAACGAATCGATTTTTTTTTTGCGTGCCGGAGTTTGCGACGAACCGCTTACGAGAAGAAGAAAAAAAAATGTTATATCGATCGCTCCGATCAGTTTACCAAAGTCGCTATTCCAAATGATATGGCATCATTGATAAAATGCATAGGGACTCGAGTTTTTTCCGAGATGTCGTTTGTTTGTTTTAGTTATCTGTCGGAGAGAGATGTACGGCCAAGATGCGCGCCAGACTCTTAGCGAGGGATTTATAATGTTTGAAAAAAAAAAATTATATATATATACATGCGAGAGACATGTAAAGAGTCGGGGCGACGGAGATACGGAAGATCTTCGGCGTTGGTCGAAGAGTTCGAATGATCTAGGCAGGTTCCGAAGCAGAGTCGCGGAAATCATCGTGTGTTTACGATTACGAAGACGAAGATGATGAAGAAGAAAACGAAGAGAGTTTTCGACGTCTACGGCCTTAGACCTAGTCGTGTAAATAGGACGACGGAACGAACCAGTTAATGGTTAACGATTTTTCCTCTGGATGAGATTGTTCGCTGCGTGGCATCGTTAGACACAAATTTTATATCGAAGATTAAAAAAAAAAAGAATCATCAAAATAAAATGAATAAGTTAAACGAGAACAAGTTTTTTTTTTCTTTCCATTTTTCAGATGACCGTCCACTCCGCCGCATTTGGAGACTTAACAGAAACCGGAAATTTAGGTCTCCAAAAACAGAAACCGCAAATTTCGATTTCCAAAAGCTAAACCGTTGATTGAAATTTCCAAAATATATATAAGAAAAAAAAAGATTAATCGATTGAATGCTTTATTTCCTGTACAACGTATCGCCACTGCGAATAATTTACATCGTCCCCGTAACCGAAGACTCGGTGAAATTCTAATCGGAATCATTCCTCGACGTGAAATCGTAGGCCTTCCACGAGGCTGCGAACTCCAAGACCTTCTTCCTCTGCTGATCGAAGTTCTCGCGTCTCGGCTTGCGCCAGAGGCTGTGATCGACGTCGAGGATGCCTCCGATAATCTCCTGAGCGAAGTTGCGAGGAAACAATTTCTCGTCCTCTATAACGTGGGCGAAACCTCCGTGATTGCCAAAGTTCACCGCGAAATACGGCAAACCCTTTGGTATCGCGCTGCGAACATCCTTGCCGGTGAGATCGACGACTTTTTTGTTCGTCGACCACTCGGTCTCGCATTCTAGAAGAGCTTTCTGTGAAAAAACAAAGAATTGTCAATAACGTTACATTAGTTGCAGACTCGCGACGAAAAGAAGAAATTATTCGTTTCTTGCCTTGAAATATATCGGCGCCATGCTGCCGACTTCGTCGGGCAGCGGGACGCACTCCAATTGCATGTGAGGAAATCTGTGCTGGCCAACGGACAGTTCGAAGAAGACTGGAAACTCGTTTTTGTCCATAAACATCTTCGTTATTGCTTTCTTGAAGTTCTGCAATTGAA
The DNA here is from genome assembly GCA_917499995.1 of Ichneumon xanthorius. Taxonomy (NCBI): domain Eukaryota; kingdom Metazoa; phylum Arthropoda; class Insecta; order Hymenoptera; family Ichneumonidae; genus Ichneumon; species Ichneumon xanthorius. The sequence goes on along the minus strand of OU824205.1, from coordinate 14,251,656 downwards.
AAGCCCAAAAAATTATACACTGTTAGCATTTTTCATACAATAGTTATTTGTATGAAAAGAACGTAGAAAGGGATTTCTTGACGAGTGTGAAAATGCCTCACAACCCGAAGGCGCATTTCGTTTTCTGGAAGTGTGCTCAGAAACGCATTTTCTCGCACTAGTGCGAGAAAATGCTTCTCAAGGTGTGAAAACGGGGATTATATGCGAAACGTGCGTAAAATTGCCATTTTTGCACCGAGTGAAGCAAAAAAAAATGTGTTCGTTTTTTCCCCTCCTCTTTACCTGCAGCTCTTCCCAGACATCCTCGTCCAACTGAGTCTGGCATGAGACGTGATGTATGGGAGCCAATATACAGTGCCCTGTTGTCAGAGACACGTGAGGAGGAAGACTGACGTAGCTCTTGGCTCCCATCGCGACGATCATGTGTTTCAACATCTCCTTCGAATCGAAACACATGCGACAATGATCCAAACTCTTCTCGAGCTTCTTGTGATCCTTGATGGCCCGCGCACGATCTCTCTCGTCTTGCTTGGCGTCCGATTCCTCTCGAGTAATTCGTTGCTCGAACAACTCGTCCATGTCCATGCTCTGATAAAAGACAAAGATTGAACAACTATTTTGTTGAGAAAAATCTGGAGGCACGAGTAAAGAAATTGAATGTTGTGTTTTACCTTCGAAGCCATTTTAACAAAAGTCGCGTCGTTCTCGGCCGAAGTCTGACCCTTTTCACGTTGAAACTGCGAATTTAGAAATGTGAATATCGACCAATGAATTTCACTTCACGAAAATAAATTTGTCTCCACTCGATGCGAAAATGGCAGTTTTACGCACGCTTCGCGTGGGTAATTTGATTTTCACACCTTGTGAAGTAAAATTTCGGTTCGTGCTGTAAACTCACGCTCGTCAGAACAAGTTTTATCGCACTAGTATCGTAAATTACTATTGACTCACCATCTCTTGCAAAGTGAATTTATCGTCGTCAGCGAAATAACGGACTCTCTGGCCAGACTCGTGAGTCCCGACCTTCTTCGCTTTTCGTCTGCCCCCTGCGGGTTCTTCGTACGCGCTTCTTGGTTCCAGCGGTCTCGCCATACCTCTGGCGTTTATTTTCGTAAGGATCACGTTCTCCTCCTCCGCGGGCTTTCTTTCCTCCGATACCTTTGGCTTATTCTTGCGAATCTCTCGGGCTTCGTCCAACTGTGCTTTCAGCCTCGATGCCAGTTCCTGAAGAAAAAACATTTACATCAAAATTAAACGCAACTCGTCGCCAGTGTCGTCGTGTAGTACTGGTTTTAAAAAATGCAAGAAAATCGACGCCAAACAAATTATGTGAAAAATCATTTCTCACCGTATCGCCCATTATCTCCGCTTTGATGATCTTCGCTCCCAATTTATTGAGCTCAGCTTCGGTCAACACCCGTTCGCCTTCAGTTTTTTCAGGCGTCCCGCCAGAAATCTCGTTCCCCTCATTATCCGAATCACTCCGATCGCTATCAGATTTTTCAAATCGTTCGGGCCTCGTCGAAGACATTGATTTCCGCTCTTCCAATCGCTGTTCAATAATTCTCTCTTTTATCTCGGGCTTTTGCCATCTCTTAACAGCCGGGTGGGATTTACCTGCGCTGGACGCGGAAGAGTGCTCGCGCTCGTCGGGCTTGCGGAAGGCAATTTTTTTTCTCTCTCCGGAGAACTCTCGTTCGCTCTCGAAATTACGACTTATTCGCCCCGTTCGATCTTGGCTTCTCGATCGCGATCTATCGCGATCTCGCCGGTGCGATCGTCTACCACGATCCGGACTGTTCGTCTCACGATCCTCGCGCCGTTTGCTTTCGTCACGACTACGCTTTCCTTCGTGGTCTTCGTCTCTTCGCCAATACGACGTATTTTTTCCTCTCCCATGGCTCCGGTCCGTCCGGTCGTTCTCAGAAGCGTATCTGTTCCTCGAGTTCTTCTCCGCTTCCGCAATCATCGAGTTTATAGTGTCCAGAGACTGTAAAGTTTAAATCACAGTTATAATCATATCAGTTTCAGTGTTAATTCTAGTTTATTTTTCGTATTCTTAGTTCTACCTATTTTCTACTTAACACTGTCTCCGCTGGTAAAATCAAGCAACAGCTGCAGCAAACTAGTAATGTTACTTACTCGTGCAATCGCACTCACATACTGTACATTCTTGCAAAAAGGGTTCGGCCCGTGAATTTAAATTAAATAATTTAAAAAGAAAAATAATCATCGCATTTCACCTAAAGTTGAAAAATATTTTTTTGACCGCGTCTTTTGCAAGCATATAGTTTTTTTTTTTTTTTAAACAGTAACAATTCTTACACCCCATCTTTCAGCAGCAATTTCCGCCAAGCTCCTGCCTTCCTCCTCGGCTTGTTGCCGCGCCCTCTGAAGACCCTTCTTCAACCATGTGGGATCCGCCGATTGGCTTTTCTTCCTCTCCCAATCCTCAACTTCTGGCAAGCCGGTGCCGCCGTTTTTCCAGTATGGATTCAGCTCGTTTTTACTCTGACCGGGTTTGCTCAGAATGCAAGTCTCTCTGTCTTTTTTCTCCTCGTCCTTCTTCTTCTGCTTCTTCTCCTGCGAAGAGCACAGGAAAGATCCGGGCAGGCTCATCCACTCGTCCCTCTCGAGCGGCTTCTCAGGCTCAGATTTCTCGACTCCTTGCGAACTTTCGCCATCAGCCGTAGATCCCTTCTCTATCCATTCCTCCTCCTCCTCCTCTGATGAATCCTACACAAATGGCTCGATATTAGCAAATATAAATTAATATTCATAAAATCAAATAATAATAATTAATATAATAATTAATATTTATAAATCAAATTTATAAATTAATGTAAGTTAAATATAAAATTAATATTAATTAAATTTATAAAAAAATATACAGTTTTTCAAGAAATTCATTAAATGTTCATAAATTGCCCTTACGGTACCGGAACTGGACCTATGCTTTTTTTTGCGCTTCTTAGATTTCTTGGCCTTCTTCTCTTTCTTCTTCTTCTTCCTCGAAGAATCGCTCGAAGACAGTCTAGCCTCGACCGAGGGCAGCATCCACTTGTCATCTCCGCGTTCTTTAGCTCTCTCGGCTTGCTCCCGTTTTCTGTTGTGGGCAGCTTCCGTCTATAATGGTTGCACAATTTATATATTTAATTACACTTCACTTATAAAAAAAAATTTGACATCTTTATGTTAAATTTTTTTTTATTTTCTATTTTCTGTCGATAACCGAATGGATATTGGAAGACTTTTTTTTTTTTTTAATGTCGACAACCTGACAGTGAATATCCAAGGTCGTCGAAACCGCGACAGTCTCGTAGTTGTAAATAAAAACTCACATCGATCAAAACTTTTTCCCTTGCTTCTCTCAATGCCTGTCTCTCCGCTTCCTTGACCCTCGAGCTCTCGAATTGTATGTACGACATATCCGCTAATTTTTTCCTTATCTATCCGTACGTGTTATTGTATACAATTTTTTTTTTTCCTCATAACCCCGCTTCGATCAACGATTTTCGTCGAAAACAACAAAAAAAGTAGTTCCCTCGAAGACCCGTTTTCGAGTAAGTGGCGCCACCTGCGCAGCGATGCGAACCGAAAGCGCGCGAAATCCATCGCTCATTGGGCGAATAAAAAGTGTCGCTCGTTAAGCGATTGGCCGATAGCCGGATGTGCGAATTTTGGGCCAATCGCTGAGCGTCTCTCCAGAAAGGGTCCTTAAATTCAAACGTATTTTAGTCAACCGTTTTTGAAGCCGTTTTTCCGAGACAGACGCGTGCGAGGAGGTGATCGGACAATACTATTTTTATGTGTGTGAACCGTGATAAATTATTATTCGACAAGGACGAGACGGTCTGATAAAGAGGAAATTCGCGCGACATAGATCGGAGCTTCGGGAAACGAGGTAAGTTTCGAAAATAAATTTTTCACTCGTGCAACAGGTTAATCCGGCGTCCCGCTTGCGACGAAGCCGGTGGTTTTTAATTTTTTTTTTTTCGCAACATACAAACTACCGAATTAGATCGAGAGAACCGAATTCACAAATATTTCCGAGCAGCGTTCTTCTTCATCTAATTTTCGATTTATTTCATAAGCCGAACTATAAGACTGCGTTCGAAACCGTGAAATTGGATAAAGAAAGAATGAATTAGTTCCTAAAAAAAAAAAATTACATAATTTAAATTTACATCACGAAGCAGTTCCATTAAAATAAAATTTACATGATTTTTATTTATGATTTTTATTTACCCTCACAAGACAGTTCCGTTAAACAAAATATGTACATGATTTTCACCTCCCGTCACGAATCAGTTCCGTTCAATAAAAATTCTACACCATTTTGTTTACAGTCACGAATTACTTTGCTCAAAAAAAAATTATAATCTTTTTATTTACCTTAACGGATCGATTCCGTTAAAAAAAATGTATGCGATTTTTTACTGCCCCGTAGATGGATGGAACAATGGACTCGATAAGGCCTTCAGAGGGACGCAACGAGTTATCGTACATGTACGCCAGAGACCCCAGTATCCTGACGTACGCTCAGAGGCCCATTCCGTCAGAGAAAAAGAATCTCATATCACTGTACGAGGAGGAGGAGAGCGTCTATCCGGCGGACGAAACTTGCTCGACCATTCCTAATCCAGAGAATCTTCAGACCGTCAAAGTTTATCTGAGGCTGAAGCCTCTTCCTCGAAAGATCAAACTCACGAAGGAAGAGGCCGAGGCGTATCAAATTGTAAACTCTACGACTCTCTTGACAAAACTTCCCAGTCTGGATCACACGATCAGCTCGTTCCAGGGAGCAAAAATGGCTGACACGGTATTCAGGAAGTTCACCTTCAGTCACACTTTCGGTCCTGAAACAACACAGTTCCAGTTGTTCGAGGAAGTTATACAACAAAAAATGGTTGATTTTCTGGCTGGACAGAACGCCACTGTCATGACTTACGGTAAGGATTAAAGAAATCCTAAAAAAAAAAATATATATATATTAAATATCTATACGTATATTCGTCCAAAAATTGAATCGCGTCAAATTGCGAGCAAATTTTCATATTTCCAGAAAATTTCATGCTCTTGTCAACAGCAATTTTCCCTCTTTTTTTCCATGTACCAAAATTCAATTAAGTAAAAAATCTTTTTTTCGAACTGAATTTATTATTCATCAATTTTATTCAGTTATTATTCATCAATTTATTTATTTATCATTCATCAATTTATTTATTTATCATTCATCAATGTTATTTATTAATCATTTATCGATTTTGTTTATTTATCATTCACCAATTTTAGTTATTCATTATTCGTCAATTTTATTAATTTATTCTTCACCACTTTTATTTATTGATCAATTATATATCGTCGAAGGAACAACGAATTCCGGAAAGTCCTACACGCTCCAGGGAACGACGACGTCGCCGGGAATAATACCGCGAGGTTTGGAATTCGTGTTCTCGAACATAAACACGAGACCGACGCCGAGCTACAAGCCCACGCACAACAGCGACGTGGTGAGCCTTTCGCCGGTCGACCGTGCCCAGGAGCTCGAGGCGAAGAACAAACTGCTCACATTTGCCTCGGTCGACAAGCACGCGTACATAAACGCGTACAAACAGATGCAGAAGTTGCTTCAGGAGGAATCGCCGATTAGGCCGAGCCAGGCGTGCGACGCGCACTACAGCGTATGGGTGTCGTTCGCCGAGATATACAACGAGAACATTTACGATCTGTTGTCGAACGATTGTCAGAAACGCCGGCCGCTTCTGAAATTGGGCACCGACAGCCGAGGACAGGCTTTTATCAAAGGTCTGAAGACAGTTTGCGTAAATTCAGGCTCAGAGGCTTACCAAGTACTCATGGCCGGACAGTACAACTTGAAGGTCGCAGCGACCGCCCTGAACGCTCGGAGTTCCAGGTCGCACTGCATATTCACGATAAGATTATTGAAGTACTACGTGGAAAATATGCCGAGCGGTGTCGAAGTGAGCACCTTCGCGTTCTGCGATCTCGCCGGCTCGGAGCGTCTGAAGAAGACGCTGAACGTCGGCGAAAGACTGAAAGAAGCGCAGAATATAAACACGAGCCTGCTGGTGCTCGGCCGATGTCTCAAAGCAATTTACGAGGGACAATCCTTGAAGCAGCGACACGAGCACGTTGGTCCGTTCCGGGAGTCCAAACTCACGAGGCTCTTTCAGCGCGCTCTCTCCGGCAAGGAGCAGATAGTACTTATCGTAAACGTAAATCCCCTGCCCAATCTGTACGTCGAGACCCAAAACGTTCTTAATTTCTCGGCGATAGCGAAGAAAATCGTCGTCGAACCGAAGAAGGTAAAGCGGAGAGTCTCGAGCTCTGGATTCTCCCAGATAGTCGCGCAGAGTATAAAGTCGAGCACGAACTGGACCGAGAGCGAGCTAATCAGCATTGAGCAGTCCGACGCGACGGAGGATGAGCACAGCGTCTTCCTGCATCAGGACGAGTACGACGAGCTGCTCGACGAGAACAAGAGCTTGAAGAAAGAGAACAAGAGCTTGAAGAAAGAGATCGGCGCGCTGAAGGCTTCGATATTCAACAGGGATCTTGAGATTCGTCAGGAACTCGCGGACATGTACACGGCGATGATGAGGAAGCTCGAGACAGATTGGAGAAATCGTATAAAAGACGTTGAGGAGCAGCAGGAGGACTATCACGAGTGGAGCGTGAAGAGGGTGGAGACGTTTTACCAAGAGAAGATAAGCGAGCTGACGTCGCGCAAGCGGCGACGCTCGGAGCTCGAGGACGACGATGACGACGACGAGAGAAAAAGCATCAGCGAACTGGAGATCGAGAACGCACGATTGACGACAAAACTACAGGCCGTGAAACAAAAGATCAAGAGCATACGGGCCGAGAGCGAAGTCGCGGTTGGCGAAAAAAATAAATTGGCCTTCGAGCTCGGCCTGACGAAGGAGGAGCTCAAGAGCATGAAGACTCTGCTGACCGCTGCGCAGCAGGAACTGTACAGCGACGAAGAGAGCACGACGTACATCGAGTCACTCAAGAGCGAACTCGACGCTAAGCGAGATCGTATAAAGGTAAACAAATTCGCGGTCGAAACTCTTCTATAATCTATAATTTAATAATATATAATATATAAGGAAATAAAATATAATACACTGTAAAAAAATTCATCTTGAAAGTTAATGAACGGTATTGGAGGCTTTTTTACATAAATTCCTTCTGAAATTTCAAACACATGTGCATTGCAAGCCTACAGTAAAATTTTATATTTTTAATGAAATTTTTTGTAAATTTGCCGCAAAAGATTTTTTATTTTAATATCTGGAATTCTTATCGTCCACAAATTAAATTAATATTCCATTAATATCAGTAACGTAAGCAAATTTCAGGTTTCAGTACATTAAATTTACAATATATTTTTACAGTGTATGCAAGTAAATAATATAAGTAAAAGCATCGTCGCCTTCTCAGGAAATGGTGATCGATCACGGTTTTCGAAGAAAAATTTACGACGAACAAGTCTGAGCGGCGAAAAAAACTGTTTTCATTTACTTTACAGAGTTTGAAGAAGTTCTTGGACGAGGCGAAGGAGGAGTACATCCGAATAACAACGGACGCCGTGGAAATGGAGCGTCGCCTGAAGGAGCGGGACGAATTTTTGATCGACTGTCAGGAACGCATCGCCGACTTGGAGGAGCTCGTCGATCAGGTGAACGTCTGTCTCGCGGAAAATACCAAGGAGAAGGAGATCCTCGAGGAACGCGCGAATCAACAGTCGACTCTTCTGCGGGAAGCCGAGGAGAAGGAGGAAGTCATGCAGGCAAAATTGATCGAATCCGAGAACACCGTTAAGCGATTGAAGGCGAAGATCGTCGCCTTGGAGAACTCGATTATGCAGAACGGAAAGTCCGACTCCACGACAACTTCCGAAGATCACATGCTCGCCGGGTCGAGAATAAAGGAGGAGGTATTCTCCGAGTCCGACGGCGATTTGTCGATCGACCCACAAAAAACATCGCTTCCCGATGGAGTAATCATCAAAACTGACGACGACGCAATTCTGAGAATTCCCGCAGCGTCGTTCAGGAACAGTCAGGACAGCGAGATGTTCGTGGAGGTTCGTGAAGTCTCGTCGAGCTTGAATAACACCGAGCGCGAGTCCGAATCGCCGACGAAACTGCGAGCCAGACTCGACGATACCGAGGCCGAAAATGAAATATTAAAAGACAAATTGTCTCGAAGCTTCGAGGAGATTCGATCGTTGAAGTTGGACCTCGACATGATGAAAGATCAATGCAACGAGATCACGAATAAGCTGCTCGAATTGAAAGAAACGCAGGACATCGAGGCGGAGAAGAGAGCAAATTTGCCAGTCAAAGTAACGCGCGATCAAGCGTCCTCGCCAGCTAAAGTCCAAGAAGTCCAAGAAACTGCGGTCAAGCGAATTGAGAGCGGATCTCAGACTACCGCCGTTTTGGAGAACGATCAAATAAGCCAAACGAGCTTCGTCGATCCCAGCTGCGACGATAAGTGCGTCCAGACGACGATTGTCGAGGAAGATAAGTCGAGGGACAGCGACGGACAACTTGAAAATCTTCGGCTCAAGTACAACGAGCTGGAAGCGGAGTACAAGGAAAAAGTTTCGGCACGTTCAAATATCTTTTTCCAAGTCCACTGCTCAACTTTTCGTATATATATTTTTTTTTGGGAATACCAAATGTTTTAAACGCCCTTTACATTATTGTCTATATTTTATAGTTGGTAGAAGAGCTGGAGGGGAAGCTCAAAACTCTGCAATCCGCCAATGATTCTTTGAGTCAGAAATCCACCGAGGACGGCGCGAGAATCGACGAACTCATTCAGGCAAACGCGAGTACGACGGAAACGTTGGAGAGAGATATTGCAAAGATAATCGCGGAAAAGGCATCTGTAGAAAAAATCTTGAGCGATACCGAAAAACTTCTTACATCTCTGGAAAACGAAATCGTCAGGGTGAATATAAAATGTTATCGTCTGAGTGCGACGAACTTAGATGCGATGTATTCTACAATGGTAATGCTAATGGCCAATGCTTCGTTGCAGTGTCGCGAAGAGCATGAGGTGAAGATCTCGAGTATGGAGAAGAAATTGGCAGCGGCAAGAGAACGAGAGGGCACACAATCGGAGGTAATAGTGACTTATTTAACTCGGTGCGAAAATGGAAGTTTTGCGCACGCCTCGCGTAATTGTATGACATGGGCGCAGAAAGGGAGTTCTTGACGAGTGTGAAAACGCCGCACGGACCGAAATTGAGTGCGACATTCACAGAAGTCAGGACTCCCCTTTCTACGCCCATACCATTCACACAATTTGTCCTAAAATATTCACGAAAATCATGCTTTTCGTTTTTGGAAAGTGTGCGCAGACAGGCACTTCCTCGCACTAGTACGAGAAAAAATACCATATTGCTTTTGTACGTATGGAGTAATTTTCTCGCAGGCGATGGGAAAAAGTGGAAATTGGATTTTACGTGCATGCGTTAGGAAAAAATGTTATTTTCCTTACCAGGATATAATTTTAAAGCGATTTTCGAAAATTAATAAATGTCTTGAATCGCTTAATTTTTTTAGCTCGAGAAAACCCACGCGTGTGAAATAACGGAGCTCATGAAAGCACACGCGAGTGAAATAACGGAGCTCGCGAAAGCACACACGACTGAAATGACGGAAATCGCAAAAGGCCACACGAGTGAGGTAACAGAACTCGAAAAAACGTTTCACCGCCGTACCAAGGAACTGGAGGCGCGAATCGACGAACTTACCAAGTCCTACGAACGATGTGCTGCAGAAAAGGAAGAGCTCGTAAAGAAATTAAGTGACAACATCACCGAGATCGAGGCTTTGCAGAAACGTATCAGTCAGGCCAACAAGAAGGATCAGGAGAAGGACGATGAAATACGACAATTGCAAAAAGGTTAAACTTGCACATTCATAATTTCTATTTCGTTACGCGATTTCGTTTTTAATTAACAGTTTTGTTGATGGGTTTGCAGCATTGAAGAATCAACTCACCGCCGATGTTCACGACAAAAAGATGCAAAAGGAATTGAAGGAGGCGTTGAAAGAATTGACCGAAACTCGAGAGACTCTCCGTCGAACGGACGATCTGTATCAGAGGGTAAAAATCAGCTCAACCTCGGAGATCAACGATCTCGAGACGCAGATATCCACGTTGGTGTCTAAAATCAAATCGTTGGAATCGCGCCAAGCAACCACTCAGCACGAAAAGGCTGAGCTGGAACGCTTGCGACAGGAGAACGAAGAGCTCGTTATCGGTATAGGTCAGAAGGATCGGGAAATGGATTCATTCAAGAAAAATCGAGACGAAACAAACGCCAAATGGGAGAATTTGATGAAATCGAAGCAAGAGGAATTGGAACGCTCAAAGACCGAGGTAAAAGATCTTTCCATATTTTTTTCCGTTTCTCCTTTTTTTAATAATTTTAATAATTTAATTTAATGAATAATGATGAGTAATCTATTAGTAATATAATTTTTTGCAAATTTCACGGTTTACAATTTTTTTAGGATCACATTGGATTTATTTTTGTTTTTTTTTGTTATTTTCATAGATCAAGAGATTCCAAGGGCTGTTTCACAGAATGCCGACTACGCCGAGAGATAAGGGAGGGAAAGCGGACGAGGATACTTCACAGCAGTCGATCGCGGTTGTCGATTTGTCTAGCTCAGAGACTAAGTAAGTCTGTCTGACCAGTAGAATTGTATTTTATTTTAATAGAATTTTCGATCGAATTTATTTCTCTTTATTTTTTCGTAGACGCGCGACAAGACGCACTGCCTTGCCGCCACCCACCACTTGTCCCTTGTCGGAACCAAAGCGATCGACACGGAAGAAACGGTTGTATCAGCACGACGAGGTGTGCATAGATCTCGAATCTTGCGAAGTAAGAATTATTCGATTATCTCACGATTCGTCGCTCGTTACAAAAATACGTTACGAAATTATCCGTGTGTTTCAGGAAATTCCACCGACTCCACCGTCCCAAACGCCTTCGACGAGTACGCGAAGTTTGCGAACCCGAAGAAAGTAGGCTGTGTATTGGCTATATAATCGAGCAGACTATTGCGCGATAAATAACCTTGCTCCGGCCTTACACGATTGTATAGATTTGTCTTATATAATACTTTATCTCGGTATTATTTATACTTAAAAAAGAAAACAAAATGTGATCTTTGGTCCACCGTGTTCTCGTTGATGATAAGTTTCTTTTTTTTAATATTTTTAGAGTAATTTTTTGTAAAAAGTTCGGTAATAAAGTAATATTAATATTTTTATAATGATAATCCTTATTTTGGTGCTTAATTCTTAGCTTTGGATAAGTACTTGGATCCACTTCCTGTTTGGAAATTTCATTTTTTTTCGAAAAACTGGAAGGGAAAAGCTCTCGCCAGTTCAACTTGGCTGTCTTCAAGTAGACTAATGGCGCCATCTAACGTGCATAAGCGGGATCTTCATCGTTTTCTATAATCTAGTAACTTTTTAGCGATCATTCCCTAGCATTCACGTGCTTCTGCATATCATAACCTCGAGAGCTCGTGGTTTGTTGTTGACAACATTTTCATTCGAATCGTTGTCCGAATAGAACTTTTCAGTAAACAATTAGCCGATGAAGTTTGACGCACTTTTGGTCGAAAAAAAGGTAAATATTTTTTTACCCCCTTGTCAACCGTATCCTCGTGGAAACCAAATTTTTAAAAATACTTAACATCGATGGATCCACAGGTACAAATGTAGAGCAACCAGTTTGAAAATATGGCAACCTCTGGAGATAAGAAAAACAGTTTGAAGGATAAAAAGTGGACGGATTTGGGTGTAGAGCTGAGCACTCCGATTTTCAAAACTCTAAAAGATCTGCAATTTTTTACGACTACCCCGGTGCAGGTGAGTCCTTCAAAGTAATGTGGGCACTCGTCGACGCTTCAGTTGTTTTGATCATTTTGAGAAAACATTGTGTTTCAGGCTGCCTGCATTCCGCTCTTGTTGTCTGGAAAAGATGTTGCCGCGGAGGCTGTCACGGGAAGTGGCAAAACTCTGGCGTTCCTCATACCAATGCTGGAGTTATTGCAGGTATTGGAATCACATCCAAATTCATGCAAAACATCTCTCAATATTATTTATTATTTATTATTTAATAACAGATTAATTTTACCACTATTGTGTAATATTAAAAATATTTTAGAAACGCGAGGAAGGATGGAAAGCAACGGAAATCGGTGGTATAGTAATTTCGCCGACCAGAGAGCTGGCGACGCAAATAAGCGAAGTGCTGTCTCATTTTCTGAAGAGGATACCGAAGCTGAAGCAGACGCTTCTCGTCGGCGGAACGACGGTGAAGGAGGACGTGGCGAGACTGAAGGAGGGTGCGAATATCATCATAGCTACACCCGGAAGATTGGAAGATCTCTTGACCAATTGCAAAAGCATCAATCTAGCCGGAGCAGTTAAATCTCTGGTAATTCACCAAACCGATTGTTTACACCCAAAAAATTAATATCGCGTAAAATGGGTGTTTCAAATTCTATTTATATTTTTTTACTCCGTTCTCATAGGAATTGCTCGTCCTGGACGAAGCCGACAGACTCCTTGATCTCGGCTTTTACGCAACTCTGAACACGATACTGAGCTTTCTGCCGCGTTTGAGAAGAACGGGCCTGTTCTCGGCTACGCAAACCAAAGAGCTCCAACATCTCATAAGAGCCGGCTTGAGAAATCCGGCGCTCGTGTGCGTCAGAGAAAAATCGAGCGTCTCGACGCCCATCACCCTGAGCAACAATTACGTTCTCGTCAATGCCGAAAACAAACTCGCGACGTTGATAGACTTCGTCAAACTCCAAGGTGATCACTTGAAGTACATGGTTTTCTTTGCCACGTGCGCCTGCGTCGATTACTTCAGCCACGTTATTAACTCGTAAGTTACCTTGCCGTTTCTATCGCCATTGTCATACGGGTCATTACGTGTGACTCATGTTCGAAAATGCAGATGCACTTTGCACAGCGAAACTATCACCGATCCAGTAATTAAGGAAGCTACTGCGTGGCACAAGTTTTTATGTTGTCGGGCATAAAAATGCTCGATTTTATCGTATTGTATAGAAAGTATTATATCGCAAAAATTATCGAAGCGCAACCTCTAAGAAACGCATATTATATGTATCTTCGTAATTATTGCAGAATGCTGCCAACCACGAAGGTCCTGGCGTTGCACGGAAAAATGAAGTCGAAGAGGCACAAGATTTTCGACGAGTTTCGTAGTATACCGAGCGGTCTGCTCGTCTGCACAGACGTGATGGCTCGAGGAATCGACATACCGGAAGTAGACTGGGTCCTGCAGTACGACCCACCGTCGACGGCGAGCAGTTTCGTTCACAGGTAAATCGAATAGTGTTATTTCATTCGCGTCCTGCGACGAATCCCCTAAGGACACCGTGCCCAAACATATGACGAATAATAACTAAAAGGTGCAGCAAAGAATTATTCAATGAAAATAACAAATCATAATAAAAATGAAACTACATAAAAACCAAAAATTAAGCTAAAGTAATGAAATATAAAAAAATTTACACTTCCCGAGCGTCAAGTATCTTTATTTTATTTACCGCTCTTCGTCGATTTTAAAATTGCTAACGAAACGAATTGCACTTTCGCTCTCCAGATGCGGCAGGACAGCTCGAATAGGCAACGACGGAAACGCGTTGCTCTTTCTGCTGGAGACCGAGGACGCTTACATCGAGTTCATAAAGAGAAATCAAAAGGTCGAGCTGCGAAAGCTCGATTTGCCAGCCTCGGCCGAAACATCCTCGAGGTGTCTGGAATCAATGCGAAGTCTCCAGCAAAAAGACCGACTCCTCTTCGACAAGGCGAATCGAGCGTTCGTCTCGTACATACAGTCGTACAACAAGCACGAGTGCAGCTTGATCCTGCGTCTGAAGGACCTCGACCTGGGCGAAGTGGCGATGGGCTTCGGTTTGCTGAAGATGCCCCGAATGCCGGAAACGAAGGGCCGCGACGTTTCGACTTTCAGGGAGTCGGACGTCGACCTGAACTCGATAAGCTACAGGGACAAGCACCGGGAGCTCAACAGACTGGCGAAGTTGAGCGAGTATCGGGAAACGGGCGTGTGGCCGGGCAAGGGAAAGCGGCGCGCGAAGCAAACGGAGCCGTGGTCCGAGGCGAAGAAGCGAAAGACCGAGAGACAGGACAAACGCGGCAAGAAGAAAGAACGGAAGAGCAGGAAGGTCGAGGAGGGTTCGACCAAGAAGGCGAAGAGAAAACGCGTCGTCAGCCAGGAGGACATCGACGAGCTGGCCGCGGACATAGCGCTGATGAAGAAATTCAAGAAGAAAAAGGTTAAATTCAATCCTCCCGCGAAACTCCATGCGCGCGCTCCGAAAACAACTTAATAATCGATTCGTCTTTTGCAGATATCGCGTGAGGAATTCGACGAGGCGTTCGGCATCGCGTAAACCGTTTCTCGAACGGCGTCTGCTCAATATCTTCGAGGAACGAAATATCTTCGTGTAATAAAGTTTATATCGCCGGTTGGCTGTAAATTCTCGACGAGCGATCAATCCATCGGCGAATTTCTCGGAAGCCTTTTTTTTTTTCTTTTTGTTAGACTTCCGGAGTATTCTTCGTTAACTCGGACGTGCCCTTAGCGAGCGTGCAGGAGTGTGGGCCGTTCTATTCCGGGCGCGTACCAAGTCACGAGTGAAAAAAGAATTGAACGGATTCTGCCGGAGCCCGTCGAGTCTCGGCGGAGCTTGGGGCACCGAAGAGGGCACGGCTCTCTTCCCCCCTCCACTCGAGGCTTTCCGGCTTGTTCTCTGTGAGCCACAGCCGGCTTTGTGCCGCCCTTCGTGAAAGGGGGTCGAGATCGCTTGTACACACACATAAACCGCGTGCCCTTGCGCGACACTGCAACTACATTACGAAGCTACGCGCACGCTTCGCGATTCTACTCAACAGCGTTCTCGGAACGCGCTCAGCCCGAGGATACCGAAGATCCGTTCAAGGATCAAAATTATGTAGACTATTAAAAAAAAATTATTAAAATTTTGCATCTAAATTTTTAATTAAAATCTAGATAAAATTTAAAAAAGCAAAAACCGGTATTACTCGATGCAATTTTTTTTTTTACCAAATAAGATTTTTTTTTTTATATCAAAGCACGAAAATAAATACAAAAATTAGTGCGATGGCGTATAACGTCTATGATATCGCGGAGAATAAAAAATCTGCGGTACGAGCTGCTTCCTGCGACAGAGCATGAGTCATGCTTCGCGGTGAGGATCGTCACACATTCGCACACACTTGCGAGAGTGGGAGCGATAGACGCACGTTGGCGACGAAATAGTCTGGAATTTTATCGCTACGTACGTAAAATTTTTGTTCCCCGTTCGGAGCCGCGCGGGCCATCGAACGAATTTCCTGCAAAGAAAAATCTTGTTTTTTTTTTCTTTCGTTTACTTTCAAGGCGAGTAGGCACGATCGGCTGGAGTGAGGTAGCTCGCGTGTGTTTTACACACTCTCTCTCTCCCGGCGAGGCGGCGTCGAAGATATCTTCCACGGCCCCACCAGCGTGCTCCAGCGAGACTCTCCAGCAGCTGGTGACTCGCCGGACGGGTGGGGGGACGAGACGAGAGTGCGGCTGGTGAGTCAGAAGAGCCTTGTCCGGGGCAAGGCAGTCGCTCGCAAAGTGGTGACTACCGCACACCCGAATCACTGCAGTCCGCCGTGCACCGGATGAAACAAAGTCTCGGAGGAGCTTTTTAGTCACTCGTGCGATGGAACTTCGCTGTCGGGCACGACTCGTCGGGACAAAAAAAAACGCGCACACAAAATCGAGCCTGCGAGCATTCGGTGAGACGTTGACGCGTGCACGTGCTGGTACAAGAAAATCGTCGGTGTAAGAGAACAAAAAAAAGTTTTCGTCGAGTTTATACAAAGAATACAGAGAGTGACAATGGGACAAAGCGAGAAGATGGAACAGGAAGATAATCGACCGAAGTGGTTGACCGAACTGGAGAACCGAAAACGAAAGGTTTGTCAACCACACGTATTTATCATATAATATAATAAAGTATAACAAAATATAATCAAATATAATCAAACATAATCAAGAATAATCAAACATAATAAAAAATAATCAAGAATAATCAAGAATAATCAAAAATAATCAAACAATCAAATATAATCGAATGTTATAAAAAAAATAAGCAAATTAATCGAATATTCTTTAAACTATATTCGAATGCTCGAGTTTTAATTGTTTTTCTTTTGTTTCTTTAACATGACTGGTTTGCAATGGCATATTTTCGCTTATCTGCGTGTGTGCGCTGCGATGAATCGTCGGTAGATCGGTATCTGAAAACCGTAGGAGATTAGAGAAGGCGAACAGCGATGTGCGAGGTCACAAATATTTATCGTATCGTCTCGCACCTCGGGACTCACCGACACGCTCACCTATACGCGGAAGACTATGAGATCGCTCGCTGAAAATGAACGAAAAATTGTGTTGAAATGTAATACGAAGTTTGTACGCGAATCATGATTTTCACGTTTTCAGCCGCGTTTAGCGCACGAGGTAGGCGCGGGCGCGCCTTGCATGAAGTGCAGCACATCGTGTCCCGGTCTCGATCTACACTTCTGGCGTAAAATATGCAAGAACTGCAAGTGCAGCCGGGACGATCACGACGTGCCGAACGACGAGTTTCCGCAATTCGACCTTCTCTTCGGACCCTCCGGGAGACCCAACAGGAAGATGATTGGTACGCTTTAATTGCGAATTTTTTCACCGATCGTGCACTTTTTTTTTTTTAATCATTCGTCTTTGGATGCTTACGTGCTAAAAAAAAAAGTTTGGACAATTCGCGAGGATTTCTCGTCGTTAAAATAATTTTTCCATTTATCTGCTTCGACAGTGCTGAAAGTCGACAAGAAGCAAGCCGAGGCCGAGACGACCTTCGAGTGGGCTCCGCCGGACACGACGAAGGAGCTCGCCGCGGATTACATGAAGGCCTTGCCCGAGGATAAGTTACCGATAAAGGGAACGGCCGGTGCGGTTCTGAGAAAGCAACAGTTGCAGCGACAACTGCCGCTTCACGATATCGATCACAAGGTCTGCGACGAACTGAGCGAATCCGAGAGAAAGCAGTTCGAGAAGTACTTGGAGAACTTGAAGAAGTACGTCGGTCAAGGAAAAGTCTCGAAGGTGGGTCCTCGCTATATAGCTGATTACTTTTTTTTCTTTTTTACCTTTCAAGGTCATGCGTAGTACCGCGATAAATCGCCTTCCCTGTATTCTTCGAAATTAACATTTCCGACAAAAGCGAATTACATATTCACGTGTCTATCCACTGCGTTCGAAAACCTAATTAACTTTTCGTCAAAATATTAACGGCGTCGTAGAAAATAGGGAAGACGATTTGTTACCGACTGAGCACTGAGCGGAAATATGCAAAAGTACACACCGAATCTCATTTCCGGCTGGAAACGCGTGAACGATGCGTCCTCAAATTGTATCGTAAATCGTGACAGATTTTGCGCTATATCGTTATCGGTAACAAATCGTCTAAATTATCGGAATTAATATTTTTAAGAAAGTTTTATGAAAGTTTTTTAACAAAGAATAGTTTTAAGAAATGAATTAGATTTTCGTGCCTACGAAAACCTAATTCGCCCTGCGTCGAAATATTAACAGTATCGAAGAAAATAGGGAAGACGATTTATTACCGATCTCGTGTTTAACATGACTGTAATCCCATGGTAAAGTATGCAAAGTGACTCATCAACTCTAACTTCCGGCAGGGAATACGTGAGCAATGCATCCTCAAATTGTATAGTAAATCTTCACGATTTTGCATAGTATCGCGATCGGTAACAAATCGTCTTTCCTGTGTTCTCCGTAGTTGATATTTTGGGCAAAAGAAAGTTCAATTTTCACGCTTCTCAAAGTGCTGTCTATTGCCTACGAAAACCTAATTCGCATTTTGTCAAAATATTAACAGTGTCGAAGAAAAATAGACAAGACGATTTGTTACCGACTGAGCTTGGGCCGGTGGGCGGAAGGGATTAATCTCGTGTTTAACATGACATTAATCCCATCTTAAAGTACGCAAAATTGCCCATCCA
This sequence comes from Ichneumon xanthorius, assembly GCA_917499995.1. NCBI lineage: Eukaryota > Metazoa > Arthropoda > Insecta > Hymenoptera > Ichneumonidae > Ichneumon > Ichneumon xanthorius. The sequence goes on along the minus strand of OU824205.1, from coordinate 14,233,467 downwards.
ACCGCACTTCCGGTTTGGAATACATGGGCGATGGATCCTCAAATCGTCCCCTAACATTTCCCGATTTTCAACGTTCAGCTAACAATAATAATTTTTCCCATACAGGCAATGGGCGCGCGTCCGTTCGACATCTCCTTGATGACGCCAGCGAACGCAACCGACATGAATCGCTTCAGCCCGAAGCACAAGCCAGTAGTCCCGGAAACGAGCCACAGCCTAAGTCTTCGTACGCCCAGCAGCTTCGTCCAAAAGTCTTCCGTACCATCGTCGCACTCCACCTCCGAAGGTGTGAACGGTACGCGCAATTTCGGTCTGAATTCCCCTGCCAGGGATCGAAGTCCGGCCTCGATGGCGCGAATGGAGACCGTTCGTTCCCCGGCCCTCGGAAGGTCGTCGCACGAGAATTCGCCCCAGGGAAGATACCATCACGCTCTCTCGAGCGTGAGAAACGACGGCGAAGTGACGAGCTCGAAGCCGGTAGGGGGTTCGATAAATCCACCGTTGCACTTCGCCACGACCAACAGAATCGCCGATTGCGCTTCCCTCGCAGGACGGAACGAGTCGCCCCGCTCGCGCCTGGAAACTTCCTTCGGCTCCCAAAATTCCGAAGTCGCTACTTCCGATCCCGTCGGCGGAAGTTACAACCCTGCGGTCCAATTCGCGGCGGCGAACATGCTGGCCGATCGCGAACGAACATCCGCCGGGACGAGCGCGGGCGACAGAAATCGCGGACTGAATTACGCCACCTCGAACACTCTGCCGGATCAGGAACATCAGCTCGCCCCTTCGGCCGATTCGAAGCTCCACTCATCACGGATCGCGGACGAGAATCTCGCCACCTCGTGTCGGACACCTGGAACATACAATCCGGGATTAAACGTACAGCAATTGATAGATCGTCGGATCGACGAGACTTCCGGAAGCGAGTCCGAGGTCGCAAAGTCTCGGGAGATCGAGAATTCCCTCTTGGCCGAACGAATGCTGAACGAGGCGCTTCTGCCGCCGAGCGCCGTCCACGCCGCCGACATAATCGGCAGCACGCTCGACGTGAAGGGGCTCTCCTTCATACGCGAGAAACTGGCCTCGAAGTACAGCGCAAAGGAGGAGCCGGGCAGTCTGCAGAGTCCGACGAGATCGCGCGAGCTAGAAAAAAGAGACCAGCATGGAAACGGCGCAAAGTCGAAACGCGCCGAGCAGCTCCGCAGGCAAGGAGCCTTCGACAAAGAGGCCGAGACGAGATCGGACGTTATCGCTGCGATGAGAAATCCGTCGGGCAACAAATTGTCGGACGAGGATTTGTTGGCGATGAATTACGGAGAATCTTGTCCTTCGTCTTCGGGAGACGATCTTAACAGAGCTCGATATTCCGCTTCGGCGACGCCCGTCGACGCGCAGTATTCGCGCGGTGTTTTAGGTGCGAAAGAGACCAATTTCCCTGGCGCAGCTCTCAAGGACACCGCGGGCAACGAGCCTTGGAGGCAGGTGATGCGCGGAATTTGCGACAATTATCTGACGAAACCGGGACAGCCGAGCCACGGCGGTGTTCGGGAGGGAAACAATCCGTCTTTGGAGAACGGCACTTCCGGCGGTTCCTCGGTGACTTCCGGTGCTTCCGGCGGCAAAGCTCTGAGGGCGGAGTTGAGCAGCTACGGAACGGGAAACTCGAGCGTCGTGAGATCGGAGGGTCTTCGTAATCCGGCGTTCCCCGAAGAGGCGGTCGTGTCCTCGGGAATCGTGCAGAATCCTGTGAGCGTCGATCGTCTCAGAGGGGCGATGGAGGAGATGAGCATCGCCCAGGCGAGGACACAAAATTGCCACAAGTGCCAGGAGGGCATCCGCGCCGGAGACGTCGTCGTCACGGCCGAGAAGGCCAAAGACTCCGTTTGGCATCCCGGATGCTTCGTTTGCTCGGTCTGCGACGAACTTCTCGCCGATCTTGTTTACTTCTATTACAAGGGTAAACTCTACTGCGGCAGGGATCTCGCTACGCTCTTGGAGATACCGAGATGCTTCGCTTGCGACGAGGTGAGTCAAATAGCATTGACGTCGATATTTTACAAAGGTATCTTCCTGGATTATCGTAGAAAATACGTCACTTCCGGTCCGGAATTCTAATTTTTTACCAGAAGTGACGCCATACGTCACTTCCGGTCGAAAAATGCAATGTTCAACCCGGAAGTGTTGAACTCTCGAACAGTACGATATCACTTCCGGTTGGAAATTCGAATTTTTCGACCGGAAGTGATATCATACCGTTCGAGAGTTCAACACTTCCGGGTTGAACATTGCATTTTTCGACCGGAAGTGACGTTTTTCTCGTATGACGCAATTTCTGGTCGAAAAATAAGATTTTCAAACCGGAAGTGAGGTATTTCCGGTAAATTCTTGGTAATCTAAGTCTCCGATTTCTTAATTCCATAGTCTATAGTGATTTTTGTGGCCCAAGCCACAACAATCTGCTAGTGAATAATAAAATAAAAATACTTTCATTTTTGAAAGCATTCAAATTTTATTACTTGTTCACGAGCTGGAAATCTCTGCTGTTTGTTGGATTGCTCGGAGCTGAAACAAAAATCGACCAATCAGATGTATTAACCGATAATCTTTTTTGCAGCTAATATTCGTGCGAGAGTACACGGTAGCCGAGGGACACAACTACCACGTTAAGCACTTTTGCTGCTGGGACTGCGACGTGCCATTGGCCGGCCAACAGTACATCTCCGAAAACGATCGTCCTCTATGTCTTCCGTGTTACCAGAGGACGTACGCGAAGACTTGTCGCACCTGCGAGGCTGTCATAGCAGCCGATCAGCAGGGAGTCGCTATAAAAAATTTAAACTTTCACGCCACCGACGAATGTTTCTGCTGCGCGACGTGCAAGAAGAGTTTACTCAACGGCAAAATGGGTATCAAGGAGGACAGGCCATTCTGCAGCAAGGAATGCATCACGAAGTTTCTCAACGAACGATCGAGCTGAACGCAAAAATAGCAAGAGATGCTGGCAGCGTCTCGATTAGAGTTTAAAAAAAATTATACTATCGTTCGTATCTATAGTAATACGGTAATGTGACGAATACGACGTGCCTACTCGTACGCAAAAAAATATATATAAATAGTCATTGTGTACAGAGATGGGCGAGTTTTTATTTGAATCGTCATTCAAATAACATCGTCGACAAATAAATCTACCGCTAAATCCGACTATTGAGATCTTCCTTTTTTTTTAGTGTATTCGATTCAATAAGTCATAAATCATAATATTTCGTAACAAATTATTCATCCATTCCGAACGGCAAATGTTTTATCTTATACGGTTGTTTACGCTGACGAGAAAATAAAAATAAAAAAAATTGTGATCAAATTATTAATATATTCAATCATTGGATGTTACCCATCTCCGAGCAGAGTGATATAGTCTTCCGGATGCTCGAAGCGCAACACAACTCGACCATGGTAAATGTGGCGTTAAAAATCTTTATTTTTATTTATTTATTTTTATTTTTTGTTTCTTTTCGTAATAAACGGGCAAAACGAACATAAAACGCATTTGCAGTCATACCAATGTTCTTCAAGATACAAACTATCGAACGCGATTATTTAATCATGCATCGGATGGTCAGTAATTTAAAAATCGCGTTTCGATATCTTCCACGACAAATCGTCCACGCCCTTTTTTCCTTTTTCTTTTTTTTGTCAAATTTGAATCATCCATTATATCCTTAGCGAAGCTAGTACAAAAGGTTTCGTTTTTTCATTTTTTTCTTTTTTCTTAATATTTTTTTCTTCGGAATATGTACCAAAATATTTAAATCGCTTCGGTTGTGATCGAAGCGAGAATCACTCGACGTTAACACTGTAGCCCGCCGGGGGGAATCGGCCAAGATTTATATGCACATTTGGAAATAGAGGAACAATCGTGAATATACACTCACACACACGCGCGCGCGCACAAACAGACACACATTGGAAAACGGGGCACGACCCCGTGCTTTTCTAGTTAAAATTTTTTAAACTTAATTTTGAACGATCGTGGAGGGTCGAGCCAAGTTATTTAATCGGGGGATCGTTATGGACCACTCTGTTCGCGCGTATTATTATTATGCGAATAATCGGATCGAACCAATCATCATCGTGGACACGAGCCCGAGTGTGCAGGTAATTATGCTTTTCTTTTTTTTCTCTCTTTTGTTTCATCGTATATATCTATATATAATTATAGGTTCTATACTTAGGTACTTGCAGAGCAAAAATATTAAATTCTGGGCATTTTCGTTTCACGAATTCCCGCATCCCCAGTTCTGTGCGAACGATATCGCGGTCACTCGGAGTCGCTGTCGACGACGCTCATTACCCTCTTGCGGGACTCTCGTCGTGGTGATGATTCGCCTTTCGACGTCGGCTTCTTGTTTGCAGCACCTCCCCTCGCTCTGGTCACGCGCCCTTTGGGAGAAAAGAAAAGAAAAATGTTAGATTTATCCCAATCTTTTTTTTTTTTTTTACGAAAAATGAAAACGATTAATTCAAATCGATGATCAGGCTTTTGATTGGTCGGATAAATGTTTATTGATAAAAATACCTTCGGTGACTTCCTCGATGACCGCGGATTGATCCAATGAATCGACGTCCTTGCGCATCTCCATTCTCGCCTTTGCCTTCTTGCACTTTTCTATTGTCGGCCTGCCGGTCACTCCGTGCTCCGCCAGTTTCTCCTTCAGGCGCGCCACTCGCGCGGTATTTGTCTTGCAACCGGACCAGAATTTCTCGTAGTTGGGTACCGTGATCCCGGCCAGATGCATGTACTTCTTCAGCGCTTGTATTCTCTTGTCGTCCTCCGGACGCTGGAAATCAAAATTGTTAAGTTACTTCGCGTGAATTCGAAAATCGCGACATTTTTCTATCGACTCTTCCGTAAAAAGTGACGAAAAAAACTGATTGAGAAACATCGATGAGAAAAAGTGATGGGAAAAAGTGATGAGGAAAAGCGATGTGACGGCAAAAATGATGGCAACTACTGACCGCTTTGCTCCTCTTCGTACTCTTCCGTCCCGTATCGCTTTGTTCCTCCTCGCTTTTCTCCTCGTCCTCGCTCTCCGAATTTTTCTTCTGTGCCTTATCCTTGCCCTTTTGCGATCTCTGAGCGAGATTCACATCTTCCTCCTCCTCGGCCTCCTCCTCGTCGGACTGTTCGTCTTCGGATTTTTTAGCAGGTTTCTTCGGAGCCCTTCCGCGCCTCTTGCCGGTGGCCGGTGTCTTCGCCATTGACTTCTTCGCGGGTGTGCCTTTCTTCATTTTCTTCTTAGTTCGCGGACTGTAATCCTCGTCGTCGGAGGCGTCGTCCGACGACTTTTCCTCGCTTTCCGAGCTCATTGGTTTCGAGAATGTTTTCTTCTTTCTGCCTCTCTTTCTTTCGGGCGAGCCTTTTTCACTCTTCGCCGAAGCTTTTGATTTCTTCGAATCTTTCTCTTCCTTCTCGTCCTCCTCCTCGTCGTCGTCCGACTTCTCGCTTCCCGAGCCGCTCACTTCGAGCTCCGAATCGTTCGGCTTCGCCTTTACGATTATCGTCTTCGGTCTCGATTTCGTTGTCTTCTCCTCGTCCTTCTCACCATCCGAACTCGAAGCTTCCTTGTCGCTCGCGCACTCCACGGACATCTCGAGACCGTCGACCACCTCGGGATCTTTGGTTCGCGATTTGCTCACGCTTGGCTTCCCGGTCTTGTCGTCCGATGCTTTTTCTTCGATCGACGAATCGGCCTTCTCGTCCGCCTCATCGTCGTCCTCGGCATCGTCTTTGTCCTCCGAGCTCGCATCCTTCTGGGGATTTAAATTCACCAATTAGTTCGATACTACAAATAAATCATAAATCCATAGAGATAAAGTTTAATAAACTATTATTTTGTTTCCGTTACAAAAGGGTTTTGCCGTTGAAATAAATAAATAAATAAAATCAATTGCAGGAAAAAAATTAACGTTTTTTTAAAATGGAAATCGGTAAACGTGCACTGACTCTGTGATTTGTATAATATTAAAATGATTCGTGATATGCTACACACACCCACCAGGATGCGAGAAATACATTAAAAATCTCTTTAGAATGTTACTATATCATTTATCAAGACCAAATTCTTTGCTTCTAGTAATTTAGCAATTTAGTAGTCAACGTTTTATCGTTTGTTTTCAGCTCCAGACTATTTTCCTTTTTAGAGCACAAAGTGTGAAATATTTTCTTGTTTTTTTTCTTTATACATAAACACAAAAGATTTACTAACTTGTTAAAATGTAAAAAGGGATTTTCCCGTCTACTACTATAAATAAATAAATAAATAATTAAATAAATTTATAATATTACAATACTAATTGAATAATATTTAATAGAGAATTAGTTCAGATTATTTGTAAAAAGATTTTTCCTGTCTAAATAAATAATTAAATAAAATAAAATGCAGAAAAAAAAACCAGCCGAGTACCTTTTCAGAATCCCCCTGCTGTTCAACGTCGTTCTCCGTGTTCTCTTTCTTCTGTTCGACCTTATCTTTGTTGACCATTGTGTCGTTCTGTGCGCTGGGCTCGTCCTCCTTCTCGTCAGGCACCGACGAATCGTCCTCGTCCGTTTTCTCGTCCGAGTTGGACAACGGAGCCTTGGAGTTCTCGCGCAAGCCGTCCTGACCGTCGACCTCCATCGTGTCCTCCTTTATCGCAGCGCTGCCGTTCGCCTTGCGAACCGGCTCCTCGGAGTCCTTCTCCGGTTCGGCAGGCAACTCCTTGATCTCGCTGCGCGGCCTCTTGCTCGGCACCTCGCACTTCTCGTCCTCCGACGAATCCTCTCGCTGCCTCTTGCCGACCAAGTCGACCTTCTTCGCTTCAGCGTCGACTCCGCCCGACTTCACCGAAGTCATAACATCCTCCGCCGACTCGCCGTGATCTGACTCGACCATCCTCACAAACTTCTATCAAAACTTCCGTTAAAGAATCTGAAAAAAAAAAATTGTATTATTAAAAATTTAATTTCTCACAAACGTTGTTACAACGCTCATAGTCGTTTCCTCGCTGAAACTTCGCTAACTTAATATTTTCTTTCCGCTACAACATTCAAACAAAATTAAGAAAAACAAAAAAAAAAATCAAAATTTAATTTCTCGTGAACGTCGCTACATCGCTTATAGCTTCGCGGTCGCCAAAACTTTTTTTTTCCGACGTCACGATCTAGTCGTATCGACGAACCAGTACTTTCCTCAATTCGACAACGCTACCTTAATATTATTCCTCCGTTACAACATCCCACAAAGATTATTACGCAACCGCACGGAGCGAGAAAAAAAACAACATTTCGATAACAAAATTATTTCCCGTACATTGTCGTCGTTACTCAAAAGAACATGCAGCAGTTTCAAGATTGCGCGACCGCAAAAACTGCATATCTCTCTTGTGCTAACGAATGCATATGCATAAGGCGTGTTATCGCGTATCGAACCTACGCGCGTGTGTAAACAAGCTGTTAAATTATTAAGTCGACTAGTGTGCGAAATATCGTTCGGACGATCGAGGGTCCGCGGCGGCGAGCGCGCGGCGTCTTCGCGCGTTCGTCAAATCGCCGTGCGATCGCACCCAATAATCTCTAACTGGCGACGATTCAACGAGTTTTTTTTCCGAGCCGGGTCACCTGACGCTAAAACACACGGGCGGACTGGGCATAACCCCGTATGCGAACGATGGACTATGCGCGGTTCGAGCGAGTCTCCAAATTCAAGGAGACTGCCGAGCGGCCGCGGCGCGGGGGCGGAGGGAGGGGCGGGGACGGACTGTTGCCTGTAAACAATTATAGACTACTTTCGCGTAATAAAAAAAAAAACCGACTTAACGTATATATGCTTTGCGAGACGAGAAAAGAAAAGGATTACGAACGAGCCAGGTTTACGAGTGTGCGATGCGCGACGCAGTAGACGAGTAACTGAGAACTACGACGGAACGATTTTCCCGGCAAAGCTTCGCGTTTGCGGCAATCAAACAATCTCACGTTCGGCCTTAAGAAAATCCAGCTGTATAGCCCGCCGCCTGATGTGTTTCCCCCCGCGAGCACTTTTTTTTACGAACGATCCAAAATATTGTTCCCTCGGTGCTAAATAAAAAACTTAAAGTTTCGATGAATCTTGGGACTCACCGCGATCGACGTTGATGAACGCGATGTTTGAGAAATTGTCACGATTACGTTACGGTTAAGGACGTTTGCGCGGGCAAAATCTACGCGGCGACAACGATGCGTCGGCCATTGGCCGGTATCCTCGACGTGCTTCGCCGTCGTAGCGTTTTTTTTTTTCCCTCCGCGAGAGAGCGAGAGTTACGACGAACGTATCTTAGCTTAGAGATTCTCTCCCCGCAGCTCGACGGCAGCGCAGCAGTGCCGCCTTACTGTTTAGCCTCGCTAGATTACGTTTATCGTAACTTTCATTCCGATTGTAAAACTCTTAGATGCGAGAAAAAAAATGAAGAAACGATGATGATTGTCCGTATGACCGTTTAATATTAATGCGAAATTGAATGAAACTCGTTTTATCTCATTTACCTGCGGTTTAGATAAACTATAGCGTAGCCGTTCGCCTCCCTTTCAACGTGTTTAATCGTAACGCGGATTACACCTGTACGACGTTAACGATTCTCGATTGTTCGGTTGCCTCTGTTGGGTCGATGTGTGTGATTTTTACACACCAAGGCCATCAAGGTCAATGATTTCATGTGTGCTACTAAATACACCGATGTATCGAGATGTATAACGCTTTCGTGTAAAGATAATTTATCTCCTCTGGTTCTCAACTTATCGCTCAGCCGCATTTTTGTCTCTCATCCGCTGGACACAAAACACGACGCGATTGTGTTGATCTTTTCGTTTTGTTTTTTTTTTTACGTTTTTCAAGTTTATAAATTAATCATATCTATTATCTACCTGTCTGGATAAGCTTATACCTATCGTGAGCTCGTTCCGCTGCGTCTAAAGGACTTTGCCATAGGAGTGAGCGAAGCGCTCGAACAGCGTGAAGTTGTCCGCGACTCTCAAACTTCAACACTGGTTCTCAACTGGTCCGTCCGCATTTTTGTCTCTCATCCGCCGGACACGAAACACGTCACAATTGCATTGATCTTCTCGTTTAGTCTTTTTTTACATTCTTCAAGTTTACAAATTAATCATATCTACATTATCTACCTGTTTGGATAAGCTTATACTTCTCGTGAACTCCGTTCCGCGGTTTCTCGAGGACTTTGCCATAGGAAGTGGGTGAAGTTTTCGAACAGCGTGAAGTCACCCACGACTCTGAAACTTCAACATCGGTTCTCAACTTCCCATTCGCCCGCATTTTTGTTTTTTATCCGCCGGACATAAAACACGTCGCAATTGCATTGATCTTCTCGTTTAATTTTTTTACACGCATCAAGTTTATAAATTAATCATATCTATATTATCTACCTGTCTGGATAAGTTTAAGCGGTCTCGCGAGCTTGTTCCGCGGCGTTTCGAGGACTCTGCCATAGATAAGTAAGCGAAGCGCCTGCGCTGAACAGCTTCAAGTTCTCCGCGACTTCAACGTCCGCCCCACCGGAAAGTAACTAGGCAGGACCTAGGGAAAGGAAATTTTCGGTAGCCAATATCAGCGTCGCACTTTCCCTTCGTCGTGTCCCGTTCTATTTGATCTCCGCGGTACGAATGATCGAACCAAAGGGTTAAACCGTATCCCGCAGTAATTCACGAGTGGCTCCAGTGGTCCCGAATTTTCAGTAGCCTCCTCAGAGAGTCGCACGTTCGAAGCCCCACCGCCGAGCACAGTCCCGGCCCACCGACGATATACACACACAGGACTGTGGGACAACCGTCGTGCGAGGAGTGTTAAAAATGTCAGGTCGGTGGCGCGGCTTCGGTTGACAATTGCCCAAAGGGAGACGCCGCTGTGTACGGAGCAAACCTTGCCCACTGTGCCTGTCCGACTCCGTGCAGGCTTCGATGAGACATTATAAATTATCGATTGCCAGGTGGTCGTAACTGTTTATCGCGACATGGCATCCCGCAGGTGAGACACGTTTTTCCCTAACTATCGAGAGGAATAATTGGAAAGAGATGAAAAAAATGTATATATGTATATGTGTATATGAGGCGAAAAAGGAAGACGAGAAAAAAAGGAAAAAAAAGTTTAAAGTCCCCCACCTTAGAGCGCAATTATCATAACTCACGGACACCGAGCGCGCGGACACACCGCGGCTCCTTGCACTTCGTCGTGCTCTCGCGATTCCCGTGGCCGATTACGATTAGTACCTCGCGAACAGTCGCGGGTAAATCGCGTGAAATTTTTTACGGGTGGAAAAAAAAAGACGTCTCGCGGCCTATTCGAGTCGAATGGAGCTCTCGCGATCACCTTGGATCTTAATCGTGCCACGGTCTCCGACGGTTTCGCGGAAATAATCGCGTCGTTCGTCACTCGGTCAACGTTGATATCGGTCGCGGTTGCGAGTCGTCGAAAAGAAAATCCTTATTTGGAAATTTATAGGCGGATATTTCAGTACTGATATGTGTAAGGCTAGTTCAGACCGATCTTCCTTAGGTGCGGCTCGATCGAATCTTTGCATCGCAGACTCTTTTGGTTTTTTTTTAATTCGCAAACTTTGGCTAACTGCTCCGAACTTTTAATCTGAGATTATTGTGTTTTTTTTTTCTTGGTTGCTGCGCAGATGGTTTCATCCCAACATATCTGGAATAGAAGCCGAACGTCTATTGATGGAACGCGGATACGACAGTTCGTTTCTCGCTCGACCGAGCTCCTCCAATCCGGGAGACTTCACTCTTTCGGTCCGGTGAGTCGGAGGTCGAAAAATTGTTGACCAAAACATTTTTTTCATTAATTGTACATTTCTCTTGAAGTATTAAATTTTTTTGACAGAATGTAAAATTCATAACACAGTGAAGAATTCATCTAATAATAGTAGCACATTTGTCAGAGAGAAAATATAAATGACATGCCATTAAATCTGGTCAAAGACCATCGACTGTTCATTGCTGAAAAAAAATTGTAAATTTAATGCACCGGAATTGAAGTTTTTGTGCAAAAAGTGGTACATTAAATTTAATATACAATTGTGATGAAAACGAATGGACTTTTATAGAAAAATTGAAGTACATTATTGAATTTAAAGTACTTCTACACTGAAATTAAAGTAAATTATTAAAAGTACAAGTATTTCTTAAGTTTTCAATATCCTGTACATTAATTTTTCATCACAATTGTACATGAAATTGAATATACCAGTCTATGTATAAAACCTTCCAGTACCAGTACATTAAATTTGATACAAATTTCGTTTACACCGTTATTGACACTGAACAGTGCACCATTTGAAAAACAGTCTCATATGTTAATGTGATGAAGGAACATTATGAGAAAGTGATATGTGATATCGGATATGTATATTTTTTTAAGTAGATAATACAAGTTTATACCTTCATTCCGCAAACATTAATAATAATAATTTATCAGAGAAAAATAAATGAATGTAAATGATGTTTATTCATAAATTTGATAATTATTACTTCGACCGATTTCTCTTTTACGACCGTATATAAAAAAGCATAAATATTACCATTTCCTGAATAACGAATTACGAAAGTTAAAAGCTGAAAAGTTGAACTAGCACTAGCATTGATCCAACCACTAGAATTATATATGTATATATGTTATACGTTAACACAATAATGCAATGTCTCTAATCGGAGGAAACCATCGGGTCCCTCGCGCTATTATTGCTTAATGAGAATTCATTTAAGAAAATCTTTCCAGGAGAAACAGCGAAGTGACTCACATCAAGATTCAAAACACGGGGGATTTTTACGATCTCTATGGAGGCGAAAAATTCGCCACGCTCTCGGAGCTCGTGCAATTTTACATGGAGAATGGCGGACAGTTGAGAGAAAAAAACGGCGAGGTAATAGAACTGAAGTATCCGCTGAACTGCGCGGATCCGACGACCGAGAGGTGGTTTCACGGCCACCTGTCCGCCAAGGAGGCCGAACGTCTGATGCTGGAGCGTGGAAAAAACGGATCTTTTCTCGTACGCGAATCCCAAAGCAAACCGGGCGATTTCGTTCTGTCCGTGAGAACGGACGATCGCGTCACACACGTTATGATACGATCACAGGTGAGATATTCTCGGATGCGTTTTTACCTCGGATGAGTTTTCCTCAACATCGTTAAATTGCAGATGGAAAGATCATTAACGTTCCAGGATCTTAAGTACGACGTCGGTGGGGGCGAAAAATTCGACAGTCTCAGCGATCTGATCGAGCACTACAAACGCAATCCGATGGTCGAAACGAGCGGGAGCGTCGTTCATCTCAGGTTTGTCTACCAAAAGCAATTACTCAATTCTCAAAATTTTCCGCGTAATTTTTGTATCCGTAAATGACAATAAAAGTAGTTGCTGTACATACATAAATAAATTAATTGACGAATTTTTAAGCTGATATACTTTATACTTGGTAATCGTTAAACGGGGACTTTCCGTTGATCAACAATAATAACAATAATAAATGGCTTACAGACAACCGTTCAACGCGACGCGTATAAACGCGAGCGGTATCGAGAGTCGCGTGCGGCAACTGCACAAAGAGAACGGTTGTTCGAACGGCTGGCTATGTTGGAACGGAGCGGCAGCGGACAACGAGTCGGGCGCGGGTCGTGCCAAGGGAAAGGCTGGTTTTTGGGAAGAATTCGAATCTCTTCAGCAGCTCGAGTGTCGTCACTTGTTCTCGAGGAAGGAGGGTCTCAGGCCGGAGAATCGAGCCAAGAATCGTTACAAGAACATTCTGCCTTGTGAGATCAGAACATTTTTTTTTAATTAAATTTTTTTCTTTTCGTTTCGCATAACTCAATTATGCGCTTTGCGAAGCATCGATATTTATGAAATGCGAATTGCTAACGTTTAACTGTGCCTTGCAGTCGATCATACGAGAGTACGACTGAAGGATGTCGATCCTAACGTTCCTGGGGCAGATTACATTAATGCTAATTATATTAAAGTGAGTGGCTTATCGAACTACTGGACGGAGACGATTGTTTCCGCGTTGTTATTTAAAAGAAAAAAAAAATACAAAAGAATAAAAATAACACTGCTCCTACTGTGTTGCAGAACGAGGAGGGGGAAGGCACGTGCACCGGCACGACCGCTTCGGGCGACACTTGTATATTCAATAAATGCTACATAGCCACCCAAGGTTGCCTTCCCAACACTATACAAGACTTTTGGCACATGGTCTATCAGGAGAATACTCAGGTTATCGTTATGACCACCAAAGAGATGGAGAGAGGAAAGGTATTTAGAAGAAACGAAAAAAAAAAAATCACCGAGAAAGCTCTTCGGCGATAAGATCAATTTTATAATTATCATACTATCAAGATGGTCTTCATGTTAATCTCTCGTAGAACAAGTGCGCACGATACTGGCCGGAGGAAGGGGAAGTCAGCGAGTACGGAGGCGAATGGAAAGTGCGAGCACTCGGGCGTACATCCACGGCGGACTATACCCTTCGCGAATTTCTCCTGCAAGGAAACAAGCCGAACTTCTCCGAGCCGAGACGCATCTACCACTATCACTTTCAAGTAATATATCTGTTCGCGTTGTTAAATTGTGGTTAAATTATGAAGGGCGGAACGAAGAAAAGAAAATTAATTAATGTCGTGCGTTCGTGTCAGGCTTGGCCCGACCACGGCGTACCTTCGGATCCAGGATGCGTTCTCAACTTTCTGCACGACGTTAACGCGAGACAAGAATCGATCGCCGCAGCCGTTAGCCCGAGTGGCTCGACCAATCAATCGCCGACATCCGTGGGACCGATCCTCGTTCATTGCAGCGCCGGTATCGGACGCACCGGAACTTTTATCGTCATCGATATGATCTTGGATCAAATAAAACGGCACGGTGGGTTTGATTTATTTACTTATTTTTTTTAAGTATGCATTAAACTTAGATTCCCAGCCAAAAGTGAGATTCAGTGAGAATTTGAGAATACAATATAAATTTGAGAATTCTATTGGGATTTATAATGTTACCGCAGGTCTGGATTGCGAGATCGACATTCAGCGTACCATTCAACGGGTTCGCTCCCAACGCTCCGGTATGGTGCAGACGGAAGCACAATACAAATTCGTTTATCTCGCGGTTTTGCACTACATCGAAACCGTGTCGCACCGGAGAATCGCTCAGCAGGTTCGTCCAATTACATTCACACATTTGCGACCACTCTGGCACGGGGCATCGGTGAATCATAGAATTTCGCAGACTGATAATGCTTGTGGTTACGTGACTTTTGATTATTCTACCTCATAAAAAATGCACTCAGTTTTATTTGCCTATCGAGCAGAAATTTGATAATTTTTTTTCTCGTCGCAGATAGTAAAAAAAGAAAAAAAATCGTTTGAAATTTAATGTGCCGATGCATTAAATTTACAATTTTTTTTAACAGTGTACAGAATATGTTTGTGCAACGAAAAATTTGCTCGGTTGGGATGAATCTCGATTGAATTGTGTTCAAATTTTGCGTATAACTAAGATAACCCCTCGGGAACGGAAACCACAGCGAAGGAATGTGTTTGTCAAATTCGAATACTGTTACAGAAATCGCTGCAGCTGGGACGCGAGTACACGAACATCCGTTACAAGAGCGAGAGCAACGTGGTGAGCGCCGGTGGATTAGGCGAAACGACGACCGTGACTCCGACACCTACGAGTCTAACAGCGCCGACGAGCTTCAATCTCGGGACTGCTGTCGGTGGTCTGAGGCCCAAGTAATTATCGCCAAAAAAGGCCAATAACGGAAGCAGGTTCTGACCCACATCTTAAATCTATCCAAGGGTTCTCCTAGGGCTGGAACCGCTCGAACGCAGTAACGTCTATCGCTGATTAAATGATGAGAAGAGATGTGAGAAAAAAAATTATGATAGACATATATATATATATATACACATGGTACTGGCAATAAAAATAGCCTCCAATTTGACCCGTAGCGAACAGGGACCTATTCGAGCTAATCCGTGGAAGTATTTGCTACGTTTGAGACGCAACGTCGAGCATCCGAACATTGTAAATCTGTAAAATTGATTAGTGCCTCGTGGAACATTAAGAAATTTTTCGAAACATTTTTTTTTCGGCCCCCTTGCCAAGTACACACTTTTAATATTTCTAGATAAATACTAGATAAATATAACATGACACGTTCAACGAGTACCCGAACGACTCGCAGTCGCAAGACGAAGGTCACACGCTTTTTATGCCTGAGAATTGTGTTGCAAAAAAAAAAAAGGAAAACGCGCAATCGATATATATCGTACGTTAAATATTAATTAGCCGGAGTCAGACTCCGAAATCTTCGCTTTGCCTCGTTGTAAGTTTTTTCTTTTTCATTATTTTATTTTAGAGTTTATCGATAGCTACGATCGATTCTTAAATTGTGATTTGCAAAACTGTACAAACATCCGTTGTCGATCTGTAGTAGTTCAACTGCGTTTTTTTAATTGTATAACGTTTCGCTTTTAATTGTTTTAAAAAAATAATGTTTTTTGCGTCTTTATTTCCAAGGTAAACAAGATTTACAGAATAGAATTACGTTGTGTTTTTGATACTCTTAGTACAACGGTGGGGCACGGACGTGCGTAAATTAAAAAAAAAAAAAAAAAAAAAAAAACCCTCGTCGAATTCCATAAAAGACCGCTGTGCCGGGTATGTTGTGCATCTATGTATGTCTCACCCGATAAGTTTAATAATTGTAAATTTTAAACATTGCCTTTATAGTACGGTGGTTAAAAAAAAAACGGACAGCAAATATTATAAAGAGTTCCGAGTAAATTTTGTCGAGGCTTCGCCCAGCGCTGGGTAGAGTTGGCGAGGTCTTTGTCGATGTCACGGAATAAAATGAAGACAACAACGCGACGCGTGATATTTCATTTATATACTAGAGGAGAAGAAATTTTATGTATTTCAATGCGCGATAAAATGCAATTGTGATAATGTCTTTTAAATTAGGTTTTTATAAAGCTTTAAGTTAACGTCCCGTAAATTAATAGATTTTTATATTAGAAGAGAAAGCTCTGAGATCTTGATCTTGAAAGATTTGTTTTTTTGTTCCTTTTTTCCTTTGTTCAAGACCGTTAATCACTCGTATCCGCTTCCTGTTTAATCGTCCTTCTGTTTCTCTTATAACGATCACATCTTCGTTCCCGAAATTTGTGCTTTCGGGAATGCACAAGATACGATACACGTGAAATGCTTAATATCTACACTAGACGAACACGTTGGAATATTTGGTTCAAGAAAGAAAAAAAGAAAACGAAAAGAACCAAGTACTCGCCGTGAAGGAGAGAATAGAGATTAAAACAAGTATACTTGATATCCCTCGAGCTAACAGGCATAATATGATGATTCCGAAGAATCTATTGCCCTTTGATCGTTGACAAAAAAAAAAAAAGAAATAAAACAAACAAACGTGATTTGAAACACCTCGGTCTTGTAGACGTACTATTATTTCGATAAACATAATTCTGAAAAAAAAACCAAGCCTGACTATATATAGGGAGAAAAAAAATAAAATTAATTTTTTGTGTAAATGATTATTTATTTTACTCGTATGATTCCCTGCTTCGTTCATAACTAAATCATGTGCATTATCGATATATATATATACACACACACATATATATATATACTAAGTCGTACCGCGTTTAAACTGCTTCGATTACAAAATATTCGAAATAATTTCGTTAAAGTCCATCAATGGGGAAAAATCTCTGTTTGTGATTCTCTCTTTTTTACCCTCCGTAATGATCGTTTCGCTTTTGTTGAAAAAATCTTAAATACTATATTTTTACTGTAATCTAGATCACCTTTGCAGCGTATAACACTGAGTATCATTTAACGATCTTAACTCTACTTTGGAATACCTTCTCGATCGGCTTTACCTCGCCGAATCGTGCTTTGCGCTTTTCTATTCTCGCCTCGCGCTCAGCCTTTTCCATAATACTGGATGCCGTTGTGCCGAATCGTTCGGAACGTTTCTTCAACACCTCGTAGGACACGTGCTGCAAGAAAGCACATCAAATAAATCATAACAATTTTTACAAAAACGGATTTTTTTGAATTGGCAAAATGCGACGTTTTTCAAACATTTTTCTTGTAAGGAAAAGTGGTCGAATGTCGGGCAGCTCTATATAAAAAAAGAAAAATCTCGAATATCTTTAATCTTTGAAATATCGATTATTATTTTAAGCTATGAATTGATTGGCATTTACCTATAATTTGCTATTAAAAAAAAAATTAATCTGCCTTGTATTGTACATGGCACGCGGGGAATACAAAAAACCGGTAATTCTTTGTTTTTAATTCATAAATTCATCGATAACAAAATCGTCTACTCAACAAATGCACAAGACAGCTGATTCGAAAATTGTTCTAAAAATCAACAATTTATCAAAGACTAGAAAGATGGAAACATACGTTTCGAGCTACGTAACCTCAATTCGCGAATTCAACCATCCAAGCTCGATAAAATATTTAATGTTTATCTTACCACCGGCGTCTTGATGGAGGCCGATGATTTGCTGTTTTGATTGTTGACATTGAATCTCTCCGATCTGGCCTCTTTTTTGGCTGATTCGGACAGCGGCAGGCCAAACTTCTTGGCCCTCATCTCGAGTCTCTCCTTCACACCCAGCTCGGATAATTTTATAACTTTTTTCTCCGGCTGTGAGTCGCCCGATATCTTTGTCGTTATTTCATCCTCCTTAGCCTCGTCCACTTTGACCTCTTCGATTATAGCTTTACGATTGAGAACTATTTTCTTGGTGCTTCCGGTGGTGCTCTCGGTCGAAAGTTTGCGCTTCTCTCCCACTTCCTGAGAATCCGGCTTGCTGGACAGTTCCTCAATTTCCTCGTCCTATACATATACAGCAATGATATATATTTTTCCATTAAAAAAAAAAAAAAACAAAAATGTTATTATATTTATTTATTTATTTATTATAGAATCATATGAGCAGAACCCAAATACAAGTTAGGAAGCCCGAAGAACTCAAAATAAGCATCTAGGAAAATATATAGACATAAGTGTTCATAAATGTTTGAAATGGTAGATAAGGAGCACTCCAAGGGCGATTGAGTGCAAACAATTATATATTATACATAAAAATTAAATTAAAAAAAAAGTCTTGAAGAAGGCAGCAACCGAGAAGATCCTACATTTTGCTTGAAATTATGAAATCTTGGAAAATTAATATTGGAGATTTTTTATTTTTATACTGTTGTACGTGAAGGTGTTAATTTCATAGAAAAATCTCTAACGTATGTTCCCTATTATGATTGAAATACCACTTATATATATGTAAAATGCCTGTTAAATAAATAAATTTACAAAAACAACAGAAACTCCTTTTATATTTATCAAATCCGTCTTACCCCAAGCACTGCATCTTCGTCGAGTATCTCGTCTGTGGTCTCGTCCAGAGACAGTGTTGAGTCTAAAAACACGTGAAAAATAATATTTACATTTTTTTACGAAAAAAAAAATGTACATCGCTTGTCCATTTCCTGCTCCGTTACGCGTAGAGAAAAAAAAACATACCACCGTGAATGGCTAACTGAAGCCGCTCGACGAGTTCGGTTTTATTGCCGGTGGTAGGCAATCCGCGCTGCTTCAATTCGACCTTCAGATCGGCAACCTGTGGAGGAACAGGGCGAATGGATGAGCGTAAAAAAAAAAACCCGAAGAATAACAATTTTTTTCATGTGCGAACAATTGAGGGTTAGACGTGACTCGAGGTGAATCGGAGCACCGGATAGTCGAGAAAGTTTGTAAAAGTACACTTGCCTTCATCTTCGAGAGCTCGCTGAGCCCTTTCTCGTACGACGAATCAGCCATTGCTCCTTATATCGCGATGACAAAACAAGTATTACGATATCTACGAAGCAAAACACTAACACTGTAACCGTAGCTGCTGGGAGGGCTACAAAGTGCTACAAAGCTTATAGCTCCTGACTGGCTCGGTCGAAACTGTGCCGTGAGTGTAAACGGAATAAATTAAATAAGTTTTACGTCCAAGCCTACCGTCGCGCTCCACGGTCAGTTTCGGCGATTCAATACAACCACGAATCGACCACGAGAGCCGTGTGTTCCTTAATTCATCCGCTTCTGCTGCACTTCCGGTTTCGCAATCTCACTCTTCGACCGGAAATCATGTATTTCCGATATGACGTAACTTCCGGTCTAAAAGTGAAATTTTTCAAACAGGACATGACCTAACAGAGATTTTTAAATTGTTTTCCGCTGAAATGTATTTCGAGTACAGCCATTGCCGGAAACGTTTCATACGGTAAGGGGAAGTGAAATATCGCCATCGGTAAACTTTTCTCAAGGGTGCTAATTTTCTTTGAGGAAAAAGCAAATACCGCTCATTTCCGGAATGGGCTAGTTGCGGTTACTTTACCGGTTACTTATACTTCATGTAAGTCACACCGTGACCAGAGTGTTTTTTGCCAAATTGTCGTATACGAATTAATTTAGTCTATTTAGATGCTGTTCTTTAGATCATTTCTAATGTTGCCTAATGTCGCGATCGATGGATCCTTGGCCAAAGCTCAAAGCTCGAGCACGGTTGCACGGTCGGCCGAGGAATCGAGGAGAACAATCCAGCCAATAGGCGCTCCGCAGTCGGTAGTTAGAAGTCGCCTTGTCGTCATATGTTTTCTGTCGAAGAAACGACGTCCGTCTGTCAAAATCGTTGCCTATCGTTTATATTTTTAATCGTAATAACGCACAATCTTACAAACATTTTTTTTTCTTTCGTTAAGTAACTCCGCTGCGTTCGGACTGTCGAGCTGTCGGAGTGTTTTTACATTTAACGGTGTCGTCGCACCGATGCGCTTCCTGAAGGGGAAAGTCTGACGTGGTGCAAACTTCGACTTGTCGATTATACAGGTTACTTGGGAAATTTTATATTTTTTTTGTTTCTTTTTCGTCACGATTTAGTACCGACCTGCCGACGAAATTCAACGGAGACACTTTATATCGAGACCGTTGTTATTTCGTACACGATCGTTCGATCGAAGAATCTATGGACAAACTCCAAATCCAAACTTTTGTTTTTCATCGTCAAGGTTGGATTCAGAATAGTTTTGGCAATTGGTCTTGCATTGTTTTCTTGCAGGTCGTTCGAGCGCTCGATCCGCCGAGGTTCACTGGGAGTTTTTACTTATCGCTACGCGGTAGCCAAGGCCATAAACAAAAAAATTTCAAAAATTGAACTCCATTGGAGGCAACATCGCCAGTTTCAAGGTTGCCTGTCCTATGGTGAGGATGAACAGAAAGCCGAACAGCGCCACTGCCAGATTAAAGCAGGATTATCTGAGGCTGAAGAAAGATCCCGTACCGTACGTGGTCGCCGAGCCAGTTCCAGCCAATATACTGATTTGGTAATGATTACGTTTTTTCCTTTGTTTTTCCTTTGTTATATTGAAATAGACAGATGAGGATGTTACTCTGCGTGCAGATAGCTATCGGATAAGATTGTACGTTATCAGTTTCAGAGGAGTCGCATTTATAGCTGAGATAATTATTTATTTATTTATTATACGGTTCGAGCCCTTTTTTATAATATTCACAATTATTTTTACAATATTTTTACTACTTACAAGTGTGCGCAAATGCGCAAAGCACCCTTGCAGCAGTAGAATAGATACAATAAGAGAGGATTAGAAAGAGTAATTATTATATACGGTACAGTTGATGCTACGAGTAGGTTATTTATAATTCTATTATAATTATTATAATTGTATTTTAATTATGGACAAATCTGACTAACATTTTCTACCCTGTAAAGGTTTTTCTGCTTCTGAGATTTTGCATACTTCAAATAACTGTATACGACTGTTACTCTACATACAGACAACTATCAGACAAGATTGGAAATTATGAGTTTCACAGGAGTCGCATTTGTAACTGGGACAATTATGCCCAAATATGACTAGCATTTTCTACTGTGTAAATGTTTTTCTGCTGCCTTCATTTTTACATACTTTACATAACTGTATCTACAATTATAACGTGAGTTTTATTATGGTTATGTCTTATTTAACAAAAGAAAAGAATGTTAACCTGGAAATCCAGAAATCCATGAAAAATATTGTTTGGAAAGATAAATTGATTGATCGATTTTTTTCAATGTTTCAGGCATTATGTCGTCAAGGGTCCGGAGAACACACCGTACGAGGGCGGTTTTTATCACGGCAAGTTAGTTTTCCCAGGTGAGTTTCCGTTCCAACCGCCGAGCATCTACATGACGACACCGAACGGCAGATTCAAGGTGAACACGAGGCTGTGTCTCTCGATATCCGACTTCCATCCGGACACGTGGAATCCGGCATGGAGCGTTTCCACGATTCTCACCGGCCTCCTAAGCTTCATGGTAAACACTAGACATTACACATTTTTTTAATCCACTCAAACTTTAAAGCTAATTTAAAGTTAATTTAAAGTTAATTTAAAGTTAATTCAAAGTTAATATAAAGTTAATTTAAAGTTAATTCAAAGTTAATATAAAGTTAATTTAAAGTTAATTCAAAGTTAATATAAAGCTAATTTAAAGTTAATTCAAAGTTAATTCAAAGTTAATTCGAAGTTAATATAAAGTTAATTTAAAGTTAATTTAACGTTAATTTTTGGCCATACGATTCCGTCACGGATTCAAATTTTCATCTGCCATTCCAGATCGAGAAGAGTCCAACACTTGGCAGCATCAACACAACGGACTGGGAAAAAAGACAATGGGCCTTACAGAGCTTGGATTTTAATCTGAGAGACAAAATGTTCTGCGAACTGTTTCCCGAGACCGTTGCGGTAAACAGAAAAACTACTCTCCGATCTTATATGAAAAATTCGTCACTCTATGATTCATAGTCTTACGTCTCAATGTTTTTTTTTAATTTCTCTTCCTATCCAGGAAATAAATGTAGAGCTCGAGCGGCGGAAAGAGACGGAAAAACAGACGAGGCATCAGTCAACAACCGCCGAGGTATCGTCGCTGATACGAGATCAGTTGCAGCGCGAGCAAAGTCCACTCCACAGCGCCCTCACGAATCTGTTCGTCATAATAGGTTTCGCGGCTTTCGCCTACAGCGTTAAATACGTTCTCTGGAGTATCGCGATGGAGTAAAGAAGAAAACTAAAAAAAAAAGAAAAGAAAAGAAAAAGAAACTGCCGTGGTAAACGTTCCGATTTGCGTTCCGATTTCTCTCTCTCGTCAGTGGGTGAGGCGACGAAAGGGGGGAGAACAATATTGCTGTACTATTTTGCAGAAGCCAAAGTTGCGACGCTCCGAGTTTCGCCCGACACGTTCTCGTCGGGCCGTTCTCGGCGCGTCTCACGCTTCGACCAACCGGGTGGGGGAGGAGAAAAAAAAAGCTTGTCGCTCGATGGCACACGACGAGTTTCGCAGTGGTTCGATTCTCCGATATATAATTCCGCAACGGATAAATGTAAATAAATAGCATGAGAACCGCGAAGTACGGCACGGTTCTTAGTTGGATGCACGGTTTTCCTTGAATTGAATAGCCTACGTCACGTCGGATAAGAAAAAATATATATATAGTAATATCCATCTACTATATTAGCAAAGAAACATTTTGTAATGATAACGCTACTCTCGGAGTTCAAAAAGAAAAAAAACAACATAAAACAAGATTATAATAATATCATAAGTAGGGAATTGTTTTGAGGGCTTCCTGTTATTTAATCGCGTCGCAAGGCATCAAAATTGTCTATTCGAATCGTGATGCGCATTGCGCGGTTGTTTTCTTCCTTTTTCTTTTTCTTTTTTCTTCAAAATGAGAAAAAAAAATCTAAATTATGGTACCGTTTGCTATATCTTCTCGCATATATTTATATATATATATTGCAAAGTTCTAGTGTACGTTTTGTTTTTTTTTTATTCGATTAATTTTGTTGGCCGTCGTTGTATTCACAAGTTTATCCGCACCTCCGTGGTCCGACCCGTGTCTCGTCGTACATACTCGCGACGGACGATTATTTCTTTGTACATAGCCGTATTACACCTATAAAGTTGCTCGCCCAGGCAGTTCGAGCGTCGTTGCTGGAAAACGAGCGTCGAGCGATTGAGAGTAAGAGGGGGAAGAGATGACTACTATTCTTGGTACTGTAGACAGCGTTAGCGGCAGCGTCAGCAGGCAGCACGACACTCGCTTCACTCGGTTTACATACTCGCGTGCGCGCTCACCGTCAGCGACGTATAAACTGTTAGAATTTTCATTCAATGCAGCGTCTGTCCGAGTGCGCTCGCGGAGAAGGACTTCGAAGGCTCCTGTGCGAATCTCGGTCCGATTTATATGTAAAGCGAAGCTCGAAGCGCGTATATTATACTTTCGCGTCCTTACTCTTGTCTCCTGAAATTCTCGACTCGTCGTTCCACGCGAGGGATCGAGAGCTCTCGTTGATGGAAACTTAAAGAAAAAAATGTCATCGATCCATTCGAGAAAAATACTTGTAGCGGGACAATAAAATATGATATTTAAAGTTGACGTTCTCTTCGATGACTCATTCATTTTATCATCTATTAAGATAATGTCATTGTTGTCGATTGAGAAGTTGGTCGAATTGGTTTCTATCTTTCGATCATCCGAAAAGGCTGCTAGTTAATTGAGGCGGAGAAAATCACTGTCGGAAGAAAAATTGTTTTCCCCATGCAGCATCTTTCCTATTTCGCAGATTCTTCTCTTTAAGAATTGTAAAAATAAAAATCATAGATATATTGATAAATCATTTTATAATAAAGTATTAAATAAAAATTGAAAAAAAAATAGAAAACTTATGAACATTATCGTAGGATTAATTTCACAGGGCCAATGCGGATGGAACTTATGTTATTGTAGCTAATCCTTGAACATATGTCTGCATGACTTTTTTTGGTCCGCAAGAAACATTTCCCGAGCTCGTTCTCGCAGTCTTCGAAAATATCCTGATAAAGAAGCTAATAACAATTTATTCGACCATGAAATCCTGCTGAGAACTGCCTTGTTATTTCGTGGTCGAATTAATTATTGTTAGCTTCTCTAACATGTGTTCTTTATTAGGATTTAAATATTACTGATGTATACGTAAAAGGGCAATGCGCGTTAATCAAGTAAATAAATTAGTCATTATTTACTCGATTAACGGGCATTGTCCTTTTACACATATATTAATAAAGAACACATGATAGAGATATTTCTATAAAATTAAGAGATCCACGTACAATAGTATAAAAACACAAAATTTCCAATATTCATAACTTCACTCTTTATTAAGAAGTAAAAGTAAAATAAAAATTGAAAATTTATGAAAATTATCGTAGGACAAATTTCGGAGGGTCAATGCGGATGCACCTTGTGTTATCGTATCTAATCCTCGAACATATGTCTCGGTAACTTTCTTTTTTTTAACTCTCAGGAAGGATTTCCCGAGCTCGTTCTCGCAGTCTCCGAAAACATCCCGCTAAAGAAGCAAACAGCAATTAATTCGACCGCGAAATAACAAGGAAGTTCTCAGCAGGATTTCGGTGCTCTCCCTGCGTGCGAGGTTCCGGCACTCGTCGCCGGTTAAGCGTCACGTTCGGTGTCGCAGGGTCCGTCGGCGTCACCCTCGAAATTTGGGAACTCACGCCCACGCGGTGTAAATCATCGTATAGCCACAGGCGCCAGGACACCGGCCGGCCCGCAGCGTCTCGGCTGAGATCCTGGCCAAATAAGATGCACGTGTATCGGAATCGACGGCAGGATGTGTGATTACGGATTGCGGCGATTTACGAGGACCCGCGGACGATGAAACGCACCCACCGATGTTAAATCACCCGCTCCGCACGAACTTTTGTTATTTTACAGATTATTTTTTTTTTTTCACCGATACGATTTCCTGGTCTCGTGGATTTTATTGCCACGAAACCTGCACCGGGAATGCCTCGGCGTACGGAAACATAAAAATAAAGGAAATCAAAATAAAAACTATAGCCTCGAGATACATCTGGCGTTTTTAATTCTACTGTTAGAAATTCTTATAATATTGTCAATTAATCTTGGCATGTTTTTAATATTAAAAGCCTGAAATCAATCATATTTTTCTTTACACTTTTTACTCGATTGAATTATAGTGGTTTGTTCGTTTGCGAGCTGCTGTAATTTTTGGAAAAATAGTTTGCAATGGGAATTTGGGTTTCTGATTGATATACCGAAAAAATTGCAAATAAGTTAATAAAATATTGAGAGACGTGCAGCCGCTCAGATTTCCTTTATCATCGGCTTGCACCAGCATTTTAGATTCAGCTTTTGGCGACCCTTATTAAAATCAATAATACACGGTCTGAAGGAAGCAGGTCGATGGCCCTTTGTCAATCCGTATAATTATCGTTTGGTATTAAACTTTTGGCAATAAATAATATAAATCTAAATATATAATATTAAAAAAATTATATAAATAATACAAAACATTGGCAATACATTTATTTTACTACCACTCAATAATATTTTTCTTTCCACTTGTTACTCGATCGAATTACAGTGGATTGTTCGTTCGCGTCGCCTATAATTTTTGGAAAAATAGTTTGCAATGGAAATTTTGTTTTGCGATTTGCGATTGATATATCGGGTTTGAAATAATTGAAAAAAAAAATTAAATTAATTGATAAATTGGTGAGATACGTGCAGCCGTTCAGATTTCCTTTGTGATCGGCTTGCACCAGCAGGAAGTCGGTCACGGAGGCTCTCTGAGCATCCACACCCAGTATCATCGCCCAGCACGCTGGTAAGGAAAAATCTCTCGGTTCGAGGAATCATTTTACGCCCTCCGGTTTCCTGAGGCGCGAGAGACGACGCCGCACGCTCATTCACCCGAATCGCAGCAGCCACCCTTGCACTCCGGAGTCTACGCGGTCCGGTATGGAACAGCAACGCCGCTACGGGATAATTAACTGTGTCGGGACGACCTCATTACCGGTCTTAATGAGCTGCCATGACTGACCCCGTGCGTTCTCCTCCTTAGACCCTCCAGACGCCAGTCCACGAATGCCCGAATCACATTTACGAACTCTGAGAGAAATTTTATGGGCACTCGATATTTTTTTCCCCCCTCGAAGAAAAAAAAGCTGAAAATTGAAATTTTCATATCGCTTCCGCATAAAAGGTGAAAATTGAAATTTTTATATCGCTTTCTCATAAGGTTTCTTTATTCGCGAAGCTTCCTCTGTGAGGAAGCCAAAAACACAGACAATGCTTCCTCATAGAAGAAACTTCGCGAATAAAGAAACCTTATGAGAAAGCGATATGAAAATTTCAACTTCCAACTTTTATGAGAAAGCGATATGAAAATTTCAACTTCTGACTTTTATGAGAAAGTGATATAAAAATTTGAATTTTCAACTTTTATGAGGAACCGATATGAAAATTTCAATTAACTTTATGAGGAAGCGCTACGAAAATGTCAATTTTCAACTTTTTTCATTGTGAATTACAAGGAAACTGATGAAATTAATCAGATATTCATATTTGGCACATTACCTGTTTTGTTTATTCATTTCGACACTATTGCTATTATTTTTTATTTCTGTAAAATATTGTTTCAATCGACAAATTTTGACTAAAAATTGAAGCAAATAAAAGTTTAACAAAACAATGCTTTATTTGTACCAAACAAATAACAGTTTTGAACGTATGTCATCGCGAGTTTTGGTTAATCCAACCAATTTTTTTTCTAAGTGTGCATTGGACTATTTACCTAATTTTTTAGGCACAGCGAGCCGGGACGGAGAGTCGGGGCTCCGCCCGGTGGAGGCCTTCGTAACTCAGTGGGTTCGAGCTTTAGTGCCGAGCATAAAACGGTCACAAGGGAGCCCGGAGAAGCGGGCTCGGCGATCGCGAGAAACTCCGCTCGGGATACCGGGAGAAAGACGGGTGAAGCTGTTGGAATAAGTAGACGGGGCGGTATTATGGATCGGCTCTAAATATGACGTACGTCGGGCGAGGCCGTCGCGGCACTAACGACGGACGATGCATCATCCCAGTGAAAACAGAGGAAGTGACAGAAATTGCGCTGATTTAGCCGAGAACTCCGGAGAGATAGAGAAAACTGACGGCGAACTCGTCGCCGCTTCGGGCCTCGGAGACGAAGGAAGACGACGATGGAAAAAGAAGAAACTCAAGCCCCGGCGACTCGGAAGGTATAACAGCAGATGTTAACCACCTAGAACACAAATCCTGACTCGCGTCTATTCTACCCGTTCCGTCTCAATGTTTTCCTACAATAATTTCTCACTTTTTTTCTTTCAACCCTTTGCTACTACATTCTCGACATTAGGTTTTCCGGGATGTGTTAAGCATCGCGTCGCTGGAGCGGGGAAGAAGGAAATGAAATACAACTGGCGAGAAATAAAAAGCTGATTTGAGAAGGGATTAAGTTTAATGAGATTATTGCATCCAGATGTGTTCTGTGGGGCAAATTTTGCCTCGGTTACTTGTTCTTGTGAATTATGGTAGACTTGGATTATAATAATGTCTCGGTGAGGCTTTTTGGATCCTCAGAGCTACATTTAAGTTTTTTCGGAATCTCAAATTTGTATGGCACTGAAGTAAATTTTTGTATCGCTTCGGGGTGAAAGGGTGGTCCGCATTAGCGAACTACGGATGATCCACAAAAATCGAGGATGCTCTGCGGACATTTTTAAAACCCGCTGGAAAGTTCAACACTTAAAATACCTCAAGAACGTGAATGAAGTTTTAGATTTTTTTAAATCTCATCAGGAGCAAAGTTCAACACTTAAAATATTTCAAGAACGTGAATGAAGTTAGACTTTTTAAAATCGCATCAGGAGCAAAGTTCAACACTTAAAATATTTCAAGTGAATGAAGTTTTACGTTGTTTAAATCGCATCAGAAACAAAGTTCAACACTTAAAATATTTCAAGTAAGTGAATGAAGTTTTGCATTTTTTTAAATCCCATCAAGAACAAAGTTCAACACTGAAAATACCTCAATTAACTGTATAAAGTTTTAGATTTTTTAATCCAGTCAGTAACAAAGATCAATACTTAAAATATTTCAAGAACGTGAATGAAGTTTTGCATTTTTTTAAATCCCATCAGGAACAAAGTTCAACACTGAAAATACCTCAATTAACTGAATAAAGTTTTAGATTTTCTTAAATCCCAAGAGGAGCAAAGTTCAACACTTAAAATATTTCAAGTAAATGAATGAAGATTTACATTTTTCTTTAATCCCAAGAGGAGCAAAGTTCAACACTTAAAATACGACAAGTAAGTTAATTTAGTTTTACATTTTTTAACCCCACCTTTGTCATCTAACTGGTGCATTTAACCGGTTCTGCCCATATCGGCCACTTCAACTCTACCGGTGCGTCGTTTACGAAACGCTTTTTAACATTCGACCATCCGTCTCGACCCATCTCGGTTCGCCGCCCGAGCGAGTTTCTCGCTCTCGACTGTCTATGTTTAGTTTTAGTCGGTTTTCTCGGATTTCCGCGAGTGAAAAGCGTTGCCGGACGGAACAAGGGGTGAGAGAGTGCGAGACAGGTCGCCTACCGTGGTTCTGCCGCTTGTTTCTCGTGGCTGCTGCTGCCGGTTCTCGGTCGACCGTTTTACGATCGAGAAACGTAACGCGCTCTTTCCTCGAGCTCCCTCCCCCGGTCCTGCGGTACCGAACGATTTACATTACTCTCTTCGGATATCCCAGACCGAGTTTCTGTTGCCGGGCGCCGAGCATATAACGAGGAGGAACGAAGCACCGGGAGAAACGCCGAGGGACTTCGGAAAATATACGAGAGCAAGTACACTCTCGTCTCTGTTGTCGATTCCTTCGAGCGGGTTTACTACCCCCTCGATCACGGGCTCGAGTGATCTACGAGCGGCGCCGAAGCCGACTTGGGTGATCCCCGAACGACCCTCGACGAGAACTCTCCGGACTCCGGGCTACTTAGTAGCTGCGTACAACGACTAAATAGCTTTGAGTCGCGACGATTGAAGTCTCTCGGTATAGCACAACGCGCTACTCGAGAATGAAGCTCGCGGGCCTCGAAGTACAGCCGGTTTAACACCGTGTACTAAAGAACGGAATTTTTATTTTTTTACATTTTTTGCTGATAAGGAAAAAATTTTATCTCCAGTCATTAGGCAATTTGCAAAGAATCTGTTGATTGTCATACATTGAATATAGGTAAAGGTATATTTAATAATATAAAATTGTGGATTTCTTTAATGGTTAACTGGCGGTTAACATAGCATATAACTAGAAATTCGAAATTCCGAAATCTCTCCGGACACCGGGCTACTTAGTAGCTGCGTACAACGACTAAATAGCTTTGAGTCGCGACGATTGAAGTCTCTCGGTATAGCACAACGCGCTACTCGAAAATGAAGCTCGCGGGCTTCGAAGTACAGCCGGTTTAACACCGTGTACTAAACAACGGAATTTTTATTTTTTTACATTTTTTGCTGATAAGGAAAAAATTTTATCTCCAGTCATTAGGCAATTTGCAAAGAATCTGTTGATTGTCATACATTGAATATAGGTAAAGGTATATTTAATAATATAAAATTGTGGATTTGGTTATTGGTTTAGATGTTCGCCACCTCCTCCGCTTACTATAACTATAACTACAGAATTTCGAAATTTCGAAATATCATTCTATATGCTATATTTGCAAAAATTCAGTCTTCGTAGCATGCGGAATGGATTTTGGAAATCCAAAATTCCATTCCATATGGAGTGGATTTCCACGTGCTATGAACCATGCAATCCATGAGAGGGCGCGAGCCAACGTAACTGCTAGTATTTAATATATGATAGATGCATTTTCGCATATAATTTTCTTCATTTATTTCAAAATAACGATAATACATTTATCGACCTACCGTTCGTTTTTCGAATTCCATCATCATTTTCTTCGGACAATTCGACACTATAATGATGAAGATAACAACGAAGATATCTACTCTATAATACTGAAAATGCTGAATAGTTATTCACAATCTTCAGTATCAAAGAGTAGATATCTTCGTTGTTATCTTTATTAATATAGTGCAGGATTGCCCGAAGAAAATTACGATGGAATTCGAAGAACGAACGGTCAATAAATGTTGGATCGAAATAAAAAAAAAAATGATGTTTTCGAGGTTGATCTTTGATGTGAGGATTATTGGATATTTTGTAAGCGAAGCCTTGGTAATTGAAACTTTGACGTCACATTCTTTATTTATCTGTCCATCTATAAAATCTTCGGGGCATATATAGGGAGCAATAACATTACATTTGTGAAGGAGTCACGAGTGCGATCGTAAACGAGTAGTAAAGCTCGATCGTTACACGGGATAAACGACGCGAGACGGGACGACGGAAGAGGAACGGCAGATGCTGCTGCTGGAGAACGGAGACAGCTCCGCGTCTCTGCCGTCCCCGGACCCGCCGCCCGCACGGGTTACCCGTATTGTATCCATGGAATCGGGCTTCGCTTGGATTGGCTCGGACGCTCCTTGGTTGACATCTCTCCGAACCAATGGAAGATCACCCAATGGGCGGAGATTCTCGGGGTCTTATCGCGATTACATCGAAATTCACTTCGTACGCGTTACCTTCAATTTGTTCGGTTTTTTGTAAACATTCAAGTCAATGAAATATATATTTTGTGACCAAAAAATGTTATGAAAAAAAAAATGTTATATAAAAAATTAACAAAATATTGTACTTGATCATTTTAAAACGGCACCTCGTATAAAAATTGAAGGCGGAAAAAAGGATGTTTCGGACACTCCGTGGTTGACATATTTCCACACGGATTTAAGATGAAGACATGAGCGGAGATTCTTGGGCTCCTATCGCGATATCATCGAAATTGTCTCACTTCCGTAAGCGTTGCCTTCAATTTTTTTATTTCATAAAAATTGAAGGCAGTCGTTCCCCAAGTCAAGAAAAATCAAAAATCCAAAAAAAAATTTGTTATCAAAAAAGTTTACGAATAAAAAAACGTTATATTAAAAACTATCGAAATATTGCACTTGACAAAAATTAAAGGCAGAAAATAAAAAAATACACGGAAGTTTCTTTTTCATTTCAACAAACCATATCGATCGACAATGTTGTTACGCGACGATTTTTTGGTACGAAATGTCGACCTTAAGTACGTACAACTATGCGTTTGAAACGTCAGAGTCGTGGGTGCGATGAAGAAAAAAGAATGAATAGATTGACGTCGCGAAGTGCGCGTCTTGTAAATTGTTTATCGATCCAGCGACGTTCGCGAACGAGCCCGTGACTTCTGCCGCATAGCGAGAGGCTTGATTCACGATCTTCAAAGATACACCGAAGCCGGGAGCGACGAGCGTCGCTCTCTCCCGTTTCGTTGCGTAAATTTCCATGTAGCTGCGCAATATAAGTAGATAATACGCTGAATTCGTTCGGCTCGTCGGAAAAAAGATCCACGCCGCATGCGCACACGCGCACACGCGCGCAACTCCAACGAGCGAGAAATCAGGATTGAAAAAAGGCACATTGTGTAATTCTCATAACTGATTTTTTTTTATTATTACAATTAGCATCTTTATATAAAAATACTGTACAATATGTATATATATATATATACTACGCTACGTGTTTATATCGATAACTAAACGTATAAGCAGCGAGCGTGCGGATGAGCGTGTACAAAAAAAAAAAATTGCCCCGCTTTACCCGCATGCGCGAAGCTGTCGAAGGAATGGAAAACTAATATTTTCTTTAAACGCAGAGACGTGCGCTCGGTTTCTTACGAGCTAGAAACGTCCGCGGCTAGCCGCAACTGTTGCGCGTGAGAAATTTGATATTTACAGGATGAAACACGCGATATACACTTCCTATGTTCTAAATACCACATATATTTACATAGAGAACTCGTCGAAACGTAAAATTAATTTTTCTCGGCGTCTCGATTTGTTTAATTTAAAAAATAAATTATTGCATTATCCGGCCTCGCTGGCACGCGCGCCACGTACTGTACATCGGAAAATTTACAGGATCGTCGAACACTCGATCGTTGATTAATCTTAACTTCTTAAACGAATATATCTTCGATTCTATGTACAATTTTTTTTTTTCAAAAATGGTCTTTGGTATTTAAGCTGTATGGGCAAGGCACGATAAAGGCACTTAAAGCCATTTTCTAAGCAAATATCGATTATCTTAAACGTCTAACGAAATAATTGTGAACGCGAATGCTCGACACTCTCGTCAATAAAAATCACATATCGCTACGTGGAATATACACATACACATATAAATATACATAGATACATCCGATAATACAAACAAATAGATTAGAAATAAATACGCAACGGCAATAAACCGCGAGTGAAATAAAAAGAGAAACCAGGATATCAATGTACGAGCGAAGAAAATAAATATCGATGGCCTACAGCCGAAAGAATGTATCTTGTCTTGGAGCTTTGTTTACAAATTTGATTGCAGCCAGCGAAAAAAATAAAATAAAGAATCAAAAAAGAATACAAATATTCTAATTCAAAAATTGTCTCGGACGTCGAAAGATCTCCGACAATTCGCTGCGCAAAGACAAATAGAAAAATAGTGTTCGGTGACCAATAAGCTGCGAGTGAAAACGAGAAGCGATCGAACGACGAAAATAAATATCGATGGCCTGGAGCCGAAGAAATTTTTTTCTTGTTTTGGATCTGTGATTTATAGATTGGATTCGAGCGAAAGTAAAAAAAAAATTCTAATTCAAAAATTGTCTCAGCCGCCGAAAGATCTCGGGCAGTTCGGTGCGCAAAGAAAAATAGTGTTTAGTGACGTTGGAGATTACGCATATTGAGTTTGTTTTTGTAGTACCGGCGAGCCGGCTGGGAGGGGACCCAAAAAATCTTTATTTTTTCGGGGTCCATAGAACGTCCCCGAGCATAGAAGTCCGACGGACTGCCGTGCGCTCTCCCATATTCTATCTCGAAACGGCGCCAAACGTTACAACGACTCTTCTCTAATTGAATTCAAAGAGATTTATGGTCGGTCGGCTTCTCGTCGAGGACGCAGAAAAAACTGTCTCGTTTCGTCGGGCTCGCTACAAGCTTTTTTTGCTTCTTTTTTACGATCTCGGTCTTCCCGTCGCTCGAGGGGGGCAGAGAAGAAGAGAGCGAGGAACTCCGGTAATTATGAATGAATATTCAAAAAAAGACTCTTACCCCCCCCCCCCCCCCCCCTCCACTTCCGCGAAGGGATCGACGCTCCGAGGACAATCTTTCGAGAGCTCGACACTATTTTGATTTTATTTTTAATAAGTTTCTTTTTTTTGCGTGCGATAATTAAGATGAACGAAGTGTCCCTCGATATTCGCCAAGGCGATTCTCGCTCGGCTGCCGAAAAGCCGCGTTTCTTTTGCCGTCACATCCGCGAAGGGATCGACGCTCCGACAATCTTTCGAGAGCCTCGCACTATTTTGATTTTATTTTTAATATTTTTTTTTTCTTTTTTTTTTGCGAGCGATAATTAAGATGGACGAAGTGTCCCTCGATATTCGCCAAGGCGATTCCCGCTCGGCTGCCGAAAAGCAGCGTTTCTTTTGCGGTCACATCCGCTCGAGACGCTTTTTTTTTTCTTTCCCATCTCCGCTGCTCTCATAAAGATTCACCGCAGTTAATATAAAGAAAGAAACGCCGCCCGAGAGGGGGGCATTAACGGGCGGCGTGCGGCGTTCGTTAGGCGAGGCAAATTCGACTAGAAGTTTGCTTTGGCTGCTTTAAAATAACTAACTTAAATCTTCCGCCTCGGCTTTCGCGCCGGGGCCGCTGGCTCTCGTCGGGCTCTCGGGCTTTATCGGGCGGGGCACGAAATATTCACACGGTCTCGTGCAACCGCGAAACATCGTACGCTGTCTTGCGTAAACTATTATGACCGGGAGGTCTCGCGGTCCTCGGGCGATCACTGTTAACGTCCGTGAGCTCTCGCCGTGGAAACCCTCGGGCATCGGGGAAAAAATAATATTTTGCTCGACTCGGGAGAAAAAGCTCGACGCCCGGCTCGGATGACGAGCGATCTCGGCGCGCGGACAGAGACGACCACGGGCGCCAAAATGCTCGTATAAATATTTTTTTTTTACTTTTTTCTTTTGGGACGAATCATCGAACACTTCTGACGAGTTGAAACAACTCGAAGGGGGCTTGAAAATTACTTTAAATTTTTCCTCGGTACACTTGGCGTGGAATTTTGTTTTTTTGCTTTACGTAATTTGCATTTAATTTTGTTCGTGAAAAATTGATTTTTTTATGGGTTTTTTTTTCTTTCTTTTTTTCTCAAAAAATTTGATGTACCGAGGTAGCCGAGGACGTCTCGTAAATTTTCTCTCGGGGGTCAAACTGCGTAACCGCACGCCTCGAGTGCCCGAGGGTTTCCGGCCCGATTGCCTCCGCAGAACAAACTTCCCCGAGCCCTGGAAAATCCGGCAATAATCGTCGATTCATTCCCTCACAATGTCATTGTTGTGCGCGCGCGCCATCCCACCAAGGGAATCCCCGAGTGGGCGGGGCGTTGTTTCGTCCGTCCGAGCTCCAATGTATTTTCCGCTGGTACTTTCTTCGGTAAGGAATTCCACTCGAGTTCTCGAAACTGGCGATAAGCTCAGGATCGGCAGGTCGAGGCTCGCGACGTGGACAATTCCCCGGTGATATTTCGGCAATTTCGGTACTTTCGTTCCAGCGAAAATAGGAAATTAACGTTTCTTCTTTCTTCTTTTTTTTTACGCACCTTCGAAGTATTTTTGATAAAAAAAAGTTTCTTCGAAGACACCCGTCGATCACGCCTTCTTCTTGCCGCTTATCGGCAGAAAGATAAAAAAAAGTTCTTCTCACGATCGTCGAAAGCGATCATTGAAAAAGCAATGGAATATTTTGTCTATAACGTCGTGTTCCAGTCGCCCTCCATTCGCCAGACGCTGAAAGCGTACGCCAGCTTCTCGTGCGTCATGTAGCTGCAGGACGACGATGCAATTTCTCTCGCCGCCAGCAGAGCGCCTCTCCTTTCGCCTGAAAAAGAAAATTAAAGAAAGAAATTAGCGCACATTCGACCGATAACGATATCGAGGATCGAGCCAACATAAATTACCGCACTCGGCGATGAAAACTGTAATCAATTTTTTTAAACCATGTGAAAAAAATTTATTACAGCTTCCGTTACCAAGCGAGCTCGGGCTGGACGTGGAGGACGTCAGTCTGTTCTTAAATTCGTCAGGTGGTCAATAAACTTTGACAATAAACTTTGACAATAAACTTTGACAATAAACTTTGACAATAAACTTTGACAATAAACTTTGACAATAAACTTTGACAATCAACTTTGACAATCAACTTTGACAATCAACTTTGACAATCAACTTTGACAATCAACTTTGACAATCAACTTTGACAATCAACTTTGACAATCAACTTTGACAATCAACTTTGACAATCAACTTTGACAATCAACTTTGACAATCAACTTTGACAATCAACTTTGACAATCAACTTTAACGATCAACTTCAACGATCAACTTTAACAATCAACTTTGACAATCAACTTTGTTCAACCATGCCGACAATCAACGTTCAAAAATAAACACTTAAATGAACTTGCACCGATATCCGCCTCACGCGAGAATTCACTCTTAACCGGAAACGCTCAGCACCCGTGAATAAAATTAATTACATTTTTTTTATAATCAGTTAAAGAGGACTGTCGCACCGCCTCTAAAATCTACGAGACTCCTCGATCGGTTCTTAAACTCGTAGGTAGTTCAAAAACGAAGAAAGCATCACAACGGGAAAGTGCGAAACGACGCTCTATTTCCATCGCCGGTATCGGGATCTCTCTTCGCCCGCCGTAGCCGTTACAACGCCGGGCACCGACCAATCATAAACGTCCTCGGGTACTTAGCGTCTCGATATCGTTAGTCACGCTAACTTACGAGGATCGTTTTTCGCGGGCTTAGCGGGCTAGCTTGTAACTCGTCAAACGGACTCCGAGATATCCGGACCAGCATAAGAAGTAAGAGGAGGAGGGATGATTTAATGATTCGTAAGGCGCGCCTCGAGGCTGAATTTTCACGTTCTCTCCCACACGAGTGACCGAATGCACATTTTCGCGCGTGCTCGCTTTCACCGGAATCGCGATCATCCCTACTGTTATTCCTGCGGGCAAGAATAGCGTGGAGACTCGATTAACCGTCGCTCTTCGGCCTCCGGAGGAGGGGAGGGGGAAGGGGGGATTTTCTTTGGTCTCGAAAACTGTTAATCACGAAGGGAGAGAGAGTTGACTAATTGGCCAAATATTTCGTACGTCTTGATACACGAGTATAATAATTTTCTGCGGGTACGGAGAAGCTCAGCCGAGGGAACGCAGCGCGCATGCGCAGAGGCGCTGAATTATACGAGGAGCAGAAGCAGAAGCAGTGAGGGAAGCAAATAAAAAAAAACGAAGAAGCCACGGCGACCCGGGGGTCTGTTTTAATTACACTGCTCGTGTAGAGTAAACACAGCGAGACTGCCGTGCAACGGAGGATCGTGTAAACAGGCAATCAACGGGACGAGGCTCGAGATCCGAGGAAGGATCGCTTCTTACAAACACCCGAGAGACGTGTAACGGCACGAGAAGACGTTCGATTCTCGAGAAGGCTCCCCCTCTTTCTTTGGGGTTTTTTTTTTCGGTTCTGGAGAGCGAACACTCCGGGCTTTCGAGACTCCTGCCGTAAATCTTCGTCTCTCGAGTACTCGAGGAAAAATTTTAAACAAAACAGCGGTTCTAACTATCTTGCTAGGGAAACATTTCGATGTGGTGACTAAATGCTCGCTGCCGCGATTAAATGCCGGGGGAGCGCGATATTGCACGATTCGGATTGGATTTTTTAAAAAGTTTTTTGTTTATTTTTTTCATTTCTGGAGAGTGAACACTCTGAGCTTTTGAGACTCGTGCCGTCAATCTTCGTCTCTCGAGTACTCGAGGAAAAATTTTAAACAAAACAGCGGTTCTAACTATCTTGCTAGGGAAACATTTCGATGTGTTGACTAAATGCTCGCTGCCGCGATTAAATGCCGGGGGAGCGCGATATTGCACGATTCGGATTGGATTTTTTAAAAAGTTTTTTTTTTATTTTTTTTATTTCTGGAGAGTGAACACTCTGAGCTTTTGAGACTCGTGCCGTCAATCTTCGTCTCTCGAGTGTACTCGAGGAAATTTTGTTAACAAAACAACGGCCCGAACTATCTCGCTACGAAACCATTTGGATGCGACCGTCTCGCTGTCGCGATCAAACGTCGAGGGATTGCGATGTTGCGCAATTAAGATTGAACTGTTCGTGAATGCTTTCTCGGCGGGATGCTGAATGGGAAGATGCAAATGGCGTGATCGAAGAAGCTCGTAAGTTCAGCAAACAATTCTAGTCCACAAGCATCCGCAATTAAAAAAAAAAATAGTTCATCAGCAGAAAACCCGCTTTGTTGAGAAAAACAAAAGTAAACTTAAGAATCCTTAAAATCAATTCTAAAAACAAATTACGGACGTGCGAGGACGAGAAACATTTACGGAACCTACAAATCTCATTTTTCACGCTTCAATTTCAGTCCTTCCCCCAATGTTTCAAAAATATGCCTACTCGGACTCGCGTGGCTCAGCTTCAATTTCCGAACAATTAAAATAAAAAATAATAAAAAAAAGATCATTCGCTTACCGCTCTCCTCGTTTCCCTCGCTGTTCTCCAGGTTGCAGTGAATGACCTGATACAGGAAATCGATGTACCTCGTCGCGAGCTTGAGGGTCTGTATCTTGCTGAGTTTGTCGCTGGGCAGTGTGGGAATGTTTTTCCTGAGCAACGTGAAGGCCTCGTTGAGGCTCTGTGTCCTCTGTCTCTCGCGAACGTTGGCCATGACTCTCTGATTCTGTATCTCCTCGTAGGTGGCACCGCTCTTTCTGCGTATCTTTGTTTTCGATCCGGAGGAGCTGGCGTTGCTCTCGCCCTCCGAGTCGTTGTTCTCGTTGCAACTGGACGAGGACTTTCTCTTTCTCTTGCCGGCGCCGGTGGCGCTCCTCGAGCCGGAATTCCCGACGTCCCGATCGAAGTTTCTCGTCGACGAGGCCTCGATGATTCCACCGAGATCGACGAGTCTCTTTGGGCTCTCGTACTCGTCGCCCAGCGACGACGCTTTGTTGTAGTCGATCTCGTGCTTGTACTCGATGACCTGCTCGCTCGTCGGATGGTAACTGGGCACTCGTGAGTTCGTGATCTCCTCGCCGGAAGACGAGTACATCTGCGAGGGCGACGGCGTGAGATAAAGGCTCTGCTCGTTGTCCCGGCTGTGGCTGTGGTCGGACATGAAACCGGGCGAATTGTCGTTGAGCCTTCTCTCGTAATCCGGATTGTGAAGCTCCCGATCGTAGAGCATCTTTCCGTGATGCTCGAGCTCGTGCTGCTGCTGCGGCTGCTGGAGGAACCTCTTGTCCTCGACCGGGTCGTAGACGAGATACGAGGCAGGTGGCTCGTACATCTGATGATGATGTGCGCTCGGGTGCAACTGGTGAGGATTGAAAACCGGCAAGCGGTGCTCGGTCGGACTGCTCAGATCCATCAAGTGGGTCGGCGACGAAAAACGCGCGTAGTGGTCGGGCGAGTTCGAGGCCGAACTTCCGGCGCTGTGAGGGATGCCGGAACTGTCGTTCAGCATGTAAATTCCCTGGACCCGCTGGGCCTGCAGGGCCACCGGCTGCTGCGCCTGCATCATCTGGAGGCTCGACTTTTGTCTCTTATCGTTGTTTCCTTCGGTGATTTAAAAACTAAGAATTCACCGATTCACTCGCGTTTGTCTCTGGCGCTATTTCGTTTGAGTTCTTACGCGACGCTTACACTTGGATTCACTTGAAACAAACAAAAAGAACTCGTGATTCGCGTTACGGAGTTTCGACTGAAAACTTAAGTGCGAAATGAAATGTTAAATAAAAAAACAAGATTTAGTCGAAGGAGACGATGAAGAAGCGACCTTGTGCTACTCGTCTGAGGGGCACGAGTTGTCTGATGGTCGAGGCTCGGCGTCTTGCGGATGTCAGCCCGAAGAAGTCTTCGTTATTTCCCCCCTCCCTGTCGCCTCCCCTCCCCTCAGCCGGTGCCACTCCTTCGGATGGCTTTGGCCCCACCCCAGGAGTTTTCTTTTGAATCCGTTCTGTCAGTCTCCCCCCTTCGCCCCCCTCCGGCCCTGCCGACACGGGAGGGACGGAGGAGTCGAGGAGGGCGAGCTGTATTAACGAGGGAACGGAACGGACGAGCGAGTGAGAGGGATAACGAGAAACCACGAGTTCTCTCTCTGGCTCAGCGCGCCCTCGCGACGAGCCGCTTGAACTTGGCTGCGCGTCGCCTCGAGAGTGAATCCTCGCGGGAAGGGGGAAGAGACTAGACGTCCGTTTCTCGCAGCTTTGCAAATTCGCATGGGCACGGGGGAGGGAAGGGGCGAGCGGGAGAGAGAGCCGAGACCCATCTTGAATATTTATATCGTCGCGGAGAGAGGAGACGAGCTCGGCTGGACCGGAGAACGATTCTCGAGCGGATCTTCGAGTTCTTCTCTGCACGGTTGATGTTCGACTGTTTGGGGGATATGTGGGGGGGGGGGGGGGGGTCGGGCGTGGAGAATGAAGGGTCGGTGGAGACAACGAGATGGATGGTTAAATACGCTGCGAAGATTGATCTCGTTGGGCTGGTAAATCAATTTGTCGCGATAACGGATTGGTCGCCTGCAAATTTATATGTAGGCCAATTTTGCGGAGCGATCGTTTTTTGGAAACTAATCATTTTTGTTGTTCGAACATTTTTGTGGTCCAAACATTTTTGTGGTCCAAACATTTTTGTCGTCCAAACATTTTTGTGGTCCAAACAATTTTGTGGTCCAAACATTTTTGTGGTCCAAACATTTTTGTGGTCCAAACATTTTTGTGGTCCAAACATTTTTGTGGTCCAAACATTTTTGTGGTCCAAACATTTTTGTGGTCCAAACATTTTTGTGGTCCAAACATTTTTGTGGTCCAAACATTTTTGTGGTCCAAACAATTTTGTGGTCCAAACATTTTTGTGGTTCGATCATTTGTGTGGTCCAATCACCTTTGTGATCCAATCATCTTTTTGGTCCAATCATTTTTGTGATCCAAACTATTTTGTGGGCCATCCAATTTGTTATATCAAATTTATTGTTTATTTTATTGTTACCGTAAGGCGACTCAAGCAGCTCTTTTTCCCACATATAGCTCGATGGACTATGTATGGTGGTAAAAAGAAGTACGAAGCCTCTGGCCTATTTAATTTCTTGGTACGAGCCGTCGACGCTGAAAGGTCGAGTGCTTCGAGTACCTCCGGTCTCCCCTCATTCTCATCAATTCATCATCTACGTTGTACTATCGATTCTTCTCAATTTTTTTGTTTCTACAGGAAATTCCACACAATTTCTTTCAGCAGCAACTTCGTCGGGTACAATTTATTTTAAAGCTCATATTTACTTCTTACTCTACGTTATTACGAAACAGTCGGGGCACGCATGAACTCTTATAGTTTCGGAAGGGTCTCGGAATTATTTCTCCGCGCTATCGAACGAAGAAGGCAAAAGGAATTTACCACGAGAATTCCGAGGCCCCTGACCGAGGGGGAAGTAACGGCGATGAGTTACCGCCCTACGGATGCCAAAAATAGTAGATTTCGGGCTTAAAGAATTTTTTCTCAAAAACAGAACCCCTTTCTCTTCATCTCGCTGTTTGATATATTTAAAAAAAATTAATAAAAAATAAAGAATAAAAAAAACTTGAACTTTCCGTGAGCGCTATTTAATTTTTGCGCACTCACGCCGAGTCATCGTTTCGGTGGCTCTCGGAACCGTCGGATTCTATTGCGAAGCCGGAGAACGCCGAAAAGGCGCTTTTTTTCTCCGTCGCGACGAGAAAAGCTCGGCGCCTGATCGATGGCGTCCTCGGATTGGGGACTCGTGTTTGTTGTGACGGAAACAGTCCGCTCAATGACAACGATAAATCGCGCGAGTTTCTTTATTTCCCGTGTGGAAATAAAGTTCCTAAATTTTGTATCCGTATCACCTGCCGGCCCGTTCTCTCACAGCTGACGCGCTCTGGTGAGAACGCGCGACCAATAACTAAAGGTGGATAAACTTTATACCTATAGGCGTGGTAAATAGAGACCCACTCGTGACTCAGTGTGTTCTCTTTGATCATCGCCGTCGGAGAATAATTATCCGGACGAGGTCGGCCGAGGAAAACCCACCGAGAACCTCCGCTACATTATTTATCGTTTCCCTCATTGAACTTCTGATATTGGATCGTCGCCAACACTTCGTTCACGCTTTGAAAATATTCTTATCCGAGCATAGTACAGAACTATTTTTTTTTACATTTATTAAGACGATTAGAACGTTCGGCAAAAAATAATTTTAAAAAACGCACAATTTACGATTTATGGGTATAAATATATCTAATATATTATAATTATAATTATATGTACAGTTACATTAAGGATATTTTTTTACACGTTTGTCTCCGATCAAATTTTCTTTTTAAAGTGAAAAAAAGCTGCGAAAGTATTTGCGGCAGCAAATCGACTTTGGTCGATTGAAAAAATGTTACGTATGTGGTACAAAAAAAAATGGAGGTGGTCCGTTTTGCCCCGCTCTCCATTTACGAGGCTCCGGTCGATAACCGGAATATCTTAAATTTACCTTGCGCTATAAAAAAAATTATAAATGTGAACATTTTTTGCTAATTTTTTTTTTCGATTAATCGTTAATCGTACCGAGCGGATTGTTGTCGATCAGAAATCCACGGGTTGGCGGGTTCTTTGATTCGAGTCTGCAGCCCGCGATTTGCCGGATGAGACAGACGTCCAGGCGACTGCGCACGTGGACCATCGGCAGTCGCGTAACGTGTACATCACGCGTACGCGAGCGGGAAGATTGCACGAGAGTGCATCGCACGCATAATTAAATCCGCGTTAATATCGTGAAACGTTGCGTGGCCAAGAGGCGCTAGCATGTGTCTCTGAGAGCGATCTTGCCAGAGACCGTTCTACCGGGAGGAGCGATGGAACGACGGCAAGACGCACCGCAAGTGAGATATTAATTACGCGAAGATTGCAGAAAATGATATAATTGCCTTTGGAGAGAGAGAGGGACGGAAGGAAATCCCCTCGGAATTTTCACGCGTGTGTAGACTTAATTGTTCCGTCACAACGTCGCGCGAACTAGATGACAATTTCGCGCGTAAATTCGCACCGATTTTTTTTTTCTTCTAATTTTTTACTTCCTCATAGAAGAAGCTATGGTTTCGTAAAACGAAAAATTTCGACATTTTAATATCAATAAAATGTTTTTTTAGCAACCGGATGGCTGTGTTTTTTTAGCGATATGAAAATGTTAACTTTTTATTTTTAAGAATAGCTGAGCTTTTCTTCTTAAATAATATGTCAATATTATAATTATAATATGTTAATAATAATATGCCACGTCTCGAATCTTTATATCTGCATCGAACGCACAACCGCGAAGTATGACATGGCTGTCCTCATTACCTGGAACATAAAATAAGCCATTAATTGTATTTGTATATTGTATAGACTTTTTGTGTTAATAAGAGAACGATCGCTCTCACCTGTCCGAAATTTCTCATGGACAAAACAAAAAAATTCCCGACTGTTAGGTTGCAAGGTACGCCACAACGCATTATCATCAATCGTAGGAGCTTCTGAGACTTAGGCGGCAGCTTGTACCACTGGCTATCGTAACTGTACGGTACAAGATTCTTTTTATGAAGCCACGCCACCAATCTTCAACTATTTACTCACATGTACAAGTGAATACTGATACTGTGATTCGTCAGAATTTGGGAAATGTAGCACTCCACGTATAAGTACAATATTATAGTCAATGCAAAACCTATGAATCTGACGGTTGTTTCGGGATTGCTTTGTCCCCAAATAATCTGAATTTACGCGTAATTTATCTATGAATACGTAAACAATTATTCATCATTGGTCGAATTTTTTACCTGAAGTCCTATTAAGTTAAACAATATCATGCCCATTCCGACGACATAGAAGATATGCCATCTGTGAATGGCCTCGATGAGGTTAGCGTAACTGATGATAGTTTATTCAACAAATAATATTGGACAGTTTTACCTTTACCAGATAAAATCTCTAAACTGTCTTACTCGATAGCACCATTGTGTCTGTCGATACAGGAAGCAAGGTCTACCATGTTCCTTTGGTCCAGGTCATATGACGTTCCTCCTGATTGTACTGATGTGTTATTATTACTGATTCGTCGTAATTTACACCTGAAGATTCCAGTTAAAACTTCATTATGCTGATCATTACGATCAATGAATCATTGACTCACCCCAACGCCGCAAAAACACCACAGACGTGTTGCACGAAAATTATAAATATAATTTCACTGGTCACAAGGACTATCGCACCAATACTCATGCATACGAAAAAATACGTAATAATGGAAAAATAATATTTCTGCATGTCGATATAATAATAGTCAGCGGGAAATGGAAATTGTCCTGGTGCGGTACCGTTCTTCAGCAAAATGTCGATGATCTTCGGTACGGTCGGTTGGGCCACATAAATAAAAGCCACTGAAGATACCTCAGCTGCATGCAACGTCGATAAATCTATAAAACGCTTGTCAATATTAAACTGCTCCTTACCATAATCGATTAACCTGTAAACGCAAGGGACATCTCTCTTCCCCATTCAGCGTATTCGTGAAGAATGTTAACTTCTCGATCCCGAGACCACACTAGCCAATCCGTACGAATACCATTCAGCAACTTCATTATTTGCTGCCGGTAC
Organism: Ichneumon xanthorius; assembly: GCA_917499995.1. NCBI lineage: Eukaryota > Metazoa > Arthropoda > Insecta > Hymenoptera > Ichneumonidae > Ichneumon > Ichneumon xanthorius. The sequence goes on along the minus strand of OU824205.1, from coordinate 14,189,507 downwards.
CACAAACAACTAATTCCTTTTATAGCGCAACTTGCTTCGAAAAGGAACACTATAATGCATTCAACAACGATGTTCCGTTCGTCACGATATTTCACAAGAGCTAGTATCTGAGATACTAAATAAATGGCGATGATTAAAATCATAACAGCAGAACGACTGAATCTGGTACGTGTGTTCTGATACGGCCAATATCCAACGAGTGTCATTAAAGTTTTAGTTAATCTATAGTACCGGTGTTGAAAGAAGTCCATCGCAGCTCGAAGTGTTATCGACGATGGCGTTGGGGCTAATGCTGCAGTCCCGGAAGCAGCACAACGTAACGTTGGCTTTATTCTTTCCTTCGTATGAATTTTCATAGAATATTATCAAAGGATCGCAGGTTGGCGGATGCTTAAACTGCTCCACGTCAAAGTTGACCGACAGCGGTGCGATGTTGTATAAAGTGATTACACTCTGCCCTCCGTATCTGTCGTTACGTATTCAACCACCCTAAGCGAGACAAAGAACTATAATAACATTGAGACATCGAGCACAGGTAGATATGTGCTGGAAAAAATATTCTTCTACCAGTCACTTGCAACGTCAATTATTTTCAGCCCTAGGTTGAAATGCAGCAGTTGAGTGACGGGCGTGTAATGGTCTCCTCTCTCTGTGTACGGCGCAGCCGCAGTAAGGTGCTTCGATGGGGGGAGGCTCGTGAAACTGTGAGAGGGTCGGCAGTAGATAGTAGATATCCGTACCGTCGACAATGCTAGAGTCCACATTATCTTCACTATCGCGAATGGGATACATTGATGTATTTTTTCCAAACACTTCGGAAAAGAACTCATAAGACGGACATGCCAAATTCATCTCGTGAATAACCATCAGGTATGATGTATGGATGGAGAAGTAATATAGCTGTCATTAATTTTTCGTGCCTGTGTGTGTATATGTACGGAGAGAGTATGCGCGGTCGTGAGAAAACCATAACAAACAATAAACCAACGGGCTGGCGAAGCCAGCTACAGCTCGGCTTGAGGTGAATTGAAAGTCGCGTGACGGAACTAGGAGTGCGAGAGAGATAGCGCCATTGGTCTCACGGAGGAGCGAGAGTTTCACTTCACCTCAACGGGATGCTGGCGGAGATATTCAGATTATCCCGACGGTTTCGCGTCAAAGCGGATAAGCTCCGATCCATCGAATTTCGCCAACAAAAATTTCACCCTGAACTATCCCCGCCCTTCGAATTCTCACTTCGTCGGCAATCAAGGTACACTGTAAAAAAAATTGTATGAAATTTAATGTACAGGACTGGAAGTTTTTATTCAAAAACTGGTATATTAAAATTCATGCATAATTGTGATGAAAAAAATAATGTTCAGTGTATTAAAAACATTGGGAATACTTTATTTTTAATTATTTATTTTAATTTCAATGAAAATGTATATTAAATTTTCATCACAATTGTGCATTAAATTTAATGTACCAGTTTTTGCATAAAAACTTCCAGTCCGGTACATTAAATGTACAATTTTTTTTTTAAGTTTAGCTCAACCGCGATGCTTGCATTAAACAAATTGAACGCAACGCCGAACGGCGAGCCTTAGGAATCATCGATCTGTTCCACTGCGATTCCCCCTTCATCGCGATAACTGTAACGCGGGCAATACTATGAAGTGGGAGGGTTGAGAGCGCTCATAGCAACTCGAAGTTTTGTACAAAAAGTTTATGTTCCTTCACGTTAAGTCACATTAACACCCTATTTCTATTAATTATCGAAGTCGTGCCATTGCGTTGAAAAAATAACATGCAATGTATTGTATCTTTAGATCTTTTAATATTTAATCATATTAATTTAGTAATATTATTTCGATTAAAATTTATCGGGAGCCCCAGAATTTTTAATTTTTTTTTAATTTTATTTTTTTTTTATTGTAGTATTATTTATTGAATCGGATATAAGGGGTGTGGGGTGGCCAGGCAGGTCTTCGCAGCTAAGGCGAGGTCACGTCCCGATGAATATGCCACCAGCAAAGCAATTAGCACCCAGGAGGCTTTTGCACTCTCTCGCTCTCCCTCTCCGGTTGATTTTCTACCTCGCCGCCGATTTTCCTGTCGTACAATAAAAACGGGGGCGCCTGTAGGCCGGACCTCCCCGACCCCCAGGGCGATCCAGCACGCTCCGAGGCGAACTCTTGCTGGTGGCAGGATTTTACCACAGCTGGTACCTTTATGCGGGGGAAGCCCCGGAGTCTCCGGGAAACTATGGGACCCACTTCAGTCCTCAATAAATCGCACCTTTCCCTCCCCCCCCTCCGACCCCCTCCCATGACGCCCTTCAATATTTTCAGAACTTTGTAACAATGATTGAAACAACGAAGAATTTTACTCGCCATCTGTAAGATTTTTTTTTCAAAGCAGTTTCCATAGATCGGCCCAAAATGTCATTTTATCAATTTTATCAATTCCTGAATATTGTAACAATAGGGTAAAAGTGGGGAACATGGCCCGTTCCATATATCATTGATTTACGTGTTAATCGAGGGCCATATTCACCACTTTTACGATAATTGAAACAGCGAAGATTTTTACTCGTCATCTAAAAGATTTTTTTTTCAAAGTAAGTTCCATAGATCAGCCGGAAATTTAATTGGATATCTACGGATTATTCGACGGCCGGACTACAATTTAACGATAGTTGTATGCAATAAATATTGTAAAAGGTGGTCCATTATTAACGCATCAATGTTTAAATTTACGTTTGATATTACGTATTTATTTATTTTTATTGTAATATAACAATCAAACGGCAACAAAATTAAATTGCATTCGAACGCTCATTCGTGAATGTAAAAAAAGTGTTACACTCGTTCTCGAATATTTTATCGCACGTGAGCAGATCCACTTTGCTCGTCCGGATATTAGCCGGGCCGGTCTGCCGCGGCTTATCGAGTATACACCGTACTGATACGCACGAGCGCACAGGCTCGAAGGTGCATTGTTTATGAACGCTGGCTTTACGACGATGAGCCGCACAGAGCGCGCCGACAGCGGAGACAGCCTCGAGTATATACCAAGCTCGAGGCGGGCAAAGTTTGCCGACGAATGTAAGAGAGCCACGTTTCCAGCATGTGTCGAACACACGGCAAAAAGGACCGGTGAAGAGGCTACCCCGTGGTACGGTGGAGAGAGAGACTCGTCGTCGGTGCAGCCTGCGAATTGCCGTTCCATAGGTGCACATGCAGCGCACGTACCGGTGATGCGCGTCCACCTCGCTGTGCTCCAACCACCCTGGTCCCCGCCAGACCTACGACAACTTCCTCGCACCCTCGGACTCACTCCCTCCGTACCATACCTACCTATTAAGCTTTACTGGTACCACCGCCAGAACCAGCGGCATGTGTCCCGCAGGGGAGTACGCCGATCACGCCCGAATTTGCATTTAACGAGGACTTTGCTTCGACATGTGGCACTCGCGAAAGAAAATGTTCGAAAATCTTTCTAACGGAATAAATCAGATGGACTATTATGGCTGTTGCTGTTGCCATTGCCATTTTTCGATAGTGAGTTGAGGCGACACCGTAAGTTTGCTGCAGAGTTGGGCAACGTATCGAACATTACTTAAAGTACTAGTACTGCAACTCCTAAGTACTACAAGTACTATGTAGTACAAGTACTAAGTACTACAAGTACAAAGTACTAAGTACTGCAAGTACTTTAAGTACAAAGTAATTCCAGTACTTAAAGTACAAAGTAATGCCAATACTTAAAGTACTTTTATAAAATACAAAGTACAAAGTACTGTTTCTTCTTAATCACGATTTTCTTCGTAATAAGTTAAGAATTCATGTGCAAATTACTTTGCACCTTTTTACATTCAGCATTCCAAATGGGAACATTGATCCAAACGTGCTGCGGAAAAAAATTGTCCAAGTACTTTGGTCTTAGTACTTAGTAAAGAATACTCAAAATACCAAAACCACTTTGGTACTTTAGGTACGTACTTTGAATACGAAATAAGTACTCATGTACTTTAAGTACTGCCCAGCTCTGGTCTGCTAATGATAAAACTTATTGATTTCGTAATCGATTAAAATTAACAATTTTTCACCGACGTTGACGAACATTTTTCATAGCTCATTTTTTTTTCAGTAGCACGGAAGGGCAACGCTATTTTGTCAAAATCGAGGTGGTCATTAAGAAAGTTCATCTAGGTAGGTGTTCGATGCCAGGGTATGCTGGTACCTCATAAAACTCGAAGACAGACCCGTACGCAGTGCGCGAACGTGTTCCCTCGGATTCCTCGCTTCTAGCATGTCCCGGCTAGTACTGGAGAGGGAGGAGGGGGGGGACCTGCAATTCTCGTACCATGTGTTTCACAGGAGCGCCTGAGCGACGCACCGGCGAATTTGCATTTATGAGGCCTTAACTCGAGAATTTTTGCGCCTCGCACGCACGTACACAGTATCCGTGGAGGCGGCAACATGTGTTGCCGGAATTTCGGTACTCCTCGACTACGGCTCTGGTTATATTGTAAAACCGCGGACCAACGCATGTTACACCGATGGTGTACGGCGATGGCACGGACGCCAGATTTCTAGGTGAAAGCCCCTGGGAGAAGGTGCTACGGTGGCGTGAGAGCCGGACAGTAAAAAAAAAAGGTACCCGAAGTCACGTTTTTTTCACACCCTTTACGACTCGAAAATATGAAAAAATGTTAGTCTCTGCTATGAGATAAAGAGTAGAAATTATTATCGACGATTGAGAAAATTTTTTAATAGACACCTATAAGTCCCCCATATGTACTTTAATATGAATATGAATGTGAAGAACAAAAAATTATAGTAAGAGAAATAAGAAATCATAAGTATGTTCTCTGAGAAAGAAAGTGGTAAGAAAAAAAAATATCATCCCCGATTGAAAAATAAAAATGTATAATACAAAAAATTATAAATAATAAGTCCGAGTTCTGAGAAGCAAAAAAACTATTGGCGATTAAAATTTGTTTAAACACCGATGTGTCTCTGATGTTCACCTTGACATACGAAGAAATAAGTTATATCTATATGTACGTATAAAAACATGATAATAATAATTTTTAATCAGATTTTTTTTCATTTAAATAGAAATATTGTTACAGGACGGTTTTTGGTCGTTCAGGAAAATGTGTCGACCGTGCACATCCTTGCTGTCAGTCACAGGTCGGCAATGTGAGAAAAAAAATGCGTTCAATCGATTTGCCTTATTCGGGGAGCGAAGATTGTCGATACCCTCGAATTTGGTAATCGCGCGCCGAAGATATGGTAATTTTTGTCCCAGGATTATTTCGAAGGGCGCGGTAATCGTTCCAAGCGTCTGCGGTTCCCCAGAGGCGTTCGCATAGCAAAGTCTCAAGCAAAACAGTCTTTACGATGCGCCGTTGAATGTCGACAAGTGCTTCGACAATGGCCACCCCGCAGACTCCGTCGAGTGGATCCTTTATACTCGTCGATGGCGCTGGGTAAACGCTCAACTGACACGCCCGTCCTTGCCTGCCCTTGCCGAGCCAGCGAGAGCCATTGTACGCCGCATCATTGTAATACAACCTGTTACGATCCCTCGTTTGGCCCCTCGCAACCGCTGAGTCGATATTTGTCGCGTGCTCGAATCCCCTCAAATTATCATAATTTGCCTCACAAAACGAAATAAAAATAATCCGAAATAAGAATCAAACTTTTTTTATCTCTAGGGAAGACCGGGGCGAGATGGCCCTGAGCAAATAATGCGGCTACAACGCTGCCGAAAGCATAATTTATTGTTTGTCATCCAACAACGATATTTTCACAGTTTTATAGCGCATGCGCAGAAAAATATTAGAATTCAGGAATATCTGTATTTTTTTAAAATATATTAAAATAAATAATTAATAATCTGTCTTAAACTTTATTTCCCTAACGGGCAAAGCCGAGTGGAGAGATTTTCTCCTGCACTTCCATTTGCACAGTAATCTGTCCATTGTTTAAAGTCAAATATTGGTTCATTCCTCTAATCCGAATCGTGTAAACTCGTGGCCTGACTTTGCGGGTCAATCCGGTTAGAAGCTCGACGGACACGCTGTCCGTTCACGAAGTTCGCGACACGGAACACAAAACCGGTGCGCGTATTCGAGAATCACGATCCTCTTAGGATTTGTCCCTGCGAGAAAGTCGAAGAGACCAAACGACGGAGAGGCTCAGGAAGCTAATCCATTGATTCGTTTATAAATTCCATTTTACCCGCGATCCAAAAAAATTTTATCGATGTCGAATCGAATCGAATGTTTCGATTCGACAGAAATCTTTATAGGCTCTCGAATACGATTTGTTCAAATAAAAAAAAGAAGTAAAATAATAAAATTACAAAGAAAAACATTCCATCACTGATTCGCTTCGACGGAAATTTTTGCGGAATTTCAAGTACGGTTCGTTCAAGTAAAAAAAGAAAGTAACTAAATTCTAAAATTACGAAAAAAAATACTATTTGCGCCGTGATAAAAAAAAATGTTATCACTAATTCGCTTCGACGTAAATCTTTGTGGGATCTCGAGTACGGTTCGTTCAAGTAAAAAAAAAGAAAGTAATTAAATTCTAAAATTACGAAGAAGAAAAAGGTGAACCTTTATAACGAGAAGAATCTGACAAAACTACGAATTTGGTCCGCGCGTTTGAGGGGTTAAAATCTACAATTAAATTGCAATTGAATGTCGCCGAAAATCGGGCCACACGTGCTTTTTTCCGTGCACACGGTTCGGCGAAAGTTCGTCGAACGTGAAACCTCGGCACGTGCTACCTGTTTGTCCTGCCGCTTAACAATCCGGTGCACCCTGACCTTACTCGAGTCTCGCGCTGGTGAACACGTGTGTCCGTTCCTACTTCCACCGCGCCTGTACACATTTATATATACATACATATATATGCACAGTGCTGTCTTCCGCGCTACCCTTATTATTGCCGCTTCTGCCGTTCGCCGGTAATACATGGGTTTGGAAAAATTTGGCTAACACGTGCCCCGCGCTGAGTCCAACAACCCGCGACCTGTGTCCACCTTTAATGAGATTCCGGTCACGTCAAATAATCAAGTGCACGTAGCTCCGCGCGTTTGCTCTCCAGATTTTTCGTCGCCACTTTTCGGGCACATGTGCCGGCGTCGCTCAGCTGTGAAGTTTGTCGGGACCCTTTTAACTGCCTGAGACAATGTCACCGCGCCGGAGCATCTGTACCCCTTCGTTGTCTACTCTCGCCCTCGGCCCTAAGTGGCCCGAAAATAATTTTCTCACGCTCCCTGAGCGTCTCTTCCTTTCACGACCGATTTTTTTTTCCGAGTGGAGAAATTCGGTAAATCTTCTCGAGAGGAGAACAAGGGGGTTTAATTGTCTGCGGCAAAAAAAGTATTTTTTTTTAGCAATTCAGAAAAATGCTATCGAAAATCCCACTTTTCATGAAGAGAAATATTTCTCAGGTGCGAATATAAAAAAAATTGTCCAAGTTTTGTTAAATTTGTATTTTTTAATTGAAAATCTTTAATTGAAAATTTAATTGAAATTCCTACGACAATTTGTTGTATAAGAATTTGGGTATTTTTTCCGCGATCAGAGCACCATTACGAACAGCCGAGCGCGTGGGATTTTCGATATTGTTAATAAGCAAAATATGTTCTAGATAAGTAAACAAATAAAATGTTTTAGATAAATAAACAAGTCAAATATATTTTAGACAAATAAACAAATAAAATATGGTTTAGACAAACAAATAAATAAAATATGTTTTGGATAAATAAATAAAGAAATAAATAAAATGTGTTTGGTCTGAATTCGTCGAATAGCCCTAAATCAACTATTCGATACGGCGCTCGATCTGTTCGGTAAATTTGATTTATCAATCGTTCGATCTATCAGTGCAATTTAATTAGGGCTAAAAATGTCGGTGTGCAATTTTTAAAAATGTTAAATTTCTCGCTCCTCGAGGCACGACGAATTCCCCGTTAAATTGTTGAATCTCTAATTTGGGAAAAACCATCGTGGTTGTTCTCCCGATCTATCGAGCTCGGTGTACCTGAGCGACCCGCCGAAAAGTTTTCGAATCACCGTGCCCATCCCCTCCACGCACCTCTGTGCACAAGAGTGAGAGCGCGACTTCGAGAACTCACGGATTATGAGGACTTTATTGGCCGGGTAATCCGACGAAGACCGGACATGCGGGCGACGTATTTCCCCGGCGATCCCGTACCGCATCGGCGACTCTCGCTGCCGACTGCGCATGCGCGAGCGCGTTACTTCGGTGCCACTTCCTCGTTCCCTCGTTAATTTTCCTCGTAGCGAAATTCTCGTGCCGCAATCCATTATCTCGAGCACGTTCGTGAACGCACCGCGGTAGGCGAGAATTTTGCTTCCTCGAACGCAAGTGAGAATTCCTCTTCAACAATCTATCAGCGACTTAAAAAAAAATTCAATGTATTCATCATGAAAAAAAAAATTATAATGAGGAAATTAAAATTATGATCTGATGGAATTTTTTTTTAAAAAGCTTTTGAGACATTTGGGAAACGGTTTGTAGACATTTTATGTAAAACGATGTGTTGGTGTGATTAAAAAAGAAAAGTCCCTCTTACCGATCCATCAATTTTTTTAATCGATAGCTCTATCATTAAAAGAAATCATTATTTAAAAAAATTAAACTTATGATTTATGATTGAAAGATTTTAAAAAATCTTTACTAAATTTAGGAAACGAGTTAGAGATTTTATGTAACAATGACGTGTCGGTCTGGTAAAATATAATTTATGATTTATGATTAAAAGATTTGAAAATATCTTTCAATAACTTTAGGAAACGGGCGAGAGATTTTAATATGGTAAAAAAGAAAAGAAAAAAGAAAAACATTTACCTTATAATCTATTCGTAAAAAAAAAATCTTTTACTAAATTGGGGGAGCGATTTACGGAGATTTTATTTAAAAAATGATGTATCTAAGTGATACGTGCAGTATGTGCCATTTTCATGAAGGACGAATTTTACTGGATCGAGGCTCCGATCGAAAATATATAATCGCGGAGTTTCCCCGTGCTGGGTATTTCCAAATTGTCGGTCGTAACAACCGTGAGGGGGTGATACCTGCAATCCATCGTGGGCACTGTGCGAGGCAGAGAGAGACGGAAGGAGAACGAGACGGAGTGCTCGACAGTGCGGGACAGAAGTTCCCAAATCCTCTTTGGTACCCGTGCGGCAAACAATTACCACCCGTCGTCGATGGGATGGACGTCATTGTCGTTCTGCTGGTGGCGTACTTGCCGTAAACCCCAGAAGGCACACCAGCACAGCCCCGTAATAATCGTTTGGCAGCGCCGGCCCGTTTTTATTATACTCTCGAGACGTTTTTTCCCCAAATTAATTTATATTTTATGAATTCGAGGGAAACAGAATTCGGACCAATCAGAACGCTCTGATTTGTAAAAAGAACAAATTTAATTTTTCTGACACTGCTCGAGTAATGCAGAGGTAATAATGAAAGTCTATCGAGATGTTCGATTTTTCGTAACAAAATTATGAGATATTTTTTTTCACTTGACCAGTCACGTATTTTTTTTCTAAATAATCATCAGCACAGCCTCAAAATAAGCCTCGTTTTTGTCTGAACAAGCACTGCAACAAATCAAAGCGCGGTAAACAAAAATACTGAATGTCAGAAATAAAAGCTTCGCGTCCAACAAATTCACGCGTCCGGCGGATAAAAAAATAATAATCGCAAGGCTCAAAATGAAGTATACTTATATATAAGAAATCGATTGAAACAGAGAGAAATAATAAAAAGAAAATAAGATTTCTGCGAAAAAGAAAATAAGATTTTTGCGAAAAAGAAAATAAGATTTCTGCGAAAAAGAAAATAAGATTTCTGCGAAAAAGACAATAAGATTTCTGCGAAAAAGAAAATAATATTTCTGCGAAAAAGAAAATACGAATTCTGCGAAAAAGAAAATAAGATTTCTGCGAAAAATAAAATAAGATTTCTGCGAAAAAGAAAATAAGATTTCTGCGAAAAAGAAAATAAGATTTCTGCGAAAAAAAAATAAACCCGTTCCTCGCTCGTTTCAAAATCTCATCCCGGAGGATCTCGTTTTGTGGCCTCGCGGCAGGAATCTCGCGAACAAAACTCCGGTGTGTAATGTCTTCGTTGCCGTTCCTCCATCAATTCTCGCGACCTCGGAATCGTCGCGATGCGCCGCGCGGCTCGCCCTAATTTTTCATTGGAGCGATAAAATATCCGGTCTCGGGCGTCGGAGCCGCGAAGCTCCACCGGGGAGTTACTTCGGGCTCGCACACCGACCCGCTCGCTCGCTAAATCACGGAATATGTGTCGCGATCAGGGTGGTCCGCGGGGACGCGCTGCGCGCATGCGCGCGCGTGTGTGCGCGTTCCGTGCAGGAACGGCGCGAATGCACAGCGCGGACGTTTCCCTTTTCTCGCTCGACAACTTTCCCCCTCCGCCGGTCGGTTCGAAACGTCGGACGGGACGCGTCGAGAATACACCTCTGGTCGGTGCATCGCTACGGGAAACAGAAAAAAATAGAAACGCCTATGTGCGCATGCGCCGGATCGAAATCAAACAAACACCGACTCACGCTTGTCCGAGGCTTTCGAATGCCACGCTTTCTTCGCACTTCCGTCGCGAGAAAGCTCGGTGCAAACGTCGAGGTTTGTATATTGTTGGAGCGGGCACCGGGCTAAGAACTACTGTTCGGCAGTCCCGGGGTGGTCCGCCGTACATTTAGGGACGCGGGAAAAATGCCTCGCTGCGCAGCCTCGAACTCGCTTCCGTTCGGTTAAGAAAAAAATTACTCTCATTTGGTTATTTGTTTTTTAAATATTTTCTTCGAATATTGAGTTAATGCTGAGTTGCTTAAACGTAGCTTTCAGTGACGATACAATTTGATAAAATGAGATGTATAACTTGATCCATAATTACCACATCTTTTTATAAAAGACTCCCAGATTTTCAGGCTCATCGATAACTTTTGGCAAAGTCCGGCGATAGATCTTCGGCCAGGTGAGAAAAAATAAAACATTTGCAAGCAGATAAAGTTTATCGTTGAGCGCCAAAAGTGAAATTTTTTAAGGGGGAAAGGAGTTTCCACCGGTTGAAACAAAAACATTATTCTCATTAGCTTATTTATTTTTTAACCCTTTCTTTCACTCCCAAGTACTGTAATTAATTTTTCCAATTGGTTAAACATAGTTTTCACTAAAGATACAATTAAAAAAAAGATATGCATAATTTGTCCCAATATTACCTCATCATTTTATCAAAAACTCTTAAATTTCTAAACTCAACGAGAAATTTTGGCAAGGCCCGACGATAAATATTAGGCCGGTTGCGAAAAAACGAAATTTCCACGGGCAGATAAAGTTCAGCGTTGAGCACCAAAATTGAAATTTTTGAGGAGGGGGAGGGGGGGGGGAGGATCCACCGGCATTGGGAGCTCGGAGGAGAGATGGAGAAATTAGCGAGGTCATAAACGTTGGAGCGTTACGACGACAGTCAATGTCACGTGGCGAAGGGCGTTTAGTTTCTTATTGGATAATGCGAAGTTGCGGACATGTGCTCGCCAGACGACGGAGACTACAGCGCGACAACGACGACGGCGTGGTTTCGCTTCTCCTTTTTTTCTCGCACAGTCTCCAAGGTGGTTGGTCGAACGCCGGAGAATGAAACGGCATCGCGTGAAGACCGGTTTATCGGGTTCGCAAAACGGCGGGAGAGGGAGAGACTCGAGTCGCGATCTGTGTAACGAACCACGTTGGCTCGCACGAAAAAAATAACATGCGCAAAAAATATATTAAAAATAGCAAATTTTTTTAATACATGAAAATTAACCAATTTTTTAAATATATTAAAAATAACGCATTTTTTTAATGTATCGGAAATAATTAATTTTTCACGCGAAAATTCATTCTGAATATAAATCATGAACTTCTGATGTGGTATTAAAAAAATATATATTTAATGACGATAATTTTAATAACGATAAGGGCTTTGATCTTTCACCGCGCAATCTCGCGATCCTTCGTTTGACAAATATTTGCGACAAGTTGGGTATATCGTTTTTAAGGAGTAAACAGGACAAGTTCGAGGATTGTCACGCAATGTGTTTGTCGTCGATGGAATATCGCGACGATACATGCGAGCGGAGGGCAACGGTTTGACGATAAGGTTCAGGTAGGTATTTGCGTGTCACCTTTGCGCATCGCGTTAAATCGTCGTTTGTTCACGGGCTCTCCATTATATCTTTGCGTTTCTCGTTAACCGGACGGCAAACTTTGCGAAACAGATTTGCGCCGAGAGTGTATCGGGAAAGATTAAGGATAATTGCGGGTAATCCCAAAACCGACGAGCTTGGAAGGAAAGTAGACCGTGATCTGCGCAGCCCGCTCTGAGGACAATGCAAAGTCGAGCAACACTCGTGTCCGAGAGAAACTGTACTTATTGAATTTTCTGCAAATTTATTATATATATATTTTTTTAATGAGTTTCATAAACTCATGAAATAATTTTATTTTAATTGATTATACTTTTTTTTATGACTTTCATAAATGGATCAAAGGCTTACGTCGAAAGTAACGAACCGAAAGTCCGGAAGATATAAGCAAGAAACAAAAATATTATTGAAGATGAAACGATTGATTGCGTCCAAAGTTGCAGACCGGAAGTACGGAAGGTAAGAGCCAAAATATTCTGAATCTGTGCATTAAATTTTTATGTTTTATATGCTTTAATAACCACACATGTGAGAGAAAATCCGCACTCAGTGGATTTTCTTTAAATTTATTATATCTTTTTTAATGAGTTCCATAAATGGAACGAAGAGTTACTTCGACAGTGATGGACCGGAAGTCCGAAAGATATAAAGTTTACAAGCAAAAAACCAAAAAGTCCGAGCAAGCAAGTTTACAAGCAAAAACAAAAATATTATTGAAGGAGAAATGATTAATTGCGTAAAAACTTACAGACCGGAAGTACGGAAGCTAAGAGCTGAAAGATTCTCAATCTGCGCATCGAATAAATTTTTTTTTTATGTGTCTCGATAGAGGAGCAGACAGTCCTGGCGATAGAAAAAGACCGGAAGTGCGGGAGGAATACTAAAAAAAAATGGCGAAATTTTTTTTCTATGAGTACAAAAGGAACAAGTTTATAAATACTGCATCTGAACACGAGATTTTTTTAAAAGTTGCGAGGGGTAAGTGGAGCGTCGTTGATAGGAACGGACCGGAAGTACGGAAGGTCCAACCAGCCTCCCTCTAATTTTCAGTTTACTGCCGCAGCGCGTACGAAAATTCTTCTCCATCTGGCTGATGTGTATACTTCGGTGTGTACCTTTACGTGCCCGGACGACCTGGCTCTTGTCTATCAGGCGACACAGTTGGCCACCAGGTTGCAGAACACGTGAAGGTACGACAAACGCAAACGGTAACTCCGTTCGCTACTCGAGCATGTGGCACTCAAAAAAAAAAACAAAAAAAACAAATATCCTCCCGTGTATTGTCATACCTGTGTGTAAATGACCGCACGGTAGGGTCCAAACCGGCACGTGTTTTCCAACGCTAATATTTGCCGAAAATGTTATAAAAACGGAAAAACAGCTTTAATGAGCATTATCAGCTCCAGCTCAAAAAAACGAAACCTTCTCAAGCGAGAGTGAAATAAAAATTCGTAGTTTCTGTTAATTAAAGAAAAGAGGCTTCCTGTATGTGTCTAAACCATTAATTTATTTAATTAAATAAAACAGGGAAAATGAATTATTGGTCTGCATGTGCTTTAATAAATTTTGATTAGCTGATATTGATGCGAAGTTTGCGTCAAAATAAATATTATTAAATAATAATTTAATCGTTTAATGTTGACATTTAAAATTTTTTCTTTGTGCGAAGAAATATTTCCCGCTCACATGATATTCATTTTGGTGCTTAACAATTTCGATCGCTCGACCCCCTCGAGCGGCCTTCGTCTCCGAACGGCAGCTTCTTAAGTACCCGATCCAAGGGTGAACGGAGAGTGACGGACTCTGCCAACTGCCGCGTTGGATACGAATAAAAAAAGGGCCTCACGGATCGCAGTCGTTCCGTGCCCTCCCTCAGCGGGGGACCAACGGGCGTTACGAGCGAGTCCTCGAACTTGCGCCGACCACGAGATATGAAAGTCATCATTTCAATTCGTGGGACTCGCTCCCTCTCGGCGGAGAGAGACAAAAAGAGAGGCTGGACGAGGAACTTTGTTTTTCTGTAGTTCGGGAGGCGCGCAGTGCAAAAAAAAGAAACACTGGAATTCCGGAGGTAGTTACCGGTATACAACCTCTCCGAACCCGCACATGTGTTTTCGGCTTTTTTTTCTGTTCTTCCTCCGAAGTTCCGATTGTTTTCCTCTACGGCTGTGCCGCGGACCCAAATTTCTTCGAGGGCTCCCGAGGACGGTGGAAAATCGCCGATGGACCCCTGGCTCGCTCTTCCCGACCCGGTCAAACAACTCTCTCGACTCCGGGAAGGAGCTTTAGTAAAAATTTTGCACGAAGCCATTTCTCTTTCGTCTCCTCGTAAAGAAATAAAATATAAAAATATATTTTATTCTTTATAATTTTCGTCTTGTTATTATTATAACAATACAATTATTGTAATGTTTTATAAATGTTTAAATTTATAAATGCAGTTATTGCATTTTTATATATGGGTTGTTGTTATTGTTGTATTATAATATTATATAGTAATAAAATTATTCGGTGTTCTGTATAACGTTGTGTAAAGAGACATAATTATCTAAAACAAGTAGGCATAACTTACGATTTTCCGGTGGGCAAATTAAAAGACGCAATTAAATTGAAGAAAAAATGAAAAATAAACATTTCGCAACGAACTTTAAATAATTGCGTGAAGGAAACATTTTACAGGTCGATTTTTTTATTGATTTATTAGACCCGCCTAAACGTTCGCGTTGTTAATAGAAATAGACCGAAGCAGTGAATTCGGTTATCTCGGCTAGCATTTGATACGTAGACGAAAAATGTTCACTGCTTTAAAAAAAAAAAAAGTCTCCTACTGCTCAGTAAAAAAAAAAGAAGAAGCAGCACGAAATCAACAGAGTTGGTGTTTCGGTGTTTTGTGTGGCACGAAAGTTCGACCTTCGACCTGCGCTCGCGTACGGGCTGGCCGAGGGTCCGCGGCATCGCACGCGAGGCAGCGAAAGCACACAACCGTAGTTCCATCCTGATTCCAAGAAAGTTTCGAGAAGAGTCGTCTCGGGCGCGCGCGCGCGCGCTCGCTCGAGGCAAAGAGAAGCCCCACGGGATACGCGACACTTATTCGTTCGACTCTTCGCGGAGCGCCCATTCTCCTCTGTTGGAGTCCGGGGAAGCGTGCCCGGAGAGTTATCCGACTCTTATATGTTTTTTTTCCTCTTCTCTCCGCTCGGCTCGAGAACACCCGCGGATTTTTAAGGAGCTAGCTGTAGCGGAGCTTCCGTGTGTGTCCCGCTTTTACCAAACCGGTCCGTTGAAAGATTCACCGCTGTTTTCTCAGCAAGAACTCCCACAGCCACGTCCCTAACTCCAAATCTATCTTTCCCGATTCATCGACTTCCGGTCCCTTGTTCCTCGAAAGTCGGACGAAATCTCGGCACATATTTATTTATTATTTATTTATTATTTATTTATTATTTATTTATTATTTATTTATTATTTATTTATTATTTATTTATTATTTATTTATTATTTATTTATTATTTATTTATTATTTATTTATTATTTATTTATTATTTATTTATTATTTATTTATTATTTATTTATTATTTATTTATTATTTAATCGCTTCAAAATATAACATACGTTTGAGGATTAAAAAGGGTTGCGAAATAAGGATTCATCTTTGAAAAAACTCATCGAAAATATATCGTCAAGGAAATTTACATTTATCAGTTTATGTATTTGCAAAAACATCGTTTTTGCAAATCGATGCTACCAATCGACTTCCGTTATGGTTGATCAATGCGCAACACTGTGGATAAACAATTGTAAAAATTTAGCACTCGTTTGACTGATGTTCCGTGCAGTTACCTTAATGTCTAGGTTTTCGTTCATTCCTTTCACTCACATATTCGCCATTTCCCATTTTATTTATTATTATCATTATTACTACGTTCCCACATCACTCCTTATCAAACATATCTAGCATTTATGTACCCTTAATCCTATGTCTTTTTTAACTTGTTAGGATTTCCTGACAACTGGTAATTGGGTTCCGTATGATTTTATAATAAATAAATAAATAACTTATATTTCCATATTTTCTTCCGATAATTTTTTAAATCTTCATCCCTATTGGTGCGAAAATTTGAGCCGGGATTCGATAATTCACTTCGACGAATCGGAGACCGGCGAGTCTCGGGACCGTCCGGAGCTCCTGATTGGCTCGGAGCTGAACAGGTAAGACCCAGGTGAGCTCCGCCTTTCACCTGAGACTCCATTCCGGCACTCCATGGATTCTCCCACTCGGGTCCGCTTTGTCTCTCCCGAGCGCGGTGCGAACAGCTGCGCAGAGCTACGAATTGGCCCGACCATCGGGGCTAAATTCCTCGACGGAGTTCCCGTGCCTCTGCAGCAATGGCCGCGGAGTCCTCGACTTTTTGTCTCCCGTCCATAACTCTCGCTGCGACGCGCCGTACGGCTGACGCACTTTGCGTAAGACGCAGATACGCGCGTAAGACACACGTAACCACGAAACGTGTGAGCGACACGATGACACGACTCCCGACCGGCTGCGCGGCACTTTCTCGCTTCCGAGCTGCGCGCGCAGCTGTTCTTGCCAGTCCTCGAGGACCTCTTCTTCGCCGACAGACATACTTTAACGGCTCTTTCACTCCCGTTGGCCGGCCGGTGTATCGGACTTTCTCGATTCTATTGCTTAGGTGAGCACCGTAAAAAAAAATAGATAAATATTTTAAAAACGCAGTAAATGAAGAAGGACGGTTTTAGGTATTCGAGGAGTATCGAGGAGAGCGTTGCAGCACCCTAAAATATTATTTATTTGTGGGGCGCCCCGCGAATTAATGTTTACTTACTTCAAATTAATCTCTATTTAAATCAAATAAATCTTTATTTAATTCAAATAAATTTCTAGTGGTAGTAAGTGTGTGTTTGACAGTAAATACAATGATTTAATGACCTTTACACATACTAGACATTTATATAATTACACATTAATATATGCATATTTATATTGTCATTGACCGGCCATCGACCGAAGTCCTTCGGCCCTTGGCTTGCTTATATTTCGTCTGGGATACGACTATCTGCGTTCATTCGGTGTATACTATTTTATACTGACTCGTTCGTCATTCTGTTGAGGTGTTGATGTGTAGTGTGTGTTGGAAATTTATGTCTTGGGGGAATGTTTGCTTGAATGTTTGCTAGCTGATTGGACACATTTTTATTTTATTTAAACAAACCTTTATTGTATTTATGGAAATCTTTATTTAATTTAAATAAATATTTTTTGAAATAAGTAAATAATTATTTGCGGACTAAGCATTGAATAAATTATTTTTCTGGGTGAGGATCGCGCGGAGAAAGAAGCGAGAAGGCCCGGTAGATGCCGCCGAGTTGGCGCCAGCGTGACAAAAAGTCTTCTATTCACGAGACCGCTCGCTCTACTCGTCTTTCGTTTATAATCAGGCGTGTCTCCACGAGCCCTCGGGTGCGCGGTGTAGGGGAAAAAGAGCGAAGGAGAGGAGCGCGGGGGTTTCATCTTGGATTTCTTATTGCCGTTCGGATGGCGGCACGCACTGATGACCGGGGGAGGGCCGGGCACTGTGTCGGATCCTTTCTGTACGCATACCCTCTCGGATTCGCCACGACGGAAGTGAGAAACAAAAATGGTCGAGGAGGACGCTCAGGCTGGAAGATAAATGAGCCACTGTGGGAGGACGGACGAGGGAAGAACAACGATTCGTATGTGCCGAACTGCCCTGACGGAACCCTGTATAACCAACTACGACGTCCGACCTTGGTATTAAATTTCAACAAAGTACCCTCCCGACCGGAATCGACCATTCTCAATGACTTTTGCCAAAAGACATAAAAAAATATAAAGTTAAGACATAAAGTAAAGACATAAAAAAATATAAAGTTAACTTATTTCTTACTTTCGGAAGTAAATCCCACTTAAGTGGAAGGAATGCTCTTCATAAAAGTATAACCCTGTATAACTAACTACGACGTCCGACCTTGGTATTAAATTTCAACAAAGTACCCTCCCGACCGGAATCGACCATTCTCAATGACTTTTGCCAAAAGACATGAAAAAAAAAAAAATTTTATACACATCTAGGGTAAGAATGGTGAATATGGACCACTGAAATAAAGTTAAGACATAAAGTAAAGACATAAAAAATATAAAGTTAACTTATTTCTTACTTCCGGAAGTAAATCCCACTTAAGTGGAAGGAATGCTCTTCATAAAAGTATAACCCTGTATAACCAACTACGAAGTCCGACCTTGGTATTAAATTTCAACAAAGTACCCTCCCGACCGGAATCGACCATTCTGAATGACTTTTGCCAAAAGATATGAAAAAAATAAAATTTTATACACATCTAGGGTAAGATTGGTGAATATGGACCACTGAAAGTTAACTTATTTCTTACTTCCGGAAGTAAATCCCACTTAGGTGGAAGAAATGCTCTTTATAACAGTATATAACAGTACTGTATTCGATAACGAATGTAGGAGATTTGGGAATATTTGCGGGGCAAAACGGACCATGATCTGCGTTATTTACGTCCTCAAAAGATTATAAAAATTGTTGGATTTGTCCCCCCTCCCCTTTCGCTGGAAAAATGGAATAATTAATATGGTACGCAAGCATCTGTAAGTTCCTTTTTTTTGTAAGACACCATCGGTCCACTTTTATCTCGTTATCTGTATAGAGCGGCTCCGGTCTTAAAGAAGTGATTTTTCGAGTGGTTCGTTTAAGACGCTGGTTCATCGGAGACTGTGAGAAGTGTCCTCCGGAAGATCGTCTCGTAAATCTCCGTCGAGGAACAACCCCTTTTTCGAGCCCATTATTTTTTTCTTCACTTTACTTTAAATTCGTTCTTTTCCCGCTCTTCCACAGTCGAGCTAGAGTCTCTCTTCCTCGCGCATCTTTTTTTTTTTTTTTTTGCTTCAAGAGCAATCTACTTGTGCGCCGAAGGGGTGTGGTCGTTTGGCGCGAGAAGGGCGGTAGTTCCACGCGTGATACCTTATAAACCAAACTCTCGACTCGAGCTCGCTTTGCGACTCCGTGTAGGGGCGAGTGGGGTAAAACGGAACTGCGGGGTAAAATGGACCATCTCAACAATTTTTTTTTTAATGGTCCTTCACGACTCCTTGTACGCGGAGAGTGGGGCAAAACGGAACGGCGGGGTAAAATGGACCATTTCAACGAATTTTTCGTTGAAATAGTCCTTCGCGACTCTGTGTACGCGGCGAGTGGGGAAAAACGGAACTGCGGGGCAAAATGGGCCATTACAAAGAATTTTTGAGGGACCTAAATTTTATAAAAATCTCATCCGAAATGACGGTCCGTTTTGCCCCGCTAGATTTTAGTCGTTGACCAAACTATCGGGTAACGCGGAGCACCGTCACAGACACGGACGCAGCGTTTCTCCGTCGACTCGTGGCGTACTTCCGGTTCACATTCACGCCGAGGCGCGGGCCGGGCGGCGGCAATTTTTAAGGATATCTTACGCGTGACAACAGCACTCAATCATTCGGCCTCACCTCTTTTATTTTACAAGCACCGAAGGGAAAAGAAATCCCTCCGCGTATAAGCCAGTCTTCATTAATCTCCCGCTTTGCCGAGCCATCGGAAAGGTATTTCTGTACGCTACACGTGCGAGCACAATCGTGAAACGAATATGAGCTGATATAATAAAAAAAAAAGTAAACAAAATATTGCAAAATACGAGGTCGAAGCGTGAAACTGTTTCATCGCCGTAAAAAAAAACAATAAAATGTCAATAACTCACGCATGACCTTACTCGCAACTATCGCGCATTGCAATACTAATGCGAAAAAAACATTTTCGGACGAGAGTGCCGAAGGCTAATTTTGCAATTACGCGAGAGAATAAAACATTTTTCGCACGATTATCGCACAAAATTTTGTGTAACCCATGCATGAAAAGCGCTATGTACTTTCTGTGCCTGCCGAGAGTTGCATAAGTGGTTCTTTGCAGCCGTGAGTTTACTAAACTTCCGTACATATAATCCACTTGCCACAAAATACATTGTTGTTAAAACTTGTGGACTTTTTCAAATATGAAAAAATTCATACGTATTCAGAAAAGTGAACGAATCATTTTCATTTAAAAAAAGGTAAGTTTTATAGAAGATTTATTGAAAAATTTTATTTTTCATCAATTTGTTGATAACATTTTGGAATTATTATTATGCAAAATTAATCTTTTCGGCGCCTTTAATATGCTTGATTTTTTGTCAGATTTTTATACCATCGAAAAGTGTTTGCAATTCACTCCCATTTCTCTGAAACTTATGCCAGTCATTTTTTTTTATTTCTTTGATTCAAACGAGGCCAGAATGACGACCGATTATTATATTGTAAGATGGACACTTTAGGACGAGTAAGATTGATTGCTGGAGGTCTGACGAACTACGTAGTCACTTGTCGAAATTAACGAGCGTTCTCTTCATTTATTTTCTCCGTGTGTCTTCGTACGAGAGCCGAGATAAGTTCTCTCCGGGGCGGGGAGTAAAATTTACGTCTCCTTAAGATTCTAACCGATTCCCACGGTGAACTTCTGTAATATACGTGTATACGGCGCCAAGACGGATGGTGGAGAAATCTCGGGCGAAATCCACGGGGACTTTACGATTGCGGCATTATTGCTTCCCGGCGTTTACTACTCCGGCTCGGAAACACTCGCGGCGGACCGGTGCGCCCGAGGGTGATTTACCGCCACGAAATCTTCAATCTATTTTCATTCCGGCTCTCGATGCTCGAATTTTCTTCCCGCAGGCGTAAAAGAGATTCGTACAAGGCGCGACCCGTCCAGGGCACGATTTGTAAAATTTATAAAAGTTATCAAAATTGATAAAAATGATCAAAATTTATAAAATTCTGCCGCTAAACATTCAACTCAGCATTTCATCTATTTTTGTACACCTTTCAATCTACGCCTAAAAAAATGGAAATCGGAAACAATTTTACGCACTACGATCTACACGAACGAATTGCTTCGATAAAGATGTTTATTCGAAAAATTTTATGTGAACATTTTTATTCGAAAATTGTTATGTGAACATTTAGTTTAAAAAATTAAATTTGCAAATTTTTATATGCAGATTTTTATTTTAAGACTTTTTATTAAAAAATGTTTATCTTCGTGTGGTTGTAAATTTTTTTTAATCAATGAAGAGGCTCGGCAATTAAAGGCGTAAAAATCGTTTATCCATTCCGAAAAAAAGCCGGTATATTACGAAATAAAAAAAAACAATTATGAAGAAAAGAAAATAGCGACGAAATGGATGGAAATGGTCCTGAGGGACCGAGACGACTCGCATCCTGGTCTCCGGGAAGGAAGCTACGAGGAACCGCAAGCGGTCCTCGGGGATTTTTCTCTTCCTCGAGACGACGAAGGAGAAAGCGATCGAGTCCAGTAAAAAAAAATTCCAGGTTCGAAGACCGAGCAAAAAAAAAAGTGAAGAAAATGAGTACATGTCGATGAATATACGGCACGAGGAAGCGTGTATCCGAAGAGCAAAAAAAAAACAAGTAAAAAAAAAATAAACAAAAAAAAGGTGGAGCGAATAGCCCGCGTAGTAATACGGTCGAAAGTGCGAATAAATTTACGAGTTCCATAATTCTTACGAGTTCTTTTTTGTCGGATGTGTGCGTACCGATGTAGAGCCGGTTTAAGGGAGTTTGTCACCGGGGGTCGAGCGAGAAAGCGTCATGAAGCTCGAGGGATGGACGGAAGACGTATTTCGAAAGTACATAGCCCGAAGCGAAGCGTTAATGGAGATACGGTGATAGGAGCGCGCACACTTGCCCACGTGCTGGCTCGTGCAAGCCGTGCCCAAAACTGAAAAAAAAAAAAAAAAAAATTAAATAATAAAATTTAAAAAAAGGTAAGAGTATCTCGTTGAAAAATAGAAGAAAATAATAATAATGTGTTATAGCGAGTGGAGGAGCTGCGAGAGCGTGAAAGCCCCGAAGGAAGGAGTTGCTCTTCCGTTCTTCATAAATCTCTCTTTACGCGCGTTCGGTAGAGTTTTGAGCGGTTCTCGTTACGGAAATAGATTTTTTCCGTCGTGACCCCGCGAGAGACTCATCGGGTCTCAACGTTGCTGTCTCACGAGGAAAAAAATAAAATGAAGAAAATCAACGCCATTTTTTTTTTATCGACCTTAAATAAAATAAAGGATAAATATACGAAGGTTTTTTTTCTTCTTTTTTTTGGCGCGTGTATGACGGTCCGGGGAGTCGAGCTTGGAGCTTTATAGGAAGAGCGGTGAGGGACGAGCAAAGAGGCTTTTCAACGCCGGAGCTTGCTCGCCCCTTTCACTTCGAGTTTCGAGAGTAGATTTTTGTGTCTCTAAACTCGCTGCTGCTTATTCTCTCGAGATAAAAATGTTCACTATCTTCGAAGGCAGTGAGCGATGCGGTAGAAAAAAAAATCGTATAAAATTTGGCGGGAAAAATATCTGTCCACGGGTTCGATCTTGAGAGTACGTGAAATATGGTCGTCGGTAATAAAAACTGTAAATAACTTTCTTCGACGAGTGATGGCATTTACGATGAAATGAGAAGTCTCGTCCAATTCGGATATCGCCTCAGCTTTCGACGAGACTTTTCAATCAACGGTATTTGCCAGTAGCGGTGAGAAAAGTTTATTGCAGTTTTTTTGTACCGACTGAGCTCGGGTTAAGTCACTTACATCACGATAAATAGATAAATGAATACGGTGTAAAAATAAATTGTAAATTGAATGTACTGGAACTCGAAATTTGCTTACATTACTTACATTAATTGAACATTTTGTACAGTTAAAATACCAGATATTAAAATTGCAAATATTTTGCCTGAAATTTACAAACATTTTAATAAAAAAATTAAGAGTTGACTAAAATTCCAACGCCAAATTTCAAAAATGTCAAGAATAGTTTTATGTAAAAAAAAGCTTCTAATACCATTCCTTAATTCTAAAACGATTTTTTTACAGTGTAAACAAAACTATGCGCGATGCTGGATTACTGGAATGAATCGAGTACAGTCGCAGGCCCAAAAATTTCTAATTCGTGTCTTCTCGGAGCGGTGTTAATGGAAATATAGGCTCCTCCTCCTGCCCGTAGTTTCAATAGCGAGAAGCTCATAGGGCCGGGCCGTCGGACAGCTGTCCCATGATTGATGGGGACGACGAGACGGCGAGGTAATTTTTGTAAAATCAACTTCTCCCCGGACCAACCGGCTTCGCGTTCGATAGCGCGCGGTCTCGTGGGTCCTCGACCCTCGGGGTCACGAGGGGTCCGCTCGAGGCACACCGGGAATTCTCGCTCTTCCTCGCAACGGTGCACCGAAACGCCGATATACCGAGCGCCGAACGGAAATTGGCTGCCGACAGGCGGATAGAATTTTTAATTGCGCGAGGCCGGAGCGCTCCAGCAGTCGAGGAGATGAAAGGGGGCAGCACGGATCATTTCTCCCGACTTCCGGACGGCCAAATCGACTTCTGGCAACGCGATTTATAAGCCCTTTGGGCCAATCTCTGCACACCAGTGATTTTACGATTTTAGTCAACTCGGCCGTTCTCCGTTAAACCGACGGAGTTCTTGGGCATTGAAGCTGAATAATACTGATGTGTTTTTTTCGTATTTTCATGTTTCATCATGTTAGTTTTTTTTTCATACGCTTTAATAACGAACCGGTGGAGCGC
This sequence comes from Ichneumon xanthorius, assembly GCA_917499995.1. NCBI lineage: Eukaryota > Metazoa > Arthropoda > Insecta > Hymenoptera > Ichneumonidae > Ichneumon > Ichneumon xanthorius. Next base: position 14,165,538 of record OU824205.1, on the reverse strand, counting down.
CTTTTCAAGGTTCAACTCAATTCGCCGAGCGTGAAATCGTCAATGACGATGATTTGTCAGCCTTTTGGGCCAATTTATGTCCACCAGTGATTTTACGATTTCAGTCAATTCGGCCCTTCTCCGTTAAATCGACGGAGTTCTTGGGCATTGAAGTTGAATAATACTGATGTGTTCTTCGTATTTTCATGTTTCGTCATGTTAGTTTTTTTTCATACGCTTTAATAACGAACCGGTGGAGCGCTTTTTCAAGGTTCAACTCAATTCGCAAAGCGTGTAATCGTCAATGACAATCATTTATCAGCCTTTTGGGCCAATTTATGTCCACCAGTGATTTTACGATTTCAGTCAACTCGGCCCTTCTCCGTTAAATCGACGGAGTTCTTGGGCATTGAAGCTGAATAATACTGATATGTTCCTCGTATTTTCACGTTAGGTTTTTTTTTTCTCCGCTTTAATAAGGAGCCGGTGGTGCGCTTTTTCGAGGTTCGACTCAATTCGCCAAGCGTGAAATCGTCAATGACGTTTCCCTTCCGGTCCGCAGCCGTCTTCGCCTCTTCTCCTTCCAGGAATCTCCGTATTAGGTTCAGGTTCCCCATTCTTTTTTTTTGTGCTCTCTCGAGCCCCGGACACTTGTTTCACAACGACGGGGAGGAAGAATCTCGCGTACAGGACCGGCCAAATGATCTTTCGAAGATGCACACTCGGCGACCATTAATTTTTTTACATTATTTTGTTGTTGTCCTCTGCGCGACTTTCCGAGGGCCGGACTAGCCGGCTCGCGGACGTCGTGCGAGAAGGAAGGAACGAGCCACGACGGAGAAAGAGGACCGCACAAAACAACCTATCAGGGACGTCGACGATGGCAGCTGCGGAGTCGAAGCAAAATCCGGTTCACATGACCTTCTTGGATCGGTTCCTTCTCTCATTCTCGCCTCGTTCAACTCACTCCTCTTAATCTCGCCACCGGCAGTCTCGTGAGCAACGTCGTCGATTCACTTCTTGCCGATTGCGAATCAATTTTTTTGTTAACTTAAACAAAATAAAAACTGCTCGGAAAAATCTGAAAAAATTCCCAAAAATGCAGTGCTGCATATAAAAATGGTCAAGTCATAACCCATGAACGACTGATTTTTTTCGTTTCTTTTTCACTGTTTTTTCGAAAGGAAATTAGAGAAAAAGAATAGAAAGTGTCGCCAGCCCACTCCGGTTAAAATGTTAACATTTTTTATACGTGACACAAGAGTTTTCAGAATTTTTTCACACTATTAAACCGTGATAATCAATAAGTTCATTTTTTGAATCATAAATAATTATACACAATTCTAATAATCTAAAAAAAATCTGAGTGCTATTGAGAGTTAGTTCAGTCATATAAAAAATCGCCGACCCAATCCAATATGAAGGGTTGGACCAAGGTCAAAATGGTGGGGAGTGCTTTATATATGTTACATATATATTATTACAACATTATTTTATAATATAATATTATATACACTGTACAGGACGAATTGGTCAGCAAACGAATTTAGACGAATTGGATCGCGGGCGACGTTGTGTGGCGAAGATGAAAACACTGTACCCATTCATCGCTATACCTTTCTGTACATGCTGCACACAGTGTCGTCGTCGCATCGTTGACTCACATTCGCCGAAATTTCATCCTCCCTCGCCTTCCTCTCATCCTACCAGTTGGAATTTTGTATATCGTCATTTACGGTGAAATTGACCGATGGAAACTCACCCTAAGGCAGAGTTGGAGGGGGATTCTCGTCGATGTTCATCGGCGACTTTGATCTCGCCGACAGAGCTGCACGAGGGGGTGGCAGAGTAGATACTTCGTGCTGGAGCCACACGCATCGAGAGGATCGAGGATCTTGAGACACTCGTGCGAGATAACACAAGAGGGTGGGTTCTTTGGTGCGAACAGGACGACTTATCCTGTCTGTCGTTCAGATCTTTTTTCGCCTCGCGTCCTTTTAACGCAGAATTTATGGCGCCGAGAAACACGCCTCGCGATAAATAATCTCTGATAATAAGAGTCGAATTTTAAGTTGGTTTGAACTTAAGATCGCTTTTAGATCGAACTTATGATCGAAATTTGGCTTGAACTTCATTGCGTGCTTCGGATCGAACCTCAGTTTGAACTTAAGTTAGAACTGGACCTACAATTGAATTTGGGTCCTGACTTCAGTTCGAACTTAAGATCAAACGTAAGCGCGAAATCAAGTTCGAACTAACGTGTTAAAATCCGGCGCTTAAAATGACTTTTTCGTTCATACGAGGTATGCACGAAATATGCTGTATATAATCGACGAGTTTGCTGAAACGAAAAATGTAGACGTCGTGCAGCAGGCAATTAAACGAAAAACATCAGATTCGAAAAATTCCCAGGGTTTAAAAAATTCCACGACTTTTCCCTGACTTTTCCAGATCGCAAAAAATCCCCTGACTTTTCCAGGTTTTCCAGGTCCGTGGCAACCATGAGAATGCAACGATTATGCGAAGATGTTCTTTCTTGTCAATAAAATGTTCGTTATAAATGGAATTGGAAGAAATCGAAAATTCTACCTGTTCCCGGCAATACGAATAATCTTGGATTTATAGCGGCACGAAGCATAGTTTTTATTAGTCTCGCATTCACACAATAGTTTTACCGTTCAGCCACATGCTTTACACTCGCAACCTCGTTCTCGCTAGATTGGTCGATTGTTTGTTCGTGCTCTCCGTATTGAGCGCTCTCTCGGCACTAATCGCTCGCGCTCACGCTCGTTACCGCTCATTCGCACACCTAATATCTCCTACGCTCGTGTCGCGGCAATTCTTCTCCTAGGTCTTTCGTAGGGGAAATAAGACCTAGGTCTCCTAGGTCTTATCTCTCCACTTGGCGATCGTGTCTCCTCGGGTTTCGTACACGTCAATCGTCACGTGGTTGTCGCGTACCACGTTTAACACGATACTCACGTTTCCGGTTTCTATTGTGTGGCAAAAAAAACCGCCGAAAGGTGTATATAAACCGAGTAAAATTGCCTCTAAGAAATATCGAAAACTGTACAAGTTGAAGCTGAAGTGTTCGAATATAAAGCGAAAAAAAATGTCCACTGTCTTCTTGTATTCTATATTGGCGGTTCTGCTGATCGCTGCACATTTTACCATGGCTTTACCCTCGGATATTCACGAGAGAATGACGAGGTCTGAGAAATTGGCAGTTTTTGGCTCCGAAGACTCGGGTATGTTCGAAATAATGCACACTGATAAAAAAAATTATACGTTGAATCAACTAAAGATTCGGGCAGGGACGTTCAAATAAATATTTTGTTGGCTCAGCTAAAAGATTGGTTAATTCAATAGATTTTTGGATGATTTCATCAAAATATGTTTGAGGCATTAAAATATTTTCAACCAGCAAAATATTTATTTGAACGTCCCTGCCCGAATCTTTAGTTGATTTAACTGCATTTTTTTTATCAGTGCGCGATTATGAAACATTCATATTCCATTTAATTTTAACATTGTTGGAAAAAATATTTGTTACTCAGTTCCTGAGTATCAAGTATTTCCTATGTCGCTGCCTGGAGCCAGACGCAGAAGAGAAACCAACGAGGCGATAACATTGAACATTGAACTCCGTGGCAAGAAAATTAATCTGACTTTAACACCGATCGAGGAAAACTTGGCGACAAAATCCACACCTGTGTGGCTGGCCAAAAGCGACGAACATGCGTACCAAAAGATTCGTTACGATCCACACGCAACGGTGAGTTTCGACGATCGACACCAATGGATCCCTTTGGTAAAAGCAAATTTAACGAATTCGTAGGCCATGAGCGACATCGGTGAATTTAAAAGGTATCACGACGTGGAGAACGAAGCAGCTGTGACAACTTTCGCGGATCCCACTGAAGGAACCATCATTGTACGTATTTAGAATTTCTTGAATGTCCTTCGAATGCTCCGACAAAATGATGAAATATTCTCAGGAAGGAATTATCACGCCGTACTATGCGATAAGATCTTTGCCGAAACGTTTGATAGGCGAGACGCTGACCGTAGGACGTGGAATTATCCATAAACGGTACCCAAAAAAACGATCCATTATTTTCGATGATGAGGAAGAAGACACGGGTCACTTCGCAATTTTCAAACTTCAGGCCGCGCCGAACCACGTTACACGCGGAGCTCTCGGTGAGTTACGGATCGCTTTCTTACTGTTGATTTCTTCTTCTTCACTGAAAAAAAAATATCATTGACTCAAGTAAAATTCGATTGCGGGCTGCCAAAGAAAAAAATTATTATTTCAATTCTACTTTTAATTCTAACAATTCCATACGGGATTGAAACGATAACATGTCACCTTGACAATCTTGCCGTCGTAGTTTCAATATCATATGGAATTGTAAAAATCGAAAGTTGAATCGGAATAACCATTTTTTTTCAGTGTTGTTTTACCAAATAAATAGCATTTTTTAAATAATTGAGCAAAGAGAACTTATCGTTTGTCGATTTGCGTGCAGTCGATCCGAACAATCTTCAACGAGAGAAACGCACAAGCGATACAGGTGAAAGACAAAAGGTACCTAAAGCTGTTTATCCGGAAATTCTTCTCGTTCTGGATCACAACGCCATCAGGTAAGGACGCCCAAGGGAAAACAAAGTTTTCAGCACCTCGTTACATATTCTTCAATAATACGTCAATTTGATTCCACTAGAGATCACACTATAACTCAAGCTCTGAGATTTATGTTGGCGTTCTGGAACGGGGTAGACTTGATCTACAGGGTATTCGATGAGCCAAAAGTTCATCTCAACATTGCTGGTATAATCATTGCGGCGGTGAGTGCACACGTAGAGAATTCGACATAAACTTCATTAAATACTTTTAACACGTAAAAAAAAACTTTTTGTTTCCTGTACAACAGGATGACTCGGCAACTCCCTACATCGCTTCAAACGTATCTGTAAATCACCTCGGTGATCAAGACTTTGTAGTATCGCAAATGGGCAAGTATTTCTACAAAGAAAAGGTCAGATTCCCCTTGAACACCTACGACATGATTATCGCAATGACTACGTAAGTTTCATCGTCATTCGAACATTATTTTAACCATCCGGTATAAACTAATATTTTTCCAACTCCACAGAATCGAAATGTGCGTGGCGGGCTCCGTGGATGAATGCTATGCTATGTTTGGTGAGTGTAAATTCCGTCGAAAGTTTATGAATTTTTGGTAATATCAAGACAATTTAAATCACTCAGGTAAAAAAAAATTGCTATTTTAATTTCAGAACACGACAATCCTAATACCGCTTGTTCGTCGGCAAGCGAGGTATCGATTATGAAAAACATAAAGAGTAACGGCATCGTCGGTTACAACTGGGAATTCACTGGAATAATCAAGGCAGCCCAAGCATCTGCGCATATGTGACTTAAATTTTTAACTTTGTTAAATTTTCGTTAATTTTTTTTTTTACCTGTAAGTGAGTTGTATGTGATGCAATTATTTCTTAAAACTATAGTTTCGGTGCCGAAAGCGATAACACGGAGGAGGACGCCGATGGCACGAAAAAGTGTCCTCCGAACAACGGTCACGTTATGGCAGAATGGAATACCTTTGGGACTTGGACATTCAAGTGGTCCAATTGCAGTCGAACATTCTTTTCTCAATACTTCTCGTACGAAAATACATTGGCGCTTCGATTCTCCATTTAGGTATAATCTGGATAATAATTTTGTCGAACGAAATCGCAGATCCAACAAATCCCACTGTCTCGACAACAAGCCACTGTGGACAGAAACAGCCGGCGAAGTATTGCCCGGTAGGTGGATGTCGATGGACGGACAATGCAGAAACGAAGGTTTTGCAAAAGCGTGCAGAGTACGTTGAAAACTAAGCAACCACCCACTATATGATCGCCAAGCGCGAGATTAACAATTTCACTACTAAATTTCATTAATGCATCGAGCAGCTCGAGAACACACCGGTGTGCGTGGCGAAGGGTTGCCGGGCCAAAAATTCTGTCGACTGTATTCGCACCGAAGCGGTCCCTCTACCGGGTACCAAATGTGGAGAAAACATGGTTGGTTTTAAATAGGACGAAAAAGAAGCCAAATTCCATATTTCTTTAGGTAATCTAAACCGATAAATAAATTACCCTTACCGCTTGTTTCAGCATTGCAATGCCGAGCAACAGTGCGTTCGCAATCGATAGAATGCAACGATCAGTTGTAAAGATGTTCTTTATCAATAAAATGTTTGACTCTGCGTCTCTTTGAAAATAAGTAAAAGGAAAATATGAATAAAATTATTTGTTGCGTACTAGAGGTCGAGCAGCTCGAACTGATATTTTTTCGTCGTACTTTCTATCGCACTCGTCTATCGCCCAAGAGCTTTTACTACGTAAAAGGAAAATATGAAAAGAATTATTTGTTGCGTACTAGAGGTCGAGCAGCTCGAACTGATATTTTTTTCGTCGTACTTTCTATCGCACTCGTCTATCGCCCAAGCGCTTTTACCACGTAAAAGGAAAATATGAAAAAAATTATTTGTTGCGTACTAGAGGTCGAGCAGATCGAACTGATATTTTTTTCGTCGTACTTTCTATCGCGGTCGTCTATCGTTGAAGCCTTTTTACTGCGTGCAACGGTAAACTCCCGAACGAAGAGCCGGAAATAGTACTGTAATGTCGAGGGCGCGCGGTCTGCGAAAGGAGGCAGAAGAATAGCGTGACGACGACGTGACGGGACGACAAACCACCGTGGTTTTCACGGCGACGTCGTCGCTTCACGGGCGCTCGCTCTGCCGTTGTATACATAACCCCCACCTTCGAGCTCGTTCAACGACTATCAGGGGTCGCCCGCGTCGTGGCTCGTTCGCCGACTGACAGCCGACTTGACGGCCACCCGTCGACGCGTCTCCTCCGGCACCGCGTCCATTCGCTATCTCCGCTTTGTCCCGAGCTCGAATGCCGAGAGGTTCCAGCGCGAACGCGCTAGAGAGCAAGGATTGACGAGTCGAAATGCGGAGAAAAAATAAAATAAAGCAAGGGGAAGCCGCGCTTCCCTGGAGACCCGACTTGAGATGGTCTATTAGAATATTTCACGGGAGTTCGAGCTGTCGCGCGATTGATCTGCGGCACTGCCATTGGATACAACGTGAAAAGCCATTTAAAAAAAAATTCGAGAAGACTAATTAACGTTGTTGCTTGGCAGAGTTATTCTAGAATCTACGCTGAAGAAAGACGCGTAGAGCGGCCGATTAATGTGAGGGTGGCGGGAAACGTCGAAACAATATATATCATACATGTTCGGTTCGAATCAAGTTATTTTAGAAATTGTTTGACACACACGAATTTAGAAATTATCTTCGTGTATGCGAAGCGTGAAGTGGGAGTTTTTTTCATCTTCGATAAAACCGTGGTTGTCGCGCGGTTAAGTTTATTTCCGTATCGACGTTGACGAACGACTCGAAACACGCTGTCGATTAATCTGAGGGGAGAAAAGGGTCGGGCTAATGTCTAACCGGGAGCTCGCAGAACGCCGTTCTCGAGATTATTTTGACGCACGGATATTCGGAGCTTCTTTCGTCAAAGAGCTCTTCTTCAAAAGATATCCCTACGGAGTTGAAGTGGAAACGTCCGGACGCTACTTCTCGTATTCTCTTAGGGTTTCGACGAGACAAAAAAAATGATATAGTGTACGTGTACGGTAGCGTACAGAACTATGGTAACTTTGATGAAAAAAAAATCGCCGCTCTTAGCGTGTTGCGGTGGAGCTATGTTTACCGGTGCGGCGAAGAGAAACCCAAGTGTGAAAACGTTTGTAACACGAATCGTCGAGAGAGAGAGAAAGAGAACGCTTTCAGACTTTTGGTAGTACAGGATAGTATCATCGTTATCGTGTAGTCGGATCCCACTTCCATCCCCGCTGTCGGAGTCGTGAGGTGAAAAAAAAGTTTGGGAATAATAAACCACGGATGTACATAGACACGCGTGGGAATATGCACCGACCAGTATTATCGTTCGGCTGTTACTTAAGACTTAATGGAAAAAAAAACTAAGACACTTGTTCCCAGTCGATTTTTTGTCAACGAAATGAGAATGTTTTTTTTACGCAGTTAAAAACATCCTACTTCTCTATGAAACAAAAAAAATGCCATAGAAAGGATTTTCATGTTCGAATACAAATTCGAGTAAAACTAGGTTGCTGTTCGATCGAAAAAAAACAGCGACGCCTATAAAATATTTAGCTTATTCTCGATTTTTCTGACGCGCGTTCTTTGTTTACATCCGCCATTTTTTTTTGTCGTCGACGTTTGCGGGTCGTTAGTTACGCGAATGGGGTTAGGCCGAGTGCCCGGGAATAATAATTGATCGCGTTAAATGAATAAAGTAAATAAATAAGTAATGGCGCGTTGCAAAGCCACCGACCTTGTTTCGACGATGCTGGATTGTCCACCGCCGTACACGCGTTACGAGGTCGACGAACATCAGCCGGCCGGCCACGGGACGAATCCTCCTTCCTGTCACGATGGTTTCAGCTTTCGATATTTCCTCACCTCCCACAGACCACACACCGTTCACCTCGATCGCTTATTACAATCGCAATCCCTTTACGTCCAGCGCTGCGACAGCCAGAAGTCCGCACCTCGATTCGCGACGATACCTCGAAGATGGCCAAAGGACGCTGCTGCTCGTACTGCATCGGCGGCGCATTCGCGATCGTTCTCTGCACACTCCTCGCCGTCACGTTCTTCCCGTATCCCCTGCGAGCCTCGTGCACCGTCCAGTGGTAAATCATTCGACAAATTTTCGCGGAGCCCTTCGATCGTAAACCGCTCAATTGCACACTCGTTCGTTATAACCGAAATGAACCGAACACCGCAAAAGAGTTACAACCGAAAATATCTAACACTTGCTCAATTATCGGATCAGAAACTATACACCACCATTTCATATTTAACACATGAAGGCAAGTGTGTTAAATACGAAACGTTTGTGAAGGTTTGTAACTTTTTTGTGGTACACTATTCGTTTCCGTTACAACGAAGCGTGTACGATTGTAGGCGCCTAAAACTCTCCGTCGAACGTCGCTTATCGAAACCCGCCGGTGTCTCGAAAAAAAAATCAAGCACACCGAGCGACGCGTCAGCTGTTGCACCGAACATCTCCGACCGAACGGAGTCAAAGTAACTCTATATGTCGTGAAGGTCCTCTTGTTTATTTGTCTTTGGCGAAAAGGCAAGGCGTGGAATAACATACTCGCCGCGTCTATTCAATCCTTTGCGGGAACGAGTTTGTGACATTGGGAATATTTCGCTGTTAACGCACTACCATGGTGTATCTCGCTTTGGGCCGTAAAAAAAACATCGCCGCGCCAGAGTAACCGTCGCACGTCCATATATAGCAGCAACATTAATGTTTTGTAACGTTGCTATCGTGCCGCGTTATTGGTCGCTTCATCGGTATATCCCATTACAAAGAAACTCGTATTATTTCGATACTTTATGAACATTAATCGTTTATAACAGTCGAATAAATTCTACGAGCGTCGGGTCTACTGAGAACAATTAAATAATATAAAATAAAATAACGCGAAAAAAAAAACAATTGCACCGTCCGGGCGAAAAGTGCGCGGGAGTCGACTGCGCAGGTGACCGTTGAGCGTCGCGTCGTCTCGTCAGTGTGATCGAAACCGCGGAAGTGATTGTGCCGCATCGCGTTAAAATTTTTTTTGATTTAACCGAAAGTACTGAATCTTCAGGGGCTTCGACGAGCCGTGCAAATTCGTCATGCAGCGTTTACGTTGTCAGATAATGAAATGGACGAGCTGCACCGACTGCGGACATCGCGGCAACAGATGCCTTTATTCGGTAAGTCTGAACAAAAAAAAACTTTCGCCCGGTAGTACATCCGCCGGTATGAAACTCAATCGTTTAACTCAATCAATTAACTTCGCTCGTTTATTGTTGTTTTTTTATTAGCTGAAAGAAACAAAGTCTCGAGAAAACAGTACTATTCGAGCGACGCATCTGAGCCCGAACCTCATGCTCGTCGACGATATCAGAATCGAGTTCGAGGAAGCGCGAAACAATAGCTGTATCGCAATGGTGAGCGGATACGCCAAGCGCGTCCATTTATTCAAACTCGCGGCAATGGCCGCCCGTTCAGTTCATTGCTGAACGCAAAAAAAATTATTCATGTTATCATTAATTTGTGATTATTAATTGAATGAATTATTTTAAAAAATTAGTTTTATATGTTTTTATCAAATTTTTTATTTCTCAAAGGCTAAATCGGTGTCGCGGGCGTGGTACGTGATGTTCGACTACGGAACGAATTACTGCAACCTTCGAAACCTCGTGGACGGCGCGGGTCTCGTAATGGACCAAGGATTCATGGAGCTGACCAACGACGCCGTTTGCACGCAACTCGGCACCGCTGTCTGCGCTTGAAAACTGCTCGGGTGAGTCGATAATTCTCATCCGTTAACAAACACTCAAAGGACTGTGAAAATTAATGTTTGTGTCTGCCGCCGCGCCATGTATAATTCGTACAAAGAATATTTATTTTGGTAATACAAAAGTCTGTCGAAAAATACGACTCACGGAATTATGCGAGCACGGTACAAGTAGACATAGTGGGGCCACACCAAAACATATATCTATATAAAATAAATCTAGAATCGATCCGTTGTCTAGGAAAATACAATAAATAAGGGACAGTATATTACAAAAACACTCAGAGGATAAAATTATTATGCGCTACAGGACTATTTTAACCCCTAGTGTGCACACCTTCGACGTGAATAATTAATTTTCGGCCTCGAATATCTCGAATATCTCAGTAATTATGCACTTTTCAGAAAAAAAAGGTTAAAACACTTTTCACAGTGAATTTATCAATATTTGTTATTTGTTACCCGTGAAAAAACGTGCTTAAAGTTGACGATGGGCTAAAAATTGGGAATGCACACTAAGGGGTAAGTCGATCGAAATTTGATTAATTGAATTTCCAGATCGACAATCGTGGTAGTCCTGTTGGCGAATTATTTAAATTAAACATATTTACGTCTACAAATAGATACAAATTGAACGGCGTCGAAATAAATTTCCGCCCCTCCCTCAGCCCACCTTAAGTTTCGCATGCCTCAACATGAAATGTTACGGAAATCGATTTTTAAAAAGTGCCTCCAGGGCTCGAATTATCGACGAGAGAGATACTTTACAGCCGAAACTTGAAAAATTATCACGAATTTACCGCTTTTCACACTCATCTCAGTCGCCCATAATCGACGATCCGCCTCTGTGCCTCGCGCAGAGATATCCACCCTGAGCCGCCCGCGATCGACACTTTGATCCACTCTTCGTCGTAGCTCCGCACAGAGGTCGCGGCTGGCCCATGTAGCTCGGTGTCACGCTGAAAAAGTCCTTCGGGATTTAGTATACGTTTAGGAAGATGAATTCATGAGTTGGTAATCGAGGCAATCCAAAAGAGACTCAGTCGTTAAAAAAAACTGTACTCAATTTTTTTCTAAGTCTTCGACATTTTGAGCTGAACGCGAATTATTTACGCCCCAACAGTCGAGTACACGCTAATAATTTGTTTTGCCTCATGAAAGTTCAATTACTTACCTTCTCGACTCAGACGACCGATAGGCGGAACTCGCCGCCGGCGAATCCCGTTGGGTCAAACGACGTCTGAGGTCTCTCGCATCAACTATATTATCGGTCTCGTCGATCCTATCGTATCTCTCGTGCGCGACGTTAACGGAGTTTTCGAAATCCGTACTGTCCTCCGACATGCTCGGATAATTACGTCCATAATCGTTGATAAGATCCTCGCGAGACTTTCTCGACGGTAGATAAGAACACGAAAGCTCCTCTACAGGTGTCGAGTTTCGTCGACACCAAGACGCAGCCGATTGGAGAATCAGCAAAGTTTTCACTGACGATAGAAAAGAAAATATTTGTAATCATACGAGTAAAAAAAATCCCACTTAAATCGTGTCGATCGGTATCTTTGAAATTAATTTGTTGTACCTTTGCAATCAATCAATTTTTGAACTATGCTCCTTGCCAACTCCTTGATGGCTCCGATTGCCTGCACGTGGAGTCTCGTTCTTCTGACAACTGGAGCGGCCTCCGGAGTGGAGGATCGATAGAGAGTCGGAACTTTGGTCCTTCCGTTTCTTTCTACGAAGATATCTTCGCTCCTCGGGTTTCCCTGGTCCGCGGGCTTTCTTCTTGGTCCGAACATGTACTGCACGCTTACCATCAAAAAGTGCACTGCAAGGTAGACAAATTTATAGTAGTTTCGATCCGCTAATACGTCTATGCGATTTTTTTTAAAAGATAAAACTCACTTCCTGTGATCAGGAATATCAGGGCCGTAATCGACGTAAAATCGAGGCAAGCCTCCATTCCGTGCTTCAAAAACGTCGTCAAGTTCAGCGGTATTATTCCCATTATCGTGGCCCTCGTTATGAACGGCGCGTGCAGGAACGCCGCGACTATCATGGCTCCGAGTAGATAAACCATGTGCAGCACGGTCCGGTAGACTCTGTTCAGCTGCTCGCCTGTTGAAAAATTCATCGATCATTTTTATCGACAATTTTCATTTTTATCGATTTTTCTTAAATAAAAAAGAAACTGCAATTGATTTACGCACTCGTATCACCGATGTACTCGGTAATCCATCCCAACTTCTCGTCCACCTCGCTTCTCATGGATTCGGTAACGTTCCAGATAAAGTGAATCGTTTCGTTAATCTTTCCAAGCTTCTCGAGAGTTTGCTCGTACTGGGCGGCAGCCTCGGCGTTCTGCGCGACGATTCGATCTGTACTCGACTCTATCTTTTCCCATATTAACTTCGCCTGTTCTTGAATCTTGGTCAGGTCCTCGAGTACCTCGTTGTGATTTTCGTGACGCTCCATGGCTTGGCTCATCAAATCCGAACTGGCTTTTTCTGAAATTCTCAGGCGTTAGAAAACTACAAGTCAGGGTAGGAAAGACGCGAAGATAATGATCCTGAAAATATCTGCATGAGACTAAGTTTCATCGATTTATAACGGCAGTGTTTTGTATCGCACAAACAGCGCTCGGAGAAGTTCACTTGTAGAATAGAATTCTACAAGTGAACAATTTTTTCCGCTTCCTGAAGCCGTGCATCAACTTGCCGAAGGTGAATCTTGATATCATGCAGATATTTTCAGAGTCACCTGAGATAGTCGACGCATGTTTACCTAATTTCGTTTTTATATCCTCGGTCATACTAGCGAGTTGCGCATGGCCGGCGCGAATGAGAGCTTTCTCGTTGTTCAACTCGCGAAGATTGCTCGCGACTAAATTGTGAGCCGTGGCTTGCGCGTCCCGCAAGTAATCCTGTTGCCGCAGCAACGCTTTGTTCCCGTCAGACAGAGAATTCAGAGCTTGCAGAGTTTGATCCTCCAAACGTTCTTGACTCTCCTGGATAATTAAATGTCGTTAAATATCACTTTCGAAATCTATACAGTGGGACCTCTCGTAGCGTGCACTCTAATAGCGTACGAGGGCGGAGCATAGCGACGCGATCTGCAATCACGGCACTGCGCGAGTGTGGCGGAGGGGGAATGGAAGGCCAATAGCGGGCCGACTACGGTCGGTTTTGGCTCGTGATTGGTTTTTTATCCTCAAGTACGCTATGAGAGGTTCCACTGTAATTTGATGGCAATTTTTTTTGTTTAACATATTCGGAAATTTCTACCTTCAAGGAACCCAGAGCTTTTATCTGGGAATGAGCTGTCTGCATCAATTTATTGACCGTCAGTTCCGTGAGGGCTCGGAACTGCGTGCTACGAGAGGCGTAACAAACCGCTCGGGCTCTGTTGCTCATCAGGTGATAAGCGTTCCACATATCCGGATCCATGTCGGTCGTACATTGTTTCAGGGACTGCAAGAATATAAACGATTAATTACACCAATTGACGAAGAAGTCTAAAAGTCATTTTCGCCAATCGCAAATACAACGGGGCATCTGAAAGCCTTTTCTTTTTGAGTGGAATAATTGTTTAGACTACGATAAAGTCGGTATTAAAGAGTTCATTTGAATTATTTTTTTTCTGACTCGAATAATTGATTGAACTATAAACTGAGATAACATTAACGACCAAAATTTACAATAAACGATATAGAAAAGGCTTACAGATAAATTAGTACAAATGAAAAAAAAACAACACTTGTCGAAAATTGCGATAAGCGGGAGAAATTGTATAAAAAATATATTCTGTGATAAATCGACACTAAAGTTCCGAGAGGCAACAATGCAAGTAAAAAAAAATCCCGCGAATGAGGCTACACTCCCAACAGTCAGAGTATCACTGCCCTGAATAATCTTTGAGGGGGTCTTCACATAAAATGCTGGAGGGGAGCTAGTTGCAGGTTTGAACACGTAAAATTTACAATCAACACTACAGAAAACACTAATAGAAATGAATGAAAACAAAACTCCTTTAGAACTGCGATGAACGGGAAAAATTATCGACTCCGAAAATTCACAGTTGTTTTAGATTTTTTTTAATATAAAAAAATTAAATATTAGAAAAATCAGCACTAAAGATCCGAGTGTTAGTAAAAATGCAAGTAATGCAAGTAAAAAAGTCGCGCGAATGAAGCTACACTCCCAATAGTCAGAGAGTTACTGCAGTGATCTTTGAGGGGGTCTCCACAGAAAATGCTGGAGGGGAGCTCTTTGCAGGTTTGAACACGTATGAGAGTCAGCCCCCCGACCGACGAATCAGCCCCTACTCATAAGGCCCCGTGCAGTCTCACCCGAACAGTCTGTGAGTTGTTTTCCTCTCAATCTCCCCAATTTTGCAAGGGACAAAAAAAAATGTCACCCGTCGTTACCATTTCTTCGTTGCAAGGAAACATTTTTCTCCCCTCGACAGCCGACTGGCAATTGAGTAGATTAACGCTGAGCTTGGCCAATTCCTCCTCGGACATGTCGCTGCAGGACGTTCTGATTCTCATGATGACTTTGTGCTGGCAAGTTTCCAGCGGCGAGGAAACTTGTATTTCTGTGAATTTTGCCGCCTCCTGAAGAAACTTTTCGTCCTCCGTCATGGACTCGTATGGAATGGAGACCAAAGGTACACCGTCTGCGACGACGACTGTGGACTCGTCCGCGGACTTGCTCCAGAACCAATTCAACAGTGTGGTGCTCTGCGCGCAGTGCATCGACAAAAGAGCGACAAACAAAATCGCTGGAATTCTCGACGTCATCGTGCGCGTCGCGTCTCCTCCGATTCGTCTGAAAAATAGTAATATTTACCGTGAGCTCTACGTTTTTTAATCTACCGTTGACAATCCGTCGGAACGATAACAACAATTATGTAAGAACGCAAGAACAATCTAACAGTTACCGTTTGGAAAATTTAGGCGGGACGGTGAATCGCTTGGTTATTACTAAATCGATCGAAGACTCTACGTCGATCCTCGAATTTTCTCCGGTCACGATCCTTCGCGCGAATCGCCGACGATCCTTGTTGCAGGTGAAAAATTTACGCGTTTGTTGTGTCAACCGACGTGGGAATTTTGCGACAAAAATAGATTCGCTGCGAAACAATCACTGGCTGACATTCATATTCGTAACGGACAAGCTTGTGCGGGAATCTACAGGTCGCAGCCTGTCGGGAAAAGACGGTAAAACAGGGAAATTTATTCCCCTTGAAATTATTTGCAGGTGGCGGGGCGATGAAATTCCGGGTGTTTTTAGCGGGAAAACCACGCGGTATTCCACGATCCGTAGATCTCGATCCATTTCGAAAGCGCTAGTTCGCGATCGGCGTACATTGACCCGCGGGCATTATTTTTTCATTTCACTTTCCTCTCCCGAACGAAATCGAGAGTCGCGTTCTCCGCTTACTTTCAAGGTCGATTAAAGAACCTTCACTGCAGAGCGACTTTTTGCGCGGCCGTTGAAAAAAACAGCTATAGTCATGGACTTCTCAAAAAATGATTTCTCACATCATAAACAATAGCGCTGTTTTATTGTAACATCCAGTTTTTCGTTGAAACGTCGCGGATAGCGAGAAAAAAAATACACGAATACATTCAGCTCGCCGGTTCGAATTATCCACAGAAGTATTTTAGCACGTCGCGATTGTTTTAAATAAAAGTTGTACAATGATCTCGTGTAAATATAGGTAGAACGATATTTATAATTTTATCGGGTTTACAAAGTCCGAATATAGATGAAAAATATACATAATCTCTTACAGTGTATATAAAATGGCATCAATAGACAATTGTGCTGGAATGTTGTTTCAGGGACTCAACACTTTGTACACGCTCCGGGGCGGGGATTGATTTTCTTTTTTTTTTTACATATTTTACATTTACAAATTCACGCTCTCGGATTTTCTTTTCTCCCTACGATACAGTGGCACTCGTATAAACTCCGACAGCTTGTTTTCAATATAAACTTTCGTTCGCATCCTTCGACATTTTGTAGAAAACATCGAAACGCCTTGTGTCAGAGTTGTGTAATCGGAAACATGGGTAAGAGCAGGTTTCTACTATCAGCATTTTCGTTAGGCTATCGCGATCGATAACTCAATAGCGTGCGATATCTTTCTGGGCCAAACAAAAAAAATGGCATAAATAATCATTAAAAATTGCCGATTCATTCGATCGATAGAGACCGAAAAGAAAATGGATATACATATATATATTCGTATCGTTGTTTTTCGATGACTACTCGAAGCTGCAACATCGCGATATGTTTCCAACATGCTACGTACGAAACTTGGAACGTATCAAAATAACGTTTTCGATATTAATTGCACATACTAAAAAAAATCTACCCTGCATCTTAACCGCACACGAATTACTTAATACTATCAGACTTATCGTCAGTACAATATAACGATATAACACCTAGGTTTGATCGCGAGTTAGCTACGTGTAGGCTAGACGAAAAGCTCTTGAATTATTGGAATCGATCGAAGGTAATCGTGATCGTTTGAGCCATCGACGCTTCGTGTCATTTTTTAAATGTATAATATATATACCGTAAGCTAAACGTGTATTCAAACGTGTGTGTGGGGATTTTTTTATGTATGTACATCGAATGTTGTATAGGATGGAATTATTATGGACTTTGTCGTACTCAAGGCCAAAATTTGTTGAAAAGATCCATGAACGAATCGTATATCATGAAAGTTATAGCCACGTCGAGGCAGACTCGTCCTAATCTCGGTACTGTTCCCTTGTAGAAAGCTCTTGGTCCTTCATTCTTCCATACTTGTATGGCACAGTCCACACTGCCTTTGTACTTCGCTGCTTCCAGGCCCTGTGACAGAATCATAAAAAAAAAAATTATTTTCCATTATATACTTAATTACTCAATACTCATGATATAATCATTAATAACGTAATAACTCAATAAATAAATAAACAAATACAAACGTACCGTGCAGGGCACGAACGACATAAAAAAGTTACTTAATGCTCAATACTCAATATACTTAACGAATTTTACTATGTTAAATTATATAGGCTGTATGTATAAAAGGGTTTTCTCTCGTCGATAAATAAATATATATATATATATTTTTTTGATTCCTGTCCGTCACGTTTCCGGGGACGATTTGTCATTAATGAAGAATTTATACAAGATTCTCACCTGCATTCTGGTTTTCACAACGTCGATCGGAGTATTGCCGAATACCGATGCCGCGCCAGCGCATGCACCGAATACTCCGACAACCATCTTTGGTACTTGTTTATTATTGTCACCGCCTCTGTACCAATCCTTCATAGTTTCCATGACGAAGAAACGTATAGCTTGATTGGAACCCTGTTTCATTATCGTTGGCACGACGCCTTGGTAGACTCCCTTCAATCCTGCGCGAAACGAATATTGTATTTACAATGCGTGACGATGTGTCGCAAGCGAAGCGATCGAGTTACGACCTCGCGACCGTACGTAAAACGATAATTATCCCGCTTCATTGTTCAAACGACGAATCTAGCCAGCTACGTTGTAAGAAAGCTTCATAATTTTAACAGACAGTCCACGATGGCGGATCATTCTTTATTTTATTTTATAATTCTCTCTCGGCTTCGTTGTCACTACTCAAGGTAAATATCGTCCGCGCTAATTTTTTTTCATGTACAAACTATCTCTATCTTTACCTCCCGGAGCGAAATGGCCATAGGTTGATAAAAAAAAATAATAAAAAACAACCCTCGCTATTGAGAAATTAGCGATAATCCGAATGAGCTGTTAATCACAAAACGTTAAATCAGGGCCGCTTATCGTACCCCTCGCGAACTTTTATTACGCAAGCAGGAGCATTCGAGCGGGCATAAGTCAATGGAACGAGTTCAACGCGATTGAAATGTAAATCAATGCGAGCGAGAATCCGAAGCCGGTCGACAAAGTAGTTGAGAAACATGCGGCGGCTGAATCTTCGATCATATACTAAAGTTATTCTTCTGATTCTCCAACTAAAAAATTTACCATAAGATAAATGGTTTTATTTAGTTTTCTCCCTAAACATAATGTACTCGTTTGAACTACAAATTAATTCAACAACTTGAATCAAAAAATCTATCATAATAAAACAAATTTAAACGAAAAAAAAACAAAAAACAATGAAAAATATTATATTATTATTATTTTTTAACAATAATAATAATAAGGTGACTATTTTTTACTGTTTTTTTGTCTTTTCGTTTAAATCTGTCGTAAAATGCTGACCAAAAATATTTAACGAATTTGATCGTTGACAGCTTATTTAAGGAATTCCTCAAAAGAAATTTCACAATTTGTTTTTTGTCTCCGCAATCTTGACAGGAAATTGCCATGTCCGAGTGTTTCGCACCAAAATAATATGCCATCAAAAATTAAAAAAAAAATTGACGTACCATGCTCCTTGACGATGAGGCTGACGCCGTGGAAGAATCCTCTAAATCTGGGATTCGCCGATCTCTGATCGTTGATAAATTTCACTTTGACCGTTTCCATCGGAGTGACGGCGAAGATAGCTTCGCAAACTCCCGCGCAGAGACCAGCCAGCAGTCTTCGCTGTGCGTTAAGTTTTCCATCTGAGTCGACGAGCTGTTTCTTGACGGTCTCGAAGGATCCGAATCTTACAGCTGACTTGGGAATCGAGCCGTAGACCAGAACGGACAGCCCACGATAGAGCCCGAGAACTCCGTTGGTCTTGACGGTTTTGGCAACGCAGTCCCATATTCCGTTGTATTGTTTTCCTGCTCCTGCCTTCCCGTCAAGCTGCAGCTGCGTCTTTACGTACTCCGTCGGATACGTTATGCAAATTTCGATTCCTCCAGTTATTCCACCTGAAAAGTAAACAAAAAATAGTTTTTTTTTTTAATTTCGACTAACTTTTGTAAAAAATAAATAAAACACAATTCCCGCTGTCAAGGACTTGAGAAGGTTAGGTGTCAACCGTGCGCCAGACGCCGCGAACCCTCCGACCTACGACATATTTCTCCGGACCACAAGGGCCAAGGTTGCGTGCGTTAAATGGACACCGGGCATTTTTATCGTGTCGATGAGATTGCGTGGGTGACGTAGCAAAATGCGAGAAAAACAAAAAAAATTCCAGAGACGCAGAAACTAATTCCAGAAAAAAGGAAAAAAAGGGGGAGAAAGATCCAACCGGGAAAATTCGATTGGCGAACAAACGGAAAAGTTATAAAGACCAATGAAAGAAAATATGATGAAATTGCATCTCGATAATCCAAGCTGAAAGGTGGAATCGATACGCCGTCTAATAATAATAATAATAATAAAGCCGATGGAGAAAAAAATTAAATACAATTTATTACCAGCGATGATTCCCTTGACGCCGACATTCGTAACCCCGGCGGCGGCCGCCGCCTTATCCTGGAGCCAGGGTCTCCTGGGGAAAGGATTACCGGCGACACCCCGCACTTCCTCCGACCGAAGCAACTCTCGTCCCAGCCAGGCGGTATCCATGATTCTTTTATTTTTTTTCTTTCCTTATGTATTGAAATAATAATAAATAAAATTTATTTCCCGTGATTTTGGCGAGGGTGGAGAGTTTAACGTTCGTTGACCGGGATGTATTTGCCACCTCCAACCGCCGAAGCTGAACCGACACGACTGGACGAGCGTTGGAAGTGATCGTTGAAATTGACGGAATCGCGAACTCCCCACCCGCTCGTGCTCGCGAATTTCCTTACTTCGCGTCTCTGGCTGCTTCATGCTCTTATCAATAACGCCGCCGAGCACTTCATGGCACTTGAGCCTCCTTTGAGCGGCCCCGCTGGGTCAAGGAACATTGCGAGGCCGAGTTGATGTTTTTCCCGGCCTCCAGACCGGCTCGTATGTATATTTATCAGCAGTAGCAAAATGAGCCTCGGCCTTAATTAAAATTTAACTCAAAATTCATGAGGAAGTTTTGAGGCATTTTTTAGTTAAATTTTCATTAATTTTGGTTTAACTTTCATTTTCACTCGTTACCTTGAGGCTGCATTTTTACCGATTTTTTTTCGTTCGAACTATAGTTCGGGCTATATTTTATACTATGACGTGCCTTTCTAATCTCTGGGCAGCTCCAGCCCGTAAGATGAAAGTAGCCAAAGTCCGGGCGCCAATCTGTTACGTATAGATATATCGATTGAGTAATATGAAAGGCAGAGGTTTGTGTCATGAAACCTCAGCTGTTTCAAGGTAACGACCAAGTGTTTACACTTTGGGCCGTACAGTTCGCGTGTGTATTTTTCCGCTTCATTTTTTTCATCACGTGTGTCTAATCGATCGGCAATTATTACTTCCGCATATTCAACATACCGAGTATAAAAATAAAAAATAAAGATAATAAAAAATTTGCCGTGAAAAATGTAAAATTTGCTGGTGACGATTTTTACCCTAGAACTAGAAAAAAAAAAAAAAAAATGCGCCGGAAAAATTCTGTGAAAAATTTACGAAGTGCAGATACAGTTTTTGCATCCTGAAAATTCCAAGTCTGCTCCGAGCGTTGCGTCAGCGCACCTGTTGCACTCAGGAACGTGATCGACGGATTATTCGGCGCGATACGGAAACTCGCGTCGTTCGCCGGGCCTCTGAAGTTACGTAATTCGTACGAACGATGTGATTACTTATGCGCGCACGTTCCCCGTTGAGATAAGATCGAATTGGTGTAAGGTCAAATTTTCTCGTCGTTCGCAGCTTCGAATAAATTTAAAGCCACCTCCCAGCGGGAGTTTGTCGAATTTATTTTATTTTATTTTTATTATAAACTTTTCGGAGTGACGTTTACACAACGTTGGATGAAACTTATATCGTAGAATAAAAAATAATTGTACGCGGGAATACGTCTCGGTGGGGTTTGACCGATGCTTCACCCCGAACCGCATCGATCCAGCCGCGATGAGGCGAGAATAGATGACCCATTCGATAATCCTGACTATTTTCATTCTCTCGTGACTTACCAGCCCGGAGTGGTGTTCGCAAGTCGTCGCATGCGTCTGCAATAGAAAAGTTTCGATTGATATGTCGTATTTTTTTTTAATCTAGCAACGTTATTTTGTTCTAAATCGGAAGATAATTTTATCCAACTGGAGAACTCGAAAGCCGAACCGATGTCGGATGTCGTACCGAGTGTTGCGATCTTGGTCTCTTATCTTCTTCTCCATTTCCGCGTCCGTCAGCGTCTCGAGGAAGGGGGCCCACTGGTCGGCCTCCGAGGGAGGTCTGAACGGAACTTCGACCGTAGGTAGAGGAGCCTCCGAGAACGCGTAAGTTCTCTGGTGCCAGGAGAGCTGACCGCGGACGCTTAAAAAAATGGAACACCATTAGATCGTCGAATTATCTTCATTTAATCGATTATCAATTGATTTATCAATCTTCATTTAATCAATTATCAATTTATTTATCAATCTTTATTTCACCAAGATCAATTATCTTCGTTTAATCTTTTTATTACCTGTACGCGATAGCGGTTACGAATTCTCCGCCGAGACCCAATTCGGCGCAGAGTTTCATCGCGAATTTCTCCGGATTGTTTTCCTTCTCGGACATGTCCCACTCGACCTGATCCACGAGAGAGGTATTGCCGACGTGAATGTTGAGCTTTATTATTACTCTCTGATCGCACTGGTCCTCTATCAACGTTTCTTGCGGGAAAGCCTCGATCTGTTGTCTTATCGCTTGAGCGATCGCCGGTACGAAGGTCAAGGGATTCAGATCGAGATCGTCGCACAGGACTTCGGCGAATTGTTCCGGAGTTATCAGGCTCTCTGCCGATGAAAAAGTAAATTTTTTAATTAACTCGTTTGTTCTTCCGTAACGACCGCGTCGTTTTGTTGACTTTTTTTTTTTTTTTGCTAGCTCAGATTCTGTACCATTTTTGTTCCACGTGAACGTGTCCCGAAGCTTTTGACCCTCAATCTCCATATCCAAACGAATCGGGACTAGCATCTCCTGTTGCGCCGCGTTTTCCAAATTCGCGGAAGGATCCGTATCGTCGAAACTAAAACAATCGTTGAAAATGCAATCGTGAGCCAACGTCGATTTGCCAGCGAATCGACGTCGGCTCACGATTTGATGCGAATTTTTGTCCTCACCGATTATTCATTCATACTTCATCTTTGATTTAGACGGTACAAAATTTGGCAGTTTCAAATAAACAAGTCTGAGCGAACAATATTTTTATCCGATTGAGGATCATACAGTAAGACAGTTATAATGTGATCATTTTTATTATCACATTATATTATCAACTAAATAAAAAAAAAATTATTCTCAAAAATAATATCTCTCACTGTTTGAAATCCCTTGATGGGATTTCCAGTCAACTTGTAATTAGGCTCAGCATGTGTTTATTTAAATAAATAAATAATATCCTGAAGATTTCTCACCAAAGCGGAAATGTTCTGACTTTCTTGTTGTGAACTCTGTTACGATTTATCGGAGTGGCCTGTGGTACGGCGTCGAGGTGGGAACTATTGGGCAAACTGGGTACCCATGCCATTGACTTTTTTGATTTTCCCTCCCTGGGTGCGGGTGGCTCGGTCGAGTGAACAGAGACTGCTTTGTACTTGTCGTCGTTGCCCTCAATTATGTCCTCCACCTCGCTGGCTCTCAGCAGAGACACGCTGGACGCCAGGACATGCTGACTGAGACCCAGCTCCACCAATTTCTTTCTCTCGTCGTTAGTTATCGAACGACGAAACATCCCCGGATAACGTTTGTACAGAGAGCCTCGGAAAAGCCGCAAGTAATTGCCGACTTCGGATCCGATGCAGTAGTACTCTCCATTCTCCTCGACTTGAAAACTTATCGGCTTGTCTCCGTACGTCCTCAGAGCCATCACGACAATCTACCTCGTGTCCCGTTCCTTAACTGTATCGCAAACAAAAATGCATCGATAAAACAAGTTCCAGTAACGAAATACAACGAGCCTCGACGTTTCGTTCGATACGTTTTTTAAAGATGAACGACCATTTTTTTTTTAATTGAAATTACTCACGATAACTCGGCACCTGTAAACCGATTGGGAAAATGTGATACAAAAACGTGTTTTTTAAATATATTTTTATCTTTAATAATATCGAAACAATTGCACGTTGTTTAAATCGAAATGCAAAATCTTAACCAAACTTTCGCTTGTCAATAGCAAAACAGCGTCGCTGTTGCTTATGGCGGCTTGGTGAAACTTCGTTGCAGTGGCAGAACTGCTCGGAAAAGATAAATTCTCTAGAGAAACACGCGCCAAAGAGAACGCAGCTTCGAACGTTGGTTTCGTGGCGTTCGACTTCAGCGTTCTCGACAATCGTTATCAATGACAATGGTAGCTGTCCTTCAGCCATCGATTGTCACATAACAATAAACAGTTCCACTGCTCCGAATTCTCGAACAAAATCCTAGTTCAACAACGAACAGGCACAGTGGATCGACGTAAACGCACCGATCAACGGTTTTCTATATTCTCTCCTGTACATTCGAAGCTAATAAAAAGAATTTAAAAAATGAAACTTGTATTCGAAATGGAATCATCGCGTAAGATGGCGTGTCCCGAGCGATGAGAGAGATATCGAGTCGAAGTGGTCGACGTGTATGATCGCGACGGGTCGGTAACAGTGGTAGTGCCGTCTACATCTGTTCCGAGCATTCGTGTCCGGAGGGAACTCGCTGGGTTTGCAATTGTGTTGGTGCGTATGGCCTTGCAGGCTCGGGTAAAACAGAACCTACAAACTCTGGGCTCCGAAAGATAAATTTGCTTCCCGCTCAGTGAAAGAAAGTTATACGAATATTATAAGCGAACAGCGTCGAACGGCGGCGTTTATCAAGAAAATTAAAGATTCGGAAGCCAAGGGCCAGGTGCGTCAACGATGATCCACTGTAGTTTCTTCTATCTCGTAATATCGGTGCTAGCCTTCTCGGTCGACCGCGAAGGCCACGTAGCCGGCACGCAGGTACCCCGTGTACGCGGTATACCGATATCTAAGAATTCCCTCTACAATCCCGACAACGATTTCGAGTGCCTCGACGGCAGCGGAATAATTCGTTACGATCGCATAAACGACGATTACTGCGACTGCGAGGATGGAAGCGACGAGCCGGGAACCGCCGCCTGCTCGAACGGCGTATTCTTTTGTCAGAACACCGGCCATCAGGCGAAATACCTGCCGTCGAATCGCGTGAACGACGGTGTTTGCGATTGTTGCGACGCGAGCGACGAGTACGCGTCGGGAAAGCAATGCCTGGACAATTGCCACGAGTTGGGAAGGGAGGCGAGGATGGAGGCCGAAAAAGCCGCCGAGCTCGCGAAGGAGGGCAACAAAATACGCCTGGAGATGCTCACGTTGGGCAAGCGGCTCAAGAGCGAGAACCAAGCCAAGCTCGTCAAGCTACGTGGCGACTACGAAGAGGCTGGCCTCACAAAAAAGGAGAAGGAGGTGCTCAAGAACCAGGCGGAGGAGAGAGAAAACAGCGCTCTGGAAAAGTATAAAACTGCAGAAACGGAGCCACCGACGGAAGCGGATGCTGAGGAGGAAGAGATGCGCGCTTCTGAGGCTGAGGATTACTTCAAAAAGCTGGACTCCGATCAGAACGGATTCGTCACTGTGGCTGAACTGCAGACCAGGGTCACGTTCGACAAGGACGGCAACGGCGAAGTCACCGAGGAGGAAGCCATGTTCTTCCTGAACAACAAGCCGGAGATCAACTACGAGGATTTCGTGGATCTTGCGTGGGCTACCATGAAACCGTTCGTGATGAGAGAACAGGGTTGGCGTTACTTTTTTTTTTTCTTACTCGTTTGTAACGGGACAGCTAGAAAAAATGTCTTTATCTTATCACAGCATTGCTCATAGCAATTTGTTTGTTGTTTTTATCTAACAGATAGAATATATACCATTTTATCGAGTTAACTGCTGTTTTTGAGAAAGTAGGTACAAGTTTCTCAAAGAGCAATGCTGGGACACGATAAGGCATTTTTTTTAGGAGGTTGGAGCGTTTTGCACTAGTCAAATGAGTGCTACATTGTTAAAGTCGTTTATACAAACTTTGCCGCATCCATTGATTATAGTGGATTTAAAAATGTAGCACTTATTTGGCTAATGTGAAGCGTTCCAACTTCCTTAAAAGGTTTGGTTTACATCATCTGGGATTGTGTGACTCTGATTTTAATTTTTTTTTTTAATTTCACACAGGTTCTTTCAAGCCACCGAGTCACGTGGAGGAGAGAGACATCGCCGAGGACGACGAGGAGGCGTCTGACGTCGGAGAACACGACGACCCGGACGCCGAGGAGGAGGCTCGCGAGGAGGAGCAGGAAAAAGAGGTGGAAGAGCCGGTACACTACGACGAGGAGACCCAGGCTCTGATCGACGAGGCGACGCAGGCGAGGGAACGTTTCCAGGAAGCCGAGAAATCCCTTCACGAGCTGCAGAACGAGATAAGGAGGCTCGAGGACAGAATCGAGAGGGACTATGGAGCCGAGGAAGAATTCTCGTCCCTCGACGGTGAATGCTTCGAGCATAGGGACTTGGAATACGTTTATTCGTTATGCCCGTTCGGCAAGGCCACCCAACGATCGGTTTCCGGCGGTGGCGAAGTCAATCTCGGAAGCTGGCACGAGTGGGTCGGACCGGAAAACAACAAGTACTCGAAGATGAAGTACGACAGAGGTTTAACATGTTGGAACGGTCCGGCTCGCAACACTCTTGTCGATCTACGATGCGGCAAGGAAAATCGTCTCATATCGGTCTCGGAGCCGAGCAGATGCGAGTACACTATGGTATTCACAACGCCGGCTCTGTGCAATCCCAACATCGATACCAGCGACGTTCACGACGAGCTGTAAGAGACGAAAATAAAAACGGAAAAATTCAAAAATTGATTTAAAAAAAAGGAGGAAGAGGATACCAATAAAACAAGGAAGTATTTTCGTAACCGACCGTCGAAAACACAGCACGTACACGCGAGCACGTAATTACAATCTTGTAAGACGAATTTAAAAAATCGGGTGCGGAGCGTCAAAATATCCATCGAAATTTGGACGAATCGCAATGAGATGTAGAATACAGACTGATAAGCCCGTGATTCTCGAAACAGCCGCATCGGGATACCGAAGAATTTTTCTACTTCGATGGATCACGAACAGATCTCGCGGATGAAAAAAATTAAGTAAAATACGTGATTTTTTTTCGTATGGCCGTCAGTGCCCCCCGCGAGTCCAGCGTACAACCGACCATGTGCATAAAGTCTTTTAGTTAATGGACGAGTTTTACGTAAATAGCACACAAAGTTCATGGATTGAATAAAAGTAGCGCATAATAAGAATAATGAAAGAAAAGAAGAAATGAAGCGAAACGAAGAAACGATGATCGATACGGACTTCGATCGTCATTGCTCACTCTACATATAAAATATGAAAAAGAAACCAGATAAACTGCTTGGGCGGCATCACAGTACCACATGATTTTACTCGAATTGTTGATTTTTTCTTCAATACGTAGGAGGTGCGAATCGAATGACAAAAAAAAACTATTGTTGCACCGTTTCATTGCCAATATCGGATCACTGTTACATTCCTCTTTTTGTACACGGAGTATTTCTACGGAGGAGGCGAATAAATAAAATCGTTAAAAAAATAAATAAATAAAAAATGACCTAATGTAATTTAGCGGAGTCCGAAAAAAAACAACACTCACCTGTTATTTTCGTCACGAATAGCCGGCGTGCAGCAGGCCTGCGGGTCCGAATAAATGGATTACCAATGTGCGTATAGTGTTGAAGATTTTATTTACAAAGAGACGCGCAAACTTTTTTTTTGTTTTTCTTTCATATACATTTAATATTATTACCCTATCGTCGTCGATCCATCATTAAGCTTCTATTAATTGAAATTCTTTTATTTCTCTTCTACGTATATTTCACGACTTACGTATACGTTTGTTTTTTGATAATACGTACATACATATATATATAGTGTATAGA
Source organism: Ichneumon xanthorius (assembly GCA_917499995.1). NCBI lineage: Eukaryota > Metazoa > Arthropoda > Insecta > Hymenoptera > Ichneumonidae > Ichneumon > Ichneumon xanthorius. Next base: position 14,138,064 of record OU824205.1, on the reverse strand, counting down.
TGGTAATACGATTGGTTCTCTGGTTACATACATTCTGTCCTTAATTAATCGACTTTACCGGAAATAAAAGTGTGCAACGGGCAAATTAACTGATACAAATGTTACGAAGAATTTTTTTCCTTTTTTTTGCACGAATTCTCTCTTTACGTTTGTTTCGTTTATTTACATGTAAGGAGTAATTACGTACGATCGCGTGATCGTTTTTTACGCTACTATACAGTCAGTTTCCTTACACACAACGATTCTACGAGCCCGACTGAGTCTTCGGAACTCGGTGAGTGCATTGCGGTGAATTTAAGAGAAATGCGAGGGAAAGAAAGAAAAAAATGTAGTTTGACGATTATCTATGGGACTGACGGAAATGAAAGAGATAAACGTTACGATTACAGAAAGTGAAGACAGAACAGATAAAAGGCACTTAAACAAAGTTGATTATCGGTACAACGCTACGTAACCTCGGGCGCTTACAAGTTAATTAAGTTTTCTTTACACGCACGTAGAGAATTGTTTTTTTCTTCTTTTTTACGACATTTTTAACGATATTAGTATAAATAAACTCGACACAATTCTGTACATACACAATAATTTTTTTTTAATATTTCGCGCTCGGTGAGAAGTTTTTCCTTTGGAAAGTAATAAAAGAAAATATAAAAAAACGAAATTAACGAAAAGCGTCGATTGGCGCTCGGCGCGAATCGACGAAAGACGCGAATATATATCTTCTTTTTTTTTCATACACAATTTCGCCACAATCGGCGAGATGAATCTCTCGTGGTTAACGCAAAGCTAGACAACAACAAAAACAAAAAACACTCCGTGCATTCGACCAACACACTTATGAGAGTGCCGCGGAGTAATCGAAAACTCTTTTTTTCTTTTCGAAGCTTTTTTCGATCGTTTGCGATGTCGATAATTTTCGATGGTATTTTGCGAGTTTTTTTTTTTGCTCTCGCTCGCGATATCTCTACTCGACGAAACGATCTGCGTTCATATGCAGCGCGTTTTTGATCTTCAAGCAAGACAGTCGCGCGAACCTTCGTGCTCGAAGAGCGCGCGAAAAGAAAATGAAAAATGAACCGCTAAAATCTCTTTCAACAACGAGCTCGTCGACTCGACTCGTATCTCATCACTTGCCAAGCTTCTCGAACATAATGAGTTTCTCCTTGAAGCTCTTGGTGTCGGTCGAGACCTCGGATATGTTGCCGTTAAGCATGTTCTGCAGGTCCTCGTCGTTCTTGCTCGCCAATAAATTGTTGAAAATCATTTTGTTGTCGTCCTGCTGCACGACCGGTGAACTCGGCGGCGATGAGATCTGCTGTTGTTTCTTCTTTGGATAAGCCGCTGTATTGTTGCGCTGGTTATTGCCGTTATCCGCCATACGGGTGACGATGGTTATGGCGAGCAGCTGGTGAATGTCGATGTTCTCCTTCGAGTCGGACGTCTGACGCCAGTAGGACTTGTCCGGCGACACTATCGGCGAACGATTAGAGTCCTCGGTGAGGTCGCCGGCGGACTCCATCTCGGTTCCCATCGTCTTCGCCGACCACGCGTCCTGAGGAAAGAAAAATCAATGAAAAATCAGCTGATCTCAGATCGAAACGCTCCACCTTAGGAATATCTTTGCATCTCGACGAAGATACTATTCACAGACCCATCGGTTAACTATTCGAATACAATTGTCAATTTCTGAGATTTAATAGTATTTCAGAGTTAAAAAAAAATGTTTTCTTAAGGAATTCCAAGAACATGGTACTTAAAAGAGGAAACTCCAAAATCAGTTTCACTGAGTTTCATCGAGTTTGACGATAAGAAATCTTTTTTTAAACCGTATCGCAATGGGTCACGAGTGAGCGACAATTTTCGCAAAGTGGATATCCAAGCCACCCGAAAACTTTCCCGGAGCCCGATAAGACTCGCCGAAAGAACCGGAAGCCTCGACCAGTTTCGACTCACGTTCTTATCGCGTTTCTCGGTTAGGCTGTCGGCGACATCGTCGTCCCTCGCCTCGCGCTCGACGTCTTTCTCGAGGCTGTCGAGGGTCTCGGTGCTGTCCGACGACTTGTTCCTCCTCTCAGAATCCAGTGTGTCGGTGCTGCCGAGCTCTGAGCTTTCGGAGGATTTCTTGACCCTGTGGGGTTTCCTCGTCGGCGTCGGTCTTCGCTCGTCCTCGCCGGCGTTCTCGGTCGGGAAAATATCGACGACGCTCGTGCTCGGTATTCTCTTCGGGGGTCTCCGAGCGCGTCGATTCTCGAGTCTGTCCTCGAGCTCGAGATTGTCGGAGCTCTCCGAGGAAAGCGCCACCCTCTTGGAGGATCGCCAGCAACCCTTGCCCAGGTCGACGCTCGATCTGTTGGATTCCTCGGTCTTGCCCACCTCCATGGCCTCGAAGCTCTCGGTCGACTTGGAGGTGAGCTTCGAGTATCTCCGAGCGCGCGCCAGGTTAACATCGGACGCGCTGCTTCGCTTCTGAAGCTCGGGCCTCACGTCCAGCTCCTCCATTCTCGAGTCCTCCAAGGCCTCGAAATTCTCCGACGAGATCGACATCAGCTTCGGCGGCGATTTCCTCGGTCTCAGCTCGAAGGAGCTCCTCCTGCGCTCGATCGAGTCGTCGCTTATCATCGTCTCGATTGCCTCGAGACTGTCGGCGCACTTCAGCGGTCCCTCGTTGGATTTGCTCGTCACGACGTTCGAGTATCTTCTCACCGGCAAGCGAATCTCCTCGTCCTCGACCAGCCGATCGAAGCCCTCGATGGACTTCGACATCTGGTGATTGTAGAGCCTCCGTGAAACCGGTCGGATCTCCACGTGCTCGACGAGCTTCTCGAAACCCTCGGTGGACTTCGACATCGAATTCTGGAGCTTCCGGCCGTGCCGGGATTCCTCGTGCTCCGAGAGCTTGTCGAAACCCTCCGTGGACTTCGAGAACGACGCGGGCGAACTCTCGAGGCTGTCCGGCGACTTCGACAAGCGACTGCTCGAGGAACGCCTGCGCGGCAATTTCGCCTCCAGCTCGTCGTAGACGTCCGAACCCTTCGAGACTCTGCTGGAGAGTTTTCTCGAGACGGGTTTTATCTCGTGCGAGGAAACGCTTTCTCTCTCCTCGGGCTGATCCGCAGATTGCTCCTGGCTGATCTTCCCGGTCGCGGTCATCGAGTCCAGACTGTCCGGCGACAGGGACGCGGTGCTCGCTGGCTTTCTCAGCGGCAACTTTGACTCGAGCTCCTCGAAGATGTCGGAGTTACGCGAGAGGCGACTCGATGACTTCCTCAGGGCGGGAGAATTCTTCTTTTCGACCGGCGAACTCGAGCTGCTCTTCGTCGAGGGCTCCAGACTGTCCGGTGCGTCGCTCTCGGCGATCGTCGCTATCGCCGATCCGGATACCGTGGCGGATAGTCCGGCGCGCCGCGGAGGTCGCCGGTTCTTCGGACGCACTGATATGCGGTGGTGCGCCGCTGTGTGATTCAGGCTCGCGCATTCCAGTTGAGCTGTTTTTTTTTTGGGACAAGATGAATTTATGATTATTTTGGCACATTTGTGTTGGGGTAAAGTCGGTGAATATGAGGGGCTTGAAAGTTTTGAAGAAAATTCTCTGACTTTTCACTGAATAATAAAAAATGTTCCCTGAACAAACTGCTAACGATTTCTATTTTTTTAAATTAATGATGCAAATGAAAAAGCCTAATTATTGTATTTATATTTAATTCAATTTTTTTTTTTTTCACAGTCTTCACAATTTTTTTTTTTTGAAGGCTCCTTTTTATGTACTTCTTATTTATTTATAGAAGGTTCGGCGACAAGTTATTTTCCCTGACCAATTTTGAAATTCCCTGACCAAGATTTTTTTCTCCTGACTTTTTCCGGATTTTTCCCAGAAAGTATCCCAGAGCACCCTTTATTAGGAGACCTGGCAAAGGTTTTTAGGGGTTTTCTTATTGCATTTTTTTACGAACATTTTTAAGATACAATAAATACATTTTTTCAGATCCAGATTTTTAGACTTTTTGAACCCGCTTTTGTGTCTCACTGGTCCATCTTACCGCGTCGGCTCATATTCACGACTTTTACCAACATTTTTGTTTCCTTATTTTTCTTTTTTCTTTTTGATGCTACATTAACATTCGATTGGGTTGTTAATACTCACGCAAGTCTTCCTTCGGCGAAGTCTCTCGGTCAGTTACATCGTCGGAAATTCTCGTCACCTGAAAATAATATTTATAACACGACGATTAGAGAAAGAAAGATTAGCTCGATCGATCGGAACTCGATATTAATTATCGTCTCGAGCTGGTACGAATGACTCCCTCTCATTAATCCGAGATGGAAATATTTTGAAATTTTTCTCTCCGCGGCTCAACCACCTTCAGCCGATAACTTCTTTCCTTGTACACTCCTTTCTGCACCGAGCTCCAACGGCTTATCTACTCCACGCTCTGTGTCGAAGAATTTAATCCGCAAGGTTAAATGAAAGTTATTCGCAAAGCATTACGGAAATTGAGTCGACAATTTATCGACTACGACGCTTTTAATTCATAAGGTACTTTTTTTTAAACCCGATCTAATGTTTTTTTTGCAGCATTCTTTTCACGATATATTCAACCATCGAATGCTTTGTTTATATTTTTTTTCCTTCCTCATAGAAACTATGTTTTTGTAAAAAAAAAAAAGGTTTCCGAGTTTTTTTATAGAAATGTCCATTAATACTACAGGCAATCTTGCAGAACGACGTCGAAGCCTCGCGACGAGCCATTCGCCGTTGCAAAATGAATAATTGCTAAACGAAATGCATCCCGGTCGGGTAATATCGAGACTTCCGAAAAGATTGGAGAGAGACGACGATAGAAATAGCGCCGAGCTCGCTACCGTGTACGTATATCTATATATGTACATTAATAAAACGGCGCGATACGCTATTTCGTTTTAATAGCGAGTGAGCACGAGGCTCGCAGCAGTCTACAATTATTCATGAGGCGCAAGAAGATGAGGATCTTTCGTTAGTTTTCACTGGCTCGGCCTACTCGGGTTACGTCAGAGGAGACTTCCTCGTTTCGTAGTCGAGACTCGTGTTTGTGTACAGTGTACTCGGCGCGCTCGACTTCCACTTGTTTTTGTTTTCCCCCTATAGATGGCTCGCTCGAAAGTCGCACACGCGAGCGCCCTATACGTGAATCGGGAGAGCCTCTCAATCATTTTTCTACTTCTTACCGCTTTTGTATTTTTTTTTTATTTTCTCTTTCGCATAATGTTAATAATAATTTGGGACATTGCCGACACGTAGTAGCGTTGATGTTGCGACGAGCCGAGACCACCGAGGGGAGACCGCGTCTCGACAGTGACGCGCAAGTGCACCGGGAACCGTCGGCGTGTAACGGTAATCCACTGTGTCAAGTCCCGAACGGAGTGCGCATGCGCATGCGCGCGCGCGCGCACCCGTCCACTTAACCGCGATCGTTGCGAGACTAAACCGGTTGCAGGTGCCGGGAGAGAGGACCGAGAGAGAGCCCACGAGAGCGGGCCTCCGTGCCCGTGCCTACGGCGTCTTCCTATGGGAACCTCGCGCCGCACTCTCTCGTCTCGTCCCGAGGTCGTTCGTGAAAATTAAGCCGAACGAGCCCGACGCACGTGTGTGTTACAAGAAAATTATACGAGAATCGATTAACCCATGTCTTCATTAGCATTGTTCGGGCTTCCGAGATCGCTCAGCGGGACAATGTTTCTCTCTTCCCGTCCCGGTAGCACCAGCTATTTTTTTTTCACCGGTTCTTTTTCGTAACGATAAGATCAGCACGCTTGGCGGGCTGCAGAATTTCTTGTAAATTGCGGACACTGAAATCGATATTATTTTCGCTTCTCGCGTGAATTCTTCTGTATTATAGGGGGAGCGATCCAATTAGGAGGCATTACTGGAAACAATGGAATAAAAAAAAAAAAAATTGCATTTTGTTTCTTTTAACGAGCAGAATTGGAGAGAATTTTTTTTTCTGGAACAGGAAAGAATGGAAATAAAAAAAATTGAATTTTGTTTTTTTTTAACGAGCGAAATTGTCGAGGAATTTTTATCAAATCCGGGAATCGTATGATTTAACGTTTATGGGGGACGACGACCATGCGACCAATGAATAAAGATCCAAAAAAACTTTTCATTATCTCGATACATGTCGGATCGTTTTTTTAGGCGGGTACAAACTCGACGATAGTAATAATAGTATGATATTATTTACAGGTATCAGAACCGGACGATAAGTGCCAATAATTGGGAATTCACAAAGTGGAAGAACACCGAAAAAATTTGTCGTTGAAAAATTGTATGCACCATAACGTGAGTATGCATAAACAATTTTCTTCCTTTTTTTAAAAATATTTTTGAATTACTACGTTTTTTTGAATTAATAAAAACAAAAAAACAAAATCATATTCCACGTCGATATATGAAATATTGTAATAAAAAAAATTGATTACTGAGACGCGCGTTCAGCATAATTATACACTAACTATTTATTTTCAAATCGAACCAATATCGAAAGAAAGGAAATCGTAAACGATGACTAAGAAAATAACATTACCAAATATTAAAGAAAAGCCCTTGAAAACTTGACATAAGCGCACAAAAAATATATATATATCCAAAAAATTCAATATTTCTCGACCGAACCTTAACTTCCATAGGGTTTACCTCGTCGCGTTCCTCCAGTGGTTTTTCGACCGGCGGAACTCTCTGTCTCATCTCGGCCTTTGACTTCGACCTCGGCTCGACCCTTCCCTTGGGCGCTGCATCCTCGACCTTCTGCGTCCTCTCGCCGTTTCCATAAACACCGATGGTTATCTTGCCCGTGTAGTCCCCCGTCTCTATTCTCGTTCCTCCATCGATCGCGTTGCATTCCTCCTGTTTCCTCCCGTAAACCCCGATCGTCACTTTGCCACCGGAATTGCTCGTAAAATCGACAGCGTCGAATTTCTCCCCTTTCCCCTTGCACTCGTACAAACTAATCTTCGTCGTCGAATCTGTGCAATCGATCGCCGCGATATTCTCCTTGTAGACCCCAATTTTTATCTTCGACGTCGATTCCGTCAGTCGGTCGTTTCTCTCGTTGCATCCGTAAACGCCGATCGTTATCTTAGTCGGCTGATCTGCGGCGCTTATCCGAGCGTTCTCCCGCGTTCGATCTATAAGTCTCCGACGCTCGACCGGATTCAAATTCAGCTGCTCGATTATCGCTCGGATGTTCGAGGAAATCGTTGTCTCCCGATGAGACACGACCATCTTGGATTCTATCTTTTTTCTTCACTTTTATTATAAACTCAATTTCGTCGAAAAATCATTTTCTGCTCGTTTGTTTTTATCTTCTTATAAAATTTTTTTTTTATATCATCCTCAAGCTGCCGTCAGTTAAGTTTTGTTTATGTAAAATATCGTTCGCTCGAGAGTCCGCTGCCGCGAGCTTTTCTCGATCGCAGCTGCGAGATTGAACGTGCGATCCGGCACGAGACTCGGTACACTTTGCCGGTTGATGTTTATCCCAGGATTTCGCTCGGTAAGCTACCTCTTCGGGGAGCTACCGCAACGCCTCGTCCTCGTTTCTCAGCGACCTAGGCTCGCATCTCGATCGCTTCCCACGCGACCTTCCACCTTGCCGCTGGCAGCCGAAGATAACGAGCCTCTACCGTTAACAGTACTGATATATGTATATGTATATGTATATGTATATGTATATGTATATGTATATGTATATGTATATGTATATGTATATGTATATGTATATGTATATGTATATGTATATGTATATGTATATGTATATGTATATGTATATGTATATGTATATGTATATGTATATGTATATGTATATGTATATGTATATGTATATGTATATGTATATGTATATGTATATGTATATGTATATGTATATGTATATGTATATGTATATGTATATGTATATGTATATGTATATGTATATGTATATGTGTGAAGAAGTTTTCTATGCTTTTATCTTCTCCTCCCGAGAGGGCAGCGTTACTGAATGCGCTTCCCCCTTTAGGCGCGGCTGCTGCAATTTGGCTCCGTCGGGAGGCGTGGAAAATGCGAAGGCGCGCACCGTTTCGCGTGGCGATAGAACGCGTGAGAGTGCTCCCGATCTTTCCCGTCTGACCCGAAGATACTGCTCGGCGATCGATCCTCCTTCCGTCCGAGAAGAGATAGCCTTCGCACGGTTGACTCCGCCGTATTGCTGACTTGTTTATTTTTATTTCGTCTTCCTCTTTATCTGCGATCCTAGGACGTTGCACTTTCGCGCTCGAAGGCGCGGTCGCAGGTGGAAGACTTGCGGATAGAGTCTATCGCTTTCGTCGGCACTTCGCTGTCAAATTTTTACACCGAAAATTTGTCGAGTGTCCCGAAATCGTCGCCGAGTCCCCAATTTTTCACTATTTTTTTTTTGTTTTTTTTTATTCAAGAGTCGTATTGGTAAAAATTATAGCTGCAGAGCTGCAGAGTCGGATAAATCGAGCGTTAAGAGCGATCACAACTAACCCTGGGCCTGTGGAGGTTCCGGAAAGTTTCAAATGCTTTAGGAGATAAGAAAAAAAGTATTTTAATTTAAAAAATCGTATTAATTGAATCCACAATACCAATGTACTCGTCTAAGTTTGACAAGTAAGTCGAGATGAGGAAATTTCAACAACAAAAAAAATGGAAAATTAATAAATTTGCACGTCATGTCCGGAACTTTCCACAGACTCGTGGTACCCAAAAAAGGGCCATTTTTCTTAGTACGCCAGGATTAACTTCATTCGCAAAAAAAATCCCCCTCGAACTTGCAGTCTCAAATTTTTCCATACAAAACCGAAATTGCACTTAATATTTACATATAACGGTGAAATTAGTGAGATTTTTTCGACAGTTCCCAAGAGTCCGAAACGCTCGCCAGAAATAATTTCATCCGCAAAAGAAAAAAAAATCCCCTCCCCCCCAAATTTTATTCTAAGAAATCTTTCCACCCAAAATCGAAATTGCAGTAAATATTTGTATCTGTCGGTGAAAGAGGTGAGGAGATTTTCTCGACTATTCCCAAGAGTTCCAAACGGTCGCCAGAAATAACTTCATTCGCAAAAGAAAAAAAAATGCCCCCTCAAAATTTTAGACCAAAAAATCTTTCCACACGAAATCGAAATTACAGTAAATATTTGTATCTATCGGTGAGATAAGTGAGGCAATTTTCTCGACGGTTCCCAAGAGTTCGAAACGGTCGTGTTTGCGTTTCGAGGGCAAACAGATCGACCCACGCTCGCCCACAGTCACCTCGATCATCCTTCTTCTTCGCGGCCGCGCGTCGGTAAAACAGGGTCGCGAGTTTTTCCGCGAGGATCCCCGCGGAGCGGTGACTCAGGAACGGTACCCGGTGCGTAGAGCGATAGGTGCGTGTCGCGTTGCGGGGAATCGACCGAGAGTCTTTGCGTAGTTCGCAAAGAGCCGACGGTGCCTTTCGGGGCCAAAGATCGACCCACGCGCCAGCGCGAGCGTTCCTTCGCCCACAAGTCACAACGGGCCGACAACGCCGACGGACTCGATAGAGCGCATGACACGCGGAGAACGCAACTACGTCGCTAAGGTCCTCGGCTCCTTTTTCTCGCCCGTCACCGCCCGCGTGTTTGCCTTTTACCTTCGCACATTGCCTTCGCACTCGCGACCAACGCGGGGCGTGTCGCTTGTTTTGCACCTATGGATTGCATTTTACCATTCGACTCTGTCGTCCCGGTAACTTTTCTGCAATCCGGGACGGGTCGAAATTCACGCTGAGCCATAAAAAAACAACGATCATCGGTCACTTCTGAATCCCACACAGTCAAAAATAATTTCGTACTATCGGCATGCCAAATTTCGTAAAAATATCAGTACATTATGATACTAGTGCGAAAATAGTACTTTACGATACGAGTGCGAAAATAGTACTTTACGATACGAGTGCGAAAATAGTACTTTACGATACGAGTGCGAAAATAGTACTTTACGATACGAGTGCGATAAAACTTTCTCTGACGAGTATCGAACAAAATTTTGTCACAAGGTGTGAAGGTGAGGTTTTTATTCACACGAAGCGTGCGCAAAACTGCCATTATAGCACCGAGTGAAATAAAACTTTCTTTTTCTTCTAGTAGAAATTCCGTGCCGTTTTGAATCCAATCGAAACATGCCTCTCATTGCAATTTTATTGCACCGATATTTTGAAGTAAAATAGAAAAGGAAATTATTTTTTAAATGACGACTCTCTATCCTTAAAAGATCATCCGATAATTGGTCCATTGAAAATGTTGTCTCGTACACGAGCTATTCCGTAATTCGGTGTATTTCTAAGTCACTTTCAATAGCCGCGGAACCGTGGGCGCCGTATGTATTAAATTAAAAGGTACATATAAGGCTTCCTTATGACGCATAAGTCTCTCCCGCAGTCTTTATATGCCAACCCAATATAATATAACGCGCGGCTAGCTTCCCGAGTCTCCTTTATATAAGAGGATTTTTATACCGAAGGGGATTCGCGTCTCGCGTGACTTTGGCTATCCTTTCGATGTTGGTACAATTACCGGAGTTTAACGGCGTAAACTCTTGTATTTTCTAACCAGCGTTTCCCGTCCAGTTATAACATGCAGTTATAAATACATACACATACGTGTACATGTATTCATATACACGCGCCGACTTTAATACTACGTAATTATAAGTGTATCGAGAAGCCCTCGCGGATTTTCCAGGGCTCCGTCGAGAGTTGGAATAAATGAAAGTGAAAATTCATTTTATCCTCGAAACATATATTCCAACACGCTACAACGTTCTGTCTTACACTCATACATATATATATATATATATATATATATATATATATATATATATACATATATATATATATATATATATATATACCGTAGGTGAAGTTTGTTCGAAGAGAGGGAGTGAGAGCGTGCGACTTCTATTCAATCTTTAAAAAGCCGGTTTATCGCGAGGCAGCCTTCGCGAAACTGTATCTATATCTCACCTGCTGTGCGCGCGCAGCGTCGAGAGTCTCGTTGCTACAACACTCCACGGGTAATTTACCCGGTTTGTATAAATACGATCTCCGTTATTATAACTTAGAAAATGGGTACGCACAGTCGGACGAACGTGCGAGAGCACGAGTGAAATATCTGGACGGGTACACGAGCCGTGTATATATATATATATATATATATATATATATATATATATATCTTTTTTTGTTTCATGTTGCGACCGCTTCGATTTTTTTTTATTTTCCTTTTTCAAGCAATTTTTCGATACTTTTTTTTACACTCTCAAGGCTCGCGATGACTGGCGATCGGTTATGAGAACCTCGTGGCGATTTAATTGCTGTCGAGTGAGATATAAATTGATAGTTTGTACACTTGCAGCGTTTAAAAAAAATTGTATCTCAAGTAGGCAGCCCTGTGTAAAATTCGTCCATTGCGCCGGCGCCTCCGCGAGCCGCGCACGTTGCGTCGCTCGTGCTGTTTATTACACATTACGGTGTAACCCTTCGTCGGACCGGCAACGAGTCACGCGCGCGAGCAGGATACACGTAGGTTAAAGTACAGAAAAACGAAGGAAATTGCGGAATACAATATAATTATCGGTCGTCACCCGAGCCGGCGGTTCGTTGCGTCACGCGGCCGACGCGCATGCGCGGTGCCGACGGCGCATGCGCGAGGAGGAAAGCGAAACGTCGCGACACGGTAGACGAGGAAGTAAAAAATAAAAAAGATTAATAAATAAAACAAATTAGCTGGAAACTCAAGCGTTTCCCGTCTGGCAATGCTAACTCGTATGAACCGCGCGATGGAAATAAACAAATAAAAACGCGGCAGTCGCCGGCGACTAAATTGGTTCAATGGAGTTTGCGCAGTCCGGTCCGCCGTGGACTATTGAATGCGCGAATACTTTCGAGAGTTAAATTGCAATAACGAGAGGAAAAAAAAAGAGAAGAGTCTTGTTCCTCGATCGAGTTAATTGCATCAGTCGGGTAGTGCACGCAGCACGCCGTGCACTTGCCACTCGGCCACCGAAGTCCATATATATAGATATCAATTTATATATATAAATATATATATAGATACGGGTCTGAGTGTATTCGGTACAATAGATATGGGAACTCGTTCCGAGCTTATAAGTGCGATAAACGGGTTAGACTCGGATTATAATAGAGAAAGTCTCGGGGAATAATCCAGTTAGCGTAATAATAAAATTCTCTTGCTGTCCGAAATGGATGTATTGCTGATGGAGGAGAATAGCGAAAAAAAAGAAAAAAAATATATAGTCGAGAGCGGGGCAAAATGGGACGGGGGCAAAACGGGACAGTAAGCAAAACGTAATTGGCCAATCACTTATGGATGTGCCATTTTGCCCCATCGATACATCCGGATTTTCTGACCCGTTTTGCCCCACTGTCCCATCCGAAAAATATCGATAAATTGCGTTTTGCCTCACTGTTCCGTTTTGCCCCACTGCCCCATCCGAAAATTATCGATAAACTGCGTTTTGCCTCACTGTTCCGTTTTGCCCCACTGCGATGTTCCCGACATACGGGAAGATTCCAGGTGGGGGTTTCCCAAGAGACAGAGAATTATCGATAAAACAACAATACGCGGTCGCATGTGTGGCGAGGGTTGCCGGTGAGTTTGATCGATCATTTCGCGATAGAGCCGGCCAGACGAGGGCCAGTGCCGTCGATCGGCGGGTTTACGATTCTACCGAACGAAAATCGTAGCGTGTTACAAGGTAGTTACGTCGGGCAGGGGAGGGGGGAGAACACAGAAAATAAGCGGAGTTTCGAACGGCTGAACTTCCCCCCCCTCCCCCCCTCGCCGCAGCCGCGAACCAGCCAGCCAGGACTATTGCCTGTGAAAGTATATCGTTCCTAGCTCTTGCCAACGACATTGAACCGAACTGCTGCCGACTGCGCACTGCACAGAACTATATTTCTTTTTCCTTTTTCACTCGGGTCAAGACAAATCCGGGAACGATCACGCGATCTCAAGTCAATTGTCAATGCAACAAAAAAATATTCAACGCAATATTTTTGTTGTTGCATTTTTTTTTGTCTATGTAATAATATAGACCAATCTTCATCTAAATATATTATCATGGAAAACTATGTTTTCAGAATAAAATATATCTCTTACGAAAAATTGAATATAATAAAAAACATATATATTTGTTTTCGCTGAATTGGATAAAAACTGTAATATGCACCCAGAAAAAAATGTTTATTTCGTTTACGTAAAATATTTATTTGATTAAAACAAATATTTATTTAAATCAAATAAATATTTTACTTAAACCAAATAAACGGTGGCAGACAATTAAATTTTTTTCTGGGTGTGTTGTATTTTAGAATTATATACAATAATATACAATTATTTACGAAAATAATTTTTAATATAAATTGTTTAGTATTCATATTTTTGTTACGACGCGCAATGTGATGTTCGGCTTTCCCGATACAGAGCGGCGTATCGACGTTAGCCGCGCCGCGCCGGAGACGTCACCGAAGACGCGATAAAACGGTAAACCGTTTAACGCACCGTTCGCGTTCGATTTGTTAAGCGGCCGTACAAAACTTTTACGCTCCGCCGGATATTTTTATGAATCGACGGATGTTAACAGCGGAATATACACGGCGTTTTCACAACCGCCGGCTCGTTGTAAACCGTAGAATCTACAACGCTTGTAATTTATTGCAGCGACAGCGTAACGCGCGCGTGCGCTCCTGTCTATTACAATATCTCTTTTCCGTTTTTTTTTTTTTTTTTTATTTCGTTCGTTCTCCTGGCAAACGAAAGAGGATGTTCGATGTATCTGGCACGCCACGTTAGTGTGCCCCGCCGCAGCTTTGCTCGCGTTTCCGTGGCATTGTCGCCGTTTTACCCCGCCACATGCGAAAATATGCAGGTCGAGAGAGAGAACGTACAAACACCGACGCGCCTGTCTTTCAATTGAATTGTTTCCCCGGAAGCCTAGTTTGCAACCTTTCGGAATTATATTGCCACGAATTTATATCTATTTTTTCGTTCCCAAAGTTTCGCGCCCTAAAACTCTCAAAATCGAATTTTTATAAGAAGAATAAATAAAATTGAAAAAATAAAAAAAAAAAAAAAAATGTAAAAATTAAAAAAATCAGGCGATTAAATCTTCGAGAAATTTTACTAGAGGGGCGTCCATAATATTGCCGTGGCTACGGTGTCCTGCATTCAGGAATAAAAAGTGTATACATAAGAAGAGGAATTGCGCAGTTTGTAAGACGAGCAAGGTCAATTTCCGGTTCGCTGGGATTTTACAACTGGTATCTTATTTTTCTTTTCTTTTCTTCCCCACCTCCATATTCTTTCTCGTATTCTCGTGCACGTGTTGTTCCTTCGTGACGGTCAAGAGCTCACCGTGCGTTATCGCCGTTGCACCGTTTAATTGTCGTGGAGAGAGCCGACCGTCCAGTCTCCGTCCCTTCGCCGAACGAACGTGAACGCAGCGTATTTAATTACCTAGCAACCTTTTTATATATATATATATATATATATATATATATATGAGTTAAAGAATTACGACAATACATAATGCAGTGTTTGAGTTACAGGGAGGGGCGACGAACATGTCGCAACGCCCCGACAAGTAGTTCGGGGATTCAGAAAGCGAAAAAAATAAAAAATAAAAAAGAATTAAAAAAGTTAAAAAAAATTACGGAGGAAGCGATATACTGTTGATTCTTCTGTGACAGTGGAGAGATAGCGGGCCGAGGCTTTGCGAGGCGATAACTCACGAGGATTAAGATCCGAGAGCGAAGATGTATCGATCGGAACGAGCCGCGACATAAATACAGCGATAAGATCTATCGCAGCTCCGGTCGTGCACGAAATCCATCGATCCGTCAGACGCGCGTGCCTCGACTCGAAGGAAGAAAAAAAAGAGAAGTGGAACGAAAGCAAGGAAAAAGCGTCGCACGTATCATTATCGCATCTAATCGCCCGAGTAACCTCGGCTCCCGTGACTTTTTCTCCAGAAAATCGTCGCAACAAAGTCGCAACAACGTCGCAAAAAAGCTCTTTCACGTTTAACGAACATTACGTATTTCGCTAAAGTTAAAAAAAAGTATATATCATTTTCATTACTTTTATTTTTGATTGTTACTTTTACGTTTCGTTTTAATAATAAGTGTCGTTGGTCAAAAATAAAAATTGTAAAATCGAAGGGAACAATTTTTTGAACTTTTCTGCACAATAAATGTTCGTTATATCTAATTTTTTATATTTTATATATTTAACTCGAGAATTAACAAAAAAAAAAAATTGTAAAATAAAAGAGAAAAAAACATGTTGAAGTTTTGTGACCGAGTGTTCGTTGAATGTATTTTTTTACGGCGAGGAAAACGAATAGGTTGGAACGGCAGGATTATATATATAAGAGTGAAATGGTCGAAAGGCCGCAAATGCCCGATGCGAAAAAGGCCACCGAACCCGATGATGAACGGAAAAAGATAGAGAGAAACGAGACGAAGATATCGTGACTGTGAAACAGTCGTCGCATCGTGGAGAGTTCGCGGGCTCGTTGGCGCGAGGAGAAGGCGGTTCCGTGGCCTGCATTTGTTCAGCGATGCGCGAGAGAGGAAGTTCGAGGAGGAAACATGCTAATTTCTATCGGACGGTATGGGTCCGCCTCCCACTTTTGCCTCGACACCGTCGCCATTATCGTGTTTGCCGATCGTCACGGTCTAATTGCCCGGTTGAATTGTCTCTAGGAAGCTTTTTCCATTTTTTTTTCGATCATCCCTCTTACCGAGCAAAAGAATGGGAAATAATTGGCGTCAATTTTTTTTCCTTTCTATTTTTCTATCCGACGGTGATTAATTCGACGCGATCCTTAAAAGTCTTGTAAATCGACGAGTCTTCGGACATTGTCCAAAAATAATTTATTGCTCTATATTTAGGGAGACTTTTTTTTGGAAGGCATTTTTTCCAAAAAAATTCCCCTCGCCGGCACGAAAACTTTGATAAATTCAGCTAAAACTCAATCGTCGCCTTAAAATTCAGTAATTTTTCTCGGTATTGTCTAATCGTTTTTCCATTTTTTTTTCGGCATAATTTTATCTACCGCAACGCTTTCGATTTCTCGGGAAGTTTTAACCATCGCGTGGAACTCCCGGTCAACCAGCTCAAAAAAAAAAAAAATATATATATATATCGTCGCCTTCAAACCGCGAGGTCCTTATTCCTATTTTATTTGACGCTTATTATTTTTGTATATTTTTTTCTCTTGAATCGCTTCGAACTCTTAGGAAAACCCTTGGCCACCCCACTCGAACAGTCGACGTATCCGGTAAAAGCACATTTCGTTAAAAAATCCTCGAGTTCCCCACCATAAATACTCATTTGGTAAAATATTATTATTATTATTATTTTGTGACAGAACGATATTTCGTTCGAGTATCTGCGAACCCTTGAAAAAAACTTCGTAGCTCAAACGAAAGTCGTCAAATCCACTTAACAAAAAAAAATCCCAAAACGTAAAAAAAAAAAATCTTATAAAACCACAGATCGGCAGTGTATGTTCGGGTTATTGCGGCACATCCTGACGACATTTCGTCCGAATATCCGCAAACCCTCGAAAACCACTTCGTAGCTCACGCGCAAATTCGTCAAATCCAGGTAAAAAGAAAAATCCCAAAAACTAAAAAAAAAAAAAAAATCTTATAAAAGCACAGATCGGCAGCGTATGTTCGGGTTATTGCGGCACATCCTGACGATGTTTCGTTCGAGTATCCGCAAACCCTTCAATAAAAACACTTCGTAGCTCACGCGAGAATTCGTCGAATCCAGGTAAAAACAAAAAATCCCAAAAAAAAAAAAAACAAAAATAAAGCAATTTTTTTTTATGAAAGCACAAATCGGCAGCGTATGTTCGGGTTAGTAGACCGTCGGTGCTTGCGCCGGTACTCCGAACGTACGGCAAAGCGCGAGGTGACTGCTCGCGGAGCTCGCGGGCTCGCGGCGATTGCCTCCTCGTCGAGCCGCCGCCGCTGTTGGCGAACCCGCGATAGTTGTGTTACACTGCGGTGTACCCCTCACTCCCGTGCACGGGGTCGTCCTGTCGTCGCACGGAAGTGAGAGGACCGCAGGTCGAGAGCGAGTCGAGCGAGCGAGAAAGGGGGAGTTGTGTTTTTTTGTTGGGCGAAGGGCGAGCGAAGGAGAAAAAGGGGTGACCGATTCGGAGGGTCGATCGTCGCGGCGTGGGGGCCAAAACACAACGCGGCGTAGAACAGCGCATACATAGTAACGGTCACGATAATTCCCTTTCCTTCGCCTCTCAGCTGCGACCGCTTGCCAGCTGTTTCGCACATACCTCGACCGATCTACCACCGATCGCGTTTCTCTACTTGTTTCTCTACTTGTTTTTTTTTTTTTTTTTTTTTTCAATTAATATATGATTCATTTAGCGAACGAGTTTAACGAGCGTATCGAAGTTGAACGACGATTTACTTTCCGTTCGTGACTCGCGGAGACGGAATTTTAGACGAATCGGAAAGACGGTGATGTTTTGGCTGTAGAAGTGGGGTTCGATTTAAGGTAGTCGTTGCTAATGTTCACTTGATATAAGTTTCGAAAAAAATTAGAAGGAATTGCAATCACTTCTGGATGGTATAAAAATCTTTTAAAAAATCAAGCGTATTAAAGGCGCTGAAACGATTGATTCTGCATGATAATAATCCCAAAACGTTAGTAACAAATTGACGAAAAATAAACGCTATTCGCAAGGACTACTTTAACAGAAAATTTAGTAGGTACGGAGTTTTTGAGTCATTTCAGTTAAAGTTAACGCTTATTATATTAAGTCGAGAATTTTTTTACCTAACATTTGCGTATTAATTAAATGAATTATTTTACCTAAAATTTGTGTAACAATTTAGTCGATCAACTTTACCTAAAATTTTTTAATTGATTTCATTAATTAATTTCATTAATTAATTTCATTAATTAATTTCACCTAAAATGTGTCTATTAATTTAAGAAATGAATTTGCTCTGACTTTGGCTAATATAAATTCAACAAATAACTTCATAATGTTCACATCATCTAAAAAATTTTTTTTACCGACCACCCTACATATATTTAAGGAGGCCGAAGAGCACGATGACTGTTTCTCGATCGTCGCCGATGAGTATTCAAAGTATCGTTATCGAGTCGTTCGAGGATCGGGGCTTAAGGGACCGGTAACTGGGACAGGTACGAATGGCACACGAGTGAAGCCTTTCTATCTCGCGAATTTTTCCTCTTTCTTCCTTTCTCTCGCGTTCCCGCTGAAAACTTCCTACTCACTGTGCGCGCGCTGCAACGCAGCGCGGCTGCGGCAGAAGGAGCCAGAGGCTCCTTCACCTCGCCGTCGGAGAGCCACTTTTCTTTGCCTCGGCATTAAAATGTCTTTCGCAAGTTCTCGCCTGCCGACCGAACGTATTATAATTTTCTACAGGCAGCTTTTGCATCGTCACAGAACGGTACGGCTCTTCTTTACGGCGACGCTTCTTGCGGCGACTCTCGGATTGTCTCCTATTCGCACTTTATTCACGCTCGGAACGAGAAACACCGCTAAACTTAACGGGTGTGTCCTAAATTCCCTTGCCCCCCTCCCCCCCCCTCCCGTGCGCTCGGGTGGGGTGTGGGGGGGGGGGGGGACGAAGAGTCTCTGAAGGGATTCGGAAGAATCCCGGAGGACTCCTTCGCGTGCCATTCTCGACCGAGCCGATGTCCGACGCTTCGGTGAAGCCAGATACGTGCCAGGCGCGACAAATGTCACGCAAATATCAGAGTCGATGCCCGCACGCCCTGAGACTCGACGGCCGAGCTTCCGTCGAAATGTCAGGCCGCCGATGACTCTGCCGGTCTCACGAATTCACGCGGAATTGCATTCACCGAGTGCGACGCATTGGATTTATTGGAAAGGCAGAAAATTAAGAATTTAAGGAATTTAAACTATAAATTCTGTGAAGGTGGTCGATTAATTTAGAGCTCGGCGCGCAAGTCGGAGATTCCGGATTCTCCAACCTGGCTTGTTATTCTCCGAGGACTCGGGAATGATACACTCTCCAAATCGTTTTTTTTTTTTTTGCAGGAAGAATAAAAACAAAATTAACAACAACAAAATTCGAATACTTAAATCTTCGATATATATATATATATATGAATTTGTAACACTGAACTTAGGGGCCATCTTTCGAGGCTTTTAAAAAGTCGGACAATACAGTAGTACCGAAATATGAGTAGGGAAGAGCGGGGCAAAATGAGATAGTGGGGCAAAACGGGATAATGGGACAAAACGCAATTTTCCAATAACTTTTGGATGGTGGCAATGAGGTAAGTGGAGCAAAACGGTGTTGAAAATCCGTGAATAAAAAAATGGGACATTCAAAAATTATTGGAAAACTGAGTTTTGTCCCCGCTGTCCCGTTCTGCCCCACTGTCCCATTTTTCCCCGCTATCCCATTTTGCCCCGTTCTCCCCTAGGTCGGGGTAGTAAACCGAGAAAGAGGAGTCAAGCGAAGTCTAGTCTTATGCTACTCGTTAAAATAATTAAATCGTTTAATGCATGTAATAAAGTCGTAAAACGGCCGGGGGTTTTGTAAAGTCCACCTTACTTTATTATCTACGATTATTACATAATTTATTATCCCGAGCTCTGAATTGGGATTCAATGTAATAAAAGGAGAAATCCGTAAAATAGAAAAAAAATGTAATACAGAGGAAGAGGAATTGCGCAGTTGGTGCGCCGAACAAGGTCCATTTCCGGTTCGCCGTGATTTCTTTTTCGCAAATATCAGAGTCGATGTCCGTGCGCCTGAGACTCGCCGGCCGAGCTTCCGTCGAAGTGTCAGGCCGCGATGACTCGCAGGTTTCGCGAATTCCTGCGGAATCGCATTCGCCGAGCTTGGCGCAATGAATTTACGAGAGAGATGAAAATAAAAAAAAAAATAAAAAAATTTACTATAAATCATCTCCTAACGTGGTTAATTAATTTAGAGCTCTGCGCGCAACCGGAGATTCCCGTTCTACAATCGCGCCGATTATTCTCCGGGGACTCGTAACGAGAACGATAAATAATCGCCGTAATAATTATTGCAGGAAAAAAATAGAAAAAAAAAAAATTGAAGTTTTCCGCCTCCGCGGTACGTCGACCCCGTTGAAATACCGCCGGCTCTCTTTCACTTCTTCCGCCGAGAGCCTCACGGCGACACAGTGTTGCTGCTTGCGATGTTATTTTTAATTTTATTTTTTTAATTTTTTCGCACTGTTTATCCCAAAGCCGGCGCGAGAGTCGTTGCAGGGCTCGAGGCTGTCGAATAGAACGCGCAGGGTACAAAGCGACTGGGCGTAGGAGAGGAAAAATTCTTACCGGCGTAGCGTTTTCTAATTGCACAACCGGGAGCAGGCAAGCGCGGTCTCTTATTCGCTCGAACGGAGACAGGAGAGCCGAGACGATAAAACTTTGCGTAAGGATCCGCCGGAGCTCGAAATACGTTGCTCTGCTGAAATCGTACCGCGCATCACGGGTGTTGCGCAGTCTGGGACGGCAAAGCAATAGAAGTTTTTTTTTCTCGATAAAACCGAAAATTTATTTCTGGGCTGTTTTTCGTCGAATAGTTAGTAATTTTTATTGAATGAAAAATCAATTGTACGTTATTGGTGTATGTATAATGATAAGTAGGGAAGAGCGGGGCAAAATGGGCAACGGGGCAAAACGGGGCAGTTGGGCGAAACTAAATTTTCCAATAATTTTTGGATCGGACAAGGTGGCAAAACGGGGCAGAAAAGCCTGATGTATCGATGAGGCGAATTCGGGCATCCAAAAATTATTGGAAAATTACGTTTGCCCCACTGCCCCGCTCTACCCTAAAGCCTATTCTCAGTAAACTTGGGCCATGCGAAGCAATCTCCCACCCACCGTATCTGCGCTCAATCGGTAATTAATCATCTTTCCTGTTTAAGGCTTATTTTGTCGATAAAACTGAAAAAGTATACTGATTGTTATCGAATAATCAATCATTTTTATTGTATTAAAAATCAAGTGTACTTCATATTGTATTGTATTGTTATGTGGAGTCATTCATAAAGCCTGTTGCCCGTACACTTGGGCCATGTGAATTAACGTAACCGCGCGCAGTCGGTAACTAATCGTTTTCCCTATTTTAAGTTTTTTTTTTGCCGGTAAAACAGACCATTTCTTTCAATAATGTTTCTCGTCGAATAATCAATCATTTTTATCGAATAAAAAATCAATTGTACTGCATGTATGTCGAATCATACGTAAAGGATATTCGTCGTACACTTGGACCATGCGAATCAACTTTCCGCCGTATCTGCGCTCAGTCGGTAACTAATCGTCTTTCCTATGTTTGTCCCGACCCTTAATATTTGGCCCAAAAGCAAATTACCCTCGCCTGTGCGAGCCTAATTTGATAGACAGACAAGTCAAGCCTTCAGAGACTCGAATAATTTAGGACCGAAAACTTAAAAATGTACGATTTCGTCTCCTGTCTTCAGTCGGTAGATTTCTACTTGACCGACCGTATTTCGCGGCTTCGATCCACCGACTCGAAAAACTCGCATCCAGCGCCACGCGACAGCTGTTCGCGGCGCCATGTCGCGATCTTTCTCCTCGTTCCGAAGCGCCGTTACCACTGTCGGTAAAGTAGAAACACGCCCGGTACGCGGTCAAATGCGCGAAAGATTCTGCAGCGATTTTGCAGAAATTCCCGCGCGAAAACTGCCTCACCATCCGGCGGGTAGCGAGTTGATTCGCACTGGGGTCGCCTCATGCTCGCCTGATCCGTTCGTCGCGTGTCTCGCACAAAAGCGTGGCCGCAGACTTTTTGCCCGCACAACAAGGATCGCGGGCCGAGTAACGGTATTTTCACGACGGCGGGCACGTAACGTTAGCCGCACGAGGATCGTTTAACTCCAAACTCGTCGCACCTTGTTTCTTTTATTTTTAATTTTTTGACTTTTTTTTTTCTTTTGTCTCTTCTCCACAACCGATCTATCTCTGTCTTCGATCTAATGTGTCTCGTCACGATTCATCTGCTACGGCGATAATAATAAACCATAAATTATCCCGGGGAGTTTTTAATCGATCGGCTCGATGCACCGATAGACTTATTGCGATACACGATCGGAGCGGGCCAGTGGATCGATCCGGTACGTCCTCCACTCGTGTTCTCTTCCACTAACCGCGAAGACAGGAAATACAACCGGCTCGATCGGCCGTGTCGACCAAGCTCGCCGGATCTACGACCGGTTTTCATTAATCGCTCTATTTTCGCACTGTTCATGTATTTTAACACATCGACCCTTTAATGCCAAACGTCTTCTCCATTTTTTTAAATTTCACATTTCATATTTCGTTCTTCTCAACCTCCAGACACTTCTCTGTATCGAAATTCGTGAAAAACGTTACGAAAAAAAAAATCTGTTTCCAAATTTATACAGCCCAAAAAAAATGTTCTTTTGCACACATTATCGTTCGGAAATTTTTTCCAGAATTTTCGTAAATTTAAATTGAAAAAGATATTGTCATAATGAATATTTCGCGTATGTAGCAGATAAGTCAATCTGGCAGTTAAAGGGTCAATCCAATATCTGTACAAAAATATCTTAAAATGCATAGTACATACCTCAAGTAGTATCTATGAATTATTTCAGAATTTTCTCGGCATGCTACCGGCCAGCCC
Source organism: Ichneumon xanthorius (assembly GCA_917499995.1). NCBI lineage: Eukaryota > Metazoa > Arthropoda > Insecta > Hymenoptera > Ichneumonidae > Ichneumon > Ichneumon xanthorius. Next base: position 14,115,301 of record OU824205.1, on the reverse strand, counting down.
GAATGTCTATGCGAGCGAACAAACTCGTTTAGAGCCTTAAGGCCCTTTAAAAATACATTTAAAGAGTCAGCTTTGGGGAAAACTCTTCGGTACTGCATAGTACATACCTAAAGTAGTATCTATGAATTATTTCAGAATTTTCTCGGCATGCTACCGGCCAGCCCGAATCTCTATGCGATGGCACAAACTCGTTTAGAGCCGTAAGACCCTTTAAAAAAGCTGAAAATTGAAATTTTCATATCGCTTCTTCATAAAAGTTGAAAATTGAAATTCGCGAAGCTTCTTCTATGAGGAAGCATTGTCTGTATTTTTGGCTTCCTCGTAGAGGAAGCTTCGCGAATTTCAATTTTCAACTTTTATGAAGAAGCGATATGAAAATTTCAATTTTCAGCTTTTTTCAACGTCAACGTCTTAGACTTTTATGCAAAACGGCTGACCGATTCAGGTTCAGTGCGTAAAAAAATATAACATCGTCACGTTTCACTTTGTCGAATCTGCGTTTGGCGTGAAAAAATACATGGAAGTATGCGCTCCTGAATTTTTTTTGCCCTTTCGATTTTTATTCCAGAATTCCTAGTGATACCTGTTTATCTAGCTTTTTAATCCCGTCATATCCATCGTCTTGTGTATACCTTGCTGTAGATCACGATAGTTCGGGTTAATGGGATAACGGTTTGAATTTTGCACGTCCATTTCACACACACACACACACACACAAACACACACACATATCCGGGCATTTTTTCTAAATGTGATTTTTCGACGTTTTGGAACATTCTGAACATGTTTTCATTAAAAACTCGATTTTTTTTTTTTTTTACGAAAACAAAGCTTCCTCTATGAGGAAGCAAAAAAACAAAAAAAATAAATATTATGACGTTTTCTCTCCCATCGCGAAGAATTTCCTCCTTCGCCACTTCGGAAAACCACCTGACCGACGTTTAGCCCCGAGAGACGCGTTAGAAAAAGCTTATCGCTAATTATCCCGTTTCACCGCTCGCAATCGCGGTAACGGAACATTATCATTACGAGAAGAGTGTCCGGAAATAATAGACGCGCGTGGACTGCTGTACAGCAATGTACTACACAGTACATAGTACATACTAGTACTATATATACTGTGCAATATATTATAAGTTTTATATATATCTACATAAATGTATATGTGCACATATATATATATATATATATACACATAAATGTATATGTACACATATACATATATATATATACACAAATGTATATGTACATATATATACATAAATGTATATGTACATAATTATGTAGCGTATGGGCGGAGGAAGAAGAGAACGAGATGGCCGCGCTGTTCCGTAAAAGGTACGTAAATGTCGTTAAAGCTACGGTGACCCGTTTCTCGAAGAGGTTTATTACGTTCGGCTGGCAACGAACAGCACCAGAAAGAGTCATAACGCTTTTTACCGTTTCGCCGATTCGTTAGATACTCTTCACAATAAAAACTGTCTCCGTTGTTGTCAAGATTTCGTGTCGAGATAAGTCGAGAGTATTTTCACTTGTACCGGGGAGTAGAAAACGTGTCTCAATTTGCCAAACGACAATAAGCGTCGAGAATAAAATAAAAAGAAACCGTACAAAAGCGAAAATTCCTTCGAACGTGAGTCAAACATCAAACTCTGGATATCCGACCGGTTTCGATTATATAAGCACGTATAAAGATTGTGAAGTCCCGCGGATCGCAGTTTTTTTTTGTGTATATATGTGTATTTATGTATCTATCAAAAAGCATATTTGGTCCGAGTCGAAGAGAGATAGAAAAGAGCCGTCGCTATCGGAACGAGCCGTGGCCTCGAGAAACACGTGGATGACTCACAGATCCGTATCTTCCGAGGATCACATATTTACGCATCGACGAGTATATTCCACCCACTAGTCATTGTACCAGCTGACACGAAAATTACCTCCTCAATAGCAGCCAGAAAAAAAAAAATTATTTGACGGCCAACGTTTATTAAGATCATGTAAAATATTTTTTTGATTAAAATAAATATTTATTTTAATCAAATGGATATTTTACTTAATCTTAATAAACGGTGGCCGTCAAATAAAGTTTTTTTCTGGGTGCGGCGAGAAGAAAATAAATAAGATATTAATTTTTTTTAAATTGTCAGCACTCACCCTGGTCGGAGATTCCTCGACTGTCCTGTCGTGTTTCTCGAAGTGCGTGAAACGATTCTGAAAGCACATTCGACATTTATTCGATTAACGGACGACACACATTTTTGTCGTAGATTAATAATCACAGTAACTGTCGAGACGATTTAGAATTCTACACAAAACTGGTTTAAAGACATTAAAAAAAAAATATCTCGTACCCCCATCGAAGTTGTCGTGCACAATCATAGAATCGCGAATAATAAAAAAAAACAAATAATAACAAGTGTCTTAAAGCGGAGCGAGACTGTTTTTAAATGTGTCACTGGCTCGAGTTCAGAGATGTATATCGAACAGGACGCGATCGGACGGTGTGTCCGTCGATCGGAAGGCGAGCTGCATCACTGGACGCGCAACCGAGCGCGCCGGTCACTCGGACCCACGGACTCGAGATACGTTGTAGAAAAAGAAACAAAGAAAAAAAAAAAAAAAAAAAAATAGCTGCTTTCGCATTATCTCACCTCGGTGGTTTCCTGCTGATAGCGTTCGCCGACGGCCTGCAACGCAAAAAGAAATCGTGACATCAGTTAGCGAAGTGGTGAAAGAGGGGGGAGGGGGGTGGGGGGGGAGTTCGAGTGATAGGCATGACTAGAGTGACGTCTCAGGCATTAGCGTTGACAATGACGGCGTGAGTAAACGAATGGAAAGAGAGAAAGAGAAAACAAATTTATTAACACGTGTGACTAAACGGGGTCGAGGATAGCGGAAAAACGCGAGGAGCGAGGAGAGATCACAAATTTGTGTGTATCGGAAGTAAGTACGGGGATTTATTTTCTCTCGTAATTCTTTCGAATTCGTTCTGACAATTTTATTTTTATTTTTTATTTTTGATGATGTGTTATCAATATTACTTTCAAAAAGGCTCCTTATAAACTTCGTCTTGAAATTTAGTTTCCGAAGTCTTTCGTGACCGCTCGATTTTTTTAAGGTCAGAACGCTCCGTACTGGTTAATAGAGCGGTAATTAAAAAAACATTGTTTACAGAGATATTTTGTAAATATTTAATTGTAAAAGATTTGCGTTACAGCATGTCGCGAATGTGGGAAAAATTTCAATGGCAATGGAATTGCAAAACCTTTACCGTTTTCTGGCGATCTTTGTATATTGTTTTTATTTATTTTTTTCAAAGGATCATTTTTGTTTTGTTTTTTTTACTGAAAAATAAATGTCTGGCTGCGTAAGAAACGCGAGTAGTTCAAAGGTCCTGAACTTTGGACACGCGAGATGAGTTTTCTCTGGTGACAAAGGAGGGAGAGCCGAGAGAGGTCGTATACCGATAAGTGAGGTACTCACATGTGCGGCGTGAGTGGACTCGGTGCAGGTCGCTGAGGCCAGCTGGTTCCGGTTCTCTATCACTGTCTTTATTTGCTCCAGCACCTGTGAAAAGATTAATGGTCTCCTTACTCCTTTCGCTTCGAGAGACCGGGCTCTCTTTATACGTTCCCTTCCCTTTAATCTCTCGTAATTCGCACACACGATATATCTCCAATCCTCTCATTAACATTCCTGCCCTCCCTGCAAATCAAAATTTGCGCATAGCTTTCTCGTCATTTTCCTTTCTTTATTTAATTTTTATTTTCATTCAATTCAATTCAATTCCGTTGAATTCAATTCCGTTCAATGCAATTCAATTCCATTCAATTTAATTCAATTCCATTCAATTTAATTCAATTCCATTCAATTTAATTCAATTCCATTCAATTTAATTCAATTCCATTCAATTTAATTCAATTCAATACAATTCCATTCAATTTAATTCAATTCAATACAATTCCATTCAATTTAATTCAATTCCATTCAATTTAATTCAATTCAATACAATTCAATTCAATTCATTTAATTTAATTATATTTTTCAATTCATAATTTAAACCTTCGTCGATGAGGAACCGAAAAATTAACCGGCACACTTTCCGAGCGATCTTGAGCAACGAGTTTAACAATTTTTTCTACCGAATAAAACAGCGTTCGCGCGCCTCGCACGTTCAGTAATAATTCACAGTCAGTAATCATCAAACCAAGTTCTCGGAAAGATAAGTGACCGATAACGAAGAACATGAATATGACTTTTTATTCGGCTACGGCCGCCAATTCCGCGATGTAGGTGCGGAGAAGAGAGCGTTCGAATACACCTGTTTTAATGTTTCAGTCCTATTTGTGACCCTCTTCTGAAACATGTTTATTCTACACATTTGCCCAACTGACTACATCGCGGAATTGGCCGTCGTAGCCGAATAAAAAATGTTATATTCAGGTAACCGTAAAAAATATTTTTTTTAGGAACTTCTTTTCAGTCACTTTTCTTTTAAATTTTATCTTTTCTATTAAAAAAAACCATTTCGTAAGAATCTTACCCGTAATGATATCCTGTTGTTGTGCGGTACGCGCGAGCCGTAATCTTTGTGCACCCCTTCATCACTCGCTTTGGACTGCCGTCGCTAAACGACGAACGAAAGAGAAAAGATTAGATACATTTTTTTAAATTATTATAGTAATCATCGCATTAAAGGTATAAAGATAAGGCATTGTCCTTCTTTCTTGTTTGGAATAAAAGGGATTTTATGTTTAAGATTAAGGGTAGAATTTTAAGACATGAGATTGAACTTGGGATCGAACTTAAAATCAAACTCAAGTCCGAACTTAAGATCAAATTCAAGTCCGATCTTAAGATCAAACTTAAGACCGAACTTAAGATCAAGCTTAAGATTAAACGTGAGTCCAAACTTAAGTTCAAACTAATGTCTTAAAAATCGACCCTAAGTATTAGTGTAAGAAGAAGACATGTTGGGGATGTAAAAGGCAAAAGCCGTACAGTGGAAATAAATTCTATTCTATTCTAGAAATCATCGTATTACAATAGTCCGATGTGCTCGACCCGATTGGGACGAAAAGAATGAAAAAACAATTTTTTAAAAATGAATAAAAGACCGTACAAGTGCAAGAGGAAGTTGCAGGAGTCTTTAGTAACAACGAAAAGTTGGCTCTTCTCGGGACTTTCGTAAATTATCAGGACGGAACCGACGAGTTTATAAGTCGCGCGTAAGTGAAACAGGGTGGTAATAACACGGTGATAGGCGCATGCGAGCGAAAAAAAAAGTGCACGTCAGATCGATGCCGAGTGCAGTTCCGACAATCGTATAAACATCGAAACTGCAACGTTTGCTCTCGCGCACTCGTGTTTCAATTACAAAATACGTGACGCGTCGACGAGACGCGCAGTGTTACAATGACGAACATATATCACGATTACTAATAGACTGTTATAGTGTCTTCGCGCCTCGGGCTCGCCGGATTGACCTACTCGTAATCGCCACGTAGCACGTTTATCACGTAGTTCGGTACACGTTCCTATGCGTACGTGACGCAGATGTAATTAAATTCGCGTCTCGGAATTACCGGGGGACACATTAGAGATCTCGATACTTGTTCCACCATCTGAACCACGATTGAGTGAGGCAATCGATCATCGTGATATATGACTGTATATATAATTTTTTTTAACTCGAACTCTTTTGGAGACTTCTGCATGGGCTTTTGATCAAAAAGCTTGTTTGATTTTTTTTTTTTTTTGCAGACCAATCGAGAAAATTTATTGTAACAATAAATTGTTTTAAAGAATTATTCGCTACTTGTATTATTTTAATTGATTGAGTGGATAAAGAATAATCCCTTGAAAATGGAAAACTATTTTCCGAAAATATCTGAAAACTTTTTTTTACCATTTTAGATCTTTAAAGAAAATTTCATTTCAAATGCAGGACTGATCCATTCTACCCCCCCCCCCCCTCCCCCTCTCTGTAGCTGAGCTAATATTCACCTGTTTCCAACGGCGATAATAATGGCGACTTGGACCCGCATAAAGCAACGATATTCCGTTTTAATTGACTCGCACCATCGAGAAACACCGTGGTGGTTTGCGGTATAATTCGTGACCACGAGTGAAAGAGAACGATGGTATTACGGATGTAAATGGCACACCATCTTGATTTTAATAAATATCTTGCGGACCAAACGAAAAAATGTTACACATTTTTTTTATAAAAAAATAAAATAAATAAAAAACCGAAGGCGTATACACAAAAATCCCTTGCAAGTGGAAAACAATTTTCCGTAAATATCCGGCATTTTTTTTTCAGTCCATTTTAGACCTTTAAACAAAAAATGTCGCGGTACATAAGAAAGGTCCAATCCAAAATGCAGGACTGGTCCATTTTGCCCCCCTCCCCTCCCCCCTAGTAAAGCTGATATTCAGCACTTTCCAACGGCGACAATAATGACGACTCAGACCCGTATAAAGAGACTATATTCTGTTTTAATTGACTCACACCATCGGGAAAGACCGTGGTGTTTTACGCTACAATTCGTGACTGCGAGTGAAAGAAAACGATGGTATTACGGATACAAGGGGTACACGATCTTGATTTGTTTAAATATCCTACAGACCAACGAAGCAAATTTATTGTACAACAAATTTAAAACCTTTTTAACAAAACAAAAATCTCTTGAATATAGAAAACAATTTTCTGGAAATAACTGAACATTTGTTTTAGACCATTTAGACCTTTAAACAAAAAAATGTTGCCGTACATAAAAAAAAGTCTCAGCCAAAATGCAGGACTGGTCCATTTTGCCCCCTCGCCCCCTAGCAGTGCTGATATTGAGCAGTTTCCAACGGCGACAATAATGACGACTCGGACCCGTATAAAGAGACTATATTCTGTTTTAATTGACTCACACCATCGGCAAAGACAGTGGTGTTTTACGGTACAATTCGTGACTGCGAGTGAAAGAAAACGATGGTATTACGGATATAAGGGGCACACGATCTCGATTAGCCGAGTGACCGGGGCGGTCTGGGCAAAGCCGTACCAGCGAGGCCTCGATGGTACTCCTCGCCCGCCGAGTGGTAACGGTGAGCGAGGAAGGTCTCTCCCGCAATCACTCTACTCGAGTGGACGGGAACGCGCTCTCGGTGCAGAGCTACGTGTAACCATGGGTATTAGAAGACGAGTCACGGCTGGCAATGCGATACACGTGTAACCGCGCCTTAACTCGGTTAACTCGTGCCTCGAATACGTCGAGGGATGCACACATGCAAGACTCGCCGTACACATCAACGTTAATGTGTCTACGCCATGACCCGAGGGTATTTTATAAGTTGAGCCTCAAACGCCCGAGCAATATCGTTCGTAAATCCCTCGTCCTCCTTCTCCCCGTCTGCCCCGACTTACGGCAACTGAATAACAAGCGAAACACTCCCGTGCATAACGCGAAATTGAGAGATCGCTCCAATAAGACAATGAAGATCGTCCCTTCATTCGATTACATCGCTCGCTCAATTCTCCTCAATTGCCGTAAAAAACGCGAGATAAATTCATTCAATTTATCCGTTTAATCAAATTAAATTTATATAATTATTTTATTTGACTTTGTTAAATTTGTAAAATTAATTACTTTGACTTCTTTTATTTTATTTTAACTCTCGAAAACGCATTAAGGCGAAAGAAAAAATTTCTTTTACATAAAGAAAATGTGCGAGTTGCTTTGTTTTGTCCGACTCAGCATCGAGCAATTTTTTTCCGATTACCGCACAAATTGCCGAACAGGCGAGAGGAATAAAATAAAACGTTGTGATGGTTTTTTAGACGAATAAACGAATTACGAACGATTACTCGGTAATATCGATAAGAAGATAAGCGACCGGATGCGGTGAAAAGCGATGGAAAGTTATCGAGCATTTCCATTCGCCTCTTCGTCCTGAGCCGATAACTTATTTAATGAAACGTCGTGGGCGAGGATTTCGCGTAAATTGACGGAACTCTTATCGGCTCGAGTGGTAAATATTCAATGGGATCGAAAACGAGAATAGCCCATTCGACTACGGTATTTCGCGGGATTTACAAGTATAGCCGTGTCAGACCTCCTCGCGAATAGAAATTGGATTACGCCCGGTGTGTATACTTGGTTTTAAGTACACGTTGCGCGCGGGCGAAGCGTACGGAGATGGAGAAGATCGGGAGCAACGGAGAGACGAAGCGTACGTGTCTTGCGATTCTATTTTCACCGTTGACCTTAATGCATACCGAAAATAGTCGGCGAACGCCGGGCCAACGCCGTCTTGCAAAGTCGAAGGGAAAAATTAAAAATTAAAAAAAATACACTATATCCGGCCATGGAAAACTTTGTCGAGCGCACTTTAGATTGGGATTTCGAAAAATTGATGGACAAATTCGCGCGAAAACCGCATCCGTTTAATGTAACCGCATTTTATTTTTCTTTATTATTTTATCTTATTTTATTTATCGTAAATAGCCGATGAACGAATTTTAAAAACCCATTTTCATCGTTGACCTTAAAGCATTGCAAAATCGAAGGGAAAAATAAAGAATAAAAAAAAACCCACTCTATATCCGGCCATGGAAAATTTTGTCGAGCGCACTTTAGATCGGAATTTCGAAAAATTTATGGAGAAATTCGCGTTCCTTTAATGCAATCCCATTTTATTTTTCTTTATTATTGCATCTTATTTTATTTATCGTAAATAACCGATGAACGCCGGGCTAACGCCGTCTTGTAAAATCGAAGGGAAAAATAGAGAATGAAAATCCGCACTATATCTGGCCACGGAAAATTTTGTCGAGCGCACTTTAGATCGGGATGCCGAAAAATTTATCGGGCCAACTTCCTCGAGTTCCCCATCCCCTTTAATCGAATTTTAATTATCGTAAGTAGTTGACAAATTCCGGTCTTACGCCGTCAGGCAAAATAAATAAAAAAAATACGCATTTGATATCCGACTATGGATATTAAAAAATTGGAAAATTTCGTTGATCGTGCGTTTGACTCGGAGCCAACGCCTTCGGGCAAAATAAATACAAAGTAAATAATAAAAAAAAAAAATACTCCTTTGATATCCGACCATGGAAAATTTCTTTTATCGCACCTTTGATCGCGATTTCGAAAAAAGTCTCCAACAAATTCGCGCGAATCCCTCATTCCCTTCAATTCAATCGAATGTTATTATGTTATCCTGTTTCCGTTACCATAAATAGTCGTCGACCTCCAGGCCAAAACGCCTATTAAGCCAACACGAAATAAAAATAAAAAATTAAAATACGCATTCGATGTCCGACCGTCGAAAATTTCGTCGACCGCACCATCGATCGGGACTTCGGAAGATTTATCGGATAAATTCCATATCCGCACCACGGTGCCCGATATCGCCGGGCGAATAATTTAGTGCCCTCAGCCGTGTAATTTTACGTGTACGAGGAACTCTGGTCCGGGTCTCTCTGATTATTTAGCGACCGATATAATTTGTGCACGATATTGTGCATCCGATGCGGCAGTCCCGGGAGCCGCGGATGAATATCGGAGTCCGTTGACGCCGTCCCGCTACGTACCTCGAGGGTCGCCAGAGGATCCAGAGAGGACAGCGGCCGAGTGTGGGGCACCTCCCCCGGGAAAACGCTGTCGTGAGATACGGACAGTTGACCGGCGCCTCCTCGGAGCTTCGCGAAGGACTCCTCCACCCCGCTGCGCCTCAGGAACACACTGAAATTTCAAGTTTGTCATCATCAATAAAACAAGCCCGGAGAGCGAGGAGCCGAAACGAAAAGGGAAACGGGCTTGCACGGCGGGTGAATTGCGAGATAGGCACGAGACACAAAAGCTCGGGAGCAGACACGATAAAACCGGGCGCTTGCATACTGCACACGAATGGACCACGAGGCTGCACAATTCTTCTCGGATACTTCGAGACAGATGGCAGGGCGTTTTTTAGGAACAATTCATTTTTAATAGAGAAATCGTTTCTTCGGACTCGATGCCCTGTAGTATTGCAAGACAACGGGCGAGAGGCAATTGTGGTCTTGTGATTTTTAGAATTTGGAGTTGCAGCTTTTTTCGGATTTTTTAGATACATGGCAAGGTCCTTTCTTTGGGACAAACAAATTTTTTATAAAAGATTTTCAGAATTTACAGTTGCAGATTTTTTTTCGGATTTTCGACATACACGGCAGGTTTTCTTTTTTTTTTTATACACTTTTAATAAAAGAATCGTTTCTTCAGAATCCCTGCCCAATAGTATTGTAAGTCAATGAGATGAGAGGTCATTTTGAACTTGCAATTTTCGGGTGTTGTTAATAATTACCGATTAACATTTTTAACATTTAGCCTTCAAGTACCGGGGACTTTTTGCCGATCGCAAACGACCATGCTTTCTTTTAAGCACAAAAACGATATGGATCTTCGTAACAAATTTTCTTCTGCGTTATCAAAAAAACACCACTTCAACTTGTTATTACACATTAACGTGTTATTCGAGTCGTTCGAATTTTATTTCCCGACATAAATTTTTGTGTATATTAGAATATCGCGATATTTGTCGGTCAATTAATCCGTCCGTCCGACAGTCGGTTTTTTTTTCGACAAAAATCCCTGAACCATCAACATTTACCGCTGCTCTCTTTTATTTCTTATTAACAATACTCTTTTACGACGCGGCTCTCGCATTCGAAGGACGAACAAAACTAAAGCTTCGACGGCACAGAAACTCGACAATCTCCCGGAAAAAGAAAAAACATTTTATATACACGAATTATGCATGTATTTACTTATTGAACGACATATGCGTCCTGACGGTAGTGGCGACTCGATATTTTCTCGGCCAACCTATGAGGCGTCTGAAAGTATTGCAAAATTACGCCAGAATCCGTGAAATTCTTGACACCCTCTAATATTTCTCAAATATTTTCATTTTTGCTTTGTTTTTTTTTATAATTTTTTTTTTTATATCCACAATTAAATTTTAATACAAAAAGATGCATGCCTCTCTCTGTCGCACGAGTCTGTGAGTAGTTCGCTGGCACTGCGGCTTCGAGCCTCCTCCGGGCGACCCGCTGGATGTCTGAGAGTCACTTCCTCTCGGTCACGGTTTATCAGATCGCTGTCCCGGTCTCCGTTCCGTGAACCCAGTCGCGCGTCAGCCGCGCCCCGACTTTTTCGCCTAAAAATCCTCCTCAGACCGCGCAGTGGATGGAAACGGCGTTTTTTAGGTTCTGCAATAAAAAAAGAAAACAAATCATAATCAGAGAAGTTCCTCATTAAGGCGAACCCGCGAACCTCGAGAGTACTTCTGACTCAGTCTTCACACTGATATCAAGTTTGGGATCAAGGAGCCTTCGTCTCTTAGTTGATGATTAAATTTTCCGGTCGGCGAATCGCTCGGTGATTGTTAAAATTTCGTTGAGCGCCCTTCAGATCGCGATTTCGAAAAATGTATCGGACAAATTCTCACGAAATCCGCATCCTCTTTAATTTGATCGAATTGTTTACCGAAAATAGAAGACCAACTCCCGGCTAATGGTGTCTTGCAAAATAAAAAAATTTAATCATTGTAAGGACACTATTTTTGTTTCTAATCGCCAAAAGATAAACGCGAACGTAACAATAATTTTTTTACAATCTCAGCGCTACGTCGAATGAAATCTAAATCAATTTAATAATGTAATAATAAGTCAATAATTTAATAATTTAAGAAATAAACTGTCTGACGAATTATTTATCGAAAAAAGAAGCCCAACTCTAGCTAACGCTGTCTTGCAAAATAAAAAAAATTTGAGTAGTTGTAAGGACACCATTTTTGTTTCTAATCGCCAAAAGATAAACGCGAACGTAACAATAATTTTTTACAATCTCAGCGCTACGTCGAGTGAAATCTAAATCAATTTAATAATGATATAATAATTTAATAATTTAATAAATAAACTGACATAGACGTCCGACGTGGAGTGGATTGCATGTATCAAGATAAAATTACTCCAAGTCCAATCGCGGTCTATATGTATCTTCAGCGGAGGTTCGGCTATGATACCGAATTGCGATATCGAGCGACGGAAGGAATTGAGCGGCTGGTAGTGGTATCGGTGTGGTCGTCGATGCTGGATGGGACGGTATGACGGATCGCGAATGGACGAGCGATGATAATGGACCAGGAAACTACGTTCGCTAGATGGTTCATCCGACCATTATATAGCACCTACATTCCGCTAAGGATATATATAGATATACATACATACAATGAGGTATAGAAACTCGTAGTTATTCGATTATCGGATCTAGGAGGTACGACCGGCCGGACTGGAAGGATATGAGGTAATCTCGTGAGTGGAAACATAATTGAATTAAGGCGGAGTCGAAGAAAGAATGGTAACAATAAAAAAAATGAAAAAACAACGGAAAGGATATAAAGATACGAGTATCATGACTAAAAATAAACTTAAAAAAAGTGAAACATGGTCCGTTCCTCATTCCATCTCTCTGCTGCATTTTCTATATAGAACTTTGAAAATATTGCGAATGAATAAGAAAGAAAGAAAACTTCACTGTAAAAAAAATTGTAAATTTAATGTACCGAACTGAAAGTTTTTGTGCGAAAACTGGTACATTAAATTTATTGCAGAATTGTGATGAAAAATTAATATACTTTTTCATTGAAAGAAATGTAAATTATTGAAATTAATGTAAATTATAAAAATTAAAGTACTTTCATAGAAAAATTAAGGAAAATGATCAAAAATAAAGTATTCCCAATGTTTTTAATGCACAGAGTATTAATTTTTCATCACAATTGTACAGGTCATGTATGTCAGGTTGGTTTTCATAGCACATGAAATAGAATTTGGCCTGGATGAGCAGTGGCTAGAAACGCGCTTGCAATCGTTGCATTTTTTCAACTAGAGACAAAAAAAATACAACGGAAATGAATAAGAGAAAACTTCACTGTAAAAATAATTGTAAATTTAATGTACGGAACTGAAAGTTCTTGTGCTAAAACTGGTACATTACATTTATTGAACAATTGTGTTGAACAATTAATATACTTTTTCATTGAAATTAATGTAAATTAAAAAAAGCAGATTATAAAAATTAAAGTACTTTCATACTAAAATTAAGGAAAATTATTAAAAATAAAATATTCCCAATGTTTTTAATGCACCGCGCATTAATTTTTCATCACAATTGTATAGGTCATGTATGTCAGGTTGGTTTTCATAGCACATGGAATAGAATTTGGCCTGGATGGGCAGTGGCTAGAAATGCGCTTGCAATCGTTAAACTTTTTTCAACTGGAGACAAAAAAAAATACAACGGAGAAGGTCGAAGAAATTTCTCCCATGAGAGACACCTTTTAACGCCCGAGGGCTTTGTAATTGCGGGTGTCTCTGGCGCGAGGGTGTGACAACTCGCGTGACAACCGAGTGTATGTGCGGCGTGACGACGGGAAAAGTGTCGCTTCACCGCCGATCAAGATAAGACCCGGAGTGAGAGAAAATTCTACGGTCGGCCCGTGCAGAGGAAAGATTAATGCGAAGGGGTTGGAGGAAAACGTTCGCACTGCAAAAAAACGAAGGCGCGCTCGAGGCACACACCTCGACAGTGAAAGAATTAAACGGAGGGTGCGAAAGCTCGTCCGCGCCCACGCGTAGGACGGAAGAGACAGAGAGAGGACGCAGAGCGACGGACAGTCTGACTGACTGACTGCGAGAGAGGATTGCGACGAGTTCCTGTCACGACGTCACCGGCAACTTCCGGCATCATCGCTCAGATGGCTCCGGGAAAAAAAATCCTCGCGCATCCAGACGCGAGGGCGGATTATTTTAGAATGATTATTCCAGAGTGTCGAAGCGCGACGCACAGAAACGGAAACTACTACAGACTCTTCTCTTCGGCTTCCGATTGAACTTCGTCTTTGGAAAATAATTGCGAAACAAAAAAATCAACATTGGCATTTTCAATACGCTTTCTCATAAAACTTGAAAATTGAAATTTTCAATTCGCTTTCTCATAAAATTTAGGTGATTCAAATTTCTCATAAAATTTGTAGATTCAAATTTCTCATAAAACTTGAAAATTGAAATTTTGTATAAAATTTCTAAATTGAAATTTCTCATAAAACTCGAAAATTGAAATTTTGTATAAAATTTGTAAATTGAAATTTCTCATAAAACTTGAAAATTGAAAGTATTTTTGACTTCCTCATAGCGGAAGCAACGCGTATAAAGAGGCATTATGAGACAGCGATGTGAAAATTTCAATTTTCAACTTTTGTGAAGAATCGAAATGACAATTTCAATTTTTTGACCAAAACGAAGCTTCCTCGACAAGGAAACAATATATATATATATAAAAATACGATTTCCAATTTCCATCGAGACGTGCAACGAGATATGTGGGAAATGAATTTCATCGATGGTACGAGACACGCGACGGGCGGAGCATTGATTGGAGAAGTGTCCGTCGTTGCCGGTCTATCGAGGAGCGAGATAACGCCCAGTGGTTTATCTTTCTCAGTCGGCCCGTGTGTCATCTAAATGGATGTGCAGATAAAACTCGTCCGTCGCTCGCTGGCGATGCGTCGTTCGATACTAGTGCCATATTTGCGTTACGTAAAAGAAAAAAAAAAAAAAAATAAGAGAAAAGTCCATAATTTATGCACTTTTAATGTAAACGATTTCTTTTTTACCGAAGCAAAATTCCAGATCGCCGAAGTCCTCGATACTTTCCATTTTCACTGTGATTTTGCGCAATATTTCGCGACACGAACAAACTCCGAACAGTCACGGAAACGAGTTTTTAATTAAAAAAATAAGGAACTCGAGAAAGTTTCGCACTGTATTCACGCTTTGCAACTCGAGAAATGTGAAGAAAAAAAATGTACTCAAGCTTTAAACATTTACGCTTTGAAACTCAAAAAATATGATGAAAAAAAACAATTCCAACTTTGCAAATGCAAATTTTTCACTACAAAAATGTTTACTTATTTATTTATTTTTTTAATGCGAGGCATCGATTGCGACGTTGTTTTTTTAATTGTCGTCCGAGAATGTTCGATGTGTAACACTGCGAGCTGGATATTAGCGCACACCTGACTGGCTTTGCGTCGAGTCTAGCGCGAGCCGTGTGCGGTCTCTGATAAGATTGGAAACCCTCGCAGTGTAATATCGCGTTGCCGAGCGATATCTCGAGGAAGGTCCGCCGTTCTCCCCGCCACTTTGCGGAAATCTCCTTATACGGTGTGCTTCGTCGTCGCGTGAATTATCAACGACAGTGTCATTCCCGACGCTCGTGACGCGAGAGAAAACGATTATCAGTAATTACTCGCGGAGATTTCAAGACACGGTGGACACAGCTCCATCGCGATTGCGAGAAGATTTTTAGTCGCTGATTGCACCGTCGAGGCTCTCAATGTTATCGGTTAATTTAGCTCCGATTATTGGAAAGTCGGGGATATCGTATTGAGACGGAATTCACACTCGGACATTTTTTAATTAATTAATTGATTCACTTTTTGTAATAATTCGTATTAAATAGATTTAAATAAATTTAATTTAATTAAGTCAAGATAATAAATATGAGAATAAGTAATTAATTAAATTACTAAAAGTGTGTCGCTGGATGTTGACATTTTTGCACAAAAATTTAGTAATAACGTATTGAGGTGAAATTCAAACTCGCACTGGTCCGTGAATTTGGGATAATCAGTTTTTTACTTTAAACAATAATAATTGGTATTAAATACACTGTAAAAAAAAATCGCATGAAATATAATGACCAGGTACTGGATGTTTTTATGTATAAACTGGGATATCAAATGTCACGTGCAATTGCGATGAAAAATTATCACGCGGTATATTAAAAACTTAAAAAACACTTTACTTTCAGTAATTTACTTAAATGTCACGATAAAATCCCATTCATTTTTCATCACCAAATGCACATTAAATTTAATGTACCAGTTTTTGCACATAAACTTCAAGTCCGGTGCATTAAAATTTACCATTTTTTTAAACAGTTTGAATTCAAATCAATTTAATTTAATGAACCCAAGACGATAAAAATTGCACATTTACATCTCTACCACTCACAACTCTACCGTATTAGAACTCTAAAAAAATGTCTAGCAGAAAGTAAAAAAAAACTACCAAAATAAAAATAAAACTCTGCCGAACTTGAAATAAAAATCTACCGGAATACAAGACTGGATGGTAACCTTATATTCCGGTAGAATTTATTTGTAGGTAGGAATTGTAGGTAAATTTATTATCTGGTAGCGTTGTTTGGGGAGAGATATTTTTTACTAGAGTTGTGAGTGTTAGAGATGCAAATGTGCCACAAAAATGTACAAACAATTAATCTAACTACTATAAAATAGTGTCGCTGGGACTCGACATTTTTGCGCAAAAATTTAGCAACGACACGTTCTCCTCCATCGGTAAGAAATCGGTAAGAAGTCGAGCGTGTACGTAATCGGCGGCCGGTAGGGAAGCGTGGAAAAATTGTTAATGTTCTCGAGTCCGGCACTCGAGCGGATTGATAGTACGCCGCGGAGAGGCCCTCCCCTATTGTGCAAAATGAAGTGAAAGTGAGCCCGGAGAGGCTGGTAGCAGTTGCCTATACGCTCGAGTGTCTAACAGCGATGAGGGAAGAGGTCGCAAACGAGCGTCAGACAACACGGTATACGCCTTCGTCTGACCCTAATTCGCGTTCAAACTGTACGATCGAAGCTCTTCATCCACGGCGCCCAACTTGTGTCCGTAAAATGGTAAAAGTCACGAAGAATCGCGGACGTTCCTCTCTGCCCGAGGAGAATATCTGTTAGGTAAACGCCGGAGCGCCGAGGCAACTTGTGGGCACCGCACGAGAAACGATTTCCGAAACGTTTTACTGACCTGAATCCTCACGAGAGTCTGACGAAAACGTATAAATTTATACCTCACCGTACAATCATGCATTCGTATAAAGACAACGATTTTCTCGGCAATTTTCTGCCTCCCTGACCGGCGACGACGCTGATTCATTACGGATGATAATTCGGTAATTTAATGAAAAATTGTTCGCGTCGACCCATTGTCAATGGAACTCCGACTTTCACGGAGGGAATTGGCCTTGCAGCGGATTAAAAGCGATCCTTGACCCGAATCGCTCGGAGGAAAATTTTATGAGCGACGGTTTTATTACTGCGTTAACTATGCTAGGAGAACAAAAAAATTGCAATTTTCTTCTTCACTTTTTATGTGAGAAAATTATGAAAGGAAGTTAATTTGGGGTGTTTCGTCGATGTTAATTATACCAAGTCTTCGGCCTGAATTCTCCGAAGGGAAATTTAATGCGAACTTAATGTGAAAGTTTGGCTAGAACTTCATTGCGTGCTTCAGTTTGAACTTGAGTTTGATCTTAAGTTTGAATATGAGTTTGATCTCAAATTTGAACTTGAATTTGAACTTAAGCTTGAACTGGAACTACAATCAAATTTGAGTTCAGACTTCAGTTCGAATTTTAAATTAAACTTAAGGTCGAACTTAAGTTCGAACTTACGATTAAACTTAAGTTCGTACTCACGATTAAACTTAAGTACGAAATCAAGTTCGAACTTAAGATAAATCTTAAGCATGGACTGAAGTTCAGGCCAAAGTTCGATCTCAAGAGCGATCTTAAGTTCAAACTAACGTCTTAAAATTCGACCCTAAATATACAAAAACAAATTGATCTTTATTCTTGGCGTCAGTAAATCATTTTTTTTTACATATCCCTGTAAATCGCGAACTACCTGAAAAACAACAATTAGATCCATGTCGTTGTTCGTGAAAATATCTATTTTTTCCTTTAATTTTAATTTTTAATTTTTAATTTCGTGTCATTATAGACGACGAAGAGACAGCGCGGATATTGACGATATTTTGCCGCGTTCCACTGACCCGAATCCATCGTCGAATGCGATAACTTCTCGCTCAATATTCTTTGAGCGAGAAAGTAAAAGTGAATGTGCTTGCGCAATCGACAACCGGATTGTGTCGGAAGAGCGACAGAGAAGGGGTAGTGACGGGGGTGTGGGAGGGGGGGGGGGGGGGTAATGGGGGTCAGCGTGTTGCCCTCACGAGACCACCGACAACAGAGAAATACCGATCCCATTTTAGATTTTCTTCGATCGCCCATCGATCTTGACATTCGTTATCGATCGATCGAAAGACAGGGCAAGGCAAGTTTGCTTCACGACTCTCGACGCAAATAAAAATTTCCTCACCCTCGACATACTCTCTTGGATTACCCACGGTGATATCACCGATAAACGATCGTCAAAGATTGCAAAATTTTTTTAGACACGATCAAAGGAGACCTTGGCAGAATATTTTTATCGCTGTTGCTTCTTAAATAATCGCACTGTAGATAAAATTAGTTTGAAAATTAGTTTACGATATTGGAAGGTGTGCAATTTTACAG
The DNA here is from genome assembly GCA_917499995.1 of Ichneumon xanthorius. Taxonomy (NCBI): domain Eukaryota; kingdom Metazoa; phylum Arthropoda; class Insecta; order Hymenoptera; family Ichneumonidae; genus Ichneumon; species Ichneumon xanthorius. The sequence goes on along the minus strand of OU824205.1, from coordinate 14,096,831 downwards.
TACATTTTTTATTTTTGATTAACACTTTTGTAAGTTTAAGGCAAAAATGTATAATTTCAAACGATAAAACTATTGTAAAACTTTGCACAAGGCTCTATTTTGTGTATTTTTTCCCATAGAAGACGATGAGCACCTCGGATTTTTCATAGCTCCATTGGGAGCCGAGATATCGACCTTTGAAAATCACGAAAATTGGCGTTTTTCCAAAAATGGCTAAAAAATGGAAATATCGTTGTTTAATCGTCTTTTTTTTAATTTGAAGGTTATATTCCTCGTATTTTTTCCCGCTGATCACGAATATAACAATTATTTTACTCCCAACCCAATATTTTCTATTTAAATCCCAAAAATACGATTGTTCGTGCATAAAATCGAGACTTTCAATGTCTCACTATACTTTAACCCCAAATGTTAACCCCAACAGTACATTATGCTACAAGGGCAGGAAGTGCGCTATTTTCGTCGAGTGTGCAGTTTGCGGTCCGAGCGAAGCGATGGCAGAAATCACACGTGGTGAAAACCGCTCGTGTAACATGCGATACTTTTTTCCGACTTCGTTAGGATAATCACATTTCTTGCGTCGCAAAATCTTCATATTCGCCAAACACCATTACTCACCCTGGAGTAATAGGGCTTGCGAATGGTGTAACGAGCCCTTTTACTCTCTAGGTAGTAACGAAAAACTACTGCGCATGCGCACAGGTTAATAATGATCATTGGGCAATAATAGACGATTTTCCACCCGTGTTGCACGCAAGAAATCTGGTTATTTAAGCGAACTCGGGAGAAATAGTATATAATGCTACAAGGGAGGGGGGTGCGCGATTTTCGTCGAGTGCGAAATTTGCCTCGTGTGGAATGACACGTGTTGAAAATTCGCTCCCTCGCGTGTATCATACGATACTTTTTTTCCGACGTCGTTAAAATAAACACATTGCTTGCGTCGCAAAATCTTTATAATCCCCAATAACCATTACTCGCCTGGGAGTAATTGGGCTTCCGGAGGGAATAACAAGCCCTTTTACTCTCTAGGTAGTAATGACAGAGCTCTGCGCATGCGCGCGGGTTAATAACGATCATTGGTCAATAATAGGCGATCTACCGCCCATGTTGCACGCAAGGAATGCGGTTATTTTAGCCAAGTCGGGGAGAAATAGTATATTCAATATACGTCGGCATAATATATGAGCATATGTGCGATATATTTAATATTTAATATAATCTACTCAATAATAACGTACCATGCCTCTAGACACTCATAAGACTCGCAGAGTTTCATCGTCAATCGCCGTGACAAATTTGCATTGCACGAACTAAAATTCAATATTTAAAATAAAAATTCCAAATAAACGTTGAATTTTAGCTCAACAAAATTTATTTCGTTCACTTTTTGAATAAATAATTCTGAGAATATTTGTCTTTAATATATGACGATTTATGTAAGTGAGCTATTAAATAATATAAACACGCCGAATTGATTATAAATCTCGAATATACTTGATTTCCGTGAGGGGGTTCGTTAACCTCGTTTTTATGATTCGTCCTCGAATAAATTCCTTGGACGGAGAAGTGTTTCAAGGCACGGAGATCGATCGATCGATCGATCGATCAAAGGAGACCTTGGCAGGATATTTTATCTGTATTATGTACTGAATAATCTCACCGCGCAACCACTGATATGCTTCCCATGTAAATGTTGTAAAAGTCCTAGTTCCAACAATTTTTAATAAACGACGAACTAAAAGAAATAAATAAAATTCACTGTGCCCAACGTGGATAAAGTATATGCAGTATAAGTCGCAAAGTATATTTGCGATATATTAAAGATTAAAAATAATCTACTCAATAATCAAATACAAGGCCACTAGACACTCCATAAACAATCACAGACTCTCCCCGTAAGCGTACGTAGCAAATTTCCATTACACGAACAAAACTTCAACCATTAGAAAATTTATTCCACTCTACGGATTAATTTTTTTAATAGTTGATTTTTAGCTCACGGAATTTATTCCATTCACTTTTGGAATATATATTTCTGAGAATAAGTATGTCTAAATATATGACAATTTTTGTAATTCATATAAATAATTTATATAGGGCCATTATATAATTTATATAGACCCGTTGACATTATCTGTCTGCAATCATAAATGTATAAATGTATAAATGTATAAATGTTTAAAAACTGTATCGGTCGTCGATGCATCGTATGTATTGTTAATAAATACACACTCACTACTTCTACTAATTTATATAATTGACACATTAAATAATATAAACATACCGAATGTACTATAAAAATTCGGTGTCTAAAAAAAATCGGATAAAAAAAACATTTGACTTCCATGAGCGGGCGGGGGTCATTAACCTTGTTTTTACGATTCGTCTGAGCCCTCGAATAAATTCCTTGGACGGAGAAGTGTTTCAAGGCGCGGAGATCGATCGTGACCGTCCTCGTCGTCGTCGTCGCTACGGACCGACAGACTGAGCCAGGATCGTTCATCCGTAAAGTTTAACGCTCGAAGAGGTGTTCGTCAGGAACGAATTCTATTCGATTCCCCCGCGACGAACGGCCAGTCACTGCACCGAAGTGCACTGCGACGCGGAACCGATTATCAGCTGCAGTGTTGCAGACCTCCCCCACGGCCGCCTGGGAGCGTTGCGAGGCTCTATCGTCGAACCGGAAGTGCATCCCTCGCTCTCTCTGTTTCTATCGCTCCTATCGCCCTCCCGTGTCGCGGAGCGCAGATTATTCGCGATCAAAGGATCCGACGCTTCGACTGTTAAATTTAATTTTTTTCACGTCCCGTCCGGAGCAACGTTCAACGTAAAATTAAATCGAGTTCAATGAACGACAAACAAAAGAGAGTCGAGGCTGCAGCAAAAGTTGCACTTTTTATTCGAATTATTTTTATTTCGCTATAATGCATTTTTCTCCAACCTATTTTTATTTTTTAAATTTTTTTATACTGTAGGGTAAAAGTGGTGAATATGGCCCACCTCAATTAACACGTAAATCAATGATATATGGACCGGGCCATATTCCCCACTTTTACCCTATCGGTCCGATTGAAGCTTGCGACACATCATTGGTACGTGCGAAAAATCTCGATTATCAAATTCATTAAATAAGGAATATCCGAGTTTCGCCTTTTTCTCGATTCCGACGTTATAATTTTGCTTCTCGTTCTACTGTGCCATGAATCGATTCGCTTGGCACACGACGAATATATATATATATCCCAACGTATCCGGTCAGCTGGATTAGTCGCCAGAACGGCAATTTTTTTATTTTTTTTATTTTATCTTTCAAGATTACCAAAAACTTTAATCACATTACCCCGTGTCTGTGATTCGACGACCTAAGAAAAAGTCCCATCGGTGCTTTCCGAAATCATAATATTTCCTCCAGCATGCCGTCCGAAATACACAACGAATCTCCATACGAAAGAGATGGGAAAATTTTTCCATATTTCGCCTGGCTCGACGTCTTCCGACGACGTCGTAATCCCAGACGCATTTGCCAGCCGTACCTCAGGGGGTTTTTTTTTTTGCCCTGCCTCACGTACGAATATATGCACTGCCTACATGCAGACACACGTGCTCCCGATAGTCCTTCCCGCACGTCATACCTACACCGTCTCCCGTACGGATTGGCTAAGTTGGAATATCATTTTCGCCCTGGCCACCGTCTGAATTTCGGCTCATTTTTCTTCGGGCTCTAGCTCTCTCACTCCCACCTCACGCGCGTCTAGACTGCTGCCCCGGGCTCGCCTCCCGACGCCCTGCGCACACACACCAACGAACCACCACAGGTGCGCTCGCACCAGACGTTGAAACGTTATCGCGCGATAGCAGGGGTGAGCGGGGCAAAATTGCCCAGCGGGGCAAAATGGCCCAGCGGATCAAAATGGCCCAGCGGATCAAAATGGCCCAGCGGGGCAAAATGGCCCAGCGGATCAAAATGGCCCAGCGGGGCAAAATGGCCCAGCGGGGCGAAACGGGATAATTCGACAAAACTGAATTCTCCAATAACTTTGAGATCGTGGCGATGGTGGTACGTGGGGCAAAACGGGTTTAAAAATCCGGATGTATCGTTGGGACAAAATGTGGCATCCAAAAATTATTGGAAAATTGAGTTTTACCCTCACAGTCCCGTTTTGCCCCGCTGTGCCATTTTGCCCCAGTCTCCCCTAAAAGAAAAGCTATAAAAAAAAATCCAAAGCCCGCGAGACGAATAGACGAGAATTTCAAAGTGCGAATTTTTTTTCCAGTCCTCTCAGCTCTCCTATTTTCTCTTCCGCCTTCGCTCTTTGTACGTCGCACACAATGCTCCGCAGTCCTGTGTAGTGAAAAAATACAAGAGGATTGCGTGGCTCGGGTGGGGGGTTTGGGCGTTTGGGTAGAAATAAATGACAACTCACCCTTGGGAAGTGTATCGACGCTGCGCTGCATGCCAAAGTCCCCGAGGCTGAGGGGATGATGATCCTGAGGCGGTGGCGAGGCCTCCCTGACGCAGCCCATTAGGCTCAGTGCACCTCCGACGGCTCCCCCGCCGCTGCCGGCGCCGGCCCCTCCTCCTCCTCCGGGGGTGCTCGACATCCTCCCCGTCTGAAACACCCGACAGAACCACGCTGCTACATAGGACTCTTTGACCCTGTGATACCATCCCGAGAGAAAAGAATTCGCCTTCGTTGACTTAGCTCCGGTGGCGGTTCCGATGTGCGCCCTCCAACGGTCCCAACTTCCGGCCGACCAGTTGCCGTCCATCTCCGGGCTGGACGAGGAAGACCACAGTCGCGGATCTTTCTCCCCCAAGCGCTTGTGACCGATTATCATAGCGTGACGCGTTACCGTCACGCGCAAATGAGTCGCCTAATCGCGTGACACTCCTGCACTTAAGGACCTTTCGCCGGTTCGATCGATCGGGCGAGATCGGACCGATGAAACTTTAGATTTAAATTCCAACCGGAAAATTGCGTCCACCTGAGCCGCGGCTAGGATTCTGATGGTCCAGAGATTGGACAATGTTACTCGAGGATTTGGCACTTCAAAGCCGGTGGCGACTTTGGTGAAGATCCGAAACTCTGCTGGGCTTGTATAAGAGCACTATATAATGCGCTAATTTGAAATCGGCTCCTTTTACGGATCACCCGCCGCTCCTGTTACCGACCGGCCTAGCGTCACGCGTTACCGTCACGTGCAAATGAGTCGCCTAATCGCGTAACACTCTTGCACTCACGGTCCTTTTTCCGGTTTGATCGAGCAAGATCGGACCGATGAAATTCACGATTTAAATTCCAACCAGAAAATTGGGTCCACCTGAGCCGCGGCTAGGATTCTGATGGTCCAGAGATTGGACAATGTTACTCGAGGATTTGGTACTTTAAAGCCGTTAGCGACTTTGGTGAAGATCCGAAACTCAGCTGGGCTTGCATAAGAGCACTATATAATGCGCTAATTTGAAATCGGCTCCTTTTACGGATCACCCGCCGCTCCTGTTACCGACCGGCCTAGCGTCACGCGTTACCGTCACGCGCAAATGAGTCACCCAATCGCGAAACACTCGAAGCACTCCGGCCCTTTCGCCGGTTCGATCGATCGGGCGTTTGATTCAAATTCCAACGTGAAGATTGCCTTCGCCTGAGCCGCCACTCGGATCCGGTTGGTCCAGAGACCCGACAATCTTACTCGAAGATTCTGGTCCTCAAAGTGCAGTCCCTTCGCCGAGACAGCCGGTCGCGACTTTGGTGAAGGTCCGGAAACACCGCTGCGCTTGCATAACAGTACCATATAATGCACTAGTGTGGTATCGGCTCCTCCGCCACCCGCCGCCCTCTCCAACCAACTCCCCCAGCGTGACGCGTTACCGTCACGCGCAAATGAGTCGCCTAATCGCGAAACACTCTTGCACCCACGGACCAAACACCGGTTCGATCGATCGACCAAGATCGGCACCGATAGAGCTCCCGATTTAAATTCCAACGGGAAGATTTCGTCCGCCTGAGCCGCGGCTCGGATCCGGATGGTCCAGAGACCCGACAATGTTACTCGAAGACTCGGGGCTTCAAACTGCAGTCCCGTCGCCGAGACAGCCGGTCGCGAGTTTGGTGAAGGTCCGGAAACACTGCTGCGCTTGTATAACACTACGCTATATAATGCGCTACTGTGGGATGTGTATATATATGTATGTATGGCAGTGGGATATAACGGATGAGAATGGGTCAGGAGAGATGGTTACCATGGTGACTGCAGCCGAAGAGGGTGATGCCGGCGCGAGGCAGCAGCAGCAGCAGCAGCGTCGGGCATCGATTACGCCCGCGCCCCTACCGCCCTCCGGACGACCATGACCTTGTCGCAGCACAGCTGATTCTCGGTGCAGCCGCGTGCAACCCGGGAAACAGTGTGCGGGACGCGCTCCCGGCGGGGGAGATTCGAAGGCTTCAGGAGCCGAACCCCTGGCAACCCCTGATGCTCTTCGGGACAGCGATGCTTTGTCGTAGGACTTCTTTTGTTTCGAAGCTTGCGTCGATTTTTAGCATGGAGATTTGGTGAGGAAAACGTATCTTTCAGGGTCAAGTTTATTTGCGCGCCGATTACTGTTGGTTTCATTTTGACGAGTCAAGTTTTTAAGTCAAGTTTTCGAGTCAAGTTTTCGAGTCAAGTTTTCGAGTCAAGTTTTCGAGTCAAGTTTTCAAGTCAAGTTTTCAAGTCATCAATTTTTGACGATTTTTGACGATGACGATCCATGTTCGACACGTGACTTCGAAGTTTCATTAAAGAGCGATCAAATAAAGATTGAATTTGATAAGAGTGTTGTAAGGAAGGTTTGAAATCGGTTTATAGGGAATTATAAGGGAGTTTTATTGTGCTCGCTTTCGGGCGAATCATTCTGCCCGGCACACGGTCCGATAGTGACACACTCAGTGTTTTCCGATTCTCAGAAGATAATGTTGTGTCTGACCCGAATTGATTTTGCCGCCGAGATTTGATAATATCGTGGAGAAAACAAGAAATCTCTCGGTTTCCAGTTTACCGACAAATTCTCATTTTATTCGGGCGAGACGATAACGTCGCGCATCTAATGGATCCACAATCGGCACGACTAATCCTCTCGGTGAGCGGCGCACTATCGCATCTGCCAAAGATCGCGATCGCGATGTTCCCGTTGCCGCAACACAATCGATAAACATTAGATCCGTTGATAACATCCGCGACCGCGACGACAAAGTGAATTACCAGTTGAGGTCTCCGCCGGAGTGGCTAATAACCGCGGGGATAAACTCGATTACGACCTACACAACGACGGTACTAATGGCGCAATCAATTTTCTCTCGGGATTGCTATCTGACACGTTCATTGGTTATCGATCGATCGAACGATAGTCCGTTTGCTCACCTTACAGAAGAAACGGCATTTTTGGGGTGGCTCGCGTGTGCGTGTTCCGAAAATCTGTAACAAAAACGAATAACGATGATGTTATTTAAAACGTTTGTTGTTTATTGGTATAATCAAAGGCAATAACCCAACAACCCAATTGCAACACGATAGTGAGTATCTGTAAGTGTCTGGATGAGAAGTACGGGATGATAGATAGACGGACGGACAAACGGACAGATAGAAAGACAAACGGATGGACAGGAAGATAGACGGACGAATGGATGGACGGACAGACGGACAGGCAATATCAAAGATTTTGATGAGAAGATAAGAAGTCCGGGAAGACACATTAGACGGACGGAAAGACGGAAAGACGGAAAGACGGAAAGACGGAAAGATGGAAAGATGGAAAGATGGGAAGACGGAAAGATGGAAAGATGGAAAGACGAAAAGGCGGAAAGGCGGAAAGACAGAACAAACGGATGGACAAACAGATAGATGGATGGATAGATGGATGAATGGATAGATGGATGGATGGACGGACGGACGGACGGACGGACGGACGGACGGAGGGACAGACAGATAGATAAACGGGATGGATGAATGAACAGACGGGTAGACGAAATCAATGATTTTTCAATTACACATATAGGGCTGGTAGGCCATGCGAGGTTCTTTAAATTATTTTCTCGGGACTTCCGGTTTCCGCCAGGCGTGCAACACAATAAGTAAATAAAGAAGCATTTCCAGCTCTCTGCTCTTGCGTTTCCCTATCGTCCTCGTTCATTTTTTTTTCCTTCTTCATCCGTCCCGAGTGAAGAAAAGCACTCACAAGAGACACTCTCCTTTCTCCGATGAGCTCTCAACACAAATCTATTTATAATTATTACAAAGAGTGAACGAACGCAATGGCAGCCACGGCGGCTCTGAGGCCGTCTTCGCCGAGAGGGAAAAGGCCGCTGGGCGCGTATGGCACGAAAATAAACTCGTCGGCACCGAGCTACCAGCCGGCACACTGACGAGGACGCATGGACGAGGGACGAGGCGGAGGGGAAATGGCGAAAAAGTATTGCTCGCAACAAAAAAATGCGCCTCGCAACTCGGGAAGCGAGAGGTTAGCGTTTTATTTCTCACTGCCGTGAGAATTTGCCCTCGGCAACGCGAACCTCGGCGATCTTCCGTTGTCCAACACGCGGACGTGAAAAACCCCGATGGAGGTTCTCGCGCAATAGCCAGACTCGCGAATCGACCTCGTGTTTACCCAACGTGTTCAGCTCCGGCAAAAAGTCACCCTCTCAGTGTTCCGTGACGCACAGCCAGCTTGTTCTTGCTTCGTTAACGAACGAGTTGCCGAGGTGGACATTGAAATGATTAAAAGAAAAAAAATCGAGGAAAGTTTTTGTTGGCTTGTAAAAATGTATGAATTTAATTTGTCCTCTGAAATTAGTGGTTTGGAATTAAATACCCTTGCTGCTTCCAATTGAACTTCAAGGTCCGAAATTAATCGAAAAAGAACGAGAGGAAAAGAAGAGTTCTCTAAAGTAACTCCAGTTTACTGAAAATCCGGAACTGGGAATTTATCGACCTGCGCTCTTCAATTTTTATCATTCTTGCTTGTAGTTTATTTCGCAAGTTTTTATTGTCTTGTAAAAGTGTACGAATATAATTTCTCCTTTCACATTATTAGGCTGCAATGAAATGCTCTTGCCTCTTATTGAATTTCAATATCAAAAATGAAGCGAAAAAAAGAAGAAAATAAAATTTACCAAAGTAACTCGAAAGTACACTGAAAATCCTCAAGTACGACTTTATCCACCTTAGGTCTTCAATTTTTGTTATTCTCTCTCCGAGTTTCCTCGTAAGTTTTTGTCTCGTAAAAAAGTACGAATTTAATCTGTCCTTTCAAATTAGTAGGCTGCAATGAAGCACTCTTGCTCCTCATCGAACTCCAATACCTAAAATGAAGACAAAAAAAAGAAGACCAGAAAATGTCCCAAAGTATCTTCGAAAGTATGCCGAAAATCCGGAAGTACGAGTTTATGCACCTTCGCACTTGAATTATTACCATTCTCTCCCCCACTTTCCGTCGGAAGGAATGACTCTCGGTCGCTCGGGCCGCAGCGTCAGTTTTAGTGCTCGTCGGGCCGCGCGAGCGGTAATTCAAGACAGAAATAGCCGCTGAATGAGCCCTTCGATTCCGTAGGAGCGAGTCTGCCGATTTCCCTGGTTTTTGTTCCTCCCTCGTTCCGTTTCAGCGGCTTCGTTTGTGCGCACCGTACACAGCGTTCCGTGCAGCCTCTCGGAACCCAATATCGCCGGTAGCGAGTTCGAGTGTGCACAGTGGTCGGGCGACGCGGCTATAGAAACCAGGCACGATGTAGGCCACGCTCGATCGACAAACGAAGTCGGCAGCGTCTTTTTCTCTTTCTCTCTTTCCGTCGTGTCTGAAAACAATTGGAGTTTGCATTCGCGGTCTGTGTTGTAACCGCTCGAGTTGCACTCGCAACAGTTACGCCCGAGAACGGTGTTTGTGTGCGCGCGCGCACGCACACGGCATGCCGGTACGAAACATCGCGAACGGGGAAAACAAAGCGCGTCACGAGCTTCGACCGAGGCTGTCCCAAGCTTTTGCTTGTCGCGCGCGTTCCTCGCGGAAACTGAAAACGAAGAACGAACTCTTCCTCGGTCTGATCAACGCGAGTTAATGGACGCGAGCACGCGTAAGGGAGACAGGGGCAAAATGGGAACGCGGAGGGAAATGGGTAACAGTGTGAACTCCAAAGTCGGGGCAAAATGGGATACGATTTTATTTATTTTTTTCTATAATTTGTGAAAAATTGGGCAATTTGTAAATTGGGACCAAATTGAAACACGTCGGGGCAAAATGGGGTACTAATTTTTTTTTTTCCATAAGATGTGAAAAATTGGGCAACTCGTAAATTGGGCGGAAATCGAAATACGTCGGGGCAAAATGGAATACGAAATTTTTTTTTTTTCAAAAAAATGTGAAAAATAGGGCAACTCGTAAATCGGGGCCGAATCGAAATATGTCGGGGCAAAATGGGAACGCGAAGAGAAAAGCAACACTGTACACTGTAAACTGGGGGCAAAATGGGACATAGATTTTTTTTCAATAAAATGTGCAAAATTGAACATCTCCTAAATTAGGGCCAAATCAGAACATACCAAGGTATGCCATTTTGCCCCAAGTTGCAATTCCTCCCGGATATCATTATCATCAGTTTAATTTTTGTAAACTTATTTATAAAAAAAAAACAACTAAAAAGTCAATTTACGGTTACGGTCTCTTCCGAGCGGCTTTTATTTTTCAGCTAGGCCGTTTTGCCCCGCTCGGCTCTCCGTACATCCACAGCTCACACGAGTGCGCGCGCAGCATTCCTGGACCATTCCTGACGCCTTCTCCTCTGTATACCCGTCTCTCGTTCTCCCTGCCGCGAATCTATATTTAGACCTCAACAACAAAAAGATGCAAAATGGAACGTTCTATTCGAGGGAATTTGTGTCACGTTAACACATTGAATCCAGGCCATTTGTGTCGGAGGCTGGAGAAGCCTCGATGCAATCTTTCCACCAGCCGACGCGACTCTCTTGCTTGCCGAGCATCCACGGGCACTTCCTGTGTTTCCCCGATGCAGGGTGACAAAAGTTATTTATCTGACAACGCGTCCCACGCGGGGAGGCTTATCGACTCTCACGTACACAAATGAGGAACACAGGATGCGAGGAATTTCCACGAGAGCAGAGATCGTTGACCGAGCTCGGCTGGCCCGGGCGGACCGAGAGATCGAGGGAAGATTATTGCCGGGCGTTTACATCCCCGATTTCACAAATAGAAAAATAATTTATTTGACGAACGCCCCAAATATTTATTTAATAAAAATAAGTGATTGTCATTTACTTGACGGAATAACTGGCACATTTACATCTCTACCACTCACAACTTTACCGTCTTAGAACTCTACCAAAATCTCTACCAGAAAGTTGAATAAAACTCTATCAGAATCAAAATTAAACTCTACCGAAATTGAAATAAAACTCTATCCGAAAACAAGGACACCGTCTAGCTTTGTGTCCCGGTAGAGTTTTATTTTGATTCTGGTAGAGTTTTTTTACTTTCTGTTAGAGATTTTGGTAGAGTTTTAATACGGTAGAGTTGTGAGTGGTTGAGATGTAAATGTGCCGAATGACTCCTTTACACAGAAACTACAAGTGGTGAATCGAAAAAACGATGCATGTAATATTTGAACAAATACACGCAGAAAAAAATTATTTGACGGTCACCGTTTATTTGGTTCAAGTAAAATATTTATTTTACTTAAATAAATATTTATTTTAATTAAGCACATAGTTACTTAAATGAAATACATATTTATTTAAATCAAATAAATATTTTACTTGAACCAAATAAACGGTGGCCGTCAAATAAATTATTTTTCTGGGTGTACATAATAGAAATATTTTTCGAGAAAAAATTTCATTTTCAAAAATATATATTTATGTACTAAAAGGAAATATTTATTTAATAGACAGATATAAAATAAATATTTCTTTGCCTATCAGATAAATTATCTTTCTGAGCGTACAGTTCCGTCGATTTATGAATTTTTAAAGCATGTCCGAACCTCGCATGCTTAAAGCAATGCGAAGCATGTTTAAAGCTTTGCCGAACCTCGTACATTCAAATGATGCAATATACATGTAATTGTTTCTTGAAAGCCCCGGAGAATTGTGGAAACGATGGACGCACGGGCAGATTTCGCTGGTCTCTCTCGCTCTCTCTGCATCCCTCGAGAGCGGTGATTATTCATCCGGGGATAAAACAAAAGGGGCGATTTTGCAGCGCAACACAAAGGAGCAAAAAGTCACCGGCAATTTTCGGTCTCGTCACAGCTTCCGGCCTCTTCTTTTACATTCTATACAAAAACTTCCATATCGCTCCTTTATCGGTGTATACGAGAATTTTTATTTTTATTTCAAGTGTGTCTAATGCGCAGTCTAAGCGCAGCGCGGATGGATCAGTTTTTTTTTTTTATAACGGCACTGAGGGAAGAGAGAATGAAAGAAGAATCGACTCTTGCGGTCCCCGAGCATTGTCTATCATCCCCATCGATCCCCCCGACGCAGCTGTATAGCGCACTTCTCGCTCCTTCTACCAGACGAGTAATTTTTCAACGTTGGTCCTAGACGAAAAAAAAGAAACGAAAAACCCCGAAGAACGTTGACCCGGCTCCACTTTTCGCGTCTTTTTTTACGGCAAAGGGCAAAGAATACCGACCCGTATTCTCCTCGTCACTGAGAATTTTTCGAGCCAATCTCGAGCCATCCAGCGCCGGACAATTCGGACCGACGAGCAATTTTTTTTAAATTAAATAAACTTTGACGGACAAATTTATTATTATTATTATTATTATTATTATTATTTATTGAACATAAAGCTCTAAATTTACACTGGTTAGTTAGTTTTATTATTATGCATTATAATGTATATTTATGATCGTGTGTTATTATTATTATTTTTTATATTATAATATTTATTATTATGTATACGAATACAAAGATTCAAAATGTAGGGTGTTTGCGATGTATGATGTTAAGAAAGAAGTAATAATACGGCACTAAACACTTGGGTACAATAGTAGTAAATACTTAGGTACTAAACAACGAAGCTCTAAGTTTAAAGCAGAGTTGGTTGCTATTTAACAGTGTATTTAAGTTTTCTTCCTGGCTGCGGTAAGAGTTAAATTTTCTGATAAAAAAATATTGCCTGATTGGTACAAATTTACACTATTTTAAAAATAATTTTTCTTTTTTTTACAATTTTTATTTTACCGAACTTTTTCATTGCGATTTGATAAGAGGATTTGTGTTTTCAATATGGGAAGGCTCGTCGAGATTTTCGACGATTAATCGTCGAGCAGTCATGGAACAAACGTTCGTGAAGTGCACTCCGAGCGAAAGGCTCGAGGATTCAGACAGCCGCTCGAGAGTTTGATGGAACGTTGAGCAGACAGAAATATTGCATTTCCGTACGCCTCGTTGAATTCATTCGTGTGTATTTAATATGTACGGTAGGCGCGGCTTGCGCGCATCAATCGCAAACACACGGTCAGTACCATCCAAGAATTCGAAAGTCATCGAGCGCGAAGGGTTCTTTTCGCCGCATCGAACGAATCGGTCCGTAGACAGAGGCTCTCAAGTGTGCCATTGTGTCGATTAAAAAAAAATCTAAAGCCCCTATTCGCGATAAAAGAATTTCGCGATAAAAAAAAAATTGTAAAAAAAGAAAAAACTAAAAAAAAGCTCCTGACCCATTTTTTTACAGCCCGAACCAATAGGCAGGATTATGGATTTCCAATTTCATTAGAAGGTGCTTCGTTCATTTTTTTTTTCGTCAATAATTTCATCGATTTCTATTCACATTTAATTAACCTACTTTACGAATCTCATTAGAGCACACCGGCTCTACATATCTATTCAATTCTTTGATCTCTTGCTTTTTTTCATTAATTTTTCTTTTTTTTTTTCATTCGCACTAATTAGACCTATTTATCTTTGATGACTCAAAGATCCGCGGCTCGCCGAGCGCGAATCGCGTACGATTGCCAGCGGCGGCGGCGAACGCATCGCCGCTCGCTGAAGATTCGTCGTGTCCTCATTCGGTGGCTCGTAAATTCGTTCGAAAATAGAATTTCCAGTTGATGTCCCGGTACGAGCCGCGCGGAGTTGCGTCTCTCGTTCAATGAGTCACTTTGCCCGGTGCATCCTGCGAGTCACACTCATTGGGTTCCCTCTGGCGTCCCGCGCTGCACGAAGCTGCAGCCACATCCGTACGCGGCGGGTCGCGTGCGCCCTCGTTCAACCAACTCCCCGGATACCTATAACGCACGTAGCAGCCGAGGCGAGAGTGGCGATGCGTGCACGCATTTCGGGAAAGTGCGAGGAGGGCTCCCTTTCTATCCTACACGAGAAACTCGACACTGCTCGACTCCCTTCTGCACCGTGTGCAGTTATCTCGAGCAGACTGGGAGAGAAAGGAGGGGAGCGCCATGCTGACTCAAATTCAATTAAAAGGGCTTCTATATTTAGCGGGGAGTTTCTGACCTTTTTGTCATCGCTGGAAAACTTCGTGCGTTGGGCTTGGCGATAAAGATTGTTTTAAAAAAGCTCCGTATTGATTTGCAATTCGATTAATTGGCGATTTGAAATTCAATTAAAAGGGCTTCTATATTTAGCGGGGAGTTTCTGACCTTTTTGTCATCGCTGGAAAACTTCGTGTGTTGGGTTTGGCGATAAAGATTGTTTTAAAAACGCTCCGGATTGATTTGCAATTCGATTAATTGGCGATTTGAAATTCAATTAAAAAGGCTTCTATATTTAGCGGGGCTGGAAAACTTCGTGTGTTGGGTTTGGCGATAAAGATTGTTTTAAAAAAAGCTCCGGATTGATTTGCAATTCGATTAATTGGCGATTTGAAATTCAATTAAAAGGGCTTCTATATTTAGCGGGGAGTTTCTGACCTTTTTGTCATCGCTGGAAAACTTCGTGTGTTGGGTTTGGCGATAAAGATTGTTTAAAAAAAAAAAAACTCCGGATTGATTGCATTTTGTTCTTTATTCGGTTGTTGTTCTGAATTTTGGAGCATATGTTGTTTTGAAGTGGGACTTCTCCCACTCAGTGCGGCTGGACAACTCACCCGAGAGAGTCCCGGGCTGGGGAGTCGGAGCATGATTCACTGACGGCACATTTATGTCTCTACCACTCACGACTCTACCAGAAAAGATCTGGACCGTATTAGAACGCGACCAAAACCTCTACCCTGTGTTGAAAAACATTGTACCAGAGCGAAACAGTCGCCAACAACTCTACCACATAGCAATTCTATCGGAATATAGATGGTAGAAAATCTGGACTAGAATCAAAGTAAAACTCTACCGGGATTGACATAAGTCTGGACGGTAGCATTGTATTCCGGTAGAGTTTTATTTCAATTCCGGTGGAGTTTTATTTCAATTCCGGTGGAGTTTTATTTCAATTCCGGTGGAGTTTCATTTCAATTCCGGTGGAGTTTTATTTCAATTCCGGTGGAGTTTTATTTCAATTCCGGTGGAGTTTTATTTCAAGTTCGGTACAGTTTTATTTCAAGTCCGGTAGAATTTTATTAAGATTCTGGTAGAGATTTTCTTAGACGCTTATATTCCGGCAGAGTTGTTATGTGGTAAAGTTGTTGGGGACTGTTTCTGTCTGGTAGAGTTGTTTTTCATACAGTAGTAGAGATTTCGGTAGTTTTCTAATACGCTAGAGTTGTAATATGGTAGAAGAGATGTTTCCTGGTAGAGTTTCTTTCATACAGTGGTAGAGATTTTGGTAGAGTTCTAATACGGTAGAATTTTAATACGATAGAGATGTTTTCTGGTAGAGTTATGAGTGGTAGAGTTGCAAATGTGCCCACTGACGCTACTGCGAGGGGGCGCCAGCCTGAGAAGTTATCTCCAGCAGATTGAGACAACGGAGAGGAGCGCTATGCTGACTCAAATTAAATTAAAAGATCTCCTATATTTAGCCGCCAGTTTCTCACCTTTTTATAGCTGGAATATTTCACGGGTTGGAGTATCTTCGAATTAATTTGTAATTCGTTTTTTATTCGGTTATTATTTTGAATTTATGAGCGTATATTTTTTGAAGTGCAAGTCGTACTGTTAGTCAGACAACTCACCCGAGAGAGTCGGCTGGGGAGGCGGAGGATGATTCACCGACGCTACCGCGGGGGGCGCCAGTGTGAGCATCGCTTCGGCTTGTTTACCGAACTCGCACAGTGAGAGAATGAGGCAGCGTCACGAGACTGGGATTACCGAGTTGCTCGAGGGCATCACCCTTGTGCCTCACTCTCTTTCTCCCCACGGCTGGTGAATATTGGACTCTACGAATCGACAGAGGAAACTGCTATTTCTATGAAAATTCGAGCACCGAACTAGCCGCCGAGGGTGAGCATCTGTTCTCGAGTGACAATGGGTATTGAGTGGGTCGCCTCAAACTATCGTATAGACTGCGAGCCTATTATTACGAGGACTCGAGTTCATCGCTCCAGACGCTGGAGCCATCGCGAAACTTTATGATTTTTTATGTACAAAAAGTACGATAAAAAAAACATAATTATCCGAACAATACGAAAGAGGCTAAGAAAGATAATGGTTTATTATATCAGATGTGAAAAGCATCTCTATTGATTCCCGACTCCCCGGCGATTCGACCGCCTCGTTAGTCGCCGGAAACCGGAAGTACCACAAAAGTACTGCAAAAAAATTATTAAAATTCGAATGAAACTTTATATAGTATATTTATATAGTATAGTATAACTGCATAAAGTTTTTATGGATAATCCGATAGATTCAATTCCACATATCGATAATGAAATCTCACCTCGATTACGTATATAAAATTTAACACAGCGATTCAGGCATAAAAATTTGTATACCTTAAAAGGTTTAAATATACGGTCTGTTCGAATTTTCCGCCAATCGTATTTTGGCAATTTTTTAACACAATTGAAATGTGCGTGTCGGCTCTCTAAATTCAAGAACCCTCCGTACCTTCGAATCCGTTAAGGTACAAACGGCAAAACTTCCAGTACAAACCTATGCAATAAAAAAAATCAATTTTCTGAAGTCGGACTCGTGTAATTCACTCGTGTAATATTACACTACGTGTAATATTACTCGTGTAATTCTCAACACGAACAAATTATTCTTAAACTTTTTCTTTCACAATCCGTTTCATTTTTCCATCAACAGTATTTTAAATCTTTCTCCTAACTTTTTAAAGAAAAAAAATTATACTCTTCACATAACCTTGCGCACTGTCGATCGTAATGATGTTCCAACTGGCGCGAGGCGAGGGTAGAGAATAAGAATGTTGATTGCCTCAATTAGCACCTCGCGGTAGGGTCGAAACGGTGAGGCCCGTTATAACTTCATTGCGCATGCGCCTTTTGCCGTACGATTCGCATCTAATTTCACCAAAGTATCATTATTGTCTGATCCTTGCCTTTTTTCTTATCCCCCCCCCCCCCCCTCTGCGACCGTTACATTCCCCTCGCGATTGTTCATTCTCTCGTTGGTCGTTTCCCGCAAGTGCTGTACGGTCGGCGGTCTCGGAGCGAAGTCGACCGAGCCGCAGATGGAGGAAAGCCGCAGCCGACGACATCGCTCGCGAGTCACAAACAAATAAAGCCGCGGCGCGCAAGTTCACAGTGGTGGGTTCGTTGTTTCGTTCCTCGTCATCGTGTCTTCGTTCGAGTTCGTATTCCCACGCCGCGAAACGCGCGGCGAGGACGCGAACGATACGGACCGAGAGAAAAGAAGTCGCCGGCCGCATCGCCGGCTCCCGGTGCCCGAGAAAATCTTTCTGTGCGCGCTTGATAAATAATGAATGAAATTGCTTCGCGGGCCTCCGCTTCGACTCTGCTCTCCCGCATTGCCGCGGCACTGTGCACACCTTGATACAGCGTATCGCACGGCCGCTGCCTCGTTCGCGCTTCGTTTCGTTAACGATCGCTCTCTCCGCGGCGAGCGGACGACGACGATGATGACCAGGCACGCTGAAAAATAATTTATTTGACCGACGCCCGAAAATAATTATTTATTTTATTGTAATAAATTTTCTTTTATTTTATTTGTTTATTTATTTTTATGATAAAAGGGCGGTGCGCAATTACATTGATTAATCCACGATTAATCGGTGATCGGAACGAGTGGACTTAAAATAAAAATTGGGATTAAATCTGCAATAAAAAAATTTTATAAATATTTGTTTCATTTAATTAAATTTTTATTTAAGGGCTGAAGGACCTTCGTCAGTTACCCGTTAGCTGGGGGGGGGGGGGGATAAAAATCACATGTATGCACGCAATGCCACTGGACCATGAATTACCGAGGCTAATGAAGCGCATTTATTACTAATACTATTTATTTGTAATAATAATAATAATAATAATATTTATTGTGGCTGGTCAAGTGTATACATTGGTTTGTTTTCTTTCTTTTTACAAAAATAAACATAACAATTAATTTGTGTGAATATTTAATTGAAAGAAATAAAATATTTGTGGTTTAGGCATCGAATAAATTGTTTTTCTGGGTGCGATTGCAATAACGAAAAAAAAGGAACAAAAAAAAAGGAAATCCGTCTGCAGATGTTGGCAAAGTTCGTTCGGAAAGTTCGAGCTTATCCGGGTGAGGCGAGGTGGATGGTAATAGCTGAGATGAGCTGGAAGTAATTAACTGTGCGATATCTTTGATGCTACATTGAATAGCGGTTAGAATTTTAACCGCGGAGAATGGCGCGGAGTTTGTAGAATTTTCCAAAGTACCGTACATGGTGCGTCGCGCGCAATCTCGACGGGCTTTGCGAAAGGTTTTTAATCAATGGCGGAATAAGGTGGAAAGATTCGATTTGGCAGGTAGGATGCGCTCGGTCCCGGGAAGGACGAACGATGACTTCCTGCTGGAACGACGTACGCGTCCAATTCCCCGGCTTAATTGCTCCCCCACCGAGACATATATGGCCATCGGTGCTTCTCGCTCTCGTCTATTACTAATCGGACGCTTAATTGCCGTCCGCGCTTCGAATACAGGGACACACGCGTGGGTGGACACGGAGAGACACGAACGTCGTGGTGTCAACGGTGACGATCCGGAGCCTCTCTTTTCTGCCTCCAATCTCGTTGGACGTGTTACCATCGCAACCAGAAAAACAATTATTTGACGGCCACTGTTTATTTGGTTTAAGTAAAATATTTATTTGATTTAAATGAATATTTATTTAAATTAAGTAAATAGGTACTTAATTGAAATAAACATTTATTTAAATCAAATAAATATTTTACATAAATAAAATAAACGGTGGTCGTCAGATAAATTATTTTTCTGGGTGTGGGGAAAAAAAATTCCTTATTGGTAATTAATAGACTGGAATAGCTGCGGGACAAATTCGAACCAAATATCAACTCGCACAAATCGGACGGGGTTTATACAATAAAAAAAATTATCAACGGCAACAAATCATCAATAAACGGATTCATTCTTATCGTTAAATGAATGGGCCAAAATCGATACAATTTGAAGTAAATTTTAACTCGGTTAAACCGAAAACCGGCTATGGAATGGATTTCGAAATTGGAAAATTTCATTCCATATGCTATAATTGCGAAATTACGGTTTTCGTAGCATATAGAATGGATTTCGAAATTAGGAAATTCCATTTCACGCGCTACAATTTCGGAATCACGGTTTTCATTGCATACGGAATGAATTACAAAATTTGGAAATTTCATTCGTCATTCCATATGCTACAATTTCGAAATGACGCTTTTCATAACATAAGGAATAGATTTCGGAATTACGCTTTTCACGACATAAGGAATAGATTTCGAAATTCGGGAATTTCATTCCCCGTGCTATAATTTCGAAACTACGATTTTCATAGCACATCGGACGCTTAATTGCCGCGCTTCGAATACAGGGACACGCGTACGCGAACTCAGAGAAATATACGAACGTCGTTCTGTCGACGCTGACGATCTTTTCTGCCTCCAATCTCGTCGGACGTGTTGCCATCGGGAGAAAAAAAAATCGTTATTGGTAACTAATAGATTGAAATAGCTGCGGGATAAATTCGACCCAAATATCAACCGGCATAAACCGGAACCGATTTTATCTAAATAATCAAGTCGGTTAAACCGAGTGCGTAAGCCACGACAGACTAACATCGACGCGATAAAACAAAAAATCGGCAATTACGATCGTTAACGGATTGCATAACCGAACTGCAAGATAGGAAATTAATAATCATATTTTTTTAAATTATCGATCGCGGAGAATGCTGCATTAGGATATCGAGTGGTTGCACAGAACTGTGAAAGGATCGAACGAGGCATCGGTGCAAAAACTGAGAAGACACGTTGAGAACTCACGAGCGAGAAGGACGCTCGGACGCGAAAGGAGAGAGTGAGCGAGCGAGACAATTTAGAGAGGTCCGACATGAAAACTACTTGCAGTGTTAGCACTGCAGCGAGTGCGGAGTCTCGAGACTCGCGGGTGAGGCGTATGAGAGTCGATCTCAGGGCGGATTCCCACCACTTAGTCGGTCACGACTTCGGAGTCGCTAAACGCCGTAACCCGAACACTCCCTCCCGACTTCTTCCTCTTATTCTTCTTCATCATCATCGGTGATTTTCCTTCATTGGGCTCGAACGATTGGATAATACGAAGTTCTCTGCAGTTCGAACGTCAGGCGACCCCAGCTGGGATTCCGCCGTAACACGAACACTCCATCATGGACTTCTTCCTCTTATTCTTCTTCATCATCATCTGTGATTTTCCTTCATTGGGCTCGAACGATTGGATAATACGAAGTTCTCTGCAGTTTGAACGTCAGGCGACCCCAGCTGGGATTCCGCCGTAACACGAACACTCCATCATGGACTTCTTCCTCTTATTCTTCTTCATCATCATCGGTGATTTTCCTTCATTGGGCTCGAACGATTGGATAATACGAAGTTCTCTGCAGTTCGAACGTCAGGCGACCCCAGCTGGGATTCCGCCGTAACACGAACACTCCATCATGGACTTCTTCCTCTTATTCTTCTTCATCATCATCGGTGATTTTCCTTCATTGGGCTCGAACGATTGGATAATACGAAGTTCTCTGTAGTTCGAACATCAGGCGACCCCAGCTGGGATTCCGCCGTAACACGAACACTCCATCATGGAATTCTTCCTCTTATTCTTCTTCATCATCATCGGTGATTTTCCTTCATTGGGCTCGAACGATTGGATAATACTAAGTTCTCTGTAGTTCGAACGTCAGGCGACCCCAGCTGGGATTCCGCCGTAACACGAACAACCCATCGTGGACTTCTTCCTCTTATTCTTCCTCATAATCATCATCGATGATTTTCCTTCATTGATCTCGAGCGATTGGATAAAATTAAATCTCTGCAATTCGAACATCAGGAAGTGACATATTTTCGTTATGACGTCACTTCCGGTCGAAAAATGGGATTTTCAAACCGGAATTGACGTATTTCTGGTATGACGTCACTTCCGCTCGAAAAATTATATTTTCAAACCGAAAGTGACGTATTTCCGGTAAAAAAAATGTGATTTTCAAACCGGAAGTAACGTATTTCTGGTGTGACGTCACTCCCGGTCGAAAAATAAGATTTTCAAACCGGACGGGACGTCGTACCGGAAATACGTCGCGTATTTCCGGTGCGACGTCCCGTAGCCGTGCCGATGATTAAATCTCACCTCGGGAGCTTCGGGGAAACCAACGCGCACCTAAATAAACGGATTTTACCGAATAAAATGATGACACTTATTACCGGAAGAACAATCATTATTGTCATGTTTATTTTAAATTTTTACGCGTGAGATGAATCCTTTTTTTTTAAGGCACGAAAAAGAAGCTAAAAAAGTTCCCAAATTTAAACCGCATCTTCCGAATTGTAATAAATAACTGACGTCGTGACTCTGGATTATTGGCTTATCGAGAATTATTCAACAGCCTCGATTACCGTCCACCATCGCCAGCTTTAATTCCTCAATATCGCACACCTATTTCCGTGAGAGGAATCAACGAGAGTTACAATGTATGTATACACATATATACATACATACATGTGTGCAATATATGTGGATTCGTTGTGTTATTACATTCCTTATTCGCCGAACGTTTCTATCAATTCAAGATAAAATAAATCCTTCCTCTCGGTATAGTGTGCGTCAAGTCGTTTGTGTATCTTCAAGCATACAATAAACACCAGGCCGCACGAGAGATAATGGAGTTCCATTGTGAAACGATTTATCGTACAGAACGATTTTCCGTGTAGGTAGGCACCCGATTACCGATTATAAATGGGCGAGAGAGCGTTGGTTAATAGTTCCTGCATGCAGTAGGTTGTCTTGTCTAGGATCTACACCGGAGTCTCGATCTAACGTATACTCGTAGCCCAACAACCTATATGTAGAATAACGCCGCTGGAACGCGGCTCTCTCACGCGCTTCTCCTCGTCTCCTTCGACGCCGTACCCGCCGCTGCGTAACGCGGCATTTTCATAATGAGAGAGAGCGAGACGCGCGGGCTAAATAAAAAAAAATCCGCTCAATCTCGTTCGTAATTTAGCGCGCACACGTGGAATCGCACGCCGTTGCTTCCTAGGAATTGCATAAGCTTCGATGATCGTTAAACAATTTCTTAGAGCGCCGATGAAGAGCCCAGAGAAACCATGCGCTATAGCGCGAGTTTCGCAATAGACGGAAATTCCCAAAAGGAACGGAGACGCCAGGGAAAGCCGACGGAAGCGAAAAGCCACTAAAAAAAATCGTACGAAATTTTTTGCAGCGTTGCTGGAAGTTTTTATGCGTAAACTGGTATAGTAAATTTCATGGATTATTGTGATGAAAAAATAGTGTATATTTTTTTTACATTATATTACGAACTTAAGAAATTCTTTACTTTTAATCATTAAGATTGATTTTTGCTATAAAAGTACGTTAATTTTTTATCACTATTGTTAATTACATTCAGTTTACCAGTTTTTGCATAAAAACTTCAGGTCCGATACATTAAATTTACTGTTTTTGCTCCGTCAAAGAGTAAGGTTTGTTTTGGTGAAAAAATGTCCGGATGTATGTGTGTGTGTGTTGCGAAGCTTCCTCCATGACGAAGCTAAAAATACCGAAAATGCTTTCTTATAGAAGAAGCTTTGCGAATAAAGAAACATAATGAGAAAGTGATATGAAAATTTCAAACTTCAACTTTTATGAGGAAGCCATATAAAAATGTCAATGTTCAACTTTTATGAAAAAGCGATATGAAAATATAAATTTTCAACTTTTACGAAAAAGCAATATGAAAATATAAATTTTTAACTTTTATGATAAAGCAATATGAAAATTTCAATTTTCAATTTTCGTTTTTGTTTGTGTAATGCCCAATATATAGCGCGCCACTTTTCGGCGTTAAGATTCTACAGAAAAGCCCACCCAACTCCGCCCCCGAACGAAGAAAGAAAAAAAACGTTCAATCTCATACCAAATTTAACGCACACGCGTCTAACGTCGTGGCTCGCACTCCGCCGCTTCCCAGGAATTGCATAAGCTGCGGACGATCGTTAAACAATTTCTGAGAGCGTTGATGAAGAGCCCCGAGAAGTCATGCCCTCGAGCACGAGTTTCGAAATAGACCGCAATTCCAGAACGAAGCGACGGTACGCGCGGGAAGGCCAACGGGACCGAAAAGTCAGGCACCGTAGAATGCCCAATATTTCGCGCGGCGCTTTCTTGGCGTTTAGACTCTACAGCGAAGCGCCCCCTTCTCCGGAGACCGTAGCGACTCCAGCATCTCTCGAGAACGGAGCGTGTCTGCGCTGAAACATTCTACGTGTCGAGTTATTCGCGCGGGCTCCGGAGCACGGTCACGTTTTCCACGAGCACCGGCTACCGATTCACCGAGAGCGGCGAACCCCGGAGCAAGGCAACGAGACTCGAGGGACGCATGGAATTCGCTATGGCGCTATGATTAATGCGACGTTTAGAAAAATTGTGAGTGGATGCACAGCGAACACCCGAGAAGTCTTGTGCTTGGCCACGGAGCGAAAAAAATTATTAATAATGAGTTTGGAGAAGAAATTTTACCGTAATACTTTGTGAAATTTGTAATACGTTGTGACGCGATAGTTTCCGGGTTGTCAATCGCTCACGAGCAGTGACTCGATTCTCGAATCGTTGGGTATTTGCGAAAAGAATCTGGCGAAGGCTCGCGCAAATGAAATGCAAACGAAATGCAACAGGGAGTGAATTTTTTTATGACTCTGAAGATATCTGCGTAACATTAAATTTGATGTCATGCAGATATATCTTCAGGGTCGTAATTTTTTTAAATAAAAAATATATTTTTATTGTAACGAATTTGATTAAGTTTTTGTATAGATAGATAGATAGGATGGTTTATTACGTGCTCTGGGGCAAAGCCCCCTAAAGCACCGTGCAGATTACAGAAATGCAGATACAGATAGAGGCAAATGCAATACAAGAGTCTTAACCTAAAATAAACTAGACGTAACTCGAAGCAATACAGACAAGACAGATGCAGTACAAAAGTTTAGGCAGAAAAAGCAAGGCAATAAATATATAAAATATATAAAAATAAAAACCGTTTGATTCGAGAGAAATTTACAGTAAATGATAATCCACTTGCTGCAAAAGGATCCTCAGCCGTCGAATGCATTTTATTCGGTGTATCTCAAAAATTAAAATTTATTGCGAATTAAAAAAAAAGATTTACGTTAAAGTTTTAACGCTAAACAACTATGCTCGAGCTCGCAGTAAAAATGACTGGCCCCTCGATTTTCTTGATTTATTGCCATTTCTTTTTATTTCATCGACATCCTTACAACTTCCCGCAGTCAGTGCGATATTATTTATATCCCCAAGAAATTTATGGAACGCCTGAGGTAGATCGATGGCCGAAGACGTCGAACGGGCATGAGGGAAAGAATAATTAATATTCGTTATTGTGTATATACTCGCCCGATGAATTACGACGTCGAAGGGTCTAATGGATGTCAGCCGGACACAGGTGTCCGCAGAAGGAACGTTACTGTAGTGGTGAGGCGTACAAAGGGCCCGCTGGATATCGTAATACCGTACCGTATAGTTTCGCCGTTCACTCGTCTCGTTATCGATTGTTTTTCCAACCGGCAGTCATGAGTTTAGTAGTCGCGGGTTCATCGTCCTTTGCGTACCGAGTCGCTCGGAAACTCTCACTCGCCGGTGGAATCGATATCGTATAGTTGGCTCTTGCGGCAAAACGAAGACTAGTTCGTTGAAATGCTATAAAAGGACGGTACGCGCTTTGTTCTTTAACTCCTCACAACGACACTTCTGTTTTGTCAATTTTACGGTATTTTTTGTAATAACACTAACACTTGTTGATAAACACTTGTCTATTTAATGAAAAATACAAGATCCAGATATTATAAGTTGTTAACTTCCTTTCTGTAAATATTAATAATAATAATAATAATAATAATAATAATAATAATAATAATGATGATGATAATTTGACCTTTAGCGGCTTTTTGCTAAAATGAAAATGAGAAACTGTTGGCAGATCGTTTTTAATTTTGATTTTTCTTTTTTGTTGAAGTAATTTCGTAGTGACTTATTTTTCGCCTTCTCCTCTTCACTTTTTATAATAAAACATTGTATTGCAAACATTTTGTATAATACAAATTTGACCGTTCTTTGAAACAGCTTTTTGCGAAAATAAACCCGAGAAACCGTGAGCCGGAAATAATTTTCAATTTTTGTTTATTTTTTTTTTTATCGAAATAATTTCCTAGTAACTTCTTTTTGTTTTGTTTCGGAGCGGAGCGTAACCGGGCGTCGTTGCGTAACGACGGCCCTGAGCCCGTAGTCTTACAACGGTAATGAAAGCCTCGACCTGGCTTCCTCCACGGTGTTGCTGTACAGCGCAGGGGCCTCAAGCAAACCCGTTTTCGTTCTCGCTCTTCACGGTTTAATGATCGACCGTTGCCGGACGCCCCTGAATTTACCTGCTCGCCCTCTGCGCTGCGGATCACTTCGATATATGGCCACTGTCGATGTTGGCTTTGGCAGTCCGACAGCACCTCGTTCCGAACGTCTTTTTAGTCTTCGCCTCCCTCTATCTCCGCGCATCACATGTTAATGCAAACAAAATGCTCCGCCGCGCCCTACATAGTACGTAACTCGACATTCCCTCTAGGGGAATATGTTAAAAAATGAAGGAACACTAAGAGCTTCAAGGAAGCAGTGTCAATGCCCTCTTTTTGCCCTCTGCTGCTTTGACCCTAAGGACACTTTTACTAATATTAAAGTATCGACAGTTCCGGGCTCTCGGTACTTCGATAGTCGTAAAAGTCCTCCAGTGTCTCTGTGACAGAGTGATTAAAAAAAGGGAAGGAAGTTTAAAAAAATGTCTTACCCAAATCTCTTAGGAACATTTTTAAAAGATACTTTGGATCACTTCAAAATATAGCCACATATGTAATATGTAACAAAATTTTGTTACATCAATTAATCAATCATCATCATTTTGTTACATCAATCAATTCAATTCAATTCAATTCAATTCAATCAAGTCAATTTCAATTATGTTATATCATTTAATCAATGAAAGAGCGCAAAAAGTTTCAAGGAAGTAGTTTCAATGCCCTCTTTTTGCCCTCCTCTGCTCCTCTGACCTAAAGGACACTTTTACAAAAATGAAAGTACCGAGAGTTCTGTACACTCGGTACTTCGATACCCGTTGAAGTCCTCCAATGTCCCTGTAAAAGAGTGATTGAAAAAAGGACCGGAAGTAAAAGAAATTACGTACCAAAGTCTCTTAGGTAATTTGTCAAAAGATACTTTGGATCACTGAGCACTAAGAGCATTACGAAAGCAATGTCAATGCCCTCTTTGCTCTTTGCTGCTCTGACCTCAAGGACACTTTTACGAGTATTGAAATACCGAGACTTTTGGGCTTTCGGTACTTCTATATATAAAATACTTCTATAATTAAAAAAACGGACCGGATGTTAAATAAAATGTCTTACCCAAGTCTATCAGGAAATTTGTTAAAAGATACTTTGGACCACTTCAAAGGTTTACAATGGCTGGTCAGTCCTTAACTTCTCGTCCCGACATATCGTTACCGAATCTTACACGGAGAGAAAAATATGGTAATATCATCTAAAATAGTTTGGGAATAATATCCAGACGGTATAGCAAACGCGGGACATATCGGAAATCTGGGAAATTTTCCTATACCGTATGGGAAAACAAAATAAACCAACGAAACTATTCAGTCGTGTGATGCGGCCGCCACAGTTGAGCAATCGTTCCCAGACTCTTTGGACTGAACGGCAATCCGGTTTAGTATTCAATGGGTAACGTACAAGTGTTATACTATAACACTCGCCTTCGGCTCGTGCTGCAAACTCACACTCGTCAGAAAAAGTTTTTTCGCACGCGTATCGAAATGTACTATTATTCAAATACCTTATAAGTTACATCGAACATTATAGGTGAGACATACTTGCGATTCGGGACGATCCGCGGTATGCCAAAAATCTGAAAAACTTCAAAAATCAAGACCATTGATTTAGCATAACAATAATGCTCGGAAGTTTTATCGCGATCGAAAATCAAATCTCCATACCGACTGGCAGCTCACGCAAAATCGTCTGGGAAAAATCGCGCAACTGTTGGAACTCGACAGCCCAACCGTTGAGCGTGCGGTACTATACTAAGTATAATAAAGTGCAGACATTGCTGCAAAGTAACGGTTCCTACATATTGCCCGCTTAACTCAATAATTTTATAAATGTTTAATCTACTCTATAGCCGCATCGTTACTAAATCGTATATAGCAAAAAATTATGAAGCGTGCGCAATCTATCGCTGAACTCTTATTAGTTTATACCGAACTAACTTGGTGCATTTTATATGCGTATACAGAATAATATTAAACACTTGTGGGCGCAAAGTATGGGAATAATTACGATATGCCGTAAAGTGCACAGCGGCCTATGCATAGCGAAATTCGCCATGCGTTTGATTAAAATCGTAATTTTTCCACTTCATCCTCGAATTACTATACGAATCTGGAGATTATAACTATACTTTTCTCTCCGTGTGTCGAATAATTATTTGTCCCTTTTACCGACTAATCGAACAATCGAATAATTGTTTGACCCTTTGTAGTCACCGCGGGTCAAATTCACCCGGGCACACATTCTTTTTTTTTAACATACATTTTTCTTCGACATGCTGTCGTCGACATATTTTACAATATCCTAAGTACGCACCATAAATGTAAACTATTTTTACATGGCATTGATTCGAAAATGCAATTATCTCTCTCGCACGCGTAAGTCACGTACGTCGTACATGTCTCAGCGCGCCTCAAGGTGATGTGTAACACCCTCCCGCCCACTTACTCCGCGCTTAGCTGGTAACAAAAACTGTAATGAATGCCGTTTTGAGACCGCAGACCCCCGAGCAAAAAGAAAATTGTCTTTACCTGCGTCTGCCGATTCTGCAGGGAAAGAGAATTCGCTTTTTCGTCAGCGGACTGTGGTCTCAAAACGGCATGCAGTACAGCTTTTGCTACCGGCGGCGGTATTTCACATCACCTGTAGAACATGAATTTTTTTTTTGGACCATTATCACACAAATATCGCAAGGCCACGAGGAAGTCTTAAAACTGTCAATTTTCTATTATCACGTTTAAGCAATGTCTCGAACGACTGTAACAATAGATAAGGAAAATCGACTTCCCTTACATGTGTTCTTTTTATTAGCATTTTTTTATGTCTTTAAGCGAACATCGTGCAGGGAAACCTGTTATCTACTTCGCGAAAGTAACTACTACACGATCAGAGTACTATTTGTTATGTCTTTAGGCGAATGTCGTGCTTTGGATATTACATTCTCGTGCAGCGAAACCTGTTATCTACTTCACGAAAATGACTACTGCACTCTTCCGGTTCCTACTGCGTGGCAAAAAAAACCGACGCCGAAAGTTATATAAAGCAGGCGAACTCCCTTATGCGCAATATTGAAAATAGTACGATAGAAACTAAACCTAACGTGGATGAATATAACTTTTAAAAAATGGATAGAGCCTGTGTGTATTCTATACTCGCGGTACTGTTAATCGCTGTACATTCTTCCATGGCTTTTCCCTCAAATATCCACGAGAATATGACGAGGACCGAACGATTTGTTGTTTTTGGTTCGGAGGATTCAGGTAAGGCAGAAAAAAAACGCAAACTCAATAGATCATACACGATGTAATGGTGAAATTATGGGAATGAATATTTATTATTCAGTCCCTGAGTATGAAGTATTTCCCATATCGCTACCCGGAGCCAGAAGCAGACGCAAAGCCGACAAAAACATAAACTTAAAACTTGAAGTCGGTGGCAAGAACATCACACTGGATTTGAAACCTACCATGGGATACTTAGCGACGAATTACACACCTGTATTTTTGGCACGGAGCGACAAACGGGCATACAATAAAATTCGTTACGATCTACTGCCAAAGGTTAGTTTCAACGATCAAAATCAACGGATCCGTTTGGTAAACGAAGACTTAACGTATTTTCAGGCAATGAGTGACATTGGTAAATTTGAAACGTATCACGACGTGAAGAACGAAGCGGCTATAACCATTTTCGACGATCCTAGTGAAGGACGCGTCATGGTAGGTATTTAAAATTTATTTAATTTCTTTTGAACAACAAAATGATTAATTATTCTTAGTTAGGAATTTTCACTGCGCAATACGTAATAGCATCATTGCCGAAACGTTTGATGGGAGAGCTTCTGAAAGTAGGAACTTACCTTTGGAATGTACAGTCACATGACAAGCGATCGATCATCACTGACGCCGAAGAAGACAAAGGTTACTACGTAATTTTCAAAACTCCAACCGCACTGAATGATGTTAAAAGCAGTAGTCTCGGTGAGCTATACATTGTTTTTTCTATTAAGGCAATATAACATTATTGGACGATTAGGCAATGAGAATTCATTATTCGATCGATCTGTGCGTAGTTGATTCGTACAATCTTCGAAGAGAGAAACGCGCGAAGAATAAAGGAGGGAAGATTTCGAATGCGATTCCGAAGCAGAAGATTCCGAAAGCGATTCCGAAGCAGAAGATTCCGAAAGCGATTCCGAAGCAGAAGATTCCGAAAGCGATTCCGAAGCAGAAGATTCCGAAAGCGATTCCGAAGCAGAAGATTCCGAAAGCGATTCCGAAGCAGAAGATTCCGAAAGCGATTCCGAAGCAGAAGATTCCGAAAGCGATTCCGAAGCAGAAGATTCCGAAGCAGAAGATTCCGAAGCCGAAGATTCCGAAGCAGAAGATTCCGAAGCAGAAGATTCCGAAAGCGATTCCGAAGCAGAAGATTCCGAAAGCGATTCCGAAGCAGAAGATTCCGAAAGCGATTCCGAAGCAGAAGATTCCGAAAGCGATTCCGAAGCAGAAGATTCCGAAAGCGATTCCGAAGCAGAAGATTCCGAAAGCGATTCCGAAGCAGAAGATTCCGAAAGCGATTCCGAAGCAGAAGATTCCGAAAGCGATTCCGAAGCAGAAGATTCCGAAAGCGATTCCGAAGCAGAAGATTCCGAAAGCGATTTACCCAGAAATCTTGATAGTTCTTGATCACAATGTAGACTATTACAGGTAAAAAAGTTGGCAATATATTGGCACATATAATCCAAAAACACTTTTATATGATACCTCTAGCACACATGATCCAACTCTAGTTCTGAGAAATATGTTGACTTTCTGGAACGCAGTAGACTTGATGTACAGGACACTTGATAAGCCGAAAGTTTATCTCAACATTGCCGG
This sequence comes from Ichneumon xanthorius, assembly GCA_917499995.1. Lineage (NCBI taxonomy): Eukaryota > Metazoa > Arthropoda > Insecta > Hymenoptera > Ichneumonidae > Ichneumon > Ichneumon xanthorius. The sequence continues at coordinate 14,065,973 of OU824205.1, read as the reverse complement.
TATAATCTTTGCTGGGGTAAGTGTACACGAAACGCATCGAGTACTTCATTCAATATTTTTAATAATTTTGTCCCATTATTAAAGAATCGCACGGTAATGCCTTACGTCTATGACACGTACAAACGTGCCATTAATGCGTCAACTACAGTGTTAGATATGGGCAAATATTTTTACAAAGAACAAGTGCGCTTTCCCATGAACCGATACGACATGGTGATCGCGATGACTAGGTACGTTTCATTGTCAATCAGACGTTTGTTTCGCTGTGCGCATGATGACGCAGAGCTATCAGCTGAGCGTCTATCGCACGGTACGTGTATTCTATCAGCGCCGCCTAACGGTCGACTGAGTCCCGAACTGTACGTCCAGTTCTTTGCATATCCACGCAATAGACTATCACTCGGTGTGCTCATGTAAGTCGTGCGCGTAGCGAATATACTAATGCAATTTTTTAATCCTACAGATCGGACTTGTTCGCGCCGAACAATATTCATTACGTTTATGTGAATGGTGAGTCCACCGTTGTCCGAAAATGCACGAAAATGCGCTATGCGCGTTTTCGTGCATATCGTGAAAGGGTGAATCATGGAGTTAAAAAAAAGAAATTATTATATCAGGATACAGGGCTCCCAATACAACTGCTTGTTCTTCGAGCCGTGAGGTATCCAAAACGGAAACCGTTGGGAATACGGGTATCGTCCAATACATCTGGCCAAACATTGGCATTCGCACAGCGGCTGAAATAACTGGATATTTGTGAGTTAGGATGTTGAAATTATGTTGTTTTTGTTACATATCAGTGATTTGTGTGTGATACAATTAAAATATTTAGATTAGGTGCCAAGCACTCCGCGATTAATGGAGATGCCCCAAATTATGATTCTCCAGAGTATCGACAGTATGACTATTTCAAGATGCAATTGTCCAACTGCAGTCGAAGAGATTTTTCTGACTACTTCTCGTATGAAAATCCATTAGCATTTTGATTTTTATGTGTAATAGAATAATAATTCGACAGACTTACGTGTATTTGAATAATTATTTTCTCGAACGGAATCTCAGATCCAACAAATCCGTGTGTCTTCGAAACAAGCCACTGTGGAGAAATCAAGTCGGTGAAGTATTGCCGGGTAGGTGGCTGACGCTGGACGGACAATGCCAAAACGAAGGTTACGCGAAAGCGTGCAAGGTACGTCAATGAGTAAGCATTGCTCGCTATAAATCGGTAATCACGACATTAATAATTTCATTACTGATGCATCGAGCAGCTCAAGAAATTGTCGATATGCTCAGCGAAGGGCTGCCAGGCCAAAGGATCCAGCAAATGCGTTCAATCCAAGCGGACACCTCTACCAGGCTCCACATGTGGAACAAAGATGGTCGGTTCAAAATTATGTGCAAAAAAAAGAAACGATTTTCTACATCGATCGCTTAATTCCATAAGGGTATACAAGCCGTTTACGATCATTAACATTTACAAGATGTTTACGGCTTTACAAACCATATACAAGATACCTTCCTGGCGTTAGATCATCGATATGATTTACAAAATCGAAGCCGTTTACAGAAAATTAATGATACATGTCGCTTATTGCAGCATTGCAGCGTTAAGAAAAAGTGCGTCCGCGATTGATTGAGAACGCAACGAATTCAAAGCATCGATGGTCTACGAAGGTGCTCTTTCTTGTTAATAAAGTGTTGAAATAAAAAAAAGAACTGAACGGAAAAAAGGGAAGTTATGTACAGGTGAAAAAATGTCGTACGTACAGTATTAATGGAATCGTACCGATAGAATTAGTATACTCGTTTTGAGGAATTTATGTAGGAGAAGCACATGCGGCATCTAAACGGAACCGTAATGAGGAAATAAAGAGATAAATAGAGGCGAAGATGGAGGCCTACACAGTAAGAAAGAAACGTAATGGCGGTTTTGCGTCGAATGCATTGCGAAGACTTTTCCAGGACTCGCATTACAGCGCACCATACATTAGAGCTTTCAATTTCGGTAGCCAGAGGGGCCATTTCGATTGTTTAACAATAAAATCGTTTCGATTAATAATTAAACTTTGGATTCTGAGGTCTAACGGCTAGTTCAACTTTCGTCTGATTGTCTGTACTCTAAATGAATTATTCCACGCACTTGTCTACCTGTCTTTCGCGACTCCGTCGCGTGTATTATATGGGAGAATCGAGATTGGACCAGTGTTCCTTCACGTTACCATCCAGGAATGCCGGGATCGTGTCTAGGCTGTAATTTTCTCCGGCACGTGAGTCCCCATGACCGGTTATATCTATAATAGCTATCGTCCCCCAAAAGAAATTATGTGTCACATAGCGTTCCACTGCGGCTCCCTCAAACACAGAGTTCAGATGAATAGTTCAAATGCCACGATATAATTCGAGAATATTCGAGATTCGAAATTTCCATATTGCATTTTTTTTGGGACCCTCCAAATTTGAAGAAAAAATACTGGAATTTCATTAGAAATTTCCGTTTTCAATTTCTCGCGGAAGAACGGTTCATCCGTCGTGAAGATTACGCCAAATATTGCCGCAAGCGCGTTCAACACACTCAGAAAAATAATTTATTTGACGGCCACCGTTTATTTGGTTTAAGTAAAATATTTATCTAAATGAAATAAATATTTATTTAAATGAAATAAATATTTATCTAAATGAAATAAATATTTATTTAAATGAAATAAATATTTATCTAAATGAAATAAATATTTATTTGAATGAAATAAATATTTATCTAAATGAAATAAACGGTGGCCGTCAAATAAATTATTTTTCTGGGTGCAAATGCACGATTTCGACAGTGAGAACTCGTACGAGTTCTCAGTGCAAACGCGTGTTGTAAAATCACTTCCACCCAAAAATCGAAAAAAGGTTTTTGTGTAAATTGAAACAAAGGAGCCTACACTCCCTTATACGCTTATAAAGGGGTCGTTACATAGTGATCTTGGCCGAAACTGTGAAATTCTAGCAGCGGAGAATCCTTCGCTCTAAAAAATTCGAAAGGGCGAATTTCTCAACTTTCGCAGCAGTTTCGGGTGTTTGCTTTGGCGAAAGTTCTATCATTAATTTGTTTCTCAATTCGCTTTTTCGTCAGCGGACTGTGGTCTCAAAACGGCATGCAGTACAGCTTTTGCTACCGGCGGCGGTATTTCACATCACCTGTAGAACATGAATTTTTTTTTTGGACCATTATCACACAAATATCGCAAGGCCACGAGGAAGTCTTAAAACTGTCAATTTTCTATTATCACGTTTAAGCAATGTCTCGAACGACTGTAACAATAGATAAGGAAAATCGACTTCCCTTACATGTGTTCTTTTTATTAGCATTTTTTTATGTCTTTAAGCGAACATCGTGCAGGGAAATCTGTTATCTACTTCGCGAAAGTAACTACTACACGATCAGAGTACTATTTGTTATGTCTTTAGGCGAATGTCGTGCTTTGGATATTACATTCTCGTGCAGCGAAACCTGTTATCTACTTCACGAAAATGACTACTGCACTCTTCCGGTTCCTACTGCGTGGCAAAAAAAACCGACGCCGAAAGTTATATAAAGCAGGCGAACTCCTTTATGCGCAATATTGAAAATAGTACGATAGAAACTAAACCTAACGTGGATGAATATAACTTTTAAAAAATGGATAGAGCCTGTGTGTATTCTATACTCGCGGTACTGTTAATCGCTGTACATTCTTCCATGGCTTTTCCCTCAAATATCCACGAGAATATGACGAGGACCGAAAGATTTGTTGTTTTTGGTTCGGAGGATTCAGGTAAGGCAGAAAAAAAAACGCAAACTCAATAGATCATACACGATGTAATGGTGAAATTATGGGAATGAATATTTATTATTCAGTCCCTGAGTATGAAGTATTTCCCATATCGCTACCCGGAGCCAGAAGCAGACGCAAAGCCGACAAAAATATAAACTTAAAACTTGAAGTCGATGGCAAGGAAATGATACTGGATTTGAAACCTACCACGGGATACTTAGCGACGAAGTACACGCCTGTATTTTTGGCACAAAGCGACAAAAAGGCATACAATAAAATTCGTTACGATCTACTGCCAAAGGTTAGTTTCAACGATCAAAATCAACGGATCCGTTTGGTAAACGAAGACTTAACGTATTTTCAGGCAATGAGTAACCTTGGTAAATTCGAAATGTATCACGACATGAAGAACGAAGCGGCTATAACCATTTTCGACGATCCTAGTGAAGGACGCGTCATGGTACGTATTTAAAATTTATTTAATTTCTTTTGAACAACAAAATTATTAATTATTCTTAGTTAGGAATTTTCACTGCGCAATACGTAATAGCATCATTGCCGAAACGTTTGATGGGAGAGCTTCTGAAAGTAGGAACTTACCTTTGGAATGTACAGTCACATGACAAGCGATCGATCATCACTGACGCCGAAGAAGACAAAGGTTACTACGTAATTTTCAAAACTCCAACCGCACTGAATGATGTTAAAAGCAGTAGTCTCGGTGAGCTATACATTGTTTTTTCTATTAAGGCAATATAACATTATTGGACGATTAGGCAATGAGAATTCATTATTCGATCGATCTGTGCGTAGTTGATTCGTACAATCTTCGAAGAGAGAAACGCGCGAAGAATAAAGGAGGGAAGATTTCGAATGCGATTCCGAAGCAGAAGATTCCGAAAGCGATTCCGAAGCAGAAGATTCCGAAAGCGATTCCGAAGCAGAAGATTCCGAAGCAGAAGATTCCGAAAGCGATTCCGAAAGCGATTCCGAAGCAGAAGATTCCGAAGCAGAAGATTCCGAAGCAGAAGATTCCGAAAGCGATTCCGAAGCAGAAGATTCCGAAAGCGATTCCGAAGCAGAAGATTCCGAAAGCGATTCCGAAGCAGAAGATTCCGAAAGCGATTCCGAAGCAGAAGATTCCGAAAGCGATTCCGAAACAGAAGATTCCGAAAGCGATTCCAAAAGCGATTCCGAAGCAGAAGATTCCGAAAGCGATTCCGAAGCAGAAGATTCCGAAAGCGATTCCGAAGCAGAAGATTCCGAAAGCGATTCCGAAGCAGAAGATTCCGAAAGCGATTTACCCAGAAATCTTGATAGTTCTTGATCACAATGTAGACTATTACAGGTAAAAAAGTTGGCAATATATTGGCACATATAATCCAAAAACACTTTTATATGATACCTCTAGCACACATGATCCAACTCTAGTTCTGAGAAATATGTTGACTTTCTGGAACGCAGTAGACTTGATGTACAGGACACTTGATAAGCCGAAAGTTTATCTCAACATTGCCGGTATAATCTTTGCTGGGGTAAGTGTACACGAAACGCATCGAGTACTTCATTCAATATTTTAAATAATTTTGTCCCATTATTAAAGAATCGCACGGTAATGCCTTACGTCTATGACACGTACAAACGTGCCATTAATGCGTCAACTACAGTGTTAGATATGGGCAAATATTTTTACAAAGAACAAGTGCGCTTCCCCATGAACCGATACGACATGGTGATCGCGATGACTAGGTACGTTTCATTGTCAATCAGACGTTTGTTTCGCTGTGCGCATGATGACGCAGAGCTATCAGCTGAGCGTCTATCGCACGGTACGTGTATTCTATCAGCGCCGCCTAACGGTCGACTGAGTCCCGAACTGTACGTCCAGTTCTTTGCATATCCACGCAATAGACTATCACTCGGTGTGCTCATGTAAGTCGTGCGCGTAGCGAATATACTAATGCAATTTTTTAATCCTACAGATCGGGGTTGTTCGCGCCGGACAATATTTATTACGTTTATGTGAATGGTGAGTCCACCGTTGTCCGAAAATGCACGAAAATGCGCTATGCGCGTTTTCGTGCATATCGCGAAAGGGTGAATCATGGAGTTAAAAAAAAGCAATTATTATATCAGGATACAGGGCTCCCAATACAACTGCTTGTTCTTCGAGCCGTGAGGTATCCAAAACGAAAACCGTTGGGAATACGGGTATCGTCCAATGCATCTGGCCAAACATTGGCATTCACACAGCGGCTGAAATAACTGGATATTTGTGAGTTAGGATGTTGAAATTATGTTGTTTTTGTTACATATCAGTGATTTGTGTGTGATACAATTAAAATATTTAGATTAGGTGCCAAGCACTCCGCGATTAATGTAGATGCCCCAAATTGTGCTTCTCCAGAGCATCGACCGTATGACTATTTCAAGATGCAATTGTCCAACTGCAGTCGAAGAGATTTTTCTGACTACTTCTCGTATGAAAATCCATTAGCATTTTGATTTTTATGTGTAATAGAATAATAATTCGACAGACTTACGTGTATTTGAATAATTATTTTCTCAAACGGAATCTCAGATCCAAGGAATCCAAGTGTCTTCAGAACGAGCCACCGTGGAGAAAACAAGTCGGTGAAGTATTGCCGGGTAGGTGGCTGACGCTGGACGGACAATGCCAAAACGAAGGTTACGCGAAAGCGTGCGAAGTACGTCAATGAGTAAGCATTGCTCGCTATGAATCGGTAATCACGACATTAATAATTTCATTACTGATGCATCGAGCAGCTCAAGAAATTGTCGATATGCTCAGCGAAGGGCTGCCAGGCCAAAGGATCCAGCAAATGCGTTCAATCCAAGCGGACACCTCTACCAGGCTCCACATGTGGAACAAAGATGGTCGGTTCAAAATTATGTGCAAAAAAAAGAAACGATTTTCTACATCGATCGCTTAATTCCATAAGGGTATACAAGCCGTTTACGATCATTAACATTTACAAGATGTTTACGGCTTTACAAACCATATACAAGATACCTTTCTGGCGTTAGATCATCGATATGATTTACAAAATCGAAGCCGTTTACAGAAAATTAATGATACATGTCGCTTATTGCAGCATTGCAGCGTTAAGAAAAAGTGCGTCCGCGATTGATTGAGAACGCAACGAATTCAAAGCATCGATGGTCTACGAAGGTGCTCTTTCTTGTTAATAAAGTGTTGAAATAAAAAAAAGAACTGAACGGAAAAAAGGGAAGTTATGTACAGGTGAAAAAATGTCGTACGTACAGTATTAATGGAATCCTACCGATAGAATTAGTATACTCGTTTTGAGGAATTCATGTAGGAGAAGCACATGCGGCATCTAAACGGAACCGTAATGAGGAAATAAAGAGATAAATAGAGGCGAAGATGGAGGCCTACACAGTAAGAAAGAAACGTAATGGCGGTTTTGCGTCGAATGCATTGCGAAGACTTTTCCAGGACTTGCATTACAGCGCACCATACATTAGAGCTTTCAATTTCGGTAGCCAGAGGGGCCATTTCGATTGTTTAACAATAAAATCGTTTCGATTAATAATTAAACTTTGGATTCTGAGGTCTAACGGCTAGTTCAACTTTCGTCTGATTGTCTGTACTCTAAATGAATTATTCCACGCACTTGTCTACCTGACTTTCGCGACTCCGTCGCGTGTATTATATGGGAGAATCGAGATTGGACCAGTGTTCCTTCACGTTACCATCCAGGAATGCCGGGATCGTGTCTAGGCTGTAATTGTCTCCGGCACGTGAGTCCCCATGACCGGTTATATCTATAATAGCTATCGTCCCCCAAAAGAAATTATGTGTCACATAGCGTTCCACTGCGGCTCCCTCAAACACCGAGTTCAGATGAATAGTTCAAATGCCACGATATAATTCGAGAATATTCGAGATTCGAAATTTCCATATTGCATTTTTTTTGGGACCCTCCAAATTTGAAGAAAAAATACTGGAATTTCATTAGAAATTTCCGTTTTCAATTTCTCGCGGAAGAACGGTTCATCCGTCGTGAAGATTACGCCAAATATTGCCGCAAGCGCGTTCAACACACTCAGAAAAATAATTTATTTGACGGCCACCGTTTATTTGGTTTAAGTAAAATATTTATCTAAATGAAATAAATATTTATTTAAATGAAATAAATATTTATCTAAATGAAATAAATATTTATTTAAATGAAATAAATATTTATTTAAATGAAATAAATATTTATCTAAATGAAATAAACGGTGGCCGTCAAATAAATTATTTTTCTGGGTGCAAATGCACGATTTCGACAGTGAGAACTCGTACGAGTTCTCAGTGCAAACGCGTGTTGTAAAATCACTTCCACCCAAAAATCGAAAAAAGGTTTTTGTGTAAATTGAAACAAAGGAGCCTACACTCCCTTATACGCTTATAAAGGGGTCGTTACATAGTGATCTTGGCCGAAACTGTGAAATTCTAGCAGCGGAGAATCCTTCGCTCTAAAAAATTCGAAAGGGCGAATTTCTCAACTTTCGCAGCAGTTTCGGGTGTTTGCTTTGGCGAAAGTTCTATCATTAATTTGTTTCTCATTACCTCCTTAATTGTTAAATTCCGTATTATAACGATGAAAGTGATTCAATATCGAGTTGCCGAGTTTCTATTATCGTCACAAACCACGGGACATATTGCACAAAATTTTGGTATCCATATCGTGCGGTTCGGCGGTGACCTCGGAAGACTAACGAAACTTCGATCGGTTTCATTGCCCAACGTTATTCGAATTCTTCTAACCGAGTTTCGTGGTATCGTTGCAACATCGAAAGTCGACCGAGCTCCACTTCTGCCCTCGTCTCTGTAGAAACAGGGAGTACCTCGTTATAGTAGGTCGATCGGTTTTGCCGTGCGAAGACGGTGAATGGAGATTGAAAATTGATCTCTATGGGGATCGAATTCGCGGCTGGCCGACAAACCGCGAGCCAAGGCTAACGATTCACCGTGTATATCGTTTTCTCAGCTTCGACGCTCCGGTCCGAGGCAGTTTATTAGATCGAACGGTCGGACAGGCTGCGCAATACCGATTATTATTGTACCATTAAATTTGGTCTGCGGGCCTCGTCGACCGGTTGTGCACAGTAAAATAGGAACCAACTTTTCTTGTCAGGCAATCAGTCCATGATTACATTCTTGTTGATTTCACTAAAAAAATCGTGTCATTCCACGATTCCATTCCATTCCTGTTAATTTCACAAAAAAAAAATCGTTTTTCCGAAAATGTCTCTTAATTTTACAAATATTTTTTGTAAAATCAACGAGAAAATAATTGTCGACTTTTGTGGACAAAAAAGTTTGTTAAATATCCAAATCTTTTTTTCTGTGCAGTCGCGCACTTTGTGGGGAAAAAATGAATTTCCCGACCAAAGCCAATATTGTTTGTCTTTTTTTCATACCGATCGCGCACGACGTTTCGGTGTCGCATTCTTCGTTTCGGTGGCTGACCAGGCACGATGATAAAACGATCGGAAATCGAGGAGTTGAAAGAGGATGCCAGGGGGAAATGAGACGTGCGGCTAGAGAGTCCTTGCTGGGTTACGTGCTCGTGTGAAACATCGGAATCTCTGCCCTCCGAGAACAGGATAGGATGTGGGTGGTGTTGGATTTCGTACCCTCCCTCGATCCCTGGACGTCTCTTGCTCCCTTGAGAGAAAGAGAGGGATCTTCGGCGTGAAGGACGTCGCTTCACCAGAGCCGTCCGGTCGTTCCTGGGAGCCTCCAAGGATTTACTAAACGAGAAGTACATCCACTTCAGGCTATGAAATTGACCGACTTTACTATTGGTATTTATGAGTTCGGTATTATTAAAATTGACCTATAAGTCAATTTTAGTAATGATAAATAGCATTAATAAAAAAGAACTAGTCACTCATCTGGGGTTTTTGGGCAGCCAACGATCCACTAAATTTTACTTGCGAACTCGGTACGTAAATTACTATAGTGCGTCCAGCAGACTACGTAAACGGTACAACCAGTACAGGTCATTAAACTGAGCGAATTTACTATTGGTGTTGATAAGTTTGGTATTTTTTCCCAAGTACACTGAGTTTTTTCTATGGAATTCTCAGTCTTAATCCACAAAATTCTTAGTTTTAACCACGAAATTCTTGGTTTTAATCTCGAAATGCGTCATTTTAATCACGAAATTCTTAGTTTTAACCATGGAATTCTTAGCCAGGTAGGCAAAATTTTGCCAACCCGCCTTTTCGAAAACATGATCACATGGCTTCGGTAAAAATTGCTATGGTTCCTATGAAACTCTCACACATCGCTAGTAGTGGCGCTGGTGTGCCATATTGCCTGGTCGAACTTAACCATGCATTGATTAAAAAATCGTTGAATCAACTAAAATTCGAGCAGGCACGTACAACCAAATATTTTCTTGGTACAACAAAAGTATTGTTTAGTTCAACAATTTGTCGGGTGATTTAACCAAAATATTTTTGAGTCGTTAAAATATTTTGTTCGACCCACTAAATATTTATTTGAACGTCCCTACCCGAATCTTAGTTGATTCAACTGTACTTCTTTATCAGTGTCTGACTTGTTAGTTTTTCCGAGATCCTTCCCCAAGTGTAATGCCATGTAATGCTATGTCATGTAAAATTTGCGCAAGTGCAATGTCAAAATAACACTAGTCGCTCCTCTGTGATTTGCGGGCAGGCAGCGCACCCAGAAAAATAATTTATTTGACGGCCACCGTTTATTTGGTTTAAGTAAAACATTTATTTGATTTAAATAAATATTCATTTAAATTGAGTAAGTAGTTACTTAAATGAAATAAATATTTATTTAAATTAAGTAAATAGTTACTTAAATGAAATAAATATTTATTTAAATCAAATAAATACTTTGCTTAAACCAAATAAACGGCGGCCGTCAAATAAATTATTTTTCTAGGTGCGATCCGCTGAATTTTACTCGCTAACTCGGTAAATAAATTATGACAGCACGTCCACCTCGAGCCCCTCCGCCAGTCTCCACGGGAATCGTCTTCCTCCAGCCCGAGAGCGTTCCCTTTGTCTACACTCTCTTAATACGACAGCACAATAGTCGCCTCCCCCTCGAGGAATCGTGAGGAATTTTCCTCGTCGAGCATCGTCCGGATTGTCGCCTTGTGTACCCAAGAAATTCCCGGGAGTCTCGGCTCGTGCACGCAGTGAAATCCGGAGGAACGGGTTGCGCGAGTGTCTCGGACAGGAGCCACCTCGGACGAATGACGGAAAGGACGTAAAGGACTTTCGATAAAGTTTCTCCGGTGTCTGCGCGGGACCGCAGGATTAGGGACGTTGCTACTTCCGGTTGTCCTTGGCTCAGCGGGTGTGAGAGAAAGAGACGAAAAGACCAAAAGTTACGGAACAGAATCTTCGCGCGAAAGACGACTCGAGCGCGCGTACGCAGACGGAGATACGAGTAATGAGGGAATCCCGGGTTCTCCCGGAGGAACACTTCGGCTATTTCGCCGGAACGCCACCGGCTTCTCGGCTGACTCTTGTTTTGTGACTCTCGCGACCCGTGAAATTCGCGGAAATATATATATAGAGGACAGAATTTCTTTACGACCTCGTGACTACTCGTCTGTCTTGTATTGTAGAATAGATAGGGTACGAGCCGTGGGGCAAGAACCGTAAGAAAATATGGCCTTGTATCATCGTTCATACATTAATGAAATCACTTGCAGATTGTAAGCTCGAAATGTTTACGACAACAATGTATTTTGTCTTAGACGTCGCAGATTGAAACGTCACTTCCGGTTTGGAAATCTCATTTTTCGACTGGAAGTGACGTCATCCAGGGGGAACGTCACTTTCGATCGAAAATTTTGGTTTTCACACCGGAAGTGACATTTCTCTTAGATGACGTCACTTCCAGTCGAGAAATGTAATTTCCAAACCGGAAGTGACGTTTCCCCTAGATGACGTCACTTCCGGTCGAAAGATGTGATTTCCAAAGCGGAAGTGAAGTTTCCCCTAAATGACGTCACTTCCGGTCGAAAAACGTGATCTCCAAAGCCGAAGTGACCTTTCCCTTAGATGACGTCGCTTCCGGTCGAAAAATGAGATTTTTCAAACCAGAACTGCCGTCATGGAGAAAGATTAAAATTTTTTCTCTATGATATCAATTCCGGAAAACCGCGAATTCATAAGAGCATGTTCCACCTTTTTTTCGCAAATTCAAAGTGGAATTTATCAATTCGTATTTCGTTGTGAATATAAAACACAAAAGTCGAGATGTTACAAAACCAAAAGGTAAACAAGTTCGGTTACGTAAAAATGTAATCCCTTTGATGTAAGAAAAAAAATTTCTCTTACGAACCATCGTCGTCCCGTCCGTGGCTGCGGCGCGGTTTCAAGTTCACACCGAGCGGTCACGAAGGATCAAGTTATTCCGTTATGACCCGCTTCTGCTTTTACGGTCTCTCGGTCGTTTCTTGCTTTACTTTCCTATATACGAGCGCGAGCCTTCGATACGCATTCACCAGACGAAGATTAACGCCCGAAGAATCCAAAGAACAACAGTCTAACACACATCGCATCTTTTCCACCCAATTAATCACACTTCGATATTGTTCTTTATTTTGTAATTTTTGTTGTTGTTGGTTTCTTGTATTTCATTCCGATTGCGCAATTCGATTATTGGCGTGAATTCCACTGCGATGTTACTGCTACGGCGCGAGCCACAACGTTGCTGACGAACTGCCGTGTGTACGAAACGACCGATGGTAATGAGTTTCGCGTTGTCGGTGACAAGCAGAGCGTGTCTGCGCGGGCCAGTGCCCATCTCGCATTCGTGCCACGGCGATCTCGCCAGCCAGGACGCATACAATATTCCTGCGTTTATCCGTATAACGATTACTCTACCAATGGAAACATAAGCTACGCGCGCGTGTCGCACGAAAATATCGCGATCGTACTCGCGCAATTTTTTATAACAGATTCTGTTAGAAAATCTTTCTATCTGTATTTTCTTAAAATACAGACACATTTTTATAAATATGTATATTTAAAATATAGACACATTTTTATAAATATATATTTTTAAAATATAGACACATTTTTTATAAATATGGATAAATTATTTAAAAATATAGATACATTTTTTTTATCGACACTGTCAACAATTTTTTTTTTTTTTAAATTAATCAACGGTTACTGGGAGTTTTTTACTCAAAATGTTTCTGACATTTCAAAGATATGTGCGTTGCAATTTCACAGTAAAATTTGTATTTCTAATGGAAATTTGTGTAAATCTCAGGCAAAAGATTTGTAAGTTCAAAATCCCGTATTTTTATTATTTTACAATAAAAGTACATTAATGTTCAATTGATGTAAGTAATGTAAGCAAATTTCAATTTCCAGTGTATTAAACTTACAGTTTATTTTTGCAGTGTATATTTTTTAAAATAAACATCTCCAGTGTTGCATCATATAAATATAGAAAGTTATAACAAGCTATTCGATGGGTCACGACCTCGGGCCGTTGATATCGACCCGAAATATACATAGAGACTTCAAATAATGGAGAATGTTTTTATTGTATTATTTGTAGATTCTCCGAGGGCTTTGCCGACCGCTAAACTCGTCCTTGGGTCACGAGCAGACAGATCTGTGCTATACCGATGACTCCCAAGAGCTCACGATCCGGGAGGGGCGTGGGAGGTGCAACGGCAGCGGAGAGTTAGATGATCGAGCTCCGAGAAGGGAATCGAGGTCGAATCTTCTCTCCAGCCTGAGCGGAACCTCTTGCGGTCTCTCGTGCTCATCGACTTCGAGTTTCACGTTCAGGTATGTATATGTGTGTACGTAGACACGATGTCTACCGCGACTTCGAAATTTACAACGTGCATCGAGAAATCGAAAGACTAGAGAAACATCTTTTAAAAAAATTCAATCCCATATGTGTATAATAATTTTCTACCCGATACTCTCTCCGACTATCTGGGCCTTCGGCTTCGCGGATTGTCCAGAAGGCAACAATAAATAAAAGAACATTTTTATGTACGTATATTTTTTAAAGTACGACATAATACGTGTTCAACACTATTTTCTCTGAGCGATAGAATAATTCGGGAAAGGAGGCGACGCCCACTGTAAATTACAATATTTGCAATAGTTAATACAGTCTGGTATAATTTCAGAATACTTACAATATTTACAATATTTACAATATTTAACACAGTCTGGTATAATATCACTCAGAATACTTATTATTATTTGAAATGTACAACGTGCATCGAGAGATTGAAATCCAGAAATTGAAAACAATTTCTTTTTTTAATCCAATCTCATGTCTGCATAATAATTTCCTACCGAATACTCTCTCCGATGATCTTTGCCTTTAGCCTCGCGGATTGTCCAGAAGGCATTCATCTCTTTCGGTCTTTCAGTGGAGAGAGAGAGTTCTGACGACACTCGCAAGCCATCGGGTCTACAGTTCGCGATGTAAGAAAAAAAAGAAACGAAAAAAAAAAGTTTTCACCAGTATTTTCTCTGAGCGATGGAATAATTCATGAATATAGGAGAAGCCCACTAAATTACAAAATTTAACATAGTCTGGTACAATATCGCTCAGAATACTTTTTATTGCTTGAAATAATCAACTTTGAAATGCACAACGAGACAAAATAAATGATAAATCCAATCCCATATGTCTATAAAAATTTCCTACCGAGTACTCTCGTATTCGGCTCGATGTAAGGAAAGAAGAAACAAAAAAAAATTAAGAAAACAAAAAATGAATTTCAACATAGTAAGTTTTCAGCACTATTTTCTCTGAGCGATAGAATAATTCATGAAGATAGAAGAAGCCCACTATAACAATATTTCACATAGTCTGGTATAACAGCGCTCAGTTTACTTTTTATTATTATTATTATTATTATTTTATTTATATTCCAAGTATGTTTACGTAGAAAGTCGAGACACTCTCCTAGCTACTGTTCGTCGTGTATTATTATGTAACGGGGCTCGGCTTCGTACAGTGTAACACGGTGCGGTGAGAATAATTTGTATAGAAATCGTTACAATGGATTTTTTTTTTCGAGAGCAGAGCTTCACGTAATGGTACGCGAGGAGGTGTACCGGTTATTCGTGTATGAGAAAGTACGGTGCACTACCCGAGAGAGGTACGTAAGATACGCAGCCACGAGACTTCCTTT
Source organism: Ichneumon xanthorius (assembly GCA_917499995.1). NCBI lineage: Eukaryota > Metazoa > Arthropoda > Insecta > Hymenoptera > Ichneumonidae > Ichneumon > Ichneumon xanthorius. The sequence goes on along the minus strand of OU824205.1, from coordinate 14,050,960 downwards.
CAATAATTTATCTCGGATATCAGCGAAACTGGTCACGCGGAACGACTAAACCTTCGGAAACAAAAATAAATAAATAAAAAGCTTCGCAGATAGGAAAGATTTCTTATTTTTGCTTCCGATTTAAATAAAAATGCTCAACAAGAGTCCGCGACCTCTCAAAACAGCCGATAAATCCTTAACCCTGGAGCTCATGTACCATTTTTTCTACCTTCTAACTCATGACTGGGGTAGATATGTACCCCATACGTTTCTTCAACGTACAAGAATCCTATGAGCAGTAAATGGATTTTGCCGCACATGAACCTCTTCGTTTTTTCATAAGGAAGAGAATGGTATGCGGCAGATTTAATTTTATTAAAGTTGAGGGGGTAAAAATCACCCTTAAAGCCCAAAACGTAACGAAAATGGCCAAAAACTGGATTTTTTGTGAAAAAAATTGTAGTTTAAAAAAATGGTCCGTTTTTCAAATCTTAAACGCCATTTTGCAGGGGACACATCAGGCTATTAGGAAAAAAGTAGTCCCATTGTATTCCATTCAAAAAGTCTATTGATTCGGACATTTGAAAATAGGGAAAAATCAAAAAGTTGTAACGTGGAAAAAATCGATGAAAAGGCAAACAAAATTGGTTTTGGATGGGTTTTAACATTTATTTCTCTAGAAACATTGTAGGTAATTAAAGATAATGAGAATTGTTATAAAAATAATAAATTATAAAAGAACAAAATGCCGATTATATACGTCCAAATAATATCATAGTAACTTACATTCGACAGTTAAAAAAAAAAAAATCACTTACATAAAACACTAACGGGAACTCCTGACTGGGGTATTTTGGAACCCCAGTTGGCGTCCTGAGCGACAGCCGCCTGCCTCGGTACATCGTCAGATCATGAAACTAAATTATCGCGGAGGTCCCAACTCGATAATCTCAGTGTCTAATTTAGGAGCGCAGTGTGCATAGCGTCTGGGGTACTTTTGTACCCCGTACATGAGTTCTGGGGTCAAAAGAACAATTTTCGTCTGTGATGTCTTGCGTGACATGAAAAAGAAATTATCGTAAAAAAAAAAGAAACGAGCAAACGCGTAAACCGCAGCGTGAAAAAGTAAAGAGCTCTTCTGGCGAGGAAGAAAATGAGAAAAATAAAAAAGATGTATATAAAAAAAAAGCAGTAGACAAGAGGAATGGCTGCTGCTCGACCGCAGCAGTTGCCGAGGCGCATGGTTTATTTTATAATTCCCACTTCATAAACCGAGAGACAGCCCGCTGCGTACCGTTCTGCGTGAAACAGGACAGGGGGAAAAATAAACATCGAGAAAGATATACGAAGGAATTAACGGAATATGCGTTGCGAATTATGGTGAGTAGATTTTTTTTGTCTATACCGCAACGTTGAGCAGTTTGCTGTAAAACAGTTTTATCGAACTATGTAATAAAATTATTACCGTGTAATAAAAATTATTACGCTATTGTTAAATAGATTAAAAAAAGGAACGAATACAAACACTTGTAAAAACCGTCGTGACGCAGACGGTCGTTCGAGAGGCGAAAGCTTAAGGCTTTCGCTCTTCACTCTTTACTCTCTTATGCCATACACAGCTATGTTTGGTGCATATATATATATATATATATATATACAAATATAGCAAAATATGGCAGAGTCTCGTGACCCAACGACCTGAAGAGCCAAGCTCGCGTTAGCGCGTTAATTACACGCATATATGAACGAGAGACCCTCCGTGTGGCTCGCGCATGCGCAGACGAGCCACTCGAGAATTCTCGTAGGCGGGAGAGAAGTTTCGAGGAATCGTCCAACGTAAAAAAAAAATTCTGTTCTCGAGGAGAGTTAACTTTTTGCCGTTCGTAAGGAGTGTTTTATTTTTTTTACTCGGTACGAATTTAGTTACGAAGAATCTCGTTTTCCTTAAAGCTGTTGCGATAATGTTGAAAAAATCGCCAGGTCTGAATATTTAAAAAAAAAGTAACATTGAACAAAAATGACGATAACTGCGCCAAGCAAGTTTCGTATCCATTCTAACTCAGGCAGTTTTGAGAGGCAAAATACAGTCAAGTAGAAAAGGTCTCGTAACGCGAAAAATAAAGTACAAGAGTAACTGTTGATTTATAATCGCCCAACTGAAAAAAAAAGAACAATCCTGTACTCAAGGAGCGTGAACTTTTTGCTGTTCTTAAAAAGTGTTTAATTTTTTTTAATTATAGGGTAAACCAGCCAATGAATGGACAGGACCAATGAATGGACACTTTCCATAAGAGAACGTGCACAAAAAACGTCTATTCGTTGGCTTTTTTCGTCTGCTTAACCGTCCATTCATTGGCCGGTTTACCCTACTCGATACAAATTTACTACGAAGAATCTCGTTTTCCTCAAAGCTGTTGCTATAACGTCTGAACATAAAAAAAGGTAACATTGAACAAAAATGACGAAAACCGGGCCGAGCAAGTTTCGTATCCGTTCCGAACGAGACAGCCTCGAGTGGCAAAACAGTCCAGTAGAAAAGGTCGTGTAACGAGGAAAAATAATGTACGAGAGCATTGACTGTTGATTTGCAGACCGCACGTAGATATGAAAATATAATGACACATAATTAAGCATGCGTGAGGCTAATTGTCTTGTTCATATATTTTTACTTAAGTTCTCCGTCGACTTCACGTGCGCTAACTGGCGAACGATTATCCTAACATTGAGATATTATCCGTCATAGCTGTGCATACGTAGTTCGCTTCGAATCTCTCTCCAGCTTTCATGATAATTCACCGGAGCGAGAGGGAAAGCAACTTGTCACGGTGAAAACTGCGAGATCGACGCAGCTCGCTCGGGACAAACAGAAGGGACGAGGCTCGATGCGATAGTCGCTTTGATACACTCGAGTGGTATTATGATCGTTCGCACCTGTCGCGAGTGTTCGCGCCAAAGAGGTTTGCACACCGGTACCGACGCAAAAAAAAAAAAAAAAAACACCTGCCGCTGAATTTTTATTACAAGCGTGTCAGCGCGTGCTCGTCTCTTCTCTCGACAAAGAGAATGGACAACGTAATGGAGCATCAAACAGCTGCCGAAAAAACATGCCACGCGAATTGATATCGTCGGAGATAATTCCACAAAAATGAGCAATCAGGGAACGTAATTCATTAGGCGGTCCGATCTTTCCGATAAAAAATGTTCAACGTATAAAACAAAGCGGCGGTACGTTTGGCAATGAGGCTGAATTTGGTGCGCGCATGCGCATATAAGCAGGTGCAAAATAATTTGCACATGGCTTCCTCGGTTATTAGAATTTTCGCACAGCTTTCTCTATGAGACTCACTCTCTGAAAACTCAAAATCCCATAAAATGTAACCGCTTCGACAGCTTTCGACCAAATTCAATATCAAAGGTCTTTGATCAAAATGTGATATTTATGTGCAGTTTTAGAACGATAACTCAAAATTTACGCAAGCTAGAGATGACAGACATAAACACACATACATCTGAACCCTAAGTAAGAATCACATTTCTTGACGTTTTAGACTATTTTCAGTACTCTGACACCAAAATCTTGATTTTCACCTTCCTCTATGGGGAAGCAACAATAAAAGACCTTGGGGCAAGATGCAAGTTGTCAGAAGTTGTCCAGATTCTTGCTCCTGTTTCCGCGTGATGTTCATCATCAGCTAAATATAGATGGTTACTCGGTCACGTGTCGTTATGTTAGTGACATCAAACAACGCACCTAAACTTTCTCTCGTATCTGTTCCAGGGACGGTTTCGGATCACTGTTGATCGGTCAACGACGACTGGAAGAACAACAACGGAAGAAGAGGTCCAGTCCAAGTGGCAATGATACTGATAATGGTGCACGAACACATATAAAAAATAAAAATCAAAACCTTGGAGCAAGATGCAAGGTGGCAGAAGTTGTCCAGATTCTTGCTCCTGTTTCCTCGCGATGTTCATCATCAGCTAAATATAGATGGTTACTCGGTCACGTGTCGTTACCTTAGTGACATCGAACAGAGTACGTAAACTTTCTCTCCTATCTGCCCCAGGGACGGTTTCAGATCGAAAGAACGACGGACGAAGAGGTCCAGTCCAAGTGGCAATGATGCTGATAATGGTGCACGAACACATACAAAAAATAAAAATCAAAACCTTGGAGCAAGATGCAAGGTGGCAGAAGTTGTCCAGATTCTTGCTCCTGTTTCCTCGCGATGTTCATCACCAGCTAAATATAGATGGTTACTCGGTCACGTGTCGTTACCTTAGTGACATCGAACAGAGTACGTAAACTTTCTCTCCTATCTGCCCCAGGGACGGTTTCAGATCAAAAGAACGACGGATGAAGAGGTCCAGTCCAAGTGGCAATGATGCTGATAATGGTGCACGAACACATACAAAAAATAAAAATCAAAACCTTGGAGCAAGATGCAAGGTGGCAGAAGTTGTCCAGATTCTTGCTCCTGTTTCCTCGCGATGTTCATCACCAGCTAAATATAGATGGTTACTCGGTCACGTGTCGCTATCTTAGTGACATCGAACAGAGTACGTAAACTTTCTCTCCTATCTGCCCCGGGGACGGTTTGAGATCGTCGTTGATCGGTCAGCGACAACGACGACCGGAAGAGCCGCAACGGACGAAGAGGTCCGGTCCAGGTCGCAACGATGCTGACGTTGGTGCGCGCGCACACCCGTCAGCGTAAATTACTTTGCCGAGGCTCGCAGCGACTCTAAACCATCGGAGGCGGTTTAACTACCAGGTAGTGTACAAGGCACGTCCACTTACGGATTACGTGCGTGTGCGCACTGGCGAACTTGCCGGAGGAGCCCCCCAGGAGTCCCGAGCAAAACGTGGGAGATGGAGAAAGAGAGCCGGGCCTCTCTTTCTCCTACGCCTGCAGACGCACCTCGCGCTCGACTAGTCCGGCTAGTCGTAACTAGCATGTACAGGGAAGGTTAAAGACCTTATATCCGCGAACCAGTTCGATCGACGGGAAACAGTGCCGCTGGTTTATATACAACTGGAACGAGCCTGGAACGTCGGACAGATCTTCCGAGCAAATCGAGGACTCGACCGAAATTTTTTGGAATCAGAATTTTACGCATTGAGGAAGATTTGATTTCGTGACTTTTTTCTGTAATTCGAGATTTTCATGCAAACGTGGTCAGAATGTTCCAGAGTCGAAAAATCACGGTGTAGAAAAAATAGCTATTGAATTTGGAAAGAATCGGTTTTGGGAAATTTCCAATATTTCGAAAAATATGTTTTTGCACTCTACTCTTGTAATTTTTTAGATGTCTAGCTCAGAAATTCGATGTATACACACTATTATGAACCCATGTTTCCTATTGAATTCGGCAAGAATCAGAGCCACCAGTTCAAATTTTATAAGGTTTTGAATATTTTTTTTTAAACCGTACTTCATAACAGACGCAAAAATCATCGTGAAATGTCGTGAGTCGCATAAATATTCTTCGCATTTTCGAAAGTCGCACACCGGCGATATTACCGGTAGAGCCGTAAAAAAAGGAAAATACATTGAAAGATCCAGTAAAAAAATAAGTTAAGTAAATAAAAAAATCGGTAACAAACAAGTAAAATATAAATTCTTAAAAACTTGCAAAATAAGTTGCACATGACTTAGTCATTTATTACAATTTTGTGTATAGCTTCCTCCACGAGGAAACCAAAAAATAATCATCGAAACTTTCTCACAGAGAAAGCTACGCGCAAAATTGTACTAAATGCGGAAGGTCATGTCCAAATTACTTTACACTTTTTTTTCTTGTCACTCCTCTGCAACGAGTGGACCCAAACGTTGCCTTGACCAGCGTTTTAAACTAAAAAAAAGTCGATGGACGTTAAATCTGATCGAATCGGCTATGAGGAAAAAAAAATCGGAAACACACGAACCGCGAGTTGCACGAAAATCGAATGACTGATAGACGAGCGCCGCAGGCGGGCGCGCCCGACGAACTAATCGGTGCGGATTAAACGTTTCCGATTGCCCGGCGGCAATCGATGACCGCGCACGTAATATCGAGGCCGCGGGCACTCCTGACATGCTTGAAAGAATAATAACAATAATAATAAATAAAAAAAGAAACCCCCCGACTAGCAAACGCGAAATAAAGAAACGCCGCGGGTAAACCTCCGCGCTGCCAGATTTAACGCTACGGTACGGTAATAGCTCGTTACGCAAGCCATTGTCCGCGGGCAACGATCGCCGTGGGGAGCATCCGGGTATCGCGCGCGTTCGAGCCTTCCGCGGGCGCTTGACCCATCTTTGCCGCACGACGATTCACCTCTTTCATCCTAAATATACCTCGGCTTCCGTCTTCGCGTGCATATATATATATATATATATAAACATTCACTTTCTCTATATCGTCTTACGCGGTCCATTCCCTCTGGCGACACGAGCAAATAATCATTTCACGGGAACACTCTCGAACGAATCAACTAATCTGCCTGACCCGCCGTCCATTTCCTTTCGTTATCAATTTTCTTCTTTTTTATTGCGAAATTGCTCGGGCAACGGCTTCTCAGGGTGAAAGTAGTTAGTCGATTCAATGCAGCGGATCGCTCGGTGGCGGAAATTTGTTCGCAACTGTGATACGTTTAGTTGGGACAGATCTTAGCTGGAACGAAACCTCTTTTTGGGTCCTAAGGATCCATTGAGTCATTTTGAAGGTGCGCTGAGAGAAGGAATCGATAGAAATCATCGTAAATTTGGTAAAAGCTGACAGACTCTGAAGATATCTGCATGACATCAAAATTTATCTTCGTCTTTATTTATTTATTTATTTAATTAATGACGGGCTGGGCCCAATTACAAAGGTGATGGGATTACCCATCTCCAGGAACAAAGTGAGAGAGATCCATCGTATATAGAATTACATAGGTTTGTCACTAATTAATATATAATGTCCTATATTTATCACAAGTACATTGCAAGAGGAATAATAAGAATAAGACAGATCGAGATAGAGAGTATTCGCAATTAATATTAATATTATTCAAGTGGTATTATTCAGAGTTATTCAAGCGGTAGAAACTTAAGGAGCCTGTTTTTAAAGAGCACCATGGAACCTTCAAAGAGAGGGACCCGCCTTCATCAATGCACAGTGTTAGGAAGAAAAAAGAAAATTGTTCACTTGTAGAATTTTATTCTTCTGGTGAACTTTCCCGAGCAAAGTTTGTGCGATGCAAAATACAGCCGTTATAACTTGAAGTTTGGTACCTTGCGAAATATGATGGAAATTACCATAAATCTGATAAAGGCTGACGGAACTTTGTGACTCTGAAGATATCTTGCACGATAACAAAATTCATCTTTGGCAAGTCTCTATCAATGCACGGCTTTAGGAAGAAAAATAAAAGTATTTACTTTTAGAATTTTATTCTCCAGGTGAACTTCCCCGAGCAAAGTTTGTGCGATGCAAGATACAGACGTTGTAACTTGATTAAATTTGGTCCCATGCAGATGTCTTCAGGGTCATCAGAACTTTTGGGCACATGGAAACCACAGCGACGTCTCAGCAAACATTCGTATTAAGTTTAATAACTTAACACGTTCTGCCAGGAAATATGGTAACTTTCACACTAGCAGATATTATCCGAATGTCCCATAATTTTTGCCAGAATATAAGTTCCTCTTATTAGAAAATATAGTAATCGGATTCTCAGTTGCAATCCACGAAATTCTCCGTTTTAAAAAAATTACCACATGGGTATTTGGGTAAAAAAGACTACGATCGCCGTGAAAATTTCACACATCGCCAATGGTGCGCCATGTTGCCTGTTCGAAATTTACCGCACGACTCGGTAGTTTTTCCGAGACCCGCCTCCCAAAAAAAAATAAATAAATTTTAAAAAAATACAAAATTTATTTTAGCTTTATCAGTCGTTGGATCTCGGAGGATATTTGCATCGGGCCCGAAATGCTTTCCCGAGCCTCTGGGTCTTTAGTCCGGCCTCTCCACTTTATATGTGACTCGCAGCCGGAGTGCCGCGCCAGTCTCGAAGTCGTTCGGCGAGCGGCTTGTGGTCGTCGGTTGCAGGTCGATGTACCTATCGGGCTGAGCGCACGAGGAGAATATCGTCCCGCCCGGCTCTCCGAGACGAAGACGTTCGAGATAGGATGCAGGTCGCTGTCCGCCTTCCAGTGTTCAACGGAGACTGTGAGGGATTCATCGTGTACACGCGCCCATGAGAAAACAACACGGGTGTACGCCGGTAGCAATAAGCCACGGAGCGCGGTGACCCTGAGGAATCGAGGTCGTCCGGATGTCTCGGATCTCCTCGCCGACGGGACGAGACCGAGCCCTTATTATGTATGCACTTGCCTTTATCTGCGCAGCGCCTCAAAGAGCCGGACAACCAAGGTCAACGGTCCCGACATCCTTCTCTCGCTCATTGCTTTCGAAAATCCTCGAGCCACGAACCGGAGACTGCGGTGTCGAAAATCGAACTCCTCGATTGTTGATATTGCAGTCTGCTGGCTTTCATCTTCGAACCGGAATTCTTTTTCCAGAGACGAATCTTGTACGTAATTTTATTCCACAGACCAATTTTATTGCTTGTAATTTTTTTTCACAGACGAATCTTATTGCTCGTAATTTTATTTTCCAGACGAATCTTGGTGCTTGTAAATTTTTTTTCCATTGACGAATCTTATTGCTTGTAATTTTTTTCCCCACAGATGAATCTTATTGCTTGTAATTTTTTTTCCCACAGATGAATCTTATTGCTTGTAATTCTTTTTTTCCACAGACGAATCTTATTGCTCGTAATTTTTCCTCAGACAAATCTTTTTCTACGTATTTGTTTTTTTTTTTTTTCTTAAGACGAACCTTATTGTTCATAATTTTTTTCATCTAGAGACGAATCTTATTCTACGTAATTTTTGTTCACAGTACGAATGTTATTGTACCGAATTTTTGTCCACAGATGAATCTGATTATACATAATGTTTTCTTCCACAGACGAATCTAATTGTGCATAACCTTTTGTTTCACAAACGAATATTATCGTACCGAATTTTTGGTTTTCCCATCTTCGTTTTCCATCCATGTGTAGGGATGGCGATTACTTATTGGAAAGAGTGACGATCGACAAAGTACTTAGAATAGCCATAAAATCGAGAGTATGAGAGAAAGTGTTGCGGGTATAAAATACGGAAAGCGTATAAAAAGGGGTAAAGAGGAATGGAAGCAGACGTCGGCGGGACGTTAAATTTTCATTGGCAGCGATGTGGAAGGAGCGCGAGCCGGGTTCTTTTCCACTTGGACGCTCGACGAGGTAATGAGAGAGGGCTCTCTTGAACGTCGAGAAACGCCGAAGACTAAGGAACCTCTCTTCCTTATAGAGAGCCGCACGTAGTTCCTTGGCGAGTGCAATAAGCGCTCGTGTTACCGGGCGATCGCGGTCCCTCCCTCTTGAGAGAGAAAGATCTCCCTCTCGCTCTCCATCCCTCGCGGCCCCTCAAGGCCGGCATTACCTGCTACCTCAACGAGGCAGCCTTCCTTCCTGTCTTTCTTCACTTCTTCGTGGTACCCGGTGCTTAGCATTTAGGTACGAAGGAGAGAACCTCGCGGCACGAGCTCTTCTTCTCTCCCTCTCTGTCTGTCTCTCTCGTTACCGGTCGAAATATCTTATATATTTTTTTGAAAGTTGTTTGTTTGTTTCCTTTAGCCATTTCTCAAGAATCCAGGGGAGCTCCCTAGAGGCCTCGGCTCCAGGCCCTGATAACTAATCACCTATTATATTATTGTGGTTCTATTACGTCCAGGTTGGTGAGGTTTGCACTGTCGTCGTGTGCGTAAACCGATTTTTTCAACCAGAGATACATCGGAAATGACGTCATACCGGGAATACGTCACTTCCTGTTCGAAAATCTAATTTTTGACCGGAAGTGACGTCATACCGGGAATACGTCACTTCCGCTTTGAAAATCTAATTTTCGACCGGAAGTGACGTCATACCGGGAATACGTCACTTCCGGTTTGAAAATCTAATTTTTGACCGGAAGTGACGTCATACCGGGAATACGTCACTTCCGGTTCGGAAATCTAATTTTTGACCGGAAGTGACGTCATACTGGGAATACGTCACTTCCGCTTTGAAAATCCAATTTTCGACCGGAAGTGACGTCATACCGGGAATATGTCACTTCCGGTTTAAAAATATAATTTTCGGCCGGAAGTGACGTCATACCGGGAATACGTCACTTCCGGTTTGAAAATCTAATTTTCGACCGGAACTGACGTATTTCGGTATGAGATCACTTATGGTCTGTAAATAAAATGTTCAAACCGGAAGTGACGTGTTTCCTTGAAATGTCCGGAAATCTAAGTTACCGGTTTGTAAAATTCCACGCTTCACAGCGAGGGCTCGAGACGCTCGTGCCACAACAATCTGCTAGTATATATCGAAGACCGTGTATTTCGGCTTCACTAATCGTCGAAACCTTATCATGATTGCCCCTGGCTCATGGCTGTTAGCGAGTTCCTAGAAAAGTCGGCAACGTCAGCTGTACTTGTGCTCCGGGCCATTTATAGATTGTGAAATAGTCGCACGGAATCGGTCCCAGAAATTATGTCACTGCAAAAACTTTTTTGTTATATATTTGATCAATCATGTACGATCTTTGGATACCGGAACTTTCCTATCACCAAGAGAGATGCCGAAAATTCCGCATTACCCAAGAACAATTATATATTGTTTAATTTAAAAAATGTGTACTATTACAGATAATACTACTATTCTCGAGATTTCGGCTTTCATAGCATACAGAAGTGGATTTCGAAAAATCCTAAATCCCATATAGTATATCGGAATAGATTTCGAAAATCCGAAATCACTCCCATCCGATATATATAGATCACTATCATAAAGTGATCGAAACTTCGCTGAATTTCGCGACGATCGAACAGGTATATCGTACAGTTACATTGGATAGAAAACTTTGGTATTGGTGACTTTCGTCATAGATCAATATTGGAACAAGATTGATAAGACACGGGTCTCGCGGCCGTTATCCTTGCGAGTCGAGGACGAGCATAAAAAAAAGCAAACAATTATATTACATCGACCGGGGAGGCGCGGACAATCTCGCCGATCTCTCACTTATGTACGTGTGGCGTGTACGGCGAATGGATTACGTCCACTATGCAACAGCACTGTATTGATTACGTGCCGACCGTACGCTCGTTCGGTCCCGGCTCGGAGTCGATCGTGTAGTCATTATTATCGAGCGTGGGTGTTATTATTATACGCGAATTCCTCGCTCATTGCAGCGATTACGTGCCTTTCCCGCTCGCCTCCCTGCGCGGAGTTCTCCCTTGCAGTTGTAACGTAATACTCGCTCGAGCCAAAAAAAAAAAAAAAACAAAAAGAAAATACCCGTTTATTTGGCCAACTGACGCGCATGCGCGCGGCGAAGACACCGTAAACGTATTTATTGCCGACGATGAAAATTTCGAAAGAAATTATTATCATCGTACGCAGGTCATTTCGTCGATCATATTTCTCGATGAATCGATAATCGTGAAGGAAATGACTCACGTCACAGTCCCGACGCACCGAAGCGTCAGCGGTTTGATCGGACGAGCGGAGAAAAGAAGCGGAGATCGTCGATTCAGTCTGGACTGTCACATCGATCGTCCGCGATGCAACGGAACTTCCGAGTCTCGATAGAGCGCTTTAGAATACCAGACGTCAATCTTTGACTATTATTTTTTATTTATCTTTATTATTACCTATAGTCGTTGTCAGTATTATGATTATCGGAAGAGCTTTAAGCTCGTGTTTAATAAAAAATAAAAAATCTATACCAATAATCTCAATAAAATCACTGAAGTAGAGTTTTTTTTTGTAGTACCAAAGAATGTAATTAAGTGGCGAAGAATATGTTTAATTACAGTCAGTATGAAATATTTATTGTCCAAACTGATGCTCAAAAGATCGAGCAACAGTTCAAACTTGGCGTCGATTAAGTGTGATCTTAGGTTCGAACATGAGATCAAACTTAAGCACGCAATGAAGTTCGGGCCAAACTTGGATCTTAAATTCGATCTCAAGACCGATCTTAAGTTCACACTAAGGTCCTAAAATTCGGCTCTTAGAATGCACTTCAATCTTTGATCATAAAAAAAAATTTACCTGCAGTCGGTCTATCATAATGATTAATATACCTTCAAGCTTGCCTTTAGTAAAAAAAAAAAAAAAAATAAACAACAACAATAATCTCCCTAAAACCACTACAGTAGAATTTTTTGTCGTGCAACCAAAGAATATAATTAACGTCACAAAGAGTATCTATAATTACAGTCAGTACGAAAGGTTTCAGGGAGCTTGACCGGACGTTTCGTACTGTACGCGCTCCGCGGAGAGGGGGTAAAAAAAAATGAGCTCGCCTGCGAAGCGAGAACTCTCCTCGGCTGTCCGGCGGATTGAGACGTCGGGAGATCGGATTGCCAAGGTGGAAGAGTATCCTCGCGGATATACAGCAGCGTCGGTAGCGCCGCGCGGCACTCGACGGCGCGGAAGAACGCACCGGCAGATGTAAGTGTACGATCGGGGATCAGCAGCGGCCCGGTGTGTATATCGCGCGAACATTTCTCTCTATGTAAAGCGGCGCTCGTCGCCGGTTGCACCGCGTGCTGCGGAGCCCGCGAGAGGAGGGAGAGATATACATGAATTCCATTCTCACAGAGAGCTCCGGCGAGGATATGGTATAGAGAAGCGAAGGAATGCCGCGCGCGGTGCGGCCGAGCGAGCACCGACGTCCCAGCTGGGTGGTCGGAAACTCCACAAGTGGGCGACAAAACGCTCGGCGCTCGAGCGAGCGAGCGAGCTAGCTAACGGCCCACGGGTTTCGATGACTGTCGGAGAAAATAACGACGTAACGTCCCGTACTTTCATCGATTATCTCGTAATCCGTTTGCGCACGAACGACTCGTTAAACGTTCACTCGAACTTGGCACCCCGGACTGTACGACATTGTATCGGTAACGATTGATAGTGGCTACGGCTTTTTCGTCGACTTTGTTATACATTGTTCATTTTTTTTATTTTTTGTTTCGAGAACGAATATCGCAGGAAAAAAATAATGAACGATCTTGTGTCAGGTCGACTGTGAGGCAAACGGACCGAAGACTGGACACGTCCCAGTTACCGGACTACATTGTAAAAAAATTGATGTACATTTAGTGTAGCGGACTCGAAGTTTTAATTCAGAAACTGGTACATTCGATTTAATGTACAATTGTGATGAAAAATGTATATGATTTTTCATTCAAATTAAAGTATTTTTATAGTAAGACTTTCAAGTGAATTATTAAAAGTGAGGCATTTCCAATGTTTTTAATACATTGAACATTAATTCTTCATCACAAGTCGTACGTGAAACGTAACATTAAATTTCATACGAAATTTTTTTTTAAGCGTAGCCCGTAGATTTGAGTTTATTACGAATAGAGTAGTTAAAAATAGCAGTTACTGTTAAAAAGGCATCTACGATTAGTAATTGATATTGCATGTAAAAGATCGGCACAGAAGTAAATAAATTTAATTGCAATTTAATTTAATGCGTAAATAATAATTTAATTGTTACATTTGTTTGAACTATAGTCGAATTTTATGTCCGGACTGATAGGCGGAATCGGAAATCGACAGACACGACTATCTCGACACCGAGCGAAACCTGACAAGGGTTTTATCAGCCGCGCTTTGATGCTTCATGTGTTATTCTATGAATATACATGTTTCACAGCAAGAATTAATAGAATACCCAGTTCCTATTCGTGTTGCTACGAACTAGCTGAGTTCGTGCATCCTCACTCTCAGAATTGTCGACCGCCCGAAACATTGGGGAAACGTCTTCCGAAAATCGGGACACACCCATAAATAGCTGACAAGCAACTGGTGCACTACATCCCAGCATTTCCGTGACTAAATATTTCTCAAGATGTTGCAAAAGTATTTAATGGATCTGTTTTGGAAACTAGAAAGTTTAACCTGGAGGTTGGTCACCTCCTTTTCCAAAAATGATCGACGAACGATAGCGGAAATTGAGTTGGAAGATAAATATAGCGCCTTAAATGTCCGGCGACTGGTGCGTTTAATCGTTCAAAGAATTATCTGTCCCAATCGACGTTGGCAGAGAATTCGTCGTATCGTGTGAAAACAACGATCGGAAGGGCGACTTTTCTGTCCGGAAGTATAGAAATCAAGTTCCAATCGATTTTCTTTTTCGTAATGCATACAATTACGGGAAATCGCAATGGCGATCTAACAAAGTGAACGGGGGGGTTCATTGCTATTGGACGCATTCGCTCAATCGCTCTTCATCGCTCACGATGGCTTCGAAGTTTCCCCGAGAGTTCCCTCGGTTAGACACCCGACGGCTCGCACTTTTCCATGGCCAACAGGTGGCTGGTCGCCGTCCCGCTGGAACTGGTTCGCCCGGCATAGCTCCCTCGCTCGCGGTGAATCAAAACAACTCGACGGATACGCGGCCGCTACGCTTCGAGCCGTGCCTCGAAACAATCCTATGACTGAAACTTAATCGGCGATAGTCTTACCTTGAAAGAGAATTAAGTCCTCCTCTCCTCCGGACTATTCACGAGAAATTGCCGCGTCGACCACTCCGGGAAGTCCGCGATGAACCGCTGCTTCCGTTTCGTCCGCGCTTATGCGGCGATTCACAACAGAAAAAAAAGAAAACTAAATATACTAAAAAAAAATAAAATAAAAAAATAACACGAAGCACGAAAGAAAAAGAAACTCGCACAAACGGACGATTCACTGGTTTAACACTCGGCGAGCACTTGGGGTTTTTTTTTCTTTTTCAATTGGTTTTACACGCGCTGAGATCGACCGACGAATTCACCGGAGCGTCGGGTGATAACTATAACAAAAACAATGAATGGTCGCGGTGAGTCTTGGGACGCGAACGCATTTGAACCGTCGACGAGGATGAACGCTCGAGCGTTCACGAGCGAATGAGATTCCGGAGGATCCACGCTATACCTCAGACGCTCGTTTCGATCGTCGCGCCGTAAGATCTTCGCGGTGGTGTCGCGAAACAACGACGACGCGCCGAGGAGCTCGGTCGGTAATGCAGAGAAACGACTTACCGACGCTCGCGTCTGACCGAACCACTTACCTGCATCACTTGCACGATCGACAAGACGATTCTGCAATATCCTTCGATTCGATTATCGTCCCACGGTTTCCACGACGAACCCGAGGGTTCGAGAATTATGTGCAATTTTTTTATTTTTTTTTTTTAGTGGTGAACAAATCGAGGCGGGACAGCGGAATGATTATTATTCGACATGGTCAATGTTTTTTTTTATTTATTCATTCAATTTTTATTTTTAAACAATATGTTCATTTGGAGGACAGTCACCCCTCAAGAAATGAATATGATATAGTAAATACGTTTCTTTTTACAATTTATACCATATACACAATAATGTAAGGTAATTAGAGAATAATGATAATGCAAACCTAGGGCGCAAGACGTAAAGTGGAAAAACAATGAAACAAGAAAGAAAAAAGAAATAATAAAGAAACGATAAAGAACAAATTATTTATATGTATAGAGTACACGTTACGGTGAACCACATTCCCCCCTCCTTCGACAGCCCCGACGGGCCATCCGTATCTCGCATTTACAGATTGTGTTGTGGAATTTATTCGTTTTACAATCGTTATTTTTTGTTTTCTTTGTTTTGTTTTTCTTCTTTTTTTTTAGTAAAGGCTCTCAATCCGTTTAAGCTGAGATTACTATAAAATAGGTAAAAAAGCCCTGTTCACAAAATATCTCGCAAATATTTTATGTATTATATTGTCACGGTGTTTCTCGATATTTTGTTTTTGTTTTTTTTAATTCTCATTATCTTCATCCTCAACTTTGTGTTTTTATTCTTTTCGTGTTTTGTTTTTATAAATCATAAGTCAAGCTGCGCGAACGGCAAATTGTACTACCAAGTAGGCAGGAGAGCACGAATCGTTCGAAATGAAAAATGTGTCACTATTTAAGTGACACAAAAGTACGGATAGCGCGTGTAATTTATACGAAAGAGCGAAATAAAAATGCCAACTTACACGGATCGCACAAAGTAAAAATTGAAAATTAGTAAATCGCTCGTCCCCCGTGCTGTTAAATACACGGTGGCCGGAGACGATTAAAGTTGGACAAATCTCTAAATCACCCATCGTTGCGAGCGCCAAAACTGATTACACCAGGAACTTATTGAATTCACATAAGGAATCGGCGATCATTCAGTTACGTTGTGTACAAAGCGTCGGATATAAATTACAAGGAAAAAAAAAACCAGAACGAAAAAAATAATAATTTACATCAACGTCGAGAGTACTGCTGCGTCGCGGTATTGAAATATAGATATCTGCGAGGTCTATGATCAATAATATAAACGCTCCCCCAAGTGTCAAGGAGCTTTGTGCGTGGCGGAGAGCTCACGTTCGTATTACAGCCGAGCCAATCGATCACACTCCGATATGTAAATTAATGACACCAAGTGTCGTCGTCGCAATTAAAAAAAATATCAAGACTCTTCTCTGAAACATTTTCAATGCGAACGGGGGTGAGCGCGACGTGCATACAGAAGACATTGACAAGTGGGACTTGTATCGTTTGATTTTTTCAGCTATTCTTCGCCGATTAAAAATTCAACTTCTTGTTATTAAAATAAATAGTCATAAAAAAAAAATAACAAACATTAAATGGAAAGTAAAAAACTTGTGAAAAATTACTCACAAAAATTGAATATGCGAGAACCCACGTAATAAAAAAAAACACATTCGGGTGGTAAACACGCAAGACAAATCTCTAAGATGCTTCTTCTCAGAGTCATCGATTAAGTTTGTTCAATGAATTTATTCGTTTTTTTCCTCTCTCTCTCTCACTCTCTCTCTCTCTTTTCTTTAACTCGAACAATATTTGTTAAGTAACAATAAGATTAGTGTCAACAATTTACTGCGTCAGAGTGGTGGCTCGGCCGTCGTCTCAGCCTCCACACCAATAAATATAATAATATTAATAATGATAATAATAATAATAATATTTAAATAAATAAAAAGCGAGTAGATAATTATTTCTCATTAAGTGAGTTTGGTCTCTCCTTGGTGCGGTTGCCCTTAACATGTCTCTCTCTCTCTCTTTCTCTCTCTATCTCTCACTCTCGTTTTCTCTGTTCCTTCTCATTTTTATTACACTCCTTTACTTTCTTTCGTAACTCTAACGTTTGCGTACGCACGGCCCTCTAACTTAGAAAAAAAAATGTAATTATAATAAAATCATGTGAACCTGTGTCGGATTGTCCGTGTCTCTCCGTCGCATCCACCGCACTTCCGGTCAATAATTTTGTACAGCAACGTGCGCACACCTCACTCGTGTCGCTGTCTCGAGAAAAAAACATATTTTTTAAATGCACAAAAATAGGACATACGCTCCGCGATATTTCGATATCTTTCGTCTCGGACATAATGTTGTTTTTTTTTGTTGCCTTTTTCTCTAAATCAGAATCACGCAGCGTCGCTGGATGAAATCTTTTGCGAACGCATGCAGAGTTCATTCGACGTGTTTTCCTTCGTTCACGCGTAATTTGATAGTCGAGAAAATTAAACAAAAATGAAAACTAAAAGAAAAAATCAAAATGACCCTAAGTAAATTAATAGATTACTTGTGCAGTGCGTTCGACACGCACAACTCTACACGTCGCTGAAATTTCTAAACTCTTCTGTCCGCCGAGCACCACGATCGCTTTTTTTTGTTATTCTTTAAACCCTTCAGCTTTGTATCGCGTACATTTCGCATAAACGTCGTGATAAACGCTTGTTTTTTTTACTTTTATACTTGATTTTTAAATATTTTGGCACAAACCCGAGAACAGAGTAGTTTAGTTTCAGTGACACGTTTATCGGAAACAGGCGTTATCAATAATACATTTATATATATTGTTCGGTACGAATATAATAAAATAAGTATAATAATGGTTGCAATAATAATAATAATAATAATAATAATAATAATAATAATAATAATAATAATAGTAATAATAATAATAATAATAATAATAATAATATGATCTAATAATAATCATAATAGGGTTTTTGTGGTGTTTGTGTATATATGTATGTATATATATAAATATATTACAATTATGGTGTAATTGGTGAAAGGCTCGATGAAACGAACAGCAGTAACTTAAATCTCGTCGGGGATTGCTTGACACCTATTCCTTCAATCACACGTCTCTTGATTCGCTTCCTCGGTCCACTCAACCCTTTACATTTCCCTCACTTTTTCTCGCTCGATTCGTAAAATGATTTATTTTTATTTTTTATTCTGATTTCAGAGCTCGGCACTTTCGGTTTTTGTCCGCAACGGAGCTTCGACCTCTGACGATATTCACGAGCAATTATTGTAACGAATTCCGATAAAACATTTACTTTAAAAAACAAGTATTCCTATTCTCCTTCGTAGGAGTAAGTGTCCTACATTCGAGGATAAAAAAAACGTAACCAAATATCTAAACGAAAGTTGCACGAATCCAGACGCGAAGCAACAGCGAAGACGAGAAACGATCGGATACGAACCGGCAAGCCTCGTCGGACAGTCGAGCTGGTGGGTTCCGGGCCTGATATACATATCTCTTATAAATATGTGTCTCGAAAATATCGAAATTTGTTTATTCTTTTTTTGTCTTATTTTTTGATAGCCCCCATTATTACGTTTTTTTGTATTATTTATTTCGTTTTTTTTAATCTCGTTATTTCTAGTCAACGTTTTGCTCCGCATAATTGTTGGATATAAAATTGTACCCCGTGAACCATTGGACCGCGCGCTTAGTTACCTAGGGCCAGTGGCCCGCCAACTCCGTGCCGTCTCGCAGTCGTTCGATCTCGTCGCGCTCGCACAAAAATAACAACGAAAATTTCAATCTTTTTACAACTTTTCTTTTTTTTTTCTCTCGTTTACCCGATAACTTTTTACCTATTTGTACAAATCTCGAGCGTTCGTCACAACGCCCGTCCTCGCCACCGGATCACAAACGAATATGTACCGCGTTTTCAATGTCAGCGAGCGGAGATAAAGCGAGAGAAACTGAGGGTTTCGCGGTCGCCGAGGTGAGCCGAGTAAGAGAGTGCTCTCATTTCTTCGTCTAAAAAACGCTCGGTGGACACAGTATTACCAGAAATAGCCTGGAAATATCCTCGGTAAGACGTGGTAGCAAAAATTGGGGCGGACGAGAGTCCCGATCGCTCTGAATTTACGCGCGTTTTCGAGACTCTGCCCTCAAGGCGGCGGCACTCACAATACCTATTTACAAAAATATACACATGAGCAACTTACATCTTACTTGTGTTTTCGTAATTGTACCCCCTTCATCTTCCTCAATCCCAAATATACCTCATTCTGCCTCCTTATAAGCCTCTCCACGAATTTCTGCTCTTTTTTTAATTTTAATTTTCTTTATATTCTTATCATTCTTCGAACTCTAATCGAAACCCACTCGTCCAAATACATCGCGCGGCGTTATTATCATCGTATTCTAGAAACCACTACGTCCCCCGTTACACTGTAATTAATGTAAAGAATTTATATCTGTTATAGGTTTTTTTGTTTTCTTCTTTTTTGTTTGTTTTCTTTTTTTGTTCCTGTTGTTGCGTATTTAAGGACTAAACGTTACTGTTCGATCTTTCTCGCTTATCTACAAAAAATCGCTTCGATCACACACACACACACACACACACTGTGTCAGCTTACGTGTCGCGGCTTCGATAGACCCGCGGCGCGTCCCAGACGAGCTTTGCTCTTTCATTATTCTTGCTTTTTCTTTTTTTTTCTCTGTGTTTATCTCTCGTTTCCGAAAGGCGAGCCACGCTTTCCCTCTCGCTCCCATATACATATACATTTATTCATAAGTATGTATACTCGTATAGATCTATATCTGCATTTTATATATTTTTTTCTATATACGTAATAAACTATAGACTCGCGGCGCGTAGATTTTTTTTGTATCTTTCACCGCGAGACGCCCGAGAGGAAGCGACTGAAGTAGCGAGTTGGGTTTTCTTCTTCTTCTGTAACCGACGATACTCTGTCGTCGCGCTTAACCCTCGCCCTCTTCGTTTTGTTTTGTTTTTCTGTTTTACTATTATTGTAACTACGCACATTATACAAAAGCAGGATATCTCGGGACCAAAAAATAGAACGCGACACGCTTGTCGCTTACGAATCGAGGCCTACCGATTTTCTCCTCTAAAATCATCGATTGCGATCACACGATACGACCGCTCCCCTCTCGCCAACCAAACATTTTTCTCCATTCGTCACACAGTCGCAGCTTTTTCGTAAAGAGTAAGTCACACTTTCGTTTTTTTTTTTAACCATTTCTACAAAAGAGTATTTTTTCATCGTTTCGCAAGACTCAACCGTCAGACCGTCGGCGGGGTCAATTTTTGCATTCAAATTGACTATCATATCGAACTTCGCTAGACGAATTCTTTCTTTTTTCTTTCGATATCGCCGATACGCGCGTCGACGATTTTACTGGCGCAAACTTTGTCACAATCGGTGACAAATCATCTTCACCCCCGGGTTCTTTAGGTACGATCTCTCGTACGATTATCCAAACTCCAAATTCCTTCGAGCCGTCCGACCTGCCTTTTGTTTTTACAGCCCTCATTGAGATTTCATTTTGTTTTTGTAATTAATTATTGCCTTTGCAGCGAGTTAGCCCTCGCGACGGTTACGTCAACATGCTCGGGTATGTCGCCATGTTGTGTGGAAGCGACGTTATGTAATTGGGAGTGGGCGGCCGGGGGCTGTGCCACTGGGGTCAGAGGGCTCGCAACTTCTTTATTCCAGCTTGGACGTAGCGTACGAGATCGCGCAATGAACTCTTCAGTGTCAGCGGGCCCATTTTTTCGTCCAGCTCGATGAAAAATTCTGAAAAAAAGAAAAAAAACGTGTTCACCAAAAATGTTATCAGAAATTATTTTGATGGAGTCGAATTGACTATTAAAAAAAAATCAAGAACGAGGAATTGAAGAGCGATAATCTTGCATGCAAAATAAAGCAGCTAACAAACATTTTTTTTTAGACATTATTTCAACGCAGTCGAATCGACTGCTTTCTTTTTTTATCGAGCACGAAGCATCGGAAAAGAGATAATCGTGCCACATGCGTGAGCACAAGAATAATTGCAATGTTTACCTCTGTGCTTCTCGGTCACGAGAGCGTTCGCCTGATCCCACAGTTCGTGACCATTCATAAGCATTGTAAAATGATGATTCTGTTTCTGCATTGCCGCGTGAATGCCCATCGGTACGCTGACGTACGTGACTGCCGGCGGTTGACCGGAGACTGCACTGCGATTAGCGAGCTCGCCGCTGCTGTAACCGGAACTCTGGCTGCCGACTGAGCCGACTGATCCGGCTGGCGATGGCGTCGGGGACAAGGACGGTGTGCCCTGGCCTTCGGCCTGCACGAGAGTCGCTTGCGCTGGCTAAAAATGAAAGACGAAAGGAATATTAAAAAAAAAATCCTCAAGACAGGAAGGCGAAATTTGTCCTCGACAGGAAGTAGTTGCGCACCTTTTGATGATAATCCGCGAGTATTTTCTGGTACTCCTTTATCTCGTGCTTGCGCATTTTAAAGAGTTTCAGGTATATCAGAGACTGGCACCATAGGCTGAAATAAAAAAAAAAAACACGATGTTATTGAAGGCATGTTTTTTTTTTCGAGCTGAAAATATCCCCGAAGTGGGTTCGTTTGAGTAGACACTCACCTCAAGATTGCCAATTTGTTGTGTATACTACTCTCGGGTGAGTTGTTCTGTTGGCTCTTGAATTTCGAGGAGATGTATCTGCGGAGAATTGAGAATGTTAGTAACCAGGAAAAAAAAAGAGAAGAAAAACCGAAGAGGAAATTCTCTTTCATCGCGAAGTAATTAGCAGCGTTGCGGGCATTCTCGGAGGGCACGAAGCTCTCGTACTCACTTGATGAGGCTAAGTGTGTCCTTGTACATGGTAAAGGAGGCTCTCTCGGTGACGGGATCAGACTCCATAGCGTGTCCGGTCAACAAGAAGTACAGGACCGCCTCCAAGTACAGCATGCCTTGCGCCGTGAGTTCGCACTCCTCGTCGGCACTGTGCTTCAATCTCTTTGCTTCCGTCAGGTACTGATTCTGGTCCCTGTAATTATGAATGAAAAAAATTACGTCGTTGAAAAAAGAAGTTTACTGTTATACAAAAATTGTAAATTAGTGCATCGGATTGAAAATTCTTATGCTAAAAATGTTTTTAAAAAGTAAATGTAATGGACAATTGTGATAAAAATTTAATGGATTTTCACAGTTAAATTGAAGCATTTTTATAGTCAATTTAAAGTAAATTATTACAAGTACGGTATTTCTAAAGTAATATACTTTACGTTAATTTTTCACGATTATCCATGAAATTTTATATACTAGTTTTATGCATAAAAACTTCCAGTATCAGTACATTAAATTTCATTCGAATTTTTTACAGTGTAGATTCCAATAATTTCCGCGCAGTAAAAAAATTATTATTGTAATGTAGGATTAGCTAAAAAAAATATAAGAAATAAGATAAATTTTTATTAATATATCTTTGCTCACCTTTCCTGGTCCTCCAAAACTTCGTTCTGATGATTGAAGTAGGAATAGTAGACTCGATGAGGTGGTGGTAACGCCGCCGGTGGTGGCAACAGATTCATGTCGGGTTTTTCTTCCCGCTCGTGATTCGTTGGTTGAACGTCGTGTTGCTGTTAAAATTCAAATATCGTTGCATAACAAAATTCGATATTTTCTAACATTCTGAACACGTTTTCATGAAAATCTCGAAAAAATGTTTTCACCAAAACAAAGGAAGCAAAAAAAGTCCCCTATGAGGAAGTAAAAAAAAAAATCCAACCGATATCTGTTATCTTGTGAAAAAATAAAAATAATTCTTGAAACTCACCAAACTGGAAGAGGGTCTCGGCGGTGGAGTTTCCTTGTCGGCGTGTTTTCTTTTTCTCTTCTTCTTCTCCTTGTGCTGACCGCTGTGTTTTCCTTTGACCTCGCCGGAGCAAACACTCAAACCCGACACCGAACTGCTGCTCAGATTACGTTTTCGCTTTGGCGCGCTGCCGCTTATGCCAGCCGCCGGAGGAACGACACTAGCACCACTGCCACTCGCGACACTAACAGCCGCGGTCGCACTCGAGTTCGTAGCGGCGGAACCGGAACCGGTGCTGCCGTTATTGCTACCGCTACCGCTCGCAACCGGACGATTTTTCGAGTCCGTTTCGATGGTTTCAGCTTTAATCGCGGACCTCTTGCTCTTCGCCGGAGCTTCCTCGGTCTCGACTTTAACAGCCGGTGTCTCGCCGTGAGTCCTGGACTCCGCCGAGGACGGTGGTCTGGGAGTCTCGACGATCTCGCCTTCCTCGGGAGTCGGTGGTCGGGGCACGGTCGCGGGCGCCGGATTGCTCGCGGCTTGCCTCGACGAGGGTCTCGACGAGGCCTGCCGCGACGATGGCCTCGACGACGTTCTCGACGACGGCCTCGAAGGCGGCCTCGTGTCCGGCAATTCCGTACGCTGTCTCAGTTCTTGGCCTCTCGATGGTTGGGGTATGTGAGGAATTTTGTTGAGATCGAGCCGACATATCAAGCTCGGCACGCCGTTGACGTAGACGAGCGGAGGAAAGGTCGGCGTCGACGAGGCTTGGGACGACGGCCTCTTGTAGGGACTCTCGCTGCCCGTCGGCGTGCTCGCCGGGCCCGTGTACTCCTCGACGTAGATGCCACACTTTCCACCGCCTTTGCCTCCCTTGCCGCCTTTGCCGCCGCCCTTCGCGCCGCCCTTGGAACTGGAGAAGAGTTTTCGCAACGTGTCGCTCTTCTTCTTGTCCTGAACGTTGCCGCCGTCCTCCTCCTGCAACTTCGGCGCTGGACTGTTGTCGCTGTCCGAATTGTCCGGAGACGTCGCTCGCGTCAACGGCGCCCTCGGCCTGGGCGGCACTCGGGCAACCTGGATACGATTGTTTCTCAGCGCGACCTCGGACTCGCTGTCCGAATCCGTCGCGCAACCTGAAGTGTTCGTCACCCGCGATCTCGGACGACGCGACTTCGATTTCGCTGGACTCTTCTTCTTCTCGGATTTCTTCGTCGGCGATTCGGCGACCTTGCTTCGCTTGACGGGAAGCCTTCGCCAGCGGGAATCCTCGTCGGAGCCGTCGTCGTTCTTGTTCGTCGGCCTCTCGTCGTCGCTCGACGAGACGCTGAGGCGAGGTCGACGCTTCTCGGTCGTCGGAGCCGGCGCTGCTACCCGTCGTCGCTCCGCCTCGGAGTCGCTCGAACGATCTTGCGATCTGTAAAACAGAAGAGAATCGTTTTAGACAACTGGACTTTTTTTTTGGGTCGACGATGCCGACGATAAGACCTTTGGGGGCTGAATTCTCTGGTCCTAGTATCGCTAAATGTAAAAAATGTATCGTGGAATATCGTGAATCCTTCGAAGTCTAAAACTTTATTGACATGCGAACAATATTTCAAAATTTCACGATGACAAATGGATTTCTCTATTACACCTCGACTATCCGAACTGTCCGTGCCTCGAACTACGCTTGCCTTGTTTGAATTTCTATTATCCGAACCATGACGCAAAATTTCAATGTCATTTCGTAATTCGACTCCAAGGGCTGCAATGTACACTGTTAAAAAATTATAAATCCAACCTACCAGACTGAAATCTTTTATGCTAAAAGTGGTACGTTAAATTCGATGTACTAATTGCTTTTTTTATGTAAAAAAATAACTAATTTTCAATGTTTTTTCGCAAAATAAAATGTAGAAAAAGATAAAAGGTGACGCCGGACATCTCTGGCTCAAATCTTAAAATTTTTTATATACGACACAAGATTTTTCAGAATTATTTCAGATTTTTTAATTGTGACGATCAATAAGATTCTCTAATAATAAATAATTACAACCTGTGTTTAAAAATCTAATAAAAAAATCTAAATGCTTTTGAGAGTTAGCTCTGTCATATAAAAAATCGCGGCCCAATCCAAGATCTGAAGGTTTAGAGCCGGGTCGAAATGGTATGGAATGCCCATTTAAGTCTCGGGTCTCACAACGTCGAGCTGCCCTTGCACTCGTAATCACGCTCGGCGCGAGGCTCCCGTACGTGAAGAGTTAATCCGAACAGGGTTCAACCCCAATTGATTCGGATAATCGAGGATCTACTGTCTACATCGCTCTAATTCGCCCGGACTTCGCAAACGAGCGTAACACGAAGTTTGCTTGCGTACCTTGCGTCGCTCGCGTCGTCGCTCGTGTCGACCGTGGGCTTCGAGATCGGAGTCTTTTTCTTCGGGCTCGCAACGACTCGGGGCCTGCTGCGGGTCTTCCCGCTGCCCTTCGGATCCTCTGACGGCGTTCTGTGACCCTTCGGGCTCTTGGTAGATTTCCTCGGACGTCCGCGTTTCCTCACATCCTGCGGCTTTGGTTTGTCGGCTTGTGACCTCGACTCCTCGACGGCCTGACGGGCCGGCTTTTCGCCGTCCGAATTGTGATCGCTGTCGCTCAGCAGTGTCAGCATCGTAGCGTTTCTCGTTCTCTTCAACGCCTCGTCCAACTGCCAATCGTTGTTCGAGTGGCTTGGATCGCTCCGACGCGTTCTCGTCTCCGCTGACGCTTCCTCCGGCGAACTTTCGCGGCCCGCAGTGTCATCCTGAAGACAGAAAAAAGGAAACAATAAGAGCCCATTCGGAACTACCGCTCGTCATTTTCTCGATCAATATCAATGCTCGTGACAGAGAACGAAGTTAATTTTTTCTCAAGGCTTCGTAATTTAAATACAAATTTCATAGACGAACATCTTTACATGCAAACTCGACTTGTCAACGGGATAAATTTCATTGGCAACAAATTCTCGATTAATGCCAGTGCTCGTGATAGAAACGAAGTAAGTCCATAATTTTTTTGCAACTTTGCGAATATAATTCGAATATAAATTTTTATTGGCGAACATTTTTGTATGCAATCTTTGTATGCATATTGGCCTCTTTTATTGACATCTTAGTATGCAATTGCAAGTTCGTTACTCGTCAAAGAGGTTAAATTCGGCCTCAAATTCTCACCTGAGCCGGTTTGTTCTCGGAGCTCTGATCGCCGGTTTGCACGGTAGTTTTGTTGAAGAAGCTACTGAGATTCCACCGATGTTTGGACTCCTCGACGGCGGGCGGTGGTTCCTCGACCGTGGCTTTCGGCGAAACGGACGGTGGTGTCGTGGGTCCCTTGGTAGGTGGCGGTGCGACCTCATCCTCGGAGTCGTCGCTGCTGTCCGTTCCGGAGTCGGATCCGGAGTCGGAGCTCGAGCTCGCGCTGCCGGAGCTCTGGGGAGCTTGGCCCGGAGGGCTCGGCGGCCTTTGGTGCATAATCTTTGGACTCGGCGATCGTTTTCCGGGCGGACTCGGCGGCGGCGGGGACAATATCCTTTCGGGAGTCGCCTGTTTCGGGGGTGTCATGGATCGCGGTGGACTCAACGGTCTCGCTGGCGACAGAGGACCCAGCGGTGACATTCCCATCGGGGACATCGGAGCTAGCGGAGGCGGCGCTGGAGTCATCGCTGGTATCAACGGCGCCGAGAGACTGCAAAATAAAATAAAACACCCAATTAAATCCCACGGATTAGATTTAATCTTGGATGAGAGATAGCGGAAAGGCTTCGAATGCCCCACATCGAGAGCGCGCGAGCCGGTTAAACGATTAATGATTATACTCACTCGACCGAGAGATCCGGACTCCTGTTGCCTCTTGACAACCTTGATCCGGTCTCCTACGAAGTAAACAAAACACACGTTTTTCACACTACGTTGTACATTGTCGAAATCGTTCGAAACAAATCACCATTTTTTCGTGCCGTGATTTACGTATTTATATATTTTTTTGTTGACTCCGACTCACCTTGGAAGTTCCCTCATCCTCGCTGTCTTCGGACAAGCTCAGGTCGCGTTCCAGATCTCTGCGACAGAAAGAAAAGAATTCTGTTAAAAAACAATCCATCTACATAATATTTCGTTATGTAAATATACTAGCAGGTCGTTGTGGTTCGGGCACTTCGAGACCTCGCTATTGACTATGAAATATAAAAACCGAAAATGTAGAGTTCTGCACATTTACCGGAAATACGTCACTTCCGGTTTTTATATCTTATTCTTTGACCGGAAGTGACGTCGTACAGGAAATACTGCACTTCCGCTTTGACAATCTCATTTTTCGTCCGGAAGTGACGTCATATCGAAAATACGTCACTTCCGGTTTGAAAGATCTCTATTTGCGCCCGGAAGTGACGTCACACCGGAAATGCCACACTTCCTGTCATATTATTATTATGTATTCCTGACTATCGTACGAGTTCTCCAAAAACTCACACCTTACTTTTCTATACAGCAGATATTCAGCAGACTAAAATTTTCTCGCAGACTCTCGGGAGAAAATTCATACATCACTTTCGAGTGCTCTCCAGAAACGCTCTTAAAACGAATCCCTCAGCGTTATAGTTTCGTCCTCCGCAACTTCGCATCGAGTCACGGTGAGCGAATCCCAAGTCTCGAAACTTCTAATAGATCACAATGTGGAGCGAATGCCCACGGTTACTGCGATTCCATATAACGGAACATGTCGCGCGAATCGTCAAAAGCCCCGGCAATCGTGAAGTTTCGCTCGGAGCGGAGCTGAGTGAAGCGGAATTGTGGTTGAAGCTAACACGTACCCGGGTAGACGATAGTGCCGGAGAATGGAGCATGGGACGAGTACGGGCGCAACTGTGTCGTGTACGTGGAACATAAGCACATAGGACAACGAGTCTTCGCACATATGCGTACAGACCTGCCATACGTATGTACACACATATCCGTGCACATACCGTACATTTATATATGTATATGTATATGTATATGTATATGTATATGTATATGTATATGTATATGTATATGTATATGTATATGTATATGTATATGTATATGTATATGTATATGTATATGTATATGTATATGTATATGTATATGTATATGTATATGTATATGTATATGTATATGTATATGTATATGTATATGTATATGTATATGTATATGTATATGTATATGTATATGTATATGTATATGTATATGTATATGTATATGTATATGTATATGTATATGTATATGTATATGTATATGCACATACACATATGTGCACATAATACGGTAGATGTAGGGAAGCGGAGGACAGCGGGCGTCGACCCCGCTCGCGCTGTCCTACGTCGTCGGCTGGGCACGAAGGTTCCCCTGCCTGCGAGCCAGCCCGCTGCTCAGTCTTCCGACTGCGCTACCTGACTCTCTTTCAGTGTCTCTCTCTCTGTCTCTTCCATCGCTCCCTCCGCGTGTGCTCGGTGTATCCGCATGTACGCGGAGTTCGCCGCTTTCCCGGAGGGCGATGCGCGCCCGAGACTCGTCACAACTGTATCGGAATCCGGAATGGTCGGAGAGTCCTCCGATTCGGCCGGTGTCGGGCTCTTTTTTTTACCCTTTCAGCCCTTCAACGACTTTTTTTTTGTTTTTTTTTTTTTTTTACATTCGATCGACTGCCATCCACACGCCGTTAACTTCAACTTCATCGTCGCGTGACGTTTCTATTGTTGCAGGGTAGGAGCCGGACATGCGGATTGCTTTTTCAATTACCTTCGTTGCTCGAGGGTGGAAGTTGTGGAAGAGCGCGGGGTTTTGAGTCGGGTCTATTGGAGCGGTGTATTTTTTTTTTTTTTTTTTTTTAATAATAGGTCGTTGCTTCTGTCGTCATTGTGATCGCGATAGAGAGACCGTCTTGGGAGAGAATCAAGATGCTCTTCTTGTTCGCGAATGGGACACGGGGGAGGAGGAGGAGGAGAAACAGGAAAATGTATTTTGTTCGCGTGTGTGGGACTGCGGGTGTGTGTACCGGTCGACGTACCGGTACCGTGATAACTCGCCGGCTTTACGAGGCGGCTTGCTCGAGTAACTCTGATAAGAATCTGGGAGACCCCGACGTCCCGACAACGGCGACTGTAAGCCAGCGAAACTGCCCGGGGGAGGAGCACCGCTTATACGACCAACGAAAAACCGTAAATCGCGGCTAATCGCGGGAAGGCATTGCGCGCTCATTCTTAAGGGGCAAAACTCGCGCCACGGTTCAACGGGCAGAGGCACGTTATTATTTTCTTTTTTTTTTTATGCGGCGATTATTTGCTTTTTGATCGCTGATTTGTTTACTTGTTTATTGGTGATTTAATTGTTTTTCGATCGCTAATTTATTTATTTATTTATTTATTTGTTTATTGCTGATTTAATTTATTTCGATCGCTAATTTATTTATTTATTTATTTATTTGTTTGTTTATTGCTGATTTAATTGTATTTCGATCGCTACTTTATATATTTATTTATTTATTTATACATTTATTGCTAATGTGATTGATTGCGATTGACGATCAATAAATAAAGGACTGTTTGATTTCGAAATTTTGTTTTCTTTCTCTTTTAACTCCCAAATAAAAAAAATATCTTCCTTGTTGAAAAC
This sequence comes from Ichneumon xanthorius, assembly GCA_917499995.1. Lineage (NCBI taxonomy): Eukaryota > Metazoa > Arthropoda > Insecta > Hymenoptera > Ichneumonidae > Ichneumon > Ichneumon xanthorius. The sequence continues at coordinate 14,021,321 of OU824205.1, read as the reverse complement.
GAGGTAAAAAATATTATCGGGCAATCCGGTTTTTCCTCATTTATCGCCAATTTAAATAATGGCAATTGAAAATTAATAGAGGACAATTTTATTTCGTAATATCGTTATCTTTCTTTTTCTTTTAATTTCCAAAAAAAAAAAATCTATTTCCGTTTTCCGATTCCTATTGGTGATGCTCTCGGAAAGATAACGAACAATCACGACCGCGAGCTTTAAATTAAAACCTCCGGGGAACAAAATTTCCCCGGTTTAAATTCGTCAAGATTTTTAGAGAAAACGTCATAAAAATTTCGTCGGGCATTTAACTCCGCTTTTTTCCCTACACATACCAAACACCCGGGCCTTTTCTAATTTATTTACTCATCGATCACCAATTTAAATAATACCAATTGAAAATGAATAAATACAGAAAAATTTCATTTCGTAACTTTGTAATCTTTATTTTTTTTTCAATCTCCAAAAAAAAGAATTCTACCTCCGGTTCCCGATTCCTATGGGTGATCCTCTCGGCAGGACAACCCACAATTACGACCGCGAGCTTTCAATTAAAACCTCCGGAGAACAAAATTTCCCCGGTTTAAATTCGTCAAGAAATTTTTATGTGAAACTCGGTAGAATTTTCCTCGGTTATTTAACTCCGTTTTCGCCGCCACACGTACGGAACACAGCCGAATTCGGAGCTCCGTCCGGAGATCCGTCCGCCTCTCGCTGTCTCCCGTTTTTCTCTCCCTCTCGCTTTCCCCGTGCGGTGAAAACTAGTTTGCACGATGCGGGAGAGACGGTGTGGTACAGGACTGCGCACAACACGCGAGGCCATTTCCTACGTTGAGGAACATCAGCACCGGCACAGCAATCGCGATCCTCTTCACGGAGAGGAGAGCCCGGGTGTAACGTGACTCGGCTTCCACGAATGCATATGCGAAACTTCGACGACGTGTGCGCATTTATGTGTATGCATGTGTGTGTGCATTCGTGTGTGTGCGGGGCGCGCACGACACGCGTATAACGAGGAAGTGCCAGCTTCCGGCAAGGCCAGGAACGAGTTATCTCCCCGTTACGGAACGAGTCTACGTATTTCTGCGCCTGTAAACACACACGCGCGCGGCACACGTGTGCGTAGATAAATTTATACAGAACGAAGCGTGCGCGATACACGGCAAGGAGCAACGGAATTATTTGGCCTTGTCGAGGACAAAGACTTTTTTTTCGCTCGATTAATTCCTTCCTCTTTTCTATTCGATTTATGTATGTATGTATTTATGTGTGTGTGTGTGTGTGTGTGTATTTGTCGTCTTAATTGCTCCGGCTCGCGGTGACGAGATTGCGCGTTATCGAGAAACCTAACACGGAGAAGAAAAGGCTGTATAATTAACTATCCTTTTTTGTCCGTGAATGTTCATCATTTTTTTTTTCCTTTTTTGCTGATAAATTGTTGTGTTAATGGGAGACAATCGCGAAGGCTTCCGGAGAACACATTCTTCGTTGGAGGTAGGGAGGCTTTTTATTTTATTTTTTTTTTTTTTTTTAGTTTTTACTTGTAAATTGTATGGTTGATGGGAAAGACAATCGTGAACGTTTCTGGAGAATAAATTTTTCGTTCTGTACGAAGCTGTTTCTTTTTTATCTTTAACTTTTTACTTAGAAATTGTAAAGTCGATGGGAAAGACAATCGCGATCGTTTCCGGAGAACAAATTTTTTTGTTTGATGTATGAAGTTTTTTTTGATTGTCCCTTTTTTACTCATATAAATTGTAAAGTTAACAGGAAAGAATCGCGAACCTTTCTGAAGAACAAATTTTTCGTTCAATGTACAAAGCTTTGTTTTATTTCACCTTTTTACTTATCAATCGTAAAGTCAATGGGAAAGACAATCGCGTTCGTTTCCGGAGAACAAATTTTTCGTTGTAGGTACGAAGTTTTTTTTTGTCCCTTTTTACTTATAATTTGTATAGTTAACGAGAAAGACAATTGCGAACGTTTCTGGACAGGAATTTTTTTTTTTTATGTACGAACCTTTTTTTATTGGCCCTTTTTACTCAGAAATTGTAAAGTTAACAGGAAAGAATCGCAAACCTTTCCGAAGAACAAATTTTTCGTTCAATGTACAAAGCTTTGTTTCATTTCACCTTTTTACTTATCAATTACTTGTCAATTGTAAAGTCAATGGGAAAGACAATCGCGATCGTTTCTGGAGAACAAATTTTTTGTTGTATGTACGAAGTTTTTTTTTATTGTACCTTTTCACTCATAAAAATAGTAAAGTTAACAGGAAAGACCATCGCAAACCTTTCTGAAGAACAAATTTCTCATTGAATATCCGAAGCTTTTTTTTTTTACTGCGCGCAGCGGTGTCGGAGATTATGTTGCGATAATGAGAAGTGATATTGGAGAATTTCGTCGGGAAAGATCCAGCGGGGGAAGTCGAGGGATTTAAGGAAAATTCCTCGGGTTCGGATATCTCCATCGAGACACGAGAATCTCCGCGATAGTCTCCGCTCGGAGCCGGATGACGGAGCCGTGCTCCGGCGAGGACGGAGACGCTCTCTCGCTCGGTCCCGTCTTTTATTTTTTTTTTCCCTTCCGGCCCTTCGTCGGCACCCTTCGCCGGCAGCCCCGAGCTGGAAACTTGGAGCAATCGATACCGGGAATCTTATATCTCGTTCTTTCCACGAGCGCAGAGCGAAGGAGGGAAAGATGTAACTATACCGGGGAAAGCAACGCTTTCGCCCATTGACGCCGCCCTTGTTCGGCTTTTCCTTCGCGCCCTTTTCCCAACCGGCTCCGAAGTCGTTCCCAACACCGCGGCGACTCTTCAACTTTCTCCCGTCTACTCGCGTTTTTCTCGTTTAACGATTAACACCGCGTTACCCGGGCTATCAGCTCGTCGCTGGATTTGTAGGGATTCAGGAACAACATTCGACGGCTCTTTGCCTCGAAAACTTCGCTTTTCACCTTTTTAGGCGTTCTATTTTTTTTTATTTTTTTTTTTACGGAATAGAGCTGGATTTTTTTCCTTAATCCGGACGATTTGGGTAAGTGCGCAAAAAGGGTCTTTCGATACTCGGCGGTGAAGCTCGATTTTAATTCTTAGAAAAAAAAATACCGCGAGATCGGACGATCTGGACGAGGCGGGGAGGAATTATTTTATTTTATTTTTTTTCTAATTTCATTTAACCAGCTATCAACTCATCGTCGGATTTGTAAGAATTCCGGAAAAATTTTCGCCGTGTCTCCTTTTCAAAGACTTCGCTATTCAACTTTTTGGATAACCGCGCAATTCTGGATAGACAAACAGTAATTTACGATACTAGTGCGATAAAACTTTTTCCGACGCGTGTGAATTTGCACAAGTGAGTTAAGAAAAAGTTTTTCGCACAAGTGTCGTGGCAAATTTTACTTCACAAGGTGTGAAAGTGAGTTTTACAGCTTTACGCGCGTGAGTGCGTAAAACTGCAATTTTCGCACCGAGCGAAGCAAAAGGCTCTTCCGATCCTTTTACTCGATTTCAAAGGTCAGGAAAAAAAGTACCACGAGTTCGGGCGACCAGGACGAGGCGGCAAGCTGAGACGAAAGGATTCGATTTTTTCAAATTTTATTTCACTGTTATACCGGTCATTTCCGCAATCGACTTAATTCACTGGACAGATTAAGAAAAAGAAGAGGAAAAAGATTGTGTTCTTTTTCCCGATATACTTGGGACTCTCGCCCCCCCCCCCCCCCCTCTCTGTTCCTAAATGAACTTCCGGCCCGTCTCTCATTCACTCTCGAAGCGCCTCTCCACTCACTTTCGCGTTATCTCTCGCCCGGCTAGCTGATAAAATAGACTCTCTTCGTTTCCGTGTCATTCCTACCGGTACTCGGGAGGAGCAAGAACCTTCTTTCGTTTGTTTTATCACGCTGCGCTGGACGGGGCTCCGAGATTTTCCCGAGCTGCAGCTGCAACCGAGCTTCACCCCCGCCCGCTCTCTTCGCCCCCAACTGCATCCGACTACGCTTCTGTCTATTTATTTCCTCCTCCACGGTACTTCCTTCGTGTACAACGCTCGTCGATCTCCAGTCCTTTTTCACCTTTTTTATTCCTCTCTGGGAGGAAACTGTTGTTTTCGCGAACGTTTATTTTTTGTTTTTTTTTGGGAATTTTATTAAACGTGTTCAATTTTTCAAAACTTCCACCAAGGGGCGCTCCACATTTAATCTGGCGGGGATCTACAGAGAGGTCGAAATGGGGGGGGGGGGGGGGGAAATGTTATTTTTATGCACTCACTCTTTAGAGGAAAATCCCTAAAATCGCCTTCCGTAACTCAATTTTGACTAAAAGTAAAAAAATCTCAATAAAAGTTAGTTGCATTTATTTTTATGCACTTATTTTTTTCTTTTTAATATCGCCGTCCCAAATTTACGTTCCTATCGATTTATTTCCTTCTCCACGGTTATTTCCTTCGTGCACAACGATCGTCGATCTCCGGTCCTTTTTTTCACTTTTTTTTACTTCCTTTTCGGACGAAACTGTTGTTTTTGCGGACAATTTTTTTGATATTTTTTTAAACGTATTTAATTTTTAAATAATCGACCAAGAGACACGCTCGACATTTAATTTGGCGCGAATCTACATAGCGATTGAAATGGTAAAAAAAAAGTAATTTCTTGCCATTTTATTATCACCGTCTTAAATTCAACCCAAGCGAGCGTCCATCCAACCAGCTAAAACCCGGACGAGCGCAAATAAAAACCAAAAAAAAAACTATTTATTAACTTTGCTCCACGAAGAAACCAAAGAATTCCCGAAGAACTTCGCTGCAGAGCGAGCTTCGTGAGTCCATGTAAATTACGAGAAGGAAATGGCAGAGCAATTCATAACTCCCCTCAACCTTAAGCTTCACCTCGAACTTGCTACCCTTGACTCCGTGCCGCACGACGACGTCTCCGTATCGTCGAAATTTTTGTTGTCCTCGTAATCCGATTTTTCCTTTCTCTTCCGTTTTACCCTTTTCCCTCCCGTATCTCACGCGCGAAGTCCCCGTTCGGTGTACCGTGCAGTCTCGGCTGTGCCTTTTGCATCCGCCCGTGCTTTTATATCCGGACATTCGAAGCGTCTTTCTTCATTTGGCTCGCATCCTTCACCATTCAATTCTCGGGCTTTTCACTCCTATCTCTATACGAAATGCATTTTCGCGTGTGTGAGTGTGTGAGTGTGTGAGTGTGTGAGTGTGTGAGTGTGTGAGTGTGTGAGTGTGTGAGTGTGTGAGTATGTGAGTATGTGAGCGTGTGAGTGTGTGAGTATGTGAGTGTGTGAGTGTGTGAGTATGTGAGCGTGTGAGCGTGTGAGCGTGTGAGCGTGTGAGTGTGTGAGCTTGTGAGCTTGTGAGCTTGTGAGCGTGTGAGCGTGTGAGCGTGTGAGCGTGTGAGTGTGTGAGTATGTGAGTATGTGAGTGTGTGAGTGTGTGAGTGTGTGAGTGTGTGAGTATGTGAGTGTGTGAGTGTGCGTGTTGTCACCCTCTGTCGTTCGGTAAACCTCTGGCGTGTTCCGCCATCCGCGACCAAGCCGCAGCCGCACCCTCGACCCTCCGCGGCTCTTCGCTGATCTATATATATATATATATATATATATATATGTATATACATGTATATATAGTGCCGATCGAAGAAACATAATGGCAAAGAATTCGCTATAACGACAGGAAGCTCGGAAAGTGAGCGAAACTGGCGATCAATCCGTTCTGGTTGGCTTTATTAATTTTCGAGGAGAGCCCGAGTGATTACTCTCGAGATGCCGCTTGATGGGTTTCCGAGCCCGTTGTACGAAGCGCGCTAATCGACGATCTCCTCCGACATCGACCTCTTCGAATACTCGCCCCCGCGCCCTCGCCTCCGCCAGAACCCCCTTGTTGTTTCTTCCTACATAAATCTCGTGCAGTTTCATCGCTTCCCGAGTTCTCTTGGCTTTCCACTTAACACCTCGAAAATATCAAAAATAAATAAACGAGAGATAGCCGACAAACTCCTGTCGACTTGTCAGCATTATTATTTTTATTGTTATTAATTTTGTTTAGCGTAATCCGTGCCAATTATTTGTTGTCCCAACGATATATAAATTTTAAACACCAAAATGGTTTTGACTTTTCGCAACGTTAAGAGAAAGACTCATATTTGATTGTCCATTAATTTTCTAACTTAACTTACACTTAACTCTTAACATCTGGAAATTGAAAAAAGTAAAAAATGAGGGCAGACACCCGACAATCTGCTATAGATTTTTAATTATAATAATTTTTAATGTTGTCAATTTTGTTTACCGTAATCTGTGCCAGTCATTTTTGAGCAATTTTATATAAATTGTTAATTCCAAAACCGTTTTCATCGTAACTAAAATCTCGCGCATCCCGAGCTCCATTTCTCACTGCTAAATTTATGAAGGCAACCGACCATTACCCGCTTACTATTATTCATAACTTTCTACCTCAATGTGATTTTAAAATTTAGTATTGTACTCGACTCTGTTACGCTATAATTTTATAGCCAACATAACCGACGATAATAAACTCGATATAGAATTTCTATACTTTAAACAAATAAATAGAAAAAAAAAACTACACTTAACACCTCGAAAATATATTTAAAAAAAAAATAAAAAAAATTAACGACAGATATTCGACGATCTGCTATCGACTTGTCACTATTATTTTTATTATTATCAATGTCGTTTACCGTAATCCGTGCTATTCATTTTTCAGCTCGATATCCAACGGTATATAAATTCGAAACTCCAAAATCGTTTTGACTCTTCGAACGGTCAGGAGAAAACCGCATATTTGTTTGTCCATTAATTTCCAATCGAGCTCGGTGCTCCTCTATCTCTCTCAGTCTCGTCCGCCATATACGATATATATATAGATATATATATATATACATATAGATATATATACATAAAGACATATATATACATATAGATATATATATACATATATAGATATATATACATACATATATACATATGTCTCGGTGGGGAAGGAGGAAAAGTAATATTGTTTTTATAACTCGTCGCGGTGCACCGCAAATAAATCCTCCGGGGCGGAGGAGATAATGGAATAGTCGCTCGAACGAACGCAGCCACACACCGATGAGGATCCTTTTCGAGCACACGAGTAAACACGCGTCTACGTGCAAAACCGATGTAAAACGTTTGCGCTACAAATTGCGATACAATTTTTTATCTTACTTTATTATCCTCTTATCGTCATGATTCTTCGCTTGGCTGGATTTTGTATTTGCCTGAGTATAAAAAAAAAAAAAACCGAAACATACGAAATCTTCGTTTTCTTCGTCCTATCGTCGTACGTCGCCAATTTTATCGTCGCGAACTTTGTGAACCGGGCGCATGTCGAGCTCGGCCGGGGACGGCCGGACTCTATCGTTGTTATCGCGACCGTGTATTTCTTGCAACTTGCGCGATAACGCTCAGACCCGTCGACGACCTTGACGGCTCTCGAGTGCGTTGAGGAAAATCGCGGCGACTTCCCGCTCGTTTGCACGATCGAACGGACTGAGCCGGTTTTCGACTTACACCCACTCCGTGTACCTTCGAACTCCCTCGCAGCGAAGGGCGGCGTAAAACGGAACACCGGGGCAAAACGGCCCATTAAAAATAAATAAATAAATAAATAAATAAGAAAATAAGTAAATAAATAAATAAATAAATAAGAAAATAAGTAAATAAGTAAATAAATAAATAAATAAATAAATAAATTGTTGGGTCCTAAATAAAGTCTTATCTCGAGTGGAGAACACAGGTCCGTTTTGCCCCGCACTCCCCTGCAATATTGTACTCAGCATGCATCGACAAACAACGAGGTCGTTCTCGAAACAAAGCCGATAACCGAAGGGATCTAATTTGCTATTTCGGTGATAAAAAATATGACCATTTTATTTTATTTTTTTTCTTAAGGAACAATTTTTTTTCTCGGTGACTGAATTTACTTACCAGGAGAGGAAATTTGAGGGAAAACGTATGGTAGCGACACGCATCGCGAATGACCGGGCCACCTCGTCGACGGCTCATTAATTCCTCGCTTCGATAAAGCATATTATACATGACGAGAAGAGCGCGCGAACATCGCGGGTGGGCCAAGGGGTGAGCCGAAAAGCTGTTCGCGTACAGCTGGACGAGGGCAAAAGCTCGACCCAGGAAATTGCTGCGCGAGCACGAATGATCATCTATAAACCGCGCTAACGCCCTCTCGCTCTCCACCCCCGGAATCTAATTTACGGAGGTCACGACCAAATTTCGTCGGCTCCATAGACACGCACACGCGCCCAACACGCGGGCCATTAGCACACCATTGCGCGCCCGGCCCCGACTTTTGCCAACGGAATAACGCTATCGAGGCGCCCTCCGAGCTTTTATTTCATTCGCGAGAAATATTTCACTCGTTTGTAACGCGGCACGATCGTTCGCATTCGGGATGGAAATTCTGCCGAAAATTGCTACGAATTTATGGCGCGCGCGTCACTCCGGACGAGTTTGGAAATAATATACGACATTGTATTATATTGTATTATACGCATATGTGAAAATATTCTATCATAATGTGTTACTAGTTATTTATTTGGTTGGGATATTTTTATTGTCACTTTTGTGAATTTAAAAAAATGGCTTTTTCTGTTTCGCGATATTCCGATAGATACAAAAATTCAGTTCGATCGACTCTCGGAAATCTCGTTTTATTGTTTGTATTGTCTAAATAAATAAATTAAAATAAATCGAAAGTTCACGGTTAATTAATTGTCGTGTTATGGTGATAAATCGTGTGATAATAATTATCACAATTTATTACCCGTCAGTTCTTTAACAGTGACATTTTTATGGTCGCTTTTGTGAATAACAAAAAAGTAATTTTCCTTGTTTCACAATATTCCGATAGATAGTTCAATAACAGTTCGATTTAATCGACTCTAAAAAATCTCATTTTATTATTTATGTTATCTAAATAAATAAATCAAAATTTCGCAGTTCATTAATTATTCTTAAAAATCTTTTTAATCCCAATAAATTTTCCCTTCGGGTACGACATGTCTTGTTCGTGCAATGCGATGTATCCGTGTCGACGGTCGATCGATCCGATTGTTAAATTTAACGAATCAACTTGCACAGCATGACATTAACCGCGTTATCGGATGGTAGACGTCAAGACTGGTTGATGAGAAATTCAGTTACAAATGCTCCAAAATTGCATCCAATTGTATTGCAATATGTATTAAATTACCAGCGTACGTCGAAACATTATATCACAATGTATGATGCATTATTTCTTTGACTGCGATATTTTTATATTCACTTTTATGAATTAAAAAAAAAGCACTTTCCTTATTTCACGATTTTTCGATAGACATAACAGTTGAGTCGAATCGACTCCTTGAAATCTCATATTGTAATTAATATTTTCCAAATAACCAAATCAAAATTTCAAAATTAATGAATTATCCCAAAAAAATCTTTCTAACCGCGACAAATAAACAAATAAATAAATGAATATATTTTCGCGTCCGGTACACCCAGAAAAATAACAAATAAATGTTTATTTGCTTTAAATACACATTTTAATCGATTAAAAAAACTATTTAATTAAATCAAATAAATGTGTATTTAAATCAAATAAATATCTATTTAAATCAAATAAATGTTTATTAGCTGGAGTCCCGTCAAATAAATAATTTTTCTGTGTGCACGAGTTCTCTTCGGTACGACGAGGTAAATCCGTGTCAACGACGGGCGTCGCACAGCACGACATCAGCCACACTACCGCATGCCCGACGTCGTGACTCGTTGATGAGAAATTCATTTACAAATGCTCCAAAATTGCATCCAGTTGTTGCCGGCGAATTGGTCCAATCTAATAAATATGACCCCGCGCGTGCTCGCGCGTTTGCCGGTGTAGCCGGAGACGACATTGAAGGACGTGCGCGCGGGGTCGGAAGTTTCCTTGCCGTGCCTCGACAACGGTTTAACGTGTGTTGTGTAACGTCGCGAAGGGTTGAAAGGGGGGAAGGAGCGTCGCGGCGCGGTAGCTCCCCTATTAAGGAGGGAGTCTGGCTGCGCGCTGACTTCGCATAAGTTCGACAACAATGAGAGAAAATTGCAAGTACTTCTTGATGGTGTAAAAATCTGAAAAAAATCATGTACACTAAAGGTACTGAGAAGATTAATTTTGCATAATAATAATTGCAAAATGTTATTAACAAATTCATCAAAAAATTAATTGGTTAACAAATTACCCGGCAACAAAACTTTTTTTTTTATGAAAATGATTCGTTTATTTTTCTGAATACGTATGAATTTTTTCAGATTTTTAAGTAATCGTTGATTTTTGTTCTATAAAAAAAAAATAAAAAATCAACGATTACTTAAAAATCTGAAAAAATTCATACGTATTCAGAAAAATAAAAGAATCATTTTCATAAAAATAAAAAGTTTTGTTGCCGGGTAATTTGTTAACATATTAATTTTTTGATGAATTTGTTAATAACATTTTGCAATTATAATTATGCAAAATTAATCTTCTCAGTATCTTTAGTATACATGATTTTTTAAAGATTTTTACACCATCAAGAAGTACTTGCAATTTTCTCTTATTGTTGTCGAACTTATGCGAAGTCAGCGCGCAGCGAGCCTCCCTCCTTAACGCGTGCGGTAATCGCCAGAGTGGTGCAAGTTTCGAGGGTTGCGCGGGTGTCGCTTCTCGCGATACACGCCGTCAACGAGAGGCCGCGCCGTTCTCTCGCGCCCCCTTCTGCAATTCTCCCTCCCCGCACTCAGCCGCACCGCAAACCTTACATACGAACTCGTAAAGTTTACAACGCCGCGGAGAGTTCGAGATGCTATTTATAGGTTGCGACGGTGTTTTCGCACGCGCGCACACACGGAGACACGCGCATGCGCAGTGAGTCGTGTATCGCGGGAAGCGATAGATAAAGCGGCTACGCGAGGGAGTTAAATTCTATCGTTCGCGTTGCCGCACAGTTGTCGTCTCCGCGTCACGCAGGCTAACAAGCCGCCCCTTCCCTCGCCCGCACTCGTTTTTAACCCTTCTTTTCCAACCCTCGCCTCTTCGCCCTCCGGTCTCGATTTCGTTCGACCCGTCAACTTTGTTTGCCGCTCTAACGAACGAGCGCGCACGAGCTCGAGCTTTTAGCAATTGAGTCGTCGACTCGCTGCCCGTCGAGAGAAAAAAAACGCTCATGTAATTTTTGGGATTGTGCAACATCGAACCGCGCGCTGCTCGACGGGGATATACTGAGAAAAAAAATAGGTTCCCGCACCCAGAAAAATAATTTATTTGACGGCCACCATTTATTTGGTTCAAGTAAAATATTTATTTGACTTAAATAAATATTTATTTCATTTAAGTAACTATTTATTTAATTAAAATAAATATTTATTTCAATCACATAACTATATTACTTAAACCAAACAAACGGTGGCTGACAAATAAATTTTTTTTCTGGGTGCGAGTAGAAATTTTCACGCGTTACATCGGGCCCTGATCAGGTCCTGAGAAGGCCTGATAAGGGCCTGACAAGGGCCTGATAAGGCCTCATCAGGACCCTATCAGGGCCCGATGTAACGCTCGAAAAATTCTACTCGGATTGGATTAACCAAAAGTCGCGGTGACATACGTTCAAAGCTGTTATTTGTTTGGTACAAATAAAGCATTGTTTTGTTAAACGATTATTTGCTTCAATTTATTTAAAAATTTTCGATTAAAAGAAACATTTTTATTGAACCAACCAAATACACCTTTGAAATGTCACCGGGCATTTGCTTCATCCAACGATTTCTTTTTCTCAGTGTATTAATTGTCCGGACGCGGAGAGCGGTTGAGACGGAAAGACGTTTAAAGGCTTCGTTCGTATTTCTGTCGTTCGATTTATCGGGCGCGACTGCTCGTAGACTATAATGTAACGCTTTGTGTGTCTGGAGATGCGTATCGGAAATTACTCCGGTTTTTTTTTTTTTTTTATTTCGTTCGATCTCCAGTTTGCACCCCCGGGGGAGTTCCGGAGTGTCGTCGCAACGGCAACGATCCCGTCGTCTCCGTGCGCGCTCTCCTGTTGCTTCCTCGCTCGGCTTTATAAATAAAATTATTAACCCGCCCCGGAGACTCGGGGAACCTTGCGCGATAAAGTACGCGAACGGGAGAGGATTGCATGGGCGAAGAGCGATTAAGAATTAACGAGGCGAAGGAATGAGCGCGAGGTGCTGGACCGCGGGACTAGCTATGTGTGTCTTTATGTATATTGTACTTATATGGGGCGTTCCGCGTCAAGTCGAAATGCCCGAAAGCCTCGTGCTCTTAGTGCAAGTTGAAAGTTCGTGATGTAGGATTTTGTGGTGGGAGTTCCTGGCATTTTTTCAGGGACTCAAGTTTTCGGGCTTTTTTTTACAGGATATATACATATAGCGTATTAAAAAAATATTAGACACCTGCGAAAATTTAAGGCAATCCCAATCCATTCTGAAATTCATACATGTTGTTTCACACTAATAAAAGAATATTCTGTTACATTTTTAACAAAATGCACAATCGTACTTGCTAAAAAATAAATAAAAAGGGAATTTCGTTTTTTTTTTAGATTTCGTGTGATTGGAAAATTTTGAAAAAATTAAGGCAGACAGTTTAACAAAAATAGCATCTTTTTTTGTAGACGACGTTTTTTTGTGCTACCAAAAGTTTCTGAGATATGATCATTTTTAATATTAAGACGTCTGTCAGCTAACGCGAAAACGAGAGCCGGTAAAAATCTGAAAAAAATGCAGGTACTCTATACAATACTACACGACGAATTTCCAGCTTGATCTCAAGGGTCAAGGTATTGGGCCCTTCGACTTGACGTGGAATGCCCCATATATCTATATACAAATATATATATATATATATTATATATAAGTACTCTAGCCTGGGGGGGCAGAGGGAATTGATAACCCGAAGGGATAGAGATTGCGAAAACAGCGATCGAGCTCACCGAGTACGTGTATTCGAGCGTTCTCTATCTCCCCGTACGTACTGCGGAGAGAATTCTTCGCGGCTGACGGGGCAGTAGCGAAACTCGCTCTCGATAATCTACTCTCTTGCCTCCCGACCCGCCTCGTTCCCTCGCCACTTTACTTTCTCGCTCAGTTGCGAATGCATAATTAATTTCCTTCGCCGACAGATTAATGGCTCGCCTTACCCGGGAGAATCCGAGATGACTCTCTGTAGATTCTCCGAGTCTCGCGGGTTTGTCAACTTACGTACGAAGAACGTAGCCGCGACCACGCTGGCGCGCGGGACTCGCTGTACACTCCTCGTTTTGTGAATCCAACACCGGACTCTCCGCGCGCGCGAGGAGAAATAGAATAATGTTTGTTGCATGTGTGGAAGGGGGGGGGGGGGGGACTGTTGCATACGTTCGGGTAGGTCGGACCGTAGCTTCCGCGCTGAGGAAGTTACTTCTTGTAGGTAAGTCTTCAGTTTTTTTTTATTTTTTTTTTCGACTAGTATGCAGTTTGGAAAATTTTGTTGGAGGGAAAGTTCGTTCAGTTTCGAGGGGCGGGTACGCGAGTTCGCGACTAGTTTCTCGATAACGGTCGGGGAGACGTGAAACAGACCAGTCGGTAACAAAAATTATATGTATTAAATATTCTGCGTTGAAATCAAGTAGTTGATATGGCGTTTTTTTTTTTTAGGAAAGATGGCAGCGTCAAAAAAATGGTAATTTTGGTTACCGACTGAGCCAGGGTCGTTAATAACATCGTCACGATGTTGAATTAGGATTAAATTTATAGTAAAAAAAATCGCGCGAATTTCTTACGAACAGACTTATTAATCTGTAAAAAAATCGAGCGTATTTCTGACGAACAGACTTATTAATCTGTAAAAAAAATCGCGCGAATTTCTGACGAACAGACTTATTAATCTTTAAAAAAATCGTGCGATTTTCTATGATTCAATTCATAATAAAAAAAAAATCGTGCGATTTTCTATGATTCAATTTATAATAAAAAAAAATCGTGCGATTTTCTATGATTCAATTTATAATAAAAAAAACGTGCGATTTTCTATGATTCAATTTATAATTTAAAAAAAATCGCGCGATTGTTTTACTTCTCGTAGTTCCGAGACAATATCAATATCTTTTTCGTCGCTGCGTCCCGAGCTTACCACAATGTTTGCAACGACTGTTCCGACGGCCAATATACTTATATATATCATATACAAAATATCCGTACACACATTTCTTTTAATAAGTTTCAATTATGTAAATTATTTAGTGGAAACGATCGATTATTGTACTTACGCGGATAGCCTGGTAGTTGCGTGCCGCTCGCGTTCTGAAACATAGTAAAATGGTAAACGATTACAATGTGTTCCGTGCGTGCGCGTGCGTGTGTGTGTGCGATCGTTCGGCGGAGCCACGGGTTGTAATATCGAGGCCAATTAAATAATTGAATAATCGTCGTCCTCACTCCTTCGCCTCCGGGGATCGCGGACGCGAAGAGGGAGATTCGAATGCCGAGTGCGTGAGTTTAATATCGAATACCCTCTCAAACTCGACTCTCGCGGAGTTTTCACTTTATGTTTTATTTTTTTTCATCATCTTATCCCTCTTTCGACCGGTAATTGAGGGTTTCGCCGGCTCACGTTCTCCCATTCCTCCGCCTCATTTTTTTCTTCCGATCCTCCGTTTCGTTTAATTTTTTTTTTTTTTTTTGCACCCCTTCCTTCGATAAATTTTCGAGCGAGTACCGGAGGCGAGCGGAGTCTTTGAAGCCGCGACTCCGCGGATGCAACATCACGTATCTCGACGCTCTCTCCCTCGAAGCTCTCGGAAAGTATATAGTGGAATAAATAACGGAGCTTCGTCGCGAGCAGTCGAGCGTCCGGAGGGGGGAGCGGAAGGGTCGAGGGGGGGGGGGGGGTATAGAAAAATGATGAAGTGAGATAGCGGAACGGAGGAGTTTACGAGAAAAGAACGAGAAAAAAAAATATATAAAAAAAAATAAAAGAGTTAGCGTATACCTATATTTGATGATCGGTGCATAAACAATGGAAAGGCGACGTGCGCGCCGGGGTTCGAGAAAAACGCACGTAGCGACGGAGATGGAGGAAGAAAAAAAAGGAAAAAAATCTAACGTGAGCTCGAGAGCGTTCACACCCGTTTCGTCTAGGTTACGGGTAGGTCGTGGAAGCGGGACTCGAGGGGTGAATCAATGGGGCGAGCGAGGGTAGGAGAGACGGAGGGGGCTTCTGACGTTGAGAAAAGAAATGAGATGAAAAAAGGACGAAAGATCGGTGGTAGAGGCGATAAAGAAAGATGAAAAGATAAAGGAAAGGAGGGGATAAATATGTGCGGAGCACACCCGGGAGAAACGGGGATAGCTGGAACTTCCGACCAATCGGCTTTTATCCAACCCCCGTAGACACGCGAATACAAACCCCCCGGGGGAGGCTGGGACTAGTGAAATACTAGTACAGTGTACTCGCAGTAAACGGCGCAAAGTTTTCGGTCGCAACGTATTCCTCGATGCAGCCGGAGATTAATACTCACGGCGGCTTGTATACCCTCGAGGATTTTGAGAAATCGATATTGTAGTTATTATTATTATTGATCACGGTATTATGTACTGTAATATTGTATCAGCATCAATGATAGTAACAGAGGTGGGCGGTGCTTGAAGTACCGGGTGCTTGTTTGGTACTTCAAGGACGTACTTGAAGTACACAAGTACTTTATAGTACTTGAAGTACACAAGTACTTTTTAGTACTTAAAGTGCGCAAGTACTTTTTAGTACTTGAAGTGCACAAGTACTTTTTAGTACTGCAAGTACGTACTTGAAGTGCACAAGTACTTTTTAGTACTTGAAGTGCACAAGTATTTTTTAGTACTGCAAGTACGTACTTGAAGTGCATAAGTACTTTTTAGTACTTGAAGTGCACAAGTACTTTTTAGTACTGCAAGTACGTACTTGAAGTGCACAAGTACTTTTCAGTACTGCAAGTGCGTACATGAAGTGCACAAGTACATTTATTTAACTCGGTGCGAAAATAGCAGTTTTTGCACCTTGTGAAATAAAAATTTCTATGACCGCTCGTGCAAAGAACATTTTCTTAACTGGTATGATTGCAAGACTCGCCTTCGGCTTGTGCTGTGAACTTACACTCATCAGAAAAAGTACTTGAAGTACTATTTAGTACTTCAAGTACTTTTTTTACGATTGCAAGTACCAAGTATAAGCACTTTTTGAGTACACATCAGTTCCAGTTTGAAAATTTTATTTTTAAGTGACATATTTCCGGTATGACTTTGCTTCTGGAAGAAATTACATTTTTAAACCGGAAGTCATCAACGAATTTTCTGATAGAAAAAGCTATGCAAAATTGTAATAAATGCGGAAGCGATGTGCAAATTACTTTGCATCTTTTTATTTAAAGATAACGCTTATCGCTACAAACCTAATTTGCCGAAAAGGACTTGAGCAATAGTTCAAGTACAAAAAGTACTTGAAGTATTTTTTGGTACTTTGAACAGCTCCGAATAACAACAATATAAATATTTTTCAATTATAAAATGTTGCTTCGAAAAATCTTAGAAAAATAAATAGCGCTTTCTTGTTTCGATGGTACTTGGAAGTGTTCCGATGATTTTTGTTCTTCTTTTGTTTACGCTCGGGTTTGTCGTGAAAATCACGATCGGAAGTAATGCGTCTCCCCCGCGGAGCTCGGGAATTGTGCCCCGCAAAGCGTGTCTATTTCCGTCACGTACGAGGCGACGATAAAGTGGAGGAGGCGTAGAAGGAGGATGAAGAGAAACGACGCGAAGGCGGACGAGCCCCTCGGTCGCGGAACGGAAGTGGAAGCAGCCGAGAACGAAAGAGGGGGGGGGGGGGGGGGGCGAAAGATAGAAGCGGGAAAAAGGCGAACCTTTCGAGATCCAAGGTGTCGTCAGCGAGCGGCTGTGTTCCTCGGCGATGGTGTCGAGCACCTGGCGGGCCGGAACGCCGGATGGTCCCGTATAAATTTTACTGGGTTACCACGCTCGGCTTCATTCATTTCTTTTTTCATCTCCTCTCTCTGCATAAAGGTCAGATTATTTTTAAGCTCGTGCAGGTAGTGGATCGTTAAAAAAAAAAAACCTCGCGAGTACAAAAATAAAATTGAAATAAGACAGTTATACACTCGCGTATTGTCAGACGCCGGAAGTGCGATGGATAAAAGAGGGAATAAAGAGGCGAAAAAAAAAGTTATGAATAAAGTGGAAGCGGAAATCTTCAGGATGGAAGCCGATCGCCCGGCTGACCCAATTCCCGTATCTTCCGCTCGATATAGCGTACATGTATGCACGATCCATGTACGCGGTATGCATGTATGTGCGACGGCGATATTTTCGCGTTATTGTCCGATTGCGTGTCCCGAGAGAGGCTCGCGTGGACAGTGGACGCTTGTTTGGGAATCGGCTATATATAGATCGCTCCAGTGGACATGCAAGCTCCTTACTTGACATGGCGAACACCATCGCCCGCACATTAATATTTTATTCATAGCCCAGCGGCTGACGGGGCGTACATAGAGACCATCATTTTTTTAGTCCTTTTTTGAAACCTTTTTGAAAGTTCCAGGAATCGGGAAATTGTATCAAATAATGATAAAATTGAATAAAAAGACAATAGAAAAAATGTCGAATTTAATGCACCGAACTGAAAGTTTTTATGCAAAAACCGGAACATTAAATTTAATGACGATTGTGACGCAAAATTAATATACTTTTTCAAATTACAATATTGATATACAATTTTAATATACTTTTACAATTTACAATTTTAATATACTTTAAAAAATTAATATATTGAAATTAAAGTAAATTATAAAAAAAACAAAGTATTCCAAATCTTTTTAATACACTGAACATTAATTTTTCATGACAATTCTACATGAAATTCAATCGACCAGTACCTGTATAAAAAATTCCGTTCCGGTCCACTAAATTGCATATTAATTTGTTTACAGCGAAAGTAAAGATAAAATGGGCTACAGGCAGGGATATTGACACGTTGTCGCGCTAAATGATTTAATACAGGTGCGACACGCCGCGACAGTTGGGTGAAAAGTAGTTGATATCCAATGTGAAAGTGACTTTTAAAAGGTCTTCGTCCGATTCGCGTAATTAGCAAAGTTGCGTGGACGAGTGGCGGTCAAAAAGTTGCGATCGGGCGAATCGACGTGAGACGGGATTGGAACAATTTCCGGACCGAGTTTACACGGCGATACGCGGCCACACAGACGCTGGTCGGCGGGCGGGGGGGGGGGGGGGGGGAAGTAGTGGAGGGGGGTTAACGCGCTACGTAGATAAAACTCGCCAAGCCGTAATGGGCTATGTGCACTCGGGCATCCGTCTCACGTACGACGAGAGGATTAGTCCGGTGTAGCTGTTGCTCCTTTCTCCGGTACGCGGGGAACGAGAAAATGGGATACAGCAGATTGATTCTATCTGCGGTTTTATCCGCGTCGGAGAGACCAAAACCGATTGTCCCCTCCTAGTTTTGTTATTTTTTTTTACCGTTCGAACGCTCGGTTGTCGCACCGAGATCTCTCCGATCGTATCGGCGTTATCTCGTCGCCTCTCGCGTGCCCTCCGCACGGCGTGGCGGGCGAAAAGCGGGAGATGTCGAACGAGCGTGTCTTTCGAGAGATCGTAACTGGAGCTCTATTTATACGATTGATCGGGCGCGAGTGCGGCTTTAATACAATCGAGAAATTTTCTACTTCGGGACGCAGCTCGAACGATCCACTTCGATGTCGATTTGAATGATTGGGGTTAAAAAAATAAATGCAAGTGGCGTGAGCTGCGGCGAGATAATGACGATTCTGCCGGTTCGACCAAGAATGCTGGGTCGGAATTGGTTTTATCGGTATTTATGGATAATGTAATTTACCATCTGCAGCGGATTCTTTTACTTATAGGTCCGGGCATTGATATAAAAATTTTTGTGTATCAGAGAAACTGTTATGCATAGAGATAAGTCTATTTCTTTAATGAGATATTGATAGCAAATTAAATACGGACAGAGTGGCGAAAGAAATTTCATAAGACGTATTCATGTGCATAAATATCTTTCGTACATGTATACATTTTTCCGCGAATATTAAATTGAAACTAAATCTAAACTAAATAAAAAAAGAAAAATGCAATTATGTATAATAAATGTTTATAATATAAATCGTATGCAAATTAGATTTTAAAAAATTGCAGTTCTTCGTGGCTAAAACTTTATTTTCGAATGGAATGTTTCGTGTCATTTGCGGTGAAACATGTGACGATATAATCATTGCAAAGTTGCTCGACCAGTAATCTTAATTATTCGTCGCGTTCGAATGGAACCTTTTCTATTGCTGGGAATAATAAATTGTCGAGCAAAAACTACGTAGTCATCCACCTGACACGAGCGGTCGTGCATGTATACATTTTTCCACTAAGGTTAAATCGAAACTAATGCCTTGTTATTCTGCAGTTTCTGTCTAATGTTAAATAAGTTAAATGCGCTGTATACAAATGTTATCGCTTATGCTTTTGGCATTGCCTCTGTTTTGATCCATCTGTATCTGGAGTTCGCCCTCAATGACCCCGTCCTAGAGCTTCGTCATCAATAAATAATAATAAAAAATCTAAAAAAGAAACCAATGCCATTATATAATTTATAATATAATTCTTATGCAAATTAGACCTAAAAATCACAATTATCCGCAGCTAAGATTTACTACTAAAATACGAATGGAACGTTCCATCACATATGACCATATAATTATTGCATAATGATAAGCTCCACCATCAATCGTTATTATGAATCATTTTCACATAGAGCCTTTCCTATTACTCAGAACAATAAATCATCGTGCAAAAAACCTGACACGAGCAGTTAGGACATACATGTATACATTTTTCCACGAAGATTAAATCGAATCTAACTGAATCTAAAAAATATATAAAAATAAATAAAAATAACTAAATAACTAATAAATGCCATTGTATAATAAATATATAACATAATTCCTATGGAAATTAGATATAAAAATCACAATTATTCGTAGCTAGAATTTTACCTATTAATGGAGCGTTCCACCTCATATGACTGTATAATTATTGCATGACTATATAAGCTCGACCAGTAATTATTCGTCACTCTAGCACGGAGGCTTTTCTATTACTCGGAACAATAAATCGGCAAGCAGAAAAAACTACGTGGTCGCCCACCTGACACGAGTAGATAGCTGACGATGCCCTGGAGTACCTCGAACTTGGTGTACATGACTTGCCAAGTATGCGTTGGTGTTGAATTTTCACCATTCCCCGGGCCTCACTAGCGCCACATGTTTCACGACGCTCGAACGTCGCATATATCGTTGTGCGTCGTGTGTACAGAAGGCCGGTACGACGGGCGGGAGGGAGGGGAAAATATCGCGTAATCCAAGCGTTTCGCGCAGCGGTGGGGCTGATCGAATGGAAACACACAAAAGCCGTCCCATGCGCGCCCGATTCACGACGCTATCGCCGTTTGTCCACCCACGCACACCCGACGCGTCCTCGCCGAAGCGTCAAAGCAACTTCCAAATCGAACTTTACAACGCCAATTTGAAGAGGAAAAAAAAAAAAGAAAAAAAATTGTTACACACAAAAAGAAGTCGTTAACTCGTCACGTTGCGAGAACAAAGCTCCATTTAAACTCGACGCTTCAATAAATAAAAAAAAAGCCTCGACTCGTTCGCATGGGGAAAATCCACGAGTGAAATTTCACCGAGTCACCTCCACGTGTCTCTCGGCTGAAGCCGATTGCGCTTTTGGCGGGATTTCAAAAATCATCGCAAACCAAAGCATCGCATGTTTTTTTTATTTTTATTATTGAAACTGTAACGTCCGAAATGCACTGCCCCGTTCCCGTTTCCTTTGTTCCCGCTGGCGTATCGAACGGTGTACAGCGAAGTATCTCGGATCACACAGCGAAGTAAACGCCGGCCGGGCTCTCGTCCTCTGGCCGGTCGAGAGTTCGACCCCGTCGCCGTTAACGCGTCGCTCGCGATTTGTTTTTCATTAGATCTCGGAAGGCGAAACGTGCGATCCGGCCTGTGCGCTATGGCTGCTGAAACGCGTCGGTTATTTAGTTCGTTGGAACGCGCGCGGCGACTCGGTTGTGTCTCTGCCGGCTAGGCGGGTTTTAGAGTGGTGTTGTGTGTAAAGCATTCGCGGACGCGGGTCTCGGTTGACTGAGGCCAGTGTGCAGCGGGGACGTCGACTATACTCTACTAGCCGGGGCTTGGTAGGGCAAGGCAGAGCAGCGAGGCAGGCGGCACGCCATCAACCACTACTGTGCGCTGCGCTGTGTCTCTCGCTCTTTCTCTCTGTGTGTTCCGCGCGCTGTTTCAGACAGCGTACGAGGCATTCCACGTCAGATCGGCAACCCGTCTCCCTCACCCCCGTCGATTTTATTCATTTTTCAGATTTTTTTTTTTACACCATTTTTAATCCCCGAAAAACCAATTCCGAAAAGGCTGTTTTAAAAAATATGAAAAAATGCACACTGATTCTATGATTTGAAATATGATTTTTAAACACGAACCTATAACGGGATCTCAATATTTACTATTTTATTTTATTTAAATTTTTAATTATGGAAATTGTATTCGGGCCTTCCGGTATTTTTATAAACTTCAGAAAAATTGAAGTCCATTGACATTTGTGAAAGTTATGAACGATAAAAAAAAATCCAATTGCGGACACGAAACATTGAGATCCCATTATCGTGTGGTGTTTAAAAATCATATATAAAATTATAGAATCAGTGTGAATTTTTCCAGATTTTTTTACAAGAACGTTTCGAGGATTTAAAAATATTACTGGTGGTAAAAAAAAATTTGAAAAAAAATGCCGACTGCTGATTCGACGTGGAGTGGCCCATGTGCGACCGGGGGCCCTCGGGGGAGCGAGAGGGACGATGAAATAAGAGAGAAACCCCCATTGCCGTCGTTTCGCTGGCGTGGCGCGTTTGTAAATGTGCGCGTGTCGCGCCACGTCGCGTCCACCTCCTTTGCTTCTGCTGAACGTGCGTTCGTCGAATGCGTTGTTCGCGAACGAACGAGGCTGCCGATCGCCCCTGGCTCTGCCTGGCAGCGGCAGGAGCAGAGGCAGCCGGAGCGTTGCAGACGCTCGGTTAGCTTCACCTGCGTCGTCGCCGGTCGGCCCGCACCGCCGTCCTGCTTCCCCGACGACGACGACGACGATGGCTTTGTTGTGTGTGCCCCACTACTTTTTAGCTACGGCGGGGCCCGCGCGCGCATCCGTGGCGCAATGTGCGTGCCCTACCGGAGAGCCACTGAATCGACAGCGTGTGAGTCAGCGACTGGATACACACGGGAACCGATGCAACGACTGACGCAACAGCCGTCTCGCAAGCGCATGGCGGAAGGAGCGCGGACGAAAATTCACTATGGGGTTTCTAGCAACGGAAATAGGTTTAGGAGGAAGTTACTTTTTCTATTTATTCATTGGTTTCCTTATTTAGTTATTTATATTGTGTATTTGTTTATTAGTTATTTATGTTGTGTATTTGTTTATTAGTTATTTATGTTGTGTATTTGTTTATTAGTTATTTATATTGTGTATTTGTTTATTAGTTATTTATATTGTGTATTTGTTTATTAGTTATTTATATTGTGTATTTGTTTATTAGTTATTTATGTTGTGTATTTGTTTATTAGTTATTTATGTTGTGTATTTGTTTATTAGTTATTTATATTGTGTATTTGTTTATTAGTTATTTATATTGTGTATTTGTTTATTTATTTATATGTTTGTTTGTGAATGCGTAGTTGAAATATTTGTTTCGGTCGTGTCGAATTGGCGCGCATGCGCGCGATCTTGCGGCGCATGCGCACTGGCAGGAAACTTCGTCGGCTCGTGGCGCGCAAGCTACGGCTCTGTTTGGAGTTTCGTCGAAAGTAATGTTTACTCAATCTTCGAAACTTCATGGAATGGTCGAAAAACTTTTCGCGTTAAAATTGATAACCCGCTGATGCCGAGCCATCGAGCGGGACGGATTTAAGGGATAATTCGATTATCGGGCGAGGTTAATATTGCGCGGGGAATTTAATCGAATAAAGTTTTACCCGCTTCTCGACGCGACGGTAATTCACGCCGGGGTTTAGCAACGCAAATATAGATGTTCTTTCGACGAAAGTTCATTTTTTTTAATTCACTTATTGTTCTTATTTAGTTATTTATTTGTGTATTTACTTTTTTATGAAATCGCAGCGGAATTTTTTATTTTGTCGTCTCGCTAGCGCGCATGCGCACTGGCAGGAAACTTTGTTCGGAGTTTCGGTGATGTTTGCCTAATCTCCAAAACTTTTTGCATCGCCAAAAAACTTTTCACGTTAAAATTGACGATTCGCTTATCGAGCCCTCGAACGGGACGGATTTACGGGACAATTCGATTATCGGGCCAAGTCAATATTGCGCGAGGAATTTAATCGAATAAAATGTTCTACACTGCCGACTGTTCGTCGAAGAAGTTCGACGAGCACCGTCGCTCTTTGTTGCCCGCAATGAATGGAGAAATTACCCGTGATTTCTCCTATCCGGGAAATCGATCTTCCACTTTAACAATACAAAGCCGCGGAGCACGACGAATCGTAATGTGCCATTCAATAAACCGTTAAGTACGCGCACAGTGCATATGTACATTAGTATGGACCGATCAGTGGGAGTCAATGAGAAAATGTGTTTTACAAGCGTGAGAGGAAACGTTTTCGAGCTCATTACTGCCTTCGGCTTATATAATAATATACGACGATGCAACACAACGGCAAGTGGGTATTGGATCTCACGTCGTCAGGTCGACCGTGTACTACCTACATCCCCGGCGCCCCGTTGACTGGTTCATTCAGCCGATGGCTGTTCACACACAGAACCAAGCAGGTTTTACTACTTAGCCCGATCTTCTCTCGCTCCCTCAATCCTCCCATATACTTACATACACATATGTATATATGTATATATGTATGTATGTATATATGTATATATGTATATATGTATATATGTATATATGTATATATGTATGTATGTATGTATGTATGTATGTATATATGTATATATGTATATATGTATATATGTATATATGTATATATGTATATATGTATGAGCTTTGGCTTTCCGACCTCACACGTCTCCTTTACAGAGTCTGAATAATTTATAGCTGATAATTAATCCTCCGATAAAAAGTATTAGATTGATGTAATAAACGCTCGAGTGCGTGACTATCGAATGGGGGCAAATAATGTGCGATATATGGAGAAACGTCCAGTTCCCGTTTATAATAGTTGTAATTATTACATAAATTGACATGTAAACCTGACTTTTCTGGGACGATCTTTATCGAAGACGATTTTTGGAATCTACGGAAACAGACTACATCTGACACGGGCTATACATATATATATGTATGGATGTGCGTATGTATGAGCTTTGGCGCGTGATGGCTTTCCGATCTCACAGGCGGGTTTTACAGAATCTGAATAATTTATGGCTCGTAATTAATCGTTCGGTAAATAATAATAGATTGACGTAATAAACGCTCGAGTGCGTGACTATCGAATGGGGGCAATAATGTGCGATGTATCGAGAAGCGTCCCGTTCCGGTTTATAATAATTGTAATTATTATATAAATTGACATGTAAAACCTGATTTTTCTGGGACGATTTTGATCGAAGACGATTTCTCGAATCTCCGGAGAACTTCTTACACCTGCCACGAGTCAGACGATGCCGACACGCTTATCCTTTGAAATTTACTTATGGAAAGTCGATGTAACAGGCCGACGATGCACTGCGTGCAATGTGTGTGTATGTATGTTGCGAGAGAGAGAGAGAGAATTACGAGAAGACTGACCGGACACGTTTTTGTTCGCAAACGTGTTAGTGAGTCGAGAGAACTTGACGGCTGGCACACGCCGTAACAGCCGGTCCTGCGCCACGGAACACCTTGCACCTGTTTCGATTCTTTCTCCGTATCTCTCCCAGCCGGATAATCTGATGCTCGAACCGGCCACCTTGCCTCCAGACTGAAACAGTTGGCTGTCGCCTTTCGCTAACCGATCGACGATTGTCAACCTGTTTATTTTATTTTATTTTATTTTATTTTATTTTATTTTATTTTATTTTATTTTATTTTATTTTATTTTATTTTATTTTATTTTATTTTATTTTATTTTATTTTATTTTATTTTATTTTATTTTATTTTATTTTATTTTATTTTATTTTATTTTATTTTATTTTATTTTATTTTATTAGAAAATTTAACAATGTTATACCTTTTTTATATCTATTATCTTATACGAAATTTTATACCTAAGGACAATTATATAAATAACGGCCGAGTCTTTCAGCCGTTATTTTTATTTTATTTTTATTTTTCCATTTTGGTTAGCTTTGCATTTTTTTTGGTTTTACTTTCGGGTTGCTTTAGGGACGACGGTAGCGAGTGGGGAACGCCACGATAACGTTGCTATACAGATAGACGTATAAACAAGACTGCAGTCGTTAACTGGGTCGGCACTTACGTGGATGCAAGAGTCGAAGGCGTACGTTCCGTTGTGTACAGCGTAAGTTAGCGTAGCACGGTAGCACGTACCGGTCGAAGTTCGTCAGCCTTGAACCGTCCCTCTCGAGTCATGTCAGGGACGAGTGTGTGAGTTCGAAACACTGCACGCGTGTGCATCGCGCGCCGACGGAGATCGAACGGTCAGCGATCGAATCAACTCGGACGGGGAAAAACGAAAGTGTCTCAGACACGGAAGTATTTATCGGGAAAAAAATATTTTTTGCGCTATTCGTATTTCCGGGACTTTTTTGCATACCGTAAAATTATCTTCGCAAAATTTTATTTTTTTCCATACAAATGATAAAAAACTCAATTTTCAAAAAAATACATTTTTCGTCATCAAACCAATTTCGCATTGTAAACCTTTACCTGTAAATAATAAAAGTGTCTCAATCGCGGAAAAATCTATCGGGACAAAAATCATTTTCGCCTCATTTTTTGCTTTACCGCAAAATTATCTTTATAAAATTTCAATTTTCAATGATCGTGCACCGCACAATGATTGAAAATTGAGTTCATCGTTATTTTTTTGTCTACGATGTTGATTGAATAAATTTAAAAAAAGTCTTCAAACAAATTTTGTATTTCAAACTTTTAACGATCACGTGTAAAAATCCAAGCTAGAAATATTGGCATAAAAATAATCTATTCGAGACGCGATATTTCCAATCCGTTGATGGGGTCAACAACCGAATCTCCGAATGTAAACAGAGGATATTTCAATCGGATAGACCGTAAAGAGATAAGCCATAACCGTACCTCCCAATCCCATAAATCATCTCGAAATGTTCCAATCTCGTCGTGTCTACGAAACTGCTTTGATTCCCTCCGGCTCGGTGTCGCCGTGTCGCAGTGAGCAACTGCTGGAAGAGAGCGAAAGGAGCAACGGGTAAACCTCTTCGGGAGTTCCCGTGACTGCTAAAACTTTTCGAGTGTGTGTCTCTCAGTGTGTGCGTGCGCGTGTGTTTGTGTGTACAACTTCGTGCGAAGAGGAATAGTTTTTCAAAAGCGGAGTCCCGAGCATCGGAGACCAACTTTTTGGCGATATAGCCGATAAGTCCAAGTTCGCAGACGTCGCGAAGGTGCCGGTGTGCTCGTCGTGAAAAGATCTCCGGTAGTTCGCACTCGATTCGCTCTATCACCGATATATAACCCTAAAAACTCTCCCCCCGTCGTGCGCGCGCGCTTCTCTGGAGCTGGACTCTTTCTTACTGTAAAAGAGAAATAAAAATGAAAATAAAACATAAACGAGTAGAGATGCGAAAAAAAGCTTCATGGGAAGGTAACCCGAAACAACGAAAATATCGAGAGCACGAATTATCCTCGGAAGTGGAGGTCGGTAGATTCTGTAATTGGGATTTATTTAAAACTGATTGTAAAGTGGAGATTCGTCAAGAAATAAATTAAATTAACAAGTCGAGTGTTCGATATCCGGTGGTGATTTGGTCGGAGTAATTTGGCCTGAAATTTAAGGAATAGATGAAATTTAAGGAATAGATGAAAAGATGAAAAGATAAAAAGATTAAAGATGGAAAGATGGAAAGATAGAAAGATGAAAAAAAGAAAGGAAATAAAAATAAAAAAGAATTTAAAAACTTCATGCAAACGTAACCCGAGAAAAGAAAAATATCGAGCGTACGAATTATCCTCGGAGGTGGAGATCGGTAGATTGTATAATTTGAGTATCCGATATCCGGTCATGATTCCGTCGGAATATTGGCCAGTTGTCGGAGCTCCGGGTATTTAAGGGAAAGCGGAAAAAAGTCATAAACGCTGAAGCGAGTGACCGAATAAACATTACAAAAAAAAAAAAAAAACGCAATAACCCAAGATCCTCGATAGAACGTGCAAAACTGACGGAGCAGAATATGCAGGGAGGGGGGCGAGGGGGGGGGGGGGAGGGAGCAACGAGCAGTATCTTCCTCGAGCAACGAAATAAAAATAAAAACAAACCCGCAGAAACGCGAATAAAAAAAACATCATCTAATCCTAACCCAAGAAAATAAAAACATCGAGTATAAAATATCGAATTATCCTCGGAAGTGGAGATCGGTAGATTGTATAAAACGAGTATCGGATATCCGCTCGCGATTCGGTCGGAGTGTTTGGCCTGTCGGCGGGTGCCAGTTACGGAAATTTAACGGAAAGAGGGCACGAGCCATAAGCGTTGAAGGGAGTGAATGAATAAATATTAAAGAGAAAAAAATAATAAAAGAAAAAAGATTTAAAAAAAAAATGAGAGAAGAGCCTCGATAGGAAGTGCGAGACTGTGACGGAGCAGTGTATGCAGGGGAGGGGGAGTGGGGGGGGGGGGGGGGGGGGGTAACGAGAAGAAGCTTCCTCGAACGAGGTCCGACTCGGCGAGAGATTTGCATTCGAGATAGGTTTTTATCGGCTCCAAGGATCGAGTCCTTCTCCCCCCCCCCTTCCCCCACCTCCGGCCTCGTGAATACCAGCGCGCGCTACGTGTAACGATTATTAGGTGAAGAACCCGGCGCGGTTGCGCTTTTACGAGATACATATCGGACCGCTTTATAGTCGGTAGCAATTATGACTCTCTATCTCCCGACCGCGCTGCGCTTTTGGATCTGGCTCGTCCGCGCGGATACAATATAATATGACCGTTCGCCGGCCGCCCGCCTGTTGATAGACACACTCGGGGGGATCCGGCGCAACGCCGGAATATATCATTGTTTCGTCGCCTCTCCGCGCAGAGCTCTATTCGTTATTATTGTATTTTCGTTACGCGAGTGCAAGATAATATTTTTTTTTTATTAATTAGGCATTTTCGTTACTCTCATCGTGTTGATTTTTAAAATATGTTTCTGCAAATGTATATGTCAAATATATGCATGGCTTGAAAAACATAGCAATTTACATGTTTGACAAATTAATCGTATAGGAAACATCGAATTTAATGTATCTCGAATAAATGTATATATTTGTTTATTTATTTATTTTATTTATGACGGATTGGGTTCAATTATATGGGCGGTAGAAAACCGCGCGTACAGTGCATATTTTTGCGTATATATCAAATATCGTTTATGTTGAAAAGAAATAGATACTTTCGTTACTCTCACAGTGTCGATTTTAAAAATATATTTTTGCAAATGAATATGTCAAATATGTGCGTGTCTTGAAAAATATAGCAATCTACATGTTTGACAAATTAATCGCACAGTAAACACCAAATTCAACGTATCACGAATAATTATTTTGTGTAGACATAATTTACCTTTAAGTTGAAAAAGTAAAAAATAAAAATTTAAAAGCTACAAAGTTATCATTAAAAAAAAATCGTTTGGGGCTCCGCGTGTAAGAAATGTTTGTTGAATGCACGAGCGTTGCCTCGTGGCAACGCTGTTGATCATCCCACAGCGATAATCCGTTTTGCCGGAAGTGCCCGATTCGACGCACGGTCGGCAATTATTACCGCGAACGGAGAGCGCTCGCGCGTTCAAATTGCGATCGTTGATGGAAAAGTCTGAGCGGCGTTTGGGCACTCGAGAGGAGAACCTATGTACGAGGGGTTCTTCGGATTGATGGAGGGGCGAGAGAGAGAGGAAAAAAAAAGAAAAGGTTGCATGATTCTGGAGGCGAAGAAAAAAGGCCTCGACGAGGGTGGGAGCCGATCGTGAAGGGCTTTGGGATTCGTCGTAGATTAGATCCGTCGGTCGGTTCTCGTTGAATTAGATTCGCCACATCGACGGGACATTTCGGTAGGGGGAAAACTGTACGAGAATGAGAGAGCTCTTCTCGCACACCTCGCCGAGCAGACGATTGGATCGTGTCGCGATATAGACGTGTGTATACATATATATATATATATATATATATATATATATATATATATATAACAGTTGCGAGACGTAGTGTGGAAACACGCTTGAAGCACGATCGACGGTGGAGTGTCGAGCGATTGGAGACGGGATTCCGAAGAGAGGGTAAAATCGCGGGATGGAAGGGGTTAATCAAGTTGAACGTTTCAATTATTCCAATTCCAGTGGAGGACGTACGGGAAGAGAGAGTCTTCCGGTCCAGCGCACCCGCTCCTTCTTTCTACTCTTCCGTGCGGCTAACCAACGATCGATGGACCGTGGGCTTCGCAGCACGTAGTACGTAGCGAAAGTGACCCATCGACGGTTTTACCCGTCTTTTTATTCCGAATTAAACTCATCAAATAAACATCAGCTTCTTCACTTAAAAAGAGTATATCAAGAGAGGTGATAATAGCATTCATATTTACTGAAATATTTTTCAGTGATGATGGAAGATACAAATGTCCCACTGCACTTACGCACAAAAGGGCCAGCAGATTCATGTTCGGGGCACAAAAATATGTCGCAGTTAATTTTATAAACGGAAAAAACATTTCATACCGACAAAAAATATTTCATCAGAAATTCCAAGGCTCTTTCTAATCCATTTTTCACGTTTTTCAACGTCTCCGAACGGCACGATAAAACGATTCTAAAACTTCGAACAAGGTCCTGTTTTGTGTATTTTTTCCCGTAGAATACGATGGGCACCTCAGATTTTTCATAGCTCCATTGGGAGTCGAGATATCGACCTTTGAAAATCGCAAAAATTTACATTTTTCCAAAAGTGGTTCAAAAAGTGAAAAATCGTCGTTCAATCGATTTTTTTTTGTTTCAAGGCTATATTGCACGTATTTTTTCCCCGCTGATCACGAATATAACGATTATTTTACTCCCAACCCAATAGTTTCCATTTAAATCCCAAAAATACGATTTTTCGTGCATAAAATCGAGACTTTCAATGTCTCACTTTACTTCAGCCCCAAAAAGGCCGGCGGATTCGTGTTCAGCGGGAAAAAATACGTCGAAACCCTTGGCAGTGCATTTAAAAAAAAGACAAAAAGATTTACTAAACTAAATATAAATTTTTAATAAATTAAATAAAAAATTAGAGGACATTCCAGGACTCCAAGGACCGCTGGACACCATGATTACATATATTGTATACTAAATATTATATACATTGGCCGACCCATTCTAGTGGATAAAAAAGTCATTGTAACGTATTAAAAAAAATATATATATATGCAACACGCTTCGTAAGTTAGGTCAATAAATTCCATAACTACTAATACTGTTATTCGCTAATCATCGACCAAAAAAGATGTACCATTATCTACAAAAAAAAAGACAACGATTTTAAAACAACATACAACTTTTCGTCGATTTGATCAAAGGCTGATGCGTCTATAAAAAAAAAAAAAAAAAAAAAATCCGGAAATACATGGCTGATGAGATTATTAGCGGAAAAGAGGTTCGAAGAAACGAGTGCTCGGGTTGGCCGGTTCTATCTACTCGACTCAATTCCCTCGGCGATCGGTCCGATCGCGATAAATTTAGAGCGGAACGTCGAGCTCGTAAAGCATTCCTCGGTAGACTGTAGCAAAAGCGCGCTCGAGGGAAGGAGAGAGAAAGAGAGCGAGAGAGGGAGACGGAATCGGAGAGGGGGGGGGGGGGATGGATATAGGTGAGTGCGTGCCCGACTGCACGCTCGTTTCGTTCGTTCACTCGCGCACGCGTTGATATATAATCCCCCGTCCGGCGAACGTGACGAACGAGTTCGGTGGTGTCGGGGACTGCGTGCGTGCATCCGTGAATATATGAATACTACATACATATATACGCGAAACTCAACATTGCTTCCCATCGGATACGAGTTTATACCGCGTTTACTCGGCTCGGGGATTTCGTGCGCGCCGGCTCTGTTACTGCAGCTACCACTGTCCCTGGTTTCTGTCAGCGAGCGGCAACCCTTCCACGCGACCGGACGGACAAACAACTGCCCCTGCACTTCGGGCCTCCCCACATACGCACTCACACCGCTACAGCTTTTGCCATTATCCGTTCGACGCATGAATGACGATTGTGACGGTAAACTTTTTATTATCAATACAAAAAGGTATCGTTTTTTCCATAAAATCCATCCAAATCCATAAGTTCGAATTCTTATGGATTTTTTTTTTAGCAGATTAACTGGTTATTCGAATCATTCGAGGGTTGCGCTTTGGCGAATTCTAAGTTTTCGTTGCACGAGGATCTGGTACGTGAAAGATTGTTTAAAAAAAGGTATCGTTTTTTTCCTACTTAGCTGCTAAAGTACGAATTTTTATGGACTTTTTTTTAGCAGACTAACTTGTTATTCGAATCATTCGAAGGTTCTGTCTTGTCAAATTCTAGGATCTCGTTGAACAAGGATCTGGAAAGGTTGTATAAAAAAAAGGTATAGTTTTTTTTCTATTTATCCGCTAAAGTACGAATTTTTAGATTTTTTTTTAGCACATTAATTTGTTATTCGAATCATTCGAAGGTTTCGTCTTGGCGAATTCTAGGTTTTCGTTGCACAAGGATCTGGTACGTGAAAGGTTGTATAAACAAAAGGTATCGTTTTTTTTCCTACTTATCTAATAAAGTACGAATTTTCATGGATTTTTTTTTATCACATTAACTTGTTATTCGAATCATTCGAAGGTTTCGTCTTGGCGAATTCTGCGTTCTCCTTGAACAAGTACCCGGTAGGTAAAAGGTTAAACTTTGTATTAAAAAAAAGGCATCGTTATTTTTCTACTTATCCGATAAAGTACGAACATTAGAAAGAAGTTCCGCGACAAACTTTATATTAAAACCAAAAAACTCTTTTTTTTCTACTTATACGATAGAGCACGAAAATTGGAAGAACAATCTGACCCAGCACTTTGGGCCACACACACACACACCACTAAAGCTTGTAACATTATCCCTGCGACGCATGAATCTCGATTGTTACGTCAAACTTTGTAAAAAAAAAAAAAAAAAAAAACAAAAATGTTTCTACTTATCCGATAAAGCACGAAAATTGGAAGGAAGTTCTGCGACACGGCCTCCAGTCCTCTCCGGGGAGTACGAAAACGGGAGAATATAAACACACAGAGGCCGGGAAGGCTGTATGATAGTTTCGAGGGATACGGCAGTATCGCAGTGCGATATCACGGTGGAGCTCCGGGTTTGTGGTTCATGATCGTGGGCAAGTAGGTCGAAGGTGCAGTGCAGATAGGCAACCAACCCTCGAGCCCCTATCCAACGGCCCGATGAATGTCTATGTGTATATAGGCGTATTATGTACAGCAGAATGCATATGTACACGTATATAGGCGTTATACGCGCCGCGATCGATATTCGATATTTAATTTGGACACACGAACCCAATTCCCCCCCCCCCCTCCAGCGCCCCCGCACCCACACCCACGCGAAAGGGAGCATGTGCTCTCCGGGCCGCGGACGTCGACTTCCGGTGTTCTCTCCGCTATACAACACAATCGCTAACCAGCTACCCGACGAACTATAAACCCTCCCCCATTTCAATCGCGATGAATGAACCGAGAGGACGTGAACGCTCTTTCGAATCAATAACGCGCATGCATACCGTCATTTCGTGTCCTTTTTTTTTATTACAAAAAAATAACATTGGGAATCATCGCCTTCGATCCACAGACGCGCCGACGGAAAAATCGTGCGAGACACTATTCGAAAAAAAAAATTGTGGATCTACCGTGAAAAATCTGTTTTTGAGTCATTTTTTTTCTCTTCTACATGTGATTTTTTTTCCGAGCGACCGATATGCTCGATTTAACTCGTCGCAAGTTCTCGTCTCGCTAAGTTTCGATTTAGCGCTGGATGAGGTTCGATTATATACATATTTATCGGTGACCCAGTCGTCTGTGATTTTTTTATTAATGACTTATTTGTGAGGCTGATCGGCGTCTTTTTTTCGTTCTTGTCTAGATGTGAAACTTTTTTTTTTAACCTGTTTTCAGTTTTCCGCGAGACCGATATACTCGATGTAACTCGTCGCAAGTTCTGATCTCACTGAGTTCCGATTTAGCGTTGGATGAAGTTCAGTATATACATATTTATCGATGACCCAGCCGTCTGTGAATATTGCGGCTTATTTGCAACGATAATTCTTTCTTTCACGCAGCTAGTCTGGATATTTCGTGCTCGATAAGTATAAAACAATTTCCGGTCGCGCGCAAAGAGAAATATATATATACATTCCCCACCATTTTAACCTGCGTATAATGAATAATCACCAGATTTTTTCTTCTAATTTTTTTTACTATTTTTTTTACGAAAAAAAAATTGGGAAAAAAATGGAAGGAGACGCCGGACCACTCCGGCTCAAATCTTAACATTTTTTTATATATGACACAAGATGTTTCAGATCTTTGACTTGTGGCGATCAATAAGTTCATTCTTTCAATGATAATCATAATTTTTTTCTCATAAAAATCTGAGTGCCTTTGATAGTTAGTTCAGTAATATAAAAAATTGCGAACCCAATACAAGGTATAAAGGGTTAAACTCAGATAAAATGGTAAAGAATGCCCATATACATATTTATGTCTTGCCTAAACATAAATAATAAAACCGTCTAAATCCGACAATTTTTCTAAAAAACCTATTTTTAATTTTCAAATCAAAAGATATTTATCGATGACCCTGTGATTATCCCAGCGACGTCTTGCGACTCTATTTTCTCCCATAACGCACTTAGTCCCGATATCCTCTACTCGCCAAGATTACGACAAATTCCTAACTCACAAAAAAAAAAAAAAAAAAAAAAAAATTTCATCGAGATCGAATCCCGGAACGGTACGATAATCGAAGCTGCCAAGCCGCGATGGAGTATCGCGTCGGGTTATCGCGGCGGCGATATTAATTTATCGGTTTCGTTTATTTCTGAACAAGCGCCCGAGGGTTACATCCTCGTTGGCAGCGGGGAGACGGGGTGGGGGGCGAGCGAGGGAGAGGAGCGAACGTGCCGAATAGAGATAGAATAATAGAGCGATGGAGTGAGAGTACGGCGAACGATGGAAGGGTACAACGAGGAAGCGATTGAATATTAAGTGGGACCGACTCGGGCATCAAACTTGGTCGAGGAACAGAGTGTGCCTTGGTAGACGGTAAGGCGGGTGTACGCGCTTTCGAGCAAACCCCACGGTAAAGCTCGACGGAGAGGAGGGGGGGGGGGGGGGGCGAATTTTCGGAGGGGCAGAGAGAAACGGCGAAGGCTGTTCGTAGTCGTTCGTCGTCATAGCGGCGGAAACTCGCGGGAGTTCGAAGAGGTCGCGTGACGGGGGGGGGGGGGGGGGAGGAGGCGATTGCCAACGGCGATTTCAATAATTAATGTCACGGGAATTGCTCGCTGCCGTGGACTCTGTACCCGTGCCTGAGCCACGGGTAAATTCTCTTCCGGTGTCAGCAGGGTTAATGTACCAACCCGTTAAGGACACGGACCGCATTGTGCTGCACGATTATTGTATAATACATCTCGTTTGGACGATCTTTGGCGCTGGCTCGACGATAGATAAAACCTTGCCTAGGATCATCTCGTGGGACCAAAAAACGTTTTGTCGAAAATTGAATTTAAAAATTACCTTATTGTATGATACATCTCGTTTGGACGATCTTAAAAGCTTGCTCGGATCATGTCGTGGGAGTAAATTTTTTTTTTTTTTGAAAATTAATTTAAAAAACGAAAAATTAAACTCTGTACTCGTGGTCGAGTCTTGGGAAAATTCTCTTCCGGTGTCAGCAGGGTTAGTTAATGTACCAACCCGTTAAGGACACGGACCGCATTGGGCCGCACGATTATTGTATAATACATCTCGTTTGGACGATCTTTGGCGCTGGATCGACGATAGATAAAACCTTGCCTAGGATCATCTCGTGGGACTCCAAAAAATGGTTGTCGAAAATGAATTTAAAAAGCGAAGAATAAAAAAGAATTGTAAATACTATAATGTCTGTTTGACTCTACGAATTTTTGTGGATTATCGGCGAATGACCGAGAAATATCAGCTCGCCGGCGACCACAAAAAAATATTGCATCTACTCGTGCCCATTAAAAAAAAAAAAAAAAAAAATAGAAGCAAGTATAATTATAGTTAGAACACGATAACCGAAAAGATTCTTGCGATTAATTTTTTTCGTTGCAAGTAAACAATTTTTCTTTTCCCTTTTTCATCCAAAAACAAATTTTTCTTTTTCTTTTTTCATCCAAAAACAATTTTGAAAAATGATTCGAAGCTTTTGCATTCTCGTGGATAATCCTGTGCGACGGGTCGTTCGAGCTCGTAATTCAGCGGGAATTTTATCTGCCCGATAGTTCGAGCGTGACAAAACAACATGCTCGAAGTTCGATATGAGAAATCGTTAATCGTTCTCGCCGTCGAGGACAATGAGAGAGCTTTTCGAGAGCTTTTTCGGCTTCGGTTCGTTGAACCGATAATGGGCGGTCGGACGATTCGCTGGTGGAACGAGACCGAACGGTGCTCTATCTGCGCTGTACAGAACCGGCAATGGAACGCGCCGTCCGATTACGTCAAAAACCGAATGCTTAATTCATGGTACTTCACAACGGCGCCCTTTCGTAAAACGGGCTGCGTTCATTACATCGGCGGGAGGCGCGGCACGCACACGGATCCGTCCAGTGAGTACGCAAATGAATTGGCAAATGAATCCACAGGTATATCGGCGTTACAGCCCAGTTATTAGTTTTTATATTATCGTGGCATTGAAGCTTTATCGCGCTCGAGTTGCTCATTGCGGTTATCGGCGGAACCAAAAATTGGGCGTGGATTTTCACTGATTCGTGCATTTTATAGAGGAAGTTGTTGCAACACTTACGTGGCGGCTTGGATGGCTCGTTCGATGGCAACTCGGTCAGCTGAAACAGAAAATTAGGAAAATTAAAATACATTTTTACATTTTTTTAAATTTTTTGCTGAAATAAAATAAACCTTTCTGGAGACGAAAGGAAAGTCGATCAATTATTTTCCTACACGTTTTTTAGCTCAGTTGTTGAATTAAATTCTCTTTCTCCGATCAACTGTCGGATGTGAAATACCGGACGGTATTTTCTGATGGCACAATTAATGGTTTTTTCTTACCTAAAGCGGAAGTTTTAAATCGGATTCCACTGATCTCAGCTCTATTCCTATTCGCTTCAAGAAATTCAATGAAATTTTGATTATACTTTTGAAATTTTTTCTTCAGATAAAATCATTTGTTCTCGACACCAAAAGAAAGTCTATCAATTATTTTCCTACACGTTTATTTAGCACACTCGTTGAATAAAATTTTCTTTTAAAACCACTAAATCGACGTGCAATACCGAGCGGTATTTTTGGTGTCACAATTACTGGCATTTCCTTACCTCACTAATTGTGTTATCGGAAGCTCTAAATAAAATTCCGCTGGACTCAGCTTTGTTCCCATTTCATTCGAGAAATTAAATGAAATGTTTTACTTTCATCCTTTCTAAAATTAAATACATTTTTCCGAACACAAAAGGAAAGTCTATAAATTGTTTTCCTATATTTTTTATTCAACTCACTCGTTGAATAAAATCTTCTTTTTAAAACCACTAAATCGACGTGCAATATCGAACGGTATTTTTGGTGTCACAATTACTGGCATTTCCTTACCTCACTAATTGTGTTATCGGAAGCTCTAAATAAAATTCCGCTGGACTCAGCTCTATTCCCATTGCATTCGAGAAATTAAATTAAATGTTTTACTTTCATCCTTTCCAAAATTAAATAAATTTTTCCGAACACAAACAGAAAGTCTATAAATTATTTTCCTATATTTTTTATCCAACCCACTCGTTGAATAAAATCTTCATTTTAAAACCACTAAATCGACGTGCAATATCGAACGGTATTTCTGATGTGACAATTATCGGTATTTCCTTACCTCATTAATTGTATTATCAGAATCTTTAAACCAGATTCCACTTCCACCTCGGCTCCACCCCATAATTGAGAAAGTTACCCGAACCCCGTTAATAACGGCGTTAAATAAAATCTTCCATCCGTTAATAATCCCCACCCGGGGAGTTTAAACTATTTTATTATTGCCGTTCCTTTCGGCCGCGAGTCTGGCGGGGGACAGCGAGGGCATTTCGCGATACACGCGCTCTGTGTACAGCCGAGGTGGCGCGGTGAGCAGTTAGGCGAGCTTACGCCACGTAGGAAAGTCCGCCAGGGATGAAAATTTATCGTACGAGAGCGCTTATCCCTCTTTACGTTTTGCATTCATTTTGCCCGGTCTTTCCGGCGAGTCCGCGCGGAGGAAAACCCTCGCTGGAAGCGAATGAACCGGGAGAGGAGAAAAACTGGTGAAAAAAAAAAAAAAAAAGACATTAGCGCGAAAATGGAAAGAATGTGGAGGAGGGAAAGGTACGAAGCTGCGGGGAATTTACGTTCGCGAAGGGGTGAAGGGCGCGGAGCCCGAGAAGTGCGAGACCGAGTTAACTCGAGCCTTTACGAGCTTATTTCCACTGGGACTTCACGGCGGACTCGCGCCGTTTCCGCTTTCTACGTCTTCCTCGCGTTTTCCGAGCAGTACTTTTCTTTATTTTATTTTTTTTTTCCGCTTTTCCCCGCTCTCTCCTCGCCCACCGTGCAGCGACACGGAGCACCGCTCTCGTTTCTTCGCGGAGGCACGCGAGTTCGCAAATTTCTTGAAGCGTTGCCAAGTGGCACGAGGAGGATGCGAACGCCGCTTGGCAAGTTGATCTCCGTCCCGGCGACGTACGTGCGATAGCTTCTCGTGCATACTCGCTTGCCTTCTCGCGACCAGTCGTTGCGCCGTGCGAGAACGGACCCAAGACGCCGCACTCTCGAAATCGATCCTCGTCGGGTCGGGGAGGAAAATTTTACCGGTATTTCGAGAACTCGCACGGTCCTCGGGCGGAAACGAATTGCGGCAATCGGTATTGAAAACTGTAATTAAGCTTTTTCTTTATTTTTAATGGAGCGAATTTTTTTTTAACGTGCGCTCTTTTTAGAGAAAAAAATTAATTCGAGAGTGATTTACACGGTAACTTCATATACGGGTCGAAATCAATTTTTTTAAATGAATATAATATATATATATATATATTTTGTTCTCGAAATGCACTCCGGAAATCGATGCATTTTGGTTTTTTTGGTAGAAAAAAAATACACTGATAAAAAAATACGGTTGAATCAACTAAGATTCGGGCAGGGACATTCAACTAAATATTTTGTTGGTGCAGCTATAAAAATTGGTTAGGTCAACAATTTGTTGGGTAATTTCACCAAAATATTTTTGAGTCATTAAAATATTTTTGTCGACCAACTAAATATTTATTTGAACGTCCCTGCCCGAATCTTAGTTGATTCAATTGTACTTTTTTATTGTATAAAGCTCCGTTCGTCGTTGTGCTGTGGGAGAACGGACTAAATACGCTGCACTCTCGAAAGCGATGCGCGCCTGATCAGGGAAGAAATATTACCGGTACTTCCGGGAACTTATACGGTCTTAGGGGCGAAACGAATTGCCGCAGTCCGTATCGAAAACTAATGATTTTTTATTTTTAGTTTTTGAGGCGCCAATTTTTTAGCGAAGAAAATCTAAATTCGCCCTACTTCGAGGTTTTTTTTAAAGGAAAAATATATATAGCGCTACTGAATAAAGTTCTTTGGAAAATTGCACACGAGTCGAATTAGTGATAGTTAAAAAAAATTGTATGCATCGAAAACTGTAATTTTTTGTAAGGTGCGAATTTTTCAATGAAAAAGAATTAAATTCGAATCTCATTCGCACAGTAATTTCGCTTCCAGCTCGAAATGGATTTAAAAACTAAAAACTCTATTGCTATTGAAAAAAGTTCGTTGAAAAAGTGGAGTTATCTCGACACGTTCTCGCAGCCGTGTGACTTCGCCTTGAGGGGATTCGAGCGTTTCACACTAGTTAAATTAGTGATGCATAAAAAAAATGTACAATTCAGTTTTGCGAACAATTCCATGCATCGAGCTCTTCCATCGTGACTCGCGTTGATTCGATTCTATTGATTTGCACGATAATTAAATAATTTGTCATACGAGCCGCGCGCCCCGGCCAAATGTCAATAAGGATTAATTAACCGTGTTAAGCTAAGTAATTTGTTTTGCAAAATCAACGATACGCCGAACGACCGAACGAACTGTGTTTATGTACCAAACGAACGGAAAGCAATGCTATTTCGTTACGCACCGCCATACAAAATATAATAAATAAATTGTCCTTCGTCGAACAGAAACAGTCGTATTTAAATATAAAAAAAAATTCAGAAATAATAATAATTATTATTATAATAATGAAATAAAAGATCTTCACCTTGGCGAGCACTGGGTTGAAAGTGAACTTTGATTCCAGCTCCTTCCTCGGTGTCTGGGCTATGGCCGTGAGCGGCGTGGGCGGCATCGTCATTTCCTGCAACGACAAAAGAAAAAAAAATGAAAATTATTTGTAAATTAACGTTTCCCTACCGACGAGTTCCGCGCAACTCGGCGGGATGCACGTGAGGAAGTATCTCGCATGTTTACGCGGCGGCGATAGAGCGCAATGCGAACTGCGAAGTTGCGCGAATAATGTGTGTAATAAAGTGGATGACTTATGACCGCGGTGTTGCATGCGAGCGAGAGAAGTAAAAAAATAAAATAAAAAAGAAATATGGAAAAATAAAAAACAAGACAAAAAAAAATAAGAAAAGGCACAAATCTTGAAGACGCTTCGGAGTTTGACATTTATTTCGCCCACCCTCCGAAATTCCGTCGAGAATCCCTACAAGATTGTGCCACCTTGACGATAATAATAATAATAATAATAATAATAATAATAATGGCTTTTTTCGCACCTCTCGAACAGGTCAAACTATAATGATGCATCGTTGACAATAA
This sequence comes from Ichneumon xanthorius, assembly GCA_917499995.1. Taxonomy (NCBI): domain Eukaryota; kingdom Metazoa; phylum Arthropoda; class Insecta; order Hymenoptera; family Ichneumonidae; genus Ichneumon; species Ichneumon xanthorius. The sequence goes on along the minus strand of OU824205.1, from coordinate 13,980,871 downwards.
AAACATTTACAAAATTTTTTTTTAATGATGAGTAAGTAATGTTTCTCTTATTCCCAGGTTTATGCAAATTGAAACTTTAACTGCAGGGCTTCTGGCCCGACAGCTTGGAAAAATTTGGCCTCCATCCAGATCGCTCCTAAGAATCGAGGAAATAATTTCATTCCCAACGACGTCTTAACGCGTCGCTGCAACGAAAGTGACTGTGCACAATCAAACGTCACTTGTGTCGCGTGAGAGGAGAATAAATCGGCCTAACTGAAGACGTCAGAAACACAATCTTTTCCATAACTATAACAACAACAAAAACGTTAATATGCGTTCAAACAACTCAACGAATATTAATGACCCAAGAGGAATAACTATGTTTCCCGCTCGTCAACAGCAATCGTTACATATTTACCGATCCGTCGGTAACTTATCGACATTATTTTTTCGTTTTAATCAAAACATAAATACGTTGGTTATAAGACACATTTACACATTTATATTTTGATAATTGGTCAAGGAAAAATCCGTCAATGAATAAACAAGTGAATAAAAAATAATGTTGATATGTCGAATAATGTCGGCATGTCTTGGCACAAAAATTTCAGGAAAATCAACCATATCGGAGACGCCCAGAAAAATCGATTTGCGTAACAATAATTTTGTAATTTGTTTATTGACGGATTTCCGACGTATAACTTACGAATATTTATATATACGTAGCGTAAAAGTGGTGAATATGGCCCACCTCAATTAACACGTAAATCAATGATACATGGACCGGTCCATATTCCCCACTTTTACGCTAGTTATAAAAAACATTCACACATTTCGACTTCGATAGTTCGTCAATTAAAAATCCGTCAACAAATAAACAAATCACAACCAAATAAAAAAATAATTGTCATGCAAATCGCTGTATCCAGCGAGGCTTCGGTACAAATGTTTCCGTCGGTTTATCGTCAACGCTATCAGATTTCATCGAGCTATACATCGTCGATGGGAATCGGGGTCGAAGGATCGAAGAGCTTTCGGTGAAACTGCTAGGGACGGTCGTACACATCGATTGCCAGTTGTGTGCCGAAGGGGGTTCTTCGGTCTCTCTACGTGTGTCCGTATCACAGGCGGTGCAGCGACGAAAGGATATAGTTGGACTCTAACGACGCCGGGTAGTTGAGCAGTGGTCGTTGATGAGTGGTTGGGTGAGCCGACTTCGTGTCACAACTCTCGTAGCTAAGTGAGAAACGATGGTTTAGCCGATAGCCTACCTTCCCAGGAATACCAGACACCATCCGGCGACTTATCGATTCCTGAGCTTCCAACCCGACCACACGAACCCGCCGTATTAACTGCGCTACGGTTCGCACGGTTGTGTGTGTGTAAGCGGTGGAGGGGGGGGGGGGGGGGGTTGTATAGAGTCTGAGAGTGGAAATAGAAGGGTGGTTGCACCCTGCGACTCTCTATCCTTGCCAAGCCGTACCTTACTCCACCTCAGACTTCCGAGGCTGCTGCGAGAACAACTTCGGAATCGTCTCACGTGTATAAAGCTTCCTCGGCGGGAGGCTACGCGATACACACCGTCCTCGCCGTCGCGCTCCGAGAAACTTTGAGAATTAACGAGCAATGCCCGGGAGCGCGCGTTTGCCTTGCAGGGCGAATTTCAGACGAAAGGTTTTAACCGCGGCGGAAAGGCGCCACACGATGAACGCGGCGTATCAATGGCTATAGGACAGCCCCGTAGGTAATATGATATATTTATACATTTTATTATTATTTTATTATTATTTTATTATTATTTTATTATTATTTTATTATTATTTTATTATTATTTTATTATTATTTTATTATTATTTTATTATTATTTTATTATTATTTTATTATTATTTTATTATTATTTTATTATTATTTTATTATTATTTTATTATTATTTATAACAAGAGGACATAAAGCCAAAGAGTGCTGTACTACCGTTCAACGTGTGCTAGCAATGCGCAAACATTATCGCTTTCTGTGACACGAAAACTGTGGAATAAAATTGTGATAAGCTGTGTTGCTGAAGTGCGCACCCAATAATTTCCTTGGACTGATAATTGTAGATAATTGCTCTATTTGAACCAGATTATATGATATGATCTCACGTCAAAATAAATAGACTATATTATATCTTTTGTAAAAGGGTTATTCTCGTTAAATAAATAAATACATATTTGAGAAAATATGTAGTTATTTTTGAAGGTGTATATTTTTTAAAATATAAGTACACTGATTAAAAAAATCGCTTTCGGGCTGCCGCAGAAAAAAATGTTTGTTTCAATTCTTACAATTCCATATGACATTGAAACAACAACGGGAAGTCTGTCAAGGTGACATGTTATCGTTTTGATCCGGTATGAAATTGTACGAATTGAAACAAATTTATTTTTTTCATTGGCAGCCCGCATGGAAATTTTACATGAATCATTGATACTTTTTTTCAGTGTGTACTCTTTGCGTATATTGTGCGTATAGAAAATGATATAATTGAGATATGTTAATTCCGGCGATTTTTATAAGACTGATATGTCGAGCATGTATAAGTCGGTGTGTATTTGTTATTTCGATAAAACGTATCCGCATTACCGAAATCGAAATAGCGTCAAATTTATCACGGATCAAATTAACTGATCCACTTACCATTTAATTTAACTACGCTCCGAAAAGATTCGTTTTCCCGACAAATTCAGCGAGGTGATGTAAAAACGCCAAAAATAAAGAAAACAATTTCGCCAGAGGTGATGGTATTATCGTAAAAAAATCGATTGTCGACAGGTTGCATCGTTACCGGAACAAATTTATCCGCCGCAACACCCGAATCTCGATTCGGGCTATCTCGAAATCGAGGAGAGTTAATTTACGAATTTATTATTATTATATTTTTTACAACTACCAATTCACCGCAAACGACCTATTTACGGCTCCGATTTAATTTCCCATCGAAAATACACATTCGAATTTTCAGCTCGAAATAATCCGACGTGAAAAAAAAAGAAAAAAAAACCCTTCGACAACTCGTGCGCGAACTCCGAGGTAAACGAGCGGTAATAATAATGTCGAGCTGCCGTACAGCGGCGTGACAGACGCGAGCTAAAATACAGTCGTGAAAATCAATGATCGATCAAATGACGTTGGATATTACGGAGCAAGTATACATATAAACGATTTAAAAAAAAAAAAAAAATTATGAAAAAATTAAATAAAAATAATCGATAACGGAGACAAGTGGGCGTGTGTGTATGCAAACCGGAGTGAGAGCGTGCAGGTATCCGTGGCTGTACACGTGCTCGTCCTGCGGGCCGTGCAGGTGACTGCGCGCCGAGTTGTGTGCACGCGACACACACGCACATAGTTATAATGCATCGTGCAGAGTACAGAATTTATACAGCGGGCGCGAGCCTCGCCGCGAGGACGGTAATTATGCGGAGCACGTGAACGAGCGAGAAAACCCGTTACGACGTCCGTGTCGAAGGTGGTTGACGACGTCCTGCTGTTCCACCGTGCTGCCGGGCGTGTAGGCCGGGCCAATAAAATCGCGTGCGGGTACACAACCCTACAAGTTGTTCTCCACTTCGAGCTTCATTCCGCTTCCATATCCGCGCGTTCTGTCAGCGCTGAAACTCGCTGTTTTATAGACAGCTTCGACTACTTCGAGCAGCCCATAAGTGGGCTCTCCACCTATCGGCGACACTTTCTAACTTCGTGTTGTGAATTCGCTACACGATTTGTCACGTGCAATTCGACGCGATTGCATAGCCGGCGAATCGCGGGCGTCGCGGATAAATGAGGGAATTAGACAAATTCCTGGCAGTTTGGAGTTCAGTTCCTGTTTTGTGTTTTTTTAGGCTGCTGCACTGGTGACCGGTAGGGAATTCAAATGGTAGTGGGGGAGAGCAACAGCGTCCATTTTGCATAGTTGTTCTCCACTTCGACTTCATCCCGCTGCCATGTGTGTGCGTTCTGTCAGCGGTAAAACTTGTTGTTTTATAGACAGCTTCGACTACTTCGAGCAGCCCATAAGTGGGCTCTCCACCTATCGGCGACACTTTCTAAGTTCGTGTTGTGAATTCGCTACACGATTTGTCACGTACAATTCGACGCGATTGCATAGCCGGCGAATCGCGGGCGTCGCGGATAAATGAGGGAATTAGACAAATTCCTAGCAGTTTGGAGTTCAGTTCCTGTTTTGTGTTTTTTTGGGCTGCTGCACTGGTGACCGGTAGGGAATTCAAATGGTAGTGGGGGAGAGCAACAGCGTCCATTTTGCATAGTTGTTCTCCACTTCGACTTCATCCCGCTGCCATGTGTGTGCGTTCTGTCAGCGGTAAAACTTGTTGTTTTATAGACAGCTTCGACTACTTCGAGCAGACCATAAGTGGGCTCTACACCTATCGGCGACACTTTCTAAGCTCGTGTTGTGAATTAACTACACGTTTTGCCACGTGCAATTCGACGCAATTACATAGCCGGCGAAACGCGGGCGTCGCGGATAAATGAGGGAATTAGACAAATTCCTGGCAGTTTGGAGTTCAGTTCCTGTTTTGTGTTATTTTGGGCTGCTGCACTGGTGACCGGTAGGGAATTCAAATGGTAGTGGGGGAGAGCAACAGCGTCCATTTTGCATAGTTGTTTTCCATATCGACTTCATTCCGCTTCCCTCTGAGTGCGTTTTGTCAGCGGTGAAACTTGAAAAATTCATGGCAGTTTGGAGTTCAGTTCTTGATTTGTGTGTTTTTTTTTTAGGCTGCTGCACTGGTGACCGGTAAAGAATTCAAATGGTAGTTGGGGAGAGCAACAGCGTCCATTTTGCATAGTTGTTTTCCACTTCGACTTCATTCCGCTTCCATATGAGTGCGTTCGGTCAGCGGTGAAACTTGCTGTTTTATAGACAGCTTCGACTACTTCGAGCAGTCCATAAGTGGGCTCTCCGCCTATCGGCGACACTTTCTAAGCTCGTGTTGTGAATTCGCTACACGATTTGTCACGTGCAATTCGACGCAATTACATAGCGTCGCAGATAAATGAGGGAATTTGAAAAATTCCTGGCAGTTTGGAGTTCAGTTCTTGTTTTGTGTTTTTTTAGGCTGCTGCACTGGTGACCGGTAAAGAATTCAGATGGTAGTGGGGGGAGCAACAGCGTCCATTTTGCATAGTTGTTTTCCACTTCGACTTCATCCCGCTTCCATACGTGTGAGTTCTGACACATGTGCGGTGCAACTTGCTGCTTTATAGACAGCTTCGACTACTTCGAGCCGCCCATAAGTGGGTTTCTCCACCTATCGGTGACACTGTCCAGGCTCGTTCTTCGGATTCGCTACACTATTTGTCGCGTTCGATTCGATGCGATTACATAGCCGATAAATCGCAGGCGTCGCGGATAAATGATGGAGTTTGAAAAGTTAATAGCAATTTGAAGTCTTTTTTTCCTTGTTAGGTTGTTGGACTCGTGACCGGTTAGGAATTCAACTGGTAGTGCGGGAGAGCAACAGCGACACTTTTGCACGGATGTTCTCCACTTCGACTTCATTCCACTTCCATATCCGTGCGTTCTGTCAGCGCTGAAACTTGCTGTTTTGTAGACAGCTTCGACTACTTCGAGCCACCCATAAGTGGACTCTACACCTATCGGCAACACTTTCCAAGCTCGTGTTTCCAATTCGCTACACGATTTGTCACGTCCGATTCGACGTGATTACATAGCCGGTGTATCGCAGGCGTCGCGGATTAGCGATGGAGTCTGTAAAATGAAGGGGAGTTTGGAGCTTTTTTTCTTGTTAGGCTGTTTTCTTGTTAGGCATTCGTGACCGCTAAAGAATTCAACTGGTCGGTCTGGAAAGCAACACCGTCAATTTTGCACAGGCTCTCGGGTTCACCACCCTAAAAGTTGTTCTCTGCTTCGACTTCATTCCGCTTCCATTTCGACTACTTCGAGGAATTAAAATAAATCACTGAGTTGGAAAAATTAATGGTAGTTTAGTTTTTTTTCCTTTTTGTGTTCCTGTTAGGCTGTTGCACTCGTGACCGCTAAAGAATTCAACTGGCAGTGCGGGAGAGCAACACCGACAATTTTGTACAAGCTATCGGGTTCGCTACCCTAAAAGTTGTTCTCCGCTTCGACTTCATTCCGCTTTCATTTCGACTACTTCGAGGAATTAAAATCAATTATGGAGTTGGGAAAATTAATGGCAGTTTAGAGTTTCTTTTTTTTTCCTTTTTGTGTTGTTAGGTTGTTGCACTCGTGACCGCTAAAGAATTCAACTGGCAGTGCGGGAGAGCAACACCGTCAATTTTGCACCGGCTATCGGGTTCACTACCCTAAAAGTTGTTCTCCACTTCGACTTCGTTCCACTTCCATATCAGCGCTGGAACCTGCCTGGTGCATAGATAGCTTCGACTGCTTCGAGCAGCCCATAAGTGGGCTCTCCCCCTATCGCCGGCAGTCTCCAAGCTCGCGGTCCGAATTCGCTACACAATTTGTCACGTGCAATTCGATGCGATTACATAGCCGGCGAATCGCAGGCATCGCTGATAAATTATAGACCTTGAAAAATGAACGGCAGTTTGATGTTCTTTTTTCTGTTTTTTTGTTGTCAAGTTACTGGTTTCGCGACCGGCAAATAATTCAACTGGTAGAGCGGGAGAGGAACGGCGTACATTTTGCGCATGCGTGCGACGGGTTCATTACCCTAAAAGTTGTTCTCCACTTCGACTTCGTTCCGCTTCCATATCTCGTGCTCTGCCAGCGCTGAAACCTGCTGTTTCATGGATAGCTTCGACTACTTCGACCAGCCCATAATTGGGCTCTCCCCCTATCGCCGATAGTTTCCAAGCTCGCGTTCCGAATTCGCCACACAATTTGTCAAGTCCGATTCGACGCGATTACATAGTCGGCGAATCGCAGGGCATCGCCTATACATTACGGAGTTTGAAAAATTAATGGCAGTTTGGACATTTTTTTTACCTTTTTTTTTTGTTTCTTAGGTTGCGTCGCTCGTGACCGGTCAACAATTCAACTGATAGCGTGGCTGAGCAACAACTTCAATATTGCACACACCGAAAAAAAGGTTTGGTAATGTCAAACTAAGCTGCGGTTGCGGGTGGCGAAAGAAATATTTGGTCGATTGAAAGAAATATTTTGTTGATTGAACGAATATTTAGTAGCTTGACCGAATATTTAGTAGCTTGACCGAATATTTAGTTGCTTCAACAAATAGTTACTTGGATTTAACAAACAATTTGTTCAATCGACCAAATATTTGATATTACCAAACCTTTTTTCGGTGCAGGATCGAACAAGGTAACGGCGGAAGGAACAACGGGGCGACCTTCGTCGTTCGTGTTCCAAATTCGCTAAACAATTTTTCACGTCAGATTCCACACAATTCGACAGTCTGCGAATCGCGGGCATCGCACCCAGAAAAAAATTTTATTTGACGGCCACCGTTTTTTTGTTTAAGTAAAATATTTATTTGATATAAGTAACTATTTACTTAATTTAAATAAATATGTATTTTAATCGAATAAATATTTTACTTTAAACCAAATAACCAGTGGCCGTCAAATAAATTTTTTTTCTGGGTGCGCCGATAAATTTTGGAGTTTGATAAATTAATGGCAGTTTGGACTTTTTTTTGTTTATTTAGGTTTCCGCACTCGTGACCGGTAAACAATTCAACTGGTAGCGCGGGGGAGCAACAGCGTGAATTTTGCACGGGGTCGAACGACGTAACAGCGGAAGGAACAGCGGGGCAACCTTCGTCGTGCGCGTCGTCGTCGTCGACTTTGCTCGCACTCGAGGCGCACTCAACGTAAAGTGGTCCTCGGGCCACGTGCGGGTAATAGGCCTCGGAAGAGTAACGTTTCCGTCGCCGAGGCGAATACCGGCTACTGTACCGGCACTGCGCATTCGCGGTGCTACCGCGGCGGGAGCGAGGACAAACAACAACGAAAATAATAAAAAAAAGGGAGTTCAACGAGTCGGAAAGTAAATCCCGGGGCATGCGATCCGGCCCGAGGAAATTTGAATTGTAAAATTGATTCGTTGCTGGTACGAGGACGAGAAGATGATTGCGCGAGCCGATTGGCAAATCGCTGGCGAATTCCCTCGAAGGGAAAATTGTTTTAAAAATCACTGGTGAAAAAAAGACTGGTTTTTCGATGGAACAAGTAGTAAAATATATCAATATGTTGAGTCAACTTTGGACTAAATAAAACCCGAAAAATTGCAATTTATTTTAGGGCACTGGTAATATTCGTCGAACTGTTGATGAACATTATGGAGAGATTTGCTATTTAAAAAAAAATGTATTGGAATATAAACTGTTAAACGGAGCTTTCGTTGGGAGAAGCGTGAGATCAGATTTGCGAAGAACTCAAGCTGCGTGTAATCGGACACGAATAAAATCCTCTTTCCCTTATTTACATTTCACACTCAACTCGACTCCTCTAATCGATACCACGGGGTGTCCTAATCTACCAAATTGCGAAGACCACAGTGAATACACAATTAATCCCACGGCGAATACCGTCGAAAGAACGATTGATTTAAAAATGCCTGAGTGGCAAAAAAAGTTTAAATTTGGCTAGGCCATTTTAGCACACTGGCGAGATTTATCGAAGACTTTGACAAACATTATCCAGATCTGTTAAAAAAATTAAACAATCAATTGAAATACAAACTGCAAAACAGAACTTTCGTTGGGAAAAGCGTGAGATCAAAATCGCGAAGGATTCAAGCTGCGTGTAATCGGACCCAAATAAAATCCACTTAGCTCCATTAACATTTCACACTCAACTGAACTCCTCTAATCGATACCGCGAGGTGCGCTAATCTACCAAATTGCGAAGCCCCCAATGAATACAAATATTGTCCAATAACAATTACCCCGGATTACCCGAACGCACTCTCAATCGAATAACAAGTAGTAAAATATGACATGATGTAATAAAATATGACAAGTCAAATTTCAATTTAAAAAAACCTGAGAATTGTAATTTAGCTGGATCATTGAAGCTCACCGGCAAGATTTCTCGAGCTGTCGATAAACATGATCAAATGCGCTCCAAAAAATAAACGATTTCCCAACTTTCGTTGGGAGAAGCGTGAGATCAGATTCGCAAAGAAATTGAAGCTGCGTGTAATCGAACACGAATAAAATCGGCTTTCCCCCATTAACATTCCCCACTCAACTCGACTCCTCTAATCGATACCCCGAGGTGCTCTAATCTGCCAAATTGCAAAACCCACGACGAATACACATATCGTCCAATAACAATTACTCTGGACTACCCGAACTCAATCACAATCGAGTAACCCGGTGAATCCTTCCTGATCGAAACTAATAATATCGACAATTTAATCGTTCGATAATTTCTCGACTCGTCGTGACGACGAGTCCCGTTAATGGACGTGTCGCGTGATACAACGCTCGAGATATTTGACATCGGCCTTTCCACGACGCTCCGTTCTCGGTATATCGCGTCGTTTATTTGTCCATCAAGTCGATGGTTTGTTTGATTGTTCGATCGATGAGCGCCGACGATGTACGGGAACTTGTTCCGCTGTTGGCTCCAGTGTGGAATCCGCGTTGCCCAACGGGGCACGAAGTTGTCCGCCGACGTCGCCGCCCCTCGAAGGGGGCAACCGATGACACAATCGATCCGGACTACTCCTACCTCGCCTCTTCATTTCGCGCCTCGCGATCCGACGGACGGGCGATCTGCCGGACGATCACCGCTCCGCGGCCGGTAGAAATAGTTGGCCCAGTTTCGCGCACCTGTACACATATCTTCGTGCTCGGCGAATGCGTCTACGTTGGATCCACGCGCTTTGCATACTTCCCCGTTCCCTTTGTCCTCCTCGTCGCGACGACACGATCGACAAACAAAAATCCGACGAAAATAATTCCGCAGGGCTCGCGAATACCGGTACTCCGGAGGGAATACCTTGATATCCCAGATGGAAAGTTTGGAATACATTTTTTTTTTCATTTTTTGAACAGATTTCGGACGGGTTTGGGATTAGCAAAAATTGAATTCTATCCTGTCGCGACGACACGAGTGTTCGCTTCGTCAAAAATCAAAAATAAAATCTTGAAAAATAAAATCTTGCAAAATAAAATCTTGAAAAATAAAATCTTGAAAAATAAAATCTTGAAAAATAAAATCTTGAAAAATAAAATCTTGAAAAATGCCGCTATCTCTCTCATACTCCTCGCTCGGTCACGTGACTTTCACTTCACCTTAACAAACTTGAATACTCTCGTGTCGCGACTACACGATCGTCTGCGTCGTCGCAAATCGTGAAATAAAAATCCCACTAAAATAATAGAGAAGCGCTCACGAATACCGGTACTCCAAAGGCAAAACCTTAATATCCAAGAAGTAAAGTGAAGTTTCGAATAATTTTTTATGCATTTTAACAGACTTGGTGTAAGTTTGGGATTGCCAAACATGGAATTCTCTCGTATCGCGACGACAGAAAAATCCGACGAAAGTAACAGAGAAGCGCTCACGAATACCGGTACTCCAAAGCGAAGAACTCAAAACCGCAGACCTAAAGTGAAGTTTCAAGTAAATTTTTTAAAAACCTCTCAAACAGACTCGCTCCATGTGTGGGACTTGCAAACATGGAATTCTCAGCTCTCTCCACTCGCGAACTTCACCGAAATTCGAAGCGGAGCCTATTTGGAGAAGAGATAAAAGGAACGAAAAAAAAAGAAGTTATATAGATGAAGATGACGAGACATTCAGTAGCGTTGGGCATCGTGGCACGGTCTTGGGTCGTGAGCGCAATTAGCAGTAGCATTTACGATGCCTACCGGCGCAACCCGTATTTTCCCACGGGCAAGCCGTGAGAATAATTCATGCCACGCTCGGGCGAGTGTGCGTCCGCGCGGCGCTGCTTCTCCTACTAGCTGCCGCCTGCCTATTGCCGGTACTCTCTTCGTGTCCGTCGTGCTTTTGCTCTTGTGGTGGAGGAGCCGGTGCAGTGGCCACGTCCGTTCGTTTCCTCGCTCTCTCGCTTCTCGAACATCTCTGTCTCCCATTCTCTCGTTATAGTTGGTATTCCGCGGCTCGTTCCGGAGCCAGCAGAAAGTACGATACGGTACTGACTCCTCCGCTGGCCGGAGAGCGACCGGAGCCGGCCGGCGCAGTCGTAAATTCCCCGGGAAAATCGAGCACCACCGCGAGAGGCCAGCCGGGATCGCGGATGAGATGCGTCGGAGGTCGCCAAGTTATAGAGCTCATATAGAAGTACATATACACACACACTCATATATTTGTACATATATATGTATATGGGTGTGGTAGAGATGTGTACAGGAGACTGATAGTGGATCGCACAGACGGCGTGCAACTGACGTAGAATAAACTCGATCAATCGATCGCGTGCACGCGTTCGGTGCGGTGAAATAGAAAAAAAAAATATATATATATATATAAAATAATAGGAAGTGCGCTTCTCCATCGCGCGGTTCGAGACGACTATCGAATAGAGCGTGACGTATTCATGACGGAGACCGAAAAAACAAAAATTGTACGGGAGTAGAAAAAATGCAAAATATGCGACGGGACTCTAGCGCTGGGGATTGAAAAATAATTTATGCATTTTTCTTTTTTGTTCTATGCAATTCGGGTGAAAATTGAGTCGCTTCTTTTGTCCTATTGGGACAATGGATTTTTTAAAATCTCTGTAAAGTTCGTATGAGAATTGATTCGCCTTTTTTTAAAGAGTTTTAAACATTTTCTGTGTAACTTTTATGAAGACTAAAGAAAAATGAACGAAGAGCCTTGAATATCAACAAGGGGGTTTGATAGAATGGATGTCGCAGACAAAAATTGTTTGGAAGAGGTCGAATGATGCAATGGCAAAAATAACGTCTACCATTTTTTTAAAATCTATAAAACTTGTATAAAAATTGATTCACTTTTTTTACAAAGAATTGTAAACATTTTCCGTGTAACTTTCATGAAGGCTGAAGAGAAAACGAACGAAAAGCCTTGAATATCAACAAGGGGGTTTGATAGAATGAATGTCGCAGACAAAAAAATTGTTTGGAAGAGGTCGAATGAGGCAATGGCAAAAATAACGTCTACCATTTTTTATAAACCTATAAAATTTGTATAAAAATTGATTCACTTCTTTAGAAAGAATTGCAAACATTTTCCGTGTAACTTTCATGAAGGCTGAAGAGAAAACGAACGAATAGCGTTGAATATCAACAAGGGAGTTTGATAGAATGGATGTCGCAGATAAAATTGTTTGGGTAGCGAGGAATTGAATGGAAGAGGGCCGGAGGGGACGTGAGATTGCGCGACTCCATTGCGTCCGCAACAGGGCCCTTTTTACACTGCGATCGAAGTGTCGTGGATGCGTCACGCGGCTTCGAGACGTGGTTGTGCGCGCGAGTGAGAGAAAGAACCGAGCAGCGCTGGGGGGCGAGACAAAGACCAGTTAAGCTCGCCGACAGATGAATCACAGGAGTGATGGTTCCGTTGGCAGTCAGTCCATCGCTGCCAGGAACACCGGAGAGTTGTACCAACAGAAGCGGCGACAACGGAATCGAGACGAGAAGGGCAACGGTATTACTACAACGTGCCGCACCGTCAGTGAGTCATCGGTCGGGCGACACGGGCCGGTTTGTTTCGCCGATCGATAAACTCGTGTGCCTATTATGTTTTAGATAGGCGTGTACACGACCGAGTTGTACGCACACCAGCGCGCTCGCAGTCGCAGAAAACCAGCCTCGAACACCCCGTTGCGGATGGATAATCGATCGTAATTTTCAACCCCCTCGTTTAAGTTCGCGCAGTAACTTTCTGGTTAACTGCCGAACAAGCGTCGGAGATTAATGTCAGCTTGTGACAATAATGTTTCGCGGAAGGTTGAGAAATTTCATTGGCTTACTTTTATTCTCTATCCGACACTTGTCAATAAGAGCGCAGGTAAAATTGTTTGGTGGCGATGAATTGAAATGGGAAAAATAATGTATGCAACTTCTTTAAACATCTATGAAATTTGTGTAAAAATTGCGTTGCTTCTTTACTGAGTATTAGAAAAATGTTCTGTGTAACTTTGGATGAGGAAAAATGAATGAAAAGCGTTGAAAGAATTGAATGGAAGAAGGCGGATGTCCCAATGGGAAAAATAATGTATGCAATTTTTTAAAATTATAAATCTCTATAAAATCCGTATAAAAATTGGTTCCCTTTGTTTTGAGAATTTGCAACATTCTCTGTGTAACTTTCAGAAGGGATGAAGAAAAATGAACGAAAAAAGTTGAATGTTGAATGAAAAATAATGTATGCCATTTTTTCTAATCTCGATAAAATTCGAATAAAAATCGTTTCGCTTTTTTCGGAAGATGTCAAACATTTTTGACACTTTTGAAACAGCGTCGAACACCCCGCAGCGGACGGACAATCGACCGTAATTTCCAACCCTCGTTGAAGTCCGCGCAGTTACTTTCTGCTTAACTGCCGAACAAGCGTCGGAGATTAATGTCCGCTTGTGACAATAATGTTTCGCGGAACGTTGAGAAATTTCGTTGGTTTACTTTTCTTCGCCTCCCTCCCCTGCGGCCGATAACTCCATTACCGGGGTAACCGAGTTCGAGGAGTTTAACGAGCAAACAAGCCGTAAACTTCGGGGCCGCTTACCTTGAGAATGTTCTCCAGTTCTGGCGAAGTCTCGATGACGTCCTGCCGGGAAGTCGTGCCCTGTAACGATTCAAAGAGCAAAGTTAGAGAAGAGACAATTTTTAGCGTGGACAATGTGTGTCCTGGGTGAGGGGTTGGGGATCGGATTTGGAACAAAATGGAAGAGGATGGTCGGGTTGGATGGGGGAGGGGAAATGTAGGTTGAAGGCCTCGAGAGACAGATATATCGTTTTCATTAGTCGCCTAACGCTCAGCTCCGACTCTCCTCACTCTTCGCTCCACCGCACCCTGGCTCTGCCTTTTCCCCGTACTGTTTCTTTCCCTGTCTATCGCCCGTTCTCTCCGTTTCGCGTTTTCGCCTCTGGGGGTCTCTCTTTCTCACGTTCGGGCGGGCGAACGCGCGCCCGCTGTAATTTCGTGAGGGATAACGAATGGCTCGCGCGACTCTCCGGTAACGAGCCGAATCAATCCCGGCTTATCGCAACGCTCGATTCACGCTTATAGGGGACTACTATCCAATCCCCGATGGTCCACACTATTTCGGACGGGCTCTCTATGAAAAGAGATTTCGCGAAATCCAATAAGTCTCTCGGGACTCTCGTTATGGTATGTGTGTTTTTGTGTGTACGAAAAAACTTGAGAGCAATGAGGGAGACAATAAGCCTCTGGATGACGCGATAAACACACGTCGGGTTTGAAACTCCGAAGGATCGGTCGGCGTCATGCTCAAAGTGAAAAAGCTACATTTTGACGTTGAATAAAAAATAAATAAAAATATTACGGTTTTATTTTCGAGACAGCTTATTTGTTTGCGAATACCGGAAAATCGTGTTTTTTATGTCAATTGGCAGCAGGCAAAATTTAAGTAATTTCTTCTTCGGACGAAATGAATTTTATCCCGAAACGATAAAACGAAAAACTTGAGAACAATGAGTGGACAAAATAAGCCTCCGGGTCATGCGACAAACATACATAACGTTTGAAACTCCCCAGGATCGTTCAACATTTCGCTCAAGGTGAAAAATCAGCTTATCGACATTGCACGCAAAATATGAAGAAAAAAAATTACGATTTAATTTTCGCGAGAAGTTACTTGATTCTAAGACCTAATAAAAATCGCTTTTTTATGTCAACTCCCAAACGCAATTTAATCGCAAAATTGGGAAGGGACGGAATTTGGGTGATTTCTTTGGACGAAGTGAATTCATCCCGAGACGAATGTACTCACATTGTCCAGGGGTAGCCTCGATAGTCTGGAAGCGGCCGAGTGCGTCCTGGCGGAATTTCCAGGGTTATTGGCGGTGCTGTTAGTAACGCTGGAAGAGCCGTTACCGGAAGTGGCGAGGTTCCCGCCGCCGGGAGCGCCGCCGCTCGACGCGCCGGTGTGGGGATTCGTGTTGGTGGCGTTTGAGGACGAGGATGAATTGGTCGACGAGGGGGGTGGTCCCTTGGCCGGAAGAAGCCCGTGGCTCCGATGATCGTTGCTGTTTCCACCGTGTTTGACCGGCTGGCCGGGATATCCACCTCTGCCGCCGTACGGCGGTTTGCCGTCGGCGGGCTTAACGAAACCTCCTCTCTGCGAGGCGTGACTCGAAGAGGCGGAGGTGGTGTTTGCCGACGAGGACGCCGAGCTCGAGGACGATCTCGGTCCGCTTCCGGGCTTTTTGAACTCCTGCGACGAGGGCGAACTTCTGCAGGTACTCGTCGCCGACGGGATTCTCGCCGACGACGACGCACCCGAGGGCGCTGGACTCGCCGGTACTCCCTCGATTCCAATCAAACGCTTCGGCTCGTCGAGCAGATGCTTCACGAGCGAGTAATTGCCGAGCTTCGATTGTATCTGCTGCGTCGTCCGGTCCTGCGAGTCGGGATTTATCTGAAACACGGAAATTAATAAGACTATCAGTTTCGTCGAATCGATCACCTGATATAAACTTATCTTTTTTAGTCTCATTAAAATTAACCTACTCGTGGTAAAATTTGACTACATAAAAAAATGTATTTGGATCAAAGATCAATTATTAAAAATTAGATGAAGTAGAAAACTAATTCGTGAAAATTAGATTAGAATATAAATTAATTATATAAATTGGATTGAGTTAGAAATTAATTCTTGAAAATGGGATTCGATTAAAAATTAGATTAAATTAGAGATTAATTATTGAAAATGGGATCAGATTAAAAATTAAATTAAATTAGAGATTAATTATTAGATTAAATTGAAGATTAATTCTCAAAAATTGTGTTAGATTGAGAATTAATTATTAAAGATAAAGATTGTGGAGCGAAAATTGGTCACGTTTGCCGTGAGCCACTCCGAGCCATTTGGCCGGACGCTCCTTTCATTGAGAGATACGGACGGAGTTGTGCGACGGTGGGATCTCGTAGACGTGGAACGGGAGTAAAGACGAGGGAATCGAGGTCGATCCTTTGGTGGAAGGAGAGAGAGACTTATCCGGAGCATCGAGGTAGAAAAAAAAGAGAAGAAAAAAAATATGAAGAAACACTGAGAAAGGAGAAAGGAAAGACTTCGGGAACAAAAATGCCTTGGGGTATCGAAATTGCAGCCGGCTAGACGTCCTCTCGCTGAGGCGATTTTGACGACGACGGCGACCATCAGGCCTGGCTAAACCGGGGCCTTGGACGATTTAGACGAAACGACGGTCGAGAGCCTCCATGCCGAGAAAGACGCGAGCGAGCGGTGCCTCTACAGGCGGCTTTGATGCTAGAAGCGGTTCGAGGCCCCGAGGAGACGCGAGGAGTGGAACCGGTGACCAGGTCAGGGTTTTCACGTCCGTCACGACCTCGGCTAACCTCACCTTCGAAGGAACTCTCTACCCCGCTTCCTTCCAGCCGTACTGTTGCGCAATACCAGACTACGTAACTGTATCGCACCCAAGAAAATTGGATAACCAGGGATAACCCGAACTGATGGACATGGACCTCGTCTGTTGCCATCCGGCTACGAATATTCATTTTTGTTTCAGTTCAGCATTATTTCGATTAGTTTTATATTAAAGTTTTTTCTTTTAATTCGATGAAAGCGAGACGGACTTTATTTTATTCGTTTAAAATGTTTATGTCGTATTGATAATTAGTACGACGCGTCGTTTTTACTTGAGTTCGTTATGAAATTTGAATAAAAATGAAACTTAATTTTTGTTGTTTTTGAATTAAATGAAAGAGATCATCGATTTTATTTTTATTGGTCTAAAATGTCTCACAGGAATTGAAAGTTATCCCGACTCGTCGTTTGTACTTGACTTTCTTATGAAATGCAAATAAAAACGAAACTTAATTTTTTTTTAGGTGCTCCCTTTCGTCGTTTTTATTTTTAACTTCCATTGTCGCCGCATTCGTTCGCCGAGCTCTTCTCGCCGATGTTTTCTCACGAGAAAAATTGCAAATAGCCTCTCGGCTATTTACAATTCTTTTTCTTCTCTCCTTTCTTTCAGTTTCTCGTCGCGAGTCTTTCCCACTCAGTGTTTAATCTTCGCCTTTTCTCCGCTTCCACCGGTAATAGTTAGAAAAAAAAAAAAAAAATACTCCATACAATGCAAAACACTGTGTAACAAAAAAATCCAATGTCCATAATTTGTTACACGCAAAACAAATCCCGTTAGCTCTTCAATTAATTATGAATTTGGTAAAAGGAAGATAAATTTTCAACTTCCGAGCTTGGACGGCCTGCCAGATACACTTAGAAAAAAAATTTATTTGACGGCCACCGTTTATTAAGATTAAGTAAAATATTTATTTGATTAAAATAAATATTCATTTAAATTAAGTAAATATTTTACTTAATCTTAATAAACGGTGGCCGTCAAATAATTTTTTTTTTGTGTAATCCAACCTCCTCCAGTCGAGATTTCACTGGTGAGAAATTATCCTTCAAGCTCCGTGTGTTTTGGTCTAAAGCCTTCGAAAAAAAAGAAAAAAAAATTTGCTCCGAACCGAGAAAAGGAAGCCTGGATTCTCTTATTCTTCTGCCTCTTCTTGCCATTTTCATTCGCCGTTCGACGCGGTTGGCAAGCGGGATGAAACGTTTACCCGTGTATGTACGGAGCGTGTAAAACTTATCGCCGGTATTGCGACTCGGTGTCTGAGCGAGGAAGAGGAGATAGGGATGCAGAAGAAAGAGCCAAGAGGGCAAGGAATGAGAGGAAGAAGGGAAAAAAGGTGCGGCGCGGAGTGAGTCGGAGAATCCTGACGCGTATTCGAGCAAAAGCCCGTGTGCTCTATGCTCAACGTTCGGGATCCTCGCCGAGACTCCCGGGCACGGCTGTAGAACGGAAAGCCTTGAAGATGCGATGGGATGGAAGCCAGGAGGACGGAACGGGAGTTACTCGGCTAGGACAGAGAGAACGTTCCGGAGTGTGTGTGTGTGTGTGTGTGTATTTATTATTATGTGTGCGCGAGTAGATCCTCTTGCTTCACTTCCAACAGCAACTTGCCCACTATTATGTACCTTGTATCCTCTGTACATTATGTGTGGCCGTAGTGTGTGTATCTCTCTATAATGTACAAAGATTTCTCGGCCGCTCTGTTCAAGAATCGAGAAGGCCGGGGTCAAATGAAACAGGGGTGAAATATTTTAAGGGTCGTATTTTAAAACGTTAGTTTGAACTTAAGATCGTTATTGAGGTCGAATTTAAGATCCAAGTTTAAGTTTAAGATCTGACTTAAGTTCGAACTTAAGATCGAACCTCAGTTCAAGCGTGGCGTTAAGTTTGATCTTAAGTTCGAACTTAGGGCCAAACTTAAGTATGGAATCAAGTTGGAATTGAGGTTCGATCTTAAGTCCGAGCTTAAGATAGATCTTAATCACGCGATGAAATTCGGGGCAACCTTGGATCTTAAATTCAATCTCAAGAGCGATCTTAAGTTCATACTGACGTCTTAAAATTGGATTCTAAGTCCCATTATGGAAGGGGCTGAAATATGCTGAGGGTCGAATTTTAAGACTTCAGTTTGAAGACAAACTTTTTCTAGCCGGCCAAGTGCATTAAATCGTGCATAAAATCGAGCCCCTTGATGTCGCATTGTACTTTAGGCCAAAAAGGCTGGCGGATTCGTGGTCAGGGGGCGAAAATACTTCGGAATACGTTGCAGGTAACATAAGAAAAAATAAAATAAAAATTCTGTATTAGCTTAGCCGGCCAAACTATAAAATCTTTTTTATATTTTACCCATCTGTACAGCCCTAGTCTGTACTATCCATACATCTTGAGTATCCCAACTTCAACCAGTCAGTAGTGCTCATGCGCCAATAATCCGCCATTGCAGCCTTCTAGTTATCTTATTTAGGGTGGTCCATTACGCCCCACTTCAGCCTGATTTTTCGCCAGGCCATCTCGCCCCGTTCCCTACATAAACCGGATGGGTACTCCGTTACATAGCGTATGTCTGACTAACAACTTCGTAAACTTGTAAAAAAGACCTCTCGATATACACAACGATACACGTATACTGCATACAAACTTTTTCCCCCGCGAAGTGCGTTTTTACCGTCAAACTTCGCACGCCGTTCAACAAGCGGAAGAATCGCAGTACGCTTTATATAATATCTATAAAAAATATATACAAAAAGGACTAATAAATCTCGACTGCAGGAGCAGCAAGAAAGGGATTCGAGGATTTGCTCCAAAAGATTTCGGCAAAGCTCTTGTAATGTGTACACAAGAATAAGGAGACTCCTCCTTGTTCAGCGGAAGCCCTCGGAGGAGTTGGCTTCTCCGTCTGTAGCGGCAATGCTGGTAGATGCTCGGCAACGATCTCATCTTCACCTCGAACCTCTTCGCTCTTCGCGTGCTCCCCGGTTTCCTTTGATACTACATACATATATATATATATATATATATATATATACGCATTGGTGAAGAGCAATGCTGAAGCGCGGTAGCTGCGAGTCTGGAGTGAACGCGACGGCGAGCGGTGGATGAAATTTTGCCGGAGAATAAGAAGCAAACCGAGGAGGATGGAATAAAAAAGCGCGGGTGGGGAGGGGGAAAGAGCAGCAGCCTCGGGCGGTAGAAACGGTAACGTGCGGAATGACAAACAGAAAGGTAAAAAAAAGGGAAAAAAAGACGAGAATAAGAGAGAAATGAGATAGCGTGAACAAGATGTAAAAGCGATGAAACGGAGAGGGTAGAGAGCGGCGGAGCGGAATGACGAAGGTGGATTTAAACATTCTTGGGTCGCACACGGTATTGAGATGAGGGAAGGAAAAGTCGCAGCTGCGGGCACGGAGAGGGTGCTGCGCGGTGGTTTTTCTTCTTTTTTTTTCTTCTTTTTCGCGGACGATATGTATAGTCGTGCAACCTCGCGAAATCAATAACGCCCACTACTCTTCTCGAGTCTCTTATTACACTGGCGTACAGGCCGATCCAGAATTAACAATGCGGCTGCTCTTGGACGGCTGCTCCGAAAAAAAATACTTGAATGTTGGGTTTTTTACTTTTTATTTTTGTTTATTTTTTACTTTTTATTTTTGTTTATTTTTTACTTTTTATTTTTGTTTATTTTTACTTTTACTTTTGTTTATTTTTACTTTTTATTTTTGTTTATTTTTTACTTTTTATTTTTGTTTATTTTTTACTTTTTATTTTTGTTTATTTTTTACTTTTTATTTTTGTTTATTTTTTACTTTTTATTTTTGTTTGTTTTTTACTTTTTTAAATTTTTATCGCAGTCGGAGCATCGAGGGAAGGTCGTAACGGTGGCGGGATCGATTTGAAATCGCGTCGAAACACTTTCCATATCGAGTCCTCGCCGCGAGCGGACCGAAGTGGCCGTGCAGTAACAGCACTCGTTTAACGTCCGGTTTGGCGCGCGTCATTGAGCGTGGGCGTTTGCGGTAACAAAACGGATACGGCACGAGAGCGGCTGTTGAGGCTTTAACGCGCGTTGCGTTAAACTAAAACTCGACAACGCGCGCGCCATTTCGACCTCAGCGGGAATAAAATGTAGTCAAGAAATGTACGTTCGAAATTCATTAAAGTCGGTCCATTTAATTGATATTTAAATAATTTATGAGACACACTCTTTGTATTTTAATGTACTTATATAAATAAAAAATAATAATAAATACACAAATAAAATTAATATATTAAAAAAAGGTAAAAAAAATTGCTATTTAAATATTATATTTAACGATACAGACAAATGTCTTTGTATTAAAACGTATATATTCAAATTTAAAAAAAATAATAATAATTAAATAAAAAATTGAAACAAAATTTAAATACATTAAAAACGGTAAAAAAAAATGTAATATATGGCATATTAATTTTTCCATGCATGACGCTTAAACATTTTTTTTTACTTGGCCGCTACGAGGTTTTATGAATAACGCAGTCGAGGACACGGTGCGTGGAAAAACTAATTGCCGAAAAAGCGCGTGTGCAGAGTTCCCGCCATAATCGAGGCGGTTGCGCGGTGCGACGAGTTTCACAGGCCCTTCAGAGAGGTTTTTTCCATTCCGCGAGATGTCGGACAGGGAGCGGAGAGGTCGTGCGAGGGAATAAAAAATTCCACAGCAATTTCAGTCAAAGCAAGTTGGACGTTTGCTTTGACTCGGTCGAGTCGCGTTCACGCGTGTATTTTATCTCTCCTCTCCGCTGCCCCGTCGCCGCGCCCTCCCCGCCCGGCTCCCTTCGCCCTTTACCCTTTATCTTTTCCTTTGGCCGGTTTCGCGGCTCATTTGCTTACCGTTGCGGCAAATGAAAGAGGAACGGATCGCGGCGGTCTAAGGAGGCAAAAAAAAAAAGAAAGAAAGGAAAATAAAAAACGATAACGGTGAAGCGAGGAGGAGCGAAGAGCTTAGGATTCGTAGCGCCCCCCCCCCTCCCCCCACCCACACACACACACGCACCCACACAGCTAGTACTTGTAGGTACTTGTGCGCGTATTGACGCGACACGCCAACTTTCCACCAAACCGCTAACTCTCTCTTTTATGCACGCGAACGCGGTGTTTTCTCTATCGCCATTTATTTCGATTCGAGCCTTTTTCCCACGGGGCTCCTCGGAGCGTCGTCGACCGCATACACATGCGCACGCGGAAACGGAAACGGAAAGTTAGCCGGCTCGGAGGAGTCGAATCATCAAATACTGAAGTCAGGGTTTGGTCTGGCTGGCTGTTGGGTCCCAGCACTGGCGCATTACTGGTCGGACTCCGGGACACAGTTCCGCGCCAGTGCTGGGATGTAACCACCAGCCAGACCCATCCAATCTGGGCATTCGCCTGGAATTTCAACGAGTCTGACGATTCTAAGACCTCGCAAGACTTTCATCAGAGAATTCAATCAGAAAATCAAACCGTCCGTGCAGAACGGAAGTTGCAGTCGGAATCGCTTCAGTTGACCGAAGTCGAAGGAGTCGGAGGAGGCAAATTTATCAAAGACATCCGAGTTACATCCCAGCACTGGCACGGGCCCTGCCAGTGCTGGGATGTAACCGCCAGCCGGACCCACCCGATTTGGTTACTTGATCAAATTTTTAACCTCACAATCCCAAAACCTCTCATAGTTTCACCGAGAGTTCGATCAGAAAATCGATCAATCAAACCGTCCGTGCGGAACGGAAGTTGCGGTCGGAAATGCTACAGTTGACCGAGGTCGAAGGAGTCGGAGGAGTCAAATTCATCAAATACATCCGAGTTACATCCCAGCACTGGCACGGGCCCCGCCAGTGCTGGGATGTAACCGCCAGCCGGACCCACCCGATCTGGTTATACGCTCAAAATTTTAACCTCACAATCCCAAAACCTCGCACAGTTTCACCGAGAGTTCGATCAGAAAATCGATCAATCAAACCGTCCGTGCGGAACGTGCGGTCGGAAACGCCTACAGTTGAACGGATCGTCTCGAGGTGCAAACACTCCCCCCTATGCACGGTGGAGTAACGGTGTTGAGAGATTGGCCGCTGATACTTCTGATTCCCGTTGACAAGCGCCGTCGAGGGCGGACGGGGCGGTCTTTCCTGCTCGTCGGCAGATCGTTGAATCGCCGCACACCTGGAAAGCCGCACGGAAACTCACGGTAGGCCGGCGCACTTCGGCGTGCACTCGGCTCTCGAGGTGCCGGAGCCGAGCGCAGAGTTGGCCCGGTTTCGCGAGTGCAACTGCTATGCATTCACGCTCCATCACGGGGAAGCCGCTTCGCCGCGCACCGGCCGCCCGGTAATTAATCACGCACGAGTCAAGGTCCCGAGGGAGGAGGGCCGAGGCGGATGGACCGAGTGAGCGGGGTGGACAGCGGAGTGACGAAGAACAAGGAGATGTAACGGAGGAGCGAAGCCATAGGCATATATATATATATATATATATATATATATATATATATATATATATATATATATATATATATATATGTATGTAGAGTTGCATATGGGGCATTCCATACCAATTCGACCTACGTCGGAGCCTCGACCTCTTCAATTCGATTGGTAATTTTTTATAATATAGTTCTAACTCTAAAAATCACTGGAAATTGAAAAAAAAATAATTTTCATTAATTACAATTTTTGAAAGTGGACATATTGTTAGCCCAAATGAAAATATCTGAAAAAATTCTCAAAAATGCTGTATCAGGTATGAAAATTTTCAAGCCTAGAGCGAAGTGGTATCGCACTAGCTTCTATTTTTTTTAAATATAATTTTTGATAATTTTAAATAATAAAAAAACAGAAGCAAACGTTTTACCATTCCGGGTTTAGGCTTAAAAATGTTCATATCACAGGACATTCATAATACAGGATTTTTCAGAATTTTGTCAAAATTTTTTATTCGGCCTAAAATATGTTCACTTTGAAAAATTAGAATTGATGCAAATTAAAAAAAAAAAAAATTGTAGTGTTTTTTAGAGTTAGAACAATATTATAAAAAATTACCAACCGAATTGAAGAGTTCGAGGGTCCGACGTAGGTCGAATCGGTATGAAATGCCCCATATGTCTGTGGCGAGAGACATATATATTGTGTGTAAATATATGTGTTTACGTATATGCATGTGGGTACGCGAAGAAGAGACGGAGAGTGAAGAGCGGCTCTCGGTTAAGCGTTAGCGGCGGATAGCCTGCAAGGCGTTTCGCGCCGGGGCTTCGAGTGAAACGTCAATTAGCGTTTCATTAGTGGGATGCTTGGACTAACAGGTAACGAGATGAACGGCGTTCGCGCTCGCCAGTCGGCGATGTCCTGTCAACGCTCCTGACGATCATAGCGGGAAAACGCGAGTGACGCGTTAGATTACGAGGAACCAATGCGGTGAAGTGCTCGAAATACGAAACGCGCGTTATCTCCAGGTGTTCGGACTGCATGCCCTGACGCTCTGGGCATAAAACATGTTTCATTATTTTTTTCATTTCATTAATTGTAGGTGGTTCTTGAGCCAACGAATATTGTACGATTATAGCGTGACAATGGGAGCGAAGCGTTAATTTATGAAAGACCGATGCGGAGAACTGCTTGAAATACGAGACGCTGTTTCGTTCCAAGTTTTTTAGGACCCGGTGTTCTGCCTCTTCGGGCATGAAACATGTTTCGTACTTTTTATGAAGAGAAAAATATTGAATTTAATAAATGGATCGGGATATGAGAGTAATATAAATTTTGTGCCGTTCTCGAGTCAACGAAAATTTTAGAAATAAAAAAAATATGGTAAAATCGTCAAAATTACGTCACGAAAGGTAACGCGAGTGACGCATTAGATTATGAAAGACCAATGCACTTTATTTCCCAATTTTAGAACTCAATGTTCTGCCTCTTCGGGCATGGAACATGTTTCATACTTTTTATGAAAAGAAAAATATTGAATTTAATTAATTCTTATAATAACATAAATTTCGTGCAGTTCTCGAGCCAACGAAAATTTTAAACATCAAAAAAAGATGGTAAAATCGTACAAATTACGTCACGATAGATAACGCGAGTGACGCATTAGATTATGAAAGACCAATGCACTTTCTTCCCCAGTTTTAGAACTCGACGTTCCGCCTCTTCGGTCATGAAACATGCTTCACCCTTTTTTTTTAAGAAAAAAATATTGGATTTAACAAATGTATTAACACATGAGAGTGATATGAATTTTATGTAATTCTCAAATCAACAGAAATTATATTTGTTCGATCGCGTCAACGTGATAAAAAAAAAATATACATACAAAGCCTCCCATAGGACACCCTCTATATTTATATTTCCGCGAGAGAATATAAAGCAGTTGTGACATGTTTAAACTCTTCACTCACGAATTATCATCGATCGCATTCGTGCGCGAATTTAAATTATTCTCGTAAAATCCAAAAGCGTTTTAACGCTCCTGGAATTTATAATCACCGAATGAATTTTGACGATTTTCATCAAATGCGCATAACCGACAATATCCGATTAATGGACATTCGGTGTACGACGAGCGAGCGGGCATCGGCCGCTCTCTGGCCCGGTGGGGGGGGGGGGGCGCGGAAGGGGGGGGGGGATGTTCGATGTCATTTTTATCGGTGCAGCCGATTATTTGCCGTACGGTCACACGTACGGAATTTAATAGTTTTATCGAAAAGGATCGAGGAAGCTTTCGCCGCCCGAGGTCGACGGAAATGGAGTAGGAGAATGAGGGGAGGGGGAAGGGGGGAAGGGGTTTGAGTTAGTGAATATATATGCCTGGGTGACTGCCCCGGCGTCTCTCCCGTGCTCGTGTACAGCGTACGTGCACCAGCAGAAGCACCGGTAGCAGCTCCACTGCATACAGCGCAACCCTCCGCCTCCTTTACATTTTAAAACGTACGTGCACCGCATCGGTGGCTCAACCGGAGAGCTGGCAAACTCTCCCCGCGAGCCTCCCTCTCGCTCCCGTTCGCTCGTTCGCTTCTTCTCTTCTACCCTCAATTCCGTTCGTCCCACAGTTGTGTCGGGGGTTGCATGCAAAATTTTCGTTAAGCGTCGACTCGTTCGACGAGAAAAGGTGGACGAGCTTGGCGAAATTCACGAGCAAAATGTATGTATATGTTTATATATATATATATAGACATATGTGTGTGTGTTTGGGTATACATGTATGCATACACACGTATATATATATATATATATATATATATATATATATATATATATATATATATATATATATATATATATATATATATATATACATATAGGTTCATTGCCCTATTGCTTGTTACGCTGCTTTTCTTTCGCTCGGCGATTTTCCTTTGATTCGCAAATATTTTCGCTGCAGCGGCTCAAGACCGGAAAATGGATCGATGCAAAAATTTCATAACGCAAATGTTTGTTTTAACCTACCAGTAAACATTTTTTTTTTAAATTATGTAAAGCATTTTTTAACCCTAAAATATCGAGGTGGATTTGCGCGGTTTTGTTCGTGCTGTGACGAACCTGCAATAAAAGAAATAACGAGCCCAATTGAGTAATGTCTTGACTTCGAAAAAAATGTGTCTCACATGTCGTTAAGTTTTCTTCCTGAGCGGATCTCCGTAATTCCCCGCGCGATGCATTATCTCATATAAGAGAATCGTCTTGGTAGAAAAAAAAGAATGCAAATTGTAAGGTCTGAGCGTTGTCGTCCTCATTGTTGTCGCTCTCGTCCGAAGGTGACGCGGAGTTTATTAATCATTCGAGAGCGAGGAAGAGAGAGGTACGTTAGAAAAGTCGACAAGGTCGATGAGCTTTTTCACTTAGTCTCCCACACCGCGGATACGAAAAAAAAAGATAAAATTAAGACACAAAAAGAAGACCGAAAAAAAGAAACCAGTTTCAATGCATTTGTGCTATGTTTTTTTTCTATGCATTTTTTCTATGGTTTTTCTATGCATTTTTCTATGTTTATTCTATGCATTTTTTCTATGTTTTTTCTATGCATCAATCCTACGCATTACAATTTGCTTTCGCAAACTGTAAGGTCTAAGCGTTGTCTTCGTCATTGCAGCCGCGCTCGTCCGAAGGCGACGCGTAGTTTATTAATCATTCGAGAGCGAGGTATAGCGAAGTACATTAGAAAAGTCGACGAGGTCGACGAGCTTTTCCACTTAGTCTCCCACACCGCGGATAAGAAAAAAAAGATAAAAACAAGACACAAAAAACAGACCGAAAGAAAGAAACCAGTTTCAATGCATTTTTTTCTATGTTTTTTCTATGCATTTTTTCAACGTTTTTTCTATGCATCAATTCAACGCATTACAATTTGCTTTCGCAAACTGTAAGGTCTAAGCGTTGTCTTCGCCATCGCAGCCGCGCTCGTCCAAAGCTGACGCGTAGTTTATTAATCATTCGCGAGCAAGAAAGAGCGAAGTACATTAGAAAAGTCGACAAGGTCGATGAGCTTTTCCACTTAGTCAGCCACACCGCGGATAAAAAAGTCAAGAATAAGACAAGAAGAAAACCGAAAAAAAAGAAACCAATTTCTATGCCGGTGTGAAGAAAACGAGGATGTCTCCGCGGCGTTCGGGGCCGCGGGTGGAACAGCGTGCTTCTCAAAGTGACGAGCTTTCTAATCATTCGACGAGCGCGGATAGTGGAGGAGTGTCGCGAGCGCGCGCGAGCATAAATGGGAGGAAAGATAAATGAGGAGGAACCGAGAATAAGGAGGGAGACGGAACGAGCGAGAAAAAAAAAGCTGCTGGGAGATCCGTCCATAGCCATCCACTCATCCACGATTATTTTCCACCCTCCGATAGCCCTCGCAGCATCCTCCTCTTCGCCCCCCCCCCCCTCTTCGCCCCCCTCCTCTTTGCCCCCCCCCTTCGCCCGCAGCCTTCGACGTTCTGTTAGTCCTCCATTTCCACATCCATCCTGCTATCGTATCTGTTCAACGAGACTCGAGTCCTCTCACTCTCGCCTCTTCCTCCTCTTAGTTTTTTTTCCCTCCGCCGGTTCGCGCGACCAACTTTCATCTCCCCCTGTCCGTTCTCCAGTCTGCTTCCCCTATTCACCCGTTTACACCCCCAAACTAACGCAACTTTATTCCCGACCGTGAGCGGCGCTCCCGCCGCTCCTCCGAGCGACGAGCATTATTTTCGTCTGCCTTGCGCGATCCCAGCATTACTTCTTTTTTTTTTTTTTTTTTTTTTGTTCCCTCATGCGATTCTTCCCTCGCTCTTGTTCTCTTTATTTATTTATTTCTCTTTCGAGCTCTCGGCATTTCCGAATCCGAGCTGTGCCCCTGGTTCGCCCTCTTTGGTTCGCTGGAGAACAGCCCCAAGGTCTCGATGCTACCCTTGCGCGACCAAGTTTCATCTCCCCTCGCCGAGCGGCAGTCTGTTCCCCCTTTCGCCCGTTTATAACACCGAAAGGCAACCGTGTGCGGCGCTCGTGGATTGAGAAAGAGAAATTGTTGGATCAACCAAGGCGCGAGAACATGAAAAGGTGTTATTTGGATGGTGCAACAAAAATGTTTCTTTTAATCGACAAATTTTGAATCGATTGAAGGAAATAATAAACAAAACAATTTTTTTTTGTCCCAAACTAAAGCACTTTTATTGCCAGACGTCAGCGATGTTCCTGAACTGAGAAAAATAAATGGTTGGATCGACCAAGACGCGAGGACATTAAAAGGTGTTATTTGGTTGGTACTACAAAAATGTTTCTTTGAATCGACAAATTTTGAATCGTTTGAAGGAAATAATGAACAAAACAATGTTTTTTTTTGTCCCAAACTAAAGCACTTTTATTGCCAGACGTGAGCGATGTTCCTGAACTGAGAAAAATAAATGGTTGGATCGACCAAGACGCGAGGACATTAAAAGGTGTTATTTGTTTGGTACAACAAAAATGTTTCTTTGAATCGACAAACTTTGAATCACTTGATCCAAATAATCGTAAAAAAAAGCTTCATTTGTACCAAACAAGCAACAGCTTTGAACGTATGTCACCGCAACTTTTGGTTACTCCAACAATTTTTTTCTCAGTGTGTCGCTCCTCCGACCGAAGAGTATTACTTTCCTCCACCTTGCGCCACCCAGCACCCTTATTCTCATTTTGTTTTTCTTCACACGATTCTTCCCTCTTCCCTCTTTATTTATTTATTTATTACTTTTTCCCCTCTCAGTATTTCCGAATCCTCGCAGTCCCTTCGCTTCGCTCGGCCGAAAACCGCTCCAAGGTCCCCAATCTACCCTCGCGCGACCAAGTTTCATCTGGCCGCTCTCTAGTCCGCCTCCCATTTCACCCGTTTACACCCCCAAATCTAACGCAACGTTATTCCCAATCCCGAGCCGTGTTCCTGCCACACCTCCGAGCTCAGAGCGTTATTTTCCACCTTGGTTCATCCAACGTCCCTCATTCTCATTTTTGTCTTTCTACGCACGACTCTTCCCTCTTCACTTATTTATGTCTTTTTGCCCTCCGAGTAATAAAGAATCCACCGAACGAATGTGTTCGGAATTAAGCGAACTGGAAAGCTTGGATAGACATTCTATAGTAAAATTTTAATATCATTTCGATCCGATGATTTATTTAAGAGGTAACGTAGTGCAAAAATATACTTCCGGTATTTTGGAGTATAACTACTTGGTAGCGTCCTTCGCTCGCTTAAAATTTTTTTTTTTTTTTAAGTATTGGCGTCGAGACGCTACCGCGTCTCTTGATGCCTGTATATGCATTACGATTTGTTAATTTTTCTGAATACGTATGAATTTTTTCAGAATTTTATCCAATACTTGAAAATTACGATTTTAAACAAATTTTAACATAAAGGAAACGAATAACATTTTGGGATCATTATTATGGACGAACGATCTTATCAGCATCTTCCATATGCTTAATTTTTTCAGATTTTCATCCGATCGAGAAGTGTTTGTAATTCTCTTTTATTCCTCTCAAACTTAGGCAACGTCAGTCATTGCGCTAGTACTACCTTAATCATTCGAGAGCGAGGAAGAGCGCAGCTTAGAAAAGTCGACAAGGTCGACGAGCTTTTCCACTTAGTCTCCCACACCGCGCATAAGAAAAAAATATAAGAATAAGACACAAAAACAAGACCGAAAAAAAACCAGTTTCTATGCATTTTTTCTATTTTTTTTCTATGTTTTTTCTATGCATCAATTCTACTACACCTTGCTTCATCCAACGTCCCTCATTCTCATTTTTGTCTTTCTACACACGACTCTTCCCTTCATTTATTTATGGCTTTTTGCCCTCCGAGTACGTCCGAATTCGCCGTCTCTTCGCTTCGCCCTCCGTCGCTCGCCGCCCCAGAACGCTGCGAGGTCCCGATGGTGTCCTTGCGCAACCCCCGGACCACAACCAAGGCGACAGGTCTGTGTAACCGCGGAGAAAAGTGTTGCTCGGTCGCGCGCACGTGGGTGTGTGCGCGGCCACGGATGGAATTATACCCGAGAGAATGAGGGATGGTGGCGAGAGAAACGAACAACAGAAAGAAAGAAGGGAAGGCAAAAGAAACAAGCGAGTCGCGCTCGATCACGCCAAGCCCACGTAGTCATTTTTCGTACAGTGGCCTCTTCGGATCATCACCCGGGCGAACCGGGGGTCGAAGGTCGAGGGGACGTCGACCGTTCGGCCGGAGTCTCTTCTGCCTCCTTATTCGCCTTTTTTATTGCCATAAAAACCAAAAAAATTCCTACCTCAGATATACATTGCCGAATTTTTTTTCCCGCTAGGAAAAAGTGGCGTGTAAACTGCCTGCAAACGAGCGACAGCGCCTACGGACGATGCTTTCTTTGGTCGAGGGCTCTCGCGTTTTGGGAATTGACTCGGAAAGTGATCGGTGCAGGATTTTGTGGAAGGTAAATTAAATAATAAATAAAACCTTTCGCGGAAAATTGGGACGAGTGTTGAAGAGATTTATTCGAGAACTGACCGACGAGACGAGAGACCTGGGTGAGGTTTCGAAACGTCAGCTGAAACTGACCGTTCGTTGAGGAGAAATATTGCTCGATGAGAGAAAGTTTGGCGTGATAATTTCCATTGAGCTGTTCGTGATTCAGTCGATTTTTCGTAACAGGAAACAAAAATACATTTTTTATTAAAGACTGAGATTCCGATTGATTGGATGCTGAAATTCCGATTTTTAAAAATCCTTCATTCGCCATATTTCTGGCGATCGCCGTAGCCGCGATCCTTGCAATGCGCGTCGTCGATGAGGCCAAGTAAAATTGGAAATACAAACAAAAACGCCCCGAGACGATTACACGGAATCGCCGTATTTAGCCCGGTTGGAGTTACGGAAATAGCGCGGAGGACTCATCGTCCGTGGAATCTTCTCATGCTTCGGCTAATGTCGTATATAACCTGCCGTGAAAGTTATTTTCAGAATTTTCTCAACGCAATAATAACGTCCGGGGAGGTGGGGCGCGTATCAGACACTCCGGTTTGTGTACGACATGCGTTTCCGATCTTCCCAACGAATCCCTTTTGCCTCAGCGTATATCAGACACTCCGGTTTGTGTAGGACATGCGTTTCTGATCTTCCCAACGAATCCCTTTTGCGACATCGCTCATCCCTCCCTCCGTCGCCAGAGAACAGTACTAAAGTCCACCCAGTTAGAGTATGTCTGCCCTGTTTAACGTCCCAGCACTGGCGCAAGCCTGGGAGAATCCGGCCACTCTCCTACGAGCGCTGGCATGTAACAGCCAGCCGGACCAAAGCCTACCCGGCTAATGGCGCTAAATACTTTAAACAAATCCCCGGCTTGTGTACACCGGTGCTCGCAGAGGGGCGCGCGCGCGCGGTCTACCAAGTGAGTGAATCAAATTACCGTAGCAGCGAGAGGGTTCGGCTCCGCTGCCGCTGTTGCGGGCAAAGTGGGAAATCCTTTGGTTTGCAAATAAACGAGTCCGGAGAGAGTGAAAAGCGAGCCGGGCGGCCAATGTCCGCCGCTTTTTCCGTTTCTTATCATAGCTGTATCGTCGCTCGCGGCAACTGCACAAAATGTTTTTCTCCTTTTGAGTGTCTTCCGTCTTTCCGATGGAGGCTCGCGCCGTTCCACAATACAACCGCGACGCAAGCGCACGGATTTCACGGCGAAATATCGAGGCACGTCTGGCTCTCGACGTCCCGCGTTAAATACGACGTCGGGCCGCGCGCCTACCCGGCACGACGCTGCGAGCGGAGGCACAGAAGCGAGAAAGCTCGCCGACCAGACACGAAAGGCCGGGCGGAGAAAGAAGGTTGGCAGGGAGAGCAAAAAAAGGAAACGCTTTATCAGACCAGCCCCCAGCCAGCGAAGCGAGGAACGACGGAAGCCACGAGAGAAAAAAAAAGTTGTAACGAAAAATAAAGAATCACTAAAAAGTGAGACGAGGGAGCGGGATGGATGGAGGGGAAAAAAATATGCGAAGATGGAAAGACAAGTACCCGTGCAACCCGGATCGAGGCGTCAGTCGAGCGAAATTTCTTTACATTTTTATCTTCGATTTTTTCAGTCTTTTTTTTTTGAGGAAATTGAAAGAGATGTGAGTTTTGGTGTTACGAGGAACTTATACCTATGGCGAAACTCAATATTTTTTCGGTGTGGGCGAGAGGTGGAGCGAAATGAAATTTACCTCCAGAATTTACCTCGTACGGTTTATTCCCTAACCGTGTGGGCTCGGTGGAGTGTGCGAGGATGCTCGGTAACGCGATGCGATTTGAGGAGGTTGGAGCGGTTCGCGCTTGGGAAAGGAGTGCTATGTTTTTAAAGTCGTTTATACAATCTTTTGGGTTTCTATTGACTATAGTGGATGGTTATATTTGTATTACAGCACATGACAACCTGGACAAACATTAATTGCAATGGATTTGCAAAAATATTAACTGGTTTGTGCTAGTTTTTGAAAAGGTTCGTTCAGTTTTTTCGAAGAGTAATCCGTAATTTTTGCTCGATTTTGATGTGTTACGGCTCATTCTTTTCCTTGAAAGATGCTCTACAAATTCATCATCTAGATATTCGATAGTACTTTCCGTTTAAAAATGGCCGCCTTTTTTCTATTTATCGACGAAATTCCTTCACAAAAAAAACAGTTGTCGTTTGTAAACGGAAAATACTATCGAATCTCCAAAATGCACCGTAATACATAAAAATCAAGAAAAAAAATACGGATTGTTCTTTGAAAAACTGAACGAATATGCCATTTTTTCAAAAGTACCCAAACCAGTTAAAATTTTTTAAAGCGCTCCAAACTCCTTAAGGTGTTGTTAAACATCAACATAACCTCGAAACATTCCTAACAAGTGTTCCCCCAAAACGATTTTATAAAATCAAAAACGAATTGTGGAGCTCCTGCATTAATAAAATACGCATCAAGCCCCACAATTCGTCTTTTATCCCATAAAACCCTTTCAGAAAAAAACCTATTCAAAATTTAGTGTCAACGTCTCTCACACCGTCAATTGGACGATGGAATTCCTACCATCCTTCTAATTAACCCCACCCTAAAAATAAACAAATAAACAACTAAACAACTAAACAACTAAACAACTAAACACATAAACACATAAATAATTTTACTCTGTCTCTCTCGCGCTCATACGTGTTCAGCCTCCCCTTAACGTGAGAATCCAGACTCGCGGTTCTGCGAAGTTGGCCACTTAGAAAGCGACTATTGAATGGGTAAGTGCCACAGGCGCAGGGGGGAAGGCGGGGGGGGGTGTATTACGTATTGAATACAGAGTCGGAGGGCGCCGGTTGTCGCGTTCGCGGCGCGAAGGAGCCAGATGGGCAGGAGAGGTTAATTAATCGTGCCCCTTGGCACCGGTCCACCGTGGCGGTGCGCTGCTCCGATCTCCTCGCGCTGCTCCGTAGCCGTACCAGAGCGTACAGGGGGATGGCCCGATGTTCCACGTCCCGTTCCACCCGGCGGCAGTGTGCACCGGTTGTGTAGATGCAGGGACGAGCAGTGATGCGGTCAAAGCGAAGGGGTGGGCTCTGACGCGTTAGTTTCGCCGTCGCCCTCCTCCGCCTCCCGAGCCGCCCTTGGCCACTGTTGTCCGCGTACCTCCGCGTCGCCAGCCCCGGTCCACGCCTGTGCCGCCACCTTTACCCTGCGCCCTCGACTCCGTCACGCCGAATGGAGGGCAATTTATTTTTTCGCGTTTTATCCCTTTAATGACAGCCCCGACGATACCGCAACGATTAGGGCAGGGGGTCGAGAGAGCGATGTTAATTATTCCTTTTGGGCGAAGATCGTTCGGATTGTCTGCGGTGAGCGCCGCAGCGCTCCTAGCGGTGAAAGGCCGAACTTCGCGAGTGCACCCACAAAAAAAATTTATTTGACGGCCACTGTTTATTAAGATTAAGTAAAATATTTATTTGATTTAAATAAATATTTATTTAAATTAAGTGAATAGTTACTTAAATGAAATAAATATTTATTTAAAACAAATAAATATTTTACTTAATCTTAATAAACGGTGGCAGTCAAATAAATTTTTTTTCTGAGTGTGCGAATCGCCCTGTGCAATGATTCGAGTGGAATACAATAAGAGCGTCATACACGAGAAACTACGAGGACTTTGTGACGTTGAAGATCGAAGAATTAATGACGAGGTCATTTTTTGTATTTGGCGAAGTAAATAACAATTTTATTCAATTTTGAAGCAAAAAGGAAGCAAAGGGAAAATGTTCGATCTGGGGTAAACCGGCCAATGAATGGACAGTTTTGAGCAAACGAAAAAGCCAGTGAATAGACTTTTTATGCACGTGCTCTTATGGAAAGTGTCCATTCATTGGCTGGTTTACCCTATTACCGGTTTTCCGGTGAAAATCGATATTTTTAAAATCCACGGATAATTAGCCAGTTGTCCGTACTTCCGCGTCGCGATCCTCGGTTCCCGCCCTCGCCGTCACCTTTGCCCTATGATCTCGACTCTATCACCCGGAATGGAAAAGCCAATTAATCTTTTCGCGTTTTATCCTTTCAATGATGGTCCTGGCAATACCGCAATCATTAGGGCAGAGGGTCGAGAGAGCGATGTTAATTATTCCTTTTGAGTGAAGCTTGTTCGGCTTGTCTGCGGGGAGGGAGGCAGCGGCGCAGTCCCGTGCGCCGCAGCGCTCCTACCGGTGAAACTTCGAACTTCGTGAGTACGAAGCGCCCTATGAAACTTTCGAATTAAAGGCACCGAATGCCTCGTGCAGTGGAAACTACGTGGACTATCTGGCGTTGAAGATCGAACAATTAACGAAGAAATTATTTATTGCAATTTTTAAATAAACGAACAAATAAATAAATAAATAAATAAATAAGTAAATAAATAAATAAGTAAATAAATAAATAAGTAAATAAATAAATAAGTAAATAAATAAATAAGTAAATAAATAAATAAGTAAATAAATAAAATTGTTCAATTTTGAAGCAAAAAGAAAAAACTATGTTTGATCGATTTCCGATTGTCCGTCAATATAAAATCGACTGATAAAAGCGGATTAGCGGCTTATCGACCGTGCGAAGGAAGAATCGCCGTCGCAGTACGTAACCGCAGGCGCTGTCGGTGCAACAGCGATGTAGGAATGAAATAAAGGTCGAGCAGCGCCGAACGACTGCACGGGGGGGGGGGGGGACGTTGATGTGTGCACACACATCGGGCCGGAGGTGTGGGCAGAGGAGCGTTGCGCCACACGGGTAAGCCTCGTGCCACGAGCGAGTAACCCGTAAAACATGAGTTAGCGGAGAGCCTCGCGGTGCAGCCGGTCGACGGTCGCGTTGTTTATTTCTCGGTTTAACCGTGGCCCACGCGAGCAACCACGTGAAAAAGGGACTCCCCGTGTGACGTAGGTAGGCGAACCGTCGCGCGCCACAAAGGCCACGCAGTCATGCGCGCCCCGAAAGTTCGCTGCCGGGAGAAAGAACAAAATGATTCTCTCTTTCGCATATTTCAAGAAAAAGGCAAAAAGAAAAAAACATTGCGCAAAAATTACAACCACATAAAATTCACCTCCGCCACCCGGCGCAAACCAAGACGGAATGTGACAAATGTACACGAACGCGGCGAAAGTACCTTCTACACGGTAGAGGCGGGGCAAAACGGACCAGTGGGGTAAAACGGAACACTTCCGCAAAACGCCATTTATCAGTCACTTTCGTATCGGCCAGAAAATCCGGATGTGTCGATGGGTCAAAAATGGCACATCCAAAAGTGATTGGAAAATTGCCTTTAGTTTGGCCGTTTTGCCCCACTGTTCCATTTCGCCCCGCCCTCCCCTATATGCATAAAAAAAAATCCAGAAAGACCAAAGAGTGACGACCTCTCCCCATCTCTCTTTCCCATTCCACCTTTTTTTTCCTCCCTTTATTTCGTTCTTATTTCACGTTTCTCTGTCCTCCGTCTCTCCTTCTCCCTCCCGCTCGCCACTGCCATCCGGAGCTAGCGGCGTACGACTCTCGTCAAGCCACCGCATTATCCCACCCACCCTCCTCACACACCGGTATTGATTCCATCCCCCTCCCCCTTTGAACCCCCGGACCCTTCATGCCAGCCTCTGACTCTCTATCTCTCTCGCCCCCCACCCCCCCCCCCCCCCCTCCTCTCGGTAATGCCGCGAGAGAACAGGAGAGTCGGTGGACTCGTGGCCACTGTAGTATTAGTAGTATTAGTTATAGTAGTAGTGGCAGTCTCGTCGTCAGTTCGCCCAACCGGAGCTTCCAAGCCCGACCCTGTTTGTGTGATGAAATCCGTGAGTGTGTTCCCCGGTTTCACCCTGCAGGCTCTATAGACTCTCACCCTACCGCTGTAGCGTCTACGCGACTCTGCCTCCATCCACCACTCCTCCCCCCCCCCCACCGGCCTCGCCCCCCCCCCTCCCGCAGCGCCCCTTTCCAACGCTACGATTTTCTCTCTTTCCCACAGGCCATTTCTCTCGTGCATTCCTCCTTCCGTTACCGCCTCTCTTTCCCTCACTTTGTCCAAAGTCCTTTGCCTCCTCTCGCTTACCCAGACACGAATACAGAGAGACACATTTTCTGTACATTATTCCCCGAAGAGTTTCTACGCTCTTCGTCCGCTTCCCATTCTCACCGGGAAAAAGAGCGTTTATTTTATGTTAACGAATCTTTTGGTGGATATGGCGGAATAAATACGAGTTTATCGTTGATACGTTTCGTTTTTGTTGAGGACTTTTTTTTTATGAAGGATTGGTGAAATGAATTGGTTTGGTCGATTAGGCTTTATCTGGATGAAATAATTTTTTTTTTTTACTATTGATGAACATACGTTGTGACTGATGAAAGATTTTTTAAACTCTTCGTCAGACACACAAATTTCATTCAAATTTCAATACATTTCTTTTTTGTAGAGGATTTTTTTATGTGGGATTGGTTCAATGTTTTGGTTTGGTCGATTACGCTTTATCTGGATGAAATAATTTTTTTTTACAATTGATGAACATTCGTTGTATTTGATGAAAGATTTTTTAAACTCTTCCTCAGACACACAAATTTTCTGTACATTATTCTCGGAAGACTTTCTCCCCTCTTCGTCCGTTTCACAATTCCCACCGGGCAAAAAGGCCTTTATTCAATGCTAGCAAATCTTTTGTTAGAGACGTCGAAATGAATCCTCATCTATAGTCAACAAATCTTTGTTGAAAAAAAAATCAATTGTTTCACTCATCAACAAATGGTTCAACACCGTTGTTGTCTCAATTACATTTTAACTGTCTCAACAAAAATCCGTATATAAAAAACAGTTGATTGAAATTTTTGTTCAACGTTAAACGAGCTCTTCTCATTGTTTACCTTGCGTCCTTTCTCGTCGAATATTCTCTCCTCACCCCCCAGCTGCAGTCGTCGAGGCACATCTCTCTTGCCCCCTCCCGCCCCTCGTGAACTTGGCGGTTTCTCACTCACGCGTTCGGCTACCGGTTACCTCTTGGCATTCCCGCTAAAACTCATCCTCCTCATACCCCTCCATCCAGCTATAGACGCGGGCACAGGCCAGCAGCGAGCCCCGCGCGCGCTACAGTCAAAGCTGTCTAGGGCCCCCCTTCCCCCCCCCCACTCCCCCCTGCCGCCCGTCCAGGCCGCTCGAGTGGCTTAATAAATTACGCTAAATACCACCGGGCTCACGTAACTCTGTGCCGCCCGTCGGGGCTACCGCTGCACAGCTTCTACGTATCCTGTGCACACACACACGCGTGTAGAGGTCGAGTTTGTGTAGGGCATTATGGAGTAATACACAGAGGAGCGCGGGAACCCCCTCGCACGACGATGATACCCGAACGGCTTGTAGTTCGCTCGCGTGAACACACGTCTGTGCGTTATTGCGATATCGCTTCGATCTATACCTATGGGTACGACTACGTAGAGGCAGGGACTATGGACTCCAATATGTGCGCACCGTACTACAATATCCAGACGAATGGGCCGTCGAGGCTCGAACGCGAGGGTTCAAAAGGTCGCACACGTACCGCAGATTTGTATATATATATGTTTTTTTTTTTTATGTTCCCGAGTCTTTAACGAGCGATATGCAAAGCGCCCTGCGAAATTGATTACACTTGGCGGAACAACTTCTTGGAATGGATGTGTAGCGCGGATATGGAAATTAAAAGTAACACGTTTTCTTCTTTCTCTTTTTTTTATTTTTTGGTCGATTGTTAAGTGTTTAGGAGATTGTCGTTTGTTTACAGATTGAGTTAGGTTTTTGGGCTAACTTAGAAAAATTAGGGCTGGAAGATTTGTTTTGTGAATAAAAATTGATAGGTTTGTTGGTAGGAGTAAAAATTAATTGAAATATTTTCCGAATGGAATTAATGATTCTGAACGGGAACGGTTTTTCTTTAGGGTCGAAGGAAGCTGAGAAGTCGAGTCGCAGTTCATTAGTTTGAATCAAGTTCGTTACAATTTTTGGCCCAACATTGAAAAATTGGATCTGGAAGATTTTTGAAGAATGAAAATAGCTAGATTCGTTGTGACGAATAAAAATTAATTGTTATATTTTTTGCATAGAATGAACTTATCTATCGGGTATCGGTTTTCCTTTAGAAGTTAAGTCGCAAAGTCATTAGTTTGAATGAAGTGACTTACGTTTTTGGCCCAACATGGAAAAATTAGGCCCGGAAGATTTTTCGGAATAAAAATAGACAGGTTTGTTGTGACGAATAAGAATTAATTGAAATATTCTATGGATCGAATGAACTTATCTATCGGGTATCGGTTTTTCTTTAGAATCGAAGGAAGCCGACAAGTCGAGGGGCAAGTGTTCGCTTTCGGTTCGAGAGAATTCGCGACTGGATGGAAAAAGCCAAGAGGGACTTATATAGCGTAAAGATTGAAGGCGGACTGCGAGGGGGAGAAACGATGCGAAACTCGGTGGAAGCTCAGCCGGATCCTCCCAGGACATCCGAGCTCAACTGTGCTCTCTCGATAGTACACTCTTCGTGTGCCTTCTCAGGATTCATCGCCCGACGTCTGACCCTCGGCGCGCGAGAACCCCGCCGGGGCGGAGAGGGAGGACTTGAATTATGCAAGGGTGCCTCGCGCAAGAAAAGTGAAGGTTCTCTCTCGCCTTCTCGATCCCTCCTGGCGACGGCTCGGAAAAAAGCTCGTGCCAGCCGCTGGCACATTTTTGCAATGTCCTTCGCACAATCGTCAATGGAATTCCTCGGGACTGAGAAGATAAGATGACCCAGCTTTCTCGGCCAATAATACAGAAGTTTTCACCCACAAATCGGTAAATCATATTTTACATACAAAAATTAAGTGAAACTAATTGATCGGTATATCGTTAAATTCGAAAAGTTCGATTTTAACGAGAATTGGACGAGAATTAGTTTCAACTCAAACTTTTATGTTGCATTTTTTGCGTTGAATATTCACCGTATATCATTTTTGTACTTCAATTTAAAAAATGGTGATTAATGACTAAAAAAATTATTATTTTTTTTACGAAGAAAACGAATAATTTTTTTTTTTTATGAAAAAAAAATTGCTTTCCGAAGTTCGAGCGTGCAGATTGAGAATGAAATATCTTCGGTGGGTTTTAAAATTCCAGTCGAGTCGAGCGCCGCTTCGATGTATTATAGAACAGCTGCGATAAAATCTTGTTTGAGTATATTTTTTTTTATCGCTCAGTTCGAGCGATTTCGACGTCAATATCGTTGTCGGACAGACACAGATGTTCCTCGACGGATTTTTTAAAAATGGCATCACGCTCAGATAGCTATTCCATTACCGTGGCTGAGTTATCTTCCGTTATGCGGTGTTTGTGCAACAACCATTAGAGTTTCTCGTGTAGACGTCCGTGAGTTTATACGACTGACCCATGGTCGAGAATATTGTACAACTGCACGCTCGTCGGTACGTTAACGAGATATAAACCTCGCGGGCGTGCGGGGTTCATGTACACGAGTGGCATGCGGACGGAGGGATACCCGAGCGTGGATATCGAACACCTACGCATATTGACAGATCGCCGAGCGAGCTTCCTCGGCTCTGCCCCACCTCGTGCCGTTTCGAACGATTATTCGACTTTGTCGACCGAGCAGCAAAACTAGTCGGGATTTTACACCGAATATTTATTACAAAAATATATTGTTTAAATTTTATTCATTTTGCTTTAAAGTGACGAATATTTTGTACAAATAATTATAAATCAACCTAGTCGAATATTTATAATATTATAATTGTAATAATATTAGTCGCAAAGTCAATTAGTTCATCGAAAGTCAGCAGCGACGATCGACAAATAAATGTAATTATAAATAATTACATCGCACTATTTATCGTTAATAAGCACTATCAGTTTTATAATTATTATTATTTTTTATTTCAATGCAGAAGGAAAATTTTTCCTTCTGCATGGACTTCATTGATTTAATTATTTATAATGTTTTTTTTTAGATATTAAAGAGTTAGTTGAGCAGTAAAGATTCATTTTATATCCGGTCGGTTTTGAGCGGCTTCGCTCACGGAGCGCAGACTCGGGCATGACAACATTTGGGGGGACGGAGGGTCGATGGGGGGCTCGGCAGAGTCAACCGGTGAGCCAGAAAGGCATGTATAACCGTGGAGAACAAGCTCCGCAGGGCGGTCGAGCGAGAGGATCGATAATCGAGAAACCGGAAGACGGCCGATATCGAAGATACCGTGACTAGTGATCCACCAGGAACGCGCTCGACGATAATAGAGGCTGCAGCGGCTGTCGGGTACATTATTGACCTTGAGGATCGATAGCGCGCCCGGGGATCCTGGCGATGGCGTGACGACCGATAATACGTATATTAGATGGATATATATTTATATATACATATATATACCTATATATATGAAGGTAAAAGGTACAAGATACGACATCGTCGTAATCTACTTTTAGCAAAAAAGCGTAAATTAGGTACGACCGTGGCCTTGAAATATATGATTTTTTTTCCGTATTCTTCTTCGTAATTCGATCATATATAAATAAATTCTCTCAAATACACTCCGCGAATAATTGAACGATTATTACGTTTCCCGGCAAGTTTTTATTTTTTATTTTAAATACTACATCGTGATGAGTGAAAAAAAACGCATTTCAATGCAACGACCTCTGCACAGAATCGTGACAACGATAATACGTATATTAAATACATATATATATCCATATATATATATAGATATATATACATATAAAGGTAAAAGATGCAACATACGACATCGTCGTAAACTACTTTTAGCCCAAAAGCGCAAGTTGGAAACGACCGTGGCCTTGAAATATATTTATTTTTTTAATTCCCTTATTCTTCTTCATAATTCATTGATTTATAAATAAATTGTCAAATGCACTCCGCGAATAACTTAACGATTATTACGTTTCCCAACGGGTTTCTTTTTCATTATTTTTTCTGTCGCATAATTACTAGATCGCGATGAGTGACAAAACCACATTTCAATGCAACGTGCTCTGCACAGGATCGTCCGGTATGTGGTACACAAGTGGGATATCATCGGCTCGATTTCATAAGGACGTATCAGCTTTGCGCGAGCACAGTCGCTCGGAGGAGCGACAAATCGACTGCCCGACGTCGATCACCGGAGCCGCGCGAGGCTTCGTCGCTGCTGACCTCGAACGTCTATGAGAGTAATTATGGAACCGTCGGCACGCCAGCGACCGCTGCGTCTCGCAGCAACTGAAGCGCGGATCTTCCGCGAGCCTTGAGATGGAGGAAAAAAATTAGCTTAAAAATAAAATTACAATAAACTCGCGAACTAACACGGCGAACCCGTCAAAAATATTCTTCGCCCCCCCCCCCCCCCACCACTTTTTTCCATCACTCTTTTGTTTTTTTCTTAACAACAAAAGTAAAATCTGCAGAACGGCTAAATGTGACCTTTTATTTGTGTACGCTTTTTGCTGCGGAATTATGTCGACAATCTTGCGTCCACGATCGGTAAAGTACGATCTTCCGCGGACCTTGAAACGATGCACGGTTGATCGGGCGCCGCGACGCACTCGCGAGACTCGAGAGACTAACCTTACCGGCCTATAATCTAGCGGCACTGTAGCACGGACACACTCGGACGGACGAACAAATGTATGTGCTACGTGTCTCGTATATATGTATACATGTATATATACATACACACGCGGATCGACCGAGCTCAGATAGAAACGTGAACGGCGACGCAGACGATGCTTACGGAGTGTCGCAGTAATTTCTCGCGAGCGATACGAAATTGTGCGAAGCAGTGTCGGCGGCGCCGATGTCAGGATAGAGAAAGATAAAATAAAATAATAATAATAAGAATTTAAAACAAAAAAAAAATACAGTGAAAAAAAAATGGGGGAGAAATTAAATTAGATACGACCGTGGCCTTGAAATATGATTTTTTTATTTCCTTATTCTTCTTCGTAATTCGATCGTCTATAAAGAAATTCTCTCAAATACACTCCGCGAATAATTGAACGATTATTACGCTTGCCGGCGAGTTTTTATTTTTTTTTAATTTTAAATTTGAGAAATTACATTTAATTTTAAATGTAATTTCTCGCGAGCGATGCGAAATTGTGCGAAGCAGTGTCGGAGGCGCCGATGTCAGGATAGAGAAAGATAAAAGAAAAATAATACGAAGAATTTAAAACAAAAAAATACAGCGAAAAAAAATGGGGGAGAAATGTTTACGAAGCGACTGTTGGAGAGAGACCGGCGAGTGTGCGAGAGGCACGGCGGAACGGAAGGGGGGGGGGGGGGAGGACAAATGGTCGAACGGAGACACGCGCCCGGATTACGTAACTGAGCACAGCGTATAATACGATCGAGCCGACCTACAAATCACGGGCTTCGCTTTCCGCTTAGCTGCGCTTTAGAGCTCCTCGACACGACCGAGCCCCGTGGATGATCGAAGCCAGACTATACCGTACGCCCTATCGCCGAAAGCTAATATCCAATAATAAACACGCAAACGATCACATTCGGCGATATTGGCGACCCGATTATTTTATCGAATTAGTTCTCCCTCGAGGAGGAAGCTTTGTTATCGTGATATTTAATATATATATATATATGTTTTAAAGATTTTTGTGTCAACTTGTTCGGAATTTTCTGGTGCAATGCTAAGATTTTCAATATTCAGGTAATTTTCCTTTTTATTTGCAATTCATTAAATGGCGTTTTAAGAAACCTTCATGCTTTTTGCCCATTTTTTCATGGTGAGGAAGTTTTGTTATCTTGATTTAAAATTTTTTTTTTATTTTTATGATAAAGTGCTCGGAATTTTCCGAAGAAGTTTTAAGATTGTCAATATTCGGGCAGTTTTTTTTTTTTTGCAATCGATGAAATGGGGTTTTAAAGATCCTTT
This sequence comes from Ichneumon xanthorius, assembly GCA_917499995.1. Taxonomy (NCBI): domain Eukaryota; kingdom Metazoa; phylum Arthropoda; class Insecta; order Hymenoptera; family Ichneumonidae; genus Ichneumon; species Ichneumon xanthorius. The sequence continues at coordinate 13,937,477 of OU824205.1, read as the reverse complement.
GCGCATTTTTTTTCGACTTTCGCTTTCTCGGACTTTGTTACTCTGACAACGACATTGAAGCCCGCGGACTTGCAAAGACTGCGTGACAGTCCGCCGGCTTAGATTGTTTGACATTTTTCCGGGGCCGCTTTTAAAATAGCGAGGAATAAATTTTTATTTTATTTCACCTCCGTATGCAAGACACGCCGTTCTGTTTACGCTTCTGCAAGCCGGTCGCCTCTCCAACTGAGTAAAAAAAAAAAAGTAAGGTATTCATGTCAACGTATTTGGAATTTTCCCGAGCAATGTAAAAATTTTCAATATTCCGATTATTATTTACGTAATCTTGCAATGGCGTTTCAAGAATCCTGTGCGAATTTTTTTCTTTTTCGGACTTTGTTACTCTAACGACGATATTGAAGTCCACGAAATGCAGAAAATCCGTGACATTTTTCCGGTACCTCTTTTGAAACAGCGAGGAAAACATTTTTTTTTGTTCACCTCCACATGCAAGGCACGCCGTTCTGTTTACGATTATGCAAGTGCGTCGGTTGCACGCCTCTCGAACTAAGTCGACTCGGGGATAATAATACCGACGAATGAGCGGTTGGAGCTTCGTTCGGCATTGCGCCATGCGTGCATCATTGTAAATAGAGGTCCGTCGAGGACCGATTGTAGTCGGAATCGTATTTCCTCGACTTTCCTTTCCGCGTATCTCGTCCTCCTTCCGACACTATAACTAATTGTTCGCGCTGTACATTAAAACAAAAAAAAAGTAAATTAAATAAAAGATAAAAAAAAATTGTACAAAAAAATGTATAAAAAAATTGTATAAAAAAATTGTATAAAAAAATTGTATAAAAAAATTGTATAAAAAAATTGTATAAAAAAATTGTATAAAAAAATTGTATAAAAAAATTGTATAAAAAAATTGTATAAAAAAATTGTATAAAAAAATTGTATAAAAAAATTGTATAAAAAAATTGTATAAAAAAATTGTATAAAAAAATTGTATAAAAAAATTGTATAAAAAAATTGTATAAAAAAATTGTATAAAAAAATTGTATAAAAAAATTGTATATAAAAATTGTATAAAAAAATTGTATAAAAAAATTGTATAAAAAAATTGTATCAAAAAATTGTATCAAAAAATTGTATCAAAAAATTGTATCAAAAAATTGTATCAAAAAATTGTATCAAAAAATTGTATCAAAAAATTGTATAAAAAAAATTGTATTCGTACGGACGGTTTCTCGTGGGGAAGGGGCGTCGTTTGTTGCGGCGGGCGCGACTGATCTCTCTCACTCTTGAGGAGTGCGTGAACGCGCGCAGCTGGTGGTTCGCTTAATTAGGCTAATTGAGGACGCGAGATATCGCAGACATGCAAGATCCCGCTCGGGCTCCACGCGCGATACTCGAGAGATTCACTGCGGCCCCGCCGGACGAACTCGCCGACTTTATCCCTCCCGCTAATCACGAATAATTCAATTATTAATCTTAACGCGAGTGATACCGCGACGCGAAGTGAAAGCACAAAGAAGCACCGAGTTTGGAGAGGAAAAAAGTTTCGCAACTCTGGCGACCTGATTAAATTTTTATTATCCGCTTTTATACTCTTTCGCCATCCGTCAAAATTTATCGGCATTTTTAAATTTTTTAATTCAATTGAATTTTATTTTATTCAAAGAGAGTGAGGGTAATGTAAATGGTTGAAGAAAACGTACATGGAAATAATAACACAATCTATCTACTTTTCTGCCATTCGTCAAAATTTATCGACATTCTTAAATTTTTTAATTTTCTGCTTCAATTTTATTTTATTTTCTTTTATTAAATCCCTCCTCGCCCTCTTCAAGCACAGCGCTTCCTGGAATTCGATTTCGATACTTTAACTGCGACCCTATATTTTTCGAAATTCGTAAATAAAATAATAATAAAAAAAAATTCTATCGAGATTAATCAATAATTTTTGGAATAAATAATTTTTATAATTTTCTTCGTTTGGTCGACGATTTTTTGTTCGCGCAATTTCTTCATCGAAGCGATGAAATTTCAGCTGACCGAGCTGTCCAATGAACGTCCGACGATTAACCAAATCGGGAATGGGGATTAATAAGTGGCAAGTTCGGTTTTTGTTGCCTCGGATGAATGGCGATGCACCAACCAGGAGGACGATGCGAGCGATGAAATTATTCAACGACTGCGTGACCTACTGGGAGACCGGAATAGCCGGGCGGTACGCGTGCGTCCGTTTACGTGTGCGCTGCTCGTGATTGCTGCGGCAACGCTCGCCGGATGTGGGAAGGGACGGTCAGAGAGAAAAGAGGGTTTAGCTCACGGGTGCCTTTCGAGTGCTTCGGACAACGACACACCGATATGTGCATTACGTGCGCTGTCCGCGCATGCGTGCACACATATACACATGCATATATGCGCAAATGCACATATACACATATACATAGACATGTACGCATACATACATGAACATAGGGGAGAGCGGGGCAAAATGGGACAGTCGGACAAAACTCAATTTTCCAATAATTTTTTAGTGGTCCATTTTGCCCCGACGCATTCGGATTGTCTAAACCGTTTTGCCCCACCCCAAAAATTATTCGAAAATTGCGTTTTGCCCGGCTGTTCCGTTTTGCCCCACTATCCCATTTTGCCCCACTCTCCCCTATATACATACATGGATGTATATATATATATATATGTAAATACGTTTTATATATTAATATATGTACGCATATGTAAACAGTATATATATATATATATACATATACGAGCACACACTTAAGCGGGCGGTTTGGCTTGCAGAAACTCAGAGTGGGAGCCGACCACCACCTATTCCCAAGCGCATCGCCGTCCGCACGGACATTATAATAATACAATAATCATCCGCGAATTTATGTATGAATTTATGATTACACTTCACTCTCGCTATCGTACTCGTCAAACTAATGTACAGATAAAGCCCACATAGCGTTTTAGCCGTTCCAGTTCACGCGCCTCGCCAGTATGTTTATATATATATATATATATATTTCTTTGTGGCCTCGAACATTTATTGCGCGTTGACGTTCTTATCGCAGATCGCGTGATTTGGCAACTCTTTCTTATTCCCACTCTCTCCCTCGTTTGCCCAGCCCGCGACTTTCGTTATCGCACGATCGAAGCACGAAAGCTCGCGAATTGCTATCGTAAAAAAAAAGCATTTAATAACGTTAAACACCGAGCGGGAGCGTGCGCTGAAACACCCGCGAGAAAATACGTGAAAACGCGCGAAAGAGAAGCCTGTTGAATTTTTCGAGGGAGAGACAGAGAGGGGGACAAACGAGAGTTTTATAGAGCGAGAATTTACGGTGTTTTGTGTTGACTATATATAGCGCGCGCCGTTTCGGATGCCGAGAAGGTCGATCCGACCGGGCCGGACGAAAAACTGCTCATCCGCCAATTTATTTCGAATATTTTATCGACCGATCAATCACAAAAGATCGATTGAACGAAATCGGTGAGCCTCGATCAGTTACCGAAAAATCGGCCGATCGACACCGGAAGTTTCGACTCGTCCCGGCGTTTAATTGACGTCTCTTCGTCGAGAGCGCTGCGTTCGTTAAATCCTTCCCGGTTGATTTTGCACCCGCTCGACGGGCCCGTCGATATCCGGTCTTCGGGGCGAAACTTTTTCGTCCCGATCGCCCGCACTACGGTCGAACTTTGCGAACAGTTGACCCAGCCAGTGGAGGCTCCGCCTCTCCGCACCCTCACCAGTTACCGAACGATAAATCTCGAGGGCCAATCTCCCCCCCCGCGAGAGGCAAGAAACGTCGCCGGGTAGGTTCACTCTCGGCGGCGGTTGGTGTCTTTACGAGCGATCCGAGACCGGAGAGCCTGTGGGACGCTCGTGGCGTCGCGCGCATGCGCAGACGCGCGCACGCACCCTCCGAGTCAAAGAAACGGACTCGGCCTGTGTGCGAGCCGGAAGACCTAAAGTAGGCCTTCACGCCACTCAACCGCCTTCACCGACCCTCTTCTCGGACACTCATCCTCGAGGAATATCCTCGTACAACCTTACACTAACCGCATGTGGGCCAAACTCTGACGCACTCGCGCGTCGATAAAAATGGCACCGGGAAAATAAAGCTCAAACGAATCGACATTTCTCAAAAATTTTAAAAAGAGCTGGAAGGTGCAAGGACACGAGCAGATTGAGTTCACTTTTAAGAACATTGTGAATTTAGCCGGACTGGAAGTTTGTATCCAATAAAACTGGTACATTAAATTAAATTTACAATTTTTGTGATAAAAAATCAATGCACTTTTATGATGATATGAAAGTAAATCAATAAAGGTAAAGTGTTTGTAAAGTTTTAAATATAGTATAGGTAAATTTTTCATCACAATCGTAGAACAATTTAAAATACCAGTTTATGCATAAAAACTTGCAATACCAGTACATTAAATTTCGCACAAACTTTTTTTACAGTGTTACGGAAGAAGCAGACTCGGTCTGTACGAGCCGGAAAACTTCGAGGAATCCCGGAACAACTTGGTGCACTCGTGTGTCGATAAAAAAAATGGGAGCCGAAAAATAAAACTAAAACGAATTGAAATAAAAAATAAATGAAAAAATTTACAAAACGTGAGAGAGGGAAGGTGCAAGGGGACGAGCCGATTGTCGACGATGAAAAGGATCATAATAATGATCATAAAGGAGACACTCTCGGTCCATTTTACGAGGAATAAAACGCAAATGGTATTATCGGGTGGGGAGAGACGAGAGGCGCTCGCGTATTCAGCGAATGTCGGACCAAGATACGATCTGTCGATACGACCGCGACAGAAGCTCTCTCGTGGGTTTGTGGATAGTGCATCGGTTCAGCTGTATATTTCCATTTTTTCTTTTTTTTTATAGGATTGTTATGCGAGGATTGTGTGTTTGAAGCCGGGTGAAAATTCGATCACCGATGTTTTCGCGACCTTGCGTCTCGACACGCTTTGTCGAATTATCGATGAAATGTTTAGGTGCGAAATTGACTCGCCTGCTACTATTCGATTATAGGTATTCGATGTGCCGCATTGACTCTTCGAAACACGTTAATATGTGCCAAATCTTTTTACAGTTAAAAATAAAAAAATTAATTTCATGGCGTGGAATAAAGTTGAGAATAAAAAATTATTAGCTTAAGTATTAATTATTAGTATCAGCTTAAGTACTTCAATCTTCAAGTATAGTGTGTAACAAAAATGTACCAAAGTTTCATCTCAGCAATAAGATACAGAGCTTTGACCTCCAAGTACGGAGACTCTTTACCGTCGAAAAATAATAATTAGTCCCAACTCCACGAAGCTTTTACTGGCTCAAAATTTTCCACAAATATAACGCTCGAATAATTTACTTTCATTAATTTTAAACACCAAAATAAAAAAAAAATTGTAAGTAATAACAATAATAATAAAAGAGCTTGTCGCGTATATTCACGAAGTAAATAAATAATAATCGTGACTATTCTTCGGAAAACGGATTACTGTTCATCAATTATTTTAATTTAAAAGTGCGACTGTCTTTGGTCACGCGATTTACGCTTCAGTTCGCTTCAAAGGCTTTAACGGCACTCGTTTACACGATAATTGGATTAAGGGATCGTTGGTCGAAGAGCCAGAAGGGCGTATCAGTCATGTCTGCAAGCACGGAAGATGCTTCCAGGAGCCTTGAATTATCGATGTATAGCGTGTGTTTGTGTGCGTGATAATGTTACGAAATTTGAGACTCACCCTGACTGGGGCACGGGGGAACAGGGAGGCGGCAGCGGACGCGTGGGGATTCACGTGATGGTGGCCGTGATTGTGATGGCCGTGATGATGATGGCCGTGGCGGGTGTCCGGGCCGCCCCCCGCTGCCGCCTGTTCTGCCTGGACCGACATCGCCGCGCGGGCCTGACGTTCCCGCTCTCGAAGCCGGTCCCGGTCCACGCTGCAAAAAATTAAAAATTAAAATTAAACGATTATTAAAAAAATTTAAATAACTTTATTGAAACTACTGAAATAAAATGCACAGCGTGAGTTACGAATTAACAAGCGATACGAATATGAAACACGCTGCTGAATGCAAGATTTCGTCAGAACTCGCGACGAAATTTTTTCGCTGCTCGATAAACAGCTCAAGATATCGATACAAATATATTAAAGTTTGAGGCAGTTGGAAAAAAGAATCATCCTCATGGGACTTTTGTATTTCTAATTCCATTGAGAAATAAAAATAAATAAGTAAAACGGAAATTAGTTTTTTTTGTAAAGGGAAGGAAATTCATGTTAGCGGAGGGAGCGTCAATTTCCTTCGGAGGCAAAAAAAATTTATTCGATTTATCTTTATTTCCTGTCACTAATTTTCGCGAGCGGAAAGTCGTTCCGGATATTAAATTTCCTATTTGCTGTTTACTGAATGCACGATTTCGTCAGAGTTCACGATAACATTTTTTCAACATCACTATAAATATATTACAGTTTGCAACAAACGAAAAAAAAAATTAAAAAATAAATTATCCTGAGACCTTCCAATTTTTAATTGCATAAAAAAAACCCCAAAAAACAAAACAGAAATGAATTGTTTTGCTAACGAGAAGGAGATCGATGTTATCCGAGTGAGCGTCAATTTCCTTCGAAGGCCAAAAAAAAAATTAAATTTATTTTTATTTCCTGTCCCTAATTTTCCCGAGCTGCAGGTAAGATCCGTTTGGGATATTAAATTTGCTGTTTGCCCCTGGGAAAGAGGGTAGGTCGGGGAACCCCCGAAAACGAGATGCCATAAGCCGGCTCGTAAATAGCCGAGAAACGCCTGTGTAAAAAGTGTCGCCGTTTAATATACGACTGCTGGATCGCTCGAGAAAGTGTGAGGCGACGTGGTTAACGCTGACGGGAACGAAGGAGCGCGTCAGCGGCGAGCTCGTAGCAGCCGCGAAGCAACAGTGGCAGCGGCAGCAGCCTCGACACTGACACACTGACACCGTTCGATCGTTCGCAACGCGACAAGCTCGCCTCCGTGCTGCGTGATGTCGATGAGTCGAAAAAGATCGAGAGACCGAGATCGTCGAGCGAAGAATCAACTGGTCGCGGATAAAAAGAAAAAAAAAACATAACGAAGTCTGGAATATCGATGAATCGTAGAGGAGCCGCGAATAGATCGGCCCTCGCTCGGTCTATAAGTCTCAAGCCGTTTGCCATTGCTCGAGAAAGAAAGAATTTAAAAAAGAAGAAAAAAAACGCCAATAAAATTTCAACGATTCCTTTAAGGTTTACGCAACTTTTTTTCCCCACCCCGGTGGATTTAAGAGACCGTAAATATGTACACTGCACTGTAAAAAAAAAATTTAATTTAATGTACCGGACTGGAAGTTTTGATGCAAAAACTTGTACACTTTATGATACATGCAAATTTACTGTATAATTGGCATGCAAATTTATGGACTTCTGGAGTGAAATTAAAGTAAATTATTAAGTGTAAAGTATTTCTAATGTTTTTAATATGCTATAGGTTATTTTTTATCACAATTACACATGAAATTTAATATACCAGTTTATGCATAAAAACTCCCTGTACTTAAATTAAATAGAATCGTAATAAATTAAATTTAATACGACTTTTTTTGACTGTGTGAGAAAAATTCGTATGAAATTTAACGAACTTGTGCTTGAAGTTTTACACGTACAGACTGCGATACTTTACTTTAATTTTACTATAAAAGTACTTTAACTCCAATAATTTACTTTAGTCCATTAATTTATATGAAAATTGTGCATCAAATTTAAATAAAACTTCCAATTCGAAAAATTAAATTTACAATTTTTTTTTTTACAGTGTATAAGTTACAAAAACGTTTAACCTTGACTCCAATGGTTAATTAATTTTTTTCTCACAATTTTGATCCATTGGAACACCAATGTCACAAAAGCACGAAGATAATATAAATATGAACAATAATTTATGCACGACAAGAGCGCAGGTCGGCCAGAAAAAAAAATCACGTGCTAGGAATAATTACAGCGATGTCAAGAGTTGTCGCTGATTGCCGGCGATCGACGACACGTGTGAAATTTTTCCTCGTTACCGTTTCCGAGCGGCCGGCTAATATGCGTTGTGCTTGCGGTTATCGTGAGAGCTCGCGCGGTACGAGTTGTAAAAATGAGCGAAAGAAGTAACGCGTTATCATGTCCGGACGGGAAGGCGAAGCACGTGGGACAAGGTCGCAGCCGGACAGTGTGACGATCGGAAAAACCGGTCGCTTAAGCGGCACGCACGGGCTCGAACGCTAATTGAAAAAGTTGGCCGGTATTATCGTCCATTGAACACGGGCAACAAGTGTTACGTCCGCAGTTAAATATCTGACTCCGGGTGGCTACTTTTGCATCCTCGAGTTCCTTATTATCATTCAGCCTTTTACAGAAAAGAAACAAACAAAGAGAAGATAACAAAATCTAAGAAATATTATTGCAGAAAATCAAACAACAAAAACAAGATCAAAAGATCTAAAAAATATTCTTGCGGAAAATCAAACAATAAAAACAAGATCAAAAGATCTAAGAAATATTCTTGCGGAAAATCAAACAACAAAAACAAGATCAAAAGATCTAAGACATATTCTTGCGGAAAATCAAACAACAAAAACAAGATCAAAAGATCTAAGAAATATTCTTGCGGAAAATCAAACAACAAAAACAAGATCAAAAGATCTAAGAAATATTCTTGCGGAAAATCAAACAACAAAAACAAGATCAAAAGATCTAAGAAATATTCTTGCGGAAAATCAAACAACAAAAACAAGATCAAAAGATCTAAGAAATATTCTTGCGGAAAATTCAACAGATAAGACGAGATCAAAAGATCTAAGAAATATTCTTGCGGAAAATTCAACAGATAAGACGAGATCAAAAGATCGACGCAACATTGTTGCAGAGAATCAAACAAGCAAGAGAGGATCAAAAGATCAACGCAATATTAACAAAAAAGGATTTAAAGATCTAAGAAATATTGTTGCATAAATCAAACAAACAAGAGGAGATCAAAAGATCTAAAAAATATTGTTGTTCAAAATCAGACAAACGAAAAAGGATCAGAAGATTTACGCGATATTGCTGCAGAATATTTGATAATATATTAATAACGATAACAGTTGTACGACCAAGTATTAAAAAAATTATTAAAATGCCCGCGACTTCACCGCAAAATAAAACCATCACAATCCATCGTAAAACAGTTGGTGCAAGCGCCGTTTCCACGGAAGTAAGGCATTACTATTATTACCCCGTGATTCATGTACTCGGGAAAGTTCAAAGCTTGAAGTTTAAAGTGTAACCGGAAAGTTATATAAAACTGCAACCGAGAAATATCCTTTGAGAGGATTATTTTTGTATGCGAAGGTAAAATGTAAACACCCCTCAGTGTATACACGAATTTCTTACGCCACGACGAGCCCGATAAAAAAAATCTCCGACCCAAAAAAAATCTTCCTCAAATAATACCGAAAAAAATAAAAGTAAAAAAAAACGCGAAATTCAACGTTTGCGAAGAAAGGAAAATTCTCAGCATCCGACGGACGAGTCGACTTTTCCAAACTCTCCAAACTCGACCGCAGCAAACAGGCTCGCTGCGCAAATCCATCTCCTCGATATTCAAAGAATCCCCTCCCCTCCCCTCCCGACCGCAGACGCGCTCGCCAAGTTCATGGATTCTGCGATAACCGACCCGCTTGACTCTTACCATTTATACCGGGTGACATTTTTTTAAAGATGCCTATATATGTATATATACATATATACATATAATAGATAAAAGCACAGGCGAGAGGTTGGGATCATATCTCGCGTTTATCGGTACGGTACGAGAGTTCCCGAGCGTATTGCAGTTCACGGGTGTCTCGGTACGTTCGTGAGCGGCGATCGGGCGCGCCGGTCAGTTGTATTTATAGAGTACGGAGAGTTAGAGAATGAAGCGTGTGCGGGAGAGTGTGTGAGGGAGGGCGGTGCGACCGGTGAGGGAATGAAAAATTCGACGAGCGATATATATATATATATATATATATATATATATATATATATATATATATATATATATATATATATACGATCGGCGGTGGACGAGAGGAGGGTACATAAGCGAGTACATATGGGCGAGGGGGGGGGAAGGGTAGTGCTCCACATAAATAACGGTTTAACGCTGCTTGTCGATAAAACTCACGTGAATTTCCAGCGGGCACGCAAACCCCTTCTATCTATCGGTGCAGCCGAGCGAGCCGCGCTCTCGCGCGTGTTACCGACCGTCGGTAAAAACGCACACGCGGAGAAAAATAAAGAGCGCGGAGAGACTGCACGGGCGAGTTCAATCAGCTTATTACGTACGGCCGGTGATATACGCCGTTAATGCAACTCTAATAAATTACGTCGCTCCTCCGGGAAGAGAAATATATATATATATGCGGCATTGCCTACCAGTTCGACCTGGGTCTGAACCTTAGATCTTGGATCGGGTCCGCGACTTTTTTATATGACTAAACTAACTCTCAAAGGCACTTAGATTTTTTAATAAGTATTTACAATTAATTATGATAAAAAAATGGACTTATTAATCGCCACAATTTATAAATCTGAAAAACCTTGTGTCGTATATTTAAAAATTTAAGATTTGTGACTTGAATTTTTTTTTCGAATAAAACAGATTATTATCGCTCGACCATTTTTAATATGCAGGACCGCATTTTTCAGAATCTGTTCAGATTTTTCCAAAGAATTTTTCTAACTTAAAAATTTTTATAATGCCACTAACATTTCAAAATGTAAGATATGGATTAACGGAAACAAGGTCTGGGAAATGATTAGCACCGTTTAGGAAAACAATGTATCGGCGGTGGGACGGAGAACAGAGATCGGAATAGGCGTGAGACATGGCGCGGATAATCGTATACGCCGCCGGTATCGAATATACACGTGGAAACGCGCGTTGAACGTTGTACGTTGAATACGTTAACGCCCGACTTGGGTTCGATCCACATACGTTATTCATCGGTTGTGTATTCTCACGGATGAATATGGAAATTTCATCTTCATCGCGTCTACCGGCGTCAGCCTCCGTCAACAGGTTTTCGGTGCGCGATAAACATTCGCCGAACGGCGATACTTCGTTATAGATGTATCAAGCCCGGCCGACGATGCTTACAACTACATTATTATTTTTATTCTTCATAAATATTCATATTATATTTCAGAAATATTTTTCGTGTAAAATACATGAATAAAAAAAAAAAAATGTTAAAAACGCTGTTCGGTACTTGACGGCACGGATAGGAAACGTATCGAGCCCCGTGCGTGTACTCGAGCGTGCGCGCGCAGCTCGAGCGCGCCGCGAGCCCGACGTGTAATTCGAGCTTCGTGCAAGTCTCTTTGCATCGGGACTCGACGGAGTTTCCCTTTGAGAACCGAGCATTCCCCTGTACTCGTAGTTTGTTATCCGCGCATCTGCGCCTCTCATTCCGGCCGAGCGAGCTCAACCGGCGCCGACGTTGTACACACTCCGCGACTCCCCCGGCCGCGCCGCGTTCGCGACTCGCATATCAAGGAGCCGCGAGCTTCGAATCGCCCGAACGGCGAGAAGCCGCGAGCGGCCGTGTGGCCGACTTTGTCGGCCCGAGCGGGAGACTCGAAAAAATTGACAGGAATGAAAGGCAAAAAAATAAATACATAAAAGTATAAATTAAATGACTGTGCTTAGCAAATCTGGAATATCGGAAACACTGCTTTTCACGCCGATTAAATATCGAGTGGAAATACACGTGACTCGATAAATTCGTATAATAAAAATTGAGTTGAAAAAGCTAACACGTAAAGAAAAAGTTGAAAAAAACTGCCGATGTTGGATAATGTTTCCTTGTTAATGTCGAACTTTCAAAATAGACACCAACGTTTCTTGTCCGCAAATGTCCCAGATTCTTGTTACTTGTGCCAAAAAAATGTGTCCGTTTCCCAAAAAAGTCTCTTAATTTGACAAATTATTTTTGGTAAAATCAACGAGAAAATAATTGTCGACGTTCGCAGTCAGAAAAGGCAAAGTATACCTTTGCCTTTTCTGACTGCCCAATAAAGATCAACCCCAATAAATATGCACCTATTATGTTAACTTTCAATTTAATCCTAATTTTTACTTTAAGTCGTCTACTGCCCGCTCTGATAATCGATTAATCATCAATAATCACTTGTAATTAGGCATTGCCCGTTTATCATTAAATAAATAAATTTAAAAGTTTGTTAAATGTCCGAATCTCTTTTGTTTTTGCTTCCCTCTCAAATAAAATGTTTACATTCTGGGAGGGTGTTCAAGTAAAATGATATATCTATAGGTCGTAGGATTTAGTCCGATCGATATCTACGGTGTCGAATGGCATTGGTATTCGCGAATATATATATATATATATATATATATATATATATATATATATATATACACACATGGATATCTGCTTATCACACCTCACCAGTATAAGTCTACTTGCGCACTGGAGTGGGCATTTATCCACAGATATGTATCTAATACCTGATTGAGGTATATAACCGTGGGGTTCCCCACCGAGGTGTATACCGGGGCTTAACGCAGTACAGCAGCAGTGCAGGCTTTCGAGGCGTGGTTGCTGATACGGATATTAGCGATATTACACGTGATCCGCGTGACACGCAAACAGTGATTCGATCGAGCATACTGCCCATGCGTGCTTCCGCATCTATGCTTCGTGGCAGATGGAACACGTGATGGAGAAAAAAAAAAATTAGACGTGTAAATAATGTTAAATGTTAGACGCACAGTCGGTACGAGCCGCAACGATCGGCCCGTTACGATGGCTCGGTGTTTGACTTTTAAAAACCTTGACGGACTTAAAAATATATATATAGTATTTCTTTATCTAAGTTTTTTCTATTTTACAAGTATTACACACAGACAGTCCAGTTGGCTGTGTCTGCTTTTTTAAATCTTGAGTCTCGTTAACAAAAAATGTTATTTCGTTATTTAATGTCATTAAAAACAAATTACAAAAATTACAAACACACGGTCGGCACGAGAAGCAAAGATCGGCGAGTTATTAGCTGAGAGTCCGTTTTTTTAAAAACATCGACGGTCTTTAAAAAATCGTAAAGGGATAGAAAAAAAACTTCTTTTTTTCTTTTTTCTTTTTTGCGCTAATGCGATTATATCAAAGGGCGCGGAAAGTTCGCGGACCCGACGAGATCAAGGCTGAGCTGCGGAGTAGAAATTCGAGGCGAGTTTAAACTCCGAAGAAAAATTATTCCCCTCGAGAGCGGCGAATTTTTAAAAGGAAGGAAACCGAGCTATCTCGAACACGCGCCGACAAACGATGTCGTTCGCGCTTTGGGTAGTTGCGTAATCGCCGTCGGCTCCCGGTGAAACAGCGCGGAATGCGCGCGGATAGAGGAAGAACGGGGAGGAAATAACGCGGTAATGTCGTTGAAACGGCGAGGATTTATGTATATCGGGGAGGATGGAGGATTTTTGTGCGAAACGACTCGAAGTCGATTCGAAGCGCAGGAGACACGAGTCGCGAGACCGGGCTGAACATAAAGACGGAGGTAAACAATGTTGGAATGTATTTAAAAAAAACATAATAATAAAAAACCCGAGGCCGGAGCTCCGCGAATTTAAACGATTCGACTCCGCGAAGAAAAATATCAACAAGTAACAATCATCAATCACATGATTTTTTTTTAAATTCCAATTTACAGTCAACTGCCCGAACGAACGAAACGGACGTCAAGCGGAACTTCTGTCTACCCCTTTTTTTATTTGTCTCTTATCCGTGTAGACTCGGCCATATCGCGCGTGCTTACTGATAAGGAGAAACGTGCTTTATCGCTCGGACGATAGAAACAATCGGTCTCTTTCAATAATACGACGAGCCATTTGCGCTTGCAATCGGGTCAACGGGAAATATTATCGTAAATTGAGACTTACGAAATGGATTTCTGTTTTCTTATTTTTTTTTATCGATCAAGCAGCATCGGCGCGCTGGAGAACGTTTCGTAAATGGTACACCGAGAACCGATGATAATCGACAGAGATTAAAAAAAATTTCGTAATTACACATTTTTGTTGCTAAACGATATCTTTAAATTTTCTGACTGCAAAAAACCAAGAAACGGTAATAATAACCGAGAAAAAATATTCTGCAGTTACAAATTTTCGCTGTTAAATGATGTCATTAAATTTCCTCGAAGTAGAAAAAAAAGTAGCCTCAAGTTTCGACTCGCCGATAATCGAGTCGCTCGTGTGCGATCACGTGACCACAAAAAAGGTTCACGATTTAAATCACCAAGAAAAAAAAGATAATTACAATTTTTTATGGTCATTCGACTCGACTTTCGACTCTTTCGGTGATAATCGAGTCGATCATGGGCGATCCACGTGACCCCCAAAATACCCGAGAAACGATGATAATCACCAAGAAATAAAATTCGCTAATTACATATTATCGTCTTTGAGTGATGTCATTAAATTTCCTCGAATTAGAAGAAAAAAAAAGTAGCCTAAAGTTTCGACTCTCTGATGATAGTCGAGGCAACCGTGTTTATCACGTGACCGCAAAAAAAAAAAAAAAAAAAAAAAAAGACAAAAGCGAGCACGTTACACACAGTGTGCCGGGGAGAGCTGACGGAGGATCGCTCACCGGGTGTTCAGGAGTGCGGCGCGCGGCGCGCCGCTTCCAAATATAATTCTGACGTCGGTCGGGTTGTCGATGCTGTTGCTGTTGCTGTCTCGATGTCGCTGCCGGGACGACGACGACGTATCACCATTAGCAGCTTCGCGTCAGCTGAATACGTTCGGCGCAATATCATGCTTTATTTTCCCCTCGCGCTAATCACACGGGCGAAAGAAAAAACAACTTCTCGCCCGTCGATCTCCCGCAGAGTTCGTATCACCTTTTTATCTTCCTCCGAGAAAAATAACGAGGTAAAGGTTGGGAGAAAAGAAAAAGAAACCGGAGATTAACCGAAGAGAGTCGTCGTTATCAACGAAGAGCGAGCAATAGGATCAAACACCCACGCACCTCACTGTACAAGCGCACACACAAGGTATATAATATACGACGCGGCCTCGAGGAAGCGGCTAATCCAGTGTGCGCGCCCCTCTCGGCCCCCCGCGCTCGGTCGTTACACGCGTTCGAAGAAAAAAAAAAATAACCAAGCCGACGAAACTCTGTATCCGCGCTTTTCCGTTCGCTCATCGCCGGCGCACCGCTCGTCCTAATCGCCGCGCCATTGCCGAGCGGATAGCACGAAGCACACTCGAAGCACTAGTATTAAAAAAAAAATCAAGTTGCAAAAACGAGAGTCGAGCGAAAAAAACTTATCGAGAGTTTCTCAACGCGAACGACGCAGCGAGACTTTCTCGAAAAATTTCGCGGACCACCAGTCGGGAATACCCCGGTTTGTCACGCACCGGATATATCCGAGCGACACGCGCGCGTCTCCCGTTCCTGTTAAAGATTACGATTATCTCTTTCGAAAGGACATAAGATTTTTTTAAGTTATGTAGTTTTTGTTTTTTATCTAAAGCATTTTTTTTCACTGCGATGAATTTACGCTCGGACAGAGAGAGAGCTCGTAGAATCGTGAATTCGAGATTGGCTCTTTCCGTCCCGTGTGCACGGAAAGGTCACCTCTGCGCCGTACACAGAGCGGAGGGAGCTACGGTCCGACACTCGCGCGCGCCCACCGACCAACACCGGATCGGCCCGATGCTCTTAGACTGTTATTGAATCTCCGTTCGAAGCGGGGAAACGTAAAAATGGAAAACGAAGAGTATTGTTAAAAAGAAACGCGAGTGAGGCAAAGTTAGCAGTTTCCGAGAGCGAAGGCGCTTCGGCGATGAGAAGCGGGAAAAACACACTCGGCCGGGCCGTATCGCGTACAAAGTGTGGTACGTCACTGGACTCGTGACAGTGGCGCGTCACTGCGTCGAACAATTGCGTCAAACCGTTTGATAGATCATTCACGATCGGCGAGCGTTATTGCGTAGTTTTATCCTCGGAAGCACACAAACACACATTCATATGTATATGTATGCACACAAGCAAAAATTCCCGATCGTTATGAATTTTGAGATCGGTTGAAAAAAAAAAACGAACACTCGACGATTTAAAACAAACAAATGGCCGAGGCGGTCGCACTGGCACGGGGAATCGACGTCGTTTGCGGCGGATCGTGTCCTCGTTCGGAGACCACCGACGAGATTATCGGACTCACTAATTCCGTGTAAAATGCACAGACAGAAAAAAAAAATCTAAAAAAACTTCGTCACACACGCGCGACCAATATTTTTCGAGGAAAAATAATACGATAACAATTGTAACGAGAACAAGAGGCAAAAAAACACCGTGCGAGTGAGAGAGAAACGAGCGGAGGATGCCTCAGCGTTTCGCGCGGAGACGCAACGAGGCAGATTAGAGCTCGAGAGAAACTGGCACTTTCCGGTCGTGACTGAACAACGCACACGGGTACACTGATACGGGAGAGAACGACGGAGATGGAGAGAGACCGCGCTGAGCGAGATAGCGACGGAGAGAGAGAGGAGACCGAGCGATGTCGGGGGCAAAGCGATGGGGCGAGAGGGAGACGGAGAGAGCGAGAGAGAGAAGGCCGAAGGATCGGACGTGCGAGAGCGAGAGAGACAAAAATGTGCGAAGCAGCGCACGAGCGAGCGAGACGAAAATATGCGAAGGAGCGAGGGAGGGAGAGAGATGAAAATATACGAAGCAGCGGAGTAACGAGAGCGAGAGAGATGGAAATATGCGAAGGAGCGAGCGAGAGAGAGATGAAAGTACACGAAGGAGCGAGCGAGCGCTAGTGGGAAAGAGAGACGGAGAATACGGAGATACCGGAGGGGGAGGGGGGGAAGAGTACGAAGGTGGGAGCGTGACGTTGCGCGCGCGGTGGGAGGGGATAAGAACAGGAGCGCGGGTGAGAGACGAGACGAGTAGATATACATATATATTGTGTGTATATGTATATATACATATGCACATATACATTCTATATGGGAAATTCGCACACGAGCCACCAGCAGCAGCAGCAGCCGGCTCGCGCGCGCGTTCATCCTTTTGCCGCAAAAGCTCGCGACTCTCCGGTACGAACGAGCGAAGTCGCGACTGCCGAGAAATAGCGAGACGGAGAAAACGATGGGGAATAACGGAGGTGAGAGAGAGGGCGGGAGGGAAAGAGAATTTGTGGAAGAGATTGGAGTGTAAGAGAGAGGAGATGAAAAAGGTAAAACGAAGACGAGCTCTAGACAGGGCGAGGGCGGGCGGAGAGAGGGGGGAGCGCGGTACGGCGGGGGCGGCAGGAGCAGCCGACGCGCGAGCCGTCCGAGTGAGACGGAGAGAGACGGGTAAGTGGCGCGGCGGGCCGGGCGCGGAGTGGGGGGGATTATCAAAATGGCCGCTCGATCGTCACGCCGCCTCGCGCGGAAAGCGTGGATCGGGCCGCGCACGTAGATGACGGCGACGACAACGGATGGGTATTGGGATACAAGTGTGTGTGTGTGTGTGTTCTTGTTTGCGTATATGCACGTAATACGTGCGAATACCGACGTAGTACGCGCATCGCTCGCTGCCGATGGAGAACGCGCATGTTACGCGCGGCTAAAACATTCGAGAATTCGAGACAGACGGAGAGAACGTTATTCTCGTCTTGAGGTTATGATGATGGTTTCGATACGAGACTGACTGACGGGGAGGGGGGAGGGGGGGGGGAGTCTTTGAGATTTGATAACTACGCTGTTACGTATCGATCATTTGGGATTCATGAGTCGGTTAATATTCATTGGGAGAACTCGGGGCTTCGAGAAGTCTGGCTAATTAATTTGTACTGGGAGATCGAGTTAATCCCTGAAGGACGAGGGAGGGGGGAGGGGGGAGTTTGTAAATAAACCGAATGTAGCAGCAGACGGAGTCCCGTAATTGCGGCGCTGGTAACATTGTTTTTGGCCGGATTAAACGCGTTTGACTGATAATAGGGTTGCTTGAAACTGCTCGAGCAGTTGTCAAAGCATATCGTCACAGCGGATCAAATTCAACCGGCATTCGACACACATTAGTATTTTTTTTTACGCGTTAATTTTTTGGCAAATTATATCTACGGAGATGCATTCATCAATATTCAGAGTTTGTATGATAATTTCTTTTCTGACATCTTAAGGATTGTTCCTTTTTTTTTTAATAGGGTCAATCCATCGAGACTTTGGCTGGCCTAAATTTCAATTTCTTTTTTCCCCTGCCCCGATTGGCTTGAACTGTTCGGCAGTTATTAAACCGTATCGGCGCCGCGGATTAAACTGACCCGGCATTCGGCACACATTATTATTTTTTAAACACGTCCTTTATTATTTGGACAGTTACAATTACGGAGACAAATTCCTGAATCTTCAACGCTGGTATGATAATATTTTTGTTGAAATCTGATGATTTTTTTATCAGAGGAATTTATGATTAATTTAAAAGAGGGTCAATGTGATCCAGCGTGACTGCGGCTGGCCTCAATTTCAATTTTTTGTCCCGTGCCCAATCGATGCGACTGTAATGACAAGAGTCAGGAGCACCAGAAACGCAATTGACTGACGACAGGATTGCTCGCACTGTTCGAACAGTTATTAAACCATATCGTCGCTGCGGATCTAATTGACCCAGCATTCGACACACATTACTTTTTTTTTACCACGTCGTTCATCTTTCGCCAAAGTATAACTGTGGACACACATTCATGAATGTCCAAAGTTTGTATGATAATTTTTTTGCTGAAATCTGCCGGATTTTTTTAAATTAAAAATACTGTCAATGCAATCCAGTATAACTTCCGTTCGCCTAAATTACCATTTTTTTTTCGTCCCCCAATCGATGCTACTATAATGACAAAAGTCGGGCTTACGCGAAGCGCAATACCGATCCGTTTGCATAAACGGCATCTTAACGCAAACCCCCCGCGAACCCAAATCAAAATTTTAACCTCGGAAAAAAAAGAAAAAAGAACTCGCCCCACCAACCACCGTCCTCGATCGTCATCGATCCGTCTGCACCAAACTAGGCAAAGAATAGGGTCAATGTGATCCGGTGTGACTTCGGCTGGTCTAAATTTCAATGTCTTTTTTCCGCTCCCCCAATCGACGAGACTGTAACGAGTACCAAAAGCGCGCTACCGATCCGTTTCCATAAAAGACATCTTTATTTAACATTTCTAAAAATTAAACCTAAAAAAAAAAAATCGACCCACCAAACATGGTCCTCGATCGTTATCGACCGGCCTGCGCCAAACTAGGCGTAGCACGCGATCAGGTTAGCGTCGACAGCGTGTCCGGACGTTCCTCGTGCAATAATCGTCAAGCCGCGTTATCGTAAATCAACGATCTCTCCGTTACTCTATCTACAACAACGTATCTGCACAATCAAAGCATCCTAATTAGTAACGATAATCAATGACGTCGTTCGACCTTCGTTCCCGGTCGTTTCACTCGCGCCGGCATGCACCGCCGTATCAACTAGAATCCGGCGTTCGTCGCGAGCGCCCTCTGGCGCCCGGCCTCAAAGCTCTCGCTATATCAATCCCCGCTCACCGTTCGCGTCCAGCTACGATGTTTAATACTCCCTTTGGCCTCCCATTATCCCGAGCCACAGCGAAATCCCATCGATAAAGAAGTATAAACGATTTAACGGCGTCGAGAGGAGAGTAGTAGGCGGTAACGGTGGTGACTCGTAGCTGGCGCGGCCTGCGGGTTTCGACTCCCGATCGGCTCTGCTCCCGACCTATGTCACGCCGCTTCCGACCGCACTGCCGCTCCGCCGTGGCCGCGCACTATGGCGATGCCCTCTGTATACTCTCGCGCCTCGACAGCTCGGAATCAGAGGGGCGTAACTCGCGCCATTCACCATTGGACTTACGCCCTTCCGTCGGCGGGCTGCGCTGCACAACGACCGTGGCAGCTTTATTGGCAGTCCGAAAGCTCCTCGTCGGCTATCGAATGGCGACTGAGCGAGCGACGACGGGGTGAGTTTTATTCACAGAGACGAGATAATGGTACGCGCATCCGGCGATGGAAGCGCGAAGAGCCGTTCCCTCCGTTCCTGCGAGGATAGACGAAACAGATGGAAATCGAAGCTGCGTCCGACGGGGAAAAACGTCTGCGTCGGGTTTTTCGTGCCCCGACGAGGAGAGAGCGGAAACCGGAGAACGAAACTCGACGGTGTTACGGGATGGAGAGAGAGAATTACAAGTCGAGCGGGACGGGGAGAGATGTATACGGTTGGAGGTAAATGAGAGAGCGAGCTGTTGGAACGAAGGGGAGAGGAAGAGGGAGATGGAGGTCAGTTGTGAAGTAACGAGGAGGGACGAGCCGGCGGTTGGTAGGAGGGTACATATTCGCGTCGGGCGCGAATACCCCCCCCCCCCCCCTACGTCCTCCACCACGACGGCCCCCTCGGGCATCCCCTCTGCCCCTGATGAGCCGCCCGACGCTCGGTTCGTGCCGCTACACCATCCGTCCACGAGAGTTCCATACTCCTGTTACTCTTCTGGTCTTCTCTCTACCGATACTACTATGTACATGTCTACATACATATACATGTCCATGTGGAAACATGTATAAGTGTACACACGTATAAATGTACCCATGTATAAATGTTCATATGAGTAAACGTCCATACGTATAAGTCCGTACGCCCATATGTATAAATGTACACATGTGGAAATATACTCATCACTTATTGAGTACTGACGTACTGAGTACTGGCAGAACGGAATTGCTGAAGTTCTGAGTACTGGGCACTGACTCAGTATTTGGTACTTCAAGTACTCAGTGTATTTGTCCAGCTCTAGTGTACATATATAAATGTCCATATGTACAACTGCACACATGTATCAAAATATCCATGTGTTCAACTGTACACATGTATAAATGTACGTATGTATAAATGTACGTATGTATGAATGTACATATGTATAAATGTACGTATGTATGAATGTACGTATGTATGAATGTACGTATGTATGAATGTACGTATGTATAAATGTACGTATGTATGTACATATGTACGTATGTGTACGTGTATGTTTGTGTGCATATAGTGTATGTGCAGCGGGGTAGAGCATGGACGAGACAAACCAAGATGGCATAGGGTAATACTTTAAATGCGACGTGGGCGAGACGTAGCTGCGAAACGGAGAGTGGACCAGTGATTTGAAAGAGCTGCGCGTAGCACGCGTGTATCGAGGAACTCGTATCGCGGCTGAAACGCGAATGCCACTCGAGACACCCGATTGTTTTCGAGGCGGGAGAGAGCGACCGAGGATAAAGCAATGTCGACGAGCGCGGAGCGCTCGCGGATTGCGATAATAATTGTCACGTTTTATCGTCGCATCGTCGATAAACCGCGAACATGATCGATCACACGCGCTCGATACAGCGCTCGGAGATTCTTCGCGGAAAACAAATATATCTTTCGACGATAGTAAATAACCACGACGTACCGCAAAATTTTCATAATATTTACGATACGAAATTTGACGCATTCCGTGCGAGATAATACCATCGATAATTCGGTAATTGTTAACCGCTTAAAAAAAACAAAAAATTCGGTACCTTGATTCTTTTTTTTTCCATTCTGCTCGACCACATTAAAAATGGACGGTCTCGAAATTGGGCATTTCCATAACGCTTTCGTAAAAAACAAACGATAATAAAAAGTACTGCAAATTTTTCATAATATTTGCAAAACAAAGTTTCACGCATTCCGTACGATATAATTCGATCGATAATTCGTTAATCGTTAACCGCTTCGAAAAAAACAAAGAAAATGCGCTACTTTGAAGATTTCTTTTTGTTTTTTATTCTGCTCGTGCATATTAAAAATGAACTGTCTCGACCTTGGGCCTTTCCCTTACCTTTTCCTAAAAGAAAAAACAAACAATAAAAAAAAAATTTAATAACAATAACAATAAAAAGAGGATAAGAGGGCGTAAATAGAAAGTACGTGCGAGCGACCATGCATGCAGAGGTAGTTGCGCGCGTACCCGGGCACTGCGCGCTGGCTCATAATTAGCTACTTTTACGATTACCTTTACGTAAGGATTCTACCGCTCTATCTACAGTCGGCGATGTTTCGGCGAGAGGCCACCTCCTCCCGCCCGTGCTAGCGAAGCCGGTGCTGCTGTTGCAGTTTGCCAGTTTCGACCTAGCCGAGTCATATAGAGTAAGGAGCGAGGGGGGGGGGGGGGGAGTAGGAGGGGGGGAGTACGAGAGCAAAAGCGGGGGAGGTTGTTCCATTGCCCCAGATAAGACGGGACTTCCTCTCTGTCTTTTCCCTGGAGTTCTCTTCCCTTCCTCAAGTTTTCCCCTCTACTTGGCCCGGCACAACCGTCGACGTCTCTTTACCGTCCGAGATATAAGAAACGGAATAGCGAGCGCGCTGTCCCGCTCGGCCTCAACAACCCACCGCGAGAGCTCTCTGGGCATAACCTCGGAGATCCTATAACAGGGAGGATGCCTTGCGGTCTCTAGTTCTCCCGTTTTCCTATAAGCATATACCCATGGCAATCTCGCCTAGCCACCTCCCCTCCCCTCCCCTCCCCGCCCCTCCCCCTCCGCGCCCTGCCAGGCCGTTCGCTTATCCTCCGCATCCAGCGATACAACTGTATACCTTATAGTTGCTCTCCGCACACCGTAACGAAACTTTAAGAGAGAACTCCACTACTCTCTTGATTTCTTCGTTCCACGTTCCTCAATTGCGCAACTAGGAATATACGCTGATTGTCGGAACTCGGAGGGGGTTTGAGGTCTGCCCGGTGACGAGATACACACCGGTATGCAATAATCATCTTGTCGCGCAACAGCACGACGGACCCAAACCGCTCCGTGACTCTGCGGGATGGATTTTTACTGCGAGAATTAACGTAGGAATAAAAATTACCATAGCCTTGCGACGGGAACGAGAGGTAAAAAAATAAATACTTTTTGTTTTTTGTTTTTTTTTTGTTTCGTTGAAAACCATCGTGGCTTGGCTTCACTTTCGACCGTACACAGTAAAAAAAAAAGTTTGTCCTTTTTACAACAACTTATTGTCAGATCGCACCATTTGGCTTTAGTTTTATTTTTACGAAAATTCGTATATCGATTTTACGAAATAATTTTTTACTGTGTATACTGACTTCTCATCGTCGGTTAATATCCTTGAGACTGTTTTCTTCGCTTCGATACGCTTGGATATAAAATTTAATTCGTCAAGGAAAATATTTTTCTTTTTAATAGAAAAATCATTGTACTGGATCGTCAACTTGCCGGTCGATTAATAAAATTTAACCCGAGCGATCCCACGGGATGTTTGATAAAAGAATAAATTTCTCGGGAGATTATAGATTGACGGACGAAACGGGAGTAGTGGAAAATAATACGCGGAGAAAAATTATTCCGACGAGAGAGAGCGAGAGGACTCGTTCGAGGAATTTTTGAGCAACCGGCGTCCCGTCGAGCGAGGCGAGAGGCGCGGGGGTTTCCGGGTATAGAGCGAGGAGGAGGGGACACGAGTGAGCACGAGGGAACGCTTTAGGGGTCGGTGCACGCCGGGGTTGAAGCTCTCTCCTTCACTCTTCGATTCTCCCGTTCGTGTCGGGAGTGCGACTGTCGCCTGGCTGTAAAAGTTGTGACCGAACCTCCCATTCGAATATATATATATATATATACATAGGAAACTGAACGAGTGGGAAAAGAACGAAAATAGTCGATTTACTCGGTATTGGAACGGAGAGAGGTATTTTTCGCATTCACGAATTTTTTTTCAACCATCATGCCTCCCGCACTTTTCCATCAGCCCGACCGATTTTACAGTTATACACATAGAGCTCCCCCCTCCCCCCTCTCCGATGTCCCCCACCTCGAGCGCCCGGCGGCTGTTCGTTAAATCCACGAATTCGCCGCAGGCACGACGAGTTTATATGTGAATTCATTGTGGTCGTATTTAGGTGGCGAAAGAGTTAATAAAAGCTCATCAAAGGCTATCATATTTACTCTACCGTTCTTCATGCTAATTACCTTATAACGGATCTGTTTTGAGGAACTAAAAAGCGGAGAATTATTAACGCTCGGGCGTCTCGCTGATTAAAAGTATTTTAATCAGCAATCGGTGGGAATTCTTTTCAATAAAAATTTGCATACACGCTCCGAAGGATATTTATGAAATTATTGTCAATGAATAATTGCATGAATTACAGCGAAAGAAAAAATACAAGGGTTTAGTAGCAATTGTGGCGAGCTGCGAATTAATGTTTTACTTATTTTTTTTTTTTTTTTTGCAGAAGCAAACTCGGTAAGTTGTGTGGCGAATATTTTTAAAATTATTGTCAATGAATAATTGCATGAATTTAATTGCGGCAAAAGAATAAAAAGACAAGAGTTTACCAACAATTGCGGGAAACTGCGAATTAATTTTTTTTTTCTATTTTTCTTTTCTGGAAAATTGGTGAGACAAGCTCGGTAAGTTAGTTCGCGACTAACCCTTGTTGTCTCGTACCGGGAAAGCGTGGCTGCGACGGACGAGAGTATACAGAGAACCGAAAGGGAGCGCCCGTTTACGCGGTACATTGAATCGGCCGTGGGTGTGCGAGTACACGGAAGGGACCTCAGTCAATGGAGGCTTCGTCGGGGAAGACCCATCGAACGATTTAAGCCAAAGAAGATTGCGAGTTTCAAGGACCAAACTGTTGCGCTTCGATCTCAGCCGGGCTTTGGAAACTAAATTGAAAAGAACAATTCACTAAAAAAGAAAGAAAAGAGAACAAAGTCGGCTGAGGAAAAAAAAACAAAAATTTAAACAAAACCAAAATTCAACCAAAGGAAAAACAACTTTTCCTTCGACTAATCGCCAAAATTAATTTACCAGTGTCGAAGAGAAAAGAAGAAAAATCGGTTAAGCAAGGAAAAAAATGTAAACAAAACCAAAATTGAAAAAAAGGGAAAACAACTTTTCCTTCGTCTAATCGCCAAAATTAATTTCCCAGTATCGAAGAGAAACGAAGAAAAATCTGTTAAGTAAGGAGAAAAATTAACTATAATAAAAATTCAATTTTTCCTTTGACTAATCGTCAAAATTAATTTATCATAGTCGAGGCTGCGCGGCGCGTCCGCGACAAAATTTCGTCCTCCGGCAGGCGCCTCCAATTAAATCATTACGCATCGCGTCTCACAGGGTGAATGCGACCGTTCGGTGAATAACATTCAGAACAAACTTCCACGTCAGTGCCGCCGCGGATACGAGCGGAATATTCTCTCAGACCTGCGCGAGCCTCAATCCCCTTTTAAAAAAAATATATAATAATAATAACCAAAGAAAAAAAGAAGAAAAAAATTATCATTGACAGACCTTTACGGGATTTCTCGCTCGAGCTACTAGCGCCGTCTCTCAAAGCTTTTTCGCGTGCATTACCCTACACTTTTCACCTTCGTCCACCGACCTCTCGTACCTACAATTTTTTTTATTTACTTTTTTTCCCTTCTTTTCTCCGCCGTGCAAAAAAGTAACGAACGAGCTCGCTCGAACGATCCATAAAATAAAGAAACAGTTGAAAAAATAGGGTGACGAAGGTGATAACGAGGGGAACGATGCTGCAGAGTCGGGGGTCGAGCAAGGTGGAAGGCGGCGCAGGTGACTGGACGGAGGGACGAAGTAAAATCGAATAAAAGAGTGTAAAGAGTGTTCGAGCGACGGGAGCGTTACGCATCGTTGGCTCTACTCGTGAACCTTTGCCCGTCCGGGGTATCGAGGGAGAGACGGTTCGCGTGTGCCCGGCGCATCGGTCGCATGGATTTCGTCCGACGCAAAGGTCGACCTACGACCTAACACGTGCGGCAGCACAACAGCGAGATCGAGTTGCACTTTGGATAAGAGCGGAAGGTGCGCGTAGGCGGCGAATGTTGCGCAAGGGTCTGCGATATTTGTGGGCGCTCTCGAGTTTCCGGTCTCGCCGCAGACGATCGGGGGTTGAAACTCCACGGGGGTGAAAATTCATTCCGCCGACGAGCTCGGCGGCTTCGAACATTTCATCGCGACCTACGATCGTCCCACGCGCAGCAAACAACGAAACACGTGCAATAACAAAAGTCGAGACGACCTTTTGTATAGTTTTATTTTTTTTTTTTTTTTTCATTTTTGCAGGTACATTTTTAGGAAAGTTTATGATTTTTCGAAGTGGCGGTGGATGAAAGGTTGAGGGAGACGAAACCTTTGCGTTTATTGGGAGGAGAGACTGGACCGACGCTGGACGCCGTTGGGCCAACACTGGCCGACGCTGGGCCGATGCCGGTTCAGCTCCCACTAAGCTGCATTAGAGATGCGTTACAAAAAGAGCATTGATTATTCATTATTGAATAGGATAAAAATTAATGAATTATGTTTTTTTTTTATATTAAATGTTGCAATTGATTTACCTAAATCATGACTATAGAGATAAATTGTAGAATGTTCAAACCTAAACAAATTTAAAAACTAATCCAACTCCCACTGGGGTGGATTCGAGACACGTTAAAAAAATTAATTATTAATTATTGCATAGAGTAAAAATGAATGAGTTTAGTTATTTATTTATTATTATTTTTAAGGATCAAGCCCTTTTTACAATACTGACTGATGATGATTAAACACGTACAAGTGTGAACATAACGCGCATAATGCGTCCATAAAGCCTCGGAGAATGTTTGAAGCAAAAAAAAAAAAAGCCGTCGCGGCAGGTGAGGATTTTCGTGCGACGGATGTTCGACAATCGCGGCAAGGTGTGTTTACGTGTATTCCATAACGTTGTGCACGAGTCTCACGCAGCGAGCTGAGCGTCAGCACAAAGTACAGGAGCACGTACGGATATAGCCGCGGGCCATTGATCCTCCTGGAAATTGCAAACAACGGGGAGCAGCAGCGAGAGAGGAGCGACGAGTACACGCCCCGGGAGAGAGAAAGAGAGAGAGTGCGGAGCGCACGGTCGAGACGGGCCTTTATCAAAGTGGGTTGTCAGCCGCAGCCTTTATCACCCGTACTACAGTGTTATCGGAGAGTTGTGAGAGCGCGCGCGGACGCTGAGGCACACTTCTCTCTGCTCTGACTTTAATCTCTCTCTCTCTCTCCCTTACTCTCCCTCTCTGAGAATTCAACCATTAGAAAATTGATTCTATTCTATGAGCTCATTTTTTCTAATGGCTGAATCATAATTCATTGTATGGAATTTATTCCATCCTGTGGGCAAAATTTTTCAATGTCTGAATCATAACTTGTGGTATGAAATTTATTCCATTCCGTGGGCAACATTTTTCAACGGGTGAATTTTAGCTCATGGGATTCAATTTATTTCATTGCATGGACAAATTTTTTTAATTACTGAATTTTAGCTCATGGGTCGAAATTTATTCCATTCTATGGGCTAATTTTCATGATTGGCTAATTGTGGGTGTGGACAGAGTAGCGAGAAAAAAAACAACGAGTAATCGGTATAGATTTTACATCCAGTTGACTTGACTTTGAACGCGAGTTTGCGTACCTCCCCAATGATACGTCTCAATGTGTAAACTATGTAAAAAATAAATTGAAAATAGAATAGTACTGGTACTATTGCCAGTGCTATACGTACCAAGATTAATGTTAATCGTATCAACGTCACGAGTATAGCATAGTATAGTACTGTCACTATAATACCAGCTATACAAAAATCCGTTCGTATCTTCCGATGACTTTTATGCAACATTCCATTTATAGATTATAGATTTTGCACGAGCAGTGGGTATTCATTTTGTCCCGTCCCATCTATTATCAGTCCGAAGCCCGATTGTATTATACGATGACGCGCTAAATTGTTTAATGGTTAAATTTTGGCTCGCAGAATAGAATATAATCCTTTCAGCGTGAGCTTCTGTGAGTGTGGACTGCGCAGTTACAAAAAAAAAATTACATTAATAACTTATGGAAAAGATAAAATAAAAATAGAATCGTAACGGTACTACTGTCAGTATTACTGGTACCTACTTAATATTAGAATCAACGACTCGAGTGTAGTCCTTGCACTGTAAAACCAGCTATAGAAAAACCCACCCGTACATTCTGATGAATTTATTCAAAATCCTATTTATAGATTAAAGATTTTGTACGAGCATTCGGTATGGCCTTCATTGTATCCCGTCCCGTTTACTATCAGTCCGAAACCCGATTGCATTATACAATATCGCACTCAATTTTTGTGGCTCAATTTTAGCTCATGGAATAGAATTTATTCCATTCACCGCGAGTGTGGTCAGAGCTGCGAGAAAAATAATCATATCAAACAAAAATAGAATACTACTAGTACGACTGTCAGTACTATCCGTACCAATTTAATAAACGCCTCAGGTACAATTCAATCACCATAAAGCCAGCTATACAAAAATGCACTCGTACCTTCCAATGACATTTATCGAACATTCTATTCATAGATTATCGATGTTGTACGAGCAGTGAGAAAAAAAATACAATAACAAACTATATAAAAAAAAAAAATTAAACAAAAATAGAATAGTACAGATATTACTGTCAGTATTATTCGTAGCAACGCCTCAAGTATAGTCCTATCGCTGTAAAACCATCTGTACCAAAATCCATTCGTACCTTCCGATGACTTTTAGTCGGCATTCCATTTACAGATTATAGATTTTGTACGAGCATTGGGTATCGCGTTCATTTTGTCCCGTCCCGTCTATTATCAGTCCGAAACCCGATTGCATTATACTATGTCGCGCTAATCGGTGATGCCAGAACCAGAGAGAGAGCTCTGTTTCGAATATCACAGAGGACACAATCCGGAATCGTTCGCCCCCTATGTTCGCCAGCGCCGCAGCGCCGGAGTATCAATTTCTCTCGTCGCGTGCTGAGAGCGAGATAGCCGGTTTATACTGTGCGGCTCTATCGGTGTGCGGACCGAGTTCGCATTAATACTCGCGCGCCTTTGCCCTCTCCGTCCTTGCGCGTTCGTTGCGCCGTTTCTCTCTCCCGCTGCCCGTACACTACCTCGTCGTCGTTCCCGCCTATCGCATGTGCTCTCGCCTGTCGGTGGACGAGACCGAACGAGCTAGCTCGCTACCGCCGAGGCTTGCTCACCCGCCGCCCTCTTGCCCGGTCAACCGAACGATATCTCTATCCCACTCCGGCAATACTCTTGCGTTACCGCTGTTAGCGTTGCCGTCGCTGCTGCTCGTCCGCCATCCGAGGCGAACTCTCCGCGAGAGCGAGCGCGCACGAGCGGCGAGCGGGACGGAACTATCGCGAAAATTTACACCGGCACAGTTATTGGCCACTCAGGGGAAAATCACAGAACTGCGGGCTGGATCGCGGAATAAAAAATATATTCTTGTATATAATACATATATTATATATATACGTTTTCTCTCGAACTGCTGCTGACCGTTTCACCGACACGGTTGCGTATCGCGCGTGTATTTGTGCGTAGCCCGCGATTATACTAAT
Organism: Ichneumon xanthorius; assembly: GCA_917499995.1. Classification (NCBI taxonomy): domain Eukaryota; kingdom Metazoa; phylum Arthropoda; class Insecta; order Hymenoptera; family Ichneumonidae; genus Ichneumon; species Ichneumon xanthorius. Next base: position 13,907,937 of record OU824205.1, on the reverse strand, counting down.
AAATAAATAAATAAGTAAATATATATATATGTATATGTATTTTTTGTCTGTTGAGATACGTTCGAATGGAAATTGGACCAACGGGCCAATGAACCAAACTTTTATTACAAAAATGAACCGCGAGGTCGAAAAAGTTACTGGCAGGAAGAGAGCACAAAAAAGTTTCGGGGCTCAAAAAAAAAAAAAAATGCATAACAGAGAGGAATAATGGAAAACATCACTTTGTGCTGACAGATGAAAATTTCGAGTGAACATGTGTCACGGACGCATGGAAATAAAAGGGTGGATTAATTAATAATTTGTTTAAAAAACGAACAGACCGTATCTGGTGAAAAGCTGTTTTGGCGTTGATTTATTATTTACCGTGTTAGCGCAATAGCGTTATAAATATCGTAGTTGGATAATTGCGGTGGAGCGCAAACGGAAGCACAGTTGTTTCCGTAAATGGGATTTATAACACACTGCCGACGAGTGCACCATGGCCAATGACTGTGTTTATTTGTCCGTCTCCCCACCCCGGGCCTCGGCCGTCATTGCCCGGCTGGGATCTGCCACTTGGCGCGCAGAGTTCGCGGCCCGTGGTGTTTACGTTCGGTCTCGCTGTTTGCGATACAAAGGCCAGGTAATATACCCCGCGAGCTAAGCACATAAGCACGTTACATTGCATTACAAGTTGAGTGGAAACGCACTCGGGGGTGTAGAATGGAACTGGCGGTTGGTCTGCGAACGAGAGAGGATGAAGCGACCTAGCGCGACTATAGAACAACGAGGTATAATATGGCATCGCATGCGGAATTTCGATTCTGCCCCACTCCCGCGGTTAATATACGCGTAATGGACGGTAGTGTATAAATTTAACACGTGTATCTCGAGGATCTGAGTTGGGGCACGAGAACGGATAACACTGACTTCGCAATTTGTTAGGTAAACGAAATGTATCTTATATATATATATATATATATATATATATATATATATTGTAACGAATATGTAGCGGACTATTCGTTTAGACACACGGCTTTATTGGTATTGGTATTGGTATTGGTAAGTTTATTATGCCCTAGTTGTACTATGGGTAAAAAAACATTAGTTAGATTTGAGAATAAACGAACGAACGGACGATCGATATATAAGATTGATCGTGTCAGAGAGTCGGGACTGAGATGTCTGAGAGTCCCAGTCCCGAAAATCACGAAAATTGACATTTTTCCAAAAATGGCTCAGAAATGAAAAAATCGTTGTTCAATCGATTTTTTTTCAAAGCTATATTCGACGTATTTTTTCCCGCTGATTACGAATATAACAATTATTTTACTACCAACCCAATAATTTCCATTTAAATCCCAAAAATACGTTTTTTCATCCATACAATCGAGACTTTCAATATCTCACTGGACTTCAGCCCCAAAAAGGCCAGCGGATTCGATTCAGCGGGAAAAAATACAGGCATTTTTACTAGATCCGTCTCTCAGTTGTATAGAATGGAATTTCGGAGTTTCGGAATTTCGGAATTTATTCTACATGCTATGAACATCGGCAGAAGGGGGTGTGGGGTGGGGGGCGTCAGCTTTGCCGAAGGGGGCTCGTCTGGGGGCGGAGGGGGAGGACAAACATCGGATTCACCAAACTAATCCACAATGGGGGGAAGGGGGGGGGGGCGACCAAATAGCCAAACCAACAAACAAATCCCCAGTTTTCCAAAATATATACAAGATTTTTTCATGTATAGTACGCGGGTTATCCGCCTGGGAAATCGTACGGGACGTTTCGATAGTAAATATTAACGGATGGGGGTTGCGACAGAGAAATTTCGGTGTTCATAGACTGTTGCTCGAATTACGGGAACTACTGGATGGAGTTTCGCGGTAGCGAAGCGCCTCTCGCGGCCAAACTTGGCGAAACTGGGTAACAGCTTAGATGGACAACTTTGAGGTAGAATTGAAAATCGTCGGAGTAAAAATTGACAGTAAAAACACGAAGGTGGAAAATGGACAGTAAAAACACGAAGGTGGAAAATTGACAGTAAAAATAAGAAAATGGAGCATTCAGACCGCAAAGGCTTAAACTCGTCGTTATTTGTACAAACAGTTGGGCCGTCTCATTAACGCGGCTGCGAAAGCATGAATGTCGACGGAGCTATGCGTCCGATCCAATTAAGCTTCGCGAGGGAAATAATGAACTTTCTACTACACATAATTTCATACATTGTCGCGAATGGCAGCTTTGTCACTTTTCCCCCGAGTACGTAGTGTCTAAATTGAAGGTCGTGGAAAAAAAGTAAAACTTATGTTTCTCGTTAGTTTTTTCGGGCCACTGTGAAACGATTAAAATCGTCGAAGAGGCCTGGACTATCGAAACGTGATACGTAGATAAAACGGTACGCGTGAGAGTTTGCCGCAGCGAGGCTCAGAAAAATTTACGAGAATGATTATTATAAGAATGTACCAGCAGCAGCACCACCAGGGGCCATGTGGCGATCGAACGAATTCTTGCATACACATATATATATATATACACTTTTTTTTTGTTCTCTTCCTCACTCTTATCCGGCGCTCCACAGGTATACATAGTGTGACACACTGCAAATCTCTCTGTGTGCGGTGCCCACGAGAGTATATGAGAGAAGAGGAATATCGACCGCGACGAAGCAGCAGCCTGTGGCGAAGGCGACGAAGGGAAGTGAAGGAGAGAAAAATTGAAAAAAAAAAAAAGATGCTCTAGCCACAAGAGACAGAACGCTTATAAACGTGAAAAGAAAAACCATTTGTGGTATTGCGGTAATTGCGACTCCGAAATTAAACGCGCTCGATATTAAAAAAATATACATTTTTTTTTAAAACTGGGCCAAGTTTTTTTTTCCTTTATTTTTTTGAAGAACAATCTTATCTCCTGGTTCCACGAACCGCTCGAAAATAATTCGAACCTTGTTACCATTAATGCTTAATTTGAATCGGATTTTTTTTTCTCTGAATTCTGCGCATACTTGAATAAACGTCCGGGCAAGACGGTGATACACATATTAGTTCGGTACGATATTACGCACGACAGGACAATGGACGTAGTCGCATAACCTCGTTACGATCCATTGCCAATGGGCGGGAAGGGGGGGGGGAAGAGATCTGCAATCGCCAACGGAGCGACGGTAATGTACGTGATATATAATGATATACGTTTAGTTACGCGTGTAAATAACCGTCCGACAACCCATCAATTAAGGCCAACACTCGGACTACAGACAAAAAGGTCATTTAACGCTTCGAAGAGTCTGGAAGTCCCTTTTTTTCACATACAAATTTTTACACCCTAAATCAGTTCCAGTCGTAAAATTTTTCTTTCACCAAATCCCAAGCGCTATCCCCCAAATTATTTTTTTCGAACCCCCGTGCAACATTTTTTTTACCCCAAAATATATGAAACGAGTTCGGAAACAATTATTCACCGAACAATTTACAATCTCAAGTCTTTCCGAGAAGATAAATCGTACGCGAAATAATTATATCTGATTAACGGCATAAGTGAAATTGTCGCGAGAGAAGATTGTGCGGTATTTTTGTTTAAATAGGCTGTAAACAGCGAGTTGGATAAAAAATGTTACACCACAAATCAGTTCGGGTCGTAAAATTTTTCATTCACCAAAGACCCATGCGTTGTCGCGCAATTTCATGTTTTCCAACCTCGGGCAATTTTTTTTGTCTTACCACATGGTACACGAAACAACCTCGGCAGCAATTATTCACTGAGCAGTTTGATGGTTTTCGTCTCAAGTCTTCCCGAGAAGATAATAAAAAGCACGTGAAAATATATCTGCTTAACGGTGTAATTGTCGCGAGAGAAGATTGTGCGCTATTGTCGTTTAAATCGGCTGTAAACAGCGCCACCGTGCTTCGGGTGCGAGTATCGCGGAGTTGGATAAAAATCTAAGAGCCTCTCTCTTCTCTTTGCCCTGCCCCCTCCCGCGCGCCGCGCGCACTAGCTCCGTCTTCGTTTCTCCCGGGCCACCGTACATCCACTCTACCTCCATCTTTTTTTTTTCTATTTTTTTTTTCCGTTCCGTATCCCAGTAATTCAGCGAGTCGCTCGACTACAAAAGACCGAGGGGGATAAACGAGTGAGAGAAAGAGGGAAAAGAAAGGAAAAAAAGAAGCGGGCCCACCACCGGTGTGTCGGCGGCGGCGGACTCGATCCACTCGTCGTTACCCGGAGAGCGACCCATCTGGTCGTTGCACCGCCGTTACCAACACCGCTCTCCCCGCCTGTATACCACCACGAATCTTCGCCTCCGGACGAATCTTGCTTCACCTGCCTAGCGCAGGGACGCCCTCGAGCTCCCGTCCCTCCACTCACCCCCCGCTCGGCCGACGTTAATTCTCCGAAACAATAATGCCAAGTGTCACGACTTCATTACCTTACTCTTCGACCCTATTCGTTTATTTGTCCGATGAGAGTTAAAGAAGAGAAAAAAAAAGATTTTTCGGCATTCGCTTCGTTCAGCTTACACGGCTTAAAATAATATCTAAAAGTACGAATTTTTCTGCGACTCAACTGTATGAATGAGGACCAAAAGAAGTTGTAAAAAAATGAGATGTAGAAAAAAAAAGTTGAAACTTCTATGACTGAACTGTGATGAACATGGACCGAAAAGAATAGTTATAAAATGAGGTATAAAAAAAAAAATCGGAATTTTGTACAACTCACTTATTATCAATAAAGACTAAAAGAAGTTGTTATAAAACCGAGGCGTAAAAAAATGACACTTATATATTAATGAATAACGACCAAACAAAAGGTGTTTAAAAAAAAAATGAGGTGTAGAAATAATTGAAATTTCTACGACTGAACTCTTATCAATAAGAACCAAACGAAGTTTTGAAAACTAAATATCTATGACTCAACTGTTACGAATAAGGACCAGAAGAAGTGGTTAAAAAAAAGAAATTTCCATGACTCGACTGTTATGAATGAAGAGGGAATGGAGTTGTGTATCGAGGGTAGAACGCAACGGGCGTTGAGGAAGAAACAATCGTATCTCGAATTGAAAAATCACTAGGCAAAAGCCGCGTCCCTCTTGCCACCTGACAAGCCTCACCGCGTCACGGTGCGCGACATGTCACGTTTATCGAGTTTACTGACAATCCAGACGTCACGCGAGACACTCAAGCCCTCCGCCACCCTGCCGGTATCAACGGGATAAAAGTAAAGGAGAATGAGGGACGCCTGTGCGTGCGCGTTTCCATCCGCGGGGCGAACCGAGCGTTTCTACTTGATCGATCAACTTCGACAAACTCTATACATGTGTAATGTCCCGATACATATGTTTACTATTCATAAATATTTCATTCGCCCGCGCGCAACTTTGGCACGCGATATACACAGGATCGCGGGTTAGCTCGGTTTTATGTAACGAAATATTAAAATAAATTAACTGTATCGGAAATTGATCGTATAGAGTTACAATTTCAATAACTTTTTTCACGCTGATCGTGTCGATTGTGTGTTTTAAATTGAAATGAAATTTCCGACCTCCGATTATTATCGCTGCTGACCGGTTGCCTTTGGGGCTTTCAATGAATAAAATCACGAAAGCGCTCTTCTCCATAAAATCGAAATTAACGGATAATTGTTAATTACCTTTTGACTCTTCCAATTTTACCTCGAATTAATAAAGCTTTGATCTACATCTGTGGAGTTTTGTTTTTTTTTTTTCATTGCCTCAAAAAAGTGTATACATTTTTGCATCCTTTGTGTTTTAATTCTTCTCACATTTTAACTTAAACATTTTTTTTTGCGAACTTCCCAACTTAGCGAGCATCGCAAAAATTCATCACAAGCATTTATAATATTGCCGCGGACAAAAGCAATCCACCGGTTTTCGGCAGAAAACTTCTTCCCACCTAAAACTTCAAGACTCGATAATCGAAGAAACAACAAACAATGGCAAAAATCCTAAAAAAAAAAACATACCATTTTTAAAAAATTAAAAAAGAATGAAAACTCAAAGGACCAATCTCCAAGTATCCGCAATAAGCAACGACATCGCTAAAACGGTGGTGTTTTTCCGAACCCACCCTGAGGCTACTTCATGGCGTTCAACACGATTTAATCGAACGTAAAAATCCATTACAAACATTTATGACATTTAACAAAAGAAATCCACCCGTTTCCGCTAGAGAATTTGTCCCCACCTAAAACCTCAAGTCTCAATAATTCAAGACATAATAAAAAACAGCAAACATCGTTAAAAAAAAAAAAAAACATAATGAAAACTCGACGTCACAATCTCCAACTACCCGCAATAAGTAACGACATCGTTAAAACGGTGGTGTTTTTCCGAACTCACCGTGGCTTCTTCATGGCGTTTTCGAGCTGCAAACTCGTGCTCGTAACTCGGTGTGTCACGTGTCGTCCGCCACCTTGTCTCTCATGGCATCAGCAGTGGATACGCTCCCTCGAGAGCGCGGTGTCCCGAAAACTCTTCCGTGATCCCCGGTCGAGCCGAGAGTCCGATATCTTCCTCCCCGCAGCGCTTTGCCTCTCACTGTCTTTATCTCCGTTTTAGAACCCGAAAGATCTTCCGTCTTTCCGTCCTCTTTATTCGTTCCTCCCTAACGTTTTTCCTTCTAGCCCCCTCGTTTTCTTTATTCGTCTCTCTCGCCTAACTCGCAGTTATATATCGCGTTCTCTTATTCCGACTCCCGTATATACACGCGCACATACACATATATTAAAATATATACACATAGACACACCAGCAGTGTGTGTGTGTACGGCGACTACGGGCACGAGTGTCCGTTCCGAGGGGTGGGGGAAGCTGTGGCAACGTCGCTGCCTTTGCTCGCTCGCACCGCCGTTTTACACAGCGCTCTTCTTCTCTCGCTTTCTCGCTCTTCCCCGTTTCATCGTTGCGCCTCGTCGAATCCCTATCTCGGCGTACTACGTGCACACACACACACACCCACCCACACGGACGCACACACGGACGCAAAAGATCGACGGTTGACTACTGGCCTCTTCTTCGCCCTCTTACACACCCAACCGATGTTTCTGTCTCTCCGTCACTCGCGCACAGCAGCGCGCGTTGAAAACCCTCCGCTCCGGAGAGAGACTCGTGTGTATCCGTATCGATGTATTAAAGTCTCTCCGCTGTACACACGGAGCGTCCTTACGTTAGCTCGATCGGAGAGCACTCTCCCGTATTCGTGGAGAGAACAGAGCTCTCGCACACACTTTGGCGAACGACGGTTTTACACACCGACGTTGGGGATTGGTCGGTTGTGTAGCGGGCACGTACACGCGCGCGTACCAACCGCGACGATACTGCCAACGTTGTGTACGTAACTCGAGGATAGGCAATGTTTCTCAGAGAACGTGCGCCTCGACACGCTTTACGCGAAAGACGAAGATGGGGAACTCAGTCGAGAGGTTGTCGGGTTAGGAGTGGGGGGAATACGGGGCGAGAGAGAAAGAGAAAGATTCCTCTTTCTCACATACACTAACCAGAGATTGTATAGTTTCAGCACAGATCTCGGAGAAACTCACAAAACACAAAGTACATTGGCTCGCGAGGGTTAACCGTTATAGCACTCGTAACTTAACAGTGCCTCACTCGACGAACTATATTGTTCGATTATTTTTCTTACAATCGCAAGTATTTTTTTTTTTTTCTGTTACCTTTCGCCCGACTCGAATCGTCGGGAGTTTCTTTTTGAATTATTTAATCATTTATTGTTGTCACGGGAGACGCGCGGATGGGGAAAAGAAATTCGAGCGATCGGCGAGACGCGAACCCGGGTTTAAAGCGCGTTCGCACGAAGGCTCACGCACACGGATTCGTTTCGCTCGTGTGTTAGAAAGTGGTCGGTTCGAATATTGAAGCGAGGGACCGACATCGAGGTCCGACGGTGTGCAAGCGGGACGGGAGATATCCGTAACACAGGGCGCGCGCGAGTTTTGTGTACCGATCGACGACACGACGACTACCGTGCCTCCTCACTCGATCGGCCCCCGTCTCTCTCGTCAATCTCGAGATTTCGAGACTCCGCTGTGGCTCTCGCGAACGAGCGACTCTGCCGATTGCAGCGCATCGACCTTCCTCGAGCGAGAACTTAGCCCGCAAGGGTCTCAAAGTACTATTGCCGTCTCACTGTACCACTGATATTTTGCACATTAGATCAATTGTCACCTTGACTACTCTCACTTGCTCGCGGTGGCGGAAGCCATATTGCCGTCCCTGCACTCAGCGCCGGAGCGGACGGCGGGCAGACGCAGGAGAGGGGGACGACGACAAACGGACGACGCGCCGATTGGACGGTTTGAAGAGCAGGCGAGCATCGCGACGCCATCTTGCGGAACTTCGACGAACCGCCTAACGCTGTCGACTCCAACTGTTTTATCCGTCGAGGTTTCAGATTAATACCATCGGCACAGAAATTCGACACAAGTGTCGGGAATTTAGCGGTGCTTTGCGGGAGGTAGCGATTCGTGAAAATGTGAACAGAGGTAGATTGGATTGTTAGATTATTACTGTACGGGTAAATTCAGCTTTTCGGAATGTGTCGACCTACCGGGCGGCTTGGAAACCTGCACGAGACACGGTTGCATAGGTAAAGGTGCCAATGCTCGGACGGTCAAAAGCTTCCCCAGATTCGAGCAGTTACTAATTGATTGGGAAGAATTTTTTTGTGCCAATACCTAAAATCAATGTGAAGCTGGTAGTTTCTAGTTTTCAAAATGCATCGATTAATTACAAAAAGATAAATATTTTTATTATGGAAGAAAATGAGAAGAGAGTTCAAACGTGCCAGTCTACAGACGCGGTTTTCCTGCACGTCTCAATGTTTCGGACAATCGTAGATTTCGAGAATTCTGATGCAGGAATTCACGCATTTAGTAACGTTTATGCCACTTGTAAATAAATGCAACAACAACAAAAAATGTAGGCTTAAACCTTGTATAACATTTTTTCCGTACATCAAATAATATTTGCAGATACGGTTATAAGTGTAAATTCGGATTTCCAGTACTTAAATTCGGAATAAATCAAATGTACGTAGGAGTGTCCGACGACTGCGACGAGTCCGAGCGTCGGTGCTGTTTTGCCTCGCTAGCGTTCGAGCATATCTCGATCTCCAAAGAAGCTTCGCAGCTATCGTAACAAAAGTATCCGTCGATTAGCTAATAGGCATGGAAATAGCCGTTGTAAAGTGGACGTTGAGTGCAACAATGAAATACGTGGGTCTCGCTCGTTCTTCGCTGAAGTGTTTACGAGTAAATTTAACATTCTGAAACACGAACTTTACAAAGTAACGGAGGTTGATTCTTTGATTCGCCTCTCTTCGCGAACCAGATTCACGGTCAGAGCTATTATTAATCGTCGCCACGGAATCGTCGGGCTGAATTAACGAACTCGGGCTCGTCACTCCCACGTGATCGTCCAGCACGTGTCGACTACTGGCGTACGTACAAGCGCCCACCATAAACGGCCCGACGAGATGCTTCGTTTTTTTTTTTTGCATCCACTTTTTCATTGACTCACGAAGTTTCGTCGTAAATTTTTCCAACTGGTTTACGGAGAATGTAATTTCTTTCTGCACAGTCGGTTTTCCCTTGAAATATCAATTCGACTCTAAACCGTCTTTATACGAACTATAAATATGTAATTTGAATTCGAAACAACAATCTCGTAAAGTTTCGTCATTATATAGTTCTACACTTCCAAGCCCGTGCTCGGGAATAATAAAATTACTGGTTCGTATTGATGCCTTTTCTCTAAAATTACAGTCTCTTTGTCCGTACAGCTGGGTGCATCGAGTCGAAGCGACTCTAGCGTCGCAGCCGCGCTAAAGCGGGGCACGAATACGGACCACCCGGCTTTCCACCTATGTCGGTTAATATTTAATTAAAGACGTTCCCCACATGTGCTCGAACTCCGATACGAATGCGTTATAACGTAAAAAATATTTGTATATGAAGTTCGATGTAAAATTCGCGAAACTTTCTACTTTTCGAGTGAAAGGAAGATTTTTTATCCCGGCATGGTCAATTTGGAAGGTCTCACGACGTTCGTTTCTGCGTAACACGGCTATCGAATTTTCGTGAATTTTGTGACGGCAAACAGTGTAAAATTTTTATAATTTTGAAGTTAATTATAATTATGGAAATGTAATAATAAAAATAATAAAAAATACTGTGTTGGATACGTTTTTAGCGTTTCCGCTTCTACGATCCAGACACACTAAGCTGCCTGTCGGCTGGACTAGAAAAAAGGCCCGCTTGTGTTACACGGAAGCGCTTGGAAACTCGTTAATCTCGTTCGAGACGATCGCAGCTTATCTTCGTCAACGGTAACAATTTTAAAGATTGCATTGAAAAAAAAAAAAACAGAAATAAATAAAATGAATTGATCCATTTCGGCTTCTACAATCCAGACACACTAAGCCGCCCGTCGGCTGGCCTAGAAAAAAGGGCCGCTTGTTTGACACGGAAGCGCTTGAAAAATCGGTGCTCCCGTTCGAGACGATGTCAGCTTATTTTCGTCGCCGGTACCAATTCTAATAATTGAATAGAAAATAAATTAATAAATGAAACGAAAAAAATGAATAATCGGGAAGAATGAAATTAATAAATGAAACGGAAAAAATGAATAATCGAAAGGAAAGAAATTAATAAATGAAACGAAAAAAATGAATAATTGAAAAGAAAGAAATTAATCATTGAAATGACAAAAAATAAAAAAATACTGAATTGATCCATTTCCGCTTCCATTATCCAGACACACTAAGTCACCCGTCGGCTGGTCTAGAAAACAAGGGCCGCTTCTTTTACACGGAAGCGCTTGAAACATCGTTGCTCCCGTTCGGGACGAACTCAGCTTATCTTCGTCACCGGTGCCCGACATGTTACACCAGCGAGCTCGAATATTATCGGCGAAGCGGGACGACTCGTTACGACAATCGCTCGTGTTTCTATTTAACCTCCGCTTACATTAGGCCTTCGCGTATCAACATGCCTCGTATAAATATTCATCGTACGAGCCAGATCATTTTACACGGAAATGTTACTTACGAAAAGCGACCGCGGCGCGTCAACGATGTATGGACCTCGCACCAAAGTATCAACAAAAACATATATACATATATATATATATATATATATATATTAACGCGTTTCAACTTCTCGAATAATTTTTCCTTTTTCTTTCAGCGACTTTTACAGTCAGACAGCTTTCGCCCGAACGAGCCGATTGGTACAGGAAGTAAAACGTCGCGATAGCGATAAAACTCGCCGAGCCATTTATACCTGTCCGGGTTTATAATTCTATTTACCTTTCTGTCTTTTTTCTTTAATTTATTTAAAAGGGTTGCATTGCAGCGCCAGGGAAAAATAAAATTCGAGGTGGTTGTAGGAATCCATTTCCGATAAAGCCGAGCGAGGGGAGGGGAGGGGGTCGAAGAGACCGAAGGGGAATAATTCTCCGACCGAAAAAGCGCATCGGCTCTGCCTTGACACGGGACAATGTGCGGTCAGGACGAGGCCCGATTCGAGCGGGCTGTGGGCATCGGATGCGGATCTGGGAATCGTGCCAGCGTCGACTTATCCCGCTGTCTGTTATACCTCGTCCATATGCCGTGTGTCCCACTTCCGGTGGCCCCGAGGCAAAATACTATTCCCTCCGTGTGTTTCACGGTTACGCTTAGGCGAACACACGCTTCCCCGAACACCTCGCACGAAACACAAATTTGCATCTATTCGCCGACGCTGCACAAAGGCAAAACAATTGTTTTTCGCGGCCTTATATTCTTTATTCTCCAGAGAGATTCGTTTCATATTTTCGTCACTTGGTTTTATATTTTCGTTATTTCGTTCTATAATGTTTTTGCCATGTCGTTTTATAATGTTTTCGTCATTCCGTTTTATAATATTTTCGTTATTTCATTTTAAGATATTCTCGTTATTTAGTTTTACGATATTTTCATTATTTCGGCTTATAATATTTTCAGTGTTTCGTTTTATGATATTTTCATTATTTTGGCTTATAATATTTTCATTGTTCCGGTTTATGATATTTTCGCTGTTTCGTTTTTCACTATTTGTCATAAATATGAATAATATTATTGACAATAATAATAGGTGAAATTTATCATTTTTTTTCTCTAATAGCGTTTGATTAAAATTTCACAGGTACCTTACGGCCTGGAAAAGTCAGGTAGTCCGCAGCATTGTAGAAAGGCCGACGACTGCCCGCAGCTATCATTGTTATTTTTTTCCCCCTCAATCGATGCGCCCCGATCGGTCGCAAAAATGGGTTATGTTGTGGCCGATAGTGTAGTCGGCACGACGGCGACGATGGTGAAGAAGCGAGAATGAATATGAATAATATTATCGGTAATCGTAATCGGCAAAATTTATATTTTTTCTTCTTCTAAACACCCTTAGCTAAAATGTCACAATAACAATAAATCTTTTTTTTTTATTCGATCCACAAACTAAATTTTAAAAAAATACCCAACACCGAGAAAAATCCGCGTGGCCAATCACTGTGCGGTTCCTCACGGATGTTCGGTCGATGCGCAAGCCCCGTTGGGTTGGGTTCGTTTCATAATATTTTCGTTATTTCGTTTTATAATATTTTTCACATATATGAATAATATTATTGATAATCGTAATTGGTGACATTTATAATTTTTTCTTTCCCTATCAGGGTTCGATAAAAATTTCCCAGAGTAAAGACAAATCAACTTTTTTAAATTCAATAAAATACCCGAGAGGCCAAGAGAGTTCGATAGAGTTAAACATCCGAGTGGCGAGCCATTGTGCGATTCCTTACGGACTTCCGGTCGATGGGCATGCCCCGTTGGCTGACCGGTCACCGGGACGCTTACCTTACCGCCAGGAAAGGTCGGGCAGTCCGCAGTATTATAGTAAACCGACAGACTACCCGTAGCTATCGTTATTTTTTCCTCTCAATCGATGCTTAGCGATCGGTCGCAAAAATGGGTAAACTCCATTGGCTGACGGGTCACTGGGACGTTTACCTTACATGGTTAAAATCTTTTTTTTTTTTTAATGCACCGGACGAAGTTTTATGTAAAAACTGATACATCAAATTTAATGTACAATTGCGATAAAAAATGAATGAATTTTTTCAGTGAAAGTAAAGTAAATTATTGAATTTAAAGTACTCTTATAGTGAAAGTAAAGTAAATGATTAAAAGTAAAATATTTCCAAAGTTGGTACGTTAATTTTTCATCACAATTGTACACAAAATTTAATATAACAGTTTATTAATAAAAACTTCCAGTACCAGCAAATTAAATTTCATATGATCGTTTTTTTACGCTCTACCGTCAGGAAAGGAAATACAGATCTGAAAATAGTCCGCAGCATTATAGTAACGCCGCGGACTACCCGCAGCTATCATTATTATTTTATTTTTCCCCCCTCAATCGATGCTTCCCGATGGGTCGCAAAAATGGGTTACGTTGTTGCCGATAGTGTAGAGTTGAGAGTCGGCGGTCACGAGGCGAGGAGGACAGGTAGGTGCTTGAAACGATCGCGCAACAATTCTGACGCGCGCGCTCCTCCCGTCAATCAAATTTAATGTACAATTGCGATAAAAAATGAATAGTTTTTGTCAGAGAAATGAAACTAAATTATTGAATTTAAAGAACCTTTACAATAAAAGTAAAGCTTTTCCATAGTGATTAATATACTATACATTAATTTTTCACGAGAATTGTACACAAAATTTAATATACCAGTTTACGCATAAAAACTTCCAGCACCAGTAAATTAAATTTAATACGATCTTTATTTTACGCTCTACCATCAGGAAAGATCGGATAGTTCGCAGCATTATTATTTTATTTTTATCATTATTATTTCATTTTTATCATTATCATTGTATTTTTAACATTATTATTGTATTTTCCACCGCTCAATCGATGCTTCCCGATCGGTCGCAAAAATGGGTTACGTTCTTGCCGATTGTGCAGACTCGAAGGGACGGCGGTCACGAGGAAGAGGCGAGGAAGGCAGGTACTTGAAACGATCGTGCAACAATTCTGACGCGCGCGCTCCTCCCGTCAATTAAATTTAATGTACAATTGCGATAAAAAATGAATAGTTTTTCGCAATTAAATTAAAGTAAATTATTGAATTTAGAGTACTTTTACAGTATAAGTAAAGTATTTCCAAAGTGATTAATATACTATACATTAATTTTTCATGACAATTGTACACAAAATTTAATATACCAATTTACACATAATAAAAACTTCCAGCACCAATAAATTTAATTTCATACGATCTTTATTTTACGCTCTACCATCAGGAAAGATCGGGTAGTCCACAGCATTATTATTTTATTTTTATCATTATTATTTAATTTTTCATTATTTATTTTTTTCATTATTATTTTATTCTTATCGTTATCATCTTATTTTCCACCGCTCAATCGATGCTTCCCGATCGGTCGCAAAAATGGGTCACGTTCTTGCCGATTGTGCAGACTCGAAGGGACGGCGGTCACGAGGAAGAGGCGAGGAGGGCAGGTACTTGAAACGATCGTGCAACAAGTCTTCACGCGCGCGCTCCTCCCGTCAACGGGAGGAGCGTTATATAGGCGCAGTGTGGAGCGCAGTGGTGTGCGGCTTCGTCTCGGTCTCCCGGCTTTGACGTCACAGCGCTCGCCTCGTTGCACGGTGACGCACGGCTTCCGCAACGTCACACAGCCCGTTACGCGTGTATACGGTTTGGCGGCGCGGGAGGGGAGGGGAGGGAGGGTTTATTCATCGATGACGTAGATCGTTCATTCTGTTCGGACTCTTGGTCGAAAACTCGTTCGCGTACACGTTCGGACAATGGGGTAAAAGCACGCGATCGTTGCCTCTATGCGAAACCGGATACACGAGGAAAATTGCGAACAAAAAGGAAGAGGTATCCGCCTCGGCGGAGGGGGGGGGGGGGCGTCTCAATGATCCATTCATTCATAGGATTATCCGCGGGGAATTTTCTTTTGTCTCGATTTCAATGCCAATAACGCAAACACTGATATACTATGTAGTGGACTCGTTCATGAACGACCTAACGCGGTTACGGTGAGACCGCCGTTCGGCGACTTTACCAGAGAGACCTCGTCATTGTCCGTATATTTTTTATTTTGTTTTATTTAAAAAAATGTATTATTTTTGAATTTTTTTAAATTTTATTTTATTAGAAAAAAATGACTGATGGTAAATGATTTAGATAATTAGTTGAGGTCGATGGCTGTGGGCTTGAAAATTAAATTCGATCTAGTCTAAGAGGCGAGCCTGTAGCACTTTGTAATTTTATGAGAGAATTTGAGTAAAATTGTACTTTGAAAATGGAGATGAATTAAACCTTGGAGTGCGTGAGATGAGTGTAACGCGTAGAAGAACTCTGAAGACCCGAAAGAGTATAAATGCAAATAAAGACTTATTTATCTTTGTATTTAAAAAAAGTACTTGTACGTAGTAACGTTTATGGGGGAAATTCGCACCGATATTCGTACAATTTATTACTTTGCGAAGGGGCTACCCCTTAACAAAACGGCACCTCAATGATTCATTCATTCGTGCGATTATCAGCGGGGAATTTTCTTTTGTCTCGATTTCAATGCCAACAACGCAAACACTGCCACATGCAATGCAGCGAACTCGTTCATGAACGACCCAATGTGGTTACGGTGACACTGCAGTCCGCCGACCTTGCACGAGACACCTCGCGATTGTCGGTATATTTTTTTAATTTTATTCACAAAACGAAAAAAAAAATCTTTAGCCAATCAACTTGTCGGATAGACTATCAGCGTGCATAATGAAATTTATGCTGGACTCTCGCACCGACATCCATTCATTCATAGGATTATCCGTGGGAAATTTTCTTTTGCCTCTTTTGTCTGATAATGCGAACACTACCGTTCGCTGACCTCGATATATCACCTCGTAATTGTCGATATATTTTTTATATCATATATAAAAAGAAAATCGTTAATTAATCAACTTGTCGGATCGAATATCTGCGTGCGTAATAAAGTCAATTACGCTGGACTTTCGCATCGATGTCCGTTCATTCACATGATTATCTGCCGGCAATTTTTTATCGTCTCGATAGTCAGTGCCGATAATGCAAACACTGCCATTCGGTGACTTTGCGCGAGATTTATCACCTCGTCATTGTCGCTATATTTTAAGTTATTTTATTTTTTCCATAATTCTTACCTTGAAGTGTTTTTTTTTTTATAATGCAGAAGAAAATTTATTACGGACATCCGTATCGTTTTTGTGCTTAAAAGAAGGCACGGTTGCTCTGGACAAAAAAAGTGCCCCGTACTCGAAGGGTTAAACCAATCAACTTGCTGGACCGTAGAGAGCGCGCACAGCTTTTTGCAGAGGCGAGCCAACCAACGGCGAAAAATAAAAAAAACAAACTTGCCCGATCTTCAGTTTACGTACATAATAAAGTTTGTCTTGGACATTCGCAACGATACTCGCAAAATTTATTATTTTCTTAATATACTGTGGTGCTGTATAAAGTAAGCGGACCGTATTGATATTTTTTATTTATTTTTGCCCCTTTCAGGGACCGGTTGCTGCGGCAGTCTCTCTATTGATTTCCTGTGGAGGTCGGGCGACCGAATGGAGGATTAAGTATCGCCGGCCAGGACCCCCTGAAATCTCCGGAGGCACCGAAAAGACAGCGCGAAAGAATGCACGCGGCGGACGAGCCGAGGAGAGAAAAAATATATTGAGATTAAACGGAAGGGAAGTGGATAAAAAAAAAGTAAAAAAAAAAAATAAAAATATCGTGGTCGCGAAAACTCGGAATCGCATCAGGAGCGGATTCCTCGCAACAGCGAAAATTCCTCTCTCGGGGCGATGGGTAGATGGGACATCTGTCTCGGCCGCTCGTGCGAAAGAGATAAATCTCCGAAATGTACATAATATCCCGAAACACGAGAAGAACCCCGCTGCCCAGTGTTTTGTCAGTGCCAGAAGAGCAAAAAAAACTGCGCAGTCAACCTCCCACGAAACGCTATCGTGGTCCCGTTAAAAAATAATAATAATGACAAAAAAAAATCTTTACACGAATGCATCGTCAACCGTCTCAATCTCCATCTAAAATATATCGTCGAGCGTTGAAAAAAATATTTATCGTCCCGTTACAAAAAAACAATAAGAATAAAAATGTAAAAAGTAAAAGAAAAATCTGCGCGCATACATCGTCAACCGTCTCAATCTCCATCCTAAATATATCGTCGACCGTTAAAAAGATATTTATCGTCCCGTAAAAAAAAAGAAATAATACCAAAAAAAAAATAAAAAATGGAAAAATATCTTTACTCGAACACATCGTCAACCCTCCCAACGTCCATCCAAAATACATAGTCGAAGGATGAAGTAAAATATTTATCTGCTCGAAACTCGCGTGCGAAGAGTAATTGGCGCGAAGTAAATATTTCCCGAGGTTTTACAAACAAAGCGGGCGCACGATGGTCGAGAGAGAGAATGCGAATGAGATAACCCGCAGAATAACATAGATGGATAGCGGTAGAATTATTTATCGTTGCCTCGCTTCGTCGAGCTCTCGCCACCGATACACTCGGAGAGACGGATAAGCTTTACTTTTACGCTCTCTCCGCTGTGTATATTATATACTACAGCGTACTATAATGGCATCGAAGTATCGACACGTGTGAGCGAGGAAAGCCCCCTCCCCCCCCCCCTCCCCACCGCGCCGACCGTTACTACGGGAGCGCCGGAGTTCTCCCATCGACAATGCCCGCTGCTTACTTCTTCCTTCTGCGCCCGTCGCTGTGTGAGGCACGGCCAACTCCCGAGAGTCACCGCAACTATAAATCGTCGTGCATTCGTTCGCCGGCTGCTAACACCACTATAAAGAGCAGTGAAACTCACGCGGTGTTCGATTGCTGGTCGAGGGACCCGTGAACGATCGGCGGACCGGTAGTTACAAAATCAGTGTTGGCAGCGCTTACCGACGTTACCGGCCCGGTGACGTTACCGACCGAACTGCCTTCGTGCACGCGCTCTCCAGCTCTCGACATCTTTCTTATACCTCTGGTCGATTATTTCGACCGATACTTTTTATTACTTTTTATTTCCGTCTGTTCAGACTTCTTCTCCCGTCGACAATGTTCGTTGTTTACTTCTCGATTCCGTGCCCTTCACTGCTGTGTGAGACACAACCAACGCCCGAACGGCACTGCCACTATAAATCGTCGCGCGTTCGTTCGCCGGCTACTAAGATCACTAAAAACCAGAACTGGGCAGTACTTTAAGTACTGGGGACTTTTTAGTAATTCAAGAACTTTTTAGTAATTCAAGAACTTTTTAGTAATTCAAGAACTTTTTAGTAATTCAAGAACTTTTTAGTAATTCAAGAACTTTTTAGTAATTCAAGAACTTTTTAGTAATTCAAGAACTTTATAGTAGTTCAAGTACTTTATAGTACTTCAAGTACTTTATAGTACTTCAAGTACTTTATAGTACTTCAAGTACTTTATAGTACTTCAAGTACTTTATAGTACTTCAAGTACTTTTTAGTAGTTCACGTACTTTATAGTACTTCAAGTACTTTTTAGTAGTTCACGTACTTTATAGTACTTCAGGTACTTTGTA
The DNA here is from genome assembly GCA_917499995.1 of Ichneumon xanthorius. Taxonomy (NCBI): domain Eukaryota; kingdom Metazoa; phylum Arthropoda; class Insecta; order Hymenoptera; family Ichneumonidae; genus Ichneumon; species Ichneumon xanthorius. Next base: position 13,889,280 of record OU824205.1, on the reverse strand, counting down.
GCACTTCAAGCACTTGTAGTATTTGCAGGACTTCTAGCATTTCAAGGACTTTGTAGTACGGCGAGTACTTTTTAGGATCTCAAGTACAAGTACTTTTTTTGTACATGCTTGCATTCCGAATTCTCGATGAGTAGCGCGACATCATATTTCTATTAATATATGATTATCTGTCTAAACTTTTCAGTAATTATCATTTTAACGAGAATTTTTTTTTTTTAATGTAGATATAACTTACACTGGTAAACTGGCGAGGTGTTCGATTGCGGGTCGGAAGAGCCCCGAGCGATTGGCGAACCGGTAGTAACGAGCAGCGTTGGTAGTTACTTACTGGCCGTTAGTGTTACCGACCGAGCGGCCTTCGCAGACACTCCTCGGCTCTCGACATCTTTCTATATCTTGATAACTCTTATACATCTTCGATTGTTTCTCTCGATACTTTGCACTTATTTTTTTTCCCCTTATTTTTTATTTCCGCCTCTCCCGATGTCGGAAACTCCAGACGGAACGGCGAACCGGGCGGGAAGTAACGAGAACGGGCGGACCGAACGACGAGCGCAATCCCTGAATCCTCGAGCGTGACAACGACGCCCAGCAGCTTTCTACTGGGCTCGGTTACGACTCGTGCAAACTCGAGCGTACAGACTTTGCTGCTGGACGATTGTGTTCTAGAGTCGTGGGTTTGTATTTTTTAATTTTTTTAATTCTGAATATTTTGAAAAAAAAAGAAAAATTTACTCGTCCACTTTTGTTTTATGGGTTTTATGGGTCTCCGGAGGGGTGGATGGATCTCGTTAATCAGCGGCGAAGGAGTCGCAGCTCGTTAACGCTGCTCCCCGGGCAATCGCGGACGAGATCGAACGTGGTTATGCATAACTTTTTTTTTATCGGCTCTTAAACTGTCCTAACGAGGCTAGATAGACACGAATGGGAATGTTTTCTTTTTGTCTTCCATGTTTTGCGTCATATTTTTACGCGTTTATGGCGCGTGTAACATTCGGTTCAGCGAAGTCATGAATTAACCGAAGTTGTTGAGCTGATTAAAAGATGTCTATTTTGCTCACTGCTAGATCGAATTTTTGAAAACAGTATTTTTTTTCCTAAACTCTCTTTGTAATCTATTATGACTCAGTACAATTTTCGAGAATTTTACTTTGGTAAAATCGAAGATATATTTTTAAGATATTTAAATATGGTACGATGGTAATTAAAGGATTGGCAGGTCGATTTATACAAATGAAAATTCAAAATGTATATTTTACAAAACTGTTTTACCGACAGATATGGTACGGTGGGAGTTGAAGGATTGAGAGGCTGCTTCGATCGCAATATCGCGAGAGATTTACTGCCTCGAAATACCCCTGTTGCGAAACTTGATCGAGAAACTCGGCGGCCGAAGCGAATTCTCTTACAAAAGACGAGGATAACTATTATTTTCGCGGCTGGATAGATTCGAAGTAATAACTGACGGTAATGAGTACTATTCCGCGGAGATGAAGCGATGACGAAAATCTGCGGTACGAACCTTCCGGGCGATTCACGCTCCTGCGTCAATCAGAAACTTGTATATATATATATATATATATATACACAGATATATGATTGGGGAATAAATTTACAATCCAATACGGCAAAACACCGGATAATAGGACGATCGAGGTCGGTGTAACATACTGTGCGTGACTGTTATAAATTACGACGTTCCACCTAGGAGTGAAATCCTGCAGCGCCTTTCAACGCCTCGGGGCTGATCGAGAAGCCAATGGCTGTTGTGTAGCCCGTGCGCGAGTCGCTTCTCGTGTCTTCCGAGAGAAGCACCGCGACTTATTTTTATGCTATAATCCAGCTTTTAAACGTCAGGAGACATATTTTACACGGATTACTCCCTCTTAACCCCCCGCCGAGACCGAAACCTATGAGTTTTCATCGAGTCACATGCCAATTCCGTAAATAAACAACAGAAGAATTATAATTCAAGTTAAGTAAATTTAAGTAAGAAAAGAATTATAATTTAAGAGAATTAAAATTTGTGTTCACGGGTCTGGTCACCCGCACTGTACTTTACCGTTTGATGGGTTTCCATCAACATGTAATTGGGCCTAGCCCGTTTCTATTTCAATAAATAAATAAATAAATAAATAATTATGATGAGTATAAATACATATAATTTATAAGTTTAATAATACTATTATAAATGATTAATTATCATTAATAATCAATCCTTTAAATAACAATAACAAATTCTATTTTTTACATGTGTATTTGTTTTTAAATCCCCTTTAGGCAAGTTAAACGCGTGATTGTGACTTTGGCCGTGAGATCCGCTTCGGTGCTATGTGAAAAAAAAACAAACATAGCTTCCTCTATGAGGCAACAAAATTGAACGCCGAAGCGTGTTTTTCGAGCCTCGATCTACGCCTTGTCAAGAATGAAATATATTCTTCTATGCTCCGAGAAGAGAATTTAATTTGTTACATCTGTAATTCTGTTTATATGCTTTACGCACATTTTCAAACCTACGCTTCGGAGCTATGTGAAAAAAAAATACATAGAATGTTGAAGCGTGTTTTTCGAGCTTGGATCTACGACCCAAGAATGTCGAGAATGAGATACATTCTTCCACGCTCGGTGAAGAGAATTTAATTTTTTACATCCGTAACTTTCTTTATACGCTTTACGCACATTCTCAAAAAAAAAAAAAAAAAAACGCTTCGGTCCTACGTAAAAAAAAAAAAAAAAACATTGAACCTTGAAGCGTGTTTGCCGAGTTTGGATCAACGACTCGAGAATGCCAAGAACGAGATATATTTTTCTCGGCTCGTCGAAGAGAATTAAAAATCTTCAGCAGCGTCGCGGAAGTGGCGATCGCGAGATGGCAAGAGATAAACAGAGATAGCGCGAGAGACTGGCGGTCGGCAGGACGGGGGGGGGGGGGGGGGGGGGAGAAGACAAAAGCCCGCGAGCGAGTAGCGTAACCGCACGAGGAAAGGAGAGAACAGGCCGGTGAGCGCGCGGACACAAATCCACGCGCGCCCGAGAAGTGTGGATATATTTAGCTGGTGCGGCATTTCTCGACCCACATACTCACCAGGAGGCAGAATGCCACGTATGCGCGAGTTCATCCCGCTCGCGAACCGCGACAAAGGAATTACTTTTACATATCCAATCCGACAAACGCGAACGGCGTTCCCATAGCCCGCACTCGGTCAGCCGAACGAGGCGGGCGCGGTGAACGGACCGCTAAGCGGCGGCGACGCACACCGGTGATTTTATTTTTTTATTTTTTTTTATCGCACCCTCGAATGTCCCGAGCACGCGCCCGCGTTCCTCAATTATGTAATCCCCACTGGTTAATTGAAATTTAATGGGTATTATGTACCGAGGATGAGGGGAGGGGGAGGGGGGACGCTGGAGGACGGCCGGGAAGACCCGTGACGGCGTCCGCGCGGCCGGAAGGTCATAATAATCGAGCGCGAAAACACACAGGCGTCGGACCGAGCGCAACAGCCCGACGAGACTCTGCGACGTAGATTAACAAAAAAAAACCCTCGAAACAACAATTGCCATCGAATTACACCCGGGAAATAAAGAGAAGAGGAAATTACGAAACTTTCGACGAAATAAACCATTCAGTCCGATCTCTACTTTACCGGAAGTCGTTAAGATCGTTTTCGAGGAATTATCGGACTTCCGTTAGCCGAACGGGAAACTTGCCTACCTCGTCGCTCCGGAAGCCTCTTCGCGATAATTCTATTTAAACAATTTTAATATATATAATTAAATATATATATATATATATTTTTTTTTTTCAGAAAATTTTACCGACAATTTTCACCGAGCGAGTTCGTTCGAGGTGCGTGTAAAAAAAATTCCATTCTCCATCGTACGATCAATCCGTCCGCAGATCTTACGAGGGCGATAATACGATTAACAATCCTATCCGCCAATTAGCAGCAATCGTCGAGTTGCGGTCGATGCGTCTCCCCGCGCTGTGCGCACATATATATGTATCTATGGACCCCAGAAGTGCGTGTTTGTGCTGCGAGTGTGCGGCGCGAGGGAGCGATAAGATCGTCGAAGCGATCCGTAAGGACGCGCTGGGGTCAAGTGCGGTGCGAGCGAAGAGCCCGAGCGAAAAGAGAGTTCGGTACGGTCTCAAGGTTGCTCGCAGGAAGGAAGAGGCGAACGAGCTTTTGTTCCGAGGAGCGGGGAAAAAAAAAACAATGGGAGGACGAACGATAACGGGGAGGAAATAGTTCGAAGCTTGAAATAATTGAAACAGCCCGGATTGAAACGGTCGCTCGGTCGGTAAACGAGAACACGCGCTTGTGAACGGGAGTCTGAATTCTCTCGCGTCGCGCGGACGCCCCTCGAGCTCCCTTCGTTTCGTCTTTATGTTTACTGTACTGCAGCGACTCTCGTGCGGCGCGTAGCGTCGGAGTATCTGGTAGGATGTATTCGTTTATACATAGGTGCCGGGGTAAGCGGGTCCCGCGGTTCATTGGCCAGGCAACTTGTCGCCTTGAAGGCAATCGCGTCTACAGCGAGAACTCTCCTCGCTCTCCCGACACGCTCTTTTTCGCATTCCAATCGCCGTCCGGTATACATACAATATAGACGCACCGTAGCGAGGTTGCTCGCTCGCTCCGTAGGTAACGACGCGCATTATACGGAGTCCGTGAGCAGTTGGATTCTTAGTTTCAAAGAAATATTATGAGATACGAATTTTGTTATCTTTGCTGGATTGTCGAAATTCGGCGAGATGCTATTTTTACCCACCGATGGTAAAAGGATTTAAAGAGTATACCGAGCTCCCTTGCGCATAAAGGCAAATTAATAAAGGCATAGGGTACGTTTATTTATTCATCTATTTATTTAGTTATTTTTAATGTTTCATGTCTTGCTCTGAAGGGGTGACGAAAAAAAATTTTATACATTTTTAGCTCTCTTGCGTAGAAAAATGAATCCTTTTGTTTTTACCCGTTCCGAGCAAAATATGAAACATTTTAAATAAATAAATAAATGGATAAATAAATGGATAAATAAATGGATAAATAAATGGATAAATAAATGGATAAATAAATGGATAAATAAATGGATAAATAAATGGATAAATAAATGGATAAATAAATGAATAAGTAAATGAATAAATAAATGGATAAATAAATGGATAAATAAATGGATAAATAAATGAATAAGTAAATGAATAAATAAATGAGGGTTTATTGAGTGAAGAGACGACGAGATTGCGAATGTTCTTCGCGAGTCCGTGATTCGCGGATGATTGTGTTCGGACCGTGAACGTGTGTAACGTAATGCGTCGCCAAGCAACTCGTTCCGACGTCGTCGTCGAAGAGAGACTTCGGGCGGTGGCGTCGACCCGTCGGCGTCGCCAAACTCGTCGTCGCACTCTCCCTCTCTGTCTCTCTCTTTCCTTCTATCTGGCAGCGTCGGAATGGACGAGAGACTCCTCGAGGGTGACACAATGGCGATGGGAAAGTACTAAGTATATACGCGGTCGCGAGACTCTCCGCTAATCGACTCACCTTACCCAACTGACAATGAGAATTCTTATTTTTTTTAGTTAGTGCCGAGTCTGCCGAGGAAATTAAGGGCACAAAGGAACAGGGTCGCTGGCAGAGAGAAATAAAGAATCCGGGTCGATGAAGAAGAGATCGGGGTTACGGACGGTGGGCGGAAATGCAACCGAGTCCAGAATAATAGATTGTTAACATTTTTTTATTTAGTTTTTTTATAGCTGTTACTCGGTATACTATGTTCGATTTTTTACGTATACTATATTCAGTTTTTTTAATTCGCAACGGGCGAAGTTTCTCCGCGCGCGCAGACAAATTTAATCATAACTTGTAATTTTCGTTCTATATGCAGTTTATAATCACTGGCACTTTTGGTTAGTTAGCGTCCAGGCTGGTGTAATCGACGTTCCAAGTCGGTACTTTATTTTCGAACGATAGTACGAAAAAACATTTTTACACCTGAAGATCGATATTGGCAAATCGTTCCGCCGATTCTTTCTTTTTATGTTCAGTCATGAGATATAGAAATATATATTTATATATATATATGTTAAATATATACAGTTAAATAGATATGCGACAAATAAATAAATTTAATATAAAAAATGGAGATTCCTCTATGAGGAAGCAAAATTAATGCAAACATGTTTTAAAAAATTGTGCAAACTCTATAATTTGTTATGCACGAAATAGTCCGTCCAATTTCAATTGGGAGCGGATCTGGAGGGCCGAGACCGTAAGTCGTGTTTGACGGTACTCGCCGACTCGATAATCGAAGCGGAGTTGGTAGTTAAAAAATAACAGTCGAATTATACCGAACTTCCGGGTGAATGTAAGCGCGCTGGCTGTGGCACACGGCTGACGGTCGTTGGTCGGTGCATCCAACGAATCGAAATGGGCCGACTGGCCTAGCTCTCTAGAATCTTGGTCGCCGTCGTCGTACTCGTCGTCCTGATCGTCGGCGCGAGGCAACATGCATGCCGTTGGCTTTATACTGTGTACAGCCTCATACCGACTCTATCCTTTACGGTATATTATACGCAGTAGTATACACGCCTCGCGGAAACTTTCACTCCACGCGAGAGCACCGGGGCTCTCGAGCCAGTACGACGTAAACAAAACGAGCGTGCACGTGACGCCTTTATTGCGTCGCTTATTTCGCAGTTACGAGAGAAGCTGTAGTCACCGAGGCGCGGGTGTAGAACGGCTCTAATGGAGCTTCTCCCGTCCCGTTCCGAATCGTCACCTTCTCCAATTTCTTTCTTTCCCTTCCTGCAACTCTCGTCCGAAGTTTTTTGTTTTGCTCGCCAATTTCAATCTCATTCAAGTACATTTCATTCGCAATTTTGGCATATCAATTATGATCGGTGTCACCGGATTCATATAATTGTTTTTCAATCAAGGCTGTAAGTTGAATTCAACCGGCGATTCGTGTATCGCTACCGTCTCGTCAGACTTCCGCACGTTTGTGTAATTTATGAGTGGACCAACAAAAATGCAAATTTTTTCACGACCTCTTTTCCAAGGTTGTTTCCATCTGGACAAGTTATTCGATGCCTTAATTATGCCTCAAAGGGTAAAAATGAAATGGAATTGAATCAAATCAAACGAAATCAAACGAAATCAAATGAAATCAAACAAAATCAAACGAAATCGAAGGAAATCGAAGGAAATCGAAGGAAATCGAAGGAAATCGAAGGAAATCGAACGAAATCGAACGAAATCGAACGAAATCAAACGAAATCAAACGAAATCAAACGAAATCAAACGAAATCAAACGAAATCAAACGAAATCAAACGAAATCAAACGAAATCAAACGAAATCAAACGAAATCAAACGAAATCAAACGAAATCAAACGAAATCAAACGAAATCGAACGAAATCAAATGAAATCAAACGAAATCAAACGAAATCAAACGAAATCAAACGAAATCAAACGAAATCAAACGAAATCAAACGAAATCACAATGTCTACGAATTGCATCATCGGGAATGGTCAGCTGATCGGAGAAAATCTAGATTGAGTTTTTCGAACGAAGTTAAGGATTGTTCTTCGGAGTCTAAAGTGCTCTTCGAGTTGCGTTCGAGTATATACGACGATACGATTTCGACCCTGGGCAGCGCTCCGTAGAGGGTAAGAGACAGCGAAAATTGTAGATTCGCTAAGTGATTCACGTTTCGCTGTCACTGCCACTGCCCCCGACGTCAGCGGGCCGAAGCGATTTGGCTGCGAGAGCGAGGAGCCGCCCGGCTCCCTCGCTCCTTCCGAGCGTGATGACCGACGGGGCAAGGGACGGCGGGCGGCACAGGGATCGTCGTCGCCAAGAAGTCGTGCAGCTCGATGACGCTGCGGATGGAGGAGCCTAGCGAGATTAAAGCACGGAGCCCCCTCGGAACGGTATTTCCGTCGGCGGCAAACCCGAAATACCTACTCGCCCCGTGAATTTATTGTGTATGCCGCGGTTAAATTTAGAAAAACGATTTTCGACGAACTCGGCACCACCTCGGCCAGGCACACTCATCGCGCGCATCCGAGAGATATTTGTCGTTACGAAGTCCCCCCCCCCCCCTGCCGTCGCTCGGTCCCGGCAAGCACAGCTGGACGAGGGCGAGTAAACTGTACGAGAATCGCGCGTCGAACTTGGAAATCGTTGAAGGGACCGAAGTTATCGAGTATATTTATATATATTTTTCGGTATATTACGGAAGGAAAATATCATCCTCGATGCAATTGACAAATTGCATTGAAAATTTAATATAAAAATTTAATTTTTTATATTTCATTTGTGGAAGAAAAATATCGTCTGCGATAAAGTCGATAAATTGGATTGAAAATTTAATTCAATATTTTTATTTCTGACTGATTTTTTTTTTTTGAATGCAATAAAAAATGTAATTTTTGTTTACGACCTCATTTATATGCTTGCGAGTAGTTAAATCGCATCGTTAAAATGTCACGCACTTCGGGAACTGCTCGCTCGCCGCGTTTACGTCATTAACGCTGGTTACGCTAATCCGTGCACGCGTTTTGTGCTTGTCGCACTATCAATTTATGAATGCGGTAATGCAGTTCTCAGTAAAGCTTGTCGACGATTCCCGCCAAGGTGACGAACCCAACGAACGGACGAGTTAACTGACTAATAGAATTGATAACCAAAAATGCAATAAAAATTGTACAACAAATTTTCAAAAATCATAATTTAGTAAAAAAAAATGCTCATTAATATTTCTCGCCATAAACTGAGAAAAAGAAATGATTGGATTAACCAAGGCGCGGTGACATACGTTCAAAAAATGTTTGTTTGAATCGACAAATTTTTAGTCGATGGAAGCAACTAAACGCTTACCAAAACAATGCTTTATTTGCACCAAAACAAACAACAGCCTCGAACGTACGTCGCGACTTTTGGTTAATCCAAACAATTTTTTTTTTCTCAGCGTATCAAATATGGAATTCGAAATATTAAGTCGATGGAAAATGCCTTTAATGCTTCGAACAATCATTCGAGAACAACTTCGCTCTTTCGGATCAAACTTCGTCTGAATAAAAAAAAAAAAAAAAAATGTATGTAAAAAAAAATATATATAAAAACTTTAGCGTAAATCTCTCTCTCGTCCTCCGCGACGCGCGCGTTTCCCACGGACTTTCTGCCGTGGATTGCTCTCTGCCTCCCTCTCGTTGTGCCAGCCTAACGGTAAACTCTTATTCCGCGGGATTCTGACGTCACGCCTTCAGAGAATCGAACAAGGTTTATATATGGCGTATACATATATATATATGTAGTAGAGGGACGAACGAGTGAAATTATTGGCCGAGGAATTTCCTTCTTCGCGAATCAGGTCTCTCAAGCCGGTTATCTACATAAATTCCATCCTGCTAGTTGCCTTACCCGATTTTCCAATAATACGAACGATCGAGATTGAACATTCATAGGATTTTCATAATCCACCTTTTCGTCCGTAACTCCGTCCCTGTTTAATCTGTTTCTGCCTCATCACTCTTCAAGAGGAAGGGGGGGGGGATTCACCAGCTGGTTCACTTCATCACATGCATTATTCCTTACTAACGAAATACCTTCGAGAGCCCGCTATGAAATTCTTTGACTTATTTCCGTCGGAAATATCCTCCTGGCGATTTAACTGGCGTCGCGCAGTTTAAACGATTCTTCTAGGAATTTTACCAACAAGTTTTATATATATACATTATATTATATGTGTGCTGATAAGAATTCGACATTCGAGAATATTCGATGGAAAATATGTATGTTACGTACACGTAGTGGTTGAAAGACGTGTCAAGTGCCGCTAATAATACACACACAATGACTCGTGTGATTTCAGCTGTTGGAGAACGTGTGAGAATTTGTGAAAAACCGTCAATACGAGCCAACCGTCGGGGAAGCCGAGACCGTGAAACACAATTTGAAGATCGAGCGGACAACAATCTTTGTCACGCACGCGTCGCAAAATCGAAGGTCACTTTCATCAGTATCGGTTTTTTAAAATTCTTCCTTTATTAATTTATCGATTATAGTTTTAAAAAAGTTTTAAAAAAATCACGGTCGAAATCTTGAAATGAAAAGATAAAGATTTTTAAAAATGCTACAGATAAAAATGCATCTGGCGAGGCATCTTCAAGAAAATCTTGATTTAAAAAAAAAACTTATCGATGACCGAAAAAAAAATCACGATCAAAGTCTAAAAAAAAAAAACGATTGAGATTTTTTTTCCCTAGATAAAAGTGCATCCATATCCCAGAGTGCATTGACACCTTCGCCCAAGTATATGCCGCAGCGGCAGCACCGAGAGAGAGATATATAGACACGTGGTTCGGTAGTGTTCCTGCTGGTCTTTCTCGAAGACGAATAGTGGCGAGAGAGGAGCACTAGCGGCCATCGGGATTCAAGGGGCATTCACACCGCGACTTGGGCGGCTAACTACGTGACTCGTCAAAGACAAAGCTGGTCCGTTTTCCTCGTTCCTTCCCCTCGTTTCCATCCTTTTTTTTTATTTTTTTCTTTTCTTTTCCTCAAACAAATATACATAGGCATGCAAGAACGGGGCCACGCACGCGCGCCTCCAACGACGACTGGGCTATCCGAGTCTTCCGACGTTTCTGTTGCCGCTGCACAACTTTCACCTGCGTGTACGCTTCGTACTTACGCGCTTGCATACCTCCGCTCCGTCCGACGGGACGAAGATGTACCTTCGCGTTATTGTTTCCCGGATTTATTGATCGATGAAAAGAAAAATCAAATTTTCAATTTAAAAATTCGACAAAATTATTCGTCCATTTTTCTGATTACGTATGAATATTTTTAGATTTTTAAAGTCACTTTAAATTTTGTGATTTCCTACACATTTTTGAATTTATAAAAAAAAAATCAATGTGAATAAGAAAAATTGAAAAAATTCATACGTATTCAGAAAAGTGAGTGAATTATTTTCATAAAAAACAAAGTTAGGTTTCCGGGAGATTTGTTGAACAATTTTATTTTTCATCAATTTGTTAATTTTCGAATTATTATTATGCAAAATTAATCTTTTCAGCACATTGAATATGGGTGATTTTTTTTCAGACTTTTATACCGTCCACAAGTGTTTGCAATTCCCTCTAATTTTTCCGAACCTTATGGGAAGTGAACACAACTCGCAAGGACTGCCTTAAAGCAGCCGGACAAATATCATTTCGTCGAGAGGCCTGTTTGAACAGCGAGTATAAATTACGTGCGTTCACTCGAGCGATAATCGAACGTCGACCCGGGAGAAACAATAAATAATAAAAAAAATTACGAAAAAAAAAGAAAAAAAAATGAAACGACGATCGCGCACGTGTGCCACAACGAACGATTCGCACTCGACGGCGTGACGCTGGTAACCCGCTATCTTATCGTCGGTGAACGATCTCTTGTCTACCGGATAAATCAACGATACAAAGGAGCGAGAAAATACAGCGTTGTATTTATTTTTTTTCTGTTCCCTGTAAACGATTTTTCTTATCGGGTGAAGATAACGAAAGAGCGAAGCGATGTGGGGAGGCGAAAGAAAAAAGCTAATTTAGCGTTGTCCTGAAAATCGAGCTGTTTGCATTTAAAAAAATAATTTTCGACACTGGCGTATTTATTAACTATCCAATTTCTCGTTTAAAACCGCGGGACAAATATTATTGCGTTGAGACGCCTGTTCGAACAGCGAGTATAAACTACGAATATTAATCAACGATATAAAGGTGTGAGAAAACACAGCATTTTTTTTTCTGTAAACCGTAGACGATATTTTTAATTGGATTACATGGGTACATTACGTAACAATTTCTCATCTAAGCCCGCGGAAAAAATATGATTGCATTGAGACGGTTGTTCGAACAGCGAGTATAAAGTACGAGGATTAATCAACGTTATAAGAGTGAGAAAATACAGCATTTTTTTTTTTCTGTAATCCGTGATCGATTTTTCTTACCGGTGGAAAATAACGAAGGAGCGAAACAATGTGGAGGAAAAAGAGAAATTGAATTTACCGTCACCATGAAAACCGAGCTGCTTACAAAAAAAAAAAAAAAATTCGACAATCGCGTATCAATTAACTATCCAATTTCTCGTTTAAAGCCGCGGCACAAATATTATTCCCTGTTAATATTATTATAGTCCATAATATTATAAACTGTGAGTATAAATAAACTTTGCAAGGGAGTCAAAAAATATAGATGTTTAAATATTTTATTTCAGAAAACTGTGAACGATTTTTCTTATCGGGGGAAGATAACGAAAGATCGAAACAATGTTGGGAGGAAAAAGAAAAGTCGAATTTAGCGTTGTTCTGAAAATCGAGCAATTTGCAATTTCTTACGTAGGAATAGAAGTTACGATTAATAAAAAAAGAGACATATATATATATGTATGTATATGCGCGTATGTGTATAGGAATCGTTGTGAACGATGCCAAAGCTCGTGCCAGCAGTTAGAAATCCGTCGGTGAAAGTGTTGGCTGCGCGCGGGGCACGGCAGCGTCGAGCAACCTAAGCGAGCGAGCGAACAGCACCAGCAGCTTCGTACGAGACCGGGTGTATATTTTACGCTTGTATAGAAGAGAACCAGTAGATTATCGAGAATGTCCCGGTGGTGTGGAAGAGCTCCGTCGCGTATCCGACGCACGTATGCACTCTGACCACTCTATCCGCAATTGAGAAATAATATCATTCGCAGCCCGGGGAAAGTCTCTACGAAAAGTTTTTTTTCCCTTGTTTTTCAGAAAACGACTCAGTCACCGCAAGCGCGAAAGGTGCAGGGAGCCGCGAACGGTATCGGTGAAACAAAGTTTCACAAAGTCGTGCAAAGCCCAACGCAAAAAATAAATAAATAAATAAATATATAATTGAATAATTAAACAAAATAAACAATAGAATAATTGAGCAAATAAATAATTGAATAATTAAGCAAATAAATAATTGAATAATTAAGCAAACGAATAATTGAATAATTAAGCCAATAAATAACTGAATAATTGAGCAAATAAATAATTGAATAATGAAGCAAATAAATAATTGAATAATTAAGCAAATAAATAATTTAAGTTCTTAACAAATAAATAATCGGATGAGGTATGTGAAAGAGAACGGTAGATTGAACAATAGAGTCTAAAATATTTTTTTTTACAGGAACTAATCACTTTACATTTACGAGCTGCTCAGATAACGAAGCGAAGATAGGCGCGCTCTGAAAGAGCCGGAGTTAACGATCCGCAAACAAAATCGGGCGACAAAATGAAAAATAATTTTATTCCGGTATTATCGAGTGTGAAGAAAATTTTTCAGCGGTTATTCTAACCCCGTCATTCCCTCTCGCCTCGGCGAGCTTATTATGGACGAGCACGTACCGTCCCTTCGCTTCTCTTCAATCCCTCCTTCCTACGCCCGTCCGCCCCCCCCCCCCCTCCTCGCCCTACGTCTGTCCCCGCACTTGTCACGCGTGAAAAGAACCGTACGATTCGCTTGGCGCGTATACCGGAGAGTAATACCTGCCGTACATATATAACAGTGCTGTGGCTGGCAGTCGGGACGATAATGAGAGAAAAAGCGAAAAAGCGACGGAGGGGGCGGGGGTGGAAAAAAGGGCAGAGTCAGAGAATTAAAGAGAAGCGGCGGCGAGAGGGGGAGGAGGGTGCGAGGACAGCAAGGCTGGTTGGCACAAACCCTGGCCATCTAACAGTCGAAGCTTTCGTTCTCTACTCTGTATATATATGGGGCATTCGACGTCAAATCAGCAGCCCACGTCCCTCGCCCCTGTCGATTTTGTTCATTTTTTTGTGTGATGCTATTTCCGACCCTTAAGGGTCTTGGAATTTTTTTCAGATTTTTTTACCACCAGCGAAATTTTTGAATCCTCAAAAAACAATTCCCAAAACGGCTTTTTTAAAAATCGGAAAAAATTCGCGCTGATTCTATGATTTAAAATATGATTTTTAAGCATCAGAAGATAATGGGATCTCAATGTTTACTATTTTCTCGCAAGTTTTTAGTTTCTTTCATGTCGCAATTGGAATTTTTATTTTTTTAATCGTATTTTAATCGTATTTTTTTAATCATAGCTTTCTCAAATATCAATATATGTTTCTGAAGTTTATAAAAATACCAGAAAGCCCGAATACTATCGATATCACAAAAAATAAAATAAAACAGTAAATATTGAGATCCCATTATCGGCTGATGTTTAAAATGCATACAATCGGAGTGAATTTTTTCCGATTTTTTGATATAGCATTTTCGAAATTCGTTTTTCGAGGATTAAAAAAATTTCACTTGTCTTGTGAAAAAATCTAAAAAAAATTCCGTGAGCCTTGTGAGTCGCTGATAAGGACGTACTAAAAAAAATGAACAATGTCGAGGCGGGTGCGAGAGCTTGGGCTGCTGATTAGACGTGGAATGCCCCATATATATGTGTCTGTCTGTGTAACGCACGCACACACAGCTAACTGTATAGCGACGAAAATCGTCGGAACAAACGGGAGTGCGAGAGTGCGTGGGCTCGTTAGCCACGAAGAATACCGTGGAAATACTTGACGAGAGCTGTACGGCCAGGCTCATACCGGCGGTGCGCCAGCGCCGGGGGTTTAATTCCGCACGGTACGATTACACCATTACCGCGTTGTTCGCGCCGCTTCCGCGATTGCTCTCTTCTCTGTTGCTTTCGGCTGTGCGGGAGCAATGACCAAAACGCGGTTAACGAGAGGACCTCATCGAGACACCCCCCCCCCCCCGGGCGAAAAAAAACGATTTTTTTTTCTGTTTCTCCATCGAACTTTATTCCAATTGCCCCTGCGCCAACGCGCCACTTCACCACGGGGACAATGAAATTTTATAGGGTAATCAATTAGTCGGGCGACAATCTCGATTTTTCGTGGGCGAGGAAATACATTAAAAAATATATATGTATATCCTTTTTTATTACGTACGGATATATTTTTTTAGATTGCAATGAAATTTTGAATAGTGGGGACATTTATCGTGGAGGTTCCCGGAATGCCTTGAAATATGTTTCTCTGCAGTCCGCTCGGGCGGGATTGTGTTCCAGTCGACCTTTCGTAACGGCTCATCGCCGTCCGAAAATCCCTGTTTTTTTATTTTGCAGCGAAATATTCTTTAATCCGACGGGACGAGTAATAAAAAAACAAAGTTGTAAATTTGTCATCGATAATTGTTACAAACGAATAAGTGACCTTGAACCTTTAATTGTATTTCAATAAGAAAAATAATTTAAAAACAAATTTCCATTCCTATCCCAAGCGAGAAAAGTTTTGAAATCACACTTTTAAAATCTTTTTTGTGCAGCGAACTATTCTTCAATTCGACAGAACGAGTAATAAAAAAAAAGTTGAAAATTTGTCACCGATAATTATGACAAGCGAATCAGTGACCTTGAACACTTAATTCTTTATATTTCAATAAAAAAAAATAATTAAAAAAAGAAATTTATACTATTTTCCCAAGCGAGAAGTTTTGATCGTGACCAAAAAAAATTAAGAAATCGTAAGAGAAAAAAGTAAGCTACATTCTCGGTATTAATGTCGACTTAGTGAATCATCGATTTGTATCCTTACGCGCGAAGGATCGTAACCCGGTGTGTATATAACATAACGAGCGGATAACAAGCCGAAAACCCCGAGCGCAGCGATTTTCGTATGCTCGCTTTCCGAAAATCACGCTTTTAAAATCTTTTTTCTGCAGCGAACTATTCTTCAATTCGACAGAACGAGTAATAAAAAAAAGTTGAAAATTTGTCATCGATAATTATGACAAGCGAATCAGTGACCTCGAACCTTTAATTCTTTATATTCGAATAACAAAAATTATTTTTTTTAATTGTCCATTATTTTCCCAATCGAGAAAAGTTCCCCAATCGAGAATAACAAGGGAAAAAAGTAAGCTAAATTTCGGTATTAATTCTCGGTAAAATTCTCGGTATTAATGTCGACTTAGTGAATCATCGATTTATGTCCTTACGCGCGAAGGATCGTAACCCGGTGTGTATATAACATAACGAGCGGATAACAAGCCGAAAGCCCCGAGCGCAGCGATTTTCGTATGCTCGACCCTGTCCCACATTTGCACCGGTGGTAAGCCGAACGGCGAGCGCGGGCGCGCTCGCCGAGAGCCAACGCGGGGACACGAATATAAACGTGTACAGACCCGAGCGGTCTCCGACGGGAGAATCGAGAGGGAGAGAGCGAGAGGGAGAGGTGCCAAGCGAGTGTGTGCACGTTCACCGAACAGCGAGCTCGCAAGCGCGATCGTTCGAACGTCCGTGATTTTCTCCGGCGAGGCTCCGCACGGAGGTCAAACGTCGACCCAGTAAAGAGAACCTGTTAAGCCTCCGGGCATCCTCCGAATCCTCCGGTATTTTCCTCCGCGTCACTCCGGCCCACGAAACATCACGTCGACGCTTAACAATGAAAGACCAACAGCCGTACAGCCCCGGAGAATTTTCACTCCGAGGCTCGGGCGCCTCGTGAGATCCGGAACGCGGTACAGTTGCGGATAATATTATCGGAAGCGGCTCAAGGTCGCCTCGAGGAGTCCTCGCTATAGACGGGCGCCGGCTTTGTGACCGGTGAGGAAATTAACGCCCTGTGACAACAGCGACCACTTCAAAATTAAGAATGTACCGATTTCGTTAATGAGAGGAAAAAATTAATTTTTTGTAGTGATTTTAGAATACTTTTGGTAATCGATGGAAAGTAAAATGCGAAGAACTGCGAAAATGCCTTTGAAATTAACCCAGACTGCTAAAAAATGCACCAAATTTGTAACCCAAAAAAAGACGCTTAAATCCCAACTAGATAGATATTTTTTGCGGTCTGACAATACTCGTGACCTCGAACAAAACTCACGGTCATGTCACAACAAACATTTTGTGGAATGAAAAAGACTAATTTTTTGGTCAATTGACGCTTACAAAAAATGACCTTCACGGCAAATCTCTATTCCCGATATCCGGTTCCATGGTTCGAAATTGCGAGAAAAGAATGAATAAATATTTATAAAAAGCAAAAAGTGAAGTGGACGTTTAAGAATGAAGGACCGACAGTCGCACGGCCCAGGAGAATTTTTACACCGAGGTTGGGGCGCCTCGTGAGATCCGGAACACGGTACAGTTGTAGATAATATTATCGGAAGGGGCTCAAGGTCGCCGCCTCGAGGAGTCCTGCCAATCCGGTTTCAGCGTTCGAAGTTGCGAGAAAAAAATGAATAAATATTTATTTAAAAAAAAAGTGAAGTCGCCGTTCGGACGGTGTGTGGAAGTAAACGAAATAACGGGAGGGTGGGGAAGGAGAGCGAGTCTCGCGAGCGACTGGGTGAGTTCTTGGAAAGTTTGATTTCGAATATCGAGGTCGGGATCGACGCCGCATGAGGAGCGAGAGAGAAAATGATCGTTTCACTTTTCGAGATAGCGTCGCTCATAATACGAGCGTGAGAGAAACGAAAATACACACGACAATCGCAGCGTAGTGTGTGAAATAATGAACGAAGAAAGAAAGAACAAAAAAAAGATACGTGTATATGGGTAAAGGTCACCGGTGTCTCGAGATTGACGTGCGGCTTAAATATCGATTATTTCGCTTGTGCGTTCACTTATTTCTACCACGCGTAACTTCCTCGGTTCGAAGTTGTGTAGAAAATTTGTAGAGAAAAAAAAAATTAAAGGAAATGAAGAACCTGTTAGTAATCACTGTTACTGGCATTGAAAAAAAAAAGACTGCTATCGTATTACTTATCATCAGCGACTGTGAGAATTATCTTGTTTTTTTTTTTCCTCAACGCGCCAACGTCAAGATCCGTTCGAGTCGGCCGTCAAGAAAGTACGGCGTGTTACGTTTGCCAACATTACGGCACCGTGTCAGTCAGTCAGTTCGACCGATGACTCCCGACACGCCGCAAAGAGTAAACAAATTCCTCGATTCAAAAATGTGTAGAACATTTTTTTTTTTATTTACAGATTTTTATAATTTACAAATATTAAAAAATCGATTTTTAAAAAATCAAAACAGAACGGAAATGTTACTGACATTGAAAAAAAGAAAATACACTAAAACCCGAGGAATAAAAAAGAAAATACTCAGCGACTGAGAATGATCATTACATTTTTTTTTTCCTCGACGCGCCAACGCCGAGAGTCCGTTCGAGTCAGCAATCAGGAAAGTGTTGTTGACTCGTGCTGCGCTTGCGAGCATTGCGCACCGCGTCGGTTAGTCAGTTCGACCGATGACTCCCCGCCACGCCGGAAAGAGTAAACAACGAAAAAAAAGCTGTATAGCGAACGAAGGATTCTGCGGCAAATACGGTCACTGTCAGTGGCAAAACCTACAGTGAAATAAATAAACAATAATAGCGTGACTCAACGAGAGAATACAGCTAGTTGTACCTGCAGCTAGGCGCGCTGTTCCTCGGTCAGTCGGCCGTCCCTGTGGGCAAGCACGTTGGCTTCTCGACAATTACGTGTTTGCACCAGCCTCCTCTCTCTCTCCTCCCCCCCCCCCCTCCCCCCTCTAGACTGACGTCGGTACGATCGATGAATCTCTCAACGAAGCGGACAAACGCAATAAAATGTTTTCGTCCGCATGTCTCGAACACTCGACACGCAACGATATTCCATACAGTTGTACGCGTGTTATGCAAACAACTCGAAAGCTCGAGCGCACGTAAACCCGAAGAGATG
This sequence comes from Ichneumon xanthorius, assembly GCA_917499995.1. Lineage (NCBI taxonomy): Eukaryota > Metazoa > Arthropoda > Insecta > Hymenoptera > Ichneumonidae > Ichneumon > Ichneumon xanthorius. The sequence goes on along the minus strand of OU824205.1, from coordinate 13,870,537 downwards.
CCGCGGAGTGTGGACCTGAGAGGTAAAAAAAAAATTGCGTACCCATGGAGCGTTGTACGAACTTCGACGTTTTACGAACTTCGACGTTTTACGAATTTAGGCGTTTTACGAATTTTTGTGTTGTACGAATTTGGGCGTTTTACAAATTTAGGCATTTTATGAATTTAGGCGTTTTACGAATTTGGGCGTTTTACGAATTTAGGAGTTGGGCAAATTTTGTTTTTCAAAAACTGGTACATTAAAGTAACAAAAACTTCGAGTCCGGTACATTTAATTTACAATTTTTTTTTGGTCGCGCGTACAAACAAATCTTTTCATCCGCACGTTTCGAAGACTCGACACGCAACGATATTTCATAGGGCTGCACGCTTGTTACGCAAACAGCTTAAAGCTCGAGCGCACGTAAAGTCGAAGAGACCTAGCGAAGTGAGGGTTCGAGAGGTTAAAAAAATATATATTTGCGAACGTTTGGAGAGGGCACGTTCACTGCAAAAAAAAAAAAAAAAGAAAGTACGAGATGTAGCGTACTTATACTGTAAGTTATGCATAAACTGGTACATTAAGTTTCGTGTACAACTGTGTTGAAAAATTAACGTACAGTACATTAAAAACTTACGAAATACTTTACTTTTCCTAATTGACTTTAATTTTACTATAAAAGTACTTTACGTCCAATAAGTGACTTTCATTTAACCGTAAAACCCCATTAATATTTCATCAAAATTGTACATCAACTTTAATGTACCAGTTTATGCATAAACGTGTTCAGTCCGGTGCATTAAGTTTACTTTTTTTTAACAGTGTTGCTCGTTCGATTCGAAGGCGTTGTACGAAATTGCTCCATGCATTTGTGATTTTATGTAGCGCTCGAGACAGGATTGTGCCCAATGGTATTGTGGTTAAGATCTTAGGCGCGAAGATGGGGAAGGGGGGGGAGGAGATATATATATATACGTCCGGGTGCCAACGGTGTGTTGTGTAGCCGCGCGTTCCTAAAAACATCGTACACGCGATCGCTACTCGCTGAGCGACACACTGGCCTAGTGACTGGCCGACCCGAGCGAACGAGAAACAACAGCCGCGGTTGGCGGAACGGAGACAGACCTCCGAACGGGCAACCTCGACACCTAGACCAGAGTAGAAACAGTCGGCGATCGCTCGGACACGGAAATTCCTCGAGGGATCGTATTGCTCGCTTCTCTTACACGTCCACGAATGTTTGCTCGTTCGTTATCGCGCTCACCCGGACATCGCTTGCAATATAATACGCGCTACGAGTCGGCGCTCTATACATATGCGCATAATTATCGGCCGCTTCGAACTTCGAGACTTTAAAATTTTGAAAATTATTCAAACATTTTTTTTTTTATCGTCATAAAATTTTATACGCACGGAAACATTTTTCGATCATTATTATCGTGGTTTTTGTGAGAGTTCCATTGTCCGAGGGGAAAAAATGGTGAATTGATTTTTAGGGGAAAGTATGAGAAATATTATAAAGTTGCATAATTTGAATTTGCTCGGACACGCAAGTTTCTTGAGCGTTTGTGTTGTTCGCTCTCTTACACGACCGCAAATGTTTGCTCGTTCATTATCGCGCGCACCCGGACATCGCTTGCTATATAATACACGGTAAAAGTCGGCGTCGTATACACATGCGTATAAGCATCGGCCGCTTTAAATTTTGGAATCGTAGGACTTTGACCCTATCGCTAGAAGAGTGTTTTTTTAGAATCATTTAAACAATTTGTTTTTTTACCACTATATAATCATATAAGTCCATGGAAATGTCGTTAGATCATTTTTATCGTGTTTTTTTTTATAAACATGAAGTTGTTCGAGGGGAAAAAACATCTTAAATAGATTTAAGGGGAAAATACGAGAAATGTTGTAAATTTGAGTCATATGAATTTTGTAAATTCCGCCCGACTTATCGAACATCGTTGAGGTTTGATACTGGCAATGCAAGTGAATTACCGACTCCAGTCGGAATCGTGAGTTTGGGACACTGTAATGACGCTTTTCCGCGCGAGTCTATCGGTCACGAGATAAGCGTTAAAACGAAGAGAAAAAAAAGAAATAAGAATGGTCGATTGCTTCTTATCCCCGAGATAGCGGAAAAGCTTCTGCATATCTACCGAACGACTGTAAACAATTTACGACGTCGTAGACTTAAACTTAATGAATTTCAGGGAAAAAAAGACAAAAAAATTAACCGGAAACCCTAACATCGACACTCAAATTACCAGCGAATTTGTCGGTCGTCATCCGAGCTGCCCTTTGACAAACTTGCCTCACCAGCGATAAATGTCGAAAAAATAAAATTACGTTAAAAAACATCTCGGTGTCGTAAAACGCTTTATCCATCGCACCGAAATGTTTACGGTAACCTACGAGTATCTCAGCGTCGAACGCATATGGCAACCACATGTTTTGAAGCCATTTATAACTTCGCACTATCAAAAGATCGTAAAAAAAAAAGGATTAAAAAAAGTCAAAAACTCACCTCGATAATGTGCCCTTGAGCAGTGGATTTCTGTCGTCATAATATCCCGTGGACGAGGGCATCTTCAAGTAATCCAAGATTTAAGCACGGGGCACTTGGCACTCACACTACGGCACTGCATCACTGTACGCGCGCGATCTCTCTCCTCGGTCTCTCCATTCACCGTCGTCGTACTGCCGCTGTTGCTGCTCTTCGTCCTCGTCCGATCGTTGTTGCGATACACATCGCGACTCGCGAAGGCGGCACACCACTCGCTCTCGCCCGATTATATATATATACGCGTGTTATACTTCGTTTTAAAATGCTTCGTTCCGTCCGAGCGACACCGGCGCGCGCGCACGTATGAAAAACCGAGAAGAAATAAAGAAATAAAAAATAAAATTTAAAACAAGACTATAAACCGCCGTCACTCGGATTCGCCGAAACTCGACTCTCAAAGCGGTTCGAGAGTTTTAACCCGGCGACGCGAGAGTTTATTCGCTAACCCGTTATTAAAATCCACACTTCGATACACACCGGCGACGCGCATGCGCGCGCGCGCTCCCGCACCAACTGCCGCGTTCAAACTCCACCCGAACTCTGTCGCGTCGTTTGTCGGGAATTTCAACAAATGTTGTGACCGATGTGTCACTTGGCACTCGAACAACGCACTGGCAGCGTTGATTTTACCAATTGCGATGTGTTTTTTTCCTTCACGGAAGTTGCGGCGCCCGAAACAGCTGACGAGGCGCGCCGTCCGCCTTGAAGTCCCTCCCGGTCTTCGTGGGATTCGAATTCCCCTTATTGTTTATCTTTCGGCCGCTGCGCACACGTTCGAGCTCCACCGGATCGTCGGTCGTTCACGGTTCTGAAGGACAAAAAAATATAATAATAACAACGAAACAATGTTTGCTAAAAAAAATCGATTGCGAAATATCGATACGGAAAAACCCCCGCGGCTTCTGACGTCACGCGACGCCATCGCGGGAGACTCGATTGTGTATCGGCATTGCTCGCCGGAAATTCGAGGTTACACGGTGAGATACATTCTTTCGATCGGCAAATCCCCGATAGAAACCTCCATGTGCCGCGCGGTTCGATAACCCGTTATTAAAACCCACTTCGGCAAAAGAGTCGCACGCGCCTACCCGAGCGCCCTCCCCCTCCCTCGGCCGGTTCCGGTCCGTTTGCGATTGAACGGCGTGACGCCTCTAAGGGGCCTCTAACGCGATCGTCGCTCCCCCTGACTCTACGCCTTTCGAACAGTGACACACACTGTACAACGTCTCCGAGTTTTTCTACCTACACTTCACTGGGTTTCCACGCTGTTGCGCCTTTTTCAATTTAATCTCATACATCTGTATATACATATAAATATACTGCAGTTTGGGTGCGTGCGGCGTGTCCGGGGACACTCGTAATCGATCCTCGTCGATCGAACGCCACGAAACAGCTGAGCGCTGCGGGCCGGACGGACGTGTTCGGCCAAGATCGACTCTCGTCCCGAACCTAATCGGAATTTTATGTGTGTCAGTGTGAACTAAAGCGCTAAGATTTTTCCCCCCCTCCGTTCAAGCGATCGAGTTTCCGTCTGCAAGGCGATTGTAAAAATAAACAACGAATTATCTTTATTCGATATAGCTAGCGGGCGAGTCGAGTTGGAGGAACAAAGTGTCGAGCAGTTTCGTCGCGCTCGTACTTTCGACTTCCCTCATGTTATATACTCGCATTCGATTTAGGTAACTTAATAACACACACCTCGTCTTTCCGTGCACTGTCATAAACCCAACGGATGTTACACTTGCGATGCGGCGTTGGTTTTGATGCAAAAAATAAGTAAAATAAAATTCCACAAGGAAGTCCGCGAATGCAGAGGCGAATGCTTCGGTCGAGGCTGGATCGACAAGACGCGCGGGCGGCCCGTTGAGTATATATATTGTTCGAAGATTAAAAAGGTACCCGCATCGCGCCACGACCACCTCTCTCCGGCGACTGACAGCGGCCCGGGTAGCGGCGGAACACGTGCGATCTCGGTTTCGAACATGGCTGCCGCCGTCGATCCCCCCCTCCCCTCCCTCCGCCGTTCCCTTCGCCGACCAACCAACAAACGCTGCGGCTTACTCTGCCTCTCGCACGGCGACGACGACAACGACAGCCGCGAAGAACCGTTCTCCCCTCGGTTAAACGAGGCGAAATGAAAAAAAAAAGAAACAACAACGGAATCTCTCCATCCTCTTTACACTTTTAAAGTCTTTCGTTTTCTCGGAGCTTGCCGAACCCTCGTTAGTTCGGATATTTTTACCGTACATCATTCATCGAGGCGTCGCACGATCGCGATTCCCGTTCGAAATGTTCATGAAACTTAATTATTGATTGATTTTTTTTTTGTGATAAAGTTGTTTCGAGCTACGGACGCGGAGTAATAATCGCTCGTCGCAAAAAAAATAATGTTTCTATTTTATTTATTATATCTTAATAGGGTGTAATGATGGTATAATTGTATCTTATTAGAATTATAACACGATAAAAAAAGAAAATTTTATTCGACATAATTGCTGCGAATATTGATCATATTTGTGAAACTATTTTTGTCTTTTTTTTACGAAAGATTTCTCGAGCTAGAGACGCGACGCAATAATCGCTCGTCGCAAACGAATAATTATGCTATCTTATTTCCGTGATATCTAAATAGGATGTAACAAGGATGTGATTGCGTCTTATTAGAAGAATGAACCCGTCACGATAAAAAAATGTATTCGATCGACTCGATATAAATATTTATCATATTTGTAAAACTATTATTTTTTTCACAAAAGTTCTTTATATTACTCTATATTAATAGGATATAATCACGATATGATTATATGTTATTAGAATGATCCTCGCGTGATAGAAAAGAAAATATTAATTCTATCGAATTGTCACGCACATTTATCATATTTATCATATCGTATTGGAATAATCCTCGCGCTATGGAAAATAAAATATGAATTCGAGCGAATTGCCCCGAATATGAATATTTGCGAAACTATTTTTTGTTTCTCGTATTGGCCTTCAAATGTGTTTGGAAACAAAAAAAAAAAGAAAACAGGTAGAAACTTTTCGGACCAACGATTATAAATACGGGTGAAGTACGAGAGGAAGAGGAAAAAAGAAATATCGAGGCCAACACGGTGACAGGGATCCGGGCTGGTAGCACGTGCGACGCCGATCGTAGCAGCGTGTGTCATAACGAACGGAAAAAGACGTCTGTCGTTCTCTCATCCCTCCGACGGAAAATAAATGTCTTTCCGCCACGACTTTCGACGGAAGAATCAGGGGGGCTTGCAGCGATAACGACCCCGAGGATGCCCCGGCTCAAGGCGAAAGATACAAGGGATCGGGTGCGCGTTGCGTGCACACGAGGAAAAACTCCTCCGTACGAGGGAGCGTCACGTGTCGCTCGGGAGGATATAGATATGTCACGAAACCAGTGGGAAGAGCATCGGCGCGCCAGGTGAGCTCCGAGGGCCGCTCGAGACTCGTGACGTTTATTTATAAGTCGGTTGGAAACCGATGGGAACGCAATGAACGACGAACATGAACGAGAGATACAGTAGAGGCTCGATCGTTCGAATCTCGATCATTCGAATCTCGATCGTTCGAATCTCGATCGTTCGAATCTCGATCATTCGAATCTCGATCATTCGAATCTCGATCGTTCGAATCTCGATCGTTCGAATCTCAATCGTTCGAATCTCGATCGTTCGAATCTCGATCGTTCGAATCTCGATCGTTCGAATCTCGATCGTTCGAATCTCGATCGTTCGAATCTCGATCATTCGAATCTCGATCGTTCGAATCTCGATCATTCGAATCTCGATCGTTCGAATCTCGATCATTCGAATCTCGATCGTTCGAATCTCGATCATTCGAATCTCGATCATTCGAATCTCGATCGTTCGAATCTCGATCGTTCGAATCTCGATCAATTGGTTCAAGGGTGTTAGGCGCGGTTTTCCTTTTCTAGCGTCATTCCGCTCACGCACCGGCTTTCCCGAGCAGTTTCACCCACCCTAGCAGAGTCGAAAAGCGCGTTTCGAAGCTTAGTTTTAATACCAAACCGTTTGAATCAGAGCTGGGCTAAGTACCAAAAAATACTTCAAGTACACAAAGTACAAAGTATCACAAGTACTTTTCGCAATTAGGTTTGTCATGTTGTTCAAAACATATATTTCACTGAATATTGTTAAAGATATGTTTTGAATTTTAATATTATACTGTTATTTCATTTATATATTTCTCATTCATGTATATATTATAATGCCGTACAAGCGTTTCGACTATCCGAACTTTTGATTATCCGAACAAGACCCTGTCCCGACGGGATCGAATAATTGAGGTTCTACTGTACTGTTATTTCATTTATATACGTCTTATTTATGTACATCTCATAACGCCGTAAAAAAAATTGCTTTTCGATTATCCGCATTTTTTATTACCCGAACCAGACCCGGTCTCGCCGGGTTCGGATAATCGATGTTCTACTGTAAATATCTCCGCGCCTCGGGTGTCCAGCGATTCTCCTTGCCGCGCGCTGCACGCGGAGCTCGATTTCGGATCGCCAGTTCGGGTGCATTGGCCACTCGATAAGACGAGAATTTCGTCCCCCTCCGAGCGATAACCCTGAGAGAGCAAAAGCGCTCTGCCAGCCTAGCGCAATATTTTCGCACTGCGAAGATCAACCGGGTTACGAAATCTCTCTCCGTCCATATGGCACGTTTAGAAACGCCTGGCTTTTCCGCTATCGTGGGAGGGTTAGGAGAGAAGAGAGCGCAGGCGCCGGAGCTCGCCTCGCGTACGCTCGGCGAGTCGGCCCGAGCGAGAGAGAGAGAGAGAGAGAGAGAAGTCGGAAAGTAAGAGTGTTTCGCGCGACCCAAGGACGTTCGCGAAGCGGGAATCACGATCTTACGATAAGCCCGTAGGTAACGCGAGTCCGCTAGGTGGCAAAGATCTCCCCCTACCGTTCGGGCTCGCCGATCGCTCTCGAGGAACTGGTACTTCCCCCCTCCCTCCCGCACGCCGGCCCGTACAGTTTCTCAATGGCGGAGGAGCGCGAGGAACCGCGTCGAGAGCGCTCCGCCACTGCCGCCGAAGCCCGCCGCCGGTTCACGGTGGAAATAGCAGCCACGAACGGACGTGGCAACACGATCGTCTCTGCACGCTGGAAAATAATGGTACCGTAAGCGTTCCACTTCTCGATGAAAACGCTCCGGAATCCGCGTCTCGGAATGCGTGGCTGCTTTGCCAGTCGGGGACGCAACGCGCCAACAGCACCGAATCAGAATCATTCTTTTTTTTAGACTGTGGTTTAAGACGATTACACTTTGCTTGGTGTCTATTTATCGCCGAAGCTTCTGGACGTTTTGTGGGAATGGAAGACTGGCGGGCGGAAGAGCTTTAATGAAAACGGAATTGAACTTTGTAAAAAGGATTGTTAAGAACCCGTTCGGTTCTTAGTTAACGACTGTGAGCTGCGAGAAGCTCTTCGACAGCTTTTCGATCTATTTACACTGAACTGTGGATGGAGATTCGATTTTCAAAATATCTGAAAATTTCTTTCCGCCTTTTTCTACTGCGCTTTTTTAATTTACATGCAGCTACTCGTAGTATATTATTAAGGCGATATGTTACGCCAGGGAACTTTATCGCTCAGTAATTATTTTAATGTTCGTTAGCGTTAAATTAAATTTGTCTCCGAAAACATATACATTAAGTTTTATTTCTGATAAAAATTAATTGCTCCGCACCTTTTGTTTACGAGTGAATAATTTGCCTTTTAAACGTTTCTCGACAGAATTTGTACTGGCTTATATATAATATATTATATGTTATATATATTTTTTTTATTTGAATATTTTTAATATAAAAATCGTAAAAAAAAATTGCCGTTACCTGGTTTGGTAATTTTCGTATCCTTTCCGTCAACTCCGAGTCTCTCGAGAAAGAAATGGCGCGCACTCCATCTATCGCCCTCTCGTCGAACCGCCCGTAATTCGTCGGCTGGCAGGGTTCCCTCGTCGAATCATCGCCGCCGTCCCGATCGGCCTCCGAGCGTCGATGCTATTTTGAATCTACGACTGAAAGTATTATCGTTGTTGACACGCAAAAAATATTGGGTCGAAACTCGAGACGGAATGTATAAAGAATGCGAGTCCCCGGGGCTCCACGATAAATGCGCGAATATATCATTTTTTTTTAATACCTCGGAGCTACGAATTTCGACGAGCGCTCCGTGGCGACGTGCGACGTTAATGATTTGTAATTTACTTCGATTATTCATAAACGGAGCCGAGAGACCTCGAATAAGAAGCACGAGGATAAGAATGTAAGAGAGAGAAATCGAGCCTTATCAGTTGAAAGCGTAAATTATTGAAACGCATCGTCTGCCGTACTGTTATGATTGTTCGAGCAACTTCGTTTCTCCCACTGCGCTATTCCCACTTCCCCTCTCGGTCGGACGAGCCGGCCGGCCCGACCGCAACTTCACCGCTTTTTCCGTCGCTCGAGTCTTCCCTTTCCCTCTGTAACTTACCAACTGCTTTTATCGACTTCGAGACAGAATATTTTCTCATTCTTTTGTTCTTTTTTAGATCCATCAAGCCTTTCACACTTCTCCTGTTGTGACCACACAGCATCGCGCAAACATGTTTACTAACGGACAAATACGAAAGTTGCAGAGGGCGCCACCGTTTTGGCTATGTACGACCCGGCCTGTGTTGCATCGCGGACGTCACAGCTAGCTTCGTCAACGGCTCGCGGCGCCGATTCAAAATTTATTCTCGACAGGCTAAGGCCGCGGACGGTAATTAGTAGAGATAGATTGTCCTATTTTTTTAACATAATATATATTTTCCTGACGGGGCGCTCTACATCGTATCGGACCGACAAATTTATGATTAAAAAAAAATTATTTTTAATTTTTATAAATCGATCTAAATAGGACTGCAAATCGGTTGACGAATATTTTTTTTATCGACACTTGCACCTTACGCAGCAAAAAAAAAAAGTTCGGTTCCCTCTCGGTTAGACGACCGCAACTTCACAATTTTTTCCGTCGCTCGATTCAGTCCTTTCCCTCTGCACTTACCAACGACTTGTATCGACTTCGAGACACGATATTTTCTAATTCTCTTGTTTCTTTACATCCATCAATCCGAGGCCTTTCACACTTCTCCTGTTGCGTCCACACTGCATCGCGCAAACATGTTTACTAACGGACGAATACGAAAGTTGCAGAGGGCGCCACCGTCTCGGCTAGCTTCGTCAACGGCTCGCGGCGTCGATTCAAAATTAATCTCGTTAGGCTGAGGCCGCGGACGGTAATTAGTAGAGATAGATTGCTCTATATTTAAAAAGAATATTTTCTTGATGAACGTTCGCTCTACATTCGCTGCTTAATCTCGAATATATTACTTATATATAGAGCTTCGTTAAGAGCAGGTGAAATACCACGGTCGGTAATAAAAACTGTAATTAACTTTTTTCACGGACGTTGATATCTAAGCTGAAAAGACAAGTATCACCGAAGATGTATTACATGCCAGCTTTCGATGGCACAGTTTTTTTGATCGTATATGCTAATAATAAAAAGTTTATTATAGTTTTTGGTACCAACTGAGCACGGGATGGTTCACATTTTCTTAATCGAAAAAAAGGGAATGAAATTTCTACTGAATGTTCATTTTATGTTACTACAGAATTCTAAAGAAATTTTACGCTCCCAGCTATTATTTATCCAGATTATCGGACCGACCAATTTATGATTTTTTTAATAAAGCCACCTAAATAGCTTCGTTAATAGAAAAAGGGAAATCGAATTTCTACTGAATGTTCACTTTACAATACTACTGAAATCAAAGGAAAATTCACGTTTCTCATAATTTATTTATTATCGCATACGACAAACAAAGCGATCCATACAGGACTGGAAATCTAAAGATCAATGCGTCCTTGCCACTTCCGCTTGACTAATTTTTTTTTATCGTCGCTTGCTATTTGCGCAGCATGAAAAAAAAATGCTATTATCTTTGGTATTCCCGAGTCTCCTCGTTGCATAGGTCACCATTTAGAATCCGTGCTACTCCGTCGTCGCGCATTGCCGCGCAAAGGGAGCGCGCAAGCCTCCTCCGCTCGTCTCGCCGGCCTGTCGCGTTTTCATCGGCAAGGTTTCATTGCGCCGTACTTTATAACCTCCCGAGAAAACATCGCTTGCGCAACGGACGTAAATAAACGAAGATAGACAGCGAGAGCGAGAGACGAAAAGGGAGGGGGGGGGGCGGGGTGAGGCGTCAGGCACGACAACGATTATCCCATACTATTATGCAGCGAATTATCAATCGCCGACCAAAATAAGTGAGACCCCTCTTGGGCGGATATACGTACATGTCATCGGAACGCTGAGATCTCTAGAGAGCACCGCGTGGTAATCGTAGCCGAGCGAGTAATCTCGTATGCGTACATTTTTTTCACCGCGTACGACACAAAGAATCCAACCGGATGTCTTTCGATCGACCTAAAAAAACATGGCGTCGGGTTTTGTTCCAAATCAAAAGAGAATTAAAATACTCCTGCAATATTTTCTTCCTTATCTCGTGTCTTTCGGAACGCTATGACGCAATGTGAAGAACAGAAAAAGATTGAGAAACAATAACAGAGTCATTAAACATGTGTGAAAAAGAAACAAAGTAATATCTCGTAAATACTCTGGATAAACGTGTTTTGATCTCCGGAAACAAAAAAAAACCTTACGACGAAAAATACTCCCGCTAAATTTTCTTCCTGATCCCGTGTTTGTCGTAAGATTTAATGCGAGGAAAAGAAAAACATTGAGCGACAATAACGCGGTCACTAAACGTGTATGAAATAACAAAGTAACCTCGTAAATACTCTGGACAAACGTGTTTCAATCTGACAAAACAAAAAAAATATGGCGTCGGGTTTCGTTCCAAATCAAAAGAAAAACGAACCTCACGACGAAAAAAACTCTCGCGACGTTTTCTTCCTGATCTCGTGTTTTTCGTAACGCCACGACTTAATGCGCGGAAAAGACAAACGTCGAGAGACAATAACAGGGTCACTAAACATGTATGAAAAAAAAAACAAAGTAATATCTCGTAAATACTCTGGACAAACGTACAAGGTCTGAGAGCTGACGATCCGGAGACCTTGTGGCGCGTGACGTTGGCGCGTTTCGCCGGTTCTCTCGCATAGGGTACGATTAACATCGACGAGGCGCCTCAATGGCCGAGTGTCAACCGTCGTGTGTCTCCCTCGGCATGATAGAACGAGAGGAAAATCGCAGTGGCGATCGGGAGACGGTCACTGGTACGGGGACAGGTGCGTACGTCTGTAACACTTGGGGGAAGCAAGTTTACGTCCGTCTATCGCCGTCTCGTGTACGTTACGGTTTGGTCACGTGGCTTTATACGTACAACTCTGTATACACACTTCTTGTGTACGAAAAAGTTTGACAACGCTGTTTCGTGTATATAGACGCGAGTGGACAGCCGCGACGGGACTGATCGAGACGACCGAGCCACAGGTGTCATCAGTCGAGCGGCTTCCCCCCTCCCCGCCGCCCTCGTCTCTCGCATTGACCGAAGCTCGCTCTCTCGCTCGGGCTGCTCGCGCACCCGAATCTACGTTGCGCTCCGATCTAACCCTCCTTTTTTATCTTACGCAAACTCGCTTCGGCACTCGTTCGACTTGTTGCACCTCTCTCTTTTCTCCGGTTCTTTACAGATATCCGCTGGTAAAGAGCAAAGAGCCGTCTCGCCTCGTGTAATTTCTCTTTCTCGCGTACGAAACTATCGGATTAACTTCGTCTACGTCGCCGCGACTCCGCCTCCGCCTGCGTCGAAGCGCGCGCTTTTGTACCGTCGTTTCAACGAATTTAACCACTTCGCGCTGCTTCTTTTTTTTTATTATGCTTTCACTCAATTTTCGGAACTTCCCGTAAATATTTAATTAGGGTAGTCGTTAATTTTTTCTTCCCCGAAATGATGATCGCATTAGCGAGTTTACGACAAGGTTCTTCGCGCTCCGTCGACTCAGTAACTGAGTCGTTTACTTTAGTTTATTGGTGGGTCGTGGCACATTAACTCGACAACAGAGGCGTGACTTAATTCAAATAGATATTTATTCAAAAACCAGTGTATTTCGTGACAAAACATATAACGCGTATCGTAGATGCAGCGTATTTATAACGTGCACTTATTTTTAATTTTTTTTTTTTATTCCACTCACACATACACTTTTCTCGTCATCATCAATGTTTATAATATAATATTTATTTATCTCTCTCTCTCTTTTTCTTTCTTGTCCCTCTCTCGACAGATTCTCACCTTTTACAACTATCATTATAATTCGTATGGTAGAATGTGTAATTAATTAGTTTCTGTTTTTTTTTTATTTCATTTTTTTTAACTCTTTTAATTATTTATTCGCCTATCGTATTATCTCTGGCTTGAACATCGCACGCGTCACAATCTATCGTCGTGTGTAACGTAACACAACTGCGTCAATAGTTTTCCATAGGGGTACATGATATGGGCGAGCAGACGATAGCAGCAATTCTTTCGCTAATTATTCCTCTTGTTTGTTTTATTTTTTTTCTTCTTTATTTTTTTTTTCCTATACGTCCATTTCGTATTTTTCTCCCGCGTTCGGCGCGAGAAACCCGTGAAGCGGAAAGTAACGATGTTTTTCGGGAGTTTAGAGATGGAGAAACGATAATTCTGAATTTTCGTTCGAGCCCGTTCGGGTCTTTCGAGTCGGATAGGCCGAGCGAGTCTCGGAACGGGAAAAAAGCGAAATTTGTTAGCGACTGTGACGAGATGAGCGTGTCAACCGTGTCCGGTTGAGAAATTCTCACGTAAGCGAAGAGATCTCCACCGTTTCACGGCTCTTCGCTCAGTGTGGAGAATTTTATTTTTTCATTTAGCCGGTGAAATTAGTCGAGGCAATTAATTAACGGGCGATCGACAATGATAATGTACAATTCGCTTCGGTCGTTACATTCACCCGCAAACTTATTCTCGATTGTTAAATGTTTTTGTGACAATTTGTCATATTACACGTGCATTTTTTAAATCGCAATTTATACAACGAAAAAAAATTAAAATTCTTTCAATCCGAGATGTACCGCTTACTTTTTTTTTTGGTAATTTCACGACGATACATCTCCGTTTCCATGATCTATAACGAATTGAGAAAAAAAACGGTTATTTTTTAACGTTTCGCAAAAAGGCTTAAACCTGTACGCCTATCTTACGCGTCTACTTCCTTTGCAGAATTAATTAAATCTATGACAAAGAAAAAAAAATAAAAGGAATATATATGTAGGGGAAAGTTTCCATGAATCGTCCGGCGCGAGTGGCGACTTTGTCTCGATTTTTTGGGTTCTTCGCGTCCGGATTGTCGATCGCGATACGTCTTAGTCGACCGAGTTACAGATTCGCAATCGTCCTATTCGATGTCTGGACGAAACGAAATTTCATCAAGTTATAACGGCTGTGTTTTGCATCGCACGACATTTCACTCGGAGAAGTTCACTCAGAGAAAAAAAATGCTAAAAGTCAACAAGTTTTTTTTTTCCTGAAGCCAAAGATGAATTTCGATGTCGAGCAGATATCGTCGAGGTCACGATTCGCACAGCTAAAATTCAGATTATTATTTTTCGCGCGTACATAGAAGCTACGATGGACTCGTGACCCAACACTTGATCTCATTGAAGTTTTCCCGAGCATAATTCATAATCCGCGGGACACGAGGGAATCTGAGGCGCTAACATGATTGATAGATTCATCGAATTGCGAATTACGTACGACCCGGACTCGACACGACTTCATTAACAATTTCGGGCACTCGATGACTCACAGGAATGTTAATTTTACGATAATGGCGCGCGCGACCGAGAACACTACTTATATCATGATCCAATAACAGTTTTAATTTCTTTTTTTTTTCATTGTCTTTATGGGAAATCGAAATGAAACATTTATATTCATTCTTTCATGCTCGACAGACTTAATTTTATTTAATTTTTACTTGATATCAAACTTTTTACTTTTTATTAAAAGAAAACAAATTTTTTGGCTCCATTCATGGTAACGTTCCCGCACGAATATAAGATAAGCCTCGACACAAAGGAGATCTCCGCAAAAGATGCTGAATATGGGATGCGCATGAAGGAAGAAAGCCGAAATTAATGAGAATTGTAGGCTTTTTTTGATTTTTTTTTTCTTTTTTTTTCTTTGCGTCGTGGTAACTACTCGAGTGGAGTAACCAGCGCGTATCTTTATTATAGAATCCATCACTCTAACAATCTCTCGTCGAGCAGTATCGTTAAGGCACATTCTCTCAAAACGCGCGCGGGCGCACGTGTCTCTCCGCACCTCCTCGTTGAACCACGAAGCCCGACCGCGCGGAGTTTATTGTTTTCGCCTCTCGGACGACGAGCGAGTATTAGGGGGGAGGGCGGGGTGGGGGCCGATAATTGTTATTAAAAAGAAAAATAGTTGTTCTTGCTTCGCAGGAAAGTTCAATTTTTCAGCCACGTGCGTGTTTCGACGATGTTAGTGTGTTATTTTAATTAAAATAATAAAAAGTTAGATTGTCGCACGACGGCTCTTATCGTTGCCCGTTAGCGATCGAAATTTGTTGAATCTCGAAAAAAAAATAATTCATTATGACGATCGTGGAGGGGAGGGCGGGAGTGGCGGCCTCCTCCGATTATCTTCTTATTTTCATTCCCCGCGACATCTTTCATTGTCGTTATGTCCAATTGTCCTTCTTGTTTTTTTTTATCTCTCTTTCGCTATGTTCTCCTATCAATTTATCCCTATGCACGTGTCTATTCGTCTCTTGTCCATAGGCGCCGGGTTTTGGGGGGGAAAACAACGTTAGGTATTGCAATAAATATTGATATAGCAAAAGCCCAGTTATCGGTTGGCCCCGGTTAGAACCTGGCCCTGATGTATACGGCCGAGGCGTCGTGTTCGCCGTATCCTAGACGCTTGGCGTGCTTGTAGACCTCGTTCGCCGCTGCTGCCAACGGTAGAGGCTGTTCGAGCTGATCGCTCATACCGAGCGACAGTCTGAGGTCTTTCTGCATGTGCTGGAGAGGCAATTGCGTTGGGAAACCTCCCTCGATAATTGCTGCGAAAAAGAAAGCAACGATAACAGACCCGTTGAAAACACCGAGTTTATTTCATTTTTTTAGTCGAAGGAAATAAATGACCCACCTCGTCCCTTGTCGACGATCGCTGGACAAGCCAGCGAAGTCAGTTCCAAAACTTCGAGTACGTCCTTCTGCTGCAGTCCTGCCCGATCGGCAAGCGCCATGCTCTCCGCCAGACCGGCGAGTGTAACACCGGCCATAAGTTGCAACACGAGATTCATCTTCGACGCGTTGCCCACCTCGCCGAAATAAAAGCTGTTCTTGCCCATCGCGTCGAAACACGAGGTGCAATCGTCGAACAGCGATCTATCGCCCGCCGCGAGAATAACAAGGGTGCCCTCCTGGGCGTGAGTCTTGCTTCCTTGTACCTGGGCCTCGAGGTAACGTCCACCTTTGGCGTTTATCGCCTCGGCTATGTCCTGCGATGTCTCGGCGTCGATTCCGGTCATCTCTACGTATCCCTTGTCCGGTGAGATCTCCATCAGTACCCCACAGTTTCCGAAAACCATCTGTAATATCGGTTCATTATTATTATTATTATTATTATTATTATTCCACGTTTTCGAAGCATGGATATTTTTATTAATATTGTTGAAAATCAATGTGACAAAAAATGTAACTTGGTCGATTGAGAAAACTCACGTGTTTCGCTGCTTGGGGATCGGCCACGCAGGAGAAGGTGATGTCGGCGGCGAGAACCACGTCCGAGGGTGTGAGGCCCTGCTCCGCTCCCGCTTTTACGAAATCCGTGCACTGAAAGAATTAAACAAAAAAATCAATGAATAAAATATTATAGAAAATTACAACTTGTATATACTTTGGAAAGTTGTTTGTATGTTTGTTATTATATATATATAGTATTACGTATTTATAATAAGATCATGATATAATATGCACTAAAAAGAAATTGATTTTATTATGTTTGTGTGAATAATGCTAATAAAATTTAATTTAATTTTAAAAAACATGTAGTAATTATTTTCTAACGAAATATGTTGGAACTATAGTACAGTGAGAATTCGAATACGTATCCGTCGACAGGTGTCGAAGGGAGATGAGAATTCTATCTTACGTTCCGGAGTTTATTATCCGCATTCATTTTCGGAGCCTCGAGCGCCATCTACCGGAGAGCGCGGCGTTACGAAAGTGATACCGAGAAGCGCCGAGCGATGGCGCCAGGACGAATCTCGTGTCGCGCCATTCGTTTCCCTCGTCTCGTCACGTATATCGCTCGGTCGCCGAGAGAGCCTTTGCGGTACCGGGACGTGCAACGAGCGAAACGTTTGTGGCGCATTTGCCACATCACCAATGGACGCCATTATTCGCCGCGGGGACTCTGCCTCTTTCGTCGCGATCCTTCCGAAATGTGCAGCAGCGAACTCTCCCCCCTCGGCTCGTTCCGCCTCCCAACCGAGTCGCTAATCGAGTCACATCAGCCTAGAGAGAGTTATGCACTCGGTCAGCGTCGGGCGAAAATAAAATCGCTCGGACGTATAGCTCGAGTCTGGAAATTTCGTAAGAGTCTCTGCGCCTGGCGCGGTTATCAAGATGGCCGACACCGAAAAGCGGTCTCCAACGAGGCGAAACAAAGCAATGTCGTTAAAGCAGCTCGGCATCCATCGTTGCGTCACTGTTCTCTAGTTTCGTAATACTATTTTCCTACTTCTACGTATACGTATATACACAATGCAATAGAAACAGCTGGAGTTGACGAACGATCGAGCGCGTCGTAATCGTGACGACGAAACTAATGGGATTCTCTCAATTCCTCCGCCGCTCCCCGAAATCGTCGGGCGGATATTGGAGTGTCGACGTGAACGAGCGACGTAATGCAGGTGTATGAAATATTCGCCGGGACGAACGATAATTCAACGGCGTTGAATTATTAGAGTAGCAATTATCGAGAATTCCGACGGGCAACGATGCTCGCCGTCCGTAGAAACGAGGCCTGCAGAAATGATATATACGCGCGGAGATACGAAGATTGAACGAGCGCTCTGGCGAGAACGAGATGCCGGTATAAACCGGCGACGGGCGTGCTTATTAAAACCGATCCTACATAGCTATTTCTCGAACGGATGTGAGGATAAATACCGTGACGGAGGGCACAATACTCTCGGAAGACTTTCCCAAGTTTCCGAGCGCACGAAGACGCGACGCGCATGCGCGCGCTCTTGTAATTGCGAGAAAAGCATTAAAGCCTAGCTCGGCAATGCGAGAAGCTAAACCGGAAGTAGGGAAGTCTCGAATTACGATCGGATGGGCGAGAGAGGGAGAAAGAGCCAGAGCCCGATGATATACAACGTTACATCGGACGTTTGCTCGCTCGTGACGTATACGGATACGAGAAACGCCGAGTAACGTTGAAACACACTCCTGGTGTCCGATAACAGGCGCCGTTGCCACATCCTCCTCCCGACGTCGCGGCGAGCGGATGGACGAATACGAGCTCTCCAGACGAGTTCCTCTTCGCTGAACCCGCGGCTCGACATTTTCCGTAGACTTGAAATAAAATAGAATGCTGCAACGAGATAAGAGATTCGTATCGGGTCCTCGATTCTACGACTGTTAGTCTTTCGAGGCCGCCCGGGACCGCTCTGGCACCCAAAATCGAAAGGAAAATAATTATCTTGATCTATTTACATACATTGATCTCAAGGACAATTTTCGCGTTGAGCCATGTTCGACATCTAGGAGCAATTACGCTCTTGGCTTGAAGACTCTGGCTGGTGCAATAAAAGAGCATAGGAAGACAGAAATTCCGGCCATTAATATCAACGTCCGGACCGGCTGGGTCGTAATTGACGCTAGCTCGGTCGAACACGAGCTCTCTGTCTCTTTCGAGTTTTTGTCAAACGTACAATTTTCGCGCCGCTTGGAAATTTTTTGTTGAAAGTCGACAACTGAACTAATTATTATTATATTTCATTCAATTACGAATGTTGCGTGGTACGAATGACCTGCATTAATCAGCGGATGAACTGGGAGATGTGTCGCGTGTATGGAAGTCCTTGGGGAGGGAGGGCGCTGTCGGCAGCGCGCCAGTGTCAATGCTCGTCCCGCCCGGCGTAATTGTTGATGGTCTCTTTGTGGCGTAACAAAGGACCGGGTAGCGAGGCTGGACTAACCTATTCGCCAATGTGGGTTAGGAATGCAGCGAGCATTGAACGTGTCGCACAACACGAGCCGGCGGATTATAGCCAGATATCACGAGTTGAAAGGACCTCGGTCCGAAAAGCTCTCGGTGAATTAAACTATAATCTAGGGAACGGCTGTAATTCCGACCGTTCGCAGCACTCCCTGTCTCATCTATCCAGGCACGTTCGTAAAGGAAAAACAGTATGCTTCGATAACAAAAATCAATGTTGTTTAATGGCACACCCATTGTCACATTTTTTTTTCTATTTTAGTTATACATTGCAAAAAAAATTATACTTTACTAAAAAAGCAAATACGGATTTGACTTTGAAAAAACCCAACGAGAACGTACTATCATGGAAATTTGCATGTACCACTTGTTGTTTTTCCAAGACCATTCTGATTAATATTTCTCTAGGTTGAGGACACATGCAATAATACAAATCAACTTCCTTTACTGTCAATAAATGTATACAATTTTGGATAAACAGTTGCACAAATTTAGCACTCATTTTAGGTACCTCAATCGAAGGACCTCGGTCCGTAAGGCTCTCGGCCAATTAAACTATAATCTAGCGAACAGCTCTAATTCCGACTGTTCACAGCACTATCTTATCTATCAAGGCGCGCTCGTCAAGAAAAAAAAGTATGCTTCGATAATAGAAATCAATAGTGTTTAATAGTACATCCACGGCCTCTTTTTCGATTTTAGTTATAGGCTCTGTCACAGACGGAAAAAATGATATACACGCCCCTTGATTGAATAACAAGACCGATCGTTAACCAGTGCTCCAACTTTCGAGAGTTATAATAAAAATCAATGCTGTTTAATGGCACATGCACTGCCATTTTTTTCAATTTTAGTTACAGGCTCTGTCGGAGACAGTAAAAAAATTATATACACGTTTCATGATTGAATAACAAGGCTGAGCGTTAAGCGGTGCTCGAACTTTCGAGTAACCCGCTCGCGGAGGAATGAGCCGTCCGGCTGATACTCGGGTTCCAACATAATGAATATGGCTTCCCTTCGACACAGTGGGAACTGTTTCTTTGCGCGCTATAGGTGACACACTTGTTACGTAGTTCATGGCTTGGCCTTGGAGCGAAACAACATTTCCCGAGTCGTCGGGCTTCCTCCGCGCTGCTGATCGTCTATTTTCGTGGCGTTGTTGGTGAAAGCGAGGGGTGAGGGCGCTCCCGACGAGTAGCCGACGATGTACGACCTTTTGACCCTTTCAGGCCATTCGGCTCAACGTGAATAATACATCGCGCGATCGTTTACATTATTGACAATAATATTCTCGAAGATAGCCGGGCATCGCCTCCCTCGGGCATTTATCGTTTCAAATATTATCGAAAGAAATTCAAGTGGACGCTTTAAAAATTTAGAAGCGTACGGGAGGGTCAATGTGGAGCGAGCTATGTCGATTGAAGAACCGTGCGAATCGGTCCTCGAGACAATATCGCTGAGTCGACCGAGAGGGTCCCGTTGATTACACATGTACGAAGTCCGAGAACACTTGGCCTCACTGGCGCTCGGAACGATCGCCGTCCGAACGCCAGGGTTATTATCGAACAACGCTACGCACAGCGTGAGTGAGATAGATATTTAGATAATTTAGGTAAATATTTATTCGCTTCAAATTAATATTTATTCGACATAAATAAATATTTATTTGCGGGGCGCCCGTGAAATATTTTGCTTTCTGCGTGCGATGTATAATCCATCGGTATCGATGAACTGTCGATGCCGTCAGTGCTTCGATTCGATGATTTATTTATAGACAAAAAAAAACAATTATACGGAGGCGATTATGGATCGTAAAAATTGTACGACACTGTCGGTCCCGATGAGCACGATGTACAATCGATCGATCTCGATGCAGTGCCGATGCTTCTTTCAGCGCTTTCGAGGGCGAGGAGAAGGGTAATTCGCAAGAAATGTCTCTAAGTTGGAAAAACCAGGGTTGTCGCAAACGTCGTTCGTCCGTAAATATTCCTCAGACTAAATATACGACTGGTAAAGAAAATAATAAATCGGACGCTAAAAATATATATATATATAGATGTGTGTATCAAACTTCGAGCAAGTCGAGTCTGTGAATGGCGCGAGTAAATTCTTTTCCGTGCGACAACGCAGACGTCGAGACATTCCGCGCGTTAACAAACTTCGAGGCATTTCGAACAAAAAGAAAATAATGTATTTATAGCCGGAGCTGCGAGCGATAAGCTCCTGCCGAGTGACTCGCCGACTCCTCACCGCAAATATTGTGTGTTCCGAGTTCCCGAGCAGACTTTGTCGGCAAACTAATTCTCCTATCTCTCGCCTATCTCGCCGATCTCCCGTTCGTAATTCGAGAGTGTACCGTCGTTAATTGAGGCAGGCCCCTCGGCCGCCCATCAGGCGTGAATACGGAACACGCGAATGAACGACGATTTAGCGCCGAGAAATTGCCCCGAGCGCCGCCAGCCAAAGTTTCGAGCCGGCGATGTACTTTGAAAATTACATTTTCGTCCGGCGGATCGACGAAAATACCGGATCGATGGGAAGCGTACGGAGAGACGGATGCAGCCGAGCTAAGGGCGGAGGGGGAGGGGGGAGGAGGGGAACAGTGTCTGCGCGTGCCACGGGCACACCCGACCTTCAACGACCCGATGGGAACGCGACCCTGAATTTCGCTGGTCTTCCAACCGACCTTACCGCAAACGCGAAACGCCTGGCGAAATGCCACTGACATACCGACAAAATTTTCTACGCAAGAAGCGTCGACTCATCGGCGACGATAAACGTTCGATACAAAATAATGAATGAACGAAGTGATTTACTGTACAATAAGACCAAGAATCCACCAGGCACATACAGGAAAATAGAAAAACCTAAACCGGAACTGACGCAACTAAAAAATGAATAGAATAATAACAACAATACTAATAAAAATGAAAGTAAATTTAAAAAATTGAAATAAAATAAAGATGAAGGAAGAGAGGGGGGAACTATTTTTATTTGGAACGTCGCGAGAATATATTCGTATTGGAACGAGAACCGTTCGGTGGATAAGCCGAGAGTCGACGAAAATAAGAATCCGTTGACATTTTCAAAGTAGCAACGGGAACGAGCTATTTGCATTACGATTTTGCTTCACTTTGATGACTGCGCAACAGTTGAACTTTCGACGATTCGCGAGCGCAGAGATATTTTCAACGCGGTGAATATAACATATATATATCGATCGAGAGGTTTTAACCGAGTCGCGTATAATCTCGTTAGCTGCCGTAAATACGCCGTAAATATTTTATATTTTATTTTCGTTCGTATCCAGCCAAGCGCTGCCGTAGCGGCGCGAGACTTGGCCTTTGGGAGTGAAATGCAATGGTTTTCATTTGCGGAGGGTAACACGAGGGAGGCTTTAACGTTTATTACGAGCGCGTCTCTATATCTACGCGCGAGGCAAAAACAACGTGGGAGAGGTCGAGTGAAAGAGCCGTGCGACACACTCAGCGGGACGTTAAACTCCCTTCTCATTTTTCTTCATCTCCGCTTTCCGCGTGGTTAGTGCACAGGCCCGCTCTCTATCACTCGCCGGTTTACCAGCCGCGGTAACCAAACCCGCCCACGGGCGAAGCACGAAGGCGTGTGCAATATAGATAAGCGCGCGCAATGCACCGCTCTCTCTCTCTGTATCCAGTTCAAATTCCTAAGCTATGTAAATAAAGAATTTCGTAAAGATATTCCGCTACCGTATCAACCCGATCGACGAGATTTAATCGACGAACAGAGAATTACCATTTGCCAGATGTCAACGAGTCGTTACGCCCGTAAGTCCTGCCGATCTACGATCAGCGAGTCTCGGCTCGTCCGCGAGAGACGAGGGGGAACAAGAAGGAAGGAGGTTTGCCGAGAGGGCGGCGAAGAACGAGCGGAAGAAAGGGTCGAGTGAGGATTTTATTTATTCCTTTTTTTTACCGAGAGAAAAAAAAAGAGTGCCGGCACGGATAGCACAGAGAGAATACGAGGAACAGCGCGGCAGCGGCCGGAGGACGAGACCGAGCGAGGGCGAGTAAGGAAGGAGCATTGAGAGGGACGGAGAGAGACACCGTGCCAGGTTCCCGAGCGCGGCCTGTATTTATCCCCGTACAATGTTGCCGGCTCGCAGTCGGTGACCCAGGCCCGCCTAGCGAGCCGGATCAATATTCTCCGAGCCGGCAACTGCGCATCCGTGCGCTCAGCTGATTCGAGGGACTCGTCGTCTCGCTACAGACCCGGCGACTGGTGTGTTCGAAGTCTCGGGAGGCCTTCCTGGCTTCGCGTGCGTACAACACACGGCTCGTTCCATGCAACGAGGAGAAATCCTCCGAGCTGTACGGAGTATTTCAGTCGCTGGCTGTGGCAACCACTTATCCTTCGAATGGGGAATAGGCGAGGCGGCGAACGAGGCGCGCTGTTCGGACTCTCGCCTCTATTTCACTTTCGTTCGTTCTACATCCCAAATTGGGCGGTAAACCGCCCAAAAAAGTCTTCGAACCTAAGCTACCTCGGCTTCCAATTTCTGCTTATGTCGGACAGAAAAAAAAAAAAAACATTCGACGAAAGATACTGAGGATGTTACAGCGCGGTGTTAATATTACCGTAAAGTCTTTAGCATCGAGGATAGCGGGCTCGAACTTCGTTCGTTCCTCGTCTCTCTCACTGTTCGCACGTTCCAATCCGTTCGAGACGTTGACCTTCTCTCTCTCTCGAACGGTTTTCGTCTCGTATCCTTCACGAATCGCTAATCTCCCCTCCCTTCGAAACCGCCCACCCATTTTACCCCCACAATTTCGCTCGTTCTTCCAATCGGCGTTCGCTTGCCGACACGTTTGACACGAAGTTTCTCTGCCTGCGTCCCTCTCGTTTCGTCTACTTTGCCAACACAGAGAACACTTCGGGAACTATTCTCAGCTGGTTTCTCCATCTTATTCTCTCCGAGTTCCTGCCTCCCCCTTAGACTCTGCGGCTCCCACCGAAAGCACCGATCGCCCAGGGACCGAAACGCTCCTACGCTCTATCTCGCCTCGATCCCTCCAGCTATGTTCCGACCCGCTAAGTACCGGTTCTCAATCTTTCTTTCGTCGAGATACATCACATTGTCTCCGGTCATCTCGATTTATCCATGCCGTGAGAAAGCTTTCACCCGTTTCCGCTGCATAATATCTTCATTTATTCGCGACCCGAATTTTCGGAACTGATTTAGCTCGTTGCTAAAATATTCCCTAACGACTCTCCGCCTAATGCGCAATTAACCCCCTTCTAGCGCGGAAATATATAATTGGCCTTCCACGAAAATGTCGCCAATAATAAACGTACCGCTTAGACCCTTCGGGACCACGGAAAGAACAAGTTTGAGTTATCGAAAAAAGGTACCTAAAATGGAGCGTTATTTTTCTCTGTAATTCATTTGGCACGAATGGCCCCATTTAATTGTATATGAATATATACACTAATGGAAACGATCGATTATACGTTGTGCTCATTGGGACCGACAGGGTCGTAAATTTTTTACAATCCATAATCTACTCTTTATGAATAATATATAGACGAATCGGATCGCTGACAGCATCGACAGTGCATCGAGGCCGATCGATTATACAATGCACCCAGACAAAAAATCATCACCGCTGCCCGCAAATAAATATACATTTAATCAACATAAATACTTATTTGAATAAATAAATAATTGAATTAAATAAATAATGATTTTCCTGATACCCATTAAATACTTTTTTTTTTGGGTGTGTGCTCATCAGAACCGACGGTATCGCACACTTTTCACGATCCACTCGCTACTTTATCGTTCTTTCGTCGCCGACACCTCGCCCGTTCCTCTTCCCTTCCGAAAATCACCTTCACACCTTTTTCTGTCCCTTTCTACCTGACCATGACCAACCGGCGTCGGAAACGCGCTTTCGCGGCCTCGAGACGTGACCCGAAGCTCTACCGTCCGAAGGGGGGGGGGGATCGAAATTCGCTCTTACGATAACGAACGACGATCCATTTTATCGTTCTTTCGCAACCGGTGCCTCGCCCGATCCTCTTCCCTTCCAAAAAACGCCTCCAACCTTTTTTTGTCCCTTTCTCCCTGACCATGACCAACCGACGACGGAAACGCGCTTCCGCGGCCTCGAGACGTGACCCGGAGTTGTACAGGCGGGGGGCCGGAGGGACAAGAGGGTTGAAAATTCGCTCTCGCGTATATGTGTTAGAATCCACCTCTCGCACGAGGCATCCTCCCCTCGACGATTCCCCCGGGGAAACACGGGCACTCTCCGAAGGCGTCTAGTCATGTTATACAGGAGAAGGCTCCTTGAACGACCTTGCCGAGTGTACAGAGTGAAGACGAAGCTAGCGCGCCATCGGCGGAGGTCGGGCCGGACGGAGAGAATTCTATATCCGAACGTAATGATTCTTCGTTAAATTGAAAGTTTACGGTCGGGCTTCGTTACATCGGCTTTCACGCGAAGGCCACTGTAGGAAAACTCAACCGGGCGATCGTGGGCAGTAAAAAATGGTAGGTGGGAGTGAGCGCCGCACGGCGAGAGAGATTATAAGGCTCGTTCTTTATCCAATCTGCTGAGTGTCGGCTGATTACGCTCCCGCTGAAAGTCCCATTGATCGGCGAGCTCGCACGAGCAACGGCAAACATTGAAACCCACGCACCGATCCCTCCGCGGCCACACTTTCATCTACAATCTCGCCGGAAGTCGCGTCGGACAAAGGTCCAACCATTTGGAGAATTATTTTTTATAATCATAACCAAAACCCGCAAACGCTAAGATTATAAATAAATAATCAATAATAAATTATTAATAATAATTTTTAAAGTACGTTCAAACACATTTTTTTATATATAAACAAATTAGCATAGAGGCGGCGCGACACGTGTTCGAGGTATAGTACACTGTAACCTATATCTATAGCATACGCTATATCTATAGTAAATGGTGAGTAAATTCAATACACTATAGCACACAGCTACAGCATTCGTATAGCAGACGACAAACAATCGCAAAGGCAACAGTAGATAGGCCGCCTTTCGATATGTTTGAATAGACTTTTAGCCCGTTTTTCGAAGTTAGTTATCTCCGCCACTTCACATGTATTTTCCTAATCCATCGCTACAAAGACGCTCCCATATCCACAGATCTAGGGTATCAAGTTCTGTCAAGAGTTTCGTCAAACACTGGAGACAACGAAAACAGTGGGCAGTCGGGAGTTATAGAAGATCAAATGTAAAAATTTAATAAAAAAAATAATCCCTTAGCGTTACGAGATTTAATTACCTCGAGTAGATGGCACATCGAACAAAGGTCGAACCACTCAGAAAATAATTTTTTAAAAGATCGAATGTCAGAAAAAAAAACAAAGAAAACAATCCATTAGCGGTCCGAGACTTCATTACCTCGAGTAAACAAAAATATCTTCGGAAAATAGAGAATATATCTAAATTTTATGCAAATTATTATGCAGTCGCAGTACAGCAATTATTGGCCGTACAGCGGCTCGCATCGGTAAGCGTAGCGCACGGAAAAACAGTTGCCACGTGGCAGAGACTAATTTG
This sequence comes from Ichneumon xanthorius, assembly GCA_917499995.1. Classification (NCBI taxonomy): domain Eukaryota; kingdom Metazoa; phylum Arthropoda; class Insecta; order Hymenoptera; family Ichneumonidae; genus Ichneumon; species Ichneumon xanthorius. The sequence continues at coordinate 13,844,097 of OU824205.1, read as the reverse complement.
CAAAGTGCGGAGAGGGTTTTTGCTCGCTCATTTGTACGTTGCGAGTCGATGTTTTCAGACTCGAAGGTGACTTGCCGCTGTACCCACCCGGCCGGGCAGATAAATAATTCGTTCGCATGTTCGTGTCAGAGTGGGGGGAACGAAGGAGAGCCAGATACTTGTGAAGTTGCGATAGCCGCGCGATTATCGCTACTGTATCAACACTCGAGGGACTTCGCTAGCTGCTAATGTTCGCACGATTGTTGGCTCGCGGACTTAAAAACAAAAAAAAAGATGCAACGTCTTGTTCGACGGGACATTCTTGCGGTCAGGAAAAAAAAAACACCGAAGAGCGACTCTCTTCGCTCTCGTGTGAGGATTGTGCAGTCTTAGTTGACAAGTCGGTCGGTCTCAGTTGTATTTATAGAAGGGACGAGGATCACAAAACGTATGTGCAGCACACGACCCACGCTGACTGACCGAGTTTGCAATCGATAGCCAATATCGAGGTTGTCCTTCTACGGTGCAAACGGGGAGCGCTGAGCCGCGCTCACCTCTACGGAGAGTGGATCAGCGTGATTCACAGAGCGACTGTATCACCTCAATGTGCCTACAATATGCCTACGAATAAGTTCGTGCGGCGTGATATAAGAAAAAAAAAATAATAGTAAGAAAAAAAAATAATAATAATAATTCTCCCCGATATATCGCACGGGGACGGAGAGAGAGCGTCACGAAAAAGTGAAAGCCCGTTTCGCTCGTGGAAGAAAAAAAATTCGTAACTCTCTCGCGAGCGTACGGGCGACTCTCGACCATGCGGTGCGATTTGTATATCGTTCCGTACGTGCGATATATATTTTTTTTGTCCGAACCCTTCGCGAGTTTCGGCAGGACACACCGGTCCGTCCTCGACCCGGACAAGTAACAGCTGCTACCGCCGGGTGAGAGACACGGTGAATTCTGCCGGAACAAAGCGACTCAGCGAGGAGGCAGAAACCCGAGGAACGGCGGAGGGGCAGAGAGACCGGGAGCTCGATTGCAGCTCCTTATACCTGCCGCGAATGAAAACCCTCGCCAGACCGAGAAGGAAACCAGACTCATGTTCTCGGAGGAATTTAGCAAGATCCACCGACCGCAATAAGCTAAGTTAAGCCTTCCATCTTTCTCGAAACGAGAACGCTGCGATTATCCCTCGAAATTCTGTGCAGAATGTTTTTTTTTTTTTCCCAACGCTAATCCATTCAACCAATAGGAATAAGAACCAAATTATTTAATATAAACTGTCTTGTCCTGTCCCGTATAAAAAAAAACCCCTCGGGAGACCGACAAGGAAACCAGAGCACGTTTTCGGAAAAATTTACCAAGATCCATCGACCGCAATAAGCTAAGTTAAGCCCTTCCATCCTTTTCGAAACGAGAACGCCACGATTATAGGTCCATTTTTCTTTATTTAGGACATTTTCTTTTAAATCTTCGCAACGATAATCCATTGAGCGAAACGGAAAAGGAAATAAATGATTTAATAAAAACTGTCCAGGCGAGTACCTTATGCAATAAAAACTCGATTGCAGCTCTTTATATTTCCAGCGAATGAAAACCCTCGTCATACCGAGAAGGAAACCAGACTCGCGTTCTCGGAGGAATTCAGCAAGATCCACCGACCGCAATAGAAAAAGTTACTCTCCCATATTTCTCGAAGCCAGAACGCTGCAATTATCGCTCGAATTTTTTTTCACTTTTTTTTCATCTTCCCAACGATAATCCATCGAACCAACACGAATAAGTAATAATTTATTCAATAAAAGCCGTCTTATCGATTCCCCGCGAGTCTCCACGATAGTTCAACGTCATAAAATGCTATTTTTATTATTCTATAAAAAGTAAAAAAAAAAAAAGAAAGCTTAACAGCGATAGGAGAGTTTTATTTGCGAGTCCTCAGCAGACGATCTCCTGCATATTGGATAAGTTCGGCGCCGTGTTACGTAGCCCGCAGAATTTTCGTTGCAAAAGTCTCTTCCCCGGGGCGCGATATACGACAGGCTCCGGCGAAAGAAAGCCCCGCGAGACGTTCGTGTTCGGTCACGGGGTTCCCCGGATCGTTTTCTTCCTGGCGAGCGTCGAGCGCAGGTTAGACCTTTCTCGCATTTTCGATAACTCCTCCCTTCGTTCGGCCAGCTAGCTAGAGCTCGCGCGAAGTTCGGAGAGCAGCCCGTGCCGGTGCGGCCGTTCGCATTTGCGACGTTGCCATGCGCGTGCTTTCCTACAGCCCCGTCCCGCGTCCGTGTGCGCGTCGCGCGTCTGTGTGCGCGCGCGCCTTCCCGCGACGTTGCCACGTCGACCACGGGGGGGAGAAGCCACGAGGAGGCCGGGTTCCATTCGACGTTCGCCAGTCAGTTTTTGTGTCTCCTGCGTGCCAGATACGCTCGGAAGCATCGCGAACGGAGCCACACACGCCGGAGGCACCGCCGAAGAATATTATCGCAAAAATTCACTCGAGAGCTCCGGCCGCACTCAACGCCGTCATGTGACACGCGTAGAGAGCTTATTCGCCGTCCGAGAAACCAGAGAGATATTCACGTAACGCGGCGACAGGCACATCGAGACGTTAGTAAGGTTTGGCGCGCGCTTATGCGCGAGGCCAAATGAGACGAGAAAACTCGGAAGGATAAATATAAAGAAAAAAAAAAAAAAAATACGTATAGTGTCCGCACGACGTTAGATCATCGAATAGTTCTATTCAAGAGTTTATCGTCGCTGATTAACGGTGTACAGAGCCGTGATTTAGCGGGAGTTACACAATCGCTATGTCGCCGTCAAAGGCGGGAGCCGGCACCAGTGAGTACGCTGGCCGATCGAGTGAATACATAGCGAACGGTTAATAAATCACGGCTCTTCCCCCACCCCCTCCCCCGCCCTTCGTCCCGCTTCTCATGGAATTAAAATTTACCGGTTAAAGAGAAGAGACCTCGGGTTTGTCGGAATTATCCCTATAAATGAAAAGTGACTGAAAGAAGAGTAAAAGAATAAAAGAATTTAAGTAGAATAGACGAACAGTGAATATCAATAATAATTCCGAGGTTAATTTTCGAGGATCGTGCGTCGATTCGACCGTCAACAGTAAAGTTCGATCGTTTCGATAATATATTATTATCCGATGTATATTATCGTAGGATAATATTTTGTTATCGGAAAGCTGGATGTTCGAGGGAGGCTTTTTTTTTTTAAGTTTGGTCTCGCGAAGCTCGAGAACTAACCGACGGCTCTAGAGCCAGGAGATGGGAGGTAGCTCGCGCTACAACTCCATCGGACGATATAAAGTTGAATGTATCAGCCTCAGTGATGAGGGTAAGAGTGATACTCGGGGTGCCGCGATGCTTTATCCCGATCGCGTTGCAGCTCGTTCTGCTGGTCGGCCTTTTACTGGACTTGAACGAGGTGGTCTCCTCGTCGAGCCTGCCTCGGGAGGAAGTCGACGAATTTATAAAGAATTGTCCGGCGGGTTGCCGCTGCGACGGTTGGAACTTTTACTGCGAGGAGAGAAGCTTCCTCGGTCTCGGCCTGCCGGCGGAGGCCCGGGACGTTGTTCTGCGGGAGGTTCGAGCGGCCACGCTGCCGGTAACGGCACTGGAGCTCGCCGGCAAATTGCGAAGCCTCGCTTGGATATCGAGCGACATAGAGCGGGTGGAAACTGGCGCTTTTCAATCGACGCCGCTGCTGGAGAGCCTCAACTTAGGTGACAATCGTCTCACGGGATTGCCGATCGACGCGCTCAGGCCGCTCACCAATCTGAGACACTTGAATCTCACGGGCAACCGTCTCGTCAGTTTACCGCGCGCTTTGTTCCACGGATTGGATAAACTCGAGGAGATCGTCGTGTCGAACAATCGTCTGAGCGTTCTGCCCTTTCAGGCGTTCACCGAGGCGAGATCGCTCAATCGGCTGGACGTGTCGAAGAATTTCTTGGTCTCCCTGCCCGATCACACATTCAAGACCAACAAGGAACTTCTGGTTCTGCGGCTCTCGAAGAATCGTCTGACAAAACTGCCCGGACGATTGTTCTCGGGACTGCAGAAGATCCAGCGTTTAGAGCTCGGCGACAACGAGATCGACAATCTGCCCCGCGGTCTCTTCAACGAGCTCGGCACACTCGAGTACCTCGACGTGTCGGGAAACCCTCTGACGAACCTGAGCAACGTGGCCTTTCAGGGACTCGACAGTCTCGTCTGGCTCGACGTCGGAAGAACGAAACTCACGAGGCTGACGCGCGATCTCTGGCGACCGGTCAAGAATCTTCGAAGCCTCAGTTTCTCAAAGACCCGAATCGAGATACTCGGTAACTTCGACCTCGCCGGTCTGCGGCGGTTGGAGAGCCTCACGATAACGGACAGTCCGCTGCGCGAGATCGGCACGAAGACCCTCGAGGAGACGCCGTTTCTTAGGAATCTCGATCTTCGGGACAACGATCTGGCGTTTCTGCCCGCCAACCTCGCGCACCTCACGAGGATATCCCAGCTGCAGTTGGGCGGAAATCCGTGGGCCTGCGACTGCCGGATGTTCTGGTTCCTCAAGTGGGCAGAGAGCCACGCACACCGGACAGCCTTCGACAGCGGTCTCAGGTGCGGCCACGAAAAAGCCACCGTCGACACGCTCCAGGCTCTGAGGTACTTAAACTGCACGGCTCCCTATCTCTCTTACGTTACCGGCGAGAACGAGCTTCATCCGCTTCTCGGCACCGTCCTGCTCGAGTGCGAGTTCAACGGCAATCCGGCGCCGACCTTGACCTGGGTCACTCCCACCCTCGAGGTCTTCCATTGGATTCCCGATCCGTCTTTTCCCGATGTCTTTCACGATCATCCGAGCGCCCATCGGGACAACATCAAGTCGCCGGTCAACGCCGGCGACGAACGGGCCGACTATCGCGCCTCGGACAGAATTCGCCTCCTCGACAACGGATCCCTCCTCATCACCGGCCTCCTCCGGCACGACGTCGGCCGTTACAAATGCTACGCCGTCAATCCGATCGCCAACGTGACGACTTACATCTATCTCAGGATGGATCCCGTTACCTATCATCGGATCAAGATATTCAGCATCGCTGTCGGGGCGGCGAGCGCCACGGGATTTCTTCTCCTGACACTGTTCGTACAGTTTCTGCGCTATCTCATCGGCAGGTGAGTATCTCACGCAATCGTCGCTCGCCGACGAGAAAAATCGTTGTCATTGTCGTATTCATTTTTCTTTTGCAAAAAAAGTATTTTTACGTTATTTAAGTTTTTTTTTTTTTTTATGAGATCAACTTTTTTTATCTTGCTTGTTTCGTCGGTGTATCCGGTTTCTTTTTGTTTCTGTACAATTATCGATGTCATAATGATTGTTATAATCGTACTGCCATTACTGTTCATTGACTTTTATATATTTCTGTGTACTTTTTGAATGCTGCTCGCCGCATCGCGAAGATAGAGAACGAACTGAACGGAAATGAACAAAAAAAAAAGTCTGAAATTAAATGAAAAGAAAAGAACAAACGTAACACACACGCAAAACACGCAACGTTCTTCGTGGTTTTTTCCTCGGCGTCGACAAAAATGTTTTGACACCCTCGGAGTTCACGAATTGGAAGTTTGACGGAATAAAAAAAAAGTTATGGTCTCGAAGAAGCAACAAAAGCAAATTAGAAAAATCTCATTTAAATTCATCGCCGAAATTATCGTAGGTGCGGCTGTGGCAGATGGTGTTTATGCTGCAGACGCGTTGGTGTTACACCGCGAGCCAAGCAGATCTATCAGATGCTGGACAACATCGAACACTACAAGAGTCAGCAGCTCGAGCGTCTACGTGAGAATTATACACAACAGGTGCACAGGATTAAGGACAACTGCGCCGAGCAGGTCGAGTGGATACGCGACAGCTACGAGGGACAGATGAGGCACATTCGAGACATCAGAGAGTACGGAACGAATCATCTCACTTCCCTCAGAGATCAGTATTACGATCAGGTAATCATTGCAGGTAGTTTGTAGAGATTATTTTTAAAAATCAAAGCTGGCGTTGTTTTCTACGCCACGAGTTCCCCCTCCCTGGAAGACGCTAAAAATAAATCTAAACACTGTACAAACATTTAGTTTGAAAACCAATGAACGGCAGCTATTTAGACAAAAAGTTTCTAAAATTTTATAAAAATTTTTATCTTTTGATAAAATTTTTGTCAATTTTAGGAAAAAGATTCCTAATTTTTATATCTGGTATTTTAATTGTACAAAAAAAGTGCATTAACGTTCAATTAATGTAAGTAATGCAAGCAAATTTTATGTTCCGGTACATTAAATGTACAATTTATTTGTACAGTGTAGATCGCAAACATGTTTCGATCATTCGATTGAAAAACGTTCCTCATTTTCTTTTTTTTTCATTCCCACAAAACTCCGCGAGATCTCGGATGTGCTGGGGGTGGGGAGGGGTGTAACGATGAAAAAAAAAACCAGGGGTAATCCTTCCATCATACGTTTGTCCCGACAGGTAAAGAGGGTGCGAGACTATTCGACCGGGCAGCTGAATTGGGTACGAGAGAACTACGTCTTCCAGCGCAACAAGATAAGAAAGTTCAGCGCCCACCAGGTTTTGCGTCTGCGGGAGTCGTACAAGTATCAGCAGCAGACCCTTAACAAAGTGCTGGAGAATCTGCCGAACTTGTATTTCGACAACTGCCGCAGCGGTTCGTGCGGCAAGAGCGACTCGGCGGTCTTCGATCCGAAGGACATGAGCTCGGCGGGTATGGACACTTATTTCAAGGCGAAGCTCCACGAGTTCGCCGCGTGCAACAACAGCATGGAGGATCTGAACAGCGAGTACTACACGCCCACAGATTTTTCCGGCACGAGTCCTCACGCCCTAGGATTCATCGACGGTATTCACATAAACTACATCGAAGACGGTCCGCCCCCTCCCCTGGATCCGCCGCTGGGACCGAACTGCGCTGTCCTGCAGAGGATCGAGGAATTCGGAAGCAGTTCGTCCTTCGGCGAAGTCGGCTCCGAGTACTCGGTGCGCGTCTACTGCGGCAACAGCGCCGACGCGCTGGCCCGGAAAGAGAACGGCGAACCGGAAGCGCTCGGGCTCCTCGGACCCAGCACCAGCTTACCGGACTTGCCACACGAGACACGACTGTAATCTTTGGCCTAATGCAAGGGACACTGTTTTTTTTTCTTGTCTCGTCGTTGGGTCGAATGGAAAAAATAAAATAAGCGCGGAGTGATCACAACTAGCTGCGACTCTTAACTCTATTTTTTATCCCTCTCAAACTATGTGATGGTGAATGGTGAAAAGAAAAAAAAAATTAAATGAAAAAGATCGAATCTGTTTTTCTACTCTTCGTCGGGTGTGAAGAGCTGCGTTAGAGTATCGACGTTTTATTTTCACTGGATGACATTGAGCGGGGATCGTGCCTGAGGCGAGGCGGACCAGTGTCGGGGGAGGAACCGGAAACTGGAGTGTCTTCGCGAGTCGGAGACGATACGAACTCGGATTTTGTTCGAAGTGTGAGAAACATGGAAATGGATTTAAATGGTGATTTTTTTTTCTGCGAGGTTACGAACGTTAGAACATTGTTGTGTCTATTTCTCGAAATCCTGTCGACGTTGATGGACGAACCTCCGGACGGGAAGATTGATAAAAACTGCACGCGGAGGATTACGAAGATTTCCAACCGTAAAGTCGCGATTTAAGAGAGAGAGAGAGAGCGATGGTGAGAGGGTGAGAGTGAATGAGAGAGATAAAAGTTTGTAATGCCTAGGTGTCAATTGAAGTAAGGTCAAAGATTCCTAATTAATTTTCACTTGTAAATAAGAAACTCCGTGGGAGTTTGGAACTCGGTCGACGAGGTGCGAGAACGTTCGAGTTAGCTTTCTCAGCTATTTTTGTTCAGTTGTTTTAATTGTTTTTTCTTTTTTTTTAATCTCGTGCGCCGGGTCGAAATTCGAGAAATTTACGATTTTTCGAGTCGAGTGTCCGAAGACGTTCTCGTACCTCTGCCAGACCACGAGCCGTTTCAACGCGCGGAAAAAAATATTATAATAATACATAAAGAAATCATGGGAAAAAAAGAAACCGGACGTTTTTGCGTGGCGCAATCTGCGTCTCTTCGAACCATCGTCGTTGAATTATTATTCGTCGTCCGACTGTTTCGCGGGAACTTGTTGGGCTCTTTCCGACGATTAAGCGGAAACCGGACGTGAAAGTCGAGAGCTTGGCGAGGAGAGGGGGAAAAATCGTGAGAGAGAGCGAAAGATTCACCGACGAATTTTAACGTAATTTAGGGTAACGAAGCAAAACTCATGCGCTTACGCGGTGACGCGACTTAAAGCAAGATGTAAGTAGTGAGAAAATTCTGTGATCTCTTGGGCGAGTCGCATCGACATTAACGTGGTCCGATTAAATTTTCTCGTGTTTGAAGTAATTTCGTTACTTTTTTCTTTTTTCGTACTTTTATCGGTGTTTATTTTTTCTGTCTCGTGTTTGAAAAACCCGAAGTGAGAAAAATGCGAAAAATGTTATTACCATGAAAACGGAGTGGGTAAACGTAGAGTCTCGGTCTATTGACCGAGTTTACCGAGCAGTTCTCTTGTAGTGTGTTATCGTTTCGTGACGGTGCAGTGTTAGAAATAAAAAAATATATATAAAAATGTTTTAAAAAATGCTCAAAAAACGTTCGAAAGCCGGCGAACGACAGGATTCGATGCGACTGGCTCAGCAAAGATGACTGTGTAGATGGTGCAATTTTGTGATCGATCGGCCGCGTGCCTTGTACGGAGACGAACCTTTACGCAATAAAGCATGGCGTCGCTTCAATGGGGCCCTTTCGTTATTATTTTCTATCATATTTAATTTCACGTAAAAAAAAATCGGTTACTTTATGTTTTCTTTGTTCGAGAATAAATTCACGGTGAAAAAAATATCGAAGCGAAAATAAAAATTCGCCGGATGCCCGTAGCAGTATCAATTTAATCTTCGAGTCAATAATGCACCGAGTGGAGTGTCGGATAAGCTACTAATACGAAATAATACCAGCCCTTCACGAGTACCTCTTATATTATCATTTAATTTTCGCAATTTTTAAAAGTTATTTTTTATATCGCCCCGCGGCTCTGCGCGGACTCGCGAGATTTTAATACCGTAATTACAAAGATTCAAACTTTTTAACTGAAAAATATACGAAACTCGATCGAGTTTGCTGTATCGACGGTTTCTCAGGTGCTTTAACTTTGCGAACCTTGAAGATTGTCATTGACAATTTGCAAAACGTATTCTCATACATTCGGCGCTCAGTGTATATATATATATGTATATATACATATATATAAATTACATATATCGACTATATGTAATTCGAAACAATTGAACGATGATCGATCTTCGCGACTCGCGATAAACACCTTCGAAGCTCGATAACCGCGCCGGGCAAAATCTTCATTTCTAATCGTAAAAACAAACTCAATATATAGTGTTCTGCAGTGTGCAATCGTCAATTCATCGACGTATGAATGAATTACTCCTTGGCGAAAGATACGGGGGTGAAAAATTAAAAAATTAAAAAAGTAAAAATGTTCGTAGCTTTCACCGAGGTTGTCTACACCGTTCAATTTTACCGATTAAAGAATACGCCGATAAGCCATCGGGATGGAGCATCCGGGTATGAGTGCAAAACAAAACTCCGTACCGTCGAGTAACAGTTACTCAATGGTCAAGATATTAATAGATGGCCAGTCGCGAGGGGCATGGTCGTGCGTAAAGACTGCTATAGACGAACTCTCAGTGTATGCACACATTGCCGCCAGAGTTCATAGAAAAAAATAACGCAACGCGCGGATATAGGGGGTTCAAAAAAAAAAATGTGTATGATGAATCGTCCGACGCTGTAGTAGCGCGTCGGGCGAATGTATCTCCTGTATTGTATCGACGTTGCAACGAGAGCTTCCGTCAAAAAATGAAAAAAATAAATAAATAACAAAATAAAAATAAAAAAAATAGAAACGAAAAAATTAAAACAGAAAGAGAAAAAGTGTAATCGTGCGGGCATACTTGAAAAAAATCTATCGACTATAGTTGTGTCAGATTAGATAAAACAAAAAAATGCTTAGATGAATCACTTCCTCGCGACATTTTTTCTCGTAAAATTGTTGTGGAAAGAAAAAACAAAAATATATCATTGTGTCAGTGTGCACGATACGCCAAAGTCGTGGAGCCGATTCTATCTCCGATAATTGTCATTTTTCGCGTATATTTTCATAAGAGAGTAAAAAAGAAGAATAAAAAAAAATGTTTTGAAACTGAAATATTAATTCATCGAATTAAAGATGAACGATAGGATGCACGATCGATACTTCCGACTGTTATGTAAAATTAATAAACAGAATTAAAAAAAAAGGTCCCTGAGCAATTATTGATTTTTCCAAAGTGAACCTTTGCAGCTTTTCGAGGAAACTCGAGCTCGAAGTTTGGGTCGGTGGAGCGGGGACAGTTCACGGAAAGCCTCTCCCGAGTGCCGAGCGCGCCCCGAGACGGGAGTCCAGCGCGAAGAGCAACCGTGAAAGCAGAGCGCCGTTCGTGACGTCACCGATGCGGAGGAAGAGCGTGGACTTACGTCTCGGGCTTGCGTAAGCCGTTCCACCGGCGCGACGAGCTCTCATTGAGTCGCGCTCGACGCTCGCTAAAATGTTCAGTCCCTCCGTACACCGTAACTGGAAGCGTCTCGTAAACTGATTCGAGACGTTTCAACAAAGGGCGTGGAAGAACAGAAAACGTACAAGCGAGTAGCCTCGGCTCTTCGTTATTCCCGAGCGAATCGTCTTATCGCTCGTGCACGGTCGATCTCTTATCAGTTTCACGGGATATCTTTGAACCGACTTTGGGCACGTCTGGACTATTTTTTCGTCGTGGAGTTTCACGGCAAAGAGTGGGAGACCTAGGTGGACGATCGGCTGCGTGTAACCGATGAAGCGAGTCGGCGAAGAAAACAGCTCAGTTTTTATTTGTCTGCTGCCGTTGCCGTGGATCGACGAGCTACTTCTTTGCGGGAGACAGAGAGAGAGACAGAGACTTAGAACGTGAGGTTCGAGTTAAGAATTTTTTTTGTAAATTTTACCTGAACACGAGATTAATTCGATCGAAGGTTACACCGTCGATGCACCTTGCGATGCCTTCGGACTTCCTACTCTCTTTTCTCGAGCGTAAAGTCGAACGAAATTCTCCGTTGATAAAGCTTGCGGGAGAAAGAGCTTAGAACGTTATGTTCGAGTTGAGAATTTTTCGTGAGTTTTTACCTGGACATGATCGAGGCCTGAACCATAAAGAACATTGTTTGGAGCACGAGATTAATTCGAACGAAGGGTTACACCGTCGATGTACCTTACGATGCGCCGCCTTCGGCATGCGGACTTCCCACTTTCTTTCTCGATCAAAATTTTCTGTTGATTTAGAGTAGAAGGCGTGTATCGAAACTTTGTTTTTTTGACGTACCTTTTCTTGAGTCCTATTCCACACGATGACGCTGTGGCCGCTGTTGATGAGGTTCTTGACGATGCCGCTGCCCATTATTCCGAGTCCGAGGAAACCGAACTTGAGGGTCGACGGGAGGATGTTCTTCTCCTTGAGGGTCTCGGAGAGAGTCTCGACGTCCAGGGGCGGTGTTACCTTCGGCAGGGAAAAATAGAATCGTGCGTAAACGACTGGTAAATTAAATATCCGCGAAATTTATCGATATCGCTAAATTAATTTGTTCTCTTTGAGAGCTGTTGGAGAAATTTATTTTTGCATGATTTTTTTTATGACGCTGCATAATTATCGGTAATTCGGATTTTAAGACGTTGGTCGCGTTTAAGTCGATGTTGTAACGAGTCTTATTGAAAAAAAAATCATGCTTTAAAAGAAAAGTGAGCTTGAAGGAATGATAAAAAGCTGGCTGGTGTGTCGAATTTATAAGCGAGTTACTTTCGACAAGGAAAAATAATATTGTGCATAAATTACTAGAAAATTAAATAGCCGCGAAAATTATCGATATCGTTAAATTGATTTCTTCTGGTCGAGAGCTGTTGGCGAAATTGACTTTTGCATTATTTTTTACCGCGCTCCATAATTACTAGTGATTCGGATTTAACAAAAGTTGGTCGCGTTTAACAGGATATTGTAACGAGTCTCATTGAAAAAAATCATGCAAAGGAATCATAAAAATCTGGTTGGTGTGTCCAATTTATAAGCGAATTACCTTTGGTAATTAAAAATAATATCGTGCTTAAACGATTGGTAAATTAAATATCCGCGAAATTTATCGATATCGTTAAATTCATTTCTTCGGTTTGAGCTGTTGGGAAAATTGATTTTTACATGATTTTTTACCGCGCTGCATAATTACCGCAAATTCGGATAAAAAAACGTTTGTCGCGTTTAGCTCGATATTGTAATGAGACTCATTAAAAAAAATCATATTTTAAAACAAAAATGAGCTTAGAGGAATGATAAAAAGCTCGCACGATTAACGTTCGCGGTATTCGTGTGTCAAATTTATAAGCGAAAAAATTCATTGATAACGATATTAAAACGAAGGTCGGTAACTCGTGATCGCAAAATCTTTATCGAGTTGCAAAAAGTATTATCGTCGCGATCGATTCGACAGGCGAACTCAACGGCGACGATCGATCGCGTCGAATGCAATCGGTAAAGAAATGTCGCGGCAGTGAACTCATCCGTCGGCGACACGAGGGATGAGAACCACTGCCGCCGCGAGAGATAGCATTGCCGGCCGCCGGACGCCTCCCCCGGTACGTGAAATTTGAAGCATTACAACGCGGACGTGTCCCGGCGGAGTCGTCGAAAAAAAAAATTATCTGATGTAGCGGATTCCATGAACAAATAGTAAAAAAAAAACATTGAAATTTATTTGCCGAAAAATGGTAATTGACTCGAGTCCGAATTGCGCCCCGGCCGGTGTAAGGCTTTCAAAGAGAAAAAAATAAATAAAAGAACATAGGTTTTTTCGAGCCAAAGAGAAGATATCGAAGACACGCGACACATGTCTCGTCGGTCAAATCGGATTTTTTTGTCCAACAAAAAATCCGATTGGAAGACAAATAAAGACAACATTTTTAATTGTTTTTTTCGGGTCGAAGAAAAATATCGAAGACAAATGTAACAAGTGTAAGGCTTTAAATTGACTCGAAGATAAAACGAGAAAAAATAGACATATATAATTTGTTTTTTTTTCGGGTCGAAAAATGTCTCGGCCATTAAATCGGGATTTTTTTCCAACAAGTGTAAGCCTTCAAATTGACTCGAAGTAAAAAAAAATGTTAAATGCGTTATACAGATTGTTTTTTTCGGGTCGAAGAAAAATATCGAAGACGCGCGACGGGTGTCTCTCGGTCAAATCGGGATTTTTTTTGGTCCAACCGGTACTTACAGGTCTGGCTATATTGGCCGGTCTGTTGAGAAGCGTGGATCCAGATTTTCTCGGCGGAGTCGAGTGATTCATTGCTGGACTTATGCTACCGACCCGATTGCTGTTGCTGGTGCTCGACTCCCGCCTCTGCTTTTTCGCGGGACGTCGAGGCTCGCCACCTCCGCTGCTCTCCAGTCTCTTGGCCTTTGGAGTTTCCTGCGATCGTCAATATTTCGTCTCAATTATTTATTTCGCGTCTGGCAGTCTCGCCGATCTTTCGCGCGCGAATAAAATTACTCGCAGTACAATCGAACGCGCGTCGTTCGAACTGACCTTGCGAGGCTTCGGAGTCTTCGGACTCTTCTTCTCGACGACCATCGAGTCCTCCTTGAGTCTGTCGAAGAGGGAGTCCGGGTCGAGTCCATCCTCAAACACCTGATACAAACAATATTTGTTGTTTTTTTTAAATGTTAAATTTAATCAGTTTTTTACAACGAAGACAGCGATAGAAATTTTTACCTCTCCTTTGGCGATGAACTCTTCGATAGCTTCGACCGCGTCTTTGAAAGCTCCCGACTTACTCGACTTTACCAGAGTGTCTTTGAACTCGTGGTACTGCTTTATATTCGACTCCTCTATCCATGCACTAGAAGAAATATTTTTTATTGATTTATCGGCATTCACTACGATGAGTGTAAAATCTGCAAACTTAATTTTTTTGTCTTCGTCTCTCGGACACTTACTAGTTGTTAGTTCCGAAGAAGAATATACATTGCACAGGGCCTTTCTTTGTATTCGACGGCTTCTTCAAGTCCTTCGAGGGATGGGAGACCTTGGAATGCCAAGGATGCGTTAGTTTCCATGTATTTATTATTTTTTATTTTTCATTCGCATGGTTCGATGCCTCTGACACGGTTGCCTTGCAACAATTAGCAAACAGTTCCGAGACTCAAGGTTTTTCTTAAAAAATTTTCCGAATTTACAGCTTCGATTACGGCCGATTGCCTTCGGCAAAAAAAAACATCTGTGCTTCGGCAAACAGACCAAGTGTACATAATTCTTTTTTTCCATTTTATTTTATAATTTTTTTGGAGCAAAAGCTCGACGACCAAAGACCGCGTGCCGAACTCGTTCGGTCCCTCGAGTCGATGCGGAGGACAAACAAGATCGAGAAATCCCGAGCGTATGTGAAAATTTGATTGATTGGCGTAAAAAATGTTTCCCGCGTACGCGCTCATCGCAACACGACGGGCGAGCGTTAAAATTTAGGTTATATTTTCGCTATGTATGCGCGCGAATTCAAATTCAAACAACGGGTGTGGTGGGAGATCGTCGCGGTCGTAACACGCCCGAATGGTCGAAAGCGCGAGTGTTTTGAAAAAAAAAAAATATTTCGAATGTTAACAAGGATCGCGAGGGTTCGACGTGCGACGGTGAAAATCCCGCCAAAACGAACGGCGGGAGAAGTCGCCAGCCGATGGCGGGGACGGTGGACGTAAAGTGACGAATGAACCGTTAGCAGGCGCTCTCTCGTAACTTACCCGGCCGGGCCACGGCGAAAATCCCTTCATTTTCGCCCTGCAAAAATACGACAAAAAAACAAACGATTAATTCGAAACTCACGAGGTCGATACACACTTTTGAACGATGTACTTTGTCACGTAATCGATACACACCATACCAGATCGCCCAGTTTGAATACCTCGCGTGTCTCGGACATTTGTACGTAAGCTTGTTCCTCACTGACGATCGCCAAGCGACTGACTGACGAGGAGCGCTGACGAGCAAGCGTCGTTTGTGTACTACGGCGTGATCCAAAACACTCGCTGCGGGCGCTCTTCGCTACTACGCTCGTCGTGCGGCTCTTCTTGCTCCATAAATTGTGAAGGGCGCTCCAATAATCCACGCAGCTCATAACTCATGAACGGCGAGTCTTTTGATCGAGCGAACAATCGCTGCCGGGCGAATTATACGAAAAATACTATTGGAGTTAACGTTGAGATATCAGGGCCGTTGGCTTCCGGATGCGTTCAAAGCTCCGTGGTTACAGACGCGACGTTCCATCAGACGCCATCTTTAGTGACGCAATCTCCGCTCTGACGACACGAATTTTATGTATCAAAAAAAAAATGCTGCGTTCAATGGTCGAGCGGAAACTTTGAATTTTCAAGTTTTTGAAAGTTTCGACATCGAACCGATTTAACTCCGCACACGCATCGGATGTTATGAGGGAAAAAAAATTATTTCCATACTTACGATAGAAAATGCGGCAATCTGGAAATGAATTGTTACTAAAAAATCTCCTGGTCTATAAACAAAAACTCGTTCAACCACGATTACTGGGAGAATCTCCACAGGGTGGTTTCGAATTAAATTAACGAATGTACTTTTTACTGTAAAAAAAAGGGGGCTGTAAGTAAAAACTACAAAAAAACGAGAGTCTTTTTGTAGTCATGCGTGAAGCGCGCTGCGAGAAGACCGAGAGAGCGGGCATCGTGGTGTTCAGTCACGAGCTAGAGTCGATAAGGTAGAAATTTTTCGAAAAATATAAAGTAATGCGGCGTGACTTTAGACACTCGGTGAGACTCAACGTCGCAGCAATATTACCAGCTGTCAGCCATCGATTGTGTGTTAAAATTTTGCTGCATTGGCAGACAGAAATTTTTCGTCGAACTACCGGGTAGTTCCAGAGGATATTATGAGACGTCTGCCTCGTGAATTGGAAGCTAATTACGAGGATAACGACAGTAACATGGTACGTCATTCGGGCGAGTTTTTCTTTTTACCTCGTACAACTTAATAATTCGACGCAACGTCACGCTCTCTCGCTTCTGCCAAAGTTTACACACCTCTCGCTCTGTCGTCTTCGATGTCTCCCACGTAGCTTCGCGATCGCTTGTTTACGTTGCAAAAAAAAACGTTGAAAATTCGTGTCCGCGATAATCGCACGTAACTTCAAGACGATTATCGAACCTTACATTCCCACGCCTAATAAACTGCCCATAATTAATGATGATGTTGATTATTCTATGGCCTTTGCTCGGTGCTGTTGAAATTTCTACATTTTTAACTAAAGCACATAAATTTTCCAAACATTCCACACTAGATAGACAAGTCGGGTTGCACGAATCTCTTCGTTGCATGCGCATGCTTTTCGACAGTCCAATGGAGAGCAGTTCGGTTGAAAATTTACAAGGGGCTGGTGACTCACTCAAAGTATTTTTTTTATTAGTTCAAACAAACAGCCACAAGCGTAATGGCGAGATTGCATCCATCTCTTATATTTACTGTGCTGTCTGCCGCACAGCACTGCTGAAATATTATGAAACAGTTTTTTAAAAAATATTTTCTATGCAAATCTAAAGATACTTGCATGATTAAACATTGGATCAAATATTTTTATTGGTATTGTGGATATAATTCCAGTTTGAAACGAGGCGACTACGTCCAGTTATTTGGAAGACGATTGTGTTACTTGGATATTAATAAATTGCAAAATAGTTTAGTTATTTTATCAATCCTACTAGCATTACAGATAAACTGTACTAACAACTGGTATAAACTATACTCCTAGTAGTATCGACACACTTACTAAACCAGTTTGCAGTTTATTAATATCGGAGTAATGGGATTGCTTTCCAAATCACTGCTGGAACTAGTCAGCTGGATAAACTGTACTGCTAATAGTATAGATAAGTGTAATGGTATACCAATTTGTTAATATCGGAGTAATGCAATCCCTTTCCAAACCAGTACTAGTCAACTGGATAAACTACTAATAGCAATATAGTTAGAAATACCTTTTATTTCCCGTGTCATTAACAATTGTACTTTGGCTTTTGTTTGTAAAACTAGAGCTGGATGGCTCGATCGAAAAATTAACAAATTGAAACTGTGGATGTTTGTGAACAATAAGTTGTTGTGAAAAGTTCAAACTTTTTTTTTACTCTGTATAGATACAGTATTTTGTGAATTTTCTACTGGATCTCCAGTACTTTCAGCCTAATAAGATTTGCTTTGATTGTTCATATTACCGTATGACTCATCTCAGGTGTTTTTCCCACAGGCCCAAACAAACAATGATACAAGCAACGCCTTGCCTGCACAAGCTATGGTTCCGCAACTGACCGTCGCACTCCCGGCCATCGAAGACGATTTGCCCGGCCACTCCGGAGCAGCAGCCGGTATGAATCAAGCCTCGACGGCACATACAATGGTAATTATTTTCTCAACCCCGAAAGACATTCTGCCATCCCGTTCTCAATCTTGATCGACCGTTCGTTTTCAGATGGGCGCGCCGGAATTACCGCCGCCAAAGCCGGATTTCTCAGCTCCGCCGCCGTACGAAGTAGCCACGAAGCTGCCCAGCTACGAGGAAGTACAACGCGAGAAAACTTTGCAAGGCGAGCCAATGCCACATCCACAAATTCATCTGGTAGTAGATAAATGATTTAATGACGATATATTTTCGCGCGATTTCTAATTTACGAACGTATTATTTTAATCCCTCTACAGCCAGGAGGAATGAGAGGTCAACAGCCTCTGACCATTCTAGCGATTGATGCTGACGCGACCGAAGCCGATCCCGAGAGCGCCTTGCTCGGCACCGACTTCACCTTCTTTACCGCTTTTCTGCGTAAGACCGACCCTTTTGTATTTTATCAAACTGCGCGATTCGTCGCGATCAAGTCGCTTTTTTTTAAATATTTTTTAATCTTAAATCTAAAGATCAGATTAATAGATATTAATAATTATTAGAGTAATTCTATTAGATTAATGGAATCAGATAAAATATGAAGATCTTAAATCTTAAAACTTTTTTAAAATCCCGCAGTCGCTTTCTTCTTCAACTGGATCGGATTTTTGCTGTTGATGTGCTTCTGCCACACGATCGCCTCGCGATACGGTGCTCTCGCTGGTTTTGGATTGTCCCTTACCAAATGGACTCTAATAGTGAAACATTCCACGGATTTGGCTTCTCGCGAGAACTCGTGGCTGTGGTGGCTGATCATGGCGTTCGGTAACTATGTCGCTATTTGATTTATGTTTTTTTTATTACATCGATCGTAAATTCTCACCAAGAAAACTTGTTCTTTTTTCTCTATCTTGCAGGTGTCCTTATTTGCATACGCGCCATTATCCAATACTTGAACATCAAACGCGGCTGGAAACTCTTGTCCGGCAGTGCTCAAGAGCGTCTGCTTTTTTTCTATTGAAATTAATACTGGAAAAAAAACAAAAACAACAGAAAAAAGAAACAAAATCCACTTTCGCTTTAGAGCGCCTGGCATTTCTATCGGGGATTTAAACTTGCACGATATAATAAGCAAACCACCCGTGAACAATGTTACTTTACGTAGATCATACTATAAACGGTTTTAACAAACGCAAAGGATAGGATCGAAGTCAGGACGAGAGCCGAGGCGCGACAAAGCAACCCCACGCGATTTCTCCCGGTAAGGGTTCGCTAAAATCATTAATTCAGCGGATACGAAGAGGTAATAAAAAAAAAAAATAATAATGAAAAGACAAACGATAATCGCAAAATTCAAGAGTACCCCGCACGTTAAGCACTTCGTTCACGATTTTATTATAAATTATGCAACACATTTCGATTGAACGATCCACACGATTCCTCGCGCGAGCGCGCAACACTCTCTTTGCTTATTGCTGTCGGGAAACAAACAAACAAAATCTGTCGCTTGGTTCGATCCGTACGATGGGATTCGGTTACCGGAAGAAAAAAAATCGAAAAAGAAATGACTGGTTTTTAAACGCGTTGATTGCAAACGCGACGTGATTATTCTTTTCCAACAAGTATTAATCTATTAAATTCGACGTTAGAAACGTATAAACTGTACGATAATCGTTAGGCGTGTGGCGAACACAACTTTTTTTTCTTAGTTTTTTTTTGCGGTTTGTTTATCTTTTAGAATCTGAACTTATCGATACTTTACACGTTTCGATATACCGGATCGCATCTTTTTACAATTTAATTTATAAATGTATACAGAATTTATAAAAATTAAGTTACATTATTATAATATGAATATATATGTATATACATGTACGGAAACGAGCACATTATTGCGATACGGTATGGTGTTTGCATAATATGTTTAATCTGTCGAAGGAACTCATTGTTATGTATAATTATTGGCAATGATGCGAAAAAAAAAAATTAGTTAACGATAAGTCAAAGTTTAAACGTCTGTGAAGTATCCTCCCGCATTTTTTCGATACGATTCTCTTCTTCATTGAACAAAAAAAAACATCAACAACAACAACAAATGAAAAGTTTTACTCGAGACAACGATTGCGAAAAAACAATTGTAAATTACAGATTGGCGATGACAAAAAAAAAACAAAATTCCGTCGGATCCCAGAATAATCATATCTATTCTGTTTACATCCGTCCGTTAATCTGTTCGCGGTATAATAATGGAATTACCGATCCAAGCTTTTGGTAATAATTGAGAGTGAAGCACGAAGCTTTTTTTTTAAAATAATTGTCGCTTCCGGGACGGTCCGTATGCTATATTCGACTCAAATAGCAATGAAAGTTATCGAATGTATGAATACTTGTGTCGATGATTCTTCGCGGCTAATAAAAGAAATATGTGTAACAATTAATGTCTACTATGTTTACATTTTATTTAGCGTTTCGTACAGACAACATCGTCACGCCCTGAAATTCGAATTCGCGCGAATTGCGTGAAAGGCCAATGGGCGAGAGAGACCGCGCGCAAGCGCAGACGTCGTTGCTAAATACTATTTATAATGCACGCGTTTCTTGCAGCCGTGTTTCTGCTAAATGCGTCCCGGTCGCCAGACTAATGATGCGCTATATCATCCATAAAGTCTGAAATTCGCGGGTACCGCACCGCTCACTATCTTTCGCTAATCTCTGCGAATGTCCACGTTGAAATTATGTCAAAAATTGTGAAAATCGACGGGAGTCTCGGCGAAGGCGTGAGTATCAAATTTTCCGTACTCAAGTCCGCTGTCAGTTCAGTATTTTTCTTTTACTATATTTTTTAATTCCTTTGGTTCGCCGATCAAAATATTATAACTCATTTGTGCGATTGTCGATAGACAGGGTGGTCAAGTTTTGCGGGTCGCTCTCAGCCTGAGCGCTCTTTACGGAATACCCGTCGAGATCGACAACATTCGAGCTGGACGTCCTAAGCCGGGACTCGCTGCGCAGCATCTCAAAGGTACCAACTCTTAATTTTTTTTTGTGCATAGTTGGAAACATAAAATTCTCCATACGACTGCTGAAATTTATAGTAATCTGGAATTATATTTTGTTGTCTGGCATTGGTAATTTAGTTATGATTTTTTTTTTCAGGGGTGGAGTTAGTTCAAGATTTGTGCAATGCGGAGGTGAAGGGAGGATACATAGGCTCGACACGCTTGGAATTCCATCCTGGTACCTTCAAATATCAGAAGAGAGAATTCAAAGCCGACACTCAGACCGCAGGATGCATAGGCTTGCTGGCTCAAGTGGCTCTGCCTGTAGCGCTTTTCTCACCATGCGAAGATCCTGTTACACTGATCCTCAGAGGAGGCACCAATGTGCCTATGGGACCTCACATAGAGTACCTCTCCGAGGTCTTCAGACCTCACCTCAACAAATTTGGAGCAGACTTTGATTTTACGGTACTCAAAAGGTAGTTCCACATGCTACAAAAAACCAAAATTCTAAAATTATAGAATATAGAATGGAATTTCGGAATTTTGAAATCCAATCTATATGCTATAAAAACCGAAATCCTGAAATTATAGCATAACAGGTGTTTCACATTTGCTGCACAGTATGAACCGATTATTTTATTGTTATTACTTTACTATACAGTGAAAGTATTTTACTGTATCATAGTTCGAGCGAATTCTCGTGCAACATTAAACGTTGCATTTTATTGCTCATTCAAGGGGATATTATCCTAAGGGCGGCGGGGAAGTACATTTGCGTATAAAACCCGTGAGAAATTTGAATGCAGTCGAGATTACGAATCCGGGGGATCCGATCGGGATATCCGGCTGGTCTTACGTCGCTGGCTCGGTCAATATCAATGTACGTAAGATACGCTGATATTAACGGTAAAATTGATGATGTTCAACGTTAACGTTAAATCTCATAAAAATTAATTTTTCCACTTTTGTTTGCGAAGGAAGCGCACAGGATGGCCGACGACGCAAAGAGGACGATATCCGAGAGGCTGGCATCGAGCAGCATCCCTGTGCCCTCCATCAACATCGAAGCCTACCGAGAAGACAGAGGAATGGCTGTAGGCAATGGATCCGGGATCAAGTAAGCTTGTCTTACACGGCACGCAAATATTGCTCGCGTCTATAACGATCGGAAAATTATTATGGGATCGTTCTTTCGAATATCAGCATAGTTTGCCAGACGAGCAGCGGATGCGTCTACGGTGGTTCCGGTCTCGGCTCCAATCGGCGCGAGGATAATCCTCCGGGTGTCGAAGCGGCAGATCTCATACTTAGACCACTAATGAACGGCAGCTGCGTCGACGAGCATATACAGGATCAGGTTGGTACATTTTTTCTACGTTCATCCTACGTTTTTACTGTCGATACTTCGCGAACGATCGGTCACATTGAAAACCCGTTAATACATTTCCAATGTCCAGATAATACTGCTGATGGCCCTGGCGAAAGGACGTTCCCGAATTCTCGTCGGCGATAGAAAATTAACGAGGCACACAGAGACGGCGATTCAGATCGCCGAGATAATGCTGGGTAATCGAGGACTTCGTTTCAGTCCCCGCGACACCGTCAACGGTGGCAACATCGGACCCTACGTCCTCGAATGCGAAGGCTGCGGGCTCGTGAACGAAAAGATTCCCCCACGATCTTAATGGCCGCGGGTCTGTTTTTGTGTTTCTAGTTTTACTAGTCGCTTCGCCACCGCGTAGAGACGCGAAGAATTCGCGTTGATTTTTCCACACGATTTCAGAGAATTGATTTCGTAACTCTGCTATTCCGATTCTATTCCGATAATATTCCATTTGTCATTGATTGTATATCGATCGTCATGTAAGATTATTTCCACTTGTGAATAAATTTAATAATCGTAGTTATGTATTTACAACATTCGTGTGTTTTGTCGCCTTCCGGCCTGACTTTCGCCCATCATTCTAACTTCGGTCGGAAAAACGCTCCCGTCGCTCGGAGAAATTCCTTCTGAAACTGCTCGCACGAGAATCTACTGACCGATGACCTGAAAAGATAATTTTAGAGGCGTTTAGATTTTTACAAAATAACCGTCGGATTTTGAAAAAGAAATTGGAGTTATTACCTGGCCGCCTGCCTGATAACGTTTCTGTCTTCCGGGTGTATGCTTATCACGTAAGCGAGGATTCTCGCGTACTCTTCGGCTTCCTCGGCGAGAAATCCCGTTTGGCTGCCCGACTGCGTTTCAATTATATCGGCTCTGGGTAAAAAAAAAGATAAATTATGTCGCCTTCGAGCCGTTGAAACGCATGATTTCAGTGAGAATTTATTTTTGGCATTGTCTTACTTTGGTCCACCGGACGCGTGAGCAACCATGATCAATCCAGCGGCCATCCCCTCGACTATGCTGATGCCAAAATGTTCGTTCCACATCGCGTGCAAGCCAATCGTACCGCGTTGAAGCTCGTCCACCATTTCCGGATAAGGCATGTTCAACTTGAACTCGACGTTATCGTCTAAAGCGAGATGCTTTGCCAAGTCTTGCATGTCCTTCACCCGAGCCTCGTCGGCGGCGTCGCGGCAAGATCCGATCATAATTAGACGAACCTAGATTGAGAAAATCGTATGTTAGTAGAAATTATGTCCAACGATAGGTATAAATACCGTCTCCACTACTTTTTTTTTTATTAGGTAAGAAATATCCAAAAAATATAGTGAGAAAGTTTTTATACAAACTAGCAATCGTCCGAATAATGCAATTTACCCGTTCCCAAACTTCGTCCCGCAAAAGCGACCGCAGTTCGTACATGGATCGCAGCATCAGAGGATGTCCCTTCTCGGGCCTGAACTGCGCGACCGAGACGATATTGATGAATTCGCCTTTCTGATCGTCATCGAGTAGCGGCAATTTCGTCAAATGCTCGACGTCGCAAGGCGGATAGACTCGGTGCGTCTTCAACGGACACTTCCATATGGAGTTTATGTGATCCTCCGTCCAGGATGAATTTACCATCACCGTTTCGGCGCATCTGCCGGTCCAGCCGTAGATCTACAACAGGCGGAGTCGACGATCTTCGTCGTTAGATCAAAAACTTTCCTCGATCGCGCCCTCGAGACACCCCGACGATTTTTCATCCGTCGCACTCACCAAGGCGAATATCTTGTAGTAAACTATTTTGGCCGCTGAGAACAACGGATTTCTCGCTATAATTCGGCGATTGTTGTGCGAGACGGTTCTCTTGTAAACGTGCCTGAGCATGTCCGTCGATATCGTCGGATAGTGAGTGTATGTTCCGACACGACAACCACCGACGTACTTGAAGAGGGGATACGTGAACGCGTAGCCCATTGTGTCCAAGAAGATGTCTGGGAAAAAAATAAAAGAATAAAGTGTTGTTCGTAAAATCTTCTCGGTATTAATAAAATAATTCAGAAATTCGTTTGTTGTCTAAAAAAATTTATTTTTTCTTCTCCCATCCTCTCTTTCTCATGTTAGCCTCACTGTTAAAAAAACCGTAACTTTAATACACCGAATAAGAAGTTTGTATGCCACAACTCGTACATTAAGATTAATGTACAATTGTGATAACAAATTAATGGGCTTTTTCTGTGGTATTAAAGGAAATTATCGGATTTAAAGTACTTTTATAGTCAAACTAAATTAAGTTACTAAAAGTACAGTATTCCTAAAGCTTTTAATATATGGTACGTACATTTTTCATCACAATTACACATGAAATTTAATATCTGGTACATTAAATTGATGTATAAAAATTTCTGTGGTATTTATGCATACAAACTACCAGTTCCGGTACATTAAATTTCATACAAATTTTTTTTGCAGCGTAGTGAAAATATTGACTATTGCATATTACCTGGCTGCAGAGCGTTGAGAGCTTCGAGGCCCATCCAAACAGAGCCTAGGCTCTGGCCCAGCAGCGTGAAGTACGGATACATGCTAGCCTCCACCCATTTTCTTCTGTGCAAATATACAAATTCGATTGTCGGCTGGATCTTCAAGGCAAAGTTTCTCTCCACCCTCCTGAGTATCTGTTCTGGATCGACACCCAGATCTCCTGTGTAGATGGCTATGCTGATGTTGGAGTATCTGCAGAAATTGTCAATTCAATATCCCGGCAATGTTTAACTGCAGTATTGGATAATTCAAGGAAATTCGTACTCTTTCTGCAGGGCTATAACGGCTTCCCATAGCACCCTCTCGCCTCCTCCTCCGGCGTTGCAGTAAGGATGAAATATTCCTACTATAGTCTTGTTCCCGGTTCTCAGAGCTCTCCTCTTGGCAAATTTGTGTCGCCAGTAGAGTATCAGTATAGGAAGTATTATAGCGATACAGAAGATCTTGCAGGTGGCCAGGAAAAATATCATCTTGGCCGTGGCTATAATCGTACCACTAAAAAAAAAAAAGATAAGAAAAAATATTGATACAGGTTGAAAAACTGTAATTGATTTCTTCGCAAGCACGAACCGTTGTTATTTATTGACAAAAGTACGAACGAGAAGCAAGGACGTCGCTACGTCGACGATAAAAAACCTCATAATTTTTTGCTCAATATGAAACGAGGAATTTTTTTTTTTATGAACAATCCTTACGGTAAGCAACAAATGGTCCACATCTTTGCGATCAGTTTCGTCAAGCTTTTTCGTCACTGATGCGAATAACAAACGATACACATGTCGACGTGGATCGTGCTCGAAAACACGGGTACAGTCGATCGCAAAAGTCGGACAAATCGGAGAGTGAGTTGCGCCGGTTCGCAAGGATATTAGTCTGTTAACTGTAATAAATTAATAATGCATGTAAAAAGGCAACTACCGCGTGAAAGAAATCGTTCCCAAGGCTGAGCAGTTTATTTATGATTTAACTGATCGAACGGAACAGGTGCTTTTTCGAAGACTAGAACACACTGCGTCAGCTGACGATCAGCTGGCGATGCAATCGTGTTGTGTTAGTTGCAGCAGATTGCATCTGATATTTCCCAAGCTTCCGCGGCTCGTTCGAAAGAGCCTCAGAATTTCAGTAAAAATCGTTAACATTTTTAGCGTTCATTCCATTAATTTAGGTTTCGTCGCTATTTTTTTTAGCAGTAAAATTACCGGCTGCGTGACCAGCTATTTAAGTAAGATAAATCCAAACCATGTCGCTTCCGTTAAGCGTCAGCAAAGCCATGGTTCATCGTCAGCCTACGCATATCGACGTGCGTTCCTTAATCAGTAATCGGGCATACGATCGGAGAAAGTGTGATCTCTCAATACCTCGATGTCTTAGCTGTAGTCCGTGAGTGTCGGCTCATCATTAAATGAACGGACCGTTGATCGGTGAATGAACGTGAGTAAACAACCCGTGCGGAAACCTTACATCGCACTGTCAACGCTATAATTCAGGAATAAAAAAAAAATCACTCGATCGACCAGCGTCCTGACTTTCCCGTCTGCTTGACTCGAAAAATGTTCAACCTTGTTTTTGTCACGTACGAAGCAGTGCCGTATCGTTGGCTGTAAAGATTCAGCGTTGACAATATTCTCATTCTCGTTGCGTCGAAGATAACGCAACAACCATGCGTTTGAGGTTAGCTTTCGTGTTTGTCCATCGGGCATTAAACATTTCATCGGTCGTTCCTCGTGCGACATGGTTAACGATAATTTCATGGCATAGCCGGAGACTGGTCGATGTTTGTAATAAAAAAGGATTGCATCATCTGCATTTATGTCAAAGTTATAACCTTATAACTTAGGACTTAAAAAACAGAAGAATTTCCGTGCGCTTGACGTTTAACATTTTTTATAACTGTTTTCGTCGCGTACGAGACCTGCATTGTTATCTAAAAAATTATGATCCTTAAGATATCCGCACGAGACTAAATTGTAACGTCGGTGTTTTGCATCGTACAAACTTCGCTCGAGGAAAGTTTACTTGGAAAATAAAATTCTATGAGTGAACAATTTTGTTTTCTTCCTAAAGCATAGACAGACACTTGCCAAAGATGACTTTTTATGTCATGCGGTTATCTTCGGGGTCGCCGCAAAAAATTCGACGCTGACAATATTCTCATTGTCGTTCCGTTCGCCGCGTCGAGAGGAACGTGACGGTCATGCGTTTGAGGTTAGCTTTCGTATTTGTCATCGGTCATTAAACATTTCGTCAGTCGTTCTCCGTGCGACATGGTTCTCGATAATAATTTCATAGCGTAGTCTCTTCGACCGGAGACTGGTCGACGATTGTAAAAAAACAAATCGCGGTCATTCGCATTTATCGCTTGCTAAGTACCGAGTCTCGCTGGCGCGCGAACCTTACTCGCACCCACGTTACCATCATCATCTTTCGTTCTCAGGTGACAATGGAAGTATGGAACAGCCATAACATTGAATTGGGCAAGGAAAAGAATATCGGGGACCTCGACATCTACGCTGGTTCGTATGATCACATAACACCCATTTCTCATCAAACGATATCCGTTGTTTCTCATCGAAGTCAAAGGGCGTGTAGCAATTTTTTTTTTCTTTATCGGATGATTCATTCTTCGGGCTTCGTAGGCAACGAACTTTGTCGCTTACTGCTCGCTTATCTGAGTTTCTCTCTCCTTTGGTATTATGCAAATAAGCTCGTAATGTAATATGTTGTTCGGTATTTGCTGTTAATAGTGAAAGACCACATTTATTTTTGAGTATAACATTCAACTTGTCGCACCTTCGATAGTTGTTGTCGCTCTTATTGCTGTATGAAAACTTTCATCTGTAATCGTTAACGTTAATACGTTTAATTTTTTTTGTTTTTCTTTACAGGACAGAAAGATGAAGACCGGTCACAAAAATCTAGAAGTCACTCTCCCGAAAAACGGTGAGTGATTAAAAATTCAATCTCACGTACAATGTAGAGCAGAGCTGGGCAAAGTACCAAAAAGTGCTTCAAGTACAAAGTATGAAGTATCACAAAGACTTGATGAAGTATCAAGTATTTTTTGTACTTGACTTATTTCTGAAGTACTTTTCACAATTTTCTTTTCACAATGGCTCCTTTGTTGTAAAAAAATGCTAACTAAAATTTTCGTAATTCTTTGGTTTGAGGGTATTTTTTCAGCTATTCTTCACTGTTCTTTTTTTATTTCACAAAACATGTCTTTAAAACAAACGAACGGGCTCCTTTGTTATTTTTTGGAATTAAATAAAAAAGGAAAATTCTTGTTAAAATGATATATATATTGCAAAGTTTAGATAATCATATATAATAATATATATGAGCATGTACTCAAAAAGTACTTGCGCTTGGTACTTTCAATCGTAAAAAAAGTACTTGTGTACTTCAAGTACAACCTACCTCTGATATAGATTGTACACATAAACCGTTTTTTTCTTAAGAATTTATTTAGAAAAATCAATGAACTTTGACCAAACAATTAATATACAATCAATACAGAATAACCAATCAATAGAAAACGCAATGAACTTCGACCTAACAGTCTTTGAGAAAAAAATATAAACAATGGACTGTATTGACTTCCAAGTTATACAATAAGCTCAGAACAAACGGGGTCGCGCTCTACCATTGTTGTCACTCTCCGGATGTAAGCTTTGCTAGGAAGAAATAACAACAGAGACAATTCAAACTAAAGAAATTCCGAAGTAGCGAATCGCCGCAGGCATCATCGTCATTCAAAATGATCGTCGTCTTTGCATGTCTTAGCAACCACGGCTTATCGACGCGATGGGAACCGGCGAAGAAAAAAGATGCGATATCTCCCATATTTTTTCGTTCGTGTATTTATTAATAGACGACGTCGAGGGAGTGCTCCGAATTCTATCGTACGATAATTCCAGGATTAAAATCGCTATAGACTAAATGACCGGAAAATCAACGAGCGAAATACGCTTAAAAATTCTATAAGCTAATGTAAAACAATTTCGAATTGATCCGAGATGTCCAGTCAGTCATACATCGACATCGATAACTGCAGCTACACCGTAAAAAAAAATCCATATGAAATTTAATGTACCGGACTGGAAGCTTTTATGCAACAACATTATGGTACATTGAATTTAATGTAAAATTGTGATAAAAAATTACTATACATTTTCATTGAAATTAAAGTAAATTATTAAAAATGAAGTATTTCCCATGTTTTCATTTTTCATCACAATTGTACATGAAATTGAATACACCACTTTTATGCATAAAAACTGCATACGAATTTTTTTTACAGTTTAATATACTTTAATTGTACTACAAAAGCACTTTAATTTAAATAGTTTCCTTCAATTTCAATGGAAAAGTATATTAATTTTTCATTACAATTGTACATTACATTAAATGTACCAGTTTTGGCATAAAAACTTCCAGTCCAGGACATTAAATTTACAATTTTTTTTACAGCGAATAACAAAAAAAATGGCAACAAAACGGTTCAAACAAAAATAACGAAAGGAATTCTGAAGTACAGGGTCGCCGCAGGTGTCATCGTCATTCACAACGACCGCCGTGTTCGCATGTCTTAGCAACGGCTGCTTATCGGCGCGATGGGAATGGCAAATAAATAATTAGCCCGCAAAAACGTTGCGAGCGCTCGACTGATACCGGCAATCAGGGCACTTTCATTTTCGCGGTTGCGTTCGAGCGGGCTCGTCGCCGAACGGTCTTCCACCGACAAAAGAAAATGAGAAACAAAGAGCGCTCCGAATTCCACCGTACGACGATTCGAGGCTCAAAATCGCGGTAGACGCGATGACCGGAAAATTAAGGAGCGACATTTTTTTATTTAATTCTATAGTGTTATGTAAAGTAATTTCGAATTGATCGGAGATATCCAGTGAGTCATAAATCAACCTCGATAACTGCAGTTACCTTGCGCAATTCTCTATTAAATCGATTCAAGGTCAAGTGAACCGAGGCGCGAGTGCATCATTGAGAACGACATAGATTCGAGAACCTAAAGGCCAAGTGTTTACGCCAAGTGTTCACGCTTCGCGGTAGAACAATTCGCTTCACTTCCGGTATCTCGATCGGGCTAAGCAGACCGTAAAATGTCTCGCAATCCGAACTGACTTAATTTTTTTTATTCATTCTTCATTGAAGTATTTGTTAAAGAGGTCAAGATATTTCTCTCCCTCAAACGTGAACGTTTCGAGTGTTAGTTTTTTAAAGATGAAAAAGTTTTGGTTCAACCGGCGTTACAAACCGCTGAAAAATTTGTTCTTCGACTGGTGAGTTAAATATCATTTTTAATGCGAATTTTATGATGACTCAGGCGCGGCTCGTGAACTTCGAAATTGAGGAAAAAAAAATATTGAAAATATTTTTGATTGTATATCGCGGTTGCATCGAGTCGTAAATGACATACAAAAGAAAAAAGAACGAATCGTCACTTGCAGTGTCAAACGATAAGACATTAACGTGCGAGATCGTATCTTATCTTCGCATCTGTAAGAATGTAATTTTTCTTCCTCATCCTTTACGACTTATTCGAGGAGAGAAAGTATTGCTTTCGGCTACTTTTCCTGCGAAATTTATTCATTTGTTTTGAATAGTCATTACATCTTTGCTGCTCAGAATTGTGCTAATTTATATATATATATATATATATATATATATATATATATATATATTAAAATGCATCTTGCAAAGCCAAGAAGATTTCAAGCGTGGAATTTCACATTTCACTTGCGTCCAATCGAGACAATAGGCGTTTACGTTCCGAGTCCTCGGAACTTCCGGAATTTCCATCGTCGATGTTACTTGGAGCTGAGACGCGCGGTAACTTGCGACGACCGAGTTGCGGTTATTCGCAGTCCTCGGCTTTGCTTTGAATATCGCACTTCCGCTCGAAGGAGTCGCCATTGAATGCAACGCTGAATTGATTGGTGAAACTCGGTGTGAATGAGAGCATAAAGTGCTCCGATTTATCAACGAACCGTTCTGTATTCGGCAGGATATCATTTAATCTACCGCGGCCTTGAGTAATCCCATGAATTTTATGGAACTGTGACGTTGTCTTCGAAGGTTTCTAATATTTAGCCATTACAAATAATAACAATAATATAAATTCGAGCAACTAAATAATCCGGAAGGGACCCCCGGTCGCTGTCAGGGGAGAGCGGGGCAAAATGAAACAGCGGGGCAAAACGGGATAATGCATGGTGTCCAGCGGTCCTTGAAGTCCTTGGAGTCCTGGAATTGTCCTTCAATTTTGCCTGACCGTGAAAAAGTACTAGAATGTCCTTAAATTTCACGTAATGTCCTTGAATTTTTTATTTCCCCGAAAATTTGAGTTTGTTTAAAAATGTATATCTTGTTTAGTAAATGTTTTTGTCTTTTTTTAAATGAACTGCTATATATTTTGACGTATTTTTTTGCGCTGATCATGAATCCACTGTCCTTTTTGGGGCTAAATTACACTGAGACATTGAAAGTCTCGATTTTATGCACGAAAAATCGTATTTTTGGGAATAAAATGGAAAATATTGAGTTGGGAGTAAAATAATTGTTATATTCGTGATCAGCGGGAAAAAATACGTAGAATATAGTCTTGAAACTAAAAAAATTGATTGAGCAACGTTTTTTCACTTTTTGAGCCACTTTTGAAAAAATGTCGATTTTCGTGATTTTCAAAGGTCGATATCTCGGCTCCCAATGGAGCTATGAAAAATTCGGGCTGCCCATCGTGTTCTACGGGAGAAAATACACAAAATAAGGCTTTGTGCGAAATTTTCAAATCGTTTTATCGTCTCGTTCCAGGAAGTTGAAAAACGTGAAAAATGGATTAGAAAGGGGTAGCCTTGGAATTGTTGATGAAATATTTTTTATCGGTGGCTTTCAGATGGTGGCGGTGATGGTGAGTGGGGCAAAACGGTCTTGAAAATCCGGATTTATCGTTGGAACAAAATAGAGCATCCAAAAATTATTTAAAAAATAATATAAATATATATATATAAATTGTGATCTCGCCGTGCGAAATGAACGATGGAGTCGCGCATTCATGAAACTCACTGGCGCCGGGGAATTCTGCGCTCGCGAACTAAATTGACTTTTAACGAGAAATGTTGCGAGCCTCTCGTCAGCTCTTCAGTCGCTTGAGACTCGCAGCTCTGGGATTATCAGGAAAATTAATAGCGGGGATCTACGCGAGATCATGGGAATCGATGCTGCGGAGTTAATTCCGCGAATACAACGTTAAACGTCGTCCAATCGTGAAATCACTTTTACATCGTTCGTTTTGTCAATAATTAATATACCTCGTTCGACGCTATACCACAGTTATTAATTCCCAGGCCGTCGTGTCAATCGAATGCAACTTCCGTCTACCGTCCCAGTTCGAATGTCGCGTCGCGCCGAGTGGCACTCAAGACCGCGATGCTCCGCGTATTATTCACTTTAAGAGGCTTCGACCAGCTACAAAGTCGAGCAATTAAATTTATTGAAGATCGAGACTAAACGACTCGGCGAAGTAAAAATTAATAGCAAAATAAAGCCTCTTTATTAACGAAAAACACAAAAAATAATAAGAATAAAAAGAATTAAAAAACAATCATCAATATTTTTTAATCTTTTAATATTGATGATCCATTTTTTCATTTTTTAAGGTTTTCGTTTAAAATTTGTGGAACGCTGGGAAGTTGACAGAATTCTCGGTCGCAACCGTGAGTGATTCGTGCAGAAGGCTTCGATGAGATACAAAATCGAGCAACGAAATTCATTGAAAATCGAAACTCTGCATCTGGAAAAAGTAAACATTTACCTTTATTGACGAGAAAAAATAAATTAATAATAATAAAGAAATTTAAAAAATTACGATCGAAGTGTTTATTTTTTTAGAGGCTTGAGAACAATCGTGACGATTAAGATTGTCGGTATTCGGTAAAACTTTGCGGAACGCTGGTGCATCGTGTGATAGAATTCGCAGTCACGCTGCTCTGCGTCACAAACGTGAGTGATTCGTGCAGGAGATAAAAAGCATCATAAGCGACCGCTACGAACGTGCGGCGAATCTCGTTGCGAATTGGAGCAGGCGCTCCTTTCTCTCTCGGCGGCTCGCTCAGAATTTTCTCAGTCTCCGTACGAAGTCAGTCGGTCTCGAACAGCCTTCAAATTCGAACGCGCCGAACCGAGAGGTTTTCGACCGCGATCCGCAACGCTCTCCAATAGTTTCACGGCCGAAAATTAATCTTGATAATAATCGGATTAAATGTATTAAAAAAAATAAAAAATACATTTTTTTAATAAAAATAAAAATTAACGCAATGTCGTGTACGATCGTCGGTGATTTCGGGATGTTTCGCTCGTTCACGGAGACACTGTGAACCATGCAGTTGTGAAAGTTCCGGGAAAGTATGGTAGCGCGCGTTGTACCGTGCGTTGATTCGTTTCCAGACCTTGTGTGTGCCGGGTGAAGATAAATCTTTGGACGATTGAGAAAAAGTTGTGTTTGTGTTTTTTTTTTAACGTTATCGAAAGAGAAAATAAAAATGACAAAATTTACTGGTCCACCGGCGCAGAAAATTCGTCAGATGTACGACAGTTTTTCGAGAGTTGGATTACAAAAGTCGAGCGAGGCGCCCGGACGAGGCAGCAAATCGTCGTCGTCGCCGGAAGACATGCGTTTGCTCGGGTCAGTACTTTCTAATGATTATATCATTTTTAATATATATTTTTTTTTAAATTTCATTATGAATACGGTCTGATGGTCCAGTGCCAGACGCATTTGTATCACTCGGTCACGTGTGTGTGTCACGGAAATAAGAAAACCGATTCATTCGACGATTTATCGACCATCGAGCGAATCCGCGTGACGGCAAAATTGCTCGTTACTTTAATGAAAGCGCGACGCGTTCAGAGAGTGTGACGATTTCTAGATATCGAACCGTTCGTCCCGAATCGCGTTTTAAGAACTCAAACTTTTTATGCAATTTTAAAAAGGTAAAAAAAAGAAAACATAATTTTCACACGTTACAAATTATAATATAAATTATAATATAAATTATAATATAAATTATAATATAAATTATAATATAAATTATAATATAAATTATAATATAGATTATAATATAAATTATAATATAAATTATAATATAAATTATAATATAAATTATAATTATAACTTTCTGCCGGTCCAATGTCAGTCACATTTGTATCACTCGGTCACGTGTGTGCGTCACGGAAATAAGGGAACCGATTCATTCGACGATTTATCGACGATCGAGCGAATCCGCGTGACGGCAAAATTGCTCGTTACTTTAATGAAAGCGCGACGCGTTCAGAGAGTGTGACGATTTCTAGATATCGAACCGTTCGTTCCGAATCGCGTTTTAAGAACTCAAACTTTTTATCCAATTTTAAAAAGATAAAAGAAAGAAAACATTACAATTTTCGCATTTTATCAGATAATTTTTAATCTTGGATTATTACTGTTGTGGCAGACAATTAAGTGAACAATTGTTGTTAAGATTTTTTTCTTGTTCCAACCCAATCTCATTTGTATAACTCGATCACGTGTGTAAGTCGCGGAAATAAGAAAACCGGTTCATTCAACACTTCATCGACGATCGAGCAAGACCCGCGTGACTGCAAAATTTTATTGACCCGCGTGACTGCAAAATCGCCTGCTCCATTAGACACGTCAGTTTTATGAAAGCGTTACGAGGTCAAAGAGTGTGACGATTTTTAGATATCGAACCGGTCGTCCGGAATCGCGTTTTGAGACCCCAAACTTTTTATCCAATTTTAAAAAGGTAAAATGAAAGTAAACATTATCATTTTTGCATTTGATAAAATCATAAATCATAAATCAATATTACTGTTGTGGCAGACAATTAAATGAATAATTAATGTTAAGTTTTTTTTATTTTATACGAAATGATCGATGGCTGAATTTGTAGATCGTGACAAGGGTGAATAATCCGAGAAACGAGTTCAAGCGACTGGGGGGAAACGAGAAGAGTGGGGAGGCATTTAATATCGTCACGTATCGAAGCAATAAAATGTTCGAGATTAAATCGCAGGGCCTGTGATGACGGCTGAGAGGGACAAGGCGGGGGAGGTTCGAGGGAATTGCGCGAGCAAAGAATCGCAGGAATGCGACGCGCCCCCGCCTGCGATAGTTGTCGGTAAATAGGGGCAATGAGGGTCACTTAAGTGTAAACTCTGCACGTTCGCATCACCGTCCATCCGCAACTCCGTCAGAAAGTTCGACGCTGATGAATGCAACGAAATTTAAAAATCTGAAAAATTCATACTTATTCAGAAAAATGAACGAATCATTTTCATTAAAAAAACAGTTAGGTTTCCGGGAGATTTGTCGAACAATTTTATTTTTCATCAATTTGTTAATAACATTTTGGAATTATTATTATACAAAATTGATCGTTTCAGCACCTTTAATGGAATTGAATTTTTTCAGATTTTTATACCATCGACAAGTGTTTGCAATTCCCTCTCAATTCTCTGAAACTTATCCGAAGTAAACACTATTCGCAAGGACTGCTTTAAGAACTCCAAGTGCGCTGATGCGTAAAAAAAAGATTTTTTTTGTTGTTGTCTATGGACTGAAATAATGGGAAATAATGGCTGAGCTATTACTGATAAGGTGATACGCGCATTGAAAAAATAAATGGTTGTCGGGAAGAGCGGGGCCAAACGGGACGGTGGGGCAAAATGGGGCAGTGCGACAAAACACCATATTCCAATAATTTTTGGATGGGACAATGGGGCAAAACGGAACAGACAATCCGGATGTATCAACGGGGCAAAATGGGACATCCAAAAATGATTGGAAACTTGCGTTTTGCTCACTGTCCCATTTTGCCCCACTCTACCCTATTAACCAAGGCGCGTTCACCTGTGATCAAAGGCGTTATTTAGTTGGTGCAATACAAAATTTTGTTTGAATCGAAACATTTTGAATCGACCGAAGCAAATAATCGTTCAACAAAAGAATTATTTATTTGTACCAACCAAATAACAGCTTTGAATGTATGTGACCGCGAATTTGGTTAATACAACATTTTTTTTTCTCAATGCGGACACCGCGGGAATACTAATAAAACTAATGCGGCGCTGAAATTCGATTACAATAGATTCGAAGCACGAAACTGGTGTAGCTGAACGGTGCGGGCGCACCTGTTCAATATCCACCGGATATTCGACGCTGGCATGTTCCGCCGGTCGACCAAAGAAATACGGTGAGACATCGGTTAAATAGTCTCTGATAAAAAAATAGTCAACATCGCATTTTGCTATTGCACGCATATCGTCGAATTACGACAGCGGAACAGGCGTCCGGTTTCAATGCATAACAAACATGTGTGTGCCGTACACTGGTCAGCCAGCGATGGTCTGCGTCAGACGGATTGCCCTTATCGACGACGTTTTACTAATCGCGCACGCTTTCGAGAGCGCGCATCCTCTCCGCGCGGTTGAAACGTGAAAAATAAGATAAAATTTAAAAAATTAAAAAATCAAGCGACGTTGAATTTTCATTTATCATAGTGGATAAAAAATCTTTCGAATTTACGTATAGATTTTTAATATAAATATAAATTATTCTGTTGATACAAAATGGAAAGATGAAACGATAAATTTGACATTACATTAATATAATTTTTTTCATAGTAATTAAATAATAAAAAAAATAAAAAAAATGTTTACATTTTTATCACAATAACGATTTTACATTAAAAAATTGGATGTAGTTCGGTTATCGACGCGTCGTCATTCCCGGCCGGTTGAAGTTAAGCTTCGAGTACGTGTATGCTTGTATGCTGCATGCGTGGTTACTATCACTGTAATCATCCGTAAGCGGTGTAAACCCTGGAAAATAAGCCACGAGGCGTAGTGATAAGAAGGCAGTAAGCAGAAGCAACATTGAACCGGACGTCGTGAGACGGCGATAACCGAAATTATCAGTCAGGGGACAGTCTCGTTGCTCGAAGATTTTAGTTCGACGTGAAAAATCATTAAAGACGTTTTGTTCCATATCCCTATAGAGATCACTACTTGTCGATACATCGGACATTTAAAAGCGTGTGAGAAATCGAGGACCGTCGAGCTCATCGAAACGATTCCAATTTAAACAAATTAACAGTTGACGTTTGGTGCATTTTTATAATAAAAAAAAAAAAAAATCGCCGAAATGGGTGATTTCTTATCGGTGTTAGTTGCGATGCGAGTTGCGTCGTAAACGTGGTCGTAGAACAAAACATTGTAAAGCACAGTGTAACGGTAGAGCCGCGATGAGGGGAGACGATACGAAGCCACTTATCTCGCGAAATTATGGATCTGTCGATGCTTATTGGTAAGAAAAAAAAACAACGAAAAGAAAGTTGCAAAAAAGTTCAGTCGATCCCTACTCACAGAAAGGTAGAAACCGAAGTCTCTTGCACCGAATCTCGATTAACTCGGTGAAATTAAAAGAACATTTTTAATTGATAGAGCATTTTCCTTTACGTGCAGCTTTGGAACGATCTACTTTGGGAATCCTCTTCTTGGTTTCATTGAAGTGATTCCAAAGTTGCGGCACGTGAGGAAAAAGTTATCTCATCGGTCACAGTCTTCAAAAACTATAATAAAATATTTATTTTTTTTTAAAGATGATAATGTCTGTCATATGATTAATGGAATAATTTTTATCGTTGCAGGGATGGCGACGACGATCCCGATTTCGAGGGAACAACCCACCAGGTCAGGGTGCCAAGAACGCCGGGTGGGAGTGAAAAATCCGGCAAGGTTTCGACGCTCAGGATAAACATCGAGGGAATGAGTTGTCAGAGCTGCGTTAAAAATATCCAAGGAACGATCGGCGCTCGTCCGGGTGTCGTCAATGTTAGAGTAGTTCTTGAGGAAAAGGCTGGTTACATCGATTACAAGATCGACGAGACATCGCCGGGTGAATTGGTCGAAGCCGTGAACGACATGGGTTTCGATGCTTCCATTTCGGAAGAACGTTCCGACAACTCTCACTCGAATGACCGAGAAATTCGGCAGGTCAATAGCACTTGTAGTATACACATAGACGGTATGACCTGCTCATCCTGCGTCAACAGTATTACAGGTGAGATTCACCGTCCACTAATGTTATTCTATAAAACATTTATTTTGCCCAAAAGCGTGTGTACGCGTTAAAAAGTAAAACGATTGTTTTTTATATCCGAAGTCGATGAACCTTTTCCTTTAGCTGGATTACACACTGCTACAGCGACTGGCAAGCCGTCACGTTTCATTTAATCGATAACAAAAAAAAAGAACGGAATTTTCGTAGCAATTAATATTTCAATTAGTCTAACTCTAGCTAGCGTCGACTCTTTTTAATAAATTTTTTTCCTGCATAGAAAAATAGTAAATTATAAAAATAATAATATAAAAATAACAATTTCAGGGTTGAAGTACAATTATCATAAGAATAAAACTAGTATAAGAAGATAACTGTATAAATATGAAGCAATGCCAATAAACCTCTTTTACTACTACTAATTATTTGTGATAGAAAAATAATAATTCATAAAAATCGTAATAATTGCTGGAATTTCGATACAATGCAGGTGTAATATCAGAGAAGCCGGGTGTAAAGGAGATAAACGTGAGTCTCGAAGCCAAAGAAGCCAAAGTGTCATACAGTAGCGGTGACGTGACTGCCGACCAAATTGCCATGTACATAGAGGAGATGGGTTTCGATGCGTTCGTAATGGAGGTCAATGGTCACAATCTCCTTCCCCCCGAGAGGTCCTCGTCTACCGTGAAAAACGGCACCGTGGCCATACCGATGAGCGGAGCTGGCGACGGCAACAAAGAGGAACAAAGACTGTCAAAATGTTTCCTACACATAAAGGTACGCGCAGTCCTGAAAATTAACTAGCCCGCATCGGGGTTAATATTCTTTCTCCTGTGCTTAAGAAATTTTGATGGAATTAAAAAAACGTAGTTTTTCATTACAGGGTATGACTTGCGCATCCTGCGTAACGGCGATCGAAAAACATTGCAAGAAATTGTACGGGGTCGACAGTGTTCTCGTGGCGCTGATGCCCGGTAAAGCTGAGGTCAAATATGATTCCGAAAAAATTAGTCCCATCGACATAGCGCTGAGCGTTACGGATCTGGGATTCCCTACGACGCTGATCGAAGAGCCT
Source organism: Ichneumon xanthorius (assembly GCA_917499995.1). NCBI lineage: Eukaryota > Metazoa > Arthropoda > Insecta > Hymenoptera > Ichneumonidae > Ichneumon > Ichneumon xanthorius. Next base: position 13,805,372 of record OU824205.1, on the reverse strand, counting down.
GGCACAGGCGAAAAGGAGGAAGAACTGAAGGTATAACAGTTAATAGTTGCTCGTTCGTTAAAACGACCGTCGTACGACGAAGAATAATTTAACATACTGGTATCTTCAGATTACAGGAATGACGTGTGCATCGTGCGTCAATAAAATCGAGTCGACCGTTAAAAAGATGCCAGGCGTACGTTCAGCGGTCGTAGCTCTGGCGACCCAGCGCGGAAAGTTCAAGTACGACACGACGGTGACGGGCATTCGTGACATAATAGAGAGGATAAACAAATTAGGCTTCGAGGCGACTTTGTTCAGTAACAAGGACAAGGAAAATCGAGGCTATCTAGACCAGAAGTAAGAAAAGAAAAAAAAAGTACATATATTGACGCAGTAACTGCAAAATTAATAACCATAATTTTATCATTTTTTTAAATTAATTTTTTGTACATATTTATTCGCGTGAAGTACTGATAATAATTGAACTATTCGTTGTTCCAGAGAGGAGATACTAAAATGGAGATCGGCTTTTTTGATCTCGCTAGTCTTCGGTGTTCCGTGTATGATTATAATGACTTACTTCATGTTGGAGATGTCGATAGGTGGGAAAACTCACGAGGAAATGTGCTGTATAATACCCGGTTTGTCGTGGGAAAATTTGTTGATATTTATCTTCTCCACACCTGTGCAGGTAAGCCAATAATTTTTTTTTATCGTTCACTTTATCCTTGGATCAGTGTAAAATAATAATTATTATTGTGATTGCAGTTTTTCGGTGGGTGGCATTTTTACGTCCAAGCATACAAGGCCCTGAAACACGGCACAACGAACATGGATGTACTGATCTCAATGACAACGACGATATCTTACGTCTACTCGATCGGAGTTCTCGCCGCGGCGATTGCGATGCAAGAGCACACGAGTCCACAGACTTTCTTCGATACGCCGCCAATGTTGTTAGTTTTCATAAGCTTAGGACGGTGGCTCGAGCACGTGGCGAAGGTTTGTCGATGTTTTTTTTCATCGATAATTTCATTAAGGTAGCTACTGCGTGGCACACTAGTCAAATGAATGCTAAATTTTTACAATTGTTTATCCAAAATTGTATGCATTTATTGGCAGTACAGGAGATTGATTTGTATTATTTCATGTGTCGTCAAACAAGAAAAATATTGATCACGGTGGTCTTGCAAGAATAACAATTGGTAAAAGCAAATCTCCTTGATAGTACGTTTGTGTTGCAAAAACATCGTTATCAATAGTTTCTTGATTGACGACCGATGCAGTAATACGAATTGACTTCCATCACTGTTAATAAATGCACAACATTTTGCATAAACAATTGTGAAAATTTAGCCCTCCTATGCCTGGTGTTCCGTCAATATCTACCTTAAAGAAATGATACTTTCCTGAGTCATTCAATAATTCATAATTTTTCGTTTTTCCATTGCAGGGTAAAACTTCGGAAGCTCTGTCGAAGCTTCTGTCCCTAAACGCAACGGACGCGGTTCTCGTGACTCTGGGCGACAACAACGAGATACTCTCGGAGCGTTTGATAAGCGTCGATCTCGTGCAGCGCGGCGACATCCTCAAGGTCGTGCAGGGTGCGAAAGTACCGGTGGACGGTCGAGTCATATCGGGTCACTCGGCATGCGACGAGAGTTTGATTACCGGCGAGAGTATGCCGGTGACGAAGACAAAGGGCTCCGTGGTAATCGGTGGTTCGATAAATCAGAACGGTCCTCTGTTGGTGACGGCGACGCACATCGGCGAGCACACGACACTCGCGCAGATCGTGCGTCTGGTGGAGGAAGCTCAGACGAGCAAAGCTCCGATTCAACAATTGGCGGACAAAATCGCCGGCTACTTCATACCATTCGTTATCCTCGTTTCCCTGCTGACACTGATAACATGGACGATCGTCGGATACGTCGACATAAGGCACTTGCCGATATCCCTGGACGACTGGGCGAACGAGTCTGAAATAAACAGAGAGGAAATAATCTTCCAGTTTGCATTTCGATGCGCTCTCTCGGTGCTGGCGATCGCGTGTCCCTGCGCTCTGGGTCTGGCGACGCCGACGGCCGTGATGGTCGGCACCGGCGTCGGTGCGCTCAACGGAATTCTCATAAAAGGCGCCGAGCCGCTCGAGAACGCGCACAAAGTAAAGTGCATAGTGTTCGACAAAACTGGCACTCTCACGAACGGCGTGCCGATGGTCTCGAAGATCGCTTACTTCGCGAACGAGAAAATCTGCTCGATCGTCAAGCTACTGGCGGTCGTCGGCACGGCGGAGGTAAGCAGCGAGCATCCGATAGCGTCGGCGATAGTTCGTTACGTCAAGGAAACCTTCGGCACCGAGGTCAACGGACAATGCTCAAATTTTCAAGCCGTCGCGGGATGCGGCTTGAAGTGCCGCGTCACGCACCTCGAGACGATGCTCTCGTACGCCGCGAAGTCGGAGAAAATCGTCAATTACTCGAATCAAACGAGAAACGAGTCGACCGGAAGTTTCAAGCTCAACAACGTACCGCTCGACGTCGTTCCGCTGGCGGCGTTGGATTCGGAGAAGCGGAATCAGGAACTGGAGCTGCTGCTGAGTCCGGAGAGCCACGGAGATCAGGAAGTGGCTAACGATATATACGACGTTTGCATCGGCAATCGCGAGTGGATGAGAAGAAACGCTATACCGATACCGCAGGAGGTGGACATGCAGATGATGGACGAGGAGGATCTGGGAAACACAGCGATATTGACTGCGGTGAATGGCACGCTCGTGGCCATGATCAGCGTCGCCGACACGGTGAAACCGGAAGCCCATCTGGCGATCTACACGCTGAAGAGAATGGGACTGGAAGTTATTCTGTTGACGGGCGACAACAGGAAGACCGCAGCGTCTATCGCTAGACAGGTAAATCATTCTTGACTAGCAAGCAAAGATCGATACGGTCGACAATGCAACTTTGCCGTTTCGTTTTTCAGGTCGGGATCAGAAAAGTCTTCGCGGAAGTTTTGCCCTCTCACAAAGTCGCCAAGATACAGAGACTCCAGGAACAGGGCTTCAGGGTTGCCATGGTCGGTGACGGCGTCAACGACAGTCCGGCATTGGCCCAGTCGGACGTCGGCATAGCGATATCGTCCGGCACGGACGTTGCCGTCGAAGCTGCCGATGTTGTTTTGATGAAGGTGAGAATGTAAAAAACGATGCACGCGAAGATATCAATTAATTCTCCTCGAGCATATTACTTGACTAGCGATTATGTTGGCACGGGCGCTCGCATGGATCCCATGGTTCATGGCATGTAGAAATTCATTTTATATGCTATAAAAACCGAAATGCTTAAGATATAAAATGAGATCGATTTTGCACATTTTGCGATTGAGTAACGCGAATGAATTTGTTCCTTTCAGAACGATCTGCTTGACGTTATCGGGTGTCTGGATCTCTCGAGGAAAACGGTTTACAGAATAAGATTGAACTTCCTGTTCGCTAGCGTTTATAATCTTTTAGGCATTCCGATAGCCGCTGGGATATTCAGTCCCTTCGGTTTCTTCCTACAACCATGGATGGCTTCCGCAGCTATGGCACTGAGTTCCGTTTCCGTTGTCGCTAGCTCGCTGATGTTAAAACTGTGAGTACTGGAGGGATTGCACTGTAAAAAATTGTAAATTTAATGCACCGAACTCGAAATTTTTCTGCCAAAACTGGTTCATGAAATTCAAAGTACTATTGTGATTAAAAATTAATGTACTGTTCCATTTTAATTAAAGCAAATTATAAAAATTAAATAACTTTTATAGTAAAATTAAAGTAAAGTATTAAGAATACAATACTTCCAATGTCTTTAATACATCGAACATTAACTTTTCATCACAATTGTACATGAAATTTAATATACCAGTTCTTGCACAAAAATTTCCAGTCCGGTACATTAAATTTCATACGATTTTTTTTTACAGTCTGACTTAATGTTGGAATCGTTATGTTGTGTATAAAACTTTTTTTTTCCTTGTTATTTTTAGATATCGCAAGCCAACGAGAGCGACGCTGGAGACGCCCGAGTATCTGCAGGCGATGCGAGCGTACTTCGCCGCCAGATCGACGGACACCGACGCGATATCATTGCACCGCGGTCTCGACGACGGACCCGAAGCGCCGCTTCATATCAGCGGCTCGACGATATCCAGGTACGGACAAACTAACATCGAGATACTGGACTCGCCTTCGCAGAATCACGATAACTCCGTTGCCTAAACGAAACAATTATTAACTCAAGATAGATATTCTTATCTATACCTTTTTTCTCTCGAATGCAACCCCGGATCTGCTTTCTCCACGCATTTTCTAGTTCTAATGTCAGATAACTGCGAGCTTCTTACATCCGTTGTCCGCGCTAGATAACGCTCGTACCTCCCTCTAACTACAACTACATCCCAGTAATATTTTTTGTAAATAAATCATCGACCAATTTGACTGATCCTAGTGGCTTGCATGTCGAGCAAACGTCGATTTTTTTTTTGCTACATATAGACAAAAAATACTGCGTTATTGTATATTATAGTTTTGTAATGTTATGTGCGTTCTTCCGGAATTGCCATTGTTGAATCGTTCAACGTTTGTGTGTTCAACGTTTCTTTTCAATGTACATTTTCCTAACTTACCGATTTGGCCGTCAATATCGCCATACGACTGAGGCAACGAACACTGCTGTTACTATTTATCGTTAGAACAAAACAAAAATACTGCAATGTACAAGTTAGCTTGTATTGATCAAACTTGCCTGCAGTGAAAATCGAATTGTATAATGATTTATATTTAAATTTAATCGAATTGCCAAACGCATCGTTGATATATTTTTTCCTATAGGCGAGACAAATTGTCCGAAACCGGTGTTTAGAATCGACGAGTGTGTATAAATCGTAAGTTCTCGAATCGATGAGATTTCGAAACTAACTGCCTACGTTTTCTGCAATGTATATTACATGCGACAATTAATATATTCGTATAGTCATTATTGTTACGAGACTTAGCTCATAAGTCGCAGTGTGATGTGACCTTTTTTTGGTGCTTTTCCTTTTTTCTATCTTCATATATATCGATTATAAAACATGTTTATTAACAAATTTTATACTTTCATTTCCTCGAAAAAAAAGAAGAAAGAAAAGTAAAACCTCATCCAGAGCATGAGGCTTTCCTTTTTTCTTCTTTAACTTTCTCTCCTCAGCAGCCCACTTGCTCGCTAGAAACCCGCTTGAAACTTACAGTCCTCTTTCGATGCGGTAAATAATCTTTAACATATTTGAACACATTACAGAAAATGCCTTGAGGAATCGCTATCTCTGCTACGTTCGTTTTATTTCGTATCTCTTATTTTCCATCCTCGCAATGCCATAATCACTGTAACAGCATGTCCAGCACTCTTGTAGAAAGCGACGATACGTACTTTGAGAAGAAATCGGTGAAACGATCTCGGCTCCTGTACGGTGCATTGAAACTACCAGTGGGTACGACAAAAAAATAACTATACTCATTAATGCATGGAATGACTTTTAACAACAATCCGATTAACTTTCATGTATTTAAAATTAGTAAAAAAAAATTAAAGCGTTTCATCAGTTTCAGGCTATTCGGAAGAACGAAGGACGAAGTGGAGGGACGACTTCTCGGCGACGACACGAGCGGAGTCGTCGCGATCGTGGATTTTTCCGATATTCGAAGAAAAGCCAAGAGCGACGCGGACACGTCTATCTTGTAAAACTTTTCGATATACGCAAAGATACGTAATTTATTCGCTTCATCACGAGCGAAGACGATTGACGGTCATGTTTGACGCGGCATTAATACTTTTGCTATAACGACCAAATTCTCTTTTTATTGCGTAAAAAGAAAATCTGCGTGCGAACGCACACGCAAATCGACAAGCACAACCATTAGTTTTTTTTTTTTGTACTTATTCAATCCACTCGCCAAGACGCTCCCACACCATTTGGTGTGGAATATAAACTTCTATGTAAATATATTGTATCATAAGAGTGTACATTTTTTTTGAGAACTATCTATTGACTATACTCGTACGGTTACGATGATATTTTTCTTCCGCCAGACTATTTTTTTATACTAATCTCGATGTGACCGACGCGATTGTGCAAAATGAGAAATACCAACCGGTTTAAAAAAATGTTTCTTTAATTGTGCACAAGTGCCTCGCATCGCGATAACGTGTATTTAACGGATATAAATAATTCATTCAAGAAACATTTCTAAGCCTTTATTTACTTGTTAAGAAGTAATGTCATTTGTACTTATCGTTTACTTGTAATTAAAATATCATATTTTCTACGCGTTAATACACTTCTTTTTTGTATTCATTTACAAGACTTTGGCTGGAATGTGGAAAAGCTCAATGACTTTGGGACTTTCAGCCGTGTCCTGCGACATGTAAAATTTGGCAGTGAGAACATTGGATATACGTGGATCACCTGCTCGAGAAACATATTGAGGCACATAAGTATCCTCGTTAAAAATACGTAAATTTGTACGTACAGTAAAACACACGAAAGTTTCATATTTTCTATTGATCTAGAAACTTCGAATGGTTATCACAAGAGTGCCCTCACAGCTAAAATAAATTTAAATATTAAACTTTGGCTTTAAAAAAATTGTTGCGGGTCGGTCGTCTCGCGACGGAGCCCGGCAACGCGACCGGCGCGATTTCGGCCGCTGTCGTTCTGCGCGAACTTCGTAAATCGCCTCAATGTCGCGACATTCCAGCGATGCAGTCCGACGTGTCGATTATGTCTTTCTTGTTATCAAAGTCGTAAAACCCGGAGGCGGCGAAATCCATCGAAGAGTCCTTGTTGACCTGAGAGTAATTGTACTCTCCGTCGAACAGCGGTCTGACTTCGTTCCTGACGCTCATCAACAAGTTGGAAAAGAATCCACCGTTCTGGGTCGAGGAGACGATATTCTCGTCGTTGCGGTCGACATTCTCGTTGTAATTCTCGTACGTGATGTCGTCGTCGTAGGGACAAACGGACGAGGCGCTTGGATCGAAAGCGTTGTCCTGAACGTTGCAGAAATTTTCTCTCGCTGGCTGCGCGTCATTGGTCAGTGCGAGATCGTCGTCGAGGTTCGTTATAACCGGAAAATGTCCGATGCTGTGTTCGACGTAGTTCGAGCGATTCGAGGCATCGTTGCCGCAGTTGCTGTTCGGAAGAAAACAATCCCTGTTCGACTGTTGACTCTCCGACCAGGAATTAATCTGATTGGTCGAATTGTCGAACCCGCCCGTTCCTAATGGGTCGTAAGTTCCGCCTGAACTTTGCGCTCCGTACGAATTGCCGTACGAGGAATCGCTCAGGGACGAGTAACTGTTGGGCAGAACTTTAACGCCGTTCCAGGACATGAAAGACGACGAGAGATACTCGCTCGTGTTGCCGCTGTTGCCGACGAGACTGCAACTGTTCGCCGGTATCGCGTACATGCGATTGTTGACGCTCGTGACTTCCGAATTGTAAGCGATTATACTCGGCTGTAGAGCATTAATCGAATTCGCCGTCGGTCCGTTAATCGAGTTCCTCGAAATAGTCGTGGAGTTGTAAGCTGCGAGGGTGTCCGAGCTGATCCGCCCAGGATAGTTCCAGTTGCTCGACAAATTGGCCGCAGAGCTTTGGTTGTGAAGAGGAAATACAGAATTCCGTGAGTTCACGCTCGTACCGTTGCTGTTGTATCGATCGTCGATCGTCAGCGAGATCGGATTGCAGCGATTGCTGTACGGGTCGCCGATCGAGTCGCAGCCGAATCGATTTGCCACGCCTCCGTTGGATCCATTCTGCGAGGTGTTGCTGATAGGGACATAAAATCCGGAAGTGCTGGAGCAGTTTTGTTTTTTGACAAAGGAGTTTGCCGGTTCGGGTGAATTCCACGTGCTCGACGTTGGACGAAGTTTGGACTGGGCCAGCGCGACGGAAGAGAAAGCGCTGCTGCTGGATGGAATTCCGGGAACATTTTGTAGACTGTTTGCTGTGAAAGGCTTTGGGGGCGCGTTGAAGTTTCTCGTGTTCTCCGGAGGACCCTTTCCTAGACCGGAAGTTCTCTGCGCGCGCGACGCAGAGTCCTGCCAAGTTTGACCGCGTTTCTTCGTCTTCTTTCCTCTCGCGCTCGTGTCTTCGGCCGGAATGTAAGGTCCGTAGTTCGGGTTTGAGTTTACAGTCGTCGAACACGTGTCGGGCAGAGGAGTCGAGAAAATAACTGCCGAAGGATCGTTGCCGTCGGCGAGAAGAGCGTGTTCCTCGTTGTCGGTCTTCGGCGACGTCATCGTCGCGGCCAATTCGCGCATCAGATATCTCTTCTGCTTATAGCACTCGATCTTCGTCGTGACGACCTTGCCGTCCGTCGTTCTGGACACGACGAGAGGCGCCGGCGATATACTGGGATTCAAAAAGTAGTGACGGTCCTTCGTATATTTTTCGTACAACTGCTGCAACTCTTGTGTCGTCAGTGGCGAACTGCTGAAGGAACGTGATGTTTGCTCGCTATCCGGTGACGATTTTGGCTTTTTGGCTGGCGTCGTTTTGGCCTTCGTGGTGGATTTTCGTGCCGGCTTTTCGATCTTCTTTCTGGATTTCGTCTCCGATCGAGTGATCCTCTTGCTGCGGCTGGGAACGCTCAGCGACTCGTTCGGCGGATGGTAATCCTCGTCTGAATTCATCTTCGAGATTCTGTGATGAAGAAAAAGAGGAAAATTAAAAATAATATGCAGTTGGAAAAAAGCAGAGATACAGGAGAGTTATAACGATCGAGAGTTTCACTGTCGAATAGATAGAGAAAAGCAATGCAATATAAGAAGACAATGAAAAACATGAAATATAATGAATTTTATCATCATCAAACATTCTATGTTGCACATTTTTCTTATGAAATTTTCTCTTCAATTTCTTTCTATATTTAATTGTTATTGAACTAATATGTCTTTATATATTTAATTGAGCCACAGTTCACTGAAAGATTGTTAATAGTAAATATTAACTTTGGAGAACAGAGCGAAAAAAAAATTTGCTAAATTTTTTAAGTCCAAAAATTGAAACAATGTTATGGATTTATCTACAGAGAAATTTTTTGTTTATTCGAGGGTACATGGGCATTTATTATATTTCGTCGGAGAGTGCGAGAGCCAGAGTTAGATTTTGCAATCGCATTGGACGATCAAATGGAGATTTGGGGCATCATTCTAAAATTTATGTATGCAAAAAAAAAAGTCAAATCACTCGCTGTAATTCATCGATTGTCTCCAACTATTCGTTGAAATGATGGAAATAAAATCAAAGCGCTGAAATACATACAGAATCGAGGACATTTCAATTACGTCAGAATAATCGTAGTGTCTGTCGAATAGTATATTCCTGATATACAAATATATCAATAACAATTGGTTCGTAAACCGATGGAGTTTTAGTAAGTCTAGATTGAACAAATATTTAAGGATTTATAAACCTATGAGGATTTTTTAAACAAAGTTTAATAAAACACTATTGTCTTGCGAACCAATCGTCATTAATGTATCCGTATATCAGAAATATATCACTAGACGTACGCACAATTATTCTGAAGTAATTGAAACATACTCGGTTCTGTATTTATTTCAACACATAGAATTTATTTCTATTGCTGATGTAAATACTTGGAGATAATCGATGAATTACGATGACTAATTTGACTTTGTTTTTTCTGCATACCCCAATTCTAGAACAATCCCTTGGATCTTTGTTTGATCATTCAATGTGATTGCGAAACTTAACTGAGACTCTCATACCCTCCGACAAAATATAAAACTGCGCTTGCACCCTTCAATAAACAAAAAAAATTATCATTTCATTTTATAGTTCCATACAAAAAAAATTGCAAATAAAAAAAACCATGCTGCAATTCCCATTGGTTCGCACAACCGTCAATTAAAATCAATTACCGCTATTGGTTGAACTCGTGTAGTAATTTCTCTCACAAACAATTATCGTTTATTTCAAGCATCTTTACGCTTGTTTTACGCGCAGTTTACGTTAATCGTGTCTTAATCACAGCAAGCAAATACATCGAAGCTCGAATTATCATGACAATGGCAAATTAAATTCAGACAAATCGTTAAAATACAATGGATTCTTAATCGACGAACGATAATTAGAAGCGGCGGTTACTCACATTGTGTTGTTCTCAACGGTGATCTTTTTATTATTCCGTCAAGAGGCGCGACGCATTCGATATTCCATGCGCTACTGGCGTGTCCGGACGTGGCGTTCCCGAAAAATGGTATCTATCCTTCGCCGATCAGCGCGACAACAACACTTTTCTCTGAATACGAACTCGAGCGTGAAACATAAACAAACCCCTCCCCGACGCCGGTACACGTGGTGAGTGTGCGACCTTTCGACCGACGATTTAACGCGCGTCGGTTCATTTTTGAACGCGCATCTACCCCTCCCACCTATATCGATGTTTTGCCCGTCCGATTATCGAAAGCCGTTAGAAGTTTGGCGAAACAAACTTTGGTAAGTACAAAATTCGTTTTCTCAAGCATAAAGAGGCACAACTTTATTTTTAAAAAAATCTGATATATCAATGAAACTTTACATTAAATCGTGAACAAATTCTAGAAAATAAAAAATCCGTCGATCGACGCCGCGAAATAACGTTGCTTTACGACGAAACAATAAATAAATAACCTTAAAATATCACAATTGGTATAAATTAACGAACGAACGATGTTTCAGCGATCAGCGATAACACGCCAGGCACTCGGTGTGCTCGCCGTCCTCGTATCTGAAAGTAAATTCATTTTGCGTTACGCTCGTGAAAAACGCGTTAATTCAATTTGGCGCCGCCAAAGGTGCACAGGCCTCTTTACTCACACAATGAGAGAGCACTTGTCGCAGAAATATTCCAGACACTTGGTGCACTCGTTCATGCAATCGGTGCACTTGTGATCGCTGCAGTAGAAGCATCTTGTGTAAGCCTCGACCGCCGTGGTCTTGCAAGCTTGGCATGATTTTTGTTCCCACAGCTTTGGAGAAAGAAACCCGATTAACGTCTCACGGTAAAGATATAGTTATTTATTTCACTCACTGCGAAAATGACTGTTTTGAGAATGCTTCGTGTGCATGAAACCCTCATTTTCACACCTTGTGATGTAAAATTTGGTACGATACCTGTGCAAATAACGTTTTCCTAATTCATGCCATTGCCACATTCACCTTCGGCTTGTGCTGCAAAGTCACACGTTAAAACAAGCTTTTTCGCACTAGTATTGCAATGTACTATTACGATACTAGTGTGATAAAACATTTCTGATGAGTGTGAGTTTGCATTATGGGCCAAAGGCGAGTGTTGCGATCATACGAGTTAATAAAAAGTTTTTTGCATAAGAATCTTACAAAATTTTACTTCACAAAGTGTGAAAGTGAGGGTTTTACACATGCAAAGTGTGTAAAATGCCATTTTAACACAGAGTTAGGAAAATTAAATTGAAATCCACAACGAAGCAGCTCTTACTTCTATGTCTTTGTCGGAGGCTTGGAGTTGCAGCTTGCTGTCGAATATCATTTGTTTCAGAGCCGACTTGTGCTGGGAGTCCTCGGAGCTCTTCTCCTCGGAAAGAATTTTTTTCACGTCTCCCTGGCACAGAGCCAATTTTTGTTGAAACTCTTTTCCACCTTTTTTCAATAGATCGAGAGTCCTTGCTGTTGGAAAGAAGAATAGAGTGAATTAATCGAGTATATAGACCGTGGTTTAGCACGTTAGCCGTCGATTCTACTGGTCCGCTGGGCTTAACCTTCTTCTCACCGTAAACTTTTTTCATTTCTTGTTCCTTGTTAACGCCGTTGCTGTATTGTCTCTGACCCACGTGTATCTTCAGTTGCGGCGATAGATCGTCGTCAAAAGGACACGCTCGTTTCGGCATTGTTTCTTTTTTTGAATACGAAAGTAGAATAATTATCGTTGAAGCGGAACAAAAGAAAAAGTAGCAAAGAAAAGTATGTGTTTACGCGCTAAACCGACATCGCCGACATCGCCGACATAAAGTTCTTGATAAGGCGAGTCTCATAGCTGTACAGCTGATATACTGCTTTTCGCTTGCGGAGGTTATTCTATTCGGATAACGATGAGAACTGCTGTAATCGTACACTGGAAGCATAGAACTCTGCACAGCTCTTGCCTTTATCGATCGCTGTTAATCCGAAAGGGTTCACCGAGTTTATTTGTTTGGGCTGATTCGAATAGAAATATTCGAATGAGTCCAATCGATCTGAGCTTCTCGGTAACACAATAAGCCAGAGCTGAACAGAGATTTGATGCGGCAAAGGCATTCGTCGTCCGTGTACTCGAACGTTCTTAGAGTTTTAGGGTTAATCGTGAATGTTAATGAGAATGCTAGTCGATTAATTAGATTTTCCATGTTTTCGTGTTCGAGGCTTATGGGAGAACAATTAAGTTTTCCTTTTTCTTTTATGACCTATCGAAAGTGGGTCGTCAAGGATAATAAGACTACGAGTTAGTAATGTTTCGTTTATTATTAATGTTGCATTATTAGTATCATCATTATTTTTATACATATTTGATATTGGCCATCAACAAATATGTTACAATTTTTCTTTTTTTTTTAAATTCTCCCATCCATTACCTGTTCCATTCGTTTGCAAGAAAACTGTTGATATATCATATAATAAATACATAATAATTAATAGTCATTACCTGATAATTTATCATCAGTATTAATCGTAATCGTGATAACTGTACATCGTAGCTATATATATAATATATATATATCGTAAAATATACATAGCTATCGCTCGCGTTTATATTAGTTTAATGGTGATGACGAAGTAAATGAACGAATGAGAGTTATTTATTTGGGTTTCTTTTTTTTTCCTTTTATTTACGAGAGAAAAAGAAAACGTTTATATATAAATCGATAACAAATCAATCCGAACCGCGTCGGCCACGCCAAATTCATCATTTCTCTTTACTACTAGCGATATTATACATATAAAAATTGTTATTACAAAGCGCTTTGACGATTAATCCACTCTCTAAACGAGTGTATTTAAGAATGCTGTATTACCACAAGTAACTGTTTTTTTTTTTGCCGTTCTAAGCGGGACCGTGAATGATGGTTATTGAATCACATTACGCATTATTACACCGTACCGATAGTTCATTGGCTGTATGTGTGTCGATTTATCATCTGATTATTTCTTTTGTCTTTTTTTTTTTTCAAGCATTCGCACGAACAACATCTCAGTTCGAAAATAATTGTTACTATTTCTTGTTTACTTTTTTTTTCTTCTCTTTTAATGCTTTGTTTTAAATCTAGATATCTAGATTATAGGGACGGGGACGGTGGCCAATTCGTGAATGGCCTCGTTATCCATTCAGCACTGCGCGATTAATCGCATAATGTTTATAAGAGAAAAAAACGAAAAAAATATGTCTTACCGCCGGAACGTTCTACAAACGAACTGCGAGTTTCAAAGTATATGCGATCGAATTTTTTTATTTTTATTTTTTGTAACCTTTCAAGTTCACACGGACACGTCGATCGAAACATTTATGCCTTATCTCCCTCCGTCTTATCGCTCTCTAACTTTCCATCTAATAATTTCTTCCATCTTTCGTTTTTTTTTCTCGATCTAATTTGGAGAACCCCCTTGCAACCACACTCGTTATTGTCAGTTGTCATGGACGTGTCACCAAATTTACGGCAATTGATTAATCGCAGACGTGCGCAACCGCATTTATGGATCATTGTATTTTTTTTCCATTTTTTTTTTCTTCCTGCCATGTGTTTTCGATCGTGTCAAGCGATAGAGTATTTGTATATATGTGTGTGTGTGTGTGTGTTTTTGTTTGTTCAGTGTTTTCCCTTCTGCAGTCCTCGCTGCTCGGTTATCCGTCGTCAAATCGAATTATTCGTTGTTCGACCCTTCTCCCCTACAAATATCTATGCCCCTAAAAATTTATTTCATCCACTACGTTTACGCGCGCGTTCTAAAAATTAAAAACTTTTTTTTAAATCCTCGAACGTTAAGAAACAAATTATACTATCATACAATTATTCTTATTTTTACAATTATACTTAAAAACATAAAAAAATAAATTAAGTTATACTTTGGATAATATGAAATAAAAAAAACATTTTTAATTAACATCCAACCCTTTTTAATCGTTGAGAGTGGTAAAAAAAATGTATAGAATATTTATTTACTTTTGACGTCTGGTAAAATATGGAATTGGGTGAAAACGATGAATATTCCCGATGTCCGCGAGCAATAATTGTCTCAATTAAACGCGCGTAAACGCAATGATTGGCTAAACGAAGCGAGAACACTAATTCAGTCGATCGAATAATCAGTTTATCAGTAATAATTAATGAACGATCAATGCTCGTGTCGGAGATTCTCATTCGTCTACGAAGTATTGTGTGTTATGTGTGCTGCTGACTCACAGTCGTATACAAAATATATAGCGCGACTCGGTGTTGCGGATTTAATGCAAAACCTTTGTTTGTTTTTTTGCTTTATGTTTATTTTGTTTTTTTGGTATTTATTTGTTTTTTTTTGGTATTTATTTGTTTTTCTTTGGTGTTTAGTTGCATGAAGAATCATCACTCCCCGGCGAGCGGTGCTGCGACGACTCGCGGAGAAAAATAGAGGCTGAAAGCAATGGAGAAATAGGAGCCGACAGTTTATAAGGTGAGGGACAAGCGTAAGGGAGTCGTACGATTTTTCGCGTGGATACCACCCGAGAATAACAGCCGGACCGAAGGTGAACTAAAATCGATGTCCCATTCACTGGCCTTTAAAAAAAAAAAAAACGTTTCGTAATGTTCATTTTTGGGATCAAAGTAATAAAAAAATAAATGTATTTCCGTAATTAAAAAAATGTTTATATTTATTTTTCCGAAAGTAGTCGCGAATCGTCAGAATTTTTTATCGGCCTTACAGAGAATTGAATACTATTTTTGTTTCTTTGCAATGAAACATAAATTAAAAAATGGTAATTTATGGAATCGGGCAGTGACTGGGACGTCGACCTTAAATTATTACGCCGCGAAGAAAAAATTGATTTCTAGGGATTAATTTTTTGTTTGTTTCTTTCTCTTCGCGATTACTTAATTGATTTAACTACAACGAGCAACGCAAGGCAATTACAAAGCACGCTGACTAAAAAATCTTGACTAACTAGTGACCGTACGGGCGATCTCTTTGCGCTTGCGAATCTGCAACAGAAGGCATGTGCAGCCAAAGAAACAGTCGAGTTGAAAGTAAAAGAACACTTTTAAAGCCGAGCTATGAAGAACGAACAACATTGATTTTTTGCTCGTTCCTAAAAAAAAATTATAAAAAATAATGAAAGATTTAAAAAATATTATTCCCTCGTCTTTATGTATAGGTGGAGAGACTTGTGGGGCGTCTGGTATCTTTGGCTACAACTGCGTTCTGCCAGTTTCATCATCGTGCTATCATCGTCGCCCTCTCGTAATATCTCGGACACATTTTTTTTTAATTAAAAAAAACGGCCTATCGTATTTCTTTACGGTGCACGTCGACCCGACCGCTTTTTTTTCTATCGACCAGAAATCTATTACGATAATTATATAAATATATTAGATGCACAGTGATAAATTATTCAAACATCAAGCGAGAGATATATTACAGGTAGGCTCCGCGTTACAGCGTCGGTTGTGAGTGCGCGGCTACACACGTACGCGCCTCGTATGTAGTTAATAATCACACAGTTACGATTTCTTATTTTTCTTTTTTCTCCACTTTTTCCTCAAAGTGGTTGCGTGTTTTTTTTATATATTATAAAGAACACTGAGTGCACGCACCGGATGCACTCACGCATAAGAACATATGGTGCAGCCCGGACGCGAGAGAGCGCGCGCGTTTCGTCAACATAACTTTTCCAACAATAAACATGCAATGAACCAATAAACGTCGCGACTCTTACTCTCCTTTCTTTCTTTTTTTTTCTTCACATTTCATCGATTGGCGAATTGTATAAAAAATTCTCTACTACGCTACTTCGAAAGCCTTAACTAACGTTCTACAGGATTTCTTCGGTGATAAATGCGTTGATAGACTTTACATGTCGCACGTGTCGAGCGCTGAGCCCGAAATTCGGCGGCTCTTTTTCTTTGCTTTTTTTTTTATCGTAAAATATATATAGCATTTCTTCTTTTTTTTTTCTCTCTTTTTGGGTGGGAGAAAAAGTTACTACAAACAATAGTCGACGAACAAGCGAAACGATATTGGATATTACTAGAGTGAGTTATATAAATTGGCGAGCTAATTTTTTTCATTTCTTATTTTTCACAGAATCGTGCCAGACTCTGACTTTGGGAGCGGAAGTAGCCGCGATCCGGTGAATAGTCGATCGAACAAATCGTTTTTTTTTATACACACAGCGAAAGGATAGAATTTATCATTCCTACATGCCGCACAGAATATCTTCGTTATCTTTCATTTCAACACACAACGCGCTCCGCGTCGATACAAAACTCTAGCTTTTAAATATGGCCGGTAATTTTTTTCATCTTTCATTTCTTCTCCAGATACAATTAATTTTTAATTCTTCCTTTTTTTAATAATAATAATAATTTATTAAGTCAGCTAGGTTTCTCTTCCGAGGCGATTTTTTTTTGCTTTAAAGATAATTCGCAATTACGCAAGTAGATAACCGCACGATTAAATCATCTAATCACAATTCTTTCATTATCTCGCTTAGCGTTTATATTTTTACTAAACACTCGCTTTTTCGTGCCCATTCTATTTGCTCGATATTCACTTTCAAAATTCATCGCTAAATACACACTCGCCATTTCGCGTAGCTCAGCTTTATCAATCGCTTTAATTCTTCCGCTTACATTTATCTCGTATTGCCAAAAGCCCGATATTCCGAGTCATTTCAGGAGCGACCTCTCCCTTCAGTTTTTTTTTTTAGTGATATTTGATATTTATTTCTTTATCGCTCATTTCTCGATATTGCTGATATAATTTGTGGTTGACAAATTTTGTTAACAGCCAGCGGATTATTTTCTCTGTGAGCGATTGTTTATTTTCGTCAGTTTCTCTTTAACTCCTTCTCGTGCTGCTATTCGAGCCCTCGCTAGTTGCAATGCTTTTTCACACACGTCGGACTTAATAAACCCATAGGAACGCGACGCCGTCAGCGGATATCTATTAAGTGAGCTACCCTATAAATACATAATAATATAATAATAATGATAAAAATGACAATGATAATGATAATAATGGTAATAATAATAATAATAATGTTGATGATAATAATAATATAATAATAATAATAATCATAACGTCAGCGATGCTCGCCGTGTTTTCGAAAAAAATTTGTTTCTTGAGTTACACAAGTTCCAACTACGATGCGCGACTTTCGTTTACTTTTCTTTTTTTTAACATCTTTCGCTTTGCGTTTACATATTTTTTTTAGCACTGTCTTAACACTTTTCTACGCTTCGAGAGTCGGGCAATTTTGAAGCTTCCGTTAATACGATTTACATCAGCGATTAGATATTTCGGAATGGTTTCTTTTTTATTTAATTTTTTTTTTTAACGAAATACGAGACTCATAGATCGCGTTCGGTCGAATGAATTTTCAATTCTTTATCTCGACCACCGGCTGCGCATTTGGCAGAGAATTACAATTAATTCGGTTTGCCATTCTTTCTTTCGTCTTTAGTCTTTTTTTTTCTTCCTTTATCTTTAAATAACGCTTTAACACGGATTCCTCTCTTGATCGCTTTACGCTTCGTTCTGTCGTGAGATATGTCTGTTGAGAAAATATATCTTAAGTTTACATGCTATTAGTTAACACTAGCCCGCCGGTTAGTCATATCTTTTATTCGACACCTCTCTCGGTTTACGCACACGAGTTTTCGTCACAGTAATCGCGGTCCTAACGCGAACGACATATATTGCACATCGAAACTTGCACCATTTTTATTTTTTTTTGTAGCATTTTTTTTTAATCAGCCGTTATCGTTAGTATTTCTCATCGATTTTTTTTATTCATCCTCGCCGTTGAGGCGTGCTCCGAAATTTTTTTTCATCGTTTCATCGTCAGCACTCCGCTCGTACATCCTCATTAATTTGCTTCATTTTTTTTTTGTTCCAGGTAAGGTTCAGACAGAACAGCGGAAGTTATTTCTCGGTCCCGAGAACGATTTTCTCCTCGAACTTGGCCTCCTCAAAATTCGAGCTGATTTCGGACACCTTTCGAATAAAAACGATTCGAGGCGCCTCGTCCGACGGCCGGAAAGCGTCTTCCATTCGCTCGGCAATTTCGAAATCCGCAAAATAATTTTTGCACATTTTTTTCGTCGCGCTCGAAAAATAAACTTTCTCGCCTGTCGCCGGCGGTTCGTTTAACGCAGCGAGGGGATTCGAGGATTCATCGTGCAGACCGCCGGAGAACGACTTACCAGAGAACGTCTTATCACCAGAATCGCTGAGCGCTCTCCCACATGTTCTTGAGGCTCGATCGAAACTCGAAGCGAAAGTTCTCATAGTATCACGCTATGTTGCTTCCGCTCATCGTGGTGACGCACTTCTTCTCCGGTGTGTTCTGACTCTCAGAGTTGCTGCGAACGGCGGCCTTCGGGGGACTCCCCGGTGTCGGCGTGACGTCGCCGGGCAGAGGGTTGTTGTTGTTCGTCGAGGTTGAGCTCCGCCTTCCGTTCTCCCTCGTCGGCGATTTCACGTCGAACGCCGAAGTGTCGGACTCGAGATCCGAATCTATCTGTGTGATGAGAACGGAAGAAACGGTAAATCAACGATTCTGTGCACTCCCGATCGACGATCACATTCTCGACACGAACGAATGGAAGGGTGCGTATGAAAATGGAAAGTGAATGATTTTTTCTTTTTTTTGCTAATTTTTTGCTTTCTCGTAGACGAAGATTTATTTCCATGAAAAGCATTTTTCGAGATTTTAATGAAAAGGTGTTCAGAATGTTCCGAAATATCGGAAAATCATTCATTTAGAAAAAAATGTCTGGATGCGTGTGTGTGTGCCAGAAAAATTGAAACTCTTGTAACATGAGAATGGCTTGAGCTATCAAGCTGACATTTTTGAGGTAGGCAAAGCGGTCAATCCGCAATGTATGGTTAAATTTTTAGCAAAATGCTTTGAGTCATAAAAATTTGACGCGGTTTTTAACTTTGTTAAAAAGAAGTCTCTGCGCACGCTCTTACAATTTTTGAGCTATCGGGTTAAAGAGTTGATACACAATAACTGTTCCGTATTCAATATTGAGCTGAGAGTAAAATAAGTGGAGGATTCGCGATTTGTCGGCAAAAATAGATAAAAAATGTCCTCGAAACGGCGAAAAAAATCAAATTTATAAATTTTTTCTTTTTTTTTAAGTGCTGTACGACGGCGATGAAAAGATGTTGCGATACCTTATTGAAACACACTACCTGTCTGGTAGCGGGATGCGGATTGAGAAAAAGCCTCTCGCTCGTGTCGCTTCCGCAGCTCGAGCTCTCGCTCATTTCCGTGGTGAATTTCCTGGAGGCTCTCGGACTCGAAGGCGCCGCTCTGCTCTGATTGCCGAGAGCGAGACCGGCGTTCCTCGAGCACACTTGGGACTGTATGTGCTCGCAGACCCTTCGAAATCTTCGTATGTTACCTGCGGGAAAGAACAAAAAATAATGGAAAATCATTTCATCGTTTTTTCCCTCGAATATTCGTCAAATATTGTCGGAACGTATGTGTACATATATACGTTTTCGTCGTGCAATATCGAAAACGACGTCCGTACGGCGTATAGATTTCCGATGAAATTCTAGCCAGTGACGAGCCCGCTGTTGCCGCCGCACGTAGAGGTGCAGACGTGTGTATTGGAGTAAAAAAAAATATAAAAGGCCAACTCGCACGGCCACATAGGACTTCTTTTGGGCTCTTGTTCGAAAGTATAGATAAGTCATAGACTGTAGAGCGAAACGTGCCAAGGTAACATCGATCTAGTTGCGCTTGGATGGGTGCCAAACGCCAAATAGCAAACGAGAAACTGCACCGAGTCGCCGCGGCGAGTTTACTACCCGGTCGGTCTAAACCGTCGCCCGTGAGGAAGGTGCACGATCGAGAGGAGAGTGCACGAGAGCACGAGGAGACTCCCTAATCCCGCTGTATTACTGTTTCTGTCGTCGCGAACGGCACAGCGGAGAACGGGGAGAACGTCGAGGCTGATAAGTCAACCGTACGGAATTTCCTTAATAGCATCGACACTCCCCGACGTTAATCTCGTGTACGCTTCTCTACAAATGTCCGGCAGCTTTCATCAATTTCCCCCTTTCTTGCACTCTCTCTCAGCTTCGCACACTCGAACCTAATTAAATGCTAAGAAAGCCCGTCTGGCTTTGACGCGTACTCTGGCGTGCTCCGAATTTCACTTCGTTTGCACGTTCAATTAACTGCTCTTATTTTTCTTTGCGATTAATTCAATTATCGCGGATAAGAGGCGACTCGTTAGGCGCGTGCAGAATTTAGGGTCACGGCTCACGGATTCGCTGCTTTTTTTAATATCAAATTCCCTATGAATTTTTGTGTCCCGGAAGTTATCTGCATTTTGAGACTAAATTTCGTCGAGTTATTAATCGATGGATTTTGCGTCGCACAACAAATTCTACAAACGAGCAATTTTTTTTTCTTTCCAAAGATACGCTTTTACAGGGACTCGCCAGAAATTTGATGTCATGCAGATATATTCGGGTTCATGAATTTGTATACTTTAAACTGTTGCCGCAAGGCCTGCAAGGCCCTTTGAGAGGAAGTTATTCGATTTTCAGGCTAAAAAACGTTATTTTTTATATGGCTTGGTAACGAAAAGTTTGATGGGAAATCTTCCACGATTGATTTCTTCGCAATAGTGTTCTGATCGAATGAAAAAAATCTGGAGAATAATTTTTATTAAATGCGACTTTTACCAAAAAATCATTAAAAAAAAATGTTTACACCTAAATATATTTTTTTAAATGTCGCATTTGGTGCATTGGACATTAAACGGTTGCGACACTCTGGAAGACTTACCGCTCAGCAGCGTGAAGGTTATCGCGAACAGGGGTTCACTTGGTTGTTTCGAAATGGCACTGATGTCCACCTGAAACCGTACTTGTCGTTGAAACATCGCCGGCGCTGTGCTGCCCCGCTTGTACTCGACCCTGAACGACATGGGCGAGCTCACGCTGTGAGACAACTCGGCTATCTGCAATCACGGAGATTAATAAGCGCGTGTAGTGTGCGTCGCTACTTACTCCCGAATGAAAAATCACCACCCCTCGTGGAAAGATCTCTTATGATGCATTGTATGCCGAGCGGAGGTCGACGTTATCGCTTACCATAAATCGATCTGTTCTTACCGATAAGAAAGCATGAATGAGGTCAGCTTTAACGTTCGCCAGAAGTTTACCCTTAACCAGAACCGTAAATGTCTCGTCCTTCTCAGTCGTCATCAGACTGCCGAACCATGATTTCTTCGTCAACTCCGGCGAAGAGTCCGGCGTCAGGTGCACCTAAACAGTCATTAAAGTCAAGTCAAAATTGAGAAAAAAAATTATCATTATATCATACAATGATATTTTTGATAATTATTCTATAATGATATTTTTGATAATTATTCTATAATGCTATTTTTGATAATTATTCTATAATGATATTTTTGATAATTCTTCTATAATCATATTTTTGATAATTCTTCTATAATCATATTTTTGATAATTCTTCTATAATCATATTTTTGATAATTATTCTATAATCATATTTTTGATAATTATTCTATAATGATGTTTTTGATAATTATTCTATAATGATGTTTTAGATAATTATTCTATAATGATGTTTTTGATAATTGTTTTATAATCATATTATATGATAAATTAATAATAAAAATGGGTGGTACCTCCTCGGTACTGGTGAGCAATTTGCGCCGATGAAATCTCGGACTTCCCAGGAAAGAATTCTTTATCGTGGTGAGCCTCGATCTCCAGTGGTGCGCCCCCGAACCGGCGCCCGTGTGCGGCGAGCCCGGCGGTGTAACACCAACTGCAACCACTTGAAAATCCCAAACGACTCTCGTGAATTCTCAGTTGCGAGAGTAACTCGGAGCTTTAAACTTCCATATACTCGTGACCTTCCGACCCTACCCTCTAGCCCCACCCCGCGTCACTTTCACGTACTTCGGGCTTAAATAAGTTAAAGGGATTTCCGCGTGCCGAGTTTACTAACAGCGGTTTACTAGTTTCGTCATAAATGCGCGTGCCTCGTAGAGGACGATGAAACTTTGTGAAATTTCTGGGAAAACGGAAGAAAAAAAGCTATTCAGCTTTCAGCTCTTCTTCGTATCGGGCTTAACGAGTTCTGGCCGTTATAAACTTGTATTAAAGAAAAATCTTCACCGACGTAGTAACAAATTCGTTGGTATAAAATTTTGCAATCAATTTTGTATTATGATATAAAAGTATGAAAAAATTTATCGGATAATCGCGCTCTGGAACGTTTCGACGATGGTAGTGGTAAAAAAATGTGTAATAAAAAAAATTGCCATTTCCACCAATGTCATAAAGGATTAAAGACAGTAGTGCAATTTTTGTTGTAGAAATTGAATGCTTTTAAAAAAAAGCTATTCCGTTTTCAGCTCTGCTTCGTGTCGAGCTTAACGAGCTTTGGCCGTTATAAAGTGGTAAAAAAATTCGTGAAAACGGCTTCTGTCTCACTGTCATAAAAGTATGAATAAATTTACCGGATAATTGCGCTCTGGAGCGGTTCGAAGCTGGTAATGGGAAAACAATTTAATTAAAAAAAAAAAATTGTCAGATCGCCGATGTGATAAAAGAGTAAATATAGCATAGACTTTTTTTTATGCAGAGATAAAATGCTTCCAATAAAAATGTCTGGACGATATAATTCAATGAATTTCGTCGCTCTGAATACGAATTCCGATGACATTTTTTGTCTACAGTCAAACGGCATGTTGGTCAATTTTTAAAAACAGTTAGCATTTTTTTATTCCACCACGAATCGAGCTCTTTACAAAGACGTATCAGCTTCGATAGAGGGCCAGAAAGGTTTGTCTCCGCATGCTAGAAACATGTTTGTGAAGGTTTTCCCTTAATTGGCCGATTCGTAGGCAAACATTTCACCAATGTGATAAATGAGTAAATATAGCTTTGATTTTTTTGTTGTTTAGAAATAAAATGCTTCCAATAAAAATGTCTCGACCATACAATTCAATGAATTTCGTCAAGCGACGTGTAGATAATTTTTTACAAACATTTAGAATTTTTTTTATTCCATCGCGTATCGAGCTCTTTACAAAGGCGTATCAGCTTCGGTCGTTTATCGGTGCAGCTAGGGGGCCAGAAATGTTTGTCTGCGCATGATGGAAACGTGTTTGTGAAGGTTTTCCCTTAATTAGGCGATTCGTAGGCAAACATCAGGCGGTTAGGGGTGGATAGGGTACAAATATCGATTGCTACGCGAGCCATCGTCTTTCTTCTTTCCGCTGGGTTCAATTGCCTCGAATCTCGAGGTGCAACGGCAAACAGACGTGAACACTTAGCGTAATTCGATATATGGCCAGTGGGCGACTAGCGTGTCCTTTGAGAGGAGTTTACCGTCTCCAGTGATAGATCAACGTCAGGTTGTCCCTTGTCGGGGGATCACTTCTAAGGGTTTAACATGTCTGATCTCCTC
Source organism: Ichneumon xanthorius (assembly GCA_917499995.1). Lineage (NCBI taxonomy): Eukaryota > Metazoa > Arthropoda > Insecta > Hymenoptera > Ichneumonidae > Ichneumon > Ichneumon xanthorius. Next base: position 13,781,626 of record OU824205.1, on the reverse strand, counting down.
TGCAGCGTTACGTCATCCTCATATATATTTGTAAGGGTGATTGGCTATCCTGGAATAGCACAGTGCATTTCTACCGGATGAGTGGAAACGTACGAGAAGTTAATACACGGAGCACTTTGACTTTTTTCTTGCATCAATCAAGATAGTCACGAGTTTCATGTAAAAAAAAAAAAAAAATAGAATATTCGGAAGAAACGGGGAAAATATAAAAAAAGGTTGAAGACAAGTCACGAATCTTTAATTAATGGTATCTATTTCGGACCGTTTCGTGATCGGTTGAAAGTCGTGTTGTAATTATTGGAAAAGTTTTCTTCAAAACCACGGGTTTTGTATCGTTGATAAAACAAATTTAAAAAATATATTTTTTAAGTAATTTTCGTGCATTTGTCCCGGCGGAGCGAAGTTAATACACGGAGTATTTTGGATTCCTTTCATCAATCAAAATAGTTACAAGTTTTATGTACAGCCGAATTGAACAAAAATTAACAACCGAATATTACTTTAGGCGGAACTCGGGAGAGAAAAATTGAAAAAAAGGTTGAAGACAAGTCACGCGTTTTTGATGAAGTCGTACATATTTCGGAGCGTCTTACTATTCATTATTGGAAAAGTTGTCTTCAATGTCACGGGTTTTGTATCGTTGATAAATCGATTTTAAAAAAAACAGTTTTAAAGTAATTATCGTTATTATTAATTTGTTGCGCATAGGGTTAAGTGACCTTTAGCTGGCCGATAAGCTCGATAATATCCGAGGTGAAAAAAGCCTTTTTAAAATATGTAATTATATAAAGGGTTTTTTTTTATTTTCAACTCACCGGGCTGGATCTCGCTGAGCTCGATCCCGACGTTCGAGGGTGGCGGCGTTGGGGCTGGAGCGCCCGGTGTCGGGCTAGCTCCGTTACCCCCGACGCTAGCACTGATCGCCGACAGACGGTGAGGACTTCCGGTTTGGCTGTGATGCGAGCTCGGAGGCGCTCTTCTCGGGCTCAAAAGGCCGGCGACGTTGGGCCCGTGAAGTGGCGAACTTCCAGGTGTCGAGGCGTGGGAATGCGACGCGTGGCTGTGAGATCCGGTGCTCGGCGAACGTCGCGGGTGATGTCTTGCGCTATTTATTACAAAAATAAAAAAAAAATTATAATATGCACTTCGTCACGAGTTTGATCGATAATCGATTATCGAGCGCTTAACGTCCCGTTTGCTTCGTAGGAATGATTCGGAGATTATTGTAAGCGATTTTTAGTCTCCACCAATAATATGATAACAGTTATTGGTGGATTTTATCAATTTTAACAAACCGACACCCTACATTTTGTGGAAAGGGGAGCATTAAAAAAAAAAATTAATTGTGTACTTCGTCACAATTTTGGTCGATAATTGATTGCTCAAGCCTCAACAACCCGGTTGCTTCATAGCAATATTTCATAGAAGTTTGCAACCGATTTTTTTTTCTGCTCCACTAACATGATAACAGATCGACTATTTCTTTAATTTCACCAAACCGACACCTTACATTTTGCGGAAAGGGGAGCAATAAAAAAAAAATTAATTGTGTACTTCGTCACAATTTTGATCGATAATTGATTGCTCAATCCTCAATGCCCCGGTTGTTTCATAGCAATATTTCAGAGAAGTTTGGAACCGATTTTTTTTTTCTGCTCCACTAAGACGATAATAGATCGACTGTTTCTCTCATTTCACCGAAAGTTCGCCTTAAATTTTGCGGAAAGCCGAGCAATAAACGAAAATAAAATACATTTTAAAAAAATCAAGAACTAAAATTCGTAGCTCTCGATCCACGAAGAAAAGTCGATCGTTTCGAAGGTCAATCCGGCGAGTTTTCTTGTACGCGCGTAATCAATGATCGCGCTCGGTTAATACTTCAAAGGGTGTGCGATAAGGAACGAGGGAAAAAACGAGAGTGAAAATGGCCGAGAGGGTAAGAAGGCGATTGCGTGCGACTGTTGGCAAAATGCGAGCCACGCGAGCGTTTTGCCGAGTTCCGCGTCGGTTCACTTTCGCGGACGTCGGTGTGCTTGTTCGGCTCGGTACGTGCGCCAGTCGGGGAATCGTTGTGTGGAAGGTATAAAACGAGGAATAAGTGTCGAGCACGTGTCCAGCGCCTTGCCACTCTTATCCGCGTTCACACGCGTAAAGAGAAAGAGTGAGAGAGCGCGAGTGGGCAGCTCGTAACTCGACGAATCGTTACGATCGATACGCAAAAGCCCATAACAATTCCGTCCGTGTATCAGAATCGGTAAGCGCGAAAGAGTCTCCGGCACGCGAACGGTCGTTACAGCGTAACTGTAGGCCATTAAGTAGCCGGACTACGAACGATGCGAGGCTTTAATTTCGAATGATATTATTAACTGGCTGATTAATAGTCTCTCGCGCGAACGGCGGCGTTAAAGTCGTGCAGAACGAGTGTGACGATCTTCGAAAAAAACAAAGCTTCCTCTATGAGGAAGCAAAATTAAAGGGCTTGAGCCGTGGTGACTTAAAAAAAATTACTCTGAATAATTAATAATGGAAAAATAGTTATATTATAAAATATATTAAACATAGTAAAGGCGTTGTGGTTTAAAAAAAAATAATGACGGAAAAATATTGGCGAAGGCAGAACGATGTATTTTATCCGTGGAAAAAGCATAGAATGACGTATATTGTAAAATATTTATGTGATGCATAGGAAACATGTTTACCGAAAAATGGATTTTGGAATATTATTTCTACAATTATACGTCATCGAATGCAAAGTCTATGAATAAAATTTCCATTCGAACGGTCGTCACAGCGTAACTGTAGGCCATTAAGTAGCTGAACTATGAATTTTTAATTTTTAATGATGTTATTAACTGGCTGATTAATAGTCTCTCGCGCAAACAGCAGAGTAGCGGCGTTAAAGTCATATAGAACGAGTGAATCGCTCGAAGGGTCGATAATGGCTTTCGAAAAAATTAAAGGCCTAAAGCCGTGGTGGTTAAAAAAAAAATTAACTTTGTATAATTAATATCGGAAAAATATTGCCGAAGGCAAAATGACCTATTTTATCCGTGGAAAACGCACAGGATGACGTATATCGAAAAATATTTATGTAATACATAGGAAATATGTTTGCCAAAAAATTTTGTATTTCGGACATATATTTTGGAATATTATTTCTACAAACATACGTCATCGAACACAAAGTCTGTAAATAACTGTAAAAATGCCCAGGCTCGAACTATAACGAAATGCAGGACGTCAATTTTTGTTTCACATTCTCTATAAAAAAAATTCTAACTCTTACAATTTTTGATATTTGGACTCGATAATTTTTTTAGATAATCCCAACACCATTGCCAACGCATGCAACTTTTTATACAATTATTTATAATTGTTTAGGGAAAAAAATTAACACGCTTTTTTGAAAGCGTGTTTTTGAAAATACGCTCGATTGAAGAAAATTAAATTTCTTCAATCGAGCTAATTTCTTACCTCGACTGTCTTCTGGGCGTCAGCGGCGATCCGTGCGAGATCTGTCCGAGGTTCAGAGCTGCGCTGCCGTTGACCCTACAAGTGTCGACCCTCTTTCTCGGCGGGTCCGCCTCGGATTGTCCACCCGTGCCTCTGATGCTGCTTCTCATAACTTCGAGCTCGTCCTCGCAGGCGGGTCTTCTCCGTTTTCGCTCCAACAGCAGGAAATAGATGACTTTCTCGGTGTTGTGACTGAAAGGTTCGACAGAATTGTCGATTTACTCGAAATCGCGACTTCCCTAACCCGCGCACTTACAGTAGAACCCCGATTAACCTATGTCGAATTAACCGTGCGTCTTCCTAGGTTTTTAAAATATTTTTTTATTTATGCACGCAGTGCGGCGCCACACAGTAAAAAATTTGTACTTTTTCCAACAACTTATTGTCCACAAACGACCACAATTTTTCATTTGTTATTTTTATAATTTTACAAACCAAAGGACAAACTAAAATTGTTAATTGCACGAGAAATAAAAGCGCAGTTTTGTAATATTCAAACCCGAACAAACGAGTTTGTCACTAATTTAACAAAATTATGTTTACGAAACTTCGTATTCCGATTTTATGAAATTATTTCTTACTGTGCAGCAAACGTTTCCAAAAAAGACCACCTTATGTACTATTAATGAAAAAAATATCCAAAGTTTTACATTCTAGTTTACACTATTTAAAAACTAAGTATACTTAATTTTTAAACACATTTAAACATTTTTTGATGTTTTTTTGTACAACTTCTATACAAGTTGTACCAAATATGTCAATGTAACTAGTCAAAGCAAAGTTGTATCATTAGCCATTATTGACTTATATAGTTTCGCTGTCTAGTTCGGATTAACCGGGATTTCGATGATCCGCGGACTTTTCGGTCCCGAGCATCCCGGTTAATCGGGGTTCTACTGTATCTCGTTCGTCAACGACAAAAATTATCTCAGCGTTGGATTTTCCACCTATATAGCTTACTTGGGACTGAGCAATTCCTGGATGAGTTTCGCTCGTTCCTTGAAGCATCCGAGGCTCGCGATCGCTTGGAGCACGTCCGGATCGATCGCATCCACGGACGGAATAACGTGAGTCTGAACTACGTCCATCATCGACAATTCCAGCTCTAGTTCACCCTTGCCGGCCGCGGTGACCCAGATATGCCTGTTGATCTCCGCCAGCTGTGAACACGAATCCAATTGAGAAAAAAAAAAAAAAAATAGGTGAAATCCCCTCGAATTGAAGTCTTTCGTTCGGAAACTCGAAATCTGTAATCGCATACCGGGAATGGAAAATATTCGAGCTCGAATTTTGTCGAGCAGAAAATTTGGCGTTTGATTTCTCATGTGTGAAATAATTTATTTTTTTTATTTTTTTTATTTTTCGATACAATTTAATGGACTCACCGTAAGCCTCTTGTCGGGGTTGACCTCGATCATTCCGCGCAGTAGATTCTGACAGTCGGGCGGGACGAAGTGAGGTATGTGAAAGACACCGCGTTTGACTTTCTCCAGGAGTTGACGAAGATTGTCGTCGTCGAACGGCAAAGCGCCGACGAGAAGGGCGTAAAGAATAACACCGCATGACCACACGTCGGCCTTCCTGCCGTCGTACTTCTCGCCCTGTTGGAATCGACATATTTTCAATTATTGCGCGGTTCTTACATAGTCAGCAAAAAAAACCTACTAAGAGGAATAATTTAATCATGTGAAAAAAATTTTTAGCGAAAGTTCTAAGTAAGAAGTGTCCTTGAAAGGGTTGCGAGGGCGACTGTCGGGGAAACTTCGAAAGCCTGGAAAAGTTAGGGAATTTTTAATGCGTCGGGGAAATCAGGTAAATATCAAGAAATTTTTTCACGAAGTTTAGTTGTTTCTAAATTGTGTATATATGATTATATTTTTTATTTAATTTCACACGTAGGACTTGCAATAATCAGTTTCCGGGAGAGGAATTCCAGGATTACCGAAGATATTTTCAGAAACTAGTATTTAAAAAAACTTTCACTCGTTATTGACCATTTTTTTAAATTGACAGTAAAAGGCTCAAAATAAAAAAATTCAAAGGCATTACATTACGTTTCGTTTAAAAACGTGCTCAATGAGAAATATCTTCGTATCGTAGATTTAGTAATTTCCGAATTCTACAATTTAAAAAAATTGAATTTCACACGTACGAGTTGGAATAATCAGACCCAGGTGACGAATTCCAATATTACCGAACATATTTTCATAAACGACTACATTTTTTTAAATTTGTCAACTTATTGTTAGTTAATTTTTTAAATTTAATTTTAACCAACAATTTTTTTAATTGACCGTAAAAGGGTGAAACTAAACGAGTGCAAAGGCATTAGTTTCGATTGAGAACGTGCTCAATGAGAAATATGTTCGATCGTGACACCGAGTGCACGGGAGCGAGTCGCGGCCTTCTCGGGAGGACTCGAGAATTAATGGTGGCCTCGGTGCAGCTTTGTGTATGCCGTTCGCGATTGATAAAGCACGACGCTCGACTCTCTCCGCGTACAATGGCTATCAGGGCCGACGAGGACAACGACGACGACGAGAAGAGATTTAATCGGTGGATCTCTCCGCGGCAATAATATCCCGCGGTGAAATTTCATTAGCGAAGCGGATGTATTGTATAGATCGAATCAAGCGATCCTGACGGTCGCGGAGTCTTCGCGAGTGGGAGAGAGCGTTGAGAAAACCAGCGGGGGTTTCGGACAGTCATCCACATTCCGTCAAGTGGTATACGGGAAAACGATGCTTCCACGTAGGTACAGATTGTTCCTGAAATTGCTCGTTACACCGAGGCGCAGGGAAGACCGGGGCAAAATGGCCCAGCGGGGCAAAACGGGACAGCGAGAGCAAAACTCGATCTTGCAATAATTTTTGGATGTCCCATTTTGTCCCAACGATACATCCGGATTTTCAAACCCGTTTTGCCCCACGTACCACCATCGGCACCGTTCAAAAGTTATGGGAAAATTGCGGGGCAAAACGGGACAGTGAGGGCAAAACTCGACCTTGCAATAATTTTTGGATGTCCTATTTTGTCCCAACGATGCATCCGGATTTTCAAACCCGTTTTGCCCCGCGTACCACCATCGCCACCGTCCAAAAGTTATTGGAACATTGCGGCGCAAAACGGGACAGTGAGGGCAAAACTCAATCTTGCAATAATTTTTGGATGTCCCATTTTGCCCCAACGATGCATCCGGATTTTCAAACCCGTTTTGCCCCACGCACCACCATCGCCACCATTCAAAAGTTATTGGAAAATTGGGTTTTGTCTCATTGTCCCGTTTTGCCCCGCTGTGCCATTTTGCCCCGCTCTCCCCTAATACCGGCCGGGAGGACTTTCCGGCTTCGGCACACAAATTCCGCACCAGATTCGCTACACGGTCCGAACGCGGGCTCTTCCATGCCCGGAGTCCCTGGGTGTTTGCGCTGTTCGGCTGTTTCCTGTCCGGCTTGTTCACGATAACGAGAATGTCGTCACGAACCACTTGAGCGACTGTCGAGAGCTTAGGTGTATGCAGGGACAGAAAGGGAGAACTAACGGGAGCAATCGCAAGTTCAATTCGCTGCGGCACGAAGTATCGCGTTTTTCGTCGACACTTTAGGGAATACGTCACACAGCGACTTTGCTACTTTTGGAACTAAAAATCACAAGTGTGATTATAATGCAATGAAGTGTGAATATAAAGCATGTGAATGTGTTTTTTTTAGAACTTCTAAAAAAAAATTTCATGTCTTTGAATTCAGAAAAAATGCATTAATAACCGATGCATTTGACACACTTGGGGTCTATTTTGGGTCGCTGAATTCGAATATGAACTCGAAATTCAGAAATTCAAAATGGTGGATGAATGTAGTGAAATTTCAAGCGAATATGTGAGGAAAAAATGTATTCATCAAAGGGTTAAAAGTTACACAAAAATAAGTGTCTATCTATCTATATTGATTTTTTGACGATCCCAATTTCAGAATGCACATTTTCGACATGGAAAACAACTCGTTACTAAAAAATGATCACTTCTCGTAAAAAGATAAAATATCAAATTTAGCCATGCGGAAATGAAATTTATGTTTGCCGCAACGGTATAAATTTACTGCTCTCGCAGGGCCGAGAGTTTTTAATAAATAGTGCAAAGTTTTTCGAGCTAAAATACCTGTCGATTGTCAGTTAAAAAAAAAAATCAAATTTTATAGTAACAAAAATCAAATTTATGTCTGTCGCAACGGTAAATCTACCTATCACGCGAGAGCTTTCAGTGAGTAGCATAAAAGACAAATGCCTTTGGGGTATGCTCTCGTGGTATGCACCTGCGTGCTGTATTGCCGGTCATCGACCTCGCGCCCAAGCCCTCCCTCTCCTTTTGCCTTTCTTCTCTTAATTTATCGTCATCGCGTTTTCGTACACTATACGGAGGCTCGTTTTCGCTATTATGCCCTTACCCTAATGACTTCGGGACAGGCGTAGTGAGGCGAGCCGCAACTCGTTTCCAGCATCGAACCAGCGGGCTGCAACGACGCCATACCAAAATCCGCTATCTTTATGTTGTTCTTCTCGTCCAGTAACAAATTTTCAGGCTTCAGATCTCTATGACTGCGAACAAAAAATATTTTACGAACATATTTATCGCGTAGTTGAAGTCATGTATAAAAATTAAATTCGTGCTATAATTTTCAAGCTGGGACTTTTTTGCATGTCAAATCTATATTACAAATCTATATACAAAATAAATGTATAAGGGAGAATGGGGCAAAACTTCATTTTCGAATAACTTTTGGATGCCCCATTTTGTCCCAACGATACATCCGGATTTTCTACCCCGTTTTGCTCCACTATCCCATTTTGCCCCGCTCTCCCTTTTATATATATATATATATATATATATATATATTATTTGGGTTAGGCCATTGCGTTATTCAGCATTCAAGGTACGTTGGTCGGATTTGGCAAATCCAGTTTGCAGTCCACGCCAGTGAAACCCGTGAATAATTGATAGGGTTTCTCCGGTGCCGAAAACTCGGAAACTATAATGAATCGACCGATCGACCACTCGTTGGCCGTACGTATTTTCGAGACCGTTGCGAGATTCGCCAAGTAGGCCTACACGGTAAACAATTACTATAAATTTAATGTACTGGAACTTGAAATCAGCTCACATTATTTACATTCATTGAACATTAATGTACTTTTTTTCTAAAATTAAAATACCGGATATGAAAATTACAAATCTTTTGCCTGAAATTTACAAAAAATTTCATTAAAAATAAAAATTGTACTGTAAAGTTCCAACGCACACGTGTTTCAAATATCAGCAACAGTTTATATTTTTAAAAAACTTCGAATGCCATTAATTACTTTTCAAACAAATTTTTTTAGTCATGACTCGAAACTTCGTGATGTAATTTTTTTAATTTCCTCGTCCCGCCAAGTTCGCTCTCTCGGTCCATTGTGTCTACTTTCCTGGTCAAGAGAGCGAAACGAGTGGCGAGAAGACGACAACGATGCCTTGACCCCATTTTCCCCCCCAGAGAATATGCGAGAAATTTTTTATTCGTTTTTTTTTCTATTTATTTAATATTGAAATTTATTTCATACGCTTAACAGGGACGGGCAATTCTGTGAATATTTTTTTTTGTGGATAAATACTCACCATATACTATGACTGTGGCAAAAGTCTAACGCGGAAATGATTTGTCGAAAGAACCTCCGAGCTTCCTTGGGCGTCAGTCGTGCCTTCTTCACGAGGTAGTCGAAGAGTTCGCCACCCGAGACGTGCTCCAGTACGAGGTAACTGTAAAACGAGGCGATAAAACATTCTCCCAAGGGTTGCTTTATGTCCGTACAAAAAAAACCGTCGCTCGAGTTTATGATGTTATTTTAGGTTTATACGTGGGATTTGTGTGGAGAAACTCGAGTCTGAACGTACGAAGAATTCGCTACTTATCGCTGGTGGGACAGCGCACAATAATCGTGTCTGCTCTGTACGGGTTGAATCTACTTTTAGTTGTTCAGCAAATAGAATTCTAATTTTGGCAGGACGAGGCGGGCGAATAACCTCTCGGAAAAGCGGAAGTTTCTGTGTCGATAAGTCAACTTTCTTAAGAGGGCTTCGCTTGTAAATTCCCGAGCGAAAGTTTTTATTTCGTTTGAATTTTCGGACTTCGCGAAACAACAAAAATCAGAAAGAAATCGACAGTACCAAAGACGCTAGCAGCACAGATTTTAGAAAATAATAATACCGAAAAGTTATAAAAGTATCGATTTAAAAATAAAACGATAATCATTTGACAAATAATCAGGAAAAAAAATTTCATGTAAAATGAATTCGTTGATTTTTTTTAACGCATAAATGTCAATATTTTCTTTTCTATAAAATAATGAAAGATTACCCGATTATTTGATATAATGTTTTTTTTAATCAATTTCTTGATAAATTCTCAGAATTTTTATTGTTATGAAAAATCAATGATAGACGCAACTCCCCAAGGGTCGATTCTTTTTACATTTTTCTCCCATCCGGAAGCGTCCGAAATTCTTATCGAATCCCCGAACTTTTAGGGTCCGCGTCGGGGGGTCGCGTGTGGAGATCAATAATTCAAAAATACAAGATAGGCTTACAGATATTTTTTGTTTTCGTAAACGTCCGAAAGTCCAAGTACGTGAGGATGGTCGATCAGTTTCATGATGGCGATTTCCCGTTCGACCTTCATCAACACGGACTCCGACAGTTTCTCCCGGTTGATGATCTTGATGGCGACCTTTTTGCCCAACACACAGTGGACCCCGAGTTTCACCAGACCTGCGAGCAGTACAAAAAAAAAAAAACAAAGAATGAGTGAAGAGAATAAAGTTCGTTGAGACGGCTAAACGAATACAAGAGAACAGGAGAGAAAAAGCGGAAGATTGAAAAAAAAAAAAAAAAAAAAAACGAAGACAAAAAAAGATAGCAACAGCCTTTGGTACTCTCGTCGGTGACACGACGATACGGGGGAAGAAGAATTATACGCAATTACGGGAAGACGGGATCTCCTGAAATTAAATTGTCGAGCCTGGAGCGAGGTCGAGTAAAGTACGAAGGGTAGAACACGGTACCGGTGTACATTATAGTATGTACAGTGAACGCGGAAGGGAAGAAATAATTATTTGCTTGAAATGAGGAGAGGGGATCCTTCCGGCGTTACATGAGAAATACTTTTTATATCAATTTTCTGCGTCGCTGTGCTTCTCCCGAGAACTCGATCGCTCATAGTCCAATAACGACCGCGATCTCGGGTTACCTGTTACGATGTGACGATGGGACCGGGGGGGGGGGGGGGGGGGGGGGGGAGAAAAATGAAAAAATAATGCGCAGGAGGAAATGTAAATACAGAATGGGAAGAAAGTAGATTGGGCGCGTTCGGATTACAGACGACTGCTCTCTCGATGGACGCGTCTGCAACTGCGCGGAACAAAATTCGCGACGACAAATTCCTCTTTTCTCATTATTTTTATAACGTTTTTCGGATTATTTATTTGCGATAAAAATAACAATTATAATTCGTTGACTGGATGGTCGTAAGCGTAGATACTTATACGTTCTTCATATCTTCTAATGGGATAGTCTTAATATAATATAAATTGTTGTTTATTTTTTTGTGAAAACTTTTATCTTTGATATTATTTGATTACCGATGACAAATACCTCTTTTCTCATTCTCTTCATAACATTTTTCGTCCTATTTCTTTGCGATAAAAATAACAACAATAATTCATTAACTGGACGGTCGTGAGCGTAGACACTTTTACGTTCTTCTTATCTTTAAATACGATAGTCTCAATATAATACACAATTTTATTTTATTATTTTTTCTAAAAAACTTTATTATTAATATTATAAAAAAAAGAGCTTAACGAACCTCCCGTATCCCTCCGCTACGCCCCAAAAATGCATAGTTCAATCATCTCAAGGTTCACTACAATTCCACAAAAATGCGAGCCCGCTCCTTTCTCCATTCACTTCAAAGAATTCTCTTTAGAGACATAAAAAACCAATTTCGCGTCGCGGGCGATACATCGAAATAAAAAAAGAGAAGGAAACAACCATCGTTTGACGCCCGAACGCTCCCTCCCCCGTGTGCCCGATCGATCTAAAAATATCAGCAAGCCGGAACGAAGCTTTTTTTCACCTTCGAAAAAAAAGTGAAAAAAAAAAGAAAAAAATGGCGCAAAGCTTGGCGAAACGTTTGTAAAAGGCAATTGTCGAGGAATCGTTCCGAGTTCTCCGGGTCGTAAATTTTCCGAGTTAAGGGCGCGAGTGTGTTGGGGTGAATTGGCTCGCGCACGTAGAAATATCCAGACCGTGGAGTTGTAACGTACGGCGGGGATGCGAGGGGGCGCGAGGTCCGCCATGCAACGCTCGGCTTTTCCTAATACGCGGCTCGGAGGGTAAATTCGGACGTAAATAGCATCGCATGATTTAGGACCGGTACGCGGCGAACGGTTTACCAGGGGACGGTGCACGGCCGTAGTCAGACACACGAGGAACTCTCCGAGGGCGCACGCGAGTGTGGGAGAGACCCGACGACGACGGGGCAGAATCCTAAGGGCGGAAAGGTGGGCGTCGCGAAACATGCGGGGAAACTCTCGATGAACGAGGGAACGTATTTAGAGCACCTGATTTGTGTGAAGTGCGCGGACGGGAACGGCATCGCAAATGCCGCGCTGACTAAAGGAGACATTATGTCCAACATTCGCGTACACGCCGGCCCATCGCGGTCCCGCGAAGGGATTTGGCGAGGCTTCGATTCGTCGAAGGTGCCAAAAAAAAAAAAAAAATAGCATTTTTTTTTCCCCCTCTGTTGGAGGTATCAAGGGTATTAATATAAAAGCTCCGTTTGTTTGTACAGCTCGGTGTTGAAATGCTCCAGCGCACAAAGCTCGTGGTTGGTAATTGTTTTTTTTCTCTTTTTTTCTACTTTTTTTTTTATACACGCGGTGTAGAACAACGAATGGTGGAAGAATGTGCGGTACGCTCGAAAGGGTGCACGGTTTGCACTCGTAAAATTGATTTTTTTTTATTCTGTCCGTGTGAAATATGCGTGGGTTTGTTTACGTAGGTTTGCGGTTCAAAACGCAAATGGAGAACGAATCATTGTTTTTTTTACTTCATTTTATGTACGGTAAAAGCGGTGAATACGATGGTCCGATTTATCGTGGAACGGCCAGGGTAAAAACGATATTCCATATTCAGTTTTTTTTCACACCTATTTTAATAGTTGGATTGTTTACTCATTTTCGTCCAAGAAACAAATTTTTTTTACACAGTTTTACATACTAGGGTAAAAGTGCGGAAGATGGCCCGGTCCATATATCATTGATTTACGTGTTAATCGAGGTGGGCCATATTCACCACTTGTACCCTATAGGGATTGCGAAGGAGACCTGTGAAATTTGAGTGATAGGAAATTCGTGTGTGCGAACTGTGTAGTCCCATAAAACGCGTACTTTTGTTTGCCGAATGGTAGGTTGGACAGGTCTCTCATGGCTCACGCGTCACGGAGAAAGTGATAAAGCAAGGGAGCGATATACAGCGGCGGCTGCTACTCCACGATGATGAATAGAGATCGCAAAGCGGCTTAGGACAATAAAAAAAGAAGAAGAGCCGAGAAGAAAAGAGCCAGAGTGCCGGAGCGTGCGAGGGTGATTGGAGACGGACCGACAGAAAAAAAAAGCAAACAGAAATTTCATAGAGCCATGGTCGTTCGCGTACAGCAGTCCGAGCCCCACAATGCCTGGAGAAGAAAGGGGGGGAAAAGATAAAAAGAGAGTTCTCTCTGTCACGTCTAAATGCGAGGTACACCTATGACGTGATTGGAAATATAGCGGTAGTAAAATCAGAATGAAGTATTTTTCGTGTGCAAGCATACAAGAATACGCTTGTTCGGTTCTAGTCGGGCGATATTAAGAAAATGTTCCGTGTTCGATGACTAAAGTGCGTGACACTTGTTAGATACTTGTTAGAATCCGACTACCTGTGGTTAAAAAGGGTTTGTACATTTACCAAACGTTACTCGTCACTCGTGCAAACGTACATCTAATAAACGTTACGTTAAACTACAATTTTTTCATTAAAAATACGGTAAGACGACAAAAAAGAGAAAAATTGTGAAATCAAAAAGGAAAAACAGAAGTGTAGATTTATGAACGAGTAACGTTTGTCGAACGTGTAAACCGTTTTGTTTGCTGAGTAGCTTCCATCATTTATCTCGGACAGCAACATTTTTACACCCCCGCAGTGAACAGCATCGATCTCGAAGCGGAAAATAAAATACAGTCCGGTAGACTTGTTTTCCGGTTGTATTGTGTGCCATTCTGTAGACTTGTGTACCGTTACAGTGTGTACAGTGGGTTTCATTCCGGTAGAGTTTCCTAGTTATGTAAGTTATACGTGGTAGAGATGTGCCTCTCACCGTCCGATCCGATACTGAACGCTTCGAAGTAGATACCGGCAGTGAAGATTAGAAACCAGTCAGAAGCTTTCGACAATTCGAGACGGTTGATATCTTGTGGACTCGGCAAAGTTCCCGACTATCGTTTCACTATAGTTTATCGAGTTTCGTCATTGACATAGTTCAGACAGGATGGATATCAATTCCGCGTAGGTATAAGTTGGATCAGCGAAGTATAGGATGTGGCTGATTTCCAGGACGAATATTAGCTGGGAACATCCTGATTTCGGCAGTGAAGATCAGAAACCAGTCAGAAGCTTTTGCCAATTCGAGACAGTTGTTATCTTCTGGACTCTGTAAAGTTCCCGACTACCGTTTCAGTGTAGATTATCCAGATTCGTCATTGACACAGTCCAGAGAGAACGAACATCAATTCCGCGTAGGTATAAGTTGGATCAGCGAAGTATAGGATGCGGCTGATTCTCAGGACGAGTATCAACTGGGAACATCCTGATTTCGGCAGTGAAGATCAGGAACCAGTCAGAAGCTTTTGCTTTTTCTGGATCAGAAGAGCTTCAGAACTTTACAGAGTTCAGAAGCTTTTTCTGGACTCTGTAAAGTGCCCGACTACCGTTTCAGTGTAGTTTATTCAGATTCGTCATTGACACAGTCCAGAGAGAACGAACATAAATTCCGCGTAGGTACAAGTTAGGTCAGCGAAGGATAGGATGCGGCTGATTTCCAGGACGAATATCAGCTGGGAACATTCTGATTTCGGCAGTGAAGATCAGGAACCAGTCAGAAGCTTTTGCTTTTTCTGGATCAGAAGAGCTTTAGAACTTTACAGAGTTCAGAAGCTTTTTCTGGACTCTGTTAAGTTCCCGACTACCGTTTCAGTGTAGATTATCCAGATTCGTCATTGGCACAGTCCAGAGCGAACGAACATCAATTTCGCGTGGGTACAAGTTGGATCAGCGAAGCATAGGATGCGGCTGATTCCCAGGACGAGTATCAACTGGGAATAGCGTGATACCGGAGGGGGTCGCTATCGGTCGATTCCCAACGAGCAATCAGCCGACGACGACCGCTTGTCTCTGAGGTCCCTGGTGCGCGTATGCCAACGTAAATATACGGTTGCCGCACGCAAATTAGCATTCGGCTAATCCCGCACACAGTCCGACCCGTCCGTCTTTATCTGCGCTGCGCCAGCATTAGACAGGACACTATATCGAAACCGATAGTGGGTACACCCGCAGAGATAGTGAGGAAGTAAGGGCGTTTGCCCGCGCGGTTTAATTATCCCGAAGCTTCGATTCGCCCCTCCTCATCACGAAGATAATCCCTTCTTTTTGTCACCCGACTCAAAGCCGCGACGGAACGCTAATGAGCAATTGAATTCTTTTCGATGGTGGCTACTGTTACAGTGCCGAATCGTCGAATCGAATTACAATCGGAAGAAAAGACGAAGGAACGGTGGCGAACAAAAACCCAAAGGCCGAGTGGATGAAAGAGGAGAATGAAAAAACTGCCGGGAGAGGATAAAACGAAATTCTGGAGCGAGGACGGACCTTGCCCGTTGATGGCTCCGGCGCTCTCGCGAAATTGGCTTAAACCGTCGCAAAGGTACGCTGAGCGGTCCGCCAGAGACACGGACGGGCGTCTTTATCCACTTAAAGCCCCGGCTTGGGCCTCGAGTTACCTGGCTCAATCCCCCTTCGTACTTTCTTTCGCACTTTCTTCACGGTTTCTTCGACTCCAATTTCCTTCGGTACATCCCCTAAAGTCCTACACAATGGCGACGCGCAGGCAATAAGCCATTGTGATGAAGAGCTCAAGGAAAAAAGTGAAATAAAAATGGTCACTTAAATAAATTGATTGTTTGAGCGACGGAAACAACGAATACCAATTTTTACACTTGCGAATACCTCGCGTGTATTGAAGTGGTGTTATTATGAGAAAACAATGTTCCTCGTGCCTCCTAATACGGTTGACCTCAGTTTCAGTTTCAGTTTCAGATTTCTATCCCATTGGGAAATAATAAATAAAAAATTCTCACCGCATCAGTTTCGACTTGGAATGCAATATGTGACAAATCCTTAAGTAACTACTGTTCTCGGAGTTCACGCATAGTGCAGTATATACATGTTCTTTGAGACAATATCTCGGCGTGCGGAATGGAATGCTTATACGCAGAGTGTATATCATCGGTTGCGGCGAAGTTTACACAATAGAAAGATGAAACGTGTGTAAGTGTATAGGCGGTGGCTTTGGATGTACATTTTTCTGGATTTCTATCTCATCCTGAAGTCAAAAAATGCTCATACTGAGAAAAAAAAATGGTTGGTTATTTTGGGTGGTGTTATTTTGTTACTCGGTACAAGAAAAATGATTCTAAGGTATCAAACAAACTACAGCTTTGAACGTAAGTCACTGTAACTTTTAATTTATCAAAAAAAAAAAAAAAATGTCCTCGGTGCACCCGATCATTTTTGGCCGATTGATTACAAAAAGATAAATACTGTTTTAATTGCGGTAGAAAGTAACAAGAGAGTCCAAATATTCGGACGTTCCTATATTCGGACACTGAATGTCCCAATGTTTCGTACAATCATATTCCGGGAATTTTGATACACGAACTCAACTACTTCATATTAACTAAAATAATTTCTTTGTCATTTATTAATTAAATCAACGAAACAAATTAAATTTACGCGAAACAGTATTGAAGATAAGCTGCGTAGAAAGCTGGCTAACCAACTTCGAACTATCCGCTTATTGGGTCGCGTATGTAGTAACGCTTGTACACAGAGAAAAAGAAATGGTCGGATTAAGCACATGCGCTGTGACATAAGTTCACAGGCGTATTTTCTTGGTCCAACAAACATATTTGTTTCAACCGACAAATTTTGAATAAATTGAAGCAAATAATCGTTTAACAAAACACAATGCTTTATTTGTACCAACCAAATACCAACTTTGAGCGTATGTCACTGCAACGTTTGGTTAATCCAACCAATTGTTTTCCTTAGTGTAGAAATTTCCGGACGCTACTTCGTTCGTCTTTTATCAAAATGCAACAACAGATAATTTAATCTTAATATAATTTAATCTTAAACCTTGCGTAACTTTCCTGTGCATCAAATAATGTTTACAGATGCGATTACGAATCTCAAATTGGATTTCTCAAATGTATCTAACACATAAATTCGCAGTAAATCAAATCTGCATAGGCGTGTCCCAAGACTGGGACGTGTCCAAGCATCGGTACTGTTACCTCACCATTCTCCACTATGTATGACGTACACGTTCTTCGGGACAATACTTCGTCGTGCAGAGTACAATGGTTGTACAAATTTGGAATAAATTGAAGCAAATAATCGTTTAAAAAAACAATGCTTTATTTGTACCAACCAAATACCAACTTTGGGCGTATGTCACCGCAACGTTTGGTTAATTCGACCAATTGTTTTTCTCAGAGTACCAATTTCCGGACTCTACATCGTCCGTCTTTTAACAAAATGGTTTAAGATTAAATTATTTTCCGTTGCTGCATTTTGTTAACAGACGGACGGTGTAGCGTCCAGAAATTTGTACACTAAAATGCAACAACAGAAAATAATTTAATCTTAAACCTTGCGTAACTTTTCCTGTGCATCAAATAATTACATATGCGACTACGAGTCTCAAATTGGATTTCTCAAATGTATCTAACACATAAATTCGCAGTAAATCAAATCTGCATAGGCGTGTCCCAAGACTGGGACGTGTCCAAGCATCGGTACTGTTACCTCACCATTCTCCACTATGTATGACGTACACGTTCTTCGGGACAATACTTCGGCCTGCGGAGTAGAATGGTTGTACGTATAGTGTATACCATCGGTCGGAGTGAAGTTTACACAAGAGAAAGATGAGGCGTGTGCGAGTGCACACGCGGCGGGTCGAGTACGATGCAGGCTTCGGACGTACATGAAAACGCATGTGTGTGGGCGCGTGTGTGTATCGTAACATAGCTCGAGGGAGGCTCGGGAAGCCCCGTAGCGTCTACGATGCACTGGCAAGCATGTAGCTCCGACATGTGTTCGAGGGTGGTCTTAAAGTTTAACCCGCGAGAAAAGTGTGTCAACAGTCTTCCCTTCCGTATTCTCCCTGGCTCCGCATCTCTCTCTCCCCCCTTGGCGCGACTAAGTCGCCGGAGACTTCAAGGTTGGTTTTGTAATAAAGTATAGAGGTATAGAAAAGCCGATCGTGAAAGAGAGAATTCAGCGAGTAGACACATATATATTTATATATAGCGAGATGATACATTATGTAAGATAAATATACGTTGTAGATGTGAAGTATGTGCTACGGTAACAGAGTGCGAGGAGTCTAGAGGCATCGACAAAGGAAACTGTGGACCAATATTCTCTCTCTGGTCGCTCCACCCTTTCTCCACAGGAGCGAATATTTGCTCGGTTTTTGCTTCCTCATAGAGGAAGCTTTGTTTTGATGAAAAAAAAAAAAATTTCGATTTTTTAATGAAAACGTGTTCAGAATGTTCCAAAACGTCGAAAAATTACATTTAGAAAAAATGTCTGGATGGATGTGTGTGTGTGTGTGTGCGCCAGGCCTGCAAAATTCAACCGCCTGTAATTCAAAAACGGTTTTATCAATCGGGTTGAAATGTGGCACGCATGTAGAGCAGTTGAGTGCCTATGTTTGTTACAATTTAGGAAATAATTGAGTCATTCGTTCAGATTTTATCAGATTTTGAAATTTTTGAAAAAAGTGTGTTCGCGCTCTAGCTTTCGCAAATTTTGAGTTTTCGCGCTGAAACTTTCTGTAGAAGCAGACCAACATCAAACAATGTTCGCTATTGAATTTGGTAAGAATCGGTCGAGGGGTCTCGGTTTTGTGACATTTTCAATTTTTCGAAAAATATCATTTCCACTCTATTTTTTTTCATGTGCGTTTTTTTTTTCATAAAAAAAAAGCTTCGATTCGATATATCTTCCGCACGACTGATGTCCCGATGGAATTATCGTTTCCATCCATATTTTTTATTATTTTACTTTTTATATCCCTCCATCGGAACGAGCGTGCGAGGGCAACGATTTAATTCATTTTTTTTTCTTCTTTTTTTTTCATGACATTCGTGCAGCGGCTGGTTCTCGCCCGACCCGGCTTTCCGTCACTCTTTCGGGTTTATAAAGTATGCAGTGCGGCACAGTTGACTGGCACACGTTAATGGAGACCCGCACGTCCGAGCCGTCGGTGCTGGGGAGCGCTGGAACGCCATGCAAATATTCCAAACCCCCTTTTCACGTATTTTTTTTCAAATATTTTTTTCAGTTTTTTTTTTAACCCGTGCCTGATAAGGAATGCGATAGAAGGGGACTTTTTTTCCACGGTTTCGAATAAATATGAGGACGGGCAGGAGTGAAGTTATTACTCGGCTCATTCGGAATGTATAAAATTCTCCGGGGAATATTTGAGGTGAGAGTCTCTGTTTTTATTTCCCGCGAATAAAAATTTGTAAGAACGGTCCGTTTTGCCCCGCCATCGAGCTTCGACCACACCCCCTCGCGCTCCGCCGGTACGGAATGAAAAATCATCAATTTTCATGCGGCATTATGGAAATTTTTTTTAGTAATTTGCGACGAAGGTTGAAAAACAGCCACCTCCGACTTTTCACTCTTTTCTCCCCATTTCGCCCCCCCCCCCCCCGCTCGTCCCGTGAGCGTGCGCGCCCCGCGCTCTTTCGTCTCCGTTGGCACCTCCTGGGCCAAGCCGGTCTTCGACGAGCTGCGACCTGGTCTGATGCAAATATGTTTATGTAATTTTTCACCACCTTCAGACATCCCGCAATTTTTTTTTCTCGTCGCGGAACCGCCGTCGAATTACCTTTTGACATTATTTTCTTCCTCACGGGGAAGCAATTATAATCGTTGTTTTTTTATACCCGACGCTTTAACAAATTTTTCAATTTTTTGCCACGATTATGCATTTTTTAAAAAATATTCTAGCAGTCGAGTAATTCTATTTTTTGCACTTAAAAACTGAAAATTGATTAAAAAATATCTTCACGGAAGTAAACCACGGTTTCTGTAAATACGACATCAAAGCAGCGACGAATTTTTCTATTCTGTCCAAATTTTTAAATTCCGGAAGTTTTCCGATCTGAATTTTTATATAAAAATTTAGAAAAACGTATATTTTTAGCTCCAACAATTGTTCCGGAAAACAAATCGGGATGATCTTATCGGGGTGTCTGGGGGCAAAACGGACCATCTTTAGAAAAAGAATTCAGAAAGCATTTCTTTAAAGTCTCATCGTCCAATGGAGGTCGGTGGTCCGTTTCGCCCCACTCTCCCACTACAGCTCGTCTGTGTGCTTTATCGACCGGGATGGACACTCCGGTTTTCAGACCGAGAGATCAAGTTATGCATTCTCGTTTCTCCCATCTTCCTCTCGCGTATGCACCGAAGTGAGCAGTGAGAGATGGACGCACCGAGGATAGGGCAACCGCACGGCGAATTGGGCAATCCACTCGGCCTAACGGAAAATTAGGCCCGGCCATCTCGTTGGACACGAGAGATTAATTAATCGTAACGACACTATATCTCTCGGTTCGGTTCTTCGATCCGACAAATTTCGTGCACCATACGTACGAACGGTCACGCCCAATCGTTCGTCCTCGGTGCCGTGAGTCTCTCGATCGTTCCTGCACGTGTTATATATAGATAGATGGAAATAAATTTATTTTGCTTTGGGACACAGTTCCATAAAAGCGTTTAGAGAATATCCAGTGATATATAGTTAACATTTATGGTATGTGCAGTGTCATACAGTAGAGGTGGGCAGTACTTGAAGTACCGCGTACACTTGTTTGGTACTCGTTTTAAACTTTTTTTAAAGTACACAAGTACTTTTTAGTACTCCAAGTACTTTTACTGCAAGTGCTTTTCAGTACTCCAAGTCCTTTTCAGTACTCCAAGTCCTTTTCAGTACTCCAAGTCCTTTTCAGTACTCCAAGTCCTTTTCAGTACTCCAAGTCCTTTTCAGTACTCCAAGTCCTTTTCAGTACTCCAAGTATTTTTTAGTACTGCAAGTATTTTTTAGTACTGCAAGTACTTTTTAGTACTGCAAGTACTTTTTAGTACTCCGAGAACTTTTTTACGATTTTAGGTAGGAAGTCCAAGTACTTTTTGAATGGGTGTTACTTCCGGTTTGAAAATTTAATTTTTCGACCGGTCGTGACGTATTTCCGGTATGACCTCACCTCCGGTCGAAAAATGACACTTTTAAACCGGAAGCGACATTTTTGGTATTTTGCTCAGGTCTGATAGCAGGAATTTATAACAAATTATTATAATGTTTATAGAAGTGTAAGAGCATTATGCAGAAAGAACGGAGAAGTGAATAATGTCGGATTTGCCTATTGTTCCCACGTTATCGCGTTTATGTGCTAAGATTGCAGTAGCTGTTCGTACAAAGATTTTTTTGAAAACTGCCAACATCTATATATATATATATTTATATATATATAATAGAAAATAATAGAAAAGAATCTTGAGCGATTCTAAATTTTTATTCCCTCGCAACCGGGCGCCATTATCATGATATCTCGTAGTAATCACGTGAAATATAGTCTCAAGGAAGTAATAAAATACGACCGGAACATTCACTGCTCCACGTGAATAATAATAAATCCGATGAAATTTGTTAAATTACCTTGCGAAAATAAAAGTAAAAAATTCGTTTAAAAAATAGTAAGTAAGTAAATATTCGAAATTTAATATTTATTGTGTGTGTAAAAAAAATATTGTCATTGGTGATTATATTTACTTAAAAAAAAAATCTTATCTCACGAAATGATTTTATTTTTTAAATTGAAAAACGACAAGAGTCCCGTTGCGTTAATTCTGCGTAGCTGTGCGTTGAATTACACGTCCCGAATGATATATAGAAATCCGATAAAGCCCCGGAACTCTCGTGTGGCCGTCGGAGTAATCCCGGTACGCACATGCACAATAGAGAGATCGGAATAAAAAGGAAATTGCATGAAAGCCCAGACACTCGTAACGAAACGACGAGCCCTGCGTCAGTTGCGAAACGAAGCGGGAGACTCGTGTCTCTTTGCGAGACATCAAAAGATGAATATAAAATCGCATTGCTCGGGGCAAACAAAGGGCAATTTCGCTGGTTTCTCGAGTGTCGCCACGTGCATAATCAGTAGTAATTACGCGGAACGAGTGGCAATTAATGAACCGTAAAACTTTCCGGTTAATACCAATTCGGAGTTGCGGAGCCAGCGGGAGATCGAGCGAAAAATTTTCTCTCATCGATCTCGCTAGAAAAGCCCACTGCGAATAACTCGCCGCTACATCTCATTAAAACATCGGGCAATTACAAAAGTTTGATGTACCGGAAAAGTTTTTGCACGCCGAGGAGAAACGATAGGTAATTTTTTTTTCCCAACTTCACGGAACTCTAGGTCCAGTTAGTTCTTTTTTTCATTTTACTTCTCGCACGCCTTTGCCGTCGTTGAATTTTTGTGCGCCGTCGAAATTTAGCAGCTCACGGTCTCCACTTTTTCATTGAGTTTACAGGAAAGTTACGAGCTCGAGGAATCGAGTCAACTAACTTGAAATTAATTTATCACTTTGATAAAAGATCGGAAGAGATAATCTCCGGATCGATTTTTGTTTAGGGTTGACAAATCGTATTCGACTTATTCAACATTTCAATTAACGAACTTAAATTCGTCGGTGTAAGGACGATTCTCAAGATCGTCGATCTCGCACTTTACGGAATTATCAATCACTCATCAATAATTTCCACTGTCTTCGATCACCCCCTCGATTCGACGATAATGCAGCTCGACACAGTAAAAAAAAAAAAAAAAAAAACAGAAGAAGCATATGAAGTGTAGAAAAATATGTAACTGACATATTGACTGTATTTTCCCTAAAAAAAATGATATATTCCGAATATATCTTCAATTTCTTTTTTTGTTACAAATATTTGATTTTCGTGGATTTCAG
Organism: Ichneumon xanthorius; assembly: GCA_917499995.1. NCBI lineage: Eukaryota > Metazoa > Arthropoda > Insecta > Hymenoptera > Ichneumonidae > Ichneumon > Ichneumon xanthorius. Next base: position 13,758,660 of record OU824205.1, on the reverse strand, counting down.
CTTAGCTCATATTTTTCAGTTTCCTGCGGGCAACGACGGAGCTTCTTATATCATCGTAAGTAGCTTTCGGTTCTCGAATCGCCGAACGAAGAGACAGAGGCAAGGTGCAACGTACCGGAAATGAAAAAGTGGCAATATAGTGGCATCGGGATTGGAACAAATATATCTAAAAAAAAAAGAAAAAAAGAACCCACCAGTTTGTCCCTTTCCCAGAGTCTTCTCGAGCCTGTACGGCCCGACGTACTGATGGGTCTCCTGGGTGTTGGACCCGACGGGGCTCTCCTTGCCCTGCATCGCCGCCGACTCGGCTTTCGTTTCCGCCAGGATTGCACGTTATCACTGGGCAGGCGGAAAAATCGCGCCCGCACCTTCACCAACACACTCGCACAAACGGCCACTCACAAACGCGCACCCACACGCCCCGCGGCACACACACACTTCCACCTCAGATCTTGTGCTTTCCGCTTCTTCTCATTATTTCTCTTCCCTCGTCTACGTGCGGCAGCGTCGATAGCGTCGCGAGCTGCCCTCGAGTCCTGGTCATAATACCTCGCTCTCCCGAGTAACAATTCTTCACATCTTCCCTCCGAGCCAACCCGCTCGTCACGAATTCAAAGGAACCAAAAAACTACCTCTGGTCGTACGAGCTTTCTTCAGTTACTTTGACAGCAAAAAAAAAAAAATAAAAAATCATCAAACGAGTAAACAAATAAATTTTTTTTCTCGAAAGAGACACAAATATATTTCCTTTTTGGATTTCTTTAATTTTTATTTTTTTTTCCTCGAAACGACCAACGCTTCGTCAGACTCTCGATCTGTCCTTTCGCCTCCACTCGGAACGCCTCTTCCGGATTTTCATGTTGCACCACCGTCGTCCACGCAGTCGAGGTGCGCTATTTTGCCTCGATTAACGGTTCTCCGATCTCCGGCTCGCTGTGCGATTCCCTTGGCGTTTTCGTCGATCGACGATCGCCGAGACGACCGGGTTCTCCCTCGCCGCCCGACGATTCGATTGCGAGAACAAAACGAACCTCGGCTCTAGCGCACGATTATCGCACAGTCGATCGGTTCTCGCATACCCGATATCACCGTCCACCGATACGAGCACCTCCGCCCGCCGTTTACCACCCTCATAACTCCCCTTCAACCCTTTGATTTTAATGCACGCGGCGTTTCGCGCGTGTGCGCTTTTGGGCGTGTGCGCGCGCGCCTCTCAAACCGATCCTACGCGCTTCCCAACGCTTTTCTATTTCGCCGATAATCCGAGCCTCGATTATCAAAGATTGAGCAACTAATGCGAGCGACTGCTTGTACGAGGCTGCCCACGTTAGGCGCCATTGCGCGTACGAAACCCCCCCCCCCCCCCAACCCCTCCCCCCCTCTCCCCACGCCGGAGTAGAAGAGGAAGCACCCCGAGTCACACACGACACGAGCTCTATGCACAGCGAGCAGCAACCCCTCCGCTGCGCTCTGCACGATCAAACAACTTTCTTTTAATTTTTTTTTCAGAAACGATTTTTTTGTTTTTTAAGATGGATAATTTGTTTTATTGGTTGTTTTAATTTTTTAAACTTTTTTAATTTTTTTAATTTTTATTTTTTGTTACTTGTATACGAAGCTCTATATCGGAGACAGTTTTGTCATTCGCTGGGTGGAGAGCCGAGTGCGGATTGACTGTGCACAGCTCACGCGACTCTTTTCCCACCGCACAGTCCACTCCGATCACGAAATCGTTGAGCGACGAGTGGTTTTCTTTCTACACTTAGTCACTTCGTTTTGCCCAACTCGTGCGGTTAAACTGGCAGAGACAAACTGGCGCGAGCCAGTTACATCACACACACGCACACCCCCGACGAACGATCGCGGTCTCTCGGTTCACATTTATTTTTGTTTCTCCCTTCGTGTCCCTTCACTGTGATTTTTCTTTCTGTTTTCTTTTTGATTCTTTTAGAACGATTTTTTCTTTTTTTTTTTAGATGGATCCGTTCTCGAACCTTGGTTTTCGTTCCGCGAGGCTTTTTTTTGTTTTGTTGTCGTTTTGTTCGTTACACGTATTTATGTACAAATCCATTCTGTATACAACGATCGCGCGACCTTGCCTTTCTTTCTCGGATACACCACGTAGCGAACGAGCGAGCGGACGACGGTGCTGACGGCGAACCGCGGCGCTCCCAGTTCGATTATGTGGTCGAGGGGCGTGCGCGCGCAGCCCGAGAATCATCCCCTAAAGCGGACTCCGTTCCCTCGTATACGTGCAGGCGACGCTCCTGGTGGCGGCGCCTCGGCCAGCGGTAACGGCTGCGCCAGACTAGGCTTGGCTGCCCCTCGACGCGAGGCAGGAAGCTCGCTCTGATGGGGGTGTACCGGGGCCGGTATGCGCTCCCTGTGCTGCCGCTGGATAAGGGTGAAGGGATACTTCCCCCGAGCGATAAGCGCGACTACGGACTCGGCGGATCGGGGTTCGTGTCCGGGCTAAACGCGAGACCAGAGCCATCCGAGCGCGTATCCGTCCGACTATTAGCGGACGCTTTCCACTGGGCTATTCACTGAGAAAAAGGATGGCATTTCCTACTATAACGAAAAGTTCACTGGGGGGAACTTTTCGTTTATATAGATAGGGTAAAAGTGGTGAATATGGCCCACCTCGATTAACACGTAAATCAATGATATATGGACCGGTCCATATTCCCCACTTTTACCCTAGTTTGTGATAGAGTATATTCAATTGATTAAACTATAATTATAGTTACAACTGTGATTTTTGGTCATTGTCGTAACTATGAAATGTAGACGTCCCCCCTGGGAACCATTTAGGGAAGAGCGGGGCAAAATGGGGCAACGGGGCAAAACGGGGTTTTTGGGCGAAACTACATTTTCTAATAATTTTTGGATCGAACCGCGGGGCAAAACGGCGCGGAAAATCCTGACGTATCGACGGGGCGAACGCGGGCATCCAAAAATTATTGGAAAGTTTAGTTTTAACGATTGCCCCGTTTTGTCCCGCTCTACCCTACGTACGCTCACCAGAAACTTGACAATTGCGACCTTATTTCAAATAATTTGTAGTTTACAGATAATAAAAAAAATTCGTTCGACCAATAAAACCCTTCACGGACACTCGGATTACAACGAAAATAAAAACAATAACAAAATGGAGAATACGACGATCCTGGGTTGGCTGAGGAAGGGTTGAGCCGGGCTTTGAGGGTTCGCTCGTACATCTTTCCGCTGCGGTATGTTTGGATCGGGGTAAGATCCTCGGGCTATCCCACCCGTCTCTCCTCTTCAATGGTGCTTCTCTGCGCCGAATGCCTGATTCGTCTGAATCATCGTGGAATGACGCACCCTCCGGTCGGGCTTCTCGGAGTCCCAGGCTGGCAGGGGCAACCTGGGCCAAGCGACGGAACGACCGAGCAATCGGAGAAGCGTGCCCGGTCTTCACGACGGACGCGGCAATCTATATCTATGCGAGCGTTACACCAACGTACCGCACACACGTAGGGTAGAGCGGGGCAAAATGGGGCAACAGGGCGAAACGGGGTTTTTGGGCAAAACGTAATTTTCCAATAATTTTTGGATGCCCGAATTCGCCCTATCGGATACATCAGGCTTTTCTGCCCAGTTTTGCCACCTTGTCCGATCCAAAAATGATTGGAAAATTTAGTTTTGCCCAAAAACCCCGTTTCGCCCCGTTGCCCCATTTTGCCCCGCTCTCCCCTACTCGCTTTCCGTATTGTGCGCCGCAGCGTGTCGCGTTCGAGTCGCGGGGGTTTCGTGTGCTCATTTAGTTAGGAATAAGGGTCGCCGGGGCTCGGGGATTCGTGTCTGTGCTAAATCGAATGACACCGGTCAACCCTTGGGCGTTCGATCCACAAATCGGTAAATAGAGTAGGAGGCCACCGATGGCACTCGCGAACACTCGCGAGCTAATTCGAAGATAACGCAGAATGCGATATTATCGACCGCTTGAGTCGGTCAGATAAATTTGCATTAGCTGCTCCGCTTGACCGTTCGCAGTCACACTGGGTCGGACTGACCATATTTTGTTCACTACATCAAACCGTCAGATTCGGGCTAAAAAATTACGGTGCGTACTTAGGATATTGTGGAATATGTCTGGACAGTCATCGTTCGAAAAAAATCGATGACGGCATGCCGAAACAAAAAATTGTATGTTAGAAGAATGCACCCAGAAAAAAATGTATTCGACGGCCACCGTTTATTAAGATCAAGTAAAATATTTATTTGATTTAAATAAATATTTATTTCATTTAAGTAACTATTTACTTAATTTAGATAAATATTTATTTAAATCAAATAAATATTTTACTTGATCTTAATAAAAGGTGGCCTTCAGATACATTTTTTTTCTGGGGGTGTGTTTTTGAGCCCGGAAGAATCGGACCTGTGGTGTTCGATTCGATTGTTCGATTAATCGGTAAAAGGGACAAATAATTATTCGAAATAGTTCACACGACGAATACGCTAAAGTCGGGTAGTCAAGCACGTGGAATAATTCATTGTCATTCGGCGGTCCTACGTGTTAGTTTCGTTGATGGATTTCGGCGAAGCAGCCAGAGAAGGTTGTTGTAATAGGATAGACAGTGGCAGAGATACGATCCGGAATAACCGATGGCCCATTTATTATTCAGAGAGGACAGGAAATGAGACTACCGTTGGACTAGACGTTGGACCTGAGAATTCAAGGTTTAATTGTTAATCGCAACTATTTTATTATTAAACAATCGAAGTTGTCCCCCTGGCTACCGAAATTGAAAGCGCTAATTTACCGTGCGATGTAATGCAAGTCCCGGAAAATTTAACGACACGACCCTGATAGCTGATCGCTAATATTTTACGGTTAATGGTATCGCTTTTCCTTCGAATTACGATAAGTGCATTTTTCATTTCGTTATTGTTTATTAACAATTTTTTTCGTTATTAACCATTTTTATCGAAAGGTCGTAAAACTCGTCAGATATGAAAATCCGCGAATCTCTTCAACCATCTTTATTTCTTCCAACTGCTAATGCTAATTGCTATTGCTATTATTTTAAGGTTAATGATATCGTTTTTCCTTCCGACTATGATAAGTGCATTTTTCATTTCGTTATTGTTTATTCACCATTTTTTTCGTTATTGACAATTTTTATCGAAAGGTCGTAGAACTCGTGAGACATGAAAATCCGCGACTCTCTTCAATTATCTTTGTTGCTATTATTTTAAGGTTAATGATATCGTTTTTCCTTCCGACTATGATAAGTGCATTTTTCATTTCGTTATTGTTTATTGACAATTTTTTTCGTTATTTACCATTTTTATCGAAAGGTCGCAGAACTCGTGAGACATGAAAATCCACGACGCTCTTCATCCACCTTCGTTTGTCCCTTCCATCCTTCGGTTTCCGCGCTTGCTTGCTTTTCCCCATTTAATCTCGATTAAAGACGTATGCCAGCAGCGACTGTAATTCCGCTGCGTTTTACTAATTTGATCGAATCGCTCTTCCAACAGGCTCCGACGACTCACCCCCACTGTCCGTTATCTTTCTCTCTCGCGCCCCAAGGTACAAAATGAATTTAAAAAAAAGGAAATAAAAGTCGAATACATGAATGAGGCAATCTCAAAAGTGATTCTAGCTACTGCAATTCCGACGGCTTAAGCGAGTGTGCAGAACGATAAAAAAAAAGTTCTCCTCAAAGGATCGAACCTCTTCGAGACGAGACATCGCGAGGAAAATATACAGCTACAATGGAGGGGGAACACTTCTTGAAACTTTCAATATTGGCGTATCGAGTGATATTCCGAATAACGCTAATGAAAAAAAAATTTGATTGAACGAACGAGGATTACCGACTACTGCTTCATCGCCAGTTTTCCGCAAAAAATAAGTAAAAGAAAAGACAAAATAAAATGGATATAAATGTCCAACTAAGTTTATAAAATTCAATTTTCGTCGTCAGGCATGTTTGCAAAAAAAAGAGGCGGATTAGTGTTGCTGTATGATTTTTTTGTAAAAAAAAGAAAATGTTAACGAAATTGAATATTTATAATATAAGGTAATGGGGGACCGGGAGCAAGGTGTAAATCTGAGGACACCCGGTATAAGGATACGAATGCAATATAGATCGAGAGTGAGGGAGAGGTAAAACGCGAGTAGTTGGTGGCACGCGGAGCAAGCAGGAGGGTAGGGACCGAGGGATCGATATACTATAGAAGCAGAAAGGAACACAGGAAGCGTCTGACACGGGAAAGCTCCTAGGGATGGCGAGCCGGCTTTCGCCTTCGCTATGCTTTCGACGCAAAACCGCTTTTCCGTTTCCTTCTTACCGCGTAGGCCTTCTCCTTCTTCGCTCCATCGCCCTCTCTCTCTGCTCATAATAGGTCCGTCTAGATGCCTTACGTGCTTCTCCTACGTAAATTCCTCGACACGATTTATCCCGCCACCTACCATATACCAATTCTATCGGTAGGATTCCATTAAGAAGCATCGGCAAACCTCGCGACTGTGCGTACGACATTCTTTCCCCTCTACATGAATTCCCATTTTTTCGTTTCCTTCTCATTTTATTTCAACACTGTATTGTTAACAAGAAATGTAATGTTAACAAGACAGAAGTTAACAAGATCTTTATAGATCATCGATGCTTTGAATTCGGTGCGTTCCCAATCAATCATGGACGCACTTTTTCTTGGTGCTGCAATGCTGCAATAAGCGAAAAGTGTAATTAATTTACTGTAAATGGCTTCAATTTTGTAAATCACATCGATGGTCTAACGCCAGAAAGGCATCTTGTACGCAGCTTGAATGTCGCTATGGAATTAAGCCATCGATGTAGAAATTCGTTTCTTTGTTTTTTGCACATAATTTGGAACCGACCATCTTTTTTGCACATGTGGAGCCTGGTAGAGGTGTCCGCTTGGATGGAACGCATTTGCTGGATCCTTTGGCCTGGCAGCCCTTCGCTGAGCATGTCGACGATTTCTTGAGCTGCTCGATGCATCAGTAATGAAATTATTAATGTCGTGATTACCGATTTATAGCGAGCAATGCTTACTCATTGACGTACCTTGCACGCTTTCGCGTAACCTTCGTTTTGGCATTGTCCGTCCAGCGTTAGCCACCTACCCGGCAATACTTCACCGACTTGTTTTCTCCACGGTGGCTCGTTCTGAAGACACTTGGATTCCTTGGATCTGAGATTCCGTTTGAGAAAATAATTATTCAGATACACGTAAGTCTGTCGAATTATTATTCTATTACACATAAGAATCGAAATGCTAATGAATTTTCGTACGAGAAGTAGTAAGTTAAATCACTTCGACTGCAATTGGACAATTGCATCTTGAATCGGTCATCATAAAGAATTTCCCGCATATCCTGACCCTCTGGAGAAGCACAATTTGGGGTCAGTGCATTAATCGCGGCGTGCTTGGCACCTAATCTAAATATTTTAATTGTATCACACACAAATCACTGATATGTAACAAAAACAACATAATTTCAACATGTTAACTCACAAATACGCAGTTATTTCAGCCGCTGTGCGAATGCCAGAGTTTGGCTCGATGCATTGGACGATACCCGTATTCCCAACGGTTTTCGTTTTGGATACCTCACGGCTCGAAGAACAAGCAGTTGTATTGGGTGCCCTGTATCCTGATATAATAATTGCTTTTTTTCAACTGCATGATTCACCCTTTAACGCGCATTGCGCATTTTCGTGCATTTTCGGACAACGATGGACTCACCATGCACATAAATGTCCTGAGGATTGGTCGGCACGAACAACCACGAACTGTAGGATTAAAAAATTGCATTAGTATATTCGCTACGCGCACGACTTACTTGAGCACACCGGGTGATAGTCTATTGCGTGGATATGCAAAGAACTGGGCGTACAGTTCGGGACTCAGTCGACCGTTAGGCGGCGCTGATAGAATACACGTACCGTGCGATAGACGCTCAGCCGATAGCTCTGCGTCATCATGCGCACAGCGAAAAAAACGTCTGATTGACAATGAAACGTACTTAGTCATCGCGATCACCATGTCGTATCGGTTCATGGGGAAGCGCACTTGTTCTTTGTAAAAATATTTGCCCATATCTAACACTGTAGTTGACGCTTTAATGGCATATTTGTCCGGGTCAAAGATGTAAGGCATTACCGTGCGATTCTTTAATAATGGGACAAAATTATTAAAAATATGGAATGAAGTACTCGACGCGTTTCGTGTACACTTACCCCAGCAAAGATTATACCGGCAATGTTGAGATAAACTTTCGGCTTATCAAGTGTCCTGTACATCAAGTCTACTGCGTTCCAGAAAGTCAACGTATATCTCAGAACTGGAGTTGGATTATGTGTGCTAGAGGTATCATATAAACGTGTTTTTGGATTATATGTGGCTGCTACAACTACAACAACTTTTTTACCTGTAATGGTGTACATTGTGATCAAGAACTATCAAGATTTCTGGGTAAATCGCTTCCGGAATCTTCTGCTTCGGAATCTTCTGCTTCGGAATCTTCTGCTTCGGAATCTTCTGCTTCGGAATCTTCTGCTTCGGAATGTTCTGCTTCGGAATGTTCTGCTTCGGAATGTTCTGCTTCGGAATGTTCTGCTTCGGAATGTTCTGCTTCGGAATCTTCTGCTTCGGAATCTTCTGCTTCGGAATCTTCTGCTTCGGAATCTTCTGCTTCGGAATCTTCTGCTTCGGAATCTTCTGCTTCGGAATCTTCTGCTTCGGAATCTTCTGCTTCGGAATCTTCTGCTTCGGAATCTTCTGCTTCGGAATCTTCTGCTTCGGAATCTTCTGCTTCGGAATCTTCTGCTTCGGAATCTTCTGCTTCGGAATCTTCTGCTTCGGAATCGCTTTCGGAATCGCTTTCGGAATCTTGTGCTTCGGAATCGTATTCGAAATCTTCCCTCCTTTATTCTTCGCGCGTTTCTCTCTTCGAAGATTGTCCGAATCAACTACGCACAGATCGATCGAATAATGAATTCTCATTGCCTAATCGTCCAATAATGTTATATTGCGTTAATAGAAAAAACAATGTATAGCTCACCGAGACTACTGCTTTTAACATCATTCAGTGCGGTTGGAGTTTTGAAAATTACGTAGTAACCTTTGTCTTCTCCGGCGTTAGAAATGATCGATCGCTTGTCCTGTGACTTTACCGCGTGAAGGTGAATTCCTTTTTTCAGAAGTTCTCCTATCAAACGTTTCGGCAATGATGATATTGCGTAGTGCGCAGTGACAATTCCTGACTAAGAATAATTAATCATTTTATTGTTCGAAAGTGTAACGGCCCTGCATTGCATATAAGAGGACGCTTCGAATGAGAGAAGCATATAGGTGACATTAGCGCAGTGGTTAGCGCTCTTACTCAGTAACCGATTAATCCGGGTTCGAATCCCGGTGATCACCATATGTTTTCTCTCTTCGATACTTCGCCCGTCCATCTGCAATACTAATATCTACAGGTCCCCAAACTCTCCGCTCGATCATTACAAAAGAAATTAAATAAATTTTAAATACCTACCATGACGCTTCCTTCACTAGGATCCTCGAAAATGATTATAGCCGCTTCGTTCTCTATGTCGTGATACATTTCGAATTTACCAATGTTACTCATTGCCTGAAAATACGTTAAGTCTTCGTTTACCAAACGGATCCGTTGATTTTGATCGTTGAAACTAACCTTTGGCAGTAGATCGTAACGAATTTGATTGTATGCCTTTTTGTCGCTCTGTGCCAAAAATACAGGCGTGTACTTCGTCGCTAAGTATCCCGTGGTAGGTTTCAAATCCAGTGTGATGTTCTTGCCACGGACTTCAAGTTTTAAGTTTATGTTTTTGTCGGCTTTGCGTCTGCTTCTGGCTCCGGGTAGCGATATGGGAAATACTCCATACTCAGGGACTGAATAATAAATATTTATTCCCATAATTTCACCATTACATCTTGTATGATCTATTGAGTTTGCGTTTTTTTCTACCTTACCTGAATCCTCCGAACCAAAAACAACAAATCTTTCGGACCTCGTCATATTCTCGTGGATATTTGAGGGAAAAGCCATGGAAGAATGTACAGCGATTAACAGTACCGCGAGTATAGAATACACACAGGCTCTATCCATTTTTTAAAAGTTATATTCGTCCACGTTAGGTTTAGTTTCTATCGTACTATTTTCAGTATTGCGCACAAGGGAGTTCGCCTGGTTTATATGACTTTCGACGTCGGTTTTTTTTGCCACGCAGTAGGAACCGGAAGAGTGCAGTAGTCATTTTCGTGAAGTAGATAACAGGTTTCGCTGCACGAGAATGTCATGTCCAAAGCACGACGTTCGCCTAAAGACATAACAAATAGTACTCAGATCTTGTGGTAGTTCCTTTCGTGAAGTAGATAACAGGTTTCGCTGCCCGATGTTCGCTTAAAGACATAAAAAAATGCTAATAAAAAGAACACATGTAAGGGAAGTCGATTTTCCTTATCTATTGTTACAGTCGTTCGAGACATTGCTCAAACGTGATAATAGGAAATTGCCAGTTTTAAGACTTCCTCGTGGCCTTGCGATATTTGTGTGATAATGGTCCAAAAAAAAAATTCATGTTCTACAGGTGATGTGAAATACCGCCGCCGATAGCAAAAGCTGTACTGCATGCCGTTTTGAGACCACAGTCCGCTGACGAAAAAGCGAATTCTCTTTCCCTGGAGAATCGGCAGACGCAGGCAAAGACAATTTTCTTTTTGCTCGGGGGTCCGGGGACTCAAAACGGCATTCATTACAGTTTTTATTACCAGCTAAGTGCGGAGTAAGTGGGCGGGAGAGTGTTACACATCACCTTAAGGCGCGCTGAGACATGTACGACGTACGTGACATACGCGTGCAAGAGAGATAGTTGCATTTTTCGAATCAATGCCATGTAAAAATAGTTTACATTTATGGTGCGTATACTTAGGATATTGTAAAATATGTCGACGACAGCATGTCGAAGAATAATGTATGTAAAAAAAAAGAATGTGTGCCCGGGAGAATTTGACCCGCGTTGACTACAAAGGGTCAAACAATTATTCGCTTGTTCGATTAGTCGGTAAAAGGGATAAATAATTATTCGACATATAATACACGTGACGGAGTCGCGAAAGTCAGGTAGACAAGTGCGTGGAATAATCCATTTAGAGTACAGACAATCAGACGAAAGTTGAACTAGCCGTTAGACCTCAGAAACCAAGGTTTAATTATTAATCGAAACTATTTTATTGTTAAACAATCGACATGGCCCCTCTGGCTACCGAAATTGAAAGCTGTAATGTATCGTGCGCTGTAATGCGAGTCCTGGAAAAGTCTTCGCAATGCATTCGACGGAAAACCGCCATTACGTTTCTTTCTTACTGTGTAGGCCTCCATCTTCGCCTCTATTTATCTCTTTATTTCCTCATTACGGTTCCGTTTAGATGCCGCATGTGCTTCTCCTACATAAGTTCCTCAAAACGAGTATACTAATTCTATCGGTAGGATTCCATTAATACTGTACGTACGACATTTTTTCACCTGTACATAACTTCCCTTTTTTCCGTTTAGTTCTTTTTTATTTCAACACTATTGTTAACAAGAAAGAGCACCTTCGTAGACCATAGATGCTTTGAGTTCGTTGCATTCTCAATCAATCGCGGACGCACTTTTTCTTGGCGCTGCAATGCTGCAATAAGCGACGTGTGTCATTAATTTTCTGTAAACGGCTTCGATTTTGTAAATCATATCGATGGTCTAACGCCAGAAAGGTATCTTGTATATGGTTTGTAAAGGCGTAAACATCTTGTAAATGTTAGTGGTCGTAAACGGCTTGTATACCCTTATGGAATTAAGCCATCGATGTAGAAATTCGTTTCTTTGTTTTTTGCACATAATTTGGAACCGACCATCTTTTTTGCACATGTGGAGCCTGGTAGAGGTGTCCGCTTGGATGGAACGCATTTGCTGGATCCTTTGGCCTGGCAGCCCTTCGCTGAGCATGTCGACGATTTCTTGAGCTGCTCGATGCATCAGTAATGAAATAATTAATGTCGTGATTACCGATTTATAGCGAGCAATGCTTACTCATTGACGTACCTTGCACGCTTTCGCGTAACCTTCGTTTTGGCATTGTCCGTCCAGCGTCAGCCACCTACCCGGCAATACTTCACCGACTTGTTTTCTCCACAGTGGCTGGTTCTGAAGACACTTGGATTTCTTGGATCTGAGATTCCGTTTGAGAAAATAATTATTCGAATACACGTAAGCCTGTCGAATTATTATTCTATTACACATAAGAATCGAAATGCTAATGAATTTTCGTACGAGGAGTAGTGAGATAAATCACTTCGACTGCAATAGGACAATTGCATCTTGAAATGGTCAGCATGAAAAATTCCCCGCATATCATGACCCTCTTGAGAAGCACAATTTGGGGTCACTGCATTAATCGCGGCGTGCTTGGCACCTAATCTAAATATTTTAATTGTATCACACACAAATCACTGATATGTAACAAAAACAACATAATTTCAACATGTTAACTCACAAATACGCAGTTATTTCAGCCGCTGTGCGAATGCCAGTGTTTGGCTCGATGCATTGAACGATACCCGTATTCCCAACGGTTTTCGTTTTGGATACCTCACGGCTCGAAGAACAAGCAGTTGTATTGGGAGCCCTGTATCCTGATATAATAATTGCTTTTTTTTAACTGCATGATTCACCCTTTAACGCGCATTGCGCATTTTCGCGCATTTTCGGACAACGGTGGACTCACCACTCACATAAACGTAACGACCATTGCTCGGCGCGAACAACCACGAACTGTAGGATTAAAAAATTGCATTAGTATATTCGCTACGCGCACGACTTACATGAGCACACCGGGTGATAGTCTATTGCGTGGATATGCAAAGTACTGGGTGTACAGTTCGGGACTCAGTCTACCGTTAGGCGGCGCTGATAGAATACACGTACCGTGCGATAGACGCTCAGCTGATAGCTCTGCGTCATCATGCGCACAGCGAAAAAAACGTCTGATTGACAATGAAACGTACCTAGTCATCGCGATCACCATGTCGTATCGGTTCATGGGAAAGCGCACTTGTTCTTTGTAAAAATATTTGCCCATATCTAACACTGTAGTTGACGCATTAATGCAACGTTTGTCCGGGTCATAGATGCAAGGCATTACCGTGCGATTCTTTAATAATGGGATAAAATTATTAAAAATATGGAATGAAGTACTCGATGCGTTTCGTGTACACTTACCCCAGCAAAGATTATACCGGCAATGTTGAGATAAACTTTCGGCTTATCAAGTGTCCTGTACATCAAGTCTACTGCGTTCCAGAAAGTCAACGTGTATCTCAGAACTTTAGTTGGATTATGTGTGCTAGAGGTATCATATAAACGTGTTTTTGGATTATATGTGGCTGCTACAACTACAACAACTTTTTTACCTGTAATAGTCTACATTGTGATCAAGAACTATCAAGATTTCTGGGTAAATCGCTTTCGGAATCTTCTGCTTCGGAATCTTCTGCTTCGGAATCTTCTGCTTCGGAATCTTCTGCTTCGGAATCTTCTGCTTCGGAATCTTCTGCTTCGGAATCTTCTGCTTCGGAATCTTCTGCTTCGGAATCTTCTGCTTCGGAATCTTCTGCTTCGGAATCTTCTGCTTCGGAATCTTCTGCTTCGGAATCGCTTTCGGAATCGCTTTCGGAATCTTCTGCTTCGGAATCGCCTTCGGAATCGCTTTCGGAATCTTCTGCTTCGGAATCGCATTCGAAATCTTCCCTCCTTTATTCTTCGCGCGTTTCTCTCTTCGAAGATTGTCCGAATCAACTACGCACAGATCGATCGAATAATGAATTCTCATTGCCTAATCGTCCAATAATGTTATATTGCGTTAATAGAAAAAACAATGTATCGCTCACCGAGACTACTGCTTTTAACATCATTCAGTGCGGTTGGAGTTTTGAAAATTACGTAGTAACCTTTGTCTTCTTCGGCGTCAGAAATGATCGATCGCTTGTCCCGTGACTGTTCCGCGCGAAGGTAAATTCCTTCTTTCAGAAGCTCTCCTATCAAACGTTTCGGCAATGATGCTATTGAGTACTTCGCAGTGACAATTCCTGCCTAAGAATAATTAATCATTTTGTTGTTCGAAAGAAATTAAATAAATTTTAAATACCTACCATAACGCTTCCTTCACTAGGATCCTCGAAAATGGTTATAGCCGCTTCGTTCTTCACGTCGTGATACGTTTCAAATTTACCAATGTCACTCATTGCCTGAAAATACGTTAAGTCTTCGTTTACCAAACGGATCCGTTGATTTTGATCGTTGAAACTAACCCTTGTCAGTAGATCGTAACGAATTTTATTGTATGCCCGTTTGTCGCTCCGTGCCAAAAATACAGGTGTGTACTTCGTCGCTAAGTATCCCGCGGTAGGTTTCAAATCCAGTGTCTTTTCCTTGCCACCGACTTCAAGTTTTAAGTTTATGTTTTTGTCGGCTTTGCGTCTGCTTCTGGCTCCGGGTAGCGATATGGGAAATACTTCATACTCAGGGACTGAATAATAAATATTTATTCCCATAATTTCACCATTACATCTTGTATGATCTATTGAGTTTGCGTTTTTTTTCTGCCTTACCTGAATTCTCCGAACCAAAAACCACAAATCTTTCGGTCCTCGTCATATTCTCGTGGATATTTGAGGGAAAAGCCATGGAAGAATGTACAGCGATTAACAGTACCGCGACTATAGAATACACACAGGCTCTATCCATTTTTTAAAAGTTATATTCGTCCACGTTAGATTTAGTTTCAATCGTACTATTTTCAGTATTGCGCACGAGGGAGTCCGCCTGGTTTGTATGACTTTCGGCGTCGGTTTTTTTTGCCACACAGTAGGAACCGGAAGAGTGCAGTAGTCATTTTCGTGACGTATATAACACGTTTCGCTGCACGAGAATGTAATGTCCAAAGCACGACGTTCGCCTAAAGACATAACAAATAGTAATCTGATCGTGTAGTAGTTACTTTCGTGAAGTAGATAACAGGTTTCGCGGCACGATGTTCGCTTAAAGACATAAAAAAATGCTAATAAAAAGAACACGTGTAAGGGAAGTCGATTTTCTTTATCTATTGTTACAGTCGTTCGAGACATTGCTCAAACGTGATAATAGGAAATTGCCAGTTTTAAGACTTCCTCGTGGCCTTGCGATATTTGTGTGATAATGGTCCAAAAAAAATTCAAGTTCTACAGGTGATGGAAAATACCGCCTCCGGTAGCAAAAGCTGTACTGCATGCCGTTTTGAGACCACAGTCCGCTGACGAAAAAGCGAACGGCGCGCTGAGACATGTACGACGTACGTGACATACGCGTCCAAGAGAGATAGTTGCATTTTTCGAATCAATGCCATGTAAAAATAGTTTACATTTATGGTGCGTACTTAGGATATTGTAAAATATGTCGACGACAGCATGTCGAAGAAAAATGTATGTTAAAAAAAAGAATGTGTGCCCGGGTGAATTTGACCCGCGGTGACTACAAAGGGTCAAACAATTATTCGATTGTTCGATTAGTCGGTAAAAGGGACAAATAATTATTCCATATTTTTCTCTCCGTGCATAATACAAGCGACGGAGTCGCGAAAGCCAGGTAGACAAGTGCGTGGAATAATTCATTTGGAGTACAGACAGTCAGACAAAAGTTGAACTAGCCGTTAGACCTCAGAATCCAAGGTTTAATTATTAATCGAAATTATTTTATTGTTAAACAATTGAAATGGCCCCTCTGGCTACCGAAATTGAAAGCTCTAATGTATTGTGCGCTGTAATGCGAGTCCTGGAAAAGTCTTCGCAATGCATTGACGAAAAATCGCCATTACATTTCTTTCTTACTGTGCAGGCCTCCATTTTCGCCTCCATTTATCTCTTTATTTCCTCATTACGGTTCCGTTTGGATGCCGCATGTGCTTCGCCTACATAAATTCCTCAAAACGAGTATACTAATTCTATCGGTAGGATTCCATTAATACTGTACGTACGACATTTTTTCACCTGTACATAACTTCCCTTTTTTCTGTTTAGTTCTCTTTTTATTTAAACACTTTATTGTTAACAAGAAAGAGCACGTTAGTAGACCATGGATGCTTTGAGTTCATTGCGTTCTCAATCAATCGCGGACGCACTTTTTCTTGGCGCTGCAATGCTGCAATAAGCGACAAGTGTAATTAATTTAGTGTAATTAATTTACTGTAAATGGCTTCAATTTTGTAAAGCACATCGATGGTCTAACGCCAGAAAGATATCTTGTATACGGTTTGTAAAGCCGTAAACATCTTGTAAATGTTAATGATCGTAAACGGCTTGTATACCCTTATGGAATTAAGCCATCGATGTAGAAAATCGTTTCTTTTTTTTGGACATAATTTTGAACCGACCATCTTTGTTCCACATGTGGAGCCTGGTAGAGGTGTCCGCTTGGATGGAACGCATGTGCTGGATCCTTTGGCCTGGCAGCCCTTCGCTGCACATGTCGACGATTTCTTGAGCTGGTCGATGCATCAGTAATGAAATAATTAATGTCGTGATTACCGATTTATAGCGAGCAATGCTTACTCATTGACGTACCTTGCACGCTTTCGCGTAACCTTCGTTTTGGCATTGTCCGTCCAGCGTCAGCCACCTACCCGGCAATACTTCACCGACTTGATTTCTCCACAGTGGCTTGTTTCGAAGACACACGGATTTGTTGGATCTGAGATTCCGTTCGAGAAAATAATTATTCAAATACACGTAAGTCTGTCGAATTGTTATTCTATTACACATAAGAATCGAACTGCTAATGAATTTTCGTACGAGAGGTAGTGAGATAAATCACTTCGACTGCAGTCGGACAATTGCATCTTGAAATTGTCAGAATTAACAATTCCGTGCGCGACACGACCCTCTGGAAAATCGCAATTTGGGGCCACTGCATTAATCGAGGCGTGCTTGGCACCTAATCTAAATATTTTAATTGTATCACACACAAATCATTGATATGTAACAAAAACATCATAATTTCAATATGCTAACTCACAAATATGCAGTTATTTCAGCCGTTGTGCGAATGCCAGTGTTTGGCGACAAGCATTGGACGATACCCGTATTCCCAACGGTTTTCGTTTTGTATACCTCACGGCTCGAAGAACAAGCAGTTGTATTGGGAGCCCTGTATCCTGATATAATAATTGTTTTGTTTTAACTGCACGATTTACCCTATCGCGCTATGCACTAAAACGCGCATAGCGCATTTTCGTGCATTTTCGGAAAACGGTGGACTCACCACGCACGTAAACGTAACCACCACTGGTCGGCGCGAACAACCACAAACTGTAGGATTAAAAAATTGCATTAGTATATTCGCTACGCGCACGACTTACATGAACACATCGGGTGATAGTCTATTGCGTGGATATGCAAAGAGCTGGGCGTACAGTCCGGGACTCAGTCGACCATTAGGCGGCGCTGCTAGAATACACGTACCTTGCGATAGACGCTCAGCCGATAGCTCTGTGTCATCATGCGCACAGCGAAAAAAACGTCTAATTGACAATGAAACGTACCTAGTCATCGCGATCACCATGTCGTATCGGTTCATGGGGAACCGCACTTGTTCTTTGTAAAAATATTTGCCCATATCTAACACTGTAGTTGACGCATTAATGCCATATTTTTCCGGCTCATAGATGTAAGGCATTGCCGTGCGATTCTTTAATAATGGGACAAAATTATTAAAAATATTGAATGAAGTACTCGATGCGTTTCGTGTACACTTACCCCAGCAAGGATTATACCGGCAATGTTGAGATAAATTTTCGGCTTATCAAGTGTCCTGTACATCAAGTCTACTGCGTTCCAGAAAGTCAACGTATATCTCAGAAGTGGAGTTGGATTGTCTGTGCTAGAGGTATCATATAAACGTGTTTTTGGATTATATGCGCCAATATATTGCCAACTTTTTTACCTGTAATAGTCAACATTGTGATCAATAACTATCAAGATTTCTGGGTAAATCGCTTCCGGAATCTTCTGCTTCGGAATCGCTTTCGGAATCTTCTGCTTCGGAATCGCTTTCGGAATCTTCTGCTTCGGAGTCGCTTTCGGAATCGTTTTCGAAATCTTCCCAACTTTATTTTTCGCGCGTTTCTCTCTTCGAAGATTGTCCGAATCAACTACGCACAGATTGATCGAATAATGAATTCTCATTGCCTAAGCGTCCAATAATGTTATATTGCGTTAATAGAAAAAACAATGTATAGCTCACCGAGACTACTGCTTTTAATATCATTCAGTGCGGTTGGAGTTTTGAAAATTACGTAGTAACCTTTGTCTTCTTCGGCGTCAGAGATGATCGATCGCTTGTCGAATGGCCGTACCTTGTGAAGGTAAGGTCCTTCTTTCAGAAGCTGTACTATGAAACGTTTCGGCAATGATGATATTGCGTAGTACGCAGCGACAATTCCTGTCTAAGAATAATTCATCATTTTGTTGTTCAAAAGAAATTAAATAAGTTTTAAATACCTACCATGATGCTTCCTTCACTAGGATCCTCGAAAATGGTTATAGCCGCTCCGTTCTTCATGTCGTGATACATTTCGAATTTACCAATGTTACTCATTGCCTGAAAATACGTTAAGTCTTCGTTTACCAAACGGATCCGTTGATTTTGATCGTTGAAACTAACCCTTGGCAGTAGATCGTAACGAATTTGATTGTATGCCTTTTTGTCGCTTTGTGCCAAAAATACAGGTGTGTACTTCGTCGCTAAGTATCCCGTGGTAGGTTTCAAATCCAGTATCATTTTCTTGCCATCGACTTCAAGTTTTAAGTTTATGTTTTTGTCGGCTTTGCGTCTGCTTCTGGCTCCGGGTAGCGATATGGGAAATACTTCATACTCAGGGACTGAATAATAAATATTTCTTCCCATAATTTCAACATTACATCTTGTATGATCTATTGAGTTTGCATTTTTTTCTGCCTTACCTGAATCCTCCGAACCAAAAACCACAAATCTTTCGGTCCTCGTCATATTCTCGTGGATATTTGAGGGAAAAGCCATGGAAGAATGTACAGAGATTAACAGTACCGCGAGTATAGAATACACACAGGCTCTATCCATTTTTTAAAAGTTATATTCGTCCACGTTAGGTTTAGTTTCTATCGTACTATTTTCAGTACTGCGCACAAGGGAGTTCGCCTGGTTTATATGACTTTCGGCGTCGGTTTTTTTTGCCACGCAGTAGGAACCGGAAGAGTGTAGTAGTTACTTTCGCGAATAAAAAGAACACATGTAAGGGAAGTTGATTTTCCTTATCTATTGTTACAGTCGTTCGAGACATTGCTGAAACGTGATAATAGGAAATTGCCAGTTTTAAGACTTCCTCGTGGCCTTGCGATATTTGTGTGATAATGGTAAAAAAAAATTCAAGTTCTACAGGTGATGGGAAATACCGCCGCCGGTAGCAACAGCTGTACTGCATGCCGTTTTGAGACCACAGTCCGCTGACGAAAGAGCGAATTCTCTTTCCCTGGAGAATCGGCAGACGCAGGCAAAGACAATTTTCTTTTCGCTCGGGGGTCTGGGGTCTCAAAACGGCATTCATTACAGTTTTTGTTACCAGCTAAGTGCGGAGTAAGTGGGCGGGAGGGTGTTACACATCACCTTAAGGCGCGCTGAGACATGTACGACGTACGTGACATACGCGTGCAAGAGAGATAGTTGCATTTTTTGAATCAATGCCATGTAAAAATAGTTTACATTTATGGTGCGTACTTAGGATATTGTAAAATATGTCGACGACAGCATGTCGAAGAAAAATGTATGTTAAAAAAAGAATATGTGCCCGGGTGAATTTGACCCGCGGTGACTACAAACGGTCAAACAATTATTCGATTGTCGGTAAAAGGGACAAATAATTATTCGACACACGGAGAGAAAAGTATAGTAATAATCTCCAGATTCGTATAGTAATTCGAGGATGAAGTGGAAAAAGTACGATTTTAACCAAACGCATCGCGAATTTCGCTATGCATAGGCCGCCGTGCCCTTTACGGCATATCGTAATTATTCCCATACTTTGCGCCCACAAGTGTTTACTATTATTCTGTAGACGCATATAAAATGCACCAAGTTAGTTCGGTATAAACTAATAAGAGTTCAGCGATAGATTGCGCACGCTTCATAATTTTTTGCTATATACGATTTAGTAATGATACGGCTATAGAGTAGACTAAACATTTATAAAATCATTGAGTTAAGCGGGCAATATGTAGGAATCGTTACTTTGCAGCAATGTCTGCACTTTATTATACTTAGTATAGTACCGCACGCTCAACGGTTGGGCTGTCGAGTTCCAACAGTTACGCCATTTTTCCCAGACGATTTTGCGTGAGCTACCAGTCGGTATGGAGATTTGATTTTCGATCGCGATGAAACTTCCGAGCATTATTATTATGCTAAATCAATGGTCTTGATTTTTGAAGTTTTTCAGATTTTGGCATACCGCGGAGCGTCCCGAATCGCAAGTAATGTCTCACCTGTAATGTTCTATGTTACTTATAAGGTATTTGAATAAAAAAAATATACAAATTAGGAATAGCGCAGTCGGTAGCGTGTTAGGTTTATAGGTAAGCATAACGGTTCGGTAGGCAGTTCGATCCCCATCTCAGGCCCTTCTTCTCGTTGCTATAGGTAGTTTGATTATTGGTGATCATATATATATATATATATTTTTTTTTTATTTCTATTATAATGTAGGGTAAAAGTGCGGAATATGGCCCGGTCCATATATCATTGATTTACGTGATAATCGAGGTGTGCCATATTCACCACTTTTACCCTATGTATTATAAATTTATAATTTAATATCAGAATCATGCATCCGAGCTTTATATACATGTATATTAAATTTCAAGCCATTTTCTTTTACCGTGAAACGTATGGTGTTCATTTTTATACAATGTATTGTATAACACTTATACGTTACCCCTTGAATACCAAACCGGATTGCCATTCAGCCCAAAGTGTCTGGCAACGATTGCTCAACTGTGGCGCATCACACGACTGAATAGTTTCGTTGGTTTATTTTGTTTTGCCGTACGGTATAGGAAAATTTCCCAGATGTCCGATATGTCCCGAGTTTGCTATACCGTCTGGATATTATTCTCAAACTATTTTAGATGATATTACCATATTTTTCTCTCCGTGCATAATACACGCGACGGAGTCGCGAAAGTCAGGTAGACAAGTGCGTGGAATAATTCATTTAGAGTACAGACAATCAGACGAAAGTTCAACTAGCCGTTAGACCTCAGAATACAAGGTTTAATTATTAATCGAAACTATTTTATTGTTAAACAATCGAAATGGCCCCTCTGGCTACCGAAATTGAAAGCTCTAATGTATCGTGCGCTGTAATGCGAGTCCTGGAAAAGTCTTCGCAATGCATTCGACGAAAAACCGCCATTACGTTTCTTTCTTACTGTGTAGGCCTCCATCTTCGCCTCTATTTATCTCTTTATTTCCTCATTACGGTTCCGTTTAGATGCTGCATGTGCTTCTCCTACATAAATTCCTCAAAACGAGTATACTAATTCTATCGGTAGGATTCCATTAATACTGTACGTACGACATTTCTTCACCTGTACATACCTTCCCTTTTTTCCGTTTAGTTCTTTTTTTATTTCAACACTTTATTGTTAACAAGAAAGAGCACCTTCGTAGACCATCGATGCTTTGAGTTTGTTGCGTTCTCAATCAATCGTGGACGCACTTTTTCTTGGCGCTGCAATGCTGCAGTAAGCGACATGTGTCATTAATTTTCTGTAAACGGCTTTAATTTTGTAAATCATATCGATGGTCTAACGCCAGAAAGGTATCTTGTATACGGTTTGTAAAGCCGTAAACATCTTGTAAATGTTAATGATCGTAAACTGCTTGTATACCCTTATGGAATTAAGCCATCGATGTAGAAAATCGTTTCTTTTTTTTGCACATAATTTTGAACCGACCATATTTGTTCCACATGTGGAGCCTGTTAGAGGTGTCCGCTTGGATCGAACGCATATACTGGATCCTTTGGCCTGGCAGCCCTTCGCTCCGCATGTCGACGATTTCTTGAGCTGCTCGATGCATCAGTAATGAAATTATTAATGTCGTGATTACCGATTTATAGCGAGCAATGCTTACTCATTGACGTACCTTGCACGCTTTCGCGTAACCTTCGTTTTGGCATTGTCCGTCCAGCGTCAGCCACCTACCCGGCAATACTTCACCGACTTGATTTCTCCACAGTGGCTCGTTCTGAAGGCACTTGGATTCCTTGGATCTGAGATTCCGTTTGAGAAAATAATTATTCAAATACACGTAAGTCTGTCGAATTATTATTCTATTACACATAAGAATCGAAATGCTAATGGATTTTCGTACGAGAAGTAGTGAGTGAAATCACTTCGACTGCAGTTGGACAATTGCATCTTGAAATTGTCAGCCTTAACAATTTTCTGCATATCATGACCCTCTGGAGAAGCACAATCTGGGGCCACTGCATTAATCGCGGCGTGCTTGGCACCTAATCTAAATATTTTAATTGTATCACACACAAATCACTGATATGTAACAAAAACAACATAATTTCAACATGCTAACTCACAGATATGCAGTTATTTCAGCCGCTGTGCGAATACCATAGTTTGGCCAGACGCGTTGGACGATACCCGTATTCCCAACGGTTTTCGTTTTGGATACCTCACCGCTCGAAGAACAAGCAGTTGTATTGGGAGCCCTGTATCCTGATATAATAATTGCTTTTTTTTAACTGCACGATTCACCCTTTCGCGCTATGCATGAAAACGCGCATAGCGCATTTTCGTGCATTTTCGGACAACGGTGGACTCACCACGCACGTAAACGTGACTACCATTGCTCGGCGCGAACAACCACGAACTGTAGGATTAAAAAATTGCATTAGTATATTCGCTACGCGCACGACTTACATGAGCACACCGGGTGATAGTCTATTGCGTGGATATGCAAAGAACTGGGCGTACAGTTCGGGACTCAGTCTACCGTTAGGCGGCGCTGATAGAATACACGTACCGTGCGATAGACGCTCAGCTGATAGCTCTGCGTCATCATGCGCACAGCGAAAAAAACGTCTGATTGACAATGAAACGTACCTAGTCATCGCGATCACCATGTCGTATCGTTTCATGGGGAAGCGCACTTGTTCTTCGTAAAAATATTTGCCCATATATAACACTGTAGTTAACGCATTAATGCTATGTTTTTTCGGTTCATAGGTGTCAGGAATTACCGTGCGATTCTTTAATAATGGGACAAAATTATTAAAAATATTAAATGAAGTACTCGATGCGTTTCATGTACACTTACCCCAGCTAAGATTATACCGGCAATGTTGAGATAAACTTTCGGCTTATCAAGTGTCCTGTACATCAAGTCTACTGCGTTCCAGAAAGTCAACGTATGTCTCAGAACTCGAGTTGGATTATGTGTGCTAGAGGTATCATATAAACGTGTTTTTGGATTATATGTGCCAATATATTGACAACTTTTTTACCTGTAATAGTCTAAATTGTGATCAAGAACTATCAAGATTTCTGGGTAAATCGCTTTCGGAATCTTCTGCTTCGGAATCGCTTTCGGAATCGCTTTCGAAATCTTCTGCTTCGAAATCGCTTTCGGAATCTTCTGCTTCGAAATCGCTTTCGGAATCGCTTTCGAAATCTTCTGCTTCGAAATCGCTTTCGGAAACTTCTGCTTCGAAATCGCTTTCGGAATCTTCTGCTTCGGAATCGCTTTCGGAATCGCTTTCGGAATCGCTTTCGAAATCGCTTTCGGAATCGCTTTCGAAATCTTCTGCTTCGAAATCGCTTTCGGAATCTTCTGCTTCGGAATCGCTTTCGGAATCGCTTTCGAAATCGCTTTCGGAATCGCTTTCGGAATCGCTTTCGAAATCGCTTTCGGAATCGCTTTCGAAATCTTCTGCTTCGAAATCGCTTTCGGAATCGCTTTCGAAATCTTCTGCTTCGAAATCGCTTTCGGAATCGCTTTCGAAATCTTCTGCTTCGAAATCGCTTTCGGAATCTTCTGCTTCGGAAACGCTTTCGAAATCTTCCCTCCTTTATTCTTCGCGCGTTTCTCTCTTCGAAGATTGTCCGAATCAACTACGCACAGATCGATCGAATAATGAATTCTCATTGCCTAATCGTCCGATAATGTTATATTGCGTTAATATAAAAAACAATGTATAGCTCACCGAAACTACTGCTTTGAACATCATTCAGTGCGGTTGGAGTTTTGAAAATTACGTAGTAACCTTTGTCTTCTTCGTCGTCAGAAATGATCGATCGCTTGTCCAGTGGCAGTTCCTTGTGAAGGTAAGGTCCTTCTTTCAGAAGCTTAACTATCAAACGTTTCGGCAATGATGCTATTGAGTAGTTCGCAGTGACAATTCCTGCCTAAGAATAATTAATCATTTTGTTGTTCGAAAGAAATTAAATAAATTTTAAATACCTACCATAACGCTTCCTTCACTAGGATCCTCGAAAATGGTTATAGCCGCTTCGTTCTTCACGTCGTGATACGTTTCAAATTTACCAATGTCACTCATTGCCTGAAAATACGTTAAGTCTTCGTTTACCAAACGGATCCGTTGATTTTGATCGTTAAAACTAACCCTTGGCAGTAGATCGTAACGAATTTGATTGTATGCCTTTTTGTCGCTTTGTGCCAAAAATACAGGTGTGTACTTCGTCGCTAA
This sequence comes from Ichneumon xanthorius, assembly GCA_917499995.1. Classification (NCBI taxonomy): domain Eukaryota; kingdom Metazoa; phylum Arthropoda; class Insecta; order Hymenoptera; family Ichneumonidae; genus Ichneumon; species Ichneumon xanthorius. The sequence continues at coordinate 13,733,803 of OU824205.1, read as the reverse complement.
GTATCCCGCGGTAGGTTTCAAATCCAGTGTCATTTCCTTGCCACCGACTTCAAGTTTTAAGTTTATGTTTTTGTCGGCTTTGCGTCTGCTTCTGGCTCCGGGTAGCGATATGGGAAATACTTCATACTCAGGGACTGAATAATAAATATTTATTCCCATAATTTCACCATTACATCTTGTATGATCTATTGAGTTTGTGTTTTTTTTCTGCCTTACCTGAATCCTCCGAACCAAAAACCACAAATCTTTCGGTCCTCGTCATATTCTCGTGGATATTTGACGGAAAAGCCATGGAAGAATGTACAGCGATTAACAGTACCGCGAGTATAGAATACACACAGTCTCTATCCATTTTTAAAAAGTTATATTCGTCCACGTTAGGTTTGGTTTCTATCGTACTATTTTCCATATTGCGCACAAGGGAGTTCGTCTGGTTTATATGACTTTCGGCGTCGGTTTTTTTTTTTTTTTGCCACGCAGTAGGAATCGATATCGTGCAGTAGTCATTTTTTATTTCGTGAAGTAGATAACAGGTTTCGCTGCAAAATTATCGGGGAAAATGTAATATATGAAACCCGATGTTCGCCTAAAGACATAAAAAAAGATACTGATAAAAAAGACACGTGTCAAGGTAGTCGATTTGTCCCATCTCGTGTTCCTACAGCCTCGAGGAATTCTCAACGGCTTCGAACATTTGTTTTTTTTTTCGTTTCTCAATTTGAGTCCAGCTTCTCTTTGCACTGCAACCAGGTTACATAGAACGCGTACAGGGTACGCTTGATTTCCCAAGCCCTCAGAATTTCGCTAAGCAATCAAGAGTAAATTTGTGACAAGATACGAGTTCAATGAGACGGACACACGCACGCAATTTCATCGTGGTTAATTCCGTCCTGGTATCGGTCATTTATATACATTCCGTATTGGTCAGGATTAGCTTATAACACGAAAAACGATTCGGAGATTCAATCTTTGATACTTTTTTTTGTATTGGTAGTTGTTGTATAAGTTTAAAGCATTACATTTTAAGCCTATAAATTTATGCTCCTCAAAAACTGGATAATTGCGACAGTATTTTTAATCGTATCTAGCATACAATTTTTTAAAAATTTATCGACCGATAAAGCTTTTCCATTGATGGATATTTCGGATTAAAATAAAAATAAAAATAATGATAACGAAATGAAGAATACGAAGATGCTGAGTCCAATGAGGAATGGCTGAACCGGGTTTGTTCACACATTTTTCTGCTGCGGTATGTTCGCCTAAAGACATAAAAAATATGCTAATAAAAAGGACACGGGTCAAGGAAGTCGCTTTTCTTTATCTATCGTCCAAACGTTTTAAGACTTCCTCGTGGCCTTGCGCAAAATGTTTCGCAAACATCGTATATGCCTCACCTAACAATATGCCCAAGAAATCTATGTAAATAAAAACCAGTTTAAAAAATTCAAATAATGAATTAGTTAAAAAAGAAAAAAAAACTCATGTACATTTTTTTTGTGATATTCGTGTCACAGCCGTCGTAAAAAAAGTTCAACTGGCATATGAGAATATCAGGATAATGGAACGCGGATCTTGGCTTCAAACACATCGCATCACGATCCATTCGGGCAAGGGAATTACGTTTTTCAAAATAATTTTTCCTACACTGGAAAAAAAATTCGGTTGCGGGCTGCCAAAGAAAAAAATGTTTGTTTCAATTCTACTTTCAATCCTCACAATTCCATATAATATTGAAACAACAACAGCAAGACTGTCAAGGTGACATGTTATCGTTTCAATCCGGTATGAAATTATACGAATTCAGAGTAGAAAAGAAACAACGTTTTTACTTCTTTGGCAGCCCGCAAGCAAATTTTACTCGATTCAATGATATTTTTTTTTTCTGTGTAGTCTCGTGAGATCGCCAAACTCAAAGGTGACCGATTCTATCTCGACCTTTATTGCCAAGCTTTAACAGCCTGCAGGCTGTTAAAGCTTCCTCCTATTACCCAGCCCATTCACAGGCATGCAAAATGGCTGATTCCCGCACGATACGCAAATGCGATGCGCAAAATACTTTCACCGGTGCGCAAAATGCCTTCACCAGTGCGCAAAGTATTTTGCGCACTGTTACCAAGCGGTTGCTATGGTAACATCGAGGCGACCGAGGCGCCACAGGCATGCGCCATTGGGCATGCCTGTGAATGGTGCACAACTTGAATTTTGCATTGCCTTCGTAAAGAAAAATATGGTTCGATACACGAGACCATCTCGCTTCTTGCGCACTGCTCGTTTTGCCCTCTAGTATCGAAATATACTATGGTAATATCAAACTAAGCTGCAGTGGCGGGTGGCGAAAGAAATATTTGGTCGATTGAAAGAAATATTTAGTTGATTGAACGAATATTTAGTTGTTTCACCGAATATTTAGGTGCTTCAACAAATAGTTACTTGGATTTAACAAACATTTTGTTCAATCAACCAAATATTTCTTTCGCCACCCGCAACCGCAGCTTAGTTTGATATTACCAAACCTTTTTTTCGGTGTGCTTCTCGATCCGGACGCGAAATTGGCCCAATCCGCTTAGGCGCAGCATCGTCCGGTCTCGGAATTTGTTGGGAGCGACGTGGAGACCTCCCGCCATAGCCGTGCGGCGTTCGTTTTTGGCGAGGGTTCGGAAAACAAATCGCAGGGAAAACAGCGAGACGCCCGAGGGCCATGGGGCAGAGTCAAAGGGGCCAACAGTGAAAGTGGTAAAGAGCGAGGCGGGCCGGAGGGAGCGCGCGACGAGACCGAGCAAATACAACCGCAACCGCATGCAAACATGCTCTCTCGCAGGCGTGCCATCTGCACGAGGCTCGAATCGCTCACTCTCTGTATCACGAAGCCGACCGAACGAGCGTACAAAATAACACGGAAATGCGAGCCGACACACACACGGGCGGGTCGTACAGTTGATTATACATAGCGGTGCATAAGGAGCGCGGACAGTCAAAAGCTCGAGTCGCAGTAATTCGAAACTGCCTGCCTCGGGGATATTGAAAAAAAAAAAAAAATGTAAAAAAAAAAATACTTGGCGAGGGACGCAGGTAGCCGGAAAATTTAAAGCTCCGGCTCGTTTCCTCTTCGAGGGCGCGGAGGTAACGCAGTGGGTCTGAATATATGTGTATATATATGTATGTATATATAGGAAAAAGCACTCCGAGGAAACGAATTCCCTGGCTTTTTTGCTATATAAATTAGGCTCTTCACGCACGCAATCTCTTTCCATTAAGATTACAGTTTAATGAATGTGCGAAGTATGGAGGAAGTAAGGGAGCTGAGAACAGTGACGAGGAAGAGCACCGGGCCGGAAAGCAACGAGGGGGGAGGAGAGATTAACCTGAGCATTGCAAAAATTTTCTTGCTGGCTGCGGTGGAAAGAATTTTGATGTACGACCGAGAACCGGTCCAAATTTCTGGCAAGTACCGTGTAGGCCGCATGTAAAAATGTGACCAAGAATCATTTTTTTTTATTGTTTTCAAAAATCAAATAATCAAAAATCTGAAAAAAGGGTAGAAAAACTTTTTAAAAAAACTTTCGATTGAGACATAAAAAATTTACGGGAGTTTCACGATCGTCATACCTGACAATTTGGGTATTGATCTCGTAGAAACTTATGTTTGCTTCACTCGGTGCAAAAATTGCAGGTTTAAGAGAATACACCCAGAAAAGAAAATTATTTGACGGCCACCGTTTATTAAGATTCAGTAAAATATTTATTTCATTTAAATAAATATTTATTTAAATTAAGTAAATAGTTACTTAAATGAAATAAATATTTATTTAAATCAAATAAATATTTTCCTTAATCTTAATAAACGGTGGCCGTCAAATAATTTTTTTTTCTGGGTGTAGCGTATGCAGTTTTATGCATAAAACCTCAATGTTCACAACTTGTGATGCAAAATTTTGCTCGACGCTCGTGCGAAAAACTTTTTCTTATCTCGCGCAATTGCAACACTCGTCTGAGGCCCGTTCCGCAAGCTCACTCGTCAGAAAAAGTTTCGTCGCGCTAGTATCGTAAATTACTGTTTGTTCGCATTCCACTAAAGCTGCAGTGGTAACGACTCGAATCGGAAGGACGCATGTGCCTCCCCGTGTTCCCACTATCCGCAGAAATTCCCATCGGCCTCAAACAAAATTTCGTTTGGTCTTTCTTTTTTTCTCAATTTCAGTCCGGCCTCTCTTTGCGCTGCAAACAGGTACACAGAACACGTACAGGGTGCGCTTGATTTCTCAAGCCCTCCGACGTTCGCTCTCCAATCGAGAGTAAATTTCTGACAAAATAAAAGTTCAACGAGACGAACACGTACACGCAATGTCATCGTGGTTAATGTCGTCCTGGTATTGGTCAGGTGTATACTTTGTGCCGGAGTCGCTCGAGAGAAGGAAAGCTGGCCCGCTGGTAGTTCGCCGCTTGCGCAGTAGTAAAGGCTGAAGCTTGCCAGACCGTGCAAAAACTCGTTACGTTCTGCCGCGATGCGGAGGGCGAGAGAGGGTACAAAACTGTATATAACGCTCAAACGCATACACACATACACGCGTCATTTCCTTTTGTACCTTTTCTATAATGCCTTCTCTCGGTCATATGAAAATCCGCACGTGCACTCATGCCAAACGCAACTTTTGCCACATTTGAACTTTTGAAAAAAAAAAATTGTTCAAACAACGATTTTTCACTTTTTGAGCTACTTTGGAAAATTTTTCAAAGGTCAATATCTCGGCCCCCAGTGGAGCTAGGCGAAATCCGGGATGCCCATCGTGTTCTATGGGAAAAAAATATACAATATAATGCCTTATCCGAAGTTTTAGAATCGTTTTATCGTGCCGTTTGAGGACGTTTAAAAACAGTATATAACGCTGAAACACATACACGCTTCGTTTCCTTTTTTACCTTTTCTGTAATGTCTTCTCTCGGTCATATGAAAATCTGCACATGCACTCATGCCAAACGCAACGTTTGCCACATAGCATTAGGGACTTTTCCGTTCTAGTCACACAACGATACAAATATAGCCTTGAAACAAAAAAAAAAAATTGATTGAATACCGATTTTTCACTTTTTGAGCCACTTTTGGAAAAATGTCGATTTTCGTGATTTTTCAAAGGTCGATATTTCGGCCCCCAATGGAGCTAGGGAAATAGACGTTCTACGGGAAAAAAATATACAATATGGGGCGTCGTTTTAATCGGAATCGTTTTATCGTGCCGTTTGAGAACGTTGAAAAACTGTACAAAACGCTCAAACACATACACGCTTCAAGTCCTTTTTCACCTTTTCTATAATGCCTTCTCTCGTTCATATGAAAATCCGCACATGCACTCATGCCAAACGCAACGTTTGCCGCATAGCATTAGGGACTTTTCCGCTCCAGTCACACGATACGAATCCGGGTGTACGATCTTGAAATACAAGGAAAATATAAGTGAACGTGATGGGTTCGGATCTTTCCGCAATTTGCTACGAGTGGTTTACAAGGGTGAGACAAAATGGGTCTCGAGCGTTCCCCTCGAATCGCCGGTAAAAGATGTATGAATCTGGAGACCGCGGAGGCGCCGCTATAGGCGAACGATTAATTTTCATTTTGTCCAATCATCCGCCATCCCCGTATCGTCTCCCACATTTTTCTCCGGGTTTATCGACGACTCTTGGCGGGGGAGGAAAGCTCTCGAGAATTTTTCCCGACGAATCGAAAAAAAAAAAATGGATGCTCAATCATGATTCGCGTCGTTCCCTGGCTGCTCGCGTGGCAGCCGGCGGCTGCGGCGGAGACCGCGGGCCTCTTATATGGGCCACCAGCAATTCGATTGATTTACGACCTGGCCAATAATCGTGATACTGCCGCTCGAGAGTCACGGCCGAGGAAAACGTGTAGGCATGAAGAGATTTTTTTTTGTGCTTTCTCAGTATTTCTTTCATCCCCCGTTGCACCCTCGCAGCTCGGACGAGGAAGTGGAAGCGAGAGGCGAAAAAAAGGAAATCGCGAAAACACGGAAAGTTAATTCCCGACCAGCCAAGGGTCGACGACCGGCAACTATACCCGAGCCACACTCTGGGAAAGAAAGCTCGATGCGGTGCACAGAGAATTGCATACTTAGCGCGGGCTGGAGAGGCGGGGCGGATAATGCGGGTGTCTGAAGGTGAAAAGTTTTTTTTTTTTTTTTTTTTCTACTTCTGTCTCGATTGATTTATTTCCAAACCCGGTGGGACGCTTAATGTTCCTCCGATGAAATAATGACCTCGAGTTATGCTCACTTCGGTTGGAACAAAAATTATCATAGGTTTATAAATAGATTTATGTTGTTTTGTCTGTTAGGAAACAAAATGGAAAAAAAGTAGCGCTTCATTGACCGACGAGGAGCTCGCATAACATTTTTTATCTGCCAATAACTTCGGGATCCGCTGTGACGAGTACGACCCGTATTGCCCCAATCGCAAAATATGTGTGTCACGAAGTCTAGCGAGCTGACATGCGCAGGAGCTTTTTTTTTACTTTCCCCACTTTTAAAAATAGATTTTTCTCATTTAGTCTGTCAGAAAACAAAATGTAAAAAAGTTGCGCTTCATTGACCGACGAGGAGCTGGCATAAAATTTTTCATCTGCCAATAACTTCGAGATTCTCCATGACGAGTACGACCAGTATTGCCCCAATCGCAAAATATGTGTTTCGCGAAGTCTAGCGAGCAGACATGCGTAGAGGCTTTTTTTTACATTCCCCACTTACAAAAATAGATTTTTCTCATTTAGTCTGTCAGAAAACAAAGTTTAAAAAAGTAGAGCTTCATTGACCGACGAGGAGCCGGCATAAAATTTTTTATCTGCCAATAACTTTGGAATTCTCCGTGACGAGTACGACCCGTATTGCCCCAATCGCAAAATATGTGTTTCGCGAAGTCTAGCGAGCTGACATGCGCAAGACCTTTTTTTTTACTTTCTCTACGATCCGCCCGAAGTGCATGCGGTGGGAAGCAGATACACTGCAGTTCCGAGGTATACGGGCGATGACGTTATTCTCTCCGGTTGTTCCATTGAATTTTGCGTGAAACGCATCGGTGAAAAGCTCACAGGGCCATTATGCGAGCGCGCACACGTTCACAGGCGGAGATTCGAGAGAGAGAGCTTCGTTCGCGTAAATAATATTCTCGCTCGAGTTCACACAGTTATTCATGAGCGAAGTAGTCGCCGGCCGGGGAGGGCGACGAAGGAAGGAATAAAACGCGCGGAGAGTAACCGACGAGGAAACCACGGAACTGAATCAGAACGACGGAGACGACGCAGAGACGCGAGAGGCTTTGCCCTAACGCTCCATGCATATGGACAAAGTTCGACTTCGACCGCTGGTTCTACCGACGCTTCCGCTTATCCGCCCTGGGTGACGAACAGTGTCTCATTCATAAAACGGGTCCATTCGTACTCCGCGCTGATATAGGCTTTTTAACGGGGCATTTATCGGGTCTCCCTCCCATAGAAGAAAGGACTTCGTTAACAGTGAAAACTTTATCTTCATGCCACATTTTGTCAATCTTTTTTTATCTCTATTTAGGGTAAAAGTAGTGAATATCTTCCACCTCGATTAACACGTAAATCAATTATATATGGACCGGACCATATTCCCCACTTTTACCCTGTAACTTCTGCGCTTTCCAAGACGTCTTAAGAATCATTAGGGTAAAAGTGGTGAATATGGCCCACCTCGATTAAGACGTAAATCAATGATATATGGACAGGGCCATATTCCCCACTTTTACCCTAGATATTTTATTAATTTTTGCCTCCTCATGGAGGAAGTTTTGTTTTTGTGAATTTTTTTTTTTTTGAGTTTCATGTAAACGTGTTCAGAATGTTCCATAACGTCGAAAAATCACATTAGGGCTTTGCCCTAACGCTTCATGCATATGGACAAAGTTCGACTTTGACGCTGGTTCTACCGACGCTTCCGCTTATCCGCCCTCGGTGACGAACAGTGTCTCATTCATAAAACGGGTCCATTCGTACTCCGCGCTGATATACGCTTTTTAACGGGGCATTTATCGGGCCTCTCTCCCATAGAAGAAAGGACTTCGTTAACAGTGAAAACTTTATCTTCATGCCACATTTTGTCAATCTTTTTTTATCTCTATTTAGGGTAAAAGTAGTGAATATGGTCCACCTCGATTAACAGGTAAATCAATTATATATGGACCGGACCATATTCCCCACTTTTACCCTGTAACTTCTGCGCTTTCCAACACGTCTTAAGAATCATTAGATATTTGATTAATTTTTGCCTCCTCATGGAGGAAGTTTTGTTTTTGTGAAATTTTTTTTTTTTGAGTTTTGTGTAAATGTGTTCAGAATGTTCCATAACGTCGAAAAATCACATCTAGAAAAAAAAGTCTCGGGTGTGTGTGTGTGGGGCGTGTGTCAGGTTTGTAAAATTAAACCGTCTATAACTCAAAAACGGCTTTAGATGCAACGTGTTCCGAAGTATTTTCGCCCGCTGAACATGAATCCGCCAGCCTTTTTGGCCTAAAGTACCATGCGACATTAAGGGGCTCGATTTTATGCACGAAATTATTCACGATTTTATGCACTTGGCCAGCTAAAATATTTTAGCCGGCTAAGACGGCTAAGCCGGCCAAACTATAAAATCCATTAGCCGGACAAGATATTTTAGCCGGCTAGGCCGGCCAATCTCTACAGCCCTAGTACAGGCAGGGGTTAAAAAAAAGTTAACAATTTAAGGGTAGCCCGTCTCGCCCCAGACAATTTATATTTTTTTTCAAAAGCGCTATAAAACCGAAAATATCATTGTTGGACCACAAAAAATAAACTATGCTTTCGGCATCGTTGTAGCCGCATTATTTGCTTAGGGGTCCATCTCGCCCCGGTCTCCCCTACTCAAAAACACAACCGTTTCTCTATATTGTCATAGTCTCATCGAGGACACATCACCCCCCCCCCCCCTGAATTTATAGTCCCGCCCATTGTCGCCTCAACACAGTTCAGACTTCCCGAAAACCGAGGCCGAGAGTCCAAATATTTATCGTCCGATGCGCAAGTTCCCGAGAACGTCGTTGAACGGAAGCAGATGCAGCGTAGTGGAAGCGGAAGCGGAAGAGCCCGCGAGGTCCTGAAAATGCCCCTCAAAGCCTTGAAAATCACCCCGGCTGAAAGAACCTCCCGATAATTTATGAATATTGAAATTTTCTCCGCGAAACTCTCCTATCACTTTTCACCCCCGGGTCTCGCCGTCACCCGGACTACTTCCGTGCCAAAACGCAACGCAGTGCGATATCATTCTCCGTCCGATCGCGCCGTCCCACTCCACCAGCGACGCCGCCTCGCGACACGGCTGTAAGCCTCGCGCGTTGTATTGTTGCCGGGAACTTGTCTCCGCTGCATTCGCGAGCCGTGCATATATACTCTGTGCGGGAAAGAAAACAGCGGGACAAAGTTACAGCGGTACGTGGAAGCGTTATCCTTCCGACAGGCCGCAGCTACTTGACAAAGTTTCGCGACTCCCGAGTATCTTTCTTCTCCGCTCCTACGTGCGCAAGATATTATTCCCCTCGGGACCCGCGCTCCGACAGACTCCCCCCGGGTTCCCACCGAGGTACGCGCGAAAATAGACTCGTCGACTCACTTATTATGTATTCATAAACGCATAATGTAATTGTATATTCGCGAAGAGCCGACGAATTGAATTATGTATTAATTGAAGAGCCGCACTCCGGGACGCCCCGCGCGTTTACCTGCACCTCGCCCAGATTAATATTCATCCGCCCCCCCCCCCCCAAACGAAATAATTATCACACTCCCAGGCGAACTCGCGGGAAGACTCCGTGTACAAACTTCGTCAATAATTAACCCTTCGACGCGGAAGTCGGGACACGGAACTAAAACTTTTGAAGCCTTCGGAGATATAAGTATGTAGAATATTCTTGGAAATATAATTTTGTTAACGCATGCATGGAAAATCTCGCTTTTCATTTCCGTGAAGTTGCGCAGAAAGACACTTTTTCGCATCGCGGGCAGGAAAAATGCTGCGCATGCGTACAAACGCGATATGGTGTTTTTCTCGCACTAGTGCGGAAAAGTGTCGTTTTACGCACACTTCATGGGAACGGAAAGAGCGATTTTCGTGAACTCGTCAAGAACTCTATTTCTACGCCCTTATCATACAAATAACTGTTATGTCAATCGGTGGGAAAATGACGCTTTTCGCACCTTGCGAAATAACATTTTGTACGATACGAATGCGAAAAACGGCCCGGACTGCAGACTCACATTCGTCACAAAAAACTTTTTCGCACTAGTATCGTAATGTACTATTTGAAATATAAAATATTTAAAAAAATATAAAATATATAATTTTGTAATTCGATATAACCGAGTTTTCGAAAATAATGTCGAAAGCTCAAAGAGAAAATATTAAAAAAGGAGCAGCGTCTGATCATCGTTAAAAAAAAAAAACTCCCCACTTCCCTCAAAAACCGCTCTTGATAGTCCTTTTTTTCGCCCAAGCGGGTCTCAGTGGCCACATTCGGTGGAGTCTCTATCGTCGCGAGCCTTGTAACTTTTTTCATTTTGGGCGACACAGCGCGACGAGGAGCGAGAGGCGAGAAAGCGACGTAGTCTGGAAGCGACGACGGGTCGTACACTTGCGCCGAGCCGAGCGAGGGAGACTCTTCGGGGAGACCGAGAGAGATCGTGCAAGCTCGCCGTACAGAAACTCGCACTCGCGGCGCGCAACGCCAGCGCTGACTTTATGAGTCAGTCGGAGCAAGTTGTTCGTACGAAAGTTTTCGAGTGTACCCGTTCGGCGTTCTTGCACATAGCGGGGTTGTACATAGGAGCGAAGAGGGTGGTAATACGTAAAAGGGAGGCGTGAAGTGTTAGCATAGGCCTCGGGAGCGGCAAGCAGATACTCGAGGCAACCCTACGCCGGCGTAAGTATAGGGGAGAGCGGGGCAAAATGGCACAGCGGGGCAAAACGGGATAATGAGGCAAAACGCAATTTTCCAATAACTTTTGGATGGTTGCGATGGTGGCCCGTGGGGCAAAACGGGGTTGAAAAACCAGATGCATCGTTGGGACAAAATGGGGCATCCAAAAATTAGTGGAACATTGAGTTTTGCCGTCACTGTCCCGTTTTGCCCCACTGTCCCATTTTGCCCCGCTGTCCCCTATCCTCCGTTTCTACGTTCCACCACCCTGCCGGTCCACCGTACCACCGGAGCTTCTCTCATTCCACTACCCTCAGCCTCTTCCTGGCCTTTTGATGCAACCCTCAACATCGGCTTTGCGTCCGCTCGTCGCTTCGCACGTTCCCTCAACCGTCGAGTCTCTATGTCACATTCATACACCAATACCACTTTCTGTTACTAATACCACTACTGATAGTACTACTACTTGTTATAGATAGTGGATCGAGCCGCAATTTTTTTTCACCCTCATCCGCACTTGCCTCTGGCGCGTTTTACTGTTCGTCTCAAATAATCTGCTGTGCGCCGGAAGAGTCAAAACTGTTCGATTGAAGGATATCAAAAAAGGTCAGTTGTTGGAGGCAAATTTTCCGCCAGATGAGAAGTCGGTCGTAGCGGCCATTGAAGTGGTTAGTTCGACTGATTGATTGGTCTGCTGATACATTTGTTGACGCAACCGTTACAGCTTTTTGGCAGAATCAATTTATGGTTCAGCTCTAAGACCACCTATCAGTTAGCTGGACCAGCCAATCCTTGTTCGGTGCACTACTGATAATTCAAATAGAGTTATAATACAGGTATAGTTATAGATAGTGGATTGAGGCCCAATTTTTTTCAGCCACATTCGCACTTGCCTTTGGCGCGTTTCACTGTTCGTCTCAAACAATCTGCTCCGCGCCGGAAGAATTAAAACTGTTCGATTGAAGAATATCAAAAAAAAGGTCAGTTGTTGCAGCCATTTTTTGCGCCAGATGAGAAGTCGGTCGTAGCGGCCATTGAAGTGGTTCGTACGACTGATTGATTGGTCTGCTGATACATTTGTTGACGCAACCGTTACAGCTTTTGGCACAATCAATTTATGGTTCAGCTCTGAGACCGCCTATCAGTTAGCTGGACCAGCCAATCCTTTTTCGGCGCATTACTGATAATTCAAATAGAGTTATAGATAGTGGATTGAGCCGCAATTTTTTTTAGGGTCATTCGCAATTTCTTTTGATGCGTTTTACTGTTCGTCTCAAATAATCTACTCTTCGCCGGAAGAGTCAAAACTATTCAATTGAAGGATGTCGTCTTTCGGACGAAATGCTGAGCGCTACACGGAAAAGGCTCAGTTTTCTCAACCAATGTTTGCGCCGGACGAGAAATCATTCAAATGGTCGGTACGACTGATTAATTGGTTCGCGGATCAACTAATTTGTTGACGCAACCGTTACATCTTTTTGGCACGACCAATTTATCGTCTGGCTCTAGGAACTCTAAGAAACCAATCAATTTTTTCAATATAAGATGGTTTTCGTTAAGGTACGACCAGGGTCGCCGCTGCGAGGGAAAATCTGTAAGTTTCGAGAAATTTTAAGTACGTCGGCGACAGCGGGGATGTGTCGGGAATTCTCTTTCATCAGATTTAGTGGCCATTCGGATGCTGCTGGGATGATTCCCCGATTGCCAGGAGAACAGACCGTAGTGGAGCACCCAGCGCGCGTGATGGGGCTATAACCGGCACGCTGCGACGCTCTTCTTCATCGATCCGGTCTATGTCAATAGCCTGCTGGATACTCATAAGCTGCGCTGAGAGCAGTAGCAACCCCAATAGCAGCAGCAGCTGTAGAAAGCTTTCTCGTTTCACTATCTGGATGTATCCGAGGAATCGCCTACTCGCCTATACATCTCGCTCTTGCAGAGTTTCTCAATCATCTGCACGTGATGAACCATCGGATCCAGGTGTCTCCTATCTCCGTCTTCATCGTTCTCCTTCACGACTCGTGAGCCAGTTCAAGGCGATTGTACAGTTCAATTATACACTGCTCCAATATTCCTCCGAATACCGGATCGGACTGATCCAAAAATACGTACGAGTTTTGTCGCTCACCCTAAATCAGTCTTCAGTCAAAAATTTCATAATTTACCCAGCTAGAAACTATAGCAGTAAAGAAATATTTTAATCAGACTTTACACCATTTTTTAAAAATAATTACTAAATTTTAATTATTACTAAATGTTAATTATTACTAAATGTTAATTATTACTAAATGTTAATTATTACTAAATGTTAATTATTACTAAATGTTAATTATTACTAAATGTTAATTATTACTAAATGTTAATTATTACTAAATGTTAATTATTACTAAATGTTACTTATTACTAAATGTTACTTATTACTAAATATTACTTATTACTAAATGTTACTTATTGCTAAATGTTACTTATTTCTAAATGTTACTTATTACTAAATGTTAATTATTACGCAATTATTATTCAATGATTTCTAGGGAAGATTCCGCTACATTGCTGAAGGTGTTCATAAATCGCGTATGAAACGATCGTCTCAGTTTTTAGGAAAGCCGTTTTGGATGCGATCGATCGCTTTCCCTTTCCCAATAAATTACACTTCGCGTCTTAGTTCTCAGGTTCGGTTGACTTCGTTACATTTTCCTTTATCACGAACTCCATATGGATTTTTTTTATAGTCGCTTGTATCGTTGGTTCACGTCCAGTGCTCTCCGGGGATTCGATGCCTTAGAGCTCGGAGTAAACTCTTCCTCTTCTGTGCTTTCCTTTACGGTGTATTTCCGCCATTCTGCCGGTCGTTCCGACTCGTACGACACGTCGTTGCGCACTTTATCTGCCGCAATATCTCGATCCAACCGAGTGCTCGAGAAACATTCTGTTTCCCCTCCGTTCTCCCCAAAAGGATGGAGTAGATATTACATATTTTTTTCGACGCTAGTTTCGATACGGATTTTTCTAGAGCTTTTCGGTATTAAAAAAAACGTCACTGATAGCAGGTAAACCATAGTAAAAAAAAAAACGTTGTGCTTGACCTTTAGGCAAAACGACTGTCCGATTCCGGTTTAACGCGAAAAAATACATGGAATTATGCGCTGCGGATTTTTTTTTACTTTCGATTTTTACTCCAGAAATACAAATCATACCGATTTATCTAGCTTTTTCAACCCCGGCATATCCATCATCTTGTATATTTCATGCAACATGATATGCAGGATTTTTCCGCGATGCCTTCGGGAAGCGAAGATATCGCTGTTTGGAAATACGCAAAATCACTCAATCTTGCAACATCAGCTATAAAAATTCCCGACAAACTTTTTTCGTTAGTTAATTTTCCGCGACTGTATTTAACGTCCCAAATTCACCCAAATTTAATAAGGATCGTCAAGCGATTATATTCCATGTGTTCAATCTGCAAGAGCTACATCGCGAAAAGACAAAAAAAAACAGGTGTACATTTTTAAATGAAAATTTCAAAGAAACATTGACTATTCACCACATACACTGTGTGTAAAATTTCAGCTTGATCGGTCGAGCCATTCTCGAGTTACAACGGCTTCAATTTTTGGCGCCTAATTCACACACACACACACACATACACCCAGACATTTTTTCTCAGTATAATTTTTCGATGTTTCGGGACATTCTGAAAACGTTTTCATTAAAATCTCGAATTTGAATTTTTTACACCAACAAAAAAAAAAAATTCCACAATCTACCGTGACAACTGTACGGAGAAGACCCGATCGGTTTGAGTACGAGAAGTATGTCGCGCGATACCTAGGGGGAAATCCTAATATTTTAACCATCGGGAAGAAATGAAAGGACGTGAACGAGCACGAAAAGGGAAAAGGGTGTGCGGAGCGTGTGCCGCGAGGGATGGAGACAGAGCAACGGGGGTTTCGAACAAGGGTAGTGTAGCCCGGGCGGAATCATCCCACCGGGTCTTTTATAACCGGGAGCGTCGCGCTTGCGGTACACCCCGAGGGAAGTACTTGCAATTAACGCGGTAAGACTGTACGTCTCGGTGCGGTTGAAGGGAGTTACGCGCAGCAGAAACGAAGGGTAGCGGTGCAAGGAGAAGAACGAGAAAGCCGATGGATGGTCGTGAGGAAGGGCCCGGGAGGGGGGGGTGGGAGGGAGGGTGAAGGAAAGGGGTGAAAAGGGAACGCAGCAAAGCGACCGAAGCCCTGGAACCGGTGGAGAACGAGGCGGAATGCCTCGAGTTCGGTTATTTGTCAGGGGATAACGCGCCTGGGGTTGAATTTCGCGTTCGTGCGGCTGCCGGAAGTGCACGAGTGCAATCTCCCAGCAGAAGGAGCGAGAAAGAATGAGCGAAGAGGCAATACAGTTCGAACACCCGTAAGTTGCGACCCCGGGACCATTTTTTTTCTCGAACTTTTCACATCGAACCGGCGATCTTGCGGATGCTTTTCAACCGGAAGTGATCTTGAGATTTGTCTTCCTGTTTAGAAAAAAGGACGAAAAACCTCAAGATCAGATTTTTCCTCCTTTGTAGAAAAAAGAAAGAAAAACCTCAAGATCAGATTTTCTTTCCTTTGTAGAAAAAATTAAGAAAAACCTCAAGATCAGATTTTCCCTCCTTTGTAGAAAAAAGAAAGAAAAACCTCAAACCAGATTTTCCCTCCTTTGTAGAAAAAATTTAGAAAAACCTCAAGATCAGATTTTCCCTACTTTGTAGAAAAAAGGAAGAAAAACCTCAAGATCAGATTTTCCCTCCTTTGTAGCAAAAAATAAGAAAAACCTCAAGATCAGATTTTCCCTCCTCTGTAGAAAAAATTAAGAAAAACCTTAAGATCAGATTTTCCCTCCCTTGTAGAAAAACCTCAAGATCACTTCCGGTTGAAACGTAACTTACGGGTCTTCGAACTGTATTCCCTTTTCGCTCATTCCGTTTCACTCGACATCTTTCTGAATCAAAGTTTCTTTTCCTGAAACTGATCCGTTCGAGTTCGGAGGAGAGAAAAAAAATGTTTAGGCGAGTCGCCACTGTAGCCGAGGAAACCGACCCTCCGACGATCGCTGGGGGGTGATCGCTCATCGTCTCATCGCTGTACCGAACGCGCGATGCGCCGACGACCGTGGGCCAGGGCGCTTCTCCAAAGAAGCGTAAATATTCGGTCGTCTACTCGCGTATCGTTAAATATAAATCACGCGAGGAAGTTCTCGCGCACACTCTACATACTCGTGTTCCGACCGTACGAAGGGTTCCTCTTTAGGTGCTATTGCGGCTTCCATTAGATATCAATCCTGGGTGTTTTTGACCCGCGCGCCCCCTCTCGCGTTACACATTACACTGATATACACTGGGGAGCCTTATAAATATGATGGACGTTTTCTGCCCCTCGCGCTTACCCTCGTCTCCATACAATAACGGTATCAACCTCGTCCCGTACTATTACGACACAGATAAGGGACGTCTGTCCTATCTTCCCACTTCTGCGAGGTATTTCGCTGGTGTTGTAGCAAACCCGAAACACTTATTATAAATATTCATTTGGCTCTACTCGGAGGAGCGTGTTTCGGTTTTACTTCGTCTCCCTCTCGCGTAGGCGCCGAGTAGAAACCAGCGTGCGTGTAACTTTCGGTAGTTCAATTTACACCTCGGAGGGTTTGCTCACGACGCAGCTGGTTCAGACCACCTAATAAAGTTTGTAGGGTAAACTTTTTTTTTTTGGAAACAATCTTTTTGTGATGCAGTTAGAGGGTTAAAGTGTGAGGGTAATTTCTGAACTACTTTTCAACGGTAAATATAGTCGCGTTGTTCAGCCACTTCGATCAAAGAGAAGGACTATGAAATAGCGATGATTCAACAGCTAAGTGTCTTATCTATTTCACAATAACATGGTTTTTCTTACATACACGAAAACGTTAATTTGTTATTGCTATAATTATTGAAATATCTTCTTTATATCAGTTATATCAATGTTCATTGAAATTCCATCCCGCAATGTTCATTGAAATTCCATCCCGCAATGTTCATTGAAATTCCATCCCGCAATGTTCATTGAAATTCCATCCCGCAATGATCATTGAAATTCCTTCCCGCAATGTGAAAACATTAATTTCTAATTTTTAATTTGTGAACAATAAAATTAATAGAGAAACAACGGAATGTCAACAAGAGAAACAACGAAATATGTACAAGATAAACTTTGGTATAAACCAAAGTGTCATCCACGCCGCCGGCCAATTTTTCGATACCCCGAAGTATTGATTTCCTATCGATAAATGATCGGAAACGACAATATTTTATTTTTTTATTTTCAAGATATACAATTTCGGCATTAATATACAGTTATATGAATGTTCATTGAAATTCCGTCCCGCAATGTGAAAACATAAATTTCTAATTTTGAATTTGTGAACAATAAAATTAATAGATAAACTTTGGTATAAACCAAAGTGTCATCCACGCTGCCGGTCAATTTTTCGATACCCCGAAGTATTGATTTCCTATCGATAAATTATCAGAAACGACAATATTTTCTTTATTTTTTTTCAAGATATACAATTTCGGCCGCCGTCATGCCGTACGTAACTCCTTGATGTAAATCCGAGGTTGTACATCGCGCATCGGATATACGCGAGCCCGTGTATTCCCGCCCTACGTCGGCGAGCGAACAGCTCGTTTCTCTATTACCCCCCGAGGAAGTACTCGTAATTAACGGGAGGCAGTCGGTGAGACTGCGCGAAGGGGTGCAGATCGTCCCCTCGTGCTGGAGCGTCGAGCAGTGCGTGCTTGTCTCCCGCACGGGCATATACATACCCACCGGAATGCCTTCGCGGAGTTTGGTTCCGCATTCAGGACCCTCCCTGAGTCACTCGCCGTCTCCAGTCCTGCATCGGTTACAGAACTATAACGGTCGCGCTTTGCTCGGTTTAATTCCCATCTCAGCGGACTCGAATTCTATCCCCGAATCCGTCTCCTCGTCACTTTCTCCGTTCGTATCTTCGGATGAGTCACCGCTGATCCAATTTCCAGAGGGACGGATGTCGACCGCTGAGAAGCAAAAGGGCTCAATTGGGAAGCTTCGGCACGGTCGATACGCCCTTTAGTTTCTCAGCGCTCGATATAACTTTGGCCCAACTCCGGAAGAGCTTGTAGCCTAATCCGTACAACCGAATAGGCTCTTTTGCCGTTGAGGTAACGTTGCTTACCCTCCCGCCCACCTGTCTTGTACTTGGCTGATAACAAAAATTGCAATTTAAATTTGGTTTGCAATTTTTTTAAAAAATTCCAAAATAAAATCGGAATGCGAAATTTCGTAAAAATAATTTTGTTAATAACTAAATGACAAACGAGTTTGTCACTTAGTTGAATATACGAACCTGTCCTTTTATTTCCCGGGTCATTGACAATTACCCAATTATTAGTTTGTACTTTTGTTTATAAGACTAGAAAATTAAGAAATAAAAAATTGTGGACGATAAGTTGTTGTAAAAAGTACAAACTTTTTTTACTGTGTACATAGATAGATTTATTGCACGCGGATCTGTGAATTCCAACGGGCGACAATTGTCTTTTTCCCAAACTATTTGTTGTTTTAATACAGCGTTAATTGCAGTTTTCGTTACCGACTGCGGCATTTCATATACATTTTTAGAAATTATTCGTTATTTTTTTTTTTCATAAAATCTTGATTCCGTTGTATTTACATTTGCGAAATCTTAATTATTGTTAATTTATTTCTGCAAGAACTACGCAGTTCCGATGAAATAAATTACGTCCTTCCTACCAACTGTTGAGGCGTAAATTCTCTTTCACGCCCATTTGCAAATTTAACGATGTACAATACGACCGGTAATAAATTCCACTACTATTGCATAATCGAATCCGCGATTTTCTCGACGCTTCAATCAACCGACAACCATACAGCTATCGAGAATCTCCGCCAATTCCCCGGGGAAAGAAAATTAACGATGTCAAAAATGCTTTTTCAAAAATCAGCTTCCAACTAAATTGCAACTTCCATGCATTCATGTTTTAAAAAATCAAATCTTGATACCGTTGCATTTAACCTACACGGACCTAACTTTACACTGTTGACATCTTAATTATTGTTAATTCATTTCTCCAAGAACTTCGCGACACGGATAAAATAAATTACCTCCTTCCCACCGACCCTCGAACCGTTAATGCTCTTTCACGCCCATTCGCGAATTTAACGATGTATGCACGGCCGGTAATAAATCCCATTACTATTGCATCATCGGGGGCCGCGATTCCGTCGACATCGGTGGCTCGATCGTTGATGCGATTTTCTCGACGTTTCAATCAACCGGGAAATACACAGCTATCGAAGAGCCATATGGAATGTAATAACGCGGGGACATTGATGATCCTCGAGGTTCGCACCGATGAAACTCGACGCGTGTCGTCGACGCTTGTACTCTCGTCATGTACGCGCCGCGAGGAGTTTCAGTCCCGTCGGGTTTTCGCGCGTTCCACATTACTCGCCGGTCCGCAGCCCACCTATAAATTCCCATTAATAAAACTCGGCTCGCTCGATGGAAATAATAAAATGACGTGGACCACGGTGAGTATCGTGTGCGGCAACTTCTCGATTTTCTACAACGCTCCCATCCCAGCTGGAGCCGCTGTCGCTCCAGTTCCACATCCCTTCCGTGCATTATTTATTCGCTGTCACTCCCAGCACGCCGCCCGGCACGGCCAATTTGATTGAGTTTCCAGAAGAACACGTAGCTTAAGCGAAACGTATTGCGTGTTTTACAAGCACCGAGCCATGGCATACATCATTATCTTCGTAAAACACTTTAAGGAGGGAGTCTCGCTGCGCGCCGACTTCGCATAAGTTCGACAACAATAAGAGAAAATTGCAAGTACTTCTTGATGGTGTCAAAATCTGAAAAAAATCATGTATACTAAAGGTACTGAGAAGATTAATTTTGCATAATAATAATTGCAAAATGTTATTAACAAATTCATCAAAAAATTAATTGGTTAACAAATTACCCGGCAACTAAGCTTTTTTTTTATGAAAATGATTCGTTTATTTTTCTGAATACGTATGAATTTTTTCAGATTTTTAAGTAATCGTTGATTAAAAAAATAAAATAAAAAATCACTTTCGGAAAGTACAAGAGCTGAGGAATATTTGTGTAAAATATTATAGCGATATGTGCAATATTGTATGCGCAATGTATAAGACCGATGTTGGAATATTTAATACCACCTATGATTTTTTTTTAACCTCGAAAAGAATCCTCGTTAGACTACAAGACTCTCTTAAGAAATTCTGCGAAAAAATATCGACTTCGACCAGAATTTTAATGCATGAAAAAAATGGAGACTGATAATTAAGAAAATGAATTAACCAAGATATTAATATTTTTTTTAATCGATACATGTAAGAGCGTACGTGTGTAATTCTCGAGGCATCCGGGCAAGATATAAATCAGTGTTATCAAGCGATCAGCCTGATTGGATTTTGCATCAGCGATCGAGCCGGACGCGCGTTTTTCCACTGCAGCGCCAAATTCAGAAATACCGTAGAGGCGAGCACGGAGGTTGCATGTGTGCACACACCAGCACACACACGAGTTGACGAGAATCCATCGCGTACACCGCATTCAGCGGCCAAATGTTGGGACGCGATGACGACGACGACGACCCTCGCCCTTTATATTTTCGCAGAGTTGGGCATTTCCACGTACCACGCTATGACGTCATACGCGCGAGTCTTTACGGCCCATTGGAGCCGAGAAGAGAGAAATGCAACCCCAACGATTTCTCCCCCCCCCCCCCACCCTACCCCGCCGCTGTACTTATTTTCTCCCCATTCGCTTGATCCTTCGTAGTTTCTTCGTCGGATCCCCTTGGCCAACCCTCCTCGCTGATGCGGATGAGACTCCGCATCGGGGATAAGATAGACAACATAATTCCGGTGTTGGTGTATCCTGCCGTATATCCTGCTTCAGACCGGGCAGTCGAAGAACTGGATTATGTTGTTTTCGCTCCGACTTCACGAAAGCGGAAATGATCTTTTATTAAAAAATGTCCTGGTAAGGAATTCAATTGCAAGAGTTGTGTGGCTCTGAAAAAAATATGTAACGATGTAAAGATGTAATGTAACAATTTTTGTACACCAGGCGATCCGAATCTTTGCACACGATAATTGTGCATCACAAATACCATTGTCAAATAGAAATAAATTTTGATCCAAGGAAATCTCAAAATTTTAATTAAAATGCGATTAAATTACACGATCGAGTTCTTCGACTGACCGTTCTGAAGCGGGACATATAAACAGCGTAATTATGTTTTATTTAAATGCAATCATTTTAATTAAAATTTTGAGATTTCCTTGGATCAAAATTTATTTCTATTTGGCAATCTTTTTTTTGATGCACACTTTTCGTGTGCAAAGATTCGGATCGCCTGGTGTACAAAAATTGTTGTTGAAAAAATGAAGTTTTACTTAATGTTATTAATTACTAATACGATTTTTTTTTTACGTGCTTGTAATTGGTACGTACTTCAAACGATGGTATAATGATTATCCCTCCATTCGGTTACTGATTTACCCGGGGCATAATGTATCTCGTCGTAATTATCATAATTGCTGCTGAGAGGATTCTAGATGCGAGGCATGAAATAGCGGTGATGCTCGTACCTGGCCGCGGAGAATGTTGATGAATCGGGTACAGCGACGAGCGTAAAATAAAGACGTACTCGTATGTTACAACGAGCGTGAGATGGATACTTGCTCGGTCATTAATTAAATTCGTTATCATCGTTATTGCAGCGAGACTGTTAAAAATACTGTTCGCAAGTATGTGGAGCACTGCGAGTATGTGGAACACTGTCGACCTTAAAGGGGACACACACGGCTCGTAAGTTTCCTTTCTGAGTATATTAAAAAAAAAAATTACAAAAACATAA
Source organism: Ichneumon xanthorius (assembly GCA_917499995.1). Lineage (NCBI taxonomy): Eukaryota > Metazoa > Arthropoda > Insecta > Hymenoptera > Ichneumonidae > Ichneumon > Ichneumon xanthorius. Next base: position 13,711,872 of record OU824205.1, on the reverse strand, counting down.
ATCTTAGTTTTTCAACAAGATCAAAGTAAATTTCCAATACGATTTATAACGGTTTTGTTCATCAGTTAGGACTCTTGTATTCATATGGCCATGTAGACAAATAATTCAAATTTTCTTATTAGATAATAATACGAAAGGGAATATATTTATCATATTTTTGATAATCTATTTTTTGTTAATTATTTGTTAAATATTGTATTAATTTTTAAAAAAGTTATTTTATTCAAACGTATTTGGTTGAATGAGACAAATCGTTTGACCGAGCCAAGAAAAGGTCGCTGTAAAGTATAAAGCACCGCGCATGTGTGTACATGCACGCGGTGGTCGATGAATACATAGACGGGCCCGGTGTAAGAGAGAACCGCGACGGGTTGGGCCACTTGTCTTGGAGACCGTGCAACAACTATACACAACATTCCTTTCATTCTGAATCCTTTCACTTTTTAACCCAGATTCATTGTTGGAGAATTGTGTAGAACGCGAGGTCTCGGCTCGTTGCCGCAGCTGTAATACTCCCTGTCGCGACCGGACGAACGATTCTAATTAGCCACCTGAGAAGCCTAGGATTGTTGTGGAAAAAAAAAGAAAAGAAGAATATTGCCCGGACGAGCGATCCGTGCATCGTACAATATTTCCTTTCTCTCGACGCGAGAGTTTTCTATCGCTCTCCGGCGATCTCTCTCTGCCTCCCGCATGCGTGCATGGCTTACATATTTATGTTTACGTACATGCTTGTTTATTTGTTTGTATGTATGTTTGACCCACCCCCACCCCCTGTTGCGGTGAAGCCCAATAGTGCACACAGTGGAATAGAGCACTGCCCTTTCGTGCCGACGGCGTAGCAGCGCACAGCCCTTTTGTGGAAATACGTCACTGCCAGTCGAAGTGACGTCACTTCCGGTCGAAAAATGTTATTTTCAAACCGGAAGTGACGTATTTCCGGTGTGACGTCACTTCCGGTCCAATAATTAGATTTTCAAGCCGGAAGTGACGTATTTCTGGTGTGACGTCACTTCCGGTCGAAAAATGTTATTTTCAAACCGGATGTGACGTATTTCCAGTGTGACGTCACTTCCGGTCGAAAAAAATATATTTTCAAACCGGAAGTGACTACTATTTTCGGTTCATCACTAGAAATTTAAATGTTCGGTTTCTAAATGCCATAGTCCATGGCGAGGGCGTGAAATGTTCGAGCCACAACAATCTGGTAGTATACAATGTCGGACGAGTTTCAGCTATGTTGCTCGAACTCTTGGCAAAGCAAAAACGGTTTTTTCTCACTTCCCCGCAAAGCTCCCCAGCCAGGCGCGAAAGCTCGTGTAAATCCCCGACCGAATTCATCGCCACCGTGAAATCCGGCGTCCTTGCTCCTCCTAATGAGAGTGCGACATATAAATCTAATGAGCTCCTCCCGAGTTGAATTGGCGCCTCGCCGAGGAAGGGTTTTATTATGCATGCTCGCGCCACCTTGAAAGTAAGTTTCACGGGTATCCGAGCAAATCTCCAAGAAGATTCCTATTTGTTGCTCTACATTTCTTAGAAATATATATATATATATATATATATGGCGAGGAGGATGATTAAGATCGAATGTGGGTTAACGATTAATAAATCCTTGGTAAGCCCTTGAAGGTAAAACCTACTCAGCGCCGCAGGCACCTTGCCTCTCTTTTGCCGGCTTTTGCGTCGAGATTTCTACTACGAGCGTGCGTATGGGAATCGCAGCGTCTCTGCTCTACCCACTTGCCTCGATGGATTGTGGGCGACTTTCACGTGTCCGTGTGGGTCAAATCTACCTGTACGGCATTCTGCGCCCCTCGTGTGTAGGTAGAGTACACCTTTATCGCGGGAACCGCTGTATCCACCGTAGATGTGTACACTCTTGTCGACTACAAACAGCCGACCGAGAGAAATCCTTCACGACCAATCCGCGCGGAGCCGGTCGGAAGATTGCCCCGGGTTTAAAGGAACAATGCTCCGCTTCCTCCCGCAAAACGTATAAAAACCGCACAGCGAGGAAAACGAAAATCTCTTACGCTCCGGGAACACGCCTTTGCTGCTGGCGCGTGGGATTGCAGAATTTTCTCTTCTTTTCACCTCTTTCTTCCGACTCTTTTATTTTTTTACGCTTCACAGACAGATACTCCGATTTTGAGACGTTGAATTGAAACTGTGGTATCGAAAAGTGAAGTGCGGAATTTTCATTGCTAATATAAATCGATAATGGAATTTCTTGGAAGTCAATTATTATGAAGATTTTCTTATGAAGATTTTCTTATGAAGATTTTCTTATGAAGATTTTCTTATGAAGATTTTCTTATGAAGATTTTCTTATGAAGATTTTCTTATGAAGATTTTCTTATGAAGATTTTCTTATGAAGATTTTCTTATGAAGATTTTCTTATGAAGATTTTCTTATGAAGATTTTCTTATGAAGATTTTCTTATGAAGATTTTCTTATGAAGATTTTCCGATGAAGATTTTCCGATGAAGATTTTCTTATGAAGATATTTTTATGAACATTTCTCTGTAAAAATATTTTTTTATTTTAATGTGTCTTATAATGCAGGTTTAACAAATATTTCAGGTAGGATATGCACCTGTGTCGATCCTGCACTAAGATCGGTACCATAACAAGAAAAAAGTAGTTACTTCCGGTCTTCCTCGCCGAAAGGTTCCGCAAACGAGCTCACCTCCCGCTCCTGCTCTTCACGCTTTTTTTTCCACCTTTCCCTCTTCGTCGTTTCCACGCGAGTCGAAGATCGCGGGGTTCTTATTAAACGCACAGGTAGGCACATGCACGGTATCTCCGCGAGTCGACGGTGCGCGTTGATTCGATATATCCTCCTCGTCAGTGCGAAGTCACGATCCCGCGAAATAACATTAACCGTCGTACTCTCGACTTTCCCTCGGTTTGAGTTTCAACCGGTGTTCTCCCGACGATTCGTCACAGTAAACAGTGCCATTCGAAACTTCGTCGCGCAAAGTCAGCGCGAGTCGAAGCGTGCGCGCGTGTTGCATTCCCTGAAGTGTCGCGAGTACTATTTTTTACATATATATATAAAAAATATATTAAAAATATATAAAAAATATTTAAACAATATATAATTTAAAAAATTTGAAAAAGTCGCAAAAATGAAGTTTCGCGCGATTCTCGTTCTCGCGCTCGTCTGCGTTATTTCCGAGGTTCACGGAAAACCAACGATCTATAAACGAAACGAGGATAACATCTTCGAGCCCGGTAATTCATTCAATGTCAAGGAAGGAAGCTTCGGGATTAAAGTTCTTTTTTTTTCTTCAACTATTTTATCCAACGTCCCAGTTCGCCACTGAAAACGATTTCCCTCGTTCTCCGATATACTCGCCTGGAACTTGCTCCACAGTGCTGTAACTCTATATATATATATATGTCGCTCTATAAGATGCGAGATATAATTAAAGTCCCGGCAATTTATTATATGGATTGAAAAGTCCCTGAGAGGAAGAAGATATATATCTTTTTTTTTTTTAAACAACTAAACTCTGTCGGTCGCTGTGAGAAACGTGTGGGCCGTTCTTACGTTTGCGAGGGCAGAGAGAGCTGACGAAGAAAATCGAAAGTTTAGAGCCGGAGGATTTCACTTCCTAAAACTGCGCGAAGCGCTGCCGGTTTCTTTTTTTTTTCGTTCTCGCGAGACGAACCGAGTCGTGCTGAAAGTCTGGAAACTCCGTCGGGAACGTCTCGACGAAAGAAAAAAAAAATAACACTTTCTCCCTGATCGTCGCTCGCGCTAATTAGCACGGGAAACTGCGTTGCGGCGTACTGCACGTACCCGCTTCGAAACGTGCACCCAGAAAAATAATTGATATATTATTTATTTAAATAAATATTTATTTAAGTGAAACAAATATTTATTTAAGTCAAACAAATATTTATTTAAGTCAAACAAATATTTAATTAAGTGAAACAAATATTTATTTAAGTGAAACAAATATTTATTTAAGTGAAACAAATATTTATTTAAGTGAAACAAATATTTATTTAAACTAAATAAATATTTATTCGCGGGGCGCCCGTCAAATAAATTATTTTTCTGGGTGCGCTACGGATAGATCGTCGACGATGTTATACTGACGGTAATACTATTTGAGCCAAGGCTGTGCGTATTGACAAACGGAATAACGTCATCGACGATTTTCTCTGGGCAAGGACGTGCTACGCCTGTTATTAGTCATTGTCGATCAGTTTCTCGGAATTCGCTATTTTTTGTGAAAACAATTATACAGAAAAATGAACAATTTACTTTGCGAAGAAATCTCATTGTTTCTACTGCAATGCAGTAGTGAATTTTTGCGTTTTGTTTTTTGTGTTACCGAGACGAAATTAATTGGACCACAAATCCTTAATAATCTCAACGGAATACGCCTATTATTTATCAATGTCGATCAGCTCCTTGGAATTCGATATTTTATTGTCAGAAAAATTATACAGAAAAATGAAAAATTTATTTTGCTAATAAATATAATTGTTTCCACTGCAGTACAGTAGCTAAAATTCAATTTTCGTTTTTTTTGTCGTGTTGCCTATTATTATATTAATTGAACTGCCGACCCTTTCCTCTCAAGCTGTCTAATTCTCTCGTTTTTCATCAAAATTAAATGCAAGGTTAAATGCCGACTGTAAGATCGTACGATCGATACTAAATAAGGAGGACCTCTCGTTGATCTCGAAAAGTGAATTGGCTTAGCTCCCCGTCGACAGGTGGGATTAACGGAACGATGATGTCACTCGAGAGCGTGGGTTAAGATTATAGCAAGACGCGATCTCGTCCCTTCGCCGACTGCCCGCGAGAAGTTTTCTCGTCATCCTTCGAGTTTCTCGCCCGAGGCTAGTCACACCATAGGATGAAAATAAAATTTAAAAAAAACAGAAGAAAGAAGTAAATTAAACGTATAACCCGCTGAGCCTATTCACGAAAAATATTGGTTTTCGTTGAAAAGGAACATTGAATCTTCCACGCTAATTGTTTCTGCAGACCGGAAGTTCCTACATTTTTGGTAGCCCGAATTTTCTATAACAAAAGCCGCCGTTCACATTGTCGAGAGGGGATAATGAAAAACTTCACCGCGGGCGACGAGTCGGTGACTGGGAAAATTTAATCTTCCCTCCCTCTCTCCGGGCGAGCTACTCGTTAATTACGGGATGATTGAAGTGGATCGTGCATTATTCACGTTAGTTAAATCAATCGATCGGCAACGAGCCCGAGTTTTCGAAACTCATTAGGCACATCGAACATCCAGTCACGAGTCAATAAACCGAGCCCGTCTCGTCGAGTGACTCGATACGCAATTAAAAGTACTCGTATCGCCAATTAATCACGTTGTACGATCGAAAGGGCAGTGGGACTAACGAATTTGCTTTTGCGTTCATTACTCGATCGTGTCGGGGTCACAATGAACTCGGTTAAAAATCAATTGAATTCGTTGAATTATAAATACAGAGGAGTCTGAATTGAGGCGGTAACTTTTTTCGGTTAAAAATCAATTGAATTCATTGATTTATAAATACAGAGGAGTTTGAATTGTGGCGATAACTTTTCTCGGGGAAAAATTTAATGATTTCATTAAATTATAAATACGGAGGTATCTGAATTTTGGTTGTAACTTTTTTCGGTCAAAAATGAACTTGGTTAAAAATCAATTGAATTCATTGATTTATAAATACAGAGGAGTTTGAATTTTGGCTGTAACTTTTTTCGGTCAAAAATGAACTTGGTTAAAAATCAATTGAATTCATTAAATTATAAATACGGCGGAGTCTGAATTGTGGTTACAACTTTTCTGTTGCATGAATCTTCCGTGCAGTTATGATACCGGTATCATCGACGGTGATACCACTTCCGGTTTACAAGGTCGGCTACGGATTCGGCTTCACCTCCAAGGAGAAGAAATATCAATCGTCGTACAAACCGGATGGTGTGGTCAAACTGATCACCGGTGAGAGGATGCCTTTTTTTTACTCGAGCGCGGAACAATTCGACTGGAAAATATCTTTGCCATTGCGCGAATGAAAAATGTCACTAAACGAAAACATATCAGTGGATTCTCTACCATTACGATTATAAAAACTAACTTATTGATCGCCACAATTTAAAAATCTGAAAAATTTCTGAAAAATCTTGTGTCGTATATTTAAAAATTTAAGATTTCAGCTCCTTCCATTTTTTCTAATTTTGTCGAAAGACGAGAAAATTGGAAGAAAAAATCAATGCATTTTTGGAATTATTTTCAGATTTTTGCAGTTTTTTTAACTTAAAAAAAACTGCCCCATGTGGTTTTTGAGAAGTTTAGTACTTAGTAGCTAATAATAGGCGATAATAGTTTTTACAGCCAAGAAGGAACTGGAAAATAAGGCGTAAGGGTAAAAAAGATTCAGACGTGACCAGTTACCATCCGATTGGTATGGAGACGCGACGGAGAAGATTGGTCAGCCGAGGGCATAGATAAATCCACGACTGGTGTCGATCCAGCGGACGAAAAAATGCAACTACACGAGTGGAAGAAGTACGGAAGAAAATATTATGTCCCTCCGACGGAACGAACGAAGACCGGACGCAACGAAAAACTAATCAATCTAATCAATACCCAATCTTCGTATTTCAATGAGTTGATATCCAATCGTTCGCGATTGCTACCAAGCTTAGAAATAAGAGCTTCACACCAAAAACTAATTTATCCCAGTCTCGAATTTGGCGAGGCGAAAAGTTTACCCGTCGTCTGCAATTATATCAAACTTAGAAGTATATTGTTTTCTATTTTCTTTTATTTTTATTTTTTTTACACTTTATTGTTTACCAACAATTGTGACGAATTCGTTTCGTTAAGAATGTGAAATTTTTTGAACATCCGGCGTGACTAATTGTCAATTAAAGTTAACGATTGGATCGAGCAAGGAACGAAAAATTCGTGAAAAATGTTTCATAATCGCGATGGAATATTTGTATCGTGCTCGTTCGGAGGTATCAACGTTGAAGCGGTTACACACGAGCCGCTTTTTTATTATTACGCGACTTCCATCGGTTGATCGGCTGTAAGAGAGAAATTGTTTTAATCGTTGTAAATGATTTGTTGTGAATAAAATGAATTCAATAACATATCCAGTTTTTCCAGCCTGAAAAAGATACTCACGTAGTTCGTTGAACAAGAATTCGTCCTGGTATTCCTTCAAGAATTGCGTCGATCGATTTTCGTCCAGGAACAGCGAGTAGACTCGCTTAACATCATCGATGCTCACCTGCAAATTCGGTTCGGTTCGTGAACGGAGCGAGAAAAAAAATGTATCGATAAAAAAGGCGACTTTTTACTCACCTCTGTACTCTTTCTTTTGCGACTAACGAGCGACGCCGTCGTGATCAGTTGGATCGCGTATCTCAAAGACGTTTCCGATGCAATTCTCGTCAGCACCGTCAAAGCGTCGTCGGCCATTTCGCAGTCCTCCTCCTCGCATCGTATCTTCAAGATTTCTTTCAGATCTTTTTCCTGATAGGGAGCCGTCGGCACGATAATCATACGATCGAGAAGATCGATCGGTATTCCGTGAGGACTTTTGTAATTTGTACCTCTGATCCTCGTGATGCCTGGTCGAGTAAATGAAAAAAAAAAGAAAATCAGTCAAGTGCATAAACATTATAATAATTTCTACTATTACACTCGGTGCGAAAACGGCAGTTTTACGCACGCCTCGCCTGCGTAAAACCCCCATGTTCACATCTCGTGAAGTAAAATTTGGTATGATAGTCGTACGTAAAACTTTTTCAGAACTCGTCACAAAAAGAGTTATCGCACTAGTATCGTAAATGACTATTCCATTCTTGTGAAGTGAGTGCAGGACACTTTCTTGCATCGCGTGCGAGAAAAATACTGCGCATGCTTTCGAACGCAATATGGTATTTTTTCTCGCACCAGTGCGAAAAAGTGCCTTTCTGCGCCCACTTCCCAAAAACAAAAAGCGTAATATTCGCCAATTTGTTAGAAAAAAATTATGTGAATGTCAGGGGCGTCGGAAGGGGATTCCCGACTCGTGTGAATACTGCACTCGTCAAGACTTCCCTTTCCACGCCCTTGCCATGCAAGCAATTATTACTCCAGTTAACGAACGAAGCTCACCCCTGTTCGTTGCCATTATAACAACGGGCGCCATTTCGTTCTCCAAGGCACGATTCAAAAACGAGAAGCACTCGACGTCGAGCATGTGCACCTCATCGATAAAAAGAACACCAGGTACGATCTCCGCCTTGCCCTCCTCTCGCCACTCCCCGACTTTCGCGTTTATCTGATCTCGCACCTCGGCTTTAATTTCACCGGTGTCACCGGAGAAGAGTGCCAAAAATCCGTGAGTTCTGCTGTTAATTACGTCGATCTCGTGTAGCGAAACCGTGTGAACGACTTCCTTCCGTTTCTGAAGTTCGCCCTCCGGGCATTGCACGAATCTGGTCTGCGATCCCGTCGCGTCGTAGTCGCGAGCTCGCGTGAACGAGCGTCCAAGACGATTTATCTTTCCCGTCGCTTTGTCGATCGTTATAACGTCGCCGGCTTGAACTTTCTCCTTCATCAGACTGTCTATCATCTTGTTACCCAACTCGTAGATCGTTTCCATTTCCGTTGTCTTGAGGGTCAATTTTCCGACCTTCGCCCCGACGCCGGTCGCCGGCCGGTCCACCTGAACCTCCACGACCTCGCCCTCGATTATCTCGGTCTCCTCCTTTATCCTAACGCCTATGGACTTTCTTATGGCCTGAGTCAGAGCCTCGGTTTTGCTCATCTCCAGCGAATATATTTCGGAGCCGGCCATCGCCGTGAACGGCGTGTCCTGGCCCAGCGCCTGAGCCAGGCCCATGGCTATAGCGGTTTTGCCGGTACCTGGCTGCCCCGCCAGTAGAACCGCTCTACCCGCTATCTTGCCGTCCTTTATCATCTCGAGAACCACTCCTGTGGCTCTGCGAGCGGCGAGCTGACCCACCATGCCCTGAGATACCTGCGTTAAATTTACATGACTCAGTACCGTTTTATCGTCAAAAATTGCTTTGGATTAAAAAAGAAAATTCTCTTCATTTTGTAAGCTCTTACATTGCGTGGCTCGAGACTGTCTGTAAGACCCAATCCTCTGATGTGAGAATGCGCGCCGATACGCTCGATCCTTGTGATCTCTCGCACTTCTTGAACCTTCGCTGCTGCAACGGCCTGAAACAATCATCATCGATTTATTCACTCATCAATCTTCAATACCATTGCACCTATGGGAAAAAGATTGTGAAAAATATGTAAAAATGTATCAGCTGCGTTCTAGTAACTTGAATACATTATTTGTCTGTTTGGTTTTTCTTTATTCTATACATGTATATATTTTTTTTTTCTGAATCGTGTCTGATGTATTATGTATGTGTTCAAATATGCCCATGCCTCATGTTTTCAATTCAACGCGTATAATTTTTGGGTAAAGGATTTTTTGTATAAAATAAATTCCTAATAAAAAATACAAATTATCTTAAGAATTAATTTACTGTTTAAATTTAATTAATATTTTTTAATTTTAAATTTAATTAGTATTGAGAAAGCATTCCTTCCACGGTATTAATTAAACAGTAATCTGTAAAAAAAATGTCTATGAAAAAATACAAGTTATTTAACCATAAAAATTAAAACAGTGTATTGAACAAACAGCGTAGATGAAAGTTTCATCAGAGTTCCGTTGCCATGGCAACCGCTGTCAATTGGATCTAACGAAATTTCCGAATTACGGATTCGTGCAAAAAACCATTTAGATTGCAGATAGCGTTACTTTCTACGTGTCTGTGCCGCTAATAAATTATATTTGGAGAATCGTGCGTGTTAAAATATTTTAGGTTAGACTCATTGACATCCGAAGACCGGCAGCCGATTACGGTTCCAATCAATGATTCGATTCATCTCATTCGTAAAAAAATACAGTGAGCGCAACGCTTCGATCGGGGACCGATGAAAAAATTATAAACCACGATAATCGGACTAAGGATTGTAATTAGTAAATCTTACCGCCATGATCCACACTTGTTTTTAACTGCAACACGCGTCGTGCCCGCGTACTAGTCCAAGTTGCGGTAGGGTAACATTTACGCCACATTCATTTCAGAAAAGACGTAACTTGGTTGGAAAAATACCATGCATGCGAATATTGTGTTCTATAGATGGCGCTGCATGGCTATTTTGAACCGAGTTTAAAAGTTTCTAGCACACTACGATTCCCAAATCGTTTCCGTACACTCTTGTATGGAAACTGACGATTTCCCAAGATGAAATCACTTCCGGCTGAAAAACTGATTTTTGCACTGAAAGTCAAGGTACACATTTTTTTTTCAAAAATACTTGGAATTCTTATCGAATGCAGGCAATGACAAAAACGACTAAATTAAGCAAAAAGATATACGGCTTAGAAACGATAACGCCATTAGGTTCAAAGAAGCAAAAAAAGAAAAGAAAATCGTGTAAATACGGGCACGACCTTGTGATACTGAGATTATCGAGCACAGGCTTTAAAGCGCTTAACAACAAAAAACTTCTCATTAAAAATAAGTGCTAGCGTTCAGAAGCTGATGTTCATCTGCAGACCTGCTTAAACTATTCGACAAAAGTTAAATTCGTTCAAAAGTAGCCTTACATAAGTTTCGAATACCTGACGATTCTTCAACCCATTTACTTTTCAGCGGGAATCAGTTTTGGCTAAAACGAATTTGTCGTAAACGATACCCTACCCTGTGAAATACACATTGATGTTCCAAACATGGTTCCAAAGATCAAACGAAACCCACTAGACTACGACTCGCCGAAGCACTCGAAATTTTGGACTTACGAGCCATCTCCCGACTACAAACTAAACGATACTTCAAACATATTATTATCGACTGATCCGTCATTGAACAATTTGTTTCGAACACAGCGTAATTCGTCGCCTCGCATAAAAAACTCGTTATCGCGTAATCTCTCGATGACCTACACGCGCGACGAAACACGAGTGAAACTTAATCTCACAAACAAATAATAAACTCACATTAATAATTCCTGTGTTGTGATTCGCGCGCCATCTGCCTCCCTCGCGAGATGAACGAACTACCGAGAGCGAGCGCGTATGAGAAAATACGATGATGTTCGTGCGGAAGGCGCAGTCTCTTTCAAGGCTCAAGAGCCGAAAGAATCGTGCCGGTTTGACCTTACGTAGGCCGTGGTGACCTTCAGTCCGAACCTGGCAGTGAAATTCGTGTGGTCTCGCTACAGTTCGTCCCAGGGAGCTCGTAGATTTTTAACTCGAACGTTCCCCGTACGGAGGTGAGTTTGACTGTTATTATTCGAAATGAAAGATTATTCGATGCGGAACCGCCGACGGTGCTGTGGAATTTTGTAATCCGATCGACGGACTTAAATTGTGACAAGAGATTTATGAATGAAACGTCTCGATGTTTTCATTGAGAATGCGAGACGAATATACTCGTCGTCTAATTCACCTCCTTACCGTTGTACCCGAGCTCATTACGTCTCGGAATAATTTATTTTATTTTATTTCTTTGCAACTCTAACGTCGTACGCGGGATCGTGAATCTTCGATCTATCGAATAAAATTTATTTGATTCGTCGAAGAACACCGAAATTTACGATGACGATCGTTACGATTATCGAAGCATTAACTTTTATCGAAGATTTTATCTCATCGACGATTTATTATGAGCGATTATTTACCCGGAAAACTTCGATGACGATTAATCGCTCTGTTTTTCGATAAACGGAGCGAATAATAAATCCGCGATTCGCGATTGAATAACAAATCTTTCGCATCCACATTTTTTTTTATCTAATCAATGATTCGGGCTAAAGGTTATTACATTTAAAAAAAGTTCTCTGTGATAGCATTTGACACAGTTTTGTGTTATCGATTTTTCTGAGAGACAATTTTATTTGTCTGAATTATGTGTTCGTTTACAGAGATTTACATATATGTCGAAGGAACGAGCATACATTTTTGAACTATCAATCAGTAATAAGTTTATTTGTCTGAATTGGTTGTTAATTTTCAGATAGTTGCAAAAATGTCGAAGGAACGAGCGTCGAAGAGATTTTACAGGGTGGACAGCTGTGCTGACTTTGCTGAGATGGACAGAGGGCAGGTTGCACAACAGGAAAACAGATGGAATTTTGAAGTTGCGTGGGAAGTTGCAAACAAAGGTATTATAAAAATTTATTCAATAATTATTGATAATTTACCGTAAGAAATTTTTATTTTTCAGTTGGTGGAATTTACACTGTTATAAGGTCCAAGGCCTATGTATCGACAGAAGAAATGGGTGATCAATACTGCATGGTCGGTCCTTACAAGGAGCTCTGTGCAAGAACTGAAGTGGAGCAGGCTGATTATCCAACTCACACTCCACTGTACAAAGCTGTCCAAGTCATGAGGGACCAAGGCTTTAAAGTATGCACATGAAAAAAAAACAACATTTTTTTAATGAAATTTTGAAGAAACATTGACTATTAACCACCCCTGGTTTGAATTTTTCGCGTCTGAGTCACGCATACACATACATGCATCCGGACATTTTTTCTAAATGTGACTTTTCAACATTTTCGAACATTTTGAACACGTTTTCCTAAAAATCTCGAAGTTTTTTTTTTTACGGAAAGAAGGCTTTCTATATGAAGAAGTAAAATACAGAACTTTAGAATCACTTGGGAATCTAATCGGATTTAGTGTTTAATCACTTGTTTGCAAACACACTGTATGCAAACGTTTGGCCACCATCCAGACCTTGAGACAAATTTGAGCGGAGGTCACGTACACCGTTGTGATGCGATATACGCGATTGCCACGTGCACTTGCCCACGCGGTTTTCGGCATGTAGACACCTATAAAAAAAAAATTCTCACGTCCTCTAAAGACCGGTAATTTTTCGTTATATTCTGGGTTTTATGTAAAAGCGATTGATTTTTGTTCTTTTTTTATAACGAAGCGATATGAAGGCTTCAATTTTCAACTTTTATGAGGAAGCGATATGAAAATATAAATTTTCAAGTGTTTTCAACGACAATGTCGGGTTTCGCTTTAAAAAATTTAGTGACGTATTGAACAACGTGGCGTTAATTGATAGACATGTAAAAATTTCAGATAATAACGGGAACGTGGCTGGTCGACGGAAATCCTCAGGTAGTCCTTTTCGATATCGGCAGCGGCGCATGGAAATTGGACGAGTACAAGCAAGAGCTTTGGAACACGTGTAGCCTCGGTATTCCGCATTTGGACGTCGAAGCCAACGACGCAATAATCCTCGGCTATCTTCTCTGCCAATTCATAACAGAATTCAGGTAACGTCCCTTTGATTCGGCTTTCTCGGAATACCGTTGTCCTTGATGCGGCGATGGTCGATCAAAAGCTGCGATTAATTTTTTTTCTCGTCAACAGAAAGGCCGCTGAGGGCTATTCACCGGCTCCGCCACGCGTTCTCGTTCACTGCCACGAGTGGCAAGCAGGGGTAGGTCTGATCGCCTTGCGAACGAGACACGTCGATGTGGCTACAGTTTTCACCACGCACGCCACTCTGCTTGGAAGATATCTCTGCGCTGGAAAGACTGACTTTTATAACAATCTCGACAAGGCAAGATACAAAAAGAAAATTCAAACCTAATGTATGGCATAGGGTTTGAAATTAATTTTTTTTTTCAAGCGAAGATGCATTGATTTTTTTAAAATTTAATTTCTTTTTGCAGTTCAACGTCGATGAAGAGGCCGGAAAGCGACAGATCTATCACAGATACTGCATGGAACGTGCCGCCTCTCATCTTGCTCACGTATTCACAACCGTCTCGGACATCACTGGTTACGAGGCGGAACATTTGCTCAAGCGTAAACCCGACGTTATAACACCGAACGGACTGAACGTCAAGAAATTTTCGGCTCTCCACGAGTTTCAAAATCTTCACGCAGTCAGCAAGGAGAAAATCCACGAGTTCGTGCGCGGTCACTTCTACGGGTAAGAATTCCTCGTAGATGAAAATAAAAATGTTGACCATGCGAAGTTAACAAAAAAATCGCGCCAAAATGAAAATACAAACTTCGAGCAGAATTACAGAAATTCACAATACCCAATTTTTATTACTGAAAGCATTTTGCTAAAAAATTCAACCAGACATTGAGGATTGACCCCTCGACTTGCCTTAGAAATTTCAGCTCGATAAATCAAAACGTTCTCAAGTTATACGAGTTTCAATTTTTCGGGTTTAAGCCATACATACACAGATACAGATATTTTTTTCTAAATATGATTTCCCGATGTTTTGGAACATTCTGAACATTCTTTCATACAAAAATAAAAAAAAAAATCATGAGAATAAAGCTTTGTGAGGAAGCAAAATTAACGAATTACTTAAAAATGTTATCGTGTACCGATTGCAGACACTACGACTTCGATTTGGACAAAACCCTGTACTTCTTCACCGCCGGACGTTACGAATTTGGCAACAAAGGCGCCGATATCTTCATCGAGGCTCTGGCGCGGTTGAATCATTATCTGAAAACTTCGAAGCCCGATGTCACAGTCGTTGCATTCCTTATCTTTCCGGCGCGTACGAACAATTTTAATGTCGAGTCACTGCGTGGACATGCGGTAAGTTCGTGAAATACATAAAATTCGGTTACACTAGATTCGAGGAAATATTCCATATCTCTGCAGGTCACCAAGTCACTAAGGGACACGATAAACGAGATCCAATCGAAAATGGGCAAGCGAATGTACGAGATGTGTCTCGCAGGAAGATTACCCGAAGGTCAGGATATGTTGCTGAAAGAAGAAGTGATAAAAATTAAAAGGTATCGCCTGTCTCCCATCTAAATATGAAATTCATACTGCCGAAAAAAAAATGAAGAATTTTATTATAACAATCGAAAAATCTTTTGGATCATCGCACTTTTCGCATATCCGTAATAATGTTCAAGTGTTTTTACGCCTTGCAACGAAACAGTCTGAAAAGCAAAAATGTCTGAATCGAAAAAAAAATACTCAAAAACCACAATTTTATGAAACAACGAATTTTTTGCATATCGTAATAATTTTCAGGTGTCTGTACGCCCTACAACGAAACAGTCTGCCTCCGGTTACGACTCACAATGTCGTCGACGATTGGAACGACCCCGTCCTGGCCGCGATCAGAAGGTGTAACTTGTTCAACACTGTTCACGACCGCGTGAAGGTAACACGACACTTCCGGTTGATATGAATGGAACGCGGTTCGAGTGACTCTGCTGTGATATTATTATTACCCGGATTTTTATTCCTCGCAGATCGTCTTTCATCCTGAATTTCTTTGCTCGACCAATCCACTCTTCGGTCTGGACTACGAGGAGTTCGTACGGGGATGCCACTTGGGTGTATTTCCGTCTTACTACGAGCCCTGGGGCTACACACCGGCGGAGTGCACCGTCATGGGCATACCGAGCATTACAACGAATCTTTCCGGCTTTGGTTGTTTCATGCAAGAACATATCGCCGACCCCATGAGCTACGGTATCTACATCGTTGATCGACGACACATCGACATCGAGGCCAGTGTCCAGCAATTGGCCCAATACATGTTCGATTTTGCACGGCTCAATCGACGACAGCGTATTATTCAGAGAAACCGAACCGAGCGTCTCAGCGACTTGCTCGACTGGAGAAATCTCGGAGTCGTAAGTTTTCGGATACAAAAAAAAGAAACAAAATTCCATAAAATTTAAACAGTACCATCGATTCTCGCCATATTTAACAGAGATCATCGGTCGATCGTACTACGTCTCTGTAGAAATTTTTTTCCCGATAGCTAAAAAATTGTAATAGCACGCACAGACATTTTTTAAGAAATTAAAAATCGGGTACAAAAAAAGCTTCCTTTATAAGAAAGCAAAAAAAAACATAATCAAGTGGGATCTTGTACTAATGGCAAATTTATGTAGTAATTCGATTTACGTTTTTCGATTAACAATTCTCATATATATATATTTTTTTGTTCACAGTACTATCGCGAGGCCAGAATAAAAGCTTTGACTGCCGTCTATCCGGAGCTTGCTTCGGAAATAGCCGACGGTCGTTACACTCGAACTTTCAACTATCCGAGACCGCTGAGCGAGCCTCCTTCACCGTCTTCCTCTCGCATCACGACTCCTGCTGCCTCCGTTCACGGATCCGACGACGAAGACGACGAAGTCGATGAAGAAAAAGAGGTGACTGCATTTTTCTCAACGCATTAACAGATTGGGCAATCCTCGAGCTTGTATTGTTCGATCGACGAGGCTTTGGTAACTCTGTTAAATGGAATTCATTTGTTTCAGCTCGAAGAATTGAGACAAGAGAACGGCAGATAAGTTGTTTGTAGTCCCGATAAGTATTGTCCTCGGAAATCACGCAATCATCGCACATCGAGTAACGTCATCGAAGCTGTGCCAAATTTCTCAGCAATAAGCGATAAAGTCTGAAAGAAGCCGACGAGGCCAAGTTGTGTCCGCCACGATTCTACCTGATAACTTTTTGTACTCGCACAATTTGTTTAACAACTTTAACACAATAATTCTCATTCGCTAATCAATAACTCGTACACGATTCTTCGATAATTTTACTGGGCCGTTATTGATCGTAATCGGATCTAGTTTATCATCGACCAATTATCGTTACATTTCATAGTATTATGCACTAACTCACTGTTAGATCTCACGCCGCCGTTCGTAATCATGTTTCTTTTTTTTTCATTTCATCGATATTATATACGAAATTGTGTGGAGTCGCGAGACAAGCGGATAAACAGTTGTGTAAAGTGGGCACACTGGAGTGTCTAAATACCTATGTGAAAAAAAAAATCAAAAAACCGTCGCCATTTCGATCGTGTTGTTATATCTAAATAATTATATTGATATTGTTAATGAAACCGCGTGAAATATTTTAATGTTATTATACTCTATATAGAGGCAGAGAGTCAATTATATTTTTTACCGCAAATCGGTACCATAAATAAAGTTTTTATCGCTTTTAGTTATTAAAATAAAACAAAAATAAATCAATTTCGTTATTGTAGTCGTCTCTTGAAAGTGTCCTGGTCGATGGGAAAACAATGAGAAATTAAATTAAGATACACGTTCATGTGAAGTATTATATATTAATTATCAACATAATATACAAAACGGGACACTAAAAAGTTATACATGGTGTTTTTTGCGAAGGAAACGTTACATCTGGCAATCTACATAACTGAGTCACGTCTCAATCGTTGAAACGCAACGTGTTTTGATATATACAAATTAGAACGAAAACAAAACGATTAGCATATTAATTATTAATTTCTACTACTTAAACGTAACATTCGTAACAATATACAAAGCGACTGAAATACTATAATGAAGGTCTGAAGCGGCCAAACTCATCGAACGTTTAATCCTAAAAATGGAAATAAAGAAAAGAAAAAAAGAGACAAAATTGTAGCGACGATTTGGAATGGATGGGTCTTTACACAAATGCGATTAGATACGTCTACAGGCCTAATGAGATTCGATATTATAATGATGTTTTGTCTTCCTCTAAACTGCCCTTAACTTGGTGTCAATTCTAATCTACGGTACATCGTTACGATTTATATTAAAAAATTGTTGATACCCAATTACAAAATACATCATTCGCCGGTCCACATATTAATTTATATACCACAGTAAATGTGTATTATTAAAGAAGAATAATCAGTGTGTAAAATATAGACTCTCTGCTGTCAATTAAGTTGAACGTTCAACTATCTTTACAAATAAAAAAATGATTTTTTTTCCTACTCGGTACAACGATAAAGTGAATACGAACACGAGCCAACGAACATTGGAACAATTTGATTCGTTATTTTAATATATACTACGAAACGATAAAGTCGAAACTATCTCACGGATGACTTCGAGACTTCGGTAATTATGCGAGACGAAAGAATAAGCGGGATTTTACAAACGTTACAAACGATGCATACATCGCCGACAATCAACACGTCACAACAGAATTTTTTGTTTACACTAAATGGCACAAGTGAGATGTTACAATATTGCGAAGGTTTCAAAGCAAATTGTAAGATACTGTACAACAATAATGGAGGGAACGAAGGAAAAAAAAACATCGCAACGCACAGTTGACGAGACTACGAACATTAATAATACACATTTCTAATACTTCGATGCCACATTGTTCATACACGCAAATTTGTTTATGTTTTCTTTTTTCGTCTTTCTAAAAATTCTCGGGTAAATCGTCCTGATTACTTGTTAATTGAGCACAATGATAATTGAAAACTGAAATGTACGGAAACCCTTGGAGATGCGAAAATTGCATGTTCTCACATTCGTATTTTTTTCGTTTCTTCCTCTCTTTTTCATTTTTAGTATTGTTTTACCTACGATTACGTGGCTCACGTGGAAAAATATGTTGGTATACGTCAATTCCTATGACAAAATACATAGTCGCTATTGCAAGGTAACACTTCCCTTATTTTAGGCTGGTGCAGATATTAGTTTGTTTTTTTTTAGTTTTTAATTTGCGATATCGCGCGGTTCGTACGGGTGACGAGCCGGTTCGTCAATGTTAATTTTTCGTTTATGTTTAAAGCCGCTCTAGTTAAGCCCAATAATTTATTGATTTTTTCGACACAACTGTTTAACAACTAGACGGGCTCCTTTTTTTCTTTTCTCTATGTATTGGCAAGTTTTATACCGCATACTTAACAACGAATTCATCAATGCTCAAGTCTCATGCGAAGGAAGAGAATTTTACCTCTTTATAGTTTTATAGACCACAAGGTTCGTACAGCCTTTGGTTGTATTATATTTAAAAAAAAAACACTATTCAATAACGTTTTTCGTTAATACCACTCAACAATTTTTTGTTTCTGACAAATACGCATCTCAATAATTAATCTAGCCTACTAGTCTTTAGTAATTGGCATTTTCACGGCGTATGGCCTTAATGTCGTAGTATTTAAGTTCGACACAATATTTTTTTTTTCTCAATAAATACGACAACGTTTTCGAGATACTCAATAGTCGTCACACGACAAATTGTTTTCAACTCCGTAAACTTATTACCTAAAATCAATGCAGAGTTCTTCACATTTTTCGTATTCGTGATCAAATCCTACGCAAAAGTCATATCCAAGAATTCCATATACATCAATACAACAGCCCTCGGGGCGTTTCGGAAACTTCCCTCTTCTCCTCAAAGTCCCCGATCAATTTCGTCCCGACAGACTGCAGCGAATCGGTTGTTGCGCCAATGAATTTAATACCTTGGGAGGGAGAGTCGGAGCTATCTCTCAATACCGACAATCCTCGCTTCTTACTATAATAAACGTGGTGCGTTATTTAAGTAATGACTTGTACAACGTTAGAGTATGACTGCTCTGCAACCCTTATCAACGTCTACTCTTGCTATGGCTCAAAAATAGCTGCTTATTAATGAAAAAAAAAAACAAAAAAAATCCCGCGTTCGCTCGTTTTCTCTTATCGATCAAATCGAGCAGGCACGAATGATAATTTTTCCCTGGGGAAAAAAATGTATCCTCGGCCACAGGATGACGCGTTAGAGAGAAACGAACGAGCGATTTTTTTCTAGGACATTACGCGCAGGCTCGTGGCAATGAAAATATCTTTCTGAGGTACGTTGTTTCAACATCTTTTTTTGTTCTGCGTAGATCCTCGACTGGACGGATTTCCTAGGTGTGATTTGATTGAGTACCGGTCATTCTTTGCTGCATCATCGTTAGCAGCAGTTCGGAGTACTGTTGCATCATGTTCACGACCTTTCCCTGATCCTGACCGGCAAGCAATTCCTGAAACTTGGCCGTAGCATCGTTGGCACTTACACCGTCCGCATCGCCGCCTCCGCCACCGCCGGTGTCTTCCTGATCAGCTCCGGCCGCTACGACCAACCGAAGCGTACGCATGGCTTCGTTCACCGACGATTCCAGTCCTCGCAGCATCGTGTCACGGTCGAGCGCCTCGCCCGCAGGATCGCCACCGCTGTCGATCGTTAATCTCTTGTACAGCTGCACCACGTTGTCCGCTGTACGAGTCAGCTCGTCCGCAATCGTATTACACAACTGTGTCGACACTGCGAATCAAGAAATATTTCATTTAATATCGTCGCAAATCATTTTTTGCCATCATCGCTGGACGGCGCAGCTGCGAGAACAGCTGCGGATAAGTTTGTACTTTTTTTTTCAAATGCTCTAAGCTATATACGAATAACTTTCTCATAGACAAATATTGTATTTTTCTCAAATTTTCGTATCTTTTTTTTTTGCCTTATTGTAATTTTTTTTAAAGGAAGGCAGATCATTTCTGTAGTTTTGGCATATATTCTTCATATGCGATAAGCTTCGGCTGAAGCTTACAGGCGTTTTTAATCGATTTTTCGCCACAAGAAAGTAGAAGCCTTTCTTTTTAAAAAAATTGTCGCGAGGTCTATGAGAAAGCAAATAAAGCTGACTATTCGAAAGACACTCACAGACAAAAAGAACAATGACAATTGTCAACGATTAAATATTATAACAGTCGAACCACAACACAGCGTGCATATCGTGCAAATCGAATTTTTTGTTTCGTGAAAAATCCGTATGAGACCATGCTATTTATGATTCGGTAGACTGGAATCAACGATGACTCGTACAATTCTATGCCAGGATCAGAAAACCAAAAACAAAAAAAGGAAGACCGTCAAACTTTCCAATGATAGCGAAATGTAAAAAAAACGATGAACTAAGGTGGGTAGATTTTTTCTGAATTAAAAATGCATGATGCCGGTGTTAGCTCGAACTCAATTCTAACTTGATGAAAAAAAACGGCAATGTTGGGCAACAAATATTTAAAAAATAATAATAATAATTGTGTACAAAGACATTCCCAAATTTGTTTTCTCATAATACGACCGATCATACAGAAACGATCCTGGCCTCTATCATTTCATTATTCATATTCCGTTAATGATAGAAAAATCATGTAGCATGTAATATATGTACAGCAAAAAAACTACAGACTGAATATATTCTAGTCTGTACTATTTCTCGTCTACAATTTGACTTTTCATATAAAATTTTCAATCATAGCATGATCACTTACAAATTTCTTTCAACATATCTGTTATTATTACTTTTCACATGACAGCATTCTCAATAGGCGTCTTTAGTTTACCTAATCTGTTATCCGTGTCTACTGTAATATTCAAGCATGGGGTTAAAAAACGATGTATCCTGAGTCAACGGATGTCGTTGATTAGCACAGTTTATGTTTACGAACGATCCAACCCATTAGTTTATCACACACAGGTACAAAAATTGCGTGGAAACGATGGTAAAAAAAGCGTTGATTTATGATTTACTCACACTCGGCACTGGCAACGTCGATTGCACGATCAGTGTCTTTAACGGGAAGCTCTTGCGGACTCGGCTCCAGTTGATTACGGCTCGCTACTGATAGCCTAGCGGTACCTTGCCCGATTACACCGCCCGTTCGCCCATTCGTAATGACTGTGCTGGATCCCGATCTTCTCATCGTTGCGCCAGCGATACTCAAGCTATGGATGCAATAAATAATCGTTACGTGAGATGAAATTTATGAGTATCATAAATAGTTATTTTTTCTTTTCAACGATAACCACAATGTCTTCGGTAAATGTGGACTATTTATTGAGAATGTAAATCGTACGAACGATGAACGATATTAATTAGCTTTTGAAGAAAACAATATTAAAAACGCACCTCGTTGACGAATGATCGATGCTGATGCTCCTGGGTCTCGGTGGAAGCGCCGGCTTTCCACTGTTGCCGTTCGAGGACGTGTCCTCTGAACTCGAATCTTCTTGATTTCCTACTTGACTTAGATTCACTGAAACAACCCAAGAAAGTAAAAATAAATTATAAATTAAATGTACTGGAAATTTACATTTTCTTACATCACTTACAGTAATTGAACATTAATGTACGTTTATTTGTAAAATAAAAATACCAGATATTAAAATTCCAAATCTTTTGCCTGGAATTTACAACAATTTTCATTACGGACAAAAATTTGACAGTAAAATTGCAGCGCGCACTTGTTTGAAATTTCAGAAACAGTAAAAAAAAGCTTCCGATACCGTTCACTAACTTTCGAACAAAATTTTGTTTATAGTGTACAGATAAATTGTAGTCAATAGATCTGTCGCGAGACAGATCAGAAAACCGGCCGTACCACTTGAATAAGCTCCTTGCATTCCCCGCCTTCTCAACACCAGAGGAAGATTGTTGCTCGACGATGAGTTAGGCTTTATTTGGTGATTCATTTTGTTCTGCGAACTTATCGTCGGCCTCATCAATCCGCTCATTCGGTTGTTCGCGGCTTGATTGTTCCAACTTCTTCCGCCGACCGCCACACCGGCGTCGGATTCGGAATCGCTCTGCTGAAAAATAAAAATATTAATAGTTTGTATTTTTTTATCTTTATTTTTTTTATTGGTAATCTGGCGTTAAGTTTTATTTTACACTCGACTGAGATTTACCTGATTGAGTACGCCGACGCTACTACTTCGAGTCATGTGAGAGGAATGACTCTTGGCGGACGAGTGCCTCGATTGAACGTTGGTGTTGCCACTTCCGGTGCCGCTCCTCGACGACGCGTTAACATTTTTATTTCCTAATTTGCCTGTAACTGTCGGACAACGATTAATTTTTGCAATCAATCGACAAAATCGTCTTCGACACATTTAAGAGATTTTCTATAGCGTACACGCGAATAATCGTTAAACGATGAGAAAACAAAAAAAAATTAAACCGCAACAAGGAGGAAAGAGCTCTGTCAAATGTCAGTAATAAATCTTTGCGCGGCCGTTTAAGCGGTTACAAATTGCAAAGCTAATCGAAGCTAAATTTTGAATTTTAAAAGTGAATAAAAGATAAAATTTAATTTAAAAAAAGTATCGAAACTGAATATTTTGAAAATTGCATCGAATCTTTGCAACGTCAAGGTTTTTATAGTTTTATAAAAAATAAAAATAAAAATGCAAAGTGCGCAGGAAGCTTTAGGGTACCTTGTACTGGGCCATGCAGTAACCGGTTTGGTGGGCTGACGGAAAGGTCGCTCAGCGAGCAGGCGCGTCTCATGCCAGCCCCTTCCTCTTCGCTGTCGACAACTTTTGACGACAGTCTCCCCCCATTACTGGCAACTGTTGACAACACGCACACTCATGCACTACAAGGGTACTAACTTTTTTTATTGCATAACTCTCGCAAGTTACATAAATAAATAAAATGGTCCGTTGAACTCGCAACGTCGTATCAAAGAAAAATCCTCAATCAAGGTGCGAGGCCACCCATGTATATATTTTTTTTTAAACAATCCTAGAAAGAGTTTGGTAAAAAATGAAATAAAAAATATTTAAAAATTTCGAATTAAATACAATTGCAAGTGCAACGGACGAACGTTTTTGTTAACTGCGAAACAGATAAAATATATTAATATTGTATTAAGGTGAAAGAATAATAAAAATAACGTTACCGGGAGTTGGGAAGGCAATAACGAGGTGAAGGACGGTGATTGTCGTCGGGGAAACAGTAAAGGATTCATGCGGTAGCTCGTGAATCATGCCAAACGAAAAATATCTGTCAAGCCACATCTATGCCTAAAATCGCATCCAAACTGAGAAGTAACTGCTGCCCATCGGTTTTTCAAAGAAATCCAATGAAAAAATTAATACGATCTTTGTATGGCTTGTGACGAACCCGCTTATTTCATCGGCGGTCTTTCGGTCACGAATCGACGATGACAACGATATAACAATGTAATGAAAGTGAAACAACGAAGCCCTGAGTCTTCACATAACGTGCCACGACGATTCTCTTCTACGTACATCGAACAATTTGTTTTACAACTCGACTACTGTACAGAAATGCAAAAAAAGACGAACACTGTAAAAAAATTCGTATGCAATTTAAGGCACCGGACTGGAAGTTTTTATGCAAAAACTGGCATATTAAATTTCATGTACAATTGTGATAAAAAATTAATAAAAAGTTCAATGAATTAAAAATGTTGGAAATACTTTAACTTTAATAATTTACTTTAATTCCATTGAAATACTATATTAATTTTTGCATCACGATCGACATTAAATTTAATGTACTAGTTTTTGCAATAAAAAATGTCCAGTCCGGTACATTAAATTTACAATTGTTTTTTACAGTGAAAAAAATCGTCTCGTAACACTTGCGAGTACCTGCGAAGTGATGCTTCGAGGGTAGAATATCTTGACTGATAGTCGGCAGTGTCTTAGTCCACTTCATTTGGCATCGCGAAGCCGGTGGCCACATCCGTTTCGGCGAATTAGCGCAACTGGAGGCGGGTGTCGAGGAGCCGCTCTCCATAAAAGACTTGTCGATCGCCGACAGATCGGCGCAATCGCTATCCTCGCCTCCGGAATTAACGCGAAATTCTTTCCTCGAAATCGAGCATCTTGTGTCCCGTTCGGCCTCGAGCTTCGCAAAATTTTCGTTCGTGTCGCGACACTGGGTCAACCGGAAGTGTTTCTCCTTCATGAAGTATTGCTCGCGTCTGACCAAATTCTCGAACTCCTTCGACAGCAACTTTACCGTTCCCTCGATAGCCCGTGTGATTCTTATGTCGACGCTCGTGTCGGCGTTGTATTTTGCCGTCTGTTGTATCTGCGTGCTGGAATTTTCCACGCGAGTCTGAAGCGTCGAGGAGTCGCCTGACGGCGCGCCGTTCGGCTCGAGGGAGTCGTACGTCTCGAAGGTGTCCTTCGTCGGTATCTCGAAGCAGTTTCTCTCGCACGAAGAGTCGAGCTTTACGCCGAACGAGTCCTGGCTCTGAGTCGCCTCGGAGGCGTAAGCCGAATCGCTCTGCGAGCACGGAGTTCCGCGCAACGGCGTGTTGTAAAACGCTTTCCTCGGAACTTGATCGTCGACCGTTCGCACGGGAGATTGAGGCGGAAATTGTTCTGGAACTTTGGGTTCGTCGGATTCCGCCTTCCTCTCCTGTTCGACTTCGACTTTTTCCTCGGTCGATCTGTACTCCATGTGGGTAGGATTAATCGTCGCGTTGTCGTCCGAGCACGGAAGATTCTTCAGGCAAAGCGTTTGCTGGGAAGGTGCGTCGACGTTGTATTTGTTCCAAGCCGGTCTGGCCCTGTTGCGCATACTCTGCGTTCGGGAAAAATTTCTCTTCGGCTTGGGTGGCTTGTGAGCGACGAAGTCGTTCAGTATCAGCATCGACTGAGGCTCCTTTGACACTTTCAAGCTGCCGCTTCGAGATATCGTTTCTGACTTTTGCGCGCTTCTCTGCGACGATCCCTTGTGGCTTGTAGTGTCGTCGACGTTGAATTCGTAGTAGATGCACGTACGATTCGGCCGGAAATTCTCCTCAGTGTAACTTATGCGATCCTTCACCTCGCTAAGTCTCGTGTCCTGGAGAGACTTCGATCTGAACACCGCTCGATTCAACGGCGGATTGTCGACCGATTGCTGAATATCCGAGATCTCTTTACCGTCGTCATTCTTCGGATTGCCGCTGTACGTCTCCGAGTTCTGCCGTTTTCTCTTGTAGTGGGAATCGAAGAGCATCTCTAGAGGGGCGGATTTTACCATGGAATCGGAGTCGTCGGTCAGGACGCTCTCGGTGCTTCGATGATCGGCGTTCTCTTGCAACGGAAACATTTGATAGTCGGACTCGTCGGTCAGTATGCTCTCCTGGCTACGACCAGCCTGCATCTTGCGACGAGACAGGAAAAAACTCGCGCTCGAGTGCCTGTCGTTCTCGTAATTCACGCAATCGAGAATTTCGGCGCTACCCTTGCAAAAGGATTCCACAGACGCGTCCGAGAGGATGCTCTCCTGGGAGTGTGTCAAGATTTTCTTCTGAAGGCTCGAGTAGTAAGGATAATTTTTTTGCTCGACCAGGGCGTTCATGTCGGCGTGTATGTTTATGTGATACTCGCTGACGCATCTTCGGGGAGGATTCTTGAAGTCGCCCTCGAGCGAATCGTCGCTGAAATTGCCGTTTCCCTCCTCGGCGTCGTCCGAGAGTTCGCGCAAATTTTCGGCGTTTCGCTCGTTCATCGCTGGCAGGCTCTCGAACGATTTGGCGATGTTGTCGATCTCCTCCTCGTTGTCGTCGAGACCGATGAAGTAACTGCACGATCTTCGTTTCTGGGCGAATCTCGCGAAACGATTGGCGTTCTTCTTGCAAGCTTCCTTCAGAGCCTTCAATTCCTCGCAGACCGGCGACTCCGGCAACGATTGATTAGCCTTGTTCAAGGACAGCTTGTACTTTTCAGTTTTTTTTAGCGTCAGCGTTAACGGACGAGCCGGACATCTCGGCCTCGTGCGTTCGCTTATACACGACATTGTTTGACTTTTTGGCAAACTATTTTCATTTGGTACATCGAGCTTTGTAAAAGCATTCCCAACACCTGTTACGCTGTTAGTATATTTTTGTTGAGGTCGAATTTTGGGTTTCAGGGTTGTCATGGGTTTGCAGGGATTAGTCGGTTTCGCGTATTGTACTGTTTGCGGTGTTCTGTTGTTGTTACCTGTCCCGATCCTGTTTTGACGATGATGCTTCTCCGGTATGTGACTGCTAAGATCCGATATACTCTGACTCGATTTTAACGACGATCTGTAGCCGACCTGCGGAATTCAATAACGGTTCATCAATAATTCACCGATTACTGTCTTTGGATTTGGCTTAATTATGTACGATCTCGAATTATTCTTACACTCTGCAATTTTCGTCTTGTTTCCTCTATTCGCCTCTGAAGCTCTTCCCGTTTTTTCGTCACGTCCGTATCGCCTCTCGAGTGCTTAGTTGCGTTTACCACGGCTGTGTTTCGAGTCTTTCCTTGATTATCTCCACCGGGGATGCCACCGCTCGTTCTGAAAGATCACACAAAATCGATATAGTGAAATTCAAGATAGAACGAGGATTGAAAGAAGAGATTGTACAAAATTGAAAGACGGAATTTACAAGAAGATTGAAAGAAGAATTTATAAGAAGATTGAAACGGAGAAGTTATAAAAAGATTAAAAGAAGAATTTATAAGAACACTGAAAGAAGTATTTATAAGAAAACTGAAAAAAGAATTTAGAAGAAAACTGAAAGAAAAATTTATAAGAAAACTGAAAGAAGAATTTATAACTCACCGGCCATGGAATTGAGAGCTTATACTGGTGTTCTTTCGGTTCGTAGGCTCGTCGGCACCGCTGAGAGATTCGAAAGCGTTCTTGAGATATTTCTCCCTCTGACTAGCGACCTGGTCGAAACCTTCGGAGCTCGCCTCCGACAGCATCGACAACGGATTCCTCTCGGCGCTCGGTGTCGATGCACCGCCCTCCGAGTCCGAATCGTCCTGGCTGCCGGACGCGGTCATCTCGCTCGTTCGACCGTTCTCGCCTCTCGGCTTCTTACTTCGCCTCTGAGATCTGGTTTTCAATAATACACAAAATCCAGTATAAACACACATAATTTCAAGCTGTCGTGCATAGATCGATTTCCATATCGGGATTTTTTAAACGAACCTGCGAAGTTCCTCCACGTCCATAGCGTTAACTTTGAATTGATTCGAGATTGTGTCCTCCGGCGGTGGATAATACATGAGACGATGATGCGACTTCTCCGAGCCGGTAGTTCCATTCTCGCCCTCGGAATAGTCCTCGACATCGCCGTCGTGCTCGGTGCTCTCGTGATCCTAAATTCGTCGATCGGGGGGAGAAGAAAACGCTCGTGTGGAGTCGGATGAATGATATTTTACAGTGCAATGAGAAAAAAAATCTTATTCGTAATAATGATGACTTGAAAGCATGAGATTTTCGATTGTGACGCGACTGCAGTGGCAAATTTAATAAAAATATATAAATCGAAAAGAAAATTAGCTAGATTAATGTGAATGCCTGAGGAATATTTTTTTATTTGCAGCGAAGTGACGAGTACCTCGAACTTGAAACTGCCAAGACTGCTGTCGTCGGTGTGATGTCGACTCCTCGATTGACGGGTCAATTCCGTGATATTGCTACCTCTAGTTATTGTCACGTTACCACCCATCACCTACGTGAGCGAATCGTGTGCGATGAATAAAACAAATCGTTCAAAAGTTGAGAAAAAAATAAATAAAAATCAAATCGCTATGCACGTTAAGGCGTCCGAGTGAAAAGAGGAAAACGATTGTTGCGTTGCCAAGCATGCGGAGTGACGCATGCAACGGCGATTGAGGTTTGTACACATGGAAAAGTATGTAAAAAAAATACAGGATCGCATGGTCTTTTTATGCGATAATAATTTTCGAATAGATTTTTCGTTATCCCTTCACGCACGCGATTCTCGCCGAACGAGGACCTCGATTCTGGACGATTCGGCAGAAATCCTCACTCAACGAGTGTTTACGTTACGCGCTGTAAAAAAATCGCTGTATCTCAAAAAATATTAACGATATCGAAGTTCGGAACAATGCTCTTTGAAGAGCAATATTCACGAAATTATATTTATGTACAATAATATTTTTATCGTCAATATATAGGTGTGCTATTGTCATTCGAAATTTATATTTACATCTGAAGTCCAACAAGGTCGCGGAGCTCCTGTACGTGAAGGGTCAATATTTTTTTTTTACATTATTCTTCCATGTGGATTTTTTTGTCGATTAATATGTTACGTGATCTGTTAGTACCTCTTTCGATTCGTCAAGCAATTCCCTGTAACTATCTGCGCATGGTTGAAAAACTTCTTCCTCCTCCTAAAAAAAAAATGTTATCAGCGTTATTATTGGTGCGGTGCAGCGGTTGTTAGTAGCGAGTGAGATTTCCCGGGTGAATTGGCTATAGCGTGACGATCGGCAATTGCGAAAGGGCGGACAAACGTCGGAAAAAAAGCAACGTGATTACAGAGTGGCTTTCGTAAATTAAATTAGTGATATCTCGTAATTATTCGTGGCTACATCGATTACAAATAAATAGCTCTTGAGTTAATAATAAATACACAGCGGTGTAAGATAAATAGATAAATAAAATTGCGTGTGATTAAACCAATTGAGCGATCGCTGGCTTAACGTCGAGACTGACCCTTTTAATGAGAATGCCGTCCCGCCGATAGTCGCTGCTGCACTTAGTCTCGGTGCCGCTGTCGATCGAACTGTCTTTCGATCCTCCTCCGCCGCCGCCGCCGTCCGAGTCGTTTCCACTTCTCGGCGGGGGAAACGGTATTATCTCGTCGCTGTCGTAAACGGATTTCACGGTAATTCCATCGCCCTGTTGAACGCGTTGTGCCCAACGACCTTTCGGCAAATCGACGCTCAGCGACCTCACGCCAGAACTCAACGGCGGCGAATCGTTCGCACTCGCTGTTGTGTTTATCTGTTTCTTCGCCCACAGCGGCAACTGTCCGACGCTGAAACGATAATCGACGCCGACGCTCTGCGGCGAGGGATTCGCGTTTGGATCCAAGAACTCGGGAGGCGGCGAGCCGAACGTCTCGTTGTCCAACTGAATTCCGACGCCCGTGCCGTTTACTTGCGACGATGGCCTTCTACAGATGGGCGGAGAAAATTATTATGTATTTTGTCGAACTAACTTAAAACTAGGGGCAACATTTTTTAATTACTGAATCTTAGTCCATGGGGTGAAATTTATTCCGCATGACAGTTCCAAGTAACTATCTTTGCATAACATTTTTTGTATTGACAATAAATTTTTTTTTTAATATTGAAAGAGAAGTCGTTTTTTTCAATGAAATAACTACAGAGGCGAAGGAATTAATCTCGAGAACGAGTACTCACTTTCCAGCGCGCATGGCTTGCTGAGCAAGTCGAGCTTGCATAGTGACGACCATGTCGTGGGGAACGCGCCAGACGAAGACGCATCCATCGCCGCTCGCCGAGACGAGATGACGACAATCGGGACTGAAACGGAGGCCGGTCACGAGCTCCGAGTGTCCCAGCATCGTTGCCATACATTCGCCGCTGTAGTAATCGTAGACACACAAAGTTTTGTCCGTGCACGAGGTAGCGACGTATATTCCGGAGGCATCTGTTAATCGATTGAAACATTATATATGTATATATATAACGAATGAAAGATGCATTATACAAACGTACAGAGCTATATATATGCTGCGTACCTAAAACGACTTTGATGAGCGAACCGTCCTCGCCGACCGAGCCCTTGAACGTTTTGCTGTGTTTGCCAGTCATTACGTTGTACACCCTGATGTTGCGGTCTTGGCATGCTGTCAGAACGTGCTTTTGGCCCGAATCTACCTCCATGTCGTAGAGCGTTGTCTTTCCTTGGGCGTTGTGACCACGGGCGAACTGCGGCGAGCCTCCTGGTACCTAAAATTGTACAAATAGTAAAAAAAAAAATTCTCGCCAGTTGACCTACTGACTGCCAACCGGATGTATATAACAATTTCATACAAACTGTTTATCAACGTAGAGCACTCAAATGTTGTTATTAGAAGAAATAAAAAAGACATCCATATAACTTTAAACAATGTTTTAACAGAAATAAACAGTTTTTCAATAGTAAAATCTAAGATCGTTATAATTGTGATTTTTTGTTGGTTTGTTTATATTTGTTTATAGAAAGATAGAAATTAATATCGATGTATTGGCGCAAAAAACATACCGATTGAAGCTGTCTGAAAATGATGCTCTTGTCGGCACCGCACGAGACCATCTGTATCTGATCAGCTTGATTGTTCTGACTGAAGAATCTCACGGCGGTGATCGAGGAGCTGTGATCGTCGAGAGTTTGCAAAAAGTTGTATCCCTGATCGACGCTGAATACGTGAATGAGTCGATCTCGTGAAGCGCTCGCCAACAGTCTCGGTGAATCCATGCAGTATCGAGAGAATCTCGAGTACTCGAGGCAGAGGACTTCGGCGTCGTGTGCCTCGACGAGACAGACTTCTTCCAGCGAGTTGACGTCGTGAATTCGTATATTTCCAGATCTGAAACGGAAAGGAGAATTTGTCGTGTCAAGTAAACGACAGGAAGACAAGCTAGTTCGAGGATGCGACGGAGGGGGAAAAAGATTACCTGTCGCCGGAAGCGAGATGTTTGCCATCGGGACTGACCCTTATCGACCTGACACCGTTGCGTCCGTCATAAGAGGCGTCGCTCTTCTCCGTAGTTCCAGCCGCAGCGAGATCGAGGTCTTTCAAGTAGGTTAAATCAGGATCCACGTACAAGACTTTAAGTAATTCCTGCAATATAACGTAACGGTACATTGATTAATGAAAGTTCTCGAACGTGAGTCGCACTGCCGGTGAGATACATTTGTTGCGGCAATAATTCAACCCTGTCGTTCTATTTACCGGTCTCGTAAATCTATAAATCTATGAGCAATTTTTTTTAATCCTATAAATCTATATCTACTTCAGCTCGGAAAACCGAACGTCGCATTTTCTTCTTTTAAAAACGGTCCAAGATTGTGAGTCAAACGATAGAATTCTTGACAAAATGTATCGATGCCCGATTAACTATTTATTTCGTCTACTCGATGCGTTTTCCTCAGACTGTAAAAAATACTCAACGTCCAGCGGACTGCTATGATTATTTATGCTTAGACAAACTATTTATTTTTTAAATATTTTTTCTTCGAAACTTGAACGGGGCTAGACCTTACGTTGCTGTAAATATTTCTCTTGTAGAGTGTGTCGTCGGGAGCCAAGTCCTGCTGGAGATTCCACACGCGTATCGTGTCGTCGCTGGAGCAAGTGATGAAACTACCAGGTGGCATGGCGTTCGCCGAGTCCTGTCCGGTCGGATACATTTCAACGCCCCATATGCAGGCCGAATGGTACAGGAACGAATGGGACTTTCCAACTCTTCTTATGTCCCTCACGTCCCAAACGTAGATACTGTGATCGTTGTAAACGCAGGTGAGCTTGTTATTGCGCTCGTCAAACGCCAGGGCTATGGCGTCCGGGTATCTCGCGTTTGTCGGATGCTGCGACATGTGACTGAAACAGAAAATTCAAGAGACACGTGATAGTTTGAACACAGACGGACAGCCTCGACCAAGAAAAATTTCAACCAAAAAGAAAAGTTTGTGCCTCTTTCCCTCAATTTAGACTTCCATATTTTTTGGCCCATGGACAGGTAGCTGGGAAATAAAGCTAGATAAATTGCCACTAAAAAGAAAAGCTTGTGCTTCTTGCCTTCAATTTAAATTCCTCATTTTTTCAGGTAGCTGGAAAATGGAGCAGACAGATAGAAAAGTTATCACTAAAAAAAAGTTTGTACTTCTTTCTCTCTATTTAGATTTCCATTTTTTTTGGCCAATGGGCAGGTAGCTAGAAAAAATAGGTATAAAAAATTGACACTACAAAGAAAAGCTTGTGCTTCCTTCCTTCCTTCAATTTAAAATCCCAATTTTTTTTGGCTCATCGACAGGTAGCCCCTTGATGGTTTCCAACCTACTTTATGGACAATCCCTGGGCCACGTCCACGCCCAAATAATGAGTTCGCGGCAGCGTCGTGACGAATTGCAGATTCGCTGGGCTGAAGCACCTGACGATTCCCTCAGCACAGCCGATGAAGATGTACTTGTCACCCACGGATATGCAATTGGCACTGCTCGTCTGAAAAAATAATAAATTAGTGCACGTTTTACATGCGAACAATGCTTTACGAGGACATTTCGTTGGAAAGTTCGTCCTAGAGGCAAACGGTGCAGTTTAACTTACTCGAAGTTCGACCCACTTGTCTAGTAGTCTCCTGTTATTGAATTCGCATAGAAGGCCAGTTTTGGTGATGGCGTATGTGGAATCTGCCATCTCGCCTCGGCCGCAGGCGACGTCGACGAAATCGTTGTTCCTTTGCTCGCCCAGTATGGCCGATCGGCCCATCAAAGGCACTGGTTCCTTGTACTGTAAAAGTAAATGGACACTACTTCGTCGTGTTGCCGATCTCGGGGCGCTATCTCGAAACGCTTTAGCCACGAGGCTTCAGGCTCGAACGAGATTTCTCTACGGCAGGTCAACGAATGCAGACCTCAGAGCGCGAGTGGGACGGAGTAGAAAAAAAACCGATCGATCAATCGAGGGGAAGCAATCAGAGTCTGTGCACGTGCCTCTTTGACAGAGTTTTTTTTTCAATTCAATCGTCGATCAAGCCCATTACGTATTATTATTTCTCGCAACTTTTCATCGATCGGAAAATTCAGCAAAGCGACAAAAATATTTTTCTAATCAGTTTGGAGTCCGAGAATTAATCTTTTTTATGATCGATCAATGGAGGGCAAGCAATTAGAGTTTCTGCACGTGACTCTTTGACAGAGTATTTTTTTCGATTCGATCGTCGATCAAGTCGATTACGAATTTTTTTTTGCCACTTTTCACTGATCGGAACATTCAGCTAATCGACGAAAATATTTTTGTACTCAACTTTGGAGTCCGAGAATTAATATATATATTTTGTTATGATCTATCAAATCTTTGTGATCTTGACGCTTGCGATGGGAATTTATAATGAATAAATGCACTCGCAGTGAAACGGAAGTAATTACCTTGGCACTGCGCGAGTACTCCAGGTACCAAAACTTGACGTGCCTGTTGCCGACGGTGACGAAGTAATTTCCATTCTCGGCGAAGGAGACAGCCTTCACTTTGCTCGATACTTTGTTGGAGGCGACTTTGACGTTGTTTCTCCAGTCCCACACGTTGACGATCATGTCGTGCTGCGAGCCCACCGAAACGACGTACTTGTTGCTCGGTGAAAATGCCTGCAAAAATAAAATAAAATAAAATAAATAATAAAATAATTAATAAAATAAATTTAAAAAATAAATAGCTCATCATTAGTTTTTTTTGCCGGCTTAATTATTCGCGTCTAGGAAAAATGTTGCTAGATCGGCGGAATCGGAGTCACGGGAGTCGCGGAGACTCGGTGCTACTTTCGAAAGAGCGGTTTGACCACTCGTGGGCTAATATCGGTACACGAAGTACCGTTGGAGCGACGTGATTTAGTGTGCTAAGATCTCGGTCGATTCATCGCCCGAGTGCGAGCGCCCGTGTATCTACCGGCCGTCGCGCCCGGTCCGGTGCAATCGCCGAGGTGCACGCGATCTGAATATTTTTAAGTCGATAAAAGCCCCCCCTCGCTGACAACCCGAAGGAGCTTATTAATCGCTCGCGATCGTTAAAGATTATTCCAATCTTCGTATTTTTTTCTTTCGTCCTTTAAGTTCCGTTAATACGGCGGGGTCGGCATTTCTCATCGTTCGTTTATGCGAGTGTAACGAAAGTTAACTCGCAGAATAAAATGTCGAAGAAAGCACAGAAAAATCTATAATAATTCGTCGACTTATTGATTTTATTCAAGTGGTTTTTTTATTGGTTCGGAACTTAGCGGAAATCTAAGGCTCGGATTTTAAAAAGTTTATTTTAACTTAAGATCGAACTTAAGATCACTTTTGGAATCGAGCTTAGATCGAACAAAAATTCGAACTTAAGATCGAACTCGAACGATAATCAAATTTGAGTTCCGACTTAAGTTAAAACTTAAGCCCGAATTCAACTGAGGTTCGTTCTTAAGTTCGAACTTAAGTAGATCTTAAGTTATCGCAATGAAATTCGAGCCAAACTTCGATCTTACATTCGATCTCAAGGGCGCTCTTAAGTTCAAACTAACGAAAGTTATCGATACATTGAAAGTGAATAAAATCGGTTTACTCGCAGAATAAAATATTGAAGAAACAACAGAAAAATCTATAATAATTCATCGCCTTGATGATTTAAATTGAACTGGCTTTTTCGTCTTTTAATTTTATGTTTTTATTTTTTTAGGCGGTTCGAAACTGGGCTGAAATCTAAAACAGAAAGTGATCGGTACATCGAAAGTGCGTTGCACAAAGAGCAAAGTTTATTGCCCTCCGGTCTGGATCGGTAGTGATCCGATCGTCCGCCTCTCTATGTAAGGCCGTCGACGACACGGAGACCCGTAACTGTTCGGGTTTCGCGATCACCGCGGTTGGGATAGGACGGGTCCGTGGAATCTCGCCGAGAATTCAGTTGCTCAATGGGACGGAGCGGTTCTTGAAATCGCGACCTTAAATGTACAGCGTGAGGCCGACAAGATCTCAGATTAATTTTTTTTTCAGCTCGAAATACTCGAAATTCTCTTGAATGAATCGATTCCCAACCATGGAATAAAGTATTGGCCATTGGCATTGGAATTTTTTTAATTCACTGAAATAAAAATCCCCCTCATCGAGACTATAAAAGTTGCAACTTCGTGGAACTTTAAAATCCGATTTCGGGTAAACCGATCGAAGTATCGTCAATGAAAAAAAAAAAAAAAATCGTTAAGCAATACTCGAAATTCTATTTAATCAATAAATATCGAACCGTGGAATAAAGCCATTGGCACTGGAATTTTTTAATTCACTAAAATAAAAACCCCGCTCATCAAGACAATAAAATTTACAACTTTTTGGAACTTTGGAATCAAATTTCGGGTGAACCGCTCGAAACATAGTCAAAACGCTCAACGACCACCGAGATCGACTTCGAAGTAAAAAAAAAAGTCGTACCACGCAATTGATGCCATATTTGTGTCCGGTAAACTCGGCGATCTGAACTGCGTTGTGCGGATCGGAGATGTCCCAGACCCGAACGTTGGGCATGTGTCCGCACTCCCCGGTGACGAGAAGTCTTCCATCGCCGGCGAGAGCGAGGGACGTAACAGTCTTCCTGCATCCGTTCAGCACGTGGGACTGTGTGTTCTTGCGTGGATTGAACAGAACGACCGTGCAGCTGCAAAACAGAGCGAAACAAAAAAAAAAATCATTAACATACACATACACATATATATATTATTTTTCGACCTCGTGATATAATACGGAACATTGTATGCACCGCGCATCTTTTTAATATCCTTAACGAGCCCGTCCCGATGGGCCATTCCGACGACCAACGAGCATCTCCGACGAGCGGCGAAGTAACGAGCAATAAAAAACGGGCACAGGCTTAATTACGGCCGATTGAAAGTTCGAAGAATACCCGACGGTGGGATAATGCGACATAGACATAGAATCGTGCTTCCTGCTCGGAGCTGCTCGGTCTCATCTCGCAACGGCGAATCCCGGAACGAGCCGCAAAGCCCTCTCTTCCGGCGGAAGTGCGTGAATAGTTTGTAAAAATAAAAAAGGAGCGGAATAATAATTCTTCTCGCGGCATTCGTTTCTCGGCGCGAGGCCTCCATCTGCGCTCTGCGCGGCGTCTAGAGAAGACTCTTTCGCGTATCAAGCCCGTGCAGCGACGAGATTGCGCTCGGCTTTCTCCGTGAGACCGACGTCGCGCGTCCCGTCACGGTAGTCGGCCAGGAAACCCGCGGACGAGGGACACGAGAGAAACACCGGCAGCGGCCGCGGCTCGAGCTGTGCTGCGGAAATTGCAATGTTTGTGTAATTTTTTTTTTTCATTTTTTCATTTTTTTTTTTTTTTTTAAAGTGAAATTCTAATTTTCGATCGGGATGTAATGTTTGTAATTTATATTGCGATTTCTTCGAGTCCGGTGGTGCGATTATGGTTTCCGTAGATCGGTGGGTCATGGAAGTCACGTGGCTCCGGAGCGAATCACCATGTGACTGGCTCGTTCTCTTCTCTGGCTGGGACGATCACGACCGTGACTCCCGCCGGTGAACGTTCAGCGTTTCCACGGCTGTCGCGCTCTTCCTGCCTGCGTCTTCCTCTTCCATTTAAGTTTTTTTTTATTTTTATTTTGGTTCCGTCAAATTTAGCCTCGACGACCTTGGAGAAATCGCGACGTGAGGAAATAAGATATTTATCGTTTTTTTCGTGCCTCGAGGAACTTGAACGACCTCAATAATAAAATAGGACTATTAATGTTGCTATTGCAAAAAAAAAGTTTTGACAGTTTTTGAATTTGCGGATAAAATTTAACGGGATATCGCATGGAGATTGATTTTCACGAGAAAAAAAAATAAAAAAGTCAACTTCTGGCATTTAATCTTTTTTAAATTCAATTACGCTCCGATCAAATTTACCCTTAACGATCTCGGAGAAATCGTGAGGTGCAGAAATAAGAAATGTATTATTTTTCCTCCCGAATAAAAATTGACACTATCAATTTTGCTATTGCAAAAAAAAGTGTCAACAGTTCTTGAATTTGTGGCTAAAATTTAAACTCGTGAGAACCAAAGTTCGTGTTCGAGAGCTGAAACGAAGATAGAATGGATATAGAGTTCGACCTGAAAAAAAAAAAAAAAAAAAAAAAACTAAAAACTGTTTCGGACTGGAAGAAATAAAAATAGGATTGTACGAAGGAAGGACTGGAAGCGGCGACGGTCGCTCTTACGTATTTAATAGCCTGTGTTCCCGTACACACAGCGCGACTACCATTTACGTCCGCGAACTTCCGGTTACTTCACTTTCAGGCGTGTAGGGAGGACACGCGGTGACATTGAAAACGCGCGCGACGTCGAGCGGCCGGGTCAACGAACCTTTGGCTTCGTCAACGCGGTTTCCGTTCATTCGCGACGTATCGACATTTGTACACGACGCTGATAAATTTTCACGCGAGCAACGGGGAAGTTATACGAGTTGCAATAAAAAAAAAAGATAAAAAAAAATTAACTTTAAGGACGAGTGTGTCAGCGTATCGCGCGGCGAGCCAATGAAAAACGAGAGTCCTCCGCGACTGGGTTACATCCTTAATGGCTGCTACGACGCAATCACGGTCGTTCCACTCTCGCGAATACGCGAGAGCACACACAACGACGTGTACGAATTATTTACAAGAAGCGAGATCGTTTCCCGGCGCGCGAGAGTGTTCAATTTTATGGGATGCGCAAGGATCGCGATAAGGCGACTCTTGTATTGTGACGACGAGACATAAAACGGTCATGCTAAAAAAAAATATAAGAAAATTAAAAATCCTGACCTCGCACTCGTAAAAATTGTTTCTTGGGTCTGAAATTATTTTTTATTTTATTTTTTTGGATAACATAAATAGTTCATGATTTTTACGAGAGCCTTTGGACAGATTGATAGAGCTGGGAGAAGTGTCCGGAATTATGGAGACTTATATTATTATCGCTCGAATTATTTGGCATGAAGAACCGAGATCGATTCCGGGTGCGCGACAGTGTTCGGTTTATGGGATGCGCAAGGATCGCGATAAGGCGACTCTTGTATTGTGACGACTAGACATAAAACGGGGTTGCTAAAAAAAAATGAGAAAATTAAAAATCCTGCCCTCGCACTCGTGAAAATTGTTTCTTGGGTCTGAAATTATTTTTTATTTTATTTTTTTGGATAACATAAATAGCTCATAATTTTCACGAGAGCCTTTGGACGGATTGATAGAGCTAGGAGAAGTGTTCAGAATTATGGGGACTTATAATCAATAGAAGTACTTTTAATGGCAATTATTATTCCACCATCGAACGGTTGGCCTCTGAACTTTGCTAGCCTTTTCTTCGACAGAGCTCAGCGCTTTTACACAAACCGCCCGAATGATTTGCCACGAAGAAGCGAGATCGTGTCCGGGCGCGCGTTCAATTTATAGGATTCGCCAGGATCGCGATAAGGCGACTCTTGTACCGTAACGACGGGAGACAAAACAGGATAGCTAAAAATAAAAATAAAAATTCTGTCCACGCAATCGTAGAAATTATTTATTGCCGATCAAATTATTTTTTCAATAACTACAGGTTATTTAAAAAAAATAGTTCGGTCAATCTATAAAGAAACATTAAATATATAATATTTAATATTTTTTAATAGATTGACAGAACTAATAAAAGTGTTCGGCATTATAGAGACTTACAATCGATGAAGATACATCTAATCGCAATTATTATTCCAGCATCGACCGGTTGGCCTCTGAACTTGGCTAGCCTTTTCATCGACAGAGCGCTCGGCCTTTTTTTACATAAATCGCTCGACGACGGCTAAGGAGCCCGGAGGGCAAGAGCTGCGCCGCGGTTGCATAGGTGCGGATGGTTTATGCACTTCGTGCTATCCATGCACGGCTCTCCAGTCATCATCGTACGCTCGGAACTCGTGTATTAAGTATCTCTCTGTGCTCGTGCCTAAAGATTCCCGATGTTCATTTTTTTTTAAATGATGAAAAAAAAAAACTGTGTACCGTTGCACCCGGGGCGGCTCGGTCTTTCTCTCCTCTTTCCCTTCTTTCCATTAGCCGCGCCGACATTGCAGACGATTCTGGTATCCGTGCAGTATGTGCCAGTTTCACTAGGTCGAAGCCACCGAGAGTCAAGCGCGCCTCCTTCACACGGCCCCGTCCTCGAGTCTCCGCCTTATTCTCTTCTTTTTTTTTAACTCTTTTTTTTGTCCTCCTCTTTTCTTTTTATTCCCATCGCGAGGGTCACTCGAATAAAAGGTCCCTAAAACGAGCCTTGAGGTGAGAGGGCGTAGGAGAGACTATTCTCTTCCTTCAATCTATCCTCGAGGGCCCCGCAAAGTGCGAGCTTTTAATATAGATTGTCGGAGCGAAGAAAAAAAAACGAGCTCGAAATTGAAATTTTTCACGTCGCTTCCTCGGGTTATTTTTTTTTTATTGAAAAGCTTCTGTGAGAAAGTATTTTGTGGTATTATTTATTGTGGAGGAGACTTTGCGGGCTGAAGAAAATAACAGGTAAGCCGTTAGTCGCCCTGAAAAGAGCTGACATTTTTTTTTTTAAATACTAATTTTGAAATGAATTTAAAAAGTATGTTTAATACAGACTGCCAGAGGGGGGAAAAAAAACTGGAAGTTAAGATTTTCACGACGCTTTCTCGGGTTGTTTGTTTTTAATTGGAAAGCTTCTGTGAGAAAATATTTTCTGTTATTATTTCTCGTGGAGGAGACTTTGCGGGTTGAAGAAAATAACAGGTAAGCCGTTAGTCGCCCTGAAAAGAGCCGACTTTTTTTTTAAATACTAATT
This sequence comes from Ichneumon xanthorius, assembly GCA_917499995.1. Taxonomy (NCBI): domain Eukaryota; kingdom Metazoa; phylum Arthropoda; class Insecta; order Hymenoptera; family Ichneumonidae; genus Ichneumon; species Ichneumon xanthorius. The sequence continues at coordinate 13,671,879 of OU824205.1, read as the reverse complement.
TTGAAATGAATTCAAAAAGTAGGTTTAATATAGACAGCCGGAGTGAAGAAAAAAATCTGGAATTTAAGATTTTCACGACGCTTCCTCGGGTTGTTTATTTTCAATTGAAAAGCTTCTGTGAGAAATTATTTTCTGTTATTATTTCTCGTGGAGGAGACTTTGCGGATTGAAGAAAATAACAAGGAAGCCACTGGTCGCTCTGTAACGACCCGAAGAAAAATATGTAAATACTAATTTTCCAAAATTAAAAAAAAAGGTAAAAGCAAAATCTCCCAAATATTTAAACTATTCGACCGGTACTCGCAAAATTCGATATTTCGCCGAGTGAGAGCCACTCGTCCAGAAATTTGAACGGGCAATGAGGATTAAAAGTTCCCACTGCGCGATGAACTGCCACTTGAAAGCTCTACTCGTTCCCGGGCTGCAAGAGTTGAAATGAGTAAAAAAAAAAAAAAAAAAAAAAAACACCACGAAAATAAAGCTTCCTCCAAGAGGAAGCGGAAAGTAGTTAACAGGCTTGGAACAGAGCGGAAGATGCGCGAGGTAGTTGTGCAGACATTGTCGATATCTGGTCCGATAGCCGATAACAGGAATTCCGTAAATCGGCCGCCTCGGTATAGCGAGTCGTCCCGAGCGACGTTGAAATTCTCGAAGGGCGAAGATTCGGGGTTCGCGGCCCGGGGCAAAATTCTCGAAGACCGCCCCTTGGCTCTGAATTATTCATAGATTTTGCGGGCCGACAGGGGACGAATCAATTTCTCGCGAGGGTTTGATACGCCGCGCAGATTGCACGGGCAACGAATTAACAGTGTCTTTAATATATGACCGGTGGGTTCTTGAACGAAAATTCGTCGGATGTGGGACGAGACGGCTGTGTGTGCTCGCAATGTCCCGCATTATGAGTTCATTGCGGGAGTTGGTCTTTACACTTTAAAAATAAATTGTAAATTTAATGTACTGGAACTTGCAATTTACTTACATTAATTGAACATTAATGTACTTTTTCTTATAAAGTTAAAATACCAGATATTAAAATCGCAAATCTTTTGGCTAAAATTTACAAAAATGTTTACTGTAAAATTGCAAGGCACATAGATAGAAATGTATTAGAACATGTGTTAGAAATTTCAGAAACACTTCATGTAAAAAAAAGCCTCATTCATTGCCAACCAAATTTTTCCTACAGTTTGTGTTAAAATAAACATTTTGCAAAAAAAAGGACGAATCAATTTCTCGCGAGGGTTTGATACGCCGCGCAGATTGCACGGGCTACGAATTAATATTGTGTTTAATATATGACCGGTGGGTTCTTGAACGAAAATTCGTCGGATGTGGGACGAGACGGCTGTGTGTGCTCGCAGTGTTCCGCATTATGACTTCATTGCGGGAGTTCGTCGGTGGGGAATTATCCTGGCGTTTGTCCTTCGAACAAAGGACCCTCCCGTGGACCAGAACTACCTCATCGCTCCGTGGCTCCGTCCGAAACTCGTCTATTTTTACCGAGGCACCGGCAAAATCGAGCTGCGCGAGTTTGACCTCGTTATCGGGTTTGTTAGAGGCACACACAAGTCCTTAGAAACTGCGATGCTCTCCGGCTATTGCCGGACTTCAATTTCCTGACTCGAACGGTCTCGAAAAGCCATTTCTATGACCGCGCGGACCGGATGGGCGAACACTGGCTCGTACGAATTCACAAAAGAGTTCGAGTCGGTGGTCAAAAAAAAAAAAAAAAGATCGAGTATCGTTAAGAAAGTTCAAGACTGGACGGCGAACCGTAGAGTGACCGTTCAGGATAATTAATAAGAAGACTTAAGGTTTTTTTTTAACATTGACTGCAACATCAACACTGTTCGCAAACGTCGTGGTTTGGTAAAGACCATTTGCAGAAAAATCGAACGTAGGAAAATGAAAATTAATTAATTGAGTACAAAAAATAAAAATCTCGGACTATCGTAAAGAAAATCCAAGACTGGACTACGAACAATAGAGCGACCTTTCAGGATAATTAATACGGAGACTTGGACTTTCTTCAACCAGCCTTGGTTAACTAAAGACAATTTTCACAAAAATCGAGTCTAGGAAAACAAAAATTAGTTAATCGGGAATCCAAAGCGAGTCGATTGAAACTCCGGGCCGCGCCACAGCATAAACTTCCACTTTTGTGTGATTCGATGAATTGAACATTTTTCAAATTAAATTAGGTTATCGCCGGATAATTCCATGTACCAAAGAAAATATTGAATAATTGAGAGATGGAAAACTCCGTTAAACAGATTAACCGTAATGGCGAGTGTTGCAAGATATAATGTAGCGATAATTTAATTGAAAATTGAATTGTATAATGAGAGTGTATCCTCCTTTTCTCAATTGGGCGTAGTCGGAGATAGCTATCGCATTTAGTATCGTTATTAGCGGTAACGCAGCCTAGAGGCGAAGCGCAATCAGCCCCGGGGGAATCGAGTTGCCGTCGTGTCGGGGTAGGCCACAGGGGCACATTGAATTGCTATCTCCGCTAAAATTGCGTCGTTGTTAAGGCACGAGATCGTCGCGGCTCAACGAGAGAAAATTCAATGGCAAAATAGTGAGAGATAATAAAGATAATTCATGGGCTCTTCGCACATCAACTATATATATAATAATATATATATATATATATATTATACGGACATCAAGCGGGAAGGTTCTTGACTCTCGAAGCTCGTGAGACTCGCCATCAGCGCTCTTATACCGGCTAAACGTAGCGTTTATATCCTTGTTCTTGCAACAATTTCGCAAAGTTGGAGAAGACTGTAATAATACCCGCAGAATCGTCGGACGATTTATCTGTCCATTATCCTGCGGGAGAACGGGAGAGATTTGAAACGTAAGACTTAATGTAATTGTCGCGAATGAATTTTCCAACTTGTACTGTAACTACGATAATATTGCTCGGAACGGGTCAATAACCCTGATCGATTTCTAAGTTCCCGATTTTATTTACTCGATGATAATCCTGATTTTTTTTTAAATCTACACTTTAAAAATAAATTGTAAATTTAATGTGGAACTTACAATTTGCTTACATTAATTTCACATTAACGTACTTTTTCTTATAAAGTTAAAATACCAGATATTAAAATCGCAAATCTTTCGCCTGAAATTAAAAAAAAATTTCTGAAATATTGCACCAAGAAAACAAATGTATTTGACGGCCACCGTTTATTAAGATTAAGTAAAATATTTATTTGATTTAAATAAAATATTTATTTACATTAAGTAAATAGTTACTTAAATGAAATAAATATTTATTTTAATCAAATAAATATTTTACTCGATCTTAATAAACGGTGGCCGTCAAATAATTTTTTTTTCCGGGTGCGCAAGGCACATGTGTTACAAATTTCAGAAACACTTCATGTAAAAAAAGCTTCATTCATTTTCAAACGAATTTTTTGTACAGTTTGTGTTGAAATAAACATTTTGCAAAAAAGCTGCGAGATCATCGGCGATTGAGCGAGAATCGATCGTCCGATACGACGCTTTGGTGTATGCACAAGACACATCAATAAAGATCGTTGAATATTACTATACTCGAAGTCGTTGCTATCGGAAGAGGCGATTCTGTTTGTTCGGGCGACACGCCGACTGATCCTCTCTCTATAATACCGTGCTCGAGGTCCGTTCACCTTTCTCTCAAGGCGAGTGGTGCACACAGAGCTCTGCAACATCGTCGTGCGACCCATTTCCGCGAGTACCACATGCCACGGTTGCCCGCTCGCGCCTTGGGCCACGTCGATCGCGGAGACCTTGCACGATTACTTTTCGCTCCTCCCCGTATCTTCTTCTCGTTCTTCTCATTAACCCGATTCCCAGCGAGAGCACCGACCCATATTGAATGCTAACGCCCCGGCCGATTCCGATATTTTTATACACACACACACGCTTCGCCCGATGATTCAAAAAATTTTAGCCAACGAGTTCCCATATGCATTTTTTTATGCCAAAAGATCTCCAGCGCGATTTTCAAGTTCACAGGGTCTTCTGGAAGTCTCCCCGGGAAAAGCTGTTCAGAAATATATTTATCAAGATATCGAGGGAGATATTCGGAAAGATGTCGTGGAAGATATTTAAAAAGATATCAAGCAAGATAATTTCCAAGTTATCGAGCATGATATTCATAAAAAATGTCGGGCAAGATATTCAGAATGACGTGGAGCAAGACATTGAAAAAGATATGGAGCAAGATGTTCAAGAAAAAGTTGTCGAGGAAGATATTTAAAAAGATATGAAGCAAGATAATTTCCAAGTTATCGAGCATGATATTCATAAAAAATGTCGAGCAAGATATTCAGAATGACGTCGAGCAAGACATTGGAAAAGATATGGAGCAAGATTTTCAACAACAAGATGTCGAGCAAGATATTTAGAAAGATATCGAGAAAAATATTCCAAAAGATATCGAGCAAGATATTGACAAAGATGGTCGAGGAAGATATTTAAAAAGATATCAAGCAAGATAATTAGCAAGTTATAGAACAAGATATTCAGAAAGACGTCGAGCGAAGCAATTAGCAAGATATCGAGCAAGACATTCAAAAAGATATGGAGCAAGATGTTCAACAAGATATCGAGCAAGACATTCAAAAAGATATCGAGCAAGATAAGCCGAAAGATGTGATAAGCAACAAGATCGAGCAAGATATTGAGAAAGATATCGAGAAAGATACAAAAAAAGAATATGGAGCAAGATACAAAAAAGAATATGGAGCAAGATACAAAAAAGAATATGGAGCAAGATATTCAGAAAGATGTCACCCCAAGAATAATTGGAATTAGTTTGTAATTAACAATTGGCTCTAAATAATTGAACCCTTGTAATGGATCCCCGAAATCCATTGTATCGTCTGAAATCCTCTGTCATGAAATCCATCTGAACACTAACAAAAATAAAAATGCTCACTCGACCCCAAAATTCTTAAAAGCTTATTTCCACATACGATTTCAGTGAGCAACCGAACAAAAAAAAGTTGACATTAGTCGGTCTCTAGCAAGGTGCAATTACGAAAATGCCTCGACTAGACTCGATCGAGTATTCGCGGTAATTGGTGCCTGGCCGCTCAACGAGATCACGCGTTGTTTTCCCGAGCACTCTTTAGTTTCGTAATTAAGAGGATGTTCGTCTTTTACTGCCGGCTAAAGATTCCGTGGCTGAGAGTTCCTCGTTTGTATGTATTTGCCACAGCATACACCGGTTGCTTTGAATGCGCGGGCCTCAAACCGCACACGCACACACTGACTCTTTCACCGCGACGATAAAGCGGAAGTAATCTCTTCATCGCACTTTCGCCATTCTTTCATTCACCCAACTGTGTATGCACACTGTACACACATTTTCAGCGGCTTCTCGCTGCCGTCAGGCATGTAAGGCGAGTATAGAAGTGAAAGAAAATGAAGATTAAAAAAGAGTAAAAAAAAAAAAAAAAAAAATGATCCGACAGATGGTGATTTTTTTTTTTTCGTGATACAGAGTTGCTCGGGATAAACGACGAAGCGCCGCAGGTTCGCGTTCGCGCGGCAGCGACGCTTCTCGCACTTTTATATTTTCCCTTTTCAACCTGCATTCGCCGCACACACGCGCGGAGGATCGTAATCGAGCGAAGAAGAAATTTCGCGGTGAATGGTGTCTCGCGCCGGGTCATCGCGATTAATTCTTTCCCGTTACAAATTAATCATTGCCTTATTTCACCCTCGTTAAATGGTTCGAGTTTCACTCCGAGCTCACTCCAGCGTCGGGCTCGGAGTAATGGGATAAAAAATTGAGATCACCGAACGTCGCGGACTTCAAAATTGTTCGCACGTTTTACGACCATTTTTTTTTCCACACAAACGGGTACTTAACTCTTCTTTCTTAAGCGTGCAAATAAAAATACGAAACTAAATTGTCGATGACACGCTGCGAGAAAAAAAATTGGTATTAAATTTACTGCACCGGTTCTGCAAGTTTTTATTCATAAACTGCTCGGTACACCAGTTTATGAATAAAAACATTTCACGATTGTGATGAAAATTTAATGTACAGAGCATTAAAAACTTTATAAACTTTACTTTTAATAATTTACTTCAACTTTACTGCAAACATACTTTAGTTCCAATAATTAACTGTAATTTCACTGTAATAGTACATTGATTCTTCTTGAAAATTGTACGTTGAATTTGATGTACCAGATGTGGCATAAAAATGTTCGGTCCGGTACATTAAATGTACAATTTTATTTAACAGTGCAGGACGGGTCAGAATGACAAATTATTTGCCGAACGATATTATTTATCGAATTTATTTGTTACTGTGTAAACAGGGAATAAATGTCTGGACGGTTTGTGTACCAATCGAGATACTTTCTTTGCGCGAAATCCAATAAATTTTGTTCTTTATCGAGGATCGATGAAAGCGATAAAATCGTCCGATTGGACGGTAATAGGAAAAAGCATGAAGCGTTAAGAAAAATGCTATCTAAAGCACTGAAATAATTGCCACGGGCTTGGCGTACAATAAACAAAAAGATAAATCAAGCGTATTCGTATGAATAAACTCACCCAGCAGGATATGCGACGAGTTCACTCGTCGCGTCACAGTCGAGTGCCGCGTTGCTCGAAACTGTAACGCCCAGTACGCGTTCCAGCTTGATCTGTAACGAATAATTAATTTTCTCATTAGTTGGTTCGTGCCGTATACGTCAGCGTATATATATTGCCTACATTAGCAAAATTAACTATACGGATTATTATCATTGGACCTGCAGAGTCAAATAACTGAGATAACAATATTTTCGCCCGCCCAAGACGAGATTATATTTATTAACCCCTTCACTGTCAGGCGCCCCTATAGCGGCCAAAATGTATAGAGAAATACGTTTCTCTGACATTGAAGGGGTTAAGGGGCTTTGACGATTTCAGGCCAAAAAACGAGTTTAATTTTTTTTTTTTTCATCAGAACCATAAATCGTATAAAGTGCCCTAGGTATCGGGCAACCAAAGTCTAATAATTGATGCGTTAATCGTCAACACTGCGATCAATGTTCAAATGAAATAACGAAATAATTAAATATATATTGTCTATTTTTATATTAAGATGCGAACTGGTCATACTATTCTAATTGTAGAGATAATTTCATAAATCACTGATTATTAATGTTTTTATATTTATATTGTATGTAAAAGGATTCATCCCGTAAACAAATAAATAAATAAATAAAAAAGCCAATAAAAAATTGAATTAAACCCATTTTTCTGCCGAACCTCCCCTTAAACTACTTTTCTAGCGTACAGATTATCATTATTGGACGCGCAGACGCAAATAAGTGAGACACCAATATTCGGGCCCACTCACGACGAGACGATATTTATTAAGGAAGTTATCGACGATTTCTGAATAAGAAACGTGTTAAATTTTTTTTCAGCTAAAAAAACGTAACACATTCCCAATTAAAAATAATTAATAAAACGCGTTTTTATACCGAACCTGCCGGTTGAACAATTTTTCCATCGTATATCGTGCGATGCAACTGACCGATCGTTCGACTGAGGAAAGTTAAGTGAGAGGCTTCGGAATTTAATAGCTCTCTCTATACGAATGCGTTCCGATACATCGAGAATTTCGCGTTCGCTATGAGCTGTCCGGTGTAAATACATTGAGTTACAATACTCTCTTCGGTATGTGCTCGAAGGGACTTTCTACGCTCGCGTGTTCCAATTCGAATCCAACATCCGCGGGCCGCACTTTACTGGCTTGACACAGTGTATTGTCGTCGGCGACGTCGTCGCCTCTTCACGTTCATTGATCTCTACCGTTTTATGGCTCTACGGATCTATAGGGTTTCCCAACGATTCTACCAACTGGCAAAGACGGAAATTTATCTTACGGCTCCAGGAAGGAGCGATAACGACGTTCCGTTAAAGGAGCACAATGGTCAATTGGCATTTCGTCGTTTTCAGTAATCAATTTTTTTCACGAGCTGTTCCATAAACCTTGCTATGACGAAAGAGGTAAACTTCTTGCGAACAGTAAAAAACAGTAATAATGAAGAGTTCGTACATTTATAACGAACCTTTGACCTTTGTTTACCTTTAGGGTAAAAGTGGGGAATATGGCCCGGTCGATATATCATTGATTTACGTGTTAATCGAGGTGGGCCATATTCACCACTTTTACCCTAATATTTATTGTCCGCAAATGAAATAGGAGAAACAACAAGTCTCGTCTGAAATGGAGGACAAGGGTCCGTTTTGCCCCGGTTTCCCTCTACAAGTTTCAGCTACGAGGTAAGAACCTTGGGCGGATCTGCAGCCCATCGCCGCTAATGGCCTGACTAAAGAAACTTGACTTTACATAAAACGAGCACGAGAAGTCGATTAGGAAGAACGTTTTTCCTTGGATCCTCTCGGTCTCCCTCGTTAGGACGATTCCGTTTGTTTTAGAGGATCGGGGCCAACAAGCTCGGTACATTCATACTGGAAGACAATGAAATGGGATCTGTGTAGAGAAAAACAATAACAGAAAAAAAGGGACTGCCATTCAACGCTTTTGCTTTTGCCCGACCCGATTAAAAGTTATAATTTGACGAAGCGAGTTGCGAGAGAGTCGCTCCGCCGCGTCGTCACAGGTTTATTTCCAAGCAAGGTCCGTGCAACAACGGAGAGTCGACCCGGTTAAATATTTTTTATCTCCGGTAACAAAAGAGAGGAGAGTGGATGTGCCAAAGTTTTTCACTCAGCCTCGAAGACTCATCGAGGAGAGTCACGAGCTGGAGTCCGGTCCGGCACATCGGTCGCCTATAGCCATTGTGGCAAAACTAACAAGGGCGTCGGAAACGGACTGGCGGACTCGGACTGTCTTTGCGAAGAAAATTTTGCAGAGTAGCAGTAGCGAGGAGATTGGAAAAACACGACTTTCTATTGGAACTAATAATCTGTCAAAACGGACCTGTGTCCTCTATTTCAGATGAGACTTTTTTTCAGCATCGGGCGCCGCTGCCAGCCACGCGTGCCGAATAAGGAACGCTGCGTTTGCAGATGCGACTGCGTTTTGCCGACTGTTGCACAATGCACTTTTATTTTTGTCGTACACGGAAAGTAAAGATTAAACTGCACTATATTCAAATTAAATCTTGAACATCCAAACCTAGCTTCCCCCTGAAAAGAACACTGACTCTTCTTAACTGACGAATACTTTCGTATGTTGAAATCTGAAAAATGTTATAATTGAACATTTTAGTTTTGAAATTTTGTATATCGGGTAAAAGTGGGGAATATGGCCCGGTCCATATATTGTTGATTTACGTGTTAATCGAGGTGGGTCATATTCACCACTTTTACCCTAATTATGATCGGAATTCTAGTGGAAATGCTGATCTATATTCTGATGGAAATTTTGATCTAAATTCTGGTCTGGATGGAGTCCGGTCCGACACCTCGGTTAAGCCATTGTGGCAAAACGAACGAAGGCGTCGGAAACGAACTGGCGAATCTCGGATTGTCTCTGCGAAGAAAATTTTGCAGAGTAGCAGTAGCGAGGAGATTGGAAAAACCCGACTTTCTATAGGAAGCCGGGCACCGACTGCGCCTGGTCCCCGCAGGCGCTAATAAACTGTCAAAACGAACCCGTGTCCTCCATTTCAGATGAGACTTTTTATCAGCATCGGTCGCTGCTGCCAGCCACGCGTACAGAATAAAGAACGCTGCGTTTGCAGCTGCAACGGCGTTTTGCTGACTGTTGCACAATGCACTTTTATTTTTGTCCTATACGGAGAGTAAAGATTAAACTGTGGAATACACGCCAAGCTCGGGTACCGAATTGCTTCATGTTCAAATTAACCCATCCACATGCAAACTTAGCTTTCCCGTTAAAAAAAAAAAGATTTTTTAAAACTGTTGGATACTTTCATATGTTGAAATATGAACAATCTTACCATCACGTTTTTTCACAATTTTTTTAGATAATAATGGTGCATAGTAATTTGCGCATGGCTTCCTCATTGAGGAAGCTATGCCCAAGATTGTAACAAATGAGGAAGTCATGTGTAAAGTACTTTGTAAAATTTTTTCATACTTATAAAAATCAAGTTTTCTCTATGAATCAAAAAACTGACTTTAAAAACCAACGACAACGTGAATATACTTTATATTTATCATCTGAAAATCATTGACGATACTTTTAAGAACAGATACTTCACCGACCATTCCCCCCCTCTCAGACCAATGTAATAGATTTTTGTTTTCCGAAACGACCGATCTAAAATCAACCGCGCGGCAATTGCCATGGGTATAAAAGGCGTGCCATCGGCGGAATAATGAATCTCCCAACGAAGCTCCTTTGATCTCATCCTCGCATGGTAAAGTAACGTAGATAACTCTCGGATAATCCCTAGATAGATTTCCATCACTCTTTTCCGCCATCATGTGAGCGAATCCCGCTCGGACCATTGAATTTTTATCCGCATAGATTTCCCTTCTTTTTTTTTAATCGTAATTTATTCCCATCCCATCATTATCCGACACGTGACGGCGCGTGGACCACACGAGCCCGCGCAGTGATCGATCGATCGCGACCTTTCGCGCGTCTCCCGCCATCGCCGGAGCTCTGCCGTGTGTTCCTATGCAGATCCGATGCATTTGCGGCGGAAGTATGAGCTCTCCGTCGCGCTATCTTTCTCGAGAGCGCTGAAATCGAGGTCTCGCGTAGGTTGAAGCGCGGCACCGTTGATGGCGCGTTGCAACGACACCAGCGGGCAGAAACGACTGCGAGGACGGATCGTGGAGAACCCGCGAAGGCAGTCCTGTGACCATGCGAAAGAGAGGTATTCGAGTTATTTTCCTGCCTCGCTGTCACTCTCGATCGCCGGTCGGCAAGGCTCCGATTCGATGCACGGGGCTCTTTGCTGAAACGCTTTACCGAACGGGAGTAGAAACGCTTTACCGATGCACGTAGGCAGCCGGCTGCGCATTTATAAACAGTGTACGAACGAGCGTTACGTCGTTTCGATACGGGCGTAATGCTGACAACGTAACAGCAGGTACATAAATTAATGTCCTATTGTGAAAAGGGGAACGAGATACGTGACGGAGTCAACGAGGGGACGGATTTTATCATCCGACGGCACTTCGCAACCTTCTCAGTCGGTATTGACACTCAATTTTTTGTTTCATTTCCATATTATTATTATTATTATTATTTATTGTTTTTATTTCTGAACGGATTGCTCCTCTACAAAAAATAGGCAAGTTTGTTTCTACAGCTTAATATCTAGTCGCGTGTATGAACTTTTGGCTTTGACGAATCTTATTTACATCAATCTTAGAACTCTTAACATATGGTGAAAGTGGGGAATATGGCCCGGTCCATATATCATTGATTTACGTGTTAAGCGAGGTGGGCCATATTCACCACTTTTACCCTACACTAACTATGATACTTGACTATAGCTATGCCCGTGATCCGACCCCTCCCCTTTGTAAGCTCACTATTGAAATTTCAATATACATTTCTTTGCTGCTCTGATAAATATCTCATATGGCTGCCCTGTGAGTCCGAGTGCCGAATATCTATTTCCCGTGCTCATCAAACGGACTATCGTCGAATGCGGCATTATTTGTCGAGTGCACTTCCTCTCTGAAGAAACCCTTCATTATTAATTAATAATTTATTATTATTATTATTATTATTATTATTATTATTATTATTATTATTATTATTATTATTATTATTATTATTATTATTATTAAAAATAGAATCGTCAGTGATCCGTAAGATAAAGCGCAAGGGGGGGAAAAAGCTTCTCGCCTCGTCGTTAAATAATAATAAACTTGGGATTTAAACAATGCGAGGCATTTGCGAGAGGAGGCTTGGGGCAAGGGTCAACGCGGATGCTGCATACTCTCGTCCCACTCGCATCGCGTCGGGCTACCGGTATCTAGATACAAGAATACATTTGTGCTATACGTGCACACTATAATTCGCATATTATTCTCGGTTATTCCATATTATTCCCGTACCGGCTCGTTGGATCGCCAGGTGCGGAAGCTTAACCAGCCGATCGGAGGATTAACAGAGTCCGGGAGTGTGTGCCCACCTGCAGGAACTTTGCTGCAACTGTGAAACTTTTTCGTGCCGCATGGTCCATAAAATACATTCGCTGAATAATTCAGCGAATCTCGCATTGTTTCGCGATTCATCTACGCTCGTGAAACGCTTCATATTCGAAGACAATAAAATTCACTCGGTGGTTCATATTCGCACACCCGTTGGGTATAGCGCGAGACGTCGAAGGCACAGGAGCAAAATTATCAACGGAGATAATGGACAATAATGGAACTTTTACGATACAGTTAGGAATCGGATGGGAACATTCCCATTGCCAGTGATTCGCGCAAATTCGCATAGAAATTATTGCTGTAAGAGCATTACTGTTAGATATCCTGTTGTGCGGTCGTTAATAATTTGAAAGAGAAAAAATACTTGAACGATTATATCGGGGTTAACGTTGAGAGAATTATCATGGATGAACTTCACTGTAGAAAAATGTTGTTTCAACATTAATGAACGGTATTGGAAGTTTTAACATAAACTGATTCTGAAATTTTAAACACTTGTGCGTTGCAATTTTACAGTAGCATTTCGATTTTTAATCAACATTTTTGTAATCTTCCGGCCAAAGATTTGTAATTTTAATATCTGGCATTTTTATTTTAAGAAAAGTACACTAATGTTCAATTAATATAAGCAATGTAAGCAAATTTCAAGTTCCAGTACATTCAATTTACAATTTATTCATCTACGAGTCATGTGATCAAGTATTATTTTTTCCATGTTCATGTCGACATTCGAGTGGTGTTTTTGAAGATCTGCGTCAGAAGATGTTCCGTTTTGCCCCACACTGATTCAAAAATCAGCTCGAGTTCAAATAAATATTTTGCGTGTACATCTAAAAGATTGACTAGTTAAAAAAATTTTTGGATGATTTCACATAAAATATTTTTGAGGCATTAAAATATTCTGTTCGTCCAACAAAATATTTATTTGAATGACCCGAATCTTCACTTATTCAACTGCATTTTTCTATCAGTGCAGAGTTCCATTTTGGGCAGAACACACAAGCCGGTACGCGTTCGGTGATTTTTTTTTCGATTTTTTCGCAGTAATAATGTAAATTTTTCGCGATATCTATTATCGAAGTTATTCACTCGTGGTATGGCAGCAGCACCTGCAAATTTTCCACCTACGCTCGACGGTATCCGCGCGCGTAGATCCTGGCGATCGGCAATGGGTGCGATTGCACTTTTGCACACAGTTTTAAATACACAGCTGTGCACAGTCCGCGCGCGCGGTAGGCTCGCAACGATTACACGTGTGGGTGTGCCCTGCTTCTGCCGGTGCCGCTTTGGACTCTGGCGATACACGTATGTGTCCAGCAGCGGCACGCGGACGCGCGTTATTATACACCATCGACATAACGCGTCCGGAGAATGCCCACGTCGAGAAATGTGGTATACTTAAACCTATGTGTACTACAAATCGCATATGGGAGTCACGGTACACACGGCGAAAAAACAAAAATTGCGACACCTTTGCCGCGACTGATGAGGGAAAGCAGCACGCTGCTCTCGAAGCTTCGAGAAAAAAAACGAAATCCTGTGATCTTGTGCTTGGGTCGATTTTAGATGGAAAAAGTTGTACGTGATATATGTGGAAAAATATCCCTGTGATAATATTATATGTCGCATATATTTTCATCCAAAAATTGCATATTTCTGATATATCTTTTGTATATATAAAAAATATTTAAAAAATGAACGCGAAAAAAAATGACAAAATCGAAGATTGACATTGATCGATATATATATAGATTTCTGTGGGGAAGATAATGGTGATCGATTTGTCCCAAAGGGCGAATTGACTGGTAAAAGAATAATTTACTAAAAAATGTAAACATTTTTAATCGATCAAAAAGCACCGTCCTCGGACGTTGCAAATTGTATTCTCGACTAATTCAAGACGTTTATACGTGACATATGTCGACCAATATGTCAGTTATTATAATATATAGCGCATATATTTACACTAAAAAATTATATACTTTAGATATATCTTTACAAGAATTTAATAAAAAAATTTAACATTTTTTTAATCCGTAAAAAAAACCCCGATTTTTCGTACTTTGCAAATTGTATTCTCGATTAATTCGAGACGACGACTTCGCTCGGCAGGTGGATCGTTTATAGTCGTCGTTAATACTATAAGCAACCCGTTCACCTCTGGAACCTCTCCTAGATAATTGCCAAACGCCGTCGAATGTTTTGCAAAGCTGTATACACGTATGGACGGACATATTTAAGATGCGATGGAGAGATAGACGACTCGTGTCCATGAAACCGGTCGTGCATTTTTAGCGATGATACTCGTCGCATCAGAGGCAGAACTCACAACCACACACAGGATCGGCCCCGACGGCCTTGTCCGCCGACACGTTCACGTAACTTTGTCGGAACTCCTTTTTTTTTTTCTTTCTTTTTTCGCTCCCTCCTCGTCCTCTCGCATAGTATTAAATCGTCTATAGCCGAAGGAGTGGCGTCTCTCGTTAAACGTTTCCTTTGAAGCCCGCAGACGGCAGAGCGAGAGCCAAAGTGTGTCGACTCACTCGCACTCTGAAACTCGAAACTTCCTCTTAAAGAGATTCGCTTCTGCATTCTGAGTCTTATCTCATTGTATTTTAATGTCTCAGAGAAAGGGAGAGAGTGAAGCGTCCGATGCGCCTTTAAAAATGATATTTTGACTTTGATTATTGACAAAATAAATTAATTTAAAAAAATGAAACTCCCATAATTAATTTTATTCGGAACTGGGAATTTTTCGATTTTTTTATCTTTAATTTTTTTTCGGTCACTAAATTTTCTCTACGTTCCTAATTAGCATCATTCTTCGTCCTATCTCATCAGGACGCAGCATCTCGCGCGGTTCATCGTACGGTCAATCGACGCTATAAAAAAAGTTGGTACGAAACTTAATGCAGCGGACTGGAAGTTTTTATGCAAAAACTGGTATATTAAATTTCATGTTTCACTTGCGATGAAAACTTAAACTTCAGTGTTTTAAGAACATTATGAATACTTTATTTTTTAATAATTTACTTTAATTTCACTGAAAAAGTACATACACTTTTTAATCATAATTGTACATTAGATTTAATGTACCAGTTTTTGCCTAAAAACTTCCAGCGCGTTAAATTAATTTAACAAGTTTTTTTTACAACGCACGAGCTCGATGTCGACTCTTTATCCTCCCCTAGTTCCCCGCAGCGCTTTCCAAGAAAATGAAAAGCGAAGCTGATGTGGAAACGAGCGGAAATAAAAACCGACGTAAATATTTTATTCAACGACTCTTCGGCTCGCGTATTATTATGTATAGGAGAGTTTCGTGATTTGCCTAGACACGTTGAAGATAAGACCGTGATCACGATTATGTCGGGCGCGCCCGCTCGCCTTTACCTCTCCGAGGAAGAAAACTATTTGTCACGCGTTGGCGCGGACCCCCCCGACTCACACGGTGGACCCGAGCAGATAACGCGCGCCACGAGGACTCGCTCAGCGTTATAACCGTAGCTCCCGTGTGGATCATAAAAAAAATAAAAAAAATATTTTTTTTTTTAATTTAAATAATACTATTGCCGCTGCGGCTTGCCGGAACGCGCATATACGGCGAGGGCGAGAACGCACCTTTCGTATACAGCGTCCGGCATTATAGTTACGCGCGTGTGTGCGCGCGCTGCTCCCGCGAAGCATACGCACTCGGTTTGTGTTGCGTAGGCACGTGCCCAACATGGAGATGGACACAATCCGCGAGAAGGCAGCCTCACAGTCACGCAGCGCGGATATAGTTTAATAGAATACCATCAACGAGGTTTCATCGTCATGCCACCCAGTTATATACACGTATCTCGTAAACAATTCGCAACGGTGTAATAAATTTGAAAAAAAACATGTATATCCAATAGATGCGATTAATATTGAAATTGAATGGAAAGTTAATTGTGTGAAGTAGATTTTTTTTGTGCCGGGCATGGAAAGGTTATACTTCGAACGAATTAGAATATCGAATTGGTGGAATTTTTTTAGGTATAATATGATGCATGTATAATAAATTGATAGATCGAATTAAATTGCGATATGAAGCGACTAAGCTCGACACCATCCAATTATTGAACGCTGAGCCTTCTTTCTGCAAAATAGAATTAATTTATCAGCTAGAGGATTATCGGTGCGGCGATTTTGGAGGGCTTTGAAGGGCTTTGGAGTATAAAAAAAATATAGGTAGAGGATTAATAAAATGAAGTAAAGAAAAACTTTTAAAAATGTCCGTATTGAGATAGTCCGTAGCGGGAGAGCTTACACGATGCGACGGCAGTAGCAAAAAAGTTTAATAGAATACCATCAACGAGGTGTCATCGTCATGCCACCCAGATTAAACATATCTCGTAAAAAATCGCAACGGTATAATACATTTAAAAAATATATATATCTGAGGAATGAAATTGTTGGAATTGTTGATAAATTGTTAGGTCAAATTAAATTGCGATATCAACCGACTAAGCCGAAAACCATCCCATTATTGAATTATTGAATTATTGAATTATTGAATTATTGAATTATTGAATTATTGAATTATTGAATTATAGAATTATTGAATTATAGAATTATAGAATTATTGAATTATAGAATTATTGAATTATTGAATTATTGAATTATTGAATTATTGAATTATTGAATTATTGAATTATTGAATTATTGAATTATTGAATTATTGAATTATTGAATTATTGAATTATTGAACTATTGAATTATTGAACTATTGAATTATTGAACTATTGAATTATTGAACTATTGAATTATCGAACTATTGAATTATCGAACTATTGAATTATTGAACTATTGAATTATTGAACTATTGAATTATCGAACTATTGAATTATTGAACTATTGAATTATTGAACTATTGAATTATTGAACTATTGAATTATTGAACTATTGAATTATTGAACTATTGAATTATTGAACTATTGAATTATTGAACTATTGAATTATTGAACTATTGAATTATTGAACTATTGAATTATTGAACTATTGAATTATTGAACTATTGAATTATTGAACTATTGAATTATTGAACTATTGAATTATTGAACTATTGAATTATTGAACTATTGAATTATTGAACTATTGAATTATTGAACTATTGAATTATTGAACTATTGAATTATTGAACTATTGAATTATTGAAGCCTTCTTTCTGCAAAACAGAATTAATTCATCAATGAAGGGATCACCGGTACGGCGAGATTGCGATTTCGGAGGCCTTCGGAGTATAAAAAAAATATAGGTAGAGATTAGTAAAATAAAGTTAAAAAAAAAAAAAAAAACTTAAAAAAGCCCGTACTGAGGTAGTCCGTAGCCGTGAGAGCTTATACGATGCGACGGCAGTAGCAAAGAACTGGCATGACGTAAGATTATAAAGTACGAGGTATATAGTAAGAGACAAGGTCTAGCGGGACGCACAATATGCGCAGCTCACATGCTCCGTTCTCTGTTTATCCGTGCTCTGTCGTTCCTGCAGTTCATCCTCTTGCGCAACTGTGCCGTGTACGCGAGGATATCTTTTCGTCCCGTTTAGTCGAGAAAAATTCTAAGGAGGCTACGAATCTCGTGAGTACACGTTAAACAGGAACAAACACAAAACTCCGCCAGCGAGAAACGTCCTAACCGCAGCTATGCACACCGGGACGACCGTACTAACTTACAATGTTTTAAGGAAAGATTTAAAAAAAAAAAAAAGCATGAAAATTGCAAAAGATCCGAGCATCGAATAAATATGTAAACGCAGAACGCTTTTCGCGATCTTTTCTCGTGAATTTCAAATTTGCCGAGAATCGACGGATGAAAGTTTGCTGTAACGAATTGCGAATAGATTTTTTTTTTCACTCCGAAGCCCTGTTCAAAGCGTTTCGCGACGGTGCATATATAAGGAGCAGTGGAAGGCCGAGACGCGCGAGAGACTCGTAAAAGACAATAAATATTTATCGTCAAGCGAGTAAGGCAAAGAGAGAATAAAAAAAAAAGTACATCGAGTTTAATGACGGTCGGAGTGCGCGTTCGAGAAAATACACGTAAGAATATGTTCATACATATATATATATGTACATGTATATGTACATATATATATACATTTGCAACGCATATATACATTTGCGTTGCACGACGCGCAGTATATCACAACTACTAGTAAAGTAATTTTGTCGCTGCGTCTAAGTGAGTTTCTCCGTTGAAAAGCTCGCGAGACGCGCAATAACACTCAAGGGTAATAATGTAAGTAGTACATATAATACCGTGAGTGTGTCTTGCACGTTATCCTTGCCGTCTACGTCTTAATAGGACAGCTCGCGAAGCGCTAAGAAACTCGATAATTATATCGCGGGACATAAGTGCCCATTTCGGAGTTGCAAAATTGTGGAAGTTATTGCACCACAAATTTTTTGTTAAAAAAAGGATCGAAATAAAAGTTTACTTTCATGGAAGCGATTTTCAAAAACTCTTATTGGTTTCAAAATATCGCAAGAACGTCGAAGTTTATTCAATTTATTATTATTTTATTGCCGATTTAAAGTGATTACTTTTGATTAGCAATGATATTTTTATCAGATTTTTTAATTTCTTTAGAGTGATGTTCCTGATTAAAAATGTCAAAAATATAAAATTGAATCGAAAGTCATATCTGCATATCAGTACGAGGAGAAAGCCGTCGATGGAATTGGGCAAATCGGTAAAACTCTTTGGATGAGACCCGATTACACTTTCGGAATTACAATTTTATGGCAGCTGCTGCACCACAAATTTGTGCTTAAAAAAAAGGCTTGAAACAAAACAGATTAATTTCATGGACAGACTAATTTCATGGATTTTCAAAAATTCTTATCTGCTTTCAAAATATCGCGAAAATCTCAAAATTTATTAAAGTAATCAAAGATAAAAAAAAATTGAATCAAGCTCCAAAGTTACATCTGCACATTAGTAAGAGGAGAAAGACGACGGTGAAATTGGGCAATTCGGTAAAAATCTTTGGCACCCACGTGTGTCCTACTGTCGGGTCTCGTTGCGAAACGAACATCTCGCATATCAGCAGAAACATGCGTGTAGAGGTACAGGATTTTTTTTTTTTTTTTTTCTCAGTGTTGTATCGAAAACGAATATGTCGAGAGAGGTGTATCGCAAGTTTCGCCATAGTTCGCGAAAGAGGCTGCTCTCGGCGGCGCGTATATGTCGCTGTTGCTGGCACACAAACGTATCTACGCAGAGTATGTGGGTCAAACGTTATGTATTCCACGGAGTAGTGGATAACAATGCGAGCCGGAACGGGGCATATGCTATCGGCACGACTATTTCACCTATGTGTGTATATCCTTTTGCCGGTACACTCGCTCCGTTGCCGCTGCTATCCGCCGTACTAAGCCGCCCGTCGGGCCTCCCTACAGAGTAGGTAAACCCGCCGGAAACTTTCGCTTTGAATTTACAAGCCTCCCGACGCAGCGCGGATACGCTTCGAGTATAATTGCGAGCAACAAAAATAACTTTGCCGGACCGACATCCGGGTATTCATTTTAAAAAAGAAAATCTCTTGCAGGCATATTCAATTTTATACCATTTTAGGTAAAAGTTATTAAAGGTCGAGATCGTAAACATGCCGACTGTTATTGAAGAGGTTGGTTGGCGCGCTCACTAGTCAAGAGAGTACTGCATAAAATATATATATATATATATATATTTTGTACGTAGACTATATAATGGTTGATGGTGATACGAATTACAGCATTTATCCTTAAATCTTTCTTGTTACCTATAATGTTAAACCGTAAAAAGATTCGCTGCAATGAATTAGCAAAAATATTAACTAGTTTGTGCTGTTTTGAGAGAAGGTACTTATCCGTTCATTTATTTTTAGAATAGAAGGTTGCCAATAAAAAAGGACGTAGAGTGTAACTCAAATCACCGTCTACTGTTGCCGGTGCATAAAACATCGTATAAACGATTTTTAAAAAATCTTTTAAAAAATCTAAAAAAACGATTTAAAAAAAGCTAGTTTCAAATTTATAGCATTTTAGGTAAAATTATTAAACGACGATATCGTAAACATGCCGGCTGTTATTGAGGCGGTTGAAGCGCTCAGGACTAGTCAAATAAGTACTACAAAAAATATATATACATTCTGTACATAGCATAAACTATGTAATAGTTTATGGTGATTTGAGTAGTAATAATATATGCCCTTAAACCTTGTTACATGTAATCTTAATCGTAACCCTGAAAAACATTAACATCAATGAATTCGCAAAAACATGAACTGGTTTGTCCTGTTTCGCGAGAAGATACTTATCCGTTTTTTAAAGTCGGAACACATTCGACGTGCAGTGCGCTCCAACCTCTCGAAAGAGCCGCAATAAAAAAAAACATCAAAAACAGCAATCTCAGTTCGAAAATATTTTCAACCCGGGACAACTAGTTTTTAATGAATTTTTTTTTTTTTACACAAACGTTGAGCATTTATAGCGAAATGGAGTTGACGAGCTTTATTCGCAGATACATTTCCGAGTCTCGGGGTCGTTTCCACGGATAATCGATCCAACAACTCCCGTTGTGCCCAATAGTTAAATGCGGGGTCGGGGGAAACACCTCTGGTTCGAGCCTACAGTTACAGGATCCGGAGAAGCGGCCAAAGGTGGCCACACCCCGGTATACAGTTATACGTACGGTGGGTCGGGCGTGCTTTCGCGAGCCAATAAAACTGTGCGCGGACTAATGCGTGTAAAGCGGCGCTCGGCGCCGAGCTCGGTGCACCTCCGTTTATCGGTGGCTGCGTGTCTACGATACCCGTATTAGTCAGCGGATTTAATTAATTGATTATGGTACGAGCACCGTCGTCATTAACGGAGAGAGACGGCGCGCACACATGTCGTTAAACTTGTCACACGGGAAAAGATACGTTGCCGCGCGCATCGGTTTCTAAGCGTATCCGAGAACCACTCTCGCGCCGGCTACTTTGTAACTCCCGACGGCTTTTAGTATTACCAGAGGCAGCTAAAGGCAAATTGCAGCCATCGAGCTTTTATTTTTATCACTCGTCCTCCCCATCGCGGAAATTAGATACAGGTTTCTGGTCGTGTACTTTGTCGTCCTTGACAAACTGGACCCGTTTTGCCGATTTACCATTTTTCTTTTTTTTTTATATTCGCATCGGAATAATATTGGCAATCTTTCCCATTGATCCGCCGCGATTACGAGGCATGATTATTGCGCGTCATTACAGTTTTTCCTCCACTAGCGTAATTTCCTATTATATGAAAATTTACCTTGATCGATCACAATGGGCGAAAGCTCGTCTCTTGAGTAGTTATTTTCTTTTTCTTTTTTTTTTTCAATTTTTGATCAAAGCAACGATTACTTTGCTCTTAGCTCCGTGTTCTATGCTCGTGAATCCGATAATTGCTCTCGCAGGAACTTATTAAATCTCGTTACTCGTGGCCCGTTAGTGCCACGTCACAAGTTGCAAATCATCCATTCTACATCCATGTATATTCGACGAATGAATTAAAAATATCATTTCCCACGGGGAGAGACTTTCGCACATTTCACTTCGAACCAAAGACCGTTTTCCATGCGAAGAATTCACCTGCTATCGTGAGATTATTTTGTACCGAACGCCGATGCTGATTCTAAATTTGTTGCAAATTTTTTTTTCTTTTTTTCGTGCATTCCGATAGAGCAGACTCCTTCGCGGCGATTTCAGGCGTGTTCGGACTGCCGGCAGCGAGGGTTTTCTAAGGAGTTTTATGATCGTGATTGCGGTAGTAGACTTCGATGTGTCTTCACGGGGTTATACGTAATTATTGGTTCGTAACGCGGATACCATAGGTATATATATATATATATATATACATATAAATATATACCTATGATATCCGCGTTATATATATACAAATATATATATATATATAGGTATATTATATGGTTGTATGTGGACGTCGAACATAGGTAGAAAATGTACTGGAGCTACTCAAGCGCGGCAGAGGTCGTCGAGGAGCCCGGCGAACGAAGCACGGAATAATTAGCGCGCGGGCGCGTTGTAATTGCGATCGGGAGAGTCTCGTAGTTCTTTCTCGCAGCGTGCGACTATTTCGTGTGTGTGTGTGTACGTGCGGCAAAAGCCTATCCGGTTGCCCACACCCTGCACCGGTGCACCGTATCAGACACAGCGTCAAGTGAGAAAGATACATAGCATTCTACCGTAACGGGAGATACTAATTATTGAGCGGACTCGATGAGCCGTACGCGAGAGACTGTTGAGGTTCACGAACCGATCGCCACGATTGTATCCTCGTATTTCGCCCGATAGTTCCGATGGATAGACCATACACGGATTATCTGAATTAACAATAATTACTGTGATTTATCATTTTGAATTCGTGAAAAAAAAATTTCGAACAAGAAACCAGATTTCTTTTCGTTAAAAAAATGTTTTCAACTGCTCGGCACTTCTCTCTTTTTCTTATAAAAAGAAAGTAATAAAAAATTGAGGAAAATCCAGGTCTACTAAATTCAAGGTAAACCGCATTCGTGGCGATATTGAGAATGGAAAAAAGATCGTTCTAAATTTATTGAAAAAACATATATATACGATCTCTATCGATGGGCGGATCGTCCGATATTAAATTCGCTCAAGAAAAAAAAAAATTCAACCGCCCGGCACTTTCCTCTTTTTCTTATTACAAAAGATGCAAAAAAAAATTAGGTCAGATGCAGGCCTACTAAACTCAACGTAAAGCGGATTCTCGAGGATATTACGACTGGGAAAAAAAGATTGTTCTAAATTTATTGAAAAAAAAAATAATAAAAAAATATGATGTGATAAGCCGTCGATAGGCGGACCGTCCGATATTAAATTCTGTCAATGGACGGTAAATGAGTGGTGCGGTTGATCGCCGGAGCGAGGGAAGATCCTCGGACCGATTGCTAATTGCTTTCGCGTAATAGACGGTAGCGATGGGCATCGGGTTATCCCGCAGTTATCCATCGGCGCAACGAGTATATATTTATACGAATTGCAGATACAGCAACACAGCGGTGGCACGCAATTCGCACGCGAGGCGATAGACCTCGAACGCAACAGAGATAATGGCGAAAAAGAGAAAAGTAAATGGAACTCGGTTGTGCATCGGGCACTGACGGTGAGCTCGAGCAAAGTAGCTGCTAGCGTAATACACTGTACCGATTTTACGGTGGTATTAAAAGGGGCCATTATGCTACACGCTCGTCCGTCTCCTCTCGGATAACCGACTTCTAATCGCGAAGTAACAGTCCGACCGGCTGTAACGTAAAAAAAAAAACAAAACAAAAAATGGCTCCGCTGCTGGAATGGAAAACCGTTAAGGTTTATCTTCATCGGAGAGAAAGAGAAAGAGGCTTCGTTAAGAAAACAATGGGACGAAGGTCGGCCACGGTCACAGCGTTGGACCCGGGAGCAATTAAGCTCTTTATCTCCCGAGATGCATCTCTCTACAGTCCCGCGACGACCCTCGCAAGGGTATTCGAAAATTGTATTTTTTGTTGTTCGATGCTGTAAGGAAAGAAAAGTTTTTACTCCTTAGGGTTTTGTCGTGATCGTTATGCAGAAAGTTGTAGAAGTGGTAAGTTCTGCTAAGTTCGGGACGGAGTCGAAGATTTTTTTTTTAAGAGATGTTAATATTGAGGGAAGAATGGGCGCACCGTTCAGATGCAATTTGCAAAAACTTCGCTGTATGACAAAAATCTTTTTTTTGTAATAAATTTTCTGACTGAAAAAACTCGCGCACTGTGCGCCGCTCGCCGGATTACGATTCTTCTCGCTACATTTTCATATTTCATTTCCATATATTAACCCGGACGGGTAAAACGAGGTTTTACCTTTTTATTTCTTCTTTTTTTCATTTTTTTTTTTTTTAGATGAATAGAAAAGTTATAATTCGGGGGAATCCAACTACGAGTCTAGGGCACGGTCGTTTTACTTGACTCGTGACAAAACAAAACAGCGTACCGAGCGTGCAAAAAATTGCTGACAAGGCGATATGCTTCGACACGAGACGTCGGCAATCGCCTTACGGCAACAGCCGCGCAGCCCTACAGAATATTCGTTATCCAATTACGGCGAAACCCATTTTTTTCTCCCTTCACGGACTCGACACTTTTCTGATTTATATAAAACAAGCGATGAAGAAAAATGAAAAAAAATAAAAAATAAAAAAAAAACATGAGTCTTATCGTACAGTACGCACGTCGGTGTGATTACGGTGAACCCAAACGCGGGCACGCGTGGGCGTGATCGCCACGTGCACAGCTGCGAGCGCGGTACCGCCATTAATTATATCTTTGTGACTCGCGAGAAACGAAAAATAACGTTGCACGTGCAAATTGTAAATACGCGAGCTGGACGACTTAAGCGCACGCTCGTTTATTCTTCGGGCTCACCGGAGTGTCACAGAGGTGTGCTGAATTGTAAAAGCAATTCTGCTGCCATCTTCGTCATTTGTATCTTTCATTTCTTTCCCCTGCACTGCAATGATAGCAGAACAGTTTGATATGGTTATTTGACGTTCCAGTAGCTTGTTACACCGTCGCTTAAGCTGGCCATTTAACATGGTTTCTCGTATCATGATTCTAGAGCGTCTCATACGTTGAACACATTTTTTTCACATTTGTACAATAAAAAAAATGTCATATGTACATTAAATTTGCTATAAATATTTTAATGTCGAAGAGACTGGGGCAAAATGGGACAGTGGGGAAAACTCAATTGTCCAATAATTTTTGGATGTGCCATTTTGCCCCATCGGTTCATCCGGATTGTCTGCCCCGTTTTGCCCCACTGTCCCATCCAAAAATGATGGAAAAATGGCGGTTTGCCCCACTGTTCCGTTTTACCCCACTTCTCCCTATATATATGCTTCTTAATAATGTGGAATGTAATGCAAAGTTGTACTTGAAATACTTGGAAGCGATTATACGTATTTTTATATATATATTCTTTTCTGGGTATTTGGGATGGGATGGAAGCGGCTGAAGACGTTGTACATTGAAATAAATAAATAAATTCATTTTGTAAAATTATTTATACCTACAGTGCATGGATGCACGCGAGGGCGTTACGGATAACCTATATTCAATTTTCAATAAAACAGAGAGAACTCCGTTATGGAAAAAAAAAAATTTAATATAAAAAAAATTGAAAGGAAAAACACGCGTCAGCCACAGATAATTCTATACGTTTATTCCATTTCATTCGGTATCCGCTGCGTCCCTAATTGTCAGTGCTACATGCATCAACAACGAAGCTGCAGCGAATCCGCCCGATAAACGCGGTGAAAAGCAAATAAGCCGAAGGTATAACAGAAGTGCAGTGCACGAGCAGCTAGGCAGTGGGTTAAACGAGATATCGTTATCTCGCTACACCTAGCAGCTGTATGGTGATGCTCGTGTCTCGCACAAGCTTCAGTCTGTTCACCGCGCTCGTTCGTAAAACGGGAACGCACGGGCGAGTTGTCTTTTGTTGCGATAAACTGGTAACTATATTTATTTATTTATTTATTTATTTATTTATTTATTTATTTATTTATGCTTGCACCGAGCAGGGATAGAAACTCGAGCGGTAAATACTACGGTGAATGTGGATACTCCTTTTTTCTAATAGTTGTTCCAATTAAAACGTTCATTTGCGAAGAAAATAGAAGTTTCTGTGTAATTGAGTACGGAAATTAATGTACCGGTAAAATGTTGTTCTATGTAATTTTCATGCACAGATGTAAAATCATTAAAATTATGTTTAATCCGTTCAAACCCACCCGGCATTCAAGACATTTTTTTAATTACATTTTTTGTAAAATTCACGCAAAAGATTTGCAATTTTAATATCTGGTACTTCAATTTTACAACACAAAGTACGTTAACTTTCAGTAAATGTAAGTAATGTAAGCAAATTTCTAGTTCCAGTACATTCCATTTACAATTTATTTTTACACTCTTATGACCCCCTAAATAAATAAATAAGTTTTTTTGTGTGTGTCGGACACAGAAAAATTATTGTTTAAACGATAAGTTAGTTCAGTCGATGACATTTTATTACATACATCATAAGCTGGAATATTCTCCTTGTCGCGTACGACCGGCGAACTGTTTCTCGGTGCAATCAGAGCCATTATTTTCTTCGGTTTTCCTGCAATCGACTTGGGCAGTAGCTCGACGCCGGACCGAGTAGGCCTTGCGGGCTTCGCGACACACACATAAACAGCACGGCTCTTGTCCACTCTCTCTCTCTCTCTCACCGAGTATCTTCCCTCGTAGACATTTCTTTCTCCGACGGCCCTTCTTGCTCTCTTCACCAAAGATACTCGATTTAATGTCTTCGGGATAGCCTGAGAACCGTACCACTTGCCAAATATCGAGTGAGCACCGCGGAGACGAAACCTGCTGACGCAGCGATGAATCGATGCCGCTCTCCGACCGGTTCTACGAGTTCAGCTGACAACAGTCGAGCTCCCCGTCCAGTCTCATCGGACGGATATATATTCGTGCCAAAAAATGTATGTCGCACCGTCCTGTTATTAAATTTCACGATTTTTTTTTTGTCAATAAAGCTGCTCAACACGCATCTTTATATTCTCCCTGTTAATCCATCGTTCACGTTAATTTGTGCACCGTTCAAATAACGACTAAATTATTAATATTTATTTACATAAAAAATGAAAAATCACGAGAACGGAAATGAAAGGATCTTGCAATTTGCAATTTTGATAAGTTAATTTTCCGCGCATTTCGAACGCAGCCATCCGCATAAGATTTATTTAATAAAGCAATTTCCCGATAATGTCGAGTCCCCGGCGTTAATTTGTTAACTGCCCAATGAATATATTAAAAAGAAAAATCATAAATAAATAAAAAGAGCTTAAACATCGTAAGAACAGAAATGAAAGGATCTTGTAATTTGCAATTTTCATTACTCGACTCCCCGTGTATTTCGAAGCCAGCCATCTGCGTCAGATTTAATTAATAAAGCAATTTGCAGCCGCGATTTGAAACGCTATTTGTTTAATAAAAACGCGGTGTAGCCTCTACCGCCTGTGAGAGAGATTGAAGCGGATAGCGGAGTTCGCGGTGATTGTTTTCGGGATCGGAAAGAGTCGAGAGACTGACCGACTGCTCGGTCACCGGCACGGGGAAGAAAGTGTGCAGGCAAAGTAAAGGACGTTCACCGACCGTAGCGGTGCACGGACACGCACACGTAAACGCAACGGACTCGGCCGAACGGAGATATCGATCGACATTGACATTGACTCGAGCTACGAAAGGTACGAACTGGACCCAAAGGCAGCGCGCTCTCTTTTACAGTTGATCCAGTTGTGAAACTCGATAAGTCACTACCTTTTCGAGACCGGAGAGAAAGGAATATCGGGAGTACACGACTCGCGCTCTATGTGCGTTTCTATCAGAGCTTTACGGAGCTTCTTGGACCTCGAAGCCTTTCGGTTGGTGTTTACAATTATCGGCTCGGGAAGATTAAAGCTGGCCCGAATACGTCGAATCAAATTTGTGTTTACTGTGGATTTTTTTTTTTTGGTCGAGATTATTAATTCCATTCGGACCGGAAGTCGGCTAATGTTGTACTGAGAAATGTTTACGGTGAAAAAATATTTACATTTGGGGACAATTCGACGTCGAGAATTTAATTCAAGAAAAGTAAATCGTCGATATGGAGCGACAAACAAGAAGGACAAGTTTGTGTGACAAACGACTTTTCCTCGGCAATCTGATTTTCCAAAGCTACTTTTCTTTTTTTACTGTGTACAGCAACTTGCAGGTCTTTTGAATAAATTCGTTGGTTGAAAAAATAAATGACTGCTCTTTTAAACGCAAGAAATTTGAGTTGACTGTCGATCGATTTTCATCTTTTTTTCCATCGCAATGGTTTATCGCTCAGACCGGAAGTCAGCTAATGTTATATCGAAAAATAAATACATTAATAAAAATATTTACATTTGAGGACAATTCGTTGTCGACAATTTCAATTTAAGTAAAATCTTCGATATAGAGCGGCAAACAAGAAC
Organism: Ichneumon xanthorius; assembly: GCA_917499995.1. Classification (NCBI taxonomy): domain Eukaryota; kingdom Metazoa; phylum Arthropoda; class Insecta; order Hymenoptera; family Ichneumonidae; genus Ichneumon; species Ichneumon xanthorius. The sequence continues at coordinate 13,643,677 of OU824205.1, read as the reverse complement.
GCCGAATTTGTGTACTTTTTTTTAAATTGTATAGTAACTTGCAGAAGTTTTGAGTAAATTTACCGGTTAGAGAAAATACATTGCCGTTCATTTAAACGCAACAAATTTGAGTTGACGATCAATCGATTTTCATGTGTGGGATTGCCAGGTAGCGTACAGAAGCCGGAAAATATCGCGTTACACGTTGGAAACGAGAGACACAGACCGGTTGGGCATAATAATATACAAGTGGTTTCGAACACAGCGCTTGCCGGTCTCGAGACTCGCGTCGGCCCATTCGGCGGACTTCCGGTCTCACGCCAGAGAGCCTCGCGAATCAATTAATCTCGCACTTTCATCCGCGAATTAACGAAACGAGATAGAGAGAACAAGGAGAGATAAAGATTGCGATGAGAAACGTTGAATGGATCTAATTTTTCACACTTCACTTTCAGCTCCGAGCTCTTTAATTTTTTTTTATTTTCTTCCCTCCAATCACAACGAAACAATCGATTTTTCTTACACTTTCTCCGACGCACGCAGAACTCTCAGTTTCGTGTTTCTCTTTTGTTATATTTTTTTTCGTATGTAATATTTTTTTTTTTTCGTATTCGTTGATCGATTCGCGATATTTCGACACTGCTCGCTGTCTCGTCGCGCGATTGAAACAACGCGAAATATTGCGGGAATATTTGCGTTATGTAACTCGATTATGTTAGAACGATTCGGAAGGCAAATTTGACACGAGTGCGGAAGAGAAGAGTAGCGGCTGACGGCCAGCTCCGTACTGATTGCCGAGGTGCGCATTCACTCTGTTGTCCGCGTCGTTCGCGTACTTCCACTTCCCTCGCTCACCTCGCATGACGAGGGACCTGCGTACCTGTGAAACGCCCTGTCTCGTTTCTACGATATACAGTTCGATTCCACGCGAAGTACATTTACCGGTTATTCGAATTATTATTCTTTTGTTTTATTTTTTATTTTTTTTTTTACACGCACATTAGTCGTTCTCTAAAGTGTGTTGCAGTTTCAACGATAGTTGGAGCGAACAAACGGTATTTAAATTGCGAACCTTTCGAGAAAATAGATATTGGCAAATTTGTAAAATGTATCGCGATAGTGCATTTAACAACGAAATAAATACAAAAATATTAATGAATTTGCGTCATTATATATTTTTTTAAAATTATCTTTTACCCGCAAATTACTCGTTTACTAAAGTTTTTTGCAGTTTCAACTGCAGTTGGAGCGAACGCAAGGAACTATTGTCAAATTTTAAAAATGTATCGCGATTGTGCATTCGCGCAATGAAATAAGTACAAAAATAGGAACGAATTTGGATTATTATTTCTTTTTCTTTTGACATTTTTTTTACACGAAAATTAATCGTTCGGTAAAGTCCGTTGCAGTTTCAACTGCAATCGGAGCGAACGAAAGGCATTAAATTGGGAACCTTTCGAGAACAGAGATATTGGCAAATTAAAAAAATGTATATAAAAATAAATATAAAAATAGGAACGAATTTGGATTATTATTTCTTTTTTTACATGGAAATGAATCGTTCACTAAAGTCCGTTGCAGTTTCGACAGCAGTTGGAACGAACGAAAGAATTAAATTACGAGCCCTTCGAGAACAGAGCTATTGGCAAATTTTCAACATTTATCGTGATTGGACAATCGTGCAGTGAAATAAATACAAAAATAAAAAGAAACGTATCGAAAACTCATATTCCTTCTATCTAGGCCATCATCATTTTTTTATCTCTGTATTTCGATACGTAGATTGCACATGCAGGTTTAATAAAAAAAATCCCGTATTCACAATATTTACTTAATCCCTACATTTCTAAGTGTAAACATTTCTAACAGTAAAAAAGAAGATTTGCATTTCTAATAAAAATGTCATGCCGGCAAAAGTCAAAAACTTCTCTCGTTATTATTTTTACATTATTTTCGCTTCTCATTTTATTTTTGTTCATTTATTTATTTAACATTTTTCTATATTTTTTGTATCGTGCACGCAGCTCCGTATTGTGAAGGTGAGCGAGTGTGGGCTGGCATTGCGTCGTGAAATCCGAGAGCACGGCGTCCGATCCACGAAATTTCCACCCACGTGTCTTGTCTCTATTTCGATAGCGGCCCGACGAAAAATTCACGTAGGTACAACGGGACAGGTCGGTATTGAATACAGCGTCAATACGACGTGGGTGCCGAATGCCCGAGAATTGTTTCGTACGCCCGAGTGAGGAGAAACAAGGATTGATAGAGTCGGTGCAATCGGGATGAATATTAAAAACCCGGATTAGGCGATTACGACACGCGCCGGAGTGTCGCTGAATAAAAATCCGCTTTCTTCATTCGTCGCACGATTTGTATTCAATGAATTTCCTGTTCCAAGCAGGCGCCACATTTTAATTTAAAACATTTTTGTAGTGTAATTTATCTCTTCCTCAATAGCGAAACAGAGTGGGTAAACAATTTCCATTTTTTTTTTTTTAATTTTTTTTTATTGCATCGAAGGAAGTTTGAGGAAACGGCTGCACCGTAGTCGAGACGAGGGAAATAACGGGGCTTCGCCCCTCGCCTATAAACTACCTGGACGAAGCGGAAGGGACGGGTAATTATAATCAAAGGTGTGGCTACATCGTGGGTGAGTAACGATCGACCTGTGCACTACTACCCTCTTGCTAAACGCGATAAAGACTAAAAGGTTCGGCGACCCTTAGCGAACGAGTCATTCAGCGGGGGAGAAACAGCGAGCGGTGGCGTGCCGTGAGAGAGTTTGATGCAAAATAGCGAGAGCCCTCCGGAGAAAAACGTGTGACGGTGGGAATTGTGAAATATTGCACGAGGCGGCGAGGGAGAAGCCTGGAAGGCATGAAAATTTATTGCGAACCAACGACCCTGAGGATTCAATACGAGAAATTGAAACTCGAACGTATAAATCGATGGACTTATCGCACATGTTTACTTAAAATGATTAGCTAACTATAGATCAATTTTAATGATCGGTTAGTCGTATCATAAATAATTATTCTAGGCGCAGTAAAAAGTCTTCAGTTTTTTTCCTTTTTACGAATCCATCGATCTCTGGTAATGCAATGTGCTTTAATTACTTATTTGTTTCTTGTTGGCAATAAAATATTGGGTCGAATATCAGTGATAATCGATCGGTCGTAACGGTGTTTTCTAATCGGGTTGAAAAAAATGTTCCACTGCGAATATAAGAAATTGTAAAAGGAAAATTTTTTAAACTAGACAACACAAAAAAAAATAATACCGAAAATATTTTTACCCCGTTTACAATTTTTAATGTACAGATCTGCGAATTTTTGTTTTTACACGACCAAAGCACAATTTTCGATCCAATGTTTTGTTACAAAGAATTTAATAATAGATATATATAATATATATAATAATAAATAATAAATAGAACACATAATTGTTTTTGGCCTAAAATCGATGGAGCGATTTGACACCCACTTCATCGCGATCTGCCCTTGAGGCCGAAATGAGAAATAATCGATAGGTCGTGCCGTTGCCCAGTCTGGTACAGGAAATCACGTGGCCGCCGTGTCGGCCTTATCTGCCCAGATAGGGTGGAACCGGTAAATATGATAGCCGGTTCTGACGTTGAAGCATCGTTTCCATCGATTTCGACGCGAAATAAAAATTGAACCACCTGCCCACCCACGCAAAGTGACAGAGTTCCTGTATTATGCAAGCCACGAAGATCCACGAGTAAGACCGATTGTAATTTGGAGCGAGGATGTACCCTCAATTCGCGCGGAATTAAACTCCACGGTCACGAGCCCGAGTGTCTCGGCGGGTCATTTAAATTCGGTCCTACGGCCAATTGCTCGAAATTAATTGTGAAAAATTGTTACCGCGTCCCGGACGGCTCGTCGGCACGTTCGCGAGATTCTGCACTTCTCCTCGGCACGGCCGTGCATTAACTTTAATGCCGCTCGAAGACGCTTCCGCGGAGACACGCGGCTGTGCGGCGCTAATTCGCGAATATAACGGCCCACGTTGCCAATTTGCACACAATCGAATTTTCGGGGTGGAGAAGAGCGTGGGTGGGAAGACGTGATTAATGGATAGGGTCGAAACGCCAAAGCCGTAATCACGAAGTGCGCGAGGTAGCGAGAAATCGGATCAACCTAGATTTTTCAGTCGTACGTTCGAAGCTCCAGTCGAGGTTTTCGTTTCGCGCGAAAAAAAAGACAAAAAAATTACGGTAAAAAAGATAGACAAAAAAATGGCACATTTATATCTCTACCACCCACAACTCTACCAGATAACAACTCTACCAAAAACTCTCCCCGAATTTAAATAAAACTCTCCCGGAATTTAAATAAAACTCTCCCGGAATTTAAATAAAACTCTCCCGGAATTTAAATAAGACTCTCCCCGAATTTAAATAAAAAGAGCTACAGATTGTCGGAAGACCAATTGGCCAATTTAAAGCAGCAGCCGGTGAACGTATTCTCCGGTACGAGTGAAAACAAGCTATCAGCGAGAGAACTAGTACCTGTTGTATAAAATTATAATTATAATTATATATATTCAAAAATTATATTATTGTTAAATGTTTATATTTTGTACCAAGGGGCTTTTCCCCATTAAATTAATCTAAATTAAAAAAATTTTTTAAAATAAAAACTCTCCCCAAATTTGAATAAAACTCTGCCCGAATTTTTATTTTTATTCCGGGAGAGTTTTTTTCTTTAGTGGTAGAGATTTTGGTAGAGTTGTGAGTGATAGAGATATAAATGTGCCAAAAAAATTACGGTAAAAAAATATACAAAAAAACGACGGTAAAAAAATGGACAAAAAAATTACGGTAAAAAAAAATACGGACTGTCGGACGACCGATCGATCATTCATTATTGATTATTATCGAACGGGACGAACCACTGGCGCATCGCAAGCCGCACGCCCACCCGGAACGTGATTTGCGTCAAGTAGATAAGTCCGCGTGTTCACCGGCGTGGTTCTGAAAGCGACATAGGAGGGCGCCTGCCAACGGCATTACCCGCTATAAAACCGACGAGCTGTAACGCTCTCTTCGCCAACGGCTTAGCCGATAAAGAAGCGCACCGGTTTCTCGACGACCACCTGCCCTCGCCGCGCGAACTGCGCTGCTGAGCTTGACGCACAGTTGAACATGAGATGAAATGATAAAAGTATGTTTCAATTAAAATAATTGTAGGCAGCTTTTAAGGTGTGACTCCGGGCAAAACAAATAAAAATAAACGAGTTTTGTTTTTGTTTTTTGTTTCGCTAATGAAAAAATGAATAGGTAATTCTCAATGATTTATAAAGTTCTGAACGAATTTTCAAAAAAAGGTAAATAAAACATATTTTTCAACCTGAATTCTCCACCTTTTTGCAGCGTTTCCTACGTTGCGTTTCGTTAAATATTGATCTTTAATTTTTAGACGAACAAGGAAGTAATTTATGCCCGAAAACTTTCCGTTTGTAAATTTTTATTAGTTGAAATGATAAACATACGTTTTTTTCGGGAATAAAAAAAATGTTAAACATAAGTTTTTTTCGGGAATAAAAAAATTGTTAATCATAAGTTTTTTTCGGTAATAAAAAAAAATGTTAAACTTATTTTTTCGGTGCAAAAAAATTGAATCGAAAATCGTCAACGATGTGCAGGCAAACTGTCCGTTCGTAAATTTTAAGTGTCCTCCGCGATTTTCTTGTTCTCCGCGCGCTTCCGGTCAGCGGCGTCGCGAGGACTCTCATGACGTACGTCGTCGAGTGGACAACTGCGCCGGGGAGGGTTCGTTCTCAGAACGGATCCGAGCTAGACGCGGATTACAATTTCCTGTCGATCCTTTCGCGTTTTTATCGTGCACGCTCGGAGGGGCCAAGGCCGCGCTCAAACGAAGCGTTCTCTCTGGCGTGTATCGCCAGCGGCTTCGCGCACGCCCGATTCTTCAAATTCATGTCTCATAAATCAAGTGCAATAAATAGAGCAGATATTATCGCTCAATCCACCCGCCGGCTGGATTAATGGCAACTCCAGCCGAGGTGCAGCAGGCGGTAATGAGAAACTCGCGCAGACATAACGTGCGTGCCGTAAGACCGCCACGTGAAAGAACCTTTCACGTACTATAATAAAACGCACAATGTGCCCAATATTAATAATTCTTATTCTTGGAATTTATGTTTCTCTAGAAAGATTGTAATTACCATTGAAACGTACGTAAATTACACGCCACATATTAACTGAGGATCGAATATGAGAAATTGAAACTCCATCAGATAAATCGGAGTTATCGTACATCGCTACGTACAATGATTAGCTAATTATGGATAAATTTTTATGGGAATTTTTTTCATGGATTAGTGACATAAAAAATAATGCCATGTAGCGTGAAAAGTCTTCAGTTTTTTTTTTTGTCTAATCACAGCCCGCTTCTTTTTTTAAAGGGGGATCCATTGACCTCAAGTAAAAAAAAGTCTGCACTTTTCACAACAACTTATCCACAAATGTTGTCCCAATTTTTTATCGGTTAATTTTCCGATCGCGTTTTGTAAACAAAAGAACAAACTAAGATTGTTAATGACACGGGAAATACAACAGGTTTGTATAGTGAAACCTAAACTAACGCATTCGTCACTTATACAACAAAATTATTTATACAAAACTTCGTATTCCGATTTTAGGAAATTATTTTTCACTGCCCAGGCGACGAAATGTGTAAATTTTTTTTTTTTTTGGCAACAAATGATTGGTACGAAAGTCCGTGACAACCGATCATTCGCAATGGCGTTCCGATCATGTGAAACAAATTCCCATCTCCGAATATGGAAAAATTCTACGAGAAGTTACATTTTTTTAGTGTACAAAATTTTTTAAAAATAATACCGAAGAAATTGAACCTCTCTTACAATGTTTAATATTCAGATCTGGGGACATAACGTGCGTGCCGTGGACACTACCGCCACGTGAAAGAACCTTTCACGTACGATAAAGTGCATAATGTACGATAATATGCACAATGTTAATTTCTTTTTTTCTTGGAATTTACATCTCTCTAGAGAGACTGTAATTGCCATTGAAACGTACGTAAATTGCACGCTACGTATCAACATAAATATAGCGAGGAGCGCGTATGTTTTTTTTTAACGATACTCTTTGCTATAGCAAATATCATTTGTTTATATCAAATTAATGTGTAATGATGAAAATTAGAGAAACAGCGCACTCACTCTGTCCTGTATCCTGACGTTCTCCTGGCCTCTCTTGAGGCTCGGTGCACGCAGGACTTTGCTCGTTAGTGGAGGATCCATCATCTCTTTTTTTCGATCTGTCTCGCTGTCTCTCTCGCTTCCTGTCGCAGTCTCGCTCGCGGTGGGTGTGCTGTTGTCGGCCTGTCGTCAGGATTTCATCCTCGTCGTTGTGCAGTGTCGCCCACGTCGCTCAATCCATTATTCTGCAACGAGATTAAAAAGAATATAACAAAAAATTAATCGATCTCATCATTAAATGTATTACAGTGATAAATTACGACGGGAGAATTTTTTATAACGCTTTGTTCAGAGTTCATTGAGAATTATTGAATGAAGGACAAGTTTGCTCGCCTAATAATAATTAAGTGCAGTCATATTTTTTTATGTTTTTTTTTTGCGATAAAAAGTTATCAATCGTTTGTTGTATAGCCAACATAACTAGCGGTTATGTCGGCTCGGGCGCTCGCATGGACCGCATGGTTCATAGAATGTGGAAATCCATTTCATGTGCCAGAACCAAATTTTCGAATTCCATTCCATATGCTATGAAAACCGAATTTTCGAAAATGTAGCATATGGGACCGATTTCTAATTTCCGAAATCCATTCCATATGCTACGAAAACCGAATTTTCGAAAATATAGCATATGGGACTAATTTCCGAATTCCATTCCACATGCTATGAAAACCAAATTTTCAAAAATATAGCATATGGGACTGATTTCGAATTTCCGAATTCTATTCTATATGCTATGAAAACCAAATTTTCGAAAATACTACATACGAAATGGATTTGGGATTTTCAAATTCCATTGCATATGCTATGAAAACCACATTTCGAAAATACTGCATACGGGATGGACTTGGGATTTTCGAATTTCATTCCATATGCTATGAAAACCAAATTTTCGAAAATATTGCATACGGGATGGATTTGCGATTTTCGAATTTCATCCCATATGCTATAAAAACTGCAGGGATGTTAACTTGACTGAAAAGGGGGCTTAACTGAGAGGAGGGGAGGGGGGGGGGGGGGTCCAAACCAACAAACAAAACCACAGTTTTCCAAAATTTCTATAAGATAATTTTTGCCAATATTTATCAAATATTACCGAATATTAATAAATTCTTCTATACGATGTGTCCTCTCCTTTACCCTTTCGCTGCTCGATTCCCAGATACGAGACGGAAAATTAATTTTCCGTCGTGGAACAACATTTCATGCGTTCGCGTATGTGATTAGCTCGAGAGCGAGCATCGAGGGAGAAAGTTGTTGCACTGACTTCATTATATCAGAGACATATAGGAAGGCGCGATCGTGGGAGATCAAAGTTTCCGTTCGGATGCACTGCAGGCAGAGTACGTAAGACTCTATCCGGGGATTTTCACCTCGCCGAGAGGTAAATATTTTTCGTCGTGGCATAACGGTCCCCGTCTCTCCCCTCGCTAACGGAATATAATACGCGGTCGGCTATGAAAAAATAGTAAAAAAAAAAATAGAAGCTATGTGGAACTGTCCGCGGACTGCACAATCGTCAATTCGGCACGGCGACGATTCTCCATCGTCCTCTCCGACAATCGAGAGCGCAATGCACACTGCCGAGCCAGAGGCGTTCCAGACCGTGAGAATATAAATTTCCACTTCGGTTCTCCAAGTCCCTCCGTATCTCGCGAGCACATTAATCGTACATCGTCGATAAAAATCATCGAACCGCAATGTGAATATTAATATTTCTTTTTTTTTTTAACTAAAACTCCTCGTTATTCTCCATTAGAACATTTCACTCGGTCCCGAGAAATCCCATTCGTTTGAAGAACTATTCGCGTCCGGTACCGATGTTCGCGTATCGGCGCCGGGAATGTTCCGCGCTCCGTGTGCGAGAACGACTCAAGTGGCCGACCGAGACAACGAGAAAACTGGTCGCGGCAGTGATCGATCGAGACTTCGATCAGGATCGATGAGCCTCCGTCATTATTCTCGGAAACTCCCCGACTTACAATTCTTATCCTTGTTTTCTAAAATCGTCGTCGCTTCGACGATCGAGTGTCTCTCCAGGGCGATAGGACGGGGCGACGACGAAATGATGCAATGCAAAGAATGATCCAGGAAGTGGGTAGAAACGCGCATGTAACGCTAAATATGAAGCCGCAAATAAAGATTGTGAACACATAGATGTCACGATAAATTAACATCGGACAAAAATATTGGATGGGACAAAATTGCAAGGAGGCAAATGTAGAACGAAGAATCGAAAACTAAAGATCTGAAAGTGTAAAATGTCCAGAATTCGTTATTTTAAGATCCCCAATAATGAAATTTCGAAATGATCGATCGATGTTTTTTAGTTGTTCGAAATTGCAGAAAATGATCTCGGAAGTAAGTAAAAACGGGCGCGTAGTTGTAAATATTAAGTGGCGAATAAAAATTGGGAACACAATGTCATGATAAATTAACATCGGACCAAAATATTATATAGGACAAAATTGTGAGGTAGGAAATGTAGAATGGACGAAAAATCTAAAACTACACATTCGATGCTTCGGAATCTACGATTACGAACATTCCTAAAGTCTAAAATTTCCAATTCGTTATTTTAATACCCCCGATAATGAAATTTGGAAATGGTTGTTCGACGTTTGGTCGTTCGAAATTCGGAGCCTCATCAATTGTCTAAAATTTCTAGAAGTGATTATTTTAATATTCCAAATAATAAAATTTGAAAATACCCCGTTCAATGTTTGGTTCGAAATTTTGAATCTCACCCATTTTTTTTATCTCTGTTGAAACTTTAGATTTTAAACATGATTCAACAAATATCGTTGCATAGAAGTATAGAGAGTTAAACCTTAGATGTATTCCACTGTGGCGAGCGTGTTCAGTTTTCCGATAGGGCTTCCCGCGTGTCACACGAAGCAAGGAACGAAAGGGGGACGGAGGAAGAAAAGAAAAAATAGAGAGAAAGAACGAAGGAGGAAAAGAGCGGCAGTTTCACCGACGCAAAATCGATAGGGCGCAAGCTCCCTAATAACCGATGAGTGACGTAATCACAGCTTTTGCCCCCCGGTAGCGAAGCGGGCTCGCTGGAGCGATATTAACTCCTACATCGAGATTGCACGTGGCAACGTGTGCGTGCGTGTGTGGACGATCGCACGTGTGCGAGGAGGTCGCTTCGTCGTCAGGCCCATTGCCAAATATCGAAGATCGATGAAATTTGCGGGACCGGATCGAATCAGTGTCGGTAGACTGAGCAACGCTGCTGCTGCCGGCTTTGCCTCGAGCTACTCCATGCAGATGACACTTGATGAGATGTTAACATGTTTTTTTTTATCTCTTCAATGTTAAGTCCGGGAAAATTGTCGATAAATTTGTCGGTACCTTTCGACACGATCGCGATGCAATTCACGGCATTAAAATTTACGTAGTTCCAATTAAAAATTACTCGTACGGTATAAGATAAAGTAATAAACATTTTACTTATTCAATTTATTTTTTTCGTTGCGTCTGTATCAATAGAATTTCAGATGGAGTTCGACGAAATTGTGGGAAACGCAGAAATTATCAAAGTTTTAATTTTTCTTTTTACGCAAAAAATAAATTTATACTGTTGGCAAGTTAGACATTGTTTTATGAATATCTAACTAATTAATTTCTTTTTTCTTGGTTGCGATTAATCATTAGGACTTCTTGTTTTTCGTCGCGTCTGTATCAATAGGATTCCAGATGGAGTTTAACGAAATTCTGGGAAACGTAAAAATGATCAAATTTTCAATTTTTTTTTTTTTACGCAAAAAATAAATTTATACTGTTGGCAAGTTAGACATTGTTTTATGAATATCTAACTAATTAATTTTTTTTTCTTGGTTGCGATTAATCATTAGGACTTGTAGGGGACGCAGGAATGACGGAAGTTTTAATATTTTGCGAAGAAAATAAATTTACACAGGTTACAAATTCGGAATTTTTATATAAATATTATTACCAAATTTAAATAAATCCCAAAAATACTGCTGTACGAAGGATTGATAATTGGAGGTGGTGGGAACGGCCGTGGATGGCGAGTCGCACTATATTCGTATGTATTACGAGAATAAAGCTGATGTTTCGAGCGCGAGTCAAGGGATATCCGCGTTTCATCCTCGATAGCCCCGGTTGAATATCTCTCGAGGGAATTTCGTCGTTGCGTGCCGCACGTACCGGTACCGACTATTTTCGTTGCATCGCGCACGCATCGGGTAAAGCCCGGACGACGAAGTGACTGACCCTCGAAGTGGATTTTCACTGGGTTGAGCGTGCGAAGAAACAAGAAAAAAGAGAAAACAGAAACACGAATACTACAGTTCTAACGAACTATTACGTTCCCGCGATGAAAACCGTCCGGATCGCGAGCGCAAGGATGATTTCTTCTCGCGAATCGATCAACGGCCGAGCTACACGCGGACACGCAAACACATCGTTGTTTTTATTTTCAACTAAAATTACCGTAAATATATCATCATATATATTTTTTTCAATAAAAACGCGTACCGATTTAAATGCAAAAATAGCGATCATATTTTTCTTTCGTAATTGCACTTTCAAAAAAAGGGCTGAACCAAAAGTTTGGCTAGCGGACGAATGATCATTATTATTATTATTATTTTCGAATTCCGAATTTCCGAATTGCATTCCATATTCTATGAAAACCAAATTTATTTTCAACTAAAATTACCGAAATATATCATCGTATATATTTTTTTCAATAAAAACGCGTACCGATTTAAATGCAAAAATAGCGATCATATTTTTCTTTCCCTAATTGCACCTTCAAAAAAAGGGCCGAACCAAAAGTTTGGCTAGCGAACGAATTATTATTATTATTATTATTTTCCTACTGAAGTGGGAATTTTAGTAGCGGTAACGTACCGGCTTTTTAACGGTAAATGATCGATTACCTTTACCGCTCGGATCTCCGGCCACGGGCTGCAGGTATAGATTATGCTCGTAGCCAATTACCGACAGTCGAAGGTCTCCGCGGTGTGAGAAATTTTCAACGGGTGCGCGCTTCTGCAATCCCGAGAAATTCAAGTGTGACAGTCGGCGTGGCGATTTGCAAAACGAGGCGAAGAGCGTGAAGGAGCTTATGGCTTACGGGCGACGAATAGGCCGCTGACCGTCCCATTATTTATCGGGCGCAAAATTGCATCGCGGAATGACCGAAGCACCGCGGAAAGATGGAGAATCTTGACGAGCGCACAGGCGTCCTTGCCGTTTCACGATGATGGCTCTAGCCCATTAATATACCTAATGGCGCGAGAGAAGTCGGGGCACCAGTAGGGCGGCTGGACGTCCAGGCGACGTCTGGAACAGCGCCAAATTTGCTTTCCCAAAAGTGGAGCAAAACGAGAACTGGGGCCGTACGAGGCTCTGTTACACCGCACGGAACACACCGGATGTTTGTGCATGACGTACGCGACCCGACAATCTCGCGAGTTCGTAGTTACCGTCAATCATCGTACCGACGAAAATCTCAAATTAATGCGTCAAATATCACATGCCAATCCGAGAAGTGCACTATCCGAGCCAACATCGTAACCTACATTTTTATCCTCGTTTCAAAATTTCGACGAAATGTACTTCATGGATTTGAACCATTTTTTTCGAATTCATTTTTGTAAATGCATGAATTTCATATGTTCGAGAGAAAATAGAAAACAGCAGACTTTTGATGTATACACAAAAAATGTCCCCAATTTCAGTTCCTTCTATGGTTTATAAGAGAATAAAGTTGATCATCGTTTTATTTTGGAAATATTGATGCCGGTTTTTACAATGCATAAATTTAATTTTCATTTTTGGTTTATCAGTTTCGACATTTTTCCCAAAATAGAAAATAGCAAACATTCAGTGTGTATATTTAAAAAAAAAAAATGTTCCCGATTTCAGTTTCTTCTATAATTTAATTAATTAATAAGAGAATAAAGTTAACCATCGTTTGTTTTGCACAGTATTGACATTTTTATCGCATAAATTTAATTTGCGTCAGTTTGAGATAATCGATTATCGATATCATTCCCAAAATAGTAAATACCAAACATTCACTGTATATAAAAAAAATGTCCTCAATTTCACTTCCTTCTATACTTGATAAGAAACCAAAGTTTTATCGTTTCTCCACGTACCCAACTCCAAGCTCAAATAACGAAGTAAGTTTTCGTCAGAGGTAACAGTTTATCAACGTCACAGGAAACAATCCATTGTGGTAACAACAATGTAGTTTTTTTTTTCTCACGCTACTACATCCAGCTGGCGCAAGGCATGTAATTTTTGTAACTCGCTGGTCGGTCACTGCACGAAATATCTTTTTGAATTAAGTCCTAACATGTCGGTATAATCACAGCCAAACACAGGTCTCGAATGCTCGTGATTATCTCGAAGCTTCAATTTTTGTTTTTATTATTTTTTCTTCCCCCCTCTTTTAATCGAGAATAAAGGAAGACTCTCGGCCAAGGTGAGTATCGCAAGTGCCAAAGCTATCGACGACGGAGTGCATCGCGTGCCGCGCGAGAGCACCGGGAGCAAACTACTCCTCGCAATTACGGGCACCTAATTATTTCTCGGCATGCATATACATCGGGCGCCATATTTCCACGGCGCGTTTGCGTCCGATGTGTCCCAGAGACGCGATTAAATTCGACCTTGAAGTCTTCCAACTCCGTCTCCGTTTCCACACGTCATTGGACGTCGTCATCGACTCCGATGCACCGCGAGGCAGATAACGCGATCCTTTGATACTCCGAGCCCAATGATGCATCGCTCAAAGTCTGCATGGAACTATTCAGCGATTGCTAGCGATCTAATTAATCGACAAATTACTTAATTTTTTTTTTTATAAAACTTAATATTGATTAATATTACACCGAAAGTCTCGATTGCGACTCGTCGATAATAGATAATAGTAGCGAGTTCCATTCACATCGAGGCCGATAACGGGATCCTTTCATACTCGGGGCCCATTGATGTATGTGTCAAAATCTTGCAAAGATATTTTCAGCGATACTTCGCGATTCGACTAATTACCAATTAATCATACAATTTTTATGCATTTTTGAACTTTGTTAGAAAATCTGTGCGCACGCTAGTTCCCACATTTTTTGAGCTGCCGGCTAAAAAGTTGTACGCAAAGGAACTATTAGCGACCGATGATCCGTATTTACTTTGGCTAGGATGGATCGAACCGTTAAAATTTTATGAGACTTAATTTTGTTAATTTTACGAAAAATTAGTATTTTCTTCCTAACACGAGTTTTCGTATCAAATATTGAGTTAAGACTAAAATAAGCAACAGATTCGTGATCAGTGGGAAAAAATTCAACAGACTGGAATTGACGAATTGACGAGTAACTGCAATTTTTACAGGGAATCTTTGTAGTTCATATTATAAAAAAAATTACTGATTTTTAGTATTTTCAGCCATACTTTTTCAATCGCGATTATTTGCTTTCATCGTCAAAGTTTCCTCCACGAGGAAGCCAAACAAATCACATAAAATGATTTTTTATAGAAACTACACAAAAGTAGATTAGATGAGGAAGTTTTGTGTCTCATTTTTATTCCCCTCAATGTCGAAGGAATTTAATATCCGGTACGCAGTCTCGATCGGGACTCGTCGATAATGGAAGATTTATCGTTTCCAGCCGATAAAACACGAGGCGATAACAATAGTCGAGGAGCAACGATAATTCAACCTCGACCTTGACGGCTCTCCGCACCCCGAGTTTCTTATACGCCTTGGCTATTTTTAAAACTATTTCAACGATGATCTTTCATCGTCGTACGACAATGTGTCAGGGAGTTACGGACGCTCGCGTCCTTGTTGGCAAATGGTGCATCACCGGAGCCGTCTATTCTACTCGAAAATGGGTGTGCTCTTTGCAGGGCTGTACATACGCGATGGATACGTATTACGTACGGTCTCTCTTTCGTACCGGATTTTTTTCATCAGCCACTTACTCGATCCACTAGGCCAAGTAACGACTCGTATTAATTTGAAACTCACGAATCAACGAAAGTCCACGCGATGCATCGAAGTGAGCACACGTAATGGGGCCTCCCGCAATTCTGTTCTCGTCCACGCTAAAAATCATTATAATCTTTGCGCGCCCGTCCCGCGATCGCTGGCATTAACCGCGCCGACTGAGCGCGAAGGAGATTCCTACTGGATATCGATGGCAAATTAGGGAATCGCAGGAAAATCGAAGCGAGTTTGCCACGCGTAAAAAAAAATCTGGTCCACCAGAATTTTTTTTTTATCAATGGAACTTTCAAGATTTTTTTTTATATGTCTGATCTTTACCATGGAAAATTAGGGATTTGGCCAAAAAAATTCAAGCGAATCGGTCACGGCAATTTGGTTGAACAAATTTCTTTTTTTTTTACCTGATCTGATGGAACCTTCAATCGTCAAATTTTACCGAGGAATATATAGAAAAATATAGAAAGATATTCTCTATGAGTTTAATTAGTTAAATTGAAGTGAAATATTTAAAAAAATATTTCTGGCTTTTAGGGAAATTAGGGAATTGGAGAAAAATTTAAGCGCCCAGGTCACGTCAATAAAAAAAGAAAAGTTGGTTAAACTAATTTCTTCTTTTTTTACCGGATGAAAGTTACGGTTGAGGGATTAATCAATATTTCACTTCGGCGATCCAACGGGCCAGGAATTTTCAATTGTTCCTACGTTAAATGATAAAACAAAGTTATTTCGTAACGGTTCAGTCGGACGTGCATCCGCATTGTGTGGCACGGTGCGAGCGCCGTAAAAGGAATTTATATCTCACGTATAAATCTCAAATCGTCGAGGCCGATAGTACGGAGAATTTTTGGCGCCGAGCACTGGTGGCACCCGCTATCCGACAAGCGCGATCTGCGTGTCTATGCAACATCGAACCGCTCGTCCGTGGAGTCGAGACTGTAAATCTCCGCTCGGCACGATTGTGCAAAAATAAATGGAACAAAATCTCGCGTGTATCGAATGTTTTACCAAATTTTCGCGAAGCTTTCCAAAAACAGTAAACAAGATTTCAAAGTCAAGATAAAACAGGAGAACAATAAGGCTGCCATAAAGGTCAAATTTATCGGATTGGTTAAGTTCCAAAAAATAAAAAATAAAACGGGAAAGCAATTAAACAAATCTATCTACCAGGAGAGACGAATTGAGAAATAATTATAATGTCTCCCGATAAAATTAATAATATTCATACGCTAGTAAATGACTGCGTCGTCATCTGTAAAAAAAAAAAATTAGATAGCCGAGCATTTTTTACTGCATTCATTTTTACAACTCGAACCGATCCAAAAAAAAATAGTAAATAAATATTGGAACGTCAAAATAAAACAGGAAAAAAAATAAGGTAGCCATGGGGTCAAAATTTCTCGGATTGATGAAGTTCCCTAAAAATTAAGAAAATAAAAACAAGAAGGCAATTTAATCAATTGAGCGCCCGAAGACTCGGATCCAGGAAGAACTACAACGTCACCCGGTAAAAACACCAACATTCTTACGCCAGTAATCTCTTAAAAAAAGTGTGAGATTCCCGAGAATGTTTGCCATATAAATCTTTCCCACATCCAATTTAGACGATTTTAAAAAAATATCCACTTCCGCCAATCATCTACAAAGTTGAAACTTTCATAAAAAAAGCGACGGGAAATGTACATACGGCAAAATATGAAGAAGAAAAAAAAAAGAAAAAAAAATCGCTATTCTTTAAATTGAGGAACGTTTCTAATGATGTGTACTTAATTCGCATTCGAGTCGGGAGCCGTTCTGAGGCAGTTACATTGTCGCGGAGATCCCAACGTGAAGCAAAACGGAACTGGCGCTCGGAACTCGAGCGCGCAGGGACTATAATACATGTTTACACGCGGGTGAGAGTCAAGAGTCTCTGTATCTGATCTCTTGTCACCGTTCTCCTCTTTCACCTATCATTATTCGATTAAGAAACTTTCGTTCGTCGCCGCGAGCCCGTCTGTCGGATAATGTACGGAGGCGCCAGGCGGAGCGAGGGTACGATATTTCCTACGGCGTAGAATCGGGAGCGTGAGAATCGCGATGACCTACCGTGGCGAGGGAGTCGGCGAGGTAGCGCGCGAGACGAACCGACGTGTTCGCCCGCTCGAGAGCCGCACAATGCTGCTAGTTTGGCTCGCAAAGAGCAGAACAGAGCTGCTTTCGATTTGGCGTTTTTTCGTTATTGCAACGTGACTGCGCATGCGCATAGTCGTTTTCTGGTACGAATTTTCACCAAAAAATGATCATGCGCATGCGCATAGTCGTTTTCTGGTACGAATTTTCACCAAAAAATGACCATGCGCATGCGCATAGTCGTTTTCAGGTACGAATTTTCACCAAAAAATGACCATGCGCATGCGCCTAGTCGTTTTCTGGCACGAATTTTCACCAAAAAATGACCATGCGCATGCGCTCGGCCGGATTTGGGTGGAAATTTGTACCACAAAACGATTGTGCGCATGCGCACCATCATTATAACGGCAAATCGAAAGCACCTCAGCGCGGTGCGGGTAAACCGGCGAATCCGAACCCTCAACCGAGCTGGGATACGACCGGGTGTACAACCCATGCGCATGCGCATAGTCGTTTTCTGGTACGAATTTTCACCAAAAAATGCCCATGCGCATGCGCTCGGCCGGTTTTTGGTGGAAATTTGTACCACAAAACGATTGTGCGCATGCGCACCATCATTATAACGGCAAATCGAAAGCACCTCAGCGCGGTGCGGGTAAACCGGCGAATCCGAACCCTCACCCGAGCTGGGATACGACCGGGTGTACAACCGCTTCTCGCTATCGGTTCGCTGCCAATGCGCTCACTCGTATCGTACGACGTACCGGGCAAGTCGCTGTTCAGCATTGCATAAAACTTACGCGCGAGTTGAGACCTTTCCTTCCGTGGCGATTGCCGGGCCGCGGCAGCAATGAGACTTCGACGGAGTGGAAAGAGCGAGGAGATCGGACCGTATATTCACGCTCGGACAATGCGAGACCAGCCGGGCTGCTCGGTAACCGAGCAGAAATATTATAATAATCGCGACCTTCCGCGAATCGCATCGCCACGGGTTTCGCTCGGTAATGTACGAGCGACGATGAAATTTCTGAGAAATTGTGTTTGAAAAAAATTGATGAATGAAAAAAGTTTTTTTTATGGAAGAAGAGAAGATATTATGATAATCGCGACCTTCGGCGATTCGGATTGCCACGAGTTCCCTCTATAATATAGAAACGCAGATAACGTTTCTGAAAAAATTGTAAAAAAAATAAATGGATAAAAAAACTTTTTTATATTAAAGAAAAGGAGAAAATATTATAACAATCGCGAACTTCCACGATTTGAGTTGCCACGTCTTCGCTCTATAATATATAAACGCAGATAAAATCTCTGAGAAATCTTTATTAGAAAATTAATGAATAAGAAAAACTTTTTTCAAAACAAATAAGAGAAAATATAATAATAGCGACTTCCCGCGAATCGGATCGAAATGTCTTTGCTCGATAATATATAAGCGGAGATAATATTTTTGAGGAATTTATAAGAATTTAAAAAAAGAGAGATTTGACTTGATTTGGAAGTAAACAACGCTGCCCGAAAATTTCGAATGGAAATAATTCTCGAGGTAGTGTCGAGCTTGAGGGAAGGTCGGGGGAAGAAAAATTGAAGGAATGGTTAACCCGTTCGCCCCGAAGTCTCGTGGAATTTCTCGGGCATCGTCAGCGTCGCAGTGCGCGTTGCGCCGCTCCCCTCCCTGCGTGCGATTCTTCCTGCGATGGAAGTGCACTGAGTACACACGGGACACCTCATTACGTCTTTCTCTCACGCTTTGTCACGCGCGATGCATGCATACGCTACTGTGCGGCGAGCGCACACATACCGGGGAGCGACGGTCGGACGTTTACGAAGAAGATCGTGTGAACTCTACGGCATGACTCGGGCACGTTGGTACACATGAATCTCGCGAGTCCCGCTGATGCAGGGATTTTTCGCGGCCCGCACGCATGCGTGCACACACGTATGGAGATTAAGATGATAATAGCGACGGGGGGGGAAGATTATGAAACGTGGCGTTTCGCCGTAAACACTTTCAGGGTTCAGCATCGATTTTCACTTTTTTACTGACACCCGGGATAATAATAAAAAATCCCACCCACAATATCGTTTTTAAAAATTCATTTAAAAAATAGGTTAATGATAAAAAAAAATATTTCAGAAATGTTCTCGAAAAAAAATATGTTAATGGTGTTTAACCGTCGAAAGAATGCTGTAGAGATATTTTCGCCGAACTTGTCTCATCGACGATGATTCAGACCCGGACTATGGACAGACCCGGAATAAAAAGAAAAAATCCCACCAACGACATCGTCTTTAAAAAGTAATTGAAAAAGGGTAATAATAATCAAAAAAGTTTCAAAAGTGTTGAAAAAAAAAAAAAAAACAAAGCTTCCTCTATGAGGAAGCAAAATTATTAATGTCTACCACCGGAAGAACGCTGTACATATTTTTCACATATTTTTCACATATTTTTTTATATATTTTTTTTACATATTTTACATATTCTTTCTGAACTAGTGGATTTGCGGACCACTCGACGCATCGACTATGATTCAGGGTTCAGTGTCGATTTTCATTTTTTTACTGACAGACCCAGAATAAAAAAAAAATATCGTTTTTAAAAGTTAATTACGAAAAAAGGTCAATGATAAAAAAAAATCGTTTCAAAAACGTCCCCGAAAAAATGCATAGTATATATTAATGATGCTCAACCATCAGAAGAATGCTATAAAGATATTTTCGCTGAACTCGCAGAGCCGCGGGCCACTTGTTTCATCGACTATGTACCAAAACTCGGTGATTTATCGCGCATGAATTTTCGTCCGCCCGATCCGCTCCATAGCGGAGCAGTCAACGAGTTCGTATAACCGAGGAATAACTTCCTCGCCGAGAGGTCTCGGCGCTGCCGAGGTTTCTCGACCCCGCGGGGGCTCACGCACGCTGCGCCGTTTTCTGAGCGCTCTCGTCTCTCCCCGCCTCTCTCTCTCGCTCGGTCGTAAAGTATTTCGCGCTATTGTGCCGCGAGACCGGAGAGCCGAGCGGTTCTAGCCATTGCGCGCGCCTGTCCGATGAGACCGACGAGAGACTTCTTTTCACGACCCCGCTGCAACGAGCCTGCGAGCGCTGTTACCTACACAAGAGAGAACGCGCTGACGCACATGTGCAGCTCCCGACTACCTCATAAGGCCAAGAGTGCATACCCCGTTTTTTGCTCACCCTTCGATCTTTCTCTCCTCATTCTCCTTCCATTTAGTCAACACGCCGGCCTGTACTTTTGCACTCCATCCTCGAAGCACCTGAACGAAACCATCATTTTTCTGCTTCTAATTTTTCATTTTTCATTTTTCATTTTTCATTTTTCATTTTTCATTTTTCATTTTTCATTTTTTGTAAAATTGGGTAAAGTTACATATACATTTCTTTTTAATGGGCTTTTATTCCTTTGAAGTCGCGACTCGCAAAAATATTTCGTATCATAAGCAAAGGCACATGCATGCATGGCAATTTTTGCCTTTCGTTTTTTTTTCTCTCAACGTCGCGGTGCCGCAGGAATGCAACGGTGATTTTTCGGCCACAGGTATTTTCAAGCCTCTTTCAAGGCCACCGAATATCGAAAACCACGCACGAACTTTATTTCGTACTGAATGTATTTTCCACCCCAATTCTCATTTTTCATATTTAATTTTTTTTGTTGGAATATTGAATAAAGTCACATTTGCATGTTTTTGTATATTATTCTACGTACCTTTGAACTCGCCACTTTGAGCAATTTTTCGTATTGTAGCCAAAGTCACAGCAATGTTTGCCTTTCGTTTTTTTTTCCTTCTCATTCAACAACTCGGTGCCGCAAGAGTGCAAATCTAATTTACCATATTTAATTTTTTTTTTTTGTAATATTGAGTAAAATCCCATTTGCATGTTTTTGTATATTATTCTACGTACCTTTGAACTCGCCACTTTGAGCAATTTTTCGTATTGTAGCCAAAGTCACAGCAATTTTTGCCTTTCGTTTTTTTTTTCCTTCTCATTCAACAACTCGGTGCCGCAAGAGTGCAAAGCTAATTTTCCAAGTCCGTCGAATATTGGAACCCGCGCACGAACTTCATTTCGTGTCGAATGTATTCAAGCGCTGCTGGTGCTTCTTTCATTTAGTCGACGCTCTCTTTCGCCGGGCAGCCCTTTTTTTTCCTTTCATTCTTATTCTTCATAAGCGCGAGTTGCGCACCGAGGGAGGAGAAAAGAATAATTGAACTCGCGCTGCTCCGTGCCGCTTTGCTGATACAAGCGGAGGATCAACGTGCAGCAACCGCTCGTACAGCCAGCGTGTACCTCGCGACGTTAAGACACGTACGCGTACGTGCACTGCCTACTGGCCGGCTCGAGTCCGCTGCGCTCGCGATGCCACGTTTAAGTGCGAGCTTTCCTTCTCCCCCTCCGCACTCCAACGCGCTGCGATGCTGCTGGAGCTTCGCGATAGCCGCCGGCCGACGTCGATTGTCAATGCCAAGGTCCCCGAAGCCCGAGCGTTCTCTTTCGCCTCGGCTCACGAGATCCCGACATGCGACTTCTTCGATGGAACGGCACAACCGACCGAGGCGCTCGGACGCAACGACTCGAACTACGCACCTCGGCGGACAACTATATCTCCGCTCTTCTCTCGGAAAAACATTGTCCCGGGAAAAATGCTTCACCGGGGTAAAGGAGCGTTTATATTCAAGAATCTTACGGTAATTATTCACTAAGGAGAGACAATGCAGTTTTTTTACAAAATAAAATTGGAGCGCTATTGAAAAGTCGTTTGTTGTGAGATTCACATTTTTTTTTTCCTAATATTCATATATTATTGAGATATGTGATAAAAATACATATATCTACTGTATACATTTATGTATACACTATATTTTCGCTTGAAAAATTGGTTATTTTCAACCCCCCTGCCCCTCAAATCAGCAATGTCGAGAGATAGGTAAAAAGGGTTGAAATAGCATTAAAAAAATTAAATAAAAATTATTATATTTTTGTGAGATTAACAATTTCTTTTTTTTATTCCTAAAATTTATGTATTATGTAGATATCTGTGACAGATATATCTGAGACAATATTTAAAAAAAAAATACCATATACATTTATATACAGGATATATTTTCGTGCGAAAAATGCCTTATTTTTAATATTGCGTTTCGCATTACACCCTTTTTCGTGCACCAGAATATTCTATTGGTCGGATGACTTTTATTTTAATCACTGATAAGAACAAAACGTTTCTTGGCCGAGAATCGTCGAAGCCCCGCTCCCAAAATCAGCGATTTCGGGAGATAGGTAAAAAGGGTTAAATTGTGCAGCGACTGCAGGCGAAGCCCATTGTCTCCGGAACGAAGAATTCCCGTGCGACGCTGGCGCGGCGATCGGGGTCTCTGCATTCTCGATCCGTCGAGACGTCCGACCACACGTGACTCGCGAGTCAATTGGCCTCCGAGAGGGAAGATAACCGGACCGGGATTCATAAATAAAACGCATACGCCTATAAATGCCCCTACGCGCTCCGACGAAGTACACGAGAAATTATGCATTTATGCCGCAGACCGCAATCTAATCTGTATTTGATTACGTTATATCGTACTTCGAACGAATAGGTTTGCAGGCAGAAAATTCAGAGCTCCCGCGATCGCCGATAAAGAGTTTGATCATACATATATATATATATATATATATATATATATATATATATATACTGTTCACTACAGCGCATACCGTCTGCTCGGTGCAGACTGCATGACCGCATGATCGACTGCATTGTCGGGCCGTCGGGATATATCCTACACCCGGCGAACGTGATCCGAGTGTTAAACAGCACGTCGAGAGCTCCATCTCCACTCCCGGATGAAGCGCGACCGAAATCCTCTCGGATAAAACTGCCAGACAAAAAAGAAGCAGCCACCGCGAACCGCGCGCATCGAAACGGTCAATTTTCTATCGGCGATAGTCAGGAATCCGACACTTTGTCGCTTAAACACGGGCAAACCAGGCATTATCGATTCCTTTTTTATTCGAGCTTGTTTGCCTTTTTTTTATTCTCTTTTTTTTTGTCGCTTCTTCTTTTCTTGACTCTTTTTCTTCTCTGTTGTTCGGGCAATTCGTTCAGAGGCTTTTCGTGCTGCACCAGTTTTATTGAATGTCGTCTTGGCCACTTGGCCCTTATTTTTTTTTGTTTTTTTTTTTGACTCTATTCTTTCCGGGCTCTTTGTGACTTCGGGAGGCTGGATGGCCTCTACGTGACCGTGGGCCAGACACCGGGAAGCCGGTGCGGCCGCGGCACAGTATCGTTTTACATAGCTATACCTGTGTGTGCTTTAATGCGAACGCTAGACGGCAGACTATGGTATACACGTTTTTAAAGTGTGCTTGAAATTGAGAAGTTTTTTCGACCGGGCGGCCGGCGCATATTAACCGTTGGGCCAATATTCTGGAGATCGTATTTTCTTAGTTCTAGACGCTTCTTTTTCGTACTCTTCCGACAGCGCAGTGTTCTATGTATCCTTCCGTTTTTTTTTACCTTTTCACATTGCAGCGTACAGTTTATTCCATTAATTTAGTAGAGATCACGTGCACAAAATATGCCGAAGAAAAATCTCCCATGCTTGCGAAACTAAAATCTCGCGGATACCAGATTTATTCCTCACTGCCAAATTCATGAGGGCAATCGACCATAAGTTTCAACCGATTCATAAGCTTTTGACGAAATGTTATTTAAAAAAATTGATATTGTACTCAACTCTGTTACGCCATGATTTTAAGCTGACATAACCGATGCTGTAAATAATGTCACTATAGAGTTTTTATACAATAAACAAATAATTTTTTTTTTAATTTAAGTTAGTAGGGGTAGCGAAACAGAACAAATATTTTGATTATTGAAGTCTCGAAAACAATTTAAATAATCCCCTCTGCACCACTAGTCATTTTCGCCTCTTTGGTATTATTGGATAGGACTTTGTTACTAAAATTGGTATGAAATATTATAGGTTCAAACTTTGTAAAAAAAAAAAATGCTTGTGTTTTACGCGAAAGTGTGTTCTACTCGTAATAAAGGTGGGCGTGTCGAAAATTGGTCTCCCTGGTCCACGTGCTTATATGTACCTTCCATTACAGCGAGGGCACGCAATTTTTGCAGTTAAAAAAACACGAGTGTGTAATTCAAGCTGCTGCGCGCCCGAGCGCGGTACCGCGTTGAACATCGCGCAGAAAACCTCGATGATTCGTTACGGACAAATTCACTTTATGGAGGAGGCCGACTAGCTCGAGCAATAACGAGTAATTGGGGTGGAAGGGAAGTAATAGACTTTTCGAAATCCAGATTACACGCGTAGTGGAACTCGCGTGCGTTTGCTTCCCGTATTGGAAATGAAAATTTTACATTAATGCCGCTCAATTTTTTTTTCTTTTTTTTTCGTGGGTCGAGTGGGTAAATTTTTTTTTTTTCCTCCATCGATGCAAGAAGGCTTCCCTCAAAACTTGTTAATATTGGCCGCGATCCTTGTCATATCGACTTTCACTCCGGGACAAATTGAAAAATAACATTTTCTCTCACGACGTTCCCTCCGACGGGGCACTCAACTCTGCGAGTTTCATGTTTCAGCATGAGATATTATTAAATTACAACGGGATAGACACGTCTGTACCCCTCGACCGATCTCCGAGGCCTTCGAACTGCCAATCTGATGCGAATGTTTTCATAGCGAATCTTCCACAGATATTTCAACACATTTGTATCTTGCTCGAGGCAGCCCAATAATCTCAGATTTTGCAATTACTTTGGCATAGAAAAATACCTTCGGCGTAGAAAACGAAAATCGTAAATATTAAAAAATTACATTATTTTCATAGTTTATATATAAATGTATGTACAACACGAAATTTAGCTCAATCAGGGATTTAAACACATTTCAAGATGACATAAAATGTTCGCACCGGAAAGCTGGATTTAGGCCAATAGACGTGCATCCATAAACGTTCAACATATTTCAATACATTTGTATCTAGATCGAAGCACCCCAAAAATCTCAGATGTTTTTTATTTAGGAATTAGATTAGAAGATTATTTTGGATTATAAAAATGTAGAAAAATATTAGATTATTTTACCATTAGAAAAATTCGTTCGGCGTAGAAAAAAAAATCGTAAATATTAAGTAAAGTCATACGACTGAGTATTGTATAGCAGTATTTTCATCCTCCACATTGTTCAAATAAAAATATTAAAAAATGTCGTTACATTCATCGTTTACACAGCGCGAAATTTCGCTCACCCACAGATTAAACCAATTTCAAGATGACATAAAATTTTCGCACCGGAAAGCTGGATTTGGCCTAAGAGACATACATTCATAAACGAGTGCCGGAAGTGCCGACTCAGCCGGATGCTCTTAAATTTGCATTAAAACCTACCGTGCTAACTTGCGTGGGTAACGATAATCCTTCTACATATTACAACGCGTTATTATCTGCTCAACAATAAAAAAATGAAAAAAAATCTTAAGGTCGCTCGTTAAGAGATTAAAGAATTTATGTAAATAAAAAAATTACAGAATTAAGTAAATCGGTTGTTTTCCCGGTAGCGCAGAACTCGGGACGCAAAACGCCTTCGACGGCGATGGAGAGGGATTCGCGACGAGGCTTGGAAAATTAATCCGGGTTACTCGAATACGGCGTTGCTTGCGCGTAGCCAATTTGGGAGGCGAGCTAACACCCCGGTTAGCGGGGATAACGAAGCCACTCCGGCCGGAGCGAGCCCGCTCAGGAATACGGCAGTCAACGGAGCGCGGCGCCGCGGATTCGTTGGAATATCTTGTTGGAAACTGTTTGCCGTGCAAAGAGTGCGAGGGACGGAGAGACCGACATTACGGGGATGCGGGCGAGGGGAAGGGAGAGAGATATCAGAGAGTGTACGAAGCCCCGAGATGAGCTGGGGAAACGGTTGACGCGGCCGTTACGGACGACTCGCATGCTGGCTTAGTAGAACTCGGATTTACCATTCCGGATAACCCGTCGGGACCAGATAGACGCTTCGGGCCCTGCTGTTTGCAGCCGCCTCTGCCTCCTTCGCCGACCAAAGAAACTCCCGCGAGATGAACGGATAATAATTCAGCGGAAAAAAAAAGCTTGTTATAATGAAGATACTGCCTTTGGGATGGAATAGCGAAGACTCCGCTTGCTATAATCAATTTCTGAGCTGGGCAGTAGTCTTCAGTACTTCAGGTACTTTTCAACACTTGAAGTACTTTGTAATACTTGATGCACGTTTTAGTATTTTTTTAGTACTTGAAGTACTTTTTAGTAGTTGAAGTACTTTTTATTACTTGAAGTACTTTTTAGTAGTTGAAGTACTTTTAAGTACTTCAAGTACGTTTTGAGTGCAGGCTCGCATTACGGATTCTCGACGAGTAGAATGACATCCTGTTTTTCTTAATATATGATCATCTGTCGAAACGTTTCAATAACTTTGATATGATGAGAATTATTATTTTTTTAATTCTTTAAGAAAACAAGAATGGGTACTTCCTTTCTGTTTTTTATTAAACAAAATATGTAATAAATAAGGAAGCCATGTGCAAATTACTTTGCACCTTTCATTAAGTCTAGATAACACTTGACGCTAGCAGCCTAATTGCTAAAGGTACTTGATACTTCAAGTACTTGTGATTCTTTGTACTTTGCACGTGAAGTATTTTTTGGTACATTTCCCAGCTCTGATCAATTTTGTGAGGCAACGAAAATAAAATAAAAAAATCTATGCGGAGAGTTTGTATAGTTTTGTTTGTGTCATATTTTTCGGTACAGATTAATTAATTTCAAACGGTAGCTGAATATATCGCTACACAAAATACTTATGATTACAGCGTAACAGGATTAAATTTCCAATAAAAGACAGAGTGGAAATACGTCAGGAGATATCCAAGTAGCTGCAACGAATTGAAACTGTTGCTGCATTTACAGAAATTACTTGTACAGAGTGCTAACGGGAAGTTGGAAGGTTGTACGTGCGAAAGGGGTGAATATAAAAAATTCACATTGCACTCACGCAATTGCGCTGGAGGGAGGCAGGAAGGAAGTAGCGCGCTACACTTGAGAATTCTTCGGGGATCCAGTTAGCACTGGGCATGGGAAGGTCTAGACAAATAAATTTTCAATGTACTCGAGGGAATTTCCCCGAAGATGGGAAGCAGCAGGAAGTGAAAAAGTCTCGAGACAAGTCCTGCGGACTGTAAACCTGGCATTTATCGATTCGTTTCTTTTTGCCCCAGTACCGGAAGTCCTTCGGATTTTCCGCTTCGCGGATAAACACCTGCGGCGGTCTTGCGAACGCTATTTTCTCGCCTCGCGTTTAATTGCTCAATTGTGGCGACTTACGTATATATATATATATATATATTTGTGGTTTGCGCGTTTATTTATGTTTCGCTCACACAGAAACTCACGCAACTCCGACATACCAGTGTGGAAATTTGTCACATTCCGGAGAGATTGAATTTAGCCTGCAGGTAGCGTGGCCTACATCAGAAAACTGGACAGGCGCTAGAAAAGGGATAATTCTCAATAGTGAGGAAATCTTGTTTCTCGACTGATGCCAGCTTTACTTCAAAAGCTAGCCTAGATGTGGTGCGGTGTGTGGCACTGGCCAGTGCTGGACAGTCACTACACATTACCTATAGTAAGGAAATCTTATTTCCCGACTGATGATAGCTTTGCCAGCTTTCTCGTTAAAAGCTACCCAAGTTGTGAAGATTTGTCAGAGTCCGTGTGAAAATTTGTCAGAGGCCGGGGAGATTGAGTCTAGCCTGCACTAGCGTGTCGGCACATTTATATCTCTACCATTCACAACTCTACCAGAAAACATCTCTCCCCAAACATCTCTACCAGAAAACAAGTCTCCCGGATAACAACTCTACCAAAAAAGATAATTCTAACAACTCTACCACATAACAACTACACCAGAAAACATCTCTACCGTATTAGAACTCTACCAAAAACTCTCCCCGAATTTAAATAAAACTCTCCCCGAATTTATATAAAACTCTACCGGAATTAAAAAAAAACTCTCCCGGAATAAAAATAAAAATTCGGGGAGAGTTTCATTTAAGTTCGGGGAGAGTTTTATTTAAATTCGGAGAGAGTTTTATTTAAATTCGGGGAGAGTTTTATTTCAATTCCGGGAGAGTTTTATTTAAATTCGGGGAGAGTTTTATTTCAATTCCGGGAGAGTTTTTGGTAGAGTTGTAATACGGTAGAGATGTTTTCTGGTAGAGTTGTTAGAATTATCTTGTTTGGTAGAGTTATTATCCGGGAGAGATGTTTTCTGTTAGAGTTGTTATCTGGTAGAGTTGTGAGTGGTAGAGATATAAATGTGCCAACGTGTCCTATATGGGAATACAGGCTAGGCGCTAGAAAGTAACCTGGACAGACTTTGGACAATACCTGTAGTAAGGAAATCTTGTTTCTCGACTGATGCCAACTCTGCCCGAAAAGCCACCCTAGGTGCGTGCTGGCGAGGCCCCGGCCAGCAAACCTTGACAGAAATGGCTCGCGCAGGTAACGATGGGAACGGAAGAAAGTTTCGAAATTTATACCTATTATTGTGCAATTAAAAATCATTTGATCTAATTTATTCCATGCGGGCCGCCCGAGGATCCAAAACCTGCTTCTCACGCATAAAACTAACCGAGAAGAAAAATA
The DNA here is from genome assembly GCA_917499995.1 of Ichneumon xanthorius. Lineage (NCBI taxonomy): Eukaryota > Metazoa > Arthropoda > Insecta > Hymenoptera > Ichneumonidae > Ichneumon > Ichneumon xanthorius. The sequence goes on along the minus strand of OU824205.1, from coordinate 13,614,614 downwards.
TTTTACTTCGTCGTCAATTTGTTTTTTTTTATCCACCCAGAATTATTTAGAATATTAATTGAAGTGCGTGTCGAATAGGCCATGTAATCTTGAAGTATCTGCAGCATCAAGTGCCTATATCGGTTCCGAGCGTGCGTCCTACGTTACTAAAACTTCCTGTTAGCCTTGCGATCGTTTCTCGCAACGCACCTCCTCCTCGAAACGGTGACGGCAAAACTCGACTCTCGCACTTGCACCATATAAAAAATAAAAATAAAAAAAAAATACTTGATTTTATGTTGAGACTCGCGGGGCGAGTTCGACCTTGTGAAACAATTATTAAGGAGCGGCGTCAATGATATCCGCAGAGGTGTTAAGGCTGAAGAATCCTTTTATACGTCTCACCTCTGCCGCGCCAAATCGAGATTCCCGTCTGCAAATGTCTCAACGCGTTTGACTTGAACAGACTTTCTGCATTCCAAAAAAAAATAAAAAAAATCCTTAAAGGATCGAATTCCCGTGGGCAATCCCGAGGCCGTGAATTTTCCGAGGGCTATCGGCTTTTCGGGATTGAAGCTCTCGTGCGAAATCCCCCCCAAGGCCTCACGCGCGAATGGATCTATCGACCGGCAAGGCCGTCCGTCCGTCGCAACCGGCTCTCCATCTTCGGGCGGATCGGAAAATTTTTAGAGAATTTCAATTTCTCAACGTCTCGCGGCCGAGGATTTTTCCTATCCGAGTATGTAATTTTTTGCTTCCTCATAGAAGAAACTTTTTGCATAAAAAAAAATGCTCGAGATTTTTATGAAAACCTGTTCGGAATAGCAGGAAAGTCGGAAAATTATATTTAGAGGAACTGTCTGGATGGATGTCGGTGTGTGTGTCTCGGACGCCAAAAAATTAAAACTCTTATAACTTGAGAACAGTTCGAGCTATTAAGCTGACATTTCTAATGTGGGTAGAAAGGTCAAGCCTCAATGTTTGGTTAAATTTGTAACAAAATACTGCCAGACATAAAAATATTTCGCGTTTCTGATTTTTGCTAAAAAAAAGTCAGTGCGGACAAAGGATAACTCAGCTTTTACAATTGCTGAGTTATCGGGCTAAAAAGTAGTACACAAAGGGACTATTATCATATCGACTGATGATCCCTGTTTAATTTGGCGAGGATCGATCAAGCCGTTCAAATTTTGTGAAATTTTGAATTGTTTGAATTTCTCGAAACATTTTTTTTTCTGACCCGATTTACCCTATCAAATATAGAGTTAAGAGTAAAATAAGCGTCAGACTCGTGATCAGTGTGAAAAAGTACATCGGACTTTGCTCCGAGACGACGAACAACTACACTTTTTATAACTTTTTTAAAAACTCGAAAATTGTCCCAATAACTTTAGGACTTTTTTGCCCCATCGATGCGTCCCGACACTCCGTCCCTTTTTGCCCCACAGTCCCATTTCGTCCCTTCTCCCCTACATCAGCCAAGGAAGCTTTTTGAAAAAATTAATTTGCACAATTTTAAGAAATTTCCATTCGCCTCCAAAACGACGAATTGCCCACATCCGTCAGAATTCTACGTAGATCTCGAGCGTCTGAGGAAAAATCGAGAAAGGGTATCGCGTGTGCATTTCATCCGTGACTGGAACGCACACACGCCGATCCCCTCTGGAATACACAGCCGGAGACTTTTGCAGCGCACACTTCAATTTCAGGCACGGCCGTGCGCCATACATCCGAGTTATGGGCAAATGGCTGGTGGAGAGCTTTCATCCTCGCAGGTATACATCTTCTTTGATCCGAGCCGCCGCCCCTCGCGAATCCCGCGAGTATCGCGGCGAGCGATAAAGAACGGCAGCGCCGAAGAGGACGTCAAAAAAAAAAAAAAAAAAAAAAAAAAAATGTTCGAGCGAGAAGCAACACTCTCGGAACCGAGAGAGTTCTAAGTGCAAGTCGGCATATCGGGTTCGGTGCGAACCCTCAGCGCTGAGCCTAAATGCAGATCTCGGCCGAGAGAGCGGCTATCGGTGATCTCGGCGAATCGTGCCAAGTGTACAGGCCGACCGAAAAGCTCCTTACGACTCCGACCGGCCGTTCTCGAATTATCTAACCCTGACGAGAGAGCGCCTCTGCACAGTCGATAAGTCACTCTCGCGATCCATTGAATCCGCCGATCGAACGATCGCCCGGTGCGAGGCGCAGCTCTCGCCGGTAAATCGACCGAGAGGCTCGTGAGAACGATTGGGTTCGGTGCAATCGGCGGGGGAAAATTAATTCCGACGAATCGATAACGAGACGAGCGGCGGTTCTGCGGACGCGGCTGCGTCGGCTTCTCTGTTAATTATAAATCGTAGGATTTATAATTACAACCGGGCGAGATAACGCGATTTCGTCCGACGATCGTTACGCGCGGACTGGGATTTCTACTGTTTCGGGAAATTTCGATGATAATCCGGGGATGATATCGGACATGGGATAGGGGAGACCGGGGCAAAATGGCACACCGGGGCGAAACGGGATAATGAGACAAAACGCGATTTTCTCCAATAACTTTGAGATGGTGGCGATGGTGGTAGGTACGGCAAAACGGGCTTAAAAATCCGGATGTATCGTTGGGACAAAAAAAAAGCTCCAAAAATTATTGGAAAATTTAGTTTTGCCCTCACAGTCCCGTTTTGCCCCGCTGTGCCATTTTGCCCCGGTCTCCCCCAAATTTAACTTCGAAGCTAATGTTCATTCGTGGATTTGTCGTTGATTATGCAACGTAATGCCAATTTTCTGATTGGGTGGGAGGGGGGTGATTAATTAATTTATTGTCGCGGTGGGTTGTAATTTGTATCGGATAAAATGTTTTGATGTTATGTAAATTGGAGAGGAAAATTTAATCGGGCGCCGAGTGGACTGACCGAGAGTTCTCTTGCGACGACGAATGCAGGTGAGACGGGGTTAAACGAGGCTAGAATTCAATTTTTTTTTTTTTTTTTTTTGCTTTTTTTCAGTGCCACAGTCGTGTCGGCACTTTGGTGCCAAGTGGCGGGCTCGACTGTGCTATAGATACACGCACCTGGAAATAGCTGCGGCCCGCTAAACGTCTACGTGCTTCCGCGATTTTCATCACGGTAGAACGAGCTCGAGAGGGAAGCCCGGATTGCAGGTTCGTCAGTCGTTTCGTCGATACTCGACGGTGAATCGATTTTTAAGTGATACTTGATCATTTTTTTTCCTTCTCATATGTTCATTTTATAAAAAGTTTCCGTGGTGTCGATTCACGCTTTCGATTTTCCTGCTTCGTCTATATATCTTTCGCTGCGCAACAACTCCAGGAATATGCACTGAGAATAAGGAGAGTATTTCCTACTAGAACGAATTGCCAGGGGGAACGCCTACATAGATAGTTTATGATGGTATATATATTCAATTGGTTAAACTATAATTATGGTTGCAACGATGGTTGTTTATCATTGTGGCAACTATAAAATATAGACGCCGCCTTGGAAACTATATTTTATGGTAAAAAGTCAGTACGGCGGTTTTACCATGTAATTTTTTCTCTATCTAATTTTTATAGTCGTCAATAGTCTCGAGAAAGGCGCTGGTTCAAGAAATGAACTGAACTCACGAAATAAATAAATAATTCTCTGTTCACTGGTGTTAATTGAGAAGAAAAATATACCGTGCACAAAGTAAAATCGTTACCAACATTTCTTGTGCGCAAACGTCGACAATTCCTGTCCCGTTAATTTAAGAAAAAAAAATTGTCCGTTTCCCAAAAACGTCTCTTAATTTTGCAAGTAATTTTTTTGTAAAATGAACGAGAAAATAATTGTGGACGTTTGTGGACAAAAAAGTTAGTTAAATGCACAAATCGTTTTTTACTGTGCATCGAGAAACGCCCCGGTTACGTGGTAGTTTTTAGTTTTAAATCCGTTAAATTTTTATTTAATTTCTATTTCTTTTTTTTAAAAAGCAATCAGTCGATTTCCGGTTAAAACTCCCAGAACGATCGGGTCTTAAATATTTCAGTCGTTCGATGATTTCTTTTGTTTTTTTTTATTCTCCTCAAAGAAAAGCGACACAAGACATTCAGAGAGAAAGATTATCTGGAGAGAGTCTCGGAGGCACGAATAATAAACATTGGGCATTTCTTGCCGGCTCGCAAGGGCACCGCGGTTGTATACGGCACGGAGCGAAGCCAGCAGTCAGTGTTGTGACGAGCTGCAGGTATCGAACGAGCGGGTATACGTTGAAGGACCCAGGGCGAGGGAGAGAACGTAGGCATGGCAACCGCACAGTCTACAACCAAACCCTCCCCCGTTGCATCCCCCATCGAGTTTACAACTGTATCAAAAAGCGTTCACGAGCGAAACGCGCACGTAACGTACTTCTGTGTTGCCGTACGAGCGAATTGGAGAAAAGGGCGTATCGGACCTAAGAGCCGAAGAGCGCTATAAATATAACCAGCTCTTACGTGCGCCGTGTCTTTTAGGGTCGCGGCCTAAGACCACACTCGTCGTTACCCCGGAGCTCAATCGGAGGGTAAACAAAATTTTATAAAAAGTAAAAATTTTACGAGCAAATTGGAAAAAAGGGTGTATTGGGCCTAAGAGCCGAAGAGCGCTAAAAATATAACCAGCTCTTACGTGCCCCGCGTTTTTTAGGGTCGCGAGCTCAGACCACACTCGTCACCCTCGAACCTGATTTGAGGGTAAACAAAAAAATATAAAAAATAAAAAATTTACGAGTGAACTGCTCTTACGACCGATAATAACATTAGGGAATTGGAAAAGGGCTTTTACTACACCGGATCAGCTGGAGCGTACGTCCTTGGACATTTTATGGCGCTGCGTCGAGATTTTGCGTTTTAGCCCAAACACGGGTCTATTGACGATTATTTGCTTCAATTTATTCAAGTTTGGCGACTGAAACAAACATTGTTGTTGTACCAACAAAATACACTCAATGTAATTTTCTCAGTGTCAAGAGCCAAAGAGCTCTAAAAAAAATAAAACTAACTCTTACGCTAAGAGAAGAATATGGTAAAAAACTACCCAAACTAAGTCTAACCAAGTCTTAAATTTTCCAAGAATTTGTATCATAATATCTACGAAAACTTCTTATAAATTCGTTACTTCCTGTTATAGGTGGCGCCCTAGTTCCGTACTATTATGTGCTTATGGTAACATCTCTCAAGCGATATAGTCATATATAGTCATATTTAGGGTCGCTTGCTCAGGCCACACTCGTCGTTACCCTCGAGCCCAATTGGAGGGTAACAAAAAAAAATAAACGATAGCATTTTAACGAGCAAAATGCACAAAAGACCGACAACAGCATTAGGGAGTTTAAAAAATGGCTTTTACTACCCCGGACCAGTTTGAGCGTACATCCTTGCGTATTTTATGGCTACGTCGAGATTTTGCCTTTTAGCCCAAACACATTGTCGATTGAAACAAACAAAGAGCGCTAAAAAATAAAACTAACTCTTACGCTAAGAGAAGAATATGGTAAAAAACTACCCAAACTAAGTCTAACCAAGTCTCAAATTTTCCAAGAATTTGTACCATAATATCTACGAAAACTTCTTATAAATTCGTTACTTCCTGTCATAGGTGGCGCCCTAGTTCCGTACTATTACGTGCTATGATAACATCTCTCAAGCGATATAGTCATATATAGTCATATTTAGGGTCGCCTGCTCAGGCCACACTCGTCGTTACCCTCGAGCCCAATTGGAGGGTAACAAAAAAAAAAAAATAAACGATAGCATTTTAACGAGCAAAATGCACAAAAGACCGACAACAGCATTAGGGAGTTTAAAAAATGGCTTTTACTACCCCGGACCAGTTTGAGCGTACATCCTTGCGTATTTTATGGCTACGTCGAGATTTTGCCTTTTAGCCCAAACACGGGTATATCCGACCGGTATGGAAAGGTGTCGGTGTGGTCGTTAAGAAATACGTGTCCGAGCTGGAAGAGGCGTGTGGCGAGTACCGGGCGAACGCGTTCACCGGACACGAAACCTCGTAACGTATCAACGTGTCTGCAACGCGCACAACACATGTGAGCAAAAAAAAAAAAAAAAAAAAACATGCAACTTTTCCTCCGTACGTGGCGGACGCGCGACCAGTTCGGTTCACAGTCCAATTCACGCGCGGGCGTGTTATGGTACTCGGAGTTCCGAACGAGCCGGGCAGGACAGCGGAGCCGTCTGGGGAAGGCGAAGTATGCGCTATGATATCTGTATGTGGGCTCGAACGCAGGAGGGGGGGGGGGGGGGGGGGGGGACTAGCCAGTGCGAGACGAAACCGACCGCTGCGTGCGCGACCGGAGGTGCGGAAACGGATGCACCGGTGTTACTCTCGACGCATCGCTAACACACACGTTGATATAACGCATTTTTGCTCGAGCGCGCAGGACGGCAAAGCAAGGGAAAGCAAAAAAAAAAAAACAAGAAAAAGAAAATTAAAATTCCTCGATCATGTAGTCATTGAGCGGAAAATAATTCTTCTCGCGGAGCGTCTCAGAGATGGAATAAAAAAAAACCGGCAAAATTTATCACGGTATTCAATATTATTATTAGTTTTTTTATTATAAAAAAAAATTGCCATTAGTCAAATTTGAAGCAGGTGATTCGGGTTCAAATCACTTGAGTCGAGCTTTCAAGCTGAAATTTCTAAGGTCGGTTTGGTTACATTTTTAGCGAAATGCTTTCAGTCATCAAAATTTTACACGGTTTTGAATTTTGCTAAAAAAAGATTTATTTTTTATTTTTCAAAAAGCCATATTTTTCAAACCCGATTATTTTCGTTAACCGACAGCGCTTCCTCTACGAGAAAGCCAAAGACTCGCGGAAAAGGCTGTTTCGTAGAAGCTGCGTACACAAAAAGTAGATTAAATGAGGAAGCTTTGTGAAAATCAATTTCACGCTTTTTTATTCTCTCCCATGGAAATTAAGCGTATAAATTTCATTGACGCGCCGGAGAGTGAGCGAGGCTCGCTTTCCGTGTCGTCGATGGAAAACGGATGAGCGCAGGTGTAAATCCGCAGGATCCTCAGCGGCGCACGAGAGAGCTCTTCGAGAGAGGCCTCCGTGCATCTGGTGCGGTTCCCGCGAGCTGCAACAGCCCGAGAGAGATTACCGTGCGGTACGTGTGCTCGAGAAGATCCGTGTGTCGAACGCGCGCGCGCCTCCGAGTACGAGATAAACGCCGTTCCCGAGCTAAACATGGTCGGGTGGTGCGGATTTCTAATTGCTAGAAAAGACGGTCAGTCGGTACAGCGAGACCGTGCTATTAGAGGCTCCGGCAACAAACGGCTCGCCGATCGGTGCGTCTCGAGTCGTGCCGCAAATATACAGTCTCGAAAGTACACATCTCGGAAACTAAAGAGGGCTTTTGTCTCCGCGCACTTTGTGATCAACGGAGAGCGTCTGTGGGTACAGCACAGAACAAACATGTAACACTTCGCAGTGGAGAACTCGAACACCTTGACTCGGAAAGTTCCAATGGCAAAAAAAAAAACCGCACGGATCGTCGATAACTGACGGTCTGATCGTGGGACTACTGAATTTGGACGAAGAACATCGAGGCTTTCGAGTGTGACTAAAAATAAGGGAAACTTATTTAACTGTAAGGTCGACTCGTCGCCTCGGAAAGTATCTCGGAGAAATATTCGATTTAGAGAACTTTATGTGAATCTTGAAAAAGTGAACGGTTTCTGAACTTTAAAATTTTTATAGATTTGTTTTTACTGGGATCCAAAATTCAAAATACTTTTTTTCTCGAAAGGAGGACACGAATACTCGCGGCGAGGTCGAACCCATAAAACTTCACCTTTTCAGTCGTTGAAAGCAATTTATTTATTTCACGGTTTTGTGGGTTTTCGGTCGGACGTTGTAAACAATTGATTTATTTATTATAAGGAAGAATTTGAATTATTGGCCATTGAATCGCAAAGAATGTGCCCGCATGGTCACGCGTTGGCGGGAGAACGCAGGTGTGCGATGAGATAGAGGGCTTTGTACCGAGATCAGGTATAGAATCGTCGGGCGATCCTTCCCGGAAGCTCGGACCGAGCCATTTAAGGTATCTCATAAAGCTCATGAACAAGAAGAATGAACGCGCGAACGATCGGAAAATCCAAACGAGCAAGAATCGGTAATTCGATGGTTTGCCACTTGCGCGACGATTTCTAAACTTGAGATTATCTGCCGATCGTAAAACGCTACGAAGACTTTCAATAAGCAGGATTTCTGAAAGAACCTGCCCGACAAGATCTTGCAAACGCTAATGGACATTCAGTTTTACTAATGAAGGTTCTGGTCGGTATTCAGTAGTATTTTTTTTTTTTTTTTTGTACTATTCTATTAAAAATTCGCAAGAGTTACTTTTTCCATATCAACAATACCGGGAATGTGCAATGTTTCGTATAAATCAGAGAAAAAGAAACGTAGAAATCACGAAAGAAAGAATTAGTGAGAACTTCGAAGAATGCTCGCTCCGTACAGTTGTCGATAAATATTCGCAAAGGCGAATATTGATTTTGCATAATGAAGGTTCTGGTCGGTATTCATTAGTATTTTTTTTTTACGATTCTATTAAAAATTCGCGAGGGTTACTTGTTCCATATAAAAAATACTGAGAATGTGCAATGTTTCGTATAAATCAGAGAAAAGAAAACAGAAGAAATCACGAAAGAAAGAATTAGTGAGAACTTTGAAGAATGTTCGTTCCTTACAGTCGTCAATAAATATTCGCAAAGGCTAATGGACATTGAGTTTGACCAATGAAGTTTCTGGTCAGTATTCATTAGTATTATTATTATTATTTTTAACGATTCCATTAAAAATTCGCGAGAGTTACTTTCTCACATCGAGAATACCGGGAATGCAATGTCTCGTATAAATCAGAGAAAAAAAAAAGAAGAAATCACGAAAGAAAGAAATAGTGAGAACCTTGACGAATGGTCGCCTCCGTACACTCGCCGACAAATACTCGCTACTCGCCTTCTCTCATCGTATTCGTGGGAGAAGGCAGGAATTCGAATTGCCTGATTAGTATTCCTGATTCGTCCTGTTTCGTGGCAGTGTCTCTACGAGCGAAGTTACACTCTCGTGGGCTAATATTATTGCCGTTGACACTGCGGAGTGTTCGCAACGCTGGCGATCGCACGATCCTCCCCTCTCTTCGCTATGATATTCGACCTTGAGCGTGGACTGCGACTTTCCGCGCGTGTAACTCAAATCTCACGAGTCTCCTACTGTTTCATTTACTTTTTTTCCTGTCTCTTTCTCAGCCTCTAACGGTCGCCCTGCAATCCTCAAGTATATCACGAATCTCGAAAATTCAGGTCGCTTAATCAATTTACCACGCGTTAAGTCATGATCGTATTTCCCGCGATTCGTCAATGACAACTTATTTTCGATTACACTCGCACTTCGTCTATCTATGATGAGTTTTTGTGTCCCGGGAAATTTAGAAAGATAGTCCATTTTGCCCCACTCCCCCCCCCCCCCCCCCTGCAGGCCAATAATTTATCAATATATATATTTTTAGACAGATAAATGCATAGGCGAATTTATTAACACATATTTTTGTGATGTAATGAGTTATTACTAATAACTTATTACATCATGATGAGAGTCTTTTTGTCCCCGTGATATTTATTTAGGAATGGTCTATTTTGCCCCGCTGTTCTCCTATCGGCGAATAATTTATTAATATACATTTTTTTAGACAGATAAATGCATAGGCGAATTTATTAACATATATTTTTTTTTCTTTTTCGATATATATATATATATTAATTACACAACGTGCATCGCGTTAAAGCGTCGAGACATCCCGTAGCGCCGGCCGTGATTCCCCCTACCCTTTTGCCGAGATAAGATAAGTTTCGTGATATAAACGATTGCTCGGCGTTACGGTACAGCTGTGGAACTAACCGCGTGTTCGAAAGGTGCACACATGTAGAGCCATCCGAGAGACAATAGTAGGCTATAATTGTCGTGGCCATAAACACACGTGTACATCGTTTCTTCTTTTTTTTTTTTATATCAGACAATAGATGTTTTTTTTGCACTCGTCCAGCGCACGATCGTTAGACGATACAGGTTGGAGAGAATTAATGCTCTTATACCTCGAAGTCGCGCTCGGATCGATGACTCGATCGGTGGCCACAACCAACTTCGATAGTTTAGTCATCGGCAATCGCGGTGGTAATTCCGTTCCGCTCAACGATAAGACGACGAGGGACGATAAATCAAGAGCGAAATCTACGATTTTTTATATTAATTTTTTATTGACTTTTTCGCAACGATAAAGCTGACTGCATTAATTTGTTATTTGCACGACTACCGGGCTCGCTCTCGAACGCAGACGATTATTCACTTCCTAGATTATTATTCCACTTCCTCGTCGGCGATAACGAAAATAATTTTACTAGATCTTTTTATTTACAAAAAAAAGTTGTTTCAAAACATCTGAAGTTGTTGGAAAATAGTTGCCTCGTATCGAGCAATAAGCAGTTTTCTTAGTCGTTATCGACTACTCCGCTTCCTCCGACGGACCAGTGTGCAAAATATTTCCTCGTGGAGAAAGTGTCGTACGATTCTTAAAAAAAAAAACTGATTAAATTCGCATCTTTTACGATTCAACGCCTGTCCTTCATGCCAGCTGGTAATTTTTCACCCTTTTCTCGCCCATCTTGTAGAAAACCGTTCTTCGTACAGAGCTTTGTTATTCTTTTTTAGATTTTTATAAAAATAAGATCTTTGTTAGATTTTTATAAAAATAAGATCTTTGTTAGATTTTTATAAAAATAAGATCTTTGTTAGATTTTTATAAAAATAAGATCTTTGTTAGATTTTTATAAAAATAAGATCTTTGTTAGATTTTTATAAAAATAAGATCTTTGTTAGATTTTTATAAAAATAAAAATTAGTGAAAAACTTATATTTCCATATTTTACTATTCCACGATAGTCGCTCATTCGCACCGCGCACTCTACATTTTACTTTCCCTCTATTTTCTCACCGCAGCCAATCAGTTTCTCGCGCGCAAACTCTGCCCTGCAGTCATTATTCCTAATTTGTTTCTTTTTTATCTGTCCGTCCCGACGGAGCGGTCGAGTCGTCGCCGTCACGTTTCGAACGTGCCGATCGTACTGCGCCCCCCCCCCCCCTCCCCACCCCCCCTCCCTTCGTCACTGATGTATATCCTTTCTCCGTCTTTCTCTCGCCCGACGGCATTCGAAGTTGGTGCACTAAGGCCTATTCTCGTAGGATCTATTTTCATTTGAATACCTGCCACGGTGTTCCCGTTGCGTACACTTTGCTCGTTTAACTCGTGTACGTGTACACGCAGCATTAGCTTTCGTCGTCTTGTCGCCTCGCTCTATCACCGCGCGGCTCGGTTCACGCAAACTCGAGTAAGCATCGCGCGATAGTTCGACGCCGAGAAGCGTGTCTACGCCCACTCTCACGACGGATAACGATACTTCCCATCCTATCGTCGAGCCACGCCGGTGCACGAGTCTCTCGATGCTCCGAGGAAATCGAGACGGAAACTAACAGGAAACGGCTCCCTTGAGACGATTCGACTTTTCGCGAAATTGCATCGGATATACGATGGGCGTTCTTATTCCGATGTTGTACCTCGTCGATACGACTTCATGCAAAAACCCAAGAATATATTCCAAGTTTACAAAAGCAAACATTTTTAAAGCTCCTTCTCGTAAAAAAAAACACCTGAATTTCCATACTTTGCTATTCTGTGATAGTTGCTCGTTCGAATCTCTAACTTTGAAAATTGAGGAGGAAAAAATAAATTAGGAATAAATAGAATATGATTGGATGCGGTGAGAAGATGGAGAAAAACGAGTAAAGAGTTAGAGATGCGAAAGGAAAACTATCATTGAATAGTAAATATGGACATCCAAGTTTTATGTACCGGGCGGTCAAGAGGTTAAAAAAAACGAGAGGTGAACTTTTTTCAACCCTTTTCCATAACAGTACTAATAACAATTTAAAAAAGCAATAATTATAGTAATTATTATAATTGTAAATATTATTATTATTATTTTATAAAAATAATAAAAATAATTACTATTGCTATTATCTTATAGTTATTATCACATCTTGGCAAGAGTTCCAGTGCGGAGGTCGTTACGCGTGGATCGGGTAAGCTGTTCCATCACGGATCCCGGAGTGTGGCTAATTACATAGGAAATTACCGATCTGCTGCGTCTAGACGCAAAGCGAGAAAATTTCCCATGGAGCGATGTAATGTATTCACGGATCAGCGTCACGGGCGCGATGTTTCCGTCCGATCTTCCGCCGGGACTGCGCGTCTCGGTGAGGTGAACTCGAACGTAATAGACGTTGGAGGCAAACAGACGTAAAAATTTACAACGCTCGATATCCGAGCCCCAATTCGTGTTCGAACGTTTTTTTAATTTTTCGTTAATTTCTCCACGATGCATTCTTAGTTGGTCGACGACTGGGCCGTTAACCTTAACGACGCGAGCCATACCGATTGTCAGTCAGTTCGGGGTGTGTGCGTTACGTGCTAAGATAATTTACATAACAACACAGCCGCGCGATAGGACTAAGACCGGCGCGGTCCCTCACTGAATCGACAATCGTCTCTCCTCGCTCGTAACGGAATTCGAAATAACGCCCAAGCCGAGATAAAAATCTGAATTTCAAATTTTACTCCCCCCCCCCCCCCCGACTGTGTACCTTGCGGGACGATAAGATACAGCGTAAGTGAGTCAAGGAAATGCGAGACAATTATGTCAATTGTGTTCTCGAACGAGATATAGCTCGACGCACTTGGAGATACATGGAAAAATGAAAAAGAAAATTGTTTTTGAAATTATATTCCTCGCTTTACACGACTGTTTGGGCGCTGTTACGGGACATTTCCGCACGGAGAAATAAAGCGATTCGATGGAATTGTTCTACGGTAGGGTGTCACGTAATTCGTCGCATGAGCGAACCCACCTATGCACAGTATTTGTCATACAATGTAAAACGGGCACGTGGGTCACGGTGATGTTTATCGTCTATCGAAATCACTCGGATCAATGGCAAATTCGAGGGGTACTCGAAGTACGAATGCAACTCGGTTATCGGCACACACGACTCGATTAAATTTAATATCGAGTGCAACTGCGTTATTGCCGGGTCAATGAATCCTACGTTTCCTGATATTTTTACTGATCGTTCGGATATTTTATCTTCAACGAATTTTTGTTCTGTTTCTATTTCTATAATTTTATTTTTTTTGTGACAGGCTTGTAAAAAATTTGTCTTATTTAACGACTATTATTTTGTCGAATAAAATGTTATTATTAAAATATCATAAAAATATTATTAAATATTATTTTTGACTATGGTCTGCAGTGCGGAAAAATTAACATTCCTAAAGGGTCAATTTTTGTTCTGTTTCTATTTCTATAATTTTTTTTTTTGGCGACAGGCTCGTAAATAATTTGTCATATGTAACGACTATTATTTTGTCGAATAAAATGTTATTATTAAAATATCATAAAAATATTATTAAATATTATTTTCGTCTATGGTCTGTAGTGAGGAAAAAATTAACATTCCTAAAGGGTCAATACCTTTGCGGCTATAGAATCCATCCGATTGGAACAGCAATAAAAACCGTGCGACATTGAAGGTATTGTAGGGCCAGGGAGCGAGGAGCGTTTATCCGGGAACTATAGTTAACAGTGCCGGTACATGAAACACAGACGAACTGGTTTCTGTCGGCCGACAGTGCAGACGACAGTACAGTCCGCGTCGCACGTACAACAACCCTCGGAAACTCTGATGCCCGTACGCAGGCACACACACACACTCACACATTCGCCAGTACCCCGTCCGGACAATCCTATCAGCGACCGCACACGTATGTCGAACAATCTACTTGACGCACTCTCGATTATCGACACGCTCTCTTCCCCTCCCTGCACGAATCATCAACGTTGACAACGATACCACCACTAGCTCCCGCACGGATTATCATCTCCGATTAAATTCACGATAAAACTGCGGCCAACGCCGTTCTATTATCGTAACCGTCCTGATAAAATAAGAATAAGAGCAATATTTAGAAACATATTCGCGATGTCTGTATACATATATATATATTTATTCATGCATATATATATAATATAAAACATACATACATATATATATATATATAATTGAAAACACCGCAATGGGATGCGAAATGCACCCAGAAAAATAATTTTATTGACGGGCACCCGCAAATAAATATTTATTTGCGGGTGTTCGTTAAATGGATTATTTTTATGGGTGAATATAATAATCGAGTAACATTTTTTTCGTGAATTATACAAATTGAACGGATTGATCTAATCTGATCTAATTCCTCGGGCGCTTCGATACTGTGTTGTGTAAGGTAAAAAAAAACGTACCAATGGCCGGCGACCTAAGCATTCGCAGTCCCCGGACATGCATAAAAAATCGTATTTCCATCTCTCTCGTGCGCACACTTTGTCCGCTGGACATTTACCTTTCATGTCTTTGAAAACCGCGTCGCGAAGAGTTGTAAATAATTTTTTGTTCCATTTTTTTAAACATCAGAAATCGTTTCTTCGGATGTCTGAGTGTGCTTCGTTCGTCGAACGGAAACACGTAACTTCCAGGGTGGTTTTTCGAAGAGAGAAGCGCGACGAACCCGCAAAGAAACGATATTATCTCGCCACGGTGAGTTTCGACTGGCGATCGATCGCGAGTCCCGTTTTACCCTACGAATTATAGTAGAGCGAGATTCCCCCGAGGTTCGTCGGCCACTGCAAGCGTGGCGTCTCCCAATTTTCGATCGCGGCCGGAGAGCCAAAACCGGCTACGAGCGCTAGCAGGTAGTCGGTGGCCGAACGAAAAAAAAAGAAGAAAAAAAATCGAACTCGTAGTCCGAACCTGCCGCGGTTCTTTCCGCTTGTGTTAACGCCGCGCCACTCCAACGAATCCTACGAGTCTCCGGGAGGCTCCTCGGGCGAGATATACAATAGCCGGAAAAATGTCGAAACGATGGATCTCTATCGTATCGGGAAATGAAAACAGAGAGCAAAAATAAAAAAAATAGACAATGGCGATTATTAAATCACGTTTGAGAGAAGCGAGAGACAGAAAACAATCGTATTTCGAGTATACGTGTAGGCTGCTTGCTGCGAGTGCCGAAGTGACGCGGAGCCTCCAGGTGGATTGACGCAGAGCCGCGCTGACTTATTCACAAGGAGGGAGAAATAAAAAATGAAAAAGAAAGGAATAAAACCCGCGGAAGATAAAAATTTTTCTACGTATGCGGGGCGATGCTGGGAATCGACCGTTGAACGGGCCGTCGAGTCCTTGGCGAGGCTCGCTTCGAATCTTCGAGGAAACAGTCACGACGAGAAATCGTGAAAGGACATCGATAATTCGTTTGATAATTCCTTGATGAATTACACTCTATAATAACGCTCTCCGGAGACGACTGGGGTTTGTAATTTTTTCAGACACACACACACACATAAGACACATCCAGACGCACGTTGCAGGTTACCTCTGTAAAAACTCGTTGTAACTTTCGCTTACGGTACTCGGAGGATCGTGTTACTCACGTTTATTCACGTCGGTCTACGCGCGTCCTTGCCTGCCGCACCAATCCGTCGGGACTGACAGGTGTTCGTCAACTCGGAGTGTGTGTTTGTTTGAAAATAAAAACTCGCGTCAAAGGGACGAAACGAAACAACTACCAGCCCGGTAACGCGCCCGCACAAGTCACAAAACAGACTGAGGCTCCTTGCCACCTTTTCCAGCCGCACTGCCTGCATGTCACACTCGATTCGATCAGCTGGCGCCGCCTCGCGGACGCCCGGCGAACTTAACGTCCGACATGGCGGATCGCCGCGCCAAATTCGAATTCCTTCGTCCGCGGGACGACTACGGTTAAATATTTTTAATGGCACGTTACTCGCGGATGTTTGTATTTATTTTTGTCCTAACTTTTAGTTATTCCATCTTCTTGTCTGAATACAAATATAAGTAATAAAATTCACTTTTCATATCACGCTATTGATGGTCTAATTGCATAAATGCACAACGGCACGTACACAGAAAAAAATTCGCTTGCGGGCTGCCAAAGAAAAAAAAATGTATTTTTATTCTACTTTCAATCCCATATATTGAAACAACGACGGAAAAACTATCAAAAAACATTATCGTTTCAATTCTGTATGGAAATGTAGAATTGAGACTAGGATTGAAATAACAATTTTTTTCTTTGGTAGCTCTCAAGCGAATTTTGCTTGAGTTATTTATATTTATTTCAGTGCAAGCAAAGCCTGTCCGCTCTTTCGGCACTAGGCTGTCGATATGGAAAATGAATAGATTTTTGTTTGCAAGTTTTTTCTATAGAGATCGATAAACTTTGCAGAAGTTCGACCGATTAATTATGTACGTGGAGGAATTAATATAGAAGTTTATCAGCGTTGTGTATTAACGATGTAAAAATAGAACGTGTAAATTTTGCAGATGCTGCTGTCCGATAAGAGTCATTATTGCACTTGAAGAGATTCATTGTTATGCAAGAACTTCCCTGGCACACTTTTTTTTATTAAATTTAGGTATTTAATTTTTTTAAATTTAATAATGATACTCCATCGAAGAAATGCAACATTTTTTTTTATTATACTATTCTTTTTTCTTTTTTTACATTTTTTAAAATTATTTAAGCGTATGCCACACTGTAACGAGTTTTCGAGGATTCTGGAAGACGGAAAACCAGTGTAGCCTCTCCTGCGAACCTCTCACGCCGTTTCCGAGCGCAACTTTGCCAACGCAGACGTCTTTGGACCTTCGGTAGGAATGAACGGAATCCTCGCTGTCGCTCTGATGACCGTTGCTCGGTTCTTCAATAACTACCTACGAAAAAAAATTAATATTTTTATCTACGAGCGGTAGATTTTCGACATGTGCGGAGAGACATTTTGAAAATTCTTTAATACTTTGCTGCACAGCACAACGAGAAATTGCGCGGTGTCCAAATTATTGTAAGTCAGCTCAAAAGTGAGAGTCTCGTTGAACTCCGGCTGAGCCGTCGAGCGTAGAAATTTGGTCTTCTTTTTTTTAATCTTCCTTCCGGTTCTTCCATTCAACATAAGTATCCTTACGTATGGATCTGAAAAGTTATCATCGGCCGGTAAATAAACTAAAAATATATAGATATATATTTTTTTCACCGTACTCAGTCAGTAACTTTCCGATACTAACTGAATTCCTCTACACTCGTAACGGTCGGTACAAATTTGAGGTCACGCAGCTTCATGACATTGATCGTCAGTCTCTGGGCCGTTGGCAAATAACTTATACCTAACAAAATGCTCCCGAATTCCTGAAATATCGAACAATCACTGTAAAAAAAAATTTGTATGAAATTTAATCTATCGGACTGGAAGTTTTTATGTAAAATCTGGTATATTTAATTTCCCGTACAATTGTGATGAAAAATGAATGTTCAGTGCATTAAAAATATTGGAAGTACTTTACTTTAAATAATTTACTTTCATATAAATGAAAAAGTATATTCATTTTTCATCACAATCGCACATTAAATATAATGTTCCAGTTTTTGCATAAAAACTTTCAGTCCCATACATTAAATTCACATTTTTTTTAGTGATCTTTGGTCTCGTTAATGACAAACATAAAAAACTGAAAAAACAACCAAAAATGAATTTAACTGAATCCAACATTTAATAATTTACTCGGTTGGACGGCTTCATCTTATAGTTGAAGAGATGAATCTCCGGGCTGTACAATATTTTCTTGACTTCTTTCATCGACACTCTGATATTCGATAGCTCCGTGTGGTTGGCGTATCGATCGTGATCGTACGCCGCGATATCGAGGATCCATTCCTGAAAAAATAAATGAAAATCAATAATAGGAGTGCCCCTTGTCAGCGACGACCCGCTCTGCAGGCCTGCATCAATCGTTCACCGCAGGGACGTCGGTAAGGTAGGAATCCCGATTACGAAGTCGTAAAATTAATGTCTATTGTCGCCGCAGATAAAATTCAAATAAAATATTTCTCATCGCCGATGCATACCTTGACTTCGTGCGACTTGACGTCGGCGACGACGAAAGTCTCTCGATAAATCGGGCTCGCCGTGTGCCTTATGCCTCTCGTTCTGAAGCTATGCAGCTTCAGTCTCTTTCTGTTCGTCCACGATTGCTTAACGATGTTGAGAGCCACGTAAGGCTCCAGGGTGCAGTTGTACTGCTTTGGAGGAAGGTTGGACACTGCCTATATTACGCAACCTGCAGTTACTCATATTATCAAAAGACCATGCGCTCGGCCGCGATAAGAGCCGTACATGCTTTGTTTTCGACGCTCTGTACCTTTCGCGTTATTCACGAAGCATTCGTCTCGGTTCGCAGCGTTGATTGGAAAAAATGTTATCGATTTTTTTTTTACAGGCACGAGGAACACGTAAAAATAATCTTTGATGAATGGACAAAATAAAATAAATAAAAATTAAAAATTAGAATAAAAATAAAAATGGACTCACCTCGATGCCGATAACGAGCTTTCCAGTTATTTTTTCGTCTATCGGCGGCAGATACTGAAGACTCATTGTCAACTCTGTCGGAAAGTCTTTTATCTTGGCCTCGTCCTTCTGCTTCTCCGCTTGAATGAGATTCTGCTTGGATAGAGAAAAAACAAAACATTAAAATTTGTTGCGTTTATGACAGGGTGAATGAGACGGTAAAAATAAAAATACAAAAATGACTCACGACGGTCGAAGCTGTGTCCATGCTCTCGAAATGCTGAGCGTTGTTCGAGTTGAGGGAATCCCTCTGAGACTCCGGAACCTCGCAGATGCTTCCTGCTCAAATTATTATTTTTTTTTCTTGGACAACTAAACAATTTTTTGAAATTTTTGGCTTGTTTCGAGTAATTTTGGATAATCGGAAAAATGTATTACCATTTTCATAGAGGCTCCCCAATCGCCAGGAGCGATAACTCACGTCACCCAACTTTATGTTGTCGTTCGACTGACCGTTGTATCGCGCTTCCGTTGACTGCTTATCCGCCTTTGCTTTATCTAACGAAGGAAAAAAAAGAAAGCAACTCGTATTAATACGTAAGTACAGCTACACAGTAAAAAAAGATTTCAACAATTAACAAACCTGTTTTGTCCACAAACGTCCACAATTATTTTATTGTTAATTTGACAAAAAATATTTGTAAAATTGACAGACATTGTTGTAAAATTTAGAAGTTTTTTTTTGTAAAATTAACATGAAAAGAATTGCGGACGTTTGTGGACGAGAAAATTTGGTACCCATTTTACTGTGTATGCCATAAAATTACAATAATGATGTAATGGAAAAAGAATGATCCAAGATCAAAATGGGCTACAACGATATTGCAACAGGATATTTATTTACGGTGGTCGTTAATGACCATTAAAAAAATTGCGATAATTCAATGGCGTCACTCTATGATTTGCTCATCCATTTTCTCACCTCGAATCTCGTCGAAAAGTTACATGAAAACAAATTTTCCGAAAAATTCGTTTTCCAATTTATTTCTAAGTTCCATCTAGCTCAACATCCTGACTCCAGATATCAATATTTTCCGGTCCGAAATTTCGCTGTTATTTTTATATACATTTTTTCCAACGTTACCTCTTCGCGTGTAATTACGTAACACCGATGTGTCCGTCATCGGGTGCAGTAACACGAGGCAAAACGGTATGCGTGACGCTTGGCGAACGGAGGCGTAACGTCTCGAGTGAACAGTGGATAAGATATACCGCGAGTAATATACATACCGATATTACGGGCTCGAATACGTAACCGCGTAGCTCCTACATATGTACGGTATTTCCCGTGGGAATTAGTCGATACGAAAGAAAAAAAAAAAAAAAAAAAAAAACATCCGAACCAAAAATGAAAATTAAAGAGAAAATTTCCCATAATTTTTTCGCAATCGGGAATCAACGAAGATAATTCAATGACGAATTTCCGACGTTATTTTGAAAAAAAAAAAAACACCAACAACAAGTGCGCTAATTTATCCGAGCGCTAAACCGGGGTTTGTTCGGCGATTAACTAAACTACATTCGCGATAAGCGGGTATTACGTGTGTCGAAAGGAAGCGAAACTGCGGTC
Source organism: Ichneumon xanthorius (assembly GCA_917499995.1). Classification (NCBI taxonomy): domain Eukaryota; kingdom Metazoa; phylum Arthropoda; class Insecta; order Hymenoptera; family Ichneumonidae; genus Ichneumon; species Ichneumon xanthorius. The sequence goes on along the minus strand of OU824205.1, from coordinate 13,594,447 downwards.
GGGAACGGCCGATGCGAGTGAGAACGTGAGGTGAAGATTAAAGGTCCGATCGTGCCGGCCCAATGCACGTGTAAAGTGTTCTCACCGGCCAGGTGCCGCCTCAGCACGAGCGAGACTTCGAACACTCGTTCATCATTAGCGGTCGATCAATAAAAGTTGCTCCGAACGAAGGTTGCAACGCGCACACACACACATGGCTGTATATACGACGAGAGAGTAATTATCGCAAGTAGACAGCTTACTTCGTCGTCGCACGCACTCGTAGCCGAGACAGCCGGGTGTGAAGAAGCAAACGGCGACCAAGAAGGTGAGCAGCAACGCTCCGGCGCCGATTCCGATCAGAACAATCCGGCCCAGTGGGCCAAATAGGTCGTCGTAAAACATTCACTGCAAACAATCACACGAAAATACTTTATCGAGTGTTACAGAAAAAAAGACGAAAATTACGAAAATTTACAAATGTTTGACGATCAAACATAGGACTGTTCGTCACGTAGCGATAATAAGGAAAAAAATGTCCCAATGTGGATTATATATAGACTAAGCTGGTAACCAGACGTTCGGATCTATTGTGATATGTGAAGAGGGATTTTGTCCAGACGATTGTTGAATACTCGAGGAAAATTATTGATTTTTTTTTCAGCAGGAAAACTGCTTGTGGCTCGAAGGGTTAACGCGTAGATGGTTGAGTTCCTTTAAGATTATGGCATTTTAAGTTAATTTAGGGAGTTATTTCTAAGGGGCCAATTGGATTTCTTCATCGACCAGGATATCTGGCTGGGGGTCCGGACGAGCGAATTAAATGATACATTTTTATATTTACTTGGCTGCTCGACTATAAATAATTCAAAACTTAATCGCAATAAATAGAAACACCAATAAAGCCCTCAGCGGTTTTTGCTCGCAGCAGAAACTTAAAAAATTGCCAAATGTTTAACTATCAAACTTTGGTCATTGTGCGTCATGTCGCGATAATAAATACGAATGGAAAAAAAATCCTAATGTGAATCTATATATGGGATGAGCTGGTAACCAGACATTCGTTTATATTGCGGTACGCGAAGAGGAATTTTTTTCAGACGATTGTCGAGTACTTGAAGACAATTATATATATTTTTTTCAACAGGAAAAAGGCTTTGATCTTGAAGGGCTGGCGCGTGGATGGTTAAGTTCCGTTAAGATTCGCGCATTTTAAGTTAATTTAAGCCGCCGAGCTTTTTTCGATTGGCCAGGATGCCCGGTTGAAAGTCTAGACGAATAAATTAAACGATATTTATATTTATTTTGCTGCACAGCTATAAATAATTCAAAACGCAATCATAAGAAATCGAAACACCAACAAAGCCCGCGGCAGTTTTTCTTAGCAGCGGAAATTGCCTGACTCACGACTTCTCGAATCATTTGCATTTTTACTTTGAACTTGAAGGGTTAAATCGTGGATTGTCAAGTCCCTTTAAGATTCGCGCATTTTAAGGTAATTGTTTTTAAGGTAAGGTATTTTAAGGAAGTTAATTCTAATAGACCGATAGGAATTGGATTCCTTCCATCGACCAGGATATCTGGAGGTCCGAACGAGTGAATTAAACGATAAATTTTTATATTTATTTAACTGCACAACTATAAATAATGCAAAACGCAATCGCAAGAAATAGAACCACCGACAAAGCCCCGCGGCGGTTTTTCTTCGCAGCGGAAATTGACTCACTCACGACTTCTCGAATCATTTGCATTTTTACATCGCACTCGCGATATCCACTCTCCTCTTGTTCGTATGCGCCGTATTGGTCGCCTTTTATTTTATTTATTTATTTTTTTGTCCGCACATCGAGAACGAACACTTGTGTCGTCGAAACTCGACGTTTTCCTCGTAGATGGTTAAAGATCGAGCCACCCGGACGCCTCGTGTGTCTTGGCTCGCCGGTAAACCGATACATAATGAGAGGCAGCGGCGAGGATCGCAGGCTACGCGGCTTCGGCACACTTTTTTTTTTTTTTTTTTTTCATTGGCCGACCAGCTGACAATGCGAGGAAAACGCGCATTAAAGTAACGAGCGAGACACACTTGCGTCCTTGAACGACCTGGCCTACCACGAACACCGAGCCGATGAAATCCCATTGGTCTTCACTTTTTTTTCGTAGGAAACTTCGCGTACTTTCGAAGCGCGCTACCGCAGGAGATCCATGAAAATGACAATGTCGTCGCATAAGTTACACATCCAGACCAGACTCCTTGGGCGGGAAAGAAAAAGTTACCGGGCAAAGGCTCCCCACCCTTTCCCGCCGGTTGCCGACTCGTGCTGTATACTGTTAGATCGTCACGGACAAACGCTAATCGCCCCCGCACTCACGGCGTAACGCAAATTACGACCATTATCACAGCGTGGCCACCTGGAGCGACGCGCTGGTTCCGTTACGAATTCGAAGTAAGAGACGAGTCGCTGGGACGCGCCAGCGTCGCTGTCTTACGTCTTTTAATCGCTGTACTGACAATACCGGAAGTAATGTGATAAACAAACTAGTGATTTTCCGGATTTTGTAATATTAATAATAATAATTATTATTATTATGATAATTATTATAATAATAAGGGAAAGGTCCCGACTCAGTGATTGGGAGGTTTTACAGTTGCAAAGAACGTCGAATGGTTACGCGGATGTCGGAAAAGCTGCGGTTATGATTAATCAGAAGGAAAAAATAGATTCGTTTAAGTGGAATTTAACTGAAATTAAATGTAAGGAATCATTGGCGCGGATATTAAATTCGTTAACTGCAGGAGCTCAATGGAATAAAATAAAGTTCTTTTCACTCTTAAATTTTATTGACATTTAACAGAAAAACAATCTGATACGGAAGAATTTTTGAACGGAAGGAAGCTATCAATTTTTTGTTGCTGAAGATTTTTTAATTTACGAAAAGATTTCACTCGAAGACTCCATACAGTAATGTTTGCCCGACGTTTTCCTTGTCTACAAAATTGTGCGGTATTTCTTCCATCCGATTGTTTATAAATAATCTATTATTTTACTTAAAAACTCGTCGAAGCATATCCTAATCGCCGATGCGTGCGGCATCGGGAAATAGCCAGCGTGGACGATCCACGTTTAGTTACTGTCACGAGATGAGCGTCGCGATGCATGTGACATTGTTGCGTTTATGTAAAAAAAAACGCGTTGTTCATTTGTCGATCACGTGACGCGATATGCCCAGTGACTTCCGGATTTGCCGGCGCAGCGGGATACGCCGAAGGTCGTGTCCCAGATTATTTGGATCATTGAGATAAAACGAGGGTCGAGTACTTAAAAAAAAAAATCTCGCGTTGTCACCGAAACTCCGGCAACAAAAAAGAATAGAAGAAAACTTCTACGTTTCTGCTGATAATTTTCGAACATAATTCTTACGACAATAATTTCTCTTTTTTTTAGCACACTCTCAAGACAATTTAAACCCGCGACGAATGCAGCGGATTGCGCCTATCGCTGACGCTTCGACCATTGCAATATTTACGATCCTCCGAACGGCCGCATGTATATACATATAGGCCAGGAGCCGAATGCGTGCAGCGCATACGGACAACTTCGCCGCGCCGTGCCGAACGTTTATTTTTCTGAGACGCACTTTTAAGCCGTCTCAAGCAACTATAGTACAGATAAAAAAATTAGGCATAAAAAAATAAATCAAAAATAGTAAAAGAAAATTAGTAAGAAGCGTGAGCTGCACCACTCGACTACGAACATGTCCCGTAACAGTGTCCCAAAGCAGTAGTCCAAACGCTAACCTTTTAATCCTCAATCAACCGATCGTTCAAGAAAATTCTTTGTTGATTTGGTTTTAAAAAAAATTCCGAACGGTGATTTTTTATTTTGGTCCTCAAAGCGTCGACGACAATGGTTTTTCCTAATCAGCAAAATGTATCGGAACGAGAAACGGAAGAACCGCGACGACTTGTGCGCACTATCCAGCTGTATTGTGGTACAGCTAAAAAAATTTGGTAAAAAAAAGAAAAAAAAAATAATAAAAAGAAAATCAGTAAGAAGCGTGAGCTGCACCAACGATTCCATAATCGGCGTACTCACTCGACTACGAACATGTCCCGTAACAGTGAAATCGGCTCCGATCCCGCGTGTCCCAAAGCACTAGTTCAAACCCCAACCTTGTAATCCTCAATCAACCGATCGTTCAAGATAATTCTTTCTTGTTTTTGTTTAGAAAAAAAATTCCGAACGCTGATTTTTTTATTTTCGTCCTCGAAGCGTCGACGACAATGGTTTTTCCTAATCAGCAAAATGTATCGGAACGAGAAACGAAAGAACCGCGACGACTTGTGCGCGCTATCCAGCGCCTTCTGCTTCGACTATCCGTAACGCCTGCCCGCGGCAGCGCGGCTCTTCCGTCGTGCACATTTATACACACGTGTACAAAACTTGTACACACTTTAGGCCTCGTGTGTACGTAACTTTGTCGGTTGTGTTCCACGTACGTACGCGCCCGACGCGACTATCGCATGTACGGAACGCGCGATTCATGCGGGCTGAGCATATACGCCTCTTACCACTACCGAGCGTCGACTACTGAAAACCCCGGTCACAAACGTCGTCGTCGCGCTCGCGTGTTATCGTTGATAATTCACCAACACATCGAAGAGAATCTTTTTAGTAGAATTTTATCCGGTCTCCCTGTCGTCGAAGCCGCCCGCCTTCGTCGTCGCGGTCGCGTTGCTCAAACCGTCACCTACGTTGCTGCGCACGTAATAACAGACCGCTGCGCTTTTCTTCGACTTGTTATTTAGAATCGTCGGGACAGGCTCGGGAGTTGCGAGGAAAAAAAATGTGCAGACCTACGCCTTCACCTACACGTGACATTTATTATCAATGAAGAAATTAAATCGCCGCAAAGATGGATGGAGCGAGAGGGCTGATGCTTGATTGGCTCGGGCGAAGATTTCTGTAGTACAGTGAGAAAAAGGATGATATTTCCTACTATAGCGAATAGTTTTCCGGGGGAACGTCTATATAGATATTTTCTCATAGTATATATATTCAATTGATTAAACTATAATTATGGTTGCAACCATGATGTTTTGTCATTGTTGTAACTATAAAATGTAAACGTTCCGCCTGGGAACTATTTTTTATGGTAAAAAATCAGTCTTGTTGCTTTTACTATGTAATTTTTTCCTACGCCTTCACCTACACGTGACATTTATTATCAATGAAGAAATTAAATCGCCGCAAAGATGGACTCGGGCGAAGATTTCTGTAGTACACTGAGAAAAAGGATGATATTTCCTACTATAGCGAACAGTTTCCCGGGGGAACGTCTATATAGATACTTTCTCATAGTATAGGGTAAAAGTGGTGAATATGGCCCACCTCGATTGACACGTAAATCAATGATATATGGACCGGTCCATATTCCCCACTTTTACCCTATATTCAATTGATTGAACTATAATTATGGTTGCAACCATGATGTTTTGTCATTGTTGTAACTATAAAGTGTAAACGTTCCGCCTGGGAACTATTTTTTATGGTAAAAAATCAGTCTTGTTGCTTTTACTGGGTAATTTTTTCTCAGTGTACAATTTTATGCGAAAAGAACGACGACTCTGCCCCAGGTGGTCACGCCTATTTTTAGTGACTTGGGTCGTCACAGACGGTCTGTCAGTCAGCGACGTTCATTGCGAATCTTGGAAAAAAATATCGTGTTTTTTCGTTTTGGGAGAAATATAAACGCCAGTTTCTGCCCAATCGGAAGAATCTGTGATCATATCCGCAAAATTATTTGTTCATAAGTTTTGGTATTTATAACAGAATGGGTACTTGATTGGCTTCGGTGAACATAGCGTAGTGGGATTTTATGCGAAACGAAGAACGATTCGACTCTAGGTCGTCACACACGGTTCGTCAAACCGGGACGTTCATTGCTCTGCGATTCTTGGAAAAACATCGTATTTTCAGGTTCACTTGTGGAGAAATTAAAACGTCAGATTCTGCCTAACAGGAGGAAACTGTGATCATACCCGAAAAAATGTTTAATATGAATTAAAATAAAAATATTATATAATTAATAATTTATATATATTTATGTATAATTAATTGTACGAAATAAAATTAAAATTAAAAATACGCCTTTGACGCACTTCACAGCGTGCGCACAAAGTTCGCTTTACCGCACTTGTATCGCAAATTACTATTGGTCAAAAGTGATGATAATTATATCAAAATAATTATCATAATACATATCGAAAATGCGAGTTTTTTCGCCAATGATTTTTTTTAAAAGGGATCCTTAAATTTTGCACAGACTTTTTACTTTACGCCATGGTATTCTGAAGAACCGAGGAAACGCAGGGCTACCGATGATCCACTGGACCGGTCGATGGCAATTCAGTGGCAATTCAACATTTTTTTGTAAATTCACTTTAAAAGGTTTATCGCGGCTTCAGAAAAAGCGGATAATTCTGAGAGCTCGAAGATGCTCTTTGTGATTTTTACAATATGGCCATTGGTTCCGTAGACTGTTACCATTTCCGGAAAAAAAGGCCCGAGCGTGACACGGTGATGCGCAGCGCGCTGGTTGTAGAGTACATGCATACGCGATAGAAATATCGGTGTGGATAGTAAAAGGGAAATCGGCGAGGAAGACAGTACGAACGAGCGGTTACCTGCACGCGGTTCTAGTGGCACGGAGACCGCCCACGATATCGCAATGATAATAGCGATATAACGCGGCTGGCAAGACAGTTTGCCTCCTTGTGGACTACGAATCATGACAACGTATGCAAAACCGGGATGGAAAACCCGTCGCACGTCGTACCGCTTCTTTATTAGAAATTCAGAGGAATTTCGTTTATCCGAGGTAATGCGGGGAGAGCGTACATCGGATAAGTGAAATCTCGAATAACTCGCAAAAGAACGCCGACACTACAAAAGACAAAAAGAAATTTCCACCCCCTATCTACAAAGTACGTGTGTCACGATATTTATATCGACCGCTCGATAATGTATGTCGCACCCTTTGTCGTCCTGTTATTCATGCTATGATTGGACGGCGATGACGACATGATGTGAGATGACATGACCAAAGATTGTGGGCAAGTTCGTTCGGTCCGTGTCGCTCGACTCTTCGCCAAGAGTTTGAAAGCTTAGGAATTTCGATTTAACGGCGGGCGTAGAATCGTGTTATGTCTCTTTATAATTAAATAAAAATGGTATCATTTTTGTCGTAACCTTTGATATCGAATTAAAGCCACCGCCATTGTTTCTAAGTGAAATATGACACTTGAAAACAATGGCAGAGATTTTAATTCGATATCTCGAAATTTTTTGCTGTTTTGACGAAATTTCGGTTTCTTAGCATGTAGAATGGATTTCGAAAAAAAATATTAATTTCATTATTTGCCTCCCGAGGGAATCTTGGAAAGGTCCCTCTCGTGTCCAATCGGGAAAAAATTACCAAGACAGGAAAAAAAAAACCTGTGATCGAAACCGCGGTTCGGAACGACTAGTTATGTCCGCAACCCTTTTCGAGGATTAATTTCCGGTTGCAGAGGATGAAACGACCCGATACATCGTGAAGACGATTGTGACATCAATGGAATGTGAAAACCGAGTTACTTCGCAGTCCCAGTGAAAACCGAAACCGGTAATCGATCGTCAAACGATCGAACCTAGGAATAAAATGATCTATGCACCCAGAAAATTTTTTTATTTGATGTCCTCCGTTTATTAACATTAAGTAAAATATTTATTTCATTTAAGTAACTAATTACTTAATTTAAATAAACATTTATTTAAATCAAATAAATATTTTACTTAATCTTAATAAACGGTGGCTGTCAAATAATTTTTTTTTCTGGGTGCGGAGAGTCATGCTCGATCATAGATCAGTAGGGCAAGGTCGTTCGACAGCGTCGACGACCCCACGGAGAGGAAAACCACTTTTATTTTCATTCGCGAGTGCGCGGGGCAGGGATAGGAGCTGCCTAGATGCTGTTTTCTGTAATCGAGGTCTACTTGCACGCGCCGCCACAATTGAATGGCTAAGTCCAGCTGCCCGCTGCACCGATTACGTATTAACATGCTGAATGAACCGAAGCCTTCGGAACTCCACGGGTGTACGAAACGCAGCCGCGGGAAAACACACGGGCGGAGAGAGTCGGAACGGCTTAGGCGCGTTACTCGACCGCGCGCTCATGGCGCTGACCTCGATCCTCGATCCCCGATCCATGAGCCGCAATCGCCGCGACTCTCCTTTCACTTCAAAACTATCTTCCCGGATTTCTTTACGCACCGGCGACGTCAGTTTGCGGACGCCTCTACACCGAGACTGTCGTTCGCTTCGACTCTCAGAAATCGTCCCGGCGATCCGTCGATAAATTCGACGATCTTTCACCGATCTTGTGCGAAAGTTCACCGGGATCGACAGGTACACGAGTAAAAAGTACCGGCGGCTCAGAAATGGCGATCTAAAGAAATTCGTCGATCGAATTCGTCAAAGAATAAGTGTTAAGAAACGGAAAGAAAAAAATTGATCGATCTGTGAGAGCTCATAATTAAAATATGATTTACGTCGATCAATTATAGTGAAAATTTTTTTTGCCAATTGGGTTTATTAATTCCTGCAAATTGCAGTGATATTTAGGAAAAAATTGACGCGTAATCAGCTTTTTCATCGATCACAAGCTCTTGATATACAGACTTTTTTCGTCGTACAAAATTCGACCGGATTCATTCGACTTTACCGTTACCTGTGCCTGATTTCCTTTCGCGCATCTTCGGCACCCGCCGCGCTACTGATGCAGACCGCTCGATCATGCAGCACTTTGGATAGTCTCGATCGTTGAAACAAAAAAAATAAATCGAAAAAAAAATTACCGAAATAATCATGAAGGCTACCCTACTGAGGCTCAGCATTTTACTGCTCTTCTACGATTGTGAGTATACGTGCAACCGTGTTTTTATATTCGTGACTACATTAATTCAGAGATTTCGGCCTTCGCCTAGTTATCTCGTCGAGCGTCTCTCGCGAGCTCGTGTAAATCCTTGGAAAAAAAAGACTTCGGAATCAGTTGTAACTAGGTAAAAAGCGACATCTCCAATTCTATTGCTGCACAACGATTGACGATGATTTAAGTCCAAAGTTCTTTTCCATTGAAATTTCTTTTTTCTGAACTGGAATTTTCCTGAATAAAAATATATGAATATTATACAATATATGATTTTGTTTTGTCTTTCCATCAATGATCTTTTATTAACGAATTAATGTTGGCACACTATTTTAACAAATGTAAATTAAATGTACCTGACTGAATGTTTTTATGCAAAAACTGCTACATTAAATGCAATGGTTTTGCTTAATATACAATTTTTCCAACATTTATAATTATTGATAATATAATAATAATTTAATTTAAGGAATTGTCATGAAAAATTACTGAACTTTTAGTGTCAAATTAAAGTAAATTGTAAACAGGAAAGCATTTCTAAAGTTTTTTTATATACTGTACGTTAATTTTTCATCACAATTCTACATGAAATTTAATGTACCACTTTACGCATAAAAACTTCCAGTGTCAGTACATTAAATTTCATACAAATTTTCTTCGCAGTGCACAGATAAAATTCCGATGCTCAAAAACCTAATTGATTTTTTATTTCTTTTTTCGGCAGGTACAACAGCGTTCATAATTCCCGAGGAAGTTCCGACCGTGCTTTCCCTGATCTACTCGAACATCCCGCCGATAAAAAAAGGCAAGTGGTCATTGGATAAAATCTTGTAAACACGAAATCTAAAAAGAATGTTCCGCCACTCGGCGCGTTTCTCGAATTTGCATCACTTTACGTCAGAGAGCGGACAATGAGGGATAGAGAAGCGGACACTCACTTTCACCTCTCTGTTGGTATTATAGTGAGAAAAACTGTGTCTACACCGTCTACACCGTAAATGTGTACATTCAGGAAACTAGAGGTTCGCGTGATGTCGAGTGTCAACTTGTAATTACAGTTGTAAAGTACTCTGCGCCCCGGTACAACCGTGCGAAATTCTCTTTGCCACGCGAACTTCTTAACAACACTATAAAATAACTTTTACTTTTACGCTAATGCACTCACACACTCAAACCGCGCAGGAACCGACTCGAGACTCGGGGTCGGCTTCAGGCTCGGTGAACACGCCGACTTCCAGATCGTCGTCGAATTGGGCCCGCAGAAGGAAACGGAACCGATTGGCAACACCGACGCAAAAAGAAGGCGCATGGTCAGCATTTATTTAATAAAAAAGTAAAAATTTTGCGGCTGAGATAAATTGTGTTAACGATGGAAATTTGTATGATTTTCGATTCCGATAATCGCCAGGCGACTTTCGGCGCGGCTATGAGAGGCGAGCTCGGACCTTGGGCCCAATCAGTCGCTAAATATCAAATGCAACTGAGGATACAGAAGGAACTGGAGAGAATCAGGCAACTCGACGACAAACTGGCGAGGATTAAACTCGAGAATGGCGAGAAGATCGACCTTAAAAAGGTAAATTGTCGAAGTTTGTTTTAGTAGAAAAAAGGTTAAAAAAAATTGTTTTCATTAATTAAAAAAAATAATTTTCTGTACCCATATTTCAGGCGTCCAGTGACGACTGGTTGTCCAAGTGGAGCAAAGGGGCCGATCCGTCGTACGAAAAGAATTCGTCGGTAAAAGACCCGCCAACGCGGACGTTGACATTGAACGTTAAGAACGATCGACGCGTAGCGGGAAGTGGAAATTTCGAGGACAAGAAAGACGATCTGCAGAAGCTGTTTAAGCCCCAGCCGACGAGATAGAAATTTCGGTCGGACACTTATCGGCGAGGGATCAATGAGGGATCAAATTTTTCACTGGGGTTTCGTCGGAGCGACGCTAGGGGTTGAAGCAAATTCGGGCGAGGGCGCGCTATCGTATCTCGAGACGGGATGTTTCGGTTGTTCGCGGAGAACCGACGGTCGGCTAATTAACCTACAGTCGGTACAGTCGGTAATCTGCCGTTGTGTACGGAGCGTGACTCGCCGAATATGTAGATTTCTGTATATTAATTTTTTCCACTTGTACAGCTGTACATATATGACTAATACGAGATATCGGTGACGAGCCATAATATATAAATTAATAAATTAATAAATTAATTAATACATAAATAACAGTTATGTACTATGTTTAATATCGGTCATGACCGAGGATTGTAGGAACTCGGGGTGAGTTGGGACCACAGCAGTTTACCCCTTATAAGCCATATCTCTATCCCTGCTCCCACTCTTAGGCTCTACTGTAGTAATGCGCGGTGTGAATCAATCAATCTCTAAGGTCTGACAGTGGGAACTCTTGTGCTACAGTGGGAACTCTTGTGTCTCAATGCTATAATCGTTGCGATGACCTCCAATTGATTTATTGAGGTGATCCTACTAAACCAGGTCCGCCCCATTAATTCTTTTGTTTTTATTATTGCAAAAGTCGGAAAACATTGCATTTGCAGATCGGGTATTTCAAAATCATGCACGATTTCGAACTTATGATTATTATTGATTGACAGCCTCTGTGAATTTTATTCGTGCGTCGATGCGATCGGAAACAAAATGTGATATAGAATTAATCACATCCGCATGAAATGCACATACGTGCTCAAAAAAATATTGCATTCGGATTATTTTTCTACGATCGAGCCGACCAAAAAATAAATTGAATCGGTGGAGAACGGGCCAAAAGGAACCGGTGTCATGAATTTCAGATGGGACTTTTTTTCAAGTCCCACGAAAAATTGGTAAAAGATAGTCCGTTTTGCCCCGCTCTCCTCTATGCACAACGGAGGAGACGAGGAATGCGATCAGTTGCTTAGACACTTTTATTGCGTTATATTACATGAATTAATTATACTATATATATATAATTTTATATATAATATATATATATCACGAAGAGTAATTACATTTGGTATCTCCTTGCTCGCAAAAATCATCGATTAATCCATAACGATCGGTTATCTTTTTTTTTATCTCATCGAAATCTTAGAGATTTACGTACTAGTACAACCTGACTTTACGATAACTTGGGAGACACGCTTTCGAAAGATATAGATACACCCACAGTCCTAATTACAATATTTTACATCGTTCGGGATCTTCGGATTTGTTTTTACCAACCGCCTCTCATCCCGAAGCAATAAATTTTCGGCCATCGTTGGAATGGAAATTACAATTCCATTCAGTGTTGAATAACCGTCGGAGCAAAAGTGGCTTCGTTCCTCTTACTCAGATTATTATTTTTTTTTTTGCGTACTTTCGATCCGGTAAAATCTTCCGAATCTTATCACGTAACGTTGATCTCCTCGTCGTCCTCGTTGTCCGTGCAATCCTCCTGTCTCTTGGGGCTGGCGAGCGGGCTGGCGTCGCTGAGATCCATCCTCGGTTTGTCGCCGTCCGCGTCGCTCAGGTCCGGATTAGGGTTGTTCTTGTTCGGAAGAGTTTGCTCCCGAGAACCGCCGGTCGCCAGCAACTGCCGTTCCTTGTTGTTTCGCCATTTCATTCGACGATTTTGGAACCATATCTTCACCTACGGACAGAGCCCAAAACATACTCCGTTAACGCCCGACAATTCACATTTCCTTGTATCGTAACTTTATTCATAAATACCTTAAAATACGTAGAGTAAAAGTGGTGAATATGGGCCAATCCATTTAACACGTAAATCAATGATATTTGGACTGGTCCATATTCCCCCTTTTTACCCCACACTGCGAAAAAATTTTGTTTGAAAATTAATGAACAGTATTGGAAGCTTGTTTACATAAACTGTTTCTGAAATTTCACACACATGTGCGTTGCAATTTTACAGCAAAATGAGTACTTTTCATAAAAATGGTTGTAAATTTCAAACACATGTGCCTTGCAATTTTACAGTAAAATTAGTATTTTTTATAAAAAATGTTTGTAAATTTCAAGCAAAAGGTTTGTAATTTTAATATCTGGTACTTTTATTTTACAAGCAAAGTACATTAAGGTTCAATTAATGTAAGTAATGTTATTAAATTTCAAGTTCCAGTACATTAAATTTACAATTTATTTTTACGTTGTGATCTTTTTCACCGTGTACCAACATAAAATATCCTCCAACGCGAGCACATCGGCGAGTAAAATGAAAATTCATCGGGCTCCATTCTTCATCGTGCCCGGTGCTCTTTTACGCGCGGGTCCCCGTGTGGGTGTTTTTTTATCGCTAAGAGAAAGCCGATAGAGTTCACTCCGTGGCGGTGGGTTTCGCCGGAGCGATATCGGGAGAAATGACGGGGAGTTAAACGGGGATTACAGTTCGCTAAACGTTCCGTCGGGCATACTCAGCGACGGGGGTTTATTTCAATCTGCGGAGCGGGGGGATGCTTTGAAGGTACTTTCGCCTTACCGTCGTCTCTCGCACCCTCTCGATCCAATCGGATCGTTCCGGGTCCCGCCCTATCGCCAATCGTTGCTCCGGACCGCAGTGGAAACAGCCGAGCTCTCGTCTCCCTCGCTACCGCCGAGCTTCGATATAGTTTTCTCGCGATCGTTTCTCTGTCTTGCCCCGTACGTTTATCGAGTCAACGCGGCGCTTTTCCACCCCCTTAACTCGGGAATACTGACGGCGCCGGGTATTGAGTCCGCAAAGACAGCTCTCCTATATCCGCTACGTTAGAGAGGGTATGCATTACCTAAACCCCTTCTCACCCCCTTATCAACCCCCCCTCCTCCCCCCCCCATATCCTCGAAGGGTTTACACACGAGATCCACGCATCGCCGTTCAACGGGCAAACGTCAAACGCACAAGTTTCCCTCGATTTGTACCTCGCGTGCAGAGTCCCCCCTCGAAATTCAGACGAGCCGAATACTCAAACGCTCATGGTCCGGTAACCATCGGACCGGCGGATGTGTGTTGACGCGCGTGTGTCGCGGCATGTAAATTTCGGTACGAATTCCATCGATTCGATATTTCCATAAATGTCTGCCAATGCGCGTTCCCTCGACACCGAAAGCAATCGATGGAAAAACGAATTGGAATTTTTTTTTTTAGAGATGATGCCTCAAGCATCTTTGGGTCCGATGTGCGCGAGACAATTGCGGGGAATGTAGGTGGAGAATTTGGCATGTAGAATGGAATAAATTTCATTCCGGGAGCGTAAATTGAGGCTTTGGAAAAATTGCACGTGGAATGGAATAAATTCCGTTTCATGAGCTAAAATTGGACTATTAGAAAGATTAGCTCATAGAAAGGAAAAAATTCGATTCCAGGAGCTAAAATTGAGACATTGGATGATCTAGCCTACAAAATGGAATACATTTTCCAGTGTGTACACTTTAGGACGAAGATTCCAGAGCGTTCGCCCGACACCGAAATCAATCGATCGAAAATAGAATAAAAACTTTTGAAGATTTTATTCGAAGACAATTCTGATGAATATGATTGGAAACTTTTGCACCTAGAGGGGATTAAATTTCATTTCATCAGCTTAAATTGAACCATTGGAAAATTTAGCCCATGGAATGAAATAAATTATATCTCACGAGATAAAATTCGACCATTTAAAAATTTAGTCTATGAAAAGGAATAAATTCCGTTTCATGAGCTAAAATTCGAACATTTAAAAATTTAGTCTATGAAAAGGAATAAATTCCGTTTCATGAGCTAAAATTCTACCGTCGAAAAAATGAGCTCATAGAATGGAATAAATTCTATTTCATGATCGAAAAACCTACAGAATGGAATACATTTTCCAGTGTATAGACATCAGGACCAAGATTTCAGAGGGTCGCCGCTATCGTAAAGTACATGTATAATGAAGGTTGCGGTGTAGAGTACAGCAACAGCGTGCACAGCGAAATTTGCACTCCCTAAAGGGCCGCCTCCGGCATATATCTCCTCGCGGATGCTGGCGGTGCCTGCGGCGGCGAAACGTTGACCCCCGGCACCAGCGGCAACCCCGTTGCGGATTGATTTTATATATCCCCGTGCTTTCCAAATTTTCATTTGGATACCGGAGGCGTGTGCAGTTGACACCTCGACTCACCACCGTCGGGGTTTTTGCGCTACCTCTCCCTTTCTCCAGCTCGCTCGCTCGTTTATACATCGCTCTATATATACACACAGGACGCCCTCGTCCCTTCGCCCGCAACGAGGAACGTGTCAAATTTTAACCGACAGCCGATCGAGGGTGCGGTACACGACGCGATTTTTCGATAGAATAAAGAGCAAACTGCCAAAGGGAATGAACAATTTGGCGTGTCGTCTGATATTTTTTTAAAATTTATTTCTTCATTTTAAAGTCGAAAACGTATTTTGTCGTTAATTACTAAAATCGATAGTCCATTTCCGGATGTAGAATCTGCTGCCGATGGCCAAATTCGTAACGCTTAAAACGGTACCGATAATCGAATGTTTTGTCGGAGATTTTTATTAAATGGAAAGTTTGGACCAAAATAATTTCGGGTTGTCGCGAAAAAGCCATGAGCGGTAATGACATTTTTTGTTTTTTTTTTTAATTTAAAAGTCGAAAACGAATTTTGTCAATAATTAATAAAATCGATAGTCCATCTCCGGATGTAAAATTTGGTTTCGATGGACTCGAATTTGTAACGCGTAACACCGTGTCGATAATCGAATGTGTTATCGGGGATTTTAATTAAATGGAAAGTTTGGACCAAAATAATTTCGGTTTGTCGCGAAAAAGCCATGAGCGGTAAGACATTTTTTGTTGTTGTTTTTTTTTTTAATTTAAAAGTTGAAAACGTATTTTGTCAATAATTAATCAAATCGATAGTCCATCTCCGGATGTAAAATTTGGTTTCGATGGGCCCCGATTAGTAACGCGTAACACCGTGTCGATAATCGAATGTGTTATCGGGGATTTTAATTAAATGGAAAGTTTCGATCGAAATAATCTCGGGGTGTCGCGAGAGAAAATGTTGCTCCGCTATATCGGCTTGGATTCCTTCATCTCTTCGTTTCTTCGCCTTCCGTACGGGGCTCGAGAGCGTGTAACACGCGCGCCGGAGAGAGCGAGAGAGCTATGAGCGGCGGGGTGATTGATTGTCCCGTCAGCAGCAGGCACGGAAAGCACCGGAGAGGACCAACAGAAGTAACAAAGCGTCGTGTAGGTCGTATACAGACGATCTCGGTAAGGCGATTCCATTCGTTGCACGCACACACATGCGATGTGTATGTTTCCGCCGGTGGCCGAGCAAGGTATCGCCGCGCGACTCTCGCACGTACACCCTCTTGTCGGCAAAGTTGAATTGACGTGCGCCGTACGCAATGCGGGTCGCGTTGAAAATTGTCGAGTGCCGGGCCGCACGTTCTTTGACTCCGAAAAATGTACTCGACACACAATTCCTTCCGGAACTGCGGGAGGTTTATTCCATTCAGTGACCAGTGGAAAAACTTCATAATGGACGTTCCTTAACATTTACTCGATGCTGATAGTTCATTTTTTTTATTTTTTTTTTTATCATTATCGTAATAAAATTTCTTTAAAATTCAAGTACGGAAGACGATTTTAATAGGTGCTTTTTCGAAAGAGTGAGTGCATAAAAATTTGGTGGAGCTGTGTAGGCGATAGTTACGCGCAGAACTCGGGTATTACACTTGTAAAGAGATTATTTTTATTCCTGAAATAAAGGTTCGTGTGTTTAACAAACATTCCTCACCACCAAAACTTCGTGTTCGCTTTTTTTACAATTTAAAAATAAAAAAAACAAATGTACAGTTCGTTGACAAAAAAAAATGTAAAATTAAAGAAATACGTCGCAGAACGACTTTTCTACTTTTGGAACTAAAAATCACCAGTGTTATAAACCAATGAATAAGGCTTTGTTAAAGAATTCCTGATAATTTTTTCCCCATATAGATTCCGAGATACATGAGCTTAAAATTGCAATATTCTTTTTTTAAATATGTATTTCCAGACTACTGTATTAGAATTTTATTCTAAAATAACATTACAACATTATTAAGGACGCATTAAAAAATAAAATCGAGCCCATAGATTTTCGATGATATTCCGAGTTGAAAGAGCTTCCAACCTCTATATGAATAGATACCTAGGCCTCAACCATTGCAACATGCCCCCCCCCCCCCCCCCATTAAGAAATGGCGGTCTGTGACCTAATCCCTCAGCAAGAAAAAAACTAAGATAGTGGACGCGAAATATCTGTTAAATGTCCAAACCCCTCTTCCCGCCCGTTGATCGAACGCCTCAACCTAGCAGCTCCGACATCGAAATTTGATCCCCATTTCGGTCCCTCGAGCTCACTAGAACCCACCCGATAGTTTCAGCAGTCTCGTACCCGTCCCGAATACACGATAGCTATAACGCAACACGTATAGAGTCGCTAAATGGTTGCGAGGAGCCCGACCGCACGGATAGCGTGGATTAGGCATAATGACATCTGAAACGCTTTATAGAGTAAGCGCGAGTGGGTAATCGTTAAACGATTGGCTGGAGCCCCGGCGCCCTCGTACCATCCACAGTCGATCCCCATCCTCTGCGAGGATTGCATGGCACGGCACCGCGAACGACGTCGGTTCGACGACGCCGACGCCGCTCCAGCCACCTCCGAGCGTCGTACGCCGTTTAACTCAACCCCTGCGGCCCGTCTCGCCGGCAGAGCCACCCCTCTTTCGCGGCGGGAGCCGAGGAGGCTCTTCCGCGATGCCACGAGCGACCCTCCAGGTCGTTCTCCGTGTGCTTCCCTCGCACACTCGGGCCTTACCGTGGTGCCGCCATCTGGCGCCGTTTAATAAAAGACGATCGATTATGACGTCGGCCTCAGAACCACCCCCGAGGCGGAGGAGGCGAAAGAGGGCTCGCGGCTGAAACGGCGATGGAGGGTTAGCGGCTACCGGCCGACCCCGGCCAGCCGGAACCCGCCAGATATGTATTATCACACGTACGAACTTCGCACAATCTCGCTCGGTGATTCGGGGATGATGTTACGGGGAAACGCTTCTCGTACGCTAGCTGCGAAGAAGAATGGCCCGGTTATCCGGAATCCCAAAGTACCGACTCTGGTGCCTTATCGATGAAACGATCCGTCTCACTTGATCAGGTCTCACGGGGCAGGAAATGAAAATCTCGGCAGTCGTTTCGTGAAGAAGTTCGCGCGGGGGCAGATCAATGGCTCGCCGCGACCAGTCGGGTGGTTAAGTAGAACTTGGGTGGTTAATTAGGTTGGGCAAAACAAATTAATTGGGCGAGAAGAAATTGTTATTTGTGTGGCAAGAATCAAGCTTATTGTTGAAGGAAGGCACTTTCTCGCACTAGTGCGAGAAAAAAGATCATATTGTGTTTGTACGCATGCGCGGCAGTTTTCTCGCACGCGATGCGAGAAAGTGCTTTTTTGCGCTCACTTCACAGCAACGGAAAGAAGAAAAAAATTGGTCCAAAGTGTCTCGCCAGGCAGTCGTTTGGAGCAAGTAATTATTTTTCGGAGTTGAAAGTTCGGAGGTGAAACTTGGACTGATCTTATGATTCGGGGGTTGATAATCGGGCGTATGTCGCAACGAGGCGGCTTCGAGTGCATACCTCTGGGATAAGTTTTACAAACGGGGTGACTCCGGCTTGTTATTACCAGCCATCCCCCGTGCGTTTAATAAAAGACGATCGATTATGACGTCAAGCTCAGAAGCTACCCCTCGGGCTGTTCACTGGAGAGCTCGCAGCGAGGAGCATTAACTGAGAAGCCGAAAGCTGCGAGCGAAATGGAGTCGGAGGGTCCAACGCCATTCCACTCTGCGGATGTACGTATGGTACGGAATACACAGAAGCGAAAGCCGCGAAGCTCCTCGAGCATTTCGCTGTGGGATCAAACTTAAAGAAAGCAAAAAATAAAAAGAAAACTTCTCGCGTCTTCGATGCCACAGGGTGCGAGAAAGCACGTATGTGATTGAACGGGGAAAGGGGGGGGGGGCATAAAAATCCGCAGATATTCCCATGTTAATACTTCACCCGTGAGTAAAAAGCAGAAAAAAGGAGACCGATAAATCGAAGAGCGGTGGGTTATATTGATATCGGGGAATATGAAGACGGAGAGAAAAGGGGGGCGAGACGATTCACGTCGCTCCGGCAATGCTCCACGAGCCCCCTCGAGATGAATCTCGCGTGCCAGCTTTTTGGACCACGAAAAGACATCGCACTTCTTTACCTGACTTTCGAAATATTCCTCAGGATCGTTGCCCCCATTCACACTCGCAGAATCACTCTCGCGAAAATTATTATTATTATTATTATTATTATTATTATTATTATTATTATTATTATTATTATTATTATTATTATTATTATTATTATTATTATTATTATTATTATTATTATTATTATTATTATTATTATTATTATTATTATTATTATTATTATTATTATTATTATTATTATTATTGGGGAAAACATGGGCCAAGTTTCGACCGCGAAAATACAAGGTTCAGTTTCGAAGCACCGTAGTGTTTCGTATTTGATGAGATTCTTAGCAGTCACGACGTTTCACTGACGGCGGAAAGCTCGGGGAGGAAAGAGTGAGAAGAGAGGAGAAGATTCCCGCGAGTCGAAATACTCTCACCCTTAGCCGCAACGGCGCACCAGTGATTAAAGTTTATCCACAAAGGAGAAGTCTGTAGTATGCATACCACTAAAGCTCAGCTCTCACCGGCACCGGAGAGCGTCGGGGTATTGTATATTCATGGTTTCTTAGCTACCGCCTTTGGAGCGAACACAGCACGCGGGGGCTTACGTCTCTCAAAGTAAAATCCATAATGCATGAAGGTCCGCATGAAGGAGAGAGAGAGACAGAGAGAGAGACAACAATCCCGGTGTGAGGGCCTGAAGACTTCGAGTCTAGTGCGCTGGCCGAAGCTGCAAGATATTGCCGCGACGTTATATTCATGTTATGCCCTGCAAGAGGCAGCCTTTGTTTTTAATATCTAACAACGCTTGGATTTTATAATGCCGCGAAGTTTTTAGGCGATCGGCAATATCTCATTTTTTTTTTTTTGTAAAGTATCAATTTCTGGAGGCTAAAAGAGATCGAATACATCGATGGCCAAACGTTCGGGGGGGGGGGGGGGGGGGAAATTGGGAAAATTTGTTGCGACGTCAAGTAGGAAATAAAGTGGCGTTGAGAGACAACAATCCCGGTGTGAGGGCCTGAAGACTTCGAGTTTAGTGCGCTAGCTGAAGCTGCAAGATATTGCCGCGACGTTATATTCATGTTATGCCCTGCAAGAGGCAGCCTTTGTTTTTAATATCTAATAACGCTTGGATTTTATAATGCTGCGAAGTTTTTAGGCGATCGGCAATATTTCATTTTTTTTTTTTTTCTAAAGTATCAATTTCCGGAGGCTAAAAGAGATCGAATACATCGATGGCCAAACGTTCGGGGGGGGGGGGGGGGAATTGGGAAAATTTGTTGCGACGTCAAGTAGGAAATAAAGTGGCGTTGGGTATCGATGCCAGGTCGGGCGAGTCGGGCTAGTCTTGAAAGGCAATACGAAGGCAAACTGCTGGAATATCGGTCGGCTAATGGCTACAAATTGATTTGACTGATGGAATCCCGGGAAACTCTATCCTCCGGCCCGGTGAGTAGACAAGAGCAAACCCATGCGAAACACAAACCTATATAATGGGCGATCTGTCTAGCGTGTGTCAGACTCAGGTCCGTGGGAAATACGGGGTCTGCGCTCAGCCCCGAAGGATTGACCGACCGACCGTCTCGCTTCTTCATCTCGCACGCGCATGGCTCTCTGTGCATCCGGCGTTTTTGGCTTCCCAGTAATATGTTATAGTCGTTGCACATGACCGAATCTACGCAAATATCACGATCATCAATCTCGCCTGCGATTACTTCCGAAATTCAATCCGGCGCATCGTGCATTAACCCATTTACGTTCCAATCGATCGTTTTCCTAAAAAAATTGTTTCAAGTTGTTTTCCGGATATAGATGCATTTTTTTTTTCGATCAAATTATCGATCATGGCAGTCGACTGATGAATAAAAGTTTGCATAAACGATGTAAAAAAAGAAGAAACAAAATTGCATTAAACAAAAATTGTTTAAAGTGTTTACCGGATAAACATTTTTTTTCCTTGCAGTAATCCAAATCATCGATCACGGCAGTCGACTGATGAATAAAAGTTTGCATAAACGATGTAAAAAAAGAAGAAACAAAATTGCAGTCGTTTGCTTAATGCGGAGCGGGCCGAACTGCTTTATCTAATTTCGAAGCAATTTGCGGATAACCCGAACCTGACGGAGTAACGTTTAACGCGCTAGTTAAATTAACGTTTTACCGACGAAATTTTTCGCACGATATTTCGCTCGTGTATAAGATATATACGTATATATATATATAGGATAAAATAGTGGTCGCACTTTGTTCGCAAGTCGGTATTAAATGGGCTGTCAGTTCCAACGAGCGAGATCCGGTAGTCGAGGTGAAAGAGGGAAAATGGTTCCGTGCGCGCGAGATATATACAGCGACCCTTATAATTCGTGAAAACTGCGCTTTACCGAAAGAGCGAGTAGACATTGCTTCCTCGATCCTCGAGATAAATTAATGAAAGTGGAGAGAGAGAACTCCTTGAGTTAATTCGCCGCTCGAATTTTTCCCTCGAGGTACTTCTCTTGAAGATGATTAGCTAGGGGTGCATTGTAAGCTGTTAAAGAAATTGATCGCCGTCATCGTGCAAAAATTGTATGGAATCGATAAGACTTAAACATTTTTTTACCTAATATAGTTTTTTCCTCTGAATTGCTTTTTTAAGGTATTGAAATTTTCACCTTAAGTATTTAAAAATATATTTGGCATGCATGAATATTAATTTGGATAACATGTATCCAAAGAGCTTTGATAACAGTCAATGAAATGGCACACATCAATCCCACAAAGTCGATAGACCGGTGTAATTAATCACGTAATAATAATCATTACAGTTCGGATTGACGGAAGGCATCTAATAATAGGCCGACGAGTATTATGTATATAAATACATATATATGTCTATATATGTATAGAAAATCTGGCGCCGTTCCAAGCGAGCCGGTACCCTTCATGAATGCAATATCGCGTTCATTTTAATTGGAGCATTATGACGACTCCGGAAATATAACGAGGTCTATAAACCAACTCTGCCGAGAGAAAAAAAAACGAAGATGAAGAAGAATAACCCTCAGGGCCGCGGATGCGAAAAAGTCTTTAGAAATATTCGTCCTGATCTCGACGAAGCGGCGACACACAATTCGTGCTTCTTGTCTTTTTTCTCTTCTTTCTCTTCTTTTCCTCGCAGATACGCGAGGAGGACGATTAAGGCGGCACGGCGTGATCCTGACAACCTGCCACGCGGCAGGAAGGGAATCTGGCGTGCGACGTCGACTCGGATTATTAAAGAGATAAGAACCCCCCGGGGGCAGTCGGAGAATCTCTTTATTTCCCCCTGGTATTCAATTCCGCCGGACCTACACAGTCCCTCTCTCGCCGCTGTACCAATCTCGTAATTGAAAACCATCCGGATCCTCATCTCGGTCTCAAGATCTCGACGATTAATGGGGAGACTCGAGGGTATAAAAAAAATAAATTAAATCGCAAAAAATTTGCTACACTCTTTTCCGCAAATCGGAATTTTTTTTAGAACTTTTGGTCCACAGAATGAAATTATATTGTGAAGACTTTAAGATCCGTTTCCACGATAAATAAATCGGTGCTACGATTTATATTTCCCCGGCGACAAGGTTCATTAAATGTTACAAGGATACATTTGATTTCCAGCATTATTACGTTAAGCCAAAGTTATTATAAACACTTCTTTTTTTTGTAATCGTTAAAAAGTGAAAAATTACGATATTGCCGAGGAAGTTCGAGGGCCTTTAGTAAAAATAAATTCGTATCGTCGCTCTACAATGGGAAAGAGAAGGACACAATCAGTAGAATCGGCAGAGCCGCGCGATAAACGAGGGAATCTCGTTGAAAATGAGATTGTGCCGCTGCTCGGTGTCGGTCGAGGATGCTAAACGGACGAGGGCGCTCTCCCTATCTCGTCCACCAACCTTCGCTAATTACTTTAGTTACATCCATCCTCGCGCAACTCATCTGTCGTTCGCCCTCGGAAACTGGCCGTGTACAAGAAGAGGCAAACTTTGTGGACAAATAAACGGCATCTCGTAAGCTGCATGATTCCCCTGTTTTCGTTTGTCGAGCAACATGTCTCGCAAGTCTGTCGAAAGTTTATTGCATTTGTCGAACCCGGAATTTCCTGACCACTTAACGATCGACGGTCGACTTAACGGTTGATGGGAAAAGATAATTCATTGATCGTTGCGATTATTCATTGTTTTTCTAATTTTTTATTTTTTTATAAATCCCGACCCGTGTGACGATCCAGCATTACATATATATAGACAACTCGAATGTTGGAAAAATATGGGTTAGGGCTCTTACTTAGTGACCGATTAACCCGGGTTCAAATCCCATATTTTTGTATCATTGAAATTTTTAGCAGCCGTAGTTATATCCGAAATATCAGTAAATAATATACAGTTATTGTCAAGATAATCTTGCGGTACAGTCAGGCCAATCGAGCTCTAAGATTATTCAATGAAAAAAAAAATTATGATCATCTATAGAAATCAAAACGAATCTACAGAATAACTAGACTTGCGTCAATAAATTTTCGGGCTTATCTTTACCCAGTTGTTTCGGGGTAGAATTTGTGAACTTTAGGTCGGTTTGGTTATCGCCCGGTTAACGTTTCAAGAAAGAGCATTTTTGTCATTTAAAGTTATGTTAATTAAATTATACAAAAAAAACGTTCTCAGCGATCGTCGAACCGTCAAACGACGCGAAGATAAGGTTTCACCTGACATGCCCTTATTTATTTAATATCGATCCGTCAGAAATATTTTGACATTAAGTGACGGGATTCGGATGGCGCCGAGCCACATCAACGTCGCGCGGTATGGAAAATCGAGTGAAATATTTCGCGCAGAGAAAATACATGCGTCGAAGTTCCGAGCCCCGAGAGGAAGCGGCAATGTAGCGGTATACACGGTATATTCCGATGATATTTTGAACTAGCTTCGCGCGTTCATGCACATTTTGCGGCTGATCGCTGTGTCGATATCAGCGCCCAGTGTAATATGCACACGTTACCCCGATGATACGTGACACCCCGCTTCCGGTCGCGCTCCGTGCACTCTCGGTAAACCGCGCGACTCTCCGCCGGATCGACATCCGCGCTTCTACCCCTTTTTTATTTCATTTTATTCAGTTTCACGGGTGTAACCCATTTACAGGACGATAAAGAATCATCATCCAAATGATAACCGAGACACACCCCAAAACGCATATCATAACACATGAAACGACGGACGAAAGTTGGAAAGTTGTGGGTTTCAGACCCACAACTTCAGAATTTTCCGAATTTTGGATTTTATAGCGTATAGAATGGATTTCGAAGTTCCATTCTATCACCAATAATTTCAGAACTTTGGATTTTATAGGATATAGAATGGATTTTGAAATTCCATTCTATCGGCCATAATTTTAGAACTTCGGTTTTCATAGCATATAGAATCGATTTCGAAATTTCGAAATTCCATTGTGTATGCTATATTTTCGAAAATTTGGGTGTCAATATATAGAATGGATTTCGGAAATCTGAATTTCATATCACATGCAATAATTTCGAAAATTCGGTTTTCCCAGCATATGGAATCGAATTCAAAAATCCGAAATTCCATTCCATCTAGAGTGTATTTCCACACGCCTTGAACCACGCAATACATGCGAGCGCGCCAGCCAACATAACCGCCAGTATATATATATACATAAAATCACTAAGAATATCACCCATGCCTAATCAATCTTATCAGAGTCCCAGCGCAGGTGAAGAAGAGAGGAGGCCATCAATTAGCTGTCGTACAGTGCCGTATTATCCAACCCAAAACATATCAATCAGTTTAGCCCTGAATCGCGAGAGCAATCCACCGGATCTCTGAATGACTTTTCAAAATTCTTATTTTTTTCCTATTTTCCCCAAACACGAATAGCACTAAAAAAAAAAAATAAATTAGAGGGACAAAAAATATTCCACTGGCAATTATATTTAACAGGTCTTTCGTTTTTATCTAATTGAATCTGCTTCCTCGTGTCCGGAGCCGGGCGAATTGGCTCGAGACGATTTTTCGGAACGATTTTTCTCAACGCTCGCGCCGCGTGTCGGAGCGAAGAAGGGATGATGATGGTCGCCGGTAGGGACGGAGTGCGGGGGTGGTCCGGCGGAGATTTGACATCCGGTGTACCGGCTGCGCCGCCGGTCCCGGGCGCGCTATCGAGAGAGCCATCATCGGACAATAATCGCTTTTATGGGTGTTCGTGTGGCGAGCCGTGTGATATTAGCTGCCGAGCCAGTGTGGCGAAATCCACCAGCCAGGTCGCTTCTCGTTCTGCTCTTTCCTCTCCTCTCTCCCCTCTCCCCGTCCCTGCCAGCCTGGACCAGAGGTTACACTCGAGAAAATCCATCCCCGCAACGGGTAATAACGTTATAGAAAAACTTTCCGTCTGCCCGTCGACGTCCGCCATCTCCACTGTCCCTTCGCCTCTCGTCTCTCTCAAACTTCGTTAAAAACCTCCCTTCGCCCCTCTCCCAGCCGGTCTTTACCTTCCTCCTTTTATATCTCATTCAAAGTCAATGAAAGCTCGAAAAAAAAACAAAAAAATTCTCTCTCGCCCGACTATTACCGAGATAAAAATCCGGGTCACGTACGACAGTCAAAAAAAATGGCCGCATCGCCGGCGCGAAATTTCACTCGTCAGCCACTTCCGTCTCCGCTACCCGCACCGAATACATATTCCTCATATTCGGCGCGTAAAAAAAAATGTGTTATTATTATCATCGTACCGCGCCGGGGAGTTCGAGAACGCCTCTTACTTCCAGGAAATTTTATATTTTCCCGAAGGACGCGACGCCGAGTGGGACAGATACGAAACCGCGCTTTGGGCGAAGCTGGCCGTAACTTTGATTATTCGTCGCGGTGGGAAAAATAGGGAAGAGCGGGGCAAAATGGGGCAGTTGGGCAAAAGTAAATTTTCCAATAATTTTTGGATCGGACAAGGTGGGAAAACGGGGCAGAAAAGCCTGATGTATCGATGGGCGAATTCGGGCATCCAAAAATTATTGGAAAATGACGTTTTGCCCCATGCCCCGTTTTGCCCCGCTGCCCCATTTTGCCCCGCTCTACCCTATATATTTTTCGTATGCCGAGTCGCGACGGGCAGTGGGAATGTGCTTCGACGCGGCGAGTCGGAATACCAAGGAGACCGGGAAGAAGAGGAAGCCGACGGGAACGACGCCATAGACGCGAGTCCTTACGCCCGCTCGTAAAACCGTGAGGACTCGACGAGGAGGAAGGGACGCGAGCTCGCGATCCGGCGGCTTCCTCGGGGCTGCATGTATATATGGAGAGGTCCTCGTCCAATGGCGGCCGAGGCATGGCGCTCGAGGTGTGAATTATACATGAGGATATATCTCGGATACCCCGCCGTTTCCCGGTCGCTTCCCCCCCTCTCGCACCGCCGACGGAGCGCCCGCGTACTCTCTGCCAACCCCGTTACCGGCTCGCCGCACTGTACGTATTAACTCGACGCCGCTATATCTGTATCGCGGAGAGTCGTCCCTTATATTCACTCGATCTTACACCATCGCGCCCGGGGACGCAGCCACGAGGATCCTCTCCAGCGGTCCAGACGGTAAAGGCGGAGATCGCGCGTTATATCCGCTCTCTACACTCGCGAGGAGAACCTGCACTTCCGGTTTGGCTATTCGGGTTGCGGAACTCGTGCACCCGTTCCAGAGGCGCTGATTCGGGCGCTGATTCGGGCGCTTTCGGGAGGAACGAGCGGAGTCCAATTTTTGAAGGAGAACCTGCACTTCCGGTTTGGCCATTCGAGTTGCGGAACTCGTACACCCGTTCCAGAGGCGCAGATTCGGGCGCTGTTTCGGGCGCTTTCGGGAGGAAAGAGCGGAGTCCAATTTTTGAAGGAGAACCTGCACTTCCAGTTTGGCTATTCGAGTTGCGGAACTCGTACACCCGTTCCAGAGGCGCTCATTCGGGCGCTGATTCGGGCGCTGATTCGGGCGCAGATTCGGGCGCTTTCGGGAGGAAAGAGGGGAGGCCAATTTTTGAAGGAGAATCTGCACTTCCGGTTTGGCTATTCGAGTTGCGGAACTCGTACACCCGTTCCAGAGGCGCTGATTCGGGCGCAGATTCGGGCGCTTTCGGGAGGAAAGAGGGGAGGCCAATTTTTGAAGGAGAATCTGCACTTCCGGTTTGGCTATTCGAGTTGCGGAACTCGTACACCCGTTCCAGAGGCGCTGATTCGGGCGCTGATTCGGGCGCAGATTCGGGCGCTTTCGGGAGGAAAGAGGGGAGTCCAAATTTTTGAAGGATAACAAAATTGAGGCAAGGTAGAAGTGTAGAATAATTTTAAGGGGAAAATGTTTTGGACATGTTGGGGAAGGCGAATGGAGGATTCAACAGGCGCTGCAGCTGAATGCGCTCGGAGACTTTTATGGAGGGGGTAAAATTGTTTTGCCTTTTTTTAAAGATTTGTGACTTTTGGGTCGACGGATTTTTGCAATGTTTGTTATTGTGTATCGTGTTTTAGTCTTCTTGTCGGATAAATTGTATTTTGATCGAGTTGATACATTTTACAATTGTTGTCATACTTTGGAGGATTCTTTTTTTTTTGCAGATTTTTTCTTAGTCTTTTCGAGCTAATATTTTGTTTATTGCGAAGAAGTGTTCAATGCATAACAAGCCGCGCAGTTTAAGGAGGTTGGAATACACAATAGTCAAATGAGTGCTACATTTTTTAAGTTGTTTATATAAACTTTTCGGCATTTATTAATTACAGTTGAGGATTATTTAAAGAAAACTGCTGTCATTTTTAAACAGGAAATATTACCGAATATCTAGAAGGTGAATTCGTAGAGAATCTTTCAAGGAAGAGAACGATCCGTAATACATCAAAATCGCGTGAAAATTATGGATTATTTTTTGAAAAAACTGAAACGAATATTTACCTTTTCGAAAATTAGCACGAACCAGTTAATATTTTTGCAAATACATTGCAATTAATTTTTTTCTAGCTTAATGACATCTGCTGTAAAACAAATAACCATCCACTATAATCAATAGATGCGTAAAAGTTTGTATAAACGACTTTAAAATTGTAGCGCTCATTTGACTACTCTGAAGCGGTTCAACCTTCTTAAGAGTAATGTTAGTTTGTGCGTGACGTCGAACGCAACGATGGACTTTTCATTCGCACCATAACTGTTATAACTCGTGCACGAGACAAGTCGAATTAATTCATCGAGTCGTAAGCTCATGAAATCAAATAAAACTAGCTCAGTGCCATTTTCTGGTCCGTTTAGTTTCATTAGACTCACTGTGCTCGGTGAGGTGCAGTTTCCAGCAATGGGAACAGCCGGAAATAGCGGATAACAGAGAGCTCTAGCAGGCGCGCAGCACCCCGATACAACGACCCGGGGATGCGTGCTGCAACTAATGAACTGACATTGCCCGATTAACCCGAACCCGTAGGTATTATGTACCATATATACCAGCGCCTACGATGTGAGTGTGTGTCTATTTCTGTGTGAATGGCACCTGTGCACACCACGATTACCCGCGGAATATCATCAGACTCCCTCACGCGAAAGCTCCAACACTCCTGCCAGTCCGTTCCCGAAAACGATAGTAATTACGTTATAAGGTTGTCGAATCCGCGGGATCGACACTGATCGATGATTAAATCCAATTATTTTGATTGCTTCGCGAAACGCGTGTAAAATTTTTTCAATTGCTCCAAAAATAAAGTAAAAAATAGTCGACAGCGATCGACACAAACCGATTATTAAAATCGCTCTAGGAAAGGTGTGCAATTTTTTTTTAATAAAAATAAAAATACCTGCTGCATGTCAGACCGGAAGTGAAGTAAGGAAAATATAAAAAATGGATGAGCTATATTTTTGTTTTGACCATTAGGCAAATTAATATTAGGCAAAAAAACGTGTTCTTTTCGTACCTGCGAGTCTTTGAGGCCGAGTTTGTCCGCCAGTTTCTTGCGGTCCGGTTTGCTGATGTACTTCTGCGCTTGAAATCTTTTCTCGAGGCCGCGTCTCTGCAAGTCCGAGAACACGGCTCTTCTCATCATCCCCTTGCGGGGTCTTCCCCGGGCGCTGCCGGCCCAGGGAAAGCCCACCGCTCCCATACTGGCCAGCTCGCCGATTCCTGCCGGTAAACCGCCGGGAAACGACGCTCCTCCACCCTGCGCCCCTGGATGGTGACCGCCGCCACCGAGACTGGCCACTGTTTTTATCGGGAGAATAAAAATTCACGGTGATTAATAGTGCCGTAACTGTTTAACCATAAATCCTTATCTATAAAACCCCAACCCGTCCCCGTTGCGTGACATTTTATTTATTATTTTTTCAATATTGAAAAGTCAGTCGAATTAAGAAGAAAATAAATGTCCAATCGAGTCAGGTACCGAAGTACCGAAAACTCGCGTCCTTTAAGGATGTTTGGGCCATAAGGCAATTCTGTTCGATCGCTATAAAACTTCGCTGCTCTGTAGGGAAATACCCACTGAATCGTTTGCAATTTTTTCAGATTTTTTGACCGTGTCGTTTTTTTAGTAACGCGCGTACAAAGCTACATAAGCTACCGTGTAAACCTTTCGGAAATCGGTCGGTAACGACAGAAAGTTGCGATTTTCTCCGCCGATTTCTGGCAGAATCGAATAAAAAACCTACCACAGCAAAGGGCATCCTATCGGACAGATTGTGTCCAAATTTCAAGAAGATTCACCGTTTCGTTTCCGAGATAAATTCAATAAACGATATACCCCATCTATCTCTAGCCGCTTACTTTGTCTGCGCTTCCCACTCGCACATTGGCTAACGCGCTCAGCGGAGCCCCCTCTCCCGTCCCCCTCTCCCCTCCCACGATTTTGGCCCAAACATTCTTAACTCGCCCTGATTTTTCTGATTTTTACTTCATGCCAATTTTTTTTTTTTTTTTCTTTTAAATTTTCTCCCAATTTTCTTTTTCGCAGTTTCATGCTTTTTTACAATTTGTCGCAGACAGACGCGTCGCGGATACCTGCTGGATAGCCGATGCGCGAATGACCGATATTATTGCCAAGCTGAGCATGACGATATTACCCGATCGTCTATAAAATACAACAATGTTTGTTATATACGCGACGATGATATTTCCACGCACTTGTTGCACGCGTGCGTAGGTACACATTCCGTTCGGGCGACAGTGTGTGTGCGCGCGCGGTGCACCGACGGTTGCACCGCACCCGCTCTTTCTCACTCTCCCATATGCACGTAATACACGCGGATGCGGAGAGTCAGAGCGGCGTGCTTTCACTGCACTTCATATGCACTCCATGTCCCCATACCATACGTTGGTTATGCAGTGCGGAGTGGAGCCTACCCACCTATAACAAGATATCCGATAGCCGGCGGGTGTGTCCCCGCGAATCCACTTCGTCCTGTGCACATACTACTGTGTACACACCGTGTTATTTGCCCCGGGTACATACTAACCCCCTCACCCCCGCACGAGTTTCAACGGATAAAAATTCGTTGTACGTACAACTTCCATGAAAAAAAAAATAAAAATAAAAAAAAAATACACACACGACACGATTCGCGGGAAATTGCTATCTGCGTATGCGGTGTATAGCACGGAAGCAGCAATTTCATAGACGAGGGAGAGACGAGAAGAGACTCGCGTTTAAAATCGACGATTGTCATGTTGTAGATTGAATTTTTATGATTTTTTTTTTTTTTTTTTTTTGGCGATCGAGTATGGTGTCGTCTGCATGGGATGTGCGTAGGGGTGGGCGGGGCAAAACGGGGCAGTTGAGCGAAAAACGCCGTTGCCACTATAACCATGACATTGAATTACTTAAATTATTTTTACGAAACTTTGTATTCCGATTTTACGAATTTTTTTTTATGGTGTACGAATGTTGACACCCACCTGTTATGTAAGGCACCTGTGATCTGCATGCCAATAGTTGTAATGTGCTGGCGGAGAAGTGGTGCTGGGGCGGTGGATGATGCGGATGGTAGGCCGTTGGTCTCGCTATCGGCTTCGCTATCACGTAAGCTCCGGCGTTCTGGGGCAGATTGTGGGGAAAACCGGGTATCGCACCGGGTGGCAGACCTTGGTAAAAGTGTTCTGTAAAAATTAGAAAAGAAAGACATAAATTAGTCACAATCATTTGGGAGCTCTTATTGGAATTAAAAAAATAAAATTCAATTATCAAAACTGATGAGCTGCAAAGTTTGCAAGATGACCGAACGACGACTGCTACACTGAGAGAAGGATCTCGGGAAAACTACCAAGTCATTGTAGTAAATTTCGACCAATATCCAACACATATGGTAATTTTATCCAAAATGCGGGTTGGCAAATTTTTTTTTTTTACACTAAGATTATCGTCGATCAAAATTTGTTATCGATGTGTACATAAAAAAAAATTGAACAACAGAATATTCCGGTACAACCTACAAACCGAAAACAAACAGTTTTTCAATTTGAAAAGCGGGGCAAAATGGACCGTCGAGACAAAACGAGCTGTTTAACGAATTTCTTGCAGGTCACAAACGAAGTCGCATCTCGAATGAAGCTAAACGGATCTCGCGGCTCCGTTTTGCCCCGAGGTTCCGTTTTGCCCTCCTACACACCGCAAAGCGGCGAAGAAATTACATGGAACATCATAACGCATCAGAGGATATTCGGAGGCAGCGAACGCTTTCGCCGGATTTTATCCGACTCGACACCTCGGCGTTCTCCGAACCCTCCTCAGAAACTCCAAAGCCTCTGGCGAATCCAAACGTCTGAACTCTCTCGCCCACTCGTACCGCGCTTCGACGCGTCTGCGGATAAACCGGGATAAACCGGGGTTAACACGCTCAACCTGTGTAACGCAGAAACCACCTCTGCCTTATCCGCAGTCGCGGCCTTTTCAAGGCAAAGGATTAATTTCCGAAAAAATTGATAGTACAATATTCGTTTCAACGAGGAATTCATTTTCAGTTTCGTCGCCAGCCAGCAGATGAATCTGCTCCCCTGAACCGTGAGCACATTTCGAAGCTGCGAGCCCGCGATGTTTCATGCTGTGCGCGCGAAAGTGGACTCGGTATTAAACGAAACGTGTCGCCACCATAAAACATACCGGTACGATCATCACTGGACCCGTTACTTTATAACAGTTTCCCAACCGAACTCGTCCCTGTAGGTACTTTGTCCTCCATGTAGGGAAGAGCTGTGCAAAATGATACAGTGGGGCAAAACGGAACAGTGGAGCAAAACCCAATTTTCCAACAATGTTTGGTCCATTTTGCCTCATCGATACATCCGGATTTTCTGCCCCGTTTTGCCCCACTGTCCCATTTTGCCCCGCTCCCCCCTCAAACATGAACGATGCTTCTTCGCTCACGGATGCTCAAAGCGAATTCAACTCGCAAAAAGGGGTAACAAAAAAAATGTCAAGTTCCCAAAAAAAGTGCTCTCAAAATAAACCAGCTACGTATTCATGCGACATGCGAGCTGGGAAAACATCCGATAGCTCGTCCACTCCCAACTCACGGTTCCCCGCTCCATCATATTTATCGCCGAACAGTGATAATTTTTAACGTCGGGTAACGCCCATGGCAGCGGTCGCAGGGTGAATAGACAGTGGGATTTGGGCGATATCCCTCGCTGCCGCAGTGTATCATAGTTACATTATGTATCGAGAAGACATAGGCTCCCAATACTGGTAACGAGCTAACGAGACCGCGGGTTTTCCCGTAAGGCGGGGCTCGAGCTGTACTTTGCAACCTTTTTTTTTACCTTTCGTAACCAACCCCTCGCCCGACACGCCCCGTTGGCCACGTCGGGACACATAAGATGAGTGAAGAAAAAAAAACATAACAGCATGGGCCACAGAGTGACGTGTTTGGAAAATAATAAAATAATGGAGAGGGTAGAGAAAAGGGGGGGGGGGGGTTTATGCGCCAGAATAAAAAAATCCCTGCGGAGCACAATGGGCCCAATAGGAGCAAACCCATTGTGGTTCTTACCCCATAAAATACTCATCGCCTTTTATCGTTGTTTTCGTAACGAACCGAGATTGCGGAGCGGGAAGAGCCCGAGAGAAACGACAAATAGGGCATCTAATAACGGCTTAGGATCCAACGGAAACATTGAATGGAAATAGTCTTTTTTTTATTCAGTTCACGTGGTCTTCACGCAGGCGGTATCTGCGAGTCGCTCGTATTCACGCGAGATTAAAACTCGTACCTCGATCGCTGTTCGGTGCTTCTCTCCGTCGCGCGTGTTGTTACAGTTGCCGGGCTTTGCGCTCTTGGCTACGCTCGACTGATGCCTCGATAGTCTTTTTTTTCAATTTTTGTTCGGAGGAGGAGAGGCCGAGACTTCTGAGCCGCAACTGTGTGCAGGGGTGAAGTTATTCTTAACGATTAGGGATTGATGCATTATTAACCAGAGACGCATTACCGGAGACCGGGTCGTTCGGTTTGTCAGCTACAATTACCGGCTCTCTACCGATCGGAAGACTAGAGTTCTTGCTCGGGTAATATTTTAGCTTCTTTAATTTTTTTGTAAATTTTTTTTATATGACAGAGATTTTTCCTACTTGCGTCACTGAGTCGTCGAAAATGTTCAATTCTTTTACTACAATAGTTTCTTACTATTTTATATATTATAAATCGGAGAAATGTGCAATTAAGTAAATGTAATTCTTTCAATTTTTGGCAAATAGCAATTTACTCTTGTGAATTCATTTTAAAAAATTCAAATATTGTGATGCAGAGTTTTCAGTAGACGTTTTAGTGAACGCTAAAATGACCGGCTTTCTTCCGCTCGGAAGACTTCAGTTCTTGCTCGTTTCATATTTGATCTGCCTTCATTTTTTAATTTTTTTATGACTTGGATTTTTTTCTATATGCATCACGGAATAGTCCAAAATGTCACATTTTAATCAACAATAATTTATTATTTTATGTTATAAATCGGAGAAATGTGCAATTAGGATGTTCGTGTATTCGATTTACCGTCATATTTTTTCAATTCTTAGTAAATAAAAACTGACTCTTCTCGATTAATAAAAAAAACTTAAAATATAGTGTTGCAGAGTTTTCAATGGTCGTTTCACGTTCAGCAAGGCAGTTTCACCGCGAGGATCGGATAAAAATGTAGCTGCAGGTTTAACACTTTAAGAGAGCGTGCGTGCGCCGAAGATCCCACAAGGGTTCCGCCCCGAGGGTGCGGAGCCCTCGAAAGGTGAGCAGCCAACTCGCACGATGTTTACATTGCCCAGCATTTCGTTAATCCTTCGTCGAGGAAAAAAAAAAAAAAACGAAAATAAAATATAAAATACAAACCCTACGGAAGAACCGCGCAATTGTTCTATCCAGAGATTTCATTGTTCGGACGATAAACAGATGAATTCGCACGAGCGAACGAGCCCGATGTTATTTGGATAACGTGATATACATATCGAACGGAATTAATTAATCGAAAATTTTCGATAAACGCGCGTACCTATTATCGCTCGGCAATCACTGGTGGATGGGTCTCTCACAGTGCACAGCTCTGTCTCACTGCGGCGTTCAATTCCTCGTCGGGCGCATCGATCAGCCGACAATGAACTGATAATTATCATCCTGCACACTCCCGCACCGCTCCGCGTCGAACGAATTTGCAATATTCTCTGCCCGAAAACCTCCCGGCAACGCACGGCTAAAATCGTTTCTATCTTAAACGATAACCATGAAAAAATTTTCCGACATTTTTCGTTCTAAAATAAAATCCTGACACCTTGTTTCTTGTACCGAAATGAAAAAGCATTTTGCCATTATATTTTTTCACTTTCATAAGTTCTGTTTAACGCCGTTTGCTCCGCGTCGAACTAATTTACAATATTGTCCGCCCGAAAGCCTCCCGGCAACCCATCGCTAAATCGTTTCTATCTTAAATGAGAATCATGAAAAAAAATTCCGACATTTTTCCAATACAAACCTGCAGAACGTTCTAAAAAAAAAAACCCGACACCTTGTTTTTTTTACCAAAATAAAAATCCATTTCGCCATTATATTTTTAATATTTTTCATCGTGCGATTGTTCCCACGCATGCAGGTGACAAACGGAGTGAGCCTAACATCGTGTCAAGTTCAACTGCATAACACACTTCTCTCGTCGCCCGTTTGTTAAAAATACAAGCTACGCTAAAAATAAATAAAAAAAAAAAAAAAAAAGAACCAAGCGGGAATATCGAGTCGAGTGGGAAAATTCATTTCGTCGCCGATGGGGCTCGGGGGGGGGGGGGGGGGAGGGGGGGGGGGGGTGTCATGGGAGGTAGGAAATACCGGACCGTGGCGGTGATGTATCCCCGTGCGTGCTGGTGAACAAATGCGAAATAAACGTACACACGTACATATTCGCCGGATAGCAGTAACGCGCATGCATTCCCGACAGCGCAGCCAGCGCTCGATTCCATACTCGTCGATGAATTTCGAATTTGTTGCCAATCACTTTTTCGTGCAATTATTTCACGAACATCTCGACATGACGTATAAACGAGTCGGGGGTGAACGGGAGAGAAGAGAGGAGAGGATTTGGATGGACGATGAATTCGCGGCGGATCGCGCATATATAGACGCGTACAATCGCCCGTATGTGTACCGAGGGGGTGGGAGGGGGGGAGGGAGGCGACGTTGTTGGTGTTGGAGTTTGGACGCCTGGCATTCGCCACGGAGCCCCGGGAATCAGCGGTGCTGAAGGGGAGAAACGGCAAGGATTGGCGTGGATATATACCGGAGGGATATGCTGTAACACATGCACGTGGCACGGTCAATGCGTCCGGCAACACTATATAGTATATCCGACAAATGCATGAAACCCCATCGAATCTAACGGCGGCGCCACCTAGGCCGATACACTCGTACGTGCGAATGTATCGCCTATGTACATGTTCTGGACACACGGGCATTTATTACTGTATATATATACACATATGTGGGTATATATATATATATGTATTTATTTATATATAGTATATATATGGACCGACTCACCGGGCTCTGCGGCGGCCTCTCGCCACCTCTCGCCCAATTCCACTAATGTTGAAATGCAACATACTCTGGCCGTACTCTACACCAATTTAACGTTCACGTATGGAGGAGTAGTTTGCACTGGCCGAGGCTCGCGAGCCAATTTATCGCGGGAGCGCGTATGAACAGTTTATCGAGTCGTGTCGATCACGCGGATGCGGAGGGTGGGAAGAGATGCGGGGGGAACAAAAAATTTAGGGTATCAGTCAGTTGGAATAAAAATCGGTGAAACTCATTTTTCCGTGGGCTTTGGCAAAAAACGTTCTAGTACGATAGACGGCGAGCATCTTTTTTATTTCGTTTGAAAAGCTGGAATGTTTTGTCGTGCATAATTGCAGGAAAAGGAATAATGCATTTTATAAAAATGTCTTGCTAGCGAAAGGGTAACTTTGTTCTTGACAATCGTTTTTGTCAACGAAACTTACTTTTGACCGAAAAAGGAATGTTTGAATTTGCATGTTGCTGCAAGAGGCAGATAAGCTTTTTGCATTACCAGCGATCCATATTTTTTCCTGAGAGCTAAACAAGAAAATTCTTCCGATCGGCATACATGAAAATACGAAGATAACGGACTTGCATGGCACGGGAATGAATGTCAAAGGCTCCGGGCTTATTCTCGAGACGATTTGCTCATCGATAAAGTTTTATCCTTGAATAGTCTGGATGTGGCGGTAAATTGGTTTCGATGGTCAATATAGAGGTCGTAAACGGCCGCTATCGTCGCAAAGTATAGGGAATATATATATATGTATATATAGATATATAATATATAATATATAAGGAAGGAGAGACTGGGCCGGTGAGATGACGGGTTTCGGAAGGAGCGAGTGGGTGCTCCATACGTCATTGGATTCTGCCGCTTGTCTAATATTATAGGCACCAATCGTAAGGGCTTAATATTGGGGTGAAGCTAAGTGGCGGACCAGCTGACGCCACTGCCTCCTCGTGCTGGGCTGTGTGCCTGCGGAGCCGGGGTGCTCTGCTCTGGCGCGCTCGAATTTCTCCACCCCGCACGCACGCTGCGCGACTCGTCTTGAGGGTGTGCGGATGAGATTTAGGGAGGGCGAGCGTCGAGGAGCAGAAGTCTGCCACCGACACTGATTTGTAGTGAGCTTTGTTTCAACTCTAAAAGCTTAAACCACTACCAGCATGAATCCCGAGCGCGCACCCCGAATCTCCATTCTCATCTCCTCTCCGCCACTATAATGCAGTCCAATCTCCATCGTAATACCAACCTCTTAAATATCATTTGCGATTCTGTACTCGTTTAGCGGTGTCAAGGAGCAATAACGCTCTACTCGAAGATGCTCTTTCAAATTAGAGAAGGACCTAAGAATAATACCTCGCACCCAGAAAAATTATTTATTTGACGGCCACCGTTTGTTTGGTTTAAGTCAAATATTCATTTGATTTAAATAAATATTTATTTCATTTCAGTAACTATTTACTTAATTTAAATAAATATCTATTTAAATCAAATAAATATTTTACTCAAACCAAATAAACGGTAGCCGTCAAATAAATTATTTTTCTGGGTGCGACTGACTATTCGAAGCTCTGATTTACACTGTAAAAAATATTTGTATGAAACTTAATTCACCGGAGTGGAAGTTTTTATGGAAAAACTGGTATGTTAAATTTTATGTAGAATTGTGTTGAAAAATGAATGTTCAGTGTATTAAAAACATTGGGAATGCTTCATTTTTGATAAATCACTTTAATTTTAATAATGAACTTTAATTTCAATGAAAAAGTATATTAATTTTTCATCATACTTGCACATTAAATTTAAAAAATTTTTTACAGTGTAACACAAAATCTCAGTTGAGTGTGTATTTTGGGCACCGAGAAGTATTTGGCCCTTGAATGAAAAGGGGCAATTTTCATTAAATATTTTTATGATCGCGCACCCTGCTCTATCCTCATCTTCTCTCCACACTATAATACCGTCCAGTCTCCATCGTAATACCAACCCCTTAAATATAATTTGGGATTCTATACGCCGTGTCAAGGACCAATGACGTTTTACTCGAAGATGCTCTTTCAAATTGATTGCTCAAAATCTTCCCAGTTGTTTTTCTCCGGGTACGTATCTTTGGCGATGCAAAGAGAACTTTATAAATTTCGATTCCGATGGTTCGTGTCAAAGTCCACAATTTTCAAAATTTTTAAGTTGCTTCGTTCAATGGTTTAAATAAGTCGTAAAACTGAGCAGTAAAAAAAAGGTCCGCGCACATAACGAACAGAGCTTGTCCGCAAAGCTGCCCCATTTTTTCCTGTTCATTTTATAGCTTTCGGTTTATCAAGGAATCATTTTAACAAAACAAAATGAGCAAAATTTATAAGACGAAAAAGTGAACGTTCGTGGGCAACGAATCTTTGCCGAATGTACAAATATTTTTTCATCACTCGGTGCGGAAATGGCCACTTTTCCGCCCGCTTCGCGTGCGTAAAACCGCAATTTTCGCACCTTGTGATGAAAAATTTCGTACATCCCTCGTGCGAAACACTTTTTCTAACTCGTGTGATTACAGCACTCGCCATCGGCTCGTGTTGTAAACTCACACTCGTTAGAAAAATGTTTTTCGTCCTCGTGGAGTAATGTACTATTCATCGCGCATCCCTGTGACCCGACAAACAAAATCCGCAGTAGTTGTCAAAGATAAGAACCAAAAAATCATTTTATGACTTATATCTCTACCGATTTGAACCCGACAAGATACGATCCTTACCGTTATTCCGTCGCATATTGTGATCAACAGCGAGTATCCTCCGAACGCCGAATTTGAGTTCAGGCTTCTCTTTCTCCTGGATCCTCCGACTGTTACATTCCCCACCACAGTTGCACTGTTCCTCGCCGCAGGTGCAAGTCTCCTCGCCGGTTATTCTGTTGTCGTCGCTCCGCATGACGTGAATCTTCATGGGTCTGCCGTGCTGTTGAAGCGCTTGATGGTTCTCCTCGTTCATGGAATTGTCATGAGGGACGGTCTTTCCGGTTCCGAAATCCGCGAATCTCGCGTCGATCGCGTTGGGAATCCAGCAGTTGGAGTTTCTCATCTCGACGTTGCCGGTCGCGATCGACTCGGTCCGATCGACGTCCATCGCCGGACCGGCCTCCTGATCGCCGGACGCTTGATCGAGCTCGTCCAGCGAGTTCGCCGATTCGGCCGCCGAGTTCGAACGATTGTCCGATCTCTCGAACGACCTCACCAGGTCCAGTCTGTTGACAACCATGTGCCTCTTGAACCGCTTCGTGTCCAGATAAATTTCGCCGCTCGACGAGCAGCGCTTCAGGTGCAGGCGTTCGTCGAACGGAGCCGAACCGTCCTCGCGACCATCGCCGCAGGTTCTTCCTCCGGAGTGCGCGGTGACGATCTGCTGGCCGTGACCATCGCCGCCGACGTCCAACTGCACACCACCGGCGGAACTCTCGACCGACGCTCTTCCCGAACTCTCGAAGTCCTGCTGGACCTGGTGATGCTGTCTCTGATCGCCGTTTCCGGTCTCGCCGTTCGCGAGCATCATCATCCCCCTCTCGAATCTCAGATACTCGGCGGCCTTCTCGCGCTGGCACGCCACCAGACTCGCCGCCAGATTCAACGTCAGACTGAAGTCCGTGCCCGGAGGCGCCTTGCTCTGGAGCAAATTTTCCATCAGAAAATTCGACGCCTCTCTCTGCATCGCCGCCGATGAAGGTACCATGTCGCACTGTTCCGTCTCTTCCGGTCCCCGTTTCGGGTCTCGACACTCGGAACCCTCTCTACGTCACCGATTTACCTCCACGTGCTCCCGCCGGAACCGCTACGAGTACCGCTACGAGAAGTCAACCTCATCCAACCGCAAATCACCGCATCGTTCGACGAATCACAAATTTACTAAAAAAAAAAAAAAAAAAAACAGATCGTCACCTTCTTTTGGTCTACAAAACTCTACATATCTTCTATCGTAGTCACTTGTTTTCGCCGTTATCGCAACACTCTTCTCAAGTACAAAAGACGATTTACTTGTTTCTCATCACCGTCAAAAATTCACCGAGCACTGATCTTTGCACGCACCTTTCCACATGTCCTCTCGTTTCTTCCGTTTAAAAAAGGAACACAAAAAACAAAAGCGAAGACGCGATGTCGAACGTGAGTTTTCGACGGTGCGGTGCCAACTGAACGTCAGCCCGTGGCAGCCACGCGGTCCGGATTGAACGGGGACAGTGCGGGAATCGAGGATGGCACATAGGGGACGAAAATCGGTGGGTCCGCGCGAGTGAGCGAGAGAGGGTGGCCGGAGAGCGGCTCGTAATACCCGCGAGCATGCACGACCCTCGAATGCGAGAGCCCACACAAAAGCATATAGAGTAGCTCCGATCTCACCGGTGTGTCGTTCAAGAGTTCTCGCGAGCCGCCCCGCGTATGAAAACCAACCCCCGTCGAAAGGGGGCTGCCGTTTCTACTCCCCACCCCGGTGGCGCGCTAACCGGCCAGGGTGCGCTGCCCCCTCCACCCCTCCGGCTCCTCCGGCGTTTCTAGGTGAGATAATGCAGACTATAAGCCGAGCAATTCGGGGTTTGGCTTGGCTCTATCGCTATCGCGGTAATGCCGTAATAAAATCATACTCCGCGGCGGCGAACGGGACGTTCTCAAACCTCCCACCCCCTACTTGAACCCCGTGCAGACGGAGCCCGCGATGGAGAGGACCGAACGGTGGAGCGAGCGTGACGAGATGATGTACGAAGAGAGTCGGGATCGCAATTTCGCCGAGAAACAAGGCGGAGAGGAAATTCAGTAGATTCGAGTCGCGGCGGGAGGGAGAGGGACGGACGGAGGTTTGAATTAATGGTAGCGGAATGGAAAAAGAAAATAAGAGGAGAGAATAGCGGATGCCGAGAGGTACGTGGCCTACGCGGCGGACCGGTGTGCAAGGATCCAGGCTCCACCGATGTACTGGGTGGAGGGGTTGTAGCCGAGAGTCCGGGGCTTCGGATGCCGAGCTGAGAGCGGAAGAGGGAGGGAAAAAAAATCCCCCGAGATTCGAATTCCTTTGGTCCCGACGATTGGATTTTATTTGACGGAGCCACCCCTGCGCCGGCCAATCCACGAGCTACCGGCTACGGAATCGGCCACGCCCATCACTGACTGCTTCAACCCCTCGACACAAAATTGTGGTAGGGGTGTTGTACGCTATATCCAGTTATACTCGGAGATTGTTATATATAAATATAGTGATGTGTATGTGGATGGATGTATGTGTTTATGTATATAGGTAATACATCCGCGCCGGCTTTCAACACCCTTATCAACTTTATTATCTCCGAGCCGAAAACCCTATAGTGTATGTAATACGAGGCGAGCTCGGCCAGCTTGGATAGGTAAACCCAGTCACATTATCTTCGCCACTGATTTTCGTACATCCTCCATCGTATTGTGTTATTGCGATATAGAGTGTGATGTCGAAGGAGAAATGGACAATTGTGGACATTATGGCACGTGAACAGCAATTAAAGGCTCGGACTTTTGACATATTCTAATTTTTGTTTATTTATTTATTTATTTATTTATTTGGAGATTTCAGGGCATAAACTATTTATGGGGCGATATTGATATATCGGTTAAAACATGCTATCGGCGGGAGGAAGAGACCGTATTACAAAGCAGTCCGCACTTCGCACAATGTTTTAATATATAAAATAATAAAAACAGATAGCAAATTAGAACAAGCCTAAAAATAAACCTTACTATAAATTAATTATCTTCGATAGGAAAGGTCTCCAGGAGTTTCGGTTTTTATCTTGTTAATTTAACTATTTGTTTATTTGTTTTCTTTTTAGCTAAAAAAAAAGAAAATCATCAAACATTAAATTTTTTTTTAATGGATTTAACGATTAATTAAATTGTTAAATTGGGAAGGAAAAGAATTATGAACGTTTGGGGACAATAAATGTTTTGTGAAAGTTGAAATCTTTTTCTATATCATGTGCGAGAGTCGCGAGGGTGGATGCTGCAGGAACAGATGCTAATTGACGTCCTTCATTCTATGACTGATTTAATGATGTTCAATTGGCACATAATTACTATCCGGATTTACAAATTGCAGATAGATGGACCATCGTCCCTGTCTGGCTAGTCGATGTATGATGTAACGTTATCGAGTCTCGTCGGCGATATGTTGCGAGGTAATTTCTATCTCGATGAGCAAATTCTATGAACCATCTATGACGTATCGATGGTGATTCCTCATACCGGAACACGCAACATCCCTCAACTCTGTTTTGGTTTCAGATTTTTTTTTAGTGTAATATTTTTGAATCTAGATTTTGAAATTTACAAATTTGCGAATTTAACGTTCTTGTGTTTAAGAAAAAAGGCTATCACGAAAATTAATAAGGCACTTGTAATTATATTTTTATGTATGGTTTCTACTGTACCATACGCGAATCAGAAAAAGTACCGAAGCACAGTCTTCACAAATTGTAGTTTTCCAAATCGACTTTTAATAACTTTATAAACTCATCACTTAAAAAAATGTATTCCTATAAAATTTTCATCACAATGGTGATAATTTTCAATGTGTAAAGCACGAAATTTTGGGGGGGTTAGAGTGGGAGGCAAATCAGCAGCTCGTGCGGAAGGTGACATACACACGTCCACTTCCGTCGGAAATGTTCCAAGAGATAATTAAATTAATGGCGTTCGGACGAGCGGGGCGAGCGAGCGTTTAGCTCCGTTATATGGTCACGCGTATGTACGTATAGGTGCAGCAGTAAACTGCACGTATGGATAGGGTTGGAATCCGACACAGTGAAACAGGACAGAACTGTCGCCAGGAGTGCGACACCGAACCGTAATTTCAGAACACAGCAATGTAGACATCCGCATTGCTTCTCCAATTGCCCGCTCCGATCTCCCAGATCGCAACTGTTACTTCACCTACCGTCTTGTCATTTTCATGCGAAACATCTGGCAAAAAATTGATATTGCCGAATCGCATTTGAGTCCAAGTCGAATTTTTAAACGTATTTAAAACTAAGAAATAAAATAAAAAAATAAGAATTTAACCCAAGAAATGTTTCTTAAATGTGCTAAAATTTAATTACCTTGCACTTCATACCATAATCAAGGACGACCACAATCATTACCTCGAACAAGTATAATTACAATAGTAAATATCTCCTCAAACCAGAGACAATCCATGAAAATAAGTTACCATAAAAACAAAGTTACTTTCGAAACGTAATAAAAAAAAATTATATTCTGTATTTCTTTCGGCGCAGCTGCGAATGAAAATCACCTTACAAAATAAATCGGGCCTATCCCGAACGAACCAGCGACTCAAGAAGTGCCTCACCAAGAGACCTCACGGCTGCCCGGGTGTGTAATAACCGTGGAATAACGGCGTCCCGAGTGTATATTTGCGACATCGCACAGTTATTACCGGTTTCACATAATTGATAATAGAAATCCATTGCTCCCTGTAGGGGCATGTCGGTTTGGTTGTCGCTCGAGTAGCGCGAGAGAAGCGAGCTGGTAGGAGAGAAGAAGGCGAGACTCTTGCCTCGGCGTATAGCGTCTGGGGGATGAGGGGGTGGTTTTCCTACCACCACAGGTCCCGCTTTAAGCCCGCTCGCTCGTCTATCAAGGGGGTAGTTCCACCACTTTTTCTCGCCGGGCTCGCTCGGCTCTTGGTCTAGGTACCGTAATGTCACCCATACGAATAAAGAGCGTATCTATCTGTGCGTTACCGATATACGGATTGATATAACTATACCGGGGGGGTGAGAGAGAGCGGAAGGGTGGCGGATGGCGCGTCGGGCGGGCGCGCTGAGGACAGCGCTACACGGCCGGAGTGAGGCCGAGGTACGGAGCTAACAGCCAACGGGGGAGCGTTTCGCGAGCCACCACCCTCCCGTTATCCGTTCACCCCTCGCGCAAGGGTGAGGGGTGGAACTCGCGACCACGCCCACCTTTGGAATCACCAGCCTCGTCGACGTCACGACTTATCACCCTCTCGCTGCCGCTGCTGCTGGCAAGGCCGGCGCTGCCGGAGTGAGGAACGAGTGCGCGAGAAAGAGAGAATCGGGAGGGTGAAAAGCTCGCTCCCGTTTGGCTCGTGCGATTCCGGCTTTCAGGAATGGAAAAAAAAGACGGAAAAAAAAAGAACTACCGGGCGAAACGCGAGAGAGGATGGGATAAGGGAGAGAAGAAAAATAATGAAATGAACATCGGTGCACGCGAACTGCCGCTGCTGCCGCTGGTGCTCCACTGGGATAAATCGGGAATTATTATAAGAGCTACGAGACGACGACCGCGCTCCTCTCCGCACCCCAGGGCGATTGCTCTCCGCGATTCTCGGCCGGTTATAAACCTTTCTCTCCCTCTCTCTCTCTGCCTCTATGGTTGCTTTTAAAGCTTATAGAAATTTACGACAAGCCTGGAGTGAGCGAGGAACGGGGAGATGGGGAGGGGAAAAAAAGCTTCGCTAGGAACTGGTCGAGAAAACGATTCGTTTTATCAAACCACTCTGGATAATAATTATTCATTTCTCTTCGGATCCATAATATGATAATTTTTATATATTGGGTATAGTTATGTAGGTATGGGATGTGATGTATGG
Organism: Ichneumon xanthorius; assembly: GCA_917499995.1. Lineage (NCBI taxonomy): Eukaryota > Metazoa > Arthropoda > Insecta > Hymenoptera > Ichneumonidae > Ichneumon > Ichneumon xanthorius. Next base: position 13,549,609 of record OU824205.1, on the reverse strand, counting down.
AAAGCCGGGATCGCCGATGAAATTTTCACTATCGGGAAAAAGGAGTAATCTTCGATGGTTAAATTTTTACACAAATTGCACATCGGTGTCGACCATTAGACGCAATGTAGTAAGAGTGAAATCTTTTTTTTTATGGGCGTCGTAAAAAATATTAACTAATAAAATAAGGAGGAGATAGGGAAAAAAGCTTTGTCGAGAACTCGTCGAGAAAACGATTCGTTTCATGAAAACACTCTGGACAATAATTATTCATTTCTTTACAGATCGATAATATGATAATTTTTATATGTTGGGTATACTTACACATACGTATACGATGTTATACATGGAAACTCGGGATTGCGGATGAAAGAGATCGTCTTCGATAGTTAAATTTAGATACAAATTGTGCATCAGTGTCGACCATTAGACGCAAAGCTGATGAGAGTGAAATCTTGAATTTTTTTATGAGTCGTAAAAAATATTAACTAATAAAATAATGAGGAGATAGGAAACAAAGCTTTGCCGAGAACCAGTCGAGAAAACGACTCGTTTTATCAAACCACTCTGGACAACAATTATTCATTTCTCTACGGATCCATAATATGATAATTTTTATATATTGGGTATACTTACTTACGTATACGATGTTATACATGGATTAAAGAGATAATTTTTAATAGTTAAATTTAGACACAAATTATACACCAGTGTTGACCATCCGACGCAATGTCAATTTGGGTGGATTTTTTGTTTCGTCGTAAAAAAATTAACCAAAGGCGTTTCGTTACAGTTCGGATGAAAGACGGAACAAAATTGCCTATTTGGTTGAAATGAGACAGTGGTGAAAAAAAAAAACAAGTTGGAGTCTTAGCAGCGACGGGGGACCGAAACGGGGAGTGGGCACGGGCTGCGGAACAATATAATAATATTATACTGATAGGGAGGCAGTTATAAGCACATGACGCTCTCTCGCCTTACCAGTGTACTGTGTGTCTCCTCTGTGCTCCCCAAAAGCGAGAGCACGCGGGCTCGTTTGTATACGGCGCGCCACTGACGCCGCTGTTTGCCTGTGGAGAATCTCGATTCACCCTAAACTTGGGGTAGGACGTGTGCGAGAGTCGCTTCACTGCCATATTTATCCTCTACTTCACGTAATACTCATACGGCTTTGAAAGCGTCGAGTCAAGCGTGAAATTGACTTTATTAGGCTTCTTCTTTCTTTTTCATCCCCCCGTGCGTTTACGGTATTCCATTAAATACATATAGCACTGTTATATTCCAATTATATCGTTGAATCGAAATCAGATCGGTCATGGGCAACGGCCATAATTATTTTTTATTTGAAAAAAATTATAATAAAAAAAAATCAAAAAAATTACTATAATAAATTATTTGTATAAAATGCCGTCAGCGATGAAGACTACACGGTGTTTTTATAGTCGTAATTTCTATCTTGGTGCAGTACGCGGACCAAGCATACTTTTCGTTCAAATTTTTTTACAATTATTAAAAATTAAAAATATTAAATGATCATTTTTTACCATTTTTTTAATTATTATAATTTTTGTTCACTTTCTACTGATTGCAAGCCCGAGACGGAGCAGCCTGCTGCTATATAAATGCAGTCATTTCGAAGAGGACATACATTTTGTATCGAGAATTACAGGAAATCGTGTGAAACGAGCTGTGTTTCTCCCGATAGCGGGAAAAAGACATATCGAGCGAGAGTAAGTTGTATTATTTGCAGGGGTTGAGACAGTGTTCTGCGGCCGGTACCGCTGGTATATAAATTGTCACCTCGCAGTAGCACGTACAAGCTCCAGAAAACAAGCTCCCGCAGTATACGTGAGAGCGACACGAGGCGTATAACGCGAGATTGCTTTGTTTTTGGGATAAAGAACGTGGAAAAGTGGAGAAAGCTCGGCAGCGAGTGCCAAGGGGGTCCGAGAGGGGTGATAATAACACAACGGCGGCTCGATATATTAGAGAAAGCGGGACCGATGACAAGGCACACTACACACGCTCCGGGGTGAAAATACTCTCGAAGTGAAACTCGATATCTCGCTTAAGCTACGAACTTTTTCCTACATTTACGGAGCGTTTAATTTTTGAAAAAATAAAGTATAACCCACATAATCATGGATTTTAGTTTCCCATCTTCGACGTTATTCGATTATTTTAATTAGCCTTTTTTCAACCATTTTTTTGTATAAAAAAAAAGAAAACAGTATGTGCTCAAAATTACATCTCATGCGTCACCGTTGAGACTTCTGGTCGACTATTTTATATGTATCATATTTATTTAATATTTATTCTTTTTTTTCTTAATCACAATAACAACGAGATCTTTTCGCGCAAATTTATCATCGAATTATTTTCGTACGTATCAACGACACATCAGCTCCACGTATCTTTTCCAATCCCATTTCCATTAAGGCGTAGTTGGCCAAACACAAGATAACGTAACTAAAAAACTACATTTTATATGTATCGTATTTATTCTACATATATTCGTTTTCTCCATTTCTTCAATTTACTTCAAAGCGCTAAACATTATAATAATTATTATATTACCTTTTATTATATTTATAATAATTATTATTTACTTTTATTTCTCTATGTTTGGTTTCTACGAAATAAATCTGTCCGCATCACGATAACAACCCGAACTTTTCGTGCCCCAAAATGCATCACCGAATGATTTTCGTACGTACGAAGCGACACATCAGCTCCATCCCCGAGTTCGCTCTCGGCGTTAATGTTACCCCGTACAGTTTCCAACGCCAGTTCCATTAGCGCGTAGTTGGCCGAGCGCGCTAGAACTGTTTCCGGTGAACGAAATAATATCTAATAACAATGCTAACGGAATTTCGACAATGGCGTTGCGAGTGGCACGTTATAACGATACCAGTTAATTTAATCCGAAACTCGCGCGCCGCTGTACAGCGGCGCGCAGTTCGGCACGGAATGTCCCTGTGCTTGATGCCGCACGCCCGGCGGAGGCTTTCGGTTGCACAGGATGTATACCGTGCCGTTAGTCAGATACGCGAAACGGCGGATGTAATCTCTCCGGGTGCGATATACAATTAACTCTCGCGCGCTTTGCGAACGAGCGAGGGAGAGGCGAGGGAGAGAGCGAGCTTGCGGTAGTAGCAATACGAGAGCTTCTCACGCTCGCTCCGCTTCCGCTAGTAGATTACGGGGTTAAGCGCGAGCGCGCTCCGACACCACGGGTCCTTTCCAGTTTCCGCACTCTCGCTGCGGGGTGTGCCTTGCGTGACACTTGAACCTAACAGCGGCAGAAGCACCGGCACAAGCGCAAGCACAACCCCGAGCTCGCCCCCTGCCGCCCTCTCGCTCCACCTCTCAGGAGCCCGCCGAGAGCACGCGGGGTGCCAGGGCGAACGCAGGACACGGCGAAACTGCGACGAGGGAGACGGAAGCGGCGGGCTAATGGGATATCTCGGCTCAGGTGCGAGGGAGAACGCCGCAGTCGAAGGGTCCGTGTTAATTAATATCACGTCACACACGCCCTCCCTCGCCGAAATTCCCTCCGCGCATTCTGCACCGTATGTATGACAATATTTCCTCCGTTACTCTTTGCGGGATTATATTTCTGGGGTTTTTTTTTTTTTTGGAGTGGAGTGTGGGCCTTTCCGGGGTTTACCTTCACGCTTTCGGTGACTTGTTCTCGCGGGAGAGGCGCGCAGCTACGAGGAGGTTGGTACGAAGGGAGAAAATGGAGGTTGGTGTATGGGGAGTTAATAAAGTTTTTTTTTGTGATAAGGCTAGCAGATGAAAATCTAGGATTTTTGATACAGGTTGGGGATCTGGTCGGACATGAGGGAGAAAGGTTTGTACATTTAAGGAAAAATGTTCGTGTGGATGTTCCTTGTTTGTAAAAGTGCACCATTTTTTGTTTTTTTATGTTAGATTTTTTTTTGTTGGCGAATCGTGTTTTTGACTGAGAAAATTGTGAGATCAGAAACGAAATTGCTAAGTGTGCGAAACATTTTTATTATTAATTTATTATTAATTATATGAACGAATCACAAATTCAACTATAGCATGGTGTCCGGCGGTCCTTGAAGTCCTTAGAGTCCTAGAATTTTTTCTGACGTTGAAAAAGTCCTGGAATGTCCTTGAATTGTTCATTTCCCCGAAAATTTGAATTTGTTTAAAAATGTATATTTAGTTTAGTAAATGATTTTGTCTTTTTTTTAAATCAACTGCCACGTATTTCGACGTATTTTTTCCCGCTGAACATGAATCCGCTGGCCTTTTTGGGGCTAAAGTACAGCGAGCCATTGAAAGCCTCGATTTTATGCACGGAAAATCGTATTTTTGTGATTTAAATGGAAAATATTGGGCTGGGAGTAAAATAATTGTTATATACGTGATCAGCGGGAAAAAATACATCGAATACAGCCTTGACATTAAAAAAAAATCGATAGAGCAACGATTTTTCACTTTTTGAGCCACTTTTGGAAAAACGTCGATTTTCGTGATTTTCAAAAGTCGATATCGCGGCCCCCAATGAAGCTAGGGAAAATCCGGAGTGCCCATCGTGTTCTACGGGAAAAAATACACAAGACAGGCCCTAGTGCGAATTTTTAAAATCGTTTTATCGTGCCATTCGAGGACGTTGAAAAACGTGAAAAATGAATTGAAAAGGAATTTCTCATGAAATATTTTTACAAAGAATTTTCATCTCGGACACAATTCGTTCCCTTCGAAGAACGATCGAATCACAAATTCAACTACAGCCATACGAATCAAAGGGTCGATTCCGTCCGCAAACAAATTTTTATCGAGTTACATATACGGAGTCGGGTTGATTTGCTTCACAATTCGACGAAAGGATATTGCACGCGAACTTTGGGACAGAAGTTTGCGAGGAGTTTCCGGCGAGACTGACCGCCCACAGGAAATCCCTTGAGTGTTGCCCTCCGCAGCTTTGGCCGCTGTACAGAAAGCCGGCATAATCTCCGGGAGGTTGAGACGCCTCGGGTCCGGTAGTCTAATTCTCAAGTGTCGAGAACGCCTGTCAGAGGGACCTCTGCCCTTAGCATCTCGTTCCCCGTCGTAACGGGAGATATCGCGAAATTTTCGGGTCGGTCGAGACGATATTCACTCTCCGATCTCGACCCCCCCCCCCCCCCCCCCACTCCTCCTCACGGCGGTCCGTTCGGTGTTGGCCTCCCGGCGAGCTGACGCTTTGATCATTTGTTTCGCGTCGGGTCATAACCGGCCTTCGCAACGATGAAACCCGTGACAGCCGCCCGCAAAAGCTTTTTCAAGGGGTAGCTTGAGCTCGACACCTCGCTCTTCTCTGCCCTACGCTCCCCGCACGCCGAGTCCCTCCGATACTCGATTCTCGCCTCTCTCGCCCAGTGCTCATCCATTCTCATATCGCACATTGTGCACTGTTATAGATTGAATTTCATTACATGGACCGTCCCGGAAGATCGAGAATAAAAAATGAAATAAAAAATTGGAAAATATATATATTTATATATATATTTTTTTTCAAAACTACTCGAGTCCTATTCTATGAATAACCCAAAAACCTCTGCGATACTTCAATTTCACTTATGTGTTACCCGAAACCCGATCTCATATTACTGTGATTATTCAATTTCATTATTGTGGATACACTACATGAAACGAAAGACTATTATTTTTTTTCTATTTAAATCTGTATTTTATTGTAAAAGGGCGTGTCCCGTAAACAAATAAATAAATAAATAAATAAATAAAATAATATAACGAACGACGGGCCTTCCGAGACTATTCTCAATCCTCGATGTACGGGTGATAAATGTTATTGTAAGTTGTTAAATATGGCTGATGAAATGTAACCCTGTCTGTATGCAAATTTTTTATATTAAAAAAAATTTGACACTATATATTAAATATATATATATATATATTAAAAAATTAGACACTTGTACCGACGGCGACTTCAGCGTGGTGACTTTTCGCCGATAACAGCTCGCTCGCCTGATAATACATTTAGGGGCACTGAAACTTGCTGTTCAAAATTGTGCAGCGCCGTTAGAATTACATTTCATGGTTTAGTTTCCGTAATCTCTGTTTTTCTCTTCGCACCAGGACGGATTTACTCGACTATTTTGCTTTATTTTGGTCAAGTAAATTTGAAGCTGTTCTGTTTTCTAATATTTTCTTATCTTTTGTGAATTGAAATAAATAAATAAATAAATAAATAAATAAATAAATAAATAAATAAATAAATAAATAAATAAATAAATAAATAAATAAATAAATAAAACCGTTTCGCCCGCACGTCCTCGTCCCGGGACGAAAGACTCCGTTCATCCGTGACGAAGCCCGCGAGAGAAAAATATCGCACAATAAGGCTTTCAGGCACCGCTCGCAGGCGCTAATATCGCGGAACCGAGAAGGATCGAACAAGATATAGAAATCGGTATAATATCGCGAGCGCAGCCCGTATCGAGGGGGATACGTGCGGGCAGGGGGGGGGGCGGGAAGCTTGTCTAATTTGTATTGCCACGGAGGAGCGACGATACCGGGATATTAGAGGCAGTTATCGCAGCGTATTGCTCCTAATCGTTTTCCCCCCCTCGCGCCTCGTTCCTCGGCCGATGGCGAGGGTGCGACGGCTCGCGGGTGGGCGAGAGAGCGCCATCGAGGGAAGGAAGACGGAGAGCGGCGAACAATAAGGGATGGTGCGAGATAGAGACGGGGAGAGCGAGCGGAGCGTGATTCGAAGCGAAAATAACGAGGATGGAGGGTGTGCGGGAGAAGGAAAGGAACGGTATCGAGAGAGGCGGAAACAGGGAGTACGGAGAGGTGTGCGGAGGATCGGCCGGGGAGAGCCGGAAGAGAGAGGAAGGGCACAGGGATAGACGGTGGCCCCGAGAAGGAAAGGAGAAATTCGGCGTGAGCCAGAAGAGAGAAACGCCGGCCAGGCGAGGCCGCCTGCGTGCACTGGTGTTTTTGACAGGCCGATGAATTGAATAATCGCAAGTCGAGTCGAGAGGGTCCGCCGAATCTCAGCCCGCGATACACCGTTCGTATAACCGTACAAATGTGGAGAGATCAGCTGTATGTGACTATATGTGCGGGGTTATGTATGGTATATATTATGCGGCGTATGTGTGTGTGTGGATAGATTTATACTCGGTAAGATACATATATATATGGGGGGACTGTAGTGCATATATATGTATAGATTGATTGATATTTCTGGAATTGTATAACTCGCATGTACGTCGATATTCGAATAGTTCACCGAACATGATAATCGACACGTTATTCGCACGGGGGATTCGTCGAGTGGGACATGTAGCGAAAGATCGTTGATTCTGTCTTCGGCGACAAGTTGCACTGTTGTTTATGTTAATGTGGACTATTTTTATTACCGGATAATTATTCGATGGTTATCGATAATCTTGTATTTACAGTGCGTACGGAATTTAAATGAGAGATCAGCTGTATATGACTTTATGTGCGGGGTTATGTATGGTATATATTATGCGGCGTATGTGTGTGTGTGGATAGATTTATACTCGGTAAGATACATATATATATGGGGGGCCTGTAGTGCGTATATATGTATGGATTGATTGATATTTCTGGAATTGTATAACTCGCATGTACGTCGATATTCGAATAGTTCACCGAACATGATAATCGACACGTTATTCGCACGGGGGATTCGTCGAGTGGGACATGTAGCGAATGATCGTTGATTCCATTTTCGGCGACAAGTTGCACTGCGTTAATGTGAACTATTTTTATTACCGGATAATTATTCAATGGTTATCGATAATCTTTTATTTACAGAAATGTTATTTTTGCAGAAAATAAAATGAACTATATCTTTCTATAAAAAACGAAGAAAAAAATGTACTACGGTAGCTTTATTTTTATTTCACGATGTAATGAACATTTTTGAAGCCCTTGTAGTTAATTTTGAAAATCGATAAAAGATATCCGATCGCGGTATGAAATTTGATGAATATTTCATTAGGAGAGATTTTACGGTATTTATCGGATCGATAAGCGAGTGGCGCCGGGCTTACATCCTTAATTCATTAATTCGTTTGAACTACTGCCCGCGCATCGAAATTACGCGGTCCGACAGTTCGTAATCCCCGGGCGTCGTTCGGTCGCGTGCGACTCTCGCGGCATCATCGGCACGCGTGTGCGTCTGTGGGACCCTCTACCGGAACTTCTGTTGCGAACGTTCCCAGCGGGGAACCCCCTCGTCGTCGACGGGGCGACAACGAGCATTCAGTGGCGAACGAGATTCTATCTACTATAAAACATGACGTTACGCCAGGGCTCGATTTCTTATGAGACACGCGTCTGCACTCTTCAACCCCCTGAAAGCCAAATGGGACAGTCATTGGCTCCCTGCAGTAAATTCCATATGGAATATATTTAAACGAAAAGAAACATGAGTACGCCGATACCCGATAACTGGCCTCAAATTGAAAATCACCCGACCGTTCATCACCTCATGAATCCCGAAATATCTGAGTATCTGAACATCAAAGTATATAATATATATACAATAAATTTTTTTTAATAAATAAAAGTAAATAATAAACGTAACGCCGGGGCTCGATTTCTTATAAGATACGCGTTTGCACCCTTCACCCCCGCCCCCCCTGAAAATTAAATGGGACAGTCATTGGCCCCCTATAGTAAATTTCACATGGAATATAATTTAAAAAAAGCAAGCGTCCATCGATACCCTATAACTGGCCTCAAATTGAAAATCACCCGACCGTTCATCACCTCATAAATCCCGAAATATCTTAGTATCCGAACATCAAAGTATATACTTTTGAATGAATAAAAGTAAATAACAAACGTAACGTAACGCAAATAACGTATGCAATAATAATTTAGTAATTAATAAATAATTTGTTACATAATATAAAATATATAATACAAAATAATGGTCCAAACTATCAAAAAATCACATTAAAAAAAGCCCCTCGTGTCTGCACATGTGTGTATGGGTAATGGCAACATTTTTATCTTCATACTTTCCTACCGAAAGGGTAGCTTAAAATTTCATACGAGAATTGACCGAAGTCCCGCCGATCGATCTAGACAGAGAACTCCGCGGTGCGTCCGTGCGTTACCTCCACACGAGACGTTACCTCCCGATCAGTTCCCCAACGCGAGAGAGCCAACGAAAAGTGAAGCGGCATCGGGAGAGCCGGAGCGGGCCGTGCTTTTTCCATCTCGCGCAATCGGCTCCGGGTAATACGGTTGCGAAGTGGCCAGGCTGGAGACCGCGGTCGGCGGATGGTTTCGGGTTTAGCCTTGGCTCGTGTAGCTCGGAGCTCTCTTGGGTTCCGGTGCGCCCGCGAATCGAGAGTACGCTGCAAAGAGGGCGAGCGAGTGCGAGAGAAAGCACAGAGAGCGCTCGTAGCACGCCGCAGGGATGAGAAAGGGTGGGCCTCATAGCCAGAGCAGCCGCTGCGCCCAGTTCGCCCCGGTGCGTTTGACGTTGATACCGCGATAAGATGAAAGAGCCTTGCTGGCTTGGCTCTCTCCCCCCCCCCCCCACTCCCCCCCCCCCCCCATTCGCCCCCTCTCTCTCTTTCTCTCTATCTGGAGAAGCTTACATCGCGAGCTATAGACTTCGCGAACGCGAACCCCGCATGGCCTATGTATTGTTGCCGCACGTCTGAGCGTAACGTTTCTACCATTCCCATATATGCCGATACACACGTGATACTCGACAATCTAAATTCCGCCTCTGGAAATTTCCGCGTCTAACAGTTCCGGCGATAGCTGAATCCGGTAGACGATATCGGCCTCGAGTGCACGCCGCGGTTGCATTATTCGCCGGGGGTAGATATGTAACCGTGTTGTGTGCACCGGAGAGGCTGGATATGAAGCATCTGTTCGTAGGTATATTCTGCGCGGCACAAAGGCACGCTGTCGATGCAGAACTGATAACGATCGAGAAAGAAATCGGGGGAGGGGGTAATAAGATTCGCATGAGGAAAAATACGTTTGTTTATGCCAGAAAGAACGTCATTTCGCGGATTGAAAGATGGGACGGACGGACGGACGGAGAACCCTCGTGGGATTCGTTTTGTTACTGTAAAAAGTCATTGAATTGTTACTGTAAAAATAAACAAATTTTTACTGTAAAAATAATTCAATTTTTACTGTAAAAATAATTCAATTTTTACTGTAAAAATAATTCAATTTTTACTGTAAAAATAATTCAATTTTTACTGTAAAAATAATTCAATTTTTACTGTAAAAATAATTCAATTTTTACTGTAAAAATAATTCAATTTTTACTGTAAAAATAATTCAATTTTTACTGTAAAAATCATTCAATTGTTACTGTAAAAATCATTCAATTGTTACAGTAAAAATACACGCGTTGCTGATACTCCGTGTGAGGGTAAAATTCTTTGATTAAGATAGATAAGTTTTTTTTATTGTTTGCCCACAATAAACATACCTCGATTAAAGTCTGTGCATTATCTGGAAATTGATTGGAAATTTATATATAGGCAATTTATTATCGCGAGATCCATTTAAGATTTCTGGGCGATCTCGTTGCATTCTCATCGGTGCATGCATGCACTTTGCCTGTCGGGTAGACTCGGATCGCGGAGAAATATAAAATAAAAGATTCCCACTGTTCTGGCGATGACGAACCGATAATTGTTTTCGCCGATTCGTCGACGTTGATTTTTTCGATGTAACTATGACACACGCCCTCTTCCATTCCGATTCTCCCGACGGAAAAACGTCCGTGCCCAGTGGGAAAAACACTATGGCCGTGCGGATCGTTGTTATTTCAAACTGCTGTTATGGAAAATTCCGTGTTTTCTTGCTCGTCAATCACTATCACGATCAGAGCCCGGAGCGAAATTTTGTATGTACATCCCATCGTTTCACTCCGAGCTGGATTTCTCGTTTCATTCCATTTTATTTTCATTTTTTTTTTTTTTTCAACTTTTTATTTTTATTTTCTATTCAATACTATATCCTGCCTGTAGTAGACGAACGAGCGAAAAAACGTTGGGTATCGGATGCCGCCAATGCCGCGGTTCGTTACACACCGCGATGTAATTGCATTTAGCTATAACACGATGTGGTTGCCTGGCGAGGACACAGCGAACGTGCGGAGTCGGAATTCCCAGGATTGATTCTCCCTCGATAGAGAGCATTTTCTGTATTCAACGCTGAGCCTTCGACGGGCAATTTACCTATTTTTTACGTTTCCTGATTGGCTGTTGGCAACGATCCATGATGCAGCGCGTACACACGAGCACACACACACACGCAGGAAGCGGGAGAGAGAGTCATGTACAGCGTTTAGTTCGTTCGCTTCTTTCCTTTTTTGCCGTTCCCTCGCTCGTCGGGTAGACGCGAGTGGGCGGTTCGTTTATTCAAGCCGTGCCGTTGGAAAAAAGCGGGCTTTTCACAATCCTCCTACGCGATCCACCGCCACCAGCAGCGAGAGCAGTGGCGGAGCGGTACCGCGAGCTGAATCATGCAAACCCCTTGGCAGAACGGGAACTACCTATATGGAACAAGTACATTCACCCGTTGCAGGACAGGAGGTCTCTCTTTCAACCTATCCCTATGCACGGTGGACCATGCAGCCTGTGGCTGATGAGTGCCCGGCATTTGCTCGACGACAAACATAGGGTAAAAGTGGTGAATATGGCCCACCTCGATTAACACGTAAATCAATTATATATGGACCGGGCCATATTCCCCACTTTTACCCTACCTGGGATTTGGATGTGAATATCCTGGGAAAAACTTTGATCTGCTGGAGAGACAATGAGTTGCGACGATTGAACCATCTTTGCAGGCGCTAGGTCGGGAAGTACTGGCGTGGTTGGGCGACTGCCGTTGGAAAAATGTGGGCTTTTCACAATCCTAGTACGCGATCCACCGCCACCAGCAGCGAGAGCAGTGGCGGAGCGGTACCGTGAGCTGAATCATGTAAACCCCTTGGCAGAACGGGAACTACCTAGGGTAAAAGTGGGGAATATGGACCGGTCCATGTATCATTGATTTACGTGTTAATCGAGGTGGGCCATATTCACTACTTTTACCCTATATGGAACAAGTACATTCACCCGTTGCAGGACAGCAGGTCTCTCTTTCAACCTATCCCTATGCACGGTGGACCATGCTGCCTGTGGCTGATGAGTGCCCAGCATTTGCTCGACGACAAACGTACCTGGGATTTGGATGTGAACATCCTGGGAAAAACTTTGATCTGCTCCAGAGACAATGAGTTGCGACGATTGAACCATCTTTGCAGGCGCTAGGTAGGGAAGCACCTGGTGGGGTTGAATCGGTTGGACGAATGGACCACTTTCATTTCGTTTCTCATAAAACCTAAGGCAATGGGCCGTCGCACGTTGAACAGAGTGATTGTTAACGAGGAAAATATTGATGAGCCCAATTTTACTCGAATCTGTAAACCCGATAGTTAAGATCACCTCAAAGTCCTGAATGCTCAATTCATAAAACTGGGAAACTCCGTTCCTTGAAGCGGTCCACCACTCCAAATATGTAGGAAAGTTGTTAACTGAATATTTCGAACATGTCTTTTTCTTCTTACATGATTCAATGATCCCATACCTTGAATCGGTCGACAATTTGTCAACTGTAAGGAAGTGCAACGTTAAAAGAAGAGGAAAAAGGCAAGTTCCGCCTTTTTCCTCTCGGGATATTCGGGATAGTCGAGATGACGGAAATTCGGTCCGAGGTTTCAAACGCGACCCGTCTCATTACACGTACGAGGGGTTGGGGATGATTCCTGCAGGATCATGGTGAGAGGAACGAGCAGCAGTCATGGGAAGCTCTCAGCCGCGATTCAGCTCGTTTCTGCTATCTGTCTTCGCTTAGGTAGGTAATGGATCGTTGTATAGTGCCAGTGTATAGATACGTACGTCGGTCGTCGTTGTCGTCGTCGTCGCCGCCGGCAATCAGAAACACTCGTCGGTCGTGTCACTGGCAGCACGCATCAGCCACCAAACGAGGTATACACACTGTACTGTTGGGTCGCGTGCCACCAATCGCCCTTTCCCGCACACCCCGTATAACGTACAATCACTTGGTACTACAGTGCCGAACGGCGTATAGGATCCCGTGAGAGGTATTAGATGCACGTAAGTGCGGCCGCTTACGCACCCATTCCAGATGGAATATCGCCCCAGGGCTATTACATCAGCGAGCCTTGTAAGTGGCTTTTGGTTGCCCGTTCCATCGCTTTCCACCGCCATTCGTTCGCAGCCAGTTTCTTTTGTAGATTGATTCGTCACACGCCGCACCGAATTCTGAAGCTCAGAACACCCCACTCGAGCGATCCATTTCAACGGTGATAACATATCGCCGAGATACCGGATGATCAAAGGGAAGTTGTAATTCGAAAGGTTGGAATCCTCACATCGAATCTACTTATTTTGCATTTGTCACGAGAATGCTGGTTGCGGGGTCATTCGGGAAAAATAACGCGTTCGAGCGGTCGCATAATTATAAAATTGTTCATTCAACCCTTCAGCTGCTAGGGTTGGATATTTTTTTTAATCTTTTTTTTTCGGAAAATTTCCCTCCAAGTGGTTGGTGAAATTTGTACATCTCTTTAGTAGGCAGTAGCGGCTCGACAGGACCGTAAAGTAACTCTAGACAATTTGCACACCTTAATTAAATCCGAGCGCAAAAATTACGACCAGCGGCAGAAATTTAATTCGGGACCGGTATGACGATAGTACAATACAGTTTAGTCGTCAACAAGTTGTGCGGGAACGATAAAAACTTTCCGCAACATTAGACATCTTGTCTCTATTTAGACGGTTCGTACATTTTGGATGCCGGTGTCGCGGGGACTACCTGCGCATTTGGAAGAACGGGCACTAAAGGAAGGTGGAGGGGGGGGGGGGGGGTTTGCGACGGGGAAACGGGAGGCCCGAGTTATGCAAATGGTGAGTAAGTGAGATGGATAGATCTGAGAAACACCCGGGGAAAAAGTTCGACGATTTAAATAGCCCTCGTACTCCTCCCCTAGGCGCTGACAATGGTCGTGCATCGTTTTTAATTACCGAATTATACGCGGGCTTTTTATTCGACCGGTTACGTTGACACTGCATCGGGAAGGAGTGACGAGTGGTGGTCGGCACGGAGAGCCCGCGGCGACACAAAACCCGGACCTTAATCGTTCAATCGAGTGAATCGAACGGTAAAGATCTCGCTCGAAATAACAAAAGGGATTCGTTGGCCTCTTAGCGAGCCTTTTTTTGGTCGCTCCAGTTAAGTGAGATATATACAATGACTCGGATAATTAATGTCTCGAGAGAGAACGTGATATCGTTGTATAATTGCTCGTTAATAATGAAAGGAAGCTCGCATCTGCCGAACAAAATGATACCTTGCTAGTCATTTGGGACTCACGACCAACGGGGAATCACAGCCGTTGCATGCATAACCAAGGCTTAGTTTTATTTTTCGCTAACAAGGATATCTGCTGATTCGGTAAGTGAATAGCATCTCTTCTCTTTTTTAGGTTCTTTCTCAGTCGTTTTCTTAATCTTTTTCTCCAACCCCTTTTCCAGTCTTTTTCCCAGTCCCTTTGCCAATCTCTTTTCCAGTCTCATCCCAGTCTACTTTCCAGTCCCATCCATGGTCTCTTTCCCAGTTTCTTTCCAGTCCCATCCCTGGTCTGTTTCCTAATCTCTTTCCTAATCTCTTTCCTAATCTCTTTCCTAATCTCTTTCCCAGTTTTTTTCCAGTCCCATCCCTGGTCTGTTTCCTAATCTCTTTCCTAATCTCTTTCCTAATCTCTTTCCCAGTCTCTTTCCCAGTCTCTTTCCCAGTCTCTTTCCCAGTCTCTTTCCCAGTCTCTTTCCCAGTCTCTTTACCAGTCTCTTTCCCAGTCTCTTTCCCAGTCTCTTTCCCAGTCTCTTTCCCAGTCTCTTTCCCAGTCTCTTTCCCAGTCTCTTTCCCAGTCTCTTTCCCAGTCTCTTTCCCAGACTCTTTCCCAGTCTCTTTCCCAGTCTCTTTCTCAGTCTCTTTCCCAGTCTCTTTCCCAGTCTCTTTCCCAGTCTCTTTCCCAGTTCTCTTTCCCAGTCTCTTTCCCAGTCTCTTTCCCAGTCTCTTTCCCAGTCTCTTTCCCAGTCTCTTTCCCAGTCTCTTTCCCAGTCTCTTTCCCAGTCTCTTTCCCAGTCTCTTTCCCAGTCTCTTTCCCAGTCTCTTTCCCAGTCTCTTTCCCAATCTCTTTCCCAATCTCTTTCCCAGTCTCTTTCCCAGTCTCTTTCCCAGTCTCTTTCCACATCTCTTTCCCAGTCCCTTTCCCATAACTAACAGTAACTCATCTTTGCAGCGGACATTACATTTACGACGTTTCTTTTCCTCATCTTTTTACGCTGCTTCGCCGCGTATCTCGGTTTATATCACAATGGGACTATCGTTTCGAGTGGAAATGCGTCCTGCCGTGGCTCTCGATTTCGTGTGTATAAACGTCGAGGTGGTGAATACGCCGTCGCGGATATACATGTATACACGAAGAAACATACCCGGTAAATCTCGTATAGATAGATACATTTAGCCAGGGCTCCGGAGCGGAGCAGCAGAGCTCTACCTCAGTGCGAGCTGCTACCGCTCCCGTTGCTACTGGTTGGTTCCATTTGAGTCAGGGTATCGAGGTGTCAATAGCAGCTGCTATGCTACACACAAGAGCCTCGCCCGACGCTGCCCAACTCCTCCCCAGCCCCCCCCCCCCCCCCCTCTTCGATCGTATTCACCTCATACTTCTTCACCACCCTTATCTACGACTCTCGAACCCCACGGCTCCGCGTCCACCGCGTGTACCATACGTTCAAAGACCCCGCACGGCTCCTCAAGAGGAAAATGTAAATAGCTTTACCACGCGAATAAATCAACGACTTGTACATTCAAAGTCTCGGCCTCCGTGAAAAAAAAATCCGGTGCAAAAACCCAGGATATTTCCTGCCTCGTACGTTCAATTTATCATAATTATCCATTGGCAATTAATTTTATAGAATTTATGGTACCAACTGATACCAATTGGCATCTGATAGAAATTTATATCAAAGTAGCCATCGTGTCCAGTGTCGCTCGGTATGGTCAAAATTTTTTTTTTTTTTGATACATAGATAAACCAAATATTCTTTGGATCAAAAGGCGAAAACGACTCATAAATAAGATCACTAGTTTGCAAGATTCCACGTCGCATATGAACTAAATCGCTAACAAATTTCCTTTTTATATGCACCGTTGCAAAAAAAAATCATTCAAAAGAAGCTTACCTTGATCGGAAAAAAGGAGACGAATGTAGCTTAGTCGCACGAATAAATCAACGACGCGTGCACTCAAAGCCATCAGGCTCGGGAAAACAATCGAGCATAAAAACTCAATTCATCCCCTCGAGGCTATCCTATTGTGTACGTTATTTTTTTCCTTCATTGTTTTTAATACGTACGTCGGTGCGAACTTTGCACAGTCACGGCAGCAAGCAACTTGACTTGCGGAAAGTTTGATTTATTTTTATGTTTTTTTGCAACACCACCGTTCGCGCAAGACCCGGACTTATGACCAAAGTATGAAAAAAACATCGTCACTGGTAAATCGACGAAAAATGTTTATTCCTCAAAAAAAAAAAAAAAAAGGTTGAGAAAAACAACTTCGGTAATAATGAATTCTGTCGCGGAGTTGCCCGAAGCTTCTCTCAGCCCCAAAGCAAATGAGTACAGTTACATGTAAGTAGCGTCGAGGGCGATAAAATGTTCGCGCTCCTGCGGAGGCTCCGATGAGGGACGACGAGGGTTAGCGAGGTATATGCGGAGGGTTGAAACGCGGCAGAGTGGCGACGGTGCGGAGGCGCCCTGCTGTTTTTAAGCGTCGGTGACTAATTGGTGATGTCGTGGCCAGGCGTTGAGACACACCCCTCTTTCCATCCCTCGTGCCGCGCCAGCTCGCCTCCCGGTTCTTCTCGCTTTTCATCCCTCTCTGCATCGCACGCTTCGCCCGTCGAGTCTCCGTACGCGTCCCTCGCTCCTCGCACGGATTTACCCATTCGGCTCTCTGCGTCGCGCCTCTTTGCACCGATCCGGGATATAACCAACCCCTCATCATCGTCATCGTCCTCCTCCCCCTTCTCCTCCTCCTCCTTCTCTTCTTCGTCTTCTTCTTCGCCCACGGGTTATCACTATGTGTACATGGGCCATGTACCATTTCTCTAACGTTTATATTGCACATGGTATACACGCAGGTGATATCGCCGGCGAAGACCAACCCCTTTCATGTGCGAGGGCGAAAGGGCGAGACGACCACCGAGACGCGGCGCACTCGAGGCTTGTGGGCGCCCGCTCGAGAGAGCGGCCTCGTTAAACGAGTTCGTTAACACTCGGCAATAATAATGTAATGTACAGAGCAAAAAACTAATTTCAACATCTAACATACATTTCTCGTCCGCAAAGATTCAGTTTGTATAATTTTGTTATTCTTTAAGTTATGTTTTAATAGCCCTTTTGAAGCAAACATAGTAAGAGTTGCAGTCGACTGACTAACAAAAAATATAGCAGACATAGTAAGAGTTGCAGTCGACGAGCTAACAAAAAAATTGCGACGAACCAGAACATTTTTTTGAAAATTGAATTTAAAAAAAATTATTTCTTTTGATAATTAAATTTAAAAAAAAATTTTTTTTTGATAATTAAATTTAAAAATAAATGATTTCTTTTAATAATTAAATTTAAAAAAAAATTTTTTTTTTGGTAATTAAATTTAAAAAAAAATTATTTCTTTTAATAATTAACTTTAAAAAAAAAATTTCTTTTGATAAAACTTTTGTCATAAAACAAAGTAGCACTATTGTGCTACTTACACAGTGTCTAGGATAGAGCCTGTGCTCGAGCATCTGTGTGGTCGAGGTCTTGAGGTAGTTTTTTTGAATCGCTTAAGAGCTTAACAAATGTAAAAAAAAAAATTCCGACATAATTAATGAGTTCATTCGCAGTTTTATCGATGCGTTTGACATTTGAGGTAAAAAAGGGGCAACGAGTAGAGAGAAAAAAAACTGGACAATGGAGAAGGGCTGAGGCTGTAAGAGCGATAGGATCGAGCGGCCCCGTGGAAATTCTATAAATCAATCGGTTATTTTTTGTATATTTTTTTAGCGTGTACCACACGAGGTTACCGGTTCGATCATTACTCAGTGGTGCAACAAAGAGTATCGTAAAGCCGCACTGGGAGGCTCGGTGCGTCAGCGATATTAGGGTTCCAATATACACGCCAGTTGCACTTACGCGCATTTACTTGTATACAACGCGACTCCACCTAATAATGGGAGTGATCGGAGGTTTCCGACAATGCGCCGGCTCGATCGTTTTTACCCTATTTCGGGAAAAAAAAAATTCTCTACCCCTGTTCGTCGCGAAATATATATAAAAAAAGGAAAAAAAACGAAAAAGTAGCGGCAGGGGGTGAGAGAAGGATAGAGGGAAAAAAACATAAAACGGGACAGAGGTCGGTTGACGCTTTCGATCCCCGATGGCTCGACGGGCCGCTTTCCCGGTTCGCCAAAACGGCTGAATTATGCCGCCCACTTGGCACTTTTTTTCTTTTCCCCAATTCTTTTTTTTTTTTTTTTTTTTTCTTCTCCCGTCTCTCTCGCAGGCACGCAGAGGCACGCACGGCTCTCACGGACGTGTGCCAGAGGCACCCGTTTTTCCTGAAAAACTTTTCAATGAAAGATCGGGCGCGGGCGCGCGGCTGCCGGGAATCGGGAGAGAATGAACGGGGAGAGGAAGAGCCGGAGAGGCATTGTCGAATTCGGTGCGTGTGTTTCGGGGGAGGGAACTCATCAGTCATCGCGGCCTGCGCTCCGGCAACAATGATATCTCACGACACCCAAGGTGGAAGGCGCGTAATGACGTAATCGCGGTATGGTCCATCGAGCGACAGTTTATCCGGCCGATGGCAATGGGAGAAGGCCGGAGAAACCGAGAATTTTATTATGACGCATTGGCTCGGACGGTGAAAAGGTCACGGAATTACGGATGTGATTATGTGACGAGGGTGTGACGAAGGAATATCGTTACTCGCGGAGATGGGGCAATGCGGACCAGCGATTGAACTTTTTTTTTTATTGGCAGACGTTTATAGGGTCGCGAAAGAGACTCGGTTGGTAACGAAAAATATTGGTACGGCGGAGCGAATAAATTGTAATACCAGTGGTTATAAAAGAATTAAGGGCGGAAGTTTATGACCAAATACGTTCGTTCGGTCGGAGGTCTTAATCAAGACTTTTGATCAAACTACGATCGTCGCGAAGTCTCGTATCGTACGTTCAATCCATTTGCATTCCCTCGTGCTCGCATCGATCGATGACAGAGTCATTTAAGGCGATACGTCAAACGACTTTTCGACTTTTGGAACTAAAAACCACAGGTGTTATACAGCAATGAATAAGATTTTTTTAAAAGAATTTCTAATAATTTTTTTGCCCACATGGATTCCGAGGTACGTGACCTTAAAATTGTGTCAATTAGCATGAACTGCATATGGTGCCGCGTGCAAAGCAACATTCTTTTTTTTATATATATATTTCCAGACTACTGTATTAGATTTTTTTTTGTAAAATAACATTACAACATTATAACGGACACATTAATAAAAAAAATAAAATCGAGCTGTACCCGTAGATTTTTGAAGATATTACGAGATGAAGGAGCTTCGAACCTGTATATGAATAGATTCCTCAAACATTGCTAGCAACATGCCCCCCACCACCCCCGCCGTTAAGAAACGGCGATTTATGACGGATTCCCTTGATGAACCGATTCCGTTACAATATAACAAATTCTTTCCCGAATGCTCCCCGATATTGCGGGTTAAAAGCAAATTGAGCGGTACTATAATAATTTCGTTTTTCTCTAAAAAGTTTAAAGTTTATCTCCATTTATCGTAAGAACAAAAATAAAAATAAAATATCCCACACATACATAAAAACAGAATTTTCATTCTCGCAGCTTGCAGTGGATTTCGGATTAGCTCGGTGGCTGGGAAGTACGAAAGGTAAACGAATCGATGCGGAGACCACCTTTTAGTCTTTTAGTGAGAATTCGATACACCTCTGGGACTGCGTATAAAACGTTTTTTCAGTGCTCATAAATCGGCCCGCCTCGGATATCGGCGCTATAGAGGATATAAGTATAATCCCCCGCGT
Organism: Ichneumon xanthorius; assembly: GCA_917499995.1. Classification (NCBI taxonomy): domain Eukaryota; kingdom Metazoa; phylum Arthropoda; class Insecta; order Hymenoptera; family Ichneumonidae; genus Ichneumon; species Ichneumon xanthorius. The sequence continues at coordinate 13,529,385 of OU824205.1, read as the reverse complement.
TGCGTTTAACCGCATTTTGTGCCCTTAGGCGGCGAGACGGACGGGCGCGCGTTCGTCCGGGGTTACTAAAAGGCACACTCCGGTATTTGACCAAGCTGTGCAAATATGAGCCAACATCGACGTGTACCCATCCACGTTGAACGAGGAGAGCAAAGGGCGAACGCGACAGGCAGAGATAGTCGGGCCCCGAGCATCCTCCCTTAGCGGAACATGCGTGTGTACCTATATATGTATCCCTGTTGGCAAACATTTTAACGGGATTAGAGCACACTTACGGGGGGCTAATCTGGCCAAACAGACCAAAAGAATCTCAGAATTTACTGCACGCTCTTCCACTGTATTCCGTGGTAAACTACACGAGAGCATTTCGATTTCTCTATGTCAAGTAGCTGTCGCAAAGCTGTCCGCTCCTCCGAACTATTTGTACAACAGTATTGTCTGTCTCGCATGATCATCTCAAATATATATTTTTTTTTACGGCCGAACGGAATATCTCTCGCGACCTTCGTAAGTTTTAACAAATTTTGCTTCATCATAGAGGAAGTTGGTTTCGTAAATATAAATGTTCGAAATTTAGTGTCAGTCGAAAAATTAGATTTTTCGCTGGCATCGCATCGTTGACAACTACTGTAACTCGGAAACGACTTGAGATAGCGAGCTGAAATTTGGTACACTGATAGTGGTCACGTCGCTTCGTTCAATGCAATTTCCGTGAAGATTAAGGCTCTGTTCGAAGTTTCACGCGATTTTGAATTTTTTGGAATAAAGGTGTTGCAGCTCCAACATGCGTAAATTTTGAGCTATTTGCGCGAAAACATTGTATTGAAATATTGCGGCCCCTTGATCGCGAATTTTTTTTTATTTCAAGGCTATATTCCACGTACTTTTTCCCGCTGATCACGAATATATGACTTATTTTACTACCAACCCAATATTTCGAACGGAAGTCATAGCAGCCTGTACCTATAACGAAATTCATTTGGTTTCTCGATAGGAAAATAACGAGGAAAAAAACGGTACAATAAAGATCGAAACGGAATTGATCATTGCCGCATTCGCTGGTCTCCCAAGAAGAAAAAAACGTTGTTCCCCTCGCCTAATGTATCCTAATAGTGCCGTGTGCTGTCTGTTTGACTACATGTTTTTTTTCTTTTTTTTATCATCCAGAACGGCAACATCGAGCCCATATGTATTTCATTATGCATTCAAAATACGATCCACGTGTTCGCCGAACGTTTAGCCAATGTACTATATGTATGCACGCATACGCCTCGCCGAAGAAGGGTCGATGGATGTACAATATATCTGCCACGCTGTTTGCTCGCGATTGATGCAACGTACACGATGAATCTAGGGTTTGATTTCACATGCCATCGTTGGATCATCCTCGGGTATCCGCCAGTTTAGCATTCGAGTGAGCTTCATTCGCAGTACTGGCTGTCATTTCGTCGGGATTTCCATCCACTGTTCCATGGCAACCGTGGACTCACGGTACCATCCGAACAGTCCATATTTGTTTCGTACGATTATTATTTTTTTTAAATTTATTTATTTTTTTTGCTTGGCTTTTACCTTCGCTGTGGAAATGCCGTGAGGATAGTCAACCCGATAATGCCTAAAATAAAACGAAGGAACCGCCGTAACTACAACATAATTTCTCCGGTGTCTGCTTGGGCGCAAGTGTGTCTCAGTGCTGGGCGGTATTTTAAATACATGATATGTTTTAGGTATTTTAAAAACTTAAATACTTCTCTGGCATTTCAAGTACTTTTTGGGCCAAAAGTATAAAATATGAAATATTTTTATATTCATTTCCACATTCGCATTATAAGAATAATTGTGCGAGTGTCCGTAGCTAAAATACTTGGAAGATGTTAAGAGAAAAGAAAAAAAATTACATGTAAAATTTTTGAAAAATTTACTTGTATAATTTCAAACTTGAAATGTAAACAAGTTCGTAAATTTGCAATGCAAAGAACACATTGAATGGCAAATATGGAAAAATATCGAATGCCAACCTAAATAAAAAGTTTGAAATGAAAATAATGACAAATGTCGAATGTAAAAAAAAATATTAATATCAAGTATGAACCAAAAATGTCAAAAGTGAAACTTAATTAGAAAAAATTAAACGGAAATTTCATGAACTTCTCCGACGTATTTTGTGAAGTATTCCAACGAAGTACTTATCAATGTATTTCAAGTACAAAAAGTATTTTGCATTTCGTATTTTCAGTATTTTTTTGGTATTTTGCCCTACCCTGGTCCGTCTCCGGACGAGCCATTGAAAATAATCTATTCGCGAAATGCGAATATTAGCTGTGAGCTAAAGAAAAAGAAAATCGTCATTTGCAATTATCTGACGCTTCAGCGATGACATAGCTGAAGCTTTTCGATGATTTTATGGCTATAATGTGCGCCGTCGCGATGAATTTAACGCCTCTAATGGATTGTGTTATAACCCTCCTGCAGGTACGTTCGCATTCACTCCTTTTCCGAACATTCTCCATCCAGCAGTTCTCTCCGTTCTCCGCCTCTTCGAGTTCGCACGTTCGTTTATCTCGCTTCCGTCGTATATATACATACGTGTATACGCCCGATGCAGCTACACGCAGAACCATTAATCACGAACATAAGCAAGCGACTAATTGTTGGGTTTGAGGGAGAGAGCCGGCCGAGCGAGAAGTCGAGAAGGGTCAAACAGCGAGCGAGGTAAAGAGGGTCGTGCCTCGATGTATCGTTCCGGGGCCCGCACGCACCCCTTCGCTCGGGAACCATCCGACGATGATGGGTAGCTGCTGTGACTTCCCGGAGTGCGCCGCGCAGCTTCGCGACACACACCGTATCGCACAATAAACGGAATCACGCTGTGCGATCCGGAAAATCGACGACTATGTTCGTCCCTAAACGGGAAATGATTCGCCGATTTCTCGATCGTTTGTCGGACGATTTTCATCCACGATTGACGATAGTTGCGCAATGATACGACACGAGAATTCATCTCTAGATGCAATATTCGCTATGCCTTCAGTACACAGTAAGTTTGCTTCAAGTTTGTACTTTTTAGAACAACTTATTGTCCACAAACGTCCGCAATTTTTTATTTGTTAATTTTCTAGTTTTACAAACAAAGGTACCAACTAAAATTGTCGATGACACGGGAAATAAAAGGACAGGTTCGTATATTCAAATAAGTGACAAACGAGTTTGTCACTTACTTAACAAAATAATTTTTACGAAATTTCGTGTTCCGTTTTTACAAAATTATTTTTTACTGTGTGTATTCTGATATTAAAATTTGGTAATTCATTTAATTTTTTTTTTCGTGTGGATAGATGTTTTATGGTGTCCTGGGATAAATCCCCTGAGGACCAAGCGGTACATATGGTAAGGCGAAGAAAAGTTTGAGTAAACTGATATTGAAACACGGTAATTAAATTTTGTTTTAAAAATTTTTTTTTGCGTCTTGCCATCGTTGCGACGTAAATGTAGCGAGGCCACAAGGCCCATAAGGAAAGCGTAAAATCGACTACTCGCCAACGACTGTAACCATAGATAATGAAAATCTACTTCCCTGACACGTTTTGGTTTGTTGGCATATTTTTTTATGTCTTTATGCGATAATGTATAATAAAATTCGTTCTGCAGAATATTAAAAAACAGTACGATACAAGCCTTTTCGGCGTCGAATAAAACACGGCTAAGATGTTCGAATACAACATGGAAAAAATAGGTGGTTCCCTTCAATATTCTGGACTCACCAGTCTTACTATCTTTGTAGATATTTCTATATTTCACCAGCTTTACTTTCAACCGTGGCTGCTCTTTCAAACTCTCACGAGACAATGCCACGAGCTCAGAGAATTCGGGGATATCTCAAAAAAAAAAAAATGCAAACATAAATAATCATATTAGATGCAATCATGAAATTATCGGATGAATATTTGTTACTCCGTCGCTATCTTTCAAGTATTTTCTACGTCTATGCGAAAAGCGAGACGCGGCCGAAAAACCAATGATGAAAAAAAAATAAAACATGAGCACACGAATGGCATGGAAATCGTTTTCAATTTGAAACCCACCGAGGGACGCTTGGCAACGAAACACACGCCTGTATGGTCGGCAATCTGTTATTAAAATGCGTCCAAAAATGTTAATATCGAGCCACTGCCAACGGGCAGTCCGATTATAAAAAATAAGCGTATGTAATTAATAAAATGTATAAATAAAGATGACAAAAAAATGCATGTAACAAATTGCTTTTTCGTTCTAAATTTTTCGTTGCTAACTTTTTCGTTCTATCTGAAACTCGCCGCCGTTGTCACATAAATATTGCAAGGCCACAAGGAAGTTTTAAAACTGGCCATTTCCAACTATCGCGTTTGAGCAACGTCCCGAGCCGCTGTATCAACAAGTAAATAAAACCGACTCCCTGATACTTTACGGTTTATTGCCACATTTTTTATGGATTTGCCCGGACATTTGCATATTAAATTCTGCTCAATAATCTAGATCGCGGAAGAAGCATCGTCCTTCAAAATATTTCCTACCGATATCCGCCATACTTCCGGTTGCTACTGCGATCCAAAAAACTTGAAAATGTGTATATAAGGCGGGTAAAATTCATTTTCCGAATTATTCACAATAGCGTGACACAAGTAAAAACAGAAGTAATATTCGTGTACAACTCGAGAAAAAAATGGCAAGAGCCTTTGCGTATTCTATACCCGCGGTTCTGGTATTTGCCGTAATTACCACCACGGCTTTTCCCTCAAATATTCACAAGAGCATGACGAGGGCTGAGAGAATGGCAGTTTTTGGCTCCGCGGATTCGGGTACGATAAAAAATTTGCAAACATATAAGGCGTTATTATATTCATATTCATATTCAATGCAATTATGAAATTATTTTAAAAAGTACTTGTTTTACAGTGCCGGAGTATCAAGTATTTCCTATGTCGCTGTCGGGAACGAGACGCAGGAGAGAAGCTGGCGCCAAATTGGAATTAAAGGTTGAAATCGGTGGCAAGAACGTTGATCTGAATTTGGAACCCACAACGGGAACCTTGGTGACAAAGTTTACGCCGGTATGGTCGGCAACCACTGACGTCAATGCGTGGAAAAATATTCGTTACGATCCACTGACAACGGTAAGTTTTAACTGTTGAAATCGATGGATCACTTTGGCAACCAAAAATTTGACGAATATGCAGGCAATGAGCGACATCGGAGAATTCGAGATGTACCGCGACGTGGAGAACGAAGCGGCTATAACGGTCTTCGATGATCCTGAAGAAGAAATCGTCATTGTGGGTACTCAGAATTTTTTCAATAACCTTCGAATGGCTAAAAAACAAAATTATGAAATATTTTCAGGAAGGTGTTATCACTTCGGACTACGCAATAAGATCACTGCCGAAACGTTTGATGGGAGAGAGACTGCACGTAGGTGATTACCTCGTCGAGACACCCCTAATAGAGAAGCGATCCGTTGCTTCCGATGCGGAAAAAGACTCGCGTTACGTTGCAGTTTTCAAAATACCAGCTGTGCCGAAAGACGCTAGACGAAGCATTCCTGGTGAGCAATACATTGTTTTTTTTGTACTAAAAAATTGCGAATTTCGTCAATGGGGCAAACAGAATTTGTTATTCGATATATATATGTGCAGTCGATCTGGACAATCTCCGAAGAGAGAAGCGCGCAACACGTAAGATTCCGGAAGCGGTTTACCCAGAAATTTTGATCGTTCTCGATCACAACGCCATAAGGTAAACAGTCTCAAGTACACTGAGAAAAACTTACATAGTAAATAATTCCCAGGGGGGACGTCTACATTTTACAGTTACGACAATGAGCAAAAATCGTAGTTGTAACTATAATTGTAGTTTAATCAATTCGATATACTAGGAAATATTATATAGTGGGAAATATTATATAGTGGGAAATATTATATAGTAGGAAATATTATATAGTAGGAAATATTATATAGTAGGAAATATTATATAGTAGGAAATATTATATAGTAGGAAATATTATATAGTAGGAAATATTCGTTATAGTAGGCAATACCATCCTTTTTCTCAGTGTGGAAAAATATAGTTTAGGAACATGTTGGCACATGTAGAGTATAGCGGGGAAAAATGGGACAGTGAGCAAAAGGCAAGTTTCCGATCATCTTTGGATGTCCGATTTGCCCTTTTGATACATCCGGATCGTCTGTCCCGTTTTGCCCCAATGTCCTATCCAAAAATGATTGGAATACGGCGTTTTGCGCCACTGCCCCATTTTGCCCCATCGTCCCATTATGCGCTGCTCTTCCCTAATGCAATTGCACTGTTACATGATACTTCTAGGGATCATACCATAACTCAAGCTCTGAGATTTATGTGTGCTTTCTGGAACGCAGTAGACTTGGTCTACAGTACACTTAATAAGCCCAAAGTTCATCTGAACATTGCTGGTATAATAATCGCAGCGGTGAGTTTGTACGCGACAGATTCAGTGCGAACATTATTTAACACTTTTAATATGTTTTTCGCGTCGCCACAGGATGACTCGGCGACTCCCTACATCGCTGAAACGACTTCAGTAGCTGCGGTTCCTCAAGCGGGCGATATATTAACAAAAATGGGAACATATTTCTACAACGCACAAGTCAGGTTCCCCATGGAGCATTACGACATGATTGTCGGAATGACCACGTAAGTTTCATCTTCAATTAAACCTCGTTTTAATAAAACCTGGCACGCACTGATTCCAACATTCCTCCAACCCCACAGAATGAAATTGTGCGAGGAGGAGACGGATCCTTGCAAAGTTATACTTGGTGAGTCGATGGTTCTTCAAAAATTTACGTTCTCTCTATCGAAGATAGTTTAAAAAAGCCTCGGCTGTAAATTTCGTTAAAAACAAAATTTCGCTTGTCATTTCAGGATACGCTCATCTAAATGCTGCCTGTTCTTCGGAACGGGAGGTGTCGAGCCTGAAAACCATTAGGAGTACCGGAGTCTTCTATTACAACTGGAAATTCGGTGGGGTGGACACTGCGATTCACGAAGCTGCGCATCTGTGAGTATGGTCGTCGAATGTAGGAAAGAGCGGGGCAAAACGGGGTTTTTGGGCAAAACTAAAAATTCCAATAATTTTTGGATCGGACAAGGTGGCAAAACGGGGCAGAAAAGCCTGATGCATCGATCGGGCGGATTCGGGCATCCAAAAATTATTGAAAAATGACGTTTTGCCCCATGCCCCGTTTCGCCCCGCTGCCCCATTTCGCGCCGCTCTACCCTATTAAAAAAAAATTTGCCAACGAATGATTTGAGGCAATTGTTTTTTTGGTTATCTTCAGATTCGGTGTCGATCACGACGAGGGTTGGGGAATGACCGCCGAGTGCGACAGTGAAGAGGGTCACGTTATGGCAGCCAGCGCCCTACACGCTCACCAGAGTTTCAAGTGGTCGAAATGCAGTAGACGATTTTTTACTCGCTACTTCTTGTACGAAAATTCATTGTCATATGGATTCGTAATGATAAACTTAGGTACACTTGAATAACTCTTTTCTCAAACGCAATCTCAGATCCAAGGATTCCGAATGTCTTGACAACGAGCCACTGTGGGTAAAACCAGTCGACGAAGTATTGCCTGGCAGATGGCTGACGATGGACGGACAATGCAGAAACGACGGTTTCAAAAATGCATGCAAAGTACGTTGATGATCGAGTATTACCCACTGTAAATCGACAATCAGGAGACTTACAGTTTCGTTACGAATTTGTCGAGCAGGTCCCGAAAATTCCAATATGCATGGCGAAAGGCTGTCAGGCGGAAGGTTCTGACGAGTGTGTCGTAAACCAGTGGGTGCCTCTGCCTGGTTCGAAATGTGGAACCAACAAGGTCGGTTTTAAATACACGGACAAAAAAAAAGTTGACATGATTGACACAATTGAAAGTCTTTATTATACATTGATAACACTTACCGCTTCTTACAGTACTGTAACAGCAAGAGCAATTGCGTTCCTGAATAACAAAGAATGCAACGAAACCAAAGATGCGATTGTTTGTTAACAATACGTGCAATACAATGATTGAATAAAATGTTTTGACGATGTCATCATTAAACTGTCTCGAAGCTGGTTATTTTTTTCATCTGACAGAGCTGCGAGATTTCCAAGCCTACCATCACTTCGTATATAATCCCCTGTGCACGGTCTTTGACTCATCGTATTTCCATAAAATTGACGAATTAACAACGACAATGGGGGAGGCAAAAGAGCGACCGGGCGAAAACAACGGTATCGACAATCCGTTGGAGACAATGAAATCCCTTCGAATTACACTGTGCAACACGGAACATTGTCAGCGATGTTCGTCCTTCAATGGGAAATGATTCCCAATTTTTCGATATATGAGCTACGCACGATTTATGATATGGGCGTAATGCTTCGACATAGGAAATCCTCTTTGGATACAATATTCAACGTTAAGTTATGCGAGGATACCAGAAACATCGCAAGGTTACCAGGAAGTCTTCAGACTAGCCGTTCCGAATTATCGCTTTCGCGCATGTCTCGAAAAATCACAAAAATATATGAAAAAAATCGACTTCCCTGACTCCACTTTTCTTTTCGTAAACATATATTTTTTATGTTTCCAAGCGACCTTCACGATTTGTATATTGTAAGTCGCCACAATAATCTAGCTCCGAAAACTGGTATCTTCATCATAAAGATTTTCTGCACGATGCTTGCGGTTTGCATTGCATTTAAAAAAACGACGAGAGGTCTATATAAGCCGAGTTAAAATTCGTTCGGTCAACTATTGATACCAGACTGCCGAAGTTGCTGACTAAAACTAAGTTGTTCGAAAATACCTCGACAAGATGGCTAAGGCCTTTGTGTATATTGTACTCACGGCTGTGCTTATCGCTGTACATTCTACCACGGCTTTTTCTTCAAATATTGACGAGGACATAGCAGAGGCTGAGAGAGCGCCGTTTTTTGGCTCGGAGGACACGGGTACGTTTTTAAATAAGTACGAATATAAAAACTGTACTCCATGTAAATTTGACATGGTTGGAAAATACCTGTTACGCAGCCCTTGAAGATCGAGCACTTACCTCACCGCTACCGAATGCGAGATACCGCCGAAGAACCGAAAAGTTTATAAAACGGACACTTAATATCAAGGGCAAGAAAGTTGATCTGAATTTGAAAGCCAGTGGGAAATACGTGGCATCGAAATACATCCCTGTATGGAAGGCAGTCAGTGATAAAAAGGCCTACAAAAAAATTCGTTACGATCCACTGCCAAAGGTGAGTTTGAACGATCGAAGACGATAGGTCGCTTTGATGAACGAAAATTTGACGAATTTGTAGGCGATGAAAGACGTCGGTGACTTCACAATGTATCAGGACCTGGAGAATGAAGTAGCATTAACAATTTACACGGATTCGAAAGAAGGATTTGTCGTTGTGGGTATTTAGAATTTCTTCAAGTTCCTTCGAATGATGTACCAATGTGATGAAATACTTTCAGGACGGCATTATCACTTCGCAGTATGCAATAAAATCTATGCCGAAAAGTATGATTGGAAAGCTTCTGAAAATAGGAGAACATTTTCTCAAGATACCCAATATAATTGGTGGACCGGCTGCGTTCGATAAAGACAAGGGTTTCTACGCATTTATAAAAAATCCAGAGGATCCTGATCCTAAGATACCAACTGACGCCGATACAACGACTGAGGCCGAGACAACGACTGAGGCCGAGACAACGACTGAGGCCGAAACAACGACTGAGGCCGAGACAGCGACTGAGGCCGAAACAGCGACTGAGGCCGAGACAGCGACTGAGGCCGAGACAGCGACTGAGGCCGAGACAGCGACTGAGGCCGAGACAGCGACTGAGGCCGAGACAGCGACTGAGGCCGAGACAGCGACTGAGGCCGAGACAGCGACTGAGGCCGAGACAGCGACTGAGGCCGAGACAGCGGCTGATGCCGATGACGCAGGTACGCCCGAGAAAGAGGATGAACCCATTGAACACAATATTCCCAGTGAACAATACATACTTTTTAACTAAAAAATTGCATTTTTTGACATTTTTGGAAACAATGGAAATTTATTCATCGATCTATATCCCGATCCAGATGCTTATTATAGAAGGAAACGCTCGAAAAGCAAAAAGCACAAACGGACGAGTTCAAAAAAAGTTTACCCAGAATTTTTAATTGTTCTCGATCACAACGCTATCAGGTAAACTATGTGTAGTAGAAAGAAAAAGTTGGAAACATGGTAATCCAACAACGCTCTAATGTAATACCTCTAGAAACCATACTATAACTGAAGCTCTGAGGCTTACGTTGGCTTACTGGCACGGAATCGACTTGACCTTCAGAAGATTTGGTAGGCCGAAAGTCCGTCTCAACATTGCTGGTATAATAATTGCCGGGGTGAGTTTATACGTAGCAAATGCGGTGCAAACTTTATTTGATACTTTGAACTCTTTCTCCTGGTTATGACAGGATGACAAGGCAACTCCCTACCTCGCTAAAAACACATCGGAACATAGCATCGGTAATTTGGACGATGTATTATCCAACATGGGCAAATATTTCTATAAAGAAAGGCTCAGGCTCCCCGTGGACAAATACGACATGGTTGTTGCAATGACTACGTAAGTTTCATCGTCGATTAAACCTTTTTTCACCACCTGATATTCACTCGTGCCAATATTTTTTTTTTAACTCCACAGAATGAACTTGTGCCCGGATAAGATCGAGTCTTGCAAGGCCATCCCTGGTGAGTCTAAGGCTTTCCATAAATGCACATATTCCCTATAATTCCATGATAGTTTCAATCGTTCGGTTAAAAAATTACAATCGTTATATCAGGATACGCTAACAGAATGGTTGGTTGTTCTTCGGAACGCAAGATAATCAAACGGAAAACCGTTAAGAATACCATGATTATGCATTACGACTGGAAATACGGTCCTGCACACTTGTGAGTCTGGTCGTTGAAATTATGTTTTCTTTTTTTTCAATTTTGCAATAAGTGAGTGATGCAATTGTTTCTTCAAACTTCAGATTTCCTTTCCATAAGACGGGCTATGAAAAGGACACCAAATGCGTCCCGACAACTGACACTAAGCCAGTGAAGACAGTGAAGACAGTGAAAGTATTTAACAATGAGACTTTCCTGTGGTCCGATTGCGCCAAAAATTCGTATTCTGAATTCTTCAAGTACGAAATTATATTGAAATTTCGATTCTAAATTACAGACTTAGGTATATTTGAGTAATTGTTTTAATTAACGTAATTTCAGATCCAAGAAAGCCGAGTGTCTTCGCAACAAGCCGACTTCAATAAAATCAGTCAAGAAAATATTGTCTGGCATGTGGCTGTCGTTGGACGGACAATGTCGAAACGAAGGTTATGCAGAATCGTGCACAGTATGTTAATGATCAGTCATTACCGATTGTATATCGATAATAACGAGACGTAAAATTTAATTATTAATCATTTGAGCAGCTCAAGAAGAACAAGAAAGGAATATGCGGGGCGAAGGGCTGCAGACGCAAGGGTTCCAAGAAATGTGTTCAAAGCAAACATAGGCCTATGAAGGGTTCCGAATGTGGAAAAAACAAGGTGGGTTTCAAATATATGGACGAGAAAACGGTTTCTCGTAATATTTACAAGTTACAAGTTTACAATTTATTGTCAACAGTTTGAAACTTTAATTAATAACACATATCTCATATTTCAGTACTGTAACAAGAAGAAAAAGTGCGTTCGCAAATGATGGAAAACGCAACAATTCAAAGCAAGTATTATGTACAAAGATGATCTTGCTCGTTGACAATAAAATGTTTGAATAAAATGTTTTCATTGTACCGTGATCGAGCTGTCTTGAATTTAGCTATTATTATTTGATGACAGACCTGAGAAAATTCCACTTTCCACGACCAAATATGGTTGAATCTTAGATAAGTCATGTTCCCATAAAATCTGCGAATTAAGGTCGAAAATGGGAGCGATGAAGAAACAAATGAGTGAAAACGACGGAATCGACAATCCACTGGGGACAATTAACCACCTCTGAAGTCGGTGGTATGAAATGAAGTGTTTTCTATGCAAACGGCATACGTGTATCGCATAATAAACGGCATCGCGCTGTGGCATTCGGAGAATTATCGGCAATGTTCGCCTTTCAACGAAAAATGACGAGTCGATTTTTTTATCATTTGCTAGTCGGTTTTCATGTACAGTTATGCAAAATCGCTGGTTGTTGCGTAATCCTCCGACATGGGAATCCATCTCTAGATGCAGTATGCAATATCGAGAAATTCGAAGATACGGTCATTCTTTTTTTCTGAATTTTCCGCAAAATTTTTTTTGTGAAATTTGCCACCCTTCTTACATAAATATCGCGAGGCCACAAGGAAGTTTTAAGACTAGCTATATCTGCTGATCGTGCACAAGCGATGTCTCGAATTACAAAAATCACTTCCTTAATACTTTTTCGTTCGCATACTTTTTTATGTTTTTGAGCTTTTATGCGAACATCGTGCTTTGTATATTAAATTTGCCTCGATGAGTCGGCTCTGCGAACCGGTATCTTTTTCCTGAAAGTTGACTGCAGAAATTTACTATTTTTTCGGTTGCTATCAAGATCTAAGACAACGCCGAAAGGTGTATATAAAGCGGGTAAAGTTGGTTCTACGAAATATTGTAAATAGTACAGTACAAGCTGGAAACGAAGGTGTGCAATACAATTCAAAAAAATTGCTGGGACCTTTGTGTATTCCATACTCGCAGTTCTGATTATCGCTATAGTTTCTACGACGAGCTTTCCCTCAAGTATTCATGTGAGGATGACACGGGCTGAGAGATTGGCGATTTACGGCTCCGAGGACGCAGGTTCATTTGAAAAATATGCAATTATAGAAGCTGCGTAATAACGGCATTGTTGGAAAATAATTTGTTACGGTCACAAATATTTATTAATTACTGTTAGTTACTGCTAGTTACTATTAGTTACTGTTAGTCCCTGAGTATGAAGTATTTCCTATGTCGCTATCGAGAACGAGACGTTCGGTGAAAAGTCACAAGACAATAAAATTGAAATTTGAGCTCGATGACAAGAAAATTGTTCTCAATTTGAAAACCACCGCGGTGTACTTGGTGACAAATCACCAAATTATCGTGATCGTTGACAATAAAATGTAAAAAAATAAAATCTTTCAAGTATTATCACGATGAAGCTGTCGCGAAGCTGACTATTTTTCCCGACAGACCTGCGTGATTTCCAAGCCCACCGTCGACGCGTATACCCATCCGATCTGTGCAATTCCCCTCCGCGCCGCCGAATATAGTTGAACCTTCGACGACTCGTATATTCCCATAAAATTGGCGAATTATTCCGCCGCGTGAACGACGACAATGGAAGGGGCGGGAAAAAAAAAGCTGGCGAGCGAAAAGAGCAGGATCGAAAATTCACGGGGGAACAATGAAGTCCCTCCGACGTCGGTGGCGTAAAAACGGCATAAAGGTGTTTTCCATGGAGAGACCGAGGCGCGGCGGCGGTGCCGAACACGCACGAATTTTTCGGGATCGTCGACGCGCCGCTATCTCTCCGTCCATAATCCATCATCGCACGCTTAGTTCCGTTTTCCGAGTCTCTTCGTTGCACCGCCCGGCCAACCGGGTCGATCCGTCATCCGATTTCGTCTCGTTTTCCGTCAACGCAGTCCGGCAACAGGACCTCCTCTGCGAACCCCGCACGTTCGATCCTACGACGACGCAATCCCAAATTATCATTGCCCCGCCGGAAGGACGAACCGTGTCGGTTCCCTTGTGCTACGACAGGCGTCGGATCAGATCTTTTAATCATCCGACTAGATTCCGAACTATCATCGCGACCGTGGAAGGATCGGGCGTTTCGATCGTAGACATCCTCTTCATGCAATTATGAGAGTGGAACAGATATATCCTAATCGATCAATCGATGCTCCGAACTCACCGAGCAGCGAAGACATTGAATGGTAAAAGTTACTTGGAACTAATAGCCTCATATAATGTTATTACTAATAGCCTTACATTCCTAACAGCCTAATCGTATTATTAACAGCCTAATACTATTACTAACGGCCTAATAGTACTATTACTAACAGCCTTATATTATTAGTAACAGCCTTACCTTATTACTAACAGCCTTACATTATTACTAACTGCCTTATATTATTACTAACGGCCTTACATTATTACTAACAGCCTTATATTGTTGCTAACAGCCTTACATTATTACTAACAGCCTTATATTATTACTAACAGCCTTGCATGATTACTAACTGCCTTACATTATTACTAACAGTCTTACATTATTACTAATCGCCTTTTATTATTACTAACAACCTTATATTATTACTAACAGCCTTTCATTATTACTAACTGCCTTATATTATTACTAACTGCCTTACATTATTACTAACAGCCTTATATTATTACTAACTGCCTTACATTATTACTAACAGCCTTATATTATTACTAACAGGCTTACATTATTAACAGCTGAAATTATTACTGATAGCATTGTCGCTGTAACTGAATGGGCACTTACCCGGCTCCTTGTTAGTTTTTTACCGATTCTCGCGACCGACTTCGGAATGTTTCTACCGATTCTCGCGATCGACTTCGGAATGTTTCTACCGATCTCGATCTCGATGATCCAACGGAAAAATAACCTGAGGACACGGATCGATACCTGTGGCATAAAGGCAACAGATTTTTATAGTTCGGACACTATCGAGAATCGTTATCGTCATCTCCCGAGCTTTGACTGTATCGGTTGCGGCCGTAGATCTATTTGTCATTACGGTCGAAGTGAATCGATCGAGAAAGAGGCTGTCACGTTGCCTCTCAACAATGAACGCGATTTTTCCATGGGCGCTAACGATACCGATTCGTTCGACTTCGCGGCATTTTCTGAATCGGAATTGACAAACCCGTACAGTTATTGTAACACATCGTCGTAGAAGGCCGCAAGCGAGCGTCTGCCGTCTTGTCGACGACGAACAATCGTACGTTGAAAATTTCTTACCGGTAAAACGTCGTCGCGTGCGAGTGCAGCTGGCACAGCGAGCTGCGCACTAATGGCCTACGCACCGGACTGCACGCACGGAAGTTGCGACGCATCGCTCGACCATCACGAGACGGATTTTCCTTACGCAAAAATTTCACTACAATACCCAAATCGTTTCGATTGTCATCCTCGAAGTCAATCACTGGTTTTGACTCTCACGCCCGGCAATCGAAAGGAAATCGGTTTGACCATGTAATTTTACGATCTCCGGGTCAAATCGACAAAGCAGAAGCA
Source organism: Ichneumon xanthorius (assembly GCA_917499995.1). Lineage (NCBI taxonomy): Eukaryota > Metazoa > Arthropoda > Insecta > Hymenoptera > Ichneumonidae > Ichneumon > Ichneumon xanthorius. The sequence goes on along the minus strand of OU824205.1, from coordinate 13,514,009 downwards.
AGCGAGCTTCAGTATACATATATTCATTATCGAAAAAATAATATTTCAACACATCGAGTCTCTGCACCCAGAAAAATAATTTATTTGACGGCCACTGTTTATTTGGTTTAAGGAAAATATTTATTTGATTTAAATATTTATTTACACTGAGTACATAGTTATTTTAATTAAATAAATATTCATTTAAATCAAATAAATATTTTACTTAAACCAAATAAACGGTGACCATCAGATAAATTATTTTTCTGGGTGTGGCAAAAAAAAAAATATACAGGGTAAAGTCGGGGTGACATGTTAATGCTTTTTTTAACAATGTAAATTGGAAGTTTAACGTTAAAAAGAACGTTTAAATTTTGGTCGTAACCAACTCTAGAAATATCGAACTGAAGTTCGATGTTTCTAGAGTTGGAACAGAATTCACTTAGAACTTTTTCAAAACTATGGTCACCCGCGTGGCCATATCAACCTGACTTACCCTACGTGATACAAACTATTGAAAAAATCCGATAAGGAAAAAAATTAATATATTATCGTACTTAAATTGTCATCGCGCATTTCAAATACACGAAGTATTTGAAATAGGGTAAAAGTGGGGAATATGACCCGGTCCATATATTATTGATTTACGTGTTAATCGAGGTGGGCCATATTCACCACTTTTACCCTACGTATTGAAATATCAAGAACTGAGTCAGTGGCCAGTACTCAGAACTTCAGCAATTTCGTTATGCCAGTTCTCAGTGTATTTGCCCAGCTCTGGTTGTCACATTTAGGTTTTCACGCCCACACCCGTTGCGGAAAATGTGGAAAAGAGCGAGGCATTTAAAACAGTCCCAAAAATGCTCGGTTCGCCAAGTCTGGAGAGAATGTGGTGAAACGACACTCCCACCCCACAAAGTTCGCACCCCGGGCGAACACGTACTACCCTATCGCGTATACCACCGGTCGGTTATGTCACGCCGCAAAAGTTCGCGCTTAATATTATTAAATCGGAGGACAATGGTGAGCCGTGGCACGCGGCGTTTAAACGATTTTAATAAAATTTCACGGAAGATTATTATTCGTTTTTTTTTCTATTTCAATAATATGATAATAATACGAAATGAAAAAATATTCTGCTCTCGAGGGATTATCATTCGGTCACGCGGGGTTCAGCCTCCCCTTTTCACTCGCTCACCCCTCGCCGCTCTCGTCATCACCGTTTTATTGTCTTTTCACTTATCTCTCCCTCCCATCCTCTCTGTACGCCCGACTCATCTATATAACATATTATTAGGCTTATTATATCCACAACTTTTCTCCATCTGCCTACGTCGATTCTCCCTTCGGAACCCCGCAAGATCATTCGCAACTTCCTTTCCACTCTAATTTCAATATTCACCGCCTTTCGATTTCGGCTCGGAATTAAACTTTGCCACCAACGAACGTCCTATCATCTTTTAATTGTTTATCGTTCCCTTAGGGTAAAAGTGCGGAATATGGCCCGGTCTATATATCATTCATTTACGTGTTAATCGAGGTGGGCCATATTCACCACTTTTACCCTATATACATTTTTTTAAATAAAAAATATACTATAAATATTGTAAGGCCCATATAAGAATTTATACCAATAAATACTATAAATGTAAAAGGGCAATGCCTAATCAAATAAATGAATTTAAAAAAATAATATAGACTATACAAGAATATATATATATATATATATTGCATGGTATATTTAATTTTTCGGTTTTCGGTAAATTTTCAATTTTAGTACTTTCGAATTTATTGTGTACGATCGCGAGGCATGGAGGTATAAAAGTGAACTTGTGCGCGGATCGCTATTGTAGGCAACGAGAGGAGTGAAGCCCTCAGAACACGACAACTATCGTGGCTTGGAGAATGGAAAAGTTTTACGCTCGGTAAAGCACGCTCCGTGCGAGAAGAACGAGAAACCGGATCGACCCCAACAAAACAGTACGCCCTACAATGGCCCGCTCGAAAAAATAGTTGTGTAGCTCTCGGTGTCAACCAGTTTGGCTGTGACGTCTGGGTGGTCTCGATTCTTCCTTCGGGACGATCCCCTTGAGGGTTCCCGGCGCTTGACTGTGCAGCCAGAAAGGGTTGTCCTTTCCTCCAAGCATCGGGCGATCCAACACTCGCTCCGACACTCGGAGAAAATTCATTGAAACCTGGACAAAGTACACGAGGCGCTTAATCTTTAAACCCAAAATATAATGTAAACTAGAAATAAAAAAAGCGCAAGATTTTTATAGCTGAAAGTACCGAAATATTCGATTTAAAAGAAAATGGTTAATAGCTTGGGACAAAGTGTAAAAAAAAACATCTCGTTATTACGAGTATATACAAGACTATTCTGTTTAAAAGCAAATGGCTGATAGGTTGGGACAAAGAGTAAAAAAAATCATCTCGTTATTACGAGTATGTACAAGACTATTTTATTTTTAAAAAAATGGCTGATAGGTTGGGACAAAGTGTAAGAAAAAAACATCTCGTTATTACGCGTATGTACAAGACTATTCTATTTAAAAGAAAATGGCTGATAGGTTGGGACAAAGTGTAAAAAAAACATCTCGTTATTACGAGTATATACAAGACCATTCTATTTAAAAGAAAATGGCTGATAGGTTGGGACAAAGTGTAAAGAAAACATCTCGTTATTACGAGAATGTACAAGACTATTCTGTTTAAAAGAGAATGGCTGATAGGTTGGGACAAAGTGTAAGAAAAAAACATCTCGTTATTACGAGAATGTACAAGACTATTCTGTTTAAAAGAAAATGGCTGATAGGTTGAGACAAAGTGTAAGAAAAAAACATCTCGTTATTACGAGAATGTACAAGACTATTCTATTTAAAAGAAAATGGCTGATAGGTTGGGAAAAAGTGTTTAAAAAAACATTTCGTTATTACGAGTATGTACAAGACTATTCTATTTAAAAGAAAATGGCTGATAGGTTGGGACAAAGTGTAAAAAAAACATCTCGTTATTACGAGTATGTACAAGACTCATGAAAAATGATCGTCGAGTGGCGTGAGTCCCTTCGCGACGCACTGTCATCGCGACCCATCTACCGAAAAACCATCCCTCATTCCCGATCGAAGCGTGAGATCGGGTGAGAGGAGAGAAAGATTTAAAAAAAAAAAAAACACCGCATCGGATGCCGCGATTATTGTCATTAACGCCAGGGAAGATCGAGAGAGAGCCCCGCAGCTCGAGGATAGCTGAAGTATCAATCTCTTGTCGCTCGATGTGGGATATATATTTTTGAAAAAAAAAAAAAAAAAAAAAAAAATGTCAACCCGCGCACACCCGTTGAATATAATGCTCCAATAGTTAATGCGAAACCATTAGTCAAACCCCCTCCTCCCTCCTCGCCCGTCCCCGGGCTAACGTGAACACGAAAGAGAAATTTCCGATTTTAAATCGCTACATTTATCATGCAAGCAGACGCATATGACACCATTCTGATTTTATTTCTATTTTCCCCACTCCTGCAACTACGATTCGAGGCCGCATGCAACCGTTCCCGCTTTATGCTCCGATATCGCTCTCCGTTGCAACCCTTTTTACACACAACGAATCTCTCTCCGACCACCTCGTAACGGAATTCGCGTGTGTGCATTGCACAATGGAACCTTTCCGCGGCTGGTACTCTGATTACGCGGCAAACTATCGGGAAAACTGGCGACGATTATATAACATACAGATGCATATATATTTGTCGGGCTGTGTGTAACGAGCCCTCGTGAATACGTGTCGTATGTACCGTGCCGCGAGATTTTAACGGCTTTAATTGGACGACGTTTTAACACGAATGCTGACAAAATGTTCCGACAGCTCGGTGAAACACTACACTGAGAAAAAGAATAGTTTTTTCTACTATACCAATAGTTCCCAGGGGGAACGTCTATATAGATAGTTTTCGATATTATATATTCAATTGGTTACATTATAATTATTGTTGCAACGATGATTTTTTGTCTCTGTCATAACTATAAAATGTAAACGTTCCCCCTGGGAACTATTTTTTATAGTATAAAGTCAGTATTGTTGCTTTTACTATGTTATTTTTTCTCAGTATATTCTCACGAAAGGTAAATACATATATTATTTTGTTTTTAATCAAAATTTCATAGGATTCGCGACATGGTAAATTTCACTCGTGTCGTTAGGATAGTTCCTTATCTATAAGCTATAATTTTCCCATAAACTACTTCGTTAAGGCGGTTGGTGCGGTTCAGACTAATCAATTGAGGGTTACACGTTTAAAGTAGTTTATACAAACTTTTACGCATCTGTTGATTATAGTGGATTTTTATTTGTTTTACAGTAGATGTCCTTACCTTAGAAAAACATTAATTGCTCGTGTCGTTACAATAATTCATAATCTACAAGCTTTTATATATTTTTATTATTATATTCATTTTTTTATATAACATTAAGGACATCTACTGTAAAACAAATAACAATCCACTGTAATAAATACATGCGTAAGTGTGTATAAACGACTTTAAGAATGCCACACTCATTTGAATAATGTGAAGCGCTCCAACCTCCTTAAGGTAGTACTAGCACAATGACTGACGCCGCCTAAGTTCGAGAGAAAAAAGACAAAGATTACAAACACTTCTCGATGAGAAAAAAATCTGAAAAAATTCTAGCATATAAAAGGTGCTGAAAAGATTGTTTGTGCATAATAATAATTTCAGAATGTTCATAACAAATTACTGAAAAAAAAAATTGTGCAACAAATTACCCGGCAACCAAATTTTTGTTTTATTACGAAACTAATTTGTTAATTTTTCTGAATACGTATGAATTTTTTCAGAACTTTATCTAATACTTGAAATTACGATTTTAAACAAATTTTAACATAAAGGAGACGAATAACGTTTTGGGATCATTATTATGGACGAACAATCTTATCAGCATCTTCCATATGCTTGATTTTTTTCAGGTTTTTATCCGATCGAGAAGTGTTTGTAATTCTCTTTTATTCCTCTCAAACTTAGGCGGCGTCAGTCATTGCGCTAGTACTACCTTAATTGCCCGCATTTAAACACCAGGGTCGAGAAAATGTTCCGGCAGCGGAAATAAAACACTATTTTCACAAAAAATAGATACAGATGTAATTCTTTAAATTTGCGGTCGATCGCAGCACGAAACTTTCATAGGCCTCGCAACGTCGTAAATTTCACTCGTGTCGTTACGATAATTCGGTGATTTGTGTCGAAGGGGGGCGGGGGGATTTTTTTGCCAAACCGCCGAATATCGTGAGCGGTCGTAGCTCTCGCGTACCTAATCTAAAAGCCATACTTGTCCCATAAACTACGTGCGCATTCGCAGGTTGGAGCCGGAGTTTCCCTATCGGAGAATCGTTAAAATGAAAATATTATGCCGAGGGAAAAAAATCCGCACGGACCTAAGTCGCAGAGCTGCTCCCCGATGGGGATGCGAGGCCGGCGCTCGTAAATTTCTCTCACGAATTGCACCCCGCCGCTTGTACCCGTCTCTTCGACTATTCGATAGTGCGGCGTCGCAGGTACCCGGCTCTCCATCCGCGGGGTGTTCGATAGCAGGTATGTGTACACAGTGGCTGCGGAAGCGCAAATACCTTAGCTCGCGTATCGGGAGCTGCATTAAACGCGCTTCCGTGGGTTGCTCCGGCTCGTTAGATAGCAAATATGTCAGTACCGACAACGGGAGGCCAAAGGATCAAACGGGAAAACTATCCTCGCCGTAATAACCAAGGGGGCTTTGTGGCTTCCGATCCAGCACAGTCTCTCAATTACCCGCAACGAATTAATTAAGCGAGCTGATCGCAAGCAGCTCGGATGGGGCGCAAACTTTTCCACTCGGGCGGAATCGAATCGTCCGCGAAGATGATAAACGAGGATTTCCCGCACTACCGGGTCTCTGAGTGACTGTCTTATTTTAGATATCAATCATTTTTTTTTTCTGTTTAAATTTGATCGGTAAGTCCACGCCATTCGGGAAACTGCAGTGTCGAGTTTTGTTATCTATTATTATAATTTTTTATTTTAATTACAAGTTATTTATTATAATTGTTGAGGTGAGTCAGCGTAATATTTTTTAAGGTAAGAGACTGTGTCGTTTGCACAGTTTTTAATATATGTGGAGACAATATGATTGCACCGGAAATTATGAGATTGTGTGTGCAAGGGTCAGTACGATATGCCACGTGGCCATATCACCCACAATTTGGTTCACAATAAAAAACGGAGGTTCACAGTAAAAAAAAGTTTGTACTTTTTACAACAATGCATTGTCCAGAAGCGTCCACAATTGTTTATTTGGTAATCCGATCGCAACCATCCGGTTCTAGTTTTACAAATAAAAGTACAAACTAAAATTGTTTATGACATGGGAAATAAAAGGACAGGTTTGTATATTCAAGCCTGAACAAACGAGTTCGCCACTTCTTTAACAACATTATTTTTACGAAACTTCGTATTCCGATTTTACGAAATTATTTTTTACAGTGTAATTATTGTCTTTCCGCAGTTCATTTAGACAACATAAAACATACTGTGCCATGTTTTGTGCGATCTGCAATTAAATCCCGCATCAAAAATATCGAAAGTTCCGAGTGAATTTCTTCAGTCCTAATCTAGTTGGCTACGACCAAAATTTAAAGGTTAAACCTCAATTTTTCATTGTTTAAAAAATCACCCCTTCTTACCCTAAAAGCCTTATTGCCAGAAGTTTTTCCGCTGGGCTTCCAGGTAAACAAACGCAACTACACTGAGAAAAAAAATTGATTGGATTAACCAAAAGTCGCGGTGACATACGTTCAAAGCTGTTATTTGTTTGATACAAATAAAGCATTGCCTTGTTAAACGATTATTTGCCGCGATTTATTCAAAATTTGTCGATTGAAACAAACATATTTGTTGCACCAACAAAATACACCTTTGAACGTATATCACCGCGCATTTGCTTAATTCAACCATTTCTTTTTCTCAGTGTACGGGTAAATAAAAATAAGCATCCATAAATCCTGTCTACGCCGCGAGAAAAAGTTGAGAGTCAAAAAGAAAGGTACACAAATGGGAGAAGGGTTGCAAGCGCCCTCGCCCCATTTTGGAAATGATCCTTCCACGCAAATCCTTCGGTATTGTGATGCGGGCTGTTCGGCAACAGCTCGTCTAAAAACCCCCGGGCAAATCTTACAAGTGCAAGGGGCTTGTCCGGGCCGTCTGATTTATTTATCGAATCATAAATTACCGAAGCAACAATGCCGAGGCAAACGCGATACGAGAAAGCATCAATAGCTCCCCAGCGCGGACTCTCGCATGTGTTCGCCGACTCGCTGCGACTACAGCGAACGTTCCTCGACCGAGCTCTCCGACCACGGTCGCGGAGCACCCCGAGTACATCGTGTATACGCACACATGTAATTCTCGAGTGCGGATCCGAGTCGCGGCGGGACTGCCAAAACGTGCGCGTGTTTGCGTTGCGTGCTCGACCGGAAACGCGATTTATACGATGCAAATTAAATGTGCTCGACGCGAACGCACACGGCGGGCCTTCGCCCATTGCCTGGACGACGAGAATCAGACCCCGAAAACGAGATACTCAACACCGACGTATGTTCAACCGCTCGGCTCGATCGCGAGCGGGGCAAAACGGACACGTGTGTTTTATATGAGACCTTTGTATTTTTCTTTTCTATGTTGCGGGAAACATTTGAAACAATAGTCCATTTTGCCGCCCGATCTTTAAAAACAATAGGGTGAAAGGGGTGAATATGGCCCGGTCGGGAGATCATCGATTTACGTGACAGTCAAAGTGGACCATATTGACCACTTTCACCCTACTATATTACTAAACTAAAATCGTATACACTATATTGTTACGCGTATAGTATTTTACTTTATGTTACTATGCGTTTATTTTTTTTTGCTTGGCGAATAAAGTGTTTGCAGATTTCTCAAAAGTCTCGCGTTCAGCGCGTGAGGTCATGTATGTATTATATATATATATGCGGGACGAACGGGGCAAAACGGATACATGTTTTCTGCTTTATATGAGACCTTTATATTTTCTTTTTTATGTCACTGCAAATATTTGTAAAATAGTCCGTTTTGCCCCGCTCTCGTAAAAAATAGGGTAAAAGCGGTAAATATGGCCCGGTCCATATATCATTGATTTACGTGCCAGTCAAAGTGGACCATATTCACCACTTTCACCCTGCTATATTATAGTATACACTATATTGGTACGCGTATAATATTTTAGTGTGTATTACTAATATATATTTCCTTTATTTTGCTTCGCGAATACGATTTTGCGAATTTATATATATATGTATATCTTTTCACCCCACTTTGTCGATAAATTTAAACGAACTATAATACCGAATAATAAGCGCTAGCCCATCGCTAAGCCGTCGATTTTTATTCGCCGCCTCGGAGCATCAGTTTCACATGTTTGGGGTCCGAAAGGTTAAACGGAAGATTAAAAAAAGAGATGAATTTTGCGTGGGACAAGTTGGCCGCAGCTGTAAGCAGTGATTCGCCACACTCTCGTGAAATGAGATCAAGGACTCCCGCTTGTTTTTTTTTTATTCAATTTTTTTTTCGCGTATACGTCTCGCCACCGAATTTGCATCTTTCTCCATTATGTCTAGCGATCATCCTCGTTAATCTGCATCGAATACTCGGGACGATTCGTCGCGGCTCATTAAGGTCTCGGGGGTTCATTGTGCCAACGGTCTGTCTCGGACTAATGCGAGGGCTGCGGGCACCCCTTTACCGTATCCGAACACTGAATGGAGAACGAGGGCAGATCTCGTCGCTGCTCCACGCGGTAACTCCGGCAGTCGACGATTCTTCACGCTTTCGTCCGAATAGTCCATCGGCTATTAAGTACGCCGGAGAATGGCCGATGCCAACCACTGCTCGTCATTTTTTTCGGGATATTAAATCCCTGGGCGCGCAAACGTATGCTACTCATGCTTAAGCCCAGAACGAATAACGCGCATGCCTGAGCAACGATATATTTTTTTAAATTAATTTTATTTGAGTCCGTAATACGATTGTTCAGAGGAAGTTAACTAAAAGCAGCTCCATTATTTCAGTCGATGCATTTTTTTTATATCCGATGGTCTGATTTTCATCCTATTCTACACTGCATTCTACACTACACTACACTGCACCCGGAAAAATCATTTGTTCATTTATGGATTAAATCAATATTTTTGTTATTTAAAATAAATGTTTATTTGCTGGAGCTCGTCAAATAAATTATTTTTCTCGGTGTTAGAAAAGGAAATGGTTGGATTAACCAAGGCGCGGTGGGATACGTTCAAAGGTGTTATTTGGTTGGTAGAACAAAAATGTTCACTTCAATCGACAAATTTTGAATCGGTGGAAGCAAATAATATCGTTTAAAAAATTATGCTTTATTTGTACCAAACAAACAAGAGCTTTGAACTTACGTCTGCATAATTTGTTTATAATTTTCTTTCCGCATTTTAAGATCGGGAAATTCATGAATCGATGTTATTAAGCTGTTATTATTCAGTACGGGTCGGGCAGACAGACGGAAATGGTAATTTTATTTTTGTTACTTTTTTGATTACACGACTTTCCCGACTTTCCTTATATGCTCCGTATGTGATTACAAAATCGAAAAAAAAATTAATGAATATCGAAAATCGATGAATCACGCCTATGCAAATTTTTTTTTTAATACAATTAATGCTGCGGCTGGGTAGAAAGGCTGAAGCGAGAGGGACGATTTCGGTCCACCCTGCTACCTGCCCTTCAATGCATCTTCGCGAGAGTCTCGAAATACCATAAACAAGCTATCGATATAATTCCCTGTAAAACGTTGCGACACCCATCGGCGCAGTAGAATTTTTAACCCCGAACGTTGTCGTCGTGTTGTGACAGTATCGAAGGGGTGTTTTGGGGTCGGGGTTTTGTGCGTCGGGCCGACGGCATCCCCTCGTCAAACTCTCGTACACAACATGCGCTATTACAAAGGTAATGCCGTGTAAAACGAGAGCAGCACGGAGCCAAGGGACCGAACTGCAAATGGGCGAACGAGCCTGGACAAATGAGGGTTATTAATTCCGAGCTCGACTCTGCAGATAGTTCAGGGCGAGTTCTATACCGTATCGCGCTTTTTACCTAAACACTTCTCGCTGCAAATTTTTCACGGACATATATTTACGAGAGCGGGGCAAAACGGACTATTTTTCACACAATAAATACATCGAATCTCGGCAGACGCTACTGTGACGAGAAAAAAAAGAAACGTAAAGAAATTTCCCAAATAATATTTTTTGCCTCAAGCCCTCTTTAAGGTAGTATTAAGGTAGTACTTGCCAATAATGTTCACTTCGCATAAGTTTTAGAGAAATGAGAGGGAATGGAAAACACTTTTCGATGATACAAAAATCTGAAAAAAATAATGCATATTAAAGGTACTGAAAAGATTAATATTGAATAATAATAATTTCAAAACGTTATTAACAAACTGATGAAAAATAAAATTGATCAACAAATCTTCCGGAAACCTAACTTTTTTTTTAATGAAAATGATTCATGCTTTTTTCTGAATACGTATGCATTTTTTCAGATTTTTAAATTCACTTTGGATTTTGTGGCTTTCACATTTTTCCCATAAAAAAAAAAATCCAAGTGAATTAAAAATCTGAAAAAATTCATACGTATTCAAAAAAGTTAACGAATCATTTTCATAAAAAAGAAAGTTAGGTTTCCGGGAGATTTGTTGAACATTTTTACCTTTCATAAATTTATTAACAACATTTAGGAATTATTATAACGCATAAAAATCAATCAATCAGTTTTCAGCACCTTTAACATGCTTCATATGTTTCCGACTTTCACCCGTCCAGAAGCCTTCCCAATTCCCTCCCATCAATCCAAAACTTACACGAACACTATATCACAAGGTCTGCCTTAAATAAAATCATCATCGCATTTCAATAAAAACCCATCCACTCTCGATCCTTTAATAGATTCCATCCGCGGCTTATTCAAAATAAAATTAAAAATGCAAAAAAAAAATAAAAAAAAAAAAAAAAAGAAAAAAAAAACAAATTCTCCTCGCGAAAAGCCCACGAGAGTGAATGAACAATTTAAGGATTCAATTAATCCACCGAATTTGGTATAAAGTGTGCGAGAGGGGTGCGGGGTGGGGGGCGGGGGGGGGGGGGGGCAGCGAGTAATAGTGTACACGTTGAGGAAAAAGAATTACGAAGTCGAGGGTCCTGGATTATTGTTCTCGTTGGCGGTGTAGTGTAGTTAAGCCCTCCCCCCCTCGCCCTGGGGTCGGGCGGAGGAGGGGGGGGGGGGGTGCGGGGTGAGTTCCGCAATACCAGCATAGCAGCAGCAGCCGTCGTGCCGGGCGCTCGCTCGAGAAAGGGAGACGAAAAGAGAGCCGGGGCCACGCGGGAGAGAACAGATTTATATTTGAAATTAGATTAAGCTTCTGCGCTTGAAAGCTATATAAACGCCCCCTCCACCGTCGTAGACTGCCGTTTGCCTCTCTCCTATATACACCCGACGGTGGCGTATACGTACACCCGTCCCACGTTTCACTCGGTGCAATTCCGCACGAGGAGCGACTCGATAAACCAGCAACCGAGTCTCTTTCGCTCTTTCCCATCCGAGGCCACCTTCGGCCGTCCCGCTTTACTCTCCTTCCTTTCATCTCTTTCGCTCAAACTCGTCGCGTCTCTATCTTGTTCAATCTCCAACTCGCTCGTTTACCACGTCGTCGACTCAGTCAAATCGAGCCGGGTTTTCTCCTCTCTCGCTCGATTCACCACGGTACGCTCGGTGAAACTGACGGTGACCGGATTGCGGATAGTTTCTTCTTTAATCTGATGAAAAAATCAAAACGCGACTTACTCCGCTCGCCGACCCCAGACTATAGCTATATGTTCATTCTTTTTTATATTTATTTATAATATTAAGTTTATTATAAGTTACTGAAAATTCTGTAACGAGATTTATTTCTGTTACTTTTGCACTCTGTAAGACATCTTTTGTTGTTATTTTTTTCTTGTCTTTGTTATGGTATGATCGAATATATTTACTTATTTCTGCGACGTAGTCTCTGAAAATGCTATTGTCCGTTTGCCGATACGTCTGCGTATCGCGCTTGTAAATAAAATAAGTAAATAAAATTTTTATATATATATATATATATATATATTATGTAAAGGCACGTGTTATTTTATAAATATGCAGCAATGTACGTATTCGATATATTACGAATAACTATTGTATATTTATTTATTTTGTATTTAATTATTTATTTATACGGGACTATTAAAATGACAGAAGTAAGATAATATTACACCCAGAAAAATAATTTATTTGACGGGCGCCTCCGCAAATAAATATTTGTTGGATTCAATAAATTTTTATTTTATTAAAATAAATATTTATTTTAATTAAATAAATATTTATTAGCGGGTGCCCGACAAATAAATTATTTTCCCGAGTGTACGAGTCGAAGCGAAGAAAAAAATGTTGATTTCATTTCGCGAAAGAAAGATGACAACGAACAATCGCACGACGGGGTACGAAGCCCGGTCAGTTTCTTCGCGAGCTTCCCGGTCGCGGAAGCGACCGAGAGGAGAGATTCGATAGACCCAGCCCTATCCCTTCTCTCTCCGAGCCGCGTCTCGCCGGCGATTCTTCTTTCTCTTTCGCCGACGGCGCGACAAGCGCACACTCGAATCGAGCCGTCTCTCTATCCGCTTCCTGTGTACAGATACGCGTAACCGGCATCGAGGAGAGGGGCGGGGGGGAAGTGAGTTTCTCTCGAGACTCGATAAAACGGAGAATCAGGGGAAAGAGGATTTTTCTCAACCCTCCTCGTTTACCCTTTCGCTCGCCTATCTCGTCCACCTTCGTCGTTCACGCGCACCCGTTTAAACCCCCCCCCCCCCTGCGATACAGATTGCCCCCCCACTCTCCACCTCCACTCTCCGCTCCTCCGCCAGATTTTCTCCGCTTCGCCCGTATCTATTTCTTTTTATTTTCCCCACCATCGCCCTCAGTCTATGCATTCAGCGTACGTTCCCGTACTTTTTCGCACTCCTTTTAGTCCCCCCCCCTCCTAACCCCCCCCCCCCCCCCCCGTAAACGCAGATCGGCGGCTACACCCTTCGGAACATAGGACGATATATAACATATATATATTTCCGCGAAGCGAAAGTGCGCACGAGCAGCGTTCACCTGCGAGTGGCCATCGGTGTGGATAAATAATAAAAGAATCGAAGGGTGGAGGGACGATGAAAAATAAAGGGAGAGAGAGAGAGTTCGACGCTCATACAGCGGTACATACTCGCGCTCGGAGGCTCAGCCGCACGATATATGCATGAAAAATCAAAGTCCTCCGGATGCCGGCGCAGAGGCGGCACGACGCGATGGAGAGACGTGGAGTGCGCGCGCTATCTCCAGCAGGAAGAGAACTTGGCAGCCCGGCAAGCACGAGTGACGAACGATAAAGGGAGGTGCTTTTTTTGGGAGGAAACGCGTACGGAAATGTTATTTCCGTGTGAGGTCGGAGCACAGAGAGCGAGTCGGGAGGAGACTTTTTGCTACTTCGTCGTATTTCGTTATTTGGGATTTTTCTACAGCGATACCGTTCGGTGTTTTTCTATTTCTTTGATTCCAGGTCCCTGATCTGGCTCTTTAGCGGGAGGGAAATGTAAGACGGATGTTTATGTGTATGATTGGAGTTGATTTGTGGCAAGAAAATTGTGGAGTTTCTGGGCGGAAAGTAAATGGGAGAAAAACATCTTGCCCAGCGCTCCGCGCCGAAGAACGTCGGGTGGCCGAATTTGGGGCAATATATTTTTACTGATTTAGAGGGGTGTTTGGAGAACGCCGGAGTCGTGTATCCTTGCGGTCCAAAGTTTCGCACGTAGCATTCTAGACGGTTTTGGAAAAATTTTTTAAGGTCTAAAGTTTCTCACGTAGCATTCTGGACGATTAAAAAAAATTTATTAAGGTCCAAAGTTTCTCACGTAGCATTCTAGACGGTTTTGGAAAAATTGATTAAGGTCCAAAATTTCTCACGTAGCATTCTGGACGATTTTGAAAAAATTGCTTAAGGTCCAAAGTTTCTCACGTAGCATTCTGGACGATTGTGGAAAAATTTATTAGGAATCTAAAATTTCACAAAGACGTGAGCAAGTCGGGAGGAGACTTTTGCTACTTCGTCGTACTTCGTTACTTGGGATTTTCCTACAGCGATTCCGTTCGGTGTTCTTCACCTCGATTTCTTCAATTCTAGGTCTCTGATCCGACTCTTTAGCGTGAGGAAAATATAAGACGGAAATGTACGTGTATGATCGTATTTGATTTGTGCCAAGAAACTTATAGAGTTTCTTGACAGAATCTAAATTGGAGAAAAAAATCTTACCCAGTGCTCCTCACCGAAGAACGACATCTGGTGGCCGAATTTGTGGAAATATATTTTCTACTAATTTACATGGGTGTTTGGAGAACGCCGGAGTAGCCGTATCCTTGCGGTCCGAAGTTTCTCACGTAGCATTCTGGACAATCGTGAAAAAAAAATATTGATAAAAAATCAAAAATTTTCAATCTTTTTGATAGTAAAAACAAAAAGTGTTTACAAATAAAATTGGACTAACGTTTGCAGTAGATCTCGCCACAGTTCTCGTGATAGGTGAGCGTCTCGAGTGGTTTGCGGCAGCAGAAGCAGCTGAAGCATATGTTGTGATAGGGCACGCCGGAGGCGATCTAAAGATAACAGAAAACATTGAAGAATAAAATTCCCGAGCAAGATCAAAAGTCTTTTGTCACAACAAATCTGTCAAGGTATCAAAAAATTCTTCCCAAAAAATCTTTTTTTGTATCTCCGTGTATGGAATCCCCAAGTACACAGTAAAACATGCACCAACCATTCTTGTCCCCAAACCTGCACAATCTTTTCCATGTTAATTTTACAAAAAAAAATCTCTTGACTCTACGAATATTTTTTCTAAAATTATCAAAACAATTCTGGACGTTTGTCTACAAAGAAACTTTGCTAAATGTCCAAATCTTGTTTCCACTGCAGTGAATTCACCTGCATCTCCGCCTGATAAACTTTGCGTCCGCATCTCTGGCAGTCGAGTCCGCCGCCGAGGCACTCGCATCCGGTCGGTAACTTGGGTGAGCAGCATGAGCCGCCGTTGGGTCCGTCGTCGAGTTGCTGGCAGTTGGAAATCTGCGGGCATCCAGCACCGCCGGCGGATCGTCCAAGGGGACTCGCGGACCTGTGGACACAAACGACGTACGCGTGATCAATCGGACTGAGCGCGTTTGAGGCTCGACCTTACCGGCAGCAGCCCGAGCCTGGGCCATTGGCCGCCGCGCTGCCGGGACTTCCGGGCAGGGCTGGACTTCGGCAGCACGGTGGCTGCGGTGCGCATCTTCGGGGCGGCATGCAGGGCGATCCGCCGCCTCGAGGATGCGGCTTGCACGGCGGTATCGTGCAGGGTCTCAGCGGCAGGCAGGTTTGTCCGGGTTTGCCGCAACCGCCGCGACATCCGCTTCCGCAGCATCCGCCGCCGCCGCAGCTCCGGGTGTCGCCTGTGCAGGGGGTGTTGCACCGTTCGATCCTCCGGCGAACGGGTCTGCAGCCCGCGGGCGGACAGCAGCCCTTCCTGCCGGAGCACGGTGGAGAACAGGCGGACGCGCTGCAGGGCGAAAGGGTCGACGGATCGGTCGAGCAGGGATCGGCGGATCGGGGCGGACAAGTCTCGCGGCCGGTCGGACGACGCGCGCAAGGGTCCTTGGAGGCGCAGGCGCCCTCGTCGCTTCCCTCGTAGCCGTCGCTGCGACATCCGCCGCTCCTGGCCGGGCGAGCCGGTTGGGCCTCGCTGCAGCAGCGACCGGAAGTCCGACTGCGGGATCCGCTTCGCGCTCGGCCACTGCAACCGCAGGCGCCCTCGACGGTGGATCCTCGGTCGGATCCCTGGTATCTCTGGCTGCATGGACTCTGACCCGAATGAGGAAAGCTCGGGCTCGTTCTCGGCCCGCCGCCGCCACAGCAACAACCGGATCCTCCTCCGCAACCACCTCGCATCCTCTCATCGTCGCGGCTTTCGTACTCCGAATGACGGTCGCGAGGGCCGATGTCGTTCCGGCCGTCACTCCCGATGGCGCTTGGAGGAAGTTCATCGTTGATGAGGTGGGGTTCTTCTTGGTAGGGCTGGTGTGAGATGGTTACTATGTCGAAGTTGCGGCGCTCTGCTTCGTCGGCGATTTTCTGCATCGCCGGATTTCGATCCGATGCGCCTCTCGCGGCGTGGAAGGAAACTCTTCTTCTCGATGGCGGCGGGCTGTGGTGAGGGGGCAAGGGTGGGTACGAGGATCTTGGACGCGGGGAATCAATGGTGGTGGGGATCTTCGCGAGCGGGGTTAGAAAGGATTCTTCAGGCTGGGGTCGCAGGGCGAATGTCGAATGACTCCTGCCAGGGCGACTGGAAACACCTAAGTTACGACTTTGCTGAAGACCGAAGGTCTCTCTGTTATCGAGGCTCTAGGAACTATTGTTTTTACTCCCGAGTAAAGGAATAATTTTTTTAACGATTGTTGACGAGTTTGTGAATTAGTGGATAACGAAATATTCAAAGTCGTCGCTATTCCTACGCGGAACCAGCGTGTCTTTCGTGCAGACGCAAATCAGGGAAAAGATTTGGACTCTTAAAAATAAATTTTTGTCCACAAACGTCCACAACTTTTTTTTTTATTTTACAAAAAAAATATAGTAAGCTGAACATTTTTGTCAAATGCGCAACATTTTTGTCTATACAATTACCAAGAAAAAAATTGTGAACGTTTGTAGACAAAAAAACGTCACTAAATGCATCACGTCGACGAAGTATCCGAGAACAAGTTTGTCGGATATTTTTTTCGAGTGGTTTTGGCATAGTCGGTGGGCGACCCTCGAAACTGAGTGATAAGGAACCGGGGAAGAAAGCAACTCTACTACTCTGTCCAATCTACTGTATGCGAAGATCTACTTGCTACGAAGAGGACGCGCTCTCACCTCAAACAATTCCGATAATTCTGAACGAAGTTTCTTCCGTGGCAAACCCTTATTATCTTTCCTTGTTCCTGAGAATCCGAATTCTGCGAATCGTGGCAGCGATAGCGGTGACAGTGTTTCGAGTATTGGCTATGACCGTAATTGGCGCGACAGGGATTTCCCGGTCTTCGATGAGCGGAACAGCCGTTGGTGTTAAGGATAGCGGCTTGAGCGGGAGCCGGAGTGCTCGATGGGCGAACGAGGAGTTGCTCGACCGAGGACGGAGGATGACTGACTACGCTAAGGGTCGCCATAAAATATAATAAAATTATTAAACAAATTACTTTAACGAAGCTGCAATGATTTCCAAAATTGTTAGAGTTGATTTTTTTTGCCATGAAAGGTGCGTTTTCAGGTTTTTGTAAGGCAGGAATTCAGCCTTACAAAAACGTGATTGGAAGTTGAAAATACCATCGAACTTCACACACGAAACTGTGAGGACCAAAATTTTCGGTATTCGAAATTTCATCTTCGACTGAGTTTGCAGTTTCGTGCGAACCTCCGAGAAGCTGATTGCTCTCTTTTGTACCAGGCGGCGACCGCAGTGTGCCCGGAGGTTACGAGAAAATATTATAAAATTACTGAACAAATTGCGTTGGCAAAGCTGCAATGATTTCGAAAATTGTTGGAGTTAAATTTCTCCGCGTTTTTTTGCCATAAAGTGCGCGTTTTGGAAAGCAGTTTTAGGGAGCTCTTGCAAAAGCGCCATTGGAAAATGAAAATCCCATCGAACTTCGCACACGAAACTGTGAAGAGGCAAACATTTTGGTATTCGAAACGTAATCTTCGAATGAGTCTGCACTTTCCTGCGAACCTCTGAGAAGCAGATTGCTGTCTGTTGTGCCAGGCGGCAGTCGCGTTAGGGCCGGAAGGTTGATCGCCGATGAAGTCAACGGAACTTCGAGCGCCGAGCTTTGAACTCTCGCTCTCGGAGCAGAGTTTGTCGGCGGCCGTTTCCAGAATTTGATTGGTCTCAAGCGGTTCTTCGTCCCGACCGCCGCGCAGTCGTTGCCTCTCCTGAGTGAAAACCGATGATCCGCGGATCTCAAAATCCTGATTCTGGGGGTCGATAAGGAGGCACTCGTCGTTGCAGCAGCAACAGCAGCAGCAGTCGGAAAGCGAGTCGCAGGGTGATAAGGCGGGATCTGCCTTATCGGCCGGTGGAAGAATGTGGCTGATCCGAGGTGCGGGCAGTGCGGTGCGAACGGAAGTTATCGAGAACAGCCGGTTGTAACAATTTTGGCAGAACAATTCACCGGAGTGAGTCGCTACCGTCCAACTGTCGAGCAATTTTCTGCAGTTACCTAGAAAAAATAAAAACCAGCGTCGTCGATAAAAAAAAAATGGAGGATAGCTCGACTGATAAAGAATTTTCATTATCGCGCGAATAATTTGTGTAATTATGCAATAAATTAAATTTACTTACGGCATGAGAAACAAAAATTGTGCCAGACTTTTCCGAGGGCTAATTTCTCTTCGGCGAAGTAAACCTCGCGAAGGCAGCGCGGGCAAACCCCGGGCATTTATCAAATCTGACGTTGACAGCTTCGTGATAACCCGGCCGGCTCGTTACACCGACGATGCAATTTGAGCTGCCTAATGATTCTGAAAGGACGTAGATAAATTAGATGTTATTTTTTATAGAAACACGCAATGGGTCGATCCCTAACCACGAAATTTCAAAGTTCCACTTCCGTTCGGCGAACCTCATCGGAAGTGACCGATGGCAATCGAGGTGTTTTCTTTTTATTAAAAATTAACGAGATAACTCACGATGGCGAACGACACTCAATTGGCATCTTACGAAGGAACAGAGACCTTCTCATACGGAATTTTATAAACTTGTAACCCAGCCGAGGACACAGAAAAAAAACAACGAACTGACGCTCTTCGACGACTGACAGAATATGAGAATTGGTCACTTAAGGAGGGAGTCTCGCTGCGCGCTGACTTCGCATAAGTTCGACAACAATAAGAGGAAATTGCAAGTACTTCTTGATGGTGTAAAAATCTGAAAATAATCATGTATACTAAAGGTACTGAGAAGATTAATTTTGCATAATAATAATTGCAAAATGCTATTAAGAAATCCAGAAAAAAATAAATTGGTTAACAAATTACCCGGCAACAAAACTTTTTTTTTTATGAAAATGATTCGTTTATTTTTCAGATTTTTAAGTAATCGTTGATTTTTGTTCTATAAAAAAAAATAAAAAAAACGATTACTTAAAAATCTGAAAAAATTCATACGTATTCAGTTAAGGGCATGTGTTAAAGACTCAGTCGGTAACAAATCGCCTTCCCTGTTTTCGCCAAAACGATTGATACGACGAGCAAAAGCAAATTAGGTTTTCATACTTATATCTACTGCCTACCAAAACCTAATTTGACTTTGGTCGAAGCATCAACCATCACGGAGAAAATAGGGAAAGCGATTTGTTACCATCGGAGCATTGTTACGTGTGTGTCACATCCCCTTAAGAAAATCAATATGGCTACCTGAGCAGGTACAGACCCGCACACCCCCTCCCCTGCCGTTACTTCGATAATCGACGAAACTTTCTTGATTTTACGACTAAAAATCTCCAATTTCATTTATTTTGGAAAAAAAAGCATTAAGTCAAACGATGAATCCCCTGTCGATGAATCTGAGAAGATGTGATTGAAAAAATATACAGAAAAACGAGGAAAAATACATTTCGTTGTCGGCAAGACGGCGTCGCGGCGTTCATCGCTGGCGTCGTTTTTCGCATCAAGGATTTTGGGACTAATTACCTGAGGAGGGACCTAGATTTCATTTCCAGCGGTTCCGGGAAGGTTCAGAAGTAGGTAGGAACACTTTTTTCACAGAGGTCAGGTTTATTTTGACAAGAAACAGGAGGAAACGTACGGAGCTTCGAAGTTGCTGCACATCGGCGTCCAAGATGACGAAGAAGAGAGTAACATCGAGGAACTGCCGCGAGCACCGGACGACTATGCGCAGGAGCTCTGCGCACTTCTTCTCCAACTTCTCCATCAATCCGATGACTCTTTTTGAATTTTTCGCTCAAACTCTCTTTCTCGAGAGAGAGAGACTTTAATGCAATTTTGAAGAAATTATTTTTAAGAAACAATACATAGAATGACACACACAAGTCCTCAAGTCTATAATTTATAAATAATTGATAACTTTTTTAATTAAACAATATTCATTTATACATTCTTATTATCCATTTTTTAATGGCCGGCTCCCGTGAGTCATCCATAAAAAAATGAATAATATAAATAATTAATTAATCAATCAATTATGCATTTCTCACACCGACAAATGTTTCCTCAGACTCATCAGCCGTCGCAATAATTTTTATTACGAACATATAACATTTTAGATAAAAAATGTTCAACAGTCGAAGGCACACGGAAAAATGAAAACGGCCCTGGATATGAGCCTTACACGAGCTACGTCACACAACACGCACACACAAACATACCGAGCTCCGCGCAACGATTGCCGCGAAATAGTTAGACGGCGTGAGCCGCAAAAACTCAAAAGTCCTTCGAGTAACTTTCCTGTCCGAATAATGTTCCGACGATAATAACGCACAAGTACGATTGTATAGTTGCATCGAACTGTTTTGTAATTAGTGAATATGTCGAAGTTCAGTTTTGGAACTCCGGCCGCGACGACTGCCAATCCCAGTTTTGGATTCGGAGCTCCGAAGTGAGTATTGGAGGTTATGTACAGCGCTGCGAGTAATGCGAACAATGTACACGTCAAAGCGGCTATTGCTCAGCTGTCGAAGTAGGAACGTTTTGACAGAACGTTCGATTTATCGCTGCCAATGTTAATTTTATATTAATTTTTTTTTTTTTTTTCCTCAAGGCCGGCGACATCCTTGAGTCTAGGAAGTACAACCTTCGGCACTTCCACACCAGCGGCGAGTGGAAGTCTCACCTTTGGAACTCCCGCAGCCACAGCCGCAGCTCCAGCAGCCAGCGCACCAGCGCACAATTTTTGTTTCGCAGGTGCAGCAACAACCGCGACTCCTAGTCAATCGTCCAATCTCTTGCTGGGCTCGTCAACGGCTACAACTGCTTCGAGTCTCTTCGGAACACCCGTAGCCTCCACTGCTGCACCTACTGCAGGTCTCAGTTTCGGGACTTTGTCAACATCGACGGCGTTTGGCGTCCCTGCCCGTCCCCCTGCTACAGGAGGAGGATTGAATTTCGGAACTCCCGCAACATCCTCTTGTTAGTATTCATAGTGTTCTTGATTTGATGAATTTTTGGCAAAGTATTGTTCAGTCTATGAACTGTTAAAATATTAACATTTTTAACTGTTAACATTTTTTATTGTTAACATTTTTAATTATTAACATTTTTAACTGTTAAACTGATAAACAGTTAAATACTTAAACTTTTAATCTCCTGAAATGCTAAACTGTTAAACTGTTTGTACTTTACAGCTTCGTTATTCGGAACGGGAACGGGAGGATTGTTCGGAGCCAAGCCCGCGACGACGGCCGCGCCTGCTAACACGACTAGTACAAACAAGGGATTGGGTGGTCTAGATGTTTCCCTGAACAACAAAGGTCTCTCCCACGGAAGCAACAGTCCGACCGTGGCCAAGGAAAATCTGATTCCCAACGAACTCACGCAGACGATCGACAGCTTCAAGTAATTTATCCTCGACGGAACCCGGGTTGTCTTTTAAATTTATATTCAATGATTTATCGAATCCGCAGAGATTTCGTGAAGACGCAGAAAGGATTCAGTTCCGACATAGCGCGAGGTTCGGCGCGACCGTTGAATCGCTGTTCGGAGGATACCGCGTCGCTGATGGAAATGCTCACCACTCTGGCCGGTTCGGTTCAACGCGATCGTTCGCTGGCCGACAAACTCAAGCAGGATACCGCCAAGGCTCTTCAGAACGCCGAAATTGCGCAGAGAACACACGACACCCCGGCCGGATTGCAGTACGAGAATAACGCGCCTCTGCACTTCTTCATGGAACTCGCCGAATCTTTCGAGCACGAAATTATGCTGTTCAGGTCGCAGATCGAGGCCACGGAGAAGCATATCCAGACTATGATGGCACCGAGGGCGCTCACGCCTCAAGGTCGACGATAAAAATTTATTATACACAGCTGTTTTTCTTATGATAAAATTTCGTCTCGTAACGATGTTTTTTTTTTCATGCGCAGAATTAACCGCTGCTATGAGCAAAATTCACGAATCTTTGGTCGCCGTTGCTGGAAGATTGCAGGGGGTTCATTCTAAAGTTCAACAACAGAAGGAGCAGTATTTGAACTTCCGAAAATATGTTCTGAAGGACAGTACGAATGTATTTGAGGATGTTAGCAAAATAAACGGAAAGAGCGGACGCTCCAGCATCGGTAGAATCACCAGTGGTCCTACGCCCTTCGGTCCAGGTACTTCGCACGCATTTTTTCGACAAGATGTCTGAGAAATTCTAATATTTTTATGAGAGAGCCAATATTTAAGGGAAATCGTACATCGTTTCAGGAAATAAGAGTTTTCTCTCGTCGACGGCGATAACCACGGGACGGCCACCCAGCTACGGTACTCAGAATCCTCTAGGTAAATACACACGAAAGTGAGACTGAATTGAAAGTAAAAAAAAATCCTGTAATTACGCATATATGAACTGGTGAAACTCTTGTACGAGTCTCTTCGATAGTCTCGTAATATTTTTCTATCCATGTGTATACCTTACGTCAGTATGCCTGTTCCATAAAAGTGTCCTACGTTCAGGTCTTGCGTGGATCTAGCGTGAGGTAGAGAACACTAACATAAGTAGCAACGCCAATGAGCCGTATAAAAAATTGGTCTGGAGTACGGATTAACCGTATAAAAAATGAAAAAAAAATTCTTGAGCAAGCTTCTTAATTTTTTTTTCTTCAACAATGTTTATCGTGTAGATTTGGCTTATTATTTATTTGGCAAGTTTTCTTATGTTCGCTCCGCGCCGATATTTGCGCTCCGCCCGCGATCTCCCGATAGATTAATATTAGCCCGACAATGAGTTTTTTTCTCGTCCCACGTCAAATTTGATATTCGTTTTGGTTTTCCAGGGGAAAAGTAATTGCAGTATTGTAGCTATAGAGGTATTGAAAAAAACAAAAAATTTATAATAATTCAATTTAATTAAAAATATGTGTTTGTCCAGCTGTTGGGAGAGGTATCACGTGAGGGCTTACGGAAATCTGACGAATCACCTAGCAATATCATCAATTCCATGTGATCGAATCTGCTACGAGAGCCATGTGACTAATTTTTGTCGGAGAGCGTGAGGCTCATTAAAATTCATAAATCACCGTAGTCCCAGATCTCTCTTATACTTTCCACACATTTTCAAAAAAAAAAAAAAAAAATAGTAACTAATCGCATTATTTATCGTTTGGGCTTTTTTTTCTCTCGTTCCCTTCGTGTGCTTTTTTAGTCGCAATTTTTTTCAAGCTTGTTGCGGCTGACTGCTTCGGCGATGGCAAGCGTGCGCCTCGATAGTAACAATAACTCTAAGGTCACTGGTCTTGTTCTATTAACACGATATACCTGTGTTGCTTTGGGTTTTTTTTTTACGATCTACACAGTAACGAGAAAGATGGTACGAATAGCACGTTGTTTTCTTGGCTCGTATCGTTGTCGTGCTCTCTGTTACTGTGGATCGAAGCTGGAAGGCTGAGATGATCGAACGTTGCGAATTTGGGTAAAATGTATTTCGATGTTTCTCTTTCTTTCAGCTTGGGGAAACTCGACCCCGGTACCGTCGGCTACTAATATCACAATCGGGGCGTCTATGAAACCCCCGACGGCGAGCCTGAACTTCAATCCGCCGATTAATCTGACCGCTCCACTGTCGACGAGCGATTCTAACTCTAGTTTTCAGCTTCAAAAACCACCGGTCGGCAATAAACGAGGAAAACACTGACACAGGCATACGCCCTGCTAGATTGTCAAGTACGCCGAAATCCGGAGCGCGAGTGTTCGCCTCGGCAGCGAAACTCACGACCGGTGCGGCACAACAGCGGCCTTAATAAAAATAACAAAACACATCGATTGCGAAGACTTCGAGGCAAGAATAACGTGGGACACGATGGAGATTTTTTTTTTTTTACCGAATCGAACTATTGATGTCTCGAATTTTTTTTTCTTCGGCAATCGGAGCGAGGTGTGTGTGTGTGTGCGCGACCTCGCAGCGCGATTTCATGCGAGGACGAGAATCGCAGATTGTCGACGGCGCCGAGCGCCCATTATCGATGGTCGATATTTCGCGTTCGATCTACTCGGCGACTGTTCGCGAGTTTTGAATCATCGGGATCAACGCGATTTACACCATCAATCACGATTATGTAATTATGAAATAAATAACATTTTTGTCATCGTTGATTGTTCGTTCTTGATGCTCCCTGTATCGTCGAGGTTTGTCTTACTATCGAAGAGCTTTTTTTCAGTTTCTTCGATCGTAAGCTCTTTAAATAACGCTGCTTTTTAACAAATATCGAATATATTGCGTTATCGAATACCGCGTTTAATTACATAAGATATTACTTCCCTACTTAAGGTTCGTTACGATCGGTAGAAAAATGTTTTTAGGGAGAAAAAAACGCGAAAGCTATTCCATGTCCACATTTCGTCGGTCAATTTCTATCGAAGAGCTTTTTTTTCTTCGATCGTAAACTCGTTAAGTAACGCTCAGTTTTAACAAATATCGTATAGATATATATTGCGTTATCGAATACTGCGTTTAATTACATAAGATATTATTTCCCTATTTAAGCTTCGTTACGATCGGTAGAAAAATGTTTTTAGAAAAAAGGCCCAAAGCTACTCGATCAGATGGCACCGACTTGCAGTATCGGTATCAACAGTCTAAATGCGTCTTGGATGTAGGAGCTCGCATTGGCAGCCTGAAAAAAAGAACGAACCCAATTAAACAATCACTCAATCGTTTCTAGATCCGATCAAACACCGGTCGTAAATTTGTGAACTCACTTCAAGAAAAATCGTCGTTATGTCGACTTTGCTGTCGGGCTTTTCCGTGTTCTTTATACGATCGTTGAGCCAATTCGAGAACGAGTTTGCGGCAATGCCGATTTGTCCAGAAAGTATTCGCGTCAGCTGTACCAGGGCGTCGGCCTCGTTAACGGTGCTGCGACGTTCCTTTATCAACAGCAGTTCGGCAGTTTTGTGGAATCTCTCGACGGAGAACGCGGTGAAACGCGCCAGCGTCGATATGGCGCGCTGAAATACCTCGCGCTCCGAGACGATGGAATCCGCTGACGATACTTCGGCGAGGTACGTCCTCGTGTCCTTCCAGATCTGATATCATTTAAAAACAGGCTCATTTACAAGCTGTAATCTCAATTTAGAAAGTGGTATAGACTGTCAAAAAAATTGTAAATTTAATGTACCGGACTGGAAGTTTTTATGCAATAACTGGTACATTAAATTTAATATACAATTGTGATGAAAAATTAATGGACTTTTCCATTGACATTAAAGTAAATGATTAAAAATAAAGTATTTCCAATTCGTTGAATTTTTCATCACAATTGTGCGTGAAATTTAATGTAACTTCCAGTACGGCACATTAAATTTCACACGAATTTTTTTTACAGTGTAGATCATTTTGTTGTCATCGTACATCGTGAAGTTTTTCGTAGGTAATGGCAACTCCGAGATCCTTGGAGGCGGCTTGAAGCCTCTCCTGCAAATTATTGTCGTTGTCCTCCTCCTCGTCCTCGTCGCCGAGGTCGCAGAGTTCCTTGACCTCCTCGAGAGTTTCCTGGATGGAAGTCAGATCGTCTGCGTCGAGAGTCACGAGCCTCTGTTGGATCTTGATGTTGCACTGTTTCGACAACATCTCCAAAGCCTCGAGATGAACGAGACCCTGATAATCGTCGAAGAGACTCTCGAAATGAACCTTTCTCGACAATTGCTTCTCCTCGAGAGTCTTCTCCTCGACTTCGGCTTTCTCCTTCGCCTCGCGCAACATCTGCGAGAGGATCGGCTTATCGCCCTCGTTCATGAAAAACGCTCGTTTCTTCTTCAGTCCCGGATCGCCCTCCTGCAAAACCTCCATTGTCTTCTTTCCTATAGTTTCGAGAGTTCCCAAACCGCCGGTGATCACCTTCGTTCCCGTGGACTCGACCAGCTTAGTGATCGATGAAACTCCCGAGATGAGGTCGTTGAATCCAAACGATGACTGGATCTCCTGACTACCCGATGATTTATCTTCTGCAAAAGGCATAAATTATCGATTAAAAAGACAATCCCCTCGACGCATCGTTCTCCTCGCTCGTCGAGGCTCATCGTTTTTTCTTTTATTTTATGTTATTTTTTGCAATCCGTATATGCAGACGCTCGAAGCGGAGCCATTGTTGCGTGAATCATCTTCGATACAATCTTAACTCCCCGTATTCACAATTAAATGAGTCACGTTGTTAATCTGCCCAATTAGTTTGTCCTACATTGTTAGGAATTTGCGTTTTACAATAAGCGTATATTATCAAGGCTGACCAGTGTCTGCTCCCGGTCGTCGCGTGTATGTCGGAGAGATGAGTCTATAAACTTTTCCGAAGAAAACCAAATCTTCAGCGTTAACAAATGTTGTTTCATTTGTATCTCAGGAACGTTTGAGTGGATCAGGAACGTATTTCGACCGTATAATTTAAGAACTACCACTGCAATCAAAACTCGAACCTGAACTAAAGTATTGCAAGAAAAGTTCAGGGTCATGTATATGACTTTTCAAACGCGATCAAAATTCGAAGAATCTTCAAAGAAGACTCAAAGTCGACTGCAAGACCAGCGAGAAGCCATGGACCATCCCCGATAGACCAATTTCCTTACCGATCGAGGCGTCGTCGTCGTCGGGCTGCAGTTCTGGTCGTGCGAGTTCCGCGGGGTTCGGCGCGCCGACGGCCTCGTCCAGGAGCGTCAAGCCGTGCGTCACGTGACCGGCGAGCGTGGTAACGCTCGCAGTCGCGCTGTTTATCAACGAATTCATGCCCCAGCTTCCCCAGCTGCCCCAACCCGTGTAGCTCGACCGATCCTCGCCGGCCGACGCCATTTTGTCCAACACCGGACGTACTCCGTTTTCGTCCAATTCAGCGAGAATCTCCTCGTCGTTCAGACCCTCCCAGCCCTCCGGCTTGAATACCTCGCTGAACTTCTTCTCCGATTTCAATTCCTCCGGCATCCTCACTCGGTCGCCTTCGCCCAAACCAAAATCTTTCATCCCCTGGAGAATCTTCGCGGTCTCCTCCTCGTTGAACTCCCAACATTCCTCTATTATAGGAGGCTCCTTGCCCTCCGCTATGGCCCTCCGTTTTATCTCCTCCGGCGTCTCGGCGTCCACTGGCGGAGGTCTCGGAGGAGCGTCCGTGGCTACCCTGGAGCCCAATTTCTTCGCACCGAGACCCTTGGACTCCTTCGGCCTTCGCTGACGCGGAACTCTCTCCCTCCTCGCCGTCGCCTCCTCCGATATATCGCTTGGTTCTTCCTTTGTTGCAGAACATTCAGCAGTCTCATCCGTCGAGAAGGACAATTTCCTAGCCGCATCGTCGACTTTTGCTCCAGTGGTACATTCGTCCTTTGGATTGACCTGTTTCACATTGGCTGCGACCTGAGACAAATCTGTTAATTTTTTGGGCATTGCGTTACCATCCGAGCGATCTTTGCTGGACACGGGCCGATCGCTCGTGTTTTTTTTACCTTCAGACTCGTCAATGCACAGGGAAGCTTTCGGATTGACCTGGCCGACATTGGCCACGGACAAATCTGTTAATTTTTTGGCGTTTAATTTACCGCCAGAGCAATCTTTACTGGACGCGGGTCCATCGCTCGTCTTCTTTTTACCTTCCGGCTCATCGACGCAAGACAAAGTTTTCGGAGTGTCTTTAGGTTTGTTACTTTCTGCCTTCGCGCTCGGCGTCCCGCCTTGGATACTTTCGATACTGGCGACCGAGCCTCGGGATCTTACACGCTCCTGTCCGGATGTCTGAACATTCCGGCTGCCGGAGCTGTTGACGGACGGCATGCACTCGTTGTCGTCGTCGGAGTCAGAGTCGATCGCGGAGTTCGGGCTCTTCCACTGGTTGCTCAATTTTCTGGACGGAGTGTCGCGAGAGACGAGCTCCTCGTCGGCGCTCTCGAAATCGTCGCTGTCGGACGTTGCCATTGTTGTGCTTCGTTCCGGGGAACAGTGCTCGGATCTTGGAACTCCGGGCCACCGAGTACGTAACGCTGGTCAAACGTCGTTCTGTTCGTCGCGCTTGACTCCGGGGTATTTACAAATGTACGGTCTCATCGAAGGGTCAAGACTCGCGTGGACTTCGCGTATAAAACGATTGTTTCGTTGATTCTCTCTTCACAATCTGTTCGTCACATTTTTTTCTCGAACGTCACCAACCCGGGACCGTGCGACGGTATACATAAATAGGTCACGTGGTGCGGTTGTGCGGCAGAGGGGAATATTTTTTTTTAGTCCGTTTTCCGTCGTCCCCGTCGTCGTGGCGCGAATTCCTTTCCGCCGCGCATGCGCTCTACGGTCGTTCTTTCTCAGGAGCGTAGAAATCGGCCAGAACGCTTCGCGGCTTCGGCTTCCGAGGTATTTCACTCTCTCTCGTCTACGCGGAACCGTTGTTTGTATCTTCGCTGCAAATGTATCCAAGTAAGTTTAATACTGTGAGCTGGATCGAATTGTATGCAATGTAGTTCATAGTCTCTCTGCAAAGATCCTCAGGATGTACGGTAGCGTAGAAAATTTGAAGAGCATACGAATTATCCGGTCTTGTGCAGGTTACAGCAGTAAACCCGTGTAACCTGTAACCTGCACACGACCGTCGAAAGTCGTTACGATTCGTCGCTCGACAGCAATGGTGGATAATTTGGACGAGCGTGTCACAAGACAAGAATTCCGGTATTTAAGGAACGCAGAGAATCTTACCGATTCATCGATCCCTCTCGTATGCAGCGTATGCTAGACATATCTCCTAGGGGCATTATAAAACTAGCGACTTTATCACATTTAACAAAAATCCATCTGCGGAATCCTCGATTTTTGTCTTTCCACCATGCGAGAAGAAAAACAAATAAATCGTGGATAATCCGAAGGAACGTGTCACAGGAAAAGAATTCTGGTATTTCAGGAACGCTGAAAATGTTACTGATTCATCGATTCCTCCCGTATGCAGTGTATGCTAGACATATCTCCTAGAGGAATTATAGGACTAGGGACTTTCTTAAACCTGACGAAAATCCATCTGCGGAATTCTTGCCTAACGTCTTTGGACCATGCGAGAAAAAAAACAAATAAGAAGAGAATCCGTGGGCGCACACGTGATCGCGGACTCTGCCGCGCTAATCGGTTCAACAGCTGCCGACGACGACGTCTCTCGTCCAGCGGCAGGTGTTGTATGTCCTCCGGACGTTGGAAAACCAAATGTCCCCCGATTAGCGTTGAGCTCGCCCAGGCTCAATTTTTATAACCTCGAATAACGATTGACTTCGCCCCGGAAAATTTCATCGGGTAATTCACGCCTTCTTTGCGAGTCATTTATATTAGCGCACACATCGTAGTACCGTTGAAACGTTGATCTTACTGGATTACACGTAATCGAGTAAAGAGCTGAGATGCGAGGGCGACACACGTGCATAACTCGCGCATTATGACCCTGACCGCCGTTTGCGAATTGTGACTGTACACCAGCTTCGTAACATTATCGTCGCGTTACGCATCAGCCATACCAATTGCGTCAAAGAAATTATGCATACGAGCATCGTTTATCGTCTTACGTTCATTCAGAACGTCGAAGCCGACTATAGACTCGACAATTTATTAAAACTGCGATAATAGCGTTAAACGAGATACTTCGTTGAAATTCGACCTTTCGAACAACCTCGATGTATCGCTGACGCTAGTTGCAATTTGCCGTCTCACCCTCCATAAGGCTGAAAACGATGATAAAAAAGCTTAACTTAAACCCAAAATAAAATACGAAGCCGCGAACGCCCGTGCATGAAAATCGCGGTCTTTTTTTTCTCAAAGCTTCCTCCGCGAGGGACTGAAATAATAAAAGTATCATCGTTGCCATTTCCAGCGAGCGATTCCGCACGTACTCCTCGTTTTCAATAAAACTAAAACTACGTCGACGCGGAGCCCGCCTCTCGGTAAATGAATCGCCAAGGGCCCCGAGGTTTCCTTGTAGAAGGACGCGAGGGACCTGCTCTCGAGCTAAAAGAAAGAAAACAAATGAATAAAACAAAAAAAAAACTCCGCTTGACAAACAAGAAGGCATACGGGGGGAGGGGGCATATATACGAGGAATCATGGTTGTTGACGAGTATGGCGCCTGTCCCGGAATGAATCGCCGTTCGTACAACACGGCCCTGGCGCACCTGCGTTCTTTACTCTCTTCGTACGGTGGCGACGCTACGATCGCGTGCGTAAAATATTCGAAACATTCGGGAAAGGGCACCGGGCGTTCGGGAGCACATTCGCGTGTACCCGGCGCCGTTCGTGCACAGCGGTCAGAGACACGAGTGCCGAGCGTCGTCGCGAGAGTGCTCGCGGGTGGGGGGCGAGGGGGAGGGAGGGAGGAGAGGCGAAGAGTAAAGAGAATCGAGGGGCACGAGTGGAACGAGGAAAGAGCTTGCCACGACGAGAGAGTGAGAGTATCGTGACTTGTAGCAAAAGCCGGGGCGCTTGGCAGAGGGTGGGAGAGAGAGACGAGGCTTCGCGAGTAAAGAAGTAACAGCGAGAATATGGTGGGAGTTACGGGTATACCGGGGGAGACGATTCGAGCGCGGCGAAGAGAGTAGGAGGAAGAGAGAGGGCAATCGCCAAGCGCACACGGCATGAACGTTCAGGCATGTCTCGAACTCCCGACATGCTCGTTGCTGTCTCTCGTGTTGAGAGAGGATTGTGAGCCAGCCGCTCGAAGTAACGTGTGTGTCCGCGCGGGGAGGAGATCTCGTGTGTTAAAGCGCGCGCGCGCGCCCGTGCCGTCGACTCTCTGTCCCCCCTGTTTCTCCTCGGCGCAGTACTTCGAGGAAGAACCGCGTCCATGACGGTTGTCCACGTTAATTAAATCTCCCGTGGGTACATACGCGGTCTCTCACCGCTGGCGTGTGGATTATTATTGAGAGAAAAAAAAATAATAAAAAACGAAAGAGCACGAACAGAAAAGAATATAACCTAAAAATAAAAAAGATCGCCGCGCACAGGCAAAGAGACTTGACCCGTGTCCTGCCCGATGCATGCCGCCGACTCGTAGTTCAGAGCTGACAGTGTCGCAGGGCTCGCCGACAGTGCAACTGGCGTTTGTGCGCGAAAAGTGTGAGGAAAGTATTAAACGTTAAAACAAAAATTTAAGTTCTCAAGAGAGGAGATATATTATCGCTGCTCGAAGAGACGCTCTCGGGCCTGCGCGACGATCGTATCGTTTGCACTAAAAAGTATCCGGCGTGCGCCGAGTGTCAGTGCACGAAGGCCCGTTTACTCGCGAGGAATATCAGTGATTTTTTTTTGTTACAAAAAGGTGATTTCGAACGTGAAACAAACGAGGAAGATTCGTCGGGGATTTTTTTTTTTTACAGTAGATCGTTGGATGTGCAGAGAGGAAGACACAGAAGTCTTCTCGAACGAGCGAGGGCAATGAAAGTTTGAAGTAAGGCCGGATGCTAGGCAATAATTTTCCGAGATACAAAAGAGAATCTCTCGAGACGGAATTGAAAGAAGAAAAAAGCGGCGTTTCGTCGGTGTTGCTTTTTGCCGCTGGTGGTGCAGTTCCCATGCGCCAGGACGACGGGGCTTGAGCCCTGCGTGTGCACTGCGCGGAGGACCCGGTGCACTCGAAAGTCACGCCACGAAGGACGACGACGGTGAACGTGGTCGGCTGTTCCACTCGCTCTCCGGTCGGGCCAGTTGCCGCTGCTGACTCTCGGTGTGTGTGCGCGTGCGCGAGCGTCTCTGCGCCCGTCCCTAAGTGTGTGCATGCGCCTTTATACGTGTAAACCTATCGATGCTCCGGCCGCGCGGTGTGAATCGAGAGCCGCATACCGCACGATTCTTGACCGCGATCCTGTATACCTCGCTCTCTCGCGTTTATATATCTCTTCGCCAACACGAAAATACACGGTGAGGCCTCGGCCCGAGCGTCCGTGAATAAAGAACGAGAAGAATCCCAGCCAGAACTGTTTATCGAAGCATTAATAATTCCGGTATTTTCGTATACGAATAACGAAACGAAGAATCTCCGACGAAACTAGCGACGGGACAGCGTAGCGAGATGATACGAAAATTTTTGAATTCCAAAGAGCGAAGATAAGTTTATTCGAAAAAAAGAAGGAAAAGTAGAAGATATTTCGAAGAAAGAGAAAAAGCTTCGAAAATATTTCGACGACCAAGTGTGCACGAAGAGTTTTCAAGCAGTCGCGACTGGGGGAGAGGGATTAAGTGAGGGAGTGCATTTTTATTAATCGAATTACTGCGACGAGGTGTTTTATTGTTTATTTATTTTTTTTCTTTACCAAGTGCCCGAAGGGATTCGTCGACGAGTGCGACGATAAAACAGTGCGTCTTTCGGTGGAGTTCTCTATTTGGTTTTTTTTTGTTTTTGTATTTTTATCGACGGCTCTTTTTTGAGTTGTATAAAAAAAGAGAGAAAAAAAAATCGTTCTCTTCGCTCGACGGTGTTGTGTGTCCTACGAATACGATATAGAGGAGAGGCCTCTTCGGTCTTGGGGTGCTGCGCTTGTCGTCCACGCTCGCTCGCCTCCTCTCGCTCTACGTCCCCGGCAATGGTTAACGGTGGAATTCCGCTCTAGAGGAATCTGAAGGCGGGGACTCTGACGTCACTCCGCTCATGATAATGAGGTATTCATGATGGCGGAGTTGCCAGGAGTGTAGAGTATCCCTCTCGGTGACGCTTCTCTCCGCGCACTTCTTTCTCCGTACACATAACATATATATCTATACATATATGTATATATAGATAGATTTCTTTTTTTTTTTCGTTTTTCCGTGCCTGTGTATTATGTTTCTCTTTCGGCGTACACGTTCACTCGTGTCCTCATCTTTCGATCTTTTTATTTTCGACCCATATCCTTTAACTCAAGATCTTTCTCGCTCCTCGAAGCTTTCTTTTTTTTCCCTCGCGCGTTCCATCTGTCCTCTGCGTGCGCATTGCTGCATGCCACACATACACAACAAAAGAGGTACTTTTTTTACAACAACTCATCGTCCACAAACGTCCAAAAAATGTGTTTGTTAATTTTCCAACCGCACCGGCCAGCGCGAGTTTTAGAAACAAAAGTACAAATTAAAATTGTTAATTACACGGGAAATAAAAGGATTGCTTTGTATATTCAAACCTGGGCAGAAACGAGTTCGCACTTCTTTAACAAAATTATTTTTACGAAACTTCGTATTCCTATTTTACGAAATTGTTTTTTACTGTGCACCACGAGAGAACGCGTATGCGAAATGCCTGTTGCGCGAGCCCTCCATTCTTTGCTGCATGTTTATTTTTTTCTCGATTTGTATCTCATCTTCACAACACCCCCCCCCTTCTCATCCCATTCCACTATACAATTCGCTTCATCATATAATAGTAATAATAATTATAATATAATATAGTAATAATAATCATAATAATAATAGGAATAAAAAGCAAGATATCGGTCGATTATAATAGCTCTGTGGGTGTTTTTTTTAATGAATTCAGAGCGCAGTGAAATATGCCAAGGAGACGGAATGGGGAGATACCGCTTCCGGACGGGTGGGACGTCGCCCAGGACTTCGACGGGAAGGTGTACTTCATCGATCACAACACCAGGAAAACAACGTGGATCGATCCAAGAGACCGGTGAGTGATTGATGGATTCATACTATATATATTTTTTTTGTTAAGTTACGCAACGCTCGGTATTATTCGAAATTACAAAATCGCACGAGCACGTGCTCGACGTGACTAATCTCGAAGGATAGATCGATTTTTGGGAAATCATTTGTTCTCGCTATCGCCGCGCGGCGACGCCGCGTCGGAGGGCTGTAATCGATCGTCAAACGTTAATCGAGTCCCTTGGAATTGTTTACCTACCGCAATGCGACTGTAGACCCGCCCAACGGGCGAAGGTCAATTCTAATAGATTTTCAAGGGCGTTGAGTCGTGGAACTGTCGGCAGAAGAATCGTGGAAGACTTTTTCTTCAGATCGATGGAAATAATTTTTTGAAGTAATTTTTTTTCGTGATAACCGTGCAGAGACGACGGATCGAAGAGCTCAGATCGACAGTCGAACAGTAATCGAGACGCTCAGAATTTTTTTTACCTTCCCCAACGCGACAATCGACCCGCGCAACGTGCGAAGGTCAATTTTAATCGTTTTTCAAGGGCGTTGAGTCGTCGGACTCTCGGCAGAAGAATCGTTGAAGGACGAGACGTTTTTTTTTTTTTTTGCGATATCGAATTTGCGTGCGACGCTTTTCGTCGTCACCGCGTCTCACGAGGGCACGCGAGCTTCTGACGCAGCCTGGCTTCGTACCCGCTCGGGGTCTCCTCGCTATCCCGTGTAACGTGCGATCGAGCGTGTACGAGGCTCACGTACGGTTCGCACATACGTGTACTTTAACACACGGCCGCGGATAATACACGCGCGCACACTCGCACGCGGGGACACCAACACTCGTGATTCGCCGCGCCCGCATTCCAGGCGCCAGGGACGCAGCCGGGCGCCCCGTGCGCCCCGGGCTTTCGCGAGAGTCTCTTCGAGAAAACTCGTGGCGGACGTTCACCGGACTCGCGGCTCTTACGGTCCCTCTCTCGGCCCCGCTCGCGCTCCGCTACATCTTTCCTCTCTTTCAATCTTTTCGACTCGCTGTGTCCATTAAACTTCTATAAACTTCTATACATGCAGATAAATATAGTACGGGGATTAAAAAAAATATAAACTCTAAGGATTTTTAACATTTTATTGTTTTTTTAATTTAATTTCTTTCTGCGATTCGTGTTATTATGTCGACGCTGAATTCCTGCGAAAATATGTTTACTCTAACATTCCTCCGGGCGGGATCGGATTTTTATCCGCGGGATTAATTTTTTTATTTGTTTTCATTCTTTCTACGTTTCGTGTTATTATTTCGGCGTTGAATTGCTGCGCTGATGGCTGATGCGAAGATGTGTCAACTCTAACATTCGTCTGGACGGAATTAAATTTTTATCTGCAGGATTCTTAAAAAAAAACAATTTATTTAAACATTTTTTTGTTTCTTTCTACGTTTCGTATTATTACTTCAACGTTGGATTCCTGCGCTCTCGTTATTACTTTCACTCGATGGGTCGGCGCTAGGAATTTTCTTTCGTTCGCTTGTTTATTATTTATTCTCGTACGAGTTATGTGTTGCTTGTACTGTACGATGAGGGAGAGAAAGGGGCTTCGGCCGCGTTGCGCGTTCGCGGCTGTGTCGGATGCTGCTGGATCTTCGATTATCGCGGGGCGTCTCGCCGGAGCGCGCAGCGGCTTCGCCACTGTGTTATCTTCGTCAACGAGGGTCAGCACGTGGCACGCGACATTCCTACGCTCGGAGCCACGACTCTGTGCGGCTTCTGTTCCATTTATCTCGAGTACTCTCCGCTACAAACGCCCCCCACCCCCTCACGAGCAATCTTATTCCGCTATGCGATATATATATATATATATATATATATATATATATATATATATATATATATATATATATATATATATATATATATATGTGCATATAAATTTTTTTCTCGTTGAACACCGACGCAGCTTCCACACACGGAAACGTTTCGATTAGATATACTCGTTTTATTTTCGTTCTCGCCCGGGTCAAACATCGACGCCCCCTTTGAAAATAATTTCATACGAAGATAAGAGAGAAAGGTTTATTGGATGGTTGAAAATAAACAAAAAAAATATGGCAGTGGACCCGCAGAGGGGAGCGAGAAAAAGTACTGCGATCTATCGCCCGTTTCCGTGCGTTCTGCGTTACGATAATTTATCCATTTATTTATTAGTTTCTACGCGACAAGCCATTTTTTTATATTAATAAAAAATTGCAAGTTCGTGCATAAAAGAGTTTTGTGCTCTGACTTGCTAACAAGAAATCTTAAATAATATTAACAAATGTCGTAAAAAATAAAATAAAAAATAAAAGTGCTAAAGTTGCGGAGGTAGCAATAGCGTGTTTTTGAATGCGAAACGTGGAAATCCAAACAATTCTTCAATATTATGAAATTCATAGTTCATTCACTCAAATTCAAAATTCGTAGATAATGCAAATTACCTTTGAAAATAATAATTTCATGCGAATGATAAGAAAGGAAGGTTTATTCAATGGTTGAAAAAAAAGGATTCGGCGAGAAAAAAATACGGCGATCGATCCCACGTTTCCGTGCGTTGCGCGATACGATAATGCAAATTAGGCTGTTTTTGGCGAGGTGAGGAAACTGGAGGAACGATTGACATCCGCTCGGGAGCGAGTAACGAATTCGACGTTGTATAGCCAACGGTGGAGAAATCTCATTGCCGGCGCTCTCTCCTCGCAGCGGCAGCGGCACGACGAAATTGGTCGTGTGTAGAGCGGCGGCCGGTCGCGTCGTCGTCTGGGCGCATGCAAAGCTCGCGCGCGGCCATCGCGCAGTTGCACAACATCCCCGTTGCCCACCCGTAATAAAACGAACGATAAACTCACGCCCGCCGGTCCAAAGAGATTTTCGGAATACATTTTCTGTACACGTGATTTCATGTATTCGTATCAAACTTTAAAAAGATAAATAAAAATAATTTTTTTTTAATACTGTAATAACTATTTATAGGTTGATTTTTTAATGACTTATTTATTTATTTATTTATTTATTTATTTATTTACGGGACGAGCCCCTTTACATAAAATAATTCAAATAATATAATAACAGTATGAGATCAAAATTAAATTCATAACGATTTTAATTCGGATTTTCGTAAATGGGCAAAAAATACTATAATAGGACACGAGTGGATAAAAGAGTGGTTTGAAAGAAAAGCGGCCATAAAGGTGGGACGATAAGAGGATTACTGAAATCCGAGATGTATGTAATATTGGAATATGAGAAACAATTGTAATGGAAGTCATGCAGTGCCTTAGGGTGAGCATTAATGAACTACTGCTATAATAATGGGTAAAGGAATTCCGATTGGGACACAAACAAACGTTGGCTAATTCGTTCGCGCCGTTCGGGAAAAACAGTCCCGGACAGTCTAGTGTGATGGAATAATAAAATATATATATCTATACGTGAAAAAAGAAGCAAGGGGCACGGGACTGTGGATCAAGTAAACTATTCTCGTCCGTGGTTCAAGCACGTTTATTCTATTTCAAAGGAAAAGTTCAAAATAAATTAAAAAAAAAAAATGACCTCGGGAGTTATTCGGGTCTCTGATGCGGAGTTGTACCGTGCTCCGCAGTCTGTCGATCGCAGACAGTATCGTCTTTATAGAATATAATCGCGAGAAGGGGGGAGAGACGAAGTAGAGAGGAAGGGCTCTGTCCTCGTCGCACTGGAGCGTAGTCGAGAGACGTCTCCTCGCGCCCATCGGCGATCGGGCAATTTGCCAAGAAATTCGAGGATGAACGTCGTCTCGGCGTGAACCGGCCTTTTTTTCGCCCACCGTTGCCGATGGCACGCGGTCTCTGTCCCTCGTCCACGCGGGCGTTTCTCATCGCGCACTTTCACCTACACCGGCCTCAACAAACGCTCGCTACGGAATTCCACGTGACAATCCCATCGTTCCAAACGAAAATTATATATATTTTCAAAAATAAAATAAATATATTTAAATATAGGGTAGAGCGGGGCAAAACGGGATTTTTGGACAAAACGTCATTTTCCAATAATTTTTGGATGCCCGAATTCGCCCTATCGGATACATCAGGCTTTTCTGACCAGTTTTGCCACCTTGTCCGATCCAAAAATGATTGGAAAATTTAGTTTTGCCCAAAAAACCCGTTTTGCGCCGTTGCCCCATTTTGCCCCGCTCTCCCCTATATATATATATACTTATATATTAAAAAATATATATTTTTATTGATCATTCAATCAATCTTCCTTTATTATTTGCAGAAAGAGCATTTAGGCTCTTACAACAGAGGAGTTACAAAATGGTGTAAAAGTCAAGTTTTACATAAGGACAGTACATGTTTTTTTATATGTTATTGCATCGCACGTACTTATATATACATTAGTTTGCTAGATAGGTGGATGTAGATAAGGCTCGGATCACGCACCTGTTCATTCATTAAGCGAAAATACTCTGAGCAAATAAATATTCTTAAAAAATATATATACATATTTATGTATTTCAAAACTGCATATATATATATATTAATATTTTTTCTCATCAATATACAATTTGCCCTCGAGACAATAACTTCGCCGGATGACCGATAAATTTAATACCCCGAGTAACGATTATTTGCATAAATGGCTCGTGGAGGGCGCAGGGACGAATTCTCTCCGCGCCGCCGAGGGAAAAGCACCTGCCACGCTCGCGCGACGATATGGACAATGAACAATAGCCGGAAGTGATGATTTAACCGAGTCACTTGGCGTTCAGGAATTTCTTACCGAGGATAATACTATGTAAAACTTACGATAAACGGTGAAAAGAAAATACGACGATTCATCGAGCCTGCACGTTGTATCAACCTTCTAAAAATATTTCTCGGGCCACTCGATTGTATGAAGAAAAAAATAAAAATAAAAAAAATAAAAAAGGAAAAGAAAATGTTATCGAGAGAACGAGTTCGATGATCCGTCTTGCATTGTGAACTCCGAGCATTTTATATTTTTTTCATTCATTCATTTCCATTCTACCGTTCTAATCTCGTCGACAAAGGTGCCCGGCACGTGCACGAGGCAGCAAATAGTAGTAGTGAAACGTCGCCGAGACTTTTAGCCAATCCTTTAGGCATTCGATTTCGCCGGGGTTTCTCGTCTCGCGTTGCGTCATCTCACCGGGGACCAGGTAGACTCTCCTGACATTTGCATTCGTGGAAACGTGACCTCACTTCCTGGAAGCGGTTACACCGTTCGGCAGAGCTGCGACAGCCAGCAGAAGCATCGGTAGCCTCCCCCCCCCCCCCCCCTCCCCTTCGGGGATTAAAAATAGTTCGAAAGGCATGCAAGTCCCTGAGCTGAGGCATCCTCGAATATCTCATTCTTCTCTCTTGCTCCTCGGACTCGTTTCTTTTGTTCCTTTGGACCTCATTTTTTTTTTTTTCCTCTTCTCTCACTCATCGCGGACCAACTCTTTTTTATTCATTTCTCTCCCTGCCCTCCGAGTGTCTTGATGTGCCTTTTTTTTTTTTTTTTTTTTGCATCTGCTTCTGTACCGGTGGCAGTTTGTACTGCCGAAGTGAGCGAGGAGCGGGAAGCTCTTTTGTCGATCAATTTGCAAGCCGTCGGAGGCTAGTTGGTCGTCGTTAGCGTGGAAAATGATTTACGAGCGGGCAAGAGAGCGAGACCGCGATGCACCGTGCGGCACTGGGTCTACGCTAATGTCGTGCCATTCCTATTTGATGTAAACCGGAAACTGCGTTAAAAAAAAAAATGTCTTCTGCACCGTCGCGGTGATTTTTTTTTCTGAGTCGTTGTCGATGGTTTGGGTGAGGTTATTTATAGCGGAGTGTTTCGTGAGGATGTCGCATTCTCGGGAAGGCGTCCGAAGAAACGTCGAATTCCTCGACTCGTAGAAATTCCCGGGCTAGCCGAAAATAATTGGGAATTAATTACGGTGCAACGGAGGGACAAAATTAGTGGGTCCGCGTAGTCCAAAGCGCGCCGGTGACGCCCTGTTCCTCGGTTCACTTTTTTTTTTTTTCTTTCTTTTTTTTTGGTCTATTCCGACCGTGGAATGCGTGAGGTCCCGATTCTCGTAACATTACGGGCTCCGCCGACGGTCAAGGTCCGACGAGAAATTCTTTCTCCCCGCCGGAAATAATCGCAATTTCATTCCACGTTTGTTGGAGCACCGCGCTTCCCGGATTTATTGCTTTTTCGAGGATTCGGGGCGAAATGAATCACGGGGATGAGCGGAGCTATTGTGTAACAGTGCACGACGTGTCATTATCGTACCTTGTGAAAATTGCCACGGAATTGGCCCATAAAAATCCTCGGAATAACCCCTAGTCCTTTCGACTCCCGAGCTATTTAAGCAGGTACGACTATTAGTACTATATGGTAGAATTTTTTATTTTGTAAATAAAATATGAATATTTTGAAAAAAAAAACAAAACAAAAATTCCTACTTTTTATATTCAAGAACTACAGCAATAATTTTTCATGACGTCTCTTCCAAAAATGTCGACAAAAGGTTACCGTAAATTAAAAATATAAAAACAGACTTATACGCATCCAAGCGCGTGATTATTCGTATTTTCTTTCTTCTTTTGTTTTTTAAATAAATCGTTTAAAGTAGATCAGAATTTTTTTTTTTTTTTATTTCATATTTTTGTATTCAAAGGCCATGGCACTAATTTTCCATGTTGAAGGAGTTTGCTAAAAATGTCCACAAAAAGTCCCTATAAAAAAAAAATAGATAGAGACTTATCCGCATCGAATAGCACGGCGGAATCCGTGAGAGGTTCTCGGGAGCTCCGCCCGCGCCTGGAGGCAGTGCCAATGCACCGAGGGTCAAATATTATTCGTATTTTTTTTTCAATTTTTTTTTTCGGGTCAGGATCATTCCGAGAGCGAGCGGAATGCAGCAGTCGCATTCCACGTGCACCCTTGACCCCACCCTCGGGCAGTTTCTTTTTGTCCCTCTTCCTTCGTCGTTCACGGTTCAGCGAGAAGAGTGCCGGGCGTCAAGGAATCGCGTGCATACGGGGAAAGGTCCCGGCCGATCGTGGATCTCCTTCTCACTCCGGGGGGGAGAGAGAAGAATATCCTAATAATAGATCCGGCCGCCAGATGGTGCCCGAACCGGCGAGTTCCGAGGAGCGCGCCGAGCCGCAGAAGCGGCCGGACCGGCTTTCGCCTCCTCGCCCGAATGCGCTTTTCTTGCGCACCTCTCGAGGCAGGGCCCTCGAGAAACGGCCGCGAGTACCGAGGGATTCGTGGAGGACGTTCTTCCCTCGTATTCCGCGTAGGCACGTAGCTTGTACACTTGCAAAATACACACGCACGGCCGCGCTGAGGAGAGACGCACAGACACACCGTTGAGAGTCGGCGAGCAGAGCGGAGAAGCGAGAGACGCATGTGCGCAACCGGTATATAGTATAATGTATGTAACCGGCCTCGCGGTGGGCCTAAAAATAGATCCGGGCCCCCGGCTTTTAAGTGCATTCCCCGATCCGCGAGCCAAGGGTGGCCCTTAGGGACGCGATTATTCGTACATACCGAACTCTTCGGGATATTCTTTTCCTTTTTTTTTTATTTATTCTTTCATTTTTTTCTTGCCCGTGAGGTTGATGGCTAAGAGTAATATCGTATCGCTTAGGACGCGCGCGCGGCTTAGGGAAACGGATTTTTTTTACGAACTTGGACGCATTTTTATTAAACTTGTATTATCGATGATTGATCGATAGTAATTTAGTGTCTGCAAGCCGATGTACAGTTGATCCTTTTTTCACCGTGTCGAGTCTCGATACTTGATTAACGAGCATTTGAAATATCTCAACATAGTTCTTCGAATCTCAATACCGATCGGCGGCAATAATTAGACATAATTGAAAATCCTACCAATTCTTATAAATTTATATTATTGATGGTCGATTGATCGCCATTTATTGTCCGCTGCCAATGTAGAGCAGATACATTTTTTCACCCAGTTCAGCCTCCATACTTGGTACACAACCGATAGGAATATCTTGAAAGAGTTTATTCGTTTGTTATGCAATCGGCGTGAATAATAAAAAATAATAAAATCTAATCTATCAATTCTTGTGGGTTTTTTCATTTGGAAATCACACCAATTCTTATAAATTTATATTATTGATAATCGATCATTATTACTTTATTATCCGCTGCCAATGTACAGCGCATACATTTTTTCACCCAGTTCAGCCTCCATACTTGGTACACAACCGACAGGAATATCTTAAAAAAGTTTATTCGTTTGTTATGCAATCGGCGTGAATAATAAAAAATAATAAAATCTAATCTATCAATTCTTCTCAGTTTTTTCATTCAAAAAATCACACCAATTCTTATAAATTTATATTATTGATGATCGATCGTTAGTAATTTATTATCCGCTGCCAATGTGCAGCACATACATTTTATCACGATCGATCATCACACATACGCTCGATCGAAATATCTTAGTACAGTTCGCTCGTGCGTTATGCAATCGGCGCGAATAATTAAAAATAATTAAAAATAATCTGTCAATTATTTTCGGTCGGTCGGAATGCATGCGGCTTTTGCCCTCTGACCGCAACGTTTCGTGCTGTCTCTTGGACGACTATATATATATATCTCTTATATATATGGCTCTTATAAATTGACTACAGAAACGACAACGAATGGAGCGAGTAGCGTAGAGAAACGAGACGGCGTATACATCAGACAGCAGCCGTCGCGGCGTCGGTCCCGAGCGCTCTCGCGTAGCTGCGGCTGCTGCTCGCCATCTGTGTTTAGGAAAAATCCGTCGCATTCCAACGTGCGGTCTAAAAACGTGACGGGCCGACGGTGTTTATGGGCCTCGAGCGTGGAATTCTTAGCCACCGACGCTGCGCCGTTCTCGCTGTACACGATTCACAGCCAAAACGACCGCTCGAGGCTCAGCAGCTTGCCGAGAGAGACCGAAGGGGCGCACCGGCTTGTGTGTGTGGAAAATTAAAAATAACCGCGAAGGAATTTTCGTTGAATACACCTCGCGTTAACGAATAAGACGTACGGACGAATATCTCTGGAACGAGACAATTATCCACGATAATCGTGCGAGATTATAAGCGCGAGGAATTAATTCAAATATGTAGGAATAGGGTATAAGTGGTGAATATGGCCCACCTCGATTAACACGTAAATCAATGATATATAGACCGGTCCATATTCCCCACTTTTACCCTATCGAGCTATTAAAAATTCGAGGGATTCGAGAAATGAAGAATTATGAAATAAGCGGTTTTTAATTTATTTATTTTTGGTGGACAACAAACGCTTGAATTTACACTGCGAGAGATTTATTGAAATATGTGGGAATGTCGAGTGATTAAAAATTCGAGGGTCGCTGGGAATGAAAAAATATAAGATACGTCTTTTTTATTTATTTTTATCACACGATACTGAATTGAAGTTGAAATTATAAATATTGTTTACATCGTGTACGATGAAACCTCGATTACCCGGGGCAAACGGGACTGGGCCCAGAGTTATCTGGAAACGACGGATAATTTTAAATGTTCATAATATGTTATTATTTTTTAAAAACCTACGCACGGTTTATCTGATTCCAAAATTGTAAACACCATTGTTAAAAAGTAACTTTCCGATAACCGATACGTTTTATTTTTTTTTTCGTATGATCTATCTGCGCGTACTCGAAGTTTAATAAATTTGCTGCAAAAAAATTATCTCCCCGTTTCTTCCAAAACATTTTTTTTTTTTTCAAAATATTCGCTACGGAGTGAGCGCGAATTATTTGTGCACCAAAAACGTTAATCCGCTGCTCGGCCAATCGGGCTCCCACTGCAGTAGCAGCTTAGCGAAACCGGAAGCGAACTCGCTCTCCCCGTGACCTCACGTAAAATCCGTAAATCGTTTTTCACCGAAATCTCGAGTTGAAGGAGGGGGAAGCGCAGTAACGAGAAGCCCAAACGTCGGGTAGCGTAATTCCCCGAATCCGTTAGCGCGTCAACGAGTTACAAAATTCGGTATTTCCGTGACGTCCGTGGAAAATAACAAGTTTTGCGTCGAGGAACACAAGTCGAAGGCGAAACTCGGAACTTCGTCTCGGCGACAGGAATTTTATCGCTGTTTTTTATTTGTATTTATTTATTTTTTTGCCAAATCGTCCCAAAGCACGTAACGCCACCAATGCTCGGACACGTCCCAGTCGTCGGACACTCCTATGCGGATTTGATTTATTACAAATTTAAGTATCAAAAATTACAAATTTAAGTATCACTTGTAATCGTATCTACAAACATAATTTTATAAACAGAAAAAAGTTTTACAATGGTGAAACCCAAATTATTTTCTGTTGTTGCATTTCGTTA
Source organism: Ichneumon xanthorius (assembly GCA_917499995.1). NCBI lineage: Eukaryota > Metazoa > Arthropoda > Insecta > Hymenoptera > Ichneumonidae > Ichneumon > Ichneumon xanthorius. Next base: position 13,469,652 of record OU824205.1, on the reverse strand, counting down.
AAAGACCGACGATATTGTGTCCGGAAATTGGGACAAGCGTTACTACATACGCGACCCAATAATCGGACAGTTCGAAGAAGTTAGGTTGGCCAGCTTTCTACGTAGCTAACCTTCAGTATTAATTTTTTTTCATTGATTTAATTAATAAATGGCAAAAAAATTCTTTTACCAAATATGAACTAGTTGAATTCGTAAATCAGAATTCTCGAAATCTGTGATTGTCCGAAAGATCGGGACATCCAGTGTGCGAATATAGGGACGTTCCGAAAAACCGCATTCAAAAACTGGTCCATTTCGACTCTCTTCTTATTTTCTTCCTTAATAAAAAAAAAGATCTAAAGATTTTTGTAATTTATCGATGTATTTTGAAAACTAGAGTCTAACCTTGGAATTTGTTACCGTTCATTTCGAAAATGGTCGATGCACGATAGTGAAAAGTGGCTTTGAAGATAGATATTACCTTGAATGTCCGGCCATTGGTGCATTTACCTTAGTAGCTTTACCTTAAGAAGGGAGTCTCGCTGCGCGCCGACTTCGCATAAGTTCGATAACAATAAGAGAATATTGCAAGTACTTCTTGATGGTGTAAAAATCTGAAAAAAATCGTGTATACTAAAGGTACTGAGAAGATTAATTTTGCATAATAATAATTGCAAAACGTTATTAACAAATTCATCAAAAAATTAATTGGTTAACAAATTACCCGGCAACAAAACTTTTTTTTTATGATAATGAGTCGTTTATTTTTCTGAATACGTATGAATTTTTTCAGATTTTTAAGTAATCGTTGATATTTGTTCTATAAAAAAAATTAAAAAATCAACGATTACTTAAAAATCTGAAAGAATTGAATAAGAGAAAATGTTCTCTTATTGTTGTCGAACTTAGGCGAAGTCAGCGCGCAGCGAGACTCCCTCCTTAAACATGGTCAGCGTGAGTTTCGGACACGTGCACGGAAATCTTGACGGAGATCGTTGGCTGAGCGGTGGATCGAACAATCGTCCGCGGCTCGGTGTCGAAGCGCACGTGCACGCGGTGCGTCGCGGGCGAGGGACGCGCTGCACAGGCCATGAAACGCTCGTGCGATTCGAAGCGAGGGCCGTGACACGAATCCCGTCGGCAGAAACTCGGCGCGCGGCTCTGCACGGACCGCGCGCACACCCCGTCCGAGGAATGTTCCCAAACTTGGAAATTCGAGGCATTCCGGACGGGTGACGAGAGCGGACAACGCTCGAAGCCGATGTGTATTACGGACGGTCGATATGCCCCGCTCGGTTCGACTCACCGGAGAGCCTTCTCAGTCCCCGCCGGGAGAAACCCGCGCAACATTCGACCGGGGAGAACGTGCGTTTTCTCGCGGCTCTCGTATCGCAACGTGTAATTTAATACTCTGTAATTGCTTCGACCATTAATTTCCATATCTTCGACGCGCAACTATAAAATTCGATCCGTCAAGTTTACTCTACATGTTACGATTTTCTTTTTTTTGTTACTTCTTTTTTTCTCGTTTGACGGATAAATACAGTATTTAATATCCCGTAATCGCTCTCACCGTTGCTTCTCGTGTCTCTTTCAGGAGCACGAGCAGCAATTCGTTGAACTAAGTTCGCACTGCGTAATTTTTTTTTTTTTTTACGCCGATTACAGGTTCTTAAAAGGACGATAATGAGATACAAATGTTGATCTTTTGTAGTTCCATTCTGAATTATTTTACGCATTTTTAACGACACCGTCAAGAATGGTGTCGATTTTTCTTTTCTCCGTTCATCGATAAATACGATATTTAATATTGTGTAATCGCTCTCACCGTTGCTTCTTGTGTCTCTTTCGGGAGCACGAGCAATTTGGTGAACTAAGTTCGCTCCACGTTATTTTTTTAGTTTATTTTATTTTTCAACATCGTTTGGAACTATTTGGAATAATTTTACGTAATTTTAACGGGACGCTTAAAAATGGTCTCGAATTTTTTTCTTTGGCTGACGTATTACTGGCTCGAACTACTGCACATTCAAAGGGCGATTTTTTCATGCTCGATGCATAACCTCGAACACCCTTCAGCCTCAAGCGGCACATTAATTCCACACATACAATTCTATTTATTTATTTATTTATTTATTTATTCATTTATTTATTTATTTATTCAATTATTTATTTATTTATTCATTTATTTATTTATTTATTCATTTATTTATTCATTTATTTATTTATTCATTTATTTATTTATTTATATACTTTTTTGTTTATTTATTTGTTTGTCTCTATTTATATTCTTACTTAGCGATCCAAAGTTTATTATTGTCCTAGACCCAGCGTCAGAGAAACATTGTGACGCAAATCTCGGCGATTCGTCAATGACGCAAATAACAGAGACCTCGTGCGTGAGTCTGCGATACCGACGCGTCTCGGGAATCTCGCTCTGACATAAACACAGGCCGTTATGTGTACGTCGAGCGCCGAACACGGAATAGGTAAAACCCTCCGTACATCTACGCATAGGTATAAATGTAGTTTGCCTACGTGCGCGCCGAAGAGTTATTACAAAACGCGAAGCGTGTAAGAGTTGATACGCTGCCCTTGGGGCAGAGCCAGGTAGCAGCGCCGGGGACACCTACGCGGGGGTTCTAACGTCTAACGAGAACGCTCAGGCACGCCGCTGGTGCAATAAAGCCACTCGGAACCCACGTACACACATCACTCCATACATCAACCTTATCCTCACTACAGTGCTACCCAAAAATTCTACACAAGGAGGTCAGCCGAACGGAGAAAAAAAAATCAATTTGAACACTTGCTGTACAAGGTTTATTTATTGTTTTGCATTTTATTATGAAAATATTGAAAAAAGTTTGAGAAAAAAAATCAAATTCAAATAAATGTACATAGGTAACGAAAAATCAAGACGATTGTTTGAAATGAAACAGCCCGAGACATGACTCATTATGTCAACCTTATCCTCGCTACAGTGCTGCTAAAAAATCGTACACGGCGCAGTCGGTCGGACCGAGAAAAAAATACAATGTAAACATTTGTTATTCCAGGTTTATAAATTGTCTTGCATATTATTATGAAAAAATTTTAAAATATTGAAGAAAAAAAAATCAAAGTTAACAAAATAAAAATTTAATACCGAACAAAAAAAAAAGAAGCTGTCGCCTTACAGTATATTCGGGATGGAACGGCCCGAGATTATCACAACTCCGAATCCACCTGCGACTTCTCTGTGGAACGCCGCATGGCTCGCAGCCGGTGAATGTCTAGCTGAGAATCGTATCCGACTTTTATATATATATATATATATATATATATATATATATATGAGTGTACATATATTTATATATAAATGGACATATACCTGTGAGGCAAAGTGCTAGACCCGTCACCGTCGTGTTGCCGTCACTGGGCCGCGATCTTGCATGCCTGTGTGATATACGACACGGCGCCTACACAATAATGCCTCTCCCGCGTCCGCGACGCCCACGGTCCACTGTCGCGTCGCTCTCCTGTCTCCGTACACACGGGCCGGTATCTTACAAGCTTTACATTCTATATTCATTACCATTACTATTCCATATATATGCTGGAAGCCTGGAGCTAAAAAAAAAATTTAGCAATATATATATCATATATATATATATATATATATATATATATATATGAATAACACGATCTTTCCCCAAGGGGAAACTCGAGTCCAATGTCGCAATTTCTCGCTTCATTATTTCTCGATTCATTGATCAATTCATCAGAGACGTGTTTTGTTTCCTTTTAATTACTATTTTTTTTTTTTATTAAACTTGGTCCGTGAATTTATTTAGCGGGGACGGAGGCGCAGCGAGCGGAGAAAGGCACCGAGGAATGCACCGACTGTGGGAACCTTATATACTTTATAGTTCCTTCTTTTTGTCTTTTTTTTTTTCGCCGAGTGTGTGGATCGCTACTGCGGAATCGTGAGAGATCTCAGGAGGTTAGGAATGCCGCTCCATAAGTCAATGATCAAAGTCGAAGAGTCTCGTATTAACCTCGGGAGGTAGCCTAGGAGGCGACCGCTCAGCTGTTGCAGTCTCACGCCATTCGCCTAACTTGGCCAGCGCGGTGTGTGTAAACACCGCCGAGAGGTTCTGCCGCACGGGCGTACCGAAAGATATACTGGGTCAGTGTGGTCGAGGGGTTAACACGCGTCACCGATCGTCGACCGGGCCGAGTGTGCTCCACCGGTCATAAATCTTCATAACCGACCCGAGCGTTTAAAGCCGATCGCCAATTATTTATTTTTCAATTTTGTTTTTTTTTGTTCTCATTATTTTTGATAAGGCATTCTGCGAAGAATACGATTAACGATACTATGCATTATTTATTATCGTTGATGAGAAAAATGAAGAAAAATAAATTGAAAAATTAAAATTCTTCAAACTAGACCGACTCATCTGCATAGTTGCATTATTCATTTTTCAATAGTGCTTCTTTTCATCATTCTTGATGATGTATTCTGGGAGGAATGCGATTAACTATACTACGAATTATTTGGTACCTTTAATGAGAAAAATGAAGAAAAATAAATTATAAAATATAAATCCTTGGAACCAGATCGACTCATCTGCGTAGTTGCATTATTCATTTTTCAATATTACTTATTTTTCATCATTTTTGATAATGTATTCTGGAAGAAATGCGACTAACGATACTACGAATTATTTGTTACCTTTAATGAGAAAAACGAAGAAAAATAAATTACAAAATATAAATCCTTGGAACCAGATCGACTCATCTGCATAGTTGCATTATTCATTTTTCAATATTACTTTTTTTTATCATTTTTGATACCGTATTCTGGGAAGAATGTGATTAACTATACTACGAATTATTTGTTACCTTTAATGAGAAAAATGGAGAAAAATAAATTATAAAATATAAATTCTTGGGAGAATGACCGACCCATCTGCATAGCTGCATTATTGATATTCCAATTTTTCTTTTCTTCATTTTTTTCGAGTTATTCTGCGAGGAATACGATCGACGATACTATGAATTATTTGATACGGTTAATGAGAGAAAAGAACAAAAATAAAAAAATTCTTGGTACAATGATAGACTCATCCGCATAGTTGTATGAATTGCGCGGTGCCAATTCGCACGCTCCGAGAACTCGCTCGCTGGAATGCGAGTGAAACCCCGGTAATTAAGTTCGACAATTAATTGCCGAATTATTTTCAGTCGGAACAATGAAACAAAAAAGCGCAAACAAAAAGTCAGATGCGGAAAACTAAGTAACGATAGTTTCGCAAGGAAAAAAAAGATCAATCAGTCGTTAATGAAGTGTAATTGTGCGGAGGACAGCGGAAACGCGATATTACCATCTCGTTCTTACAATAACATCGCACGAACGTATCGTCTTTCCAGCCAATTGACCGAAGCCGAGAGAGACGGACAGTGAGAAACAAAAAGCAATTGCACGCTCGAACAATCGTTCATAAACTATTTATAGGAACGTTCGATCGATTGTACCGTAGCACACATATATATATACATATATATATGTATATATTAAATATACGTGTAAGTTACACACTCGGTGGAAATCGATATGTCAGCTAGCCGGCTCATTTTATCGTTATCAGTGTTTGTCACGCGGCTTCCCGAAGATCGCGTGTTCGGTGCTGACGTCATTGGCTTGGAATTTAGGGTCATAAGTGACTGTTTTATACGACGCCGAGACGACGACGAAGACAACGTAAACATGACTGGTGCGCGACCGGCGCAAAGAGGACGCTAACGTTATGAATACGCAGACAAAATGTTTGTATTTTTTCTTTTGTTTATTAATAAATACGCAATACCTAGCTTCCTTGCCCGATGATTCGCCGATCGGGGAATCGAGTTTGATCGACCGAATCGGTATTCAATGTCAAATTTTAATGTGTACCAAAAATTTTTTTTAATTGTCGCGTAAAGCAAGTTGGAAGTATTTTCTGTTAATTAATTTTTTGTAATTATTGAAAGGCAATAAGTTCGCCTCTTTTCACTGTTCACTTGATAAACAGCTAATCGAGTTCGATCGATCGAATCGGTATGCAATGTCAAATTTTAATGCGTACCAAAAAAATTTTTTTAATTGTCGCGTAAAGCAAGTTGGAAGTATTTTCTGTTAATTAATTTTTTGTAATTATTGAAAGGCAATAAGTTCGCCTCTTTTCACTGTTCACTTGATAAACAGCTAATCGAGTTCGATCGATCGAATCGGTATTCAATCTCAGATTTTAGAGAGTAGAAAAAAAAGAATGAAAATGACATTTTTCACCTATAGCAATTTGGATCTTTTTTTCATCAATTATTTTTTTTAAATATCATAAGGCAATAAGTTCGCACGGGAGAAGAGTGTGTGCGCCCTGTGCACCGCAGAGTCTCTTCACTTTCACCGTGCAAATTCCAGCCTTGCCCGCCGTGTCTCTCTTGTTCCGCGAGCGGCGACGTCGCCCCGTCGCTGTTTTATTCTCGATGCTCGGTCGATGTCGCCGAAGAGTTTTCGCGTACGCGCTGGCCCCGAATTCACTGGCCGGTGGAGCCAGCGATGGCTGCCGGATAATAATTCCGTGCGATTCCGGTCTTTCGCGGGCGTCGCTCGTGGCGCGGGCGTCACCGAGGTCATTCGCGTGTTTGGCCCTTTAATTCATTAATTATTTGGCGCATCACGTTCGGCCCCCCTCCCCCCCACCCCGCGCCCTCCCTCGCCCTTTCGTTCTCGTATTTATTCTCACCCCGCTCGCCCCTCTTCCTCCTCGAGCCTTTTATTTTTCATCGTGCCTCTTAATTTTCGCTCCTTACGATCGTACATTGTATTACGCGGTACGGCGTCGCTCGCACCGCGACGTCCCGACGGCGGGCGCTCTCCCGATGCGGCTCTCTCTCGAGAATATCACCGCGACGTCGGGGCCCTGGCATTCCGGCACGCACGAGCCTTTTCTGCGTTACCGATTCTGGGTACCGCGAAAACATCGCGACATTCGTTTATTTTTATCCCCCGCCTCCCGCTGCGACGGAACGGACCGACGGAACGGTCATCGATGTCGAACGCGGACACGTGCTTAATCTGTAAAGTTTGTAAATTATTCCAGAAAAAAATTAATGATATTTTTAAAGCGATGGATAAACGGGAATCGTAACTATTGAATAGCGATGATAACATTTTTTAACGCAAAGAGGATGCACAAATAAATATGTGGCGAGTTACCGGGTAAAATATTTATTATTTACATTTTTCAATTACTCTCTTGCTGCAGACGGAATTTCATAGAAACAAATTAGCCGCTAAATGCCACCACCAAGAACGTATTAATTGACCATTCGAATAAATATACAATCATAAACCGTTAAAAAATTATCAATGTTAACTTGTATCAATGTTAACTTGTATCAATGTTAACTTGTATCAATGTTAACTTGTATCAATGTTAACTTGTATCAATGTTAACTTGTATCAATGTTAACTTGTATCAATGTTAACTTGTATCAATGTTAACTTGTATCAATGTTAACTTGTATCAATGTTAACTTGTATCAATAGGATTGAAATTTGTGATTTTCTACAAGAAAATCCCAAATTTTAATCCTATTGATACAAGTTCGATATTCGAGTCTCGTGGCGCGAAATAAAAATTTGCAAGAGTTTCCTTAAAAACCCTTCGCTCACGAGAGCGCCGGACGCGACCTCGCGTGTCCGCCGATCCGCCAGCTTGACACCCGCGTATCTTGAAAACTGGATATCTTTTGAAAACGGTGTTCGAAAAAAAAACGCTTATCTCGAACGATAATTAACTGCGTGGACATTACGCTAGGAGTCGTTTATTTCCGATTTACGATAACTTGGCTGCTTTCCGAGATAGAGCGATGTTAATACTGTGCAGGACACTCGTCTTTCAGTGTTCGATCAGTGTTAAAAGTACATCGACTCGCCGCTGCCTTCCTTCGCCAAAATATTATGAATATTCAAGCGTTCCGCGCAAACCTCGCGATGGCCGTCGAGTGCAAGAGCCAATGAATAAGAGATGAAGGAATAAATAAATAAACAAAAATCGAAAGCCCGAAACTCGAGGGGGAATTCTCCCGACCTTGGGCTATCGAGCACTGTGTCGTTAGCCCACGGCTCGCTTGGCATACAAAACAGCATACATACAATTTCGCTTCCCAAAAGATATCTCTCGACCCTGCCAAAAAAATGGGTCGATGTAGGAGTATTAAAAAAAAATACAAGGTTGGAATTTCGTGCCCCTGAAGATATATCTGCGTGACACCAAATTTCATCTTTGCCAAGTCTCTATCGATGCACGGCTTTGGGAAGAAAAAAAAATTCGTCACTTATAGAATCTTATTCTCCAAATGAACTTCCCCGAGCAAAGTTTTTGCGATGCAAAATACAGCCATTATAACTTGATGAAATTTGGTCTCACGGAGATATCTTCAGGGTCATAAAATTTCAACAAAAAATGGTGTTAAATAAACCATAAAAGTTGGTAATTGGTAATGGCAAAAAAATGGATCGATATAAGAGTATAAAAAAAATACACAAGGTTATAATTTCAACAATACATGGTATCTAATCATCCACAACGGTAATGTAAGATTCCATTACCGACATAAGGCGATAATAATAGGTAAATGCGACTTACAAAAAATGGGTCGATGTGGGAGTACAAAAAAAATCAGACAAGGCTAAAATTAAAAAAAAAATAGTATCTAATCAAGCATAATGAGTTACCCCACTGCGAAAGATCCCATTACCGATATAAGGTAACACAAGCCAATCAACGATCTCCGGAGTTATAAATCGTTCCTCGATGTCGATGCATGTTTACAATATCGCACGTGTGACCGTTCGATTAATAAGCCACCGAGTCCCTCGTTTATCGCGAACAAGTACGTAACTTATTTTTTATTACATTTTTTTTCTGCTACATTGCTTCGTACATCGGTGCAGCGGAGCGCTCGAACACACACACAAGCACACAGGTACACAACGGTGGAGGTTCGAAGTCGCGTGGGACGTTGAGCAAAATTGCCGGTCGATCTGTGGAATGCGGCGAGGTTGAGGGTCTTACATAAAAATCGAACGCGGGCCGTGCCCAATTACGCAAGGAGCGTGCCCGCGAACCCCTCCCGGCGCTGTGGCACCGATCGTCGTGGCGAAGCAGCGGCAGAAACGGCTCTCAGTCGCTGCGGCCGCTCTTAGGATTGTTCGCCGCTAATCCCCGGAGCGCGGTTCAACTTCGGCCGTGTAGCAGTCGCATACCTCGAGGCAGCACACATACCGCACAATAACAAATTTACGAAGAGCCGAGAGAGAGCCGCGGTTGTGCAAGAGACCCTCGGCGTAACCCCGGGAGCGAGACCGAGAGACGGCCAGGCGAGGCAACGGGCCTCGAGAGACCGAAACAATTAATTAATCCCGGCGAACAATTTGATAATCGCCCGGGGACAATTTTTCTATTACCATGCGACTCCGCGCCGTCCGTCTCGGCGGAACGTAACCATTTCTTTAAGACCGTCGCGCCGGCCCCGAGAAATTTGACCCGTCGAATTGATTCTTTTAATTTATGGACTTAAATTAGAAATTTGTCTCCCGTTGAACACAAAAAAAATCACTTGACTTAAAAAAAATAAATGTTAATATTAAATAAATAGTAGTGGTAGTGAGTTTATTGCCAATACATAACATGTAACAGTTTTTGATACCTAACAAACTTATTTCCGTTCACCTATATTGCATAGTGCCAATTGGGCGTCGACCGGAGTCCTTCAGCTAAAATAAATATTCATTTTTAATGAATAATTGTTTTTTTACATGAATACATTTTTGTTTTTAATAAGTAAATATCGCGCTCGAGATGTTCACCTATATTGCATAGTGCTGATTGGCTATCGATCGCAGTTCTTTAGCTAAAATAAATATTAATTTTTAATGAATAATTGTTTTTTACATGAATACATTTTTATTTTCAATAAGTAAATATCGCGCTCGAGATGTTCACCTATATTGCATAGTGCCAATTGGGCGTCGACCGCAGTCCTTCAGCTAAAGTAAATATTAATTTTTAATGAATAATTGTTTTTTACATGAATACATTTTTATTTTTACTAAGTAAATATCGCGCTCGAGAAAGATAATTTTATCTCGGGGCGAGAGAGCGGTTGACGGGTCGTCGTGCGCTTCACGAACTCTAGGAAATTAAAGTCCCTCGAGCAACAAGAAAAAAAAAACGAAACCATCTGTGACATGTCTCGTTGCATCGACGATAACACGGTGTAACGCCGATCCCCCGGATCGTGTAACACATACGTGTTTCTATTGTGAATTCGTAATCGTTCGTGAAACGAATATTCCTCGTTTTGCGTTCGTTTATATCGAGCTCGCCGGCCATTCGATATCTCGATCCACGGGGCGAGACACGTGCGCATGCGCAACACGCCAGGAGAGGATCTCGAGTTTCCGAGCTAATATAAGTTTCATTATTTGTCTTCTTCCCCCCTCCCCCCCATCTCTCTTTGGCTTCGCTTCATTATTTTTATTTTATTTTCTCCTCTCGCTCCCGGCGCTCGTACTTCTCGTGATTCTCCGGAATTCGTGGCTCGAGCCGTGATGTCAGAGGACGAATATTCGAACGGCTGGAATGAGCTTCGAGCCTTATGGAACTTTTCGAGACGACCAGATACAGAGGTAGCACTATGCTGTATATATGTATATATGGGGAATTCCATGTCAACTCTGCAGCCCATGTCCTTCACCCCCGTCAATTTTATTCATTTTTATTATAATGTTGTTATCGACCGATAAGGGTCTCGACATTTTTTCCGATTTTTTTGCAGCACCAGTTAAATTGTTTTTTTTTTTATCCTCAAAAAACCATTCCGAAAACGCCGTTTTGAAAAATCTGAAACAATTCACAATTATTCTATGATTTTTAACCGCTACTTGATAATGGGATCTCAATATTTACGAAAATTGAAGTCCATTCATATTTCAGAACGTTATGATATTATGAAAGTTTCAAAGAGAAAAAATGAAATTGACATGTCAGAAAGTTATGATCGATTTAATAAATAATAAGTCCAATTGCGACACGAGAGAAACTAAAAACTTGCGAAAAGATAGTAAAAATTTGAGATCCCATTATCGCGCGTTGCTTAAAAATCATATTTTAAATCATAGAATCAGTGTCCATTTTTTCCGATTTTAAAAAATGCCGGTTTCGGAATTGGTTTTTTCGAGGGTGTACAAATTTGACTCGTAAAAAAATCTGAAAAAAATTCCAAGATCCTTATGGGTCGGTGACAACGTCATACCAAAAAATGAACGAAACTCCGGGGTGAGTGAGGGACATGGGCTGCTGATTTGACGTGGAATGCCCCATATATATATATATATATACTTACTGTAAAACGTGCTGCTGGTGATTCTGCTGATCTCTTGCCAGGGGGAACACGCAGAGTTTCCGAGAACCCTTTTGCGCAGTATAGCGATATACTAACAATACGTCGTGATTGCTCGTCTTCCATATATTTCTGTGTACCGTGGCCTTCGGCAACGCGCGCGCGCGCGCACCCGAGAATCCCAGAAAAACGGCCAAGGGTCAAAGTTTCGTTAAACTTTTAAACGTAAATTTAATACACACGGCTCGGTTGTTGCATACGCTGTTGAGCATGTGAGCGTTGAGCGACGAAGACGGCCGGCGAAGAGATAGTCTCGGGAGTCACGAGGCAGAATTCCATGGCTCCAGGAAATTACGTCGCTCTCCGGTCGTTCGCGTCGGACTCGACTTCGACGAGTTGCGCTGTCACGCGATGTTTCATGCACCGCGGGTCCGAGGTACGAGGACAATTACTGAATTCGTCCTCTGCCAACCCATTCTCGCTCCTTTCGTTTCATTAAATGCACAATGATTTGTCGACGAAATTTCCTTGGTTCGATCTTTTTTTTTCCATCTCCTTTTACGTCCCGCACAGCATAACTTATAGCGTTGAGCTGCGCACAATTCATTTCAATTGTCGCCCTTTGCAACCCTTTCGCTTCTTTCGTTTCATTAAATTCACCGTGATTTCTCCACAAAATTTTCTTGATTCGATCAATTTTTTTTTTCATCTCTTTTTTCATCCAGCACAGCACAGTTCATAGTGTCGAACTTTACACAATAAACTCCAATGATCGTCGTAACCGAGCGTAGTTTATATTGTCGTTTCAGTACCAAATTTAATTTCCATTTCCTGACCGTATTTTTCAGTTAAATATTTTCTAAAATCGTTCCACAATAAAAATAAATGAAACAAAAAATTATAATTATATATATATTTTTTACTTTAAGAATTGTAATACATTATAATAGTGCAGATAGCTGTGAAGATACTGTGAAATGTATTCCACAATATGTTCCACAATAAAAATAAATGAAAAAAAAAATATATAATTTTTAACTTTAAGAATTATAATACATTATAATAGTGCAGATAGCTGTGAAGATACTGTGAAATGTATTCGGCATGGGGTCTCGATCGGCCGTCTCGTCGGCGAATATTCGCGGAATTATTATTCGATCGTCGTGCACCCCGATTATATTCGGGCCAGCCTCGGTCGTCCGCTGGAGCGAGCGAAGGTCACTTTGCATACGGACTACGACTCGTCCCTCTGTGTTGTCGTTTGAGTTTAACTAATGAATGAACACACTGCGCTCTGCCAACGGATAATGATAATGGCTTTCCATCTGATGTCACTCTTGCGGCATGTCTTTCATTTCACTTGCATCGTGCCGTTTTTTTTTTTACTATGCAATAATAAACGCAATGTAATAATACGGCAAGCACATTGGCACATATATCACTGTGTCATTGAGAGGAGCGTCTGCGGGGCTCGGTCTTGCAACGGGAGCGAGATGCCAGATGACAATTAGCATTTCGATTCCGTACGTTTCACGGACGGTCGAAGTTGACGAAGCTATTCGCCCGCTCGGCTCGTCTCGCCGATGCACGTGCGTGCGCCTCTCTCAGCTGCGCAACGAACCTCGCCGCGCTGCCCAACCTTGGCATACCGTTCGACCGCGCTACACGGCGCGGATTCAGCGTTTGATTTGTCGCCGACCGTGCGTGTCTCCCGCCGTGCGAGAACCCCGTTTGTGTACCACACTGGACAGTGAGAGAGACAGAAATTCATTATATTATTCCATAAATTTCAAATTTGTACAGATATTTTGCCGCATCGAATTGCGGCCGATCGCGTGAGTCTCCTGCCAGTTCTATTATACATTTATGTCTTTTTTTTAAAGACCATCTCTTTAATAAATGTTCTCTCGCTCGGATAATCGACGGCGATCTAATTGGAACGAGATACAGACTCGTGTTCACTAGGAAACATGTGAAAGAAAAATTGTATATATATAGATAGATATATTGGTGATGGACTTTTTATTAACTGGGTATTGGGTATTGGGTATTGTGTGTTACACCGATCCCTTAAGTTTAGACTTTTTATTAACTGTTAATGATTATTCGGCGAACAGGTGATCAAGCTTGAATCAGTCGAATCGGTATTTCATGTCAGATTTTTATGAGTATCGACAAATTTTGTTTTTAACTTTTTTTCACGTGTAGCACGTTGGAAATTTTTGAAAATTAATTTATTTTAGATTTTTTTTACTTCAATCATTAACATTTTTTATTCAGTGTGTATATCGATATATTGGTGATAGACATTTTTATGAACTGTTAATGATTATTCGCCGAACAGGCGACCAAGCTTGAATCAATCGAATCGGTATCCAATGCCAAATTGTACAGAGTACAAAATAAAAATTTCTCTCACGTATGGCAAGTTGGAACTTTTTTTATTATTATTATTTTTTAATAATATCAGAAGGCAATAGGTCCGCACGGGAGAAGAGTGTGTGCGCCCTGTGCACCGCAGAGTCTCTTCACTTTCACCGTGCAAATTCCAGCCTCGCCAGCCGCGTCTCTCTTCTTCCGCGAGCGGCGACGTCGCCTCGTCGCTGTTTTATTCTCGATGCTCGGTCGACGTCGCCGAAGAGTTTTCGCGTACGCGCTGGCCCCGAATTCACTGGCCGGTGGAGCCAGCGATGGCTGCCGGACAATAATTCCGTACGATTCCGGTCTTTCGCAGGCGTCGCTCGTGGCGCGGGCGTCACCGAGGTCATTCGCGTGTTTGGCCCTTTAATTCATTAATTATTTGGCGCATCACGCTCGGCCCCCCTCCCCCCACCCCGCGCCGTCCCTCACCCTTTCGTTCTCGTTTTTATTCTCACCCCGCTCGCCCCTCTTCCTCCTCGAGCCTTTTATTTTTCATCGTGCCTCTTAAGGTAGTACTAGCACAATGACTAACGTCGCCTAAGTTCGAGAGAAAAAAGACAAAGATTACAAACACTTCTCGATGAGAAAAAAATCTGAAAAAATTCTAGCATATAAAAGGTGCTGAAAAGATTGTTTGTGCATAATAATAATTTCAGAATGTTCATAACAAATTACTGAAAAAAAAAATTGTGCAACAAACTACCCGACAACCAAATTTTTTTTTATTACGAAAATGATTTTTTAATTTTTCTGAATACGTATGAATTTTTTCGGAACTTTATCGAATACTTGAAAATTACGATTTTAAACAAATTTTAACATAAAGGAAGCGAATAACATTTTGGGATCATTATTATGGACGAACAATCTTATCAGCATCTTCCATATGCTTGATTTTTTTCAGATTTTTATCTGATCGAGAAGCGTTTGTAATTCTCTTTTATTCCTCTCAAACTTAGGCGGCGTCGGTCATTGCGCTAGTACTACCTTAATTTTCGCTCCGTACGATCGTACATTGTATTACGCTGTACGGCGCCGCTCGCACCGCGACGTCCCGACGGCGGGCGCTCTCCCGATGCGGCTCTCTCTCGAGAATGTCACCGCGACGTCGGGGCCCTGGCATTCCGGCACGCACGAGCCTTTTCTGCGTTACCGATTCTGGGTACCGCGAAAACATCGCGACATTCGTTTATTTTTTTCCCCCCCGCCTCCCGCCGCGACGGAACGGACCGACGGAACGGTCATCGATGTCGAACGCGGACACGCGCTTAACCCCTCGCTCACGGCAGCCTCGTGCCGGACGGCGACCGCGCGGGCCCGGCACTCCGCCACCTCGACCACCCTCGTGTCTCGACAAAATCGCATGTCCCTCGAACACGATGTTCGAATAAATAATAAAATAAAATAAACCAGTCTCTACGAATTTAATGTGTTGATCGCAATTTTATAATTTTATACATATATTTATACAGAATGTTATTGAATTCCAAATACTTATATGTTTGAATTTAATATGTATTTATACTGAATGTTTCAAAATTTTATAGACTATCTGAATGTGTAAAAGGGCATCGCCCGTTGATAAATAAATAAATAAATAAATAAATAAATAAATAAATAAATAAATAAATAAATAAATAAATAAACGAAAGCTTTTTTTCCAACGATTAATTGACTCGCGTTCACATACAAAAAAATTACTCAGGTATTCATATAAAAAATTGTAGGAGTTGCTCTAAAATAAATTTCGTATATTTAAAAAATATTTAAAAATATTAATCAGCGTGATGCAATTTTTGAATACATTTTTATTTATTTATTTTTCCTTATCAGTCGACTGTACCGAGGCGTTGAAAAAAAAATGTTACAACGATTATCGACTCGCGTGGACGTAAAAAAAAATCCCAGGTACGAATATAAAAAAATTGTCAGAGTTGCTCTAAAATAAATCTATATTTTTCCACGGCGTAGCGCGCATCGCCAAAATATGAATCAGCGTGATTCATCGTTTGTATACATTCTTTTTTTCCGTTATCAGTCCTCTATATCGAGGCGTTGAAAAGTCTGTATCGTCGATCGGTATTTCTCGATTATCTCTCCCCCCCTTCCCCGACGCCTCGAAATTCTTTCCGCGCGTTCCTTATTCCAGCCATGGCATCCGAAAGGTAAATAAAATTGACCAAAAAAAAATGAGCACGGGAGAGTGTAGTGGGAGTTTCGAGTGGCAGTCGTTGTCCGGAAACGAAGGTTTCCCATCCGGCAACCTCGCATTCCATTCCTCGACCGCCATCAGCAAATAATTACGTCCGATGTGTGCGGGTTTGCTCGACTCGATGGCTTATCGCATTCGCGCGAGCCCTCCCCCCCCCCCCCCCCCCCCCTCCGGCTACACCGAAGCTCTGTATACACACACTTACTATATAAATATCTGCCAGACCGTACGCACGCTGCACGCGTAAAGTACGTGCGTATCTACGTTGTATATTATAAATATTTTATAGCTAATACGTGCCCGGGCCTGATAATCTCTCCTCGAGTTCCCGACGCGCACGCTTTTTTATTATTATTATTATTTATTTTTTTTTATTACAAGAACACACGTATACAAAAGGCGCGGATTAGTTATTCTCTCTGTGAGTCTCGATGCGTTCGTTCACGCGGCGACGAAACGTCGAAACTCTCATTTACATGTATATATATATATATATATGTATTTATGTAATACGATTATAAGTAGAGACGAGGAGTTTCGTTAGACGTTTATAATATTCCAAGCGTAACTCACGATCGATTAATAATTAAGGCACGTGTTGTTATTTTTTTTATTTTTTTTTCTTCTTTTTTTGTAAC
The DNA here is from genome assembly GCA_917499995.1 of Ichneumon xanthorius. Taxonomy (NCBI): domain Eukaryota; kingdom Metazoa; phylum Arthropoda; class Insecta; order Hymenoptera; family Ichneumonidae; genus Ichneumon; species Ichneumon xanthorius. The sequence continues at coordinate 13,452,963 of OU824205.1, read as the reverse complement.
GTGTTAAAACACGGGAACTCTCTCGCGGTAATGACTAATAGTCGATGATCGCGAAGCTTCGTTTTTTTCCCGTTCTTCCGCGTAACGGTGAAAAAAAAAATGGATATCGGGTTCGATCGATGGAATTTTAATAAATCGATCGGAGAGAATAAACGATAATGAGCTAACGAGAAGCTATCCGGTTACGTGGATTTATGGATTTATCACCGATGATTTTATTTCAGTGTCGGAATACATTGCATTCGCTCGAGAAATAATTATCTCTCTCGGCAAGACCTTCGGGGCATTGTGTAATCGATTACCGACGAGAAACACATATTTGCCTCCGTCGGATGAATGTATTGGGTGGAATTCCGAGCGCGAAGAAAAAAATCTCGATTCCTCGGTAGGGTCGAATGCTGGTGTAATTCCGTTTGCCAATGAAGCTGCGGGTCCACCGGCCACGACCCGAGACGATTTATGATCGGTTTTTTTTTTTTTTTTTTACTTTCAATAAGCTTTTATTTAACGTCGCATCAGAAATTGAGGTTTTTGGTGACCAACTTTTTTTACATTATATTTTATCGAACATATTCGTTTTTTTTTATTTCTAGTATTATTTTTTAATAATTGTATTGTGTTATATTCGGTGAAATTCCGAGCGCGATGAAAAAGATCTCCTGATTTCTCGATAGTGACCGATTCGAGTATAATTAATTCATCGGCCACGACCGGGACGAGGTTTCTCTTGTGCGTTCTGGGTTTATGATCGATGATTTTATTTCAATGTCCGGACGCATTTGCATTCGCTCGAGAAGTAATTATCTATGTCGCAAGACCTTCGGCGACATTGTGTAATCGCTTACCGACGAGAAACACATGTATTCGCCTCCATCGAATGGTCGTATTGAACCAATAAAAAAAACACAGTGGTTTCAACCAAAGGTTCGGAACCGAAAGTCCAAATAAATATTTTGTTGGTATTTCAGCTAAAAGATAATTAAACTTAAAAATTTTTTAATCGATGTCACTGAAATATTTTCGAGGAATTAAAACATTTTGATCCACTAGCGAAGTATTTATTTGATTATTTTTTTAAATTAGTCCATTTTGGGTGAAATTCTGATCGTGAAGAAAAAAATATCGTTTTCTCGATAGTGCCGGATTCCGATATAATCTTCCTTTAACAAAGTCTCTCTTGAACGTTCTGAATTTATGATCTATAATTTTATTTCAATGCCCGGATGCGTTTGCATTCGCTCGAGAAATAATTATCCATGTCGGCGAGACCTTCGACGGCATTGTGTAATCGATTACCGTCGAGAAACGCACATTTGCCTCCATCGAGTCGTCGCATTGGATTACATTGGGTGAAATTCTGAGCGCGATGGCGCAAAAATCTCGATTTCTCGATAGTTCCGGATTCCGATGTAATTCCGTTCGCCAATGAAGCTGCGGGTCCGTCGGCCGCGATCCGAGACGAGGTCCCTCTTGTACGTTACCAACTAACGTAGGTCGTCAGCGAACGGTAATACGCGCGCGCCCGTGCACAGCCAATCTTATGCGCGTGTCTTACATAATTGGTTCCGCGTTTCGCGGAATCTGGGCGAGCGATTTGCAGCCCTACCCTGCGTACATACATACATACATATGTATATATATATATATATATATGTATATATATCTCTACTGTATATTACACATCTACTGCATGCTCTACGTCTCGTTAACGACCGACAGGAAAATCCTCTCAGCCCAAGATCGCACGACTGACGTTAAATAATTGCTCCCTCTAGATAAACGAGAAACCCCCCGCCCCCCCTGTCCGTTACTCTGCGAAGTTTGGCAAGCTCTTTCAGCTCCTCAAAGTTTAGACGTACGGAAATCTTTTTTTTTATTAAAATTTTTTTTTTTTAATTATAAGGTTTCTAATGAAAATTTGTTGCTGTTTCGATGTTGCAGATTCACAAAACCCCAGACTTTCGCCGACTGCATCGGCAACGAATTGCCACTTGGCTGGGAGGAGGCCTACGACAAGCACGTCGGAGCCTACTACATCAACCATGTCAATCGTGAGTAATTCTTTTGTGTCCTCTAAAATCTTTTTTTTTAAATAATATTAATAATATGTATATATATTTAATATTATAATATTAATAAGGACTTCGGTCGATTGACAATTGGCAGCTTATATGTTATTTAAGTCTGTTATGTATCAAAAACTGCTGAATGTCATGCACTGTCGATAAATGCACTGCTACTAGGGGAGAGCGGGGCAAAATGGAACAGAGGGACAAAACGGGAAAGTAAGCAAAACACAACTTTCCAATCGCTTGTGGATGTGCCATTTTGCCCCGATCTTCCCTACTACTATTAATAATAAGGGCTGAAGGACGCAGGTCGATGGCCGTTTGCCAAGTTGTATAATTATCATTAGTTATAGAACTAGTATAAGAGGCTGACTGTATAAATGTATAGCATTGGCAATAAATTTCTTTTACTACTGATAGTAATAAGTGAGTCGATTGAGTTAATCAGTTAATCAGTCGAGTCAGTAATAATTATTTGCCAATTAATCAGCGAATTTTTTTTTTTACCGAGTAAAAATAAAATTTTCAAGCTCGTCAATAAAATGCAATATTAATTGCATGCACCTATTTCAGAGACTACGCAACTCGAGGACCCCCGACAGGAGTGGCGTGCCATACAGGAGGCCATGCTCCGGGATTACCTGCAAACCGCACAGGACGTCCTCGAGGTGAGTGCAAAAAAAAATTATCAGCTAATTACATCGCCGAGGGTCGCAGTATCGATAATTACACTTCAGAGTGCGATAAAAAAAATTATTTTGTCTCCTCGTATCGTATGAGAAAATTCGGACGAATGAGCTAATAGATTTATCGTCCAATAGAATTTTGGATTAGTTATCATCGTCGGGTTTTTACGCCTTTCCCCGTCCCCCCCTTTTATCGACGAATATACAAATTTTTTTTTGCTTTCGACACTATAAATTCTCATAAATTAAGAGACGAAGATATTTTATTTAAAAAATTGAATTCGATTAAAAGATTTTTAGATTAGTTGTCCTTCTCCCGCGTCCCCTCGTTGGGTTTTTACGCCTTCCCTCGTCCCCCCGTTTTATCGACGAATATATATATATATATATATTTTGCTTTCAACACTATAAATTCTCATAAATTAAGAGACGAAGATATTTTATTTAAAAAATTGAATTCGATTAAAAGATTTTTAGATTAGTTGTCCTTCTCCCGCGTCCCCTCGTTGGGTTTTTACGCCTTCCCTCGTCCCCCCGTTTTATCGACGAATATATATATATATATTGCTTTCAACATTATAAATTCTCATAAATTAAGAGACGATAGTATTTTATTTAAAAAATTGAATTCGATTAAAAGATTTTTAGATTCGTTGTCCTTCTCCCGCGTCCCCTCGTTGGGTTTTTACGCCTTCCCTCGTCCCCCCTTTTTATCGATAAATATATTTTTTTTACTTCCGATACGATAAACTCTCATAAATTAAGGGACAAAGTTATTTGGTAAAAAAAAAAAAAAAAAAAAATTTGTTCGTCGGAGTTAGTAGTCGAGTCGAGTGGTCGCGGTTAACGAGTGTGTCTTATGCCCGATGCGTACGAGGCCCGAGTAGTATACGGGGGCCAGTCACGAATTCCTCTGGTAACGTCGACTTCCTGTCCCGGGCGACGTTCGACGCTGGCGCATGCACGGTGGGCGTAAACGCCCCCCTCCCCTCTTCCGCGTCTCGGCATCCCTGACTCACTCTGGTCACCGAGCGAGCTATGTGGAACGTAGAATCTCTCTCGATCTTATTAACGCGTCACGCACTCGTTAAATTATTAAATTACATCTAAATCCAGCCGCGACTCGAGCGACGATTTTGTCTCGTTTACTCGACGCTCCATCCAGTCGTTTCGCTCGCGTTAAGTCGTTAAAACAGTAAAGGAAAAATAAAAGGTATTTTTATTTCAACGATTTTATTTTCTGATACTTGGTTCTTTTCCATATCGATGGAACAAGTTAAAAACGATGCAAGACGGGTTCGAGCGTTCCGAGAGGAAACGACGTCGGGCTGGACGAACTGTGGTCTAAAGCGATATAGAGAGGGTTATCGAGTCATTTCGCTAGTATTAAGGCGTCAACAATTAATTTAAAAAATTAAATTTAAATGTTACCGATTTTATTTTCGGATACTTAGGGTCGAATTTTAAGTTGAACTTGAGATCGAACTTAAGATCAAAGTCAAGTCCCAATGTAAGATCAAAGTCAAACACAAACTTGATATAAAAATCAACCCCTAGCTTAAGATCAAACTTAAGTCCGAACTTAAGATCAAATTTAAGTCCGAACTTAAGATCAAATTTAAGTCCGAACCTAAGATTATACTTAAGTCAAAACTTAAGACCAAACTTCAGCACGCAATGAAGTTCGGGCCGCACCTCGATCTTAAGTTCAAACTAATGTCTTAAAATTCGACCCTTAGTCCTCTTCCATATCGATGGAACAAGTTAAAAACGATGCAAGACGGGGTCGAGCGTTCCGAGAGGAATCGACGTCGGGTCACGGCGAGCCATGGTGTACGGGGAGATATAGAGAGAGGGTTACCGACCGGTATACAGAGGCCGGAAGTCGCCCTGCCGTGGGAAATCGTGTCACTTCCGGTCACTTCCCGCGGAGCACGCGGGTACGGCTGCGTGCGTTAAACACACACAGCCGCCGATAGGAGGGGGGGGGGGGGGACGCGCCTTCGACTCCACGGACTCTCTTTCGATTGCGTATCAACGCAGAATCCGTGTATGTGTGTATAGCACACACAAGTGAAGCTCTATACCAGAGTTGCGCATCATGTGCGTTAGTCCCGTGCGTCAGCAATTGCTCGTTTCATCGTCCGGAGAATCGGCTGCTCTTAGCGCCGAGCGTGAGCGAGCTTCGGATTCGTGGATCAGTCTTCGCAGCGGAAAAAAAAAATTCACGAGAATGGAATCTTCAATGGTTCATTTCACTGAATTATCCCAGCGAAATGAATCATTGAAGATTCCGAGAATAAATAACGTTGAGGGAGAAAAATAATAAAGAGGAATAAACGTTGTTCTTTATTCATACTATACTTTTTTATGCGTAAAAAAAATTATATTCCTATCGGCTGCTCTTAGCGCCGAGCGTGAGCGAGCCTCAGACTCGTAGATCAGTCTTCGCTGTGGGAAAAAAAAATCAGCAGAATGGAATCTCCAATGGTTCATTTCATTGAATTATCCCAGCGAAATGAATCATTGAAGCTTCCAAGAATAAATAAGATCGAAGAAATATAATAAAAAGGAATAAACATTATTCTTTATTCGTACAATACGTACGTTTTGTATAGAAAAATAAATAATAATTATAGTCCTTTCGCAGCTTCGAATTATGATTTAACAAAAAAATAAAAATAAAAGTTTAAGGAATTTTGGAGAAACTATGCGAGTTGGAAGCCTCGTAGATTGCGTCCGCATATATATATGTATATATATTATCGGCGTAGGAGATCAGAAACACGTAGAATAGCGGAGGGAATCGGAAAGGCCGCTTCTTGCCGCGGTGCGAGTGGGAGCGTGTGTAAGAGCGGGCCAAGAATTCCTCGAATTTCGTGCGCGAGAAGAATCTTTTGGCCGGTACGCTGACATTTTTGGGACGAGATGCGGAGACTCTCTTGGGCGAGCGGGAGATATCCATCTCTCCCTCTCTCTCCCTCTCGACTTGTGCTCGTCCGTCGTCGTCGTCGTCCTCTTATGCCGGGCCAAAAGTTTCGCGAGTTCGGCTGCCCCGAAGTTCTTGCCCGAGTAACGAGTAGTGTAACACACGCGAAGAGAAAGAGAGAAGAGCTGCTCGGACGCGGTCCAACACGGCATATAATACCGCATCGACGAGATACGAACGGAATGTTAATTGCCAATTTATTTTTACCACAGTCCTCGTGGCTGGCGACTCTCCTACATATACATATACATATACATATACATATACATATACATATACATATACATATACATATACATATACATATACATATACATATACATATACATATACATATACATATACATATACATATACATATACATATACATATACATATACATATACATATACATATACATATACATATACATATACATATACATATACATATACATATACATATACATATACATATACATATACATATACATATACATATACATATACATATACATATACATATACATATACATATACATATACATATACATATGGAAACAGTTTTGTGGCTTCCCGAAATATATTTATTCTATTGTCGTTGTTCATTGGAGAATTTATGTTCGGCCCGAAATAGAAAATCCAAATTTTTGAATTATTGTTATTGGTATTTTTTAAATTCATTTTTTATCGATAGATATTTCGTGCGGAAGAGATTCCAAGTAAGGGAAATTTAGTTGTTCTTGTTTGTCGAGGTGTTTTTTTTTTCGTGGGCAGTAGCGAAGCAGGAGCAGAGACCACCCCGTCGGTGACTGACCAACCTCAATGCGATCGGGGACGGAGCGAACGAAACGGGAAACGTCGCTGCCGCCGCCTGCCTCTACTTCTCGGGCTTAACTCGCTCGGTTGGCCGCTCTGTTCGCTTCGACTATACCCCGAACCCTATATATCTACCGTACACTATCCTCACGCCGTCTGCAATGATGCTCTGCAAATAGTAAAGAGCCACCGGTCTCGCACTATCCACTACTCTATAACGAAGACGTAGATAATACTCTCTGGCTCGTAGACTCTTGGCTCGCTCGGGAGACCCGAGGAACAGGTGTAACGCCCAGCGTTGATCCACACACCGACGCACACGCACACGCACACACACGTTCCACAATATGTATCTTACTCACGTGATTATAGCTACGTCTGGCCGAAGGACTTTGCAATAAAAAAATCGGGCTCGTTACATTCGCGTTTGTTCGATCGGTGATTAGTTTTTTCTCTTTACAATTCTTTTCTTTATTAGACACATAAAAAAAGATACAGCCACGGCGCTATTAATCGTTCTTGTTGAACTTTATATTAATTGTTTTTCTATATACGGCAATATGTATTTCATTGACGTTGTTACAACTACGTCTGGTCGAAGTGCTTTTAAAAAAATTTGCGTTCGACCGGCGATTAGTACTTTCTCTTTACAATTGTTCTATTTATTTGTACATATGAAAAAAGATACAGCCATTGCGCTATTAATCGTTTTGTAAAAATGTTAGGTTAATTTTGTGTTTTTTTAGTTTTTTTTTTTTTTTTTTTATTAAATACGGCAATAGGATCGTCTTATGCAGTTCTTCACGCAGTCGTATTGTATATGGTGTATATACGGCACGACGAGATTCCACGCTCGCCAATTTTTTTTCTTCTTTTCCGCCGTGCGGTGATGCGGCGGCGTCCCCATCGCCGAGGCGCGTGAACCTCTCGAGACTGCTGCGGCGTGCCCCTCCCCCCTCCCCCCACCCTCCCGCCCCTCCCGTGTTCTCAAAGTTTTTCTCACAGCCGGCAACCCCGCTCGGGTCAACGATTCCATATTCGTACTAAACGACCGTCGGATATACGGAGGAATAAACGAATCGTCGGTTCGCTCGTAAAACTATTTATCCGCGATACGAACAGCGAATTGTATCTTGCACGGGGTATAGCGGGACCAGACGAGCCCGCGGGGCACTCGGCCGGGGTTTCCTTAGGGGGGTTTAGAATAATTATGTCTTGGGGGGAGGGGGGGTCCCCTAGTGGAACGGAATAATCCGAGCCTGCGGCGCCCTTAGGGCCCCCCTGAATTCTTGAAAATCGGGAGAAATAACTGAAAATATATATATATATATATATATATATATAAGTTTTTTTTCGTGGCATCTCGAGATACTCCCGCGTCCCTATCAGATTTAGAACGAAAAAATGTACAATTCCATAACGTTAAATTATCATCGAGTCTGGAATCCCGCGAATTGGCATAAACAGTATTATGCACTATATAAACAGCAAATTAGGGCGACTTGGAATAATCAAGGCCTGGGAGGGTAGGAGGGAGGGATGCCTGGGACTTAGGAGAGCGTCTAATAATCAGGGCCTGAAAGGGAAACCCGTAAGAGTCCTTAGATTGGAACTGAATAATCTGGGCCTGATGCGCCCCTAGAGGGGCCCTCTAAATTCTCGAAAATTGCGACAAACAAAAAATCAACTTTCCAAAATACATATAACGCATGTTATATTATTTTCATGACAGCTCGAGATACTCCCGCATCTCCATGAGACCCAAAACTAAAAAATGTACAATTCCACGACGTTGGAATTATCATCGAGTCCGGATCTCTCGAAATGCCACGGTACCCTCGTCGCACCGGTGCACATAACACAGAAACGTGCCCGAGCCCATAAACGTCCAAGAGGAATGTCCAATAATATTAAATCGTAAATATTTTATACCCCACTATATTATTGTTATATACGATCGTGTGTTTAATGTACAAGCCGCGGAGGAACGTTGCTGCCGTCGTTGCTCCCGCTGCTCTCCGTCGGAAGTGAGATAATTACTGGTTACGAATCTCCGTAGATCCTCCCCCCCCCCCTTCTCGAGAAAGAGGCATCGCTGATGGCCGCGCGGCGTCTCGCTTTCTTTCCTTCCTTCTTTCTTTTATTTATTTCTTTCTTTCTTTCCTCGCCACTTTTGTATCTGCCTTGCATGGCTCGCTCATACAACACACACACACACACGTACAGGGCTACGTAAGTAAGGATCGTGAACGGGCGCGCGAGAGATCTTTGTGGGATACAAAGTGTGGGCCGGGAGATGCGCCGAGCGGACAGCAGTCCGGGGCGCATGGTGACTTGGCACAGCCCGAGCGAGCCCGAGCCTGCCACGAGAGATTGGAATGTCTCCCGTCCACCGTTCTCTCTTTATATCTCCTCTTCCCCTCCCTCCCCCCTCCCCTCTTACTCCATACCATATTCTCTCTTTTCACTCTCTTGCTCGTTTTCCTCGGCTATCCTCTGCTACTTCGCTCGTCGCTTATTCTCGCACCGATCTTATCCCCCTTTCTTTCCATCCCGCCGTATAACTCCCTCCTCTTCCTCCGGCAGACTCTCTCGCGCGCTTTTCGCATCTTATTCTCTTCATCGTTGTATATATATATATATATATATAGTTATAGGCGTCGAGGCTCTCCCGGTCGAGCTTCTCTTAATGCACCCTGGAGCGAAGATGCGGGCATCTCTCGGCATCTTCTTCCTCCCCCCCCCCTCGCGCCCCCCTCCGAGTCTCGCTCGTCGATCCGGCTATGCGCGCTGCGCGAAGGAGATTCCCCCCGCTTCTCCCCTCCCTCGACATACTCGAACCTTTTGGCGTAGTGGCTACCGGTGTTACGCTCGTAGGACCCTCGGGCGATCGACGGAGAGCCCCGAGGACGTCCGAAGGCGAACGAGATATATGTCTCACCGCTACGCCCGTGAACCGGCCGAACGGATCTCGAGCCGTCTGCCTCGATGGTACACGTGGTGTTGTCGCTCGGATAAAGAATCTTATCGATGCTATCTTAATTACGTACACGCTTTTTTTTATCATGTTAATTTTTTTCTTCTAAAATTATTTTTATTAGGTGAGTATATATATATATATTTTTTTTCCCGAGGACGCATATCGTGCAGGGTTGTCGGGACGATGTGAAATTGGCGAGGAATCGAGTGGAGAGCAATGTCGTTTCGTAACTGGCGTTGGGTTATCGGGTGGGCCGCGTTGCAGCCCAAAGACGCAACACCCTAAAGAGCGCGTAGGGTGTGTGGGAAAGGTTTTCCCGATTTGCCTAGGCAGTATTAGGGCTCATTACTCCCAAGGGACTATCAGGATTCATTATTCTCTAGAGACTATTAGCATTCATTGCTCCCAAGGGAGTATTAGGGCTTATTACTCTCTAGGTAGTATTAGGGCTTATTACTCTCTAGGTAGTATTAGGGCTTATTACTCTCTAGGTAGTATTAGGGCTTATTCTCCCTCCGGATCTCTGTGGAAGTCCAGAATTAGCAAGAATAGTTATTATCGAATATGACGATTTTGCGACGCAAGAAATGTGGGTATTTTAATTAAGTCCGAACCCAAGTATCGTATGCTAGACAGGAGGGAGTGGATCTTCGCCTCGTGCGATTTCTGCCTTGTCTTCGCCCAGCCAGTGAACTGGCTGGGCGAAAATCGCGCACTTCCCTCCCTTATATCATAATATACTAATTTTTTAGGACCCAGAAGTCCGCGCTTCCGATGTTACTGGAGCCCGCTATGAATAACTAATAATTATCTATCTTAGTCCCGTAGAAGTTTTTTTTACTTTTCTTCATGATTTTTATTTCGTCGATATTTTTTTCTCTCGTGCACGTGCAGTCGTGCAGTCTTGCTGGGAAGATTTGAAAATTCGCGAGGAATCGAGCCGTAGACCAATATCGTTTCGTAACTCGCGTTGGGTTATCGGGACGGGCGCGTTACGGCACAAAGAGAAACACGCTAAAGAGCGCACCGGGTGTGTAGGGTACGGAAAGATTTTTACCTTTTTTTTTAGGACGGAGAAGCCCGTGCTCCCGATGTTACCGGAGCCCGCGATAAATAACTAATAATTATCGAGTCGTAAAGCCGGACGGTGCGCGGAGAGAGCATCGCCGGAGAGGCATTTATTAAAATTTATACTATAGGAATGCGAGAGAAGAGCCGGGTTTAAGGCTCTCCCTCTATCCGTGGGGGTGAGGAGCGCGAGAGAGAAATACATAAAGAAGAACGCCCGATGGAAAAGGTAGAGAGAAGGCATAAAGACACGGCGAGGCGGAGGGGGGCGGTTGGGGGGAGGGGGAGGGGGAACGAGTAGGGCTTTCGTGCGATGGCATCGTGAGCGTGACCTTGCCGGGCGTAGGGTCGACGCACGCGATTGGTTGGCTTCGCGGGGCTCCAGCCGACTCCGCACACAAGGCCCAGGCAGAAGCCAACGACGCTACGTCGAGAGTGACTCTCCACGCGCGGCGGTCACTTAGGTTCTTGCATTGCACTCAGAAATCCACTCGGGCACGCATGCCGGCCGCCTCGGCGACGGAACCGAACGACTCGTGTCCCTCCTCCTTCGGGAACGAAATAATTGCACGCACATTTTTTTTTTTTCTTTAGTCCGAAACATTCGGGGAAAAATAACGTGCATATTGCGACCTTCTAAATTGATGAGAATTACCGTGGCTATTTAGGCGAACCGTTACATCGCTCGGCGATTTACGAGTATCAATGAAAGAAGCCAAAGACGCGACGAGTGACGATCCGCGCGCGGCGGTCACTGAGGTTGCTGCATTGCGCTCGGAAACCCACTCGGGCGCTTCGCGACGCAACCGAACGAGTCGTGTCCCTCCACCGTTGGGTACGAAATAATTGCACGCAATTTTTTTTTTTTTTTTAGTCCGAAACATTCGGAGAACAATTACGAACATATTGCGACCTTCGAGGGACGCGACATCGATGCGTGTGCGGACGCTGAATCGATGAGAATTATCGTGGCTATTTCGGCGAACCGTTACATCGCTCGGCGATTTACAGGTATCAATGAAACGAGCAGTCCTAGCGGGAACGCCACAAGGGACCAGTACTGGCACAGTACTGGTCCCGGTCGTCGCCCTATGAGGCTGGTCGGGATTTAAGGAGGGATTGTCGATCGAGTGCACCGGTCGGGATTGTATATCATTTTTATAGCTACGATAAACTTAGCTTTACTCGTACCCAGTGGCGATGTTCGAACCTCGAAATCGGTCTGTTCGGATAAGTTTTTTTGGACAATCGAATTTCACTACTTTACAAGTGGAAAAACTTTTGCCAAGCGTTGAGTACAGTTCAAAATTTATAATTTCGTTATTACACCCTTATCCGAATATCTTCACCCAGACTCAATAATTAATTTCACGGATTCCCCGCAAATGAAAATTCATTTTTATATTTTAAAAAATCCCAAGACGAAGAAAAACGAGTCTTCTGCAACGGAATTGTCGACGCCGCGCCTAATCTAATCGGGAGTCACCTCGGGAAATCGGGATTTCCAGAGGTATGCAACGGATCGACGCGCAAGCGAGGCAAGTGCAACTCGCGCACGATTCGAGCTCCATCTCCTCTAAGAAGCGGGAGGAACGCGACCTAACTTAAAATGCACCGGGCTGCAAATACCACGCGTACACACTGTAAATACCTCGGTAAATACAGTCTCTCGTGCATACGCCGAGAACCTCAGTGCCTATGTATATCCACATATATATATATATATATAAACATATATATATGTGTGTGTGTATACGTATATATGCGTGTAAGAGAGAAGTATCGAGCGTGCGTGAGGCAGCAAACGACTGAGCAGTAGGCAGATGTGCGTATAGCGAGAGTTCGATGTCCGGGGCAGGGAAATCATGCGATTCGCGGGAGCTCTCGGGGGGAGTCCTCGCTCGCGCGAGAGACTTCGCTTCCACGCGCGTGCCATCGCCATCTTTGCCAATGTGTACACCTCACGCGCCCGTCCGCGCGATTCTCTCCCGGCGAACGAAACCGCCGCGAGTCTTTCCTCTCTCTGTCTCGGCGAGTCGGGAAAATATAATCCGATTGATTCATCGAAAGGTCACGCTTTATCGGCGCGCTTCCCGCTGGAATGCACCCGATTACTCGCAATCTCGTATCTCGACTTCCTTATCTGTACAGTCTGTCCAGTCTCTCCCTCGCTTCATTCTTTATATCTTTTTCCTTGTATCTTTCTGAACGAAGTCGGATCTCGCTATCGCCTTCCTCGACACGATAACGATACGGCGACTATATAATAACTGCCATCCGCATTCGATCGCAATCTGTTTTTTTTTTTTTTTGTTTTAATCAGTTTCTAATTCGAGGTATTATTTTTCGGAACTGTGTAAATTCATCATTCGGAAAAAAAATAATGCGTAAAAATAGATTTTCTGGAGATCTATTTTTACGATAGTATTGATCGGGTATTGGATTGTAGGGACATATAGGGAGTTGAAAATTAAATTCGCAGTCTGAGAGTGCGCGCGATAGCGGGACAACGAGAAACTTTATCTAAACACTGTGAGAGGGTCGATAAGGAACGTCGATATTTGCAAAGAAAATTCTGCTAATCCCAAATCCCGTCGCTCCTATCGTAAGCACGTCTGACTCAACAGTCTCATAGGAATTTCCGCTCGAACTGACTATGTGCAAAATGCGATGAAAAAAAATAGAACCAGCTCCTCATAGATAACTTTTTTCATAAATTATCATTTCATTTTTTTTTTTTTTTTGAGATATGCAAAAAGTAAAAAATCTTCGAGATTTTTTTTTCGCCTTAAGATGTTATTGAGACGATAGAATTTGATGAAACGCGGTGCAAAGTCAGGTTTGTGCGGCCACGGCATTCGCGACTCGGAGAGATGCGAGACGAGTTTCCGACTCTCTTTTGCTAGCTCGTTCTCCCACTCCGCGCCGGGCGGGAGGGGAGATTCTCTCCTCGCCTTCTCTCGGTTCTATCTATTCTCCCCCCCCCCCCTCCATTCGCCTTTTACTCGCGAACGCCTCTCGCCTCGCTACTTTTCATCCCGTCCGATATCTCCCGTTCTCAGTCGCTCCACGGACCAGACGAGATATCGGTAGGTACACCGCGATAATAGCATCGCATTCCATTCATATCAGCATCGCCCGCTCGGGCACAGCGCGCACGCGCACGCGCACGCGCGGTGCCTCTCTCCCTGCATCCTTCCGCGCCGTCGTACAAAGTAGTCCGGCGATCCGGTAAAGCGATTTCAGAAGGGTCAAACAATAAATCTCTTTGCTACTAGTCGCTATTGAAACTGCTGCTCGGAGAGCGTTGCGTGAAGAAGGGCGTTGGTTGATCCTTTTTGCTACCGCGTGCAGGACGACCTTTTAATGGCCCAATCTGCTCGCGGTTGAAAAATACAATAAAATGATGAACAGCTCGACACTTTTTATATCAAGTTATGTAAAAAAAATTGGTCTTTGGAGAAAAACAAATCAACCAATTTATTTATTTATTTGTTTGTTAGAAAAAATTATAGACTCAAATAACAAAAATTATTATTTCAAGAAACATTTATTTAGACTTTTAGGAGAAATTCTAACAAGCATGTAGTACTTTTTTTATGGCTCAATCTCATCGTTGAAAAGTACAATGAAATTCTCAACAGCTCGACATGTGAAACTTTCCGTCGTACAAAGTAGTATCGATCGGATAAAGTGATTTTCAAGTGATTAAACAATAAATCTCTTTGCTATCATTCGCTATTGAAACTAATTGAGATAGTTGGGCAGTGGTCGATATCGATAAATGTTTGTGATATGTGTGGGCCATTGAAGCTATTGCTCGGAAAGCATTGCGTGAGGAAGGTTGCTGTTAGATTTTTGGCCACCCTAAAATAAACCTTAGATTTTGGCCCTAAAATGACCCTTTAATGCCCCACTTTCCTCCCCGTTGAAAAATAACACAATACAATAAAATTCTCAGCCGCTCGACACTTTTCCGTATCAAATTATGTACAAAATAGGACTTTCGAAACAAAAAATCTGTTTATTTATTTATTTGTTATTAATAAATTGTACACCCAAACAACAAAAACATAATTTCAATGAAGTCGATCTTGTTCGTCGGTAGGATTAGAAACATTTGTTTCGACTTTTAGGACAAACTCTAACATAGCATTTTATTTGATTATTTTTTTTTTGCAACTGCATTGCGGCGACAAATTCGTACGACGGGAATAGCTATATACTCGTTATCGCGCATCAGTCTCGCGGTTACGCGTTATCGGTATCGTCGCCCCTCTCGCTCGTTTCATTCTCGTTTTCTCCGTCGCCCTCCAACTCCTCGAGCACACGAGCGTCGCATGCAGTCAATGGTCACTTCAACGACCGGTCAGTTATCCAATTAAGGCCAGAGGCTACGTACGACGATTCTTTTATTTTAACAAGAGCGTCGACGTCCCTCATAGCTCGTTCTCTATGGGCACATCTCCCGAAGAAATAAACGACCGCGCGACGACTTCGCGTGTTCCGCGCATCGAACACAATGGGTCATATAGTAAAAAAAAGTAAATATATATTTTTTTCAATAATCCGAATTGTAAATGAAAGATGTAATTTCATTGCCACAGAACGGAAGCGGTGCGCGTATGTTAAACTAATTTTCTTTATCCATGTAAAAAAATCTCGAATTAAAAACGGCGCCGAGTTAATTCGGGCTGAATATAATGTTATCGGTTGCTTATATTACACGTGCTGCGCTAGTTAGTAAATATTATTTATTTATTTATTTATTTATTTATTTATTTATTTATGTAATACAAAGTAGAAAAATGTCTACACTAATGTCGGTCGCTTCTTAGGGAGGCGAAGCCCCCTCGCGAGTCAACCCCACGTTTCCCAGGCGCAAAACCCCCTCTCGCATATAATTGACCTCTTTCATTTTCATTAAAGCCGCGTCGCCCTTTATTGCTCACTTCCTCGCTCGCGTTCGCTCTCTCCCTCGTCATAACGCGAGGGAACCTTCGTGCGCGCTACCGAGGGATAAGGAATTTAATGGTTGTATTTTTTTTTTTCATCCGAGGATTGAACGATTAAAAAAAAATGAGTCCCGGAAATTAAATCTAACGCGTAGTCGCTCATCCATTTAATGCCTCAATTCGTGCGGGGTAAAAAAAGTTTATACACTTAATAAACTTCTTTTCTTCACGAATATCCACTTTTTTTTTTCTCGTCAATTTATCATTTTGTTTTAATAAAAAAAAATATATATAAAAATATAGTCGATATTTATCCCATGTTCTATATTTCTCTATATATTTTTCATCTACTCTGTAACGAATTTCGTCCAAGATAATTTACCTAATTTGTTCATTTGTGACTACTATTATCATTTAATTTTGTATTTCTTTTGAAGCCTGTAGGGAACACATGTTATAACAAACTAAGTCACACATTTATCGAAATGTTCTATTTTGATAAAACTGTAAAGGGGGTAATTCGTCAATAAATGAAATATCAAATATTTATAGGAATTCATTTTTTCGGTCGAATATAGAAAAGTTTCTTTGACCGCGTAAAACAAAGGTAGCTTATACCTTGTCTGGTCGGATCTACGATATGCGCTCACATATCCAGGTTACAGGTTATAGCAATGGTTATATCCGCGATATATATTTCTGTATAGAACTTTCCCCCGTTGGAATTCGTAAAATCTCGTTGAATCTTGGAGTTCCCTCGTGCGTCTCGTAACAGCGGTACGCTTCTCGCCGCGACCGTGTAAAATACCATCACGGTACAACGGAGAGAAAGAGAGAACATATATAGATATATATATATATATATATATATATATATATATATATATATAATATGTACGGATACTCCGTTTACAAGTCGACGTTTCGCACGTCCTTCTCACCTATCTCGCGTTTCACACGTCTCCGACTCTCACAGCGGTCGATGATCGAGTTATTCATCTGTCGGCTTCCCTCGAACTCGTTCCCTCCTCTGTCGCCGTACGTAATATTATAACTTTCGAGGCTCTTCGCTCGGCGCGCTGTGAGAAAAAAAATGTCAATGCCTCAATGATAATCGCGGTCTTTCGACTCTAACACCGCAAACAAAAAAAATGCACTATTTGGTAAATGACGACTATTTTTTTTTTTTTGTTAACTTTACAATTTCATCTGTCGGCTTCCCTCAAACTCGTTCCCTCCTCTATCGTCGTACGTAATATTGTAATTTTAGAGGCTTTTCTCTAAAATTATATATAAAAAATGTCAATGACTCAATGATAATCGCGGTCTTTCAACTCTAACACCGCAAACAAAAAAAAATGCACTATTTGGTAAATGACGACTATTTTTTTTTTTTTGTTAACTTTACAATTTCATCTGTCGGCTTCCCTCAAACTCGTTCCCTCCTCTATCGTCGTACGTAATATTGTAATTTTAGAGGCTTTTCTCTAAAATTATATATAAAAAATGTCAATGACTCAATGATAATCGCGGTCTTTCAACTCTAACATCGCAAACAAAAAAAAATGCACTATTTGGTAAATGACGACTATTTTTTTTTTGTTAACTTTACAATTTCATCTGTCGGCTTCCCTCGAACTCGTTCCCTCCTCCATCGTCGTACGTAATATTGTAATTTTAGAGGCTTTTCTCTAAAATTATATATAAAAAATGTCAATGACTCAATGATAATCGCGGTCTTTCAACTCTAACACCGCAAACAAAAAAAATGCACTATTTGGTAAATGACGACTATTTTTTTTTTTTTTGTTAACTTTACAATTTCATCTGTCGGCTTCCCTCGAACTCGTTCCCTCCTCTATCGTCGTACGTAATATTGTAATTTTAGAGGCTTTTCTCTAAAATTATATATAAAAAATGTCAACGACTCAATGATAATCGCGGTCGTTCAACTCTAACATAGTAAATACAAAAATAATTTTGCACTATTTGTTAAATGACGACTATTTATTTTATTTTTTCGGGTTAATTTTTTTTTTCTATTTCGCTGCTTCGGAAAATAGATTCCGTGGCCCGAAGCAGCGGTTAATAACAGTTGTGTCTTATCGAACTTCTCGTTCGACTTCGCATCCGCGATTAGGCCTGAAATTGCCGCGATACCGGCTCAACTCGGGTCACACACCGTGCATCATTGTATCCCAGAAAAACTGGCGAACGCCGACACGCGTGTAATACGTGCGATTTTTTTTTTCCTTTATCTCGTCGGCAGATGCGAAAACAGCGTGTGTGAGTTTTATCATGCGTGTACACTCATGCCCGCGCTTCCCCGTTTGTGTACCTATGATAATAGTCGCGCGGCCTGCGCGTTTGTTTGAATTCCTACCGACGTTCGTCTCGACCGACAAAACGGATCTTTGCATGGATTTACAAGCCTCGCCGTTCGATTATCATTTCTCAATGTGAAAAAAATACCTATAATAAATACTTTTTTACGTATTTAAAGAAGAGCTGAAAAAGGGTCTATTTTTACTATTGTTTTTAGAGAACATTGACAAAAAACATTTCATCTCAAATGAACGACCGTTTTACCTCGCTTCGTCCTGAGCAAAACAGCATTCACAGAATTTCGAAAAATGTTATATCAAAATATTCCTCTCCACATAATTTCACATATTATCTATATTAATTTATTATCATTACTGTTATTTATAATTTGTGGAGAAAAAAAAATCACTCCCCAATTTTCTACCTTTCTCATCTTTTTCATTTCCGGCCATAAAAATCACTTCTCAATTTTCCCCGTGCAAAATTTGGCCAACGATTCGCACAGGTGCATATTCAGTTGTCCATATAGACAACAACGTGTCACTCGCTCCACGAACAAAGTATGATCGACGAGGAATCTCCTCTGCCCATTAATCTTCAATGAAATCAGGTCTGAATTTTTAACATTTTTTTTTCCTTCGTTTTTCATCTTTTTCATTCCATATCCTGTGCGTGTACGTTAATGCGTTCTCGTTCGGTCGCACGGCTTCCATAAACCGCGTACACGCACACACACACACACACACTCACACACACACATATAAGAAAATATGTGCAAACGTACACTTGTGCCTCCGAGAGATCGCGGTCTGTCCCCTTCCCCTCCGCTATATATACCGACATACCATATACTTTCTTGTTTCTCAGGGACATCCGCCCTTCCAGCAAAGCAGCAGCATTGCTGCTTTACCAGCGGCAACAAGCGCGCGCGGCGCCGCTCTCATAGTAAGAGCGAACCGACGCGAACGACGAGGCAGTATATAGTGAGCCGGCCTCACTCGCGGTTTGCACTATAACCGCGCGTGTGAGCACAACCAGCAGCCACCGCATTCCTAGCTTCATTCCGAAATCGTGCGCGCGATCGAAATGTGCCGGGGAACTCGCTGCGACGTTTATGATAATTGCACCGCGGCGCCAACGGACCGTTCGAGCGTCTATCTCCTCCCTTCACCTATACCTCTGTATAGGTGATATATATGTATATATACAGATACATATTATGTCCACATTCTATTCCGATCGATATTAGATCCGATCATTGATCCTCTCATCGTTACGCGCGTTTACAATCTTTTTTATTTATTTGTTTTTTACTATTTACAAAAATAATCTGTCAGCGTCGTTAAAGAATTCCGATGATCGATATTTATCGATCCGGTCGGTTCGTTAATGGAAAATCAAAGATATTTCGCGGTGGATGTTTGATAATGACATTCGCCCAATTCGGTAATGAGCAGCTTTTATCTTCTCCCTTCACCTATACCTCTGTATATATATATATGTATATATACAGATATATATTATGTCCACATTCTATTCCGATCGATATTAGATCCGATCATTGATCCTCTCATCGTTACGCGCGTTTACAATTTTTTTTATTTATTTGTTTTTTACTATTTACAAAAATAATCTGTCAGCGTCGTTAAAGAATTCCGATGATCGATATTTATCGATCCGGTCGGTTCGTTAATGGAAAATCAAAGATATTTCGCGGTGGATGTTTGATAATGACATTCGCCCAATTCGGTAATGAGCAGCTTTTATCTTCTCCCTTCACCTATACCTCTGTATATATATGTATATATACAGATATATATTATGTCCACATTCTATTCCGATCGATATTAGATCCGATCATTGATCCTCTCATCGTTACGCACGTTTGAAAATTTATTTATTTATTTGTTTTTTACTATTTAAAAAAATAATCTGTCAGCGTCGTTAAAGAATTCCGATGATCGATATTTATCGATCCGGTCGGTTCGTTAATGGAAAATCAAAGATATTTCGCGGTGGATGTTTCCTAATGAAATTCGCCCATTTCGATAATTAGCAACGTCTATCTCCTCCCTTCACCTACACCTATATCTATATATATAGATATAAATATATCTTATATCCACATTCTATGTCGATCGACATCAGATCCGATCATCGATCCTTTCATCGTTTGTAAATGATTTTTAAATGTTTTATTTTTTATTTTTTATTCCGAAGGAATTCCGATGACGACCGGATTCGTTCGTTTATGGAAAATGAAAGATATTTCACGATGGATGTTTGATAACGAAATTCTTTTGGGTGTCGGACACCGAAGGCGCAATCTCAAATCGAGCCTCGTCGAAGAGTCCGACTACGCGATTCTTTTTTTTATTCCTCCTTTTATTCGCTTCGCACTTTAGCCAGCGAAACGAGTTTCTTTACTTTGACTCTCCGACTTTCCTCTGCGTGGCGTCGCCTGGCGGAATTGTCGTGTACCCGTTACGCGGACTGCGGGTGTCTCGCGATAAGCCTCGATTGCAGTAATTCACCGGTAAATCTTTTTGTTTTGTTTTTTTCTTATCCATGAATCGTCAATTTCGAGCTTACGATTTATCCCGCCTCACAAAAATTTGGGATTATCTCAAAAAAGAAAAAAAAAAAAAATTGACCCGTAATTTGGAATGATTTTTGTTTTTTTTCCCTCACTTCCCATTCGTCATTTCGGCACTCGCGAATTTCGACTCGCACTAAATTTCAACGCTCCTCGAATTATCGCCAATTTTCCCGAAACAATTTACCTCCAATTTTGCGCAATTCGTGCATTTAATAATATTTCATTCATCTTCATTTCTTCCCGATATCCAGAAATTAGTTATGCACTTCTGCCAGATAAACAGTTAATGGATTTTTGCGAGGCGAAAGCAAAAAAAAAAAAAAGAACACCATCGACCCGAAGCCGAGTGAGACGAGTCGTCGAGGCCGAAATATAAGCGAGGGTCGCGTGTGCACCACCCCGTTTCGTCTTGGTCTCCGTCCCCCCCTCTCCCGGCGACGTCCCCTGCTCGCCGGACACGTGCGCCTTCGAGAAATTCTTCTTTTATATCCTTTGCTCTTTGTTCGGCAGCAGCTGTCCGCCCGAAGAAATTCCTTCGTCGAGCGTCAGCCCTGGCACTCCGTCCCGATCCTTTCCTCCTCTCTCCCCTCCTATAAAACTTTCGTGTATATATATATATATACATCTATATATATTCCTATATCTGTGCATCCTCCTGAGGGAGAGCCCTGCGCAAGGCCCGCTCGGCCCGCACTGCGTACCGCCTATGAGATCGACGAGTCGCGCGAAAGGATTTCGAATCGTGACTACACGAGAGACGCTCCATCGAGAGAATATACGAGAGAGATCTCAATCACTCTCGGATGCTCGATCTAAAAAAAAGACCATGATTTATGCGCCGGAATAAAAAAAAAGAATTCAAACAGCAGAAAATAACTATCGAGATAAATATTAATATTCCGAGCCAAGCCCAGTCTATAATGTTATGCGTCCGAGGAACGATATTTTTCTATTTGGTAGTTCGTTTCATTGTTTTTTTTTTGCGAGCAAAATTCTTCGGGGGCGTTCGGGTTGCAAAAAAATATAATTTCCGGGTCTATCGTCCTTCGTTCAGCCTCTTTGTTGTTTTCATCATCGCATTCTTCCTTCCCCTTCATTCTTCTATCCCTCGCTCCTTCCTCGCCGTCATCGTCGCTGTTTTTTTTTTGTTGTTGCTCTTCTCTTCTTTCTCGCTTTCTTTTTTCTCATCTTCTTATTATGCTCGAGGGACGGAGGCGGGGGGGGGGGGGGGGGGGAGTTCGGGCCGGCTGTTGAGAGCCGGCGTATCCATTCCGGTACGGAATTCGGTAGCCACAGGGCGATCACGTGAGGCCCCGGTAGCGCTCTATCCCCTAAAACCTAATCATTTTAATCTTCGGCCGGAGTGCTCGCTCCCTCTCGCTCGGCATATTTTTTTGTCGAACGGTTGTTTGGGCCCTTTTCTCTCCGCCTCCTCCCTTTATCCCTCGCAGCAACTCCGCGCCGGACCGTTTCTCATCTTCAAACTCTTTCTCTCACCGTCTCATCTTTTTCGCTCTCTCCCTTCTCCCCGTTCCCTCACTTATCTCCGTACCACTCGTTCTGCCTCCTCTCCTTCATCCTCCACCCGTTCGTCCTAACCGAACGACCCCCGCGGGCCCAAACGAAATTCCACGAAAGGTCTCGTCCAAGGAAATCTTCGCTCGTGAGATAGATGCGAGCTCTACCCCCGAGGTTACCACGTCCTTCCTCACCCCCCCCCCCCCCCTCCTCCGCTCCTCACTCCGGCAATCACGATCTCTCGCGCGAGAGACAGATGTCGTTGAGCGGAACAACAACAACGGCCGGTCGGAATCTTGTCGACAATTTTTGCTCGGGAGAAAATAGAGAGGAAATAAATTTAAAGAAACAGTGGAGTTATCGAATTCGATGAAATTCTAAATTTGGATTATACATAAAAAACAATTATTTGACGGCCACCGTTTATCTGGTTTAAGTAAAATATTTATTCGATTTAAATAAATATTTATTTTAATTAGGTAAGTAGTTACTTAAAAGAAATAAATATTTATTTAAATCAAATAAATGGTGGCCGTCAAATAAATTATTTTTCTGGGTGTAGGAATGTTTGCTGATGCGAAATAATTCATAAAAAATAATAGACGGAGGATTGACGTTGAAATTAATTGATCGATGTGCTCATTTGATCGAAACCCGAGAATTCATCAACCGGGGGAGCAAAAAAAAATAGGCGATAGAAGATAGGAACCAAAATACTGGACGAGAAGAAACGAGAGTACGATAAAACGAACTCGATTCGAAAAAAAGTGAGAAAAATGAAACAAAAAAATTTCGTTGACCCTGAAATTAATTAATAGATTTGCTCGTTCAATCGCTTCGCGAAACTGAGAATTCATCAACCAGACGAGCAAAGAAAAGTAGACGAAAGAAAACAAAAATACCGGTCGAGAAGTAACCAGAGTGGATGAAAAACAACTTGATCTAAAAAAAAAAGAGAAAAATGAAACAAAAAAATGTTCCTCGACCCTGAAATTAATTAATCGATTTGCTCATTCAATCGCTTCACAAAACCGAGAATTCATCAACCAGAGGAGCAAAAAAAACAGTCTACAATAAAAAAACAAAAAGACCGGATGAGAAGAAACCAGAATAGAAAAAAAACTCGTATCCAAAAAAAAAAGATAAAAACAAAACTAAAAAAAAAAATCTTCACCGACCGAGACTGAATTATTCCCCATAGGATGACACGACATCCGGTCAGAAGAAAAAAAAAAAGAATCTCTCGCTGAGCCCCGGTCTCCGAAAAATAGTGTTCGATCTCCGAAGCCGATTCGCAACATTCATTCTCTCCGTGGACGTGGAAGCCGACCGGAAGTTTGCCCGTGTCGGTGCTGGATTGGATTCCCGCAGCTTCCACAGTGCCGAGCGCCGGTGGGCAAAACTCTCGCAGCATCGGGATCAGCGGCAGCTGCCAGGGCGCACGGTCCCGAGGCCGGCGCTGTGGCTTTGGCTCGTTGCTCGCCTCCTGCTATTGGTGCTGTTTCTCTCGGGAGCGAAAAGGGGGGCCCCAGTTTGCGCGCCGACGACGACCAGAGACCACGAATCCCTCCAATTATGAACAGCGGCATTCCTGCGCTAGCATACCCATACTGGACTAACTCGACGAACGTATACAGTAGAGAACTCTCTCCCTCGACCAGTGAGAGCGACGAGGCACGACGGGAAGGAAACCGGCGGAGGAAGAGGGAGAAGAAAAATTAGAGGAAGAAGCACGGGGAGACAAAGAGGACGAGAGGAAGATGAAGCGAGAACGAACATCCCTTCGCTCCAGCTCTCCTGGATGGGCCCGTGTACCGGCTTACATCCAGGCCTCTACCTATATATATATATATATATATATATATATATATATATATATATTATATGTATATATATTTTATGTGTGTGTATATATATTGCGCACTAAGTTGGAGGCAGAGCGCGCACTATAAAAGGGGCCTCACTCACGGGGCCTCGGGGCCTCAGAGAGCCGCGCGGCTCAGATAAATATGCGGGAGGGGCCGGAATTCCTCACTCGGCTGCATTCCGATCCCCTCTCTCTTTGTCTATCTTTATTTCTCTCGTAGCGTCTCTCTTGTTCCTTCTCTCCGGGGCCCTCTTTACTATAGGTTACTATATATATATCTATATATACTATATATAAGGTCCATAGGACGGCTGCTCTCTCGTGCCCCGTGCGCGCTCGCGCGACCGTATACTATACGATTACTGCTCTCGCTCCGTCGACTCTGTCATCCACACTATCCTCCCGTTCGCTACCTCGCTCCTCCCCGGCATCATCGTCCCTCACTTCCCCTCTCCCCTCTACCTCGGATTATTTTTCTTCGTTCATCGCCGCGCGTCGTGAATACTACTACGGCGCTCGGCGCATGCGCACGTAACGCGCCCACGATAAGAACGGTAGACGGGACACTTTTCTTTCCTATTTTTGTCCCGTGCTGTAATCCGCATTCGGTCGATACGTTGGACGTTTCTGTGACGAGATTTGATTTTGATTTTTATTTTTTATTTCATGTTTCGGCTTTCACTGCAAGGAGCGGGAAAAGAAACATTGATGGCAATTTTTTAAGCGCGGGAAATAAGTCGTCAGACTTTGGTCGGTCTTGTTCCGGTGTTCCATCTTGCCTCGCTCCGCCCGGCAGCGTCGTCCCTCGCCTCCTCTCTCCCTTCAGGCTTGGATTATTTTTTCTCGTTCATCGCCGCGCAGCGAATAAGAACGGTAGATGAGACACTTTTCTTTGCTATTTTTGTCCCCTGCCTCAATAAGGATTCGGATAATACGTTGGACGTTTCTCTGACGAGATTTGTCACTCGGGGTTGATTTTATTTTTATTTCGCGTTTCGGCTTTCCCTGCTCGGTTGTTTAACCCTTCACGTATGGGATGTGCTAAAAAGTGCTAAAAAAATCTGTAAAAATTCACAGACGTACCTTTAAGTGTTGTTTTTTGATAAGGCAGAACATTTTTTTTTACGTATATTCGTTTGTGCTTAAAAGAAGGCATGTTCGTTTGCTCTCGGGAAAAAATCTCTTGTACTTAAAGGGTTGAGGCATGGGCGGGGGGAGGAACATTTTTAGTCATTTTTCATAGGTGGAAAATAAATCTTCCCATACGGAGGACTTTAGTAAGTTTTGTTCCGGTGTTCCATTTTGCCCCGCTCTTGATTACTTCCACGGTCTGACTCATCCCGGATCTCGAGAGGATCCAAAAAATCCAAGTTTCTCGCGATCCGTTAAGAAATTTATCTCACCGATGATGCAAAACGACGAGATCGAACGCGAGTCCGTAAGCCGCCCGATACCCCATGCTGACACAACCCAAAAACTCTATTTCCATCCGTCCGCCGTTTCTCCTCACTGGCTCGCGCAAGACGAATGGTCGAAAAAAGACAGTAACTAATGTTATTTTTTCTCTCTCTCAAACGTTTCTTCCACACGCTTTTTTTTATTTATCCAGCATCCCATCTCCTTACGCCGAGGCTACCGAGCAACAGTTTTCAAAAAAAATCTCGTGACGTCATCGCTAGCTCTATCATCAAAGGCCTCTCTTATTCCTGGAAGCCCCCACCGAGTCAATTAGGATTGTTTGGAATAACTTCGTACACAAACGTACGCGCGCGGTAAATCCCCGAGTATCTTCGGCACATTGCGAAGATTAGGCGAGAGAATTGTACAAGCCGAAAGACCTTCATTATTATAATAAAAAAAAATTAATCTGTAATTATTATTATTAATTTAATTTCCTATTCGTTCCGAAGCCAGATGTGAACACAAACTAAGTCATATACTTATTGCAGTGTAATATTTTGGATGAAACTGCAAAGAGCAATCCGTTAATAAATTATCAATATTTCATTTCATTTATTATTATTAATTGATTAAGTACAAACTATTTTACATACATTGCAATATTATATATTATATAATACATATATTACATGCATATCAATTATTATAATTGTTATTATTTTTATTATTATTTCCTATCCTATGACAAGGAATTAATAACAATCATAATAATAATAATAATAAAATAAACGATAATAATCGTGATAATAAAAATACTGAGAGTAGTCGAGGTACCGCAATCTATATTCGATTCCGAACAGTTCATAGGCCGCGATAAGAGGACTATCGATCCTAGGGCCACAATAAAAACCAATATCTATATAAATATCCATTAATCCGTCCCTCTCGCCCGAGACGGCGCACGCAACCGGCGACGGACATCATTCGAGTCCGAGAGTGTGCTCTGGAATTCGTGCAATCGGTCCGTCCGAGCGAGAGCGAGGACACAAGGCTCCTCGAGTCGGCGCGAGAAGGAGAATGATGCTCGCTCCCGAGGAGTACAGCGGCGCACGACGACCGAGAGCGTTTTCATACATAAATAGCTCGGAATTCATAAATCGCTGCCGTTTATACGAGAATACCCGGCGCACCTCTCTCAGCCTCCGTTCCTTCTTCGACCCCCCCCCCCCCCCCCCCCACCACACCTCCGGCTCTCCGTTTCCTCTCGCTCTATTCCGTCTCTCACTTAATTTTTTTTTTCCTCTTCTCTCTTTATTCCAGCCAAGGTGGACTCGTCGACTAGATCGGAATGCGTTTGTCGCGGGACAACGTGCCGTGCGCGTGTTTCCCTCACTTATATATATATATATTAGGGTGTTTCAAAAAAAGGCATTGTTTTTTAAATTTTTCTCCCACCTGTTTAAAGTACAGATTTCGATCTCAAATTGAACCTCACAAAAGGCGGTACCAAGCAAAAAATCCTAAGAGGTGCCGCATTCGACGGTTAACCCAAAAAATGCGGCACCTCTCAAACTTAATTGTCAGCGACCGTCTTTCGCTGGATTTTTTTATCAATTAATATATATAGTTCTATAGGGTGGGAGCTTAACGTTTTGCCATTTTTTGTATTAAACACAAAAGACTACAAATAAAAAAATTATTAAAAATATGTATTTTGGGTTCACTACAAAAAATTACAAAAAGTTAATCTCCCACCCCGTAGAATTATATATTTTGATCTAAAAAAACATTTCGCGAAAGGCGGTCGTTGACAATTAAGTTTAAAAGGTGCCGCATTTTTGGGTACAAACGTCGAATGCGGCACCTCTTAGAATTTTTTGCTAGAGACCACCTTTCGCGAGGTTCAATTTGAGATCGAAATCTAGACTTTAAAAAAGTGGGAGCAAAATAATTTAAAAAATGTCCTTTTTGTGAAACACCCTAATATATATATATATAATATATATATGTATGCATGTATATATACATATATACATATATGTGTATAAATTATATGTCTTTCTCGCTCTCGCCATCTCGTGCATACTTCTTCCTATTCTTTTCTAGTTCTATCCCATCCTCGTATGTTCTTACTCTTATTATTTCTCTTCTTCCTTTCTCCCTCCCCCTCGTTCCCCCTTCGCATCCCGCGCGTGCGCCGGTATCGGATGATGAGGCCCCGTGGGCGTTCTTCGAATTCCGCTGGGAGTCTCCAGCGGGATTCCGTCTTCCGCGTCTTTGCACGCCAGGCGAACCCCCTTCCCCCCCCCCCCCCCCCTACCGGTGCTATATGCGACTCTCGTCTCCCGCAATGCCCCGCGCGCAGATAAAGCCCGAGCTCCGGAGTGCGCTTAACTCCCATGCACGCCATCATCGTTTTCATTTATCACCGCGATAAAGCATAATGGACCATCAATAATCGCCGAGGATGCTGGACAAAAATAAATGAAAAAAATTAAAAATTAAAAATAAAAGTCCTCGAAATCCTCGTCGAATCTTCACCGGCCTTTCGATCTCTTCCGCGACAGTCTTTCCCGTGAAAAATGCTGCAACGCCCGGTTGCTCGATAAGAGTAAAAGTCGGAGGGGGTGGAAACGTCCGCAGGATCGGAGACACGATTAGAGATAGATCGCACACACACATACACACACATACACACACTCATATATATATATATATATATATATATAAACACACACACGCATACTCATCTGCGATGCCTGAGCCAGCGAGAGAACGACGGAGAATGAAGCGAAGAGGTACACGAGAGGCGTAGTGGGGGGCAGAGCGTGGAGCGCAAGAGGGGGGGGGGGGGCAGAAATTCCAACGTGGACGCGCGGGCCCCGTGTGATGCCCCCGCGACTCAAGGTCGGTTCTACTACTACGCCGAGGTTGGTGCGCCAGTCGGCAGGGTCGAGTCGCGACCTCGTCGGGCCCTACGACCCCCCCCCCCCCCCCCCTACCTCATATCTTCATCCTCGCCTCTCTCCTCCATCCTTCGCCCTTCGTTCCGTCTCTCGTTCGGCGCTCGGCAATGAACAGACGCGTAGCCTGCGCCCTGCGCGCCTCGCCCAAACCACCATTTTTATATTTCGAGGAAAATTTGTTTTAAAAATAAAATAAACAAAATAAATAATAATAATTAATTTTTCAAGACGGGAGTGAAATTGGACCGATTTGGGCGATCGGAGGATGGCGCGACTTCCTCGAGGTGAGAGTTGTTTACGTCCGAGGTGCGCCAAATCGCGTGTGCGCGTCTACGTGCAGGGCGAGCGGAGGAGGAGGAATCGAAACGCGCATCGGCCGAAGGGGGGGGGGAGGGAGGGGGGGGCTTCGTCCGGAGCGATCGGGGGATGCGCGAAACGGGGGGCAGCGCGGTACCACGTCTGTTACGGTCCTGGGGCCCGCGAGATGAGACCCGCCTTTTTACGCTGCGCCGAACGGAGCGAGAAGCCTCCTCCTGCGCGGGGAGCGAGAGCGAGAGCGGCCTCCCCTCCCCCGGGTACGCCGCGTCGGGACGAAGCCTCCGATCCTTCGCGCGAGAGCCCCCGATGCGGGATCGAGTGAGAGCCGAAGAGGAAGGAAGAAGAAGTTGAACGAAGAAAAAAAAAGAACGAAAAAAAAAAAAAAAAAAAATTCCATAGAGAGAGAGGAGCGCGGAGGATCGAGGAGAGGCAGAGCGGCGGAGTAGGTTGCGGAGAGTCGGAAGGAGCGTCGAGGAGGAGAGACCGAGGGCCCGGAGGGAGCGCGAGCGAGAGCGGCCGGCCGGGCGAGCGAGAGGGCGGAGGAGCCTTCGAGAAGGACGAGGAAGGCTCTCGCGAATAAGGTGGAAGAGGCGAGCGAGAATCCCCCCGGAGAGGTGGACACAACGGAGGTGGACGGAGGTGGAGAGAGAGCCGGCCCCGGCAAGAACCGTCGGGGAAGAGAAGGAAAACAAGTGGGAAAAAAAAGGGGGATCCCTTAAAAATTGGAGTCGTTCGGGTTGGAGGTGGGGAACGGAATTTCGGGCCCCGTAACCGACCAGTCTGGAGGAGGCCTTCGCGAAGATGAGGTGATCCGCGGGAGAAGGCGCGGCGTTAACGTTAAACATCCGAGGGGCCCCGAGCCGGCATGGACCGTCAGTACACCCTATGCGTACTCGTACCGGCCCAACAGTACCGTACGTACGTGGAAGGTTACAATCGGTGTTACGGCAAGAGGGACAACCGCAACGACAATCGTCACGATCTGCGGGAACAGGAGAACATACTCCATCAGCAGCACTACCAGTTGTTCAAGCAACAGAATCATCAGAACCAGCAACAACAACAACAACAACTGCAGCTGCAGCTGCAACTCCAGCAGCAGCACTACCAGTTGTTCAAGCAGAAGAATCATCAGCAGAAACACCAACAACAACAACAAGTGCAGCTGCAGCTGCAACACTGCCAGTTGTTCAAGCAGAAGAATCATCAGCAGAACCACCAACAACAGCAACAAGAAGGGCAGCTGCAGCTGCAACTCCAGCAGCAACACTGCCAGTTGCTCAAGCAGCAGAATCATCAGCAGAATCATCAGCAGAACCATCCGCAGAACCATCAGCAGAACCATCAGCAGAACCATCAGCAGAACCAGCAACAACAACAACAACAACAAGTGCAGTTGCAGCTGCAGCTCCAGCAGCAACACTGCCAGTTGTTCAAGCAGCAGAATCATCAGCAGAATCAGCAGAATCATCAGCAGAACCAGCAACAACAACAACAACAACAAGTGCAGTTGCAGCTGCAGCTCCAGCAGCAGCCCTACCAGTTGCCCAAGCAGCAGAATCATCAGCAGAACCAGCAACAGAAGCAACAGCAGCAATTGCAGCAGCACAATTACAATCAGCTGCAGCAACACTATCGGGAACACCAGGAGGCCCAGAATCGCCAGTACAGAGGCCAACAACAACGCGAGCAGAAGTCGGTGCAGCATCATCAGCAGAAAAACTTCAGCCAACCCAACAAGCACAAGAGGCATCAGGAGGAGCAGATATACGAAAACGTCGTTTCGCAGTATCGCATGAGGATGTGCTACCAGAACGATTACGAGAACGACGAGCAGATACAGAGATTCTACTGGGAACAGTGCTATCGTCGCGATGACTGTGACGCCGCGACCGCATCGTACTACTATTGCGAATACGTAAGCCTTGACGCGCATGCGATGGATATCTGCTAACTTAACTACGAGCGGAAAAAAATAGACCCACACGTACCCTGAGCCTATGCGCATATGCACATGTGCGCGTGTGTGCGTCTGTTACATAGGCGATTCTAAACTACCGCGGATAAATTTATGCCGCGGTGGAATATTCTTGAGAGTCGTATATGCAAATTGAGTGCAACGAGGATCGTGTATTATCCGCTCTGCGATATCGCGAGTAGATCCGACTTGTTTTTTGCGATAAGTTTGTGCCACGAAGCTGCAAATTATTTATCGGGAATGATAATTCCTTTTTTTTTCTTTTCTGCGGTTTCTTTTTTTTTCCATTCTTCGTCTTTGGTTGCATCGCTGCTGATGCTCGGATCGTCTCTTCGTGTACGCGGTATTATGGTCGGGAGTTGTGTGCGTGCGCGCGCGCAGAGATCACTGTGTGTGCCCCCCGAGAGAACCAGCGAGCCGCCGCTCGCCGACTCGGCCGTGGGTTGTGTAGGAACGGATCGTGCCGAGTTCGGGCCCCTCCGTTGCTGGACATTCCTGAATACTTGGCCACCGAGAGACTCGGACTCGCTCGACCGAGCTCCTTCTCTCCCTCGCGCGGCCGCGAGAGCCCCCCGAGGATCTCGACCTTTCTGTGAATAGCAGCTGCCGAGATGCGATCCATGCTCGATTATAATTTCACAGATTATATTGTAGATTAGGGGAAGACCGAGGGGAACAAAAAATTAAATACGGCGGGTCGGGAGACTCGTTTGGCTCTTATCATTTCTGCAGGGCGCATTGAATAGATTAAACGGGCGAGTAATTGTTCCGCAATCGACGAGTTGTCGAGGGGCACGACGCGGGTTCGTTAGAGAGGCTCGGTAGGCTGGATTCCAGAATTCACTTTTTTTCGGGAGATTTAAATTATCGATCGAGAATCGTCGATCAGGGAAACCTTTCTGTGAATAGAAGCTGCGACGAAGCGATCAGTGCTCGATTATGCAGAGTACAATAAGTACTTACGTTTCTTGTTCACAAATGTCTACAATTGTTTTTATGTTAATTTTACAAAAAAATCTTGTCCATTTTTTAAAAATTTCTGTTCGTTTTACGAATATTTTTTGTAGAATTCACAACAAAATAATTGTGGACGTTTGTGGACGAAAAAAGTTTGTCAATTGTACAAATCTATTTTGTATCTGTGTAATTTCACAGATTATATTGTCGATTAGGGAATGACGGAGGGGATAAAATAAATACGGTGCTAAGAGGAACTCGTTGGTTCTTATCAGTTCTGCAGGGTGCATTGAATAGATTAAATAGGCGATTAATTGTTCTGCAATCGCCGGTTGATCGAAGATTTCGCGGACCGGTGAGATTCCAGAATAGTGCACTGACGAAACGGCTTGTGTTGTTCGTAGGGTATTTTTAATGAACCCTCTCACGAATTGACAATCGCTGTGTCGCCCGCGTGATAATAGGTCGAGTAATCGGTCAGATAAAATGGGGATTTAATTCGAATTTTTCGTACTGATGATTTATCGGATGCGCTTCGGTGAAAAAGAAAAAAAATAGAACATTTTTTTAACCAATATATCTTTAATTTTTATTGATTTTATCAAATTTTATTTATCATACGTAATAAATGTTGTGCATGCGAATGGCTTTGAAATTCGCACGATAAGCTCATTTAAATTAGAAAAAAAAATGAATACTACATCGAATACCCCAACGACGCGGTAGACCGTGAATTTAATTCGAATTTTTAGTACCAGTGATTCAAAAGATACCGACAATAAAAGAAAAAAAAACCGACAATTTATCACGCGTAATAAATTTTATATCGCGAATTGCTTTAAGGTTCAGACGATAAACTCATTTAAATCAGAGAAAAAAATTAAATGTTATTTTGGAACGTTTTAACGAGTGACCATTCCTCTGCAGATGGTTTCGAAAAACTGTGCCGTACGGTTGCATCGTTGTTGGGAGCGAGTGGGTTAGAGAGGCCGTTCGCACGCTGCAAGCTCTCAATCATTATTTTCATTTATTATTTCCACATCGGTCCGAGCGTCGATGAAAGGGGACCGGCCGAGTGATTCACCGAGTCAATGAGGTTTCGAAGACGTCAACTCTTCGACGCAAATTCGACGCGCCAGCCTCCATACAAAAATACCATATCGCGTGACTAAAAAATCAGAAGGACGGATTTTTTGTGTACGGGAGTGTATAAAATACGCCGTTCTGGTTTTAGTCACGCGATACAACGAACCCCCCCCCCCTGCACGTGTGTGAGTGGCTTTGTCGTCCGACGACCTATTTATAAGACCCGTCTCTTTCGTCGGCATCGATAAAGTCCTCCTCTATACACTCGATTCCTCCCTTCTCTTGGCTGATCGTTTCCCATCCAGCAATCTCGTTAGTCCTTCAAGTCCGATGAAACGACGTTTCAAAATTTTTCGTTTAAATGCATTTGTTATTCGTCAAATTTATTCAGATTTTTAATTGAACTCAATTCTTCCCTCCTCTTGGCTGATCGCTTTTCACCCAGCAATCTCGTTAAACCTTCTAGTATGATGAAACGACATTTGGACATTTTTCGTTAGGATTCATTGCTATTCGTCATTTTTTTGAGGTTTTTTTAATTAATGAGAATATTTTTTATTATATTCGAGTGAAACGGAGTTTTTATAATAATATATATATATATATTTTTTTTCATTAATTATACGACGTTTTCTTAATGCGAATTTTGTATTTTCCTTTTGCAGGCGAAGAAGGAGATCTACGACGTGAAGCAGCAGAGGCTCTGTCTAGCTCAGGACGAGTACGATCACCTCAACAATGCCCTCACGACCCTCGGCGCATCGCGCACCAGTTGTGAGTACCAACTTTCACGTTAATAATTAATTCTCCTCTCGCCGACGAAAATTCTACAAATTCAATGCGATTCGAAGCCAACGATCTTAGCCGCCTGCCCATTCGCGAGACTCTCGTGTCGCTCGTCCGTTCGCAAATCCGCGAGTCGTAGCGTCTCCTCCGGATTGTGCAACAACCGATTAACTTTGGATAATCGAGTTCCGCGACGTCGTCGAAGATAGGAAAACATTTTATAACACGCGTTTCGCAATCGTTGAGTGACGGACACATAACAGCCATTTAAATACCGTAATCGAAAACCAGCTCCGGTAGCTTCGAAAAAATTGACGACATTCATTTTTTTCCTTTTATTTTCTCTCTTTCCTCGATGAGTTCAAGTTTGTAATTTTCTCATTTTTTTTTCTTTCAGTGTGTTCCAGCTCGAGTTCTCTCAGCACGAAGTACGATCCGGATCTGCTCAAGTCGGACGTCGCTTTGGCGAGGAGTCGCGTGTCGCGACTCAAGCGAGAATTGGAGCAGATACGCGCAGAGATGAACTGCACGCAGCGCGGGGTTGACACTCTGGCAAGGTAAACACACTCGAAGAAAAAAAAGAATCTATCTCACATAAAACCGTAAAAAAAGAAAAAAAAAGAAAAACTAATTTGAATATTTATTTTTTAATTTCCAGCGTCGAGCAAAAGCTGAGCGCCCACCAGGGTGGCTGTTACAACATAACGGAGGCCCAGGCGATAATGACCGAGCTGAGAAACATCCAAAAGTCTCTGAGCTCCGGTGAGAAGGAGAAGGCCGAATTGATGCAGTCGCTCGCCCAGTTGAAGGACGAACTGACGAGGCTGCAGCTGTGCGAGGGCAGTCCGGACGCGAGTACGCTGAGTCTTCCGCAGGAGAAGCTGAGCACGGCCTCGCAGACGGATCTTTCCGGCGAGTTGGTGCCGATAGGCACGAGACTGGCCGAGATGGCTCGTATGAGGTTGCAGTACGACGAGGCGCGGAAGAGGATACAGCACATACAGCAGCAACTGGCCGATCTCGAGGAGAAAGTGACACCGGGTCAGACCGAGAGCGACAAGGACAAGCTTTTGCTCTTCCAGGAGAAGGAGCAGCTTCTCAGGGAGCTGAGGAGCATAACTCCTCGCACGAGGACGCAGCAGGACATGAAGAAGATCCAGTGCGAGATAAGGAGACTCGAGCAGGATCTTAACAACGCTCTCGAGCTATCGAACAAGACGATAACGGACCGCGTGCGTCTCCACGAGGAGAAGCAGTTGCTGCTCCAGCAGCTGAGCGACGCGCTGAGATCGATGGCGATGCTGGAGGGCCAGCTGAAGACGCTGAGCGCGAGCACACTGTCGGTGAGCAGCAGTTCGAGCCTGGGCAGTTTGAGCACGACGAGCAGCAAGGGAAGTCTCAGTTCGGGTCTGAGCTTCACGGACATCTACGGCGGGCCTCAGTGTCTGGGTCCCGTGCAGCAGGAACGACCGGTCGACATGGTCGATCTTCACAGGCGGGTCGAGAGACTCCTGCGGGGCTCGGAGCCGAATCTCGGTAATCTGGGAACTCCGTCGCCGGGTAGATCGCAGCCAAGCCTCTCGCCGAGATCGAGTCTCTCGAGCGTCAGTCCACCGGTCTCGCCGCTCTACGAGAACGCACCGATGGGCCCACCGCCCGCCTACGAGCAGGTCGAGATGCAGAGGAAACAGCAGCAGAGACTCCTCGGACCGGCCACGTCGCATCTCGATCGCGGCCAGCTCGAGGACAAGCTCGCTGAACTGAGGCTCAGTCAACAGGCCATTCAGGAACAGCTGACGGCGAGCACCGAGCAACTCAAGCCCAGTCCTCAGCCACCTTTGGAAATGCAGTCCGGCAATATGTCACAGGGCAGCGGGCTCGGAAGGCCGGCGCTGCCGCTGCCTCAGGAACCACCCCTCTCGCCCATTAGCGAAACTCCACCACCCATGGGAAGCCGCTCGAGGGCCAGCAGCTCCGGCACCAACACTAGATCCGTATCCGCGGCGGTCTCCGACGAGAGCGTCGCCGGGGATTCCGGGGTGTTCGAGGCGTCGAACAGACGAAGATTGTCGGGACTTCAATCGGTCGATCCGCTCGCTTTCGGCGACATGAATTTGGAGACTGCCCAAGTGCAAATTAAACTGAGGTCAGTACCGAGTGATTTGTCGGTCACGACGCGCCCTGCCCGCCCAATCTGTTGAAATCTTGGCTATGTAATCCCGTAACGTAACTCTTCTCTGAGACATTTGAGATCTCTTCTTTGAGACATTAGAAAGAATATATTTTCGAACGGATTATTTACTTGATGTAATCAGTAAGATCTTTTAGTGATTTTTCTTTGAGACATTTTTTTCACATTTTGCAAACGAATTATTCAGTCGATATAAAAATCCGTAAGGTAGCTTAGGATTTTTTTGGAGGCTGTAAGAGGGTTGGCACATTTTTTTAATTGTTTTTTTTTATCCTGACTACAGGTATTCGGTGGGTGACGGACTTCTCCATATCGGTATAGAGAGAGCGAGGAATCTGGCTGCCCTGTTCATACCGGACAACATGAGAGTGTGAGTAGAGTTCGACGTTCCTCGAATCAGTGAAAGTGCGTCAGATCCGAAATAGCGAACCTCTCTCACTCTCTCTCTCTCCGTCTCTCGTATATCTCCGTATGCTGTGCGTGTCTGTCGTTATACTGTATACTCAAACGGCACGGCGTACCGGCAGGCGAGTTGCGTCACGCTTTGGACTCTGAAAACGTTTCTGAATTCCGCGAATGTCATGTCACGTATACAGACTCGACAGAAACTTTCCACGAACCACCGAAAAACTTCGCTGTGCTTTTTTTTCTTGGCCCGAGCGTTTTTATTAAACCGGTAAAAAATAAAAATAAAAATAAAAATTCTATGCATAGAAAGTCGCGAGATAAACGCTCTGCCGTCTTCCCTCGACCAAAAAAGAATCGTGTCTCCACGGATCGAAAAGCCCGGTAGATATACGTAATTTACGGAGTCAACCGTAGAGGAGACGAACATTTTCTACGTAAGAAACACACACAGAGACAGAGACGAGATATCCAGGAATAATTTATCAGCAACGAAATCATCGCGTTCCTCTCTGCACTCGACAATGAAGTTTTCCTCTTTGCTCCTGTTATTTCCAGAAAAAAAATAATTGAAAGAAAACAAACCGAAGAAAAAAAATTATAATTAATTTCTCAAGACGAGATTGCGCGATCAAAAAAACCGTGTCTCTGTACGGGCCAAGAAGCCCGGTAGATATACGTAATTTACAGAGCTAACCGTAGACGAGACGGACATTTACTATATAAGAAACACACACACAGACGAGATATCCCGGAATAATTTATCAGCAATGAAATCAGTGCATGACATTACCGAGCTCAAAGCATTTATAGTACACACACACACACACACACACACGGACACATATGGTCGATGGGCTCGGCACCAAAAAGTAACCGGGGGGTAACGTATCCGAAGATCGGAATGCAATTATGAAATCCCGTCGGCCCGGGTGGGTTTTGGATCAATGACCAGCAGCCATCGCGGGCTTACCCGGCGTCCCTCTTGTGCCGCGTTGAAACCCCCGTTATGCAACCATTATCGCCAATTTCTTCCGCCACCGTCGATGCCACCTCAATTCGTCTCTCTCCTTCCGCGCGAGATTCCCTCGGTCATTGTATGAGTCCCTCGTAAATTTCGAGACGGGAAAAGGTGCCGCTAGAAGAGCCGATGAAATTACGGTCGAAGGGTCTCGCGGACGCATGTGCGTGGTCGTAGAAGAATGCCTCGCTCGTTCTCGGATCTTTCTACATATATATAGGATAAGTTGGGGTGATACGGCCATAGTCAGATTGTTCGATATTTTCGATGCGATTTAATTGCAGCTCTATAAATAAATATTTGCAGTCGGCCATATCACCCGAACACTACGGTTGATATGGTTATAGATCGCACGAGCCATCTCTTAGTATATTTTATCTTATTAACAATAATTACCTTCGTCAAATGTTTCAGTTGCCAAACTAAAAAGAAAACGTTTTTACTGGCCATATCACCTAGAAATTGTGGGTGATATGGCCACGTGGCATACCTTATAAATCTTATAATTTTTGGTGCAATCGTATTGGATCCACATATACTAAAAACTGTGCAAACGGCAGCGCCATTCGTTTGTTACTTAAAAGATATTATGGGTCGCCATATCACCCGCGTGGCCATATCACCCCGACTTACCCTATGTATGTGTGTGCTCCAATCGATCGAACGTCCCGCAAAGATCGATGAGCACCGAGCGAAACGCGCGCCGGGCAACAAATGCCTTCACGTAATAGGCGATAAACGCCGACGCAGCGGTAATAACAGCTGTTGTCCACAATCGATAAAGTTAATGAGATACACGGAGCTTTAATGAAATAATAAATCTGCGATGACGAGAGGTGTATAAAATCTTAATATAACAACGCCATTAAAAAAAAATTCTTCATTGTTTCGTTCTTTAGATACATCAAGGCTGCTCTTTTGCCGATGCAACCACCTTTGAATCACATGTGCTGCACGAAACCGGTCACGGATCTTCGCAAGCCAACCTTCGGCGAGAGTTTTCCCATCGCCGTTCCTCTCAACAAGCTTTATACAAAAACTTTGCAAGTCAACGTGTGGTGCACCACCGGGGAGTCTGAGGAGTGCTTGGTGAGTTTCACACGACAAATCATCGTTGTGTGCAATTAAATTTGAACTTTCATTCTTTTTTAAATTTAATTTTACTCGACGAATTCCTCATTTTACAAAAATGATTGTATTGTATTTTTAAGAATGGTTTCCTTTTTTATTTGAAATTTGAATTATAAATTGTCTTTTTTATTTAATAGTAGTCAACAAATTTTTTTAATGGTTTGCCTTTTACTTCATTTTTTTTAATTTTTGATTTACGATCTTTCAGGGTTCAGCACAAGTCTCCCTGGCAGACTTCATTCCGGAGTCCCCGAGCGTAAAGTGGTACAACATCCTCTCGTTTCGCTTCATGCAACCGTCGACGTCGGAGAACAACGCGAGCGGCAGCAGCTCCTCGGTTTTCAAGCAGGCAAGGCACGATAAGCAAGAGTCAGATATCTCGGTTTATCGTAGCGGCGCTCAGACTCAGAATACCAAGGAGGAGAGCAGCGACGAGAGCACGATAATCAGCTCGCAAACTTCGACTCTTACGAGAAATCAGGGATGCGACGAGTTGCAGACCGCGGCTTCTCTAAGGCTCGAGGAACTCGCCAACTGCCTCGGCAGCCCCGAGGAGGAGGACGAGGAGCACGACAGCGACAGCGGAAGCGAGGACAGCGACGAGGAGGGAATAATCGTTCAGTTCAGGATGGAGGACAACGTTCTCGAAGATGTTCTCGAACACGAGGTGCGTATTTTATGCTTGCACTTGACGGCGATGTCTCTTATCGTTTATCAGAAATTAACACGTCATCAGTATTAAAAAAATACTACATTCGAAGAACTGTGACGAACCGCTCGTTGAAATAATCTTATATTTATCGATTGAATGTCTGAGGTCGAATTGCTCGTACGATAATGTCATTAACGATTTTTTTTCAATTTTGCAGGAGGAGGGAGAACTCGCCGAGGAAGATTCCAACCACACGCAGGACAAGGAAACCAACACCGAATGTATTTTCATTCCCGAGCAGGGCAAGCAGAGGAAACTGTCGGCTGCCGGAGCGGTTCCCGGAGCAATTCACGACGACAAGAACTCGATCGTTATCAAGAGGAGTCAGACATTCTCGCCCAGTGCGGCTGTCAGTCGAAACCAGTACATCTGTCGAGTGAGTTCTTACGCAAGTTCGATGTTATTATTTATAATAATATTATATATAAAATTATTGTATAATATTCTGCTACGGCTACGATCGACTCATCGGCATCGTCATTTTTTTCTATTTTGTCCATTCGTCGAGCATGTTATAGCGAGTTTTGCTTCAGCTGTTTCGACATCCTTATGGATTGTTAAATGATCAAAATTAATTTTTTGTTTGCAAAAGTAGAAAAACTAAGCGGACTAACCCAGAAGGAAAATTTTCTTGTGTAGCCGTCAAAATTGCAATCGCTAGGAGAAAAAACGGACCACTGTGAAAAACAATGTCGATCGCATGTCACTTAGGGTTTATAAAATTAATTTTCAAATAAATAATTCTGAGTAGCGCGAACGCTCATGTCCGAAACGTAAAAAAACGTGTTTGAAGATTCGCATCGTCCTTTCATTTGACGGTGCCGACGAGTCGATCGTAGCCCTAGCAGCTATTATAAAATTTTCGCCATCGACCGCTGCCCAATCAACTTAATTAATTATTATTTATTATCATTGGCATTTTGGATGTACTCGACACAGTAGTTATTTTTATTTTTTTATTTTTACAGCTCAATCGTAGTGACAGCGACAGCAGCATGCCTCTCTACCGTCGTGGCGGTCCCTTCCAGAGAAACTCCGTGGAAAGGCGATCGCTGCGCTGGCGACGACCCTCCTCGGCATTAAGCTCGAAGACAGCGTCGAAGAAATCAACGCACCTGCCCCAAACAGCGAGAACTTCTCTCGACTTGGAGCTCGATCTTCAGGCTCAGCACGCGAGGCTAAACAATCTTCACGACGAGCTCAACAGGCTTCGCGATCTGAAACAGAGGCTCGAACAGGCGCGCGAGAAGGGCGACACAGACGTCACCACGTGGCTGCTCGAGGATCACAAGTTCCAAACACTCATGGCTCAGGCGGAGAGTGGAAAGAATGGAAAGAGCCCCGAGGACAAAAAGGTCGAGAAGATGCTCAAGAAAACTTCGAAGGAGATCTACAAGCTGAGAAAAACTAAGGCTGGAAAGGGAAAGCCCGACATAATCTCGTTCAAGTAAGTTTTCCTTCGATGTTTTTTTGCCTCCTCATGGAGGAAGCTTTGTTATGATGAAAAAATAATACTTTTGAGATGTTAATAAGAACGTGTTCAGAATATTCGAACAAATCGAAAAATCATATTTAGAAAAAAGTCCGAATGTTTGTGTGACTCAGAGGCGAAAAATTCAAACCGCTTAACTCGAGAATGACTCGCCCGATTCAGCTGAAATTTCACACACAGTATGTGTGTGAAATTTCTCTTACAATTTTTTATCTATCGGGGGCGAAAAGTTGTACACGTGTAGTATGATCATCCGATGATCCCTACTAAATGTGGAGAGAATCGATCGAAGGTTTTCAATTTGACGTCATTTTGAATTTTTTGCAAAATTAGTACTTTATTTTAGACGCAATTTTTTTTATAAATAATTCTGAATGAATTATCTTCGTTCTGATTTCTAATTTTTGGGCATTGATCTTTTCCAGAGAGAAAATGGCTTTCTTCACCAGAGTGAATCTTAATGTTCCTGTCTTACCGCCGGAGGATTCGGCCGAAGTCACCGTCCATCACAGACGTCACGCTTCCGAGCCCGTCGGAGGTCAGGCAGCATCGGCGCGTACCAGTGTCCACGGTATTCGCGAAGTATCGGCGGTGAATTCGTCTCGAGCGTCGGCGACCAACACGGTCCACAGATCGAGCGTCGTTGGCTCGCCGTCGTCCACGACGAACGGTCCCGAGGCGAGAGATTCCGGAGTCTGTACAAATGCGACCGGCACGACGGACAGCTCCAAACAAACGGTCGCCCTGGAAACTCCGAGTGACAAACCCTCGGAGGAAAACAGTGAGCCGAAAAGATACGAGTACGTCGTCGACAGGGTTCTCGGTGTCGAGGTTTAATTTTTACACCGCGTCACATATTTCATGCCCTCGAGCGACGAATTTTTTTCGAGCTCTCACGACGTCCGAAGAAGTTGAGTGACGATCATTGTATCATTGTTCGTTCGACTCCGATCTTCGAAACATGACTGTCCCCCCCCCCCCCCCATCTATAAACGAATTCGCGTGCTCAGCTGGATGCTAGTGAATCCACGTGAGTACGCGCACGAGAATATTGTAAATACGAATTCATAAATTATTTAATTCCAATGTCGCGTCACCGTCGATTAACTATTTAATTATATACAAAAAAAATTAACTCGCGAAAACGACAGTCAAGTGTTAATTGGTTCGAGACTGCGAGGAGAATATTGTTGTTGTTTTTTTTTTTTTTTTCGTTGAGTGCCGGGGCGCACGACCCACCGAGCAGCTGGTCTGCGTTTCGAGGAGAATTAAAAAGACTCTTGCGCCCTGGACAGAGAAGCCCGAAGATTAACGGAGTCCTCCGTCGCTCGCACGGATTCTCGAGCTGCTCGTATTCGATTGTTCGATGTTTAGACTGAAATATGCGGTATTTTTTAATGACGAATCTCGGGAGTCTTCGTGGGTGACGATGGCTGCCTGTAAAAGTCCTGGCACGCCAGCCTTCTTCGAAGTGCCTTGAACCTCGTTGAACTCGCTGGAAAAAACGGGGGAGCGCGGTTTTGCAAACAAACGAAATGTAAAACGATCGTTGACTCTTGAGGGCCTTCGACTGGGGTTGAAATTTTTGAAAAAAAAATAAAAATCTTATCCCGACGGTCGAGCGCCTTGCAGTGCGCCTTCGTCGTTGGCGATTCTTAGTGCCTTGACCGAAGCAAGTGGAAATATTATACGTGCGGAGGTAGCGAATGTCGCGATTTACAAAAATTGTGATTTCGAAATTTTAGTATCGAAGAAAGATCTTGGTTAAAAAAAAGAAAATCTGCAGACTTCGTCACGGGACATGCGTAGTTTTTTTTACGCACAACCAATCCCCGACCGGAAGTTCGACGGCATTTTGCAAATACGAAAAACGACCCGAGTATCCACGGTTGTTATTACTCGTTAATAATACTCAAA
The DNA here is from genome assembly GCA_917499995.1 of Ichneumon xanthorius. NCBI lineage: Eukaryota > Metazoa > Arthropoda > Insecta > Hymenoptera > Ichneumonidae > Ichneumon > Ichneumon xanthorius. Next base: position 13,410,748 of record OU824205.1, on the reverse strand, counting down.
GTACAATGAAAGTTACTCGGTGATAAAATTTTGACGAATTCGTTACTTGTGAGAATGTGCAAAGTTTAAATTTCACTTGGCGATAATTCCGGAAGTGTGCGATGTTCCGATTGTATCGTGTCGAAGAAAGGGTTTAAAGGTCGAAGGGGAAGAACAAAAAAATAAATGAACAAGAAGATTAAAAAAAGAAAAAAAAACGGAAATACTTCTCCAAATAATCATGTACATAATATTGTACATACGCATCTAACGATTACGTTACACGACTATAAATATTAATAAATCCATTATATATATAGAGGTTTATACATATGAAATGAAATTACAAAGTGTATGTAAACTCAGATATTTTTTAATCTGAAAAAAGGAGAAAGAAAATGAAAGGAAAAAAGAAAGGCGAGAAAACAGAGAGAGCATATTCGCATTATAAATACGCGCACTCGTATGAATGTTATTGAGGAGTGAACGCGCGTTGCATATTTGCTGGATATATCAATCCCGTCTAGTTCATTGCGACCCAATGAAATTTGTTTGACCGATAATTCATGTGCCTTTTCGACGCATCCTCCGTGCCTACGTGCCTCTGTTCATATTAATGTCTAATCGAAATACCGAACAATACCCATGTATTATTAATGTTACATTATTGTATTATTCACTATTGGCCTAGCCGCATTACTTGTAACGAAGTTATCATTTTTAAAAATAACTGATCTTTTTTTTCGTTTATGGAAAAAAAAAACAGACACAACATGCTTTGTAAGTAATGGTTCGTATATAACGATTAAAGAAAGAAAAAAAAATACAATACAAATCAATGAATTTTCTCATTGCAACCGAATCGATACTTTTTCAGGATCGAATTATTTTTCCCTCGAGTTCGAGAACCTCGCCGGAAATGGTCGCTCTTCGCATTATTTGTCCTCATCGAGCCGCGAGCGACCTCGCGCATGCGCGACTAAGGCAGACGCGAAATTTCGCAGCAGGTAAAATACCATCTGCAGCAAACGACTAGCGACTTAACCTGCAGGTGCAAAGACGACGTATCTAGAGACTGAGGCACTTCGTCGACAGATACCGCTATTATACAAACCTCACCCCTCTTTCTCCCCGAGCATCTTTCCCCCTCTCTTCTTCCCGCTGCTTTTCGCCGACGACGTAAGACCCGAATAACAATGCCTCGGCCTCGCGAGGAGTGGGGGTAGAATGCATTCTGCTCGGCCCTCGAGACAAGCACGTGCGACTGTTGTATTTACGATTGTTTATTCTCGTTCGCGAGTAGGGCTCTCTCTCGTCGCTCGGCCTACGGTTTCAGGTCACAGTGTATTATGCGCTCTGCAGTTGCAATTCTAAACTCTCGAGAGCCAAGAGGAAATCCGAGAGATTTTCCGAGTGCACCGAGGGAGCCAGTGAGAGTCGAGTGGGTAAAAGTTGGTACGGGAAGTGGAAGGAATTATTGCGAACCGAAAGCCGAGAGAAGTCGGGAGAAACTCCGCCGATGTTTCGCGGCCGCCCGACGGCCTCGGACGACATAGAAGCGTCTCGCGCTGGCCGAGGTGTACGCTCGAGTGTCTCCGCGTAAACTATACTTCCAGTAAGCCGAAGGCTCCGGCAGAGCGCGGGTGTACGCTTCGTAGTATAGTAGTTTGTGTATACTACACTGTAGTACGCTCTACGCGCGAGAGAGAGAGAGAGAGAGAGGGAGACAGCGAGAGAGGAGAGTGGTTTTGTGTATGCGCTCGGCGAATCCGACCAGTTTGCACCCGGGCTGCCGCACGCCCGATCGCGTTCTTCGCCGCGCCCTGCCATCGTCACACGACGCCGTGAGATGCTGACGTGCTCGCGACATGTTTCCAACAGTGTAGAAACCAAGTTTTCCCGACTCAGAAGCGGTAAGTCAACGACAATCATTTTACGACGAAAATGAATCCTTGATCTGTTGAAAAAAAAAAAAAATGCAAAAGTTGCGTCCACGCGTTTTTGAGGTTATGTGTATTTATTTTTGGCGATGTGTGTTGTGTGGAACGTGCATGCGGGCGGTTGTGAAAAGCGTCGGGACGCTGCGCATGATCTCTTCTCTCTCGCGCATCTGTACAACTTTTTGGATTTACAGTGTTTTTTTTGTTGTTGTTTCTTTTGTGTCTAGCGAACAATGGAATTGCCTTATGGGACACGAGTTTTACTTCGGGGAGTTTTGTTTTCATTGTCGTAGCGGCGTAGACAGCTGATGTGACGTGTAGTTGTCTCTTTTATCTCCGCGAACTTTGCGAGATCGCAGTTTTTTTTAGTTTTCTTTTTTTTTATCGCAGTCGCTGTCGAGCGCGAGTTTATGAACGAGCTCGATGCGGAATCTTTCGTAGCAGTAATTTTCCAGATGTTATGAACAAGTTATCCGCTGTTTAAATTGTGACCCGGCAAAATGTTATCCGTGAACTGTCAGATTGTCCCAAAATCAACCTTCGGGCATGGACTGCTTACGGATAACATTTTTACCAATGAACAAGTTTTTAGGTACGAAAACTTTGCAGCTCGGGTTTTGGCAAGATCGAGTTGTTTATAGAGAAGCTTTTTGTTTCGTTGCAATCGCGAGAAAAGGCTCTCGCAAACGTAGCGATAACGGCACTCGAAACACCTGCGATCCCGCGTTTCTCGGTAGAGTTAAATCCCACCGCGAAAAGTTCTCCGCCTGACGTCTGGTTATTTGTTTCAATAGAGTTGCCATTCGCGTATCCGTTCGCTCTGTCAACATTTCCCTTCGCTCGTCGCTCGGCTCGTATATCTCCCGACATGCGACCTCGTATTTTATTCATGAGTTCATCAATCTCCGTGATATAAATACCATAGGTCTAGGCTCGGAACTAGATCGGATTATTTTGAACACCTTCCATTATTCGTGCATCAATGTTATCGCGTTACAAGCCCGTGCTGGCCCGATTGATTCGATCGAAGAAATTGAACCCGATGGAACGTGTTGTTGAGTCGGACATTCGAAGCGTTCGCGTTACTTCGTGCGACAAACTGTAAAGAAATGTTATTTGAAATTTACTGAACCTTATTAGAAGCTTTTCTACAGAAACTGTTTCTGAAATTTCAAGCACATGTACGTTGCAATTTTACAGTGAAATTTTTATTTTTAGCGGAAATTTTGTAAATTTCGGGCAAAATATTTGTAATTTTAATACCTGGTACTTTCATCTTACAACAAAAAGTACATCAATGTTCAATTAATGTAAGTAATGTTAGCAAATTTCCAGTACATTAAATTTACAATTTAGTTTTATACTATAATGAACTTATATATATGTATATATATATACGGGACAGTGGGGCAAAACGGGCTAATAGATAAAACCCAATGTCCCAATAACTTTTGGATGCCGGTGCTGGAGGCAGGTTGAGCAAAACAGGTTTGAAAATCCGGATGTATCGTTGGGACAAAATGGGGCGTCCTAAAATTATTCGAAAATTAAGTTTTTCCCCCACTGTTCCATTTTGCCCCACGTTTCCCTATACATACACAAATAAGTTTCTACACAGTACCGATGGTCCACATTCCGAATAAATAAGTGACTCATCGATTAGATTCTCATCACGTGCAATCTCCGCAACCGGAAGTACCGCATAGGCTTGGCTCCCAATTGTTATTGTTATCCTTCCGTTTTTTTTCTTCTTTTTTTTCGATGATACGTAGGCCCGGCACGTAGTTAACTCGGTCGTTAGTTGCATAATAGATGGTGGTCACTTGCGACCAGTCGGTAACTACCGAACGACCTTAGCGTTATACGTCATAGTGGAGCCACCGGGAGCCTTGCCGAAGACTGTACACTCTATCTTGCTGCATTCCGTATTCACTCGATCTACGGTAGTAAGTAAAACACAATTTTTTTTTTTCATTTTTTATTTTTTTTATTATTCAACTAAATATAGCGCTCGAAGCGATCGAGTAAAAAGTCTCTCGGACTGTATGAAGCGAGTAAAGAAAGCATTGTACTCGGGCAATCGGTGTCTGAGACAGTGTGCGTTACGTGCCTGCCGGCTGACCCGACTATACTATATATATATATATATATATATCTCTAGCGCTCGAGTTATAACTCGTACCTGAACATACGTCGGCTCGTACTACTTCCAACTACTAGTTACTCCTGTCTCCGGTCCAACACGACAGGTCGACCGGCCAGCAAAAAACTTTGTCCCTTCCACGAATATATGGGCCATAATTTTTTTTTTTTTTGCATTCGGCGAATCGAGGAAAATGCGCAGGCGCGTTCGTACTTTCGCGCGTTTTGCTTCCGGCATTTCGGGTGATTAAAGGGTCCAAATAAATCGTCGTCCGTTGGGACTTTCCGACGCTGTCTCATCGCACGCGGCTCGAGACTGGTGCGATCTTCGAACTTTTCGTTAACTCGAAATTCCATAAGGAAAATGATTTTTGTTTTTCTTCTTTTCTTATATATATATAATAACCCGATGTTTTCGATGAGATATTTAGAGTTGTATATCTCTTCTATACTAATTCTAATTCTATATTCTAATTCTATAAAGAATTCTACAAATTCTAATTCTATAAAGAATTGCAGCGTCGACGCTGCAATTCTTGGTACTTCCAATTCTGTTCTCATGCATTATTCTGACAATCAACAAACGCGTTTAATTAATTCGGAAACTTTGCGGACCAAGTTCCAACTACTAGTTGCGACCGGACTGCCCAAAACTTTGCCCCTTCCGCGAATATACAACGCATATTTTTTTTTTGCATTCAGCTAATTAGCTGAAAAATGCATAAGCGCATTTGAGTTTTGACTCGTTTAGTTTTCGGTATTCCAGGTCATTAAGAGGTCGAAAAATATCGTCGGACAGTCGGACCTTCCGGCGCTGTCTTACCGCACACGGGTCGTCACTACTGCGACCTTGTAACTTTTTATTAACTGGACATCAATACGCTTATTATAAATCCATAACGTCGATGGATTTTTTTTCTTCCTCATAAAGGAAGGTTTATTTTAGTTAAAAAAATCCGAGATTTTAATGAAAAGATGTTCAAAATGTTCCAAAACGTCGAAAAATCACATTTAGAAAAAATGTCCCGATGTGTGCTTGTGTGCGTGAAAATTGAAATTTTCATAACGCTTCCTCATCAAAGTTGAAAGTTGAAATTTCTGTAACTCTTTAACATAATGTAAGGGACATTATGAGAAAGTGTTATAAAAATTTCAACTTTCAGCATTCAACTTTTTGATTTCAATTTTCAACCTTTTCCTACAATGCGTTATCTTTGATGAGATATTCACGTGCTCTGTTCGGTAACGTTAATTCAACGATGCTGCAATTCTTGGTACTTCTAATTCCGATCTTATGAATTATGCTGACAATCCACAAGCGCGTTTAATTACTTCGGAAGCTTTGCGGACTAAGTTCTTCCTTCCCCGTGCGGATGTTTTTTATTGTTGTTTTTCGTGGAATAATAGTTCATAAAATAACGTATGCAAGGGGCGGAAGGACTCCGGTCGATAGCCCGTTGACGATACAAATGTAAATGTGTAATTATATTAATGTTTAAAAACTGTAACGGCCGTTAATGTATCGTATGTATTGTCAATAAAGACACTTGCTACTACTACTACTAACGTATGCAAGATAAATGTTTGCCGAACGGTTCGAGAATCGTGATGGGCGTGGGCTGACGCGATCGTTGTAACCAAGGTAAAATCTACGCGTCGCGTCGATTAGCAGGAAAATCTCGAAGAGGCCGAGGCGCTTGTTTATCAGAGTCGCATTAACTTGGCCTTCTCCTTTACAAACTCGCCCACTCGAGATTTAAGCCGGCTGATGATTCCACTTGTATGGTAACTCGATACGCTCGGGCTGTTCGCCCGGGACAATACCGATTTAGCCATACGATAAACACATGTCCGAGCGGTTTGCGCCGACGTTATTACGAGGAACTCTTATCTCTACGCTTTATCCGAAATGTCGGAGCCAAGAAGAAAAAAGAAAAAACATTATTGATCCTGTACATTTGTATGGAATCGGGCCAACGGTGTATCGTCGGAAAAAATGCGTCATAACGAACTCGCGCAACCCACACACATATATATATTGATATATATAGATATAGGGGAGAGAGGGGCAAAATGGGACATCCAAACATTATTGGAAACTTGAGTTCTGCCTCACTGTCTCATTTTTCTTCGCTCTACCCTACTTATTTTATATATCGTGATTTATATATATATATATATTGTAATGGGGAGAGCGGGGCAAAATGGGACAGTGGGGCCAAACGGGACGGCGAGTAAAAACTCAATTTTCCAATAATTCTTTGAATTGCCCAATTTGCCCCATGACACATCCGGATTGTGTGCCCCATTTTGCCCGACTGTCCCCTTTTGTTTCACTGTTCCATTTTGCCCCGCTCTTCCCTATAGATCGTACGCGATAAACAAGGTTTTTGTTGATTTATTATACAAGCCGATAGGATCGAGATAGGATTGGGAGGTCTTTTGTTACCGAAATTATGAAGCTGATGAGAGTGTGAATGGTTTCGCGGGTAAGTTATAAGTTTGCTCTCGGGGGTTCGGTATTTTTTTTTCTCGAGTAAATCAAGTATCGTTCTCGACGTTCGTTTTTATTTTTATATCAATTTTTTTTTCTTTTCAACGTCGATGATAATACCAAAATAATCGTGTTTGAGGGACGTCGAAACGAAATCGAGTCTCCCGCGAGTGCCATTAGTGGCAAAGGGATCGATGAGAAAGGCAATTTTTATTCCACCGCGAGTCACCGACCGTTATTATTTTTCATTAGGCCCAGACGAGCGTGAGTCGACGCTGTTTGTCTGTGCGTGTGTACCTTGCCGATGCCCTCGCGTTTTTCCCCGCCAAAGTGGGATGTGCCGTGCTGCGTCCGCGTGCGTGGGTGTGGCAAACGAATGTGGAGCGCTTGGCCCAAATTCCTAGATGAAAGCTTCGTGTACACGAATCCCTCTCTCACTCCCTCGGCCCCCGTGTCGGGAGGACGCGACGAGGATGAGATCACCTGCCCGATTCGATACGTCCCCGTGTATAACGAGGGCTTTCATTGTGTCGAATTTAATGTGTAATGTATCTCACAATAGAATTTGTTTGTCAATTAGTCGTTAACGTTACAAGTGCCTGCATAATTAAAATTATAATCCATTTTCTCTGATTAATATTTCCTCCAACGAATAATTCCCGTTCAAAATATATTCAACGCCACTTTCGGTTTGACAATGTCAGCTTTCGACCGGAAGTGACGTTATCCGAAAAAAACGTCACTTCCGGTTTGAAAACCTCGATTTTCAAACGGAAGTGACGTTATACGAAAAAAAACGTCACTTCCGGTTTGAAAACCTCGACTTTCAACCGGAAGTGACGTCATACGAAAAAAAAGTCACTTCCGGTTTGAAAACCTCGACTTTCAACCGGAAGTGACGTCATACGATAAAACGTCACTTCCGGTTTGAAAATCTGAGTTTTCGACCGGAAGTGACGTCACACGAAAAACGTCACTTCCGGTTTGGTACTATCAGTTTTCGACCGGAAGTGACGTCACACGAAAAAAACGTCACTTCCGGTTTGAAAATGTAATTTTCCGACTGGAAGTGACGTCGCACGTGAAATACATCACTTCCGGTTTCATGATCTCGATTTTTCGACCGGAAGTGACGTTTTCCCCTGTGACGTCACTTCCGATAAAAAAAACTTATAAAACTTGGATTTTCCAACTGGAAGTGACGCGTTTCACCTGTGAAGTCTACTTTTTAATGGGCACATGAGACTCTCGAGAACAGCGCCGACGATTGAGGATACGCGCGCCTAGCGCCGTAATGATGCTAAGTTTATTGTAAAATATCGAGTACGCGCAAACTTTATACTCGACATTATACGTCGGCTAACGCAGCGTCACCGGTCGCGATGGAACGAACATGAAGTGTATCGAATTTCAAACGATTCGCTCGCTGTTTCACAATCAGTTGAGCTTGAACGGATTTGCACGTCGGCACCGATGTCTCAAGTATCGAGTGTTGTGGAACTCGTCCGCACGGTGAAACCGGCTCGCTCGCCCGCGGACGCATATTTTTCAATCCCGTCGGCTTCAACGCGCGGAAGAAAATGGCAAGAAGAAAATTGCGCGCGTCGCACGCGCCCGATGAATTCTCGGAAGCTCGTGTTTATGATCTCGCACGAAGAACCATTCGGAGAACAAGCCGGAGACTCGAGGATTCGCCCTGCTGCGGATATCGATTTTGCAATCGCCCAATTCATAATTCACCAGCGGCATCGGCGCGCCTCGTGCCAAGCGGAGTGTTTTGTAAATTGGTAAACATTGGAGAAATAGTTGTTTGCATGGCAGGGGCGCAGAACTCCACTTTTTACGCCCATGTCATTCACATAGTTTTTCTTTTCATTGCAAATTCACGAAAATGAAGCTTTTTGTTTTTGAGAAGTGTGCGTAAAAAGACACTTTCTCGCACTAGTGCGAGGAAAATACTGTATTGCGTTTGTAGGCATGCGCAGTGTTATTCTCGCACGCGATGCGAAAAAGTGCCTTTCCGACCTCACTTAGACTAATGTTTTTTTATTCGTTTCCTAGTTTAAGTTCCCTAAGGACACCGTTCCGAAAAACATACAACAACGACTGAGGCATAAAATGTCGAAAAATTGAACAACGACAATAACAAATCATGAACTAAAAATTAAATTATATAAATACAAATATAATTATAAAAATTATATTGCAACCAAAAAATTGACCTGACGTATAAAAAAAAATAATATAGAAGAGTATGAAAGAATGAAAATAACTTCACAGGAACGGAATGCGGAATTTTGCATGCATGCGTTAGGAAAAAGAGACATTATCTATAGTTTAGCCGTCGTCTGAACACGCAATCGAAATATCTTTCAATATCGTCGGAAATAAAAATAGAAAAAAATTTATCGCGGCCCTTTTCACTCCGCCGTTCTATAGTACCGCAGTAGGCAATTTCATATCCGCCGAGAAAGAAATATAAGTTTAGTGGCTGGGCGAAGGCGCGGCTTGACGTGAGTCTTATCGCGAGAGATCGGAATCGTGTAGTCTCTCTTCACGTTTCCTCTACTCAGCAGTAAGAATCTCGTCGAAAAAAGAGAGGAAAGAAAAAAAGGTGTCTCCGCACCTGCTTTGTGACCACTGCGAGTACGAGTGTGCGAGGGCTGCCTCAGTCACGCGATAATCTGGGCGCGACCTTACTCCCCCTTTATTTATGATTATTGACGATAAGGTACGAAGCCTGTTGTTCGAGGGATATTCGTTATTTAGCGGAACAGCATTCCGACCACTCGCCTTCCAACGACCGCGAGAATCCCAAATCAAGTCCATTAAATATCGTGAAACTTTAATCGTCGCACCTTATATTCGTGGTAAGAAAATATGTACAGTGAAATAAGCAATTGATTTCTACCTTGAAACAAAAATGATACTGCCCTTACATTTTTTATGACACACAGGGTAATTTAGTGGGCGTCCTTAAGGGGTTCTCCGGGGACCCGACATTCCCCAAGCGTTTCAGAAACAGCTGTTTCTCATCGAATCCATTGAATTTCGTGAAAATTTAATCGACGCACATTAATCTTTATTCGTAATAAGAAAATATATATATATATATATAGTAAAATAATAGAATTGATTTTTTACCTTAAAAAACAGACTTTGAAAGAAGCGCAACTGTTCCTACAATTTTTTAATGACATCCAGCATAATTTCGTGGGCATTCTTACGGGGTTCTCCAGGGACCTGACATTCCCCAGGCGTTTCAGAAACAGCAATTTCTCTTCGAATCCATTGAATTTCGTGAAAATTTGATCGACGCACATAAATCTTTATTCGTAGTAAGAAAATATATATATATATATATATAGTAAAATAATAGAATTGATTTTGACCTTAAAAAAAATGTTGAAAAAAGTGCAACTGTCCCGACAATTTTTTATGACATCCAGCATAATTTCGTGGGCATTCTTACGGAGTTCGCTGAGGACCTGACATTCCGCAAGCGTTCCAGAAAAAGCCTTTTCTCATAAAATCCATTAAATTTCGTGAAACTTGAATCGATGCACTTTAATCCTTATTCGTAGTAAAAAAAATCTATAACAATAAAAGTATTGACTTTTACCTCTTTTAAAAAAAGGTAACATTAAAAAAATAATTAAAAAAAAAAGTGCAACTGCCCTTATAATTTTTTATGACGCCCAGGATAATTTCGTGAGCGTCCTTAAGGGGTTCTCTGGAGACCTGACATTCCCCGAGCGTTCCAGAAACAGCCGACCTACAACTGTATTCCACTTCCAAAGGGCGACCCTTACGATACATTGCATTGCACCGTGACATTTCGCGCCTCTTGTCAATCTCATCGGCGCTGATTAAAAGATCGAAATCAACATTTCTGCCCATTATCCATCCCCAACCATTTTAACGAGCAGCATCAAAGCCCGACGGCTTTGATGCTGCTCGTTAAAGCGTAGTAGCGTCGAATCGTTGAGAACATAAAAAAAAAAAAAATACAAAAAAAAAATGGGACTCGTCGAGAGATTTATCCGAAGAATTTTCAATCGCCATAGGCCTAGAAAGTTCATTATGAAAAAAAAGCCATCATGAAAAAAGTAATGCGATTTCTCGTTCGGCAAATTGGCTGAAATGCCCTCGAGTTATAGTCGCTCTCCACTGCTGTTACGAATCGAGGCTCTAAACACGAGAGCTTCTATTTGCAGTCATTAGCACGTTCGATCTGCCGCTTGACCTCACCTAGATTTCGCTATACATCTAATTTTCTTTTTTTTTTTGGTACCTATTTATCGTAAACGAACCCGGGGTTAGAGGGGTGAGCCAGGGGCAAAACGGCCCCACCGGCAGTACGGAAAAAAGTATATTCGAAAAGTATAATTATATAATATTATAATTATAATATGAAAATATTTATATAATATTATAATTATAATATGAAAATATTTATATAATATTATAATTATAATATGAAAATATTTATATAATATTTATAAAATGTTTATTTTACCCCGCTTTGTTCTACGTGTCTTGTGCACATACTTTGACTGCTGAGAAACCGAAGGGCATATCTGTGATAATCTAATTTTCTTTTTTTTTGGTACCTATTTATCGTAAACGAACCCAGGGTTAGAGGGGTGAGCCGGGGGCAAAACGGCCCCACCGGCAGCACGGAAAAAAAGTATATTCGAAAAGTATAATTATATAATATTATAATTATAATATGAAAATATTTATATAATATTTATAAAATGTTTATTTTACCCTGCTCTCTTCTACGTGCTTGTGCACATACTTTGACCGCTGAGAAACCGAAGGGCATAGATAATTCCTTCTGTTTTTTACCTACTGGTAAAAAAAACAGAAGGGCGTATCTCCGATAATTTAATCCGCAACTTTATGCCAAACACGCCCTTCCGTTTCACAGCAGTCAAAGTGTGTGCACAAGACACGTGGTAGAGAGCGGGGTAAAATGGAATGTTTAAAAATATTTTTCGCATATACTTTTTTCCGTGCTGTCGTTGGTGTCGTTTTGCCCCCCGACTCGACCCTCTGTTTTTACGCGATAAATTTGTCACGGTCTGGGGTCGACACGCGAACCTAACGACTCTGATTACTTCACCACGATACACGCGGCGTTTCACATCGCATGTGCTTTACAACTATTGCTTTTACTTTCTCTTGTTACTTCGACCCACTCCCTGAACTGAATGGATCTAATCGTACTTCAATCTCGAGGATTCGCTGCTAAAAGTTCTGGCTAATCTCACGCCCTAGGAAAAAGTTCCGAGAATTCTCTACCTCTGTATATATACATGTATACAAAAAAAAATATATATGTATATTTTTTTTTTGTTTTCGTATTTTGCCGAAGGAGACGAGGAGGAGAACAAGAAACGTGAAGCTCCTGCGGCCGAAGTCTCTGACAAAACAGCTTACTGTTTGCGCCGTAAAGAGAAGTGTTTCATTGTGTTCGGACGGCAATGGCTCTCTCCATTTAACGCGACAGCTAACTTCTCGAAGTTGCGGAAACTTCTTGCCTTAGGGTATCCAATGTCCTGTCCGGCCAGCTACGTACCTCGCTGTGCTAAATTTTCCCTTGAGACGCGAACGCGCTCTTCCACATAATAATAATAATAATAATAAGTATTATTATTATTATATTCATATTAGATATAGATAGGTAAGGTCGATAGGTAAAGAAATAGATATTTTTATTATGCATATGTGCGAATACAGAGATTCAAAATTCAGAGAGATCTGCTTTGTATAAAATTTTGTTACAAAATTGCTTACAAAAATTATGAATGCATAAGCCATGAAACCCATGTAGTTAGTTATTATTATCGTAAGGCTCGCTTAGATGTCGGTCAGCGAAGCTCTGAGTCTGAAAAAACCGGTACATTTTTTCTTGAACGCTCTCTTCAACATAATAATAATAATAATAGTAATCCTTATTATTATTATTGTCCATATTAATTGATGGATTAAGTTTGAAGAAGGTATCTTAAAAAAAAAAATGTATTATATACACATAGCGTTTTTATCAAAGAGGCAAATATAGCGCATTGGGCATTAAAGACGTCGATCAGAAATTAAAGGTCGAACATACGATTACATCGAATCTCCGAGACTTTGGGTCTTCGAGTTTGAATCTTTGACCTTTCATTCGACAATATTTTCTTTCGATTTGCGGTTTGATTTCTGTCGGCTAAACAAAAAAACGATTGCGATCGTTTGGCAAATGCATTCGCCCTTGGGAATGAATGTTTCTCAGTTGAAGGTGCACGGCGGTCAATATTGACACGCTACGATGCACGAAGCCCGCTCGTAGTCCTCAGATAGAAAATATAGTTTTCCAAGTATAGCCTTCCCGTATAATTTTCTCCGTAATTCCTCGTCATTAATTTCTTTTTCTGTACCATCCCCCCCTTTCGAGCTCTACGAACAGAGACGAAGAAAAATGTCTAGAGAGTAACGCGCTTTGCCCCTTGCAACAATTTTCTTACTATTCTTATTATATTTTTAAATTCGCTTTATCCGCACCTGTGCAAATCCATCGCGGTTCCCAGTTCCGATAACAACGAGACGAGGCGAAAAATAAAGAAGGACGAAAAAAGACAACAGGGCGCGCCTCGGCGTCGGATGGGCTCGCGTCTTCGCACACACGCGGCATCGCACCGGGGCGCGGAGCTCGTGGCGCGCGCGAGTGTACACACCAGCGTCGATACACAATACAGTTTACGTTCGAGGTGCGGGAGGGACGGCGCGATAACCGGATGGGAGCGAAGGGGATAGGGGGGGAAAAAAAGAAGAAAGAAAGATCGTCGAACAGTCAGTGGCACGAGCGCGGAGCAGCGGAACGAGAGGGAGAGTGAGAGCCTCCCGAGAGAGCTTGAGGGATAGTCCGACGTCAAACTTCGAGCGATGCCTTTGGCGGTCGGGAGCGGAGGCGCGCGTTACTCGGACCGGCTCTGCGGGCGCTCGTTCTGTCCGGCCTTCGATACTTTACACCGCTCGGCGTAAATTTAAAAATAACATCGTTTATTTTTATATATTTTTTAATGAAAAAAAATAATCGAATTTTGAAAAAAAATAATAATTTTTTTTTTTATTCTTTTTTATCGATTATTAAATTTAAAAAATTGCTAAAAATTATATTTATTATATTACAACGTATGGGGCCTAACTCGACATTGGCCGGCGACGCGTCAGAGTATCACAGTACGTAAGTGGTTTGCATTGGACGAGTGACGGGACGTTAATAATCGATTAGGTATCGATTGTTGACACCGGTGTCGGACACGCTATCCGGGCCGATTTCGACGCTTCGCAGTTCCCACGAGGGAAACCAGTCGCTATGCCGGCGCCACGTTTCCCACGTTTTTTTCTCGCCGCGATTTTCTTCGAGGACGATCGAGGAATCGATTTTTTTTTCTTCGGTTCGGAGAAGCTTCGATAAAATTCGCAAGTTGAATTGAATTTTTTTTTTTATCGAGACTTAAAGACCAAAATCGACGGTGGCGCGATAAACCGACTATTGGACGCCGAGTGATGTGTGCACATTGTATCTGACTGTATTGTAGATAAAAGGTTCGAGAGCGGGGCACATAACAGTCGAGGCGCGGATAACGAGGAGGGAGAAGTTCTCACTCGTCGACGCGGTACGCGACGGTGTTTAGTCGCATTTTGTATTCCCCCGTTCGAATAGCGTAGAAACCAACGGCATCGTTTATGTACAACACGTTCGTGAGTTTAACGCTTTGGTTTCGGAATTTAAAAAAAAATTATATATATATATATATATATATATAAAATAATTTAAAAAATACATATATGTATGTGTATATCTATTTTGTCTGTGAATCGTGAGCTGCTCTGGGTTGCAATTGATGCGAGCGAGTTGCGTCCGTCCTACTTGAAGAATAAAGAAATCCTTAAGGTCATAGAACGACGATTGCGGCGCGCTGATTTTTGGCGTCGAGTTCGACGCGAAAAGAGCGGGTGACTTAAATTTTTTCTTCGAGAAACCACGCCACTGCTTAATCGGTGACTCACAGATAATCGGACGTTATCGGGCGGAAAGTTTAACGATAAATTAAGATACAAATGTTCGCAAAAGTACCAGCGCGTGAAGGCGGCGATTATGAATCGATCTGCTCGAAATTGTGACGAAGCACGACGAAACTGCTCGACGGTTTCGGTCAAAATAGCAAAAAGAAAATGAATGATAGTGCCGGTAGAACCGGAATGGGCATCAAGGAGAAAAACGAAAAGGTCTCACGCATCACACGTCTGACCGTTGTGAGTAGTGTTTTATTGAACTTTTTTTTTAGTTTTTTTTTTTTAGTTTTTCTAGCACTTATAACTCGATAAACAATTTTTTCGGCTTGGCACGTCCTTGATCTTAGCGGTTGCACGACGATGATTTTTTTATAGAACGGAATAGTAACGACCTGTGAATACAGTCGACTGCGCTGTTGTGCACCGCATTATTGTGCACAATTCACCGAGATCCACAGAATAGAACCGGAATAGTATAATAGGGGAATAGTTATCATGACCTAGGTGGGGACCTCAAAAGGGTTTCTTGAAAATTGGGACAAACAAACAACATTCCAAAGTATATTTAGGATACATTTTTTTAGCTATATATAAATAAAAAATGAGTCGCCTTACTGCACTTTTGCTCCGTTATAAAACAGCGAGGACACTTTATCGGTACTAATATAGAGATGTGAAGAACAGAATCAGAATATTATAAGGTAAACGTCCCAGTGACCAAACACGTCCCAGTGGCCGCGCAAAGCATACGCGCAAGAGAGACGCAAATACGATTTTTCATGTACGGGAACTGGGACTTCGCCCTTAAGTGTGCGGCCACTGGTACTCTTACCTTAACAGGCGAATAATTATCATGACCTAAGATGGGGACCTCAAAAGGGTTTCTTGAAAATTGGGACAAACAAACAACATTCCAAAGTATATTTAAGATACATTTTTTTTAGCTATATATTAATAAAAACTGAGTTGCCTCACTGCACTTTTCCTCCGTTATAAAACAGTAACGACACTTTATCTGTACTAATATATGGACGTGGAGTTGAAAGACCGCGAGAGGTCTATCTGAAGAAAAAAAACAATATTAAGGTTAATTGTGAGAAGTTCGACTGTATTACCCGTTCCGGGGAGCTTGCATAATTACGAGACGACCAAGACCTCGCGGTCACATCTCCCTTAGCTCCGTCGACGACAAGCGTAAAAAGCAGTTTCGTGGAAAACCGTTGTGAAGCGTGGCTTGGAAGCTCCGCGACCGAGTTAATTTACGTGAATTGCTTTCACAGCTTGCCGGCGCGATTTTTCTCGACCCCCGTAGTTTTATTTGCGTCATCTGCCAATCAAGTTCCATTGAATTTTTTTTACACATTACCGCATCTCAAAAAAAAAAAAAAAAAAAAAAAAAAAAAAAAAAAAAAAAATCACACGTTACACGAGCGCATAAGCGTGAATTTATTTCCGAGGACGTTTAATCGTTATTGCGATACAGTTCGTGTACGGTTTTGTAACATCGATACAAATTTCGAATCAACGACGTTATAAAAAAAAAGCTATAAAAAAAGCTCAAAAAAATTCGTGTGCAATTTTATGCAAGGCTTTTGTGCAATACAATCGTCCATTTTTAATTATCGAACGCTAGCTAAGCGCTTTTGAGCAGTGAAATTTCGAAGGCAGTTGGGGATGAACTACGTATTTAAAGCGATTCGAAGGATTTGGTATTAAAACTAAGCTTTGATGCGCGCGGTCCGACTCTGCTGGGGTGGGTGAAACTGCTCGGCAAAGCCAGTGTGCGAGCGGATTGACGTTGGAAAAGGAAAAACGCACTTCAACACGCTTGAAGCACGCTTGAACCGCCATGGCTAGAACAAATGTACAATATTCAGCGCTAACATTCGGATAACCAAGCGTTCGGATAAACGGGGCCATCGTTCGGATAATTCAGAGGGTTGGGATAATCGAGGTTCTACTGTATTTTGATTTCAATAATTTACTATCATTTTAGAAAAAAAAGTACTTTGATTGCAATAATTGACCTTAATTTTAGAATAAAAGTACTTTGATTGCAATAATTTACGTTCATTTTAGAATAAAAGTACTTTGATTGCAATAATTTACGTTAATTTTAGAATAAAAGTACTTTGATTGCAATAATTTACCTTAATTTTAGAATTAAAGTACTTTGATTCCAATAATTTACCTTAATTTCACTCAACAAGTCGATTAATTTTTCATTAAGATTGTCCATTCAATTAAACGTACCGGTTTTTCGTAAAAAAAATTCCACTCCGGTACATTGAATTTACAATTTTTTTAAGTGTAGTTTTTTTTTAAATTCGATCTTATCATTCACGATCTTATCGTGGAGGACGCCACAGAAGACGCGGCTTCGGAGACAAGGTCGGGTCAAACTGTCTGCAAATAGTTTCTATTATAATTTTCTTTTAATATCATAGGTCGTTAAAAATATAATTTTTTAACCAACGTGGGCTTGAATGACTTGGGATAGGTAAATTGTGATACCCGTCAGCACTAATGGTGTGAAAAAGCTGCGATGAAATGTGTGAGCTGACGGTGGCTAATGAGGCACGGCAAAGACCTCGTGAAACACTCGTACGTTAATCTGGACTGGCGGGTATAATGTGGCCCCTGGGATTGCCCGAGTTTCTGTTCCGGACACGGAGAATACGCTTCTGAATTACCGTCTCGTACGGCCACTCGCACACATTATAGACACACGCGACAGAGACGTAAATCTCTATCTCTCCACTATCAATAAAAAGCGGCATCTCTGAAGCTCAATTTCGAAATTATATCAGTCACTTTAACTGAAATACTATACTTTATCTGTGTCGCAAATATGACCGTTGATTTTAAACGATGAACTAATTGATTTTAATCGATGAACTAATTGATTTTAATCGATGAACTAATTGATTTTAATCGATGAACTAATTGATTTTAATCGATGAACTAATTGATTTTAATCGATGAACTAATTGATTTTAATCGATGAACTAATTGATTTTAATCGATGAACTAATTGATTTTAATCGATGAATTAATTGATTTTAATCGATGAACTAATTGATTTTAATCGATGAACTAATTGATTTTAATCGATGAACTAATTGATTTTAATCGATGAATGTGCTACTCGTTAGGCCTCCTAATTGCATCTGCTTTAATGAAGCTTCGAGAGCTCGCCTTGCGCCTGAAGACATATTTGTTTCTTGCTTAGATAAAATTCCAATTTTGTTGCGCGCTTTAGCATCCTGCAGGCCGAATGGAACCGGAAGGAACAGGATAGCTTGGGGTTTAGGAATGTAAAAAAAAAAAAAATATTTTTCATTAATGTATTTTATTTTGGCCTGTCCTGTTAACAGGTCCCGGCTCAGGCAATGCAGCCGTCATCGCGGGCCAACCCCCCGGCACCTCGGGTCCCGAGTCCGGGCGCGTTGCGCCCTTACACGCCTCCGGACCTCTCCTCTATACCCCACATGGACGGTACGCCACTGCCGAATCAAACGCCTCATAACAGCACCTCGAATGGGACTACCGACGGCGCACCGGAAATCGGACCCTACATCGTCGGCAGCCCGATCGATCTCGGGAATATCGACAATGTCGATAACATTGGTATCACTCTGAGGCCACAACGCGGTGGACGTAGAAGAACCAGGGAACATATAGAACTCGAGGAGACCGGAAATCCAATTTCGCAGCAGGACGGTCAGTTCAATAAATCTTAAAGCACTCGGTCAGCAATAATTTATCAGGAAAACGAAAAAATGATTATCTGTTATTCCGTTATTATTATTATTGACAATAATAGTTATTAGTAATGATAATAGCTATTATTATTATTAATGATAATAGTAACAGTTATTATTGATAATAATGATTGTTATTGTTATTATTGTTATGATTTATAATATTTTCTGTGAACAATTTTATTTTTAGTTTAGCACTCATTTGACTAGAGTGGACCGCTGCAACCTCCTTAAAGGTAAATCAGTTGATTTATCTTCCGCGTATTAGCGAAGGTGACACGTAATCGACCGCTCGTATCCTGTCGGAGAAACTAGTCCGCGAACAATGCGGATGCTCCGCTATCGCATTTCGTTCAACCCCGACCGGGCAGAAGCGGTGTGATTGTCCCTTGCCATTTCCGACTTGCCCGGCCGACGATCTTATCGCCTCCCGTGGGGGCCTCCGGAAAGGTGTGTTTGCCGATAATCGATACACCCACACCAACACACCGTCATTACATTAGTTCCACGAAACTAATGCTCGCCGGGATCGATGGCGCGGAATCGGAATTGGGAGTTGATATGACGACGTGGAACGAAAATCATCGTCCAATGCAAGATTTCTTCGGAATTAGCGACCCGGATTTCGACGACGATCGACTCGAAGATCAAGAAAAAAAAATACATGAAAACTGAAAAAATGAAAAGGTGGAACTCCAGTAGCGCTTACTTGCGTCATCGATAAGGCGTTATCATCACCGTCATTCAATACATTCAATACATTCGTTCTAAGAAACGAATGCTCGCCGAGATCGATGGCATGTAGGCGGGACTGGGAGAAGACATCGGCTTCTGATAAAATCATCACCCAATTAAAGATTTCTTCGGAATTAACTACTACAAGTTCAACGACGATTGACGATTGAAAAAAAAATACATGAAAACTGAAAAAATGAAAAAGTGGAACTGCAGTAGCGCTCAGTTGCTTCATTGATAAGGCGTTATCATCACCGTCAATACATTCGTTCTACGAAACGATCCAAGATAGATAGGTAGACCTTTATTTGGTACATGGATAAATCCCTTAAGTACCATTGCAATACAAATCCCCTTTACTGCAATACAATCCCCTTGGCACCATTGCAATACAAAAGATAACAATTTAGTGTAGACTTTACTTCCCACTTGGACACGAGTAGTGCAGAATAAGCGTAACAAACAACTTAGTAGACAAGTTTTAACAGTTTGTAGTTGACAGTTGTGTAGCTCATAAAAAACACTGAGTGAAGGCTCGTAAAGCGAAGCAGGTAAAGACGAGGGAAGTGAAAACGATAAATTATTTAAGATCTGAAGACAACGACTGTGTAGAACGAATTCATCATCCAATTGAAGATCTCTCCGGAATTAACGACTCGAGTTGCGAAGCCTCGAAAGCAAGCAAAATAAGTAAATGAAAGAGCGGGAAGCGAGCACCGCTCCGTTACACCATCGATGGGGCACAATCGATCGTCCGAGATAGCAATCTCGTAGGCGTTATCGATCGCGCGGTAAACACGGAAGGTTACCCACGTGGCAGCCGGGACAGCAGGCCGGTTATCGTAGCTCGCATCGCGCCACGACCTTGGCGTGTGGGAAACCCGGAGCGGTACAGTCCATACCGAGCGTAAAGTGCACAGTAATCTGCACTGATGGCCGTGCCGACTGGTTATTACATTTCCGTCCGGTATTGACGAACCACGAGCCATTTACCCGGCCTCGTGTGCATCGGCGTCCCGCATCGCCGTTCGGCGTCTACGTCGATCCACGCGACAGCCGCATTCTCGCGCCGCTTCGAATTGACCGTCAACTTGTTGCCGGTAAGCGAGGAAAACTACGGAAGAGGCACGCGCATGCGCGTTCGACGCCCGAAACGTCACCGCTCTCGACAGCTGGTGGGATCGTCCGGATATCTCGGGCTTATTCAGTCTCGCTGCGCACGTGTAAAACGACGTTCGCGTTCACTCCGTCACGCATGCGGAACAAAGATGGCAGCGACGGGGAGGACAGTGGTACTCCGCTCCGTTGTAATCAAACGAAACAACAAAAATCCGCGGGGAAAAGAGGATCGACGAAAATCCTGGATAAAAAAAATTTTCGAAAGAGAAGAAAAAAGATACTTAAAAAAATAAGCTCGAAGAATCCGCTGGGATAGTTGTGGAAACGCTGTAAAAAAAATTCGTATGCAATTTAATTTACTGGTACTGGAAGTTTTTATGCATGAGACAGGTGTATTAAATTGCATGTAAAATTGTGATGAAAAATTAACGTACAGTATATTTGAAACTTCAGAAAAAAGTTTTAATAATTTACTTTGATTTTACTATGAAAGTACTTTGATTTCAGTAATTTACTTCAATTTCAATGAAAAAAGTATGTCAATTATTCATTGAATTGAAATTCTTGCATAAACACTTCCAATCCTGTACATTAAATTTCATTTTTTTACAGCAACGGTGAAAAAATTTGTATGAAATTTAATGTCCTTGTACTGGAAGTTTTTATGCATGAAAACTGGTGTATTAGATTGCACGTTACAACTGTGATAAAACATTTTCATAGAATATGTTCAAATCTTTAAAAAAAACTCTACATTTAACAATAAATTATTAAAAATAAAAATAAAAATAAAAATAAAAATTACTAAAACTAAAGTAAACTTTAATTTTACTATAAAAGTACTTTGAATTCAATAATTAACAATTAATCTCACTGCAGCCGTTCGTTAATTTTTTTTCATCACAAATTGTACATTAAATTGAATGCACCAGTCCTAGCACAAAAACTTCCATTCCGTTGCATTAAATTAACAATATTTTGTTTCAACAGCCCGCGAAGATTCTCGAGTCGATCAGAAATGTCCCGCGTCCCTCGCCGGCACGAGGGCGCCCGATCGGGTGGCCCGACGGCACGATTCGTTGAGCGCTACTGTTCGAGCTCTAACACCATCCAGTTGTTATAGATTACGGTAGTTCGCGTAACGGCTGTCGGGGCGTCGAAAGGCCCGAGCGGGTCGTGCGCTCTCAGTGCCACCTACGAAGCGGTCGTTCGAGCTCCCGGTGGCTAAAAATTACGACGGCGTAACCCCGGGACGAGCGACGAGAATCGTGCGAGTGCAAAAAAAAAAAAAACTCACGCGTCATCGCCGCAAACGTGTACCGAACGAAATTGATCGCCGTGGTAATTTGTCCGGACAATTAGTGGGCTCTCCGTTGCCGGACGACTACGCCGGTCTTTCGCATCAACGTTATTTCATTGTTTCTTTATTTTTTTTTATTATTTGTTTAAATCTTTCGAAACCTGCCGTTCAGCCGTGCGATTCTCGGCACGCACGTGCGCGCACCCACCGACGAATACGTCACGTCCTGCGGCGGGGTGTGGCGAGACGAGCATCCCGGGGAGCTATGACGTATGCAAACGTCTCGTTGACTCGGTGCGTTCGCTCGGACGACCTTTATCACGGGATGGACGCAGTCGTCCAACGGAGTTTCGACTCGGCGTCGATTTAATGTAACACAGACGGTGTTAACGGGAAGCTCTACGACCTGGGCAGTGCGGCGGACGGCGCGACCGTGAAAATAATAATAATAATAATAAATACAAAAAGAAAACAACGGTTTTTTCCGTGCGGATACCGCACGATGAGTAATCGGATCTAGGATCAAACCAACCGTCGCAGTTCCAACGGAAATATCGCCGGTGCGCCGGGGAATTCGTTCGATAAATCGCGAGTTACTCTGCGAAGTGTTGTAACCGGTGTTGCTTCGACATTGTCTTCCGCTCTGAGGCAGGTATGGACGTAACGGTGCACGCGTGCGAACGGTTGTGTAACCGGTGTCGAGGAACTCTGTGAAAAAAATAATTGAAGACAACGATACCTAAGCAGATACGGAGAACTGGAAGAAAAGAGGGATCAATCGTGACCTTGAATACATCGAACGTAGTCGCGATTCGCCGCAAGCCGTTTTAGACGGTTCATAAATAATCATAATAATAATAATAAAATAAAATACAAGAAAAAGAATTCTCGAGAGGAAATAAACGATAAAAGCCGACGAATATAGACGTAAAAAAAAATAACAGATCCGAAGTTGATCCGGAGAGTAGGAAAAGTTAAGAGGGCTCACGAAAACATCGTCACGAGACGAGACAAGGAAAATATTATCGAGAAATAGTGAACCATAAGTGGCGAGGAAAATAGAGACGCGCCTGGAAGTTGGCGTTGGGAAGGCGTACTTCAATCGTGACCTTGAATCGATCGAACGTGCTTCGTGGTTCCCCGCAAGCTGTTCCAGACGCCTCTGAGAAAAAAACATAACATAAATATAACAATTACGAACTCGATCGGGAGAACAGGAAGAATTAAGGCACACGGGGACATTGTCACGAGACGAGACAAGAAAAGTGTTCTCGAGAAGGAATAAACTATAAGAGCCGACGAAAATAGAGAACGTGCATCGCGATTCGCCACAAGCTGTTCCAGGTGCTTCTGTGAAAAAAATAAAAAAATATTAAAAATACAACAATTCCGAATTCGATCAGGAGAACAGGAAGACTTAGGAGGGTGCACGAAGACATTGTGACGCGACGATCCAAGAAAAATATTCCCGAATTGAAGAAACGATAAAAGCCGACGAAAATAGAGACGCGTTTCGAAGTGGCCGTTGGGAAGGCGTACTTCAATCGTGACCTTGAATCGATCGAACGCACGTCGCGATTCGCCGCAAGCTGTTCCAGACGTTCCTCCGTTGCCCTCTGAATTCTTATCACGGCTGATACGTCTTCCTCTCGTCTCTCCTCAACGCAATAAAGTGTGGTGCATAGTCACAAGAAAACAAAGGCTAAAATAAAGAATAAAAACAAACGGGAATGTCTGGTAAATTTGTGTTTCATTGGAACAAATTTTCGACGTTCAGAGTTGATTCTCCGTATTGGAGGAATGCACACACGTTCCCCGCGAGAAGCCCTTTAGATGCGTCGGATTTAATAGATTAGTTTCGCAGCGAAAGTGGAAGAAAAAAAGAATATATATACGGAGGCAAGGTTGGAAGTGATAGCTGGATTATATCCGTCTCTAGTCCGTGCACAACATTCTGCGCTTCGACGTGACGGACGATGGAATAAAGTACACCGAGGGGAGAGAGCCGTGCATCCTCATTAGAGAAATGAGACGCTGAACGACACAGTTTCGTCGTTATAATACGCAATATATAACCGGTGTCCGGAGTGTTCGACAAAAAAATATATATATATATACATATATATATATATATATAAAATATAAAAACGATGGATTTCCGGGGGACTAAGGTCATCCAATGGCTGAACGAGTTCAGATCGCGCTTCCACCTTTATCTTCACTCACACAACAGTAAGTCGTCATCTGGCATTGCTCGACGCTCGAGTTCACGATAACGCACCGTAGGGATATAGAAAATTATTTAAAAAAAAGAAACAAAAAATTTTAAACGCCCACGAGTCAGTATTGTCGAGGCTGTTGATGTCCCAGCCGAGTTTCATAAAATCGTCCAGTCGACTGGGAGCGAGATGAAGAGCTATCGATTGTACGACGGTCTGTATCTTGTATTCCGGTCTCGTGCAATGAATAATTAGGCGATCGGTAACGAGCCGACGAGTTGCGACGCAGTTGCATTTTTTTTTTTTTTTTTTTTTCTCTCTATATATAATCGTACTTCATTTTTCCGAGTGCCGGGAAAATCGATTGTAGCTATTACGAGCCGGCTTACCCGAGTACGGTGAGTTTCAACGTGGCTTCGCCAGCAACAAGCTGGATTACACAATACCACTTGTTCTCGTGCGGCGCTACGAGATCGTGAACTTTTATATCCGAAGCTCTGTGATTCTATAATGCGATAAAAATGTGAAGCTAACTTCCCGCTCTGGCTGTAGGAGTAAATGTGGGCGTTGCATTGTTACCGGTAATTTCACCGTGAAAATATACCGGTACGTGACTGAAATAACCGATAGTGCCCGAATTTCGTATCGGTTTATGAGACGGTGAAATAAATTCTATCCTGGCGATTAATCTATTTTTAGTTTTATTAATTCAGTTCTTTTTTTTACGCGCGCTACGTGGTTAAGCGCACAAAAGCCTGTTGCACGTAATCTCAGCATCGCGAGTTCGAGCCCGACTTTACGACGTTTTCTTTTTCTCTGTTATTTTTAAATATTTTGTCAACACGCCCGTTTCTGTCACTGCCATTGAAAAAAATTTCAATTATATTGTAAAATTTTTTTTTTCAATTATATTGCATGACTTCAGGTCCAAAAAAGAGCTTTTCGAATGACTTCCGGATTGAAAATAAAAAATTTTGACCGGAAGTGACGTCATGTAGAGAAAACGTCATATCCTGTTTGAAAATCTCATTTTTCGATTTTTCATAATGTAATTGCGAAGGCCGCTGCTAATCGAACCCTCGACATATTATTATTCCCTTCTCACACAGGTCATTGATCAATAAGTCAATGACGTCTTTGCCGTCGGACAGCCGTTTCTAACC
This sequence comes from Ichneumon xanthorius, assembly GCA_917499995.1. Taxonomy (NCBI): domain Eukaryota; kingdom Metazoa; phylum Arthropoda; class Insecta; order Hymenoptera; family Ichneumonidae; genus Ichneumon; species Ichneumon xanthorius. The sequence continues at coordinate 13,385,820 of OU824205.1, read as the reverse complement.
GCAGACACGTTGTATTTATCAACTCGCATTTAACCTGCAACACATCAGGAAGTTATGAAGATAACGAGCACTTCGCTTTTCTTAAAATTTTGGAAATTATACGTGCCAATGTCAAAGAAAACTGCAAGATTCCGAGAGAACAGTGCTGATCTTAAGATCATCAGTAATTAGGAGATTAAAAAATCCGACCCACAAATACCGTCATTTCGTCACATAAAAGTTCTTGTGTTTTTTTTTTTTTTGCAGTCGGAACAACTAGGGCGGAAAATGGAGATCCGCCCGGGGACGACCGGCCTCCGACCCACCAGCAGGAGGAGCACGAGGAGAGAATAGTGTTCGTCAATGCGCCACATCAACCAGCTAAATACAGGAACAACCACATTACAACGGCCAAGTATTCGCTATTATCGTTCATACCTTCTTTCCTGTTCGAGCAGTTTCGACGATACAGCAACTGTTTCTTCCTCTTCATCGCCCTCATGCAGGTAAAAAAAGATTCGGATACGAATATATCGGATACAAGTTCAGCGATCCAAAATTAACTCGTTCCTTTATTTTACACAGCAAATTCCCGACGTCTCGCCCACTGGAAGATACACGACGCTCGTACCGCTCATCTTCATACTCACTGTTTCAGGACTCAAAGAAATCGTCGAGGACATTGTGAGTAAAATTCTCACGATTCACTGCAAAGGTTTTCGTCTTAGCCTCTGAAAAAATAAAAAAAAAAAATAAATAATATACCAGTTTAAGGTAGTCCTTGCGGTACAGTCAAGCCAATCGAGTACAACATTTTTAAATGGTTTGCACACATTTTAATGTGATAAATACTGAATGTACGATAAATTTACAGAAAAATAACTGAGTTTGCGCCGATAAATCCATGGGCATTCGCCGAACAAAATTTTGTTTGGTTAAACGAAATTGTCCAGGTGATTTTTCCTACGCGACTGGAAATATTTAATGAATTTTATTCTTATCGTTTCAGAAAAGGCACAGAGCCGATGACGAGATCAATATGAGAGAGGTCGAAGTACTGAGAGACGGAAAGTGGCAATGGATCCAGTGGCGCACAATCGCCGTGGGAGACGTTGTCAAGGTGAGCCAATAAACGACGTTGATCAGAATAATCGCATCGAATAGTTCATGAAAATATTTAACCGACAATATTTTTTTTAGGTCCATAACAACAATTTCTTCCCCGCTGATCTGATACTTCTTTCCTCGTCGGAGCCGCAAGGCATGTCCTTCATCGAGACTGCCAATCTCGATGGCGAGACAAATCTGAAGATCAGGCAAGCTCACAACGAGACAGCGACGCTTTTGGACACCGTTGAGTTGATGAATTTTAAAGCCAACATCCAGTGCGAACCACCGAACAGGCATCTTTACGAATTCAACGGCGTTCTACGAGAAACGAATAAGCAGTAGGTCGATTTATCGACGAACTTTTTTTAAGTTCAATTTCAACGAGGTATTTTAATCATTTGATATCGATTGCGGTTTGCAGAAGCGTGTCACTCGGTCCTGATCAGCTTCTGTTGCGCGGCGCTATGCTGCGTAACACGAAATGGGCCTTCGGCGTTGTAATCTACACCGGCCACGATACGAAACTCATGCAGAACAACACAGCGACCGCACCACTCAAACGCTCCACTCTCGATCGTCTTACCAACACCCAAGTTCTCATGCTCTTCTTCATATTGCTGCTACTGTGTTTCGTGTCGGCGATATTCAACGTGCTGTGGATGAACGCTAATCAACAGAGTCTTTGGTACTTAGGAGTGCACGGTTAGTTTTTTTTTTTTTTTTTAATCACTTATTTTCATATTTTATATTTCGTATTGAGAATCAAAATGAGCTTTCACTCATCAAAATCGAACGGAAATTACAAATTTGGCTTCACAAAAACTGCGTAGAAATAATTACTTGATTCTTTTTTTCAGAGGCTATGACGAAAAACTTTGCAGTGAATCTGTTGACTTTCATCATCCTTTTCAACAATCTCATACCGATATCCTTGCAAGTTACACTGGAAGTCGTGAGGTTCGTTCAGGCGACTTTTATCAACATGGACATAGAGATGTATCACGCCGAGACCGACACGCCCGCGATGGCGAGAACGAGCAATCTCAACGAGGAGCTTGGAATGGTCAATTACGTGTTCACCGACAAGACCGGCACTCTGACGAAGAACGTTATGGAGTTCAAACGTTGCTCGATAGCTGGAAAATTCTACGAGTAAGTTCGTCGGACAAGTTCGATGAACGCCGATTATCGGCCATCGATACCGTGGAATATTCGTCAGTTGGCGGCAGATTAACGCGTTTGAAAAGAAAACCTGATACTTCCAGTTCGCCGACGTTGGCGGAAGCGAGTGGAAGCGCGAGTAGGCCGAAGAGCGAACTGGTAACCGACATACTCGAGGGTCGAACGAAGCAAGATCAGACGACTGTCGAAGACAAGAAAAAATCTCTGTCGGCGGGCATTTTGCACGAATTCATGGTGATGCTGTCGGTTTGTCATACTGTCATACCCGAGAAAGTGGATGGTGAGATAATCTATCACGCCGCATCTCCCGGTGAGTAAAAAAAAAAAACAATTGCAAAATGAAATTTACGGATTTCGTCGTATTGAGACAATTCTTCAATCTATTCGTTACCGCTGATTACAAAACTATAACTCATTTTACTCTTAGCGTGCTAGTTTATTCAGAAACTCGTGTTGAACATGAATTATACAGATTTTTCAGAAATTTCAAAATCCCATAACATTTAAACGATTTGATCAGTTTTTGCCAAATTACTAAATCACTAAATCTGGATTTTAGTGGACGAAAACAGCTTCCTCTATGAGGAAGCACAAAAAAAACGAATGAATGCGTCTCAAAAATTATGAAGACCAATAATTTATCTTTTTTTTTGCATCTTTCGCAGATGAGAGAGCTCTGGTCGACGGTGCCCGAAAGTACGGCTACGTATTCGACACGAGAACTCCGGCGTACGTCGAGGTTCTCGCACTCGGCGAGCGTCTGCGTTACGAGATATTGAACGTCATAGAATTCAACTCGACGAGAAAAAGGATGTCAGTTATCGTGAGAACGCCCGAGGGGCAGATAAAGCTGTTTTGCAAAGGCGCCGATTCGGTGATATACGAAAGACTCGCGCCGCAGACACCGGAAGCGGGCGATCCGGATCAGGAGAGCTTCGACGATTTTCGTCAGACCACGCTCGATCATCTCGAGGCTTTCGCTACCGAGGGACTCAGGACTTTGTGTTTCGCTTACGCCGATATACCGGACAGCCGGTATCAGTGGTGGCGTGAACTTTATCACAAAGCTTCGGTGAACTTTGCTAATCGCGAAGCTCAGGTCGAGGAGGCTGCGAACTTGATCGAGACAAAATTGTTACTTTTGGGAGCTACGGCGATCGAGGATCATCTTCAAGATCAGGCAAGTTCGATCGATTTAGATTCATAGATGACCCTGAAGATATCTTTTTTTATTTCTTATTTTTTTTTCTTCCCAAAGCAGTGCATTGACCCAACATTAGCAATTATGAAATTTGATGTCGTGCAGACATCTTCAGGGTCATATTTAAAGTGTCTTAATGAGATGGAGTAGTTTTTAACTCTACGGTTTTTTTCTTTTTTTTCACAGGTTCCAGAAACGTTACAGGCCCTCATTCAAGCGGAAATTGCCGTTTGGGTATTGACGGGGGACAAGCAGGAGACTGCGATAAACATCGGTCACTCTTGTCGATTAATAACTCAATCGATGCCTCTGATAATAGTTAATGAAAGTTCATTAGATGTGAGTTGTTCTTAAGAATATTTTTTATGCATCAAAAGCATGTCAATTCCGAGAAATTGGTGCGACTGAAGACATATTATCTCGTTACAGAAAACGAGAGAAGTGATAAATCAGCACTGCGTAGATTTCGGCCAAGACCTTCGTTGTCAGAACGACGTTGGTCTAGTTATAGATGGAAATAGTCTGAAGTACGCACTTTCTTGCGACCTGAGACGAGACTTTCTGGACTTGTGCACATCGTGCAAGGTCGTGATATGTTGTCGTGTCTCCCCGATGCAGAAAGCCGAGGTAATTTCATAATAATTGATAATAATATAATAATAAAAGCTGCAAAGTAATTCCATTATTGAAGATTGTTTACAAAGCATCGCTCGAGGAAATGTGCTAGTTTATTCGACTAAATTGTACTCGTCTCATGTTTCCAGATAGTAGATTTAGTCACGAGTAACACGAAAGCAGTGACGCTCGCTATTGGCGACGGAGCCAATGACGTAGCGATGATACAGAAGGCTCACATCGGTGTCGGTGAGTTCGATAATATTCGCGGACCTGTGTCGATTTATTTAATCACCTTCTCGAAAGATCTTGTACTCATTTTCTTTACGAACATTCCCTCTCAGGTATATCCGGTGTGGAAGGTCTTCAAGCGGCCTGCGCTTCTGACTACTCGATAGCCCAGTTTAGATTTCTGAAGCGTCTGCTGTTCGTCCATGGCTCGTGGAACTACAGTAGAATGTGCAAATTAATTTTATATTCTTTCTACAAAAATATATGCCTTTACGTGATCGAGCTGTGGTTCGCAATATATTCCGGCTGGTCCGGACAAATCCTGTTCGAGAGATGGTCCATCGGTCTGTACAACGTGGTGAGTTGGAAAAAGCGATCTTCTCGCGAAGTCGCGACACTGGCGTTGATAAATAACGCATGCGAGATAATAGTCGGTTCTAATCGATCGAACTAATTTCGTCAAGGTATTCACCGCGGCACCCCCGTTGGCGATGGGCCTCTTTGACAAAGTTTGTTCAGCCGAAACTCATCTCGCTCATCCGAGATTATACGCTGCCAAGAACACAACCGAGTCCACGTTTAACATTAAGGTACGGGCGAGCGTAAAACTAGCCGCGCTCCGATAACCAACGATATCTCTTTGACTCGCGGAATATTATTAATAATAAAAGTGTTTTCCAGGTATTTTGGGTTTGGATAATAAACGCCCTCATTCATTCTTCGCTGCTGTACTGGCTGACCCTCATGGCCCTGCAGCACGACGTCATCTGGAGCAATGGCCGCGACGGTGGTTACATCGTTCTTGGAAATTGCGTGTACACTGTAAGTCTCCCTCCATTCACGTTTTTTTTGCTTCCACATAGAAGAAAATTAGTTTTCGTGATATTTTTTTTTCGATGTATTCATGTAATCATGTTCAGAATGTTACATTTACAGAATGTTGTAATTTACATTATAATTGGTTTTCAAAAAAATATTTGTTTGCTTCATAGAGGAAACTTAGATTTCATAAATATGCAAAAATGGTGCGAAGTAATTTGCACATGGCTTCCTCATTTATTACAATTTTACGCATAGCTTCCTCTATGAGGGATCCAAAAATCGTCAACGAACTTTCTCATAGGCAAAGCTAGACGCAATTTTTTTTCATCTTCGAAGTGTCGATCTAATCTATATTCTAATTGATGTGAAATTTCTTTGCTCAGTACGTCGTGGTGACGGTATGCGGCAAGGCAGGCCTCGTAACTAATTCTTGGACGTGGGTCACACACTTAGCTACCTGGGGTTCGATTATTCTGTGGTTTTTGTTTATAGCTATATACAGGTACGTCTCTGAAAGTCTCGATGGAAGGAGGATATTTTTTTAAACGGAAGTAATTGGCTTGAAATTTTAATACGCACGATTATTATTGCAGTAACTTCTGGCCGGCCTTGAACGTCGGAGCGGTGATGCAGGGCAACGACAGGATGCTCTTCTCGTCTCCGGTATTCTGGCTCGGGCTCGTGCTCATACCGTCCGCCGTACTTCTTGTCGACGTGACGATCAAAGCGTGAGTTCATCGAGCCACGCCTCCGTATGAAAGAATCAAAAGGTCAATGGGTGATTGATTATTAATAAAAATAATTACGATCTTCCAGAATGACGAACACGATGTGGAAGTCGCTGACCGAAGCCGCGAGGGAACAAGAGATCAAGAAGTCAGATCCCGGAGATCTGTTCGCGAATCAGGATTACAGGAGCTCGTAAGTTCCCCTTAATATTTATCGTTGTCCCGTTAAGCTCACCGCGAAACAAATCGCGATTGTTCGATGTTCGTCCAACGCTCTTCTACAACCGAGCGAATTCCACGAGGCGAAGAAAAAAAAAACACATTTTTTCGAGCAACGGTCGTTGGATGGATACTCGATTCGTTTCAGTCCCCGAGACAATAATACTTGGCATGCCGCTGAATCTCGGCTTCGAGATTATTCGCAGAGGGTGATTAAAAAATCCTGATCGCGCATGGCTTTTCGATGTGCCTTCGGTTAAACACATTAACAACTCTTTGATATCCGTTTGTTTTCGCGGAATCGGCCACTAATCACACGGACAGCGACGATAAGAGAATAGTGCATGGAACACAAGTGCGGTAAAGCGAACATTATACACAGGTTGTAAAGTGCAATCCGCTTTACAAGCTGCGTATGATATTCGCTATAACACATTGGTATCGCATAATATTTTTTGCAACAAGTGCCGGAGATTTGCCACTTTTCATGCCTGTAAGGCGCGCGCATGCGCCCGAATTTCTCGTACTAATGCGAGAAATAAAATTATCGTGCGAGAAGGAAAATTAGCGTGTGAGAAGTAAAATTAGCGTGCGTGAAGTAAAATTGGCGTGCGAGAAGTAAGACGGGCCGATGCGCGCATGCGCCGGGTATTTACTCTTGGCTGCAAAGCGCCGCAGTGGAAAAGTGGCACTTCTCATGCATGCGCTGCAAAAAGTAAAATTAATATCACAGCAGGAGATCGAGACCAATGTCGACGAAGCGATGTTTTATCCGCTGTTGGAACGCGATCCGTCCGGGCCGAAGACGAAGTTTGAGGATGAGATTGTCTCGGTTCACGATGTTAGCAAGTGGTTCGTGGTACCCGCACAATCAAGGCCGCGCATCGACTGCATGAAAAATCTCCCTCTCGTAACGTGTGTTTGCAATGAAAAAAAAGAAAAGAAAGAAAACAACAGAAACACGAAACCCACTCCATTCGAATTTCCGCATGAAGCACATTCCGGGATGCATGGCATCCGCATGAACGTAAATCACGTAAACCGTCCTCCTATTGTCGTCGTCCATTTACGATCGAGTTACGAGAAAAACAAAAACCGAAAACGGATCTCTTGCCTAAAAAAAAAAAAAAAAATCGCGTAAGTTCCATCCCATCGAATATACAGCGATAAGCGAATATGCGGGAGCGATAACGCTCTCTCTCTAACGTACTTTGTGTGCCAATTGTTATTTTTGTTGCATATTTTACTATAGTCGGTTATTGTATTATTATTATTGTTATTATTCCATTTATGCGTAACTGCGCTAGAGTGTGATATATAAGATCAGGTGATCCCGAACGAAGAGTATTATTACGTGAGATATTTTTGTAACGCTAAGTAAGTCGTCGATTCGCAATCGCGCATTTAACAGATTTTTTATTTTTTGTTGTAAATAATATAGACGCTGGACGTTGACAATAGAATTATGATAACGATATTTTCATAATCGACGTGAAGTAACGAGTGTACTGTATATTTTGTTTTGGTGTTTTTTGTTCTTGAATTTTCGAATAATTATTGTCGTCTTTGGTGCTTTTTTTACATGTGGTATTTTGCTTTTTTCCAACATTACACCTACTTTTTTTTGATAATCTTAAATTTCTTTATTTAACTCGGTGGGTAAATGGCGATTTTTGCGCACGCTTCGCGTGCGAAAAAGCCCATTTTCATACCTTGTGAAATAAAATTTTGTCGGATACTCGTGCGAAAAACATTTTCTGAACTCGCATGATTGCAACACTCGTCAGAAAAAGTCTTTTCGCACTCGTATCGAAATGTACTATTTTTTCAATCGTATATAGATTAGATCCATAGTTGTAGAACCCACTTGGTCCTCGTAGCAGTGTCGTAGAGTATTAATTTTTCACCATTCAATATCCCGCGGGAATTAGACTCGAGTAGTTCGAGGCCTTAACCTTTTACATTCGCGAGGTTGACGTCAGGATTGACTGACGAAAAAAATCACTAGTCGCGTTACAGCTAGATATGTCTATAGTGCTGGACTGTTTTCGCTGCTACGCGTCGATCGTAGCGAGGAAAAAAAAAGTAATCGGACAGGCACGTTACTTCCCAAACGAAAAATTAACGAATCTATCGCATACACCGTTCTCCGCAACGAACCGTTCGACAAACAATTCTGCCCGATTTTTAACCCAATCTGTTTTGTTTTGGTATGTTTTAAACGTGGTAATCGAAGCAGGCCTGTGCATGCCATCGCCGACCTCGCGAGGTGTAAGTACCCCAGTAGTTCGTAAAATAGCAGTGACCTCTTTCAGGCATTGCTTTTGTATATAAAACATTTTTTTTACTTCTATCTGATTCCTTCTTTAGTTCAATCGAAACACTTCCAGTATCGATGTAGCAGCACGTGGATGCGATTTGCCTGTTGCTAGCGCTCGCAATTTGCACTGCACCGAACACCCTTTTTTCTCGCTTGTTCAAAAACTGTAATTAGTTTATCATCGTCGCACATTTTTAGGAAAAAAAAAAAAAAAAAAGGACGATCGAACGTTTCTGCTTCGAATAATATTGTATAGAATCGGTAACAATGATAGTAGATAATATAATAGTAATTACAATAATAGATTCGAATCGATTAAGTTCACAAAGAAACGACCGATAGTCCAAAAATATGCTAGTTCACACCCTCTTTCCCGGAGACTTGCGAAACAGGTGATTTCTTTTTTTTTTCTTTTCATTGTACGATAGCATGCGCGTCTCGATAGCGGGTGATTTGTATCTTATCCGAGAGGATTTAACAAGAAAACAAAAAAGTATTGCAGCACTGATTGCCAGCTTGAGTTTGAGTCTCAAAAATGTGCGTTACGAGTGTGAAATATCTTTCGGGCATACGTTGAGGGAAGCAAACGAAACGATCGGCAGCGTGAAGTCACGAGATTTTGTTATGACACACGTACACAAGCGCAGAGTGAGGAATTGCGAAAGGCGTGAAATTATTATTATTATTGTTATTGATATAACTTAATCATCGAAGGTTATTGGATAAAAAAAAAGAGCGAGATTTCGATAGTCCAGAGAAAGGCCATCGAGCATTGATCGTAACGAAAAAAAAAAATGCACGACTTCCAGATTGACGGAGACGGCGAGGCTACTGAAAAACGTTAAAAGTGTTTTCACACGAAGATCAAACGCAGCGACGAGAACCAATGTCGAGGTGGAGCTATCACGTAAGTCGTTCAGCTTATCAGAAGAAATTACGACGTACCAATTCCTTAAATTTTTTTTGTCACATTCGTCGAACTGTAATTGTTTGTTTTTCCTCTCTCGAAGTAACTCATAGATAATTGTAAAACGAATTGCGATTATGTAAATTAATACGGAGACCGATGTTCGTTTGTGAGGTCGAAAGAGACGTGCAGAAAAGGAAGTAGAGCTTGTCGTAGAGCAAATAGAATTTTATTGTTAATTTAATTATAAAAATGTACACCGGCAAGGCACGACACCACATTGCTTCTCCGTCGCTCCACGACTCTGTACATACGCTGATTAATTTACAAAAAGAAAAATGATGTACGACAAAATAGCAAATTAGATTCATTTTGGCACGTCCATGAAAAAAATCTTGCCGGCAGACTGATGGATATTATTCGATGCACTATTAATTAATGTATAAAAAAATCGTAGTTTAGAAAATGGAACTGTGTAAAAGAGTTTTAATCGATTTTTTTCCTATTCTAGATGGCTTCGCATTCTCGCAAGAGGAAGGAGGCTCGGTGACCCAGACGGACGTGATAAGGGCGTACGACACCAATCTTCCGAAACCCGGCGGCATGTGATCTTACAATTACTCAAAATGTCGTTCTAATGTATAAAAAAAAAGAAGACAAAAAAAATATTCGTATGAGTTTAAGGATGCTCGATGCGTGGGGCGAACGCAAAGTGACATTGAACAAAGCGTGAACGGCTGGCAGAGTTCTACGCCGAGCCGCCGAAAAGTTTATTTTTTTTATTTATCTTTTTTTTGTTTTTCTTCGCTCATACAATTTTTATCGTCTCGTTGTCATTAACCAGTTTACAAAACTTTGTCGGTCAAGTGATAATTCCTCGTGCATTTTATTCGGGACAATCCGATCGCGGATTCCCGTCGAAGCTTAAACGCCAAACTGACAAATGTGCGATGCACAAAAGATATATTATTAACAAACCTTACCTCTACCTATCGACCTATCTATCTCGATCGTTCGTTGAAAATACCTTAAAGGTATTTTTTTTTTTAATAGGTGGCCGAGCGTAGTTCCTGGCGTTTTCGCCTCTTAATGAAAGTCGTCGCGATGACTCGATAATGACAATGCGACAGTCGAGAAATTCGCGCAACTATTGAAATTATTTTTCTAGACTTTCTTGAATAAAGATAATCCTGTGGGGTCGCGTTACGAGTACGGTTGTTTGAACGCGTTGTGTTTTTTAGTGATCACACATGCAGGGTTTTTCGTACGGGCATTTTTTATTTCCTTTTTTTCGTGTTTTTGTTTTCTTTTTCTAAGTAACATGTACATTATTATACGATAATCTAATATATTTATATTTAAGGGAAGAATTTTTCGTAGCACTGTCATTATTGAGACGTTGCGTTCGAGTCGCCCCGAATGGTCATTAACATTAGATAACAAACGGTAAACGTTCTAAAAGTAAAAAAAAAAAACGCTAATTTTTACGAGATAGTGAAACTTTGTGTAATTACAAATTATATATTCTCTCAGCGTCACGTCTCTTGGCCTTCGACGCTCGCTGAGCGACTAGTCGTCAAATTTGTATATTTTGAATAAAATAAGTGAATAAAAATGTAATCTCTCTCCGCGCGCTATCGCTAAGCGAGCCGCGCGAAGTATGAACGTGACCTCAGAAAAAAATGAGAAAAAGAAAAACAAAAAAAAAGAGAAAAAAAACGTGCCCGAAAATAAGAGACTGTGTTTCACCGTGAACTATGATAATTGTTACCTTCTTCTTTTTATCTCTTCTCTTTTCTTTCGGCCGCGTTTCCACTGTACATACTTAGTTAATATCCACCCGATAGTCAGAGAAGATGAGAAAAAAAACATGCGATTACCAGTCATTAATTGTTAATCATTCAATAACTTATATCCCTCTTGTCTCTTTTTTTAAATTAGCGAACAATGATGAACAAATTTATGGAAGACAGAGCCGATAGCCATTGTATACACTATGTTCGGAATAAAACGATGTGCTAAAAACAAAACATTTCTTCGACATAGATAAATTATTTTCACCATTTATAAATATATATATAAATACAATATACATGCGAGAAAGAAAAATGTGTTTCTATTACAAAGATTACGTGGATAAACATAGTATTAAAACTGTATATATAAAAACCATAAAGTATACAAAGCGTGTGCTTTGTATAAAGTATACAAACAGAGCCACAGCTTAAGGTGCTCTTTATATAAATTCGTCGACGTTCTCCGAATTAATGGAGTTCGAAACTGAGCGGCGAAACCGGAAGCTTCATGGCCCATACTCGAACCATTGTCCTCAGGTGCCGCAAGCCCTTTTTGAGCTCCAAAGTTTCCAACTACATACCGTTGTCCGGGCACTTCGAGTTTCTCGCTCTTCTCGCGGTGGAGTAAATCAGTGTCATCCGCACGCTGGTTCCAAACTCAAACTCCACTTCAAACTTATGAAGAAGTTCTCCCTGTATTCCTTGTACCTCGCCTTCAGAAGAAACTCCCACTCGGCCATCGAAGTTATAGCCACGAGCATGTCTGTTTTCACCCATTATAGGGTAAACCAGCCAATGAATGGACTCTTTCCAAAAGAGCACGTGCATAAAAAACTATTCATTGGCTTTTTCGTCTGCTTAACTGTCCATTCATTGGCCGCTTTACTCTATATAAATAATATACGTGAGAAAGTAAAATGTGTTTCGATTCCAAAGATTACGTTTGTAAAAATAATATTAAAACTGTACACTGAGAAAAAAATGTTGGATTAACCAAGGTGCGTTCAAAGGCGTTATTTAGTTGGTACAATACAAATTTTGGTTTATAAATATTTTGAATCGACTGAAGCGAATAATCGTTCATCAAAAGAATGATTTAGTTGTACCAACCAAATAACAGCTTTGAACGTATGTGACCGCGAATTTGGTTAATCCAACATTTTTTGTTCTCAGTGTAAATACAATAGTAACAATAAAGTATACAATAATAATTATAAATTCGTCGACGTTCTCCGAATTAATGGACTTCGCAGTCGAGCAGTGAAACCGGAAGCTTCACAGCCCACAGTCGAAGTATTGCTCTCGGTTGCTGTAAGTTCTCTTAGAGCTCCAAACTTTCCAACTAACGTCGTCCAGGTATAAGTTTACAGCTCGTCTCACGAAGAAACTCCAGCTTCAAGCTTATGAGAAAGTTCTCCCTGTCTTCCTTCTACCTCGCCTTCAGAGGAAACTCCCAAGCGAGCGAATGGCCATCGAACTTATAGCCATGTGACTGTTTATTTCCACCAATTATATATATATAATAATATATGCGGGAAAGTAAAATGTGTTTCGATTACAAAGATTACGTTGGTAAACATAATATTAAAACTGTAAATATAATAACAATAAAGTATACAAAGCATGTGTACACAGCCACACCTCGATGTGCTCTCTATATAAATTCGTCGACTAAGAGCTCGAGTCGCAAAACCGGAAACTTCACGGCCCACAGTCGAGCCATTTTCCTCGATCGCCCTTTTTCCCTTTTCGCCCTTTCGCCCTCTTTAGCTCCAAAACTTTCCAACTACCGTTGTCCAGACACTTCGAGTTTCTCGCTCTTCTCACGAAGAAGTAAATCAGTCTCATCAGCACGGCGGTTCCAGCTTCAAGCTTATAAAGAAGTTCTCTCTGTCTTCCCTGTACCTCGCCTTCAGCAGAAACTCCCAAGCCAGCGAGTGACCAGCGAAGTTGTAGCCACGCGCGTCTCTCTGACGCTCGGTCATCCACGCACAAATCTCAAAAACTTTTCTTCTCTTAGGCTCCATGTCTCTCAACCTCGCTTCCTCCTCGGCGACGATCTTCGCGACCGCAACGAACCGACGCCAGCGATTGCAGACTTTTCTCCCTAACATCCGCTCCCTGGCACTAAAAACCGAGCCTTTTTTTTGCTCGTCGATGGAAACCGAACGGGACTTCGAGGACCTTATCTTCATCATAGCAGCCGAGAGAATTCTCCTGCCCAGACTCTGACGAGATTCAACGACATCTTCAGGTCCGATGTTCTTATTCTTCTTCCTTTCCATAAAAGACTCTTCCTTAAAAACATCAACATTCTTTCCAGCCACTGAGACTTCGCCTCCGCACCACGGCGAACGAGTCTGCTCAGAATCACAGGGTCGATTCCTCCACGCGACGGTCTTCGAAGCAACCCGTCCATCCTCCGCAAGAATCCTCCGAAGAAGATCCCCAACATAAGGCAAAGAGGGAGCTCGTCTCTCGCATCGGCTCCAGGCGACCGCGTACGATCTCGAGCCGGTGTTTCTGTACATCCTGCAGAGCCTCTCCATGGTCTCGTACCTCGTCGAGTGTCGAGTTCTGAGCCTCGCCCAGGTGGCCCTCAGCCTGTAAATCGGCGGCGACTGAAGCCCAGCCACGATAGATCTGCAAGAGTTGAAGTTCCCGATTCTCTCGCACTTCTCAGCCGCGTTGATGAATCTCGCGACGATCCTCGCTCTCATGTCCAGCTTCTTCGTGGCGAGGATCTCGCTGGAGGTGATGCAGGATATCCGGTGACCGAAGGCGATCCAAGCGCCGACGTTCGGGGCGTTCCTCGACGACCTCTGAAAGACCAACGTCTCGATCTCGCTCGATGGAATCCTGACGAAGAGGTCGCGGTCTATGAGGGTGAGCTGTCTGGCGAGGGTCTCGCTGTCGAGGTCCCAGACGGTGGTGCGCAGATCCATCCTCAGCAGGCGTCTCAGCTGGGCGGTCGTTCCTTCTTCAGCGCGGTCCCTCGACTTCTTCCTCGTGTCCCTGGAGGAAAATATTTTGCCCAGTATGCACGAGGACCTCTCGCCAGGAGAGCAACTGCAGTCGCCTCGAGGACCGCTCGTCTTTCTTCTGCAGAAGAATTTTTTCCTCTGAAGCCGCTCCTTGTCCGACCGGAAGTCGCGGAGGATGCCGAGGTGTCTCCGCAGCTCCCGGTAGGCGGCCGTCGCGGCTCTGGGCCGGTACCAGTACTCCGGCGTCCAGAAGAGGACGACTCCGCCCCTGGTGGAAGCCCCCATCGCCCCGGACGACTTCCCCGGCTCCAGCGAGGTCATCGACACGCTCGCCGCGAGTTGTCTCTTCGAGACCGGAAGTCGCAGTTCGGCCTCGACCGGCTGTCTCCGGATGGCCACGGCGCTCGAGGCTCTTCTCTGGACGGACTCCCTCTCGCCCGGTTGCAGGGACCACGGACCGAGGGCGTGGAGAAAGTGCGCCGCGGTCGCGAGCCCGTAGCGTCGAGGATGGCGCGTCCTCTTCTTGCACCTCCCTCGACCCTCCCAGACGCTCACCCCGAGATCGATCAGCTTGCGGTCCGTCTGCGTGCAGCTCGACCTGGTGCGACGAAAGTGTTCCCTGTCGCCCTCCCAAGGCTCCAGGTAGAGCCCCGAGCCGCAGTTCTCGCGGACTCCGAAACCGAAGCGCGACAGCTTCGGCGCCAGAGCACTTCCGGTCTTTCGCGGCGAACCGCACTTGCGCTTCTGTCGCTTCTCGCTCTTGCGGGAATTTCTGTGACCGGAGATCACGGCCGAAGCCTCCGAGGCCGCGGCTCGACGGTCGTTATTGTTGCTGTCGACAATCGGCGAACGGTCGCCGGAGTCCTCGTGACGATTTCTTCGCTCGTGTCTTCGGCGCTCCCTGGTGAAGAGAACGTCGCACAGAGCGCCGCGGCGGTCGAACTCGGACTTCCCGGCGGACTTCGAGTCTCTCGGGCAGGGCCAGCTGCCGCAAGTTTTCTTGCACGCGAGGCTCTTCGGCGTGGAGTCTCGGAGCTCGTAGGCGAGGTCCTCGAGGCTCGCGCCGGCGAATCTGACGGGCACGGGCGTGTAGTAGCCGTGGGCGAGCTCGTCGTAGGACGGGCCGAGGTACACGTCCTTCCGCGGCCAGGAAGTCGAATTGCCGTCGCCCGCCCCGCCGTACCGAGCCCACACTCTGCAGCGGCTTCGGCTCCCCGGGGCTTCCTCGTCCCCGTTGAATTCCACTCCCGAAGACAGCAGGTAGAGGGTGGTGTCGCTCGATGAACTTGCCGCTGTCGTTTCCGACATTGAGCTCCGAGTTTCGTTCCTGGCGAGGAGGCCGCGAACGTGCGTGCACCAGAGCGACCAGAACATGCTCCTGCAGCCCATGCCACCGAGCTCGTAGTACTTCGCTCTCCCGTCTATCAATCTGTAATAAAAAAAATAAAAACATTGTTATATATTTTGTTGAGAGTTGGATGTTTATTTGGCCCAATTTTCCAGAATCCAGGGGGTATCGTTAAGAGTCTCCATCCCAAGCCCCGAAAACTATTCTTCTATTTATACGTCATACCGGAAATACGTCACTTCCGGTTTGAAAATCTCATTTCTCAAACCGGAAGTGACGGATTTCCGGGATGAGGTCACTTCCGGTCAAAAAAATAAGATTTTCAAACCGGAAGTGACGTATTTCAGGTATGACATCACTTCCGGTCGAAAAATGAGATCTAACCGGATGTGAGTTATTTCAGGCGTGACGTCGCTTTAGATTGAAAAATAAGATTTTCAAACCGGGTGTGACGTTTTCTCGTGTGACGTCACATCCGGTCGAAAAATGAGATATTTAAACCGGAAGTGGTGTATTTCCGTTATGACGTCACTTCCGGTCGAAAAACGAGACTTTGGGATCGGAAGTGACGTCGCCTTTGTCGTCACTTCCGGTCGAAAATTGGGATTCTCAAAACGGAAGTGACGTATTTCGGGTATGACGTCACTCCTGAAGTTTTGTGAATCAAACATAGATTTGATATAATTTGACAAATAGTCGTTACTTACCTTGCCTTCAGCGTTCTTCGTCTTCTTCTTCGAAAAATGCTGAGCGTGACGAACTCCAGCGGATAAACGGAAACGAGTTCCAGGCTCTCGATGCTCGGATCCAGATCCGCATGGCACGTGAATTCCGCGTTAGTCTTTAATATATCGGCGGCTATGACGAGCCTCGAGGGCGTCAAGCCTAGAGCGACTTCCCGCAATCCACGGCCGTCTCTCGTCGTCTCGGCGAACGGCGACTCCACCAGCACCGTGTCCGAGAAGTCGCAGTACTCCGACAGCAGGAGTTTCTGTATCCTGTCGTACCCCACGCCGAGGGACATCTTCGATCTCCTCCGTTACTCATCAGAGAATTTCTATTTTTTAATGTAAATAAGAAAACGAAAAGTTTGACGCTGATGTACGACGAGACGAGCCATCGCCGACGCTATCGGCCAAGATCCAATTGGATTTAAGATTAAAAGTCACTTCCGGTTTTTGGGTTAAGAAATATCGAAGCCAGGGAACGTCGAGGACTTTTGACGCTGATAAAAAAAAGAGTCGTCGAGAAGGACATTGACAACGCGTATTCGTCGTGAAGTATCGCGCAGGACGGGGCTGGTGGATAAAAAAAAGTATTTCGAACTAGAGAATTGATGAATGATTTCTTTTCTTTATTTTCTTCCTCTCTTTCTTTCTTACTCTCTCTCCCTCCCTCTTCTCCATCTCTTTCTTACGCTCTCTCTCTCTTTAGGTCCATCGTAAATGGACAGATGCGGACAAGCTTACACGGGAGTATGGTACGCGAGATATTTGTGACAATGATTCGTTAAGATGTGTATTATCTACGTGGGGTGAGGTGAAATGTAATGTGCCGGATTTTTCGTAATGCGATATTTATAATTAATTATTATTCGTAACAATACGTATTACGTAATTATATAAAGGTATTAAATTCATATATCAATTGTAGCTCGTATTCATATTGGGATTAATCAATTCAAGAGCCCTCGATGGATCTTGCTTTTTCGTTTTCTTTTTTTTTTTTCGTTTTTCGCGAGTTCGACTCTATATCCTTAACGTACGTTTCTTAATTGCCAAAAAAAAGCTCTAACACTTTCGATAAGCTCCACAATAGATTACATTTATTGAGGCCTCCTTTTTCTAAACTCGCTTTATATAATCGCCTCGGTCGTTAAAATTTCGGTCAGTCGTGTCGCGGGAGCTTGGGAAACTTATCGCGTGCCATTTTCGGGACTGACTTTTATCGTCACTCTGTTCGACAGAGCGGCCGCGAGCTTCTCGACGTTGCTCTGCAGAAGCGACACTCCCGTGTTGTCGGGCTCGGTGCTCGAATGCCTGTTGGGAACTACCGGACATTCGGGAATTGACTTGATGGCAGTGTTGTTCTCCTGAAATTCAAAGGAACAGAGAACAAAAATTAGATCATTTTTTTATTTGCACTCTCCCCTAAGTCTCGCTCAACATCTTTTACACTGAAAAAAAATTGTTTGAAAAGTAATGAACGGCATCGAAAGCTTTTTTTAGATGAACTGTTGTTGAAATTTCAAACACATTCATCGTGCGTTACAATTTTACAGTACATTTTCTATTTTTAGTAAAAATGTTTGTAAATTTGACGTAAAAGGTTTCTCATTTTTATTTTACAAAAAGTACATTAATGTTCAATCAACGTAAGTAATATAAGCAAATTTAAAGTTCCAGTGCATTAAATTTACAATTAATTTTTACAGTGTACGATAGCAAGGTAGGTTGCTTACCCCTTCGGTCTTTTTCCTGAGGTTCGATCGCTGCAGGGTAGCGGCAAGTTCGTTCTGTAGTCTCGAAACGACCGGAGCATCGACGACCTCCTCGACGACGGCCTTGGCCGTGGGCAATTCAGGAGCCCGGGGCGGAGGCTGCGGCAAAAAATCCAATCTGGAAGGTTGCTTCGTTTCGCCCTCGTAAGCGCCGATCCTCACGGCGACTTTTCCCGGTCCGAAGGTCGACAACGGCACGACGGGCGGAGGAATCTTGGCGATCGGCGAGCTTCTCTTTTGGTCCATAGCGATCTGATTGGCGTTGTTACTATTTACAGACTGATTCGGCGTCACACCGTTTAACTGTTGCTTGGCCGGTGATAGATTGTGACGGGGACTTCCGGCCGAAGAGGTCGGCGACGATGCGCCCGTTGAGTTTCCGAGCGAGAAGTAAGTCGACGGTGGTTTTGGTATAATCGGGCTCGGAGCGTCTTTGAGCTTGAACGATTCGATGCTCTGCATCTCGACTGCATCTTCGGGACTCTTTGCGGTCGGCGAGTCGGCCGGAAGCGGAAGCGGTGGAGGTGGCGGTCCGCCGGGCGCTGCCGATCCATTTGTTACACGCTTCTCCTGTTCCTGTGCAGAAAAAGACGAAATAAAAATCAACATCCATTCACGGTTGCCAGCGGTCAGGGTAAGTCGGACATAATCCTGAACACGTTCAAAAATTTAACAAATAATCAGGATTATCTGGAAAAAGCTGGAGATTTTTTTTTTGTAATTGGCCATGGAAAATTAATGACGTTAGAGAACTTATAATTTGGTCGGGGAAAGTTATGCTTCTCTTGTTCCTGTGCAATGAGACAAAAGAGAAATAAACATTTTATTCACGGTGGCCAACGGTGAGGGTAAACCGGACTGAATCCTGCAGACGCCCGGAAATTTAATAAATAATCAGAGATATCCGGAAAAAGTGAGGAATTTTTTTGTAATTGGCCATAGAAAATTAGTGACGTTAGAGAAGTTATAATTTGGTCGGGGAAAGTTGCGGAATTTTTTTCCACTGTTTTTAACGGTCACTATGTGTTGCTCGCGATCGTGACGAAAGGCAATATTCGTTACGGTCTGGAATCGTTGGTAAAAAAAATTATAAAAAATAAAGCGCGAAGTGTTAATTTTGCGCATCAAAGAGAAAGAGATATATATACGAAACACTAACTGTGTACGGTGCGATAGTGAACAGTACGTGCTTTCGAGGTGAAGCTCCGTTGACACGATTCATCTTAATCTTTCCTCTCACGAAGAATTTCTTCAATCACTTAGTTCTTTTTTAACATTCTCTTTACGTTGTCGAGTTAAAAAAAAAAATTGGCGTAATTCACGGGTCACATATTTTTCTTATTTTTTTTACGTATAAAATATCACTTTTTCAATATACGTTTTGAAACGAGTGATTTAACAGGTGTTTCTTTATCGTTGGCTTCCTCGTTCGCTATCACTTCGAGCCAGTCTAATTTAGAGTGTCGCAATCGCCCCCACTACCGATTTACTTTAGGACCCGCTAACGAAAGTCACCCGGTTCGCAAGTTTCGTTCTTAATGTTTGTATTTCGTATCAATAATATTATCTACTCGTGTTCACAACTAGAACACGATATACCGGTTTCGAGACGATGATGCTCCGCGATAGTAAGCGTGGGCAATGCTGGTAGCACGAAATATCTCGCGGGAATTTTTTTTTTCTTTTTCTTTCCCTCGCCTCGCAACAAAACCGCCTGGTGCACCTGAGCCGCAAGCGCAACGCTCCTACGAGCTGTCTTACGTAACCGAGACTGCCTATTATTTTCCGACTTTGTCACCGGCTCGGCAAAGTCCGACGAAGCGACGGAAAAAAAGAGGAGAAGACAAGAGACAGAGAGAAAGAGAGGAAGAAAAAAAACAACACAATATATATCCTCAACACGACAAGCCACGAGTGTCGCGAAACTGGTAGAGCTCGGTTCGCGCACCTATCGATCAGCGACTCGGGGCTCCCTCGAGATTTCCGATAAGAAAAATTTTATTCGACGATAAAACAACGGGCACGCTGATAGATTAGTTCCCGAATATCGCACGGCCGAGACTTTCGTTGATTTCGGTGGGTAATTTATCGTACTCTTGGAAAAGTTATTTTTTTTACGATCGACGAAGTGAATTATTCATAAGCGAAAACTCGAGTGCACTCGTTGGAGAATTTATTTGTATCTTTATCGTTCGTTCTCGTCCGGCGAGTGAATGAAATTCGATCGAGCATTGCCGGTTCGGCGAACCATCCGAGACTGACTGAGCACCTGAACCGCTCCGAGCCTTCTCTGACCCGAGGTGCGAATTTTGCTATCTCTCCGCGGCGAACGCCGCGAAACGACGCGATAGCTCGATATAGTATGCACGTGAGATCGGCACGTCCGTGTACGTATTGTGTATGTACGCGTTTCCGAGTCCAATCAGAGGATGATTACCACGAAGACAGTCTCGCACGGAGGAAAATTTTACGGGCTTCCCCACCTCGATTACTATCGCGATAAGCCCGACTCTTATCGGCTTCGAGAAGGCCGCTCGTCCTGTTGCCGAATTCATTATTTTTTTTTAACTGAAACGAAAAGCAAGTGAAAACAGTTAAAAATTAATATAAAAAACTTGGATCGAATAGAAAAAAAAACTACCGATCAATTAGACGAATGTAATAAAAGATCGACTGCCGGATAATCAACATTATTGCAGTTCCTAAGAACGCTTTTTTAAAACTTTTTATTAGTCGAAACGATCGCGAGGCACGCTACTTGCTGGTGCTGGTGCCTTTAACGAGAAGCAATTACTGTACTGCATTAAACGAGCCTCTGCCGGTTACTTATTAGACGATTAATTTATCAAAGATTTTTCGTTCTTTTCGTTGGGTCTGATTAAAAAATAATAATTCTAAAGTTTAGAAAAGCGTTTCAGACCAGTGACCCTTTCTCGCTTTTACTCCAGCGTCTTCCCAGCTAACCCGTACCGACGGACATCATCCACTTCGCTACTGAAGAAGGTAAACGGAGAAAGTTTTGTTTCTACGCTCCGCTCGGCTACCCGTTATTATACAATTAGAGAAGGTTACTGCACTTGTCAGCACGCAGCGGGTATAAATTTCGCGCCGAATCGCTGCAACTTCTCTCCTCCTACACAATTTATCTCGTTTCTTCATCTGTCCTCGTTGCCTCGAACTTTTCGGCGTATCGCAACAAGCAATGATAATATATTTAAAAAAAAATTATCAAAATACGATAATTAACCCACCAATCAGATGTTACGATTACGAAGATCGATAACAAATATTTTGCGCCGAATCACTGCAACTTCTCTCCTCCCCCTACACAATTTATCTCATTTCTTCATCTGTCCTCGTTGCCTCGAATTTTTCAGCGAATTGCAACTAGCAACGATTATATATATATATATTTTTAAATCTAAATACGATAATTACCCACCGATCAGATGTTACGATTACGATGATCGATAATAAATATTTTGTCCCGAATTGCTGCAACTTCTCTCCTCCTCCTACACAATTTATCACGTTTCTTTTCGGCGAATCGCAACGAGCAACGATTTTTTATATATTTTTTTTCTTTTAAAAAATCTAAATACGATAATTACCTACCGATCAGATATTACGATTACGATGCTCGAAAAAAAAAATTATCTCAAACGACCCTGAATCGACTGATAGATTCGGCGCTGTTTCGTAACTCACGATATTTAGGTCAACTCTCCCTTATCAGACAAAAATAATACGCACTCGGGATGGAATTTTTTTTTTGTCATTGCACCACGAGCGCTTACCTTTTCGGCTTGCTGATCGGAGAACTGCACGCGCTGTTGATTGCCGTTGAACATTCGACGATGCGCTCGCTTGAATTCTTCCATCAGCTGCAGTGACAAAGCACGAGATTTCGTCAGTTAATTTATTCTCGAAAAACTAAACTCCATATCGAATGAAAAAGTTTCATTCCCCTTTACCTTTAGTTTCTCCACTTAATTTAGTTTAATTAATTTTTAAATTGGCTGGTTTTTCCCGACCAACAGGGCGGATGAACAATTTTTTCCTCACCTTGTCGTGCGTCACTTTATTTTCCTGGGCTCTCTGAGCTTCGGCATTTTGCGGTTTCTTCGGCTCGCAATTCTTGTCCTTGTTCGCTTCGACTTTGGCGGCGTTCAGCATTCTCTGAAAGAATAAAACAAAAAAACACAAGTCAAGTGGCGCGTCTACAGCTTGAAAAATTTAACGTCTTCAACGATCCGATGCAAGGAGAACCGGACGAAGATTAGTCATGTCCTGCTTTTCTTTAAAAATTCAAGACTCGCGAAGCCCCACTCACAATAGCCGATTAGTCACGTTTGCGATCAATAGATAAAGCATTATCTTACAGGTATTCGAAATTTATTATTCCACAAACTTTGGGTGATTCGCCGCGCAATGCGTCATCAGAATTTACTATCGGGATCGAAGTTATCGGGAAATTGCAATTTTTTTTTCTCTACCGTAACACACTCGATCGACAGAGACGATTTATCTTTGCGAGCGCTTCAGTCTCGCAGCTGCGATGCAGAGTCGAGTGGCAAGCGTACTCGAGTGGTTCTCACTCGAGATGAGTGAAAACTCCGTATTCTCCGCCGGGGGCGACGCCTCTCCGAGGTAGATATCTTCACTTTCTTAAAGATACGAGGTGGGAGATAAATTTTCGATCCACTAACGAGAGCATTGCACCGATTGTTGTTGCCATTATTATTTTTTTTAACCGCCCGAGTAGAAATTCTCGAACGTTACATACCTGGCAAGGTCCTGGTAAGGCCTTGTCGGGCCTCCTCCGGACTCCTTTAGGGCCCGATGTAACGCTCGAAAATTTCTACTCGATCTAAGCACCCGGCGAGTCTCGGAAAGATCGGATCTCCGTCGCATATTCTAATCTTAAAATTAGCATATTATCCTATCGTCGATCTACCTGCTGGGCCCGCCTCTGCAATTCCTGTGTTATGGCGGTGCCGAGATCGGTATTCGGTACCGGTGAATTTTGTGCCGCGACCGGACAAGGTCGTACGACCCGCGGGGGAGCGGGTTCCGGTGTTTTGTTCGCGCATCCGGTCGCCGCCGCGACCGAAGAAGCGAAGGAGACGGTCGAGGCCGGCTCGCACGAAGACGTCGAGACCGACGACGATGTCGAGGCCGAGTCTTTGCCGCAAGACGATTCGAGACTCGACTCTGTTTCCGTCGATCCTGTACTTCCCATCGACAGAGTGCTGCCCATTTGCACTCCCTGCATCGCTATCATTGGTTTTGTTTCTGAAATTACAAATTTTGTTGCTGTAATTAGACACAGTGAAATTGACTTTGACGACGTATATTAGGAAGTACTCAAACGAAATCCTTATAAATGTATTTTAAGTACAAAAAGTATTTTGTCTTCAAAATACATATCATATTTCGTATTTTGTATTTTCAGTTTTTTTTTTCCCTCTTTTACCCAACTCTGACAATAACACGCATAGTTATGCATGAAAAACTGCATAAGCTCGGAAGAAATTGGAGTTAAAAGCTACTGCGTGTTTGACGAAGATAACAGCAGCAGCGTATTCAAATATAGTTCGCTGACGGCGTTATCGCATTGATAAGAAGCCAAGAGATATTGGAGTCCGGGGAAAAAAGTGTAAACGAAGTTCGCGGGTACGTTTAACGGTGAGCCTCGTTACCTGGCTGCCATTTGTGGGGAACTGGCGGCGGCATGCACGGCGGCGCCGGAGGGCAACCGCTCTGATGAACCTCCACCGTCGTCACAGTCTTTCGTTCGACGGACTGCGAGTCTCCGAGACGATTATCCTGCCGATGGGCGTTGTCCTGCAAATGAAATATAAATTGAGTACATTAAGCGTTAATCAAAACAGGAATATTTTCATATGCGAGCTACGAGGTAATTATCGTAACTTGATCTCATTCCGGACGAACAAAGTTTCTATATCAATTTATACCTGGCGAAATCTCACGAACGTTAATTTTTTTATTATGTCTCTGATCCAAGCGCTCCAGGTTCGAGGCATCGATCTCGCAATTATCCATTCCTCGTATACACGCGCATAAACGCGTACGATAATTACGAATAAATTGCGAAGAGGTGTTAGCGGGGTACGTTCTTAAGCTGACGAGAGTCCGGCGAGCGATTTACCGTTTAGCTTCGAGAAGAATCTTATGTGGGCATGGTACGATACGATGTTCATGGATCGCTCGGGTATCGATACGGTAATTGCGACGGTGGGTGTATGTGGGCTAGTATGAGACTCTCAAGATAATTGCGGATGAGCCTCGGATAGAAAGTGCAGTTCATGCGTGACGCTCGATCGGCGCGTTAATGATAAAATAAATGGGCAAGTTAACGGCCAACTCCCGGGCTGTTGGCTTTTGCAACGCTTCTCGGCTGTGCTTTGCATATATGCTTGCATCGTGGTTGCGGTAGACTTTATGCCCTCCCGATAAACGTCGATTGAAATAAAAGCAGCCTGAACGTTTCCTTATGGGGCGATTAGGCCGACATCTGGGCCACGCGACTGTGAAAGTTTTTCTTCCTTTTTTTTTAAGGCTTTAATAGTTTCAAGCTTGCCTTAGGAATATTGTACGAATTGCGTTCGTCCATCGGACAATCGTAGGTCGGCCCGTTGTCCCGATCGTACGAGGTGCGCCGGGTCCTTTCGTCGCGTGGATTAGCGTCGAAGTCGTGAGACTCGTAGTCACGAGGAGCTACCGGATCGTACAGCGGCTCTTCGTTATCGACTTTCGGGCTGGCATTGTGATTTTGACGGTAGGCCGGATGACACGGATATCCCGGATTCATGTTTTGATTTACTCTTATTACTGTTGTGTTGTTCGGCTTTCTGGTCCACTCTGGTCCCTGTAACGTTGATAAAATGCCGTTTTAGATCCATCGAGCTTATGGTGAGTAAAATAAATAAAATAATTTTTTTAAAATTAAAATTGCCATGACAATTTACCTGATCGCTCGGAATACTCCATTCGGAAGATGAGCAGCTGCTCGTCGACATCGACATAGGCCATCCACCTCTGAAACGATAGAAAAAAACATAGACCGTTGAGTATCTGCGATAACGAAAAAAAAATTCCAATAAAAAGAAAAACTCACTTCAAGTTTATAATGCCGGTAGGTGGATTGCTGTAAGGGCCGAACGATCGACTCATGTCGTAGCCACTGGAAGCTCTTATAGGCTGGCTCGTGTACTCGTAGGGTGGATGTGTAACCACTGGTCGATTAACCACCACCTCGAGAATATCCGCCCCGCGCATTACCTCGATAGCTCGCTCGAACGGAATATTCGTCAATCGCTGACCATTGCACCATATAATAACGTCGCCGGCTTTCAGACCTGCCGCACGCGCCGGTCCGCCCTCCCGAGTTCCCTGAACATTTAAATGGACAATTAGTATTGCAATATAATAATAAAAATATATATATATCAATAAATAGATCCTATATATATTTTGGAAAATTATGGATTTTTTTGTTGCTTTGCGAACGCGCGGACCAACATAACCACTAATAAATAAATAAATAAATAAATAAATAGAAACTCGATCACAGTATTCTAAAATGAATAGATTCTTGGTATTTTTTTTTTACCTGAACTGTGAGGCCTGGCACGATTCCCCTACAAACTCCGCATCCCAATCTGCCTTTTTCTCCGACGTGGATTCTCAGACGCACTTGATTGTACGGCGGTAGCGTTCCTTTGTATAGTGAATGTTGCTGCTGGTGTTGCAGCTGTTGCTGCTGCTGCTGCTGTTGCTGCTGATGTTGCTGCTGCACCATGTGCCACGTTACAGGATCGTTTGGATTGCTTTAATGTAACGGAGAAGACGGTTTATTTATAAGTCAATCAAACAATGCAAGAACCCGAAGTTTTTTTTTAAGTAGTAATGTACATACTCTTTCACTGGTATCATGCCCACACCTGTAAAAAAAAGTTAACAAGTAATTAGTCGATTGTCTGCAATCAAGGGAGCCTCGCCTTTAAAACGCAACGGGACCAACAAAAAAAATTCCAATATTCGGAGCTCGTCAATTCGCAATTATGATGCTTACTTCTAATTTTCAAGACCAGATCCTGTCGATGTTTTGCCAGTAGCGCGATTTCCCTGTGCACAGCGTCCTCGACCGGATGACCGTTCATTCGTATGATCTGATCCCCCACCTGTTCGTTCAATCGTACAAGTTCCATTAGTGCACATTGATTCCATTATTCGATTGTCGATTATACATTTTATTCAATTATGAATTATCGATTATAATTATATTAAATTAAGAATAATCCATTACAATTATATTCAATTATGAATAATCGATTACAATTATATTAAATTAAGAATAATCCATTACAATTATATTCAATTATGAATTATCGATTACAATTATATTCAATTATGAATAATCGATTACAATTATATTCAATTATGAATTGTCGATTATAATTATATTCAACTATGAATTATCGATTATAATTATATTCAATTATGAATTATCGATTACAATTATATTCAATTATGAATTATCGTTTATAATTTTGTTCAGTTATGAATTATTGATTTGACAATTAAATCAATAATAAAACGAAGAATGCGGGGCGTACCCTGAGGCCCATTCTCTGAGCTTCGCTGCCGGGCTCGACGTCGCTGACGTAAAACCCTGCTCCGTATTCGAGTCCTCCGCGGAGCGAGAAGCCGAAGCCAGGATAGCCTCGGCGAAGTCGAACGTTCCTCGTCACACCGATCACGGCCATTCTACCGTCCCCGGTGCTTCCGTTTCCGGGACCTCCACCGGCCGAGGATCCTGTGCCGGTGCTTGAGGCACTCGACGAGCGCCCGGACCTGCAAACACGAGAAAACGATATTCGATTAAAAATCAAATCAACCGCAACAACTAAATCGATTATAAAATGTAATTTATATCTGCGGGACAAAAAGCCTCTTCTGCCGAGTTATAGAGAGAGGCTCTCGGAGGCCGGAGGGAAATTGAGTAATCAGGGGAATTTCCGAGCACCAACGTACTCTCTCCGAGTTTCCCGAGATTAGAATTATCTCGACCTAGCGCAGTAATATCAAGCGCCGCCGCGGCACGCCGATCGCTCGAGCGCTTCCGATTAGTTTCTGCGGTTCTCCGCCGGGCCTCCTGCGGATATAATTGCTCGACCGATCATCCGCTCGCGTGTATTATTCAATGAATCCTCCAGGCACTTCCAGTTTCAGACTCAAGGTTGCTCGAACGTTGCGATCCTTCGGTTTTTAATTAAATAAAAACGTTACCTCAGATGCGTAAAAATGTTTTTTTATGTCTTTTAAAAAAATTATTTTTTCAATTTTTACACATCAATTTTTAAAAAATACAAAAAATGACGGTAAGTTTTTAGAATTTCACTATTCGTGAAATTTTTCCAAAAATGTTGGAATTAAACTTGAAGATTTTTAAAAAATGTGGCCATTTCACCAAATTAGCGAATGCGGCAAATTGGGCATTGAATGGTTCACTAATTTTGTTCAATATGTTGTGTCATCACTTTCAGCTCATCACTTGTGCAACAAATTCGTCCTCGCAATGTCTAAGCTAATGGCTCGCGATTACCTTGAAAAATGTCTTAGGAAATATATTTGCAGGCACGGATGTACACGGTAAGCACTATAGTTCAGCGTAAACTGTTGCTTTGCTGCGAATGCCTTCGGCAGGCTGCCCAAGGAGTTGTTTTTTTTCTCCCGTGCTATTAATGTGTCTCTATAAGTAAACATCTCCCGAGGTCCGGGGCAGTTCGTAAGTACAAGGTAGGAAAAAGTACCTTTCCCCGTATCACTTTTTCCAAATTTGTCCGTCGAAATTTTTCTAAAATTTTTGGTATTAAAATTGACTATTAAAATATATATGTATATAGCTGATTCACCCAATTAGCGAATATGGCAAAACGGGCATTACATTAAATGGTTGATCAGTTTTTGTCCAATATTTTGAATCATCCAAGAGAATCGTTAGCCGGCATTTTTTCGTGCAGCAAATTCGTCCTCACAATGTCTAACCTAATGGCTCGCGATTACCTCGAAAAATGTCTCAGGAAATATATCTGCAGGCACGGATGTACACGGTAAGCACTACAGTTCGGCGAAAACTGTTGCTGCGCGGCGAATGCCTTCGGCAGGTTGCCGAAGGAGCTGTCTTTTTTTTGTCCCGTGCTACTAATGTGTCTCCGTAGGTAAACATCTCTCGGGGTCCGGCGCAGTTGGTACAAGGAAAAAGTACGTTTCCCCGTGTCGATTTGTCGACTGGGAGGAGCGGGTCTCTCCTTGGCAAGCTCGCCCGGGGAGTTTCACGTAAATTCTACGATACTAAGTACGAATACGCCGTCTGACCGTTCCCGCTTCTCCGCGAGTCGAGTTTTCTATGCGCAATTCGTGTCAAGGTAAGTATACAGCGACATGCGGAGCGAAGCCGAGAGGAGTAGGTCACTCGGACGACTCCTGTGCACCGCCGGCTCTCGAAGCACCCGTGCCTCTCGCACATCTGTGCGAGCGCTCGCGCTTATTCCGTTTCAATTTCCCGAGAAACTTCCAGCGAGCGTGCGTATATATTTATATATATATATATATATATAAACTATATACAGGAGAGGAAAAGAAAAAGGAACGAGAAAAGTCCCGATTTCCTCGCCGTCCGGCGACGGTCAGTTTCTTCTCGATCCAATTATACGAGAGCTCGGCCTGCCGCGTTGTGGTGGGGGTAAAGAAAACTCTCGTCGACGAAACTCGTTCGTCGATCGACTTACGCCC
This sequence comes from Ichneumon xanthorius, assembly GCA_917499995.1. NCBI lineage: Eukaryota > Metazoa > Arthropoda > Insecta > Hymenoptera > Ichneumonidae > Ichneumon > Ichneumon xanthorius. The sequence goes on along the minus strand of OU824205.1, from coordinate 13,357,057 downwards.
TGTCCCAGTTAAAACCGAAATCGCAATTATTTTTTATTTTTCGACACTCCGAAGAGATCTCTCTAAAATGTATACTGCACGCTGACTTCATATAAATATCGTAAGTTTATAATCGACGTACATTACATATTCATAGTTCCGCGGAGAAACTTTGATTTCGCGACAAAAGTTCGCGAGTCCCCCCTTGCCGCGCCCATTTGACACAGGACGAAGTTTCGACGACGAGATCGAGTTTCTTCGGTAAAAAAAAGATACATCCACGCGTTCGCACTCTTCCTCGCGAAGCGACTTACCGATGAGGACTCCTTCGCGTATTTTCTAGGACACGCCTCTTCGCTCATCACTCGGGAATTCGTTTGCGCGAGAGGATTCTATATACGTTTTTCGTCAAGTTATACGTGACGTCGAAAGAGACGTTTGTAAAGTGAGCCCGTTAGTCCGTCGATCGTCCGAGCTCCTGTTTAACGAGCCTCGACACGAAAGTGTTACGATTGTTATGTTGGCTGCGTGCGCGTCGCCTACAGTACGAAGCACCGCTACCGGCAGCGCTGTCTATCCGAGTAGTTGCCCCTTGGCGTTAGAAAAACACACACACGGGCACGCACACGGGCGTCGCTCTGTTTACTATTGCAAAGACGCGAGAGATGTAACGTATTTCTTTTTCTCCGTCGTGTCGGGTCATTCATGAGGACGAATATGCCTCTCGCTCGGTTATTCGACTAACGTGGAGACGAATGCTAATTTCGAAAATTGTCAAGGTGTAAAAAGAACGGACGAAACGGGGAGATGGAGAGAGAGCGGGGATCCCGGAACGGTAGTGTCGGGGCGAAAGCGGCTCGGCAATTCCTGCACGACACACGTGAATCGGACGGTTCAACGAACAACGGTAATACGCCCTGGCATATCACTTTTTATCTCCCTCCAAATTCCACAGTTCCTCTTTCATATCTGGCTACTAAATCCGGAATATCCTTTTGCCGTAGTTTTATGTAACTCGCGTGACTTTTATCGCCGCGTCGGGACGCTCGGCTGGCTGTTGACAAAAACAATCGCGTCGACAACCTGCGAAGCGATACATGTTTATGGCTTTTTTTCCATGAGGTTTTAGTAACTAGTTTAATCATCGCAGAAATGAGAATGAATTGAGCGAAATCGAGGTGAATTCCGTCGTTAGCGTGGATCGATTAGAGACTAAAAGAAAAAGAAGAAAAAGCGTTTTATTTCGCCGCACTTTCTCGGCGTGGAAACTTCCCCCCCGGTTTCCTTTGTCTCGGCAGTTCTCTCGGAGGTTCGGCGAGTTGCGAGTTATAAGCATAATAACCGTTATACTTTGCCGAAGAATCTTGGCTGCTCGAGTTATAATACTCCTTGCTGTACGGATCTATATACTTATTACTATATATATGGTATTTCTTTGCGGAAAGAGGAAGACAGCGAGAATGGTTGAAGGTGGAAGCAACGACGATATTATCTGCTTTCGCTCGGTCGAGTTTTAACGAGCAACGAGGCAAAAGCGTAAATCACTATGGCTGCATCGTCGAGTAACTCGGCGCGAGGCAATCGGGCGCGGATTCCGCGTTACACAGTTTTCTGAAGTAAAATTTGTTTTCAATGTCACGGCCGGATTGTCAGCGAAGTTGCTTCGATAGCTATACCTATATATTCGTATACCTATATATTTGTATACCTATATATTCGTAGCAGAGTCGAATTGGCGTTCTCCGAGTTATTTGTCTTCATTCACGCACGAACGCTTTTTATGCATTCCAATCGAGGGAGGAAAAGATCTGGATTTTCAGAGGCATGAATTTCGACATTGCCATGACGTACAAAAATGCGGTCATGCAGGCTCCGGTAACGAGGTTCAATCTTATCCAATCGCGAATCGATGCAGCATTGCACTCGTCGGACGATGATAATAATTATAATCATACGCAATGCTCGACGGAGTAACAAAAGAGAAAAGACACACACAGGAGAGAACATAAAGACGTTCCGCGAATAATAACAGCCATAACAACAATAGTATCAAGGACGTCGTAATTGCGAGTCTGAGAGGAACCGGAGAAAATAACAGAATGGACACATATTATAATGATACACATTACACGCATGCTAGGGTCTCATGTCTCCTCGACATTCTTCGGACGCTTATTATATATTGTCGCGAAATTAATTTGATGATATAATTTTTATCTTTCGGATTCTCACAGCAGCAACGCCGTCGCAAATTAAGTGGGGTTAGGGCCCCAATCAAGACGCCATATTGAGTCGCAGTTCCGAAGCATTATCCGCACGAACTTCGGAAAACGAAGTGGAAAAAAAAAAGTGTGACAACAACCCTCGATCGGCCGAGTCGGAACCTCTGCGATATCGCAAATGTATTGAACAATAGAAAAGTGCTTCTGTGAAGGCTGGGTGCGAAATTAAGTGCGTTTTGGGCTCGAATCAATCCGCCATATTGAATTCGCAGTTCCGAAGCATTATATGCAACAAACTTCGGAAAACGAAGTCTGAAAAAAAAAAAAAAAAAAAACGTAAGTGTGACAATAACACTCGATCGACCGAGTCACAACCCCAGCGATATCTCAAATGTACCGAATAATAGAAAAGTGCTTCTGTGAAGGCTGAGAGCGAAAACGGGACCGAGGAGTCCCGTCGAGGGCATGCCGGATGATAAAGTACAGAGGGATAATGGTGTGTAGCCGATAGATCCCGAACAGTCGCGATTCTCTCGCTCGATAAGTATCCGAGTGGTTTTGCGAGTGTCTGACTCGAGGCGGCCAGGATCGTTCCGAGGCGGAGGTTAGAGTACGGCGCGGCGAGGCCGAAGGGGGGGGGGGGGGAAGCAAACTCTCGCGAGTCCAGAATCATTTCCGGTAAGAGAACTTGGCGGGGCGGAGGGGGGGGGGGGGAGGGATTCCGCGAGAGAGGGATACGGTCAGGCGAGGAGCGCGTTCTCCTTCGGTATGTCGACGATTCGCGCTGAGCGTGCCTCGTGAGCTCTCGAAGAGTCTCGTAGCTCGTTATACCTCGACGTCTCTCCTTCGGCTCGGATAGTTATTCTTCGGCGGCGAAACGACTTATCGCTCATCGCCATTTGCGGCGAACGGTAACCGTCCCTCGTTCGGTATTGTATATATACATATATATATCTATATATATATATATATATTCTAGTACGACTGCAGTCTGACTCTCTACTGCGAGCCTGCAGGAATAGAGAGACCCTTACAGACACGATCGTTAATGCCTGCCCGCGTGTAGTTTGATTAACAAAAACGTGCCGTTAAAGCTCCGCGTGACGATGCGTGTACGGTATACGAGACCACGTAGATTCATAGATTCGCTATACGATTCCTGCAGAGAGACGATATACGATACACTATACGATTCCTGCCCACACACGTGGATCTTAAATCGTATCATGTTCGCTGCTCGTTTCAATCACAATTTGTCACGGTATTGTTATTTTCTTTTCTTCCTTTTTTTAAAGGGAAACAACTCGCGACGTTCGTAAACGGTAGGACAAGTTTTGAGAGGGAAATTTTCTTTGAGGGATCAAATTTCGGTCTCGGACTTTCGATTAATTAGCAGAATATTTTCATTGCATAGAAAAACAGAAAAACAATGGGAAATGGAAAAATAAGTTGTCTCGTAAAATTAGCCGATTTAAGACTTTCGAATCTTTGGTTAGTGGAATGTTCGAGGAGATTCACGATGACGCGGCCGCATTGATTATACCACAGAAATGCAGTTAGTTGTTTAAAAAAAAGAGAAGAACGAAGACAATGGTAATTCAGTCGCAGTGGCGTATCGTGTCCATTGGCCGTGCCGCTACCGAGTATTCCAAAGCCGCAGAATATCACGATCGTGAGGTCGCACGGTAGGCACTATAAAGCCAGTGCTGTCGAGGATGTCACGAACGTTGCGCCATACCGCTTCTTCTTCATCATCTTCCTCCTGAGGTCGCTCGCTCGGACAACTTCCATTCTTGAGATACAAGATATTTAGACTCGACTCACGAAACTACTGAAAAGATTCACTTTCGCACGGCGTGCTCCACCGACTCGCCATTCATTCCTCGCCTCGTATCTCGACCTTCGCTGTCGTTTCAATAACAGAAACGTGTAAACAAAAACAAAAATAGCAAAATTACCGGGAATGATACACCAAAGTCTTCCGAGTGCTGACGGCACTTCGCCATTATTCGGCAGCCGAGAGATTGTCTACTTCTTTGTTTACAATGCATACATCAAACTTTATTCATTAATAATAAAAAATAACAAATGTGAGGCAGTGGCCGCGTTTCTAAATTACTGAAATCGCTCGGAAATCGCTGTTACTGAAATCGTACTTTCGATAACAGAAATGTGTAAAAAAAGATTGCAGAATTACCGAGAATAGTTTATTAAATTCTTTCAAGTGCTCTCGGAATTTCGTCGTCTCAGTTTACGATGCGTACATCGCACTTTCCTCTTTAAAGGAATGAAATAATTAAAATCTGACGCATTTTCCCCCGGTCGTAAATTATCGAGCTGAAATCGCTCTTACCTTTCATTAACGGTAACGAATAAAAAGAAAAATAGCAAACTTGCAGAGAATAATATATATTAAATTCTTCCAAGTGCTCTCGGAATTTCGCCATTATTCGGCAGCTCAGTGATTATAGACGTCTCGGTTTACAACGCATGCATCAAACTTTTTATCTTGACAAAAAATTAAAATGTGAGGCATTTTCCCCGGGTTCTAAATTACCGAGCTGAAATCGCCGCCGGACCTGGTGTCGGCCTTTCTCTATTTCTCCTCCCGACTTTTTCTCTCCCCCCTCCCTCACCTCTTCCCCCCGCCGTAACCTGAGTAACGCGCTCGCGGATTTTCTCTTGCCACGGATGTTATAGAGTTCGAGCCATTGGTCTAGAACCGCGTTAGAGTCAGCTTTGCCAATGGTTTTTCCACACCGGCCGATAGCCGGTGAGCTTCCACAGTGCATGTAAGCGTGCGAAGTTTTATACATATGTATAGGTGGGAACGTTCGCGAAGCCACGACAGAGATCTCTTTCACCTGTGCGCAAGTCCGTGCGTTTCTCTTCGGCGAATCTCCCCGGACGGTGGACGGTGCGGGGTGGAGCGGGGCAAAATGGACCACCGGGGTAAAATGGACCACGTGTGTTCTCAATTTGGGATGAGACTCACATGGAGTCCAGCGGTCCTTGAAGTCCTGGAATTGTCCTTGAATTTTGCCTGACCTTGAAAAAGTCCTGGATTGTCCTTGAATTTCACCTAATGTCCTTGAATTGTTTATTTCCCCGAAAATTTGAGTTTGTTTAAAAATGTATATTTACTTTAGTAAATGTTTTTGTCTTTTTTTTTAAAATGAACTCCCACGTATTTCGACGTATTTTTTCCCACTGAACACGAATCCGCTGGCCGATTTTATGCACTGAAAACAGTTTGCTCCGGTGTGAAATCGCATTTTTGTCATTAAAATCTAAAATATTGGGTTTGGAGCAAAACTAATGTCATATGCGTGCATTTTTTTTGTAGTGTGTGTTTAGAAACAATCCTAAAAAAATGTGTATCTCAGTTCCGCTGAGATACATATATACATTCGTGCATAGTGAGTGCACGAAATGCATATTTTCATTTTTTAAATAAATGTCCCAACACAACCTGGAAATGTCCTGGAAATTGTCCTTGAATGTCCTTAAATTTCGTACGGACTTTTTACCGGACGCCATGACTCTGTTCGTCACTGTTTTGATTTCATGGCAGTAATTTGTAAAAGTGGTCCGTTTTGCCCCGCACTACCCTACTCGCTGGTTTGCGAGTCCCCGTGTACTTGGAACGTGTATTTGCGTATCTTCGAGTCTTCCCCGTATGTACACAGCCTCCCGATCATCCTCTTCGCGTCTGTTCATGCACCGGTCGTAACTACTTACGAGTTACGCTCTCCCCCTTCCCCCCCCCCTCGCTGCCGCGAAATGTGTGCGCTTGGTTTATTTATTTATATGTATATTTTCTTTTTTTTTCAGCGAGTGGATAATGTCCGAGCCTCGAGCTGAAGAAACAGCGGGAACGCGAAGTGAGGAACACAGGTGGCCAAGTCGTAGAGAATCAACGCGGACCACCGACGTATTATGGGCCTCGCGTACCGTAATTCTTCATTTTTTTTTCTTCTTCATAAACGATCGATTCATTGCGCCGATGTCATCCGAGCGACCTTAATACTACTGTGGCGGCCCCATTTTGCCCCCGTCTACCATATTTCTTGCAGAGCATCCGAAAGTAATCGCTGAGACTTTGGACCATCAAATTTATCTGTAAAGCAACTATAGCTGATAGAGAAACCTCATCGATTTTTTTCGATGTGAAAAAAAATAATCTGTTACGAAAGTTGCGAAAATGGAACACCCACGACTGAATCTATTATATATATAAACCGGGCCATTTTAACCTCGTTTTAGTGTATATCGTTAACGCTTTTCGTATATAAAACGTTGAAAAAAATTGACCGACTCGTAAACAGGAGTGAAGGGTTGAATGGATATATATTCAACCGACTTGGTATCCCATGCGTTGCTCCGGCAAAAAAACATGTTTTTTTGCCGGAATGTTGAATCAATTATAAAAAATAGCATGTAAGATATACGACTCGTCCGGTATCGGAGTCCTTCATCGGAATCCTCGTGTTGCACGAATCCTATGAAAGACGTAACTGGCGCACGTACATGCAGAGGTGAACGTAACTCCGCGTAGCGTGGAGGCCGCGCACGTAACGTCTGCACTCCATTATATACAATACCTACTGTCCAGGTATGCCGGTGCATATTTGGGTAAGTCATCACTTCGGAATTATCTCGAACATGTTTTTTTACCGAGTAACCATTACATAAATATTGGAGCGCTTAAAAAAAAAAAAACGTTTTTTTTTCTCAAAGCATTGCTCAACGAAATTTTTTCCCCTTTCGGTGGAATTCGACAATTAAAAATAAAAGAGAAAAATGTATAACCAAAATAAAGCTGTTCTAGTCGCCTTAACAATAGGTCAATTTAAAAAAAAAGAAAGAAACGCTTTATTTTGTTGCAGCATTGTTGAACGTAATTTTTATTACCCGTTCAGTGGAATTCAATAATGCAAAACCGATGATTTGGTAAAAATAAAAGAGGAATAAACATACACAAAATAAAGCGGTTCTTCTATCCGCCTTAATGGATAAATCTTGTACGAGTCTGCGTAACTGGCGCACGTACATAAAAATGTTTTTATGCAGAGATGAACGCAACTCCGCGTAGCGTGGAGGCCGCGCCGTCACGTCTGCACTCCACTAAGTACAATACCTACTGCCCAAGTATGCCGGGGCATTGGGTAAGTCATCACTTCGGAATTACCTCTAAATTTTTTTTCGCTGGTAAAGAGTACATAAATATTAGAGCGCTTAGATAAAAAAAAACGCTTTTTTCTCACAGCATCGCTCAACAAAGTTTTTTTTACCCGTTCAGTGGAATTCAATAATTAAAAACCGACGATTAGGTAAAAATAAAAAATAGAAAATATGTAAACAAAATAAAGGGATTATTCTTGCCACCTTAATAAATAAGTCTCGTACTTGCACGCATAACTGGCGCACGTGCATAGTGCTTTTAAGTAGAGATGAACGTGACTTCGCGTGGCGCGAAGTTTTTTACCCGTTCAGTGGAATTTAATGATTAAAAACCGACGATTAGGTAAAAATAAAAAATATAAAATATATTTAAAAAATAAAGGGATTATTCTGGCCACCTTAATAAATAAGTCTCGTACTTGCACGCGTAACTGGAGCACGTGCATAGTGCTTTTAAGCAGAGATGAACGTGACTCTGTGTAGCGTGAAGTTTTTTTACCCGTTCAGTGGAATTCAATAATTAAAAACCGACGATTAGGTAAAAATAAAAAATAGAAAATATGTAAACAAAATAAAGGGATTATTCTTGCCACCTTAATAAATAAGTCTCGTACTTGCACGCGTAACTGGCGCACGTGCACAGTGCTTTTAAGCAGAGATGAACGTGACTCCGCGTGGCGTGAAGTTTTTTTTACCCATTCGATGGAATTCAATGATTCAAAACCGACAATTCGTTAATCTAAAAAAAGGAAAATATATAAACAAAATGAAGCGTTTCCGGCCGCTTTAATAGATAAATCTCGCATTTATGCGCGTAACTATACGCGCGGTTTGGCCTGGCGCGACTAAGAAATACAAAGAAAAACGTGCGTACGTGATGTTCGCCTGTACAGCGATCGAGCCGAGGACTGCGATGTGTGTCAGGAGGTCAGTGACTCCTCTCTTGATACTTGACTACCTGCCAGGGGCAGAAGTGATTCGAACGGAGCGTCTCTCTTTTTTTCCTCTCTGCATCTCTTTCTCTTGAGAAAGAATCCCGTCGTGCCTTTTCCCCCCTCGGGGACGAAATTGTGCCATTATTTCGACAAGGCGATAAGGGATCGTTAAATCGATTGTTATCGGTCGATAATGTCGCTCGTCCGACGGTGATCCGACTGAGCAAAAAAAAATAAGCAATCGAGACATCATTGAGTTTGACATCAAAAAATTTGAAAATTTACACCTGTGCACGGAAACTTCCAGTGAAACTTCCACGGAGTTCCACTGACCGATGTTTCGTCACAATCTTCAACAAATATCCATAAATCATCGGCAGAACATGCGCCGTCTTGTGTTGCGCATACTCGCATCGCAAACGACTCCTGTGGGGCAATATTCGCCAATCAGCCTCCGATTCGACTTGGGTGCGAGAAATATCGACGGTATGATTATGAAAATTTGCCGACACGCTGAAGAAAATGCGTGGACGCGCGCCTCTCAGTCATTAACGTTGTTCGCTCAGTCAGCAAAAGAGCGGCCCTTCTAAAATATCTTTAATGTAGATCCAAAAATACTGGGAAAATGTTGACGTCTAACAAAGCACTTCGAGAATAGTTTTCGAGCTTAGTTTTTGTCATAACATTTTCTTATTTGGGTCTGGAAATTGAAGAATTGAAATTTTGGGAAAAGAAAAATTCTTTCGGAAAATTGTTGACCAGTCGAGAAACACAAACGCTCTCCTCTCCGTAATCACTGCTGTTCGCCCAGTCGGTAAAACAGCGGCCTCCTAAAATATTTTTAATGTAGATCCAAAAATACTGGAAAAATGTTGACTTATAACAAAGCACTCCGAGAATAGTTTTCGAGCGTAGTTTCTCGTCATAACATTTTCTTATTTGGGTCTAGAAATTAAAGAAGTAAAATTTTTCTCGGAGGTGAAGTTTTGAGGAAAAACCATTTCATTCAGAAAATTGGCGGCCCATCGAAAATATCTTCGTTAGTCTTCAGTCAAAAATTCTGGAAAATTTTTGACGAACAACAAAGCATCCCCAGAACAGTTTTCGAGCGTAGTTTCGTCACAATATTTTTTTATTTGGGTCTAGAAATTAAAGAAATCAAATTTTTCACGGTGTGAAATTTTGAGAAAAAAAAAATGTTCATTCGGAAAATTGTCGAGTAATATAATGATTTTTGCTCAACAGGAAAGGCGCCGGGGACTCGAAGGGTTAACGAGGAGGGAAATGGTTTCCGAGAGATCGGAGCCAGACGGGTCATCTTTGTGCTCGGGTTTATCGTCTACGGGGCGATGCGCGCAAAGTGGCGTAAACTTTGCGCGCGAGAGGACCTTCTTCCGGGATATTTCGAACGCTGCGAGAGAGCCGGCAGAAGAGAAGGCGCTATGCGCGCTCCGATGCTCGTAAAATATATTTCTCTCATCTCCGTCTGCCTCCTTGTCGGCCTCTCCGTCCCTCCTGAGCGGCGCAACGGCGAGAGGCACCCTCCGGCGAAATGTGGCCATCGAGGTTTTAACGCCGAGTCGAAGAACGCTCGGGTTCTTCTCGGGTTCCTTAACTCTCTTCGGCTGTACACGCTCCGTACTCTCTTGTGCGCCGCTATCGCTCGAGGCCACACGAAATCAACCGACCGAGATATATTTTTTTTCAAGCTCAACATTCGTCCCGGAGAGAATATTAGTTCTCACAGTTTCTTCTTTAATTTTTACAAAAATTTCATTTTTTTAGTTTCTTTTTTACTTGCGATTGCAACTTTTTTTGGTCTTATGCGAATTAGAAATCCCTTGTTGTAATGTGTTCTGATCAATTAGAACTCTGTTGTACTCCGCTATTGTCCGAGGCCACACGAAATGAACCGACCGGGATATACATTTTTTCAATCTCAATATTTGTCCGATAAACGCTTTTATTTTTCAGTAAAAAAATAATAATAATAATTACATTGATTTTTTTCTACTTGCAGTTGGATTTTTTTGTTGAGACACAAGTACGCGAATTGGAAAACCGAATGGTCGTTGGCTCTCGCGCGGTTACCGATGGCTAGACGGGATACGCCTGTGCCCACTTCTCCTCTTTTGGCCGTGACACATCGCAAATGGAAAAGCCACACGAGAGTCCCATCTCTCGCGAGAGGATAACTCTCGGGTTTCACCGGCAGACCCGCCAAGGCTCTTTCTCTCCCTCCGGAAAACACTCAACGCCCGTGTTTCGTCGGTGATGTACAGTATTTGCTATTTCATTCTCGAGTTCTTTTCTATTTGCTCGGTGTTTTTTTTTCTTCTTTTTTTCCCCTCTCATCAACTTTCAAATACAAAAACAGCGAGTCTTTAATTTTCGACGCGAAGCTATTTTTTACGCCTTTCAAGATCAAATTTTAATAAAAAAAAAAAAATTTAAGAAAAAAAAACTGCGCCTGAAGAAGGTCCAAAAAATTTCACTTCGCTGTTTCCCCGAGAGTCCGAGAATCTTTCGCGTGCCGTACCGAGACAAGCCTCGGGGCTTTCCTCGTTAATGGAATCGGCCCGGTGTTCGGTGAATCGCCGCGGTTCGCGTAACGAAAGCAATTATCTTCATTTTATTTTCTTATTTCATTTCATCCCACCTTTGGCGCAGTTCGCGCGGGGCGTTATCGCGAGAATGGAATACATAGAGGAGAAGGCTCGCCGGTTCCGGTCGGCCTGACACCGCGGTCGCGTCGCCCGGAGGTGACTATATAGAATTAATTGTTCCGCCGAGAAGTACAGTTACGCCGTGTACAATTCGTCGGCCGGTTTCTGTTGCCCCGGCCTTGTTCGCGCTATCTGTGCCGCACAGCAGCCCGCGCAGACGTGGAACACGATTTGCTTTTTACGAATATCCGTGTCACGGCTGTGTTGAGCCTCGTCGACGAGAACGGACGTTCGCACTTTCCGACAGCGCATCCTCAAGGCGCTCTCGAATAATGCATCTCCGTCCCGTCCGTCCGTCACGCGTTCGTACAAAAATCATCTCCCTCGTTCGTCTTTCGAGATTAATTTATCACCGTGGAAGCTCCCGCTCGTCGCACCGGCTGACAGCGGCATCGAGCCAAGGCCGAGAAGTCCCCCGAATCGACATTGCCCTCGAATCGGATCCGAGACACAATAAAGGAAGACTATCGAGCCCGATCATTAATCTGAACTATACTTTCTCACGCTCGAACGAAAAAGTATTATTCAATCTGTCACACTGCATTTTTATTATTATCATCTTTCTGTTATCATTTTTTTTGTCATGTTTTGTTACTATTGAAATCTGCAAATTTTGCGAATTTCTGAACTCGAGGAAATAATAATAATAATAATAATGTATAAAAATATCTTCCCATAATTATAATTATAATTATAAATATTCAAAAAATTATATCATTGTTAAACTTTTATATTTTGTACCAAGGGGCTTGTCCCCGTTAAACTAATCTAAATAAATAAATAAATTAATAATAATAATAATAATAATAATAATAATAATAATAATAATAATAATAATAATAATAATAATAATAATAATAATAATAATAATAATAATAATAATAATAATAATAATCAGCCAACAATGTACTTCTTGGTCGCACAAACAGTTCGTAGTCGGTAAATTGAAATGAAAGTGAAAACGACGACAAAGTATTGATAAAAATAATTTAAGTTTGCCGAGCGGAGGGCGTGATACTATCGAGCGCCGATATTGAGTCGTGTCCATGGGCGTTCGGATGCAATAAATCGCTTAGGATAATTACAAAGCGAGAAAATCTCGGGCATTGTGAACAAAAGTGTCAACTCAAACCACTCGGCGTATCGATTCAACCGATGGGTATCACGATTGCACTGCATAGAGAATAGTGGCGAGTCACACTTTATATAAATACCGCTCTGCGTTTCGAAAGATAATTTTTTTTTTTTTTTTAGGACAAACGCTCCGACCATTCGGGGAGTTATAAGTCGCGATCGACTCTCGAGAGGCGCGATCGGGCGTGGAATAATTTTCTAGCACATTTTAAGGCCACCGACCTCCCCTTAGCGATCTTTGCGATACAAAGTTACATTGCTATTGTTGTTTTACTTTTTTTTTTTAATACACGGTCAGTGACTCTGCTTGTGCAGACGAACGGTATCATCGTAACTGAATATATATACAATCGTCGATATTTATCTCCGATTGCCAACCGTGATTGCGTCACTGAAACGTGTATCCACATCCACCTTTGAATTACCTAACACGGCGATGAGGAGATTGCAGTTCGAGCATTTTGTGGGAATCTTTAAATTTTTTTCGTTAATCGTCCAATCAAATCAGAGAAAGGATTAAGGCAATACCGTCACGCAACGAGTTTCGTTTTTTCTTCAGGAATTCAATTAAGTGTATCTCCTATAATAAAACGCACCAACTACCCTTTTAATGTTCTATCGTCTGAACGAAATTTAATAATTGCAGAAAAAACGAGAACATTTTGTAGAAGAATCTCAAAAATACGAAAAAAAATGTATGTTTTCACTCAACTGACGACCTTCAAAGCATGAGAAATACCACGGTTGGTAATAAAAACTGTAATTCATTTTTCAACCTTGCCGACCCTTCACATTAGAAAGCAAATTCTCACCCGAAGCTGTATTGATGTTCGGTTGATGTGCGAATTCGCTTTCAACCGGAAGTCGTCAGCACCCTTGAAAAAAATGTATTACAGTTTTCGTTATCGACCGAGCGCCGGGCGGGAAGGAACGGCTCTCGCATCGTTTCAGATTAACACCACGAAGTGAAACAATCGTCGAGGATTTTTTTTGTAATCCGTAAAGGATGTCAAGGGCTCGATCGACAAGTCGGTTAAGAACGAGCCTGGCAGCAGAGCGATGCATCAAGAGGACCTTTGGCTTCGGGATCCATCTCGACGAATACGTGCGATTCCGTTAATGGTGCGGGATCCCGCGAATAGGAGGTCTTGCCCGAGCACACTGACACCCCGTGGATAAACACAGAGATACAAGTTACATACGCGGCAAAGCTACGTGCATGTACTTAGCTCATACATACATACATACATACATACTATATATATATATATATATATATATATATATATATGTATGTATATGTATATGTAGTATGGGTGTACCGAGAAGATTTTTCGCGACCTTTCCCATGACACCTTCTGTATTCTATCTCACACGAGTCAGATAAATTGTTAACGTTCGTCGGTGCAATCCTCGCCGCATCGTGGCCTACGTATTAGTTCGCTATAAACACATAAACAGACTCGGTAACAAATACACGACCACCAACATCTAAACTTCTCGACTCTCGGGCAACAGACCCCGAGCGAGTGTGTTCTGGGACGGGACGGTGTACTTTGGTGCTGTACTCAGCGTTGCAACGATGCACTTTGTGCAAACACCGAAGTTTGTACGCAGAGAAGCGCGAGGACGAGAATTATTCGCCAAGTGGTATGGAAACCCGCGACGGGAAAGTGGATGAGTGTTCAGACACTCATCCGCTGAGGATGGATATCGTTGTAGCGCGGCCTGAGAACTACAAATAGGATAATGGCGTGTAATAGGATAAAATATAGTGCAACCGGGGCGTGAGCATGGAGACGAAGAGCAAGTGCTTTGCTTTGCAAAGAGAAAACGAATGCGTAGAAAGAAAAATACATTGTAAGGTTTCAGCGTTCTTTTTAGAAAACAGCTAATATTGGAATACAATGCAATGTAATGTAATAAGCTATTTTAATCATTCAAAAACAATAAATAAAAATCAACCAAAGGCTCGAGAACTACAAGTAGGATAATAGAGTGTAATAGGATAAAATATAGTGCAACCGGGGCGTGAGCACGGAGACGGCGAGCAAGTGTTTTGCTTTGCAAAGAGAAAACGAAAACGGAGAAAGAAAAATACATTGTAAGGTTTCAGCGTTCTTTTTAGAAAACAGCTAATATTGGAATACAATGCAATGTAATGTAATAAGTTATTTTAATCATTCAAAAACAATAAATAAAAACCAACTAAAGGCCTGAGAACTACAAATAGGATAATAGGGTGTAATGGGATAAAATATAGCACAACCGAGCGTGAGCAGAGAGATGGAGAGCAAGTGTTTTGCTTCGCTATTCAAAGAGAAAAAGAAAACGTATAAAGAAAAATACATAGTAAGTGTATAGTAATATTCGAATACACTGTAATGTAACATGATAGTCGTTTAGATCATTACAAAAGTAATGAATCAAAAGCAAAACAAAACACAAAACTCTACTGGCATAACCTGAGAAAAACGCCGAACCGACGAACTCGCCTCAAAATATTATATTTAAAAAAAATTCAAATAAGGTCAAAAAACTCAATAAAAGTTACTGACAGCACGTAGTAACTCATAACACTATCTAAATAAGAACAGCCAGTATGAAGATATAGAATTTCAGGATTGCCAAAATCCTTAAATCTAACCATCTATTTATTTTTCTTCGAGTTTTACTGGAGATGAGTTTTGTAGAAATGAGAAACGAATTTCCATCTACGGCAAACAAATAAAAAATTAAACCGGGACATTACCGGACCGTGGAGTTTAGTCTCTGAGAATCGGCACGAGATGGGAACGGGACGAGAGAGGAGAATGTTAGGGCGGAAAGAATAGTCCAGAGTTGGTGCATAGAAACAAATGTCTCGGTTTGTGCACGGAGAAGGCGCTGGGAAGGGCGTCTCTGGATTTGCCTCACTTCCAATCCCAGAGCCTCTCCTTCGCTATATAGTTGTATTCCGTGCACAGAGACTGGAAGTCTACGGCAGCGGCCCATAGTGGAGTAGCGCATAACGATGTGACCCGCGCGCACCATTGCAATTCCTAATTATGCAACCTTCTTCTCGCCGGCTCACAGCCAACGTGAGTTTTCTCACGCAGCACAACCGAGTTTCCGAAGGTGCTGTACGTATAACACTATACATGTACACACACATATATCCACCGTACATAATACGAGCCGAGGTACGTCGTCGTCGACGACGACGTCGTCCAAGTCGTCGGACTATCCCAGACCGTTGCGTTATGCTTTTATGGGTAAACGGGAGAGGTTTCAGCACTCGTTGGCATATTGCAGCGTACACAGAGCGTACACGTCTATTCGGAGATATTAATTAACGCTCTTTGGCTGCAGAAGTGAAATTTTCACTGATTCGCGGATATTTGTAAAAATATTTTTAATTTGATTTTTAATTTTATTTTAAATAAAAGTTGGATGGTAGAGGCAATTCCAGAGGGATGCGACGGCTCATCGATCATTCGGTCGGCACTGAAAAAAAAGTCGCTTGCGGGCTGCCGAAGAATAAAATGTTTGTTTCAATTCTACTTTCAATCCTTACAATTCCATATGATATTGAAACAACAACAGCAAGAGTGTCAAGGTGACATGTCATCGTTTCAATCCGGTATGAAATTGTACGAATTCGGAGTAGAATTGACACAACGTTTTTACTTCTTTGGCAGCCCGCAAGCAAATGTTACTCGATTCAATGATATTTTTTTTTCTGTGCGGGAATAAATTTCCGCATGCGAAAGGAGGCGCCTTTATATCGGGAACGGGGACTCGACTTTGGGATTATTAAAATTCGTTGCACGAAAGAAAATATTAAAGATAGAATAAAATAAAAAATGGAGACAATCTCGCAAAGTTTGTGCTTGGAATACGTGTTCGGAGTGCACTCGGCGACGGAGCCTCCCTCGTGAGGAATTCCACAATAGATCTGGTCGGCTTCCTCGGAGGAACTCCGGAGGCTCGCCGGGAGGAAACCTTCCCCCTCGCTGCATCCTGACTTGCTCTCTCATCTCAATTTCTCATCACGCCAACGAGGCTTTTACCTCGAGTACTCGCCTCTGCCTTGCCGCTCCTCGTGCTCCTCCTGCCGGCTGTTACTACTGCACTAGCACTACTTATACCCCCCCCCCCCTTTGGGCCTCTACGACTTGTACGGCACTCTGGCACTACCTACGTATTCCTTTCAATTTCATCTTCCACGAGAAGCCAACCATATCTCGAGAACACTCCAGTCTCATCCACCTCGTGTCGGGGTGCGAGAGTTAAAAATTTCTCGCCAGTTCCGGAGTCGGCCAAAGCGTCCCGGATTAATCCGTCGAGTGATTGCACGGCGTACATTTATTGCGGATCGTGAAGATTAAAATAACCAAGCGGTGCAATTTTATACCAATGTTTGGCTGCGCGCTTTGAACGTTGATGACTTTATCTGACTGATATTCTTATTCTTATTTCCATTCTCATTCTTATTCTTATTCTTATTTTTTTATTTGTTTATTATTAATGGATTTCTCCTTGACCAATTATCACAGTAAAAATGTATAAATGTGTCTTATATCTAATATATTCTATCCTACCGGGACTGGCTCAGTGCGTAAGGATAAATATTATAGAATTGAACAAAAAAATAAGTGAAGTAATTACGCACCAACTGAGCCGACCCGCTGTGATTGTAGCTCTGAGAAAGCGGGGGCCAAAACAAAACGAAACAAAATATTCTATCCTACCTATCGATTCTACCTATCTATTCTATCCCATGCTTTCTGTACTTACTTCGCCATACTTTATGCGCCGCCTATCTGTAATACTTGGTCCTTCAGCGATTTATCCCAGGACACAATAAACTGATCTATCTATCTATACATAATTTTATTATCTTAAAAGAAACAGAAGAAATAGAAAAAAATACTTATTCTTAAAAGTTTGGAATTCCGTAAAATGTGCACACTTCGATAGCAATGAAAGGTGGTGGTAAAAAAAAATTATAAAAATTCATGAACTCCAAGTTTATTTTCTTCTATAATCAGGAAAGGGAAAAGAAGTAGGTGAGAGAAGTCGACGCGATCGACGGGTTAAAGTCAGCTCGGTAGAAATTTTTCATTTTTTTTCGCATGTTTCCACGTGACGGAGTGGATGCTTCCTCGATAATTCACCGGTATATTATTATTTGCGAAAGAACACATACAGACGCACGGACAAACGAGCCGCCACGTAAGTGCTGAGGGAGATCGTAACATCCACACACAACGCGTACCGAACCGTGTGTACCGACCATTTTTTTTTTTTTGTTTCTTTTTCTCTTCCCCTCTTATCTCGGCAGGTGGCCGCGTGCTTGTACCGCGCAGCTTTCTCTGCTAATATTTCTCATCTTAATTATGGGTGGCATGCCGAGGATGCGCCCGTTCGAGACGTTTCGCCCTGGGGGGTCCGCCGAGCCTCCCATTGAGCTTTCCCAGGAGATTCTTCACGTGCATTATATATATATATATATATACATGCATTTATATATCTCAAAACTTCAGCTCCGACGAAGCAAAACGCATTCGCAAAACGCAATTTGCGCGAATTAATCTTAATGCTAAGCCGGTTACATAATTAATTTTGTTGTATAATGTACGAACATAATGGGCGTTGGTACGGGGCCATTAGCGTGATATAATTCGCGAGCTACCCGCCTCGAGTAAAACGAGTCTCGTCGACGACACATCAATTTTTAAATATTTTTTATCCAAGATGGAATAATTCTCATCGGTTTTGTTACCACGCTGATATAACCATTTCCGTTTATTATTATTATTATTATTATTATTATTTTATAGTATTAACTGCGTGACAATTGTAATTGCGTGTTAATTGCGATGCAGATACTATAAGTTTGTAACTTCCTCTCTGTAAACCAATAATAATAATAATAATAATTGTAGCGTGTAAATTTACAGCATTACGAGCAGTAACAATATCGAGGAATATACCCGAATATACGCCATTAGTGTGATATAATTCGCAAGCTATCCGGCTCGAGTATAAAACGAATCTCGTCAACGAAACATTATTTTTATTTTTTATTTATTTATTTCAAATTAGAACATTTCTCGTCGATTTCATTACCACGTTGATGTAACAATTTCCGTTTATTATAATAATACTCATTAATGTTATTATTATTATTTTACAGTGCCACTGCGCGATAATTGTGGCGTGTAAATTTATAGCGCAACGAGCAGAGTAACAATATCGAGCAATATACGAGCTTCGCCGTTCGTGTTTACTACTGTACGAGAGAGGAACGGGAATGACTCTGAGAGATCCGAGTCATTATATCTTTCCGCGCGAGGACGTCTCGACGACAACGGTCGGTGACGAGATGAAAGTGAAAATACATATATATTATATATATATATATATATATTTTTTTTTCAAGCGTATCTAGCTGGAAGCGAGAGTAAAATGAAAGTGCTATTCTTACATAGCGTATATTACGTCAATTCGTATAGTGAGGAGCATACGATTATTGATAGGAGGCACCGGTTAGCACCTTATCGATTAACCTTCCGCGTAATTGGTTTTTTCATCATAGTTATCGGCGTTGTGAGCAGAACGCAGCTCGGCGAAATGGTGTGAGAGAGGAAAAAAAATAAACGAATGCACGTGAGTCACGGTTTTGCCGGTGAGTGCGGCAGCGTGTGAGGTGCGTATATCGATTCCCGAACGGACCCGGGCGAGACCGGCGACGGAAGTTATTCGACGCAGGTACCGCAGCGGCGAGTCTGTGGCTTTGCCCGCATTTTCGGTTGCAAGTGTCGTCGAACTCGGAGTCGGCCGATTTCATATACGACGGGAAACGAAGCTCGGCGACTTCGATGTCGGACCAAATTGGCCCACGACTTACACTTTTTGTCCGAGGCTCTGCCGACCGTCCATCTACGGGAGGATCATAAATTTCACCTGCATCCGAAATGGGATTTCGGGCACAATTTATACTCGAACGACACAGTTATCGAAAATGCGGCAACGGAAAATTGGACAAAGTCCGCGGAGGAACCTTAGTGTACAGTGTTTTTGAGAACTTGAAGAAAAATTAATTACCGATATCTATAAAGTTGTTGCAGTCGAAATAAGTTCACGCGGTGCGTGAGGCGTTTGGAGAATGGTACCTTCTACAATTAAAAATATAAAAACACTGGCAGAATGTCGAGGCGCTTCGTGCCCTCGACATGGACTGTGGAATTTAGAAAACGGAAATTAAGATTTTCGGGGATTTACCGGAAATTCGTCAATTCTGGCTCGGAAATCTCATTTGTCGACAGAAATACGTTACTTACCGGAAATACATCACTTCTGGTCCGGAAATCTCATCTGTCGACAGAAATACGTCACTTCCAATTCGAAAATCTCATTTTTCGACTGGACGTGATGTCTTACCGGAAATACGTCATTTCCGGTCCGGAAATTACATTGTTCGACCGCCAGTGACGTCATACAGCAAATACGTCACTTTCGGTTTGACATTGTCATTTTTCGACTGTCATTTCAAGGAAGGGATGTATTAATGACGAAGATAGTGGACAGCGCGATTGTTATTGTAGATATCTATCGGTGGCGGTTGAGACATGGACATCGCTATCGCTTCGCGCAAAGAAAACATTTATAACAATGTGACTTAGTCATAGACCCTGTTTAGGTAAAATTGAGCTCGAAACTTACTCCGATTGCTGCACCTGCAAATGTAGAAACTCGAGCTTCTCGCGTGCGAGTTCTCGCACGCCTCGCCCGCCCGTATGATTAATACTGTGGTGTATACATATGTGTTTATACGTATTATTCTATATAGTGCATATCGCGTCAACGCGCACGCATGCCGGTGAAGTTTCGCGATTGTCATTAAAGAACCCTCCGGAGACAATGGACTCGTTGCGCAACACAAGACTAAATTTCGAGAAGGAAAAAAAAAAATTTTCGCTCGTACCGGCAACGCTTATACGCGCTTCCCTCGAGCTGCGCGAAGGTGCGAGAGAAAATTGCGCAACGAAGCTCGTTCCCCAGTTATGCACTAAACCTATGGTAACCGCCGATGTTGTACGGCAGAAAGAAGAAACTGCGTAGAATAATATTTCTGCAGGTACTCGCCAGAGAACCTCTTTCCACCCGCATTTCGCAACTCGACGAATTGAAAGAGTTACCGACTGACTGACGTCTTCCAAGCGAAAAATCACCGCTTTATAAGCACCGACATGTGTACGTGCCTCTCGCAAGATTTTTTTTAATCGGCATGCTAAAATCTTTGGAAAATAAAAAGGGGTAATTAATCATATTTTTTATTTTTAAATAGTAACATTTGCAAAAAAAAAAGGAAATTGGTGAAATTTGCGATCATGAAATGTTTGTTATATGCGCAAAAGGTTTTATTTTACCGTCCGCGATGATTACGGCAATAATTCGGTGGTGAAAAGAACGAAACCGGAAGTCGATATTTCGAGACAATAAAATCTAGAGCGAGAAATCACCGCTTTATAAGAGACGACGTGCGTGTGCGCCTTTAGCAAAATATTTTTTAATCGGTATGATAAAACTTTTGAAAAATAAAAAAGGTTATTTAATCATATATTTTTTTATCTTTAAAATTGTAAAATTTACACGAGAAAATATTGGTAAGGTTCGCGATCGTGATATGTTATTTATTTTACGTTATGTTATTACGAGAATAGTTCAGCGGTAAAAGAACGAAACCGGAAGTCTGATATTTCGAGACAATAAAATCTCGAGCGATAAATCAAATTTAACTTCACGGAGATTCATGAAACCGAAAGACAATGCCGGAAACTGTAACGAAGGAATTCGGCGATCGATATTTGGAGAATTAAATTTCTCCGTGGCGTAAACAACACATCGAACGATTTATCGGTTTCGCCCCGTTGCCGGATTGCCCGACCTCGGTAATAAATAAACCACAGTGTGCTGTCGATGCGAGGCTTCCGGGCAGGTCGCGATTCCCTATCGCCGAGCACGGGGAGCTCTCCAGAGAAAACTTTCGAGAGTGCTCGAAGAGTAAACTAACGCTAGTTAGCCAGTTGCTCGAGAGCATGGAGCGTTGATCTACGGCGGTTCCGCGGAACGGAAGCTATCGAAGATCCTCGCCAACGACCGGAAGTCGATGGCCCTGCAATTGCGAATCTGTTCCGGGCAAAGATTTAATGTCGCTGCCCAGAAACGTCGAAAAGCCGGATCAGCCATAAAGTCCCCTCGAACTGCCGTTGCCTATTAGAAGATGGGGGAGAGCGGGGCAAAATGGGACAGAGTGGCAAATCTCAAGTTCCAATGATTTTTGGATGACCCATTTTGCCCCATCCGGATTGCAGCTCTTGCCTCAATGTCCCATCCAAAGATTATTGGAAAATTGCGTTTTGGCCCACTGTCCCATCTTGCCCCGCTCTCCTCAATATATATATTTTTATTTTTTCCATATTGAATAATCATTATGGGGGTATTTCGGTCATCAAATTTAACTGACACTTGAGCCATTGTTTGTAATTTTATCACATAAAATCCCAATGAATCGCAAAGTTCTTTCAGTCATCGAAGAAGCCTATCGGGCGAGGACGGGGCAAAACGGGATAGGGTAAAAGTGGTGAATATGGCCCACCTCGATTAACACGTAAATCAATGATATATGGACCGGGCCATATTCCCCACTTTTACCCTAGCTAGGTAATCAAATCCCTCCGGTCCGGCCCGTAGTTTTTCTCCGGTCTCCTCACAATATTCCACCAATTTTCCACGATCGAATTTTCGAACTCAGCTGTGCGCAGCGACCGGAAGTGAGGGAGATGGTAGTGTGCGCTTCAGCGTAAAACCGTGGAAAAGGGTCCTCGTCGAAGCCCCTCCAATTATCCAGGGCAGGGAGCTACGTTCCGAGCGGAGGAGCTGGCGGCCCTACAGTAAAACCTCCATCATTTCACAATTTTTTTTACTCAAAAATAAAGTTCGTAAAAAAAAATAAAAATTAAAATTAAAATTATGAA
Organism: Ichneumon xanthorius; assembly: GCA_917499995.1. Lineage (NCBI taxonomy): Eukaryota > Metazoa > Arthropoda > Insecta > Hymenoptera > Ichneumonidae > Ichneumon > Ichneumon xanthorius. The sequence goes on along the minus strand of OU824205.1, from coordinate 13,334,852 downwards.
AATAAATAACATGCAAAGAATAGTGGAGCGGTCGATCCGCAGTCCGGCTAAGCAGCTTTCGGACAATCGAGGTTCTACTGTACGTTACGTGTTTACTGCAACCTCTCCCGGTGCTCCGGCCGAGAAACGGGCGCGAGATAATCGAGCGGCGTGTTCTCCGGAGACACGCCGCAAAGATAGGCCCAGTATATGGAAAATACACAAGTACAAGTTGTGTACACCGAAAGGGTACGGCAAAGCAGCCGGTAGCTCCGGTCCCTGCAGCGCGGAACACAGACAAGGGCATACCCAATTTAAATGGCTCGGAGAGCACGGTCGTACGACCGTGCCAGACTCGATTACCATCCGGTCACCTCGGGGGTTAATGGAAAATAGCGAATATCTCCCCCCCCCCTCCCCGTTCCCCCAGACATCTTAAACTTTCTCGACTCGTACGGTACACCTCGCTCCATTTTAACCATATTATTTGCAATCCCAGCTCCGGTAATTGCTCCGATTAGAAATTACTGATGCACGTTTCACATTGTAATTTCTTCGGCAACTAATTTTCTTTGGCTCAGAAAAATTTAAAAAAATTAAAAATAAATGTGCAAGATACGTGTGCGAACGTAGATCGGCGAAGCTGCGGTAATTAGGGTAGAAGTGGGGAATATGGCCCGGTCCATATATCATTGATCTACGCGTTAATCGAGGTGGGCCATATTCACCACTTTTACCCTACAGCGGTGCGTTCGGACGCTCGCCGCCAGGCGTCGCTGCGCGCGCAGCCTAAATGAGACGCAAGTAGTTAAATATGGATTAGCATCAATCACAGAAGTTAAATTAATCATATTCATCGAAGTTAAACCGCAGATGCGTGCAATAAGTCTGGGTACCACGGACGCGTCCACACTCATGGAGTGACACCTAGCGGACTTTAGACACAAATTTGGTTAGGGATTTTGTACCCGATAGGTTATATACAGTACACGACCGCGTTTCTCCGTTCCTCGGGAGCCAATCCAATTAGGCACGACCGCGTATTTCCGATACCCCACTACCTGTCCATCGTCCCTTTCCATACGCAAAAATTGTCGGAATTACAGCAGCGACGATTTCATTCGCCGGTAGCAAAAGGGAAGGAGTCGTTTCTTTCCCCACCAAGCAGGTAACGGACCTTGAGAAGGGGCCGAATTGGACTTATGCGGTCGTCATTTTCGGAAATACGCGGTCGTTCGGAATTATGCGGTTGGGAGAAACGCGGTCGTGTACTGTAGTTCACTAAGATGTCCGTAAGCGCTGGCCAGAGCTGCTTTCGATTTGCCGTTTTTTCGTTATTACAACGTGACTGCGCATGCGCATAATCGTTTTCTGGTACGAATTTTCACCAAAAAATGACCATGCGCATGCGCTCGGCCGGTTTTTGGGGAAAATTCGTACCAGTAAACGATTGTGCGCATGCGCACCATCATTATAACGGCAAATCGAAAGCACCTCTGATGGGACAGTTGTCCTAAGGCCTTATTTTCATGTATTTTTTGTATAATAAAAAAAAGAGACACAAGTAGGGCGCCACCGTCGCCTTTCCTCGAAGCCGTCCTAATTTCTCGCCCGGAGTTACGAAAGAGCGCGCGGAGCTGCGGAGGTTCGAGGCTTTTCTTGGCTCTCGCTTCGCCTCTCATTTGGATTCTCCTCGGTGTCTATCTCTCTTTCATTCTGCACCCTCCGCCTCCTTCCTCACGGGCCGTCGTCTCTCATTATCGTCGTTCCCTAATGCATGATGTTCGGCGTCGTTCCTCTCGACTATACGCTAATGTACTGTTATTGCAGCGATCGCGAGAGGGGGGGCTTTCGGAATAATAGCCAGCGCATACATAATTTTGCCTTCGTCAACGTTCCGCGTATAGGCCGTGTTTCGGTGGAGCGAAACGTCGCCTCGAATCACCGAAGAGTCCGCTCTTCTGCGCTCGACGCTAACCGCCTCTCGCTACGGTTTCGTTGCTTGGGTCTTTTTATTTTCTCTCCGTGGAGTCGCCGGCTCGGTTTCCCGTTTTCTCTCTTCGTTGGGTTCATCCTCACTGAGAGAAGGAGTTCGGGAAAAATACCGAGTCGTATGGTAAATTTCGACCAGGCAACATGGGACACCTGCGCAACTAACGATAGGTGACATTTTCATATGGGCCATAGCTGTTTTTAGCTAAGCCAATATGGCAAGTTTTTCCAGTGGGTGCAAAATTTTGGCAATCTGGATAAGAATTTCGTGGATTAATTGCGTGGATTAAATCTGAGAATTGCGTGGATCAAAACTGAGAATTGCATGGATCAAAACTGAGAATTGCATGGATCAAAACTGGGTATTGCATGGAAAAAAACTGAGAATTGCATGGATAAAAACTGAGAATTGCATGGATCAAAACTGAGAATAGCGTGGATAAAAACTGGGAATTGCGTGGATCAAAACTGAGAATTGCATGGATCAAAACTGGAATTTCGTCAAGCTGGATCCAATTTTTATATGTATATATACATAAAAAAATGTTATCGACAGAACCTAAACAAACGGTTATGTCCAATACCGATTACTACATTCTCTACTAAGAAGTCCTTATATTCTCGCAAAAATAACGGGATATTCGGGTAATATCTCCGATAGGCAAAATTACCACATTTTCTACCAGAATGTTAAGTTTAGTACCAATTTTCGCCAGGATGTCGCTGTAGTTAAAATACCTGATAGTTCTATCGGTTTTTACCGCATTCATGGTAATTTCTATCAGACCCTTCTCTCGGTTCAAAGTCCGAGTTTGGTATTTTCTATGGGTGTGTTTTCCCCTTTCTCACCGCCACTTTCCGTCTCATTCGCCGACGTCCCCTCGGGAGGCCCTCGAGGACTCTCCAGCGGAGCATGGAACTATCCAGCGCGCACAGAGCTGCCCGATCGATGTACGTATGCTAATCTTCGGGAGAGCCCAGTCGCACGAACTGCGAGGATTATTCGAGGCTGCTGACAGTAGAACTACTAGAGAGTCGCGGGAACGTTTGCTAGGCTCCGATACGCTGCTGGCGAATGGAGTTCTGTATACATAAATTCATGGTTTGGAACGTACGAGGATTTGGGTGGGAGGGGGGGGGGGGGATACGCGACGGCATTAGACGCCGTCCGGGGTAGGCCTCGTCCACTTCCGGTCGATCGATCTTCCGCATTGTTCCACCCTGCCGGTAGCCGGACGGCCTCCGGCACGCACACCGACGATCCATGGGGCTGCCGTTATGGACGCTCTAATTATTTCGGTTTCGTGGGGTCGACCGAATGTGCATTTGTACTCCCATGGTGGATTTAATAAAATTTCGTTGTCGGTCGAAGTGTGGGAATCTTCGGGCGAGAAGTGACCGGTGGAGCTATCGAATGTACAGTTGTTATTATTGGCATTCGGGTAGGCTTGTATTCCGGCAATTATAGGGTAAAAGTGGGGAATATGGCCCACCTCGATTAACACGTAAATCAATGATATATGGACCGGGCCATATTCCCCACTTTTACCCTACCTGGTGCAGATGTAAATGTGCTGATATACTGTTTTATAGTCCGAAAAGTTTGCAAGGCTCGCGTCACGGCGGTCATCGAAGCCCCACGAATCTTCGGGAAAGCCGGAAGTGTATGAATACGTTTCCCGAGGAAAAGGACGAGCAGTGCAGTTTTTGCGAGATTAATAATATGGTGCTGATTAACAATATGGTAGACAAGTTTTCGGAGGCCTATGTTCTGGTAGAGTTGTAACTTGGTGGGATTACAAGTGGTCATTCGATTTGGTAGAGTTGTTATCCGGTAGAGTGGTAGGGTAGAGCGGGGCAAAATGGGGCAACGGGGCAAAACGGGGTTTTTAGGCAAAACGTCATTTTCCAATAATTTTTGAATGCCCGAATCCGCCCTATCGGATACATCAGGCTTTTCTGCCCAGTTTTGCCACGTTGTCCGATCCAAAAACGATTGCAAAATTTAGTTTTGCCCAAAAACCCCGTTTTACCCCGTTACCCCATTTTGCCCCGCTCTCCCCTATATTATGCTGGAGTTTTATAATGAGCTAGACGTGTTTTCGGAGGCCTGTAATTTGATGAAGTTCTATACTGGTGGAGTTACAAGCGGCCGTTCGAGTTGGTAGAGTTGTATATCATGTTAGACTTTAGGAAAGACGCTTGTTTTCTGGTAGAGTTATACCCGGTACACAGTAAAAAAAGTTTGTACTTTCTACAACAACTTATTGTCCACTAACAAACACAATTTTTATTTGTTAATTTTCTAGTTTTACAAACAAAAATAGAAACTAAAATTGTCAATGACATTGGAAATAAAAGAACAGGTTTGTGCATTCAAATAAGTGACAGACGAGTTTGTCGCTTATTTAACAAAATTAGTAGTAGTAGTAAAAAGGTATTTATTGAAAGTAGCATATTATCATTACAGTCTCCGATACATCTCTCTATTTATTGATACGTCGCTTTTAATAAAACTGCCAATGGGCCATCGACCTGAGTCCTTCAGCCCTAACAAAATTATTTTTACGAAATATCGCATTCCGATTTTACGAATTTTGTTTTGACTGTGCAGAGACGCAAATGTGCCGATATAATATTTTATAGTCCTAAAAGCCTGCCCCATGTCATGGCGATCCCCGAAGCTGCGCGAATCTTCGGGAGATCCGGAAGCGTATGAAAGCGGTTCGCGCAGAACAGCGCGAGGCGTGCAGTTTACGCTGGTCTTTGTCTGTACTTCCGGTCTATCGATCTCCCTTGCCTTTTGCCTCCGCCTTACTCAGTGCACCTTGCAGCTCTATCGTCGCTTATGGTATACGATCGTGCAGTAATCGCCAGGTTCTCGCTACTCCACACTCTGCACTCCACGGCTATATATAAACATACAGACGTATTTGAGCGCGTAGAATCGCAATTTTGCCGGTGCGTAAACTCGGCTCTGCGGCGCCCGCGACTCCCGTAGATGGCCGGTTAACCCCGTAGAGGAAACAGAGGCTTCGCGACGAGATGAGAGAGTTTCACTTGGCCGCTGTTAGCATTACAACGGAACGACGACCTGCGTCGTAGCCGTTGCGCCGAGCTTTTAACAACGTCCTCTCCTCTCGTCACGGATCGCCCGGAGTAAAACGCACGCGAGCGCGAGAACAGCGCCGATACACGCGCGAAGGGAACTTTTATGTCGCGCACGCTCGCTCGTACGGTCTATATATGTATATATTAAATATATGTAAGATGCGTGTGTGTATCAAAACGTGCGAAGGAAACTTTTATGTCGCGCCCGCTCCCTCGTACGGACTATATATGTATATATTATAATATATGTAAGATGCGTGTGTGTGTTAAATTGGAATGGAATTCTACGAACGCGGCGCACACAAGGCTGCTGTAGGTGCGCGTTGTTACGGGCTCGCCGTATAATGTTACCGAGGTAAATATTGCATTTGCGGATTTACCACCGTCCCGGACTGGTATGGAAAGCGTATCGAATGCGCCGCAACGAATCCGACGGTTGTAGAACGTAATTGCCGTAACTATCGACAGGTTCTAAAATTCCCGGTAAATTGTAACACGATTTTGCAAATTTACGCAAATTTGGATAATGGCGATGGGGAAGATGTATCGGTGGACTCGGGCGTCCGTTTGTCGGGTCGTAACTATTACTGGAGCTCGTTGGCTGGAACGTATTATAAGAGAGTCATTGAATTACTCTGGTATAAATCGAAGTCGATGATAGTCAATCGAAGAAGAAAGGGAGATTTGTTTTATTCCTTTCTCTTTCTTCGCTTTCTATATCGTTTGAACTCAACCTTGTAACTCAATTTTGCTAATTTACGCGAATTTGGATAATACGCACGGGCAGATATGTCGAGAATTTGGGCATCCGTTTGTCGGGTCGTAACTATTACTGGAGCTCGTTGGCTGGAACGTATTATAAGAGAGTCATTGAATTACTCTGGTATAAATCGAAGTCGATGATAGTCAATCGAAGAAGAAAGGGAGATTTGTTTTATTCCTTTCTCTTTCTTCGCTTTCTATATCGTTTGAACTCAACCTTGTAACTCAATTTTGCTAATTTACGCGAATTTGGATAATACGCACGGGCAGATATTTCGAGAATTTGGGCATCCGTTTGTCGGGTCGTATTCATTACCGGAGCTCGTTGGCTGAACCGTAGTATGAGAGAGTTATTGAATTACTCTGGTATAATCGAAGTCGATGATAGTTAATCGAAGAAGAAAGTTAGATTTATTTTATTCCTTTCTCTTTCTTCACTTTCTGTATCGTTCGAAGTGTATGATATCGAAATTGTAACTCAATTTTGCAATTTTACGCAAATTTCGCCAATCGAAGAAGAAAATGATTCACTCGATTACTTTTTCTTTCCTCACTTTCTATATCGTTCGAAGTGTGTGATATAGAAATTGTAACTCAATTTTGCAAATTTGCGCGACTTTGGATAATACGGACGGACAGATATATCGAGGGATGTGGGCATCCGTTTGTCGGGTCGTATCCATTACCGGAGCTCGTGCCTGGAACGCTATTAACAATCATTGAATTACCACTGTGCAATCAGAGTCAATGACAGTCAATCGAAAAAGAAAACAAACAATTTAATTTTGCTTCCTCATAGAGGAAGCAAAAAATTTGTCTTTACTCACTTCCTATATCCTTCGAAGTGTTTCATATCGAGATGAAAGTACCGTCGATTCCTTCCCGGTCGGTAACGCAATTTTCTACATTTTCTCTCCAGACAATTTTTGAGGCAAAAGGCAAAGGGGGGATTTTTTTTGCGACAGTTTTTATTGCGCCGATCGTCACGGCGTGTTAAGTTTACGCTTTCACCGAATCGATTTTTGCCCGGGAGTTGCCCATCCGCAAACATTGATGGTTCCTCTATTCGATTACGCGGGTCCGAGGGGTTGTTCGAAGGGGTCGTTCGAACCCCCCCCCGGTGCGATGGATTGCGTACATCACCGGTGGGTATACAGAGAGGCGTGTCCGTTGCAGTCCACAGTGCCGCATCCTTCCCTCCGTAAACTATGACCGGTACGTGGTTGGAATTCGCGAAGAAGCTTTTAGCAGCTGACGCGAAAGCGTGGCAACGAATCGAGGCACTTGCACGGCTCTCGAGGAATACCTCGAGCAAAACAAACGTGCGCACTCTCCAGTCGTCGGGCCCGAGCTCGCCGCCTAGCTGGAATCCTCGTCGAATGCCCGATCGCAATTAACCACGCGGTGATTAACAATCCGGATTCTCAAAAAAAAAAATTCTCTCTTCGCTTATAATTGATATAACAAACAATTAAATACACTCGTGTCGGGACTTTAGCGGTATGAAATACGAAGCTCTCTATTTATTTCTATTTATTCATTCGATTCTTCGACGAAGAAAAAAACATCGATCGGCAAAACAAAACCAAAGAAAAATAGATGTAACAAATAATCAATTAATTAAAGGCGTGTCGTGGCGTTGGCTGCGCGAAATACCAACGTCTCTATCTGTTTCTCTTCGATTCTTCGGCGATTAAAAAAAGGATCGATCGGCAAAACAAAACGAATGAGAAAAGTGGAAATTTAATTTACTCCCCGCGGTGCAGATTTTTTTTTTCCAATTATCGTCGCAGCTAACCGAGCGGTGATTAACAATCCGGATTCTCAAACCTGTCTTTTTCTTCGCCGTAATCGATGTGACAAATAATTAAATCAAATTCGCATCGTGTCAAAATACGACATTTTTTGTTTATTTCTCTACGCTTCTTCAATAACTAAAAAAAAAAAAAAAAAAAAAAAAAAAAAAACTATCGGCAAATAAAGACAATGAGAAAAGTGGACATTGAATTTACTCTGTGCGGAGCAAGTTGTTTTCTTTTTTTTTCAATTATCGTCGCAATTTTATACGCAAACGGGAGAGCACTTCGCTCGCGAGCCTGAAATATTGATCTCACTGTGAGGGAGCGTTGAGGGTTCGTGAACCCCGAACAACGGGGCGAGAATTGTCGGGTGGGCTTTGTACACACTACAGTTATATATATATATACATATATATATATATATATATATATATATGGATTATATATATAAACGGACGCATACCGCGCGTATCTGTGTCTCGCTTTTCAAGGGTTTACGAGGCGCAGCGCTGTGCACACCCTCGCGCACGCGGAATTAATGTTCGGCGAGTGACTAAGCGTTCGTATCGACTGAACAGCAACAAGACGACACAGTCACGGAGGAGGCCGCTAACCACAGTGACTACATTTCGCCTATCTCATTCCCTTATTGCACCGTGCCGGCGGTTCAGATAACAATACATCAGCGACGAAACGATAGCGATTGCGAGGAAACGATTCAAGGACTGCATTTCGTAATATCCGAGTATTAAAAAAAAGAAATCAAAGGCGCGCGCTTTTGTTGTATCTTCGAGTCCGTGAAAAATCATATACTTTCTAAGGTGCTCGGCACTTTTCTGAATTAAAATTAATTTGAAATAAAAAAATACTGGACATTCGAGTAAATTTGCTTTTGTATTTCTTACACCGAAGTAAATTTTTTTATTCTTTTTTTACGATTGTAGCATCATAATTCGGATAACAATACATCAAGGACTGGCGATTGCGAGGAAACGATTCAAGGACTGCACTTCGTAATATCCGAGTATTAAAAAAAAAAAAAATCAAAGGCGCGCGCTTCTGTTGTATCTCCGAGTCCGAGAATAAAGACAATTTGTCTTGGTTGGTCGGCACTTTTCGGAATTAAAATGAATTTGAAAAAAACGAAAAATAGACATTAGAGAAAATCTGCTTTTCCACTTTTATCTAACTATTATTATTATTATTATTATTATTATTTTTAATCATAATATCGTCATAGAAAAATAGTTCCTCACGATGCGTCATTGTTCGTAAATTCGTTTGCAGGATTTTTTCAATGATATTGTGATACAACAATACTCGAATAAAAATAGGAAAATCATCGTAAAAATTTCGTAAACTTTTCTCATTTTGTTTCTCGGTCTGGCGATGCTGAACGATGCATAAGGTATATAGAGAGACGCCGCCGGTGTAAAGTTCGATAGGGAGTAGCCCAAGCGTAAGAACGAGCGCGGGGAACGATGCTCGGATAGCTCGCGGCGCGTTCTCTTCGCCGCGGCTTAGCTCGGGAGGGGTACGAAAGAGTCGCGCGCGGTCAATGGCTGGGGCGTACGAGGTTCAAGGAAAGCGGACCGGTTTGATTCGACACCGGCAAGCATGCTGCCTTGGCTGCTGCTGTTGCCGCTGCTGCGGCTGCTGCCGAGGGGACCAGAAGGCGAGAGAACGCGCCGGCCGGCCGGCTGGTCAGTCCCGCCAGGGATGCCGATTGAAGGAAAGAGAAAATGAAGGAAAGAAAAATAAACGTTAAAAGAAGCAAAAGGGGCATGGGTGTAACGAGTGTTACTCGTTCACCAAACGAACAGGTGGTGTACATATATAGTACACTATATATACATATCTATATGCATTTATATATCGACATAATAATAAAGTTCATGTCGATCGGACACTCACACCGGACTCAGACAGATACTCACACATACTCACTTTAATGCTCACGGATACTCACACGGATACCCATACGGATACTCACACGGATACTCACACGGATACTCACACGGATACTCACACGGATACTCTCACGGATACTCTCACGGATACTCACACGGATACTCACACGGATACTCACACGGATACTCACACGGATACCCATACGGTTACCCATACGGATACTCACACGGATACTCACACGGATACTCATACGGATACTCACATGGATACTCCCACGGATACTCACACGGATACTCACACGGATACTCACACGGATACTCACACGGATACTCACACGGATACTCACACGGATACTCACACGGTTACTCACACGGATACTCACACGGTTACTCACACGGATACTCACACGGATACTCACAGACAGTCATGAACACTCACGGACACTCATGGACACTCATGGGTACTCAGATACTCACGCGTATACTCACGTATACTCACAGACAGTCATGAACACTCACGGACACTCATGGACACTCATGGGTACTCAGATACTCACACGGTACTCGTATGGATACTGACAGTTACTCACAGTTGCTTATGCATACTCACACATTCTCACGAATACTTACAAAACCTGCAGAAATTCACAGAAATTCACATAGATACTGCGAGCGCGCAAGCCGACATAACCGCCAGTTTATATATATTGCATTAGGTACGATATAATATACAGCCAACTACTGTACGCGTTTGGAAGATGCGGCCTTTGAAAACGCGAGTTAAGGACGACCGGTCGGTTTTTTCTTTTTTCTTTTTTAAATTAAATTAAATGAAACATCTATGCAAATGTGATATTGGATGAATGTGATTGGTTGCGCGGGCTCTTAGAAATTTAATAACTGGAAGAGCCTCGAAGTGGTCCAGTTGGCTCGCTCGGTAAATTTTACCTCGCTACGAATATTGCGATTTAATTGATAGTTTAGATCAACATTGCCGCACTGGTTTCACAGAGGATCTTCCTGCCGAGACTATTTTTCCGAGGGCGCTCGCGGAGTTCCACTAACGAGGGGCTTTTTTCATACTGCCCGACATTGCCACCCGTTGAAATGAAATATGCAGTGCACAGGGAACTGCGCCGAGTGCAGTTGCCACTCGAGAAACGCAGAGCAGTAATGTTCGCTGGGGTGCGAAATTCCCCCGCACCCCTCCCCGCTTTCCCTTTACTGTCGCCTGTTTATACTCGACTTCCGGCGAAAGAAATACGAGGCTAAATTTTAAAGCGAACGAGACCAACGACGATGAAAATTTCGTTGGCAATTTTTTTCTTTTTGTTTAATTTTGTGCTTTTAAATATATTTTTCGTGTAAAATTTACTTTGGAGCGAAATATTTCCGAAGGTCGTCGAGAATGATGAACGATTTTTTGGACGCGACTTTAGTTTAAAAAATGATTTTTTTCGCGGTTTCCAGCACGACCTAGTCCAGTTTTTTTACGAAACTTGTTTTTCCTGAAAAATTTGTCAATTTTCAATTTTTTAATATTTTTTATTGACGAATGCAAACATGCGGTCGAAACTGGTGAAAATTCGGAGCAAAGCTCCAAATCTTACCACGCCATCTTTGAATGCAATGACTGTATAAATATTTTACCAAAGAAATACGAGGATAAATTTTAAAGCAGCGACCAACGTAGTGCAAATTTCTTCGGCCATCTTTTTTTGTTCAGTTCTATTTTTTTATTATATTTTCCGTGTAAAGTTAATTTTAGAGCGAAATATTTCCGAAGGTCATCGCGATGCTGAGGGTCGAAAATAACCGATTTCTCCGCCGCAACTATGTGTAAAAAAAAAAAAATGATTTTGTTCGCCTTTTCTCCGCGACTCGAGAGTATGCGCAGAAACGCCAACCGCGTCGGATCGTTGAGCCACGGAAAAGTGGACGGAGGTTGCGAGAGGAAGGTAGAATAAGATAGGCCAGGTGGTGCAAAGACCGGTAACCCTGACGGGACGGTGGCAACTTCGATGCGACTCTCTCGTCTCGGCCGCAACGTAACTATTATACGGCCACACCGGTATGTAGATGCTGCGCAGGATGGCACGATACGCGGTGCACATTATACGTGTACGCCGCGCACGCATCTCACGAATAATTATTATTCGTGACCGAGCACGCGTAACCGGAAAAAAAAATTACAAAGCTGAAAAAAAAAAAAAATATATACGAAGAGTAGTGGACTCGGTGCGTCCAGTGTTATCGAATGGTAATGTATTTTTGCATGAGAGTCAAGTGCGTCGAGCACGATAAGTCGGCGGTTCGTCATTGGTAACCGGATTCTTGTGAAAAAAAAATAATGAGAAAATGAAAATTAAAAAAAAAATGTTGAGTAAAGGAATAAATGCCACGATCACTTTCGTTCTTACGTCTGGAAGGTGGGACGGGGCGAGTCGCGGGGAACATCGCCTCTTTCACTCGTCCCGGGATAATGCCATTCCCTCGCATAATAATCTCGAGCCTCGTCCGATCTATCATCAGGCCACTCGTTATCGGCGAAACATTCATCGGGTGCTTACCGGCCCGGTGTATCGCTTTCCTCGGGACGGAATATTCATAACCGGTTGGAGGGATGTACCTGATAACCGCGGTCACTGACTATCTCGTACGATTTTCATATAATTTCGACGACTTTCGAAGCGGCGAAACGTATCTTTAGCCGACGAATGGACACTCGCTCTCAAGGCGAAGTGAAAATACGGCGGTCGGTAAAGAAAACCGTCACGAACCTTGTTTTCAATGGCGCGAATTTTGCCAAAAAACAATCAGCAACATCAAAAAAAGTTCATTGAAAAATTACAAGTGTATCTCGGCCAGTAAAAATCCTCTGAATTTTCAAGCCCCAAAAATGTACCATTGATCTTTCGAGCGTGTTTTTAATCTCATTTGTGATAGTTTATTACTTTTCTTTAATTTTGGTTATTTTTTATTTGTTGTTTTTCATTGTGTAATTTTTAGCGGCGGCTTTTCCGAGTTATTCGTCTTTGTATGTTACGGGAATTGCCTCAGGACACGAATGAAACGACACTATTCTATTATATTCTATTCTATTCTATATATATATATTTTTTTTTTATATATTTTTTTTATTTATTATTCTATTCTATATTTTTTATGAGTTCCGTATGAAGAAAAATTAAAGGTGTTGCTCTCGGTGAATATAACCAGATCGAATATTTTCAGGATGCTAAATTGAAAGCTAAATAGCTATATAATTATGTCGAGCTCGATTCCTCTCAGTTGTAATGACGTTTCATTAATTTTGTTTTGATCGCCAATTCGAAAGCGGTTTATTCACCGATCGAGAGGATCGAGAAAGAAAGTGGGGGCGGGGGGGGGGGAGGGGAAAAACCGATCGGAAGTATATCTAAGTCGGTCGACGCGCTTCCACGGATTTCTGGGCCGTTATACTTAAATCCGATTATTCGTACTAAACGTGTATGATCTCGAGTGCGTTTAGTGTAATCGGCCCGATGTTACGCTGCGATTTATCTTTGTCGGAGCACCGCGAGCAACACCATCGGATGTTGTAAAGATTTTTTCTATTTTTTCCCTCTATGTAGAACAGGCGAGACATTAAGATTCGAAAGTCACACACGTTTACGATGTATTGAAAGTTTTTACTTTATTTAATTATTATTATTTTTTTTTCATACGATGTTATCGTGCGGTCAGTAGTTTTATCGATCTATGACATCCGATAGCGCGTGATGCGTGCGCAGAGTATGGTCTAATGTACCGACTCTCCGTGCCGATGGTAGAGAAGACATATTGTCACCCTCCGTGTCGGGTGATTCACCCTACGGATCGGAGTCGTCTTAAGCTCCCTCGACAAAGCTTAGCCGACATGGATTGCGCAGCGAGTCGTTCGCAACGCTCCCCCTTCTGGTTTGACTGCCGTCCCGAGATCGCCTATCAGCCAAAATTCGACTCGTTTTAGGCAGCGACTATTATCCCTTCCAGCAGAGATTATTATCCAAGTCCAGTTTTTTTTTTCTAAAAAACTGGAATATTTCCAGTTTTTTGGTATTTTTTTTTCTGCCGGACTGGTGAAAATTCGGAGCAAAATGCCAAATCCTACAGCGCCATCTTGTGGCTATATAAATAATGATGTTTAAGATGAAAAATTCTCATCTAAAGGGCACGTTCCATATATTGACCCTACACGATATTGTACTAAATGGAATGTTACGTTTTAGGGAGACATTTTTTTTACTACATTTTTTGTTGTGAAAAACTGGACCATTTCCAGTTTTTTCAGTATCTTTTACTGACGATGCAGGTACGAGATCGAAACGGGTGAAAATTCGGAGCAAAATGTCAAATCTTACCACGCCAACTTGTGGCTATATGAATACTGAGGTTCAAAATGAAAAATTCTCATCTAAAGGGCGCGTTCTATATATTGACCCTACACGGTATTATACTAAATGGAATGTTACATTGTAGGCAGCGATATTCTACTACATTTTTTATTGTAAAAAACTGGACCATTTCCAGTTTTGCATAAAGGAGGATTTTTTTAGTATTTTTTACTGACGATGCAGGTGAGGTCGAAATCGGTGAATAAATCAAATGAGGTACAAAATTGATGAATTGTTATCTAATGGACGAGTTCCACATATCGATCCTACACGGTATTATGTTAATCGCGGTATTACTCTAGACGCAATTTTGCGTTCAACTGATGTGAACTGCGCAGTGAGTAGTTCGTACAGCGCTCGCCCTTCTAGTTCGACTACCGTCCCGAGATCGCCTATCTGCCAAAATTCGGCTCATTTTAGGTAGCGATTGGAACATCTTTCCGCAGCGCCTTGTTCACTTTTATTTACTACACTTTTTCTGAAAAACTGAAGCATTTCCAGTTTTTTTAAAAGTATTTTTTACTGGCGATGCAGATACGAGGTCGGAACTGGTGAAATTTCGGAGCAAAATACCGAATCTTACCGCGCCATCTTTGGATACAATGACTATATAAATAACGAGCTACGAACTTGAAATTCTCATGTAGAGGACAAGTTCCATATATCGACCATACACGGTATTTGTGCTAAACGCTGTATTACTCCGTTCACGATTTTCCGCCCAATGTACCCAATTTTCCAATTACGTTTCTTTTTTTTAATCACCAGTGAAGACTTCACTCAAAGTATCGCGTACGATAATGCTTGTATAGGACGCTATCGGCGACTTGTTTATCCCCGAAGAGTCTCCATATAGCGGCACTACCAGCCCCGCACATCGACGAATCTCCGTCGATCACGATAGCCTTTCAATAATTACCAAAAAAATAAAATAAATTGCATCTAAACTAGTCTAAAAAAAAAAAAATTAGGATGGAGCATGACGTACATGTAGGCGGCGGTAGTCATGTTATTATCCATGAGATGGTTCCATATATCGTCCTTCCTCGGCACCGGCTCCTCACACAATTTCCCGTACCCGTTTATTTTTACTTTATTTCAAATTATTATTATTATTATTATTTTCAATCAAACCACCATTTACCAACTCACATTAAAAATAATTCCCGCGACCAGCGCAATTCGTTCATCGTGCGCTCCGCGGAATTACGAAATCATATTATTTTTGAAATTTTTTTCACGCGTCGGTTTCGTCTCGAATTCAATCGTAGAGTTCGCGATCGAGTAGTTTCCGTCTCTCGGTCTATGAGCGAAACCGGACGGCGCGTGACACCTGCACAACCGGGCGGAGTGAAACCGTCGGGACGACTGCCTGGAACCGTGGAACGTACTCAGAATGCGCATTCGTTTCTCGTCCGTCCGACAGCGGCGGAGGCGACGGCCTCCTGCGCTCCTCCTCGATGCCGGCAGCACGGCCGTAGTGGGGCCGACAGCAGCGGCATCGTCTGCCATGCGGTGTGCGTTCTATCCGCATCAGAAATTACACGAAACACTCGCATACCTTATAATATACAATATGGGCAATGCCACTGCTAGGCAGGTACAACGCCGAGCTGCGATGTCTCGGATACAGCGATGCCGGTAACTGCGCTCGGTGAGATCTCCGGTCTCGCGTGAGAAACACACACGGTGGGGCATGTCCTTGTTCGCAAATTTACAAGCATGTCCGGAAATCTGTTGCATCCATTACATCTCCGACGCGGAACTTCCTGATAAGAATATATATTTTTTTCATTTTTCATTTTTTGTTTTAGTTTGGAATTGAGATGGTATATTAAACAATAACTGGAAAATTACTGATTAGACGAGAATTTTTGTAAGAAATTTTATTCGTTGAAGTTTTTTTTTGTTTTTACTTTTTTGGTAGTATTTTCGAGGTGGGTCATTTTTGACCTTGTCTGTGTGTCAGTGATATTTTTTATTGACCGCACTCGTAGTTTCTTCGTGAATGCACCGCTGGCTCGAAAAATTTGGATAATTTATGAGTAATTAATTAATCAATATTTTTTTTTTACTCGGTATGAAAAAAATTATTGTCTATTCTATCTTACAAATTTCCCTGTGGACGAACAACGTTAAACGTCTGAAGAAGTTATCGCTCTTATGAAAAAAAAAATGTGTTCTCGGTGATAGCTGGGAATCTCGACAATATTTTTTAAAACACTTTATTTCATTTCTCTTATTTTGTAATCAACATGGCAATAAACAATCACTGGAAAACCGCTAATTAGACGAGAAATTTTCATTAAGAAATGTCACTTACCGAAGTAAGATAAATTATGACCGTCTCCGTGTCTCAGTGATATTTTTTATTGGCTGCATTCGCAGATCCTTCACGAATGCACCGCTGGCTCCAAAAATTCGGATAATAAGTAATTAATTAATTTTCCCTTTACTCAAGATGAGAAATAAATGACAGTCCATTCCATCTTACAAATTTCGCTGTGAACGAACATCCTTAAATATCAGAAGTTACGACTTGTAAAAAAAAAAATCTGTTCTCGGTGATACCCGTGTGTTTAGAAAGCATGTGGAATTTCGTCCGCGAATACGATACAGTCTTGTATAAGAGGGAATATGAGTAATGCGAATCTGTTGAGATCGGATACGAAACCGTGTGCGTACCGAGAGTTCTATTCGTATATCTGCACCGCTGCATGCCGCGCGTGCTCGTTGGCCGCTGTTGGACCGTCTCGAGCGTACGATGTACCTACCATACAACCTGTAATATAATGAGACGCCCTTCCCCCCACCCTGTCGCCCCTCGCCCCCTCCCTCCTCACCGTTCTCCGGGCTGTTTTACTCCGAAGCATCGTGCTCTAGCTATAGCGAACTTCTCCGGGCAACGAGAGCTAGCTCGTATAGTATTTAGTACCTAGTTACGTTATATATATGTATACAGAGACCGGAACACCCCGTTCGACTCCCCGGTATGAAATTGCCTGTACGTATTGTGCACTGCCATGTGCAGACTTTCGCGAGTCGCGCCATCGCTGTTTGACTGAATTATTGGACGGTCGTGTGCAGACCTTCCTTGACCTCAAGGCCATTTCGCAGCGAGGTTTAGGATGCTGCGCGAGACTTCCAACCGGCGTAAGCCGATAGGGTGTCGTTTTGTTCTTGTGTGAGAAGATAAAAGTAACATGCGCGGGATGATAAAAAAGTAACTTGCGCGAGGATGATAAAAAAGTAACTTGCGCGAGGATGATAAAAAGTAACTTATACGAGGATGATAAAAGTAACTTATACGAGAATGATAAAAGTAACTTATACGAGGATGATAAAAGTAACTTGCGCGAGGGATATAAAAGTAACTTGCACGAGGAGGATAAAAGTAACTTGCACGAGGATGATAAAAGTAACTTGCACGAGGATGATAAAAGTAACTCACGCGAAGATATTAAAAGTAACTTACGCGAGGAAGCAATGAGATCAATTAAATATTCACGCAATTAGTTTACTTTCATGCATTCCATTTATCGAAAATTCATAAAAAATTAATAATGTAACTGTATCTATATAGTTTGCCAAACGGTACCGAATACTGTTTGGCGACCGTAAGACTGACTTCGATCGAGATTCGCAATTAAAACCGTTCACCGCTGATGGGAGTTGAGGATGAACAACATGTTTCGCCATGTCAGACACGGACTGTGGAATAGAGCGGGGTACGCCCTTTTCCTGCTGTTCACTTATTTCGTTATACCGTGCGTACTTGTAACGGCACATTATGTACGTGTACGAACTGCAAGAACGCGACCGACGAGGGTCACGCGGAGGAGCGTTCGTGCATGATTTCATCGCGGCGCGTGTGTTTTACGATACGACGAAAGGAGACGAATTCCCCGATTACATTATCCCAGAGAGCCAAAAGAGTGAAAGCTCGACAGCGCGGCGGAGCAATTTTCTTCGCGATCTCCCAGCTTCCGCGACGTCTTCGGATAGTCGTCTCCAGTCCCGTTATCGATGCTCACTGAGAAAAAATAACATAGTAAAAGTAACACTACTGACTTTATACCATAAAAAATAGTTCCCAGGGGGAACGTTTACATTTTATAGTTATGTCAGTGAAAAAAATCATGGTTGCAACAATAATTATAATGTAACCAATTGAAAATAGGGTAAAAGTGGTGAATATGGCCCACCTCGATTAACACGTAAATCAATGATATATGGATCGGGCCATATTCCCCACCTTTACCCTATACTGTCAACATCTATCTATACAGACGTTCCCCCTGGGAACTATTGATATAGTAGAAAATACTATCCATTTTCTCAGTGCAGTTTTCCGGTCGAGCGAAAAGCCGTAGCGATGTGCGATTGATACAACCAAAGCATTGTTTTGTTCGACGATTAACGTTGAGCGTGAACGTGAAAGTGAAACGAAATAAAATAAAAAAATTGTCGCACCACCCAAATAGCGGCTTTGAACATGTCCCATCGCGCCTCGGTTAATCCAATTTCTTTTTCACACTGTACAAAGCGAAATAGTTCGGGGGGGGGGGGGGGGGGAGAGGAAATGGAAACGCGCACCAAAACGCGGATTATCCAATTTATCGAATATCCGGTCGGAAATACGAACGGCCGTTGCGATGTGGGATACATAAAGATTTTTTTTTGTTATTAATTAAAAACCGCGCTGACATGGCAGTTGTTTAGTTGCGACAACCAGAGAATTGGTTTGTTGAACGATTATTCGTTCCGATCGATTTTAAATATATCGATTTAAAAAAAAAAAAAAATTGCTGTTTCAACCGAACAACGCCTTTGAACGCATCGCACTGCGCTTCGGTTTACCCAACAATTTATTTTTCCTAACGCATAAACGCAAAATCCTGCTTTCCGTTCCGTTCAACTTTTTCGCATCGCGTGCGAGAAAAATACTGCGCATGCGTACAAAAGCAATATGGGATTTCTTCTCGCACTAGTGCGAGAAAGTTTCTGCGCACACTTTCAAGATGCGAATTTGTTAGGAAAAATTATGCGAATGGCCGGGGTGTAAAAAGGGGAATTCTGACTCGTGTGAATGTCGCTCTCGCCTTCGGCTTGCGCGGCTTTTTTACATTCGTCAAAAACACCCTTTCTACGCGCTTGCCATGCAAACAACTATTCCTCCCTGTACGAAATAGTCGAGGGGAGGAGGAAATGGAAACGCGAAAAAGGAGATTATTCAATTTATCGAATATCCGGTCCGGAATACGATTCGCAATTAATGAACGAGCAAATTTGAGAATCGCTCGGGAGTGGAATCTAACCGGCATTCGATCACGGATCGTCGCCGGGCGCGGGCGAGCGAGCCCAGCGCGCTAATGAGAATCGGTGGAAATGTTGGGGAGGAAATAACGAGGCTATTACCGCGAGGACAACGAGTGCGTGACAAAGGGAATTGGTGACCCCGAAGAACCGAAGTGTCCACTTAGAAGAATGGGGCAGATATGGATTGAATATCGGAGCCGGATTGTTATCAGCGTTACTCGCATTCATCGTGCAATGGGCATGCAAACCGAGAGGAAAAACGATCTTGCGTGCACAGCGGTAGAAACGATTTATTTTGCCTGGAACATCAGCAATTTTTTTTCTGCTGAAATTGAAAAGCACGAAAAGCCTTGGACTTTTTTTTAGATAAAAATAAACCGTTCGTTTATTTTCGTCTGTAGCGAGGGAAAAAATTATCTTTACGGAGAGGAAAAATTTATTGTACCAGGAACGCTAATATTTATTTTTTTTATTGAAAAGTAAGGCTTGCAATTTTTATTTTATAAAATGAGATAAAAATAAATCAGCGGTTTGTTTTAATCTCACCTCGCCTTCACAATATATAACTTCCGGATTAATTTTCGAGATCTCATCACGAGAGAAGAACAGCAGGTCCGGTAAAAACTATTTATTTTGCCAGCAATATTAGCAACTTTTTTTTAATCGCAATTTTTTTTATGTGAAATTAGATAAAAACAGACCATCGGTTTATTTCTGTTTCATCTTGCCTGCATAATGCATAACTCTCGAGCTGTACGGCAGCTAAATTCTTCTCTCTTGCGCCCAACCCTACGGATTAATTTGCGAGATCTCATCATGAGAGAAGAACAGCAGGTCGGGTAAAAACTATTTATTTTGCCAGCAATATTAGCAACTTTTTTTTAATCGCAATTTTTTTTATGTGAAATTAGATAAAAACAGACCATCGGTTTATTTCTGTTTTATCTCGCCTGCATAATGCATAACTCTCGAGCTGTACGGCAGCTAAATTCTTCTCTCTTGCGCCCAAGCTTCCGGATTAATTTTCGAGATCTCCGAGAAGCATTCCCAGTCCATCACGAGAGAAGAACGGCGGGTCTGGACGGTGGAAATCAAGATTGAATAAGTTCGTGAAACTAATTGGATGCGCTTCCGAAATTGGAACTCCCAAAGAGGTTCTCCGCGGTGTACGTCTGTTCTTGTGTCTATGCGCCGAGCGAGGAGAAGCGCGGGGTGGCTTTACGGTCGGGCACACGAAACTTCCGGGGACTCTCCGTGCAATAGCGAAAATTCGAGACGAAATCAATACCCACCAGTCGAGTGGTATCTGCTTCTCGGCTTTTTCCTCCTTCTCCGCGCTCGCCTGTCTATCGTCACCCATTCGGCACTCTCCTCCGTGACTTCCGTCGTCGAGAGGGTTGCCGAGGAACCACGAAACTCTTCAAATACATACATATATACATATCTACGGGCTGCTTCACGGCGCGGATGGAATTGAAAAAAACGTATCCGATCGATAAGCAGGTCAGGAATTTTATTAATTAATTTCGTCGATTGGAATTTCGCGGTTCTCGTAGAAGCTTCAAGTACTCCAAATTATAGAAAATACTAATGGCGATTTTTTTTTTTTCTACTGCCGATTTGGTTTTTTTTTCAAAAATATTAATCCTTCTAGTGCACAGCTTCGTTGCGAATCTTAAAGTCCACAGTGGATCGAATTAGTCGCACAGATTTTTGGAACAAATGTTAAGAAATTTATTTGTGCGAAATTTGCTACAAAAAAAATCTATTATTTTTCGTTTCTGGTCTAAATTCGTCAAAAGTTGATCCTTCGAGTGCACAATTTGGAGCGAATCTTAAAGTGCATATTGGGTCGAATTAGCCACATACATTTTTGGAAGAAATGTCGAGACATTTATCGGTGACAAATTTGATAATTAAAAACAAAAACCATTATTTTCGTTTTTGGTCTGAATTTGACAGAACACCTTTTTTTTCATCGAAACAACTCCGTATAGAATTTCGTAAATTCCACGGTCTGGCAAATCGCATTACAGACTCACGTAGAGTCTGCAATGTACGTTAGGTGAATACAGGGGGCTTTATTCGAGCGTGGCACGTGGCAGATGAGCCGCTATTCACACAGAGAGGAATCGTTACGTACCGTAAAGCGAGGGAGAAGGTAACAGACATCTCCGTACGCAACGGGTATGGCGAAACTCTCCCCTAACGAAGGGGGTGCTTCTCCGGGGCAACGTCAGTCGGTTTGCGCCTGCAATATGGCTGTGGGCTTGAAAACTTTGGCACGGGACATGGCAATCGCCGAGGCATTGTACTCGCACACATTGGGGAGGAATAACCCTTTCTCTTTACGCGGCCGAAGAAGGAAGCCCTCAGTGCGGTAAAAAAGAAAAAAAAACGTAAAATCATCAACAAATAATTCGCAAGAATCGTTGCACGAAATATAATTGATAAAACAGTAATAACAAATTTATTCGTCGAAGGCTTTACCTTATGAAAAATGTATTTTATGAAAAAAAATACATTGGGGAGGAATAACCCTTTCTCTTTACACGACCGAAGAAGGAAGCCCTCAGTGCGGTAAAAAAGAAAAAAAAACGTAAAATCATCAACAAATAATTCGCAAGAATCGTTGCACGAAATATAATTCATAAAACAGTAATAACAAATTTATTCGTCGAAGGCTTTACCTTGTGAAACATTTATTTTATGAAAAAAAATACATTGGGGAGGAATAACCCTTTCTCTTTACACGACCGGAGAAGGAAGCCCTCAGTGCGGTAAAAAAAAGAAAAGAAAACTTAAAAAAAGTAAAATCATCAACAAATAATTCGCAAGAATCGTTGCACGAAATATAATTGATAAAACATTTATTCATCGAAGGCTTCGCCTTACTTTTTACCTTGTTAAAAATTGACCTTACGAAAAAAAAACAAATTGTTTAACCCTAATTTTTTTTTTCACACGCCTAAAATCGCCGCACCGATTCCCAAGTCCTCGTCTAAGAGCGCATTTTTAAAAGTAACCGGCGCCCGCGCCTGCGAGCTAGCAATCTCGAGGCACTTTGGAACAAGGTGTGGCACAAGTGCGGTGACGCATTGTATATAGTCCATTGCAGGGGTGATGCCTCGGGTGTCCGTGGGGGGGTGCAAAGTTTCGAGTTACCTCGTCATCGTCCTCTCCCCGTACCCTGCGAAAACGTTTCTCTCAAAAAGAACGAGTCGAGTGCGAAAGAAGAAAAAAAAAAGAAAAAAAAACGAATCCACCCAACGAAACCCTCTAAAACGAGGCAATCAAATAATTTCAACTAATTAATAAAGTGTTTAACAGTTTCCCCGGCGAGTTTGAGTACCGCGAACGGTAACGCGATGGCGAAAGATCGGTAATTAATCTCGAGAGGAATTCGTCACGAATAGATCGCATATCTCGTTTCGAGGATCCCTTGTATGGATCTACGAGATAGGGGGTTGGTAAGGGGCGGGGGGGGGGGGGGGGGGTTGGGGTTGAAGAACCGATTTTCGTTCTTTTTTCCATAGGGGTAGGTCGCCTCGAGGCAGTCAGTGCGCATGTTTTTATTCAGCCTACGGGATGGTGCGGCGAATGCCCGGCTGCAATATCGATTTGGACCACGTACAGCCTCAACCGGGTGGGCGTTCGCGGCTCACCCTCACGAGCCCCGAGCTTTCTTCACGTACGCCCGCGAGAGCGCGCACACACGAACGCCCCGCGATGTGTGCGTTCGGGTTACACTCGGTTGTATTCGTGGGGTAACTTTCCGACGCGGAAAAAAACCCCGGCAGGCAGTTGCCAAGGGCCCGTCGCCGCGAAAGAATTCCGGCCACTCGGGAAAAGATCAGCAAAATTGAAAGAAGCGACACTGAAAAAAAAACGAAAAAAAAATATGGAAGAATAAAAATAAAATTTGACAAAAAGAGAAACACAGCTAGACGTAGACAAAGCGGCGTCGTGTACAATGGGACCGGAAAACCAGAGGCATTCTTCATTCACAACGACAAGCAATATTACTTACTTGCTTCGTTACGAATACCTCGTGCCTTTCGGTGGAATATTATTCAAAAGCTCTTAGCGGTCTCCATTGTAACGAATTTGCGCCGTGCACAAATTCCTCATCTCTTCGGAACTCCTCGCGCATTAATCACGTGACTGTTCCACCAGTTTTAGAATACACGATGTTTTGCTATTTTGATTTTATAACTGCGAGCTGAGAGTAATCGACGATGCGAGGATAATTCCGGTGGATCGAAGGTTTCGCCCCGAGCACGGCAGAGATATTGCCCCATTCAGCTTCCTCACGCTCGAGTTTTCCTCCCGATTAGATCGGCCGGGCTTCGATGAATTGATTACCCCGGCAAATCGCGTCGTTCGCGCACGACTGATGCACCACAAGGGATATTCGATAGAAGTAAAAAAAAAACAGAAAATCGTATCAGAAATGCGAATTCTCGTTGAAATGGAAAAAATGAAAAAAAATGATGACGTCTTTCGTAAATACCTAATATTATATTTCAAGGCACTCAATGTACATCTTTACATCCTAGAGTATCATATATTTTATTTTGTACGTGACAACGAGATGATAACGCGAGTATATCAAAATCTTTCTGTACACCGATACTTCGTCGGTTTATATAAAATTGAGAATTTCTTACACGCATAACTTAAAATGACGACAATAAGTATTAAGAAAAAATATATATGGTACAGAGAGATTCGTTGTATAAAGTATGGGAGGTAACAAAAATTCGTTGTAAACTTAAACGATTACACTGGAAGAGATTCGTTACGAATACGCGTTTTTTTGATTGTTAAATAGTCATCGACAGAAAGTTCGGCGGGTTCGCGACCGATCGTCAATCTTCGCTTAAAGTTGCCTTGATGTGTGTACGTGTGTGTTTGTGTGCGAGCGCGAACGAGCGTCTTTAATGAACACAGTGAATGTGGCGAGAGGAATATCGTGCAAAAAATATATATATATTTTTTTTTATTTCTCCGATGAAATTATCGTATATTTCCATTCCCCGAAACGATGATTTTCTTTTTGTCCTTTTCTTCGTTCTCTATGGTGTCGCTTTGGAAATGGGTAGTGAATCCTAAAGCACGTAGAACTCCCTGCGTCATTCTATCATCTTGAAGAGAGCGCACGAGAAGATCATGCCGAAAAACTGCAAAATGGAAAACAACAATTAAATTTTTTTTTAATGTTAATACAAGAATCTAAAACATAAAATACACTCAACATAAACATAAGTCCGTTGTTATTTTTGCATAAAACGGTTCACAAACCCGTCAAAGTATTCTCGTCCTCTCGACGCCGGTACACCGAGAAAAAAAATTGGTTGGATTAACCAAAAGTCACGTTCAAAGCTGTTATTTGTTTGGTACAAATAAAGCATTTTTTTGTTAAACGATTATTTGCTTCAATTTATTCCCAATTTTTCGATTAAAACAAATATTTCTGTTGTACCAACCAAACACACCTTTGAACACGTGTCACCGCACATTTACTTAATCCAACCATTTCTTTTCCTCAGTGTAACAAAATCTGACGTATTTTCACCCGATAGAGTGAAACGTTGATATATTCCTATGTGCGATAAAGCTGTAGATTCAATTTGCCATGAGATTTTTCGATTGAAACAAATATTTTTGTTGTACCAACGAAACACAACTTTGAACATATTTTACCGCACATTTACTTAATCCAACCATGTATTTTTCTCAGTGTAACAAAACCTGATGTATTTGCACCCAATAGAGTGAAACGATGATATATTCCTACGTGCGATAAAGCTGTAGATTAAATTTACCATGAGACACGCGACGGCGATACCAGCACCTCCCATTATGGCCGCGTGTTTCTGTATGTATATCTGTGTGCTGTTGAGACATCCGTCCTTCCATGTGTTCGACTCGTTAACCGTGTCCGGTCCGGCGTTGCAATTGAAGTACTGGTTGGAAAGAGGAAACATCGTTCGTATGAGCCATTTGTTGTGTGTACACTCGGAGGAGGATAAGAGCGATGAGCAATCGCGTGAAAGTTTAACCGAGCTATCGAACCGCCGCTCCGTACGTTCCGAACGAAGATGGGTGAAAGCGTGGGAGTTTTGGTAAAAACAAGAAAACGATTTTTACAACCGTCGATCGGTATACTTAAAGTCATTAGAATTTGACAAGGAATCGCCAAGGCGGTAGTCCCGACCCGGTGATGACTACTCGACGGTACGATATTTGATTGAACGATGGTACTCGATTACGAAACGTTTTACATCGATCGGATTGATCACCGTGCAATCGGCAACTTCGCGTTTCGCCGTTGCGAAAGGCTTAATCGACCGGTGGTATTCGCGCCGCTTTATCGGTCGACGAGTCGTTATCCCCGCGCTCATGGATATCCAGCTACCGCTCTTTTCCCACGGGCAGAAACGTTCTTTATCGACTACGTGCCTGAAATATATTTATTTAATTTTTTTTTTTATACCAAATTTCATACCGAGACAAATTTGAAGAGACTTGGCACGAATGAAAAAAAGTTTCTCATTTTTGTTCATTTTTTTTTTCGGTTTCTCTATAGTATGCATAATGTTAGTAAAATATGGTAATGTAGGTAAAATATGGTCGGTGTGTGTATGTCCACATAACTCGGAAGTCGAGGAGGCTCGAATGTCGAGCATCGGTGCTCTGAGAATTACTTTTTTTTAATGCGGGCTGAGGGATTAATATTTATAGTTGAACGAACTATCCGGCTTGGTTCAAACGGGACGGGGAGTAAATGTGTATCGGCAGATTAATTGGACGAATTCTCACCTGTCCAGGTGAAATCTCACGGCAGCAGGACTTCGGTACCGGCAGACCATCGTAAGACCAATCTCTCCAGCCTCGCACGCCGCAGCAGTGAAGCTGGAACGAGGAAATTATAAGAAAAAAATTAATCGATCGATACTTCCTCTTGATTACGAAACATACTGCGCACTGC
Source organism: Ichneumon xanthorius (assembly GCA_917499995.1). Taxonomy (NCBI): domain Eukaryota; kingdom Metazoa; phylum Arthropoda; class Insecta; order Hymenoptera; family Ichneumonidae; genus Ichneumon; species Ichneumon xanthorius. The sequence goes on along the minus strand of OU824205.1, from coordinate 13,308,571 downwards.
ACGCTCGTAAATCTTTTTCAACCACTTTTCAGTTTTGAAAGAAAAATAGCGATAAAAAAATCGCTTTTGCAATTTTTTAATGTGCGCATTGTTCGCTGATAATTGTGTTCAATTTTTTTTATTCAATTAATTGATTTTCTATCCGTCGAGTGCAATTCTCTGTACGGAGTGGCCACTGTCAGGGAAAACACAGAACACGCCAGGGAACTTTAAATCCGTAAGGGAAATCAGCAAAATGTCGGGACATTTCTTTCATCAGATTTAGTGGCGTAGTAAAACAGATTTGTACTTTCAACAAACTTTTTTTACCCACAAACGTACACAATTTTTCTCGTGTTAATTTGTCGAAATATATTTGAGAAATTAATAAGAAAAGAATTTTGGATGTTTGTGCAGTGTTTAAAAAATTGTAAATTTAATGTATCGGCTTGAAGTTTTTATTCAAAAAATTCGTACATTAACGGCACATTTACATCTCTACTACGAACAACTCTACGAGAAAACATCTGTGCCATATTACAACTCTACCGTATTAGAACTCTACAAAAATCTCTACCACTGAAGAAAAACTGTCCCGGAATTTAAATAAAACTCTACCGGAATACAAAGCTACTGCCTAGCCTTGTATTCCGGAAGAGTTTCGATGTAACTCCGGTAGAGTTTTATTTCCATACCGAGAGAGTTTTATTTCCATTCTGGTAGAGTTGTTCGGGGAGTGAATATTTTCTGATAGAGTTGTGGATGGTAGAGATGCAAATGTGTCGTAAATTTCATACGAATTGTTTGTACAGTGTCTACAAGAAAAATTGGTATCTATTTACTGTGCGGTTTAAGCCATATTGAACAATGTCGAACCAATGTGCAAATTCATTTGCAGCCTTTACAAAAAAAAATGTAGACTCACGGTTTTTTGCGTGGTGTCCCAGGCGTCCTTGATGGATTTTTTATCGTAAACGTGAATAGAATTCTTCATTTCCTGCTCCACCGTACCAAGAACCTTGGCTCGAAAAACGTATCCGAGAACACCTCCGATCAGCATCGTCACGAATAGCAAAAATACTATGATAAAATACTGAAACACCAAAAATTGTGAAAATTAGTCAGCGCCCACAAACATTTCTTTTTTTTTTCATTTACGATTCTGTCGCCCTTGTGAATTGGGTCGAGTCAGAATACGGATGTCTCGTTGCAAAGACAGTACTCACCGTGAGAAGCATGCATTTTACTTCTCGGGAAGCTCCTATGCAGCCGAAAAAGGCGATGAAAGCGACAATTATACCACCGACGAGAAGTACGTATACAGCACCAGTTAGCAAATCGTTGCCGACGAGTTCACCGATGAAGGGCACTTTGTCCACGAGTGCCCATATCGCACAACCGGCAACCGCAATTCCACCGATCTGTAATAAGGCGTTAAAGATAAGTTATACGGCAATCTTGACACGCCTCGGACTTCCATTTATTCGCGTTGTAGAGAAAGCGGACTATGGGGCAAAATGGGCCAGCCAAACGATTCCGGGAGTTTTATAGATTTGCACAACGTGTTTCAACTTCTTATTGAGGACATCTGCATTACGGTCGGTAACAAGCCTTCCCGATTTTTTCCGGTTGCTAATATTTCGGACCAAACGAAATTTCCACTCGTCTATCCGTCGCGTACGAAAACCTAATTTGACTTTGGACAAAATATCAACAGACTCGAAGAAAGTCGAAAAAGTACCAAATAATATGAAAAAAAACACCGTGACGTTTTCAATTTTACTTGTGTTGTTTACATCCGACTGGAGTTTGTATTCTCGATTTACCGGACCGTCGAGGGATGAGCAACGCTGCTATTTACGATAAAGGAAAACGTCGCTCGAGGATGGAAAATCGCCGGAAAGAGAAGAGCGAGGAATTTTTCTGTTTCAGGAATTCATGGATGGGCATTTACGAATTTAAAAACTGATCTGTTACCTCAAATTCGACCCTCGAGATTTACGATATCTTTTCCGATTTTTTATTTTTACTAAACAGGGAAAAAATTTTTTTTTTTTAATGATACGAATTACAGATATAAGAAGTGGTAAGTTACCGACTGAGCGCGGGGACGGCGAAGCGGGATCTTTCGCATGACTTTATCACGAAAAAAAAATTTGCCACTCATTCGGCGCGTCCGGATAAAATATAAATGTGGGGCAAAATGGACTATCATGTAATTCTAGTGGAAATTAATAAATTTGATTTGTGAGCGGATCAGGTGGGAAGGAAGGTGTTTAATGTATTCTGCAATAACACTGCACCGGTCGCACAACTGTGTCAACTTGTCAACTATAAAGTCAACACTGTCGGGCAAGATAACACGAAAATTTATGGGTCGTTATCTTGTAACACCTTCTTCGATTGCATTTGCGATCGGATTATTAACATTCAAAATTGATACTCACGAATATGATGAAGTTCGAGAAGAACAACGAGTACTTCATGAATCGACCACAGCCGTCCATTTCCGTGCCGTAACCCATCGTGTAATATCCTTTAGTCTGAAATAAGGAAAAAAAATTGTAAACTCCTTGAAAAAAAAAAAATATATATTTTACCATTATTCAACTCTCCAAAGCTATTTAATCGGTAATTATTCCTAAGCGTTATAGTTCAAACGACGTTCCTTCGAAACTTTGTCGCTCGGACTGATTTCGCGCTGCAACGAGTTATGCATAGTCCAATAATCTCACCCATCTCGGGTTATCTTAACGACCCACTGTCTTCGCAATTGCATATGTTTCTCTGATAAACATAAGGTCAAAATTCGCTCACCTAAAAAATCGCTCATCAATATTCCAGATAGTTTATTTTCGACCGACGAAAAAAAAAAAAAAAAAAAAAAATAGCTGTGTTGCACAATAAATTCTCTATTTTCTTGCACACCGTAAGCGAGGCGAACCGATCGACTAGATTACGTGCGCGTTGTCCGTTCGATAGACGCGTCGCGTCCGCGCTCAATTAACGCAACGTATCGCGGACGCGATGTAAGTAAGGCGACTGCATCAGCATCGCCGATCGTCTTGCAAATGCTCGACTCGTAGATCACAGCTATGACGTAAACCCGTTTTAGTTGTAATTCCACGAGCGAAGTGACGCGGCGAGCTCGTTCCTCGCGTCCGATTGCCACAGAATCGCGTCGGCGGGCTGATGTCAGTGTACTAAATCCTCGTACATACTTTACGTAGTAAAGTAATAGAGCTGCGGTCTTCGCCACTTCGTAATTGTTCCAAATTTTTCGCTTCCGGCGTTTCGCAACTCGACGACGAAGCTTTCTCGGCGCGGTGTGTCGAGGAATCTACTCAGGTGGGATAGGTAGCTGGAAAAACTGCACACCGGCACCGCTAGGCTGCCGTACGCCAAAACGCCATATCGGTCCTCTAGCGTAGGCAGCCGGAGGGAAACCGACGGTTTTCCTAGCACTAATAAGCACCGGATAATGCGTATCGGGAATACGAGATGAATTCCAAATACGTTTGCGACGTATCGCACGAAATCTTCTACCCACTTTCACACAGAAAAAACATTTATTTGACGGCCACCGTTTATTAAGATTAAGTACAATCTTTATTTGATTTAAATAAATATTTATTTAAGTTAAGTAAATAGTTACTTGAATGAGATAAATATTTATTTAAATCAAATAACTATTTTACTTGATCTTAATAAACGATGGCCGTCAAGTAAATGTTTTTTCTGGGTGAATTCCTGTCCTCCTCAGTTCATAACTTTCTGTCACTGGCTGCATTCGAGATACATTACAGCACTCCATTTTATTATTTTGGGACTTCGAAGTGAGTTTGAAAATCTCACTTTTGAACCGGAAGTCACGTTACGCAGAAAAAATTTAAGAATTTCGGTATAACGTCACTTCCGGTTTGTAAATCTTGTTTTTCGACCGGAAGTGACGTCGTGCACAAAATTATGAAGGATTCCGTTGTGACGTCATTTCCGCTTTGAAAATTTCATTTTTTTACCGGAAGTGAGATCATAGGGGAGCAACGTCACTTCCGGTTTGGAAATGTTTTTTTCTTCGACCGGAAGTGACGTCATACCGGAAATACGTCACTTCCGGTCGAAGAATGACATTTTCAAAACGGAAGTGAAGTATTTCACCTCGGTGAAATTTGGAAAATACAATTTTGCTACCACGGGACACAACAATTTTTATTCGATGTTTCAAGAACGAATCTGTTGAATCGAAGTTTCCTCGTATGACGAGAATCCGTCGGATTCTCGACTTTTCCGAGCTCTCGTGTGTGCTGGTGCGGGATAATAATCAATCGCGTATTCACGCGACTATGAAAACATGACCAGCGTCTCGGACATTCCGCATCGATAATAATATTCAACGACGTCACGTTTCACGTTCCCGCCTTACTCATTGCCTTGGCGCTCAATGAGTCAGATCCTATCGTACTATCGTCTACACACGATGACCGACACACGTGCTTCTGCCGCTATGCAAATTTCAGCGAAGAAGAAGACAGAAATAAACGTAAATACGTTTTTTTTCTTCATTTTCGCTGAAATTTAGACGTTTATCCTCGTTCTCGAATAATTTATTAATCACCAGTTAAGACCCGTGATTAATAAATTTTTAAACGCAAATTTCAGCGAAGAAGAAGAGAGAAAAAAACGCAAAGGCTTTTTTTTTCTTCATTTTCGCTGAAATTTAGACGTTTATCGTCGTTCTCGAATAATTTATTAATCACCGGTTAAGACCGGTAATTAATAAATTATTCGACAACGACGATAAGCGTCTAACAAATATACGTCCATACATCGAGTATACCATTTTTTTCATTATATCTACGATGTAATGAAATACTGTGTGTGTTCTTCGACTGACTGACACGGATACAAATAACCCTCTCACGAGCTCACAGAGAAACTTACACACAGAGCCGAAAAAAAAATCCATTGTGTATATTATGTGCTATAGTATACCTGACCCGGTTTAGCCTACCCATGAACATTGGGAATAATGATCCACTCGAATAGCATCGACGCCCTTGGGCTGCGACCGAGATTAATATTTACAACTATGCATAATGACCGAGAGCTCGAGGAAAATTCCTTGTAAAAAAAAAAAAAAAAAAACAATCCTTGACACGACGGATCTAAAGTTATTCTACGAAAGGACGCAGGTTCGGTGAAGATTCTTCGCTGCGTAGGAAAAAGCGGATGCAGAACCTGAAGTTACTTAAGGCCTCGTTAAAGTACCAGCCCGAATCGTCTTCCCACTAAACGAGACGTACTTCTCGCGAGTCATTAACAAAATCGTCATATCTCATTGTCTACTCAACCGAAATGAAACGAATCTCAAGGTCTTCTTCAAATTGAAGTTAAAACTAATGTCCGGCCTCGGTGTATACGCCACGGGCACCGTACAGTGGTTCGTGACGAGTGTCCGGCGCCGACCTTGACGTACTCGAACGAAACCTCCGCGCGCCTTGAGTGGGCTTAATTATCCCGATAGCATCGCACCCGCGAGTTACACCCTAGTCTCTCGTGCCCGAGGACACCTCGACCTACCGTTCAAACTCTGGATTTCGTTGTTTACGCTACGATTGTCTTTTTGGGCTCTACGAATTATCTTAATTGACACGAGGGATGTTGTTTACGTTCCAGGTTTGTTTTTATTTTTTTTTGGGCTTCACGAATTATCATAATTGATAAGAGGGATGGAGAGACATAAAGGGTCGGCTCGAGGGTAAAAGCAGATGACGCACTTACATATTATCGTAATTAATATTCCGTTAAATAATTAAAGTGTAGCGGGCCATAAATCCGAGCCTCCGTGCGGCGAAAACCAGAGACACGCCCAACGGAGAACAGACAAGTGTAATTAGTAGAATGAAATTTTCATTTTATTTCCGTAAACAAGACGGCTTTTTTTTAATGAGGATTGAAAATAGTTACTTGGAGCTCTTGTGGAGCGCTCGGAAAATGTTTGAATAGTCTTTCGCAATGGAAAAAAAAGAAATGAATGCTTCATAGCCGAGGGCGGATGACTTTGACAATAAACTGACACGCAGCGCGGGTGTCGCGGCAACGTGTCGCGATTGTTTCCTTGTTGAGAGCGCACAAGTGTTATTAATCGAATGCAATTTTTATTTTATTTCCGTAAACCAGACGGCTATTTTTTTATTTGCGATAAAAAATAGTTACACGATGCTTCGGTCAAGGGCTCGAAAAATTCGTCGAACAGTGTTTCGCAATGGAAATAAATAAATAAATAAATGTTTCATACTCGGAGACAGATGACTTTGATAATTGACCGACGCTCAACGCGGATGCCCACCGTGTCGTGATTGTGTCCATGCTGAGAACGCACACCGAAAAAAAGGTTTGGTAATATCAAACTAAGCTGCAGTTGCGGGTGGCGAAAGAAATATTTGGTCGATTGAAAGAAATATTTAGTTGTTTGACCGAATATTTAGTTGAGTGAACGAATATTTAGTTGAGTGAACGAATATTTAGTTGAGTGACCGAATATTTAGTTGAGTGAACGAATATTTAGTAGTTTGACCGAATATTTAGTTGCTTCAACAAACAGTTACTTGGATTTAACAAACATTTTGTTCAATCGATCAAATATTTCTTTCGCCACCCGCTACCGCAGCTTAGTTTGATATTACGAAACCTGTTTATTGGTGTGCACAAGTGTAATTAATCGAATGCACGGCGAGGAGCGCTCGGAAAATTATTGGAATAGTTTTTCGTAACGAGAAAAAAATATTATGCGTCATACCCGAAGGCAGATGACTTTGAAAAATAGACCGACACGCAACGCGCGTGGCCACCGTGTAGCGATTGTTTCCATACCGGCCGTAGTCGAAGGTCCCTCGCGATCGAGCAACAATGCGCTGCATTCGAGCAATAAAATTTAATCGGCAGGTTCGCGTGTGTTGCGCGTCGCGCATCGCAATAGTTTCACGGGGAAGTCCGAACGAACGCGACTCTCCGAGGCGATAGCTACCGAAAGCGGCAACCGAAGTCACCGGCAATATGGGTACACTGTCGGTTATGCATCGCGTACGATTTAATATTTGGGCCACACCTGCGTAGACATGGAGGAGTGATGACAGAGATATTTCACAAGTGGAATTTCAATGTAAACGCAATCATGGGGGCGTGAACGATTGAGTTTCAGATTTAAAAAATGCGATGCAACGAACGTTACTCAATTACAGTCCTTAGCCGATAATAAAGCATTTTTATTTATTTATTCATATAAAAATAGATAGAATTATAACTAAATTCTCGAGGGCTGTTTTTTTTAGATTTGTCTTTATTTATTCTTTTATTCATTTTCTTCGCTTATTTATTTGGTCATTAATTTTTTCTTTTTCAATCCAGGATGAAAAAAAAGTTCGATAATTGTTGCAATTGGTGAAAAAAGTACCGGAATTCGCGTTCGAGTGGATTTAATAACGAGTGCAGAAAACTTGTTGACCGAGAAGCGAGGAATTTCTCGGCGTACAGAAATTCATTCGCGGCATGTCGGGACGATACGGGAGGTTCGAGAATAAAGTCGGTCGGCTTGCGGCGCGGTAGACGCAGAGAGATGCGACAAGAGGCGGGGCGAGGAAGGAAGAGGTCTAACCGCGTACGCGACGTAGGCTCGTTTCGAATACGAAAGTTACGGGCCTCGAGGTCATCGAGTTTTACTCTCCGTATAATACACAGCGATGAAGAGCCGGGATTTTGAGAGTCGCATCACCACCTGGCTCGTTCGGTCCAGTTACGTAATTCGACCGTGTGAATTCCACATGCACTCGAAAATATTGTGTTTTCTCTGTACATGTCAGGGAGACTTTCAGTGGGGGGGGGGGGGGGGGGGGGGCAAAACGGACCGGTGTCCTCGATATCAGATGAGACCCCTTTTTGTGTCGCAAACATTTTTAAAAAATTTTCCATTTTGCCCCCCCCCCCCATATAACGGTAAGTCTTTCTACAATACTCGACGAGACTGTTTACAAGTTCGACGTCGTTTTCTTTGTATATTTCAGGGAGACTGAGGAGGAGCGGGGCAAAGCGGACCGGTGCCCTCAATTTCAAGTAAGACCCTTTTTGTCTTCCGAAAAATTTGTAAAAAAAAAATGGTCCATTTTGACACGGAACCCATTCCCCCTTCCTTTCCGTCTCCTTCCCCCGATATAACAGTAAGCCTTTCTACGATACCTGACGAGACTGTTTACAAGTCCGAAGCTCTTTTCTCTGTATATCGCAACGAGACTTTTAGAGGAGAGCGGGGCAAAACGGACCGGGTTCCTCGATTTCAGTCAAGACTCTTTTTTATCCCGCTGAAAATTTGTAAAAATGGTTCATTTTGCCCCGACCCCCTTTCTCTCCCCCTATCCCCATATATAACGGTGAGCCCTTCTATGATACCGGACGAGACTGTTTACAAGTCCGAGGCTCTCGGGACCCGATTCGTAATCAACTTCCTGCACGTGTTATCATTATCGCGGCTAATCCAGGATCTCTGTATGTGTGTCACGCTACAGTCTATGTTACATGTAACACATAAATTATGCAAGCGCGAATTGACTCCCATCAACAATCGTGTCGGCGTTGCAATCTCCGACACCGACGCGAGCAATCGGCGTGTCATTTCATCCAAGCATGAATAAAAAAAAAAAACCTCAATCCAATGGAAAAAAAGAATCACCTGTACAATTTTTGTCAATTTTTTATAACCGTTCTTTAAAAAAAAAAAAAAATTGCGTTGCAAAGTTTCGAGTTGGTACATTCGTCACGGCCATGCGTGCGATTATCATTCGGCCTCCAAATTACAAAAGGGAAAGCATCTCCTCTCTCGTCTTTATTATTCATGAACTTGCCAAGTTCAAGCGTCAAATATTTTCTTTTGTTTTTTTTTCTGCTCTTTATTTCAACACACGACGGACCGAGCGAACAAACTTTCCGTTTCCCGCGCGCTTTCTAAGGAGGCATCAATGGACACACGACGGAGCTCTCTCTCGTGGAAACGGCGGCAGCATGTTTTCCGCGTCTGCCGGGAGGCCGTGCCAGACCCGCCAAGAGATATCCTATACATTGGCCACAGCCTCCGAGGTGTGTGCGCGCGCGAAGCCGAGCCTTTTCAACAACACCGCCGAGAGTTCGCCGATGCGGCCATCGAGAGAGGCAAATCGGCACGAATATAACAGTCGCATTCGTGGGAGTAACCCGATCTACGGTGATTCGAGCGTGTTGCACGACGACCCGAGCGCTCCTGCACCAGCAATGCACTTTCTACTGTAAAAGACTGTATATGTATAGATACATACAAAGGAACGAGCGTTAACTACGTGCACAACGTACGAGAGAACGTGCTCAACTCGTTTGGTTCGAGGGGGGGCTCGGACATAAAAAAGAAAAAATTTATACCACAGTATGTATATTCGACGATCGGTAAACACGTACCTCGAGCCACACCAACTATGGCCCTTCCTGCGTTTCGGGTATTTTTTATTTTTATTTTTTACTCGCGACACAAACTTGATTTCGATTCTGCGACTGCGATTCTTGACTCCGCGTCGCAATACCGGCGCGATGAAAAAAAAAAAGAAAAAAAACAGGTTCTCAATCGACGGTAATGCCGAGTCAGTTAATCGACCGGAGATTGATTCTCCGAAGTCGTTGAGCGCGTAGAAATAATTACTACGATCGACGAACAACTTTGAGATATTTATTATTACGAGGAGAACTCACGTTTCTTCACTTGTGGATCGAGGACGCACCCGCCTTTCTCCAACAGGTCGAACCGCGTCGATATATTTAACCGACACCCGGTCGACCGTCCTTTGTGTTTATATTTTTTCTTTTTTCTTTTTCTTTTTCTTTGTTATGCTCGGTATTATTTCGAGTCGGAGAACGACCGTTTTGTTTGTAACGGATGGTCGACGAACTTGGATGTTCGTTTCAGACGGGAGAATTAATAATCGTGCCGTCGCAGGAGAGAAACACGGTGACGAGGTTACGCCGGGCAATCTCTTTCGTTCGTGAGCGCCGGGACGAAACTGAAACGGAAAACAGCTAAGCGTCTCTCCTCGGTGTGGCTTAAGTCATCGCTTACTATATGCGTCGTCGCTGGCGGTGGTAGTGGAATATATTCTATACAAAACCGTGAGCCGGCGTGCCTTACCCGACTGTACCCAATCCCGACAGATAGAGTTTCTGGCCGTTGGCGAACGAGCGGAGGGGGATATTGTGCGGCGTATAAAAGAATACACTCACGTATACACTAATGTACCGACGCGTCAAGGACTCTCCAGTTTAAAATCTTTTTATTTCATTGTTTATTTTTATTCGGGCTTAAGGTAAACGTACCAATGGCCGGACACTTAAGGGAGCAGTCCCAGTCCCCGGACATGCATGAAAAATCGTATTTCCATCTCTCTTGCACGCACGCCTTGTCCGGCCACTGGCACGTGTCCGGTCATTGGTACGTTTACCTTACCTGCGCATCTAATCAATCTAGTGCGCAGTCCACAGCCCCGAGTTACAATTAATCAGTACAGTAACTTCTAGTAATTAATGGTAAGTTACTGTAGGGAAATACATTATTTATTGTGGCAGTTATTAAAACGAAAAGATCTAGAGCGCTGACGCTATTGTTCTACTTATCTTAAATGAGGACATGGAACCCTCGACGCCACTCACATAACTATTTTGTAGATGGTACTCAAAAAACTTATAATGTACAACGTAATCTTATAATGTAAATAAAATCGATGGTATTTCAGATTTGTGATCGGCGTAAGAATCTTTCTGTCCTCCATGGCATTCGCCTCACAGACTTCGTTCTCGAGAGTATTGCTGCTGCTCACTTTTATCCCCCAGCTTATCCGACATATTCAGAAGCTTCGTGAAGTTGAGATTACGGATTTCTTGGGGGTCGAGGAATGTCTCGAATTCGCGTTCGAAGATATTTTTAATCTCGACGGCCATAATTGAGTCCATTCCAAGCTCGATGAGGGAGGTTTGAGGGTGCAATGTCTTGAGGTTCTTCACTCCCATGACTTTGAGAACCCTGTCGACAATATTCAGATCAGCCTCTCCATTGTGTCGTTTTTCCGCCGGCACTTTGCAAGCGACTACTGGATCTTTCTGATTTAAAAACTTATCGAGCTCGACGAGACACGAGGAGATTTTCTGTTGCAATGATCCAAGTATGACGAGAACCTCGTTGTCTTTCTGCATATCCGCTAACATACCGACATCCGCGATCGCTCCCCATTGGATCGCCAGACCGGGCAGACCCTCGGCAACGCGATTCTCGCAGATTCTCTCCATCGCCGAGTTCGCCATTCCGTAATTGGTTTGTCCCGCATTACCGACTGCGCTGACGATCGACGAGAACACGACGAAGTGTCGCAACGCCGGGCACATCTTTCTCGACACTTTGTCGAGTTGTTTCGTGCCCCACACTTTGCATATGAAAGATTCCTCGAAATGCGCCTCGGTTTGATTTTCCACCAGTGCGTCCCTCAGCGTTCCGGCGATATTAAATATGGCGTCCACCGAACCCAGCAACCCGGCGCACCTCAATATGTCCCGGCAGTCATCGGGCTTCCATACGTCCTTTCCGGCTATCACTTCGACATTGGTACCGCAACTCTTCCATAACGCTATACGCTTCGATTGATAACCGTTCTTGACACCGGTCCGCGACGTCAGAACGACATTCCTCGCGCCGCGAAGAACAAGCCAGTTGGCGAGCTCCAGACCGAATCCTCCGAGACCTCCGACGATAACGTAAGAGCGATCTGGCAAACAGTGGAAACGCGGTAGAGCCATTATCGGTTTGTTCGGCTCCTTGTTCTCGTCGTTAATCTTAATGATCACTTTGCCAATGTGTTTTCCCGCGGCCATGTAACGGAAAGCATCTTCCATCCGTTCTCTGCTGAAAAGTTTGCGAGGTAGAGGTTTTACGGCTCCGCTATCCAGACCGCGTTGCATCAGTTTCGTGATTTTCATCCTTTGGTCCAGACGTCCAACCATAAGATTGTCCAGCATGACTCCGTAGAAGCTAATTTCCTTGAGGAAAGCTTCCATGCCAAGTGGATTGTTCGCTGCCAGATCGAACTTACCGATTTCCAAAAAACGCCCGCCTCTGGCTAGACAACGCACGGAAGCTCGAAGCTTCTCTTCGGCCAGCGAATTTAGAACGATGTCCACGCCGCGTCCTTCTGTCTGTCGAGCTATCATTTGTTCGAAACTCGTGTCCCGCGAGTTGCCTATATGATCGTCGTCAATCGCTGGGAATTTTTCCTTAATGAATCTCCGTTTGTCTGGGGTACCAACGGTCGTGAAGACTTCGCAACCCTCGTGAAGCGCTAGAACAATGGCGGCTTGTCCGACGCCACCGGTGCCTGCGTGGATCAACACTTTCTCGCCTTTCTTCATTTTTCCGTAGAAATAGAGAGCGTAGTAGGATGTTGCGTAGACGCATGGTACAGTCGCAGCGTCCTCTAGAGACCAAGAGTCTGGAACTGTCCAAGTTAGATTATCGTCGATGGCGATGATGTTCGTGAAAGTTCCGATTTCCGTTACGCCCATTACTCGGCGTCCGGTTTCATCGACACCGGCATATTCCAGACCGAGCGAGCATTCCTGATGGTGCCTGGTTTTGCACACCACCTCGGCGGCAAGTTTGCCCGTGGCTATCATAACGTCGTGGAAATTTATCGGGGCGTAAAAGACGCGAGCCAGACTTCTCGTATCAACCGACGGCAAAATCGGTCCTTCGACCCAGCAAAATGAGGAAAGATCACCGCGAACCAACTGATCCGCCCATGCGTGATACATTGGCTTCGGAACGATTTCCGGAAGTGGCAACTGCCTGTAGGTGCCCCAGGTGCCGTTGGCTCGAAGAACGTTGAATGCAAGATCCAGTTCCAGCTGTGCAGCGTAGAGAGGATTTTCCGTCGAGAAATCCGGAGCCTTTTCGTCCTGAAGGAGATATCCTCTGAGAAACTTCCCTCCGATTTCCCTCCTCAAAGATTGGACGAGACCCACAAGACCATTTTCGAAGTCGTTCTCGCTCACGAGAATTATTCTTTTCGCATCGCTGTTCGAACCTCCGCCGACTTCCTTCAATGCCGACTTTAGCCGGGGCAACCACCCAAAGGTGTTACTCTCTACGTGTATCACCGTAATGTTTCTCGGAAGTCTGCGACGTTTTTGTAACAGCAGAGCGATCTTGTTCTTTACGCGTTTCTCGAGAACAATCTCCAGTGAATTTTGAGCTACCAGCGCATGGACATCGGCTGTGTCCCCAGTCTCGAGAGCAAGCAAGAAACCTTCGTTCTTCAGGGTTACCAAGAGTTTTTTCAACGTTTCGGTGTTCTTAGAGTTAGAGAAGAGATCGCGACCGCTTACGAGTACCGCATCGGTTTCGGCGCCGAGTTTGATTGTGTCCAGAATCGTGATGTTCTGAGGAGTGTTTTTCTTACCGAAGGTATTCCTCGGTGCGACGATATTCACGTCCTCATGAACACACGGGTAATTACCGAGAATCTCAACGAGGTAGGGTGACACGAGATTTTTCAATACCGGACCCGTTGGCTTGACGATGACTTCGACAGTCTTCAGCTTTATGGACAAATTATTCTCCACGGTGATGTGCGCTGACATAGTCACGAAGTCTCTGAGGGTTGTCTCGGCATTGTCGCGATGAGCTACGAACCGGTAGGACTCAAGAACCGGATCTCTGGTGGGTTTCCTTCGCGATATCGCGGTCGCCTTATGACCACGAATCTCGACGCCTCCGGCAATTATCACGTCGTAGTCCTTAGCATACCTCGCTTTCAATTCTGCAGAGATAGAGAAGAAAACCAAAACTGTACGGTACAAAACTGAATTGAAATTCATAGTCTAAGATAGCATACTCAACTAACGCTTGCTTTCACAGGTAGAGCTGCGAACTGCGTTGAAATGGTGTTTGGTATCGATAGTGAGCTTCCGAATTTCCGTAGGGATGACCATCCCTTCAGTGTCGACGTCGATAACGGCTATCTGCAGCATGTTGTCCATGAAAACCACCCAGTTGTTCGTCCAACCGATGGTTGCCTTGGTGCCGTCGATCGCCGCGCTCTTTATACTCCGGAACAATCCGCTATAGTTGTAACCGCGGAGTCGGAATTCTTTGTATATGTCTTCCGAGGACATTTCCTCGGCCACGCCGCGGTCGTCGGGCATCGGAAGATCCAGCCGCTCCAGAGATGGCTCCGATGCCCAGCGAATTATTCCTGTAGCGACGGCGGCACCGCCTTCGACTATTTCAAATCTTCCGGTACCTTGGCGAAACATGTGATAAATATATTTTTTTAATTAACATACATCAGGTACAATAAAAATGGAAGAAATGATAACCGGTAGCGAAACTCACCCTTTTGAATCATGATCGTTAACGTGACAACTCCCTCCTTCGGGATCGTAGTTACACGCAGGAATCTCACATCCTCAAAAACCACTGATAGCTCGCTGTACAATTCGCCTCTCATCATTCCCAAGGTTTCCCAAACGAAAGTCAGATATCCCGTCGCGGGAATAACGTTCCTTCCGTCAATCACGTGACCGGACAGGTACTCGTAAGCCCCGTCGGCGAGTGTGAGGTCGACGGATCTTTCGCCCGATTCGATTTTTTCTTGTATTTTGTAGGTGACGAACCAGTCGTCGGTGTGGTCCCACTTGACGAGAGGCGAGATCATCGCAGTACCACGACTAACGGGGAATTCGATTTCCGGATAGAGCTTGGCGAGTTGGGGATGAAGGCCGACGTTGAAGAGCTTTCCGAGGCCACGAACGAAAACTTGGACGCTGTCCGTGGGGCCGCGTTCGATCAAGCAAACATTGGTAACTTCCGGTTTGAGTGGAAAACGAAGAATCGAGTGAAGAAAACAGTCCGGCGTGATCTCTAGGGTCACGGCGTCTTTAGGAATGAGAAGTGAGGATTCCTCGAAGAGTACCGGACTCAGGATATTGTTGGTGAGATATTCGGCAGAAGCAAAACTAGCCAGTGGCGTGCCCCACTCGCTACGACGCACCGAAGTGCTCACCCACTTGGAGGTTCTTGGCTTGGGTTGTAAAATCACTTGTCGTAGATAGCCCAATATATTTGGTCCTGCTTCGGCGACGTAACGACTGTGGCAAGCGATGTTACTGCACGGGACCTCTCGAGCGAATATCTTGTCTGCCTAAGGAGACCGAAGTTATAAAATTATGTAGTTACATCAATCAATATTTTACTGACGGTCTGACAAATCTCCATTGCACGAGTTAAAATTTAACCACTGACAGATTTGGCCCATAGAATAAAATGAAATAAATTCCATTCCATGAGCTAAAATCCAACCGTTTCAAAATTTAGTCGATACATAGTTGATAGTGCATTAAGGATGTACAATAATGTATTCTTAATCGCATTAATTTCATTGTTTCATAAAGGTCGATTTGTTCCGAATTATGAGTTCTCACTTGGAGTTTTGCAACGAAAGTTCGGATAGATTCGGCAGGTCCGCTGATTGTCAAACTTTCCGGACCGTTGTGACAGACGACTTCGATATCCGGTGGACAAATATCCCGAACGTCTTCGTGTTTCAAACCTACAACTCCTACGGATCCACGAATCGTACCAGATTCGATCAGAGCGAGGCCTTGGAAATAAGCTGTGAGAACAACTTGCTCGGCTGTCAAGCAACCGTCCGCGTAGGCACATCCGAGCTCACCGATGGAGTGACCGATCATATTGTCTGGCACGATACCAATGTGGGTCAAAAGATCCACGAGACCAATCTAGAAAAAAGAAAAAACATGACATTGGCAAGAACTATTGAACATTGAAAACATCTAATTACCTGGACGACTGCGATACCGACGAAAGAATTGATAATACTGTCAAAAGGTGTTTCGTCTTTATTCGTTAAAATATCGTAGATGTCGACATCTCGTGGCTTCAGAACGGCGTCACACTTCCTCACAGCTTCAGCGAATACCGGCAATCTCAGAAGCGACGAACCCATACCAGCCCATTGAGTGCCCATTCCCGAAAAAACAAACCATACAGAACGCTTCGCGGCTTTATAGTTCTGTATTTCCCTGATTGGATTATCCTTGCTTGCGTTTCCTCCAACTATAGTGTATCCTCTGTATACGTGCCCGGGAATATCCTCGCATTGAATGTCGTGAATAAGCCTCACGAACTCCGCATCCACGGGATTACTCTCTACCTGTAAATTTTCCAATTTCAATATCTCAAAATGTTGTTCTCAATGATTATTAATACAGATGCTGAATTCAATGCGGGGGACTGATCGAGGAATCCACGCACGTGATTCAGGATGCAATCAACGGCCTCGTCTGTGCGTCCGGATGCAACGACAAGCCTCGGCAGATCGTCCATCGGAGCGCCGTTGTTAATCTTCTCTTTGGTGTGGGACTTGAGCAAAATATGACCGTTCGCTCCACCGAAGCCGAAATTGTTTACGCCTACATAGCCACCGTCCCAGGGAGTCACCTCGGTGACGACTTCTACCCGTCCGTCTACCAGAGCTTCGATGTCCTCGCGAGGACGGTTGTAGTGGAGATTGGGTGGTATCAGTCCGGTCTCCATTGCTATTATGACCTGAGTGTGTAATCGAGTATTATTTAATCGTTAATTTGATCTATTTCAGAAACACGAAACAGGAGAAGCTTCACGAATTGTAATTGTACCTTGGCGATGGAGCAGATGCCACTGGCAGGTTCGGCATGACCAATGTTCGATTTCACTGAGCCAATTTTCAATGGGGTCGTTCTTCCCGGACAGAGGACTCTATCGATCGCTGCGATTTCCTCAGGATCGCCGGCTCTCGTTCCCGTTCCGTGAGCCTCAATGTAGGACAAGATCGTCGGTGGTATACCGCACTCTTCGTAGAATTCCTTGAGAAGAACGCTCTGCACAACCCTCGACGGAAAAGTTATTCCCTCCTCTTTGAATCCGTCGCAATTGAGTTTACCGTGAACGTAAGTTGCGTATACGCGTTTAGCATCTTTTGCCTTTTGGAGATAGAATATGCCGACGGCTTCACTGCGGCAGTAGCCGTTCCCATCGTCGTCAAAGCTTCTGCAACGACCGTCCGGAGAGAGAGCACCTGAGTTAGAGATTTAATCGTTTTCAACTCTCATCGATCGAAAGATTTTATTTCTGACGTATTGGAGTATAAGTACGTAAGTACGCAGTAGTGTTTCTTTACAACAAATAAAAAAAAATTTGTTGCCGTTGAGACGTTGCGGCGTCTCCTCACTTAGAACTGCATCTAATCTACCGCAGCAATAAAATAATAATCAAAATGTAACAAGTCAAGACCTCGGTGGTTGTATATCGAGTTGTAATGGTGTAATTGATCATGTATAAATACGATTGTCAGAGTGATTTTTACCCAGTCGAATGAAGTTAAGAGTCAAGTGCGGATGAAGACAGAGATTCGTGCCCCCGACGAGTGCCGCGTCGCATTCGCCACTGCGAATCGCACGATAAGCGTTTTCCATGGCGGAGATGGATGAGCTACAAGCCGAATCGATCGAGTAACTTGGTCCAGTTATGCCCAGCCAGTGAGAGATCCTGTTCGCCTGCATTGCTTTGCCGCATCCGATCATACCCAAACCGTTTACCTGTTTAAGATAAATTATAATGAACACCGGAGAGTGAGAGATAAAAAAAAACGGATCGCTCGTTATCGAATCAAAACTAAACCCGCGAACCTGACGTGTTTCGTAGTACCAAATGCGCTCCGATTCGGAATAGCAAGTACCGATAAAGACACCAGTTTTGGTACCGCGTAGCTGGCGCGGATTGACTCCGGCATCTATTATCGCTTCGTAAGCGTGTTCCAGCAGCATTCTACCTAACGGATCCATGCTATGGGCCTCCTTGAAGTGGACGTTGAAAAAGTCTGCGTCGAATTTTTCCAAACCGTTGACCTTACCGGTACGGCGAGAAATCTCGAAATTATCTATTAAAAAAAAAGTAGCAAATTGAAATTTTCATATGGCTTTCTCATATTGTTCCGGTACACGGAAAGCTTCTTCTATGAGAAAGCATATTCTGTGTTGTTGGCTTCCTCGCGTCTCATGTATTTTTCCCTGCTGATTACGAATCTCGAACTTATTTTACTCCTGGAGCGATATTCGATGCGGAAACGCTCATCGAACGTAAAGCATAACATTTCCCGTGTGTTCTTCCTAATTGCGAAGAACACACTAGATAGCCTACGTTGCAGGATGAAAAGAAGAAGATACTAAACAAAGATTTTTATGAAAAAAAGAAAGGCGTGTGCGAAAAAGAAAACTAAACATTTCAAACCTTGGTCATGTGCGAATGTTGCGTCACAGTATTTTACATCGCATGCTGATTAATGAGACAGCGTTGTGACTGAGAATGAAGGCAATGGTGCGATATCAATTCGCCAAAATGACGGGGTCAGCATGAATTGCCGAAATACTCGATTACCAGTCAAGACCAATGTCGTTCGTGAGTTAATTTGTGGATAATTGGGTATTGTGTCGTTACACCGATCCAAAATTATCCACTGGTCCCTGGTGAAAATATTTCTCTCAATATCACTGAAAATATATCTGAAAGTTCTCTGAAAAATTATGAACTTTGTTGATATTCTAAGCCTGGTTCTCTTCTATATTCAGAAACTATTTTCTGAAAAAGTAACATTTTCGCTGAATTTCTCATACAAAGTATACATAAATTATTGTTTACTGTTTACTGTTGGTACGAATACCAGAAAAAGCAGATCTTAGAGTGAACTCATAAGTTCCTTGAAATTCTCTAAACCCACATTACCCGAGAAAATCGGAGTTTTTTAGAAAATAAATTGCAATTTCCTCTGAATAAGTTTGCTGTTCGTCCGAGTAACAGAATGAGTAAATCTTAGAGGCAACTCGTATTTTCTCTTAACGTACTTTATAAAAAAAAAAAAATCAGAGATATCCAGAATTTTTCGGAACATCCTCTGAATTTCTCTGATATATTGTGACTGCTGAAGGTGTGCGGAGAAAATGACAGAGATATTTAACATATAGCAAAGACAAACACAAACAAATCTTGGACTATCGATTAAAATCACTGAAACGATGCGTTTAGAGTCTTCTAGACAAATTGTCAGAGACATATTTTCACCAGGGGGGTCACGGACTCCTTCACTTTCCTCTCTCCTCCTTCCTTATTCGTTGTCGCCGGTTCGATTTTTCAGTCCGAAGCTCGTCGCGCCCCGTCAGGTGTCAGTAGTCGGCCATATGGGCATAGTCGTAGTTCGTACATCCCATCTCCGGAGCTACGTCCTCGTCCGTTCTCCTTTCATCTACGGGGCTTCAGTCTCGGGAATCGAACCCGCGACACTTTCCAGTCTTTCGGTTGCCCATACCGAGGCGCTGGATCTTTCCTCTGCACCTACAATTATAGTGGGTTCCCAACCACTTTTTCGCAGAAAAAACACCACAGAAATTTCATGGTGCTTACCGGAATCGAACCCGGGCCTACTGCGTGGGAGTCGCGCTCCGATCCACTCGACCACGGTCACCATTAATTTGTGAATAGTTATAGTTTCAGATAATGGCAAATATCAAAGAGAGGACATTGTAAATGTAACATTTTTATAAGCTCACTTTTAATTCTGATAGTTTTTATTGTCTGTGATAGAAATTACCTAGCACCGCGCGTCGATAATCGTCCGAAACAAGATCGACCTTGTTCATGAGATTTTCCTTCAGATGATTAATATTGTTGGAATCGGGAAATCTTCCAGCAGCACCGGATATAACGATTTCATCGTCGTAGTACGTGCTCATCGTCGTGGATCTGCTGTTTGAATCTTCGATAGTAATCGTTCACAATTTGCACAATAAAACGGTCTTTTTCTACAGATAACACACGATAAGAAAAAAAATACGTATATATATGGGTAAAGATTAATAATCACTTATTGTAATACGAGTAATTCACAGAGTTTATATCGGAAAATTCGGTGCTACCTTCGATTCCTTTGTTCACTTGGAGAGAGAAATTGAAAATGATAAATCATCGAAGTGTCCGGGATCCTTTATACGTGTGCCTCCCACTCGTACTGGTGGCCTGATAGCACTCACTCAAATTTTTTAAACGCAAATGAACATTGTCATGCCTCAGTTTCACCCTTCATTATTCACCCACACTTAATTTATTAATTTCATTCAAAGCAAAATACGATAATGCCTGGCAAGACATGAGGACATTTCGCAAGTAGTGTGGGTAGTGGCCTAGTGCAGTTCAATGGTCAGAGAGTCAACCGGCCATCGGGAGGCCCCCGGTTCGATACCCGGCCCAGGACGCTCCGCATATTTTTCGGACTGTTTAGAATATTTGGTTATACTTTAAATCAATGCCTCGCCGATATGCGCTCGTGTCAAGTCGCGGGCGTATACCTCATTCTTATTATTGTTCGTACCTCGCGCGTCGTGTGCAAATTCAGCATTTTCGGGCCGCTTCACGACAACCGAATTCATACTCAATCTTCAGTTTACGTTTATCATCCAAGTGGTTGACAAGTCTGAATCCACACCTCCAACTGACGGGTCTTCAACGGGCAGTCTGAATTAATTCCAACGGAACAGTCAACGAGCTGGTCGTCCACCAGTGCCTTGCTTTAGGCGAAAATATGCGTGGTATATATCGACCCAATCTTGGTGATTTTCAAAGCCTAATAATTATCAATTTTAATTACTATGTAATATCGTACATTTTTTGCAATTCTGAAACAAGTTTAAGTATTTAAAGAAATGCAATGCTAGCATCATTGAGACTGGCCGATAAAATCAAATCTGATTTTTCGACCGGAAGTGACGTCATCTTGGGCACTTCCGGTTTGAAAATACTTCAGGTAGATTTTTTGGCCGTTGACGATCTGTGCAGTCTACAGTTTAAACTTACAATTAATTAATGGTAACTTACAATAGGAAAACACATTAAACATCGGAAGTCATTATTTTCCGTCCCAGTTATTAAAAAGGAAAGTTGTAGAGGGCTGACGCTGCTGTTCTACAAATTTTGAATGGGGACATGGTACTTATTTACGTTATAAGATTATATTACATATTATAAAATTGTTGAGCACCATGTACAACATAGTTAGTTCCGTGGTTACCCCACTAACTATTTTGTACATGGAGCTTAACAATTTTATAATGTAATCTTGTAATGTAAATAAAATCGATTCCAGATATGCGATCGGCCTAAAAATCTTTCCGTCCTCCATGGCATTTGGCTCACGGACATCGTAGTCCTCGAGAGTCTAGCCCACTTCTTTCCCCCTTTCCCGACATATCCAGAAGCTTCGAGAAGTTGAGATTTCGGATTTCTTCTGCAGTGAGGAATGTCTCGAATTCCCGTTCGAGACTGTGTTTAATCTCAACGCCCATCATTGAGTCCATTCCAAGCTCGGCGAGGGAATTGTAAATGTTCAACGTCTTGAGGTCCTTCACTCCCATGATTTTGAGGACTGTGTCGACGATTTTCGGTTCAGCCCTTACACCGGCTACTTTCTCGCCCATGAGTCTGCAAGAGACGACCGTTTCTTTCTGATTCAAAAACTTATCGAGCTCGACGAGACAGGAGGACATTCTCTGCTGCAATGCTCCACCTACGACCAAAGGTCTGCCATCCTTCTGCTTATTCGCTAATATACCGACATCCGCGACCGGTCCCCACTGGATTGCCAGACCAGGAAGACCCTCGGTGACACGACTCTCGCAGATTCTCTCCATCGCCGAGTTCGCCATTCCGTAGTTCGTCTGCCCGGTGTTACCTTGTCCGCAGACGATCGACGAGAACACGACGAAGTGTCGCAACTCCGGGCACATCTTCCTCGACGCCTTGTCAAGTTGTTTCGTGGCCCATGCTTTGCAAGTGAAAGATTCTTCGAAATGAGCCTCGGTTTGATTTTCCACCAGCGCATCCCTCAGCATCCCGGCAACATTAAATATGGCGTCCACCGGACCCAGCATCCTGGCGCACTTCAGTATATCCTGACAATCGTCGGACTTCCACGCGACCTTTCCAACTATCACCTCAACATTGGCGCCGTAACTCTTCCACAACTCTATGCACTTTTTTTGGTAACCGTTTTTAACACCGGTCCGAGAGGTCAGAACGAGATTCCTCGCGCCGCGAAGAATAAGCCAGTCGACGAGCTCCAGACCGAATCCTCCGAGACCTCCGACAATAACGTAACAGCGATCTGGCAAACAGTAGAAGCGCGGTAGAGCCATTATCGGCCCGTTCGATTCCTCGTGCTCATCGTTAATCTTGATGATCACATTGCCAATGTGTTTTCCCTCGGTCATGTAACGGAAAGCATCTTCCATCTGTTCTCTACGGAAAAGTTTACGAGGCAGAGGTTTTACTGCTCCGCTGTTCAGACCGAGTTGCATCAGTTTTGTGACTTCCATCTTTTTATCCAAAGGTCCAACCATGAGCTTGTCAAGCATAACTCCGTAGAAGCTAATTTGCTTGAGGAAGACTTCCATGCCGAGTGCATTATTTGCTGCCAAATCGACCTTACCGATTTCCAGAAAACGTCCGCCAGTCGCTAAACAGCGCACGGAAGCTTGAAGCTTCTCTTCGGCCAGCGAATTTAGAACTATGTCCACGCCACGTCCTTTCGTCTGTCGAGCTATCATTTGTTCGAAACTCGTGTCCTGGGAGCTGCCAACATGATCGTCGGCGATCATTGGGAATGTTTCCCTGATGAATTGTCGTTCTTTTAGGGTACTAACGGTGGTGAAAACTTCGCAGCCCTCGTGAAGCGCAAGAAAAATGGCGGCTTGTCCGAAGGCACGAGTACCTGAGTGGATCAGCACCTTTTCGCCTTTTTTCATTCCTCCGTAGAAATGGAGAGCGTAGTAGGATGTTCCGTAGGCGCATGGCACGGTCGCAGCATCCTCGAGGGACCAAGAGTCTGGAACTGTCCAGGTTAGATAATCGTCGATAGCGATGATGTTCGTGAAAGCTCGGTTTTCGGTTATGCTCATTACCCGGCGTCCGGTTGCGTCGACACCTGCGTATTCTAAACCGAACGGGCATTCCCGATTTTGCCTGTTCTTGCACACCACTTCGGCGACACGTTTGCCCTTGGCTATCACAACGTCATAGAAATTTATCGAGGCGTAGAAGACGCGAGTAAGATCTCTCCTATCGAACGACGGTAAAATTGGTCCTTCGATCCAGCGAAAAGAGGAAAGATCACCGCGAACTAATTGATTCACCCAGGCGTGATATATCGGCTTCGGGACGATTTCCGGCAAAGGCGAGTACCTGTAGGTGCCCCAGGTGCCGTTGGCTCGCAGGACGTTGAATCCAAGGTCCAGTTTCAGCTGGGCATCATAGAAAGGATTGTCCATGGAGAAGTCCGGAGCTTTTTCGTCCTGAATGAGATATCCTCTGACTAGCTTGCCACCGATTTCCCTCTGTAAACATTTCACGAGACCCAGAAGACCATTTTCGAAGTCCTTCTCGCTCACGAGAATTATTCTTTCGGCATTGCCTTCCGTATCTATGCCGAATTCTTTCAACGCCAACTGGAGCCGAGGCACCCACTCGAAGGTATTACTCATTACGTTTATTATCGTCATTTTTCTCGGAAGTCTGCAACGTTTTCGCAACAGAAGAGCGGTCTCGTTCTTCACGCGTTTCTCGAGAACAACATCCAGCGAATTTTGAGCTACCAGTGCGCGGACATCGGCCGAGTCGCCGGCGTCGAGAGTCAGCAGGAAACCTCCGCTCTTCAGGGCTACCAAGAGTTTCTTCAACGTTTCGCCGTTCTTGGGGTTAGTGAAGAGACCGCGACCACTCACGAGCACCGCACCGGTCTCGACGCCGACTTTCATTGTGTCCAGAATCGTGATGTTCTGAGGCGTGTTCTTCTCGTTGAAGAGATTCCTCGGT
The DNA here is from genome assembly GCA_917499995.1 of Ichneumon xanthorius. Classification (NCBI taxonomy): domain Eukaryota; kingdom Metazoa; phylum Arthropoda; class Insecta; order Hymenoptera; family Ichneumonidae; genus Ichneumon; species Ichneumon xanthorius. The sequence continues at coordinate 13,284,567 of OU824205.1, read as the reverse complement.
GCGACGATACTTACGTCCGGTTGGACGTACGGGACGTCACCGAAAATCTCGACTAGGTAGGTTGAAACGAGATTTTCCGATATTGGGCCGGGACTCTCGTCGATGACTTCCACGGTCTTCACCTTGCCGGACAGATTGTTCTCCACGGCAATGTGAGCCGACATAGTCACGAAGTCTCTGAGGGTTGTTTCAGCATTGTCGCGATGAGCTACGAACCGGTAGAACTCGAGAACCGGCTCTCTAGCGGGTTTCCTTCGCGGTATCGTGGTCCCCTTCCGACCACGAATCTCAATGCCTCCGGAAATTATCGCGTCGTATTCTTTGTAATACCTCACTGTCAATTCTGCAGAGATAGAGAAAACTATCAAACTATCATGTCCAAAATCGCACATTCAACTAACCTTTTTCGTCGCTAGTAGAAGCGTGAAGATCGTGGAAATGGTACTTGGTATCGATAGTGAGCTTCCGAATTACCGTGGGCACGAAGATTTCTTCAGAGCCGACGTCTGGATCGATTAACTGCAGCATGCTGTTCATGAAAGTCACCCAGTTACCAGTCCAACTGATGGTTCCCTTGGTGCTGTCGATCGTCGCGCTCTTTATATTCCGGAACAATCCGCTGTTGATGCAACCGTGGAATCTCTGTTCATTGTACACGTCCTCGGAGGACATTTCCTCCACCACGTTGTGGTCGTCGGGGACCGGAAGTTCCAAACGCTCCAGAGATGGCTCCGACACGCAGCGAATCATTCCAGTAACGACGGTTGTGTCGTCTTCGACTATTTCAAATCTTCCGGTACCTTTGTCGAACATGTGATAGATATTTTTTACAATTAATATACATACGATTTTTTTTCAATAGAAGAAATGATAACCGGTTAAGAAACTCACCCTTTTGAATCATGAGATTTAACGTGACAACTCCGTCCTTCGGGATCGTAGTTACACGCAGGAATCTCACATCCTCAAAGACCACTGACAGCTCGCTGTACAATTCGCCTCTCATCATTCCCAAGGTTTCCCAAACGAGAGTTAGATATCCCATTGGCGGAATGAAGTTCTTTCCGTCAACCACGTGACCGGACAGGTACTCGTACTTCTCGTTGGAGAGTGTGATATTGACAGTTCTCGCACCCGATTTGATTATTTCTTGTAACTTGCAGGGGGTGACAAACCAGTCGTCGGTGTGATCCCACTTGACGAGAGGCGAGATCATCGCAGTGCCACGGCTAACGGGGAATTCGATTTCCGGATAGAGCTTGGCGAGTTGGGGATGAAGACCGACGTTGAAGAGCTTTCCGAGGCCATGAAGGAAAACTTGAACGTTGTCTCTGTGACCGCGGTCGGTTAAGCCGACGTGAGTCACTTTCGGTTTGAGGGAACAATCAAGAATCGACTGAAGAAAACAGTCCGGCGCGATCTCGATGGTCACAGCGTCTTTGGGAATGAGAAGCGAGGATTCCTCGAAAAGTACCGGACTCAGGAGGTTGTTGGTGAGATATTCGGCAGAAGCAAAGCTAGCCAGTGGTGTGCCCCATTCGCTGCAATGTACCAAAGTGTTAACCCACTTGGAGCTTCTCGGTTTGGGCTCCAGAATCACTTTTCGTAGATGGTGCAATAGCTTTGGTCCCGCTTCGGCGATGTAACGACTGTGACAGGCGACGTTGCTGCACGGGACCTCACGAGCGAATATCTTGTTTGCCTGGAGAGATTGATGTTATGAAATTTTCTAATTAAGTCAATCAATATTTTACTGACTGTCTGACAAATTTCCATTTCACGAGTTAAAATTCCACCATTCAAAAATGTAACCCATAGAATAGAATAGAATAAATTCCAATCCTTGCGCTAAAACTGAAGCCGTAAAGCCAAAAAGTCATAAAGTTATCGAGCCATAAAAGTTGATCAGTTCCAAATCACAAGTTCTCACTTGGAGTGTGGCAACGAAAGTTCTGATAGATTCGGCAGGTCCGCTGATGGTCGAACTTGCCGGACCGTTGTGACAGACGACTTCGATATCCGGCGGACAAATATCTCGGACGTCTTCGTGTTTCAAACCTACAACTGCCATGGATCCACGAATCACAACAGATTCAATTAGAGCGAGGCCTCGGAAATAAGCCACGAGAACCACTTGCTCGGCTGTCAAGCAACCGTCCGCGTAGGCACATCCGAGCTCACCGACGGAGTGACCAATTATATTGTCCGGCATGATACCAATGTGGGTCAAAAGATCCACGAGACCGATCTGTAAAAAGAAAAACATGTAATTGGCAAGAGCCATTGAACAATGAAAACATATAATTACCTGCACGGCTGCGATACCAACGAAGGAATTGAGAATACTGTCAAAAGTTGTTTCGTCCCTGTTCGTCAAAATATCGTAGATGTCGACGTCCCGTGGTTTCAGAACGGCGTCGCACTTCCTAACAGCTTCGGCGAATACCGGCAATCTCAGAAGCGACGAACCCATGCCAGCCCATTGTGTGCCCATTCCCGAAAACACGAACCATACAGAACGCTTCGCGGCTTTACAGTTCTGTATTTCCCTGATTGGATTATCCTTGCTTGCGTTTCCTCCAACTATAGTGTATCCTCTGTACACGTGCCCGGGAATATCCTCGCATTGGACGTCGTGAATAAGCCTCACGAACTCCGCATCCACGGGACTACTCTCTACCTGTAAATTTGCCAATTTAAAATCCATGCAATCTTATTCTCAACGGTAATTAATACAGATGCCGACTTTAATGCGGACGAATCGTCGAGGAGGTGACGCACGTGTTTGAGGATGCAATCGACGGCCTCGTCTGTACGTCCGGATGCGACGACAAGCCTCGGCAGATCGTCATCGGGAGCGCCGTTGTTAAGCTTCCGCTTGGTGTGGGATTTGAGCAAAATGTGAGCGTTTGCTCCACCGAAGCCAAAACTGTTTACGCCAATGTAGCCACCGTCCCAGGGAGTCACGTCGGTGACAACTTTTACTCGTCCATCCACCAGAGCCTCGATGTCCTCGCGAGGACGTTTGTAGTGGAGATTGGGTGGTATCAGCCCGGTCTCCATTGTTATTATGACCTAAGTGTATAGTCGAGCATTAATTAATTGTCAATTTTCTCAATTTCAAAAACACGAAGCAGAACTTTTACGAATTATCGTTGTACCTTGGCGATGGAACAGATGCCACTCGCTGGTTCCGCATGACCAAGGTTCGTCTTCACCGAGCCAATTTTCAATGGCGTTGTTCTCCCCGAACAGAGGACACTATCGATTGCTGCGACTTCCTCAGAATCGCCGACTCTTGTTCCCGTTCCGTGTGTCTCGACGTAGGACACAATCGTCGGCGGTATACCGCACTCTTCGTAGAACTCCTTGAGAAGAACGCTCTGCATGACCCTCGACGGAAAAAGTATTCCCTCTTCTTTGAATCCGTCACAATTGACTTTACCATGAACGTACGTCGCATATACGCGCTTAGCGTCCTTCGCCTTTTGGAGATAGAAGAGGCCGACGGCTTCGCTGCGACAGTAGCCGTCCGCATCGGCATCAAAGGTTTTGCAACGACCATCCGGAGCGATGATACCTGAGTTGAAAATTTAATGCATCGTCTTCAAGTATTGTCAACAGGGAGATGCCCCTCGGCATATTGGAGTATAACTCCAATATACCGTGCATACGCCGGTATGCACGGTAGCGCCTCTTAAAAGAACAAAAAAATTTGTTTTTTTAAGTACTTGGCGTTAAACTTCATTCACAGCTTTATCTAATGTACCGTAGCAATAAAATAATAAATAAAGGTTAACAAGAAAATAAATCTCGATGATTATATATAGATGTGTAATGATGTAATCGATAATGTAGAAAAATATTATGTTCAGCGGAATTTTTACCCAGTCGATTGAATTGAAGGGACATGTTGGGATGAAGACAGATATTCGTGCCCCCGACGAGTGCCGCGTCGCATTGGCCACTGCGAATCGCACGGTAAGCATTTTCCATGGCGGAGATGGATGAGCTACAACCCGAATCGATCGCGTAACTTGGTCCAGTTACACCCAGCCAGCGAGAGATCCTGTTCGCCTGCAATGCTTTGCTGCATCCGATCATACCTAAACCGTTTACCTGTTTAGGATAAATTATGATGAAGATCGGAAAGTGAAAGATGTGAAAAAAAGAAAGTATTGATCGCTCGTTATCGAATCGACACTAAATCCGCGGACCTGACGCGTTTCGTAGTACCAAGTGCGTTCTGATTCGGAACAGCAAGTACCGATAAAGACACCAGTCTTAGTCCCGCGGAGCTGGCGCGGATTTACTCCAGCATCTATGATGGCTTCATACGCGTGTTCCAGTAGCATTCTACCTAACGGGTCCATAGTATGAGCCTCCATAAAGTGGACGCTGAAAAAGTCTGCGTCGAATTTTTCCAAACCGTTGAGCTTACCGGTACGGTTAGTCATGTCGAAATTATCTTAAAAGAAAAGAAAAAAATGCAAATTTAATTTGCACACTGCTTCCTCTTTTTTTTGCCTATTCATGATCCACCATCAGTGAGAAAGTTTGTTAAATTATTTTACCTTCCTAATGGGGAAGAACACACAAGATAGCCTACGCGTTGAAATTACGAAACCCTTGCAAGATGAAATGAAAAAATGCTAAACAAACACTTTCATGAAAAACAATGAACGTCATGTGCAAAAAAGGAGACTAAATATTTCGACTCAAGGTCACGTTCTAACGATACGCTAATTTGCATTACATGCTGATTAATTGGACAGCGTTTTGACCGAGAATGAACTAAAAGGCGCGATACCAATTCCCAAAATGACTGTTCCAATATGAATTGCTGAAATACTCAATTGCTAGTGAGTCCAATATCGTTCGTGAGTTGATTTGTGAATAATTATAGTTTTTAGGTAATGCCAAATATCATACAGAGGACATTGTAAATGTAACATTTTTATGAGCTCCTTTTTATTTCCAATAGTTTTAATTGACTTTGGTAGAAATTACCTAGCCTCCGGCGTCGATAATCGTCCGAAACAAGATCGACCTTGTTCATGAGATTTTCTTTAAGGTGATTAATATTGTCGGAATCGGGATATCTGCCGGCAACACCAGATATAACGATTTCATCGTCATAGTGCGTGCTCCTCGTCACGCATGAGTTTGAGTCCTCAATCGTCATCTCGTTTACACTTTGCGCAAAAAAAAAATATACTTTTCTACAGATAACACCGTAAGAAAAAAATAGATTGTATTATATATATGTGCAAGGATTAATAAACACTTATTACAATACGATTATTTCGCGGAGTTTCTATCGGAAAATTAGGTGTTGTATCCGATTCCTTTGTTTAGTTGGACAAGATAGAAACTGAAACTGATAAACCCACGCAGTTTCCGCAGAGCTTTATAACACGTGCTTACCTCCCACTTGCACTCGTCACCTCACTCAAATTATTCATACGCAACTGAACGCAAATGCTCTTTAATCAATTATGTATTTGGGTTGTTTTATTTCTTTTTGAAACAAAGCGAGAAATAGTATCAATAAGGACATTCGGAGGTAATGTGGGTAGCTGCCTAGCGCAGCTCAGTGGTCAGAGCAGGTGAGCAACGGCCGCTGAATAATTGACGGCGAATACGTTTTTCGCCATTAATTATTCGGACGCTTTCCCGAGATCCGACTAAACTAGCCTGAAGAATACCAATAATACAATTCGGCAATAGTGTACGTAGCTGCTTGACACAGTTCAGTGGTCAGATCAGTTGATCCGCAAACGGAAGGTCCTGGGTTCGAATCTCAGCCAACTACGCTCTGCATCTTTTTCGGATTGTCTAAATTACTTGTTTATACTTTAAATCAATGTCACGCTCATACAAGACGCGACGGTATACGTTATTCTTATTGTCATGTCCTGCCCGTGGCTGTTCTTATTTTTGCGTAATCATTATGTTTTATTCAAATCTTATCCATCACTGAATTTTGTTTGCACGCTCAATCGTTCCCACGTTCGAGTTATTTTATTGTTTTAATTTCACTCGAATCAAAATCACGCCACCAGACATACATGATGAATTTTTGCAAGTCCATATCCGCTCGCGATCACGCGCGAGCGCTCACTTTTATTCTGATTCTCGGTATTGCCACTTTCAAGGTTTTTCGATCCGCGCGTGCGGTGTGCGAACTCATTTTCGGGTCATTGGCTCTACCGCAATTGGCTTTACCGAATCAATTAGGCTATGTTTATTATCCAAGTAGCTCACAAGTTTTCACTCAAGCTTCGAACCGAACAGTCCACGAGCTGGTCTTTTATCAGTCTCACCGTCACGCGAAATACTTGTATAATACAAGTATTTCGCGTGAACAACTAATTCGAAGAAGTAACAAGAATATATAAATATTCTTGTTACTTCTTCGAATTAGTTGTTAAATCATTGTATCACACTTTCACGTTGTTATATCTGCAGAAACTCGGGTAGCCCAGTTAAAGGTTGGAACGCAAGAAAATTGTAAATGCACAATTTATTAGAATACGTTTATTTTATATTTGCCAATCGTGTTACACTTTGTCCACTTGTCTTCGATAAGGTGGATTTATCTTTGAGTCTGTATTTTAGCCGAACAGCGAGCCCTTGCTCGATATTAATATTGTAATTAATTAATGTAGCTATCGTTTCCGAATTCTGCAATGACGTTGCCGCAATAATCGAGGTATCGAGGTACCCGGAGTACAACAACGTCGCGCGGTTCAAGTTGAATAAATTTCAGTTATCAAGCAAGTAAACACCGGTACAGAATATTTATTCCGTTCGGAGAACGATTTCAATTTAATTATCCTGTTACGTACGAGTCGTAGTAAAAGACCTCTGAGGCTCCTCAATCAAATTCTGACCTGTAGGTCGCGGCATCCAAGTTTCAAAGTAATACCTCTGAAACGCCGCGTCCAAGTAATTCGTATAAGGTAAACGTCCGAATGAAAAGACACGTTCCTGTGGTCGGACAAAGCGTGCGTACAAGAGAGATGGAAATACGATTTTTCATGCATGTCCGGGGACTGGTACTGCTCCCTTAGTGTCCGGCCGTTGGTAGTACTTTTACCTTACCTCTGACTCGCCCGGGCACAAGTCGCAAACATATTTAATCGATCGCTGAGACGTAGCAAACTTATGTTTGTTACGTCTCGACGGTCGTCAGCTATTTTATTTCGGAATGAAATCGAGTGCTTACGATTTAAGTAACATAGTCACATTTTGCCACTTTACAGTGCACACGATATAATTAAATTGCACCACGCATATACACGCATATGCATGATGTGTGATATATCTTTATCTTTATAATGTAAATAAAATCGATTGTCTAAATAAAGTTGATTCCAGATTTGTGATCGGCGTAAGAATCTGTCCAGTCTCCATGGCATTCGCCTCACGGACATCATCGTCCTCGACAATCTCGCCGCTGATAACTTCTTACTCCAGCTTACTTGGCCGACATATCCAGAAGCTTCGAAAAGTTGAGATTACGGATTTCTTCGGGGGAGAGGAATGTCTCGAATTCGCGTTCGAGGCTCTGTTTAATCTCTACGGCCATCATCGAGTCCAGTCCAAGCCCGGTGAGGGAGGTATGAGCGTTCAACGTCTTCAGGTCCTTCAATCCCATGATCTTGAGGACCGTGTCGACAATATTCAGATCAGCGTCTCCACCCTGTTGTTTCTCCGCCGGCATTTTGCAAGCGACTACCGGATCTTTTTGATTCAAAAACTTATCGAGCTCGACGAGACAGGAGGAGATTTTCTGCTGCAATGATCCACATATGACGAGAACCTCACCGTCCTTCTGCATATCCGCTGCCATGCCGACATCCCCGACTGCTCCCCACTGGATCGCCAGACCAGGAAGACCCTTCGTAACGCGATTCTCGCAGATTCTCTCCATCGCCGAGTTCGCCATTCCGTAATTGGTTTGTCCGGCGTTACCGTGTCCGCTGACGATCGACGAGAACACGACGAAGTGTCGCAACTCCGGGCACATCTTCCTTGACACTTTGTCGAGTTGTTTTGTGCCCCACACTTTGCACGTGAAAGAGTCTTCGAAGTGCGCCTCGGTTTGATTTTCCATGAGTGCGTCCCTCAGCGTCCCGGCGATATTAAATATGGCGTCCACTGGACCCAGCAACCCGGCGCACTTCAATATATCCCGACAGTCATCGGGCTTCCACGCGTCCTTTCCGGCTATCACTTCGACATTGGTGCCGTAACTCTTCCACAGCGCTATGCGCCTCGATTGATAACCGTTCTTGACACCGGTCCGAGAGGTCAGAACTAGATACCTTGCTCCGCGAAGAACAAGCCAGTCGGCGAGCTCCAGACCGAATCCTCCGAGACCTCCAACGATAACGTAAGAGCGATCTGGTAGACAGTGGAAACGCGGTAGAGCCATTATCGGTCCGTTCGGCTCATCGTTCTCGTTGTAAATCTTAATGATCACTTTGCCAATGTGTTTTCCTGCGGCCATGTAACGGAAAGCATCTTCCATGTGTTCTCTGCTGAAAAGTTTGCGAGGCAGAGGTTTTACCGCTCCGCTGTCCAGACCACGTTGCATTAGTTTCGTGACTTCCCTCCTTTTGTCCAGAGGTCCAACCATAAGATTGTCCAGCATGACTCCGTAGAAGCTAATTTGCTTCAGGAAAGCTTCCATGCCAAGTGGATTGTTCGCTGCCAAATCGAACTTACCGATTTCCAGAAAACGCCCGCCTCTCGCTAAACAACGCACGGAAGCTCGAAGCTTCTCTTCGGCCAGCGAATTTAGAACGATGTCCACGCCGCGTCCTTCCGTCTGTCGAGCTATCATTTGTTCGAAACTCGTGTCCCGCGAGTTGCCTATATGATCGTCGGCAATCGCTGGGAACTTTTCCTTAATGAATCTCCGTTTGTCTGGGGTACCAACGGTCGTGAAGACTTCGCAACCCTCGTGAAGCGCTAGAACAATGGCGGCTTGTCCGACGCCACCGGTGCCTGCGTGGATCAACACTTTGTCGCCTTTCTTCATTTTTCCGTAGAAGTAGAGAGCGTAGTAGGATGTTCCATAAACGCATGGCACAGTGGCAGCGTCCTCCAGAGACCATGAGTCTGGAACTGTCCACGTTAGATAATCGTCGATGGCGATGATATTCGTGAATGATCGGATTTCCGTTACGCCCATTACTCGGCGTCCGGTTGCATCGACACCCGCATATTCGAGACCGAGAGGGCATTCCTGATTATGCCTGGTCTTGCACACCACCTCGGCGGCAAGTTTACCGGTGGCTATCATAACGTCGCGGAAGTTTATCGGAGAGTAAAAGACGCGTGCGAGCCTTCTCTTATCAAGCGACGGCGAAATCGGTCCTTCGAGCCAGCGAAATGAGGAAAGATCACCGCGAACCAACTGATTTGCCCATGCGTGACACATGGGTTTCGGGACGATTTCCGGCAGTGGCAAGAGCCTGTAAGTGCCCCAGGTGCCGTTGGTTCGAAGAACGTTGAATCCAAGATCCAGTTCCAGCTGTGCAGCGTAGAGAGGATTTTCCGTCGAGAAGTCCGGAGCTTTTTCGTCCTGAAGGAGATATCCTCTGAGAACCTTCACACCGATTTCCCTCCTCAAAGATTGGACGAGACCCACGAGACCATTTTCGAAGTCCTTCTCGCTCACGAGAATTATTCTTTCCGCATCGCCTTCCGAAGCTCCGCCGACTTCTTTCAATGCCGACTTTAGCCGAGGCACCCACGCGAAGGTGTTACTCGCTACGTTTATCGTCGTAATTTTTCTCGGAAGTCTGCGACGTTTTCGCAACAAAAGAGCGATATCGTTCTTCACGCGTTTCTCGACGATAATGTCCAGTGAATTTTGAGCTACCAGCGCGCGAACGTCAGCTGCATCCCCAGTCTCGAGAGTAAGCAAGAAACCTTCGTTCTTCAGAGCTACCAAAAGTTTTTTCAATGTTTCGGTGTTCTTGGAGTTAGAGAAGAGATCGCGACCGCTCACGAGCACCGCACCGGTCTCCGTTCCGAGTTTCATCGTGTCCTCGATCGTGATGTTTTGAAGCGCGTTTTTTTGACCGAATGGATTTGTCGGTGCGACGATACTCACGTCCTGTTCAACGTAAGGGAAGTCACTGAGAATCTTAACGAGGTAGGGTGACACGAGGTTTTCCAGTACCGGGCAGGAACTCCCGTCGATGGCTTCGACGGTCTTCACCTTTACGGACAAATTGTTCTCCACGGTAATGTGAGCCGACATAGTCACGAAATCCCTGAGGGTTGTCTCAGCGTTGTCGCGATGAGCTACGAACCGGTAGGACTCGAGAACCGGCTCTGCAGCGGTTTTCCTTCGCGATATCGCGGTCGCCTTATGACCACGAATCTCAATGCCTCCGGCAATTACAGCGTCGTGATCCTTGTAATACCTCACGGTGAATTCTGCAGAGAGAGAGAAATATACCAAAAGTGAACGATACAAAACCGAATTGAAATTCGAAGACCAAGATTAACACGCAACTAACGCTTGTCTTCAACGGTAGAGGCACGAAGATCGTTGAAATGTTTTTTGGGATCGATAACGAGCTTCCGAATTTCGGTGGGCACGAAGAGCCCTTGAGAGTCGACGCTGAGAATGCTCATCTGCAGCATGTTGTCCATAAAAGCTACCCAATTGTTCGTCCAACCAATGGTCCCTTTAGTGCCGTCGATCGTCGCGCCCTTTATGCCCTGGAATAATCCGCTGTAGTTGTAACCGCGGAGTCTCAATTCTTTGTACACGTCCTCCGAGGACATTTCCTCGACCACATCGTGCTCGTCGGGGACCGGAAGTTCCAGCCGCTCCACAGAAGGCTCCGACATTCGGCGAATAATTCCTGTAACGACGGCTGCACCGCCTTCGACTATTTCGAAGGTTCCGGTACCTTTGTCGACCATAGATATTAAAACAAACATCAACTTAAATCAGATTTGAAAAAAAAAAAATGAAATGAGAACCAGTAGTGGAGCTAACCTTTTTGAACCATGAGGGTTAACGCGACGACGCCCTCTTTCGGAATAGTAGTTGCACGCAGGAATCTCACATTCTCGAAGACCACCGATACGTCGCTGTACAATTCGCCTCTCATCATTCCCAAGGTTTCCCAAATGAGAGTCAGATATCCCGTTGCGGGAACCAGGTTCCGTCCGTCGATCACGTGACCGGACATATACTCGTAATCATCGTCAGCGAGTGTGAGATCGACAAGTCTCTCGCCCGATTCGATTTTTTCGTGCACCTTGAAGGAGGTGACGAACCAGTAGTCGGTGTGGTCCCACTTGACGAGTGGCGAGATCATCGCAGTGCCACGACTAACAGGGAATTTGATTTCCGGATAGAGCTTGGCGAGTTGGGGATGAAGACCGACGTTGAAGAGCTTTCCGAGACCACGAAGGAAAACTTGGACGCTGTCCCTATGGCCGCGTTCGGTCAAACCGACATTGGTCACTTCCGGTTTGAGGGACCGACGAAGAATCGACTGAAGAAAACAGCTCGGTGCGATCTCAATGGTGACAGCGTCTTTGGGAATGAGAAGCGAGGATTCTTCGAAGAGTACCGGACTCAGGAGATTGTTCGTGAGATATTCGGCAGAAGCAAAACTAGCCAGTGGCGTGCGCCACTTGCTGCTATGCACCGAAGTGCTCACCCACTTGGGGGTTCTCGGCTTGGGTCGTAGAATCACTTGTCGTAGATGGCCCAATAACCTTGATCCCGCTTCGGCGATGTAACTACTGTGGCAGGCGATGCTGCTGCACGGCACCTCATCAGTGAATATCTTGTTTGCCTGAAGAGATCGAAGTTATGGAATTATGTAACTTCATCCCAATCGATATTTTACTGACAGTCTGACACTAATTCCATCACACTAGTTCAAATGCAACCATTAGAAAATATAGCCCACAGAATGGAATAAATTCTATTTCATATACTAAAATTCAACTATTAGAACATTTTGCCCATATGCAGTTCACAGTTCATTAAACAGATACAATAATGTTTTCATAATCTTGTTAATTGAATTCTTTCATAAATGTCTATCGGTTCTCACTTGGAGTGTGGCAACGAAAGTTCTCATGGATTCGGCAGGTCCGCTGATGGTCGAATTCTCCGGACCGTCGTGACATACGACTTCGATATCCGGTGGACAAATATCTCGAACGTATTCGTGTTCCAAACCTACAACTGCCACGGATCCACGAGTCCTGCCAGATTCGATCAAAGCGAGGCCTCTAAAATAAGCCGCGAGAACCACTTGCTCGGCCGTCAAGCAACCGTCCGCGTAGGCACATCCGAGCTCACCTACGGAGTGACCGATTATTTTGTCCGGCAAGATACCAATGTGACTCAAAAGATCTACGATACCGATCTGTAAAACAGAAAGACATGTTAATGACAACAGCCATTGAAGATTGAAAATATCTAATTACCTGCACCGCTGCGATACCGACGAAAGAATTGACAATACTGTCAAAAATGGTTTCGTCCCTGTTCGTCAAAATATCGTAAATGTCGACGCCCCGTGGCTTCAGAACGGCATCGCATTTCCTCACAGCTTCGGCGAATACTGGCAATCTTAGAAGCGACGAACCCATGCCAGCCCATTGAGTGCCCATTCCCGAAAAAACGAACCATACGGGACGCCTTGCGGCTTCGTAGTTCTGTATCTCCCTGATTGGATTATCCTGGCTTGAGCTTCCTCCAACTATAGTGTATCCTCTGTACATGTGCCCGGGAATATCCTCGTGTTGAATGTCGTGAAGAAGCCTCACAAACTCCGCATCCACGGGACTACTCTCTACCTGTAAATTTGCCACTTTTAATATAACGAAATTTCGTTCTCAATGGTTATTAATACAGATGCTGAATGTAATGCGGGTGAGTGATCGAGGAAGTCACGCACGTGATTCAGGATGCAATCAACGGCCTCATCTGTGCGTCCAGATGCGACGACAAGCCTCGGGAGATCATCCTCGGGTGCACCGTTGTTAATCTTCTCCTTGGTGTGGGACTTGAGCAGAATATGACCGTTCGCTCCACCGAAGCCGAAATTGCTTACACCTACGTAGCCACCGTCCCAGGGAGTTACCTCGGTGACGACTTCTACTCGTCCATCCACCAGAGCCTCCATATTCTCGCGGGGACGATCGTAGTGGATATTGGGTGGTATCAGTCCGGTCTCCATTGCTATTATGACCTGAGCGTATAATCGAGTATTCATTAATCGTTAATTTTATCCATTTCAGAAATACGAAACAGTAGTTTCACGAATCGTCTTTGTACCTTGGCGATGGAGCACACCCCACTGGCTGGTTCTGTGTGACCAAGGTTCGACTTCACCGAGCCAATTTTCAATGGAGTCGTTCTTCCCGGACAGAGGACTCTACCGATCGCTGCGATTTCCTCAGGATCGCCGGCTCTCGTTCCCGTTCCGTGAGCCTCAAAGTAGGACAAGATCGTCGGCGGTAGACCGCACTCTTCGTAAAACTCCTTGAGAAGAACGCTCTGCATGACCCTCGACGGAAAAGATATACCCTCCTCTTTGAATCCGTCGCAATTGAGTTTACCATGAACGTAAGTCGCGTATACACGCTTAGCGTCCTTCGCCTTTTGGAGATAGAAGAGGCCAGCGGCTTCGCTGCGACCGTAGCCGTTCGCATCGGCGTCAAAGCTTTTGCAACGTCCGTCCAGTGAAAGGACACCTGAGTTCGAGATTAAATTAATCGTCTTGAAGTATCATCGAGCGAAAGCTTTCACTTCGGGAATATTGCAGTATAAGTGAACGTTAGCTTTTCTTTTAAAAAAACGTTTGTTTTTAAGGACTTGGCGTTGAGACGCTACGGCGTTTCTTCACTCAGAGTTTCATCTAATCTACCGCAGCAATAAAATAATAATCAAAGTCTAACAAATCAAAAGCTCGCTGGTTAAATATCGAGTTGTAATGGTTTAATCAATAATCTAAAAATACGATTGTCATTAGGATTTTTACCCAGTCGAGCGAATTGAAGCGACAAGTAGGGATGAAGACAGAGATTGGTTCCCCCGACGAGTGCCGCGTCGCATTGGCCATCGCGAATGGCTCGGTAAGCATTTTCCATGGCGGAGAGGGATGAGCTGCAAGCCGAATCGATCGAGTAACTTGGTCCTGTTACGCCCAGCCAGAAAGAAATCCTGTTTGCCAGCAACGCTTTGCTACATCCGATCATACCTAAACCGTTTACCTGTTTAAGATAAATTATAATGAAAAATTAAGAGTGGAAGATTTTTAAAAAAATGGCCCCTCGTTATTGAATCAAAACTAAGCCCTCGGACCTCATGCGTTTCGTAGTACCAAGTGCGCTCCGATTCGGCATAGGAAGCACCGATAAAAACACCAGTGTTGGTACCGCGTAGCTGACGCGGATTGACTCCAGCATCTATTATAGCTTCGTACGCGTGTTCCAGTAGCATTCTACCCAACGGGTCCATTGTATGAGCCTGCTTGAAGTGGACGTTGAAGAAGTGTGCGTCGAACTTTTCCACACCGTTGACCTTACCGGTACGCTGAGGGATTTCGGAATTATCTTAAAAGAAAAAAAAATGCAAATTTAATTAGTACATTACTTCCCCTTTTTATTTTTTTTTACGTAATTCACAATGCACCTTCAAAGAAGGCACAAGGTAGAGTACTTGCCGAAATGACGAAACCGTTATACGGTGGAACGAAAAAAAATTATGAACAAAAAACTTTCGTCAAAAATATAAAAAGCGTGTGCAACAAAGAAAACTAAATATTTCGACTCAAGGTCATCTACAAACGTTACATTGCACTAATTTTCATAGTTTTGACGCGCTTATTATGTATGATAATGAACTAAACCGTGCGATATCGATTCGGAAAATGACTGTTCCAACATGAATTGGAAAAATTATCGTTCGGCTCACTGAGTTAATTTGTGAATAATTATAGTTTGTGATAACGGAAAAAATCAAAGAGACGACATTGTAATTGCAACAATGTCAGAAGTTCACTTTTATTTCCAATAGTTTTTATGTCACTCGGTGGGAAAATGGCGGTTTTTTCGCACGCTTCGCGTGCGAAAACGCCCATTTTCACACCTTGTGAAATAAAGTTTTGTTCGATACTCGTGCGAAAAACGTTTTCTGAACTCGTGTGATTGCAACACTCGCCTTCGGCTCGTGCTGCAAACTCACACTCGTCAGAAAAAGTTTTTTCGCACTCGTATCGAAATGTACTATTATTGGCTTTGATAAAAATTACCTAGCTTCCAGCGGCGATCATCGTCCGAAACAAGATCAATCTTGTTCATGAGATTTTCCTTGAGGTGATTAATGTTGTTGCAATCAGGAAATCTGCCGGCAGCACCGGATATAACGATTTCATCGTCGCAGTGCGTGTTCATCGTCGTGGATCTAACGTTTGAACCTTCGATCGTCATCTCGTTGCACTTTGTGCAAAAAAAGAACTCTTTCTACAGATACGACGCACGAAGAAAAGTATGGTTTGTATTTTTTAAATATATATATATATATATATATGTGTATATATGTATGGGCAAAGATTAATACTCACTTATTCTAACGCTAGTAATTCACGGAGTTTGTATCGGAAAATTCGGTGTTGCGTCCGATTTCTTTGTTCAGTTGGACAAGAGGAAAACTGACAATGTAACCCCTCGAAGTCTCCGCGATATTTTATAACATGCGGTTACCTCCCACTCACAACAGTCATTCGCCCCCCCCCCCCCCCCTCATTGAAATTATTTAAACGGAAGTGAATTTAGGAAACTTTAAATTAACCTTCCATTTTACTTATCGCAGGAAATAAAAGGCCAAGCGTAACTTTCTTTGCAACGAATAGGAACTTTAATCTGTCTCTACGTCCATCAATAATAATAATAATAATAATAATAATAATAATAATAATAATAATAATAATAATAATAATAATAATAATAATAATAATAATAATAATAATAATAATAACAACAATAACAATAATAATAATAATAATAATAATAATAATAATAATAATAATAATATGCGAAAGTTAGTTAGTAAGCACGTTAATTAAATTAATCCAAATTTACTATGCAATGTCGTACATATTTGAAATTATACATTAATTTATATTTTGTAATAATACAGTTTGAACTTAATATTTATTTAATAGTAACTTACTATTGAATGAATAGTGCAGGAATAGACATTATTTTTGTGCCAGTTATTAAACATAAAAAGTAGAACCCTCGTAGGCATGTACTGTCGTAATATCGCCCAAGTTGACTTTCTGCCATAGGATAGCTTGCAGATTAAAGAAAAATACTGCTAAGCGGCAATTTTTAAAGTATTCATTTTTTTCCTAGGAAAAATAAACTTTGTATAAGAAGAAAAACTTGATCAATATATAGATATAAATAGCTTCTCCTTTATGGTAAAATAACGGAATATGTTCGATGTCCGAATACGATAAAATGTAGAGTAAGCAAAGTCCATCGATCTTTGTCTCGCATCAAATTTGCCGCCGCGTTTCCTCTCTGTCGTATTTATAGCAGCGACGATTTCATACCCAGGTAGCAAATGGAAAGGAGTCGTTTGTTTCCCCACCGAGCAGGTGTACTGACTATGAGAAGGTTTCGAATTGAATTTTCGCGGTCATTATTTTTGGAAATACGTGGTCGACTGGAGATATGCGGTTCGGAAAAACGCAGTCGTCTGTTGTACTTTAAATCAATGTGACGCCACAGAACGGAAGCATCAAATTTCTTTCCCGGTCATATCCGCTCGCGCCAAGACGCGAGCGTATTCTTATTACCGTTTCTGCATAATTCCCCACTAAATAAGTTGGAAGGGTCAAGGGACGGGAAGGGAATAAGTCGATCTACGTTTATCCAAGTAGGTGACAAGTCTAAAGCTACACCTGGGACTGTTGGGTCTTCATCCGGCAGTCTAACTCTTTAACCCGAATGGAAAGATCAACGCGCTAGTCTTGCACCATTCTCCCATAATAATATATGAAATTCAATTTGATTGAATTCATTTTGATTAAATTCAATTTGATTAAATTCAATTAATAATTATATGAATGATTACGTACCACGATAATTAAATTCATTGAAATTTATTATAAAATATCGTACATTGTTTGTAGTTGTGAAAGAAGTTCAAGTACTTAAAGAAATGCAAAGCTGGTGGTATTCATACAGGCCGATAAAATCGGATCTGTTTTTTCGACCGGAAGTGACGTTATTTAAAGGAATCGTCACTTGCGGCTTGAAAATCCATCAGACAGAGTTTCTAATGGTTGACGAACGAGCGAAGTGGGGTATGGTGCCGCGTATAAAAGAATACTCTTATGTATACACTAATATACCGACGCGTCAGGGACTGTCGTGTTTAAAATATTTTTTTGTACTTTTTATTCGGGCTCACCGGCCCATCTAAATAATCTACTGTGTAGTCTACAGTTTCCACTTAGTATTTATGTAATAGTAACATCTAGTTATTATTAACAGTAATTTACTACATAAAACGATATTGTTTTACGTGTCAGTTAATAAAAATAAAAGTTCTAGAACTAACACGGCTGTTCAATGACAATATGGTAGCCTCGTGGACAAGTAACTGTCATTGAAACATTTATTTTACATTCAAAGTTGACTTTCGGACGTACGGTTGCTCGCGGGTTTTTTAAATATTGCTAATCGGCAATTTTCGAAGTATGAAAACTTCTGAATGTGCACACAATATAATTATGAAGCACCATGCATATACACGCACATGCGTATATAACTATAATGTAAACAAAATCAATCCCAGATTTTCGATCGGTGTAAGAATCGTTCCATCCTTCATCCTTCGTCCTGGAGAGGCTCGCCGCTGTTCATTCCTTTCCCCTGGCTTACTTGGCCGACATATCCAGAAGCTTCGAGAAGTTGAGATTACGGATTTCTTCCGCGCTGAGGGATGTCTCGAATTCCCGTTCAAGGCTCTGTTTAATCTCAATGGCCATCAACGAGTCCATTCCAAGGTTGACGAAGGAGGTGTGAACGCTCAACGTCTTGAGATTCGCCAGTCCCATGATCTTGAGGACCGTGTCGACGATGTTCGGATCGGCCTCTCCAGCAACTCGTTTCTCCGCCGCGACTTTGCAAACGATCACTGGCTCTTTCTGATTCAAAAACTGATCAAGCTCGGCGAGGCAGGAGGAGATTTTCTGCTGGAGTGTTCCAACTATGTCGAAAAGCTCGCGGTCCGTCTGCATATCCGCTAACATCCCGACATCCGTGATCGGTCGCCACTGGATCGTCAGACCGGGAAGACCCTCGGCAACGCGATTCTCGCAGATTCTCTCCACCACCGAGTTCGCCATTACGTAGTTGGTTTGTTCGGCGTTACCGTGTCCGCTGAAGATCGCCGTGAACACAACGAAGTGTCGCAACTTTGGGCATATATTCCTCGAGACTTCGTCGAGTTGTTTCGTACCCCATGCTTTACACGTGAAAGCTTCCTCAAAATGAGCCTCCGTTTGATTTTCCACCAGCGCGTTCCTCAGAGTCCCGGCGATATTAAATATGGCGTCCACCGGAGCCAGTTTCCCGGCGCACTTCAATATGTGAAGGCAGTCATCGGACTTCCACACGTCCTTTCCGGCTATCACGTCGACATTGGTGCCGTAACTCTTCCACAACGCTATAAGCTTCGATTGATAACCGTTCTTGATACCGGTCCGAGAGGTCAGAACGAGATTCCTCGCGCCGCGAAGGACAAGCCAGTCCGCGAGCTCCAGACCGAATCCTCCGAGACCTCCAATGATAACGTAACAGCGATCTGGCAAACAGTAGAAACGCGGTAGGGCCAATATCGGCCCGGTCGGCACCTCATTATCATCGTAAATCTTAATTATCACTTTGCCAATGTGTTTAGCCGCGGCCATGTAACGGAAAGCATCTTCTATCTGTTCTCTACCGAAAAGTTTGTGCGGCAGAGGTTTTATCACTCGGCTGTCCAGACCGTGTTGCATCAGTTTCTTGAGTTTCATTTTTTTGTCCAGAGGTCCAACCATAAGATTGTCCAACATGACCCCGTAGAAGCTAATTTCCTTGAGGAAAGCTTCCATGCCAAGTGGATTGTTCGCGGCCAAATCGAACTTACCGATTTCCAAAAAACGCCCGCCTCTGGCTAGACAACGCACGGAAGCTCGAAGCTTCTCTTCGGCCAGCGAATTTAGAACGATGTCCACGCCGCGTCCTTCCGTCTGTTGAGCTATCATTTGTTCGAAACTCGTGTCCCGTGAGTTGCCTATGTGATCGTCGGCAATCGTTGGAAATTTTTCCTTGATGAATCTTCGTTTGTCCGGGGTACCAACGGTAGTGAAGACTTCGCAACCCTCGTGAAGCGCTAGAACAATGGCGGCTTGTCCGACGCCACCGGCACCTGCGTGGATCAACACTTTTTCGCCTTTCTTTACTTTTCCGTAAAAATAGAGAGCGTAGTAGGATGTTGCGTAGACGCATGGCACAGTGGCAGCGTCCTCTAGAGACCAAGAGTCTGGGACTGTCCAGGTTAGATAATTGTCGATGGCGATGATGTTCGTGAAAGCTCGGGTTTCCGTTACGCCCATTACTCGGCGTCCGGTTTCATCGACACCCGCATATTCTAGACCGAGCGGACATTCCTGATGATGCCTGGTTTTGCACACCACCTCGGCGGCAAGTTTGCCCGTGGCTATCATAACGTCGCGGAAGTTTATCGGAGCGTAAAAGACGCGAGCGAGGCTTCTCTTATCAACTGACGGCAAAATCGGTCCTTCGAGCCAGCGAAATGAGGAAAGATCACCGCGAACCAATTGATTTGCCCATGCATGATACATCGGCTTCGGCACGATTTCTGGCAGAGGCAAGTGCCTGTATGTGCCCCAGGTGCCGTTGGCTCGAAGAACATTAAATCCGAGATCCAGTTCCAGCTGGGCAGCGTAGAGAGGATTTTCCGTCGAGAAGTCCGGAGCTTTTTCGTCCTGAATGAGATATCCTCTGAGCAACTTGCCACCGATTTCGCTCCTCAAACAATGGAGGAGACCCATAAGACCATTTTCGCAATCCTTCTCGCTCACGAGAATTATTCTTTCCGCATTGCCGTCCGAAACTCCACCGACCTCTTTCAATATCGACTTTAGCCGAGGCACCCACTCGAAGGTGTTACTCGCTACGTTTATCGTCGTAATTTTTCTCGGAAGTCTGCGACGTTTTTGCAACAGAAGAGCGGTGTCTTTATTCACGCGTTTCTCGAGGACAATGTCCAGAGAATTTTTTGCTACCAGCGCGCGAACATCGGCTGTGTCCCCAGTCTCGAGAGCGAGCAGGAAACCTTCGTCCTTCAGGGTTACCAAGAGATTTTTCAACGTTTCGGTGTTCTTTGAGTTAGTGAAGAGATCGCGACCGCTCACGAGCACCGCCCCGGTTTTGGTGCTGAGTGTCGACGAGTCCTCAATCGTGATGTTCCGAGGCACGTTTCTTTGGCCGAAGGGATTTCTCGGTGCGACGATACTCACTTCCGGTTCGACGTAAGGGAAGTCACTGAGAGTCTTGACGAGATAGGGCGAGACGAGATTTTTCAATACCGGGTCGGGACTTCCGTCGATGGCTTCGACGGTCTTCACCTGTACGGACAGATTGTTCTCCACGGTAATGTGGGCGGACATAGTCACGAAGTCCCTGAGGGTTGTCTCAGCATTGTCGCGATGAGCTACGAACCGGTAGGACTCGAGGACCGGCTCTACAGCGGGTTTCTTTCGCGATATCGCAGTCGCCTTGTGACCCCGAATCTCAATGCCTCCGGCAATTATCGCGTCGTAATCCTTGTAATACCTCACGGCCAATTCTGCAGAGATAGAGAGCAAAGAGTGAACGATACAAAACCAAATTGAAATTCAAAATCCAAGATGGCACACTCAACTAACGTTCGTCTTCGCCGGTTGAGGCGTGAAGTTCGTTGAAATGGTGCTTCGTGTCGATGGTGAGTTTTCGAATTCCCGTACTCACGAAGATCCCTTCAGAGTCGACGTCGAGAATTCTCATCTGCAGCATGTTGTCCATGAAAGTTACCCAGTTGTTCATCCAACCGATGGTTCCCTTGGTGGAGTCAATCGTCGCGCTGCGTATACCCTGGAATAATCCGTTGTAGTTGTAACCGCGGAGTCTGAATTCTTTGTACACGTCCTCCGAGGACATTTCCTCGACCACTTCGTGGTCGTTGGGAACCGGAAGATCCAGTCGCTCCACAGATGGCTCCGACACCCGTCGAATTATTCCTGTAACAACGGCTGCACCGCCTTCGACTATTTCGAAGGTTCCGGTACCTTTGCCAAACATAGAAATTTTACAAGACATTAATATAAATCAGATTTACAAAACATTAAGATTAAGGACCCAGTTTCCTTAACCTTAATATAAATCAGAAGTTTAAAAAATTGATGAAATGAGAAGCGATGGCGAAACTGACCCTTTTGAATCATGAGAGTTAACGCGACGACGCCCTCCTTCGGGATAGTAGTTGCACGCAGGAATCTTACATTCTCGAAGACCACCGATACGTCGCTGTATAATTCGCCTCCCATCATTCCCAAGGTTTCCCAAACGAGAGTCAGATATCCCGTTGCGGGAATCAAGTTCCTTCCATCGATCACGTAATCGGACATGTACGCGTAATCCGCGTCGGCGAGTGAGAGATTGACGATTCTCTCACCCGATTCGATTTGTTCTTCCATCTTGAAAGAGGTGACAAACCAGTCATCGGTGTGGTCCCACTTAACGAGAGGCGAGATCATCGCAGTGCCACGACTAACAGGGAATTTGATTTCCGGATAGAGCTCGGCGAGTTGGGGTTGAAGACCGACGGTGAAAAGCTTTCCGAGCCCACGAAGGAAAACTTGGATGCTGTCCCTGTGGCCGCGTTCGGTCAAACCGACATTGGCCACTTCCGGTTTGAGGGACTGACGAAGAATCGACTGAAGGAAACAGCCCGGCGCGATCTCGATGGTCACAGCGTCTTTGGGAATGAGAAGCGAGGATTCTTCGAAGCGTACCGGACTCAGGAGATTGTTGGTGAGATATTCGGCGGAAGCAAACCTAGCCAGTGGCGTGCTCCAGTCGCTGCTATGCACCGAAGTGCTCACCCACTTGGGGGTTCTCGGCTTGGGCCGTGGAATCACTTGTCGTAGATGGCCCAATAACATTGGTCCCGATTGGGCGATATAACTGCTGTGGTAGGTGATGTTGCTGCACGGGACCTCACGAGTGAATACCTTGTTTGCCTGAAGAGATCGAAGTTATGGAATTATGTAATTAAGCCCATCAATATTTTACTGACTGTCTGCGACTAATTTCCATTACAGAAGTTAAAATGTAACTATTAGAAAACGTTGCCCATAGAATGGAATAAATTCTATTTGAAGGGTTGAAATTCAACTATTAGAACATTTTGCGCATACATAGTTCATAGTTCATTAAGGAGATACAATAACGTTTTCTTAATGGTATTAATTTGATTGTTTCACAAGCGTCTATCAGTTCTCACTTGGAGTGTCGCAACGAAAGTTCTCATGGATTCGGCAGGTCCGCTGATGGTCGAATTCTCCGGACCGTCGTGACATACGACTTCGATATCCGGTGGACAAATATCTCGAACGTGTTCGTGTTCCAAACCTACAACTGCCACGGATCCACGAGTCCTGCCAGATTCGATCAAAGCGAGGCCTCTAAAATAAGCGGCGAGAACCACTTGCTCGGCCGTCAAGCAACCATCCGCGTAGGCACATCCGAGCTCACCGACGGAGTGCCCGATTATTTTGTCCGGCAAGATGCCAATGTGGGTCAGAACATCCATGACACCGATCTGTAAAACAGAAAAACATTTCATTGGCAAGAGCCATTGAGCATTGAAAACATCGAATTACCTGCACTACTGCTATACCGACGAAAGAATTGACAATACTGTCAAAAGTTGTTTCGTCCCTGTTCGTCAAAATATCGTAAATGTCGACTTCCCGTGGCTTCAGAACGGCATCGCACTTCCTCACAGCTTCGGCGAATACTGGCAGTCTCAGAAGCGACGAACCCATTCCAGCCCATTGAGTGCCCATTCCCGAAAAAACGAACCATACGGGACGCCTTGCGGCTTCGTAGTTCTGTATCTCCCTGATTGGATTATCCTGGCTTGCGCTTCCTCCAACTATAGTGTATCCTCTGTACACGTGACCGGGAATATCCTCGCGTTGAACGTCGTGAATGAGCCTCACGAACTCCGCATCCACGGGACTACTCTCTACCTGTAAATTTCAATGTCACGCAATTTTGTTCTCAACAGTAATTAATACAGATGCCGAATTTAATGCGAACGAGTCGTCGGGGGAACGACTCACGTGTTTCAGGAGGCAATCGACGGCTTCGTGTGTGCGTCCAGATGCGACGACAAGCCTCGGCAGATCATCCTCGGGAGCGCCGTTGTTAATCTTCTCCTTGGTGTGAGACTTGAGCAAAATGTGAGCGTTCGCTCCACCAAAGCCGAAACCGTTTACGCCTACGTATCCACCGTCCCAGGGAGTCACCTCGGTGACGACTTTTACCCGTCCTGCCACCAGAGCCTCGATATCCTCGCGAGGACGTTTGTAGTGGATGTTGGGTGGTATCAGTCCGGTCTCCATTGCTATTATGACCTAGGTTTATAATCGAGCATTAATTAATCGTCAATTTTCTCAATTTCAGAAACACCAACGGAGAAGTTTCATTAATCCTCGTTGTACCTTGGCGATGGAGCAAATGCCACTGGCTGGTTCCGCATGACCAAGGTTCGACTTCACCGAGCCAATTTTCAATGGATTCGTTCTTCCCGGACAGAGGACTCTATCGATTGCTGCGACTTCCACAGGATCGCCGGCTCTCGTTCCCGATCCGTGCGTCTCGAAGTACGACAGGATCGTCGGTGGTATTCCGCACTCTTCGTAGAACTCGTTGAGAAGAACGCTCTGCATAACACTCGACGGAAAAGTTATTCCCTCCTCTTTGAATCCGTCGCAATTGACTTTACCGTGAACGTAAGTCGCGTATACGCGCTTAGCGTCCTTCGCTTTTTGGAGATAGTAAATGCCGGCGGCTTCACTGCGACAGTAGCCGTTCGCATCGTCGTCAAAGGTTTTGCAACGACCGTCCGGAGAGAGGACACCTGAGTTTGAGAATTAATCGTTTTCAAGTATCATCGATCGAAAGATTTTACTTCTGGCGTATTGGAGTATAAGTACACAGTGGTGTTTCTTTAAGGAGGGAGTCTCGCTGCGCGCTGACTTCGGTGTGAGTTTGCAGCACGAGCCGAAGGCGAGTGTTGCAATCACACGAGTTCAGAAAACGTTTTTCGCGCGAGTATCGAACAAAATTTTATTTCACAAGGTGTGAAAATGGAGGTTTTCGCACGCGAAGCGTGCGAAAAACCGCCATTTTCCCACCGAGTGAAATAAAATAATAATCGAAATGTAACAAGTTAACACCTCGATGGTTGTATATCGAGTTGTAATGGTGTAATTGATCATGTATAAATACGATTGTCACCGGATTTTTACCCAGTCGAACGAATTGAAGGGACACGTAGGGATGAAGACAGAGATTGGCGCTCCCGACGAGTGCCGCGTCGCATTGGCCATTGCGAATGGCACGGTAAGCATTTTCCATGGCGAAGAGGGTTGCGCTACAACCCGAATCGATCGAGTAACTTGGTCCCGTTACGCCCAGCCAGGAGGAAATCCTGTTTGCCAGCAATGCTTTGCTGCACCCGATCATACCTAAACCGTTTACCTATTTAAGATAAATTATAATGAAAAATGGAGAATGAAAGGTGTAAAAAAAAAAATTATTGCTCGTAATGGAATTAAAACTAAGACCGCGGACCTGACGTGTTTCGTAGAACCAAGTGCTCTCCGATTCGGACCAACAAGTACCGATAAAAACACCGGTGTTGGTACCGCGCAGCTGGCGCGGATTTACTCCAGCATCTATGATGGCTTCATACGCGTGTTCCAGTAGCATTCTACCCAACGGATCCATTGTATGAGCCTGCTTGAAGTGGACGTTGAAGAAGTGTGAGTCGAATTTTTCCACACCGTTGACCTTACCGGTACGCTGAGGAATTTCGGAATTATCTTAAAAGAAAAAAAAATGCAAATTTAATTTGCACATTGCTTCTTCATTTTTCGCCTGCGCCTTCAGTGAGAAAGTTTTTTTTAAGCTTTTTTGGCTCCTAATGTGAAGGAGCATACAAGATAGCGTACTTGCTGAAATTCCGAAACCATTATAGGTTGAGACGAAAAAAAAGGCTAAGGAAACAAACTTTTATGACAAAAATGAAAGGAGTGTGCGATACAGAAGACGAATTATTTCGACGCAAGGTCATGTACGAATGTTACGTGGCACTAATTTACATTATTTTGCAACGAGCTTGCCATGTATGATAATGAACTAAATCGTGCCATATCGATTCGCGAAATGACTGTTCCGATATGAATTGCAAATATTCTCGATTGACAGTGAGTCAAATGTCGTTCGTGATTTAATTCATGAATAATTATAGTTTTTGATAACAGGAAATATTAAAGAGAGTACATGGTAAGTAGAACAATAAGATTAACTTTTTATAAGTTTCACTTTTATATCTAATAGTTTTTATTGATAGAAATTACCTAGCTTCCAGCGTCGATAATCGTCCGAAACATGATCGACCTTGTTCATAAGATTTTCCTTGAGGTGATTAATGTTGTTGGAATCAGGAAATCTGCCAGCAGCACCGGATATAACGATTTCATCGTCGTAATGCATGCTCATCGTGACGGAACTAACGTTGGAATCTTCCATCGTCATCTCGTTACACTTTGCGCAAAAAAAAAAAAAACTTTTTCTACAAAGACGTCACCATAAGAAAAATATGGATTGTATTATAAATGTATATATATACATATATTATAGTAATATGGGCAAAGAGTAATATCACTTATTGCAACGCGAGTAATTTACGGGGTTTGTGTCGGAAAATTCGGTGTTGCATCCGATTCCTTCGTCCAATTGAACAGGAGGGGAAACTTGCAATGTTATACCCTCGAGGTCTCCGTAGTAATTTATCACATGCGCTTACCTCCCACTCGCACCAGTCACCCAACACTCCTCACTGAAATTATTTAAACGCAAATGTACTTATTAAATTGCAAATTAACTTTTCATATTTCGCCGAAGCGAAATCTTCAAAAATTAGAACGTATTTTTATATAATATATTCATCCCCGAACGTATTCTCTGAACATAAAAAAATAAAAATAATGATTCATAAAATGGAAATATTTCCACATACATAAAACATGTGAATAATGACAAGGTAAAAATATTGGCGATACAAATTTTAGACCTAATATTTTTAGGCATTTGTACATTAGGCATTTTTAGGCATTTATTATTTTTAGGGATTTATACATCAAACCAGAGCTGGGCTAATACCCTAAGTACTTGAAGTACGTATTGAAGTATCAAGTACTTGAAGGACTGAGTGTCGAGCAGTTCTTGAGTACTGACAAAACTAAATTGCTGAAGTTCTCAGTACTAGACGCAGACTCAGTACGTGACACTTCAATACGTACTTCAAGTATTTGGTGTATTTGCCCAGCTCTGATTCAAATGTTCTATTACAATGAAAATATAGTACGATCCAGATTTTCCTGTCGCAGCGCCGCTACACGGCATTTTCGAGAAGGCTCACAATACACAAATTCCGAACATCTTTCGTACCCACACTTTGGTCTCGTTTAGTCTCATGTTTTACCATCCATGCCGGCTTTATAACCTGTAACCTTGTTTCTTCGCATATCAAATTTATTATTCGTTGTAAAAAAAAAACGCAACTATGCCGAAAGTTGTTTCGAGAAGCATAATATGCTCGGACACGAAGGATCAGGAGGAATACAGCGAGGAGAAACCGTTGCACACGTATTATTGCCTGTGCGGACAAATGGCTCTTATATTAGGTACGTTGCTTAACCCTTTGAAGCATACAATTTTTTTTCGTTCAGCTGTGAAGTTCCAAATACATTGGTTGGTTATTAGTGCATTCCGAATTCAAAGACGTGTATGTTCTGTGATGCACGGGCCTTCAAAGGGTTAAGGTTGGGCTAAAAATCAACATAACCTCAAAATATTTTCACTCAATTTTTCTCCGAAATGATTTCATGGAATAAAAAACAAATCAAATACGAAGTGAGCCCCGCAATTCATCTATCATTTTATAGAATCGTTTCGGAGAAAAATGGATTCAAAATGTTAACTTTGTCTCTCGTACTCGTACGTATTTAACACCCCCTTAAGATAGAGCTGAAAAGATCAAAATAATTTCCACATATTTTGACTCCATTTTTCTCCAAAACAGTTCTATAAAATAAAAAATGAATTCCACGGCTCCATACGTATTTGATTAATGCAGCTTACGCTGCAATTCATTTCTCATTTTATAGAATCATTTTGGCGATAAATGGCTTTAACATTTTATCTCCGTCTCTGACAATTTTGATTAAAATTACCTTTCTTTCTCTTTGTTCCGAAACAGATTGCGACATTGAGCGATTGCCTCTGAGAAAACACGACGGCGCAAGGGTAATCGATGGAAGCAAGCACGCACACAAGCTCACTTGCGATCGCGACGAGACAGTCTATTTGAAGCGGCAAGAAGGGATCGAAAGGCAACACAGGCAAAAGTGCAAGAAGTGAGCGCACTCCGCTGCAATTATTGCGGAAATTTAAGTACAGTAAAACTTCGATTATCCTAACTTCCATTATCCGAACCCTCTATTATCAGAACCTTACGGTAGTACCTGCGGTACAGGCAACTCAATCTAGTACCAAGATTTCAAAAATGGTTTGTACACATTTTAAAGGGATAATTAGTGCAGACTGTGGTGGATCCAGATGAAAGAGTTTCGACTTTACTCTTTATATAATCTAGATGCAGCTTAGCCCGCAAAAGTGTCTGCTTTAAAATGTGTACAAACAATTTCTGAAATTCGGCTATCCGATTGACTCGACTGTACCGCAAGGACTATCTTAACACGTTCAATTCGAGCGTCTGAACTGTTATCGTTCCAGCTATATCGTAATTTCGATTTAATCGATTTAACACTAACTGATAAATGTATATCCAACAGATGCGGTCTCCTGCTGTACTACAAACACGATCCTGGATCGAACATAGTCTTCATAGTGAAGGGTTCCGTGATAAAGAGCTCCGGCGAGGGTCCCATGACGGATATATACAATCAAGTCGCAGTTGAGAAACCCAAGAAAATCATGGTTACGAAACACACAAAGAACATGGGAAAATTCAGTTCTGTCACGGTGTCCACGATAGACGAAGAGGAGGACGAAATCGAAGCGGTAAGAATTTTGTACGATAATTGCCGCTTTCACATCCACCCATGAGAATGATTACGTTATAATGACGGATTGATTTGATTGGTCCATTCTGTCAGATGATGCTAGTATCTGACAGAAGGAGTCAATCAAATCAATCAGTCATTTAACATAATCATTGTTACGGCTCAATGAAAAGCGCCAAATATCTTCAGCTTCGTCCCGTTCGTATTTTTATTATCAACGAAACTACGAAACCGGGAATCGAACCGTATTTTTTCCAAAATCTTAAAAATATTTTATCAATATTAAAAAATATTTGTAAAAAGTTTTAAAAACGTTTTGAAAATATTCATTGTCCGCTCGTAAATCTTACATTGAAATGTTTCAGAAATATTACAGATATGTTGAAAGATTAAGTATGTTTCTAAAATACTTCTGAAACATAGTGATAAAATATTTTTGATTTCGTGTTTCATCGAAATATTTCATAAGATTTGAAAGATTGACAATATTTTTAAAATGATTTCAAAATATTGCATGCTATATGGGATTATGTCTAGAGGCGAGCATGCTAACCGGCTCGCCTGCGAATAATAAAAACTATAACTGTTGTTCACAGCGCGAGGTAGCCGATTCGTATGCGAACAACGCTCGTATAATCGAGAAGCAGCTGGAGAGGAAGGGAATGAACAAACGGAAGCCGAACATGCCGCCTCCCGAGGCGGATCCGAAACGTCCGAGAGGAACGTTGCTGGATGTATGACGGCCTCCCTTGTTCGCCTCTACAATAAAATAAAGATTTTTTTTTGTATGTTTATATTGAAATTATTTATTAACATTACATAAACGTAAATATTGAAAAATATATAAATGACTAGATACAAATATTGCGTAGAAATTTACATTGCAAAATATAATCATAAATAAATATAACAGCTACGTACAATAATGCAGTGGCTTTGCCGGATAAAAACTTGTCCGTCGATTAATTTAAACGCGAGCGACGAGCTAACTCTGTCGCCGGGTAATCGCGATCCACGAACATGCCCGCATGAGACTGTGGTTCACCGATTAACAGGCAGCAACGCGGGCGAGCGGTTGCCGTGAGCCCGATAAATGCCAACGGTTCGTCGCATTTTTAATACGGCAAAAATCTATGCGGCCCTGCGACGTATCGAGTTTTTAAAATAATAATTCGGTTAACCAGAACCTGGATCGGAGTTGAGAAAAAAAAAAGAGAAAAATAAAAGACGAAGAGAAAAGAATGGCAACACGTTTGGGATCTTTTACAGAAAACACAGTATTCGGAATATCATTGGAAACAAGCGTAGCACACGGTTGTTGGAGATCTACAAAGTGAATTCGCTTGATATGG
Organism: Ichneumon xanthorius; assembly: GCA_917499995.1. NCBI lineage: Eukaryota > Metazoa > Arthropoda > Insecta > Hymenoptera > Ichneumonidae > Ichneumon > Ichneumon xanthorius. Next base: position 13,254,707 of record OU824205.1, on the reverse strand, counting down.
CTTGTCGCGACTGTCGTTACAAAGTTAGCGGAGAATAAACTAACGAACTATTTTTTTTTTTTTTATAAACTGGCCGTGTTATCGATCTACTGACTACCGGGTACGCAGCGTAGAATAAACTACTTGACACTGATGTATTAATAACTATTAAATCGTCTCCAGGAGCGGGGGGTGAATACACAGATAATTCAGATAGATCGTGTGTCCGCAAGGACAATCGTTACCTTCAATTTTTAGCCTAGTTGTGCAACGATTTTTTAATTTTTTTTTCAATTAATTCAATAAATTAACGGGATCCTACGCGAGTAAAGCCGCGAACGGGACGTTCTGCAGTTTACCGACAGGCTGGAACATTTTTAAATAACTCTTCTTTTTTTTATAAAAATCATTAGATCGAGGGATTTACGTCTTAAGATAAACAGCCACGAGGATAGTCATTATCGAGATTGCAATTACATTCATAGCACACGCTTTTTTTAAAACTATGCCTCTAATAAATGCGTTCGGAGATTTTTAACGATTTTTCGCTCGACGATAAACGGCTATTTATATTGCCCTTTCTCTGTCCCTCTCCCTCCCTCTCCCAACGTCTGAATTTTTATAAATTATCTTACACATAGTACGATTCCCCCAACGGAATTATCACGTTCACGACGATGATTATCGTCGTGTTTTGTAACCGACTGCAATCGCTCGACTGTGCAGTTAACTGTGTGTGTTCTTTTTTTTTTAAACAATAATCTTTACCTCCTCTCGTCCGATTAAGAGCTGCTTATCTGAGCGGTTTTGATATCCGCCTTTTTAAGTATCGTTGGCTCATCCTTGAGAAAGGTCCCGGATCTCGAACCGACCGTCGGTTGTTTCGGAGCCTCGCCGTTATGGCACTTGACCTTACCTTTCTCCTCCGTGCCTTTGGCCGGTCTCTTCGCGGCGCTCGTTATTCTGTTCGTTCGGTGGATGCCGTTCGACTTCGGCGAAGATCTCTTGCTGGGACTCTCGGTGCTCGGCTGATTCGACAGGGTTTCCTTCTTATCTTTCTTGACAACCGACGAGGCGGCGCTCGTCGCTGTGGACGACGTCACGCTCTGCTGCCTTTGGCTCGGTCTCGATGCACCGCCGTTTATCGATTTGGCCGGTACGTCGGGAGTCTTTGCGGCGTCCAAGAGATTCCTGCGCAAATTCGGCGAGCCGTGATACGCCGAGATTGCCGCCGCGCGATTTCTGCTCGCCGCGGTCGAACATTCCAGCGTTCTCGGCAATCTGCGTCCCACCGTCATCGGACTCTTCTGTTGCATCGGCGGTGACGATTTCTTCACCCGATCGTACGCCTGAGTCTTGTTCGCTCCGGCTCGTCCCATCGTCGGCGAAACTTTTTTCGAAACGTTCGATGACTTCGGCGTTGTCGCTGCTACGTCGCCCATCAGACTGTCGGTCGACATCGACGTGTCCATTTTTCCGGGTGGTTTCTTCTTCATCGCGGGTTGTTGTTGCTGTTGTTGCTGTTGCTGTTGCTTCTTCGGCTCCGCCAGAGAGTCAGCCGATAAGCCGATATCGGCGTCCTTCTGCTTCAACGACGGAGACTCCGGACGAGTTATACCGCAGCTCTTGCTGAGAGGCTCTTTCTTCGCGGTCACTCTGCTGCTCGTCGCTTCCGCCAGGCTGTCGGACGAAAGAGCCTTCACATCCTTCTTTATCGGTAGCTTCATCTTTGCGAGTGGCTTCTTGTCCACCGCTCGCTTCATTGCTGGACTCGACGTGCGCGACGAGTCCGAAGACGAGATCATTATTTTTCGTCTCTGCTGGACGATCACTCGCTCGTGCTGACCCTGCTGACCCGTCTCCTTCGTCACTGACTTGTTTCGAGGCTCCAAATATCTCGATTTTACCTGCAACATTAATAACAATATTATGCATAAAATACTAATAATAACAATAATTGATCATTCCTAAGAATTGATAATAAGTAGTAATTGACAATACTTAATAATTGACAATACTTAATAATTGATAATAATTAATAATTAAAAGAGCTAAAAATTAGGCGTTGGATTATTTAAATGATTATATGAAATTTTAATGCCAATCTGTGGGCGAAATTTTCTAAAGCTTGATTTTTAGCTCGTGTAATGGAAAATTGTATGAAAATTGAGTGTCTGTGGATGTCAATGTATAATAAATAATAATAATAATAATAATAATACAGCGTTATATTACTTGTGAGTCGAGAAGACGCACCTCCAGCTTATTAGGCCACGATTTTGGTCTGAGCGCCGCCGCCGAATCGCTCACGACTTGTTTCTCCTCCTGTGGAATTTTTCTCTCGAGTGGATCACTCTTCGGTTTGATAAGCAGCGGTTTCTTCACCTGCTGAGTCGTGCTCGGCGCGCTCGCCGTAGTTGTAATCGTTGTCACCTGTTTCGTGGTTTTGTCAGTGTGCTCAGATATAGCCATTTTCACGCGACGCAGGTCCAAGCTTCGACTGGCCGAGGTTCTGACCGACGGAGCTCTTGGTTCCTAGGGCATTAATAGTCAGGAAAAGATTAGTCCTCGATTTGGATACATATATGAAGAAGTTCATCTTTTGCTGATGGAGCACACATTCCATATATTTGCCTCCTCTCGATGGGGACGATAGCAATAAACCTTATACACAAGAAACTAATTTTTGTGTAACATTTCTGTACACGATTCAAAATCGTCTTCCTTACCTTAAGAAAGTTTGAATGCCTCGATGGACGTTTCAGAGCTTCGTGCGGCAAGATCACGAGACAGGCGAGTTCCTGAATTCTTCGTCTCAGCTCGAGATCCATCTTGAGCCAGGTGGTAGTTCGCGCGGCTCTGGAGGCCTCCTTGACCAAGCATTTTTCAACTCGCGATTGAATCTTTCGTAGAAAATCAATGAACAACGGACCCCACGGCGGTTTCGCCTGAGGCTCCTCGACCTGAGTGGCGGCGAGCATTTTGTTCAATTTAGAGTAACTCTTGCAAGCCTGGTCGGGTGGCAGACGATCGGCGGCCGCTAAGAAATTGTCCTCGAGACGACTGATGTTCCACGTGAGATCGCGACCTAAAGCTTGGAAGTTGTCGTTGCTCAATACGCCGGAAAAATTTTCCGAAATAAACTTCACCGCGGTCTCGAGAAGATTGGAGACCATTCTGAATACCGGCTCGGCCCATCGAACGTTCGGCAACGTAGCGAGAAGCTTGTCGCAGTCCATCATCGTTTGGAGCACGTTGTCCGTGGACTGAAAATAAAAATTAAAAAAAAACGGATAAGTTTTTATAATTCGAAGTGCTCGCTCGAGATCCGAGACGAATTTCGTTACTGTTACCCACCATGTGCACGATGTGCTGATGATAACATTTGTCCATGAGTTCGCGCGGCAACGTGGCGAACGCCTTGCAGGGCCAAATTCTGACGAAGTGCCGCGTTATCCAACGCAGTGACTTTCGATATACCTCGTCGAGACCATAAGCGGCCGCGAGAGGCATGCACTCCAATACACCGACCGAGCACACTTGGCAAGGTTTGTGAAATAAGTGACAATATTTTACTTTCAGCGTGTACCCTATTACTTCCTTGAGGCCTTCCAAACAGAGCATGTCCGCCAGTGTCGCTAATTCGACGATACTGAGCGTTTCCGGTATGTTGCTTTCACCGCTGTATATGTGGCACAGCGCGAAATGCACCGCGTTGTACGAATACCTGCAAGAGATTTGTGAGACAGTCGATTTATCAATTACCCTGGGTGACGTGAATACTTTAATGAAATAAAAAGAAAAATGTGCAAAGTACTTTGCACGTGGCTTCCTCATTTATCACAATTTTGCGCATAACTTTCTCTGTGAGAAAGTTCGTTGATCGATTTTGGTTTCCGCGTAGAGGAAGCTGTACGCACAATTATAATAAATGAAGAAACCATGTGCGAATCACTTTACAACTTTTTCAAAATTGATTCTACTTGTTTTGTACCGGTTTTTGAAATTGATTTTACTTATTTTTCGTACTGTTTTACCGGTTATATCTTCGATGTATGGCTTTCGCAAACGCGAAGAATGTTTTTGCGACGTTTTCGAACATTTTGAACATATTTACATGCAAATTTCGAAAAAAAAATTCATGAAAACAAAGCTTCCTCTGTGAGGAAGCAAAATAAAAAAATCGTACCCTTGAAGGGAAATAACATTGCCCGCACTCTCGATCCATCCACCGCTCAGTATAGCGGCGAAATACTGGCAACGCGAGCTCAGGATGCATTTGTGGGCTCTGATTCTACGACCGGAAACGTCTATCGTGACATCAGGATTTATCTCCTCGAGGAACATTCTGAGCAAGTCCTCGCCCAGCCGGTTGTAAGGCTTCGTCACGCCCATACTCGAAGTCTCAGTTTCCTCGGTACTCACGTCTGAAATGAAAAACGATTTTAAAAAAATGCACCAACGAAGTATTGACAATTCTGAATTATCATCTCGAATCAACTCACCGGCTCCGGAGCGACACATGCTGCTCTGCATACTGCTCAAATCGGACTCGGATATAATGCCCTCGGCCTCGCAGTCGCCGTCGTCAATGGGTGACTTGTGCTTAGCCGGAAGGGACGTGCTCATTATCGACGTAAATTTACGCGGCAACGTTCTCACCGGACCGTTGCTGCGATTCATGGCGAGTTTGCTCTCGACCCACGAGGTCTCGGGAATGCTGTTGCTCATTCTGTACAGCGTCCTGTCCTCCCTCGAGGAGGCAACATCTGTGGTGCGCGAGCGCGACGGTGTCTTATCGAGGTCCGAGAGTCTGACGAAGCTGGATGTCGCGGCTTTGGCCTGGCCCTCCTTCGAGCCGCGGCTCGAGCTCTTCGTGTCCTTCCTCGAGACCGGCGTAAGACTGTCGCTCGAAGTTCTCTCGAATTCCCCGTACTCGGGCTTCTTAAGCTCGGACTCAATTTTTTTGATGGTCTCCGTGAGCGACTTGTGAGTCTCCGAGACTTTGCTCACACCCGAATGCTCGGCCTGCAGTCTCTCAGTGTAAATCGGTATCTCCCCGTTGCGTAGATCGTCGAGATCGAAGTCCTGATTGTCGCTCTCCGGCGACGGGCCGCTTCCGCTGCTGATGTCGAAGGTCTCGCTCTTTCGAGTGTGGCCCTCGGTGCTCTCGGTGCCGGTTTTCTCCCAAGCCGAGGGTTCCGAGCACTCGTCCTCGTAGATTCTCGCCTCGGGAGCTTCGGCGCTCTCGACCACGCTCGCCGTTCCGAGCTCCTTGTAATCGCGCTGCTTGACGCTCCCTCGAAGATCCTCGTTGCCGACTGTCTCGACGTGAGAGTTCGGCGGCGTGTCCCGGACATCGTACTCGAAGACCTCCTCGGTCGAGGTGTTCCGACTGCTCTCGAGCTCGTTCAGGCGTCTCGGTGTCTGGCCGTTGAGAGTGTCGGCTCTGGCGACCTCGCTCAGCGAGTGGCTCGAGTTGCTCGACTTCGTCTGCAATTTTCTCAGGTCAGCCCGATCGACGGACACGCTGTGAGCCCGCTTGTGCTCCCGACGCACGACGGAGTCCTTGCTGATCCCGTTGCCGTTTCCCTGCAAGTGGGTCTTGTCGACGTTCCACGAGTGGCGCTGGAAGGCCGGTCGGGACGACGACATGGCGCGTCGCCGCACGACCGGCGAGTCCGACTCTATGAACATGAACACACCGGGCTTGCTTCTCTCGACGCCGCTCGAGCTCTGCTCCTGACCGCTCTGATCGACCTGGCTGCTGCTGCTGCTCTCGCCCGAATCGCCCCGTTGCAATTTGCTCCTCTGTCTGGGCTCGGGGCGTTTGTCGAACGGCTTCGTCCCGCCGTTTCCGCTCGTCTTTCCCTCGTCCTCGTTCGTCCCGCCGGGCTCCTTCAGATCTATGAACATCGAGAATATATTTTTCCTGTCGCAACTCTCACCGGCGCTTCGAGTCTTGCCGTTGCTCTGCGACAATTCGCCGTTGCCGTTTCTCGAGCGTTTACCCTCGTCCGATATGTCGACGAAAAATTCGCACGACTGCTTCGCCGGCTCGGCCGTCGTCCTCCTCGGCTGCGGACACGGAATCGCCCGCGACTCCCTCGGACCGTCGATGTCCTTCAGATTCACGAAAAAACCGAGACTGCTGTGCTTGCTCTCGTGGGCGCTGGAGTTCCTCGAGTTTCTGTTGTTCACGCAGTCCGACGACGAGAAACTCTGAGACATGCCGGTCTGACAATTGCCGATGCTCGAGGATTTTCCGTTGCCGTTTTTGCCGCAGTCGCTCATGTCGACGACCCAGGCGCTCATCGACGAGGCCATTCTCGTCGTCCTCGCTCGATCGCGGGGCGGATCGTTCGTCATCGTCACCGAACCTCCGGAGACGATCGGCGTCGACTCGGTCTTTCGATGAACGATCGGACTGTCGGTCGGCTTCGTGTAATCCACGCTGCTCGCCCCGCCCGACACTATCGGCCTCGTCTCGTCCCGCTTCGGCCTCTGACCCGTGCAAGTTATCGACGAACGCCTCTCCCTCTCGATCTCGCAGTTGAGCGTCACGGGCAGGCTGTTGCAACAATTTTTCGAACCGCCCTCCGATTCCGAGAAACCGTCGTCGACCGATAGCTTGTCGCACTTGATCGTGCGCGAATTCGTCCGAGGCTCGCTGGCGATGCTGCTGCAGGCCGATGAATCGTTTCCGGCGGCCCACGAGGTGATCACCTCGGGATACTCGCGCGCCAATGAAAATTGACCCGTCGACAATTTCGTCTCGGCTACGCTGGGCGTCGAGAGCAAAAAATCTTTCCTCGATTTGTCGACGGTTTCGTTGGTGTCCGCTAGAAGAAGCAGCGAGGCCGTGGTGTACTTCGCCTCGGCGACGTCGTTGTTGACGAATATCTGCTGACTCGTAGTTATCATGGTCGTTGAGACTTGAGGTTTTTCTGAGGTAGTCGAGTACGTTATCGTCGAGTACTTTACGCCGGTGTGCGGCATGTCGACGGATAGTTTGGTGATTACTTGGGTGACAACCGGGGCGCAAGATTTCTCAACCGGCGTCTCGAGGCTCAGATCGCCGTCGACCCGGTGTCCCGAGTACTGAGGAATCGAGCTCTGGAACAGCAGGTGGCCTTGCCGACGCTCGTACTCCTGACGCAGAACCGAGAGCTTCTCGTCGTTCGGATCGAGTTCGAAGGTGTTTCGTCTTATGAGGGAGGGTTGTCGAGCCGGGTCTCGATCGGTCTCCTGCGTGACCGAAGTTTTGTCTTCGGCGATTTCCGTCTTCGTAGACGAGCCGGCCTGCTTAGCGCTCGTGTTGTTGTCCGAGCACGGCGACGGATGCGTACTCTCGCCACTGTCGGCCTCCTTTATCTCGACGACGAGAGCCTCCTTCTCTATGCCCTTGTCCGATCCACCGTCCGATTTGTCCTCGGACATGGAATCGACCCGCTTCACCTTTCGCGGTTCGGTCATCGGCTTCAAGTACTCCGTCATCTTCAGCTCGCGCTCGAACTCCGCGACCCTCTCGTGACCGTCCTGGAGACTCGACATCTTTCTCGCTGTGAGCTTGTGACTCTGCTCGTCCTGCGCGGCGCTCGACGACGACGATCTGGTCGGTACGTAGCTCGACGATGTCGAAGTTAAAATCGGCAAGTCTCGGGAGTCGCGGCTCTCCCTCGTCATGGCGTTGTTCAGCGCGGCGTTTATCTCCTCCTCGGAGTCGTTGAGACTCGAGGCGTCTATGAAATAATAGCTACTTATGCTAGAGGAACTCTTTTTGAGGGCCGGATCGTTGGAGTGCGAGAGCTCGTGGCGAAGCTCCTCGACGGTCATGCTTCGAGCCTCGGGGTTCGGACAGAGTTTCTCGTCGGGTGTTTTGCCGAACGACTCGTAACGATTGCCGTCCCTTCGGGGATCCGTGGTCGTCGGCGACATTATGGTGGGATCGACGAACTCGAAGGAACCCGTCGGGACGAACGAATTCGTGTGCTCGTTCTCGTTGCTGCCGCAGTCAGACTCGTAGAACGGATCGCCCAGTACTTCGTTCTCGTATCGTGCGACTTGATCGGCGATCTCGGCGATCGAAGCGGTTTCTCGCACTTCCTTCGGCGGAGGGACAACAGCGACGCTGTCGACGGTCGTCGAGTTGGAAGAGCGGTACGCATCGCGATCCGGTTGTTCTGGTTTCGCAGACGAACAACCGGCACCCTCGTCCGCATGCCTCGCGCCACTTTTTGCACCGGCCTCGATGTCCCGCCGGCCGCTTCCGTCGACGCTCGAAGTCCCTCGGTAAACCGAGCCGCACGTCGATTTTTTGTCACGAGACCTCTCGACCTCGCCGCTCAGACTTATCTTGATAAAATCATCGTCCATTGACACGTAATCGGTACCGTGCGACTCGTCAAAATCCGTAACCGAGGTCTCCGATTCGGTATTCTCCTGCGGACTGACCGAGCCGGTCTCCAATCCGGAATCTGCCATTTCCGACGCGCCGGGGCTCAGATCGTCCGGAACATCCTCCTTTCGGTCGCTCGTACTACTCCCGAGATCGAAACTCGAGTACGGCAGATTCTCGCATGTTCTGTGTGAGGAAAAAAAAAAGAAAAAACACCATAATTCGTAAAGTTTTCGTACGTGGCGCGAACGGCGAAATTCGTTTTATATGTTTTCAAATATTTTTTTACTATTTCTTTGATAATAAAAATATCCCACCTTTCCTTAGGATAAAACGCGTACTCCGCGCAAGGGCTGCCCGTCAGTACGAAGTTACTTTTGACACTCAAAATCAATCGTACCAGAAGCTGCTCCTCTCGATTAACGTCCAAATTACTATACAAGAGCCTGCAGTGGATTAAAAAAAAGAAAACATAAAACTTTCATCTCAAAGGAAATTCGAAGAGAATAAATCGCTCATTGATTTCAGACAGAAGAAATTTGGTGTGCTAGTTGGATTGTTAATTTGGATCGTATCAAAACTACTGTTACCATTAAAATTACTATTATTCAGTGAATGACAAGTTTACCGATCATGCGACTATAAGACGTCGATCATGCAAAAAATTGTTTTCTAATTAAAGAATAAAATTTTGAAGCGTACCTCGCAAAGTCCGCTAGTCGTTGAAAAATTTCTCGCGTCTCGATATAGCATTTCGTTATATTGTTACTATGTACAAAGTACGCCCCGAGAGCTTCGTACAGGCTCGGCGATCTCGTCTTAACGATGCACGCGTTAGTTTTTACAAAGCTACAGCCATGGATTATGTAAAAGTCTGAATGCCGACACTCCGTAAATATGCTACAATGGTAAAAAAATGTACTCCTGTGAATTATTGGGCAGGCTTCGAGGAACACGTAAATTTTGGTCCGCAGGGCGGTGTTTTATGTGCCAGGGAAATATATATATGTGTACGGCAAAGAACAACAATTTAGGCAACATATAACAATTTTTTTTTTTCCCTTCTGTTTATCCGTACCTGAAAATATCTCGTTGGAGGTTCTGAACGTTTTGTAAATAAGTACGTTGGCTCTCTAGTTTCTGACGCCTCTTGAAACAGTCGCTCAGGGGAGGCTCAGGAACAAACGTAGACGGGCGACGACGTTGGCGTTGGTGGCATGACTTCGCGTGACCTTTGTCCAAACTTCCACCTTCTTTTTTGCTGCCACCGCATCCAGCCATGAGGCATGTCTACTCTTTCATGCTGGTCCACCTTCTGAGAGAAAAAAAAAAAAAACTGAATTAAAAAAAATGAATAAAAAAAAAAGAACATCGTTTGCCTCAAACGTTCGAGAAATTCCAGGGGGTTTCCTTTCCCGTGGTGACGGTACATTCTATGGATGTGCATTAAAAGCAAAAAAAAATTTCAAGGACAGGAAACGCAAGACATGGTTAATTAGTATTCGACGCATGACGCGTCTCCGACTCCACAGAGAGTGGCAACTGCAAAGAGATTTTTTTTTTACTTTTCTTTTTTCTTCATTTACATTACATACGATTGTTGATGCAGAGATAGTGTATAAAAAAAAAATCAGTGTTTTGCATTTTTTTTCGTCTAAATTTACGATTGCCGATGTAGCGATAGTGTATTAAAATATATATATGTATATCTATATTTTCTTTTGTTTTTCCTTTACATGTTCTGCGATTGCCGATGCAGCGATAGTGTAAGAAAAAAAAAACACAATTTTGGAGCATTGGCTCGAGGAAATACGGGAGGCTTCGGGCGTTCCAATTTCGTCCGAGAATTCGAGACTTTTGAGTAAACGCGTAAGTCGGTATGGTATTTATTTATGTTAACACGGAAGCCGAGTAGACGAGAGTTACGTTGCACGGGGAAAATAAACAAGCGGGCCCCGCGTCGCAGCGGTCCGTGTTGTATAATTAAGTCGGCGCGTTTGTAACGAGGGAAGAGTTTCTCATTTAACAAATCCACCGCCTTTGCCGCGACGGTCATCCGGCGCGGAAGAGGACGGTGTGTCGTCGTCGCGCGCTGTCATATAATTGCTATTCCGTTCGTGTCATCGTCGGCGCCGCCGAGGAGGGAGGACGGGAGGAAGTAAAAGAGACTGACTGTAACGAAACCCGAACGGCGGAAAGTACCGTGCGGAAACTGACGTTCGGCTTCGCTCAATCGTCCGCATCAATCGGACGTCTCGGGATCGATCCAAACGCGGACACCGTCAGCGCTGTCAAGAGCCGACAGTATTTTCTAATCAATCGCCGTGCTACGATCCCCCTTGACGATGCGTCCAAAGTCCCGAAATTCTCAACACCGACGACAAAAAGAGTCACGCCGAAAAAGAATGACCGGACATGCCCGTGTCGCTCTCTGCGACGAGCAGCGCGAAACCTTCTTTTCTTTCTTTCATTCTTTTTTTTTCCAATAATTTATTGATCGAACGTACCTCGCGTTCTCACGCTGCGGCCGCAGCACGACCCGAAGGATCACTGGAGGAAGCGCCGAGTGCGAGGCAAACTCGATGCCCCTGCGTATATCCGTTCATCGGAAGACCCCGCGATCGTCTTTTTTTTTATTCGCGTTACATCTCAAACCGCATCTCGCACACCCGTTGTTTATCGCCCGTACGGCACAATTCTTTCGCGGCACTCTCGGGAAGGAGCGAATAAGCCGAGCTCTCGCCTCGGTAATCTTCTTGACGGATTCGCGGATTGTCGTCTGGTTCGTTGAGAGGGCGCGAGCTTCGCCACTGCATGTGTCGAGTCGATAAAATAATGTATATATATACACAACATCGCGGGGAGAAAATCGTCCTCCCTTCCGTTCCTCGATGCCTCTCACGCACACTCTCGGCCGCCCCCACCGCCGAGCCGCCGAACGTCAGCGCACTCTGCGCATCCGTCAGTTTTCGTCGGGCTCTCGAGCGGGGCTTCTCCGTGTGTGTATGTGTGTGTATGTGCGTATGTTTTTAATTTCCTTTATCAACGATGAACACGAAGGAAAAGGAGAAGTACATAGAGGAATTCGAGTTCCCTCACTGCGACGAGTCCTCGAAGTACGAGAAGGTCGCAAAGATCGGTCAGGGCACCTTCGGGTCAGTAATTGAGTCGCTCGGAGGTTATGTCGCTTCGCGTAAGTCGCGTTAATGATATTTTTGTCGCTCGAAACTCAACCGTTATATTTTCAGTGAGGTGTTCAAGGCCAGGGACAAAAAGAACAACAAGAAGTTCGTGGCTATGAAGAAGGTGCTTATGGACAATGAGAAGGAAGGGGTTAGTACGAACGGTCCCAAACTCGTATCATAAGCGCCCCCCCCTCCGCGCTTTTGTCTCACGGAGAATTCATCGTTTGTCCGTTTCCTCAGTTTCCTATCACCGCCCTGAGAGAAATCAGGATATTGCAGCTACTCAAGCACGAGAATGTCGTCAATCTCATTGAAATATGCAGGACTAAAGGTGAGGGATTTTTGTTTATTTTTTTTTCGAGCCTAAACGATCGGCCTTGTTATTGTAACAAAAAAAAATGGCCGCCGAGCTACCTTGGGGATGAAACAACACGGGTATTAATTTTTTACTTATTTTTTTGCTTCCAGCTACCCAGTACAATCGTTATCGATCTACTTTCTATCTCGTATTCGACTTCTGCGAGCATGACCTTGCGGGTTTGTTGTCCAACGTAAATGTAAAGTTTAGCTTAGGTGAGATAAAGAAAGTGATGCAACAGTTGCTAAACGGACTTTACTACATTCACAGCAACAAGGCGAGTGGGGTTTCTGGGCTCCCGGGCGATCCATGCCTTCGGATCTCTCACGGAGACGATATGTTTCAGATTCTGCACAGGGACATGAAAGCTGCCAATGTTCTCATAACGAAAAATGGGATTTTGAAGCTCGCCGACTTTGGTCTGGCAAGGGCATTCAGTGCCAACAAGGGCGGTCAGGCTAATCGCTACACCAACAGAGTCGTCACGCTCTGGTACAGACCACCCGAACTTTTGCTCGGCGCGCGTAATTACGGCCCGCCCGTCGATCTCTGGGGCGCCGGATGCATAATGGCAGAAATGTGGACTCGGTCGCCGATAATGCAAGGAAACACCGAACAGCAGCAACTCACGCTGATATCGCAACTCTGCGGTTCTATAACGACCGAGATATGGCCGGGCGTCGAGAATTTGGATCTTTTCAACAAAATGGAACTGCCCAAAGGGCAGAAGAGAAAGGTAATCGGAGATGGAGATCTGAGCAGTAATTTTATCGTATTTCCACCATAAAAATACGGCACGTGACCGCTTTGAATATTACCTCATTGGTAATAAAATCATATGGTCTCATAGCGATTTAAAATCTCACCAACATATGGTGAATTTTCAATTAAATGTTACGGTAATCACGCGCAAAAAAAGTTGGTGACCAGTAATTTCACAACTATATAAATAAAGTTTACCATTTTTCAACCGTTAATGTCATATTTAAATAGGTAGATTTTGTATGTTTCGACGGTAAATTTACCGAACAATTTTGTCATCTTTACATTCAATTTACGAGAAACAAATATTTTGACAATCCAAAAATGTAGAGAATACGGTAAAAGGGCGGTAATTTTACGAAATATGAAAATACCGCTATTTCCACATATCTAATCAGAGTCATCAGAGTTCATTAGCTCTACATATTATCGAGTATTTTTCGAGGAATCGTAACGATGATTATTTGGTTCCAGGTGAAAGAAAGGCTGAAGCCGTACGTGAAGGATCCGTACGCCTGTGATCTTCTCGATAAGCTCTTGATCCTCGATCCGACCAAGAGGTACGACTCGGACTCAGCCCTGAATCACGATTTCTTCTGGACCGATCCGATGCCCTGCGACCTCAGCAAGATGCTGGCCCAACATACGCAGAGTATGTTCGAGTACTTGGCACCGCCGCGAAGACCCGGCCACATGCGTCATCCGCATCATCCGGTAGCCGGCGGACCGACGAAACCGAGCACAGACAGCGGATACCAGGATAGAGTGTTCTAAATGCCCCGTCGCGCGGCTTCGGCGCTCCTCTCATTAGAAACTAATTATTTCCAATAATCAATGCCGTCGTACGAATTTACGACGATGTTTGTACAGCATTTCTCGCATCGACCACGCGATCGTATAACCGTTCATTTTTTTAGCTCGTAAGATATTCCTCCACACCTACGATGTAATACTATAATGTGTAAATATACGAATTACTTTTTTGTACGATATTCTACGTTTCGTTGATTTTTTCGTCGCCGAGAAAAAAAAAAATGATTGCACTGTGAAAACAGTGTGTCGCAAACAGTGTTCAGGGTAAATTACATTTATTGCACTTCTCATAACATTCGGCAGACTGTAGGACTAATACATTAGAGTAATAAAGAAATCGAGACTCAGGGCAAGTATAGATGATGCTCATCTTTAAATAGCGAAAACGTATAGATACACTTCTGCGAGGACTTTCACGACGGCGTGTCGTTTACACGTGCTTTCTGTGTGTCTGTCAATAATAAGTTAGACTTACGATTAGACCGTTGTACGAAATTATATATGGGCACATGGGGCGCGGTCGCGGTCGACGGAATTCGATATGAGGGAAGCCCGTCGCGCGGCCGGGTCGGGGAAGAAATACGGCTCGTATAAAAAATATACTCGATACATCGATAAACTCACGAGACAAAGTTTCTCCTCCAACGTTCAACGGTATTTCATGCGTTCGGCTTAAAACGATTTATCGTCGATTAGTATACGTACAATACGAAGAGAAAAAAATACGTTCCGTGCAAATCAGCGCCCTATCATACACGCCAGCTTCCGTCCGAGAGTCGTCGAGCTACTTCCGTTCGACAAATGACGAGTGACTAAGGTCCGATCAGCGATAAATCTAGCGTAGCACCTTGTATGCCAAAATACATAAATACATTATTATTTATATACCTGTAATAATAATACTCCTAACGCTTTACAAGTGGCCGGATATATATGTATATATATATATATTTTTTAAAAACGAAACGTATGCACTCATTTTTATCGCCGTTCACGAAAAAAAAAATAAAAAAAAATACAGTGAAAATTCGAGAACAATTCGGTTGGCGGTGATTAATAAAAATCGACGAAATTTCTTTGTCGAAGGGACAGGAATTTTTATCACATTGACACTCTAATCATCGCCGTTGAGGAACGTATGAAGTGGATTCGGGCCCTTTCTTTGGGGCTTCGAGGTCGAAGCCTTTTCCGGACTGTCGGCTGCAACGAACGATTCTTATTACGTAAATGCGACAATGAACCACTAGCGACATGTTTATATGTAAAAAAAACAACCGTTATTACCTGGTGTGGGTCTCTGGGCGTTTAGGCAACTGAGCCATTCGGTCATGCTGATCCTCCTGTCGTTGTTTATGTCGCAGTACCTTGGGAGCTTCTTGCCGCACCTTCGCAGGTGTCGATTGTTCGCCACCATTGTCCGGAAGCTCTTCCACTCTTTGCGCTCGAGTACCTTGTTCTTGTTCTTGTCGAGCATAACGAAATGCCAGGTGGCCACTCTCTCCTCCTTCGACGCCGGCCACTTGTCCGTCGCCTCGGCCGAATCGGTGCTCGAAGTTTTCATCTTCTTCTCCATCAGATCCATGAGATCGCGAAGGAACAATTGCTTCTTAGCCTCCGGACAACCTATGGAAATTCGTATTCGATTATAAGAGCCTTTAGAAACGGATACATCGCGTTGCCTCACAATAAATCATAATAAAAACATGAACGTCTATGTGAAGTGTGTGTGAGTGTCTATGCGAGTAACGTATTTCCAGTATGACGTCACTTCCGGTCGGAAAAAGATATTTTCAAACCGCAAGTGTCGTAATTTCGGCATAACATCACATCCGGTCGAAAAATGAGATTTTCAAGCCGGAAGTGATGTATTTCCGGTATGACGTCACTTCACGTCGAAAAATGAGTATTTCGAACCTGAAGTGACTTATTTCCGGTAAATCTCCGAAAATTGAAATAGCTGGTTTCTAAATTCCACAGTCGATAGCGGGGGCGCGAAACGCCCGAGCTACAAGATGCTGCGATATTACAAATTTGCACCTTTCATAGGCCTGCTCGGCGGGGGAACCGGATTGCAATTCGGCGTGTGATCCTTGGACGAAGTGCCCGGTATCGGCTTGCCGGTGTCCTGATATACGCACCAGCAATAACCGGAGTAACACTGCACCTTGTGATACCTTCCGTCGGGAGTGCACTGAGGTATGTAAAATTTCTCCTGCGAGTTCTGGCGTTGATCCTCCATCACCGATTTTCTGTCCGATATACAATCGTTCGCTAATTGAAAAAAAAAAATCAGTTTAGCACGTTGAGTTTAGATGTGGATAAAAAAAATTAATTTTATATTATACCGTCACTCTCCTCCTTGGTGTCCGGCGGATCATCGTTGAAAGTCGGCCTCGAGTGTACCGGCGGAGGATTGCCCTTCAGGACTGTGGCAAAATAAACAAAAAACAAAAAGTATGTAAACCGACCGACGTTATGTCAGATCACGTGTTAGAAGAGATACATTTAACAGGAAACACACACATTTGCAAAAACCGTCACCACCCCGGAAAATATGAGAAAATAAATTTAAAAAAAATCATTAAAAAATGTATTATGTACAAAAAAAAATTGCATGCGATTAAGGGTAAAAAAAGCATGCGTGAATTTTTACTATGTACAACAGGATCTTCTATAATCTTCGCGGATCGCGGAGAAACGGAGTGTCTTGAGATATATAGTACGGGTGGTGACGCACGGAAAATCGATCCAGGATATTGCTCAACGGTCGGGAAGAGCAAAAAAATCGATAACTCCCATCGATCGAGAAAGAGAGGGTTTCGTGAGTGGACTATTGAGAAAATTACATCACGCGTGTAACGTATAGCAATAGCGATAGTATAGTATGTACAACTCGCTATTGGGTGCTGGTCGCACGAGCATGCGTTGTTTCGAGGAGCATCGCCACGTTAGTCTTTTCCAACAGCGTACCGGTATTTCTATACACGGACAATTTTTTTTTTCTACGAATGTAAATCAAAAGACAAATTAAAAAAAGTATTTTGCCAAAAGCGTACCGGTATTTTAATACACGGACAATTTTTTTCATACGTATGTACATCAAATGACGAATTAAAAAAATTATATTAAAAACGAACTGTATTAAAAAAAAGAAAAATCTGTGTAGACTGACATGGGAATTCTCCTCGCGGACTTGCAAGGGAACTCACCTTGGTCCGTAGCCCGGGTCCTCTGGGCCTCAGGGACCGCGGGACGCCCGTCTGCACCGTTCAGCGACAAGAACAAACGTACTAAATGATAACAATGGTATCACTCAGCCGATTGGCTTATATACCTATGCTGTATATATATTGAGATTATATAAATACAAAAAAAAGATGACAAAAAAAAAATCTCGTGTAATATAAAGTACAATATTAATTCGCGGATTTTTCTTTATCGATAATCGGTAAGTGCGTTGTCTGTACTTTGTTTTTTTTTTTCTCATGCCTCAAGCCGTCAGCGTCTGTATGAATAACAAACAGTAAAACAATTGAGTATTGTACAGTAACGAGAGAGTACGTAATAGCAGGGGGGGATTACAATGCTCGGCGATAGTTAGAGAGACGCGCGACAATGTTAACGAGTTGCGAGTTTGTTTTATTGGGCGCGTAGGTGAAGAAGATTTGGTCGCGTAGACGAGACTCTCGCGAGTGATGAGAGGAGTCGAGAGAGCGCGGGCGTCCGTCATTGCCACGAGTGGCGAGTACACGAGAGTATGAAACGTCCGAAGCGTGTACGCGTTCATCCTCATCCTTCATGCGTACGCGGCCGGGGAAGCAGACGGGCCTTGTCTCGAGCAATTGCTACCAATTTCTTCGGTTCCGTCTCTCCTCCAGACCGGCGCGTGTGGGCAAACTTCCGTCAAGATTCACGAATGTTTAAGGCCGAGAGACAGATAGAGAGAAAGCGAGAGCGAGCGAGAGTCGAGAGACCGCGAACAACATCCTGTACGATCGAGACTGAGCCGCTAAACGGCCATAAAAGAGCCGCGTTATAACCGAGCGTGGCGAGCGTTATTTTTCAATTATTTTTTATACCGTTCATTATAATACACGGAGAGGAGGCGAAACTGCTATTTATACTTTTGGAATTTCCGTCCGTTCGTTTGGTGGTCGTCGTTCGGCAAGGACTATCTCGCGGACCGTCAGTCAAAGCGGAAAGTTTAACAGGAAGCGAGAGAGAGAGAGTGAGAGAAGCAGGAGAGAATAACGAGATCCCAATACACTGCCGCTTTACAAATTTAGTATAGAGTGCTCCTATGTACGTGTACAGTGGACAACCGCGTAAGTCGCATCTAGACAAGTTTTGCCGATCGGATAAGTTGGAAAGAGCGCGGTTCGTATAAGTTGGATCACAGATGTGACCGGTAATTTTAACGTTTTCTTTACGGTAAAAATGTGACTGCTTGGTAATAAAACCATATGGTCTCATAGTAGCGATTTAAAAAAATCTCACCAACACATGGTGAATTTTCAAAAAATGTTACGGTAATCTTACGAAAAAAAATTTTGTTACCGATAATTTCACAACTACATAGGTAAAGTCTACCAATTTTCAGCCGACAATGTCACATTCAAATAGGTAGATTTTCGATGGTGAATTAATCGAGAAAATTTTGTGATCAGTAAATTCGCATCTAGATAAATGATTTTTATCATTTTTACTTCCATTTCATTGCCTGCCTATCAAATCGTTCCTGCTCCAAGTTTTTGTGCGGGAAGAGAGAGTGGGAAGGTAATGGGGAATCCAACTTATCCGGTCGTGCGTAATTGGCTCGGTTTCCGAGCGTGCAACTTACGCGGTCGTCTACTGTACATCGATGGTCGAACGCCAGAAGGGTGGACCACGCTTTCGCACAGCCTGTGTGTGGGGCCCTTGTGGAATTAAGCCGTCGATGTAACATGGAAGCATAGGCGACGGGCTCCCCGGAGCAGTACGGGACGATAAGGGTTTACGGATACTCCGTCTTACGAGTGAAGTCGTTGGCGAGACAAGCGCCCCATTCCTGGCGCGAGAGCTTGAGATCCTGATTGAGGTCGCACGTGCGGGCGAACGTGCGGGCGCATTTCTTCGGTCTTACGGCCTTCTTCGCGAGTCGCCGCAGCTCCTTGTACTCTGCCCTGTCCAAGTGTCCGTCGCCATCCTTGTCCAGAGTCGCGAATTTCCACGACAACACCCGCTCCACGTTCTTGTCACCTGGTGAAGAAAAAAATTGAACAATTAAATAAATTTAACAAAAAATAACAAATAATGATACATAAAATAAACGACATCGTTAAGTTAAAGATACCAATGCTCGGATTAAGAGCATCCCCAGATTCCGGCTCTTAATAACTGGTCAACAACAAATTTTTTGTGAAAATAACTGAAACCAATGTCAAGCTGATAGTTTTTAGTTTCCAAAACACGAAGATAATCTACCCAACTTCTTCAGACTGCCCGATTATTGAGTCGCGTATGTAGTAACGCCTTTACCAATTTCCGGTACTAATTTTTTTACCAACTGTACCAATACCGTCTGTATTTTAACAAAATGCAACAATAGAAAATAATTTAGGCTCAAAACGTGTATAACTTTTTTCTGTGCATCAAATAACGTTTGCAGACACGATTGCAATAATCAAATTGTATTTCCAATACTTGGATTTGGAATAAATTAAAACTGCATAGGAGGTCCGACGTCAACGTCCGACGTTACACGCTATCGTCAACGCGGTTACGGCGGATCGTTACTTCAGTCGTAAATTCACTGATTGCCCACAAACAAAAAGCGCGCGCTGCTGGAAAAAAAAGCAGTTCCGGGTCCAGCTGCCGAAATAAAGTGGAGATTCTTCTGTGCGCGACGAGTCCGAGGAGAGGGCATCGGAGATAAGGCACGGAGCGGCGGCGGGGAAAAAAAATTATCAGCTGCCGCGGCCTCGCGAGGGGAAGGCGAGAGAAGAGACGAACGCTTTCTCGGTATTACAGACGTGGATAAAACGAAACCAAAAAAAAAATATACAAAAAAACAAAAAGGATAGCACCAGTATTATTATACGCGTACGGTAATCAGATGCAACGCGAGGCTGGCAATTATCACTTTCATTACTGCCGACCGACAACCGGCAATTATCTCCCTCTCCCTTTCCTCGGCTTCTCGGACCGGGGAGCTTTTCTTTTCAGCTCTCCGCAGTTATCCCCGGTAACGCCCAACCGGCACACACGGTACACGCGTATTTACTCGGTATAAACCGATGAGATTTTTACACACCGATAAATTCCGTGCTATAAATAAATTCCATCCGTGTTGTAAATGCAAATCGTCGGCTTGCAACGAGAAATCGCGCGAGAGCGCGCGTGTGCGTGCGCGAAACTCCCCGGCTACGAGCGAAATTTACATCGAAGCTATCGGACTCCGTTCCGTTATTATTTTTTTCCGTATTGTTTTTTTCTTCCTTTTGTTTTTTTTTTTGTACTCTCGGGTGCGGATGTGTACCTTCCGCCGAGATGTTCGTCCTTCGGTACTCTATCTTGAAGTTCTCGATCAGGTTGGTGTTGAACTTGGATTTCTCGGCACGGTCGCAGGTGTTCCTGTGCCTGTTCGTGTACTGTCTTCGTTGCTTCCAGTTGGGCGAGGCTCGTCTACGCTGGCCGCTCCTGATCGACGCGCCGCCTCCCGGGGCGCCCCCTGCCGGACCGGATCTCGTGCATCTGGGTCTCTGGTGTCTGACCGAGGTGTCCGGAAGCGGACGGCCTTGGGGTGTGACGCACCAGCAATATCCGGTCTCGGCGTGGCACTGGACCGGTGCGTACGTACCGTCGGGACGGCAGACCGGACGCGCACCTGGCCGGGCGGTCAATCGGGCCGAGAAACACGGCGGAGTCTCTGCAAAAGACATGTATTTTAGACCGGGGATTAAAGTATCGATAAAAAAAATATGTTTGGCGAAATTTGAAATTTTTACACATTAGACGGTGGTAAAATTTGGTAATTTTTTTTTTCCCCCAAATTTTACCACTTTAAGCTTGCGTCAGAAAAGTTAGTCTTCGGGTGCTCGGGTGTTGTGCAAAGATCGTGGAAAGCAGTTCGGCAACGTTTTTGGCGCCGACTTGCGCCAGACTTTCTCACCAAACTATGTGTGGGGCAGAATTTTTTTGTTTTGTTTTTTTTTCTTTTTGATTGAAGAAGTACTGGGAGATAATTCACCTGGGCATGGACCGGTGTGCTTGATGAGGAGCGATTCACCTTGGCACTGTCGCGATACCACTTGACACTGGCTCGGATAAGTCACACCGTCGCTTCCGCAAACCGGCACGTTCGCACCGCTCGCCATTGTGCACTCCGCTATCCTCTTTCTGCATTCCTCCTGCGAACAAGAACAATAAACAATACAATATAATAATTATTATAATAATTATTATAATAATAACAATAATTATAAAATTAATAATGATTACTGTTATAAAATTAATAATAATTATTATTATAAAATTAATAATAATTATTATTATAAAATTAACAACTATAATAATCAAATAAATAATTATTTTTTAAATTGCTGGAAAGACGATTATCCCGCGTATTTTTTTATCCAAAATAAGTGGAAAATAAAAAAGTTGTTCACCGATCGTTTTAAGGCAACAATCCATGGATTTTGTCCCCGGCACTGATCGCACAAACTTATCAAAATCCTAGCTGGGGGTTTAACCCGGAAGTGCAAAAGGTATTGTTCTTCGACGATCGTCATCTCGAAAAAGTTTCCAATCGCGCTTATGCCGCGAGTCCTTAAAAAAAAAAGTGTCTATATTTGATCTCAGATACGAAATCTCTTTCATCTCGCGCGCTATGTTTGAGGTGATGATTCACAGAGCATGCGCACACACACGTGCGCGCGCAGGCAAAACTGTTACGAATAATCGCAAATATTGAACAATTGATTGCTCGAAAGTTGGAGAAGGAGGAATTACGCGGAAGTCGTTCTACTCTCTGCAACAGATCTGTTACATATTATTGTACACACACGTTGCACTCGGTACCGAGAATTTATTTTTAGACCATTGTTCCTTCGCCGAGGGTGCAAAGTACGGGCTCGGTTGTATTCAGCGAAAATAGGGTGGATTATTTTTTATTTTTATTTTTTCATTTTTATTTATTTATTTTTATTCGCAAACAAAAGTTAACCGCTCCGGCTAATAGAAAGGGGGAGTAAAAACGGTGCATTAAGACTGCAACTGTACACTTCGCTTTCGTTTACGGTTGCGCGAGTCGAGAGAGAGAAAATTCAATATTTAGAAGGAGGGAATGCTAATACTAAATCGGTGTACTCGGCAGCCTCGCAACCTGACGTTTACGAGGCAATGAATTATCTATAGAATTAAGCAAGCGGCTGAGGCTGCAGCGATGACGATTTCCCCTACGGCAAGTGCCACTGCTTGTTAGTCAATAGAGTGTAACGTGAATCCACGTGTGATATAAAATCGACACACAACAAGTAATTTATAAAATTTATACATAAGAAGCAGTTTCACTGCAAGTGTTCGAATATCAATTTTTTTAAATCGGTGATTCTTCTTACAGAATTGAAATGATGAAAATGAACTCTTCGGAGTTCTGAGCAACTGACGTTTATGAGGCAATGAAGTATCTCTATTTATTGGTCAATATAGTGAAACTTGAATCCACGTGCAATATAAAAATCTACACATAACAAGTAATTTCACTATCAGCTTTCCAACATCGTTTTTTTTAATCGGTGACGCTTACTACAGAATTAAAATTGTGAAAATAAAGTCTTCGGAATTCTGAGGCACTGACGTTTACGAGGCAATGAAGTGCCAATACTTGTTAGTCAATATACCATAACTTAAATCCACGTGTAATATAAAATCTATACATAACAAGCAATTTCACCGTAAGCGTTCCAATTTCATTTTTTTTAAAATAGTTTCTCTCTACAGGATTAAAATTATGAAAATAAACTCTTCGGATTTCCGAGCCACTGACGTTTACGAGGCAACGAAGTGCCACTATTTGTTAGTCAATATAGTATAACTTGAATCCCCGAGAAATATAAAATATGTACACAACAAGTAATTTCACTGTAAACGTTCCAATATATATATATATTTTTTTTTATATATGTGATTCTCCTTACAGAATTACAATCATGAAAATAAACTCTTCAGAGTTCTGAGCCACCGGTGTTTATGAGACAATGAAGTTCCACCAATTGTTAGTCAATATACTATAACTTAAATCCACGTGTAATATAACATGTATACATAACAAGCAGTTTCACCCTAAGCGTTATAATATAATTTTTTTAAATAGGTGATTCTCTTTGCAGGATTAAAATTATGAAAATAATCTCTCCGGAGTTCTGAGTCTCTGACGTTTACGAGGCAGTGAAGTGCGACTACCTGTTGGTCAATATAGTGGTTCCAAGTTATACACTTGAATCCACTATGAAATTTATACATAACAAGTGATTTCACTATGAGCGTTCCGATATATCTTTAAAAAATAGGTGATTCCTGTTACAGAATTAAAATTATGAAAATAAGCTCTTCGCAGTTCGAAACCATTAGCGACTCGAGAAAGAAACAATAATTAGGCATCGTAATTGATGATTTACTGGAATTACGAGAATACGCGATTAAGCGGCGATTATCTACGCACAGAGACTTGTCAGAGAAGTAGCGAGAACTCGATTGGTAGCCACTGACGTTTACGAGGCAATGAAAAATATACACGAAGCGCCGTGGAACCTTGTGCTCTCTCGGTCGGATGTGCCTGAGATCCCAAGGATGAGACTTGGATGGAGATGCGTGCGCAGCTCCTCCGTCCAATCCGGAATATATCAAATGTTAAATTTAAAAAATATATATGACTACTGAAAAACGACAACATAAACTGGCCAGGTGTAGTCTTATCGCCGTCAACCCCCCCCCCCCCCCCCCCCTCCCCCTTGACGATGCAATAAAACCGATCTGCAAGTACCTGCGCGTGTTTGTCGCACTAACGATCTTATACGCGTACACCAGCAGCTTTATTTATTTTTTATGATTTTTTTTTCTCACATAAAAAAAGCACCCGCGCGTGTTTCGAAATCTTGTCTACACGTTATTTACCGACGGTCAAGTGTTTCTGTACCGAGAAAAAAACATTACCGAAATCGATGAAATGTTATTTTTATTATTTTTTAATTTTAACAGTCGGCATAAAATATTCCCTACAAAAAAAATTAATTAGACTGGTTCGAATAAAATAAATACACATTTCGCGGATTTCGTCGAAATTCATGAAATGTGGTTTTCATTAATGTTTTTAACGGTTGCCATAGAATATTTTCTCTAAACAAAATTCAATTCATTGCTTCAAGTAAATTAAATAAAAACATTTTGTTGATTATAGACATTGTTTTTCGATGCCCAACCGCGACGAGGAATTATCAGATGGGAGGACATTTAATCACTCGAGTGAAAATAGTCGATGATTCGTGTCGACACGTGTGCAATTAACTTCGCAGATGAGTGACGAGAGGTCGCTGCGGGGTGACGTTTGTTACTCGTTTTACAAAGTAATATCCCAAGCGATATTGCTGTTAACCGGTTTTCTTTGATAATTAATTAAACCCGGTGCGAACGAGCAACGTCGATGTGTAAAAAAAGTGAGGCGTCAACCTTTTCTTGGAACGAACGATTTCGTGGAAAAAACAAACGTTTTCGTCCAACAAACGCTTTCGTCCAATAAACGCTTTCGTCCAACAAACGCTTTCGTCCAACAAACGCTTTCGTCCAACAAATATTTTCATCCAGCAAACGCTTTCGTCCAACAAAGGTTTTCGTCCAGCAAACGCTTTCGTCCAACAAAGGTTTTCGTCCAACAAATGTTTTCGTCCAACAAACGCTTTCGTCCAACAAACGTTTTCGTGGAATAGCCGTAGAGTCGACGAGGGGTCTCGAGGGGTGACCTCTAGCGGCGGGGGACGCAAAAACACTGTTTTACTCAGCAGGCGAAAGCATAAACCGCTCGGTGAAACATCGTCCCGTTTCGCGAGCTTTTTCTCTCGGACGTTAAACACGTTCTCGCTATTTTTTTCATACGTGCAGTTATCGTACGCACAACTTTATCGGCGCCAATTACAATCGATACAATCGATAAATAATACCTCGCGTTGATTTACACGACGAATAAAACATTACCTTGACGGGGTCGAGTTCTCTACGCTCTTCGAGCACAAGGCATTGACGCCATACATCCTCCCACCGTGACTCGTGTTCACCCGAACCGCACAATTTATTCGAAAATAAACTTAAATTACACAAGAATAAATCGCCCGTCCCGATCCGGCTTGCTGCCACGCGGCGCCCCGGAGAGATATATGTATATGTATATTTTGAATTGCATAACGACCATCGATCCGATAGATTAATCGTTTTCCCACCGATCGAGTGTCCCAGGCGCCACCGGGCGCTGAGGTCGTCGCGACGGACGGGCCGCTCATTCTCGATCGTCTATGATATTATTACATACCCATATTAATAAAAAAAAAAATCTTGTATACAGCGCGATGGAGAGAACAAACCGGGCGAGTTGACGTTGACGTAGGTGACTTCTGTCGGGCACACAGAAACCACTATCCATAATCTATTAATACACGCTTTTCGCTCTTCTTATATCCTTATATCCTTATATCCCCCAGTTGTGAAGTTTAATCTTTTTTTTTTAATATACATACACGTGCATATCAACAGGTTCGTGGACGACGATTTCGTCATATAATTATAGGCGAGAAGTGATCGTATCGGTTCCGAGTGTACACACGTACAGTTCCCGGGTGTATAACTATATAGGAATCTGTCCGAGAGAGGTACGCACAGCCACTTATCGTTGGTCGGTGCGTCGATGGTGTAATACCCTCGATCCGCTGCCAGTAGTCTCTCTTTTTTTTCTGAATTTTTTTTTTTTCTTTCTGTTCCTTATAGTAACTCTTCTGCTCTTGTTCCCTCAAGGTGTCCAGTCTCGGCGAGCCGGGTGGCGCCAGCGCCAGCGTCGCATTGTCCATACATTATCGAGGCGCATTCGCAATTCTCGGTGGCGCATCTGATTGGCGAGTGGTTGGTACGCGCAGCCGATAGGTCGGACGCTCGATGCTAATGGCTCTCTAATGCTAGACATTCTCGGTCGCTCTACTCGACGAGAATTAACGAGGTAAAATATCCCGTTAACGCCCATCTTAACCCCCCCCCCCCCCCCCTCCACCGCCCCGCCGGGTACGGACTTTCTTCGCGAGAGCGTCTTCTTCTCTTATTCCGGACAGCGCGTGCAACACTCGGACCCCACGAGTGCCTTCGGTGTTATGGTGGTCTGGATAACTCCTCCGCAATAATAACGTCTGGGGAAGCTCACCGCGCGGATCTGGGATGCGCGGGTGCGTCGATAAATCTTCGGTAAAGTATATAACGAGGTGGGGGTGTGCAATAAATCTCGAGAGAAACTAGAATAGAAACGTACAGAGAGCTGTTTATTTCCTGGGAGATAGAGCTCGAAGGTAGGAGGCGTTTGGCAATCGAGAACTTCTTCGTTCTCATCTGTCTCCCGTCGTTTCCCTCGTCGTAGTATCTTAGAACCGACGAAGTGACACAGTTCTATAAATTCTAGGCAAAATTATTGAATTGGCACCAATGCGGCATAAATAATAATCTGCCCGAGTCTTGTTTACATTTGTGCTTAATTCGTAGATTGTTGTCGAGTTAGCTACGACACTTATCGCCCTCGAAATTTTGTGACGAGACGAATTTTTGCGCTCGTTGCACTATATAACTTTTAAATAAGACTTGTTTCATTGTTATTCTTTCACTTCGTTCGGCGAATATATTTACTCAGTTCTGTGGCGTACTCTCACAATCTGCTATTGTCAGTTTAGCCGATGCGTTTACATATCGCGCCTGTAATTGAACCCAGCCCGTTAATGTATCAATAAATAAGTAAATAAATAGATTATGATTATGATGATTATTATCATTATGATTATTATGATTATGATGATTAACGATTCAGAAAGGCACAGTCAAGTAGTTTATTTCTAGAGCGACTGTAGCTGTTCCGTCGCTTACGCCGAGAAGGCGGCGTGCGATCTCCCAGGCGTGTTAATCGCGAATATCGATCTGGCGCCAGTGATACCGATCTCAGCTGTGCGGGCACCGCGACAACTACAGTATTATAAAATATACACCGTGCACTGTTACAGTGCAAGTTCTCAGTGGTGTTTCGTAGATCCGTCGTTGTGGTCACTATACGTAGGCAAAAGGGTATGTAATTACGACGGTATGCGAGAGCGGAATACTCATTTTTATCCGGCAAATAGATATAAGCGGTAAAACATGGCAAAATCTCCGGAGGGTACGACGATCGACGGGGGGGAGGAAGATGGAATCCGAGCCTCTCCGATCGATAATTATAACACATAGTGGACTCCTTTGTGGCCAATCCTGGCACGAACAAACGATCTCCATCGTCCGCAGCGCCACGTATGTCATAATAATCGCGGACAAACGAGAGTCCAGTAGACCGACGAGATTGAGATACGGAAGCGCGTACGGACACCGAGTGGTTGTTCGAAGTCGTTTAACGTGTAAGATTAACGCCGTTGCTAATTTTATACTCGTGGTATAAAATTAGCGGTAATGCACCGCAGTGAATTGACACTGCAGAAGAAAAGTGAGAATGGCGAGCCATCGGAAGGAGGTAGGGAAAGATGGATAATCGATCGAGGAAGATACAAGTGTGTAATGCAGGTCGATAAACCTTCGCGGAGCCACTTTAGAGATAATAATATGCTAATCGGTAATCAATCGGATAACGCTGCGATTTATTTTATATCTCGTTTATAAGCTCTATGAGGAAATATGTAATGAAGAGATATGTTACTCCGCGTGGAAATGAAGCATGTGTGTCTTATATATATTTAGAAAAGTTGTTTGCTTGCTTGTCTCAATTGTCAAGCTATATAGATAACCATTTCCCTATCATACTATTTTGCTTATACTATGCCGGTCACCTCCGGTTTGGAAAGTTAGATTTTTAAACCGGAAGTGCCATAATTCTGGTATGACATCACATCCGCTCAAAAAATGAAATTTTCGAACCGGAAATGACTTATTATTATTATTTTTTATTATTATTAATATTTACAGAAAGGAAGTTTTTAACTTATATAATCTGCTTCAAAAAATGTTTAACTACATATATAAATCTTATTTTACATATATATAATAATTATACATATATATTACTTATTTCCGGTATAACGTCACTTCCGGTCGAAAAATTAGATTTTCAAACCAGAAATGACCGATTTCCGGTGTCAACTCAGTGTCAATATATATGTAAAGAAAAGAATATAATTTTCCACAGGTTCAGTGAACTGTTTAAATATATTCGAACGCAGCTTTCGTAAGTGTACGATACGGCAGAGCGATCTAGTTCCGCAAGCCTGGGACACCCACGTTAGGACGGCGGGTAATGCCGAACTGTCTACGCACCTTTGACTTTTATCGCGAGCAGAAACCCACGCGAGATTAGCTCTCTCCTGCATCTATGCGTTCGGTACATTTGGCAGTTGCTCGGAATTGCTCAATTGTTTTCGGCTAGTTCCTGACGGCATATTTCACATTTGCGATAAACTTCGTGACATTTTTTTCAGACCCTTCGATTTCACGCAAGAAAAATGTAGCTGTATATTCATCTATATATATCTATACATTTATATAGATATATAAATAAACGGGATAGCCGGCAACATGCGGTTCGTCGCGCAATATCAGACGACAGGAAATCGCGGAATCCGAGACCGCAGGCCGATTCGATGACGTTGAATCCGTCGCGTGTGAGTCACGGTAACAGGCTTTTCTCTTTTTTGTTCATCCCACTTGTTCCAGCGAAAAGGTTATCGCTTCTCGCCAAAGGCTTCCCTCGAACGGGTATGAAGTAAAGGGACAGCGGATGACACGATCTTCCAGTGACGCCGGTGCATTCCGAGTCGCTTCTTCGCTCAATTAAAACACGAAAGAAAAGATAACCGCCTTATCGACACAGTTTCAAAAAAACCCAGTCTCGATAATCATCGAATCTTTGCGCTGTGAATCACACATCCGGTGCGCCGGAATTTAACGGCTGAATATCCCAAGGTCACCTCTCCCCCCCCCCCCCCCCAAATGCCCTCTGTTGTGCCGCTGGCGTTCCTATTATACATCCCGTTCGCGAAACGAAATATTTCGCTATCAAAATAATTAAATAGGCTCAGTGGGTTCGCTCGTCGTATTCTTAGATTGGGTAACCACTATGGCGCCGCAATACCTCTGTTCAGGGGTTTCCTATTTCGTTTCAGAAGCAGGCTTCTTTAAATTAGCCCCCCCGGCTAGTCTTCTTGCGAATTCTTCGCTACTGTGTTCGTCTCAGTCCCGTTTACGATATTGCGGCGATCTCTCTTAGATTCATAATTTTCCGACTTTTCTTTTTCTGTTCTTCATTCTGTTATGTACGACTTTCAGCTCCATTGTGCGGCCCTGTCGATGTGTTTTCCTCTCGGCTTGTAATCGGGCGTAGCCAGTTTTATATATAAATAAATAAAGTAATAATAACCGTTTGTTTATTATTGTTTAAATGAGATTTTCCCAAAAGGATTAATAACAATAATAACAATAGATATATCAATAATAAAGTTACCACGACTTTATCGTCATTACATTGCAATCTTTTAATTTAGAAATTGGCTCTACACGATCGACAGAGCCAGCGCGCTACTGCATCAATAGTAAAAACCCCCCCATTGAAACTCGAGTTGGCCGCTCGAAGGTCAGAGGCAATTGGTCTGTAATAATACTCGTCAGTATGTTGCACTCGATATAAAATGCGTGCAACACGCTTCCACACTCTGAAGCTCACAATTTACATATATCTACCGTGAGCTACTTATACACAAGTTGCCCTTTGACGGAATACACAGATATATACATAGATATATAGACAGTGTCGTTTATTCGTACATATACACATATATATATCTATATTCGGCCGAAATATATTCCATCGTGACAGTTTTCGTCAACGCGGATCGATAAGTAGAAGAACAGATCACTCATAGACGGAGAAACACGAAACTAATGGATACCAGCTGTACAGCTGATCGAACTGTTTTCACGATCTCGTGTGTCGTCGTTAATGGCGTGTAACAACGCTATGGACGACGGGGAGCGCAACGAGCCGTAATTATTGGCTCGGCGACTGGCGGGAGCGTGGGTATATAACAAGATATTATTTAAGGATTATTGCCACAAATATCGTTGAGATAAGGAGACATGTGGAAAATGCGTGTGGCGACACGACGCTCGTGCTAATTGGAAACTTGATTGACAGTTCTGTAATACGCGTGCCCAGAGCGCATGCGCGACTCTCGGTCGGTACTCTCCGCGACTTCCTGATCTAAACGAATACACCGAGACGCGATGCGTTTCGCCGAGACGCGAATCTCCGAGATCTCGTTGCTACGACTCGTTACTTAAACGCTGACGTATCGCAGAGTCTCGACGAGTAAACTACATAGGTTTTTTTTTGCTCGGCGTTTCACGATAGTCTCCTACTTTCGAGCGTTCGAGCGAGACTTTGCTTTCTTAGGTTGGGCGGCAAACGAGCGCGGTTTTGTCAAACTCGATTTTTTCAATTCGCGGACATTTCTCTGCGTTTTAAGTGCGCCGTGTCTCGAGTCCGTAAATCACTTGCTACCGTGAATCCTTGCAAGGCCGCGTATCTACCGTGCACGCATAAAACGAACGGCGATAAAATTTAAAAAGTTACGTTGCCAACATTGGGAACGAATTCTTCTAGATAAATTCCGAACGGTATATATATATATAGATATATATATATGAGAGATATTCGTCTTTTACCTTCGGAAACCGAGGCGAGAGAACGAGTCTTGGACCTTCGCGGAATGGAAAATTATTTTAGTTCTTACAACTTCGCGATTATTCCATGACGTGTCGATACTATGTAAACAAAGTTATACCGAATTCGATAAATTCATTGAACAATCAATTAACGCGACAGGGTTTAATTAATAAAACTCGCAAAGAATTAAGTTGTACATACGCTGTTAAAAAATGTTTGTCTGAAAATCAACGAAAGGTATCGGAACTTACATTTCCTTTCTTACAGAAACTGTTCCCGAAATTTCACACACATGTGCGTTGCAATTTTTACATTGAAATATTTAATTTCAATGAAAATTGTTGTAAAATTTCAGATCATAAGCTCTGTAATTTTAATATCTGATATTTCCAAGCACACTTTAAGTTCCAGTAAATTTATTTTTAAAGTGTATGTTGCGTTTAAGTGCGTGCACATTGTAAAAATAAATTGTAAATTTAATGCACCATACTGGAAGTTCTACATGAAATTTAATATACAAGTTTTTGCACAAAAACGTTCAGTCCGTCAAAGTAAATTTCGGATCAAGTTTTTTTTACAGTGTAAGTAGGACAACATTTCTAGGACCCACCTTGGCAGGGTTGGCAGTAACGCCGCTCGCGACGACTTGAAAATCTTGTTGGACCAGAGCGATAACCGCCAGTATAAGTATCATCGTGGAACGTTCCACGGACCCCGTTCAGCTGCTCGGCGAATA
Source organism: Ichneumon xanthorius (assembly GCA_917499995.1). NCBI lineage: Eukaryota > Metazoa > Arthropoda > Insecta > Hymenoptera > Ichneumonidae > Ichneumon > Ichneumon xanthorius. Next base: position 13,223,504 of record OU824205.1, on the reverse strand, counting down.
AGTCAGTTCACCGGAGGCGCACGATCGGGATCACGAGGATATTTTTCCCGCTGCGACGCGCGTTTCACAAAACGGGTCGTTCAACATTCGCGATCGGGCGCCGTTTCGCTCCTTCGAGTGTACACTGAAGAGTTCGGCCCGCCGGCGTGCCGCATCCTCCCGCGCACGAGGAGTTTAGCCCCCTTGTATCGTTGCCGAACTCGCCTGCAGCGCGCTTCTCGTCCGAGAGGCCAGAAAAACAATCGCCAAAAAAAAAATAAAAAAAATAAACAACTCTTCCGTCACTCGCACGTCTCTCGTTTGTCACAACACTTCATCTGCGCAAAGAATCGTCGAAAAGTACGATGGCACGGGGTTTAATTGCCGGTCGAGTAGACAGTCTGCTGCAACGTATCGTGGCATTTTTTTCATATTCACATCCCAGCAGTTTTTACTTTATTTTTCTCCCACGAGCACGAGCGACCGAACTGCTGTCTGTTTCAACGGAACGCCGGTTCGAGAGAAAAATCGTTCGGGAATTTTTCTATTTCTTATTTTTAATAAATTATTTAGAGAAACGATAAAATTGTGTTCAGAGATCGGTCCCGTGTCCAGCCGCGGCAAGTGCTGCTGAGCAACTGGCACTTGCCACTTGCCGTTCGTGCCTCTCTCGGTTCGAGCTTCGCGAGCAGCAGCGGGGCAGCGCAGCGGCAGGTCTCCTCTCGGCTGTGTTGAACACAACTCGGCGCCCGAACAGCAGCGGGCACTCGGCAGGCTACAGGCGAGAGCATCAGCATCCGCGCGGCCAGTACACCGAGAGCTAACGAAGAGAGACCCGCGCGAGGAGAGCGCAGAGCCGAACGAGAGCGAGTTTGTACGCGTACGCGATATCAGCTCTTCGGGTGAGGAGCTCCGAGACAAGGCAGCGCAAGCCGCGCGGCTCGCCTCTCTCGCCGGACCATATATCTCTCGTCTGCATACTGTACATACCATAAGCCCCCCGAGCTATGCAAGTATACATAGTTATACACAGCGGTACCGCGCCGTATGATCAACGGGCAACGAGCGAGCCCCCTCCCCCGCACCGCGAACATCTTACCACCATCGATAACGCATAAGCGTATTTCCCACTTTCTTATCTGCAACCCCCTCCCGCCTCCGACGCCTCTGTTTTCGACCCAGCGTTCCTCCGTTACACCGACGTGCTCCGTTGCACATACTGTTTTCTCGTAAATTTCGTTAGTTTGCCCAGAGCCGATTTGCCCATGCGTGGACTTAATTTGTGTTGTCTGTAAATAATACACGAGAGGAACGGACGGAGATCTCTTTATTTCGTTAGTTTGTCCAGAGCCGATTAATTTAGATGTCCGCAAATAATAGACCTTAAGTTAATTATCATTGTTTCGAACAATAACACGAAACGGACGGACGAAGATCTTTTCCTTTCGCTAGTTTCCTTAGTTTGTCCAGAGGCGACGTGCGCATGCGTAGAATTAATTCGGATGTTCGCAAATAATAGTCCTTAAGTTTGTTGTCGTTGTTTAAAACAATAACACGAGACGGATGGACGAAGGTCTTTTTCTTCGTTAGTTTCGTTAATCTGTCCGGGGCCGATGTGCGCATGCGTCGAATTAATTTAGATGCCCGCAAATGATAGTCCTTAAATTTGTATTATTTTTGTTCAGAACAATAACACGGGACGGACGAAGATCTTGTTACTTTTATTTTTTTCGTTAACCGTGTCAGGTGTTGAGGATTTCGGTACGCTTGTCGGGTTTGCTTTATGTGAGAAACGAAGAGGGGGGAGGAGGGGGGACGAGGATCTTCGGCCTCCCTTTGGCGCACACACGCGCTCCTCCGCTTCGACGCTCGATCGTAGGTCCCGACGTTTGTGTGTAGCTTCGGTTCTTCTACTACTCAACCGCTGCTAATTATTCTTCCTCTCGAGGGCAGAGAGTCGTCGGAGAATCCCTCACGTCGATAGCTGTAAACTTTTTACGTTTCGAAAAATCATCTGCCGTGCCGTTGGGACGGGCTCGCAGCTGACCATGCGAACGGTGCGACACACCGTGGGCGCGAGCGAGTTCGGACTCCCCCAGAGGCCTCTGGGGGATCACTCTCTCTCTCGCTCTCTCGCTCTTGTAACCCGAGATCCGATGATAGGGCAAACGAGGAAAGCCCCGGAGAGAGAAAAGGAGAGACCCCGAGAACCGAGACGAAACGATTACGAACCGAGACCGAACGACGTCCCTGTCGATCTTTTTATCTTTTTTTTTTTTTTACGTTGGCAATCGATCGGACACTCGGCGAGGCGGAGAGGAACAATTCCCCCTCGGTCAGCGATGCGGCCTCGGCGTTCTACAAAAGACTCCAATAAAATATAATGACACTGTAATTGAGCGAGCAGGTTAGAATTAACCCTCTAACGCGATAACTCTCTGCGGTTGAACCGCTGCCCGTCGCACGGGTATTTATCGCGTCGTGCTCGAGTAAACGGCGTCGATAAATGAAATATATACCATAACTGGACGGTGTATATTGGATAACAACCTAGGGTATAACGATGATATTGTTCCTGCACTAGTCGATTCTCTCGGTCGTTCCGCACCGAGAACGGCCTCGATTATTGTTTAACGGTACAAAACCGTTTGGCTCTCCCGAGGCGGGGGTACTTTGCGGAGGACGTACGGTGAGAATTATAATAAAAGCCGAGGGGCGAGATAAACGAGTAGGGAGAGAGATCCCGAGTCACCCGCGCACCCAGGGCGACGCTGGAATACGATGCGATCCCGGTGACTCGAAAATCGATTCAGAACTGGTTACGGACATCGGAATGTAGCTCTTTTAACGCGAGCCGGGGGGGTTTCTCGTTCGGGGGGCATCCGAGCCGTACGAGAGACGAAAGGAGAAAGAGACCCGGAGAGCGCGTCGGAGCTCGTCCCTGCCCGCTGTCCAGTGTATCGGGTGAGGCCCCAGCAGAGAGACCCCTTCGAAGAAGCGCTTCGAGTTTCACGAGACCTCTCGGCGTGCACCTGTGTACCGACGTGCCGGCCCGACGTTCCATGTGGAGGGAGCCGTCTTCCCATCCCCCCCCCCTTTGCCAGCGCGAACGCTCTCAGCTTGTTAAATTTTAATCGGTGTCCTGATTTATTCCACCTGTGAGCTCTCGCCCAGCCAGTTCAGCCCCCCCTCCGAGCTCTCCGCGCACCTGTTGGGAAACCCTTCTCGAGTCTGTCTTTTCTCCTTCTCATTTACCGAGAGAGTTATACGTAGACAAATAATTATGTTACGGGAATATTTGTTACGTTTTTTTTGCAGGTATGCAATGCTGCAGGGATCGACTGTACCGATCGGCTCTCGAATATGGCCAATTGAGCTATAAAAATGTCGGAGGTCGTACCGTGCGTAAATTGTACAAATGTAAGTGGGTATTTTTTTACAGGGTGTTGTATAACCCAATTTGGCTCGAAAGTTACTTCGGGACTTAATGCCGGCAATGCAATTTCGTCGATTGTTTGCGTTCCGATGAAATAAAAGAAACCCTTCTCGAGTCTCTCTTTTCTCTCTCTCATTTATCGATAGTTATACATAAACAAATAATATATTACGAGTATATTTGTAATATTTTGCCGGTACGTAATGCCGCAGGTATTGACTGTACCGACCGACTCTCGAATATGCCCAATTGAGCTATAAAAAAGTAATTTTTAAATAATTATGTATTTTTTTTACGGCGTGTTGTATAACACAGTTTAGCTCGAAAGTGACTTCGGGATTCGATAGAGGCAATAAGAATTCGTCGACTGGCTCTGATTGGCCTGTAATCTCTACCTAAACATAACCTCTTTCTCGTAACCGCGCGCTGTTTGGCGTGCTTATAACATACACCCAGAGGGCTTCATTATTTTTAATTACTGTTATTACACGAAAGTCGCTCTATTGTTTGCGTTTCGATGAAACAAAAGCGAGCGGTAGTTGCGTCCCTGTGGCGAGAGCCAGAGGGGACTCAACAGGCTGCCGCCCGTTGGCCACTGCCGACGACTGGACTGACTGGACGGCCACAGATCCGACGGCGGCCAGGCGTCGCATCAAGAGCCGGGAGAACCCGCGCACACCTGTTCACCCAGGTATGCGGGGGTCTCTCACTCTCCGCCTCGCAGCGGGAACCCTCCGGAGGTGATTCGCGGCTGCTCTCTGTTCCAGTTGTGTTCCGGGCTGAGAGGAGTGGGCCGGCACTCAGACCACTTTGCTAAAGAGGAACAATCCACGCCTCAACTATGTATCCGATGAATCCGAAGAAAATCTTAACGATATCGACCGTAGCGTAAATCTCCGATACGGCGAGGTAAATCGTATGATTAAAAATACACCGTAAATTTAATGCTCTCCACAGCGTTAAACTTGACGTTTGCTTAAGTTCCTTATATCAATTGAACATTAATAGACTTTCTCGTAAAATTATGTATACCAGATATTAAAATTACAAATCGTTTGAGTGGAATTAAAAAAATATTTTAAAAGATACAAATTTGACTGTTAAAAAATGCAACGCACATGTGTTCGAAATTCCCGAAACCGTTCAAGTAAAAAAGCTTCCAAAACTGTTAATTAATTCTCAAACTTTGTCGAATTTTTTACAGTATATTATCTAACCGCATAGCTGGATTGTAAAAAAAAAAACAAAAAAAGTATAATAATAACATGCTTGAGACCGTATCGTGACGAACCCTCGGCGAGCGTCGGAACCCGCGGTGCACTACAAAGCTCTCCTCTCGCCGTCGATCGCGATAGGGGCTCCCCCGCCGGGCTTGGAAGGAGCTACGCGTCGGCCCAGAACGTATCGGTGCGCCGCAGTCGGAGGGACAGCTTTCCCGGTTCGAGCCAGACAATAGGACGCCACGAGAGAGCCGAAGAGAGTTCCTACAGTACAGTAACAATACACTGCTCGGAGCTGGTGTTGGTCGGCGGATACTGCGAGAGAAAAAAAGAGATACAAGTCCGTCGGGTTCTCGGCGACCTGTCGGCATCCACACGTCACGTGACGCCGCGCAACGGCAGATTCGCAGGCTCGACAACGAACGCAGCCAGCAGCCGAGCGCGCTCTCCCTTCGTCGGCTTCGTCCACAGCTTGGAACCATAATTTACGAGCGGTAGCCCCCGTACGTGGGCAGCTCTCTGCACCTTACCGACACACTATACTCTTGCCGCAGGAGACAGGGCAAAGTTGCCGTTCCGTCCTTACCGCACGACTTTCAAGCTGTCTTATAAGTCAGACCTCTTTCTCTGCTTCTACCCCGCACACGCGCTGTGATACGACGATGCAAAAAGTTACCGGGCGCTAGAGAGTCTGACAGATAGTACACATCGACAGGGTATTTTTTGGTCATACTTTTGTTATGCCCGGCTGTTTTTAACACATCCACTCTGTGCACATTTTGGTCGTACATAAGTTTAATTGAGCACAGTATAAATATGCACATCTCTGGAGTGCACATGGCAATGTATTTAAAAAATGGATAATTTTTAATAGTACACAATATTATTGTGCACAGGTCGATAGTACCAGCACTATTGTGCACAACTGATAACCCCCTTAAACCATGTAATAAGGCATACGATATAGTGGGCGTCGTTATTTTGCCCAGGTCAACCTCAAGTGATGTTTGTACCAATTGAAAATCCCTGAAAACGTCATTTCTCAAGTTAATTGAAACGTGCCTGTGGGGTCTTTTTAGTGAGTGTGAGGATAGTGTGGGGATTTTTAGTGATTCACTATACGGTATCCGAAGTTTCCCACCCATCCGAAGAGTTAACTTTTGGATGTATGCTGGCTTATATTAGTTACCATCCGGACGGATATATGTAACCTATTAGGGGTCGAATTTTAGGAGGCTAGTTTGAACTTAAGTTCGACCTTAAGTTTTCATACCAGATGTCCTTTGGCTACTCGGGATGTGCGCCGCGCGCAACCGGGATAAACTGGATTATTTCGGTTCTCAGTGACGGACGTCCGGATTCACGATTCACCCGTTTTTATCGCGCCCGACGGCATTAGGAACGATGGAACGGGGGCCGGGGCAAAATACCTCTATAAAAAATAACTTCTACAAAATACTACATACTAAAATACAAAAGCGTTGTTTCTCCAGGGGGTCAAAATACTTCATTGTGACGCTCAGGGCCATGAACGTAGAAACGAAACTCTCACGCTTAAAATTTTATATGTAAAATGACACGAGTTCTTTCCGTGAAAAACTATACCCGCCCAGTTCGAATAGGATTGCGGGAACGAGTCCGTTGATAGGTCTGGGTCTCCCCTTTTGTTACCTGCGCGTCAAAGGCCCCGAGACACCTCATCGCCTCGGATATATAAAACTATATAAATATACAAACTCCACGATCTTTGCCAACTTTCGAAATCTAGTCCCATTTATTTGCGAATATATGAACTGCACTGTTTATTCACGAGTTATAAAATCATTGATCGAGTTGGCAGGGGCAAGAGACCACCAACATAGCATGATAATATTTTTAAAAGGTTTCAAAAATATTTAATTTGAAATATCGAAAATATTTTACCAACATTAAAAAAAAAAAAAATTCCGCTCATAAATCTTACATTGAAGTGTTTCCGATATGTTTTTTTTTTTTGAATCAGCGAAATGTCAAAGATTGCGTCACTAATCCAATTTGCATATACACATCCGCATAAATACGGAAACAATCGTGGAAATATTTCGGTGAAACATGAAATTAAAAACATTTCAACATTTATATCACTATGTTTCTGAAATATTTGAGAAATTTTCCATTGACATATTTTGATAGAATATTTCAAAGTATTATTATCATATATTTTCAGACATATTTCATAAGATTTGAAAGATAGAAAATATTTCTAAAATGATTTCAAAATATTGCTTGCTATATGGGAAACAGCAGCGAACTATCCAACACTCAATTATAACCACGATTACCACGTTCGCGGTAGATCAGTGAGACTGTGTGTCAACATACTATTTATTTTTATTTATCTATTTGATATATAGTCGTGCAATGGCCATTTACAGATTGAGCGGGGACGAATCCGACGGTCAAAAAATCCTTAGCCAATGGGGAGAGTCGCTTTTGCAAATGAACCCTAGTTTAAAATGAACGCTTTTACAAATGACCAATAATACAAATTAAGAATTTGAAAAGAACTCACAGTAAACAGAAGAAAAAAATTATAATCCTTACAAGCTCCTCGACTGATCAGCTGTGAGAGACAAACTTCTCGGATATTTCTTTCAGTATGAGAGTTCGATCGGCAAGACTTCGATACTTGTATACTTTTCGCGTGCAGCCTTCGAGATCGTCTTCCCGTCCCTCCGAAGACAATTCGATGTCCTGACCGCCTTCGTCTTCACCGACGATCCGCAGATGCCAAATTTCACCGAAGTACATGGGATAAGGAGTTTTGGCGGTGTCGCGCGTCGATGTCGAGACGCACAGGTGCACCGGACGCTTGAGGATCCTCGAGCATGCGTTGATCGAGTCTTGAACGATCGCGCATAGTTTCGCAATGCCAACCTCCGACTGCTGCTTTGTCGCGGAGTCCCTGGCGTACGTGTCCATATCGTCGATCAGCAGGACCGATGGTAGAACCGCGAATGTGTGAAGAATCACGAGCTGCTCGATCAAAATCTCGTAAGTCGGCAAATACCTGAAAACAGAACGAATATGCGCGCGCATATCAATCGTTTAAGGTGGCTCGTGTACGAAGCTAAAAAATGTAACTGTTATTATGATGATAACATTATAGATATAATATTGTAAATCACATCTGTTATATACTCGATCATGTAATTTTTATATTGTGTAAAAAAAAGGGCTCGTCCCGTTTACACACTAATAAATAGATAAATAAATAAATAACATACATGAATCTCATGAGCTTGAACGCAGCCGGCGAAAGATTGGGCCTGTCGTGATAAGTGGCCGGCAGCGATTGTATCTGAGCAGTTGCGATGTAAATAACCCGGTGTCCTTCCTCGGCCCAGTGGATCGCCGCCTGCGAAAAAATTCAAGCGGAGAAACTTATCGGAAAGCGAAAACGGATCCTCTCGGTCGCCATTTTGTTTGTCGTCTTACCTCGAACAATAGGGATCTGGTGAGCTCCGGTTCGCCGCAGAGGAGCGTCGATTTCGTTGAATTCGCCGCGGAGAACATTTTTCAATGCCTCGAGGCTCCGGGAATCTCCGGTCGGGGCCTTTTTGAGGTTATAGGACCGGAAGTGAAGAATGCCGGGCGAGAGAACGGAAGTGGAAGAAAAAAAAACCCACCGCTTCTCTATATCTATACAATATAACCGACTCTTTATTTGCTTCGTTCACATTCCAAAAATATTGTGTACGGATCGTCGATTCCTCATTCTTCGGCGAAATTAAACAACTGTCGAGGTCGTCCGAAGTACATATAGGGAGGGGGTACAAATTACACGACGGAATGCGTCAATATAAGAAACGCTAGTAATAAATAATCACAGTGAAAATAAACAATGGCAATAATAAATGATAAACGCTAAGTAAGTCCATCGAAACAAATCGGATATATTATCGTTAAAAAAATAGTCAGATCAAACGATGTTCGTTATTGCTATAATCGTATTGTCGCATACGAAGTTACGCGTGGACTACGAGAGTTCTAAGTACAAACTGATATTGTGGTACCGATAATAGTCTCGCTGGAACCATCGACTGTCGCTGAGATTCGATTCTCCGATCGAACTTTCCGTTCGTCACAACTATACATCTACTGCTTTACAACGAAACACTTAAAACTCAATATTGTTATCGGCACATTGCTCCGACGATCGCCGTATCTCTCGGCGTCGATCTACGATCACTGGTTTCGTCGAAAATAATTATTATCTGAACAGGAGGATTGTTAAAGCGCGTTTCGACGCCTAGTTAAAGCTACGAGAAGCTGCTTCGCAAGCAGAGACTTTCGATCTCCAGACTCCTTCGTTTTCTACGATAGATACAATTATTGCTAGACATGTATAGTTAATCAGGTTCAGGTTGAAGCGGAAACTTCGTCAGTCCGGATGGTTTCACGGGTGGAAATTAGTCAAGTCTTTGAGGCGTTCACCTGTAACAGAATCATCAATTACGGTAATCGTTATCAACGTCAATCATCACCCTGAAGATATTTCCGAGAGACTAAATTTCTTGCCAATTACGATATTTGAGTTTTCCCAAAGATGAAATTTAAGTTTTTCCAAAGATGAAATTTGAGTTTTACCAATGGTGCAATTTGGTTTTTACCAAAGGTGAAATTTGAGTTTTGCCAAAGATGAAATTTGATGTCATGCAGATATCTTCGGGGTCAACGTCGATCTGAGCTTCCAAACTCGCCGCAGTGTGCACTTACCCAGAGTCTTCTTTTTGGAACAGCCTTTCTTTGATTGCGCGTTTTTGTCGGCTCCCTTTTGATACTCGGCGACTCGTTGATAAAACAATTTAACGTCCTCCTTGCCGTGACTGGACGAACCCTCCATTCGCTCAATGCAGTCTTGTACGAAAATATTGAACATCGTTGTCTCGACGAACCACTCGAGGAAGTACTGGACGGTTTTCGATGAGGAAGCCTTGGCGAAAGATTCTTTCTGCGATGCGAGAGGAAAAGACATTCTAGTACAGTTCCAACACGGTAATCGGACTTGCCGTGCGAATTTTATTATTTATTTTTTCGTCTTACCTGAAATATCACCTTTCCGTCCTGCTGGGTTACAAGATGAGAGTCGCAGTGCGAGCATGTCTCGATGAAAACCCGCATAAACGCCTCGGACACCAGAAAGTTACGGATTCCGTCGCCGGACTTAGTGTTACTGGACACCAGTTGGAGCGCCGATCTGATGCCCTTTTGCAGTCTCGACGGCAATATCGACGATTCGTCGCCCATCGCGTGCACGATTTTGGACGTATCTAAATCCACGACTATAGCCTGTTAAAAAATATATATATTACTTTAATTACTGTAAAAAAAGAAAACAGAAAACTAAATACACTACAAACAAAATTTAGTTTGAAAAGTAATGAACGGTATCGGAAGTTTTTTTTACCTAAACCGAAATTCAAACACATGTGCGTTACAATTTTACAGTCAAAGTTTATTTTTAATGAAAATGTTTGTAAATTTTAGGCACAAGACTTGTAATTTTAATATCTGGTATTTTTATTTTACAAAAACAGTACATCAATGTTCAGTTAATGTAAATAATTGAAGCAAATTTCAAGTTCCAGTACATTAAATTTACAATTAATTTTTGTAGTGTATGTCTCAATGATCGATAAGAGCATAGGCCATATCGCGGTCGATAATAAAGCCTGTAATGAACATTTCTCACGATTTCTGGAATGTACGAGCGGAAAAAAGTTGATTATACTCACGTCCTGCATGGAAGCGACTTCGGCGTTAACCGAGTTCTTCGACTTGAGAATGCCGATAACGAACGGCAGAGGGGCCTGAAGAATCTCAGACAATCCCGGAATGTCGGGCAACACCGGTATAAACGTGTGAGGCCAGGTGAACGGATAGAGCAAACTCTGCAGAGCCTCGACGCACGAGGAGAGCGTGCCGAGCTTGTCGCAGAGCAGGACGACTTTGCGTTCGAGGAGTAAACTCCCGAAGAGAATAATGAGTACTTTATTGCTAACGGTGTCGAACAATTGGCTCATGTCTCTCTCCTCGAGCCTCGGATCGCCCGACCGTATGATGACGCTTTCATTGGCATCCGAGTCGTTGAGAACGACCATCATGCTCTCGGATATGGATCTCTCGTTGCTAATCAGCGCCGAAGTCAGCTCGGCGGTGCTGTGGCGAACCGGACTGCCGCCGGAATCGATGAACTTCGATAGGATAAAATTTTTGTTGCTCATACTGTGTTCGATCGGAATCGAACGACCGGGTACGGATTGTTCGTTCTCCTCAGCAGCGATTCGCAGACTCTGTCCGGGCTTTGGCATGAGGCTGTTGTACAACTCCTCGATGAAACTCCTGCGCCGCTTGTCCGGCAGGCCGTGCCGGGACTCGAGTTCGAGCAGTACCTTGTGATAAAAGCCACTCGCCCGATGCTTCGTTATGAGACAATACGCGAGAGGAAGTATCGGTCCGTCCTCCGGTCGGACCCGGCAACAATATCCGTAACGACGATTGCCTCTCTCGTCCATGAGGACCAGAGAGTAAAACTGGTTCTGATTGGTGTCGCTAGGTGGCCAATCGCTCGCGTCCGGGAAACAGAAGTTCTCGATCCAAGCCGGTGTCTTTGCCTGCAACACCGAAGATCAATATCAACTCGAGGACGTCGATGAATGGTTTTTCCAGGGAGACTCGAGTCGGTGCACGGTAAAAAAAAGTTTGTACTTTGTACAACTTATTGTCCGCAAACGCCGACAATTTTTTGGTTGCTAATACAAAAATACAAACTAAAAGTGTTAAAGACACGGGAAATGAAAGGACAAGTTCGGATATTCAAACCTGAACAAACAAATTTGTCACTTATTTGAAAAAATTATTTTTACGAAACTTGACGGTCCGGTTTTACGGAATTATTATTTTTACGAAACTTCGAATTCCTATTTTAGAAAATCTTTTTTTTTACTGTGTGACACTTACGTATACAGGATATTTGTCCTTGATGTACGGCTCGCGCGTGCTCAAGTTCAGCTCGACCAGCAAGCACACTTCGAACAATTTGTTTCGTCTACTGACGAGACTTCCGCCGTCTCGTCTTTCCGAGAATTTCGAAGAGACCCTTCTAACGTAATTCTTCCGTTTCTCGGTCAAGCTTCGATGCACCTCATCCTTCGTAGGCCTGATACCGTTCTCACGATTCTTGAAGAGTCGTAGCTTCTCGTTGAAACTGGAGAGCTCGTCGCTTATCGAGGGACTCGAGGCGAGAGAATCCGTGTCCGACGATGTGTTGGAATCGGTCGGGGTCTCCGAACCGGCCATCACGAATTTTCCGAACGCTTGATTCAGCAACTGCTCCACCTGGACAAATTAATGTTAGAGCTTTAGAAGAGACATAGACAAATGTTACATCAGCTAATACTTTGCTTTTTCACGAAAGGTCTACAATCTCCGAATGCCATTCATTACAGTTTTTGTTACCGACTGAGTCTGCATAAGGTGAAGTGAAAGTCACGTGACGGGGCCATGAGTGTGAGAAAGATAGTTGCAATTTTCAAATTAACTTTATTCAATGGTGCTAATTTTTTGAGAAAAATATTAATTCGGTCCGGATGCGAAATTACCGTGTGCATTCGGCTCGAATTTGCTTTTTCCTCAAAAAAATTAGCACCCTTGAGAAAAGTTCATTACAGTTTTCATTACCGACCGCCATATTTCACTTCCCCTTAAGGTGACGCGGTAAACTACGCCCCCCCCCCCCCCGCCTGCCCCGCGCTCGGTCTGTAACGAATCGTCGTCTGCATTTTCCTTCGAGAAGGTTAATATTTCGTTGAAAGGCACCTCAGCTGTTCGTAGATAATTAGCTTCCTTCCGAAATATCAGCGGTCTCTGATAAAGCAGGAAAGTCGATTAGTTACCGACCGAGTCCGGCGCTCCGGCTCGCGAAGCGCGTCGAGCCAATATTTATTTATATGCATCGGTATTTAATCATTACGATCACGCGATACCATGTGCGATTCGCGGACGTTGAGTCACGAGGCGACTGTCAGCGTGACTCTGTCGGGGCTCCGAGGAATAAATTGCTTTACGTCATCGCCATGCAGCCGCGGCTCGGACGGAAACTTGAGATCGTCTCTCTCGCAACAGATCGTTGGTATTGTGTATCAAGACTCTTCCCTTTCAGGAATTTTGATGAGAGTAAATTGTGCAAAGAGGAACATTGGTTATAACGCTGACGCCGATGTTTACGAGCTAACTAGAGAACCAACGTCTGGCGACGAGCAAACCGAAGAACCAACGGTCTGTTTACGAGAACACACGCGACTCGAACCGCGTCTCTATGCGCACCTTTACCCGCACTCAGAGTCGTCTGCTCGTACGGCGAAATGTTGAAAGTGCGGTGCAACGCGTCTGCGCTTCGTTGCCCACGAGGTCCGACGTATAAGCCCGAGTGTAAATTCAGCATCGATACTCTTTGGTGTCTACAACAAAATTCGTGCGGTACGAAGCGGCGCTAATGGCGCCTGACGCGCGACCGGTAAAGAGCAAAACTAATGGATTCTCGTGTCCGAGAAACCGGATGGGATAGACTGTCGAAACCTTGGAAACCCGCGCGCCCCCCGCTATACGGACCTGCCCCCCTCCGCCGCCATGTTTACCTCCCACTTCTCTATTTTCGTTTCTATGAACAGACGAATCTTTATTAATCTCGCCGGCGTTCCTAGTCGATCGCTCGTCGAGCGGTTCGCGGCGATGATTTACCTTGATTTTGTTCACCTGGTCGGCCTCCAGTCTCGCGGGATGATTGTCCATGTTCAGCAGCGGACTTCCCGATACGTCGCTCCCCCGTTGGATCTTCGAACCTCCCGAGACATCGTCGGGCTCGTTGTTGTTGTCCTCGTAAACGAGAGGCCGTATCGACGTGCACTGCAAGGCGAAGGAAAAGAAATCTATTCAGCATCGTGTGACATCGAGGCGGGGGCGAGACAGCGAGAGCTATTACTATGCAAGCGAATGAAATTCGTTCGATATTTCAGGATCAACTTACTATACCGTAGAGCATAACGCCTACGGACAGGACTACGCGCTATATCTAGCAGACGCTTTCGATTGTCCTCCGACGCATAAACTGAACTGCGGGCTTCTCGAGCTGCTCGAGGCTCGGGGAGAATTCAATTAGTCGGCTTATAGCGATAAAAAAAAATAGCGAGTGTCCCGTTGTTTGCACAATCGAGAAAGAGGAGGGAACGTTTCGTTGGTGCAAGCTGCGCGGAACGCGACCCGGCGAGCAAACTGCAGCTCGCAGCAGCGGCTCAGCTGGGCCATCAATACAAGCGGTGTAGCCACTGGCGTGTTTACAGAACGACGGTGTCGCCGCTACGGCGAAGGTGGATGCTCGATGATTCTCGTGTTCTATCGTATTTCATTTCTCGGCATCGTCGCATGGCGAACGAATAATTAATTTAGCGACAACTGAAAGGGGCGGGGGGGGGGGGGATAGATAATAGCAACAGCTCTGCGAGAAGCGTGAGAGAAGCGGAACGGAATTTGATTAAGGAGGGTGTCTCGTTACATTCCCAGCCAGAAGTAAGGTTCAGAGAATATTTCGAATGCTTCGGAGAAAATCAACCATTCGAAAGGTGCTAAGCGTTCACTTATTAATAATTCCAAAAAGTTGTCAGCAAAATAGTGAAAAGAAAATTGTTCGACATAACAACCGGCAACCTAACTTTTCTTTTTTGCTAAAATTTATACGTCAATTTATTTCAATCTTTTTCCGAGTTTTATATAATTTTCTGAAGAATGTTTAAGCTGTATCTGCGAATTTTTTAGAACAATTATCCAGAAAATTCTTAACTATAGTGCGGAGTCTTTGTGGGAAAACATATTCAAATTTCGTGACCTTTTATCGATTTTTCAGAACAAAAAAAACATTCGACAATTTTTAAAAAATCTGAAAAAAATTATGTGTATTCGGATGAAGCAGCTGCAACCTCCTTAAACGAGTTATTATTGGTTACGATTATCTCCCGGTTATTTGCGGCTATCAATTTCTCCCTTTCGAATTGCTCTCCCGGCGGGAAACGAGAAACAACGAGCGCGTATCGATCGGGAAACTGCGGGGTCGCCGATAACAAATATCTCAGACATGTCGTGTAACAACACAATGGAACAATCTCAACCGCCTTATTATCAGAGCGCGCTGAGCTCGCCGTGACTTCGCCTCAGAGATTCGTTCTGCAAACATGGTTCTGCACGAGCTTTTCGATAATTGTGAGAAGAGTAAAAAAAAAGGTGCACGTAGGAAGAAGCACATAACGAGGCTCTGGTTTGAAACGAGCCGCTTCTCACGTTAACGCGATTGAGATTAATCTCTTTAACGGAGCCTTCCACCGTTACCCTCCCATTTAGTAACAGACTGTTACTGTTATGCCACTGGCATCGGCGACGCGTACAGGGCACATCGGACATTACACCAGAACTGTGGGAACCGAGCATGCCTTCGCTTCCTCGACTTTTAACAGTTAAACGCTCGGTCAAATATGACACAATCGACACATCGAACTAGGAAATTCCTCGGTTCCCGGTAAGCGCGTGACGCGCCTTGGTAATATTTAGGAATGGAAACTACATATACATATATACATACATATATATATATATATATATATATATATATATATATATAAAGCTTACTTAGCCTTCCTGTGCTTTTCTTTACTAGTTATTATTAATATCCTTTTAAGCGCATTAAACTGCAATTGTAAACTGTGCATTATTCTGTACTCAAACTTGTCTTCGCTTTGCTTTATGTACCGCCTAATCTGGATTGCTTGGTCCTTAGGGGATTTGTCCTAAGATACAATAAACGATCTATATATACATGGGGCATTCCACGTCAAATCAGCCTGTCCGCTCCGGCGCAAATCTTGACATTTTTTATACATGACACAAGAATTTTAACAATTTTTTCAGATTTTCCCGAAGTTTTTTTACCTAAAAACCTCATAAGAAACATCTTTAAAAATCCTTAAAAATCCAGTGGTGCAGGTAAAAATGGTCAAGCGATAGCCCATAATCAACCGATTTGAATCATATAAAAAATCGCGGGCCAAATCCAAGAAGTGAGTCTCAGGTCGATTTGGTATGGAACACCTTATATATATATATATATATATAACATCACGGATAATTTTTCCGGGTGCGTGACCGCCGTCGCTCGTTGTTCATCTGACGAAGCGGTATCTCGAATTACGCGCGATACGAGTAGTGCAATCTCGTCGGGTTAGTCTCGAAATTGCCGGACAATGGCTTTCCCTGTGATTCAATAAATGACGACTATGCACACAGCAATTGTAGAGCAATTGCGCTGCGCTCCCCCGACAGAGGGCGCGAGCGCGCTCTCTTCACGCCGGAGGGATCCGCAGCGCGTACCGAGTCATTATCCTGTTATCGAATAAAAATATCCACCACGGGCGTTATGCGAGTCATTGCGCTCTTACCATGTAGTGAAGTTCCGGCTTAGCGCTTCCGGTCTCGTTGGAATTGCGTTCCGATCTCCCGATCGAGTTCTCCTTGCAGCTGCCGAATCGCTCGTCGCGCAAGCTCCGCGAGAAGTAATTGTGCTCTTCCGGCGAGAGCATTCCGTATCCGGTGATGTCGGTGCCGGAATTTTTGTCGAAAGCGAAGGGTTCCGCGTAGACGCGCTCCTCGCCGTTCGCCGCATTTTGGCGCCTCTTGCCGTCGAGGAAGGTCGAGAGTTCCGTGGAGAGCCTCTTCGACGCAGGGCTCGAGGCGAGATCGTCGTAGAACTCCGAATTCCCCAACAAGAGATTCGATATCGAAGTCTCCAGCGAGTCCTCGGATTTCGATATCGAGCTCTGCGACTCCCTGAGCGACGAGGTCTCGGCGAAGTAGCTCTTGAAATCGGGCCTCTTCACCTGCTCGTATATCGACGAGCTGGCGCAGTTCAACGACGGCAGACAGTCGAAGGTCGAGTGCTTCCGGGTTTTCGAGTCCGGTGTCTTCGGCAGCGAGCCGAGTTTCTTCGAGTCCTCGAGGGTCCTCGAGAGTCTGTTGCAGAAACTCCGTTTCTCACGTCGCTCGCCGTCGCTGGTCGTCGATTCGCGAACTCCGTCGGTCGTGTCGAAACCGTTCGCCATCTCGCGCCTCTCCTTCCGAGCCATTATGACCTTGGGCCCGAGGGCCTTCTGATGCTGAATGAGAACGTGCTCGAGCTTCTCGAGCATCTTCTTCGAGTCCCTCGACTCCCTGGACTTCTGAGCAGGGAGCTTCTCGCTGCCGGACGAGCGCCTCGAGGGGTCGCTGATCCGAGGCTTCTCCTGGGTCTTTCGCTCGGTCCTCGGCAGCGACCTCGTCTCCGCCGGCGCTCTGGAGTAATCCTCGTCGCTGTGGCTTCCGCTGCCGTCGGGCCTCGCCGCCTCGCACCGACCCGTGACCGGACTGTGAGCGAACGTCCTGGGCGGCTTCTTCGGCGGAGGTCCAGCAGGCAACGGAGCTTGAAGAGCCGCCTTCAGAGTGTCCGTCAACTTAAGATCTACGAGGCTCTCTCGAGCCAACGATCTTTTCGGCGAATCGTCGTCCTCGGGGCGATTCAATTTCCTCGTCGTAAAGTCGTGCTCCTCCCTCGCCACTTCGCCCGTACGGTAAAGCGCGACCTCGTCGTTGCTCTCCGCGGCTCGGCATATCCTTCTCGATAACTCCTCTCTTATGTCCAGTATACTCGTGCCGCTGCAGGCGTTGTACTTGGAACTTTGGTGCGCGCCGCTCGGTCTCGCGACTCTCTCGTCGACGAAGGATTGCCTGCTCTGTTTCGTCACTTGAGTGTACTCGGCGCCGTTCTTGAAGAATTTGTCCAGTCGCGGAGAATCGTCGGGTCTCGCGTGGCTCGAAACGAGCTCCTCGTCGCGCGCGTAGATCGGCGAGATGTTCTTCTGGCGCGATATTATCGTTGTTCTGACGGTGTTCTCGCCGGCTCTCGGTTTGCAGTCCTTCCAGCCGTTGTAACGACTGCCCGCTCTGTCGATCGGGACTTTCGCGTCGTCTCGGGGCTTCCCGACGGAGGAGCTCGAAGAGCCGACGAGCTCCGGACTCGAAGTTCCGAAATCCGAAGTCTCGGGAGATTTTTTCTTAACGTTTCCGAGCTTGCCGTACTCGGGCTTCTCCTCGAATATCTTTACGTTCTGGTTGACTATCGAAGGGAGTCTCTCCTTCGTGGGAGACTGGAGATTCTTGGTTCTGGAGAGTTTGTCGCCCCTGAAGGCTGGCGTTCTCTTTATGTTCTTGCCCGGATTGGAAAGCTGCCGGGAGACGTTGAGCTTGAAATTCTTCTTCGACTTCACCGGAGACGCGCTCAGCGAGCGCCTCAGCGAGTCCTTCTGCTCGTCGGTGGCTCTTGCGGGCGGCTCTGCGCGTTTCTCCTTCGGCGACGAGTTGCGCTCAAACTTCTGCTTTATCATGTTGACCTTGGTGCCATTTTCGCACAGCGGATGGTGAGACATTGTGCTGCGATCGATATTCGGCTTTTTATGTTGATTCTACATTGTTCGGGTCACGTCCGTCCGAATCCTCGCTTGGTCCGGTAACACTGATCGAACTCTGGCGCAGAGTCGCCGGCAGTGTTTCTCAATGATTCGTGCATCGTTTAGCTGCAACAGATGGAAAGACAATTTTTTCCGTGATAACAATTAAGTTTATGAACTCTAAAAATTATGAATATAATGGCATGATTCCATGTCTTATATGGTCGTGTAATGAATTCAGTGATATTGACCAGTCGTTCTGTCTCTTGTTACACTTTTAAGACCTCTCAATTTTTGCCACCATGACTTAAAAAATTAAATAAAAAATTATATAATATCAAATTTAAAATATATTCACTTTAATATGTATATCGTATATGGTGTTAAAAAGGCTTGGATTCCACACTTTTATATCCTCTCAATTTGTGCCACTGTGACTTAAAAAAAATAAATAAAAAATTATACTACATTTAAAATAAACACGTAAAAAGAAAAAAATTTAATAAAAAAATGCTTGCATAGCATATTCGCATACTGTGAATATCGCATTATATCGATGTTAAAAGTGCTTGACCCGTACATGTTAATAATAAATTTAAAAATAAATAAATTTTATGCGTCGTGAAAAGATCGTGGTGGAAGGGGGGGGTTTGTCGGGTGTCCGGTACATTGTCCGACCGACGAGCCAAGCACCTGTTGCATTTGTTTGTCTAAGGTTATGTGAGTTTGTGCGCGTCGTTCGCATATGGCTCGATCTCGGCTCTACTCACGCGTAAACCTCTGCGACGCTTCACCGCAGTGTGAAGTATTTACTCCGAAGATGCGTCGAGAGCTATCGAAAGCTCGACAGGTTTAAAAAAAACGAGTCTCAGCGATTTCGTTTCGAAACTTCTCGGAAGCAAACGCGGCACCCTGTTATCGCTTCCGTTCCGATTAATCAATAAGACTCAACAACAAAAAAAGTCGCGTCCTCGCGCTCGGTCAGTTGCAATCGCCATATCTCCGATAGTGAAACACGCTTAAAACGTAACGTGTCACGGATCGTATTATTCGAATTATTTTTAAACACGCGTCGTGGATAGTTTTAGGTACATTTTTTCGTAGAACGCACTTTTCATTGCAAATTTTCGCTTCGCACACGCGCGCACCCGCGCACACACACGATCGCCGGACTACTGGAACTTGTTACAACTTTGGCATTCGGTATCGGAACATTTTACTATTCGTAACGCGTACACGTTCGCGTACACGCGCGGAACACTTTTCACCCGAGTCGCTCGAGTATGCATGTAGGCAGTGAGTTTTATAAATAAATGCAAGGGAGATAGCGGGAACTGCGCGCGAAGGAAAGGCGCCTTCGACAGCTACGAGGCTACTGCAGCCTCGTCCAATAGTGACCCGATATGCAACGAGCGCCGAGTGCGTCTGCTATGCATCGTTCCCTCTCGTCGCTTCGTCGCTGTCACTCGAGCGACTCTCTCTCCGTCTCCCTGTCCCTCACGCTACCAGCAAGACACCCGCTAATTGTCGGAATTAGATTGAAGCGTGCGACGTCGACGAGGCACGGCGGTCTCTGGCCGGAGATTCGCGATCGAAATGTTATCGCACGCTTCTCAACCGTGCGGCAATGCCATAAGGCGGCGATATTGTTTTGACGGGCCGATTAACCGGCGTTATTGAAATTCAAGCCGTTGCCGTAACGTGAGATTGCACGTATTTTTTTTTGTTATCAAACGCAATGCGTTTCGGTTTTTTTTACGCTACGCTTGCATCGATCTGGGAGGTATGTTATAGTGGCGTAGTTTTGTTAAAACAAAAAAAAACAATTAACATGTATTTGTCTATTTACAAAAAAACGTATAGCACTTTATATTCTGTACATCGAAGACTTTCTCGCTTCCACGGCTCGCGATTCCAGCGTCGCGCATCTGTTGTCCTTCATCTGCAACAATTGATACTGTAGCAGGCTGCAAACGCCCCGTATATGCGGAAGTGTGTTTGCGATCGTCAGACCGATAAACGTGCCTTTACATGGGCGTATAATATTATTCCAATCAGAGTCAGGGTGATGCCTATAGCTTGATTGATGGCCAGAGATTCGTGAAAGACGAGCGATCCGCCGAGGAGAAGCAGACAAAACTTGCAGTGACCGACCATGTTGTAAGTCAGAGGCGACGTGTATCCTATTATCCAGTAGGACGTGAGATTGACGAAAAACGCAACCACGCCCGATACGAGTATCATGACCTGAAAAAAAGAATGAAACCAATATTGAAGGTTCAAAAACGCCGCGCGTAACATGCGCCGAATTGGATGCGCAGTACACATGATTCACACATACTTTTTTTTTAAGATTCTAATGAACTTAATTAAAAAATAAAACGAATAGCACTACTTAACTGTAAATCCTTTTCGAAAAAAGGTTTTTTGGTTGCATAATAAAATCATAAAAGAAATAAATAGATAAGTAAATAAATAAATAAACAAATATAGAAATAAATAAATAAAACTCTGTCCAGTAACGTATATTCTCCTTGGCACTTACAATGTCCAGTAAGGACCATTTGTGTGCCAGCGTGTTGCCGACAGGCTCCAAAATTGGCACCAGAACGAACAGCATAGCTGCGGACAGAGGAGCTTGGTAGTAGAGCAGTTGCATAGGATCCATCTGGAACTCTTTCTGCTTTCTATTGACCCACTGTCAACGAAATAAATACGACCAATAAACTATGTCTCTTCGTTGATCAAAGGGTATCATTAGCCCACTGTAAGTTTCCTACGTACAACTTGGTACAGGGACGTGACCAGCACCCCCAACGTCGCGTACACAGTGCCTGCGACGTTGAATTGCAGGTCGTAATAGAAATTAATGACGACACCCATGACGATGGGAACGAGTGTCATTTTGACGAGTGTACCGAAGCGTTTCTTGTAAAATATCATCTGCATCGCAATGACGCACGGAGTGGTGAGCATCTTTGCCACCTGATAAGTGCCCACTGTGTTGTGCGCCAGACTGAGGTTAGTGAGCACGACGAAGCCGCAAAAAGTAACGGCTATGGCGAGCATCTCCTTAACGGCTACGTCCTTTATGCAAAATACGTCGAGTTTCTCGCATATTATCAAACCGACGAAGGTAACGACGAAGTGTATCATGGACAGCGTTATGTTCGGAAAACCAATGTTTACGTAAAGCCATTTATTGAGAAGAACTATTATTATCGAGAAGACTATGTTAAGAACGAGATAAAAGGCGGTCGTTGTTTTTTTGTGCATTCTCGACGACGAACGATCGGATTATAAATCCTTATTGTAAATTATATGTATATTATAAATCCTTGTTATCTTTAATGACATCACAGTGTTTCGTCACATATACACGTTGACAGCCGGCTTCAACCGACCCCACCATCTTTACTCGCCGATAGCGAAAGATAAGGGTCGGCAGGAGAGTTCGCGTACTTACCGACCAGGCCGATCTAAGCCGCAAAACGTGCGCGTTCTTTCGAGATATCGAAACGAGCCCCGGTCACGCCATCGTTACGTGTGTTAGTTAGTAATGAATGGATGATTATGAAACAATAGCTCGAGCTATAGCGATAGAGCATGCATCCCCTTATAGCTACGTCCTTTATGCAAAATATACGTCGAATCTCTCGCATACTATCAAACCGACGAAAGGCACGACGAAGTTTATCATGGACAGCGTTACGTTCGGAAATCCAATGTTTACGTACAGCGATTTATTGAGAAGTACTGTTATTATCAAGAAGACTACGCAGAACGAGATAAAAAGCTGTCTTGTTTTTTTGTGCATTCTCGACGACGAACGATTATAAGTCCTCATTATAAATGATAAATTATAGATCATAAATCCTTATTAAAAATTACAAATTATAAATCCTTATTTTTTTAAATGGCATCACGGCGATCCGTCACATATACACGTTGACAGTCGGCTTAATCCGCCCGACCATCTTTACTCGCCAATGGCAAAAGATAGGGGTCGGCAAGAGAGTTCCCGTACTTACCGACCAGGCTGAAGTGCGCCGAAACGTACGTGTTCCTTCGAGATATCGAAATGCGCCCCGGTTGCGCACACCGTGTGTGTGTGGTTAGTGATGATTATGAAACGATAGCCCGAGAAGTTCAGTGTTCTCACTGCCCCTGGGTTCCCTCTTCGATCTCTAACCCCCTTATTCACCTTCGAAGGCGAATAACGAGAGGTCCACGATGCAGGCTAACTTGTTGAACCTCGTCACGAGCTCCGTCAGGGTAAGAACATTCGTTAATAACACACTCGTCCCCGACCGACTGTTACACTTATCTCGCTGGTTACCACGTCGTTCCGAGTCTCCTTCCGAGCTTCCCGAAGGACGAGACTTCCTCGTAACCCGATCCACCTTGCCTCCCAAAGTTAACTTAAAAACTTCGATTAGAACACTAGACATGACAGCTTCCCCTCACTTCTCCCTGTTCGGTGCGAATCGCATGGACAGCGATCCGTCGTTCCGAGTCTCCTCCCAACTTTCCCGAAGGACGATCGTCCTTCGGGAAGTTCGCAATAACGCAGTTGAAGCAATACTTGCTATATAAATAGCATATATCGCAAATGTTGCGCCACCTGCGTCCGTTTCGTGGTTCCTGTCTATGTGGGAGATTCCCTCGTAACTTGTTCACTTTGCGGCCCAAAGTTTAACTCACATTTTTTTATAAGAACACTATCGATGACAGCCACCCCCCCCCCTCCCTCCCTTCTCTCTATTCAGTACAAATCAGACAGTGACAAAATTGAACAACGCAGTCGGAGCAATATTTGTGACATGAACATATTTTGTAAATATTACGCCAACTGGGTTCGTTTCTTGGATCACTTTGCTTCTCAAAGTTAATTCAAAAACTCTGATAAGAACACTGTAGATGACAATCTTCCTCCTCGCTTCTTTATATTCCATACAAATCGCACAGACAGTGACAAAGTTGAACTCCACAGTTGGAACAATATTTGCGGAATGTGCAGCATATGTTGCAAATATTGGGCCAACTGTGTCCGTTTCATGGTGCCTGTGTATTTGGGAGACCCCTTGTAATTTTATTATTATTATTATTAATATTTACAGAAAGGAAGATTTAAACTTCTGTAATCTGCTTTAAAATATATATATATATATATATCTGATATCACATTGACATATGAGAGTCATCTGTTTTTGAACTACCTTAGTCCACTTTGCTTCTCAAAGTTAAGTCAAAAAGTTCCAGAAGACCACTATTTGGGGCTGGGAAATATACGTTATAGTGACGAATTGATCTGATTGGTCGATTCTGTCAGACGATGCTAGCATCTGACAAAAGGAACCAATGAAATCAATTCCTCATTTTAACGTGATAATTTTTGCGATTTGATACAAAGCGCCAAAGTTCACGGACTCGGAGTGTACAAAGTCGTTTTCTTTTTCCAGCCTGGGTGCGTGAAACATGTCGTCAGGCCGGCGCTGTCCGTCGCTCAGCAGAGGAGGTACGCCAGCACGATGGACGCCGATCTGGTGGTGATCGGAGCCGGTCCGGGCGGTTACGTCGCGGCTATCAAGGCCGCTCAGTTGGGCATGAAGACGGTCTGCGTAGAGAAGAACCCCACGCTCGGCGGCACCTGCCTCAACGTAGGCTGCATTCCGTCCAAGTCTCTGCTAAATAATTCTCACTATTATCACATGGCTCACAGCGGCGATCTCAAGAATCGAGGAGTTATGGGTAGGTTGGTCGTTTGATATTTTGCCGAGACGGAGTCGTCGAGCGGAGCCGTTAAATTTTGCTTTTGCAGTGGACAACGTGAGACTGGATCTGAACAAGCTGCTGGAGCAGAAGGACAGCGTAGTTAAGGCACTGACCGGCGGTATCGCGGGTCTATTCAAAAAGAACAAGGTCGAGTGGGTCAAGGGTCACGGTAAGATAACCGGCAAGGGTCAAGTGAGCGCCCTCGGTCCCGACGGCTCGGTGCAAACGACCATAAACACCAAGAACATCCTGATCGCGACGGGCAGCGAGGTGACGCCGTTCGCCGGCATCGAAGTCGACGAGAAAACGATCGTGTCGTCGACCGGCGCACTCTCCCTCAATCCCGTGCCGAAAAGACTCATCGTCATCGGAGCCGGTGTCATCGGTCTCGAACTTGGCTCTGTTTGGCAAAGGTAATTCGACGTTCCGGTAAAAAATATAATTATATCGATAATTATCAATAATATTAATATTATATTATTTATTCATTTACGGGATAAATCCTTTTACAATGAAAAAAATACACACAGAAAGAGAACAATAAGATTTCGTTTAATATAGTATATTCCAGATAGATGAAATTGTAAGATCACAATAGATTAAATTCTGATAATGGGGTTCCAATGGAAGAGAAGTTTGGAAAGAAATTTAATACTTATATAATAATAAAATAGAATATAATAAATACAAGATAAAAAAATAATAAAGGTAATAATATTAATATTAATAATAAATTTAAAAAATAAGTGCGATTACGTCACGAAGGTGTTGAAATGTTTGCTTGCAGGCTGGGCTCGGAGGTGACGGCGGTGGAATTCATGCCGTCGATAGGCGGTGCCGGTATTGACGGCGAAGTGAGCAAGACGCTGCAGAAGATTTTGAACAAGCAAGGAATAAATTTCAAGCTCGGCAATAAGGTGACTGGAGCGACGAAGACTGGCGGTGAGATCCACGTTTCCATCGAGGACGCGAAAGATCCGGCCAAGAAAGAGACGTTGCCTTGCGACGTTCTCCTCGTCTGCGTCGGCAGGAGGCCGTACACCCAGAACCTCGGCCTCGAGGAGATGGGCATCGAACGGGACGAGAAGGGACGCGTGCCGGTCAACAACAGATTCCAGACTGTAGTGCCGAAGTACGCGATTACATTTTTTAACACACACATTTTTATCGAAGTTGCACAACCGACTTATCAATCGAAGTTTCTCAATCAATGTATTAATCGAAATTTCACAACTGACTTATCATTCGAAGTTTCACAACCGGTTTATTAATCGAAGTTTCACAACCGATTTATTAATCGAAGTTTCACGACCTATTTATAAATCAAAGTTTGATAATCGATTTATTATTCGAATTTTCCCAACCGTTTTATTAATCGAAGTTTCACGACCGATTTATTAATTAAAGGTTGATAATCGATTTATTAATCGAAGTTTCGCAACCGATTTATTAATCGATGTTTCACAATCGATTTATTAGTCGAAGTTTCACAACCGATTTATTAATCGTTGCAGTATCTTCGCCATCGGTGATTGCATTCACGGCCCCATGCTGGCGCACAAGGCGGAGGACGAGGGAATAATAACGGTGGAGGGCATCGCCGGCGGTGCCGTCCACATAGACTACAACTGCGTGCCGAGCGTCGTCTACACTCATCCGGAGGTCGGCTGGGTCGGCAAAACCGAGGAGGATCTCAAGAAGGAGGGCATCGACTTCAAAGTCGGCAAGTTTCCGTTCATGGCGAACTCCAGGGCAAAGACGAACTTGGAAACCGAGGGCTTCGTAAAGGTTCTCGCCGACTCGGCGAACGACAAGATCCTGGGAGTTCACATGATCGGGCCGGGCGTCGGAGAGCTCATAAACGAGGCCGTACTCGCGATGGAGTACGGAGCGAGCGCCGAGGACGTCGCGAGAGTTTGCCACGCGCATCCTGTTAGTAGAAAAAAAAAATCTCGGGACACACTCCCAGTCGGCATAACGCGGAACGATGATTAATTTATTGATTTAATTATTTATTTTCAGACTTGCTCCGAGGCTCTGAGGGAAGCTCATCTCGCCGCGTATTTCGGCAAGCCCATAAATTTCTAAGCTCGCCAGTTCGTCGAGACAAAAATCAATTCTTCGACTCGACGGTCGAAAAAAAACCTCGTCTTAGCTTCTACCTAGTCTACGAAGATTCTCGCACCGGAGAGAGGGAGCTGCACCCGAGAGCCGAGAAGAGCGTCGCGGCTGCACCGCATCGATGGCGTGGACCGCGCAAGTGATGAGGGCTGTAAATATAATCGTTGAAAGAAAAATCTACGATGACCCAGGAGGGGAGGGGGATGAGACCCTTTTGTAATAGATATTTACCGTCGTCTAACGAATCATTGTATTTATTTAAAAAATAAATAAATAGTGAATTAGCTCGACGAGTACGAAATCTCGGCGTCGCCAATCAAATCCACTTAAGACGATTTCCCGGTACGTTTTATGACTCGCGGGTTGCGCAATTGAACCGCGCGAGTTTCTTCGGTAATATTCGTTTGAGGAAACGATAAGTCTGCGGCGGACAGCTGCAGTTCGGCGTCGCTCGGCTTTCACTCGAGTTCCGTGGCGTCGAGAGCCTTGACAATTGCCGGCGATCGTACCGTAAGCGCGGGCAAAAAAGAAAAATACAAAAAAATTTAAATACGATCGTTCGCCATACCGAACTGCTCCATCGCTCTCGGTCGTCTTCGGCAAATAAGCCCGCCGCAGGGAGCAAATCGCGACAATAGAATCTTTTGAAAGGTAACAATGAGGGAGTGGTGGGGGAAATCCCAGGGACGTGTGTATTTACCGTTTTATCAAGGCTGTCTGAACCACTTGCGCACTTTACGCTATCTCGCGGATGTACATTGTTACAAAAATTGAACATTTAATGCACCGGACTAGACTTACAATTTTGTTTTCCCGTAGAGGAAGCTTTGCTTTCATGAAAAATTTTACAGTCCACCTACACAGTTTTCCAGTCTCTCATACACAGTACAAAGATGTACTTTTTGGAGCAATTTATTGTCGACAAAAGTCCCCAATTTTTAATTTGTTAATTTTCCGAGCGCATCATCCGGCTATAGTTTTACAAACAAAGGTACAACCTGAAATTCCCAATGACACTGGAAAATAGAAGGACAGGTTTGTACATTCAAACCCAAACAAACGAGTTTGTCGCTTACTTAACAAAAATAATTTTTACGAAACTTCGTATTCGGATTTTACGAAATAAATTTTTACTCTGCACAGTCGGCACGAAGTGTTATCGAATTAGCCTTTTTCGTTATTATAACGCGACTGCGCATGCACGGCTGTTTTCTGTAACGAATTCTCACCAAAAAACGACCTTGCGCATGCGCAGTCTACCTTGCCGTAACGAAAAACACCGAACCGAAAGCACCTCAGTCCGTTCGGAAACGGGGCGCCCCGGGGTTCGGACGGAAAATTTTCATCGACGCGGAAAGAGGCGATATCCCGGTAGACGTTCCTGGGCACCCACGTGACATCTGGTAGCCATAGTTGCCGGCACACGGTCTCGGGGGGGTTCGCGTGTCCACACAACGGCAACGCCGCTCTCGGCACGTAGAGCCCAGTGTGGCACTTGTGCGGCAGCAACACACCCAATGTTTGTGTTTTCGAAATTTGACGGTGTTACGCGAGTTTAAAAGGATTATTTGAAAAATCGACGAGGCATGTAGTCCCTCGGGGCTCGTCACAAGCCGAGATGTGGACGACGACGAAGACGACCAAGTACGCCGTCGGTGAGTCTACCGAAATTAGCCTTCCGCTGCTTTTTTATATGTGCTCGACGCACACCGCATCGAACCCCACCGCGCTTACTGCGAGCTGTCAAACTTCAACCCTCGCTTCGAATCTCGATTCGAATCCTCCCGACATACATTCGCGTTTCACTGCGCTCCAGATCTCTCGGCTCGGACGTAAACGTCCTTGCGAATACCATCAGAGTCGTGTTTGTCATTATAAAAAAATTTAAAAAACTAAACAACGACGATCATGCGATTAAGCCGTAGAATGAAAGCGCTGCTGCTGGGCTGCTCCTGTCGGTGGAAGAGACGTTCGTGCGTGAGCGCGGCTCGTGCGCGCGCCCGCACTCTCTTTGCATCTGTGTTGCCTCCGTGTAACGTCCCATTCATCCATTGATCGTGGCACACGAGAGAAACACGACGAGTAGTAAAAGGGACCTTCCTCTCCCCATGGTTTCATAAGGCGAGCCGGTTACATAGTTTATACGTAGACCGGGAGCGGTGAGGAGGAGAGGGGGTGGGAGACTAACTTGCAATTAGGTCTAAATAAATTCCCGCGGACGGGTACGCCGAGCCGGTTATCCCCGGGGATAATCGAATCAGACTGGCCGTGCTCCTAGCGCTTTTACAACGTTCGTAATTGGCTTATCTCTGTCACTGTCCCAATGCCATTCATACCGAAGAGGGAACAAAAAAAAATTGAAGAGGTTTGTTATCGGACGGCGCGGTTTGTGCAGTTCCTCTTTTCATTTCATTCGTTCGACTTTATCGATTTCAATTTCCCTTCG
Source organism: Ichneumon xanthorius (assembly GCA_917499995.1). Classification (NCBI taxonomy): domain Eukaryota; kingdom Metazoa; phylum Arthropoda; class Insecta; order Hymenoptera; family Ichneumonidae; genus Ichneumon; species Ichneumon xanthorius. The sequence goes on along the minus strand of OU824205.1, from coordinate 13,194,965 downwards.
GATTTTTTGCGGTCAAGCCGTGAACGCAGACAGCGGTGAATCGCGATGAATCGCACAGGCAGACGAAGCAGCGAGGCTGCACCTGCTGCTTTTTTTTATAAGTTTATTTTCAGATTGTGTTACAATATTATAAATAGGAGGTTGAAAATACTCAAACAAAAAGGACCAGTCGTTATAAGTACAGGTCGTTGGTTCTCGCCTATGTGCTTGTGGGTATTCCTTATGTTGTTATAACTTTAGGTAAATCCAGTAGCTGTTGAATCTGCATGTGTTGCTTTTTAATAAATTTATTTACAGATTGTATTACAATATTATAAATAGGAGGTTAAAAATACTATAAACAGCCGCGTTATGAGTACAGGTTGCTGGCTCTTGGCCCTGGGCTTACGGGACTCGCCGTCAGGAAATATTCATTACGTTACTATAACTTTAGGCGAAACCAACGGCCGTTGGGTCTGCACCTGCTGCGTACTGCGTAGACCGCGCAAACCGTGTGACGAACCGTTTGCCCTGGAAAATTCATGAAGAGCCTATCCGCACGCAACACACACGCATACAGTCACAGTCACATTGATAAGCAATCCCTCGGTGACTCGTGTTTCGATAATCCCGCACGAGGAAATTACAGGGAAGGAGGTTACGTTGTTAGTCAGCCGAGGATCGTCGTCTGCTGCAACGGCGCGAGAGGGCTAATTACACGACGACACCGGAGTGGTGTGTAGCACGAGTGTGACTTACTCTCGGTTTGCCGTACTGGCTTCAATTATAATCCACGTGTTAAAGTCGAGCGAACGGCCACGTTGCGAGATTGTACGTAGTACGACCAGCAGCGTGCAGGACGCTCTACAAATACACACCCGGTGTTATTCGCCAGTGAAATATGTCGAGATACAGCACCGACATTTCACTGCGACCGACCGCTGTGCGAATGTATGTGAAACACGATAGCGACTCGCTTTACTGGGCCGGAGAGGCAGGGGGGAGGGGGGGGGGGGGAGAAAACAAATTCGTTTATGGAAAATTGATGATGTTCGCATCGCGAAACGAGACTATAAATTCATCCACAGATTTAACGTCCAATCGATCATACTGCGAATAAATCCGGTACGCGTTACGACTGACGTTTTTCCGATAAATTTGTAGGTTTTTTTTTCAATTTCTTTCCTTTCTTATTTTCGTTAATCGCTTGGAAAAAACGTACGGTGCGGTGAATTTTATTCGCTCGCAGATTTGAATCGTTCGTAGACTCGAGACTGTAGATTAATTAACATTGGCACGAATATCCGGTTGTCCGATTTTCACGTTCCACCGAGGGCCTCGAACTTCGCTTCCGTAGCGAGAAGTTCCTCCGCGTGAGTATCGACAAGACGGAAAAAAAAGGTTCATCGCGTCGCTGGTGTTCGGGAAGTTCGGAAGCGTTTCGGTTCCGAATCACGAGTCTTTCCTGCCTCGGAGGTTAACTTTTATCGGAACTAACGGTGCTTGCGGGACACGTTCTATCTCACGTAGAATCAGTGTCGGGTCGGGGCAGGTATAGACCGGCTGAAAAAAACATCCTAGGTCGCTCATCGTCGCCTGAAAAGTGCGTTTATCCCGTAAGAGAGTTTTATTCTCGTGGTGTAAAGGCCAATTTGCAAACGACCATCTGCGCGTCAGCGAGATTTCCTGCAAGCAGTCTCTCCCCTCTCCCCGCCCCTTCTCCTCGCCTGTCGGAATAACAACAGGACGGCAATCACGGATGTGAAAATGATTCGTGCTCTAAGGTTGAAAATTAATCGCAGGCCCCCACCCATCCTTCGCCGGATAATCACGAAACCCATTCGTTCTGTTCTTTCTACCGTAGTCGCACTTTAATCTATCCCTTCGCTCTCGCTGCTCGGATGCGACGGCGGAGGGGCAGGAGGGGAAGGACTTTTCAGCCAGCTGTAAATATCCCGATGACAAAGAATCGTAGTGGCCGCCGCTAGTGCGAGAGATCGATATAGGAGGCTCTTTGCGTTTGGCTGTTGCGTTTTCGTTTTCTGGCAACGGGCAACGTCGCTCACCCTCGGAGCCTGCGATGGATTCGTTGTAGCCCAAGCGGTCATTGTTTATGTCCAGTAGGTTCATTTGAGGCCGGCTACCCGACCAATTAAGGTAACGGTGCCGATTCCAATTCCAAAGTACCAATGCTCGGACGGACAAGAGCATCCCCAAATCCCAACTGTTATTAATTGATCAAGAATACATTTGTTGTGAAAATAACTGAAATCAATGTCAAGCCGATAGTTACTGGGTTTCTAAAATACATCGATTAATTACAAAGGAATAAATATGTTTTTTAAATACGAAATAAAATAATAAGAGTCAAAATGTACCAGTCTGCGAACGCGGTTTTTCGGCACGTCTTTATATTTGGACACTGTTTGGTGAAAGTCCCAACTACTGAACACGTCCCAGTGGCTGGACAAAGTGTGCGTGAAGACGAAAATACAATTTTTTTGGGCATGTCTGGTCTGCCCCCTTAGGTGTGCGGCCACTCGTACTTTTACCTTATGTCGAAATCTTTCGGACAATCGTAGATTTCGAGAATTCTGGTGTACAAACTCAGCCAGTTCACATTAACTAAAGTAGAAGGTAGCTTATATTGTCTTCTAAACTATATCGTCAGTCTTTTAACAGAATGCAACAATAGAAAACTTTTTTCTGCGCATCAAATAATGTCTGTAGATACGATAACAAGTGAAAAATTGCATTTCTGATACTTAAATTCGGAATAAATCAAATCTGCATAGGGCGCGTTCGACGACTGGGACGTTTTCGAGCATTTGGTGCCTTACGTCCAGTCGGTTCATTTGAGGCCGCCCACCCGACGAATTACCGGCTACCGCGAAACTGCCAGCCGACGATCGACAGCTCTCCGTGACTCCAGCCCTTCGGAAAATCCGCCGCCCCCCTCGAATCGAGCCGGGGCTCGCAGACGAACGCTGAACGGTGAGAGGTTATAACACACATCGCACGGAGAGCACAGCCGGCTAGCGGCAGTGTTCACCCTTCGCGGGGAATGTTTTATACCGAAAAGGGAGAGCTGTTATTGATTCGATTCCCGGGGAAAAGCTAGGAAAGCGACGGTGAAAGCCTTCCAGCCTGCCGCTGGTCCCTAACGTGTCGCTTCGACTTCCTTTGTTCGCCCCCACCTTCCCCTCCCGCGCTTCTCCGCCCCGCCGTTTGTGTTTGCTACTATCGCCATATTCGCGCGACGAGCGAGCACAAGAGGAGTATTCGAGTCTCGTATTCTTTTGCAGAAGCGTGTGAACTTGGCATCTCGCTTCTCACACTTGTATATGTATACGTATAATGTAGATATATATATATACATGTTCCTCCGATTCGTGCCAATCCAGCGAAAACTGCCGAGCTCTCTATATTTGTATTTTTGTCGTTGAGCCAGGTATTAAATTTTTTTTAATCCACGACGGCTCCTCCAGCTATCTACTCGTCTCCGACTCGTAATAAAGTTGTACCGTGGTTATTTTATTGTTGACGTCGAGGCCACCTTGGGATTTAAAAGAAAATCGGAAGCGTCGTCGCCGGACTCAGAATGCCTTGGACATGATAAATGCGCATAATATTCATTTCCAATATGGCGTAGTATCAAATTTTCGTTTCTTTCTTTCTGTATGGAAGTTCTTAAATTCGGTCTGACCATGAAAGTATCTACCGAGTTTCTTTATAATTTTTTTTTTTGTATTTTTGTATTTTTGTCGCTGAGCTGAGCTGAGTATTACTTTTTTTTATCCTCGTCGGTTTCTCCAACCGTCGTCTCGTACCCGACTCGCAATAAAGTTGTACCGTGGTCACTTTTTATTGATGACGTCGGGGCGACCTTGGGAATTGAAAGAAAATTGAAAGCGTTGTCGCCCGTCTGAAATGTCTTGCAAGTGATATAATGCATATAATATTAATTTACAATATGGCCTAGATTTTCGTATCAAATTTCCGTTTTTTATTACTCTGTAAATACGATGTTCGGAATATATGTAACTTTTTACATTCGTTACATTCCGTGGGACCCTGAAGATATCTACCGACTTTCTTTATCAATTAAAAAAAAATGTATTTGTATATTTGTCGTTGAGCCAAATATTAAATATGTTCTTTACACAACGACTTTTTTTTAAATCCGATCATCGTCTCTTGCCCGACTTGTAAAGTTGTACAGTGGTAATTTTATTGATGTCGTCGAGGTGACCTTGAGAATTGAAAGAAAACGAGAAGCGTCGCCGCCCGGCTCAAAATCTCTTGTAAATGATAAATGCAAATATGTAATATTAATTTCCAATGTAGCGCAGATTGTCTTATCAATTTTTTAATTTTGTTTACTCTGTAAATACACAGCTCAGAATACATGAAAGTTTTTAAATTCCATCAGACGTCATGAAGATAACCAACGAGTTTTTTTATCTATTTTTTTTTCTTCTTTTTATTGCCCTCTTCTTCCTTTAATAATTCCTGCAAGCCAACCGCATATTGTCCCGGTGTGGATAGAAGGAATAGGAAAGAAAAACACACGATGCGGAAAATGTCTTGTAAATGATAAATGCATATAACATTAATTTCCAATATAGCGCAAATTTTCGTATCTATTTTTTTTTCCTCTCTAAATGCGCAGTTCCGAATACATGAAAGTTTTAAAATTCTGTCATGAAGATAACGACCGAGTTTCTTTATCTATTTTTTTCTTCTTTTTATTGCCCTCTTCTTCCTTTAATAATTCCTCCGAGCCGACCGCATGTTGGCCCGGTGTGGATAGAAGGCATAGGAGAGAAAAACACGTGTTGCGGTCGTCGCTCGTCGGCGAGCGTTTAGCTGGTATATACAGTTGCCGGGACGGAACGATCACCAAACGATTCACGAGGCGCGGCGTAGCCGGAGCGGCGAGGAGGCAGGATGCGTGTGACTGGCGCGGCGAGCACGGGGCAAAGAGCGAGCGTGAAACGAACGAGACTTTATCTGAACTACGTACGGACCCGACCGCGACGGGGCGTAAATGCTCATTGAGATGCATCTCGCGTACGCTACTCCTAGCTTCGACCGGAAGTCCGTGTCATACGCACGTTGTCCCTGACATCCGGTCGCCCCGAGTTCTTATTTGCCGACTATGAGATTCCTTCTCGTTGCCTCGCCCACGTCTCTCTCCACTCTCTCCTCTTATCATCTTCCTCGTTTGCCACTTTCCATAAATTAGCCGTTATCGACGGCGTAACGGCGTGAGGCCGCGCTGGGCATAAAGCATATAACCTTCTGACCTTGGATCATCGATATGGTAAAAAAACACGATAAACATTTTTTTTTTTTTTAAAGAAAAAAACGATGATAAAAAATGTCAACACTTTTGGGCCGGCTCGGAAGTGAAGAGTGTGCCCTAAAAACTTGGGTGGGATATCTTCTAAGCTCTGTATATCATCACCAAATTTGAGCCATCATTAGTCACGGACATTACATTTTTTTTACCAAAGAAAAATGATTCATCATAATTTTTTATTTTTCATAATATTTATTTTTATGAAAAAAACACGATTAAAATGTTTTTGAAAGAAAGGAAAAAAAGATAATAAAAAATGTCAACACTTTCGTGCTTGCTCGAAGTGAAAAGTTTGGCCTAAGAAGCTTCGGTGGGATATTATCTAAGCACTATATATATCACGTATATCAAATTTGCGCCGTCATTAACCGCACCAGATAAACAGTCAAGGACATTTAAATTTTTTGTTAAAAACAAAAAGCTTATTCATAATAATTTTGTATTTTTAAATACATTTTATTTTTATAGCTTTCTGATCTAACCTTCCGACCTTGGAACCATCGATATGGTAAAAAAAAAATGCGACAAACATTTTATTTTAAAGGAAGAAAAAAAAATTGTAATAAAAATGTCAACACTTTTGCGGTTTCTCCGAAGTGAAGAGTGTGGCCTAAAAAGCTTGGGTGGGATGTCATCTAAACACTACACATATCATCACCAAATTTGAACCCTCATTAGTTACATCAGATAAACAGTCACGCACATTAAAAAAAATGTATATTAAAAAATATATATTCATAATAATTTTGGTTTTTTAAGACAATTTATTTTTTATTTATTTTTTTAATAGCTTTCGATCCGTTGAAAACCGAGAATTTTTTTTTATGTTGCAGCCGTCTACAATTGGCGAGGAGAGACGCGTTACGGATTGCCTCTGGAGATCGGCGAGACCGTGCAGATACTGGAAGAATGCGCAGGTACCGAAAATATATAACTATCATAAAAAATTACTATCATAAAAAATTATTATAATAAAAAATTAATCTGACGATGAGAAAAATGCATTAACAATATTTTTTATTATTTTTTGTTGATTCAGGCTGGTACCGTGGATTCACGACGAAGAATCGTGCGGTGAAGGGAATATTTCCGAGTTCGTACGTGCACTTGAAGCCATGCAAGATCGACAACGAGGGTCTGTTCGAGTCGGTTATACCGCTGGAGGATCCCGTAGTGCGAGAAGTAACCCTCGTGCTCCGGGAATGGGGTGGCATATGGAAAAGGCTCTACGTGGTTAGTAGCGCGTCGATTGCGTCAAGGTTCGCCGGAACGCGAGCTATTTCAATTTTCCATCGTCACTCTCCCGACAAAGAGGCTCGGCTGGCGTGCTCGACGATCTTTCCCGCCGCCCACTTGACACGCACTCTGAAATCGCAATGCAGAAAAAGAACCTCTTGCGTGAATCAGCGGCGTTGTGTCTTATCGCACAATTGAACGTACGCGGTTGCGCTACTGCAACGAGAGACACTGAGACACACAGTCGCCGATCGAGTTCGATCGTATGAAAAAAAAAGAATTCTGAGAGCGCAGGAAATGGTGACCGGTTGTCGGTCAACAGCCGGCTCAATGACTGTACCCTCTGTCAATGAATTGCTGCAGATCTGCTGTTTTATTTGCGAGCCGGACTCTTATGAAATGGATAATTTTACTTCCTTAAAGAGGAAGCTTTGTTCTAATGAACATTTTTATTAACAAGATTTTAATGAAAACGTGTTCACAATGTTCTAAACATCGAAAAATCACGTTAAAAAAATGTTAGGATGTACGTATGTGTCTGTGTGAAAATTCGGGTCGCATAATTCAATTTTTTCATGCACTTTTTCGCATCGCGTGCGAAAAAAATACTGCGCATGCGTACAAACGCAATATGGTTTTGTTTTTCTGGTACTAGTGCAGGAATAGTCCGTAACGATACTAGTGCGAAAAAACTTTTGCTGACGAATGTGAGTTTACAGCACGAGCCGAAAGCGAGTGTTGCAATCACACGGGTTAAGCAAACTTATTTCGCACAAGTATCGCACAAAATTATATTTCACAAGGTGTGAAAATTGTGGTTTTGTGAGGTGCCACTACTGCCACTTTTGCACCGAGTGACGTAAGGTGGCTTTCTGCGCATACTTCCTAAAAATAAAAAGCGTGATTTTCATGAATTTTTTAGAAAAAATTATGCGAATAGCAGAGGCCTAGAAAAGGGTGTCCTGACTCGTGTGAGGCATTTTCACACTCGTCAAGTGTCACGCAACTCCCTTTCTACGCTCTTGCCATATGAATGACTATTGTGATCGTCGGGTCTCTTATAAAATTGATATTTTGTTTGTTTCTTAGGAGAGAGAACTCTACAAATTCAACACCTTACGAAAAGTCATGCGAGAGTTGCTGGAATGGAGAAGACAACTGCTGGCCGGTACACTGACGACCGATCAGACGCGGGAGCTCAAGTTGCGAATCATCAACAAGGTGGATTGGGGCAATCGGTGAGTCAAACTCGACCGGCTGGCGAGCTCGCTGCGAATCCTGCGTCCTCGTTTGTCTCGCTCAAACAACGCGACTCTGTACCCACGTACGCATGCGAATTTATTACCGTCTACAGCGAATAGACCTTTGGAAGCTTAGCGCGAGACGAACGAATACGCAAACAGCGAGCGAGCCTTTTCTTCATTGCCCACTCGCAATACTCAAGCATTACGTACTTCTATTTATTTTCGTCATCGTCCGTGTCTCACAATCAGCCTCGACGAGCCTCAAAACGGATTGGCAATTTTTTTTCGACGTTATTTAAGTCGAGCTGATTTTTTTTTCGACGTTGTTTAATTCGAGCTAATTTTTTTTTTCGACGTTATTTAACTCTAGCTATTTTTTTTCTTCGACGTTACTAAATCGATCGATTTTTTTTAGACTCTTATTATGCACTTTATTGCTTATTTATTCTTTTACAATACGTATAAACGCTAAGGGAGGCACGTAAAGACGGCGTTAAACACAAACGCTAATTAAATCTATCCGTCTCGTTTTTTTTTATCATTCAAACAATTATAATCGATATATCACTTAGAACAAGACTACAGCGCCGACGAATATACCATCTCTCGTCGGCGCGGCGCGTTTTACACTTAAATTGCATATGTTGAACAGCTTCGGAACGATAATACATAATAATTATTTAGCGGAACTTATAGATTCTCTACAGGCGATTCGAAAACGCGAGGCATACTCGTCTCGAACTCCGACCGATTATCAACGATATATATATAAAATTGTATATAAAAGCTTTTTTTTATTTCCCTCCCGTTATCGAGAGGCAGTGGGAAAAAAATTGAGCTCGAACATGTAAGCGAATGGGTGTTATTGTCATAGGGAGAGAGAGAGAATAAAGGAGCAGCTAAAAGCCTCGATCGAATGCGTCTCGTGTACGCGACGCGCATCGAATACGCGTCAGCAACCGTCCAGGGCGAACGGCATTTACCTCGGCGAGACGAGCCTCGGACAGTCGTTCCACGCCTCTGCTATGTTTAAACTAAAACGGAGTACTTTAAATCGTCCCGATTCCGGAGAGTCGACGCTCGTACAACGCGTAACTCCATCCGCGAGTTCGCTAACTTGGCACTGAGTTTACATTTTTTATTTATTTTTTTTTTTTCCTTTGAGCAACTATTCTCTTATTATGCTATTCGTAGTATGAACAATGCGAATGATTTGTCGATATAATCAATGGGTGCCGATTAATGAAGAAAAAAAAAAACATATGAGTAAAACGACGATGCGTGCAACTCGAACGTAAACTACGTACGCTGACCTACTCGCGGGGCCCTGGACGGAATGTGCGTTTGAAGCGAGTCGAGGGACTCTTGTTTACTGGCTCCTGAACGCCGATCGACACAGGATTCTCCGTCGCGACGAGTGATATCGCACTATCGAGGAGATGTCTCCGCATCCGTGGGCCGGGAACGAACCGGTTCGAGTTTCTCTTTGCACATAGAACGATCGAGTCACAGCCAACTGATCCAAAGGGAGTCGAACCGTTTCCTCTTTTACGTCGCTCCGTTCGCTCATTCTTCGTCGCGAATAATTAAAAAAAAAAACCACTCGACACTCGCTTATCTCGGATTGAATCACATTGATTTCTTTTTTTTTTATCCGTATGGACGTTGATTGCACCAGTATATCTTCTTTCATATTTTTTTTATATTCAGTAATATAAAGTCATTAAAGAGTATTAAACGTACTACGGGACGGAACGTCCGATAATCCCGTTCGACAGTGAGACCTCGTTCTATCAGGCAAGCGGTTAATCCACCGGATCGGATGTATCGGCTATGGAAATTATGCGCGACACACGCACACACACGCTTTCTTACTCGGTCTCTCCAGTTATCGGGGAGCGTGTAATCTTCACCCTCGGACTCGCCCCGTTATTTGCACCTCGGTCCTGGGCCAACTTTAAGCTACGATGGACGAGCGTGTGCAGCAATTATGATACCGGGTTCGTTTTTTTTATTCTCTACGTGTCGACAAGAGTGTGGGTGTCGCGCTTTGCATCGCCAGTTTCTACTCGATCCTTACCACTCGTGCTATGGACTAAAAAAAAAATAACGATCCAGCGACGACCACCTGTTCGCATGGTCAATTATACTACGCTATCGATATATCTCGTAAAATTTAACGAGAGACGCTCTCGAGTCCATACCGCGAATCTATCTCGCACGTTTTTTTTTTTTTTTTTAGAATTCGATGGAGACCATCGGAGTCCGTCGGTTTTACGTACGTGTGTCTGTGTGTGTGTTTGTGTTTTTGTTTGTCGATATGTCGTGTGTGTACGAGCGTGAGGGTGTCGACGCGTATTATCACAAAAGCCCCGTCGAGTCTACTCAGATCTCCGTGTCCTTGGAGAACTTCTCTATTTCCGGATATATCGGCGACATCTCGAGGGTGGACGGCGCTGAGGGCATCGAAGCCGGCGACGCGCCGCTGCTCGAGCCGACGTGAATCCGGCGCGAGAGCTCGTCCAGTACCTCGTTGAACACCATCATGTTCATGTTCTGGCCCAGCAAGTGAAGCAGCAGGAAGTCTCCGACCTGAAAACGAGACGAAAATTGTTATGTTTAAAATTCTTTGCCTAGTAAAAAAAAAATATATATATATATTTTTCTTTTTTAAGCTAAACTAAAAATAAATAAATCATGAAAATGCTAACAGACTACCGAGAAGCAGTGAAATCTCCAGCACGGAGCCTCGACTCACCTGGGTTTCGCGGATCAGAGCGCTGACGCCCGAGGGCGTGCCGAACTTGAAGCGCTTCTTCAGGATAGTTTCGCGGGTGCTCGGAAGCAGAACGACCGCAATGCTGTACAGCAGCGCCAGACCGGACATCAAAGCGAGCAGTATAAACCAGAACCACAGGAAGATGTATATCTTCTCGTTGAGAATGTTCAGTGCCAGAACGCACAGAGCGTCCAACTTCTGAATCGTACCGGAAGCTCCGAACTTGTGGAACGTGCACTTCGTTATTCGCGGAAACACCTCGACCATCGGATCGCTTCGCTGCTCCTGATTCATGTTGCTGAACTTCACGACGTCCGTGCCGTACGTGAGGAAAGCCCCGCCGAGGAAGGTGTCGACGAAAAATATGTTCCCGACCTGGAAAAAAAAATTAACGATCAAAATGCGAACAAATATTTCGAGATTAAAGACAACGAGGATCCAAAATTATTTTGAGATCAACAAAATATGAGGGTCGAAAAACATTTGAAATCAACAAAATATAAGGGTCAAAAAATATTTTGAGATAAAAAATGAGGACAAACAAATATTTTGAGATAAAAAATGAGGACAAACAAATATTTTGAGATAAAAAACGAGGACAAACAAATATTTTGAGATAAATAAAACGAGGATAGTCAAATATTTTGAGTTCAGAAAAAATGAGTATTGGAATGAAAATATAACTTCACGATGGGATAATTTTGATACTTACGACATTGACGAAGTTCAACGCCTCGCAGAAGAAGTAGCCGGCGGCGTAGCTGTTGTGAAGATGAAGAGTGTCGACGATGTACTCGACGAGCCTGGATGTCCTGGCCTTCCTTTCGGCCTTGTTCTCGACCATGGCGCCTCGCATACCCTCGGAGATCATCCGGACTTTGCCCTCCTCCCACTGCTTCCACATCCAGTGGGGCACGTAGAACAGGACGCCTTGGAAGAAGAGCATGAACGGCACCCACTGATAGTACGAGTGGTACCTCTTCTCGCCGACGTCCCCGCCGAGGCCGGGATGCGCCACGTGAGTCCCGATCGCCTTGTTCTGGTTCTCGGGGAGAGTGAACGTGTACGTTATCCAGCAGTACGTATTTATCACGTGGCCCGGCACAGCTCCGTCCGATATGCAATTTATCGGATCACCTGCGAATTTTTTTGCCAAACCGTTATCACACGCACCGAATCGGAAGATGAAAATATATCGAGTTAAAAAATATGAGAATAGAATAATATGTTGAGATTAAAGAAAATGAGGATCGAAATATATTTTGAGATTAAAGAAATGAGGATCGAAATATATTTTGAGATTAAAGAAATGAGGATCGAAATATATTTTGTGATAAGAGAAATATGAGGATCAAAAAATATTTTGAGATAATAAAAATATGAGGATCAACAAGTATTTTGGGATTATGAACATATGCGTGTCAACAAATATTTTGATATTAAAATAAAGAGGATCGAAAAATATTTTGAAATTAATAGACAGAGGATAAAAACTATTTTTGAGATTGAAAAAATATCTGAGATAAAAGAAGGCTAAAAAAATATTCCAACGGTTCTTCCTAACGGGACAGCTCGTCGCAGCCCGTGTCGTATTTGTTCGCCGAACGAGTGGGTTATACATGTGACTCGGAGGCTCTGACAATCTGTTCTCCATATGCCCGTCCATCATTATCGCTGTCAGCACACGTTGCCCGCAGTCGGCCGGTATGCGCGACTCGAGGATGAAATAAACGAAACCACGTGTCGAATGTGGAGCAACGCTTCATGCTGATAAGCGATGCGACGCTGGTGCATAGAGAGAGCGAGAACGAATCGCGCCAGTCTATTTGACTATGCACAATAAAAAACGACAACGGCATCTCGTCGAGTTTCCTCACCGATAAGATTGTTGGCCGTGACGATAATGCAGCAGGCGAAGAGTATGGCCGAAGTGATCCTGTAGTGAGCCCTGAAGATCATGTTGTCTATGATGGCCTTGTCGATGAGGTATCGCACTTTAACGAACCCGGCGACCGCCGACACGAGACCGAATACCGCCATGCTTGCGCCGTTTGCGTCGTCGTCCTTGTATGGAGCCCTGCAAAAACATCAAAAAATATTGAAGATCATAAATACAAAATCTCATTTAATCGTCAATAAAGGCACACTGTAAAAAGAAAATTTAGCATGAAATTTAATGTACCAGACTGGAAGTTTTTATGCCGAAACTGGTATACTAAATTTCATGTACAATTGTGAATAAAAATTAATGTTCGGTGTATCAAAAACATTACAAGTACTTTATTGTTCAATAATTTAGTTTAATTCTTATACTTTACTTTCATTTCAATGAAAAAGTATATTAATTTTCCATCACGATAGGACATTAATTTTTATTACAGTGCACTGTAATAAAAAAATTTGAAATTTAATGTACCGGACTGGAAGTTTTTATGCAAAAACTGATACATTAAATTTAATGTCCAATCGTCATGAAAAATTAATATACTTTTTCATTGAAATTGAAGTAAATTATTAAAATTGAAGTACTCGTATAGTAAAATTAAAGTAAATTATTAAAAACTAAGCATTTCCAATGTTTTTGATACACCGACAATTAATTTTTCGTCACAATTGTACATGAACTTTAACGTACTAGTCTTTGCACAAAAACTTCCAGTCCGAAACATTAAATTTCATACGTTTCTGTTTACAGTCCCAGTTTATGAGAAAATGAGCCAAGGACGAAGTTTCAAGGTCGAATATAGAAGCAGGTCTCGGAGGGTGGCGCAGCTCGATGGTAATCCGAGAGGCGCGCATGCGCGAACGCACTCGGGGACCGGAAGTCGCGCAGGTGCACGAGCGGCTTGCCCGGCTCGCCGGATCCTAACGATAATTTATTGTGGGAGCGAGGCTGATAGCGCTCGATTTAATACTCTTAGCAAGTAAGGCTCGTGTGTTAATGGAAGCTGTGTACGGGTGACACAGGAGAGACCGAGTTGTACGTCGTTAGAATTTTATTGGTCAATTAACGAAGAGAACCGGCAGGGCGCGTGCCACAGCAAGGGGTCAATCCTCGCGGCTGCGGCTCTTCTTTCGGTGGCTCGTCTTGCGTCCAGCGGCGACTTGAACGGAAAAACAATATTTTCCGGGCCGTCGAAGCTTGATGGGCGATGCTTTAATTCATTCCCGAAGAATCGGTAAGGATTTTTTTATTTAAAAAAAAATCTCCTTAAGTCTCATTCGGACCAATGATACACTGACAAAAAAATTGTTGTTCCGATTCTACTTTCAATTCTTACAGTTCCATATGATATCGAAACAACGACGGCAAGATTGTCAAGGTGACGTGTTATCGTTTCAAGCCCGTATGGAATTGTTAGAATTAAAAGTAGAATTGAAATAATAATTTTTTTCTTTGGCAGCCCGCAATCAAATTTTACTTGAGTCAATGATATTTTTTTGTCAGTGTATTATTTCGGTACGCAAGACAAGCGGAGCTGGCCAGACGAACGCGTGACTCTTCTTCTCAATTAGGAACGATACTTTAATCGATTGTTCCCGAAGAATCGGTGGGGACTTTTTGATAGCAAAATAAATCTTGGTTACATTTCATTGGGCGAATGATATTATTTCGGTATGCGAGATACCCGGAGCTGGCCAGACGTCCGCGTGACGCTTCTTCTCATTAAGTTTCTCGTGGCGTCCTTCGTCTCAACTCGAATCCCAATTGAGTCCAATAATATACTCTTGGCTCGACGTGGCTCCGGGAGAGCCCTGTAGGTTTCCTCGTCAAACTTCGTCGTTTTGTCGACTCTCCGTGCGGGAAGTCAAGAGAAGAATTCATCGTCAACTTTGCTTCTTCGGAATGACCAAAGTAAGCTGCAGGCCCACATCCGGTCCTTTGACCTGTGTGGCATTCCGGATCATGCAATCGACTTGCATAGTCCAGATCGACTTGCATAGTCCAGATCGACTTGCATAGTCCAGATCGACTTGCATAGTCCAGATCGACTTGCATAGTCCAGATCGACTTGCATAGTCCAGATCGACTTGCATAGTCCAGATCGACTTGCATAGTCCAGATCGACTTGCATAGTCCAGATCGACTTGCATAATCCGGATCGATTTGCTCATCGCAATCGACTTCCTCATCAAACCTCATCAAACTTTGGTTCTGGTCGATTTATCCTCCGATTCTCAATGAAGAAAACTACGAGAAGCGTTTATCGTTAACTTTGCTTCTTTGGAATGGCCAAAGTAGGTTTGTTCCTCAAACCTACCAAAGTAGGTTTGTTCCTCAAACCTACCAAAGTAGGTTTATTCCTCAAACCTACCGAAGTAGGTTTGTTCCTCAAACCCAACAAAGTAGATTTGTTCCTCAAACCTACCAAAGTTGGTTTATTCCTCAAACCTACCAAAGTAGATTTGTTCCGCAAACCTACCAAAGTAGGTTTATTCCGCAAACCTACCAAAGTAGGTTTATTCCGCAAACCTACCAAAGTAGGTTTGTTCCTCAAACCTACTAAAGTAGGTTTTTTCCTCAAACCTACCAAAGTAGGTTTATTCCTCAAACTTACCAAAGTAGGTTTATTCCTCAAACTTACCAAAGTAGGTTTGTTCCTCAAACCTCGTAAAACTTTGTTTCTGGTCGATTTATCGTCCGACTTTCCTTGCAGAAAGCTATGAGGAAAGTTGTGCGTTATCTTTGCTTTTTCGGAATGACCAAAGTACGCTGCGAGACCACATCCGGTTCCTCGACCTTTACGGCATTCCGGACTGCGCAGTGGATTTGTCACGTCGGCTGAGCAACCGCCCGCATAAAATTCCACGGATAGAGCTCCGGGTGATTTATGGACGGTCTGGCGGATAGTTGAACAACAGGGTCACAAGCGTGCCGTGGCTTGCGCACACTCGGGTACCAAGTGTTTCCGGTCGGCCCTGTCCCTCATGCCCACACACCTTGAATAATCTCACGCGGGACTCGGCCCCTCTCCCCTGTCGAGGGTTCTCCTAAAGTCAAGCAATGCGACCACTCACCTAGCAATGCTCGTCTCAGACTCGAGAAGATTAAAAAAGGCAGAGAAGAAGACGATAAAGAGGAATCGAAGAGACAACTTTGACAAATGCTCGTCTCAGTCTGGAGAAAAAGAAAAAAAATGGGGTGTCGGTAAAATGGCAAGTTGGATCGACGCACCGAGTTTCTGGTTGGTGCAACTTTTATGCAGTGCTATTTTTTTCACGGACACCAACCGCTCAGATCGCATTCAGCGAGAGTTGAAACTCGCGCTGCGAGTGGGCTGATGATGGGTGGCCGGAGAAGAAAAAAAAGGAAGAGAAGAAAACGATTAAAAGGAAGAGAAGAAGAGGATGAAAGGGGAGAGAAGCAGATGATGAAGATGAAGAGAGGCAGAGGAGGAAACGGAGTCGAAGAGACAACTTTGACAAATGTCTCAGACTCGAAGAAAATAAAAAATAGGGTGTCGATAAAATGGCACAGCGGATCAAAGAACCGAGATTTTGGTCGGTGTAACTTTTATGCAATGCTATTTTTAACACCGACTGCTCCGGTCACGTTCACTGAGAGTTCAAACTCGCGCTAGGAGTGGGCGGATGATGAGATGAGAGGCTGGAGAAGAAAAAAAAACATAGCAAAAAGGAAGAGAAAAAGACGATGAAGAGGAGTCGAAGAGATAACTTTAGCAAATGAAGAGAAAACTTTAACTCGTCTCAGGCTCAAGAAGATGAATAAAAAATAGGCTATCGGTAAAATGGAAAGTTGGATTGAAGAACCGAGGTTCTGGTTGGTGCGACTTTTATGAATGTTATTTTTTTTTACGGTCGCCAACTGCCTCGATCGTGGTCACTGGGAGTTCAAACTCGCGCTGCGAGTGGGCAGATGGTGAGAAGCCGCAGAAGAAGAAGAGGAAGAGAAAGAAGAAAAAGAAGAAGAAGAGAAAGAAGAAGAGAAAAGAGAAGAAGACGATGAAGAGGAGTCGAAGAGACTCTTCGGTTATTGTTATTGCTTTAAGAATATACGAACTATGGTACACTGTCACGTACATCTCAATAGTATGAAATTTCAGGTCACACGCGCTCTACAATGCAAAAATAATTCGTCCCGGACTAGTTGAATAATGGTTATTTACTGGCTCGCCGTGCGCCGACCCAAGTCCCTAAGTATGCACATTCTGTGGTTACTGCGGTAAAGCAATGCTATTCGTGATTCACGCTCGTGAAACGGTCCTCCGCATGACACAAAGTCCTTTGACGCTCGATCTTTTGGAGTGTCATCGCAACGCGGAGATTCACGAGTTTTGTCCGGATGACTACACAACTCGCCGAGTGACGGGAAAATATTTTTAGCATGCGTGCATCTTTCTCCATTATAACGCGCGAATTGAATCGCAGTAGACTTGGTATGGCTCGGTAGCAAGGGAAAAAAAATTAACGCGACTGGGCACGGAAGAGAAAAACAAAATTCCAAGCCGATTCAAATTTCCATAATTTCTCAGTTTCAAAATATTCATTTACTTTCGTCGAACGCAGCAGGGTCGAAAAAGTATGAAACTGGATGGACTTTACTTCTCTTCCGTGCATAGAGGTATTTTTTTTTCCTCGATACTTTTGTACTTACTCTAAAAGCCATAATTTTCAGGGACCAATTTGACATACCAATTATCATTATACTTGAAAACGGTTTTTCTCGAGTCTCTGGATAGACGCGGATGCCCGAGGAAAGTTCTCTTTCGGATAAATCGACGTTGGGCATACGTGCGTAAAATCGCGTATTAACTCTTTCCGTCCGACCCGCCCAACGCTCGAGGATGGTGGAAGTCGGCGTGCTCGACCTGGCCCGCGTGCCTGGCTGCACGGTGAAAGGACAACGCTCCCTCGCCTCTCGCACTCTCGGCGCATACACGAGGCGCGTTATGGCATTTACGATGTGTAATCCAACCGAGAGTCGACGGAGTTTAGCCGGCACGGACTTAAGTTACAGTGTGTACAGTTAGATCTTCGGGCGGACAACCAGTCCCAACGACTCCACGACTATGTCCATAAACTAATACACGCCTCTCCCAGCTCGTCGTCGTATCTGCCCGGACACTGTCCTCGCATACGGCTCGAGGCCATCTTGAATTTACAAAATTGCCTGGAACGAGCTCTCCGAGTGTACGCAGCGTATACGAGAATTTACTAAATGACGGAATTTATATGCAGTAAATACCAGAACTCACTAAGTACAAGAATTTAGTACCATCGAGAATCTAGTAAATACGAGAATTTACTAAATGCGATCGTTTATTAAATGTAAAAATGTACTAAATACGAGTATTAGCTGAATACAAGAATGTAGTAAATCCTAGAATTTAGTAAATGCGAGAATTTACAAAATACAAGTTTTTAGTAAATGCGAGAATTTACAAAATACGAGTTTTTAGTAAATGCGAGAATTTACAAAATACGAGTTTTTAGTAAATGCGAGAATTTACAAAATACGAGTTTTTAGTAAATACGAGAATTTACTAAATACAAGAATTTACTAAATACAAGAATTTACTAAATACAAGAATTTACTAAATACAAGAATTTACTAAATACAAGAATTTACTAAATACAAGAATTTACTAAATACAAGAATTTACTAAATACAAGAATTTACTAAATACAAGAATTTACTAAATACAAGAATTTACTAAATACAAGAATTTACTAAATACAAGAATTTACTAAATACAAGAATTTACTAAATACAAGAATTTACTAAATACAAGAATTTACTAAATACAAGAATTTACTAAATACAAGAATTTACTAAATACAAGAATTTACTAAATACAAGAATTTACTAAATACAAGAATTTACTAAATACAAGAATTTACTAAATACGAGCATTTACTAATACGTGCAGTTAGATCTTCGTACAGTTGGATCTTCGACCGAACAACAAGTTTATTTCAAACTACGTCCCTAAACTAATACACGCTCTCCGTGGCCGCCGTCATATCTGTCCGGACACTGTCCTCACAGAGGACTCGAGGTCATCTTGAGTTAACAAAATTGCCTGGAACGAGCTACGCGAGCATACGCAAAGTATACGAGAATTTACCTAATCTGCCCCCCGGCCGAGCGTTCAGGCTCGGCCGGCACCGGCCGTTGGAAATTCTTTTCCCACGAGCAGCTCCGAGCACTCGTTGAACGGGGGGCCTGCATCTCGTGCGTGCATCTCGAGTGTGATTCTCGGCCCGTCGTCTCCGACGGAGTGACGCGTCTAGGAAATTCACGCGAAGGGAGAACCTGCTCCTATTGGCCTCGGGATAAATCGCGCCTTCGTAAATACCGAAGTGCCCGAGCCACGGTACGTTCACGTTCCAAAGTCGCCGGGCTCGGGCGTACGTGACCCCGAGCACAATATCAACCGGGCCTCTCAGACCCTCGGGAATTTCCCGGAAAGGCTCCGGGAAGGTAGCGGGTTTTCCGATCGCCTCAACGAACAATGAGGCTTTTCCCAGAAACTGCATCGTAAAACTGGCAACGGCCAGCGAATCAAGGCTGCTGTGCTGTCGAAGAGGAAGGGCCGTAATGTACGGGCGATTCTCACGTGGGAACATTGTATACGCGCGTATACTATACTTCGTATAGTTTATATATAATAAATATATATATATGGGGCATTCCATTCCATTTCGACCTTGGTCTAGCCCTTCACATCTTGGATTGCGTCCCCGGTTTTTCATACGACTGAACGAACTCTAAAAAGCGCTCAGTTTAAAAAAAAATTGTTTATAATTATTTACGGTTAAAAAAATGAACTTATTGATCACCGCAATTTAAAAATCTGCAAAAGATTCCCAAAAATTCGATAGCCCACAATCGACTGGTTTTTCTTGTAATTTTTATCAATAATAATAATAATAATAATTTCGATCAATAAGTTCTTTTTCTTAATCATAAATAATTATAAACAATTTTTTTAAATATAATAAAAAGTCTGAGTGCTTTTGAGAGTTAGTTCAAGCATATAAGAAATGTTGGGTCCAATCCAAGATGTGAAAGGTTAGACGCAAGTCGAGATGGTATAGAATGCCCCACATACCATGTGTATATATATATATATATATATATATATATATATATATATATATATATATATATATATTTAATACCCGGAAGACGTCAAGAAATCGACGAGTTGCACACGCTTCGAGTACCCGCGGACTCGTTACCCTGCGAGCTTTTGCTACTCGCTCCACTACGCCGAGGATACTATAAGAGAGTGTTTTACTACGAACGATGTACGCATGCGCGGCGAGCACCGAGCCACAGCCGTGCGCCTTCTCTCGTTCATGAAGAAACTCGAGAGTCGCTGGCTCTTCGAGAGAGATTCTCTCGATGGAAATGTGAAACCTTTCCCCGACAACCTCGACCTGTCTGGCACTCTCTTATTTATTTTTTTCTCCTCTCCTCCCCATCTCGTTACTTCTCCGCCGTTTACCGCGTTCGGACCTTCGCTTCGCATGGGATGTCCGGCCAAGATTTCTTTTTTACTTCTGCGTCGAGTCCCAAGTTCCAACCGACGAAACTATTCCAACATTTTAGACCTTGTAGCGCCGGTCAGCTTTCTCGCATTCTGACGGTTGAAGAAACAACGGTTCAACATTTTTTTATTAGCATACTGGATGTAAGGTAAAAGTACCCACGACCGGACATCTAAGGGATCAGTTTCAGCTCCGTAACTCATGAATGAAAAGTGCTACTTTTCGTGCCTGCCGAGAGTGGCGTAAGTGGCGCTTTACAGTCAAGTCTAACATAAATACCCAGCATGCGCATATCAACCCCATGTTACTTTACGCAAGCTTCCCGTGCTTTACGCACGCTTCACATGCTTTACGCACGCTTCTCGTACTTTACGCACGCTTCTCGAACTTTACGCACGCTTCCCGTACTTTACGCACGCTTCCCGTACTTTACGCACGCTTCCCGCATTTCACACTCGTTTCACAGCGTGCGTATAAAATTCGCTTTACCGCACTCGTGCCGCAAACTACTGTTCCATCTCTCTTGGACGCACGCGTTGTCCGGCCACTGGGACGTGCCCGGCCATTGGGACGTTTACCTCAAAGACGTGAATTTCAGATAGTCGGTTGAAGCGTTCTCGCGTTAAGTTTGCTCAGGCGCGTGGGAAAGAGGGGGAGGAAGGCCTCGTTATCTCGAGATTTTTACCCCGCACGGATTATTAGTTTACTCTGAGATATCCGTCGGAGCGCGATTCTCCGACGCGCCTCTCCCAGGTAGTCCGGATTTGCCAGCCTCTCCTCGAACCAACGTCGAACGAGTCCAAAGGTTCTTCACTCGCGACAATTGTAATCGCACAGTAAAATTTTATGGAAGTTTTACGACGGTGCGATTAAACGAACGAAAAAAAGTTATTCGTTACAGCGCTTGTATGCGTCACGGATACGCGCAGACTCTGGGATCCCGGAAGCCGGTGTAGAATTTCCAAGATGTCACGCATACGGTTGAATCACTTCGAGCCGCAGTCAGAACTGACGGAATCGTCGAGGGGAAAAATTTCCTCGCTACCGCAAACGCCCGATCGCGTTACATCTCGGTATCGAACGAAAATACGAGATCAAAATATCGATCGGGGATTTCGTCCCGCCGCCGGGAGATTATCGTGTTACAGCCACTGCACCGCATCGACGAGGGCGAAGAATTAATCGGGTACCTCGCATTATCGAGTCCTTTACGACCGCCGCTTTGTGTCGTTGGATCGTCGCGGTGCGGCGGTGAAAAATAACGCAGAGTAAACTCGTAAAGCGTTTGTAACGATAAACGCGTTAGAGGACGCAGAGCGAGCGAGAACAGAGTTGGTTGGCATAAAGGAACGTGTCGCCACTACGCTGAAGTCCCAACGCACGTTTACTGGCGTGTAAAATCGAACTCGAATTACTGTTAAAAAAATTGTAAATTTAACGTACAGGGCTGGAAGTTTTTATCGAAAAACTGGCACATTAAATTTAATGTAGAATTGTGATGAACAATTTATATACTTCTTCATTGAAATTAAAGGAAATTATAAAAATTAAGTATTTCCAATGTTTTTTATACACTGGACATTAATTTTACATCACAATTGAACGTTAAATTTAATATAGCAGATTCAGCATAAATACCTTCAGTCCTGGTAATTTTTTTTGCAGTGAAATACGAGATTTAAATATCGAATGAGAATTCAGTCCCACCCGCTGGAGATTAACGTGTTATACCGGCTGCGCCGCACCGATGAAGCGGGCGAAGAATTACTCCAACCTCACATAATCGAGAGCAGTTTAAACGGTGTCAAAGCCCGGACACATCCCATTGATTTATTCCGAATTTAAGTATCAGGTTCGAGCCCAAATTATCTTCCATCGTCGTATTTTGTTAAAAGACCCACGATATAGTGTCCGGAAATTGGTGCAACTTTACTACACGCGCGATCCAATAAACAGACGTTTCGAAGAAGTTAGTTTTCTACTTCGCTCAACTTCAGTATTGTTTCGCGTGAATATAATTTTTTTCATTGATTGAATTAACAAATGGCAAAGAAATTCCTTTAGTTAATACGAACTAGTCGAGTCCATACATCAGAATTCTCAAAATCTATGATCGTCCGAACCCGACCGAGAAAAAACCGCCCCAGTAGACGCGGTTTTTTCCGAAAAAAAAATTATCTTGTAATTAATCGATGTGTTTTGGAAACGAGAAACTATCAGCTTGACATTGGGTTCAGTTGTATTAACAAAAAAATGTGTTCTCGACCAATTAATAACATCTGCAATCCGGGGATGCTCTTGAGCGTCCCAGCATTGGTGTCTTTACCTTACGACTCTCCCGTTCCATCTGCTGACTCTTTCATGCCGTCAGATAGATCTGCTGACGGTTTCATGCCATTGGATCCTCACGGCTCGACAGTGTAAAATAACGCAGAGCAAACTCATAAAGCGCTTGCAACTTTCAACGCGTTAGAGGTCGCCGAGAGAGGAGAACAGAGAGTGGGTTTTATATAAACAAACGTGTCGCCATTATGCCGAAGCCCCCGAGCGCACGTTTTGCCGTACACGGCGCACCGTAGGCGCGTACAAAGTATGAGCCACGAGCGCGTTGCTGGAAGTTCTCTCAGTGATGTCATTTGCCTCTGCTTAAGCGCACACACAGCCACTGTTATTCCTCCTTCTCTTTCACCACGATTTATCGAATCGGGTGCCGCGAGAGAGACTCTCCGCGTGTTCCAATTTCTCTCGATTATTATAGTGGCAGTGCTGGTACTTCGCTCCCTGCGAGCGAACTGCCGCAACGGGCGTTCGGCGATCGAAGCTGTTGCTCCGTCGATGCCGCTGTTGTGCTCCCGGTTTAACGCTTTGCGGCTTGTAACGAGCGCGCGAAACGATGTTAAGGAGGCGAACCAAGACAGAGAGTGACGTTGGAAAAAATTAGTTTACTTTGCGATGAGAAAATAACTTGTGTTGCATCGTTATTATTATTTCTCGTCGACGATGTCGCTGCTCCCGGTTTAACGCTTTACGGCAACGTGGGGCTAAAATCAAGAAACCTCAAAACATTTTGAATCAATTTTTCTCCGAAAAATTTTTCAAAATTTTTCAAAATTTTTCGGTTTTTCATCTCATAGAATTGTTTCGGAGAAAGATGGATTCTAAATTTTCACTCGGTCTCTCCCGCACTCATACGTGTTTAGCCGCCCCTTAAGGAGACAAACGAAGAGAGTGACTTTGGAAGGGAGAATTGAAAAAATAAATAATCGTGCTAGCCTTGCAATGAGAAAATAACTTGTGCCGCATTGTTATTATTATTTTTCTTCGACGATGTCGCTGCTCGCGGTTTGACTCTTTACAGCTTTTACAACGAGCGCGCGGAACGATGTTAAGGAGACAAGAGAGAGTGACTTTGGAAGGGAGAATTGAAAAAAGAAAAAATTGCGCTGGCCTTGCAAAGAGAACATAACTTCTGTTGCGTTGTTATTGTTATGATTATTTCTCATCGACGATAGTCAAGTTTCATTTTCCGCGCAGATTCCGTTGTCATGGCAATCGACGCTTTTACTGTCAAACAGAGATACACTTTGGTACCGCGGGTCATGAGACGTCGGGACGCGATTTCACAAGCGTCTCTTATAAACCACCAAGCTTTATTATTTCTCACGTCGCTTCGATCCACGTGCTTCCGCACTGAACTGAATTAAACTCACCGATTCCTTACCACACGATTTCTTACTTCGGTCACAGGTTAATTGACAATTTAAAAAAATTGCAGTTACAGGGATCTTTTTTTTATATATAAATTGATCGTCTCAGGCGTAGAACGGTCGGCCCGAAACTGGGAAAAAAAATCGTGGGACTGGCAAGAGGGGCGAATGTGGCGCCGCCGAGCGTGTCGATTTTTGCAGAGCCGAAATTTAGTTAGAAAAAAAAGAGAAACGTGTCCTGAACGATGATCTCACCTACGATGGATCGATGAGCGTCGATCTCCTTAAAAATCCTTAGTTACAGAGATTCCGTGAGGATTTACTCAGAGCACGAGTATCGTTGCGCAGCGGTGGTAAACAATGGAGATAAAATGAAAAAATAAACAAAACAAAACTTCACGTTCGCGCGTTTCTGCGGACCGCAGATGTCGAGAGAGGGAGATACGTTGGTAGCGTAAGGGACACGACTGTGCGTTGCGGGACGCGTCGATCGCGCCAACGGGGCCCGGAGAGCGACTCGGGAGCGACTGACTGCCTGCGCTCCGCTCTCTCGGGGCCCCCTAACCTCCGTCGTCGACCCACCATTTTGCCCGTCGCCACAGCCGAGACCGCCGCGCGGTAGAGGGATATTATACCAGGTGTAGAGTAGTAGTACTACCATGCCATAGTCGCCCTCCAAGTGCAACGTGTTCGGGCTATGCCGAACCCGCCACTGCCGATCCTATTTCGTCGTGCGAGCATCGTTTTCTTCGCTTATTCGGCAGCGCCGAGCCGCGCTGTTATTACTGCTAGGACCGACTGGCCGCTGGGTTAATTTTGGGGTTTAGATATAATAGCCGGCGTTTTTATTTTATCGGAAAATCTTTCACGCACAGTCAGAGTTATTGATGCATCGAGTATACTTGACGAAGTCGTAAAGTGAAACGTTTTCTTCGCTTATTGAGCATCGTTTTCTCCGCTTATTTGGGAGCGCTGAGCCTCGCTGTTATTACTGCTAGGACCGACTCCGGGCGCGAGGTTAATTTTGAGGACCAGATATTAGCGCATCCGGTTAAAATAACAATCGTG
This sequence comes from Ichneumon xanthorius, assembly GCA_917499995.1. Classification (NCBI taxonomy): domain Eukaryota; kingdom Metazoa; phylum Arthropoda; class Insecta; order Hymenoptera; family Ichneumonidae; genus Ichneumon; species Ichneumon xanthorius. The sequence continues at coordinate 13,170,068 of OU824205.1, read as the reverse complement.
GTATTTTCTTTTTTTTAGATCCGTAAAATCTTGCACTTACAATTCGAGTTATTGATGCATCAAGAACACTCGACAAGGTTGTAACACGAAACTAACCATTCGTCTCTACGAACCGAGGTGGAGGTCAAATGACTTTATTCGCGTTCGTTACACGGGTACGTAATTGCGTCTCGGGAGAAAAAAAATTCGATTCCATAGTTCGCACGACTGTACGAAATAAAAATAGCACGTCTACATTAATATACGCCCTCAAAATTCCTTTCTCTTTTTTTCGTTCTTTCTTTCTACGTTTGCCTTAGGTACTTTACGTGCCTAAGGCAAACGTCTCCGACGCACAAAATATTCTCTCGCTCATCGAGTAATCGCCTCCAGAGTGGACATTTTATCGCCAATTAACGGATAGTACATTTTTAGGAATTTTGGTCACGGACCGAAGCCGGTTGAGCGTCGCGGGAGGTCGAGCTCGGTTCTCTCCGGGCTCTCATCCGGGCAGTCTTGAGCGCGGGGCATCGCGTAACTCGGCGCTCGGGACGAGGGATCGTATGGGAAGGAGCGCTCGAGGGTGGGGAAGTCGGGAATCGCTCAGGAGCATCCTCAGCTCCCAGCAGAGATCTCCGTCTCTTTCTCCCTCGCGTCCCTGGGCCTCGAACGGGTCTTTCTCGTGAGCGAGAGGGAGGGGGGGGGGGGGAGTAAACTACGAAGGAGGACTTCGCCTCCGCGTCTCCGCGTTACTCGCCGGCGGACCATCGGTGGTCGAAGGAGCCAAAGTTTTTAGCACGGTGAATACGCGTGTAACCATGCCGAGAACCTGTTCCCCCGTGGTGAGCAGCTCTGCCTCTGCTGCTGCTGCTGCATCGCCCGAGTGCCTTTTCAGAGAGCAGCTCTTTAAAGTCGTTTCGCTCTTTCTCTTTCCTCGGCTCTTCGTCTTTCTTTCTCGCCGCAAGTTCCTTTCGCAAAGCGGACGCCTCGGTTGAGCCGGTGCTCTCTCGCAGACCGCAGACAAGTTCCCTCGAGTCTGGCCCGGGATTGCACCGGCTCAGCGCCTTCTTCATTATTAATGCAGGATTTCTTACCGAACGGTCGGCAACTCCGCACTCGGTTCCCCTCTCATTCCGATTCTCGCACTGCGAACGGTATGGAAAAACGGCGAAAGTTTCTATAAGGAGGATGAATAATTAACTGGAAAGCGTCGGAGAGAAGCCTCGAGTTGGATCTACTCGACCGCTCATCGCCGTTGGATAATCACCCACAAATCTCGGCATCGTTAGAATTGCAAGAAGTCGAGTGAACTGCATGAGTTTTATGGAGAATGCGATCGGCATCTCCACAGTTTAATGGTACATTGTAGATTTACTATATAACAGGTATATAAGTAAAGGTCAGCAGTGACGCAAAGTCACGTGACCCCTCTATGGGCCATCACGTGACCGCCGGAGGGCTGTTCGTAAAATAACCGATTCGACCAAATTGAGTTGCAATTTCAATCATCGAACATTTCTTCAAAGTTACGGAAAAATCAAAGACTAATTTTTGCAACGCCGCTATTTTAATGCTAGGAAGTTTGCCATCTTCTTGCGACGTGTCACGTGACTTGAAATAAAAATGCCCGTCATTTTACACAGAACATATATACGCTGAAAAAATTACATAGTTAGGGTCGAATTTTAAGACATTTAGTTTGACCTTGAGATCAAACTTAAGTCCGAACTTAAGATCTAACTTAAGCACGCAATGAAGTTCGGGCCAAAATTCGATCTTAACTTTGATCTCTCTTAAGTTCAAACTAATGTCTTAAAAGTCGACCCTTAAAGCGACCCTTAGAGCTAATTTCTACCATAAAACATAATTGACGTCACATGACGGGTCACAAATAGGCCCGACCCAACGCTCGTTGAAAATGACGGTTGTTTTACATCACGCGAAGGCTATACGAGTCCGAGGGTTCGCCGTTTCTCGGATACTCTTCGTATACGGCAGTTGCCCAGTAGTATTGCAGCCCGGAGAGGGCATCGGAGGAGAGGCAGCCTCCCTCTCCGCTCGCAAGCTGGTTTCCTCTTCCTTTGTGTTACCCCTGGGCCGAGAGGCCGGTCGCGGAGCCGGTGCCGCGTTTACGCGGGTCCCGTGTCTCTGTCCGTTCTCGTCTGCCGTATAAGCTCGACGACGCCGAGCCACGAGGCCTCGCTGAACGAGCGAAAAAAAACCGCCCGCGCCTCCCGAGCTACCAATCTTCCCGCGGTAGCTCACTATACTATCCGTACCGGCCACGTTGTTCCTGTAGTAAGTCTTTACGATATTTCTCCCGCTGCCGGTGTGTGCGAGAGAGCGTTACCGGCCGAAGCGCGTAAGCGCGCGGCTCTCACGGCTACCGGGTCTGCCCCGCTCGTTCGAGAGTATGCCTTCGGGAGAAAAACACGAAGAAGATTAAAACAAAAAAGAACAAAGAAATAAAAATAAAAACTTCCCCGGGCGGCTAATGAATGAAGGCAATCGTCGTTTCTTCTTTTTCTCTTCAGAACACGCCGAGAAACTACGCCGGAGAAAAATAGTCCGTAATCCCTTTCATTATGCAACGAGGACACCTCTGATGCCATTTACATAGTTGGGTGCGATTCTTTTTTTTTATGGTACAGCGATCCGCCGCGAGGGGGATTTAATTCGCAAGAATACGGAATAAGCCGAGGGCGTTACGGCGCATAAGTTGCAGCTTTTTACTACGCTCGGAGCGCGCTTAATCACGCGCCTATTTAGCCTAATTGAGACTGTGCGCTGGGGTTTCGTCGGGGATTTGACCCTGACATCCATTACCTTTTACCGGGTCGCATACCGCTCTCCCGCCGGTGCTGCCGCACCGAGCTGCATCCTGCGACCGAGTGGACCACAGCTTTGCGGACCGCACAGTCACACCGACTCCTGTGAGAGACCCGAGTTTTACGAGGGGGAGCTAGATTATTATCCGGACGATCGTTCGACACGCGGGTCGTCCTGCGAATAGTTTAATACCTAGTCACGATTTCTCGTCGCGTTCTTTTTTTTTGCTCGAACGAAAACTCTCGACGCCGGACGGTCGGTAAAACAGGGAGTTCACGGCTGCGTTCATCGTCGCGCAAGCGAGGTCGCCCCTCGATCGTCCTCGTGATTTCTCGGCTCCGCTCGGCTGCAGCTCTCTGACGCACGTATTTTACGTACGAGTGGGATCGAGCACGCGGTCTCCGGTGTCCTGAAGCTTTGGCTGTGCAGCATCGCGAGTTTCAACCGGTTATCGAGTCTCTCGCTCTCAACGGGCGGGATTTATTCTCTCAGCGGCTCGAAAAAAAATTCTCGGCCTCGGTGTCCCTGTACAGCGCTCTCGTCACTGGTGTGACATTGTTATCCCCCGGACATTCGTATCTATCCTCGTCGCCACTGTGTATGTCCGAACGAAACGATGTAGCCCTAAGCTTACTCGCGGCTGCAGAGCACGATCCTGCTGGGCGGCCATCATTGTTTCTAATCGGCGTATTCTCGCACTAACGGAACTAACACCAAAGTCACTTTTTCGATCGACAAATTTTACGATACTACGTAGGGTAAATCAGCCAATGAATGGCCACTTTCCATAAGAGCACGTGCAAAAAAAAGTCTATTCACTGGCTTTTTCGTCTGCTTGACTGTTCATTCACTGGCCGGTCTAGCCCACGCAAATTGAACGACACGAGTGCGGCTCGTGCTTTTACATCACGATGTTAAACGTATCCTCTTACTTAAACTAATTGCACTGAAATACAAGTGGTACAGTGTAACTGGTATACCGCACAGTACGATCGACGATACATGGCGCACGTTCAGCCTTCCGTTACATGCTAATATTAGTTATAGACACTGCTGTGTGTAAAACATAGACGATTCGACGTTGCACATAGTACGTACATGCAAATTATAAGCGAAATATGCTCGGACGCAATGAACAAAGATTGCTGACGAGGCTTACTCTTACCCCGTTGCCTGCGAGGAGAACCGCACATAAAACGAACCAACGGCCCTTTCGTACGTCCAGCATTTTGTAGGCTCTTCGAAACAATTTTTAAGACACTTTTTTGGTCGACAAATTTTCGATTCTAAATAGCAACTAATTATATAAATATAATAAATAGTTAAAAATAATTAGTGATTAATACATTTTCTTTACTATCTACTAATTTAACAAGATATGAACGCGATTCATGTTCTTACATCGCAATATTAAATATACCTCCTTACTTCCGATAATTGCACTGAAAAACAAGTGGTACAGTGTAACTGGCTAACCGCACAGTACGATCGAAGATACACAGCGTATTTTCAGCCTCCGTCGACCGTTACATGCGAACATTAGCTATAGACACCGCCGTGTGTAAAACATAGACGGTTCGACGTTGCACATAGAACATACATGCACATTATAAGCGAAGTATGCTCGGACGCCAATGAACAAAGATTGCTGACGGGGCTCACTCTTGCCCCGTTGCCTGCTAGGAGAGCCGCGGCATAAAACGAACCAACGGCCCTTTCGTACGTCCAGCACTTCGTCATCGAACAATGGAACACGTTTACTCGATATAATGGAGAGTCTCGATGCCATTCAATTTCAACAAACGAAATATTCGTCGTTCAGGTCACGATTCTCTATTCATTTTTCTTTTCCGTTTTACCGTTCGACTTTTTCCCTCGTCGTTAGCCGAGGGACTTTACTGGCGTCGAAACTTTTATGACCCGACCGTCGTGGACTCGGGATTCGGATGCGTCGGTACAATCGGCCGGTCGTTGAAGTCACTTATCGCGAAGAAACGGATTATCGTACCGAGGGATTTTCAACCTTTTGCAAATTAAATGGCATTTCACTACGTAAAGTAGTTGAAATAGACTGAAATATACCATACATTTTTTTAAAAATACTTACAATAATAATCATAATAGTAAATGAAAATAACGATAAAAAATATAACCGCTTAACTATTAATACTATTAAAATTTCGTGGGCGTCAATGAACTTGAAATACTTTCGCCCGTCCCTCCCTTGCGCCGGGAGCGATTTTTGGGAGTCTAGTTACTTTGAAATAACCAGGAATAGTTACGCTGAATACCCGAAATAGCTGATATAGGATATTCTATACTAAATAAATAATAATAATAATAAATGAAAACACCAATAAGAAAATATAACACTAATTTAATAATACCTTATTAAAATTCCGTGGGCATCGATGAATTTGAAATTCTTACGACAGTTTCACCATCGTGTCGGTAGAAAAATTCCGGACTCTAGTTACGCCGAAAAGCCACAATAACTGAAATATGATGTCCTATACAAAAAACATTATATAATAACGATAGTAGTAATCATAAATGAAAATCACAATAAAAAAATAATAACAAATGAACATAGTAATTAAATAATACTATACAAATTTCAGGGCCGTCAATGAACTTGAAACTCTTTCGACAGTCTCTCCTTTGCGCCGGGAGCGATATTTCGGAGTCTAGTTACGTCGAGTCAGGAGCGCCGCTGAAAGAGCCAAGCGGACGCGATACCGCATGGGTTTTGCTCCTGTTGTGGCCTGCGGGGCGGGCGGGAGAGGGGGGGGGGCGGTAGTGCTCAAGCTCCCGCCACAAAGCCAGACCGCACTCTCCGCTCTCTCTGGCGTAGCCAATAATCCGGCGCTGGGGCCTGACCAGCAGCGATTCCAGTTGCAACGAGAAGATGATTCTTCTCTCGCAGTTCTCGCCCTTCACGGATTCCCCGGAGTCTACGAGAGCTCCGAGGACGAACAGCAACGGACGTAATTACAGCGTCCAAGCTGCCCCCTCGCTACCGAACAACGCATGCTAAAATATACCGATCTCACATTTAAACTAACGAGAGAGAACCTTTTTTTTTTTTGCTCAACTACGATAATTAGTATAATCTATTGGACTATAAGTTCGGTGAGGGATCGATCGTAATTTCTGCACCGCGGCAAGCGCACCGGCAATAATTTTGTGCATACACACACATATATATATATAAACGTACGTTTTAATTCCGCAAAGTCATCAATCAACTCTCGGGGTCCGTTCACGCCTTTTTTACCGGCAGCCGCACCAGCCTCGGTTCTTGCATCGGCTACTCGCGTACGCACTGAAGCTTGGCTGCGCGTGGACTAATGCGCGTCGGCTAATGGGATAATGGGCGTATAACTCGACCTTTTTTTTTCTTACACAATTTTCCTTTTTTCCATCGGATGTACAGCAATGGCCTGTAACAATCGTTATGCTGTAACAAGCAACTATACCGTAGTTGCGAAATATACCATATACAGAACGACCATGTATAGTTGTGAAACGTGCCGTGCTTAAACTATTTTTTTTGTAATTCATGCACGAAAAGTGCTACTTTCGGTGCCTGCCGAGAGTGGCGTAAGTGGCGCTTTACAGCCAAGTGTACTATAAATGACCGGCGCATGCGCACGTTGAGCGAACTTTACGCGTCTCTTACTTTACGCTCGCTTCTCGTACTTTACGCACGCTTTTCGTGCTTGACGCACGCGTGTCGTACTTTACGCACGCTTCTCGTGCTTGACGCACGCGTCTCGTACTTTACTCTCGCTTCTCGTACTTTACTCTCGCTTCTCGTACTTTACTCTCGCTTCTCGTACTTTACTCTCGCTTCTCGTACTTTACTCTCGCTTCTCGTACTTTACTCTCGCTTCTCGTACTTTACTCTCGCTTCTCGTACTTTACGCACGCTTCTCGTGCTTGACGCACGCGTGTCGTACTTTACGCACGCTTCTCGTACTTTACGCACGCTTCTCATACTTTACGCACGCTTCTCGTATTTTACGCATGCTGTACAGCCCCACAATTAGCAGGCACGGAGTAGCACTTCTCTTGCATTTGTTACACAAAATATTATGCGATACTAGTGCGGTGTCGCAAACTTGTATCGCAAATTACTATTATTTATTTTTTATTAATGAATTCGCAAATAAATACAACATCAACCGAACAGATTTAGAACGTTTCTACAAGAAGCCACTTATTTGTGTCGCGAACGTGACGTCATTTTTTACTAAATCTTTATATGCATATTTTTCCCCCCAAATCCGTGACTACTTTCAGCGTTAAAATATTTATCACCGGTGTATCACGAGTGTATCTTACTTTATCGGTTTACCTTTGCATAACCCGTTATTCGGCGACATGCAAATTTTGCCTCACCGTTGCCTCGTCGTGCGAAAAATGACAAATAAACGAAATCACTTTTCAACAATAAATAAACAAAATCACTTTTCCTACATAAGATCAGCGGTTCGATCGGAGGTACGGAAAATTTCTCCGTAGCGCGCGCGCATGCGCGGAAGTCTTCTCGTTCCACGAGCGCACGCACGAAAGAATTCGAACGCGAAGGGGTTTCCTTTACACCTTTTTTTGTAACAGGGCGATCTAACCGCTGAATATGCATGAAGGAGACTTTGGCTAAATCGAGTTTCGAGAGACCGTCGTAGGTGTATATACGCTTATACGGCCCGGTGTATTCGTGGTGAGGAAGAAGAGGAGCCCACGAGGAATATCCCGATATCTTTGGAAAGGGGCATAGGTCCCAAGCAAGACTCGGCCCGAGCACAGACATTGCCTGAACCTGTCTCCACGCATTGAAGTCTCCGCGGCTCGCCTGCATTCCATCAAGCGAGGGGGCCCCCTTTCGGGACCTCAGTGACGACCGTTGCCACGAAAGAAGCCCCGGTCCATCGTAATAAAAAGATTCGAGTTTTAGGTCGTTTTCATAAAAATCTCATAAAACAAAGCTACACAAATAGCCCTTCAATAAACATTTTTGTACACATTTATCGTTTCCAAATATTTATCATTTTTATTTTTTTATTTTAGTGTTTTAAAGTAGCAAAGCCCTTTTTACAAATCATTTGTACATTTGCGAGTGTTTTTGCATTCGTGATCTCACTTGGATTTTTATTTTTATTTTTTTTTACTTTCGTTTCGAACCTTTGCCGATTTTTTAAAAGGATGAATGGAATGTTGTCTTGGGCTAGCGGAGGTTTTTTTAGCCCGGTGAAACGATCGGATTTTCGGGGCCGTGGGATCGCATAGCGATGGCTTGGCGAGAGCCCGTCGATGGCTCGAAGTACGTACGTTCCTGGGTACTGGGCGAGGGTGTAGGAGTCGTGCAGCACCGAAAGGCTGGCCGAGAAGCGACGACGCTCTCGGTGGCGTGGCTCGACTCTCTCTTTCTCGCCGCCTCGTGAGAGACTTTTTGGAAGCCCACGCGGGTCAGATACCCCGAGGGATATATGGCCCGTGGAACAATGGTAATCGGCCAAGAGTTTTTCTAATCTCGTTCACCGCTGTTCTTTATCTCTGGGTGTATTTGCAAAAAGTGCCTACACGAACTATTGTGATCTCTCTTCGAAAGAGAGCCTGAGGATTAATATAAAAAATTGCGTATTTGTACGGGAAGATAAATAATGTAAAATTTTACATTTTTATAAATTAAAAATCGACCCTACACGAATAAGTCGTCAGCTCTTAGAAATAGAGTCTTAGAAATAGACTCTGAGGATTACATGGCGTCCGGTAAAAAGTCCTTACGAAATTTAAGGACATTCAAGGACAATTTCTAGGACATTTTCAAGTTGTGTTGGGACATTTTTTTTTTTTTTTCATTAAAATATGCATACCGCGCGCGACGAATGAAATAACATGTATTTCGATAACCGCTTTCGTTTACGTTGGAATGGGTTCAGAAACCAAACGTGGCAGTTCATAAAAAAAAAAACAAGAACATTTACTAAACTAAATATACATTTTTTAACAAACTCAAATTTTCGGGGGAATAAACAATTCAAGGACATTAGGTGAAATTCAAGGACATTCCAGGACTCCAAGGACCGTTGGACACCATGGATTAATATAGACATGGACGCCTTTGTACAGGAAGATGAATAATGTAGATGTTTAATTTTTTTAACATTTAAAAAATTTAAAGTCGACCTTTTGAGCGCTTCGAAATGGACCCTGAGGATTAATATTAAAAAATAGGCGTATTGTTACAGGAAGATGAATAATATAGAATGTTACATTTTTTAAAATTGATAATCGACGCCTTTATTAACTGCGCTCGATCGTGAAAAGATCGAGGTTTGAGTCTGAAATGTGAACGAATGAAGTTCTCGCCGGTGATGTTGCCGCTGTCGCCTATCCCGAATATAATCCTTTATGTAGCGGTTGGCTTGAGGTTGGCGCGTACGCGATCGAGCAGGGTCCTCGGGCATTTACCTGCATTCCATCAGGGAGAGGGGGACGGTCTCTCTCACGAGCGTGTATCCCTCTGCGTCCCTTCTCTTTGCTCGCTCGTGTGCTCTTCGGGGCCCAGCGATTTGGATGCATCGGGCGTGCGGCATGCGCGCCGAGGTCATGGGAATTCGAATAACTCGCCGGTGGCGAGAGCGGCACGAAGGAGCTAATAAAATTCAGACAACGACGCAGCTGTTTCTTGTCACCCCTTGTTTTAATTGTCCACCGTAATGAGACACGGATATGGCTACTGTTTTAACGTTACGCGATAAAACATACTGCGCGTTCTGACGATTTTTCTTCCACGCCGTATACTGATTGCACAATTCTTCGTTTCTATGCTTGCAGAAAACTTGGACTCGATCTGGTACCTCGTCAAGGTGCTCATATGGTGGATCCGGATACGATGTCCGTCGTCGAGCTCTATCACGTGGTAATTGGAGATTTGGATATTACAAGGGACAATCTTAGTTCTAAACCGGAAGTGACGTAATACCAGAAACACGTCACTTCCAGTTTGAAAGTCTTTTTTCGACCGGAAGTGACGTCATAAAGTAAATACGTAACTTTCGGTTTGGAAATTTCAGTATTCAACCGGAAGTGACGTTATAGTGAAAAACGTCACTTCTGGTTTTAAAGGCTTTTTTCGACCGGAAGTGACGTCATACCCGAAATACGTCACTTCCGGTTTGAAAGTCTCATTTTTCGACCGGAAGTGACGTCATACCACAAATACGTCACTTCTCGTTTGAACCGTTTTAGACCGGAAGTTACGTTATACCGGAAATTCGTCACTTCCGGCTTGAAAATCGAATTTTTAGACAGGTTGTGACGTCATAGGGGAAAACGTAATTTCCGGTCGAAAAATTACATGTTCAAACCGGAAGTGACGTTCTTCCCTGCGACGCCACTTCCGGTGGAAAACTGAGATTTTCAAACCGGAAGTAACATCACAGAATTATGTTTAAAATTTTTCCCGAGGGAGTTTTGAAAAAAAGTCGCTATAGTCTGAGTGAAAGAAATGTTCCATCGTGAATGCGCGTGTTTCAAGGCAATAAACTCGACGATATTTTCCAGCACGTGCAAAGCGCGGAGAACTCTCAGGGTGCCTCGGCGAGGGGTACACTTAGACGGAAAGAGCACAAGAAGGTGTTGACCCATCATCTTTACTTCTGCATGAGAGACTTTGGTCACTCGGTGGGCGAGGATACCGAGATATATTTCTCACTTTGGGACGCGCGACGTGGACAGTACCTGAGCGAGAGATTTCTCGTTAGAATATCGAAGGAGGGATTCTCGAATTACGTCGAGAAGCTGCACAGCAACTGTACGATCTTCACCGATCTGGGCAACGCGGATTTGAGCCGGGATCTTTACGTCGTCGCTCACGTTATGCGATGCGGCAGGATGCTGACCGATTCCGGAAAGAACAAGACCGGAAGCGCCGTTTACAGGAGGCCTCACGGGGTGGGCGCGCTCTCGTTGCTCGACGCCGCTCAGGAACACGCCGAGGAACTCGAGATGACGTTCAAGGTAAATTCCACGTATTTCTGGTAAATTCGAGTCTCGGAGAGATTCACACATTTTTCGTCGATAAATCATAATATTTTCACCGCTTTTCGATCAGACTTTCGCATGCATTATACGGGTCGTGACCATATATAGCACGAGATAGTTTGAAATAATTTTATAAAGATTTTTCATTTTTAATAATTCTGAAATATATGAAAATAGTATTTTGAAATTTGTTATAAAAATATTCCAACGAAAGGTTTCTTAAATATTTCAGAAACATACTTAATCTTTCAACACATCTGCAATATCTGTAATATTTCAGTGTTTATGCGGGTGTGTATATGCAAATTGGATTGGTGATGCAATTTTTCACATTTCGCTAAAATTATTTAAAAACTTTGAAATGTTTTTAAAACATTTCACGAATATTTTTTAATATTTGAAAACAATATTATTGAAACTTTTCTACGATCCGGAAGTGATTTATATTATAAATAAATAATATTTTCCTACTCCAGGTATTCCAAGGCGAGGAGAAAGAGTTCCATCAGCTGCACGAACAGATAATACGCAACAACAAGTGTTCGCCGTTGACTGGTCAACCGAACTACGGAATAGTCGTTTCGCTTCGAGTTCTTCACGGCGAATTGTCACAAGTTCGGGAGGAGAATCCTCTGCTGTTCAAGAATATCTGTCTCACAAGGAAGCTGGGTTTCTCGGACGTCATTATGCCCGGGGACGTCAGAAACGATCTTTATCTGAGACTCGAGAGAGGCGAGTTCGAACGCGGTGGAAAGTCGACCGGCAAGAACATCGAGGTGATTTGACGAGCCGATCGATTTGATGCAGTTGAAAAACTAATTGGGTGCTTCGGTCGGTTCACTCCGGCGATATGTGGCGTTATCTTAACAACGACCAGCATCGTCGCGCTTCAGAATTTTTAAAATATTTTTCTTTCTTCATAACATATTTTCTTTTAATTATAATTATCGATGATTTAATTTTGTTTCATATTGGATTAGTTATTATGGTTAATAATGAATCATTATTGGTTTAATAATTAAATAAAAAAATGATTAATCATAATTCATAATTCATAATTAACCATTATTAATAATGAAGCATTATGGTTAATTAATGAATCTTTCGCAGGTCACTATGATAGTTCTCGATGCGGAGGGACAGCCGCTGGAGGGATGTTTATTCGGTGCCGCAGGAATGGACGGTAGTTCCGACTATCAGAGTTTAGTAATATATCATCACAACAGTCCGTCGTGGGCGGAAACCGTGAGATTAGCAGTGCCAATAGACAAATTTTACGGGAGCCACGTGCGTTTCGAGTTTCGCCATTGCTCCAGTTAGTATGAAAAAACATCACTCAGCCATTAAGGACCTCTGTGATATATTCTAGCTAATTGACTCAAACTTTGCAGCACGTGAGAAGAACGACAAGAAGCTATTCGATTTTGCTTTCGTTCGTCTGATGGAGCCCGACGGTGGAGCAACGATTCAGGACGGGATGCACGAGCTCTACATATACAAGTGCGAGGAACGTGCCAAATTAGATTCTCTGAGTTACCTCTCGCTGCCGAGCAACGCCCGAGAACCTTTCTGTCCAGGTAAAAAATTGTTGCCGCCCGTGGTAGAAGAAACTCATGAAAACTTTATGATTTTTGCCCACCGACGACGAAACTCGTTATTTTACTCCTAGAACGACACTTGATGAATAAACTTTTATCAGACATAAAATACTCATTTCCGAAAAAAAAATTCCACAAATGTCAGAATCTTATAAAATTGAAACAGCTAGAAGAATTAACGCAAAATTTTACACCAGACATTGTACAGTATCAGTTTAATAATTTACTACACTTGAACTCGGTACTTCTAGATTTAATAGAACGAGACTAGTTAGAAAAAAAAAATCGTAATTCTTTAATAAAATCTGATCGCTTGGATAGATTTCTGCCAAATTCAATACTACAGATCTGTTCATATTATATTTGTATGCAGTTTCAAGACGATAGCTCAAAATGTGCTTTTTCGAATATTTTAATTTCATTGAAGTACACTGACATTAAAATCTCTTTTTTTAAATATGAAAACATAGCTTCCTCCATGAAGAATCAAATAAATAACGATTTTATACGATCCGCAGGTGTGCCGCCGTTTACGAGATCACCAAAAGAAGCGATCTTCGTGACGACCCTCCTCTGCAGTACGAAGCTCACGCAGAACGTCGATCTGTTGAGTCTGCTCCAGTGGAAAGCTCATCCGGAGAGAATAGCCGAGGCGCTCGGTCGAGTTCTCAGACTCGACGGCGAGGAGTTGGTGAAGTTTCTCCAGGACATCCTCGACGCTCTCTTCTCGATGTTTCACACCGAGGACGGAAACTCCACGGCCCACTCGGGTCTCGTCTTTCAGGTCCTAGTCTCGATATTCAGTCTCCTGGACGACCCGAAGTTCGAGCACTTCAAGCCTGTGATGGACGCTTACATATCGGGTCACTTCGCCGCCGCTCTGGTGTACAAAGGGCTGTTGAGCAGCGTGCAGCACTGCGCCGACTGGGTGACCGCCGCCGAGAGGCAGGAGCCGATAATGAAGTGCTTTAGATCGCTCGAGTACATATTCAAGTTCATAATTCAGAGCAGACTGCTCTTCGCTCGCGCGACCGCCGGTCAGTTCGAGGACAGCTTCAAGAGGGATCTCTACTGCGTCTTCGCGGCGCTCAACAAGATGCTCAACATTCCGTACGAGGTGGTGCTGCTCTCCCAAGTGGCGCTTCTCCTCTCGATATCCGCGGTCTTCGAGCAGCTCGTCGCTGTTCTGCCCGTCCTCGAGGTCGCCAAGCTCACCTGCACGATGCTCGATTCCGTGCCGCGCGAGCCACCTCCGCAGCTCATGCAGGCGAAGCTCGTCGCGATAAAGAATCTCACAACTTCGACCCTCTTCCAGGACGACGAGAGCAGAAATCTCTTGCTCGTAACTATCTGCAGTCATCTGCGCATTCATCTGGCGAGACGCGAGGAACTTCGCTCGTGCACCGAGATCCTCGGTGAGATTCTCAGTTTCCTCCACAAGAGAGGACGCGACACGAACAAAGTGAACAATTGCATTCACCACGACGTCGAGACACTCTGTCTCTCCGTACTCGACGTTCTCGTTCAAACTATACTGATAATCGTGAACGCGAGCGGTCCGGTGCTCGGCTGTCTCGTCGCCTGCCTCATCGGACTTCTTCAGCTGCTCGACGAGTATCACTACGATCGACTGTGGGAGGAACTGACCCACGCCGGCGAGAGAAAACCACTGAAGGACTTTCTGCTTCGGGTGTTTCTCGTGCTGAGGGACCTCGTGCGTCAGGAGGTTTTTCCACCGGACTGGCTCGTCATTCGGATGCAAGCGAACAATATAATTCTCAAGTCCCTGCAGGAACTCGCTCAGCCTCTGGCCTTTCGCTTTCTGCACGGAAGCTTCGACTCGCAGCTCTGGTCGACCTACTTCAATCTCGCCGTCGCTTATCTGACGCAGCCGTCGCTGCAGCTCGAGCAATTTTCCGAAGTCAAACGAGAGAAGATCGTCGAGAAGTACGGCGACATGAGGGTTCTGATGGGCTTTCAGATACTGTCTATGTGGTCGCATCTGGGAGAGAGGAAACTCGAATTCATACCGGGCATGGTCGGACCCTTTCTCGAGGTCACTCTCGTGCCCGAGAGCGAATTGCGAAAGGCTACGCTTCACATATTCTTCGACATGATGGAGTGCGAGCAGAGGGCACGCGGAAGCTTCAAGACCGTCGAGTCCGAACTGATCGACAAACTCGATATTCTCATAAGCGAGAACAAGGGGGACGACGAGTATCGTCAGTTGTTCAACACTATGTGAGTCGGGGCGTATATTTAATTCACGTGGGATTTAATTCGTAACGCAATTTTTTTTTACTTCCTGTACTAACAATATTCATTCATCCAACGCATTCTTAATCCCGCGACGTTGTCGTGCCGCCTCAGGGAGCATCTCAGCGCCGTGTAAGTTTAGAATTATCATCTAACGATCTCGAAGGCCACTTCCAATCGATTTTCTTCGGGAGATTTTTTTTTTTGAGGATGATTAATCTGACCGGTCGTTTATTTCGTTTTCGAAGGTTGCTGGACAGAGTGCAATCGGAGGATCCGGCGTGGAAGGACAGCGGCACGGCGTTCATCACTTCGGTGACACGATTGCTCGAGAGACTGCTGGATTACAGAAGCGTCATTCAGGGCGACGAGAATCGTGACAAACGCATGTCCTGCACGGTGAATTTGTTGGTAAGAAGAAAGGGTGAAAATCGTGATTTTCACAAAGCTTCGTAAAAATCAAATAATTAAAAATCTCATAAAAGTTAAATGGTTCCATCGACCCGCGCCAAATTAAATAGGGTTCATCGATATGGGTCGATAAAAGTCCCATTGGGTACAACTTTTTAGCTCGATAACTCAAAAATTGTAAGAGCTGGCATTCGCACGGACTTCTTCAGCAAAGTTCAAAAATTTATTTAAATTTTTATGACTGAAAGCATTTTGCTAAAAATTTAGGCAGACATTGACGATTGACTCCTCCACCTGCCTTAGCAATTTCAGCTCTTTAGCCGATTTCTCAAGTTATCAGAGTTTCAATTTTTCGGGTCTGAGACATTTTTTCTAAATATGATTTCCCGACATTCTCAACAGGTTTTCATTAAAATCTCGCAATTTTAATTATTTTTTTCACGAAAACAAAGCTTCCTCTATAAAAAAACAAAAAAGAAAAATCACGTCGAACGCTACCGGGTCGATGCTGTCGCGCTCGTCACGCGCGTCCCGACAATTAACCGCCGGGGATGATAAATACCGGCGCTAATTGTCCGTGAATTTCATTAAGCCACGTGGCTGGCTCGGTTATAAAATGCCGTCCGGCGCGTCGAGCGAGCCAGTGAACATTGGCTCGAAATCGTGCGTGATAATTAAAATGGGTATCTTCCTGTTTTTCATTCAGAACTTCTACAAGAACGAATTCAACCGTAAAGAGATGTACCTCCGATACATATACAAGCTCCACGATCTTCATTTGGCCGCGGAGAACTACACGGAGGCGGGTTTCACGATGAAACTCTACGCGGATCAGTTGAGCTGGGACACGTCGTTGCTACCGTCGGATCACGCGCATCCCCAGCAACCCGAGTGGCAGAGAAAGGAGCTTCTCTATCATCAGATAATTCACTACTTCGACCGTGGCAAGTGCTGGGAGAAGGGAATACCCCTGTGCAAGGAACTCGCCGCACTGTACGAGACGAGACTCTACGATTACGCGAAGCTCAGTATAATACTGAAGATGCAGGCGAAGTTCTTGGACAACATACTGACGCAGCTGAGGCCCGAGCCCGAGTACTTCCGCGTCGGCTTCTACGGCCTCAGCTTTCCGCTGTTCGTCAGGGTAAGTCGCTCGCTACGGAACACAGACGGATACAATTTTGGTGACTCGATGTTATTTTGTTTGTCTCGGTATTCGCAGAACAAACAGTTCGTGTATCGTGGCTTGGAGTACGAGAGGATCGGTTCTTTCACTCAGAGGCTGCAGACGGAATTTCCGAGCGCGCAGATATTGATGAAGAGCGCGCCACCGGACGAGAGCATAGTCTCTTCGGAGGGTCAATGTGAGTTTGTGTGCTTAGCAAATGTCGCAACGTCTGGGCGGACTCTCACTGAAAAGAACTGCTATGGGTCCGGAGTCACTACTGACATTGCAGTAGTTACTACACATGTTGTTACTACTTCCTTAGTAGTAACGCCTCAACAGTCACTAATTATTATTGAGGATGTAGTGGCTCCTGAATCAGTAATCACTATTCATAAGTAGAACTACTGAAAACTACAAGCCATACTCAGGAGTGAAATACTGGAAACTCATAGTAGTTACCCGGATCAAACTACTGGAGATTTATAGTAATTTCGGGTAGTTAACTACTCTAAATAACCAGTTATGTTCAGTAGTCAACTACACAAAATACCTAGTAATGTTAACTACTCGAGATTTCCAGTCGTTCTTAGTAGTCCGCCAATTTAGCACAGGGCAATAATTTATTAGTAGCCAACTACCGGGAACCCCCAGTAGTATTTTTCAGACGTTTTCAATACTTCTTTTCGTTGAGGAGAGCCTTTTGGAGAATCGATTCGTAGGCAATGGTGTGACGGCTGGTTCAAATTCGAATGGTAGAAAAATATTATGCTCACCGGGTTTGGAATGTGGTAGTCTGTTACTAAAAGCGCTAATCACTGCGCTAACGTCACCCATATTTTTCCATCATTCGAGTTGTCCACATATATGTAACGCTGAATCGTCACGATGTTACGATAAATTTCCAATCGCGATGTCGACTTTACAACTTACAGTTGTCGATTTTCAGATCTTCAAATTTGCATCGTGAAGCCGATTCCGGAAGAGGGCAGTCTGGGTTGCACCTCGGCGGAAGTTCCCGATAGGGTCGTCGCGTTCTATCTCGTCAATGACGTAAGAAAGTTCACCTTCGACCGGCCTCTGCACAGAGGCCCGGTCGACCGTGAAAACGAGTTCAAGTCGCTGTGGATAGAGAGAACGACGCTCACCACCGAGGCCAAGCTTCCCGGCATTCTGCGATGGTTCGAGGTGATCGAGAGGCGATCGGAACTGCTGGCGCCCGTCCAGTACGCCTGCGAAACCATGCAGAGCGTCGAGAGAGAACTGCGACGGCTCGTCGCTCAGTACACCGCCGAACCGCACAGAAACATAAATCCCTTCAGCATGAGGCTGCAGGGAATAATCGACGCCAACGTCATGGGCGGAATAACGAAGTATCAGGAGGCTTTTCTGACGCCGGAATTCTCGAGGCAGTATCCCGACATGGTGCCGCACGTCAATAGACTGAAGAATCTCATACTCGATCAGATGAGCGTTCTCGAGTCGGGACTCGTTCTGCATGGACAAATAGCGCCGGCCGGAGTGCAGCCGCTCCACAAGAGGCTCATCGAGAGATTCACGCAGTTGAAACAAGGCCTCGGACCGTTGGCCAGACAGCGGACTATTCACCAAGACAGTATTATAAAGTATGTCGACGATCTTTTTTTTTTGGGCTTTTTTCGACGATGATGTTTTTTTGCTTTTTTAGACAACGATTTTTTTTGTTGTACTTTTTTTGACGATCATGTCGACTCTTTAATTCACCTGGCGATCGTTGTTTTTTCAGTTCGCCATTGCCTCCGTTGCCGATAAACGAGAAGCAGCGTCCGGCTACTCTCGACACCGCCGGATGCAGAATGTCGAACGCCGACAGCGACGGATTGCCGGAGGACGAAGGTTTTTACACGCGGCTCGATGGGGCACCACCGCCGATTCCCCAGCGGGAAGTGAGGCCCCGCTCCGTGGGCTACGGCACGACTCCTTCGCGGCCCACGCATCACAGAACTCTCAGCAAACCGCTCAGTCCGAAATTACCCCTCAGGCACTCGTTGCCCACCCCTACCGAGGGCACCGATCAAACGAACATGAGAAGCTCCTGGAGCGAACCTGGACCGGAGCAGGCTCCGCCTTTACCTCCCCGAGGTTGTAGTACGTATAATAGTTTACATTTTTTTTATTTTTGCTTCATAGAGGAAGCTACGTTCTAGTAAAAAAAATTCTCACCGTTTAAATTTTATGGGACTTTGAGAAATTTGAATTTTTTTGAAAAATGTCTTTTTTACGCCGGACAAATATTACGCTAAGAGTAAAATGAGTTACAGTTTTGTAATCAGCGGTGAAGAACAGATTAAAAAATTGTCTCAAATCCGTTGATTTCAGTTTGCGATTTCCTAAAATAAATTTTGAGGCAAATTTTGATGGTTGTAATTTTATGAGATGTAAACATTTTTTTTAAGTTACAAAAAAAAGGTGCAAAGTAATTTTCACAAGGCTTCCTGATTTGTTACAATTGTGCGCATAGCTTCCTCTGTGAGGAAGCCAAAAGTCGATCAACGAAGTTTCTCATAGAGAAAGCTATGCGCAAAATTATAATAAATGAGGGAGCCATATGCAAAGTACTTTTGATTTTCAATAGAAAATAATCTCTTGCCTCCGAATATTAATTAAGTTTCGATAGCTCTATCAACAGCACCGGACAAGAGAGAATCCAGTACGAGTTCCGTCGGTCCTCCGGCACCGCCGAAGCGTCACACCCACAAACGCAACAATACCGATTGGAGCACCGAGGACGAAGGCCCCGAGATACTGGCCGAGCCGAACGATCTCCGGGACAGCGGTATCTCCACGGCGAGTCTTCTCGACTTTCAGTCTCATCTCACAAACCTGAACAATCTCAGTTACGAGGAGTTCGAGCCACGACTTAGGAGTAACGACATTATGAATATTTCCCCACCTTCTGTGATAAACGCACTGAACGTCTCAACGGGGAGTTTTCCGGGTACAACATTCCAGGGTTCGCAGACGCGTCTCAATCAAGAGGTATGATTCGCTTGTTTTCACGCTTTTCGATCCAACCGAAAAACGTCGGAGAAAGGGATTACCCGACATTTGACCCCCAAAAAGACCCATATCAAACGGTCCATGCCAAAATGTCCCATACCCAAATATTCCATACTCAAATGTCCCATACCCAAATGCTCCGAACCAAGAATGTTCCATACACAAAATATCCCAACCCAAGAATGTCCCATGCCAATATATTTCCCACGCATTTGTCAAAATAAAATACAATTTCACAAAAAATGTAAAATCGAATTTTTTTGTTTTTTTGTCATTAAAGGTAAGCCCGCCACCGATTCCTCCGAAAGCACATCAGGACACGCCGTCGGCGCCGTCGACCTTGGAAAGAGTCGGGAATCGTACCCACGGCTCCCCTCACACCGAGAACTACTCTGTGCCGAAATTACAAACTCTCTCCGTGGCATCGGACACCGAGAGCACTGTCTAGCAATGATGTATCCTAGTCAGTCCTAGAAGTTAGCGATCAGGCGCGAATGCCCTCGAAATTCGTTACTCGATTTCCAAAAATCGTATAAAACATTGTAACGTAACACGGGGGTCCGACCCACCCCCGCCATGGTGGCAGCGGACAAGCCGCCCGAGATCTCTCGCGAGTGTAATCTAGTAAAAATTTTCTCGTAGCTCGTGCGCGATCGAACGTGGAAATTATTGTAAACCGATAAATCGTGAATTTTTTTTAGCCATAAGTGAATGCTGTAATATTCTTAAATCGATAAGTTATTCGTTAACTGTAAAATGAAGAAAAAAAAAACCATCGCACAGAGTTTGCAATCTATCGTGTCCGCTTAGGGACTTTGCTTAATTCTAAACGCCAAACCGTAACAGCGGCACATAGTGAAACCTTGCTGGCTTTTGTATCAGTCGCGATCTATCGATCGCCGCGTCCATGATTTTTTGTCCTCCGATGTTTCGACGAATGGTCGCCACTGAACTTTTACTTCGATGACATAGCTCTTCCGAAACTCTATCGACTTTAAACTGTATTTTGTAATTTATTTATATTTTCGAAATGAGAATAAAAAAACAAAGTCATTTTTCCAACGACGACTTGGTCGCGTCCGGCAAGCTTAATATTAATTATATCAGTCGTATAGGCAATTCGAGAGATAGTTTCGACGCATTTAGGATATATAAATTATGTATTTTGTCATGTTTCTTCGTATAAATATATACAAAAGTTTTTGAGTATCATGCCGCACACTCTACGCGCTTTTAAACTAAAAAAAAATAAAAAAAAAGTACGTTGGCATTTCGGTTTGTATAAAACCATAAGAGGGACATGTAAAAACAAAAAATAATCTCAGTATAAAACTAACCGTGGAATGTTTACATTGCACAATATTGAATTAAATGTAATTAAAGTACGTTTCATGGGTTTTGGGGAATGACAGTACGAGTACGTGAACGATATTATTTTAAAAAATGAGCTAGAGATCAATTTTCCCGGGTATCCAGTCATTGCGATTGTTCGCTTTCTCTTATCCTACTTCTATCGTATAAATGTATCGCGACAATCGCCGATGAGCCCGGCTACTTAAAAACAACGTAAAAAATAAAACAAAAAAAATTGCATCAATTCAAGCTAATACATCGAGAGAACCGAGTTAACTTTAGGCTTATACGAACAGGCACTCACACAATATGGCTACATCTTTAATGTCATGGCCACTGCTTAAAATATATATATATATAATCGTGTCTTCTTAAATCGCATGAAAATGGTTATGCCTAAGGTATTTACTTTGTACGGTGTTTTCTTGTAGACGGAGTCCTTCAGACCGGTGTCTCGGCGTTAGTATCCTTCCTGAAAATTCATCGAAGTCCTATTAAATTTGGTAATCCCTAAAAGTTCAACCTCGTTCGACCGAACGAAGATTGGGGGGTGATTCGGGTGAACGAGCCAGAAATTTTTTCTTACCTCTTCGCTGTTGAATATCCAACACCAGACGGAGAGAGCAAGCGGATAGGAATGAAAAGTGTATCGTTTAGCCATAAATATTTTCAACGCCACCGTTACTAAGCATCGCGGCTGACGGACGACCGCAACGACCGTAACCGATATAGCACGCAATACATAAAAATTATTTTTTAAATATTTTCAACCTTTCAAATCTTACGAAATATTTCTGAATATATATAAAAATCATATTTTGAAATATTCTATCAAAATATTCCAATGAAAAGTTTCTCGAATATTTCAAAAACGTATTTAATGTTTTAACACTTCTGATATATTTCTGAATCCATAGTGATCAATCCATAGTGATCAAAATTTGGAAACGTTTTTTATAATGTGTTTCACCGAAATATTTCTACGATTGTTTCCCCGTTTATGCGGGTGTGTATATGCAAATTGGACTGGTGATGCAATCGTTAATATTTCGCTGAAATGCTTAAAAAAACATTTCGGAAACATTTCAATGCAAGATTCGTGAGGCGACAAAAAAATATTTTCAAAATGTTAAAACATTTCACAAATATTTGTTAATATTGGTAAAATATTTTAAATATTAAAAAAATATATGTTTTTGAAACCTTTCAAAAATATTTGCGTGCTATGTGGGAAGAGTCAGTCGGGCGACAACGGGTGCGTTCTTCAGTGCAAATCCGCTCAGTTCTGCGTTCTTGTATTTGTGACTCTCCACTGCTAGTGGGTTTCTTTTTCTAGTCGGATTCTTTCCGCTGGATGCATTTCCTCCGTTTCGATAACAACAGAACGCTTTCTAACTAAACCCCGAACTGAGAGCAGATTGGAATATAAGACCGCTTATTTCGGATGCGTATACATGTTGATAAATCTCGAATATTTCCGGATTCAGCCAAACAGAGCAGAACCGCATTCAAGAACGCACCCAACTTTATTGCAGCGAAAGCCAGTTAGACCGCGCGTTTCCAATTCACCAGTGAGCGACCAGCAGAGTTAAATATTCTCGAAACTATCGGCGCTACTCACTCAGTCTCAGTGATAGTCTGTTCGTAGTGCTGCTGCTGCTGCTGTTGCTGCCTGAGGGCGGCGAGCTCGTTGCTGTGATGAAGATCGTGCGTCAGCGAGCTCGACAGTATCCTCCCGCTCATCGGCAAAATGTACTCCGGCGTGTCTTCGAGAACGCTCGGAGTGATCTTGCCTCTCTTGAGGCTGCCGTATCTCTCCGATCCGCTGAGATTATCGTGCTGAGAGCCGTGCAGACTCTGGCCCCTCTTCAGACTGCCGTATCTCTCCGACCCGCTTAGATTCTCGTGATTGGAGTTCTGCGAGTGATGGCTCAGGCTCGAGCCGAGTATCCTCGAGGACATCGATAGCATGTACGGCGTCGGTGATACCGTGTGATCTTCCTCGGCGGTGTACGGGAAGAGATACTTCTCCCCGACGTGGTGATGTTTCTCCTCGCCCTCGGAGCAATTCTCGTCCTGCTGGAGCTTCTGCGGCGAGTTCATGTCCGGATAGGGCAGAGGGTTCGGACTCGAGGTCTTGTTCGACGCCATCTCGTTGTCCGATATCGTGCCGCCCGACCACTGGCTCACGCGGATGTCTGCTGTAACGGGAAACGATCATTTTCGTCAATACAAATTCCTTTCCTCGCAGCTGCGGGCACCGTAAAATAATGGAAAACATTTGCACGCGGCTTCCTCATTTATTACAATTTTGCGCACCTTCCTCTACGAGCAAGCCAAAATTGTTATAAATGAAAAAGCTATGTGCAAATTATTTTGCAACTTTTTTTTATGAATATGTGGAAACACAATTACGGTAATTTCAGGTCAATTTTTATACCGTTAAAATATCCGTACTTCAACTTCTTTTCGTGCTTGTGATCGTACGTTTTTTTGTTTGAGTAACCGAAGAAAATTAAATTACATTAAAAAATTCGAATTTTTTTTTCGCTTGAGTAACCGCGCATGCCCCGAAGTTGTAATACGATTATTGTCCGGTTGATTCTACGGAGTAAAATGTGGCTTGAACTACCGTAATTTTTTCGGTAATTTATAATCTTATGATTGCGACTGCCTGTCGGCAGTTTGAAACGCACCGTTGGATGGCAAATACGCCTCGGGAAGTTGAGAGCTCCATCGCGGTGCGTATATTGGTTTTATGTTCGGAAATAGTTCCGAGTTTGAGCAAAGTATGTTTAGGTGTTCGCCGGGGTTGCCGTGAATATTTGGCAGGTAGCTGTGCGCGACCGGTTGCTGCTGGGTCGACACACCGATATTCTTGTGCGATCTCGACGTAACGTCCTCGTCGTCGGAACTGTGTGAACTCGCGAGATCCAAGCTCCTGCCACCTCCGTCGGCTTGCGATCCGTCCGAATCCGACTCGGAGTCTCTTCGAGGACCGCGTGGCTCGTTTCCTTCTACGGCAATTAATATACAATGATGATAATTAATGGCTTGTTTTAAGTGTGTTCAAGGCAGAGCTGGGCAGTATTTTAAATACATGATATATTTTAGAATACTCAAACACTTCTCTGGAATTTCGAATACTTTTCGGCCCAATTGAGTATAAAATACAAAATATTTTTACGACGACCTCCTCATTTTTATTTTAAGAATGGTTGTGTGAATATCCGGAGCCAAAATGCTTGGACGATGTTAACAGAGAGGAACAAAAATTGTATGCAACATTAAAAAAAAATTTAATTGCAAAAGTGAAATTTAATTTGAAATATAAATTTGATATTTTATTGACTTTTACGAAGTATTTTAGGAACTACCGAAACGAAGTATTTATCAATGTATTCTAAGTACAAAAAGTATTTTGTATTTAAAACACGTATAGCATTTCGTAATTTTTATTCTCAGTATTTTTTGTACTTTGCCCAACTCCGTTTAAAAGCCAACGGGAGTGCAACGAAAGTTCTTTTGCGACTACCTTGGCGCGAGTGCAGCGTTGAGTGATGACTCCTCGAGGACATGTACGGGTCCCTGTCGCTGTTGTAGTTGCTGGTCGACGTCGAAGTATGCCTCAGATGAGCGTCGCTTCGGTAAGGGCTCGAGCCAGTTTTTGTCGTGCTTCGCGAAGTCGTGCTGCTCGTCGAAACACCGACGTGAACTCTTCTACAGGTGGAATCGGCACCGCTGTACGCCGTGGAGTACGCCAACGCCGAACGCTGAAAAGTAAAAAATTTATTACAGTTAAGAATCCTTAATTACTTAAAAATAATGATTAGCGATACTTGAAGATTAAAAATAATAAAAAAAAAATTGACCGAGCTACCGATTAAATTTAGAAAGGAACGCGAGTAATGCATACCGAGTGGCCGTTGACGTTCTGACTGCTGCTTCCGTTTCCCATGCTGCCCTCGAGCAAGGGCGCCTTCTTTCCTACGCATCTGAGCAGACTCAGGTACAGGTTTCTTCTGACCCGCCCGTTTATGAAACAGTAGCCTATGAGACTGAAGGCGGCGTGGGTCACGACGGCCACGCTTAAGAGGTAAGATAACATCGGTGAATTCTCGGAGGCATTCAGCACGGCCAGAGTCCAAGTTGTCCCGAGCAACGGCAGCGATGCGACCGATAACCACAGTAGAGTCCTCAAATTCCCGAAACCCATGATGTGTTCCTTGAGGGTGAAGGCCGCGCGGACCGACATTATGAGGATACAGAAATTGATGAGGACGGCGGCGCACACGGGCCCGATCAGGGCCCACACCACGGTCTCGTAGATCGACAACCAACAGCTGAAAAAAATATCATCGAGTCAAGGAAAAACGGCCATTAATATTTAACAACGTTGTCTTCCCTGGCAACTTCAGCAACCGTAAAAATAACCGAAGAAATTACTGTCACTTGATGTCATTTTTTATACCGTTGAAATAACCGCCCAGAAATTGAATTATTAGAAGTTAATTAAGTAAATTAAGCATGAAAACGATACGGATCTTCATAATAAATTTTCTTCTGCCTTATAAAAAAAACAACACTTCAAGGTACATCCGTGAATTTTTAAAGATTTTTTTCGCACATTAACTTGTTATTAGAATCGTTCCCAGGTTGCGTCTTGGAAAATTCTCGGGCCTCGTTAAACAAGGATGCGATGCGTAAAGGATTTTAAAAAAAATGGTTATTCAGGTTTCTAGGATACTGCTGCAAGCGATACTCACAAGTAGAAGTTGCCGTACTGATCGGCGCGTACGCCGATCGTCAGTCCGACAATCACCGCGGGCAAGGCGTAACCGAGTGTGTAGTAAAATCGCATCTGTCCGTGATTCACGTCCCTCATCTCGGTGAGCATTCGATAGAGATGAATCGAATCCACGAGAGTCCACGCGAAGGTGCTGAGCCAGGCGTAATGGAGGCCGATGGCGGTCAGCTTGCAGGTGAATTCGTTCGACACGAGAGGTCCTCTGGCTTTCAAGGCTATCAGGTACAGTGTCTCGGCGATCAGCACGCACAATACAAGATTCTTGTGAATGCTGTTGGAATTGGTACCGCCACCGCGTATCAGCGCGAGGATTAGCAGAGCCGAGAGCAACAGCGGCAGAGCGAGCATGAAGGCGCTGTAACTCGTTACGTCCTCGAGAAGCGACGGCTCGGGAACGTACTCGAGATCGAGGACATCCGTGAGAACGGCGAATGTGGCCAATTGAAGATTACGAACTTGGAGAATTACCCCTTGGCAGGAACAGTTTATTATCTGTCGTCCGGTAAAGGTCATGTCCTCGACTTCGGTCGTACAACCGATTCGACTCCATTCGCCAATTCTGTCGGACGGAAAAAAATTGTACTTTGTAGCTATAGTATCCGTATGCTCGTAATTTTTGCATTTTGAGGTCACTTCCAGTGAAAATCTCATTTTTGAACCGGAAATTATGTCACTTTTCGACCGGAAGTAGAGGAAACGTCCCTTCCGTTGGAAAAGCAAGATTTTCAAATTAGAAGTGGCGTTTCTGGTTGTAAAATGAGATTTTTTAAACCAGAAGAGACTTTTTTTAACAAAAATTAATTTAGCGTAAATAATAGCCTCCCTAGCAGATTCGATCACCGACCGAACCACGCTCAAAAATTGCTCGAAATGAGAAAAATTAAAATGATAGGCGGTAGCGTAGCGTTAAGGTTCCAGGCTAGCATGCGGAAGGTCCCGGGTTCCACGCCAACTTTAGGTCGTTAGGTTTTTCTTTCTCCGAAATGCGTAATATAGTAATGTATCTTATATTTATATAATTCATGCTGATAATTCAAAACAATTTTTTCCAATATTACCAAACCTTTTTTTCGGTACGTGCTAACCACAGTAAAAAATGACTGCTGGACTATTCCGTCGTCGCCACTGACCACCATTTAAAAGGAATATCGTGGAGCTGTGGTTTGCGTAGTGGTTTCGACAAAAACTTCGTACACTTTTGGCACCAAACCACCGTGAAACCATGGTGATTTTCCAAATCACTTACCCTCGAACCATGCTCCAGTGTACGCATTGCGGATTGGCTCTTCTCTTTATACCATCGTCCTCTATTATCCACAATTGTATCTGCACCGGAGACTGCAAGGTGTTACCAGCCAGTGATTTCGTACCGTTTTCCGATGGTACTAGAACAGACACCGTGATAACCGGGGATCCGACGGCGACCTCGACTCCCCATCGTACATTCACCGAGTCGTCGAATCTGCAAACAGACATTACTCATGACAACTTCGGATACTTGAAATTTTGTATACAAAAACTTCTATATTTTTGTAATAATATCTATACCAATGTTAAATAAATAAATAAATAAGTAAATAAATAAATAAATAAATAAATAAATAAATAAATAAATAATTGATTTGCATACCTTCTAGGCAGCAAAGCTCCCAATTCCCTGTACTGCACGTAACTCAGAACGGCCTTCTCGTTGTTCTCGATCTCCTTGTCGTTCAGTTCGCCCTGAGACAGCGGTTTGATGCCGAGCAGGCTGAGAGGCACGCGGATCTTCGAGTACGGATCGAATCTGTGTGGATCCGCCATGTAATTGTTGTACTTTGGAAAGCTGATGTACGGTCCGAGATGCGCCGGAGACGTGAGAAAGGCCGACGTGTCCGGCAGTATGACTTTCCGATCGGCCTCCGTCGGTCTGGCGGTCGACAGCGATGCGTCCTCCTTGTACTCCGGAGTCTCGTAGCCGAAGAGACTCTCCGACGTGACCGTGTCGAGGCCCATGACGACGTTCGAATCGACGACCTCGAAGGGATCCGTGAAGGTGTTGTGCTGCGAGCCCGTGAGAATCTTCAGATACCTCGCCATACCGTCCAGAATCTTGTCAGGACTATCGCCATTGAGGGTCTCGATTCTCCGCCAGTTCTCCAGATGCCTCTTGCTCAGAATCTTTCCTGCGATACCGACGAGATGCGGCACGTAGTCCTTGTCCTGATTGTGAGTGAGATGAAGATCCGCGAGGCTCTCCTCGTAAACGAGGAGAGCGGTGAGCAAAGACTCAGCGACCAGAACATCGGCCCCGTACATGTTCTTCGTCTCGTTGACGGCTTTGTGCAGATCCGCAGCCATCTTAACGGCCAGATCACGATCTATGCGAAGCTGTTCGCTCTCCAGATTCGCCAGTTGGTATCTTTGCTCGATGAAGGCCTCCGAGGTGCAGTTGAACAGATCCGGAAGTTGCCAACCGCCCAATTCGTCGTCGCACGTTCTCGAGGTTTTTCCCTCGGCGGTCCCGGGACAATCCTCGACGGCAGTGACCCCGAATTTCGTTCTCGGCCACCAGAGGCCCTTGGAGTAAGAGCGCGGACATCCGTCGTAGACAGCCTCGCAGCCTCGAAGAGTGACCTCGGCGTAGGGATTCGGGCAGTCGGTGCAGGACCTTCCAATGACGACCTTGCGGCATCGACACTGGCCGGTCTCGGTGTTGCAACGCGGCCCGAAGCTCCCCGTCGCGTAACACTCGCAGGGAATGCACTCGTCCTGACCGGGCGGTTGGTAGTGGTTCTCCTTGCAGTAGCATTCGCCGGTGGTCTTGTTGCACGAGGGATCGTAGCCCTTGGACTCGTCGCAGTGGCACGGACCGCACACCGGCGAGCCCCACCAGGTCGCCGGACAGGGCTGATCGACCTGCTGCTCGCAGTACTCGCCGGAGTACTCGTCCGAGGTGCATTCGCATCTGTAGCCCTTCTTCGACTCCGGATCCTCGACGCACTTGCCCGAGTCGCTGTGGCAAGGATCTACGTCGCATATCGGCTCGCAATTCTCGCCGACCCTTCCCGGTCCGCAGACGCACTCGCTCGCCTGCCACTTGGCGACGCAGACCGACGCTTCGGGACAATCGGCGCTGCAGTCGTTGTCGGTCGTGCAGCCGATTCCCACGTTCTCCTGCACAGTCGGACGCTGCAGGACGCTCTGATTGGTCCCGATCCGCAGGTCTTGGATGCAACCGTCGAAGAAGGGCAGCTCCGTGTTGATCGACTGGTCGGGACCGCCGAGGAGGATCCTTCCGACGTAGAGACCCTGAAGCTTCGCCGGCAGGGGCGATATCGACGGTCTGTTCCTGTAGTCCATGTCCAGCGACACGTGACCGCTCTGCCACACGATCTCGATCCTGTGCCACTCGCCGTCGTTTATCGGCACCGGCGACGCTATCGTCTCGACCCCGTCGAGGCTGCTCTCGAGCCTGCCGTCCTTCAGGAAGAACAGCGCGGAGCTGTTCTGGCCGATCTGGATGCTCATGAGGAAGGCGCTCTGGCCGCGAGTGCGCAGACTCAGCGCGGTCGTCCAGGGAAGCTGTATGGGACGTAGCAGTGGATTGAAGCTCAGCAGACCGTCGCCGTGGAATCTCCAGGGTTTACCGACCTCGATGCCGCAGCGGGGACCGGCGAAACCCTCCTCGCACTCGCATACGTAGCCCGACCAGATTTCTCGGCACTTGCCGTTGTTGTAGCAAGGCATCGAGGAGCAGAAGCTTCGCTTCTCGGGACATCCGGCCATCGTGCCGTTGTCGGCTACGAACGAGTTGAGGTCGAGGAACCTATGATCTATGTGGAGGTCGCTTATGCAGCCGGTGAAGTCCTTGTTCCTCGTCTGAAAGCTCGACGGTATGGAGGGCAGCCCGCCCAGCTGAAGGGGTCCGGTGAGGTCGAGGAATCGATGGCAAGTCTCGGTCGGAAGACCGCAACGAGCCTCGAGAATCTGCTCGGCTCTTCCGGCGCAGGACCATTTCTTACCCAGTCTATCGCCGAACTTGAGAGCCAGCGCGACGTCGCAGTCGTCGATGGCGACTATGACGGTTCTGTTTATGTAAGTGACCTGCACCTCGTGCCACTGACCGTCGGACACGCCGCCCGGTATCGAGGCAGTCGCGCGGGTCACCTCGTCGCCCAGAGAGAAGCTGAATTGAACCCTCGAGTCGATTATCTCGAGAGCGACGAAGTCGTGCTTCTCGTTGTATCGCCCGTTGTAGAGGAGCAAACCGTCGGTCGCCTCGGTGGCGAATCTCAGTCGCAGGTGGAGTCTGTGCCTCTGTCTGAGCGAGGCGAACGTGAGGAAAGTCGCCGGTCCGAAGCTTCGGGATCTTAGCTCGCAGAGGGCAGTCACGTCTTCCGGTGGCGCCACCGGACAACCCTCGCAGGTGAATCCTCCGCTGACCCTAGTGAGACACTGCGAGCCTCCCTTGCAGATGTCCGACGGGCAATCTCCGTCCTCCAGGGATATCTCGCACTCGTTGCCGGTGAGATTCGGCGGGCAGGTGCACGCGTAGCCGCTCTCACGGCGCTGGCAGCTGCCGCCGTTCTTGCAGGGATTCGAGTAGCAGAGATTCACCTCCATGTCGCACATGTAGGCCTCTCTGCTTCCGGTGAAGCCCCTCGGGCACTCGCAGGAGAAAGTCGTCACGGGATAGATCGGCCTGAAGAGAACCGTGTCGCTGCTCGCGAATCCCGAGGCGTTGCCGAACTTCAGCACCGTGACGCACTCCTCGAAATTCAGGCAGGGCTCGCGCACGCAGAGATTGTCGTCGAACGGAAGAACCGTGACTATCGCCAGTCTCGCCAGGATTCCGCGATTGAGATAGACGCGCTCCTGAAGGAACTGCGGACTGTAGAACTCCGGACTGTTGCCCGGCTCGACCTTTCGCGCCGAGAAGCTCACGTTCAGGATTTTGCCGTGAACGTCGGTGTCCTCCTGAACGCTGAAGATGAAGATGTTCTCGCGCGGACAGGGGATTATGGCGGCGAGACCGTCGAGGAAGTAACCCAGCAGAGGACTCAGGAAAGCCTCGACCGTCATGTCGTCGAGTCTCACCGTGATGGAGTTGAAGAGCATCTTGTCGGTGATTAGCCTTATCGACAGAGTCATCGTCGCTTTGGCCTCGTTCACGCCGTCCGTGACCGAGACCTCCATCGTCGCAACTCTGGGCACGTTGGTGTTCAACTGAGGCGAGAGAATAATGTCGCCGCTGGTTTTGTTCAGCGTGACGAGATTGGCGTTGTTGCCGGCGAGGATGCTGTAGACGAGCTTGTCGGTGACGTCGGCGTCGACGGCCGGTATTTTGCCGATCGCGCCCGTGGGAAAGAAGTCCTTGAAGTTGTTGAAGATAATCTGAAAGTCCTTGAGCACTGGAGCGTTGTCGTTGACGTCGGTGACCATTATCTGAACGAGCACGTCGGATCGCAGAGGCGGCGAGGACGCCCTGACGAAGAGCTCGAACTTCTTCTTCGGCGACTCGTAGTCGAGTTCCTGGCGGGTCGTGAGCTCGGCCCTGTCGTAGCCGGGCCTCGTCGTCAAGGTGAAGCTGTTCGCGTCCTCGCCGCCGATTATCGAGTACTGAACAACCGCGTTCGGACCCTCGTCCGGATCGTGAGCGTAGATCTCGCCGACGGTGGAGCCGATCGGTGAATTCTCGGGTATGAAGAGAATTATCTTGTCGCTCTCGAAGGCCGGCGGCGAGTCGTTGACGTCCTCGATCTTGATGACGATCGGCACGACGGACGAGAGCGCGGGGATTCCCCGATCGACCGCCACGGCCTTCAGAGTGTATCTCGCCACGGACTCGCGGTCCAGCTGCTTGGCCGTCCGGACCGTCCCGGTCGTCGAGTCGATGGCGAAGGCGCCGTCGCCGTCGTCCTCCAGGGTGTACCTCACCCTGCCGTTCAGACCCTGGTCGGCGTCCGTCGCGGAGACCCTCGTCACCGACGTCCCGACGACGACGTCCTCCGCCACCGAACCCTGGTACTGCGAAGCGTCGAATATCGGCGCGTTGTCGTTCACGTCCGTGACGGAGATTTCCACCTCGGTCGTGTCGGACAGCGGCGGAACGCCGCCGTCCCGGGCGGTCACGGTCAGCACGTAGCCCGACAGCATCTCCCGGTTCAACGTCCTCGTCGTCGTTATCGCTCCTGTCTGCGAGTTTATCGTGAACTCCGCGGCGTCCTGATCGCTGCCGTCGTTGCCGAGGCTGTAAGTTATCTGGGCGTTCTGTCCGACATCGGAGTCCGTGGCGCTGACGACCAGCACCGTCGTGCCTATCGGCGCGTCCTCGAAGACCGGCACCGAGTAGGGCGCGTTCTCGAACACGGGTGCGAAATTGTTCGCGTCCGATATGTTCACGTAGACCAGGGCGGTGTCGCTCCTCCCACCGGAATCCGCTGCGCTGACCGTCAGGACGAATCTCTTCTCCTGCTTGTAGTCCAGCGGTTGGGCTATCGTTATGAGACCTCCGCCGTTCTGCGAAGTTATCGAGAACCTTCCTCTGGTGTTGCCCGCTGTTATGTCGTAGTGGATCTTGGCGTCCTCGTCAGGATCGGTGGCTGTGACGGAGGCGACCGGAGTGCCCGGCGGATCGTCCTCGGAGACCACTGCCTCGTAGCTCTTGGGCTCGAACTGCGGATCGTTGTCGTTCACGTCCGTCACCGTGAGTATCACAGTCGCGCTTCCTGATTTCGGTGACTCGCCTGAGTCGGTCGCCACTACGGTGAACTGGTATTTGGAGCATTGTTCTCGATCCAACTGCTTCGTAGTGTGAATCCAGCCGGACTCGGAGTTGACCGTTACGGGAAAATTTTCTGTCCACGCGCCGGAGAGGTCTCGAGGTCCTATGGAGTACTTGATGAGGGCGTTGAGTCCTTTGTCGCCGTCGTAGGCTTGGACTCTCAGCACCGATGTGCCGATCGGCACCGACTCCGAGACCGCCTCCTGAAGGAGACTCGTGAAGAAACGTGGCGCGTTGTCGTTCACGTCTTTGACGTGGACGAGAAGCTGAGTCGTGTTCGACCTCGCCGGCGAACCTCCGTCCTGAGCCCGCACGACTATCCTGTAAAGATCGGTCATCTCGTAGTCGAGTGGCTTGACGAGCGTAACGTCGCCGCTCAGCGAATCGATAGAAAACGTGTTCTGCGTGTTTCCACCGATTATGGCGTATCTTATGGCCGCGTTGGCTCCCGCGTCTGCGTCCGTAGCTTTTATCTCCGATATCACGGGATTTGTTGTGTAATCGAGATCCTCCGCAGCCATCGCGGAGTAAGTTCGCTCGGAGAATTGGGGGTAATTGTCGTTGTCGTCGAGCACGCGAACGACCAGCGTAGTCGATGCCGTTTGTCTCGTCGCCGGTGCGTTGGCGAGGTCCGAGGCGCTTATTATGACCGTGTAGACCTCGGTCTTCTCTCGATCGAGCGGCATGCGGGTCGTGACGACGCCGGAGCGTGGATCTATCCTGAAGGTCGCAGCGTCCTCGCTGACCGTCGTCGTCCCGCCGCCGGTCGTCGAGACCACCGCGTACTCGACCTCAGAATTTCTGCCAAAATCCTTGTCGGTCGCTTTGACCGCTATGACCGTGGAACCGACCGGAACTCCCTCTCGAATCGGCGCCTCGTAGTCCGGCAGTTCAAAAACCGGCGCATGATCGTTCGCGTCCAGCACGTTGACCTGCAGAGTCGTAGTGCCCGTTCGAGGTGGAAAAGAGTCGTCGACGGCCAGAATTTTGAAGTAGTGGACCTCGACGTTCTCTCGATCGAGCCTCGCCCTGGTGGTGACTCTTCCGGTCTGCGCGTCGAGAAGGAACAGAGCGCCGGATCTCGCGTCTAGCAACGATATCATCGAGTAGTGAAGAGCTCCACCTTCCGGATCTTTGGCTCTGACTACGGTGACCGGTTCGCCTGGTTCCTTCTCCTCCTCGACCGCCGCCACGTAGAGACCGTTCTCGAAGAGCGGCGATTTGTTTCTCAACTCCCGACGGACCCGCCGACCGAGGTCGGTGTCGTCGAGCTGCTGATGGTGAAAGACTATCTTGAGTCTGTGCTCGGCGTCGGCGAGATGAGTGGAGCCGCAGCGAAGAGTCATCGACACGGAGATCTTCCACATCGGATCGACGAGGCATTGCTCCGAGGCCGATACGAGATCGCCCGCAGCGCCCTCTACCAGAAAACGCGGATCGGCCACGCCGCCCCAGCGCGTGTCGCATTCTTTGACCGCTGTTTGCGGCAGAAAGTCTCTCAGTGCGGCGACGAATTGGGAGGTTCGCAGGCATATCACGGTGAATTTGTCGTTGGAGGGCATCGCGTAGGAGGCGAGCGTCTCGGCCATCCATCCTTTCGTCGCTGCGAGATCTTGATTCTCACCGCCGCATCCGGTAATCAGCACTCTCAACGGCAGACTGTAGTAATCTATTATGGGTCTGCCGAGTCTCGTGCTCGTCGAGTCGATGTAGAATGTGAAGAGCCTCGGATACTGGAGACCGTCGCAGCTGAGACTCTTCGCGAGCGTCACTCGGCCGTTGTGAGGATTTACTTTGAGGAGCTTCCTTGCGAATCTTGCCGTACGGTCGCCCGAAACCTCGTACTTTCGTCGACCACCGAGCTGGGCGACACCGGCGTCGAAGACCAGCGTGCCCGGCGGAAGATCCGAGGACAACACCGCCAGATAACTCTCCGTTAGGGCGCAGAGACCCGTCAGGATTATAAAGCTCATCCATATCGTCCTCGCCATGTCAGTCGGCGATTTTTTTAGATGCTCTCATTATCTCGATGTTAATCGCTCACCCCGCGAACTGCCCGACGATGAGGTCTCCGGATCGACTCGTGAACCCATCGTGGTACTCTCTGGAAACGATAATTACATGATGTTACTTTAAATGGCGCTATAGTCGTTTCCTTTTTATTATTATTACTACCGGTTATGCCGGCTCGCGCGCGTCGCGCGCTCGCCGGTACCTGCGAATGAGCATCCGAGTGTCTGTGAATATTCCCATATAGCACGAAATATTTCTGAAATAATAATAATAATAATAATAATTTATTGAGCATTTTTTCTTTAACAGAAATACATTTATCTGGTATACTTTTGCACATTTGGTAACATTTCTATGTATTTTCACATCTTTTCTAGTCGGGCTAAAACTTATACACGAAGTATTTCTGTCGCGCTCAATATAAATAAAGTGATTACAAAAGTGCAATATGCACTTGTCCGCAATCTAACATTTATTGGTAGAAAAAACTATATTATTTAACGTAATATGGAAATATGTGGGAATAATATTTTGAAATATCGTATGAAAATATTCAACGAAACGTTTCTCAAATATTTCGGAGACATGCTCTTTCAACACATCTGAAATGATTGTGAAACATAGTGATGAAAATTTCGAAATCTTTTTTCTTTGATGTTCCACCGAAATATTTGTACGATTGTTTGGTTTGCGTGTGCGGGTGTTATATGCTAATTGGGCTGGTGATGCAAACTTTGGCGTTTCGCCGAAATGTTTAAGAGACGTTTGGGAAATATTTCAATGGAAGATTTATGAAGGGACAAAAAATTTTTTTGGAACCTTTCAAACATATTTTCGTGCTACGTGGTCGAGTATCTGTGAGTGTCCAATCGACATGAACTTTATTATTATTTATTTATTTTGATGACGGGACGAACCCTTTTACATATTAAATTTACAGTTCAGATAACATCCCATATATTGCTGTTATGATATGTGCATAGTATGTGCACATATCATCATAGTATATCAAAATAAATATAAAATTCATTGTTACTCTTTTTGTGAGCCATTTGTTGCCAGATCACTGCATGACACGGAAGTAATGTTATATTATGTTATGTTATAATATTATATTATTATTACTAGCGACCAAGTAGGGAAGACCGGAGCGAGATGGGCTAGCAAAAAATCAAGCCGACGCGGGGCGTAATGGGCCACCATAAACAAAACAACTAGAAGGCTGCAAGCGGCAGATTATTGGCGCATGAGCAGTACTGATGGGTAGAAGTAGAGAAACTCAAGATGTATGGATAATCCAGGTAGAGTTTTAAAAAAGTGAACAATTTAAGGGTATCTCGCTCCAGGCAATTTTTTTTTTACGCGTTATAAAACTAAAAATATTATTGCTGGATGACAAACATTAAATTATTATTTGCCGCATTATTTCCTTAGGGATTATTTCCCATCTCGCCCCGGTCTCCGCTACTTTGCAATTTTCAAAAACGAGAAGATTTTCAAAGATTAAAAAAAATGTTCAAACCGGAAGTGCAGTTTAGCCGTATTATTATTAAAGCATCCTACGAAGATTTCTACGCTGATCGGGCACGGAAACTCGGAGGAATGTCAGTCTTACGCGTGAATATAGTATTTTACATTCGATACTTTGGCGGTGATATAGCGATAGTACGAGAGAGTACAAGTAGCAAGGGCGGTAGATTTGCAACCGAACGGGAGTCCGATATAAGTATCCTTCGACTGTTGGAGGCTCCTGTCCTTTTTGTTTTCTTTTTTTTTTATTCCTTTACTCTACAACGCCGCTCGCGTCCGGAGCGGCGGAGAATCGTGAGACTAGTTGACCGTATAGAAATTGCGGATCGCCGGGCACGGCTAAGCGGCGTCGTCTCTATAGCTGCCGCGCGGCGAGGCTCTCCTCGGAGCACGAAGAGTCGCCCGAGGGGAGTTCTTGAGACGCGACCACTCGGATTCTCATCTTCTGGGATACTACCTGTACTGCAGGTAGTACTGTATATAGATATATAAATACAACATGTTGTTATATATCCTATATATAGTTATATAATCTCGTTCGTTTCTCGACCCTCCGATACATTCCTCCGACTATCGCGTTTCACAGTGAAATTAGATTGAATTCTCGTCGTGTCGTTAGAAAAATGTAAACGACGAATATGCCGGCCGGGATAAGTGGTGATCCGTCATTGCGTACAAAGGCTATGACCCTGAGGATATCTGCACGAGAGTACAATTTTATCAAGTTATAACGACTGTGTTTTGCATCGCACAAACTTCATGAGTGGAAGTTCACTTCCCTGATAGATAAGCGGCAACAAAAAGTAGAGGTTGGCGCAATAATTGCGGCATGTGCCGCACTTGTAGCAAATATCGCGCCAATATTGCTACTTTTCGTGGCGCTTGTCTATCAGGGTTAGGGTCGAATTTTGAGACGCTAGTTTGAACTTAAATTCGAAATTGAGTTCGAATTTCAGATCAAACTTGAGTTTAAATTTAAGATCGAACTTGAGTTCGAATTTAAGATCGAACTTGAGTTCGAATTTAAGATCGAACTTGAGTTCGAATTTAAGATCGAACTTGCGTTCGAATCTAAGATCGAATTTGAGTTCGAACTTAAGATAAAATTTGAGTTCGAACTTAAGATCGAATTTGAGTTCGAACTTAAGATAAAATTTGAGTTCGAATTTAAGATCGAATTTGAGTTCGAACTTAAGATTGAACTTGAGTTCGAACTTAAAATCGAACTTGAGTTCGAATTTAAGATCGAACTCGAACTTCAATCAAATTCGAGTTCAGACTTAAGGTTTAACTTAAGATAGATCTTAAGCACGCAATGAAGTTCGCGCAAAACTTCGATCTCAAAATCTAAACTAACGTTAAGTTTAAACTAACGTCTTAAAATTCAGCCCTTAGACAATAAAATTCTACTATTGAACAATTTTGTTTATCTTCCTAAGGCAGTGCATTGACAGAGACTTACCGAAGATGAAATTGGATGCAAAATGCAGATATTTTCAGGATGGTCAAAGGCTTACTTTGTCAGAGCTCCGTGATCACGTGGCCGGTTATTTGCAGAGCCCAACGATTTTACAAACAGATTACTTTGGAAGCGTTGTGCTTCCTCTTCACCGCCCAGATTATCCGGTTAATAGTTCAGTGTTGCCAACTTGCTTTGCTGCCGCCCATTCGCCCCTTCCGCCCTCGGATAGTTCATCCCGAAGGTGGTAGTGTATATAGGTATATAAATCCACACCTTTTATATATATAGTTATATAATCTTCATTTCTCGTCCCTTGAATACATTCCTCCGACTATCGTGTCTCACAATCAAATTGGACTGAATTCTCATCGTGTCCTCAGAAAAGTATAAGCGACAACTATGGCGGCTGCGATAAGTCGTGGTCCATTATTACCCACAAAGGCTCACTTTGTCAAAATGCTATGATCACGTGACCGTTTAATTGCACGGCCCAACGATTTTGCAGACAGCTTGCTTTACCGGGTTTGCTCGCCGTGCGGATTATCCGTTTAGTAGTTCAGTGTTGCCAACTTGCTTCGCTGCCGCCCATCCGGCCCTTCCGCCCACGGACGGATCATACTGCAGGTGCTAGTGTATATAGATATACAAATACACATGTTATTATATATCTTATATATAGTTATATAATCTCATTCATGTATCTCTCCATACATTCCACCGACTATCGGCTCTCACAGCGAAATTAGAATTAATCTCTGGCTTGCTGCACGAAACCAACGCTGATTCCAACCTTCGAGAGGTTTATTTTTCGGGGCTAGTAAACAACCAATCGTAATACCAACCGTTATATGTGCCTGATAGGAGGTTGGGTTACGGTTGGGTTTTCCTAAAACAATCAAATTTCCAACCATAAGCGAAATGCTATCGGTGATCTCGATATAGAGTTGGAAAGTGGGTTATTTTGGGAAAGTCCAACTATAAACCAACTTTCTATCCGATACATATAACGGTTGGCTGTTTAACCCTACAACTCACGACTGGGGTCCGAACGCACCCCACGCGAATGCGCAAAAATTAGCTTTTTGCTGATTTCCAGTTTTCAGTTTTTTCCAGTTTTCAGTCTTCGAATAGGTTTTTCATTATCTAAATGCAAATATAATCAAATTTCTCGTACACCATTTTCTTACTTATGAAAAAACAAAGAAAACCATGTATGAGAAAGTCCGTTTATCAGCATGGGTCCTCTTTTATGATCAAGAAAACCGTAGGGTGCGTTCGGACCCCAGTCATGCGTTTGAAGGTAAAAAAATGAAGTCACGAGTTGTAGGGTTAATATCACCGAAAAATCAACCTCTCGAAGGTTCGATTCAGAGTCGGCTTGGCGCATCAATAGGCCGGTTTAGATGGCGTCGATCGTTAAAAAACAACTCATAACCCAACCTAAAATTTTACCGTTGGCTGGGCCGCGAGAGTTTCTCTTCTTGTCGTTAGAAAAACATGAACGACGAATACTGTGGCTGCGATAAGTCGTGGTCCATTATTACCCACCAAGGCTCACTTTGTCATAACTCTATGATCACGTGGTCTTTTAATTGCAGAGCCCAATGATTTTGCAGACAGGTTGCTTCGGAGGCGTTTTGTTTCCTATTCGCTAGGCGAATCGTCCGTTTAGTTGTTCAGTGTTGCCAACTTGCTTCGCCGCCGCCCCTTCGCCCCTCCCGACGTCGGATAGAGATCGTCAGGAAAAGGAGACGAGGGGTATCATTTTCGAACGGGCAGTGCACGCTGCGAGCTCGGGCTTCGGCGGACTCTCGAACTATTAATTACGGTTAGGAGGAAGAGGAGGCTCTCTCTCCGAACTTGTACGGAATCCGGTTCTACCAATTATCTTAGAAGGCGTCTGGGGGCCCCGAAGGATCGAGGGCGCGCGCGCGCGCCCGCTCGACTGAGAGAAACATTTTTGGCCGTCACCCTTCGGGAATTATTCTCCTCGTTTCTTTTCGTCTCACTCGCTTGCATTTTTCATGTCTTTTCTTTTTGCCGATGGCGGGGACGCACGTACGCGCAGAGGTGCGCCGGGACGGTCATTTTTTGTAAGCGTCAATTGACCAAAAAATGACCGTCAATTAACCGTCTTTTTTTATTTCTTCAAATAAACATTGAACCATTGACATAACTTTCACAAATGCGGTCGAAAGAATTTTTTTTCTTTTGTTCACCAATTTGGCCAACTTTTTAGTAAGGTTGATTTCGAACGAATTTTTCTCCCTCGGTGGTTTTGTAATCTTTGTATTTTCGTTTTTTTTTTTTAACAATTATTCGATCAACGAAAGACTATTGTAAAATGAATACAAAATTATTTTTTGGAGTTTGGAATAAGCTGTTTGTTTACAAACGAATTGTGTCGGTGGATAAACAAAAGACAACCATTTTTAAACGGGACATCCTATCGAATATCTATACGGTGAATTCGTAGAGCATCTTTCAAGGAGGACACTTTCGAAAATTAACACAAAACAATTAATATTGTTGCAAATCTATTGCAATCAAAATTTTTCTAAGTTAAGCACATCTGCCGTAATACAAATAAGCATTCATTATACACTGTAAAAAAAAATTGTTAATTGAATGTACCGGACTGGAAGTTTTTATGCAAAAACTGGTACATTAAATTTAATGTGATGAAAAATAGATACACTTTTTCTTTAAAATTAAAATAAATTATCAAAATGAAAGTACTTTCGTCGTAAAATTGAAGTAAATCATTAAAAATAAAGTATTTCTAATGTTTTCAATACACTGAATATTAAATTTTCATCGCAATCGTACCTGAAATTGAGTATACTAGTTTTCGCATAAAAACTTCCAGTCCAATACATAAAATTTCATACGAATTTTTGTTACAATCTATAATCAATAAATGCGTAAAAGTTTGTATAAACGACTTAAAAAATGTAGCACTCATTTGACTAGTGTGAAGCGCCCCAACCCCCTTAATGTCAATTGACGGTCACGTGACGGTCAATCAAAAAAAAAAAACAAAAATGACCGTTCACAAAGTCAGCGTCGGTCTCCAGTACGCGAGGGACACCGGGTATGTGTGTGTACGCACACATACATATGCATGCATATGTATATATTACTGTAACCGGTGTACGAAGTTCTTCTCGTCTACACGCGAGGAGAGCCCAAGGTCGCCCAACGATACTCCGCGAGCGACCGACCACGGTAATATACACAGTGTGTATCCCTTCGCGATTTCACTCTCAGCAATTTTCGCAAAATAATCATCGAGCGCCGACGAGTTTCGACATGCGACGAGCGAGCGAAGAAAAAATAATAAAAAAAAAAACATCGCGAGACTTTCCATACTCACCGATCCAATTTATATGGAATAATAAACATTCTTTGGTTACCGTGAGCTCGCATAGAGTCATTTGTCGCTCGGGAGTGTAGATATAGAGCGAGAGAGCAGGAAGTGGCAAATTTCCATGGCAAAGGGCACAGCAAACAATCGCACGGGAAGGTTGAGCGTTCGCAAAGATTCCACCGCATGAGAGTGATATACCGGGTTAACAGGGGGGAAAAAAAAGAAAAACCACGCGAAGCTACACCCTCTATAGCACAGCGCACAGTAGTCCGCTAGAGACGGATGCGACTGTACCGACTCGGCGATGCTCGCTTAAGATAAAAGCTTTCACGGAAGAACGCTCAATTTTTTATAGAACCCGTTCCCACACGCGCTATGCGAGAAACGGGTTTAGGCCCCCCGAGAGCCGCATAAGTTTTACGCTCGGACGACGTATTTAAGTATCGTAAATTAAGGTATCGCGGCTCCTTGCGAGAATGTTCTATCGTCGAGTCGAAAGCGTGACATCTCAATTCGGTCCGAAGATTCCGACCAGGTGGGTGGATTAACCGCCATCGTTTTGTGGGTACAATGAAAATTAAAACAATGTTAGTAGAAACATTTTTGTGGCGAGAGCGAAAATGGACGAAAAAAATTAATAAAAGACTCGGAGACCCAAGTCCTTCAGCTCTCACTCTATTAATCTTTTTTCCATTTTCACTCTCACCGCGAAAATGTTTCTATCAATATTTTATTTTTTAAACAATTTTTAACGAGATTTGCCCCGTTGGCGATAAGAAATGTATACTGCAAATAATCCTCTAAATGTATCGATGTTCGTACCATTCAAAATATTGTCAATAATAAATAATAGTAAATACGATACGATCAGTAATAAGGAAGAATTGCCTCGGCAATGTCATTGGGTCTTTCTCTTATATTTATATATATTTGATATCTTTTTTTAACGAAAAATGTTAGTCGGTATTATCCTTGCGTATGTATGGATCTTTGAAGACACTTTGAAGAGTTTGAAATTGTGAACAGTCACAATTTCAAACTCTCCATTTTTACCGCTTTTTCGACTATTCTTCAATTTTTATTGACAACGTTTTTAAACTTTTGACTTTGGCAACTTCCGGGCCATGTAGCAGACACTTCAAGAAGTAACCCAGAATTTTTCCACATTTTTCGAAAGCCTAGAAAACTTTGAAAATCCGACTGTTCCCTAAAAGATCCAACGACTCTGAGAATATAGTGTACATATGCAAAACGATCTATTATATAGTACTGTGCATTCAAATTTTATACGCCTCGGTTTTTTCGCTTCACAACTTTAAGTTCTGTGTAAACGAACTTAAAGATACTCCGTCAATAAATTTTTTTTTAATAAAAAATAATAAATAGATATTGTTCTATTGTACCGTGCTGGGCACGGGCGATACCAAACATGTAAATTTTTTTTTAAAAATACTTATTTGTTATAATAAACACCATATATTTTATCTTTTGTAAAAGGGTTGATCCCGTTGATAAATAAATAAATACATAAATAAATAAATAGAATTATCACTACAGAACAGACCCCTACACTATACCACTAACAGTCTTTGGGGTGACTGTACTTAAATTTCTGAGATGCGTCTGAGCGTGTGAGTTCGGGGGTGGTTTGCCGAGGGGACCGGGTGCACGTTCCGGGAGAAGGGTACGGAAGAGCGGGTTCTCTCATCTCGTGTAATACAGGGTGAGGTGACTCATGTATCGCAGATTCGACGCCGTCCGTCGGGACGCCTACCCTCCAAATATCGATTCGCGTGCCCGAGGTTGGCTAGCGCGACGTAGGGACGCTAGCCGTTCAGCCCCTTGTGCCTCTCCGGCACGGACAAAAGTGTACGCGGCGGACTGTACACCCTACCTAAATTTTTTCCTAGAGACCTGACGTGTATCCGCGTATCCGCGGAAGCGTAGACCAGTCATTTATCGATCGGCCAATAAACACGACGCCTGTGAGCCGATGAACTGTACCGGGTCGATGAACCGCGTATCGATCGTCGGCTCGTAGAGTCAATTATATAAAAAAAAGAAAGAACGAAACTAAAACCGCACGTTGATGAAAAGATTTATGAATTGTGATTACGAAACGAGCGCCGCGATAATCCGGTTTCTACGGTTTACACGGTTTTTGCTGAGATGACATAACAAAGCTCGCACGAAGTTATCCGCTTGATTATCGTAACGCGTACGGGAATCTTCCGTGCTTACCAGCTAGCGGTGCTATATCTGTATATACAGGGTCGATCTTTCGTAAATAAGGTTTTTGCAATTTGAAAATTTTTAAGACGGTGAAAAATGCCACACAAGTGTACGGGGTTTTTCCGGATGTTAAATAAAAAAAGCTCGCACGAAATTATCCGCTTGATTATCGTAACGCATCTCGCGAGAATCTTCCATGTTACTGCGCGAGCCAGGTGCATGGGACAATGGTGCTTACGGCCGATAGTATATCTATATCTGTACAATAGTACACTATGTCTATAGATGGTATACTATATATATACAAACGCTCGATCGTTCGTAAATAATATTTCAATGTGAAATTTATTAAGACCGTGAAAAATGTATGCACGGTCTTTGCGGACGTGAAATAACAAAGCTGACCCGAAGTTATTCGCTCGATTATCGTAACTCATCTCGGGAGAATCTTTCGTGTTACTGCGTCTGCCAGGTGCAGAGGAGAACAGTGCTTAAGGCTAGTAGTACTATACGTACATGT
Organism: Ichneumon xanthorius; assembly: GCA_917499995.1. Lineage (NCBI taxonomy): Eukaryota > Metazoa > Arthropoda > Insecta > Hymenoptera > Ichneumonidae > Ichneumon > Ichneumon xanthorius. Next base: position 13,126,686 of record OU824205.1, on the reverse strand, counting down.
ATATATATAGATACAAACGGTCGATCTTTCGTAAATAAACCACCGATTCGGTTTCGTGTGCTCGGTCGATAATAAGCTTTATCCGAGTAGACTGATAATTCCGGGTCGTAATAGTTTTTATTGTCGATCACACCGGATCGGCGATTGAATCGGGAGCGTTCGTGTCCCGAGGCTGCCTCGTGCACCGTCGCAAAAAAACACGTCTGAGCGATCCTAGATACGGGCAAGTCGCGCGGTTGCCCCGGCGTTTTCTCTCGGGGAGTTGTAGGTTGGCGAACGGAAACGGGTATTATCCGGAGCTCGGGGGGGCTTTGCCGAGAACAATCCACGTTACCGCTGGTTCGCCACTTCCCATCCTTCCACACGGGGTCGTTACACCAACCGCCGGCTCTTCGTCGTTCTAATTAATTATTAATTTTTACCGTGAGAAAAGCCGACCGGGGTCGGGCGACGTCGCGGGCCGTGCATGCGTGCCGAGCGCGACAGCGCGCAATCCTACACCGACTTGCAATCTATCGCCTGTACGGAGAGACACCGAAGATGCCATTCGAAAAGGTCACTCACCGTCACTTCAAGGCCGCCCAGGACTTGTCACATTTTACTACACCACTATGTATAATCCAGTTTAAAGGAGAAACAAACGAAAACAACAACAGGAGACGCATCAACTTGGCACACGTTTGTTTGACCGATCCCTTTTCCGAAAAGGAAACGGTCGTAGGAACCGTAGAATTAGAAGGGGAATGAAACGAACAGAAACGACCGGAACCTGACGCACGCACCTCAGCTGCTGTCCGCTCACGAGTGTCGGCCACCACTACCTCCTGGGACGCGCGACCACTCACGCAATACTAACACGCGTCAATGGGACACCGTATCGATAGCTCGTTTTATAGTTTACCTCCACTCCGTGCCGCTCTGCCGTGTGTGAGGCTACTGCGCGTGCGCGCGACCCCAAACTCGCTTCACCATAATTCGCCTCGGTATCTTCCGTCACGCGGCCATCTTTGTTTCGACCCCCCCACTTCTGTCGCGTCGACCAATGAGAAGCGACGATTCGTAACGCGTTGCGAGACACGCCGGCTTTCAGGACTGAGCGCCAAGTCGTTTGAATCGCGTGCTGTTTGCCGATTCTCTGTGTTTTCTTGTTATCGTAATTTTTACTAAGGCGCGATTGCCCGCGTTCGTGAGTTATTCTCGGGGAAAGTATGTATCGTGGAAGGTTTACCATAGTAATTAAAATATTTATTATCACAAACTATGAAATCAATTCGTACACGGTAGTATAATAAAAGCTTATCGAAACTATTATTTCATTTTGCCAGTAACATGCGTGACTGCTTTTTTTTTGCAGCGATCGAACGACCAATTATCATTTATACATTCATAATTATTCATTTGCCATGAAAAAAAAATTAATTTCTGCCATGATTGCACAGTTAGAGGACCAGACCTATAATAACGACATAAACGTGCTTTGCTTCGCTTCTTTTTTTTTTTTTTTTTTGCTGTTCATAATCATCGCTAGTTTACTCGGCGTGTAAAAAGTTGGTCGGTGTCGACGCACCCGCGTACAATAAGATTCGCGAAAACGTCGATGAATAAAAATTTGTTCTGGACAAAAGGCACCTTTTGATAATAATATCCACTTAAAGTTACATAAAAATTATATTGCATTACGAAACTACTATGTACATATTGATGGTATAGTGTCATCCGATTCGGTACTGTAGTTGTTAATATTCTCATACGTGTTACATTGAAGGTGCTTGCGTCGTTCAAAATCTCACCCATAAAATATATATATATACGTATACATATATATATGTATATTCATAAATATATCAATGTTTTTTTTTTAATTTTCGGATAAAGAAAAACAAAGGTAGAGTTTTCCAAACGTTTTAACGAAACAATACTTTCCTAATACAGAATCGAAAAATTGCGTTGTCCAATATATCTCTCATTCACGACCTACCCCGCTCGCTTCTCGCCCGATCGTCGCGAAGGTTTTTTTTAACCATATCTAAAACAATTACATCAATTCGACTAACGATACAAAAAGAAAAAATGTATTCGTAAACGATACACAAGGTATGCGACATCCTGCTAAAAATCACGCGACAATCCGCCGCTAGTACAGTTTAATATTTTCAATTGTCCTTCAACGACGACAGTGTATACGATTGAACAACAAAGGCACCTGTGAATTTGATCCCAAATTTAATTCGTATTAACTTTAGCGGTTTTTTTTGTTTAATAACTATGCCAGACGTACGATTTCTTCTTTTTTTTTTACCCGTTGCGATATTGTGTATATTGTTTCGCGGCAATAGCTCAATACTTTGTATAGTGAGATATATATATTTTTTTTCGTATTACATTCGGCGGCCTCGGAAAGGGTCGACCCGAAACGACCTTGTATTATATTATCGAGCGATATATATCCTTGGAAGATGCGCCACCTTCGATCGTTCTCGCGATACAAAAAAAAAAAAGACTCGCGCAATCTTCTCTTCGCATATAAGGGACGTTTGACGATGCTCCTCCTCAGCGTAAGAGAACTCGATGGAGCTCGCGAAGTGGTTGCGAATTGAGCTCGTAAAGAGTTTAAGCATCAAGCGCGCTCACTTGATTCGATCCGAATTCGGGATATTCGCTATGCTGGATCACATGTGAATCGTCGCCGCTGTGTATCGGGCCTCTCCTCGTCGCCAGCTCCATTGGCTTGGTCGGTACTGAGGAATGACAATTATTAGTATAAACGTGAAAAGGACTAAATGGAAAAAAATGTTTAAATCATCGCTTACCCTAATAAGCATCTGTCCGGACGCGCTGTGAGGATTGCGATAAGCGTAGCCGCCCCAAGCGACGAGACCGGCGAGCAACGAAACGATGACAAGTATACCGATTATACCAGAGACTCCCATGTTCATGTGACTGGCCGCTGAAATTTCAAAATACATAAATTAATTAAATTCAAGATTAATTAAATACAAAAATTAATTAAATACGAAGATTAATAAAATTAATAACCGAATTTAGGTTGAGGATTATATAGGTCGCAATAACGTTTGTACAACTTTGGGCGAGACTTACTGTTATCGAGAATGCTCGCACCAGATGCTCCCTTGGGTCCAATACTATTTTGATCGACACTAGCCGACAATCCGGCGTCCGTACGCACGTGCCCCGGATGATCGCGACTATCATAATTTTCCGTGTAAGTTGTGTGCGTTGCCGGGCAACTGTTCTGGTCCTTGATGTTCCTCTGTTCGCATCCCTTCTCAAGCCAATCCTGCCTGAATCTGAATGTACCGGTGCTGCACTGATGCAGGTCCGGGCACCATTTGCAATCGAAGTCCGGTACTTTCGTCAGACAATCGTTGCAATTGTCCATCTCCAGACAGGTTGGCAAAGCCTTCAGATAAATTACCGTCCAGTTTCTTATCTCTTGATGATTGAAGTTCACACGGTGATACTCGTAGATTGTTTTCCTGCGGACAACTGAATAAAAAAGAAAATATTTAATTTATTTTACGGATTTTTCCATTACAATCGAAATATATATTACATAATAAATCCTAAATATTAGAGCTTCAGAGTAACGAGTCATAAAAGTTGGAAAAGTTAAAAACACTTAAGTTTACGAATTGTAAAGGTTAATAACATTTAACTTTTTCTTTTTAATTTAAAAAAAAAAATGGTAACTCCTCTCGCCTACTCAGGTCTTTGAACTGCTATGTTTGCCAATTTTTTTTCAAAGTTTCGTAAGACGACCCAATAAAATTCGGTGCCGAGAATTCATTGCTGTCTGGCCATTCGCGAGGTCGCCGATCTCAAACACAAAAATATAATCTAAAACAAAAATCCACTTTTCGTGGGTGTTTTTCTTTGAAAATTATCGAGGGAATATATTCGTGTCCGTAATTCAGGTCCGGTGCAGCGGGAACACGAGGAAGAGAGAGGCGAGCGGGCTCTAGCTTTTTATAGAATTGGATGAGAGCCAAAACATTAGCGAATAAAGTTCGATGCGCTCCAAACGGTTCCTCAGCTACAGTCTGCGACTTGTCTAGGTCGCGTTGCTGGACGATATGGGTTTTTTATTTCTCGAGAAAACTTTTCCGCACGAGAATTTTATACTCACAGAAAATTGTTCTGTCCATTATGTAGGCGTCGCTGAGGCCGACCTTTACGGGATGTGCGGTATCTTCGATAGCTTCGACGGTCAGCGGTATCTTTGAATACACGAAGACGATGTTGCCGTTGTCGTGGAGGGTAGCCTGAAAAGTGAAACCTCCGGCTTCCGGTTTGTCCTGGAGAACGACCTCTTCCCACTCGACCGTGAAAGCGGTACCTGCACAATCGTACACACAGTCAAATAATTGTTTCCTCATTGTGTCCACCGGATTCTCGTGGCTTACCGTTGTCCGCGTACTTGACCCAGCTGTCTTTGGAAAGACGAGTGTCAAAGTTCGCCATCAGCGGGGCAATGTACTGTGTGGCCGCGAGCCAACTATGCACGTATTCTCCCGTGTACAAGAAACCCCCCGTTGCGATTGTGATGTTCCGAACCTTGTGCCCGTAGAACGGAAAATCGAACTTGAGCTTGACGGTCTGAAAATGTATTACAAAAATTAATTTAAATTAAAAACAAGAAAATTGATATCAAGAAAATTAAAAAAACGAAAATGAACCGAAAACATGAGATAACTTTGGGGTAAAAATGACCCCTAATGCACACTAAAGACTAAAAGAAAGATAAAATAATTTAAAGGAAAATAAAATAAAAAAATGGATCTATAAAGATTTTTGTAAAGCATCGTAACGATTAGCGTACCGCTGCTCTTCGATGGCTCTGACTGAGGAGGTCATTGACCTGACGGTCGGGATGATTGTCCATGTCGATCCAGTACATTTTAGCGATGTTCTCGTCGCTGAAGAAAGTGCTGTTATAATACTGATGGGTGTCCTCCTCGGTCTTCGTTATGTTGTTCAGGGCCAGGGTGTTGTTCGTGACGTCGGAAAATTTGCTTATCGATATATCACCGAGATCGCCGTCGGTCGAGTTTCCCGACTGAGTTACGTCCTTGTTGATCGTTGCGTTGATCGCCTTAACTTCCGGTGTTCCATTCGCGTTGCTTTCTTCTTTCGTGTTCAACTTTATCTCGTCGCTTAACTTTGGCGGTGCCGGCTTCTCCGGGTTCTTGTCGTCCGGCTGTGGATCGGGCTTTCGCGTTGCGTTTTCCCAGCGTGTTTGATTCGCCCATACGTGCACCTGCGGAATCGCATAAATGAGGTAAATATTATTTCTTAATTTTTTGTGCTTCTTCGTGGAGGAAGCAGCTTTTGTAAAAAAAAAATCGAGATTTTAGTGTCGGAATACTTAAGGATGTTTCACATGTACATTCCCAGCCAAAAGTGATTCAGTGAGAATTTGAACGCTTCCTTATGATATAAACATATATAAAAATCAACTATATTAAAGATATCAAGAATATTCATTTTGCGTAATAATGTCAAAAAGTTATTAACAAATTGCTAAAAAAAATTGTTCAACAAATAATCAGTACACTTTCTTTTTCTCTTTTAAAATTAATTCATTGATGTCCTAGAAGTCACATGATTTTTTTCAGAAATTTAAAATGAAAAAATAAAAGGTTTGCTGGCCTGTTTTTAGACAATGTATTTTACTTTTGGAGTTATTTTATATTTTAAAGTTATTGACAATGTTAATAACTTTTTAGCATTGATATTATGCAAAATCAAGAACTTGCCATCATTCATACGGCTGATTTAAATAAAACTTTTTGTTGAGAATGTATGTGTGATGCATCCTTAAAATAGTCTGAAACGTTGAGAAATGTAAGTTTCCTTGGCAGCCGAGTGTATGTGTATGTTTCTCAAACTTGTATAATTTATAACGACTACAGCTCGAAAACGGTTTGAGATAGCCAAATTCGGTAAACTAGGAGTCTCTTCATTCAGCGCAATTTTTATGAAGATTGAGACCGAACTGGAGATTTTTTTTTTTCATTCTATCGTAGACGTCTCATTATAGTGTTGAAACTTCCGAAGACAGACAAATATCGAAAGAAACGTACCGGTTGGCCTGTTGCGGGATTCATCGGATTCGAGACGACGATTGTAGTGTCTTTTGTCGATTTTGGTACAATGGACTTGACGGTGGAATTAACGTCCGGTAGATGAGTCAATTTCTCGACGGGACTCATCGTCGAACCGCCCATCGAGGCCACCTTGTCTGTCGAGTATGTAACGTCGGTGGAAGTGGCGTCGATCTTGATCTCCGGTTGCTCGGAAGTTGGATCGTGCTTTACGGGGATTGGCTCCACGCCCCCGTAACGACGTCTTCTCGACAGCACCGCGCCATTAATATCGTTGGTGTGAAAAATGTGAGATACATCATCCTCCGGCGAACTTGGGCCTCTCGATAAAGCGTTGTAATTGTAGTAGGCTGAATCTGCAATGAAAAGAAAATGTTTACGTTATTAACAAGTTACATAAAAAATAACGTTATTACCAATTACAAAAAAATAACTTTATTACCAAAAAAAATACTTTGTTACAAAAAAAACTTTATTACCAAGTTACAAAAAAAAAGTTACGTGTGAATGTTTTCGGCGGCCAGTAATGTAGACAGAGTTCCATTGTAGGCAATATAATGTTTTTGTCAAATCATTTAATTTTCATGTGCGCAGTAATTTTAACACAAAGCAACGATGCACAAAGCGAACTTTGACGAGCGAAGCTGATGCAGCGCAGTTGGTTCGTCGCGTAAAACGTAATTATTGATTTTCTTTTTTTTTCTTTCTGTGTCGACTATGCGTCCTACGGCTACTGCTCGAGCGTGCAGTCAAGTTCGATCCACGGGGGCAATGACCTCGAGGAACGAAGAATACATAGACCTGGCATCGGTGGCATACATAATACAGTAGAACTTTGATTGTTCGAATCAATTGAGGTCGCGGTTCGATCCAGCGAAAGTTTGGATAACGGAAATTTCAACATTACAGATATAATTTTTTTTATGTACACCCATAGTGATATGATAATTATGATTATGTAACTCTTCTAAGCACCATTACAATGCTTGGCCGATATGTGAACATTGACCTGTAACATGTTTCTACCCGTTAAATGGATAAATAAATAAATAAATAAATCAATCAATAAATATCTCCGTGCGAAGCCAGGAACTAATGAATGCCGCGCGGCACTGCCGACGCGTGAGCAGTCGGCATATAATGTATTATAATGTATAAACGCGCGATTCAAGCCCGAATACCGCCTGAATGCATTGCTCAGGCCACGACTATAAGTTCTTTTACGATTATTCGCAACCTCGTATCTGTTTAAGCTACTTCTATTTACGCCTGCATACTGTACATTTTTTTCTGTAAAAAAAGGCTTGACCCGTTTATACCAATAATAAAATAAAATAAAGTAATAATACATTACGACACTAGTGCGATAAAACTTTTTCTGACGAGTGTGAGTTTTTCGCCCGAGCTTCGGCTCGAGTGTTGCAATCACACGAGTTTTTCGCACGATTACCCTAACACATGTTACTTCACAGGGTGCGAAAATGCGAGTTTTACGCACGCAAAACCGCCATTTTCGCACCGAGTCATATCAAGTATATTTAAGTTAAAGTTCGGTCCAACGAAAATTCAGATAACAAAAATTTGAAACGTCACAAGCGGAAACAATTTTATGTAAGTACATTCATATGAATATCTTCGTGCGTAGCCATGGAACTTGCGAACACTGCGCGACACGGCCGATAAGCAGTTTAAACTGTAGTCGCTATATAAGCTTGAATACGCTTACAATGCGCTAACGGCTCGACGAATAAATCACAACGAAATTTCGCGCTATGGTTCGAACAACAGGACGTTCGCATATCGGAGATTCGGATAGCCGACGTTCTACTGTAGCACGTACGATACTGCACATGCCGCATTATCGTACATAACACATAACATAAATAAAACACAACATAAATACATAACCTCGGGCACGAGGCATCGATTATTCCCTTTCAGAAATCGATACGGCCTCCATGCAGAAAATATATTTAAGTTCTATTCTATATAATATATATCGTGTTCTTCCACGAGACAGGTAGACACAGCCCGACGCGATTCTCCTCTCCTTTTCGCTAAACATCTTTTTCATCGAGCGTCCGGCGTCCGTGCGCCACCAGTGCGCCACGACCTCGAAGTCCTTGAACTGTGGAGCCGAGCTGGTTCGAACGGAGCTTCGTCGTATAATCTTATCACGCTGTTGCCTCCGGCCAATTCTATCGGAGAGCCTTTGGCACCGCCGTTTCGGTACATTCGTTTCAAGACGTCGATTATTGCGATTAACTTGACTAATTTCTTTTTGATTAATCCGAAATAAGTGGGTATCGACGAAGAGCCGAAAGTACGGGCCAACTTCGGATGTATCGCTCGCTATTTATTTATTTATTTCATTTACGGGCCGAGCTCTTTCACAAAGAAAATAGAGATGTACAGAAGAAAGTACGATTGCATTTAGTATAGTCCATTTTAGATTCAAGAAAGTAGAGAAAGTTGCAACGAAGAAAAATATTGGTGGAAAAAGAAATTTGGGATTTTGGGAATTCAAGGTTATTCGTAGAATAGAACTCGAGTAGAAAGTGAAGACAATTTCGACTTCGACAATTTGAAGACTTTGTCACCGCCGTTTCGGTACATTCGTTTCAAGACGTCGATTAATGCGATTAACTTGACTAATTTCTTTTTGATTAATCCGAAATAAATGGGTATCGACGAAGAGCCGAAAGTACGGGCCAATTTCGGATGTATCGCGCGCTATTTATTTATTTATTTCATTTACGGGCCAAGCTCTTTCACAAAGAAAATACAGACGTACAGAAGAAAGTACGATTGCATTTACTATAGTCCATTTTAGATACAAGAAAGTAGAGAAAGTCGCAACAAAGAAAAATATTTATGGAAAAAGAAATTTGGGATTTCGGGAGTTAAAGGTTATTCGTAGAATAGAACTCGAGTAGAAAGTGAACACAAGTTCGTACGCAGATATTAATTTCCACTCCTCGCTCGCCCTATTCCAGCTTAGGTAAATTTGTATCAAGAAATCTCAAGTAGTACGGACGAGACACGATACATTACGCATCAATGGCTGTGCGATGCCTCGTACCATTGCGTACCAGCACTCTCGGCATTCCATGACAATTATTTCCCTAATTCTCTCACACACACTCATGCATACACGCGCGAGAAACTCCTACGCAGAATTCAATCGAGCCACTGATCGATTTTTCAATCCGTCGCGAAGACAATCGTCTGCCCGCTGGTGCAGCGTCTACTCTACTCGTTCACCTCTGCTCTCGAGGATAACTGGTAATATAACGGTCCATAAATTTCAGTCGAGTGAGTATCAGCCGGTGAAAGCGTCGCGCGCGCCGCCCCGCGCCGGAAATCGAAAGCAATTTTGCGGCCAAGCTCTCTCGACCGAGCCCGGCCGTCTCTAGGCGTCCCGATAAATAAATAAAACATCTATTTACATTTAATCCGTAAAGTACTATAGGAAGAGCGGATTTCTGTGCGGGCGTTAAGAGAAATCGTTTTGCTGGTAGCACACATATCGAAGCCTCGTGACATCGACAGAGTTAAAAATATCATTGGGAAATATCGAGAACGCGGAAAAAACAATTATGGGATGAGCAAGCGGCTAGAAGATATTTATTTATTTTGTTTATAATAGGCTGGGCCGAATGCGAAACGTCCAGTGAACAATGTGAGAGCGATTCGTCGCTTTGCATTGCACAAAATTCAGACTCGTGTACACATAGGGGAAAAAAAAATGCAAATTGAGAATTTGTGTGGTGGAACCGTGGTATCTTAAAAATTGGTTAAAAAAATGCAGATTTTACTTTGAAAAAACTCAACAAAAATTCTATTATGAAAATATGCATTTAGCAGTTGTTCTTGCAAGCCCACCGGGACTAATATTTCCCTTGGTTGAGGACACTTGCGATAATACAGATCAACCTCCTTTAGTCTCAATAAATACATACAACGTTGGACAAACAATTGTAAAAATTTAGGACGCATTTGACACGTGTCGTAACACGTGCAAACACCATTAAATAATTTCCGGAGATATGAATGTAGACAGATTAAATAAAATAGACTTTTTTTAATTGAATATTAATGTGCACCTCGTTATCTATGTTCGTGAAGCTTCAGACATTTTTTACTGCGCAGCGGGAGAGAAATCGAGCGAGGAAAAGCTGGAGAGTCGAAAGACCCGAGAATCTCCTTAGCCCGACGACTCGGCCGAGGGAACCAAAACGTGATAGCGTTGGCCGTTCTCTAATGACCCGGCGCTAATTGCGCCCGATTACGACGATGACGTTGGTGCGCGCGGATTAGAAGCCGGCTCTACGCGCTGGGCGCCTCGCACGCTCGTCTACCGGCTTATCAAGGCGCCTCTTATATTGCCTCTCACCCTCTTTCTAGACTAGCTCGTTCGCTACGCTCTCTTCAAAATATCACTCGCTAATAGCCATTCAGATATTGAGAACTTCTTTTTATTAGTGAATCTGAGTATATGTGTATGTATGCATTTAATATTTTTTGATCGCCTCTCCATTCCTCTCGCCATTCGGATATCTTGGAATTTTTTTTTATTGGGAAACTAACGCCTCTAGTTCTCGACCTTTCAGCGAACTAAAAAAATCTGAATTTATGTATGTACGAGCGGTAATGTTGGCTCGCACACTTCGCGCGCTCACATGGATCGTATGGTTCATAGCATGTGGAAATCCAGTTCATACGGAATGGAATTTGTGAAAAAAAATAAATGTATAGCATATGAAATGAAATTCGGATTTTCGAACCTCATTCCATGTGCTATAAAAACCGAATTTTTGAAAATATAGCATATGAAATGGAATTCGGATTTTCGAAATCCATTTCATTTACAATGAAAACTGAACTTTCGAAAATATAGCATAGGGACTGGAATTCGGATTTCTGAAATCTGAATAGCATATTCTGAATAGAATATTCTGAATAGCATATTCCGAATAGCTTATTCTGAATAGCTTATTCTATATAGCATATTCTGAATAGCATATTCTATATAGCGTATTCTGAATAGTATATTCTGAATAGCATATTCTGAACAGCTTATTCTAAATAGCATGTTTTGAATAGCATATTTTTGCGATATTTTTGAAAATTTGGTTTTCATTGCAAACGAAATGAATTTAACAAATCCAAATTTCATTCCATATGCATATGAACTGGAATTCGGATTTCCGAAATCGATTCTATTGCTATAAAAACCGGCCGGGAGGGGGGGGGGGGGGGCAGCTTCTCCGAAAGGGTGGCTCAGGTGGGGGGAGGGGGGGAGACATCCAAATCAACCAACAAATCCAGTTTTCCAAAATATGTATAAGAACATTTTTTTAACCGCCGCTCCATTCCTCTCGCCATTCGGATATCACGGAGAACTTTTGTTATTACCGAAACTAACACCAATAGTAACTCTTCCTTTCGGTGAACTGAAAAAACGAAATTTATATATGTATGCATATACATATAATTTTTTTTAACCGCCTCTCCATTCCTCTCGCGTTATATCTCCGCGGATCCGAGGGGCTCTCCGTGTTGCGAGGAGATGCGAGAAAGCAGAGGGACGATCGAGAGTGGAGAGTCTTGACCTTGAGCGAGAACGTAGTGTATCCAAAGTGGTTCGGCACAGCAACACTGAACTCGTTCTCTCCGTCTCGACAACATATATATATATATATGCTATATATCGTTGAATATTTCAGTAGTGTTTTAATAAGCGCGAATACACGCTTCTCTCGGACATTCGAGGTATTCTCGATAAGCGTGAAGGCATCGAGGGATTCTCTGGAGCTACATGTCGGTAAGCCCCGGTTATATTACTTGCCCGCAGAAATAACTTTCCCGCTCGCCCCTCCGCCCGCGCTCGGTGTGCTGTAAGCGATACGGATAAGAGCGTTCGCTCTCGACTTATGCAATCGACCTATCTCTCAGGAAGTTTTACTTATCTGTATCCGCAGCGTTAGTATTTATAATGCGTGCCAGTTTGTTGTGCGTAATTAACTCCGGGCCGCCCTCCGCCGAGAGTTGCGCTAAAACTGCGACACGTGCAGAGTCGGACGAATCGTCAAACAGGAAAATCATTGACGAAGACCCGTCGATCGAACGGTTCGAATTGGAATAAGTTGCGGCATTGAACGACTATTTTTTTTATAATCCATTACACGAGGATCCGAACGAAATACACACTGTTCGACCTTGGAAAAACCGTCGTTGCTTCATAGTTGAGATGAGTTGCGTTGGGCTGAAAGTATCGTGGCTGCTTCGTCGTGTAGAGTACAAATCGTCCATAGAACATGGTCGCATGGTACAAGTCGGCCCTCGGGCAGCTACCGGAGCCGACCACAAACATAAGAAATCGTCAATAAGGAAAACCACTTACGAAGTCTCATCGATCGAACGGTTCAAATTGGAATCAATTTCTTAAAGGAATTGTGGTGAAAACAGAAGAAGAAATCGTCAATAAGGCAAACCACTTATGAATTCTCATCCATCGACCAGTTCAACTGGAATCAATTTTCGAACGAATTGTGGTGAAAACAGAAGAAGAAATCGTCAATAGGGAAAACCAACGATGAACCGCCCGTCGATTCAATGGTTCGAATTGGAATCAATTGCCAAATGAATTGCGACTCTCATATTTTTTTTTATTTTTTTTTATATAATCTGTTACACGCAGATGCAAACAAAATAAACACTATTCGACCTTGAGAATACCGTGGCTATTCCGTCCTGCGGAGTCGTACAAATCGTCAATAGGGATAACCATTGAAGAACCCCGATCGATCGAACGGTTTGAATTGGAATCAATTGTCAAACGAATTGTGACGCTCATCGACAATTTATTTTTTTAGACAATCTGTTACAGGAAGATAGAAACAAAATACATACTACTCGACCTTGAATACCGTGGCTGCTCGATGAGCTCTTGCGGGCATGATATTTACAATGAAACTCGCTAGGCTTTTGTCGTTGGAAAAATTTCACGTCCACCGCTCGAAGCCCCCTCAGTAACGGCTTCGTTCGAGCGCTCGAGTGCTTTTCGCGGAAGGAGTATGGCGTCGAAGCCGTCTTTCTTTGTAGCGGTTCCCATCGCAGTTTTTCTTTTTTTTTTATTGCTACGTACTCTCGTCAAGCTGATAGTGTCCTCGGTAAATAATAGGATTCGACTATGATAGATGGGTACACGGGAGGGGCCACGCTTGAAAATCACTGACGACACGGCTCGCGAATTTTCAGGCCACCGGGTGGACTGATGGTTGCCTTTGCGTTTCGCCCTGTATATAGCGAAACGGCGGACGGAACGACCGCGGCGCTGTGGGGACCTCTCGTGTTTCGAACCCGTGATCGACGAAACGTTGCGGCGCCGGAGGAAAATGCGACGTTAGAGAGCTATCCCGATCAACGGTACCGACGATCGACGAGAAATCCTATTATAAAAAATTAATGACTATAAATAAAATGGAGTGCCGAATCGGAACACTTTGCATAGTAAAAAAAACGTTTGTACTTTGTTACGCAACGTTGGAGAGCTGTCCGGATCAACGGTACCGACGATCGACAAGAAATTGATCAAAATAAAGAAAAGAAAGTGGCTAATCGGGACAAAACGAGAGACACAGCGGTACAATTGAGATGCTAAATTCTCTTCCGGTTCGAATGACGATGGAACATCGAAAATATCTTGTACCGTACTTAATAGTTTTCTTCGACCGTTCAATGGTGCATAAAAAGTTTGCAGAAGCGAAATATCGTGCACCAGATATCAAGCGTTTCCCGGAAATGAAAGTTGGCACCGGGGGGGGGGGGGGGGGGGGTGTAGGCTTAGTCACTGGTCCGTTGGAAAAACTGTCGAGCCATAAAACTCGAGAGCGCTTCGAACATAACATTGCCAAATTGTATACATTTTTATCTCGCCGTGTATTTTGTGATATAAATTTTTCACGCCGTATTTCTTACAACACCACACAGTACATCGCTGCGTCACTTTGCATCAGAATAAGATACGTGTATGCTTTCGAACAAAATAAATAAATAAAGAAAAAAACAATGGACGCAACTTTTCAGCTATTCTCGAACTGACTGCCTGGGACAGTCCTGGGAAGTCGCGCCGAGTCTCTCGACTACTCTGCGTCGGGCGAGTGTCAGCGTGTTATATATAGAACAAGGTACTCGTTAAATATGTCGAAATGAAATGAATGAAAATCAAGGCAAGTGTCAACTTCTCCGAAAGGGGGTTCAGCTGGTTTGGGGGGGGGGGAGGGGCAAACATCCAAACCAAGAAACAAATCCACAATTTTCCAAAATATATTTAATGCTGTATGAAGATGTACCACGTGACATATGAGTGCGAGAGAGATACATGCATTTTTCGAATCGATGCCATTTAAAATCAGCTGGCGTTTCGGATAAAAGGGAAGCATCATCGGACGCGGCATTAAATTGTGTCTGAATCGCATTCATTACAGATTTTGGTTACCAACTGAAGCGTTTCGAATTCATTCTATACGCAATAAAAACCGAAATTCCGAAATTATTATATACAAAATGAAATTGCGAAATTTTAAAATTTCGAAATTTCGAAATCCATTCTATATATGCTATAAAGAAGAAAGATCGATATTACAGCATTTAGAATGGAATTTCGGAATTGGCGAAACGATTTTTTTATTTTTATTGTCGTGAGGAGATGAAAAAACGACGGGCCGGTAGAAAATACTTTCTAAAGATAAGAATCTTCGTTGTCTCGATGGGAATCGAAAATGTATAATACATCGGCGCAACGGGTACAGCCGGGAGTGCCTCTGCGCTTTACATGTTTGATCGGCTTACGGATTAATCTGGAGAACGTCTAGTTCGCGAGTTCCTTCGCGTTCACTTCCTTTTTTATTTCTCCTTTTTCTTCCCTCTTTCTCTCGCTCGCTGAGCACTCGACGGCTCACGTCTCCGGGTATACGTGTTAGCGTTCGTTAAACGCAGAGCGAGACGGTAATCTCGCCGCCTTCGTGCCTTCTTATTTACCGACATATCGTACCGTTGAATATATCACTGGATACACGAGCTAATGCTACCTCTCCGGACTCGTGCAGATATATCTTCGATACATAGCGCACACCGCAGATAGCGTATGTTTTATTCCCCCTATATACATAAAACGCCATTATCCCGTTCATTTATGCATCCCGGGAACACTCTATCTTGTTTTGCTGAAACATTGAAACATTGCAACAAAAAAGACGATCCCGCGAGATAATGATTGATCGATCATTTTCTTGTGTCCTAAATAACTATGGGGCACAATTTTTACGATGTTCAAAAGTAAAATCATAACAGTTTAGTCACTCAATGCAAAGAACTGCAATATTAATATTAATATTAATATTAATATTAATATTGATATTAATATTAATATTGATATTAATAATATATTAATATTAATAATATATTAATATTAATAATATATTAATATTATTAATATTAATATTAATATTATTAATATTAATATTAATATTGCCAATCAATATTAATAATATTGATTAGCAACGGCGTTTGCAAAAGGAATTGTAAAAGCAAATAAAAAATGAAGAGGCATGTCATACAATAATAATAATAAAATATGATTACAAATGAAAGAAAGGGGGGGAGGGTTGTAGACACATGTTGCGCTGCAAGCAGCAGGTGTTGTCACTTGCGGTTGGATTTACAAGTGCTATCATCAGGAATCATAGCAGTTGCAAACAGGAACAAAAGTGCGGGGCTACGCAGTTTGCGTATTGTCTGGCTTTCAGTGGCGAGCGAGTTGCGTCGGTTATCTCCGGTTACTCGGGACGGCGATAAGTGTCGGGCGGTGGGGAGAAGAAATTCCAGCGGCGACTACAGCGGCCGCAGTAGCGGCTGAGGTGTCCGCGTGCGTCTATGCGCGCTGGGACTCTTCTCCAGCGATTATGCGCTTTGCGTAACAAGCACGGAGCCGCGACGACAACGAAGAAACGCAGACGACTCTGACGACGTTCGCCTTCTGCTTACGTAAATGCAAGGACGCACTCGGATACAAAAGACAGACTTTGCATCGCCGAGACGCGAGCCGGTGCTGCTGCGGCGGCTGCGCGCGCATCCGAAACACCTGATCGCTAACCGTCGATGAAAGGAGATCCTTCTCGTTTAATCCTCCTATTGTGAAATACGACACGACAATGATATGCTATCGTTGGCAAGTTCAAACGCTATCGAAACTTGTCAACTGCTACCACATCTTTTATGAAAATTGCTGGTCATTACTAGATTGTGTGTGTCTGCGTGTGAATGGGTATTAAAGAGGTTGGAGCGCTTCACACTAGTCGAATGAATGCTACATTGTTTACAGTGGATGGGGATTTGTATTACAGCAGATGTCCTTAACCTGGAAAACCATTAATTTAAATGGATTTGCAATAATATTAAGTCGTTTCTGCTAATTTTCGAAAAGGTACTTGTTGCGAAAATGGCAGTTTAGGCACGCTTAGGTGCGTAAACCGCCCATTTTCACACCTTGTGATGTAAAATTGGGTACAATAGTTGTGCGAAATACTTTTTCTTAACTCGTATGATTGCATCACTCGCCTTCGGCATCGTGTTGCAAACTCGCACTCGTCAGAAAAAGTTTAATCCGACTAGCGTCGTAAATTACTGTTTTGTAACGAATGCCGATGAAGTGCTACTCCGTGCCTGCGGATTGTGACGCTCTATAGAAGGCCTGCTGCGCATGCGCTGTATTTTACGCACGATGCAGCGTGTGCAAAGTAGGATCGGACCGATGTGCGCATACGCCTGGTACACTTGGCTTTAAAGCGTCACTTTCGCCACTTTCGGAAATATTTTTGAAAACTTTCAAAAATATTTCCGTGCTATGTGGGATAATCAACGAATGCGTAAAAGTTTGTACAAAAGACTTGAAAAATGAGGAACTCATGTGATTAGTCTGAAGTGCTCCAAGCTCCTTAACTGTGCAGTTTCGTTAAGGTAGTACTAGCGCAATGACTGACGCCGCCTAAGTTT
This sequence comes from Ichneumon xanthorius, assembly GCA_917499995.1. Taxonomy (NCBI): domain Eukaryota; kingdom Metazoa; phylum Arthropoda; class Insecta; order Hymenoptera; family Ichneumonidae; genus Ichneumon; species Ichneumon xanthorius. The sequence goes on along the minus strand of OU824205.1, from coordinate 13,109,503 downwards.
GAGAGGAATAAAAGAGAATTACAAACACTTCTCGATCGGATAAAAATCTGAAAAAAATCAAGCATATGGAAGATGCTGATAAGATTGTTCGTCCATAATAATAATCCCAAAACGTTATTCGTTTCCTTTATGTTAAAATTTGTTTAAAATCATCATTTTCAAGTATTAGATAAAATTCTGAAAAAATTCATACGAATTCAGAAAAATTAACAATTCATTTTCGTAATGAAAAAAAATTTGGTTGCCGGGTAATTTGTTGCACATTTTTTTTTTCAGTAATTTGTTATGAACATTCTGAAATTATTATTATGCACAAACAATCTTTTTAGCACCTTTTATATGCTACAATTTTTTCAGATTTTTTTCTCATCGAGAAGTGTTTGTAATCTTTGTCTTTTTTCTCTCGAACTTAGGCGGCGTCAGTCATTGTGCTCGTACTACCTTAAATCACGATAAACGCTAAAGCGCCTTCAGCGTCAAAGTAACAACGCGGTGCAGTAAATGAAATCGGCGATAATTCCTGGCAGCGTGCATAAATTTTTCTCCTACTCCCGCGATAGTCTTATCTAGAATGTTAATCCTCGCCGTTCGTGCACCGTTATCTCCTTGTGTGACGATAGTCTTATCGTCGGTATTTTGCTTTGAAGATGCACAACGCTTTTTTTGTCACTCGTGTCTGCGTGAAGGGAAAAGCCCGTGACAACGTTGGTTACTCGAGCGATGAAAATGCGTAAGGTCGCCGTTCGGGTACAGGACAGCGTCAGGAGCGCTGCTGTCCTATCCCTGTCGCGCATGCGCGCGCGTTGTTCCCTCGAGTGTGATCGTCGCTCGCGAGGCGTGCGAGGGTCGAATCGCTCTTCCATCAATTAGGTCGGTGGCGTCGTTCAAGGGGACAACGCTTTGAAGGAGAAAAGAAAGAGAGAGTATAGACGCATAAAAACATAAGAAAAAGAAAAAAAAAACCAAAAAAAGAAAAACAAAAAATGTATAAAAGAAAAGATCCAAAATTGTCCACTTAACATTTTTCGCTCCTCGTAGCGAGACTGAGTTTACGACGCATTATTTCCCCGCTGCTCACGAGTCTCCCACTTGCGTCGCCCCCGCCTTGATGTTTTATAACAAAACCGGAATTACCCGAAAAAACTGCCGTCCAGCGCAGTAACGCTACTAAATTAATAGTGCGTATATATAACAAGATTTTTTTTTTCTTCAATTTTTTTTTATACGCGTATAGTTTCCCGTAACGGGGATTTTTTTTAATCCTTTGGTAACGCGAGGAAATTGCGACCAAAGGTGTATTAACCGTGTCGAAGGGGAGCCGAGAGTTGCGGCAGCCGCATAACCAGAAGCCCCATAATCCGTGCGATGCCTCGCGTCGTTCAACAAACCTCGGGGAACGATGCTTTTCTACGATAAAGAAAACTCCCGGAGTGCGAGGGAGGGAGAGGGAACGGTGAGAGAGAGAAGCAAGAGAGTACACACGAAGCCACGAGGACCCTCGGGCAGGAAGAGACCTAAAAGTGGATCCGGTCGCGAGAGCCCCGGTAGCTATAGTAATAAAGAGTGCCTTTGTTACCAACATACGACTCACAGCTGACTCTTCCGTTATTCCTCTCTTTCGTGCACCTCCGCGCGCTGGCTTCCCAAGACGAGGCGAGCAGTATTCTCAGCGTACAGCGTCGCCGTTATAACATCAGCTACCACATGTCTCCCGATATACTTTTCAGAAACACAATTAGACAATTCTTTTTTTTTTTACAGACCTTCCCGACACAGTAAAAAATAATTTCGTGATATCGGTGTACGAAGTTTCGTAAAAACAATTTCGCTCAATAAGTGACCAACTCGTTTGTTCAGTTTTTTAATATAAAAACCTGTTCTTTTGTTGCCCGTTTCGTTAACAATTTCAGTTTGTACTTTTAACAAACGAAAATAAAAAAATAAAAAATTGTGGACGTTTTTGGACAATCAGTTTTTGTTAAAAGTACAAACATTTTTTTACTGTGCGGGTCGACACTATTAGCGATGTATTATATGATGTGTATGTGCATGTGTAGACGATGTATATAGAAAAAAATGAACATAAATAATAGATGGTGTGGAAATGTAAATGGTATAATAAATAAACGGCACGTAATAATTTTCGCTCGTAAAGGATGCGCGCGCAAGGGCACGAAGCCGCCCGACTGCGGTCGAAGTACGCGCGACGTTCCTAACCTCTCGTCGCTTGGACTGCGCGCCACTGCGTTCGCCTGGAATAAATATTAACAGTGTTGAGCGATGAAAGCGCACACTGGTATGTTTTTACGAGCTGCGTCAAGTGTTCTCCGTCATTGACAGCTCAATTTCCTGTCGCCATACAATGTAGAGACGATATACATACATGGCACGGCTTAAACGAAATCGCGTTCGCTACTTTACGCTGTATTACCCGCCGGCTACAGCGAACCTACAGTCAAGTGTTGCAAATACATTTGCGCATCCGGGGGTCCGCGGTCTGGCGCATATTGAGACCACGTGTGTGTACGAAGGCTCAATTTATAAATTCGCTCGAGTATATAAGTCCTACTCGTAAACTTTAATCGGTCAATTAGACAAATATTAAACCCCCTCGAGGTGGCTTCTCAACGGGAACACAAACTAATCTTCGTACGTCTGACCGCTGCGGCGCGCAGAGCTGTACACAAAAGACCATTTTGCATTCGGTCGGCCGAGAGCAACGACACTCGAGGATCGGCCGGGTGAAATGGAATTTCACTGGCGCATGTCGATACTTGTGTTACGTTGCAGAGCTGGGCAATATCTTAGATACATTATATATTTTAGGTATTTTAAATAGGCAAATACTTATCTGGTATTTAAAGTACTTTTTGGGACAATTAAGTATAAAATAGAAAATATTTCATTGCGAATAACAGTGAAAGAAGTAACAAATTCCGATGTACAATCCTGAATAGTGTGAAATTTGCATGCTAAGTTGAAAATGCAGAGTCAAATGTATTTTCAGAAACTTTCAGATTCCAAATGCTGAATGTCAAACGTGAAGTAAACTTGAAATTTCAAAGGTAACAAAAACTTAAATCTGCAATACAAATAAAATATTGAATGGTAAAAATGGACAAGCGTCAAATCTTAAAATTTTGCATATAAAATACATATAGTATTTTATATTTTCAGTATTTTGTTTAACTTTGTTTCGTTGTTACGCCTCGACGCGGCCAGACTAATTAATTCGGAGGCCGTTAAGCTCGCCTGTAGATTTTTATGCTAATGCGATTGGCTGACGTCTCGGCGCGTAATTAATCGAGCGTTTTTTAATTTTAATTATACACATATAGTGTACATAGGTGGGGAGTCACGAGAATATAAGTCCGCGCTCGTGCGTCAGGGACGCGTTGCATCACTGCTATATTAATAGAACTAATAAGCTTTTTTTCACATTTCAATAGCAATATAACATTTAGTCTAAAAATTAACCTCGTACGATTTTTGCGATTTTACCTTTGCTCGTGCAACTTTGTACTTTTTAACGTTAACGGGGCGAAGGAGAACAATCACCGGACGCGGGGGAGCTGTACGCCGAGACCAAGAGTCCGGAACGATCGGTGCCGGTAGGACAGCTCTCTATGAATTCGACATGGTCAACGCTCGCCGTCTCCTGCGAGAACTAGCTCGCGTAAAACAACGTCTCGAATGTCTCTATCCTTGACGAAATATACGAGCTTTATTAGCGGGTCTGTAATCATATACCTGCCAATATAACTGCTAGAGAGACCGGTCGTTGCACGTCGTCCCCGACCTTCCGTGTCATCGCGTACGCTGCGAAGTAGTCCCGATGATAAGCGGAATGATCGCTTGAGAAAAAAGTGTCACGATCAAACCGGGCGCTGACCAGTTCTCCGTGTATACCGATAATACGAATATAGTCGTAAATCCTACGCGGACATTCGCGCGCATGCGCGGGCGAGCGGAATTGAATTCCAGCCCACGGGTATTCTGTTAACGGACATGTCTCTCAATGCGCGGTCCTCAGAAGTTCGTTCCCTCGTTTCGACTCGAGGCACCGAGCGGAGGGAGAGAAATAAATGTAAGGAGATTAAACGAAAAAAAAAAAACAAAATCTTGTAGGAGATTTTGCTTGTAGGAGATCTTGTAGGATTTTTTCACGTAGCTTCTTTTTCTTGTTGCAATGTACTTCGTCTGTGAGGGAAATATTAAAGCCACAGGATGTGGCGCTAACGTGGCCTGTAACGACAGTGGACGGCGATTTTCAGCGCCCGAAGGGACTTTCGATGGAAACAAAAAAAAAATGTCAACAAAATTTATGAAAAAATGAGATTTTCACGTAGCTGTTTTCCTCATTGCTATGTACTTCCTCGATGAGGAAAATATGTGACATTAGCTTATAACGACAGTGGGCATCGATTTGCAGTGTCTGAGGACACTTCCGGTGGACACCAAAAATATATATGAAAAACGCGATTTTTACGTAGCTTTTTTCCTCATCGGAAATTACTTCCTCTATGAGGGAAATATGTGACATTAGCGGGTTCAACTTATAACTTCAATGGGCATCGATTTTCAGTGTCCGAGGACACTTCCGGTGGACACTAAAAAAACATATGGAAAACGCGATTTTCAGGTAACTTTTTTCCTCATTGCAATGCACTTCCTTTGGGAGAAAAGAATAAAGACATAGGATGTGATGCCAGCAGGTTGGGTCTCCAACGACAGTGCGCATCGATTTTCAGTATCCGAGGACACTTCCGGTGGACACTAAAGAAACATATGGAAAACGCGATTTTCAGGTAGCTTTTTTCCTCATTGCAATGCACTTCCTCTGTGAGAAAAACAATAAAGACATAGGATGTGATGCCAGCAGGTTGGGCCTCGAACGGCAGTGCGCATCGATTTTCAGTGTCCGAGGACACTTCCGGTGGACACTAAAAAAACATATGGAAAACGCGATTTTCAGGTAACTTTTTTCCTCATTGCAATGTACTTCCTCTGCGAGAAAAGAATAAAGACATAGGATGTGATGCCAGCAGGTTGGGCCTCCAACGATAGTGCGCATCGATTTTCAGTGTCCGAAGGGACTTCCGGTGGACACGGACGAGCGGCGGAGACCGTTCGCAGACGGCGACGGAGGCGAGGACGAAGAGGGCGAGGCACTCACCGCTACCTACGTGTATAACTCGTACGTCTGCCGTCTAATGTAAACGCTCCCGTACACCTATATATATATATACATATATATATATATATATATGTATATATTTATCGATGTATCGTCGTTCTGCCCGATCCGTACGTGGGAAAGCATCACATGTGTATTGCACTCGGCTTTATGTGGCCCCGACTTGGATCGCTGGTGTTGGTCGTCTTAGACTCGCGTTGTAAACGCAAAGGCGAAACTTATACACCTATTCCTATGCATACACGCGTTACTATAAACGTAGCTGGTGGCTGCACGGCGTGTACGAGGTCTCGTCTACCCGGACGGCTCGACTTACTGCTCGGCGAGTGCAATGAACTCGCAATTTCGCGCAATCGCACGCTTTTCCGTGCGTCACGTACGACCCGCTTTAGAGAGCACGCCGGTTCAGCGACGTCGCTCCGCTCGGACGGGGTAGCGATCCGAAGGAGAGCTCGATACGCAACCCGCATCGATGTCGCGCGTAATTTATTTATTTGTTATTTCACGCCTGCTTAGGTGCACGTCGAGGATGGCACAGAGAGAACGAAAATTACAATCACTTAACCCAGTGACACATTAGAGACGGTGCTATCTATCGCACAGCTGTTAGAGGAATGTTACACGTATGAGGGAACCAAGATGGCCGCTCAGTGTGTTTAAGGTGATGTGGTATAACTCAGGGCTCAGTTGTTAACATAAATTGTACCGAGTGCCGTTTTGAGACCGCAGATTGAGAAAAAAGAAAACTAGGTTTCTCTACGTCTGCCGATTCCCTAGGGAAATACGACTTCCGGTGGACCGCAGACAAAATGGCATTCAGTGCAGCTCAGTACCCATCGCCTTAACGGCGAATAGGGGATTAATTATTTTTTGCTCGGGATAAAAAGCAAGAGATGGTAAAAAAAGTGGATTATCAGTACCTATGCGTCTTTTTTTTTAAGTATCACGGATCAAAGATGGCGGCTCACAGTGTGTTTTAGGACGAATCGAGGATTAATAATTTTTTAATGGAATAAATAGTGAGAGACAGCCTAAAAAAAGAGGATATCTCTATTATTTACACAAATGATTAATTCTGTCACACATTATTGACGGTACTATCTACTGTACTACTACTGTACAGCAGTTTTATGTTATAAATATCATGGATCCAAGATGGTCGCTCACAGTGTGTTTGCGACGAATCGAAGATTAATTCTTTTTCGCTCGGGATAAAAAGCAAGAGACGCTAAAAAGAAAAGAGGACATGATCTTTATAACTTAAACAGTTTAATCAGTACCTACGCTCTTCTTTTTGTTACAAGTATCCCCGATCAAAGATGGCCGCTCACAGTGTCTTTAACCACGAATCGAGAACTATTTTTTTTTATCAGCACAAATAGCGAGAAACGATTAAACAAAAGATGAAGATAATTTAAACATATTATTTGTGCCTACACTTTTATTTCGTTTCTTGTTTTTTAAATCTTTTTTCCATTATCATTATTTTTGTCGTCTCATCATGCACGAAAAAGCCAATTACAGATTAGGCCGAGCTTTCAGCTCTTCGATATCCGGCGCGGCGGACAGGAGGTTATCGGTATCGGCAAATGTTCCACGGATAAACGGAAAGAGAGATATTCCGTGAGCCGTACAATTTTACCCTCCGACCTCCTCGTGCACGAACATACTTTTATTATTATAATCACGATATCGCCATCGTGCGCCGCGCCTCGGTTGCTCGCCAGTTTATTTTTTCCCGCGGTATAATAAATTCGACCTTGAAAGAATAAAAAAAAATAATACAAAATCAATAAAAAACAACATTGAAACAAAATGTTAAGTAAAAATCGTGACGAAAGGTTTCGAGTGCGAGAAACTGGACGGGAGAATAATTATACGAAATAGACGGCGAGAGTCCGGCCTAGCGTACGAGAGCGGACACTATGTAATTTGTAGAAACGAGGGTATCAAGCGTGCGCTCGTTGTTGCTCTGTACCAAGACGCTTGGCCGCGGCGCAAGTTGGGCAATCAAGCAATCACGAGGACCATCCGCACAAGACGGACTTAATGACCGTACAAAGGGGACACGTGGGCGTGTGTACGTATCGGGCCTCAGCTGCGCCCTCTCGGCCGCTCGGTTGGGCGGCCTCCAAGTCGAAGAGAAAAATCGAACGCGAGGGAGATGAGGGAACGAAACAAAAAAAAGTTATCGATCGACGGCATTGATGTGACCCCGAGGTCCGCTCGGCGCGTCGAGCGGGCCGCGCGTCTATGCGCGCATGCGCTGTACGCTCTTCCGGTGTTGACTAACGAGCCAGCGAGATCTCACTGGCGCCCCGTTCTCTCTCACTTTCTTTCGTCCGGGCCGTCGCGACAACGCGCGGACGGTGTAGCGTTACGGAGAGTCGAGAGGAATAGACGGAGGCTGTTTTAGCAGAGACGGATCGGAGAGGATTACAAATCGCGGCGTAACTTGATGCTGAAAGTTACGAGTCTCTCGCCGATATACATACATGTATAACGTCTTGTAAAAGTTGCCCGTTGATGATAATCATTATAATAATATCGCGCGTGATGGATGGAACTTGTGGATGCAACGAAGCAACATACATATATTATTATTATTAGAAATTACAGAAAGGAAGTTTACAACTTATAATGTCTGCATCTTTGTAAGTTTACATTATGTAAACAAGTCTCGAGTCTATTTTTGAATTGGTTTATTATTATTATTGTTGTTGTTTATTGTAGCTAGGGTATCAATGATCGTTACACGAGCTCAATAAAAAATCTTCAGAGAAGTCTTCAAAGTTATTTAAATAATCAACATTTTTTAAATTGAAAAATCGCCATCTTGGCAATTAATTGATTTTTTTTTGTAGACAACAAGCTCCGAGTTTGACGTAGGTTTCAGTCATTAAAAAAATGTGTACGAGGATGGCTCTTACGACTTCTGTGTATACAGTAAATTTATAATTGCACATCTGCCGCGGATGTAAGCGAAGCGCGCGTCAAAATTATCCAAAGCCTATCTCCGATCTCGGCGAGGCTTTGTGCACGCGTCTCAGCGGCAACAGCCTCGTCATTATTCCTCCTCTCGCCGCCTCTTCGCGTCCGCTTGCGTACAGAAAAATCTCCGAAGAAAATACGGATAACGTTTAATGGAATCGACGGAGAGTCTGATCTCCGAAGCCGGACAAGCCTAAACGCTTTGGGCACGACATAGAATTCAAGATGGCGGCCACTGCCCAATTCATTCGTGGCAGCCTCTCTGACGGCCGAGCGGGAACCGCTCCCGCATTATCGTCGATGTCGTCGTCGCCGATTATAGTTATACCCGATCCGGCTGTCCGCAAACTCGGCGAACGGCGAACCCGGGAATCCCAATCTGTGTCTTTCGAATCATTCCTCGCAAGCGTCTGCGAACGAGTACACAAACTAAATCGGGTTTAACGAGACCGAAGGATACTCGGCGTGTTACTGCTTAATAGTGTCAGGGTTTCGAGTTGGATACGCTGATACGTCTTTTTACCTACGCGCGTAGCGCTTAAACGATATTTCAAAGGTCACGTTTTTTGTAATAATACTTATCGCTAAGTTTCGCTTCCCTTTCTCACTTAAAAAAAAAATACATGCTCGCTAAGAGAATATTATTTTCAGTGTTTACCGCAGTGTTCAAAATTAGACTTCAAAATTGTAAGTCTAATGTACCGGACCGGAATTTTGTATGCAAAAACCGGTACATTCAATTTAGTGGACAATTGTGATACGAAATTAATATACGTCGACAATTAAATTAAAATAAATTATTGGAATTAAAGGTTTACAGTAAAAGTAAAGGATTTCTAAAGTTTGTGATATACTGTTCTTAAATTTTTCATCATATTGTACACGCAGTTTAATATACCAGTTCACGCATAAAAACATTCAGTATTGCGGCGTCCAAAAAAATACAGTGTCGAAGATACTTCGAAGGTCACCTATTTTGATAAGAATAATTATCGCTAAGATTCGACTGCCTTTCCAACCCAAAGAAAATAAATAATCATCCCCGCTTACCGAATATTATTTTCATTGTTTTTTTTTTATAAAAAAAGTCTATTAAGGAGGTTGGAGCGAGTGGTGTTCATTCCGCCTAAATTCGAGAAATTCGGGCAAGAAACTTTTGCACACTTTTCCATGTAAAAAACAAGAAAAATCAAAATAAAGATAAAAATCCGAAAAAATTCATACGTATTCCGAAAAATGAACGAATCATTTTTATTAAAAAAAAAAGTTGAGTTACCACATATTTTGATGAACAATTTTTTTTTCAACAATTTGTTAATAACATTTTGAAATTATTATTATGCAAAATGAATCTTTTCAGTGCCTATAATAAGTATGAATTTTTTCAGATTTTTATAACATTGGGAAGTGTTTGCAATCCTTGCCCGAATTTCTCGAATTTAGGCAAAATGAACACCACTCGCTCCAACCTCCTTAAGTAAAAAATCATGCATCGCTCGAGGCGCTTCGATGCCGCCGGTTTTGCATTCAATCGTTGATATTCGGTCACCGAGCGATTGCGTGCCTTTGTTCCGTCGTTATGATTAAACACGCACGTTGGTACTGGAATTAACATCGGCGTAATAGCGGCGCGCGGTGGAGCGTGGGTCGCCAAGGGATGAGTCATTGGTTCGCGTGCTGTTGCCTTGTGCCGATACGTACACTCTCCCCGTGGCAAAAGGGTTCTTTCGTACGCGGCGATCGATCGGCTGCGAGTTCCCACCGCTTACACTGTACCCTGTCTCGACGCTTCGTCCGATAGCGTGTACGGCTTATGCGTCGTACGATTTATTTACTTAAAAAAAAAAAAAAAAAAAAAAAAACGTTCGAGGTTTCTACAACGTTTCGACGTTTCTAGGCCATTTGCGTGCCCCGAGAAGCTCGAAGACAACCGGTCCATAGAAAGGGCCTCCTGTGTCTTCTCCTCACCGACCGTTTTTTTTGTACTCTTTTTTTCTCCTACATCCGAAGAGAAACGTCGCGGTGGTCTCGACGCACATGTCGAGGGCGAGTGTAAAAGCGAGCCTCGCTCGAACGTAAGAGCCGCTTCGATTGTGATACTATATAAATCCCGAACAAACAGTTTCAAATCGCACAATTGTTTCGTCAAGTGTAAACAAGTAACAACCGTAACGTGGAAAGCGGCGCGCGTTGCTCGAGCGACGAGTCGGTCGATATAGCGCACGCTGTAATGTAAGTTATATAAAAAAAAAAAAAAACCCCCGGACAAGCTTCGTGGCGTTGTTTGGCAATCGACCGGAACCGTCACGATCGTTCCGCTCTTCCGTTAATTAGTTTTTCTCGCTCCTCCGAGCGTGGCCTTCGAGTCTGTGTGTTAAAATTCGTTCGGCGAAAGAAAGAAGGAAAAAGCGCCGAGGTTTTACACCTATAAATGTACAATTGGTTTTCGAGCGAACAACTCTGTTGGAACGTTCCCGAGCGCGTGCAAAGTGCATGTTATATCGACAGGTACAGCGTGTAAGTTCCTACCACGGGGGGCTCCTAATATAGCCTCAAAAAAGTTACCCAACCTTCCGAGTATCCTCGAGAGGCGAACCGCAGCTGGTCGAAGCTTTTCGGTGTTCCGTTCTCCCACCCGACAGCTATGGAAAAGTTTTCTATTTGTTTTTCTGCGTTTCCCCGGTGGGGCGGAATCCACCTTAAGGTGGGCTAAAGGTCAACGTAAACTCAAAATATCTTTTAATCCATTCATCTCCGGAACGGTTTTATAAAATAGGAAACAGATTCTTGCGGAGAAAAGTGGATTCAAAAATTTTACGTCTCTCTCGCATTCATACGTTTTTGTCCTCCCCTTAAGGTAGTTCGTGCGGTACGGTCAAGTCTGTCGAGTACCCGGATTTGAAAACTGTTTGTATACGTTTTAAGAGACATTTTTTGTTTAGAAATAAGGTGGTTTAGATCAGAGTTCCTACTTTATGTACAAAAATGAATTTACAGAAAAATAACTGAGCTAACGCCAGTAAATCGACGGGCATATTTTTCTACATTGAGTGGAAACTAATTATCGGGCTAATTATCCCTTTAAAATGTGTACAAACCATTTTTGAAATCTTGCAACTCGATCGACTTGACTGTACCGCAAGGACCACCTTAAAACTGTCGGTCTTTCGCAAACTTCACAATTACGACGCAATCTTAAATAGCCAAATTAGTATGGGTCCGTGTGGTTAAAGTCGCCACTGTGACGTGCGGAGCCAAGCCCAAGCACAAATCTGCATTTTCAATCTTTTCGGTTTTGGCCAGTACGAGTTCTCCGACTGTGCTCGAAGCAATGCGCATCGGACAGTAACAGGTTACAGCGCGCATGCACAACAGAGACATTTACTCTCCTACCGAACTCCTACTTTCTACCTCCGCATATTTCCCACCGTTTAGAGTACGCTGAATCTCGCTGTTCGCGCGGACGATAAATTAAATGAATATATAAAGTAACTACGCGCCTCGATAAAAAAAAGCGAAGAAAAAAAACACGAGGCAAACTCTCGACGAGAGAAAGCGACACTCACCAGATTCCGCGATCGCCGGCGAGGATCCGAGTAAAACGAAGGCCAACTGGACGACGATCAACAGACGAACAGGGTTCCACCCGCCGTACCGATGGGCATACCACGCGCACTCATAACACGCCATATTTTCGAAAGCCGGGAGCCGATAATCACGGTCCCCGAAATCGTCGTAGTCCTCGGTCTGGAAACGCCGCACCCTTCGACGACTTCACCTCTTCCCTGTTTCTTTTTGTTCTCTTCTTTTTCACAACCGCGCGTTGCGAAAGATGGGTAGAATCTTTTTTTTTTTCGTGCCCAACCGTATCACCAACCGGGGATCACACTTGTCCCAGCGGCCCGATTCTCGGTCCAACGAGATCCGCGGACCAGTTTATGCGAACGTCGAGATTGTTAACGATGAAACCGAAAAATAACAGAGCTTCCGATACAACTCGACTCGGGCGGAGAGAGACGAGTTTATGATAGAGTGTATATTCTGGGAGCGCGCACACACACGGGGGGAGGGGGGAGGAAAAATGGAAGCGAGAGGCGCCAGTTAGTTGTTCTGATCGGCCGAGGCCTCAAACCGGTACTGCGTAGACTCCGTTCTGTTACGACGAGAACGGCATGTCGGCCCTCACTGGCTCTGCCTCTCCCGCCGTTCGACTCCCGACCTGTTGCTCGCCTCTCAGCATCTAGATTGCACGGGCTGCGTTTCACACCGAACGGATTTTATCTCGTCATCTTATGCGCGGTGGCGGCCGCTCGGCAAAGTAGTCGCGCATGCGCGGAGCGAGGAACGACGGTAGGTAAATCGAAATACTGTAGAGCGACAATGCGACTGTCGATAAAAATAATGATAGCTCATATTATTATTTTATTTGTCTTTCAGCAGGAAAGTTTCGACGTAAGACCGTACGGGTAAAATAACTGAGCCCGACATAATGTCTTCTGCGGATCGGGGAGACTGGTCCGTTAGCATGAATCTTCGATTTTTACAAAAAGTGAAGGAATTATATCGTCCTGAGAGTTCGCCGGGGATACCGGAAGTGGAGCTGCGGTCGCGGCATCTGCGCGTACGCCCGGGATCGTGTGGTATTGCCCCAAAATAGTCTGCAACACAGATTTTATAATTAATTTCATAGACTCCTTAATCGAGCTTAGAAATATTCGTCTGGTTAAGAACGATTCTTAAGAGGAATTTTTAAGAGGAACAATTCTTTAGAACAATTCTTTAGAACAATTCTTTAGAACAATTCTTTAGAACAATTCTTTAGAACAATTCTTTAGAACAATTCTTTAGAACAATTCTTTAAAACAATTATTTAGAACAATTCTTTAAAACAATTATTTAGAACAATTCTGTAGAACAATTCTTTAGAACTACCGTAAAGTTGGCTGTGTCGTCCACGGTGCGGTGACACTGGTCGCTCTCGACAGATCCCGGAAATCGTAGGGCAGCGTTCACTTGAGCGCGTTGCTTCCTCTTCATCTCGACCATGTACTCTCGATCGGTAGTTCGTCGAATGTAATCAATTTCCTCGAGGGCGCTCAACGCCGAGCCAACCTTGGAATCGCGTATTCTGCCGATCTCCGCAGCTTCTCGCATCGCTTCTTTTTTCCGCTCTGCGCTAAGCAGCTTGTCCTGGAGTCCTCTAACATACATTCCCCAGCCGCGATGACGCTGATTCATCAGAAAGGCAATTTCGCCGTCCATTCCCAAGAGATGGACGCCGACTTGCTCCAGATATCGGGAAACCTCCGTCCACAGCTGGCCTTGAACGAAACGGTACAAGTGATCGGCGATGCACAACGTGATCTGGAAAAAAAGCGAACAACTCTTCTTCCACATTCGAAAAATTTTGTAAAAAGTATAACACCTAATTTTTATAAGCATCATCCGGTGTAAGTTAAGTTCGAATTTATATACAAGATGTTAATAATGTTGTTGTTAATGTGTCCTGGCGATCTTTTTTTTGACTATATGTTGGTTTGGACGATGGTTTTACCAGTGTCTTGTAATTGGGTTTAAACCCGGAATAAATAAATAAATAAATAAATAAATAAATAAATAAATAAATAAATAAATAAATAAATAAATAAATAAATAAATAAATACCGATCGTCGATACTAACGAGATCTTCCACGGGCGTGTCGTCGAGTAAGATCTTGTAATGCTCCTTCGATCTGTCGAATCTGTCGGAACCGTTCATAATTATTTTTCTTATGGCGTAGATCTTGGGCCGCACCGATCCAACGATCGAGGCCAAAGCGGGACTGAAGTCGTGCGTCGGTCGGGCGTGAAAAGTCTGTATCCACTGCTCGGTTCCCATAATCGGTAACTCCGCGTCTTCTATGCAACCGTCCCGATTTCTTTTCACTCCGGTTCGTATCTCTTCTTCACGCCACGATCTAGCCAGAAGCGACATGAATCCCTTCGTCTTGTCGGCTCCTCGCCAAGTGCACAGGTGAGGAGCTCCGTGACCACCGGAGCACATGTCCGTCAGGATTCCCAGGTACATGCAGCGTACCGGCAATATAGCTTCTTCGATCACGTCGAGGATCGTGTATATTCCGCCCCCGTCGACGAACTTCCGCACTCTCATCGGACACCACACGACGCACTTCCAGATGTACGAGCCGATCGTTATCAATAATCTGATCCAAGGAGTCGGGCCGAAAAATGTACAATAAGTAAATAAATAAATAAATAAATAAATAAATAAATAAATAAATAAATAAATAAATAAATAAATAAATAAATAAATAAATAAATAAATAAATACATATGTTGCTATGGCTTCCTCGACCTGTAGACCTACCGCTGGTCCAGTGGAAAGTCTTCCTTGTTCCGATGGAGACATCGCCGAAGCAATTGCACGACCATTCGCAGGCCCCGACCTTTGTACTTGTTATCGGAGCGTTCCTCCGAATTCGTGAGATCTTGGAGGGTGATCGTAACGAACGTGAGAATTCTCTGATGCTGGGTCGTGAGGCAGTCGAACTTTAAGATTCGATCGGCGAGCTCTGAAACGGAACGGATCGATGATACTTGATAGAATAAAAAAAATTATTATCAATTATTATTAATAATTTGTAGCGGGAATTGGGGGACCAGTTTCTGTTTCTCTTTTTTTGTTTCTCTTTTTCTTGAATACACTGTACTAAATGCAACCATAAAGCGGTTGTCCCGTAAATAAAATTAATTAATAAATTAATTATTTTGGCAGGTGGAAAATAAAATCACCGATGAGAGGGCCTATTATCTCTTCGTCGCGAAACTTGTTGAGCACGTGAGGGCATTTACGCGATGCAATGGAGCAAATGGTTTTCGTTAACTCCAGTACCTAGTTATAGTGTAATTACTTTTCATTATCATATTTTATTTTTTGTTACCTCTACTTTTAGACACTAATGATGTTACTACTTGATTCTACTAAACCATTATATTTACATTGCATTTTCATATATTGACCCATAGTAAAACTAGGGCATAATAAACATACATAGATACATACATACCATGTGGCTATCGAATTGGACGGTCAAGCTGCGCTCAACAAGTGTTCGGAGTCTGCGAGCCGTTCGTTGGATCGAAAAGGAATTCTTATTAAACGCCTATCAATTCGAGGATGGATCGGTCAGGTACCTGAGCGTGCCGTTGCTCGATACGAATTCCTGGGGCATCTTCGGCGCCAAAATCGCGAGAGTCGTCATGGCGAACTGCGACAAACGCCGGAACTGCGCTGTGCTCCAGAGGATTTTAGAATCGGCGATTGCCGGACCGATCAGCCCAAGGATCGCCGGCACGACGCGCCTTTTCACCATTATCTGGGAAAAATCGATCGGTGAGCCTCGACCTATCTCGATCCACACCCAGAAAAAAAATTTATTTGACGGCCACCGTTTATTAAGATTAAGCAAAATATTTATTTAATTTAAATAAATATTTGTTTCATTTAAGTAACTATTTACTTAATTTAAATAAATATTTATTTCATTTAAGTAACTATTCACTTAATTTAAATAAATATTTATTTCATTTAAGTAACTATTCACTTAATTTAAATAAATATTTATTTAAATCAAATAGATATTTTACTTAATCTTAATAAACGGTGGCAGTCAAGTAAATTTTTTTTCTGAGTGCACGACCTATCTCGGATCTATCTGAAATTTACATCGATCGCTGCTCCACGATTCGAGAGTCGACACAGTATCGAAAGCATGATCTTCTTGAAGCGTAGATCGTCGTTGCTGGCGGTGAAATCAACGTTCTCCGCCCACGTGCCGTTCACGTCCGATTCCGTCGATACCGCAAGTATAACGAGGTCCTCGGCCAAGCCACATCTTACCAAGTGCCAGGCCGGAAGCGCCACCAGAGCCGCGAGAATCAGAACCGCCAAGTCGTTCCGCAACATCAGACTCTTCCTGCTTCCTCGACTCTCGCGGACTTGCTTCCTGAACGCGATTCTCAGACTCCTGAAAAAAATATAAAAAAAATACTTTTATCCAATTATTGCTTGGCCCACCGCGGCAGAAGGAGTCATCCGATCTATTACCGCATGGCGGACGGTGAAGGCCCAGGCAGGTCCTCGAGATCGGGCGGAAGTTTGTTCGGAGGAAGAATCGACTCCATCACCGTCCACAAGATGTTCGTCGCGGCGATCATTTCTTCCTTGTAGAGCTCATCGTCCTCCCGCGTCACCGGATCCATTCTTATCAGCAGATTATCCAGCATCCCGGCCTCCAACATTCTGTAACCTTTTTGCAATGCATCATTAACTATAAAACTCAATATTATGGTTCAAGTACTAAAATTTTAATATTATTCTTTAAAAATAATAATAGTTAAATATTATTATTTTTAATAATATTTAAATATATAAAAATTTAAATATTATTATGATTTTCTAATTACATTTCAAATGACGATCTAAGAAGATTATTACGAGCACACTCACAGCAACTGTGAGATTCTTTAAGCAGAACATAAGCCAACTCCAATAATCTGAGATAAATCTTTGGAGAAGAAATCGCCACAAGTTGAGCGACGATTATTGCGAGTCTGGATTTCTCCATGGCCTTGCGGATGACTTCCGGTTTTACGGCGCGTGCAGACACCGGCTTGGAGCGCGCCAGTAGCAAGCTATCGACCGCTTCGAATACTATCAATATCTCTCGATCGGTCGGTAGCGCAGCCATCAGATATCCCAGTGTGGTAAAATATTGCTCGAGCACCCGAGTCGAACGAAGAGTCTCTGAAGAGTTCCTTAGCATGGGCGGCAACGCGCAGAGCTTAAGCATTTTGGCTAGGTGGTCGCGGTACTGCTCGACGTCCCTCGCCCTCCACGCAAGGAATTCCAAAACTTCCATCACCGATGGCAATTCCTGGAGTTTCTGCGCGTACTCGGATAAGGAAAATTTAGGAGAATCCACAAACGCGGGCGAAGAGGGTTGCTTAAAAAACTGTAATCAACTTTTTTCACGGAGGATGGTTTTATAAAGTTAAAAAGAAAACCCATATAGCACGAAATATTTAGAAAACATTTTACAAATATTTCAGTGCTATGTTGGATAATCAACAGATCTGTAAAAGCTTGTATAAACGACTTCTAAAATATGTAGAACTCATTTGACTAGTGTATAGCGCTCCAACCTCCTTAACAATGCAGTTTCGTTAAACAATTTCAAGGATTTCAAGGATACGTATCCATCGTCTTCGACGCCTCGTAGAAAATCGTCTAGCAAGCGACTGATCCATGCTTCGCTCTCGCGCGTTACCGGATCGGAGATCAGTTCGCGCAGCTTGTCGAGGCTGCGGTCTTCGTCGCCGAACCTGCTCACCAATTTTCCCGGAGTCGAGCAAATTACTCCGGGACGCGTTTTACGCTCCGAAACATCGGAAGGACGATAGTTTCCGGATCCGCGAGGATCCATCAGCGTCCTGCGATGAACGGGGTCGATGATCCAGATTTATAAACAAAAACAAAGTGCCGTTCCGCCGGTATGCTTGGAACGATCTAGTGCGCATGCGCCCCGATATAGTCAGCCGGAAAACATGGCGGCTCTCGTTAAGGCGGTGCGTGTTTCGCGGACGTTAAATAATATCTCGAAACTACTGACGAATCTCTCACTGTCGTCCGGTAATTCGATCGATCCGTCATGCACAATTCCAAGGTAATGAAATTATATCCGAGCGATTTTCCGTTCGTTTGTTTGCGAGACAATTCACGGCTCTTGTTTACACGGATCGAGGTTAAGCCCGTTTGACGCGCACTCCGGGTGCGTTCTTGAATGCAATTCTGTTCTGTTCGGCTAAATCCAGAATTATTCGGTGTGTGCTGTGTTCGTCAATGCAGTTCTGCTCTGTGCGGCCAAATCAAGAAATATTCAAGATATATCCGCATGTACACGCAGCTGAAATAAGCGTTCTTAAATTCCTGTCTGTTCGCTGTTCACGGTTAAGTTTTTACACAAATCTGCTCCGATAAGCGTTCTTTTGTTATTCAAACGGACGAATTGTACTCTGTCGAAAAAATTGGATGCACCATTCGTAATTTTTACAAAAAGCTGACTAGCAGTGGTTGTTCACAAATAAAAGAACGCATAGCTGACCAGAACGCACCCTCCCGTTCAAATCTTTGCGACGAGCTAATGATTTGTCTGTTTAACATCCCAATTACTTTGCGTAGGACAGCGATTTGTCAGAAGGCTTCGTTCCACGCCACCAGCAAACGCTACGATCTCATGGAATTCTTCGACGACGAGAAAAATTGGACGAAAGACGAAGTGAAGTGCGGTCGTTCGTGGAAAGTAGATGAGCTGCGGCTGAAGAGCAACACCGATCTTCACAAGCTATGGTTCGTTCTCCTGAAGGAGCGAAACATGCTGCTGACCATGGAGGAAAATTGCAAACTGCACTGGGAAATGTTTCCCAGCCCCGAAAGGCTCGACAAAATCGCCGATAGCATGGACAATCTTGAGCGCGTTGTCAGAGAGCGAAACAAGGCTTACCACTTGCTGGAGACCGGCGAACATGGAGAACGCCCGGCCAAACTTGTTACCTCTCAGATCGGTAAGTATAGCAGGGACAAAAAGAAAAAATCCAACTTCGCTAAAACAAGCATATTTGTTGCGTGCAAGACGGATGGAAAATCGAATATTGTTAGGCGATTTTCCATCCGTCACATAATATACTATTGGACTAATATAATATATTATCCGCCAAATAACTCTTGTATATATAATTACCATATAAAAAGTGCTTTGTCCCGTATACTCATACAATAAATAAATAAATAAATAATTCGCCCCCTTTTGTCGGAGGTGAAAAATGTTCTCATCTTTGCTTTTACTCGTCCGCAGGATTGAAGCAGACACACAAAATGCAACAGTACACAATTCCAAAGTGGATGAACAAAAAGTGGAAGGCGAACTACAAATTCGGCTACTGCGAAGCCTCCGTTCAAAAGTTCCTCCGTCGCTACAACGAACAGAAGGACGACAAGAAACGCAGGGCGCACAGGTACGGAAGCCGATACCCCTGAAAGATAATTTTTTTTTAAATTCCGAGATCCTTGATATTCCTATGTTTGACTTCTTGATTTTTGTCGCAGGCGTCAGTACCAGCACGTCAGAACGCTCTTCAGGAAATTCCCGAACATGGATATAGAGGCTGTGAAAGCCAAGTTCCCGAACATCGATATCGAGAGCGTCAGAAACGACCCGCTTGCCCGCGGTCACGCCATTCCCAAGTAGGCGGCGCGCTGTTGTAGATTTATATTTTAGAAACGGTCAATTTACTACTGTAAAAATATACGATGAATAACAAGGAAGAACGCATTCGTCTTTTCTACTGTCGTGAATTCATAAGTGCGTCCGAGATAAAAATTTAAGTCAGAAGACTTCGAGATAAAATTGCGATTTTATTCACCGGACTAGCTCGTACATTTCTTTAGTTTATACTCTTTATCATGAGACTCGCTGACAATGATCCGCGAGCTCGCGGTCACGCCGTTCCCGAGTTAGGCTTCAGATGTGCTGTAGATTTGTATTTTAGAAACAGCCAATTTATTACCATAAAAATATAACGGTGTATAACAATGAAGTACGGATTCGTCGGTCGTTCTGCCATAAATTCATAAGCGATACTGAGATAAATATTTAAGACGGAATTTTGAGATAAAATTGGATTTTATTCACCTGACTAGCTCGTACAATTCATTGGTTTATACTCTTTACCATGACACTCGCTGACAATCAGTTTTAGCGGTAGGGATTTTTTTTTCTTTTTTTCTAATTGAAGTTCACGGCCACGAAAATCGAATTCCGCTGGCTGTAACGGGCAAAAACGATCCTCGCAACGGTGCACTTTCCGTCATGACACTCACGACTAATTCCAATATCATAAAAAAAAAAATAACCCGAAAAGAAAAAACAAAAACTGAAATACAAGAGAACGTTTATCACTTACGTATACATTATTATAATTCATAAAAATCACAATTGCAGACGTTATGATATCATAAATTAACATTGTTTTTTTTTGTGTACAAGTATATTCTAAATGCTCCTATCACAATTTTACGATCGATTTGCGATCCGATAAATCTCGTGCACGTTTTATATTTACTATTCACAAGTGAATACGTTATTTATCGTTTCGGGCCATCACGGTCATGGCTCTGTTTTCGAGTCTATTAAAATGATAAAAAATTGATATTCAATAAGATTTTTTTTTGAAACAAAAAATTGTAAATATTACGACATTTATATGGTCGATGGGGGGGAACGGCAAGATAAAGAAAGATTAACAGTCGAAAGACGTGTTGAAAAACAAAAGATTAAGTAATCGATTTCAACGCCGTTTCACTCAATCGTCTCGATATCGGATGGACGTTTGTTCCCGGTCCATTGCAACCAATCTCTCACAAGCTTAATCTCTACTTATTCAATTCTCGTTGTCTACCAAACCGACCACGCTCAGCTACACAAACAATAGACAATTAAAATAATTATTTAAATTAAACATCGACTGAAGCACCTCGATTCATATAATACAATTTTAATTTGCTTTTTTTTCACCATCCGTGGATCTGTACATGTAAAATGATACTAAAACAAATTTTGCGTTAAAGCTAAAGCACTTGTAAATTCACAGAAAGCCGCGACGTCTTTTTTTTCTCAACCGGGAGAAAGAGCTGTATAACTAGCAAATTACGCGCTTTTTTCGACGAATCGTTTGTGAGAGTATATTACGATTTTCCAAGCTACATCCGCTTCACAGTGGGGTTTTTTTTATTCCTTCTTTTTTTTTTACTCCCCAATTTCCCGAGTTATTCTCAACTAACGAAAGAGTACATAGACACTCAATCCCAACTTAATTGGTAACATTATCGCGTATCGTAATTACGATCGGGTAAATAATATTATATTTTTTATATTGCACTGCCGGACTCGCCTCGCTCTTACAATGTTTCCGAGTATAATTGAGGTTCGCGATTATGCAGTGTGTGCGAATAGTATGTTATGCACCACGACTCGAAGGTAGATATATAAATATTTTAATTTTTAATTTTTTTTTTTTGCATTCTCTACGGTTTGACTATTCGACTGAGACCGGAAGACCCGGAGCATCGATCGAGGGTACAATCACAATTTATCTTTCTTCGACTACGAGACAGAGGTGTTGTGGGCTATGAGAATAACGCGATTCGCGACGTATGAGCTAAACACGATTGTACAACGAGCTTCCGGTCTCCGCAAAAAAATTATTAGGATGAGACCCGCCCAGCAGAACGAGGGTCTCGCATATATCGATTAGTCATAACGTCTATTCCTCCGACTTACTAATCGGACGCCACTGGCAATAGGTATTTCCAAGCGTGCTCCAAATCCTTGCTGGCGTCGGAGCATCGCCGGTGAAGCTTGTCGTCGGGTGGCAGAGTGACCATTGGAAATTCACCCTGCAAACGATAATCCGATAAGGATTTGTAAATTTTATATCATGCCACAAGGGAGAGAAGTGCACGATTTTCGAGCGTGCAGTTTGCAGAAATCAACACGAGGTGGAAATCTGCTCCCCCCGTGTAGCATGTGATATTTTTTTCATAGTTGGGCCAGATACAAAAAAATACTGAAAATAGAAAATACGAAATACTGTATTATTTTAAAAACAAAATACTCTTTGTACTTGGAATACATTGATAAGTACTTCGTTTTAGTACTTCCTAAAGTACGTCGTAAAAGTCAATGAAAATTTGATTTCATTTGTTCGCATTAAATTTCAGTTTTAACATTTTTTCCAGAGAGTAATGAAACAGTACCGCATATTTGCGCAGGTTAATAACGATCAATGGTCAATAACAGATGATTTTTCGCCCGTGTAGCATCCAAGGAATGTTATTATTTTAGCGGAGTCGAGAAAAAAAGTTGCACTCCCGCGATCGTCTCGACTACGAACTCACCAAGTTAACGTCGGCCCACAGTGTCTCCAATATTTCTCGGAAGGCGCAGAGCTCGGTGTAGTTGGTGAAGTATATCACCCAGTCGCCGCTGCTCTCGTGAACCTCCCGACAAGCGAATTCCTTGTCGAACGAGAAACAACATTAAAAATTTAACAGCTATGAAGTGGGGTTCGACAACGCGCCGCCGAGACTTACGAGTATACACCAGGATTGCTGTGCCAGCGGCACGCGAAACGCGGTGAGATCCTCGACGGAAGCGCAGGAGAGTGTTTGACCTCTCTGCGTGCCCGGAAAGACTTCCTTCATCGTGACCAAGTGCCTCGTCGTGGCGACGAGGCTGCAAGGCAGAGGACTCTTCGTTTCGGAGCAATCGAAGAGGCCCGACGCACTCTGGACGAAACTCTGCAGCCACTCGGACGCGACGTACTCGTCGGGCGCCGCGAACTGGAAGGACTTGTTCGGCTTGAGGAGAATCTCGAAGGTGTGCGGCCTGTGGGCGTTTGGAATTCTTCGGCAACCCTGACAGAGACCACCCTTGAGGGGAATCGCTCGCTTCGGGAGCCTCTGATTCGAGTCGGTAAACATGTAAACGACTCCGCCCTTCAGAACGAAATAGCCGGCCTCCCATGGATTGGTCGGTGCGTTCGGATGAGTCTGCTGGTATGTGTGAGGCCGAAACATCAGATCGCCCTCCTTCGTAGGGCCGCACGGTGTACTCGGAGGCGAAATGTGCTCATCCTCCATGTATATTAAACTGTAGTGCTCGATTTTTTCGTCCTGGAATTGTAACACACACTTATTCGTTAAATTCATCGATCACTCGAGCGAAGTTTGAGAAACTTTATGAAATTTTAGTCTCCCGCAGATATCTTCCGGGTCATTCAACTTACTGGATGCACCGCTGTCTCGGAAAGTATGGAATGCTTCAGTGTATGCATATCGTCGTAGCTCAACTCCTTGACCGCCGGTAATCTCGGTTTGGACGGTGACCGCCTCATGGCCATTTCCAAATGCGCTATGAGCTCGGAGGTCGTCTGCGAGCTGCCGGTCGAGAACAAGTACTGCATCTCGTAATCGGCGTTTGATATCAGTATTGTTTGTGCATTCGGCCCGATCTGAAATAGAAAAAAAATGTTCACGTTAACGACAGCTCTTCGGTTCTCCAAAGGTTAGCGCAAATTAGTGTTTTGCCGAAACTTCAATCGGCCGAAACTTTATTTTTCCGAGTCGTCAATCTGCTGAATCTTTATTTTTTCGGATCAACACATTTCCAAAATTTTCTTATTCCAAATCTTCATTTAAGCGATCGTTATTCTTTGGAATTAGTAATTGGTCGAACTGTATTAATAATATGTCTTGAAGTTTAATATATAGTCTTATTTCATTTGTATATGTCTTATTTATGTATGTGCTATAATGCCGTAAAAAAAAATTATCCGAATTTTCGATTATGCGACTCAGATCCGATCGAGATTCTCCCGCAGATTGACAAATTGCTCGTCGTAACCCACCATTATGACGTCCAGTTCATTGTACGGAATGACGAACTGGTTGCTGTACGAATTATCCGTCTTCGAGCCGGTCAAGTAAAGCGTCTTGTCGGTCAACAGCGCGAGCATGGGTCTGCTGTCCCCGTTGTTCATGTAAGAGCTACGAACTTTGTAGACCTTGTAGAGCTCCTCCGATTTGTCTCTGTAAATGTGACGCTTGAACGTCTCTCTGAGCTTGAGGCTAATCTTCTCGCCGCTGAACTCTTGCTTCTCAGCGACGATGTTGTCCTGTATCTCCTTCTCGAGATTGTCGTTGAAGTCCTTGAAGGAATCGTAATCGGCCTTGGCGCCCTTGATGTAGAGCGGGCTGGGCTTTGGTGGCTTCTTGTTCTTCTTGACCTCGAACTTGCGTTCGGTTATCGATCGCAGGAATCTGCTCAGCAGCGAGTTGTTGGACGGTGCCTGGCGCAGCGGAGTCATCATCAGTCTGCTGCTCTCGCCCGACAGAATCGACGTCATGTTTCTCTTCTTGAGCGGCGAGGCGAGATGCCGAGAGTTTCTTCGCTCGTCCGTGCAGGTCCAGGTCGTCATGCTGTCGACGTCCGACCAGTCGCTGGAGCCGTCGTATCTCTTGGAGTTCGGATTTATCGGCATCTCGGACTTGACCGGCGGATCCTCGACGATGTAGCCGCACTCCTTCTCGACTATGTAAGCCTCCTGCGCCTCGTTCTCCTCGAGCTCAATCTCCATCTTCGGCATGAAGCTCATCGCCGGGTCCTCCTGACCTTCGGGAACTCCGCGCTCGGACATCGCCGGCTTGCACGTGCACTTGGAATTCTTCAGGCAGCTCTCCTGATCGCACGGCTTGCCGTCGGTTATCGAGGCTCCGCAATCGCTGTCGAAGAAACTCACCGACGACGAGGACGAGTAGTAATCGGAATGGGCGTTTCTCGTCGGGGCGCTTTTCTGCACGTACGGCGAGTCGCCGTGGCCGCACCAGCTGTATCTGCCCTTCTGCGTGTCCTTCTTCTGGACCGAGTTCGGCTGCAGGAAACTCCTCGAGAAATCGGCGTAGTTCTCGTCGTCCTCGAGCTTCATGGTCTTGAATATGTCCTCGTGAAAGCTCACGCGTTTCTTGCTCTCGCTGCGCTTCTTCTTGCGCTGCCGGCGCTGAACGACAGCCTCGGAGCCGGACGACGATAAAATGCTGCTGTCGGTCATGTTTATCGTGTTCAGGATGCTGTAGGGTGTCTCGGTGCAGCAGTCGCAGTCCGAGATCGTCATGCTCAGCTCAAGGAGATTCGTGTCGTTGTTTATGACGTAAGAGTTTCGCGGATCGATGCTCTTCTTGAAGCTGTAACTGCTGCCGTCCGCGTAGTAGCTGCTGCGCTTGTTGTAGTCCTTCGCGTCGCCCTCGTAATCGTTGTTCGCCTTGTCGAGACGCGACTCGTCCAGGCTCGCGCTGTAGACGTTGTAGTCCTTCAGGGTGTCGAGACTCGAGCAGTTGAGCTCGTTGTCGTCGATCTTGCTCGGCACGTTCTTGTTCGCTATGTCGCTCTTCGTCACGACGGCCTTGTGAAACTTCGGCATCATCGCCGGCGAGTGCACCGGCGTCTTGCCGTCCTCGCTCGAGTCGCTCGACGAGAACGATCTGTCGAGATTCTTATTGTCCTGGTTGCAGTTGTTCAGTATCGGCTTGTACTTGTTGCGATACTTCGGCATGTCGTCCATCGAGGAGTCCTCCTGAAAAATCGACGATCGAAACTGGTTTACACGATTTGATCGAAGGAAAACGATGTAACGCTATATATTCAATAAATAAACAATATTATTTATTTATATAATGATGTATATGTAATATAGATTAAAAATGTATTATATAAATATGTATATGGAGTATTCCACGTCAAGTCGACCGACCCAAAACCCTGACCCTCTTAAATCAAGCTGAAAGTTTGTGATGTCATATTTATTTTTTTACAAGATATATTCACACATCATGTAAAAAAAAATTTTTAGACGCCTATGGAAATTGAACACAATCCCAAGCCATTCTGAAATTTACACACGTTGTTTCACACGTGTGTGAATTTTTTTTTAAATAAGAATTTTCTGTTTTTATTTGTTTCTTGTACTTGGTAAATTTTTAGAAAATTTACGAAGATAGTTCATCAAAAATAGATTTTTTTTTTTGTTGACTTTTTTTTTACGTCGAAAAGTTTCAAAAATATAATAATTTTTTATATTAAACGCGCCTATCTGCTAACTTGAAAACAAGCGCCGATAAAAATCTGAAACAAATGCCAGGTACTCACCCTAAACAATACTATATCACGAAATTTCAGCTTGAACGAAGCGGGTAAGGGTTTTGGGCCATTTGACTTGACGTGAAATGCCCCATATATGACTTATATATTCAATAAATAAATAAAAAACTAAATTAGACTTTGTGCACGCGATGTTTTTACCTCTTTGTAACTGCTGGCGTCTGTCTCGTTGGCTCCGTCCATGTCGCTGTCCAGAGCGACTCCGCTGTCGCCGGGCGAAGCGAGACTGGAGGAGACGCTCGACGACCGCAGGTGTAACGAAAGCGCTGTCCCAGAAGGCGAGCCGCTCATAGGTCTCTGAGGCATGTAATTACAGATGTCGAGGTACGTGACATCCTGACGAAAGAGGAATTAAACGTTCGTATAGTTGTGTGGTAGAGCGTTAAAAAGTTAGGAAATGAAGGTAAAAATAAAAATAAAATAAAATCGAACACGGGACGTTCTCGCCGAGACTTTCCATGCAATAATGTATCCGCCGAGAGTCTTTAAAGAATAAGGTGCGTAAACACGATAACCCTTTGACTCGGGAGAGCCGTAAAAACATATTTATCTTTGTACCAAAGCTGCCAAGCGTGCGGCAATGCGTTATTTATTGGAGAGATAATTGTAACCAGGGGGTGATATTGGCATTCTATCGGGAACGAGACTGAATGAACCGTCCGTGTGGCGGAGGGCTTTTTTTGCGCTTTTTTTCGTCGATAATATTATCGAACAGAAGGTCCCCCACCGCGGTATCGGAGACGATACGATTCAATACTTTCGGTCGAGCCTAAGGACGGAGATAAACCAATGAAAATAATTATATCGTTGGCTCGTCGATAGCCGCAATCGTTAAACTGTTTACGTCGTCCTCGACTAAGTTTGGTGCGAAAAAGGAAAATGAGTACTATACATGTGTACACATGTAAATGGTTCTGCAGCTATTAAATAAGAAGCGATAACATTTTTTTCGTTCCCCAGCTCTCGAGTCCCGCATTTTTTTTTAGAATATTGTGATGCCTTCCTAATACCAATAAAATGCATTGATCCACCAATTGCAAGTTTCCACCAATCCGTGAAGGAAATATTTTCTTGGCGACCTAAGATTTATCAATTGATGGGTTTCGTTAGCGTCGCGAACTAACACGTGAGGGAAGCACCGCTTCTTCAGACTCAATCGTTAAACTGTTTACGTCGCCCTC
Source organism: Ichneumon xanthorius (assembly GCA_917499995.1). Lineage (NCBI taxonomy): Eukaryota > Metazoa > Arthropoda > Insecta > Hymenoptera > Ichneumonidae > Ichneumon > Ichneumon xanthorius. The sequence goes on along the minus strand of OU824205.1, from coordinate 13,082,302 downwards.
GACTAAGTTTGACTTAAAATATAAATGTAAATCTGCCTACAGTTGTTAAATAAGAATCGAACAATTTTTTTGTTTGCTCCTGATTTCCCGAGGTCCAAATTTTTCCGAATATCGCGATACATTCCTAATACAAAAAAAAAAAGAATCCATTGACCCACCAATTGCAGAGTGAAGGAAACATTTTCTAGGCCAGCTAGGAGATTAATCAATTGATGGGTTTTGTCGGCGTCGCGAACAAGCGCGTGAGGGAAGTACTGCTTCTTCAGAGTGACACAGTCTCTGAGCAAGCATGCCAAGTAGCTCTCGAAGCTCCCCTCGCTGAGAGTGTGATACAGCCACGCTCGACCTGTAAAAATAAGTAGTTCATTTTTTAAAAACCCACCATAAAAAAACATTTTCATTATTATTATTATCAGTTTACAGAGAGTAAGTTAAACTTATAGAATCTGCATCATAGCTATATCGCATGACAAAACTAAACATCCAGAGGCCCAGCCAGGGAATCGAACCCGCACCTTCGTGAACTACAGTCTAGCGCGCCAGCCGATCGACCATTCAAACCCCGTTTTAAAAAATTAAAATAAAATAAATGTTAATTTCATTACAACTACTTGGAGTAAGTATTAAAGTATCGAGTCAGCGCCCAGTACTCAGAACTTCAGCAATTCAGTTCTACTGGTACGCCGCACGTCATTATTGAACAACAACCTAGCGCTCAGTACTTAAAATTCGTGCTACTTCAATATGTACTTTAAGTACTTAGGATATTTGCCAGGCTCTGCAATGTACCTTTCCCGATAGAAGTGAGTACGCTCTGCAGGGCATGGATAACGACGACGGTGTCCTGATGACTGAGCTCTCTGGCGGTGCCCCAATATCCGTGCCTCTCGACTCTCAGTCCGTGCCGCAGAGCTCTATCCAACCAGTAAACCAGCCAGGAGTCTCCGTCCAGTACAACAGTTCCGTGCAGGCTTTGGGCGTAAACCTGTTACGGGTCGAAACAAACGAAAAAAGAATGAAAAAATCATCGTCCGCGGACACGGCCATAGAACAACGGACGTACAACAATAGGCACATTGTACCTATTATCGAAAAGATAAAAACGCAGTTCTAGGCGAAAGTGACGCGCATTGTCCGTTCGAAAACTTCGACCCAGTAGTCCCGAACGATTATTTCTCCGCGCCCGTCGACTGCGTGTCAAAGAAAAAAAAGAACACTCGTTCACAGATCGGCCTCGGAGTCGATGAAACGAACGCACGAGGAACGGGAGAAACGGCTCGTTTGACAAAACGCTCGAGTGCGAAGATCGCGGAGGGCAGACAGCATTGTCGCGACTTTCCGTCCGCTGTCAGCTCAGCTGTTCAACAGTCACTCATCCCCCCCCCCCCCCTCTCCGTCGCCGCTGCGGAGACGGGTAACAACAGAGTCGAGCGGTGACTAAGAAAAAATTAGGCAGAGAGAAACTTAATCGATCGTGGGAAAGGTCGAATGCACCGACGAATTTCTCTCGTGCTCGCTGCTCGCTCGGTGTTTTTTTTTTTTCTAATTTTTGAATGCGAAGATCGTCGGTTGGTCATCGACAGCTGTGTCGCGGCTCTCGCCGTGCACTCGACGATACTTTTTTAATATCGCGCAGCGACGTAAACGTCCGAGCGGCCGAACGAAGCGCGCCCGCGAGAGAGACGGAAGTACGATATTTTTTTTCGTGCATGTCCGGAGACCGGAAATGCTCCCTTGGGTGTTCGGCCGCTGGTACTCTTTTACCTCGCTCGACACATCGACACTTGCTGGAGGGAAGGCGATACACCGAAAGCTCTGGACGCGTCCGTGTGCCCGACGGCCTTGACGAACGCGGCGATAGCGCGGAAAGCGAGAGAGAGAGAGGGAGAGACAGAGAGCTCACTCACCAGTTTCACAGCTTTGGTCAGCTCCTGAAGGATCCTGCCCTTCGACAGAACTTTGTCAGTGCAGAGATCCATTTCCTGGCGAGCCGGCATGTCGCCGGAGTAATTCACATTTCTCGCGTCCCGGGGGAGAAGCAATCTTGTTGCGATAAATGCGAATTTGTGGAACGAAGGGAGGACGCCCGCCTCGTCCCTGCCCAATGGAACCGCACTGACAGTCGCACACTCCTCCTCGGTACGGTGCATTGATTTTGTCAGTGCGCAGGGTACCCGGGATATTTGAAACAATGCTGCGATACAATGTTTCGCGGTGGAAAGCTTTCTTCGCTGACCGAACAACTCGACGACGATCGCAGGCAGCGCAGAGCTTTTATTGCAGTTTCTCCTTCTCTGCTTTTCAGCGGCGAGGAGTTTATCTTTCTAGTGGGCATTTACTTTCGTCGTCCATTGGTCCGGAGACACGCGGAGGATGAACGGTTTAATCAACCCTTTGAAGCGCAAAGAGATTATGAAAGGGGGGGAGGTGCGTGTAAGCGATGCGCATGTTTCGAGTGATTGCTGCTGGGACTCGCGATGATTTCGCTGTATCGTTTTCTGTTTTTGTTTTTTGTTCTTTTAGGAGAAGAGTATATATATTTCTGGAATTTATAATGGAGGAGGTTGTTATGGTATTGTTAAAAAGGTTTCACGGGTAGAATTAACGAATGGGATATCCTGGTTTGCGAGAAACGTTTTTTTTCATCTGCGGATAACTTATCGATTATATGAACGTGCGGGCGCGCTATGCACTTTCTCGGACGATCAGTTGCCGAACGACGGTACAGCAGGGCGTTTCGTTTTCTCTGCTGCGTCGCTGAAGGCAACGTGAGCAATAAAGAAGCACGTGTTTCGTATCAATGCGCGAAGAGGACGAATAAAAAGAAAAGTTGACATTGAAACTTTCGCGGTAGTTGGAATGTTAAAAAAGCATGTCTTATCGCAACTTAACGATATTTTGACGATTACTGTGTGTTTTTTACGGTTATATTTATCTTTAATGTATGGATAACATATAGATAATATACACAAAGATTGTACATACATTGATTGCAGTATCTACAAAAACACGAAAATCTTAGAATTGACGCAAACAGCTGATTCCGAAGGTCCGGAGGATTGAGGACTAAATTATCAATTCATCATTAGTCTTTAACTTTCAATCTCGCATAGTTATAGAACTATAATATATATGATGATATATGCTATTAATTTTGACCAAACGAGTTCATCGATCGAATCCGTCCGATTTTCGCCAATGGAGACGGTTCTATAAAAAAAACCCGTCATCATCGTAGTATTCTAATTATCTGTCCTGCACTTCACCATCTTCGTTCGTATATCCGACGAATCTAATAAAAGCTGAATACCCAATCGAACGCTGCGACATGCAAATAATCGTGTGTTGAGACATTTTTTTAAATAAATAAAAACAAAACGAAGAATGAAAATGCCTGGCTGCATTGCGAAAATTGATTTTCCATAACGTGCAAGAACGGGCGAGAGGCAACAGCTGGCGTAAATGAGAGAGGTTTGTTGAGGGAACAGCCTCGCTGTGCCGGTAAACTCGGCCGAATGGCCATCGCTCGGGTACCGACGATACTATCGGAACAACCTAGCGGATTTTGGCCGTGTTTTGTATATGTTGGACGAAAACGATTCACCCGTGTCTCGCATACATGGCGTTCAGTGTCGTACCATCCGTCGCTAGTAACTGTATGCCTTTATCGTGCTCGCTGGAAGAATTGAACTGGTGTAAATGCAACGTTAATTTTGCCAACCTATTTAACTAACCTGGCACTACCTGTCGGACATATAACGAAGGTCATGATTTTCGCATGGGGGGGGGGGGGGGGGGGGTTGGCTATTGTTGAATATACATGACAGCGACAAACTATTAATATATTACAAATCATTATAGATCACTATAGATCATTACAATTATAAATAAATGTTTACACACGGAAACACAATTCAGCGATGTCGTAAAAATAATACACTCAGGAAAATGACAAGTTTTAAGGCAGACACATTGAGATCATTATAGATATCACAGATCATTATAGATCGCCACAGATCGTTTCAATTATAGATCAACGTTTACGAACAGGAGCACAATTTGGCGACAATGTAAAAACAATACACTCAGGGAAACGAAAAGTTTTACGGCAGACACATCGAGATCATTATAGATTTTATAGCTCATTACAGATCGCTATAGATCGTTGCAATTGTAGATCAGTGTTTATACACAGGAACACAATTTCGCGACGTCGTAAAAATAATACCCTCGGGAAAACGAAAAGTTTTGCGGCAGACATATCGAGCCGGAGCCGGCTCGAGTCGAACAGTAGCGAGGTATATACCGGTTCGCCGGACGAGTTTTCGTATTCGGTACTCGTAGCGGTTCTTGCGGGTGGTTCTTCCTGCGCAGCAATAGCCCGCATATACGCGATTATTGCGCACGTGAGCCCACCTTAGCCCGCGATAGTACACTAATTAGCTGCGTACTGCGAACTCTCGACGACGACTTTCGAGTTTATTAATAATTAATTAATTAACAAATAATATATGGATTTAGAATAAAGTAGACATTTTTTTTTCGCGTGAAAAGTCGTTTTATTCCATTACCAGTGTCGTTATTCTGAACCGTTAAGTTTCACAGTTATAACGTCAATTAATCAAATGCAGCTCGTGGCGGAGAGCTTTTAGTTGTTTTTAATTAACCCTGCAGCTGCAGCTCGACAGTAGCTTTCGTTGATGCCCCGTTACTTCACCGAACGAGTAGCGGCAGTTCGGCGAAATCGTGATGGAACCGTACGACCGGAACAAAGAGACGCGAATTCGATATGGATTTATTCGCGGTTAGCTTTAACGGCTGCGCGCGAAAATTGCACCTCCCGACAGTTGGCGTGTTAAATTTCATACTTCTTTCACATGCAATTACACAAATTGATCAACGAGTTACCGCACGTACCTCTGATATCGAGGCGTCAACATGCCCGATTAACGAGCGAAGCAGGACGTACATTTGAGAAAAAAGGAACACAGCGTGGCAATTTGTATAATTAACTTGTTGAACAGGACGTACATCGAGAAAACACAAACGGACCGAAGTTTGTGAATTTCGATTAATTTAATGGTAAATATAATTTCACCTTAATTGCGTTTCGTTGTTAATAACGAACGATTAAATCATTTTTCAGAATGATTTTAAAACAGAGTCGTCGGACCATGCAAAGTTTGAAAACGAAATTCCCTCGACTCTCTGTACGTTAATATTGGCCGGAATTAAATTCAATTAAAAACTTGAAACAAAAATTGCATATAATTTTTTTAATCGTCGCTTTATTTAATCTAGCGCTTTGAAATACAGAGGGGAAAAAAGGACATGCTTAAGCAGAGAATTTTTCTCGAGATTTTTCGGTCGACTCGGGCTCCTGCCGGGAGTGTAACTCGAAGTTGTAGCCGCAAAGTGACAACGTACCCGACCCGACTCGAGCCACGGGTTAGAGAGAGTCGGTGTGCGTGAACGGATCGAGCCGAGAAGAGACGGTGAGCGCGCGCGCGCGCGAGCGCGCCCGCTTCGGCAACACCAGCCGGCCCGGTCAGTTGCGTTTCGCGCGTCGCAAGATCAACTTCTATCGTACTCGGACTGCCTATATAACTCAATTAAAACTCCGCTTCTGCCTGCTTTATTTTTCTTCTCTTCAACGAAACTTTGACACGCATAAATTTTTCTCGTGTCTCGAGCTCGTAAAAATTATTTTTATCGACTATTTTTTATTTTATTTTTTTTTCTCGTATAATTTATTATTACCATGCATAGCTGCGTGAGAAAACACCTTTCGCATCCTCGTTCCATTAGACGCTGAGTAAACAGAGGCGGACACCACGTCAATTCCACCTTTGCCCATAACTCCGCGAGCCGATGTTTTTCAACTGCAATCGACGAGTTTCACAGTAAAGTAAAAAAAAATCGAACGTCAAAGAGCTGAGAAGCCCCAACGGAAAGTTGCTAGTCGAACAGTGCGAGAGATTTGTTCGGGGACGGTACGTGAAACTCATTATATAGTTTAAAGTTTTGAGGATCGGCTGTGAGATTGCTCGATAGGGAAACTAGGGAAGCGCGTGAAAGATCGAGGAGTCGCTCTCGGAGGTGGAACACTTTACGACTCTGCGACCCCCCCCCCCCTTTCTCTCCGCGCGGGAGAGCGCACCGAAGACATTTCCGCTGCTCGAGCGGAATTACACGGCGCTTCCGGAAGCTACCGATTTCTTACGGAAGTTACTTTTTTTTTGCGACTATAATAGTTGCAGCTTGAGCCTTAGCACTTCAAATTTTTATAGGCATATGAAAGGAAGGGATGCATTTTTTTGTGAAGCATGATTGATCGTGGCTTCGAATTTCTTTTTCGGTTAAAAATAATTCGAGCAAAATTGCACTCTCGCGCCGTCGACGAGCCTCACCGGTACGAAGGTAGTTCTAGCGGACAGTTCGACCTCACGTGAGTTCAGAGGGGAGAGAGAATTGCGAACACTTCTCTATGGCATAAAAATGTGAAAAAAAATCAAGCGTATAGGAGGTGCTGAAAAGATTGATTTTGCATAATAATAATTCCAAAATGTTATTAGCAAATCAACGAAAAAAAATGTTCCCTACAGATCACCCGGCAACCTAACTTTTTTTTTTATGAAAACGTTTTGTTAAAAAAGTTAAGTGGCCAGGGAATTTGTTAAACCATTTTTTTTTTCATCCATTTGTTAATAACATTTTGGAATTATTATTATGCAAAATCAATCTTGTCAGCACCTTCCATATGCTGCATTTTTTTTCAGATTGTTATCCCATTGAGAAGTGTTCGCAATACTCCCTCAATTCTCTTCGAACTCACGTGAGGTCGAACTGCCCGCTAGTACTACCTTAACAAGCACGTTCCTGCGGAGAGCGGGGCAAAATGGGACCGACAATCGGGATGCACCGATGGGGCAAAATGGGCCGTCTTAAAATTATTGGAAAATTGTAGGATCTCCCATTTTGCCCCATTAATGCATTCCGATTGTCTGTCCCGTTTTTCCCCGCCGTCCCCTAAGTTTAATCAATTATACCTTACGCCAGGACAAATTATAATTATAAGTGACAAAAAATAGATGGAGTCGTTTAAAACAATCATTAAAAAATGTCCATAGAAAAAAAGGATTAGCGAAAAATCCTCGGGAGTGAAAAGATGAAATAAAGCAGCACCAATTTAATTTTTACCGGTGAAAGAATAATAATAATAATGCGAGAGAAGCCTCGAGACTTTTCGAGACGGCAGACACGGCGATTGTAGCCAAATTTGTAAGTCTCTACAACGACGTAATTGAATTCCGCGCGACGTCCGGGAATCCGATTTCTCTTTTCTTCCTTGAGTGTCTATTTTTTGTTTTCCCCGCGAGCGGCCGCGTGGCAGAGGAAAAATTTCCGGCGCGAGAAAATCAAAGGGCTTTGATAAATTTAACGACTTCGGTAACCGGTGCTGCAAATTCGTTTGCGTATCCCTCAACGGGCCGTTACCGGCTCCCCCCCGTCTCGGGCGCAGAGTCGTCAAGGACGTTTAAGGGCGCCGTGACGAACACATCGGGCCGCACAAAACTGTTCGTAAAGCTCCAGGCGGCTCGTCTCTCCGTGTCTCTCGCAGCTCCGGCCGCTTAGCCCCGCAACTCGAGAGGTCTTCGCGCTCCCGTCGTTTACATCTGCGCTCCCGACGCCGAATGGGAAGCTCAAAAGAATAAACATTTTTAAGCAATAAAAATAAATAAACGTACAAAAAATAGAAGCAAAAAAATAAAAAATAAAATAAAAGTAAGAAATTAAGAATGACGTTTAGTTTAACGCACAGTGCATGATACAGTACATTGCACCGAGTGGAGGGAAGGAAAGAGGATAGCGAACGCAAGAGTTCTGCTGTCGCTTACATCTGTGTACACAACGGTGAACGGAAAGCTCAAAAAAAAATATAAGTATAGAAAATAAATAAAAGTAAAGATAAAAAACAAATAAATAGAAGTAAAGGTAAGAAATAACAAATAAAAAAATAAATGGAAGTGAAAATAAAAAAAATAAGAATGGCGTTCGGATTGATGCACAGTGCATAATGCAGTATAACGCACAGAGTGGAAGGGGGGGGGGGGGGGTGAATGCAAGAGTTCTGCTGTTGTCGTTGGAAGTGAAGGAAGGCTTGTGGTCGGTTTACGGGGTGCGAGAGCACTTCCCGCGTCAGAGCTCGTGGGATGATTTATTTTCGATGTCACAAAGGCGCGCTCGTGACTCTCTCCCTCTCCGTTCGGCGAGTGCTCGTTCGGTGGAGCCGGCAAGGCGGCTCACTCGCTCCGCCGTGATATACCGTGCATAACTGTGCGGGTGCACAGTTATAACGTAACGTCGCGGATATATATCGTGGCCGGTCGCCGAACGAGGGCTACATATGTTAGCGACGATTTTTTTTCTTCTTATAAACGACTCGCTACCCAGTGCGCACAGTGTCCATTAGCGTTGGGACCGATTCGCGGAAAAGCTGAAAAATATCACAAGTTTTAGTCGATAAAAGCGCCGGTTGCGAATGGTGTGAGCGGGATGTGAAAGAAAAAAAAATTGTAAATAAAGTTGGGGAAATAAGAAATATACCGGTCGATAACGAAAACTGTAATTGAGTTTCTCGGACCGATTCGCCTAAAAGCTGAAAAAGAAAAAAAGTTTTACTCGACAAAAGTGTCGGTTGCGAACGGTTTGAACGGGATGTCAAAATACAAAAATAAATTTTAGATAAAAAATTTGTAAATAAAATTGAGAAAATAAAAATACACTGGCACAGTCGGTAACAAAAACTGTAATTAATTTTCTTAACAGTAAAGGCGATCGTAAGTTATTATTAAGCCAGCCTCATGCGAGAATTTGCGTGCGGGTCGCGAAAGGTCGTTGCCGTAGAAAAGAAAATCAATTACAGTTTCCGTTACCGACAGGGGCGATCCGCATCGCCTCGACGAGAGAATCATAACGAGTCGCCGACAAGCTAATCACGGGATGCGCGCGAGCTTATCTGCAAAAAAAAAAAAAAAAAATTTACTTAAAAATTGGAAATAAAGTTGATTTAATAAAACGCGCTCGCTCGGTCGGTAAAAAAAACGGAAATTAATTTTCTCCGCAGTTAAGATGATCTACGATAGTAAGAAAATTCTTACAGGAGGCGACGATTAATTCAGCTTCCTGAATTAATTTTCTTTTGGTTCGCGGTTGGTCGGCACCGCGGAAAGGAAATTCAATTACAGTTTCCGTTACCGACTGGGTCGGTCCGAATCGCCTCGATGAGAGAATCCTAACGAGTCGTCGACAAGCTAATCCCGGATTGCGCGCGGGCTTATCCGCAAGAAATCTTTCGTCTTCTGCCGGGCCAATTTTATTCACGGAGAGAGTAACTGCCCGAGCGTATAACAGAAAAGAAGTCCGCAAGAGCGTTATTAATAATGCCTCGGTGCCCGCGAGGATAATTTCCTAGCCGAGCTGGAATTAAGGTCGACGGAGGAATTCGCAAGCTTGATTTCGGCGCAAACAACGTTCCCTCTTTATTTTAAATAATTTCTCATAAAAAATAATTTTCAGAATTAAATGTTTATTCTTTTAGAAATTTTTTTTTCCCTAAATGTATAATAATTAAAAAAATATATTTTAGCGAATCATTTTTCCTGCTCTCCCTCCTACGCGTCTAGAAAAACCGGGAGCGATTCGAGGTGTTTCTTAAACATTTACATAACATTTTCTTTTCAATTTATGCAGAAAGTCGATGAATCGAAGAAAATATGATTTCGCTACAGTTTCGCTACCATTGTTAAAATTGGTTTGAGAAGCCGCATAAACACGCAGCGTGGAACAGCGAGGTTCCCCGGCGTAGAGTGTAAGTGCGGGACATTACACGTGCCGCAAGATAAACGAAAAGTGTTCGCGACGGGGCGGGACGTTTTAATCGCTGGAAGGTGAAATAATATAATTGCCCGAGCGCGCGATAGAGCTCGTCGACGCGACGAGACAAACGATGCCTCCGGTGTCAGTCTATAAGAGCTTTCGTTGCCGTTCCGACCGCTAACGACTCCTTACAGTCGACCGCAAGAACCCGTTGTGCGCCGTGCCCCGTTGCGGGACACCTGCAGTTAAACTTTTTATCGAACGCGCTGAACGGCTGTGATTAGTCGGTTAAGTAAAACAAATAAACAAATAAAAAAAGAGAACCAAAAGAAAAGAATAAAAATCGTGTCGGATCTTCGTTTCTCTCACGATAGTAAAAAATTGTTTAAAAAACTTTTCAACCGTAAGTGTCAAGCATGGAACTTTAGGTTAAATGGGCGACTGTTCGTCATGAAGTTTGGGTTATCGAAAAAGAAACTTAAGGAAAAGAACAGAATTATAACGGAGCTAGATGATTTTGCTGAAACTGCAAGTCCGAATCGTAGTATGGCTGAAAGTCATGGGTTCGAAGGCACTTCATCCGAATAATCAAACTTCCGAAACTTTATTTCTCCGAATCGTGAAACTGCTGAATCGTTATTTTGCCGAATTTTCAAATTTCTGAATCTTCATTATTCCGAATCGTCATTTAACTGAACGGCATTTTTCCGAATAATTATTCCACCGAACGTCATTTGCCCGAATCGTTAAAATTCCGTACGTCAAGTCGCCAAATCGTCATTCGTGCTGAATCGTCGTTCGTGCTGAATCGTCATTCGTGCCGAATCGTTGTTCGTGCCGAATCGTCATTCGTCCAAATTACGAAACTAAATAATATGGCTAGTAGTCTAGTCTAGTGAATATGATTTACAGTTTTTCAGTATGAGTCGATTCAAATAAATGACTCTTCGGATTAATGACTTTTCGGCGTTTGGAAATTTAACGATTCGGGAAAATGAAGTTCGGTTAAAACACGATTCAGAGGACTAACGTTCGGCCAATTGCTATTTCCGAAGACTAACACCTTCGCTAAAATGAAGATTCAGAATAATAAAGTTTCGGAAATTTGACTATTCAGACGAAGTGCCTTCAGACCCATAATTTCCGGCCATACGACGTTTCGGCTGATTGTAGTTCCGGCAAAATGACGTCACTCCATTATAACAGAACGGTCTAACCGTTACCCGTAGGGAATATAGAAGTCTTTCTTAGTGTTTTCGTCTCCGCGCCCACAACGTGAAATTCATCGCCTTATTCGAATAGACAACAAACCTTATTTTCACTGTTCACCTCCAAGCCGCTCGTCTCCAAGAACTTGCGATCTTCTTTACCGACCGAGGAGCGAGATGGACCGGAGGACGGATCTGTAACAGGACGCGTCTGTGAGGAACCAAAGAGTCGAAGCGGGTGACTCGGGAAGCTGCGATGGATTATCTGCTTTCCGTACCGGCGCTACTTCCGGTGTACCTGGACGGCGCAGATTATAAAAAAACGTAATTCGCATGGGCTCCGGTGGGGCCGCAGACCGCGCAAGAGGGGATCTCCGCAGGCGGACAGTGCTCGCCGAGATTGCACGCCGGGACAGCGAGGCGGAGAGAGCATTGCGTACGGGAGCGGAAGATATGTCCCCGATGAGGTCTGCCGTCGCGTCCAATCAGAACTTGAGTGGCTTGTATCGCGAAGAGAGTCACGTGAATCTGACTAACGACGGGAACAATTTTTATCCGGTCTCCGAGTCCGCGGGGAACGTCGCGAATATCACGCTTCCCGATGCCAATGCCACAGACGAGATCGACTCGTTCTATTTCTACGAGGTAAGGAAATTGTTATTAAATAATGTAATGATATTTTTACTTTTATTTTTTTCTGCACCTGATTGAAAGGAAGATCAAATTTTCGGTGGCTTTTTTTTCATCGGTCGTTCGTTGGTTCGGGTGTTGAATTCCCTTTTAGAGGGCCGTAGGAAATTTTATAAAGAGGAAGAGAAATTTTAAAGGAGACATTGAAATTTGGATCAAAATAATAAATAAAGAAAATATAATTTAACAAAAACAGAAAATTGTACATCTGGTTGCAAAGAAAGAAAAAAGATTTTTCGGCGTTTTTGTCGGTTAGTTTGTTGATTAATTTGCCGAGTTCCGTTTTAGAGATTCGTAGGAAATTCGCATGAAATTCGCATTGGAAAAAACGGTAAACGTTCTATACACGATAAAGGTAAAAACTATATTAAAGAAAGAGAAATACATTTTTTTCTGCAAAAAAAAAATAAAGAATGAAGATCTTCGAGGGAAAAGTCCGTTGACCGACGTTAGACCGTGAAATAATATTACAGAGTGGGCAAAAGTTTCCGACGCGGTGGAGCAAACGCCTGTTGAGTTCGTGTCCTCGAGTTCTCCAGCAGCGGCGACTTTTTATCAGCCTGTGAAATTCCTTTGCGATTTTTACAGGTCTCCGATTCTTTATTTTATCTTTTAGTATTTTTCTTGTTTATGTTAATTTTATTTCTTTTCGCGATAATCGGCTGTTAAACGTGCCGCGTTCAAATTCCATGGTGCGCAAGATACACTTTGCAGGTAGAAACCGTGGAGGCATCTTATTGATAAGACAACGAATTCCAATTATTTAACGAACTCGTTACGACGCCGTTTTTTAAAATTATGTTTCTAGATATCTTTTTTTGCGCCCAGAATGCCGCGATCTTATGATCGGGTATTATAATTATTTTCTTCTCTCGACGATGCTCAATTGAGTGGGAAAACAAGCGAAGGACTGCGATTATCCTTGACGCGGAGACGCCTTTTTTTCGCCTCCGCGCAACTCGTGTAGTTGATTTTTATTTTCCCGTGGAAAATCGTAAAAAATACGGCACCGAGGAAACACAATGGGTGACCGTGTCTAGACAGCAAATTCGGACATGGTGAGCCATTGTATGGTAGATCTTTTTTTATTGTATGTTTTTATTTAATTTAATTGTTTTTCCACAAAAATTAGGGAAGGTCTGTTCTATTCGCGTCACATCGGTGTCGCTGTCCAGTCTCATCTTTCACTATTGATGTCACGTACGATGAAAATCTCGAGCAGATATATGGCCGAACGACGTGTCCGGTGCGTGGGTCGGTAAAATTAGTTAGGAAAAGGCGCGCGGCACCGTGGCTGTTCGGCGACAGTTTTTCAAGCGCGGGTGTATCTCCCCGGGGAAAATAAATCACTGAAAGCTAGTCACAACTCTAAATAAAAGAAAGGCGGACTCGTCGCTGAGAGGACACGATTCTTCTTCACGAACTTTGAGGGCTTTTTCATACTGTCGGTAATAAATTTTAAAAGCTTGTCTCGCAACCTTTTGTTTTTCTATTTACGTCTTTAAAAAATGTTATTTTAAAACATGTTATTAAAAAAATATTCTCAAAAAACGTTATTTCAAGGAAATATTATTTCAAGGAAATGTTATTTCAAGGAAATGTTATTTCAAGGAAATGTTATTTCAAGGAAATGTTATTTCAAGGAAATGTTATTTCAAGGAAATGTTATTTCAAGGAAATGTTATTTCAAGGAAATGTTATTTCAAGGAAATGTTATTTCAAGGAAATGTTATTTCAAGGAAATGTTATTTCAAGGAAATGTTATTTCAAGGAAATGTTATTTCAAGGAAATGTTATTTCAAGGAAATGTCATTTCAAGGAAATGTTATTTCAAGGAAATGTTATTTCAACGAAATGTTATTTCAACGAAATGTTATTTCAACGAAATGTTATTTCAAGGAAATGTTATTTTAACGAAATGTTATTTTAACGAACCGTTGTTTCAAAAAAATGTAATTTAAATTTTTTTTTGTTTTTCATTTGTCTCGTCATCGAGTGACAAGTGAAACGACTGTCGGATAGAATCTTCGGTGACGATAATTGACGGTCGCAAGGTCACAGTTCGGAAACCGCGGGCCAGTTCGAAGTCGGTGTCCATGTCGATGGCAACCTCGTCACTTTACGATCGCACGTTCGCCTCCTCCTCCTTCCCGTCTCCGGCCGCGTTAGTCCTTTTTTGTCCCGTAATTCGTCCGCACGTAATACCGCGAGGAACGCGAGGAACACGTTCCGGATTACGTACTCAGCGCACCCGTTAACGACGTTATCAACTCTCTTGTACAGCAGCGTTGTCACTCACTTCTTTTCGCACGCACGCGACCGAGAGAGCACTTCCCCACACCAGACTCCGATCGTTGGTCCTCGTTAACGTGAGAAAGCGCGACTGAAAAGTCGATAAGAAAAAAAAGTACATAACTTCGTCTATGAGGAGGCAAAAAAAAAACGGCAACAAGAACCGAACAACGTCGCACCGTAGTCGAAGGATTTCCTTTTTGCGATCAGCTTGTTCCGGCCCCGGGCTCGCCTGTACAGTAAAACCTCGTTTATCCGTTCCGTTCGGAGAGCGGATAAACATCGGATAGGAGAAATCTCGTATTAATGCGAGAAACATGGACCGTCCCGGAGTTTTTCCGTTTCTTTCTCGCGTTGGCGACCCGATTAGTGAGTTCCCGGACGAGTCGACCGGACATAATGCATAAGATAGATGTGTATTATTGACAAACTTCTATGGTCCACCGACGTCCGTAATTATTCCCTTGTCAATTTTAGAAAAAAAAAAAAAAAAAAATTGCGAAATTGACAAACACATTTGTAAAATGCGTGATATTTTTGTTTTGTGAAATTAACTAGAAAGTAATTGTGGAGCTTCGTGGACATTGCGCTGACGTAGAGTTTAAGGGGAAGTGAAATATCGCGGTCGGTAATGAAAACTGTAATGAACTTTTCTCAAGGATGCTAATTTTTTTAAGGAAAAGGCAAATTCGCATCCGTCCCGAATTCATTTTTTTTCCAAAAAAAATTAGCACCATTGAATAAAGGTAATTTGAAAATTGCAACTATCTCCCTGCCACGCACAGCTGTTTCACTTCCTCCTAAGTCCAACGGAGTTCCAATACGGTAATGGTGTTAGAATGGAAACCGGTGTTCTCGTAAAGTTGTGGCCCGCTCGTGTCATCAGCGGGTGTTCGATTCGGCAGGCTTCTTGTCCGGTAGAGTTTCTATTACGTTAGAGTTTATACGGACTTTAGGCAGAAGTTTCTATTGTGTCAGAGTTGCAATTCGTTAGTACCGTGTACCTGCTTAACTCTGCTCGAGCTCTTAGGGTCGAACTCTACAATACTATACAATACTATAATCTCCACCGCGCTGCGAGTCGAGCCAGAATGCAACTCTTCCCTGTAACAAATGGCGAATGTAATGTACAATGGTCATGAAAAATTAATATAGTATTAGTAGTGGATTTATTGGCAATATTCCAGATGGAACAATTTATAGTACATGGCATTACATAGTGTAAGTTGTCATGAGAATATTGCCACTTACCCATCGACCTAAGTTCTTCAGCCAAAATTAATATACTTTTTCATTGAAATTAAAGTGAATTATTAAAAATAAAGTATTCCGAATCTTCTTAATACACTGACCCTTAATGTTTCGTCACAATTGTGCATGAAACTTAATATACCAGTTTTAGCATAAGAACTTCCAGTCTTGTACATTAAATTGAATACAAATTTTGTTTACGTTGTCTTTTGTAGGAATTTCGGAGGATAAAAGTCTACGTTCAGATGCCCCAGTTTTCGATTCGAGATTCCATCGACGTAGAGTTTAACGCGTACGGAGTTGCGATACGGTAGTTCTAATGGCGATGCACACCTGTTTCCGGAAGCAGATGTTCCCGATGAAGTTGTTACCCGGGGACATGTTTTCGGTGTCCTCGTAAAGTTGCAACCCGCTTGAGTCACGAGCGGCTGTTCGCTCCGGCAGGCTTGTTTTCCGTTGGAGTTTCGGCAGAGGCTTCCATTATGGCGGAGTTGGTATTCGTTAGAGCAATACCCGGCATAGATGCAAACTCACGGATAAAGCGGAGTCTCTGTTCATTGAAAGCCGGTCAAACGAGGTTTGACTGTACCCTCTTTCGCGAAGGTCCTTTCCCGGAACTTCTCCCACGCCCTTTTCCGCCTCCCCTCCACCGTGTAAACACACCGGAAGTTGCCTCGTTAACGAGCTTTCGTACGGTAACTGCCGCACGTTTCGCGTGGAAATGGAAGGAGGCGAAGCCTGTGTACCTTAAACTCCGATACATTGTTCTCCGCTTTGGTATCGCGCAAACTGATCGTATTATTATAATGTTCGAGCCTAACACGAATCGCCAGAAGTCAACAAAGTGTTATCAGGTTGGCTCCTTGCGAGTTTGAACGTTCTTATTGGGTTACTCGAGTTAAACTTCTTCTATATCGCCGCCCTTTCTCGTCGTTCCTGTTTAATTGAGTTAGCAGGGCGACCAGATGGAGATTCGATCGTTACAGGAGAGAACATTTAAAAAAAGACGAACGGATGAGGAGCGGGTTATGCTAATTCAACAAAAACGGCTGATCAGCGGGCCAGTGTTGGCGTAACGATGTTTACCTCAACCTTTGGCCAAGTACTGGTTTGCCAATCATTGGGCGATTTGAGGCGAATGTTCGGCCAAGCATGAGTTCACCAACCAATCGTCTGCCGATACTAGGCCAATATCTGGCCGAATATCGATTCGCCAACAGTTGGTTTGTTGACGTGTGAACTCACGAAGAGGCTTGGTCTGCTGATTTCAGACCTATGTTACGCCGAGTACTGACTCGCCATTGGATTGATCGAATGGAAGGAGGAGAAGCCTGTATACCATAATCTCCGATGCATTGTACTCGGCTTTGGTATCGTGCTATTACAAACCGATCGTACTATTACAATGTTTGAGCCTAACATGAATAGAGAGATGTCAACAAAGTGTTATCAAGGTGGCTCCTTGAGAGTTTGAACGTTCTTATTGGGTTACTCGAGTTAAACTTCTGCTACATCTTCGCCAACCTTGTTTAATTGAGTCAGCACGGCGACCAGATGGAGATTCAATGGTTACAGGAAAGGAATATTTAAAAAAGGCGAACGGATGAGAAGCTTTGCTGATTGGAGGTTTTGTCGATTCAACGAAAACGGCTGATCAGCGGGCCAATGTTGGGGGTAATGGTATCAGTACCTCAACCTTCGGCCAATTATTGGTTTGCCAATTATTGGTTTGCCAATCATTGATTTGCCAATCATTGGTTTGCCAATAATTGGTTTGCCAATCATTGGTTTGCCAATCATTGGTTTGCCAATAATTGGTTTGCCAGTAATTGGTTTGCCAATAATTGGTTTGCCAATTATTGGTTTGCCAATTATTGGTTTGCCAATTATTGGTTTGCCAATTATTGGTTTGCCAATTATTGGTTTGCCGATTATTGGTTTGCCGATATTAGGCCAATGTTCAGCCCAATGTCGATTCGCCGATAGTTGGTCATTTGTTGTATGAACTCACGAACAGCGTTGGTCTGCTGACTTTGAGACCAATGTTTGGCCGAGTATTGGCTCGCCATTGGTTGGTTTGAATGGAAGGAGGGGAAGCCTGTTGTACCTTAAACTCCGACGCATTGTTCTCGACTTTGGTATCGTGCAAGCTGATCATATTATTATGTTTGAGCCTAACATGACAAAGTGTTATCAGGGTGGCTCCTTGCGAGTTTGAACGTTCCTATTGGGTTACTCGAGTTAAACTAGTATTTTATCTCCGCCCCGTCTTTCCCCCTCCCACTTTCACGTCGTTCCGGTTTAATTGAGTTAGCACGGCGACCCGATGGAGATTCAATGGCTACAGGTGAGCTATTCGCCAGGCTGGCCATTCTCTCGAGGCACGGCGAGTGCGGTGTCCTTTATAGAGCGACGGTTAACGCGGGCTCGGTCGTTTGTCGGTATTATAACGTTAGTAGTAAAGTCCCACTCGAGTCGGACGAGCCGCCCTCTTGGCAATGTGGCTGATGCTTACACAGGGTGGCGGTCCAGGCCGAGGACCGATTAAGCTCGGCGGTAAACCACTTCTGGCCGGACGGCACGACTGGTAACCGGAGGAGGATCGGACAATCGCGGTCATGCGAGAGAGAATTTTAATGTTTTAGTAAAAAAGAATTTTCCAATTGTTATTAACAATATTCTAACAATTATTGATAAAATTTCAATAAATATTGATAATATTCCAATAATTATTGGTAATATCCCGGTAACTATAATTACATGACTTATAGTTATATAAGTATGGTATAGATGTTATATAATTATATCGTTTAAAGTCTGCTATCGTCTTGCTAATGAAACCATCGTGCACTTTCGTGTACTTAACGTATAGCGTTTTTCGAAACTGCTACCTAAGTGTTTACTTGTTTCAGGAAAACCTGTGTAGTGCGTTACTCGAGAATTCGGAGCCCTGTGCTTTGAAAGCGCTTTTCTTTTATGTGTCACAGCGTTAAGGCTACGTGCCTTAAAAACTTTTCGGTTTTCGTAGCATGTAGAATGGATTTCGAAATTCCGAAATTTCATTTTATATGTTATTTCCGAATTTCGCTTTTCATACTATATGAAATGGATTCTGTATGCATTCTATATGTTATTTCGGAATTTCGGTTTTCATAGCATATGGGATGGATTTCCATATATGATGTATCATGCGATACATGATATGCAATGCGAGCCACCATAACCGACAGTCATTAATAATCGCCCAATCATTATTTTCATTAATCGACGAAAAAGTTCTTATTTCGTCGATTTGTAACGTCGATCCGCTGCAACCCATTCAACATATTCATATTTAACTTAATATATATATATATATTTAACTCATAACTAAATATATTCATATTTAACTTAACAACATATTAATATTTAAATTGTACCACTTTCGTCCAACTTCCCCGCCGTTGCGATTTTCCGCGTCCCGTCGAAGCCTTCGTGCTGTTATCAAAAAGTTACGACCAATCGCGCACCAACGACGAGTCTCGTGGATCTTAAATAAATGTTCGACTCAGTCGCCGCTACCGAAACAGTCGCGAATCGTGAGCACTTTTTACTGTTGCACATTCACGAGCGAGCATTGTATCGAGCTTTCTCCGATACTCCGTAGGTCAGATCTCCCTTCGGGACTTGTCGATTCCTCTTGTGTTCGCTCCAACTTCGCCACAGTTTACTCGTTTCGTACCGAGCGTGTCTATTCCCACAAAGAAATTGCATTTGTATCGAGTCTCGTCCCACTCGTCGAGAAAACTTCTCGGGCGCCACAGGAAGAACCTCGGTCTGTGGCTGCGCGTGAATTATATCGCTTACCGATGAAACTTTGCCTCGTTTCTTAGTGTAATCCGCACCCAGCGGAAAAAACCTACTCTTCTGCGGAACCCGATTCGAGTCCGTGCGGATTCAATCGACTATAGTAGTGTCTTGTGCCGCGAATATAGATAGGATGAGAATGATAAAAAAAAACAACAAAAGAAGAGAAGAACGGATGAGAAGCTTCGCATCTTGGCGGTCTCGCATAAAATCGTCATAAGTCCGTGTCTCTGCTTTAGGACTCGGACGTAGTCTGCCGGGAAGCGATTTCTCGCTCGGACTTTCACGGTGTTTGTCATCGAGGCTCGGATATTAATATATATATATATTACTGTATGTATATATTACTGTATATATATATATATTACTGTATATATATATATATATATATATTACTATATATATATGTATATATTGCCGTGATGTGAGGCATCTGATTCGTTTCTATTTTAGTTAATATACTATGTATAGTGGAAAAGGGGTGAATATGGCCCAGCCCGATTAACCCTGTAATTAGGAGGAACTTTTGTCCATGCCTTCTTTTAAGCACAAAAACGATGCGGGTGTTCGCAATAAATGTTCTTCTGCGTTATCGAAAGAACACGACTTCAAGGTACGTCTGTGAATTTTTGCAGATTTTTTTTTACACATCAACACGTTATTCGAAACGTTTGAAGGTTACGTCTTGGCAAATTCCAGGTCCTCTTTGAACAAGGATTTGTATGTGAAGGGTTAATACGTGAATCATTGTGTATCACGTAAATTTTACCCTATGTAAATATATATATATGTAAAAAAAATTAGGATGAGAATGCTAAAAAGTATAATAAAAAGAAGAACGTATGAGGAGCTTTGCCACGAGGCAGTCCCGCATAAAATCGTCATAAGTCCGTGTCTCTACTTTAGGACTCGGACGTATCCTACTGGGAAGCGATTTTTCGCTTGGACTTTCGGGGCGTTTGTATATATATATACTGCCATTATGTGAGGCATCTCATTAGTTTTTTTTATTTATTTATTTTATATAGTATGCATAGTGGGCATAGGGTAAAGGTGGTGAATATGGCCCACCCCGATTAGCACGTAAATCAATGTGTATCGAGTAAATTTTACCCTATGCAAACATATATATGCACTGTAAAAAATGCACTGCCACTAGTGGAAGTTTTTATGCAAAATAGTTTATTGTGCAACAAGGGCCGAAAGTTGGCGATCGCGACGAGTGTGAGGTTTGCTGTCCGAGCGAAGCGCGGGCGGTAATCACACGAGTCGCAATTGCCAATTCGCCCCCCGTTCCACATCACACTTTTTGCAACGAGTGCATGAATACTGCTTTGAATGGTAGTTTTGCCGAACGAACAGTGAAAAGTGGTGTTATAACTTTTCCTCCCTAGGGCCAAAAGTGAAATCCCAAGGGACGAAAGTAAATCGCGAATTGCGCATGCGCGTCGCACCTTTTCTATACAGTTTTGAAATTAGCCACTTACGGCCCGCCAAACTGCCATGAAAAGCATTGCTTTTCATGCACGTCTTACAAAAACTTTTGTATTAAATTCCATCTGCACTTTTTGCATTAAAACCTCCAGTCAGGTGGATGAAATTAACAATTCTTTTTACCAGTGCCTATAGGTACGTAGACATAGGGGAGAGCGGGGCAAAATGGGGCAACGGGGCAAAACGGGGTTTTTGGGCAAAACTAAATTTTCCAATAATTTTTGGATCGGACAAGGTGGCAAAACTGGGCAGAAAAGCCTGATGTATCCGATAGGGCGAATTCGGGCATCCAAAAATTATTGGAAAATGACGTTTTGCCCCGTTGCCCCATTTTGCCCCGCTCTACCCTATATATTAAGAAACTGTGGCGTTAGCGTACGGGGAAATCGGTCGTTGGCTCCGGAGAGTGCGAAACTATTGCAATTAAACTGGCGAACATCGGTCGCCATTGCCGTTATCGTCGTCGATAGCTCGCGGCTCACGTAACATCGGTATTGTGGCGACGTAAGCTCTTCGACAAACGATAATTACCGCGTTAACGGCTGTTAGTTTTCGCCTCCACGCCAAAGTCGGTTACGGATAACGCGCGATTGGTCGTCAAACGTTTACGTGCAAACTTCGTCCGGTGCTCAGTCGGTAATAAAAACTGTAATTAATTTATTTCATGCCCTGTGAAATTAAATTTTGTACGACACTCGTGCGATAAACGTTTTTCTTAAGGTAGACCTTGCGAGTAGCGTTCACTTGGCATAAGTTTCAGAGAAATGAGAGGGAATTGCAAACACTTGTGGATGACATAAAAATCTGAAAAAATACCAAGCATATTAAAGGTGCCGAAAAGATTAATTTTGCATAATAATAATTCCAAAATGTTATTAACAAATCGATGAAAAATAAAATTGTTCGACAAATCTCTTGGAAAATTAAATTTTTTTATGAAAATGATTCTTTCACTTTTCTAAATACGTTTGAATTTTTTTAGATTTTTAAATTCACTTTGTATTTCTCTTTTTTATAAGGCAAAAAATGTGTAGAAAATCACAAAATTCAAAACGAATTTAAAAATCTGAAAAAAATCATACGTAATCAGAAAAATAAGCGAATCATTTTCATAATAAAAAGTTAGGTTTCCGGAAGATTTGTTGAGCAATTTTATTTATCATCAATTTGTCAATAACATTTTGGAATTATTATTATGCGAAATTAATCTTTTAAGCACCTTTAATTTGCTTGATTTTTTTCAGAATTTGGTACCATCGAGAAGCGTTTACAATTCCCTCTCCATTTCTGTGAAACTTACCTGAACTGAACACTATTCGCAAGGACAACCTGAATTCGTGTGATTGCAACACTCGTTAGAAAAAGTTTTTCGCACTAGTGTCGTAATGTACTATTTATTTTTTATTATTTTTTTTATTAACTATTATTTTTTTAAATCGACACCACGCTCGCGACCGAGCAGTTGTAGAAACTGTTTCGTCCCGCGTCTTACGAAACGCCGACCTACATCACTGTTTCCACATTCGTCTTATCTCACGTAGCTTAGAACCGAGGCGCATAATTGCCCTTCATTCTTTCCCTCCGAACGATCGTTATCCTGCAAATTTTCTTTTTTTGATGGAACGACAAGATAACAACCTTTCGGTCCACGAGCCGCTCGGGTCGTTCAAATCTCTGCGAAATAATAACGTTTCCGAGAAGGAATCCGTACCGGTCTCCGTTACCGTGTGTGTTTCTGTTTGGCTGTTCCATATTCTACTCCCGGCACGCATAAAACGTACGCACGGTCTTTCTCCCCGTAAATCTTGTCGTTTATCTCTCGATTCTCCTTCACTCCCGTGCTTGCTTCTTTTTCCCTTTGAAAACCGGTGCGCCGGAGTGGAGCAAGAAAAAAAGGAATGTTAAATAAATAAAAAATCTCAATCGACGCCCGATTATTTAGAGAAAATATGGGCACGATTATTTACACAAATGTAAGAGAATGTGTTTAAGAAATACCCGAAACCCCCGATGTTTTAGAGAAAGTAGGGGAGACTGGGGCAAAATGGCACAGCGGGCCAAAACAGGACAGTGGGGTCAAAACTCAATTTTCGAATAATTTTTGGATGCCCCATTTTGTGTCAGCGATACATCCGGATCTTCAAACCCATTTTGCCCTACGTACCACCATCGCCACCATCCAAAAGTTACTGGAAAATTCCGTTTTTTCTCAGCATCCCGTTTTGCCCCTCTGTGCCATTTTGCCTCGTCCTCCCCTACACACCAGTATATATTTTTTTTAATTAGTTAATTAATTAAAATTTATTTAGAAATTAAAATTTATTTAGAAATTAAAATTTATTTAGAAATTAAAATTTATTTAGAAATCAAAATTTATTTATAAACTAAAATTTATTCATTCATTTATTTACTTATTCTAATTTATTTTTAGGGTAAGAGTCGCGATGAAAAGAGTGAAACCGATTGGTTTCCGACCGAGTGTTTGTCACATTGCACAAAATCATTGGCCCCGCGGTATTTCACATTCCTCCGACCGGATTGTCCGTTAGAAAGGATTATCCCGAAAATGGTCCACGGGAGTACGTGAAACGACAGTAGAGTGTGAGCTTCGGCATCGCGGGAAGTGCCTCTCTTTCGTGGAAACGCGTGTTCCTCGAAGATATCGATTTAATAAGGGCACGTACTCGCGTATATTCGCGTTAACTGCCGCTTCGGCAAGCTCCTCGGTTCTTCGCCCGTCGTCTTTTTACCTCCCGACCATCGGCCAGATAGCGAGGAAATAACCCTTCGGTTAGATACTCGCGTATTCATGAAAAACTAGCTGGTAACTCTGCAGATAACTTACCACAGCTGGAGATCGCGATTGCAATCGGCTCAAGTATCAATTACGAAGTCATCCTGCTGAAATCTTCATTAATTACAAGCGGGACTCAATTAGGTAATCTCTTCGATCTGCTCCGCTATTTGGGCAGTCTATTTGGATACCCCTCTATTTGGACAGTCTATTTGGACACTCCTCTATGTGGATAGTTATTCCATGTGGTACAGACTCAGTCGGTAACAAATCGGTTTCTGTATTTTCTCCCTTAATATTAACCCTTCGCATACGGGATCCTTATTCAACGACGACTTAGAATAGATTATTATTATAGATGAGTATCTCTCGCATACCCTTTTTTATATTTATATTTATATTTATATTTATATTTATATTTATATTTATATTTATATTTATATTTATATTTATATTTATATTTATATTTATATTTATATTTATATTTATATTTATATTTATATTTATATTTATATTTATATTTATATTTATATTTATATTTATATTTATATTTATATTTATATTTATATTTATATTTATATTTATATTTATATATGGAGGCTCTGACGTCATCAATGATTCGATTGGAATCAGCATCACAACCTCTTGCTGATCATAGGACACATTTAGGTTGATGTCTCGAAAGGAGGTGCTTGGATAGTTGGATTGACTGTTGCTTTTTTTGTTATTCAATATTACTGATACATTTTTTATAAATTCTAAATCCATTACAGATCCCAATCGGAATTATGGGAGAGAAAAACCCGTAAAACCTCGAAGCGTTAAAAAAAAAACCTGTTTAATTTTCCGGTCCCAAACGACAACGTCGATGTTGCGACCGTTGAAAATTAATAACTTCAGGCGTTCTCCACCCTACAAGCTATATATATTAGTTGTGTGGTGCACCCGCAACCTGTAAAGTTATTTCCCGTATTTTTTTTTGTGTAAACAATGTTTTACATCAAGAAAACAAAACGTGCCTCTGCAAAATTCCGTTATTATTCCAACGCAACTAAAACAATTTTATCGACGAGGAAATGGGGCTGTGTTCGCGGCAGCTTGTTCGGGATCATCCCGCCCACGGTTTTTCCGCCGCATTGAGAAAAACATCGAGGCATCCGCGACAACCCACCTCCGTCGATAGCACCGTGGGAATTCAAACAAGCGACCCGATCAGCCTCCGTTAACGGCTTCATTATGTTGTATTTTTTTTAATTGTTTTTTTTTTTTAATTCCCTCTACGCTTTTACGTGAACGGGGTCGGAGAATTACTCGCAGCTCTTTGCAAGTCCCTACACAGTTAAATAGGTACCAAAGTTGCCCACAATTATTTTGTTCTTAATTTTACAACAACAACAACAACAACAACAACACAACAACAAAATGATCCATTTATGTTTGTTAAGCGTTACAATTATTTTTGGTAGTGATAGTAGAAAATGTATTTATTAACAACGGTGTTTGCAATGTCGATGGTGAGACATTTACAAAATATATGCAATACATATAACGTTAATCAATGGGCCATCGACCGAGGTCCTTCAGCCCGAGGTAATCTTTGGTATCCAATGCTGCATTTATTACACTGAAAAAAAATAGCATTGACTCAAGTAAAATTTGATTGCGGGCTGTCAAAGAAAAAAATTATTATTTCAATTCTACTTTTAATTCTAACAATTCCATACGGGATTGAAACGATAAGACGTCACCTTGACAATCTTGCCGTCGTTGTTTCAATATCAATTGTAAGAATTGAAAGTAGAATCGGAATAACAATTTTTTTCTCTGGCAGCCCGCAAGCAAATTTTTTTTTCAGTGTACACTTTTAATGCTGAAAGTTTTGATTTTGCATTTTTTGTAACGTGTGTTTAGATGTCTTATTCTTGATTGACTTAAATGTCGTTGAAAGTTTAATCGTCGAAAACCAAAAAAAAAAATTATGATTTGATATCTTATTTGGCATACGTTTTATGCAAAGCGTTTGTAGGTCTTCCAATTGATTTATTTCGACTGTTATTTCTGGTAAATGGGGCAGCGGGGCAAAACGGGACATGGGGCAAATCGTCATTTTCCATTCATTTTTGGATGACCGAATTCGCCCCATCGATGCATCAGGCTTTTCTGCCCCCGTTTTGCCACCTTGTCCAATCCAAAAATGATTGGAAAATTTAGTTTTACCCAAAAACCCCGTTTTGGCCAAAAACCCGGTTTTGCCCCGTTGCCCCATTTTGCCCCGCTCTTCCCTATATATATACATATATATATATATATATTTAAATCCTTTCTGTAGTTTTATAGTTTCTTTTTGTGCACAAAACGCTCCATCCATCTTCCGGGTGCATCGGATCGCGAGAGACAAAACATTGCACAGACATTGCACAGAGTTATGGTTCGGGCAGGCGACGGGTTTCTCTCGTCGGCAATGCACTTCGGCGACGTAAACCCTTGGCCTCGCAATATAAATCACATTACCAATTTTCGCACGGGCTTTTACCGTCACACGACGAATCGTGACGGGTTGACGAGTTTTCGCACTTCCGCACATCAGTTTCACGTGTTTCGGCCGACTTTGTCGTTCCGAAATGGCAACCATATCGTTTATATTCATGACATGGGAGTTCTATTTATTCGAAAACTCATATTATTGTATATGATTACGATTTGCAATCTGTATTCATGGCTCATTCGAAATGCATTTCCTCTCAGTCGTATTTTTAAGAGAAGATCCCAAAGGAACTCCCTTGTGCACCGACAAAGCATCCAGAAGAGATATCAAGTTCGTACTGCGCAATGACCAAACTCTTTCACACTGATTCGAAGCTTCGTCGAATTATTTCCTTACCCAAAGGAGAATTATCATTATTATTATTTATTTTTTCTGATTCGCTGCGGCTTCGGAACGGATCAATTTCGGAATCCTCTTTTTGGCCTTTAATTAAATTACGTTTCGAACCTGGTCGGGGCTTCTTCGGAACATACATGTCAATTATATTTTATACACGTCAATATATTTATAACTTATATTACTTCAGCTATGCCTTATCATTCATAATTCTTTCCCTAGATTACCTGTTGTCTTTCTTTATGATTTTTTTTTCGTTTCTTATTTGGTGCTCAATGCGTTCTTACTCATGGTGGCCAGCGGTCGTTCAAGTCCTTGGAGTCCTGGAATTGTCCTTGAATTTTGCCGGGCTTTGAAAAAGTCCTGAAATGTTTTTGAATTTTTTATTTCACCGGAAAATTTGAGTTTGTTTAAAAATGTATATTTAGTTTAGTTAATGTTTTTGTTTTTTTTTTAATGAACTGCCACGAAATTCAACGTATTTTTTCCCGCTGAAAACGAATCCGCTGGCCTTTTTGGGGCTGAACTACAGTGAGACATTGAAAGTCTCGATTTTATGCACGGCAAATCGTATTTTTTGGATTTAAATGGAAAATATTGGGTTGCCAGTAAAATAATTCTTATATTTGTGATCAGCGGGAGAAAATACGTGGAATATAGTCTTGAAACAAAAAAAAAAATTGGTCGGCGACTAATATCAAGGTTTAATAATGAAAAGGGTTAAGGGCGGAGATTCTGGGTCGAAGGGCACGGGTTGGGCCCTTTTGATTCTTAGTCGTCGAGATAAGAGGAGCCGATAATAAGGGAGAGAGCCTGATATTTATATTAGGTTCGTGATTCCGATAGGAGATAAAAAAAAAAAAACGAACCCAAATGACGAGTAAATCTCGGACGAATCAATTTCTTTCGTGGACTCCCTCGGCATGACGCGGCAGTAAAAACGTCTTTATTCGTTATGACGACGATACGAAAGGGCAAACGGAATTAGGGAATTTTATGGACGGCGCGGGATTCTCGGCGAATCGTTCCGGACCCAATCGTAGATTGCATTGTTACAGCCCTTTGAGGAGGAAGCCGAGAGACGGTTTGCAACGTCCACGGACGTGTTGTCCTCAAAGCATATCGATTCGGGACGATACCTTGTCTACGTGGGAGGATTCCCATTTCACTGTACCCGGGAAATTGTATCTTGCTCGAACGGACGATATATCGAGCCTGCAGTGGATGAACCTTGTACAAGCCGCTCACAGCGGGGCAAGGTGAACTAATTGTGGGTAAAACGGTCCATTTTGCCTCCGTGACATATGTTAGGTTTCAAAAATTAATATTTTGTCCAGAAAATTAGTATAACACAGAATGCAAGTCGTGAATCATTCAGAATTCAAATCACTTCACTGCACTTTCAGAATTGTCCATTTTGCTCCACTATTATTATTATTATTATTATTTTTTTTTTAAGGATTGATTCGCGACAATACGGTGTCTAATTGGGAGAAGCTCCCAATTATTTTCCGTTCCATAGGAACTCATTGTTTCAAAATACACAGCAAATTATTATTTTACTTTACACAGTAAATTCTACCTTGCTCGAAGAACGGACGATATATCGAGCCTGCAATGGATGAACCTTGTACAAGCCGCTCACAGCGGGGCAAGGTGAACTAATTGTGGGTAAAACGGTCCATTTTGCCTCCGCGACATATGTTAGGTTTCAAAAATTAATATTTTGTCCAGAAAATTACTATAATACAGAATGCCAGTCGTGAATCATTCAGAATTCAAATGACTTTTCACTGCACTTTCAGAACTGTCCATTTTGCCCCATTATTATTTTTATTATTATTATTATTTTTTAAAGATTGATTACACATTAATGATTGATTGGCTACATTACGGTGTCTAATTGGGAGAAGCTCCCAATTATTTCACGTTCCACAATAAATCATTATTTCACATCACACAGCAAATCATTATTTTAGTAGTAGTAGTAAAAGAGATTTATTGCCAGTGCTTAACATTTTTATACAAGTGCCTCCTTATATTAGTTTTATTCCCATGATTATTATACACTTTGGCAAAGGGCCATCGACCTGAGTCCTTAAGCCCTCATTATTTTACTTTACGCAGTAAATCATTATTTCACTTTACACAGTAAATTCTACCTTGCTCGAACAACGGACGATATATCGAGCCTGCAGAGGATGAACCTTTTACAAGCCGCTCACAGTGGGGCAAAATGAATACAATCAGAAATTATTATTTTTTTACAGCCGCCGTGTATTTGGTTTAAGTGAAATATTTGATTTAAATAAATATTTATGTCATTTAAGTAATTATTTACTTAATTTAAATGAATATTTATTTAAATCAAATAAATATTTTACTTAAACCGAATAAACGGTGGCCTTCAAATAATTTTTTTTTTTCTGCGTGTAATACGTTATGGTATATTAAAGGATATATTCGTATTATAAAACGTGCATAATCGCAGAGATAAATCGAGGATCGATCGGGTGATTTCGGAAGAGGAAAGGCTGACGGTACGTTACGCGCTATCTGAAGAGGAGGGGAGAGAGCGGGGAGGCTTACGAGCTCCGTCAAAGCGGGACGAGAGTCGCTACTTTCCGCGGTGAGGGTCTTCACCGAGATATTATCCGATGATCCACCCGGCCGCGTATGTGTTGCCCGCTACTCCGTATATTGTAACCAGATATTCAACCCCCCCGATGCGAATCTCCGTTGGAGATAAAAAAGAGCCAAAGAGACGCGTACAAAAAAAAAAAAAGAAAATGCGTCCTCTTCGGTTCGAGGGGAGTTCGAGCGCGCGCTCGAATAGGGTGGAGCGGGGCAAAATGGGGCAACGGGGCAAAACGGGGTTTTTGGGCAAAACGTCATTTTCCAATAATTTTTGGATGCCCGAATTCGCCCTATCGGATACATCAGTCTTTTCTGCCCAGTTTTGCCACATCTGCCCAGTTTTGCCACATTGTCCGATTCAAAAATGATTGGAAAATTTAGTTTCGCCCAAAAACCCCGTTTTGCCCGTTGCCCCATTTTGCCCCGCTCTCCCCTATATACTATAATTCTCAGTCGTCGGCAATGGAGACGAAAGCATCGGCGATGGAAAGCGTCCCCTCGCTTTCATTCGGAATCGCTTGACGTCACGCTCGTGCCCTTTTGTGCGATGCGAATTCGTCGATGAAGGGTCGTCAGAGCGAGAGCGAGGGAAATTAAGTTTCGTCGCTGTAGCCCGTGTCTGTTAGGCGAAAGGTGGCAGAGTAAAAAAAAAATAAAGTGTGAACGGGGGGGAAAAATAGAATTCGTCTAATCAACAAAACCGACTTCACGGTGTTGATCGTGGCACTGGAATTGTCCCGAGGGTGGAAGCGGAGAGCCCTTGAAAAATAAAATACTTAATGCGGCGGAGGAATTCGACAATTTGCCGTCGCATAGGGGAAGTGATTTTTTTGGATCGCGGCGGAAAATGTTGTACGGGGCGGAGCGGAAGATTGTCGATCGGTGTACTGGATGGAGAGTTTATTTAATGCCACAGAATCTTCTGATCGATGTGGCGAAATAAATGCTCATTTATTGTTGAGAAATTTTCGTCGCGACGAATAAAATTAATTCACTTGAAAAAAGTTATATAAAAAAAATATCATTGATTGAAGTAAAATTTGCTTGCGGGCTGCCAAAGAAATAAAAAGTTGTCTCAATTCTACTCTCAATTTGTACAATTTCATACCGGATTGAAACGAGAACTTCTTCGATTGTTTTCTACCCCAATTAACTATTTTCTTTTCATTTTTTTATACATACAGATAAAACATTTAATAACTTGTTAAAATGTAAAAAGCGAGTTTTCCCGTCCACTACTGTAAATAAACTAATAAATAAATAACATGTCACCTTGACAGTCTCGCCGTCGTTGTTTCAATGTCATATGGTCAATGTCAATTGTAAGAATTGAAAGTAGAATAGAAACAAAAAAAAAATTTCTTCGGCAACCCCAAGCGATTTTTTTTCAGTGTATGTGTATAGGATAAAATATACACATATAACTTCTTTTTTTTAAGAATGATTTAAAAAACGTTTAGGTTATGAAAAAATAAAATATTATGTCGCCTCGACTAAAATTTGTTAACAATAAATGAATATTTACAATCTTAAAAAATCATAAGGGCGTAGGCCTTTAAGAGGGCTTCGAATATTAAGAACTTAAGTTCTTAACTTAAGAACTTTGATGTATTATAGAGAGATGTATGAGGTGCTCGCCGATGAATATATTTGAGGAAAGCTCCAAAGTCGCAATTCTTCTCAAGCCGAGAAAGTCGACTCGTCCAATCGGGGATTCAACGATCCGCGGCGACAGGTAGATCGTTTCAATAGGTCGGTCGCCATGAATTATTCACCGCAGCCCTCCTGTCGGATCCTTCGATTAATCCCGTCCCGACTGTATCGCCTCTCCGCATCGGCGATTTTTTATTTTTCCTCGATCGCGATCGATAATACCATCTCGCTGTACCCGCCCGGTAATGGGGAAAAATGAAATTCCCCTCTGCCCGTTCGCGATCTCGAAACTCGTTACATCGAATGCAAAAGGGCTCTCCGCACGAATAAAGTAAGAAAAGAGAGCGGATAAATTCATGAGAAAAGTTGGCGAGTTGGCGCGAAGGCATAATAAAAAAAATTCCCATCCTTCGGTGGAAAATATTTCAATTTTTCCTGAGCGAATGTATAGAGAAACTTTGATAGCCTCGCCGCGGAGAGTTGAATCGCGCGCGCTCGTTTCTAAAATGCCCCGAGAGACTTGTACGCGCGTCACGTACCCTTTTAAATTTATCTCGGTCAAAGTTGCCGCGCTCGCATGAACTATCCTTTAAGATGACCTACCTTCGAGAGTAAATCACGGAAAAATTTATTTTATAATTATTCAAGGGTTTGAAAGTCAAATTTTCGTTCGGAAAATTTAAAGCACTTTTTGAATGAACAGAATTATTTTTTTCCGAAGAAAAACTCTTCGCGCGCCGGTTGCACAATTTGTGTCTCCGATTAAGGACGGCATTGCTAAAAACCAAACTTTGCTCGATCGACGTGTGACTGCGTCGTGCGTGGATTTATGTTCGACAAATTCCGGACGTTTTAATGGCGCGCCGTTGCGTAGCTTCGCGGGATGCCGGCGTTAACCGGACATTTATGTCGTGAACGGCGAAGCGGAGCGGGGAACGAAGAAGCGGAGCAAAAGTATCGAGGGTGGTAAATGTTGACGGGACGCGGTCGATTACCCGAAAAACCACTGAACTGGATAGCGCACAAGCGCGAGAAGAAAAAGAAGGGAAAAAGAAGAAGCGGAAGAAGAAGAAGGGAAAAAGAATAAAAAAGAAGACGAAGAAGAAGAAGAGGAAGAAAGCGACTCTGCTGGGGCTCCACGTACGTATAGGAAGGTCTTTTCAGTTGGACGTGAAACGTTGTAAATATATGCGAAGGCAGAGGATTCCGAAAGCGCAGAGACGCCACCGGAGGAAAAAGGATCGGCTCAAGAGCTCTGATACACTAACGGTTTCGCGGATGATATAGTGTTTCTTGCAGCGTTCGTCCTGTTTACGGTCGAGTATAGAGGATGAAGTGGGCTAATGCCGTTTCCATGGTCCTTTTCGACCGAGAGTACCGAAACCACTTATTTGCATTTATTTACCATAGAGCCGGGCGAGATCGTTCAGCATATCGGGCCAAGTGAATCATCGGGACGAATCCAGTTATACCGACATCAAAGACGACTGAATTTCCTTTTGTCCAGACACAATTATTGTTTTTGCAACCAATGAAAGAAATTGTGTACACTTGGACTGTAAGTAAAATTGGTATTTCCTACCCAAGACATTTAAAAAATAATAATTAAAATGTCTATTAAAATAGTCATTTTAATAGACACTTCTTACGTGTGAGGAGTGCGTGACTAATTAGTATGGAAAGCGCGGAGAAACCTCTGGAGGACAAAGGATCAGCTCAAGAGCTCTGATACACTAACAGTTCCGCGGATGATGTAGCGTTTCTTGCAGGGTTTGTCCTGTTTAGGGTCGAGTATAGAGGATGAAGTGGGCTTATGCCGTTTCCACGGTCCTTTTCGACCGAGAGTACCGAAACCACCTATTTGCATTTATTTATCATAGAGTCGGTCCAGATCGTTGAGCATATCGGGCCAAGTTTACATTAAATCTCGCTTCGTCCAAGAACAATACGGAGGCAATCGCCTATAACCAATACTAGTAATATTTCCGATACGAGTGCGGTAAAGCGAACATTATACGCGGGCTCCGATACCCACTTCACAGTCTTCGTGTAATGTTTGCTATATAGCTTTAGTATCGCATAATATTCTTGGTAACAAATGCAGGAGAAGTGTTACTTGCAAGCCTGCCGGGGCTGGCGTAAGAACTAAGGTCAAAGTACCAGTGGCCGCACACCTAAGGGCGCAGAAAAATCGTATTCGCGTCTCTCTTGCACGCATGGGACGTTTACCTTACTCTCTTACTTCTCACCCGCGAAAGCGTGCGAGAAGTAAAAGCAGGCCGACGTGCGCATGCTTCGCGTAATGACACGGCGCATGCGCACTTACGGCACCCTCGGCAACACGGCACCTTCGGCAGGCACGGAAAGTAGCACTTCTCATGCATGCGTCGCAAGAAATAACTTATGTGCACATGGACCAAGTAAAATTGGTGTTTCCTACCAAAGTAAAAAGAAAAAAATTAGTATGGAAAGCGCGCTTGCCACAAGCGTGGCTCGGAATACAGCCGGCGTGAGCGGTGAAGGGATGGGTAGGGATCGTATCCCAGATTCATATTCATAAGTATCACACGGAATACGGATAATAAGTTTACATATTCTCTGAATATGGATGGTAAGTTTTCATATTCTTTGAATATGTAATATTTTTAACAAAAATTACTACCAGAAACGAAGCGAAACCAAAGCGGTTTTGTTACCAGGAAAGGTAGCTCGATGTATAAAAATAAAAACAGCCATGAAAATAAATACCAAAGGGGACATACAAATAGAAACATTGAACTGCAATCGCCTCTGTCGCTACCTTTAATTGGCTCCGGTCCGATTCAAGGACGTAATAAGTTCATCCCACATTCGAAACGATTAAACGTATCACGTAATACTAAAATAAAAGTACCAAGTAACATTCTCCCCCACGAAAATAGAATATATCGATTAAACTAATAAAATATATCGATCAAAGTTATAAAATATATCGATTAAAATAATAAAATAATGGCTGAAGGATTTCGGTCGATGACCTATCGGCAACATGCAATACACGTGGCAAAACTTAAGTTAATTAGGTAGCAAACATCGTTACATGTTACGTATTGCCAATAAATTCACCACTACTACTACAAGTAAAATAAAATCGATTAAAACAATAAAATATATCTATCAAACTAATAAAATATACCGTTCAAAAAAATAAAATATCTCGTTAAAAATCCCTAGAATCCTCCAAGTCAGCAGTGTCAGCGCAAGTCCTACGCTTTTGGTAAATCGGAGCCAAAATGTAGTGCATTAGAACATAAGATTTATATTTTATTATATTCCAGTAAACTAAATGATATATACAAAAAAAAAGTACTATTTTCAAATTTTTCAAAAGGGTTTATCCCGTGAAACAAATAAATAAATAAATAAAAATAAAATATATCGTTCGAAATAAAATATAGGGTAAAAGTGGTGAATATGGCCCACCTCGATTAACACGTAAATCAATGATATATGGACCGGGCCATATTCCCCACTTTTACCCTATCGTTCGAAATAAAATATATCATTCGAAATAAAATATATCGTTCGAAATAAAATATATCGTTCAAAATAATAAAAGATATCGATACTTTATTTGCGTGGGGTAGAATTGTAAATTGCCTGTACCGCTTCCGGCACTCCTCTCCCCCATTCCCTTTTTTTTACGCCACTGCGTTTACCAGTTTATTAACTGGTATCGCGAGGCATCGTGCTCGCGACTCCGGAACGAGCCTGCGGCGATTTTCCATCGTCCCATTGTTCGAACGTCGCGAAGGAGATCGATCGAGCGACTTAACACGACTGTGCCGTGTCGTCGCTGTCGGAGAGCTGGGATTCCAGTACGCACAGATGGATGTCGTCGGAGCTCGCGAGAGAATAAGAAGACGGGGATTGTTTGCTCCCAGCATCGCGCGGGCGCGCACACGACGATACTTATGCGCTGCTCTGTACGCGTCTTACCGAGAGAATCGCGCGGAGCAAGGTTTTCTGGTCGGGATCGGGCCGTTGCGAACCGAGGACAATCCCAACGACCGGACCCAACGTCCGACTATCTCCGTTCGCCTCATGGGGCGCTGCGGGATCGCCATTGAATCTCAATCGTCCGTCTCCCTCGGTCGTTACTTGGCCGCAGGTGGGCACGTACTCGATTATCACCGATCGAGAATTCTCCGGGCTGACAGCGAGTGTCGACGCCTGCTCGGACACTTTTTTGCCCCGACTCTGCGTACCTCGCGTCCCGAGGGA
Organism: Ichneumon xanthorius; assembly: GCA_917499995.1. Classification (NCBI taxonomy): domain Eukaryota; kingdom Metazoa; phylum Arthropoda; class Insecta; order Hymenoptera; family Ichneumonidae; genus Ichneumon; species Ichneumon xanthorius. Next base: position 13,047,414 of record OU824205.1, on the reverse strand, counting down.
CTTTCCGACAAATATCGCGTCAGCTTGACGAACAAATGGCCGTTTACTGAATCGAATTATTCACGAATTATTAATTGTGATGATAATTATGTTCATCGAATTATTTAGATGTTGTTCGATAAAAAAAAAAAAAATACAAAATTAATGACTATAGATTTTGGTAGAAACTTGGGCACATTTACATCTCTACCACTCATAACTCTACCGGATAATAAACCTACCAAAAAGACAGCTCTAACAACTCGACCGTATTAGAACTCCAACAAAATCTCTACTCGAAAGTTAAAAAAAACTCTACCGGAATACAAGGCTAGACGGTAGCCTTCTATTCCGGTAGAGTTTTATTGTAATACCGTCTAATCTACTGTCTAGTCTACCGTCTAGTCTTGTATTCCTGTAGAGCTTTATTTTGATTCTGGTAGAGTTTTTTAACTTTTTAGTAGAGATGTTTTTTGGTAAAGTTATCCGGTAGAGTTGTTTGGGGAGAGATTTTTTCTGTTTTCTGTTTTTTGTTTTAGAGTTGTGAGTGGTAGAGATGTAAATGTGCCGAAACAAATGGCCGTTTATTTTATTGAATTATTTTCGAATGATTAATTGCAATAATAATTATTCATTGAATGATTTAGTTGGTATTCGGCTTGAAAAAAATAATTAAGTTAAATTCTTAACTCTAACTCTAAAAGTTACTATCAATGTTGGTAGAAAGGTCTAGTCTATCGGTGACTGAGCGAACTTCGAACGTTTGTATAATTATCCGTAGTCATAGATGATTACCGGCTGCGCACTGTAATCATCCACTACAACGGGGAGGACCGTTTGTCTCGGGTGTGGAAGCAATTGCACTGACGATATTACTTTTTACAAGCCCTACGCTGCCTTCCGCGGGCTCCTCGGCTCTGAAGAACAAAAATGAAATCGTAAAGACGCGGGGACAGCTTGCCGTTTGTACACTACGCGAGCCCGTAAGTTCCATCCACAGCCACCGTGACAATTAATCACGGGAGTGTAACTTTGATTCCCCACTGCCTGCGCAGCAAAATATGAACCAATTTTTCTTGTCCACAAACGTCCAGAACTATTTTCTTATCAATTTTAGGAAAAAACGTTTATTTTGAGCAAACACCTATAAAAATGTTTGTCCATTTTACATAAATGTTTGGTCATTTTACAAAAATGTTTGGTCATTTTACAAAAAAGTTTGTACATTTTACAAAAATGTCGGCACTTTCAACAAGGCGCAGGTGTTTTAGGCTAGAAATAGTTTCTTAAAAGTACAACACTTTTCTACCGTGCGTTCACTCTTTCTTTCTGTAGAATGTAAACATGTTACGTGAAAAAAATGACCGTTATTTAAACCCGCGGGAATACAGCCCATTAATCTCTCAGCTTCGGTCGCGATTTTCAAGGAGAATTGTAAATTTGAATACGAAATACATTCTGTTATTCAAGAGACGTTTCGAGGGGAATCTCAAAAAAAAGTCTCGTTTTCATCAATCGTCCATTTTATATTTTTTACGATCTGACGATTGATATTATATTATATATTATTCTCGATATCGCCAAAGTTAAGAAATGAAGAAGTACAAACTGTATCCGGCATTTATTATCTGCGGGTCGATGCCTTAAGCCGTGACAAAGTGATCGACGATAAATCGGCCCGTCGGCGCCCGAGCGAGCCGCCAGAGCGTGCAGCGTTTTATTGCCTATCGGAAGTATCGGGTCGTCTTTTAAGCATTATGGAAAACGCCGTTTGTCATTATTTTGATCGCTCGAAAAATTTGGCTACTGGAATCGAACCAGCGAAATATCCGCCGAGCAAGAAAAATCTTTTTTACATTCCCACTCGATTTAAATAAATTCGACATTGAAAAAGGATACAAGCATGATTGCCGAATCGCTTGAATGATAGTTTGTCCTTTAAAAAAAAAAACAAGTATTTGTAAGAAGAGGAAAAAATTCGATACTAAAAATTGGCGGATGTCGTACGAATGCTAAATTCCTTAAATCATAATTATTTATCACTTTTAATTATCATTTGTTAAATAATAATAATTATATTATTGTATATAATAATAATTATGTTATTATACATAATAACAATTATGTTATTATATATAATAATAATTATGTTATTATATATAATAATAATTATGTTGTTATTATTATATAATTATTATTTGTCCTAAAAAAAAGTGCCTTCTGTAAGAAGTAGAAAAATGCGATAGTAAAAATTGATGGATTTCGCGTCGGTGAAGAATTGGACGAATGGAACGGTTAATTCGTTCGTTCGGACGAGTCGTCGCGACTCGACCGACTTACCCGGTCGGTAAAACACATCGGGACGCAACTTACGCGGTCGTGTAGTGCAACGACCGACACGAGGCTAAGGAGAGCCTTGCGGAGGCGGCGAAAGCCCGTGAGCAAAATTGAATTTTCGTTCGACGATAAAGAACTCGTCTGCTTCACTGGAGAGAGCCTGATTGGTCGGGGATATTTTCTCGAGAGTGACGGAGTCCACCGAGGGCGTCGAAGAACCTCTCCAGGGGTGATGAAGACTCGGAGCAGGGAGGCTGAAATTCGAAACGACAAAACGTCGACTGTAACGGAATTGAACGTTTAAGAATACATTTTCGCTGGGACGGGGGAGAAAATGAGAAACAAGATTTATCGCGTATCGATATTACTTCAGGAGCGAATGATTGATTCGATCTCGATTGGATGAACAGGAAACTGGAAATTATGATAATATTGATTGATAACGTGTATTAATTGATAAAGTGATTGATTGATTGATAGAATGTATTAACAAAACTGGGTACCGCATTCTGGACTGAGCTACCGAAATTACAATTGTAATTCCACACTCCCCCTCACTACTGTACATTTTTTTCTGTACAAAGGTCTTTGAACTTTTCTGTGAAAAGTTTCTTGTCGGTCTACACAAATAAAACAAAATAATAATTCTCGGAGGCTTTGCACTCCGAGAATACCGCGACGAAATATCGCGTCAGTTTGACGACCGAACGGGGGTTTACTTTATCGAATTATCCTCGAGTTATTAATTGTAATAATAATGATTAATCGAATTATGTGGTTGATATTAGAATTAAAACAAAAAACATATCTATATCAATGTTCTTAGAAAAAATCGAGTTAATGGGCACGTATAATCGATTGTCAAAACTGTATATTACGATTGTACGATTGTACAAAACTGTATACTACGTTCTAGACTACGGGTCGAATTTTAAGACATTAGTCTGAACTTGAGATCGTACTTAATATCAAAGTTTGGCGCGAACATCATTGCGTACTTAAGATCTATCTTAAGTTAGAACTTAAGATCGAACCTTAGAAGGTCGAATCTTCAGTTTGATCTTAAGTTTGAACTTGAGTTTGATCTTAAGTTTGAACTTGAGTTTGATCTTAAGTTTGAACTTGAGTTTGATCTTAAGTTTGAACTTGAGTTTGATCTTAAGTTTGAACTTGAGTTTGATCTTAACTTTAAACTTGAGTTTCATGTTAAGTTTGAACTTGAGTTTGATCTTAACTTTAAACTTGAGTTTCATGTTAAGTTTTAACTTGAGTTTGATCTTAACTTTAAACTTGAGTTTGATCTTAAGTTTGCACTTAAGTTTGAACTTGAGTTCGAACTTAATATAGGTATTAAGCACACAATGAAGTTCGGACAACTGATCCGCCAGAATTGACAGAGTGTTCGGTAACGTGATATCCGTCGACAGGGATAGTCTCACGTAATCCGACAAAACCTCAACGAACCCAGCAAAGCTGTACGCGCGCCTTTCCGTGCCGCGTCCCTTTCCGCAATATTATGTAACTCGAAGGTCAATAGTTTTAATCGAATTATTTATTTACAGCCGCTTTCGTCTCGTATCTATATTTATTTCAAACCATCAACCGAAGCTTACACTTTTTATTAATTTAATTATTTATAGATGTGTGCGTGGCTGCATTTATTTCAAGACGGCGTATCACAATATATGTATTATTCGAGGCACGTGCGCGCGTAACCATCCGCTCGATACCCACTCGAGAGAGAGCAAGAGAGCCCAGTTGCGAAAGAATCGAGGAAGGAAGACGTAATGAACCCGATCCTGTTTCCACTCAATTTTTTTATTTTTTTATTTTTTGTACCTATTTCTGGATCGATTAATCGACTCTTTTGGTGTACTGCCTCGATAATAGTATTCCGTGCAGAGTGCTCGAGCTCGTCGAGCTTGCGATCTCACGATGCCAATGCCATGCGACGGCCCTATTATCGGTCACTTCTGCAGGAGACAGCGGGGCAAGACGGACCATCTTCTTTCATTCGAGACGGTGCGTCTTTATGTCCCACGAAACGTTTGTAAAGGCGGTCCATTTTGCCCCGCACATTCGACATTCGATATCCATCGACAATTTCGACTTTTGTAATTTGAACCCTCAATTAAAAAGCGTCGTCCGGGGCGTCGACGATGAAGAATTGGCCGTGGTCTCATGGCGATTGCCGCGTAATAAGGACCGTCCAGCCGAGGACTTGATCTACGACCGACCCCTACGATTAAGTGGGTGATTTCTTGCTTAGGGCGAGTGAAACCACTTTCCGTAGTTTATCGACTCTAACCGATAGTTACTGTACGCCGCTAACGTCTCCGGGAGAATCATCGATGCGGCAATAAATTTTAGGACTCTTCTTCGATTATAATTGCCAAAACTCGATACTTTCGGGACGGGGATGATGCAACACTGGATACGTTAAATTGTTCATGATCCCCTCGCCGGAATTGTTCTTCGTGTTACTCTTGTCATGCTTTACAATAAATGTTGTGCTCAGCTTCGGATACTTTTTTTTATACTACGGACAATTGAATGCACGCGCGATTGTCAAACCGGAAGTGACGTATTTCCGGTGTAGGTCGAAAAATTACATTTTCAAACCGATAGTGACGTATATCTTGTATGACGCTACTTCCAGTCAAAACTTAGCTTTTCAAACCGGAAGTGGCGTGTTCTGGTATGACGTGACTTCCGGTAGAAAAATTCGATTTTTAAACCGGAAGTTGCGTGTTTCCGGTATGACGTGACTTCCGGTAGAAAAATTCCATTTTCAAACCGGAAGTGGCGTGTTTCCGGTAGAAAAATTAGATTTTCAAACCGGAAGTGGCGTGTTTTCGGTATGACGTGACTTCCGGTAGAAAAATTAGATTTTCAAACCGGAAGTGGCGTGTTTCCAGTATGACGTCACTTTCAGTCTTCTCTATCAGTAAAAAAAAATTCTTGACCACGATATTATCGAAAGAAGTAAATTTTATATTCAATTATAAACGCGGATTCTCTGCGAATATAGTATGCTTAAAGTAAGCGTATTTAGTGAGCACTGGTTGCTTTTTCAATAGAAATCCTCTCAGCGTTCTTTTCTATAATTCCCGACGCTATTTGATTCGGGGGAATCGTAAATCGTTGAAGCGGCTAGTTTATGTACGATGTTCTTTAAATGGCTGAATCTTATTGTATTTCAGACTGAGCAGTTCACCGTGCTGTGGCTCCTGTTCGCTGTGATCGTCGCCGGTAATACCGCGGTACTCGCGGGTCTTCTTCTCGGTAAGAGACGCAAGTCCCGCATGGACTTCTTCATCAAGCAGCTGGCACTCGCAGGTATTTATTGTCCTCCGGCTTTGCTCCTCACCTCCGCTTTGTAGGTGTACCCTGGCAATCCTACCAAGCACCAAGAAATCGATGTCGGTGCGCAACTTGGTTTCCTCCTCGAACTAATTTTCTTCCTGGTAAAGAACGAATACCAGGATGTCGGTGTGCTACACCGGTTTCTTTCGCTCCACTTGTGCAGGCGTTGGGTGGGAAATGTCGCTGAAGAGACGGTTTCCTTTATTCCTTTGCAGTTCCGGACGAGTAGGAGGAGAGCGGGGCAAAATGGAACGACTCAGCGATTCGGCAATTTTTTGGTTGATTCACAGGACATATTTCATTTTTATTTTTATTTCAACCTCTTAAGGCATAAAATGAAACTGCTATAATCATAAAAAAAAAAAAAGAAATGTAGGGGCAATATGGACCATTTTTCACCGCTCGATTTTGCAAATTCTGATTCTACGCAGGACATGTGCAGGTGCTGATATTGACTCAGTGTATAATTAAATTAATTTTCTTAATAATTGTCGTACAGAGCTTACGATACGGTGATAAAGCGCCGAGTTTATCGTTACAGTTATTGGGTGAGGCCGCTGGCAGTTTACAAAATTCATTCACTTCGTAGTGTAGGGAACTAATTATCGGATTCCACCAATCCCGGCGTCGAGTTTTCACGACTCTCGTTGGCAGCGAAATGAACCGGGAGATGAGTCGGGGTTCGCTGGAGCTTAGCGTCGGAAGCAGAGGCGGCAATACGCGCGACAAATTTAGATCGTTTCCCATGCTCCGCCGCGGTTTACGAGCTCAGTAACCGGAAGGGGAGGGGACCATTCACGGTTCAAAGTAACACGCGCTTCGTGGATTATGCTTTGACGTATATCCCACGCATAATCATAGGATCGTACGATTGCGAACTGTGTATAGGATAGAGTGGGGCAAAATGGACTCTTTCCGAGATACGATGAGAATTCGAGACACTTTTCGCCATTGTCGTGACGATCTACTCTCCCGAAAACTGCATAACATAAGTGGTCCATTTTTCCCCATCTTATTTTTCGTATTTTAAGTATTAACAATTTATCCAGAAAATAATTACAATAATTGTGGATAAATGTGGTTTATGCTTTGACGCATACTCCACGCATAATCACAGGATCGTACGATTGCGAACTATGTATATGATACAGTGGGGCAAAATGGACTCTTCAAGATACGATGAGAATTCCGGACCGTAAATTGTTTGCCTTTATCATGACTATCCACTTTCCCGAAAACTGTGTAGCATAAGTGGTCCATTTTGCCCCGCTTCATTCTTCGAATTTCGAGAATTAACAATATATCCACTTAATAAATAAAACGTACCCTGCGAGTCGTGAATTTTTTATTATTATTTTGATCAATTTTCATTACAATCGCTGGGGAGTCCATTTTGCCCCCATATTCTTTATTCCGTCCAGACGCCCCAAATTAATGAAACAAACTCATTTCATAAGCCGAAAAAAAATAAAGTTGAATTATGTTCGGCAGTCAATGAAACTCCCTGAATCCTGTTGGTCCATTTTGACCCACTCGCATCCTCCGTTGCGAGCCAAATATAAATAGAGTCGTACAGATAAATCGATCTACCCTTCTATAGGAGCTCGACGATCGGACAACAACTGCACATCCTCGTGACTGAGATACTCATGTATACGAGTTACATAAGTTTAGCGTTATCGTAAAAACTGTCGCAATTTCGTAATGTTTGAAACGAAAGTTAAAGTCAAGCTCGATGGAGTCCGGAGTCACCGAGTTCAAAAGTTGCCCGAAGTAAAAGAGCTCCGGGCGGGGTAGTTATGTCCCGAGGCTCTTCCCCGTCGAGCCCGACAAGTGGGAACGGTGCAGTAATTTCGCGCCGCATCTGCGAGACCGTTTCGGGCGATAATACTCGGTGAGCGAACCGCGTAAGCGAGACACCCGAAAATATATCTCGGGAACAACAAAATGACATCAAAGGAGCTATCGCGGTAACGAACTATGCCCAAAGTTTTTTGTCCGAAAGTATGACAAAGTTTACCGACCAACTTGACAATGAACTGCATAGTTCGCGGAGTCGGGTGAACACGCGCGCATGCGCGGGACCAAAGTGTGCTCCGGCGTGATTTCAACTCGTCTTGGTTTCGTGTATTAACGCAGAACAGTTCCACAGACTTTTGGAGCTTCAAAGAAGATAACTCGCGATGGAACTATGCGCAAAGTTCCCTGTCCAAAATTTTGAGAAAATTTACCGGCTCACTTCACAATTAAATGCATAGATTCGCAGAATCTGATAAACACGCGACATGCGCGATACCGCACTATACGCCAACGTGAATTCAGTTCGCCCGGCTTTGATATATTTCCGCACATCTATACCATGGGCTTTTCGACCTTTAGGGTCGAATTTTATGATGTCAGTTCGAACTTAAGACCTCTTGAAATCGAACTTAATATCGATGATTGGCCTCAACTTGACTTCGATCTTAAGCTCGATCTTAAGTCTGTACTTGTAACTACAATCGAATTTGAGTTCAGACTGAAATTCGAACTTAAAGATCAAACCTAAGCATGAAATCATCAAGTTAAAAATGCAGCTTAATCTTAAGTTGAAACTTAAGATAGATCTTAAGCATGCAATGAAGTTCGGCCCAAACTTCGATCTTAAGTCAGATCTCAAAAGCGATCTTTAAACTAATGTCTTAAGATTCGAGCCTTAGGGTCGAATTTTAAGACGTTAGTTTGACCTTGAGATCGAACTTAAGTTCGAAATTGAGAAGAAACTTAAGTCCGAACTTGAGATCAAACTTCAGTTCGAAATTGAGAAGAAACTTCAGTTCGAAATTGAGAAGAAACTTCAGTTCGAAATTGAGAAGTCCGAACTCAAGATCAAATTTAAGTCCGAACTTAAGATCAAACTTAAGCACGCAATGAAGTTCGCGCCAAACTTTGATCTTAACTTCGATCTCAAGAGCGATCTTAAGTTCAAACTAATGTCTTAAAATTCGACCCTTAAAGGAGATAACTCGCGAACGAATCGTGCCCAAAGTTGTCCAAAAATTGTGAAAAAGTTTGCCCACTCAACCAACTCTAAACTGCATAGTTCGCGGAGTCGGATAAACACGCGCGCATGCGCCGAACCGGGCACGATTTCCGCCCGTTCAGCTTCGGTGTATTCCCGCCGGAGAACCGTGCCACGAACTTTCAGAGTTTCAAAGACGAAAGCCGCGGCAGAGCCGACTGAATCCTCACCGCGGTAACCACAATACAGAGATTCCGGTGGATCAGTATCTCCGGGGAAGTTCGTATCTCGCGATTCAGTCTCGCGAGTCCGCTATTTACGAGGGTAAAGGCTCTAGCGCGGGCGCGCATCGCGAGGCTCGATGTCAAAGCGAAGAGGAAGCGAGACATTGTCCCATTGTCCGGCGAGGGAGTCGGCGAGGGACCCGATCGCGGGTAGAAAAGACGGAAAATAAAGTAACCGTAAGCCTTGACGAATGGAAGCGAGCGAGAAAGGAACTCGGGAGTTTTGCGCGAAACTCTACATGCTTCTCGTAAAAGCTGTTATATCGTCCCACACACAACTCGATCGCTTTTTCTTCAGACTCTGCCTCTGATTCCCGCATTTCTTTCGCTGGTCGCGCGCGAAATTGTCACAATCGCTGTCGTTGCACGGAACAACTCGCGCCCACGCAACTCGTAGGTGAAGCATTGACCTTTTCTTCTTCGAGCACATATAACAGGTCGGGCTTCGCGGAAAACTGTAAGCTCTATTGTGCGAAATACTTACGTGTCGCAGGCGGGCTTTATTATTTTCAGGGTATATTTTTTTGTAGGGGTGATCAGGCAAAAAGTATCGCGTTATTTTTTTTTTCTTCGGGCTGTTTCACCGATCTTGCACAATTCTGAAGGATAAATTCTCGTGAATTCTTTTCTGGAATCCTATGTAATTTTTTTTCGGGAATCACAAATGATTACGGTGGTTTTCTCGGGACACGTAACAGGTTGTGCTTCGTATAAAAAAGTAAATAAAAAGTTGAAAATATTGAATAAGCAATATCGCTTTATTTTTCTTTCTTCGGGCTGTCCCACCGATGTTGCACAATTCTGAACGATAAATTCTCGTGAACTCTTTTATACAATGTTATGTAATTTTTTTCGGGAATTACAAATAATTACGGTGGTTTTCTCGTAATTATTTGTATTTCACATAACAGGTTGAGCTTCGTAGAAAAAAGTAATCTCTATTGTGTGAAATACACAAGTATCGCAAACGAACTTAATTATTTCACGAAAAATTTTTTACACAGGCGATTAATAAAACAATAACACGTTATTATTTTCTTCGGGCAGTCTCTGAACGTTAAATTTTCGTGAATTCTTCTATACGATCGTATGTAATTTTTTCCGAGAAATTACAAACACTCGCGCTGGTAAACGGGAATGCAGATTAAGGAGGGTGCTCGAATAAGATAACGGAAGGTGAATAACAGTTCGAAGGATTTGCAAATTGAGCCGAGTTTGTCCGATTGTTTCGGATAATTCGTAGAGCCCTTTGCCCGATTTACCCGCGGGAAGTGGACTCAAGTTTCAACCGGGGGAATGATCGGTTACAGCTCGGATAGTTAGGGAGAAGCACTTTCCAGCACAGCCAGGACGGAAAACTGGCGCGGCGCCAGCTCGTTAATTCAACGCCGATCCGATCGCAGAAAGGGCGGTCGAGCCTTAATTGGTGGTTCCTGGGACATCTGAGTCGGCATTTAAATAATGCTCCCGTGATTTATACACCCCCCCCCCCCCCACCCCCTTCGCTCTCAATCGTTGAACGACGATGAACCGATCCTTGAATTTATCGGCAAGACAACATTGGCGCAGCAACTCGGAAAAGAGCAAAACTGCAGATATTCGAAGTAACTTACCAATAGGCGCCTTTTAAATGTTGTAAAAATATTTTATTATACTATATTATACCGGCAGGATGTCATGTCTGGGGCGCTTCACGTCGTCACTATGGACTATAAAACTTATAAACCGGAAATATCGATTTTCGGAGATTTACCGGAAGTACATCACTTCCTATTCGAAAATCCAATTTCTCAGCCGGAAGCGACGTCATACCGGAAATACGTCACTTCCGGTTTGAAAATCGACCGGAAGTGACGCTATACAGAAAATACGTCACTTCCGGTTTCAAAATATAATTTCTTTTACCAGAAGGGTCGTCAAACTGGAAAGACATAACTTCCGGTTTGACTTTCGGCCGGAAGTGACGCTATATCGGAAATACGTCACATCCGGTGTGAAAATCTCGTTTTTTTAAACCGGAAGTGACGTCATACCGGATACACTTAACTTCCGGTTTGAAAATGCCATCTCTGTTTCTTGGAAATACGTCACTTCCGGGTGAAAATTGAAATTTCATCGTGATAATTTTCAGACTTGCTGGTGGGTCTCATATCGGTGCTGACCGATATTGTTTGGCGAACGACGGTCGCCTGGCACGCCGGAAACGTCGCCTGCAAGATCATCAGGTTCTCCCAAGTCGTCGTTACCTACAGCTCGACTTACGTTCTCGTCGCGCTGTCCATCGACCGGTACGACGCCATCACAAGGCCAATGAGCTTCTCCGGCAGCTGTGAGTATTCTCCAATTTCATTCACAAAAATAAAGTAAATTACATTTTTTTTTAAATTTCAAATCTCTCACTTTCGGTCCTATTTTTCCGTCTGACAAGTTCCGAGTCTTTCCCACCCCGACGACTCCGTAGATTAAGCGCACGCGAACGGAACCGACCTTTCCTTTTGTCGTAGTTACGATTGTTTTCTCGCTAATTAACTCAAAGTCAAGTATGCTTTAATGCAGAGTACAATTAATCCTTTGTGATGCAGTCTGACTCCCGTACCGGCAAATCTTTTTCCTTTTACTTCCTCACCGTTTCACTTTTATCTCCCTTTTTCCTTCCGTCTCGGCCAGCGCGAGGAAGCGCCGGCGGAGGCGTGATGGCCAGGCGAGTTGGCACTAAATCTCGTTTCTCCCTCGGTGCCCCCGCGCTTCGCTGCTCCTTTGAATCCCCGAGCGCCGTGGAGGGAGCGAGACGCCGAACTACGCTCGCTCTTCTCGCGTTTCTCCCCGTTACATCTCGTTACCTCCGCTCGGTACCTCGGCGCACGTAGAGCGTGGCACGACGGACCGAATTCTTTACCGCTCGTTATCGCGAAAAACCCGCCGGCGAACGAGATCGATTTTTTTTTTTTTTTTTGTCTGACAGAACGGCTCAGCAAAGACGATATTAATTAGTGCGAAGATTCGATCCGTCTAGAATGGTCCCGAAAAATCCTACTTTAGGGACAATTTTCATTCACCGCGAGTCACGTAAAAACACGGAGTATGGCAAGGGCAATTTATTTTATTGCAATTTTTATTTTTATTTTAGACGTTGTTAGTTGCACAAAAAATTAAGTTATTTAATTATCGGTCGGGTGTGGTACGCGTTGTTATTATAGAGAGTAAAGCTATCCCTCGGGATTGGGTTCGGCGAGACGCGCTAAGTGCGCAAACGGGAGCGTGAGCATTTTTTTTTTATTTATTTTTTTCTACAGGAAAAACAGCTTAGCAAAGACGACGCTAGAACGAAGATTTTATCCGTCCAGTTAATCGTCGATGCACTGATAAAAAATACGGTTCAATCGACTAAACATTCGGGCAGGGACGTTCGATTAAATATTTTGCTGGAACAGCAAAAAGATTGGTTAGTTCAAAATTTTTTTTGGATAATATTACTAAAATATTTTTGAGGCATTAAAATATTTTCTTCGATTGACTAAAAATTTATTTGAACGTCCCTGCCCGAATCTTTAGTTGACTCAACTGCATTGTTTTGTCAGTGTGGTCTCGAAAAATCCCACCTTTCAGACAATTTTAATTCACCCACCTAAAAACAACGATAGCAAGGGAAATTTATTTTCATGTATTTTTTTTATTTTTTTTACGAGGCGTTATTAGTCGCACGAAATATTAAGTTATTTATTTATCGGTCGTGTACGTTGCGCGCTGTTGTTATTGAGAATAAAGTTATCCCTCGGGATTGGGTTCGGCGAGACGCTAAGTGCGCAAACGGGAGGGTGAGCATATTTTATTTTTTTTCCTCTCGGGGTGAAAAGGCGAGAAGGGCGACGAAATCTGCGGCCCCCGGCAACTCCCCTGGGCCGCGTAGTTCCCTCCGTGTTTTCGTGGCACAGCGCCGTCCGCGGCTTTGGATAACGCGACGAAAAATCTACGGAGTCGAGGCGAGTTCCCATATACTGTGTATAACATTGCCGAAAGCTCTGGCACTTTGGCCACCGCGAGAAGCGTCTCGCTCTTCGTTGCTCGGAGGCTCGCAAGTGCGCTCGTAAAACTGGGACCGGAAATGACGAGACCGCGACACGGGGGACACCCTTTTCTCTACGGCTCTCACAATTTTCTCTTTCTGATTTCTCGGGAGGAGAACCCGACTGAAGCTCCGATAGAAATCATGAAAAATAACTGAATTAGAAAAATCGTTTTTCTAAATCAACTTATTTCTTCTAATTATTTACAACTTGTTTCTTCTCATTATTTCTCACTATTTCATATTGTTCTCATCAAATTTATATAATTATTTTGATTAAAAATTTTCTTTCTGTTCGTTACAAGGTGGAGGAATAGAGTTTATGACTTCCTATTATTTCTCACTATTTCATATTGTTTTTTTAGTAGTAGGAATAGTAGTAAGTTTATTAACAATACATAACATGTGACAGTTTTTTTTTATACCTAACGAACTTATCTCTGTTCACCCGTATTCCATATTGCCAATCGGCCTCGACCGAAGTCTTTGAGAAAATATTGTTTTCATTAAATTCATATTACTATTTTTATTAAAAATTGTCTCGGTCTGTTACAGGGTTGAGGACTAGAGCTTATTTCTTCCTATTATTTCTCATGACATTTATATTATTGTTTTCATTAAAAGATGTTTTTCGTTTCGTTACAGGGTGGAGGGCCAGAGCCCTGGTCGCAGCAGCATGGGGACTCTCGGTCTTGTTCAGCATTCCAATTATCTTTCTCTACGAGGAGAAATTGATACAGGCAATATATCCATTTACTTATTTATTCACGGTACAAGCCACATTACGAAGGAAATACACATAAAATATATAATTTCGTTCCCACAGTGCTATTGCTAAGCGGAAGAAAAAAAAATCATACATTTATCTCCATACATACATACATACATACACAAAAAAATATAAAATCTTAATTTTTCTAAATTTTGTTATAATGAAAAAAAATCCCAAGTAGGATGAAGAGATTTTTAATAATCGAACTACTACCGTTTCGTGTGTTTCAGAACAAACTCCAGTGTTGGATAGATCTGGGCTCACCGATCATGTGGCGAATATACATGAGCCTCGTGAGCTTCACCCTCTTCATAGTTCCGACGATAATAATAGGTGGATGTTACGTCGTTATCGTCGCGACGATATGGTCGCAGGGCGGAGCGCTCCGTCAGGGTCCGACGAGGGACATGAGGAGGGCGTCGTCGAGGGGTCTCATTCCCCGAGCCAAGATCAAGACCGTCAAGATGACCTTTGTCATTGTTTTCGGTGAGCAATCTCGAAGCGGCTCCCGTCTGGTTTTAACATAAAAAAAAAAATCGTGATAGTCTCGTTCGGTCGAGGCGGCTGTAAAAGAGGAAGATTCGAACGGGTCAAGTTTGCTCGAGCGGCGAAGCGAATAGCGTTCGATTCCCCGATCTATCGCCCGGCGAAGTCATCTCAAAGTACGTCGAGGCGTCTCTGCGAGGGAATTCCGAACGGAGGTGCGAATGGAAAGAGGCTGCGACGTCGGTCGAAGGAACGCGGGTGTGGAGCAAACTCTCTCTCCCTCGAACTCGGTCCCGGCAAAGGATTCCCAAGTCTCGGTTTCGCATAGTTGTCCTGAGGGTGTCATTTTATACACACGCCGCGCCCCCCGAGAGTTGTCACCGCGATCCTCGGATTCGCCCGCGAGCGCGGTTTCTCTTTCGACCGCTCGACTCTCCGTCTCTGTCCCCTTTGCTGAGTTAGCTTTCGTCTTACACTGGCGAAGCTTGGAGCATAAAATGTACATATAATACAGGCAGAATAAAAAATGTTCGTTTGAATCGAAACATTTTAAATCGACTGAAGCAAATAATCGTTCAACAAAAGAATTATTTAGTTTTACCAAACAAATAACAGCTCTGAACGTATGTGACCGCGAATTTGGTTAATCCAACAATTTTTTTTACTCAGTGTATTGTATTTAGCAGGGTCGGAATGTTATTATTGTTATTATTGTTATTATTGTTGAAGATGAATCTATAAATAGGATTCGCTAATTATTTGGCGCCACTCGACCTCGAATCCTGCGATATATATTGATATTACAAGCCGTATTGCATTGTCGGATGCTGACGACCCCTTCTGGACTCAGCGAAGCGGCGCGTCGCTCCTGATTCGACGATGATGCGACGTGAGTTCGAAAGCTCCTGTGCAGTACATTTATTAACGATAATGACGATCCCGGAAGAGGCGGACGTCGTTAGCGAGAACAAGTTCCTCGCGATGGGACAGTTCCGAGAATACGCGACGATCCACGGTGTACGAGAGTATGTTATTATCAACGCCATGTATGAAACACTGTCTCAAGTGTCCTTGGATTCCGTCCAATAACACGTTGTGCAAAAAAAGGCACGGACATTTGGAGACAAAAAAGAATCGTTTTAACCTCCGAACCGTCGAGTGGAACGAATATTGTGCAAAAAAAAGTTGCATAGAAATCGGAAGCAAAACAGAACTTTTTAACTCTCCAGACCGCCGAGTAGATCGAATATCGTGGAAGATAAAAAGTTCAAAAAGTTGCACAGAAATTGAAAGAAAAGCAAAGGATCGTTTTAATTTGGGGACCGTCGAGTGGATCGAATAAGCCAAGAAAGAGGCCAAGGTGAAGTGCGTCAAAGGATTCTCGGGCTCGCGAACCGAGGGTACGAGACACCGGTGCGTTACGCGTCTAAGAATCTCGAGGAATCTTTCGGCCCGCTGGCGGAGCTCGTGTCCTGGAAAAAAGCTTTCCACCGTAGGAAGAATCTCCACTCGAGTCGCACTTTTTCCTCGCCTCTCGAGAACGTCGACGAAAGTATGGACGGCGCGCGACCCCCACGTGTACACTGCATACGTGATTTTGCGACGCGCAAAGGACGAAGGAAACGGGAACTCGAGACCGCCCGGCACCCTCGCCGGAAGTCACCGGAGAGCGAACCTCCTCGAGTGAGGGAAGAAACGAGTTTTCGCAAGAACCCCCGTCAATCTTATATCTCACGATGATCCACGAGGAAAGAGGCGGAATTCCTCTCCGCACTATATATCGTGCATTACGAGACCGAAAGAGAGCCGAGTGTCTGCTCCGAAACGTGTGTTAACCGAACGTTTTACGACGCTGTTCCGTCCAACTTTTATCGTCGCTCAATCTCTCTCACCGCCCGCCGATCTGGAATCCGTCGAGTGTCCCATCCACTGCACAAGCCTGTAACAGTCATGTAAAATTTACATCCCGGACTCAATAACGAGTCACCGCGACGATTTTATTGCCGAAAATAGTTATGTTCTCTTTCTTATACGGTGACTAAAAATAACGAAACTGTTATCCGAATTACGCGACGAAAGTGTCTTCGAAATTCCGAACCGATTCTTCGTTTTCGAATAACATCGATTCAAAGATTTCACTTCCGGCTTACCGAGTTTAACTACTCGGTAGCGACGCGCTGAAATTTGTTTTTTAGTACTTAGCGTCGAGACTCTATTATTATTTTTTTTATGTTTCCAAATTACGTAAGGAAAGTGTCCTCAAAATTCCAAATCGATTTTTTGTTTTCAAACATCATCCATTCAAAGATTCCACTACTGGCTTAACGAGTATAACTTTTTGGTAGTGTCTCGCTTAAAATTTGTTTTTTTAGTACTTGGCGTCGAGACATTTCCGCGTCTCTCGATAGTCGCCTCTTGCTTATTTTCTTTTTTTTAATACCTGGCGTCGGACGCTACCGCGTCTCTCGATAGTCTGTGGCAAAGCGCTGACTATAAACAGTTTCGTTATTTCTGACCGCACCAAAGTGCCTTCTCTGTTACAGTTTAACCGACTAATTGCGTACGGAAGTATCGCTTTGACCAGGATTTTCTTATTGATGCATTCATTTTTACAGTTTTCGTGCTGTGCTGGAGCCCGTACATCATCTTCGCCCTTCTTCAGGTCTACGGACACGTGCCGAACACTCAGACGAACATAGCGGTCGCCACCTTCATTCAGAGCTTGGCACCTCTAAACTCGGCAGCAAATCCAATAATCTACTGCCTCTTCAGCACCCAATTCTGCAAGACCGTACGGTGAGTGATCCTCCGAAATCTTGTATCGCTTCTTTTCTGTTCTTTTTATTATGATGGAATTTTAATAAGATTTTCAGCAAACACATTTTTATACCTAAACAGTTTTTTTAGTAGATCAAATTCCTACACCTTTACGTGATGTAAAGTAGCGTGTAAAGTACTTCTTTTTTCTTCTATTACGATGGAAAATTCCCCATTATCGGCCAACACATTATACCTAATTTTCTTACTTTTTTTGTATACCCAATTGCTACGAACTTGCACCGTGAAAAGTATCGTGGAAAGTGCTTATTTTTCTTCTATCAAGATGGAAACTACAGCGCGAACAAGATTCCCCATTATCGGCCAAATCATTATACGTAAATTTCTGACTTTTTTTTAGTAGATCCAATTCCGACGCACTTGCGACGTATAAAGTAACGATGAAAAAAAAATGTTCGAACACTAGCGACAAACTGAGGCGTCCTATATTACTGCAGACGTTGAATCGTATCCACAAGTATAATTTCAAGTAGTAAAACTTCTGGTATCCCGGATATCTTTGAACTGATCGGTAGGAACATGCAGGCGATTTCCTGGGTTTCGGGATGGTGCCCTTCGAGTCCACATAACTGCTTTGGCACCGGTGGTGCTAACCACAGCACGAGAACTACACTGACGACGTCGATGACGGGCCAATCGTCGAGGAAGCGAGTTATGGTGTCCCACGTCTAGAACGAGCCCGATGAACTTCTGTGAGGTCGACGACGGCAGCGGGGCATGAAAAGTAAATGTACTTGGTTATTCGGTATTTCGATGCATTTGTAACAAACGACCCCGAAGATATCTGCATGAGACCAAATTTCCTCAAGTTATAACGGCTGGGTTTTCCATCGCAGAAACTGCGCTCGGGGAAGTTCACTCGGGGTCGAATTTTAAAACATTAGTTTTACTGTGAGATTGAACTTAAATTCGAACTTGAGATCAAGTTTTAATTTGAACATCAGATTAAACTTAGCACGCAATGAAATTCGGGCCAAACTTCGATCCTAACTTTGACTTCAAAAGCGATCTTAAATTCAAACTAGGGTAAAAGTGGTGAATATCGCCCACCTCGATTAACACGTAAATCAATTATATATGAACGGACCGGGCCATATTCCCCACTTTTACCCTAGTGTTTTAAAATTCAACCCTCAGAGAATAACATTCTACAAGTGAAAATTTTTTTCTTTCGAAAGTAGTGCATCAACGAGAACTTGGCAAAGATGAAATTTGATGACCTGCAGATATTTCCAGGGTCGTTGTAACAAAATAAGGAAAACATAATATCTTTTCTAACATAACTTGTTTGGCACCGGTGATACAAAAAGCAGAACGAGAACTACACTGACGACATCGATGATGAGCCGATCATTGACGAAGCAAGTTATGATGTCTCACGTGTAGAACGAGCCCTCGGAGTAACTTCTGGAAAGACGACGACGGCAGCAGACCTGAGAAATAAATGCACTTGGTCATTCGGTGCATCGATGAAAAAATGCATTTATGAACAAATAAGGAAAACATAATTCCTTCTCAAAAATAACTGCTTTGGCACCGGTAATACGAACAACAGCCCGAGAACTAGTTCAGTGCAGACTGACGACATCTTTAATGGGCCGAGTACGAATAGGAACTCCTGTGAGGTCAACCACGGCAGCAGACCTGAGAAATAAATGCACTTGGTCATTCGGTGCATCGATGAAAAAATGCATTTATAAAAAAATCAGGAAAACATAATTCCTTCTTAAACGTAACTGCTTTGGTACCGTTGGTGCTAACAACAGCACGAGAACTGCACTGACGACATCGTTGATGGGCCGAGCACGAAGAGGAACTTCTGTGAGGTCGACGACGACAGCAGACCCGAGAAGAACAACCAAGCCCTTGATCATTCGGTACTTCGACGCATTTATTTTAAAAAATAAGGAAAACACGATATCGACGAATCGAAGCAGCGCAATCGAGCATTCCAGTCAACAAGACTTCGTGAAGAGAGAAAAATAATTGAGCTTTCGTACTTATGTCTTCGAGTGTGTTTCGTTCGTGTCTGCCCGTCCCGGCTGTTTCTCGAGGGTCGCGAAAAGGGGTGAGTGGAGAGAGAAGCGCTCAGCGAATAGCTGTCGGCCGCAGCAACGATTTCCGTTCCTCCGATGGAAGAGAGCGAAGCATTCAAAACCGGATGTAAGATTCTTGGCTCGCGCGACGAAAGCGGTCCGGAAAAATAATAGCGCGTCTACCCGGTTCACCGGGCCGAACGGCGTAAGAATCTGAATTCGTTGTTATTGTCGCGCGAGGAAAGTCTCGGAGCTTCGGATGGAGAAGAATCGTAAGAGACAACGAGAAGTAGCCGAGAGAGCGTTCGGTGGAAATGGACTTAACGGACCGTGCGCGAAAGGATAATCCCCCAGGTGCACCCGCGCATTCCGCGCTACGTTATTCCCGTCCGCCATTCGTTTTATTCGCTCCGAACAACCCAACACAAATTCTTATCGGGAACGGAGAAAACAACAAATTGGAAAACAAATATCGAGCCGAAATTTAGCGTGGCGTTTCGGCAAGAGTTTCGAAAAAAAATGTTAACGCCTCAAATATATTTGTCTGAAATCATTTAAAAAAATTGTTCAACTAAGCGATCTTTTAGCTGTACCAACAAAGTTTATTCGAACATGTAGTCGACCTTATTTTTTATCAGTGTCGAATCTGTACGAAACTCTAATTTTCGGCGCAATTTTTACAGACTCCACACAGATAAAAAAATATTTGGGCAGAAACGTTGGGATAAATATTCGAATAAATTTTGTTATTTTAAAATACCTTAATAAAATATATTAAAAATATTTTTGGGCGTTAATATTTTTTGTTCGACCATCTAAATATTTATTGGAACGTTCCTGCCCGAATCTTTCGTTGATTCAACCACACTTGTTCGATCCGGAAAGTTCACTACCCTGAACGGAAATACAGTACGCACGTATTAAACCATTTTTTGCCGTTCAGTTTGTCTCGTGCAAAAACTCGTCCCCCAGTTTTACCATACAGCGTTGAGCGCAATACCGTCGCACGCATAAAATACCAATTTCTAAATCGACGTCCATATATTTTCATTGATTCTCGACGTTTAAAATTGTTATCATATAGTCATCGGTATTGTGAGCCTCGTCGACCTCTGGCGATAGTATTGCAACTATTCGATATTGATTGAGGGTGTGTGTGTGTGTGTGTGCACTAGTGCGTGAAAATGAAAGTGGCGGAGCGAGAGGTCGCGGTGGTCGCCGAACGTATAGGGGAGAAAAAAAATACATAATACGCTCAGAGTATCTAAAATTTATGTGTAAATATTATAAATGGTCGTGTCGACAGTCGTGAATTAATGTTTCTTATAGTTTCGCGTCGGAGCTTCGGGAATGAAAAAGCTCGAGAGTCCTTCGAGTCATCGATCCTGTTACTGTGAATATCGTCATTTGAAGAAATACAATTTAATTTACGAAACGTACGAGAGAATACGGGTGGACAGATAGATGAATGTCTAATATATTTATGTATACCGAGAGATCGTAAGTCTCCCGAAAAAATCTTGGTACGACACGCTGAGCTTCGGTAAACTTCGGTAAACCTGGGTAAACTTCGGTAAACTTGGGGGAACTTGGGAAGATATTTCTTCAACAATCGTGCCGAAAAAGACCGACGTATTCGGTAGATATATTTTATTGTTCTAAAAGGTTTCGTCGATCATACAACGGAGTAAAACGCACACGTCTTGTTTGTCCCCACAGTTGCCCGATGTGTATAATTGAATGTGCTGTAATGACATTGATTACGGTAATAGATTCTACGATGCGTGAAAATTTGTTATAGGTTTACAAAAGTTTTATGTATTTATTGCTAAAGAAAATGGACGGGGCGTCTCCACACAATTATTATTTTCATTATTATTATCAGTTCTATTATAATTATTATTGTTAGCAAAGTGCATTTCCACCGATCGACGATTTGTAAATATCTATCAATAAAATTATGCAACATAATTTACAGGATATAATTTACACCAATACCTCATTTTCCGCTTAAAAGGAACTAGACTAAAGAGAAACCATGTATACGCATATGTCTCAGGGGAAAACGTCACTTCCGTTTTGAAAATTTGATTTTTGACCGAACGTGACGTCACATGGGAAGTCACTTCCGGCTAGAAAATTTTATTTTACGATCAAAAGTGACGTACGCGAAAACGTAACTTCCGGTTAGAAAATATCATTTTTCGACCGGAAGCGATGGCATAAGGGAAAGCGTCACTTCCGGCTTGAAAATATGGCCTATCGACCGGAAGTGACGGCATAAGGTCACTTCCGGTTTGAAAATATTATATCACGACCGGAAGTGACGTCATCCAGGGGAATCGCCACTTCGAAATTTCGGATTTTGCAGACCGGAAATGACATTTCTACGAATTTGGCGTAAATAATTCCCTACCTTACTTGAGGTACAGTTTGAGAAACAGAAACAAAGTTAAGGTAATTGAACGCAGCGCCGGAGGCGAATAAACAAAAGAAGGGCAATTCCATGAAACCTCCAAATGAAATGTCTTTGGCGAGTGGTTTCAATAGTGGTCTTATTTACAATCAGTTCGAAACTTTCTGACTCTTGAGGAGCGTGAAAATTTCGCTCAGCAGATTAGCCCGAGCGGACTATCTTTCAAACTTCGCTACTTTTCCATGCCCCGGATGTATTAAGTACTTTTCGGCTCCGCGTTCGCTTCGGAAGTCCAATCGACCGGGGCGATTGTTTTATCATAAAATATTATCGCAGAATGGACCGAGTGGAGCGCCGGAAGATTGATTATGAAACTTTGGAAAGTTCATCCTCAATAAGTTCACCGAGGCGTGCGGGCCCCGATAAATTAACGTTCGGTGAGATTTACTGGCGGACGAGTTTTTTTTTGTCCGCTGCCGAACAGAAACGCGTATTTTAATCTAAACAAAACGAATGAATAAACGATCGTTGAAGCGAGACCCGCTTAGCGGACGGCTCCAATTAAGCCGGAATACGTTTCACGTCGACAGTCGACATTTCAGCCAAAAACGTTCCGGCCTTTCCGGACACGGAGATGCAGCTCGGAATGATTTTGAGGTTAAACGCCGGCGAGAGCGCGGAGGACGCCGGCGTTAAAAAATCGAACGTACTGGTCGATCAGTCACAGCTGACGATGCTCGAACATCGTCTGACGGTGATGCAGAAGCGGAACGTCGTTCTCATAGCTGAGAATAAATGTCTCCGTGAGCAGCAGCAGCAGCAGTGAGTTCGCTATTATTATTATTATTATTATTATTATTATTATTATTATTATTATTATTATTATTATTATTATTATTATTATTATTATTATTATTATTATTATTATTATTATTATTATTATTATTATTATTATTATTATTATTATTATTATTATTATTATTATTATTATTATTTGTAAGGGTTGGTTGTTTCGTCTCCGAAGCGACCTGTGCGACTCTTTTCGGGTTTGCGAATAATCTTACCGCGCAACCGTAGGAGAGATTGGGTGTCGAGTCGAAAGACTTCGAATGAGTGTGTTTCAAACGACTTTTCAGGCTGACAGGAGCGTCGGACAAGGCTGCGGAGATCGGGGACGAGTGTTCCGGCGCGGAAAAGGTATGGGCAAGGTTCATGCTTCGGTAAAACGGAATTTTCAATTTCCCTCTGTTGAGCGTGGTCATTCGAGCCAGGAGGGAGGCGAGAAGCGGAAAAAGACGTTCGAGGATCGAGGGATCTCGACGGCGGATTTCCTCGATACGACGGAGCGCGGGAGTCAGGCGTGGGCGGTCTGTCGGGCGTGCGAACGGAAGTTCGAGACACAGGAGAGCGGCGAAGATATCGCCATTATCACGAGGTGAGAGTTGTCTCCGTGTTTAAAAAAAAAAAAAAAACTACATCGGATTCTAAATCGTTTCACGCTGCTAGCGACTAACTTGGGGTAACGTATAATGCCCGAATGCACAAGATGTTTTATTGCACACCTTGCGAAGTTAAATTTGGTACGGTACTCGTGCGAAAAACGTTTTCCTAACTCGTCTGATAGCAACACTCTCCCTCGGCTTATGCTGCAAACTCACACTCGTCAGAAAAAGTTTCATATAACTTGTGCGTGAAAAGTGCTACTTTTCGTGCCTGCCGAGAGTGGCGTAAGTGGTATTTTACAGCCTAGTGTACTGTAAATACCCAGCGCGTGCGCACATTGGACCGATTTTATTTTATGCATGCTGCTCGTACTTTACGCACGCTGCTTGTACTTAACGCACGCTTCTCGTACTTTACGCACGCTTATCGTACTTTACGCACGCTTATCGTACTTTACGCAGGCTTATCGTACTTTACGCACGCTTATCGTACTTTACGCAGGCTTATCGTACTTTACGCACGCTTATCGTCCTTTTTCTAAAAATCTCGCTTTCAGTCCCTATCAGGTGAGCGAATACTACATACGATACTAGTGCGAAAAAACTGTTTCTGACACGTGCGAATTTGTAGCACGAGCCTCACTTAATGGAGTGTGGGGCGTTTGTGATACTACTGTGCAATTATGGAATGGCAGGTCGGAGCTGGAGGGTTTGGAGAAGGACATGCAAGCGTTGCGGGACGCTGTTGTAACACGAGAGTCCGAATGGACTAAAGCTATGGAGATTGAACAGTGTTATCGCGAGCAATTGACGCGATCGGCGACCGAAGCGATGAACGCTCGTCAACTGTCCGAATCTCGTTACGGCGAGCTCGGAAGATTGGCTCAGACACTAGCGGTAATTGTCCTTTCAGGCTATACGTACTACCTGCTCGACTCCCTGCTGGCATGAGATATTGCGACAATCGGATTACCGCTTCAACTCCTCGACACTGGGTCGAATGTCGAATCGCTCGGAGGAGTAGCATGAACGTCTTCGAAAGTCCTTGAATTGTTACTCTCGAGCCAATCGATTGCAGCCAATCGGTCGTAGGAAATCTTACCGAGCTTTTTTCGTATCTCATAAAAAAACGCCTATTCTCGAGACACACAGGAAACGGAGAAAGATTTGAGAGCCGCGCATAAGGAGATATCGGGATTGAAGAAAATCATCGCCAAGCAGGAGAACAGGCAAAAGGTGAATTAAGTTTACCATCTAGGAATACAAAATCATATAGAAATTAATCGAAAGAGTGTACAAAAAAATACAATACATAATACTTGTATCCGAATTTTATTTCCACTCGGTTACTCGATTTATCATTGTGGAATGTCGAATGCACAAGTGCATCGACGCATCGCAACCTCAGAGTTACCAGGGCAGTAAGCGTTGCCTTCATTATCAACCGTCGGCAAGGTAGGGAGTTTTTGAGTCCCGCTCCTTCACCGGTTCTTCTTACGACACCGCAGGCTTGTCGGTAATCGAGCCTCGGTGCGAGGTAACGAGTATCGAGTTTGTAATTCCGTTTAATAGTACGAAAGTTTATCGGTGTGCTGTTTTCGAGCGGTGAAACATACCCAACCGGTAACAAAAACTGTAATGAATGGCACTCGAAGATGGTAGAAATTCGCGAAAAAGCGCGATATGAGCCGATGCAAAAATACTTCGCTTTCACCCCAAATGTGAACCACGTTTACGTGGCATTGGTTAAAAAAAAAGCACCTATCTCTCTTGTCACGTCTTATCACTCATATGTCACGTGGTACACATTTCAACTCGCCTTATCGGCAAGCCTAAAGTTGTCTCATCGCAACTTCAAAGTTACCAGAGGTCCAATCGTTTTCTTCATTATCGACCGTCGGCAAGGTAGGGAATTTTCATACTCGCTTTTTCACCGGGTATTCTTCCTACTGCAATCTCATCGTTAACCAGCAGTGCGCGCTGCAGCTCTCGCCTCGCACCCGCAAGTTCTCGCATCCTCCGACGAAACTCGAGCCGCCAGCTTCAGTCAGCTGTGGCTCTCGTAGGAACAGAGCGCACGACCCGATACGATCGAACGAAAACAACACGAAAAAAGAAAATACACAACATCAGTCTATAACAACATTCGCATAACACAACAGTATAAGAGAAACACACAAGTTCTCTCCAAACGATTCTCCAATAGTCGAGTGTCGAGTTCCTCTTGCCTCGTGTCGTAACAGAAATCGAACACGAAGGAAAAAAAAACACTCGTAGTGCAGTTTATCCGTGTGCCGTTTTCGCGCGGGGTTTCGTCCAAGGCTCTCGCGTGTTCGGTTTTACACAGCAACGTGCGACGCCGACACAGTAGCAGACGAAACTTAAGCGCTGCGCTTATCGCTGGCGTATCTCGTCGCGCAAGGAAATGAGCCTAAACAACGATAGGGACGAGGGACGGACGATTCTCGGCGTGCAGTAACGACGCGCAACGAATCGTTGAACCATCTTCTTTACAAATATTTACTCGACGGGTAAAAAAAAAAAGCGTTTGTAGACAACGATGGCGAAACTGAGATCGTACAGGATATTTCTGATGTTCTTCGAGGCCGTGCTCGGCATCTCGGCGACGACGCACTGGGTGGTGACGGAGAACGGAAGGATTCAGTCGCAGGTACGGATCCGACGACCGCTCTTCGATCGTCATTTTTTTTTATCCATCAATCCGAAATAATTTTTTTCTATATATATATATATATGTTTTTTTTTTCGTAGCTCGATTCCGTATTCCAGATGCGTCGGCCGTACGACTTGCCGGCGTTCCTGGAGCAGGAGAATCGACTGAACGCCATTGTCGAGCTGCACAAAAAAATCGTCGCCAGGAAAGTAATTCTGGACGGTCAGATGACTGTGCTCAATTCTATAGCGGACGTAGAATCCTGGCTGCACTCTTCGCATCCGGATTGCATATCGTCCGGAATGGAGCTAGAGGAGTTTGACTTTTACACCAGCGTGGCGACGGACGGGAGCTGGAGGAAGGGAGTAACGTGAGTGGAGTACAAGAATTCAGTTTTTATTTATTTTTTTTTTTTTACTTTTTTTATTATTCGGTTTCTGTATCTTTGACTCTGTTAACAAGCAGCCAGAAGGATTACCTACTCGAAGGTATACCTACGGACGGTAAGAAGAAAGTACCGGACTGCAAGAAGACTTTCCCTCTGGACTTCAGCGTCTACACCTTTGAACATCTCAGTGTAAGCTATAGTCTCTTTTTTAAAAGAACAACATCAATGCAAGTGGATTAAAAAAACGGTCGGGATATTTCTACCTCTGTGCGGGGAAATTATGATTATTATTATTTTCTACGTTTTTTTATAATTATTTAATAAGTTACTAACATCCGATATTTTGAGCTCTAAAAGTAGCGAAGCAAAAGTAAAAAATATAGACTTTTTCACAAGAACAGAATTAAGCAGTTGAAAGAAACAGCTAAGATGTTTCAATCTTTGTGAAAGAAAGTTGTTATTATTATTATAATTTTTCTATATTTTTATAAGTATTTAATAAATTAATAACATCGGATATTTTAAACTCTAAAAGTAGCGACGCTAAAAGAACGTGCTGGCTAATATCGATCCTTGAAGAGGAGACATGTAAATCGCGACGATATTTCACAGGCGATGCGGAACAGAAAGAATCTCACCCAGCATCAGGAGAAAGGACTGATAAAGTATCTCCCTCCGGGCACGGATCTCGGTAAATTTGGTCATCAGATAGCTCACGGCCTGCTGCGCAACAGTACTTCATGGCTGCATCTTAATCTCGCTGCAATCTATTGGCGAGTCAGAGGCGACGCGTACAATGCTCTCGAATGCGCGCGACGGGCCATCGTCACGGCTCCGCGGTACGATATTAATTATAAATTTCTTATTATCGCTTCAATTTAATTTTACTTACTTTTTATTTATATCGCATAACGAAGAAAGCGATTAAATTGGTTATAATTATTATTATTTATTCAGACCAAGGGTTCGAACCCATTCCAGAATAAGCAAACTATCAAACAAATGCAACTATCGGGACGCAATAAATCGAATTGTTATTTCTTTTATTTTTTAAGGGAGTTTCGAGACATACCGTTGTTGACGACCGGTGGAATTCTCCACGCGGCGAGATCCTCGGCGGAGGCTGCGATAGTGTTGCACACATCGATAGATCACGCGCCAACACAGAGTCATCAGCATCTCGCGCTGGGTCACGTTTACGCCGTTCTCGGTGATTACAACAGATCGATAGCGTGTTACGATAATTCTTTGAGACTGGCACCGACGATGGAGCAAGCGAGACAGGCGAAGCAGGTCATACTCTGCCGTCAGCGATTGGACAAATCTCTCGGAGCGTTGCATAAGTGAGAATTAAAAAAAAAAAAAAAATTGTCGATGCTCGTTGCTTTGCATATTAAACATCTGACCAATTTGCTTTTCCTTCGCGCGTCAAGGACTCTGGACAATATTGTCACCGAGGTGCACGCTTATCAGAACGACTACGAGGACCTGCTGAAGCTCCGAGAAAAAATTCTCTGCGATCACTCGATGAAAGTCCTGTTGGCGAAACTCGGGGCCGAACGGCTGGGAGCTTTTCTCGCGGCCAAAGGGCAAACCTGCACGCAGCGCGAGGGCGAGGACGCCGGACTCTCCTGCCAGATAGCCACCGAGAGCCAGATGCTCGCTCACAATTTGCAGATCGACATCGGTGTTAGTCTTCAACAGTTGCAGAACGTTGAGAATCAGGTCGAGAAGATAAACGATCGTATGACCAATTCCGACGTTTTTCAACGTGAGCCTTTTTTTATATATTTTTTAAATTAACAACTCAGGTTACACAACAAAAATTCGTTATGAAAAAATGATCTCAATGGGTTACCACCCATCCAAAAAGTTAATTTTTGGACGTAGGATAGCTTACAGCAGAGTTTGGCAAAATACCAAAGAAATATACAAAATATTTTTTGTGCTACATTGGATAAGTACTTCGTTTGAGTATTTAAAATACCTAAAATAAATCATGTATTTTAAATACTGCCCAGCTCTGGTTTATGGTAACCATCCGGACGGACATACGTAATCCATTTAGATCACTTTTTTATACCAGATGACTTTTTGCCACCTGGAAAGAGAAAAAAAATGCACGATGCACGTGAACAAGAAGTGTTTGTTTGTCTGTAAAAACTATCTCTACCGTTTATGCGATATTATTTTTATTTAATGTTTTTTTTTCAGGAAAAACCGAACGACCTTCGAGCGCCACGAAAGCCTCGAGCGACGAGAGAGGTCCCGAATTTTTTACGGTCTTTATGGAACCGACGAGCAAGCCGAAGTACCATAATTTGGAGATAAGAAAAAGCAAAGCTCCGTTCGAGAGTAAAAATTGGCCTGACGATTCCGAGTGCGGTGGACAATCGACGAATGTCAACGAAGCGAAGCAATACGTACCGGTTCATTTACCACCGGAGAACAAGGGCTACGCGTGAGTATCCCAGTTTTCTACGCGATGGATAGCCATTACGAAAAAAGCCCTTGCGTTTCTGACGATCAGGACGCATCTGTTCGTGAGCGAGCTGATCGGCATAGATCCGGGCAAGGAACACACGCTTCCGTGGTATCCGCCTACCTGCCAAACGCCCGATACATACGATCAGAGAAACATACCGCCGTTGTTGTTGATAGCGGCCGGCAGCAGCAGCGCGAATACACCGGAGAGTAGCCTCGCACCGTTCATAGCTAACTTGGTGAAGGGCGCCGAACTCGCTGAGATTGGGCAAAGAATTTTAACGGCTACCAAGGCGGTAAGCAACATCGCAATGAAAGTAGCTCTTAGCAGTTTTTGAAATCTTTTTTTTATATCCATTTCCGACTGACATCGTCTTGCGGTTCCACTCGTGAGATGGCGTTCTATTTAGAAATTATCCGATCGATCTAACGATTCTTCGATTCGTACTTCGAAAAATTGAAATTTATAAAATTTCAATTATCAATTATGTCTCGATCTCGATAATGACCATTAGGCATGATTTTTTCATTTGTTCATTTGAAAACCACTTTGGGATCTAAACCACAATCTACGAAAACGATAAATCATGTGTGACGATTTATTTCAAATCGGCGATCGACAGAAAGTCGCCGCGCCATGGGTACTATCAGTGCTGGCGTCGCTGCACTGGCGCGTTATCGGCAAGCCGAGAAACGCCTTGGACTGTCTTCAGCAAGCCCTGTTAGCGGTACCGGCGAAATTCCGGGACGTGCCCCTTGTGGCCATCGCCTCTATCGGGCACAAGCTCGGTTTCGTCGACGAGGCATTGAGGACCGTCAAAGAAGCTCTGCGTACGAATTCCGTCGAGGTAATAATAAATAATCATCATTCGTGAAATTACCGACAAACAAAAATACAAAAATGCAAAAATTTAACATCGACTTTGTTTACTTTTAGCCCACGACGAATTATCTCTACGCGTCTTTGCTCCACGCAAAGGGCAACAACAACACCGGCGCCATTCACCATCTCAAACAGGCGCTCAGAGTAGACGCCGAATTAATGGAAGGCCGAGCGTTAAAGTTACTGAAAACACTGACGTGCGAAAAAAGGTTGAGTACAAGCCAGTCAGGTGAATAACTCAGAGATTAAAAAAAAACTTTTATCCCGGAACTACCTATAACGAAGATTTTTACATCATGTTTTTTTTTGTTTTGTTTTTCCTCTCTCGCAGGTCACCTCGGGGGAGTTGAGGGACTCGAGAGTTCGGGATTGACGTGTTTGTCCCCGGAGATGATAGTGCGGCACGATTTGCACGAGGGCGAGACCGTTCTTTGCGTCGAGGACGGCGAGGACTGCAGACCAATACAGTGCTTCGCGATGAAGATGAACGTAGACGCGAGCACCGCTCCGTGACCGATTGACAATCATTGAACATGCCTTTGCGGTTATTTATACACAAACCCTTTCGACGGACCAAGACGAACGCGCAATATCGACGCTCAAAATTTTACAATAAAAAACAAAAATCTCACAATACGAAAAAAAACATATCGATTTTACGCGATTAAGCGACGCATCGACATTCCACGATTGCGACTGGCAACACGATTGGCCTCGAAAAATGGGCACTGGGAATACAAGGAAAAAACGAGGACATTCCTCCGCGTGACAGTGGATCTTACACATCCCCCAAATGTTCTTAAGTACAATAGCATCCGTGTGTTTTCGTGTAATCTATTGTAAAACGTTACTTACCTGTTGTACGAACCGACTTTTTGTACGTTTTGTGTCTGATAATAAAACAAACAAAAAACTTAATTCTTTTGTCGAATGAATGAATTAAAATCACGAGAGTGCGTCAATCGTCGATCGTCATTATAGCAACGTATTATAGCGTACACTGTAAAAAAAAATTGTAAATGTACCGGACTGGAAGTTTTTATGCAAAAAGTTGTACATTAAATTCAATGTACAATTATAACTGAAAAATTGTTGAGTTTAAAGAAGATTATTAAAATTAAAGAATTCTCAACGCTTTTAATACATTAAACATTAACTTTTCATAACAATTGTACACGAAATTTAATGTACCAGTTTTAGCATAAAAACTTCCAATCCGGTACATTAAATTCCATACAAATTTTTTTTTAGACTCTGCGAACACCAAAGTTTCTCGAATGAAAAATCGCGGGCGATATTGATCATTTAATTCGAGGCGCAAGATCGTAACTTTTTGCGACAGGTTACTCGTACCGTTTCGGCATCGCCTCGGCCGGCCTGAAAAAATGCATTCCACCGAGAATGCAGAAATGCGAATAGAACGTCGCTTATCGAGTGTACGAGTAGAGCTCGTCACCGCAGTCAAGTAATCGACGAGTTATAAGGTTCGCGACGTGCCCCGTGCAACTGGTTCAAAGAATCGACCTGGGAAACCAGTAAACTTTCGAGGTATAACATTTCCAGTCGCTGACGGCTATTTAAATAATTAATTCACTAGGCAGGAGACCACGAGAAGGCGACGACTTTCGATCGATTCTCTTGCCCACGCATCGTCGGCCTCAGAATCCATTCAGCGATCGCATCGTAAGAAAATTCACGCAGACGTTTATCTCTATTATGAAATCATAATTTGTTCGCAAATAACCCGAACATTTAATAACGACCCCAATTCAATATTTTTAAAATAGGTTCCAACTTTGCAAAAATAAACAAATCTGTAAATAAAACGAACAGAGAAATTGTGAATCTGCGAAAAACATGAAATCATTTTACAAGCCGACTAACGCAATTAGCCGTTGATGTAGCAACTCTCCATCCCGCTTTCATTAAAAGCCACACTTTCCTTTGAATCTCTCACCCACGCATTCAGTGATTAAAGCGCAAAAAATGCCCCCAGATATTTATCTCTATCATAAAATCATAACTTGCTCGCGAATAACCCGAACATTTAATACCGTCCAGATTCCAAATATTTAAAAAAAATGTTATCATTTTGCAAAAAATTAATTTAATAAATTAAAAACAAAAAAAAATCAACCGAAACATTGTTAATCCGCGAAGATCATTAAATAATTTTACAAGCCGAGGAAGCACGACTGACAAATAACCTGAACATTTAATACCATCCCGATTTCAAATATTAAAAAAAAATGTTACAATTTTGCAAAAAAATGAATTTAGTACATTTCCCAAAAAAAAAAAAACAAGAAACCCACCTTTGTTAATCCGCGAAGTTCATGAAATAATTTAACAAGCCGAGGAACGACTAACTAAATTAGGTTTGTTAATCCGCGAAGTTCATGAAATAATTTAACAAGCCGAGGAACGACTAACTAAGTTAGGTTTGCAGCTCTTCGTCTCGCTCGCGTTGTAAGCCACACTTTCGAGTCCCGATCGAGTGGGCGGTTTACGTGGGTCTTCATCCGACTCACCTGTGCGGACGATTTCCTGTTTGTTCGTATCACCTCCGGAGGGGGTTTCCCCTCTCCCCGGGTCCGTGTATCGTCTTACCGAATGTCCTCGTGATACGTTACGCTGCGTAATGGAAGCCCCATCATAGCCGCTGTCACACGCACAAGAGTCTCATGTCTAATCTTGTGCAGTGGCCAGCAGCTGCACTGGGGTCCAACGGCCACCGTTCGCGGTGACTCTCCTGATATAGTTTCACAACGACGAATATACAAAAAAAAAAAAAAAGATTTAATATTTAATTAAAAATTAATATAATTAGGGAAATTGAAAGGTCTTTTGGGTCTGCACTTGTCGTGGTCGACTTTGACGCACGGTCCGGCGACACGCTAGCACGGATCTTGATCGCATGAAAGATTCATTCCGGTCGGCATGGCCAAGAGTTCGTGATACTTTAATGAGGCGAGGAGCTTCGAGCTTTATGGCCGAGGAAAGCGAAACGTTTGCAATAATTCATGGATATGAACTTCTTTTCTTTTTCTTTCTCTTAGTTCACTCTAGTATAGTGGAAAGTTCTTCGTTCTACAATTTCTGGTGTTCCTTCGGAGTGGAAAACCGCTCGATTCCTCGACGGCCCACTGAGCGCAGTTGGGACCGGAAATAGTGCAATAAGATGGCGCTCGACGCGCGGAGTTTCGGGCTTTGTGGCTGAGGATAGCGAAAGGTCTGCAAATAATTCATACTTGTGTACTTGAAAAATTTACAACGTGTGTAAATGTGTTTGTAAAATGTGTGTTGTGTAAGAAAAAAAAGAGTTCTTATGAACTCTTTTCTTTTTCTTAGTTTACTCGAGGCTAGTAAAGTTCTTCGTTCTACGATTTTTGTACTGAAAAAATTATCAGTGACTCAAGTAAAATCCGCTTGCGGACTGCCAAAGAAAAAAATTGTTGTTTCAATTCTACTTTCAGTTCTCACAATTCCATACGGGATTGAAACGACAGCGTGTCACCTTGAAAGTCTTGCCGTCATTGTTTCAATGTCATACGTAATGTCATATGTAATTGTAAGAATTGAAAGAATTGAAAGTAGAATTGAAAGAATTGAATGTAGAATTGAAAGAATTGTAAGAATTGAAAGTAGAATTTTTTTCAGTGTGGTATTCTTTCTGAGTGGACAACCACTTCATCCCTCGACGGTCCACCGTGCGAATTTGGGACCGGAAATAGTACAAGAAGATGGCGCCCAATGCGCGAGGCTTCGGATTTCATGGCTGAAGAAAGAGAAACGTTTGCAGTAATTCTCAGTTCACTTGAACTAGCGTCAAGTTCTTCGGTCTACAATTTCCGGTATTTCTGCGGAGTGGCAAAACGCTCGATTCCTCGACGGTCCACCGTGCGAAGTTTAGACCGGAAGTGGTACAAGAAGATGGCGCTCGATGCGTATTGCGTCGGTTTGATTATCACCGATCGAAGCTTCCGACAACTTGGACTCGGTCGAAAAAAAAAAATGGGAGAATTGCGTAAAGAGGAGAAAGAGAAAAAAAAATTAAATCGCTGGATTATCGTGTCGAGCTGTTTGGTTGAACCGCGGGGAAAAGGAAGTAAGCGATCGTTGGATGTGGCGGTGAAACGGTGACGTTGGTAAAATGCCTCGGGAACGCTTATATCGTCGAGGTGAAGCCCTAGGTGAGCTGTAGGAAACGGACATCTGGAGGTGCTATAGAACGACGGAACAGTTCGGGTTCTTATGGAAAATTCAACGAGTTCGATCTCGGACGAATGGTGCGAGGGTGTACGATTGTGTCCAGGACAGTTGTTACGCGCGACGAGAACTCTACAGTACGTGTTGCGGATGGTACCTTGCGACGGTATAGTTGTCCTATGTATGGAACGACTATTTTCTGAATAACCGCTGAGCAGGGCCTTCGGTCACTCCGCGTCACTGATAACAGACGAAGTCGCCGCTATAATGGTCGCGAAATTAGCGCGGCTCGGGGAAACCGGGTCGCCGGTTACGAAGTGAATTTCGGCCGACGAAACGCCCGGCGATGAAAAATCGTACAATCAGGAAACGATTTACACGATATTTTTTTTTTCTTGGGGAAAAAAAAGTTAAGTTGACAAGCGAAAAAAATAAGTAAAATTGACGCGATAGAAGATGGTAAATATGACAAGAAAAAGAGTAGTAAAAGTACGACGAAAAAAATTTAAACGATTAAAAAAATAGTAGAATTGACCCAAAAAAACAGTAAAAATTATTTTTTTCTATGGTAACAGTGATAAAAAAAATAGTAAAAATGATGTTAAAAAATAGTAAAATTAACACCAAAAAACTGGTGGCGTTTCATGATAAAAAAAATGTCCGTGCACCATACAAGTTTTTTTTTGCATTGCGGAGAGCAATGAGAGTTGCAGAAAACTTGCAGCAAGTTTTCGGGCCCGTAGAAACAAAGTGGAATAAAAATGTTTTCCACCGTGTAAAAAGCAAAATAATTCAAGCAACGACAGGTAGGATGTCACTCTTGAAAAAAAATACGCAGAGCCGGTAACGAATTGAAAGCTCTGAGGGAGGAGTTTTTCGAACTTATAGCTGAGGGCGCTCTCCTCCGTTTTACTGACGCGATGTACTCTTCTCGAACCGACCTTACACAACGGCGCACAAGTGATCGAATGAAAACGGAAACATCGGAGCACTTTTACCATCCACTGTTCCCAGCACAACTGCCGTTAGTATGATACTTCACCCCCTGTTATATACCACGGTCCCACGTGGTCAACTAATCCGTCGACCAATGGCGCGACGACTGTGAAACTGTACGACCAATCGGGGAGTGTACGTAGGTGGTGCGTAGCTTCGGAAATAAGGGCAAAATAATTACGCTCCACTATAGACAACATAAGCTTTGTAACGCTGAGAGCCCGATTCGATTGACGAACTGACAAGGAAATTAAGATTTTCCTGTCTTCATCGTGTCACGATAATTATAACGTTTAAGGTGTTGAAACGTGAGGGGTAAAAAAAATCATCGACACGTGGTTAGAAAATAAGTCAATATTTTTTTGGAATATTGAGGCTTATCATAAATTCAATATTGAATTCTTGATAAAGTTAATTAAAGTTAATTAAAGACGAAAGTTAATAGTTTTTGGCAATTTTTTTTTACTCTGCCGGTAGATTCGCTGAAAATCATTCTAGAAGTATATTATTTATTTGATTTATTCGGTTAGTAGGTGACGTGGGAGAGTGGGGCAAAACGGACTTTCTTAACAAACAATTTATTCACGGGTAAACGTAGGTTAATGCGTAGCTTCGGAAATAAGGCCAAAATAATTACGCTCCACTATAGACAATAAAAGCTTTGAATCGCTGAGAGCCCGATTCGATTGACGAACTGATAAGGAAATTAAGATTTTTCTGTCGTCATCATTTCACGATAATTATTACGGGGGAAAAGGTAGAAAAAAAAAAAAAAAATCAACGACAAGTCGTTACAAAATTAGCCAATATCGAGGCTTATTATGAATTGAATTACACGAAAGTTAATTTACTTTGTAGCCATTTTTTTTACTCTGCTGGTAAGCTTGTCGGGATTTTCTATCTAAAACTATATTATTTATTTCAGTTATTAGCTTAGTAGGTAATATGAGAGAGCGGGGCAAAACGGACCATACAAAAAAAATGTATTGATGGGACGTAAAAAGAGTCTCATGTAACGACCAGGACAGGTCCATTTTACCCCATCCAACTTCCCACATCTAGGCCGCCACGCGCGGTTTTTACTTCGGCATATGCTTTCCCGCAGCCGTAAAAAAAAAAAATTCTCTTGCATAACTTCGTCTTCAATCGCACAGACTTCAGCTGAAGTCTATGTTTAACGATACCGCGAGCCGGTGAATCCTTAAAAACGTGGAGCTCAGGGACGGAGCTCCGAAGGAATTACACACCCCGTTCTGTAAATAGCGCGCATGATTGGGTGAAAAAAATACATCCATAACGGGGGGTAAAAAAAAGCGGGGCAAAACGGACCACCTTAACAATCTCTCATCCCGAATGAACGCCACTGGTCCATCTTGCCCCGTTACGAAAATCGCACCGAGGTGGTCGAGAAGTTGAGCTCAGAATAATTATCTTCAACGACTCGTTACCAACCAGACCGCTAGGCCTCGAACAATAATTTCCCTCGAACCCCCTCACAGATCGCGTTTGATTTTTTTTCCGGATATCCGGTTTCTCGCGCCCGCGTCTCAACCCTCGAAACTCGAGGTCGTCGAACGTCAACGATCCTTTCGTGACTCGCGAGTTCGAGCTATAGAGCTACACGACTGTGAAACAACCCCCCCCCCCCTCCCCCTTCGCCCCCCCCTTGTTGCCTCTTATAGTGTATAGATAGACAGGACAGTCGTTGCGCGGATCGAATCTAATAAGGGTGGAATGCGAGTAGAGCTCGTTGCAGAGGAAAAAAAAAGGTGGCACCCCCGAGCCCCTTTGCGCCCGGGTGGTAACACTAGCCGAGTAAGCTCTCTCTCCGGCACTTTTCAGGATTCGGGCTTAGCACCCCGCATCGGCTTCTTCCATCTCTCGCTATCCTTATCTTGCGACCGGTGCACAACACCCTCGGGCGCGCAGGGCCCGACTCGACGCTTTTTCTTACTACTGAATTAGACCAATGTGTCTCGCCTACTGTTATTGCCGTTCAAAGTATAAGATGGGTGTTGATATTTTTATTTTTTATTATTGTTGTATATAATTATTTTATTTTTTTATATAATAGAGAAATTATGTTTATACTATGTATTGATGCACTGTAAAAATAAATTGTACATTTAATGTACTGGAAGTTGGAATTTGCACACATTAATTACATTAATTGAACATTAATGTACTTTTTTTAAAATAAAAATACCGGATATTAAAATTACGAAAGCAGTTGCCTGAAACTTATAAACATTTTCATTAAAAATACAGTATTTTACTGTAAAAGTGCAACGCACATGAATTTGAAATTTTTGAAGATTGTGCAAAAAAGTTTCCTATACCGTTAGTTAATTCTCAAACAATTTTTTTTTACAGTGCGGCCTATTTATTGTATAATATGCGTCGTACATAATGCACTCGTTTCATTCGCGATTAAGGAACGAAGGCTGTAATTACAAAAAGAAAAGGAAAAAAAAAACATGACTCTGAAGATATTTGCATAAAATTTCATCTTTGCCAAATTTCTATCGATGACCTGTTTTATAGGCAAAAAAACAAAAATTGTTCGCATGTAGAATGTTATTCTCTAAGCGAATTTCCCCGAGCGAAGTTTGCCTGATGCAAAACATAATTATAACTTGAAAGAATTTAGTCTCATGCGGATATTTTCAGGATCGTAAAATTATGTGCATAAACGCCGAACATAATTTCTATAATTAATTACGTGAGATTTCTGGGGATCTCTTGGCTGCTCGGCTGGACCTCGGCTCGTCATTGATGACCTGGCGATGTCGCATCGATGATCATATAGGTACCCACCTTAAGTTTATGTCATATTTCATATCGCAATTGTACAATGAAATAAGACAGAAACATAAGACGGCTTGCCTATTTTATTATCAAATTTCTCTGCTCCTCAGGCCCCCTCGCTGTCCTCTTCGAGTCTTCGTCCTCTTCCTCTATGGCGGCGATTTCTTTCGTCGTCGATTTTTTTAATATTTTTTTTTTATGATTAAAAAAAATTAATTCCATCTTTCGATGATTCACAAATGCAAGAATCCGGTCGACGCCAATGTGCGAAAAAAAAGTTGTTACGTGATACAGTGCATGGCCAACAGACTGCAGTGTCGGATTTGGTGTAGCGTGACACCGGGGGAGGGGCCGATGGTTTTTTTTTTACCGCAGTAACTTCACGAGGGTGAGAAATGAAGCTTTCGCCGAGAGGCCTATAAAAAAAATTATATACGCATTTTCGGATCGAGTACGGACCGCTTAGAGGGCGGGGACGATCGGTTATTGATACATGCCAATCACTGTGCCCTTAGCCTTTGTCAAACCATTTACACGCCACTGTGCAACTTTTTAATTATTATTAGAGGTTGTTGTAAATCTACAATTTTTGGCGACCTTTGGTCAATTTTTGGCGAAAAATTGTACATTAGGAGCGGCTGGGGGTATTTTTTTGACGCAGTTATTGCACGAGGGTGAGAAGTGAAGCTTTCGTCGAGAGGGCTATAAAAAAAAATAATATACGGACCGCTTAGAAGACGGAGACGACCGGTTATTGATGGCAATCATGCTAATCATGCCAAACATGCCAATCACTGTCTTATTACCTTTTATTAAAAAATGTCCACCCTACAGTGCAATAATGGTACTAATTCATTTAATTAAATGGGAAGCGGG
Source organism: Ichneumon xanthorius (assembly GCA_917499995.1). Classification (NCBI taxonomy): domain Eukaryota; kingdom Metazoa; phylum Arthropoda; class Insecta; order Hymenoptera; family Ichneumonidae; genus Ichneumon; species Ichneumon xanthorius. Next base: position 13,009,076 of record OU824205.1, on the reverse strand, counting down.
AATTAAAAAAAAAACATTATTCGAGACTCATAGATCTACCGTTATCGGCAACCTTTGGTCCATTCTTCGTTAAAATGGTAAATTCATTAAAAAAAAAAAAAAACGCTGCAGCCACCCCAGTTCCATACGCATCGATATTACTTCCTGCGGTTCGTTTTAATCATTCGCACGCACTCTCGTCGTCTCGACCAGGAGTCCGCGAAGGCACCGAGCCCGCACGTAATATAGAGTTGCATAAGAAGCCATCTAAAAAACTTCCACCGGTAAACTGGATTAATCCCAACCACCCCCGGGGAAGCCCTTTCAGACTCATTGGCGTAGAACCCAAAAACCACCATTCCTTATACAACAGTAAATAATAAACAACAAAGTAAATAAATAAAATAAATAAATATTTCTCTTCCCATGCACAAAAAAAAAAAAAAAATCCTCACATTATTTATTTAATTTCTATCAATAATCCATCCTACAGCCCTCGATCATTTTTATACATAGATATTTTCATCTATAATTTCACCTCCAACGATTATTACATCTATCGATCGAATCGAGTCAGTTGTCAAAATTTTCTGTCCAAAAAATGTACCCAAACGACAAGTGAAATTTTGCAAAGACCTAAAACAATTTTTTTATTTTCATTTTTTTTTTTTATTTTTTTTTTTTAAAGGCGTATGTTTAAAAATCGGAACCAAGGTGGAAGAAAGTTCAAGTAGCGCGAGTGCGAGACCAGTCGGACGTGGTAAAAGCGCGCACCTGAAAGGGGTCGGCCCGACGTCGATAAGGCACTGTCGCGCCGAGCTCCCTCAATAATGCAGCAACCCAGTGTGTTCACGATTTTACCTTGCCTCGCGATATTCCCTCAGCGTCGTACCCACAACCCTCGGCGCAATGTGCTGGCCGTGTGCACCCTCTCTAGTCCGCTCCCTGCCGTACCTTTGACTTAACTCTGCTGCCGCTTTCGCCAAGCTCGGTACCGTTCGCCACTGCCCTCGTCTACCGGTAACACAGAGTTTTCCTCGCTACCCTCCACACCGCGGCCTCGCCGACACTTGTTGTCTTATACGCGGCGAGCGACGTCACAAAAAAAAGAAGCCTCAAGCTCTCCCTCGGCTCCTCAAATAATTAACTCGTCCCCTGAGAAATTCCGGAGATGGAGCGGCTCGTATACGACGCCGAAGTTCGACGATTATTTAGCTTCCAAAGTACCAAATAAACCAGTGTTTCCATTTCGTTTTTTTTTTCGGCTTCGCTCGGGTGAGAGGGGCCAAAATGGACCACTCTGGACTTGTGATGAAACTTTCCTCTCAATGTCCCGAAAAAAAATGGTAAAAATGGTCCCTTCTGGGGTTTTCAAACCTCTGCACGTTTTACGAAATTGGGCAGTTCGATCCCGATAATCTGAATTGGTAAAATGGTAAAAAAATAAAAATTTGGGGATGCAGAAAAAGGGAAAATTTGATGCGCGTTTCCAGCCAGGATTCTTCGCGAAGCGGGTTCTTTTCTATAATAAATACCGATTCCAGGAACATTCTCGACTCGGGGCGAACATTTCTTTTCCACATCCCGTAAGAAAAAAACCCAGCTTCCTCTATGCGGAACCAAAATGGTAAAAATGGTCCATCCTATCCCTTTCAACCCCCGCACTTTTCCCGAAACTGGCCACCTCAGATCATCCTCTCGACCGATTAAAAAAAAAATTGGGTACGCAGAAAAAAAAAGTGACATTTTTGATACCATTTTCGGGCCACGATTCTTCGTCGTCTCGGATAGCGAAGGGGTTTCTTTTCTATAAATAGCGATTCCCGGACAAACCCTCTCTATACATAGACATTCGGGTCACCGTGGGGGGGGGGGGGGGGGGGCGCGGAGGCTTAGCGCGTCTTCAAACAATCTCACAAGTGTCCGGGATAAATTGTACAGAATAATCCACACGGGCAGGTGGATAGCGATAGCCGAGGAAGAGGAGGAAGAGGAAGCGGCAGCAGGCAGGTGGAATGTGTTCGAGGACACCGAGCGGGCAGGGGGTGAGCGTAGAATGACGGAAGGAAGGAAGCCGAGCGAGATAGGAGGGTCGGGTGGGGGGTGGGGCTGGGGGGAGGGGGTGTCGAAGGAAATCTCGTAGGATGACCCAGTTTCTCGTGATATGAACGGGTACCCCATTGACCCAGGTTCGTTGCCGGGCAACGGCACACCATACGAACCGCCTGCATCTCTCGTAGTGACGATCAACTAAACACACTCCCCCCTCCCCCCACTCCCTCGACGCAGGACTCTTCGCTCCCCGAGATACATCGATTTCATTGACTACGTCGCGTCAAAGTCGAACGATTAAATTTCGTCGACAGCGATATCGACATTTAAAAAAAAAAAATTATTATATCATGCGTAATAAATTTTTCGGCACTAAATCGCGCAGCTCAGGGGGAATATTTTATGAATGAATCGACACTCTCTGGCGTCGTTCGTATTCCTCGGTGCTTCACAATCAACCGATCACTAATCCGCGTCACCAAAAAAAATTATAATGGGTAGAATATTTATTTTTATATTTATATCAAATACCAGTCAATATATTTAGAGGTCCCTCACACGAAGAGTATAAAATGTAACGTATGTATTTTTTTTTTTCAGGCATACGAATATGAGTTTCACGGAATTATGCTTATTTTCAAAAACTGTACCTGGCCAAAACGTAACAACGAATGAAATGTAAAAAAAATTCGTATGAAATTTAATGTACAATTGTGATGAAAAATTAATGTTCAATGTATTAAAAACATTGGAAATACTTAATTTTTAAAAATGTACTTTAATTTTACTATGAAACTACTTTACTTTTAACAATTCACTTTAATTTCAATGAAAAAGTACATTAAGTTTTCATCATAATTGTACATTAAATTAAATGTACCAGTTTTTGCATAAAGACTTCTAGTCCGGTGAATTAAATATACAATTTTTGTTTTACAGTATAAATTTAAAAAAAGAATCGTTAAAGGCTCCGAGCCTTGTTAATAATTTTTTGATATTTGGTTGTAACTCAGTTGTTAATAAATGTCGATGGTCCGTTCAATGGAGGTTCGATTCGGATCGAGCTTTCGTGGTCGCGAACATTTTTCCGACTGAGAGGCGGATGAGTGCGTGTCCCTACCCTCGCAGTCGCCGTCGTCGACGGCCCAGAGAGACCGGAGATGCAGAGAGGGAGAGAGAGACGGGAAGAGGGCGTCCCGAGAGAGGGGGTCAGGATTGTGAATGACGCGAATGCGGGTCACCGGGTCATGTTGCTCAATCCCCCATCGGCGTCCTGCTCAATGGGGCTTTATTTATGGAACGCGCCGCCGCGACCGTCGCGTTTCTGACTATTACGCGTTCCCCCGAGAGCGATCAGAAGAAACCCTCTCCAACCCTCATGTACGTTTTTTTTCCTCCCCGCCAACCCCGTCTCACACTACGACATCGTCGACTCGATCTACCGCTCTATTATGCCCTACACTATATAATTAAGTTATAAACTTGCAATTACTTGACACAACGAATACGTCGAGAAACCATTTTTATCTTTATTTATAGCGAGAATTGTGTGAGTGCTTGCGTCAGACTCTGTGAGTATCTGCGGGTCTTTGTGAATATTCTGCGTGAGTACTTGTGAGTAGCTGTGTAAAGCTTGGTGAGAATCTGTGTGAGGTCTGTGAGTATTCGTGGGAGTCTCCGTGAGTTGCTGTGAGTACCTGTATTGCTATCTCTGAGTCTCTGTCATCATCTGAGTTAGAATCGGTGTGAGCGCAGTGAGTATCTGTATGAGCTTGTGCAAGCATCTGTGAGTATCTGTTCGAGTGAGTATGAGGCTCTGTGAGTACCTGAGTTATCATATGTGCAAGGTCATTGAGTATTTGTATCTGTGAGCAAGTGTATGTGAGGATCGGCTCGCGTCCGTTTGAGGCTCTGTGAGTACCTGAGTTAGTATCTGTAAATTTCTGTGAGTACCTGAGTTAGTATCTGTGAATTTCTGTGAGTACCTGAGTGAGCATCTGTGAGTTTCTGTGAGTACCTCAGTTCGTATCTGTGAATTTCTGTGAGTACCTGAGTTAGTATCTGTGAATTTCTGCGAGTATCTGAGTTAGTATCTGTGAATTTCTGTGAGTACCCGAGTTAGTATCTGTGAATTTCTGCGAGTACCTGAGTTAGTATCTGTGAATTTCTGTGAGTACCTGAGTTAGTATCTGTGAATTTCTATGAGTACCTGACTTAGTATCTGTGAATTTCAGTGAGTACCTGAGTTAGTATCTCTAAGTCTCTGTGAGGACCTAACTTAGTATCTGTGAGTTTCTGTGAGTACCTGAGTTAGTATCTGTGAGTTTCTGTGAGTACCTGAGTTAGTATCTGTAAATTTCTGTGAGTGCCTAAGTGAGTATCTGAGAGTTTCTATGAGTACCTGAGTTGGTATCTGTGAATTTCCGTGAGTACCTGAAGTTACTATCCGTGAGTCTCTGTGAGTACCTGACTAAGTATCTGTGTGAGGCTGTGCGAGTATCTGTCAGTACCGCGTGAGTCTGAGTATGACGAACCAATTGCGGAATATGAGAATGAATGAAAAAAAAAAAAGAAAAAGAAAAAAAGATAGAAACATGCCGAATGAATCTATAAAAATACAGGTCTATACCTATATAGGTGTGCGCTCGTGAGAGATGCGAGGTAGATGCGCGCGATGACGGGGGATGACCTCGCGGTTCGAGCAGCCTTGGAAAACTGGGACTTTGAACCTCGATGCACTCATCTCGGGGGATGCTGGTGCGAGGGGGTTTTAGCTGTTTCCACGTATTTTATACATGTACGACGATTTATATGTCTATATATATATACCTATATATATATATACATTTTATGAATATATATAGATATTGGAGAACGCATACGCAAGCGAGGCGGAGAGGGACGATCCGAACGAGGGAGAGCGAGAAAAGACGACAGTTGGACAGAGGTAAAGGGGTGAGAGAAAGAAAAGAGAGGAACGATCAGCCGGTGACGTCAGTCGGCTACTGGCCAATCCGGCGTCCGCATTCTCCTGACGTCACTACCTCCCCCCGACATGACGGGCATTCCGCGAGGGAAGGGGGGGGGGGGCGAGCGAGGGGCCAACGACAGAGGAGGGGCTGTTCCCCGAACGGTTGAGAACTGCAAGGGTTCGGAACCATATTTTGACCCAATTAACGAAGTTAAATGGCCGCTAGGAAAATTGGCCACTGGCGTTCAGGTGGCAAGTGAGTGACGGAGGAGGGAGAAAAAAATACGCATACAGGCACGAACAATATTTCGGTAAATCTCTCGGGAACAAAGGAGGTGGTACTGATAAGCGCTTCTTTCGATTACTGCACAGTGGAAGCTTGTTCGTTGCTTTATGTTTTTTTTTTATAGAGTAACATTGCGGGGGTGAAATTTTGGTAAAAAATACTGAACTCTCGATCAGAGCCGGTTTATGCATAGTGGAAAAAAAAAAACAGTGGTCTGATGACTGATAAAGACGATGGGGAGTTTCCGGTCCGGGGAAAGAGCGAAAGGGGAATAGTTTTTTTTTTAATAAAGCAACATTGCTGGGTATTTTTTATAAAAATACTGAACTATTGATCAGAGCCGTTTTATGCATAGTGAAGAAAAAAAACAGTGGTCTGATGACTGATAAAGACGATCGGGGAGCCGGATGAGTCCGAGCGTTTCCGTTGCTCGGAAACAGCGAAAGGGGAAAAGGTTTTTTTTTTTTGCTTCCTCATAGAGAAAGCTTTGTTTTTTTTTAATAGAGCAACATTGTAGGGGATGCATTTTTTTTTTAATTTTAGAAACTGAACTGTCGATTCGAGCCGTTGTATGCACAATGGAGAAAAAAAAGGTGAGCTGATAATTGATAAAGACAATTGGGACGCAGGATGATTCCAAATGACTAACAACGAAAGGATCTTTTTTTATTAATCGAGCAGCATTGCTAGGGACGATTTTTTAAATGAAAAAACTGAACTGTCGATCAGAGCTGTTTTATGCATAAATGAAGAAAAAAAAAGTGAACTGACGACCGACAAAGACGATCGGGGAAGCGGGACGAGTCCGAGCGGAGTTTCCCTTGCGGAAAAACAACGAAAGGAGAGAAGATTTTTTTTTTTTAATAGAGCAACATTGCGGGAATGAAATTTTTTATTAAAAAACAGAAATGTCGACCAGAACCGTTTTATGCATAAATGGAGAAAAAAAAGTGAACTGACGACCGACAAAGACGATCGGGGAAGCGGGACGAGTCCGAGCGGAGTTTCCCTTGCGGAAAAACAACGAAAGGAGAGAAGATTTTCTTTTTTTAATAGAGCAACATTGCGGGAATGAAATTTTTTATTAAAAAACAGAAATGTGGACCAGAACCGTTTTATGCATAAATGGAGAAAAAAAAGTGAACTGACGACCGACAAAGACGATCGGTGAAGCGGGACGAGTCCGAGCGGAGTTTCCGTTGCGGGGAAACAACGAAAGGAGAACAGCGCGTTCCCTTTCGTCGGATAAACTATACGCGGGTTTCCCCGAAACGTGGGCGTGTGTTTGGACTGGCACGAAGTCCCCTCCACGTGCTTCACGAGAATTTCTGTGGCTCGAGCATCGGATAAATTTTCAATCGCATTGCCTTATCGGCTCGAAAGATTTTGCGACATAAATCGATGACGACGACGGTGTGAAGTTGAAATTTTTTTTTGGGTTCTTTTTGCGATTTTACACGAAATATACTTGCCTCAAAAGTGACAAGACAGAAGACGCATTTTTTTTTTTTTTAGTTATTCGTCTCTTCTATCCAATCCGAGAATCGCCGCTCGTTTCCGCGAAATCTTCGAATCCTCTTCTTACTTACCCGCTTCCAACTCGCCACTCTTTCTTCGCGCACCGAAGCCTTCTTTTTAGCAGTTTCTTTTTTTTACACTTCGCACGCCGAAAAATTAATACCGAACGCCCGTCGAGTATTCCAAGAGCAAATTTCGGCTGAAAACTTCCCTGCCCTTTTTTTCATTTTGTACCGTCCAGACGATGAAAAAAAAAAAAAAAATCGAGGATAGATTTTTTTTCAGAGACAATTTTCTCGAGCGGCCTGCGGGACTTTTCTTTAATTTTTTTAAGCGGTCGCGAAACTCTCGGGTCGGGGCGCTCGGGTTGCCGATTGTTCGTCGGAGGCTCGGGAATGGTCGCGATTTTTTTTTTTCCCGAAATCTCGAGTTTTTCAGTGACAAAAGTTGATCCGAAGAGCGCGACGTTGGCTCGACGACGGGTCTCGCGTTCGGGGCGTCCCGACCGCGCGTTTCAGTGGTCGAGGACGAACTGCAGTCGGGCAAAGTCTGACGGAACTCGGTGAGTTTCCACTGGCGAGAGAGGAGGCCGAGGTTGGCGGGTTGAATGGAGCCCGCTCCCGATTGGCTCCTCGTCCCATGACGTCACGACATTGATTGTCCCGTGCGCGCCGCACCACGTGGCCCGTTCAGGCCACCCAGCTCCCTCGCTTCCTTCGGTCTCGCGATACTGCCTCTTCTTCTTCTTCGTCCACTGTCCTCGGAGCTGCTTCTACTCCGTCAACGAAGATCGTTTCCGTTGTCATCGAAGATTTAACGCCGCGATTAAACGATCGTAGTTTTTCGCGAGCTTAAAAAAAAGGATCGATAAATGCGTCGTTAAAAAATTAACTTTTTTTTATAAACATGAAAGTGTTCACAGAATTTTTTTATTTTTTTATTTTTGATGTACTTCGATCCGTAGAAAAGTATTGCAAGAAATTACCCAATTGTCAAGCTTTTTCGATGGGTCAGATTTTGAAAAAAAAAAATTATTTACGGCCATTACGACTAGAAAATAAGCTTAGATAAAAGCGTCGTTGATAAATTATAATTTTTTTATAAACATGAAAACCTCCAAAGGTTTTTTTAATGAGCCCTCCGATTAGAAGAAGAATATTGCAAGGAATTACCCCATCGTTAAGCTTTTTTTTGACGGATCAGATTAAAAAACAAATTATGTACGTCCATTAAACCGAGAAAAAAAGGGAAATAAATTCTTTCCTAAGCATTTATAGGGCCGGAGCCAATACCGTCACCGGCCGACCTCATACCGCGACCATAAATTATTTTATCACTGCTAAAAAATTAACATTTTCTTATAAACATGAAAATCTCCACCGGAATTTTTATATATATCTAATAGTTCCCCCCCTCCGATTCGAGGAAAAATATTACCCCTACGTCACGCATTTTTGACGCGTCACATAAAAAAAAATTATTTACGGTCATTAAACCGAGGAAAAAAAGCGGTAAATAAATTCTCTTACGCAGTAAGTACCCTTCGAGCGTATACGGCATCGGAGCCGACGCTTACCGTCATCGGCTGACCTATACCACGATCATACATTATTTTATCGCAGCACGAAGTATTAATGTGTATTCGGATCAGTCACCTGCTGGAACTGCCCTTTCGATAGTTCAAGGCTCCGCGATTATTTCTTCGATGTGGATAGACGCCGAAAATACTCGCATCGCGTTATTTTTATCGCGGTTATATAATCGATGGGGATATATTCGTCGGGCGACACTTTCTTTCTTCGCGACATTGGATGTTCGGTGTTCGGGGCTGCTCCGGCGGGAAGGGTGAGGAGGGGGAAGGGGTGGGGGGAAGATGTGCGCTATTATCGGTGGCGATCTTCGTCACGTACTCCAACATCTATACTATTCCTACTACAAATTAACTCGGCCTCGCGTAGACTTGCGCCCCTAGAGAGGGGTCGAAAGATATAGGGGGGGGAGGAGGAGGGGGGGTGATCGTTTCCCTCTAATCGAATCCCGAATTCTTCGATAATTCGGCCTTAAGCTCCGACCATCTGTGCACTCTCCGTTACATGAATGTACACATACGAATACGTAAATGTCACGTAAAATTATTTATGAATATCTAATCTTAGATCGTACTTTTTACGCTCAACCGCTCACGGCTTTTTTACAACCCTCTTGTTCTCCTTTGGGGCCGGCGTAAATTGACCCTGTAACATTTGTCTCCGCAATTAACCATTACCGTTATACTTCTCTGTTTTCCTCTCGCGAATCATAGAGCATTAACTGTATATTGTATATTGTGTATTGTATAATGAAAGGTAAAGCTTATTGAACGTGGACGGGGAGCAGCGTCAACTTGGATTCTCCCCTTGCTTGATTGGAGTATTAGACATGTTTATAATAAAAAAAAGTATAACATTTGTTCTATAGCAATTGTCCATGACCGTCACACATCTACGCTTTCCGCTCTTGAACCACAAAGTATATGTTATATGTTGCATATTATACAATGAAACATTATATATATTGAGCCGCCAACGATAAAACTCAACTATTAAAAAAAACAAAAAAATAAATTAATAATAATAAAATACTAAACGGGCTGTTCGCAGCCGCCCCGCCTCATTCACCCAGTCCTTCCCCGTCCCTCAGGCCCAACTATTAAAAAATTCAAATATAAAAACAACATAAAAAAAAAACAAAATAATAATAATAATAAAATACTAAACGGGCTATTCGCAGCCGCCCCGCCTCATTCACCCAGTTCTTCCCCGTCCCTCAGGCCCAACTATTGAAAAATTCAAATATAAAAACAACATAAAAAAAAACAAAATAATAATAATAATAAAATACTAAACGGGCTATTCGCAGCCGCCCCGCCTCATTCACCCAGTCCTTCCCCGTCCCTCAGGCCCAACTATTGAAAAATTCAAATATAAAAACAACATAAAAAAAAACAAAATAATAATAATAATAAAATACTAAACGGGCTATTCGCAGCCGCCCTGCCTCATTCAGCCAGTCCTTCCCCGTCCCTCAGGCCCAACTATTAAAAAATTCAAATATAAAAACAACATTAAAAAAAAACAAAATAATAATAATAATAAAATACTAAACGGGCTATTCGCAGCCGCCCTGCCTCATTCACCCAGTTCTTCCCCCTCCCTCGCCGTTGCCTACGACCCTCAGGCCGCCCCCTCGTCCCTGCCCCTCCCTCGGTATCGTTCTCCAGCAACAGCACGACCGGTATCTACAGCCCGGTGCAACTATCATCGTTCCGGTGGCAGTACGTCGAGCAACCCTCTCTCGGTCACTCTCTCGCGGCGCGTCCTCGGCACAGATCCTCTCCTCACGGCAGGCCAGGCGAGGCCACACAGGGTAGGGCATCGGAGCAGAGCCAGAATGAGCGTGGGGATGCTGTGTGCGAGGCCGGGGACGCCTAGGCAGCAGCACCAGCAGCAAGCAGGCAACTGGGCTTTCAGGTCGATGCACCCAGCGACGGAGGTTCGACGCCCGGCGTTCCATGACGTCATTCGGAGAGCCGAGAGAGCGGCCCGCGTTCATCCCCACATCCCCGTCGCACTCTCGAACCCGCTCGCAGAGTCGAGGACGATGGAATCGCCACACGCAGGACGGCGAAATATCGGGACGAGGGGAGGGGCGGGGGGAAATAGGCAGTGGACGTAGTTTGCGTATAGGTCGGGGGTGAATTTCTAAAAGTGGGTCGCCGCCACCTGATTTCACCTAATTGGCTCCCATTCGGGAAAGACACGGATATATAAGAATCTCTTATACTCCTAATCTCTTATCTCCTGAGCGATTTCTCATCCGTTCTTCGAACCGATTCGGGATGCGTAAATAAATACATATAATTTTTTTTTTATTATGCTAATGTAGGAAGATTCGTTTCGTGACCAAAGATCTTAAAATTACATCCAGGGTTCGCGGAATCCAAGGCATAAATACGTCGATTTCTATCTGAGCGATTTCTCATTCGTTCTTCGGACCGATTCGAGATGCAGAAAAAATATATTTAAAAAGAAAATTTTAATTATGCTAATGCAGGAAGATTTGTCCGGCGACCAAAGATCTTCAAAGTCCGTCCAGGGCTTTGGGAATCCAAGGTATAAATCTGTCGATAACTATCTAAGCGATTTCCCATCCATTCCTCGAACCTATTCGAGATGCATAAAAAATACATATAAAAAAAATTCTAATGTAGGTAGATTTGTCTCGCGATCGAAGATCTTCAAAGTCCGTCCAGTGTTTTGGGAATCCAAGGCATAAATCCGTCGACAACTATCTAAGCGATTTCCCATCCATTCCTCGAACCGATTCCAGATGCATAAAAAAATACATACAAAAAAAAGATCTTCAAAGTCCGTCCAGGGTTCGCGGAATCCAAGGCATAAACCTGTCGATAACTATCTAAGCGATTTCCCATCCACTGTTAGAACCGATTCGAGATGCATAAAAAGTACATATAAAAAAAATAATGCTAATGCAGGAAGATTCGTCCCGCGACCAAAGATCTTCAAAGTCCTTGCAGGGTTCGCGGAATCCAAGGCATAAATCCGTCGATATCGAGTGCAGGCGGGATGACTGATCGATGTGCTGCGGATTAATATTCTTGTTGCGGGATCGCTCGACGGGGGGGGGGGGGGGGAAGGGGGACGAGTGTGGTACCGGGGACCAGTATGCTCAGTCGATAACCTGTCCCTGACGTAACGCCTGCACCGGGACTCGCCGATTCTCTCTCACCCGCGGCAGGAGGATCCGGCGAAGAGGGAAGCGGCGAGGTCGGAGGGAGTTGGGCAAAAGGCGATGACGATATACACAGGGCGAACGGTTCGTGGGGGGGTTAGCAGGGAGCCAAAGGGGCGCCCCGGCGGAACTAGGTCACTGGAGCTTCATTCACATTACGCGGCCATTCATGAGATCTGCGCTAACCGTTCGACTTTCGTGTACCACGGCGACAGACTTTTCGAAAGCTTTTTTTTTTTATTCCACTTTTTTTTATTTGTTTTTCTTACATTGCCGAAAGAAATATAACGACCGATGTATCGCTTTCTCGCGTCTCGGAGACTCTTGCTTATTTTTGAGGACGACGTGTCCGCCATTGTCGGACTCGCGATTCCCGTTCTGTATTTCTATAGCGCCTATGAATGAAATGTTAAGATCGGTTAAGAAAGCTTTTTTTTATTCTACTTTTTTTATTTGTTTTTCTTACATTGCCGAAAGAAATGTAACGTCCAATTTATCGCTTTCTCGCGTCTCGGAGACTCTTCCTTATTTTTGACGACGACGTGTCCGCCATTGTCGGACTCGCGACTCCCGCTCCGTATTTCTATAGCGCCTATGAATGAAATGTTAAGATAGGTTAAGAAAGCTTTTTTTTATTCAACTTTTCTAAATTTATTTTTCTTACATTGCCGAAAGAAATATAACGACCGATGTATCGCTTTTTCGCGTCTCGGAGACTCTTCCGTATTTTTGACGACGAGGACGTGTCCGCCATTGTCGGACTCGCGACTCCCGTTCCGTGTTTCTATAGCGCCTATGAATGAAATGTTAAGATCGGTTGATAAAACTGACCTTCCCCGAGAACTTCGTCGAAGTTTTTGTCTGGGAAGACTGGACGTTTTTTCCTTTGGCCTGAGTTCGGTTCGGCTTGTTCAACGAATCGCAATGTGGCTTTATCGTCGTGCAGCTTGCCACTTGTTCGATGGTCACGGACGTAATGGTCAGAAACTCTCTGTACTCACTTCCGGTTGAGAGCTGAGATTTTTAAACCGGTTGTGACGTTTCTTCGTGTGACGTCACTTCCGGTCGAAATCTGAGATTTTTTAACTGGACGTGACGCTGTCCCATGTGACGTCACTTTTGGTTGAAACTTGAGATTTTTAGACCGGATCTGACGTTTTCCGTACGATGGCATTTTTGGTTAAAAACTGTGATTTTTAATCAGGATGTGACGCTTTCCCGTATGACGTCACTTCCGGTAGAAAACCAAGATTCTTAAACCGGATGTGACGCTTTGCCGTATGACGTCACTTCCGGGTGAAAACTAAGATTTACAAACTGGATGTGACGTTTTACCGTATGACGTCACTTCCGGTCGAAAACTGAGATTTTTAAACCGGAAGTGACGTTTTACCATATGACGTCACTTCCGATCGAAAATTGAGATTTAAAAATCGGAAGCGACATTTGGGAAGTAAGATTTTTAAATATGAAGTGACGTTTTGCCATTTCCAACGCGAATTAGCATATTCTAATCTTTCCAGAATCATAAACGGTAAGCAAAATATTTGACAGTGTTAAAGAACTAACGACTTGACATCGACATCTCGGAAAACCAATGGACTCTCAAAATCCAGCGACGGACCGGAAGTCATGGATGACCTTGAGCCTTTGTTACAAACAATTTTCATCCACACACATTAATATCACCATACTTGAAAACATGATATTACTTGCTCTCGATGGAAATGCTAATTCGCCGACATACCAATTTTTGGGTCACCCCGATCAAACTTCGAAGTACAAGAAGAAGAAGAAGAAGAAGAAGAAGAAGAAGAAGAAGAAGAAAAAGTCCAAGCACGATGACCCACTGGCGCACAGCATTCAATTATACTTCGACCGAGGCCAATCGAGAGTGAGATTGTTTCGTCGATAAAACCGTTTTCGGCCATAAATAATTCATTTGCCGGGGGGGGGGGGGGCGAACGGCGAGCCCCGCACGTACGACTGTCTAAACCTGGATGCACGTATGGCCTTCGGGAGGCGCGGCCGTTGCCGATAAAGAGGTGTCTTCATACACACGCAGAGTAATTTTAATCAAGATCACGACATCGAAGTCCCAATGGCGCGAATCGATCGTCGCAGAGTCCCGCGATTCTCATTAATAACGTAACCGAGGGAGGCGAATTGCACCGAATTAAAAGTTATTTCCGGTGTTACGTCCCAGAAATAGATGGAGTGAGGACGCAACTATATGTGTGTGTGTGTGCCGAGCGAAAGGGAGATGCAGGACGAATTTGAACCGGGAATTTCTCAATAAACTACCCCCTTCTCTTCATCCCCTGTATTCCTCACTTCTCTTCACAGAATACTGGGGGGGGCGAAGCTCGGGGTCTGTTCGACCCAGATTCGCCCGGGCAATGACGTTGGGTATGACGTCACGAACGTTTGCGAACTGGGTCGCGGGGTCGTAGCACCCAGTCGCGGCTTCTGGTGGTGTATTGGTGATGCTATGCTGGTGCTGCTGCTGGTAACTGGCCGCCGGTTTCTGACGGAAGGATTGATCGACGCTACTGCTGCCACTGCCGCTGCCGCCTCTCCACACGCGCTCCCGCTCTGACGAGATTGATGGAACGATTGACCGATCTTCTCCTACCTCAACCTCTTCCTCCTTTACTTCGCCCGAACGCCCTACGATTTACGACCTCTCCGGGACTCACTCGGACCACACTGTACACACATTCCTCCCGCTGACGAAGAATCGACTGTGGTCAGGGACGACGATCAAAGACGGAAGAAACGCGGTAGTTACGAAGTTCGCGGAGACGATTCTTTTTTTTTCTGACGACTGTGCGATTCGTTGCTTTAGGTAACTTTGATCGGATTTTTCTGTCTCTGAAAGTGGTATTGTAATTTATGGATTTGGCAAACATTTATCGTCTGCAAAAATTCAACATGGATTTTTTCTTTTTAATTTTATCATTTTTATTTAGTTATCGTGTACGATTTTTTTTGTTGAGGAAACGAAATATTTATATATTTTTTTTACATATAAAATTTCGGTTAAAGTACATTTTTTTAAATGTATCGAAGATTGCACTATCCAAGTGCATTGTTCCGCGACAAACAGTACGAAATTATCCGGGTTCATTATAAAAAGACCCTCGAAGAATCAAGTTCGGACCTCGCCGAACGGTTATCTCGGAAAAGTACATAGTTAACGTTCTGAAGTTACTGTATACGATTTCTTGAAAATGAAATATATTGTATATCAACATTTTTTCGGTGTACAAATAAAGCAAATAAAAAAATGCCTCAAACAATTATGGTCGGGTCGCAGCTAACAATTATCTCCGATAAGTAAACAGTTAACATTTTGAAGTTACTATCAAAATTTCTTTGCTATAAAAAAAAAAAAAAATGCATCAAAGATTGCCGGTGTGTTTATCCAAGTGCATTGTTCCAGGATAAGGCGTACGAAATTATCCAAGTGCTTTATAAAAAGACCCTCAAGAAAGAAGAATCAAGTTCGCACCGCAGCGAACAATTATCTCCGATAAGTAAACAGTTAACATTTTGAAGTTACTATATACGATTTTCTGGAAAAAAAACTATATAGTAAATCAAAATTTCTTCGCTAATAATTAAATTTAAAAAAAATGGATCAAAGATTGCCACTGTGTTTATCCAAGTGCATTGTGCTAGGATAAGGCGTACGAAATTATCCAACTGCATTATAAAAAGACCGTCAAGAAAGAAGAATGAAGTTCGAACCGCAGTGAACAATTATCTTCGAATAGTAAATAGGTATAATTCTGAAGCGCGCCTGTAAAATTCAAGCACATCGGAAGGCAGAGAGCGCGCAGGTAGAAACAGAGTCGGGAGGAGCGAGAGAAGAGCGGTCGTGGAGTGGGGTGGTCGCACGGAGACAGAGAGGGGCGAGACTCGACTCGGGACGGCGTCGTCGGCCGCGCGGCGACGGCAGCCCGACGGCGTGAGGGGCGGCACAGGTCGGTTTCTATATTTGGAATGTGGGTCACCCATAAACCCCGAGTTTGCGTCCCGTGACGTCACGGGATCGCGTCGTCCTGGCAACAGGAACGCCGGGTCAGTCACCTCCGACGCTCCTTCGCTAACCGAGCGAGAGCGCACGCTCCGCTTGCAGGCAACCGGTAAAGCGCGCCGGAGTGAGACGGAAAAGTTTCGCACCCTACGATCCATGATCTCTCCTCGGCTGGTTACTTCCGAAATTGTATAACTGTACTTTGTGTGGCTCGTGTATATTCGATGTATGTGAAACATACATCGAGGCCCTCAAGCGTTTGTGCTTTTCGTTGAGCATCCTACCGAGTCTAATTTCTATGCTACGCTATGTAAAACGGTCAAAGTTTTTTGTACCTTCGACGACAAATTCGCTCACAGATGTCGACAATTTTTTTATCAAATGTAAAAAATGTATAACACGACAAACAGGACAAGCTGGTACAAGGCCTTTCTAGGTCTACGATTTTATTATTATTATTATTATTATTATTATTTAATTAGTAATGTTTATTTTGTGTTTCAGGCGTTGATATATTTTTTAAATAGGGTAAAAGTCGTGAATACGTCCAGGTCCATAAATCATTGGTTGTACGTGCTGATCGAGGTGGGCCATATTGACAACCATGCGCGTCAGTGCAATCGGGCAGAAATTCTCGTTCCAATGTGCAGTATACATGAATCGCGTACGTCATAGCCCCGTTTCACGTATACGTTGGAACGGCCGTGTTACCGGCAGGTAAAATGAATGCAATTTCCAACGACAGATTCCTGAATCACTGGCAGACGTCGCGGGTAGATTTCTGGCTCGGAGCGAGGTAGAAAACATCAGGATGATCGCCCATGCATCGACCTTGAGTTACACAGTTCGCTGCAACGTTTGCAGATTTCTGTATTATCGACCGTGGAATATTTTCGCGTTTCCCCATCATCGACCGTGCGGATTTCTATCTATCCGACCTAAGCGTACAGCATTGATCCTCCGCAGAGCTCGCTACGCGACTCTTCCGCTTGCGTTCTAAACGAATTCAAAGTCCTCGAATTCTATTGGCCGTTCCAAAACAATCCCCCCTACTCCGACCGCCCCGCGCCGAACGCCGCTAAAAATTGTTCGTCAGCATTCCTCTCCCCGATCGTCTTGCACTCGTACAATTTCGGCTACGCTCGGCAAACTCGCCACGAGATTCTCCCCGGCGTGGTCTCGCGGACGAGAGCGGATGCCGTACGGTGTAAGTCGGATGGACGGATATCGTGTAAGTAGTAAAGCTCGCTCGGCCGAGCTAGTCTCGTGAGTCGCGCGCAATCCCTCGGCGGTCCTCGAGCAGCGCCGGCCTCTCGACACGCACCAACACTGACGAGCCTCGCAGTCGGGTCGCCCCGTTGTGTGCGCGCCGGAGAGGACACAAGTGGGAGGAGGAAGGACAGGAGAGACCGAAAGAGCGAGTGAAAAAGAGTTGGAGCGTCGCTCGAGCGCAAGGTCTACGCATGAATTCTGTTGTGTAGATGGCATAGGCGTCAGGGGAAAGGGACAAAAAAAAATACCAGGACGAAAGAAAAAGGAATCAGAAAAGCCGGGAGACGAGTCGCTGTTGCGACTCAGTGTGTTCCACGATACCCCAGTAGCAATAGTACCAACACCGCGAAACCCCCGTACACATGTGACTCGACATAATAAAAAAAATAATAACAACCATCCCACGTGACAGAAAAGCCCATTGAAACAAAAAGTACCCAAACCCCATTTGGAACACTCTTCGCTAGGGTGTATCCCGCCTTCGCCCATTCGAACGTCCCGAGGCTTACGCCGAGGGTCTTCTTTGGGAGCAAAATGGCAGACGTTAGGTCCGGCGAGTACGAGAGAACGTCCGCCGAGCTGATAGTAACGGGGAGGATCGACGAGAGTCGCGTGCCACGGGAGCGAGACAAAAACCACATGGGCTCGTGTGCGGTCGGTGGGTGTTTCTCGTGCCCGGTATCGTCGACGACGACGACAACAACGGCGACGGTGGCGCCACCGGCGGCGAGATCCGCGGAGTCTCCGGCGTCGACGCTTCGTCGACTACGTATAATCGGTGACGCGAGCGACGACAGGAGGCGCGACGGTGTCGGCTCGTGTACTCGCAGCAGTGACGGTTCTCGTCATAATGATAATAACGAAAACAACGAGAGCGATGACGTAGCCGTAGCAGCGGCAGCAGCAGCAGCGAGGACGGCGGGAGGGAGCGAGGAGAGGTGCGCGGCGGCAGCAGCAGTGGCGACGATGGAGGGGGCAAACGGAACTATAGTGGTGGCAGCAGCAGTAGCGAACGAAGCGGCGGTGGTATCGCGCCTCGAGCCGGCGGCCAGTGAGGATCGTGTGCGATCCGGCGAGAGCGTCTGTGACGTAGTAGTTGCCGCCGGTGTGCTGGTTGATGATGCCGCTTGTGGCGTGCTCTCGGGAAACAACAAGACGAGCGACACAGTGACAAATATCGAGTCTCACGAAAGCCGGGGCGGCATCGGCGACGATGAGTTATCGCACGAGTTTAGCGACGTATCGGTGAGCGTGTTAGAGGATTGCGGCGGGCGTGTGGCCGGGAGCTGTGCCGCGAGTGGTGAGAACGGTGAACGGAATAGCGAGTGCGGGAACGTTGAGAATGAAACGGGAAGGAAGCGAGAGAATCGGAGGCAGCAGCAGTGGAACGGAAACTGTCGGGTCGACCAATGCGAGATTAACGAAGATGATGATTTCGAATTTAGCGACAAAACGGACGAGTCCGAGCGAGATAATTGCGATCGCCTCGGCGGCCGATGCATCGTAGGTTCGACTACCGGAAACGGCGTCCTCGGAGTCGGGAGGCGTATTTGTGGTTGTAGCAATAATAATAATAATAATAATAATAGTGCCGATAATAGTTGGGAAGGTGAATCCGTGCGGGATATTGGTACGAACGATAAGATACGGCTTTTGAGTTTGAATTACGATTACGAACGATCGTCGAGTGATTTTTCAGTGAGAGGGGAGGAGACGGAGGCGGAAGACTACGAGTCTGAGTCGAAAGAGGATTTAGTGCTGCGAGGGAGGAACTTCGCTATGCAGTCCGAAACTACGGCGACGACGAGGAAGGAGGAGATGCCCGAGCGGGAGATGAACGACGGGGTTGTTGTTGCCAGGCTCGGGAGTCCCTTCAAGGGACAGATCAGGACCGCCGAGGACACCCTCGTCGGGCCCTGCGGCAAGAAGCGGTGCGCCGATCGATACGATAGCTCCGAGAGCTCCGACAGGTAAGAGAGACGAAACTACGGATAGTTTTTTTTTTTTTTTTGCACGCATACCGCAGAGTTCGTTGAACGAAAATAATTTTAAAAGAAAATGGAAACAAGAGGGGAGAATCTTCGGGATAAATGGGGAACAACGGAAATGAACCGAGGATATTAAATTTTTATTAAAGCGAGGATTTTCGAGATAAATAAGGAACGGCGGAAGTGAACAGAGGATATTTAATATAAAAAAATAAAAGGCGAGCATTTTCGGGACAAATAGGGAACGGCGAAAGTGAACCGAGGATGTTCGATGTAAAAACAAAGAGCGAGATTTTTCGAGGAAATGGACCGAGGATATTTACTGGAAAGAAGGTAAAACGAGATTTTTCGGGAAAATGACCCAAGGATATTTAACTTTAGTAACAAAATGGCGAACGTTTTCTTTTTCTTTACACAACTACCCAACAACTCGTTAAACGTAACTCCTTCGCGCAAATCAGTAACTGCCGGAATCTCCGGCACTCCGTACGAAATAACCGCACGTTAACTTTCGGCGAAGGAGTGAGGGGGGGGGGGGGGGGGGCGCTGCGCTCGCGAGGTTGATCAACCGTGCAGGCAGTGCCGTAATCGTGTCGATCGAAGCGTAAACGCGCGCACGAGACATTCGTAAATGAGATAGCAAAACAAAAAATCTTACCAACATGTCAGCTACAACGTGAAGAAAAACAAAAAACAAATCCTCGAACGTCAACAATCGTCGTTGCTGTTTTTCGACTTTCAAAACAATATAGCCTCGCCCTTCGTCCGAACGTAAATAAAGAATTCGAACTCGGCACTTCCGAGCCTCGCTTTTACATTTCCGAGGCGAAACTTTTCGATTCATAGGTCGGGGAGGGAAAAAAAAACGTAAACAAATGTACAAAACAAAACCGTCTGTACATTCAATTTCGTACAGCTATCTGTGTCGTGCATGACGTACAGTCGGTTCGACGACGAGGACGGTGTTCGGCAACGGCGGTAGCGTCGAGGTCGTTGCACCGCGTAGTTACGCGACGGATGGTACACGGATGCGTGCAGTTGCCTTGTCGCTCCGCCGTGTATATAGTATAGAGAACCGTGTACGCCGCGCTATCCACGCGATGCATGTACATCGATGCATACACGTAGAACATATATATATACATATATATAATATATATATACATAATATATATATATATATAAATGCATCATAGTAGTTTCGTGTGTAGTTCGACGCGGAGCGTATGTGTGTATCTCATATATATAGATATGTGTACGTGTACGATATCCCACACCATGCACGCGGAGGTATCTCTCGGGCACAAGCACGCACGGCCGGCACGTCGATCCTCTCTTGCTTGCACTCTCGCCCCTGCGCTAGCGGCGCGTGAGGCTCGAGGGAACGAATCGAGAGAGAGAAGACAGAGAACAGAGGGAGAAGGAGAGAGCGCCGAGAATTCCCAGTGAGGACCGACGGAGGAACGCGGGTCGGAGGGTCTGTCGAGAGAGCGCGGCGGGGAGGGGGGGAAGAGAGCTCGATACTACCCATCGCCGTCCGTCGCCCGACGATGCCAACGTTCGAGTTTCGAGGGCGTCGGAGAGCCGCGCGGAAACGAGTTCGCCTCTTCTTTTTTTCTTCTTTTTTTTCCGTTTGTTTGGGGTTTTTTTAATTATTATTTTGGTTTTTATTTTTTTTCGATTCGGGTACGAATTTTCATCGAATTTTGTAAGTGGACGTTTCTTCCGGCGAATCCAGACGGAGGGAGTGCTTTCGCGCTGGATCAGCGAAAAGGACTGGGCAACGTTGAGGCTCGGAGCTGCTAATCTCCTTCGCGGCGTTTTTTTCTCCTTTTTTTTTGTTAACATTTTTTTTTTTATTTATTCAATCGATTCTTCAATTCGCCTATGAATTTACATCGCATGTCATAAATCGACTTTTTTTCCGATGAATGGTGAAGGTGGGAGTGTTTTCGCGTCGCTGGATCTTTGTAACGGCCTCGTGTAACGTTTGGCGCTCGGCGCGCCGAGGGAGAGACAATCGGATCGGCCGATCTTCCGCGCCTCGTCTTCCTTTTCTTTTACATTGTTTTTATCGTTTGTTTGTTTTTTTTTCGGCGTACTATTTAATTTCTTTTTATTCAACTCGCGTTCGAATTTTCATCGAAATTCATAGACGGACGTTTTTTTCCGGTGAATGGAGACGGCAGCAGTCTTTTCGCGTCGTTGGATCTTTGTAACGGACTGTGTAACGTTTGGCGCTCGGCGCGCTGAGGGAGAGACAATCGGACCGGCTAATCTTCCGCGCCTCGTCTTCTCCCCCCCCCCCCTTCCACAAGCTAAAACCGTTTATGCAATGTCCGCTCGCGATACCGATGCTCCTGCCGTGTACACCGTGATTGACTAAGCTGTATTGTTGTTTTTTTCCCCTTTTCTTTTCTTCGATGACCGTCTACAAAGTTGCGTCGTACGTAATTACCCGAGTGTATACGAACGTGTTTCTTCATTCTTTTAAATGGTTTTTTTTTTTTTAATGATTCCGAAGTGGTTGCGAGGAACCGGCCGCTATCGAGTAGCAATTACTCGAGTAGCCACGATCGTTGTCACTTGTCACACGACCGCCTCTCTGCTCTATATTATGGGGCAGTAACCACTCCCCCGGACGATTGAATAATAAGCTTGAATAATATTTCTTTCCCGACGAGGATTTTACATATCAAGATTAGCCAGAGTTGGCGGGGGAAAAAAAGATCATCAGGTTTAGTCCAAAAACCGCGGATGACAACGAAAACAAAAATTGACCATTTTGGGAAAATGTCCGCGTTTTTTGGTACCTTCAACGACAGATATTTTCGCTTCCCGATGGAAGGATTATGGTATAGTAATTATTACCCCGGACGATATAATAATAGGCTTGAATAATATTTCTGTTCCGGCGAGAATTTTACCTATGAAGATTAGCCACGTTTGGCATGGAAAAAAATCATCGGGCTTAGCACAAAAAACGACGAATGACAAAAAAAAATTGACCATTTTGGGAAAATGTCTGGTTTTTTTGGTACCTTCAACCAGACATATCTTCGCCTTCCGACGGAAGGATAATAACCCGCGCGACCGTTATGTCTGTCGTGCGCTAACGCGAATATGCTTCGTGTTCTTCGGTCCTTCTTCCGAGCGTAAGAACCGATCCACCGAACTTACACTCCACCCCCCCCCCCCCCCCCCCCCACTCCTCGCCATCTCTCGAGGTTGAGAAAGAGACCGCGCGTCGAGATTATGCATAATTATTTTTACGACTGCGGGGCTCTCTTATTAAGCATATATTCATATTTACGCGGGTGCCGAGTCTCTTGTTTCTTTTTTCTTCTTTTCTCTTGCCCGCGCAAGAGGCTCGCCTCGTGTGTCTCAGTTCGGGCGAACCGCGGCGCAGGAGTGGCCCAAACGATGTGCTATATTTATATATATATATGCATATATGTGTAGGTATATGTATGTATATATATATGAGACATTACATAGAGAGAAACTTAAGGCCCGCACGAGCTCGATCGGTGGTCTCTCGTCGTCGCGCGTAGCCGTGACCGTGAAAGTGAAATTCGTGAATGAAACGAGCTTCGCGGAGAGCGAGGCTCCTCGGGAACCGGAACCGGCGACGTTTCGCCATCGTGTCCGGCTTCCAATCATTCTCGACTTCGCGCTCTTAAAAAAATAAAATAAAATAACAATGATAAAAGGAATTACATGCTCTTCGATCGCAGTGTCTTTGACGATGCGTGAAAAAACAATATATCACATAGAAGCGCAGGTCTATCTTTGCGTTCATACCTCGTTTTACCCCATTAGCGAAACGACGGCAACTTGCTTTCGCGACGACGCGTCGACGATTAAACGCGATTATGACTCGGCCTGCAAAATTATAACATATTGCTTAACGTCTCGAGATCAAGTTGCTGTCGTCTACATATATATATATCTATATATATATATATATATGTACATGTATTATATATATATATATATATATATATATATTATACATGTACCTATATACATATATATTCGAGGGAACAACACCATAGCGAGGTATTATGTCGCTCACCGCATTCTGGGGCGCTCGCGTAGCTGCCGTTACGTGTATCGGGTGTCCGCAGCCACGGCTGGTACTTACGTAAATTCCGCGGAGTGTGCTTTGTATCGTGCCCTTTGTACGTTCCTCCTTATAATAGAGTTTGCCGCACCGTCCGTTATACCCGGTAACGCCGTAATTTTCGATAGACAATTCAATAACGATATTAACGGGAACAAAGCTGAAGAACGCGAAGACAGCGCGTCAACCTCGGAATAGCCGGGTTTATGTTTAAACATGTTTCAAGTGTTATCTCACCGTTCGTACCGAGAGACCGTTGGGAAGGTCTCTCGTACAGGCCATCTAAACACACCTTTTACCGTAATTCACGGTTATTCACGCCTCGTTCCTTAAGCTATTCTCTCACTCGTAAAATCCCCATAATAATCGATATCCGCTGTCGGAGTCGTGCGCAATAATAGTAAATTGTTGATTCTACAATTTCTTTGCTTTTTTTGTTTCCTCGGGGCGTTTTTCTTCCTCGATCGATTGGAGCTTTTCTCGACTATCCGTTGAGCAATTCCAAAAATTACTGTTATTAAATATTAATAGTGATTATTATTATTTTTTATTAACCTGATTGTCGATCATTTCTTTTTGTGTGTTTAATAATCACCGACCGGAGATAAGATTTCAACAGTAAATTTAATATCCCGACAATAAAGTACCCAGCATAGTGAAATTTACGGCCAACGTTGTACGTAATGTTTGATTTCTCGGTATGTTTTTTAGCGTCGTTCTTTCACTCGTAAAACACCTATAATACTTGATATCCGCTATCGGAATCGCGCGCAATAATAATAAGTTGTTGATTTCCAACCGGTAATAAAAGTTTGTACTTTTTGCAAAAACTTGTCCACAAACGTCAAAAATTTGGCTTGTCGATTGCCGGACCGATAACGATTCGCGGTTCCTCGACTATTTTTCCAGCAAACCTATAAATTATTATTATTAATTGTCGATAATAATAATAATAACAATAAACCTAATTATCGATCATTATTTTGTCTGCATAATTCGTCATTCAACAATTACCAACAGTAGATACGATATCAAATATCAGGAAATTTAATATCCCGACAATAATGTTTCCAACGGACTGAAATTTACATCCACAGTTGTCCGCAATGCCACGTGGACGTTAGCCTCAACACAGCGGCCGTAGATTCTGGCGTCCGGTGTCTTCCAGCAAACCTAAAAATGATTATCATTGAATAATAATAATAATAATATATTATTATTATTATTATTATTATTATTATTATTAATTAATCTAATTATCGATAATTCTTTGTCTGTTTAACGATTACCGACCCTGGACTCGATATCAACACTAAATTTAAAATCCCGCCAATAAAGTGTCCAACATACTGAAATTTACATCCATCGTTGTCCGCAACGCCACGTGGACGTTTCCCTCGGCGCATGGGCCGTAGATTCAGGTGTCTCGTTGTCATTCTCAGCGTCGTTCCTTCGCCAGTTAATACTCCCGGTCGGTCCGCTGCAGCGTCGCCTCGGGACTACCGTCGAGGGCGTGTTACGGAAAGAGAGAAAAAGATCTCGGGTTGATTTCTCGGCGGCCGGGCGGGTTCGCACGAGCGCGGAGGTGGCAGAGGCGGCGGTTCGCCGAGAGTCGATGCAGCTTCGCGGAGTCTCTCTTCGTCGCTGGGCGCGCTGTGGCCGACGAGGGACGGAGAGACGAACCTCGGGCATGGAAAAAGAACGGGCTCGCGCGGAGGAGGCTGCTTTCCCATGCGCGTTCTTTTGTACGACTCGCTCGGGCAATACCGCCGTTACGGCGTTTTGCAATAGGACGTTAGAAAGCTCTCCGACGGCCGAGCCCGCCGCGGCGGCTCCTTCGGCTCCGCGCATGCAATAAACCTGGGCTAGGCAATTGTGTTCTCCGGCTCTCCGGTTCTGCGGGCAGCGAATCCGGCGAGTTGCATCTCCGCGACGATGAGGCCGAGCTCGCGTCATCGGGCCGGTGTCTCTCCTTTCGCCTGCCGCGCCTCCCGCAGTCCGTCCAGATTCAGACTCGGAGATGTGACCGGTAATTTTACCGTAAAAATGCGGTACGCGACGGCTTTGAACGTTAGGACGTTGGCAATAAAATCGTACGGTCTCGTAGTTAAAATATCACCAACACATGATGGATTTTCAAAAAATTTTACGGTAATGTTGCAAGAAAAAAATGTGTTATTGTTATTTTCACAACTATAAAGGTGAAGTTTAACTACTTTTTAACCGGTAATGTCATATTTAAATAGTTAGATTTTACACGTTTTGGCGGTAAATTTACCGAACTTTTTATGACCGGTAATTTCACATCTATATAGACTTTTACCACTTTTTAAGTAAATTACTAGAAACTTTTGTGACCATATTTTCACAGTGCAAAATGTTGAGAAAAGACATTACGTCATAATACCCTAAAATATGGTGTTTTTACGCTAATTTTACCAAATATTAAAATACCGGTATTTCCACATCTCTATTCAGACTAGTTGCACCGCGTTCGGCTCCTTCGACCGCCAATCGGTTTAGGGCACGGCCGTAACATTGTGCAGCCGAATCTGAATTCCTATAGATTTAAATTCGACGGCTCGATCGAATACCACCGTCGGTAAAGAAATTTTCATGCGCATACACTGAGAAAAAAATGACATTGTAAAAGCAACGATACTGACTTTTTACCGTAAAAAATAGTTGCCAAGGGAAACGCCTACATTTTTATAGTTACGACAGTGCCAAAAAATGGTCGTTGCAGACATATATATAGTTTAAATTATATAGTTTAAATTATATAGTTTAAATTATATAGTTTAAATTATATAGTTTAAATTATATAGTTTAAATTATATAGTTTAAATTATATAGTTTAAATTATATAGTTTAAATTATATAGTTTAAAATATATAATTTAAAATATATAGTTTAAAATATATAGTTTAAAATATATAGTTTAACCAATTGAATATACACTATCATAAATTGTCTATATAGACGTTCCCCCTGGAACTGTTTGTTATAGTAGGGAATACAATTCTTTTTCTCAGTGTACGGAGTTTTGCAATAGGACCTTAGAAAGCTTTGTGACGACCGTCGCTCTCTCGGCTCTCAGCGCGCAACAAATTGGCCTAGGCAATTGTGCTTTCCGGTTCTCTGGTTCTACGCGCAGCGAATCCGGACGGTGAGTTGCATCTCCGCGACGATGACGCGAGGCTCGCGTCATCGACTCGATGTCTCTCCTTTCAATTCCAGCCAGACTCTGTGTCCAATCGCGAGAAAATGAATCCAACGAGAAATGCTCTCCGCCTTCCAACGCCAATTAGTTTACGGCACCGCCGTAACGTTGCAGGTGGGATAAGGTGAAACATATACGTGCAAGAGAAATAGTTTCATTTTTCGAATCGATGTAAAAATGTTACGGGTTGTTACACCATAAGCGAATATATCTACTTATTTCTATGAAGCTCTTTCTCAATACGTTCACGTATCGTGCTCGTAATTTGGCCCAGTCCGTGAATATACCAATAAATAAATAAATAAATTCATTAATTCAATTAAATCTTTTCGCGTAAATTACAGAAATTTATTATTTACTAGATGCAGATATTATAAGTTATAATCTCACTTTCGGTAAATTGAAATAATAATAAGTATAATAATAATAATAATAATAATAATAAATTAGCCCAGAGAATATATTTTTGGCGCGGCAAAAATTTGTTGATTTTAATCTCAACATCAGAGTCAAATAAATTTTTCGAGCTGGCGAGTTGTCGCTGCGTCTCGATCCGATCTCTAAACAATTCCATTTCCAGCGTAGAGATTTATGATTTTTATTTCTTTCAATCGATTATAGCTCGAGTGGCCGTAAACGTGAGGAAAAAAAGGGAAAGGACGAGAAATAAAAAGAAAATCGTGAAATCACTGTGCGCTCGATGGTCGAGAGGGGTTGATGAACGAGAGTCGAAGTAGTTTTAGGGATAGAACGAAACGAGCGCGAATTGAAGAGAGCGAGAGAGCGGGGAGAGAGACAGCGCCGAGAGAGGCATTGCCTGGCGGCGATTTGTCAATTTCCGGTGTACGAGAGGCCCTCAGCGCGTTACGGCGTCGCGCAACCCTGGTAGTTGTGCCGTCGCGAGCGAAACGCTGGAAATGCAACGGGAACTCGGGAACCTCCGTACTATATATCGCACCGTGCTATATATATACGTCTATATGTATACATATATATACACACAATATACATATATATATGTGTGCATATATATATATCCACACAATATATATATATATTTATATGTATACATATATATACACACTATATATATATATCTGTATGTATGTAGAACGTCTAGGGAAGCGTGTGTGTACGCTGCGCCTGCCGCTCGGTTGCTGGATCAATACCGACGAGGCCTAGCCCACGAGCTCTGCACGACGATTCCCGCTCTCTCCGCCTCACGATTCCACTATTAGTTACACACTACCGGCACTCACGGCACCGAGCGCCGAGCTCCGTTGCCTTCGACCCTAAAAAAGAAAAAAAAAAAAATTATCCAAAAAGTGTCCTGGAAATGAAATGGAACGATAAGCATATTGTCGACGAAAGTTTCGATCGACGAGGGCGCGAGCGGAGTCCGGAGATGATAGGCTCGGATTATGATCGATAATTAGGTTAATAATAATTTTTAATAATTAATAATCAATAATAATAATTTTTACGTTTAGAAAAAAAGAGTCAATGTAATGAGCAAAGTCAATGTGATGTACTTAGACATAAATTAAAGTATCATTAGAATTACACTATTTGTCAAGTATGATTTTTTTTTGCAAAAGGCGAAGTCGCCGTACGGTGAAAATAAACACTAAAATTAATGTGTATCTTTGCTTGAAGGATTGTCGAAAAAACGCGAATGGTTATCGGTCATGTGAAAAAAATTGCACGAAAAATAAAAAAAGTCAACAAGTCTCCAGAAAACGAAACGAAGATAAGCATTTCGACGACGAATTTTCGATCGGCGAGCGCGCGAGCGTAGTCCGGAGCCGGGGGCGATAGGCGCGATGTCCGTCGATGATTAATGATCGGCGGGTCGCGGGGCCGCGTGAACTTCTCTCGTATCGTCATCCAGCGCAATGCTCGTAACAACAATCCACGTGATCTTCGTCTCGGTAATCGGCATGCAGAGTCGAGGCGAGCGAGAGCTATGACTCTCGTTTTAACTCCTAACCGCGCCGCGCATAGGATAGACTTGAGTTCGTTGCGTTGCAGCTGCGTCCAGCTGACACAATTTCCGCGAGGCTGCACGCGGTAGCTTCTGCTCGCTCGCTGACGTCGTCGCGCTGATTCTCCTCTGGGAGCTGGCTCTCCGCGGGAGCTCGGCCGAGAGAGCCTCACTCCAATTACCACACGCGGCCGACCGCTTCGTCCATTAAACAAATTAACAAATAAATAAACCAATAAAAATATACGTGCCGGGCAAAGAATACGCCCGACAAAAATACCCGACTTTTTTCCCCAGAAATAATCAATCATAATAATAATACATAACATTATCAATTATTATTATAAATAAAAATGGTAAAAATGGTAAGAATGGTAGAAATGGTAAAAATGGTAAGAATGGTAGAAATTGTAGAAATGGTAGAAATGGTAGAAGTGGTAGAAATGGTAGAAGTGGTAAAAGTGGTAAAAGAGGTAAAAATTTCAAAAATTGTAAAAATGATAAAAATGGTAAAAATGGTAATAATGATAATAACGTCCGAACATGCAACAGCTCTGCATCCAACCCACACAAAATATAATCCGCCGATGCAAATATCCAGCGCTCACCGCATACCAACAACCCGAGAGAATGGCAAGCGAAGTTAAGCCTATCTTAAAACAATTTTCCCCTCCGAAAAACGAATGCGCAAACCCGTACAAAAAAAAGGCGGATCAAGCGCCGAAGGGCTTAGGTCGCTGGTCAGTTGGCAATGGCAATAAAGATATATACCGCAAATAACCTTCCAAACGTATCAACGTCCAAATTACGTAAAACCCTGTCGATAAATACATTTACCACTACCGATAATAACGATAACAATGATAATTATCCTAATAATCATAATGCCGATAATAATGACAACATTGATAATAATCATAATTATTATCATCATTATGATAATTACGATAAACACATTACGATAAGCATAATCGGTTGTTACAATCGTCGGAAACCTTCGAATCCTTCGTTTCGTTTGATTGAGCAACACGTTTTCCCGTCCATAAATCGGCTGAACTGGATTAATGGAGCACGTGGAAACTCGACGCGCTGACAGCGGCCACGATAAAACAGTGCAGAGCCCGAGCGAATAAAAGGGAAATGTTTATTGCGATAGTTGAAAACAGCTCTCGCGCAGCCGTGTACACATATATACATACACACACCTATATACACATACCTATATACATACACCTATATACGTACGCGAGGTTGAACCCGAACGAAAGAATAACTCCGAGAGCTCGGGCTAGGCAGCAGCAGCGGCTGCAGCGGCCCGAGCGAATGCAAGTCCCGAGAGAGCGGATGGACGGTGGCCTCGGCTCTCGGTAGCGATAGAAATATATAGGCGAGGAGACTGCACACGTGTCCGTGTGTTGTGTGCGCGCCTGTGTCGACCCCCCCCC
Organism: Ichneumon xanthorius; assembly: GCA_917499995.1. NCBI lineage: Eukaryota > Metazoa > Arthropoda > Insecta > Hymenoptera > Ichneumonidae > Ichneumon > Ichneumon xanthorius. The sequence goes on along the minus strand of OU824205.1, from coordinate 12,979,399 downwards.
CCCCCCCCCCCCCCTCCCGCCGCTCCGCTCGCCGTCCCGCGAGTCTCGGCGCACACTCGATCGACGAACAACCTAGGCCTAGTCTCGAAGCGGCTTCGCTGCTTCGAGCCACGTGCATTTTGCAACTGCACATTTTCGCAACAGCTTAGTTTCACGGGGAACGTGACGGTCGTGTCGCGTTCACCTCCGCCTGTACAGTCCGCTCGAGGAATCTCCCGTCTATTTTATCCGAGACCTCCGCAGAGAGAGATGTTTTTTTTTTATGTTTTTTTTTATTATTATTATTTTTTTCTTCCTAGACTCTGCAAGCGGCGAGGGTCGGCGGTTTCCCCGTTTCGCCGCGGCGAAATCGAGATTCGGATCGAGAGTCGCCGCGCAACGGCTCGTTTATCGAGCAAAGCCTCGCGCCCAAGCGCGGTCGCATAATCTCGGAGGAATTTAGTTCGCGCGGTGTGCAATTGCCTACCGGCGGGGAGGTCGAACTCTTCCTTTCGTACAAAGTCGATCGGGTCGACGCGAGAGCGCGGCGGATCGTCCGTGTCGCAAGGCGAAATTTGCACGAGAGGGCGAGAGACACTTGCGGGCCACCGCGAAAGGTCGGGTCCGTTAAGTTTCGTCCATGACGGTCCAGATGTAGAATAAAAGATCATTTTAAAAAATGAATAATTTACTCGAGGAAAATCGACCGATGTAGCATTGAAAAAAAATTACCAGGGGAGGGAAAAGGTGGGTTTAGTTTCAAGCCGAGTTCGATTCACAACCATGGCTCGATAGCCATTGTTGTGAATCGAACTCGGCCTTTCGAGGCTTCTCGACTATCCTTCGAGCAAAGATATAAATTAGTGTTGGTGTTTATTTCCAGCGTAATACGCAGGAAGGCGCGGGAAGGTCAAACTCTTCCTTTCGTATAAAATCGATCCGGTCTACCGTTAACTAGGCGTGCAACGAGGCGGATCGTCAATGTCGTTCAGCGAAGTTCGCACGGAAAATGCGAGACCCACACTGAAAAAAAAAATCCACTTACGGGCTGCCAAAGAAAACATTTTTTATTTCGATTCTACTTTAAATTCTTACAATTACAAGAATATCAACGTGACATTGTTATCTGGAATTGTAATAATTGAAAGTAGTATTGAAACAATAATTTTTTCTTTGGTAGCCCGCAATCAAATTTTACTTGATTCATTGATATATTTTTTCAGTGCACTTGCAGTTCCCTGCGAACCCGTCAAGTTTCGTCAATGATGCACCCAGAAAAAAAATTTATTTAACGGCCACCGTTTATTTGGTTTAAGTAAAATATTTATTTGATTGAAATAAATATTTATTTAAATTAAGTAAATAGTTACTTAAATGAAATAAATATTTATTTAAATCAAATAGATATTTTACTTAAACCAAACAAACGGTGGCCGTCAAATAAATTATTTTTCTGGGTGTGGTGCAGATGTGGACTAAAAAGACAAAAAAAAAGGAAATAATTTGTAACTATCGTGCGGAAGTTTAACGGAGATGTTCGGATTGACGGGTAAGAAGAATTTCGCGAACAGACCTACGGACGGACGGAGCGCTGACACGGTTGGGCATGCGCGCGATCATCGAGCCCCCGCCCGTGGGTGCGCAAACCGCGAGGTCTTTCCCTACTGGCGGGCAATAGAAGCGTCTCGCTGTAACTCCGGAGGAGCGGCGAGCGCTGCCTAGCGTGCCCGCTCCTCGAAGCCCTTCTATTGCCACGGATTCTCTTTCTCATCTGCCTCTCTCTCACCGCTAGACGCGAGGCTCCACACTCGCGAAAGGAACGGAGACGAGGAGAGCCGGCGCAGCAGCGGCTCTCGGCACCACTGGGCGCCGTGCGGATGCTGCGAGAGTGCAGAGACAAAGAGAACCGGCCCGGTGGCGAGTTGATGGCTCGAGCCACCGACCGACGTTCGCCGCTGTGGCCTACGATGAGTCCCGCAGCGTCGGAGAATATAATACAGCGACATTTGTCTCGGTGATTACTTACGACGTATGAGACCTCGGCTTGGGCGAATCTTCTTCGATCCTACACATTTCAATCCTACACACCCTCGATTCTAGACGGAGTTTCGTAAAAATGATCGACTCTACACGAAGTTTTTTCCTGCGCAAACTATGCTCTGCACGTCGACAATGCGCGATTCTACACAGAGACGAATTCTACACCGTTTCTGTCTACACCATTTGATATGATCTGAGGATTGTAGTTCCGCACGTTGCGATTTTATACGATGTTACGAACCTTGTACTGCGCATCGCGTTTCTACACTTCTCGATCCTACACGAGTTCAATCCTACACGATTTCAAATGCACACGTGTCCTTGTCTGCACAGTTCAGTTTTATACACCGATCCAATTCTACATATTAAATCGAAATATGTAGAATTGAAGGTTATCCGGTGTGTAGAACTACACTGTGTATGCAATATGTATGCAAGTCCTGTGTGGACAAGACTTGTGTGCAGAATGCGAATATGTAATACCGAAATCGTGTGGAATCAAGCTGTGTAGTATAGTGATCGTGATATTATGTAGAATCGCAATGTGCAGAACTAGAATCTGTAGTATCGAACCGGTGTAGATAAGGAACGTGTAGAATCCGTCGCTGTGCAGAATCGCGCATTGTCGACCTGTAGAGCACATTTTGCGGCCAAAAAACGCGTGTAGAATTGAAATTTCTATCAATGATTGTGTAAAACCGACCGCGTGTAGGACTGAAATGTGCAGAAAAGACCGTTTGCCTCGGATTGAGCGAAAGGTCGGAGGTGATACAAAAAAAAATTAAAAATTTATTTACCTACAAATCCGTGAGACGAAAAATAAATCTCGCGGCGGATTTGCGAATCCTTAGAGGAGAAAGAGAGAGAATCGCGAAGAAACAGCGGTGACCTCGTCGCGGAACGAGCGGAACAGAGGAGGTCCAGCCCGCAGACTCCGAACGAACGGGATAACGCGGCTCTCGGGCGTCTCTGTTTAGACTGGGGCCCTCCGAAGGCCTCTCTGGGCATGGGCGACTCTAAAGTCGGTCCGCATCTCGGTCCCGACGATCCTTCCCCGAAATTCGTCTCACGCGCACTGCGCTCGCTTTTTCGGGTCCGCTGTCTCGCGACTGCGATTCCGTATAGCGTTTAATCGCTTTATTTCCCGTTTTGCCGGATACGCGAAAAAAAACAAAAAAAACTTTCTGCAACCTCTCCAAAATTTTGGCGGTCTTCCAAGGTGCGTCATCAAGTATTTTTTGTTTTAACCGAAAAGCTGATCTTTCTTTATTTTTGACATATATGCAACATAGATTCAAGCGGGGTTGCAAATTCTGTAAAAATAAAAAACAGCACAGAGAAGCCGGTATCGATAGCTGGGGCAGGTGAGAGGGACGTCAACTGCGCGACGGAAGTCTCGAGAGCAAGCTGGATCGAAGTTTCCGAAGGAGCGGAACGGCGAGAAGCATGAAAGCCGTGGAGTTCGAAATACTTGAGAGACCCGGCGCATTCGTCCTCTTCTAAGGGTTCATTCACAACGAACGAACGAAAGTCACCTCGTTTCTGACTTAAACTTGACAACAATTTTTTCCGAATGACGCCAGTTATTTCATATGAGATATTAAGTAATTCATTTTGTTGTCACGACGTATTATTGCTTATCAACAAATTTACGATACCTAGATAGGCAAATGTTACTGCAAACAATAACAACAGTCGATAGAAAAATATTTTTAGTATGTGCGCAGATTACCAAAATTCTCCACGTCTATCCGTCCATTCCTCTCTGTGTATTTTTTTTTGTTTCATCGCACTTACAAATAGGGTTTCCTACTATAACAAATAGTTCCCAGGGGGAACATCTATATGGAGAGTTTCTCATAGTAAAAACTGTGAAACTGTACTGTAATAAAAATTCGCATGAAATGTGATGGAACGGATGAAAACTTTTTACGCAAAAAATAGTATATTAAATTTCATGTACAAGTGTGATAAAAAAAATTAATGTTCAGTGTATTAAAAACGTGTATTAAATACTTTACATTTAATAGCTTGCTTCAATTTCAATGAAAAAGTACATTAATTTTTATCGCAATTGCACATTAAATTTAATGTACAAGTTTTTGCATAAAAACTTCCCGTCCGGTACATTAAATTTACAATTCTTTTCTTACAGTATATTCAACACTTTAAATTTCAATTGCGCATGCAACAATGATTTCGTTGTCATCGTCGTAACTACATGGCGTAAAACTTCCTCTCAGGAACTATTTTTAATATCAAAAAGTCGGTTTTCTTGTCTGTGCAATTTTTTCCCCAGTGCGACAAATCGCTGCATTTTTTTTTCCCGCGATGTGAATTTAGCCCAATACTTCTCGCTCTCACCTCGCTTCTTTCCCTTTCCTAATACTCAACGGAGCACATCATCCCTGCTTCCTCCACGGTTTTCTCCCTTCGCGACTTCTCTCTCTTCCCTCTTCTCTCCCTCTGGCTCGGGTTTCTGGCCCTCTCGACTGACGCCGCGCTATATCGATTTGCTTGATTTCGTCGCGGGTAAGCAAGATAGAGGAGAGGCGCGCGCGCGCACGGTCTCGAGAGAGAAGGAGCGACGGAGAGAGGGAGTGAGTGAGAGAGCGAGAAGACTGTTGGGCCCTCAGAATTTGCGGAATGCCCGTTGCCTCTCTGAAACCCGTTCGGCCGGTTTTGTTAATTGCAAAAAGGATTCGGTGTGGAAGTTGGGTCGCGCGGGAGGGTGCCAAAAGGGGGCCCGGGCTGCGCAGAGCGAGGGGAGGGGGAAAGAAGGGACGAAGGAACCTCCCGGATCGGAGTACGGAACTTTCGACCGTCGACATCCTTTCTTTCCCATATCGCGAGTCTTCTCCCCCTCGCCGATCCGCCGATCGGGATCGTATCACTTCCGTTTTAGCCAAAGCTCGATTCTGCGCGGAGATGAAGCGATTTTTTTTTTACTCTGGACAAAAAAGCGGATTGTTAATAAGTTTGTTATCGGAGCAGCAAGGAATATTTGCTGCTGCGGCAGAAAAATTCAATGCCAGCGTGAACAATTTTCCGACCCGCCTAAATAGGTTGTCGATTGAATTGTCGATTGAATTGTCGATTGAATTGTCGATTGAATTGTCGATTGAATTGTCGATTGAATTGTCGATTGAATTGTCGATTGAATTGTCGATTGAATTGTCGATTGAATTGTCGATCGAATTGTCGATCGAATTGTCGATCGAATTGTCGATCGAATTGTCGATCGAATTGTCGATCGAATTGTCGATCGAATTGTCGATCGAATTGTCGATCGAATTGTCGATCGAATTGTCGATCGAATTGTCGATCGAATTGTCGATCGAATTGTCGATCGAATTGTCGATCGAATTGTCGATCGAATTGTCGATCGAATTGTCGATCGAATTGTCGATCGAATTGTCGATCGAATTGTCGATTGAATTGTCGATTGAATTGTCGATTGAATTGTCGATCGAATTGTCGATCGAATTGTCGATCGAATTGCCGATCGAATTGCCGATCGAATTGCCGATCGAATTGCCGATCGAATTGCCGATCGAATTGCCGATCGAATTGTCGATCGAATTGTTTGTTTACTCATTTATTCAATACCGGGACACCAGTACTGAGCAAATGAATTAATCGCAGTAACAAAGTTTTTGCTGCTCCAACAATTTTTTGTTTGCTCCGTGCGAAACGTTACACGTCGCACCGCTCAGGATCGAGAAAATATGAGAAAATTGCAAAGCCATTAATTTCACTATAGAAATAAAGAAAAATAATTGAATTAAAAAAAATAATAATAACTGATGCAGAAACTTGCTCGAGGGTCACTCGTGCGAGGAAGAAGTGCAATGTAGGTGCGGCAGAGGACTGAGAGCGAGTAGTTTATATTTATATAAATGTGCACGTGTGTGCGCGCATACATGTACGGTTGGTAGGAAGGGGAAAGCGCTGCGATGGAGGGGACATCAGAAGAGAGTGGAGGGAAAATGCAATTATTAATTGCACGTCGACCGTTCGCCACTGCCGCCACGGTCGCCGCGGGTTCCGCGCGACTGCACGAACTCCGCAGTCGGGCAGGACCCGTCTGATTATGATTTAACGATTCCGTCACGCTCCTCCACTTTTTTTTTTCTTTTTTTTTCGTGCTTCCCTTCTTCCTCTTCCCCCTCCTCCCTATACATACATATTCCATTATTTTTCTCCGAGGTGTGCATGCGCGCGGACACCGCAGACCGTTTTCTCCTTCATTCCTCGTATTTAATTCACACGTGAGCTTTATTGACTGACGCGCGCCAACTCTAGGCTGCACGCTTCGTGCATTCGCTTCTTTCTCGTTTGCTGTGTAATTATACCTTCGTCACTATCCGCTCGATTGAGTGATATCTGGCTACCTTTTTTTTCCTTTTCTTCGATACACTGTAAAACAGATGTTCGCACATTCGAACGAACATTTCAACGGCCTTAAAGCCTCACGATTGTTTTTACCGAAATGCGGCACTTCCGGTCGAAAAATAAGATTTTCAAACCAGGAGTAGCGCTTTTCCGGTATAACGTCACTTCCGGTCGAAAAATGAGGTTTTCAAACCAGGAGTAGAGCATTTCCGGTATGACGTCACTTCCGGTCGGAAAGTGAGATTTTCCAACCGGAAGTGACGTACTTCCGGTTGAAAAATGAAATTTCCAAACCGGAAGTGACGTATTTCCGATGCGATGTCACTTCCGGTAGAAAAATGAGATTTTTCAAACCGGAAGTGACGTTCCAGAGAACATTTGTCATTTTTCTCTGGAATGTATCTCGAATGCATCGAGTTGCAGAAACGGGTGAAATAAGGAACACAGAGTGGATCTAAGGCACATTCATGGTCTTCGAATATATTCGGAGACCATGAATCTAGGGAACAGATTACAGGCTCCATTACTGTGCCCGGTACACGCGCAGCGATAACATTTTTCTGGTGTTTGGTCCGATTGAATACCAGGCTCGGGCTGATACCGGCTTGAGCGCCGGACGAGCACAAAAATCTCGGCAACTGGCGCGGTCCCGCATCCGTGCCGACGGCTAAGTCTCACCTGGCCATGCACACACTCCGAGAAAACTTACAGCTCCATCTCAGTAGTTCGAAATTTGACTGTATAAAAATTATGATTTTTTTTTTATTCAAAAAATTAATATACAATGGCTTATTTATTTTTATTAAAAAATGTAATCCAGGATTTTATATTACAGCCTGTAAAAAATAGATACATATAATATATATATATGTATATATACGTACAAAATATGATAATCATAATTACAATATATATACAATTGTATAATTAAAATATAATATATGTAATTATAATAATTTCATTATTATTATTATTAATGCGTTTTCGATAAACGGAAAAACCTTCTTCACCGTCAATTCGAATGTCCTTTGTTTTTTTTTTTTTTTTTTTAATAGACGATTTATTCGATCGTTTGACAGAAATACAAAAACATCGTTCTCAAAAAAATGTACATGTATCTAAATTTTTTAAATAATAATAAATAAATGAGTTAATTTTTTTTAATTTAAATAAATGAGCACTTTCTTAATTTTTAATATATACGTATAATTTTTTAAAATGCTATGTTACCTTTCCGGAAGTCCGCGAAGCCGTTTTATGTGAGCGGCGAATTCATCAGCGCGCCTTGGACCAAAAGCCTCGGCTTCCTTCGCAAAAGCGTCTCTCCGCGATAGAGCGTTTTCTGGCTGCGGGACTCTCCGCGGTTCCGTCGTCCACCACTTTCACGGTCTCGCGCTCTCGCCCGCGTTCTCCTAAAAAAAACTGGTTTCGTCATTAGAGAGGAGAGGCCCTACCGAGCTCACGGGCAGCGCTCGGATCGGCAGGGAGCTCCTCTTCGTGGCTCGTGAGGCGCGACGAATATCCTGCCCCTCTCTCGCTCGGTCCTTAACTCCGAGCTTCGTCCTTTCCTCTCGGATCGGTGCCCCTGCGGTCCGCGGCCATCAGGCCGATGGATTTTAAATGCCCGCTGACTTATATATAACGCGTGTACGGAGCAACGCGTAGAAACCCGTGAAAGCCGGCGAAGCCTTCCACGGGACGAGCTACCCGCTCTGCCCTCCGGCGAGAATCGATTTATTTTCTTTCTGGATCTTTTGCCGGAGTTTGGAGAAAAAAAAAAAAAACACAACAAAAAACGAGATCCAAAAGATTTGTTGTTGTGCCCGTCATCCTTCATCCCCGGATCGCGTGATCGCCGACGGCCAACACTTCGGCTACGCAGTCCTCTCCCGGGAATCTCCACGAAAACGATGTTTTTGTATTTCTGTCAAACGCTCGAACGAATCTTCTTCGGGAAAAAAAAAACAAAACAATGGACACTCGGATCGACTGCGAAGAAGATTTTTCCGTTCCACGACAAAAAAATAAATATTTATTATGATAATAGTAGTAAAGAAATTCACATCGTTATGTATTATGTATATTATATTTTAATTATACAATTATATCGATATTGTAATTATGATTATAATATTTTTGGCAGCACGCACGGAAATCGCACTTCGGTTATGGAAATTTTCGTTTCTGTGTACGTTCTTTTATATACTTCTTGCTTTAGTCGTCGTTTTTTTTACATTTTTTTTTTGCGTGTATGTAACCAGTGAATGAAAACTCGGTAGTTGGTGATTCGGCGTTGTTGTCGTTTGAGTATGAAGGAGATTTTTCCGTTCAGTGAAAAAAATGAATACGTTTAATAACAGTAATAATAATAAAACAAAAAGTTACAAAAAGGGATACGGCCCGTAGATACATAACAAAACAAAAACAAAGCATGCTTCAATACTGTGATATTGTAAAAAAAAAACAATAATTCCTACAAACATTGCATTATAATTACACGATTTCATATAAATATTATAATAAAAATATTTTTGGCAGCACGCATGAGAACCGTTCTCGAATAATTGCAATCTTCGTTTCCGCGCACGTTCGTTCACATGCTTCTCGCTTTCGTCCTAATTTCTTTTTCTTCGCTTTTTACAAATTTTTTTCCCGAGCGTATAAACAGCAAATGAAAACTCGGTAGCCGGTGATTCGGGGTCATTATCGTCCAAGTATAACGGAGCACCGGCGAGGACGAAGGAGGCAGAAGCGAGGCGTCGTAAAATCTCGCTCACTGGCTTCTCCTCTCCGGAGTACATAAACGACGACGAAGGAGAGTGCGTCTATCGCCCTTTCGTCTCCTCTCTCGTTTATCCCGTCCCGCCGGTGATTCGCTGCTTCGTTTTATCGCGACAGTTGATGTACCGCGAAGTTTAAACGCCAGCCCTCCGGAGCCTGAGAATATCATATTTGTCCCCTCCCCTCGCTCCCGTTGTTAAACTCCAAAAATTCCAGTGGCACTCTTTATTTTCCTCACTGTTCGAATATAACGATATCAATGGCCGTGCGACAGCTCTCACGGCTCTCGAGGGATCGTGCGACAATTTTTTACCTCACAATTCACCCAACGTTAAAACCTCCCCGCTCCAGCTTTTTCTTTTTTTTCATCCCCTCGCACTCCGTCTCAGTACTCTTCAACCTCCACTATAACACAATGTACAACACACATATGTATATGTATATGTATATGTATATGTATATGTATATATATATATGTATATGTATATATATGTATATGTATATGTATATGTATATGTATATGTATATGTATATGTATATGTATATGTATATGTATATGTATATGTATATGTATATGTATATGTATATGTATATGTATATGTATATGTATATGTATATGTATATGTATATGTATATGTATATGTATATGTATATGTATATGTATATGTATATGTATATGTATATGTATATGTATATGTATATGTATATGTATATGTATATGTATATGTATATGTATGTGTATGTGTATGTGTATGTGTATGTGTATGTGTATGTGTATGTGTATGTGTATGTGTATGTGGCTTCTCGGGTGTATTCACTCTTCTCTTCCCTCCCCCTCGCAGTCGATGGCTGACGTGCTTCAGTGGCTTCCGGGCAGGGAGAGCTCGGCGAAGCGAGAAGCGGAGAGCGGGGAGGGAGGAAGTGAGAAAAGAACCCATGGCACAAACTACCCCCGCGTTGCTTGGCGGTACACATAACGCATACAGCTAACGGGTCTCCTCCGGAGTCTGGACACGCCGGCGGGGCCCGTGCAACATCCCTCCCTCCCAATCGATAGCGCTGGTCGTTCGATGGACCGTACAGCTCGTTACAAAAGTCTCGTCGAACTCTGCGAAACATATATATGAATGTACATTCGTATATATGTATTCGTCTGGCAAAAAGTTATCTCATGAAATATCGTATTCGAGAAGATCGATGAAAAAATTGTGCCTCGGGTACAAAATTCCTTCGCGGACAACTTCCGGTTCCGATCAATCGGAACGGATTAATCAGAGACACTTTCCATTATGCTGAAAGCATTTTGGGTAGTTAATTTTTTAGATAGATTTTTTTTATAAAATTTTTTTTTATGTTATTTTATACTTATTTTATTCGATCGTCTAGTCTAGTGTTTATTTGCACTTTCGGGGATTTACGGTCCTTCTACACTATGGCACATTTACATCTCTACCATGTTACAACTCTATCTATTAGAACTCTACTAGAAAGTAAAAACACTCTACCGGACTTGAAATAAAACTCTACCGAAATATAAGGCTACCATCTAGACTTGTATTCCGGTAGAGTTTTATTTCAAGTCCGATAGAATTTTATTTTGATTCTGGTAGAGTTTTTTTTACTTTCTGGTAGAGATTTTGGTAGAGTTGTTATCTGATGCAGATGTAAATGTGCCCGCAGCATTACACTCGTCTCACGCATTCCAAGGTTTCATTCTGTCGCATTTTTCGTTACTTTTTTCAATAGCATTTTGAATATAATAAAATCAATATAAAATAAAATCGAAATATAAATAATATTTCGATTTTATTGTATATTAATTTTATATAATTTTTCAAAGTTTAATGGAATTTTGCGATAACGTGTCGTTGAGAGGGTTTCCGGCTGAGGGCGAGGAGTGGATAGAGAAGGGGAGAGCGCTGCGGCGAAGGCCCGAAGTCGTGCCGGAGCAAAAAGATCTTGAGCGTTTGTATATAGCTGGGGCGAGTCTCGGACGTTTCGTCCGCCGAGTGTAGACCCGATTTACCGTAATTGGTCTTCAATTAGGCGCCGGTAAAGACAATTAATACGACGACGAGAACGACGTTCCAGGCCGAGCGAGCCTCGCTGCGCTGGCGGTCTCGCAGCTCCGTACTCTTTCGCTGCTCCTTATAACGCGACGAAGGAATGCTCCATTGCCGTATCCCTTCCCGTCTCTCACCCCGCTATTTCTTTTGTGTATCTTTTCGATGATCGATATTTACCTTCGCGCCGTTTATTTTCCTACTACCCAAATATATTGAACCATACAATGTAACAACAACAACAACAACAATAATAATAATAATAATAATAATAATAATAATAATAATAATAATAATAATAATAATAATAATTTGCCGTAATTTAATTACATTTATTGTCTATATTGAAGTGTATAAAATGTATTAGTCTTTATTCGGTATTATTGATCTTGATTTATTGTCATAAAAGTATTATGCTGCGCTCTAAGTCAGGATTTATTGAGAACTGGTAAGAAACGAAGAAATCCGTCAACCAAAATAAAAACATAAAAATTAAATAGTAATAATAATAAAAAGTGTAATATAAAAGTGCGAAAATAGAACTTGCCTATAGCGTACGGACTTACGGGTTTAAAAATAATAGGGAAGGAAAACATAAAAAATATACTAAAATTATAGAAATTTTGCAAAATATAAAAAATATAAAAAATATAAAAAATGTGAAAAACTCGGGTCAAGAAAACCATTCATTAGCGAAGCAGGAAAATTAGCTTGAGACAAATACAGCTGCTTCACCGTTAAGCGAACCCTGAGAGCGAGCGCAGCACGACTGTTGAACTGCCCAGGGGCAAAGCTTTTTTGTCGTGCGTAGGTATTTCAGTCACGAAAATCCAATGAATCACGCGGAGGTACGGAGGAACAATAAAGAGCGCGCGAGAGACAGAGAGAGGAGGACGAACGGCACAGGAGAAAAAAATAAACGAGAATGAGATACGTGGCGATTTGTAAAAGGTAAAGGTTAATTGTTATTGGACGATCGATATTTGTACCGGTACACACGTATTTGTCCATTGAATCGGGTAGGTAGGAGAAGAGATACTCGTTAGTAATTAATGATCGAATTCCTCGCGTTCCTCGAGCGCACGGTGATTGATTTATCGCATAAAAAAAGACCTCGTTTCAACAGATTTTCCAAACTACGAACTTGGTCTTCATCATTATTATTTATTTATTCTACAGTCTTTATTTATTTCATTATTATTATTATTATTTAGTCGACAAGTTGTATTTATTTTTTTATTTTATTTTTTATTCGATAATTTTCATATACTTCATTTTTTTTTTCGCGTGTCGACTCTTTTACCGTCGCGCACGGAGAATACAAAGTTGGGACAACAAGAATTTTGTTACTATATATAACTCATTTACCTGCTTAACGTAGGGACAACAAAATATTTTGCTGTGACAGCAAATTTTTGGCTGTAGTAGCCAAATATTTTTTGCTGCCGCAAGAATAAATTATTAACGATCTACATTTTGTTAGAGAAACAGAAAATTTTTCTCCGTGCCGCGGTGCATCTCGACGCTCCGTCGGGACCGGAACGAGCTCGAGAAATGATATCGAACGTCTCCTCGGTAAAATAAATGAAGCCCTGCGAGCTCTTTTTACATCATCCTGGCTCTGTCAATTCTTCTATATCACTATTTTCTATTTTTTTTCTACCTTTCATTCCGTCTGCCCGCGGCGTCTCTGGCTCCGTTTCAGAGACCCACTTTTTCGCCTCGGGCGAACCGTAAGTTCGTCCACTCTCGCCGAGATGATCCTCTCCGCGTAGCCTACTCTCATTTTTTTTCCTTCTTTTTTTTCCACATCCAGTCTATCTGTATATATATATATATATATATACACACACACATATATTTTCTCTACTCGTCTACCACAAAGAAAACTGCTGGCGTATTTCATTTGGCACCGTTGCCAAAATCTCCGCAGCTTCGCGCGATCGCGGCAGAATGCACGGAGCCGGTGCGCGGCTCGCCTCGAGAGACTGCAGCATCGGCGGCTCGACGGATTGACCAATTCGCAGCCTCAAAAAAAAAAAAAAAAAAAAAAAAAGCTTTTAAAAATAATCGAAATAACAACCTCGTCACCTCCCGCTGAGAACCGATAGTTCCTCGCCTTACTTTCGTGGAAAACACAGCAAGCGTCGAGTGCCCGCTTTTTCGCACTCGGCTAACAAAGTACTGTACTCAATACAGGAATGACAAACTGTTTTGCTGGAGATGCACATTTCTCACGCCGTCAGCAAATTTTTTTGCTGCTCCAAAAAATGATCTTCCTTCTGCCACAAATTTTCTTGCTGCTCCAACAAATTTTTTTTATGCTCTAACAAATTTTTGTGCTGCTCCAAAAAAAATGTTCTTGCTGCTCCAACGAATTTTCTCGCAGGTTCAAAAATATGTTGTGCTGCTCTAACACATTTTTTTACTGCTCCAACACATTTTTTTTATTCTCTAACAAATTTTTGTGATGCTCCAAAAAAATGTTCTTGCTGCTCCAATGAATTTTCCCGTAGCTCCAAAAAAATGCTGTGCTGCTCTAACACATTTTTTTGCTGCTCCAACGAATTTTCTTGTTGCTCCGAAAAAATTGTTAGGCAGCTCTAACAAATTTGTTTTCTGCCCAAAAAAATGTTTGTGCCGGTCTAACAAATTTTCTTGCCGCTCCAACAAATTATTGGCGGACGACATTTTACAATTTGTTGCGCAGAGCGAGAAAACGATTTTCCGTGCATCGTGTTGGGCACGGCGTGAGAACGAGATCTTGGAACCGCGGTCCGCGCGCTCGGCCGAATCTTCGGGATGGCCGATCGGCTCGTACGGTTTGAGCAACGAGCGCGGGTGCGCGAGGGGGACTTTATCCTACCCGCTCGATGCCGGCCTCCGGGGAGACGCGGAGCCGGAGAGAAGTTCCTCCGACGCGGCTGGAACCCCCGGGACCCTCGAGGTCGAAAGTATCGCCGGATCCATCTATCCGTGAAAGAAGCCCAACGCGCCGTCTTCCCCGCGCCCCGCTCAAGAGACTCGGAGGAATCCTTGGAATTTCGATAGTAGCGAGCGAACGGAGAATCTCCATACAAAGAAAAGAGGATAAATAAGAGTGTATATATATATATATATATATATATATGATCTCGGAGAAGAAGAAAAAAAAGGGGGAAAAATAAGAAAAAAATGAAAGGGAGAAGAGGTGGAGAGGTGAGACTGCATTACCGATCGAGCGAGCTTCACGGTTCACTTTGTGACTTAAGGCCATATGAAACACCTCACCCCCCCCCCCCCCCCGGCCATTCTGGACTCAGTCGGTATCAAAAACTGTACACAGTGAAATAGGTACCAACGTTTCTTGTCCACAATTTTTATTCATGTCCATTTTACAAAAAATCTTGGCCATTTTACAAAAAATATTGTCCATTTTACAAAAAATATTGTCCATTTTACAAAAAATATTGTCCATTTTACAAAAAATATTGTCCATTTTACAAAAAATCTTGGCCATTTTACAAAAAATCTTATCCATTTTACAAAAATGTCTGTCAATTTTACAAATTTGTTGTGTGAAATTAACCAAATAATTGTTGACGTTTGTGGACGAGAAAGAGTTCTCTCTTGCACTCGTACGTGTTTAGTCTTCCCTCAATCCCTTCACTATCAGTGACCCCTACGGGGCCAAAACGTATAGAGAAATACGTTTCTCTGACAGTGAAGGGGAAGGCGAGATGAAACATGTACCACGTGACATATGAGTGCAAGAGAGATAATTCCATTTTTCGAATGAATGCCATGTAAAAATTGTTGACATTTGTCCTAAAAGGGTATTGAATTCTCCATCCGCTAATACTTTGCTTCATTACAGTTCATTACGTTCATTACAGTTTTTATTACCGACTGAGCTTGTTTCACCTCGCCTTAAGAGCACGAGAAACCTCTTTCGCCCCCCCGCCCCCCCTCCATCTCGTACCCACTTGATATAAAAAATTGTAATCAACTTTTTTCGGATTCTAGCTTATCTGCACTCAAACGATAAGTGTCATAGAAAGCTGGCCCGTAAGATGTCTTCGATATCCACTTTTTTTTACCTAAGATGCAATCATTCGTGAGAAAAGTTGATTACACGTTTTACAACCCACCGCGCTATTTCACCTGCTCTTAACGCCAGTACGAGGGAGAAGAGGCTCTCGATAGGGTCGTTAAAGTCAAGTGGCGAGTGAAACATTGTAATAATCGGGAAATCAGTTTGGTGCGTGCGTTGCACAGTGGCGAGTTGAGCCTGCTCTCCTTACACTGTCATCGATGCCTGGTTTTTCCGGTTCTACTATGTTGCAGGATATCTCGCTCGATGTCTTAACGAGATCGAAGAGATCAAGCGGGACATCCAACAAGACGTCCAGAAAGACTGGATGTCTCGCTGTCAGGAATCAATGACGGCCAGTGTAGCGACACCTGCCACGGATGCTGCGCCTGGTGTTTGTGAAGTTCCGCCGACAGCACCTGTCGAACTGGTTGAATTTTGTCACCTAGAACTGCCTCATCCTTCATCCAGGTGATACGAGTTTTCCGTTCGGTGAGGCGTTGCGACTCTTCGCGTCTTACTCTCAATTCCGGTCAAGCCAAAGTTCCTCATTCGGACGCATCTTCGATGGCGCGATGTCATAACGAGATCGAAGATATCAAGCGAGACATCCAACAAGACGTCTAGCAAGACTGGATTTCCTGCTGCCAGGAACCAATGACGGGTAACGCAGGGAAGAGCAGGCAAAAATAGGACCGTTAGGCAAAATGAGGCTGTGGAGAAAAACTCAATTTTCCAATGATTTTTTGATGATCCATTTTGTCCCAGCGATAGATCCGGATTTTCAACGGGTTTTGTCACACTTACCGTCATTGCAATCATCCAATAGTTATTGGAAAATTGCGTTTTGCCACATTGCCCCGTTTTACCCCACTGTCCCATTTTGCCCCGCTCTCAGTTTGCAAGTTCCTCATTCGGACGCGTTCTCGATGACGCGATGTCATAACGAGATCGAGGATATCAACCGAGACATCCAACAAGTCATCTAGCAAGACTGGATTTCCTGCTGTCAGGAACCAATGACGGGTAACGTAGGGAAGATCAGGCCAAAATAGGACCGTTGGGCAAAATGAGGCTGTAGAGCAAAACTCAGTTTTCCAATGATTTTTTGATGATCCATTTTGTCCCAGCGATAGATCCGGATTTTCAACCCCGTTTTGCCACACTTATCGCCACCGCGACCATCCAAAAGTGATTGGAAAATTGCGTTTTGCCCCATTGTCCCGTTTTACCCCATCGTCCCATTTTGCCCCACTCTCCCCTACCGACCCGACACCTCGTACGGCTGTTGCGCAGTATAATTTGTAAAGTGTCGCCGACAGCACCTGTCGAACTGGTTGAATTTTGTCACCAAGACGTCCCTCATTCTCCGTCCAGGTGATACGAGTTTTCCGTACGGTGACGCGTTGCCTCTCTTCAACAAAACGTGCCTTATCCTCAATTCCGGTCGATCATTTGGCGACAAGGCTCGAACGCACTGGAAGTTGCTCATTCGGACGCATTCTCGGTACTGATTTCTTCCTTACGAGCTCCGTGCGGACCGCGACTCGAAGATACGCCGTAAGTGCGGGGGGTGAGTTGGGAGGAATAAAATGTTCTCTCGAAGCTCTCCTCGTCAATTTCGGTGGGGAGAGAGGAGGGACAGGCATCAAAGCTCACCGACAGATTGGTCAGTCTCCGCAATTTAATATCGGCGCCCCCGCTCGACTGCGGAGGGTTCCCACTGGGACGCGGAGGGGACTCCATCATCATTATCCCTCGATACCGTCGTTCCCCTTGTCCCCGGGACCCCCGGCCTCGCGGACGATCGACTATTTTTCCTCGATGCGGTTCCCCGCGGCCTCGAGTTCGATGTTACAGAGCCTTCGTAGTGCCGAGGGTAACCTTACGGTACTCTCTCTGCGCTTGTGAATTACGAAAGCGCACTGTCACCTTCAGCAAATCCAATTTTTATTTATACGGCTGAACTGTAAGAAACACGACCCATTCTCGACTCGATGAACATTTACTTTTTGCGACAGATGGTACAGTCGATAGGATTTTGACCGTCAGACAGACTTGCAGACCGACAGACAGACTTGCAAACCGACAGACTTGCAAATCGACAGACTTGCAAACCGACAGACTTGCAAACCGACAGACTTGCAAACCGACAGACTTGCAAACCGACAGACTTGCAAACCGACAGACTTGCAAACCGACAGACTTGCAAACCGACAAACTTGCAAACCGACAGACTTGCAAACCGAGAGACTTGCAAACCGAGAGACTTGCAAACCGAGAGACTTCCAAACCGAGAGACTTGCAAACCGAGAGACTTGCAAACAGAGGGACTTGCAAACAGAGAGACTTGCAAACAGAGAGACTTGCCAACAGACAGACTTGCCAACAGACAGACTTGCCAACAGACAGACTTGCCAACAGACACACTTGCCAACAGACAGACATAAATGAGGAAACGTTTTTTTCTACACCACGGTATGTAAAGCATGTTTCTAGTATACGGTGGATAATGCTTTCTCTCCTGGCATTCTCCGTGCGTGATCGGAGAGTAAAAAAACAACAATGATCGAGGATGGAAATTCGAGCTCGAGAACGGGGTCAAGATACGTAACAGAAGCCCGACAGAATTTACTTCTCGTTCGGCCTGTACGCGCGTGTCTACAATAGAGTAAGGATCGCCGAGGGCAGAATTCTGTATACTCATATGCCATCCCTCAGCTCACCCGGTGGGGAAGGCATCGGAGCGGAGATCATCCCGCTGCTCGGCCCTCGTCGAGAGACAAGTCTTATGCGCGCGGGAACAGATGCAGGATACATTAATCGCGGGCTCTCATCCCCCT
Source organism: Ichneumon xanthorius (assembly GCA_917499995.1). Taxonomy (NCBI): domain Eukaryota; kingdom Metazoa; phylum Arthropoda; class Insecta; order Hymenoptera; family Ichneumonidae; genus Ichneumon; species Ichneumon xanthorius. The sequence continues at coordinate 12,961,226 of OU824205.1, read as the reverse complement.
CCACCCCTCCCTCGTGACATCTAAGCCCCGCGCCTCGAGGCCTGTCCTGGCCATTATTTTCGAAATCATCACCGACGCTCACCCACCAACACGAACACGCGACACGTTCGATAACCGAACGCGCATAATCGATTCATCGTTCCCCCCCTCCACCCGGCTCGTTGCTCGGGCTCGGATCATTAACATTAATGTTATGCGCAGGAAGTTTCGCAAACGCAGCCACTGACGCGCCGGTTAGCGCAGCGCGCGTGTCTTCGGCCATGCCGCTGAATTGCCACGATAAACATTCGAGCCTGCCCGCTCAGCTCTTGCCGAGTTCACAATTTATTATATTAGACAAACGAGATTGCGCGAGAGAGTGTCTAATCGAGGAGTTTCTTTGGCCTGATCGATGTAATTGCGAACGCGCTCCGTTGGTCCACGGTATTATACGGGCCCGATCTACGGAGCATGCGCGGTAACTCGTTCGGTTAATACCGTGGAGAGAGAACGCCCGGCCGCAATAACGCTCGGGCTACATGCACGACGATCGTCCTGGGAGAGGGATAAAAAAATCAACCGATTTAGAATGCAGATCTCGTTCTATATTGCAACTGCGGTTCTGTGTATGTGATAACGACGCGGCGACGACTACGGCGAGCCGGTGAAGTGGTTCGCTGGTTGCGAGCGAGAGGCGACGCTAGAAGAGCCTCGGTGGTAAGAGGAGGAGGAGTGGAGGAGGATGAGGAGGAGGAAGAAGAAGCTCACACGAGACCGGACTCGGAGGATCGCGAGTGCATGCATGCATGCATGGAAGGCTTTTCTTTATTGCACTTGTCCTCAGGTCTCGGTTGCGTGCTTCCTCGTTCCGAGGATCAGCCGCGTCGCTATAACTGCGATGCACGGCGAGACACACGTACACACACGGTTAAATATATACCCTCGATAATTAATTATGCTGACTCGGCTGCTCCGGCGCAATAGCCACGTATTCCCACAGTATTAATTTCCGAGGATGGTTTATCAGGGCTGTTTATCTGGAGGGCTTCGATCATACTTTATCTTTGGAGGAGTCGAGGATGATCCGGTGGTCTGAAGTTCGGAGCGGTTGGACTCCTGTGCGGCTACCGTGGTTAGATGCCGTTTAAGTCTCGATTAACGGTTGGGTGTTGGGGATCCATCTTGGCGTTGTCGTGCTGATGGTTTCGCGTCTAGCAGCAGCCAACGCGGTTCGGGCTCTGCAGATTATATTTTATCTTTGTAGGGCTTCGATGATACTTTATCTTTGGAGCCTCAAGGAAGATTAGGTCTTCTAAATATCGGAGCGTTTGGACTCCTATCCGGCTTCCGTGGTTCTTTGTCATTGAAGACCTCAAGGAAGATTCGGGCCTCTCAAGTTTGGAGCGTTTAAAATCCTATACGGTAACCGTGGTTGGGTTGTCGTTTAACTCTCGAAGAAGAGTTGAGAGTTGGGAATCGAGTCCTGGCTCTGCAGATGATAGTTTATCTTTGCAGGGCTTCGACGATACTTTATCTTTGGAGTCTTCAAGGAAGATGAGCTCCTCCAAAGTTCGGAGCGTTTAAACTCCTATCCGGCTTCCGTAGTTCGGTGTCGTTTACCGCTCGACAAACAGTTCGGAGTTGGGGATTCATCTTAGCGTGGCCATGTTGATGGTTTCGCGTCTAGCAGCGGCAACAGCAACCGCAGCATCTCACCCGGTCCAAGCGCTGCAGATGACGTTTTGTCTTTGTAGGGCTTCGACGATACTTCATCTTTGGGGTCTTCAAGGAAGATTAGGTCTTCTAAAGTTCGGAGCGTTTAAACTCCTATCCAGGTCTCATAGTTCAGTGTCGTTTAACTCTCGATAAACGGTTGGAACTTGGGAATCCATCTTAGTGTTGCCGTGTCGATGGTTTCGCGTCTAGCAGCCGCAGCAACCGGCGCAGTTCGGGCTCTGCAGATGATTTTTTATCTTTGTAGAGATTCAACGATACTTACCTCTGGAGTCCTCAAGGACGATTAGGTACTCTAAAGTTCGGAACCTTTAAACTCCTATCCGGCTCCCGCAGTTCGGTGTCATTTAACTCCCGATAAACAGTTGGAAGTTGGGAATTCGTCTTCGCGCTGCCATGTTGATGGTTTCACGTCTAGCAACGGCAGCAGCAGCTGTCAAAGTTCAGGCTCTGCAGATGATTTTTTTTTATTGCAGGGATTCAACGATACTTATCGCTGGAGTCCTCAAGGACGATCAGGTACTCTAAAATTCGGAACCTTTAAACTCCTATCCGGCTCCCGCAGTTCGGTGTCATTTAACTCCCGATAAACAGTTGGAAGTTGGGAATTCGTCTTCGCGCTGCCATGTTGATGGTTTCGCGACTAGCAATGGTAGCATCAGCCGGCGCAGTTCAGGCTCTGCGGATGATGCTTTATCTTTGTAAGGCTTCAACGATACTTTATCTCCAGAGTCCTCGAGCAAGATTAGCTCCTCCAAAGTTCGCCGCGTTTAAACTCCCATCCGGCTCCGTAGTTCGGTGGCGGTTTAACTCTCGATAGACAGTTGGGAGTTGGGAATTCGTCTTAGCGTTGCCATGTTGATGGTTTCGCGTCCAACAGCGGCAGCAGCGGCCGCAGCAGCCGGCGCGGTCCAGGCTCTGCGGATCGTCGAATTAGCGTCGAGGGAGGAACGGAGACGGAGGGACGAGGGGTTGCTGTGTAGGCCGAGGCCCCACGCATGAGTCATGGCTCACGCGGTGAGACGTGTGTTGGCCCTTTGTGACGCTACGCACGTTCCGTTCCCGGCCAACCCGCCCGATTCCTCTCGTCCACCTATACCACTTTACTCTCCGGCCAATGCTGGCCGGTATACCTTGCACACCGATGGGCTCTCACATGGTCTCTCGCTCCGAGTGTGTTGCCCGCCTGGCTGGCTGGCTGCTCGGGCACCGTTCCGTTCCCGATCGACGCTCAAAGGGGCGAGTTGCCTACGTGCGCGGCCCGAGGGGATCGACGAACCGGCGAGAGCGCCCGCGTGAGAAGGAAAGGATGCTGGGGAGAGAATGAAACCTACATCGCTCGGTCGGAGATTCGAGCGCTCGTGAAACACGGGGAAAAAAGATGAGAAATTGCATTTTTTATTTTTTCCGCGGAAATTTGAGTGATATGGAAAAAAGGCAGTACCTTTCCATATACAGATTTTTTGTTGAGTTCTGGGATTATTGCCGAAGTGCTGGAACGATCAACAGGCTGAAAAGCGCTATATTAATGTTAGTATACTGTGAAAATAAACTGGAACTTGAAATTTGCTTACATTACTCACATTGGACATCAATGTAATTTTTCGTAAAATAAAATTACTAGATATTACTAGATATTAATGTTATGAATCTTTTGCCAGAGATTTACAAAAATTGTCATGATAAATAAATAATTTTACTGTAATAATTGCAAGGCATATGTGTTTGAAATTGCAGAAACAGTTTATGTAAAAAAAAGTTTCCAGTGCCGTTGATTAATTTTCAAACAATACTTTTTCACAGAATATATATGGTATAAATAGGTAGCGAAGTAGGCGTAGCATAATAAGTGGGAAAGTACAGAGCGAAATAAACATAGTAGAATAAGCGGGATAGTAATAATAGCAATTGCAGTACTATAATAAGCAGATAGAGCAGGTTCAAATCAAGTAAAACTTGACGAAGCTCAGCGGAAGAAACAATATGCATTTTCTTTTTTTTCACTTTTGAAATTGCATTTATACTTATTTATAGGCCTCGTCACAGATACGTGGCGTACAATAACAGGACATCATAGAAATCAGACCTTAAATTAGTAGGGTTGGATGTACAGATAGAGTAAAATATCGATTTTATTTATTTCTACGTTTAAATAGCATTTATATTCGTTCGCAAGGCTCGTCACATATACGCGTTACACAATAACACGACGTCACAAAGATCGATCATTAAATTAGTACGTTTGCAGATACATATGGAGCAAAATTTGGCGAAGCTCAGAGGAGGAAACAATATCGATTTTATTTATTTCCACGTTTAAATAGTATTTATATTCATTCACATGACTCGTGACACACACGCGATGTACAGTAACATGACGTTACAGAGATCGGTCATTACATTAGACGTGTTGCAGGTACGGATAGAGTAAAACTTGACGAAGCTTGGCTGAGGAAACAATATCGATTTCATTTATTTATTTTTCTTTCATTCACTTTTAAATAGCATTTATGAATTGACGAAGCTCGGTGGGGAAAACAATACCGATTCTATTTATTCCAACGTTAAAATAGCATTTATATTCATTCGCAGCCCTCGTCACACATACGCAGTGTACAATATAACACGATGTCATAGAGATCCGTAATTAAATGATGTAGTAGGGTTGCGGGTACATATAGAGTAAAGCTTTAAAAATCTCGGCTGGGGAAACAATATCGATTTCATTTATTTATTTTTCTTTCGTGCACTCTGAAATAGCATTTATGAACTGACGAAGTAAAACTTGACGAGGTTCGGAGGAGAAAACAACATAGATTTTATGTATTCCTACGTTTAAATAGCATTTATATTCATTCACGGGGCTCGTCACAGATACGCGGTATACAATAACATGACGTCATAGAGATCCATCATTAAATTAGTAGGGTTGCGTGCCCCCGCGGCGGGATCATCTGGAGGTCCGCCCGCCCCCTCGGTCATCATCGGTAGCGGGGACCACCCTTTGGCCCTTTCGCGCAGGGGATCGGAGGAGCCATTGTTCGGCCCGTATACATTGGCATCGGAACATCCGTGCACCTATACACACCGCCTATCGAAAAATCTACTGGGCGAAAGAGCGTGGCAACGCGACGCGCAGCCCTCCTTAATCTCTCGCGCATGCGCCCCCAATTCTCATCCCTCGTGCGGTCTTGACGCACGTCGGGCACGCTGTGCAATTTTGTGTGTTTTTTTTTTCTCTCCACTCCTCGCACCGAGCTCGGTAGCGAGGAGCTGTCTTGGCGGAGTAACAGCCGAGTGAAAAGTGTTATTGCAGATATTATAGACAGATAGGATGTTGAGCGCGAGCGGCCTCGAAGCTCCGGTCTGCGATCCGTCGAGGCCGCCTCTCTCACTCATTATAGCGTATATATACGAATACGAATATGTATACGTATATGTATATGTATATGTATATGTATATGTATATGTATATGTATATGTATATGTATATGTATATGTATATGTATATGTATATGTATATGTATATGTATATGTATATGTATATGTATATGTATATGTATATGTATATGTATATGTATATGTATATGTATATGTATATGTATATGTATATGTATATGTATATGTATATGTATATGTATATGTATATGTATATGTATATGTATATGTATATGTATATGTATATGTATATGTATATGTATATGTATATGTATATGTATATGTATATGTATGTGGGGAGGCACGTGCACTATGATGTTACAAACTTGGGTCGAAAAAAGTTGTACCGTATAAAAGATGGTCGAGAAGCCTAGTAAAAGTGGCCCGAGGAGTGTGCGCGCGGTTCGGAGCACAGGTATATAGCTTCGATCACCTGCGCTCGCGCGACTAGTCCGACGAGAGAGTTAAGAATTCATGGACGCGAGGCCACGGCAACGCGACCCTTGCGCCGACTGATCGTGCACACGCGCCTCGCGGGGCTATTACACAACTGAATAGAGAGACCCCCTCGTCGCTCAAACTTTTCATAACAATGGATCGCACAAAAGCGTACAATTTTCCGAGCTAAACGCGAGCGTATCCGCCTCGCCGCTCTGCCGCTGAGCGCGTCCCGTGAGAAAATATTAATACATGACCAATTAATTTTTTTATCGGATGCGTTGCTGTCGTAAGGAAAATTACATCTAATCGATCCGTCTGGTTGATTGCACGAAGATTTTGAGTCCTCTCTGGAGCAGAAAAAAAAATTGGTTGCATCTCTGAAAAAATAGCTTGCATCAAAAAAATTGGTTGCATCTCTCCTATACGCGTGGTCCATACAGCCATGACTGTTATAGAACTGAATAAATCCCTCAAACTGAAAGTTTACGCGACCCTTCGTCGCTCAAACTTTTTATACCAATGGATAGTACAAAAGCGTACAATGTTTCGAGCAAAACGCGAACGTATCCAGGCTCGCCGCTCGGCCCTTCGCGACTCTGGTGAGAAAAAGTTAAAAACCAAATGGCCTTGTTTTTTTTAAGATTAGACTTGATTCCTTCTCGTACCGAAAATTAAATCCACTCGATCCATCTCTTTGATTGCACGAAGATTTTGCATCATCTTCGGATCGAAAAAAAAAATTAACATGACTGTTATAGAACTGAATAAACCCCTCAAACTTTTGATAACACTCGATCCTACAAAAGTGAAGGGGGGGGGGGCGGGGCAAAATGGCACAGCGGGGCAAAACGGGACTGTGAGGACAACATTTTCCAATAATTTTTCGATGCCCCATTTTGTCGCAACGATACATCCGGATTTTTAAATCCGTTTTGCCCCACGTACCAGCATCGCCACCATCCCAAAGTTATTGGAGAATTGCGTTTTGTCTCATTATCCCGTTTTGCCCCCGTATGCCATTTTGTCCCGATCTCCCCTATAATTTCCCGAGCAAAACGCGAACGTATCCTGACTCGCCGCTCTGTCCTTCGCGACTCTGGCGAGAAAGAGTTAAAAATCAAATGACCTTGTTTTTTAGATTAGACTTGTCCCTCTCGTAACGGAAATGAAATCCACTCGATCCATCTGTTTGATTGCACGAAGATTTTGCATCATCTCTTGGGTCGAAAAAAAACACACAAAATTAACTCGCATCTCTCCCGTACGCATGGTCCATAAAGCCATGACAATCCCCCCGTTGTACGCGCTCTGTCGTGGCATAATCCTCGCGCATTTGCATATTTTAACTTGTCGACGAGCGTCGAGAGAGAGAAAGGGTCGAGCGGGTTGGATGGAATAATGAAACGGAGAAAGAGCCGATGAATATAGTGTCTACATATAGAGTGGGCAACAGCGGCTTCGTGCAGTAGCGGCAGAGTTCAGGGGGTTGATGTCCGCCCGACGAAGGCCGACGGGGGGTTGTTGGCAGCTCCATTTCGCGCGGGGCCGACGGTGGGTGGATGTACAGAGAGCGAAACATAAGGGGTTCCCCGCTCCGATCCTCCTCGAGTCGGCAGTGAATTATGCGGTGTAACCGTGTGGCTTTGACGTAGACTCAATTTCTCTGTCGTGCAAAGTCGTATGAATAAAGAAAGAAAAAAAAAAGCCCGCTGGAAAAGCATCACCGGAAGCGAGAACCGAGGCCGAAAGCGCTTTCACTATCTTTCACTGTCATTATCGTCACCATTTTATTTTTTATTATTATTATTATATATGTTATATATATAATTTTTGAATTTTATATATATAAATGTAATAATAATTATTATTGTTATTGAATTAAAGGGGCGAGATCGTTTCGCAGGAATAGTGCATTTTGAAAAGCGCGTTTGAAGCGTACGTATTTATACATAAATGTGCATCATGCCATGTTGACCATACGATTAAAGAAATTTTCGATTTTTTTTTTCAATTTTTCGATTGATATTTTGGAAGAAAGAGGGGGAAAAATGATTTTCTTTGATAGAGTTGTAAGGGTGTTGGTGGAGGGCTGGAGTACAGGGAAAAGAAGAAAAAAACTCTGTAGGAAAAACATTAGCGGAAAGCAATAACAGAGGTACGAAAGCGCTTTAACTATTTTCCATTTATTATTTAATGATTTCATTTACTATAATATATATATATATATATATATAAGTTTTGAATTTTATATATACGAATATAATGATAATTATTATTACTGCATTAAAGGGTGCGAGACCGTTTCGTACATTTTGTGAATAGCGTGCGAAGCGTAGATAGATAGATTCGTTTATTGCGTGTTCTGAAGCGAAAGCCCCTAAGAACACCTTGCGACAAGGTACAAATCAAGCCGTCACAATTGTCTTCTAACCAAATGAATATGCAAAGTATACACCCAAAGTAGCATCAAATAAAATATGAAAATAATACAAACCTTTTATAAGAATATAAAAAGAATATAAATATATGTTTTATGTAACATAAAATAAAGTAAAATAAAGTAAAATATAATAAAATAAAATAAAGTAAAAAAAAAAATACATCATGAATAGAATATGGCAAGCCTAAAGCCTTATGTATACATAAAAATCTGTACGCTATTATGTTGCCGACATGACAAACATTTTTTTCACTGTTAAAAAAAATGTTAAAAAAATTGTCTCGATCATTTCGTTTAAAATTTTGCAAGAAAAAAAGAGAAAAATAAATGTCGTTAATACAGTCCGAGTGTCGATTGAGTCCGGGTGGCGGTTGAGTTCAGGGGGTTGACGTCCGGTCGCCGAAGGCCGCGTGTGGCGGGTAGAAGGAAGCGCGAGGGGTGCGAGGGTGGTTGCGCGGTCTGCGATCTCTTCGCGGAACTACTTCGCGAAGTCTCCCTGCACGAGCTCTTATGAAACCTTCGACCGCACGCGCTCGGTGTACGAGCATCGGCTGAGGTGCAATAATAGAAGCACGAAAGCGCTTCCATATTAATGGACAGCGCACGTGCGACTCTCCCACAAGGCTGTCGGGTGAAACTCATCGGGAAAGAACAAAAGAGAAGAAAATAAAAAAAAAAAATTAAAATAAACTGAGCGGAAAAGTCAGCGCCGAAGTCTCGCGGTGTTACGCGCGCGTACAGAGAGCGGCTCCGAGCGGCCGAGGAATTAATTAACGTTCATTGATACACGGGCGACAACGTAACGAGCGTAACGCGGAGTTGCGATGAGAATAGAATTATCGTCACGCCGCCGACGTCGTCCGAGAGCGTGTGTTATGATAATATTGCACACGCGGGAAGACAAGAGCGAGGGGCTGAGTTCGCACTCGATGCGTCAGGCTGTCTGCGATTAATCGGATTCTCGCGTTACGGCGAATCCCACTTTTCCCCTCCGGACGGCGCGCGAAACTTCTAAATTCGCGATTCCCTTGTTCGTCCGTCCGGCGACCGTTCGCGTACACCCAGAAAAATAATTTATTTGAAGGCCACCGTTTATTTGTTTTCAATAAAATATTTTTTTGATTTAAATAAATATTTTTTTGATTTAAATAAATATTTTTTCGATTTAAGTAACTATTTACTTAATTTAAATAAATATTTATTTAATTTAAGTAACTATTTACTTAATTAAAATAAATATTTATTTAATTTAAGTAACTATTTACTTAATTAAAATAAATATTTGTTTAAATCAAATAAATATTTTACTTAAACCAAATAATCGGTGGCCGACAAATAAATTATTTTTTTGGGTGTAGCGGTCAGACGAGCGACGAACCCCGAAAGCCCGTCGGAGTATCGTGCATGTTCCCTCGTGCAGGCGCTGAGAACAAGAAATGGTTGGATTAAGCAAATGCGCGGTGAGACACGTTTAAAGGTGTATTTGGTTGGTACAACAAAAATCTTTGTTTCCATCGACAAATTTTGAATACACTGAAGCGAATAATCTAACGAAACAATGCTTTATTTGTACCAAACAAATAACAGCTTTGAACATATATTTTTTGTTTTTGAACGACTTTTGGTTAATCCAAAAGTCAGTGGGACAAAGTTGATTAATTCAAAAATTGATTGATTGATTTTTATTGATTTTTTCTCAGTGGGGACAAAAATTGATTCATTGATTCGAAGTCTGTTAGGCGATAAAAAAATGTATTAAATTTAACTTGTTAAATTAAACTTATGACAAAACATTAATGGAATTTTACTGTGAAGTTAAAGTAAACTATTAAAAGTAAAGTCTTTCTAAACTTCTTAATTAAAAATTACCTGTGCGTTACTTTTCCATCACAATTCTACACGAAATATAATAAACCACCTTATGCATAAAAACTTTCCCAGTGCATTAAGTTTCACCCGAACGTTTTTACACCCTAGACGACGAAAAATAAAAAAAAATATATATCGATCCCCTTTGATCCCCAAAGAAACAAAAAAAAGTCATCGTGCCAATTAACGCCTCGCGAGTATCTTCGCCCCAGGTCGAGATCGATTCAGTCATCGAAGCCCGTTAAGCGAGAAAGGAAGCATTAATGGTTTCTTTGATCCCCGATATAATAAAATTTTCCTTCGTGCCAATTACGACCGATTTTTCCCCCCACACCCGGAGTTGCAACAACGCCCCGGCGCGTTCCCGAGGGACGTTCGGGGGCGCGCGCGAGTCGAAAGAGGGATGCTGAGTGTCGCCGTCTGCGCATGCGCGCCGCTCCTTCGGGGTTGTTTTCGTGCGGCAACTGCGAGACGCCCGTCCATCCACCGTGCAGACCAGCGCACTGCGGTGCACGGTGCATGTGTGCATGTGTGTGCATGTTGCGACACCCGGCGAATCGGGCGCCCCATCGGCGCTTCTTAAATTCTCCCCTGTCGCCATCACGATTCGTCGCTCTCATTCATCCCGACACGCGCTCGCCGAGGTTTTATCTTTCCTCCGCCATGTGTCGTCGGGGTAAGCGCGTTATGTTGCCGGCGGACGCTGCGCTCGAAGGCTGAAGAGAACTGCGGGTGGGTCGATGCACGCGCGCAGAGAGTTTCGCCACGGTCCGGCCTATCGGGAGAGAGACGATGGAGCGAGTACAGGGAAGGCTTCAGGGGTGGCCACGTGCAGCCTACACAGAAACCCCCCTAGCCAAAGGGTCCACGCGAGCTATCGAAACCCGTGGCAAGGATTAAAAAAATACGCAAAGAAAAAGGAAAATATATATGTATTATTATTATATGGTTGTAATAATATCGGCTGTGTTTGCGGAGACTGTGTGGCTTCGTGGCATTAAGCTGTTGATTTAATGCGCGATATGTTCAATGATTAGAAAATTTGTTCCGTTATAAATTTATGTTAATTTTATTAAATGGTATGTACTGGTAAAAAAATACGCAAAGAAAAAGGAAAATATGTATTATTATTATATGGTTATAATAATATCGGCTGTGTTTGCGGAGACTGTGTGGCTTCGTGGCATTAAGCTGTTGATTTAATGCGCGATATGTTCAATGATTAGAAAATTTGTTCCGTTATAATTTTATGTTAATTTTATTAAATGTTAGGTACTGGTAAAAAAATACGCAAAGAAAAAGGAAAATATGTATTATTATTATATGGTTATAATAATATCGGCAGTGTTTGCGGAGACTGTGTGGCTTCGTGGCATTAAGCTGTTGATTTAATGCGCGATATATTCAACCATTAGAAAATTTGTTCCGTTATAATTTTATGTTAATTTTATTAAATGTAATGTACTGGTATGACAAGTTTTTATGCATAATTTGGTATATTAAATTTTATGTAGAGTTGTGATAAAAAATTAACTTACGGTGTATTGAAAACTTTAAAAATACTTTTTACTTTTGATAATTTTGTTTAATTTTACTACTGTAGTGGTTTCACTATACTTGCATTCATTTTTCATCGCAAGTGTACATTAAATTTAGTGTAGCGGTTTTTGCACACAAACTTCCAGTCCGATACATTAAATTTACTATTTTTGTTAACAGTGTGGAACAAATTTTCTGATGTTTGAATTTTACCTGATGGAATGGAATTTATTCGATTCTATCGGCTAAATATTGGATTACGTATTATAACTATAGTTCTCTATGAATTAGAACTCGATCCACACGGAGAAAAAAAATTGTTGGACTAACCAAAAGTCGCGGTGACGTTCAAAGCTCTTATTTCTTTGGTACAAGTAAATAATTCTTTCGTTATACGATCGATTGAAAAATGTGTCGATCGAAGAAAACATTTTTGTTGCACGAACCAAGTAACACCTTTGAACGTCACAGCGCCTCGACCGATCCAACCATAACTTTTTCGCAGTTTACGGGGATTGAGATTTCTCCCCGGACTTAATGCGAATCCCGGGACACTCGCAGTAACACCGCGGTATGCAAAACACATCGTAACACGAGTACATAAGAAGGGAGGGAATAATGAATCGTTGATTAACATTGTTTGTTCAATTAATGCCTCACCCTCATCAAACCACGCTGCTTTTCACGATAATAATCAGGCGCATCTCTCTCTTCCACTCGTCGTCGCGGCGAATCCTTCGGGTAATTATGACGAGGGAACGGGCGTGCAGGAGGTAGGCGAGGGACGGGCGAGTGGATAAGTCCAGGCATCGCTCAGACCTTCCGAGCGGACTCCGGCTCGTTATGAGCGAATAATATTCGTTGCCTCGGTGCCCGCAGCGGCAACGATCCTTCTCGCCGTTTTAATGCCCGCTCCCTTATCCCTCTCACTTTTATCGTACGTGTATAAATGTACGACATAAAATATTCTCATAGAGTGTAATACACTTTTTCTTAAGTCTTCTTTTTATTTTTTTTTTAAATTTATTTTTTACTTTTTTATTACACTCGTACATTTTCATGTCGCCGGATCCGCGAGGCAGCTGCACAGGCACGCGCGATACCGCACTCCCGCCTCGCCCTTATCCTCTCACCGAAACGATCGCCAAAGTGCACGATCGATTACGCGCGCGACTGCCCTCTGCGAATCCAAGTCATACGTACCGTTTACTGTATATATTTAATTTTTTTTTAATGGCATATATATGGGGCATTTCACTTCAAGTCGGAATGCAATTGATTATCATAAAATTGTATATATTAGTAAATATTGAGAGGCCTTTATCGAGGGGTGCTTAAAAATTATAGTTTAAATTGTAGAATCAGTGTGAATATTTTCAGATTTTTTTAAAACGCTGTTTTCGCAACGGGTTTTTCGGGGATTGAAGAAATTTCATTGGTGGTGTAAAAAAAAAAAACTGAAAAAAATCCCGAGACACTTGTGGGTCGTTAAGAAGATGATAAGAAAAAACATTGTCTATTAACCACACACGCTGTCTGTGAATTTTCTGATTTGTTGAGGCATTTTTGAGTTATAGCGGTTCGAATTTTTCGCGTCTAAGTCGCACATACATTTTTATTTTTTCTAGTTATGATTTTTCGACGTTTTCGAACATTCCGAAGACGTTTTCATAAAAATCTCCAAAATTTTCTTATTACCGAAACAAAGCTTCCTCCATGAGGTAGCAAAATGAATAAAATCGAGCCCGTCTTCTTTTCGAAGAACACCGTAAAAAAAAAAAAAAACCGTGTGAAATTTAACCTACCGGACCGGAAGTTTTTATACAAAAACTGGTACCTTAAATTTAATGTACAATTGCGATAAAAAATTAATCTTCAGTCCAGCCAAAACATTGAGAATACTTCATTTTTAATAACATTAGAAAAAGTATATTAATTTTTCATCACAATCCTACATTAATTTTAATATACCAGTTTTTGTAAAAAAAAACCTCCACTTCGATACATTAAATTTACAATGAACACGCGCTGCCGATTTGACGTCAAATGCCCCATACATATATATATTTATATATATATAATATATATAAATATAGTATTTATTTTTTTTTTTCATGCGCTCACTCCGAGAATTATACGAGGAGAGAAACGTCGTCGTAGCGGCGTTCGCCTCGGAGAGTTCGGAGCGGCCGCTGCCTCGGTAGTTTCTGCCGCTGGGCCCGCGCGCGCGTCGGGCAGCTGCTCGCCGTCGCTCGTACCTTTTGCACGATCATCCACCGCCGATCCGCCGCACGTCCCTTCCGACCCCGATCAACAAAGATTTCGTATCGTTTCGTGCGTTTCCAGTTCCACACAACACGGCCGAATTATTTTTATTATTATTCCACGGGCCGTAAAGCACATCGGGCCTGCGCATGCGCAGAGCGAGGCGAGAACCGCGCGCTCGCACCTGATACCTCGCAGTCCCGTTCGCCTGCGTTCGCCTTAGCCTCGCTCGCCGCCCGGTAACAAAACGCGCGCAGGGAAAAAGGTTTTTCGCCGAGGGAAGTGCGCGGAGAAAAGCGCGGGGCGAATAAAAGGAGGCTTTTCGGCGCGCGGTCTGCGAGCTGAAATTCAATTTGTCTCGCTCCCGACTTCCGTCCTTTTTCGCCTCCAGCTCCGAGCTCGAATCCCTTTGATCCTTGGGCGTTTGTGTTCGTTTTTTTTTTTTTTTTTTTTGCAACGAAGTAAAACATCGGCCTTGCCTGGCAAACGCGAGGGTAGAAAACTTGTAACGGGAATAACAAAAAAGGAAAGGCGGAGGGGTGGGGGGGGGGGGGGGTGAAACGCGAGATTCGCTGGCTTCCGCGTGGTTTCGGGAAAAGCGGGAGGCTCGGCGAGCCGAGTGTACGGGCAAAAGCTGCTTCCTCCCAACACGCGTCTCTTTGTCGTGCGACAACTGAGTTAATTGGCTCACGCACGTCGTGCAACCCACAGGCGACTCTCTCCCCCCCCCCCCACCCCTCCGCCATCTCGCTCTTCGACAGAGGCGGGAGGAAAATTGTGTTTGCTCGCTTAATTTGTTTTGCGATATAATTGTGGGTTTTCCTGCGGGGATATTAATTGTTTTAACAAACTGTCGCGCATTGTCAATCGCCGCGAGCATGAGAAGCGTAAAGTGACTATGATTGTTAATTTTTTTTTTTTTACCGCGACCAGAGATCCGACAATTAATTTTATTTCTTCACATATTTTAATGATCGAATAGTATGGTTTTAAATCAGAGTGCAAAGTTTTGGTCTTTGGCTCCGTTAATTTTTTTTTAGATCGATCAGACATGCGACGATTAATTTGTCCTACTCATATTTTCATGATCGAGTTGTATATTTTTGAATCGGAGTGCAAAGTTTTAATTTTTGTATCCGTGAATTATTATTCTTTTTTTTTACCACAACCAGACATCGGACAATACATTTTTTCTTACAGTTTTAACAATCGAGTAGAATTATTTTAAAATCAGAGGGCAAAGTTTTGTTCTTGTCGCTGCGAATTATAATATTTTTTTTACCACAACCAGACATCAGACAATTAATTTTTTCTTACAGTTTAACAATTGATGAGTATTATTTTAAAATCAAAGTGCAAAGCTTTAGTTTTTTGTGTCCTTAAATTATCATCATTTTCTTTCCTCACTTCATTATTGATAAGTCAATCAGACGTTCGAGGTATTCGTGAGCCTATTAAATGTTTCATTTACCCACAGCTCCGTCAATGAAACATCAATACGTGCAATCACCAACTTAAGCCACGAGGGGCTTACATCATAGGTGGTCGGGGGGGTCGTGTTAATGCACTTGTCCTTACGAGACACGAGCGTGTCAAGTGTTACCGCGCCGTTGACGACCACCAGTTGTTCGACGAGTACACGATGTCTTGGCTGTGCTCGCAACGACGTCGCAATCACGACCGGCGAAGAGCTTCTCCGGAGGGTCGGTGTCGGTTATTGCGTCGGGGGTAAGCTTTATGGGGTGTAACGCACGACAAGAGTTCGCGAGTGAGATGCGAACAGTCACTTTATACCAAGGCTCGAGCAAGAAGCCTCATACATACATACATACATACATACATACATACATACATACATACATACATACATACATACATACATACATACATACATACATACATACATATATATATACATACATACATACATATATATATGTGTGTGTGTATATATGTATATGTATATATGTGTATGTATAGTAAAAAGGGGGATGAGCATGTAACGTGGCACACGGGAACTTTGGTCGATCTTATCTAAACCGACAGCTTCCTGCCGGGGTAAGCAGCGCGAGGCAGGAACGGCAGCGAGAGGAGTAGAGGTGGTCGTATATTGCGGCGAAGTGCATAGCCGTCGCACGCATGCATGCACGACACGCGGGGTCAGTGAGAAATTAAACGGGACACAACAACCGGAGAGACGGAGGGTGGCCTCCAGGAAGAAGACGAAGAAGTCGTTGTAGTCGTTAGCCTCCCATTATCGGACGATAATTGCTACGGCCCGAAGGAACTCCATTATTACCCGCATGGATATTCGGCCGCCCTGCGCGGAAAACAACTTCGGCAATGAGTCGGGCGAATAGAAGGGTCCGAAGAAAATAATTAAAAAATTAAAATTGAAACATTAACAATGACTATTATTCTATCTCCGGTTAGGATTTTTGTACGGAAACGAGGATTGAGAAATTAGTGGTCGTAAAAGATTTTTATTGCCAATGCTATAATCGAACTGCCTAAAAAAAATTGCAAATTCAAAATTATAAAAAAATTAACAATGACTATTGTTTCGGCTCAGGTTAGTATTTTTGTACGGAAACGAAAATTGTGAAGTTAGTTGTGGTAAAAGAAATTTATTGCCAATGCTATATACATTTTATATATATAGCAATGTACAGCCAATGTATACATTCATATATAGAGCGAATGTATATATATGTATACATACAGTTATCCTCTTATATCATTTTTATACCCAACTATAATTATACACATTGACAAAGGGCCAGCGACCTTCCTCCCTCCTTCAGCCCTTCAGCCCTTGAGAAATTATTTAATAGGCAAGTGGAAAAGGTCATCGAGGGAAACAAGAGAGTAAGAATCGAGAGGAAGGTACTATCGCTGGCAGACGTATCGAGCGGTGCGCGCGCGCGCGCGCGCGAGCTGTTATGGCAAGGGTGGGGCTTCCTCTCTTGACGCCCTTCGGTTGGGACGAAAGGGAGGAAAGAACTGAGCCTCGTGCATGTCGTCGAAACGACGATGGCGTGCGATGGCCGAGCGGAGAATTCGGCGGAGTCCAGATAAAGTCCTCGTACACGGAGAAAAAATTGTCCTGTCCCAAGAAATTTCTTTTCCCCGTGCAGGAACTTCGCAGGATTACATCCTTGTCAGGTCTCGATGTAACGCTGGGACGAAAGAACTGAGCCTCATGCAAGTTGTCGGGACGATGATGGCGAGTCCAGATAAAGTCTCAGTGCTCGGAGAAAAATGGTGTTGTCCCAAAATATTACTGTAATTCTGTATAGGAATTTTGCAGCGTTACATTTGGGGGGTCGTCAGGTGCCGATGTAACGTTGGGAGGAACGGCAGCAAAGAACTCAGCCTCGTGCGAATCTTGGACACAATGATGGCGCGCGATGATCGAGCAGAGGATTCGGAAGAGTCCAGATGAAGTCCTGGTATTCGGACAAAAAATTCTGCTGTCCCAAGAAATGTGTTTTTTCTTTTTATAGGAATTTTTGCAGCGTTACGAGGGTTCTGGATGGGGGCTTGTCTGGCTGCTCGAAACGCATGAATCTTTCGTATTTACACAAAACGAAGGGTTTTTGATCTTATAATACAAGGCAGACCGCCTAAGGCGAAAGTAAAACTCAAATGTTCGATTTCGATATAAAACGACTTTGCATTCGATGTGGGTTTGTCTGGCTGCTCGAAACGCACGAATCTTTCGCATTTACACAAAACGAAAGGTTTTTGATCTTATAACAAAGGCTGGAGCGCCTACAGCGAAAGCAAAACCCAAATGTTCGATTTTGATGTAAAACGACTTTGCATTCGATGTGGATTTGTCTGGCTGCTCGAAACGCATGAATCTTTCGTATTTACACAAAACGAAGGGTTTTTGATCTTATAACAAAGGCGGAAGCGCCTACAGCGAAAGCAAAACCCAAATGTTCGATTTTGATGTAAAACGACTTTGCATTCGATGTGGATTTGTCTGGCTGCTCGAAACGCATGAATCTTGCGTATTTGCACAAAACGATGGGTTTTTGATCTTATAATACGAGCTGGAGCGCCTACAGCGAAAGCAAAACCCAAATGTTCGATTTCAATATAAAGGGAGTTTCGAAGCGTTACATCGGGGCTCGTCGGGCCCCGACGTAACGCTTCGGAGCGTTTCACCCCGGGAATCGATGCCTCGGTAAATCATGACGCGTGCCCGTATGGTCAAATTACCGAGGGAACAAAAATAAACCGGCTGCGGCGAGGCCGGCAGATGAAACGAGCTCTCTCGCCGATATTCGCCTTGAGCCTGGACAACAGCAGCAGCCGCAGCGGCAGCAGGCCGATCGTTCGGGCGCGAGAGCAGCCGCACGCGTGCCTCTCAGCATTTGCCAACTCGCCGTTCGCTACCGATGCCTCGCAAAGGACAAACCGGCGGCGGGCACAGTTTTGAGAGTAACAGGTGCGCTCTAGGCAGGGCCAACATCGCGGTAATTGCCGGTTACGATGAGCCGCGCCGATAACGATTCGCCCCGACGACGGCCGAGTACGACGTTGCGGCCTGTATACGCAATTCCTTCTCGGGAATTCTCCGGTCAGGTGTTCTCGCCATTAACGCACGACTCTCCGCCCGAGCGCACTCGGTTGCTCGATAAAAAAAAAAAAAAAAAGGGATCAGACAAAAAATTGGAGGCAAAAAAAAAAATCAAACCAGTTGACATGATCCTCTAATGTGTTCTTCATCTCTTTTGCATTAACGAGGCGATAAATCAGCTCCAATGAATTGTCTCGAAGTACACGGCAGCCTCGCTCACTCGGCCGAGACTTCGCGGACGGGCGGGATGAAATTGGTTGATGTCGTCCATCCCCATTAGCGCGCGAATCATTATGGTAATTTCCGAACGTCGGATCCCTGTCCGAAAAAAGAAAAACAAATCGGACCACACGGAATGCCCTCTTCTGTATGTCATGAATTTTTTTTTATGATTGTTTTCTTTTTTTTTTTTGTTAAGAGCAAACTGTTTTTTGAATTGATGAACGTAACTGGAACGGCGGATTAAATCGGGGTGTTTATTTTACCTTCGATTAATTCAATACATTGCGGGACATTTTTGTATTATATATATATTTTTTTTTGGATAAATGCGTCGTGAGACAGGAGACAAAGAGAGTCCATAAATGTATGCGTATTTACCGTGTAAAAAATACTCGAAGAGGAATCTTTCGGGTCATCGAACGTTTGCGGATGAAATTGGTAAATATCGTCCACCCCTGTTAGCTCGCGAAATATTATGGTAATTTTTTCACGTCGGATCGAGTATCAAAAAAAAAAAATATATTGGACCACCCGGAATTTGCTCTTCTGTATGGCCTGAAATGTTAATTTTTATTTATTTTTTTTTTTATTAAAAGAAAATAGTATTTTTATATAATGAGCATAACTGGGACAGCGGATTAAAACGGGACGTTTATCTTACCTTCGGTTACTTCGATAAATTCCGGGACACTTTCTCATAAAATTTTTTTCACATCACAACATTTTTTCTCGAGAGACAAAAAATAACGAGAGTCCGCGAATGTATGCGAATCCAGCGTGTAAAAAAATCCCCGAACAGGAAAATTTAGCTCCGAAAAAAACGCTCCAAAGTTTTTATACATTTTTTTTTTATTAAAAGAAAACTGAATTTAAAAATTAATGAGTTTTTACAGTGGTTTAAATCGGAACTTTAACCCGACCTTCGATCATCTCCGTAAATTCCGAGCCACTTTCTCGTAACATTTATTTTAGATCACAACATTTTTTCCTCGAGAGAAAAAAATACAAAGGTCCCTAAATGTATGCGTATCTACCCGGTAAGAAAATGCCCGAACAGGAAAGTTTCGGATCATCGAGCGGTGTCGAGGGACCACGCCCTCCCGCGTGGGGCGCTTACTTCCGGTCCGAAGATTACGGGACTCGGGCGTTCCTCCGCCCCGGCCGGAACTTACTCTCGCGAAACTTTCCGAGACTCGCTTCTGGGATTCCCCGCCTCTTCCACACCGACCGAAAAAAAAATATATATAAAAATAAAAATAAAAATAAAAATAAAAATAAAAATAAAAATAAAAATAAAAATAAAAATAAAAATAAAAATAAAAATAAAAATAAAAATAAAAATAAAAATAAAAATAAAAATAAAAATAAAAATAAAAATTCTCATTAAGTCCCGGTCGAATCCGAGGGGCGATTTTTCCAATAAACGGGTCGCACGTCCGGTGTCCCTTGACCCGGGGCGGTCAGACATCGCGATACGCGCAGGCGACCAGGGACTTCCGCAGTCGAAGAGCAATACAAACTTGTATACTGTATCCAGTACATTATACAGTGCGGATATCGTGTATCGTGAACATAGCGAGCGTCAGCGTGCAAAGTGGCAAGTTCCCACCGACGACGATTATGTAAAGTAGCCTTGAAAAAAAAAGTGCAGAGGTTGAAACGATTCGCGTTGCGCTCGTGGCCGCGCCGCCGCCGCTGGCCTCACCGTGTTCTCGTATTGTGTGCCGGCTTACGTAACAGGATTCCTGCAATTTATCTTTAATAATCGGCAGGTTTGCGGTCGAAGA
Organism: Ichneumon xanthorius; assembly: GCA_917499995.1. Lineage (NCBI taxonomy): Eukaryota > Metazoa > Arthropoda > Insecta > Hymenoptera > Ichneumonidae > Ichneumon > Ichneumon xanthorius. Next base: position 12,940,921 of record OU824205.1, on the reverse strand, counting down.
GAGCATTTTTTTTTTCTTCCATCGATTCTGTTTTTTTTTTTTTTTTTTTTTTTTTTCAAAAATGAATCTTGGAATGAAGTGGAGCGAACGGCGCTCGAGATACTCGCTGATAAAGGTTCGTGCAGGAAATCTGACGACGGAGCGAATCCTCACGAAACATATCGACGACGGTCGGGAAGAGAGAACTAAAGCACTGTCTTACTGCGGAAGAGGAGCTCCGCGCATTGCAGCCTTTTCAATATGCCGGTAACTTTGTGAAAATAATATTTGAAGAAATAAACATATCGGCTTGTTTTTTTAATACGCGACCATTTGTCTTTTGATTTTTAATCTAATTATCGTTATTGTTAAAACAATTTTAGTTGGAAAAATAGAGATCGCTGATAAAAATATATAAAAATCGTAAAATTGAGAAGAAAACTAAGAAATATCTTTTTAAGACGAAAATAAAATATCTCGACGACGATAGGGAAGAAATAACGAAAGTACAGTCTTACTATGAAAGGAACTCTCTGCGCAGTCTTTCCAATGCGCCGTTAACTCTCTAAACAACATTTTCGAACAAAAAAAAACCGTCCTTTTCTTATTTTTTTGTGACCATTTGTTTTTTGCTCTTTAACTTGATTATCCTAAACTTAAAACTATTTTAGTAAAAAAAAAATACGACCTGGTGATAGAAATAAATAAAAATCGCAAGAATTAACAAGAAAAAAAGAGAAATTCCACCTTCGTCGTCAAGGAATCTTGAAGCGTACAAACATGTACTTTTTACACTGTTAACACGCTACCGGTTGCGCGAGGCGCGTTAATTCCCGCGCCAGCAGCGAGTCTCACGTTGGCGATTAAATAAGCATTAGCGATCAAACCGCGATACTCATCTCGCTCACGGGGTCGAGTACAATGATCTTCGTTATACATACCCGAGTGAGTGAGCTGACAGATGCAAATTCACTCGTCTCAGGTAAATGCGCTAGTGTTGCGAGCGTCGTCAGAGTCTCCGTTGCAGTCGCCGATTCGTCGGCCGGTCCGACCGGCGAGTTCGTTCAAAGTACGTCGAGGCGATCTCGACGAGAATGTAATAACAGCACGGGGACGAAGAGCTCTCACCCCGGGGGGGAACCAATAATCATCGGAACTCTGTGAGCGCCTGTCTGCGGCGGTCGTTGCGAGGATCGGCTCGAAGCCGCGCGTCACCGGCGAAAGAGCAGTCGTCACAGAATGCAGACGAGTAATTTTACGATTGCCGTCAAACACCGGCTCGCTGCTGCGCGTGGCATAGCTGCAACGACTCTACGGCATATCCACGTGCATTGACGCACTGGCGGATAAAAAGTATCTTAACCTTGCAAAAAAAGAAAATGTCTACGTACATTTTTCACCGCGTAGTTTCTTCGTGTCACGATCGATTGATGCGCCAGTCGTTATTCGTAATTCAATTATTGTCTCTCTATAGTCGCACTGCGAGGTTATTTATGTTCGTTTCAAATGAACAAATGAACAAATGAACAAATGATCAAATGATCAAATGGTCAAATGAGCAAATGAACAAATGAATAAATGATCAAATGGTCAAATGAGCAAATGGTCAAATGATCAAATGAACAAATGGTCAAATGGTCAAATGGTCAAATGATCAAATGAACAAATGAACAAATGATCAATTGGTCAAATGGTCAAATGAGCAAATGATCAAATGGTCAAATGAGCAAATGGTCAAATGATCAAATGAATAAATGGTCAAATGGTCAAATGATCAAATGAACAAATGAACAAATGATCAATTGGTCAAATGGTCAAATGAGCAAATGAACAAATGAACAAGTGGTCAAATGAACAAATGAACAAATGAACAAATGAACAAATGAACAAATGAACAAATGAGCAAATGGTCAAGTGAACAAGTTAATAAGTGAAAAAATGAAGAAATAAAAAGTGCGTAAATAAGTGAATAAATAAATGAATGAATGAATAAACAATAAATGTCAGGCTAGGAAAGGGGATAGGTGTTACGCAGCTGTAAGCAAACCCGTTGGAAAAACGTTCACCGTGTCATTGGGCACAAGGACTGGTTGGCGATGCTTACGTGCGCGTACGTTGTATAAATGCATGCCTCGCGTACATAGGCCAGCTAGCGGAGGGCAGTAGGCGTTTTTTCAACAAAGGAATCGAGACGAGCCGCGACATTGAGACCGAACGAATGTTTAAAAGCCTCCTCTCGCTCGTTCGGCTTTCCCTGCTCGCCATCCTTATACAACGATGTGCCATTGTCAGGCTCTCACTCTCGAAAGATGACTGCCACGTCGTCATCCTAGCGCGCGCGCGCGCGAATCTCGTCCTCGTCATTGTTTTCAGAATCCGCGGACGCGCATGCGCACGCGCGCGAGAATATGCACTGTCCTCGTTGCGATTCGTTCTGATGAATGGAGCATTCATGAACTTGCCATAACTTTTTTTTCCACTCTATCTCGTAACGAGCAAAAAAATAAATTTTAAAAATAGATGGAAATAAAAAGGCGAAAAAATTGTTACGATGTGTCCCAATCTTCGCAAAGAGGAAACGGTATGGCAACAAACGGTCTTGATAAAATAATCTCTTCTCGGAAGTCACCATTGTGTCCAACGGTCCTGGAATTGTCCTTCAATTTCGCCTGACCTTGAAAAAGTCTTGGAATGTCCTTGAATTTCACATAATGTCCTTGAATTGTTTATATCCCCGAAAATTTGAGTTTGTACAAAAATTTATATTTAGTTTAGTAAATGTTTTTGACTTTTTAAAAATGAACTGCCACGTATTTCGACGTATTTTTCCCCGCTGAACACGAATCCGCTGGCCTTTTTGGGGCTAAAGTTCAGTGAGACATTGAAAGTCTCGATTTTACGCACGGAAAATCGTGTTTTTGGGATTTAAATGGAAAATATTGGGTTGGGAGTAAAATAGTAGTTATATTCGTGATCAGCGGGAAAAAATACATCGGATATAGCCTTGAAATAAAAAAAATCGATTGAACAACAATTTTTCACTTTTTGAGCCACTTTTGGAAAAATGTCGATTTTCGTGATTTTCAAAGGACGATATCTCGGCTCCCAATGGAGCTAGGAAAAATCCGTGGTGCCCTTCTTGTTCTACGGGAAAAAATACACAAGATAGGCCCTTGTGCGAAGTATGAAAATCGTTTTATCGTGCCGTTCGAGGACGTTAAAAAACGTGAAAAATGGATTACAAAGGGGTAGCCTTGGAATTTTTGATGAAATATTTATTGTTGGTACGAAATGTTTTTTTCCGTTTATAAAATTAACTCCGACGTATTCCGACGTATTTTTGTATGCCGAACATGAATCTGCTGGCCTTTTTGTGCGTAAGTGCAGTGGGACATTTGTACTTTCCACTTTATGCACTGAAAACAGTTTGCTCTAATGTGAAATCGCATTTTTGGGATTAAAATACATATATACATTCGTGCATAGTGAGTGGTTTTGGTTTCTGAACCCATTTCAACATAAACGAAAGCGGTTATCGAACTAAATGTTATTTCGCACGGCACGCGCGATATCCATATTTTCATTTTTTAAAAATAAATGTCCCAACACAACAAGGAAATGTCCTACAAATTGTCCTTAAATTTCGTACCGACTTTGTACTGGACGCGATGGTCACGGTAACAGAAATTCTTCTTTTTTTTTGTACACCGGAATAATTCTTGTTTCACAAAAATGATTTTATCTTTATTTTTATTTAAAAAAATTCTATGCAGATTATTTTTTTCCAGTAACGAGTTGAATTGAACGTTCTGGCGGAAAACTGACTCCGGGTGAGTTCCGGGTGTGCAAGCGTAATGAGTCACATCGGCGACCACCGAAGGGAACGATATTCTCTTCATGGACGAACGCGCTTCGAGCGTGGAATATTTTTGCACACGTGCGATGCCGCGAACGCGCGATATACAGCTCGTTGCAAATCGTAGAACGGGCGACCTACTAGACGCGCGCGGTCAGTGCGAATAATCAGTCGGTAGTCGTGTTCACCTCGTCGGGTTTCTCTCTCGTGTCGCTATCTCTCTCGAGGGGTCATCGGGAAATTTTCGTTTATCGCCGAGACGGCGCACGAACGAGCGAGCGGCAGGGGCACGTACAGAAGCACAGTTCTACACACTTGCGCGCCTCTCGCTATCTACTCTCCGTAACGCCGCGCACGAAATCTCGACGCAACGTAATGTCAATTTATGACGCGGCGGGGACGATAAATTCATTGGTTTATCGTCCCTCCGGCCAGGCTACACAGGGACCTCGAGTATTTCACGATTCCTCTGGACAACCATACTACACCCCCCCCCCCCCCCCCCCCCCCCCTCCTTCCCCGACCCGCCACCCAAACGTCTTGCCACCGCGAACATGTAACTCGGCGATAGGAGCTTGCAATAATTTTCTTTCACGCTGAATTCGTTTGATAAAATACATTTTAGCATCATCCGCGAACTCGCTGTTACAAAACTTGGTTCTCTTAGATTTTATCCATGGCTCGTCGTTCCTGGGGTTAATTTTCGCTCCGTAGGAAACAATGATATAAATATAAATATAAATATAAATATAAATATAAATATAAATATAAATATAAATATAAATATAAATATAAATATAAATATAAATATAAATATAAATATAAATATAAATATAAATATAAATATAAATATAAATATAAATATAAATATAAATATAAATATAAATATAAATATAAATATAAATATAAATATATGGTTGAAAATCCGGATGTATCGTCGGGACAAAATTAGGCATACAAAAATCATTGCAAAAATTGAGTTTTTCCCTCACCGTCCCGTTTTGCCCCACTGTATCATTTTACCCCGTCCCCCCCTAATTAAATAATAAAAAAATAATCAATAATTTTTTTTTCGTTACACGAGCATCGCCGACCAGCCCGTCGCAGCATTCCTCTCGTGCACATCCAAGGAGCGTTGCACGACTCCGCGACGTGTCGCGTATCGCGGACAGCCGTGAAGGAGCGGACACAGACGGAGAGAGCGAAATTTAAAAAAAAAAGAAATTAAAAAAGAATTCCAAGTGAGAGGTTGAGGTCCCCTCGTTACATGCTTCGTGTGGGTCAGTGCACATAAAAGCGATGTGAAGCATTATCGTATTGTAGATCGGGTCGCGAGGAGCAGCAAAGCGCAGCCTGCTCCCTCAAGAGCGACACGCGACGCTCATCCGAGCTTTGACTTCATCGTAAATTCTCTCTTCGGAAAGAAGACCTGCGCTCCGTATATACATATATATATATATAGAATAAAGCGTTGCTCGGCACTCCGTCGCTCCTCGCGTCCCTGGACGGATCCTTCCCGGCTTCGTGACTTCTCATCTCTCTTACTCCATTGCGCCCAACCATTCATTCGTTTGCTTTTTTTTACGATTTTTTTTTTTTTTTTTTTAATCTTATCCTTTCTTTCTCACTCTTTTTCTATACACTCTCAAGCGCGCGCGCGAGCGAGCATCCGTCTCGCGAATGCATATATATCTCACTCGCCGCATCAATTACCTTCTAATTAGAAAGAAGATTCCGCGCGGTGTTTCCGTCGGCGTCTGCCGACGCCGCAGAAGAATCGTGGCCGAGTCGATTATCTACGGGATGTTGTCTGAGGGCTTAATAAAAGATAAAAAAAATTACAATAAAATATGGAACGTTTGCCGCCTGCGTTATGGAGCTATAAAGTTGTAAAGGAATAATTTAATTTTTTTTTATCTGAGTCGAAAGAGCGATAGCCGTCGCGCGATTCCGCAACCTGTCGCGTATCGCGGATGGCTGCGAAGGAAGAGGCACGGATGGAAAGAGGGAAATAACAAGGGAACTTCTTCTTTCCGAAGAAACGAGCTTGCAATAATTTTCGTCCGCACTGGATTCCTTTGATAATAGTAATTTACGATACTAGTGCGATAAAACTTTTCTGACGACTGTGGGTTTGCAGCACGAGCCGAAGACAACTGATGCAATAACACGAGTTAAAAAAAAAATTCGCACGAGTATCGCACCAAACTTTACTTCGCAAGGTGTGAAAATTGGGGTTTTCGGGACGCGTGCCTAAAACTGCAATTTTTGCACCGAGTGTATTAAGACACATTTTATAATCCTCCATGTCTACACGCCGCAGAAAAATCGTATCCGTGGTCGAGTCGATTATCTACGGGATCTTGTCTGAGGGCTTAATAAAAAATAATAAAAAAATGGCACGTTTGCCGCCTGCGTTATAGAGCGATAAAACTTTTTCTGACAACTGTGAGTTTGCACGAGCCGAAGACGAGTGTTGCAATAACCCGAGTTCAGAAAAACTTTTTCGCACGAGTATCGCACCAAACTTTACTTCGCAATGTGTGCAAATTGGAGTTTTCCGGACGCGTGCCTAAAACTGCAATTTTTGCACCGAGTGTATTAAAACACATTTTATAATGCTCCCATGTCTACACGCCGCAGAAGAATCGTGTCCGTAGCCGAGTCGGTTATCTACGGGATGTTGTCTGAGGGCTTAATAAAAAATAAACGAAAAATAATAAAAAAATGGCACGTTTGCCGCCTGCGTTATAGAGCTATAAAGTTGTAAAGGAATAATTTAATTTTTTTTATCTGAGTCGTTTGATATTAGCAGCATAAATAATGCCAGCTGCTGCTCGACGATCGATGTGGGCTCACGCTTGATTTTTATTTATCGTCGCTTTATCTCTATCGCTGGCCGCACTTCGGAGCTTCCCTGGCCACTCGGCTCTGCGCTGGACGCGAGCTACGCTCCTGCGACGCGTGCCATGCGGGTCTCGTAATTATTATCTATATTGTAATAAAAAATGTAAAAAAAAATGAGGGAGTATCGCGACGCTGTTGATGATGACTGTAGGACGAGACAGCTGGCGCCGGATAATTAACTTAATCATTCGTACACGAGTGTTTTGGAGTAACATCGTTTGTACACCGATTACAAATAGAGTTTGAACCCGCGTTCGTCTGCCGTACGTGCCTTTCTTCGATTTTCGCACCGGATGGTGACTCATGCTAACGTGTATTGTTTTCTGTTCCAGGTACGTACACGCCATGCATCTTACCGTCTTCCTTCGTCCAGCGAGGTAACATTTTTCTCGTTAATTTATATGATAAATAAATTATTCGTGAATTTGTTTATCAATATTCGGCATCGGAAAAAGACGGTTTGTTCTTTTTACATTCAGCTGAAGTTGACGGGTAAATTAATAGAAATAATTAACTTTTAATTATTTAATTAACGAGACGATTAAAATTTTCCGAAAAAATGGGTAAGGAAAAATCTCGAGCGAAAAGTCGTCAATCGGCGAAAAGGGGAAAATTATTTTAGTCTCTGAAGAAGTCTCGTTAGGTTTGCAATTACAATTTCGCAAAAAAAGATATTTTTTTAAATCTCGACCCAAAAATCTTTAATGGGCAAAGAGGGGAAAATAATTTTATTCTGAAAAAAGTACACAGTAAAAAAAGTTCGATAAACTTGTCTATTCAAGCCCGAAGAAACGAGTTTGTCACTTATTTGACAAAATTATTTTTACCGTACGTCGTATTCCGATTTTATGATATTATTTTCTACTGTGTATCAGACAAAAAAATATATAGTTTGGCAATTAAAAAATGTTGCCCAAAAAAAAATGAATAACCAAATGCAATCTCGACCGAAAAGTTTTCGATCACAAAAAAAGTGGAAAATAATTTTACTCCGAGAAGGAGTCTCAGCCGCATTCGGGCCATACCCGTCCTCATATAACTGCATCGGATACTTCTTCCCCTGCCAGTAAAATTATTCCACGCTCTCTGCGAATTCCCGACTCTTCAGTCGATTGTTTATTTTTTTTTTACATAAAAAAAACTTTTTTTTTTGCGATTTTTTCAATTTCCTCTCCTTTATTAGTAAACAAGTCGCGCTGCGATATTTTCGTGTGTTCCCGAAGCGCGGTGCAGCGTATAAACGTCGCGTCACGTGCCACACACGATCGGCGTCTTCTCTACGCATGGGGTAGGCGGCTACGTGGCAGCGGAGAGTTGCAGCCCGTAAAGCCATAGACAAAAATAAATTATGTTGAACCGTGAACGAACCGGAGATCCGTCGGCCCCACGTGGCCTCAGTCTCGCACCGTCTCGCGTCGAGCGATAAACTCACGAAGTCACGAAGTTCTTCACCGCGCGCGCCGACGAACCCGTTCCCTCTGAGGTCCTCGGAGTCTTCTCGAGGACTTCTTCGACGATTAATTTTTCCACCGCGAGATAAGAATCGTGCGGCGCTCGATCCATCGATCTATCGGCTCGGCGCGCCGAGTGGAAAAAGTCCGCGGTGGATCGGACATCGATCGAAGATAAAGGAACAAAAAAATTAAACGTGGCAAAGAGGAGGAAAATCCATCGAGCATGAAGAGAAAAGCGTGAGTCGTATATATGTTTAAGGACGACGATCGAAAGATCGCTGTCTATCTGTGTCAAGTTTTGCAATAATTTCATTCCTCGGAACTGTGCGCGCATTAAGGGTAAAAAAATCTCCCATTTTGCCCCGTTCTCGCATAATAGTTGAAAAGGCATGAAAACGTATGAAATGTAACAAGGAGAAAACTTATATATATAGAAAACCTTGTAAAATGAACTTGCAACCTTTCCGGGAGTTAATAAGGATACGTAAATAATAATAATATAAAATAATAAAATAATAATAAAATAATAATAAAATAACGTGGCAAAAAGGAGAAAAATGCATCGAGGATGAGGAGAAAAGCGTGAGTCGTATATATGTTTAAGGAAAACTGATAGAAAGATCGCCGTCTATCTGTGTCAAGTTTTGCAATAATTTCATTCCTCGGAACTGCTCGCGCATTAACGGTATACAATAAAGGCTTCTCTGTCATGAATATAACATACTCGTCGAGGCTCCCTCGACGAGCAACTATGTTTTGTCAGCGCGAAACTCGCGACAGAAGGATACACGTGTAACGCGAATATATATATAGATGTATTTATCGATATATATATATTTATGTGTATATATATATAGGACTGTTGCATGCCCTCGCGACAACGGCACGTACGCGATAAACTTCCTAGCAATAAAATCGAAGGGGGGGAATCGCGTGAATAAGCTTCTCGCGGACACGTGTGTCATGTTCACCTCGTTCGCAAGGCTAGATCGCAAATTAAACGTTTCATTCGATGCCTGTATTGTGCGATTAACGCAGATAGAACATTTCTCGTATATCCTTGTAAAAAAATGTTTTCTCCTTTCCATTTTCTCCTCCAATCTCGAAGCATGGATAGAACCCTTAAAAATATTTTTTTTAAAGTTCGACGTTATACGCCAAAAATGATCATCGAAGCTCCGTCACTTGATTTACTTTATTATTTTTACTTGTTTCTTCAAAAACCATTCAAAACGGATCAAAATAATTATCGTCCGTTCGGCAGTCTTAACTTCGTTTTCTTTTCTTTTTTGAATCTCTTCGAAAATTGTTGAAATACTTCGGCCGTCGCTTTTTCCTCAATTTTTGTGTTTTTCAATACCTTCGGAACTCATCGACAACGGATCGTAATAATAATCGTCACTTCGGAAGTCGCGGTTTTGCCAATTGTTTTTTTTTTCGATCTGTTAAAAATTATCGACGACGGATCGAAATAATTATCGTCGCTTCGGTCATCGCCGCTTCATCGAATTTTTTTTTTTAATAATCGTCGCTTCGGAAGTTTCTTTTTTTTCGATCTCTTCAAGAATGATCGACGACGGATCGAAATAATTATCGTCGCTTCGGTCATCGCCGCTTGGTCGAATAAAAAAAAAAAAAATAATCATCACTTTGGAAGTTGCGGCTTCGCCGATTGTTTCTTTTTTTTCGATCTCTTCGAAAATCATCGACAACGGCTCGAAATAATAATCGTCGCTTCGTTCTCCGCTCTTACTATCGCAATCCATTGCTGTGTAACGAAACGACACCCAAGACACGTTCCCAGTGCAGGAGCGAAGATAAACACTGTGAAACGGGATAGCGAAAGAGGGATCGCGGTTACGGTCGCGCGCGTTGTCAGAACGAACGAGAAACATTAAACACTCGGTCGGCCGGACGATCGCGGCCGGCAGAACTGGTGCCAGTAACAGTAGCAGCAACAGCAGCGGGATATATGTATGCAGTTGAAACAGCTCGACGGTCATCGGAGGCTCCGGGCGAGGCGCGTTCTCGACGTGACGGGTAATCGATGCCTTCCGGCCGACCGGAAGTGGTCGCCGCGCGTATACGGCCTTCCGGATTACACGCAACGCAACTCGCCGCAAGATCATCTCTCTTTGGCCATTCTCTTTCTTCACGACATGTCCAACAACCCATTCTCACGCGTTCACTTCCACAGTTATTTTTATTATTATTTTATTATTATTTTATTATTATTTTATTATTATTTTATTATTATTTTATTATTATTTTATTATTATTTTATTATTATTTTATTATTATTTTATTATTATTTTATTATTTTTTTATTATTATTGACTCCCCCAAGGGTGGCAAGTTTTTTTTCCAAAGTTCTCGCCCTGAAGAGCGGGGGGCAGAACGGAACCGATAATCGGGATGTATCGACGGAGCAAAATGGGATGTCCTAAAATTATTCGAAAATTGCATTTTTAAAAACGCAATTTTTCAACAATTTAATGACGTCCCATTTTGCCCCACTGTCATGCTTCTTCTCTTTTCTCTACTCTCCAGTCGACTCTCTTCCTCTTCCATTCTTCTTTCTTGTGATTCCTTCTCGCACAGTTCCGCGTTATTATTTAATTACGTGGTAATCGATGTTGCAGGCTTTTCTTGTATTCCCTTTTTCTTGTTAATTTTGTTCGCCGAAGTAACGGTTCGTAATCTTTGCGGGTAATCTAATCGTTCGTCGAAAACGAGTAAATATGTGCGGTTCGATACCGCCGACGAGCAATCTCGGTTTGTCGATAAGCGGTCTCTACGGGTTTATTTTTTTTCTCTCCGTATCCTCCCGGAGCTCGATGAATCAGCACGGAGAGCGGTATCGTTCGAAGCCTCGACTCCGAGTAGCCTCAAGTTATAGAAATGAAGGAAAAAAGAAATATATATATATATATATAAACACCGCAAAGTTGCGCGATTCAGTTGTAAGTGGAGCGAGGACGACTTCCGGTTGGCAAACAGCAAACAGTTTTGTAGATTTTTTCATCCCGGTTCTCCTCGCGCGGCGTCGGAGCTACGTTTTCATGGATTGACGTCGGTTTTTCTCGATCTCGTCGTTGTTCGAACGAAATTCACAAAGGAGCTCTCGGAAACACCTGCTGCTCGAGGCGAAATGTGGGTCACGCGTTATCCCTTAAACCGGGCATTATATCCCTCGCATATATACATTTTTTTTCCCTCGTGACTTTCCCTACCCGGCCACTCTTCCCTCTCACGCTCGGGCGGAAACGCGGTTTCAACGGGCCTTCGAAAAAACTTACCCAATTTTTTGTTTTATTTTTCTTTTCTTTTATTTTAACTCTAAGAGCCACCCGTGCGAATAAAGAATTCTCGAGATACTTGAATGGCTCAATTACTGACCTTCTGAGCTCCGCGTGGCATTGAAAATTAATGAAGATTGGTAAAAATTGTGGAGATATTGAAATAACTTATTACAGAAACGTTTAGAGTCTTAATTAACTGAAACAAGTATTATTTTATTCTTTTTGGTAATTTTTTAAATAAGAAACTCGAAAGATACGCACTATTGTAAATGACCCGATTAGTGTCCTATAATTTTGTCATTATAACCCACATAGTAATCTATCTAAGGTCTAATCACTGACTTGTGCAGTTTTACATCCACGCCCGATTAGTGACCAAACATAACTCACCAGCTTGCTCATCGCGTTGACTGAAATATGCGGAGCAAGTTTCTGATTCTCAATTCTGACCCACGTACTTTCCGCCAAAACTATAATTTCCCATTCTTCTTTCACCCACTAACGTTTTAATTGACCCTCAATCACACAGTACAACTTGCGTCCATCATTTTATTCGTTTCCGATAAAGAAAATGAACCGATTTTTAGAAACATAATCGCTTAACGAAACTGACAAGAAAATTGCCTGCTTGAGCTTCTTTCCGGCGCGTTGACGGATAAAACTCCGAAAGTCGACGATTTTATAACATCCCGTCTCGACGCTCATTCTATCACATGATGCACAATGTAAAGGATGTACACAAAAAATGCCGGACATAAATATAATTTTACTCTTTTACATACATTTTTTAATCTTTTACATGAATATAATTTTACTCTTTTGCACACATTTTTTAATCTTTTACATGAATATAATTGTACTCTTTTACATACATTTTTTAATCTTTTACATAAATATAATTTTACTCTTTTGCACACATTTTTAAATCTTTTACATAAATATAATTTTACTCTTTTACATACATTTTTAAATCTTTTACATAAATATAATTTTACTCTTTTATAAATATAAAAGCGTATACGGAACATAAATACAATCTTAACGGACAGTAATTGGGCCACGGTCAACAATCGGGCCATTCACCTTGCAGTGGCTGCACGGGCTGCGCGCGCACGTGCGCGCTCGCTCAGGCCTTCGACCACCGACTCGAGTCTCTCGTTACGTCTCATTCTTTCCCGTTCTATATTTCTTTCGACATTTTATTTTATCTATTAGCAAACGATTAACCGAGACTCGTCGCGCTCCGAACGTTTAGTTTCTTCCCCCCTCCCCTCCCCTCCCGCCGTCCCCTTCTGCGCGCACCCAGTAGTGCAGCAAAAGACGCTCTACGGGCGTGAACGTAATTGGCAGCGTTCTGCGAGTCGAGATAACTCGCAAGCCCGAGAAAACTACGCGCTGCCTCCCGCGGTAATAGCCAATTTATTACTCCTCTCCCTCGGGAGAGACGGAGAGAGAGCGGCCGTCTCTCTCCCTCCGTCTCTCCGTCTATCCTCGAGCGTATATCTTTCTCTCGCCGTCTTGACCGGCCCACAGGATGGCAGGCGTTGCGTTAGACAGGCTCAAGAGGGAATTAAAAAAAAAACGTACAAATTATCCGCGGGTAGAAATTAAATGGAGTTCTTGCGCGGATATCTTGCGCAATCGCAAGGTGCACGTAGGTGTAATTGAATAATCGTTTCCACGTCGCATTTAATTCGTTTCGAACTGTCGTTTTATTTTTATTTTTATTTACTTCATATTCGGTCTTTTCTTTTTTTTTTTTATGGAAATAAAAATCGTTAACGAGTTTTTAACAGCACGAATTTATTGGAGGGGAGTCAGCCCGGTGCAAAAATACGCTTCGGCGCAGTAATCATTTTTAATAAATTGATGCCGATCAGTTTTTTTATTTATTGATTTTATTTGCGTTAAAATATTTTTATGGGTTTTTTTTTATGAACCTGTTGACTAATTATTTTTAACGCGATCGTTGTCATAACAGTTGTGGGAATAATTCCGGGTGCGCGACGAGCGGGAAGATTACCGAAGGTGCCGAAGGTATTTCAATGACGGCGAGAGAGCCGAGGGGTGTCGTCGGGAAAATTGTGCGCCGAGAGAAGAGCTCGTCGGGGCTTTCTACCGTGTACGCGTTGACGTTCCTCTTGTCTTTGGTGTACAAAGCATTTCTGGAATGCTAACCGCTGGGGTGGCTTAGCGTAATTCGAACGAGGTGTATATATATTATATATATAATATATATATATTATATATCTTGATATACATGGGGCATTCCACGTCAAGTCGGACGGCTCAAAATCCTGATCTTCTTAGGTCAAGCTGAAAGTTCGTGATGTAGTATTATATAGTGGGAGTACCTGCGATTTTTTTCAGATTTTTATGGGTTGTCGTTTTCAAATTGGCAGGCAAGCGTATTAATATTTAAAAATTATTGTATCTCTGAGACTTTTGGTCGCACAAAAAAACGTCGTCGACAAAAAAGATGCTATTTCCGATGAACTATCTTTCTACATTTTTTTCAAAATTTTCCAACCACGAGAAACTTAATAAGAAACAGGAAATTCTTACGCACATTCATACCTGCCGAAAAATTAAAAAACCAAAAAAAGAATTTTGTGTTTTATTTTAAGTTTCTCAGGCCTGGAAAATTTTGAAAAAATTCACGAAGTTAGTTCATCAGAGATAGCATCTTTTTTGTACACGACATTTTCTTCTCCGACCGAAGATTTCCGGGTTATGATAATAAAAAATATTAACACGGCTGTCTGCTAACTTGCCGATAAAAAGCCCATAATAATATGAATAAAATGCCAAGTACTGACACGATATATTGCTACAACGTCGCGAACTTGCAACTTGATCTAGGTCAGGGTTTTGGGCCGTTCGACCTGACGTGGAATGCCCCATATTTGCACATACATTACACAGTACATATCATCAGTACATCACGAGTACATATGTATATATAATATGTAGACATATATACGTATATAATATATAGATATATATAAGTATATAATATGTAGATATATATATATTTAAAGGTAGAGAGAAGGGAGGACGACAAAAACAGCAGCCCTTCCTCTCGTCATCCCTCTCGCTGTGTCTCTCCTTTCTCCTCTCATCTCTGGGCAATTTCCGTATTTGCGTAACGCTCGAGCGTCTAGTCTGGTTCGCCCGTCGCCCACACCCTCGCCCGCTCTCATCGCGCTCAATGAACGTTTATGTATTATCCTGCTCCACCGCGATAACTCGTGTCTCGTACTCGATCGAGTGCGTAATCGCTTGAGCCGCACAGACGGGTTGAGGGCGGAGAAAAAAAACACACATGCACACACACACAAAAAAAGTCCTTTTATCATCGGCTGCTCATCCGTTGAATTAAAATTAAATGTCGGTGAGTACGGACACGTTATGGACCACCGATTTTTGTTTTCTTTTATTAACTTTTTTTTTGCGATGCAGCCACGACTCAATGCATCGGCGCGTCGACGCGTTCTATATTCGCTCCAACCCACCCACGCGATAAAACAACCGCCGACCCGCCGCCCGAGCTCCTCATGTCAATTTAATGCAACGGTAAATTGAGGAGAAACAAAAAAATTTTATAAAAATAATGGAATTTTATAAAAACATAACATTTAATTCGAAAAATAACAGTTAGTTGGAAAATAAGTAGTAGTAAAAGACCTTTATTGCCAAAGTTAATATTTACAGTTATCTTCTTGTACTTAATTTTATACCTAATGCTAACTTTACACCTTGGCAAAGAATCATCCACCTGGGTCCTTCAACCCTCTGGAAAATCAAATTTTATGAAAAAACTAAAATTGTATAAATAATTAAAATTTTACAAAAAACTCAAAATTTATAAGATAATAAAGTTTTACAAAAAAATAAAATTTTATAAAATAATACAATTTAACAAAAAAGTAAAATTTTGTATAAAAACAAAAACTACTTCGAACGGCCTTCGTTTGTCACGAAAGCGGATGGGCCATATAACGTTCTGTTTACGCCGTGAAAATACATAAATGCGTGTATACTTATACCGCGATATGTACCTCTCTCATGATATGCTATATATTACGTCGGTACGGCGGAGAGAAGAAGTGGCCCACCTGTCGCCAGCCTCTTGATACCTGCTGCCGCTGCACGCTCGTCAGGTGTGCGTGTGTGCGTGCGTGTGCGTGCCGCCGAGCGGGAGATCGCGAGTCGGAAGGAGAACGGGAGAGGATACGCGCGGCGAGGAGAGAATTAAGAAGTGCGAGCAGGAGACGCCTCCTCCCCGTCACATATGGGGAGAGACGAAAACGAATAACACCGCGAGTTGTAATACTTCGCGACGGACACGCGAGGGTCCTCTTGACGTCCTGATCTCTCGCCGAGCCAGTCCCCCCCCCCCCTCCCCCCTTCCCCCACCGTTCAAATTGCGGATTATATGCGGGAATGAAATTGTCTCGAATGACACAATGATTTTTCACTTCGCATCTGATTTTTTACCCACATTGTTGTTACTCATGTGTACATATAACACGGCTTCCGGTTCTTCAATCACGTCTCTCGGATACATCAATTTTTTTTATTATGCCCACGAAAATCCAGTTGCCGAGAAAAAATGAATAAATAATAAATATGTTGTATGTGAATAAATAATACATATGTTCTCTCAGAAACATATTTCTTATTTATTACACATTTCTTATTATTTGTTTATAATAATAAATATATTATTATATAGTAATGATAATAGTAGTAGTGAATTTATTGACAATCCATAAGATGGGACAGTTTTTTGACAAATGACAAAACTTAAATCACACACATTGGCCATCGACCCGATTCCTTTAGCCACGGCTTTCTTCTATTTTTAAATATTATATTTACGTATTAAAGTATTTAAGTATTACTACTTAAGTCATACTTAAAATCAAATTCGTCAATTTATTTCTTCATTGATTATTCTTTTGCATTTCTCATAAGTTGTATGTCTGAGGTGTTTTAACGATGACAATAGCTTCATTAATTAAGAATCTTTCGTGCACAACAATGCGACTCTATTAACTTTGGCCCGCAAGTTTTTTTCATACTTCACCCGGTTCAATTATAAGTCTCTGCCGCCCTGCTCGCTTCCTCGTGACGATAATGCTTCGTCTTCTTCCGAGCCGAACGGGGACGGAAACGGGATGTTTAAAGATGGCGATTGGTTAATGTTTACCCCCCGAACTCGTGCGCACGAGAGACTCTCGGGCTCTCGTATAAGTCTCTCCTCTTCTCCCACTTTCTCATATATATACATACATACATATATATATATGTATATATATATTTTAATCTTCCTTTCTTTTTCATTCTCTGGCTTCTAACCCACGGCCATTCTCCCCTCGTTCGCCGCGAGAGCTCAGTGGTCCAGGAGGCAGGCAGGCAGGAAAGCAGGCTCGGCATAGCAGGTAGTATACATCGAGGAGGTGAACACGCGTAAGCGCACAAAGGGAACTCACACGGGCGAGCGATCGTGCGTGCATCAAACGCGCCACTATACCGAGCGCCGGAGTGCGCGTGTGCGTGCGCATGCGCGTCAGTGTACGCAGTTTGTTGTACAAACGTTTGAGAGTCACGTATGGGTGAGCGCATTTAACATACAGGAATCTGGACGGGCCCGCGACGAGGCTAACCCGATAAACCTGAAGGACTGGGTTAGAACCCGATGCGCTCCCTCCGCGACCCCTGCCGGTTCATTCGTCGTCGTAGAAAAAGCAGAAGCGCGAGTCGTAGTCGCGCAGCCGCGAGACCGAGGGGGATTACTAAATCATTACACTTCCTGAAACGTCCGTGCGATTCTCAATAACCCCGTCGCAACACGGTTTCCGTTCGATTGCACTTGGATCGGCATCTGACGTTCTAAAAAAAAAGAAGTTTTTAACGGCGGATAAATACTAATAACCATCGGGTATCGTATCGCCGATGATATTACTACTATTAACCGTAAAACTTTTATTACTGTTATTGCTTAGGTAAGAATAATAATAAACGTTGTTATTATTTATGATTCGTTCTGAGATTAAAGTTGAAGAAAAATTCGTATGGAATTTAATGTACCGGACTGGAATTTTTCCCCAAAAACTGGTATATTAAATTTCATGTACAATTGTGATGAAAAATTAGTGTTCAGTGTATTAGAAACATTCAAAAAATTTACTTCAATTTCAATGAAAAAATGTATTCATTTTTTAACGCAATTGTACATTATATTTACAATTGTAATGACACATGAATATACTTTGTCATTGAAACCAAACTAAACTATTAAAAAGAAAGTACTTTCAATGTTTTCAATACACTGTACATTAAATTTCATAAAATTTTTTCTTACGGTGTAAGAATTGTGTACAATTCATACACAGAATAATACACACAGTACACACATTATATATAAAGTACAGTTACAGTAAAGTATATAGAATCGTAATATTAATTATTATTTATTATTCGTTCTTGGATTATCGTATTCTCACATAAGAATCCTATTATTATTATTCTTTGATATACATTTATGGGTAGTTATTTCTCAGTGCTAATAACTGTTAACAGCGACCCAAGAACGCAAGACAAATAATCGTAATAATTAACGATTGGCTACGGGAACGACAAGAATCACGAATCCTCGCTGGTCTTGCCGATAACTCGTATATCATTTATCTGCATTGAGACCGAGATATTATTAATATGAGAAAATAAAACGATATATATATATATCATGCACGCGATATCCGTCCTCTCCGCGCCTCCTTCCCGTCGTGTTTCTTCGCCCTCCTCTTCGTCTTCTTCGTGGATGCTCGAGCGCGTGCATGCACGGTGGACTTTTCAGTGCAGGAAATGGACGGGTAGGGCCCTCTGCGTGGCGTGTGTGTACGATGCGGTGGCGTACAGCTGTGTGTAGCCCTGGTGGCCGCTGCATCAGCTGGCGTCCTTGGTAGGGTGCAATTACCCCAGCGGGCCGCAACGAAGCTCCGAAGCAAGAGCAGGAGAAGGAGGAAGAGGAGGAGGAGGGAGGAGGAGAGAAACACACGAGAAGTGGAAAGGAAGAAGATGATACTAGGAGAGAAGGATACAAGATAAGGAGAGGAGGTGGAGGAGAAGGAGGAGGAGAGGAAGACACGAGAAGAGGAACGGAAGAAGACGATAGTAGTGGAGTAGTATACGAGATGAGGAGAGGAGGGGTAAGAGGTGGAGAGAAAGACACGGGGAGTGGAAAGAAAGAAGATGATGCTAGGAGAGAAGGATACAAGATAAGGAGAGGAGGAGGAGAGAACGACACGGGAAGAGGAAAGGAAGACGATGATGCTAGGGGAGTAGGATAGAAGATAAGGAGAGGAGGAGGATGAGGGAAATACATGGGAAGAGGAAGGGAAGACGATGATGCTAGGGGAGTAGGATACAAGATGGGGAGAGGAGGAGGAGGAGAGAAATACACGAGAAGAAGAAAGGAAGACGATGATGCTAGGGGAGTAGGATACAAGATAAGGAGAGGAGGAGGAAGAGGAAAATACACGGGAAGAGGAAAGGAAGACGATGATGCTAGGGGAGTAGGGTACAAAATGAGGAGAGGAGGAGGATGAGAGAAATACACAGGCAGATGAAAAGGAAGACGATGATGCTAGGGGAGTAGGCTACAAGATAAGGAGAGGAGGAGGAGGAGGATGAGAGAAATCCACGGGAAGTGGAAAGGAAAAGGACGATGCTAGGGGAGTGGGACACAAAATAAGAAGAGCAGAAGGAGGAAGGAGCCCGAGACGGTCCTCTCCCGAGTTCCGCGACGCCCCTCCTGCAAACTCTCCCCAGTTTTCTCCTCTTTCCCCCCATTATCTCCTCTCCTCTCCCTCGGATTCCCTCCGGTCGCCAGGACGTGTGCCCAGAACCCGATTCCCTCCACCGGTTCAAAAAAAGTAGAAAGGCCCAAGAAAAAAAACGCAACCCGAAGGGTGCAAAGGGTGTCCTCGGCCTCCTATCTTCTTCCTGTTCACGAAAACCCTCGTTCGAAAACGACAGTTTCACCTCTCCACCGATCGCCCCCGATCGAGTTTTCTTACTCCAACCGTCCACGGCCCGAGGCTTCGTCGTCCCTTCGCCTTCCTCCTCGCGTATCGTATCGTCTTCCACCGCGCTCTGAATCGAGGTCGAGGCCCAACGATGACCCTCCCGGCGTCACGCGCACCTGGTCATGTAATACTTCAACATAGACACGCAGACCCCCACACACATCCATCCATCGCCATTGCCTCTTTCTTCCCTCGCTTTCTCACCGGCTAGACCACAGACACACTCCCCATTCGTCCTTCGCAGTGGGGGCAGAAAATCGATCTAGCCGGACCGTTCTCCGAGTCGAAAGGCCTCAAGGATGAGGAGGGTGTTGCGAACGATCGGTAACGTTCCACGAGTCCTCTCCTCGGGCCGTACAACGAATATAGAATTCTTTTATAGCCACCGAGCATCCTTCCTCCCCTTCGCCCTCCCGCCTCCATTTACTTCCTATCCCCTCTTTCCGCTCTCTCCCCACTCCCCGGTCGTTCCGCCGTTTTTTTTCTTGCTCTTCCTGTCCTGTCAGCAAGGGGTCTCTTAACCCTTCGTCCTCTCCCGGTTTCTTCCTTCGCAGCCTCTTTCAACTTCATCGCCCGTCGCCACTTCCCCACCTCTTCGGCAACTTCGACATCTCCTCCCCGCGCGCCTCGTGGCGGCGAACCCGGAGCGTTACCCCGGGATGTCTCGGGTGCGCGTACGAGTTAGGAGTTTCCTCTTCTTCTCAGCCTCGCCTCAGGTGGGGCTTCACGTGCGCATGTGCGGATGCTTCCCGGAGCATCTGTTTCTATCATTCACTACGCGGTCGCCGGTCCTCGTCCGTTACATTATTCATAGCCCCGGTGCGCCGGCCGCAGCGCGACGCTGTACACGGAAAGGTGTATCTCGGTGGATCTACGATTATAACCTGTATGTATGTTATGCAGTTTGTCGGAGTCTGCTCCCGCTCGGTGTCTCGGGTGGTTCGTACGAAACGATTAAAAAGCTGTCTGGCGGCGAGGCGGTGAGAGGATCACCGCGCAAAGAGGATCTGGTCTACGGTAGACTCTCGGTGGATCTATGCGCGTCAAACCGAAAGTCCGCCCTGTCGTAAGGAGTGTGAGACGAGTGATGTGCATTTATAAACCAAGCGTCTAGTCCTGTACACGTCTACTCGAGTCTACCGTCTATGTAGATTTTGATCCATGCAGACAGTAAATTACGCAGTCTACCGTTTTTCGCAGATCACATTTTAATTTTCTCTGTAGACGGGAGTGTAGATAGATTGTAGACTAAGGTACTCGAGTCTACAGTCTATGTAGACCTCGGTCTATGCAGAGAATAATTTATGCAATCTACGGACTGTCGTAGATCATTTGTTATTTTCTCTGCAGACGAGTCTACATAGATTATAGACTGAGGTACTCGAGTCTACAGTACATGTAGACCTTGGTCTATGCAGGCAATAAATTGTGCAATCTACGGTCTATCGTAGATCATTTTCCATTTTTTCTGCAGACGAGTCTTCATAGATTATAGACTGAGGTACTTAAGTCTATGTAGAATTTAGTCTACAGAGGAAATAGAAAAATGATCTACGATAGACGGTAGATTGCATAGCTTACTGCCTTCATAGATCGAAATCTACATAGATTATAGACTGAGGTACTCAAGTCTATAATCTATGTAGATTTCTATGATCTATAATCTATGTAGATGCAATCTACCGTCTATCGTAGATCATTTTTCTATTTCCTCTGTAGACTAAATTCTACATAGATTATAGATTGAAGTCAACGAGTACCGACGAACTCAACAGTCATTCTCGAAATCTATATCGTAAACGTAGGCGAACTTTCGGTGGATGCACGTAACAAATCTACAGCGAGTAGATCATAGACCAGATTGTATCGTCATCGCCCCAGTCTAGACGAGTCTAGACCGAACAGTCTAGACGTGCGACGATGGTAGTCTGGAATCTTCCCCCTCACCCGAAACATCACCATATTTAATCGATGAAATTCCCAGTCATAAACAATCCCAGCCACCCGACGGCATTGCAACAATTAATTCCTTTGACAAACAACCGACCAACCGGACAAATATATTTTACACCGAGATGGTAGAAAAAAAAGCTCGTCACAGAAGTTCCGTTAGCGAATCGTGCCTCGTTCCCTCATCGCGCCCAGATATCCCCGACTTCTGTGTAAATTCCAGCGTCGATCCTACGGTGTGCACGTACCATAAAGTCATTAGCATTCTCGTGGTGCCGGATAGCATTAGTCGATGAACCTGCGTCGCCGTCCCGGCGCACGCGAGGAAATATACGCTCTCTCGTGTGTCCTGCACAGGCTGTAGATATTTTTCCCCGCTCGCCTCTTCCCCGCCCGGCACCCCGCTGTCTTCTCCCGACATCTTCGCCGACCCGTCTATCTCCTTTCCGTACCCACTGGCCGAGCGGGAGAGGACATTGAGTGACGCGTGCCCAACGCCGTCTCGATCCTATTAATCGATTATGCAAGGTGCCGTCGGGGACGGTTCGCCTCTTCGATCGCGAGACGACACACTGCCACATCTCTCCATTCAGCCCCCGGTTACGTCGATCCTTCCTTCTCGCTCCCTTATCCCGGCTAGCGGTTGCGAGGCTGCGAAACGACTCTCAGGTGCCTCCGGTCATCCATCTCCGTTCGCCGGGTTTGCGATAAAGCGAGGGTTGCGCCTCGCCGCGAAACGAAATCCTTCGGAAGACTCGCCGACGAAGCCGCTCGGAAAGCTTCGGGTTCGTACGGATTTCATTAGCTATTCGTCCAATTATTCCGTTCACGCTCCTCTAGACATGATTAACAAGCGAGTCGTGAATGAACGCAGGAAACGGAGGAAACACGGAGTTACCGTGCTAATAGGGGACGTTCGTATCGTGCGATGCGCGTCCATCCGACCACCAAAGGATTGTCGCGCTGGGAGTCTCAAAGGTGATGGGAGCAACTTTGGTTCCTGGGAGTCGGTCGTCTTCACTCGCAATTAAAAGATAACGATTGGTCGACGCCCAACCGAGCGCCGGAAGATATATCTTTTGGGCGATCTATTTTTGTCCTTAAGAACCCATCCGTTGGTCCAACAAGCCAAGAAATTGGTCTTCTGGCGCCGGCAGTTGGTGGTAATTGAGTATTCTCTTTGACGTGAAAGATCAAAGAGCTTTCCATCTAGCAATCGTCAATATTGTCAATGGGGATCGTGAAGCAAGTTCATGGACGTCATTCAGCTTTCCGAGTTTCCGAAACTTTCCATCATTGATAGTGCTGGAAATACTTTTTTTTTGGTAGATCCAAACTTGTCCTTATGAACCCATCCGTTGAACCAACAAGTGAACAAATTGGTTACTCGGCGTCAGCAGTTGGTGGTCGTCTTTGAACTAAGTCATCTTTTGACCGGAAAAGAGGAAAGAGTCTCCCATCTAGGAATCGTCAATATTGTCAACGGGAATCGTGAGGAAAATTTCTGAACGTCATTCAGCTTTGTAAATTCGTTCGCACCCAGTTTCCGAAACTTTCCATCATTGATAGCGCTGGAGATACATTTTTTTGGTAGATCCAAACTTGTCATTACGGATCCATCCGTTGACGGAACAAGTGAACAAATTGGTTATTCAGCGCCGACATTTGGTGGTAACCAGGTAGTCTCTTTACCATAGAAGTGGAAAGAGCTTCCATCTAGTAATCGTCAATATGCTCAATGTGGATCGCAAAGGAAGTTTGTGGACGTCCTTTAGCTTTGCAAATCCTTCCAGGTATACTTTCCGAAACTTCCCACCATTGATAGTCGGACGAGCATTTGCACTCGTTGCAGTGGTTGCAACCAGGCATACCCCGCTTCAGCGAGATGGTGGATCCCTGGATATCCCCGCGGGATCCCAATCCCATGGCCAGAGTAGGCCCGACGTCGCCTCTTCGCCGATGCCGCGTGCCGCACTCTCGGCGCTCGTTCGCCATCCAACATCCCTGTGTATGCATGTGTGTGTGTATGTGTGTGTATATATGTATGCGTCTGCGCGTGTGTGTTCTACGTGTGCGAGGGTGTGCGAGGCTAGAATGTGTCCTTGGCCGAGGTGCATTGACCTTCCGGAGCGCGGCAGGCGGCGGGCAGCCAGTGCGCTTGGTAGTTGGGCCTCCTCTAAGCAGAGGGGGCTCTAAAACCATCCACCCGATGGAGGCACCTACTTCTTCGCGGGTATAACGCTCCCGAGGTCCTCATCCTCTTTCCGGAGAGGATCCGAGAAGTGAGGAGAGGCCCGGCTGGTGCTCTCATCGCGGTCCCGGCTAACCGGGCCCTACTACCGTCGATGCAGTCGGGCTCAGGTGGGCCCAAGCTGCGCGCGCATCCCGCTCGGCCACTCTCAGCCTCCTCCGAGTTCGCGGTCGCAAACTCTTTCTTGGATCTCGTTTCGACTGACACTATCCGGCCGTTTTGCAAGCTATTATTTCCGTGCTAATGTTTTCTTTCTGTAACGGAAAACATGCATAGCTTGTTTTGTTTTGTAATTCCCACCATTCACGGCAAAGGAGTTCGTTACGTTGAAGAGAAATCGGGACAAAATTAACCCGTTTTACATTTTTCTGGGGTTTAGAAAAAATAATCTCATCTAATATGGATGATCCATTTCGCCTTGCGATTGTCTAATTTTTTTTTTCTACTTTTAGTTGTAATTTCCGCCATTTGCCCCAAAGGACTTCCTCAAGCTGACCAGAAATCGGTGCAAAATGGGCCCTTCCTTTTATTTTTCCCAAGTATCCAATTTAAAAAAATCTCATCTAATATAGAACATCCATTGTGACCCGGGTTTACATTTTTGCCATGCTGTCTTCCTCAAGCTGACCAAAAATCGGTGCAAAATGGGTCCTTCCTTTTATTTTTCCCAAGTATCCAATTAAAAAAATCTCATCTAATATAGATCATCCATTTTGGCCCGGGGTTACATTTTGTTTTGTCCCTCAGGTTCAGCTGGTTCCGACGAAGCCATAGCCAATCGAAGACGGATTTTATCCCCGCTGTCTCATCTGCGATTCCGTCCGAGATTGGTTCCCATCGGCCGGGGAAGCTCCGCGCGTTGGGCAATTAATTACCGACGCCGCGAAGTAAATTCGCTCGGTACACGAGAGAGCTACTTTTCGAGTGGCGGAAGTGTCTCGGCCTCCCACTCGGCATCTTCTCCACCGTTCCCTTTGCTGGACCACGTTTTCCCAGAGTTCTATTATTATCGCCGCGCATAGTCCCGGGGTTAGCGGCCCCACGCCACCGCGGATTTATTACAAAGGACTGTACAACCGCGCCGGCGACGCGGAGCGATAGCACGGAGAGAACTTTCGCACTCGGTTGTACGGCTAACCAGCTGTGTGTATCGGTACTGTTGCATCGTGTACGGCGCACCGAGACGAGCGAGACGAATTGCATAAAGACCTTACCACCAACGCCGAGTTGCACGAGCGAGAGTTTCATGCCTCGCTCTCCACTATTGATAGTGCGGCAGATTACGCAATTGCGGATGTAGAGCGCTCTTATTGCGCCGCCTATATAGGCCAGGGACATCGGTCGATAAAGTACGAAGAAAAAAAAATATTAAAATTATTAAATTAGCGAGATCGATCGAAGTGTCGAGGCAAGAAGCGAGAAAAAAAAATATCATCCGGACGAAGCGGTAAAGCACGAGCGCGACATGTGTTGGTGGGATAATTTTTCACACGGTAATGGAACTGAGTTTTTAAGTTGAATGACTGTGGAGTACAGAAATTGAAAAGTTGATGAGAGGAAAAATTAACTGGAGACTCGCGAAGGAAACTTTGTCTTAATTTGTAAAATAAAGTTGAAATTTGTTAAAAGAGTTTGCAGTTTTTTATCCGTCAGCGAATCGCGTTTTTAAGTTGAGTAATTAAGTTAGTTGGGAAGTGAGAAAATTGAAAAATCGGGAGGAGAAAAAAAATGCTGGGTACTCGGAGAAGAAAAGTTGTTTTTTTGTATGAAAAAATTTCGATCCCGTTCGGCTTGAAAATTCTGCTCGTAAATTTGAGATAACTCGGCGATGTCGCGGAATACGAAGAGCGACTCGACGTATTCCGCTTAATTCGATGCTTCTCACGTCTTTTAAATTTATTCATAATTGTCATTGCCAGTTTCCTTCTTTATCCGAACGAGAAACGTCCGCGAAACGAGCTGTACGGTCATGCATAAGAATAAATGTGCACCGTGCAGGTCGATCGAGAGAGGGAGAGGCAGATCGATCGACTTATCGGGACTTCCAATTGCGAGATGAATTTATAAGTGTACACAGTAAAAAAAGTTTGTATTTTTTGGAACTTATTGTCCACAAACTTCCACGATTTTTTATTTGTAAATTTTCTAGTTTTACAAACAAAAGTACAAACTAAAATTGTTAATTGCACGAGAAGTAAAAGGACAGTTTTGTAATATTCAAAAACCTGAACAAAACGATTTTGTAATTTATTTAACAAAATTATTTTTACGTAACTTCGTATTCCGATTTTACGAAATCATTTTTTACTTTGTAGTTATCGTGAAATGTGTTCGTACGATAATTAGAATAATTACGATACATACACAGTAAAAAATAATTTTGTAAAATCGGAATGCAAAATTTTGTAAAAATAATTTTGTTAAGTAAGTGACAAATTCGTTTGTCACTTATTTGAATATACGAACCTGTTCTTTTATTTCCCGTATCATTGACAATTTTATTTTCTACTTTTGGTTGCAAAACTAGAAAATTAACAAATAAAAAATTGTGGACGTTTGTGGACAAGTTGTTTTAGAAAGTGCAAACTTTTTTGACTGTGTAGCGTAAATACATTTACTGAAGGTCTGCAAATTCCCTTCATGTTCTTTCAGTAACAACCTGCAATTGGCTTCTGCCCGTATGATTTATAAATAAATAAATAAATAAATAAATAATTGTTCACGCGGTAAAAGAAACCCTTACAATTTTTCATGCGCCAGCGAATTGCGTTTTCAACTTGAATAATTGTGAGGCAAAAAAATTGAAAAATCAACGAGAGTAAAAAAAGCTGAACACTCGCTGAAGAAACGTCTTTATAATATAAAAAAAAAAAAAATCTTAATCCCGTTCGTCTCGAAAATTCTGCTCGTAAATTTGAGATAACGAATACGGCGAACGATTCGCGGTTTAATTCGATGCTTCTCACGTCGTTAAATTTATTCATAATTGTCATTCCCAATTTCATCTTTATCCGGACTCGGGATGTGCGCGAAACGAGTTATGCGCTCGGGCTCGTAAGAATAAACGTGCATCGTCGAGGTCCGTGCGTCGGATGAACTTCGGCGAGACTTTTCGGCGTATCCGTTTTCGACTCCTTCGCCGTAATAACGTTTCTCTCCGGGTTCCCCCGTGGTTTCTCAAGGGACCGATAAAACTGGCGGATCCCGTGAGCGCGAGTCCTTTACGAGAGCCGTTTCTCGGCTCCTCTTCGTCCACCTCCTTCTTCAGCGCTTCTTATTCTCATCTTCCTCCACTTTACGATCTCCGGCTCGTATCTGCCGCCCGCGAGAGAAGGAAAGGAGGGCCTCACCTCCCGAGATTCCGAGAAAGGTCCGACCGTACCGTTTACCTGTGGATATGTGTGTGTAATTTCTGCGCTTCTGCCTCCGCACGGGCTGCCCCTCCGCTAAAATAAAATTATACAAACTCCCACTGCGTTACAGTCGGAGGACGCGTGCTGTCGGACTTTGTCGAGGCGCTGCTCGGAAATGGCATTAAAAAAATTCAGAGCTCTCGTACATTGCACGGACTATCCCGGTGTGTTTCCCTACACAGTCAAAAAAGGTTGTATAACAACTAAAAAATACAAAAACTTGTCCAGAAAAAATTATTCTCCGGAAACGACTACAATTTTTTATCTCTTAATTTTCCGATCGCACCATCCGACTCCAGTTTCATGAACAAAAGTACAAACTGGAATTGTTGATGAAAGGGTAAATAAAACCACAGGTTTTGATATTGAAACCTGAAGAAAAGTGTTTGTCACTTATTTAAGTAAATTATTTTTACGAAAATAAAATTATGCAAACTGGCCCTGCTTTACAGTCGGAGGATGCGTGCTGTCGGACTTTGTCGAGGCGCTGCTCGGAAATGGCATTAAAAAAATTCAGAGCTCTCGTACATTGCACGGACTATCCCGGTGTGTTTCCCTACACAGTCAAAAAAGGTTGTATAACAACTTACAAAATACATAACAACTAAAAAATACAAAAACTTGTCTAGAAAAAATTATTGTCCAGAAACGACTACAATTTTTTATCTCTTAATTTTCCGATCGCACCATGCGACTCCAGTTTTATGAACAAAAGTACAAACTGGAATTGTTAATGAAAGGGTAAATAAAACCACAGGTTTTGATATTGAAACCTGAAGAAAAGTGTTTGTCACTTATTTAAGTAAATTATTTTTACGAAAATAAAATTATGCAAACTGGCCCTGCTTTACAGTCGGAGGATGCGTGCTGTCGGACTTTGTCGAGGCGCTGGTCGGAAATGGCATTAAAAAAATGCAGAATATTTCCCTACGCGGTGTATTTCAGTACAGGAATGCGGTGTGTTTCCCTACGCAGTCAAAAAAGTTTGTACTTTTTACAACTTATTATCCAGGAACGTTTACCATTTTGTATCTCTTAATTTTCCGAACCCACTTAATTTTACAAAAGTACAAATTGAAATTGTTAACGAAAGAAGAAATAAAACCGCAGCTTTCTATATTCACACCCGTACAAAAGAGTTTGTCACTTATATTACAACTTACAGTCCAGAAACGTCCACAATTTTTTTATTTCTTAATTTTCAAACATTTTTACAAACAAAACTACAAACTCAAATCGTTACCGAAAATAGAAACAAAACCACAAGTACGTACACCCAAGTCCGAACAAAAGGGTGTTTGTCACTCAACAAAATCAACGAAACTGCTCGTCCCGATTTTTTCAAAATAACTTTTAACCCTCTACCCGAACACGACATCAATTCCCGACATCCCCGCCGTATCCTTCGCGCAGGCGAGTCCCGACTATCCTCCCGCTGCACGAGGGAACCTGTTACACGCAAAGTAAACTGCCGGTGTACGCTATAATACGGTGTATGTACCTGTTACTGCAGAAATAGAGAAAATAAAAAATTGCATAAGAAAAAAAAAAAAAAAAAAAAAAGAAAAGAAAAGAAACTGAAACGAAACCCGCAGAGAACTTTTTCCCCCGGCTTCCCGCCCCGTCTTCCGGAGTGGGCGGAAGGCGGTCCCGAAGAGGGAAAGAGGTGCAACAACGAGGACGACGGCGAAAGTACACCGTGCGGAACCCCCCCCCCCCCCCCCTCCCCGACCTCGTAATATCTCGGTCTTTCTCCCTCGCGAAACAATGTTGCATTGTGCGTGCCGGACTCGAGCGGCTCGTTCGCCTTTTGCCGGGTCGGGCTCGCTCTCTCCCTCGGCGTACTCGCCGGTGCTCTCTCGGTACGTACTCGGTGCGCTCGCGCAGGGCGTTAACCCAGGTCAGTAACTGCCGGACGACCGGGCCGACGTTCCGTGCCCGAGAGTGTAGCGGACCGGAGCGAGACCCGGAGAGCTCTCCGTGGCCCGCGAGTCCGCGAGCCGCTCGGCGCGGCTCGCCTTCCCCCGCGAAACGTGGGCGAGATATCCTTACACTTTGGCCACTCTTTTTATTCTCGCTTCCGACGAACGAACTCCC
Organism: Ichneumon xanthorius; assembly: GCA_917499995.1. Taxonomy (NCBI): domain Eukaryota; kingdom Metazoa; phylum Arthropoda; class Insecta; order Hymenoptera; family Ichneumonidae; genus Ichneumon; species Ichneumon xanthorius. The sequence goes on along the minus strand of OU824205.1, from coordinate 12,911,616 downwards.
GAGGAAACGGGCATCGGCGGGATTGCTCGGCACCGTTAGCCGCTTACCGACCGATGGCAAGTCGGAGTTGGCGAGCCTACGGGGAGAACAAAGTACACAAAGTGTGGGCTGCTGAAACAATTTGGAGGGAATTTAATGTAATGGACTGGAAGTTTTTATGCACAAACTGGTATACTAAATTTAGTGTGCAGTTGTGATGGGACATTCGTGTTCAGTGTCTTAAACAGATTGGAAATACTTTATTTATTTATTTATTTATTTGTTTATTTATTTATTTGTTTATTTATTTATTTGTTTATTTATTTATTTATTTGTTTATTTATTTATTTATTTACGGTAGTAGATGGGAAAATCCCTTTTTACATTTTGACAAGTTATTAAATGTTTTGTGTTTATGGGTAAGGAAAAAAAACAAGAAAATATTTCACACTTTATGCGCTGAAAAGAAAATAGTTATTTGGGGTAGAAAACAAACGGTAAACCGTTGACTAGTAAATTGCTAAATTACTCAAAGCGAAGAATTGGGTTTGAAATTACAGTTTTGATTTTTAATAATTTACTTTAATTCCAATGAAAAAGTACATTATTTTTTCGTCATAATTGTACATTGAATGTAATGTACCAACTTTTGCACAGAAACTTCCAGTCCGGTACATTAAATTTACCATTTTTTTTTTTTTACAGTGTAGAAATATACATATTTGCGTGACAGACGTGACGCATTTTCCGTGAAGGTTTTTCTTTCGTGTTTCGAATATAGTTCATAACACACTTCTGAAAAAATCGTTATTGGTTTTTTCTGAAGGTGATACTAAACAAATTTTACCGAAAATGGCTCGCTATGAATTTTTCAAGACGACCCCACGCACGATCGATAATGGCGAATTTTTTATCCAACTATTTGTTACCAAGAAATAAAATAAAACCCATACAATTTAACTTTATTTTTCCATACAATTTAATTTTATTTAACCGTACAATTTAACTTTATTTTACCATACAATTTAACTTTATTTTACCATACAATTTAACTTTATTTTACCATACAATTTAACTTTATTTTACCATACAATTTAACTTTATTTTACCGATATCAATGTATCCCCCTAAAGACTAATCCAAGACGATCCTCCGACCGTACGATTAACATTCATGCCGAGAAAAAAGCCTCGCAGCACATTCCTCGGGCGTCTCATTTCCCGCGACGATAATTTGAATGCAGCATGCAGGGATTTACGTATGCTCTATCGTCCCACACGCGACGACCTCGATCCACCGTTCTGCCCGCTACTAAAAGACCGTCGTCATCGAGCGAGGAAAATGTCTTTCTGCTTCACCACAAAAAAAAAATAAAAAAAATAAAAAAATAAACACAAAAAAAAACCGTGTAATTTAAATTTCCCAGACGTCGTTACGTTATTGCGAGCGAAAGGGCGATATAGAGAAAGATGCTCGTTAGGAGAAGATATCCATGCCGCGAGATCGTAAGACGATCTCGCGAGTCGTTTGCACTGCGTATACAGCATAACATACGTGCGTCGTACAAGTAAGCCTCTATACAACATCCGTCCGTCCGAGAATCGGAAGGGCGCGAGGTCGCGAGGTTTTCTGCCCAAAGTTGCGCCCTTTCGATTCCCACCGGTCGACGCGGCTCTGAACTCCCTTCTAACTGATTCACGCCGCGTACACGTCGTTAAGATACTCGCGTGCTCGAGCAGACTAGAGAACGATCCAGTGGAATCGGAAGCCGTGAAACGGGGAAAGAAACTCCTTCTCCCCGCTCGCACGTATTGAGGAGAAAGATACAGAAACGGGTGAGGAATCGAGAGGAGCGTAAGGAGGAGTTCGCGGCCGATCCCGCTGCACTATCGGCGAGGCACTCGAGGAAAGTACCAATCCGACTGCTCCTTTAAGCTTACGAGCCGCAACGAGCGCAGTTTCAACTTCGCATCTCGCCCGATAGGCAAGGAAGAGCGGGGCAAAATGGGACGGTGGGGCGAAACGGGACAAAGTGGCAAAACGCAATTTTGCAGATTGATTTTTCAGTCTGCAAAATCATGTTTTGCCAAAGAGACATCAATGAGTCGAGGGAAATATACTTGCGGGCTGCCAAAGACAAAAATCGTTATTTCAATTATTATAATTTCATTTGGGACTGAAACGATAACGTGTCTTGAGAGTCTTGCACTGAGGAAACAAAATTGGTTGGATTGGTTGGCTATTTAAATTCTTGCAATTCCATTTGGGATTGAAACGATAACGTGTCATCTTGAAATTCTTGCACTGAGAAAACAAAATTGGTTGAATTAGTTGGCTATTTCAATACTCAAAATTCCATTTGGGACTAAAACAATAAGATGTCACCTTGAAAGTCTTGCACTGAGGAAAAATTGGTTGGATTAACCAAAAGTTGCGATGATATACGTTCAAAGCTGTTATTTGTTTGGTACAAATAAAGAATTGTTTGGTACAAATAAAGAATTGTTTGGTACAAATAAAGAATTGTTTGGTACAAATAAAGAATTGTTTGGTACAAATAAAGAATTGTTTGGTACAAATAAAGAATTGTTTGGTACAAATAAGACATTTTTGTTGTACCAACCAAATACACCTTTGGGCGTATGTCACCGCGCATTTGCTTAATCCAACAATTTATTTTTCTCAGTGTGCGGTCATTGTTTCAATATCATGCGGAATTGTAAGGAATCAAACAACAATTCTCTTCTTTGGCAGGCTACAAGCAATTTTTTTTTCCGTGCAACACCTTCCGGATGGTGGCGATGGTGTTGAGTGGAGCAAAACGCTAAAAACCCGGATGTATCATTGGGCCAAAAATGGCTCATCGACTTTATTATTGGAAATTGAGTTCGTCCCAACTGTCCCATTTTGCCCCGCTCCGCTGCCGGACCGCTCGGTCGCTACCGGTGCGTTATATTACGCAAAAAAAAGGGAAAGGAACAGAAGAAAAAAGAAGTTGGATAAATAGGCGCATCGCCGAGGAAACGGCCGAGAGGCCGAAGAATTATTGCGCCGTACCACTCTGTGGGAATTGGTTGTTGATAAGAAATGTTATTTCGTGGTAAAGTCGAACGGGGAAGGCGAGATCCCGATACAGCCTAACTATCGTGCCGTTTCGTTCGCGAGGTCGTCGATCATTCGAGAAGAATCATTTCTTCTGGCACGGCACGTCGGAGTCGCTCGTTTGCTCGTTGACGCTGTTACACGCCGAGAGCGATCGGGCGTGTGTTTGTCCTTATTCGCAGCGTCCAGAAGGGATTATCTTTGCGAGTGATCGACAGGTGAGCGCATCGCGAGTTCCACGCGACGGTCAAAGTATATCGGGAATACGTCTTCTTGCGGCTTCGTTGGGAATGGGCGAGGGGGGAGGGCGAGGATTCTCGGCTGGCGGGATATCTCGCGAGGATCGACCTTCGACCAATCAGTCACTTTAACGGAACGTTCGACCGGTAGATCCATCGATCCAGTCGGACGAGATGCTGTCGAGGGAGTAGGCGACTCGCAGTTCGATTTGTGACCGCTCGGAAACACGGCTCGACGACCGTCGCACTACGGTCGTCGAACGGTCATCGATAATCGTAAAATTGAAAAGAACCGGAGATGAAAAAATAGCGAGGGAAAAGGGTTAATTATCGGTAGTTTCCGACTATACGGCCGTAGATCGTCGGTGCATTGGCAGAGGGAATGACGACCAAAATGGCCGTCGCTTTGCATAAAGAAACTTATATATGTATGTCATTTCGTATTCCCGGTATGACATCACTTCCGGTCGAAAATAAAGAAGATTTTCAAACCGGAAGTGACCTATTTCCGGCGAAAATCGAAGTGCATAAAGGATCGACTTTCGGACCGGAAGTGACGTATCTCTGGCAACAATCGAATTGTATTTAAAAAAATGAATATCCAGTCGAAAAATAATATCTCCGAACCGGGAATGGTGTATTTCCAGTACAATGTCACTTCCGGTCGAAAGAAATTACTTTTTGAAACCGGAAATGACGTAATTCTGGCAAAAGTCGAATTGCATCAAAAAGTCAACATCCGGACCGGAAGTGGAGTACTTCCGAGATGGCGTCATTTCCCGATGCAAAAAGACAATGAGAATTTCAAACCGGACGTGACGTATTTCCGGCAAAAGCCGAATTGCATTAAAAAGTAAACTTCCGGTTGAAAAATGATATTTCCGAACTAGAAGTGGCGTATTTCCGGTACGACGTAACTTCCGGTCGAGATAATAAGATTTTCAAACCGGAAGTGACGTGTTTCCGTCAAAAATGGTCTCGCCTTAAAAAAAAAAAAATCAATCACCATGCGGGCGAAAGTGTAGCCGTGGCGTGCGATAATTTATGCAACCGAGAGAGGCTCGGCTGAAAAGTCCCGATGCATTACAAGCCTTCGGGACACGGCGGCGGTGCATTGTCTCTGCCCCTCCGTCGTTCCCTCACGATTCTCCGTGTCCCGCTTTTTCGCCTCTACCGCTTAATCGAACGTGGGCGAATATGCGGTTTGTCGTGGGCGCATGCCCACCTATACTCGCCCTATACACCTCTCTCGCGCTTCTCGCACACTCGTTCCCGGTTCACCACTGGCTACATTTAAATCTCTCAGCGAACCCGCCGTGTGGTTTTCCTCACTTTCGATTTCCTCGCTCCGTCCTCAATCTCTGTAGCAATTTATTTCTCCCCCTCACCGACAAGTATCCGCTGCAATGTAATCCAGTGTCGCACCATAATATATATATCCATATATATATATATATATATATATATATTGTAAGGACCGAGCGGATGAATAAAGCGCGTATTTGGTTTTGGCGCGGATATTATTAATTATAATCGCATCCAAGTATCTCGAGCACGAATTCTCAAGCGTCTGTTCTGTCTGACAGGGTGTCCAGCGGTCCTTGGAGTCCTGGAATTGTCCTTGAATTTTGCCTGACCTTGAAAAAGTCCTGGAGTGTCCTTGAATTTCACCCAATGTCCTAGAATTGTTTATTTCCCTGAAAATTTGAGTTTGTTTAAAAATTTATATTTAATTTAGTAAATGTTTTTGTCTTTTTATTAAATTAACTGCCACGTAGATAATATAGGAAAATAAGAAGATAACTGTAAATATTACCTTTTGCAATAAATCTCTTTTACCACTAATAGGGCAGGTTTGTGACATTCAAATCTGAACAAACGAGTTTGTCACTTATACAACAAAATTATTTTTACGACACTTCGTATTCCGATAATACGAAATTATCTTTTACTGACTCATCCGGTCAATCGATAATCTGTACGTTTGTCATTTGTCACACCGAGCCATTCCGGTCATCCCCGCAACATCGTGTCCCTCAGTCAACCCTCATCTCCATATATTCGTCCCAACATAAAGAATATACACTGAGAAAAAATTACATAGTAAAAGCAACAAGACCGATTTTTTACCATAAAAAATAATTCCCAGACGGAACGTTTACATTTTAAAGTTACACCACTGACAAAACATCATGATTGCAACCATAATTATACTTTAATCAATTGAATATATAGGGTAAAAGTGGTGAATATGGCCCACCTCGATTAACACGTAAATCAATGATATACGGACCGGTCCATATTCCCCACTTTTACCCTACTATCAGAAAGTATCTATATAGACGTTCCCCCTGGAAACTATTCCCTATAGTAGGAAATACCATCCTTTTTCTCAGTGTATCAATGCGCGGATTAAACTCGAGTTCGCCGATTGGCAAGTTTGCCGCCCCACCCTACAACTGAGCCAAAAAAAAAAAAAAAAAAACCGAGAAAACTCTTCGGCCACCCAATTATTAATCTTTCTCACTTTCCCGCTCCTGACCGAACTTTTAACCCGCTCGAGCATTTGTTTCGCGCTGTCGTCCCGCTTTTTCCCTTCCGATCGTCTGCGACTCTCTTCCGAGTTGCCCCCCACCCCTCCGGTCTCTCCCGCGAGATGCGCGGATAGAGGGGGGGGGGGGCGCGAAAGTCTCGCGACGAATTGAGCTTATCGTGCGAAAGGTTGGACTCGGCGCGGGTGGCGAGCTCGGGAGTGAAGAGCGGCGAGAGGAGGGCCGGGGAGGGGCGGAAAGAGCGAGGAGCAGTGGTAAAGCTGCGAAGGAAACGGGCTTTCAATTACTTAGAGTGCCTGGCTTCTCGCGCTCCGGAGAGCCTGCGGTGGGGCCGGGCGACGCCAGAAGCTTTGACAAGTTCTCCTGGTCCGAGTGAAATTTTAATCAGGCCCGCCGGCCATTTTCCATCCGGCGGAGCGCGCGTCGCGATGTATATGCGCGCCCCGCGCCGCTGCCAGGCGAGATAAGGGACGGGAGACAATAAGGAAGAAGGGTCCGCGCGCTCAGGTTTCCCCGTCGCGAAGCCAATGCACGCCGACGCGGATGCGAAAGAACGAAACGCTAGGAAACGTCCTACGATTCCCGTTTCTATCTCGCTCTTTTGTACTTTGCGCCCGCGGATAATCGGTTAATTATTCACTTCGCGGATGAGACGAGGGAAAGCGATGTAGAATGAAATGTAAATAAGTTGAAAACTATAGGAAATAAAAAGTAAAATGAAAAATTGGTCTTTTAGCTGAGACGTCGCATACGCGAGTCGCACTGAGAAAAAGGATGGTATTTCTTACCGTAGCGACTAGTTTGCGGGGGGAACGTCTATAGGGGAGAGCGGGGCAAAATGGGGCAACGGGGCAAAACGGGGTTTTTGGGCAAAACTAAATTTTCCAATCACTTTTGGATCGGACAAGGTGGCAAAACTGGGCAGAAAGCCTGATGTATCCGATAGGGCGAATTCGGGCATTTAAAAATTATTGGAAAATTAAGTTTTGCCCAAAAACCCCGTTTTGCCCCGTTGCCCCATTTTGCCCCGCTCTACCCTATAGATACTTTCTGGTAGTATATATAGGAAACGTCCTACGATTCCCGTTTCTCTCTCGCTCTTTTGTACTTTGCGCCCGCGGATAATCGGTTAATTATTCACTTCGCGGATGAGACGAGGGAAAGCGATGTAGAATGAAATGTAAATAAGTTGAAAACTATAGGAAATAAAAAATAAAATGAAAAATTGGTCGTCTAGCCGAGACGTCGCATACGCGAGGCGGTTGCGTGGATTGTCCTGGAGCGGAGTTAAGGAGGTTGGAGCGGAGATGATAAGCGGGAAGAGTCCGGCAGACTACCGAGAGGAATTTTTGTCCGGCCTGAGAATTTTGAAATACATTTGTTTTCGTTGATCGATGATATTGATCTAAAAATAATTATTGGATTTAAGTTAAATTATAATTATGGAATTTGTATAATATAATTTCATTTAATTTAATGAGGTTGGAGGGCTTCATACTAGTAAAAAAAGTGCGACATGTTTAAAGTCGTTTATACAAATTTTTAGGTACCTATTGATTATTTGCAAGAATATTAACCGGAATGTACTAATTTTCGAAAAGGGACACATTCGTTCAGTTTTTTCAAAGATCAATCCGGAATTTCGGCTCGATTTTGATGTATTACGGCGCATTTTGTTCCTTGAAAGATTTTTCGCTTAAAAACGACCGAATTTTCATTATCCACGAAATTCCTTCATAAACAAACAGCTGTTATTTTAAAACGGAAAATAATATCGAATATCTAGATGGTGAATTTGTAGAACATCTTTGCAAGGAAACCTGAGGAAACCTCGGATTCCGTTTCTCTCTCTCTTTGGTATTTCAATTATTAACTTCACGGCTAAAATGAAGTGAAAGCGATATGGAATTAAATGTAAATAACTCGAAAAAAAAAAAAACAAAACGATAAATTGGTAATTGATCTGAGACGTCGCATACGCGGCTCATTTGCTTGTATTGTCCTGGAGCGGATTTAAGGCGGGTATGCGTACGGCAAAGACTCCGGGGTACGCGCCAGTGCTTGAATAATTTTCGAGTCTCGAAGCCCACCGGGAGGTATTCCCGGCGTGACCCTTAAGCCTCGCTTAAACAAACCGATTGCCTAAATAGGGATTAATTAAAGCGAGGGACTGATTTCGGAGACAAGGGGAGTAGACACCTATTTGCATGCGGCGCAGAAGCCCCCCCCCCCCCCCCCCTCTTCGGCAGGGTGTCGCCGGCGCAGATCTCGTTGAATAACTTCTGTATCTGAATATGCATATATTAAAATGTGTGTATATCCTTGATCTCGGGTATATTCGTCCTGCCGCGAAGCGATTTCTGTAGGCACGATTCTACCGAGAGGGAATCGAAATTCAATTCGTACCGGGGATGCGAGACTCGGCGTGGTCGTCGAAACTTTTGATACGAAAATTTGGCGCGAAAGGATGTCGGAATACTTGTTGGAATTAGCGGGGTTGGCGCTGCTGAGAAATCAAGCCGGACATTCGTAATTGCCCAAAAACAATTTTTTTTTAATATTAATTTTCCGCATGTTCGATGTTTTTTTGTGACTTATATCGATATATTTCGGATAATGGATTTTTCATCGATAAAGGGAATGAAATTTTTTTTTATCTGATTGACTTCACATTTTTGTCGATATGTTCACATTCTCATGCTAGAGAACTTAATTGACGGAAACCGCGGCTTCTGCGCTACGGTAAAATCAAGCCGGACATTGATAAGTGCCTGAAATTAATTTTTTCTTCTTCATTTTCCGCCTTTCAATGTTTCTCACGAAGATCTTCCAGCCACGACCTCAGGCGATGTTGACTCAACGGACTTGTCTCGATATTTTTCGGATAATGATTTTTTCATCGATAAAAATTATTAATTGATATGTAATTAATTTTTTTAACGAAAAAATTAATTTCTTATTAACTTTACATGTTCCTCGATACTTTCACAGGACTAATTGTCGGAAACAGCGGAATCAGCGCAGCGGAAAAATTAAGCCGGACATTGATAATTGCCTCAAATTTCATAATTTTTAAAAATCTTCCGTCCCTTCAATTTTTCTCGCGAAGAGCTTCCAGCTTCATTCTCGAGCGACATCCGTTCCGCTACTGCTCATAAATAAAGGCAACGAAAAAAATTGATTTCCGATCGACTTTAACATTTTTCTTCATATTTTCACATTCTCATCTCGGCGTCTGCGTTGCGTTGTGGGCCGAACGTGCGCCCTTTCAAAACCGTAGCGGGAAAGCTGATTGCCGTGAGCGAGGACGACGGGCCGCCCCCGTGCAAATACAAAGGGGTAGAGAGTTAGGTGGTCATGCGGGGTCAAATTGCGGGCGGTGGGTACGCGAGTTAGGGGATGAGGGTGGGCTTTTGCCTGTGCCGTACGACCGTCGCAAAGCGGGGCTTTGTGAGCGCTCGCTCTCTCGCTCGCCACGCAAATTCCACGAATTAACGTTCGATTTGTAAATCAAATAGGAACACGTGCTTCCTCCCTCGCCGATGACGAGAGCGGCCTCCGGCGTTCTCGAATTTCCGGAGCTCCTTCGAGCCTGACGATTGCGACAAATGCGCCGAAACGCAAATGTTCTGAGCCGAGGCGAAGAAAATTATTACAAAAAAAATATTTAAATAAAAAAAAGAAAAAGGGCGAAGTTCGAAAAAGAGACACGAATCGATATTCGCTCGCGTTTCTCCTTTGTCTGTCACGCGAAGCTAACACCGTCCCGTTCGCGGCCCGTGTCGATGAATAATAAATCGATACACGTATTCGGTCTTTCGTGGCTTTCGCGTCTCTCGTGCTGCATTGCTATCGACTGCGTTTTGTAGAGTATCGTTGAGGCCTAATTAATTTCGGATGAAAGTCATTTACGCCAAAAAGTAACGGTTTGGGAAATGCCACACCCAAAAAAATTATTTATTTGCCAGGCGTCCCCAAATATTTTTTTTTATTAAATAAATTTTTTTTTTTTATTAAATAAATATTTTTTTTTATTAAATAAATTTTTTTTTTTATTAAATAAATATTTATTTTTATTAAATGAATATTTTTTTTTTTAATGAATATTTATTTTTATTAAATAAATATTTACTTGCATCAAATAAATAATTATTTGTGGGGGTCCCCGTCAAATAAATTATTTTTCTGCATGTATCCGAATGTTATATAGCATAGATGAAGTGGTAAGGCTGCGTTGGAACAAACCTGGCATTTATCAAATAGTTTAAACCAATCTAGGAACGAATATAAGCCACACTTCTTCTATTTTATGATCGTTTTGTGGGCGCTTCGCCCGATAATCCTGTGCCCGATAATCTCGACATCGCGAGTTCGTGCCCAGCTCTGTGCCATTTTTTTCCAGTATTTTATTTTTATTCTTTAACTTGTTAATGTCGCCATCGTTTCTGCATTCGCGATAAATTACGGATTTTTAAATTTTTATACCGTCGCTACCTGCCCGGAAAACTTATTTTTCGACCGGAAGTTACATCGCTTCTGGATTAACGTCACTTCCAGTCAAAATTTCAATTTAAATTTTTGGCCAAAATGAGTTTTGACCTAAACGAATTTGGCGCACTTTGGAATTAATCTTCAACGTAGTCAATGCCAGAAACGACTGAAATTAGCGAACGCACGCCGAGCGCAAAACGTGCCTAATATAGTTTTAAAAACACCGTCAAAACAATCGTCACTAGCTTTAGTCGAAACCCTCTCGCCTACCATTGACCATTTTCCTAAAAAAAAAAAAATTTCATTGTACCTTCTAAAAAGATTTTTACGTTATTTCCCTTTCTCCTCCCCTCCCCGAGTCCACCGGACGCGACGGGGAAACCGGAAAAGCGTATAAAATTCCGATTTTTCTTCTTTTATTTTTTCTTTGCGAGCTCGAAACGCGAAACACACGGAATAGAATAGTCACGTTTTCCACTTATTATTAATGTACTCGAGCTTTTGTGTCTACGAATTTAAAAAAAAAATGAAAAAAACGGAAACTCGTAATACGAACGTTGAGGGGTTTCGCGCTGAGCGTACGTGCAATAGAGGCGACTTCTCTTACAATTACTAAAACTATACAGGCTATACAGGCTGAAACACAAACACGCTGAATTGCCGTGCTCCACAATCTTCTCGCATGCTCGAACCCCTCACATATTTTGGTCCAATATACATATTACACATATGCGTTCCGTACACATATGTGTATAGGTGTAGATAGGCTTTTGAAAGGGCTCGACGAGCGAGTCTAGAACACACACGCGGCCGGGTCGAATTCACATACGGGCGCGTGTGTGTGAACGCACACGCTCGCGTTTATCCTTCCCCACACGGTCGTGTCAAGTGTGTGACGATATTGTGCAAGCCTGCAGTCTCGAGAGCTCGCGCAGGGAGAGAAAGATAGAGTGCAGCAGGCGGGCGGACGAGAGAGGGTCCGTCAGAGCAGAAGAGCGCCTTATCAGCGAGTCCTCCGCTCTTCCCCCCCGGTCCCCCTTCCGACACTAGCTGAGCGCCTCGAAATGAAGCTTCTCCCTCGCAGGCGACTCGACGGGAGAAAAACTTCATCTCGAGCTAACCGTGCGTGTGATGTATGAAAAAAAATAATAATCATAAAAAAAACAATCATTTCGGTTCTAGGAAGAGTTATTAGAAACGGAACTTCTGTATTGTTGGATAATAAATTGCGATGAATATATGTGGCTTTTATTCATTTTATTTAAAGTCATTATATCGATGGATATTTCAGAAGGGCATAAGCATGGCCTGTACGCCCTTCGAGCGTTGCAGCGTTGATATGATCATGAAATTATGATAACAAATAAAATTTAAATTAAAAAAGAACAATAAAAAACAAGCATTTAATTTCTCCGAACGTTTATTAGAAATGGAACTTCTGTATTGTTGAATAATACCTTGCGTTGAATATATGTAGTTTTTATTTATTTTCATTAAAGTCATTATATCGATGGCTCAATTTCGAAAGACCAGAGCGGTTGAGTATAAGGATAAGCTATACACGTCCTTTGGGCGTTATAGCGTCGATATGGCCGCGAAATAATGATAATAAAAAAGATATAAAATAATACAAAAAACAATCACTTTAATTCTCCGAACATTTACTAGAAACGGCAACTCTTTATTGTTCAATAGACCGTGCAATGCCGACAAAGGCTGGAAATTAAGGGCTTTTATTTATTTTCTTTAAAGTCATTATATCGATGGCTCAATTTCAAAAGGGCAGATCGGCTGTGTATAATGATAGGCTATATATGTCCTTCGGGCATTATAGCGTCGATATGGCCGCGAAATAATAATAATAAAAAACATATATAATCATTTTTTAAAAATCACTTTAATCCTCCGAACGTTTATTAGAAATGGCAATTCTTTATTATTCAATAGACCTTGCGAAGTCCACAAAGGCTGGAGATTAAGTGCTTTTATTTATTTTCTTTTTAATTCATCATATCGATGGTTCCATTTAAAAAGGTCCACGAAATAATAAAAAATAAAAATAAATAATAATAAAAAAAACAGCCATTTTACTTCTCCGAACGTTTATTTGAAACGGCAATTCTGTATTGTTGAATAGACCTTGCGATGTCCACAAAGGCTGGAGATTAAGGGCTTTTATTTATTTTCTTTAAAGTCGTTATATCGACGGCTCAATCGCAAGAGGGCATATCGGTTCTGTATAAGGATAGTCTATAGACGCCATTCGGGAGTTGCGGCGTCGATATGGCCGCGAAAGTTTTCGAGACTCGAAATCCTTCTACATTACCGACCGGACTCGAGTGGAATTACTTTGATGGAGTTCAGCACAATAGGAACAATAACGGTGAGAAATATTTACGAGGTCTATCCAATGCGCCGGGCCCGACCACTCGAAATCGTAAACATAGAGTGCTCTTTCCTTTTTTTCTCCTCTCGCTTGTCCCTCGATCTACGGTGTATTTTTTTTTTTTTTTTTTTTTTTTGAGGCGAGAGACGAAAAACTAAAAGCAGAAAAGAAAACTTTTCTTTTTATTTTCAGCCATTGACCGACGAGAGAGCACAGAAATATTTACGTTTCGCGGCGGAAGAGCACGGAGCGTGCGCGTTGTCGGAATACCGGGGAAAGAATAAACTTCCAGTTTTACACAGCGAGAAAGGCCCCCACGCTGCGTAACGAAATCGGGAACAAGAGTCACTCGTCCCGTGCATTGTTCATTCCTTTTTCTCTCTCCCATATTTTTTTCTCTTTAAATATATTTGCATCGCTAAAAATTAGGCGTTTTCGTATTCGTACCGTGGGTGTAGCTCGCGTCCAACACTTTGAATATAGTCGCGCGACACGGGGGATGAACGCCAACCGCGGACAATTCGCACAGTTCAGTGGAATAATCATTAACAGCCTTACATTCCAATTGATAACAAACTTAAAATGTTACGTCTAATAAATATATTTTATTCGAATAAATATATTGTATTCCAATAAATATATTGTATTCCAATAAATATATTATATTCCAATAAATATATTGCATTTCAATAAATATATTTTATTGTAATAAAATTAATATAAAAAACAGTAAGAATAATTTTCATTTTTTTTTGCGTCAGATAAATCTTGGCTTGTAGCATTTCGCCTGCGACTTGAGAATCTTTCTCGTTCGATTAACGGGTACCATGTTACAAATTTATTTTAATTTTTTTCAAATTCCATTCAAATTCCTTCACCCGAGTCTCGACGTTCTCTTCACCTCTGATAATCGCGATAGACGCTTTATCGAAGCGGTGACACAAAATCGCAGCCGAGTCGAAGGGTTGAGAAACAGTGATAAGTTTTTTTTTTCATCAAGGAAGGGAAAGTCCCCTTGCCATATCTGTTTGTTCGGGCACAGTTGCCTATTTTACGAAAATTAAAATGTTAAGGAATTAAATGTTTTAATTTCTATAACATATTTAATAATTCTATAATAAATATATTCATTAGCAATAAATATATTTAATTCTAATAACAATAATACTAACAATTTCGATTTTTTTTGTATGAGACAAATTCTCGTTCGCAGCGTTTCGCACGGAGAAAAATAGTTCTGTTCCTCTAACAACATGTAGATCGTTAATAATTTATTGTTGTGGCAGCAAAAATATTTGGCTGCTACAGAAAATTATTTGTTGCCACAGCAAAATATTCGTTGCCGCAGCAAAATATTTTGTTGTCCCTATGTTAACCAGGTAAATCAGTTGTGATAACAAAATTCTTGTTGTCCCAACAATCTTTATTTCTCCGTGCGGCTCCAACTCGCGAATCTTTCCTGTTCGATTATCGGCTAACATATTCCATTTTTTTTTTAATCCCCACTCAACCTCCTTAACCAAAGTCTCTTCACCTCTGATAATCGCGGCAGACGCTTTTATCGAAGCGATGACGCAAAATCGCGGATGCGTCGAAGGGTTGAGGAGCAGTGACAATTTTTTTTTTTTTTCATCGAGGAAGGGGAAGTCCCCTCGCCATACCTGTTTGTCCGGGCACAGTTGCCTATTTTACGAATGGCCCCGTGCCGACTGTTCGCTCTTCCTCCTTCCCTATACCTGAACGGGCCTACGTGAAAGGGAAGGCGAGGGAAATGGAAGGCAACAGGGTAGTTTCTCGCTCGTCGACGAAGCATTAGAAGTGCGAGCGAGCGATACAGAGAGAAAGAGAGAGAGAGAGAGACGAGTCGAGGGCCAACGCCACGGAACACACAGCCGCAGTCTGGCCGGTGTGATCCAGCGATCCTGAGGGACGCGCGGAGCAGCGGGACGAGGGAACAGCTCGCTGCCGCTGCTGGCTGTTCCTGGCGACCCTCTCGCAGTCATCGCCACCCCTCCTGGCAACCCCGAAGGCACCGGCAGAAAGAGATAGACGCTCCCTTCGCCCCGAAGGGAGCCCGCAGAGCCCCTTTCCCTCGAAAATTTTCGTTTCTATTCCAGTCGCCCTCGTGCCCCGTCACGGCCTACACACGAAAAGGGCCACCCGGTCCCGGCAGTCACGACTACGAAAACTCCCGTACTTCGGCTTCAGGAAAATCATATTTTTGTAGTTTTTTTTTGTTTTTTGCGCCGAAACTGTGCAGCTCAGACGAAGATCGAGAAGGATCGGTAAAAAGGCTCGAACTCGAGAACCGGAAGTGATAGTGAGATTTAATTGTTTTCGAGGGTTTTGAAAAAGTCGAGCAACGAAATCACAGTGCTCGTTCGACGGGAAATGTGGGATTTATTAAAAATTCATATTTACACATGTAGTAATAAAATACGCGAAGAAAGGACGCGATCGACAATGGTGGTTCTGGATACGAGAATCGTATAAGCGGCTAAATTCGCTTTCGACAGTCACGACTACGAAAACTCGCGTACTTCGGCTTCAGGAAAATCATATTTTTGTACAGTTTTTTTTTTTTGTTTTTTGCGCCGAAACTGTGCAGCTCAGACGAAGATCGAGACGGATCGGTAAAAAGGCTCGAACTCGAGAACCGGAAGTGATAGTGAGATTTAATTGTTTTCGAGCGTTTTGAAAAAGTCGAGCAACGAAATCACAGTGCTCGTTCGACGGGAAATGCGGGATTTATTAAAAATTCATATTTACACATGTAGTAAAATACGCGAGGTAAGGAGGACTCGATCGACAATGGTGGTTCTGGAAACGAGAATCGTATAAGCGGCTAAGTTCGCTTTCGACAGTCACGACTCCAAAAACGTGCGTACTTCGGCTACAGGAAAATCATATTTTTGTACAGGTTTTTTTTTTTTTTGCTCCGAAACTGTGTATTTGAGACGAAGATCGAGACGGTTCGGTAAAAAGGCTCGGACTCGAGAACCGGAAGTGATAGTGAGATTCAATGGTTTTTAAACGATTTAATTTGCAAGTAAAAAAATTCGAGCAACGAGGTTGCAGTGCCAGCGGAAAATGCGGCGATTATTAAAAAATGCATACACACAAACACGCAGTAAAAGAAGCGAAGAGACGAGGACTCGATCGCTAACGTCGGTTTTGGATACAAAAATCGCATAAAAACCTGGATTTTTTTTGCTCTCGAAACCGTTGAGCTGACACGAAGATATCAGAGACCGAGAGCGGTCGGTAAAAACGCCAAAACACGCGAACCGGAAGTGATGCAGTGAAATTTAATATATAAATTTTTTTTCACGTTGGATCGAGCGATTCGATTTGCGCGACGAAGAATTGGAGCAACGAGGTCACAGTGCCCGATGGGTGGAAAACTCGGGGATGATTAAAAATTCATATTTACACAAACGCAGAAGCGTTGCGAAGAGAGGAGGATTGGATCGATAACGTCGGTTTTGGAAATGAGAATCGCACAGACGCCCGACCGTTCGCCCCGGGGGAGAAGTTATATTATTGATCACCGGTAGAAATTAACTGTTCATCAAATTATTTCCAGTCTCGTCGTTGCGCCCACCCCGTTCTCGGTGGATCCTCGGAGGATCGTGAAATTGCGGCGTTTTCCAGCTCGAGTCGCGGTGCACTCTTAATCGCAGCCGCGAGACGGCCAGTGACGCTCCGGCCGCAGTCGAGCCGATCGGCCACTTCTCATCCCTCCTTCGATCATGCTTGAAACTCTCGTCGTCGATAATATCCGCCTTTTTGTTGTTCCCTTTTGTTCGCCGTTTAAATCGTCGAGCGGAAAGTGATCCGTTTAATTTTTCTTATTTTTATTGTGATCGTTCGAGATAATGTGACTAAAGTGCCATTGTCACGGAGAGACCGGAAGTGACTATATTGAGGATACCAGCTTTCATCGAGATTACAGCCACTTCGTCTCATCGGAGTGAGTTTATTTTTATTCTTTGGGTTTTTCTTTATTTCGTTGAATATTTTTTATCGAGAAGTCATTTCGGAGCACTGTAGAAACGATCTCACTACGATCGCACGTTTTGCAATACAGTAAAGCATTTCTCAATTTTTTTTTGTTGAGAATATTATTTAATATCTGACTTTATTACTATTTTTTATCTGCCGTTTAAATCGTCGAGCGGAAAGTAATTTTTTTTTGCTATAATTCGACATAATGTGACTAAAGTGCCATTGTCACGGAGAGACCGGAGGTGACGTATAGAGAATACCAATTCTCATCGAGATTATGTCTATTTAATGTCATCGGAGTGAGTTTAATTTTTGGTTATTTTTTATATTTTATAGAACATTATTCATTCGGCAAATAATCTCGGAGCACTGTAAAAACGATTCCACGACAATCGAACGTTTTCCAATACAGTAAAGCATTTTTCAATTTTTTTTTTGTTTTATCATCTTTAAGAAATACATTTTTATAAAATCGACAATATTATCTTCGGAGAATATATATAACAGCGGGGGAATATATATATATATATATATATATATATATATATATATATATATGGAGTTGAGACGAATTCCCCGAAGGACTGGAAGGACTTTACGATACGGACGTGAAATTTTTAAGTATTATGGTGTATTCAGCGACGAGTCCGAGTGCGACGTTTCTCGGGGCGGATAGTGAGCGAGAGAGTACCTCGTTAATCCGCTTACCTGAGCTGCTCGGGGATTTATTATGAGGCCTGTGTGATTATTCGTACCGAAACGACGAGGTTGAGGATACTGCAAGGATATACAGGCACTTTTGTACCTCCTCCTCCCCCCTCCCTCCTCTCGACGCCTCGTCACCGTAAACCTCCGACGTTATTTACTCGCGCTGTTGTATCCGTCGTGGAATTCTATGGTTCGTCGGGGCTGAGCACAATGGTGGAGTGACACTACTTGTAAATCTTGGAAGATAGCTCATGGATGATATAAAACGATATAATAATCAGGAACCGTACGGCCGACTACCGAGACGAGTTTTTGCGCTGCTAGGAAATTTTCAAATACATTTTTTTCCCTAGATCGATAATATTAATCGAAAAATAATTATTGGATTTAAATTAAATTATAATTGTACAATTTGTATAATTTAATTTAATTTAATGAGATTGGAGCTTCCCACTAGTCAAATCAGTCGTACATTTTTAAAGTGGGTTAATAGAGCATCTTTCAAGGAAGAGAATCAGCCGTAATACATCCAAATTGCACAATAATTGTGGATTATTCTTTGAATAAACTGAACTGTACCTTTTCGAAAATTAGCAAAAACCAGTTAATATTTCTGAAAATCCATCGCTATTAATATTTTCCTAGTTTAATGACATCTGCCGTAATACAAATAACCATCCACTATAATCAACAGATGCGTAAGAGTTTGCATAAACGACTTTAAAAATTCGACACTCATTTGACGCGCTTGAACCTCCTTAAATTAAATTATATCATACAATTTCTATAATTATGATTTAATTTAAATTCAATAATTATTGGTTGTGCAAACGACTTTAAAAATACAGCACTCATTTGACTAGTGCGAAGCGCTTCAACCTCCTTAAATTAAATTATATTATATTATAGAATCTCTATAATTATAACATACAAAGAAATTATATCATACAATTTCTATAATTATGATTTAATCTAAATTCAATATTTATTTCTTGTATAACCGATTTTCAAAATACAGCACTCATTTGACTATGTACTGTGAAGTGCTTCAACCTCCTAAAAAAAAAAGTGCTAAAACCCACCGATTCACTTCGACGTGGCCGAAAAGGATCGAGTGGCCAGTCAGCGATCACGGATATCGTGAAAAACCTCCAACACGACTGTACCGAGCATAAAGCATATATATAGTCGTAACCGGGCTTTAAAACTACCCCGAACCAATAAAGCAACTTCTTGTACAACCGCGGAGAGTCTGCAACGTTCCTCCCTCTCAGACCTCTCGGGATCGCTGCCTCCGATCCTTTTAAGAAGGGCAGCTGTTCCTTTCTCGTCTCTTATTTTTTTTTTTTTTCCCTCTTCTTTCTTCCTTCGATTCCCATCGTTCCTCATCGCGTTTTACTCCTCGCTCCGGCAACGGGCCGAAGCGTAACACGAGGCCGAAACGTACAATTCGAGGCATCGCGCTCACCCACACGTGATGTTTACGGAGCCCGGACCAGCAAACAAGTATACATTCCGTGGAAACCGAAAAACCCCGAGAGCTCTCGATTGTTGACGATCGTCTTCGTCCCCGCTTTTTTTCCTTTCTTTCCCTTCGAGGGCTGCGAGCCCCGCGTCAGCCCTTCGCACCGAATTACGCTCCTGTAAATAATCCTCGGACTCGCGGACTCCGCGTTTGCTTTTAGTATGTACCTTCTCAAAACAAACATCATGTATTTTCTTTTTTTTTTTTTTCTTCTACCGCTCGTCGCTTTTTCTTTTCTCGATGCGCTTCTCCGAGCTGCTTTTTTATTGTCGAAATAGAGACTAAAGACGGCTTCCATCACCTCAATCGTGTCTCACTTAGACATCCGAGTGGAGAAACTGCTCTTATATATAAAAATAAATAAATAAATCAAGAATTAATAACAATTTTTTTTTTATTCCGCACTTTTTCGACGGAAAATGGAGAGGAGATTAGAGTTAGGCGTTCAACGAATCAAACAAATTGCGAGATTTCAGATCTTTGAGCCACAATTTTTCGCCGATTTGGAGCCTTTCTTATGAAGAAACAAATACATTAATAATAAAAAAATTCCGGAATTTCACATATATCGACGTTAATGTATCGCGTCATGCTTGAGTGAATGAATGCACCGTAAAAAAATATATATATATATCGAGATTTCATCTTTTCGAGCCAAGTACGGAACGGGCCGACGATTTTTCGTAAATTTTGAGCCGCTGTTATAAAAAAACAACTAAATCAACATCCAATAATAAAAAATAAAAAAAGCCGGAATTTCACGATTGAAAAATGGAGAGGATCTCAAAGTTAGGCATTGACTATAAACCTACATATATCGACGTTAATATATCGCGTCATGCTCGCGGGTGGGTGTACCGTAAAAAAAAAAAAAAGGAGAAGTGGAGATTTCAGCTCTTCGAGCCAAGTCCGAGATGGGACGACGATTTTTCGTTGGCCGTTGTGTACTACGGGACGAGAGGACCCAGGGTGAGCACGTGAGATTCGTATCGTTCCCGAGGTTTTTCATTCTTCTTTTTCTTCTTCTCTTCCTTCACTTCGGGACACCCCTCGTTCTCATGACATGAGCGAGCGGGTCTCTCATCGTCAGCGCGGCTGCGGGAAGAAAACTGTCCGTAGAATTTTACAGCGCGAGCGAGGGAGACGAGAAAAAAAAAGAGGATGAAGGAGAGAGGAGAGAGGAGATCTCTCGTAGATGCCGATCGCCGTGAGCTCGCGCGATCGTACGTGTGTCGTGTATCAAGCGAGCGAAGTTCCCTGCGGAGGGAATCCATTCTTCGGGATGCACAAATGTGGCTCCGGACGAAGCTTAGCGATGTCTACCCATCATATTTATTTCAATCCTACGGAGAAGGCGAGGGAGCGACCGGCGTAGCTGGCGAGAAGACCGGGGAATAAATTAATAAATACATTAGACAAAAGCGTCGCCAATACCGTTTTTCGATTGTAGACGCACAAAGAAAAATCGTAGATGGAAGAAATATTTCACGTCCAAGAACGGAGACAATTGTTCTTTCCCGCAAATTTTATCGTTTTTATTTTTTAGTAAAACAAATTGGGGAAGAGTAAACTAAAAAATTTTGACACTGTACAATTGTAGAATTTTATAGCTTTTTTTGTTGTCAATTTAACAATTTTACACATTTAGAAGTTTAAAATTGAAAGTTTCATATCGCTTTCTGATATTGTTTTTTTATTCGCGAAACTTCATCTGTGAGCCAGCGGAAAATACAGAAAATGGTTTCTCATTGAAGAAGGTTTGCAAGTAAAGAAACATTATGAGAAAGCGATATGAAAATTTCAATTTTCAACTTTTTGTTACTTAAAAAAATTCCGTTTGTCCATTGAAAAGAAGAAAATAGTAAAAACAGCTGCAAAAAAAATATTGTGAACTTGTACAATGCTGGATGTACAAACAGAAAAAGTGAAGTTGTAAACTAAAAAATCCTTGCACTGTAAAATTGTAAAAATTCACAATCTTTTTTTCGTCAATTTATCAATTTTATTACAGTAAAAAAATACCATTTGGCGCTTAAAGAGAAAAACAAGCTAGTAAAAACAGCACCAAAAAAGAAAAAAAAATATCCCGACCCTTCGTGTGCAAGAAACGTCAGTTGGATGTACAAACTTTTTTCCACCCGTACATCGCCGTCTGTAGCACAAAAAAAACAAAAAGTGAACCTGGTAAATTACTCGAAGCAACGAGATGCCGCATGCTACGTGCCAAAACAGTTTTTCCATCGCGTCGTCGTTCCGCGCAGTCTCGTTTATCGCGGCATCGCACACGTGGAGTGCTCGGGTCGCCTCCGCGGAGCGCTCGAGAGCTTTCCTTCTTATTTCGTCGATTTATTTCGTATCGTTACGCGTTCCAGCGAAGGAGGAGGATTACGTTGCAACCTTCGCGAACCGCTCGACTGGTATTACATACGCACTGTGTTTTCATCGTTGCGCTCTCGCGTTATGTACTCCGAGCGAGAGATTCCACGTGAGTCGGAGGCGATTATAACGTAAGCTGGATTTAATTGCCGGGAGCGTCGACCACGCGAGTTCACTTTCTTTCGAGCGCGCCCAGTGCGCAGCGCGGCAAAGTGCATCGAGAGAAAGAGCCCGCTGCGGAGTCGCCGAGCGAGAGGGAGAGGAATCGCGCACTCTCGTACGCTCGTTCGCGAGCCACATTAGCTCGCGGGGCCTTTAACAACTTGCCACGGGGATACACCAAAGACGGATAAGGATCTACGGATCGTTGATGGCGCACGGACGGCTGGAGGGGGCGGCCGAGGGGGTGGGGGGGGGGGGGGCTTGGGGGAAACGAAACGAGAGCACTTGTAGCAAAAAGAGCCGTGGAAACCAGCTCGTAATGTGCCATTCCAACATCTCGTGTCCGAGATTTTCTTTCGCTCATCGCGGTTTTTTTACTTTATTTTTTGTCACTTTATTTTTTGTCTCTTTATTTTTTGTCACTTTATTTTTTGTCACTTTATTTTTCGTCACTTTATTTTTTGTCACTTTATTTTGTATCTCTTTATTTTGTGTCACTTTATTTTGTGTCACTTTATTTTGTGTCACTTTATTTTGTGTCACTTTATTTTTTAGCTATCTGTCTAAAAATGCGTACATAGATGATCCCATTGAAATTTCGAGAGAATCAATCGAACCGTTTAAATTTTATGTCAAGTTGGTGGATATGACAAAGTTGAAAAAGCTGGATAAAGGGGTGTCATTTCGATTTCTTGAGTACAAATAGGAAGGGCCAAAACAAAATTCAGGAGTGCATAATTCCATATATTTTTTAATTAATTTTTATTCCTTGACTATTAAGTTGGCTCGTTCTGCGGAATTTCCCGTGCCAGCCGGGCGGCCTGGGGGCGCAATGATATTGCAATTAATTTACCGAGGGGATCGTCGCGTCGAAGGAATTTACCCTATCGTAAGGAAGGCATGGTTCCGATGTGTTATCGCGGAGGCTATTCGGGTCTCGAGAAATAGTTTTGGACCTTCGGTAATCATCGGCCATAATCCCTCTCGACTTTCCCGTACGCACGGTGGACAATGAGCGACCGCCGTGCGGATGGAGCCCGGTCAGCCCCGGAAATACAACGGTGGACGGTGAATGGACATCGCTCGTTATCGCCCGTAGGGCACGTCCTCCACTCGCCTTTTCCTCCGAGGAGGCGACAAACCACCGAAGTTTGTCACTGCCCGATTCGATACACTTAATTTTCTTGTTACAATTCGCGACCCCCTTGCTATTTAATATTTCGTAGATTAAATTCTTGGCAATTTTAAAGGTACTGAGAAATCGTATTATTACGATTAATACGATTATCACAATTATCAGTTATCACAGTTATCACAATTATCACAATTATCACAATTATCATAATTATTATCATTATTATTATCATGAATATTATCATGATTATTATCATGATTATTATCATGATTATTATCATGATTATTATCATGATTATTATCATGATTATTATCATGATTATTATCATGATTATTATCATGATTATTATCATGATTATTATCATGATTATTATCATGATTATTATCATGATTATTATCATGATTATTATCATGATTATTATCATGATTATTATCATGATTATTATCATGATTATCATCATGATTATTATCATGATTATTATCATGATTATTATCATGATTATTATCATGATTATTATTATTATTGTTGTTGCATTCCTCAACTGGTTTACGTCTCGCGGTCGCGACAATGAACTTGATACTCGGCCGAAACGAAAGTGAATCGAAGGATTTTTTCGGCGGGTCCCCGCAGAGAGGGAGAGCGAGGGAGTTGGACTATCGAGCGAGCGAGCTCGCCGCGATCGTGCGGGCGAAAGCGAGAAAAAGATCGAGGGATCGTCGAGGAGACGATCGAGAGTGGAAAAGAGTAATGGCACGAACACCGACGCGCGCACACACCGAGAGACCGCGGTCCGTCGGAGCCGCGAGCGCGAGGGAGCGCGACTCGTCGCGAGTTTCGGGACAAGGTTAGTGTGCCGGCACCGGACACACTCGGTTTGGCAAGTGTACGTGTGGAAAAAAAAAGAAAAAAAAAGAAGAGGCAGGCCCGGCCGAGAGTCGAGACGAGAAACCGGGGCCAACGATCTCCTCTCGTGTACATACGCTTCCCACTCCTTCGTCTCTCGGATGATCGCGAGCGAACTCACGATGCCCGCACATCGAACCGCGAGTTGTATTATTCGCTCGGCCCGAAGATCGAGTGTCTCCGCCTGCAAAAGTGGTCGTACTACGAGCGTAAACATAAATATGAAAGAAGAAAAAAAGAAAACCGGAGTGACGAAAGAAGCTGTCGGCAAAGACGTGCACCCAGAAAAAAAATTTATTTGACGGCCACCGTTTATTAAGATTAAGTAAAATATTTATTTGATTTAAATAAATATTTATTTCATTTAAATATATAGTTATTTCATTTAAATAAATATTTATTTCATTTAAATATATAGTTATTTCATTTAAATACATATTTATTTCGTTTAAGTAACTATTTGCCTAATTTAAATAAATATTTATTTAAATGAAATAAATATTTTACTTAATCTTAATAGAGGGTGGCCGTCAAATAAATATTTTTTTCCGGGTGTGCAAATAGGGTACTTGTGAATTCGGGATGATCAGCGATATAAAAAAAAATGAAGCGAAGTGAATGTGGGCCAATCAATATTGAAAGGATATAACTTTTGAGCGCGATGAGCATTCCCCGTAGGACGTCGAATGGAGCAAAACCCGAGGCGATGGGGTTGTCGGCGAACAGAGGATCCTGTGGCGAGTCGAGGGGTGCGCACCCCTTTTTACGGGGATGATTCTTCCCCTTGGCAAGGGAGTGCGTGCCCGCGTGTCTCCCTCCCGTCTCTCTCCCCGGGCTGGTCTGGACGAGGAAGGTGGGCAGAGAACTCCGCAGTTTGAAATTGGATCACATGTGTCCCGACGAACCGCATCGTCCTTCCACAATTTAATTGCCTGTTGGTTTCCATTCAATTCACGGGGAAAATCTGGTCTAGGGTGGAGTAGGTGGTGGATCCGTTATGTGGGTCTACGATAAATAGCGCCTGATAGGACGATCGTAAAAGTAGGATGTAGGTTTAGAAAATAACGGTTGAGTCTGATAGTTGGGTAATCGAGTCTATGGAGATTTGTGGGTCTATCGTGGCGTATGGGAGTGATTTTGAATCGGCATTCACTCCTTTGTGCTATATGGGATTTAAGATTTTTCGAAATCCACTTCTATATGCTATGAAAATCGAAATCTGGAGAATATAGCGTATGGGAGTGATTTGGGATTTTTCGAAATCCACTTCTATGTGCTATGAAAATCGAAATCTGGAGAATATAGCGTATGGGAGTGATTTAGTCTATATAGACTGAAGTGTCCATAGACTAAAATCTTACATAGGCCGAAGATTTCCTCTCGAAATGTAAATCGACTGCAGACTCAAGAGTTTCTTTCTATATTTATAAATCTATATATTTATAAATCTATATATTTATAAATCTATATATTTATAAATCTATATATTTATAAATCTATATATTTATAAATCTATATATTTATACATCTATATCTCTATATAATCTATATATCTATATTGCGCGTCTACAATCGTCCCGGTAGGCGGACTTTAGGTAGATGCACATAACAGATCTACCTCAAGCCAGTGGTGGAGCATTTTTTTTTTTATGCCCGATTCTCACCGATGCTGAGATTCGATATATCGAATCTCCGGATGGAGTCTCACCGATCCAAATGCCTCGATAAACGTTTTTGGTATCGTACCGTCATTAAATCCCGGCTACGGCTGCACGGCTCTTGCCAACTTCACGATGATAAATAACTGTGATTAACTATTAGCGCGAGATGTTCCGTGCTCTGTCATTATAAAGACTCGGTATGGTCGTAGTCGTCGGGTGGGGATCGTTACTCGATTAAAGTTCCCCGGCGCGCGCGCGCGCATGCGCGCTCCGGAGAAAAATCCACGCGAAGATATCTCGACGTTGATACACCGTTATGTTCCGGCGAACCGAAAGAAAGTTCAAGGATCTTTTCGGGGTTTCGGGCTACGTAAACACGGTAACGCGGCCCGATCGAAACTCCGATATGAATATTCAGAACCGCCGCTTTACTTTCTTGCAAACCAAACAAAAATAGCCGGAGATAAAAATGAAATAGAGGGATGAGCGAAAAAGAAAAGAAGTGGCGAAAAGAAAAGTTTGCGTGCAATCTCTTCGTCCACCAAACACCTCCAACCTTATTTCCTCTTCCTCTCGCAATCCCTCCAACCTGGCAATTAAACCTTCGGTAAGTGTACGGGAGAAACTCTTCTTCGGGCCGTTAGCCTCCGCTTTGCAAAATATTCAAATCTCTTCTTTTTTTTCGCCTAATGTTCCCTCCTCACGTGAACGAAACTTTGGGCTGAAATCCAGTTTTCTCGAGGACCCAACTAGGCCTTCTCGAATCCCAAATGCCTCTTTCCATCTTTGTCAATGTCCGTTTTCTCCTCTTTTTTGTTTTCTTTTTTTTCCTACTCGATTTTGCATACGGTTATTGACGAGTCGATCGCCGGTTATCGATGCGTGACACCATTCGATTATCCTATTAACGATCAAAGACATCCCCGCTACATTTATCCGCGTTCCATCGTGCGAATTCGACTCGCGGAACTTCTCCGTCGTGGAATATCGCTCGCTTTCGGAGAATCGAGTTTCTTCTTCTTGTTCCTCCGCCTCGTCTTCTTCCTTTTTCCCAGTCCGCCTTTCTTCCTTCCAAAGGCGGCCTCCTCATTCTACCGACTATACCTTTCGTCGTAACAGGTTTACACGTACTCTCACCAATACCCCGTTAGGAACTACACAAGATACTGTGCAGATATGTACATACATATATACCTATATCTATACATAGATACATATATATATATATCTATACATACATATATATATCTATACATATATATATATATATATATATATATATATATATATATACATGCATATATATATATATACACATATATATGTGCTCGGTCGACCCGACAATCGGGAGATACTTTCCTCTTCTCTTCGCTTCTCTTCCTGGCTCGCCGGGCGACTCGCTCTGTAACAGGTTACACACCTATTTCGCACCCACGAACGGATACTACGACAGTGGAGAGAGAACCGACTCTCGATTTGTTTCCTCCACGCTCGAGTGGGCGTTACGTATCCGATGTCCCATTCTCGTACTCATACTGCAACAGTATACGACACCATTATACCCGTTCTCTCGACCCGATAGTGTTTTTCGCCGTGTTGAATTATGCGAGTTCGAAGTACTGCGCAAACAGTTATTTTTTGTTGTTGTTGTTGTTGTTTTTTTTTTCTCTCTGTGCGAGACTGTAAGGACTCGTAACGGTGATCCGCCGAAAGTGAGATCGGCACTGCGACGCCGGCGATTCCTTCCTCTCGCTGCATAGGTCGATTCCATTCATCGATCGAGATGCTCGTGGATTGAGCACTCGATCAAATCGGAGTAAACATTAGAAAATATTCTTTGATCTATCGGAAGATCGTTTCGTAAATGGCTTTTTTCTGGGAGAAGAAAATGTATTGGACGTCGAACTTAGATAAAGTGTTTTTCCCGAATGTAATTATACAAGATCGAGGTCTGTGATTTTTTTTTTTTATGGCAAAAACGTGTAGAAAGTCACAAAATTCAGAGTGAATTAAAAAATCTGAAAAATTTCATACGTATTCAGAAAAAATGAACAAATCATTTTCATTAAAAGAAAAGTAATGTTTCCAGCAGATTCGTTGAACAATTTTATCTTTCATCAATTTTGTAATAACATTTCGGAATTATTAACAGGCTAAATTAATCTTTGCGGCATATTTTAATACGCTTGATTTTTTCAGATTTTTCTACCATTGAGAACTGTTTACAATTTCCTCTCATTTCTCTGAAACTTATGCGAAGTGAAGACAATTCGCAAGGACTACCTTAATCGAATTCGTACTTTAACCCTTTGAAGCACGTTTTATCGGAAGAATTTGAGACCTCTTTGAACTCACAAAAATGCATTAATAACAAACCAATGTATTTGAAACTTCAGACTTCTAAAAAAAATGTATGCATAAAAAGTTTAATTAAATCGAAGGAAAAATTTTAAAAAACTTCTTCGAACAATCGGCAGAAGGTTAACACGTGAATGCTTTTTTTCCGAGAAAAAAAAATGATTTGTACGTACGTTGTATGACGAATTTACTTTCACATGTATATTTATCATTCGTACACCGGCTATACATCCGTTATCGATCCCGTATGCTGTTCACGCGTCTCCGGATACGTCACACATACATACGGTCCTCGGGGCTCGGCTCGCTGCGACCGGAAGTGTTAACTCTTGTCTCGAAAAATCCGTTACAAACGCGTTCCACCTATCGATCAATACCGTCGCACGGCCGGCGGGACGATGCCTTCCCTCGCTCGTGTTTGCCGTGCCGCGAGAGTGTTTCACACTCCTCGGCCTCGTTACATCCGCCAGCGAACTGTCGTGCACGAGTCATCGCAAAGATTGGCCACTCTGACGATCGAGTCGAACAAATCACGGGCGAGCTGGAGTTGCGTTTTTCCTGTATAATTGTCACACTTTGAGACATGATTTTTTTTTCTGATGATTAAGTCAAACTAACGACAGAGAAGCCGGAGTTGGATTTTTCGTATAAGAATTAGCAGACTTTGAGAGGTGATTTTTTAAAAATATTAAGTCAAACTAACGACAGGGCAGCTAGAGTTAGGTTTTTCGTATAAGAATTGTCACACCTTGAGAGGTGATTTTTTTCTGATGATTAAGTCTAACGACAGGCAAGCTGGGATTGGGTTTTTCGTATAAGAATTGGCACACTTTGAGAGGTGATTTTTTTTTTTTTTAATATTAAGTCAAACTAATGACAGGGCAGCTAGAGTTGGGTTTTTCGTATAGAATTGTCACACTTTGAGAAGTAATTTTTTTCTGAAGATTAAGTCAAACTAACGACAAGCAAGCTGGGATTGGGTTTTTCGTATAAGAATTGGCACACTTTGAGAGGTGATTTTTTTCTGATGATCAAGTCAAACTAACGACAGGGAAGCTGGAGTTGGGTTTTTCGTATAAGAATTATTACACTTAGAGAGGTGATTTATTTTTTGCTTCCTCATAGTCGAATCTGGAGCGCTCATCGCGTCTCTTAATTCACCACCCGTTTCCGTTCACCTGCTGTATTCGAGACCAATTCCAAATACATTTGGGACCTATCAAACACGTTCATTTACCCACTTTCCAGTCTTCCTTAAATCGCGCATTTCTCTCACAGGCCGCATTCGACATAAATTCCAAAAAAAAAGTGAAAAGCACCGACAGAAACGTATATAAATTAACTAACGCACTGAACTATTTTGATAGTAAAAAATCTTCATCGCTGATTGTAAATCTCTTCAATGTATTTCGTATTTTGTATTTCGTATTTCATTTTTTTTTCTTTTTATTTTTTCACCGTATATCATTGCGGGTCGCACAGTAGTCGATTCCGTTGGCACTGCGAGCGAGAACGGATCCGCCAGCCAGCGGCCCACGGCATTGTGAACGAGATATAATGCGAGAAAATTTTTCTCCCGAGGCACCGGGAACGGGAGTTCGTAAGAGACGTCGGATAGGGCCTGCCAATCAGTCATCCGGTTAGCTGTACGGCAGAGGGGTGGCTTATACGGTATTTCCTCGAGGCGTCGTCATGAGCCGAGACCGCCATACTAACGCGACCCAAAAGCCGATCGCACGGTGCGCGCGGGTCGAACAAGAGGGCGTCGGCTCGATCCCGATGCCTATCCAAGGGTCACACCGGCATATTGGATTAAGTTTCTCGACATATTGTCAACGCAGAAAAGAACGAGCGAGCGAGAGAGCGAATCGAGTAAGGGCGTCGAAAGACCAATCCAATTTTCGGTATTTCCCAGGCCGCCACGAGGCGCGGCCTTAATCCTTGAAAAGCTCGTTTTACCGCTTTTGTATTATGGTTTCGTAAAAAAAAATTCGAGATTTTGATTTCAGAATATGTGAAGTAGTGCAAATGGTCGAGAAATTTGCGATTTTTAGGTGGCATCGATTTGCATCGTTTAGAAGAGTAATAACTCACCCGTAGATCAGTGCAATTTTTTTTAAATTGAGGCCTGATTGGAGATTTTACGCGATCAAGTAACTCGCGTAAATTTTGAGCTATCGTTCTGAAACTTGCACACAAATATAATATTTTGATCAAAGACCTTTGGCATTGAATTTAGTTGAAATCTATCCAAGTCGTCAGATTTTATGGAATTTTGAATATATTTTTTTAATAACTAAAAACGGTATAAATGGAGTAAACTTGGAGACATCGAGCACAAATTTGACATGGGGATGGACCAACGCTGTACAATATTTGGTATTACATTTGGCGAAAATTTATCTAACCATTTAAATTTTCTGAGATTTTGAAATTTTTGAATTTTGCGGAAAATTTGTATTATAAAAATTTTATATTATAGTAATAGTATAGTATAGTATATAGTATAGTATAGTATATATAGTATAGTATATAGTAACCCTTAAAATTTTATGAGATGTGTAAATTTTGTTATATTACGGAAAAGAGGAGCAGAGTAATTTGCACATCGCTTCCTCATTTATTCCAATTTTTCGCAGCTTTCCCCATGAGGAACCCAAAACCAATCAACTAACACTCTCATAGAGAAATCTCTGCGCAAATGTTTTTTTTTCACGCTGCCGTAAAATTTAAATAAAAATATCGAAACGAGTGTCCGCCGATTTTCGTAACAAATATACAGGCTCGATATTGAGCGGAGAGCGAAGCTGCGAACGAGCTCGGCGTTTCCATATCGATGACATTAACTCGTCGGATTTAATTCAGGCAATAAAAAAAACGCGAACCTATAGTTAAAGCCCGTTTCGGAGACAACTCCCCTCCGTTAAGCCGAAATAACGAACGAATAATAATTCCACTATGGTCCAGAGTGTCCACACCGGTTCACTTTTCCCTTTCGCGCACGGTGCGGCCGCCTCGTATAAATATGCTATAATTGCGCGCGATAATCGTAAAATCTCACCGGGTGTTCCAGTGAGTTTCGGGCGTGACCAGCCTCGGATTACACGAACAATTTTCTCTCCCTCTCCTCGTCTCCCGTTTTTCCTCACGACTTTTATCCCTCTTTTTCCTCTCCCCTTCCAAACGCCACACCCGCGCCGTTGATAATTAAACCCCACCCCCTCCCCCGCTCAAACCACCCAAAAACGCGAACGAATTTTATTTATTTTTTTTCATTATTTTTTTTATCTCATCCTCGAGACTCGGTCGCTAACTCGGAGCGTCCGGCCTATTGGATATCGGACGGATAATTTCATCGGTGAAATTTCGTCGCGACAGGAACGTCGAAAATTCAGACCGGTGTGTACGGACGGGGATGCGCCGGATCGAACGAGGCAATCGGCTATTCCGTACGGTTCACAGTCGGCCAGCCACCCTTCGCGGAATGGTCCGCCGATGGGGTTCGCGACCCCTTTATCGCGTGCTGCCGCCCGTCGGACGACTTCGGAAGGGACGATGGAGAACGGCGATGGAGGGAAACGGGACGGGAAGCGGGAGGACGGGCTGGAGATCGGGTCGTATAGCTGCCATTCCGCGCTCGCGTGACCGAGACGAGTGGCCATAGGTCAGTTAATAGGGGATGACGGGTTCGGCTCGTCGAGAATTCTATATCGGCAGGAGCACCCGAACGCCCCTCGCCCCCGAGAATTCGGGCCACATTATGCAATCTGCCCCCGATCTCGCGCGTTCCAATAAACTGAAATTCACCATTTTTACGTCACATTTACATCTCTGACACTCAGAACTCTACCAGAAAACGTCTCTACCCAAAGACCTCTACCAGAAAACGTCTCTACCCAAAGACCTCTACCAGGAAACGTCGCTCCCCAAAGAAGACTCTACCAGAAAACGTCTCTCCCCAAAGAACTCTACCAGAAAACGTCTCTCCCCAAAGAACTCTGCCAGAAAACGTCTCTCCCCAATGAACTCTACCAGAAAACGTCTCTCCCCAAAGAACTCTACTAGAAAACGTATTTCCCAACGAACTCTACCAGAAAACTTCTTTCCCCAAAGAACTCTACCAGAAAACGTCTCTCCCCAAAGAACTCTGCCAGAAAACGTCTCTCCCCAATGAACTCTACCAGACAACGTCTCTCCCCAAAGAACTCTACTAGAAAACGTCTTTTCCCAACGAACTCTGCCAGAAAACGTCTTTCCCCAAAGAGACTACCAGAAAACATCTCTCCCCAAAGAACTCTACCAGAAAACGTCACTCCCCAAAAAACTTTACCAGAAAACATTTTCCCCAAAGAACTTTACCAGAAAACAACTCTACCGGATAACAACTCCACCAAAGAAGACAGCTCTCACAACTCTACCGCATAACAACTCTACCAGAAAACATCTTTACCATATTACAACTCTACCAAAATCTCTATCAGAAAGTGAAAAAAAAAACTCTACCGGAATAGAAGGCTACCTTCTAGCCTTGTATTCTGGCAGAGTTTTATTTCAATTCCGGTACATTGAGAGAAGGATCTAGTAAAAATTACCATAGCATCTAAGAAAAATTACATAGTAGTAGGGCGCCCCCTATGGCAAAAAGTCTCAGATTACCCAACAATTTTCCATAATATCTAAGAAAAATTCTTATAAGCCCGGTACTTCCTACCATAGGTGACGCCCTAGCGCCATACTACTATGTACTATGTATAGTAACATCTCTCAAGCGATATAGTCATTTTTACTAGTTCCTTCTCTCAGTGTAGAATTTTATTTCAAGTCCGGTAGAGTTTTATTTTGATTTTGGTAGAGTTGTGAGTGGTATAGATGTGTAAATGTGCCATTTAATTTTTTTTTGTTGCGCCGAGCATTAATGTGCCTAATTATTGACTCGGAATCGGCGAGCCGGTTGGGAGGTAAATCGACGGGGATCGATCGGGCACAGTGACTCGGAAGCGGGAAGGGACGAGCGAGAAGCAATCGGGTCTCTTTTACCATTTTTCTTTTTTTTCGCCGGGACAAAGGCGAAGCCCGCCAGGGTTTCCTCGAGCGTCGAAGGGCGTCGCGGGAAAAAGCCTGCCAGCCGGTTTCCCCGTTTCCGCGGGAGCGGTCGATGGAGGGTCGTCCCTCCCGTCAGGACGAAAACCGGTAATGGGGGGAAAAGTACGAAAAAAAAAATCAAACATTCGCAGCTCCCACCGAAGTTAAACGAAAAAAAAAAAAAAAAAAAAAAAATACAGGGAGACCCTCTTGCCCGTCCACAGTTTCCAGCGAAACGAATGACTTCCGAATAAATCTTAGAGCGCGTAACGGCGCTCCGTTTCCCCAAATTCCCGACTCATGATTTCTCCTCTGCCTTTCCCTTCGCATTTTTTTTTTGCTTTTTTTTCGACACCGACCAATGACATTCTCCCGGGAATTAAACGACCTCACCTTCGTCCACCTACTATTTTATTTTTTCCTCCCACTCCCTCCCCGCCTAGCCCCGCTCACCCTCTTCGCTACCCTCGCCTCGCCCCTCTGCGGCTTCGTGTATTTTTTTTTTTTTTTCGGTACGCGCGTACGCGTAATGGGAATATTAATGGAGCGTGCGGGGTAGTAAAGGACTATTTGTAGGAACGGAGGGTGTCTGATGCTCGTCCTCACACTCGGCGACGCTCCTCGCCCTACCCCAATGGCCGCGCGCGAAGTAAACTCTCGGAGGTTCGCCGGTCCCTCCCGCGGCCGAGGAAATTAGGGTCGCCGAGTCTCGCTTCCAGGGATATCGCAGGGAAAGTTGAGGTTCCCGGCGAAATTTCACCCTCCCGAAAATCCTCCCACACGGGGTTTCCTCGCTGTCTTCCATTACATAGGGAGGGTGGAGACGAGGAGGGGCGGATTGAGCGAGCGAGAGGACTGAGTAAGATCTCTTGAGGCCTGACTGATGGGCACGGCTATTTTCAGGATAGGGAATCCTATGTTAAATTTTGCGAAACGGCACTTTTTGTCAAAAAATTTCGAGGTATCGAATTAAAACCTCCGCCATTGTTTTCAACTGGCATATTTCCCAACGGATTGCATTACGGAAAAAATTCTAAAAAATTTTTTTGAAAAAAGCCATTTTCGTCGGAAAAATGGTAAAGGTCCCCCCTTCTCATTTTTGGTCGCCGAGTCTCGCTTCCAGGGATATCGGAGGGAAAGTTGAGGTTCCCGGTGAAATTTCACCCTCCTGAAAATCCCCCCACACGGGGTTTCCTCGTTGTCTTCCATTACACAGAGGGGGTGGATATGAGGAGGGGCGGATCGAGCGAGCGAGAGGCCTGAGTAAGATTTCTTGATGCCTGACTGATGGGCACGGCTATGATACCGTAATTTCCGTTCCATCCATCTCGTTACACCCCGCGACTCGCCGGGAACGATCCATAACCAGCTCAACGAAACTCGGCTTGCGTTATAATTTTAGCTCCGTCGCGCCCGTACATCCTGAAACACGTGTGTGTGTGTGTGTGTGTTCGACGGTGTCGTGAACCTCGCTCGCTCCCGATGTACGTAACAGTCCTATAATAGGCGATATACCGTTTCGTCTCCACCGAATACTCTTCCGTCGAAGGGTTTTGTCCTCGGGTTCTATATCGGTAGCCGCCGCGATAAATAAAGCTCCCGGCCAACCGCGCCCGAAGCTTTTAACGATCGAATGTTCTATTATAAGCTTCGGCGGACTGTGACGGGTAATGAAAAGAAATGATTACGATGATTAAAAGAAATTGTAGGGTTATTCGTATCCAGTTGGACTTCAGACGGAGAAAAAAAAAAATTGTTGGGACAAGAATTTTGTTGTCATAACTCATTTACCTGTTTAACATAGGGACAACAAAATATTTTGCTGTGGCAACAAATATTTTTGCTGCCAGAACAATAAATTATTAACGATCTACATTTTCTTCTTACTGCGACGATTTAGTTTGCTGCACTGAAAAAAATATATCAATGACTCAAGTAAAATTCGCTTGCGGACTGCCAAAGAAAAAAATTCTTATTTCAATTCTTATAATTGTGTTTCAACATCATATGGAATTGTAAGAATCGAAATAAGAATTTTTTTCTTTGGCAGCCCGCAAACGAACTTTTTTCCCAGTGTATGAGAACGAACAACGCCTGCTGTAATTTGACGGCAGAGTAATTTACTGATAATCAGATAGTCACAAATACGTACATACATCTATTTGAAGATCAACTCACTGCGTTTGTATTTTATCATTTTATTGTATCGAAGATAATGTCTCTATTTGCAATTTCGAATTCTTGAAACTTACTGTACATGGATGTATTAAACTCCAAAAGGTATTACCTTTCGCAGTTTCTACATCCAAATACAGTGCGGATATTGTACGACACCGACAAACTAAATTTGTTACGGTAACAAAAATCTAGTACCAACATTTTTTTTTTCTCCACGCGTTAGACGCGAATTTCGCGGAATGGAAATGCTCCGCGGCGGAGTTTCTCGCGGTCCGAGGCGAACGCTGCTCCAGTGAATATAGCTTAAGGTATTTGGGTGAGCGGTCGAAGGCATCTCGACGAGGCCTCGTCCGGGAAGCGGCGAAACGTGATAGCGCGCCGGAAAACGCGAGGGTGCAAAAGGGGCGGCGAAGGGTGTCGAAGGGGTGGCGGATCCGGCGTTGAAGGGAGACAGGAAAGAGTCGGGAAGAGAAGGCGACGGGAAGACGTATAGAGGCGGCAAAGGAAGTTCGCGGCGAGTTTCGAGAGTGAGGACGAGAGCCATTTCGATTCTGCTATCCCCATCTTGACTCGGAGAGACTCGGGTGAGAGCGGGCAGAAGCTCGTCTGTTCTCTGGGTTTCGCCGACGCTCGTTAGAACTATGCTTGGAAGCTCTCACGGCTCTGGAAGCCCGGGAAAACGTGGCCTGGAGGAGCTTCGAAAACGAGGACGCGGCGCGCGGTTTGAGAGAGTGAGCGGAGATAAAGAAAAAAAAAAAAAAAAAAAGAAGGGGAGAATGAAGTGTAAAAGTAGCAGGAAACATTCCATGCGAATGAATAGAGCGTGCGTTGTAAGGGATCGAAATAGAGGCGTAGAGATAGCGAGAGAGGATGTATCGCGTGAGTGTAACAATCGCTACACGTGCGATTCGAACCGGCGATGCGAGAGAGGAAGAGCAGTTGCGGGAGGCGAGAGGGCGAAGAGGAGCATCTCCTACGAGCAGTACGTGACGATTTTGTACATTTACAAGCGTACGTGTATCAGCGACACGTATGCATGTATATTTTATATATACATCGCTGTGTAACAGGTATGAGGTACCCGGTGTATGTTGGTACTCGGAAAATCTCGGGTCAGCCGCAGATAGTATCGCGGCGCCACGTACAAGATACGCTTTGCTGAACCCACCATTGTACGAAATGTGGGTGTTTTAATGATATTACTAATTAATATTAATTATATTATAAATATAGTTATTCATTAGTTGCTCCGTTGCCGTAGCTCCCTTGCCATTGCTCTGCTGCTGTTGCTCAGCTGTTGTTGCTCCGCTGCTGTTGCTCCGCTGCTGTTGCTCCGCTGCTGTTGCTCCGCTGCCGTTGCTCCGCTGCTGTTGCTCCGCTGCTGTTGCTCCGCTGCCGTTCCTCCGCTGCCGTTGCTCCGCTGCTGTTGCTCCGCTGCTGTTGCTCCGCTGCTGTTGCTCCGCTGCCGTTGCTCCGCTGCCGTTGCTCCGCTGCCGTTGCTCCGCTGCAGTTGTACTGCTACTGTTGCTCCGCTGCAGTTGCTCCGCTGCAGTTGCTCCGCTGCAGTTGCACCACTGCCGTTGCTCCGCTGATGTTGCACCACTACCGTTGCTTCGCTGCCGTTGCTCCGTTGATGTTGCTCCGCTGCAGTTGTAACACTGCCGTTGCTCCGCTGATGTTGCTCCGCTGATGTTGCTCCGTTGATGTTGCTCCGCTGCAGTTGCACCACTGCCGTTGATCCGCTGCCGTTGCTCTGCTGCCGTTGCTCCGCTGCCGTTGCTCCGCTGCCGTTGCTCCGTTGATGTTGGTCCGCTGCTGTTGCTTATCGTGTATTCACGAAGTGCATGTATATCCTTTACACGTTACTATGTAACAGGTATAAGATACTTCGTACCTGTTAGTGCGTGGGAAATTTCTGTGTGACGCGATTGTGTCGCGTCGTAATGCACAAGATACGCTTGTACACTATACATAATGTGGTTATTGTACATGGGAAGATAGAGACTATTATAGTAAACTCTATGCATATATATGTAGCATGCATACGAGGCATCGTCGCCCGGTATGCATACATACCGTAATGTCACATCGATGTGAATAATGCAGGCCATTCTCGGCTCTTCCTCTCACTTCGTCTCCCCGCATCGTATTATTATACCTGCATATACATGTACGTTAAACACCGCGCTCACCGCGGATGCTCCGAAAATATACTTCTGCCACACGAGTTTTCATATAACCAGTGTAACGGAGAGACGTCGATGCACAAAAGGTCGGTAAACTTTTCGATCGTTGCCGAGTCGAAATATAGCCGAGAGGATAAAAATGACGGACCGTCTCGATACTTTGGATATTTTTATGAAAAGGGTAAAAAAAAAAAAGAAAAATGAAAAACGTCAATGACAAGAAATAAATTTACTTCGCCGCGTGACGATGCTCTTTCGGATACTTCGGCTATTTTATCATCTTGCAAACGACACAGGCATGGAGAACACGAATCGTCGATTAGCTTTTATCACGAAACGTGAGCGCATCGAGCAGCCGAGCTCGCCTTGTCGTAATCTTGATCCGGTGAGACTTGCGGGTCAGTGATCTCCTCCCTCGTCCTACCACCCTCTGTATATGCATGTATATAGATATATATTGTGCACTCCAGTCCTCCGTGTCCATTGGCGTGCACTATGTGGGAAGGATCTATATCTGTGACCCGGAGAATTATATGCGTATTGGAGCAGCGCGCCGAGCATGTAACGTATCGATTTTCGCGGGGCTCACGGTAAACGTGCCAGGTCGCACCGCGTGGTTCTGATTATCGAACCCTCGCTCGATTCGCTTCACCTCCGATTGGCCAGACTAGACGTCGAACCTTCGAACCTTCGAACCTCGGAAATATCTTTCGATGCATTTGATCCAAAGTTTATTGAAAGCTATGCGCATCCCGATAACATTTTTTTGGAGCGTTACGCGGGGGCCTGATCGGGATCTGGCCAGGCCCTTCCCGGAGCTTATCAGCTTATCTATACCGATCAAACCTTCGATCCTCGGAAATATCTTTCGATGCATTTGATCCAAAGTTTATTGAAAGCTATCTGCATCCTGGTCACATTTTTTGGAGCGTTACACGGGGGCCTGATCGGGATCTGGCCAGGCCCTTCCCGGAGCTTATCAGCTTATCTATACCAATCAAACCTCCGATCTTCGGAAATATCTTCCGATGCATTTGGTCCAAAGTTTATTGAAAGCTATCTGCATTTTGGTAACATTTTTTTTTGAGCGTTACGCGGGGTCCTGGTCGGGTTCTGGCCAGACCCTTCCGGGAGCTTAACAGCTTATCTATATCGATCGAACCTTCGCTCCTCGGAAATATATTTCGATGCATTTGATCCAAAGTTTATTGAAAGCTATCTGCATCCCGGTAACATTTTGTTGGAGCGTTACGCGGGTACCTGGTCGGGGCCTGACCAGGCTCTTCTCGGAGCTTATCAACTTATCTGTACCGATCCAGATCTTACCTTAATGTATTTTTATTTATTTTTATTTTTATGCTCTCATTCGTTCTTATTCTCGGGCGAATCTCTCGAGCGCAAGGGACGGAAGAAGCCCCAGGGTGTACCCCGGTGGTTCTCCACTGTTCCCTCGGGAAGAGCCTCTCCGTCTCCCCTCCCTCCACCTCGTCCCGCCCGATTGCCAATGTCTGACCCTGTAATTACGTTTGCGCTGTCAGTAATACTATTACCTGGTAAGCATGCAATTTCCCTCTCCCATCCTCTCTCGGTTCCTCTCGCTCGTCCGGGCCCCTGCAGGCTCCGCTCTCGGCTACTTCGCTTCGATATTCTCTCCCCACTGGCCACTCCACAACGGATCGGGTCCCCTGCAGGGGAGAAAGAAATACGCATTATTTAAGATAATCAGCAATATCAGCGCTCTCCGAGCACTCGCAAACATAACAAAAAAATAAT
This sequence comes from Ichneumon xanthorius, assembly GCA_917499995.1. Taxonomy (NCBI): domain Eukaryota; kingdom Metazoa; phylum Arthropoda; class Insecta; order Hymenoptera; family Ichneumonidae; genus Ichneumon; species Ichneumon xanthorius. The sequence continues at coordinate 12,872,812 of OU824205.1, read as the reverse complement.
AAATAGTAATCGTGAAAAATAAACAATCACTTTTTTTATTCCATCGAGGGGTGTTTGTTTTTTTTATTTATTTTTTGCCTTTTTTAGCTATAAATACAAACAATAAATAAGCAGTAATCTTGGAAAATGAACAGTCACTTTTTCTGACATTGGATTTTTCTTTTTTCGGATCTTCTTTTTTTAGCTATAAGTGTAAAAAATTAATATTGCAAAGATTGCCTTCGCTGGATGAAAAATAAAATCTGCCATGTATTATATTTCTAATATTTTTGAGAGAGCCAATTAATGACCTTTTTTGTTATTTTTTTTTTTTCGTTACAGTGGTGTCGCAGTTTCGTGTGGCGACTGCAGCAGCAGCGGTACGAGCGACATAACCGAGCCAGGATCGCCTTGCAGTACGAGCAGCGACGAGGGTTTGGTAATTCGAGGTACGGCACCGAGTCCATTGCCATCGTTGCTCAAGCTGGCGCCTACGACGCCACCCTCGCACAGTGGGACCAGGCCCCAGTGGCCCTGGACCCCGCCTCTCGCTGCAACGGCCTGCTCGACTTACAAGAGGCTCAAGGGAGAACCGGAAGCTGGTACACTGCCGAAGGCCGGCGCTGCCGATCCGACTGCCCGGAGTGGTACCGCTGGTGGGGTCAAGCAACAGACAGCTTCCGGAAAGAGTAATAATCATCATCACGAGTCACAGGGAAAGATCACCGAGTACTTCAAGGCACAGATCAAGCCTCAGCAAACGAAGGTAATTTTGAAAAATTATATAACCAAATATTACAATAATAGTAATATTTAATAATACTATTATTAATTCTTTCAGTGACCATTACCAGTTATAGTTGTGACAATAGTTGTGACAATAGTTGTGACAATAGTTGTGACAATAGTTGTGACAATAGTTGTGACGATAGTTGTGACAATAGTTGTGACAATAGTTGTGACAATAGTTGTGACAATAGTTGTGACAATAGTTGTGACAATAGTTGTGACGATAGTTGTGACGATAGTTGTGACAATAGTTGTGACAATAGTTGTGACAATAGTTGTGACAATAGTTGTGACAATAGTTGTGACAATAGTTGTGACAATAGTTGTGACAATAGTTGTGACAATAGTTGTGACAATAGTTGTGACAATAGTTGTGACAATAGTTGTGACAATAGTTGTGACAATAGTTGTGACAATAGTTGTGACAATAGTTGTGACAATAGTTGTGACAAAAGTCGTGACAATAGTTGTGACAAAATTCGTGACAATAGTTACAATAATTACTAGTAACTATAATAATGTTGCACGTAATATCTTATTACTATTATTACCACTATCTTGTAAGATCTGAAAAACGGATGGGCTGATCTAATTTATGAAATCGTTTTTGCAAACAGCTCAAGAAGAGTTCGACGGAAATGTCGTTGCTGGTAGCGAAGAGTTCCCCGGAGTTCCGTCGTCCGCCGACAGTCCAGAGGAACAAAGGTGGCCTGGCGAAGTACCTCGGTGTCGTGTTGCCGAACGGAAGGACCAGCCACGAGAGGGAAGTCAGAACGATGACGATAGCGCCGCGAACGAGCTCGGCGAAAATGGATAAGAAGCTGTGCTCGAAGGTGCTGTCGGGCCTGCCGATACCGAGCGAAGTTCTCGCCAGTATTCCAGGCTGCAAAATATCCTCGCTGAGACTGACCGGCGAAGCGAGTCCGAAGCCGAGCGGTGGATCCCCACCCGCGACACCCACGGCCTCGCTCATGGGCGAGCCTATGACGATAGACTTCGAGGATGTCTCGACGGCGAAGCCGACCGTTAACGAGAACAACAATCTGACGAACGGACAGGAACATCCGCTGACGTGGCTCTCGTCCGGCCTGCTGGATATCCGGGAACGAAAGGAAGAGCCCGCGGCGCCGAGAGCCGCCGACGAGGACGACGACGACGAGGAGGAGGAAGAGGACTCCGGATGCGGACAGTCAAAGACACCGAGCTCGCCGATTCTATCCGCACCCACGACCATTCGGTTTCCGGCAAGGGCGCCCGAGAAAAAAGGACCTCGGGGCACCGACAGCGGTATCTGCCGGTGGGACAAATGCGAGGGAAGATTCGAGTGCAGCGGCGCTTTGCTCGAACACCTGCAGGTCAGCACACAATTACCTGTTTCCTTTTTAATCAAACATTGCCCCTATACCTGAATTTTATTCAATATTTTCCATAATTTATTTAATTTTATTGACATTTATTTAATTTTATTGACATTTATTTAATTTTATTGACATTTATTTAATTTTATTGACATTTATTTAATTTTATTAAATGGAGAATGTTATTCTAAATTTTCTTTCGCGTTCCAGGCGGCCCACATAAATTCGCAACAGGGTGGCGACAACTTCGTGTGCCATTGGCAAGGCTGCAAGGTTCAAGGAAGGACCTCGTGCTCGAGGAGATGGCTGGAGAGGCACGTCCTGTCCCACGGAGGGAACAAACCGTTCAGATGCATCGTCGACGGCTGCGGCAGTAGATTCAGTTCACAGGTACAGCGCGTCCCTCGCATTATTCCAACTGCACAGCCACTCTGCTAGTTAGCAGCCTCGAAGATCGATTAGCACTGGCACGTGCTTATCGATCCGAGAAGCGGAACGAGCACCACGTCCTCGCACGGAAGTACGTGCTCCCCCGTGTGAGCCGCGGCAACCCGGTACCCTGCCTCCTCCTCCGAGCATCACTTCTAAGAGGACGCCCTGTTAGAGGTCGGCGTCGTTTAGCGAATACGTTCGACGACTGAGGCCGGGTCTCGCCGTTCGTTGCTCCCGGAACGAGAAAAAAAAAGAAACATTCGTGAATGGAAACAGTAACTACATTTGATCGCGGATAGTCGGTGAGCGACGAACGGCCAGACCTTTTTCCTTCCGCCGACCGCCGTTGTCTTCGTCATCGTCGTCAACCGAGTCTACCACAATTGCCGATCGTTCGATGAGCGAAACACCCGAGCGCAAGTAAAAGGCAGTCGCCGGTACGTGTGACTGAGACGTCTTCGAGATCTTCTCTGCTGTGGACAACGAAATATTGTCCGTTTCTCATTTGGGCGCATTATCATTTGTCATCGTCGTAGTCTCGGCGAACTCTATTCGGCTCGTTATAATTCTCTTCGACAATTCTTCGAAACAAAATTTTGTTCACGACGTCGCCAAATTATTCGATCCTCGTCGCGTCTTCGATGATGCATCTCCGTTCGTCGAGTCGAGCCTCGATGACTTCGCACTCGTAAATTATCCTTCGATCGTATGTGATTTTTGTTGTTGTGACTAATCGATATTTTCCCTCAAACGTCGACGCTGAACCTCGCTCGTTACTCGCTCGGTCGAGATCGTTGTCTTTGCTCGCTCGTGGAAATCCTCAACGGCGAGTTTTACCCACTTATCGTTTAAGACTTATACTGTTTGGACATTGGGTAATGTATTTTACGTTTCCGATGACACCAGGATCTCGCAATCACCGACCATCTGTGTGCCGGTTAGAGAGCAAAAGAGCGCGTAGCCGCGACCTCGTCGCAAATCGTTTCTCGACCTTCTCCAGGGCGTCAAGGGATTTTTTTAGGCGTCTTATTGTCTCGACCATCGCCAGTGCATTGTCGTCACGATCAACGTTTAGTTTTTACGACGTCGGTTCAATATGCCCTCCTTACAATCCTCATAACTCCTTGTCATCCTAATAATTCCTTATAATCTTTATAATCGGTTTAATTCCGTACTCTGAAATAAATTCACTTGCGGGCTGCCAAACAATTTTTTTTTTTGCTTCGATTCCACGTTCAATTGTCAAGGTGACATGTTATCGTTTCAATCCCGTATGGAATTGTAAGAATTGAAACGAGAATTGAAATAACAATCTTTTTCATTAACAGCCCGCAAGCGAATTTTACTTGAGTCATTGACATTTTCTTTTCAGTCTATAACCATTATAATTCCTTATAATCATTATAATTCGTTATAATCCTCATAATTCGATAAGGCAGTCCTCAACGCGGGCACATCAATTGCCCGTTATTGAACTTACCTAGTTGACTCAAAGTTGATCGATGATCGGTGAAATCGTAGCGATTCATGATGGGCCTTTGGAATTAGGCAAAACGGTGAAAATCGTGGGCGTTTTCCAGTGATGGCCGATACCACAGTCTGCGATTCGTGTTCTTATTGTTTTTTTTTTGCTTAAAAAAAAAGAACACCATCTACAATCGTAGAAAGTAAAGTGATAAGTCAGTTCGACAATTGTTGTGTCGAATTTTATCGGGTCGGTGTTTCGTGGTCACTGGAAGAGGCTTTACTGGAAGACGCCCAAAGTCGCAAGACTAATCTAAACATCGATTTGAATTGCAGACTGCACTGGAGAGACACGTGAACAGCCACTTCAATCAACCGGAGACCAGCAGCAGTAGCGGCAGGCGGAGTTGCGAGAGCGGCGGTAAACTCGTGAGAAGAAACGGCAAGAAGCTGAGGTATCGGAGACAGCCGTGGTCAGGTGAGGAATCGTCCATTAAACGCTCGACAGTGTGTCCGACCGATAGATCAAAATGCATTATCGGAACGTGAATGTTATTTCTGTCTTTGCAGCAAGGCTATTCGATTACATCGACACCGGAGTGATGGAAGGACTTCAGCACAGATTGGTCGAACTAGCGAAGACGAGAACTCAGGGCCGCTTGGCTGAGACGCCGGGAAACTCTATGGCCTTAACTAGTCAAGTGAGTTTAAACACTCGTCTTTCAAAGCAGCTGACAAAACGATTATTAATAATAGCACTGTATTCACTGTAAACAAAATACGTATGAAATTTAATATACCGGCATTGAAAGTTATTATGCACAAAGTGGTACCTTAAATTTCATGGATCATTGTGATGAAAAAGTAACGTACAGTATATTCAAGACTTTAGAAATACTGTACTTTAATTTCATTGTAAAACTCCATAAATGTTGTCATCGCAATTGAACATTAAATTTAATGTATCATTTTTTTGCATAAAAACTTACAGTCCAGTGCATTAAAGTTACAATTTCTTTAACAGTGTTAATAATGATAATAATAGATAAAACAATTATTTTATATTTTTCCGAATATATTTCATGGATTTATTTTTTTTACCTCCAGGTTTTAGCACGGAGAGTAGAACTAGACGGAAAGGCAAAGGTGCTGTTGCGGTGGTACCCTCGAGACATGTAAGTTCCAAAAACATTTACAAAGATCCGTACATAGTAAAAAATAATCTGTTACTTATATAGATTTTTTTTTTTCATTGCAGAGCTCCGGACGAGTGGGTTTCAGAATCCGAAGTACAAACTACGAAGCACATAGGAATTCGGGACGCCGCGACAAAGTCGATCGACGAAGTCAGTCTGGTCCTCTACCCCGCCGTTAACGGCGGAACTCCGCCTCAGACAAGGACGAAACAGCGCCGAAAACCGGTTAAAAATTCGTGATGGTGCGGACCGAAAGTTATGCTCGACGCGTAAGGATAGAAAAAGAGAAACACAGACGCGAGCTAGTTGACCGAGTCCGAGCAAGTTATGATTTTCCGGGCCGAGGGCGATGCGAGACGGCTGGACGGATAGAAATTGAATGGACGAGAGAAGAAAGAAGATGAGGAAGCAACATTGATAGAAAAACCCCCGAGAACGAAGTTTCGTCTCTCGAAGCTCCGAACGGAGTTTCCACTTCGCGAGACACGCGCGAAGAAATCTACGGGAACTTTCGCCGAACGGGTGACGTCGTGGAAGAACTTGCCGGAAGAGGCGAAGCCGATCGGATCGACGAACAAAAAGAAGCGGGCGTCTCGGAAAATTTGGCATCGTGGAGGACACGCCGGCTCGACAAACTAAGGACGAAAAAACGAAGAAGAAAACTTCGGCGAAGAAACCTACATACGATAATCTAAAGACCTAAGTTTTGTAGGGCCGCGAATAATAGGAACATCGCGCTAAGGTACATCCTAATTAATTTCGCCTAAGATCTACCTTAGCGGGAAACCAATGGAGCATACACACAGCGACTGCGAGTATCTCCTCCTTGTCTGTGATTCGACGAGGGTCGTCCAAGGGCCTCGACACGGGGAACCGAGAGAGTCATTTTATTCGACCTAAAAATAAAAAAAAAATAAAAAAACTAAAAGTGCCTCACCGTTGGATCGTAGAGTTCGCTGACCGGCTTGACATGAATTGATACGGAAATGTAGAGTCTCGACATTTGATTTTCGAGTTACGACGTTGGAGATATATATTTCGGGAGATGGAGGGCAAAGAGCAAAATCATACGCGAATGACAAAGAACGATTAGAAAAGTATTAAAGGAGATGGATAAAAGCAAAACAAAAAACAAAAAAAGCAAGAGATACATGATCTTCGAGCAAGATCGACCGATGTCTAATTACCTGTTAAGTGTTAGCTAACGATAATAAGAAAACAAAAAAAAATAATCACTCTGGTGGCCTTAGAAATCAATTAATATCTGAACATCGGTCATGTCGGCTCTTTCGGGTCCTGAGGTCCTTGGCGACGACGGACACAAATAAAAACAGAACAATAACGACACACGCTGACACACTTCGATCGATAGGGATTTTGAAAAAATGCAAAGAAGGGAAGTAACGAATGTCGCGTTGAGCAAATTGAAACTACAGCTTCGGCCTGATTATATTTTCCCGGATGGGGGTTGACAGTCTCGAAGCTGCGATATATGTGTTCGGTACTTATAAATTCCAGAAATTCTTGACGATCGTAAGCCTGAGGGTTTCAAGTGCCTCGAAGATCGGTAAAAAAAAAAGTATAATAATTTTTATTTTGCTACGATTAGCACAACGGGAAAAGTCGATCAATGTACAAAAAGACAAGTCGCACGACCCGAGTCAAGCGCGGTCAAGTTACGTCCACGAGCTAGCCTCGTATGCGTTCGAGACACGTGTTCGATTGTCTACTATTATTGCGTCAAAATTCTGTCTGATCGTTTAAATTTGTCGCCGAATCTCGTACAGCACCGATATGGCGTGGAGATATCGAAAGATTTTTATATATTTTTTATAGCCTCAACAATTCGATAATTTATTTTGTGATTTTTGTGGGACATTTTGGGTACGACAGTTATTCCTTCATTATTATTTTTTTCATGCCTTCACAATCGTACCGGCTGAGCTGTTGCCCTCAAAAGGGGTAAAAAAATAGGTGGGCTGTGTTAAATTTCTTTTCTCACGCTTCGTGCCAGGGTCCGCTGTACGGAAGACAAGCGACGATAATGTCAGACGCGAGAGTGAGCGCAGGGATTCGCGTAGGAACGGAGAATCGCTGTTGCCAAGAACGTGACCAGACGCCAATATTCCCGCGAGAAAATCGATGAAAAAAACGAATAAAAAAATAATGAAATAAAAAACGTATCGCGAAGAGCAATGAAAGAGTTATCTACGTCTCCGGTGCATTCAAGGCGCCCGTCCACGTTCTTGACCGCGACGAGTTGTACACACCATAGTATAAGGAAATATTTGTAAATTGTAAAGAGGCGCTGGATTCCGAGTGCAGCCGAAGTGTGAATGATTTGTGAGATAAGTGGCGAGCATGAGTGAGCAAGGGAGGTAACTTCGATGAGATTATGTCAGCGTCGAAGATTGTAGATTAACGAGAGCTGAGAGCAGCGAGGAACAGAACAGACATAGAACACACCAGCTAAAAAACACTGCCAATACGTGTAATTAAGAGTTCGTAGGCTAACTGAAGTAACGATTAACAATTAATTAATTGTAACGACTCGACCCCCCCCCCCCCCCCCCGTGTAATCCTGTAGATTTTTAATTAACCGCGTCGGATCGACTCGTAGCCCGTTTATATTAGCTCTAATCGCGCCCCACCAAGTGTCGAGCGACAATCTCGCGTGTTAGTTTTTACGGCAGGAATATATGTATATATATTCGAGACGTTCGATGTTTTTGTTTTGTTTTTTTTTTCGTCGAACACGCGGCGGACGTCGACCCGCCGAAATATGTAAATAGTTAGACAAATTATTAGTCTCGCGCGCTCCGACGCGCGAATCGATCGATATATTTGCGTGAACCTTTCCTTTGTTACGCGGAGAAAAAAAAAGAGAAAAACTCAAACGCGGATCCTCATTCTCGGTTCACCAACAAACGCGCACAATACGGGATCAAATTGCGGGAACCGCGGTTGGCGGTCGAGAATTCTATCGAACCGGAGGAACTTCGAAGGATTAGCGAACCGAGGAAAAAGTAAACTCGTCACTGCCAAAAAAAAAAAAATACTGCCCGTTGTCGATTTTCCTTTTTTTCGTCTATCGTGTTCGGGTTACGTGAAACACTAAACACTTTTTACTGCATAGTTGTTTTTTTGTAGTAACTCTCTCACGTAATGCTTGTCGTTTTGCTCCCTCTCGTGTACATCGTAAATTTACATTTCGTTCGACAATCATCGTGTTTTTTCATTCCATCATAGTTGATTTTCGTTTTTTCGTTTTTTAATCGCAAGAGACAATTAGGTGAAAATTGTATTTCTTTTAAGGTTCGCCGAGGCCTCTCGAACAATCGAGTGATCGTGCTTAGCACATAGGAAACTGCCAATGGGTCTCTCCGTGCGACTTTTTCCCGTGGGAGATCGTTTATCGTAGAAATTTAACGGAGCACTGCCAATGTTCGCCGGACCTACGGAACGTATGTCGTAAAGATTTAGAAAAGGAAAGCGAGTTAGAGAGAGGGGCAACTGACAATGCGTCGTGACACGCACGTGTCGGATAGAGATTAATAGCGTCAAATCAATAATTTTTTTTTTTCTCATCGTCGATCCTCTTAATTTTCGCATCGCGTTAGTGCCATAAGAATATCGCATTTCGCGTGTGAAAGGGTCGTCCTTACGCTCCTGGCCTCGTTCAGCCGTACTTTACAGTTTGTTCTTGTGGCGTGACGAACCACCGATCGTGGATCCTGCTCCGAAATATCGAAAGTAAAATACCATTATTTTTTTTCTCTGTAATTATTTTTTTTTATCGAAAGATCAGCAATTCGAAACTTTTTATTTCCCAAAAACACATTTCGCAAAGTGGGACCAATTTGATACTCAGACTTTAATCCGTTTGGAGACTTAATCCGAGCGACGCAGCTCGCACGAAAATTTTGAGCAGGGTCGACTGCGCTCGGATGTTCGATCACGCTTGATCTCGACAAGATAGCAATGCGGGTGAAGGAAAAAAAAAATTAAATATTGTAACCGTTCGATGCACAACGGGAGTCTCGGAGGCCCAGCGTGTTCGAAGCGATCGTACAATTTTAGCCGCGTGCATACATGGGATTAAAAAAGAAAACGAAGTGATTAAACATAAAAATTTGATATCGCCGTAGACAGACTGACTATTTAAATTATAATCTTTCGCGTAAATTCGTTATTATATTTAAGTTCCATCGATGATTTTAGGGGTCGTTTGAGTGTTCGGCCGAACTCATCGATCTCACCCACCGTCGCGATTCAAGGCTCTCTCTTTCCTTTTTTTCCCGTTTATTTTTCAGTGTTCGATAATTATTATCCTCGCAGCTGAGCCCGCTGAACGAAGACTGTTGGCGAATTGCCCCCGTTTAGAACTTTCTTTTTTTTATATATATATATAATAGAAATAGACGACGAGTTAACGAATAAATTTATTCCTATGCGAGAAGCTCGAAGACATCGAGTACAAAAAAAAAGATCGCGGACTCTCTGACTGATTATAAACGATGAAAAAAAAAGTTTGCGGCTCTCGATTGATACGTGACGAGCCGCGATTTACACAATTCATTTGTACGATGTTTTGCTTGTTCTTTCATTTTTTTAAATATATTTCGTAGTAAAATTTTTTACGCTTCGCGATTTTTTTTTTCGGAGTAAACACGTATACATTGTAAGTGAGATTTTGTTTTATTCCTCGTACCGTGTTATCGCGATTATGGGGAACGAACCCAGCGAGATAGTCGAGGACAACCCTTCACCACTTCACTTGTCCATTATTTTCTTCTTCCGAAATTTGTTTACTTAGACGATTATCGTTCTTTGCCCGTTTCTCCGATCGAACAAAAAAAAATGCTTCGTCCCCCACCCTCCCCCCCTTTTTTTATACTAAGTGAATTTTTGTCACGATCTAGCGACCGCACACCTACCTGTACGACTTGCTCTTGTATTTGATAAGATGATAAGCGTACTTTGTATGATAAAATTTAAAAAAAAATCTGCTAATTAGTGCGTATTTTGTAGAAAGTAGGACGCGTATGGACGGATGGATTTTTAGGTTTGAGATTGCGAACAGCCCGCTCGATCGCTCGGATCGCAGAGTGCGTCGGAGCCGCGCCTTGATGAGATCGAACTTGACGAGCCACTCGGTGACTCTTCGATTTCGCTCTTATCTCGACAATGTTCTCCTCTCGACTCGTGCTCTCCGAGACACTCGATGCAGGGTCGTAAAAAAAAATTATTAATAAAAAAAAACCACCGCTGCCACTCCAAGAAGAGTACGATAACGTTTTTTTTTTCTCTTAACGATCGCAAACGAGCATCGACAATGTTGTACAGCGATTGACTCGGGTGTGTGAGATTTTTTATTATTATTTTTTTTCTGTGATTTATCCAGAATTGTATATGAATATATAGGTGAGAGTGTCCAATGGAATGACTTTGCGACGATAGCGTTTAATACATTGTAATAACCGAATCTTTAGAAGAAACAAAAAAGAAACAAAAAGTAACGAGTCTTGTACATAAAATAAAACAGAACAAAAAAAAATAAGAAAAAAAAACACATTATCGACACAAGAGCCCGAGCACTCCGAGTGTAAATAAAAAATGCACGCGGTTATATCCGGCTAAAAAAAATAGAACCACATAGCGTGTCCATATTTTTTCAGGAATTCGATAAGAGAACAAAAAAGAAAATAATTATAATAAAAATAACATTTTGCAATATTTGAGAATGGAAGTCGTTTCGGTATGGTGATTTACGATTCTCGTCGATGGTCGTCCGTTCGAGGATTTAACGTGACTCTCGTTGATCGATCTTTGCTAATCTTTCTCTCTCCCGAAGCTCACAAGCCCCTTGGCTTTTCGCGAATCACCTCTGCACGATGGTTCCTTAATTTTTTTTTCACCGTTAATCTGATAGCAAGGGCTTTGGAAGAGCAACGCTCGATAAGCCTTGAGAGTAAGTCACCAACTGCCTACTTTGAAGATGTTAGAGATTACAGGAAATCTATCGAGACACCACTCAAGTTTATCAATTTTTTTTTTTTTTTTTTACTTTTGCTACTGGAAAAGCCAATCGAACAAACTCGAATTAAAACGGCGTAACGATGCAACGTTACGCAGAGTCGAAAAAAGCACCGTCGTAATTCATCCAGCAAACACTCGAGTGCGAGAGTTATTGGCCGTAACAGCGTTTCGTGAGAATGTGAATCGTGTGAAAGATCGAAAAGATGAGCGGAAAGGGGTAAAAAAAATGGAAAAAGAAAAACCGAAAAAAAAAATCTCTGCGAATTTGTATCGACGAAAACGAGGCTGGATATTTTTTCTCGAAATATCGAACTCTATTTTTCGATAGAACCATTCACGCGGTTCCGATGGCGCGGAACCAATGTAAATAAATTATTAGTTACGCGTGAGATGAGGTACTATATATATATTGTACACGCGGAGGCGCGCCTGCGTATAGCTATATTATATTATAAATAAATAAATAAAAAAAAGGTGTTTGCATTTATTATAAATTCTATGTAGAGTGAGTGAGGCGAAAGAGTGAGGACAGTGAGAACGGTAGTGAGAATGTGTTCCTGTGCGAGAGGCGAGAAAATGGGAAAGAGAGAGAGTGAGAGATAATCAGCGCGAACGATTATTATTATTTTTTTTGTGGGTATTCGCGATTACGGGTCAAATTCGGACACGTGGTTTCGAGAGCCAGTTTCGAGAGAGCGTTTGTTTACAATTTTTCATTTGTCGTTAGTCGTGAAAAATAAACGTGTATGCATTTTTTTTTATACCCATTTTTCTTTCTCTCGTTTGTCAGTCGTTTTACACCGTATTATTCGCGTAAATTTAGAGACCGTCGAGAGAAAGCCTGCATATAATGTAATAGAGAATAGCGATGTATATTATTAAAAAAAAGGAAACAAAAATATGTAGTGACGAAAATAATTTTACCGAAATACAACTGACTTCGATAAGAATTTTAACAATTTTACTTTCGATATTTTTTAAATTTTTTCGAAATTATTTTTCTCTTTTCTGTACGACGGACTTTTGTTATTGGCGTTGGGCCACGTTCTCCGTTTGCCGCGTCGCGAATACCGTGAGCGAGAGGGAGAGTGTCGGTGCACAATCTTATCCCATTGTAAATAAACAACAAAACAAAATTTAAAAAAAATGTAGAGTGTGCCAACGTTGAGCTCGTATGTCGTGTGAAAACGTCGTTTCACTGAAATGCTTTGTAGAATAAATTTGTCGAACCGGAGGGTGATCTAGAAAGACTCACCGCGTTCTCGAAATTTATCTATCGAACATATCTATTATATCGGTATTGATAGTAGTCGAGCGCTCATTTCCCTTGGTAAAGTAAACTCCGCTCGACAAGTCCTGAAAATTTCTGTCTCTGTCTTCGAAATATTTCACGTCGAATAACTTACAATTATTACTGTTATTTTTGGCAATCGTCGGATCAACGGACAATCACTAGACAAATGTGTGCAGGGTCGTCCGATAACTCGAAGAATCATTGTCGAACGTCATTGTCCTCAATTTCTCTTCTGGATCGCCCTGTGGCTCGTCTGAAAATCACAAATCCTGTAAAAAAAAAAACAAAGCAGAATTGTGTGTCAGTCCGCAATGTAAATATTCGATGCAATGAGTGGGAGAGAGAGAAGGAGTGATTTGCCACAAGTAATAACGATCATTGTAAACCATTGAATTTCGATAACGAGTCTGTCAGCCTTGTAAGGTGATTGTGAGATAACTTCGAATCGTGTGACACGATCTGTAAATTCGTTATCCGACAGTCTATCACGAAAGATATTCGTCTCTCGGATAATCGAGTTAATTCCCCGATTCTAGACAATTCTTCGAGGCAGAACGAGCGAATAACGAACCAATCACGCGGGCTCTCCGTGAGATCAACATTCCAATCTCGACGCTCATTGGTCGAGCGGATATCTTCGTCTACTCGTGAATCGTGCACGACGCGTCCCGTTCGATTATTTTTTTAGGTTAGGTTTTTTTTTTGGGCCTTATTCACTCGTACACACGACGGTTGAAGATTCTTCTACAAACGCATAATTCGATGGGACGAAAGCATAACTTTTTTTTTTTGTTTTTTTTCGTCGCACACTCTCCGAGTTCTCGTGTGGCGGTCGCTTCCGTTTCCGTAACGAGGTTACGTTCGCGAGAGACGCATCGACGGAAATTCCATACGCCCGGTGAGAGGGAGGCTCGGGCGCGCGACGGAGAGAGAGCTCCGCATAGTGCGGAGAGAAACCCGATCCTCGTCCGGTCGGGGGATCGCCGAGCCGTTCTCGACAACAACCTGCTTGACGCATCGGTCGACTTCAAACGATCCACGAAACTCCGCTCGATTATCGTGACTCGGCGGGGAGCTCTGCACCGTCGATACACTCGGTTCTGTTCGTCACGTTCGTTTTCCTCTTCGTTTGCTTTTTTATCAGATTCCTTTTCTTTTCGTAACAACGATCAATGGATTAACATCGATCGGATCTCTAAAACGATTCAACAGTATGCTCCGCGTCTACGACGCCGGAGAATTATTTTTCAGAATTATTTTTCAGCTATATTTGTCGCATGTATTTCTCAGAGGTGTTTCTGAGAGGTGTTTCTCAGAAGTATTTCTCAGATGTATTTCTCAGAGATATTTCTCAGGGGTATTTCTCAGAGGTACTTCTCAGGGGTATTTCTCAGGGGTATTTCTCAGGGGTATTTCTCAGGGGTATTTCTCAGGGGTATTTCTCAGAGGTATGGAAATTTGCATTTCAGTTTATTTATTTGTTAGTGCAAAAACGTCATTATCAATAATTTCATTGATCGAGGACCCGATGCAGATAAACAATTGTGAAAATTGATCGCTCCTTTCACTAGTGTTTCGTGCAGTAGCTGCTTTAATGACGTGACCCATGCGCCAATCATTTCGCGATTTCGCGATGACCAATCGGTGAAAAATTCTTCCGAGTACGCTCGTTTGCCTCACCACCGCGCCGGGAGGGGGGCGTTCGTACTTCCGCGTACAAAAACATTTGTGTGCATACACATACATATATATATATATACACAGTATATGTGAACAGTCAGCTCGAAGCTTCGAGACGAGAAGGATTCTCGATGAGCCCGAACGTCGTTCGATTCGCTCGTTCCGCCTCGGAGTCTTACGCGGATCCGTCTGCACGGCCACTATCGTCCACTGTTGTGTATCACACGGCATCGGTGGATACCGATAGTTGCCGGAGGGCGCCGCGAGAGTTCTCCCCGCTTGATGCGCAGCGCGCCGGAATGGCAATGGGAATGGGCAAACGCGCTGCTGTCGCTGCTGATGCGATTACGAGGTACGTTTCTTGCGCTACGGTCTTCTCGCTGCCACGCGGTTACCCTCCGGGGAGTTTACAGTTAAGGACACGCCGTGCCGCGGGAGTCCCGGCACACAGACAGAGGTTATGTATCCGTCTCTCGCTCGGGATGAAATTAAACCTGACCGTTGTGTCTCACGAGTCTCTCGATTAAAAGCAAACCGTTCCGAGCGCTCGGCTCTCTCGTCGCGTTCCCTAACCACGCGTACCCGCCGGAATGCGCCCCGTGTCTCGTGATTGAGAGCTCAGATGACTCGAGCGTCCGAGAGGTTTCGTCTTCGGACGAAAAGACGAACCAGTTTCGGTAACGAACTATACGACACCCGTCATATCCTCCTTGATACGCGATAATTAACGACTCGACGAAATATCGCGATTAACGCCGCGACGATTCCGCAAGAACCGTGAGAAAATGGCGCCGGATGAAGAAGAGGTTTTTTATGGCTCGCGTATTAATTAAATTCGACTCGATGTCGCACTGCGTTAGTCACGGACTCGAAACTTCCCGGCCGGTTCGACGAAGAGTCTTTGCGTCGAAACTTCGATCGGAAACGGTTCGCGATTTTTATGGAATGTGAGGTATTCGGAATATTCGGAATTATTGGACGAGCGCGCTTCTCAATCCGATCGTCACGGTGGATGACGATAACTTGTTTCGCCCAACCATTATTTTTCGGGCGTAGAGAACTTTGATCGGGAATTAAGAAACAATTTAATTGGCGTAAATACGAAGCAGTCTCGGTGACGAACTATACGACAGCCGTCATGTACTCCATGATACGCGATAATTAACGACTCGACGAAATATATCGCGATTAACGTCGCGACGATTCCACAAGAAGCGCGAACAATAAAATGGCACCCGATGAAGAGGTTTATGGCTCGCGTATTAAATTCGACTCGATGTCGAACTGCATTACAGGGATACTGGACACGTTCTTAACTCCTCATTTACCATTTTTTACCGACGGAACTAGGCGATTTCTTAGTTTCAATAAAAATTATTAACATGCGACGCATATGCTTCGAATCGTGCAGGATTATAATATTCACGTAAACGCTTCAGCGTAGAGCGAAAATCGAATATTACAGTTTGCGAAAAAGCATGAACATGGTGTTTTTTTTCAGTCCCGCTTTTTTTAAGGCTTTTTGTGAACCATCTAGACACTATTATTATCATATTTTTTTTTCAATCCTCGCTTTTCTGAATTGTGAAACTGTAGGAACAAAAAGGTAAACTGCAGAAAACTTGCGTCGATACAGCCGGTCATTCTAACTGAGTTTTCATGTTCGTATTCAATACTTTAAGGACGAATACCAATCCTCAGAGTTCGACCTCCCTTTCAACAGTTCGAATGCGCGTTAGTGCACGGCTAGGTGGTCCAAGTACTGACCGCAAACTATTTGAAGCATACGCGCAGCATATTAATGATGCCAAGTCGATTCTACGAAATCGTCTTGTTCCGTCGGTAAAACAGGAAGGTCCAGCAACTCCTCAAGGAGGTTGGAGCGTTTCAGGCTATTCAAATGAATGCTATATTTTTAAAGTCGCTTATACAAACTTTAATCCATCTATTGATTATAGCCGACGATTATTTGTACTAGAGCAGATGTCCGTGACCTAAACAAACATTAATTGTAATGGATTTGCAAAAATATTAACTGACTTGTCCAAATTTGTTTAAAACATATATGTTCAGTTTTTTCAAAAAATAATCCGTAATTTTTGCTCGATTTTAATATATTCCGGCGCATTTTCTTCCTTAAAAGATGCTCTATGAATTCACCGCCTAGATATTCGATAGTATTTTCCGCTTAAAAATTACTCCAACCTCCTTAATTACGAACTCGAAGCTTCCGGGCCGGTTGGACGAAAACACGCGTCGCGACGAAACTTCGATCAGAAACGGTTCTCAATTTTTTGTAAGTTATCCGAAATTACAGGACGCACACGCGACAGATAACGATTGATTTACATCGACCAACCATTATTCTCCGCGCGCCGAGAACTTTGATCGAGATTTTAAAAAATCGAATTAGCGACAACGACTTTATAATTCGTCTCGAGTTTTCCAGGAACGATGGGAAGGACGCGGACACGGATTATCGGTAGATTGCCAAAGTTTAATTATTTTTCGTCCCGTATAAAAATCGTTGAAAAACGCGATGAGAGTCTCTCGCCCGGCTTGATTCCTCCCGTAAATGAGAAATTTTATGAGCAGCGTATAATACAGGCGAGGGAGAAGCGAAAGAGATTGTAGAGCGTGTTTATAATGGAAATGGAGTGTACGTACATAAAAACAAAAAAAAAACTTTGTAACTCTCATTCAAGTTTGTATATCGAGTTGATAAAGTCACTGGCTCAAATTTCACCGCTCTGGACTTATTGAAATATTTTTTTCTTTACTTTTTTCCTTTTTTTTATGTTTTATGAAACATATTTTTTCAACCTCTTCAGCGAAGTTACGCACGCGGGGATAACCCGTTGTAGTAATCGCTGGGAAGCTTGAATCAATTTGTTTTTTTAACTCCCGACTTCCCGCTAGGGCAAAAAGACGCGAGTTATGCGTTTCAGGGCTATCACGTGACTTTGCGTGGGTTCTCCGAATCGACGAAAGAACACTTGTAAAAGCTCGCAAGTAGTTTCTTTGAATCATTATCTGTGTCTTATTCAGGTTTTGTTACGTTTCGATTCAAATTCATAGAAATAAAGATAAATAAAGACAAATAAATAAAGATCATTTTTAGAGATAAAGACTTTTCGTTAAAAAGCATGTTTGTCCATATCGAAATTTTCGTCTTCACCTTCACCACCATTTTGTATTATTATCGGTGTTTAGAGCGTGATTATTTTTTTCTGCTGTGAAAACAAATATCGTAATTTTTACTATACAGAATAATTCCCCAAGGAAACGTCTATGGACATGTTTTTTTAATTTTTGTTTTTATAAATTGTGTTCAAAAATATAATTTACTCACCATTCGATTTTAAAATTTCAGTGTGGTCACGTGACGGTAGCCCGACGGTCACGCGACGGTCACGTGACGCGACGGTTACACGAACTTCCATGGCGTCGGTCCGCAGCAATATTCTAGAACGCAATCAGCAACGCCCGCCGGAAGATTTCTCGACGCCGCAGTATCGCATAAACAGTTACGCGACTGTGGACCAGCGCGCAACGTGGATTCATTGTTGGTGGCGATGGCCGGAGAGAGGGAACAAAGATCGGTAGCCTTTTCTCCCGCGTATTTCCGTCTTCTTTGATAAACAACACGATTTTATTTCCATTTTCATTTCTTTCACATTCCGACGATATCTTTACTCCAAGAGAACACAAAGTCTCGTCTCGATTAATGAAAAAAAATAATCATAAAAAAAAGATAATAATGAATCCTAAGTGTCTAGAATGCGTTGCGATATGGGGGGAGCTCGCAACGCATCCAGTTCCGATAATGTACGTACGATCGGGTATAAAGTGTTCCCGAGCTCTTATCGAAATAACTACCAGCGTTGCACCGCTAGCACGTCGCCTGCATTATAATAATGCCCGATAAACCCCCCTCCTCCTTACATGGCTGTTCAATTTAAAAAAAAGAAAAACAATTTTTACATATTCGCCGAAACCGGTGAGGTCGGAAAATGCAAGAAAAAAAATATAAGGCCGCAACATAGTTGAAAATTGAATAACCGTAACGGCTTCTTGACGACGACGAGGTATCGCGTGCGAAACGTGTATGCGTTCACAGCGGTGCAGGCTAACTCGCGGTTTATTTGTGATTATTTACAGCGCCGTTCTGCCGGCGAAAGAGGGAAGGAGAGGAAAGGTACACACGGAGGTGGAGTACGTATCGTATAACGTAATCGTTCCGCGCGAGGTGAGGACCGCTCTCTTATCACGAACACTATAAAGTACGGGAGACCCGGTGAGCGAGCGCGAGAGCTCTCCGGTATTGTCGTAAATGGATAGCCAATAACGAGTCCGCGAATATAAAATGCGAGTGTCACATACTGCGAGCGCGTCGTGTGTGTGCGTTCGCCAAACGGAATGTCGCGGTGCCTATTCGTGTACACACGTAAAGAGTGGCCTCCGCGATGCAGAAATGTCTCAACTCGGTTATCCAATTTAATAAGGCTCGAAGTGGAAATGTGTATCGCGTATCGGTCGTCTCCCTCTAAATTCGCCTAAAATTGGCCAGTCGACTGTAAGATCATCGTCGAAGGATTTAATCGACTCGTCACGGAAGTCGACTAACTCGCGATGCTTCGAGAACTCGGAAATTTGCCGACTGTAAAATCATCATCGAAAGAATTAATCGAGTCATCACGGAAGATGAGTAACTCGCGATGCTTCGAGAACCCCTAAATTTGCATAAAGTTTGCCAGTCGACTGTAAGATCATCGTCGAAAGAATGAACCGACTCGTCACGGAAGTCGACTAACTCGCGATGCATCGAGTATTTATATATTCGCCTAAAATTGGCCAGTCGACTGTAAGATCATCGTCGAAAGAATTAATCGACTCGTCGCGGAAGTCGTCCAACTCGCGATGCTTCGAGAACTCCTAAATTCGCCTAAGGTAAATGTACCAATGGCCGGACACTTAAGGGAGCAGTCCCAGTCCCTGGACATGCATGAAAAATCGTATTTCCATCTCTCTTGCACTCATGTCTTGTCCGGCCACTGGGACGTGTCCAGTCATTGGTACGTTTACCTTAAAATGTGCCAGTCGAATGTAAGATTACCCTACCGATTCGTAAACACACATAAACAGTGTCTCCGCGAAAGTTCCTGTAAAAACTTTTCAACTCGTTTCTCAAATTTAATAACGATCGAAGTGTGAACGTCTCGTAACCCTCCCAAATGCGCGTAAAATTTGCCTGACTCAAACACGATAATCGAAAGAACGAACCTTCGCGTTCCCAAAGTCGGTTGACTCGATGCTTCGAGAACTCGTCGGCATCGCACGCGGTATTTTCCTCCGAGCTCTCGAAAACCGTTCGTCGATAATGTGTCCGACTTTTCAAATATGCCACGACGGCTCAATTTTCCTCCGCCGCATGTGTGTCAGAAAAATCAACGTTCATCGGTACGCAACCTGCACAGGTAAATACACCGTACGCGTTCGATTATATTTCGCCTCGCGTTGTGTTTTCTGGCCTGTCAGAGCGTTCGGCTGCCGCCGGCCGTGCTCGGCTTCGCTTCGCCCTCCCTCGTCGGCGTCCGCAGCGCGCGTACGCGCTCGAACACGCTCAGTCTCGATCTCGAGTTCCAAGCGGTAGGACGCGTCGACGCTCCCACTCACAGTGTGGAGCACATCGCATAGCGCGCGCGTACCGGCGCAAGTGACCGAACGGATCGCGCATTTTTTAAAAATCGTCGTCAAAGATCAAAATCGTCAGTTTTCGTTTTTTCGTTTCTCGTTCGTTTCTTTGTCCACTTTTTGTTTTAGTGCGGTGCTACGACAAAGTTAACCGCGCGCTTTTTCTCCCGAGTGTAAAATTTCTTGTTTTTCTTTTTAAACCGCGTACGCGAGTGTTTACAAGTGTTGAAGGCGATCAAACGAAAAGTGTTTATTCCGCGCATCGTCACGCTGCGCATTCGCCGGCCGCAAGGATCGCGGGTCGGACGACAGCGGGAAAGGAAAAGAAAAAACCCGGTCGGCTGCGAAGTCCCACGCGCGTTTCGCCCCCCAGTGTCTCAATGTAGAGAGATAAGGAGGAACGCACACGCCAAGGCGCAGACGCTCGGGATCATCGACGAGAGTTATTCGCCCCTCGAAAAAACGCCCAAGGATCGCGCTTAACCTCACATCTATCGGATTTTTTCTTTCGCCACCGGTAAGTACGCCATTTTGTTTTTTTTTTGTAAGGCGCAGAAGCATTTTCGCTTCAGTCCGCGCCCGTTCACGGCGAATTAAAAAAAATAAATAAAAAGAATCGCGCGCGCTCGATCGAAGATTTTTAAGAGCGCGAGCCAACGACGCCGCCGAGATAAATAAACACGGCTTCTCCCGTTTCGGCTCGCTATTCGACGTTACCGCAACGTTTTTATAGCTTTTTTTTTCTTCTTTATTTATCTCGAATATTTACTACCTCGTACCCGTTATAAATCGTTGTTATGAAACGCCTCTTTTTTTTCTTCGACCGAGTTTTATTTTTCATCTCTTTTTTTTCGTTTCTTCGTTTACAGCCAGCTTAAGTTGCCGACGCGGCGCATTACGCCGGTACATTATCGCGTTAACGAATGTAAAATGCATAGGTACGGTATCGAAGATACCGGCCGTGTGTGCCGGCTGTGCCATGTAACGAACGGCCTTATGCCTCCGGGACTCCCCTGCGATGATTACGATGACGCGCACGTGATGATTTTCCCCTCGCGATCGGCCAACAGGTTTTCCGTACGCTCGGTCCCCACCCACCCCCCGTAAGACTCTCGAGATGATCGTTGACTTACGTAACGCCGGGTCGTAAGCGGTGACCTCGGCGCAGAATTTTCCTCGCGCTTGTGTTGTCAGCGCATATCTACCTGGCGAATCGCTCGCTCGTTTTGTAGAGTTCCGCGAAATATCTTTTGCTCGACCCCCGATTCCACGGAAAGAAAAGTATAGGCACGTATACATATATATACGTTTTTATAATATATATATATATATGTATAGATAGATGGATCCATTTGTTACGTGTTCCAGGGCTTTAGTCCCCTGAGAATACCGTGCCACAAGGCACGAAAAATCATGACATAAGTACAGTAGAACCCCGATTAACCGCGATGCTCCGGACCGAAGACGCCCCGGATCGAAAACCTGGTTAATTCAAACTGGACAGCGAAAGTATATAAGTTAATAATGGCCAATGAAACAACTTTATTTTGACTAGTTATAATGACATTTTGTACAACTCGCACTTGTTAAATAAATTAAATTAAATTAAATTAAATAGTGTGAACAAGAATGCAACATTTTCGATGTTTGTCACACGCCTGTTTTCTCAGAAAGTCATGTCAAGACTCATGTCATCTCGTCGATGGATAATCTGTACGTTTGTCACTTGTCATACCGAACTATTTCGGTCATCTATGTAATATCTTGTGACTCAGTCAAACCTCATCTCTATATTCGTTACAATGCATATATATGTATAGATTTTTTCATTAAAAAAATATATATATATGTATATATCCGGGCATGTTTTCTTTCGAGCTGTTAACGCGTAGAGAACACATCGGGAGAGTTTCTCCGGGGTCCGTTATTGAAATCGAGAGTCACTGTGCGGTTCGCAGTCGAAAGTGAAACAAGGCAGAGTCCGTTGCACGTGTTCGCAGCGAGAATGGGCGAAGTCGTAAGGAAAAAAAGATACGAAGAAAAGCTCGCACAGGGCGCGCATGGGTTTTTCTATCTTCTTCGTCGCCGAACCTCTCGAAACTCCCTCGAGTGTGCCCAACGACGTTTCCAGACCCGACGCGGGCTCCTTCGACTTCGAGATAAAATTATTATCATTATTATTATTATTATTATTATTATTATTATTATTATTTAAAAAAATTGAAACAATGCGCAACTTGCGAGACTTATCTCGTTGGCTCGTGTTCCGAGACCCCTGGAATCAGGAAGTAACGAAATATTTATCGCGGGAGTCTCACTTTCTTTCGCTCGCTGTCTCTCCGCACGCTGCGGCGTTATTAAACGCGAATACCACCCACGCATCGACGACGCTCTTCCATTCAATGATAATCCAATAGGATTTTATTTTTTGGCTCTATTCTTCCAGCTATAATGTCCTGGCAATAATGGACGATTGAAAAAATAATAATAATAATAATAATGGTAATAATGGGATATCGATGTCGAGAATGCTGGAAGGCTGAACGCTAGCCAATGAGCGCTGATTCCTTTACATTATTTTGTTCAACTGAACGGGACGCAGCCATCTTTGAAAAAAATAATAATAAACATAACTATTTGTAAACCCACCTAGAAAAACATTAATCGGAACTGACTTCTAAAAATATCAACCAGTGACTTTTTTTTTGAAAATTGGTGTACAAGCAACTTTCAAAGAATAATTTTCCCCAAGAATAATTTCACCCATGCTGGGAAGATGGCGCGGCAGGCAAAGTATAAACAGCGCAGTTATTGGCACTTTCCTCAAATACCACGATCAGCAAAACCGCCTTTACGTAAAACAATATCTCGCGAGAATCTCATAAAAGGCGATTCAAAACATAATTTACCGAACTTCCCCCTCCCCCCTCTCCTCTCCCGTCAATGTTATATTTCAATCGCTAAATCGCTGTATGCCAATGACTGTCTTCACATTCATTACAGTCCTTCCGCCAAGGGAATCTCTTCCCGGAAACACGCACAGGGAAGCTGCGACAATCTTGTTTTTTTCCTATAATATGAAACAGGAGATTTCCGTCGCGACTTCGACGCCCATTATTATTTTTTTATTTATTTTTTTTCTCCCTCTCGTTCGTCTCTCTCGCTCGCTGCCGATGCGAAGCTCGCGTTGCGACGGTCGATTCAAGGACGAAGCTCTTCGGACGGTAAGGAGAGTAGTGCGCTCTCGTCTAGGCACCGCTGTCCCGGCGTAGCGAGGAACTTGACCTGTGTGGCTCTCTCGCATTCGTATACGTACACGTTGTACCGAGTCACAAAAGCACGTGTACGTGATTAATCAATCATCTCTGCGGTATCGAGCGGATAAATGTGTACGTACCAAGTGCATGCACACACACACACACACACGTGCACCTCGCACATACACGCGTAAATATAGAAGATGAAAGCATAGTGGTAGGTTTGTATACCTATGCACGCTCCGTCGCTCTCGCGATCGAGGGAACGCGGAGAACTCGTTCGCAATTTGTCGACGCGGCATTGTGCCCTCGTCGTCGACGGCTGAGCTATATAATCGAGGCGCCGAGAGAAAGAGACGGAGGCACCGCGAGGGGGCCCACCGACGTTCCAAGGAATCCTCGCTACTTCCAATATCGCGAAATTTACGTCGGGCGCAATCTCGAGAGTAACGTGCGATACCCGCGCATTAACGTCGAGCCGGGCACTCGGTTGGTGCGAAATTTTTATCGCCGCTGGACGGAGCAAGGCGTAATGGAAATATTTGCCGCATCGGGTCGTACATTGAGTCAAAATGAATTTTCAAGAAAAAAAATTATGATATAAAAAATAGTAGAATTAAATAAATAAAAATAGTAAAATTAAATGAGAAATAATGAAATTAAATAAACGAAACACGGTAGAAACTAATCGATTATATTGATCTTGGATATGTTATTGACAAATTGATGAAAAATTAAATAGTTCAACAGATCTAGAAAAATACAATGATAGAATGAGCGAAAAACAGTAAAAAAATTTAAGAATACTAAACTTAAATGGCATTCGTCGTCGACGAGTGAACTGTAAAATCGAGGCGGCGAGAGAAAAAACGGGGTTTCGCAAGGGGCGTTCCAAGGAATCCTCGTTGCTTCCAATATCTCGAAATTCACGTCGGGCGCTATCTCGAGAGTTACGCACGATACTCGCGCATTGAGGTCGACCGGTGTACTCGGCGGGTGTGAAATTTTATCGTGAATGAATGGATTAAGGGGTAATGGAAATATTTCCGTCGTCGTCGTCCTACATGAAATCAAATTAAAAAAGATTTTCAAGAGAAATAATAAAATCAAATAAAAAAAATGTAATGAAATTAAAAAAAAAATAATAACGAGAAACACGATAGAAACTAATCGATCATCTCGATCTCGATAGCTCGAGAAAGTAACGTAGAACATCAGCGATCGGTAGCTCCAGCGAATTAATCTAGATAGAAACAGTGATAGAGATAGAAAAACATGAAAAGGTCTTGTGCAACTTGTGCCCAATCTCGAGAGTACAAGAGGGGCGATAAAATTTTTGTGATAAGCGATGAAACGCAGTATAACAATAGTCTCGAGACACGTAAAAAGGGCGTGTCATCTAGGGTCGGTGTCGTCGTCTGATCCCACCTCGAGTGTTCCCGTTCCGTATCTAATGTACACAAGTCTACATTACGATCCTTGATGATAATAGTAATAATTATTATTATGATGATTATTGGAGAGCGCGCAGCGGCGAGCGCTATCGTTGTTCTGCACGCCGCGTACGTGTCGTGCGTGTCGTGTAAATACCGAGTCTCGATTACACTCTCACCGACGCGCGCGCTCGCCTCTCGCTCAACAACAAAAATAGAAATAACAATCCCGCCCGTTTAATCGCACGAGCGAGTGACTCGTAGCGGCGGAGGTTTCTAATTTGCGAAACGAGCTTTCGGCCGTTTGTTTTTAAATCTTTATTCTCACTTTTATTCTTTCTCTCCTTTCTCCTTGGGACGCGAAACGTAAGAGAGAAAAAAAAACACATTCTTAGGCAGTGAAACGGAGACTTAGAGAGTGGCGTCGAGTCGCCAGAAGGGTTGGCGTAGTTGGGCAGGGGCGGAGTGCTTTATTTCGAAGGGGTTTCGCAGGCAGATTTCGTACGGGGCGACCATTCGTGTAAGTGCTTCTGGTGTACTGCCGCTCCGCTCTCCATCCACTCGGCAATATCGCCGACGAGGCGCGCACATAGTTGTCCCAACAAACAATCGTCTCGGCGCTGCGCGCTAAAAGTGACTCTCAAACGAGCTCGCGAAATCCAAACGCCCAAGCGGTATTTATCGAAGGATCGTTAAATGGCACTTGAACTTTTTAGATTCTCGTTTGCTCTGCACTCGTCGATTCTATACCCCGGTCCGTTATGCCCCACCCCTGAAAAAATTCATATCTAACCACATTTCGACGTAAAAATTAAAATGGCCGCTCAACTATGTGCGCATCATTTTCTTAAATAAAAAAAAATATATATTGTTGTTAAAAATATATATATATATATATATAAGAAGTTTTTCAAATGAACAATCGTCTCGGCGCTGCGCGCTAAAAGTGACTCTCAAACGAGCTCGCGAAATCGAAGGCCCAAGCGGTATTTATCGAAGGATCGTTAAATGGCACTTGAACTTTTTAGATTCTCGTTTGCTCTGCACTCGTCGATTCTATACCCCGGTCCGTTATGCCCCACCCCTGAAAAAATTCATATCTAACCACATTTCGACGTAAAAATTAAAATGGCCGCTCAACTATGTGCGCATCATTTTCTTAAATAAAAAAAATATATATTGTTGTTAAAAAAAAAAATATATATATATATATAAGAAGTTTTTCAAATGAACAATCGTCTCGGCGCTGCGCGCTAAAAGTGACTCTCAAACGAGCTCGCGAAATCGAAGGCCCAAGCGGTATTTATCGAAGGATCATTAAATGGCACTTGAACTTTTTAGATTCTCGTTTGCTCTGCACTCGTCGATTCTATACCCCGGTCCGTTATGCCCCACCCATGAAAAAAATTCATATCTAAACAAATTTCGACGTAAAAAATAAAAATGGCCGCTCAACTATGTGCGCATCATTTTCTTAATTAAAAAATATATATATTGTTGTTAAAATATATATATATATATATATATATATATATATATATATATAAGAAGTTTTTCCAATGAACAATCGTCTCGGTACTGCGCGCTGAAAGTCGAGACGCCGAAGCAGTATTTATCGACCGTTCATTCATTTAATGATCCTTCGATAAACTTGAATTTTCAGTTTTCCTGCACTCGATGATTCGTCATCCCGGTCCATTATGCCCCACCCAACAAAAAAAAAATGCATAGTTCTCAGCAAATAACACCTGACAAAAAAAATGTATTCGGAACAATATTTGTTCCTCTATTTTCCTCTTCTGCCGCGAGTGTGCGGGGTGCGTCCGAGAGGACACAACTTCCTGCGGAATACAAAGGGCGGAGTTCCACAGACTCGGTGCTAGGGAGCAGTCCTGGATAAGAAGAGAGCGAGCTCGACACTGAGTAAACACAGACGGGACGCGCAGGTACGATAACAACGGGACGTATACAGTCGAGTAAAAATGTACAAGTTTGAACGAAGGTACGAAGAAGCGTTGCGAAGAAATAAAAAAATACAAGAGCGTGTATCGTGCACGCGTCCTCGCCCACGGCGGGTGCAAACAATCGGGCGGAGGAGAAGGGGTTCTCAACCCTCTCGGCGCCCTCGACATCACCCTCGATTCCGACTATATATGTCTATATTTATATACATATGTAGACTATATATACATATATACATATATATGTATATACATATATATGTATATATATATATATATGGTCTCCCTTTCGCTCTTTCCCATGTAAACGGAATGGGGGGCGGGGAGGGTAAAAGCATGAGGGCGATCTCTCGCTCGTCCACATTCATCCCACCGGACTCGGTGTTTGTGATGGTGGTTCTGGCTCTCCTCCGCCTCGCGCTTTCCCCAAAATCAATAGGCGCCTTCACCGACGTCGCCTCGCCGTTCCAGGCACCGTTCCCGGGGAATTTACCCCGTGTGGGCGCGTTACGACCCCCTGCCTGGCTACATAGCTCAAACTTACTCTATCCATCGTTTTATCCGCTTTTAGGCTTTTGGCTCAATACGCAGTCGATGGATCTAAACAAAAAAAAATCGAGGTCCCGAAATTCGGACGCGCATGTTCGATCCGTGAGATGCATTTTTCACCTGCTCGGCCGGATAGACAATTCTGCATTTTTTTCTCGAGTACAAATAAAATACCCAAATATACCCAAATAGGTCCCAATAATGGCGACTTTTCGACCCTAACTGAACTTTTAATGTTAATAAATGTTAATAATAATTAATAATAAAAAAATTAAAAAAATACTTCAGTTAGTGTCGGCGGTTATCGCGACGAGTTCCAAAGAAGAAAACCATCTAAATAAATAAATAAATAAACAACAATAATAATAACTTTTTTCAAATAATGAATTTGATCCTTGAATGTTTTTCACCCCAAGTACAACAACCTCCGATACGTCTATTTATTATTTTTATTACAATTGAGTTACTCAATGTTAATAATAATTGATAATCAACGAAATAGAAAAATTTCAGTTAGTGTCGAAAAGTCGTCGGTTATCGGGACGAGTTCCAGCGAAGAAAACCATCGAAATAAATAAGTAACAACAATAATAACAATAAACACATTTTTTTTTCAAATATTTAATAACAATGATTAGAGCGGTCTGTTTGCCGATTTAACGATGCCTATTTAAACCTTGGCTCGAGGGCGGGTACGAAGGAATAGCGTGATGTCCGTTGTGACGGGCGGACGCGGCACAACAAACATAATAGAGTTTCGATCGATTCTCGAAGCCCCGCGGTGAGTAAGTAGCATGAGCCCACCGCGTGCCGCTGGACGACTTCGACGATGCGTGTGCACGGAGAGAACTCCGGTGTGAAATATACACGGCGATACATCCACGCAATCGATACTTTGGCGCACGCTAATGGGCGTTGCGAAAAGTGGTAGCGGTGTACAGGCTCTCTTTCCCTCTGTACCCATCCGAGATTGTATTATAGTTCGGCGCTAACGGTCTTTCACTCTCCCCGGCAGTCGCCGGAGGTGACGGAGACGCGATATGTACGCATATCTGTACACGAATCCTGTACACATATATATAAAATATGTCACACATATATATAATATATCACGATTTTTTAATAGTAATTTACGATACTAGTGTATTGGAAGCTTTTTCACATAAACGGTTTCTGAAACTTCAAACGCATCCGCGCTGCAATTTTACAGTAACATTTACATTTTTAATGCACATTTTTGTCAATTTCAGGCGAAAAATTTATAATTTTAATATCTGGTTTTTAAGTTTACAAAGAAAGTACATTAATGTCCAATTAATGTAAGTAATGTCAACAAATTTCAAGTTCCAGTACATTAAATTTACAATTTATTTTTACAGTATAAAAGTAATTTTAGGGACCAACAGTGATAAAAAATGAATGTACTTTTTCGTTGAAATTAACGTAAATTATCAAGAATAGAGTATTCCCAATATTTTTTATACACTGACGACAAATGTTTCATCATAATTGTACATGAAATTTAATATACCATTTTTTGCATAAACACATCCAATCCGATCCATTAAGTTGCACACGAATTTTTACAATATATTTATATGGGCATTTGAATGGGTCTAATGCGTGTAGACACGCGTGCAAGCGCAGGGACGGTGAAACGCGTTCACGGTGCATATCATCATTAGCATCAATCGCACTGTCGTAAATATCGTGGCACGCAACGACCGCGATGCAACTTAATCAGCTCGGATGACCTGGCAAAAGATCTCGACGGCTCGAAGGTTAACGTTCCATTCCGCTCTATACGGGGGCTTGTAACTATAACTATAACTATACGGTGAGATGTACAACGCGGTACAGAATTATACGAGGAGACTTCCTCGAATCGATATGCGATTTATTCCTTTTGGATGGCTCGGAGGGTCGTCGCACCGTTCCGCAGGGGGTGGCGAATTTATGCGCGCGAGGACTGTGCGCCGAACGAGCGCTTCGCCCCTCGCCCGTTAAACACCCTAGGACGTTCACGCTCCGTCGGACATTGTACTCCCCGTCGGATAAACGCAGCCCGAACTGCACGCCCGCCAACCGGGAAAATCGCGTCGGGCCACGCAACGGCAACGAAAAATCGGTCACAGAGACGAATCTCGCCCCTCCAGGGTCGTCCACTGACCCAGTGAACTTCGCCGAGCTTTCGCTTTTGAATATTATAATGGGCTAAAATCAAAAAGGAAATGTATGCAAAAAAACATCTTGAGGGGAAAATTGAAAGCTGCTCGTGAAGAAGTTCTAGAAAGCTGGAAAGGATTTTTTAAAAATTTATTTATTTTTTGTTGCAAATAACAATGTTCAGCTTCGCTATAAGATTCTGGTTAGGTGAGAAAAAAATACTTTGAAACATGTGGGACATTTTTTTTTTGAAAACTTCACTTTTTTTTCAAGTTTCCTTCAACTTTTGAACAGCCCGACAAAACTGTTCGAAACCCGCCGCAATCACTCTCTTATATATTCCTTTACCTACGAAAATGTTCTCTTAATTCCATCCCTAAAAAAAGTAAACAAACCTTGGTTCGAAAATTTCCAAAACCGTCACTCGCCTCACAAACGATCGGATGAATTTTTATTTTATTTTTTCATTTCGTACGATAAATTTTATGTCGTCATAAAAAGAAGTAAAAAAAAAAAAACGAAACTCGAAGGCGCGTTCGCGAAGTCCGCCAGTCCCACGGTTTGAGCCCAGAGAGACGGGAAAGTTCTTGCGCGATATTCGGTATCTGGACGGCGAAGCAAAGCTCGGAAGGCGAGTACCTTCTCGACTCCTGTGCCCGGCGCATACGCGGTAGTTGGGTTATTGCGCCGCAGTTGGGCACCGAAACTTCGGGACAAAAACTCCGCGCGCACGGGACAATAACCCTGAATAAATTACTCCGCTCCCGAACGCCCGGCCGGGGCAGCGGCGGTCTTATTCGGCAGCGAGGGAGACCCCCCGAGGGCCCGGCGAATGTACGCGCGTATACACGCTGTGCACAATGTTACCATCTCGCCGCAGCCTCTCCGTCCGCTGAACGAGATCAAAACGTTAAGCCGGCCTTCTCTCGACTCTACGCATCCTCCATCTTGCCCTCTGTTCTCCGAGCCTCCGCGTCACGTACTCCCTCACCGGAACCCTCGACGACGAACAAAGTTTCTCCGAGCACAAAAAAAGACTTTACAAAAACATAAAAAATAAATAAAAATAAAAATCCCGATTCTGGATTTATTTTATTTTTTTCATTTTTATATCAGTCTTTACCCCCCCCCCCCCCCCCCCCCCCAACGAGCTTTCCCTTTTGTCGATAAAAGCGAACGGTCGGTGAAAAAGAAAAAATACATTAAAGCGGAAGAGTGATAGATATTGATATTTTTTTTTTATAAATAAAAGAAAGCAGAAAAGTTTATTGTAAGTCGTCAAATGGGAAAAACAAGAGCAAACTCACTCGTTAGTTTAGTTTTTATTGATATGTTAATAATATATCATTAATTCGCGAAGTATCTTATCGAGTGGGATTTCTCTCGGCCTTCTCATTGGAAGACTCACGACAAACTTTTCTTCTTTCTTTTATTTACTTACAAAAAAAATTATCAACACTGATCACTCTTCCGCTTTGATGTATTTTTTAACTTTTTTACCGACCGTTCGACTTTATCGGTTTTTAACTCTTCACAAAAAGATAAAAAATCCCGATTTATATCGGGATTCATTTTTATTATATTTTTTGCATTTTTATATCAGTCTTTAATCCCCCCTTTCACAATGAGCTTTCCCTTTTGTCCCCGCGGCTCGTGAATCGATAAAAGTGAGCGATCGGTAAAAAGGAAAAAATACATTAAAGCGGAAGAGTGACAGATATTGATAAACTTTTTTTTCTTTTATAAATAAAAGAAAGAAGAAAAGTTTATTGCAAGTCTTCAAATGGAAAGACCAAGAGAAATCCCCTCGATAAGATAGCTCTCGATTTAATGACATATTATTAACATATCAATAAAAATCAAACCAACCCCCGAATCAATTCGCGAAGTATCTTATCGAGTGGCATTTCTCTCTTCCCATTCGAGGACTTGCAGCAAACTCTTCTTCCTTTTATTCAATTAAAAAAAAAAAAAAAAAAAAAAAAAAAAAAAATCAATATCTATCAGTCTTCCGCTTTGATGTACTTTTTTCTTTTTTAACCGACCGTTCGCTTTATCGGTTTTCGAGCCGCGGGAGACAAAAGGGAAAGCTCCTTCCTCGAGAGGGGAGGGGGGGGGGGGTGAGGGGGTTAAAGAGTGATATAAAAATGCATAGTTTCTCGAGGGACTGTATTCGTTCTCGTTCGACGCCGGTGAGGCCGCGAGTTGCCCGATAGCTCGTTTATCGTCTCGCTGTGGGCAGGCAGACGCGTTTTTCGTGCCATAATATTTATTTCTTCTCGCGCTCTTTCGCCGGCCCGGGCTGGTAGGTCGTACGTACCAGCCGGCTCGCTTTCGATTGGGCAGGCGGGCAGCGGCGAGTCCGAGACCCGTCGGTAAATCTCCTTCGGTCTCTCTCTCCCTCGCGGAGCGCGGCGGTCACGTGTTCGGAAGTTTTACATCTCGGGGGGTCTCCGGAGAGAATCGCAAACGACGCCGGACGGCGCGGGCGAGTCGGCGCGGCGAGGTGGAAGTGCAATTCGCGTTTCGATCGTAAACCTAGTTTCAGCGACGGTTTGAGTGACTCTCTGCCCGCGCGTATCCACACCGGAGATTAACGTTGTCCGGACAATATACAAACTGCTATCAGAACAGATGGCGCGTGGAGCAATGAGATTCATGCATATTTTCGCCGCCCATGCGCGCTGCGGCCGAACGGCCGCGCGCACAGAAAAATAACTTATTTTGTTTAAATAAATAAATATTTATTCAAAGCAAATAAATATTTATTTAAACCAGATAAATATTTATTTAAACCAGATAAATATTTATTTAAACCAGATAAATATTTATTTAAACCAGATAAATATTTATTTACACCAGATAAATATTAATTTAATCCAAAAAAATATTTGCTTAAACCAAATGAATATGTATTTGCGGGAGTCCGTAAAATAAATTATTTTTCTGGGTGAGGGATTACGGCTGTATTTGCATGGATAAAAAATTACTAAAACAAAAAAAACTAAACCCGCTTCGTACGTTTCAACGATGCGCTCGCGGACCGCCGATCTTATTAACGGGCGGCGTAATCTCGGTAGCCGCGCAATAATTTTGTCGGTTCGGCGTCGCTGGGCATAAACGTACAAAGAAGAGGATAGTTAATTTTTTTTGTATTTTAAATATTCTACGAGCACAACGGTGGCGTCACGTCGAGTTGCGGTACGCGTGCATAGAAAACCGTGAATATAGCTTCGATACATATATGCATGTATGTTATAATACGGCGGCGGCCCATTAACTGCCCACTACTCATTAACCCGCGTTCCACAAAGAAATAACGAGGACGTTGAATCCACACTTCTCTCAGAGTGTACGCGTCCGCTCCGCGGATTAGTGAGGAGGAGCGCAATGCGTTTGGTCATGTACGAAGTTGTTTGACCTCAGCTAACCGCACCATTGCGAAACAGTGACCTGTGACGTCACACACCGAGGAGGAGGAATTTTGTCGCGGGGGATTTTTTTTTTCCTGCGACTAAATTCCTCCTGCCGGTGTAGCTGCGGTTCGAACGGAATTACTTTGTTCCGTAATACTTGGCGTTTTCAATTTATCGCTTAGTTATACTGATTGCTGTCGACATCGGTAAAGTTACCGGTTACTTTACCGATAATAAAAACATTTAATATTTTATTTGCATAAGTTTACCTAATCTGCGGACAAATTACAGTCGATTGAATATCTTTTTTGCCGCCGTTAATTGACCAATTATTACCGTGCTATTTAACCGGTCATTTATCTATTAGGCTTCCTGCATTTACCGAAAAACGGGCTGCGTGGTTGACTTTCGCGATTATCCGTCCGCCGGGAAAAGAATGCGAAGCAAAAACGACAGAATAAACACATACATATATATATATTAATATATATATATATATATACACTACATAAAAAAGAGCTGATGTTGAGGGCATCAATTCCCAGTCGACGATTCACCTGTCAGCTTCCGCGGACGAGAATCGATTCTCGTTTTCGTTTCTTCGGCTTCCTCGCTCGCCTCTGCCTCCTTCGGCCCTCGGGAACGTCTTTTCCGTATTCGCGTTATGCATTGCCCACGGCGGGGCAAGGCTATCCTTCTTGCCTCCCGAATTTCGCCGCGAAGAGCCCGCTGTTTCTTATTTTTCTTATCCTTCTTTGCCTCACGTGCCCCCTCACCTCGTTCGTCTTTTTCACAAAGTCCCCTCGTGCTCTTGACCTGCCCCCCCCCCCCTTCTACCCGTCCCGTCGAAAACGAGTGCGCTCGTACTCTCACCGGCGTTCGGCGGCTGCGTTTTTTTTAACTCGTCGTTTTTTTTGCCTCTCGCTCTCGCTTGTCCGTTCATTATTTCTCCTTTTTTTTCATCTCCCGACGCTCTCGCGAAAGTGGTTTGTGCCCGAACCCCTCTCCGGCGTCTTCGGTACGCTTCGACGCAATTTCGCTGTATCCCTCACATCTTCCTCTCGTAATTTTTTTTCTTTATTCACTTCGATTTTCCTTTTTTTTTTTTAACTTTTATTCACATGGTCAATCCTCGAACAATTTTATTTGGTCCACGCAAGAGTCGAGGAAAACACGTTATGTCGCCGCATAAATACATTCTACTATATTACGAAATATTTTGGACCAATTTGTTTCTCCTTATAACGTGATTTTACAGATTGTTTATATGAAATATATAAACAAATTCATGACAAAAAATAAAAAAATTATCGGTCGCGAATTTCGAGAAGGTGAGTTTTGCGAAACACGCGAATATCGCAGAACACTCTGGCTTCCGAGCTCGGAAGAAAGGGGGGGGGGGAGGAGATTGATTTACAGTCGTCGTCAAAGCCCCGAGAGAGTCGGCACCGAATCGGCGAGGAGTCGGTAGATGCCTAGTCACCTCCGTCCATCCACCGTGTTGTTGGCAGTCACCTTCGCGCCTCGTTAGCCAGCCCAGCGAGGACCTTACGCTGACCGCTAGCCGCGCATGCGCGCGCCCAACTATCCACCGGAATTGACAGAAACCCCGGAGACACGACGTGTACGCGACTCCCGTCGATACAAACTTATTCCTCTCGGAGTAAGCGAGGGACCGATCTAAAGCTCGCTTCTGTAATCCCTTCTGTGAGAAAATCCGCGGAGGAAACATCCACAATTGGCGTTACCGAAGAGAGCCAGGAGGGAGCGCCGGCGAGCGACGGCGACCGGCGCGATTCCTCGAGCAACCCTATCAGCCAATTTCTACTGCGCGAGCCACGATGCGCGCGCACCTACGCTATAAAAAAATTATAAATTTTATGTACAATCGCTATGAAAAATTATCATACTTTTTCATCGAAATGAAAGTAAATTAGAAAAATTAAAGTAAAAGTAAAGAGAATATAAAATTTAATTTCATATTAAAAGTACACTAAATTATTAAAAAATTAACTATTCCTTATGTTTTTCATACACTGAATATTAATTTTTCATCGTAATTGCACACGAAGTTTAATATACCATTTTTTTCATAAAAACTTCCAGTCCGGTATATTAAATATCCTACAATTTTTTTTTGCCGTACATCCCCAACTATGGCGATACTTCCGGTTCTCCTTATTTTTCCATCCTCTCAATCTCACGCTCACTTTTTCTTTCCCCTCTTTTTCTCACTCCAACTATTTTCTTTTAATTATTTCCCTCGCGTGTTTTTGTCTTGCCGGCGGGGGAGGAGGGGGGAGGGGGGGGGGGAGGGAATGGAATAAAATGGATCGGAACATGGTTTCCAAGAGAACGAGAGTTTAAAAAAACAAGAGCGAGGTTGCAGAAAATTTATTCTTTCGCGTTGCACGCTCGCGGCGTGGGTGGTCGCAAAAAAGTCGCGAGGATATAACGAAGCGTCGGTCGCGGAGGGGGACGTGGAGGGGGGGGGGGGGCATCAGCGCCGAACCGATGACGCAACCGCACGACGGCGGGAGAGCGTCGACTTCCGTGCGAATGGGACGTCATGCGGTCCAGCGGCTTCGGGTCCTCAATATACTCTAGATTCGTTTGAGCTAAACCGGAAGTGATGATGAACACGATATTACACTTTGCCTTCTCCCGTCCCTAGGCGTCGCTCGCCCTTCGTTCACTTCGCATGCTCCCCCCTCCCCGCTCCGGCAATAACAATATTAATACTGTAACGAGATACGTGACCTGCGCCAATGAGACCTTCCTCTTACTTGTGTTCTCCCTTCGCACTGTACTTGTGTTACGTATCTTGTTCGGCGAAGAAGTAATTTTTTTTATCGATCGTCCCCGTTTTGCGAACTTTCCGAGACTGGCCTGTTGGGTCATTGGCATATTTCTTGTTTACAGTAATTGTAATAAGTTATTTATAGTCCCCGTTTTGCGAACTTTCCGACGTTGGTCTGTTGTGTCATTGGCATATTTCTTGTTTACAGTAATTGTAATAAGTTATTTATAGTAATAAGTAGTAGTAAAAGACATTTATTGACGTCCCTCACAATGGCATTTTGGTTAATTTTTTTTCTTTCATTGTTTTATACATTGCAATGCCTTAGGTTCGGTCAATAGACCATTGATTAAAGTTCTTCAGTCGTCCTTGAATAATTTTTATTTAATTCAAATTTAAACCCCTCGAAAATCGCTAGTTTAATTTTTTATCCGTGCGATTGTTCTAAAGTGTTTTAAAATGTTTCCAAACCGTCCCAGCCACGATGTTAATTCGCACCGCGTTCGCTGCTTTTTATTTTAATCCACGTCCGTCCAGCATTATTTTCGTGAAACAATGTTTCGAAATAAAAAATTGGACGTTATTTGCCAGTTCCTGCTGACGAATTTATCTGCCATTCATTCTCCCGATTCAATTCGTCGCGAAAAAAATAAATGAGCAACAATAATATACCCACCGGAAGTACGTTGACCGGAGAAAATAATGATCCGCGATGGCCGCAGATAAGCTAGCGACGACGCAACCGTACGCGTATACACATGTATATAATTTTTTTTTTCATCGTCTCTACTCCACGAAATTGTTCCCAGCCTTTACTGACGAGTGATAAATAACTCGAGCAAATTGTGATGGATATGCATCCGCCCACGCGTATTCACACCGCAGCCCATCTATAAATAGGGGAGAGCGGGGCAAAATGGGACAGCTATTTTCCAATAACTGTTGGATGGTCCATTTTGCCCCATCAATATATCCGGATTTTCTATTCCATTTTACCCCACTATCCCATCCACAAAATACTGGAAAATTGCGTTTTGCTCTACTGTCCCTTTTTGCCCCATCGATACATCCGGATTTTTCGCCCGTTTTACCCCACTATCCCATTTTGCCCCATCGATACATCCGGATTTTTCGCCCGTTTTACCCCACTATCCCATTTTGCCCCATCGATACATCCGGATTTTTCGCTCGTTTTGTCCCACTGCCCTATCCAAAAATTACTGGAAAATTGTGTTTTACCCCACTGTTCCATTTTGCCCCGCTCTTCCTTATATATATATATATATATATATATATATATATATATATATATATATATATGCACGAGTATGGCTGTTTGATGTGCGAATAGAATTGTTTCGATGAGCGATGCAGAAGTCGTCCCAGCTTCGATCGACAGTGCGGTAACCATCTGCCGACGAAGAAGACCTCACACAGCAGCCACCGAGTGACTCGCGATCGCGAAGCGTTCGTTTCCGGTTTCCGTTTGCGAGAGCGATTGAAAGGCGTCGTCCTACGGTAGTCACCGGGACGCCGCGCCGTAGCACCGTGGCAATTCTCCGTTCCCGTGGACGGACGTGTGAATGGTAGCGAGAGGTCCCATTAGGCATCTATCCTCTTGCTTCGAGTAGCGACGACTTCCGATTGCTGGAAATTACGATCACGAAGTGCAATGTTTCTCTCGAAGACCCCGAGGAATCGAAACGCCGCCGGGAACTGGAGCTTGGCGATATTACACGGTGAGGTAATAGTGGTTAAACGGTTTTCGCATAATCCTGTGAAGAAAAAAAAAAAAAACATAAACATGAAAGTAAAAAAAATGAAAAAGGATTTGATTGGTCAATAAGGCGGCACGGGGCAAAACGGACCGGTGATCTCCGAAACGGAAGAATCTTGCAATTACTTTGTCCATTGGTTCAACTTTCGAAACCTCGGTGAACAACTAAGCGATTGGCTCGGAAGAAGAAACACTTTCGATAAGAAAACAAGAAAAACACTTTGATAATTTTTTTTTTACCGGACGAAGTTGATGTAATTTTGTAATGATAGACTGTACCATTGAGTTAGCTTTAAGGACTTGCCATTTCATCCTGAGTTACCCTAATGCTATCTATAAAAACCATTTGATTGGTCGATAACGTAGAGCGGGGCAAAACGGACCGGTGTTCTGCGAACCGGAAGAATTTTGCAGAGTTACTAAGTAAATTGTTTCATCTTTCGAAGCCGCAGCGAACTTCCAAGCGATCGGCTCCTAAGAAGAAGAAGATATACTTTCTATCAGAAACTAATACTTCCTATACGAAAGTGCAAAAAACTAAATTTAATAATTTTTTTTTTCCGGACGAAGTTGATGTAATCTTGTAATGATAGACTGTGTACCATTGACTTGGCCCGAAGGACTTGCCATATCATCCTGAATTACCCTAATGCTATCTATGAGAAAAAATATATATACATACATATCCAGACGGTGGATGATGTAATCCTGTAATAACAGTGTGCGCACCCATT
Source organism: Ichneumon xanthorius (assembly GCA_917499995.1). NCBI lineage: Eukaryota > Metazoa > Arthropoda > Insecta > Hymenoptera > Ichneumonidae > Ichneumon > Ichneumon xanthorius. Next base: position 12,834,794 of record OU824205.1, on the reverse strand, counting down.
GAGTCGGCCTCTCGCACGACGATCGTATCGACGAGAAAATCTGATCGGACATTGACTTTGTAAGCGAGGACAGGATCGAACGCACGGTACTTATACGCTACTACACTACGCTACTATTCCTCCACTATGCTGCGCCACACAACGAAACGAACATACAGGTTTAGAGACTTAACGTGTAGGAAAACCAGTGGAACATCCGGAGCGTAGCTGATCGAGGGTCTCCCGAGGAGTCTTCTCTCTCGCCATGAGCTCTCGGCCAAGGAACCGTGCGCGGCTTGCAAGAAGCGGTAATGCGACGCGTCATAATTACTCGTGCAACTATGCGGAATCGGGCTCGCGACTCGGGAAGCGTGGAGCGAGAGCACCGGACTCGCAGCGAGAGAACCGCGACCGGTGAACGATCGCTGAGCGAGCGAGCTCGGTCAAGATCAACGCGCGGACTCTTCGTTTCGTCGATTAGTCAATTATTCTCGGGTTTAATCCGCGCGGTTGTCATTAAAATAGCAATAAAAAACCCGAGAGCTAAGTTGTTGATCTGCAAAATTCATAGAATAATTATTTGCACTTTTTTGTGGTCTTTAAAATTATCTTATGCTCATAAATATATTTTACACGGCTACGGCGGCCAATTTTGCGATGTAGGCGCCGGGCCGAAGGCGTGTGAATAAACGTCATTATTAACGTTTTGGTCCTATTCGTGGAGCCTCTTCTGAAAGACGTTTATGCAACTGAAAGTAACACTTACATCAGTGTTACAACTATGTTGCTTTTATCGTAAATTTGTTGGACTATAAACTAAATTTTGCGACCACTAACAGTGTAACCGACATAACATATGCGTACAACTTACGGCTGAACTATCGCCCCTCTGTTTTTGTCAATGAAAGAACTGTGAAGAGAAGACTTATGAATTCTCATTTAAATTCCGCCATCGATGAAACGTCCGTTCGTCTTTCAAAGAACGTGATTATTTTATGCTATTATGTAAAAAAAAAATTTTATTCGATCCGGGGAAATTTAAAAAATATGTAATGAATTTGAATATTTACCTTAATTTTTCCATTTACGGACACCAAACATGTGACTTAGCGTCATGACAAACACCTCTTCCTTTTCAGTCGGTGTTTCTTCTATCATTAAAAAGTAGACTGCGATATTATTATCTCCGAAAAGCATCGAGTTTCACGAGTAATCAATATACGATCGCGTCACATGTTATCGACAAAAAAACGAAGAAAAAAAAGTCCCCGCTACAAGAATGATAAATATCGGATGTAACGAGTAAGATATGGCGGAGGAATTTTCAGGGTCGTACAAATGAGAATAGTCACGCGATATTATCGAAGCCATGTAGGGTGTCGCGTATGCCCCGTCTGTATACTCTATACTTACAGGAGTAAAAGTTTTACACGGTATAATATAGAATCTAATAATATACATAGAGAGATTGGCGAAGGCGACAATCGGGTCTAGGAATCGAGTCGATAATACCGGTGGTGAGAGAGCGGGCGAGGGCCAGGGCGGTATGAGAGCTTCAACGTGGGCGGGTAAACGTATACGAGAGGGCTCTCGCGTTACTGTTACTTTTCCTCCCGGCACGCCCGACACATCCTGCCTCTTTCCTCGTTCCAGCGCATACCTTGCCGATCCGAGAGCGATTCAAGTACACGCCGTGTTGTAGCCAATGCTATGCAGAGAGCATCCGCGCGGTGTCGGGCAAAAGATAAAAAGAATAAAAAAAAAAAAAAAATGAGAAGGAAATCACCACCGAGAAATCGGAGAGACTCTCTCAGCGGGAGGATCTCGATGTGCGTCAGTGATGTGCAGACGTGTAATATATATGTATGCATATGCATATATGTGGACGCATCGTGGAGTAGGAAGCGCCCAGAGCCGGATAAACAATTATCATAAGTATAGCAAGTCGAGAGATCGAGGCACTCCGCGTACGTCTATCAGATGATAATGATAATTATAAAGGAAATCGAGGCGAGTAAAGAAATCGAAATGGACGAGTGAATGAAGTAATTAGTAATTATCTGGGAAGTTATTAAGAAAAGGGAATGCTACCGTTATTATGTACGTCCGGAGATTCGGGGACGCTCGGAGCGCGTTGCGAAGAGCGAGGGATGCTGCGAGGAACATTTGTTACGTAGAGAGATGATAAATAATCGTTCCAGCGGGACAGAGACTTATCGATTCCCTATTGCCGCGTCGAGCTCCGTGCGTGCCCGGTGTCCCGGGACGATCGCTCGCGTTTGAATGCATGAAGATATCCGGAGTACGAGAGTATCGAATGATCGATACAGGAATATTTGTCAGAGTCGTATATCTCCCCGTATCAAGATTTGCTCGTACGAACTATTGACAAACCTCCGTGCCCGGGACGTAGTTATTTCAATGACTAATACGAGATAAGCTGTTAGATATGCTGTTGGACGGGTGATCGAGAATCAGTCTACATTAAAAGAAATCCATTAATTTCAACGAAATAAAGTAATGAAAAAAAATAAAAATGCAACTACCACGATTTCCTGTGTAGATTACCTTAAAGAACCCTCCATAAGTGGGAATTTTCGAGAAATTGATTTATTAACGAGAAAAAAAATAAAATGTGTTTTACTGCCTAAAATCGCTGAACTCCCCTTCTCGAAGCGGCAATTCCACTGTTTTCATCGAATCCGTCCTCGTCATTCGATGATCGTTCGTAATCTTTGAACAAAGCTCCGTGGAATCCGTTATCTGTTACGGGATGTCTCATCGTCGAATTAGCGGAACAAAGCTCTCGACAAATAAACCTACGCGGAAACAGGCTAGCCGGTATAAATTCAAGGTAGAGGCAGAGCGTTCGGAGAGTTATCGGAAGAAGTAAGAGATTCGCCGAGTCGCCGATATACAACTCCCCTCTCTCGGTTAGTTTCACTCTTCCCGTATCCTTCGCATCGTCAACGTTACTATACCTGCCTCGTAGTTTGCGGACGGACGGACGGAACGCGAGCCCGCGAGAGCTGATGGACGTGCGGGGTCTCATCTCCCGGCTGTTCTCATCTCCGTCTACTCTTTCTGGTCTTTCTGCCGGTTCTCCGTGCTGCCGGAGTATCCCGGAGCTGCCGGCTACACGCAGCAGTATTTGAAGGGGGAGGGTTCGGGAGGGGAGGGGGCAGGAGAGTTGCGGTACAGGTCTAAAGGAATTACCGTTAGCAACGAGTGCACTCGGGCTCACTCGCTCTGCTCCGGTACCGACTTACGTTGGCTTCCTGGAGGAGTCAGTAGGTATACACACCGGGCGTTCGCCACTCGGACGTCGATCCACCGTCGCACACTCGTGTTCGCCGGTCGATTGTGTGCGCAGCGCTGTGTTCCAGCTTTCAGTCCTGCTTCTCTCTACACGTGCAGGAGAAATAGTAGCGAAGAGTTGCCTCGTACCTACGCTAGAAATGTCGTACGGTTTCAACGGGGAGGATTCATATTCCGACTATAATTCGTCTTTTCATTTATTTTGTCAATTTACTTCTCGCCCGGTTTTTAACCAAGACTATCCAAGACACCCTATGTTTGTCCTGACAATGTAGAGATGAAAAAATGATAATAATTTGTCAACCTGTTACATGGTGATTAACCAGTCAAGGTGAACCTGGCAATCCTGACAATGGCTGACAATAAAAAGAACGCTCGAGGGAGTCAGGAAATTTTTTTAATCGCCATGAAAAAAATGGGCGGTGATGCAGAGGGGGAAAAACAAAACTGTGTCTACCAGTTTTTATTTTCGTCGAGAGGTAATTATTTTTCGCTCGTGGAGAGTCAGGAAAAAAACTCGGACAATTCGTTTTCCCTGTTTTTAGTGTCCACCATTTGTTACAGCAAACGCAGATTTTTTTTTAACTCAAGAATAATTTTTTTTAGATTTTTTTTTTTTACAATTTCGTAAACCAAGATTCATGACTACCGTGTCTGTTTGTGTGTTTGTGTACATTTCTCCTTTGCATCCACTAGCGGAGCGGCCTGCATCCCGGAGAGGAGCACCAGTCAGCTCTTGTGTACCGTTAGGATGAGATTATTGTGTGTACGTTAGGTCTACGTAACTCTGCCCGAGCGAGAGCGCCGGCGGTGCTACAATTCCGCAAACGAAAGAAGAAAAAAAAAAAGATAACAAAATAAACGACAGAACTAAAGTGGGAGAAATAGAAAAACCGTTTCAACGTTCGCAGCTCCGCGCCGTCGTGTATGCAGATTCCACCGTGACCGCGCTGGAGATCTTATCCGCGAAATATCATTGGAAGTAACGCCCGCGATAGCTTGATGAGCTCTGTGAAAAAAATCCCCTCGGAGACGAGATATCTCGTTTCCCGACCCGATACACAACCGAGGGTATTTATAATTCGCCGGACATCGTGACGATCTGCTGCAGAATCGATCTACCGGACCGTCTGACCGGGTGACCCTTCGCGCAAACCGTACAACTCGCCCCGAGACTCCCGCTCGATTATTAAGTGCATTTGAAATGTCGCGGTCGGTAATAAAAAACTGTAACGCAATTTTTTTTCAAAGGTGTTGAAACTGGTGTTCAATGTAAATAGGAGTCGACTGTAGAATTAATAGACACAGTGGCAAACTATTTCCGTAAGACGATAAAGTTTCAAAGCCCTGGAAACAAAATAGCATTACAGTTTTTATTACCGACTGAGTGCGCAATGGGTGGGACGGTGTTTAACGTTACCTTAAACTTAACAAAAAATCGGACCGCTCATACATACACATATACGGTACTTGTACATGCTATAGCAATTTATTTACCTCCGACGTACTCGTGTCTTTGAATCGAGACTCTGGCTCGATTATTAAGTGCACTTGAAATTCCGCGGTCGGTAATAAAAAAACTGCAATGCAATGTTTTTTCAAGTGCGCCGTAACTTTGGCGTTCACAGTAAATAGGAGCAATAAAGTTTGAACGACCTAGAAAAAATATAGCATTGCAGTTTTTATTACCGACTGAGTGCGAGGTTTAACGTTACCTTCAATTCGCAAAAAAAAAAAATTAGACCGCTCTCGCATTCTAAGTGCTGTAGTCGTTTATTCACCTCAGACGTACGCGTCTCTTTTCCTACTAACTTCGTCTTGTCTTTTGTAACGGAAGCTGCGCCTCCGGTTTATATTCTTAACGACAGTTCACGTCTCGATTTAGGAACACCTCCTTATTCCTCTTTGTTTCATTCGCTCTCTATTCGTCCAGTTATTTTTATCAGCCTATTCCATTCTTTGATACTCTTGCAATAAAAGAAAAAAAAATCCTCCCACAGCGATGTAGACACGTATTCTCATGCCCGGTTTGGGTTAATTCTTCTCACAGCCTCTTATCGTCTCTTCCCTCCCTCGGCCGTTCGCTCCTTCCTTCTCGGCCTTCTTTCCTCGTTTCGTTCTCGCGAGCCAACCCGTGAGTGGGCTTCAACCCCCCCCCCCCCCCCCTAACTCGCCATCTTTTTCACCTCGTAATTCTAAACTGCGCAAGTGTAAACAGTCGTAAGTCTCTCGCAGCTCCGCGACACGTCTATGTGTATATTATATATACATATATACATAGATATTTCACTACAGGACTCTAATGCTCCGCTTCGGTTGAACGTGTGTGTCCGATACGTTAGCTCTGAGAAGCGGTGTCAAGTTGCCCGCGCCTCTACCTCACTCGCTCTCCCGTCGCCGGCAGCCAACGAAATTTCCTGGTACTGCTGTGTACTATATCATCCGTTAGTTTCGTTAGCTCGCCGCGGTAATCAACGCTCACGAATAAACTACCGACCTAATCGCGTTATACAAACACTGCATTGTGTAACGCGATTAGGATAAATTGTTTGCAATGCTTTATGAATTACGATAAAACTGTCGAGCCGGCGAGAGTCGTAAAATAAAATCGGATGTTCCGCTGATTGACATGTACAAAAAAATAACTCGCGAATTTGACACTCTTCTTAAGATTCTTCTTTGTAGTTGAACTCTTTCGTTGGGATTGTCGCCTTTTTTTAACGTTCACCGGCAACCTCGCGCATACAACATGAGCTTCTTTTGGGTTGGCTAAAATATAAAAATATAAAAATATAAAAATATAAAAATATAAAAATATAAAAATATAAAAATATAAAAATATAAAAATATAAAAATATAAAAATATAAAAATATAAAAATATAAAAATATAAAAAATTTTAATATATCGCAGCAGTCATTGTTACCAGTTACAAGTTCCAAAGATCGTCGTCGCCGGTCGAAGTGCCGTCAGTCATCGACCGGTCCGCAGAGCTTAAGCTAGCCGAGACAACAGTCAAGTTCTCCTTCCGGAACCCGCGAGCGTTTCTCGTAAAATTTCTCGGTACCGCCGCGATATTATACCCCATAAAGCCCCCTCAGCCATTATAGCCTCTCGCCTCCAGAGCCGAGCCCTCTACGACCCGTGTCTTCGCGCCACTCGCCCGTATATATTCATTGTTTATCCTCCAGCCATCGATACAGAGCTCCGGAGCGCGAGAAAAAAAAAAACATAAATAAAAAAACGTAAATAAAAGTCCGAGCGGCGACAGAGTGGTCCGTTGTTCCTCTCCCGAACGTTTCTCGCTCGCCCGCACGGTCGCCTCGACCTCTAAGCAGCGTCTCCGTCGTTCTCTTTCTCTCCCGTCGGTCGCTCGCCTTATCGCTCGGGCCTACGCTGACGATGCTTGAGAAACGGTTCGAGTGGACGACGGTGAAATCGAAGACGAGATCCCGAGGTCTTCGACGAAACGACGCCTGTGTAAGCGAAAAGTCGAGAAGTCGTCGAGGGGGTGCGAGTGCGGGCCGGAGTCGAGCCAGCATCAGTTTACCCTCGACGTTAGCTCCGCTCTCAGTTCTTCGGCGCTTCCACAGCGAGAAGGTTTGACTCGCAGACGAATCTCATCGGTCCTTCGATACTCGGACCAGACCCGCTCGACTTCCAGCCTCGATCGGATCGACGATGTCTCGCAGTTCGCAAGCATTTGACGCGAGCCGAGACGCTGCCGGAGAGGAGACGGAAACTACCTTGCGAAGACGAATCGGCGAAAAAGAATCGACGTTCCGATCGATCGATCGGGGAAATAAACATTGAGAAAAACTCGGGGACTGTCCGATTTACTGAGGTATGGTTGTTCAAGATACTACGAATTTTTTCTTACGTCGATCGAGTGTTACAACGACGGATGTTCGTAATTAATTGTCGGCATAGTTTTTCCGTTTTTTTTTTTCGTTATACTTAATGATTTTTTTTCTACTGCTTTTACTATAATTTTTGGACCCGCTTGGTGAAACATTTTTCCTTCCGCATGCGGCTCGATGCCTGGGTGTTTTTTTTAACGATTATTATTACTATTATTTACAATGTAACGAATTTATTTCGCTGTGTTAACGAAGCGATTAATTCTGCGATTCGCGGGGTGGAAATTGTTAGGTTGACGGATCACAAAAAAGAAAAACAAAAAATGAAGTGAATAAAGTTCATGTGGGATGATTGGAACAATCGGGAGAGCGAACGCGGTTCATAAACTGGTTCCATGAATAACGAATCGCGACAGTGAAAAAAATAAATAAACCGAAAAAATCGTTTTGCGCGTCTGTCTTTAATTATTGAAGTATGATTGTTCGAGTTATCACGATTTTTTATTACATCCATCGAGTGTTAAAACGCCGACTGTACATAATTAATTGTCGGCATAGTTTCTCGTTCATTTTTTTTAATGCTGATTTTTTTTCTACTTTGTGCCTGCGGCAAAATTGTTGGTCCTGCTTGGTGAAACATTTTTTCTCCCGCATGCGGCTGTGCTTTTTAAAATAACTGCTCTAATTTTGTTTTTTTTATTATCGTTATTAGTTATTTTTCACAATGACACGAATTTACTTCTCTGCGTTAGCGAATCGATAAACTTTTCGACCGGAGGGGTGGAAGCTGTTAGGTTGACGGTAAATAAAAAAAAAGAAATAAAAAAAGTTCGCGTGGGATGATTGGAACAATCGTGAGAGCGAATATGCGAGGTTCATATGTGCGTCGGCTACATAGTGTATCAATGCATAAACTGGTCCAATGAATAACGAAGCGCGGCAGTGTGTGTGGCGGTGAGAAAAAAAATCGTTTTGCGCGTCTGTCCTTGATTGAACCCATGAGAGAATCGCCAGACCCTCCCGGCGAGCAGATTACCTCGTTTCGTGAAAACAACGTGGGCGAGAGCTCGCCGGTCTCGCGCGGCTTTTTCTATTTATTTTTTTCTCGTTCGAATATTATTCTTTGTCACGTAAAAAAAATTCTAAAATACACAGATTTTTTTTAATTTTCTTTTTCTCTCCGGAGTTCGTAATATGATCGATCGCTAAAGTGTCGCCGATTTCCGTTGCTTTATCGTGATGCAGGGCGTAACGCGATACCCGGAAACGCTTATCGGTCAAACGATTAAGAAATGGCTTAAGAAATCAAAAATGAAAAATAAAATACAAAAAAATACGCGTATAAAATTCACCGCGGCCGGAGAATATTTAATTTAATAACACTCGATCTTTGCATCGCTATAAATAAATATATAATTATTTTCCCCGTGATTGAGTTTGTAACATTTTATGATCGATGCCAAAGTGTCACCGATTTCCGTTGCTTTATCGTTATGCATGACGTAACGCGATACGCGGAAGCGTTTGTCGGTCAGACGATTAAGAAATGAAATAAGTAAAAAATAAAAAAAAACGCGTGTATAAATTCACCGCCGTCAGAGAAATTTTTATTTAATAAAATTCGATCTTTGCATGGCAGTAAATAAATATATATATAGACATACGTTTATTTATTTATTTATTTATTTATCGTGCCTCGAGTGACTACCCGAGATCTTTCACTCTCGTTCTCGGTGGCCAGTCCAGCCGCGCTCGCGCGGTCCTTGCAGTCCCATTTTTCAACTCTTTCTCTTTCTGTCCCTCTCTCTCCGCCGACTGACAAGAGAAAGGGAAAAAGATCGATGGATCAGTCCCGTCGAGCAAGGTGCCGTTTCGTCATATTTTTTTTTTTTTTTTTTACAAAGTTCTTTGTATCTCCTCGCTGGCTCTTAGTGTCCGGCAAGGTTGAAAGGGAAAAGATTCGGGCTCGACGAGAGAATCCCTCTTATATCTATAGACACTTCGTAGAATTTCACTGTTGATCTCGCGCTGGTCGAAGAACGACCCAGCCACGAACAGGTGCAAAAAAAAAAACGGGTTTTCTCTTTCGGCCACCGCCACACACACGCCGTACAGTAATTATCGATCCACCGGTAATTCGAAGGTAGCAAAAAATAAAGACCATCATATATATATATATATATGTGGTCCGGACGATAAACCGCAGACTCGTAGTTTCTATCGTCAGTCCCGTCAGAGTATTAACGACGGAATAATAAAATGTAATTAGGAAAAAAGTTAAATAGTAACGCTAATAACAATAATAATGATAACAATAAAAACTTATCCTCGAGGACGATGAGATTGCGATAGAGATATCGACAGGTACGTGTTTAAAAAAATAGCGCAAGAAAAGAATATAAAAAGGAAAGGTAAACAGAAAAAAATAACTGGATGGATAAAAAAAACTCGGTGGAAAAAACTAGTTTGCTGAAACGCTTCATCCCGACGAGTCGCCTGGTGTTAGAGTTCTGGTTTATCTGATGGCTTTCAGATCATATATTCATAGCGCTTCTGCTTTTCCTCACAGTTTTAGCGTTGGAGAGTAGGGGAGCGGTAATCAGTTTGCTTTAAATGGGATTTACACAAGTTCGTGGCTGAAACTTTTCGGGATAGAAATACCGTAGTTGGATCGTAAATTGGACTGAAAAAAAAGTGGTAAATTCAACTGGAAAGAACTGGTAAATTGAATTATAAAAAACGCAGTGAAACGTAAACTAAATTGGTAAAAACGTAGTTAAACGTAAATTCAATTAGAAATTGAAATGTGGTAAATTAAATTGAAAAAATACTGGGCGGATAACAATCTAGGCGGAAAAACTAGTTTGCGCAAACGCTTCATCGCGAGTCGCCTGATGGTAGAGTTGTGGTTTATCTGATGGCTGTCCAATCATATATTCATAGCGCTTTTGCTTTTCCTGACAGGTTTAGCGTTAGATAGTAGGGGAAGGGTAATCAGTTTGTTTTAAATGGAATTCACACAAGGTCGTGGCTGAAATTTTTCGAGATAGACATACCGCAGTTGAAAGTAAATTCAACTGGAACAATTGGTTAAAAAACCTGATAAAAAAACCAGTAAATTCAACGGAAAAAAACTGGTAAATTCAACGGAACAAAACTGGTAAATTCAACTGAACAAAAAACTGGTAAATTCAACTGAACAAAAAACTGGACTTTTAACAAACTCGGTGGAAAAAACTGGTTTGTTCAAACGCTTCATCCCGAGTCGCCTGACATTATAGTTGTGGTTCATCCCATCGCTCTCCAATCGTACATTCACAGGCGCTTTTTCTTTTCCTCGCAGTTTTAGCGTTAGATAGTTGGGGACGGGTAATCAGTTTATTTTAAAAGGAATTCACACAAGTTCGTGGCTGAAAGTTTTTGTGATATTGATGCCGTAGTTGAACGTGAAGTCAGTAAATTTACATTGCCGACGGTACAACAGCTGGATCACTCGTCGAAATATTGTTACGAAAGTCTGCGGTAACAGACGGCGGCTGGCCGGCCGGCTCGGATCGGTTTATAATAGTGTGCCCCGCATTTCTGTAGCTTCGAATGACGCGAGCGGCTCCTCCGTGGCTTGTTCAGCTCCGCCACGCGAATGCCTCACTTGTCCCCCCCCCCCCCCCCCCCTCCCTCCTCGCTTCCTCTGTCCCATTCACTCCCCGGCTGTCCGATGTCGCGTACATGTATTATTGAATAACTGTCGCGCGTTTACACGCACCTGTCGAGCAGCTTTTCTTTATTTTTTATTTATTGTAACGCGACAATTGACTCGCGAGCGCGCAGCTTTCTGTCTACCTACGAGTCCGATGCACTCGAACGTTTTCTCGTCCGATCCACTCGAACACTTTCCTCCCACAGTTTGGGCCTCTTCCATCAGTTTTTAAAGGCGATCTCAAAATGTTAAACTTCAAATGTTTTTCAAATGTTCAATTTTTCTGCCGGTTATCGACGAGACTATCTTTGCTTTCGTTCATGGTAAAAAAAAGTTATTGTTCTTATTCGCAAATAAAATCAACTTTTTTTTTTTTACCATTTTACCATTTTTCTTTTTTCGTCAATAGATCGTGTTTGGGTTATTTACTTATCCATCTATTATTGAATAACTGACCCGTGTTTACTCGCACCTGTCGAGCAGCTTTTCTTTATTCATTTTTGTATTTATTGGATCACCAAAATTGACTCGTGAGCGCGCAGTTTTTTTGTCTACCTACGAGTCCGATGCACTCGGACGTTTTCACGCTCGAACACTTTCCTCCCACATTTTTCCCCTTTCAGTACTTTTTTGTTGCGACCAAAAATATTTCATTTTTCACTCCTTACCGTTTATCGACGACTTCCGTAGACGGTAAAAAAAAGTTCGTGTAAAGTGTCTGCAAACACACAACTTTCATTTTTTCTTAATAATTTTCGCATTTATTCTTTTTTTTCGTCCGAGCCTCGTCTTTGTGACAAAAATAATTATAAAACTAACGAGAAAAGAACTTGCAAAAAATTATGAAAATAAGTATCTTGGAAGTTCGCGTCGGAATGATAAAAAAAATCAATGAACGACCTACTCTTAAAATCGCAAGTATTACGAAAAACGATTCGTCTCGTTGGATTGACCCAATAAAAAAAATAATAACAATAACGATAATAATAATATTCTCCGTCCGACTGGCTCGGAGCAGATACTGAAAAAGCATTTACCGCTCGTCGAGAGTCTCTCGGTCGTAGCTCGTTCCATAGGAGTTCGCCGGAGCTCTCGCGGTAGAGATACGGTGACCCAGTGATACGTGGGAAATTCTTCTCGCTTGAGTTAGAGTTCTCCCCGCGCGTTCTACCGTACGGCGGTGCGCGCAGCCTCGCCGGGCTTTTCAGCGGCGTGTTAGACTGCGTCGAATCGTTGGACGGTTAGCGACTCCGTTTGCGGGGCAGCAACACACAACAGCGTGTGCGCAAGGAATTTCCTTCCTCTATATATATAATCCTCTCTCGCACTCGCGGCGTTTACACTCGGCTTTGCAGGGAGCCGGCTCGATTGTCTCTCGTGCATAAAAGAGAATTTTTCTCACGCTCGATTGATTTAATTTTAATTACATTCTTCCAAAGTATCCTTCTCTCTCCCACTCTATTCGCCCCTCCGTCCCTCGAGTGCATCAGGCCACGAGGCTTCATTTTATTCGTCGTTCAACAATGCCCGTTCGAGAAATAAGGGGCCGCGTTACACTTTTTTACGCAACCGTTAGTCGCTTCGTTATCATCGTTAAAACATCCGGGAAATATAGTGTAATAAGTCGCTTCACGTAGGTCGAGTACTTTTGTAAAAGAAAAAAAAATTCACGCCTCGATAGGTCGTCTCGTAGCCCATAAGGAATATACATATATATATATATGTGTGTGGAATGTATCGAAAAATATAGCCTCGATATATTACCTATATCCGTGATAAACTACTACTTATATCCTCGAAAGACATTGCATATGTTCTTGAAAATATTTATGCAAATATAGAAGCACCTATTACTTTTTATTTATAATATATACAGTATATTTTATTTTAGTCAGACAAACATTCATTTCATTCAAATTCATTTTTTTATTTGTAAATTGCGTTTTTATTTCCATACATGGGTTCTTCAACCTTTTACAAACCTTTTTTTCTTCGGCCGAACGCGAATTTCTTTTTCAGTGTAGTGTTACATACATTTGATTTATTTTTTTAGGCTAAGCCCGTCGTTCGATATGTTAGGGAATTTAAGTAGTGCTCGAAGAAAATGTATTGACAATGCTATACCTTTTTTTCGATTATAATCTCATACTTAATTTTTAATTTTGGACAATGATATACATTGACAAACGGGCATCTGAGTCTTCAGCCCGTGATTGTCTCTAGAATTAGGAACGTCGTTTTTAATTAATTAATTAATTAATTATTTTTTTACGGATCAAATATTTATCACCGTGCGCATTTGCTTGGATCGTTATACCTTTACACACGCTCCTGGTCGTTCGATTAATTGTCTGCGTGAAAGCATGCGCAGATTTATTTTATTTTATTTTCCTTATATTATTATTTTATTCGACTTCGTGTGATTGACGAAAGTGTCGATTGCGCCAAGTTGTGAGGCCGCAAAAAAAGCTCCGACTCGTGCGCGGGACGGTAGTGCAGGCAACACGCAATCCGCACGCCCTGCCCGTTGAAAACACCATCGGGCTGCAGTTACACTTATTACCGGAGATTGCACGTTACGTCTCGTTACATCTTATATGGTTGCGCATACTGCTCAGCGGCCGCGCGGGATTCGTAGCCGGGCTGCACGCAGACGTGTCCGCGTTTCTGTGTGTCTCCCTCGCTAATGCTTCTGCGATCTAATTAGCCCACAATCCGCACAGTCACTTTCGAATTCTCATAATTGCCGCCCTCGCTCTGCTGGCCTGTTGACCATTTTTTTTTATTTTTTTAAGACTATTATATTTTTTTTATTCGACGAATGTAATTCTCGCAATTATCGTGGATAAGGAGTCGAAGCTGCAATTTCGATTCGGTCTTCTCTGAAAAAACCGGAACTCGTCAGGCTGGCGATTTAACGACGATGGATTAATTTCTCGTCCAACATTCCCGCTGATTGATTCACCTCGATCAATTAACTCTGCCGGTGTCCTTCGTGTTACTTTTTTTTTTTTTTGTAAATAATTAATATATTTTCTCCTCGTCGAGAGTAATTATTAAGACGTAGTCGAATCTCCCAGTCCTTCCTCCGGTCGTCGTCGGGCTTGTTTAAATTTCATACACGCGGAGAGATCTATCATCGCGAGATTTTTTCTATGGTCTCTTCGCTCCCGTGTAATTACACGTTTTGCGATACTTTCACTGTTTTTTTTTAAGTTGCCTCTTTTTTTCTGGTTGTTTTTTCTCGGGTAATTACAATGTAACGTTGACGTTATAAATTACCGGGTGTGTGTATGTACACAGTCGTCCCCGGGTGTAGTTTGAGCGCAGAAAGTAGTAAGCTGGCTCCCGCGCGTATATCCAGCTTCATGAATAGTAATTTATTATTTGCGTACGGAATCACAAGCTGGATGATGCCGTGTCTCGATCGACTCGTCGAAGAGTTACTTTTTTTTCATTCTCCGATTCTCAAACCCTCGCGCGTACGATTCTTCCGTAATTACCATTACCGTTCGAACAACCTCTCCTCTCGTCGAATAGTAATTTTTATTTTTTTTCGTTGCAACCTTTATATTCGCCGGAAACCCTCGAGCGACGTTTCGGATTTCATTTTATCCCTAACAACATCGTCGAGGATTGTACGGGCATGAAAATGGAAATAAGAAAATTCTCTCGTCGATGCTTCGAGCACTCGTCTCTGAGGCGATTTGGCCGTCTTTTTCCATTCGGCCCGGGCTCGGTCGGTAACAAAAACTGTAATCGATTTTTTTCACGGTTGGCAACGATTTCCGATTAAAAGCAAATTCTTACTCAACGCGGATGTCGATTCAGCTTCGCGGAAGAATTTGCTTTTGACCGTCCGAGGTCAGCGTCGCTGAGGAAATTGATTACAGTTTTTGTTACCGACCGCCCTAATTTCGCTCTCTTAAGAGCATGTGCAATAAAAACTGTAATCAACTTTTCTCATGGATTCTGGCATATACGGTCAAAAGAAAAGTCTCATCGGAAGCGGATGTCATTTCGGCTTGTCATGACACTTTTCTTTTGACCGTATATGCAAGATCCAGTGAGAAAAGTTGATTACAGTTTTGGATACCGACTGAGCCCGGGACGGACGGGGAGGGGGGTGTTTTATATGGTCTTAATTCTGCCCGTCCCGGCGCGATTGTAAAGCCATAACAGTCAAAACAACAAAATCCTTTCCCATCGATGCTTCGAGCACGAGTCTCTGAGGCTTTTCGGCCCTTCCCCCCACCCCCTATTCACCCCGAACTCAGTCGGTAACAAAAACTGTAATCGATTGTTTTTCACATTTGCCAACGATTTCCTATCAGGATGTCGATTCAACTTTGCATAAGAATCGGTTTTCGCCCCTGAAGAAATTGATTACAGTTTTTGTTACCGACCGCCCTAATTTCGCTCTCTTAACGCTAACCGAGCCGGCTCGATCGCCGCCACCTGGGAACGCGCCGGCCGGGGCGCTTGCAGCGCCTCGAGAGTTCACGGGAGCGCCGAGCCCGAGAGCCAGCTCTTCTTTCACAAAGTATCGGCGGTTACGTTATCGATATAATTAATTAGACGGGACGCACGGCGGAGGGCGAAGGAGGCGCGGCACGGACGATCGTGTCCGACGATCGATTTTATTATATCGCCAGTGGCTCGCGAGGAATTTCACGCCTGCATCGGCGCTCCTGACTCGCGACTAGCCTGCGCAACTTGTAATCCCCACGTTACTTCTCCTCGAGCGCGCTTCCAGTCCACGTACGCGCCGCGCTTCGAGCTCTCCACTCTCGCCCTCGCTCGCTCACGGCTCACATTGAATAATCTCGCGACTTTATTCACTCCAACCCGCAATCCGCCAACGACACCCACTCGAGAGACTCTCGCCGCTGAATATAAACCCTCACGCAATTTCTATCAGCTCTATGGAATATCCAATGAATCGTGTACACTCGTTTCGAAACCCGGCGAACGGGGGGCAAAATGGACCACGAATCTCAACGTCTCATTTACTTTACCCACTCGCGCTTGACTCACTGCACTATTTATAAATATGATCATTATGATAAACGCTTCGCCAGATTTTTTTTTTATGTTTTAAAAATTATTTTTTTTTAGTTACTTATTTAATTATTTTAAGGCTTCATTTACTTCCAAACTCACGCCTGACTAACTGGACTCTTTATAAATATGATAATTATCGCAAACGCTTCGCCGGATTTTTTTCATCTACATTTTTTTTTTAATTTATGTAGTTAATTATTTTAAGGCTTCATTTACCTGCAAACTCGTGCTTGACTAACTGGACGCTTTATAAATATGATAATTACGATAAACGCTTCACGAGATCTTTTTTATTTTTAATGTTTATTTACTCACATATTTTAGGGTTTCTTCGATTTCCCAACTAACACCTGACTCATCCTACTATTTATTAATATGATGATTATTATAATAGATTGGCGGGATTTTTTTCTTACTAAAATTTTTATTTTTTATTTATTTAAATTCTTTTTTGTTTGTTAGTTAATGGAATCTTACTAACCGCACAACGTTATATCCGACGCTCATTCCGCCGGAGATGACCGTCTCTTTCCCGACCCGGCGAAGCTTTGTCCCAAGACTTTCGACAATTGTGAATTCCTCTCGGGGTCTCCTTTATCCCCGGTCAAGTTTCTTCTATCATTGTCCCCGTTCCATTGGCGAACAACCGGCGCTCTTTCTTCGCCGCGCTCGCATAGTCAACCGGAAGTCGAAGATCCTTTCTTCGCCGTTCTCCTCCAGTCCGCTCCGCCACTCGCTTCCCTCCTACTTCGCAGCCGTTAATCTCTCTCGCTTCTTTAATTCGCCTCGCTGAAGACCGTCGTTGTAACCGATCGGAGAATTGTCTCTTTCTTGTTTTTTTTTTTTATTTTTAGTCTTTTAATTCGTTTATCAATTTTTTTTTCTGTCGTTTCTTTTTCATTAATTGCAATCGCGGGGGAGAGAAAAATTCACCTCGATTCTGACGGCTAATTGGGCGCATCGAATTCGCCGCCTCTCGATCGACGATCCAGACAATCTAGTCGGCGCACGGGGTTGCCACCACGTCGCGGATCACCCTTTTTTTAATCACGTAAAAAATCTCCGTCGTTGCGACAAAGGTCTTTTTTATTCGTTTGTTCAAAAGACGTTTTTGTCGCTCCCTCGGAGATTGCGGTGTGATGTGACGTAGTGGTATTTCCTGCGCCGAAATATCATCTACCAAGACAGACTGACTCGTGGAACGTCGACGGGAAAATCATCGATCACGATCATTGCCGACGACGACGACGTTGAAAATAGTCAAAGATAGTTTTACGATAGACGGTAAAAAAAAGTTTCCGAATTTAACGACAATTGATTGTTTGCAGAAACGCGCAATTTCAGTTGTTGTTAATATTGCAGTTGGAAAAACGTAACAACAATAACAGTTTATTTGCTATTTAAAAAAAATTAAATTAGTCAAAAACAGTAACAATACACGCTAACGAAAATTACAACAATAGTAATTAATTTGTATTTTTTTTTCTTCATTTGACCATTTATCTACGAACGATTATAGGCGACGACAACGATATTGAAAATAGTCAAAAATAATAACAATACACGGTGACAAAAATGTCTTTTAACAGCAATTGATAGTTTGCAGGAATGCGCAATTTAAGTTTTCATGAATACTGCATTAAAAGCAACAATAACAATATTCATTTATTTGCCATTTTTTATCATTTAAATCATAAAAAAATTAGTCGATTTACATTAGTCGAAAAATAATAACAATCCATGGTAACAAAAATGTCCATCTTTAACAACGATCGATTGTTTTGCAGGAATGCTAAATCTCACTTGCTGTTAATATTGCATAAAAAAAATAACCCCAATACTAATTCACATGTTATTTCTTTATCAATTAAAATTATTACCCTGCGCCAAGAATTTCGTTTTGAATGTACAAATGATTGTGCAAGTGTGTATTCGATTGGTGTGATTTCATGTATGACTTAGTCTCAAAGCTTGTCGAAGTCGAAACTTTCGACAAGTCCCGAGGCGTAAAATATAATGCGATAACAATATTGAAATAAATTTAAAAAAATAAAATGTAAAAAAAAATATTGAAATTGCCGTCACTTTCCTCCTCTTTATCTGCCGAGCGCCAACAGCTCGACAGCTCGAATTACGTATTCCGATACATATCCTCTCGTTATCGACTAGACCAGATAGCAATAAAGGTAGTTTTTTTTTTTTTTTTACACCGAATCGTTCGGGCGTAGAGGACATTGGCTCAGACACATACAACGCTCTGTCATTTTGCTCGACGGTATAGAAAGCATTTCGCTGTTGGACCCCCTTCCCTCATCCGTCTCCTTAACCCGCGATCGATTATGGAAATCGTCGGAGTTACACGCTGCAACGTCGTCTCTCGTGCTCTTGGCTCACCGCTCCGCCGCCGCGAGTTACCACCGGGGAGCTGTCTAACAGGAATTCCGGAAGCTCGGGGCTCTCTACCGGTACTGCGCTCCCGTTATCTCGCTTCGGCTCGACATTTAGAGCTCGATGAACGCCGAACTCCGAGGCGACTCCGAGATAAGATTTACCATTTACTTTCAGGAAGTCAACCATTTCTGCGGAACGGCATTATTATATAATATTTTTGTGCGTAAGTATGAGACAGTTGAAAATTTCGATTAAAAATAATTATTATAATTTAAGTAAAAAAAAAAAACACTGGAGATTGTTCTTTGCCGACTGAACTGTAGTTTGCGGCTGCAGTTTCTGATACTCGTTTCGTCGAGCCATATAAATAGATATAGAGGAAGATGGAGAAGCAAATATCTTTATGCATATTTATGGATATGTTTATACGTGCGGGATCGCATTATTATATTATTTTTTTTTATGTGCATAAGGACGAGTCAGTTCAAATTTAGATTAAAAAATTATATAGTTCCAGATAAGAAAATAAAAAATCGTAGATTTTTCAACGCCGACTGAATTCTAGTTTCTCGCCGCTGCAACTATATCGGCGTTTTTGATACTCATTTTGTAGAGTCATATATATAGATACAAGCGAGGCTTGACAAAAAATATATGCCTATATTTATGCATATACATGTATATATTTATACGTGCGGAACTGCATCATTATATAATAACATTGTTAAAAAGCAAATATAAGCAATTTCAAAATTTCGATTAAAAAAAAAACTTATAATAGTTTATGAAAAAGAAAAAACGGATATTTCGTCGCCGACTGAATTCCAGATTGTCGCCGCTGCAGTTACACCGGCGTTTCCGATACTCGTTTTGTCAAGCCATATATACAGATATACACGAGAGCGGACAAAAAAAAAATATATCTATATTTATGCATATTTATGTATATATTTATACGTATATTATATACGCGTACTATTTCTGTACCATGGTCCGACCTTCTCCTTTTATTTCTCCACGAGAGAGAGAGAGAGAGACAGATATAGTGCGGATAGATAGAGATAGAATGAAAACGGTCGGAGACCTCGACGGTCGACAATCCGACTGACTGCGCTCGTTCGTTCGCTCACTCGTAAATCTGTATAGCTTTCGATTAACACGTTGCGTCGGGCTGTCCCCCTCCGTTCCTTCGCTCTAACGCCTCGTCTCACTGTTCACTTTTTTCTTCTTCTCCCATTTGTTACCTCCGCGACGATTTGCTCCCTTTTGCCGCTCGTCTCTCTCTCGGATCCACTTCAACGCCGCGTCCTTCTCAATTCGCAACGACACGAAAACCAGTCTCTGATAAGAGCGCCTCCAATTTATTCGTTTCCTAGAGGATAACGGCCTCTCGCCGATTCACCGAGCTAAAACCAGCCACGCGACATTGCCCTCGCCGCACAGAGAGGCGTGCGCGCGCACCGGCGACGAGATACCAGAAAATATTAAAGCGAATGATAAAGAGTCGAAATAAAAATAACAAAAAATAAATTATCGTGTTTCTAATTAATTCGACTCGCCGAGTTCGTTTTTCTATTTTTTTATTTTTTATTTATGGGCTTTTCGTTATCGAGGTCCGAGGAAGGACGAACGCCCTCACAAACGTTATTACCGTTTTTGAGAAAAATAAGAACAACAAATTAGCTACGGTAAAACATCGAAGTAAATTATAACAGTAAATATCAAATTCTTTTTTGTGTTTCTGATTAATTAAATTCGCAAAAGTGCGTACTTGTATTTTATTTATTTAAATTCATTGGCTTCTCGCTATCGATGTCGGAGGAAGGACGAACGCCCTCAAATGTTATCACCATATTTGAACAAAAAATTTGCTACGATAAAACATCAAAGTAAATTATAACAGTCAAAATAAAAAAAATTATTGTTTCTAATTAATTTAATGCGCCAAGGTGCGTACTTGTATTTCAATTATTTAAATTCATCGTCTTCTCGCTATCGGAGAAAGGATAAACACTTCAACCGTTATCACCACATTACAAAAAAAAAAAAAAATATATTTACAAGAAAACATCAAACTAAACGATAAAAGTCTAAATAAAAAAAATGATTATCTAATCAAATTAATTCCCCAAAGTGCATATTTTAATTTCATTTACAAAAATTAACTCCTCATCCCGCCATAGTCATCGAAAGGTTGAACGATCTCGCTCCAGATGTGATTACCGCATTTAGGTAAGAAAGAAAAAAAAATAAAGAAATTGCGTAAAAAAAAAAATAATGATATAACAGATGGAATCGAGTCGCGGAGGCGCGCAGGTATGCACTTTCATTGCGTGCGCGAGGTGCACATGAGACTCGCGAAGACAGGTCAGGCAGTCAGTCACTCAGTAAGTCAGTCCGGGTTGGGCGTTTTGTAAAGCGAGAGTCCACGGCACGAAACTGTCTCGCCACTCGTCCCGGTGGAGTACATACGCGCTACACGCTCTGCATACACTCTCGTCCGGGCGCATGCTCGGGCCGCGGGACAGTTAACGCGCCGCGAGAGAGTGAGAGGGGCGGCGGGAGCGAACTGGACAGACGCAAGGACGCGCGCACCGACTTAAACGTTTCGCGTTCCCAGGCTAATAAATTCGAGGAGCGGTAGTAACCGCGGCACAGAGATAGCAAACCAGCAGCCGGGCGTCCCCGAAGCCTTGCCGGCTTTCGTCAGTCGCCTCGGGGCCCTGTAAAAGGAGTTCGAGCCCTTTAAATGCTAATGTGTGTCCCATGCGCGATACTCAATGCCGATTAATCGCTACCGATTTACCTCGAAAACCCCCCTGGCGTGTCTCGACGATAGAAACTTTTCACTTTTTTTTCACCCCCGACCCACCCCGTCTTCCGTTCGGGCTCTTCACCCTCGTGTTTCACTTAGACAAAAAAAACCAAAATTAAATTTTTTTTTGTAAAAAAAAAAAAAATAAAACGGCAGGAGAGTCGTTAATCAGCAAAAAGGGTAAAATGATTTTATAGACTGGTCTGTTAAATTACAGTCTCTTCTTTACGGCATGCGAGTTCGTCTGGCGTTCCTCTTGCACTGGCATCGAAGACTCTTTCGAAAATTATTATATACGTTTTTTTTTCGAATTAAACAATTTTCGGTCGGCAATTTTTTAAATTTTGTTTAACAAAATTTTTATTTTGTTCTTGTCTATTTTTTTTATTATTATATTATTATAATCATTACTATTGCTGTTACTTGTTTGATTGTGTGCAGAGTATATCCTCATTATTGGGCGAATATCGAATGGAGGAAGAGAATAAAGAAAGAGCCCTTCACCGTTTTTTTTTCGCATTAAACAATTCTCGGTCGGCAATTTTTTTATTTTATTTAGCAAAATTTTTTCTTTTGCTCTTGTCGATTTTCTTATTATTATATTATTATAATAATTACTAGTGCTGTTACTTGTTTGATTGTGTGCCGAGTATAATCCTCATTATTAGGCGAATATCGAATGGAGGGAGAGAATAAAGAAAGAGCCCTTCACCGGTGAACCGAGCATGCCCGAATGAGTCGATGCGATTCCGAAAAACCATTAAGCTGTCGAGGGAACAATATAACAGCTACAGCTCGCCGCTGCAGCACGTGCGAGGAACGACGGCCAAGTTGCCGGGAAAGTTCGTTCAATGAAGTCATGTGCGGCCGAGCTGCCGCTTGGCGGCTGTTGGTCATGACCGAATGAATGAGACGGGTCGGCGTGCGAGATAGAGGGGGATATAAATTCAGGCGCGCTTTTCAGTCCGGCCGGAGAGAACGCTGTGGTTACCGCCGAACCAACTCGACGTTTAAGGCCCATGCACATATTGGAAATTTATATATATATATATATATATACATACATATATATACATATATATACACACATATATATACATATATATACATATATACATATATACATATATATGTATATATATCTATATGTATATATATAGCAGGAAAGTATGGAAGCGAAGAGTGCGCTGTGCGTGTCCCCCGTAATTATAGCCGCATGCTAACGAGCGCCGACGAGAGTTCGATCAATTAGCGATCGAAAGAGAGGCGCCGAGAGGATCGAGCCACCGGATTCCATTTCGCTTTCGGTGTGCATCAGCGGCGAACCGAAGTCGGCCGTTCGTGAGAGAGGCGCTCTCGCGACTCTCGGGACTCTCGATTGAGGACCCCGACCGGCAAGGCTGTGAACACGTGTTAAATCCATTTATATTATCCGCGCACCGTTCACCGGTCCGGCGTCCGAGCCGTGTAATTTCGAAGAATCGGATCGAAGGAAAATAGTCACTACACCCAGAAAAATTTATTTATTTGACGGTCACCGTTTATTCGGTTCAAGTAAAATATTTATTTGATTTAAATAAATATTGATTTAAATCAAATAAATAATTTACTTAAACCAAATAAACGGCGGCCGTCAAATAAATTATTTTTCTGGGTGTAACGCCGTTGACCGAAAATGTTCGTTCTGCCGATATAATTATCGGTTCGACAGTGTGCGATCTTTGCGCCTATAAAATAAAATAAAATAAAATAAAATAAAATAAAATAAAATAAAATAAAATAAAATAAAATAAAATAAAATAAAATAAAATAAAATAAAATAAAATAAAATAAAATAAAATAACATAACATATAATAACATAAAATAAAATAAAACATATGGTAAGTGATGAATATGAACCACGCCGATTAGCGTGCGAATCGTCCACGTGACGACTGATGCGTCGCCCCGTCTGCGCATGCGCACTCGCAGTCATCGGCCTGGAAGCTCGCACTTCATCGAGATTAGGCGATTCCCTTGAATACCTGAATCTACCTGAGAGAGCGACTCGATCGACAGCTAGAACAGCAAACGGCAGCTTTTGTGGCCGATGATCGCCGTGCAATTTCGCTTCAACCGGCCCCGAAGCCGCTCGCCGGTACGCGTCCGTGGAGCGCGCACGCTGGACCGGCGCCGGTCGAAGTAACTCGTTGCGATTAATCGATCCCCTCCTCGCTCTCTCTCCCACCGCATCGAGAATGCATTCAGCATGGGATACAAATGACCTTATCGGGCGAGGGTTCTCCGGCTCGTTTCCCCTCGAATACGAGGGACTTACACACGAGAGAGGCTTTACTGTACAACTTCTCATGAATCCCCGGCTCGGAACCAAAGGGGCGTAAGTCCCACGTTAAATCACCCCAACTACGCCCCTCTGATTCCCAACCCTTCTTACCTGCGGCTGCACACACCGGAGACCCACACGCGCTTTCCTGCGAGCCGGCCCTCGATTATTCTCGGATTATATCACGATATATTTATAATAATAATAATAATAATAATAAAAATACAATAATAATAAAAATAATCTCATAAGCGATTAAACATTATGTACCGTCTATCGACAACGTATTACACGTGTACTATCAATCTCCACAAATAACCCGTCCTCCTCCCTCCACCTCTCTGAATAATAATCTCTGCGGAATTATAATTTACGCAAACTCGATGGTGAGCATTATTTTATTTTATTTATTTATTTTTTTCTATAATATTAATATCGTACCTGCGTCTCCGGTGTAAATTCCGTCTTACTGTGCACACGAGCCGGCAATAAGTGCCAGCGCTTCTGCCGGAGGGATATTTTTAGATAAAAAAAAAAAATTGGTGAAAAAAATTATAAAAAAAATCTGCAACATTCTTGAAGCGCGAGATTCGTGTGTATGTGCGCTATGCGATGGGTTGCCGTACCGAAAAGATGTACGATTCATGTAAGATCACGCTCACGATTCTCCACGTCTCTCCCTCCTCTCTCCGCGCTACGCTGCAGTCTCGAACTCGACGATCGTAGATCACGTGATTACCGGTTAGCGCGATCGTTAGGCTAATGCGGTGATAACTCGGTGCGCTCGCCTCCGCGTCCATCCGCCTGGCATCCCTTCCAATTACGCGCTCCCCCGCGTCATAATTGCGACCCCCGCGTGCGCTGTATGCTACGTACGTTTCCGATTCTCCCCCCTCGCGTGTTCCCGCGCTCACCGTCGATTCCTCGCACCTGAAGCTCCCTCCCTTTCCTCCCCCCCCTCCTCCCACTCGTCCCTTTTGATCATGAGATTATCAAACGTGTTTCCGTTTGTCCTTCGACGGTTGACATCCTCAATTTGCATATCTCGGATAGGCAAATTGAAACCATTTTTCGGGTCGAAACAAAAGACTTTAATTTTATTTTTTTGTTTATCGAGAAGGGGGCAAAATGGAGTCTTGTTCTTGCAAACTGCAACCATTTTTTTGGTCGATAAAAAGTCTTTTTTTATTTTATTTTTTTATCGTGAAGGGGCAAAATGGACTCATGTTCTCCATTTGAGATGAGACTTTTGTTTACGTGACCGTAAAAAATTGGTTCATTTTGCCCCACGGAGTTCCATCTTGTACCGCTCTGCCATAAATACATTGCCGGTAAATCGTTTGAGTTTACCAAGCAAAAGTCTTTTTCATTTTTTTATTATTACTGGGTGGAGGGGCAAAACGGACTGATGTTCTGCATTTGAGATGAGACTTTGGTTTACGTAGAAATTCATTTTGCCCCACGGGGTTCCATCTTGCCCCGATCTGCCATAAATACATTGCCGGTAAATCGTTTGAGTTTACCAAGCAAAAGTCTTTCATATTTTTTTATTATTATCGGGTGGAGGGGCAAAACGGACTGATGTTCTGCATTTGAGACGAGACTTTGGTTTACGTAGAAATTCATTTTGCCCCACGGGGTTCCATCTTGCCCCGCTCTGACCTAAATACATTGCCGGTAAATCGTTCGAGTTTATAGATGGTCAAACTTATCAGGACATTGAGACCAGACATTTTTATCTTATTACGAGAATCGATGGAAATATATATGTATATCTATAATTAGCTATTGTTATCGCCCGATCGGAGACAACGAAAGTATGTTGAGCCGTTCACGTCGGAATCAAATTCAATTGCGAGTTCGATGAAGTCGTTTGTTTTCGGGGTAAAAGTGATTACGATTTTTCGAGGCTTAAGCATCGATGAGCCGATTATAACTACTAAACGGGCGGGTAATTCGATACGATCGAGCGATCACAAAAAAAAGAAAATAAAAATCTCGGGGCGTTGGTGGTGGGTTTGGCTGCGATCGAAACAAACGTTAACTCTTTCTCCCGCTCGCGATGCATCGTGCGCGTTTTTCAGA
Source organism: Ichneumon xanthorius (assembly GCA_917499995.1). Taxonomy (NCBI): domain Eukaryota; kingdom Metazoa; phylum Arthropoda; class Insecta; order Hymenoptera; family Ichneumonidae; genus Ichneumon; species Ichneumon xanthorius. The sequence continues at coordinate 12,809,262 of OU824205.1, read as the reverse complement.
ACTTTTTTTTTCACTTGGAATCGAGCCAATAGAGACTCTCGTGCATCTCGCATCGTCAGTCACATCCTAATTACCCACTCTCACACCCAATAACTGCATACGGGCATTAACGGTTTTAATTGACCGTTCGTGTTAACTTTTCTCGTGAAAGTTGCCTTATTTTATTTTCAAACCAAACACGATCTATCGGCGTTTTCAAACGCGGTGAAAACAAGTAAAATAAACAACTGCGAAAAATCGGAGTGCTGACAAAAAAAGTCGACTTTCGCACCCACGCAAACTTCCCCTCCGTTTCTCCCGTTATTAACAATTTGGTGTCGTAAAATTAACAACAAAATAACACCTGTCGAATTCTCATCATCGCCTTTCTCAACTGCTCCGAAGACTTTTATTCGGTCGAATTATTTTATACTTTTGTCAAATTTTGTGAAATATATACTTTTTTTTTGTGGTTCTCGAAAAATTACCAAGTCATAAGGTAAATTTGGACCAGATAACATGGTACCCCAACGCCGCCACTAGCGATATGTGCAATTTTCACAAAAGCGATAGGAATTTTGACCCAACCCATATGGTAATTGTTTTCCAGATGCCGGGTCGTGAAAATTTTCCATATCTGGCAAAAAATTTGATGAAACTGTTAATTCCGTGGACTAAAACTGAGAATTTCGTCGATCAAATTTTGTTATGTATGCTTACATAAAAAAATTTGATCGTTACAAGTTATAATATGTCGATACAACCTCAAAAACCTAAAATAAACGGTTCGCGATCGCCGATAACTATATTTAGTAAGAACTCGTATTCTGGCAAAAATTACGGAATATTCGGCTGATATCTGCGACAGCGAAGATTACCATTATCTTCTATCAGGATCTAAGTTTGATACAAATGTTTCCCAGGATGTCGCCGTAGTTTCAATACATTTAAAAGTTCCCTCGATTTTTGCCAGATTCCTGGTAATCTTTATTAGATTCTTCTCTCAGTCTAATACATTAAATTCTACATACATACATTAAAATCTTCTTCATTAAAGTTCTAATACATTAAAAAGTTCCGTCAATTTTTGCCAGATTCATGGTAATCTTTATCAGATTCTTCTCTCAGTCAGCGTTCATGAATTTCCTCACTTTTTCACCCGGGCTTCGGCTCCGAATTGCCGATTCTTTGAGCCCAAGTAACGAGCGATCCGGACTCTTGGACATTTCCCCTTAATGAATCCCGGAAACCGCCGTTTCTTAGCTCCGTCGACTCGCCCGCCAAGGCGCTCATCCCGCTCCGCCTGAATGATTATTCCGTTACACGCGATTCGACGCTTCACCGCTGATTGCAAGGTCCCGCGTAACTTCGAGTCCGAAGTCTCAACGGCTCCTCGCTACGGCAATCGCGATAATTGATTTCGCAAAGTTGCGCGGTTCTTCGATGACTCTTCGTCCTCCCGCGTCGCCCGCGCTGTATCGCACCGTTCTTTCCACGGTTAAAATTTACTCGGCCTCGTTAAATTTTATCTCCAAGTGTTATCTGCCAATGACGATTATTATCGTTCGTCTCGCGAGAAACCAAACGATCTCTCAATCGGACAAACTTTCTCGCTTCGTCCCACCCTTGTCACGTGACCCGGTTACCGACGGTCGGTAAAACAGTCCGCCGGTCCGATTAAGGTAGTCCTGAATAGTGTTTAGTTCACATAAGTTTCAAAGAAATTAGAGGGAATTCCAAACACTTCTCGATGGTATGAAATTTTGAAAAAAATCAAGCATATTAAAGGTGCCGAAAAGAGTAATTTTGCATAATAATAATTCCAAATTGATGATAAATAAAATTGTTCAACAAATCCATGTATAAGTTTGTTAACTTACTCTCTGTAAACCAATAATAATAATAAATCTTTCGGAAACCTAACATGTTCAAAAATGAAAATGATTCGTTAATTTTTCTGAATACGTATGAGTTTTTTCATATTTTAAAGACTTTATTACCTCGTTAAATCTTATCTCGAAGTGTTATTTTCCCAAAGACGATTATTATCGTTGATCTCGGGGGAAACCAAGCGATCTCTCAATCGGACAAACTTTCTCGCTCCGCCGCCCCGTCGCCTTATCCCGTAACCGGGTTACCGACGGTCGGTAAAACATTCCGTTCCGATAAGCCAAACCGGGTGAACGAGTGAAAATATTTGTTTTTCCCCCGATCAGCGGCGCGTTCATATCTGGCACGATAATCGTGCGTGTGTGGTCGTTTCTTTACTTTTTTCCTCTCGCTTTTTCTCGAGTCGTGCTTTTAATTGCCGTCCGAGCAAAAGCATCGCGACTCGCCCTGTTAGGATTCCCTCGGCAAATTTCTAATCCGTCTCTGAACGGCTCGATCGGCACGGATGCGGTGGAAGCTTCGAGTCACTCTCGGCGGCGATTTATGCCGCACGGAACGCGCGGAGTTGCATGCCGCGTATGTACACGCGCTTGTTTCGCTGACTGCTCGTTCTCCCGCTGCCGTTTCTGCTGGGTTCGATCGTCAATGGAGGGTGCGTGGTGTCGTGCGTCCCACGCTCGGTGAGCTCACGTACTACGTACGCTCCGTAGCTATCTCCTCTTTCCATCTCTATACCATCCGAGTGTGTCCTTCTCTCGTTTCACGCACGGCTCTGTCGTGATACTCGCCCACAATAAAATAAAAAAATAAAAAAAATAATAAAGATTGAAAAAAAAAACAAAAAGAAGGTAGGAGATCTACTATGTGCCTACGTTCAGCGCGCTCCGCTGACTCGCTTTCGACTTTCGATTGTTCCGCTCGCCTTTTTTGAGCATCGGCGAATCGCCGTGGGCATTCAAAGGGCTTCGGACTTTATCGACAAACGTTTCATTTTTCGACACTTTTATTTTGATTTCATTCGATTTGATTGGATTTCATTGGATTTCATTGGATTTCATTGGATTTCATTGGATTTCATTGGATTTCATTGGATTTCATTGGATTTCATTGGATTTCATTGGATTTCATTGGATTTCATTGGATTTCATTGGATTTCATTGGATTTCATTGGATTTCATTGGATTTCATTCGATTTCATTCGATTTCATTCGATTTCATTGGATTTCATTGGATTTCATTGGATTTCATTGGATTTCATTGGATTTCATTGGATTTCATTGGATTTCATTGGATTTCATTGGATTTCATTGGATTTCATTGGATTTCATTGGATTTCATTGGATTTCATTGGATTTCATTGGATTTCATTGGATTTCATTGGATTTCATTGGATTTCATTGGATTTCATTGGATTTCATTGGATTTCATTGGATTTCATTGGATTTCATTGGATTTCATTGGATTTCATTGGATTTCATTGGATTTCATTGGATTTCATTGGATTTCATTGGATTTCATTGGATTTCATTGGATTTCATTGGATTTCATTGGATTTCATTGGATTTCATTGGATTTCATTGGATTTCATTGGATTTCATTGGATTTCATTGGATTTCATTGGATTTCATTGGATTTCATTGGATTTCATTGGATTTCATTGGATTTCATTGGATTTCATTGGATTTCATTGGATTTCATTGGATTTCATTGGATTTCATTGGATTTCATTGGATTTCATTGGATTTCATTGGATTTCATTGGATTTCATTGGATTTCATTGGATTTCATTGGATTTCATTGGATTTCATTGGATTTCATTGGATTTCATCGGATTTCATCGGATTTCATCGGATTTCATCGGATTTCATCGGATTTCATTAGATTTCATTCGATTTCATTGGATTTCATTGGATTTCATTGGATTTCATTGGATTTCATTGGATTTCATTGGATTTCATTCGATTTCATTCGACTCCATCTTTTATGGGTTGTATAAAATATTCATCGGATTTCCGGGAAAAGTCGTTTCGGAGAGGAAATAGGGAAGCGTCTCGTTAGTGATGTTGGAATTCCCGTCACGTCGAGTCGCGGTAAATACGTCACCGGCTATTCGACGCGCTGCCGGGGCTCTCGAGATGAGGGAAGGGGCGACCGTAGCATGTGTGAGCGGGGACGAAGCTATGAGGATGGAATCCGAACGGGAAAAGGGACGTCGGATCGCCGAGGGAATAAAATAAGTGAAATTAAAATTTTTTAAAATTATTTATTTTTCAACTCTCATCTCGTCTATTGCCATAGATACTGCTGGGCACGTTCCGCCGTCTTCTCCACCGTTTCGAGTGTAGTTGCAGCGCGCCGGATGCATACGAATGGAGGGACGGGACAGGCACGGGGTTAGGAGAGGTACTTCGCTTTCACAGGGCGTGCGCTGATTCGAGGGAAGGGTCGGGTGAGAAAAAAAGGAAAAGAATGGCGGTGTAAAAAAAAAAAAATGTTCTTATCTCGAGCACGGTTTAACGAATACCGGACGTTCGTCAGGGAATTCTTCGACGGTGGAGAAGCCGAAAAAAAACGAAAACAAAAAGTGATCGGCGTGCTCCGGGGATGTTTAAGCGATTCCAGAGATCCGCCGACGAATCGGCGCCGATGAACGAGCGAAAGACTTTTCCTTTCACTCGAGGCTTCTCGGCCGAAACGGCGAGTCGGCGACTTCTCCCTTCTGGGAGGTAAAGGACGGAAAAAATTTTAATAAAAAATTAAACAAACGAATAACGGGAACTTACACTTTCAGTGTTTTCTCTGGAATGCTAACTCGACCGCCCCTCCTCTTACTTCTTTTCTCGATTCTCACGATGCGAGGGAATCCTCTCGACCCGCTGGCTCATTACCGCTGCGACTCTCGGCATTTTAGTACGGTACTTCCGGAATTTTTTTACCGTAAAATCGTCGCGACAAGCGATCTGTGGATTTATCGATCAAATTAAAATTAAATAATAATAATAATAATAATAATAATAATAATAATAATAATAATAATAATCTGCACGATTGATACACGAGTTATATTATTCGCGAAGACTATTTAGAATACACTGTAGAAAACCACAAAATAATTAATTTCAATTTAATTTCACACCCTTACTATATTATCTGAATTTCGTATGTAAAAGGGCATGTCCCGTAAATAAATAAATAAATAATAATAACATCAGACAAACTAACAATTGGACGATGAATAATCCGTTTCAGAAACACGTGTCATCGTCCAATACAAAAGTATTTTCCTTAACGATTATAAATCGTTCGATTCCTTGGTTCCTCGTATCGAAATGCATCTCCGATCTCTCGCGTCGTTCGACCCGACGCGCCGTAGCGCGAACTGCGCGCCGATGTTTTCTCCACCTATATATCACGAGCGGGGACGCGGCAACTCATCCCGATCGTATATAACAATCACGTCGGATTCTATTATCTAACAGGCGGGGCGCGCGACAGGTTCGCTTGATTTTATTTTAATGGAAGACACTTTTCTCTTCCTCTCCGCGGGTGCCTCCTCGCTCGAGCGAGCGCTTCGCGTCGTACGTGCCTCGCGGGGCGTCGGTGAGGTACGCAGAGAACGTACGTGATCGTATGCCCCGGTCTTAGTCTTCGTCGATGCACCGAGGCCCGAGGAGAACGGCCTTGCTCGCGACTCTACTACAAATTCTCTTCAACACCCCGTCGAGATACGAGATTTATTGGAAAAGGCAGGGAAAAAAAAAAGATTGGTCGATCATACGCTGAATATATTTCCCAACGTTACCAACATCGGGCGAAACGCGGAGGCAGCCTCGTCCCGTTGATCGAGACCGGTAATGTAAGACGCGTGTTCCTCTCGCAATCGCGATTATCTTCTGGCACTAAACGGAATTGCGCGCAACTTCGAACCTCGGTACGGGCACGCGATAAATCTCAATTATCGATCCTTTTGTATCGGACCGTGTGCAATACCATAGGTCAAGAAATCACAAGGATTGGCGATCGTATATATATGTATATACACGCTGTAAAAAAAATTTGTTTGAAAATTGAAGAATAGGAATATTGGAAGCTTTTTTATATAAACTGTTTCTCAAATTTCTGATACATGTGCGTTGCGATTTTTATACAGTAAAATTTGGATTTTTCGTGACAATTTTTGTAAATTTCAAGTTCCAGTACATTCGATTTACTATTTATTTTTACAGTGTACACTGTTAAAAGAAAATGTAAATTTTATGCAACATTACATTACTTTTATTTATTTACATAATAAATTGATTACATTAAAATTTAATCCACTTTTACAGTGAAATTAAAGTAAATTATTGGAATTAAAGTACTTTTATGAAAATGAAAAGTAAATTCTTTAAAGTAAAGTAAAATGAAAGTAAATTCTTTAAAGTAAAGTATTTCTAGAGTTTTGAATATTCGGTACGTTAATTTTTCATTACAATTGTACATGAAAGTTAAAATACCAGTTTATGCATAGAAACTTCCAGTACCGATACATTAAATTTCATACGAATTTTCTTTACAGTGTGTTTATATATTGTTTATTTCTTGGGGATATATGATATATATGTATACAGAGAATTCTCGGATGCATTGGGTGTAAGTAAAAAAAAAAAAAAATAGGACTGTGGAAGTAGAAAAAGCATGAGACCGTGCAGACTGTATTGGGCTGCCGATCTCTTCGGTAGAGACATCGGAGCGGCTGACCAGGTTGGGCCGGACCCGGGCTTGGGTAATGTCAGCTAGAGTCGTGTGTATAATGCAGCCGTGGCGAGATAGCTGTACCGCGAGTTCCACTGTACGTTCAATGCACCGCGGTTGGTGCGGGAGCAGCGGCGAGCTCGTAGCCGGCCGGTTGAGCAGTCGGAGCACTTTCTTCGTTGACCCAGTGCGCGGAAACGTACGTAGAACGATACGCCCGAGAATGGACGAGAGTACCGGGTGGTACTACGGCGCACTGCAACGCGAAGTCGTCCCGTGCGTACGTGGAACGTAAAAGCACGTGGCAAACGAAAGTCGACCTAATGGGACGATTCTAGACGCACAATGCGGATTTCGGAAAATAAGACTGTTTAGGCGCGTGCTTGGGTCTTTAGTTTTTGCAGATTTTTATTGAGGCTCCAATCGTAAATCTATAGATTTTAATAGTAGACCGTACAATGCTTTTCTGCTGTAATCTACAATTCTCTTAAGTCTAAGTAGACCTCGATCTATGTTGACTCAATTCGTAAATTTATAGACATAAATAAAGCTTTATATAAAACGCAATATCAAGCTTATCTACACAGTAAGAAAAGTTTGTACTTTTTACAACAACTTATTGTCCACAAATTTTCTAGTTTTACAAACAAAAGTACAAATCAAAATTGTCAATGACATGGGAAATAAAAGGACAGGTTCGTATATTCAAATAAGTGACAAACAAGTTTGTCACTTATTTGACAAAATTATTTTTACGAAATTTCGCATTCCGATTTTACGAAATTATTTTTTACTGTTTACTATAATCTACTATAATCTATTCACTTAAATCTACGTCCGCCTTGATCTATGCAGACCCAAGTCGTAAATCTGCAGAGTTCGGTAATATAAAGGTAATACAATTTATATTCGGCAATATAAATAAAAATATAAATAAATAAATTTAGTGAATAATAGTTTCATATTCAGTTAGTTAATAATAAATAATAAAGTTTATTTACTGTAATCTACTATCTGCTGAAGTCTGGATAGACTTCGATCTATGTGGACTGAAGTCATAAATCAAAACTTGAGTAGTACGCAATAAAAAGTTTATGTACCATAAACTGCTGTCCATTTAAGTCTTCCGCAGTTGTCCTTGTTGTTAAAGAAACGATTATTTTTTACACGGCCGGTTTTGCCTGTCCCTTCGCTCTCCAAATTTATTCGTGTTGTCTCTGACGTTTCGAATATCCTCGTACAGAATTGGAGTGCAGGAAAGTAGGAACATGCGACAGGCGAACACAGACCGGGAGAGCCATGAGCAGTTATTGTAGGCCGGACACGCGTGGGTTAATGACACGTAACTATCCCATACAAAATTATTAAGCTTCTCGTGTGGATGCTGACTTGTCGGGCGGTGAAAGGTTCGAGAGAGCAATATATCGGCCGGCCGAGGATCCAAAGGGCGTAACTCCCGTTTAAGTACACCGGCCACACGCCCTTCTCGTTCCCAATAGTCGACATATATATCCAGTCGAGATAGCGCGTTACTAAACTCGGAATAACTAATAAGCAGATATTATTGTGTACGCATTATGTCCTATATCTGGTTATACGTGTCATTGAAACTTCGTAGGGCGAAGGAGTACACGTGGGCCTTTACGATCGTGAATTAAGAATCAAACCTCTCGGCGTCAAGACTTGACTACGCAACATAACAACAACGATAATAATAATAATAATAATAATAATAATAATAATAATAATATGAAAATAATTAAATTTAACAACTCAAGAAGAGAGCCTTGGAAAAAAAACTTGTAACCCTAAGGGCATCAATAAAAACTGACAAATAACATTAATAACAATGATAATAATAATAATAATAATAATAATATGAAAATAATTAAATTTAATAACTCAAGGAGAGAACCTTGGAAAAAAAACTTGTAACCCTAAGGGCATCAATAAAAACTGACAAATAACATTAATAACAATCATAACGATAATAACAATGATAATAATAATTCATACAATAATGAGACTTGTCCTACGTTAATTACGCGTGAAAATGGCCGAAGGTTGCACTTAATTCGGAGCTGCTGCACTAGTGTGTCGAACGAGATGGAAATTAGAGACGAGATGAAAAAAAAAATGTATATACATATATATGAGTATCGGATCAAAGCGAGAGTCGGAAGAGCGAAAAAAACGTGGATGCAAATCCAGCAACGGTAAATCTTTCTATTAATATGTGTGTTGTAAGTGTGGAGTAGCGCACGCAGGTTAAATGCACTCGCGTTTCGAGTGGGCCTTTAACGGTTTGCCGTTTGCATACGTGTACACATAGTCGCACATCGTGCATATTATGTAGGTAACCGGGTACGGCATGAATATGCTACATATCGCGGCGCATACTGTAATAACGTGGGTGGCGGCGGCGCGCACATGCGTGCTCGCTCGTTTCGAGTAGCACCAGCCACTCATTACCGGGCAGAGACGGAAAATCGTGTCGGAGATACGGGAGAAGAGCGAAGAGAGGAAGGCAAAAAATGATGCCTTGAAAAAAAAAAAAAAATAATAATAAACGAACCGCTCCGACGCTCGGTAATTGCCCGGTGAATTTAAACGAGCGTCTGGAGAGTCAGTATTTAATATCGTGCGCAATACATTACGCCCCGTTACATAAAGAATTTCTTTGAAGCTGCGAAAAAGGTAAATAGGAGTAAGAAAAAAAAATTGAAATATTAAATTTTATTGAAAAATTACACGCCCCCCCCCCCCCCCCCCCCCTCCTCGGTTGAGCGTTACCATTACGCAATACATGCTCGCCTCTCGATATGCAGATGGCAATCTTTGCATCCAGCTACAACTGTCTCGGATCTGTACTCCGATTCACTTCACGGAAATATATGGGGCATTCCATACCGTTTCGATCTTGATCTAACCAAGGTCGCAAAAAATCTTACATAAAACTAAAACTTGACTATTTTCATATGCAACACTTCGTTTTGGGAATTTTTTCGAATTTTTCCAGAGTTTTTTTTTACTTAAAAAAAATAAGAAGTCTTTGGAACAATCTGAAAAAAATGCAGTGACATATAAAAATGGTCAAGCGATAATTTGACTTATCTTTTCTTCTAAGTTTCTTCACTGTTTTTTTCGAAAAGAAATGACAAGGTGACGCCAACCCACTCTGGCTCAGATTTTTACTTTTTGTATATATGATACAAGATTTTTCAGAAATTATCAGATTTTTAAGCGTCGCGATCAATAACTTCATTTTTTGAATCATAAATAATTATAAACAATTTTTAAAGATCTAATAAAAAAACCTGTGTGCTTTCGAGAGTTACTTCAGTCTTATAAAAAATAGCTTCTTAGAAAAATGGTACGGAATGCCCCATATATAGATATAAATCAATATATATAGACATATACATATAAGTATCGAAGATCCAGCGCGGGGCGTGCATATATTGTGTAGTAGATAAGTAGTTAAGGTGGTGTGGGTGGTCAGACCTCGAGTCGATCGGGCGCGCCTCGTGTGCGAGACTCTTGTATTCATCGGGGAAGTTCTTACACACGCACACACACACACACATATATATATATATATATATATATATATATATATATATATATATATATATGCTTAGAGAGGAATGGGCCGTACGCACATAAGTACTTCGGTACTTGGAGTAGAGCACTTCGGGCGCGGAGAGTGAGCCTCGTCGAGTTCCAATGCCGGGCTCCCTAATGAGCGATCTCACCGATTCTCTTTCTGCCGGGTCGCTATACGCGATATAGATTTCTCTGGCTGTGCGCGATACGCACGGCCCACTGTTCCCATGACCATTAGTTCAGATTCCGAAATTTTTCTACGCTCCCTCGTTCCCGGTTCGTTCTATACGTGTTTGAGCCTCACCGGTTCCAGGTTTACCGGCTCGGTCACGCGATCAGGCACTGCAGACGCCGCACAGCCGAATAACCGAGAGCGCTGCGGTTGATGAGAATCAATTTCTCACGAGAAATTCCTAACTTTGTTTTATTTTATTTTTTCTCTCGCGCGAGGATAACGTAACTTTTTTTTTATGAATTATTAATCATTGATGTAAATTTGTTGCTCTGGAATCTCTCGATGTTTTGCATTTCTTTTTTTTTGGAGCTGGAAGATACTTCCTTCCTCATAGTGCGCTAATTATTCCTTTCACAGCCGCTGATGTGTGCGCGCGGTCTATATTGGAGTCTTTTCGCGCTCGATTCTCTCACAACTTTTTACACTTTCGCTCTAACGCCGGTTGGTGTGCAATTACGTTGGACAATTTTTTTTTATACTGCGCAGGCATATTTTGCTCGTTTTTTGGATCGCAGTAAAAACTGGAAATTGAAATTCGGAATCGACAGATAAAAAAAATTATAAATCGGTAACAAAAACTAATAAATTTGATTCAAAGATTCCGACATCGAACGGTCAAAAACGAATTCTCAAAACGAAGTCGATGCTTCGCTCGTGAAGAAATTTGATTTTCACCGGAAACGGTTCGTTTTCCGGACCGCCGAGGACAACGCGAATTTTTTATGAGTTATTAATTATGTATGTACATTTATTGCTGTGGAATCTCTCGATGTGTTCCTCTTTTTCTTTTTCGGAGCCGGAAGTTACTTCCCTCTTCATAATGTGTTAATTATTCATTTCACAGCCACTGCATGTGCAGGCTCTATATTGAAGTATTTTCGTGCTCCATTCTCTCACAACTTTTTACACTTTCGCTCTAACGCCGCTTGGCGCGCAATTACATTGGACAATATTCACAGCGCGCAGTCATTTGCTCTTTTTTGCATCCCAGCTCGGACAAAAAACTGAAACTCACTACACTGACAAAATAAATGGTTGGATCAACCAAGGCGCGATGGTTCAAAAGCGTTATTTCGTTTGCACAAAAAAATTCTTGTTTAAATCGACATATTGGAAATCGTCTGAAGCGAACAATCGTTCACCAAAAAAAAATTCATTCGTTGTGTCAGCCAGATAACGTTTTGAACGTATGTCACCATGACTTGGTTAATTCAACAATTTTTTTTTCCTCAATGTATCGACCGATAAAAAGCTGATCTATTTTGCAAGGTTCTTTTTTTTATTACGGGTTCTCGATGGTCGTCCAAAATGCCCTCAGTCGACTTTAAAAACTATACATTGAGAAAATAAAATTTTTGGATGAACCAAGATGCGTTCATTTTTAAACTTAATTCAAACTTAATTCAAAGGCGTTATTTAGTTAGTACAATAAAATTTTTTGTTGGAATCGAAATATTTTGAATCGACTGAAGCGAATAATTGTTCGATAAAATAATGATTTAGTTGTACCAACCAAATAACAGCTTGAACGTATGTGACCAAATTTGTTTGATAAAAAAAAAAAAAAATTCTCTGTAACAAATTTGAATAAAAAAATTCCGACATCGAACGCTCAAAAACGAAGTGAGTGAATCTGATTTTCACCGGAAGCGTTTCGGTCGCGTTTTCCGGACCGCCGATGTCGGATTTCACTTTCCGTTTCGTCGTCCGCGGAGTCGTCTCCGGATTGTCTTCGCGCCTCGGGAGTGGCAATTAATCATCCCCTCGAAACTCTCCGCCGGTTGGAGACCCTGACTAATTGGTCCGTAAAACTAGAGGAGAACTCGTCGCGCATCCTCTCGTCGGGCCGCGCGTGCGAGTTACGCGTCGCCCGCGGGACCGGGCCTCGTTTCGCGTCTCGTTCGGTGAAAGTGTTGGGAACAATCCCAGCCGCTCTTCCACACTCCTGTGACACACCGGAGTATACTCGTCTAATGTCTCGCAGTCGCAACTGCTGAGCCGCGCGTCTCCCATGCCGAGTCACCGACACCTTTCAAAAAGGGAAACTAATTATCTTAGCACACTGATAAAAAATACGGTTGAACCACCTAAGATTCGGGCAGGGACGTTCAACTAAATATTTTGTTGGTATAGCTAAAAAATTTGTTAGTTCAACAATTTTTTGGGTGATTTCACCAAAATATTTTTGAGTCATAAAAATATTTTGTTCGATCAACTAAATACTTATTTGAACGTTCCTGCCCGAATCTTAGTTGATTCAACTGTACTTTTTTATCAGTGCATTCCGCATCTTTGGTACGTCAGTTTTTTTTTTTAGGACCGAAGACGATATGACGGATTAAAAAAAAATTATTTCTCGGAATCAATCGACGCATACGTCGTTCAACAATTTGTTGGGTGATTTCACCAAAATATTTTTGGGTCATTAAAATATTTTGTTCGATCAACCAAATATTTATTCGAACGTCCCTGCCCGAATCTTAGTTGATTCAACAGTACTTTTTTCATCAGTGCATTCCGCACCTTTGTTACGCCAGTTTTTTTTTTAGGAGAGAAGATGATATGACGGATAAAAAAAAAAAAAAAATGATTTCTCGGAATCAATCGACGCGTACGTCGGCCGCAGGTTTCACCGGCTGCGGCATATTCGCGTACATGTATATATGTATATACAGTGACGTTATACGAGATGCACAAGAGAACTCGCCGGAGAACTTGGCTGGCAGGTCCTCGTCCCATTTCAAATGTCAAGTGCACCCGCAACGCTCGGGCATTGCGGAGTCGCTTAGCGCATTATTCTCTCGCTCTCTCTCTCTTTCTCATGCTCCATCCCCTCCAGATCTTGAGCGAAGGAGTTCTAGCCGGTCGAATGCTTGGAACATTATCCGATAAACAGTTTACGGTCAGGGATGGTGTGAATGGTCATGAAACTCTGCACTTTGGACGGCGATTCATTAATCTCGTACTCGATGTTTTAGGTATTTAATAATTTTATTTAATAATAAAGAACTTCTGTATAAATAGTTTCTGATTGTAGATATTCAATTGGTTGCACCATAATTATGGTTGCAACAATGATTTTTTTGGTATTGTAACTGCGAAATGTGGAAGTTCACCTTGGGAATTATATTTAATGGTAAAAAATCAGTCTTGTTGCATTCACTATGTAATTTTTTCCCAGCGTATGCACCTAAGACGTGTGATTTATAAAGGGTTAACCGAAGGAGTCTAACTGGTCGAGCGGTTGGAACATAATCCGGTAAACAGTTTACGGTCAGGGATGTTATAAATAGTAATGAAACTCTGCACTTCGCACGGCGATTCATTAATCTCATACCTGATCTTTTATATAATAATAATAATAATAATAATAATAATAATAATAATAATAATAATAATAATAATAATAATAATAATAATAATAATAATAATAATAATAATAATAATAATAATACATTATTAACATGAGGACGCTCTGTGCGGCAACTGGGACGTGTTCGGTCACGGGGACGTTTACCTTATAAGCGGTAACGAAACTCTGCACTTTGCGCGGCGATTCATTAATCTCATACCCGATCTTTTATTTAATAATAATAATAACAACTATAATAATAATACAAACACATTATTAACATAAGGACTGGTGCATAAGGTTGGCGAGACAAAACTGGTGTTCATTAATTAATTTCTTAAGCGCGGTAATATACGAAGAGGGTAGATAGCGTGCCGCGAGGCGCTGGGATAGTTCCGAGGCATTCGATATCACCGAGTATATCACGTTCGCATTCTTTGCTCTAAGCTTACCCTCTCGCGCTTTATTTCTCTTTCGCTCCCGAGTTTATCTCGATGTCATGCGAGCCGCTGCCCGTCCCGACGGCGAATATTTACCGTAACGAATGTTTAACGAGCCCGTTTTATTTATGTATTTATTTATTTTTTCATTTTTTATTTTTTTATTTTTTTTGCTGCTCGTACGAGTTTCCTCGAACTGTTTCATTTCGCAGCGTTGTCTCGCGGTTGGAGTGGCGCGCTCTTGAATTTTTAGCGTCGTCGCTACTCGGAAATTGACACCGGATATACAATGTGGCGAACGGAGACGTTCTCGTTCTCCCGGAATTCCGTTCGTCGCGCCCGTACATCGTCGAGCGGAGTTGACCGCACTAAAACTTTATACCGTTCTCTCCGGTGGCTCGAAACTCGAAACTCGGCCCGGCGGCGGTCGAGGGGGCGAAAATGGCTCGGCGTAAAAATGATATTGTTCCAGGAGAGGGACGAGAGAGAGAAAGAATGAAGAAATAAAATTCGACGTGGATATTAGCGGGTACCTACGAGCGATAGTTTCAACCTTCTCGAACACGCCTCTTCGCATCGGAAACCTGCAATTGGCGCGGATGGTTCGGTTTTTGTGTATTGGCTGGCGATGGTTTGAAAAAACTTAAATACGAATAATAAAAAATGCACCAAAGCGCCGATTTTCGGGCCACAGGAGTGGATGATTATTGCAACGATTCTCGAACCTGCCACCTTGTATTGGAAACCTGCAATTGGCGGCAACGATTCGGTTTTTGTGTATTGGCTGCCGATTGTTTGAAAAAACTTAAATACGAAAAATAAAAAATGCACTGATGCGCCGATCTTCGTGCCATAGAAGTGGATGTTTTTTGCAACGATTCTCGAACCTGCCTCCTTGCCTTGGAAACCTGCAATCGGCGCGGACGTTTTCGGTTTTTGTGTATTGACTGGCGATAGTTAAAAAAAAAAAAAAATGCGATAGTCAAAAAACATATGTAAATAAAAAAATCACTAAAGCCCCCATCTTCGCACCACAGGAGTGGATGATTCTTGCAACTATTCCTGATACCGCCTCTTTGCATTGGAAACCTGCAATTAGAGCGCTCGTTTTTGGTTTTTGTGTATTGGCTGGCGATAGTTGAAAAAAAAAATATATATATACAAAACAAATTCACTACAGTGACCATCCTCGTGCCGCAGCCGTGGATAATTATCGCAACGATTCCCAATATCGCCACTTTGCATTGGAAACCTGCAATTGGTGCGGACGATTCGGTTTTTGTGAACTGGCTGGTGATAGTTCAACATTTTTTAAAAAATCACTAAAGCGCCCATTCTCGCGCCACAAGAAGTGGATAATTATTGCAACGATTCTCGATATTTCACCTCGTCCGCTTTCTACGTTTCTCACTACCGTGCCTTCTGATCGTTTACACCTCTCATTTAAACTTCGACTCCTTCACGCTTCGACCAGCGAAGCTCCTGGAAATCCTTTCGGCAGCTTCGTCCGTTCACCTGCTCTTCGGCAATTTCATTCGTGCGGCTTGAAGCCTGAAAAGCGTTTACTTTATTTTCTTCGCGAAACCCCGACCGGGCCATTTTATTTTATCAAACATTTTATTTTATCAAACATTTTATTTTATCAAACATTTTATTTTATCAAACATTTTATTTTATCAAACATTTTATTTTATCAAACATTTTATTTTATCAAACATTTTATTTTATCAAACATTTTATTTTATCAAACATTTTATTTTATCAAACATTTTATTTTATCAAACATTTTATTTTATCAAACATGTTATTTTATCAAACATTTTATTTTATCAAACATTTTATTTTATTTTTTACTTATTTTTTTTCACAATATACCTTTCGTTTCGCGATGATAATATTCACAGTAGACATTGAGCGCGAAAGAGATTACGTAGGTGTGGCCGGGATCGTTGCCTGCAGGATCGTGAGACGCGCGTCCGGAGTACGAAATCCAAAGCGGGACAGGGGAATTCCGTGGGCTGAAATCTGTTTCTGTCTCTTGGAGCCGTGATCGTAAGGGAGGGTGGAGGGGGGAAAGGAGTGCAGGGAATGGAAGCCCCGATCGGCGTCGCCTCTCATTATCATCGAATGCCGAGGTACGTCGATCCCCGTAAAACTCTGAGATCGCCGAGAGATTGCCACGGGGAATCGACCATTGCTGCATGATCTCCGAATCACGCGATAAAACAACGCCTTATTGTAATTTTTACCTCTATAGCGCGCGCTATAGTTCTTCATCCAAAGCTCATCGAGGCGCGTTTACAAACTATTCGCTTTATCGTCAACACTTCTCACCTTCTTGTTCTTGTTTTCGTTACAGAAAGATGCCGGAACACCGTTCAACGTCGACGCAACTGGGCGCCGGAGCGACGGGCGCTTCTATGGTAAGTCCAAACTTATTTACAAAAAATTTAACATGAAAAATATAAACAAATTTTTCGCAATATTTTCGAAAAATATTCGTGTAGTACACAATAAGTTTTCACATCTAGGAAAATTTTTGTTGATGTCCATTGTACAATTATTATTGTTTTTATATATTTATGTGACCTTTGGACGGTCGGGTAACGGTATTACTAAAATTCCGACTGCTTTTAGTTACTTAAAAAAAGAAAAAAATAGAAAAAGATTGTACGTTTTTAGATAATCGCTTTCCACCCCGCTTTTCTTTACAAGCGCCTCTATTTTTCGTCCACCCTCTGCTCACAATTTTTCAAATCCCTTTCATAATTTTCGGCGTCCTCTCCCTTTCAATGGTACGCCCGAATTCATTTCCAAAAAAATGTACCATAGAAAATAAATGTTGCGGTCGCAATATTTATCGAAAAATATTTCTACACGGTACAAAATAAGTTTTCACACCCAGAAAACATTTCTTATCTTCTCAATCTTATCATAAACAATAAATATTTACTATCTACCCTCGGGTCACTCAATCACCGGCACGGCCAAAATTCCGACTGCTTTCAACAACCACAAAAAAAAAAGAAGAAAAACCAACAGAAAAATTTCCAGCGATTTTAGGGAATCGCCTTCCACGCGCTTTCTTCACAAACGCCTCAATTTTTCCATCCCATAAATTTTTTTTTCGCGTCCCTTTTTGACCGAACAACGACGTCGTCGTCACGTCGGTGCGCAGCACGCACCAGGACAGGGGAAGAGGAGGAGGCCTCCGGCTCGATTCTTCTCGCGTCGTCTACCGACCTCTCGATCTCTCCGCTCTTCCCTCCGCGTGGTTGTGCCGGCCTCTCTCGGTGCTTCCTCCTCTTCACATCCTCGTCCTCTCCACCTCCGCAACAGCCATACGCGAGGCGAGGGACCGCGAAGAGCCGAGGCGTTCGCGCAGGAGGTTATATGTGTGCCTTCGGCCCGGGCTCGTGCACTGTAGTACAAAGTCCTTTTGATCTCGAGACAAAAGCTCCCTCTCTCGCGTTCCCTCGAGCGTCTGGGCTCTCGTCGAGGTGTACCGGAGAGTTGCGCCTGTGGGAAGTGAAATACGGCTACACAACGCCGTAGCCAAGGGAAGAAAGCGGCACGGGAAGAGGGACGGGTGAGACCTCTCTCTGCCGAGAGTCATGCCGTTGCTTAGCGACCTTGCTTGACCTCGAGTACCGGCAATCGGACTTTTTATATTTCGTACCTTCCATTCCGGCTCCCCCCTCCGTGTTTGTCGAAGAGTGATCCGCCACCGCCGAACCGCGACATTCGCACCGATTTATGGCAACGTTTTGGGAGGAAAATGAAGGTGATACTATAAATGTCACAGGTTCGAAGATACTTCAACAGACAGATTTAGGGTCGAATTTTAAGCCATTAGGTTGAACTTGATATCGAACTTACGGTTAAAGTCAAGGCCTAACTTGAGATCAAAGTCAAGCTCTAACTTGAGATCAAAGTCAAACCCCAACTTAAGATCAAAGTCAAGCCCTAACTTGGGATCAAAGTCAAGCCCTAACTTAGGATCAAAGTCAAGCCCTAACTTGAGATCAAAGTCAAGCCCTAACTTAGGATCAAAGTCAAGCCCTAACTTGAGATCAAAGTCAAGCCCTAACTTAGGATCAAAGTCAAGCCCTAACTTGAAATCAAAGTCAAGCCCTAACTTGAGATCAAAGTCAAGCCCTAACTTCAGATCAAAGTCAAGCCTTAACTTAGGATCAAAGTCAAGCCCTAACTTGAGATCAAAGTCAAGCCCTAACTTCAGATCAAAGTCATGCCCTAACTTCAGATCAAAGTCAAGCCCTAACTTAGGATCAAAGTCAAGCCCTAACTTGAGATCAAAGTCAAGCCCTAACGTAAGATCAAAGTCAAGCCCTAACTTAGGATCAAAGTCAAGCCCTAACTTAAGATCAAAGTCAAGCCCTAACTTCAGATCAAAGTCAAGCCCTAACTTAAGATCAAATTTAAGTCCGAACCTAAGATTAATCTTAAGTCCGAACCTAAGATTATTCTTAAGTCCGAACCTAAGATTATTCTTAAGTCCGAACCTAAGATTATTCTGAAGTCCGAACCTAAGATTATTCTGAAGTCCGAACCTAAGATCAAACACAAATTCGAACAAAAGGTTGTTCGATGCGACAGACTTAAGAGGTTCCGAGCGGGCGGTTGGGCTGATTTACAATGTTTGCCAGGTTGAAATTCACCATACGAGTTGGTAGTTTTTTTTCCGAAATGCTTCTCAGTGTATCGAGGACGACGAAGCGCGGGAGGAAGCGCGTTTGGAGATCAAGGCTAATGCAATCGTGTCCGAGCCTATCCTACGACAAGACTCGAGAGATATGCGTGACTTCGAGCCGTTTCGAAAGAGCCCAAGTGGTAAAGACTCGCGCCCGAACGGACACGGTTGAAACTACACGCCGCCGATTCCGCGGACTCGCTCGGGTCCGCGAGCGCTCGCGCGCATGCGCGACTCCCGACGAGCGGTGAGATGCTCGTTCAAAGTAACGAGGAAATAGCTCGTCCGATCTAGTTAGTTAGTGGGTATCATTAACAGGGTGGAGTGATTATGCGGAGAGCTATTTTTCGACAACCCTGCGAAAGAGCTTGACTGACATTTACGCGAAGTCGTCAGTTCGGTGCGTTTTAAAATAAAATCGTATGAAATTTAATGTACTTTTACTGGAAGTATTTATGCACGAACTGGTGTATCAAATTTCACGCGGAATCGTGATGAAAAATTAATGTACAGTACATAAAATTTTTTAGCACCTAAAGAACCTACACTGTAAATAAAATTGTGAATGTAAGGTACCGGACTGGAAGTTTTTATGCAAAAAGTAGTGCATTAAATTTAATGTACAATTGTGACAAAAAATTGATGTACTTTTTCATTGAAATTAAAACAAATTATTAAAAACAAAGCATTTCCAATGTTTTTACCATACTGAATATTAATTTTTCATTACAATTGTACCAATTTAATGTACCAATCATTGCATAATCATTTTCAGTCCGGTACATTACAATTTACAAATTTGCAAATTTACAATTACATAATTTACAAATTTTTTAACAGTGCATCCGAACTGTTAGAAGTAAAGAAAAACATTTCTGGAACTGAGGACGCCTCTCCATTCGGTTTACCCAACTGCATCCGAGGAATCTCTCCCCAGTTCATAAAGCCCCATCACACTTTTTGCAGATCAACAACTCCACAGTCGGAATTTTATTCTCATTTTATATTTATCGGCAAAAAATCTCCGTTCATTCTTTCGCACCAACATATCTCACCCACCAATTAAGCGACATCTCCCAAATGTCTTCCCTCGCAAATCACCCACCTCTTGCCCGCCACAAAATAAAAAACCAAACAAGCGACCGTGTTACTTCCATAAAAAAAAGTGTCGCAAAAAGATTTGCTGCTGGATCGCGGTTCGCGCGTGACCGTGGGCCATTCTCCCGGGCCGTTAAGTAGTAATGCCCAGCAGCAGATCAGACACTTCGAGATACCTACTTCTCTCAACAGTCCTTCCTTTTAATGATCCTCCATCGTGCTGAACCCAAAGAGTTACGATAACGCGATCGAGCACTCTATATACATCCATCCACACATCCATCCACACACGGTACACACATGCACACATGCACACATGCACACATGTGATCGGAAGCCGGGAAGTGTGCGACCGCTGGACGCAACGCGAGAAGCGGAGAAAGGCATCGTACATCGGGTCTACCTAATCGCGTTGCGGGAAACGAGACATTGGCTCCGGAGAAACAGAAACTGCAGACTCCCGACACTGTATATAAGTAACAGCGCACATATAGCTATAGTGTACACGACAGTGGAATAGTACAGAGTGCGAATCCCTAACGTGCGCGCGGACGTATACGCCAGGTAAACGCCAATGATCGGAATGTCGAGGGACTCGAACCGGCGGACAATACGCCTTACATATACGTATTGTAAGATGTATGTACAGAGACAATGGGGGTGAACGACGAGGGAACGGCGATGGGGCATACGACTCCGCTGGACTCCACGACTGTTCTTCGTAATACATATACATATACATATACATATACATATACATATACATATACATATACATATACATATACATATACATATACATATACATATACATATACATATACATATACATATACATATACATATACATATACATATACATATACATATACATATACATATACATATACATATACATATACATATACATATACATATACATATACATATACATATACATATACATATACATATACATATACATATACATATACATATACATATACATATACATATACATATACATATACATATACATATACATATACATATACATATACATATACATATACATATACATATACATATACATATACATATACATATATGTGATGTGTGTTTGTTTGTTTGTGTGTGTGAGGTTCTGTGCTCTTCGACACACGCCGCGATACAATTGCGAAGCACGACACAATGCAAACGAGCCGCGGACTTATGCTCTAGCTGTGCCTATATTATGCGCTCCTTGCCTTCTCGCGGACGCGCGACTCACGCCCGGTGCATCTCTCGCCGGAGGACACGGCGCGGGGATGTCGTTTACGAGGCTCTCGTGCAGCGTCCTCCGACAGGGGACAGCTACAGGAAATCGTCGCGATACCGCCCTCCACTTTGGATAATTATTTTATCGGTTAAAATTTATTTCGTTAAAAGAAAGTGATTTTTTTTTTATTTTGTTATTTAAAAAAATGGACGTAGAGAATCGTGAATTTGGTACATGGTTTTGAGGTGAAATTAATTGACCTATGCTCAGGTTAATTATCAGCGATATGCAATTGTCGTGAAACTGTCCTGCACTATTTTATCGGTTAAAATTTATTTCGCTAAACGAAAAACGATTTTTTTATTTTTTATTAAAAAATTGTGCAGAAAATTGCGAAGCTTTTTGGGCGCCAAACCAAATTGAATTTGGTGGACTGCACTGAGGTAAAATTAATTAATTCATAATTCTGTATCGAATTTAATTTATCGGTTCGTGCACAAAATTTTTCTGTAAAGCAATTTTTGTACAGAAATTATTACGGTTAATTGTTGATTAAAAAAAATTGCAAGAATTAGAAAAATTGCAGACGATCGCGAGATGTTATTCAGGGACGACAGCGACGAGTGAAAAAAGACTTTAATTGGTTCCAACGAGTTCTACGAGCGACACCGGAAACGGGACAGGCCACTACACCGTGGAGTTTAAATATTGTTGAAGGAGGAAAGATGAAATAAAAGTCCAGCTTGCCCACCCCGAGGCAACGATACAATAGCAGTGTCTCGGCGAACGGTTGACGCGAAAGGGGTGAGAAAACTCGTAGTTTGCCGGTCACTCGCCCGGTTCCGCTCGGGCGGACTCTCTCATCTGCAAAGAGAATCGCTTAACGAAGTTGGAACGAAAGGAGACGAGGCTGAAGGTGTAACGACTGGTCGGTGTACTCTTAAAACCAGAGCGAGAGGAAGGGATTAAAAAAAAAGAACCAAGAAGAAAAAAGCGTGCGACTATTCCGCTGAGCGCCGAGACTCGTCCAGGCTATCATTACCACTTTTAACTATGTGGTTTTATCTATCGGTGAGAAAATTGAACGGAGCGTCAGGCAAAAAACATTCGAGTTTCTCCGTTGGTTTAACCCTTCGACCGTTAGGTGACTGAAATAGCGAGTAATAGTCGGTAAAAAAAAATATTTCATGACAATTCGAGTTATCGAATTTGAACATTTTTTTTCGAACAAAAAATGAAATTTTATCCTCGGAGATTTAATGATCTCTGTAGAGGTCGGTTTCTGATGGATCGACTTTTTAATGTCTATGACACAGCCAACGAGACGCAGGATTAAAAAAAAATCAATTGCTTGTATAAAATCATAAAAAATGTCTTGTCACAATTATTTTCGTCGCGTCGAGTTTCTAATCTGAATAAAATTAAATCCATATTTAATAAGACACGCATTTTTTTGTAACCTGTAGCTTGTTTTTATCTCCTAATGGAGGCACAGTTGTACAGTATATTAAATTTAATGTACATTTTTACCAAATGCACAAAATAAAAATTCACAGTCGTACCTTGAAGTGTTGTGGTTTTTTTTTATAACGTAGAAGAAAATTTATTACGAACATACATATTATTACGAACATATTACGAGGTCCGCAATTCATTTTTTACATATATTATACATATATATTTTTTATACATTATATAAAACAACAGCCATGAAAAACCTCTAATAAGGACGCACCGCTCACCGTCCCAGGCAGCGACTTCCAGAATTTCAAACCCATCACAATAAACGACCTTTCGAACCAGAATTTACGGTAATTTCAGATGCATTTCCCAGTGTACTTTTGGTCCTCATCCTCTCTCGCCCATCAGCCTCTCCACTCGTCCCGCCCAGCCCGGCGCGAAGACACTCGCGCGAAATCATCCCGGCCAGCTCGCGCAGTCACGTCGACTTTAATCGTACGCGAAGCCGGGAGGAGATAGAAGGAAGTTACGCACAGTCGGGGGTCGAACCTCGCCGCCGCGGCTATTACACTCTTATCTCATTCGATCTCCACAATTTCTTTTTCCTTCCATTCCCATCTCCTCCCTGGCTCCTCGCACATCTCCCAGTCGTTCTCGGGTGTGACAAGGCGCTGATTATCATCGGGAAACACCCTTCCCACCGCGGATAAAAATTCCTCTATTTTAAGCCGAGTCGACAGAAAATAAATAACCGTCGCCCGAGCCTGGATGGGAAATTTCAAGTGGATGAGTTCTAGTTAATCACGCATTAGTTACGTCGCATCTCCCCGACTCGGCCGCTGGGACGTGGCCGAGTGTGCGTGTTTTGTCCGAAGACTAAAGGACCAAAGAAAAATTATAAAGAAATAACAAAAAAAATAAAAATAAAAAAAATAAAAAAACCCAAGACAAACCATGACGAGGGAAGAGGCTGGGTGAGGAAGAAGAGAAGAGGGCGCGTGAGCGACGTGTCACGCAACGCGCTCGAGAGAACCCCGTCGCAGTGTCCTCTCGGCCGTCCGAGCAGTCCCTGCCGGTGAACGCGCGTGCGCCGGACCGTTGGACCGGACTGCGGAGAACAGAATACAAATTGCCAGGGTAGCGCGGCCACGGCATACCGAACGGGCAGCAAGCTTTCCCGTCAGCTGGCGATCTATCGCCTTCGTCCCGTTTGCACCGTCCGCGCATGCGCGCACCGCGCCGCGGAGAGGAAGCCGATGCTGGATGGGCACTGGCCATTACCTATCTTTTACCAGCGGACCCGCTGACGCTCCGGGATTGAACGGTGTTTCACACGTTTGATAATTGAGCGAAACGGTCGTGGCTCGCCGATGAAGAAACAACGTAATGAAAGAGGTGAAACGAAAAATGAGAGAAAAAAACGCATGGAGGCTGATGATGATATTCCTTAAGGCATATTTACATAAATTATTGTAATGAGGGTGTTATTATTGTACGGTTATGATGAGGTTTTCACGGATGAATCCTCGAAGCGCCTCGACGACTTTGCGTCCGGACGCGTGTGAGTGGGTTTGATACGCATTGTACGGACAAAAGTTGTTCTTTTTCGCTAACAAAATGTTGTTCGTTGATTATTTATTGTTGTGGCAGGAAACATATTTGGCTGCTGCAGCAAAATATTTGATGGCACAGCAAAATATTTTGTTGTCCCTATTTTGACCCGGTTATGGTAATTAGTAAGTTATGGTAACAAAATTCTTGTTGTGCCAACAATTTTTTTTTCTCCGTGTGATTAAAAATTGTGCGTTTAATGCAACGGACTAGAAGTTTTTGGGCGACAAGTTTGTTCGTTTAATTTAGGGTAGAGTTGTGACGAAAAATCAATGAAGTTGAAGTATATTATTGGGTTTGAAGTAACTTCGTAGAAAATTAAAATAGATTGTTAAAAGTAAAGTATTTCTGAACGTTTTCATAGAATTTTTTTTTTACAGTGTAGTAGATTATTGGATTGAAGTAATTTGATAGTAAAATTAAAGTATAGTATTTTTTGAGTTTTTGATATACCGTACGCCAATTTTTCATCACAATTGCACACGAAATTTAATATACCACTTTGTGCATAAAAACCAGTACGTTGAATTCCGTACGATTTTTTTCACAGTGCAGGGAAAAATAAAAAAATTTAAAAATCTGATGTAATACAATCAGTTCGCAGCGTTCATTTTGTAGCGGTGTAAACTGACGTACTTACAAAATGAATAACGCAGTCGAACGTTGGTGGCTCTCGATATTGGTACACCGTTCGGTTTCTTCGGCGCGGAGAGCGAGCGGAGGAATCTCGATCTCTTATAACCCGCCCATTCGATCTTCGGATCGATAGATCCAATCTTTGGTGCGTCTCTCTTCGAGTCTCTCGGCTCGGGAGATTACGCGGCTCTTGCACCGCGCATAGTCTCCCCCCTCCCCCCCCCCCCGAGCCCCCCCGGAGTCCGTAATATCGTTTGACTGTTGTGTTTTAATACCGTGTATCGGTACATCTTCGCTATCGAGTGCTCATTCCAGATCTGTGTATCGATCGATCTGTCGCCGTGATAACGGTCTCGGCTCCACTTGCTGCCGGATCTCGCTCAGCGGTGGCCGACAAATATTTGCACTCGCGTAACATTATCGCCCCGTCATCGCGGTTACGACTCTGACAGAGATAGATGTCCCGAATATAGTTCTCTCGGGGATTTTTTTTGTTTTTTTTTTCTTTCTCACGGTGAAAAGTGAAAATAGTCCTTGGGGCGGAATTTTTTTTTTTTCATCGTGTTCATTTGGTGTTACTTCAACACGGTGCCTTTTTTTCAAAATCACACCGAAGGACTATGAAGTGGGAAAAAAATTGCCACCTTGTAATTAGGTTTATTAATTAATTTTTAATAATTAATTAATTCATAAAGAAACTGGCTCCAACTTTTTTTCAACCCGCTAATTTCCCGTCTCACTTCGGCCTTATCTTATTTCACCACCGCGCATCTTTTTAATTGACTTTCCCAAAAATCATCAGTGCTAAAAAAATGCCAAACTTTATATCGCTTCATAGTTGATATTTAAAAGAAAAAAAATATTACCTCGTCAAACGTCTTCACCACCATACATCTGTCTAATTAACTTTCCCCAAAATCGCACCAAACGCCAGCGAAGAATCGCCCTAAAAAAGCGCCAAACTTTATATCGCTTCATATTTGATTTTTAAAAGAAAAAAAATATTACCTCGTCAAACGTCTTCACCACCATACATCTGTCTAATTAACTTTCCCCAAAATCGCACCAAACGCCAGCGAAGAATCGCCCTAAAAAAGCGCCAAACTTTATATCGCTTCATATTTGATTTTTAAAAGAAAAAAAATATTACCTCGTCAAACGTCTTCACCACCATACATCTGTCTAATTAACTTTCCCCAAAATCGCACCAAACGACAGCGAAGAATCGCCCCAAAAAAACCGCCAAACTTTATATCGCTTCATATTTGATTTCCAAAAAAAAAAAAAAAAAAAAAAAAAAAAAAAAAAAACAGAAAAATTTATCTCGTCAAACGTTCGTCCCCCCGCCGATCTTCACTTTCGTTCCCTTGGCCGGGGTCTAATGAGGGATCTCTCGTCTGGAGGGTCCGCGCATGAAGAGCCGCGCACAGACGAGTGCACACAGCGGCCGGTTCGCCGGACCAGCGCGCCCTGCGATATTTTCGAGGACGGACGGTGGAAGGTGCGTCCCGACTCTTTCATTATTCTCTCTACCGTAGGTGGTACCCGCGAACGAGCATACGTTACCAAGCCCAGAAGCATGCGACGCTACGAGCGGTATGAGGATGCAGACGGCTTTTCATGTAACGCGCATAAGCAGTGCGAGTGAGAGAGACGAACCGGTCCCTTATAATTACAGGGTCCACGGCGCCCATCGCTATCGGGGGCCCCGCGCGGCCTCAGCCGCGGTGCGCGACGCGGGAAGGGTATGCACCCCGGGCACGTCCGTCCCGTCTCGTTCGTTCGTTCGCCCCGGCAAAAGCAAAGCGACCACCCGAGACGTTGTCTGGCGTGGCGATGCCGATGCTCGCCGCGCTCCCGATGTTTTCTTCCTCGCCGGCCGGCTCGTTTCGCGGCCGATATACACGCCAAAGAGAGATCGCGCCGGAGCCCCGAGCTTAAACTACCGAACTCCCGGGCATCGATGATAGGGCGCCCTTTTTTTTACGCCGTATTGTTTTTTTTCGCTTCCGGCTCGTCGATTTTCTATTTTATGTTCCGTCTCGAGCGAGACGGCGTTGCTCTTGATCTCGTGAATTTGGGCAAGAAGTACGTTGAAAAATAATTTTGTTGACGGGCGCTCTGCAAAATAATATTTATTTCATTTAAATAAATGTTTGTTTGCATTGAATAAATATTTACTGGAATTGACTAAATATTTATTGGAATTGACTAAATATTTATTGGAATTGACTAAATATTTATTGGAATTGACTAAATATTTATTTAATGTGGGTGCGAGCTGGACCAGCAGACTCCGAAATTACGTAGGTTTTGTCTGCTGATTATCCGACAAAATGATCATTTTTTTTTTTTTTTTTGCTTTTTACGTTCAGGGAATAGTTAGAAAAATGTTTAATTCTTCGACATAGAGTGTCATCGAGTAAATCCGTGCGTTTTTTTTTATGTATCCGAAATCGTGAACTCCCATCGATTATCGGCTACCCTTTTTTTATGCAGTATTTATTTATGATTTTTTCGTTTCCATTTCGTCGACATTCTATTTTACCTTTCGTCTCGAGCCACCCGGAGTTGCTTCTCTTTTTCAACCACGGTCAAAAATGCCTCTTGATTTTGCGAATCAGGACAAGTCGAGTTGGACGAGCGGGCTCCAAAATGGATTTATCTTTTATATAAAATTAAGCCGATTTTGTGTGCTGATAATTGAACGATATAATTTTTTAAGGCTTTTTACGTCCAGACAATAGTTGTAAAAAAATGTTGAATACTTCGACATAGCTTGTCATCAAGTCAGTATATTCGTGCACTTTTTTTCAACTATCTGAAATCCCGAATCCAATGTCTTGAAGTTCCGCGCCCGACAGATCCGAGCTCGTAGATAGCCATTATGCATTACTTATTACGCATCCACTTTGCCGTTCGAATATCTCTCCAAAGATTTCTCGTCGGTGGATTTACGAGTAAAACCTGCGAGGGTTTCATTGTACCTTTGAATATAAACTCGGCTCGGACAAATTTCTCGTCGATACGTAATAAACGGAGAATGTTGAACCGATATATTTATTGAAAAAAAGGAAGAAAAAAAAAGAAGAACGAAAACGACGAATAAGGAAATAAACAAAAAAATAAAAAATAAAGACGAGGAGGAAATATGCGGCTAGCGGTGAAATCGGTACAACATTGTGTGTCGGTTATCCGTGGCTCAAGAGCTCCGAGATATACCTACCACCTATATAACTTAGGTCCTTCGACGTATTTATCGATATCGTAAATCTCACAGTTGACTCTCGTTTTCTATAGCCGGTCATACCAGTAATACTGGTACCGGACACTAAATTTCATAAATTCCACACTCCCGAGCGCGGTCTCAAACGCCGATACAAACTTCTCTATGCTCTCGTACCAACTCTCCGCACTGTATAATAGCCGGTGTGAGGCTTGCTCGGAATATCGCGCTATAAGATAGAGCCACATAATACCATAATCTCTCTACATCCGCCCTCGCACACGCTCTCGTTTTATTACGACCATTATCCACTCCACCATCTTCATGAATCCGAGGCTCGGTTTCTCCTCCTTAGCACCTAAATTTTCGTCCAAAAGCCCTTTCATAAATTCGGCAAATTTTTTGTCTGCATCGATCAATTGATCGATGCAGGTGATATTAGATTTAATATCCTGGTCTCTTTGAATTTCGCTGTCACGTTGCTCTAATCGAGATACTCAGTTAAAAAAGATTTGCACATTTAACAAATGTTTCTTTTTAATTTTACAATTTTTATTTTATCGTTTTTATTTCATTGTTTTTCGTGAATAATACCATAATATTTCTACATCCGCCCTCGCACACGCTCTCGTTTTATTACGACCATTATCCACTCCACCATCTTCATGAATCCGAGGCTCGGTTTCTCCTCCTTAGCACCTAAATTTTCGTCCAAAAGCCCTTTCATAAATTCGGCAAATTTTTTGTCTGCATCGATCAATTGATCGATGCAGGTGATATTAGATTTAATATCGTGGTCTTTTTGAATTTCACTGTCAGGCTGCTCCAATCAAGATGGTCAGTTAAAAAAGATTTGTACATTTAAACAAATGTTTCTTTTTAATTTGACAATTTTTATTTAATTGTTTTTCGTGAATAATACCATAATATTTCTACATCCGCCCTCGCACACGCTCTCGTTTTATTACGACCATTATCCACTCCACCACCTCCATGAATTCGAATCTCGGTTACTCCTCCGTCGTACCTAAATTTAGGTCAGAAATCCACCTCTTAATATATTCGGCAAATGTTTCACCTGCATTCATTAATGTGATATCGTGGCTTTTTCGAATTTCGCTTTAACCTCGTTCCAAACGAGACACCCAATAAATAAAAATGAAATAAAATTAAACAGTTAAAAAACATCCGTTTCTCGTTAATTTTTACAATTCTTTATTTTATTTCTTCATCAATGAACCGTACCATGAACGAAAGAAAGAATTGCAACATTACAAATAAAAAAAATAAAAAATCATCGGTATTCATCGACGAAAGAAAAAAAACATTTCTGTTATCGCCCACCGCAACCCCAACATTAAAATTCCCAAAGGAAACAAAATCACCGAAACGAGCCTCCAGACTGACGAGTAAAAAAAAAAGTCGGATGACGCTGGTTTTGTGATCAGACCAAAGGGGGTTCTTGTGCTCTCCATTGTCCGTCGTCCTCGTCGCCTCCTCGTGACCCGTCATCGTTTGCATACCAACGTTGGTCGCCCCAAGTTGGATCACGGACCGTGAGTCCCGAGACGACTTTGCTCCGCTATGGAACGCCGCGCCGCGCGAGGAAATAAAAATAGAGAATCGAGCCTCGGTAGATTTCGCTCGGCCAAGTGCAGTTGGCTCGGCCGACGAGTGCGCGGGATGCCCAGACGCAGAGCCGCGGCCACCGCGGCTAACACATTGTTAAAAGTACGGTGCACGGTGGAGTCGTGCACGTGCGAGAACATCGCAGCAGCAGGAGTAGATCGAGGGCCGAGTAGGGACGGCGTCGCGTCGTGACGAACGCCGAAGAACGGACGAAGGTCGAAGCATCATCATCAGCTCGCGGAGAGGTAACAGTGCGGCGTCTCGAGAGCCCTGAGGAAGAGCCCGGCTCGGCAGCGATCGTCGAGGAGACCCCCGGAGGACGCGGAGAATATTATTATCTCTCGAACCTGGGTAGAGTTCAGGGTAACGGGTAATGTCGTTTAGAAATTGGCTACGGTACCCGAACTATCCGCACTCCCGAGAGTGAGAGAGAAACGTACATTCCGATTTGACGGTAGCGAATTATAAAGTTTATCGACCCCCGCCGAGGACTCGACACTAATGAAATATATCCGTTGCAGTTTTTTGGACTGTTGTTCGTAGTATTTTTTAAATGAGTTTTTATTAGTGTGATTCATGTTACAAAGTAATGGGAATAAAAGTGTGAAAAAGAGCGACGATATATTTTATATCAATATATCGATATTAAGTGGGAATAAATTATTGAATATTGTATGTTAAATATGAATGAATTTAAGGCGTTTTATGGTGTCCGTTTAAGGCGAGTCGTGGAATTGTCCTTGAATTTTGCCTGACCTTGAAAAAGTCCTGGAATGTCCTTGAATTTTTTATATTTCCGAAAATTTGATTTTTTTTTTTCAATGTATATTTAGATTAGCAAATGTTTTTTTGTCTTTTTTTAAATGAATTGCCGCGTATTTCGACCTATTTTTTCTAAAGTACAGTGAGATGTTGAAAGTCTCGATTTTATGCACGGAAAATCGTATTTTTTCGATTTAAGTGGAAAATATTGGGTTGAGAGTAAAATGATTGTTATATTCGTGATCAGCGGGAAAAAATACGTGGAATATAGGCTAGAAACAAAAAAAATCGATTGAACAACGATTTTTCACTTTTTGAGCCACTTTTGGAAAAATGTCGATTTTCGTGATTTTCAAAGGTCGATATCTCGGCTCCCAATGGAGCTAGGAAAAATCCGGGGTGCCCATCGTGTTCTACGGGAAAAAATACACAAGATAGACCCTTGTGCGAAGTTTTTGAATCGTTTTATCGTGCCGTTTGCGGACGTTGAAAAATGTGAAAAATGGATTGGAAAGGAATCCATTGGAAAGGAATTGGAAGGATTGGATGGTAAGCCTTGGAATTTGTGATGAAATTTTTTTTGTCGGTATGAAAGGTTTTTTTCCATTTATAAAATTAACTGACGTATTCCGACGTATTCCGACGTATTTTTGTGCGCTGAATATGAATCTGCTGGTCTTTTTGTGCGTATGCGTATTTTAATTTGTTTAATAAATGTTCCAACACAACCTGGAAATGTCCTGGAAATTGTCCTCAAATGTCCTTAAATTTCGTACAAACTTTTTACTGCACGCCATGCACTTATACGAACTTTTACGCATCTATTGATTATAGTGGAGGATCATTATTTGTATTACATCCGATGTCTTTAACGTAGAAAAACATGGTTTGTGTGAAAAACATGCTTTTTTCAACAAATGTTTGTTAAATTACCTTTTTCAATTTTTTTTATTTATTTAACAGCATGTGTGGTGTGTGTGGGCGATCTATCAAGTGGCAAAAGTCTCGAGATTCTGCGGTTACGGCGATAATAAGGCTTCGCTCTCCGCGAAACCCGGCGAATGTAGCCGACCGGACTGCCGGGATAAAAATTCTCGAACGGCGCGTGAGAGAGGGCGGGAGAGATGATAAAATAAAAGTAAATGAAGAGACGAGACGGGCGGTAGACGGCAGACGTGTCGGAGGAGATTACGGTGCGGCTCGTTCGCGAGCAGATTTTCGGAGATCTCATTACCCTTTCCACCTCACCATCCGCGGAACGTGTTCTCACTCTCCGGCAGTCCTCGCGCGCGCTGAGCTCTAATTCTAACGCCGCAACGGATCAAAGCGGTTTTGGAATACATCCGACGACGCCGACACGCTCGTTAGTTATTATAACGACCGACACGATTCGCCCGAGTGGTCTAATCGCCGTCGACGACTCTTGCACCGCTCTCGACCCTTATCCCTCGTCATTTATTTTCTTCCGTTTTCCACCGTTTAATTTCTTTTTATTTCAATTTTAAAAAATTTTTTATTTCATTTTTTTTAACACCTGGCGAGAAGACGGAGTGTTTTGCAAACGACGTCGACGCGAAGATACCTGATTCAGGATAAAAAAGAAAAAAAATCATTAAATACGTAATAAGAATTTGTGTGAAAAAATGAAAAAAATCTAATGAAAAGTTTTTCATCTGCGGAAAGCAGAAAATAATTTTACGACTCGGGATGAAAGTTTCCGATGCAGTTGGGAAACTCGAATGCAAGGATTCCGACCGGTGCTCACCCGATTGCATCGCAGAGTTTTCCCCTATTCTGTGAAATTATTCTCTGCTTTTTGCGCATTAACGATTTTTTTAGTCGCGAGGGTTTTTTTTGTAGTAATAAATTGTATTTTTTTTTTTTTTTTCAATTCACAGTTTATTTAATTTTTTTTACCTCACGACTGAAATGACAGAGGATCATGCGTACGACTTTGCCGCGAAAATATCTGACGCACGATAAAAAATAATTAAGTACGTAATAAAAAAAAAATAAAAACCTCGAATGAAAAGTTTTAATCTGCGAAAAGCAGAAAACAGTTTTACGACTCCGGATAAAAGTTTCCGATGTAGTTAGGTAACGCGACTGCAAGGATTCAGACATGCATCGCAGAATTTTTTCTCCCTTTTTGTAAAACTATTCTGAGCTTTTTGCGTAATAACAATTTTTCATTCAGAAGTGTTGTTTTTTATTTTTATTTTGCCTCCTGTAATTAAAGAGCCACGAGCCCGTTTAATCGAGGATTAATCTACGAACTATACCGTAGTGTACCCTAATAAACACCGCCAGATTTATTAAACGATCGTCCCGAGCTGCAACGTGGGCGTGGACTAGCTCCTCGCCACTGTCGGAGAGACCTTCCGCTATCGGAATTGCCCACTTACATCATTATTAATTGCCCTGTTATATATGTATATATATACACGCTAACCGCCCAGCTGAGTAACTTCGGTATACCATAATCTTATAACTTCTGCACGCATGGTGAATGCCGTTCCGTCGAAACATAATGCTCTCATTATGTAATAGCACCGGCAATATCATCGACCGAACTAATTTACAAAAAAAAATATCACGATCGTGAAATTACAGCCTTACATTTGGTTAATTAAACCTACGTTGTACAGGATAGTAGGATCGCGAATTCTCGGCGCGAAATTTCATATCTCGATTCCCGACTCTTCACTTCACTTTCTTCACACCTCGACCTCCGGATAGGGAAGGGCGGGGTAAAATGGACCATTTTTTACAATTTTTTTGCGGGAGATAAAAAAGTAAGGAATCTCATCACAAATAAGGCCATCGATATGCATGTATTTATTTTATTGTTTATTTATTTTGTTACTTACTAGCAGCTTGTGTTGGTTCATTACTATGTATGTTATGTTGTCTCGCACGCTTCGCGCGCCCACCTAGATCACATGTTCAAAATTCATTTCAGATACTATGGAAACCGATTTTTCGGAACTGTAGCAGATGGGATAAATTTCGGATTTCCGAATTCTATTCCATATGCTATGAAAACCTAAATTTGGACATTATAGCATATAGCACATATCATATGCATACAGGAAACACCAATGGAATTTCTGAATTTCGAAATCCATTCTATAGGGTAAAAGTGGTGAATATGGTCCACCTCGATTAGCACGTAAATCAATGATATATGGACCGGTCCATATTCCCCACTTTTACCCTATGCCATAATAATCGAAATTCCTAAATGATATCTTCCAAAAATAGATCCAAGCATCGACAAGTGATCTGTTCAAAATGGAATTCCGGAATTTCAAATCGATCTCATATGCTATGAAAACCGGCTTTGGCGATCGGGAGGGGGGTTGTCAGCTTCACCGAAAGGGGGCTTAAGGGGGAGAAACGAAACAGACATCCAAACCGACTTACAAATCCCCAATTTTCCAAAATGTACAGGGTAAAAGTGGTGAATATGGCCCACCTCGATTAACACGTAAATCAATGATATATGGACCGGTCCATATTCCCCACTTTTACCCTATCCGATTATTAATCAATTAATTAAATTATTTATCGATCCGTGTATTTATGTCGCTCAGCGACGCGCCGATCGTTTCGCAGAGCGGAACAATGCAACCAGACGAATGTCTGAGGGTGAGTCGATCGAGAATAACAAGAGAAATAAAATAAGCGGGACGAGCTCTGAATTCCGTGTCCGCGCTGAGCGAGTGATCGTCTCTCGGAGGCATACCGCGCGACCGTTGCCCGCGGATAACCGGTAATAGCGCCCGACGGTAACAGTAACAGTAACTGACCTACAGACTCTCCTCTCCGTGCATGTGCGGTACGTGTGCCCTCGCTACGGTGGTCCGGCGAGATGCTCGAGAGCGTCGAAGTTGTTGCGAGAAAACGCCGGTGGCTCGCAAGCGATTCATTCGCATCGGAGGCAAAACCTCGGACGAGAGTTTCTCTCTCGGCGCTTTTAAACTCTTCTCCGCCTGCGGACCTCGTCGGTGCGAGCGGGCGAGGGGGGGGGGGGGGGGAGAAAGTTTTTTTTTCGGCTTCGAACTCCCGGGCGGCGAGTCGAACGAGGGGGCAAAGAAACAGAAAGTAAAGTGCGCACTCGACACGAGTGCTCGATGAGTATTAAAGAGGAAAAAAAAAAAAGGAAAAGTAACGACCTGTTCGTAGAGCATCGGTTATGAAATTAAGACCGGAGGCCCAAGGTCCATGCGAAATATTATCGGGTAAGTGCTGGAGTTACGAGAGGGAAAGGTGACTGTGAAAGCATGAGAGAATTTGTACATTGTCATTTTTTTTTCTTTCACTCGTGGCGTTCTATTAGTGTTATTATTATTATTGTTGTGATTTTCATAAATGTTACTGCGTTTGTGCGAACGGCGTCGCTTCCGGGAAAAACGGTACTTTCGAATGGGTGTCTTCAGTGTAAGGGAGAGCGGATCAAAAAGGAACGACGGGGAGACCTTTCTTTCCGTGTTAAGCGAGGAGATCGGCAAAAGTGGTCCGTATTTCCCCCCCGGGGAAACACCATTTTACCACGCTTTCCCAGCTACGTTAACTTAGCACCTGACTTTAAACAATCGATTTTTTTTTGAGGAATTTGAGGAATTTGAGGAATTTGAGGAATTTGAGGAATTTTAGGAATTTTAGGAATTTTAGGAATTTTAGGAATTTTAGGAATTTTAGGAATTTTAGGAATTTTAGGAATTTTAGGAATTTTAGGAATTTTAGGAATTTTAGGAATTTTAGGAATTTTAGGAATTTTAGGAATTTTAGGAATTTTAGGAATTTTAGGAATTTTAGGAATTTTAGGAATTTTAGGAATTTTAGGAATTTTAGGAATTTTAGGAATTTTAGGAATTTTAGGAATTTTAGGAATTTTAGGAATTTTAGGAATTTTAGGAATTTTAG
This sequence comes from Ichneumon xanthorius, assembly GCA_917499995.1. Classification (NCBI taxonomy): domain Eukaryota; kingdom Metazoa; phylum Arthropoda; class Insecta; order Hymenoptera; family Ichneumonidae; genus Ichneumon; species Ichneumon xanthorius. The sequence continues at coordinate 12,773,726 of OU824205.1, read as the reverse complement.
GAATTTTAGGAATTTTAGGAATTTTAGGAATTTTAGGAATTTTAGGAATTTTAGGAATTTTAGGAATTTTAGGAATTTTAGGAATTTTAGGAATTTTAGGAATTTTAGGAATTTGAGGATTTTGAGGAATTTGAGGAATTTGAGGAATTTGAGGAATTTGAGGAATTTGAGGAATTTGAGGAATTCGAGGAATTTGAGGAATTTGAGGAATTTGAGGAATTTGAGGAATTTGAGGAATTTGAGGAATTTGAGGAATTTGAGGAATTTGAGGAATTTGAGGAATTTGAGGAAATAAAGCAATTTCCATTTGTAGTAACGAGGAAAACATTTTACAGCAATGTTATTTTAGGCACTCACTCCTTACACGTAAGAAATGCCTATCAAAATGACTATTTTTCACATCTTCATCCCATCGGACGTCCGTGTCATGGTATCTTCGCAACGAATCAGCGAACGCAACAAAAACTTGCAACGTAGACTTGTTTCATTTAGACAGGCAGTCGAGAATCGTTTGTAGTTGTGTGCTGTAACGTTAATTTCGTTTGTAGTTAATCGGAAACTACCAGACAGTCGATATGTTGCAACCGGCGACTTCAGGATCGTTTGTAGTCGTTTGTAGTTCATTTCGTTTGTGCTACCTCGAAACCTAATGGGAAGTCGATATACTGCGAGCACTTTTTGCAAAAGCGACGGTTCTCACCTTTTTTTTTCCGTGACTCTAAAAAGGACTGTTTTCCCTCGAGTGGATGAAAGAGGGTCGACAGTGGTATTGGGAACGCTTCGAGTATCGGCATTGAATCAGCGGTTTTCAACAACCTCCGTAAAGGTTCTCCGACTAATGCGATTTGGCGGCTGCGAAATGTCGAACGCTTAGCGAAGTCCAATTAAATATCTCCTTGAGTCGGAAAGGGTGGGGGGGGGGGGGGGGGCACGTTAATACAAATTGAGTTACAAACGAATTCAATCTACCAGCAATGTGTACTCGACCTATTCAAACCTATATATAGACATTCAACCTACATGTAAGGGAGAGCGGGGCAAAACGGGACAGAACGCAATTTTCCAACAATTTTTGGATGTCCCATTTTGCTCCATCAATACATCGGGGTTTTCTGCCCCGTTTTGCCCCACCGTCTCATCCAAAAATTATTGGAACATTACATATTGCTCCACTGTCCCAATTTAACCCCCCCCCCCCCCCCCCCCCCCCCCGATACATACGGATTTTCTGTTCCATTTTACCCCACCGTGTCATCCAAAAGTTATTGGAAAATGACGTTTTTCTGAACTGTCCCATTTTGCCCCATCAAGACGCCCGGATTTTCTGACCGTTTTGCCCCACCGACTCATCCGAAAATAATTGGAAAATTACGTTTTGCTCCATTGTCCCATTTCGCCCCACTCTTCCCTACCCGATACGTCTCGAAGAGCCCGCGCCGTTTTCAGGGTAGATTGCTGCGGGTTACGCGAAACGCTTGCCAGTGAAGTAATATGCCCGCTCTGTTTCCGAGCATGTGTACGAGAGAGAGAGACAGAAGGAGATCGCTTTTTCGAGGCATAATTATTTTTCGACATAGCTTCAATTTTGCTCTCCACCGAGTTTCGAAACCTTTAATATGCGAGTATTCTCAGCGACGTGACTCGTTCGGAATACTCTCGCTACGTGATCGTCTCCGGTGCGAGATTTTGCGGTCCCGACGGGCACTCGTAGCGTAAATTCTCTCACATCTCCCTACACGTGTATTCTCAGTGAAAACCGGGACAAAATGGCACAGAAAAATACCACGAAATCTTTCGAACTCGACCGAACGACCTTTAGTTTTTAGTTTGCCCATTTTACCCCGCCCTCCCCAAGTCCATATCGTGCGCCTTGAAGAGGGTCAAAATGGACCATTTATTACAAGTCTACGTTGCCATTTTTTGCGGAACGTCAAAATCGAGTAATCTCGAATGGAGAACACCGGTCCGTTTTACCCCGCTTTCCTGGACCCGCCCGGGAAAACAAATACCGTGAGGCACGTACGAGCGGCATTCAAACTGCTCTTGTTTCTCGATCCATCCGAACCCCCGTGTGACCGGCAACTTATGACTACGTCATTTCGCGAGTCCGCATGCGCATACGTGACCAGTCCAAAGCTGCTCGCACAAGAACTAACGCGTGCAGTTTGCTGTCACGCGAACGCGCCGATCGGATACCAACAAGTAAGCGCCAGCCAATCACTGTTACGTATTCTCGACCGGCTCTCCTGTATTCCGTACGTAGGGGAGAGCGGGGCAAAATGGCACAGTGGGGCAAAACGGGTAGTCAGACAAAACGGAATATTCCAATAATTTTTGGATGGTGGCGATTGTGGTATGTGGGGCAAAACGGGATTGAAAATCCGAACGTATCATTGGGACAAAATTGGGCATCCAACAATTATTAGACAATTGAGTTTTGCCTTCACTGTCCCGTTTTGCCCCGCTGTGCCATTTTACCCCGGTCTCCCCTAGTTTCATATTTGACCACCCTCAGTTCCCTGGGATTTCCCGTCCGCACCAGATAACATCGAAGCGGAACATAAAAAACGGGTCAACTCGAATGGAGAACACTGGTCCGTTTTACCCCGCCGGGGCAAACAAATACGGTGAGGCACGAAAGGGCGGTATTCAAACTGATCTCGTTTTTCGACCCGTTCGCAAACCCTCGTGTGATCGGTAACTTATGACTAGGTCGTTCCGCAATTTTGCAACGCGCATACGTGACCAGTCTCAGTGCCCTTGGATTTTCCGTCCGCACCAGTCGACGTTGACGCGTATCCAATCCACTCACATTGCACTGCACATTGCTTGTTCGATTGTCTTTTTTTTTCTTTTTTTTTCTTTCTTTGCCATTATGTTTATGAAATTTTCTTGCGTCTCTCGAGCCGACCAAGAAACCAAGCCTCATCGGCATTTGCGAAGGGAATGCACGAAACGCGAGGATTCCTCAAAAGTTTTCAAACTTCCGCCGCCCAGGGCAGCCTCGGAGCTTCGTTTGTCCGTACAATGGAAGCTGGCGTATCCAGACCGGTATCTATAGCCGGTTTTGTGCCATAACTGACAAGGATATTTACCACGGGGCCCATTGTGTGAATTCCGCGCAACCGACGTGTCGTGACATAATCGTGCCACGCACGAGGCGGCGCGTTATTGTTCTCGTTCGCCGGTTAAATCCCGAACGCTCCCGTGTTCGTTCGATTCTCAACGGTGGAGTTTCCGCGCCGGCAGCCGAGGTGATAAACAGTCGGGGAAAATTCACCCGATGATTGACGAAACGGAAATTATATTCCCAGAAATTAATGTTGACCGATGAACCCAACAGCGTCAGTCGAATGCAGGCTGATTGAATTCGCTGTGGGTTGGATTCGAAACTGATCAATCCAAATACACGAATATAATTGTCTACGGATGCATGAAACGTGTGCGGTGGAGTCTCCAGCATCAACTGCGAATCGACCTATTTCTGTTCGTCTTTTCTTTTTTTTCCACTCTCCTAAACCGCAGCCGAAGTGACAAACAGTCGGGGAAAATTTACCAAGTGATTGACGAAAGGGAAATTATGTTTCCAGAAATTAATGGTGACCGATTAACCCAACAACATCCATCGAACAACCCCATTCCGATGGATGCAGACTGATGGAATTCGTGGTGGGTTGGATTTGAAACTGCTCAATCCAAATACCCAAATATAGACTTGAATACCACATACGGGTACGGGAAAGGTGTGCGTTGGTCCTTCCTGTGTCAACTGCTAATTGACCCATTTTTGTCTTTATCGTTTTTTTCTACTCTCCTAAACCGCAGCCGAAGTGACAAACAGTCGGCGAAAATTCACCCGGTGATAGACGAAAGGGAACTATATTCCCAGAAATTAATGCTGACTGATTAACCTGACAGCGTCAGTCGAACAACCCCATTCGGATGGATGCAGACTGATGGAATTCGTGGTGGGAAAAATTAGGAACCAATGAATCCAAATTCCTGAATATAACCATATACACGGATGCATGAAGGGTGCACTGTGCAATAACCAGAGCCAACTGCCAACCGACCTATTTTTTTCGCCTTTTCTTTTTCTGCACTCTCCTGAACCGCAGAGTCAACAGACTTCGGGCCAACGGTGGCGGTGGAATTATCCTCCTCCCGAGAGTAACGGAGCTCGCGGGGATGAAAGAGAAAATGGAGTGATATTTGTGGCCTACATAGCAAACGCCCTGAAATATACAGTAGGTTTCGGGTACACTTCGTGTGCACGACGGCGTATATTCGTCGACCCCAAAGCCCCCAACGACTACTTTTCGTTCGCGTGCTGATGACAGACCCGCCGACTCTCTGGGGTACGTTCTGGATAGACACACCGGTCGTCCCTGTATTTGCCCGATGAGCAAGGACAGCTATATCCGAAATCCTCAAGAGTCATCCTGAGAGAGTGGTTAGCTCGTCTTCCGAATGTCCCGAAACCCCCAAAACGGTGTCGAACGGTTCTCCAACATGAGCTTTTACCTTTGATTTCGGTCGAAGGTGAAACCCCAATCCGGGGATCGACTCGTGACCCGTTCCGAGAGGGTTTAGACTCGAGTATTCCCTCCGATAGGTCGGAGTCCGCGTGGTGAACCAATAGTTCCAGTTTTCCGGCAAAATCGATGGTTGCTATTTACCTTTCACAGGATATTTTTGGAGATAAGGTAGAGCAGGCGAAAGCCGGTCACCAAAGGGACAACTTTAACATCCCAGCAGGGAAAAATTCATCTCTCGCAGGTTGAGGATTCTTGTATGAAAAAGGGGAAATCTGTAAATAGCGCCACTTTTCTGGACCATCTAAAACGGCGAAACTGACGTCAATCCTTTGGTTTCGACGTACTAAACGGGATAGTGTGGTAAACCAATAGTTCCAGTTTCGGAGCGAAATCGATGATTACTATTTACCTTTCCGCGGATACTTTTGAAGATGTAGAGTATGTAAATGCCGTTCACCAACGGGAAAGCTTCAACAGCCCAACGGTGAATAAAAAATAAATCATCTCTCGAAGCCTGACGATCCTTGTATAAAAAAGGTGAAGTCTGTAAATGGTTTTAAAACTTTTTCGGGACCAGCTAAAACGGTGAAACTGGCGTCAATCCTTCGGTTTCCACATGCGAAACGGGAAAACTGTGGTAAACCAATAGTTCCAGTTTCGGAGCGGAATCGATGATTACTATTTACCTTTCCGCGGATACTTTTGAAGATGTAGAGCATGCAAATGCCGTTCACCAACGGGAAAGCTTCAACAGCCCAACGGTGAATAAAAAATAAATCATCTCTCGAAGCCTGACGAACCTCGTATAAAAAAAGGTGAGATCTGTAAATGGTTTTAAAACTTTTCGGGACTAGCTAAAACGGTGAAACTGGCGTCAATCCTTCGGTTTCCACTTGCGAAACGGGAAAACTGTGGTAAACCAATAGTTCCAGTTTCGGAGCGAAATCGATGATTACTATTTACCTTTCCGCGGATACTTTCCGAGATGAGGTAGAGCAGGCGAATGCGGTTCACCACCGGGAAAGCTTTAAACATCCCAGCAGTGAATAAAAAAAATCTTGCACGAAAAAAGGTGAAAATTTACAAATGGCGTCAAAACTTTTCTGCCCCATCTAAAACGCTGAAACTATCCCCAATCCTTCGGTGTCAACATGCGAAACCGGATAAGTCAGAACTCCCTTGTCGATTCGCGCCCTCTTGCCAAGACCCAGCCAGGTCCTCGTTAGGTCCCCGGCTCAATGCTCTAAAACCGTCCACCAGGTAACCGCGACGGACTCAATCGAGCCACAGTTCCAATTTCCCAAGAAGGCACACGTTGTCTTCCCAGACGCCTCACGAAATGGCGTGACACGTTCGAGCAGCCTCGGACGCGAGTAATCGCCATGAGAAATCTTTGAGGAACACTCGTCTCTGTCTCCGCTGTGTTCCGTGCGCTTCTAACCAACCCGGAAACCGGAGGCTCCGAGGCTCTAACAACTCGGTATCACGAAGGTGAAAGAGCAAAAGAAGTCCATACAGCAGAGCGGAGAAGTTCTCCGCCACTACACCCTTCGGGGTGGCGATATCTCGCGTATGGTAGCAATCACATACATACATACATACATACATTCATACATACACACATACACATATGCACACATGTACATACACACATACACACATACACACACACACACACACATACATACATACATACATACATACATACGTACATACATACATACATACATACATACATACATACATACATACATACATACATACATACATACATACATACATACCTACAGTTAATATGCACACACACATCCACATATGTATATTTATAGTATCGAGCGCTGAGAGGCAAAAGGGCGTAACTCGCGCCATTCGGAATGTAAATCGATGCGCCTCGCCTCCTTCCGTTCCTCAGCGGTCCATGCGCATATAGCAGTGAGTCTCATCAAGCATCGAGGGCTTCGGCGTCGCGAACGTGTGCAGTCGCCTCTCTCTCGAGGGCACCCGACATTACGACCAGATCTAATTGAAACCGCGAACCTCGGGGCCTTCCACCCCACGACGCTGGATGCTTCCCACACACAGGCACGCTCTACGGTACCGCGAACGACGGTGCGCAACCGTCCCGGAGGCCTCGGCAATCGAACGCGAGAAACGAAGAACGAGAAGGAGTAACTCCTCAACGTGCCTCGAGGTTCCATCTCGGCCCTCCGAAGCCTCCACTCCCTCGTACGTCAGCTCGCTCCTCGCCTTCCTTTTTCTCACCGTTAATTTCAATTCAATTCGCAACATATTCTCGTTTATCGCCCGCGCCGATAAACCGGTAACCGAGGGGGGAATCGGTAGGAAAAAGAAGACGATATGTATATTTATTTTGCGTCGAGTTAATTCCTCGCGCGTCGATCGAACACGCGTGTCGCGATATGGCATTTCCAGGCGTTTAAATTGCCGCGACCTCAGCCCCAAGTTCAGCCGCTGTAACTCACGCGAGTCCCGCGGTCCGCCGACGTGCCGGGCCCGCGCCAGCGTCGGCGCTACACTGTACCACCGGGTGCTACAATTACGGTAATTACTTTGATCGACGCTAACGACGGCAACGCCGCTACTGGCAGCCGTACCGGTGGGTTTCTACCGTCGAACGAAAATGGAGAGGCGGCGCGCGGGTAAATATTAGTTGGACGCAAATCGACGAACTTCCATCGGCCGATTTCCTACCGGGGTTCCCTCGCTCCGCGCCCCTCGAGCAAACACTCCGCTCGCTGCGAACGCAATAATTTTGTCAATGAGGTAAATCGGGACGGAGGTTGACGCGGAAGCGGGGCGGGAATTAAAACTTAACGGGGTCAACGGGTGGCCTAATGGCTTTTTTACCCCTCTTTTTTTTTGCTTCCTCGTAGAGGAAGCTTTGTTTTCGTGAAACAAATTTTTTCCCTTCTTTTTTTGCTCCCTTACAGAGGAAGCTTTGTTTTCGTGAAAAAAATTTGTTCCCTTTTTTTTGCTCCCTTACAGAGGAAGCTTTGTTTTCGTGAAAAAAAATTTTTTCGAGATTTTAGTGTCAGAGTACTTAAAATAGTCCGAAACGTCGAGAAATGTGATTTTTAGCTGGCGGCCGGACGTACGTGTGTGTGTGTATATGTATGTATGTGTGTGACAGACTTGCGTCGTTTAAAACGACTATAACTCGGAAACGGTTCGAGACAGCCAGTTGAAATTTGGTACACTAGTAGAGTGGTCATGTCTCATCCCTCAGTGCAAGTTTCATGAAAATTGAGGCTCGTTTCGAGATTTTACGCGACTTTGAAATTTTTGAAGAAAAAACGTCGTGGTAGCTCTAAAATGCATAAATTTGGAGCAATCGTCCTAAAACTGCCCACAAATATACTACTTTGATCAAAGTCCTTTTAATAATTTTGTCAATGAGGTAAATCGGGATGGACTTTGACGCGGAAGCGAGGCGGGAATGAAAACTTAACGGGGTCAACGGGTGGCCTAATGGCTTCTTTTTTTCCTCTTTTTTTTTACTTTTTTGGTACACTGCAAGAGAGAATTATGAAAGAGAGTTTCCATCTCAGTATCTGCGGGACGAGCCTGGATCTCTCGGGCTTGTCTGATCTTTTATGCTACGGCAGGATGAGAGGCGAGAGAGGCTGAAGAATCGTCTCGTGGACCCGCGGGGAATTACGGAGCGGTCGTAGCGCGGAGCGGGGCAAAATGGACCACTCTTGCTAATTTTTTTATGAGGCACGGATGGAGCGTCTCGTCTCGGAGGACCGTTTTGACCCGCTCCCGCCCACATCACACAGCGCTCCTTCCAGGTCGCTCCTAATCCTTCGATATCCGGCGTACAAGCTTCTTTTTCGGTCGGAAAGACGACTGTGACTCACGTGGAGAAAAAAAATTCGCGGTATCGTCGCGCGATCTTTTAATTTGTCTCGTATCGTGTTCGGATCGGCCTAATGCTCCACCGCGACACCGTGAAATCGTCGCCGCCTCGATAAGACCCGTCGATCCGGTTCGGACCATAAACACTTTTTTTTATTTTCGATCGGAACGCCAAAGCTCCGAGTAGTCGCTGTCGTGAAAAAAATGTATATATCTATTTATTTTTATTTTTATTTTTTTTTATTAGTCGCCTTCCATCATAATTCGAGTCAAGTCTGTCGAAAGTGAAAAGGTCGTCGGGCAATCGGAGACTTGTCGTCGCGACGTTTTCGGAGCTATAAAGAGCGACCCAAACAGTCTGGAAGCGGAGTGAGACAGGAAGGAGCCAGACTGAATTTATTGCGGGACTGAGTTGTTGTCTGTGTGGCTTAAAAATTGATATACATAAATCGGGAGGGAGCGGGGCAAAATGGGACAGTGGGCGAAAAGGCAATGATTTTTTAATGGGGCAGTGGGAAAAACGGGGCAGCCAATCCGAATGTATCGTTGGGGCAAAATGGTCCATTCAAAAATTGTTGGAAAATTGAGACCCTAAAAAATGCACATATGTAAATATAGGGGAGAGCCTGTCAAAATGGTACAGTGGGGCAAGACGGGACAGACAATCCGGATGTATCGATGGAGCAAAATGGGCCATCCAAAAATTATTGAAAAATAGAGATCCTAAAAAATGCATATATATAAATATAGGGAAGAGCGGGGCAAAAATGGTACAGTGGGGCAAAACGGGTTAGAAAATCCAGATGTATCAATGGAGCAGAATGAGTAATCCAAAAGTTATTGGAAAATTGAGTTTTGCTCCACTGTCCCGTTTTGCCCCACTCTCCCCTATATACATATTTTCCAATTAATTTCTCCTTTCATCATAATTCGAGGCAAGTCTGTCGAAAGCGAGAAGGTTGTCGGACAACCGGAGGCTTGTCTTTCGCGACGTTATCGGAGATACAAAGGGCGACTCGAGCAGAGTCGAAGTGGAGTGAAACGGGAGGGAGCCGGAGTGAATTTATTGCGGGGGTGAGTCGTCCGTGTGCCTATGGCTTTTGGCTCTCTCGCTCACTTTTGCCCAGGGTTAATAATCCAGAATTCCGCTCCTGGCGCCTGGCACTGTTCTCCTCCTGTTCCTCTCTCTCTCGGTATACTTTCCCTCTCCGCCTCGGGCACTCACCCTCTCTATCTCCGTCGGATCAATAGTCTCGTCGAGTACAGGACCGTCTCTACCCAGCGGGCGCACTGACGGACTGACCGAAAGCGACCCGATCCAATTAATTCTCCAGTCTCCTTGTCAAATCCGGCAGAATCCAATCAGCAGCGATTTCTATCACACTGAACGGCAAAAAAATGCTTGCATATTTTTCTAACATTTCTCGGACACAAACTTCCACTGTTCTTCCTTGTTAATAAAAAAAATTAACCCTTCATTTTACTGTTTTATGTCAGTTAAATAACATGGTCCGTTAAGACGAGAATAAACTTTGCAAAGCAACCACGAAAAAAAATTATGGAAATAAATTTATTCGTCAGTCTCCTTGTCAAATCCGGCAGAATCCAATCAGCAGCGATTTCTATCACACTGAACGGCAAAAAAATGCTTGCATATTTTTCTAAAATTTCTCGGACACAAACTTCCACTGTTCTTCCTTGTTAATAAAAAAAATTAACCCTTCATTTTACTGTTTTATGTCAGTTAAAAAACATGGTCCGTTAAGACGAGAATAAACTTTGCAAAGCAACCACGAAAAAAAATAATGGAAAAAAATGTATTCGTCAGTCTCCTTGTCAAATCCGACAGAATCCAATCAGCAGCGATTTCTATTGCACTGAACGGCAAAAGAAAATGCTTACATATTTTTCTAACATTTTTCTAACATAGACACAAACGTCCACTGTTCTTTCTTGTTAATAAAAAAAATTGACCCTTCATTGTATTTTTTTATGTCAGTTAAAAAACATGGTCCATTAAAAAGGGAACCTTTGCAAACAACTTGAAAAAAATAATGGATTATTATAGGCAGATAATGTCTGTTAAAAGCCCAACTCTTTTATACTTTGCATCGCGGCACAGTTTTAAAAAAATGTATATTTCTTGTTAATTTTACTATTTTTATTAGTTAAAAAAATACGCTCCGTGGACAAAAAGTGAAATAACCTTGCGAAACAATAGACGATTATTATCAAATAATTTTTGTCAAATGTCCAAATCTTCGAAACTTTGCATCGCAACACCGTCTATAAAAAAAAATATTTATTTCTAAACAAAAATTGTGTATGTCCCTCCCTATCTTCGATTCGCGAATTAATTGTCACGGCATCGCCGGGGAGCTCATCGAAAATTTACCGGCGATGAATAACGAACGAACCCCCGGACGTGGCCGTGTTATTGGTAGGCGTTAGCCCCGTCGACACGTACGAATAAAGAAGTGAAAACGAAAATCGCTTTGATCTTGGTGCGGACTGGGAGTCAGAGTGGTAAAGAGGGACGCGCGAGAGCGAGGCTGGGGTGGGACGAGTGAGTCTGCTCCCCTCGACGACGAGCTTTTTCATCCCGCACAATAATCCCCCCCCCTCCCCTTCCGGTCTCGTACTCGCGTGCGAATATCTCCGAACTACGCTCTGCATGTACCTATTTCGATAGAGACGAGAGGGAACTTCGCTTCTAGAGTGGCACTCGTTGCCGAATCGCGGCTTCCACTTATTCTTCTCCCTTTCGGGGTTTCCCTTCCCCGTCTCGTCCCTCCTCACACCCACGCCCCGCGCGCCCTTTTCCCGGCGAAAACGGGCGGCGTCCCGAATTTCAAGTGTCTCGACGCTTCGGCGATTTTCGGACGATACTCGTTCGGCACCTTTTCCCCTATTCACTCGAAAAAAAATTCACTCGTCCCTTCTCAACCCACGGTCTGTTCGCCCTTTTCGCAGCAAAAATCGGGAGCATCGAGAATTTCAAGTGTTTCGGCGTTTCGGCGATTTTCCGACGATAGTCGTTCGGCACCTTTTCCCCTATTTTATTCGAAAATTCACTGGTCTCTCGAAGGTCTTTTGAAATTCGTCAGACGGTAACTAAAACTGTAATTAGACTTTTTCTTCAATGAAGCTGAACTTGCACCGGCGAAAGCAAATTCCACCCTTTTCGCAGCAAAAAATGGGAGCATCGAGAATTTCAAGTGTTTCGACGTTTCGGCGATTTTCCGACGATAGTCGTCCGGCACCTTTTCCCCTATTTTATTCGAAAATTCACTGGTCTCTCGAAGGTCTTTTGAAATTCGTCAGACGGTAACTAAAACTGTAATTAGACTTTTTCTTCAATGAAGCTGAACTTGCACCGGCGAAAGCAAATTCCACCCTTTTCGCAGCAAAAAATGGGAGCATCGAGAATTTTAAGTGTTTCGATGTTTTGCCGATTTTGCGACGATAGTCGTTCGGCACCTTTTCCCCTATTTTACTTGAATATTCACTGAACCGTCGAAGGTCTTGCGCGACTCGTCAGTCAATAGCAAAAACTGTAATTAGACTTTTCCTTCAACGATGCGGAACTTGCACCATCAAAAGCAAATTCCGCCCTTTTCGCAGCAAAAATCGGGATCATCGAGAATTTCAAGTGTTTCGACGCTTCGGCGATTTTCCGACGATACTCGTTCGGCACCTTTTCCCCTATTCAGTCGAAAAAAAATTCACTCGTCCCTTCTCAACCCATCTGTTCGCCCTTTTCGCAGCAAAAATCGAGAGCATCGAGAATTTCAAGTGTTTCGACGTTTCGACGATTTTGCGACGATAGTCGCCCCGCACCTTTTCCCCTATTTTACTTGAATATTCACTGAACCGTCGAAGGTCTTGCGAGACTCGTCAGTCGGTAACTAAAACTGTAATTAGACTTTTTCTTCAACGAAGCTGAACCTGCACCGTCAAACGCAAATTCCGCCCTTTTCACAGCAAAAAATGGGAGCATCGAGAATTTCAAGTGTTTCGACGCTTCGGCGATTTTCCGACGATAAAAATCTAGCACTCATTTGACTAGTCTCAAGCGCTCGAGCCTCCTCAATCGTGGATGGTCAGCGCAGTTAAAGAAATTAATTACAGTTTTTATCACCGACCGGTCTCGGGCCGAGCGGCGACGAAGGAGCGTCGACTTAAAATTAACGGGAACCTAAACGAGACACGGTTTTCAGAGATCGCTGGAGCTTTCGAGATGCGAGACGCTGCGGGCAGATGTAGGTATTTTTAGTCGTTGAGTTAATAGGTACGAAGTACCGGCGCACCGCGTTACATTCGCGTTTGGGTTCTTCACGGTCGAGAGACACGGCGATCGCAAATGTGTTTAAGCTGTGAGCTTCGCCGGGTCGTTAGCAGCGCGCGGGTGGGCGGGCGATGGAAGGAGTCGCTCGCGCCGGGGCGAGAGAGCGGGCGAGCACAGAGAGAGGATCAGACGAGCAGCACCGGCTGATATAGGACCATTAATTAGTACGGAAATGGTCTACTTCGTTATGCGTAATTGCGAGTACGTGTATGGGTGCGAGAGAGCGTACACGACGCTCGGGCTCGATCGCAGTGCGGAGTGCAGAAGCCCGTGTGTCCCCTAACAATATCGTGTTTAGATGCGCGCGCACATTTCGTCGAGTAACTTCCAAGTGGCACGTTGTACGGTAAATGGATTCGGGATGCTGCGTCGGTTATCCGGAGTGCCGACATCCGGAACTGGAAGACTGAGAACATTTTCTTAAAATGTTCATAAAATATTTTATTTGCCACTATTATATGCAGTCAAATTTTTATACGCATAGTAAATTTGTTGATAAATAGTAGGGCATTGTGTTGCCTAAATAATACATTTTATTTTTATTCGCGAAGCTTGTAACTTCTGTTACATAATTTTTTTTTTTTTTATTAGAAAAACGACTTTTCTTGCGTTGATTATTTCTTTTTTTTTGCACGTTTTCGATTGGACGGTAAAACGGCTCGTAAATTTCACTAATTCGTAAAAAACGAAAAATGTCGGGAATCCGAAATCGGAGCGGCGAGAAAAATGTTAATAATAAATGTTAATAAAATATTTTGTCACCCGCTATCGGAAATCCCTCTTCGTGTGGTGACATTTTGATACGCACAGTGGATTTCCTCCCAATTCGTACCGCGTTGTATTACCTAAACAATAATAATTTTAATTTTTTTTCACAAAGCTCGTAACTTTAATTACATCATTCTATCATTAATATTTTTTGTTTAACGCTTTTGGATATATATATATAAACATTTTCTTTCGCACCGTAAATTTGTTTACAAAAAAAGAAATTGTACCGCGCTGTATTACCTAAATAATAATAATTTTTATTTTTACATGCGGACCTCTTAACTTTAATGACATAATTTTTTTTTTTACATTGTTGTCTTGTTTCTTTTCGTTGCATTTTCGTTTGGACGGCTTGGCTCGTAAATTCCATTGATTCGTTAAAAAAAAGCGTTTCAACGTTTTTCCGAGATACTTTTACGTTTGTCCCATCGTCGATGGAGCGCCGTTAGGTGCTCCGGCGGGACGCTCGGAGCTTTCACATCGACTTTATGACGTACGTAAATCAGTTCGCTCGCGAGTACAACCGAACTGCAGATGATAATGATTACGACGATAATAACGGGTAAGCGAACGATAGGAACAATGGTACGTTCGGCGATCTTCTCTCGGCTCGTCCAGCGGGCCTCGTTGAAACTCGCTCGCGGAAGGTTCCGAGCCAACGTGAAAATACGCTCCCAATCTCGTGTATCGCTGTTATAAACGAGGAATTATGGGACCCGTACAGTTTTAACGTCGTTTAACCCGTCTCCATATACGGCGTAGGCATACAAGGAGAAAACCAACCATTTTTCAAGTTTCCTCTCACTCGCATTAAATTCGTTAAAGATATGGAACGTCTGCACAGGCGTCGGACAATTTTATAAGGCAACTTTTTAAAATATATAATTATGGATTGAAAATGGGGTCAAACTGGGGTTGGTAAAATGTATTCACACCCAGAAAAAAATGTATTTGAAGGCCACCGTTTATTTGGTTTAAGTAAAATATTTATTCGATTTAAATAAATAATTATTTAAATTAAGTAAATAGTTACGTAAATGAATGAATATTTATTTAAATCAAATAAATATTTTACTTAAACCAAATAAACGGTGACCGTCAGATACATTATTTTTCTGGGTGCAGGGGAAAAATATCCCGAACTCGCTCGCGTAAGGTACTTCGAGAAATCGCGAAAATACCCTCCCAAAAAAATATTTTTAAAATATTTCAATAAAAATATTAAAATATGATTGAAACCATATTAAAAAACATGTAATATGGATCCAATATCTTCTGCGTGATATTATAAAGAAATGGGCGAAAAAAGTAGGTCACGCTAGGGTTGCTGTAAGGTATTCAGGGGGGAAATACACATACATATAAAAAAAAAATTACAACACATGCTCATCTTCCACCTCTGGTCCCGTTGCAGTGTGCCAACGAGCAAGGCTTGCAGCAGCTTTTTTTTACTCTCCTTTTTTCCCACCTTTCCATCGATACCTCGATAATGATCAGCTCTCTTTTACCGAAGAATTATGGAACCCGTACAGTCTTAACGTCGTCCGACCCATCTCCATACCCAGTGCAGGCCTACGAGGAGAAAACCGACAATTTTCATCCGAACGTCCGCACACGCGTCGGGCGAACCAACGAGGCAACATTTAATAATTATGGATCGAATGCCTTCTGCGTAACATTATAAATAAATTGCTGGAAAAACGAGGTCAAGCCGGGGTCGCTAAAAGGTATTCAGGTGGAAAAATATATATACATATAAAAAAAGGGGGAAAAAAAATTACAACACATTCCTCTCATCTTCCACCTCTGGTCTCGTTGCAGTGTGCCAACGAGCAAGGGTTACCGCGGCTTTTTTTATATATTTTTTTTTTCCACGATCCGATCGATACCTCGATAATTAGCAGCGCGCTTTTACCCCAACGCGGTCGCTGGGAACCTTCCCGACTGCCCTCCGTCCTCTGTCCTCTCTCGCTTTCGCTTCATTGTTTCACCCGAGCCGGCCTGCAGAGACGAACGAAAAAAAAAAAAAAAGAAAAACCTGATAAAATAAACCGCGATGGCGGATAGAGCGGGTAGAGATCGAGGCCCGCCGGCCAATTGCTCGATATGCGCGTTAACTCGGCGCGGCAACTCGGAAGCCCGGAGAGCCTCTAAATAAAATAACGTTTCCACATAATCGTTTCCCGTTTTCGTTTATCGAAGCGCGTCGAACGCCGGTTTTTCCCCGCGGCGGGCGCGCCGTCGCCCCGGGCCGCGCTCGCCATGAATAAAAGAACCTCCGGTACACTTTTTGATACCCGCCCATTGTTCGATACACTCTCGCCACGCTCGGCCCTTTAAATTTTTCAGAGTTGCAAAAAAATGCATTTTTTTTCTCTTTTTTTTTTGGTCTCGATTCGGCGGAGAGAACGAAAAATGATTAAAATCGCGGCGTGGCGGGACAAAAGGGAGCCCGCGGTATGCAAATTAATTCCACCCGCGCGTCCACCGCAGGGAAAACGAATTGGAAAGCTTAAGACAAAAAATAATATAAAAAATAAATAAAGAATATATGTATATGTATATGTATATGTATATGTATATGTATATGTATATGTATATGTATATGTATATGTATATGTATATGTATATGTATATGTATATGTATATGTATATGTATATGTATATGTATATGTATATGTATATGTATATGTATATGTATATGTATATGTATATGTATATGTATATGTATATGTATATGTATATGTATATGTATATGTATATGTATATGTATATGTATATGTATATGTATATGTATATGTATATGTATATGTATATGTATATGTATATGTATATGTATATGTATATGTATATGTATATGTATATGTATATGTATATGTATATGTATATGTATATGTATATGTATATGTATATGTATATGTATATGTATATGTGTATGTGTATGTATATGTGTATGTGTATGTGTATGTGTATGTGTATGTGTATGTGTATGTGTATGTGTGAGAAGAGGAGGCGCACGCGTGTAATCCGCTAGAGATTACAGCGTGGAGAAATTCGAGGCAAATCTCCTCTGCGACGCGCGGTGTAGCGTGGAGTCGACAAGGATTTCGAATTTTCATGCATACAAAAGCTGCGGCCGGGCGGGACGCTGCGAGAGCTCGTCGCAGCGGCGAGGGAGGATGATGAGTTCTCCGCTTGGTCTCTCGAGGGAAGCAAAAAAAAGGAAAATTAAAAAAAAAAATTGAGAGTCGAGTTAACGAGTGAGATATGCGAGGGGATGAATGAGTGCCGGTGCAGGCAAAGGGAAACGTCGAGAGCGGTCGGAGATACGTCGTCGTCGTCGTCCTTCTTCGCCGGCCGGGATGAAAGAAGATTCAGCACGGCGAGAGCGAAAATGAAGCGATGCCGAAACCTGAGACTTGGGATGATGGGACGACCGAGGCGGTGACGGCGAGGCCGTGATAATTGAAGAAAAAAAGAAGTGTTCGAATATAAATACGCGAGAGAATGAGAAGGGAAAAAAAAAAATTGGCAAAAAAAAGAATGGGAGGTAAAAGGTTGGAGCGATGGAAGAGAGGAAGATAAAAATTCAGGCGGGTTCGCCGGGAATATTCGTGTCAGTGTATCAGTGGGCTCTCGTCTCTTTCGCGCCAGATAGCACGTTCGCGAACGATGATCGATCGTCGATTGGGAGACGAAGCGAAGTGGCCGAGGGAACGCCTTGAATTTTAGGAGCGAGCCCCGAATCCGTCATATCGTTCCGTTCGAATCGACGTATTCCGTGATAAATTGACCGGCGCGTGTAGTCGAAATAAAACTCCATTCGTCAAATAGCGCGTTCGCCTCGTTCGGGCGAATGTCGAAATGGTTTTATCTTCGATTCGCGAAAGAACACCCCCGATGGCTATCCATAAATCAGCAACGAGATAAGATCGCGAAGCGAACATAGTGCACGACTCTAGGCGTGTTTATCGGAAATTCCACTTTTTTATTTATCAGATTTTTTTTTTTTTTTAATAAGCAGAACACCATACGAACGGTGTATATAATTTTTTTTTACCGAAAATAAGATAAAGTAGGGTAAAAGTGGGGAATATGGACCGGTCCATATTATCATTGATTTACGTGTTAATCGAGGTGGGCCATATTCACCACTTTTACTCTAAAGTAAAATACAATACATTCTTGTTCCCAAAATCAATGGAAACTCTTCTTAAGCGGTTGCTGTCGATAATATCGCTGTGTAAGTGGCGCTCGCCGATTCTCCAACTCGGTACTGAGAGTGCAGAATATAGATGGTGAGAGTTTTTTTTATATTATTTTTTATCTTAAGCTTTCCAATTCTTTTTCCCTGCGGTGGACGCGCCGGTGGAATTAATTTGCATACCGCGCGCTCCCGTTCCGCGAGGAATAAAATCTCGAAGTAAAAATAAGGCGCAACTCCAGGTATATTTATCGAAAATGCCATTTTGTATTTTTTAAATTATAATTACAATTTTTTATTACCTAAAATAAAATACATTAAATTCTTGTGCCTAAAATCGATGGAAATCCCCCTTAAGCTTTCGTCATCGATACTCTCCCCGCGTGGCTCTCGGCGACTCTCCAACTCGGGAACGAGAGTGCATCGTTCCGTGAAGAATAAAATCGCTAATTTTTAAGAAGAATAAAACCGCATTTTTTAAATTTTTCCCAAAATGATCCGACGACCATTCGAACGGTGCATACAATTTTCCATTACCGAAAATAAAATAAAATAAATTAAAATACATTATAGTGCCCAAAATCGGCGAAAACCCCCCTTAAGTTATCGCCATCGATACCCTCACCATATAGTTGTCTCCCGCCGCTTCTCCAGCTCGGGACCAGGACAGTGCATCCTTAGGTCGGGGTGAACCGTGCACCGGAGCGATTCCCTCCTGGAGAGTTCACCGGGCAGCGAAGCGTTCTCCGTTTCATTGTATCGGAGAACGCTCTTCCGGCTTCGCTTCTGGGACCGACGACCCCAGGAATGCCCGCTGGCATTCTCTTCACCGCCCCTAACACGCATCTTCATCCCCGAATCGCCCCAAGGAATGATCGTTGTCGCTCGACTCTTAACCTAAAGCCCTGCCAGCGATCCGAACGCTCGTACGCTGCCAGAGCCGGTACTCCGGTCCGTAGGGCCGGGTCCGGTACCGGCCAGCGTCGGTCGAACGCTGGCCGACGCCGTGCCAGTACGGGCCCAGTGTCGCCCTACCGCTAAGCACTGGCGACTCTCCCAGACGCTGCAGCGCCAGCTCGGAGCTCGCGGCTCTCCGTGCACTCAGTTTTCACTCCCAGCGCTCTTCGTCGAGAAGCCTCCGAGCGCGGGATCGCGCGCCGGGGCACCCCGCTGCCACACTGACTCCGATATACCCGGTAGATATCCCTTCGAGATTTAGTGCAGGAGAGAGCCCTCCGTCGGGACGGAGCGCCGCGCGCCGTTTCGAGCCTCCGCCAGCGGCGCGAGGGGCGCGGGGGGGGGGGGGGGGGGAATACGGCCCAGTACGCCAACAGCCACGCGGACCGGCTTCGACGAAAATCAGCAACGTGAATCTCGCCTACAACCGATCGAAATGTTTCCACCGTCCTTGGATACGGAATACCAGGCATACACCGGCCGGAATGGTGGGAATAAGGAATAAGCCGAGAGAGGCGCGAGTAAGATCGTATGCGCTACGTAAACGGGCGCGGTGCGGAATATCCGCCACCGGGTAAACCTGGACTTGCCACCGTCACCCCCCCTTCACCCCCTTCACCACCCCTTCACTGTCCCTTCACGCCCCTTCACGCCCCTTCACGGCCTTCCCTGGTCGAGACGTTTATGCAGTACGCGCAATCGATGCACCGTCTCCTCACCACGTGTGTAACACATACACGTATCACATACGGTGGGAAAAAGAGAACAGGGAGAAAATTTACAAAGATCCTCGGGCCGATATTGCGAGCGGTGGTGAAGGGGCGCGCGGCGCGGAGGAGAGAAAACGTGTGGCGCGAGTCCCGATACTAAATAACCGTAACGATCCTGCCCCCTCGGACAGTTTGTACTAATTTATTTAATTGCCATAATCCGGGAAGGTTTTCCCTCCTCGGGCTCCGCGTCTCGGGTAGAAGGCTCCGCGAGAGACGCTTTGTTTCTTCCATGTATGTGGGATGGGGCGCTTTGTTACGTCGGGACGATAATCCCTCGGAATGCGGGGAGGGATTAAAATTATGAATGTAATTAGACCGGGGCGAGGAATAGTTTTAGTACGTTGAGCTACCCTTTGAGGGTGAATTGTGGCGTTCGGAGCGGTGATGGAATTCGTCTCGTTTTGGCCGCTCCATATAATTCAAACAAGAAATTGATCAAGTGGAATAATTGATAGATTATTTATAATTAAATTAAATTAATAGTGCGCGAGTAATTCTGCAGTCGGGTTTAGATTAACTCTCGACAGTTTTCGCTTTAAGGTACAATATTGCTATTACCTAATTAAATCTGAATTAATTATGTTCTCGTCGGCCACGAATGTATAAATGAAAAAGGGCAATTTTTTTTTTTTAAGATTCTAGAGTCGAGCGTGAAACAGCGTAAAACCGCGAACTGCCGTTCGGAGCAGTGACCGAATACGTCCTATATTTTTCCCGGTTCATACAATTCATACACAAAAATTAATAAAATAAAATAAATACTTTATTAATGATAATAATGATAATTAAATGAAACTGAAATTGCTCGAGTAATTCTAGAGTCAGGTTTAAATTGACTCTCGACAGTTCTCGATTTACCTTACAATGTTAAAATTACCCAATTAAATCTGAATTAAGATCGCTCGAGTAATTCTAGAGCCAGGATTAGATTGACTCTTAAGACACACAAAAATGCATCAAATAAAATAATAAATAAATTATTAATGATAATAATGATAATTAAATGAAGTTTAAATTACTCGAGTAATTCCAGACTCAGGTTTAAATTGACTCTCGACAGTTCTCGGTTTACCATACAATGTTAAAATTGCCCAATTAAGTCTGAATTAAGATTGCCGGTGCAATTCTAGAGTCGGGATTGGATTGACTCTCGACAGTTTTCCCATTTACCGTACAATGTTAAAATTACCCAATTAAATCTGAATTAAAATTATTCTCGTGGGGCACAAAAAAAAAAAGGAAAACCGCAAATTTCTTTAGTATTTAGAGTCGTCGAGCGCAACACCGCGCAAAACCGCGTTCGCACATAGATACACGGATGCCAACACACGCACCTCTCACAACAGCGGGGTTCGCGCACGGTGATAAATTCGCCGAGATCCGACGATCCGATAACTCGCGAAGCGAATAATCGATCCAAAGGACCGGCGGTGCGGATGCTGCGGCGGCCTGAGCGGCTACCGCTCGCTCGCCGACGAGAGAGAACGGAGTAGGCAGATAATTTCTCGTTAATTACGCGGCGATTAATATTAACGGGTGTTGCGTACGACGGCGCAGCATAGTTCGCGCACGTCGCAGAGGGCCTAAGCACCCGAGCGCGACCTGTGCGAGACCGGAGAAACAGAGCGGGCGACTCTC
This sequence comes from Ichneumon xanthorius, assembly GCA_917499995.1. Classification (NCBI taxonomy): domain Eukaryota; kingdom Metazoa; phylum Arthropoda; class Insecta; order Hymenoptera; family Ichneumonidae; genus Ichneumon; species Ichneumon xanthorius. The sequence goes on along the minus strand of OU824205.1, from coordinate 12,752,618 downwards.
GCGCCTGATAAAACTTCCTTCTTTTATTTTCCATTTTATGTTTTTTTTTGCAATATTTTTTTTTTACTCACTCGTCTTGTTTTCGCTCTCACTAAAAACCGTTTCCCCCTGGCTTCGTGTTCTTAATGTAGTGTTCTTGCGAATGGTGTTCACTTCGCATAAGTTTCGGGGAAATGAGAGGGAATTTCAAACACTTCTGGATGGTCTAAAAATCTGAAAAAAATTCAAGCATATTAAAGGTGCTGAGAAGATTAATTTTGCATGATAATAATTGCAAAATGTTATTAACAAAATGATGAAAGATAAAATTGTTCGACAAATCTCCCGGAAACCTAACTTTTTTATTTTATGACAATGATTCGTTCATTTTTCTGAATACGTATGAATTTTTTTAGATTTTTATATTCACTTTGAATTTTCTTCTTTTTATATGGGAAAAATGTGTAGAAAGTCACAAAATTCAAAGTGAATACAAAAATCTTAAAAAATTCCTACGTCTTCAGATAAATGAACGAATCATTATCATTAAAAAAAAACTTAAGTTAATTAAGCTAATTTTTTATTACCGAAGATAAAACGAAATAAGCACCGGAGCGCGACCTGTGCGAGACCGGAGGAAGAGAGAGAGCGACTCTCGCGCCTGATGAAACGTCCTTCTTTTATTTTCCATTTTATTTTATTTATTTATTTACTTACTTTTTTTTATTTTTTCTTCTTCACTCGTCTTGTTTTCACTCTCGACAAAACACCGCGGCCTTTCCCACTAAAAACCGTCGCTTCCCCCTCGCTTCGTTTTCTCAAAGCGTTTCTGCCACCTGCGAGAATCCCCGCATAAATTCTCCACCGTCTTGCTAATAAATCCCCGTGGCGTCTCTCCCTCTTTTTCTCGCCGTGGCTTGTCGGGCGAGCGAGCGAAAGGAAAATGAGACGGAGTGCGTCCGTAGCCGTTTCCTATACAGCACACACACATACATACATACATACATATATATATATATATATATATATATATGCATCCTATATACATGTGTATATATATATATATAGAATGCATATATGTGTATAGCGTATACGTGCGGCTCGGGCGAGCGGTTGTAAAACGTCGTCGTTGTCGTCGTCGTCGTTCGTCGTTGGTGCCTCGCGCCCGCGAGATCGCCCGGGCCTTGCCCGTGCGGAGAGTTCGCGCGCGCGTGATCTCCTCCGCGACCGGAGAGGGTCCAGCGGAGGCTGCGGCCGAGATGCACCGATGCACTTTTGCTGGTCTCATCTCGCGCGCGACGAGGGATATCCTATAAAACGAGGGAAATAAGCCGATGAGTATACAGCGTTATATAGTAGAGTGATATATATATACATATATATATGTATATACAGTGGAGACTCTTACTTTCGTTACGGTACAAGATCGTTTTTACACGAGGATCTCTTTATAGAGATCTGGAGACGCCGGATTACTAATCGCGATCCGGTATTATTCACACCGTCATACCGTCCTCGTGACACTATATAAAACGACGATATATGCTATGTATATGTGTATGTGCGCTGGCGTGAGATGCTGCATAATCCCCGGCGAGATAAGAGTAAATAAATTCGTAAATAAATTTTACACCCCGGGGTAAGAGGAGGCTCGAGAGAGGGAGAGAGACGCGAGGGATAGGGAGAAGAATGACGAAAGATTAACTACGGAGAGATCCGCACAGTATGCGGGAGAGCGGGGCATAATGGACCAGTGTTTTTCGTTTGGATATGAGCGTTTGCATTTTATTTTTGTGTCGTGCACGGCAGAAACATCAAATGGGAAATATGCAAAAAAAAGGTCCGTTTTACCCTGCTCTCAGGTACCAGTATCGCCGGGTCTCTTTCTCATCGCGTGTTGGAGCGGGGCAAAACGGCCCAGCGTCCTCCGTTTGCTACGACACTTCACTTTCCATTATTTTTTTGTTCTACCGCACAAAAATCAAGAATGAAAAATCGTAAAAGGTCCGTCTTGCCCCGCTCTAAGGTCCAAGCATCGCCGGGTCTCTTTCTCATCGCTTCGGAGCGGTGCAAAACGGCCCAGAGTCCTCCGCTTGATACGACACTTCACTTTCCATTTGTTTTTTGTTCTACCGCACAAAAATCAAGAATGAAAAATCGTAAAAGGTCCGTTTTGCCCCGCTCTAAGGTCCAAGCATCGCCGGGTCTCTTTCTCATCGCGCTTCGGAGCGGGGAGCTGATACATCGCCGGCTGGAAACGGTGCGCATTATCACTTTTGTTTCCAGACACCCTTTATGCTCTCGCGCTGCTGGCTCGGTTCAAGATCCGAGTAGGGCTCTTTCTCTCCCTCGCTCCCTCGGTTCGTCGCCCTATCCCTCTCTCGGTGGGTTCTCTTTACTGCAACGTCCGCTTTCCGGAGCCCCCGGAGCTTCGCGGTGCGGGCCAGCGAACCGGGTTGTAACACACCGACGGAGAAGAGCGGGATTCCCTTTCTGAAAGCGAATCCTGGTCGTGATATCTCGCGCCATCATCCGCTCGCGCCCCGGCAACTCCGCCGGAGCCAACTCTCCTTTGCTCTCCGCGGTACAATTTATTTATTTATTTCCCCCCCCCTTCGACCGAGCTGGATCTTCGTTGGATCTGGCCCGCTCGCTTCCTTCCCTCTCGGGGCCTCTTCTAGATTTTCCCGACCATGCCGATCCTCCTTCTCGTCTCCGCTATCGCCGTTTCGAGTACCCGCGGCTGCGAGCCGGCAACTCTTCCTCGTGTCGAATTCTTTCGCGGGCGTTGAGAGGAGGAGAAAAAAAAAAATTAAAAAATTGAAAAAAAAAAAAAATTTAAAAAATAGATGTGGAAGCAAGGAAACGAGAGGCGGAGGAGGAGAGGACAGGAGGAAGAAGAGGAGCAACGAGCGCCGCGGTGGCCGTGGCTATGAGGCAACACGCCGAATGATAAATGCGTTTGGAAGAGGAGCCGCGTAAATCGCCGGGATAAAGCTCTCCCCCCGGTGCGCCCCTCCGATATCCCGCGTTGCGCCACCCTCGTGCTCACCCGAATCGGCCCTGTTTACCTGTCTCGTTCGCCAATGACGAAATGCATCGGATACGTCCCGTTGCGTTTATTTACCATTGCAATGATTGTCGCAGTTGTTTGCCATTGCAATGGTTATTGCAGTTGTTTACCTTTGCATTAGTTATCGCTGTTATTTACCGTTGCAATGATTGTAGCAATTGTTTGCCATTCCAATGATTACAGCAGTTATTTATCATTTCAATGATTATCGCAGTTATTTATCATTCCAATGATTATAGTAGTTATTTATCATTTCAATGATTATCGCAGTTATTTATCATTTCAATGATTATCGCAGTTATTTATCATTTCAATGATTATAGTAGTTATTTATCATTTCAATGATTATCGCAGTTATTTATCATTTCAATGATTATAGTAGTTATTTATCATTTCAATGATTATAGTAGTTATTTATCATTTCAATGATTATCGCAGTTATTTACCATTTCAATGATTATAGTAGTTATTTACCATTTCAATGATTATAGGAGTTATTTGCCATTGCAATGATTACAGCAGTTATTTACCATTCCAATGATTACCGCAGATATTTACCATTGCAATGATTACCGCAGTTATTCAACATTGCATTGATTACAGCAGTCATTTATCATTTCAATGATTATCGCTGTTCTTTACCATTGTAATAATCACTGTCGTTCCCGCACGAAGTATCCACCTACGTTTCAGTAACATAATTTTTTTCCTCTCGACAGTATCATTATCAATTTCTTTACCTTATTTATTAAACGTAACAGAAATGCAACCGCCAACCTTTGCGAACAAAAAATATGTTTTCTCACATATGACAAAGCCATTTTCTTGCGGCCACTGTGAAAAACGTCTCTGGAATCTCGCGGTCTGAAAGTGGTACAAAACGCGCGAGAGCTTTCTAAGCGAGACTGATGATAGCCGGGGAGCGTCTGCACAGCCGGACAGGCTTCCGAAAGGCTTAAAGCTGGCGGAGCAGAGCCGCGGAGGCGTGGGAAGCTCGAGGCCGAAGGGACCGTACGCCTCGTACACAGCGAAACGTGTCCGTGTACTTACTATGTTGCATTATATTGCAGAAATATTTCATCGTCTTACGGTCGAGCAGCGGCGATCTTTCACAGGGTATTTATCGTGATAAGTAACCGCGAGCGAGCGCGGGTGGAGCGTTGGTCATCGGGAATTAGCATTTTATTTTATTTTTTTTTGCAACGAACCTCCGAGCCCTTCCTTCATCTCCACGATATTTTCTCGTCTTTATCGACCGTCATGATTTAACCGCTCGTATTACGAATATAATAGTTCGTTATCGGTTCGCGCTGCCAGCAGCGCCGGAGCTGACCGGCGTATTATTCTCACTCTCGTTCCACCCCCTCGGCGGAAAATTGCCCCTTCTACAGCCTATCATGGTATAACTTGGAGTAGAGAAGGGTTAGAAAATTGCAAATGACCTTAAAATTCATGTTGAATTAGCGGCTCGACATTTACATATTTTCCGATTTTTCCGCTCCACCCCCTCGGCGGAAACTCACCCCCTCTACAGCCTATCATGGCATAACTTGGAGTAGAGAAGGGTTAGAAAATTGCAAATGACCTTAAAATTCATGTTGAATTAACGGCTCGACATTTACATATTTTCCGATTTTTCCGCTCCACCCCCTCGGCGGAAAATTACCCTCTCTACAGCCTATCATGGTATAACTTGGAGTAGAGAAGGGTTAGAAAATTGCAAATGACCTTAAAATTCATGTTCAATTAACGGCTCGACATTTACATATTTTCCGATTTTGCCGCTCCACCCCCTCGGCGGAAACTCACCCCCTCTACAGCCTATCATGGTATAACTCGGAATAGAGAAGGGTTAGAAAATTGCAAATGACCTTAAAATTTATGTTGAATTAACGGCTCGACATTTACATATTTTCCGATTTTGCCGCTCCACCCCCTCGGCGGAAACTCACCCCCTCTACAGCCTATCATGGTATAACTCGGAGTAAAGAAGGGTTAGAAAATTGCAAATGACCTTAAAATTCATGTTGAATTAGCGGCTCGACATTTACATATTTTCCGATTTTTCCGCTCCACCCCCTCGGCGGAAACTCACCCCCTCTACAGCCTATCATGGTATAACTCGGAGTAGAGAAGGGTTAGAAAATTGCAAATGACCTTAAAATTCATGTTGAATTAACGGCTCGACATTTACATATTTCCTTCATCTCCACGATATTTTCTCGTCTTTATCGACCGTCATGATTTAACCGCTCGTATTACGAATATAATAGTTCGTTACCGGTTAGCGCTGCCAGCAGCGCCGGAGCTGACCGGCGTATTATTCTCACTCTCGTTCCATGGAACGCCGAGGCGGACACCATTGTACGTATCGGTTATAGTACGTAGTACGATATCGGAGACGGAGAAAGTGCCGCGCCCCCTTAATAACCCAGAGGCGATGGCGTCTCGTTCCTCGTGCATTTGCCTCCACGTTAGAATCGTTTAGAGAATTCGTGACGACGAGACACAACTATGGCACTCCGATCGTCGAATGTCATAGGTAAAAACGGAGCTTCGTGAGCGCCTCCGTTGAGTCACGGATTTATTCAACCGGTTTTGATATCGAGTTCCCATCGTCGGGCAATAAATTCGGAAGTCGCACGAGACACGTCTTTGGCGGTTCGCCGATACGAGATTGCGGCAAAGAAAATGCAATTTATGGGACGATGTGAGATGATTTTTATTCCTTTTTTTATTTTTTTTGTCGTCGATACGCATGGGGAAAGTAATGAGTTGCTCCAGCTAAGTGGATAGTTAGATAGGCTGCGGGCGATTAATTTGATCGGGCAAAAATACATTGATCAGCAGATGAATTAATTTGTTGAGCCAACACATTAATTGATTGGCAATCGACTTATTATTTTTTTTTTGCCCGGCCTATTAATTTCTTGGCCCAAAATTCACGCGGTTTGTTGGAGCAAATTATTATTTTTATACCTGCGATTTGCTGATAAAAAATATTGCAGAATGGACGAGTGATAAGTCGGGACCTTTCTTTGTGGGGAGAATTTTGTTGAATTCGGGAACCTTTGCTGCACCAGTTACGACTCGAGAAAATATTTTCTCTAGTTTCCCTTTTTTTTCATCCCTCGCTTCCCAATATTTGTTCGGGAGAACGACATTTCCCCAAGGTGTCGGCGAAGCTACGCGATATACCGCTCGAAAACTTCTCTCGACGGTCCGCTAACGCTTCCTCGATCGACTGCACGCCGTAAGGTGGATATCCCCATCGGGAATATCTATCTCTCAGTGAAATATATTTTCCGATATTCTCGCTTATTCACCTACTATGGACGGAGACTCGAATTTTTTCTCATTTTGTTTTTATTTTTCTTTTTTTCATGTTACCACTCACTTTATTTTTACACAAACACTCTTCGAGGTCCCGGTATCGCATCCGCCGGATATACGGAATAATATCTGGCCACATAAGACTATTTTTGACCATCTTTCGCAAATCATGTGAAAAAAATAAAAAATATGTATAATATAAAAAGATTTCGCCGCCACAGCGGTGTTCAAGAATCGACAAGGCCGGGGCAAAATGAAACACCTTGATTGGGGTCAAGTGAAACGCACTGGCAGGGGTAAAATGAAACAGGGGGCGAAATATCGTAAGCCCTCACCCTGAAATATTATAATTCCTTTTAGAGTAGGGGGGGGGGGTGGATCGAGGGTAGTATAATTTCGTTTATCAATTACTTTACGAAACATTCTATTTCCCATGCAGCCCCCTGCCTCTGGTCTCGATTATTCCAAGTCCCTATTTTAAGTAAGTTTCGGAGACACTCAAAGGGAGCGCGCGAAGTGCTCGACCCATCAGAAGCCTTAGTATATATGTATATAAAATAATAACAAAATCGAGTTATCGAAAATGGAGAAGGTCCATTTTACCCCGCTGTATTCAGAAAATTGAACGAATAATTTTCATTAAAAAAAAAGAAATTATTTTTCCGGGCGATTTGTTGAACAATTTTATTTTTCATCAATCAGTTAATAAAATGTTGGAATTATTATTAGGCCAAATTAATCTTTTCAGCATCTTCAATACGTCCGATTTTTTTCAGATTTTTAAACCATCGACAAGTGTCTCCAATCCCCTCTCATATATCTCTGAAACTTATGCGAAGTGAACACTATTCGCAAAGCCTACCTCAATAAAAAAAAATAATAAAAAAACTCTTTTCCACGCAAGTCCCATATTCCTTTTATCTCCCTCTCGGACCTCGCTCGCGAGGTTCGTATTCTCGGGTTCCCTCGGCTCTTCTTCATCGACTCCCCCGCGCCGTACGATATTCCGCCGGTTCTGTCTCGGTCCTGGGCGAGCTCCGGCCCTCCGCGCAGGCACTGCCGGACCAGCCGGTCCAGCCAAGACGGGGTACAAGGGAGAGTCGATGCAGCATCTCGCGAAGGTAGGAACGCGAGGGCTACCAGCGACGCCGGTCCAGAGCCGGGCCGGCAGGACGACGGAGAGGCAGGAGCAACGGGCGCGACGAACAGGCACGGTGTATTTACGGTTCTCGGCTTACCTATATCCCGAACACTGTTTGCTCACCTCGAGCATCGCTTCTGCATCCCCGCGGAGAGCCGTGCGCAGCATCCGCAGCAGCGAACCACCGACTGCCACCGAGAAAATAACCTCCGAGGGGAACCTTCCCGTACCTATGTGCACACGTACGAGCGCGCACATACGGCGACACGAGAAGCATCGACACGTAGCGATATATCGGAAGCTACCGAGCTTCGATTGCACGGAAGGAGAACCTAGATTTTTTTTATCTATGTTCGGTTACATTGCACGCTGCGCCTCGGCACAAATTTCTGTTCTACTCTTTGAAACGTACATTTTTTTTTAGTCATTTTGACTTGTCAAGAAATTATTATTGTTTTTTTTTTATTAAAATAGAAGGGGAGAAAGGTAGGTCAAAAACGACCGGGCATGCTTCGAAGGGTTTTAATGAGTCCTTGATTATCGAAGCTGGAGGAGGTCGGAAGGAGCCGAGGAAACTTTGGTTCCAAAAACTGAAATTTTCTTTTTTTTACGATTATCAACGTGCAGCTTGACTGGGCCAAAACTGCTATCGGATTCGTGCTCAGAGGGGGAAAAAAAACTGGTATATTAAATTTCATGTACGATTGTGATGAAAAATTAACGTACAGTATATCAAAAACTTTCGAAAACTCTTTACTTTTAATAATCCATTTTTATTTGACTACAAAAGTACTTCAAATCCAATCATTTACTTTAATTTCACTCTAAAAGTCCATTAATTTTTAGTCACAATTATAAATTAAATATAATAAATGAATTATATAAATATAGTCCTTACACAAATACTTGCAGTCCGCTGCATATTTACAATTTTTTTATATCCATGTGACTGGGGCAAAACTATCGGCTTCGCGCTCAGGGCGCATAAGGATGGAAACGTGTCCGGAATATCTTGAATTTTTATCCAAAGACCAATAAAAGTGATCGATCGAGCGATCGTGATATAGTTTCTACAGAAACGTTTCGTTCGCAAAAAAAAAAAAAAAAAAATATGATGCTGCATTACCGCATCCCCTTTACCTACTGCCGGCTATGATATGCGCATACTATGCGGTACGTCGAGCCGAGGCTACCGCAGGCAAAGTCTCGATGGACTCGATAGCTGCAGCGAACAACTGCAGCTGGTCGGCCCTTCGAGCTGCGGGCTCGTGCACGGGCTTCGCAGACACCGGGACACAGATGCGGTTCCGCTCGAGGGAACGAGAGTGCACGAGCCGAGTGTGGGTGGCGTGAATAAGGTGTAGGCAGCCGGAGAGTTTCCTCCTCCTCTTCCTCTTCGGTATACACGGAGGTGACTAAACGTCAGCGGGACTCCTGAAAGTCTAAACTCAGAAGGACTTCGTCTCTATCGTTCCTGATCTCAGCCGCCTGGCATCCCTCTCAGAATGTTCGCCCAGGCCTCTCCAACGCTCTCGCCTTCCTCCCTAAATTCCCGAGCTAATCGCTCCTTCCCTGGCAAGGAGTCCTCCGGATTTCTGGAAACTTGGCATGCGGACGAGATTAAGGGAGCTGATAACAAAAATGTATAAAAAAAGGAAACTGGGGGTACTTGATATTCTACTCCTCTATTTGTATTCAAGAGGGCTTCGATCGACCTCGGGCGAGAAAAAAGTTTTGATTTTTAATCTTGGTATTTAAGAAAATTGAGGAAAATTTCTCAAAATAAAAAATATCCGTTTGACTGATAAAGGATGATGGTTTCGTGTCAAACGGATGTTTTTAAAGTCGATTGGCTTGCGGACGGAGTTAGAGGGTCGAGTTTTGAGACGTTGGTTTGAACTTAAGATCACTTTTAAGATCGAGTTTAAGATCAAATTTTAGCTCGAACTTCATTGGGTGCTTAAACTGCAGCTCGAACTGAAATTACAATCGAATTTGAGTTCAGACTTAAGTTAGAACTGAGGCTCGATCTTAAATTCAAGATCTCAAGAGTGATCTTAAGTTCAAACTAACGTCTTAAAATTCGACCCTAAGGAAGCAGATAAAAAAATGTATAAGAAAAGGAAACTAACAGTACTTGATATTCAAGAGGGTTTCCATCGATCTCGGGCAAAAAAGGTTTCATTTTTTATCTTTGTATTAAAAAAAAATCGCCTAAAATCTGCCACTCTAAAAAAATCCATTTGACTAATAAAGACTGATCCTCTCGCGTCGCGCGGATGTTTTTACTGCGGTTTTTGAGGTCGGTAGGTTTGCGGACCGAGATAAACCGAGCAGATAAAAAAATACGTATAAAAAAAGGAAACTAACGGCACTTGATATTCCACTCTCCTCTATTTGTATTCAGGAGGGCTTCCATCGACCTCAGGCAAAAAATAAAGTTTCCATTTTTATCTTGGTATTAAAAAAAGATCGCCACAAAATCTCCCAAACTCTACCAAAAGTAAATCCCTTTGACTAAAAGATCATCCGCTCCCCTCAAAGGGATGTTTTTACCGCAGTTTTTGATACCGATAGGTTGGTTCAAAAAATGATTTTCTCCCTTTCGTCTTTCTTTTTTTTTCCAAAAAAAAAAACTCCACACTACCTCGATATTCCCGGACCGATGAATGACCCTGAAGATACCTGCATGTAGCCAAATTTCATCAAGCTACAACGGCTGCATTTTGCATCGGACAAACTTTGCTCGAGGAAGTTCACTTGGAGATCAAAATTCTACAAGTGAAAATTTTACAAGTGAACAATTGGTTATTCTTCCTAAAGACGTGCACTGATAGAGATTTGCCAAAGACGAAATTTGATGTCATGCAGATATCGTCAGGGTAATAACGATGATCGGTCCACCAGATGTAAGATAGCGTACAGACTGTCGAGAATATCCAGCGCGTTTTCTGGCCTAGAAACGGTGGCAATCATTTTTCAACACTCCGGCGAAGCGTCGCGTGTGTACACAGAGCAGTAAATGGAGGGACGAGGAGGGGTTGAAAATACCCTCGGGAAGGTAGTACAGGGTAGTATGAACGAGAAACGCGACCCGCAGAGCCCGAGAGCCATCGCCACAGCGAGAATACGACGGTGGACGGCGTGCTGGTCGGAGACCCGAGGGAATTCCGCTGGATCAAGAGAGAAACGAGAGAGATTCTGCCGCACAGTGCGAGAAGGATCGCTTGTATATAACGAATAAGCCGGCCGGCATGAGCGCCGGCAGCAGCGAGCAAGCAGCCGCGCGAGGAAGAAAGATAGAAAAAAAAGAAATGAGAGAAAAAAAAAAATTGAAGATTTACAGCAGAGGGATGCACGCCTCGGACCCCGTTCCCGAGTTAAATGGTTCCCGTTTAACTATACAAACGCCTATGCACGATATAACCGGGAGGGTCACGAAGGACGGACGAGTGTCGCATCCTGTACATAAATTATATAAAAAGCTCGCGTGTGCTGCGGAAGAGCCCGATGGATGCATAGATGGATGGATAGAAGATCGCCAACGAGCGATGAGATAGTTGCGATATCGCACATCGCACGAAAATCCTCCCACAATATATGTATATGTATATGTATATGTATATGTATATGTATATGTATATGTATATGTATATGTATATGTATATGTATATGTATATGTATATGTATATGTATATGTATATGTATATGTATATGTATATGTATATGTATATGTATATGTATATGTATATGTATATGTATATGTATATGTATATGTATATGTATATGTATATGTATATGTATATGTATATGTATATGTATATGTATATGTATATGTATATGTATATGTATATGTATATGTATATGTATATGTATATGTATATGTATATGTATATGTATATGTATATGTATATGTATATGTGGCGGCGGTGTTTTGCCGCACACTTATGTTATCACGGCGGTCCCTGCCGTCTATCTGTTGGAATCGAGGTCAAACTGGCTGATACATAAATTGATTCGATTCAATCGACAGCATCAGCCAGTTTAGGACCTCGCTCGGCTGCTCCACGTCCCGTGCGGCGCTGCTTTTGTGCGTGCGCAAGCTGCGATCCGACGGGATGTTCCCGCTGCGTCCACAAAAAAAATGTCCGGTCCAATTTGCCCGCGAGATAACCCCATCTCGCACGCTCGAGAGGGTGAGCGGTAATTGCCAATAGCTCGATTAACCACAACAAGGTATACGTTACACTCCTACGGATTGATAAAATCCCGCGAAATTATTTCGAACTGCGGTCATTGAATTTTTGTGGGATGTAAATACGATTTTTATGATACGCGTAAAAAAAAGTAAATAGTCCGCGACAAATCGAATAGGAACCATTGGTCGACAAAGGTCCCTTTGTGTACAACTATTTAGCCCGATAGCCCAAAAATTGTATGAGCTGGACGTGCATACAGCTTTTTTTCACAAAGTTCAAAAACCTCGTAAAATTTTCATGACTCAAAGCATTTTAGCTAAAAATGTGACCAACCATTCAGGATTGGGTTCTCTACCCAGCTTACAAATTTCAACTTGATAGCCCAAGCAGTTCCCAATTTATAAGAGTTCCAATTATTCTAGTCGCTTCCAGACATTTTTTCTGAAAGCGTTTTCATTAAAATCTAAAAAAAAAAATGTTGGTAATGAAAAAAAGCTTCTACGAACAAGCAAAAGAAAAAACCCAAGATTCCACTTCCATTAACACTTGTTCGGCCAAGAGTAGTTCGTACCCCTCAGTCGTAACACATGCACGGTCCGGCGGCCGTGCTGGGGTGGAATTATAGACGATAGCAGAGAAGCTCAGCAGGGGCGCCCCCGCACCATACGCACGCAGCTTATACGCATATACCGGAGGCCGGCCATAGAGCTGGAAGTATTTAGCCAGGCTGAAATCCTATCGCATCCACAGTGGGACGCGGAGAAATATTGATAGTTGGTTCTCCTCTCACCGGTACGAACGGTGTCCCTGCGGTGCGTGAGCCGAGGGTTTCTCGTCCCATTCGGTTAGAGAGAAGAAGGTACGATATCCTCCGGAACGCACGCAGCGTTCGCTAGACGCCACGAGCTATTCGCCGGTGAAAAATCGTCGAGTGCACACGAGTCGACCAACGCGCATCATATCTATATACATGTATATATAAAAGGTACTCTTGTTTCAGCTGTTGAAGAGAAACTGTTTAACCGTTGCAGGAATTTGTCGTCTCCCTTCACCAGAAACGACAAATCTTCGGTTTTTTTTTATGTAACTTTTGTTACGACAAACATATTTTTTCAAATGAAATATTCGGTTATTTTTCCACGGCGGATTTTCACCTTCTACAACAGTTTTTTCTTTTTTTTATATTAGCTGCATTTGTTGAAAACTTCGTTTTTTAACCGTCGGCAGCGACCTCTAAAAGTGATTCGATTTCATAGGGATTTCGCAGAGTTTTTTCTTATTCGTTATACTTTGGAAGTGCGGGGTCGCTCCAAGGAAATTTCGAATATTTCATTTTGACTTTAAATTTAGATCCGAAGTTTTTGATCTTTTAAATAACCGGTTAAATGCATTCATTTCGGGGACCCTTTGCACATCGCACTTTTATTTTATATCTCACGATAATACGGGGTGACCTCCGAAAAATTCAAAAATGTTCAATTTAAGGACGACCCTAATACATATATATGTATATATGTATGTATTTGGGTGATCCTTAACCCTTAGTCTGCCTAGGGGGTCGTTTGTATCCGAGCGAAAACCAAACGTAATAAAAAATATATTAAAAAATTAAATTGTTTATAATTTTATGATCGATACTTCAACTTAAAGGTTTACAGAAACTCCATGAATTTTTTCAGATTTTTAGCCCCACTTAAACAGGTTGAAAAAACGTCAGGACGCCAACGACCCCCCCTAGGTGCCAAAAAACCCTAGGCAGACCAAGGGTTAAATTGAACATTTTTGAATATATTTATATGTAGGCGACCAACGTGCGTGCGCCATAACTACGCGCGTACGAGTTTCAGCCTTACGATGATGAGTCCTGTGTGGCTGGAAGGGCGTACGTGTACGTCGTACGTGCTCTCGGATGCCCGACAGCTCGCTGGCACTTATGCTACTTAGGTACGTGCAGCGAGGAGCACCGGTGCAGCATCCCGCAGACCGGTGCGTACGAGCGCGAGACGCAACGCCAATTATGCACCGGCAGGCTTTCAGCTCTCCGATAGGCTCCTCTGCCGTTCGCCGCGTTCGTCTTTACGCCCCACTCAGCGGCGTTGAAGCATTGTTTCTCCGATTTCTTTTCCGAACACGACCCCTCCGCCCACCCCTGTACGTCGGACGACCGGTCGATTCGCTCGCAACCCTCCCCGATACGCGCCCCAGTGGCTGTTGTTTTTTCACGAAGAGCTCCCGAGGGTAACGATCACGATGACGCTGAGAGGGATCGAGGGATTCGGAGGCTCGGGGGCTCTTGAGGAGCCACTGCAGCTCTCGCTAGGGTTGCGCTCCCCCCAGGGGGTTCCAGCTTTCGGGAGCTCGAGAGATCCATTCGTTGCGATCTTCCACTACCCAACCAGGCGCGCTGAGATTCCTGCGAGTGTAGGATTTTTTGTTTTATTTTATTATTGGTACTTTTTTGGTTATTATGTTTTATTTACGGAAGACATTTTTTTTGCTTCAGGCAAAAAATTCAGAAGCAAATTTTTCGCTGCCCAAGCAATAAATTATTAACTTTAGTCTAACATTTCGTTACATTGCAAAAACGATTTTTGTCCGTGCGGAGAGTTGATGACATTTCCAACAATTGTACGGGGTTGAAGCTTTCGGGAGTTTTCGAGATCCATCCATTGCCACGTAACTGGTCTTCAACCAGTCGTGTTGATATTCCTGTGGCTATAGACTTTTTTTTTTAAATGTGCACTTTTTTCGGAAAAAAAAATGGTTGGGAATATGTTAAGTAATTTATTTACTTAATACCGAGACAACAAGTTATTTTGCGTAGAGCAGAAAATTTTTGACTCCGGTAGAAAATAATTTTGCTTTGGCAGAACATTTTTCTTGATGCCCTGACAATAAATTATTAACTTTGGTGAAAAATTTCTTTATATTCGAAAACCATTTTTATCCGTGCAGAGAGTCGACGACGGTTCCGATAGTTGTTGTTTCATGCGGACTGCGGGTCGCGCAGCCCCCAGCCGGTAAAGAAATTGCGTGACATCCGGTGTCCCGACAGCGTTACGGGTGCAGCATGACTGCGTGGAATTCCCGCTCTCGACGGCGTTGCGTGTCGAAGGGCCTCGATTTAATTACCCTTCCCCGGGGCGACGATGCCATCCCCTCGGGTGTTTCAACCCTCCTCCCCACTCCGGCTCGGCTATTACTGCCACTGCTGCACTCGGATGTCGTGACGACTATGCGGTGGAGCTTCCCGATAGTTACCTTACATTCTAGAGTGGCTTGTTGGTATTGCGGAGAAACGCGACGCCAACTTTCGCACACCGAGCCGATACTGCACAACTATCGATCCTGAGTATGTGTGTGTGTGTGTGTGTCTGTGAGCGCAGGGGACTTCCGGGTATTACGTGCCTGTGCCTCCGTCGCTATTTAGGGCACTTTGCAATTAGATCGAGTCTACTTTGCAGAGAGACCGTCCTTCCGCGAAATGCCCTTTTCAACCCGACGGAATCGAGTTAGAAGCCGGAGTTTAGCCTTTCCCGTCTTGGACAAACTTGGATTCTCTTTGACGTCGGAGGTATGCATCGAATACCAGTTGGTGGGTAATATCGGGTTATGCATCGATGTTTGCCAAATGAGGTCCCAAAATTCCGAACCTGTTCAGGATATTATGGAAAAGTGACCCAGCAATTCAAATACTAAGGATCTTTTTCCGAAAAGTCAGTGTTGGGACAGCGTCGCCCCATAAGGTCAGATCGCTTTTTTGGACTCCCATGTAGGGAGACCGTCCTCCCGCGGATTGCGCTTTTCAAACCGGAATCGAGTTAGAAACCCTTTAGCCTTCCCCGACTTGGACAAACTTGGATTCTCTTTGCACGGAATATCGGCCAGTGGGAAATACTGGGTAACACGCCAATGTTTGCCAGTCGACGTCCCGAAGTTCCGAACCTGTTTAGGATATTGTTATGAAAAAATGGCCAGTTATCGTTCCCAAATAATTTGTTGGGCGTTCTAGCAAAAGCTCCGTACGGGACCAGTATAGGCACAGCGTCGGCCAGTACCGGTCCAATATCCTTATTCCAACTAGCGTCATATTGGGACCTTTTTTGGACCCCATCGGATCCAGATGCTCAAAAATTGCCACCAGCTGAGTTGTCCGGTAAACTGAGAAAAGGTTCTAGTAAAAATGTCAATATCGCTTGAGGGATATTACCATAACACATGGTAATAGGGCGCTAGGGCGCCAACTACGGTACGAAGTATCGGATTTTCAAAAATTTTTGTTAGATATTAAGGTAAACGTACCAATGACCGGACACGTCCCAGTGGCCAGACAAGGCGTGCGTGCAAGAAAGATGGAAATACGATTTTTCATGCATGTCAAGAGACTAGGACTACTCCGTAAAGTGTCCGGCCATTGGTACCTTTACCTTATAGTAAGAATTCTTGGATAATCTGAGACTTTTTGCCATAGGTGGCGCCCTGGCGCCCATGTGCTATGATAATTTTTCTTAGATGATCGGTAATGTTTACCAGTTCCTTCTCTCAGTGTATTTCGGCTCTCACGCCGGTCCCCGGGGAGGGAAAAGCGCGAGGCCCGAGTGCTCGACGGCGACACCGCGGGCGACCGGTGAAGTCCAGTAACCCGGGGAATTCGCGAACGACCCACGTCCGCGGCCTCTCGGCGAAGCTCCTCAGCCGTCTCGTGTGACTAGCGCACCGCACGAGTCTCTCCCGTTCGCGCGGAGACCTCATCCCCGTTTCGCGCCGAGAGATACCCGAGGCGAATTCCTGCGGGTAAATCACGAGTACTCGTGATTCGCCGAGAACAAAAGTGAAGGAGGCAAAGGAGAGCCGGGCCGAGGGGGTCGGCAGAGAGAGACTCTTTTATTCACCTTTATTCACCTTTTCAAAGTGCACCTCCGGAGAGACCGTTGGAGCCCTTCAAGAGCGTTAATTATTAATTATACACCTATAACCGACCACGTCGACACTTTATCGGTCAAAGTGGCTCTGAAAGGGTTGCCCCGAGCTTCATTAACCTTCCGAGGTCTACGGACTCCACTCGACTACCCGACTGGCTCTCTGGATCTCTCTCGCGATTATAATAACTAGAGAAAACATGTCGGCCGTCCCGCATTGTACGATACGCTAATGAGAATTCGCTATGAAGTTGAAGGAAAAATAAAGAGAAAAAAAAAATAGCGCGTTGTTAAAAATCGAAATATCGAGCTTCCTGCCTTTAGCCCGAGAGACGTATTAACGATCGATGCTTCAACGTCCCGCATAGAAATGATTTACGATAGCTCGATCTCATCGGGAGCTTTTTTTTTCGTTTCTTTCGCTCGCACAGTCGAGAGGTTTGTCCGACTGTATCGGCTCTTCCTCGCAGCTCTTGGCCTGTGCGCTCAAGAGCGGGACAGACAAATCATTTCGATCGCTCATCGGTAGGAAAAATTGCACCGGCATGGATATCACTTCCCTGTACGATGTTCGATCGAACCAGTTACAGCGAACAAGAAGCCACTCGAATGCCTCGCGGACCTTTCGTTATCGGTCACGGCGCTCGGACCGGGAATAGCAATTAGTCACGAATGGATTTCGCCCTCCGAATGAAATTACTGGTCACTGGACGGACGCTTCTCTCGCGCTTTTCGCACACCATTCAACTCAACGAGTTTAAAAAAAGAAAACATTTTGCAATATCTTCGAACAAATGTTTTGCATTCGTCACAATTCTCAAACAATAATAATCTGATGATTATTAACCCTTCGTGTACGTGTCTTCTTTTTTAAACACAAAAACGATACAGATCTTCGTAAATTGTTTTCTGCGATATGAAAAAAGAAACAACACTTCAAGGTACGTCTGCGCATTTTTTCAGATTTTTTAAAACGCATTAACTTATTATTCGAACCGTCCGAAGGTTGCGTCTTGGCAAATTCTGCCTCCTCGCTGAGAAAGAATCCGGAACGTGAACGGTCAATAATTATAAATTATTGGCAACAACAACAAATGAATAATAATGATAATTACTATTAATAAATTATTACTATTACTGTTAATAATAATAGTAATTATTTATTACTGTTATTATATAGATATTATTACTATTAATAAATTATTATTAATAGTAATAATAAATTATCAATAATAATAACAAATTACTAAAATTAATGCTGAACGCAATTAATTCCGCTGAAAGAGGAACGGCGCGAAGAATTGTGCGGCATTGTTGATTCGTTCTTTCCCGGTACGATCGAGGATAGCGAGAAAATTGAAATCTCGACGATGGGCGATTATTCACGAGAACGATAAATATAGAAATAAAGGTGAGCGGAGGGCAGCGGGGGGGTGGGAAGGGGGAGGGGTGGGGAGGGGGTTAACGCGAGAGGTTTGCCTCGTGCCGGCTGCACCAAGGAGTTACCGCCAAAGATAAAGCGTATAAATATGCTAATGGCACTTTGCAGAGCAGACCACCACCGGAACCCACCGACACTCCTCTCGCTCCCTCCTCCCTCGCAACGCATCTACTTGCGTCCTTTTTTGCCCCCTCCCCCCCATCTTTGCGCCTTTCCCTCTGTTATTTGAAACGCGAGCAAAACGAGAGCTAGTCAAGCTCTGCCTCGAGCGGGCGGGGGTGCGACGTGTCGAGAAATAATTTAGCGAGCTCTCAGCGCGCCGCTGCTTCTGTGCCACGCTCTTCTTCGGCGTATTACACAATTCATATATATATATATATATATATATATACATATATGTATATACGCTTTCCATAATCGGCGATGAAAATTGCAATTTTTCTTAAGAGTAACAAAATCTTGGGGGAAAAATGGCAATTTTCTTGGAAAGTGTGCACGGTTGGGCGAGATTTTTCCGGAAACGAGGGAAAATGTTGAGGAGAAGGTTTTATCGACTCGAGGGCGAAACTATCTCGCATCCCTCTTAGCGGCCGGCGCGCCGTCCCGCGAGAACCATATAAATACATATTTCCTTTACGTTTTACGTCCCGATAAGCCGCGATCGTGGTTGATCCTCAAACCCGCACACGGATATATAAAAATCAGTGGTAAGGGAAGATGTATGAGAGAGAACCGACGGTGTAGTAGCGGATGGGAAAAGTGCACGATAAATCTTATCAGGCTGAAACGTCCTTACTCGTGTCTTACATGGTAGAATGGAAAGGGAACCGAGGGCGGGAAGAAGAAGAAAAAGAAGTCGTCGCTGGAAATGGAAGTAATACGATAGACGGCCGGAGGGGGGGGGGGAGGGGGGAGGGGAGGTAAAAAAGAAGTGGAGATAGGAAAGGGTTGTCGACGTTCCCGGGGCCAAGGTTCATGACGGGGGTCGAAGAAACTTCGTGGCTCGCCTAGAGCACTTTCGTTCCAAAACACACACATACTTATATATACATATATATATAAGGGGCATTCCCTACCACTTCGACCTGGGTCTAACAATTTTTGAATCTGAGAAAATTCTGAAAAATCTTGGTTTCTTTAGACTTCAAAAATAAGTAAAACCTGTTCGGAAAAATCTCAAAAAGTTCCCAAAAATGCAGTGTTGCATATAAAAATAGTCAAGCGATAACCTACAAGGTACTGTTTTTTTTTCAAAAAAAATCAGAAAAAGATAGAGTGCGGCGCCAACCTAGTCCGGCCAATAAGTTCATGTTTTTTAATGATACATGATGATAAAGAATTTAAAAAATTCTAATAAAAAAATTGGAGTGTTTTTGAGAGTCAGTTCAGTCATACAAAAAATCGCGGGCCCAATCCATAATATGAATGTCAGACCCAGGTCGAAACGGTAGAGAATGCCCCATACACAGTTACATACACAAACGTACATTTATGTACATATACATTTATTTCCCCATATCCGACAACATCTATGCCACAGTCACACATAAGCAAAACCCGAGTTACCTCGGCAACAAAACCAACATCACCATAACATTTTACGCCGAAACCCGCCGCAACATCAACTCCACACATAACTCGATGAAGAATAAAGCAGAAAATGAAAAATTGTGGCGATCAATAAGTTACTGTTTTTAAATCATAATCATAAATCATTGTAACCAATTTCATAAAATCCAATAAAAAAATCTGAGTGCTTTTGATATACGCATATAAAAAACCGCGGGTAGGTAGAGAAAGCCCCATACACACTTACATACATAAACGCACATATATACATATATATCCACATATACATAAAACTCCACATACAACCGACAACATCTATGCCACAGTCGCACATAAGCAAAACCAGAGTTACCTCCGCAACAAAACCAACATCACCATAACATTTTACGCCGCAACGTCAACTCCACACATAACTCGATGAAGAAGAAGAAGATAGGAGAAAATGAAAAAAAGAAAGAAGAGAGCAGAATCGTCAGGCAGTTCTTAGGCTTCGCCGTCGAGAGGGGTTTCGGGGGGTGGCGATAGGGGTTGCGACGTTCAGCGCTGTAGGGGCAGAGGGAGGGGGTGGGGGGTGGGGGTGGGGGTTGAAAAACCCCCCGCACGAAGGCGAACAGCGAAGAGTCGGAGAGACGGCGAGGAAGGGAAGCAGCTAGCGGGAACAGGGGATGGCTTGTTCTCCCGGTCGATCTCTCGTCGTTGCCAGGCGACCGGGGGTTGATCCACGCCTCCCTCGGCCCCCCGCTCGGGCAACCCTGCGCCTACAGCCGGCTCTCGTGGCGCCACCTGCCACCCCTACAGTAGCGAGATGCTCCCCGCGAGCGACTGATCGAGGCCCGGCCCGTGCTGGCCTGCCCGCGCCTCGTCGTCGTCCACCGGTGTGTGTGTGTGTGTGTGTTTCCGTGCCCCTTTTTTTCTCCATCATCGTCTCTTGCAACATTAATTTCCAGTCATCCCTCAATCGCCCTCTCGGCAAAATCGGGCCGATCGCGCGGTTGCGAAACTCCCCGGTCGTCGCGTATCTCGAGCCGATCGTCGAGCGTCTCTCCAGCATCCAATTCACGCGGAACCGTCTCGTCGCCGAGGAAAATAACACAGACCGAGGCGCATAAACAACCGCCTTCCGTCCCGTCCGATAACGGTACATCGCTATTTTTTTTTAGTTATTTTTTCGTTACATCTTTCGATCTCGTCGAGGAATTTTTTTTGTATTTTTTTTTTTTTTTTTTTGGTACTTCGCGATCCTGGTGAAATTCGTCGATCCTGGAGAAATTCATCGCACCCTGGCGCAGAGGGTTTTTTAAATTAAATCTTTGGATCCTGTCGAGGAATTTTTTTTTGGTATTTTTTTGGTACTCCGCGATCCTGGTGAAATTCGATCGACCGATGCACCGGATTTCGCACCGCACCCCGGCGCAGAGGGTTTTTTAATTAAATCTTTGGATCTCGTCGAGGAATTTATTTTTTTATATTTTTTTGGTACTTCGCGATCCTGGTTTAAAAAAAAATTAAATCTTTGGATCTCGTCGAGGAATTTTTTTGGTATTTTTTTTGGTACTTTGCGATCCTGGTGAATTTCGTCGATCGACCGATGCACCGGATTTCGCACCGCACCCCGGCGCAGAGGGTGCGTTGCTCCCGGAACTGTTGATCTTTGGTTGGGCTGCTTGTTGACACTGATAGTCCATTTAACCGGGGCCCCGGTTTATCGGGTGGGAACAACGGAAACGCTCACGGCAGAGACAAAAGTGATGAAACATGGAAATTTGTGCGACGAGTTACCGTGCAGAATTAACACCCGATTCGACCGCCGTATCGGATCGCGTAACGCGCCTCTTTCGCTCGGCATTCTCGCGTTACGATCGCGATAAACGCTCGGGGTTGCCGCTCGGAAAAGGGCAGGGTGCGTTGCTCTCTTTGGCAACCGCCGAGACAGAGAGAGAAATTTATCCCGACGCGCGCTCTCGTTTCACAGTTGCATTCACCCACCGACCGAACCTCCATTCGGGTGCTTACGACCCCTCCTTTTCCCCGGCACGATCAACGGGCGCGATGAAACTCTCCGATTGCGCTCCGACTGCACAGACGAGCCTTAAATAAATTTTTTAGAATATTGAAAATGGTAATGATCGAACAGATTTATTTTCCGACACGATCCTCGCGAAACTCTCCGATTGCGCTCGAACTGCATAGAACCTTAAACAAATTTTTTTAGATACTAAAATAAGGTAACCGATCGAAAAAATTTGGCTTCCGGCGCGATTCTGGGGAAAGTCTCCGATAGTCCTCGAACTCCATACACGATCGGTATTTTTTTTTTTTTTTAAACTGAAAAAGATAACCGATCGACCAAATTGGACTTCCGGCTTGATATCGTGAAACGCTCCGATAGTCCTCGAATTGCACATGCGATAATTAAAAAAAAAAATGTATATTAAAAAAGATAAGCGATCGAGGAAATTTGTTTTCCGGCGAGATATCGTGAAACGCTTCGACAGTCCTCGAGCTGCATACACGATCCTTAAATACATTTTTATTTAAACACTACAAAAGCAACTTAAAACGCAAATTTGTCTTCCAGCGCGATATCGTGAAACGCTCCGATAGTGCTCAAGCTCTACGTGCCTAAATAAAAAGATTAAAAAACAATGAAAACGATAACAGATCGGCCAGATTTAGATACCTAATTTATCGACGTTTCGCCAACTTTTTACGTATGTGCGCCGATGTGTGTAAAAATTCAGTGGAAAAGCGCAAGCGCGTTGCACTCGCGTGCATTCGCCTCTGCCGTACAGACAAGCGATTGTCTCGAGTGTGCGGCACTTTCGGTGCTGGTCGTTGGAAAAAACGAGATCTCGCAGCGCGAACGTGGGTAATTCTTCTGTCGGGACGACGGTGATCTTTGCTGAAAGCTTCGCTCTCGCCGAGTGAGCGGAGGGAGCGAGTGGGGCGTAAGCAAAGTGGAAAACTCGTATACATATATATATCGTATCTGCACCCCTGCCCGCCCACCCTGGCAGGAGACAGAGGTCAGTCGTTGACACGACAGCGCGTACCAGAGGTATTTGGCCCCCTGCAAGGGCCGCCGGACGGTCGGGGTCGTTCATCCAAACCCGCGCTCGCTTATTGGCCGAGCGAAAGGGTTGAACCCACCCCCCACCCTCCACTGTCCCTTTTCATCCCCCTCCGAACTCGATCACCTAATTAGAGAAGCAAGTTGCCTACCTCGGTGCGGTTAGCACCATTCACCCTTTGAGACACCCGATTCTCCATCCCTTTGACCCATCGTGGATGTTCGGGAGAAAAATAAAACAAAGCTTCCTCTATGAGGAAGCGAAAAATAAATCTAAAATAAATTCTAAAAATTCGGTACACCGATTCCAATTTTCACAAACAGAAAGATTATGTATTTGACGGTCGAAGCCGCAAGTAAACACTTATGTGGTTTAAATGAACGTTTATTTGTTTTGAATAAATAGTTATTTGAGTTAAATAAATATTTATTTGCGGGTACCCATCAAATGTAATGAAGGATTTTTTTTTTATTTTCAACCCTTGTTGTGCAACATTATATTTAAATATACGAGGTATGTTGTGTATGTAATATATAAAATTATTGAGATTTTGCTTCCTCATAGAGGAAGCTTTGTTTAATTTTGTTTGGGCGCTTGGCACGGGCCACCCAAACCTCGCCCTCCACTCTCCCTTTTCATCCCCCTCCGAGCGCGATCGCCTAATTAGCGAAGCAAGTTGCCCACCTTGCTGCACCATTCACTCTTTGAGACACCCAATTCTCCATCCCTTCGACCCATGGTGGATGTTCACGAGAAAAAAAAAACGAAGCTTCTCTACGAGGAAGCAGAAAATAAACCTAAAAATAAATACTGAAAATTCGGTACACCCCTTTCAGCGATGTAACCAATTTAGTCTGAAATTAAAGTCTACATCGTTGACTTCACGAGGGGGAGAGAATAATCTTGAGAATGAAGAATTTTTTTAATTCTTCACCCTTGTCCTGTAATCACACTGTAAAAATAAAGTGGACATTTAATGTTTACTGCAAATTGAAATTTGCTTACATTACTTACATTAATGCACTTTTATTGTAAAATAAAAATACGAGATATTAAAATTACAAATCTTTTGCGTGAAATTTACAAAAATTTCCATAAAAAATACAAATTTTACTGTAACATTGTAACGCACATGTGTTTGAAATTTCAGAAACAGTTTATGTATAAAAAACTTCCAACACTGTTCATTAATTTTCAAGCAAATTTTTTTTACAGTGCACCTTAAACTGTCGTTCTTCCCTGCCAGACTCCATATGTATATAAACACATATGGTATGCTGTGTACGCTATAAATCTTATTAGCATTTTTTTTTATTTTTTTGTCCAGCGACACGACGATCGCGGCGCGTTCGGTGCAACCGCCCAAGCCTCGCCCTCCGAAAACCCGCCCTGCACTGTCCCTTTTCGTCCCCCTCCGAGCAGAATCCCCTAATTAACGAAGCAAGTTGCCCACCTCGGTGCGGTCAACACCATTCACCCTTTGAGGCGCCCGATTCTGCATCCCTTTGACCCATCGTCGTCGACAAAAAAACAAATAAAAAAAACCTAAAAACACGGTACACACCCCGTCCAACGACGCACCCAATTTGCAGTCAGGAAATTAAAATCTACATCGCAGACTTCTCAAGGGGGAAATCCCTTCTAGTCGTAAATCTTGAGAACGAAGAATTTTTTTTAATTCCCCACCCTTCCCATATTCCCACAACCACCCCGCGCCCCCGTCCCCCCTCCCAGACTCCACACACGCAAACACACGAGCCATGCCCCACACGCCACACAATCCCATTCGAAAACAATTTTTATTTTTATTTCGTCCAGCGAGGACGCGACGGCGGCGCGTTTGGTACGAGAATAGTCCTCTCGCCGCAGAAGAATGAGGGGGATGGTCGGACACGTGTCTATATATATATAATGTGTGAGCGAGGATGAAGCGGGGTAAAAAGTCGGCGAGAAGCTGGCAATAATATTCTTTACTGTTATTTTCCACCGGCCGCCGCTGGTTAACCCTCGCGCATGCGTCCTTGATTTTAATTACATTCGAATCACCGGTGCGCGCACACAGTGTTCTTCTCGCTGCGAGACCAGCGGTTTTCATATACACTGTCCGGCTTCGGTTTTCGTCTCGGAGGCTGCGAGAGCGAGCGAGAGCCGACCCCGAGCTCTCTCCGCGCGATCCCAGAGCGAAGAAGCACTTTATACTGCCGCGCCCGTAAAAGACGACGCCCACGCCGTAGCCGCGGTGCGTATATGACCGGGACCGTGTGTGTATGCTCCGATGGGTTTGTTCCTTCGTTCGAGAGATGGTGAAAAAAAAAAGACAAAAAATAAATAAATGTGCTTGCACCGAAGAGAGGCTTCTTCGACGAGTGCAGCCGCGAATAAGGGCCGCATAAAGACGAGAGGGCCGTAAAACTATGATTTAGTGCTTGTCACTGATGCATCCCCGTACATCGCTCCTCTCTCGAGACCCTCGGCTTCAGAATTTTACTTCTTTGCTCGCTCTTCGCGTCTCTCTGCGCCCCGGCGAAAGAGTCCTGCGACTCGAGGTCCGGATGCTGCCCTCGCAGTCCTTTCAGCGTCGCAGTGTGTTGAGCATTTTTTTTAGGGAACCGCGGGCGAGGTTTTTGGTTTTAGAGTCGAAGGTGCCGAGCGGTCGCACGTCGTCGGAGAAACTAGCAATTTTTTTTTATCGGGTTGTTTTTTTTCTTTTTTTTTTTTGCAGAGTTTGTGGTTTAGGGTTTAAGGCCGAACGTATTTTTTTAGTGGGGCGTGTCTGGCATTATGTTTGGTGCGTTTAGGTGTGAAAAATGAGGGATTAAGTTTTTTTTTTTTGAAAATACTCATTTCACAGATATTTTGAGTCGGAAAAGTATCAACCGGTTGAGAAATAGTACTTTTTCGTACAAGTATCGTATAGTACTTTTTGTATAAAGTTTAAAAAAACGCCCACTTTTTATGCCTGCAGCGTGGCGAATAAAATACTTAGAGTGTTAAAAAGTGTGCGAAAAAGTAACTCGTGTAATCTGCGCATGCGCAATATCGTTCTCTCACGCCTTCCTACAAAGCGCCACTTTCGCCGCGCGTTGCAGACACGAAAAGTGGAACAAAAAATAATTTTTTGTTTTTCAACGGTTCCGAGCCGAAGAGGTTTCGACTCGAAAGTTCAAAAACGAATCCACGGAACTGATCCTTGAAGAAACAAAAATAATAAAATATAAAAACTTGTAACAATCCCATTTGATTCGCGACCTCGGGACTCGGTGATGGAATTCTCTTCTTCATCCACGCAACTTTTACACTATATATTCACCGTCTTCGTTTTACTCTCCTCAATTCTATCTTTATCTTTATTCATCTCCCCATCGCAGTAGCCGCGACCACCACGCATTGTCCTCGGCTCCCTTGAATCTCTCCCATACCATCCATTTCATACATATATATACATATACAAATATATATATATATATATATATATATATAAAACTATATTTTGCGCAACAGCCTACGATATACAACAGCTATATGGGGGTACATGCACTGTACACACAATGATGCGGTCAGTAGGTTATTCGCGAAGTTTAACTCGCAACAATCCAGTTGCACACGAGCAGGGCAGGAGATTCTGTCTGGGCCCCTTTCCGACCGACCGCCCGTCCGTCTGTGTTTAATGGCGTCTGCGGTTTCCCATCAAACTTCACCTCTCGCGCACCACGCAAGCCGACATCTCGCACGCGGTCAACCCGGAGCCCGACGATTCCCCGAGAGGCAGTGGCTGCTCGACTGCTCACTTTTCGCCACATCGGGAACAACCCGAAGTGGTGCTCGAGCTTTTACATTACTCCCGCAGTACTCTCCCCCCCCCCCCCTGCCCCTCGATGCGGTTCACCGCTCGAACTATCTCGAATAACAAATAACCAATGGCCACAAATCGCTCAGATAACAGAGTATTGGATTGATTGATGAATGAAAAAAAAAAAAAAAATGGGTGGTTCGTCGACAAAGTTTATTTTTCGAATGGCACTCCGATAGCCGCGACTCTGTGCTTAGATGGTAAAAAAAGGTACATTTAGCGTTTATTTTCCATAAAATTGCACGGCTCTAAATTTTTTACTTTTAGTTTTTTTTTCTGATTAAAAGCACGTGAAGTTGAAAAGCAAGAAATGTACAATGAAAAATCTGTGCGTAGATGGTAAAAAAAGGTACATTTAACATTTATTTTCCATAAAATTGCACGACACTAAATTTGTAAATTATAGATTTTTTTTTCTAATTAAAAATATATCAAGTTGAAAAAAGGAAATATTAAATAAAAAATCTGTGCGTAGACGGTAATAAAAGGTTTTTACATTTAACATTTATTTGTCGCAAACTTTGACAACTCAGTTTGCAAATTTTACTATTTTTTTTATTATTTAAAAGTACGTAACGTTGAATTTTTTTTTTGGTGAAATAAACGAGGGAAGAAATGGATCTTTGTGGACAATAAAAATCTATTGAACGAACGATTTTTTATTTTTTATTGCGTACCAGCAGCGTGCTGCGCGTTGCTGCGAAACGGAAAAGCTTTATTGTCGTCGTGACAATGGGCCGGAGGGATACACGAGATTGCTCCCGGTTTCCCCTCGATATGAAAAATCGCGTAACGAGGATAGAAACGATTACGAGACGATGCGAGCGGAAGTATCCACGGACGAGCTGTGTATCGGCCTCGGCCCGGATAGCGAACGCGACACGCTAGTGTCCCTTCGTGTGATGAATATTCAAAATCGAACGATGAGTTACAATTGTCTCATTGTTGCTACGGTTTTTACAAGTCAGCTTCGAGGTATATTTACAAGCTGTTACGAGCCGCAAATCAGAACGCCCGTTCTCACGCGATCGGTTTGCACGCATTGTAATTAATATTTCAGATTCGCCGTGTTAGAGAAATCCAAATATCGTACACAATCGCCGGGAAGAATACTCTCGGTAGCCCGTTGTTTTTCGACCGGCTACGTCAAATTTACTCACCCATTCCACCTAAGTACACCGAAGGCCGAATTTTAAGACATTAGGTTGAATTTAAGATCGCTCTTGAGATCGAAGTTAAGATCGAAGTTTGGCCCGAACTTCATTGCGTGCTTAAGTTTGATCTTCAGTTTGATCTTAAGCTCGGACTTAAGTTCGAACTTAGGTTTGATTTCAAGTTCGAAATTAAATTTGATCTTAAGTTTGAAATTAAGTTCGAAATTAATTTCGAAATCAAGTTCGAAATCAAGTTTGATCTTAAGTTCAAACTTAGGTTTGATCTCAAGTTCGAAATTAAGTTTGATTTTAAGTTCGATCTCAAGATCAAATTAATGTATTAAAATTCGATCCGGAGAGAAGGGTCTAATAAATATGGCTTCACTATATCGACTGTATAGACTATATCGCTTTGAGAGGTATTGCCATAGCACATAGTAGTAGAGAACTGGGGCGCCAAAAATTGTAAAAATGTAGCGCTCACTTGACTAGTGTGTCACGCAGCTGCTGCCTTAATATTTAATATTTCTCACTGCGACTCGCCGTGTTATAGAAGTCCAAATACTGTACACAATCGCCGGGAACGATACTCTCCGTATCCCGTTGTTTTTCGACCGTGTACGTTTAATTTACTCACCAACTCCACCCGAGTGAAAGTTTGCCGGCTCCGATCGTCACACAACAGTATCCCGGTCCGCCCTCGTGTCTTCGTCCTCGTACTCTCTTCGGGCCCGACGAGTAAGTTATTATTCGGCGAGTTTCAAACCGACAGGTCGGCACTCTTCCCCGAAGGGGGCCGAAGAGACTTATTTTCAGGCGATTCGTATTACGCCTCGGTTTGTACCTCTACAAACAGACACCCAAGAAAATGTCAATGGAAACAACGCGAATCATGCCCTATGTGACCTCGTAGATATTAATAATATTAATAATAAAAGTGACAATAGATTGTCACTTTTAGATATTAAAAAAAAAAATACTCACTTCCGGTGTAAAGTACACACATCTTGCGGAACATCGCCCCTTTACTTACACATTTTTATCCACCCCCACCCCCCGCCCCCCCCCCCCCTTCTAAAGGAAATTGCAACGAAAATACGCGCCGGTCCTGGCTGACCGTCGCTCCTCCTAGATAAAAAAAAAACAATAATAATAATATCAATAATAGAGGAAATTTCAACGTAAATATCTGCCGGTCCTAACTGACCTCCACTCTTCCTAGACATAAAAAAAATAAGAATAAGTGCTACAAATTTACGTCACATCAGGTGTAAGGTACGCGTATCTTGCGGGACATCGCCGCTTTCCTATCGCCACATTTTGTCCCAGGTCATCGTCACTCACCCTAGATATTAAAAAAAACCAATAATAATAAGTGTTAAAATTTTTTTCTCACTTCCGGTTTAACGTACACGCATCACGCGGAACATCGCCCCTTCCCTTACACATTTTTTATCTCCCCCCCCCCCCTCCCCCTCCCCAAGTTCCCTATCACCTAGTGTACGCGTACCGTCCAAGAGCGCGGACTCGCAAAACGAAGCATAAAATGATAAAGACGCGATCATGAAGAAACACGTCTCGGTTCTTGTACCCGGCTCTTCGACTTAAGTGGCCTCGACGTGGCGCGATCATTGCATCGATTATTATTCCAGTGCTCGGCCGGGCTCGGCGATAGGTTTTGCGTCGGTATGGAACGAGCTTTGAATTATCTAACGACCTTTCCGCGATGCATCATCACCGGGGAATATAAATCCCTCTCCCCCCTAAATAATTCGTACGGGAACGGAAGATGCAACGAAAATTGCACGGTACTTCGCCAATCCGAGCGCACGATACGAATAATAACGGATAGATCTTTCTCTACGGGAGCGCGAAACAACCGTACTTCCAACTTCACATTTTTTTTTTACCCTTTCGTACCATTCTCAAGCACACCACCCCCTACCCTTCGCCCCCTCCGTTTTCAACGAAGTACTCACTGCACAAATACTCGTACTACACAGTACTCTCTCGGCTCCATGGAAACTTTTTCTTTGTTAACGGCAGCGCTTTTGTCGAGACGAAACTATAGCCTGAAGCCCTTACTCTTCATGATTTTTTTTATTTTTTAATTTTCTTCTTTCTTTTTTTTTCTTACACGCTCGTTCGTCATTCCATCTTCCTGAGTAGTCCCAACTGGCGAAAGCTGTAAAATCGACGTGACCCGCAAATTGTTTTTCGAACGAACGAAAATCGTAGAGTAGAGAAAAAAATTGATTATATAT
This sequence comes from Ichneumon xanthorius, assembly GCA_917499995.1. NCBI lineage: Eukaryota > Metazoa > Arthropoda > Insecta > Hymenoptera > Ichneumonidae > Ichneumon > Ichneumon xanthorius. The sequence goes on along the minus strand of OU824205.1, from coordinate 12,722,625 downwards.
ATACGTAATACATATGTATATAATCATAGTTCGAAAATTTTTTATGGTTTTTTTGAATTTCCTTTTTTTACACGTTTGTTCGTCATTCCATCTTCCCAAGTAGTCCGAACTGGCGAAAGCTGTAAAATCGACGTGTCCTGTAAATTATTTTTCGAGCGAAGGAAAACTGTAGAGGACAAAAAAAATTTCGATTATGTATGTACGTAATAATACATATACATAATCGATTTTTTTATGTATAACATGTATGAAATAATATACAATTAATATTAACATCATTATAAAAGCTGTGACGGATGGAACTTGTGGGCGTAAATAACAATTATATTACATCAATAATAATGATAATAAAATATTACTATGTGTAATATAAAATAAATTACCATATTTAGTTAATATCTATCGAAGACGTGTTTCTTCTCGACTCTCATCGACGCGATTATCGTTAGTTTATTAAAAAAATGATATTTCTTGCCTCGTCTCGTTTAGCGAAGCGTGGGAAAAAAAGAACGACGTGGCCCGAGGTAATGAGATAAGCAGAAGAAGTTGATAGGCGGAAGAAGTGGTAGCCGAGCCGAGAAGTACACACTCGGACGTGTATGGAGAGAAAAATAATAAAAAGAAAGAAAAAAAAAACTGGAAAATGTTGAAGTAGATTCCAAGGACGATCAACCGTAGCGGCGTAACCGGGCGAGGCTTTCGCCGATAATAAAAAAGTTTACGGGTCGTCGTAAAAATCGCGATTCGAGAGTCGCTTTATATTTACGCAACGGTAACATTCGCGCTCCCCCGAGTCCGTGAATCAGCGTGCGTTTTTCACGCGAACGGCACTACCGTTACCGTTTATGCACATATCCGATAAAAAGGCAAACGGTCATTCGATAGATTTTAGCTTTGATCCTTCACTTAACAATTCTCAAATGATTTATAATTTTTTTTATACATTTTTTTTAATCATACTATATCTAAAATTAATTATATAACAGTGTTTCGATAGATAGCAGCTTTCACATGAAAAAAATATATATATCAGTGTATTAATTTGGAGCTCGTATCTTCTTCGATTATTTTCCAGATGTGATAAAAGACGTTCGGTGATTCGATAAACAGTAGCTTTGATCCTTCATTTAATAATTCTCAAATAATTTTTCACATTACAAAAATAAATTTAAAAAAAAAATGTATACGTTTCGGAGCAACGAGAATGTTAATTTAGAGCTCGTCTCTTCTTCGATCGTTTTCCAGATGTGATAAAAGGCGTACGGCGATACGATAGACAGCCCCCGAGGTTCTCGCGATGGAGGCGGGACCGAAGCAGGGCGCGTGTCCAGCTGTCGGCGGAGCTGCCGGAAGCGTGAGCATTGCCGGTGGTCAAGCTCATGTTCAACAGCAGCAGGGCCAGGAGCCGGCGACCGGTGAGTCGGGACCAGCCGAGGAGGGTGTCCTGCTCGCGAGAGTCCACGTGCCCGAGCTCTACGTCAGCAAGTGTCTTCAATTCCCGAAGGATCAGCTCGTGTGGGACGTGAAGCAGCAATGTCTCGCATCCCTGCCGAAGGTAAGATCAACCTGCCTCTATAACTACATCACTAGTCGAATTTTTTTGTCGCCATACCGCAAAGTTAGTCAAGACAATTGATTTTTTTAACAAAAAAAAAAAAAAGAAAAATTACACCACATTCGAGCGATAATTAATATCGACTAGAATAGAGTAACATATATTTATCAATCTATGTGTGGCTTTTTTGTCACCATACAGCAAAGTTAGCCAAGTTCATCGTTTAAAAAATAAATAAAATTATTTTATATTCGAACGATAATGAATATCGACTAGAATAGAGTAACATATATTTATCGATATGTGTGTGTGGCTTCACTGCTTTCTGTCACGCCGTCTTTTATAAAATATAAAAAAAAAAAAATCACCACTCTCACTGTCTTATTCACGCAAATGACAATTATTTCGTTCACGCGCGACGTCTGATGTTTTCTGTCCCACATGCTTGCCTTCCGGGACACAGGAGGTACAGCACATAGATCAGAACCAAACTAATTTTACCCCCTGTTCATTTTTACTGTTATTATTATTATTATTATTATTATTATTATTATTATTATTATTATTATTATTATTATTATTTTTCAAACAATAGAATAGAAATATTATTATTAGAGCAATCAACCCCTTCTCTATAAAATCCAATCCTCGACATTATCATTATCGTTGTTACGTAATAAGCGAGTCTAGTGATTATCGATGGGTGAGAATCAAAAGGACTCAACTTGTTTATTTTTTAATATGAGACTTGCGCCCTTTTGATTTTTACCCGTCGATATATAAAATATAATGCCTGCTTATGTGATACACTTTTTCTCTCGCTCGACACGAGGCGACGAGTTCGAGAATCCGTCGACGCAACGTGGCGGCTTAATGAACGTTCATTCGGCGAGAGAATCGGGAAGTTTCGTCGTGAGAGCGGAAGAAGAGTTTTCACTCGGGAGGACAAACGGCGCGGGTACGAGAAAAATAAAATTACCGTTCTCCACGGAGAACGCCAAGCGGAAACGAATTTTTTCCAGAAGTCATAATCCTCGAACTCGTCACCTCGTAATTTTTTTTTGTCCATTTATTATTATTATTATTATTATTATTAATTTTTAATTCCCGAAATAACACAATTTTTTTATAATGGTATTCGGGGCGAGACCGAAAAAAAAATTAATCGTTTCTGTTCAAAGAATGCGTTTGGCGTTTGTTGTTGTTTTTTCACGGAGACCGCTAAGCGGAAACGATTTTTTTCCGGAAATCATAATTTTCGAACTCGTCGCCTCGTATTTTTATTTATTTATTTTTGTCCATTTATTGTTATTATTAATATTAATTTTTCGTTCCCAAAATAACACAAATTTTAATAATGGTATTCGAGGTGAGACCGAAAAAAAATAGTCGTTACCGTCCATAAAAATGTGTTTCTCACCTACGTTCTTTAAGTTTTTTTTTCATGGAGAACGCCAAGCGGAAGCGAATTTTTTTTTCCGGAAGTGATAATCCTCGAACTTGTCGCCTCGTAATTTTTGTTTCCATTTATTATTATTATTATTATTAATTTTTCATCCCCAAAATAACACAAATTTTAATAATGGTATTCGAGACGAGAACGAAAAAAAAAAAAATTAATCGTTACCGTCCAAAGAATGTGTTTCTGACCTATGGTGTTTGTTATGTTTTTTTTTTTCGCTTGTACACAACCCCTTCACTTGCACTTGGGATGTGCGCTGCGTACACTACTACTACTACTACGTGTGTCTGTGATGTCCTGTGGGCCAACTATAAATCAACACGTACCGAAAACGAATCTCCTTCACATCGCGCACCACGACGGTGTGTACGTGTGTGCGGGCTTTATCGCCAACGCCTAAAACGCGAAATAAACGCGTGAAACACTACCGAATACAACTTCCACCCCCTTGGCACCTCACGTACGACATGGGTTATCACGACACGGGTATCTCGGCATCACCGCTTCACCCCCCTTTCGATGCGCAGGTCGCCACTTGGTACAGGGTACGTTTTCTCACTTCACTAATAGCATGCGCTTTTTTTCGTTTTAGTTTAAGTTTATAAATTATTTTTGTCTTTAATTTTTTGTTTTTGTTTTTTAATTCTATTCGTTAGCTTGTGTCGTAACATAGATGTAAACTATCTATACCGATCGTTGAGAAACGGGAGAGCCACACAATTTAACACGCAAAAAACAACGCCCCGGTGTGGAACTCCCTTCTGCTTCTCAGCGGTCGATGCACAGTTAAAAGTCGTACCGACGTTTTTACCACCAAATGTCCACAATTATTTTCTTCTTAATTTTACAAAAAAATAAATAAAATTGTTCCCCTTTTCACGAAAATATTGGTAATTTTACAAAAATATTGGACTGTAAAAAAATATTCGTTCACTTTCCAATCATTTTTCTCGCCAAATTAACAAGAAAAGAAGTGTGGACGTTTGTCGACAAAAAAAATTTGTTAAAAGTACAAATCTTTTTTAATGTGGGCGTATAAATAATATGTTTTTACCCTTCGAGTCCACGCGGGGCCATAAAATCTTTAAGCACTTCATTCAATACCGAAAGCATTTTTTTAGGCACTATATAGAGAATCGTTGACGCGCTCGACGGAGTTGTGGGCTCGAAGGGTCAAATCGACCTTGCATGAACTTTAATTTATAATTTTTTTTTCATTCTCTCGGTGTTTGCGCAACGATCGGCGAATCGTCAAATTGAGATTCACGTCCGCTTGTGCCCATATATATATATTTATTTATCTATATATATATATATATATATGGACACGGTATTTATTGCAAAGCCGTCCCGAGGCACGATGAGCAAGTCGTAAAGTCCTAGCGATATAGACTCTCGATATATGCTCGCCGTTCGCAAGCACCGGACGTGCTCTAAAGTTTCCTCGTACGTATAAGCATTGGCGGACTGGTCTCGTGGGATAATATAACTCCCAGGTCCCACGCCACCACTGCAATATATCTCGCAAGTTGCTACTACCGCCCATTTTAGAGAAACGCCGCTCTGTTACCGCTTGCCGCGGATTTAAAAGAACATACTTGCTAATGCGCGAACGATTTTTTTTTTTTTTTTTTTGAGCACGCAATCCCGGCGGATACCGTCCCGATATCACAATAATATCGCGAATTTATTATCGCTCATTTGCGTACATTTTCAAGGATTATCATATAGCGCATGTCCGCACGATTAAAATAATTTGCAGTTAATTTGTGTAAGGGACGGTAAGTGGATACGCGCGATACAATATCGGGAGCAGACTGAAATATCGCTGAAAAATGTCACGCTAATTGGCGGATCAATACACATGTGTTAAACATTTTTTAAACGAGTCGTTAATTAACTTTTTTTTAATACATGACACTGATCGAAGCTTTGACAATGATAACTCGTGGATCGGTTTTTTCTTCAAAAAATTATCTGTCAGATGTACAAACTTTTTGTTTTTTGTTTTTTCGTTCGAGCGACACAGGTTGATTGACTAAAATAATTTGCAGTTGACTTGTGTAATAAGGGACGATGAGTAGATGCGGGGCGGAACGATGTCGGAAACAGCCTGAAATACTGCTGAAAAATTTCACGCTAATTGGCCGATCAATACAGTCGCATTAAACATTTTTAAAACGACTCCTTAATTATCAACTTTTTTTTTACCTGAAACAAACAAAAAACTTCACAATGATAATTCCTGGATCATCTTTTTCAACTTTTAAATATAAAATCTACAAACTTAAATCGACCCTTTAATTAACAAGTTTTTCAAAAAATATCTGACTCACAGAAATTTTGACAATGATGCTTCGTGGCTCATTTTTTTCAGACATTTTTAAATTAAATGCACAAACTTTTTATTTATTTATTTATTTTTTACATTCGATCAACAAAGTTCGATCTTAATCTCGCTCGAGCGACGGATCGGGCGTGAGAGGTCTTCCGGTCCTCGGAGACAATCGTAGCCGCCCATCTTTGTGAAATCTCTGAATATAATGCATACGGGACGGCCAGAGCGAGGGGGGGGGGGGGGGTGCACATGTTCGAACGAGGTCGCAGAGGCGGGAGGGCAAGTTGCCTCCGCAACTACGTTGGTGACTTTCGTTTTCGCCTGAGGTTAACGAAACCATTGCGCCGCCGGTAGAGCGAGCGCAATGAGGAAAGAGCGAGAGAGCGAAAAGCGAGTGAGTAAGCTCGCACTGTTACCCCCTCCCCCCCCCCCCCTCTTCCGACCTCCCTCTCGTTTCTGATTCTTGGAGTTCTTTTTATCTTCTTCCCTCTTCTTCCTTCTCGCTTCCGCTTACGGCATTCAATTCTGTATCAGTGTAACTATACATATATATATATGTATATGTATATATGTATATATCGTGCGCATGTACTATGGGTGCAAGAAGAGGGCGATGCTCCGTGGGCACATGCCAGCAGCATCGCGGTGCTTCCTCGTCCCGAGGTCCACGCCCTCGACCCGCGTTGCACCCACGATATCGCTGCGCCTCTTGCTCTTCGTCGATACTTTTAGTTACGCAAAAAAAAAAAAAAAAAAAATTACAAAAAAAAATGTTAGATCGTGAACGTTCATTCATAATACTCGTTCCTCATTTCTGTAAGGCCGCGCCGCTCGGCTCCGGACATCTGCGAGGTCTAACCCAGATAGCGACACGCGCGTGTCCGAGCTACACGTGACGGTGTCGTTATTTGCCAACACGTGTTAGGGGCAGCCTGTTATTAAAGCGAAATACAAAAGGCGAGAGAGACACAAAAGGAATGCACTCGGCACTGTGCAACGATCGACGTGACTACGCTGGAAAAAATATTGAGGTGGCTGCTGCAGAGAACACTGGTCGAACGAGGGCTACATTTTTACAATTGTTTGTTATACTTGTTGTGCATTTGTTTGCAGTAGTGGAAGTCCATTTGTGTTGCTGTGCGGGGCGCCGATCGAGAAAACTGTTGATAACGATGTTTATGCAAATACGCAAACTGATAAATGCAAATTTCTATTCCTATAGATTTTTGTTGAGTTTTTTTTTTAAAGAAGAATCCTTATTTTTAAACCAATTTTAATGTATTACGGATTATTTTGTTACTCAAATGTTGCTTTACGAATTCACTGAGTAGATTTTAAAAATAGTTTTGGCCGTTTAAAAATGACAGCCGTTTGGTTATGGGGAAAAAATTGATTGGTTAAACAATGGGCCGTATTATTCAAATGGTCAAAACTCAAAAAAAAAAAAATCTACTCGGTGAATTCGTCGAGCCGACGAATAATCCAAACCGACCTCCTTTACAATCAATAAATAAATACAATTTTGATAAACAATTGTAAAAATTTGGCACTCATTTGACTAGTCTGCCACGCAGTAGCTACCTCACAAAACGAAGAAATTCTTATTTACATAGTCTACGATGTTTTTCATGCCTCATAAGCCGACAAATAAAACTAAATATACGACTAGTGAGTAAAGCTTGAAGAAAAAAAAAATTGCGTTTTTTTGACACTGATGGATTATCAATCGGGGGCTATTACGATCGATCAACCGGTTAATTGAGCGCGGGATAGCTCGAGATCGAAGCGAGGGAGCGATTTCGTACCGTGTATTACATCGATCCGGCACACTGATTAATGGTTATCCGCGTGAGATCGGTATGAAAATCGTTCGACTCGAATAGACCGATATTGTAACGGTTGCCCGTCCAAATTTCACGCCCTCTTTTTTATTGTGCTCTCTTAACAGTCTCAAACCTTTTTTTCTTTCCTCATATTTTTTAAATCTATTCTCTCCTCGTAAGGTGAGCGCAGCCGACCCGAGCCGATTTCGGTAGCCTCGCATGTTGACCGACCGATCGGATGATTTCGAAAGTTTTATCTCCGTATTGCGTATCCCACCTGTCAGCGGACAAGCACATAATTCTTGACTGCTGCTTCGCGTTCGATCTTCAATTCGCCTCTCGCGTTGCGCGACTCCTTCGTTCCCTGCATTTTTTTTTTTTTTTTTTTTTTTTCAAGTCTTTATTTATCTTATTTGTTTTCCAATTTTTTTTTTACCTTCACACCGATGCATTAGAACGTTCCAAATACGATGCTAACGATGCCGGCTCGTTACGGGCAACGTATAATACCTATCGCTTTGGATCAGCGTGTGGCCCCCCGAGGCATATACATACGTACTACGTTAGCCACTCAGTTATGGATATCTCTCTCGTCTCTCTCTCGTAGGATATTCCACGCAACCACTACAGCCTCGCCTTCTCTCCTTATAGTCCCAGTGCCTTATGAATTTTCTCTCGGGCTCGTGTGCGATCGTACACACGAGCCTGTCTCCTATTTATGGCCGAGAGCCTGTACCTGTACGCTCGGACGTGAAACACTCCCCGGCATAACGCTCGCGCTATAGTGTAATGTGTCGTATATTATTTTAAGTGGCAAAGTTAAGTGGCTCGAAACGTCAACTTGTAATAGGTGAATTAACAAAGGTGTTTGAGCGTTGGTAGTTAAAAAAAGAAATCAAAAAAATTGCGTTAAATAAAGGGGATGGGGCGCATGTGTGTATCTTATCCGACGGAAGATTATTCATGTGCACGATATTTTGAAAAATTAATATGATTAGATTGGACAAGTAGTTTTCGAGTACGCGAGGTGATGAAGAGCGGGCGGAGAGTGTGAAACACTTCCCGGTATAACGCTCGCGCTATAGTGTGATGTGTCGTATATTATTTTAAGTGGCTCGAAACGTCAACTTGTAATAGGCGAATTAACAAAGGTGTTTGAGCGTTGGTAGTTAAAAAAAGAAATAAAAAAATGAGGCTAAATAAAAGGGATAGAGCACATGCGTGTCTTATCGGGCACGCGAGATATCCGACGAAAAATTATTTATGTGCACCGTATTTTGAAAAATTAGTATGATTACGTTGGACAAGTACTTTTCAAGTACAGGAGGTGGTGAAGAGCGGGTAGAGGGCGTGAAACACTTCCCGCTTGCGTCGCAGTGTAATGTGTCGTTTATTGTTTTAAGTGGCAACTTTTAATAGGTGAATTAACAAAGGTGTTTGAGCGTTGGTAGTTAAAAAGGAAATAAAAAAAATTACGTTATATAAAAGGGATAGAGCGCATATTTATGTGCACGGTATTTTGAAGAATTAATATGATTACATTGGACAAGTAGTTTTCGACTACATGAGGTACTAAAGAGCAGGGTGGAGAGCGTGAAACAACCTACAGTGTAATGTGTCGTATACTGTGTTTGTTACTAAGTGGCTAAGTTAAGTGAATTAACAAAGGTGTTTCCGTTCTCACAAGTGAAAAAAATAAATAAAATAAAAATTTAAAAAATTAATGAAATTAACAATGTTAAAATAATAAGAATTACATTAAACAGAAGAGAATGCATACGCATATCGATCGGGCGTGTAGCGATCGACCGACGATTATTCATGTGCACGATATTTTGAAAAATTAATATGATTACATTGGACAAGTAGTTTTTGAGTACGGGAGATAGTGAAGAGGGGCGGAAATGGGGGGGGGGGGGGGAAGGATAAATGATCGAGGAAAGATCTACGCGTTATCTACGCGTATGTGTTTAAGGGAGGTCGATTGCCGTACATGCTCGGGGCCATTTGGAAAGTTAGAGAAGTGATCCTATCGGAAGTGAAGGATGATACCGGCTCGCTATCGTGAATCACAATGATCCTTCGCCCACGTGGAAACCCCCCGGTCGTATGTGTTCCATCCTCGTCGTGTAGGAACGCGCGTACGGTGCGCACGCGCGTGCGCATCGCGCGCGCGGCTTAGATCGCGATCGCGAGCCTACGATCGATTTATCCGATCGAAAATCGTTACCCTCCATCGATAACACCACGTTCTCATCGACTCGCGTGACCACTCGAATTTTCCGTGAAAATGCTGCTTTCGCAATTCGCTCGATGACATTGAGATTAAAGTGATGACGGACAATTTTTTTATTCAATTGACGAACGATATCGATCGATCGATGAATATGTAAAGATCGCTATATGCACAACCGCGATTTTATACTTAATAACTATATAGTTGAAAATCTATATAGTTGGATAATATTAAATAAAAATTTACTACATTAAATATCACAACATTAAGAATTGTAAAATTAAAATTTCAAAATTTAAATTTGGAGACATAATAATGTAAAGATCGCTGAAGCTGAGGATAGATTCAAATATAAGATGTATCTTATATTCGACTCATAGTTGAGATTCAATAATATAAAAATTTAAAGTTATGTTTATTGCTCGTAAAGAGTACAATATTTAGTCTCTATAGTAAACAATTTACGGCAGTTTCCAATACAGAAAGTTCTTGCAACATTCACTACCGAGATTTTATACTTAATAACTATATAGTCGAATAATACAAAATTAAAAATTACAAAATAAAAAACTATAACATTAAACATCACAACGTTAAGAATTGTAAAATAAAAATTAAAAAATTTAAATTTGGAGAATGATAGCGTCTGAACAGTCGAGACGAAGGTCCAAGTGCACGAAAGATCGAGCCACGGAGCTCCGGGTCTCTGCCCGCGAGAGGAGCAGGAGCAGAAGCTCCCGGAGCCAATTACCTTCGGCTCCTCGCGAAGATCGTCGATTTAGCGAAGAGAAGAGAGAAGAGAATACAGCCGAGGCGCTCCCGTGACTCGTTCCCTCCGGAGAGTCGCTCGGGAAGAGCGACGATCCGTGCGCAATCGAGAACCGGATGTGTGGACACACGCGAAAGATAAATATGGCGGACCGGGCCCTCGGGGTGGGCCCTCTATACCTATAACTCTCGCCGGCGATTCCCTCTGCCATTCTGTTCTTCTCGGAGGATTCTCTCCCTTTCCCGCTCTGCCCTCGCCGTCTCTACCTCGCACCAACGAAAATCCATCGCGGAATTCTTTTCACGCGCCGATTATCACCCGGCGCGGCGCGCCGAACGATTCTCTTTCTTTTACCTTCGGCCACTTCTTCGGACGATCCGTCGGAACGGCGAATTCACAAAGGCTTCGCACGCCTCGGGATCCATTCGTGTTTATAAATATTACGATGCAGCAAAAAAAGGTAGTAAATAGATAAATGAAAAAATAATCATAAACTTGAAATGAAAATTCTAATTAGTGAAAATTCTAGTTCCAATTCTAGTAATCAAATGTGCTGTGCATTTACGTGTGCATTTTCGGTTGAAATTTAACAAAGATTTTTATTACATTTTGACTTGCCCTGAAAGCACAGTTTTCGCAGGAATCTTCTCAGTTCGCAAAATGAAAATCGTGAAAAAAAATGCCCGATGACACAACTTGTGTTACTTTATTTTCAAAAAGGGTGAAATAATTTTGACGCGTCACACGCGAAAGGTTTCGATGGTAAGAAGAGGTTTCGCCGGAATTACAAACAATTTTAACATTCCTCGCTCCTCCCCGAAAGTGGAATTCTCCTTGCACGCGCCCGTTTCCCGAGAAATTCGCCGATTTAACCGTGAATTTTCGTTTCTCGAAATTCACGAGAGCCACCGCAACCCGCACCGGCAGCGTCGCCGACGAGTTTCGCCCTCGCTTGCTCACGGTTCCTGGGGCAAGTGTGTGTACAAGAGAGCAGAAAGAGCTGCCGGTAGTCGCGGGCGAGGCGGGAGCCTCTCTTACTTACCCGGGGCTCGCTCGGGTGGTGCACAATCTCGTATTCATGAATTTCTTGTACACCGCGACTCTCCCCCTTCCTTCCTCGTCCTCCGCGGCGTTCCGTTGTGTGTCCCCCATCCTCCTTCCTTACCCGGAATATATATGACGCCCATAACCCACTGTAACGACGTATACTTGACGCGAAAGAAGCAAATTTAAATCAGTTTTTTCAATTTTATTCACAGACGAAATTCCAAAGGTTTTCGGCAGGTAGAAAGAAATCCCGAAAAAAGCATTCCCATCAAGTCACGCGAGTCAATTTATGACTGGTGCACTGAAAAAAAAAATGTTGATGACTCAAGTAAAATTCGCTTGTCGGCTGCCAATGAAATAGAATTCTATTTTCAATTCTATTTTCAATTCTATTTTCAATTCTATTTTCAATTCTATTTTCAATTCTATTTTCAATTCTATTTTCAATTCTATTTTCAATTCTATTTTCAATTCTATTTTCAATTCTATTTTCAATTCTATTTTCAATTCTATTTTCAATTCTATTTTCAATTCTATTTTCAATTCTATTTTCAATTCTATTTTCAATTCTATTTTCAATTCTATTTTCAATTCTATTTTCAATTCTATTTTCAATTCTATTTTCAATTCTATTTTCAATTCTATTTTCAATTCTATTTTCAATTCTATTTTCAATTCTATTTTCAATTCTATTTTCAATTCTATTTTCAATTCTATTTTCAATTCTATTTTCAATTCTATTTTCAATTCTATTTTCAATTCTATTTTCAATTCCATATGTGATCGAAACGAACACATGTCGCCTTGATAGTATGGTCGTTGAAATGTAAGAATTGAAAGTAGAATTGAAATAAAGAAAAGAATCATTGGCAGCCCTCAAGCGAGTTTTTTGTGTTCCGGCATCCGTTTCATTTGCCTCAAAAGCACACCCACCGGCAACTGGCAGTTTCCTTGCAGACCCGCGGTTATCCCATTGCACGGAGAAACGAATCGAGGGATCGCCCGTTTTTCCACTTTCCTCCAGAGGCTAATCCCCCCTCCGCCCGGTAACCTCCCGACATATATCCGGCCTAATTGTCGCTGTGCCTCGTATTACACGTATTACACTTTTGCAATAATACAGCAGCAAATCGTATAAGCAGAGGATGTTGTACAGTTGGTCCGGGCAGGGAGAAGCCTTCGGCTAGGAGCCAAGGGTAACGTAAACTCGCCGGGACCTCGAGTATCATCTCGTATTCATGAATTCCACGTATACCTTCGTACCTACACCCCGAAGGCCCTCGCGAGCCTCCCGAGCGTATTCCTCCTCCGCGCTCTCGGTCCCCCCGGCCAGAGTTGCGCACGAACTCGGCACACGCTCCTCTTCGGCAGCGGTGATGCGAGTCGGTAAAGAACCGATTAAATGGCACGGCAGATAACTCGTTGATTAATAAATTTATTAACAAAAGAATTCTTCATATCCATCGAAAATTTCATCGATCGGATGAATTTTACCAAAATAATGAACCTGTTTTTTCATTCAACTTTTTTTAGCCATTTTGCCAAGTATGAGCTGACTTGTTCAATTAAAGACGTTTTGTCAAATAAAAATTGAAAGTTTTTAGCGGTGCGCAAGCGAGTCGTGCAGGAGATTTTGTGTTAGCGTCGTACGTGCGCTTTGTAGCCGTGCCATGAAATATCTCGTCGATGAGTCGCCGGCTAGAGAGGTGGGAAAAACTTAGCATCAGCAAACGTTTAGAGTCGCACGCGAGAGACGACTGGCGGACACTTGTCTCGTTCTCTTCCTCGAGCGCTGTCAGCGCAGAGAAGAATGAAAAAAAAAAAAAAAAAAATTGTAATAAAAACGAGAAACGTATGATAATGTCCGTGCAGATCGTTCGTCTCTCCGGTAACTCGCAACACTAAACATTCTGCGCGAGAACTGCCGCCACGGATCATTATTCATTATCATTAATATAAAAGCGCTCGCGTTATATCCCATTGCGGTCGTCGGACCCGTTACAACACTCCGGCTTTTGTCCTGTCAGCGGCGAGAGACCGTGGACTTGGCCTCTGCGAGGGCAAGATAGCTGGAAACGTCGCGCGATACATGGAAAGGAGACAAGATCGGCGGAGAGGCGTTGCAGAAGTTGTTCGCGGCCCCCGCTCGATCTCGTTCCGATTTCAACGTCCCGTTCGTTGAGAACCACTGGCCGGATTTGCCGACTACGTTCGCAGCTTCCAGCTACGTTTATCTCACACGCCGATGCTGGATACCTCCGAGAGTCCTCTCTTAACTTCGTAGCGGCGTTGAATGGTCATTTTACTGGTGCAGGATTTCTGCGGTTGCTGCCCTGGGGATTAAAAAAATGGATAAAAAATTATAATGAGTTATCCCAGCCAACTGTTGCCCAGCCTAATCGTTGCTGGATGCGCCCCGGTCGATCGGTTTCCATAGTCCAACACGTTTTTTGGTAGCTAACCGATTGATTCGATGACCCAACTATCAACTTCTGGACCCAACCGATTGATTTGGCGTAGCGTGTCCTAACTACGCAGTATGCGGTTGGGCTCACTATTTATCCAACTATTGTGTACGATTCAGTTCGAATCTTGGTATCTATTTGTTCAGTGTCCTTCTTATAAAAGCCAGACTGTTTCGATTCACCTCCAGCTGGATCCAATTCTCCCATCTTGTCGCTTCCACAGTCTCTTCATCGAGGCTAGAAAATGCGGCGCTTTTTTTTGTTTTTCGCAGCATGAACCCGATAGCTCTTTTTTCCGGGTTGAGCTGACACCGTTGAGCCGACGCCGCTGTTGCGGGCGGAGAGCAAACACACAATGATAGCTTCATGGCGATGATGCGGTTCCGCATTCCCGCGGAACTAAACCAATTGCCGCATAAACACTACGACCCAGCCGTAAGGCTCGACGTTTAATCCTACCAAGTCGGCCAAACGGCTTTCTCGCCACTAAAAATGATATCTCTCTACCGTAACATCAAAAACCCCCTTGATGCGGTCATTCGTTCTATCGCTTTAGATTCTCCGAGCTGCGAGAGACAAAATGAATGTTACTCTTTGGTTTTTTAGCTTCTCTCTTTATTGTCTTTTTCTTTCTCGACTCTTGACTTCATCCGCAGGTTCTCTTTTGGATGACTTCTTGAAAAGGTCGAGGAATTTTCTTGATGTTTGATCCTACCAAGTCAGCGAAACGGCTTTCTGGTCACTAAAAATCATGTCTCTCTACCGTAACATCAAAAACCCCCTCGACGCGTTCATTCGTTCTGACGCTTCGGATTCTCCGAACTACGAGAGACAGAATGAATTTTACTCTTTGGTTTTTAGCTTTTCCTTTTGTTGTCTCTTTTTTTTTGTCGACTCTTGAAGTTCATCTGCAAGTTCCCTTTTGGATGTCTACCGCGTCGATGCTCTCTCGTAGCGGTAGCTCCTCCATACTGGATGACTTCCTGAAAAGGTCGAGGAATTTTCCTTTGAACCTTGAACGACCCGACTATTTTCAGTGGCATGCCCGTGTACGTGTTACCGCTCTTCTGTGTTCAGAGCCCATAGAGGAATCATGCGTGCGGCGCGGTGCAAGTATTCTCGCTTTGCTCGCTCGTTCGCTTCGCTTCGGATAACCCGAGCAAACCGCAAACCCATATTCGGTATTCTCGCTTGGAGATATATACATGTACGCAGAAGCGAGAACTCTTGCGGCGCGCGTTTCGTACCTCATACCAGAATTATGCACCGTTCCGATGCATTCGAAGGTTTATTATCATTCCCAAAGGATTTCAGTGCGTCATATTCGCATTGACTGACCGTGCCGGGCAGCCGCGTTTTATTTTCCATCGTTTACAACAAACTTGCGAAGCCCAATTACGGAGACGTGGGAAAATGACATTCCGGCAAACACTTGTCATCAATTATCGAACACCGAATTATTCAATAATTAAATGATTGTTGTGAATTATTGTGAATGAGAACGACGAAGCTGACCGGAAATAATCTACAGCGTGAAATATACTGGCAAGGAAGAAGAGATAACGAAAAAGATCATTAATTTGCTTCGGGAACGATAACGAGCAGTAACACAACTTTACCTCGAGGAAACTTGATCGATTCGATAGTTCCGCGAATTCGATACCGGAGCTGTACGAGCGTAAAGATCCCGAGACCGAGGCTCTCCACGCCACGGCAGAACGATTTCTGCCGGAGAAAATCGGGCATTTATTCGCCACGGGAGTCCCAATGATGGCGATGGATAAGCAACGAGGATGACCTCGCTGAGCCACCTCCGTTCGCTTATCCAGTTACGTGAAGTACTTCGAAGTCTACCTCCGTGACCGCGACTTTGGTCGGTCGCTGTTGCAATAACACAATTACCAGTGCTCGGAGAAGAGCTTCACACCAAGTTGTTCGGTGTGATCCGACCTTCGCCGATATTAACCCAATTACCTACAGAGTGAAGGAGCTGTTCGAGATAAAAAATTCCGACATCTAAATAATCGACCGGAAATAATCTACGTCGTGAAATATACTGGAAAGAAAGAGGAGATAACAAAAAACATAATTAATTTGCTTTGGGAATGATAACAAGCAGTAACCCAATTTTACCTCGACAACGCTGTGCCTTGGGGAAACTTGATCAATTCGATAGTTTCCCGATTTTGATCCCGGAATTGTACGAACCTAAAGATCCGGAAATCCCAGCCTCCTCGCCTCTGCAGAATGATTTCTGCCAGAAAAAGAGAAGCAATTACTCGCCACAGGATTATTGTATGTTACAATAACACAAATACCAGTTACAATAACACAAATACCACTCGAAGAAGAGTTTTGGACCAAGTTGTTCGGTGCGATCCGGCCTTCGCAGGTATCGACCAACCTACAGAATTCACGGGATTCCCAATGACGGCAATGGATAAGTAACGAGGAAGACCTCAGTTCGCCACCTTCGTTCGCTCCTCCAGTTCCGTGAAGTACTGGAAGTTTACCTCCGTGACCGCGACTTTGGTCGGTTGCAGTTGCAATAACACAAGAACACTGCTGTTCATGAATGCCTGGTCCGTTTTCCTATAGCGGCTCTATTGAGATCGTCTGGGCATTCATGAACAGCACAGTGCTCGGAGAAGAGTTTCGGACCAAGTTGTTCCTTTAGATCCGACCTTCGCCGATATTGAACGACCTATAGAATTCACCGGTTTCCCAATAACGGCGATGGATAAGTAACGAGGAAGATCTCGGTTCGCCACCTTCGTTGGCTCCTTCAGCTACGTGAAGTACTCGAAGTCTATCGCGATTGTGGTGGTTGCTGTAACAATAACACAATTACCAGTACTCGGCGAAGAGCTCCACACCAAGTTCTTCAGTGCGATCCGACCTTCACCGATATTGACCAACCTACAGAATTCACGGGATTTCCAATAACGGCAATGGATGAGTAACGAGGAAGACCTCGGTTCGCTCCTCCAGTTGCATGAAGCACTCGAAGTCTGCCTTCGCGACCGCTACTTTGGTAGGTTGCTGATACAATAACACAATTACCAATACTCGGAGAAGAGCTTCGGACCAAGTTCTTCAGTGCGATCCGACCTTCGCCGATATTGACTGACCTACAGAATTCACGGGATTCCCAATAACGGCGATGGATCCGTAACGAGGAAGACCTCGGTGAGCCACCTCCAGCAAATGCCGGCGGAGCAAATGCTCCTCCAGTTACGCGAAGTAATCGAAGTCTACCTCCTCGCCCGCGACTATGGTCGCTTGGTGTTGCAATAAGACGAATACCAGTACTCAGAGAAGAGTTTCGGACCAAGATGTTCCGTGCGATCCGACCTTCGCCGGTATTGACCGAGTCACCTACAAAGTGCACGAGATTCTCCCTCGTTTAGCTCTCGTTTATCTGAAACTCGTTTGCTCCATGTTGTTGTTTTTTTTCTTGTCGTTCCATTGACAGTTTTTTATTTTTGTTTTTTTCCGGACCTATCCACTATGCTGGCTCTCGTCAACGGGTCCTCGTCTCGTCATCATCGTCCCGACTTTCCTCGTCTCGTTCCTTTTTCGGTCTTCCCAAAGGAACTGAGGGGGAGAGACGAGGACTGTGGTCTTCGCTTTACGATCTCGTAAAATCTCGCGGTTGCGAACCTTCGACTTTTCGCCTCCGTTTCTGGTGGGAAGATTTCTTCCTCGCTGCTCGGTTTCAGCAATTCCTGTCCCCAGATCAGATGCAAAATTTCACAACGGCCATCCGTCCCCGAGGCATCGGTCTTTCGGGCTCGACGAGAATTATTCAACAAAACCATGAATATCTTCTCGATTAATGGGCGACTCTTGACGTAGCAGAGTTACCGCTAGAGTGAAGGAGCCGTTCGAGAGCCATACACTGAGAAAAAAAATTGGATTAACCCTTCATAAGTCACGCCTCTATCCCCACTCTTCGGCGCTACCGTAGCAACGCGTAGCCCCCCACTGAGCGTCCGTTAGTCCCGTTTCGGTACGGTTTCGAACGGTGTTACCCATAAAGGGTTATCCATAAAGGGTTACCCATAAAGGGTTACCTATAAAGGGTTACCCATAAAGGGTCACCCATAAACGGTTACCCATAAAGGGTTACCTATCAAGGGTTACCTATAAAGGATTACCCATAAAGGGTGACCTATCAAGGGTTACCTATAAAGGATTACCCATAAAGGGTGACCTATAAAGGCTTACCTGAAAAGAGTTACCTGTAAAGAGTTACCTGTAAAGGGTTACCTATAAAGAGTTACCTATAGAGGGTTATCTATAAAGGGTTTATCTATAAAGGGTTAAACCTAAAAGAGCGGTGACATACATTCGAAGCTGTTAGTTTGATACAAATAAACAATTGTTTCGAAATTTCTCCATTCAAACAAACATTTTTGTCGTACCAACAAAACAACACCTTTGAACGTAGGTCAACGCGTCTTGGTTATTAATCCAACCGTTTATTATCCTCAGTGTACTGGGAGAATTCCTTCTAAGAGGATTTCTTCCTCGCTGCTCGCTTTCATCAATTCCTCTTCCCAGCTGGGATGCAAAATTTCACAATGGCCATCCGCTCCCGAGACATCGTGCTCTCGGGCTCGAAGAATTATTCAACAAAACTGCGAATATCTTCCCGATTAATAGGCGACTCTTGACTTACACGGACGAGCGGAGTTCACCGCAAGAGTGAAGGAGCCTTCCGACGTCGTTTTAAACTTTGCCATTTACCGTCCTGTCCCCGAGCTTGACCTTTCATTCAATTCTGGTCTCTGATCGATGGCGGAAGCTTGCGGAGGTTGGAGGCGCACTCAGACGCGCGTGGTACCAGAAGTGCCTTCCATACAGGTAAACCCAACCCCGACAACGTCGTCCTCCGAGTCGCCGACGTCCTCCGCGACTTAGCAAACCCCCTCGGTCGGGTCCCACCGCATCCACTACCCCGAGACGGAATTAATATTATCGAATTCCCGTCCTCACCGTTCTTGGCACGATCGATCCTCGGGGTCGCGCCCACTCCCGACTGCAATCCTTACGAAACTTTTACCCCGTAACGAGACCTCCAACAAAGCTCTATCAGCGAATCTCGTATTACTTTTATACTTAAAAAAAAAAAAAATTTATAAAAGAATATTTCATACGAATCAATTAAAGGTGTAATTAACGCAATGCAATCAAGCGTAGGAAAGGTGGGGCAAAACGGACCCGGGGTCTCCGTTTCGGATAAGACCTTTTCTTTTTTAGTCTAGCGATTTTTTTTATATGGTGAAAATACATTGTGTCCGTTTTGCCCCACGCTCTCCTCCGAGAAAAAATTTTACAAATTTATTAGCGAGGAAGGAATATAAAAAAATTGAGGGAAGCAGAGCTCTACCGAAAAAAATTTTGATCATTGGTAAAAATACGTTTTGCCCGTTTTGCCCCACTTCCTCCTTTCAGTACGAATTTTGCCAATTTATTATCCAGGAAAGATTAAGAAAAAATGAACGAACTTTTTTTTTCATTCCAACGAAATTCTTTCTTTTTTATTAGGTAAAAATATATTTCGCCCGTTTTGCCCCGCTCTCTCCCGCGAGTACGAATTTTCCGAATTTATTATCCAGCAAAATGAAAAAATTGAGTGAAGCAGAGGTAAAAGTGGAAACTCCCTCGGTGGGTTTAAAGCCCGAGAGCCGAAGGCCGCGAGTTAGTCGGATTATCGAGTAATTTCCGTGGGGGCAAAGACGTAGTTAACGCTCGATTAAAATCCGCGATTCGCGTTGAACTTCCCGCCGTTCTCTCCCGTTAACTTTTCAGACTCTCCGTCCCTCTCGTCGCTCCACATTCCGTGCCCGAACTCCGAGCGGAACATTATTCTCGGCGTTTGGCTCCCTTAGCCTCGTCCGTCCCGCTTCGCGCCGTGCCATCCTAGCCGGAGTTCCGGAAATCGACTTTGTCGCGCTGGAGAACGCTCTCGCCTCCTGGCCTCTGGTCCCTCTTTCCACAGGTGGGCGTAGTCGCCGACCTTCGCGTCTCGTCGAAACCTCCGTAGGAGTACCTACACTGTTCACCGTCGATTACCGGAGACCGGAAATCGACTGTACGCGCCGCAGATTAACTCTCTCGACGAGCCAACCTCCACGACCTTCGGGTCTCATCTAATTGCGACGAAATAACTTGCGAGGCTTTTTTTATTCTATTTTTATTTTTATTTTGTTTTTCATTGGTTCACCTAACATTATCTTTGACGAGAAATAAAATCTTCCGGCTCACCGTCAACATGTCATATTCAGCATCCGATCTGCACATTAACTCTCTCGACGAGCCAAACTACGATATTCATGTTTCATCTAATTGCGACGAAATAACTTGCGAACTTTTTATTTTATATTTTTTAAATTTTTTACCTCAAAAATATATTTGACGGGAGCAAAATATTGTCCGACCGACGTGAAATAAAATCTTCCAGCTCTTCATGAATCGTATTCAGCATCCTGTCTGCAGATTAACTCTCTCAACGAGCCAACCTCGACAATATTCAGGTTTCATCTAATTGCGACGAATTAACTTGCGAATTTTTCATTTTATATTTTTTTTCATTTTTTTTTACATTAAAACTATATTTCATGGGAGCGAAACATTGTCCGACCGGCGAGAAATATAATCTTCCAGCTCTTCATCAATATGTCGTATTCAGCATCCTGTCTGCAGATCAACTCTCTCGATGAGCAAACCTCTACGATCTTCAGATTTCATATAATTGCGACGAAATAACTTGGGAATTTTTTATTTTATATTTGAAAAATTTTTTTACCTTGAAACTATATTTGACGGGAGCGAAACATTGTCCGACCGGCGAGAAATAAAATCTTCCAGCTCTGCATCAATATGTCGTATTCAGCATCTCGTCTGCAGATCAACTCTCTCGATGAGCAAACCTTTTCGACCTTCACGTTTCGTCTAATTGCGCCGAAATAACTTGCAAATATTTTTTTTATCAATTTTATTTATATTTTATTTTTTTCGTTTTTATTGGTTACCATGAAACTATATTTGACGGGAGCGAAACATTGTCGGTCCGACGAGAAATAAAATCTTCCGGCTCTCCGTCAACATGTCGCATCAGCATCCTGTCTATCCCCGTAGGATTATGTACTCTCGGGACATATTACCTCGCCGAAATTTCCCACAGGAAATTGGCGGCAACTACGAGCTTCCTTTCCCCGCTCAACCCCCGCGCCTCCCTCATCCCTGCCCGGTCGGCTGTGAGCGTTTGCCGTCGCACGGGGACAAGCAAACTGGGTTAGCCTCTAATCGAAAGTGACGTTAAATTTGTTGCCCCGAGGCTTTGCCTTCCGTCGCGCCGACGACACATCGTATATGTTTGTGTATATATCTATACGTTTTTTCGCCATCAGCCAAATAGGCAAGGGGGCGCAGTGTGTGCGCTCCTCGTCTGGCGTTTCGCAAACATTATCGGATCACTCGTTTCTTTTTCCAACCGAACGCATCCCGACGTGTCGTGGGAATCACAAAGTCCAAAAAAAAATAAAAAATTAAATCTTAATTCAATTCCGTGTTTATATTTTTCTCTTTATCGTCCGTAAACAGCATCTGGCTATTTCGCGCTAAGATAGGTCCAATTATCGCGGGTCGCGAGTATATTTCTGCAAAAAAAAATTCACCGCACTTAAACTCAACAATATTCATAATACCCAACGATATCTAAATGCGAATCAGTTATATCCTTGTATTTAACATATTCGGCTAATTAAAATCTCGGTATGTTTTTATTTTATTTTTATGTTTTTTTTATTTTTTTTTATCATGCTCTTGAGGAGTCCTCAGGAGCGACATTGCCGGGTAGCGAGAAATATCGAGGAAGTTCGCGCGTTAGTTTGAACTCGAGCATATCTGCATACCGGTCGTCCCCCGGTTTCGCTATGCATACTCTTAGTTGCTCCTATGGGCGCGAAGCCGACGAGCCGGACTAGCGTTAAGCACTGGATATGTGACCTTAACATACATAGGGCCCCCTTATCCGCATACTGGCGGTGCTCGTCCGAGTGAATACTATATTGGACATTATTGTACAGTGGCACCGGCGTCGCCTCCGCTTCTTCCCCTCCATTCAAGTGCACGTACTTATCTACCTGCGTGTACAAGAGCGTGATCGTTTCGAGCACACGTTTTAATTCGGCCGCTCATTCTACTTATATTATAGGTAGTCGCGCAGGTATTACGAATAAATGGGCGTATCATTCGTACACGGATAATCCGTACAACCGTCGGGCTGCGCAGGTCTCCACAAATAATTACGTGAGCGCACATCCTACCAAAGCAGACTCTGTCGCCGAGTCACGGTCTCGCCTCCAATTTGCATTCTAAATTTCCTAAGCTGTTCCACTATGGCTTTTCAACCGTAGACGTATATCCGACTGCGGTTGCGGGATAAGCGTTGCCGAGATTAGAGTCGAGGATTGATTGCCTCGAGAGTTTAACTATTGCGCTATCTTGATAGTGTTGCCGGTCTTGGTCGGATGTTCGTGTATGGGAAGACAAAGGAACATCTTGGAATCTTGGAATCTTGAAAACTGGTAAGCTTTCAAATCTTGGAATCTTGGTATCTTGGAATCGTGGAATCGTGGAATCGTGGAATCTTGAAATCTTGAAATCTTGAAATCTTGAAATCTTGAAATCTTGAAATCTTGAAATCTTGAAATCTTGAAATCTTGAAATCTTGAAATCTTGAAATCTTGAAATCTTGAAATCTTGAAATCTTGAAATCTTGAAATCTTGGAATCTTGGAATCGTGGAATCTTGGAGTCTTGGAATCTTGGAATCTTGGAATCTTGGAATCTTGGAATCTTGGAATCTTGGAATCTTGGAATCTTGGAATCTTGGAATCTTGAGATCTTGAGATCTTGAGATCTTGAACTTCTCGTTGGATTTTCTACCGCCCGTTTAGGAGAGTGCCGACGATAGTCCCTCAGAGATTCAGATGCGTCCCGCAGACTAATCGTCGATCGTATTACGATGAGGTAGAAAAGACGAGACGTAAGCTTACTGCACACACACACACACATACATGGTCTCTGGGGTACCGCGAATACGAAGATGACGATACGAGGAAGCCGATGAGTAGAACGGTATGGAGAAGGAGATGAGCTCAACTCGGTGGTATACCACCTTGTCGAGAAAGAAAGATCTCCTTCGCGCAACTCGATTGACTTACGCTGATTGGCTCTCGTTTTCCACGTAATTTATACCTCGAGCCCGGACTCTTAGGGTGGTTGGATGCTGATGTTGCTGCTGGTTGCTGGATGGTGCGAGACGCGAATTATCCGCCTGAACGTCGCGAGCTGTGCGAGACGCGTGAGATAGCACCTTTCCTCGCTCTTGATTGATATATGGAAATGCGTCTCAGTAAAAAAAAATATTTTTTATGCTGTAACGAGACTCGAGTGAGTCAGGTGATGCTGAGGTTCATGGACAAGTGTAGTCCATACAGTCCATAATTTATAATATATATAGTCAATGTAATCCATAAAAATTAAAAAAAAAATTTACCGGGTCATAAAAAAATAATCTCATCTCGGATGGAAGACCCGGGTCCGTTTTGCCCCGCACTTCTCTAATTCATCGAGCGAAAGAGGTCAAAAGTAGACGCGAAACGCGCTTCAAGAATAAAAGCCGAGATGAAGAGAAGGCGTCGTCGTCGCCCGCAAACTTTCACTCCAAAACTGCGAGTGCCGATAAATCGCGAGGACTTCGATATATACACGCGAGGCGGGCACGCACGTGAGCTCAATGCATCTCTCGTAAATCGAACTTTAAGGTAGACGTGAAAGAGAAACAGCGAAGGAGAAGAGTATTAAAAAAAATAAAAATAAATAAAAACCAAAGGACGTCGAAAGTTTCTTTCCTAAATTTCGTAACGCAGTGAGGACCGTTATAATGGAGCATAGAGGGTAGCGGGTGTTCGCGATTCGAAATATCTCCGCCCGATCGTTTCTCTCTCACGTTCACTCGGACGCGATTTATGATACACTTTTTTTTTATAGTCTTCAAGCTTTACGATCGTGCAGCTTTCATATCGTTATCACGGAGGTTCTGTCGCGCGGTTTCTGCGCTTGTTGTATTATTATTTTTATTTTTTTTTATTTTTTTTCATTAATTTTTTATTATCATACTCTGGTTTCAGCGGGGATAATGTATACGATGCTTTATCTCGCCTTGAACCGGTTGATTAAATTTAGCCTCGAATGTCCCTCCTGGGAGCTCTCCCCGTCGGACGCGTGCGCTCCGGCGAGACGCTTCGACGAAAACGCTTCATTATCTCGTCGGATTGTACGATATCCGCGAGCGAGGAATCGAACGATCGAGGGCGCCGGCTCGCACACGACTTTATGAAGCAATTATCTTCCAATTAGACTATAGGAGCAGCGGCTCGAGCAACGCCCAACCTTCCGATCGTTTGTAACCCTGCTCTCCCTTACACACCCGCGCGGGGCTTAGGATCGGAACGTTGGTAATTGTAAAAAAACATTTTTTTTTGTTCGTTTTTTTTAACGCTTACGCATTCCGAAAAAGAAATTTTAAAGCTATTATTATGAATTATAATAATGAATTATGATTATGAATTATAATAGTGACTTATAATAATTAATTATGATTATGAATTATAATAATGAATTATAATAATGATTAAACATAAACATAATCATAATTTTTGTTTCTCGGAGATAAATACATTTCACGATTTTATGATGCAAATAACTTACACTCCCTTATACAACCGCTCGAGGCTTAGAAGCGAGCGGAACATTGGTAATTGCAAAAAAAAACCGATTTTTTTTTGCCGTCCTTTTGTCGTTTCCGGTGCGACTGAAATTCCCCCCGAGCAGCTTCCAAATTTCTTTTTCAACCTCTCGGTACGCTTATCCGTGATTTTTATTTTTTATAAAAAAAATCCCCGATATCATCCGTCATTTCTATTGTAGAGTCACACCACGTAGTTTCCCCGAGTCCCGGGATAGAATCGATGAGCTTCGTTAGCGATTCCTCGTCGCCTAACGAACGTCCACGCTTCAAACTCCCCGACAATTGGGTGGGACGACAATTATTCCTCCCCGTCCGTATAGTATTCGTCAGAGAGTCCCGGCCCGCCTCCGAAACTACCCTCCGCGTTCGTTCCAGAATGGACCCGTGTTCTCGTAGGGTGAATCGAGCCGTGATTGAACACTCGGTTTTTAATTATTAATCGAAAGCCTTCGAACGGTACAGGATAAACTAACGCCTAGTACAGTGCTTGACTATCGTATTGCAACCAAACAAATTCGTCGGTCAACGACTCACCTTTTTTACATGACCTTTTCCCACACCCAGAAAAATACATTACCAGTCGTGCACCCGCAAATAAATATTTATTCGCTTCAAGTAAAATATTTATTTAAACCAAATAAATATGTTACTTAACCGAATAAACATTTATTTGCTAGTGCCGGACAAATACATTATTTTTCTGTGTGCATAAAAAAAAATTATATGACAGATTTACGTGCCGATCTTAGCGGGCCGTATTCGCCACATTTCACCCCAAATATGAAAAAATTCAAGATTTTGTCGATTAATTCGCTTGTTCACCCAAGTCAGGCCTGAAAAATGCCCGGTTTCCTAAAATTGCAAAACCGGGCAGTTTTCGGATCAGAGTGCGAAGTCTTCCTTGCATCTAACTAAGCAAAACCGCATTTCACCCTAAAAATGTAAAAATAAAAGATTTTCTTGATCCAGTCGCTCCTTCGCGCTGGTCACCCTTGAGAACCGACCGGTTTCCTAAAACCGCCGGCACTCGCGTATCGTTTATCCCTATAAACGATCGGAGTGCGAAGTTTTCCCTGCACGCACGGAACGCGAGGAAATCCGGGCCGTTCACCCTATCACCCCCTTCGTAACAACTATCACGCAGAAGCGTCCGCGCTCACTGTGTTTGGAGGATTTCTCACGCCGGCAACGCGTAGGATATTCCAGAATGTGAAGAAGCTCCGATGGTCCGGAGGTGGTGGAAGGTGAATTATCCGTCGGAGACAGAGGGAGACGAGGAGGCGGACGGACCTCACGTCGGGGAAAAAAGAAAGGCGACTGATAATTACGAATCATAAATAATTCATATGCACATACATGAGTATAATACACGCGTGACGAGAGTACTCGGTGAACCTCGTGCCGCGCACGAACGAAGAGAAAAAAAATATATATAGTCGCCCGAGAAGAAAAATTGCTCAGCTCGCCCGCGCGCTGCATCTTTTTTTTTTCATCTCTTGTACAACCCGCTGCCGCCGTGCAACATTGCATCTCCGCGTATAGCGCGGGGAATATAGAAGGCCGAACAGCAGCAAACGCAGCAAAAAAAAAAAAAAGACAAAGTTATACGCAGCGGCGAAGAGATGGGCACATAAATAATGTATGTATGTTCATATACGTGCCTGGAAACCGAAAAAGTTTGGAAAAACTGTGTATTGACGGTGGGCTATATCCGTTGTTCGATCGCCACTTGCGTGTAACTATGGTCCAGGTATAATATTCCGCGAAACGCCCTTTTACGAGACGGCTCGACGTTCTTCTCCTCCGCCGAGCTCCTCGGGAACACTCGATAGGTTTAATTGTGCGGGCCCTCGCGCAGGCCGTGCAAACCCGGAGGGCGTTACACCGGAGGCAAAACTGCTCTCGGCCTTAAGGAGGCTCCCGCGCTCCGAGCTAGTCGAGCAAGTGCTACATTTTTTTTTTTTTTTTTTTATCTTTCATGCAAGGTTTTGCGCATCGATCGACTAGGCTGAATGGCTATTCGTATCCTTCTTAACGTTGAAAATATTGATAGCAATAAATTAAATTGATAAATAGAAATTAGATTGATGCACTGAGAAGAAGGATAGTATTTTCTACTATACCGATATAGTTCTCAGGAGGAACGTCTATATAGTTTCTGATGGTATATATTCAATTGGTTACATTATAGTTGTAATTGCAAAAATGATTTTTTGTCACTGTCGTGACTATAAAATGTAAACGTTACCCCTGGAAACTATTTTTTATGGTAAAAAGTCAGTATTGTTGCATTTACTATGTCATTTCTTCTCAGTGTAAAGAAAAATATATTGGATAAATAAAAATTAAATTGATAAATAAAATTGATGACAAAAAAAATTAAAATCGAGGAAAAAATGTGGATTATCGTCCGAAAAAAATAAGCAGTCTTGTGCAGCTGGGAGATCCGAATAGAACTGCCGTAGGAAAACGGACCGGACGATGAAGTCGGTTTCCCGAAAAATGCCCCCAAATCCGATAATATTTTTGCAAATCCATTACCTTTCGATGCTTTTCCGGGTTCATCATAGATCGCCATCGCCTATATTATATTCGCCAGAAAAAGGAAACTATTCGCAAACGAATAAAAAAAAAACAAAATTGCACTCATTCGACGAGTGAGGTCGCGCCTTCAACCGCCTTGAACTCTCGTTGCGGAGTTCTCGAGCTTTCCTCGCTCGCATCGCCGACAACCGGGACGAGCTCTCAGGGCTGATTTTTCAGAATTACGGACAGCCGCGCGGTAAACTGCTCCTCCGAACAAACATGGACGAAACTTTACTGCCGACTGAGTCTTTAATAAGACCCCTTACGCCTTTAATACATAGTTGCAACAATTACTCTCCGTATCGCATATTTTCTTTTGTATCTCTTGTTTATCATCTGTCGACAGACGGGCCCTGTGCACCGGGACGTGCACCTCCCACCCGTCAAATATGAGTGTACGAGAGAGTCGGGTACGGTTCGGTACGGTCACGCACGCGGAAAATTATTACCCGTGACCCTCCGCCGACTTGGAGAACGGTACGCGACGAGAGGCCAGAACTTACCAGGCGGAGGGCCTCCATGAGGCACGTGTCCGCGCGTCCGCACGTTCTTAGCTATATTAATTAAGGTGCCCCCGCTGCAAATTTTCATGGGTATAAATTACGACGAAGCCAGGTAACCGCGCGTATCGTCTGTCAGCCTGGCAGCACCTCCACTATCCTAAGACACACTAGAATCCCATACACACATACATACACATGCATACACATACATATGTCTACACATGCACATGTGCAGACATACATATGTTTACACATGCGCATGTACAGACATACATATGTCTACACATACACATGTACACGCATACACATGTGTACACATGCACATGTATAGACGTGCACATGTGTACACATACACATGTACAGACATGCATATGTGTACACATGCACACACATTGTACATGCATATGTGTACACATGCACACACATTGTACATGTGTATGTATGTGCATGCACATATTTATATGTAAGATATAATCTATATATGTATATATATATAGGCGATAGTTTACAGTACATAGTTCTGGGTGAACGCTGAGTGCACTGTTCCTAGTCTTCACCGCATTATTACAGTACGTTGGCATTAGTCTGCCCTCTGTTCTGCAAGCTGCGGCTGCTGTTGCTGCTGCTGCCGTTGTGCTTCGACTAAATCTCAACCGAGCATGAATCCTCATATACCTAATAATAATACCTACCTCTCCGCGGAGCTACGCTTTACCGAAAATGCTCCAATAATTTTGCGGATGCTTCCGCAGCTACTCCTCCGAGGCTATTGTCTTAGGCGAGGAGTGCGGGGAAGAATGGGCCGTTTTTACCATTTTGAAGCGGGACATAAGATTTATTCGAAACGAGCAACATGAATCCGTTTTGCCTCGCTGCTGTTCCTCCGATGTTTTTGTCTTGATCGACGAGGGCGGGGCAGACTGGACCGTTTTTACCATTTCGTGACGCAACGTAAAAGAAAGTGCCATTCGAAACGACCGAGACGGGTCCGTTTTGCCCCGCTCTCTCCTAACCTCCCACCATGTTGGCGGGCAACACATATTACTCATAGTTTATGGATAGAAAATTGACCTGTTACCGACGTGTCGATAACATCGCCGAGCAGTGTAATAACACGCAGCGTTAAACCGGATACGATATCGCGTTATAGATACTTGTATCTCATAGAATAATACATGATGAGGATACTGCCCTCTCGTTGACCGTTGAACAATCTTCCGTGTAATCTACGAACCGTTGCACGGTATATCCATGTCGGTATTTCAATATTTTTTTCTATTCAATCTTTTTTGCAGTTTCTCAAAATCTTATTCGAAGAGTGCGGGGCGGAGTGGACCATTTTTACCGTTTTTTGGCGGTACATAAAACAGCGTCTCATCCGAGACGAGGAAAACGGGTCCGTTTTGCCCCGCTCTCCCCTACGCTCCGACCAGATACGAACCAGATACGATATCGCCTTATTAAATAAATTAAATAAATAAATAAATATATTATTTATTTATTTATTTATTTAATTTATTTACGGATCCTGCCCTTTTGCATGTTAATAAATAGCATTGCAATCATAATAGGAACATACTTTGAACATCTCCACATAAAATGAACACTTCCACAGAATATAATATTATAATATAAAAATACAATATAATATAATCCAATAATAGCTAAGTTTCCGCGGGGCTACGTTTTACCGAAAGTGCTGCAATAATTTTGCAGATGCACCTCCTCCTCCACATTTTTTAATCACGGGCAAGTGATTATTTATATTATTTATATTAATCATGCCCAAGCGTGCGGGGCAAGACGGACCGTTTTTTCACCGTTTCATAACGCGACATAAGCTCTCATTCAAAACCAGGGCCACGTGTCCATTTTGCCCCGCTCTCCCCTACGCTCCCACGACCGACAGCACATTACAAATAGTTTACGAACAGACAATAGAAAATAGACCTGTTACCGACCGCCGATAATATCGCCGAACGGTGTAACAACACGCCGCGGTTAAACCAGATACGATATCGCCTTATAGATACTCGTGTCTCATAGAATAATAACACGATAACGATAATACACTCTCGCCGATCGTTAAACAATCTTCCGTCGAATCTACGTACCCTCGCAACCCACGCCGCAGCCTATATCTATATCGGCATTAAACAATGTTTCATCCGTTCCTTTTTTAGCACAGTTTCTCAGAGCCCTCGCCATGGACGCCGCAATCCCTCCGCCGATAACCCCGAGAGACAGAATACAGCACAGACCGCTCCGCGCTCCACCCGGGCGTATGCAAAGTGCCCGAACGGCCGTGCCCGAGCGCCATTCGAAACTTGCAATTTCACTTTATTATGTACTTCGGCGCGTGTTTGATTTTTTTCAATTTTTTACTTTTTTTTTTAATTCAATATTTTTTTTTTTATTCGCCACACTAGCCTCGGACCCTCCGCGTCTTTTATGCGCCGTAGGAACTCTTCCTTTTATTGCCGCCTACACCGAGGCTCATTTTGCCCGGCTCTCCTCCCCCGGGCCCCTCGCACGGGCTGTGCCTTAAACGGGCGTACGTACTCACCTCACTCGTA
This sequence comes from Ichneumon xanthorius, assembly GCA_917499995.1. Lineage (NCBI taxonomy): Eukaryota > Metazoa > Arthropoda > Insecta > Hymenoptera > Ichneumonidae > Ichneumon > Ichneumon xanthorius. Next base: position 12,692,441 of record OU824205.1, on the reverse strand, counting down.
CCTCTCGCGCCGGTCAGCCCGATATTCCTTTCCAGCCCGCTCGCGCGCGAGGCCGGCCCTTTAATTTGGCACGTGCACACCACCGAGCCGCTCTCGCTCCGTCGCTACTCTCTTGGCCCATTGTCTTCCAATGATTATCGGTTGCTTCCCTCCCATCTGTATTCTCGCGTGTGTGCATTGCACACCGCCGTACGTAGCCGCGTACGCGGCTGTAAGTACAGCGACGTGCACGGCCCTTTGTGATCGGCCGACTTCGAGCCGACCGGGCCATCGCCGGAGACCCGCGACGATCCACGGCTGCGATGCCGGGCGAGGTGCACCGGAGATTCGACGGACGGTCCGGGACGAGCGGCACGCGCGGTTGACCTTCTCTCTTTTTCTCGAGGCAGACACAAAAAAGTTTGCACTCTACAACAATTTGTTGTCTACAAACTTACATAATTTTTTGTTTGTTAATTCTTCGATCCGGCGCTGTGTTTGCAAACATAAGGGCAAAGGAAAATTTTCAATAACGCGGGAAATAAATGGACGGGTTTGTGTATTCAAAACTGAACAATGAGAGTTTGTCACTTATTTGACAAGATTATTTTCGCGAAACTTCGCATTCTGAGTTTACGAAATTATTTTTTTACTGTGCAGAGTAAAAAATTATTTCGTAAAATCGGAATGCGAAGTTTCGTAAAAATAATTTTTTTAATATAAATGACAAACGAGTTTGTCACTTATTTTAATATACGAGCTTGTCCTTCTATTTCCCGGTGTTTGACAATTTTAGTTTGTACTTGTGTTTGTAAAACTAGATTAACAAAAAAATGGTTGACGTTTGTGGACAATAAGTTGTTGTAAAGTAGAAACTTTTTATACTGTGTAGCCGTTTCCGCAGTTCGTAGGAGAGAGTGGGGCGAAATGGTACAGTGGGGCAAAACGGGACGCATCGATGGGGCAAAGTGTGGCGTCTGGAAATTATTGGAAAATTGCGTTTTTGGAAACTTTTTTAAAAAGGCAATTTTTCAATCATTTTGGGACGTACCATTTTGCCCCATCGGTGCATCTCGATTGTCGGTACCATTTTACCCCGCTCTCCCTTACTCTTCCGCGTATTCATTTTTATTTTTTTTTATAATAATAGTTCATCGGTAAGGTCTTCGATTATTATCGTCTCGCGAGTAACCTCTCGATTAAATTACTCGCCGTATTACCGACTCCGATTATAAATGATTAGAAATAGTTTGCAGGGCGGAGGTAAAGGTCCCCCGCGATGGATGCAGAGCCGAGGCCCCCCCGGTTATAATCCAGAGCTAATTGCGAAATCGATATCAGTCGGCTCGACCACCCGGCAACCTCTCCTGTTGACGGAAACGCCCTGAACTCTCCTCCATAGCCGTTATCATTATTATCATTATTACAATGGTATGAAAATTACAAAAATCAATATCAATTAAACGTTTTTCCAATCGTTCGCCGCGTAATATTTAAGTGGTATGGGAGAATAATTTATTGAAATGAAATTTAATCTATTGGCTCAAGCAAATTACGACGTGATCAAAATTTTCAAGACCTTTGATTCATTTTCGTTATTTTTTTCTCAGGGCTTTATTATTATTATGACTAGCAGATTATTGTGGCTCAAATTTGTGGATAAATTTCTGGAGATTTAACGGAAATATGTTACTTCCGGTTTGAAAAATCTCATTATTTCCACCGGAAGTGACGTATTTCCGATACAACGTCACTTCCTGTTTGAAAATCGAATTTTTCGACCGGAAGTTTTTTGCGATATGACGTCACTTCCGGTCGAAAAATATATTTTTTTTTTCAGACCGAAAGTTACGTATTTCGCTTGTAGAAGTACAAGATTATTATAAAATAAACTCTGAACAGATCGAGCGTAAATAAATTTTAATTAAATTTACGACGAAACGAGCGCTGAAATTTCCATCGCTCGACGTCGTTGAAGGGTGTAGGGAAAGGGAGTTAAGACGCTTATAGGAGCCCCGAGCGATCGACGCATTATTCCGGCGAAGGTTCGGGGCTGCGGAGCGGCGCACCGGCGAAAAGCGAAATTCGCGGCCAATTCACGCGGAGCAAAAAGGCTTACGGGGCATAAAACCGGTTTTAGGGATGGCGGGATTCCCGTCCCGTTCCAACAGCATTATATATCGCATGTTCGGCTGCAATTTCGTATTCATTAAAGGGTCCCTATATTAGGAGGCGGCGAATAGGATGTACCGAATCACTGCGGCAGATAAACCCGTCTGCCTCGATATCTGTACTGAATCGTCCGTAGTACATATCTAAACGCTCTGGTACGCCACACAGCGTGTTACTGTAGGGTTTAACCCTTTGAGTCCGAAGCCCTTTCTCGTTAAAAATAATAATAAAACTCGTCGGCTCGAGCGTTTCGCGCGCTCTCAGTACTTGTATGAGTGTCTGTGAGTATTCGCAAGTATTTGCAAGTATTTGCAAGTATTTGTGAGTATATGTGAGAATATGTGAGAATATGTCAGTATTTGTGAGTATCTGTGAGTGTCTGTGAGTATCTGTAAGCATATGTGAGTGTATGTGAGTATATATGAATATATGCGAATATATGCGAGTATATGTGAGTATATGTGAGTATATGTGAGTATATGTGAGTATATGTGAGTATATGTGAGTATATGTGAGTATATGTGAATATATGTGAGCATATGTGAGTATATGTGAGTATATGTGAGAATATGTGACTATATGTGAGTACATGTGAGTACATGTGAGTACATGTGAGTGCATGTGAGTGCATGTGAGTATACGTGAGTGCATGTGAGTATACGTGAGTATCTGAAATAGCCAAAAGGTACATACGCGATATTTCAGAACTGAAGAATATTCCAAAAACTCTCGGTGACACGTAAACTTCGATCGTCGTGTACGTTCGTTTGCACGCGTATTGCCCAATAACTGTGGCTGGTTGTGTAATACATTAACGTTGGCTATACATAGAAAAAAAAAATTTATATCAATTCTTTCGTTTTCAGGAACTCAAGGAAAGCTTCAACTACGGCCTCTTCTGTCCACCGGTTAACGGGAAAGCCGGAAAGTTTCTGGACGAGGAACGACGTCTCGGGGATTATCCGTTCAACGGTCCGGTTGGCTATTTGGAGGTAAATCTTCCGATAAAAAAAGAGTCGCGTTAAAAGTAAATTAAAACAAACATTGAGAGCTGCGCTTTCATTTCCGCGCTGCCACGAGCCGTCGTCGTGTACGGCGGAGGGAAGGAAAAAATAAAAATAAAAAAGCTGTCTTGTGTACCGCGGAAAAAAGGGGGCCTAGGGGAGACAGGAGAGGAACGCTCGCTCGCGTGAATGGAAGCGTAAATGACTTCTTCTGCTCCGTTCTCCCTCCTCCAGCGATTCCCATCTACATTGATGTCGGGGCTCGTCAGGCTACGAGACACTAAGTGAATGTGGCTGGCTCTTCGTCGAGGAAAAAAAAAAGATAAAAAAGAGATCGCGGAGCGTGGTTTTCATGACGAAGAATAAATGAAAAGCTGTCCATCGAGCGCTTTTTTTCTCCTTCCGGCAATGGAGAGACGATGTCGAAGAGGTCAAGGCTGGGACGAAAGATTTCAACGACCATTTATTTTTCATTTATCGTCGCCGAGAGAGATTCATTTTGCAATAACCAGATTCGCCATGGCAATCCTCGAAGCCGAAGTTTTTTTTTTTTTTTTTTTTCATGCGCGATTATTTCTCTCTATCTCTCTGTGCAAATCGATCGGAAACGGCGAGACGTGTTATCTATCGCGTACCCGCGGTCGTTCGCCGTGTGCGACTCCTTGCCCGAGCCACTCTCCGCGTGCCAACGAAAAAACGACAGAAACAAATGTCCCGTCGGGTTAACGAGTTCCAGACGCTGCATCGCGGTTTCTTGCGTAACTGCGGATAGCCACGGGAGTCCTGTAATACTGGTAGCACAGTACGAGATACCAGCAGTGGCGAACAGCAAAAGTAATAGTATTGGTTCCACCGGTGGAGTTACAGTCGGACCTCCGGATTTGTCGCCGATAGACTCGAGATCGGAATTACCGGACGAAGGGTAGGAAAGGATGAGGAGAGAAAGAGAAAAAAAAATCTGAAAATCTGAACGCTTAGACAGATTTTTAGGAAATCGAGTACCAAAAGTCTATTCTATAACGATAAGTTTAAAATGTACGCAAGTTGGAGGTGCCGCTTAATTTTTTTCTTTAATTGTTTGGAAAACTTGAAGTAGGAAAACAAATTTCACTTGAATTGTTCTTTCTTTACGAAAATAACTTCCCTAGTGAAGAAGCAAAAAAGAAGCATGTAAAAAGCGATTGGAAATCAATTCTGTTCCAGAAATGATTTATCGATTTAGAGAACGGAATAACCGGACGAAGGATTAAAAGATGAATACAACCGTCGAGTTAAGATCGATAAGGAAAAAATCTCTAAATGTGAACACTTGAACAGATTTTAAGTAATTTGAGTACCAAAGGTCTCGATCGACACCCACAACTTATAACTATACGCTCGTGCACATTTTTCAGACGACAAGCTCGAAATTTACACAAACTGGAAGTACCAAAGATTTTTATATTCTTCCAATTTTTGAAAATATTTGAAATAGGAAAAAAAGTACTCGAATTGTTTTTCTTTCTTTTACGAAAATAACTTTTTCAAAAGAATAACTTTCTCTTCAAAAAGAAGCAAAGAGAAGAATGTAAAAAAAAAAAAAAAGAAACAGTGTAAAATCAATTCCCTTGAAGAACTGATTTACCGATAATTTCACCTAAAATCATTTCGTCTGGTAGAGAGGAACGATCGTGCAGCGAAGGAGAAGTCCTCCCCTTCGTGATCTCGTGGTCGCGAGGAAACAGTAGCAGAGCGCACGGGTCCGGATAGCTGGTAATCACGGACCGTTATAGAATGCCGCGCAGGAGAAGCAGCAAAGTAGCAATCCCGTCGGTCGAGCGCGGTGGACGATATTCCAGCCTGGGCGCGGTAATATTAACCGATAGAATTCGCGATTCGACGGGGCGGCCGGTGTATTATAAGAAGCAAATGCGAGTGTGCAGCAGTTTCTGTAATACCCGTTCCAGAAGCAGAAGCCTTCCAGCCCACGGCGTTCCAGTGTACTATTATAGCGAATGGTTATTATGTGACTGTCCGCACCACTTGCGAGTACTCGAGGAGTTCCCGCGCGGTAGCCGGTTATTCCTATTGTCCCATTGTTGCTCGGCGATATCTCGCTAATGCAGTCGAAAGAATTATTCCGACGGCGGACTTGTGTACGCAGCATCCGCGACGATGCGAAATGCTTATCAACCGGCATAAAGTATATAAATAAACAAGAAAAATATTTAATAGTGAACAAAACAAAAATACGGCAACCACTTTTTTCGCTCGAGTACAATCGGCATCATACTTTAATTAACATCGCCGTATGAAGATCTGGCTGGTACACGACCCGATTATTTTCTTCATTGTATACAATAATATGACATAACATAGTACTGTATTATTATTTATATATTACTAAAATTTATCTGATATAAACGGAATATTATTTTAGGGGTTATCACGGATACGGAGGGTAGATATTATTTTAGGAAAATGATTGGATTTCATTCGTTGTTTTAGTCCAGAAATGCTTATCAAGCATCAGAAAGTTTATATATTAACATTTTTTTTTAAATACGTCAACCACTATTTTTTGCTCGAGTAGAATCATCATACTTTAATTAGCATCGTGGTATGAAGATCTGGCTGGTACTCGACCCGATAATTTTCTTTCTACTATATACAGTAATATAATGTAACATATTATATAAAAATTTGTATTATTATTTGATACAAATGGATGACAATAGGAAATTCAATTATTTTAGGAAAATGATTGAATTTCATTGGTAGCTTTAGTCGTGAAAATTTCTCATAATTTTGATGAGGGATCGTGATGATTAGCGGTAAATTTGTATGCGCCGTACCGAGTAATCGCGTCGACTTTATGAGTCTCGGTGAATTCTCGGGGCGTCGCGTTGCTAATTATCTCGTGACGCCCCGGCGAGAACGATGTTTAACCAGATGAGGATCATCTCTCGGGCGCCTCGGATAGTCTTCTTTTATTATAACACAAACAGGCGCACTCGGGCTATGCGAGATACACCGCGATATCTTCCAGCTGCAATTATATAGTGTAACGTATCGCGCCGATGCCCCGATGAGAAGGGTAGTATAAAGTCGTCCGTTTAGCGACGCTTTTTACTGGAGTCGTTAAAAAGTAGGATAGCAAAGTGAGACGCAACTCCCGAGCCAGCGTGAGACTAATCGACGGTTCCCCCGTGACTCTTATCTTTACGATTACAGCTCAAGTACAAGAAGCGGGTGTACAAGATGTTACACCTGGACGAGAAGCAACTGAAGGCCATGCACACCAGGACCAATCTACGGAGATTACTCGACTACGTGGCCAACAGTCAGGTCGAGAAAATTGCCAAGATGTGCAGCAAGGGACTCGATCCGAATTTTCATTGTCAGGAGAGCGGAGGTAATTTTAATACAATTTTACTGTGTGCCCTCATTTCTCAACCCATTCGAAAAAAATATGAACAGTAGTTGCATTTCCACTTATTCAAATAATAGTAATAATAATCCACATAATAATACAGTTCATGTCGATTCGATACTCACACCAATACCCACAGATTCTCGCAGAGAAGGATATCCGCACAGATACTCACAGATACTCACAGATACTCACAGATACTCACAGATACTCACAGATACTCACAGATACTCACAGATACTCACAGATACTCACAGATACTCACAGATACTCACAGATACTCATACGGGTTCACGAATATTCACGAATATTCACGAATACTTACGAATACTTACAGCTACTCACATGGGTACTCACAGATTCTCACACTGATGCTCACAGGTACTCACACGAATACTCACAGTTACTCACACGAATATACTCACAGCTACTCACATGGATGCTCACAGTTACTCACAGATACAATATAACCGCCAGTCATAATAATAATTTCAATTGCCAATAATTTTCAAACATTGCAGACAGTGAGTAATACTTAATTTTTTGTGGTATCGTTACAGAAACACCACTGACCCTCGCGACCAGTCTGAAGAAGCCGTCGAAAGTGATAATAGCCTTGGTGAACGGTGGAGCTCTTCTCGATTACCGAACGAAGGAGGGACTCACGGCGATGCATCGAGCCGTCGAGAGGAACAGCCTCGAGGCCGTGAAGACGCTTCTCGAGCTCGGTGCGAGCCCGAATTACAAGGACACGAAGGGGCTCACACCGCTCTACTACAGTGTCATATACAAAACTGATCCGATGCTATGCGAGACTCTTCTTCACGATCACGCGACCATCGGTGCTCAGGATCTTCAGGGTTGGCAGGAGGTCCATCAGGTAAAAAAATTAATCAATAAAAATAAAAACGAGAAATTCTCCGACACCAATTTTTTTTGCTTAGTCCCGAAATTAACGAATATTTATTTATTTATTACATTTATTATATTTCAGGCCTGCCGCAACAATTTGGTCCAACACCTAGATCACCTTCTGTTCTACGGCGCGGACATGAACGCCCGCAACGCATCGGGGAACACGCCGTTGCACGTGTGCGCCGTTAACAACACCGACTCGTCGTGCATTCGTCAGCTGTTGTTCCGAGGTGCCCAGAAGGACAGTCTCAATTACGCCAATCAGACGCCCTATCAAGTCGCCGTGATAGCCGGAAACATGGAGCTGGCTGAAGTAATAAAAAACTATCAGCCCGACGAAGTCGGTGAGTGCGAGGAGAGAAGGAACGACAAAAGAAAAGAAACATCGAAGAGGGGACGAAACAAATGGTCAACAGCAAATGACGACGACGCAAAAGATGTCCGACTGACTGACCGATCGACAGAGGAGCATAGATTTTCCATGTACCGATCTAACGAGTACTCGTTGTTCGCTATCCGCGGGGAAAAAAAAAAATAACAAAGCTCGTATTCCTCGGGTTCCCGCGGAATCCTTCCGGCTTTCTCCCGTAACGGCCGCGCGCGCCAGAGTTCTCCGTTATTCGCGGAGTGGACCGTGCGCATGCGCGCGCTCCCTTTCGTCCTTTGATTCTCGCGATGTCTTGCCCTCGCTGCTCCTCTTCCTCCTTGGCTGTCGGCCTTCGACGATCGACGAAGGAGGAAGAGGAGGACGGAAGAGCAAGGGGAGATTCCTCGGTGAAAAGCTCGAACTGACGTTGACGTACGACGACGTGACTCCCTCGAGATTCCACCGGAGATAGAGTAAGGTGCGCGCGAGCGTGCCCCGGCTTACCTCTCGGAGGATCGATCGAGGAGGGGGCACCACATATCGGGCTTTCCACGTCGGACGGCCCAAAACCCTGACCCTCTTAAATCAAGCTGAAAGAATTACAGGACTTCCGCATATAATTCATAATTTAAAAATTGTGAGACGCCTGCGGAAATTGAACGCAATACCAAACTGTTCTAAAATTGACACATATTGTTTCATACTAATAGAAGAACATTCTGCGAAACTTTAAGCAAATGCCACAGTTGTGCTGAACATTTTTAAAAATCAGGATTTTCTATTTTTTTATTATTTTTTTTTCAAGTTTCTTGTACTTGGAAAATTTTTTAAAAATGTACGAAGATAATTCGTCAAGAATTGCATCTTTTTCGTAGACGACGCTTTTTTGTACGAGCAAAAGTTTCCGAGACATAATAATTGTTGAATATTAACAAGTCTACCTGCAAACTTGAAAACAAGAGTCGATAAAAATCTGAAAAAATGTGCAGCTGCTCATACCATATAATACAACATCACGAACGTTCAGCTCGATCTATTAGGGTCAAGGTTTTGAACCGTTCGACTTGACGCGGAATGCCCCATATTTTCCTCCAATACCACCTCGACCACAGTAACTGTACGGACGTTAAATATCAAACGCAAGTCGAACGTTTTATTTGCGTAGGCACGGTACTATGGTTAGTCGGTATAAACGTTGGTATATATTTGTAGTGGTTACTACATTGAGACTATTATATCGCATGCTGTATCAGCTTGGGCATGAGCACGTGCACGCTTTTAGCATACTCGTTAGATGTTCGTTAGAGGTATCCGAAGGTAGATATAGAAACGGTATAGACGCGACGCAGAGGTTGAGGCGTAACAGAGAGAAGGTTGTAGGAGAGAGAGTGTATCGAGGTCCGATCGTCGTCGTCGTAGTCGTCGTTGCCCGAACGATATCGGTATCGATCGATCTACCGGTGTGTTGTGCTGGTGGAGATAAAGCACGAGGAAGTAAATGCCTCGGTCTCGTTCCGCGGAATAGTACACTTTATATAAAAATAATTCTTACTGTATATAAATATATCACCGGGGGTGGTTCGCCGATGGTGGATGCTCGCTCTGTTGGATGTGGCTGTAACTACAGGCACGAGAATCTCCCGGTGAGCATCTATCGGTATTCGAAGAACGATTATGCGAGGAATACGGAATTCGTCGGAGAACGGAAAGGGGGAGAGAGATTTAAATAAAACAAATAAAAAGAGTACAGAATAACTGAAATCACCGGATGCTGAATCGCAGTCGTTCCTGGCGATCCACGATTTTGCTTCTCCGCAACACTGTCGCGACGGTTACATAGTATCGTGAAGAATTCATTTCATCGACATTGTTTCATCTTTTTTTTTCACTCGCTCTCAAGTTGCTCAATATTTATTTGTGCTGTAGGAGAAACACTTGTTGAGGAAGCAACTGCACGGAACACTAGTGAAACGAGTGCTAAATTTTCGCAATCGTTTATCCAAAAATGTTGTGCCGTTGTTAACAGAAATAGAAGTTGATTTGTATTACTGCACGAGTCCTCGATCAAGGAAACTATTGATAACGATGTTTTTGCAAATACATAAACCGATAAATGCAAATTTCCATGGCGATACATTTTCGTTCAGTTTTTTCAAAGAAAAAACCTTATTTTTCAACCAATTTTAATGTACCACGTCTCATTTTGTTCCTCAATCGTTGCTCTACTCAAATCAACCTCCTTTATTGTCAATAAATGCATACAATTTTGGATAAACAATTGCAAAAATGTTACACTCAATTGACTAGCGTGCCACGCTGAACCTACCTTAAAGTCTAGCTCAAACTGGTAGGCTCATAGCGGGAGACTTAGCGATCCGCGTCGCGGTCCATTGATGTCCGTGAGACTAAAAAAAAAAAAAATAAGTCGCAAACATCGGGCGAGCTAGAAGTAGCGGCGATCGGCAATGTGAGTCAGTTTCGGAATAAAAAAAAAAAAAAAAAAACAAACAAGAGCGTCGATGGACCGCGAGACGCGTGCATTTTTATCTAAGGACCTCTCTCGTGCACATTCTGTAAAATCGCTGACGAGCGTACGAGGGATCGAGTGTGATCCAAAACCATACAAAAAAAAAAATTACAAACAAATAAAAAAAAATCCCTCGTATCGCTCGCAAATTGTATCCAACGAAACTGATACAAGCCCCGCGTGAGACTGTGACATGTGGGTGTGTGCTTCACCGCTTCGTAAAATTTTTTAACCACCTAACAAAAGTAATTCGTCGTTGTGCTATTATATAATGATTAATCCCATTGATCCGTATATAATCCACGATAACATTGCTACGTATTATGTACCACCTACATTTGTTACTATTGTTGCTGGGTGGCGTGTGGGTAACAAACAAAAAAATAACAAAATAATCTTGCAAATCGAACATTTCTTTTCAATCTCTTATTTTTATTTTTAAAAATATATTTCACGTAGTAATCTCGTATGGTTTGTTGTGTAAAGGATGACAAAAAAGTGGATGACGATAATGTACAAGGCTGCCACGAACTCGGAGGTCTCGACGCTCGGAGGCCGAGGTTCCAAGAGTTGTCCCAAAGCCTCCTTCCCGTCAATAATCAATCAATCGAATAAAAAAAAAAATAATAAAAAAAAAATAAAAAACCCACGATCAATCGTGATTTGTCTTTATGGCGATGAACTCCCGGATTCTCTTGGTACCTTGGATCCCTTGGTGGAATGCAGACACCGAGTTCCAAAGCGCGGACACACGCGTTGCGCGCTCCCTTGTAAGGCTAAGTAATACTTTCTTTACTTATCCTTGCAACCTCGAATTTTGCAGTACCGTTTAAAGGGCCGCCACGCTACAACCCGAAGAGACGATCGGTGGCATTCGGCGGAATGACCACGAGCTGTTCGGCGAGCAATCTGGGCACCCTAACGAGGATACCGTCGTCGAGCGATCACCAGGGAAGCGGCGGAACGATGGTAGCTTCGGCGTCGTGCACCGGAACCCTCACCAGAACGATCTCGGTGGACCAGTATCCGTCCGGTACGTTGAGCAGGCTGCCGATCGTCGAGCAATACACGGCGGGCACGTTGAGCCGAGTATCGACGTCAGGGTCGACGATCGAGCAACAGTACTCGAGCAGCGTGCCGCGCGGCGGTGCGTCGAGCCTCGCCGAGCAGCAGCAGCAACAGTACTCGACGGGAACGTTGGGAAGGGTGTCGTCGACGAGCAACGAGCATTACTCGAGTCCCGGCACCCTGAGCAGAACGCCGTCCACAGAGCGACAATACCCGACTACAGGAAGTCTCAGCAGGGCCCCGTCCGCGGAACAGCAGTACACGACCGTCGGTACTTTGAGCAGAACGCCGTCCAGCGAAAAGTACTCAGCAACGAGTCTGAGCCGAGTTCCGTCGACGGAGCAGCCCCAGCAGCAGCAGTCGTCGCAGCAGCAGTATTCGAATAATTGTATAACGCGCACCGAGTCCCACCAAAGCAACCTGAACAGAGTGCCGTCCATTGAACAGAGCCGCGCCGATTGCGGCAACACCCTCCAGAGAATACCGTCCGAGCAGCATCTGATGGGATCGACCGGCAGAGCTCATCATCAGGAACACCACCCCGGTGGTCATCATCCGATGATGAGCAGGAGCGAACACCTACAGAACACCATCAACCGACTACCGTCCGATTACCAGAGTCCCGGCGCCCTCAGGGATCCTACAGCGAGGTAAGCATAAACTGTCTTTGCCCCCACGACGGAGGAATCTGATGGTGTTGTCCGGGACGGGCAGGAATCGATCAGCGAATAAACAAATATATTCTTTTGGTCTCACTTTTTATTTTTTCGCTCTGGTGGTATAGCGTGTTTTTACGCTGGGGACAAATTGGTTGGGTTGACCAAAGATCGCGGTGACATCCACAGCAGACTCGGCCACTGACCGAACCACCATCGAAATTACGATGGTGGTTTTGTGGAAAAGTCTGTGAAGTGTTTTGTCGGAACGACTACGCGGACCAACGCTCGACGATACTCGTATTGAATGGTGGTTTCGACGGCGGAGACGACGGAATGTACCAGCATCGTTCCATTAGGCCGTGGCGAAAAAAATTTTTTGATACTGTTGAAAAAAATTTGTTTCAATTATTATCATGAATTATATCAATTTAGGATAAATTTGGATCTTATTTATTACGCATTTTAGGGACAGAAAAACTTAACGACCCAAAGTTGGACTCGAATTGAATTAAACTAGCATGCAAAAACTTCCGGATTTCGAGCCCAACTTTAGATCGTTCGGTTTTTCTTACTCCGAAATGCGTACTGCAGTAATGTGTCCTAAATTGATACAATTCATGATGATCATTCAAACAATTTTTTCCAATATTACCAAACCTTCTTTCGGTACGTGCTAAGCACCATAAAAAGAAATTTGTGTGACAGGCTGATTATTCCGTCGTCGCCACCGTCGACACCACCATTAAAAACGACTATCGTGGAGCGGTGGGTTGCGTAGTCGTTCCGACAAAATACTTCGTAAACTTCTTGCATAAAACCACCGTGAAAACATGGTGATTTCCGCAGTGGTCGGGTCTGCCAGGGATACGTTCAAAGCGGTTGTTCCTTTGGTACGAATAAAGCATTGTTTTGTTAAACGATTATTTGCTTCAAATAATAAAAAAATTTTCGATTCAAAAAATATTTTTTGTTGGACACCCAGAAAAATAATTTATTCGACGGACGCCCCGGAAATAAATATTTATTTAAATCAAATAAATGTTTATTAAATCAAACAAATGTTTATTAAATCAAACAAATGTTTATTAAATCAAACAAATGTTTATTAAATGAAACAAATGTTTATTAAATCAAATAAATATTTGTTTAAACCAAATAAATATTTTTTTGCGGAGTGCACGTCAAATAAATGATTTTTTTGTGTGTACCAACCAAATAACACCTTCAAAAGTATCGTCACCGTGCCTCGGCCAATCCAACCATTTATTTTTCTCGGTGTGCCAATTTGTAAATTATCATTCGAAGCCTGAGCAGTGACTCTTCCGGCTGTTTGTCTGTTCGCCTCTCAGTCGTCGATGAATTCCTGCCCGCGCGAAAGCAAAGACAATTTAAGCTTATCTCGCAAAAAAACTAAAATAAATTGAAACAACGTGTATTACATCAACGTGTGCCCTCCCTGAACGGTTTTCAAGATCGCCGGCCGCCGAGCACTATCAGAACTTAAGAATAGAGGGCCTGACGAGGCTGCACGAGCATCGTATCGAGTTGCAGCATCGTCTGGACATTCACGGTCGTACAATGGAGATGCCACCCTCGCCCTCGCCGAGCAGCCGAAGTCTCGCTCCCTTCAGCTCGGCTAGTTCCAGTCTCTCCGAGGGCAGCAATCAGCCCTCCGGCGAAGACTCTGCCAGCATCGTCACAGGTACACAAGTCTTTATTCATCTTTTTTTTTGTAAAAAAAAAAAACAGAAAAAAAAACAAAAAAGCAAAACACAATCCACGTCGACGCTTGTCCCGGCTCGCTGGCAAGGAAGACAACCGACTGTCCCCCAAAGGTGTCCCCCCGGACATGCCGAGCCAGGAAGATCCATCGTCGAATATAGCGAAGCGAAGATCGATAAACAACCATCCGTGGAAGTTTGTCCGTCGTCAACGAGAGAACGCGGACGGAGAAGTACAATTCATCGCCCTGACGACATCGAAGCGGCGGCGAATATCGATTGACTTTGAACAGGAAATACTATACGAGAGTTACCGATAGACGATTTGTGTTTATTTTTCAATTTTTTTTTCAATGTTTTATGAATATCTAGATGGGATGTTGTTAAGAGACGCAAACAATAGCTGTCCGATCGTTCGAAGGAATCATCACTATCATTCTTGAACGTGCTTATGATGTTTATTTCTTTGTTTTTTCATATCCATATATATATATTTTTGTTTAAATCGTGATTCCCTCTATCTCGCTGAAAGCTCACAGACAAATATATCGTTCCGCTGAAATATCATCATACATTGAATAAATTAAGAAAAAGGCTGTGCTGGCATGCGCAATGTTACAAAATTATTATTAAAAAACAAAAGCGCGATAAAACGGGCTCGATAGACTTTCGTCCAGATTATGATTCGCGACCTAGATGAGTTCTCATAGCTACTTAGCTTTTCTTCTTTTTCTTCTTTCGAGTTCGTTTAGAGATAAATAATTTTTTTTTCTTTCTTTTTATTATTAGAAAAAAAAAACCGAGCTCCGCTGCCACGCGCGGTGTGCGATAACTCGTAAAGATCTCTATCTATTTATTGGGTTGCATCTGATCGACTAACTATGGGCAAAAAAAAAATCCTTGATTTTACAGACAAGAGTCTCGGTGACACGGCCTCGGACGTCATCAGCGACAGCTCGGGCGTCGGCACGTCCCAATCCGATACGACAAATTCCCTCTCCATTCCCGGCACCACAGTCGTATGCGTCGAGAGTTACAGCAGCGGTATTGCCGGCCACCTCACCATCAATCAGGGAGACATCCTCGAGGGTAAGGGACCAAGGCTAAATATTAATATATATATATATATATATATATATATATATATATATGTATGTATGTATATATATATAGATATAACGAGCTGGGAGAACAGGATCTGTTCTCATCGTCCAATTAATTTCATTGTCGCAGTCACCGGAGCAACGGACTGTGGGCTCTTGGAGGGAGTTCTTCGGGGTCAGGGAACCGGACTCTTCCCCGCTCACTGTGTCCAGGAGGTACGTCTTCGTCACACCAACATACCGCTGGGTCCTCAGATCGTCAGGGAAGGACGCAATCGGGTCCTCGGTCGACGAGAGTCTCAGCACAAGTATTTCGCTACAGCGCCGAGATTGAAGAAGCCGTGAGTCCTCGCAAGCTGAAATGCATTAGTACATTGTGCTACAAGGAAGGAAAGTGCGCGATTTTCGCCGAGTGGGAAGGTTGCTTCCCACTCGGTGAAAATCACACGAAGTGAAAATCCGCTCCGTCCCATGTAACATACGATACTTTTTTCCGACTTCGTTAAAAAAGCCACACTTTTAGCGTCATTTTGCGTCACACTTAGTTAAAAAAAAACACACTTCATGACCACCACTCCATAGGGGATAATAGAGCTTCCGTAGGGAGTAAAGAGTACTCCGGATAAATAAATAAATAAATAATTCCCTGAGGAGTAATGAAATGGTCCTGCTGATAGTGATAATTTCAATAATAGCCGATTTGTTGCCCGTGTTGCATGCAAGAAATATGGCTATTTTAGCGAAGTCGGGAAAAAAGTCGTTTTCATTCGAGCAATGTGTCGATTCCGATTATTTAAAAAACGTTTTATTTTCGCCAGGGTGACGGCCGAACCACGAACGGTCGTTCTTCATCGATCGAGAAAGGGATTCGGATTCGTTCTTCGCGGTGCCAAAGCAACATCACCACTCATGGAGTTAACGCCGTCGGCGAGGTATCCGGCACTTCAGTATCTCGACGACGTCGATCAGGGAGGCGTCGCCGATCTCGCTGGGCTCCGGAAAGGCGATTTTCTCATCCAGGTATATATAAAACTTATATAATGTATACTTATTTCACATATTGAAGAAACTACACGTAACAAAAAAAAGGTGAAAATCACTTTCAAGTTTATTTTTTTTTCTCAACACAGAATTTTTTTCGGAAACGATGATTGAGCGTGTATGATGTTGGACGAGGCGCTGAACATTGTCATTACGAACCATCGATCGGCAGGCAAACCTTATCAATTTTCCCTCCTCACAGCGGAAGCTTTATTTTAGTGAAAAAAAATCGAGAATTTTTATTTTTGGAATCTATCTATGAATTGAAAAAGAACAATGTGATCATGATGAAGAGGTCAATGAACCTTTACGCTCGCTGAGGTGTTGAACTCCCACATTCCGTGAACTTATAATTTTTTAACCAGGGATAAAGAAATCTGCGGAAATACTCGAAAAAGTTGCCATGTAATTCCGGACGCTGGCTCAGGTTTTAAACCGGACAGTCCTGACCTGACCGACCTCTGAATAAATCGTTTTTTTTTGTTCTCCAGATAAATGGCGAAGATGTGACAACCGCTTCTCACGAGCACGTCGTAGATCTCATAAGGAGATCCGGTGAATTGGTGAGAATGACCGTTGTCTCGCCGGTGGTAAGTCTTCCGAATTCACAATCCGCAGCGGCGTTGCCGACTAGTCAGCCGAATCAGAGGCAATACGCGACATTGCCGCGAAAAGGCAGCAACAACGTGCCGATGAGTGGAACACTCGGAAGATCACCGGCGCCCCTGCCTCCTCGAAGAGATCCGAAAACGACACTCAGCGTGGGACGCGCGAGGGCACGATCGATGGTCGCTGGATTGGGTTAGTTCAAAAGATCGATGTTTTCGATTCCCTCACCGAAGAAGTAGTAGTAATTTTATTTATTGACAATATTTTCCTTGGTACTGACATTGGTACATGTAAAAGATTATTTATAGTATAATTTGCACATGGCTTCCTCACTTATTACAATTTGATGGCCAACGAGCCATCGACCCAAGTTCTTCAGACCCAAATTCGCTTTTTTTTTGTACCAGTGCGTTCGTTTTTCGGTGGGAAGGAATTGTTTTAATCTAATTTTTGAGTTGAATTTATACTTTCGTTTTCCATTCTCTCAGGTCATTGTATGTGGTTGTTAGTGGTGTATTCGCCGAATAAACTGTGTCCTTTTGGTTTGCAGAAGGCGGAGGCGAGAAGGACGATCGCGACGACATAACGTCGACCGGAGGAAAGTCGAGCAGCGCCGAGTCGATTCATCTGCCTCAGCAGCCGTCGACGGGATCGAATACCGGCCAGAACACACCGGTGCAGCCGAGAACGGCGAGCATCCGATCGAGGCCAACCTCGTCCAGGATAACAGCCGCCGAGCTCGAGGTAAGTCGTGGATCCTCGCAAGCGGCACCCGATTGCACGAACAAGAGATTGCGCTTTGATCATCCGCAAAAAAAGGGAGAAAAATTGAGATGTGAAAGAGAAGGGAAAAAAATACACCGTGAATGTTGCGAACGAAGCACGATATCCATTCGAAAGACTCGAGCATCTGCATTGCTTCCGATTACAGGAACTGTTTCAACGTCAGCAGGGAAGCGCTAGCGGCCAGTACGGCTCGTCGATGATGAGTTCTCACTTTCAGACTGGCCAAGCTACTAAATCACATCCGTCATCGCCCGCGAAGACCGGCCGGGTCTATGCGAGCGTTGCGGAAATGAAGCGAAAGGGAAAAGTAAGAAAAGTTGCCGGGTTTTTGCGCTCAGTTTGAAAAAAAAAAAATTAATAATAATTGAAAGATCAACTAACGAGTTTTTTAATGGGCGCTCTCTCTATATCTCTTCTTTGGTTGTGTTCTCCTCTTGATTCTGATTGCTCAATCATTGATCACTGTTGTTTCGATTGAAAATTATATTTTATCTGTCGGTCTTTGCGCTAATTTTCACTCTGTAGAATTTTTATCGTCCCCGATTATTTTCTAGCGGAGCTGGGCAAAGTACCGAAAAATACCGCAAGTACAAATCGTACTAAAAAGTACTTTTGTACTCGAGGTACTAAAAAGTACGGTTGTACTTTAAGTACTGCCTAGCTCTGTTATCTAGTATATCCTCTGTCGATACCTTCTTCTTCTTGTTTCTTATTTTCCTTATTTTTTATGATCGAGTAGCAGTAAAAAGTAATTTCATACTTCAGGTACGTACTTGAAGTACCAAACAAGTACCCGGTACTTCAAGGACTGTGCAGCTCTGTTATCTAGTATATCCTCTATTGAAACCTTCATCTTCTTGTTTCTTCTTTCTCTTATTTCTTCTGATCGAGTAGCAGTAACAAGATAGTAATAATCCGGGACAGCAACGCGACGCTCTGGAAATAAGGAAACTTTCGGGTCGTCTGTTGGGAAAACGAGTGTATAAAAACACACACACAGAGACATTCACGCGAATCATTCATTGACAAAAATGCATGTAATCCCCCCCCGGTAATGGTGGCTGTCCGCATGTTTGTTGTAGTGCGCTCGAAAGCCGGCACACAGAACGTGCAGCAGGGCTCGCACGGGCAGACACGGTCAGGCCGACGAGGACTACTTGTATTACTGATCCGATAATACGTTAAAATTTACAGAGCATCAGAAAGCTTAGCATGACAACAGGTGACTAGTAGTAAAAAAAAATGGGGCTCCAATTCGAAACGAGTCTTTCTTTCCGTACTAACGAAAAAAAAAATACGAAACACAATCGCTTTATCTCTCACGCTTTGCGTAACTATTGTAATTAATGGAAATTAATGGAAATTAATTGAAATCACTGGAATTATTAACAATCTGCGAAAAAACCTTCTTCGAATAAATCCCCTCCTGGAATTCCAACGACCTCTTCCCCGTTAACGAAAGCTTAGTGGTTTATTGTTGGGTAAATTTATTTTTTATTTTATTCACCATCCTCATCGATTTGTTGTCATCCCATGCTAAGTCCGCCACGAGAGCACGCATTTTTCGCTGATCCGCGAGAGGCGATCTGGAACACTTTTTGAGATACATCGGCTTTGCTTTCTAGTCGAGCTCGAGGGTACGGTTCTTCGGCGGTCTCGGCGGTGGATCGGATCTTCACAGAGACTTCCATAGCACGCCGGATCTCAACGTTCAGGCGCAATCGGCTATTCTCGGTGCGAAGGGACACCGGAGCCAGGAGGACGTCAATGCCCTCAACGGCAGGAACGCCCTGCCACCGCCGAATCATCCTCCTCCACCTCCGCCAGTCGGACAGGTCGTGAAGGTGAACGTTGGCCCGAACGCTCCTGACGTCGTGACGCCCTCGTCTGTCTACGACAACATGGCCCATATCCAGCAGGTCAAAGGTAAGATCACAACGTTTGCGTGCGTGAAAGTAAATTTGCGTGCGAGGAAGTAAGTTTGCGTCGAGAAAGTAAATTTGCGTGCGAGAAAGTAAGTTTGCGTGCGAGAAAGTAAATTTGAGTGCGAGAAAGTAAATTTGAGTGCGAGAAAATAAATGTGCGTGCGAGAAAGTAAATTTGCATGCGAGAAAGTAAGTTTGCGTGCGAGAAGTAAAGTCGGACCGATGTGCGCATGCGCCGTGTCGTTATAGTGTCAATATATAACACGCGTTACAAAAAAATCCCCAGCATTGAACATAAAAATGTCGACAATTTTTTATCTTTCAGAATTAGCAGCAGCCTCATCGGAAGGAGGCTACGGCGTGATGTCGAGTTTCCGGCCGTCGAACAGCGCGAAGCTGTACGCATCGCCCGAGGCCATGAAGACCGTGGGCTATCGTTCCCGAAGTTTGCCGGCTCACTCGAAAGGCTCTCACATAAGAAAATCTCACAGTCTCCGTACGCCGAACAACGCGACGTTCAAGCAAGCCTCGAACGGTCAGCAGAGCTCGAACAGCGTGGCGAACGTCAACGCCGCGTCTGCCGGCGGTGGGTCGAACGCCTCGGGCAGCAACAATCAGTACGCTCAGCCGCTCAAGACGAATCGGAGTCACAGCATAGCGGGCATAAGGGAGAGAAAGAAAAAATCGATAACCTCGAGCTCATCGGTAACGAATCTATCGTCGAGCGTCGCGGCGCCGCCGATTCCCGAGCCCGACTACAGCCTCTCGGAGTCCGAGAACGACGACGAGGACGAGGAGGAGACCGACGAGGGTGAGTCGGAGATCGCCAAAGAGCTCGAGAAAGCCGCCGCCAGAGAGAAGCTCGAATCGACCCGCGAGACTTCCGGCAATTCCAACGCCTCGGGCAGCAGCTCGTCCGGCAGCAGCTCCCTGCCTCACTCCTTCAGCGTCGAGGAGATTCAGAAGGTCAGGACCCAGCTCAAATCGTCGAAGAGTCATCCCAACGAATTTCTGCTGAGCCAGCAGACTCAGCAGCTCGTCGAGGACGGCGACAACAGCTCGAGCGGCGTGAGCTCCGACCAGGACGTTCCGGTCGGACCGCCGACCGGCTTCGACGACACGACGAGAAACGACAACGGTCAGTCGATCGTCGCCGACAAGGAGAACAACAATCCCAAGAGGATGAATTACAGCAGCGGCATGCTGACGAGGCACGCGGTCAGTCTCGCCCAATTGCCGCCGCCCATCGAGGCCGACGCCGAGGAGCAGAACAACGATCTCTTCGTTCCTCCGCCGCCGGAATTCAACGCCGGCCCGTCGGCGAGCAACGGCGCCGACAACGAGCTCGTATTCGCGCCGCCGCCGCAATTCTGCGACACACGACAGCAGCAGCAGCAACAGCTGCAGCAGCAAACTCGCGTCAAGATCATCGGAGCCATACCGAAGGTGGGAAACAATCAGGTCAAACCACCGAGCGGACGACTGCACAGCCAGTAAAAGGCCCGCGAATGGATTTTTCCAAGACATTCAAGCTTTACCGCCGGAATCGTGCGGATTCCGCCGAGATTGTTAAGATCGAGGATCGATGGATCGCGAGACGATTTTTTGTAAACGTTGAGACGAGTATCGGCTGATACGTTTAGGTAAAGAAAAAAAAGAAAATCGATCATGCTCGAGCGAAGTGACGAAGCGAGGCTTCTCACCAGCGCACGCTACACGTGGCAGGTAACTGCGCAACGCGATTTCTGGCCGGGACGGCCTAAGAACAAAGGAGAAGAGAGGTAAAAAAGAAAATCAAGGAGACGAAGAGTTTCGAATATATCGGACGTAGTTCTAAGTCATAGAGACCGGTAACGAAAGGACGACGGAGTGATTGAGCGAGTAATAGAAAAAAAAACGTCTTGTACGAATGACCAGCAGCGCGTGAGTGTGTGTGTAAGGGTTCGTTTTACATGTTTCTATTCGTCTACGACGTGTGTTTAATACTTTTTCAAAAGTGGTGGAAAAGAAAAAAAAAAGATACAAACCCCTTCCCCCCTAAACGTGCGTAAGCGTTGTATATTTTTGTTTTGTTTTCTCGCTCTACCCCGAGGCATCGGAGTCATTCTTCGAAAGTGACGGCTTCATCGTGAATCCATTTAGCGCGTTCAATTATTCTGTCCTCGTGAGAATGACGATGACGACGATGCAACGACGCGAGGAGGAAACTGGCAACGGCATCGCCCTCGATGTTAATTACCCTAGGCGTTGTTAATTTTATGGTCGGGTCAATAATCGTATTACGTGTGTTCCGATACACTCGAGAAAAAAAAAAAAAACGGTGTCGACACGCGGCGAGATCCGCGGCGACACTCGTCGAAGCTTAGAATCCGGCAGAGTGTAGTATAAATATAATGTACGATTATATCCAAGCTTCCACGCGCGAAATTGCTCGCGGCGTACGCGAGACGATAAATAGTGACGAGAAAAAAACAACAACAAAAAAAGGTCGACGCGCAACCTACCTACTGTTAAGTTCTTCTTGTGACTAGACTACTACTGCTCAAAAGCCTAATTACGCAAAGCTACTCACAAAGTCATTAGAAATTGTTTCTAGTTTTAATAACGGATAATTATACTATAAACTATATGCTATACGTGAATCCGAAAAAAAAAAATTTAAAAATAAATATAAAAATAAAAGAGGAGTAACCGCTATAAGCTGCTCGTGAGTTGCGTAGCTGATGTCGAATGCACTGTAATAGGTTTAACGAAGAAAAGATAAAAGAAAGAAAAAAACATGAAAAAAAAAGAACACAACAGCACTCGATACTTTTCGGCTTGTAAGATAGACCGTATTCCTTCCATTCTTGATAACCGGACCACTTCGGGAGATCGCGAGGTTTCGCAACTTTTTTTTTTGTTCTCATGATTGTGACAAAACAAACGACTAATCGAGAAAAAAAAATTAGACAAGGGGTCTTTTTACACGAGATCGCGAACGCAAAGTTTTGTGATACTTCTGGCATTAAACCATCTCTCTATCTCTATCTCTTTCACTTTCTCTCTCACACTCTCACTCTCACTCCTCCCTCTATGTTTTTACGAACAATTGTTTTTTTTTTACTTGTATATAGAAAAAGCGCGTCCTCGTAGTGTTGTAAACGGTGATAATCGAATGAAACACTTCTCGACTCCGTGAGAGACAAACACACACACCTCGAAACCTCTCGGTTCCTCGCTGACAGTGCTATATATTGTATATAAATATATAACGAATACCATTGCTACGTATCGAATATCGATTGAATTAATGCGATTGAGTTTATTATTGACGAAAGAAAGAAAGAAGAAAAAAACGGTAATATTAAGCGTCTCTCCGTGAACGACGTCCTTCCTAATAATTCGTTCTATGCCTTCGCAAATTTAATCATATTACAATGAAGTACGTGTATCGCGTCACCGCGTATTCGGCTCGTCGTGGCGAACAAATCGGCGTCACAAAAAAAAATTGCGAATGCGTCATAAAAACGAAATCTGTGAACGAGAACTGTATCGAATAATCCGGCAATTGTTTCTCATCGAAAAATCTCGCCATCAAACTTAGGACCAATGTATCTCCTATCAGTAAACGTAAGCTAAAAAAACATGATTGCGATCATCGAGCTTTTTAAAAATCTACGATTTAGCGACTAACGAAAGTTGAGCGAACGCCGATTGCGATGAAAATCGAACGAGCCGCGACGAGCCTTGTACGTCGGTGAAGACTGTAGTTACGACATTCCTGCCAAAAGTAATATAATTATTAATAATATATCGAAATTTATGAAAAGAGAATTGTAGGAAATGCGCACCGGTTGAGTAAAACACGTTCACGCTGAAACTATTGTACATCGTTCTGGAGGATTCCAGTCTCGTACGTGTGAGAATTCCCGTGTTGGGAAACGAATCACTTGTCGATTTTTTTTGCAAACTGTTGCAATCCGTGGGTTTCGCACCTCGGTTGCGCGACGCTTCCGCAATTGCGGTAATCGCGGTATTGTGCGAGTCACTGAGTCAATCCCCCTGAGATCATGTTTGCCACTGTTCTCCGGACGACACAAGCGACGAGAGCGTGATAACGAATATACGCGCAGAAAGTAACGAACTTGCTGAGGCCAATGAATGGAATGAAAACGACGGAGAGAACTAATTTGATTTAAAAAAAAAGAGAATCTGTATACCGAGCAAAATGAAATGTACGTACTTCGTCCCCATATAGAATTCAATACATTATATCGATAAAAAAAAACTCACCCACATAAACTTATGTGCTATAATAAATGTCTAAAGAACCGTGCAAAAGTCATCGATGCGATGATGCTAAATTCGATCAGTGAATTCGAGACACCCTAGAAGCGATTTATTACGCGAGCACTTTTTTGTCGAAGCTACCCGTAAAAGTATTCAAATATATTATGATAAAAATTATATATTATGTATACAATACATGAAGTTATATATAAATTAGTTAATGGTGCGAAGATGGTGTTTTGTTGGTGCGACAACCGAGGGAACGTCGACGCCAGCATTATTGCACTGTGAACGACTGAAACTTTGAAGAAAAAAAAAATAAAAATAACACTAATTATTTTGTTAAATGTACCCACCACCACCCACCCCCTCCTCCCGTGAATTCCCTTCCATTACGTTTAGCGTTAATCGTCATCCTCACCTATGACCACTACGATTCTAATTATTATCATACGATCACGAATTAGTGTCTTTTGTATTATAGTTATTGTACTGTGTGAGTTACACGAGGTACATGCAATTTTTCGACGATGAATAATAAACGATCATGTTCAATTAACCGAGTGTTAAATATTTATTAAACGAGAATCATTTCCCCGTTTCGCGCACATACCCTTGATCGTCCGAAACTTCACTTCCGGTTTGAAAATCTAATTTTTCGACCAGGAGTGACGTTTCCAATCGAAAGGTGCGATTTCCAAACCGGAAGTGACGTTTTTAGCCTATGACGTCACGAATGAACCAACAATAATGATCCAACTCGCAATATCATATTCAACATTCAAAATATCAGCACTCACCAACTTAAAAAAAAATGCGATTCATTGCGTTAATATCGTGTATTTTATTTTGATACATTTGTAATATCTGCATACGTTTCCATAAAAGTCAAATGCGTCAATAGCATATCTTCGTGAGGACCGAGAGTGACGAATATCCAGGCGAAAACGGCGAGAGCATCTTTCGCAAGGGTGACTCTTTGCCAAGTCACAAGATCCTCCTCGACGATGATGCCAGTGGAATTCTGCAAGGTGAATTGTATCGCAAGTAAATTTTCGAACGCGCTTTTCAGCTTTGAAATGATCGAGATCGTTACGCACGTTCTCAAACTCCGTAGCGTTCACCCCGTAATGCAGTAAAGATATTCTATCGTCTACCAGAAGACTCGTTTGATGCAAGCAAAAAGTTGCGACGTAAAGCGGTAATGCCATGAAGGATCGGTAATGTTCGGCGTAGATCTCACGCAAGTGTTCGAGATCGACATGCGCCACGTCGAATCTGAAATTATTATGATTTCATCATCTTAATCATCATAATCATCATAATCATCATAATCATCATAATCATCATAATCATCATAATCATCATAATCATCATAATCATCATAATCATCATAATCATCATAATCATCATAATCATCATCATCATCATAATCATCATAATCATCATAATCATCATAATCATCATAATCATCATAATCATCATAATCATCATAATCATCATAATCATCATAATCATCATAATCATCATAATCATCATAATCATCATAATCATCATAATCATCATAATCATCATAATCATCATAATCATCATAATCATCATAATCATCATAATCATCATAATCATCATAATCATCATAATCATCATAATCATCATAATCATCATAATCATCATAATCATGAGTTCACCTTTAGTCCTCATCTAGGGGAAACGGGTACATGTGTCCCCGTTTCCCCTAGATACGTACCGAAGGTGTACTCGCGTGGACCGAAGATGTACCTTCAGTACTTTGATCTAGGGGAAACGGGCATCTAGGGGAAGCGGGGTCACGTGTACCCGTTTCCCCTAGATATGTTTCCCCGAAAGAATACTCACGAGGACCAAAGATGTACCTTGAGTACTTTGATCTAGAGGAAACGGGTACATGTGTCCCCGTTTCCCCTAGACCAAAGTACTCAACGTGCAGATCTTGGTTCCTCGTGAGTAATAGCTTTAGTCCTCATCTAGGGGAAACGGGGACACATGTCCCCGTTTCCCCTAGATCAAAGTACTTAAGGTACATCTTCGGTCCACGCGAGTACACCTTCGGTACGTATCTAGGGGAAACGGGGACACATGTACCCGTTTACCCTAGATCGAAGTACTCAAGGTACATCTTTGGTTCTCGTGAGTATACGTTCGGTACGTATCTAGGGGAAACGGGGACACATGTCCCCGTTTCCCCTAGATCAAAGTACTCAAGGTGCAGATCTTTGATCCTCGTGAGTATAGCTTTAGTCCCCATCTAGGGGAAACGGGGACACATGTCCCCGTTTCCCCTAGATCAAAGTACTCAAGGTACATCTTAGGTCCACGCGAGTACAGCTTCCGTACGTATCTAGGGGAAACGGGGACATGTGTCCCCATTTCCCCTAGATCAAAGTACTCAAGGTGCAGATCTTTGATCCTCGTGAGTATAGCTTTAGTCCCCATCTAGGGGAAACGGGGACACATGTCCCCGTTTCCCCTAGATCAAAGTACTCAAGGTACATCTTAGGTCCACGCGAGTACAGCTTCGGTACGTATCTAGGGGAAACGGGGACACATGTCCCCGTTTCCCCTAGATCAAAGTACTCAAGGTGCAGATCTTGGTTCCTCGTGAGTATAGCTTTAGTCCTCATCTAGGGGAAACGGGGACACATGTACCCGTTTCCCCTAGATCAAAGTACTCAAGGTGCAGATCTTTGATCCTCGTGAGTATAGCTTTAGTCCCCATCTAGGGGAAACGGGGACACATGTCCCCGTTTCCCCTAGATCAAAGTACTCAAGGTACATCTTAGGTCCACGCGAGTACAGCTTCCGTACGTATCTAGGGGAAACGGGGACATGTGTCCCCATTTCCCCTAGATCAAAGTACTCAAGGTGCAGATCTTTGATCCTCGTGAGTATAGCTTTAGTCCCCATCTAGGGGAAACGGGGACACATGTCCCCGTTTCCCCTAGATCAAAGTACTCAAGGTACATCTTAGGTCCACGCGAGTACAGCTTCGGTACGTATCTAGGGGAAACGGGGACACATGTCCCCGTTTCCCCTAGATCGAAGTACTTAAGGTGCAAATCTTTGGTCCTCGCGAGTATACCTTCGGTACTTTTCTAGGGGAAACGGGGACACATGTCCCCGTTTCCCTTAGATCAAAGTACTTAAGGTACATCTTCGGTCCACGCAAGTACACCTTCGGTACGTATCTAGGGGAAACGGGTACATGTGACCCCGCTTCCCCTAGATGCTCGTTTCCCCTAGATCAAAGTACTGAAGGTACATCTTCGGTCCACGCGAGTACACCTTCGGTACGTATCTAGGGGAAACGGGGACACATGTCCCCGTTTCCCCTAGATCAAAGTACTTAAGGTGCAGATCTTTGGTCGTCGCGAATACAACTTCGGTACTTATCTAGGGGAAACGGGGACATGTGTCCCCGTTTCCCATAGATACGTACCGAAGGTATACCCACAAGGACCAAAGATGTACCTTGAGTACTTCGATCTAGGGGAAACGGGTACATGTGTCCCCGTTTCCCCTAGATACGGACTAAAGCTATACTCACGAGGATCAAAGATCTGCACCTTGAGTACTTGGATCTAGGGGAAACGGGGACACATTTACCCGATGTGGTCATCATCATCGACGTCATAATCATGTGATCATCATCATCGACATCATTATCATGTCATCATCATCATCATCGACATCATAATCATGTCATCATCATCGACATCATAGTCATGTCATGTCATCATCATCATCATCGACATCATAATCATGTCATCATCATCATCATCATTATGCTGATAATGCTGATTGCGATTTGGCTTTCATAGCATATTGAAGTGCATTTCGAAAATCCTAAATCCCATATAGCATATCGGACAAGATTTCATATATATGACATTTAAAATCTTACTTGTCGAAAGCCGAGACAACGCACATCGTCACGAGAAACGAGAAGATATTAGTGTAGAGCTCCGAAATGCGGGAATATTTGACCAGAACATCGAGGGAAAGCTTGAAGAAAGTTTGTATCTGAAAGATGAACAAAGTGTAAAACGCCAACCTTCCATGCCAGTCAGAATGCTCTCGCGGGTACTCACCAAAAGAAAATGCATCAATGCCATTCCAGCCAAAAGTCCTTGATAAATCAGTCCCGTACCGTTCCACACTTTCTGAGCCAAGATCGCGACTTTTATCGGATACAGCGTCGGTTCCCGATACTTCGATTTCCGACGACCGAAAAACCCCGTCGTTTGATCGCCCGTTATTCTGATGGCGCTAAATCCATTTCTTCCTTGAACGTAAATCTTGTCCGTCGTAAGTTCCGTAAGCGGGACGGGCTCTTCGCAACGCGTCTTCATGTTCTCCTGAGCTTTTCTCAGTATTTCGGTAATCGGCAGTTCGTTCTCCTCCTTCTCCTCCTTATCCTCGCTCTCCGGCTTCGCCGAAGAATCTCTTCTGGCTCGAGATCTTTTTCTTCTTCTGGACTTACGCGACGCAATGACGCGATCTTTCTTCGACTTTGGACGAGATAAATCTCGCTCGGAGGACGGAACTTCCTCGTCGTAAGCGTCGTCGTCCTCGGTTCTGTCGGCATCCTTCTGAATAAGCCTGCTCTTTTCCTTTCGTTCTCTTCGGGACTTTCGTCGCTTCTCGCGTCTAGCGAGATCGTTGTCCGAACTCGCGATCTCTCGGTTTTCGATACTCCGCGTGTAATCGCTCATCAGATATTCCTCGACTTTGCGAACCGCGTCCACGGGACTCTCAGTCTTGTCCTTACTCGAGCTCGATTCGTGCTTCGGCGTGCGCGAGCACGCCGAGACTTCCCGCTCGACTTCATTTCCGGAATGGTCGGATGTGTTTTTTGTGTAGGTTCTGTTGCTTTTTATCGACGAACCCGATGTCGGTCGATCTATAGCGAGTGGCGTGCTGCTGCTCCTTGGAGGAACGTCGTTTCCGGAACTGGAACTCGAGCCTTCCAATTGGTGGCTCGTTCCGCCACTCACTATCGGATTGTCCGGCCTCAGCTGCCATCGTTTTCGCGATCTTTTGTCCTCGGGCATCTTTTTACTGCACAAGTCGAGTTAGAATAGAATACAAGCCGACTAAGGAAGCACAAAAACATATAACGAGGGCTGCCAACCAAAATGTCGCGAGAAAAAAAATTGAAACAATGGAAATAATACATCATAAACTTAAAATTAAAACTATATTCCAAAAAAAAAAAAAAACTAACGTTATTCATTATCAAGGGACGCAGCGGCGTCTCGACGCCGAGTACTTATTATTACGGTGATAGAATTGTTATATTGAATTATTTACCCCGTCAAACTGTTGGCCGGAAGATCTTCATAGACCCAACAATTAACAACTCAACGTCGTAGGGCTGATTACGTTTTTCTTCTTCCGATTGCTTTCATGCCGCTGGGCAAAGTACGAGTGAGCTGTTTACGTTCTCGCAATGTTGTCGTATGCTTTATGTTGCGACCGGTCCATAGCAACGGGGTCGATAATTTTCATTAAAAAAATCTTCCTTCAGAGAGCGCATTACCGTCCGCCGGTAAGGTAGATCGCAGTCAGTATTTCCGGTCGGTATTTCGAACTCGCAGAGCGTCGAGCATTCGTCCGTACATCCTTGACCTGCTGTGCTTTATTCATTCATAATTTTTATCTTTGTGTTCCGATCTTTCTATAGAAACAGAAGTACAGAATTGTCGTTAAAAAAAATGTCCTCACAAAGCGCATTACCGTCCGTCGGTAAGGTAGACCGCGGTCGGTACTTCGAGTCAGCGGAGCATCGAGCATTCATCCGCACATCCCTGACCTGACGTGCTTGTTCATTCATAAATTTTTCTCGTTCGCCAGAGTTTACGGAACCCAAACTTGCGTGGAAAGCTCCCCCATCCGCTCGAGCGCACCTTGTCGTGTATCTACGATGAATCGCCTCTGCGTCGCACCGATCAGCGAGAGCGAGTCGGGAGTGAAGTGAAAATTGTCCGCGAAGCTGCGACGGTGAGCATCGATGGCAGTGTCAAATTTTTGATCGGCCTCGCGACGACACCAGTCTCGACGGTGAGACACTCTTTGACAACTCAGGTACTTAAACAACCGACGAATCTTTCGTTCCTCGCCGAACGACAGCTGCGCCCGATTTGACAAACGCCGGATTAACTAAAGTTCGTCCATCGATTCATTAAACGACTCACACTCGCGAGTTTCTCTCGTCTCTTTTGCAGCGCGAATACCCGCGATGATCCGGAGGCTCCGTGACACAATGTATGGTCGTCGAGCGTAAGAAGAAATCCGACATCGATGATTTCCCGAATCGACAGCATGGCTACTACGGAGTGCCTGACCCTCGACTTTGGTCCCTTCGAGACCGTCCATCGGTGGCAACGCATGCCCGAGTGCGACGAATTCGTCGGAGCGAGGTAATAAATATTTGTATGGCAAGGACATTGACGGGGAGTTCTCGACGAGTGAGAAAATTCTGTACGAGCCAAAGGCGAGTGCGGCTTTCACTCGAGTCAGGACTGGCCGTTCTGCGCTCATTGCCATTCACCTAATTTTTTGTAACAAATTCATGAAAATCACACTTCTCGTTTTTAGAAAGTATGCGCAGAAACGTATTTTCTTGTACTGGTGCAAGATAATGTACCATATTGCATTAGTACGGGTGCACAGTATTTTTCTTGCACACAATTGCAAAAAAGTATCTTTCTGCGCTCACTGCCATTCACTTAATTTTTTCTAAAGAATTCACGAAAAACGTGCTTTTCGTGTTTTGGAAGTGTGCACAGAAAGATGCTTTTGCGTTCTAATGCAAGGGAAAATATCATATTGCGTTTGTACACATGCACACACACATAGAAATTTCTTGTACGCAATGCAAACGAGTGGTTTTCTGCGCTCACTTCACAGGAACGGAGTGTGGGATTTTACATAGATGTGTAAGGAAAAAACTATTGCAACGAAAATCAATTGCCTATCAAATTTTATAGAGATCGATTTTCTTTTTTGTTGTTTCACTTATTGCTCACGTTTATTTTCGCAGACGGAGCAAGCACACCGTAGTGGCCTACAAGGACGCGATCTACGTGTTCGGCGGAGACAACGGAATAAGAATGCTGAACGACCTGCTGCGCTTCGACGCGAAGGAAAAGTCTTGGGGAAGAGCCATTGCGACCGGCGTACCGCCGGCTCCCCGCTATCATCACTCGGCCGTCGTACACGACTCCTCGATGTTCGTGTTCGGCGGATACACGGGAGACATCCATTCGAACTCCAATCTCACCAACAAGAACGATCTGTTCGAGTACAAGTTTCAGACTGGCCAGTGGACGGAGTGGAAGTTCATTGGAAAGTGCGTTCCATCGATACAGTCGATTTCTGACCACTCGTTAAACCGTGGAATAAGTTTAAAAATTTTGTGATTTTTTAAACTCGTTTCAGAACTCCGGTAGCGAGATCGGCGCACGGCGCGGCGATTTACGACAACAAACTTTGGATTTTCGCGGGATACGACGGCAACGTTCGTCTCAATGATATGTGGACGATATCGTTGCTGCCGGGCGAGCAGAGAATCTGGGAGGAGGTCGGCCAATCCGGAGATTGTCCCCCGACTTGCTGCAACTTCCCCGTCGCCGTCGCTCGCGAATCAATGTTCGTCTTCAGCGGTCAGAGCGGCGCCAAGATAACTAATAGCCTCTTCCAATTTCACTTCCGAGACAAACGGTACGTTGATAACGTTGAGGCGACGATCAATGTCGCCTCGACTCGTCAAATGCGTGCTATATTTTTACAATCGTTTGTCCAAAATTGTGTGGATTTCTCGGCCGCAAAGGAGGTTTATTTGCATCGTTGTATGTGTTCTCAACCAAGGTTTTTTTTTCAAAGTAAAATCCGTATTTTTTAAACGATTTTAATGTACCAAGTCTCATTTTCTTTTTTACACTTTGCTCCACGAATTCACCAATTAGATTTTTCGTAGGTTTCACCGTTTAACAAATACGGTCTATTGTTTGACAAACTGCTGTCATTTTTAAACGGCGAAAAGTATAAAAATGTCTCCTCGGTGAATTTGTAGACCAACGTTTGAGGTGCACAATGCGCCGTGGTACATTAAAATTAATCGAACAATACGAATTCTTTGAAAAAACTCAATGAAAATCGTTATTCGAAACTTGCATCTGCAAAAACATCGTTATCAATCGGTTCCTTGATTGAGGACCCATGCAGTTGTGCATGTTAATAAATACAAAATATTTTGGATAAACAATTGTGAAAATTTTGCGCTCGTCCGACTAGTGTTACGTGCAGTAGCCACCTTAAGAGTTTTCATAGCTTAACAGAAATGTCTGTACATTCGCAGATGGACTCGGATCTCCACCGAGCACATATTGCGAGGAGCTCCTCCGCCACCGGCTCGTCGTTACGGTCACACGATGGTCAGTTTCGATCGTCATCTGTACGTCTTCGGCGGGACGGCAGATTCGGCCCTGCCGAACGATCTTCACTGCTACGATCTCGACACGCAAACGTGGAACATAGTTCTACCGTCGTCCTCGAGTCAGATACCGTCGGGCAGACTCTTTCACGCCGCCGCCGTTATCGGCGAGGCGATGTTCATATTCGGCGGTACGGTGGACAACAACGTTCGTTCCGGTGAAACTTATCGTTTTCAATTCTCGTCCTATCCGAAATGCACGCTTCACGACGATTTCGGCAAACTACTCAACTCCCGACTATTCTGCGACGTCGAATTCGTCGTCGGCGAGGCCGAAACCGAGACGAAGATACTCGCTCACATCGCCATGGTCGCCGCGAGATCGGAGTTTCTCAGCGCGCGAATAAAGCACGCGAGGGAACGGCGCGACAAACATCTCGAGGAAGTCTTCGGCAGCGCGGACGTGCCCATAAAAGATTTGCCGCTGTTGGAGGTGCGACTGGAGGACGCGGTGCCCGAGGCCTTCGAGATGGTCCTCAACTACATCTACACCGATCGCATAGATCCGACGAAGAGAATGGACGATCCGGAACCTGGCAATCGCATCGTCCTGCTCATGATGGACGTTTATCGTTTGGCCGTTCAATTCAACATGGAACGGCTCGAACAGCTCTGCGTGCATTATCTCGAGGCGACGATAACTCACGCGAACGTCCTCGAGGCGCTGCACAACGCGGCTCATCTGAATCTTCATTTCATCAAGGAAATATGTCTGGGTTTCGTCGTAAAGGAGAGCAACTACAATCAGATCGTGATGAGCCAGGAGTTCGAGACCCTCGATCAGCCTCTGATGGTCGAGGTGATAAGACGTAGACAAATGCCACAGACTCGGAACTTCTCGAAGCAATACGAGTCCGGTACGGGAACTACGTTGGAGCAAGACATGGAAGCGTTTCTGAAGAGCGTCGGTCGTGAATTTTGCGATATCACTCTGATGCTCGACGGTGTGCCGATTCCTGCTCACAAAGCGGTTCTCGCGGCTCGATGCAGCTACTTCGAGGCAATGTTCCGATCTTTCATGCCCGAGAATAACACGGTCAATGTGAGTAAATTTATACTCGTTTCACCCTTCACGTACGGGAGACTACGCGGGCCAGCAGCGCCGCGATCTTCTCAGTTTTCTATACGAAATATAAATTTAGATTTTTTTTAACAGATACAAATTGGAGAAATGATACCGTCTTCGGAGTCTTTCGCGTCACTCCTCAGGTACATTTACTACGCCGACGTCGCTATGCCGCCCGAGGACTCGCTGTACCTATTCACCGCCCCGGTGTTCTACGGCTTCACGAACAATCGTCTGCAGGCATTTTGCAAACAGAATCTCGAGATGAACGTCACTTTCGAGAACGTCATACAAATTTTGGAGGCGGCCGATAGGATGCAGGCCGCCGATATGAAGAAATACGCTTTGAATCTCATAGTTCTTCATTTTAGCAAGGTAACTGTGTTTACTTCACTCACTGCGAAAATGGCAGTTTTACGCAAAAGTTTGATCGCACTAGTGTCGTAATAGTAACTTACGATATAGTGCGATAAAACTTTTTCTGACGACCATCGTGCAAAATTTGACTTCACAAAATTTGACTTCGCATTTATCTTCCGACGATAACGAATTTTCTGTCACTGTCGACAGGTCGCTCGGCTACCGAGGCTCAAGCAGCTGAGCAGAGACCTTCTGCTGGATATACTGGAAGCCTTGGCCGACGAGCAGAGCGAAGCCCGAACCTGTCAGGATATGACGAGCGATTGCTGACGTTTCGCCTCGGATCGTCGCCGGCGTAGGGTCCGGAGTCCCGGGGCGCGACACTTGCCGTTGCCCGGGAACGGCCTCAGAGTGAGCTTGACGGTTCAGCGACTCAATTGCGCCGGGGCCGACAAGTCAGCGGCCCTTCTCATACCCGATTGAACGAATTGACGAGCGCTCCTCACCGAGACCGCTCCATTCCGCTTGGCATTAGATTTTTTTTTTCCTTGTCGCGAAATTAACTATCGACGTATAATATATATGCATATGCAGTATAAATGCAGTAAACGGTGGAAAAAGCGATAAAACTTAATGTCTCGTTAAGCGTAATTCGATTGCCGGTGATCGAACGGCAAAGACTGGTGACGATTCGCGATTACTTCGATAAATTGCGATGTAAAATATAAATATTACAGAGTTATGATGATTATCGGATATCAACGTGATCCTCGTTGTTTTTTTTGTAAATTGTGGAAAAAAGAACGTTATTAAAGATGTTTAGTCTTAAATAATCGACGCCGTCAGGATATTCAATCATTTTAATACCAAACCGGAAACTACGAATCTACCGCTGCGGATTGACCTTAGATAGTCGGAAGAGAAGGTGTCAATTTCGTCAATAATCGATATCCATATATCGATGTCAATAATCGTCTGTATTAATGAACGTTTCGCATCGGAGCGTCAACGGCGTAGGGTCCGAAGTGCCGGTGCGCGACATTTGCCATTGACCGGAAACGGCCTCAGAGTGAGCTTGATGGTTCAGCGACACGATTGCGCTGAGGCCAATAATTTCGCCCTTCTGATAACCGATTGAACGAATTAACAAGCGTTTAGTTCAGAGACCGCTCCATTTCGCTCGGCATTCAATTTGTTTCCCTGTCGCGAGATTAACTATCGAGGTATAATAATTGAACGATAAATTCAGTAAATGACGGAAAAACCAATAAATGTAGTAAATGGTGGAAAAACCGATAAAACTTAATGTCTCGTCCGTCGTAATTCCCTTACCGTAGATCGAACAATGGAGACCCGTGACGATTCGCCAATTACTTTGATAAATTGCGTTGTAAAATATAAATATTACAGAGTTATGATGATTACTAGGTATCAACAACGTGATCCTCTTTTTTTTTGTTGGTAAATTGTGGAAAAAACGTTATTAAAAATGTTTAGTCTTGGACAATCGACGCTGTTACGATATTTCATAATGCTACAACTAAACCGGAAACGCCGAATCTACAACTGCGGGTTGACCTTGGACAGTGGAAAGAAAATAAGTTTTCAATAATCGTCGATAATTAATGAACAATTGTGTTTTTAATAAATTACGCGTTATATATTTTATATCTCATTGCACTTAAGTCGCACAATCTTAGGCCTTAGTTGTTTTGTTTTTTTTTCTTACGAATAAATCAACGTAGCTTGATGCAAGCGGCACGAGCGAAGGAAAGGACAATAAGAAGGTACGGAAAAACGACGTGGAGCTCTCGAAAGTAAAATTATCAATAATGCACTATGGTAATAGTACGGTGTTTTTTTTTCTTCTACTATAACTGTATAGTAGTTGTTGTCTCTAGTTCGGCATCGACGCTCTCGATCGCGACAGACAAGAGAGAGTCGCGACGGCGATTCTCCCCTTCGTACAACAATTGATTTTTGTACTTAAAAAGTATATTTTTTTTTGTTAAATATATCTCTGCTTTGGACATGGAGCGTGAGGCCGGATTTCGTTTGCCGGCCAGGTTGCGTACGTTTGGATTAATTATTATCTACAGAATGGTCCTTACGTATCCCTACTTAAAGATCACACTCTTTTTTTCTTCTCTCTGTGCTTTCTACCAAGCCGAGACTGTTCGCTATAAATGACATCCAAATACTAACACGTTCCTCTCTATTATTCTCCCGCAGCGTTATTTTTTTCCCCTAACATTTATTCAATTATCCTACGTAGGCCCGTTTTTTTTTCTTTTGCTTAATCATCTAAATAACTCTTGACTCACAGTTCGTCACTCGTTTATATTCGCTCAACGAGGCAGAGTGAGAGTAGACACAAGAGTACAATGAAAACAATAAAAAATAGAGTGATAGAGAGAAACCGGAATGAAAAGACGCGCGTTAACGCTAAGGAGATATTAATCGCACAGTCGTGTTGTTACAAACGTCCACATTGACTCCAAATGGCCCCTATCTGAAAAAAACGAAACGGAATTAAAAGAATACTCTGACAATTCGTCACGATTACTTTTACGATCCGTAAATAGAGCAAAGCTCTTTAAGTTCCGTTTTGATGCTTACCGATTGTTGATTTGCTCGATGTTTTGTTTCGTAGGCTTACAAAGTGTACAAGACAATAATCGACGAGGGCAGAATTATTAATTCTGGCTTCGTCGGTTTTCGAATGCAAGCGCCTCGTGTGTGACACCACACTTGTCCACACTCGGCGTTGCTGTGGTGAAAATCCTCGAGGCTCAATGGCAAAGGACGATCCCGCGTCCTCGACGATGCGC
This sequence comes from Ichneumon xanthorius, assembly GCA_917499995.1. Classification (NCBI taxonomy): domain Eukaryota; kingdom Metazoa; phylum Arthropoda; class Insecta; order Hymenoptera; family Ichneumonidae; genus Ichneumon; species Ichneumon xanthorius. The sequence goes on along the minus strand of OU824205.1, from coordinate 12,656,091 downwards.
GTCTCTGATATCCTCTCAAAGGATTCTGGTACGCTTCATCGATTTTCCTCGTTTCTGTGTCAAATAAATCACAACATTCAGATAAATCCACGAGAACATCAAGAGAAAGATTTTTCATCGATGTGAAGAGATTGTTAATCGTTGTGGTTACCTTTTTTCTTCCTTAGCGATACTTCCAGTCGAAGGAGCTCTCTGACTGGGCTCCAATCTTCGTCGTCTCTCCTCGATGGCCTCGGTATCCAGACTCAGGGTTGCCTGGATCGCCGTTTGGCCAACCGAGGCGTTTACGTGTCTCGTTTTAATGAGCGGTGGGTTTCGAGACTGTGGTATTGCGAACGCTCGCCTGAGAGCCCCTCTCGGCGGCGATGGGGGTGGATAAGAGATACCTGAAAAATGATCATTGGTAATCAATTATTTATTAACGGATTACTCCTTTTACAGATACAAAGAAAAAATAGTACATTTAAATTTTTATCGCGTAGTCTCATGTGTGTCTTTTGGCTTTGAAGCACATGGGACATTCCCGAACATTGCGACCTGGGTTTTTGCTTTTTTATTTGAAAAAAAATAAAAACTTCAAGAATAATTTCACCCAGGTCGAAATCGTAGAGCATGTATACAATTAAATTAATAACAATAAATAGAATGGAACTGGTAACTATCAATATAAATGGATAATTAGATCATTTATAAAATAGTAGCAGATGAAAGTTAAGCAGAGCAATGCTATTTTTATTCCATTTAGGCTGCATTTTTTTGAAGCTCCTAAGATTTACCTCTGTGTCCGGGTGACAAGAGAGTGTCTTTGCTCTTGGTGATTTGTGGCACGATCAAAAGTGAATTTGGAGGTGTCGGCGATACGGTCGAGGTCTGCGGCGACGTGGCCAGTGTCAAATTCGGAAGTGACTGACCGAGACTCGAGTACGCCGGCACTTGGACGCTCAGCGTGTTCGGCGTTGGGGATTTACTGAGCAGCGAGCGTCTGTAAGCAACGAAGCTGAAGGTGGCTCATTGCACAATGGCGGAAATAATAAATATCTCCGCATCGATTTTTCATACCGGATGTAATTTATTCACCTTATCTGCAGAGGTCTGTGATTGTGTCCGGCGCCTACCTCGCCGCCCTCCTCGGACGAGACGCTCGATGCCCGAGGTGGCTCGCTCGTTTCAACGCTGACATTTCTACTGGGGTTGTAACTCGGTAGGAAGCTACTGCTGCCCGGCGAGACACCCTCCATCTCCATGCTTCCGCTGCGAAGTGGAGCAAAATTAATTAGACCTGATTCTCGACCCACAGCGAATATGACCTTAAGGCAGAGCTGGGCGGTACTTGAAGTAAGTGGTACTTGAAGTATAGTATTTAAAGTATAGTACTTGAAGTATAATACTTGAAGTATAGTACTTGAAGTATAATACTTGAAGTATAGTACTTGAAGTATAATACTTGAAGTATAGTACTTGAAGTATAATACTTGAAGTATAGTACTTGAATAAAGTATTCTTAAAACAATGATTGCCATTTTTTTAAGAATATTTTTTTTTCATGAAGATTTCCAGACAATACAATATTCTGTACTTGAAGTACTTGTTACGGTAAGAATAGTACTCGAAGTACCAAGTAGGGTAAAAGTGGTGAATATGGCCCACCTCGATTAACACGTAAATCAATGATATATGGACCGGGCCATATTCCCCACTTTTACCCTACCTGTTAACGAATCAAGTACCTTATGCTTGAAGTACTTTGCCTAGCTCTGCCCTGAAGATATCTGCGTAAGACTAAATTTCATCGAGATATAACGGCCGTGTTTTGCATCGCCCAAACTTTGCTCAGGAAGTTCACTAGGAGAATAAAATTCTACAGGTAAACATTTTTTTGTACTAAAGCCGTGCACTGATGGAGACTTGCCAATGATGAAATTTGATGTCGCGCAGATATCTTGAGTGTTATCAGCGAACGGATCGGCTTACGATGAGAAACAATTTATTACCTGTGACTGTGTGCGAGACTGCTGACTCGCGACGCTCTGCTGCTACCTCGCGGTGTCCTCGGCATAACGTCGCATTCCTCCATCTCGTAGTCACCGTCGCCCAGGTAAGTGCTGGCCTGCCTGCTCACCGTTGCGACCGCCGGCACACCACCGTGAGGCGGTAATTTCATTATTGCGAATTGCTGCTGAGCTTTTCTCAGTGAATCCATCCAGGACTGGAAAAACAATTCAAGGATAAGCTCTCGGTCGCGAGACTATCGTCGTACACAGTAAAACCAGTACGAACGTTTCTTGTCAACAAGCGTCCACATTTTTTTTCTTGATAATTTTACAAACAAATGTTGGTTCATTATATCAAATTGTTGTTAATACAGAAATGTTATAAATGTAAAAAATTGTAAATGAACACATTTTTGTACATAAATGAAAAAAGAAAAGAGTTGTGGATGTTTGTGGATAGAAAAGTTTGACGAAAGTACAAATATTTTTTACCGTGTAAGCCGGACATGCGATTAATTTGTGACTCACCTTTGCGAGCTTCGGTTCACCAGCGCTGAGCACCAGAGCGGCCGACGCTGCCCCGTACTCGTTCAGATAAACCAGTCCCAGGCTGGACGGTTCTTTGAGCTCGTGAATCCGTATTCGATCGACTACGTACGGTTGACGAATTATTTTCAAGCCACCTCCGGCACCACCGGAACCGCTGCTCGTCGATCCTTTCTTCGTCGACGGCTTGCACAACAGCAGCATGTCCGTTAGAAGAAGAACGTGAACTTCGGTCTATAGGGAAATGTTAAAACAAAATTCGTCAACAAAAATTCGCACGGCTGTAGATCGGAATCGACGCATTATCGTGGAAGCGTTTATTTTTACTTTGCTGGTCGCCGCATCTCGCAGTTTGAGATCGCCCTCACGCACGAGAGTCCTGAGCGTGTCCTTCGGACATCCTGGTATCGGAGCACTCGTTATGTCCAGACTACTGTGAATTTTGACGAGTTTCTCGAGCTCCTCGTCCCTCGACTCGACGACGTCGTAGCTCTCGATTCGGGAAGCCGCTCCGGCCAGTCTCGCGGTCTCCTCGGTCCTCCTCAACGCTGCGTTCACCGACGCGACGAAATGATCCACGCATTTTATCTGCGGAGATGACAATGTTGTATCCTTGTCAATTTGTTTTAGGCAATAGTACTTTGCGATACGAGTACGGTAAAGCGAACATTATAGTACGCAGGTTGTGAAGTGGATTGCACGATCGCACGAGTGTGAATATTTTTAATACAATGAACATAAATTTATCACAATGGTACAAGAAATTTAATATATCAGGTTTTGCATTAAAATGTTCAGTCCGGTACATTAAATCTCATATGAAATTTTTTTTGCCAGTATCACAGGAGCGAGCCGAAGGCGAGTGAAACCCATGTGACAGCTTTCGTATAATGTTCGCTATACCGAATTAGTATCGCATAATAGTTTTTGTAACAAATGCAGAAGTGCTACTTCGGTGCCTGCCGAGGGTGGCATAAGAACTGCTCTCTCACTTCTCACCCGCGAAAGCGTGCGAGAAGTGAAATCGGTGCGATGTAGCACTTCTCATGCATCCGTTGCAAACATTTTTTTTAAATCGTTGCTCAGGTGTCTTTATCGCACCATCATAGTCAATTCGACGCGCTGCTCCTCGCTCTCCGTGTTCTTGTGGACGGCCTTCAGGAGAAGCGAGTATTTCGTTAATCGCTGCATCGGCTTCACGAGGATGTCCAGAAGTCTCAGACGATTGCAGTCCTTCTGCGTTTCGCACCACTGAAAATGTTCAATAAAACACAAATTTATACAAACGATCCAATACCCTTAATCACCGATGATATTTTTTTTCTCGGCATAAAAAAAATATATTTATACCAACAATCCAATTCTGTTGAAAAAAAAAATTATACTCACCACTAGATAAGCTGTGAAGAGTTCGTTGTCGTTGAGCCTGTCCCTGCAATATTGCTGGCACTTGCTCTGCTCGGAGCAGTACCTCGTGTACGGCGAGAACGTTTGCTCGAACGTCTCGAAACCGTGAAGAAGATGTCCAGGATCCAACGGATGACCGGACGTTCTCGTTGCGTTGACCATTCCCAGTACATGGTCGCTCCAGAAGTATCGATTAGCTGCATAGATTTCGGGTATATTGCTGAATAGTCGGGTTCTGTCGACCTCGTTCAGTATATTCGATGCTTGCAGACTGCACAGACAGGCCATGAAGAGCTGCGAATAGAGAAATGAAATAATTTTTAAAAAATCAAATTTTGTCGACAAATTCACTCCATTCATCGTCGTCGATTTAAATAAATTATGCATTCGAAAGAATAACTTACGTCCGTGACGACTTTCAATGTCCTTATGTAAGCAACCTCGGTCTGCGCCAGTTCCCACAGAGCGGTCTGCTGCTGCTGCTGCTTCTCCGTCAGACGATCGGAATTGTCGACTATGTCGCGCCAATCCTCCTCGAGGCTGTACAGAACTGAGGCAGAAAAATTCCAATTATTATGTGGGCGAAGGAAGCTTTGAAAATGCTCTGTTGCGCGTTTTCGCTGCGTTACGTATCTCGGCGAAGGCGTACAACCGGGAGAGCTTCTCGAGGATGAACACATATATTTTTTTTTTCGCGAAAATTTATTTCGGTTTTTGGAGGTGGAGAAAAAACTGCGGTCAGCAAGTCGGAGAAATAGAATTTGCGCTTTTTCGATTATGCAAAAGAGGAAAAAAAAACTTTCGCTTTAAATAAATTCAACGCATTCGTTGCTAAGCAAATGGTGCGAGTTTGGTCCAGAGAAATAGCATTTGCGCTTTTTCGATTACCATTAAAAACTTACGCTTTAGATGAGAGAATCGCGACGGATAAATTGAACGTATTCATGGCTGGGCAAATGGTGCACGTTTCGTCCCGAGAAATAGTATTTTGCGCTTTTTCGATTATTGAAAAAAAGGTCGCTTTAGGTGAGTCTCTCGCGTCGGATACATTGAACGCATTCAATGCAGAGCAAATTGTGTGAGTTTGGTTCCGAGAAATAGTATTTGCGCTTTTTCGATTATTAAAAAAAAGGTCGCTTTAGGTGAGTCTCCCGCGTCGGATACATTGAACGCATTCGATGCAGAGCAAATTGTGTGAGTTTGGTCCCGAGAAATGGTATTTGCGCTTTTTTGATTCCACAAAAAAAAGTTCACTTTAGGTGAGCGAATAGCGTCGGATAAATTGAACGTATTCGTGACTGAGCAAATGGCGCGAGTTCGGCAAACATTACCAGTTCGTAATTCACCGGGAGTGTGTATATAGGAGTTCCATTATCATCCGGTGGATGTTGTAAATTTTCTCAAAAGCTCCGTACTCTATATTCGCATAGATATACCGAAGGTGTACCGGTAGAGCCCATTATCATATGCATAGCGCGTACGTATTTTCCAGCCCGGCGTTGCGTATATAAATTTGCCTCTCACTCTTCTCAGCGTTAGAATGTACTTTGAAGCGAATCTAGAGTACATTATCATACCCGCCGTTGTGTTTCTGCGTCACAGTCGGGAATGTTAGGAGAACGGTGAATTCCGTGTTTATGTGGCTCGAGGCTCATCCTCATCTTGTGCCGAAGCACGCGCAAGGGCAAACCGAATATATCGCTTTCCTGTGTTGGCTGGCTTTATTGTATGTACGGTCAGCATCGGCGCGACTGTTGCCTCTGGGGCCTTCGCCAGGTTTGAATAAACGTTAGAATGCTCAAAATTCTGGTGGTTTCTGGCTCCGATAAACTCATAGGGGAAAGCTGAGAGATGTTTTCGATTTTGATCTTTTTTTCTCTCTTCAGCGGGGAATTTTTTTGGTCGTAAGGCAATTGAATTTCCGGAAGACACCAGACACCGTGTTTTGTAGGCACATTTACATCTCTACCAGTCAGAACTCTACCAGAAAACAATATGACTATATTTTTTAATCTATACCAAATTACAACTATACCGTATTAGAACTCTACCAAAATTCCTACCAGAATGTAAAAAACTGTACCAGAATCAAAATAAAACGTTACCGGACGTGAAATAAAACTCTACCGGAATACAAGGCTAGACGGTAGTCTTTTATTCCGGTAAAATTTTATTTCCATTCCCGTAGAGTTTTGTTCCAAATCCAGTAGAGTTGTAGTTTAATTCTGGTAGAGTTTTTTTTACTTTCTGGTAGAGATTTTGGTAGAGTTCTAATATTGTAGCGATGTAATATGGTAATGATGTTTTCTGGTAGAGTTGTCAGTGGTAGAGACATAAATGTGACATTTTGTGTAACTTAAAAAGTTTTATTTCCATTCCCGTAGAGTTTTAATTCCATTCGGGTAGAGTTTCATTTCAAATCCGGTAGAGTTCTAGTTTAATTCTAGTAGAGTTTTTTTTACTTTCCGGTAGAGATTTTGGTAGAGTTCTAATATGGTAGCGTTGTAATACGGTTGAGATGTTTTCTGGTAGAGTTGTGAATGGTAACGACATAAATGTGCCATTTTTGTGTAACTTTTTAATGATAAACGCAGAGGGGAAAGCTGACAGTCATTTTCGAGTTTTTTTCTCTTCAGCGCGTTTTTTTACCTTCTTCGCCAGCCATGAGGTCGTAAGGCAGTTGAATTTCTGGAAGACGCGGGACACCGTGTTTCGTGTAGCCGTTTAACTGTTCGACGAGCAGTTCCATCTTCGTGCCTTTGGTGTTCGTGAAGAAACCGCTCCAGCGTTGCTTGCTGGCCTTGAGTCCTGCAGCCCCAGCAGAACTCTTGGCAGTAGCGAGCGCCGTAGCGGTTCCGATCTCCGAATCCACGCTCGAGTCCTCGGTGGAGACGCTGAAGAAGCGACCGCTCCGACCGCGGTAGCTCTGAAAATTTATTAAATAAAAATAATTTTTGTATTAGTGAATCAAATAAACCAACAATAAAGCAACTAAACCTGAAGAAAAAAAATTGTTTTTTTTTCTACATTCTTTCGAAAAAAAATTGTTTTTTTTCTTCATACTTTCGAAAAAAATTGTTTTTTTTTTCTTCATTCTTTCGAAAAAATTCGATATACTCACTCCACTCGTCTTGCGCAAGGAAACATTCTGATTGCTCTTCTGACTCGCCGAACGCGACGCGATTTTCTCGTCTTTTGCTGGAACATTCGAAAAATGACAATATTGTTTAATTGGCATCATTATTCTATAAAATTCATGGTAACAATGAAATTGAATTTTTTCTCTGTGACGTCACTTCCGGTTTATAAAATTGGAGTTTCTCACGGGAAGTCAAGTCACAAAATAATGTCGAATATTTCTCTGTCCTCACGGTTTATTGACGTGGGATTGTCAATGATACATTTTTCAAGAAAGGCAAGAAGAGTCGCCTTTCCATCGAAACGCATTAAAGTGCCTCGGCACGTGCTCGCTTTGCGCAAGGAAACATTCTGATTGCTCTTCTGACTCAATATTTTTTAATCAACAACATTGTTTTATAAAATTGATCTTAAAAAGAAAAATTGGAGTTTTTCTCTATGACGTCACCTCCGGTTTATAAAATTGGAGTTTCTCACCGGAAGTCACGTCGCAAAAAAATGTCGACTATTTCTCTGTTCTCACGGTTTATTGACGTGGGAATGTCAATGATAAATTTTTCAGGACAGGCAAGAAGAAGAAAAAAAAAGAGTCGCGTTTCCATCGAAACGCATTAAAGTGCCTCGGCACTTGGTCGGATTACGGCTCTGTTTTTCCACCGTACAAGACCGATCTCGCGTAGATAAGATTTCTTGCGGGAAGAAGTGCCGCTCTCGAGTTTCAGTCTTCTTCAGTTCTTTCTCTCAAAGAAACTTTTTCCTCTTACCACACCTCGTTCAAGGGTACACGGAGAGAGGCTGCGCCGTTAATTCCCGCGAGCAAAGAGTTATTTTACTTCACAACTTTATTGCCGAGAAAAGTTCTCCCTCTGGTTCCGCAACGGAGAGCACCGGGCCGTCCCGGTAAGCCTCGCGCTCGAAGTAGTCAGAGTCACTGTGCGATCAGACTCGTCGCACGTGTCCTTTATCCGGCGTATTATTGGAGCAAGCTTCGACGCTCCGATTATGACCAAAAAAAAAGAAAATAAACGGATAAAAGCTTGCGCTGCTCTCGACAGATGATGTGAACGTGCCGAAAGAAAGTGAATCTTCGAAAGTCCTTCCAGTCGTTCGTTTTATATCAACTCGCAATTATTTTTATTATTTTTATTATTTTTATTATTTTTATTATTTTTATTATTTTTATTATTTTTATTATTTTTATTATTTTTATTATTTTTATTATTTTTATTATTTTTATTATTTTTATTATTTTATTCTTTCGCACTGCCTAATGGCAAATCCCACTTGTACTAACGACGTTAACGTCAGAGTCACGAGGACCGATTCCTGCCCTGCTAAAAACAAAAAAAAACTACCCTTAACATTTCTCTCTTTTTTTACTCCATCGACAAGAACCTTGAATTTTTAAAGATTTCTCTTTTCTTTCACGTGTCTTTTATCCGGCGTATTATTGAAGCGAGGCTTTGACGCTTCGATTATAAGGAAAAAAAAGAAGACAAACGGAAAAAAGCTTGCGCTGCTCTCGACAGATGATGGGAAAGTGAAATCTTTGAAAGTCCTTCAAGACTCTCCATCCGTACATTTTATGTCATTTCGTAATTTTCTTTTAATTTTTATTTTTTTAATTTTCTTCCCTCGCACTCCCTGATGGCAAATCCGACTCGCACTAACGACGTTAACTCGAGAGCCGTGAAGAACAGCTACAGCCCTCCTATGAACAATAAAACGACCCTTAACATTTCTCTCCTTTTTTTTTGCTCCCTTCACGAGAACCTTGAACCTACACCGGTTCAAAGTTCTTTTCACCCTTCTCCTCGGCGTCGTGCGAGCTCCTCGAACCTTTACAACTCCGTCGATCTTCTCGAGGCGCCATCCGAGTGGTTCCATCTTCTCGTCCATAAACGAATTATTCCCCAGCGAGGGGACCTCGAGTCGCTCGGCGTTCCTCGAATATTCGAGATTCTTCTTATCGGCAGAGCGAAAGAGCAGAGTTCGCGGTCCCGCGAGAGCCCGGAACAGATTGCATTGCCGTTCATTATCAGTGACGCGAGCGAGAATTAAGGTAGTCCTGGCGTCATGTCTCATGCTGTCTAAGTTTCAGCGAGGAATAAGAGAGAATACAAACACCTCCCGATCGGATAAAAATCTGCAAAAAATCAAGCCTATGGAAAGTGCCAAAAATATTTTTTTGTCTACAACAATAATTCCAAAATGTTATCAACAAATTACTGAAATAAAAAATATGCAACAAATCACCCGGCAACCTATTTTTTTTCTCATGAAATTGATTCGTTACTTTTTTTTTAATACGAATGAATTTTTTCAGAATTTTACGTGATGTTTGAAAATTGGGTTTTCTTTGTGTTAAAATTTGTTTAAAATCGCAGTTTTAAAACATTACATGAAATTCTGAAATAATTCATACGTGTTCAGAAAAATTGACAAATAATTTTGCGTGCTAAAAAATATTAGGTTGCCGGGTAAATTGTTGCACAATTTTTTTTGTTCAGCAATCTGTTAATAACATTTTGGAATTACAATTACGCAAAAAAAATTTGTTCAGATTTTTATTCCATCGAGAAGTGTTTGTAATCTCTCTCATCGACGCGAGGACACCGAAATTGGGCTGGTCGCAGGTATTCTCGGCTGTCGCGTTTCCGAATTCTGCTCCGATTTACATCAAGCGACACTTGCTTCGGTGACAGCATTTTTTTTCTTTTTTTGTTCCTATATCGTCGAGCTCGGATTTTTCGCTCGGCGGAAGAGTCCGATGGGTTTCCGGGGGCAAGTTCGTTTAATTACTCGATCGCAATCAGCGGGCTGCGAGCGTTGCCACCGAGCTCGATAGAAAGTTGAGAAAAGGTTGTACGTGTATCCTGTACACGTGTGTCTATGTCGATTCGGGGCTTCCCGATAATCGACTCTGCCGTCTGTTCCGGCTCTCCTTTTCGCCGACACGTGGCGCGATGTGTCGGTCCATGGACCGGACTCGTTTCCATTCGTTCTTTCGTCATCTGAGACGTCCCGACTGGGAACCCATTCGATCGACGAACATCGACTCTCAAACTCTCGGCCGAAATTTCCGGCGATGCGTTTTGCAGTTTAAAAAGTGAAAAGAGTGAATTAAAAAAAAAACATAGAGAATGTCGAGAGAAGAAAGGTCGGACGGCTGGGAAATATGACGATGCCTGCTCGTACCTACTCGGGAATAAACTGCATATCCGTTTCCTCTAAAACTTTCGCTCTGCCGCCGCAAGCTTTAATTAACGCGACACAAGTGCGCGCAGAGCCGAGCCCAATGCGATAATGAAAATTCATATGTTGCAGGCTGTTGCCAACCGCTGGAATCTATCTTGTATTGTTATTATTATTATTATTATTATTATTATTTTTATTATTATTGTTATTATTATTATTATTATTATTATTATTATTATTATTATTATTATTATTATTATTATTATTATTATTATTATTATTATTATTATTATTATTATTATTATTATTATTATTATTATTATTATTATTATTATTATTATTATTATTATTATTATTAATAGTGCGGTTTTCCAGTATGACGTCCCGATGAGGTTTTTGAGGTTTAACTGTCGGTTAGAGTCGGGAGAGTGAAAAATTCGATAAACCGAAAATATTCGGGGAATGCTAAAAAAAATTGTACGAGAGAACTCTGAAGTATCGGACAATCGGCGGATTAAAGAGGAGACGCGAGAGAGCGAGTCAGAGAAAGATCGGTCACATTCATTAACGCATCACGCTCTGAGCGATGCCGCAAACATCGGGGGAAGTTCTGCCGAGTGGGCGGACAGAAATCGTTGATCCGCTCCGCTGAGCCGAAGACGCGAAGACGCAAACAGCGGCGGCAGCGACGGCAGAGTGATTCGGTTTAAGGGATAAAGCGCGCAAAGTGAATAGGCAAAGAGGATCGCAGAGGCGCTAGAGGAGACAAGCGGGCGTCGAAAGTTCCGGGCCGTTAATCTGTATCACCGGCTTACCACCTGGGAAATCAGTCTTGAAACTCTCCGACGTTCGTCGAATTCCTCGCTCGAGATACGCGACGCTTACTTTTTCTGCATGGCATTATAAATGTACCTCGTTTCGCCGTTGTGTATCGAAAATTTTTGACGAAGCGACGAATGTCGCGTAGATTTTTGGAGAAAAAAAACAACCGAAAGCGATGTACGTCTTCGAGAAAACGAAGACGCACTTCGTCCTTTAAATTTTTTTCTCTAATTTTCCTCTAATTGAAAAAAATTGGAGAAAATAAAAAAAAAAATTAGAGGAAAATTAGAGAAAATAAAAAAAAATTAGAGGACGAAGTGCGTCGTCGATTTCTCAAAGAGATTTTTTTAAAAATTTTTCGATTGATTGAGAACTTTGGGTTAACCTCCAGTGATAAAAAAATACGGTTGAATGAACTAAGATTCGGGCAGGGACGTTCAACAAAATATTTTGTTGGTACACCTAAAAAATTGGTTAGTTCAAACATTTTTTGGTTGATTTCACCAAAATATTTTATTCGACCAACAAAATATTTATTTGAATGTCCCTGCCCGAATCTTAGTTCATTCAACTGTACTTTTTTGTCAGTGTAAGCATTCTTGTTTTATTAGAATTCCATTTAAATATTATATTACATTACACCAGCGGTTATGTTGGCTCGCGCGCTCGCACGAATCGTATGGTTCATAGCATATTAAAATTGATTCCCTGCACTGAAGAAAAAAAAATTGTTAGATTAACCAAATTCGTAGTCCCATACGTTCAAAGCTGTTATTTGGTTGGCAGAACTGAATCATTATTTTCTTGAACGATTATTCGCTTCAGTCGATTCAAAGTATTTCCATTAAAAAAATCTTTTATTGTCGCTACTAAATAACGTCTTCGAACGCAGGTGAACGCGCCTTGGTTAATCCAACCATTTTTTCCCCCAGTGCATGCAACCGTATGAAAACCTTAATTCCGAAATTATTGAATATAGATTGGAAGTTCCGAATTTCGAAACTGGGGTCAAAACGGCTCAAAACGGGACTTTCTAAAATGATTCCAAAATTCCGTTTTTAAAAATGCAATTTTTTCCCACTGTTCCATTTTGCCCCGTCGACCCCTACCGAATCCCAAATCCCTCACAAATGCATATAAAAAATATTTCAGCTCTCCAATCGCCAAAAAGTTCGATACGTCGTACAAACGCTCGCTCACTTTTTGCCCGTTTTACAAGACTTTTTACTCGGCGGGACCCTCGACTATAATCGACTATAAACGACGGAATGCGTCGGAGCAACACCGAATTCCTCGATTGCCCGTAAAATTGGTCGAGCATGCCGCGGAAAACTTTTTAATAGACCCCTCGATTACTTAATCCGCCTCGTAGGAGCGCCGATGCTCGATGAGTGCGGAATAAATAAAAATCGATATCGAGTCCTGAGACCGAGCGGGTTTTCCCGAACCGGAAGTCGGAGCGAACCGGAAAAGTTCGAAGTTTCCCCGAAGACATAAATAAACCTCCGTGAATGGCCCGACGCGTTGTCTCGGAAGCCGTGAAAATGACGATTTTGCCGGCGTTCGACCGGGGTCGAATAATTGAATCCCTCAATTAAATCGCTTCCGAGAATCGCCGAGCGAACCGTATGGATTTACCGTGCGGCGATGAAGCCCGCAATAACGAAGCCCGAATGGCTGTGTCAGCGCGGCGATACAATGGCTAGGGGAAACGCGTAAGGCCGTCCAAGTCGGATGCGGCGCGCGTGTTGGATTTGCGATTGGAACAGTCGGTTATTAATCGGGATTAACGCGCGGATCTCCGGCCGGGACTTAATATCGGATGAAACTGGACAAACCCCGTTGACGGGCCGCTGAATAGATTCCCCGATCAGCGGCTCGCTATAACATTAATACCGGCGAGCAATAACTAGCGGGGAGCCTCGGTCAGCGGAGAAACTTTTTCGGTCGCGCCGGTCCGACCTCGGCGTTATTAAAAACAGGCCGGAACGACGGATCGAGACCGGGGAGCATATTTTTTTTTTTTTTTTTTTTTTTTTCGGTGAATTTATCGACGCAATAACGGCGGTCAGTGAAAACAGTGGAAAACAATTCGCTTCTCCCTGAGTGACCAATAATTTTCGCTCGCTAAAATTCCGACCGATAATTAACGAAGCTTCGGAGGTTCGTTAATTATCGGCGAATCGGCCCCGGCCTCGTAATTGATCGGTATTCAAAATCACGTGTTCTCTCGCAATCTATTCGATGTATTACGGAATAGATTGTTTGTAGGTCGTTCGTGCATTGTGCAAAACAAAAATATGAGCCAGAGTACTTGAACTCTTTTTGCTCTGTTTCCGGTTGTTGGGAGTTTTCGGTATGCGGAGGAAAAAAATAATTGTTTTTTGCTTTTTGGTTTTGCACGAAGGAGGCTCAATTTTCTTTTCTCTCTTACGTCTCGATTAAAAAAATAATCTAATTTTTTTCTCTTCCCGGACGATCAAAAAAATAATAATCTAATTTTTCTCTTTTCCGAACGATTAAAAAAAATAATAATAAATTTTTTTTCTCTTCCCGAACGATCAAAGAAATAATAATCTAATTTTTCTCTTTTCCCGAACGATTAAAAAAAAATAATAATCTAATTTTTTTCTCTTCCCGAACGATCAAAAAAAAAAAAATCTCATTTTATCCTTTTTCCGACGGATTAAAAAAATTATAATCTCATGTTTGCTCTTTTTCCGAACGATTAAAAAATTATCTCATTTTTCTACTTCCCGAACGAATAAAATTCTTTTTTAATTTAAAAAAATCTAGTTTTTGCTCTCTTTCCGAACGATAAAAAAATGTCATTTCTTGCTCTCTTCCCGACCGATAAAAAATAAATAATCTAAATTTTTTTGTCTGATTTCCCTTTTTGATTTCCGGAGCACTTCAGTAATTTCGAAATTACGCTGCCCGGTGGCCAGCATGTGAAACCACGAATGGGGTATTGCTCGTTGGAGCGACCGGCACGTACGCGGTGTGTGTTTCGTCGGTGTAATTACCTCCAGCGCACACATGTCCGATTTCCCTCGATTATCATGAATAGATAAACGTGACCGAATCGCGAATGCCGGTGCGTGCAAACCGCACCGGATTTATCCGGCGGGCGATAGAATTCGAGCGAGAATTCAATTAAATATATTATTCCGCCGGCTTAAACGGGGGAGGATTTTGGTATCGGATTATAGCTAATCGTTAATTATTCCTTTCGACTCGTTGACTTACCGGTGACACGCAGGTGTTTTCCGCCCAGGCAGGATGTTTCGGTGGTGAGAATTGGAAGGGGAGTCGAGAACGCGTCGAGCAGAACGTCCACCCGACCCAGATCGACTCCGCGACGTTCGCAAGCACCGCCGAGCGCCTCACTGGAACGAGAAGGGTTGAATAAAAATTGAGAATAAAATATAGTAGTGAGAAAAAATGTACAGGTTATTTCAAGTGCCTCATTACAACGAGAAGGGTAGAATAAAAATTTAAAATAAAGTATAGTATTAGGATTAGATAAAAAAAAAATTGAAGCTAGTTTTAAGGATGCTTCACACGTACACTCTCAGCCAAAAGTGAGATTCAGTGAAAATTTGAACATTTCATAATGGTACAAAAATCTGAAAAAAATCAACTGTATTAAAGGTGCCAACATTAATTTTTCATAATATTAATGTCAAAAAGTTATTGACAAATTGATTAAAATATTGTTCTACAAGTAATCGGTAAACCTTTCTTTCTCTTATCAAATGAATTCATTGAGTTTCTGGAAGCCACATGATTTTTTCAGAATTTTTGTGTGTACTATAGAATTTTCAAAAAATTTTTTTTTTTTATATAAGAAATTTCTGAAAAAATTAATATCTGTATTCTAAAAAATCAAGGAATTCACTTACAATAAGAAAATAAAAGGTCGTCTGATATTTTTTTGCACAATACATTTTTTAAATAATTTCCTAACAGCTTTTTGGCATTATTAATATGCCAAAGGTCTTAACATCATTATATTAACTATTAGACCTTCTTAACGTCTGATTTTTTCAGATTTTTGGCATATCACGAAGTACCGAAATTTTGATCAAATAAAACTTTTAGTTGCGAATGTATGTGCGATCCTTAAGTGCCTCACTGCTACGAGAAGAGCAGAATAAAAGTTGAGAATAAAACATAGTATTTAAAAAGTATATATATATATTTTTTAAGTGGTTTCAAGTGGCCCGCGGGTCTCATTGTTTCAGTTCGGGAGCTCGGGAGAGTTCCGATTGGGCCTCGTCATCGTTCGTCGCGGCCTCGCGACGAGACCGCGAAACTTTCGTTCGCCCACCCGTGGGCCGTCTATCGACAATACTATGTATATAGCTCCTATATGTAACGTGGAAAAAAAAGTTTATCGGTTTTATATACCAGGGCTTAGGTCGGCCTAACTTAGTTTTACGGTGACGGTGAAAATAGGATAGAATACCGGAAGGGATGGCTGCTGGATCGGAACGAGAGGAGGAAGGGGGGGGGGGTAGGTCGAGATGGCTCCGGGTCCTGAAAACGTGGAGAAACACTCCATCGACAGTGGGCCAAGGGGTATGGAGAGGAAAAAAAGTAATTGCGAAGGAAGAGCCCTGAGCATTCCCTCTCGAAAACTTTTTTGTTCTCTATTCCTCGATCCGAACATATATATATATATAGACTCATTTATCTTATCCATCTATCTGTACTATACTACTTCAGTTATACGAGACCTCCAGATTCGATTAAAGATTTATCCAGAAGTTCGATCGCCTCGCTCCAATCGGATTCGCTCCGATCAGCTGGGAGAAAATCTTTTCTTTTGCTTAATTATTTTTTATCTCACTTAATAGCGTTTTTAGTATCGCACGATGAGCCATTCTAAATCCGATAAAGATTTATCCAGAAGTTCCATCTCCGCACTGGAATCGGGCTCGCTCCGATCAGCTGGGAGAAAATCTTTTCTTTTGCTTAATTATTTTTTATCTCACTTAATAGCGTTTTTAGTATCGCACGATGAGCGATTCTAAATCCGATAAAAATTTATCCAGAAGTTCGAACCCGGCACTGGAATCGGGCTCGCTCCGATCAGCTAGGAGAAAATCTTTTCTT
Source organism: Ichneumon xanthorius (assembly GCA_917499995.1). Taxonomy (NCBI): domain Eukaryota; kingdom Metazoa; phylum Arthropoda; class Insecta; order Hymenoptera; family Ichneumonidae; genus Ichneumon; species Ichneumon xanthorius. Next base: position 12,639,868 of record OU824205.1, on the reverse strand, counting down.
TTGCTTAATTATTTTTTATCTCTCTTAATAGCGTTTTTAGTATCGCACGATGAGCGATTCTAAATCCGATAAAGATTTATCCAGAAGTTCACGTAGAAAAAAATTTGTTGGGACAACAAGAATTTTGTTACCATAACTCCTTTACGTGCTTAACATAGTGACAACAAAATATTTTGCTGTCTCAGCCAAATATTATTGCTGGCACAACAATAAATTATTAACGATCTACATTTTGTTAGAGAAACAGAAAGATTTTTCTCTGCATTCAATTGCCTCGCTCCAGTCGAATTCGCTCCGATCAGCCGGGAGAAAATCTTTAGTGTTGCTTAATTATTTTTTATCACATTTAATAGCGTTTTTAGTATCGCACGCTGAGCGATACTAAATCCGGATCCCCTCGTGCTCCCAAGAGAGGTTTAAATTTCGGTTTCGGGGAATTTTATCGTAGCTGCGGGCGCTCTTTTTAGGACGCTCACGATCGTTCTGCGGTCCAGCATCGGGAGCTTTCACGGCGGAATCTCGAGATACACGATGGACTCCACTCGCACGGATGGCCGAGGTGGCCGTCGAGAAATAAACGACAGCCAGGGCACTCAACCGTGCGGTGGACGACCGTCTCTCCCCGCCTCTCGCCACCCCAGAGGCTGTACAAGCCCCGTTTGGATTTTCTACCGCTTCATTTTATTTATTCACTCTTTTTTTTCTTCTCCTCCTTTATCTCGCTGTCGCGCTCCCCAGACGCACTTTCATGCATTCTTGATGGACGATTCCCCGGCGTACATTCGACGGCCATGAATAAAGGGGCCACTTTGTGCGACCCAAAGCGTTCGGCGCAGAACTGTATCCCTGGGGCAAAACGGACAAGTTTTATCAATTTTGCTCCACATGTGAAAAACGAACTCGGATCAGGCGTAAAAAACAATTTTTTAAAAAAATTCAACATTATCAAATTCCCATTAGATTTAAAGGGTTGGATCAATTTTCGTCAAATTTGATACGAAACATTATACAAAAAAAAAATTACAATTTCGTAAAACCTGACCCCTTGGATACATTTTGACTAAATTCAATACCAAAGGCCATGACAAATTTAGTACAGCACGTAATCAAAAAGTAAATTATTATCAATTATATTGAATTATTATTGTATACAGAAATTATTATATTACAATATTAATACAGAAAATATTATCAATATAATTGATAATATTACTTGTACCGACACCGTTGGTATAACTTTTATGCTTTTATAACACTTGCAAATTAATCCATTAGGAAAAGTCGCGATGAGCTTTTAAACCTCATGCTGCAGTTTGCGTCACCTCGCGTACCCAGTTTCTGTCACTTCTGTCGCAGTTTTCATTATCATCATGTACCCTGTTTCCGTCACTCGTGGTGCAGTATGTCAGATCGGCGAGGACCAAGTTTCTACCTTTATGTCGGACTTTATCTCACCATGGTACAGATATTATTATTTTTCAATAATTTTACGGGTCAAAATTATATGAAAACAATAAATTTAATTTATAATAACCGTGATGCAACAAGTGACCTAATTCAGCTATCGCACTTTCCATCATGACAAATTTACTACAGGACGTAGTAAAAAAAAAAAAAATTATTAGCAATATAATTGATAATATTGTACAGACACCGTTGGAATAACTTTTATGTATTTTTAATACCCGCAAATTAATGCATACGGAGAAATCGCAATGTGCTTCGGCTAGAACGCCCTGGTAGCACCTGCGGGCCCGGAAGTACCGAAAAGCGAGCTCCGCCACACATTATTAAATTGTTGAATGAAAAAATGTTACAAAAATATTTGTATCGCAACAATAATCGAGAGTGAAATCAGCTCTTCAACATACCGTCAATTTTTCTTCTTGTACTAAACCTAAACGCTATTTATCATTAGTATAATTAGCCGTGACGGAATAAACAAATGATTAACAATATAATTGATAGTATTACAACATTACAACATTACAATTGATAATATTGTACCGACAGCGTTGGAATAACTTTTATGTATTTTTAATACCCGCAAATTAATGCATACGGAGAATTCACAATGTGCTTCGGCTAGAACGCCCTCGTTGCACCTGCGGGCCCGGAAGTGCCGAAACGCGAGCTGCGCCACACATTATTAAATTATTGAATGAAAAAATGTTACAAAAATATTTGTGTCGCAACAATAATCGAGAGTGAAATCAGCTCTTCGACATACCGTCAATATTTTTCTTGTACTATCAAACCTAAACTCCATTTATTATTAGTATAAGTAACCTTCGATGACCCTAACCAGGACAGTGACGGAAACTGGGCCGTTTCCCTTATCAGCGTACACATACGCCTGCAGCGAGATATCATGCTGAGCAGCTCGCTATCATCTCGGGGTATTCCATTACCGAAGCTGTTAAACTAAAGCACTAAACGTTAGCCGGCGACATTATACATTAACGTGAAACGTGTGAACCTCCCCCCGTTCCCCCCCGCTCGGGTACGCTCGGATGATTGCAAGATTTCTGAGAGACCAAACGGGAAGGTTTTCCCGTATCGCGAATTCTCCGCCGTCGTTTCTCACCCATTATCCTCCCCCGTTCCGCTCGTCTGTCCCGTTTAGGCAATTCCTCTGCGCCTCGCGCGGCCGAGCGTCCAAACGAGTGCTGAACTCAACGTGTAATTATAAACAAGGGGCTTTTCGGTGAGTCGAGGACCCGAGAGTCTCCTCAGCGTATCGCGCGTCCAGGTTCTGTGGAATCTTCGTCCGGCTAATCCGGAGGACGGTACAAATCCCCCGGAGCAAATTTCGTTGTTCTCCCCCAGACGCGAGCGAGGAAACTTGTTCCGCCGTCGAGGCTGCTCGGTGATGGAAGAGGAAGGACCGCTGCGCAGTGCCGCGAGGACTCGCCAAAGTTGTGCGGGAGCATAGGAGGACCGTGGTGCGTGTGAATTCGGGACAGTAATTAAAGCAACCACGATTCAACCCTCCTCTCGGCCGGCCCCTTTAATGTAGTCTAGGCGCCGGATGTGTATGCTCGGTGGCGGTCCTGGTCGAGATAGCGTTTTACCCGCGCATTACATACCCGTAATGATTTTCGGCCTCGGGACGCAGGCACATCGAGTCGAAAACACACTCCCTTACGGCTTGTGTTCCTTCGTCCGGGACAAAATATAGGGAAGGGCGGGGCAAAAGGGACCAGCCGATTAAAACGGGACAGTGGGACGAAATGGGACACTGTGACAAAATGGGAGATTGGGACAAAACAGAACCGCGTGACAAAACGGGACGGTGGGACAAAATGGGACAGTGGGACAAAGCGGGACAATGGGGCGAAATGCAATTTTCGACGATATAGGGAAGAGCGGGGCAAAAGGGACCGGTAGATTACCACGGGACAGTGGGATAAAACGGAACACTGTGATAAAATGGGCGATTGGGAGAAAACAGGATCGTGTGACAAAATGGGACAGTGGGACAAAGCGGGACAATTGGGCGGAATGCAATTTTCCAATCATTTTTTAATGGCTTGGTGAGACAAAGCGGGGTAGAACATTCGGATATATCAATGGGGTAAAAATGGGGCATCCAAAAATGATTTGAAAATTGCGTTTTGCACCACTGTTCCATTTTGCCCCGTTGTCCCCTACACGGTCCTTAGGAGATCTGCGGCTAACGGCGTTTGCAATATATTGGGTAGAGTTACCAACTCGGACTTTTACTTGGTTAGTTACAAGAAAATCTACGAGCGCCGGCCGACGGGGGCAAAATGGGGTACCACAAAAATAATGGAAACAATCAAAAGACTGGAGAATAATGGAGACTGCAGACTGCTAAAATTGTCCGAGTAAAAATGCTTGAAATGTTCGTGGACTTTTTTCGTCTTGCCAAACTCATTTCTAAACGAGAATACGAGAGAAAGGAAAGTTGAAAGCTCGTGGTTGCCGTCCACGGTCTTCACACAGAAGCCTTTTGCACTCTGCGTCATGAACGAACTGACCCGTGCGAGCTTTTTCCGACACGAGCTGCAATAACGAGACTCTGATTAGTTACAAGAAAAGCTGCGCGCCCCGGCCTCTCGTGATATTCAGTGGACACGGAAGGGAACGGGGCAAAATGGACCGCCATAAAAATTCATCGAGACACTGGAAAGTCGACTATAATGGAGACCGAAAAGATTGTCCGAAGAGTGCTTAAAATCTTCATGGATTTTTCATCGAGTTGCCGAACTCATTTCGAAACGAGAATACGAGAGGAAGGAAAGTTGAAAGCTCGTGGTTGCTTTTTACGGTCTTTACACAGAAGCCTTTTGCACTCCGAGCCGGCTCGTGCGAGCTTTTTCCGACGCGAGCTCCGATAACGAGACTCTCCGTTTCTGCACGAGTTTCCGCGCAAACCTCCCTGGCGACTCGGCCACATGATCCGGCGGCATTGAAAGTTATATGTGGGTAAAAAAAAAATAACTGCTCTATCGTCGATCTCCACCTCGTCTCGCCTATTATGTCCTGACCGATCTCGTTTCGCTCCGCAATACTGCCGAGCGTAAAGCGTTTTATGACTTTCATTGCCCGGCCACAAACGCTCCACGTTTCCCCTGCGCTTTCTTTGCCGTTTCGTTTAAAACATTCACAGAAAAAAAAAAAAAAAAAAAAAACAGATGCGCGATTAAAAACCGTAGTCTAAACGCGAATAATTTCTGCTGGTGAAGCTCCAATTTCCGATGAAAAGATCCCGCGATACCGGAAATGAAAAATCGCCCTAAATTCAACCGACCAACTCTGCTTCGTCCTTTTCGCGCTTTTCCTTCTCATCCGCGAACACGATACGACCAAGAGCTCCGCTTCCACGCAGTTTTCGCTCATGTTTTTTTTTTTTTTTTTTTTTTTTTCGAATTGAAATCGCTATCCTCTTCGTCGCTGCCTTCCATTTTCTCCATTGTTCGGTTTTACCCGACGCTCACGAGACGCGCCGGTTAACGAGCGAGAAGGCTGACGGGAAGGGCCAGGAATAAAGGCAGCGACGACGAAATGATAACAGGTACACGCAGGCCTTTGTTCCTTCTGCGACTGATCATGCGGCTTTTCGTGCCAGTGGATTCCACCAAACGCTGCACTGCGGCAGAAGTATCTTTTGTAATTTACGACCGGTGAATGTAACTCGCCGAAGAATTCTGCGTCGATCTCGTGTGTAGATGAGAATGAGAAAAAAAAATACACTGAGAGAAGGTTCTGATGGAAACTACCGTAAATCTGATACAAAACCGACGCACCTTTCACGTAGGGGAGGGCGAGGCAAAATGGGACAGTAGGGTAAAACGGGACAGGGGATAAACTCAATTTTACAATAATTGTTTGATGCCACATTTCGTCCCAATGATATATCTGGATTTTCAAACGCATTTTATGGGAAGTTATCCCAAAGTTATTGCAAAAATTATGGGAAAATTGCGTTTTGCCTCATTGTTTCGTTTCGCCCGACTGGCCCATCTTGCCCCGCGCTTCCCTATATGGGAACTGCGGCGACATCCTGGCAAATATTGGTGTTAGACTGAACACATTCTATTAGTTTTTGCTGTCGCGGATATTAACTGAAGATTCCGTAATTTTTGCTAGATTATAAGTTCTTCTTAACAGAAAATATAGTGGTCGGTGGGGTCGTGATCGCCGATCGTTTGTTTTAGGTTTGTATGCTATACCGGCATATTATACCGATCGAATTTTGTTTTATATGTACCCACGTAAAAATAAATTTATCGACGAAATTCTGAGTTTAAATCCACGGAATTCTCAGTTTTAATCCATGGAATATTTAGTTTTAATCCACGGAATTCTCAGTTTTAATCCACGGAATTCTCAGTTTTAATCCATGAAATATTTACTTTTAATCCACAGAATTGTCACTTTTAATGGACGAAATTCTCAGTTTTAATCCCCACAATTCTCAGTTTTAGTCCAAACACTTTTCGCCAGATCCGCAAAATTCCGCCAACGCGCCTTCTTGAAAAAAATTACCATATGGGTTGGATAAAAATTGGTGGCACCTGCGAAAATTTCACATATCGCTAGTGTGCCACGTTTGCCTGGTAGAAATTTACGATATGACTTGGTACTTTTTCCGAGATCCTCCATCAGTGTACATTTTTTTTTTTTCAAAACAACGACGCCCATACACAACTGTTCTTAGCGGTCAGTCTATCGCGAGGGGTTCCAGCCCGACGGAGCGTTATTAACGGGATTTCCGAGCCGAGATCGGCCCGTACGTTAAATGCAATTTTCACACGCGATCATGCGGTTTAGATCGGGCATATTGCGAAATCGTTTGCAACCCCCCCTCCCCCCCTATATTCTATAGATTTTTTTTTGTTCGCGTCATCGCCGCTGAATTCGGCCGAATGTCGGATTCCCATTAAAATCCGATAAATCACACCTTGTTACGACGTACAGTGTTTTTTTTTTCTTTCCACTCGGTACAACGCACACGCTACCCGAGAGGGAAGAGCCGCACAGGTGTACGGGCACGACGGGCAAGCGTGTGGAAGGACGGGAAGGACTAGATAACCGACGTGTTCAACTTCCGTTAATCACGTGTGCCGGATGCGCTGGCGGCATTGCTCGTCGAGGTCGCATTCGCGATAACGTTCTCGCAGAGGGGAGGGGAGGGGAGGGACGATTTACGCGAATAGCCCGGTTCGGTTTTGCTATAGCGATGTACATCGATCACCGGTTGTCCACCGGAATTCCGAGCTCAGTGAAACTATTATAAATAAAGTTTTTATAAATTTCAGTGTTCGTCGAAAATAAAAAAAATATTAATATAATATAAATATATATATTTTTATACCGAAGGGGAGAGAAAAAAGCTGGGTTTATACATGGGTGTGGATCGGCCGGTCGACTTTGGAGCAAATCCGGGTAGGTTATCGCAAGATAAGTACCGTGCCGTCCCGCAATATATATATGTATATATAAAATCGATAGATTCATTAATGTTGCCCGGAATTCCGAGTTCAGTGAAACTATTATGAATAAAGTTGTTATAAATTCGATATTCGATAAAAAAGGAAAGAGTTTAAAATAATATATTTTTTTGTTACCGAAGAGGGGGGAAAAAAGCTGGGTTTATAGGCGGGTGTGGAGCGTTTGGCCGACTTTGGAGAAAATCCGGGATAGGTCATCGCAAGATAAGCACCGTGCTGTCCCGTCATATATATATGTGTGATCGATAGATTCATTAATGTTTCGCGGAATTTCGAGTTCAGTGAAATTGTTATAAATGAAGTTGTTATGAATTTCAGTGTTCGTCGAAAATAAAATAAAAAAAGATTCAAATAATATTTATATTTTTTTAAACCGAAGGGGAGAAAAAGCTGGTTTTGTACGTGGGTGTGGAGCGTGCAACTGACTTTGGAGCAAATCTGGGGTAGGCTGTCGCATGATAAACGCCGTGTTGACCCACAATGTATACACTGTGAAAATAAATTGTAAATTTAATGTACTGAAACTCGAAATTTACTTACATTACTTACATTAATTAAACGTGAATGTAATTTTTCGTAAAATTATAAAACCAGATATTAAACTTACAAATCTTTTGCCTGAAATGTACAAAAAAATCGCATAAAAAATAAAAATGTTACTGTAAAATTGCAACGCAATTGAGTTTGAAATTTCAGAAACAGTTTATATAAAAAAGCTTCCAGTACCGTTGATTAATTTTCCAACCATTTTTTTACAGTGTGTGTGATCGACAGATTAATTAAGATTTCACAGAATTCCGAGTTCAGTGAAACTATTATAAATAGAATTATTATAAATTCAACGTTCGTTAAAAAAAAAGATAAAAAATTTGGACTTATACGTGGGTGCGGAGCCTCCAGTTTGGAGCAAATCCGGGGCGGATTATCGCAAGATAAACACCATCGAAAATTGAGAACGATCGTTGTAATCTACACTGCGCATCTCGAAAGCTTTCGAGCGGGTAGAAATTGGACTGCGACGAAAATGGAAAGAACGAAATAATTCGATCCAGTCCACTTAACAACTCTCGGATTGCGCTGGACAGGCTAATTTATTTTCTTAGGGAACATTGATCACGTATCGCCATAACATTCGTTACGATTTGTCTGGAGACTTAGAATGGCCATGTGAAAAAGGCAGAGGCGAAACAGGATACTCTGTTAGAGATACTGATGATAAAAATTACGGGACTGAGAGAGAGCCGCACTTCCTAATTGGTCGGAGATCGGAAATAAGGCGGTGAGGATAGAGAGGCGAGGATAGAAGAGGAAATAGTGTCCCATTGGGACTCGAGTAAGGAGGGTCTCTATGAAGGAGCAGATGGTTGAATCTTGGAGGATAGATTTCCCGAACGATCTTCCGGCCGTTCGCCTTATCTCCCCGGTCGTTCAAAATCCCGTTCCAAGCTCCGACAGACGATTTCGCTCACTTATCAAAGAGCAATCCTGTTTCCAGTGGAATGTTTCCACGGTACTACTCCCCAAGCGGGTTCGGGCTCGAGTACCATAACTGTTTAACGTTTGGTCACAGCACACAAATACAAAATGGCATTTGGTATAAGTGGACGCTATGTTGAAGCGATCGCGGTAGAGATAAATCGCCAACGGAGAAAGAGGGCATATTGTTTGGTCTACAAGCGAGGTCGCTGACCTCAAATATGGAACGTCGAAGATGGAACGTTAAAGACGGAACCTCAAAGATGGAACCTCAAAGATGGAACCTCAAAGACGGAACCTCAAAGATGGAAGGTCAATGACGGAACCTCAAAGATGGAACCTCAAAGATGGAACCTCAAAGATGGAACCTCAAAGATGGAATGTCAAAGATGGAACCTCAAAGACGGAAGGTCAAAGACGGAAGATCAAAGACGGAAGGTCAAAGATGGAAGGTCAAAGATGGAACGTCAAAGATGGAAAGTCAAAGATGGACGGTCAAAGATGGAAGGTCAAAGATGTAAGGTCAAAGATGGAACGTCAAAGATGGAACGTCAAAGATGGAACGTCAAAGATGGATCGTCAAAGATGGATCGTCAAAGATGGAACGTCGAAGATGGAACGTTAAAGATGGAACGTTAAAGATGGAACGTTAAAGATGGAACAGGAAGCTCCAAACTCCGGCATTTTACGCACTTATTAAAGAGCAATCTTAATTCTAATCGAATTGTTCCGCAGTACTACCGCCCAAGCGGATTCGTGCTCGACCAACTTGACTATTTCACTTTTCGCCACAGCAAACTAATCCAAACATGTGTTTTGTACATATGGATGCTGAGTTGAAGCGACCGCGGGGGATGTAAATGGTCAACGAAGTAAGCGGGTATGTATGTTATCGGTCTGCAAACGAGGTCACTGACCTCAAAGACGAGCCTCCTTTCGTGCACAACTTTTATCTCGCTATGGGTCACTGGCATTCTCCGTTATATCCCATAAGTGCGATTCGTTTTATCGAGATGGCAGCGAAGGACAAAATGGAGCTCCATTTGAGATAAAACTTTTTATTATTTCTATGTCCTACGAAAAGTCTTTGGGTCTCTATGGTTGTTTGCCCTCCAAACGAGGTCACTGACCTCAAAAATGAGCTTCCTTTCACGCAGAACTTTTATCACGCTATGGGTCACTGGCATTTTCTTTATATCCCATAAGTGCGATTCGATCCATCAAGATGGCAGCGAAGGGCAAAATGGAGCTCCATTTGAGACGAAACTTTTTTTACGTCTCACGAAAAATGTGTAAAATTGTTCCGACCGTCCCCGCTCTACACTAAGTCCATAGGTCAACGTCTCTATGGTATTATTTCGAGGGGGTGAAATATATTAAATCTGATTTTACAATCCGCGTACTTACACCAGAAAAGTTCCCTTCGTCGCCGGCAGGAATTCTTCTCTCTCCAGGGATCCGGACTCGTCGCCAACTTCGAAACTGACGCTGAAGTATTCGCTGCTCGATACCTGAAAAATAAATTAAAATCGATATATTAAAAAAATGAAAATAAAAATAAACAACCGAACGCCCGATTGGTAATTTAATCAGACCGCGATGGGTGTGAACAACTCGTGCTCCGCTATTCTAATTCCCTCGTGGCGCGTTGGCCCGTGAGTCAAGTTTGTTAATTAGAATCATAAGGATTAGTTGAAAGTTTAGAATTTATAATTGAAAGTCGAGCTTCGAGATTAACGCGCCAGGAGAAGGAACGAGCCAGGTGAGGGACAGCGGGACGTCGACGAACGGGTCGCAATACTCGGGATTGCGGTGTGGAATCTTCGGGAAATATTGTATTAATTAGTGGCACGCTACGGGCATGCGCCCGAAACCAGCCACATGCCCGGTAGGTTAACACTCTCCCGCTCCGTCGTCGGGACGACGAGCTTACCGGAGTTCCGAGACTCGTGCAAGTTTCAACGGGCCATAGAAAGTTACATTCGGTACTTCTCAGACTGCAGCCGGAGCCGCAGTCGGCAGCGACTCCGGCATCCAGGATTTAATTACAATTGAAACTCTCAACCCTTTCGCTTCTCTGGCGCTCCTTCCGCTACCGCCTTGATTCCACTTTTATCGCTCCGGAGCTCTCCAATTCCTCGAAATCCTCGCACGCTCATTGAATGGAATTATTCTGTCCGAGCGATCGTTTCTGACACCGGTGAAGAAATGAGAGGGGGGAAAAAAGGTCTTTCATATGATTTAATATTTTTCTGATAAAAATAAATAAATAAAAGACTTTAAAAAAAATGAAGTCGTCGAAGTGACTGTCAGCGAGGAAAATTTTGTTCTAAATAAATAGATTAGATGAATACAATAGAGTGAATGAATAAAACAGAACGATGAATTTTAAAATACAATGTTGAAGTCACAAATTAAATTTGTTACAGTGATTGTAAATTGCCGGAAGACCACCAATTCCACGAAACCCTCGCAGGTTTATTAAATGAAGTTATTCCGATCAAACGATCGTCTCTCATACCAGCATAGAAGCGAGAACGCAAAAAACATTTTTAATTGATTTTTTTATGTTTTACTAATAAGAATAAATAAAGCAGACTTTTTCTGAAGTAAAATCGTCGACGTGCCTATTACGGTGAAAAATGATATTCCAATCAAATAGAATATATTAGGGCTAAAGGACTCAGGTCGATGGCCCTTTGCCAAAGTGTATTATCAACATAGGAATAAAACTAATATAAGGAGACACTTGTACAAAAATTGTTAAGCACTGGCAATAAATCTCTTTTACTACTACTACCAGAATATATTAATATAATAATCTTGAGTAAATAAAACAAAAAGTTTATATTTAAATCGCGAATTAAATCTGTTGGAGCGATAGTAAAGAGCCGGAAGACCTCGATTAATTGAGCCCATTCTATCGCGCTGCTGGTTCGCGCATAATAATCAATTGCCCGTAGTACGATGTCATCTAGCGTGTTGCTTCGACCACTGGACCGATAGGATATCGAGCAGGTAATACGCTTCCGCGTACACGGGAATCCTCGAACATCGAGAGTCCATTTAGGGAACCGAATTGTTTTCGTTGTCGAACGGGCTGAACGCAGAGTGGCGAACGGTTGCGTTCGACATTCCCTCGCTACCGGTGATGGATATACTCGCCGCTCGGCAAAGGTTGATCGCCGTGACCCACGAGGGTTATAATGCTTCGGGGCGATCGGATTACCCTGAGCGGTCTGGCTCTCTCTCATCGCGTAAGCGAGTTTGCGGAACGCGTGCGAGCCGTTCTCGCATCTCCTACGTACGGGATCGTCAGCGAACTCATTATAGACCTCAGCTCGACGTCGTGCCTCGATTGATCGCTGGAAAAGTTCGTATCGCATATTAGTATCATACCAACCATACATCTGGTACCGCATTTGCGTCGGACACTACGGGCTCCCTGAGGATTAAATTTATCGCCCTTCACGTCAATTATGCGGGGCCGAAGTTCCTCGAAATTGCATCCCTTATCGATAAGGCAACACCCAGATCGCCCGCACATCGATTGCGCCACGCTGGAATAGCGTTGATGCTTTTGTACTATGCTTTGGCACTGTGCTTTTGCACTGTGCTTTTGCACTGTGCTTTTGCACTGTGCTTTTCCACTGTGCTTTTGCACTGCGCTTTTATACTGCGCTTTTGTACTGTATTATTGTACTGTATTTTTATACTATACTTTTATACTATATTTTTATACTATATTTTTATACTATATTTTTATACTATATTTTTATACTATATTTTTATACTATATTTTTATACTATATTTTTATACTGTATTTTTAAACTATATTTTTATACTATATTTTTATACTGTATTTTTTAACTATATTTTTATACTATGCTTTTGTACTATGATTTTGTACTATACATTTTTTTTTGCGATCTCTGTCCGGTCGGTTTCTCTCATCGCATAAGCGAGCTTGTAGCACGCGTACGCGGCGTTCTCTCATCTCCCACGTAATGAGATCGTCAGCAAGCTCATTATAGACCGCAGCTCGACGTCGCGCCTCGATCGATCGGTGCAAAACTTTATATAGCATATTAGTATCATATAAACAACACATCCGGTACCGCATTTATCTCGGACACTCCCGGTTCTCTGAGGATTAAATTTATCGCGCGCCACGTCAATTGGGCGGAGCTGGAGTTCCTCGAAATTTCCGAGGGGGCCCCCGTAGGGGCCACTTGATCACGAATGTGACGTTCATTTTGCTCCAAACCCAATATTTTAGATTTTAATCCCAAAAATGCGAATTTCTGGGCATAAAATCGAGACTTTCAATGTCTCACTGTACTTTAGCCTCAAAAAGACCAGCCGATTCGTGTTCAGCGGGAAAAATACGTCAAAATATGTGGCAGTTCATCTTTTAAAAAGAGAAAAACATTTACTAAACTAAATATACATTTTTAAACAAACTCAAATTTCCAAAAACGAAAAAAAAAATTGAAATGATAGAAATTCTTTAAAAAATTCATATGAATTCTAAAAAATCAAGGAATTAATTTAAAACGTGAAAATAAAAAGTTGTCTGATTTATTTTTGAACAATTAATTTTTCTATTAATTCGTTGATAACTTTTTAGCGTTATGATTGTGCAAGATCAAAGGTATTCACATAATTACTACGGCCAATTTTTTCACATTTTTGGCATATCGCGAAGTACCAAAATCTTGATCGATTGAAACTTTTGGTTGGGAATGTACGTGCGATGCATCCCTAACATATACCGTTTCACCGATCGAGTGTCCACTCGGACAAACTTCTCGCGCCGGCTTTCGCAGTTGCAATGAAATTCACAAGGACCTACAAGCGCTTCGGCGATATAAAACATGTGATTCGATCGCGTCGGGGATTTTCATTTTCAATGAATATTTTCGGCACCGACTACAATATAAATTTTCCCCGAGACATTTATGGGGTCCCGTCCGGAGAAGTTCCACCGTTTCAGGTGACAGCTTTCGCGGTCAGGATAACGGTGGGTTCGCCGGCTTTCCTTCGCTATTTCCCCGGCTCTCTCTTCGGCACACTTGGACCACTGTTCGGTGGAAATAAATATTCGAATGGAACTCGCGCCGGTCTCTGATGTATACGAGTATTACCGGACTCGTGAGTGCTCATAAATAATTCAGGGATCGAGCGTTCGTAAATCAAGCACGACCACAGATGCTCCCAATTTCTACTGCAAAACGCGTACATAGACTGGGCACGTACACATGCGCACGGTGAAATTGGTGTATTCACGTTTCGGTCCGAATTCACCGGATACACCCGGTTTTCGTATCCGAAAAAACGAACGCGAGACGGTAAAACGTTCGGTGGTTTTTCCGTCGCACACAGCAGGGCGCAAAATCAAATTACGAGATTATTAATAATATCGTTTAATTTTCTGTCGACATTGCTCCCGACGGGACAGCTCAATTATCTCCAGTCTCTGTAATTTACAGTAAATGAATTCGACAATGGTCAGTTAAAAGACATTGATCCGCCAAAATTGGTCCCGTTCATTGGAAGGGTTTCAACAAATTTTAATTAAACACTTGTTGGAAATTTCTGGCGTTTTAATTATAAGGAAGCAATTTATGCGCCAAGCCTTCATAATTGCAAACGAAGAGATTATAAAAGCCTGCATGCAGTTAAAAATCTTTGCACATTCGACGAATATTTGTCGTCCATAAATGTTCACAATTCCCTTTCTCTTTAATATCGTAATACTGTTTTTTCGACAAACGGCATTTTTAATACGGGGAATTAAAATAGACGCGAAACAAATTATAGATGTTTAAAAAATATGCTAACCTTTTTTTTACTGTGTATACGATGCGCCAGTTCGAGTAGTACGAGTCAATTTGTCGTCGGACCGCCCGAAAAGAAAAACAAACGGAAAATCTTAAGCCTCCTCTTTTTTTTCCTATTGACTCTTCAACATAGTGTCCGTTTCGGATTTCTCGGGTCCGAAAAACTAATACGACACGTTGGAATGTACAATGGTTTTCCCATCACATATCATTGCACGGCCCAAAATTAAATACATTACGAGATTATTAATAATATCATTTAATTTTCTCTCGACATTGCTCTCGACGGGACAGCTAAATTATCTCGAGTCTCTATAATTCATAGTAAATTAATTCGACAACGATTGGTTAAAACATATCGCGCCACCAAAAATTACTCCGTTTATTGGATGAATTTAAAAAAAATGAATTAGGCACTTATTGGAAATTTCCGACGTTTTAATCGTAACTAATAAATTTATGCTCCAAACCTCGATAATTGCAAAATGAAGAAATTACAAAAACTGCCGTAACACAGTAAAATAAAGATTTGCACATTCATTGAACAATTTGCATCCATAAAATGTCCACAATTTCCGTTCTCTTTTCTTTCGCGATGCTGATTTCTCGACGCCTTTTATTCTCGTTCTCTCAACACTTGGCACGAATACGTACGCACGGTGGAATTGGTGAATTTACGTTTCGGTACGAATTTATCGGATACACCGCCCATCGTATCCTAAAAACTACCGCGATACGTTGAAATGTACAGTGGTTTATCAATCGTATATCACTGCACGTCAGCAAAATCAAATACATTATGAGATTATTAACAATGTCATTTAATTTTCTCTCGATATTGCCTTCGGCGGGTCAGCTAAATTATCCGCCGTCTCTGTAATTTATATCAAATTAATTAATTATATCGACAACAGTCAATTAAAATTATCCGTTCGACCAAAATTTCCTCCCTTCATTGAAAGAATAAAAAAAAACTTCGAATTGAGCACTTATTAGACATTTTTGACGTTTTAATTATAACGAATAAATTTATGCGCCAAGCATAAATGATAATTGCAAACGAAGAAATTACAAAAGTTGATGTCAGAGAATCATCAAATTGATTTGAATATTAAAAATCGTTTGGCGTCTTCGACATTTGTAGCAGCAGTAGTAGGGTAAAAGTGGTGAATATGGCCCACCTCGATTAACACGTAAATCAATGATATATGGACCGGGCCATATTCCCCACTTTTACTCTACCTGCCCTTTATCAGCCTCAGTAATAAGAGATGGCCCGTCATTACATGAGCCGCCATCGCTTCGGGCTATGTGGACAAGAGTCTCGTGCCAGGATCCGATGCAGCTACGTTCCACCAGATCGATCATCGCTCTCAGCACAACACAGTCCTACGAAGCCGCGCGTGCAAGTCCCGTCGTACCGCCGCAGTCGTCATTAGCCTAGCTTACATCGGTGGAATAAACTGCACTATGTATGCGACGGTAACCTCGAAGAGCGCTGTCGCGAACATCGGTAATCCCCGTGCCAGAACCGTGGAAGGCCAGAATCGGAACTACCAGGTCTTGGTCGACCGGTGCGGAGAGAACCTAAGAGGACTTCTCATGAACGAGGACGACGGCGAAGGTTCGGCTGATCCGCCACTTTGCCAGAAAATCGAGAGCAGCGGAGATCGGTCGTTCAATCGTGGGATGCGGATTGGTTCGTCGGGCTCCTGGTGTGCCGTTCGGATATCAGCGGTGGAAACGAGGGGTGCACCGTCTACATCGTAATCCGGCACGCCGTAAGAAGAGCCATCGGTGCTGACTCCTGGGTCGACCGTGGCTTCGGGCTAAAAAGACAAGAGTCTCGTGCCAGGATCCGATGCAGCTATGTTGTACCAGATCGATCATCGCTCTCAGGACACGATCCTACGAAACGGCGCGTGCAAGTTCCGTCGTATCGCTGCAGTCGCCATTAGCCTAGCTTGCATCGGTGGAATAAACCGCACTATGTATGCGACGGAAACGTCAAAGAGGGCTGTCGCGAACATCGGTGATCTCCGTGCCAGAATCGTGACTTTGAGAAAGATGACGATGGCGAACGCTCCTTGATCCGGCTAGGCTGATCCGCCACTTTGCCGGAAAATTGTGCTCAGCCGAGATCGGTCGTTCAATCGTGGTATGCGGATTGGTTCATCGAGCTCCTGGTGAGCCGTTCGGATATCAGCGGTGAAGACGGAAGTTGTACCGTCTACATCGTAATCCGGCACGCCGTAAAAAGAGTCAACCGTCGCTTCGGGCTAAAAAGACAAGAGTCTCGTACCAGGATCCGATGCAGCTATGTTGTACCAGATCGATCATCGCTCTCAGCACACAATACTACGAAACCGCCCGTGTAAATTTCGTCGTATCGCTGCAGTCGCCATTAGCCTAGCTTACATCGGTGGAATAAACCGCACTATGTATGCGACGGAAACGTCAAAGAGCGCTGTCGCGAACATCGGTGATCTCCGTGCCAGAATCGTGACTTTGAGAAAGAGGACGATGGCGAACGCTCCGTAATCCGGCTAGGCTGATCCGCCACTTTGCTGGAAAATCGTCAGCAGCCGCGATCACTCCTTCAATCGTGGTATGCGGATTGCAGACGGAAAAAAAACACCCCTGGATCCATGCGGATTGGTTCATCGGGCTCCTGGTATGCCGGTCGGATATCAGCGGCGGAAATGAAAAGTGTACCGTCTACATGCAGCTATGTTCTACCAGGTCGATCATCCCTCTCAACACACAGTCGTACACTGAACAAAAACTTTGCTTGCGGGTTGCCAAAGAAAAAATTCTTACTTCAATTCTTACAATTCCATATGACATCGAAACAAAATGCCATGTTATCGTTCCAACCCCGTATGCAATTATAAGAATTGAAAGTAGAATTGAAGTTATCATTTTTTTCTTTAGCAGCCCGCCAGCGAATTTTACTTGAGTCATTGATGTTTGTTTCTCAGTGTACGAAACCGCGCGTGCGAGTTCCGTCATATCACCGCAATCACCGTTATCCTTACATAGGTGGAATAAACTGCACTATGTATGCGACGGAAACGTCAAAGAGCGCTGTCGCGAACATCGGTGATCTCCGTGCCAGAATCGTGACTTCGAGGAAGAGGACGATGGCGAGAACGCTCCGTGTTCCGGCCAGGCTGATCCGCCAGTTTGGCGGAAAATCGTGAGCAGCCGAGATCGCTCCTTCAATCGTGGTATGCGGATTGGTTCGTCGGGCTCCCGGTGTGCCGTTCGGATATCAGCGGCGGAAACGAGCGGCACTCGAGATAGACAGGGTTATTCCGTACGGCGAGCGAAATGGAAGGGCAAAGGTGGGGACGAACCGGGGAGGGCCGAACGAGTAGTCTACGTACGATACGCTCGGAACAACCGGCAGACAGCCGGCTATGGGCACTTTGCATAATATCGATTCGGCTTGGTAGCTTCTTTCAGCTCTTTCGGAAGAAACACACGCTGCACGGAGAACCGGGAAAGTATCTTGGCTATCCTGCGACGTCTCCGGTCGCAATCCTGCTCGGCTCGCTCCTTTCCCTACGAACAAATCTGTTCGACAACGGCGTGTAGTTTAATAATGGGCAATTCCTTTGATGTCGTTTTTTTTTGTCCTTTGCTGCAAATAGAACGTAATACCGTTGCGGAACGAAGTGAGCACGAACTGAAATTTCTCTCGTTTTTTTGAAGTAGCGCTAGACGCTAATTTTAATACCGTCGGCACATCGCTCGGTTCATCGTTGTAATTGCTTGGTTTCTTTTTTTTTTTTTTGGAATTCAATAACATGAATGAAAAACGACTTTGTGTTGATGACTATGAGAAGGAAATTCTCTTCGTGATATTCCAATGCCAGGATTTAAAAATGTTTGTTATTATTGTTTTTTTCACATATTCTTCGTGAAATAATCATCGATTCTTCACCTTTTGATTCTTCACGCTTGAGAGCTTTCGAGACTCTTTAAATTTTTTTTTTTAGAAAAACCTTTCCAGATTTTCTCTTTTTTTAGTTTTAGTCACCATTAAGTTTTTCACTCTAGGCACTAAAAAAATCCATGAGTCGGATGATTTTTGCGAATGAAATTCGCTATAATTGCGTTTTTCTTTTTGGCATTTAATAACATGAATGAAAAATTGTTCGAAATATCACTGTCGCGAAAGATCTCTCGATCTCGATAATGTACCTCGGCATTTTAGTCGTGTACAGAGCGGACGGAGGAAAGTGCTGGAGCGGCGGATGGATCGGGAGTGTAAGAGGGGGGGGGGGGGGGGAGACAGAGTGACGTAATTAATGCTTCTCTCTCTCGAGATCCATCGCTCTTGGAAATAAGGGAGGGGACTCGAAGTAGTCGAGTGCCTCGTTGTGAAACCGTCCGCCGCCGCGGAGTCTCGACGTAAGAGATTCATACTACTCAACGGAGATTCATTAGTTCCGAGATTACCTACCGAGCCTTCCAATAATTCTTCGCTTCACGCTTATGCAATCATCGATTCACCCGCCCCTTTGATTGCTCACCCTTGAGAGCTGTAAAAGCCTTTCGAGATTCTTTTTTTTTTTTACTTTTAGTTACCGTTTAGTTTTTCACTATAGGTACTAAGTAAGTCCATGAGCCGCGTGATTTTTGCGAAGGAAAATGTCCCGGCAATATTCCTAGGCTACGATTTTTTAATCTTTATTATTATTTTTTTTACCTATTTTTCGTGAAATAATCATCGATGAAATCGATGATCGATCGATCGATTCTTCGTGAAATAATGATTGATGAAATCGATGATTGATCCATCGATTCTTCGTGAAATTATCATCGATGAAAGCAATGATCGATCGATCGATTCTTCGTGAAATTATCATCGATGAAATCGATGATCGATCGGTCGATTCTTCGTGAAATTACAATCGATGAAATCGATGATCGATCAATCGATTCTTCGTGAATAATCATCGATTATTTCGTCTTCTTGAAATAATCTTCACTCTTTGATTTTTCACCCTCGAGAGCTTTCAAGATTTTTTATTTTATACAAAAGCCGTTAGAGATGTATTGTTTTTTTTAAGTTTTAGTTACCATTAAGTTTTTCACTGTACGCACTAAAAAAATCCATAAATCGAAAGATTTTTGCGGAAAATCTCTCTGTGATATTCAAATTCTAGGATTTATTATTACAATTATTTTTATTATCATTTCGATCGGTAAGACACCCGAAATACCGGAGGAATCTTCCACGTCGATCATGTCTGGTCGAGAGCGCTATTCGTTCTATTTTTCTCCGACTTATTAAAGGATTTATATCTCCAATGACGCGTAAATCCCGGGATCGATCGGGGCTCCATACTGCACTCGCGCGCACCGATTCCGCCGGGCGGGGCTTTCTTCCTTCGATATAAAGTTGAATGAGCGTCGGTAGTTTCGGGGGATTCCCCCTGAGAGATTTATCGTCCGCTGCACACTTTATCCGGTGCAGCGTCGACCTTTCTCATACTTTCTCGAAACTTCCTCAGCCAACCTCTTTATTTCCACACTTCCTTTCTTCATTCTTCTTTTTTTATCATCCTCCCTCCTCGAGATGATATAACCGACATATCGCAACTGCCGCTGGGTGCAGCCGCGCGAGGCTGATGCTTTCTCATCACCTCGAAGCCCTCCGAACATTTGGTACTTTATGAAAGATAAAAAAAAACATTGAGTGAAGCGTTACGTCGCAAGAGCACGTTCCGTATGGTTCATCACGGTCGCATTCGAACCGTTCCGTATTTATGGACAGATAAATCTATCAAACGCTCGTTGAGAAAAGTTCACATCGCGGACCACTATCGAAGAGTGGAATTCACTCCGTATCTATCCTGAATCTAAGAAAAATTGCGGGAAAATATATAACAATAAAAAATAAAAAAAACTTCGTCGTTTTCTCACCCGAGTGAAGAGCGATTTGAGATTAAAGCAAGATGTTCTTTCCGCAGGTGGAGTGCAAGTGAATAAAAAAAGGTTATAAGTGAGAATTCAACTGCGAGCTCGTTACAGACTGCGAACGTGCGGGAGGACAAAAAAAAATAAAAGAAACTATAAAAAAAATGGAATAACTATAACAGCTGCTATATTCAGTGTAAAAGGGCTTTAAACGAGTGTTAGCAAGAGGCCAGGAGGGGGGAGTGGAATTCAGCCCTTATGTATTTTTCATCGAAGAAATATTGCGAGAAAAATATATAAAAAATATATTTTTTTTTTAAAGAACTTCCTAGTTTTCTCACCGATGCGAAGACCTCTGCGAGATAAAAACGAGCTCTTTCCACAGGCGATGGAGGCAGGTGGAATGCAGTAAACGTATAGATAGCTCGGGGAATAGGTGAATAAAAAAAAGCTTAAAAATGAGAATTCAACTGCGAGCTCGGTACAAATTGCGAAGGTGTGGAAGGAAAAAAAACTATGCACTTTAATTTTTCCGCGCTAATCCCTCCGCGGATTCGCAGCTCGTCCATCCCCCGTGAAAGGGTTTTAACCGAGTCTTAGCAAGAAGCCGAAGAGGGGAGAAGGGGGGTGAGAATGAAATTAAGCCCGTATGAATTTTTCATTTAAGAAACATTCCGAGAAAAATATATAAAAACTAAAAAAATGAATAAAAAACCTTCCTAGATTTTTCACTGGAGCGAAAACCTTTTTCAGATTAAACCAAAACGCTCAGATTAAACCAAACGCTACCGGAATTGAAATAAAACTCTACCGGAATAGAAATAAAACTCTACCGGAATAGAAATAAAACTCTACCGGAATTGAAATAAAACTCTACCGGAATTGAACTAAAACTCTACCGGAATTGAAATAAAACTCTACCGGAATTGAAATAAAACTCTACCGGAATGGAAATAAAACTCTACCGGAATGGAAATAAAACTCTACAGGAATACGAGTCTAGATGGTAGCTTTGAATTCCGGTAGAGTTTTAGTTCAATTCCGGTAGAGTTTTATTTCGATTTCGGTAGACTTTTTTTTTTACATATTCTGGTAGAGATCTAATATGGTAGAGATGTTTTCTGGTAGAATTCAATAACTCTATATATAGCTGTATTTTTTGTTGTATTTATTATCCGGTAGACTTGTTTTCTGGTAGAGATATTTGGGGAGAAATGTTTTCTGGTAGAGTTGTGAGTGGCAAAGACGTAAATGTGCCGGTGAATAGGTCAATAAAAAAAAGCTTATAAATGAGAATTCAACGGCGAGCTCGCTACAGACAGCGAACGTGTGACGTGAAAAAAAAAAAAAAAAAAAAAAACCGATACGCTCGATTTTTCCGTGCTAATACCCTCCTGGATTAGCAGCTGGTACATCCCCCGTGAAAGGGCTTTAACCGAGTGTTAGCAAGAGGCCGAGAGGTGGGAAGGGTTGGGGTGAGATAGGAAGGAGTGGACGGCGATTGCCCGATTAGCAATTCAAATGACCGCGGCAGCGCATTCGGCGGACGCGGAGAAGCGAGAGGAGCCCGAATTGGTCCAAAGTGCAAGGGTTGGCGACGTATACGGTACAGAGTGCTGTGTCTCGGCGCCGTTGAACGTTGCATGTAAACGCAGCTCTCTCGGGTAAGAGCCTCGATATCATTTTGGACTATTTCGCTGCGACTGCCGACACGAGTTTGTGTGTCTTACACAATGTCCCATAAAGTCTCGGGGAGATGACTTCACCCCCCCCCCCCACCCCCTTGCGCTGACACCTGGTCGTAGGTTAACCGCGTCTTATGGTTGATAACTCCGTTCCGCTCGTAATCTTGACGCCCGTACCGAAACGTCTTCATCTTCCTGTCTCGGTCAAATTGGAGAGAAACTGTAAATTAAACGTCCATCTTGCGTCCAGTTTGATTCGGTGACAAACGAGGAACCTCCATCGATTATACTCATGTGGGGCGTCAAATTCGACAGATAGACAATGATAAATTAACCCTTTATAAGTCACACGTTATATCCACAGTCTTGGGCGCTACCGTAAAAAATAAGTCCGTTTGTTGCGTTTCGGTACGGTTTCGGGCGATGTGAATTACAAAGGATTGACGTCAGACGAAAGGAGCTCGATTGTACAAGTGACCGGTGGAAGCTTCAGTTTCGGAGCCTCGAGAGCATTTTAGAATAACTCGCTGCGACTACAGACACTCAGAAAAATAATATTCTTGACGGGCGCCCCGCAAATAAATATTTATTTGGTTTAAATAAATATTTATTTGATTTATATAAATATTTATTTGATTTATATAAACATTTTTTTGGTTTAAATAAATATTTATTTGATTTGAATAAATATTTATTTTATTTATATAAATATTTATTTTATTTATATAAATATTTATTTGGTTTAAATAACTATTTATTTTACTTAAATAAATATTTATTTTTATCAAATAAATGATTATTTGCGAGGCGGCCGTCATGTAAATTGTTGTGTGTCGTACACAATGTCCCATAAAGCCTCGGGGAGATGACTTCAAGCCCTCCCCCCTGGCCATCAGGTAAGCTCGTCTTATCGTTGATAACTTCGTTCCGCTCGCAATCTTGACGCTCGCACCGAAACCTCTTCATCTTCCTGCCTGGGCCAAATTAGAGAGAAGTTGTAAATTAAACGTCCGTCCCACGACGAACTTGATTCAAAGACAACGAGGAACCTTTATCAATTATAGTCATGCGAGTCGTCAAATTCGTCAGATAGACAATGATAAATTAGCGTCGGGCGAAAGTAGCTCGATTGTGCGAATTACCGCTGGAAGTTTCAGTTTTCCAAACGCACACGAGCTTCCGGTGCGATATGTGCAAAGTATTTTCATGTTTTCGGTGGGTTAATTAGTTTCGCCTCGGAGGCTCGCGTTCTCCAGCTGCGCACGCGCACTTTGCGCCACGCTAGAACTTTTAATCGCGCCGCGCAACGGAAATTGCCAATTGAAAATCGTTCGTCGGCCGACGAGAATAATTGCAACAGCGTGCGGTAATTGCGCGGATTCAGCGTCGATTCCCCTCGCAATTATTGTCGTATGGAAAAATCACCGGCTCATCACGGACGGATTGTGTAAGAAGAGAAAGTATTGGGATAAAAAGAAAATCATAAAAGATTGGATTGTCAGTCTATCGTTATTTAATAATGAATTATCTCAGGAGGAAAGTAACGTAATAATTTGTTTTTAGCTGGACCATCAGATTATTGCAATCAATTAATTAATATTGAATTATGGAAGGTGGAGAGTATTGCAATTAATTTTTTTTGAAAGTTCGTCTGTCAGATTATCTTCATTAAACAATGAATTATGTGAGAGAAAGTATTGCAATAAAAAATAAAAATACTTCTGTCGAAATACCGCAATTAAATTTGTTGTTTATCTTAATTAAATAATGAAATATGTAAGGAGGAGAGTATTGCGATATTGTTTTTTAAGCTGAACTGCCAGATTATGGTAATTAAATATTGAATTATATGAGAAAGTATTGTAATAAAAAATAAAAATACTTCTGTCGGAATACCGATATTAAATTTGTTTTTGGTCTCACCTGGGAACGGGACAGCTTGTGACGTTGACGATTGGAGCCATCGGTGGACACGGCGCTCGGTACCAAAAGCCGAGGACTGCATTCACCGAGGGGGTTGTAGTGTTGTTGGGTCTGATGGGAGGGATGATAGCGATGATGAGCCTGCTGGGGTTGCTGCTGCTGTTGATGCGGCTGATGCGGAGACGTACCACCCGCAACGAGATGATGCTCACCGGTGTCCAGCATGCTCGTCCCGAGGGCGTCGAGCTGGGTCAACGACCTCGAGCGCACCTTTAACATTCAATACAAAAGACATAAATCCATATGTGTCGACGGCTACACAAAACTTCACTCATCGTTTCCGCGTTATTAGTAAAGTGCTCGTTATTTGCGAACTCGAAAAACTTGTTACTTGCTCGATGCGTCGCAGAGTGCAGGGCACGATAGGTGGGGGACGAGCGGGGCAAAACGGGCTAGTGGGGCAAAATGCGATTATCCAATAACTTTTTGATGGAACAGTGGGGCAAAATAGGGCAGGGGGCAAAACGCGATTATCCGATAATTTTTGGATGGAAAAGTGGGGCAAAATAGGGCAGTGGAGCAAAACGCGATTATCCGATAATTTTTGGATGGGAAAGTGGGGCAAAATAGGGCAGTGGAGCAAAACGCGATTATCTAATAATTTTTGGATGAGGAAAGTGCGGCAAAATGGACAGTGAGGCAAAATGCGATAATCCAATAATTTTTGTAGGGAACAGTGGGGCAAAATGGAACCGTGGGGCAGAACCCGATTATCCAATAATTTTTAGATGGTAGAGTGGGGCAAAACGGGGTAGAAAATCCAGATTTATCGATGCCGCAAAATAGGGGAATCGAAAAATGGTGGGAAAATTGCATCTTGCTCGTCTCGGCTTTTGCATCACTGTTCCATTTTGCCCCGCTCTACCGCTACATCCGGCAGGGAAAAATTGCAACGACATTTTTTAACGAGCCCTTAAAAAGTTTCGGAAACGGCCGAGCCCTCCGTCGGGATCGAATAATTGGAGTAGCAAAAAAAAGTCACCCTCGATGTACTTCGCCGGCAGAAAATGTGCTCAAGTCGATGCGGAGTATATAGAGTCGGCATGTTGCATCGATGCTGTGCGAAAGGGTTTTTACAGATGTAATAAAAGAGAATGTTGCAGAGCAGACTCTCACTCGCTCGGAGAAAACGTACACGTCGACTTTATGATCACGCTTTATATCCACGTGTCTCTCGTTTAACCGATTTACAAGCCGGCCCGCGAGGGTGACGTGAATAAAAATAACTGTTGCCGCGGTGCCGCCGAGATATACGAGCGGGACATGCGACGATCCGACGGAGAATGGATCGACGAATATGAGAGCAGAAAAACACGAAGAATAAAAAAAATACGAAGAAAAAAGAAAAAAAAATTGTGAGTTATAAAGAAGTGGGTCAACCCGCACCTCGGTGGGAGAGGTGATCTCTTCAACCCCGACTGCATGATCGATTTCTTCAACGCAATTTTACTCCCTCGTTACTTCCCCCCCCCCCCTCCCATTTTGCTGCCAGAGCGAAAAATTTTCTGCTACGGCACAATAGTTTCTTGCTCCTATGTTAAGTAAATAAATAAGTTGAGGTAAAAAAGTTTTTGCTACGCTAAAAAAGTTCCTCGTATGGGAGGGAAGGTTTTCGTCTGCCGTTTGAGATCAACTTTTTTTTGTTCTTCTGCACGAAAAAAATGTAAAAACATCCGGATTTTTAGTGTTCCATTTTGACCCAGTTTTTCCTACAGATTGTACGTTGCGACGATTAATTCCTCGTCCGGTAAACAAATGAATCGATTTGCGTTCGTAAAAGAGGGGTGGTCCATATTTGCCCCTTTTACCCCGGCCAGCTCTTTCTCTTTTATTCACCATCGGGGTGGGTCGTGAACGAGCTCGCCTCTATATTGAGTAAATAAATTAGTTGCAGTAAGAGAGTTCATGCTGCAGCAACAAAAAAAATTCCGTTTGAGGTCAATTTTTTCTTGTCATGACCCACAAAAAAATACCCAACAAAAATTCCTTTTTTTTCGAGTGTTCCATTTTACCCCGATCTCCCCTATAGATCATGGGTCAGGTAAAAAAATGATTGATTCACGTCCGTAAAACCCGGGTGGTCCATATTCACCCCTTTTGGCCTGTACGGTCCATTCGCCCGGTGTTTCTTGCACGTAACCCTCTCCCTTTTTATTCCCAATGGATATTCACCGTCGAGGTGAGCCGTGAACGATCTCGCACCCTGGCATCCCGTCCGTCAACCGTTCCGTCCCGTCGAGGCGTGAAAAGCCAGTCGACGTGTATAGATCGAGGCTCCGGAGAGGACAAGAACGTCGGACGTATAACGGTAACGTCTGCACGCAGATATCCTCTCCATTCCCGTACAGGATCGCGACGGAGATTCGTATTTCGCTGAGTCCTCTCTCAGCTGCCAATGAAAAATCGTCGGGAGAAATTCAGCGAGGCACGAGCCTCGTCACGCGCACTCCGTACCTGGAAAACTACACGTGTCTCAGACGCGAACGTAGATTTTCCATTAGTCGACAGGTTTTCGCGCTCACCCGGGATCCCCCGCCGGATTCGACGCTGACACGGGGATACGAGAGAACGACGGCTGGCGCGATGGCGAACTGAAACCAACCTGGTGCGCGTGTCGTTGTATAAAATAAAAATAAAAATCGCAAATAAAAGCTGGATCCGAACGAGCATTTGGTTAGGCGGGGATTAAATTGTTATTATTTATTACACATTATTATTAGTAAAAATGCATTATTCTTATATATATTTTGGAAAATTGGGGATTTGTTTGTTGGTTTCGATGCCCCCTCCCCAGCTGAGCCTCCTTTTCGGAGAAGCTGACACACTTCCGGCTGGTTTTCATGTAGAATGAATTTCAAAATTCCGCAATTCCAGTCGGTATGCTATAATTTCGGAACTTTGGTTTTAATACCATATAGAATGGATTTTGAAATTCCGAAATTCTATTCCATATGCTATATTTTCTAAATTCGGTTTTATAGCATATGGAATGGATTTTGAAAGTGTGAACTTCCATTCCATGTGGAATGGATCTTCACATGTTATGAACCATGCGATCCAGACGAACGCGCGAGCCAACATAACCGCTATGTATGATCCATAATGCATTATTACTATTAATAATGCATTATTGTTATTAATAATGCATTATTATTATTAATAATGCATTATTATCATTAATAATGCATTATTATTATTATTATTATTAAAGGTCTCGCAAAATATCGAATATTTCGTGAGTTGAACAGCGGGAGGTTCGTATATACGATAAGAGCATTAAATTCGACAGTGTGTGGAGGAGTCGCAAAGAAAGGTGGCCGAATATATATATATATATCTCCGTACACATAACAGTAAGATGATCGAATTCGCGGGATTACTCGTTCCCCTTCGCATCGTGTGAGTCGTCCGCCGTTATAGGGAATTGATGAAAGCTCATAAAAAGTGTATCGCAGTTATCGGTTCGGCGAGCGAAACGCTCGGCGTCGAAGGAAAGCCGAATGGGAGATGCGAAGGGCTGCCCAAGGAGATATAGAAAAAAGAAAAAAAAGAAAAAGAAAGAGCGAAGCGACAAAAGAGCAAAAGGGGACAACGAGTCCCATGTGCCGGTACCGAAGGTGATAAAACGTTTAAGCGCCATCACCGAGACGGAAACGTTGAGGAATATATTTTTTGAGATATATTTTTATTATTTTTATTGAGATATATTTTTTTTACATCCACACATATGTATATAGGCCAAAAGTGGTTAATATGACCCGGTCCATAAATCCTTGATTCACGTGCTAATCGGGGTGGGCCGTATTTCCCATCTTTACCTTATATACATCTCTCTATATTATAAACAGATTTCGATGCCACCGACGCCGCAGTCGAGTTAAAAAATCGAGAAGGCCGGGGTAAAATGAAACAGGGCTTGAAATATTTTAAGGCCCTTTATGAGGCGCTGAAATATTACAAGTCCCTTTATGAGGGGCTGAAATATTACAAGTCTCTTTATGAGGGTCTGACATATTACAAGTCCCTTTAGGGGGGGGGGGCTGGAAAATTACAAGTCCCTTTATGGGGGGCTGAAAATTATAAGTCCTCTTGGGCGGTCTCTCAGCCTGAAATATTATAACTCCTTTTACAGAGGGGAAATCGAGGAGGGCAGGGTTGGCTCGAGGAGTGAACTGACGTGTCACTCTAATTTCAAAAATTCTATGTCCCTGTTCTTGGTCTCGATTATTCCAACTCCCTATTCTAAGTAAGCTTTGGAGACACTCAAAGGGAGCGCTAAACGCGCCACCCACAAGAAACCCTAGTACATATACATTTTTTTTTTATTTCGTTTACCAATGGCAGAACCGCCCGGTGTTCGCACAACCGGATTCGAGTTAACGAGGTCCCAGCGCCGGAAGAAGTGATCCTGTGTCCCGCGGAAAGCCTAGGGTTCGTGTATGCCTTGTAGTCGGAGAACGAAAGTCGTTGCGGGCGGGGAAAGTTGGGGGAGAAAGAGAGCGTGTGCGCGGTTTGCCCGTTCGGCCGGCTCCTCCGGCTTTTCGATTAAACCCTTCTCGAGACGCCCGGGCTCCTCGAAGTAATATCCACAAAAGCTTTCTCACACTGGCGGGGCCATACAGGTACGTGCCAGCGTCCGCCTCGCAGGGTCGACCGGGGAGTGCTCGAATAAAGAGGGAAAAAATGAACGAGGAAACGGGCCGGAGCTGTTTTACGGGAGAGAACATTAGTACAATGAATTTACGGCCCTTGACAAATGCCCCGTCGATATATCATTGCACAGTACCTTTCGACAGACGGTATTGTGCGAAATATCGGGGAGATATATTTCGGGGTGACGGGACAGGGAAAGGGCTTGATTAAGCACTGATTTCATTTGGCTTGCAGCTTGTACGATTTTTTTTTTTTTGAGACAAATGTGCTTTTTGTCCGGCCACGTCCCAGTGGCCGGACAAGGCCACTGGGACGTGCGTGCGAGAGAGATGGAAGTACGATTTTTGCATGCATGTCCGGGGACTGGGACTGCTCCCTTAAGTGTCCGGCTATTGGTGCGTTTACCTTAATTGTAATATATCATTGCACAGTACCTTTCGACAGACGGTATTGTGCGAAATATCGGGGAGATATATTTCGGGGTGACGGGACTGGGAAAGGGCTTGATTAGGCACTGATTTCATTTAGCTTGCAGCTTGTACGATTTTTTTTTTTTTTGAGACAAATGTGCTTTTTGTCCGGCCACGTCCCAGTGGCCGGACAAGGCCACTGGGACGTGCGTGCGAGAGAGATGGAAGTACGATTTTTGCATGCATGTCCGGGGACTGGGACTGCTCCCTTAAGTGTCCGGCCATTGACACGTTTACCTTAATTTTAATATTTAACACTGAGAAAAATTTACATAGTAAATAGTTCCCAGAGGGGACGTCTACATTTTGCAGTTACGACAATGACCAAAAATTATAGTTGTAACTATAATTATAGTTTAATCAATTGAGTATATACTGTCACAAACTATCTATATAGACGTCCCCCCTGGGAAATATTTGTTATCGTAGGAAATACCATCCTTGTTCTCAGTGAATAATGATATATCGGCGGGGCCCTTGACAAAAGCCCCGCCGATATATCATTGCACAGTACCTTTCGACAGACGGTATTGTGCGAAATATCGGGGAGATATATTTCGGGGTGACGGAACAGGGCTTGATTAAGCACTGATTTCATTAAGCTTGCAGCTTGTACGATTTTTTCTTTTACCGACAAATGTGCTTTTTGTCCGGCCACGCATGCATGCATGTCCGGGGACTGGGACTGCTCCCTTAAGTGTCCGGCCATTGGTACGTTTACCTTAATGGTAATATTTAAATAATGCGGCTGATCTGCGAAATGGGAACGTCGACTTTCGACAACCGGTACTGTGAGAAATTTCAAGACATAATAATCTGAGCTCTTGGTTGAACTTCTCTCATGCAGGTACGTGCCAATCTCCGACTCGCAGCGCCGACGAATGGAGAGGAAAAAAATGAGGGAGTGAATAAAGAGGGAAATAATGAAAGCGGAAACCGAGTTGGAGTTGTTTTACGGGAGAGAACATTAGTAGTACCATTAATTTACGACCTCTGACGAATGCCCGTCGATAAATCATTACACCGTACCTTTCGACAGCTGGTATTGTGAGAAATATCGGGTAGTTATATTTCACGGTGACGGAACAGGGAAAGGGTTTTGATTAAGCATTGATTTCATTTACCTTGCAGCTTATACATTTTTTTTACGACAAATTGTTTTTTTTGTTTGTAATATTGATATTTAAATATTGCAGTCTTTCTGTGAAATGAGAACGTTTCCTTGTAGACATAGTATTATATTATGTTATAAGAGAGGGAAGTCCGCGATTTCCGCCGAGCGAGAAGTTTGGTGTCCGAGCGAAACGAGGACAGAAATCACAGGAGGTGAAAATCCGCTCACTCCCGTGGAGCATACGATACTTTATGTAACTCATGCATGAAAAGTGTTCCTTCTCGTACCTGTCGAGAATGGCGTAAGTGGCGCTTTACGGCCAAGTGCGCCATAAATACTCGGCGCATACACACATCCGGCCGATCTTACTTTGACCACGTTTCTCGTTCTTTACGCACGCTTCTCGTTCTTTACGCACGCTTCTCGTTCTTTACGCACGCTTCTCGTTCTTTACGCACGCTTCTCGCATTTTACGCACGCTTCTCGCACTTTACGCACGCTTCTCGTACTTTACGCACGCTTCTCGTACTTTACGCACGCTTCTCGTACTTTACGCACTCGTTCCACAGGGAGCACTCGCCTTCGGTTCGTGCCTCTGTGGTACTCGTCGGCTCGAATGTCTCACTTCACAGCGTGTATATAAAGTTCCCTTTACCGCACTTGTATCGAAAATTATAATTTTCCGTCTGTGTTGCACGCAAGGAATGTCGTTATTTTAGCGAAGTCGGGAAAAAAATTGTTTTCCCATCGGTACAGAAAAAAGAACCTTTGGTTACACTCTTTTGAAACTCTTTTACAAACCGGACCTTCCGAACTAATCCAACTGTCTGGGCACCCCCTCGAATTCACCGCCCCAGACATAATAAGCTGAGCTCTCGGTTTCAAACTCCCCTCGTTATTTCTCGCTTTTTCACGGTTCAACTCTCGACCGGAAAACTACTTTTCCTACCCATTCAGCGAAATGAATAATCTTCCGGGCTGTCCCGGCCAGACGAGAAAAACACAAACGGTCCCAACTTCATTCGCATGCGGACGCTCCGAATCGTATCCGCTTCTCGAGGAGTTTTTATTTTCACGATTCCGATCCTACCGCTAGGGTAGATTTTTTTTATCTGTCGGGTCACGTCCGACATCGCGGTCCGTCAATGCGGAAAGGCCCGCGGCGCGGAGAAAAATGTATTTCACAGAGGATGAAAAGCGTCAGCGTTGGTGCTCGCCGGAAATTATGTGACGAGAACCGAGGCCGCTCGGCCAGCCGGTCCATCGGTCGAGTAATGAGAAACTCCGCGAGCGAACTCGAAACAGAAATTGCATTCTCGAAACGGAGCGAAAGACCTTCGGCGTTCCGCTAAGTAACGGCGAGATAGTGCCATAAAAAGTGAAACAATTTTTTTTCATACAATTCAAACTCGAAGTGGAAAAGCGCAAGGGCGTCAACGAGAATCGTGCAAGGGCGAGTTAATGATCAATTTCGAGCCCTGCCGAGCCAGCCTTCGTCAAGGGAAACGAACTTGGGCAGCTTCTCTCGAGATACATCACAATTTAGTGTAAAAAAAATGGAGCAAATTTTTATTTTTTAAAGTCGTTTTCGGTCATGAAAAAAAATCGGTCGTAAGTCGCGCCAAGAAGCTTTTCGTTCGATATATCATAACTTTGTGTTTAAAAAAATTAAATTAGGACGAACCAAATTTGGATTTTTTAAAATAATTTTCGGTCACGAATAAATTCGGTCCCTAGCCGCGCCAAGACGCTTATCATTCCATATATCACAATTTGTTTATTTATTTATTTAATCAATTAATTAATTAATTACGGGCTGGGTGAAAAACGGGCCCAATTATAAAGGCGATAGGTTTACCCATCCCCAGGAACAATGTGGGAGAGATCCGTTGT
Source organism: Ichneumon xanthorius (assembly GCA_917499995.1). Taxonomy (NCBI): domain Eukaryota; kingdom Metazoa; phylum Arthropoda; class Insecta; order Hymenoptera; family Ichneumonidae; genus Ichneumon; species Ichneumon xanthorius. The sequence goes on along the minus strand of OU824205.1, from coordinate 12,607,839 downwards.
ATATAAAATTTCATAAGTTTATCACAAGTACATTGCGAGGGCAAAAATAAGAATATAACAGATAGAAACTGAGAAGATTCGCAAGTATTATTATTCGAGTGGTAGAAACTTAAGGAGTCTGTTTTTAAAGAGGGGGACTCACCCTCCCCAAAGATTACCTAACTTTAAAGACGACCTAAATTTAAATTAACCTAATTTTAAAGATTACCTAAATTTAGTGTTAAAAAAAAAATTAAAATTGACGAAATTTACATTTCTAAAAAAAACGTTTGTTCACGAAACAATTCGGTCCTAAGTGGCGCCAAGAGGCTCCTTGTTTAATATACGACAATTTAGTGTTAAAAAAAATCAATTAAAATGGACCAAATTTACATTTCTAAAGATAATTTTCGTTCACAAAAAATGTCGATCCTAAGTCGCACGAAGAGGCTTCCCTTTCGATATGCAGATCGAGTGTTTGATTTTTAGCTTCCCGGAAGAAAAAGTTTATGTATTCAAAGCTCACGGGTACAAAAAAAAATCGCCCACTCCGTCGAACAATGGCGAAGCTGGCTGCGCTCGCTGTATTCGCAACCTCGAAACCCCACGAAAACCGCCGCGTTAGTATTTTTCTTCGGAAAAGTTCACCCGTCGTACGGCAGTCAAAGGATTACATCTTGCCACCGTTACGCACATCGGCGCACCTGCTGCATTCAACGGAGTCTTACCCATGGGAAAAGGAGCTCGGATTTTCTCGGTACAAGCTCTATTCATGGAAGTAAAATGATATCAAAGAAGGTTTTCTTTTTCGTCGTCGCCGGCGTTCGCGGCTCAAAGGGTTACACGTGTGAGCGAGCGAATCACAAAAAGGGCATTTTTCGCCCGGCGGAAGAAAGTAAACGAAGGAGAAGTGAAAAATCTGAGGTTTCCGTAAATAAAAAAAAAATATTACTTTACACCGATTTCTTTCAAAGTGTTTCGTGAATTTATGGGAATATTTTTAACGCCCTGCGACACATCGATGTCTGCTCGAAATTCGGCCCGGTTTAAAAGGTATGATTTTTTTTTTTTTTTTTAAATGTGTCTTAACTCTATTGTGCCCCGTGTTTCATTTTGCCCCGCGAAAGGAAGTAAACGAGAGCGAAGTGACAAAATTTGCGTTTTCCGACCCGAAAAGCCATAAGAAAAAAAATCAAATAAAAAAAAAGAATTCCTTTTCACCAATTTCTTTGAAAGTGTTTTTTGAATTACTGCGGATATTCTTAATCTCCTACGATTCATCGATGCCTGATGGAAACACAGCCCGTTTTAAAGCGTATGATTTTTTTTCGACAAATTTTTTGTGGTCCGTTTTGCCCCGTGTTCCATTTCGCCCCACTTGCCTACCTACGGTGGAAGACGAACCGGAAGTCGGAGTAAACAGAGTCGGATTTCACTAGTATAATACAGATCCGCTATGATGTAAATACGAATTTTCGTATTTCAATAACTCGCTGTAAAAATAACAGGTCGTAATTTTAGCGGCCGGTTTTCCGCCGCTGTAATTCGATGTATTTCGAGTTTAGCTACGTTTGTACGGAGCTCGGATTTCCTCGGTAGAAGCGCTGTTCACCTCAGCAACGTTACCAAAGAAGTTTTTCTTTTTTGTCGTCGCTCGCGTTCGCGGCTCAAAGGGTTACACGCGTGAGCGGGCGATGCATGAGCGAATCGTGAAAACGGCATTTTTTGCTTCGCGGAGGAAAGTAAGGGAAAGAAAATGTGAAGTGAAAAATGTGCGGTTTTCGTCACGAAATGCCATAAGAAAAAAAAAAATAATAAAAAATCATTCCTTTCCGCCGATTTTTACAAAAATGTTTCGTGTATTTATGCGGAAATTCTTAATGTCTCGCTCGATCGAAATTCGACCCGATTTAAAAGATGCGATTTTTTCGAAAAATGTATGACCCTGAAGATATCTGCGCGAGACTAAATTTCATCAAGTTATAAATCGTGCTTTTGCATTGCACAAACTTTGTTCGCGAACGTTTACTTGCAGAATAAAATTCTACAAGTGAACATTTTTTTTCTTTTTGAAGGAGTGCATTGCAAAGGAGTCATGCAAATATTGCCAGGTCATAAAAATTGCTGGTATTCCATTTTGCCCCGCGCCTGCCCTACTGAGGAAGACGAACCGGCAGACGGAGTAAACAGAGTCGGATTTCACCGTTTCAGGATAACGCAAATGCTCTGTAATGTAAATACGAATTTTCATATTTCCGTAACTCGTAAAAAGAACAGGTCGTAATTTAATGCGGCCGGGTTTTTCTTCCCAAACCAGTGGATTTATAGAGATTTGCTAAAGACGAAATTTAATGTCATGCAAATATCTTCAGGGTCATAAAAATGTCTGGAACTCCATTTTACCCCGTATTCCATTTTGCCCCACTCGCCTCCCTACGAAGGAAACCGAACCGGCAGTCGCGGTCGGATTTCACCGTCGCGAGATAACACAGACGCGCTATAATGTAAATACGAATTTTAATACTTCAGTAACTCGTTGTAAAATGAACAGGTCGTAATTTTATGCGGCCGGGTTTTTCCCGTCCCCACAGTAATTCGATGGCATCTCGAGCTTAGCTACGTTTCACTGCAAACTTCCAGTGGATGCCATTTCTGCTCGTTAAATTTTAATATTCCCGCCTCAATTAATTCAATCGCGACCGTTTCCCCACCGCGATTTCCATAACTAATTGACGGATTGCACGACGGTGAGTTTTAGTTTCGAATTTCAAGATTATTTCCGTTCCACTTTTAATCTCACTCCGTCTCTCTCCGGCCGCGACGAGGAAACCTCCCGACGTCGCGAATCGCGACGGATAATACTCGAACGGTTTGAAAGTTTCCAACGTCGCGCTCGTTATATAGATATACAAAATTGCCCGCTACGCGACTCGAGCCGCGAGCCGCGGCGCGTCTCCTCGACTCGCCGAAGACTGAGGACAATTTCGAGCAAAGGAAGCTTTCAATTGGAAACTGACTCCAGTCGGCAAACAAATTGGTCTCGATCGAAGGAAAAAAAAAAAAAAATTCATCGGCCGATTTATAAATTAAAAAAAAAAATATATCAGTGAGAGAATGAGCCGTAAAGAGTTGCGGAGGTTGAGGTGAGGGAAGCTCACCAGAGGCTCTAATAAAGAAACTTCTTGATGCTTATCGAGGGGTGGACGAGGAAAAAAAAAAATATGCTCTCTCGCCGCCAAAGGAAGCGTCCCGAGTTTTTCCGCGGAGTGTTGACGCGCGAACTTTAATAACGTACAACCTTGACGTCACTCGCGTGGAAACGTATCTTCTCTATAATTATTTCGCGGACTTGCAACGAGGGATGACCGCGGGCGAGCCGCGGGGTCGTCGATAAGCGGGCTTGTGGATTTTTTTTCCATCGGGAAATAAAATGTAAAAAAAACTTCCCTCGCTGGAGAGCAAAATTAAAGAGTAATAATGAAACGGAGAGAAGTTTGCACTGAGACGACGACGTTAATTGAGTTTCTGAAAAAAAAAAAAAATTCGGATGAAAATCAGGGACTATTCTCGTCAACCTCGTTTCCTCGTTTTCCAATCATTTTTGGGTGCACTTCAAAAACTTCAATTAAAAAATGAAGAAAAAGTTTTAGTTGTAGAAACCAACTTGCTCGCCGTCGAATCTGGGTACTATTTTATGTTGCGATTTCCGTTCTATTTTGTCGGGTAATTTTTGGGGTCGGTGACTCCGTGTGGACGAAGAGTTGGTACGTGGAAGAAACAAGTTTACTGAGAGAGCCAATTGAAAGGAATTGCAACCCGTAATCCGGGAAGGTCCGTTTCGTCTAAACGTCAGTCGGGGCAGAGCTGGATTCGCAGAGGTAGCGGCAGAATCCACAATGTTAATTGAGTCTCCAAAAAAAAAGCCTCCGAAAAAAAAAATCTCAAATAAAAATCATGGAAGTTTTACCTTTGATTCTCCCAAACCCTTCCCCCAAGTGCTTCAATCTTGAAGCGCACACGGGATTGTCCGATCGATTTTCTGTGCACTTCAAAAACTTAAAGTCAAAAAACAAGAAAAGTTTTGGGTATCAAAACAAACTTGCTTCAAGTCAAAACTATGTGCTGTCTTGTCTTGCAATTTTTGGGGTCGAAATAACCCCTAGTGGGCTCGAAAAATTGGTACAAGAAACAAATAAGTTCGTTGAGAGAGTTAAAAAACGCCAACCGAAAAGGCATTGTAACGCTGACAAAAACAATCGATTGAGTCAACAAAATGAGCGCTTACGGGCGGCGAAACAAATTTTTGGTTGATCGAACAAAATAATTGTCATAGTAATTAAAGAAAAATTCGATTCAACGGCCTGTTAGATTGGTCAACGAGGCATTTCTTTCGATCAACCAAACATTTGTTTCGTCACCCGTAAGCGCACATTTTGTTGACTTAATTGATTTTTTTTCTGCGAACCGTTCAGGAGAACTCGTAATGCGGGAAGGACCGTTTCGCCTAAACGTCGTTCGGAGTAAAGCTAGATTCGCAGAGGTAGAAGTAGAGGCAAAAACCACAATGTTAATTGAGTCACCTAAAAAAAAAAACAAAAATGAAAAATCTCGAATAAAAATCATGGACCTTAAGTTTCGGTTCTCGTTAACGCTACACCCAGAAAAATAATTTATTTGACAGCCACCGGTTTATTTGGTTTAAGTAAAATATTTATTTGATTTAAGTAAAATATTTATTTGATTTAAATAAATATTTATTTAAATAAAGTAAATAGTTACTTAAATCAAATAAATATTTATTTAAATCAAATAAATATTTTACTTAAACCAAATAAACGGTGGCCGTCAAACAAATTATTTTTCTGGGTGTGCAGACGTGTGCAGACCTCCGTAGCGAATCTTGAAGGGCACATGGGATTTCCAATCGGTTCTCTGTGCACTTTAAAAACTTGGGTGAAACATTCCGAACATCTTTTCATAAAAATCTTGATTTCTTTTCCACCAAAAAGAAAACTTCCTCTACGAGGAAGCAAAAACAAGAAAAAATATTTAGTTATCAAAAAACTTGCTCGAAGTCCAATCTGCGGACTATCTTGTCCTGCGATTTTGGGGTCGGAGTGACCGAGAATGGACTCGAAAGGTTGGTAGGTGAAAGAAACAAGTTCGTCGAGGGAGTTGAAAAAAAGGCCAATCGAAGGGTATTACAACCTTTCAGGAGAATCCGGAATCCGGGAAGGACCGTTTCGCCCAGACGTCGGTCGGAGTAAAGCAAGATTCGCAGAGGTAGAGACTGGAGACTACGTGAAAAGCCGGCAAAGAGCCCGAGAGCTTTTCCCGAAAGCTCCTGGGCTTGCCATACCAGCACTTCTCCAAAGGTGGAATCCGTCGACTTTCGTGAAAGCCTCGGACTCCGAGAAAACACGAACTATCTACTATTTTTATTTTTTTTATATTTTTTTATATACATGTATTTTTTTAAGCAAGATTTTCATTTCGAAGACAAAAAATGCATCGTCTTCTGCGAAGAAATTTATGAGATCTACGTTCCTCGAGAGCCCAGGTGTTCCGAAGTGCGGTACATCCATCCTGCGATAGCGTTGCGGAAGGGAACGTGACGCGCGAGCAAACGAGGCCAAGGCTTATGATGTATATAAGAAAGACCGGGGCAAAATGGACTGGCGAAACAAGCGGATTCCACGGCAATCGATACATTATTCGCCATTTAGAAAAACTCGAACTTTCGCCGCGAACAAGTAGTTTCTTCGAAGTTCGAAAGTTCCGTTTATAACGTACCGATGCGAATTCTGTTTCAACTGGGGTGAGGGGGAAAAATATTCGATGCGCATTTCTTTACGTCTCGTTAAATAATCCCGTCTATACGGTCCATAAGTCCCTTAGAGAAAAAATACATAAAAAAGGGAAAATGAAAGGCGGGGATTCATTTAATTTTCTCTAACGCAACGAGCCCGAGCGGCTAAAAGGATTTATACGTTTAAATACTTCACTGGTAAACGTCCACAAACTTTTTCTTTTCGTCTTATTTTCACGATTTTTTTACAGGAAAAATAAGATCCAAAACTAACGAAGTAATGAAATTAAACAAACTGTAAAATTTAAAAATATCGTAACATTTTTAAGAGCCGTACATTTTTTAACTGTAAAATTGTAAAAAAATCATGGACGTTAATGACAAGTAATGTTTGATCCACGCACAAGCATTTTTTACCTAGCGGCCTCAGATATATAATGAATAGAAAATTAAAAAACCTTCACCAGAAAAATTCCACAATTTTTCATCTTTAATCCCAAAATCATAATTTTCTTCAGTCAAAAGCACGATCCACCCAAAAAACCAGTTACAAAATTAATCGAATTCTGAAATAAAAAAAAAAGTTGTAAAATTTGAAGATAACATTTAAAACCTACTAAAATTACGAAAGAATTCTCGGACATTAATGCCAACTAATCTTTGTTACATCCCCAATAACTTTTTACCTAGGGGCCCCAGAGATAACGAATAGAAGGCTGAACACTAATTTCCATGTGTCTTGAGTCCTCGGTCGGGAATTCTGTGCGGCGAGACCCTTTTTGTTCCGGCGGGTCGAAAAGCTCATTCGCTCGGTATTTTCTTTTCACTCCTCGCCCCTTCGTCCCTCTGCGCGCTCTCGCAGACACCCCTTTTGATCCTCGCCTAATGCAGTATGCTGGAATCGACGTGAGTCACTGTATACACAGACGGGGCGTTGAGGGAGCTCGTTCGCTTCCCGAGTCGTCGACCCTTCTTCATTGCCAGCGCTCCCCCGTCCGGATACGCGCTCGAGAGCTCGAGTCCCGCTCGGGGTGGATGTAACGCTACGCCGAGGGATGATTCTCGCTTCTCGCCTCTCGCCTCTCCAGCTTTTAACCTCCCCTTTATCTTCATCTTCGTTCCGCTCGACGCTTGTCTCCGCCAGTCACTTTTACCCGGCGCGAGCCCCGTCCGTGGTCCGTAAAATTGCCCGCCCCGACGAAACATTTGTCCCCGACGGCGGCGAGGGCGGCTCGCCGAGTCCGCGGTCTCAGCCGCTCCGCTTATATCGCCGACGAAAATAAAACGTTCTGATTTTTCTCAATTTCAAGCGCCGACGGAACGAACTCCCCCTTCACCGAGACAAATGTTTTTATTATGCGGCGTCTGGGACGAGCTATTTTCGTACTTCGATGACAATTCACCACCGTGGAGACCGGCGAGGGATTAATTTAAGGGAGGTTGATGTGTAAACTCGGAAAAACTTAATAAAATTAGTGAAATCGAGGAAAGTTTTTTTTTTCTAAAATTTGCGACTAGGATTTATCGATGGAAGATTTAATTGAGCGGGTCGTGTGAGTTGCGTTTGATTCAAATTTTGGGGATTTCGGTTCGCAGAATTGTATTCTGGGATAAATATATTAGGGTGAGTATTCGAAAAATAGTTTCATTGATTTTAGCGCATTTTTTTTATTTTTATTTTTTTTTTTTTGACAATTCGCCACCGAGGAGACCGTCGAGGGATTAATTTAAGGCAGGTCGCTGTGTAAACTCGGAAAAATTTAATAAAATTAGGGAAAGTGAAATAAATATATTAGGGTGACTATTGGCAAAATAATTTCATTGATTTTAGTGCATTTTGCTTCCTCATAGAGGAAGCTTTTTTATTATTTTATTTCTTATAACGGTAATTAAACTTTTATTAGACTCGGGCATCTGTCATAATCGTGCAAAAATTTCGCATCGGTAATGGTCGAATTTTTTTATAAAGTTTTCTATCTGCCCTCACTTTATAATTTTTTTTTTTTAATAAAGACTCGCCCGTTTTGCAGAAATTAGATTAAACGGCTGAGCAACTCGAGCTCCTCGCGATGTAGTTCACGTACTTCATTATATTCTATTATCATTTTTTACCCGCGCCGGTAGCTCGTTATATTCCCCGTCGCGTGTCGGAAATCTCATTGCTAGTTGCGTCATCTCCGCAGCGTGAAGAAAAAAAGGTAGACAGGCGTGCAAGAATCTAAAGAACTAACTTGATATTCAAACAATAATATTAATAATACGAAATAAAAATAAAATCAGATACGCAATAATTTTTTTCCAATATTTGCGTCATCTCCGTAGTGTAAATAAAAAAAATTAGATATAGATGTGTAAGAATTAAAAAAACTCGATATTCAAACAATAATAATAATAATACAAAATAAAAATAAAACCAAATACGCAATAATTTTTTCCCAATATATTCCGATTGGTTTCACGAGCCGCCATTCACAGCGATCCGGTGTAATTCCATGATCGAACACGTGGATTCTAATTTACGCGTCGCGACGAGAAACCATTCGAATAATCGAATGATCAATTGTGAGGCAATGCACATAGAAATTCCGTGAAACCCTTGTAATTTTATGTTAAATTTAATACCCAATTCAGCGACGCAACTCGCCTACGTGCCGCCGAAGGATCTTCGATCTGCAAGGCTAGCACGACCGGGACAGAATTTTTTTTTTTTTTTTTTTTTTGATCGCGTCAGCGCTTATCTCGTGCTCCATTTTTCTCGGAACATACGCAGCAATAATACGACGCAGCAAACCATACGTATTCGGTCGAGGCACTCCCGCGCGAGGGCTTCGTCCCCAAAGTATAATTTTCCTCTCGTTATATCAGACACGCGTTGTAAAACGTATCCGCACCTCCTCTGCGTCGCGCTTCTGCATTCCCAAATAAAGAATTTTATTCTATTTATTTTGCCGGCGAAACTAAGTCTATATACAAAGTATATAAAAAGTATATACATTTTTTTTATTGCAGCGCATAGTCAAAGCTCCCGAGGGTCAAAGGTTGAAGATCCAAAAATTGTGAATTTACAGCGTGAAAATTGTTCTCCACTGTTTCGAGCTCGCGCACTCGAGAATTCGTTTCCTCGTTGAATTCAAGAGCGACGGAGCATTTGAAAGATTTCACGTAAATTAAAAAGTAGCGAGTTTTCGGTAATGCAAAATTGAGTCAGCCACTGTTTTTGGGCAGGAAAAAGTTACGGCTTTATATTTTTGTAACAGACGTTTGATGAAAAAAATAGGTAGATTGAGAGAAGGATCTCGGAAAGACTTCCAAGCCATATGATAAATTTCTACAAAGTAAAATGACACACCGGTGCAACGACTAGCAATATGGAAAGTTTTCACAGGGTCATAAGAATTTTTATCCAACCCCTAGATTCACTTTTTCCAGAAGTCCGGTTGGGAAAATGTTGCATACCCTGTTAAGAATTTCGTGAACAAAACTAATAATTCCGTGGATTAAAACTGCGAATTCCGTGGATTAAAACTGAGATTTTCGTGGATTAAAACTAAGAATTTCCTCGACAACATTTTCATGTGCGTATACATAAAAAAAAATTGATCACCATAATATGGCGGTATAACGTGCAAATTTTTAAAAACCGTTTCGCGATCGCGGCGCCACCGAATACTATATTTTCCGATAAGAAGAACTTGTTCTATTCTATCAAAAATTATTCTAGCAAAAATTACGGGACATTTGGGTAATATCTTAGCGACAGCTAAGATTACCATATTTCCTAACAGGCCGTCTCAACTTTAATACGAACGTATGCCACAATGCCGCTGTACTTCCCACATCCCCGAAAGTTCTGTCTGTTTTTACCAGATTTATGGTAATTTCTGTCAGATCCTTCTCTCACTGTACCAGTGGAAGACATTCACTCGTCCTAGCAGATCCAAATAAAAACTACAAAACAATTCACCGTCCGCTTTTAGAAACGGAACGACCACAACAGAGAATTCCGACCGTTCCCCCAACTTGGAAACTCGCGCTGCCATGTACAAAAAAAAAAAAACATAAGAAAAATATATAAAATATGTAAATTCCAGATGAATGTATTTCTGTTCAAAATGGCCAATAAATTATTATTATTATTATTATTATTATTATTATTATTATTATTATTATTATTATTATTATTATTATTATTATTAGACGCGACAATCGCGCTTCCCCGGCAGCGAGGCTGAGTTATTAAGATTCGCGACGAATAGTCCGAAAGCGACGGGAGCAAAATTGGTTAGATCGAAGACGACTCTGAGGAGGTCGAGCAGCGACGTCGCTGTGTGCTCTTCGACTACGGAAGCGGAAGAGCCAGACAGAGTTCTCTTTTTGTGAATGCACAGAACAGTTTTGTTGGGCGAAGAAGCGACAAGAGACGTCGGGGGATGAAAATTTATCGAGGGAATTTGCGAGCCAAATGACTGCCTATTTCTCGGCCTGTGTACACATTCGCGGCCTCCTTGTTCGCGCTAATGGCCGCGAGGGACTCGGAAGACAGCGATGTTTGTATACCGACCGACGGTAAGGCAGAGTCTGACGCACGTTCGCGGACGTTTGTGTTCTCACCCTTCCGCGAGATCGCTCGGCGCGCAGCACTACAAATGACAATTAGACGGGATGCGGCGCAAGCAGCGAGCATCTAACCGGCTCTCTCCTTGAACTCTCGAGTGTCTCGAGTACACTCCGATGCATCGACAGATCCATTAGCCTGGAAATACGGGAGTCTCGTTTGCCAATAATGCCCGAGCTGCGGGTAGGGTAGAGCGGGGCAAAATGGGGCAACGGGGCAAAACTAAATTTTCCAATCATTTTTGGATCGGACAAGGTGGCAAAACTGGGCAGAAAAGCCTGATGTATCCGACAGGGCGAATTCGGGCATCCAAAAATTATTGGAAAATGACGTTTTGCCCAAAAAACCCGTTTTGCCCCATTTTGCCCCGCTCTACCCTATATCGAACTGTCTCGAGCGGTGTACATTTGACGATTAACACCGCTGCTCGTCGACGTAATGGATGGACTCGGCAATGCCGATTGATATCGCCGAAGGGGAAATTAAAAATGTGGGCGAAGGGCTGAAGGCCGTTTTTACCGATCTTTCATTTTCCAGGATTGTCGTTGTAAACGTTGTAACTTCCGAACAAACAACAGTTCGGAACAAAAAAAAAAATTCCATTCGGCTGCAAATTGGTCTTGTCGGGCGGAGTCGATTTCACTGCAGTGAAACCCGGACATCGGCACTCGCTGACGAGGTACGGAGTAACAAACATCGCGGTCAGATAAACAATGAATGCCGGTCTGAGGCACTAAATATCAGAGCTAGGAAAATACGGTGATTACTTGAAGTACGCATTGAATGATCAAGCAATGAGTCAGTGCCCAGTACACATACCTTCAGCTATTAAGTTCTGCGTGTACTCAATACTTTGCAGTGCTGCAAGTACTTGCTACTTCAATACGTAATTCAAGTACTTAGGGTAATTCAACTACTTAGGGCAATCCAATTACTTAGGATAATTCAACTACTTAGGGCAATCCAATTATTTAGGATAATTCAAGTACTTAGGGCAATTCAATTACTTGGGATAATTCAAGTACTTAGGGCAATCCAATTACTTAGGATAATTCAAGTACTTAGGGTAATTCAAGTACTCAGGGTAATTCAAGTACTTAGGGTAATTCAATTACTTAGGATAATTCAAGTACTTAGGATAATTCAAGTACTTAGGATAATTCAAGTACTTGGGGTAATTCAAGTACTTGGGGTAATTCAAGTACTTGGGGTAATTCAAGTACTTAGGGCAATTCGCGCAGCACTGCTAAATATAGCCGTCCAGACTTGATGGTAAAACGGTCTCAATCTTTTCCGTATCCAAAATATTTCCAACTATGCAAATCTGGCAAAACAAAAGAAAAGTCTTATGACGCAGGTGGTCAAAGGATATTCAATACCTTCATACAACGGCGCAACGGACCGAGAATCGGTATCAGTTTCTTCGTCGAGGATATTGAAGAAATTTCGCGTCTCTCGGTAAACTAAGCGCGAGAGATATGTCGGCAAAACGTGCGGTATTACAAGTCGTTCCTTGGAGGGGTGGGCGGTCGGTAAAGTAGGGCACGAAGAACAGCAGCGAAATTGGTCCTCGGGCGAGTTCAGCGGGTTTCGGCCAAGACAATATAAATTCGACTGGGAAGTCTCTCGGTCCCTCCTGAGCAAACCCGGCGAAACAAGAACCGCGGAAAACAAACCGCGAGCCCGGCACGAGGGCAGAGGGCAGAGTTCGACACGCGGAAAAATTCACAAAGCGGGGGCGATATTACAATCTCGTTTGGCATCCACGAACCGCAAGTTTGCGCGAGCCGATCCCGAATCTTCCGCGCTATGCGATGCGCCGCAACTTTATAAACATCTATATATATATAGGGGAGAGCGGGGCAAAATGGGTCAGAGTGGAAATGCTATCCTTTTTCTCAATGTATTTGAAGATTAACTCACCGCGTTTGTATTTTATCATTTTATTATATTGAAAATAATGTCTGTATGTGCAATTACGAATTCTTGAAATTTGCTCTATACATCCAGAAAAAAAAAAATTTGGCGGTCACCGTTTATTAAGATTAAGTAAAATATTTATTTGATTTAAATAAATATTTATTTAAATTAAGTAAATAGTTACTTAAATGAAATAAATATTTATTTAAATCAAATAAATATTTTACTTAATCTTAATAAACGGTGGCCGTCAAAATTTTTTTTTTTTCTGGGTGTATGGATGTATCAAACTGCGAAAGGTATTATCTTTCGCAGTTTATACATCCATGTACAGCAAATTTCAAGAGTTCGCAATTCCACTCTATATTTATTTTTACTCGAATACGAAGCAACTGTTTCCCTGCGTCTTTTCGTTTGCATTTTGCGCGTCGAGCGTCTCGAGCTCCTCCTAGTTGGCACATATACGAGCCCCACTCACTCATAAATTTTTTTTTTTTTTGTTACATTAACAAAGGTTGTTTTGCTGCGGTAGCAAATCGCCCCAAGTGAAAATTTTTGCTATCTACTGCAAAGTTACAAGCTGGTTTTGTTATCTAAATTCCTTACGGTAACAAAAATCTTATACCAACAAATTTGTTTCTCCGTGTGCCCCGCTGTTCCATTTTGCCCCTCTCTCCCTTGTATATAGCTGGGACCGTCTCGGGAGAAAACTTTGCCCCGGGAAAACTTTTCAACCCCTATCCAGTGAGCGAGAAACCATCGTCGATCTTTTCCGGGAGCGCGAGTGCCGCTGCAGTTGGCTGCAAACTCCCGCCCGAAGATACATCGCCCTGATAAGGCGAAGGGGGCGGGGGAGAGCTTAGCGAAATCGCGGATCCCCTGTTCTCGAATGAACTACGGATGCTGTATAGCAAATGTGATTAAAACTTATCATCGCTTTCGCAAAAAAAAAAAGAAACATTCTTGGGACGGAGAAGAGAACGGCCAAAGTTATTCACCCTGTCCGGGAAGTTAAAAAAAAAATAGTACCCGATGTTGCAGTCCCGGAATTTGAGGCGTGGAAGGGCTCATGGGACTTGCTCAAGACGATTCCAATTACGAACTATTCAAATCAAATTAACTGCATTATATATTATATATTATATATTATATATTATATATTATATATTATATATTATATATTATATATTATATATTATATATTATATATTATATATTATATATTATATATTATATATTATATATTATATATTATATATTATATATTATATATTATATATTATATTGTAAAAAGAAAAAACAAACCAATACATATATGAACACTTAAGCAGCCACAGCAAGTATTATTATTATTATTTTTTAAAAATGCATAAAAAAATAAAATAGAGTTGTAGGTGCTCGGAAAGGCTCGAGCTTACAACGTGAAAGAAAGGGGCTTTTCCGGGAGCGCGAGTGCCGCTGCAGTTGGCTGCAAACTCCCGCCCGAAGATACATCGCCCTCATAAATCGCGGATCCGCTGTTCTCGAATGAACTACGGATGCTGTATAGCAAATGTGATTAAAACTTATCATCGCTTTCCCAAAAAAAAAAAAAGAGAAACATTCTTGGGACGGAGGAGAGAACACCCAAAGTTATTCACCCTCTCCGGGAAGTTAAAAAAAAATAGTCCCCGATGTTGCAGTCCCGGAATTTGAGGCGTGGAATGTCGTGAGCCGCGCCACTTCCGCCCTCTAATTCTCGTCGCGAAGGGCGGGCGAAGGGGGAACTTAATTAAGTCGCGTGACTCGGGCTTTTCACGATAATTTGAAACGTGAACTTTCGCCGCTCGACACACACGTAACTGAACTGTGCATAATATCTGGACTACAAAAAAAAAAAAAAAAATTTAATAATAAAAAAAATATGTGGAATGAAAGTTATCGGCGTTGCCAAAGGGCGAATTCATCGTGCTAGTTTCAGCAATTTCTTCCCGCATATCGCGGCGAGCGTTCGTTATCGGCGACTCTGGTGTATCACGCTTCGGCTCGAAGTGCACACGTAGCCCGGGCACTGCAACGAGTCGAACAAACTAGCGTGATTCGCCAAAGTTCGGTCTCGATGCACGCCCGAGTGGGACCTTTCCGAGCGCTCGTTAACATGCGCGGCCCTCCTTGTGGCCTCTCGTAATTTTCCGCGGCCCGAAAATTTGCATAATTAACCATGCGCCTAATGGTTGTCCGCGTCGGCAGCGGCAACATCGTCCTATCGTCGCGTCCGGCGAGCGACGTTTCACTTCTGCGAGCGAGGGATTGCGGGAAAGCGAGCCGGCAGGCTCGGCGAAACTTTTACGGCAAGTTTTGCCACTCGCCGCTTTCCATCGCCCTCTCGCTTCCTCGCCTACGGTGCCTTGTGGCTCACTTACCCCGCCGAACACACCAACTCGTTCTATCTTCGACGTGTAAAATAAATATGAATTAAAAATGAAATCAAGGTAATGTAAAAAATAACATAAAATAGAGTAAAATAAGGTAAAAAAATAAAAGAATAAATATATGAGAGTTGGGCTGGGATGGAACTAGTCAAGGATAAGGAATTGAGATTTTATGACGGAGCAACTGGAAATACCCAAGAAAGACAATCTATAAAATAAAATTGAATAGACTAAAATAATGTAAAAAAAATAAAAAAATAAAAGAAAAAATATATTCGTGTTGGGCCGCGATGGAACTAGTCAAGAATAAAGAATTGAGATTTTATGAAGGAGCAACTGAAAGTGCCCAAAGTTTTAGCGGTAAGCAAGTCACTAGAAAAAAAAAGGTTCGAAGGACTGAAGGGATAAACTATTTTAATACGCTATGGGCGAATACGAGCAAAGAGTGGAGTTAAAAAGAAGTTAAACGAAGAATTTCTCTTTTCAAGCGATGGAAGCGAAGAATGTTAAAGACTGCATTTTTGTTTTTATTTAAATGGATTCCTTTTCAGAAACATTAAATGTTGTGTAAAGATTCTATGTTAGTCACATTTTGTTTTAAACTTAGGTTGGGCGATTGGGGGTCGCGAACACGCTCATAAGGGCTCATGCGACCTGCTCAAGGTGATTGCAATTACGAACTATTCAAATCTAATTAACTGTATGTTATTATATATTATTAAAAAATTATTTAAAAAAATTATTAAAAAATTATTTAAAAAAATTATTAAAAAATTATTTAAAAAAATTATTAAAAAATTATTTTAAAAAACCTAATGTACACCTAAGCACCCACAGTAAATATTATTATTATTATTTATATATTATTATTATAGTAAATATTATTATTATAATTTAAAAAAATGTAAAATAAAATAAAATAGAGTTGTAGGTGGTCGGAGAGGCTCACGCTTACAGCGTGAAAGAAAGGGAAGATCGGAGAGCGACGGGGGAGCGTAGTATCGGCAACCCTTAGTCGCGCGAGCCCAACCGAGCTGCGTACAGTGCAGTGAGCCAGACGCTGGTTAGCTATTTATACGTTGCTTCTCGAGAACCGCCGGTACAGTCGAGGACGAGACGAACTTTGTCGAGGTGGGATGAATCTTGAGGGAGTGACCGTGGGCAAGAATTTGAGCTAACGAGAAGGACGAGAAGGGCTCAGGAAAGTTTGCTCGAGGGCTCCTCTCCGATGCGCTGCATTACTGATAGGTATCGTCCTTTGTACACCGGTAAAACGGCTCTCGAGACCACTCGGCGAAGCTTTCATGCAAAGCCGGGAATGACGTCTGTTTTTCCGTGTAAAAATTGCCATGCTTTGATGTGGTCATTCTCGGGCAGAAGTCAGAGTTGAGGGCTGTATCGGGCATCGTTATCGGCGAAGGGACGAAGAGCTGAATGTTTCACGTTCGGCGCGACAGGGTTTTAATATTTAATCGATAACTGCGAGAAGATTTAATCGAACAAGGTATTTTAAGATTTAATCGAACGAGGTATTTTAAGATTTAATTGACAAGGTATTTTGAGGTTTAATTGAAAAAGGTAATTTAAGATTTAATCGAACACCGATAATCGGAACCAATATTGATTCCGTTAAATCGTCTGTCGAGACCGCGCGGCGATGTTATCATGCAAAGTCGTCAACAACGTATAGATTTGGTCTGTTTTTCCATGCAAAAATTGCCACGCTTTGATGTGGTAATTTTTGTGCTGAAGTTAGGGATCTTCATTGGCTGGCGGGTAATTGCCCACTCAACCCTCCGGACTCTATAATTATAAAATTATAAAATTATAAAATTATAAAATTATAAAATTATAAAATTATAAAATTATAAAATTATAAAATTATAAAATTATAAAATTATAAAATTATAAAATTATAAAATTATAAAATTATAAAATTATAAAATTATAAAATTATAAAATTATAAAATTATAAAATTATAAAATTATAAAATTATAAAATTATAAAATTATAAAATTATAAAATTATAAAATTATAAAATTATAAAATTATAAAATTATAAAATTGCGCATTATTATCCTCAGTAATACCAGATATCTGGTGGTTCGCGTCAATCTATGTGTGATTTTTATTACTATTTCCCCCTCCGACTAACGGATCACTGACCCGGGTCCTTCAGCCCACATTTCAATATTTAATCCTTAACCGCCAGGCGATTTAATCGATCGCGTTCGGTGGACATGTTTTCGCAGCATCGAACCAACAAGTAATCATCGTCATTAATGTACCGGGTTATCATTATCAGTGTTCCGATGAACCGATGAATATAAACCAGCACTCGACAGCGCAGTCCTGAAAGCCAAACAGTTCAGGGCGCGATGTAACCGGAGCTGGTCGCGGTTGCCTTCGATTTCGGGATAGTGGAACTGTTAGCCAATAAAGTGGATATGCAGCGGATGTGCACTGAATAGACAGTGGATATGCAGTTGGCAGGGAGGGGCGCGACTACACGATCGTGCAGTGAAGAGGGAGTGATCGAGAGGACGAGATAGAGACGAAAGGGTGAGCGAGGCTCGCCGCTCGCCCGCTATTTGCGATCGAACCAATTCGATTCCGTTCGAGTGCAGTATGTGGAATTTCATCGGCGATCGGCAGAGCGCCCGGTACCGACCGCATACACTAAAGCACCGCCCGATCTCGTCGACTCGACTGTACGACCGTGAAATTTTCCTCCGGGCAAAGATATCGCCGGCCGCGCGATTCCCCCCGATAAATCCACTTCCGCGCGATAGTAAACTCAATTTCGCTGTCTCTCACGCTCGAGAAAATCGGCCCTTTCTTTATTCGAGGCTTCGTCGAGACTTCCGGAAGAGAATTGTTGCAGCCCGACGCTCGCAAGGCTTCGGGCTCCGCGGCGCAGTGGTGGGAGTCAATGTATCGTCAGACAATATTGCGCGAGGAAGAGCGGGGCGGCGAGTCGGGAATTTTCTCGCCGGCGGGCCGTGGGCGACTTCCGGTTCGACAACCACACTGTCCCGGGGCTTTAATCGTCCGAACCGGCAAGCCGGGAATCCCCGAGAAGGCGCGCACGCGCGCTTTGGTGGATAGCGGAGAGTCAGAAAGAGCCGAACAGTTATTGTTCCCGACGGCGAAACGTGTATAGGGGAGGTGGGGGCAAAACGGGCGCCTCGACTAAAAATAGGTGTTGGAGGCGAAACGGAAATCGTCTCAACTTTTTTATAAAGGACTTGTTTCAGTTTTCTGATGCTCTACAGAAATTTTTTTCGACAATTTGTTGAGCAAATTAATTTTGGTTAAGAGTTGGTTAAGAGTTGGTTCAAAGTTGGTTAAGATCTGCTTAAGACTTGGTTAAGATCTGCTTAAGGCTTGGTTAAGACTTGATTAAGACGTGATTAAGACTTCATTAAGACTTCATTAAGACTTCATTAAGACTTGATTAAGACTTCATTAAGACTTCATTAAGACTTGATTAAGCCTTGATTAAGACTTGATTAAGACTTGATTAAGACTTGATTAAGACTTGATTAAGACTTGGTCAAGCGTTGGTTAAGACTTGGTTAAGACTTGGTTAAGACTTGGTAACTTTATTTTATACCCTTTATTAAAACTTGACTTTTGTATCGATAAGTAGATCAAATAGAATTGTATTTTTATAAAGAATTTTTTTTCCGCGTTTCGTTTATCTTTACTTTTTCTTGTTTTATTATTAACAAAAGAAGACATCGGCATATCGTGAAAAATGATTAAAGACAAAATTTAAATTTTTGTCTTGGTGCACGTTTTGCCCCCTACTTTTGTTTTCATTCAAGGTGCCCGTTTTACCTCCCTGCCCTTTTGCCCCATCTCTCCCATGTCTTGCCCGACCGTAGACAAGACCAGTTGCACTCGGCTCGCGGTGCCAGAAGCAACCAACAGCCCCAGCTGCACGATTCAGATGCGACTTCCCCAGAGCACGAGTTTACATCGTTCCGCTGCTGTTCGCTATCGCGCGCGCTCCCCCGGGCTCGAAACGAGCAACCCTTTACATCATCACAGTACATGTTTATATACACTAACTATAGACGGTGCAAGGTGCTTTGCGCTGCTTCTACATCGAGAATGCCGACATACTTCATCGTACCGTTTCGAGTTGCGCGGGGCAGTAGTAACAGTCGATCTATCGTCAGACAATATTGCGCCACGAACGGGAGATTTGTCGAACAATTTTATTTTTCATCAATTTGTCAATAAACGTTTCGCAATTATTATTATGCGATTAATTAATCAATTAATCTTTTCATTACCTTTAATATGCTTGATTATTTTCAGATTTTTATACCATGCAGAAGTGTTTGCAAAATTCCCTCTCATTTATCTGAAACTTATGCGAAGTGAAACGGTATTCGTAAGGACTACCTTAATAGTCCGAACGGGAAGCCGGGGAATCCCCGAGCCGCGTGCGCGCGCTTTGACGGATAACGAAGAGTCCAAAAGAGTCGAACAATTATTCTTCCGGACGGCAAAACGCGGATCTATATTTCCCGCCCGTAGACAAGAAAAGTTGCATTCGTTTCGGGCTGTCGGAAGCAGAACGAACAGCAGCAGCTGCGCGATTCAGTCGCGACTTTGCCAGAGCACGAGTTTACATCGTTCCGCCGCTGTTCGCTATCGCGCGCGCTCCCCGAGCTCGAAACGCGCGACTTTGCCGGAGCACGAGTTTCCATCGTTCCGCCGCTGTTCGCTATCGCGCGCGCTCCCCGAGCTCGAAACGCGCAACCCTTCACATTTTCACGCTACAAATTTATACGGGCTGACTATACGCGGTGTAAGGCGCTTTGCGCCGCTTGTACATCGAGAATGCGGAGGCGCACTCGAAGAGCGTCAGAGGACGGCGAACGGAAAAGTTCAACGTCGTCGGTCGATGCCGGGAATCGTGTCACGAGACTCGTTACCCTCGCGCTGTACGTGATACGCAATTTAAATCACGATTAGTAATCTTCTCTTGAAATCGAGCTGCCGTTGCCGCTCACCTGACGCTCACGCTAAATCGATTAACGGTGGCTCTCGTTTGTTTTTACAACGGCTCCGAACGGATTTGTATGCACAGGCTCTGCGGGAGCCCCAGGGATGAGACGAGATCCAGTATCGATAATTGCGAAGCGTCGGTACAATCGAATTCAGTGAATTGATTGAAAAAAATATATATATGTATATATTATATTTTTTTAATTGGTGAGAAAATGTGTTCTTGATAAGCGTTTTTATTTTTTAACTGGTCTGCAGTTTCTTCGACTGAAATAAAATAATAAAAAAGTTAATTGGTGAGAAAATGTATCCTTGGTTGCTGTTTTTTTTTTAAGGTAGTCGGAGCGGTAAAGACCCGCCAAAATTTCGAACACTTTTCGATGGGATAAAAGTCTGAAAAAAATCAAGTATATGGGAGGTGTTGCAAAGATTTTTTTTGTGAAATAATAATTCCAATTTGTTATCAACAAATTGAAGATAAAAATCATTATTCAACAAATTACCCGGCAACTTAACTGTTTTCAGCAAAACGGTATTTGCAGCGCCTCCCAGATGGTTGATTTTTTGCAGATTTTTATCCCATCGAGAAATTATTAAATTTTTCCCTCAAACTCGCGTTTGGCGGGACTTAAGTGGTCTGTAGTTTTTTTACTGAAATAAAAAATAAACGAATAAGTTTGTGAGAAAATGTATCCTTGGTTCTTTTTTTAAACTGGTCAGTCTGTAGTTTTAGTGACTGAAAAACTGAATAAAAAGTTTATCGGGGAAAAAAATGTATGTTTGGTTAAATTTTTGTTTTATCTCGTGTGTAGTTTCATTGGCTGAGCTATGTTCTTTTAGAAGTGTTTCGAGCGGAATTAAAACCACTCTGCTGCCTCCCCGATGGCTCGAGATTCAACGGCCCCTCACCGAGTACTTTTATCTCTCGAGGTAAACGCTGCAATCGATTGCTAACAAGTTGTGTCTCAGCTTCGCTGCTTTATTTTCTCTCGGGGTGAAACGTCGACGGTTACGAGGCCGGTGCGCGTTCCGCGCGAGAGGTTTGCGAGAAGAGTGCCGAGAACGGCACTCTCGGTTTCTACCCGGCGCGCACTCAATTTACCGTCGTCCCCGACGCTATCGCTCACGGATAATCGTAATTACTTCGACAAACTAATTACTCAACATCTCCACACTCTCGCCTCCTTGGCGCCCTGCTTGCGCAACGTGACGCGAGGTAGGGATGATAAATTGAAAAAAATATATATATATAAATAAAAAGGTTAAAAATCGTCACGCAATGTACGCAGCGATTGAGCGATTCCTACACGGAGAGAAAAAACTGTTAATATTTACCGTAACGCTTATTAAAAAAAAAAAAAAACCATAATAATTTTCTGTCAGTCCGGCACGACATCGGCCGTACTTGTATAAAAGTACTGCGAGAGTCAACGGGAATTCCTGTCGTAAAACGATACATTTTAAAAATGTTGGGCAAAAATGTCCCCTTCAATTTTTGTTCAAGAACTCGAACGAGTTCTCGGATTTATATATATATAATTTTTTGTCAGTCCTGGACGATATTGGACGTATCGATAAAAAAGTACTGGGAAGCTAATGAGAATTTTCATCATAAGAAGATAAATTTTTACTATACCTATGTGCAAAATTGTCCCCTTAAATTTTCGTTCGAGAACACGAACGAGTTCTCATAGCTAAGCGTTCCCTATAGATTCGTTACCGGTTTGCGGCGTTTTCCATAATCGGGTGTTCCGGTAAGAGCGTTTAAGCTCGATTTTAAGTAATCGAACTCGTCCCGGCCTCCTTCCCAAGCGTTTCGTAGCGTACAATTAGGTTAATAATTAATTATCTCTAAGAGATTATCACACCGCGTTTGGTTTCGAGCGAAGGAAAGCTCTTTGGCCGGTCTATCGAACGCCCGGACGGATGAATGTGAGGACAGGAACACCTCCGTCGTAATCACGAGTAGCGACATCCGCGCGATTCGCACCCTCGAGAATAATTTGAGGCTGGTAATGCGAGGGTAAAAAGAAAGACCAATCGCGGAAAATCTACCAGTCCGCCTGCAGGGACGTTTCCAGACGCGCGATGTAAATTTCGAAAATAATTGTCGACTCTGACACTTGCCTACCTGGGTTTACAGTCTATGTAAACTTGGGTCTACAATCGATGTAGACTTGGGTCTAAAATCGATGTCGACTTGGGTTTACAATCGATGTCGACTTGGGTTTACAATCGATGTAGACTTGGGTCTACAATCGATGTAGACTTGGGTTTACAGTCGATGTAGACTTGGGTGTACAGTCTATTTAGACTTGGCTCTACAATCGATGTAGACTTGGGCCTACAATCGATGTAGACTTGGGTCTACAGTCTATGTAGACTTGGGCCTAAAATCGATGTAGACTTGGGTCTACAATCGATGTAGACTTGGGTCTAAAATCGATGTAGATTTGGGTCTACAATCGATGTAGACTTGGGTGTACGTACACCGGACTCTGCGGTCGACGGTCGATTGGACTACGATAGAGCTCGAGAGCTTACAATAGAATAGACTGACAGACTGATAGAATGACTAATCGGCTACTTATTGCCTAATTGAAAACAAAACATTTTTATTAAAAATATATGTATTTATACGAAGCCGACGACTTTGCGTTCTGAAGACGGCGAACCCTGGGCGGCTCGACTGATATATCGATCGCCTCACTGGCAGGGTGGATGACAAAAAAAAAAGAAAAAAAAAATGTTGGCTCACCGCAAAGAGTCCGGTTCTTTACTCAGGTGTCGACGACGATAGTGGAAAGTCTCGGACGGAAGCTAGACGACGGAAGCGGTCGAGGAGAAGAGGCCCGAGGCTAGTAGGAAACTATTGGCCTCACGCCAAAGATTATCCCTACGTGAGCCATCCAACTATCTCGGCGGGGCGACTTCGTAACCGAAAGATTATTATTATTATTATTATTATTATTATTATTATTATTATTATTATTATTATTATTATTATTATTATTATTATTATTATTATTATTATTATTATTATTATTATTATTATTATTATTATTATTATTATTATTATTATTATTATTATTATTTCCCAGTCGCGATTTCTGTACGCTCTCGTGCATATACATCGAACCGAGAGTATCGGAACGTCTGCGAGGTTAATTTCCTTCGTGTCTCCAACATTTCTACCCTCATCCGTTTCCGCCCCTGCTCGGAGCTTTCTCGACCAGCGTGAACCCTTTCAAGAGTCTCGGACTTTCTTTCATCGAAGACTGGAAAATGAATATGTAAAAAAAATTTTTATATATTTTATAAATCTGATTGTGCATCACTCGAGCATCCCGCCCGGAGTACTATCGACCAATTATTCCTACACTTCCGGCCGACTTCCGTTCATTTGTTCCATCGCTCCCACGCGATCAGTTAACGAAGTAAACGTACGTCAGACGGGCCGGAGTACAATAGAAATTGTGCTCTTAAGAAACTTTTTGTGTCCACGAACATCGACAATTTGTTTCGGTAATTCGAGTCTCACTGGGAAATGAACAAACGTTTTTGTAAAATGGCCAAACATTTTTTGTAAAATGACCAAACGTTTTTGTAAAATGAGCAAACATTTTGAAAAAATGAAAAAACATTTTTAAAAAATGAACAAAAATGTTTGAAAAAATGAACAAAAATGTTTGAAAAATGAACAAAAATGTTTGAAAAATGAACAAACCTTTTTTGAAAAATGAACAAACCTTTTTTGTAAAATGAACAAACTTTTTTCCCTTTTTCTTAACAAAATTAGCAAGAAGATGATTGCGAACGTTTGCGAACGTGAAAAGTTGGTATCGCTGACGGATCTCAGTTCCCAGCACCGGCGAGCCATAGAGAGTGTGGGTTGTCGCGTCGATGACGGGGAGTCGTCCAGAAACGGAGGAGCGCTCGTTCGGTGAAACGGGACGGCAGACGAGAGTCCTTTCAGCGGTTCGCCACAGGGAGGGAGGCTCATCGTCGCGTTGCGGACGTCCGCTCGTGTTTCCCTCATCCGCGAGGTTTCTACGAAACCGTTGGATCTGCCTCCGCCTCCGGTGCCGGGCTACCGGTTATCGGGGACGCATAGGAACCAATAACCGAAGTTGGCTATCGCTCGGATAATCACGGTCCGTGCGTCACATCCTACTCGGCTGAGGACGCCGTCTCCATCGGAACTCCGGAGTTAGCCGGCCTGTGAGAACTCGTGTGCCCGAACCGCTGGAAAACGGCGAATCCGCGGAGCGAGAGTGTGCCCGGGACACGGAGTGAGACGTACAGTTAACCGGGGGAAGAGTGGAACTGTGGAACTGTGGAAGGACGCGGAGATAAAGCGGCGTAAGCCTGGCGTCGTTGTTCCCAGGATTTCGGAAAATTCGGGTCAAGGCGACGATGATGAACCCCCGATAACCAAGGCGGCGTTCGCCGTAGATAGAGATCGGGGCGGAAAGTTCGACGATCACCGTATAAAGCCTGTATCTCGAGTACCTAAATCTTTCCTTCTACCCTAGGGGGACGCGCGACGCAGGACCAGTATCGGCACAGCGTCGGGCAGACGAAAACAAGGATCTCGGAAAACGTATCACCCGCTCACCGATGGCGCCACCTGAGGCCAAAATTCCAGGTATAACAAGAATTTGTCGCCATATTTATGATGAACACTTTCATCCTTTGGCTATTTTATATAACCAAAATGCCAGGTATAACATGAATTTATCACCCTATTTATGAACATTTTTATCATAATCGTAAGTAAGAATGACCCTGACGATATCTTCATGAGATCAAATTTCATCAAGTTATAACGGCTGCATTTTGCATCGCACAAACTTTGCTTGGGGAAGTTTACTCGGAGAAAAAAATTCTACAAGTGTGTTCACTTTTATATATTTTTCTTCCTAAAGCCGTGGAACGATAGAGACTTGCCGTATAAAGCCTGTATCGCGAGTACCTAAATCTTTTCTTCGACCCTAGTGGGGGCGCTACGCGGGACCAGTATCGGCACAGCGTCGGCCACACGAAAACAAGGATCTCGTAAAAAGTATCACCCGGTCACCGGTGGCGCCGCCTGTAGCAAAAATCCCAGGTATAACAAGAATTTGTCGCCATATTTATGATGAACACTTCTATCCTTTGGCTATTTTATATAGCCAAAATGCCAGGTATAACAAGAATTTGTCACCACATTTGTGAACACTTTTATCATAATCGTAAGTAAGAATGACCCTGAAGATATCTGCATGAGATCAAATTTCATCAAGTTACAACGGCTGCATTTTGCCTCGCACAAACTTTGCTTGGGGAAGTTCACTTGAAGAATAAAATTCTACAAATGAAGAATATTTTTTTCTTCCTAAAGCCGTGGATTGATAGAGACTTGCCAAAGATCAAGTTTGATGTTATGCAGATATCTTCAGGGTCATAAGTAAGACAGTTCCGCAGTACCAGAAAATGATGGTAGTTTATCACGGATTTATGGTAAATTCTGGCAGGTCATTTTCTCCGTGCAGTGTTCTTTCAACGCCGGCCAGCACCGGCCCTGTGCGTCGTTTCCACTGAGATTCCTACGGCCTCGAAATGAGAATACGCGACATAGAGCCATTCTGGGAACGCTTCGGCTTTGAGGGAGTTGGCTTGGAAGTAGACGTAACTAGCCATATCATCCTGAAACTACCTCATATGCATAAAAAGAATGTAAAAGAACAAATTGCCGACTATCCTTTGGTGGATGATAGGTGGTATATACTGGTGTATGTATCTCAAGGAGGGAATGTTCAGTTACGAGGGCAGTTCTGATCGAAGAGATAGAATCCGGGGCGGATGCGTCTATTCCGTGGAAACCCCAACCGAGGTCTCCTCCGTGCGGAGAAGCTCATAAACTGCCGGATCAAGACTGTAATATTCTACTCCGAGGCTGCACCTTGCCCCAACGTCTCTCCACCAACAAAACCATCCGCGAAAATCTCTTCCATTCCCTATCGAAATGGATTTCCGTCTCCCTTTCGTTCTGTCTGCCCGCCCGAGTCGAGTTTACCGTGACGATAAATTCGGATGGATTTGCTCGGCGTATACGCGACCGGAAAAGTGGAAATGTGCAAACACGGGTTCCATCGATCGAACATTGTTCGAGGATCGCGCGATTGTCGAATGTCTGAAAAGAGTAACCCATTCGCACGATCGGTGTCAGGAGCGACAAAAAAAATAACCGTATAGACTCGTTCAATAGATAATGAATTTTCACCCGATTTAAGGACCGCGGTAAAAATTGAATGAACAGCGTTATCAATGAAATGTAGGTCATTTTTTATGTAATCTACCGAATCATTAAGGATATTTATTTTCCACGTTGCGCTCGATTGGCAATCCAATGGCCGAGGTCTAAGTTGTTAATGAACGATCACCGCGTTAGTTTGATCCGCGTTAGGTCTTCAATTCACCAACCGTTTTCCCTCGATAACTATCGGAATTCTACTCTATCTCGAGGATTTCTATAAGACATCCCTTTCAACCTCCTCACATCCGAAGATGTGAGGGGGATTCGTGATTGTCCAATTTCCAAAAACAGTAACGACTTCGCACAATCTTCGAGCTCTTTGTAAGGAATGACAAAAAAATAACAGTAACATCTCATCAAATCAATAATGATTCTTTTCCCAATGTAAGGACCGGGCTAAAAATTGAATGAACAGACTTATCAATGAAATGTAGGTAATTTTTCCTGCGATCTACCGAATCATTAAGGATACTTCTTTTCCACGTTGCGCTCGATTGGCGATCCAATGACCGAGGTCTAAGTCGTTAATGAACGATCACCGCGTTAGGTTTGATCCGCGCTAGGTCTTCAATTCACCAACCGTTTTCCCTCCATAACTATCGGAATTCTATTCTATCTCAAGGGTTTCTGCAAGGCATCCCTTTCAACCCTCTCGCACATCCGGCTTGTAAATATCATATCCGCCTTAGTATTCCCCAGAGCCGATCCTGTCGCTCATTATATCCGAGAACTGCATAATCCGTCTATCTCGTATGTATTCCTTTGTGCCCCTCTCCACGCATTGTTCGGTACAATGTCTATACACAAACATATATCTATACACGGTAAACCCGGTAGCGCAGAATAACGATGGTACGCCAGCGAAGACAAATCACCGGTGCGAAAGGAGGATATTACGGTTAAGAAGAGAGACTGGAGGGGACGAGTTATGAGAAGTGAGGGAGAGGAAGGCGCGTTAAAGTCCCGACGATAATCTGCCGAACGATTTATCACACGATAATGGCGCGACAACGAGAGCCTTCCCCGACGTCGTCGATGTCATGTACGATCCATCTATATCTCCGCTCCGCCTCCCTCCACTATAAATCCCTGTACCGCGAGAAGCTCCCTCACACCCGCCCTACAGCCTCGTCGCCGTACTTCATAATTCCATCGACTTCAGTAGAGAGTCACAAAAAAAAAAGAAAGAATCTACTCAATACACCCACGAAATATCCGGCTACGCTGCACTTTATCTCGAGTTAAACGGTACAAAGTATAAATACATTCTTTCGTGGGCGCGAGAAGCTATTATCCTTGACAAAAGCCCAGTCGAACTGGGTCAACCTATGTCGCCGGGGCGTTGTGTAGGCATAAAAATAAAATACGTCCTTTGCGCATAATCGCCACTTTGCTCGCGAATATAGCGCAACGCGCTCTCCCTTTTCGGCCTCAACCCGCTCAACCATTTATAAACGAAACAGCATAAACCGACAGCGTTAGGTGCGCGATCGGTGTGTGGCTTCGGCGGTCTCCCGAGTCAATTAGCTTTGCTTGCGTCCAGTAGATGGATGGGTGACCGCTCAGACCTACACCGGCTTGCACATCGAATGTTGAGCGGCAGGCCAGTTTTTCTGAGTTCTTGATGCTACAACATCGAGGAATCAGAAAAATATAGGGCCGTCTGTACCGACACGGGTTTTCCGCAGTTTCCCCGTCGCCTCGGCAAGATGCGGTACAGTGTAGCTAAGTCGGCTGCGGACGCACTGGAAGTTAGGCAGCTCAACGAAGTGCAGGTAGGAAGTGATGGGGGGGGGGGGGGGGGGAAGTGACGGGTTACGTAAAAACCCGAGAAGGGCACAGGGGAGACCGGGGCAAAATGGCACAGCGGGCCAAAACGGGACAGCGCGGGCAAAACTCAATTTTCCAATGATCTTTCGATGCCTCATTTTGTCCCAACGACACATCCAGATTTTCAAACCCGTTTTGCCCCACGCACCACCATCGCCACCATCCAAAAGTTATTGGAGAATTGAGATTTGTCTCATTATCCCGTTTTGCCCCCGGTGTACCATATTGCCCCGCGCTCCCCTACGATAGAACATACAAAAAAAAAACAAAAAAAAACGAATCAGCACAAGAGCTTACCTGGACACGACCCATCGGCGGCGAAACAACCAGGAAGATTCTCATCGTCGCCTTGAGAAAGTCATCCTGATTCTTCGTGCAGCTGGTCTCGTTCAGCGACGGATAGGACGCCTCGTGAACGAGATTTATGGCGTTGTTCGCGTTGCCAGCGGCCGCCGCAGCGCCGCTTCCCTGGGTCGTTTTTCTCCGCACCTTCCGCCTTATGCTCCCCACTAGCCGTCGCCAATCCTGAGGGACGGGGGCGGTAATCCCGGGCGTACAACCGGAGCCGCTCGTCGACGACGACGATCCACCGGCGACGTATCGATGCTGCTCGAACGAGCAATCAGTGACATCGTCGGCAACGGGCGAGTACGCGACGAGGGCTCCCGGCGTGCCCGGGACCTTCGAGGGACTTAATTCCCTGCTCGTTCGACGGCTTCCGGTCCCGGCTCGGCCTGACCGGGCCCCGGACGATGACACCGTGGTGCTACAACCTCCTCCTCCGCCCCCGCCCAGCCCGCTTCGCCAGCTCCGCGTCCCAACACCGCAACCGAATAACGCACGTGCGTTTCCGCCGCTTCCGCAACTCGCACCTCCCGCACCGCCGCTTCCGCTGCTCAGCCGCCGCACCAGACTCCTCAGGACACCCCGTCTCGAACCGCAGCCAACCTCACCCTCGTCCTCGTCGCATGCTACACCCGTCTCCTGCGAAGATTCCACACTACTTGATCCCTTTAGATTTGTCACCGAAACTCACCGCTCCCCGGCCGGAACTCGCCCAGATGCGTCTTCGACGCATCTACCGCATCTGCGCCCTCCCGTTCCGTCCGCGCGCCTCTTGACTTCCTTTCCTTTCAATCTTTTTTTGTATGTCTTCTTCGCCAATTCCGCACAGATTCGCCACCGCTACATAACTTTCGTCACCGCGAGTCCTCAGAAAAAAAATAAATGGTCCCGCAGGATCGACGCTTTAGTTTCCGCTTACAGTTCAACAGATCCGGAGCTGCGGAATCGAAGTGCCCGAATGCGCGCAGTGGGACCAAAGCGTCCGTTTTTCCGGTTGATCTGCAAGACGTTCTCCCTTCGCCGTATTACGTGACCCGCGTCTCGCGCGCTCTCGTTGGTCCTCGGGGCGGTTGAGCGGCTCTCGTCATGACGGCGAATTGGTCCGCAGGCAGCGGACTCGCGAAGCGAACCTTTGGTGACGAACGACCGGTGACGATGTTTTCCGTCGAGCATCGAGAGCGAAGCTGGGCGTGTTTCCTCACTTTTGGGTTCTCGTTCCTCGTCTTCGCCCACGCTCCTCCTCTCTTCCCCGCGGCGTTTATTCAACCGACGCGCCCCGCTGCTCCCTTTGAGTCGCCCAACTATCTCCCGAGCCTTCGTCAAAGTTCAAAAGTCCCCGCTAACGAACGATCTCGTTACGAGCCAAACCGGTCGAGGACCCGCGCGTCTCATCAGGCCTGGCGAGCCGGGCGGAAAGTTGGAGCGTCAACCTTGTCCGCGAGGCGAGTCTGCGGGCCCAACCGAGAGAACTCCCCGACTACAGCTCGCAAATTAGTCCAAGGGCATCTCCACGGTCTCGACCCCGACGAAACTCCGACGGCCGGCGAGGGAAGCCGCGAATAGGCTCGGTCCAACGGAGCGGTGGGGGACGATCGTCGAGCCGCGGGCTAGGGGTGGTAACTCTTATTATGCCGTCCCTAACGCTCCCTCCTCGAAGATCGATCGACCCTCACTTCGCCTCATCCGCGTCGTCCGAGGATTAATTTTCCTCCCGCCTCCACCGCGCTCTTTCCGCTTCTTTCCGCTTCTGCGACGAGCTTCTGCTTTTTCTACTTTTCCCGTTTTGTGTCCTGACGCGGGTCTCTCAAAGGGGGTCGAGTTTGGTTAACCCGATTTACGGTTGTTTCTCTTCCGCTTCCGGTTTCGCCGGGAGATCGACGGGCCTCGGCGCCGCCGCAGACCGCGCCGGCCTCGCGGGGAATTATCACGCCCGGGTCTCACGCTCCGGGCACAAACGAGCTCCGGATTCTGGGGAGTCTTGGGGTTGACGCCGAGAAGTTGTCGATGATTCTCGTTCAATTCACTTGGTTAGGCGCGCATTGCAGCAACTCGGTTAATCTGGAGGGAAGAGACGCGAGATACTCAGTTTCGCTGAGAGGTCGGTGAGAGTCCTTCAAACTATACGGCAAATGATATCGATGAGCTTGTGGCGATGATAGAGAGCGGGACGGGTGAATGGAGCTTGGCGAAGTACCGAAAAATACTTGAAGCACAAAGAACCAAAAATACTTCGAGTACAGAGTAGAAAGTATCTCGAGCGCTTGAGCCATCGAGTACTTTTTGTAGCTGAGGTGTCGAATGATTTTTATATTTGGAGTATTTTTCGAGTACTTTGAGAAATTAGGTTCATAGTTGAGCGTCGTCTTTAAGAAAAGGTGCGAAGTCATTTGCACGTGACTTGCTCGTTGTAAAAAATCCCTAACTTAAATTTATGTAATTCGTCACTTTGAGGTACACTGAGAAAAATAATAGTATTTTCTACTATACCAATAGTTCCAGGGAACGTCTATATAGATAGTTTTTGGGAGTATTTATTCAATTGGTTAAATTGTAATTATTGTTGCAACGATGATTTTGAAAAACTGTCATAATTATAAAATGTAAACGGTCCCCCTGGGAACTATTTTTTATGGTGTAAAGTCAGTATTGTTGCTTTTACTATGTTATCTTTTCTCAGTGTATTTTTATTCAATTCATCGCTTTTTTTTGTTTCATTAAAAAAAAACAAATCCGTAAAAAAATGGTATTCAAAAAAACGCAAAGGACCACTTTTCGTTATTTTGAACGGTTCTTTTTCTTATTGAAAAGTTTAGACAGATATATTAATAGAAAGATGTCATACTACTAATCGAGCGTGTAGTCAAAAAGCTCTTGTACTTGGTACTTGAAATCGTTAAAAAAGTACTTGAAGAACTGGAAAATACTTCAGTTCTTTAGGTACGTATCTGAAGTACCAAACAAGTACCCGGCACTTCAAGTATAGCTCTGAATTGAGAGTGAGTGGGAGTTTTGTATACAGACAATTTTTTTTATTTTATTTTATTTTTTTCAATTTTTACGTTGTTTGGGACAACGACGGTCCGCGGAAGAGCGATACGCCGCTCGCGATAAATCGGCTATTGAAAACCATCGGGAGTGACGCGCCGATATTCATCTGTATATCGGAGACATTCTGCGCTGTGCGTCATTCGAGCGAAATTCGGCGTCGCCGATCGACGGATCAATCCGGACAGCGGAATGTCCGAAATTCATCAGCGTCGATGCGCGCACGCTCGGTACTTTCGGACGAGCGAGCAATTTATTTTTATGTTTAAAAAAGAATAAATAAAAGGGGGTAGAAAAAAAAAGTCTGTTTCATTCGAACGCAACACGTGAAACGGGCCGCTACGGTCGTTCTCGTTCCATTTAACTCCACGGTTATTCGAAACTCAACGGCTGCCTTTTGTGTCTGTGAAAAAATTTCATTAAAGCCTCTTCGCTATTTTTATTTTATTTTACTTTTTTTCTTCTCAGCTATGAGGGCACACCGGGCCGGTATGAAAAGGAGAGAAAGCAGAGGCGACTTCGCGCGAGATGCATTATTGAGCATCGACACAAGTCGGGTCCCCGGTGGGGTAAAATATACGTCGGCGCTGCCCGGCTGCGAATTACCCGGAAAAGTAATATTTACGATTTTTCTTTTTTTTCATATCAAACCGACATATACTGGCTCAAAGTATATGTCGTCCGTATAGTGAAATATGTCGCCCGTATAGTGAATTAATAATTTTCATTAGATCGGAGGATGGGCCGAGAGGGAACGATTCTTCGCGCTCAAAAAATTCTTTCTCCCGACTTAATTGCATTCCGAGGTTGCGGGCGAGAGTTCAGGATTTCTCGTATCGTAACGAGCCGAGCCGAATTCGGATCGCGTCGACCCCGGTCAACCGGGACTTCCCGCCGGCTATTTACGGAGCTGCAGTTCATGAACGTTATCGCCGCGGTCGGGACGCACGGAGTCGCACGTGTTTCGCGCCACAAACGGCGAGGCCCGCGGACGAGAAAGCCCGTCGGTGTGTTTACACGAAATCGAAACGTCGGCTGGTATTCGGGGAATTTCTCATAAATGGGCGAATCGCGTGAATTCCGATGGAGCCGGTTAAGCGAGCGAGAGGAGCCCGGTAAGGGGGGGGGGGGGATTAACGGGTCGGAGGGAACCCCGGAAACAGGGAGAGCCGTCAACGCTAATATACGGGGGCGCATCGAAATTCCGTAATGCCCGACACATCGCATGGTCCGGCGGATCCGAATCCACGTCAGCCCGGCGAGGCCGTTGAGACGCGGGAGAGCGAAGGGGTTGTTGCGCGTGCATCGCGCTGCGGGACACGCATGCCTAGGGCAAACGTGGGCAATATGGCCCACCTGGGTTTTAGTAGGGAGAGCGAGGCAAAATGGAATAGTGGGCAAAATGGGACGCATGTCTAGGGCAAATGTCCCACCTGGATTTTAGTAGAGAGAGCGAGGCATAATGGAATAGTGGGGCAAAATGGGACGCATGCCTAGGGTAAATGGGGGCAATATGACCCACCCGGCTTTTAGTAAAGAGGGCGAGGCAAAATGGAATACCACTTTGTCCTGACGCTACATCCGGATTTTAGACCTCGTTTTTCTCCGACTCACCACCACCGGCCACCATCCAAAAGTTATTGGAAAATAGCGTTTTGCAAGATTATCCCATTTTGCCCCGCTCTCCGCTACGTGGACCCGGGGCATGTTTCATCACTGTTACCCTTTAGGGACGGCACGTCGCTCACCTCCTCCGAACGGATAAACAGATCCGTGGGTGGGCATTTACGCAGTGATACGAGAATTTCTGGAGGCACTGTGCCGCAAGCATGTTAATCGACATGCGCTTACGGCGTGTATTTTCACGGGTTTATTCGAAGAGCCAACTGGTTAATGGAAATCGTCAATGAAATACCGACGATATTCACATGTCGTCGTTGCGGATGATAACTGACCGGTGCGCCCGGACGCTTAATCGACCGCCTGGGGCAAAACGGACCCCTGCGGCATCATTCTAGAGGCGACTTTTTTTAGGTACCGACGAACATCAGTGTATTGGTTTTGCCTCTGAGTTCCGTTTTATCCCGCTCGGTGAAACGAGCCAACTTCACCGAAAGACAAATCAGAATTTTTGTCAATTCGCCTAAATGTTGTTTAAATAAAATAATTTATTTGATTTAAATAAAATAATTGGTTTGGTTTAAATAAAATAATTAGTTTGGTTTAAATAAAATAATTGGTTCGATTTAAATAAAATAATTGGTTTGGTACAAATGAAATAATTAGTTTGGTTTAAATAAAATAATTAGTTTGGTTTAAATATAATAATGGGTTTGATTCAAATAAAATAATTGGTTTGGTTTAAATAAAATAATTGGTTCGGTGTAAATAAAATAAAATTAGTGTTTCTGACGGCCTGCTAGACGATTTAGTAGTTGCAGACCCGACGCAGTGTAGATGACGTGCCAGCTTCATCAGCGGGCAGAGTAAGACTCTCCCCTGGTTACAGCGTTAACACAGCTAGGTAGACATCGATCCGGCGGCCCTCGGGGGTGCCCCGTACCCCCGATCGATCCCAAAACCTCGATACGACCTCGTGACGTTTCGTGAACTTCGTACCTGCCTCGTTTTGTTGCGCATGAGTTTACTAACTTTGGCTTTTTTGAGCTATAGCTCAAACCCAAGTTTTCAGCCTACTGCCGTCATAATCCGCGACCGCGATCGGCTATACATACCCTCAGACTCGCGTGTTACACTGTAGGTCGAGGAATCGATTCTCAACCGTACGGTTTCCGGTTCGAAAGCACGGCACAAGCGTATCACGATATCCGTAACCGGGAATAGACACGCGTAAGGAAACATTCGTAATTCTACCGAGGGAGGGGCTGAAAATGGCGAGACGGGGCAAAATGGATTAGGAACAAATTTATTCAGAACGAAAAATTGGCGCAAAGTGATTTGCACACGAGTTGCTCATGCTTTATTGTTTTGCGCTGCAATTGGAATACAATTTTCGCAAAATAGGAAAATATTGTACTTTAAACATTGCAAACTTAAAATATGCACATGGGCACCAAAATTTCGCGAATAGACATCCTGATACCAGAAATTTTTACAGAAAATTTAATTACACAGAAATTTTTATAGAAAATTTAATAACACAAAAATTTTTCAAAAAATTTCAAACTCGCCTAAAATCTCGAACGGGGTCTCAATCGTCACGAAAATTGTGTTTGTTTCTTTGCCTGTATGTAATTAAATCCTCAATTTATAGGTCAGGTCTCGGCCTTGGTTTCTCGGCTGGTCCATTTTGCCCCGATCTGCCCCCCCTACCAACAATTTAGTATCGCAGAAACGTCTGAATAGAGGCTAATCAACCGAGTAATTTTCCTCGATATACCGCAAGACATATCGAGTCAGTCCCGTTGATTGTAAGTTTGAACTGCGAATCGAAAGGAGACTTGGGGACAGGTTACGTGTACGCAAGAATTAAATAAATAATATATATCGTTATACGGCCGAGCGGTATCGTTTCATCGGGTGAACCGTATACCTCGAACCGGGATCATTAGCGAACCAGGCTATAATATCTGTGTATACAGTACGCAGGAAAGTGCTGTTCTGCCTATCGATTACAATCCGAGGCCCAATAGCAACGCGAGAGCCCCTTCGCCGTGCCAGTATTTCCGTCGCTGAGAGGGCTTCTGCCCTCCTAGCGCACTACGGATATAGGACGGAGGTGGTGAATATGGCCCGGCCCCCATTAAGGCTCTATGTATACATGGCAAAATGGACCGGGCCATATTTACCACTTTCACCCCCCCCCCCCCCCCCTATATGTGGTGTACATTAGTACACAACATATAATCCGGTAACCGGAGTGACGGACATCAGGCACATCGCACACTACCTCCCAGCGAAAAAAATATCAATGATTCAAGTAAAATTTTCTTGCGGGCTGCCAAAGAAAAAAAAATTTTGATTCAATTGTACTTTCGATTCGTACCATTTCATACCGGTTTGAAACGATAACATGTCACCTTGACAGTCTCGCCATCATTGTTTCAATATCATGTGGAATTGTAAGAATTGACAGTAGAATTAAACATTTTTTTATTCGACAACCGGCAAGCGATTTTTTTTTCAGCGTGACGTTGTATGTAGGGTAAAAGTGGTGAATATGGCCCACCTCGATTAGCACGTAAATCAATGATATATGGACCGGGCCATATTCCCCACTTTTAGCCTATACATGACAAAATGGACCAGGCCATATTTACCCCCCCCCCCCCCCTGTGTACACAACATACCATCCGGTAACCAGAATGACGGATATCAGGCACATCGATACCGAACGTCGAGAGCGGTTCGCAAACCCTCGGACGCGAAAGCTTCATTTCCCCCCTTACATCGTCGATTCGCCATTGTTAGAAAGAAGAAAAAAAAATCATGACGGGCGGAGAGCCAGGTCACTTTTCCATTATGTTTGCGGTTTATTTATAACACGCAGACACGCGCCTCGCTGAGTCACTCTGTTATTTCTTCTCTTCGCTTTTGACTTCTTGCTTTTTTTTTACTTCTTCCACTGAATTTTTTTTTACACTTCAGAGATTCGAAGCAAGTAATCGTGTAACAAAACAATGCTTCATTTGTACCAAACAAATAACCGCCACGAAGGTATTTATTTCAGTAATAAACCTCGAGGCGACGACTCACGTGACCGGGAACCGGTTGGGGGAAAGCCGTGCGCATGCGCACGGAGAGCTCAGCGACTTACCGAGCTACAAGCTTACGGAGTTTTCCACTGTACATTACGTAATTCAGAGATTCGAAGCATGTAATCGTGTGACAAAACAATGCTTTACTTGCACCTAACAAATAACCGCTTCGAAGGTATTTCGTTCAGTAATGAGCTTTCAGTAATAAACCTCGAGGCGACGACTCACGTGCCCGGGAACCGGGTGGGGGAAAGCCGTGCGCATGCGCACGGAGAGCTCAGCGACTTACCGAGCTACAAGCTTACGGAGTTTTCCACTGTACATTACGTAATTCAGAGATTCGAAGCATGTAATCGTGTAACAGAACACCGCTTTACTTGCACCAAACAAATAACCGCTTCGAAGGTATTTCGTTCAGTAATGAGCTTTCAGTAATAAGCCTCGAGGCGACGACCACGTGACCGGGAACCGGGTGGGGGAAACCCGTGCGCATGCGCGCCTTGCGAAGCCCGGGGAGCTCAGCGACTTACCGGGCTACGAGCTTACGGAGTTTTCCACTGTACATTACGTAATTCAGAGATTCAAAGCACCGTAGAAGCGAGAAAAGGGAGTTTACCCAACGTCGCTGCGTTTCGAATATACACGGTCTCGATGGGCGATAACGTGACTGCACGCAAGCAAATAACATTACCGACGACGACACTTCACCCTTACAGTCGCGCCCCTTTTCATCGCGCTTCGCCGAACGACATTCACAGAGAGCCCGAGGGGGAGGGGGGATTAAAATTTCGCCTGCGTCTCGAATCTCGTCACCGCGCTGTCGCGACTCTATTTCCGAACGGATCTAATTTCACAATTTACCACCGCGACATTCGCGGGGGATTTTCCATCCGGGGCAATCGCTTTGACTTTGGACCGAGTCTCGATTATTTATAGACCGCATAGACGCTTATTTATAGATCCTCATTTGGCGCTAACGCTTCTTGGCCAAAGTCTCGACACGTAGATAAGAACATATTTTAGTTCGCTCGGTTCGCGCTGTCTTGTTACTAATTATATTATATTAATTTTCTCCAGCGTTTTCTTTCCAAATTTGCAGTTTCAGTTGCCTCGTTTTCTATTGTAATTTTCTTTTCTCTCTTATCTTCTCTTACGGCCTTTGCGTTTGTGGTTTTCTTAATTAATTTTTATTGTCATGTGTACACAGGAGGAGGGGGGGAAGGGGGGGGGGGTGTGTCTTGCGCGGAGAAACGCGGTTTTCAAGACCACGAATAAACATCTTTCTACCCGACTAATAAAAAATAAATAAAAAATACTAACACTCACTGCTATTCCCAGTACGCTTCGTGGCTAAGGAAAACATTGAAATCCGTACAGCGATATCAGCAAAAAAAAAAATATGATTGCGGTGCAATTTCTATTTTTGAACATCAACGATAATTTTTTTCGTTCCCGCCCCAGGTAGCGAATTAATTTTATCGAGTTCTGTACAACTTCGCTATCTTATTATTATTTTTATCGAGTTATCTTATTATACCAAATTTAACTAGCGTCTGCTTTATAAATTTTCAGTTTTTGCTTCCTCATAGAGGAAGCTTTTTTATTATAATTTCCGCTTTCGCTTATCTTCTCTCACCTTTGCGGCTTTCTTAATTAATTGTTATTGTCATGTGCACACCAAGGTTGGAAGGGGGGGGGGGGGGGGAGCTTGCCCGGAAAAACAATGATATTAGAGCACGGATAAACATCTTCCTTCCCAACTAATAATAACCAAATATTAAAACTCACTGCTACTGCTAGTACGCCTGATGACAAAAAAAATTGAAATCCCTACGATATCACTAAGAAAAAAAAAAGAAGAAATTGTGATAGCGGTACAATATTTATGTTTCAAGCGTTAACCACAATTACCTCGATCTACGGTATTTTCGTTCCCACCCCAGTGTGGGGAATGATTTTTATCGGGTTGTGTACGACTCCGACCGTTCCATTTTTTTTTCTCCACCATCCATCGACCCGTTCGACGCGTGTTCCGCGCGAGACGCCTGTCGTATCGCTACAAGAAATTTTATCGGGCGACGCGAATTCCGAGAAACAACGCCCACGAAAGATCGAGAAAGAGCTTGCCCAGGAAAGAATCGAATTTCACGGTCTCACGTGTCTAGCGATATTGATATGTGCGATGTACATCGTTCGTCCACGTCACATCGGGTGGGGGGGGGGGGGGGGGGGGGGGGGGGGTAAGAGGGTGACGATACGACGAGGAATCAATTGCAACAGGGTCGCGCGACCCTCGGCGGAGTTTCGTCGATCCGACAACTCGAACGCGATTTCCTACATCGAGTGTGCTCGAACTCGAGGTTCTGTTTATTGTTTATTCTATATAGATGGATACGAAAAATGGGGAGGATGTAATGCGAGGAGTTTCCAGTGGTCATGGTTTGCGTTGATCCGGCCAGTCACCCCCCCCCCCCCCCCCCCCCCCCCAAAGGCGATACCGAGGTTCGAGCCGCCCCACTATAATGCACACGTAGACATTAGGTAGATACGTGCAAAGGATAGGCAGTTGTAATGATATATGCGTCGAGAATGTGCAGCGTAACGCACGATGAGTCATGCGATGGCAAAGGGGCCGCGTTGGGCGCGGGTGTTCGATGGAAGAAAAAGAATCCAATATAACGATACTGCGGATAAATATGGGTAGGAATAGAGATAGGGATATTAAGGGTGTTTCTGAGATGAGGCTAGCATTTTTTTAATTTAATTTTATTTTATTTTTTTTTAAGAAGTCTGTTTAGAGGGTGGGAAGAGTTTGGTAAGCCCCAACCTTAAGGGTGGGGGTTCGAAGAATCCGATATAACGATACTGCGGATAAATATGGGTAGGAATAGAGATAGGGATATTAAGGGTGTTTCTGAGATGAGGCTAGCATTTTTTAAATTTTATTTTATTTTATTTTTTTTAAGAAGTTTGTTTAGAGGGTGGGAAGAGTTTGGTAAGCCCCAACCTTAAGGGAGGGGGTTCGAAGAATCCGATATAACGATACTGCGGATAAATATGGGTAGAAATAGAGATAGGGATATTAAGGGTGTTTCTGAGATGAGGCTGGCATTTTTTTTATTTTTTTTTATTTTTATTTTTTTTTAAGTAGTCTGTTTAGAGGGTGGGAAGAGTTCGGTAAGAACCTTAAGGGTGGGGGTGACTGGATTGCTCATTGGAGGGACAAGTTGGCGCATGCCGAGATGATTGTTGAGAAAGGCTCCAAGTGTTTTTATGCGCACTATTTCTTGTGCCCAATTGTCAATTTTTACAAGTTTTTTACGTTCATTTTACGATTAGAATTTTGCAATTTTTTTATTTACTTTTAGGCAAAGAATATGTAAAAGATGCGGTTTATTGACAAAAATATTGTGCAACTTTGTGGTGAAATAAATGTTTGACAGGTTGACTTGGTAGTTACACCCGGCAGGGATGTACTTTCGGTACGAGTTTCCATTTATAAGAATAACGGTGAAGATGAGAAACGGTAAGATAACAAACTCCGATATAAAATAAATGACAGAGATTTTTTTAGGCGAAAACGGAGGTTTTTTCAGCAAAAATAAAGGTTATTCTGGCAAAAATAGAGGTTTTTTTTAGACAAAAGCAGTGGTTTTTCTTTTTAGGCGAAAACAGATGTTCATTAGGCAATAAAAACTGAGGTTTATTAGCTTAAAAAAAATAAAGGATGCCATAAAATAGACAAGAAAATTGTGAATCGTTGTGGTAAAACAAATATTTGATAGATCGATTTGGTATTTAGAGCCAGGTAGCGCTGTAAACGTGCCGACGAATCCGGTGCGAGTTTCCATTTATAAGAATAACCGTGAAGATGACAAAGAACGATATTTCGAGAAACTCTAAGATAACAACCTCCGATAGCAGACACTGCGGGGGTTCGAGTTTCGGGACGCGTTCGCCGGGGGGAAATCGTGCTCGCATCCCCGCCGTCACGTCGCCGGCAACGGTGAACGTATCGCCAGTGGGAATCCCTCTGTAACTGTCGGAAACCCCGTTGCAACAACGTTTCCGTACGGATTCCAGGAGCGGAACGCGTTACCGGAAAGCGCTACGTGGACAGTACAGAACAGCATCGTGAGCAACGTGCATTCTCTGTAACGCAAGCTGAGTCATGCTCGATTACGCCAGAACGTAATTTCTCGGGACAGATTGTACGCGTCTGGCGAACCGTGCTCCGCACCCCAAGTACGCGCGGCTCGCAATAACCCGAACAATAGGACAGCCCGATTAACTATGGACTACCAGAAGCGTCACTATTAATATTTATTAACGTATACATATTATATTTTTTTTGTTATTGTAAAAACAAAGCTTTAATGTTTTTAATGTTTTTAATGTTTTCGTTTTTAATAATATAATT
This sequence comes from Ichneumon xanthorius, assembly GCA_917499995.1. Lineage (NCBI taxonomy): Eukaryota > Metazoa > Arthropoda > Insecta > Hymenoptera > Ichneumonidae > Ichneumon > Ichneumon xanthorius. The sequence goes on along the minus strand of OU824205.1, from coordinate 12,567,423 downwards.
CGGAAATAATTTTTTTTTATTAATTTAAAAGAAACATAAGGAATTTGATTATTCATTATCAGTATGTGTAGTTCAATAACTGGGTGAAATTGAAATTTATTAATATATTTTTTTTTTTTTGGGAAAAGAAAACGAAAACGTTTTCGTTTTTAAAAGTATAAATTAAAAATCAAAGAATGTTAGAATGTAATTTTAAAAAAACTGTTGGAATTTAATTATCTATAATCGGTATCTGCAGACACGCAGAAGTTTCGTTATTGATATTGACAATCCCAATGATACAACTTAGATACAATAACGTGTAATACAAATCAGAAACAAAATTTTTAAAAAATTAAGTTAAAAGAAACAGAACGAATTTCGCTTATTCATTATCATAAGCTTCGTTACTGGCGTGTATTAAAATATTTTTTTAGTTGGAAAAAACAAAGCCTCAACATTTTCGTTTTTGAAAATTAAATAAATAAATTAAAAAACCGAAGGGATGCAATTATTTTTCATCGGTATCGCGGAAGGTTCGTTATTGGCATTGATTGACGTATTTTTCGAGATAAAAAAGCCTCGACGTATTTCGATAAAAACAAAAAATGAGAAAAAAAAACTGAAGTTATTCGATTATTCGTGTCCTCGTCTCGTAAATAGCCCGACAGTGTCCCTGAAAGGGCGGCACGTCGTCGACAACATTCCAGCATCGGCCACAGTACCGACCGACCTCGGTGGAAAACCGCGAAGGAACGGCAACTCCCGGCTTATACCGGGAACGGTCTAAGCCGTAAAACGTGATCGCGTTTGTCGAGCCGGTGGAACATCGATGGCTCGTACGAACTTGTACGCGCGTGCAACGCTGCGGAGAATTCTCTTTGGCATTCGAGGCTCGAATGAGAGAAGACCGAAGGTACCAGTTCGATTATTCTCCGTGATCGACGTAAGGAATAAAAATAAAAGAATTTATTAAAAAATATACGGCTTATTGCTCGTCAGATATTTTGAGTTTTTATGTATTATATTTTACTATTTGCAGGTGGCAGATGAATATGACGCAAGGTCCAATAACGATGAAGAACAAAAAAAAAAGTTCAATTATTCTCCGTGATCGACGTAAGTAGACATTTTTTTTTTTTTTTTTTTTTTTTTTTTTTTTTTTTTTTTTTTTTTTTTTTTTGAAGAACAAAAAAAGAGCTCGATTATTCTCCGTGATCGATGTAAGAATTTTTTTTTATATATACAGCCGACTGCTCGAAGTTAGATATTTTGAGTTTTTATGGGCAACGTTATAATATTTTCGGGTGACAGATGAATATGACGCAAGGTCCAATAGCGATGGGAAAAAAAATAAGTAAAAAAGATCGAATTAAAATCGGAGGTATTGAGCGAAGGCCCGCAAATTCGTTCCGAAGCTTTTCACTCTTCGGCCAAGCAATATCCGAGCGCCGGTATAACGTAGTGCCTGAAGTTCATACGGTGATACACAAAAAAAAAAAAAATCCGCGCGGACAAACACACGAAAGGCTCTCTTTGATCAGGCCGAGCATCGACATATCCGGGGCTTTTATTTGCCCGGCAAAGTGTGTATCGGACCAATGCGCTGCGGCGGTAAACCGCAAATATTTTCGCGATGTGTACCAGAGATTGTCCGTTTGAACGTTGCAGAGTTTGAACGTTGTATTACAAATTACAGGGTTGATCCGCGTACACGCTTTAAAAAACCTTTCTACATTTAACATTTTCTTATTAATTTTACATTTTTCTTTTTTCGGCAAAACGTACTATTGGTTGCAGAAAAAAATTAAAATTTTTTTTTTAATTATCGAATAAAAGTAAAGCGATCCCTAGTGAACAAGAAAATGTTATTAAATGGTCGAATATATATATTTTTTAACCATCTCAAGTCCTTTACTGTGAAGTATATTTTTCCATCTCGTCAGAAAATTACTTCGATATTTTATTTTATTTTATTTTTTATGGTAAAGTCTGAAGCACGAGTATATTATGGCAATATATCCGGGACGTTAAAGGGAAACTCCGACGCGGGCACCGGGTTATACTGTTTTTATAAACACCCATCGTGTAATAATCCATGTATGCCTCTACAGGTCGTCGAGTGGATACAATGCGTAATAAAGCAAAAAAATAAAATTATAATATTATCGAATAAAGAAATAAAGTGATTCCTAGTGAAGAAGAAAATGTTGTTAAATGGTCCGATATATATTTTTTTTTTATCGACTCAAGTCCTCTACTCCTACATTTTCCAACTCGTCAGAATTTTGCGTCAATATTTTATTTTATTTTGTTTATGAAAAAGTCCGAACGAGTACACGGCAATACAGGCGGGACGTTGAAGGCTACAACACGGGTTATGTACTGTTTTTTTTAAGCGTCCCTCGTGCAATAAATGCATGCCAGCCTCTAATAAAACAATGAAAGAAAATTGTAAAATTATCAAATAAAAATAAATTGATCCATAGTAAAAAAAAAAAACAAATTTATTAAACGGTCGAATATGTATTTTTTTCCGTCTCCAAAGTCCTCCACTCTGGATCTTGTCAGAAGTGTACTTCAATATTTTATATCTCATTTTATTTTACTTTTTTTTTTATGGGAAAGTCCGAAGCACGAATATACGGCAATACAGCCGGGACGTAAAGGGAGGCTACGACACGGCTCATACTGTTTTTTAAAGCGCCCCTCGTGCAATAAATGCATGCCAGCCTCTAATAAAGCACAGAACGAAAATTGTGAAATTATCGAATAAAAATAAAGTGAAAAATAAAGTGATCCATAGTGAAGAAACCAAATTTATTAAACGGTCGAATATATTTTTTTTAATCGTCTCGAGTAGTCTACTGTGGAGTATATTTTTCCATCTACTCAAAATTTTACTTCAATATTTTATTTTTTACATTTAATTTTACTTTTTTTATGGAAAAGTCCGAAGCACGAATATTCGGCAATCCAACCGGGACGTTAAAGGGAAGCTACGGCACGGTTCTGGCTTACACTGTGTTTTAACAAAAATATAAAATTGTGAAATTATCGAATAAAAATAAACTGATTCATAGAAAAGAAACAAAATTTATCAAACGGTAGAATATATTTATTTTTTACCGTCTCAAGTCCTCTACTCCGGAGTATATTTTTCCATCTCGTCAGAATTGTACTTCAATATTTTATTTTTTATTTAATTTTACTTTTTTTTATGGAAAACATAAAAAATACAGTGGGGACGTTTTAACAAAAAAAAAATGTAAAATTATCGAATAAAAATAAAGTGATCCATAGTAAAGAAACCAAATTTATCAAACGGTCGAATATAGCTTTTTTTACCATCTCAAGTCCTCTACTCTGGAGTATATTTTTCCATCTCATCAGAATTGTGCTTCAATATTTTATTTTACATTTTTTTATGGAAAAGTCCGTAGCACGAATATACGGCAATCCAGCCGGGACGTTAAAGGGAAGCTACGGCACGGTCCCCGGCTTACGCTGTGTTTTCAAGCGCCCCTCGTGCAATAATCCATGTCAGCCTCTACCGGTCGTCGAGTGGATACAACGCGTAATGCATATAAGCACGAGCGAGCCGCTCGTGTCTATAGACGAGAAGACTAGACGCGGAGGATAGGACAGACGTAGAGACCGACTACTTCGATCGAGCAATTGTGCTTCGTCACGATAACTGCTAATTTATGCACGAGAGAATACGTAGCTTCTGCAAATCTATATTTCGCTACCAACGTGAAAACAGCGACCACTATAAACCCCCCCCCCCCCTCCCTGCGGAGGCGACAGCTGCGTCCATCATTTTCCCTCTAACGCGGCGGTCGTCAATTTCATAAAATTAGCCGGAATTATCGATCCAACTCTAAACGTCGTGTTTTTTTTTTTTTTTTTTTTTTCATCTCTAATCGTTGACAGAAATGACTTAAGCGCGGAACTAACTTCGTTAAACATTACCGGTGTTACGGGAGTAGTTTTTGTAACGCTTATAATTGAACTCTAGATCTTTAATTTACTTCGATATTTTATTTTATTTTTTATGGAAAAGTTAGGAAAATTTTTTTATGGAAATATATCCGGGGCTGTTTTTATAAACACCCCTCATGTAATAATCCATGTCCGCCTCTACAGGTCTTCGAGTGGACATAACGCGTGATAAAGTAGAAAATGAAAATTGTAAAATTATGGAATAAAAAAATAAAGTGATCCATACGGAAGAAGAAAATGTTGTTGATGGCAAAATTAGCCGGAATTATCGAACCAGCTCTAAACGACGTTTTTTTTCATCTTTAATCGTCGACGCGAATGACTTACGCAAGGAAGTAACTTAGTTAAACGTTTCCGGAGTTACCGAAGTAGTTTTTGCAACGCTTATAATTGAACTCTAGATCTTTAATTTACTTCGATATTTTATTTTATTTTTTATGGAAAAGTCTGAAGCACGAGTATATTAGCAATATATCCGGGGCTGTTTTTATAAACACCCCTCATGTAATAATCCATGTCCGCCTCTACGGGTCGTCGAGTGGACATAACGCGTAATAAAGTAGAAAATGAAAATTGTAAAATTATGGAATAAAAATAAAGTGATCCATAGTGAAGAAGAAAATTTTGTTAAACGGTCTTTGAATATTGTTAATGGTAAAATTAGCCGGAATTATCGATCCAGCTCTAAACGTCGTGATTTTTTTTTTTCAACTCTTATCGTAGACAGAAATAACTTATGCGAGGAAGCAACTTAGTTAAACGTTACCGGAGTTCCCGGAGTAGTTTTTGGCAACGCTTACAATTAAACTCTAGATCTACGATCGTTGGAACTTAAAGCTTGAAGGACTCTCACTAACATCGTTGCGATCTGTTCTTTCTATATATATTTTTTTTTCGATCGCAACTGATCGACAGGCGCGAGTCTTACACGGACAAAAATAGTTCTGTTTCTCTAACAAAATGTAGATCGTTAATGATTTATTATTGCGGCAGCAAAAATATTTCTCCGCTACTGCAAAATATTTGCTGCCACAGCAAAATATTTTGTTGTCCCTATGTTAAGCAGGTAAACAATGTATGGTAGCAAACTTTCCAATAATTATTTTTTCTCCGTGTACCTCGACTTCTTTTTTTCATATTTCGTGTCGCTCTCTTTTATTTTTAGTATTTTTTTTACACGGTCCATTTAGCCCCCCTCGTCTCTGCAAGCTCGAATGCGATGTTGCGAAGTTTCCAATTTTCCGGAGTAGTTTTTCCGACGCCCATAATTAAAATCTAGATCTACGATCCCCGGAACTTAAAGCTTGAAGGACTCTCACTAACATCTTTGCGCTCTTTCTATATATGTTTCTATTTTTTCGATCGCAACTGATCGACATTCTGCGAGTCTTACCTCGATGTTCTTTCTTTCGTCCTCCGTCTCGATTAAAAAAAATGTTTTCTATATTTTTTTTAAAAACTCATTCGCAGCGATGTTTTTAATATCGAAGAATCTTCGCGTCAGGATCGATCCATCGAGACGGAATCCCGCCGGTGATTTCCTCCGCACAGCACTCGCCGCCTCAACAGCCTCGGTCTCGTCACCGCGGCCGCGGGACGCCGGTGCGTGTGTCGCCCGTGAAAAGATTCCTCCCCGCTTACGTGCGGGCGGGTGAGACGTCGACGAGACCGGGACGATGAGTCGGCACGAGCAATCTCTGATATTGCTTCGGTACTTCAATTTATTTTATTTTCATTTCTTTTTCCCCCTTTACTTCCCTCGATTCCTCGGTCGCACGTGCGTCCCTCGACCTCCGCGATTTTTTTATACCCCTCCCGGCTCCTCGATTATCCACTGCTTCCCGTTTTTCTCGATTTAAAATTATTTTTTTTTAATCGCTGACGATTTAATTTTTCTGATTTAATTATTTTTATTTTTATTTATTTTTTATTATTTTTTTTAATTTTTTCAATTTTTTTTATTTTTTTTTGAGGGTGAATAAAAATTGGAGCACGCTCGTCGGCAATCGTGTGGCTTGTGTGTCGGTGTCTTCGTGTAGATTTTTTGGGTTGAATACGAGAGGAGCCGTGGGCGGCGTGGTCCCGCCGCCTTAAGGTCGCGCGTCGCACTGGACGTGGAAAATCGGCGCGCACGGTATCTCAACCCTCCGGTGATGTATAGAGATATACACGGTAAGAGCGGCGGCGGGGGTTTTGCTCCCGACGCTGGCGAAGGGGGTGGATTCGCGCCGGCGAGGGAGAGACCGTGAAAGAAGGAGATCCGCGCGCGCGCGCAACCCTCCCCCCACCCCCCGCCCTCCCTCTTCGCCCCCCCCCCTTCTCGGCGGAAGAATAAATGCGCGTCGCGTGTGAGACGTAAGAAAAATTCGAATTCCGGCATAAGAGACGTTTCTCACCTGCCGGGGAGAATGCATAGGCTTCGGGATGTTCGGGGCGGAGGACGAGGTGGGTGGAGAGGAAAAAAAACTGCACGGACCGCAGCTGGGAGTCGAAGGTGCATTTCTCTTTATGTAAAAAAAATTATAGTAATAATAAAGATTTGTTTTAAAAAATTATGAATTGGGTAAATTGGTTGGGAATTGGTTTTTTATTGGGGTAAGAAGGGTGTCTGTGTTATCTTTTTTTTCTCTTTATGAAAAAAATTAATGAAATTGTAATAAAAAGATTCGTTAAAATGAAAAAAACCTATTGTGTAAAATTGGTTATTAAACTTTTTTTTTGCATTACTTGAATTTCTAATTTTCATAGCGCTTTCTCATAATGTTCCTTTATTCGCAAAGCTTCTTCTGTCAGAAAGCATTTTCGGTATTTTTGGCTTCCTCGTGGAGGGAGCTTCGCGAATAACGGAACATTATGAGAAAGCGGTTTGAAAATAAAAATGTTCAACTTTTATGAGAAAGCGATATGAAAATAAAAGTTTTCAACTTTTGTGAGAAAAAAATATGAAAATTTCAATCCTCAACGTTTATGAGGAAATTACATGGAAATTTCAATTTTAAACTTCAATAAGGAAACAATATGAAAATTTAAATCTTCAAAGTTTATGAGGAAACGACATGAGAGTTTCAACTTTAAACTTTTATGAGGTAGCAATATGAAAACTTCAAATTTCAACTTTTTTTCAACGTCAACTTCTGCAACGTTATCTACCCAAACTTACGCGGTTGTCTACTCTAAAGGGAAAAGGGCATTGTTAGATTCGTTGGCTGTCTCGAGATGGAAGATTAATTTTCATTTGGGGTTCGAATTTTTTTTTTTTTAGGGGCGTTCTGAATTCGCTCGCAGGAATTCAGAACGCTTATCGCAGCTTATCGCGACGGAGAATTGGGCAGAATCGTCGATAAAGGTGGGGGATAAAAAAAATGGGTGAGTGGCGAGGAAGAAGCGAGCAGTCGAGATGATCGAGCGGTTTATGGTCGAACGCCGCGCTACCCGGGCGGTTTAAGGCCCGACGGCGAAGATGATCGCGCCGTTCCATTTCCGGTTCCATCGAAGAGAAATAAAGTGGACGAGTGGCGGAGTAGCGGAACGAGCGAAGCGGACAGATCGGGGAGAAGTCGATGCGTGAGGGGATGAACGGGCTGTTCTGTCGGAGCTCAATTTTTCTTTTTTCAACGTTTTGCTACTTCGCTGCAGACCACATTGTAGGGAAGGCAAAATGGGCGCGCTGTTAACCGCAGACCCGGGGCAAAATGGACCACCGCACCATTGTCTGAAAAACTCGTTCGACACAATCGGAAAAATTGGAACAAAAGGAGAATTAAAAAATGTTCAATCTCGCATTGACGACGAGGTCGATCCCAATTAGTACACACAGAGCGGGGCAAAACGGACCACTTTAAAATAATTTTTCGCGAGTCTTATGGTAATCGGAGCGATAGACACCCAGAAAAATAATTTATTTGACGGCCACCGTTTATTTGGTTGAAGTAAAATATTTATTTGATTTAAATAAATATTTATTTCGTTTAAATCACTATTTACTTATTTAAATAAATATTTATTTAAATCAAATAAATATTTTTCTGAAACCAAATAAACGGTGGCCGTCCAATAATTTTTTTTTCTCGCCAAACGTAAGTTTCAGAGAAAATTTCGAACAGTTCTCGATGGGATAAAAATCTGAAAAACGTCAAGTACATGGGAGGTGGTGCAAAGATTGTTTTTGTGAAATAATAATTCCAATTTGATATTAACAAATTGAAGATAAAAATCATTATTTAACAAATTATTATTTTTATGAAAGACAATAGTTAAGTTGCCGGCTAATTTGTTGACTATTGTTTTTATCGTTAATTTGTCAAAAACATTTTGGAATTATTATTACATACAAGCAGTATTTGCAGCACCTCCCATACGGTTGATTTTTTGCAGATTTTTATACCGTCGAGAAATGTTTGAATTTTTCCTTGAAATTCACGTTTGGTGGGACTTGCTTAAAAAAAAAAGTTCAGTCTGAAATTCCATGTGTTCCGTTTTGCCCCGCTCTTCACGTAGTCTTCATGCCGTCAAGTAGAAAAAAATAAAAATAAATAAAATGGCTCTCGCTCGCATTCGGCTCGCGACCTCGGACGTCACTGCTTCCGCGAAACTGCGTAAAAGCGAGCAAAGTGGCAACGGAAGGGCGAACGGAAAAAGCAAAGAACGAAAGGAACGGCTTCGTACGCTTCCTTCCACTCCCAGAAGCGTCCGGGACCGAAAAGGCTGAATCTATATGTGTGTGTGTACAAGTATAGGTAATTGATAGGTTGACGGATCGATGGACGCGGTCTCCTTAAATATTTGGACTCGAATAGAGAGGTCGGATGGCCCGGAAGCGAGGCGTGACATCGAAGAGAATTTCGTTCGATCCGAACCTACGCACGCACGTCCTAGGATGGACGGTATACTCGTCACATTAACCCACGCGAAATACACGCGCCAGCTTTGGAAGAAAAACAAAATGGCGGAAGTAAGTGCACTGTAAAAAAAATTCGTATGAAATTTAATGTACCAGACTGGAAGTTTGTACGCAAAAACTGGTATATTAAATTGCATGTACGATTGCGAAATTGAAAAATAATGTTCAATGTATTCAAAAGATTGGGATTCTTAATTTTTAATAATTTACTTTACTTTTACTGTAAAGGAACTTTAACTTTTGTAATTCACTTTAATTTCAATGAAAAGGTATATTAATGTTTCATCATAATTGTACATTAAATTTAATGTACCAGAATTTGCATAAAAACTTCCAGTCCTGTACATTAAATTTATAATTTTTTTTTTCGAAGAATTGACGAACGATGTTGGAAACTTTTTTAGATAAACCGTTTCTGAAATTGCAAACACATGTCGGTTCCAATTTTTCAGTAAAATTTGTATTCGTAATGAAAATTTTTGTAAATTTCAGATGAAAGATTTGTAATTTTAATATCCGGTATTTTTATTTTCCGAAAAAACGTACATTAATGTTCTATTGATGTAAGTAATGGACGTAAATTTAAATTTCCAGTACATTACAATTTATTTATACAGTGTACACAGTAAAAAAGTTTGTACTTTTTGCAACAACTTATTGTCGACAAACGTCCACAGTTTTTTATTTGTTAATTTTCCGATCGAACCATCCGGCTATATTTTAACAAACAAAAGTACAAACTGAAATTGTTAATGAGTCGGTAAATAAAAAGACAAGTTTGTCATTTATTTAACAACATTATTTTTACAAAACTTCGTATTCCGATTTTAGGAAATTATTTTTTACTGTGGATCGTGGGAAATATAAAAGAGAATACGACGTACGAAACGAACAAAATTCAATACGTTTCACGGTATTTCTCGGTATTATATTAAAATCTATAAATCGTCGTTTATTGCCGCGTATTTACGAAGTTCGAGTCGTACGGAGGGAGGATACTTTCGGAGAACTAAAATTGATTGCGACGAAGGGATAACTCACGGATAGAAAAAAAATTATATAAAAAAAAATGAAAAAGTAAAGATACGGAGAGAAAATACCAGGATCGGCGGGAGAGATGATAATAAATTTTAAACGAAAAAAAAAAAATTGTGCGCACGTTTCACGGTTATAGGATATTTCTATGTCCACTATAAATTCTCTGAATTGTAGTGCACGGTTCCGTAAGCCTATCCAACCGAGTGAATTCTCAACATACCTCGAAAGTTGAAATAAAAATACGAGAAACACACGAATTGCAACGGGAGCGGAGGGCGGGTATGCGGGGTGGGGGGCAAACCGGAACCCTGGGGCAAAACGGTCCGTGTTCTCAGGAACTGCACAATTTTTTTCTCAGGACTTACAAAAAATTACAGTCTCATTAAAGTGGAGGTTCGTTTTGCCCCTCTCGTCTCTACAAGGTCGATCGCAATTACGCGAGGTGTTCAATTTTCATCTCATCTAAAATGGAGATCCGTTTTGCCTCGCTCTCCTTTACAAGGCCGAATGCAAATTTTCGAAATTTTTAAATTTCCAATTTTCCAATTTGTCTTCCGAACTGCAATATTGGTATTTGCATAAGATTCTCTTCATAAAATTTATCGACTGAGCGAACCCATTTTTACTTAATGAAATTTATCGACTGAGCAAGTCCTGCGCTAATGATGCGTAAAGCTCGTACTCGCCGGAATAAGCCCGAAAGTTTGCAAATTTTTTTTTCAGGACAAAAAAAAGTTACAACCTCTCATCGAAACAAAATTACAAACTCTCATCGAAGCTTCATCTCATCTAAAACGGAGGTCCGTTTTGCCCCGCATCTCCTTTGAAATGCCCGAATGAAAATTTTCTAAATTCTTAAATTTCCGATTTTCCAAATTTGTCTTTCGAATTGCAAATATTTGCACTTGCATAAACGTTCTACACAACATTTACCGACTGAATGAGCTAATTTTTGCGCAAAATAGCAGCTTAAGAAGTCTACGGTCCTTTGACTTACGCGGTGAGCAAATGCTGCGCGAAGGATGCGTAAGGTAAACGTACCAATGACCGGACACGTCCCAGTGGCCGGACAAGGCGTGCGTGCAAGAGAGATGGAAATACGATTTTCCATGCATGTCCAGGGACTGGGACTGCTCCCTTAAGTGTCCGGGCATTGGTACGTTTACCTTAAGCCCCCGAATCCTGAGGGGTCGGACAGTTACCCGCTAGAATAAGCCCGCGACGCCGTCGCCGCGCGGCAAGTAGTTGCGGTTGACGCGCGGTCGGACAGGCATGTGCATCTTTCCGCTGATTTTCCCGTTGTCTCTGCACACCGCGGCGTCTACGAGCGGTGAATGCAAAGCTCCCCGAGAACACCGCGCCGCAAGAAGTTAAAACTTAGTTTTTGTTTTTTGCCCTTCCGCCTCTTGCCCGCGTCTCGTTAGCGAAGACGGCGAAGGTGGAATACGGGAGCGAAACGAACGGAGGGATTAACTGCTCCGTCGGAAACTGCGCGTTTTTTGTTCGCCAGAGCTCGCGCACCGGCTGCTCCGAAGTGCATCCCGCCTGACTCCGATCCTCATACTTTCGCCGTTCTGAAATTTGCCGGTCAGAAAGTTTCGCCGGGAAGCGAGATTCTTCTTAAAGAAGCGCCGAGAAATTTATTGCAGTTCGGGCGAAGTAATTTGGGGAAAAACACAATAATAACGTTGAATTCGTTTGGTGGAAGACGAGCGGGGGGCGAGGCAGCTTAAGGTGATGTGGTTGGTAACAAAAACTGTACTGAATGCCGTTTTGAGACCGCGGACCGCCGAGAAAAAAGAAAATTGTCTTTCCCTGGGGAATCGGCGGACGCAGGGAAAGATAAGTTTCTTTTCCGTTGGCGAACTGCGGTCTCAAAACGGTATTCGGTAGAGTTTTTTCTGGCGGTGTTTCGCATCAGCTTATTAACTTGAGGCACGAGGCTACGCGACAACCTCGGTCGGTGACACAAATGGTAATTCATTGTTGTTTTCTTTTTTTTTAAGGGCGCTATATAAACTAAATAAATAAAGTATGCGCCGAAGAGCATACTTTGGGCAATGTAATATTTTTCGGTGAACAGAGTTTCGCTGGGAACGAGATTCTTGTTAAAGAATTACCGATTTTTGTTAAAGAACCATCGATTCTTGTTAAAGAATCACCGATTCTTGTTAAAGAATCACCGATTCTTGTTAAAGAATCACCGATTCTTGTTAAAGAATCACCGATTCTTGTTAAAGAATCACCGATTCTTGTCAAAGAATCACCGATTCTTGTTAAAGAATCACCGATTCTTGTTAAAGAATCACCGATTCTTGTTAAAGAATCACCGATTCTTGTTAAAGAATCACCGATTCTTGTTAAAGAATCACCGATTCTTGTTAAAGAATCACCGATTCTTGTTAAAGAATCGCCGATTCTTATTAAAGAATCGCCGATTCTTATTAAAGAATCGCCGATTCTTGTTAAAGAATCGCCGATTCTTGTTAAAGAATCGCCGATTCTTGTTAAAGCATCGCCGATTCTTGTTAAAGCATCGCCGATTCTTGTTAAAGAATCGCCGATTCTTGTTAAAGAATCACCGATTCTTGTTAAAGAATCACCGATTCTTGTTAAAGAATCACCGATTCTTGTTAAAGAATCACCGATTCTTGTTAAAGAATCACCGATTCTTGTTAAAGAATCACCGATTCTTGTTAAAGAATCACCGATTCTTGTTAAAGAATCACCGATTCTTGTTAAAGAATCACCGATTCTTGTTAAAGAATCTCCGATTCTTGTTAAAGAATCTCCGATTCTTGTTAAAGAATCTCCGATTCTTGTTAAAGAATCGCCGATTCTTGTTAAAGAATCGCCGATTCTTGTTAAAGAATCACCGATACTTGTTAAAGAATCACCGATACTTGTTAAAGAATCACCGATACTTGTTAAAGAATCACCGATTCTTATTAAAGAATCATCGATTCTTATTAAAGAATCATCGATTCTTATTAAAGAATCATCGATTCTTATTAAAGAATCACCGATTCTTGTTAAAGAATCACCGATTCTTGTTAAAGAATCACCGATTCTTATTAAAGAATCACCGATTCTTATTAAAGAACCACCGATTCTTATTAAAGAACCAAATATATTGCAGTACCGAGAAAATAATTTAGAAAAAACAATAACAATGTTGAATTAATTTGAGAGAAAACAAGAGGAGGGCGAGGCAGTTTAATAACTTGATCTCCGAGGCTACGCGAAAGCCTCGATCGGTAACAAAAACTGTAATTAATTTTCTCCATTTTTTCCCCAAGAGCGCTAAATCCACCAACGTTATGAGAAAAACCCTGAGGACATCAGTCTCGAAAGCAAATTCTTAAGTGAAGCTGAACCGACCCGAGATTCCCGGAAGAGCGTGATTCTGATCGGAAGCACTTAGGGTCCGCGGCAAAAAATTTATTACAGTTTTCGTTACCGACCGGGGATGAAGAGCGTCGTCGCCTCAACGGCCGCGCTCTCGTTAGAAGAAGCCCGCAGTGGTGTCTGGCTCGGTCGTGATTCACGCGAGAATAATACAGTCCATTATCCGGAAGGTGCGCCATCGGCGAAACCCCAAGGGGGCGAAGGGAGGGGGGCAAAATGCCTCGAAGGAAAGCAAAGAAGCTTTTAATAATAATTTTAGAAAAAAAAAAGAAAAAAAAATCGTGTCGGGGCGTCCGAGCAACGGATTTTTTCCGCCTGCTTCAAAGGCCCTCTCGCTACCTTCCAGGAGCACTCTATCTTTTTTCACTCTATGCGGCGTGGCGTTGCGTGTGATACAACGCAAACAGAGATCGCCTTCGCTTTTATTCTCTCTTTCATACTTCCGTCCTCCTCTTGTTTTTTTTTTTTTTTTTTTTTTTTTGTTCTTCATATTAAGAGGCTCACCGGCTGTCATTGGTGCACTCTGAGACAGCGAAGCTTTCACGTGGGTACGAGCACAACACACGCCTACGCACGGCTTGAGCCTCTCCTCGATCGTGTAATAATTTATAAGCCCTCGGCTCGTCTGTCGAAACTTTGAAGCAGTTCAGGCAAGGCTTTGACGCTCTCGACACCGTGAAAAACTTGTTCAATTTGTCGCCACACAATTTCCTGCGCGCCGGGCCGAGGCGGAAGATACTCGGTCGGTAACGAAAACTGTAATCCATTTACGAAAGTTATCAAGGTCATCGAAGAGGCTTTCCGCCCAAAGCGAATTATGAGCGTCGTCGTCGAACATTTTGGCAGACGCCAAATTAATTGATATAATTGATTGATTTTTTTTTTATGTCCGTAATTTTTGCTCGATTTTGGTGTATTACATGAACAATATTTTTTTTATTAATTTATTTTATTTATTTTAACAGCTGTAATTTTTTAATGGAAAATACTATCGAATATCTAGATGGTGAATTTGGTGAGCGTCTTTCAAGGAAGAGAATGTGCCGTAATTCATCAAAATCGAGCAAAAATTGCAGATTTTTCTTTGAAAAAAACTGAACGAATGTGTAAATTTTTGAAAATTGGTAGAAACGAATCAGTTTTTTTTAAATCTAGGCTAATTAACGTTTTTGTACGTTAAGGACATTTGCTGTAATTCAAACAACGATTCGCTATAATCAATAGATGCGTACAAGTTTGTATAAAAGACTTTAAAAATATAGCACTAATTTTTTACTAATCACATTTGACTAATGTAAAGCGCTCGAACCTCCTTAATTCTCGGGATATTTTAACCGAGTGACGTACAAGAGCCCAGCGTTATCTTGCCCATCGTGTACCCGATAATTCTCGGCGTATTAAGAAATTGGAGCTGCGTAGCCGGGTTCGCACGCCCCCGCGGTTTGAGAGTAAAAATTTATTTTAACGGGCTGCTTCTAAGAAAATGAGAGGAGAAAAGGTTAGCACGGTCGGTACCCGCTTTGTTCTCTACCCAACGAATATTACCGCACATTGAAATACTATATCGCGCACGTATATATCCTCTTTTTTCCAAGGCGTTTTTGTCCATAAAAAACAAAAAAAAATCCGTCTACACTGACTTTTCCGCGTCCTCGCCTCTCGGATTTCAGGATGTGAAAAATGCATCCGCGAACAAAAATACGACGGGATACACGAAGTAGTGAAAAAGAATATCGCGACGGAATAAAATAGAACGTAAAAAAATGTACGAATATTTAAGTTACCGATGAGAAATAAATGCAGCCTGAAACCGTACTTGCGTGGTGCTGGAATACGTAACGAGGTTGAGATAGGTCAAGATAATAAGATAAAATGCGTATCTCGACAGCATAAAATAGGATTTAAAAAAAAGAAAAAAATGGCTTGAAAAAATTTACGAATATTTAAGTTACCGATGAGAAATAAATGCAGCCTGAAACCATAGTTGCGTGGTGCTGGAATAAGTAACGAGGTTGCGATATTTCAAGATAACAAGATAAAACGAGTATCTCGACAGAATAAATAAGGATGTAAAAATTAAAAAAAAAATTTTAAGTCCTCTGAAAAAAATGTACGAATTTTTAACTTACCGATAAGAAATAAATGCAGCCTGAAACCGTAGTTGCGTGGTGCTGGAATACGTAACGAGGTTGCGATATTTCAAGATAACAAGATAAAACGAGTATCTCGACAGAATAAAAAATAGGATGTAAAAATAAAAAAATATCTTCTGGAAAAAATGTACGACTTTTTAAGTTACAGATGAGAAATAAATGCAGCCTGAAACCGTAGCCGCGTGGTGTTGGAATACGGAACGAGATTGCGATATTTCAAGATAATAAGACCAAATACAGGATTGCCCGGGGGGGTTCCCGGGAACGACGCTACTGCCGGTCGTTCCTGGCTATTGTGCTATGGACTGTAATATTTTTAAGGGGTGAGAAAAGTGCTCCTCGCTGTTACATGGACTATGGAACTATACGTATATACACATATATATACATATATATATATATACATAGATATAAATAGAAAGACCCGATGACGGGTACGTCGGCAAGGGCCGTTGATGTCTTCCTCTTATTCACTTACACGACCTCGTTCATCCGTGGCGCCCTTTTATCCTTGGGGCGACCTCGAGCAACGAGATAAATGTCGCGAGTTTAACGAGGGAAGAAATGTGTAGCGGCGAAAGTATGTTTCACAGTCGAGGAGTCAAGGAAAAAAAAGGCGAGGGTAAGAGACGGCCGGAGGGGAGCGCAGTGGCGAAATTGAGTCAGGAAAGCAACTCAATTCAGGGTATCGGATGCAGCGCAGCATCCCGGCATATTTCGCTCCCACTTCGACTGTCGAGCTCGATATCCGAGGAAAGCGGGAAAAGCGCGAGGGACACCTGACCGGTCAAGTTTCATCGGTAATTCGAAAAGCAAACAGAACGATAGAAATGTATCGAATAATAACATTCGAGGAATATGAAACTCGACTCACCGAGTAGCTGGGCCGCTCCCTCGAGAACGAAGAGCCGAGACGCAGGAGCGACAGATTTCGCGCGCTCGCTCTCAAGTTCCCCCATCCGTTCCGGATTGTATGCTCTCTTCTTCCACTGCAACAAATAAATTTTATAACGAATGAATAAATTATCTAATAAATGCATAAAAGATGTAAGAAATACATACATTATGTAAGAAATTAATGAATAATGTAAGGAATTAATAAATGATAAGAAATTAATAAATAATGTAAGGAATTAATAAATGATAAGAAATTAATAAATGATAAGAAATTAATAAATAATGTACGCCATGCGCACTATAAAAAAATTTTGTTTGAAAATTAATAAACAGTATCGGAAGCTTTTTAAATAAACTGTTTCTGAAATATCAAATACACTTCCGTTGCAATTTTGCAGTCAAATCTTTATTGCTAATGACATTTTTTGTAAACTTTAGTCAAAAGATTTGTAATTTTGATATCTGGTATTGTAATTTTACAAAAAAAAGTACATTAATGTTCAATTAATGTAAGTAATGTAAGCAAATTTTAAGTCCTAGTACATTAAATGTACAATTTACTTTTACACTGCATAAACGATGTAAGAAAGACATAAACGATATACGAAATAAATAAATGATATCATAAATATCGTAATGCAAATGATATTACTAATGTAATGAGAATTAGTAAACTTTAATGTACCGGACTGGAAGTTTTTACGCAAAAGCTGCTATATTAAATTTCATGTACAATTGTGATGAAAAATTTATGTTCAGTGTATTAAAAAAATTGCGAATACTTTGTCTTTAACAATTTACTTTAATTTTACTATGAAAGTATTTTGAATTTCAATGAAAAAGTATATTAATTTTTCACAATTCTACATTAAATTTAATGTACCAATTTTCGCATAAAAACGTTAAATGTACAATTTTTTTTACAGCGACGTTTTTCGGACTCCGGGAAGTTTTGCGATATACCGACTTATGCGATCGTGTACTGTGCGTTGCGGTCGGTGTTTCTGGGAGGTCTCGGGAGCCCTGCGAGAAGGGAGCAACGGGGCAAAGGACGTGAGAGCCCGGAGGCTTGGCTCCGCTGCTATTTCGAATTCCCGCTTTCTCCACGTCTTTTGAGTTTGTTCGCGATGGCATGGCGGACTCGTCACACCGCGAACTATACCTCGGAACTCAGCACGGAGATCCGGCGAAACGTCAAACGCGCCTCACACGCTTCACACTTCGCAACGTTTATGTACAACTCCGCACGTATTCAAATACTTCGGATAGGGGTGTACATACTCGACGGAAATTTTTCGCGTTCTCCAGTTTCATGATATTTTGTATACATGTACTGTTTTTACGCTATCACACGAAAAAAATGACATCTGTGAGAATACATTTCTTTTTATTTTTTTTTTTTTTTTTGCAGTCAGAACGTAGATATGAGGGCGGGAGAGAATGGACTATTTTTATCAATTTTTTCGAGCCGTGCATAAAAAAGTCTCATCCCATATCCAGGACCCGGGTCCGTTTTGCCCCGTTCTCCACTTATGCGTGTAATAAAAAATAATTTCATAAAATCGGAAAACGAAGTTTCGTAAAAACAATTTTTGTTAAATAAGCTACAAATTACGTTAAATAAGTGGAATCTGGGAGGTAATAATTTTTTTTCTATTATTATTAAAAAAATTACATCTGTGAGATTACAATTTTTTATTCTTTTTTTGCCATTTGTTCAGGATTTAATATACAACTGTCCTTTTGTTTCCCGCGTCATTAACAATTTTAATTCGTACTTTTGTTTGTAAAACTAGAACCGGATGGTTCGATTATTGGTTAACAATTAAAAAATATATTGGTTAACATATTGGTTAACAATTAAAAAATTCTGGACGTTTGTGAAGAATAAGTCGTTGTAAAAAGTTTAAACTTTTTTCACGGTGTCTTTTTGATCTTTTTAAGTAACGATTGCAAAATACGTTGCCTCAGTGTGCACACGATTTTTATTTGTCTGCGTATTTCTCTCGGTTTTTCGTCGAGGCAAAAACGAGTCGGAGGTTCTTTCATCGAGGCAGCTCATACGCAAAGTATTAGAGAGATAAAAAAAATATGAAAATAAAAATAAAATTTAGAGCAGGAAAAATGAAATCGTGAAATATATTGAAGAGATTCGCGGAAGAGAGCGGACGTGGGAGGGCGGCGACGCCGAAGGGTGAGGCGTCGTAGGTGGAAGGCTTTTCACACCAAGTGCCTACCTTCCGGTTATGCATTCGCTGGTTCAAAGAATCCTCGCGATGTTCCGAGTACCCTCCACATCGTATTCAACTGCGTATAATTTTATATCGCAGCGGTGATATAACTTCGCAAGGAGATTTCTGAGTTTGGTTCGTTCAACGAAAAATTAAAAAATAAAAATTAAATTAAATAACAAGATTGCGTAGGAGTAAACAACATGTCGGATTTAATCATGTCGTTCGAAACTTTCATGAAATCGTACGAATTGGAGATAAAGTTGACACAATTCACCCAGCCATTTAATTGAATCGAATTGAATTCAAATAAAAAATAAAAATGTTAAACACATGTTTGTGTAGGACATTTTTTCACATCATGACAGTGAAAAAAAAGGTTGGGTGATTATGAACCACTCCTAATGGCTGAAATATAAGTGACCAATTTATCGACGGCATATTTTGTTATTTCAACTTAATTTCAAATTTATTTTAAACCCGTTTTTTCAAATGTATTTCAAATTCGATCGAAACAACACGCCGGATTTAATAACGTGGTCCGAAACTTGTATGAAACCGTGCGAATTAGAGAAAAAGTTGACACAATTCACCGACCCATTTAATCGAATCAACAATTCTCCATCGATTGATTATTTTTATCTTCAAAGTACCAGAACCAATGATATGCGGACCGAGCCATAGATCGCAGGATCTCGGTAAAGCGGTAGGTCATTGACCCGCGCCGACCTTCGACCGAGTGTCCGCAAGTGGTCGAGTCTTTCTTGCTCGATTATATCGTCGTACACGTGACCGGCGATTCCGCCAGGAATCGTTGCTCGAAGCCGGAAAGCTCTGTCCCGGAAGCTCGTAAACCGCGAAGCGCGCATTCTCTGGCTCTTCCCGCCGGGCCGCCCCGAGCGTTTCCGGAAGCGCCGCGGGAGCGCGACAGGTCATTAAAAGTTAAAGCGCGTTGAGGTGCCCTGCGACGTTTCGTGGTTGCGCGACGCGAAGCCACTCTACCGGTCACTCCCTCCGTGTCCCGAGCTTCTCGTGTGATAAGAGGCTTCGTTGTGTACGAGCGGGAATAAATAGAGGAGCGAGTCGATAAAAAGCCACGATAAAGCAGCGTCCAAGGATGTCAACGGTGGGATGAATAATAGCTGCAATTTCGCACGAACCGCACAAATTTTTAACTCTCGCTGGCGAAAGGGGAGTATAAAAGAATGCCACGATCGGAAAGCCTCCATTCACCGACTGCAGTGATATACTAAAAAAAAAATGAACGTGAATTCCATTGTCGAGAAAGAGTTGCGTATCGAACGGAAAAACTGTCGGACCATCGAGCTCGACGAGCGCCCGTAGAGAAAGGGGAATAGCTTGCAGAAAGGATATTTAGAAGAAAAAAAAAACCACTCGCTGCACCGAGAATTCCGCTCGAGAGCTCGAGATCGAACCGTTTCACGGCGAGCGTGCGGCAGGATTTCAATACGAACGCCCACAAACATCGATTATTCTCTTTCTACGGACAAACAAAAATTTTGCAGCTAATAAACACGTTAAGCATCCGTTTGTGGCAGAGACGATTGTAAATATAAATATAAATATAAATATAAATATAAATATAAATATAAATATAAATATAAATATAAATATAAATATAAATATAAATATAAATATAAATATAAATATAAATATAAATATAAATATAAATATAAATATAAATATAAATATAAATATAAATATAAATATAAATATAAATATAAATATAAATATAAATATAAATATAAATATAAATATAAATATAAATATAAATATAAATATAAATATAAATATAAATATAAATATAGTGATTTTAATAGGAACATTTAAATAGGAATAGTTAGCACGAAATAATTTAGAATCTTACTATCCATTATTTGGCTAGGAAGCCTCATTGAACAACTCGCACGCTGCAAGCTCGACGTCAAGTATCATCGCTTATTTACGTTCTCATTCGCTCGCATATGTAGAGGTAGCAAAAATATATGTGTATATATATACGTACAAATACATAGCTATATGCAACCGTAGCGCCGGTTTTGTCGGCGGGGTGTCGGGTGTAACGAGCAACACGATCCGTTCCCACTAAGATTATTATTATTATTATTCTCTTTCAGGCCGCTTACCGCCCCGGATGCGAAAGGGGAAATTCGCCCAGCGGAGAAAAAATAAAATAAATTCGGTTAGCTCGGGGATATTTGCGATCCACCCAGTCCACGTCGCCGCAACGTGTTTTTGAGCTGAACTCTGTTTTTTAAATCTCGAATTTACCCTACAAAGACGTTAGAAATTTATTTTTAGAATTTACCCTACAAAGACGTTAGAAAAAGAAAATTGAAAATTAGAATTTTCATATTGCTTTCTCATAATGTTCCTTTATTCGCACAGCTTCTTCTATGAGAAAGCAATATGAACGCCAAAAATTACATTTCACGACATTTCAGACTTTTTAAAGTAATCTGACACTAAAATCTAAAACAATTTTTAACAGCTTCCTCCATGAAATAATAACAATAATAATAAAAATACTTATATAATAATAATACTTTTTTTAAAGTTCGATTCGAGCAATCTGTTGATTGGGCGATCATCCGTACGGTTGACGAATGGCGCGATGCAAATTTATCTGCCGTCAATGATATTTCGGTTCATCAAACGAATTTTTTACGACAGGAAGCGTTTTCAGGATTGACCGCTTCCGTCAATCGGTCGAACGCGACCCCGTTCGATCACCGACGGCGGCTCTGAGTGATTTGTGCCCCGGGCGATGCGCGTTAAGTTCTCGCCCGCACGGTAATACCCACGTGCATCGACCTTTTTTTCTCGCACGCCTCTGCGGGCACTGCAGAAACAGTAATTTATTATTTGTCGAACGAGGTGGCCGGGCGAGAAAGGTGGAAGATGGAAAGTGTCTGCACCGAGAGACAAATAACTCACCGGCCGGCACGTCCAATAGCGTCTGTGCCATGATTTCTTTTTTTTCATGCCAGCAATTCCAGAAGCTTCGACGAAGAATCGGCTCGAACGAGTTAAAGTCACGGCTCGTTCGGCCCGGGTGGCTTCCTCGAGTTTAGAAATTTATCTTTTTTTTACCCCTATCGATTCTCCCCAAGGAGGATTCCACCACCTCGATATTCTTCGTTACCGCTCTATCCTTCCGTTCTCCCATTCCCGTCCGAGCCGTTTTCTCGTTTTCCCTCGGAGGTGGGCTTTGGCTCGCTCGTTTTAGAAAACGGAACGTCCGGAGGATATACCTCGGGTAATGGAGTCACGATGGTAACGAATGAGTTTGACCCGGAGCCTCGACGTGACGCGAGACTCGGAAATCCAGCGCGAAAACACCGAAGACACTTCCGGTGAGGAATCCTTCGAGTATAGGAAGATCGACCACAGGGGAGAGCTGGGTAAAAGGAACATCTCGTCAATTCGAGATGAGGGTGCTATAAGTTGGTCCATTTTGCCCCGGGGTTCCAATTTGGACCACTCTTTCCTGCCACTGTCTCGTGGATGCAGGGAGAGAACTAATACAATTAAAGCAACTTAAGGCGAAAAAACCGAAGTCACTTCCGGTTTGGAATCGTCCGACTATAGAAAAATCGACGTATAGAGGTGAGTTGGGCGAAAGGAATCGAGATTGTCAATTCGAGAGGAGGCTGCTATAAGTTGGTCCATTTTGCCCCGGGGTTCCATTTTGGCCCACTCTTCCTTGTCACAGTCTCGTGGATGCAGGGAGAGAACTAATACAATTAAAGCAACTTAAGGCGAAAAAACCGAAGATACTACCGGTTTGGAATCATCCGAGTATAGAAAAATCGACGTATAGAGGCGAGTTGGGCGAAAGGAATCGAGATTGTCAATTCGAGATGAGGCTGCTATAAGTTGGTCCATTTTGCCCCGGGCTTCCATTTTGGCCCACTCTTCCTTGTCACATGTCTCGTGGATGCAGGGAGAGAACTACTACAATTAAAGCAACTTAAGGCGACATTTTTTAGAAAATTCCAAATATCCCTGAAAATGTCCAAAAAAGACAACCACCCTTATGGCTCGACGTTCCTGCAAACGAATCGATGTTACTCGAATCCAAATTGACGGGAATTAATTAGCGGCTCGTTTTGACGCCACCGATAATTCGCCAAATTGAGAATTCCGAGTCATCGGTCGCACGGAATCTTGTCGACTGCCCCTGTTACTGTATTTTTCTTTTCCAGCTGAATTCAACGGAAATTTATAGAATTGTTCGACTCCACTGATAAAACGCTCCAGCAATGACAAAGTTATTTCCGATTTATGAAACATTTGTCCGTTTATTTATGACCGGCTATTGTTCGTCACTTCCGGAATCGGATGCTGTCACGGTAGAGGGAAAGCTAAACAATTAACGACATCGATTTTCTCACCTCGTTATTGGAAACTCGAGTGTTTGAATTATCGAAAGCGGATGGTTCTTTCAACAAGGGCATGATGGCCAATTTGTTATAAAAATTCCATTGCAACGACAATGATAGAGAGCAGAGATTTTGGCAATTTTTGTGTCACGAATGTTACTGTTTCGACAGTAAAATTTTGCAATACGTACTGTACAATTTTCGCAACTCGTACTGTACATTTACCTAAACTATAAAAAAAATGTAATAAAATAAAAATAACTGGCAAAATCTTAGTATCAATAATTCTCTACTGGCCTTTTGTTAAACTCGCAAAGGGATAATTTTAGAGTGCAATTGTAACGGAAAAAGATCTTCCTGTTCGGTCTAGATATTTTACCGATACGAGAAACAATTAGCCGATAAAATTCAAACGCAACAATAAAATAGATAGTGGAGTTTCTAGCGATCCTTGCATCACGAATATTCGCTATGATAGACGTTACTATTAGGCAGTACAATTTACGATACGCACTGTACATTTTCCATAGATCGTACCGTGCACTATCTATCCAAACCGGGAAGAGAATTAAAGGGCTAAAATTAAATATCTAATCAATTCTTGATATTTTTCATTCTCCGTTGGCCTTTCGTTGAACTCGCAGTGCGATTATCCAAGAGTACAATTGCAACGTAAAAAGATCTTCCAATTCGGTCTGCGACATTTTGCCGATACAAGAAATAATTAGTCGATAAACTCACTTGCGACCCGATCCTGTTTCATCCTCGTCAATGGCTGAGTGGGTTAGGACCGGCAGGCTGATGGCTTCGAACGGCGGTTTGCTCAAATCTGCAACCAACGAAACGGACTCGAGTTAATTATTGCCCAAATAAATCTGTGTATATCGGCTACTATCGATGCTATCCACTACGATCCACAATCGATTACTGTGTCCAAACTAATTAACCTTTCGAGACCGGAAACACCGTGTTCGCTCTCGGTTATTCCCGCAATCTAATATTACAGCTTAAACCCTCGAACCGTTCCATCTCGTTATTAATAAAATATCGAATCTCACGGTAGATATAAATTAATTATTCCCCACCGGGCTTGCGCAACTATGAAACACGATTTACGAGGAAAGCGGTTGAATGTAACAAAACGTGGGTGAATACAGAGCGGAGAAGGGCTTTGAGCGCGTTGATTGAAATTCAGCGATCTTTACAAATATATGTTTTAGTTAAATGGGAGAACTCTCGGCTAGCTAATTAGAATACTGCTGACAATTCCGTGTTGCGGTTGCGGTTGACTCTCGCCACTCTCTGCGCCAACGTACAATACACAAGCGTGCATGGGTGTGTCTGTGTTTCGGGCGTTTTCCGGCGCAATCCAAATATGATATTCTCGGATTGCCGTAACTGTTGTATCCCTGTGTATAGTGTACCGCAATGTCGGTGAGCGTGTTCGTTATTACAGTGCATCTGAAATTTCCATTTTTCGAGCCCGCTAACAGCGCTTGACGTTACACGCGACTCTAATCCCTCGGTAATCCGCAGAGGATTACGAAAATTGAGCTCGTATACGTTGTACCTTGGGTGACTCTCTACCTCTCGTTAGTCTGGGTGATGAAAGCAACTGTATAAAGCGACAAGTTTTCCAGCGAGAAAAACACCGAGTGCACTACGAGAGTTGAAAATTGAGGGAAATTTTAACTATTTCGTACCAAATGAAATCGTCATAAGGTAAGCGGCCCAGTTTCCGCCACACTGAGAGGAAAATCAAGGATGGAGCGAACATACATGAGTGGTTGACCCAAAGAAATATGGTTGGCTCAATGACGATTTAGGCTCAACCACCGAGAGGTTGACTTAACAACATAAGGTTGGCTCATTGACGATTTAGGTGGCTCAACCACCGAGAGGTTGAGTTAACAACATAAGGTTGGCTCATTGACGATTTAGGTGGCTCAACCACCGAGAGGTTGAGTTGACAACATAAGGTTGGCTCAATGACGATTTAGGTGGCTCAACCACCGAGAGGTTGAGTTAATAACATAAGGTTGGCTCATTGACGATTTAGGTGGCTCAACCACCGAGAGGTTGAGTTAACAACATAAGGTTGGCTGAATGACGATTTAGGTGGCTCAACCACCGAGAGGTTGAGTTAACAACATAAGGTTGGCTCAATGACGATTTCGGTGGGTCAACCACCGAGAGGTTGAGTTAACAACGTAAGATTGGCTCAATGACGATTTAGGTGGCTCAACCACCGAGAGGTTGAGTTAACAACATAAGGTTGGCTCAATGACGATTTGGGTGGCTCAACCACCGAGAGGTTGAGTTAACAATATAAGGTGGCTCATTGACGATTTAGGTGGCTCAACCACCGAGAGGTTAACATGGACGGGCGTAAAATGTTTCAATTGTTAAAGGAAACATTTTATACAAAATATAAGTAACGCGGCATTAATCAAGAGTAAACAGCTCTTCAACACACCGTCAATTTCGTTTGTATTTAACGTATACCGTATTTATTATCAGTATAAATTGCGATTTATGGCGGTAACTGCACCCACAAAAAAAATTTATTTGACGGCCACCCTTTATTAAGATTAAGTAAAATATTTGATTTAAATAAATATTTATTGAAATTAAGTAAATAGTTACTTAAATGAAATAAATATTTATTTAAATCAAATAAATTTTGTTCTGCATGTGGGAGAGTGGCGGAAACTGGGCAGTTTACCTCAACGCTCTGCGAAACTAATTTCGACGGAACTTAATCGCTGTCGCTCTTCAAGGATATTGATCTGATGGAATTACCTATGGTCGAGTCATAGTGATCGCTGTGCCTGCCGTAGAGAGCAGCCTTGCCGGATACCGTGTGAACCCTCCGTCTTGGGCTCGCAGCCTGCAAAACAAACAAAAAAAATAAACATTAAATAAATAAATTGCAAAACATCGGTTCTTGGTCGCGGGTCGCCGGCACCTTCGTCCGACTACAAGTGGGTCAGTGGAGCGCGGGTAATTCGATAAAGGTATGATAAAAGTGCTGGTGCTCGTATCAGTAAAGTCGGCGATATCGACCGTTTCCGTGACACCGCAACGACGGCGGAGAGGCTCACGTGTCGTCGCAGAAGTGCGAACGACGCTGGGAGCACCAGGGAAAGGGGACAGGGATACACGACGGTAAACGGTGAGCTTGTAACCGTTGTGTAAGTACAGAGGACGGAACCGACTGGCGGAGTGCACCGATGCATCCGAGTGCTCGCCTCCCACGCGCAAATAAGGGGCTGCAAAGCCCGTTGTGCACGACACATGTGCGGCGATATAATAGCCGCGAGCGGCAAGTGCCTCGAGACACGAGCCTCGCCGCGCCAAATGCCGCAAAGTTTTATTGTCGTACGGCATTACAGATAAACTTTCCTCACCCAATTCGCTAATTTACCGCTCTCCCCGTTCGGAGAAATTTTGTAAATGCCTCGGGAAAATTTACGCCTCTGTACCGAGTCGCGTGTTTGGGTTGTATTTATATTACATGGGAGCAGGTGATGGAAAAAATTCTTTTATCCCTCTTCAAAAAATAACTCGCATTTTCGATATATTTCTTGTTGAGGTTACGAAATGCTCCCTGATTGGCTGCTGTAAAAGTCTGAAGCCGGAGTCGTTCGACGAGTAACTTCGGTCGTGTTGTGCCATTAGGCAGTTAATTTGTCATTAACAAATTGAAGATAAAAATTATTATTCAACAAATAACCCCGCAACTTAACTATTTTGCTTGTTGTTCCGCCGCACCAAATGCCGCAAAATTTTATTGTCGTACGGCATTACAGATAAACTTTCCTCACCCAATTCGCTAATTTACCGCTCTCCGTTCGGAGAAATTTTGTAAATGCCTCGGGAAAATGTACGCCTCTGTACCGAGTCGCGTGTTTGGGTTGTATTTATATTACATGGGAGCAGGTGATGAAAAAAAAATTCTTTTATCCCTCTTCAAAAAATCCATGGCTAAAATAACTCGCATTTTCGATATATATATTGTTGCGGTTAAGAAATGCTCCCTGATTGGCTGCTGTAAGAGTCTGAAGCCGGAGTCGTTCGACGAGTAACTTCGGTCGTGTTGTGCCATTTAACAGTTAATTTGTCATTAACAAATTGAAGATAAAAATTATTATTCAACAAATAACCCCGCAACTTAACTATTTTCGAATAGTACTAATTCCGTATTTCGGAATTAGTTTCCTTAACTAATTCCGAAAAACCCAAACCCAAATTCGAAAATCATAAACCACTCCCATACGTAATATTCTCGAGATTTCGGCTTTCATAGCATATCGGAGTGTATTTCGGAAATCCTAAATCACTTCCAGATGCTATATTGTCAAAATTTCGGCTTTCATAGCATATTGAAGTGGATTTCGAAAATCCTAAATCTCATATAGCATATCGGAGTAGATTTCGGAAATCCTAAATCTCATATAGCATATCGGAGTAGATTTCGAAAATCCGAAATCACTCCCATATTCTATTTTCGAGATTTCGGAATTCATAACATACAGGAGTGCATGTAAAAAAAGAGATAATATCAAAAAGATTGGGGATTCGCGCGGTCATGGCTAGTTAAAAAAAAGAGAAAAGATTGGCATTTAATTTTTTGCACTGCTTAAATTTGACCGTAATGGAGCAGAGAGCTGGCGATCGAGATGGAAGCCTGGAATGCGGTTCCATGATAACTGCGGGAGAACTCGGATGGGAGAACTTGAAACCTCGGCGAAACGGCTGTTGAGAAATATATTGTCATTGTATTCGTATATTGTGTAAAATGGTTCTGCGACATTGCAGATAAGATTTCCGCACCCAAATCTCAAATTTACAGCTCTCCGTACTGAGAGATTCTTAAATACCTCGAGAAAATTTGCACTTCTTTACGGAGTCGCGTCTTTACGTTATGTTTATATAACCTGCGAATAAATTGATTAATTTGTTAAAAAAAAAGACGATTCCCATTTAATTTTGCAGGCTGTTATAAATTCGACGATAAGGGAATAAAGAGTCGGAAATCGAGCGGGCGGAACGGAACGCGTTTCGATGATAATTGTGTCGAATGGGAGAACTTGAAGAAGCCTCGGCGGAGCAGATGCTGGATACCCCGTTCGCTCGGTCTCTCGAGTCCGATATCTCAAGTGAAGCCGGCGAACGGAAACTCGGAGAGGGATGAGAGAAATTGATAAAACTCGGGTACTCTCGTATAGTCTCGTTGGGGCAGAATAAAGAAAACTTTGAAGTTTTCGTGAAACGACGGGGATATTATTCGTAGGGAGGAGCGGGGCAAGATGGACCATTTTTTTTAGATCGATTTTTCGCGGGGCACGAAAAGTCCGTTTTGCCCCGTTCTGGATTAACATCTCTTTAATTCCCTCTCAGACTCCTTAAGAGCAGATTAGGAAGAGAGCCCGTGAGCTTCGATGTTCCTCTCGTTGGGTGAGATTTTGTGGCACGTAATCTCTCCGAATTACACCATGCTTGATTCGCAGTTGACTCAATCGGTCGTTTCCAGATATGGCGTCATCAGCGCTGAATCAGACGCTTCAGTGTGTGGATTGCGTTACCTGGACGGCGCTCGACAATACACTCGATCAACTCGGTAATAGGTACACGGCACCGTCGGACATTACGCGCATTAGTTGCACTGCGCAGTGGAGATCGACGGAGGGGGCAAAATGGAACAGCACACTGCAGAAACGGGGCAAAATGCTCTGCCCGAAAATTTTCATAAGACATTGTTGAGACACTCGAGGAATCTGGAAGGGTCAGTTCCCGCCGAGACGGTGATATTTAGAGGTATTCCATTTTGCCCCAACCGACAATTCTCCTCGGACAATCGGGCCAATTATTGCGGACTTAATTTTTTTTTTTTTTTACATAATAATAAACAGTCGAATATACAAACGGCATTTTGCCCCAACCTCCCCAGTGCCGAGTGGTCAAGTCTGTATTTCTCGACGCTGGATCACTGTTCGGAATTTCCTTCCTCCACATCGAACAAATCATTCGTGATTTTTCCTGGATGATCAGAGTAGTTGTTACTCATTTAATATATATATATTTTTTACAGACAGTCGATGGATCAGAAATCGCAATCCGAACGGCCTTTGATTCTCGGCTACTCCGTTTTGCCCCATCCTCCCCGATGCGAAGTGGTCACTGCGTTTCTCGTCGCAAATGTCGTTCCTCCAGATTGGACAAATACTTCGCGATTCGTCTCGAACGATCTGAGTAATTCTTACTCATTTAATTATTTTTTTTCAGCAAACACTCGATAGCTCAGGACTTACAATCTGGATGACCTTCGTTTCTTGGCTATCCCGTTTTGCCCCATCCTCCCCTGTGCGAAGTGGTCACTCTGCGTTTCTGTGCATTTCCCATCCGCAATGTCGTTCCTCCAGATTCGACAAATCGTTCGCGATTCGTCTCGAATGATCTGAGTAATTCTTACTCATTTAATTGTTTTTTTAGCAAACAGTCGATAGCTCGGGACTTACAATCTGGATGACCTCCGTTTCTTGGCTATCCCATTTTGCCCCATCCTTCCCTGTGCGAAGTGGTCGCTCTGCGTTTCTGTGCATTTCCCATCCGAAATGTCGTTCCTCCAGATTCGACAAATCATTCGTGATTCTTCTCAAATTATCTGAGTAATTCTTAATCATTTAATTGTTTTTTTAGCAAACAGTCGATAGCTCGGGACTTACAATCTGAGTAACCTTTGTTTCTTGGCTGTCCGTTTTGCCCCATCCTCCCCGGTGCGAAGTGGTCACTCTGCGTTTCTCGACGCTCGATCAACGTCCAAAATTTCGTTCCTCCAGATTGGACGAGTCATCAACTGATTAATCTCTCCATCCCGCTGCCGATGTCTCTTGGGCCGGTGCGGGCCGTGATCAGTGCGATTTCCTGAATCAACTATGGACTAATTGGGCGAAAACCTGCCGGGTTGGATACAAAGTGCTCGGCCGAGCGTCGCAAAGCCTCGTCTCTCCATGGCCCTCCAACTCCTGTCCGGTGAACGTAGACTTGTAAACCGACGCCCACGGGCCAAACTCGTTTATCGAATAAATAGATTAAACCCCCGAGCTTTCGAGATTCTCGCTCCTTCCGCGAATCCCCGGTAACGAAGCTTCCAAGCTACTTCTCACGGTGCCGTCGGGCGAACGAGCCGGTCGCGCGCGACCCGAGGGATTTTCAGCTTTCAACGATTTTTCCACCGTTCGAGGGAAAACTTATAGCCCTCTGTCGAGGCAGAAAATCTTACGAATCGGTCCGCCCCTCCTCCTTCGATTCCACGACGAAGTTTTTGGATTTTGGGGCCAAAGGACGAAAACCCTCTTTCCGGCTCCCACGTGAATCAAAGTCGCCAGGAACGCCAGACACGTTCTCATACAACTTTAAATCGCATGCCATGATTCATCTATGGCGCTGACGCGAAAGTTTCCGCAGGTTTTTTTTTTAACTCAAGTATAATAAGTTTTAACGATAGCGGTGATGTGTGGGTGGGAGATTTGTCAAGATGAATGGCCCGAATGCCGATCGGGTCCCGATTAACGAACGGCCCGGTTTCTGACATCTTCGGAGCCGCGGTTCCGGTTTTCTATTGTTTACTAACGCGTTATATTGTGTAACTGAAAATACACCCCTTTAAGGCGTGCATTTCAAACCCTTCCGAATAAGATTCATCAGTTCTAAAAGTTAAATAATTAAGAAATAATAATTTAATAATTATTTCTATTAGCAATTATTATTATTAATTATAATAATTATTTATAATAATTCAATAATTATTTCTATTAGCAATTATTATTATTATTAATTATAATAATTAATTATTCAATTATTGTTATAATTATGATCGTTTACTGCCGTGTTACATCCACATCGCAGTTTCTGATATCAATTCCGACCCAGTTCCTGTCATGTATGTCACAGTCAGTGACATACCTTTCTGACACTTTGACATTCGGGCTCGGAAACTGCAACACAACCTAAATTACGTGACGCACTTTATTGACTCCGAGGATTGATGGGAAAAACTAACCTTTAAATGAACTTTTACGTATCTGATCGATGGTCTATTATAGTTATAGCCTCTCCCCGTGAAGCTGACAATCCTCCGCCCCGATTCTTGACACGGCGGCGCAGCAACGGCGGCGATTCTTTTAAATATTATAGAGAGATATAGCAATTCGTAGTAAGTTTTTACCTCAAACAAATGAATACTATATCGCACCCCTAAAACAACAGTGTAACATCTCTTCTGGGATTACCATAGAAGATGTTACACTGTTGTTCCGAGGGTGCGATATAAAGTATTATTAAAGTTTTTGTATCACTTTGTTTCCACCATTATCATTATTATCATCACTAGCGGTTATGTCGGGTCGCCCACGTGTGAGTATATGTGAGTATCAGTGTGAGTATCCGTGTGAGTATCCGTGTGAGTATCCGTGTGAGTAACCGTGTGAGTATCCGTGTGAGTATCCGTGTGAGTATCCGTGTGAGTATCCGTGTGAGTATCCGTGTGAGTATCCGTGTGAGTACCCGTGTGAGTACCAGTGTGAGTACCCGTGTGAGTATCCGTGTGAGTATCCGTGTGAGTATCCGTGTGAGTATCCGTGTGAGTATCCGTGTGAGTATCCGTGTGAGTATCCGTGTGAGTATCCGTGTGAGTATCCGTGTGAGTATCCGTGAGCATCTGTGAGTATACGTATGAGTATATGCGAGTATCTGTGAGTATCAACAACAGTGCGTCCAATCGACGTGAACTTTATTATTACATAGATCACTATTGTTATGATTTTCGGTCCCTTTATATTTCTTTATATCTGTTTATACTACTGTATGTGTCCAGAGGATCCCTGGTCCTTTTGTACAAAAAAAAAATTACTATGCCTAGCCCCAAGGTTGAAATATTGCCCCTTGGGTGACCCCTCAGGCGTGACAGCCTGATAAATTCTAAGTCCCCATGAAGTCCCCACTAAGTAAGTTTTGGAGAAACTTAACGAGAGTCAGTAGTCCTCTTACAGATTTGTATGAATGCATAATCCGAAGATCTGACGCATTTGCCAGCTCGCTCAGCACGGCTAGTCTTGGCGACGATTCGCCGTCTTATCGGGATCGATCGAGGATATAATCCGCTCGATTATATCCAATCGGCAAGATTCCAATCGACTCGCAATCGTTATCGCACGCCTCGGTGAGCGATGGCGTCAAATCCCGTAATCTTCGCGTGTCGCCGAGCTCAGCACAACTGCGCGCAGAGTCCGGGCTCAACGCGACTCGCTGACGAGTTAGCGGAAAGAGCGGAGGAAAATAAATAATAATAATAAACGAACACACAATGTGTCGCGGCGGAAGCTGCTCCTGGGATTTTGCAACGCGAGGTGTGTCGCAACGCGATAATGTTTACGCCGGGAAGAAAAAAAATTAAAGCAAAAAAGAAAAGATTCGAGAAAAAAAATGAAAATAAAAATGAAAAAGCCTCCTTTGCACGAGGCGAGCGAGAAAGATACGAGTCAAGCGCGCGCGGTGACTGACGCGCTGCGCTGGCTCGGGTGAAAATTATACGGACGTTGGATAAAAATGCGATAGCCCGAGTTCG
This sequence comes from Ichneumon xanthorius, assembly GCA_917499995.1. Lineage (NCBI taxonomy): Eukaryota > Metazoa > Arthropoda > Insecta > Hymenoptera > Ichneumonidae > Ichneumon > Ichneumon xanthorius. The sequence goes on along the minus strand of OU824205.1, from coordinate 12,534,778 downwards.
TGAGAGGGAATTTTTTCAGAAGTAAATAAAAGGCATTTTTGCGGAAGGCTGATATAGCGTTATTACAATAACGGTGTATCAAGTTCGTCCGGCCTCGCAGGGGCGCGTTTAATTTATTTTTAATTTTTTTTTTTTATTCGTTGTTCCTTTCCCTACGTTTTCAATTCGTTTATCGCGTTTCCGCCATTCTGGCGATTACGGAAACAATGGTTAGGATTTATTCCGGATTTATGGAAAATCTCTTCGTTCCAGATTAAAAAATTAAAAAAAACAATACTGTAATTTTTTTTATGTTATCTTCCTCGCACGGTGAAATTTGAGCTTCGTTCTGCCGAGCTGTTGCACAGCCGCTAATCCACTCACGGTCGACGAAGAGGCAGGGCTGGAGATAAATCGAAAAATATACTTAAACAAAAATAAGTAAAAAAAAACGAATTTCGCGAATTCCGAGCAAGGATTGCTCGTGTCTTTCTTTTGCTCCGGAAGCGAATGGGAAGCCTGAAATGAATTTCGTTTCTCCGATACTTCGTGCGCGCTCGCACTGCATATACACGTGCAATATCGGACTGTTTGTGCTGTGCGGAGAGCGCGGAGGTAGAAAAATTTCTAGACTCCGTTTATCCTCTTCGAGGCCGCGGTATTCGCACGATATGTTCAGGTATACGCGAGTGAGAGCGCATAGAGAAATATTGGCGTTATGCGAAAGCCCCGTTATACAAATAACGATTTTTACTATCTTTTTTTCTGAGGTAAAGAAAAATATTTCATCTCAGATGGAGGACGCACGGTCCATTTTGCCCCGCTATCCGCTCGCCACGTACCGTGTCGCCAGTAAATGCAAAATCCCTCCATCCGGCTATCCGGGCTTTCGATCCGATTACTATTTTTTAATTACACAAATATATTCACGACTGACCCAGTTTGTCGACCGTTTATCCGGCATCCAACGATACATTTAATTGAATGCAAATATCGCTCGCAAACGCTTTAAAGAATTATCCGCAAATAATAATAAATAAATACATAAATAAATAAATAAATAAATAAATACATACATAAATAAATAAATGAATAAATAAATAAACAAATAAATACATAAATAAATAAATAAATAAATAAATGAACCGACGAACCGACGAACCAACGAACAAATGAACAAATAAAATAGGAATGCTGCTTACAGGATTTTTTTCAATGAAACTGTGAGTCCTGCCGATGATTATTCCGCCCAACATCTCCACGTCGACTTCCTCGTCCTCGTCCGAATTATCGTTGCTGAGGTTGTTTTTATTATTTTTTTGCGAGTTGTCGTCGTCCTCGTCTTTCGGATCGTTCTCGGCGAGGGAGCCGAGACTGTTGTACCATTGGGCGCTCCTCGTCCTGCTGTGATGATGGTGTGCGGCCGGCTGCGTCTCGTAAACGCGGTTCAGATCCTTGCTGAAGCTCAAGCTCCGCCGTATTGGCTGGAGACCGCGATTGATGGCCGCCGGTAAGTCGGCGCTCCCCCTTATCAGCGCTCCGAACTTTCGGCGCAGCGACGGCTTCCGGTCGAGCTTGCAGCCGCTGCTGCCGCTCGATTCGGGGTTTCCGGGCTGTTGCTGAGCGCTCGGAATCTTCGACGGCGGATCTGGGAATCGTCGAAATTTTTATTTATTTATTTAATTATTCCTTTATTTACTTATTTCTTTACTTATAATCGTCCTGAGTCGCGAACAGGGCTAAGAAAAATCGCGAGGAAATTCAATCCTTGAAACGTCAATGAACACTTTTTTTCATTTTGTTTGTAATCACGAATTTTTGTACCAATTCGACGAGTGTACGTGTATAGCGAGGGTCGGTCCTCGGGGAGCTTTATAGACGCGTAATTAATGAGAGACTCCGAAAGCCCAGGGGAGAAGTCGGGTGGATCGCGGGCACGTCAAAGCGGCGACGCGAAACTACCCGGTGAAATTGGAAAGTCGTGTACGAGCAGCTGTATCTGGAGATTCTGAGGGGGGATTGAAATGTCGACAAATCTTTCGAGCTACCCGAAGAAACAGCGATCGCAGTCAAGCGCAGACATTTTCTTCGACTCCCTGCATCAACTTACTATTATTGTTATTATCACTGAGAATAAAAATCGGATGAAGTTTAATGTACCAGATTGGAAGTTTTTATGCAAAGACAGTTGCATTAAAATTCATGTACGACTGTGATGAAAAATTAATCTTGGGTGTATTAAAAACATTGCAAATACTTTATTTGGTATAATTTACTTTGATTTCAATGAAAAAGTATATTAATTTTTCATCACGATTGTCCATTAAATATAAAGTACTAATTTTTGCAACAAAATTTGCAGCCCGGTGCATTAAATTTACAAATTCTTTTTACAGTGACTATAAAATTGAGAAATTAAATGTAAACAATGGTTGACGATACGTCAAACAACTGCACGAGTTTGCATGTGACAAGTTACTTCGGCACACCGATTTTAAAAAGTTCAATTTTTTAGTAACTATCAAGAATTTATTTGGTGGAATATTTTTTGTTGTCTTTACGAATTTACGGGCTTCAGTCTGACGAAGAGAAACTGCCGGATGTTTTGAAGGACGATTAGTCCGGTGGGGTTTTGGCGAGGGCGGGAAACCGTGGTCAACCTCAACAGCCCTCCGTCGAACGAGCGTCGCACGTACGAGGCCCCTGGGCAGTTCACCGAGCTCTAATTTCGATGCTAAACCCGGGCAATAATGCATCCGACCGAGGTAACAGGGTTAACCGTACGGTAGAGACAACGCGTGACGAGTGGAAAGAAAAATAATAACGGCTCTACTGTATCTCGCCGGAAGTGTTTCGCACCTATCGACAGGAAAGAATTTTGAACAAATTGGATCTCAAGTGCATTTTGGCGAAAAATAAAAATAAAAAACTCACGATTTTTATTCTCTTTGCCGAGATATTTGTATTCGCTTTACCGAGATCAAAAATGTTCTTTAACGTCTTCAAACTAAATTTGAAAAAAAATATAAGAGAAACAAAATGAGTACAAGATAACGAAGCTTAATATGCAATTTAGGTTAACAGCTTTAAGCTTAATAGGAAAGGGAATTTAATATGCGCAATAGAACGATTGGCGGACGAGTGGAAAGAAAGATAATAATGGGCCGGGCTTTCACCTCTACAAACTAAATTAAAAGAAACAATTTATAACAGAAACAAAATGCGTAGACGAGATCACGGCTTAATATGCAAGGCTTTAATAGGTTTAAGGCTTGACAGGAAGGGGAATTTAATACGCGAGATAGAACGATTGGCGCACGAGTGGAAAGAAAAACAATAACGGCCCGAACTAACAACTCCATCTCGCCGGATGTGTATCTCGCCTGCCCACTACGCCCGACGCGTCGGATCGACGCGAAAGAGTGTCGAACACAACGGAACTCGAGTGTATTTTGCCGGATACACGTAAAACTTACACCCGACGCGCAGGATCGACCGGAAAGAATACCGTGTCGTATATCGATTAAAGTGTCGATAACAAGGCGGGAGTCTCCGACTAACGACCGTAGTCCCTTCCGTTTAACGTCTAACTCGCAACGCCGACTTCCGCTATACACGTAACGCGTCGCAGTTCGTTCACCAAATCGCACCGTTGCGAAAGCGAAATTCCAATAACATAAATAAATTAGAGTTTTGCCCGAGAGAAATCCCCGGTGAGTTTCGCGAACGAGAGACCGTTTGCTCTTCCGAAATAACTCGAGAAAACGAGATTCTAGGATAGCAAGTAAAAAAAAAATCAACAAGTTTTTTTTTTTTTTTTTTTTTTAAGGGATGAATTGGTTTGAAACAACGGTTTGTTCGGATGCGCACCTGTTCCATCCTTCCGTCTTCCCGAGTGCTTTCCGCCGGCTCGATCCGAGACTCCGCTCGGCCCAAGGTCACTCGGGACGTCCCCGAGCGGCGTCGGGTCCGACGACTTCTCCCCGCCCTTCTTTCCCGCTCTCTTCGAGCCTCTCTTTCCGTCCTTCTTCAGAGTCATGACCGCAGCTCGCTGCTTGGCGAAAATTCTCCGAGTTTTTTTTTTTTTGTTCTCTTGCTTCTTCACCGGACGGACGGTTCAATTATTTTCCGATCGCGCACAGTAACTCGTTTCTCTCTGCAATACAATAACAACAGTTCTCACTCCGCACGATGCGCTCGACGCCGCTACGAGCGACTCACTCGTCGACACTACACGACACTCGTTCACTTCATCCATGTTTGCGATTATCTCACGATAGAATCTATATATTTAGAATCCGATGTATAGCTGCACGAGTCTCTCTTGTGTCTCTATGGGAGAATAATATTTACGCGACTTCTTAGGTTAGTCTACGTTCAGATGTAACGCCGAGTCGGCTTTCTCGCTCGGTGGACTTTATTCGGCGATCGCTATTAACCCACTCAGATTATATTTACGTGCAGATGTATAGATGTATATACATGTCGATCTATAGATCGATATATCGATATATATCTATGCTCTGTAAAAAAAATAAAAAATTCTGTGAAATGTAATGCACTCGTATTGGAAGTTTTGATGCATAAGCTGGTTTATTAAATTTTATGTACAATTGTGAAAATTGGACGTATAATGTATTACGAAGTTTAGGAATACTTTACTTGGATTAATTCACTTTAATTTTTCTTCTAAGTACTTTAAATCCAGTAATTTACTTTCTTTTCACTGTAAAAGTCCATTATTTTTTTATTACAATTGTACATTAAATGTGATGATTCAGCTTTTGCATTAAAACTTTCAGTCCAGTGACTTAAATTTATAGATTTCAATAAATTCATAGATTTAAAGGTTTATAGATTTCCGTAATAAAAATTATCCGATGTTAACTATTTGTACCAGCGAGTACTGAGCGAAAATATACAATTGCGATGGACTCGTTTGTACTGAACACAGTGCGCGTAACGTCGGGCTTTCAGACGCGACTCGAGGGTTTCGATAGCGACGATAAGACGATGAATCTCGGGAATTCGAGTCTACGTGGAGGCCTCGACGAAACGAGATTAAATAATTGACGGCGTGACAAAAAGATTTTGAGCTCGATAGAGGCACAGAGGTTCGAAAAATCTCGGGCAAAAGTGACCCCGGACTTTAGAACGTTTAACGAACCGCGGAGAGGTAAAAAAAGATAACTCGAGTTCAGTGGCTTGTGTAAACTCGGTAGTGGAAAAATTCGAAACACGTATTCGAAGAACTTCTTTTACAATAGAAACGACCGCTGGACTGCTACGTGAAAATTATTGTAAATGGGTTTCGTTTCATAAAATCTATCTTCGCACGAACATTTTTTTATTTTTATTATTATTTTTTTTTAATGAGGTAGCTACGAAAGGCGACGAAGGTGCGTTTTTTAAAATGTTTGAACAAGTGTCAGACGTCCCACATCGTCGGCCTGAAGAAAGAACGATCGACCGAATTTTCATCCACACTCGCGTTACGTGACAAACTTTTGAAAAAATGTACCTAAAAAAACTCGTATTTGCATTCTTTGTCGCTTCTTTGTCAAGAAGCGATATCAAACGTGTTTTTGTTCACGTCTCAAACTAAATTCGAAAAAAATAGTTTCTTCTATGAGGAAGCAAAAGAAAAACAAACAAAAAATGTTTACAACAAAAAGAAAATGAGTAGAAGAGAACAAGGCTATCGGGTTTAATATGCGAGATATAACGATTGGCGCACGTGTTCCCGATAGAGCACCGAGCTCGAGCTCAATAAAACTTCTTATCAAAATCTTTTACGACTCCCCCACCACCGACCGCCTTCCCCCACTCCCGCGTCTCGATCGTCATTTACGACTCTTCCGTATGCACGTATGTCGCGCGAGATGCCGAGCCACTGTATAGGATTACTGTAAACAGCCTCGGCGCGCTCACTGCTCCATTAAGGGGAGGCTGAACACGGCTAAAGACGGAGTTAAAATGTTGAATCCATTTTTTTTGTTGGAAACAGTTCAATAAAACGAAAAACCGTTTTGGAGAAAAATGCATTCAAAATATTTTGAGATTATGTTGATCTTCAGCCCCAACTTAAGGAGATTGAAGCGCTTGACACTAGTCAAATGAGTACTACATTTTTAAAGTCGTTGAAACAATTTTTACTTCACTAGGTACGAAAATGACAGTTTTACGCACGCTTCGCGTGCCCACAAACCCCATTTTCACACCTTGTCAAATAAAATTTGTTATTAAACTCTTTCGGAAAACTTTTTCTTAACTCGTGTTATTGCAACACTCGTCAGAAATTTTTTTATCGCTCTAGTATCGTAAATCACTATTTACTCAGCTATTGATTATAATGGATGGTTATTTGTATCGCAGCAGTTGTCCTTAACCCAGAAACACATTAATTGCAATGGATTTGCAAAAACAATAACTAGTTTGTGCAAATTTTCGAAAAGTTACATGTTCGTTCAGTTTTTTCCAAAGAATAATCCGTAACTTTTGCTCGGTTTTGATTATAACGGCTCATTCTCTTCCTTCAAAGATGCTCAACTAATTCACCGTCTAGATATTCCATAGTATTTTCCGTTTAAAAATAACAGCTGTTTGTTTACGAAAGAATTTTGTCGATCGAAAAACAAAAGGCTGTCATTTTGAAACGGAAAATACTATCGAATATCTAGACGGTCAATTCGCAGAGCATCTTCCACGGAAGAGAATGACCCGTAGTGCACCAAAATCTAGCAAAAATTAGGGACTATTCTTTGAAAAAAAAAAAGAAAAACTGAACAAATATGTACCTTTTCGAAAATTAGCACAAACCAGTTAATGTTTTAGCAAATACATTGCAATTAATGTTTTCCCAGGTCAAGGGCATGTGCCCTAATACAAATAACCATCCACTATAATCAATAGCTGACTAAAAGTTTCTATTAACGACTTTAAAAATACACCACTCCTTTAACTAGTCCGAAGCGCTGCAAGCTCCTTAAAATATCGCTACAACATCGCGAAAGGAGCAGCTATCGACATGGTCGCTCAAGGCATCTCGAGTTAAATTTTATTTTCAATAATAATAATAATGATTAAAAAAAGATTGCCGTCGATGCCTTCCTTTTAGTATTTAATTCAGCAAAAAGTTATTTCGCATTCCTATTTTTTTTTTACATTTATTTTTACTTTCGTTTTCTTAGCGGAGCGACGTCGTTGCCGGGCTCCCCCCCCCCCCCCTCGCCCCGCCACCGCCGACTTCGGTAACGTGAAGAGAGAGACACCGTAGCGCGAAGAACTCGGAGAGAATTTCACCGCTCCTGAGATCCTGATACCCCGGGCGACGTTCGATCGACTTCGTTCAGTTTCGGGCATACTCGAGGCAGCGCGCCTACCGCAACGGTATTACCGATTTCACGCGCACGTACCCGCGCACGCTATATCTACAGGCTTACGTGTACCGGTGTGACTGTACAACTCTCCGGCACTCCATGCGGCGCACTGCGGAAGCGACGATATATTTTTTTTATTCTAGTTTCTTTTTTTTTCTCTCACTTTATGGCAATTAATTCGAAACGGTAATAAATCGACGGCAAAAAAAATCTACTCGGTTCTCGAGCGCAAATGTAAGTCCATTCGATTACGCCGTTTATTGATTTCCGTTTCGATTGAAAACAACGCCCTCCATCGGAAATTAAAAGCGGACCTTCGAATGTTTGAAGCTTGACCGTTATTTTTGTTTTGTTTCTTTTTCCCGTTGAAACTGATTTTTTTTGTCTCGATGCAATCAATTTTGAACGCGCACGAACGTTATTTCTCCTTTTTGTTCATTTTTCTTTTTTTCTTTTTTTTTTATATTGAAAATAGTTTTTTTTCTTGATGCAATCAATTTTAAACGCTCGCGAACGACGTGGCGAACTCGTTACCGGACCGCGAGACGATTCGATTACACCGTTTATTGATTTCTTTTTATTTAATTAAAAATGGCGACGAGGTGCTTTCCGTCGGAAATTAAAAAGTGATCTTCGAATATATTTAATTTGCAACTTGAACTGTTAATTTTTTTTTGTTATATTTTTTTAATTTCTCGTAATGATTATTATTGTTTTTTTTTGTAATATTTCATGAGCACGCTTAATTGTTTTCGATGGTTAAACTCAGCGACAAAGCGCGGAAGAATTTTCGCCTCGCGTTATCGTACGAGCTTAAATAACGCTCCTCGCGCTGTTGTACGTTTGCAAACACGTGACGACGATAACTATCGTAACACGTCGACGATATCACGCAATAAAATTGTTCGTTTCTCCTACCGGATCGTCGCGGCTCGCTTTCGAGCCGCGCTAAAGTTCGGTGTCGTACGCAAGCAGCGTCGACGCGTTATCGCATTTTATTTGCATATCTATGCAAAAAATGAAGAAGAAAAGAGGAAAAAAAAAGGAATTTAGACGATCGTGTTTCCGCGGCGATAATAAACTGTCGACGATCAACCGAAGAGACGAAATGCGCACACGACGAATATGCGCAAACGATTATCCTCGACGATTAATTTTGAATACGATATTTAAATAAAAATTACCCGAACGAACGGGATGGCGAAATTTCTTATCCTTTAAGCGAAAAGATTATAAAACACTCGAGAGTCGAGAGCCCGCCGACATTGCTGCGATTTCACGTCGAATTAAAAACACCCGGGGAGTCGAAATTCTCGAAGCGATATCGTCATCGATGCTTCGCGCGATTATGCCTCGGTGCAATCTCGGGATTCCCCTCTGGAGGAGTGGAGAGACGAAGTAAAATAAATAAAATAAATAAAATAAATAAAATAAATAAAATAAATAAAATAAATAAAATAAATAAAATAAATAAAATAAATAAAATAAATAAAATAATGGCTGAAGGACTTAGGTCGATGGCTAAGTGGCCAATATATATATACATATATATGTATATGTTCTCACGTCAATCTATGTTATGTCATGCTATGTTCAAAAAATTCTACCCTCTGGCGCATTGTCAATAAATCCTCTATTACTGCTACTAAATAAAATAAATAAAATTGAGCGGCCGAGGCTGGGAATCGTCGTACAGTTTTTTTCGCCGGAAGCCGACGCTCCGGCACTGCCGGAAACCGAGGGAAAAAGTTCTGCTATTGCTGAGATGTAGTAAGAAATACTCCGGGATGTCGTATTCTCTAGCGCGTATTATATTACATACGAATAAAAAAACAACACACCGGTGCTCTGAGGCTCGAAGATAGCGAAGAAGAGTCCCGAGTGTGCTCGAACCTCGCGTTATCGCAATTGTTTTTTTCACTCTTTTTTTTACTTTAATCGATATTGGATCGAGGTGCAGTCACGAGTCTGTGGCGTCACGGAGGAGAACGATACTAAGAAACTCAGTTGATGTGTTGACTAATTTACGTCAATTTTTCCGACGGCCCGAGACAAACCGGAAGTGGAAATTAAAATAAATCGCAAAAAATGAAAATAACGAATTGGTCGAAAACCGTCGGTAAGAAAAATTATTTTACTGTTTCGTACACCGTAAGCAGTCTCTAAGTCCGAAATCCACGAACCACGTAACAGCCAAGCTCGCTTATTTCAATCTTTCGATTCCACTTCCCAACCGGAAGTGGCGAACTTTAATGAAAAATTAAATAAAATTGAAAACAGATTTTATAAAAAAAGCTCAACTAGCTTGCTCGATCGAAGTTTTCTCACTGACTAATTCTCCGACGAGTCGGTTCGCTACTGCCAATATTTCCAAGCGCCTCGAGACCAACCGGAAGTAGGGAATAATAATTTCTTTTTAATTGGTAGGGTGAAAACTGTCGGTGCGAAAAGTAATTTATCATTTTCACGCACTGCATGCACTTGAAAAAATTCTGATCGACGGACCACGTAACCGCCAGGCTCGCTTATTCCAACTCTTGTTTTCACATCCCAACCGGAAGCGTAGAAAATCGATTAAATTTTTTTCTTTTTTAAATTGAAAAATAGATATGAAAAAAAATCTGTACTATTTGCTCGATCGAAGCTCACTGACTAATTCCCCGACGGGTTGGTTCGCTAGTGTCAATATTTACAAGCGCCTCGGGACAAACCGGAAATACTGAGTAATCATTTTTTGAAAATTAGTAGAATGAAATCTATCGGTGCAAAAAATTATTAACATTTTCACGCACTGAATGCACATTAAAAAATTCTGATTGACGATCCACGTAGCTACGAGGCTCACTTATTCCACCTTTTGATTTTCGGCCCCAACCGGAAGAGTTAAAAATCAATTTTATTATTTTTTATCTGTCTATCTCACTCAATTGAAACTCGCTTGCCCAGTTAAGATAGAAAAATAAATAAATTAAAAATCTCCACTATCTTGCTCGATCGAAGGTCGCTCACTGACTAATCCCTGATTCGTTGTATCGCCACTGACAATATTTCCAAGCGCCTCGCGACGAACCGGAAGCAGGGAGCAAAATATCCAAAAACAATTACCAGAATAAAAACCATCTAAAAAAAATTATCCAACATTTTCACACACTGTATGCACTTGAAAAAAAAAATCCCGATCGCCGAACCACGTGACCACCAGTCTCACTTATTCCACCTCTCGACTTTTCCGCCCCAACCCGAAGCGTAAAAAAAAATAAAAATAAATATTTAAATCCAACTATCTCACTGAGTCGAAACCCGCTCGCGCAGTTAAAAGGCGAGACACGTCGATCCGCTCGAGTGCGACGCGCGCAATATTTTCGAGTTCCCGTTTTGCGATAATGTTGCAAATCGTAGCGAGCCCCGCGATTGGGATAACGTACGGCAATCGCGATAATGGGAGGGGTGAGAGGGGAGGGCGCGGGTAGGGGAGGGGGGGAACGGTGCACGTGTCGGGCGTGTATGCGTGGTTACGACGGGGCTTCGCCGGTGCGGTGCCCGGCTCGCGAACCCACCGCAAACTAGCCGGGTTAGTAGCTCGAGAGCTGTGAGAAATAATAATTAGAGACAGGTAATCGAGCGAGCGAATGATAGAGCTTGAGTTGAGTTGGTCGTTAGGTGGGGGAGGGGGGGGGAGCGTGTGGCGTGCACGGCACGCCGAGAAACGGCAGAGGACAGAAGGAAGTGGTAGAGTGCGGCGGACTTCCCGTTCGTGCGGCACCCGACTCGCCTGCCAGCGAGGTATATCGAGAGTTTATTTTCCCCCCTCCCTCTATCTTGCAGTTATGAGATTTTTAAAAAAATTCGATTTTTTTTTTTTTTTTTAAGTGGAGGGTTTAGCGGATATTTCCGTGGGAGAATAAATTTGAGTGAATCCTGAAATGTAACGAGGTAACTCAAGCAAAACGGTTTTATCAACTGTAGTTTTGCAGAGGTGAAACGAAAAGTGAAAGAGAGCGACTAGAGAGAGATAGGGTTTATCTCCCCCCCCCTTCTCTTTTTATCTTGCAGCTATGAGATTAAAAAAAAATAACTTTTTTTTTTAAGTGGATGATTAGCGGATATTTTTGTGGGAATGTAATTGAGGCGTGAATCGATGAGTAACGAGGCAAATAGGGTAAAACGGTTTTATCAACAGTCGTTTTACCGAAGCGAAACGAAACGTAAGAGAGTGCAAGGAGAGAGAGAGAGTCGAGAAAAGAATAAGGCGGGAACCGTTACACGCTCGGTTTATGTTGTATATAAGGTAAACGTCCCAGTGGCCGGACAAAGCGCGCGTGCAGGAGAGTCGGAAATACGATCTTTCCGTGCATGTCCCGAGACAGGGTCTGCTCCCTTATACCCACATAGTGTGGAAATATTTTTGAAAGGTTTCAGAAATATGTTTTTGAATTATTGAAAATATTTTACCAATATTCAAAAATATTTGTAAAACGTTTTGTAAAAATGTTGATAACATTTTTTTGTCCGCTCTTGAATCTCACATCGACACGTTTCAAAAATGTTTTTTTTTTTTACATTTCAGCGAAACGTGAAACTAAAGACGGTAACATGTATAGAGATTTTTCGGTGAAACATGAAACCAAAAATATTTCCAAATAGTTATCATTACGTTTCAGCGATATTTCAGATGTGTTGAAAGATTATGTATCTTTCTTAAATATTTAAGAAACGTTTCGTTGGAATATTTGTACAGAATATTTAAATCTTCGTATATTTATTGTTATCTTCATATATTTCAGAAATATTTCGTAAGATTTGAAAGATTGAAAAATACGTCTAAAATGACCTCACAATATTTTTTCCTAGACGGGTATGTGTGCGGCCACTGGTACATTTACCTTACAAACGCAGAGGGCGTCAGAGGTGAGCAGCCGGTAATGAGACGGACGGAAAAGAAGGAAGACACGAAAGAGATTCGAGTAATACTACTGTGTTCCTGCGAGTCGGAGCGCTCACAGTGTCGTTCGGCGATGTTTATATATACATACATAAATATAAAGCCTCAGTAGCGTTAAATTCACGATAAAGGTGAAAACGTCGCGACGGCGGTGGGAGAAAAAAAGTCTCCGGCTCGGTGTGTTCTCCGCTCGACTGGGAAGTCGCTCGCTCGCGGCCCGCGAGAGCTCTGCAAGAAAAAAAATACAAGAGAAAGATATAAACACAACAAGCGAATCTCGGGAGACACTCGAGTGGTTCTCAACTTAAAAGAACATCGCTCAGCAATGCCAGACGATCGATCTCTGGGTATGGGTGGGTGTTTATTTTTATTTGTTTTTTTACTTTTTATGGAAGAAATTAATTTCAATTTTAATGTTTCGACGATTCGTCCTGACTGCCTCGAGACTGGGGTTTTTTATCCGTACTCTTCGTAGAGCGTTCTTTTATAGAACTCCCGAGAGACGGGGCGGATGAAATTGAAACAAATGGCGGCGAGGAACTCGCTCTTGTCGTCTCGAATCGATCCGACAAATCGAGGTTGAATAACCGATGGATCGGACGTACATTACATCACATTTCTTATAATAGAATCCACTCCCCAGACGGAATTCTATTTCATTATTATTATTATTATTATTATTATTATTATTATTATTATTATTATTATTATTATTATAAGGGGTAGACTCGATTCTCGAAAGGTTCGCGACCCCGCACGGGAGAGATAAGGACACTGAGGCGCGCAGCCGAGAAGCCGCTGCGAGCCGAGTTTCGGTAGAATCTTTTATCCGTCGAGCGGTGCGTCGCGCATGAAACGTGCGTGTTCGAAGGAACATGTGTAAAAAAAGAGAAGGCACAAAGCCGAGATGGCCTCGACTATCGTCGTACCGTTATTCGGCGAATGGGAAACAGACGACGAACGATGAACACGGGAGTTCAAGCTGAGAGAAACAAAAGGCTATTGTTGTGGCAGTGACAGAAATTTAGAAGAGAAACAAAAGAAGTAGCGACTGGGTCGAAAAAAAAGAAAGCCACGTGTCTTTCGAGCTGAGCGAACAATCGGACGGTCGTTTGTGATGAAATCCGTAAAATATAGTATTCTGAAGTGGAAACGAAAATTTTCGAAATGTATAAAATTATCGCTCGACGACTAGTTATGGTAATAGCAATTTTCAACGAGTCTACGATCTTTCTATTTTTTTGGTCGATTTAACAATTTTTTAATATGAGTGAAATATTCTCAATATTTCAAACAAAGATTTTTGAGACCTTTAAAAACTATTTCCGTACTATTTGAGTTATTATGTTTGACAAACGTAAAAACAAAACACTTTTTACCGCGTAACCGCGGTGATTCGTGCGCGAGTCTATAAGTAGGCACTATTATTTAGGAAGGGCACGCGAGCCAGCTTCGCAAACACCTCGTCACTCTCGTTTCTATCTGCACCAACATCGGCTCCGCCTCCCTCCTTTCCCTCCGGGACTCGGCAATACTCGCGCGCCTGTGACTGTCGTTACTCTATCACGGCCAACAAACACATCGGAAGGTAACAAGCTCGAACTCTATCGGTTCGAGCCACGCTGGTACGCCGAGTCCGGCACGAGGCTAGAATCGAATCGTTACTCGTCTAATTTCACGGTCGCGAGTGCAAGAGCTATTGCCGATGGAGAAAAACCCGATGAAGCTACCGTCCGACTCGATCCGCAACGCTACGGCCTATTCCGCGCATTCTCCTCACCTACATTCGCGTAGGCAGCCTCGAACACATTTATACGTTTTCAGAAGGCTCCAGTTATAAGCTACGATGGTTCGAGGATTTTAAAATTATGTACGATATATTTATTAAGGCGAGGCTAAACACCTATGAGTACGAGAGCCAGAGTTGAAATTTCGAATACATTTTTCTCTGAAACAATTCTATAAAATGAAAAAGGAATTGTGGAGCTCACTGCGTTGATCAAAATACATAGTGAATCCTATAATTCGTTTTCTATTTTATGTAACTCAGGTATGAAAAGTTTTCCTTTTGTACCTGCTCAGAGTGGCGTAAGTGGCGCTTTACAGCCAAGTATAAATACCCAGCGCATGCGCACATCGGGCCAATGTCACTTTACGCACGCTTCTCTTACTTTACGCACCCTTCGCGTACTTTACGCACGCTTCTCTTACTTTACGCACCCTTCGCGTACTTTACGCACGCTTCTCTTACTTCACGCACCTTTCGCGTACTTCACGCACGCTTCTCGTACTTTACGCCCGCTATACAGCGCCAAAATCAGCAGGGATGGGGTAACACTTCTACTGCATGCGATACAGAAATTACTATTACGAAACCGATTTGGAGAAAAATGTGTCCGTAATATTTTGACGTTACGTTGATCTTCAGCCCCATCTTAACGGAATCAGCGTCTTGCTTTTCGACCGAAAGACGTTTGTCCGTCCAGTTTTCGAGACCCATCGCACCGAAGTCCGTGCTACACAACGTTGGATCGCATAGGTTTAGTTCGGCCCTTCCACCGACGCAAGTCGGTGCGTCATCATTGACCGTGTAGAAAAACTTTGCCGCATGAAAGTTTCACCTACGGACGGGATTTAGGTATTCCGATCGATGATAGACGCATTTCAAACAAACAAATAAACTCGCCGTCTACTTTTCGAGACACATTCACTGAAAGTTGAATAAAACTTGTTGTGTTCGCACGAGAACCGATCGCCACTGTGTTTCTCGCTCACTGACCGCGTCGCGCCCCGCGCGCCCCCTCGACGCCGCGCCACGGCACTACGCAGGACATAGGCACAGAACTGACTGAAATCCACCGGCACGTGATCACGTGACGCGCGATAGTTGCACGGAAAATAGTCGTCCGCTAGATCCGCTAGACCGAGCAGAGTTCCGCGGATCGTTGGTTCACCGAAAGGCTGCTTGCTCGCCCGCCGATATTACAATTACGCAATAATGATAATAACGTCGAATCGCGCGAGCGCGGGCGCGAAGCCTGGCTAAATCTCCGTTACAATGTTACTCCTGTCTTGGTTGCGTTACGGGATAATTTCGCCACGCCTAACCGGATTATCATTATAGTTCCAGTATTATTAATTCCAGCGTGAAACGCGATTCGAAGAGAGTCTACGAGAACTATGTTACGCAGTCAACGAGTTGTGTGCGTTGATACTCGTAAAGCAGCGGAAACAATATAGGCGATGGATGACGTGTCGTGGGGGGGGATTTACTTTCGAATCCTCGTCACCTGCTTCGTTCTTTCCAATCTCCGCAGACGCTGCCTTATTTGCATGAGAGAGGAGTCTCCGACGGACGACGTGGGATTGGCACATCAATGGTAAACGATTCTGTACACGATGCGACCTAAGCCAAAGGTACCAATGCCCGGACGGTTAAGTGCATCCCCAGATTCAAGCAGTTATTAATTCGTCGAGAATATATTTTTTGTGAAAGTCACTGAAACTAATGTCAATGCTGATAGTTTCTAGTTTTCAAAAGATATCGATTAATTGTAAAAAGATACATTTTTTAATTATGGAAGAAAATAACAAGAGTCCAAATGTACCAGTCTTCGGACGCGGTTTCTCCGCCCTATATTCGGACACCGTACGTCCCGATATTTCGGAGAATCATAGATCTCGATCATTCTGATTTACGAACTCAGTCATTTTATATTAACTAAAACAGTTTCTTTGCCAATTCTTAATTAAATCAATGAAAGAATTATATTTACGCAAAACTGAACTGACGATAAGCCACGTAGAAAGCTGGCTAACCTAACTTCTTCGAACCGCCCGATTATTGGGTCGCGAATCCCGTAACGGTTGTACCAATTTCCAACAACAAAACAAAACAAAATGCAACAATAGAAAGTAATTTAGGCTTAAAACCTGCATAACTTTTCTCTGTGCATCAAATAATATTTGTAGATACGATTACAAGTTTCAATTTACATTTCTAATCCTTAAATTCGGAATAAATTAAGTGTGCGTAGGAGTGTCCAACGACTTTGTTACCTTAACCTCTCACCGATTTCTTTCAGATTTGCAGCGTTCCGGAAACACAATGGCAAGGCGTATGTTAATTGCCACGGAATGAACGACAAGCAATAAGTTCCGAGTTTGTGTCTACGGAGCTGCCTCGGCGTTAATTAATCCGTCCAAGGTCACCGGCTGCCACGATCGAAGGAACGACACGCGCCGTTTGAGACGCGTACGAGACATCGAGCGTTCGACGAGCTGTAACGTAACGAACCGGACATCCTCCTTCGTTCATCGCCGACTGGCCAAAGCTCCGGTAGACCAATTAGCATCAGACCAGATGCGTCAGAATCGCTCGAAAGTCCTTTAACTCCACAATCAACGCTCCCTAATCCTCCGGCGTACGTACACATCCGACGAGCGTCTCTCGCCCGATGGACCGACGCGCTGCGCGCGCAGCCGCAGCAAACAGCCGGCCGCGACGCCAGCGCCGCCCAACGGCTGAGCCGCCAAACCTCACAATTAGTTAACGCCTCTCTCCTTGACATCGTTCGGAACGCTGCCCGAGCCTTTTGTGGCAGCGTTTCGGCCTACAAAGGATTCACGAAAGTTTCTCACAAGAGTCTGACTCCCTCCTATCTTCGTACGAAATGAGCGTCGATTATAAATTCGTTTATTTCACTGGTTGTTGGCGGTTTTGCGCACGCTTCGCGTGCCTAATACCTTCGTTTTCACACCTTGTGAAATAAGATTTTGTACTATACTCGTGCGAAAAACGTTTTCTCAACTCGTGTGTCTGCAACACTCGCCTACGGCTCGTGCTGCGAACTCACACTCGTCAGAAAACGTTTTTTCGCACTAGTATCGTAATGTACACAGAACAAAAATATCATTGAATCAAGTAAAATTTGCTTGCGGGCTGCCAATGAAGTAAAAACGTTGTTTCAATTCTACTCTGAATTCGTACAATTTCATACCGGATTGAAACGACAACGTGTCACCTGACAGTCTCGCTGTCGTCGTTTCAATATCATATGGAATTGTAAGAATTGAAAGTAGAATTGAAACAAACGTTTTTTTCTTCGGCAGCCCGCAAGGGAATTTTTTTATCAGTTTTTTATTATTTCACTCGGTGCGAAAATTACGGTTTCCCGCACGCTTCGCGCGCTTAAAAACCCCGTTTTCACGAAACCCGGAAAAACTACCACGGGAAAAAATACTCACTGAAAAAAATACCCTCTGGAAAAAATACCCGTGTGAATTAAAATTCGGTACGATGGACGCGCGATAAACTTTTTTTGGACTCGTGTGATTGCAGCACTCGTTTTCGGCTCGTGCCGCAATCTCACACTCGTCAGACAAAGTTTCATCGCATCGGTATCGTAAATCACTAATGCGATACGAGTGCGGTTTGGTGAATATTATGCGAAGCGGATCGCACTCGCCGCACCCGAACCACAGGCTCGCTTTTGGCTCGTGCTTCCGTGGTATTCGTGCGGCTCCTGCGACCACACCGCAATCCGACTGTAATGTTCGCTTTACCGCACTTGTATCGCTAGGTACTATTATTTTTTTGCTCGTTAAAATAATGAGAACGAAGGAATAGAATTGTGCCGGTCGTGGGCGCCTCGCGGAGACTGGAAAGCTCGGTTCGTGCGTGTCCGGAATCGTGAGGGGAAACGCCTTGGTTTGAACGTCTTGCAACGGTGAAATTTTTTTTTAAATCCCAATTCGCACCAGATACGAAATTATGTTAATTGTAAATGTTTTTGGTAAAAAAAATTGTAACTTAAAAAAAATTTATTGAAGTTTTCGTTACCGACCGAGTCGCCTTCGGATATTTTGCAGGACGGCGTTGGTCGTGAGCGTTGGCCCACGGGAACTGGCGGGCCGCAGCAGGAGCGTGACACATCGCTTCGGATCGGCGAATGACACACAAGCGGAGCGAGTCTCCTTGAACGGAATCGTGGATACACCTGGGACATACCGGTCGTGCTGCAGGTACCCTACAGCCCGAGGTTCTGTATAAAATCCTGAAATTTCTATCGAGTGTAGGTGTAACACCCATTGAAAATACTTGTATGTGTTTGTCTCGTCCAGGTGAACGTCGAGGATCGGCTTAGACACTCGCAAGACAGGCTTCGATGATTCAGGCCTCGGAATTTCTTAATCCAACGACCTTCCCACTTTATCGCGGTTAAAGTCGTTTAATCCATAACGGGAATTATTCTGTCGTCGAGCTACTGCACATCGCCATCGAACTTATGCCGCGGCAAAGCTGTATGCGAAAACTAAATTTGGTATGGAAAAACGATGGTTTTTTTTTGGTTGCGGGAAATTAAGAAACGTTGGTTAGATTTTTAAAAATCAAATTTAAGAGATAGAAATGCTTGGCTCGAATTTTGCCAAAAACGGCTACGGGACAAAATTCATGAAAATTTGTGCTCCAGATTTTTTTTTTGGGATTTCGAAGAGCGAAATTAAAATCACCGTTTTGGCAATTACCGCTATATAAATATCTCATAAATCTGTCCATAGTCCGGTCGTGTACAAATCTGTAACCATTTCGAGTGCAAGCATTTTTTTTTTAGATTTTCGTAGTTTACAATTTTGAAGAGTAAAATAAAGTCATCGTTCGAGCAATGATCGCTACAAAAATACTTGAAGAATCTGGCGATAGTTCGATCATCTCGAATGTAAGCATTTTTTTGTTTGAATTTTAGTTTTGTGAAATTTCGAAGAGCGTTATAAAAACATTAAAAAATCTGCCGATGGTCGGGTCGTGTACAAATCTAAAAGCATCTCGAATTCAAGAATTGTTTTCCCTTTTCTGTGCAATAACAGCGCCGCGTAATCGGGACTGGTTCGATGAGGCTCGCCAACCGGTCGCTAGTTTAAAGAAAGGTGCAGGCGGTATTCATCGATGGAGCAACGAACGAAGTTACACGATCAACTTATGGAACTATCGTAGCGAGTAGTGCGGCAAAGTCAGTGGGCTCTTCCGCGATCCATAAATAATGGTTCACCACTTATTTAAAGGCTGCCCACGCCCAGCATTGTTCCCCTTCTCCGTTTTCCCTAGTTTTATGTACGTTCCCCTCGGCATCGAACAGCCCCGCTGGCTCATCGACGGTTGGCGTAGGTTTTCACGTTGGCGACCGCGTTGTTGTTTTCCTTTATTTTTATTTTCATTATTATTATTTTTTTTTAATTTCCTTGCCGTGTCTCAAGTCTCCAATCGTCGTTACCCGATGTTCAGGTATTTCATTCTTATGCTAATTACCATTGTAATGGATCGACGAGCGCTGAGAGAAACAACAATTAATCCAACGAGGTTCGATCGAATAATATTTGCTCGCAAACGAGTCTGAGAGGCGTCTCGAGGACCCTTGGTATAATTCAACTGTTCACTCGTCTCTCTGGCGATCGTTATCGACCGGTGTACTCCAATCGCGGCCAATTATTAATCAAGATTAGTCGAGCCGCTCGGTGCCCGCTCTGCAACATTGCCAAACCACGTTTCCTCGAATAATCGGAATTTCAAGATAATCTGAAGTGGAAATAAATTCGCCTAGTTTTGATATCGATAAAAAATGTTTAAAAAATGCCTCGACTTTTTCATGAGATTAAAATGCGAGTTATTAATCAAGACTAATCGAGCCGCTCGGTGCTGGCTGTCCAAAATTGTCAAATCGCTTTTCCTCGAAGATTCGGAAATTCAAGCTAATCTGAAGAGGAAATAACTTCGCTTAGTTTTGATATCGATAAAAACTGTTGAAAAAATTCCTCGAGTTTTTCATGAGTTTGAAATGCGAGTTATTAATCAAGACCAGTCAAGCCGCTCGGTGCTTGCTGTCAAAAATTGACAAATCACTTTTTCTCGAAGATTCGGAAATTCAAGCTAATCTACAGCAGAAATAACTTCGTCCAATCTTAATATCGATAAAAACTGTGGAAAAAATTCGGCGCCTTTTTCCTGAGTTTGAAATGCTAATTATTAATCAAGAATACTCGGGCCGCTCGGTGCCTCCTACCCGACATGACCAAGCGCGGTTTCCTCGAAGGTTCGGAAATTCAAGCTAATCTAAAGCAGAAATAACTTAGCCCAGTCTCGACGTCGATAAAAAAAAAAGTTGAAAAATGTTCTCGACTTTTTCCTGACTTTCCCCGGGTGAATAATAATTTTTTTCCGAATAGCAATAAACGACACCGAGCTATCGGCGAAAGTTTCCATTCGGGTGGAATGCCAGCTTCGTCAAACTTTCTCGGTGTACAGCTGCGCATCAAGCTCGGCGTGCAGCCAAACTCAGTGCAAATGTCTCTAATAGTCAAAGTTTGCGATTCGCAGTCACATTTACACGGAACATTTTCCAGAATGTTATATATTATATCGTCGCGTATCAGCGTTTGATTAGGGAATGCGAGCTAATGCACGATCCCGAAAGTGGTACGAGCACTTTAACTATATGCGGTACTTAATATTCGTGAGCATGTGTATTCTTCAGAGTGCTCTTGGGGAAAGAAGGACAAGTGGAATGAGATGAACACCGAATGAATCCTTCCGGCAACGGATAATCCCGTTCTAAGTACGTCCGGTCCGAATAATAATGATTTACGAATAATAATCTTTTACGAATAATAATCTTTTACGAATAATAATCTTTTACGAATAATAATCTTTTACGAATAATATTCTTTTACAAATAATAATCTTTTACGAACAATAATCTTTTACGAATAATAATCTTTTACGAATAATAATCTTTTACGAATAATAATCTTTTACGAATAATAATCTTTTACGAATAATAATCTTTTACGAATAATAATCTTTTACGAATAATAATCTTTTACGAATGATAAACGACACCGACATACTGACGAAAATTTCCATTCGGCTGGAATGCCAGTTCCGTCAAACTTTCTCGGTATACAGCCACGCATATAGCTCGATGCAAATGTTTCCAGCCAAAGTTTGCGATACGCAGTCGCATTCACACCGAACATTTCCCAGAAAGTATATCGTCGCGTATCAGCGATTAATTACGGAATGCAAGCTTAATGCACGGCCCCCAAAGTGATACGAGCACTTTAACTATACGCGGTACTTAATATTCTTGAGCATCTCGTGCTCGTCCAAACGAATCTCGTCGCCGAGTTGGAGAGCACCGGTGCGCATATCGCAGCCCTCGGCACACCGAGGGCTGCGGCTCTGTAAGTAGGTCGCTTGGTTTCGTCCGAGGGGAGGGAGAGGGGGAAGGGGTTGAGGGCTTCGAACTGGCAGGCGGAGCGACGGCCGAAGGGCTGCACCAAGAATAAACCGGAAGCTCAGTTTCTCTCTCCCATGGGTACGCGATTTCGAGTGCATTTCACATCCGCGAAATCACCGAAGCGGTACCGAGGTTGGGATATCGCTTATAAAAATTGGCGCTCGGCTCGCGGGCCTCCAGCTAATTGCTAATCGATGATGATTTTTTTTTCGCCGGCGCAAAACACTCGCCAATTAGGAAGGAAAGAAATCAAATCTGCCGAACGGATATGCGAATGACGGATTTGCGATTAAGGGGACCAGGTTTGGGTCACCGAAAATGAAGTCACTTTAGTTTGAGTATAAACAAAATCTAAGCGGTTTTCCTTATGGTGAGCATGTATGAGAATAATATTAAGTTGGGAAATACATAAAAAATACTGATATTATTTATTAAATTATTAAACAAGCACTTTTCACTCATTACCGCGATTCCGGTAAAACGACTGAAAATAGCTTTAGTAACTATAAGACAAAAGTTGTTTCCAATACTCTCCTCTATCGATCAAACATTAAAAAATTCATTCAAAAAATTGCACACAGAATTGCGTTTGAATACATTTTCTTCAAGTTCAATCGATAAAGAAGAATAATGAGAACAACTTTTGTCTTAAAGTTACTAAAGGCATTTTGCGGTCGTTTTACCGGAATCGCGGTAATAAGTGAAAAGCGCTTGTTTAGTATAAACGGCAATAACAAATTCCTATAAATAATATCAGTATTTTTATTGTAGTTTGCTACTTAACAATATTGACATACATGCTCGCCTTAAGGAAAACTCTTTACATTTTATTGTAAATTACATTTTGTTGTAGACTTGTTATGCACAATCTGAAGTGACTGAATATTCAGTCGGCGAAGCCTGCCTAGTCCTCTTAATTCTTCATCGCAGCGAATTCGGTGGGATTCTCGGATATGAGCCGGTAGGCGCGTGTATGACTCGTATTAGTTTTCGGAATAACGACGTGGGAGTCGAAACTGGAGAACCGCAGCGGGTTCGGTCGTTTAAGCCAATTGCTACAGCGTCCCAGTTTCCGGTGTTTCTATCCGGCAGTTATACGTGGAATACGGAGCTAAGGCTCGAAATTACATTTTACGATGGCCCGCCTAATTCCATTCGAATCCGTGGGCTCGCTGCCGGCACGCGAAACAATTTTCCTCGTCCGGTTTATAGTCCGTTGCGATATCAGTGCATGTAACACAGTGTAACGCCGCGAGACCGCGCTCGCCGAACAATTATGATTGCGTAGCGAGGAAAACTTTTTTGCACCGTGGGCAACGTGCCTGACGAATCAGCGATCGGTAATTAACGAACTTTCAGTGAGTCGATAAGATCCGAAGCGAAAACTCCATTACACTGTTCCAGCTCGTACATCACACTGGAAAAATAAATTGTAAATTCAATGTACTGAATGTTTGCTTACATTACTTATATTAATGGAACGTTAATGTACTTTTTCGTAAAATAAAAATACCCGGTATTTAAATGACAAATCTTTGGCCTTAAACATCCAAAAATTTGCATTAGAAATACATTTGTTTTTGGAAAATTGCAACAGGCAAATGCGTTTGAAATTTCAGAAACGGTTTATGTGAATAAGCTTCTAATATCAATAATTCATTTTGGAACTGCAATTGTTTACAGTGCAATGCGTCGCCAGCTGGAACTCATGTGTGAGACCAACTTTGGTGGGCGCTAAATAAATATATATTTCTTTTACCGCATATTTATTTAAACAATTAGTTCATCCAAAACGATTTTCATGCCGAACGCATTATTATTCGATTTCCTAAAAACGATATTCGCCCTATAGGGCGAACGCCGAACGCATTACTATTCCGGCATAATTATTGGCGTATCGACCGCGATTCGGTAAAAACTATCTTCGACCCATAAACGCCGAACGGTATCGGGCATAATTATTCCGGGCCATCGGAGAGATTCACCAGAGTTAGAAATCCACTCGACTACCCTCGAGCTGATATTCTCCGAAAAGCTCATCCGAAAGCGCCGTCCTATCGCGGAAGGCTTTGGCCGGATGTCGGAAAGTAGGAAAGGTCATAATAAAGAATAGGAACGGCAACGAGGGTGAAACGGACTCGGAGAAAAGTCACCGGGCGAGCAGGATGGACGGGGAGGAAGGTGTTTCATATCGTTTTGAGAGAAGTCCAGGACAGAATCTGGAAATGGAGTGTCTCACAGGACTAACCTCAGGATAGACGCAGAGGGAGGTGTTTCATATGGTCTTGAGCTGAATCCAGGACAAAAGCTAGAAATGGAGTGTGTTACAGGATTAAATCCGGTATGAACGGGGAGGAGGGTGTTTCATATGGTCATAAGAGGAGTCCAGGATGAACGGAGAGGGATGTGTTTCATATGTTTTTGAGATGAGTCCAGAACAGAAGCTGGAAATGGAGTGTCTTACAGGACTGAACCCAGGATGGACACGGAGGGAGCTGTTTCATATGGTCTTAAGAGGAGTGCCAGGAGAAAAGCTGGAAATGGAGTGTCTTACAGGACTGAACCCGGGATGGATGCAGAGGGAGGTGTTTTATATGGTCTTAAGAGGAGTGCAAGACAAAAGCTGGATATGGAGTGTCTTATAAGACTAAACCCAGGATGAACGCAGAGGGAGGTGTTTCATATGGTCTTGAGATGAGTCCAGGACAAAAGCTGGAAATAGAATGTCTTATAAGACTAAACCCAGGATGGACGCAGGGGGAGGTGTTTCATATGGTCATAAGAGGAGTCCAAGATAAAAGCTGGAAATGGAGTGTCTTACAGGACTAAACCCAGGATGGACGCAGAGGGAGCTGTTTCATATGGTCTTAAGAGAAGTCCAAGACAAAAGATGGAAATGGAGTGTCTTACAGGACTAAACCCAGGATGGACGCAGAGGGAGCTGTTTCATATGGTCTTAAGAGAAGTCCAGGACAAAAGCTGGAAATGGAGTGTCTTACAGGACTACTCAGGATGAACGCAGAGAGGTGTTTCATATGGTCATAAGAGGGGAACAAAAGCTGGAAATGGAGTGTGTTATAGGCAATCAGTGACGTTGCAAGAACTCTTCCTCACCAGGACTGGCGCAGACCCGGAACCGAGCCCGATCGGTCGGGGTGAACTTGGAGATTATGAGCAGTAACAAAGAACAGAGGATAAGATCGACGGTCGAGGGTCGCGCTGTCCGGAGCCGCGTGCTGCCACTGTCGTCACCCTAAACGACGATGCATTAATCATGCGCGCCAGAGATAGGGGATGCGACGGGGGATGAAACCGGCGCTACAACCATTTGCCTATCCAGTTCCACGTCCGGCAGATCGAGAGAGACGCGGCGGCTTCGCACCGTTCGGCCGCTATCTCGTATCGTCCAAACGATCTGGAACAAGGTGCTACGAGCAGACGACCCACGTCACCTGGCGAACCGCCAAAATTCCTCGCTGTCCGGAACCCCCCCCCCCCCCCCCCCCAGACCGCGGATGCCCGCGTTCGTGTTTCGGGTTTTTCTAACCCGAGCACACGAACTCCAGCGCATCGCGGCTCGCGGTTGGGTTACAGATAGTGCTGGATTATCCCTCGAAATCGATAAAAGCCATTTCTTTTTTTTTTTCTTTTTGTTGACGTCGACTATCGGGAATTCGGAGGTGAGCCACCCTGTCGCGGGACGTCCATCGGAGCGTGGAAATTTCCGGGTTTTCGTACCGTCGGATCACTTACCTGAAACAGAAAAGATTAAGGGGATGAGTGGGTGAGTTTTACGCTCGAGTTATAATGTCAGTCATAGGTCAAACCCGGCGTTCTATGTCGAAGAGGGTGAGTGGGGATTTCCGGGGTACGGGGCTCGAGATAAAGGTTCTTGGGAATTTTTATACACACAAACACGCACTGTCTTTCGTGCTGAGCTGAAAGAGTGAAGCTATTTCAGTTTGATAAATTTACGGGATGAATTTTAGTTTTCAGGTCGAGTGAAAGAAACTCTCTGAGTTTGATGAATTTATGGAATGAATTTTAGTTTTCAGGTCGAGTGAAAAACTCTTTCGGTTTGATAAATTTCAGTTTTTAGTTGTGCAAAAATACGGTCACCGACTGCTCCGTCTCTCGACAAATTCGATGCTCGGAATATTGTAACGAACCGTATAAATCCTGCACGACTCATTTGGAAAATAGTTCTGCTACTTTTTTTGTTATATACATTTTTTAGGATTGATGTACGTAATCATTGACATCGAAAAATATTCAATCAAATTGTTTTTTTTTTTTTTGCCACTCGAGGCTTATCTGTATAGTCTCCTTGTTTGCGTATAAAAAATTCGAAACATAAAAATCTATCGCTATCTATCTAATTATTAAAGGATTGAAATAAATTCCACTTTCCACTTTTTTGTAGTTTGATTTTCTTTTAGTTTGAATACGCAATCATTGACACAGAAAAATATTCAATTAATTTGATGTTTTGTGCATTCTACTAACAGACTTTGCAGTTAAAAAGAGAACAATAATCAAAGCGATGTTAACGGTACAATGAAAATTATATATATATATTTTTTAGGCCTATCTGTAGTCTTTTTTAAAGGCTTATTTGTATAGTTTCTTAGTACTTGCAGTATTTACATTTTGCAGTATTTAGTATTTGTAGTATCCGCAGAATTTTTTTATTCTTATCTGTATAGTATCTTAACGTACGCTGAAAAAAAAAATTTGCTTGCGGGCTGCCAAAGAAAAAAATTATTATTTCGATTCTACTTTAAATTCTTACAATTTAAATATGACATTGAAACAACGACGGCAAGATTGTCAAGGTGCCACGTCATCGTTTCAATCCCGCACGGAGTTGTAAGAATAAAAAGTAGAATTGAAATAAATTTTTTTTTCTTTGGCAGCTCGCAATCGAATTTTACTTGAGTCAATGATATTTTTTCCAGTCTATAAAAATTAAAAACATAAAAAAATCTGTCGACACCCGTCATTAAACGACTTTACAAAAATCTCGACTTATGCCCGACCAGCGGGATTTCGATCGGTTCCGCCAGTCGTCAACGGGGACGGATATCTGGCCGGGCTTTCGGCGACTCCGGGTGGAATCGACAAAATGTGTACGTGCTCCCTCGGTCTGGAGAGCCGTCGAGTGGAAGGGGACTGACTGTTGGTAGAAGCTGTCATCGATGCCCGGAGCACCATTAAAGCCCGAGGACTGTTCTCTCCGCAGACAGAGGGACTCAACGTTTCAGGCGACGGCGGAGCGACGAGCCATCGACGGGGCCCTCGCTTAGCATGATCGAGTCGAGTCCTATACGGGTGCACCGCGATGCAAGCTAATGCGAAACCAACCTACGTGCATATCCACTTGCACTTCCCCCTCCCCTCCCCACCCCTCCCTCGCCGGCGACCTCCTTGCACTTTCACCCCCCCCCCCCCCCCCAGTCACTGATGACACTCCGTTTCTATCCGCTTCCGTTTCTCTCCAACCCCGATGTCTCTTATCAACCCTCGCTCATCTTCTCACCGACTCTTACTCGTTCTCTCGTTTTTAGTTTTTTTTTGTTTTTTTTTTGTTTTTTTTCTCTCTTCCTTTTTTCTCCATCAGCCCTAAGTACGAATATCTCTTGGTGCACTTCGCTTAAACCCCCTGTTCCCGATCTCATTCTCTCTCGTGGCTTTCTGTTTTATCTCCCCCCCTCCCCCCTCCCCCTCTCTCTCTCTCCCCTCCTCATCGTGAGCGACCCGCCATTCCGAACTCCCAAAAAATATGTACACGTATAAGCGTGACGCTTCATCCGTAAAGCCTCGACGCAGGAGAGGAACGAAATTCTCGACGAAATTATGTGTCGTCGGGGAGGACAATCTCTTACGGGGGATGAAAAACTGGGATGTGGGAGGGATTCGAAACTTTCGAATTTCGAGAGAATCGAAAGGCAAACAATTCCCGTAAAGGTGAAAATTTGCGAAAAAAATATTTTTAAAAATTATTTTTGGTCAAATTAATTCTGAATATTTGATCAATTCAATTGATGAAATGAAATCTTGAGGGAAAGTGCGAGGTCGCCTGAGAGACATTAACGGAACAAGCTTTTGCCGCGATTATGAAAATCTTTGTTAAACATAGCTTCATGAGGAAGCAAAACTGATTTAAAAAATTGACTTTCAATTATTTTTATTATTATGGAATTTTTCTTTATTTCATGTTTTAAAAAAAATAATAATTGTTGAATTATGAGGATCATAATCCTGTCACACTGTCGGTCGCGAATACAAATGGTCACCAGAGAGACCTCGAAAGAAAGAATAAAAAATTAAAAACTAATAAAAAATAAATAAAAGTTAAAACCCAATAAAAAGTAAATAAAAATTACAAACTAATAAAAACAAAACCCAACAATTATTTATATTACTGTAATATTTGTTGTACCTTGATTATTTTATGTTTGGTAACAACGTTTCAATTAACGGAACGATCCTGTCGGGCGCGAACGCGAGTGGTAAATTTCCTCAGCCGACCTTGCAACTTTTCCCGGAATCCTCGTCGCCGTCTACGATAAACCGGCCCGAAGGGCGAAAGGAAACCGCGGAAAGATCCTCGCCGCGCACGGAGTGTCGACGACCTCACGAGTTTCTTTTTTCTTCTCCTCCCTCTTTCATTTTCTCGTCGCGCTCGGGGCAAGAAGAGGTGAAAACATCACCGGAGGTTCTTGAAGTGTGGTCGTCGCGATGCTTAAACTATGCCCGTGAAAATAGTCTGACTCACCCCGACGATCCCCGTGGGATGTTTCATCGACGATATCCTAATCCTTCCCCTTCCCCCCCCCCCCCCCTCCCGGCCGGTTCGACCAAGATCCTATCACGACGCGGTGTGTACGTGAGCGAATAGAAAAACCTGAGGTTTTCGGAGCTCGGGAAACGTGACCCGTTATCCCCTTATTCTCGATATCAGAAATTTCTCCCACGCTCACAAAACAAAGCTTCAACCCCCCCCCCCCCCGTCGAAACCGTCTATTTGTCGGGCGATTTGATATCTTGGGATCTTTCGCGAATACTCCACAGCTGCTTGTTCTCTCGACGATTCATTTTTTAATTAAAAATCATTCCCCTTAAGGACCTATTTATAGAGTGGCATCCACAAAATTGACTCTCTGCCGATGGATTTTTATCTGAGATATTGCAAAGAACGTATTTTTAGTTTTTTTGTATTCCTCCCATTAAGTATTTGCCGGAGATTTTTATCTTTTCATCATTAAGTTCTCGTTAAAAAGAACGTCGGTGGATAGCTTTTATGTGTTTAAAGTTTCGTACTGCGCACGCGATAAATGGACTTTTAGTGGACGAAAAAAAATGACTTTATCACTCTCTGCCGCGTTTATCAGACGTGGCTCTGATAAACGATGATGTACGATGAACAGAGTCGATATAGATCGAACCTTCTGTTTTACAAGGAAAAATTAATTCATTTTTTTAAAAGTCTACATCTGTTTAATTGCTTTCCGTCGGTCAAATAGAGGAGAGTCTCGCGTCGTCATTGTGGCATCGAACTCCCAAGAGCTCGAAGGTCAGATCTGACCGTTAATCAACAAACACTCCGGGGTTCTTCGTTATAGTTTCGTCCTTTTTTACTTCTCCTCTATTCTTTGCTCACTGTGTGTGTTTTTGTTTTGTTTATAATTCGGATAACGTTAAAGGTCACACTGCGTCTCGGCCGGTCACGACATTAGATTCGAGCCTGCGATACAAGAGTCCATCGTCGTACCGGCCTAAAAATAAAATATCCACGTTTGCGTTGAGAATGTCATCAATCCTCGGGTTCGAGTTCGAAGCGAGCGAAGAAAGCGCTACGACGCTGTGATAAAAGATCTCCAGACTCGGGTCGTTTGGCGAGGCAAAACGGACGATTAAGAGAAAACACATTTTGCTGGACATGAAACTAAAGACCCGCTTTGCCTCGGATACGCAAAATTCAAAATCCAACGAGAAATACGTATTTTGCCTAAATTTTAAGATCCGACCCATCCACGCGGAACATTTACATCTCTACCACTCACAACTCCACCAGATAACAACTTTACCAGAAAATAGAAAACTTTTCGGCGGCTCACTGGGACGCTTTAAAGTCTTGCCTCTTCGCAATATTTTCCAATGATTGGCCTCTAAGTCAGTTACTTACGATAAATTTTGTTTATTTGTCTATTATCTGCTTATGATTGTCTTTAAGTATATTATGTGTTTCAAGTCTATGCTTATGCATACTATGAGTTACTTATGTCAGTCTGGCGCCTGGTTGACTCCACTATGATTGAATTGATGGATGGAGTTTTCCTATCTTACTTGTAATTGGGCTTGACCCGTTTTTAATAAAATAAATAAATTAAAATATCTCTACCATATTACTAACTCTACCAAAATCTCTACAAGAATCAAAATAAAAC
This sequence comes from Ichneumon xanthorius, assembly GCA_917499995.1. Lineage (NCBI taxonomy): Eukaryota > Metazoa > Arthropoda > Insecta > Hymenoptera > Ichneumonidae > Ichneumon > Ichneumon xanthorius. The sequence continues at coordinate 12,504,735 of OU824205.1, read as the reverse complement.
TCTAACGGAATACAAGGCTAGACGGTAGCCTTGTATTCCAGTAGAGTTTTATTTCCATTCCGGTAGAATTTTATTTAAATTCCGGTAGAATTTTATTTAAATTCCAGTAGAATTTTATTTCAATTCCGGTAGAATTTTATTTTAAGTCCGGTAGAATTTTATTTCAATTCCGGTAGAGTTTTATTTTGATTCTGGTAGAATTGTGAGGGGTAGAGATGTAAATGTGCCATCCGCGGAGCGAACAGCTTCTCGATGAGAAACTGCGATTTCTTTACCTCAATTTGGTATTCATTTCGGAAGAACGCACATTTTTGTCATTCTGCGCGTGATCTGATCCGCAGCTTGTCAATAAAGAATAAACATGATAATAATTATTACCATTATTATCAATAATAATTATTATGAGCACTATCAATGATAATTGCCATCACGATTATTATCATCATTGTGAATAATTATTATTATCATCGTTACGACAACAATTACCATCGTAATTGTCGATTGCTAATTGATGAATTTCCATCGGTAAATAATCGAAACAAAAACATCGGAAGCTCAGGTGCCGCGACTATGAGATTGTAAGCTACGGAGGCTTAACGAGTTGCGAACGGTGTTGAAACTGGAGGGAACAAATTGCGAGGAGCACATTAACGAGATAGGGAGAGAGTTTCGAAACGGAGGCCGAGAGGGAAGTTTCCATTGTTCCGGTAACGAGTTACACGGCCGATATCGACAGTCTAACGCCGGAAGGGCATATAGGCCGTGCATGTACACAGCTCGTATGCCTTTACGGAATTAAGCCATCGATATCGAGTCGGAGTTCTCCGAGCACAATGCGTATTCGTTCCGCGCTGGAATGTCGACTCTCCGCGATCCTCGCGATCGAGACGGGAGGCCAATTTCTTTTTTATACAGTGGAACCTCGATTATTCGGATAATCGAGGTTCTACTGTATTTAAAAAATCGGCTGCCCGGTAATAATAACAATTGTGATAATAATTATTTTTGATGATGATTGCGATAATAATAATAATTCATAATGCTGATAATAATAATAATTCATAATGCTGATAATAATAATAATTCATAATGCTGATAATAATAATAATTCATAATGCTGATAATAATTGTTGTTGATAATGATAGAAGTAATTATTATTGCATTTATTTTTTATTTAGAAGTTGCGAGTCAGAATATGCGTAATATGAAGAAAAAAAGATGTGGTCTTCGGAAACGAATATAAAATTGAGGTGAAGGCATCATATTTTTTCGCCGAAAAGCTCTTTCGCGTAGGTGGGTCGGATTTTATAATGTTGGCGAAATATGTGTATTTCTCGGTAGATTATAAATGTTTTTTTCCGGTAAAACGGGTATCTTTTTTCATGTGAAAAAAAATGTTTTGTCAAGTATGAAGAAAATGTCAAGAGTGAAATTTAGTTAGAAAAAATGAAAGTGAAATTTCATTGACTTCTACGATGAATTTTAGGAAGCACTCAAATGAAGCATTTATCAAAGTATTTTAAGTACAAGTATTTTGTATTTTCAGGATTTTGTAGTATTTTGCCCAACTCAAACTTTAACTTATACGCACGATAGAATTTCCATCGCGATGGCAACAAAGTAGCGCTCGACGATCAAATGACATAGAAATTTTGGACCATTTTTTCGAACGATCGAAGTCCGGATAAAGCAAGTGGCAGTTCGGATAATCGAGGTTCTACTCTAGCGCCAAACAGCAACAGCGCGGAAGTTTGAACGAATAAAAAAAAAAAAAATACGAATTTTATCTACCACCCGACTCCATCGTTCCGGGCAACATTTTTCATAAATCTTTTTTTTTCTTTCCACTAGCAAGTCGGAAAATAAAAGTGTTCAGTCGACAGATTTATTTTCAACGTGCGTAAATCGCGATTGCACGGAGTTCTCCGAGCACAATGCGTGTTCATTCCGGGCTGCAATGTCGGCTCTCTGCGAGCCTCGCGATCGAGACGGGCGGCCGATTTTTTCGAATAACGCCGAACAGCGAAAGCACGGAAGTTTCAACGAATAAAAAAAAAAAAGTAAAGAATTTTATCTACCATCCGACTTCATCCTTCCCGGCTGCATTTTCCATAAATCTTTTTTTCTCCACTCCCAAGTCGGAAAGTAAAAGTGTTAAGTCGACAGATTTATCTCCACCGTGCGCAAATCGCGGATTCCCTCGACTTATTTTTCTTTTTTTTTTATATCCCCTTTTTTCAAAGCTTCTCGAGGATAAAAAGAAATTGGTTCTCGCTTACCGCGAATCATATGTATATTCCAATATACGCTTTGCAGTACCAACTTTTTTTTTTTTTTTTTTTTTTTGCAGAGAGAAAAAAGAAGCAGCATCAGCAGAAGGGGAGATCGAGGCTCCCCTCGCCGCGAGGGTTCATGCAGCTGATTTTTTGGCACGGGACTTCAGACTCCGTAGGGAAGTCTCGAGACGCGCGCGCCGTCGTCGGAATTCCGTGTGTGCACGGAGGGTGTCCGCCCCCTCGAGTCCTCTCTTCATCTCCTTAGCCAGCTTTCGTTCTTTTTATTACAGTAGAAGCTCGCTTATCCGACCTTGGAACAACCGAGCCTCCGCCTTATCCGAAGCACCCGACTCATCCGAGCCCTCTGCGTTAACCAAGGTGTAGCCTCGGATAAACACCCAGAAAAAATTTTTTTTGACGGCCACCGTTCATTAAGACTAAGTAAAATATTTATTTGATTTAAATAAATATTTATTTGATTTAAATAAATATTTATTTGATTTAAATAAATATTTATTTGATTTAAATAAATATTTATTTGATTTAAATAAATATTTATTTTAATTAAGTAAATAGTTACTTCAACGAAATAAATATTTATTTAAATCAAATAAATATTTTATTTCACTCGGTGCGTAAAGTGCAGTTTTACGCACACTTCGCGCGCATAAAACGCCTCTTTCGCACCTTGTGAAATAAAATTTCGTACGATACTCGTGCGAAAAACGTTTTCGCACGATACTCGTTTGCGAAAAACGATTGCAACACTCGCCTTCGGCTCGTACTGCAAACTCACTCTCGTCAGAAAAAGTTTTGTCGCACTAGTATCGTAATGTACTATTACTTAATCTTAATAAACGCTGGCCGTCAAATAATTTTTTTTCTGGGTGCAATGTTAACGAACTGAATTACAAAAATATTTTTAAAATAACTAAATTAACGAATGAAGTTAATATTTATATGAAGTGGTGTGTTATTTTTGAAAAATATATAATAGCAGTGCAAGTTTGAATTGAGTATGTTATCCGTGTTATCCGAGATTTGACTTATCCGACTTAGGCTCTCCCCACATTACCTCAGATAAAAGGTGTTCTACTGTATAATTTTTTTTCTCTCGCCCATGTCTTTCCCTCCGGGTCCCGCAAGGCATTCTCCCCCACTGTCGATTGTACTCCGAGCCGCGGAAATCGAATCTTCACGACTTCGAAATTGAAGAAGCGTAGTAAAAAAAAAAAAAAAAAAAAAAAAAAAATCTTGCCGAATTTCTTCTCCAGCGAGCTTCCACCACTGTTCCGCAATCGACCGATTCCGCGAAAAAGCGTATAGTCAGACAAGGGCGAGATAGACTGCAAAGGGAATATCTGATGGCGGAGCCGGTCTCGCGAGCGAGGCGAAAAATTACCGCCACTTAATTCCTTTTGTCATCGAGCCGAGACTGGAAACTCCGCTCGGGTGCTCGGGGGCGAGCGGTAGAATAGGCCGAAGAGGGGGAGGAGGAAGAAAGAAGAGGAACAAGTGGGATGAGACGAACACCGAACAAATCCTTCTGGCAACGGATAATCCCGTCCTGGGAGAGACGAGGGAGGAAACGTGGGTGCTGGAGATGATGACCCGAATCACCTTTTTGGCTCCGGATCCGAGCCGCTAATTTCTTCCTTTTTCCTCGCACAGCGGTATTCATTAACGTGCCCTCGGCGGTCCGCCCGCGCGCCAGGCGGACGCTTAACTCGGCCGCTGGAACGACGGAGGATTCCTTTATTAACAATTTATCACATAGATTTCGAATCATTCCGGCTCGCTCGATCGCGATGACCCGATTCAATTTCGGATGGGACTCTGGGAAGATTAAATTCTTCGCGATGTGGTGAAGCTTTTCGTTCCGTCGTGAGAACTTTGAAATAAGGAGGAAAAGTTTTTTTTTTTTGCTAGTACGACTGTTAGGTCCAACCTATGTTTGGGACACATTTTTATTTCATCTCGAGATTTGTGTTTCCTTTGGCTCAGAAAAATATCAAAGTAACTAACATGGTTTTTTTATTGAAATTAAATTTTTTTTAAGTTCGAATTTTTTTGTTTAATTTTCTTTTTACGTTTTGTTTGAGCAATGTGAAATACTTTCTTTTTCCTCGCACAGTGGTATTTATCAACGTACCCTCGGCCGTTTGCTTGCGCGGCAGGCGGACGCTTAACTCGGCCGCTGGAACGAGGGAGGATTCCTTTATTAACAATTTATCACATAGATTTCGAATCATTCCGGCTCGCTCGATCGCGATGACCCGATTCAATTTCGGATGGGACGCTGGGAAGATTAAATTCTTCGCGATGTGGTGAAGATTTTCGTTCCGTCGTGAGAACTTTGAAATAAGGAGGAAAAGTTTTTTTTTTTTTTTGCTAGTACGACTGTTAGGTCCAACCTATATTTGGGAGTCGACATTTTCATTTAATTTCAAGATTTCTGTTATCTTTGGCTCAGAAAAATATGAAAGTAACTAACATAGTTTTTTTCATCGAAATTTGATTTTTTTTAATTCGAATTTTGGTGTTCAATTTTTCTTTACAGTTTCGTTTAAACAATATGAAATTCCGTCGTTAAATAAGAAGAAATAAGAAGAATTTTTTTTCGTCATCTATTGGGCAGGCACGATTGTTAGGTCTGACCTATTTTTGTACTGAAATTTGATCAAAATTTTATAAAAAAAAGGATTCTTTTTTTCAATTTCGTTTTGTTACAGAGGGAGGATTCCTTTACTAACGATTTATCAGATAGATAGATAGATAGATTCGAATCGTTCCGGCTCGCTCGATCGCGATGACCCGAATTCATTTCAGATGGGACTGTGGTTGTCTCCGAGAAGATGAAATTCTCCGCCTAGTCTTGAATATTTCCATTCCGTCGCGAGAACTTTGAAACGAAGGAGGGAAGTATTTTTTTCACCTTTATGTAGAGATTTTTGTTATCTTTGGCTCAGAAAAATATCAAAGTAACCAACATGGTTTTTTTATTTTTTTAAACATCGGAATTTGTTTGTTTTTAGTTTTCTTTAAACAATATGAAATATGAAAATGGAAAACACTTCAGATCCAATGATAATTATCTTCGACTTAAAAAAAAAAATTTGTTTAACAAAATTATACTTTTTAGTCGCCAAAAAAGAACTAATAGTCGTATCTCGTTAAAAGGTCGTTGGATGGAAAGAAATTTATCCGATCGGAGAGTACGAGAGTCGCTTCTCGTTGAAATAAGTGACTGATACAGCGAACCCGAGACTTTACGAGGCTTCTTCTGAACCACTGCCCGATACGCGCCGAGAGCGCGACACGCGAGACGGGCGTTGCGAACATCGGGTTCAACTCTCCTCAACCTTAACTTGGGATTAAGGCGACAAATCGTGCGGCAAAAAGTTACGTCGCACATTTTATTCTCCGTTAAAGCGTGCAAATAATTCTCAACGAAGGATAGCAAAAAAAACACACACGCACACACAATGTACGTTTTTCCTACGATTTCAGGATTTCGCAAATTTGCGGTATGAAGAATTTTCCATAAATCCCATATATGGGCGCCGTCCGGATTGTCAGAGTTTCTCCCTACTTGCTAAGAAATGTTGAATGCAATACAAACAAAGTTTTGTATTTCACGTATTTCAAGGGAACAAAGTTTTGTATTTTAAGATGTCAAGGGAACAAAGTTTTGTATCTCAAGTATTTCAAGGGAACAAAGTTTTGTATTTCAAGATTTCAAGGGAATAAAGTTTTGTATTTCTAGATTTCAAGGGAACAAGGTTTTCTATTTCAAGTATTTCAAGGGAACAAGGTTTTCTATTTCAAGTATTTCAAGGGAACAAGGTTTTCTATTTCAAGTATTTCAAGGGACCAAGGTTTTCTATTTCAAGTATTTCAAGGGGACAAATTTTTGACCATCAAATCGGAGGCCCCGATGAGGTCCGGTAAGGGCCATTTAAGGCCCCGATTTAAAGCTCTAAAATTTTTACCGGGACTTTTAACCTGGCATGCACCTCGGTTAACCCGTCGAAGCATACATTTTTCCTTACATATGATTCACTTAAAATTTGGTGTCCACCATTTTTTTTATTTCTGAATGTTGAGTTCAGATTCGAATTCAGCGTTCCAAAATACCCCCAAATATAAAGTTCCAAAAACATCGACTGGTTATTAATGCATTTTTTCCGAATTCAAAGAGGTGTGTCACGTATGATACATCGTAGTTCGAAGGGCTAAGGGCGTGTGAAATACCGCGGTCGATAACAAAAACTGTAATGCAATTTTTTTTCAAAGCTGCTGAAACTTTAGTATTCCAAAGAAAACAGCACCTCTTTGCAGAATTTATGGACGCAGCAGCGTTCTATTTCCGTTAAGCAATAAAGTTTCAGCGCCCAAAAAAAAAATAAAATAGCATTACAGTTTTCATTACCGACCGAGGATGTTTCGCGTCAAATTAATCGAAGCCCGGCTTAACGATAATCTACCGGACTAAAATTCTTTGAACCTAGCGATTCCTCTCGTACAGTTTACGACCGACCAATGCCAGCTGTCGATATATTTCAAGACCGCGGGAACGAAGACGTCGTCCACGTCGCCGACGCTCCAAACAGACCCGCGGATAATTGCATCGCTAAAGATAGTGAGACTTAGAGGAGAAAAGATGGGAGCGAAGCGGCGAGCTCGATAAATTCTAATTATTATTATCGCCTCGGTAGATCCCGATAAATCCACGGAGTAAATGAACACCGGGATCGCCGGCCGACTGACGATAATTGGAAATTTATAGAACTCACATCGGTGCAATTCTTTTCACAATTACAATGATCGCCATTTACGGCGTCCCACGATAATCTATCAGTGATTTTATATCCGATATCAATTGAGTTCAATCTATTGAAATATTCAATCAATATTCGGGGCTTAATTAATTGGAGGAAAATTGTCCATTCATTTCGCGGTGAGGAGGAACGGGCGGAGATCGACAGCGCCGACTTTCGCGAGCCAGCAATCAATCACCCGGGTATCTGGCTCGCTATAGTGAAATTAGATAGGGAAATTAAGTAGTGAAATTAAAGGCACTTTTACATCTCTACCACTCACAACTCTACCGGATAATAACTCTGTAAAAAAACAGCTCTAACAACTCTACCACATAAAAACTCTACCAAAATCTCTACCAGAAAGTAATAAAACTCTAAAGCAGAATTAAAACCAGAATTAAAATAAAGTTCTACCGGACTTGAACTAAAACTCTGCCGGAAATTAAATAAAACTCTACCGGACTTGAACTAAAACTCTACCGGAATTGAAATAAAACTCTATCGGATTTGAAATAAAACTCTACCGGAAATGAAATAAAACTCTACTGGAATTGAAATAAAACTCTACCGGAATTGAAATAAAACTCTACCGGAATTGAAATAAAACTCTACCGGACTTGAAATAAAATTCTACCGGAATGGAAATAAAACTCTACCGGACTTAAAATAAAATTCTACCGGACTTGAAATAAAATTCTACCGGAATTGAAATAAAACGCTACCGGACTTGGAATAAAACTCTACCGGAAGTGAAATAAAACTCTACCGAAATACAAGGCTAGACGGTAGCCTTTTATTTTGATTCTGGTAGAGTTTTTTACTGTCTGGTAGAGTTGTGAGTGGTAGAGATGTAAATGTGCCAAATTAAATACTCAAATGCTCAAATTAGAAAAAAATACAAAAAAAAGGCAAGAAAGTTTTTAAAATGATCGACTCAAACCGACAGTCTTGCTATCCCGCAAGGACAATAATAAAGTGATTAATGCTCTGGTGAGTAATTGTAACGAGGTGCTGAGAAGGTTTAGCATTGCGGACTCGAGCACCTTGCTCGGTGTGTCGCGATAGCGTTAAAGCTACAGCAATCCCCGTCCGAACGCCCGGTCATCCTATCTCGGGTTTCGACGACATCGACGAATAAATGTACTACGACATAGCCGCAATTAAGCGGTGATTAAGGACCGTTCGGTAATTAATGATGTCACGTCCGGAGCTCGAAAGGCGCGATGAATTGTCGAGATATTATAGTATATAGAGCCGTACGAGGAGGTGACGGTGGAAGTTGTGAAATTTCTCGGCTTACCGTTCAACCCCTCTCGTTCGGCGAGAAGTCTCGTACTCTCGAGAGGGCCGCATAGTTCTAGCGAGAGAGCTATTAATTCCCATACGATCGGGAAGCGGCGTCGAATTAATCAACTCGTAGAGCACACGTGGTTCATCGATTGATGGGGGAAAAAAAGTTACCGACCCATCGTGTCCACGGGATGGTCGACGGGTCTCGGAGTGAGAAAAAAAGGGTTAATTCTGTCACATCCATCGAAGCTCGAGATTGATCATCGAACCGACGTCGATTAGGGACTGCCAGTGTTTGTGCATTTTTATTTCAAATTTGAATTCCTTCCACATGCAAATTTGAAAGGAAAAAAATTCAAATTTGAATCGGAAAAAATCCGAATTTGAATCTGAAAATATTCAAATTTGAAACTTTGATCAAATTTATATTTGAAACTTTGATCAAATTGAAATTTGAAACTTTGATCAAATTGAAATTTGTATTTTTCCCAGGTTTCAAACTTGAATTTTTTCAAAATCTTAAGTCAACATTTTTTTCAAATTGCGTACAGGAATTCTTTAAAAATAAAAAATATGACTTGTTCAAAAATGCCAAATTTGAAAAAACTGTAAAGTGTATAAAAGTGCAGTAGCGCTTGTTCGTAACCGGACGACGAGACTTAGAAAGATTATAATTGCAGTCGCATCGCCAGCAGGCGTTCGAGCTCGAGCTTAATTGCAATTTGTCTTTCAACATTCCACGCGCGGATACAATTTGTTCCACGCGCTGTTTCGAGGCTCCGGCACAGCGCCTTCAAGATTTGTACCGACCGAGCAGAAGCAACTTGGATAGAACGAAATGGTAATACGAAGTTTACCAGTTTGAATGCGGCCTTTTATATCCTCACCTGTATTCAGATGGAAATTCTTTGGGAACGTAAATTCTTATCTTCCACTCGAACTTTTTCTTATCCCGTTCCGAGCTACACGGGAGCGAGTGCGATAAAATTGTGCGGGATGATGTATGCAATTTTTTTTCCACCAAAGCGAAACGAATTTATACCAAAAAAAAAAAAATGTAAAAAAATAATAAGCTCTCCCAGCCGCGAGGGTCGTTAAATGTGCTCCGGGTTATTAATTAATTCCTCCAATAAAAAAAAGAAAAAGTGCGCTAAAAAATTAATTTGCGGCCGAACCAATTAATCGGTCGGCAACGAACAAATTTTTCGGCTCAACGCAGTAAATTGTCGCAGTGAAATTCTTTGGGAATGTAAATTCTTATCTTCCACTCGAACTTTTTCTTATCCCGTCCCAAGCTGCACGGGAGCGAGTGCGATAAAATTGTGCGGGATGATGTATGCAATTTTTTTTCCACCAAACCGAAACGCATTCAAACCAAAAAAAAATGTAAAAAAATAATAAGCTCTCCCAGCCGCGAGGGTCGTTAAATGTGCTCCGGGTTATTAATTAATTCCTCCAATAAAAAAAAGAAAAACTGCGCCAAAAAATTAATTTTCAGCCGAACCAATTAATCGTTCGGCAACGAACAAATTTTTCGGTTCAACGCAGTAAATTGTCCGGAGAATATTTAATTGCCCAATAAAGCTCAGCGACTGGTTATTTTAATTCTCCGCTGTTTTACGACTAAATCTTCATCGTCGAACAATATTGCCTTTCGATCAGAATTCCCATCCACGACGACAAACTTTGTAACAATAAAACGTTAACTACGTGAACCATCGTCGTCTCCAAAACGCGTCCATCGTTTCCTGGAGGTTCGGAACCGAGACGAGCAATCAATTATTTTGAGCCAACGTGGGAAAGCCAGCCAGCGAAAACTCGATCGACTATATGGACCATAAAGTCAACTACTAACTGGTGCCAGCCTGGACTCTCGATCCTCCGTCGAACCTCCAAACTCCTGATCTCCCTGACAATATCTACCCCCCCCCCTCCCCCCTTGATCCAAAAGCCCACTTCAAGCCGGAAACTCCGTAATCTCAAACTCACTCCGATCTCCTTTCACTGTCTCACGGCAAAGCTGAACGACAGCCTTACAATCGCAAAGTTCGAGAAAACGAGACGAACAACTCGTCCAAAACGCATAGTTCTACGTCCGATCGACAAAATAACAACAAAAATAAAAATAAGAAACAAAAACACTGAACTGGTTTTAGTGACCTTTTTTTTAGCGAAAAATATTTTCGAGCCACTCGTCGCGACTTTCAGGTCGTCTGTTTTTTTTTGTTTTGCTTAGGTTTGATGGTTTTTTTTTTAATCATAAAGTCAACTGTTATCTGGTAACAACCTGGATTCTCGATCCTCCGTCAAACCTCGAAACTGCTGATTTTCCTTACAATATCTCACCCCCCCCCCCCCCTGCTCCAAAAGCCCACTTCCCGTTAGAAACTCTGTAATTTCGAAAAAGATTTTCGAGCTACTTGTCGCGACTTTCGAGTCGTCTATTTTTTTATTCGCTTACACTGAGAAAATGGATGGTATTTCCTACTATAACGAATAGTTCCCAAGGGGGACGTCTATATAGATTGTTTGTGATGGTATATAATCAATTGATTAAACTATAATTATAGTTACGACTATAATTTTTGGTCATTGCCATAACTGTAAAATGTAGACGTCCCCTCTGGAAACTGTTTAGTATGTAAGTTTTTCTCAGTGTAGGTTTGATGGTTTTTCTTTTTTTTTACTATAAAGCCAACTGTTATCTGGTACCAACCTGGACTCTCGATCCTCCGTCAAACCTCGAAACTGCTGATCTTCCTTACAATGTCTCAACCTCCCCCCCTGCCCCAAAAGCCCACTTTCGGCTGGAAACGCCGTAATCTCGACAGATTTTCGAGCTACTTGTCGCAACTTTCGGGTCGTTTATTTTTTTATTCGCTTACACTGAGAAAATGGATGGTATTTCCTACTATAACGAATAGTTCCCAAGGCGGACGTCTATATAGATTGTTTGTGATGGTATATAATCAATTGATTAAACTATAATTATAGTTACGACTATAATTTTTGGTCATTGCCGTAACTGTAAAATGTAGACGTCCCCTCTGGGAACTGTTTAGTATGTAAGTTTTTCTCAGTGTAGGTTTGATGGTTTTTCTTTTTTTTTACTATAAAGCCAACTGTTATCTGCTACCAACCCGGATTTCTCGATCCTCCGTAGAACCTTGAAATGGAATATCTTCCTCACAATATCTCACCCCCCCCCCCCCCTTCGCCAAAAGCCCACTTCCGGCTGGAAACTCCGTAATCTCGAAGAAGAATTTCGAGCTACTTGTCTCGATTTTCGGGTCGTCTATTTTTTTATTCGCTTAGGTTTGATAACTGTTCCTTTTGGCTTCCTCATGGAGGAAGCTTTTTTTAATATTTTTATTATAAAGTCAACTGTTGTCTGGTACCAACCTGGACTCTCGATCCTCCGTCGAACCTCGAAACTGCTGATCTTCCTCACTATGTCTCACCCCCCACCCTGCCCCAAAAGCCCACTTCCGGTTGGAAACTCCGTAATCTCAAACTCACTCCAGTTCCCTTTCACTGTCTCCCGGCAAATCTACAACGACAGTCCCACGGTCCCGAAGTTCGAGAAACCGGGCGACGAACGACCCGTCCAACGCGCACAGTTCTACGTTCGAACGACGAAAATAAAAATAAAACAAAATCTAAACAAGCAGCAAAAAACACCGAAACTGATTTTATAGTTTTTAAACGATTTGTAATTTAAAAAAATCTTCAGCGATAAAGATTTATTTCGCTATTCAATTTTTTTTTTGTTTCTTTAAGTTTGATGATGTTTTTTTTTTTTTTGAGAGAAATTTAAGAGCGAAGAGCGTTTCGAGGTAAATACGAAGAGGAGAGGATCCGAGGCCTATACGAACGCCGGATGTTTTCGTCAAGACTGACTGGCGAACGACCGCGTGGCAGAGCACCTGACACGGGGTGGCACGCTACCCCCACTTGGCTTCGCGCAGTCACCGAGCCACCCTCGTGCGCGCTGTTCACCCACCGTCTTCCCACAAGCGATATATATATATATATATATATATATATATATATATATATATATATGTATAAGGCTTGGAGGCGCAACGAGGCGTCTGGCTCCCGTGCAGACCCTTCGCTACTGCCGGCTGCTCCCACGCCGAAAGTTTTAGCGCAGGGGATGCGCGCTTTTCCCTCTTATCGATGCGTCGGACTTGACGGTGATGCAAAAAATCACAGTGTTTTTCCTTCTCTATTAAGGTAAAAGTACCAGTGGCCGCACAGCTGAGGGCAAAGTCCCAGTTCCCGTACATGCATGAAAAATCGTATTTGCGTCTCTCTTGCACACATGCTTTGCGCGGCCACTGGGACGTGTTCGGTCACTGGGACTTTTACCTTAGAGGCCGTAAAAATTCACGGTGGAAACTGACGGTGTCCCGGTACGAATTGTAAGTCGCACTGTACGTGGTAAAAGGGGTTCTCAAGTTCAAGAATTTTTTTAAACTGAATATCTTTTTTTTTTTTTTTTTTTTTTGCTTTAAAAGAAAGTTTCATTTAGATATTGAAAATTGGGATTTTAGTGAATTTTTTAAATCGTTGTTGGGGTGATTAATTGGGCTCCGGATATTGATTGAATATAGATATCGGATATAAAATCACTGATGGATTATCGAGGGACACGTGAATGGGGATTGTTGTAATTGATAAAAAAATATACGTTGGATTTCACGAGGAAAATCACACGGTTTTACTTCGGTATGCGAGGCCGTAAAAAAAAAATGCACGGTAGAAACTAACGGTGTTCGGGTACGAATTGTAAGTCGCACTGTACATGGTAAAAGGGGTTCTTACTTTTAAGAATTTTTTAAAACTGTATATCATTTTTCTTTCCTTCTTTTTTTGCTAGAAAAGAAAGTTGCATTTAGATATTGAAAATTGTGATTTTAGTGAATTTTTTAAATCGTTGTTGGTGTGATTAATTGGGCGCCGGATATTGATTGAATATAGATATCGGATAAAAAATCACTGATTGATTATCGAGGGACGCGTGAATGGGGATTGTTGTAACTGATAAAAGAATATACGTTGGATTGCAATATGTTGCAATACGTTGAATTTCACGGGGAAAAAAATCACACCGTTTTAATTCGCTATGCGAGGCCGTAAAAAAAAAATGCACGGTGGAAACTAACGATGTCCCGGTACGAATTATAAGTCGCACTGTACATAAAAAGGGGTTCGTACGTTTATCAATTTTTTTTTAACTGAAAATAAAAAAATTTTAACATTTTGTTCAAAGAAACGAAAGTTTCATTGAGAGGAAAAAATTGTGGATTTTAATGGACAAGAATTTTTTGTTCTCATTTATTTCTCCTTAAATGTACAAACCTTAATTTTTTTTTGTGAGTCTTCGAGTAGCAGAAGTGTGTGCGGATAGTTTTTTTTTTTAAACAAACTTTCCTGATCTTTGCGACTCGGAGGTAAAGAGTAGCGGAGAAAGATTCGTTTTCTCGGAAATTGAACGAGTTATCTTGATAGACTGACTGAAGGAGCGGAGGTTTAAGATGGCCTTTTGATAAAAAACGATTTTTCTCGTGGAAGATATATAAAAAGTGGGCAGGTTGTACACGACTTTATTCCGTTATCATGAACGTCGAAGTACGAACGGGGAACGCTGAGCGATTCCGTCGGTAAAGACAACTCTAGTAATGTCCTGCCGTTCGTAAACGAGTTTACGAATATTGAGTCCGAAAAAGTCCACGAGTCGTAGAAATCAGGAGAATGGAGGGAATAAAAAAAAATTGATGAGCCAAATCACCTATGCTATGATAGACCGAATGTTTGTACTCTCAGGAGGGAGAACGGGGTAAGATGGAACACCGTGGAAAAAGGGTCTATCCAGAATTTTTTTTTAAGGCGACATAAAAAAAAAGTCTGGGCCCGGATGAGGGGTCCGTTTTGCCCCGGTCTCCTCCTGAGCTTGCCGAACGTACGGATTTTTTACTGGACGCCATGAATCCACTCATTTGCACTCTTGGGATGGAGAACGGGGCAAGACGGAACACCCGGAAAAAATTGACTATTTGAAAAAAAAAAAAAAAAATTGAGCGGGACATGAAAACAGTCTTGCCTCGAATGTGACGGTCCATTTTGCCCCGGTCTCCCCCAGAGATGTCTCCCTTGCCGAAAGTGGTATTAAAAGCTTGACCCCCGAAACCGAAACTTGCCAGTCATCCGTCGAGCCGGCGGGAACATAATAACCATCGAGTCGTTTGCACTCTCGGGAGGGAGAGGGGCAAAACGGAACACCTGGAAAAAATGTACCTTAAAAAAAAATTGAACGGGCATAAAAACGGTCTTGTCTCGAATGTGACGATCCATTTTGCCCCGGTCTCCCCCAGAAATATCTCCCTTACCGAAAGTGGTATTAGAAGCTTGACCTCCGAAACCGAAACTTGCCAGTCATTCGTCAAGCCGGTGGGAACATAATAACCATTCAGTCATTTGCACTCTCAGGAGGAAGAACGGGGCAAAACGGAACACCTGGAAAGACGGACTATTTCAAGAAACAGTTTGTTTAACGGGTCATAAAAAAGTCTCTTATCGAATGGATGGTCCGTTTTGCCCCGGTCTTCCCCAGAGCTGTTTGCCCTACCGGAAGTGGTATTAAAAGCTTGACCTCCGAAACCGAAACTCGCCAATCATTCGTCCAACCAACAACGTAATAACCATCGACTCGTTTCTTCTCTCAGGAGGAAGAGGGGCAAAACGGACCACCATGGAAAGATCGAACTATTTCCGGAAAAAAATTTTAATTGGTCATAGAAAATAGTCTCGACTAGAATAGCTGGTCCGTTTTGCCCCGGTCCGCCCGGAAGCTTCCCGAACGCGACACATCGGCGAAGAGGTCAACACGGGGCGAAACGGTCACACGGGGGAGATTCGCGGGCCCACCGGGAATACTTATTTTCCCTCACCGGAAGTGGTATTAAAAGTTTCACGTCCGAAACCGAAACTCGCCAGTCATTCGTCGAACACGCGGGAACATAATAACCATCCGCTCGTCACAAAGTTGCCCACACGTGCGTTATTACTTCTGTCCTTTCGTGGAAGAACACATTCATCCGTAATCCCCACGTGGGTTTTCCGTTAGGCGACGTTATCCGACGAACTCGCTACATCACCTCTAATTTTGTAATCCAATCAACGAGAGGCGTACGTGACGAGGAAGAAAAAAAAAAGAAAAAAAAAACTTGCTGGTCAAAAGTTCATCGAACCGTCAACCTTCCATGGTTCGCCGCGAATATCGTAACGATATATTTGCATAATCTCGGAGCGTACGAGTTTCGCCGCTGTAATTAATTTCCGAGCTGCGAGGACGAAGCGTTTCCTCTCGGGTTTCCGTATCCTACGGGAAATTAGGCTGAGACCGTACGAATAATAGTTTCGGGCTGCGAGGACGTTCGGCTTTGGAGCAAACTCCAATATGGAAAACATCGCAGAATGTTATGGTAAAGGCTGGAAATTCTCGGACGGTTAAAAGCATTCCTAATTTCCAGCAGTCAAGCATGAAACTGTCAAGCGTGAAACTGTCAAGCCTAAAAGTGTCAAGCGTGAAACTGTCAAGCCTAAAAGTGTCAAGCCCAAAATTGTCAAGCCTGAATTGTCAAGCCTAAAATTGTCAAGCCTAAAATTGTCAAGCCTAAAATTGTCAAGCCCAAAATTGTCAAGCCTAAAATTGTCAAGCCTAAAATTGTCAAGCCCAAAATTGTCAAGCCCGAAATTGTCAAGCCCCAAATTGTCAAGCCCAAAATTGTCAAGCCCAAAATTGTCAAGCCCAAAATTGTCAAGCCTGAATTGTCAAGCCTAAAAGTGTCAAGCCCAAAATTGTCAAGCCTGAATTGTCAAGCCTAAAATTGTCAAGCCCAAAATTGTCAAGCCCAAAATTGTCAAGCCCAAAATTGTCAAGCCCAAAATTGTCAAGCCTAAAATTGTCAAGCCCAAAATTGTCAAGCCCAAAATTGTCAAGCCCAAAATTGTCAAGCCCAAAATTGTCAAGCCCAAAATTGTCAAGCCCAAAATTGTCAAGCCCAAAATTGTCAAGCCCAAAATTGTCAAGCCCAAAATTGTCAAGCCCAAAATTGTCAAGCCTCAAATTGTCAAACCTAAAACTGTTAAACGTGAAACTGTTGAGTGTCAAACTCACCACTTTTAATAAACTCGCACCTTAAGCAAGTTTATCAATTGTTAATGCAGTTTCGAAAGATTCGCAAAACGCGGGAACATCCCCATTCGAGAAATTTCCGGACAGCTTTAGTCGCAGAGCTGTACGGAGTTAACTCGTGCGGATGCAATCAAGAAGAGCTCTCGAGAGCTGCCTTTTCGCTGCTTCTATTCTCGCTGTGTACAAACACGCGGACGCACACAGTCGTTGACAAACGCCGGACGGGCGTGTTTCGAATGAAATCTCCCTCTCTTCCGACGGTACTTCGATGCACTCCGAAACGCTGATCGCACGAAGGCCCATCGAGAGCCCGCGACGTCTCAGGAATATTCGTATCGACCGGAAGTAAGGAGATTGCTCGAAAGCAAAAGAATCTCTAAAGATTTTTGTAAATCGAACCTCTCGATTGAATGTTTCGTTCACGCGAACGGAATCGTTCGTTTCCGCTAGGGCCTTTTTTTGTTTGTCTTCTTTCCTCAATTCTCAAATTCTTCGTCCAAAACTCTAAAGATTCTTGAAATTGAACTTGTCGGTCGAACGTTTCGTTCGCGTAAGCGGAATCGTTGGATTTTCGTGGGGGCTTTTTTTGTTGTTTTTATTTTTTTTATTTTAGGTTCCTAAATTCTTAGTTGAAACATTGCATTCCGAAGCTTAATTGCGCGACTGACCTTCGCCGAGAGCCTGAAGGGTATTCATGTCGACCGGAACTCACGAGACTGATCACAAAAAAAACCCAATCCAATAATTCCAGGAATTGAATGCATTGGTGTTTTGTTTTCGTAAACACGATTTTTTGCTGCAGCAATTTTTAGAAGTTTCTATATTTGTTTTTACCATCCGAGCATTTTATTTCTAGCCTGCCATTAAACGCGAACTCAGGAATATCTGTACCGACCGGAAGTAATTCGATTACTCGAAAGGAAAAGAATCCCTGAAGATATTTGTAAATTGAACGTGTCGGTTTTGCGTGTTTTGTTCACCTAAACGGGGTCGTTCGGTCGCAAGGGGTGAGCTTTTTTGTTTTTCTTCTTTTTTCGATTCTCAAATTCTTAGTCCAAACATTGCATTCCGAAGCTTGATTGCACGTGCGGCCTTCGCCGAGCGCCTGTGGAATATTCATGTCGACCGGAAGTAACGAGACTGATCGCTAAGAAAAAAAAAAAAAAAACCCAATCCAATGATTCCTGGAATTGCATGCATTGGTGTTTTGTTTTCGTAAAAGCGATTGTTTGCTTGAGCAATTTTTAGAAGTTTCTATATTTGTTTTTAACATCCGAGCATTTGATTCCTAGCCTGCCATTAATCACGCAATCTCGGCGAGTGCAGAGGTCGAGGAAACGAGAAAGGATCGCTCCCGACGGTACTGCGATGCACTCCAAAACTCCGACCGCACGAAAGCGCGTCACTGAGAGTGCACGGCGTCTCAGGAATATTTGTATCGACAGGAAGTAACGAGATTGATCTAAAGAAAAAAACAACCTCAGATTCTTGAATCCGAACATATCGGTGAATGTTTCTTTGTTTACCGCGGTAAGAAAAATAATTTATTTGACGGGCAGCCGCAAATAAATATTTATTTTGTTTGAATAAATATTTAAATTAATTTAAATAAATATTTCAATTAATTAAAATAAATATTTTAACAAAAAATAAATAAAAAAATCTTATCTTCGCATCCCTGATCATGACATTGACGAAAAAGTGATAAAGTTCGCACTCAAGATCGAACTCAAACTAAAAGCGAATTTGAATTCACACTTAAGATCAAACTTAAGTTCGAAGTAACGTCTTAAAATTCGGCCCTTAGTTCGATGGCCAATTGTTCCACAAAAATCTACTAGTTATATCATGCTATCTTCAAAAAACTGTTCCACCTGGCATATTGTCAATAAATCCACTATTACTACGAAAAATCTATTTAAATTAAGTAACGAGACTAATCGGTTAGAAATTTCTCTTTCGTAAACATAATTTTTTGTTTCTTCAAATGCTTTTCAAAAAATGTTAAAAATGTTTTTTTTCGTTTTTACCATTAGATCATTTGATTTCTGGCCGGCCATAAATCGCGCGGGTCTCGGCGGGCGCGGAGGTCGGGGGAAACAACAAAGGATCGCTCGCGCGGAACCGGAAGTGCCTCTCCCGGTGCAGCTGCTCGTGCACTTTCTCCGAGCGCGCCCGGGCTCGCAGACGTGTACTTTGCAATATCTCCGTCTCTCCCTTTTCCCTCGCTTTTGGCGACGTGTACGTCTGGCCCGCGCTATTCGCGGCAAGTTCCTCGCGTGCCGCGGAACAGTGAATCACGTCTGCCTCGTTCTCGGTGGACGTTCCGACGTTCAAACTCGCGCGCTCACGCCACCGGCAGTTTAGCATATAAGCTCCGCCGTACACCGCATGCGGCCAGAACGTCGAACGAACCGGCACGAACGCATCTCCTCGATTCCACTCTCTCTCTCTCACCTCCTTCGTGATACCCGCTTTATACCAAGTTTCTATCGCCGCTATCGCTATTCACGCCCGACGGGAATAATGCGATCACGCTCCTGCAATTGTTATTATTATCATGATTTTTGTTCGTTCACCGTTCAGTTAATAGCGAATCAGTGGATATCAATTGTTAGCAATTTTGGCGGAAAGTCCATCTGAGTGATTCATAATTCACAATTATTTAAAAAACTAACTAAAGTTAAGACTAAAGTTACTCGCGAGGAGCTTCCGTCCGAAGTCTCTTTCGCATTTTTTCTTTTCGATCACCGTTCAGTTAGTCTATTCAGTTGATATGACTGTTATTATGATTTTTTCGGTCCCCGCTGAGTTAATAGCGAATCAGTGAATATCAATTATTATCAATTTTGGCGGAAAGTCGATCTGAGTCATTCATAATTCACAATTACTTAAAAAAACTAACTAAAGTTAAGACTATAGTTACTCGCGAGGAGATTCCGTCCTCAGCCTCTTTCGCATTTTTTCTTTTCGTTCACCGTTCAGTCAATCTATTCAGTTGATATATGACTGTTATTATGATTTTTTCGGTCCCCGGTTAGTTAATAGTGAATCAGTGGATATCAATTGTTAGCAATTTTAGCGGAAAGTCCATCTGAGTCATTCATAATTCACAATTACTTAAATACTAACCAAAGTTAAAATTAAAGTTACTCGCGAGAAGCTTCCGTCTTCAGCCTTTTTCGAATTTTTTCTTTTCGTTCACCGTTCAGTTAGTCTATTCAGTTGATATGACTATTATTATCATTTTTTCGGTCCCTGGTCAATTAATAGCGAAACAGTGAATATCAATTATTATCAATTTTGGCGGAACGTCCATCTGAGTCATTCATAATTCACAATTACTAAAAAAAAACTAACTAAAGTTAAGACTAAAATTGCTCGCGAGGAACTTCCGTCCTCAGCCTCTTTCGCATTTTTTCATTTCGTTCACCGTTCAGTTAATGGCGAATCCCATACCAATTAATATCAATTTTGGCCCGAATTCCATCAGAGTCATTAGGAATTATAAAAAAAAAAGCTTCCTCTATGAGAAAGCAAAAGTTACTCACGAGGAGTTCTCATCTTCAGCTTCTTTTCGTACATCACTCGGTAGATTCGTTAAGCAAATAAAACAAAAAAAAAATTCAACTCTCACTTTCAATGCATTCCATCCAAGTTACGAATAAACCGCGACCATCCTATACGTAATCATTCCACCGCGTATTCATTCCACGTTTCATCGAAATTCACTATCGCGTTACACCGCGATAATCGATGGCGCATCGCGCATAATGCATGCCGCAAGCGGAGCGGAAGTGCGTGTGTCGGCAGACACACGACTCTCTCAGCGAGATTGAAAAAAAGTATACCGAGCGTGTTCGCATCGGTGGATGTGGAAAGGATTTGTTTGCGAGACAAACGGATTAATCCTGAGAATATCGAGGCGGTGGCGCTGCGGTGAGAGCACGTGTAGTTGTTACGTGCGATTCGGTGGATTTATGTTTGCAGACAGTCGCACGGTATAATCCCCTCGTGAAAACCTTCGTCCCGTTGGCCCCGCGCGAACCGGCCCGAAGCCGGCTAGGCCGCGCCGCCATTACGGACGAGGAGCTTTTGTTTCCGAAATAGAGTCGAGACGGGGGACTCCGGTGTTTCCGTTATCGCCGTTCCGCCGTTTTGAATTCTCCGAATTGAATCGCATTAACGACGCGATAAATTCGAGTCGAACAGTCGCCGCGCCGGACAGAGACAGCGGCAATGGCTGGACAAGCGAGTCATGCAGTTCGTAGGATTCAAGGATAAAGCCCGATGACGATTTCGCCACGGACTGGTTAAGGTGGCTGCTTGGCACGTTAGTCAAATGAGTGCTAAGTTTTTACAATTGCTTATCCAAAATTGCATATTCAAGGATAAAGCCATATTCAAGGCTACGTGGCAAGCTAGTCAAATGAGTGCTAAGTTTTTAGAATTTCTTATCCAAAATTGCATATGCAAGGATAAAGCCCGATGACGATTTTGCCACGGACTGGTTAAGGTGGCTGCTTGGCACGATAGTCAAATGAGTGCTAAGTTTTTAGAATTGCTTATCCAAAATTGCATATTCAAGGATAAAGCCCGGTTGACTTTTATCACTGCTTGGGTCGTCAATTAAGGAAACTGTTGATAACGATGTTTTTGCAAATACATAAACTGATAAATGGAAATTTACATGAAGATAGATATTTGTTCAGTTTTTTCAAAGGAGCAACGAGTAGATTTTTCAGACGATTTTGGTCGTTTTAAAATGACAGTTTGTGAAAAAAAATCCCCGCTGAAACAATAGGTCGTTTAGGGCAGGTGCAATAGTACAAATCAACCTCCTTTACCGTAAATAAATTCACAACATTTTGGATAAACACTTGCGAACATTTAGCACTCATTTGACCAGTGCTCTGTTCAGTAACTACTTCAATTTTACTGCTTAACACACTGGCTAAGTTTATCGTAGCTCGCTGTTTACTGTCCGAGGCACGATGGGAAATTCGAACTTGAATCCACCGGAAATGGAGGTAACTGGACGGGGTTGAGGACAATTTCCGGCTCATCCTGAAGGTAATTCCAGGTGTCGGAAGCTCGAGCTCGATAACGGAATGACCAAGAAATTTAAGGTCGTTAATTCGTTTCGCCGGTTGGATAACTTTCGAAGATAACAAAAATCGACCCATAAATCTGGCGGAGTCGCGAATGATTCATCCTGATGGACCGAAGCTTCGCACTATTTTCGGTTCTCTCAATTTGTCCACGGACCGTGTGCATCCGACAAGGTATCACCCCGTGTGGTCGGTGATGCGTTGTTGCCGGCCTCGAGTTGGCCTCTGCGTTGTATCGTGCGAGTCCCTTGGGGTGCGAACGCGGCAAAACGGCTCGGCATTAGCTGCAATCGCACGCGATTTGCCACCGCGCTCTGACACGAACGATAATCCGACCGTTTCGGCCTCCGTGAATCTGCACCCGGCAAACCCTTTCCGTTTCCTCTCGGCGAGAACTCAATTCGTATAAGAAAACAGTTCCAATTCTCGGGTATGTCCTACACTGTAAAAATAAATTGTAAATTTAATATACTGGAACTTGAAATTTACTAACATTACTTACATTAATTGAACCTTAATGTACTTTGCTTGTAAAATAAAAGTACCAGATATTAAAATTACAAATCTTTTGCTTGAAATTTCTAAACATTTTTATGAAAAATACTAATTTTACTGTAAAATTGCAACGCACATGTGTTTCAAATTTCAGAAACAGTTTATGTAAGAAAGCTTCCAATACTGTTCATTAATTTTCAATCAAAATTTTTTAACAGTGCAGGCAGTAAAAAATAGTTTTGTTAAATCGAGATACGAAGTTTCGCAAAAATAATTTTGTTAAATTAATGACAAATTTGTCCGTTAAGTCTCGAATATGCAAACCTGTCCTTTCATTTCCCATGTCCTTAACAACTTTAGTCTGTACTTTTGTTTAAATAAATATTTATTTAAACCATATAAATATTTATTTGTGCGGCGCCCGTCGAATAAATTTTTTTTCTGGGTGTTCCTAGACTTGTACATTTGGACCCTTTTCTTATTTTCTTCCGTAATTAAAAAAAAATTATCTTTTTGTTTTGGAAACCGATTATCGATCTGTTTTGGAAACCAGAAACAAACAGCTCAACATTGGTTTAATTATTCTCACGAAAAATGTCTTCCCGACCAATTAATTAAAAACTTCTGCAATCTGGGTGAATGCTGTTAACCATCCCAGCATCGGTTGCCTCAGCGCGTGAATCTGCGAACTCTGACGAACGACTACGAGCGACACCGAACGAGACGACTTCGCGACCGCCTGCGCGAGGCATTAAAAACCCCCCGGCCTTTTTTATTCTTCCGCGAAAGAGAAAAATTTTCTCGCCCCCGTCGTTCGCCGCCCAACTCGAGAGCAATTAACATGGGGGCTTAGACAGACGGAAATAAGTGCTCTCGCACGGCGAGAGGTCGGCTGGTAATTAAAGACTGCTCCTACAGACTCAAAAAAAAAAAAACTTGTAAATATACTCGGAGAAAACTTTTCCCTTTTTTTTCTCTATCTCGAGCCACGTCTTGAAAACGTTTGCGCAATTCACGCGTTACCGAGTGCCGGACCGCGCCAAGACGAGGGCTGGCATAGTTTGCGCGCGAGTGAAATAATGAGTTTTCTTGGGAGAGAAAAAAATAAAATAAAAAAAATAAAAACCAGAAGACCGGTGAAGGTTTTGAGATGAAGCTCGGGCAGACGCGGCACGTAGCGGCGCTGCTTTCACGGTGAATGTCTACGCCCCGCTCGTGAGGGGAAGCCGCCAGACGAAGAATAAATTCTGCTTAAGACCCCGTGAAACTTTTATACCGGGAAGCGTCAAAAACGACTTTTTGTCTTGCAGCCCAAATGAGTATCTACGAAGTCGATCCGTGGATGTTGGCGAAGTCCGAGCGTGAGCCGGAGAGGCGGAAAAGAGGAAAACTCCGATAGTGAAAGGCTCGAGGCTGAATCCGGTGAGAAAAAAAAGGGTCTCCCGAGACGCTCCTCGGCGAATCCCTCGCAGGTTTTACGATCCCGAACGGCGTACGGCGATACACGCTGTCGAAAAAGTTGCCCGAGTGCGTACGTGCGTTCCGGGAAGATTATCACCGATCTTCGCTCGGGCTGTTGAACCGCGCTCGTCCCACGAGGACTATCGGCGTGTCGTAAGAGGTTCTACGGGCGGCGGAGGCAATGCGGACTCGCCTAGAGGCGCGCCGGATCTGACGGTCGCTCGCAACGAGACTCGCGATCGAATATTTTTTTTTTTTTCTTTTTTTTTTTTTTGCAGCCCTTCGGAACTCGGCGGGAAAGTAGCTCGGGGCGCATAGTCCATCGATCGACGTCGCCGCAGTGTCGAGAGTCATTGAAGGGCCACTTTTGCATCGTTTCCGTCACGATGCAAAAGGAAGACGAGGAAGGGGAAGACATTTTCTTTCTTCCTGTGTGAGAAAGTTCGTTGGTCGATTTTTCCTCGTGGAGGAAAGTATGAAAGCAACATTGACAGCTCCTGCAACAACAAACATAACAAAATTGATGTTTTTTTTTACCATGTTTGTGACATTTTTTATATAAATATAGTAATAAAATTATATATATATATAATAATATATATATAATTATTATAATATAAATAATATCATTAATAAATAATAATATTGTAATATATTGTGATATATATAATAATTAAATTACCGTAATGGCACATCTCTACCATCGACAGACGTCGCTGCACTATCGAGAATCACTGAAGGGCCACTTTTGCATCGTTTCCATCACAAGCACGAAGCACGAAGAAACGGAAAGAAGACAAATTTTCTTTCCTTCACTATGAGAAAGTTCGTTCATCGATTTTCCTCATTGAGGAAGCTATTGGCAAAATTGTAATAAATGAGGAAGCACTAACTCCAAAAAAAAACCTTCAAAATTAACAAAGTGTCGATCTCGTTAGGCACAAACAAATTTTGGACTCATTTTGTATTGTTTCATCCATGAATTAATTGATATAAAAAAAATGAAAATACTAAAAATGACGAAGTCATCGAGGGAGAAAAATTGCTGCGAAATTAGCCTAGACTGCTAAAAGTTGACAAAATTTCTGACAGAAGAAAATACATTACCGTAAAATCAAAACTAAATAGATGTTTTTCGCTATTTCGACTATATTTATGAACTCCACCAAAAATGACTGTCATACAACAAAACATTCTCTCGAATAAAAAAAGGTCAATGTACGGTAATTTTTTGGTCGATCGACGCTTACGAAAAGTGAGCATCACTTTACATCCCCGCCATCAACGGGAGCCACTGGAGACCCACTTGCATAGTTTCCATGCCTCGGAGAGCACGACGAAGCAGAGAGAATCCAAGTAAATTAAAACCAGGAACGAAAGAAAAAAAAAAATTATATACAATCAAAAAAAAAAAACATAATCCTCGAGTGCGGAATCCGTCGAGTGCCCTTTTCACGACTAACCGTAACGACAATAATAATAACAACCACAACAGAGCGTATCTTTCTTAAATCTCGTAGAGACGAATCGCGGATGAGAGAGTGCGGCGAGAGGCTCCGAGTTTGTTTTTTTTCCCCCACCGCAAAATAATTGGAGGTGACCTAGTCTGTCCTCTGCTATCGTTAAGCCGCCGGTTGGCTCGCGTCGCTGCTTGTTCTCGGTCTCGTTGCCTCCTCGATTCGTGGAACGAGATACCGAGCGGGTCTTCGCCGAGGAAAATATTCGACTTCCCAAGAAGCATCGCCGCAGTTAGCCGGCCTAACCGCAACGTGCTTCGTCCGCAGCCGGCTGCGCTGTCCCGTGCGCTTCGCTTGTAACACCGCGTAGTGCGCACTATAGACAGACAGCGCAGTGTAGATAATACACTCTGACGCAACCCTCTTAACCCAGCTTCCTCCGGCCGAGTCCCGTTCGATCCGCCGGTTTCCTCGCCCGCGCCAATCTATATCTTCCTCGGTTTGTTTCCACTGTCCTTCCGTCGCGGCGAAGCTCCTGCAATCCGGTTCGAGCGGAAGAGGGGGGGGGGGGGGGGGGCGAAGAGGTGGAACGGTAAACCCTGCACGAATTTACAATTCAAATGGGGATTCAAGGCGCCCGGTGTTCGGCCCTTAAAACAGCCTCCGCCATTAAAATCAGCCCGCAAAAACCACCTAGCGGGCAAGGCGCATGAGTAAATCTACCGTTTTCAATATAGAGAAGTTTAAATCGCGCCGGGCGCAGCTGCGCGAGTCTTAGGTGAGCTGGTTTATTTCCGAGATTATTTCGCTAACTGCGCGGCTGGAATCTCGCTTTACCGGACATCGGAAGCTGCTTCGTCCAGGGATGAAATCACTTGTGAGGATTCTCGAGGCGAGCGCAAGTGTCCGTCGCGATGGTCAGTGGGCGACAATGTGAAACCATTGTTATTGGTCGCAAGGTCGCTAGGCGTACCGCGTGGAAGTTAAGTACATGGGGCATAGGTCGATAAATATACATGTAAGATGGCGTCCAGTAAAAAGTCTGGACTAAATTTAAGGACATTCAAGGACAAATTGCAGGACATTTCCGGGTTGTGTTGGGACACTTATAAAAAATGAAAATATGCATATCGCGCGCGATTTACGAAATAACATTTAGTTCGATAACCGCTTTTGTTTACGTTGGAATGGGTTCAGAAACCAAAACGACTCACTATGCACGAATGTATATATTTATCTCAGCGGAACTGGGATACACATTTTTTTAGGATGGCACTAAACACGAAAACTAAAAAAAAAATTCAAAGTGGCTCAAAAAGTGAAAAATCGTTGTTCAATCGATTTTTTTTGTTTCAAGGCTATATTCTACGTATTTTTTCCCGCTGGTCACGAATATAACAATTATTTTACTCCAAACCCAATATTTTCCATTTCAAACCCAAAAATACGATTTTTCGTGCATAAAATTGAGACTTTCAATGTCTCACTGTACTTAACTCCCAAAAAGGCCAGCGGATTCGTGTTCAACGGGAAAACGTACGTCGAAATACGTGGCATTTCATTTGAAAAAAGACAAAAACATTTACTAAACTAAACATACATTTTTAAACAAACTCAAATTTTCGGGGAAATAAAAAATTCAAGGACGTTAAGTGAAATTCAAGGTCATTCCATGGCTTTCTCAAGGTCAGGCGAAATTTCAGTACAATTCCAGGACTCCAACGACTTCAAGGACCGCTGGACGCCATGTGTAATATATCACATATATATTTTCACGTCGCTTCCGTATAGATTAAGTACATGCGACATGAATTGATGAATATACGACATATAACATTTATATAAGATATATATATATAATATCTTATATAAACATTTTCGACGAAATCTTTTTAATGACATGTTTAAGAAAACAATTTTTCTTCATTCACGGATAAGCCAGGAAGTAAGGAAAATAAGGGCGTATAAGAACGGTTGATCGCCAAATTCCCTGGAGGGTTCTGTCGCCGTGCAATTAGCGGTGGAGTCGAACAATCGGCTGCGGTCAGCGCGACAGAGCCGCCCGCGAACGTAGGGGAGAATCTATTTTTAGGGGAAAGAGTGAGGGAGAGCGAGAGCTTGTCCGAAGGGGTGCGGAGCGACGGGTAGAGTGTTGGGGCATACCTATAAACTTCGCGAGTCGGGAGAAACGAGGTCGATTATCGTGGTCGAGCATGCGAGCCGGCAATCTCGTAGGCGATGCTCGCCCTTCGTCTTCGCCGGTCGCCGCGGAGGCTCTGCACGTACTAACGATACACGCCGCTACCGCATGGTGAGAATGGTACAAAACGGCACCCCGGGGCAAAATGGTCCCTCCCTTCAAAAGGAAAACCTTTTTTATCGCGAAAAAAAATTCGTACGGCCGGTCCGTTTTGCCCCAGGGTTCCATTTTAGTCCGCTCCAGGCCAGTTGCGATACGATTTCTAGTTCTTCTCGAGTTCCAGCCTGCGATCTCGCGGGACGATAGTATCTAAATTAAGACGAACCCGAAAGCCTGCCTCCCCCAGGTTCCTCATTCGTCGTGCCCATCTATATATCTATGGGGTGCGGGGCAAAATGGGACAGTGAGCAAAAGGCAATTTTCCTAGTATTTTTGTATGTCCCATTTTGCCCCATCGGCTCATCCGGATGTTCTGTCCCGTTTTGCCCCACTGTCCCATCCAAAAATTATCGAAAGATTGCGTTTTGCGTCACTGTACCGCTTAGCCCCAACGTCCCATTTTGCCAATCCATCTGGATTTTCCGTCCCATTTTGCCCCACTGTTCTATCCAAAGATGTTTGGAACATCGCATTTTGCCCCACTGTTCCATCCAAAGATCATTGGAACATTTCGTTTTGTCTCACTGTACCATTTTGCCCCATCGATACGGCTGGATTTTCTGTCCCATTTTGCCCCACCGTCACATATAAAAATTATTGAAACATAGCGTTTTGCCCCACCGTCCCATTTTGCCCCATCAATAAATCCGGATGTTCTGTCCCGTTTTGCCCCGCTGTCCCGTCTAAAGACGATTGGAACATTGCGCTTTGTCCCACCGTCCCATTTTGCCCCGCTCTTCACTATATACAAGTGTGCACGAGAAGGGAAGACTTCGCCGTCGTCGTCGTCGTCGTCGCGACTCGAGGCCTCTTATCGACCGCGGAACTTCGTTTTCGTCTGGCCAACGCTCCTCCCTTAAGTGAACTCCGTATATACGTCCGCTCTCCCGCTAGCCTCGAGCTCTCCCCCTCGGCGACTCCCTTCCTCGCGCCAGGACACGTAGCCCTCGAAGAAAATTGATTCGGGAATTTCGTACAGTAATTCGGTCAAGGTACTAACGATCCCGTTCACCCTCCGGCCGTCCCTCGAGCGTCTTAACGAACCCACCACCGAGAACACTGAGGAGAACGGATTTGCCGGGACAGCGTCGGATCTGCCGGGCTGGCACATTATTCGTTAGCATAGCGACAACAAATGCGCCCGATGCCGCTATGCTGACTCGGATCACTCCGGACCGCCAAAACGCTTTCTCTGTTTACTCAATCCGTCCTAACAAAATATCCCACAACGAAGCTAAAAGAAAAATACCGAAGTTCGAAAGAATTTGACGTTTGTTCATTTACAAGTCTTAGCGATCAACGACCTTACCCGGTGGTTCTAGAAAATTAATGCCAACGGAGCAAAACAGCAAATTTTAATTTTCATAATTATTGCAACTTAACAAGTTTAAAAAAATATAATAATATTTTTTTGGCGAAATTTACCAGAGCGATTTGTATCGTTAATAAACGAAATAGTACAGTTAAATAAATAAATAGTAATGACAAATTTCTCAATTTTATAAATATATAAAATTAATAAATAATAATGATAAACTTATTTATTTAATTGACGAATTGCAGTCGTTAAAATTTTGATCGTTCCCTGTCAGTTATTTACCACTCCACATTCTCGCGGTTATTAACCGACCCGCATCGCCGACGGGCAATAAGCCGTTCGAAGTCACGATTTGTCACGCAAAATTGACGTTTAAACGGTGGAAAAAAGCTCGAGACAAGTTTAATCGTGCGCACTTGAGATTTTCTTTAGTTCGGAGCTTCCACCCTACTTCGCTCGCGTTTATCTCTTTCTCCGCGAGAGTACATTCTACGGTCGTCGAGTACAAAAGGTCATCCCTGCAACCCGGTGAAGTCGTATAGCTGCGCGTCACAGTCAGACGGTGGGGCAAACGACGTTAGGGAGCCAGCGGGCGAACGAACGAGCCAGAGCGGCGAAATGGTATGTTCTGGCAGTGGTAACAGTCAACCTTTGGTCAGACGCCAATAGTAGGCCTCGAGGAGCAATATCGTGGTGCACATTTTCATGCACAAAAATTTACCAGTCTCGCCTCCCCATCCCCCCCCCCCCCCCACTTGCCACGGTACAAAAGATACCTCCACGCATTTATCCCCAGTGTAATAATAAAAATATTTAAAAAATAAGAAATAGACATTTTTAAAATAAGGAATAGAAATTCAAAAAATAAGAAATAGAAAAACCACACAAAGTGCTTCACACTTCAGAAGAACCACTTTCACTCATAGAGATAGACACATGAAACACTTAACAATGTACAAATCTATATGTCGATGGCCAATTGACAATGTATATATGTGTTCTCACGTCAATCTACGTTATGTCATGCTATGTTCAAAAAATTGTATCAGCCGGCATATTGCCAATAAATCCACTATAACTAGGAAACAAAAATTTAAAAAATAGGAAACTAAATCTTTTTAAGTAAGAAATTCAAATATTTGAAATAAGAAATTACGATTTTTTAAATAAAAAATTTAAATATTTAAAATAAGAAATTACTATTGTTTAAATAAAAAATTTAAATATTTAAAATAAGAAATTACGATTGTTTAAATAAAAAATGTAAATATTTAAAATAAGAAATTAAAAACTTAAAAACAAGAAATTAAAATTTTTTAATTCTTGGAAGCTGTGGTTTTTTCTCTTGCTCCGTGTTTACTGTCCACGATCCGCTCGATGACATATTTACTGGACGATAAGAAAAAATATATATATATCTATATCCGAGTCCGGACATATTCGCCAACGAGGCAGCTCATATCTCCGGCTCGGCAGAGTTCCGGAGCGACGGGGGGCGATGGAGGCCTCGTGTATGCAAATTTCTGTGTTGGTTGGCCGGATGGTCGGAGCGGGAGAAACTTTGGCTTTACGAGCTCGTCGACCCGTCGAGTGTACTAACTTCAGGTGCAGGCATGACCCTCGGCGGGCTCGCCCGAATCCACGGGGAGACCCTCGAATCCTCGTCCGGCAAACATTTTACCGCCCCACGGAATAAGAAACAAGAATCACGTAAACCTCCGCGTTATACGAGCGCAGAGATAGGTAAAGAGCGGCCGCGAGCGCCGCTCGTCCTCCTTCGCCGTTAAGATTTTTATTTAAATTTTATTTAGATTTTTATTTAGAGGGTAAAAAAACAATAAAAAATTTAAAAACCCGCGACTTTGCGCGTAAACGTTTCACAGCGCTGCGCGTCGGATTTTCCCTTCGAGGAGCCATTATCGATAAACTCTGCACGGATCACTTGGAGAAACTCGTCGAGCTCGCTGGCGCGTCGGGGAATTTCAATTGTGCGAGGATTCGCCGGGACGACTTCGAGTGATTATTTACACGAAACGTCGGATTGCTCGTTGTCGATGCTAAGCGATTCGGGACGTCGCCGCGAAGCATTACAACCGTACTCTCGCTCCCCGCTGAACAGCGACTATGGCGCTGTACTCAGAATGTTGGAGTGGCGCGCTTATCATGAATCCTTTTTATTTTTGCAAAGTACTTTTTTCTCTCGATTGCCCCAGCGTTTTTGTACGGCTTTTTAAGCGTTACCATTTCTTCTATGGAATTCACGTTGTTTTTTTAAATGCATATATACTAGGGCTTATGATGATCGCGGTTTGATCGCGGTCAAAGTGTTTCATTTGACCTCGCTAAAAAAATTTCATTTGACCCTGATCAAAGTGTTTCATTTGGCCCTGGCCTTGCCCTTCTCGTAATATTTTATGAGCCAAGTAGGGGTACACAGAACATACAAAAAAATTCTTTAAAAATATGTTTATCAAAACAATCTAAAAAAAATACAAGATGCAAAAAATCTTGACAAAATAAAACTCGGCGTGCCAGTTTTTTTTTTATAATAGCTGTCGCACATGGTTCATTCAAATAATCGAGGGAGAGCGAAAGTAACTGCAATAACTGCAGTAACTGTAATTGTAAAAAAACTGGCACGCCAAGTTATTTTTTTGTCAAGATTTTTTGCTTCTTGTATTTTTTTTTGATTGTTTTGATAAACATATTTTTTAAAGAATTTTTTTGTATCTTCTGTATACCCCTACTTGACTTATATCATTTACTTTTTTTATTATTTTTTTTAGATACTACTTGAGGTATGTACTATGCAGTGCCGAAGAGTTTTCCCCAAAGCTGACTCTTTAAATGTATTTTTAAAGGGTCTTAATGCTCTAAACGAGTTTGTTCGCTCGTCAAATAAATAAATAAATAAATTAATAATATCGATAAACTTATTAATTTAATAAATTAAATAAATAAATAATATCGATAAATTTATTAATTTAATAAATTAAATAAATAAATAGTGATAAATTTATTTATTGCAGTAGCGAACGACCGTTACGATATTGATTTGTGTAAGGAATCTCACCCCGACGACGAAGCAGCTCGTCCAGCCGACGAAGAACCTCTCTGCAGTCTTCTCGCCGGCACGAATCAGCGGGCATCTGCAGATTTCCCATGACCACCCAGTCGGCGTACCAGTCGTCCTTCTTATTTACTGCGCGCATTGTGTGCCCTCTCGTGCTGCGGTTCCGTCCGAATGGTGAGAAGAATAACAAGACGCGTGTTTCTCCAGTTCGATTCGCTGCGCCGCCCAGCCGGGGAAACCTGGAAACGCACAGAGATTAAAAAATGCACGACGAACTGCGTGTATATTCGGATCAGGAATTTATGATCGAACAGAGCTTCGATAAATTAATACCCGCGGGGAACCAAATAGCGAACTAGCGCCGTGAACGGAAAAATAGGCCTGTCCGGCACAGAAGGCCAAACGTCACAACCCCCCCCCCCCCCCCCTTGTCGAGCTCATCGGCCTTGAATACGTGACGTTAATTCGCGACTCGCGAGCTTCCAATCGACCGAACAGAATTATGACTATCGCGACGGGCTGCAGTGTAGTTCCCACTTTTTTTTTTTTTTTTTTTTTAACAATTAATTATTCATTCCTCTTTTTTTCCCGCCAGCTATGATTTTCCAAAGCCGTCAGAAGTCTCCTGTCAATTACCTGACGTGCTCGATTCCCCATCGCGCGTCAAAGCCCATTACACGTTTACGGAACGTTTGATCGAACGCACTAAAGCGAACCGTGGCAAAAAAAGTTTTTAAATACATCGATCCACGATATTATTAAATTTTCATGCCCGTTAGTCGGTACGTTTGATTTAACGCTTAATCAATGTAAGATTTTTTCATAGAGGCATATATGTATATATAATACATTTTTTTTATTGACAGATATATGGAATTTCGGAAAAATCCATTCTATATGCTATGAAAACCGGCAAGGGAGGGTGGGGGGGGGACAAACATCCAAACCAATAAACAAACCCACAATTTTCCAAAACATATATAAGATAAATATAAACAATACATTTATATTATCGATAGATAAATCAAACATTCGCAAATATAATTTTTAATTCGTTACTTTTTATACATTAAATTTAATCCGTCCGAATCGTGCATATAAATTGTATGTACTGTAATAAAAAATGTCCACTTTTTTTAACAGTGTAACGTGTAAGTGTACGTTGCCGTACAGGGGGGGGGGGGGGGGGGGGGTGCGCTCGATAGGCCTGGTTCGATATTGCATTTCCGCAACGCCAGCAGAACTGTGCAGCGTGTATCGTATGTTCGAGCTACACACGGCTGCAGGCCGATAATTGACAGAGACTGAGGCTCGCGAAGGTGAGTCTCTGTATCGCACCGATACGAAGCAATCTATGATCATGAATATACATATATACACCAGTGTACACACATATACGTACACGTACAGTAAAACTGCTGTGGAGAAGAGGCGCGAGTTGCCGGGTATGAATTATGTGGCGCGACAAAAGGGCCCAAAAGCCGTGCATTAAAGCCCCGTCGGGGCTCGCTGTGACATATTCAATCCGAGAGGGTATGAACCGGGAACAGCTTGCGTTGGCGTTTCGTCCTCCGTGTGTAAATCATCTGTGTACGCGCGTGTGTGTGTGCGTGTCCGTTACTCGCGACCTCACGACTTGGTTATGTTTCGCGAATCCACGCGCCTGGCGAAATTTCCACGAAGCTTTCGTTTCACTTCGATGCCCTCATTGATCGCTCGTTAAAAAGAAAAAAAAGAATATTCACAGCCCGAGCAATTGTTATCGCCACCCGATTAATTTAGACTCGTGGGAAAACTTTTTGAAGGAGAAAGAAAAAGAAATAGTTTCGAGAGACGCCTTAGCGTGTTGCTTACGGAAGCGGTAGATGGCACGGTACGAGCTGTGAGGATCGAACAACAACGAATGGGTCCATTAGTCTCTGTATTGACTCTCTGGTTTCGGTACTGCAAGGGCAAGCGAGGTCGTATACGTACGTAACGAGACCGCAGACAATGTCTCAATGTCATTATTATTTATTTATCTATTATTATCTATTATTATTTATTTATCTATTTATTATATCATTTATTCATTTATTAATTTTTTTACTGATTTAGTTATTTATTTAATAGTAAAAGGGCATTCAAGTATTGTACTTGAAATAAACATTTTAATTAAAGTAATAGCAAAATTTATTCATTTATTTATTTCCGCTCCTGATGTCGCTGAGAAAGCAACGGGACAATAATAATCGTAACAATATTCTTCATTTATTAATTGATATCCTAGGTTCCATTTTTTTCTTAATCCGCCAGAACTACGCTTTGCAATCGTCTCCTGAAGCTCGCAACAATGCAACACTTTTTCCGACGAGTATGAGTTTGCAGCACAAGCCAAAGGCGAGTGCAGCAATCGTACGAACCAAGGAAAAGTTCTTCGCCCGAGTGTCGTACCAAATTTTACTTCACGAGGCGTGAAACTCGGGGTTTTGTGCGAAGCGTGCGTAAAATTGCCATTTTCGCACCGAGCGTAATAAAAGCATTTATTACAGAAGTAATGGCAGAGATGCAGGAATAAGAAAGAAGAGCTCGGATTCCTGCCCGACAAGGAACGACCCGTCAAAGCCATCATTAACAAAAAAGTGGAGCGTGACTAAAGCCGAAAAATTGGGACATCGGACTTCCTGTTCAGAAAATGCGAACAAATGAAATTAAAAAGAAGGAAACTAATTTAAAGCTTCTTCATGATCAGAAAAAAGTAATCAACAGGACACGACAGAGGAGTAGAGGATAAACTATTCTGTGAGCATGAAAAAATTTAACTACACTGAAAGTTTCACAACTATCGCGGAAGCGGCGAAGCGACGTCTGGTGGCGCTGTACGTAAGCAGCGCGAGCGATTGGACAGTGCATGGTAAAACAGTGACCTGCTGTACGAACTACTCGCTGCTGTTCCTCGCACCTAAGCTCCTACTTCAATCAGCCAATGGTACACGAGCATGTTATCGGAAGAGGTCAGCTTTGTAATAATGACTCATCGACCGAGCACTCTTTAGACCTACGCCCGACGTTGTTATCGAAAGTATTACCTAATCACTTGGTAGTCGTGCAGTGAAGAGAGGTGGAGGGGAGTTAACCGAACTGAAAACACATCAGTGACAACCGAACGCTCGCTCGTTGAACAGAACTCGATCGCATACGTTTTATATACGTTCCGTTTTTGATACTCGAATGAGTTAATAAAAATTAAGAAAGTAACAAACCAAATTGTTAATTGTTTGTTCTTTTTTATTTTGTTTGTTTTTGTTGTTGATTTCGTCGCCCGGAGGAAACCTACGAGTAACAATGTGAGGATTCATTATCAAAGATTCGAATGTATTGTCGTCTACTCAAAGTGCATCCTGTGATTTCCGTAAGCCGAAGCACAGCGACGTCGCTTGTCGCTATGTAACAGCGAGCGGTTTATTGTCCAAGTGCACATGTATCGTAACTATCCTTGAAATTATAAATTGACCGAAGGTCCGTTTCCAACGGAGCCAAGTATAAAGAAATATGTAAAAATGAGAAAGTAAAAATGTATAAAAATAAGAAAGTAAAAATGTATAAAAATAAGAAAGTAGAAAATGTATAAAAATAAGAAAATAAGAAAATATATAAAAATGAGAAAATAATAAAATATATAAAATAGTATGGAAAACTGCACAATTGATTTTCATACGCGATTGTGAGCGAGAAAACCGATAACAAAATGTTTTGTTTCGTGCGTCCAAGATCGTATCTCGTCAAAGATAAGAGCTCGAGGGAATCGGGTAACTTTCACTTTTACCAATAACTTCGTCGATTTTGTAAACAACGTTCGTAGCGCTTCCACAACGTGTTCGAAGTTCAACGGCCGGGGAAAAAACACATAATTGGAGATGACTACAAATAGAACGCGCTATCCATAGGCATTGCCGTAGATTGCACGTAGCACATGCTCGGTAGTAAACAAGGGAAAAATAGGGACTCGAGCCAACGGGATTGTCTCGTTTGTGAGGGAAAAAAATGCCATAAGTGATGATTCAACTTATTGCAGGAATTCACTGCCACCGACCTACGTGGAGGGTTTTCACGACCTGGAGGCTGTGAAATCGATGAGATACAATAAATTGGGAAGGACAGGTTTGCTTGTCAGCAAATTGTCTCTCGGAGGTGGACCCTTCGGTTGTCATTATGGGTAATGAAACATTTTTTGAAAATTAAGAATTACTCTAAAGATCGACACTTGCTTTACCGAATTGATTTCTTAATTCGATTATCCGCCAATGAGCAGAACGTACGACGAAGCGGAAGCGATCGAGACGATCAGGCAGGCGATACGTCAGGGCGTAAACTACATCGACACGGCGCCGTGGTACGGCCAAGGTCGTTCGGAGACCCTGATTGGAAAGGTAAACAAGCTCTCTACAGCCGAACGACCACGATAGATTAGAACGGTTTTTTTTACTGTTGCAACGGGCACGAATCAATCGTTCCGAAAATTTTTTTCAGGCACGAATTAATCGTTCCGAAATTTTTTTCAGGGACGAATTAATCGTTCCGAAAGTCATGAATTCTTTCGTGCACGAATTAATCGTTCCGAAAATTACGCATTTTTCCAGGCACGAATTAATTGTTTCGAAAATTATGATTTTTTTCAGGCACTAAAGGGCATTCCGAGACAAGCTTACTACATCGCGACTAAAGTCGGAAGGTACGAGCTCGATTTTGAGAATATGTTTGACTTCACGCTCGAGAAAACTCGTCGGAGTGTGAAGAAGAGTCTGGAATTACTGCAACTCGACTACGTGGACGTTTTACAAGTTAGAGGAATATTCTCGTCAAAGCTGGGGCTAATTTTTTTTCGAGAAAATAATACGGCTTTTTTCTTAATTTTTCACCAGGTCCACGATATCGAATTTGCGCCCTCCCTCGATATAATAATAACGCAAACGCTGCCGGAGTTGTCGAGGCAAGTTAGAGACGGAAAAGCGAGGTTCATCGGTGTGACCGGCTATCCGATATCGATTTTGAAGGAGTGTATTGAGCGAAGCAACATTATCATCAGCTGCGTATTGACCTACTCGAGATACACTCTTATCGATGAAACACTCATGGACTACGTGGAATTTTTCAAAGTACGGTCGGGACTCGAATTTTCATGATTATTTTTTTCCGATAACAAGCAGGATAAACGGCAATGAGTGAATCGTTTCAGAAACACGACATCGGAATAATCAACGCTGCAGCACCCTGCATGGGACTTTTGACGAACAATCCACCACCCGACTGGCATCCCGCGACCGACGAGGTGAAGGAACAATGCTCCAAAGCGGCACAATGCTGCAAGGTTCGTTCCCCCGTAGAACAACACAAAAAATTCGTCGTTTTGTTAAATAAAAAAAATTAAATCATAATTTATATATAATTTATATATAATTTATATATAATTTATATATAATTTATATATAATTTATATATAATTTATATATAATTTATATATAATTTATATATAATTTATATATAATTTATATATAACTTATATAATACATTTCAAAAAAATTGTATACAAGAGAAATGTATATTTTTCATTTAATTGTTTCTTAATTTTTTGTTAGGACCACGACAGGGATTTCGCAAGGTTGGCGGTATGGCATTCGATGCAATGCGACGACGTTTCGACGAATTTGGTTGGTATGCAAAATTTGAAGGACTTGACGACGAATATCGACGTGCTGAGAAATGGCATAAGCGATATGGAGAAGACATTGCTTCGGGATCTTCAGGAGAAGTAAGTTCGACCAACGATTCATAAGCTGCACGATAGCCTTTGAGAATGTACACTACTGGGTTTTATTTTTATTATTATTATTTTAATAAGCCACACACAGACATCTCACACTCGTACTATTGCCACCACCGATACTGACGCTCGGCACGAAATGATGGGTAATTTTAACGTCCGGGTTGCGCTTGCTTCATTCCCATTGCAAAAGGGTTAATTCAGTGGGATTTCCTTTTTTTAAAAAATGAACTTTGTATCAGCATAGCTATTCTTCTATTTTTCGGCTAGTTCCCGCTACCGAAGACTCTTAAAATGTATCTTCTGACGCACCTCCAGTTAAACGACGAAATACCCTTCCGTTTCCATAATACGACCGATTATCCAGTTGAGCAACGATCTCGTATCCGGTGAGTCGCGAAATTAAATGGGTGAATGGGTAATTTAAAAAAAAATGGACCACGTATCAGTCAAGGATCAGTCGGAGTTTTGAGAGTAATATCGTGACGATAAATGCGAATTGAAAATTCGTTATCGTTATAATCCCACGCGATTCTGAATAATTAATATTGATTCCGATAATTTTGTTTAGGTACCTCGCAAATGTGAAGGATCGTCACTGGGAAGATGTCGAGCTCAAGGCCTACCGGAAAGCCATGAAGTGAAGGCTCTAGTGTTATATTTTTCTATAAATTTTACATTTAGAGTTATTGTCGGTTTTACACTTAGCGTTAAAGAACTATTTGTCGTTATTATATGTTATAAAAAATACATTCGTGTAATGCTTTGTTTTGTTTTTTTTTCATTAATACTGAAGGCCTCAGATCGTTTTGCTTCGAATACAAGATAAATCTGAATTGTCTTATATAAATGCTACTGGAGTTTACTGAGAAATGGAAGTTGATATGTGGATTTCTTATCTCGACAAGGGTTGCATTATTTTTTATCCTTGAGCCATTCGAAACGTTTCAGATAAGTCTGAAATCCGAGTCGAACGTTCGCGGTAAACGCTTCCATTTTTCTTGTTTTTTTTTCTATACCTACTATTGCGACCTGACACAAATAAAAATACTAAAGTCCTCAGATCCGTATTTCTCGAGTATATCAGCAGCCCGCGAGTATTGGCGCTCACAAGTAACATCTAATCGTTAACTGCACTTCGTTGCAAACTGCGCAGCATACAATTCGTGTAAGCTCGCAGAACGATTTAAAAAATGTCTTAAGATAAATACTACTGGAATTCAATGAAAAATGGAAGTTGATACGTAGATTTCTTATCCCGATAAGGGTTTCGTTTTTTTTAAACTTGAACAATCCGAAACAATTCAGATAAGTCTGAAATCCAAGGCGGCCGTTCGCGGTAAT
Source organism: Ichneumon xanthorius (assembly GCA_917499995.1). Lineage (NCBI taxonomy): Eukaryota > Metazoa > Arthropoda > Insecta > Hymenoptera > Ichneumonidae > Ichneumon > Ichneumon xanthorius. The sequence continues at coordinate 12,465,724 of OU824205.1, read as the reverse complement.
CGCTCCCCCCTCCCATTAATACTAGAGGCCACAGATCGGTATTTCTCGAGTACAAAAACAGCCCGCGAGTATCGGCACTCCCAATAAAAATCTAATCGCAAACTGCGCCCTACAAAATCTTTAGGACAACAGTTTACATAATAATCAACGTATCGGATAAATGCTACAGTGATTCAATGAGATATAATACTTTTCAAAAAACTTCGTTTTTTGTTTACCTCTCAGAGCTAAAAAAAAGTCCAACTCAGATAAGCCTGAAACCCTGCGGTGGCCGTTCGCAGTAATCGTTCCCAGGCTTTATCTGATAAGTCAGTTCGTACATGAGTACGGTGACGACGGGGCCGAGTATGGGCTTGTGATACATTTGCTTCAGTTCGAAGCCCTTCTTTAGGCAGAGTTCCCTGCCCCCCTCCGTGTATTCCGAAGCGACAGTGTTGGCGCAGCTGTAACCCTCGTCCATAGCGAATTGCACGGCTATGTTCACAAGGAACGACGCTATGCCCTTTCGTCTGTAACGCTCGTGTACGCACAGTCTCTTTATCCACGCTCCCTTGTCCAGCCTGTGGCTCTTCGACAGAGCTATCGAGCCGACTATCCTCTTGGCCTGCGACGATACGTCTATGTTGGATTCTCGGAACTGCCTCTCGGTCATGATTACATAGCGCTGCTCCCTTGGCTCTCGGTTCGTCATGTACGGCTCGAAGGCTTCGGCTACCCAGAAGCACGAGAACGCGTTCGACATGTAAATCCTAGTAGGATAAAAAAAAAAGGAAAAAAACCTGACCTATGATCTTTGGGCTTCAACATATGAAGAGAACTGAATCCGAGTCCAAAAAAATACCTTGGAATGTTAGCGACCTCCTGATTGATCTCGATGGACTTTGCGGCGAAGGCGAGATAGGTGGAAACGTACGTAACGAATACGACGATCGGTATTACGAGGAGGCAAATGCTGAACGGCATACCGAAGAAGATAAACATAATCGCCGCTCCGAGTATCATGAATTGAAATGTTACTTCCTTCAGCAAATTAGCGAAGAAAGCCGCGCTCACCGAGGACATAACACCCTCCTTTATCATTTCGCGACAACCTATCTCGTCGCCGGGCCGGTAGCCTCGAACCACTATAATGCGACTCATTTCTTCTTATCGTCGTATCGTCATTAAAGAAAAGCCGAAGTTTTTTTTATAACTTTCGAAGACTCGTCGTTCGCCTTTTACCGGAGTGTTGGCGGGAAGTCGCGCGTTCGTCGGGTTATGTTTACGTGTCTGTTTACGGCCGGGTTAGGCTGGAACGATGGAGAATCGAGGGAGTCTGTTCTCGTGACTGGAACGATGGGGATTTGGGGATTCAGGTCGATAACTCTGATGAACTATCTAGAGAGTGTTTCATCGTCGTAAATCAACTTATCTTATATATTTACTGAATATTTGTATATAATCGAATACCGAATATAGCAAATATTTGTATAGTATCCGAATTGATAAAATTACAATCGGCGTTTCTGCAAACTGCTCGAGATGCGTAAGGGAGGACAAAGGAACTTACGATTTTCTCGGACATAAATTCGCATCGAGTGAGTCGTTGGCAAGCAGGACGTTGATGAATTACGTTGCAGCGTTGAGATTAGACGATTTTTCACTGACTGTCAATAATAATCGACACCGGATAGCGCGTTATCTGGCGGTACTTTGGGGACAAGAAACGCGATTCGACCGGCACCAACTTGCACAACACTACTACGGTGGTCAAATTTTCAAACGGCCAATTTCAAACTTCACCGTAAGAGCTACCAGAGGTGCTTTCGATTTGCCGTTATAATGATGGTGCGCATGCGCACAATCGTTTTGTGGTACGAATTACCACCAAAAACCGGCCGAGCGCATGCGCATGGTCATTTTTTTGTGAAAATTCGTACCAGAAAACGACTATGCGCATGCGCAGTCACGTTGTAATAACGAAAAAACGCCAAATCGAAAGCAGCTCAGGTAGCAAAAGACATCTGGTACGAAAAAGTGATCTAAATGGGTCAACATATGTCCATCCGGATGGTAACTGTAAGCTATCTTACGTCCAAAAGTTAACTTTTTGGAAGGGCGGTAACTTTCGGATGGCGTCCAGACGAACATATGGAACGCATTCAGATCACTTTTTGACCTGAGTTGACTAATTTTTTCGCGCTACCTGGAAATCGAGCATTTTATTATCAACAAATTCGGCTATTTATTGCATAGCTCTAAAATAATCGTGCAGCGATATCGGTGCAGCGAAAAACTTCCGGGCACAATTATACGCTGGATTTCTTATCCCGAATAAGGCTTTCTTTTTTTAACTTGACCAATCCGAAACGATTCAAATTTTTTTTGTAAATTCTAAAGAGATAAGGCGTGTATCTTGTAAAAAGTAAATTCGGCTGTTTGTTGCGTTGCTCTAAAATAAGCGTCTGTCCCGTAACACGTAGCGATATCGGTGCAGCGAAGGAGTTTCAGGCAAAATGAGACACTGATTTAAGAAAAAACAAAAACGTTTCTATTGCAAGTATCGAATTAACGCTAAGTACACGATCAACAAAAATATACTCGATTACATATAAAAGGAAAATCCTATGTACTCAACAATTGCGATTTGTGATACGTATTCGGCCAATACGTAGCGTACGTACAACGCGGACATAAAGTATCGTGTAATTTCAATTTTTTTTTTTCGTAAAATAAATGCATCGATAGCCTCCACGGTGAAGGACGCGAATCCCGATATAAATGTTTATCTTTTCTCGTAATACTCTATTCCCGATAAGCTCGAAATAGCTGAGCGTATTAAATCCGTTCGTACAGTTCGGAGGGCGTGAGAATAACTCATGCTTACGTTTAATTACATTATTCCCATTGAGTAATAGTTTAGATCGCCGCATTCGACTTGCCGTGGCGACCAGCGTGCAGATCACTTTTTCCATTCCACGAACAATAGAGTCCTCGTATCGTAATAAAAATAGTACCTATCCTAAAGTTTGCCCTAATCGATCTTTCACCCTCCAAATCACTTCTTTCACATTATTTCTCACTCGCGGGGAATCGCTCGATCGTCTAACAAGTCGATTCTCGACGCATGCTCAATAATATACATTATATAAAAAACCTCTCAGGTACAAAGTACGGCGAAGAGTTGTGGAAAAAAACGTTTTTCTTTTTCAGTTGCTTTCGTTTCGTTCTTCCGCTGTCGTTCTGATTCCTCATCGATCGAAAATAAATTCGCTCGCGAGGCTCGCGATTGGTGAACGCGCGAGCGCGCACCTTCTGGAAAGCGGACGTGATTCGAGCCCAATGTGCGGTCCGCCTCGTCGAGAGTCTTCGTTCCAACAAGTCTAATCTTTGTGCAACGATGAGCCTTACTCTCACGAGGTCAATGATGATGACCGGTTGTGAGGACCGCCGGTACTATCGAGCCGATAACGAGAGCTACGATCTCTTTGAACTTGAGACCGGAAGGCGTTGTCGGGACGTTCTCGGCGGTCGGCAAATGCGAGTACGAGTTACTGCCGCGAGTCATGAGCTCCGGCAGAACGTGAACGGTCGCGACGTAGAGAAACGTTCCGGCGCTGAACAGCATCGCTATACCCGTCGCGTTCACATTACTCAGCGTCTCCTTTCCTTCCTGCGACAGCAAAAAAAATAGCGTTTAATCGAGCGTGAAACAAGTCGGCAATTATCGACGAGGTCATCGAACTCTTGCGCAAACCTTTCCGATTCCGAAGTACGTGAGAAGCGCGAGGCACGGCGCCGACAGCGAAAACACCAGCAAGTGCCTACCTATCCTCTTCCTGTCGACTCCCTCGTGGAGCAGGAATGATACCAATCCAAATGCCGCTGGAGCCTGAATAAAAAAATAAAATAAATTGAAAATAAAAAAATAAGACATTTTGCAGGAAATATTCAGAAAATAAGACATTTTTGCAGGACAAAATAAAGAAAATGTTCCGTCAAATAGTAAGCATAAATATAAACAAAATTAGACGTGTTGAAGACTAAATTTAAAAAATAAGAAACTTTCCAGGACAAGTAGAAGAATATGAAGTTCTCTAGGACAAAATATCAGATAATTTGAAATTTCGCAGGGAAGAATTTAAAAAATAAGACATTTTCCAGGCCAAAGTTTAAAAAATAAGAAATTCTCCAGGACAAAGTTTTAAAAAGAAGAAATATTCCAGAACAAAATAAAAAAACCAAAAATACTCCAGGACAAATTCAAGAAATTGCATTCTCACTTTGTGCAACATTATAGCCAGGAAAACGATGACTTCCACGTCAGCCTGAGAAGTAGTCGCGGCTGCTCCCAGAGCAACGCCGTCAGCCGCGGCGTGAACTACCAGGCCGAGAGTAGCGGTGACGCTCTTCTCCTTCCCTCCGCTCCTTCTAGCCGAGCATTGGTCCACGAGAAGCATGAAAATGAATCCCAAAACGAGGCTTATGCCGATGACGCTGTGAGGGTCAGCTGCAAATTAAAAAAACAAAAAGATCCAATTAACGGCACGCAGTGCTTGTATCGCGCAATATTATTCTGCTCTTCCAGTTGGCTCACTGTGACTGCCGCCGGCCTCCCCGGACGCAGCTCCGGTGAAGAGAGCCCTTATGCCCTCCGGAATGATGACGGCCAGCGCTGTGCCCACAAGAAGCCCAGCACCCAATACGGAGACCAGTTGCAGCTTGTCCTGCGAAGCAAACGATCGTCAGATTTCGACGATAAATCGCAGAATAAAAAAAATAATCTCTCACCTCCGAGAGGTTCATAACGAGCGGAAGAGATCCAGCGAGATAAGATCCGACCAGCATAACCACCGCCAGCATCCACAGTACCGCAGTCTCCTCCATCGCTCGAGATATCGCGACCCACGACGTGTAACGGTTAATAAAAATATGCTCGCGATTGCGGGACTCTGGACGGTCTCGTCGAGCTCGCCGACGGCGACGATCAGCGCGGGGCGACGAACAATATTCACTCGTTTCGCCGCATGTCACACGATCCCGGGTACACAGCCGTCACTGCCAAACACTTATCGGTCTACGTGGGCATATTTTCGCGGTGAATGTGGCACAACACCGGAACACCGCTCCAACCAATCTGATCTCTCCCTCTCACCGACGATCCGCTTCCTCGCTGCGGCGAGCGTGACGTCACGAGAGTCTCCGCACTCCCATTGGACGAGGAATCTCGTATCCCCTGCGCGCTGATCCTCTCCTGCGAGAGCGGCGGGGCGCTCGGCATCGATCAACGCGAATTTCTCGGAAATTCATACGAATGGGATTGAGCCTCGTTTCGCGTGAGATTAGAGCTTAATTGTCGAACTGCGAAATGAAGGTGTCTCGATTTATTAAAACTTTGAGGGACGTTCATTGTTGGTTTTTTTTTTTTTAAGAGATAAAGGGTTTTCGATAATTAGGTAAATACCCGAAATATGGAACATAATAATCGAACTGCGAAATGAAGGTGTTTAGTTTATTATCAAAATTTCGAGACGTTAATAGTTGGTTCGTATTTTTTTTTTTAAGAGAAAGGGTTATCGTAAATTAGGTAAACACCCGAAATATAGAACATTTGTATTTACGTTTCCTTCTGCCATCTCTTCTCATATAAATCGACAGACTTAAGTATACCATTGAGTTTGACAGTAGTTGTGATATCATATATTTAAGAAAAAAAATTGATTTCTTGTTTTTTTCTTCTTCTTCCATCGTTAATAATAAAAGTGTCTCTTCTCCCTTTCCTTTCTCGTTCCTCTCTTTCTCTCTCTCTAGCTTTGTATGTGTGTATGTTCTTCGTGATATACAGGGATTTGCAAATGTGCAAGCGCGCATACACACCTCTCGCTCTCCTCACAGGCGTTCTACTTCCGAATGGTTTTTTAAATTATCTAATATCTTCCAGCTTGTTTTCATTTGACGAATTCTCATTTTTTTTTCTTCATTTTTAATTCGAAGGCTCCTATCGTTATTGCCAATAGAAAGTAGTAAATGCGTAAACGTACGTTTTTTTTATATCATCTTCTTCCTATAATGTGATTTTCCAAGAAAGGACGCTGAGTAAACGGCGCTCACGCTAAAAGTTTCCACTCAAATATACATGCTCGCTATTAATATAATAGGCCGTGAAAAATGTTCATCGGTTTCATCGGTAAAAGCTCATTCAAACGTTCGTGTGTTGGCGCTATACGAAAGCTCTGTTAAATAATCCTGTGCCCGCTGCTGCAGTATAAACAATCTTATAACAAGGATTCTTATCTCTTTTTTTTCGTATGGTCATAAGGCTATTTGATCCTCCGTATTTTCGTGAAGTTTTCATTTTTTTTCTTCATTTTTTACAGTCTCTCGCAGTACGCTCAACTCTCAGCTTCGAGTCATTTTTTTTTTAAATCGTGTGTTATTTATAATTACAGTTGTCTCCGTGCGTAAAAATTTTACTTATCCTCTTCTCGTTTCACGGGACACCAGCGAACGATCGATTTATTTATATATAAAATCCTAGGACAGGATATTATCAGACATGTAATCGTTATCAGAAAAGGCGTACCGTGGACATATTAGATAGACTGAAGATGCTTCGGGGGCTAACGATTTAATCGGCATGAAATATTCAAATGGGAAAAAGTCTCTTAAAACTTCTGGACTGTTGTGCGAAGTATTACGCGTTACTACTCTCCGACTCTCCGAGTACCGCGTGGTGTTTTTTTTTATCCAATTAAATTTACAAATTCTTAAGAAAACGACGTATCTATTATTATAAGGACGACACAATCGATTCTGCATTCGAAGTATTCCTCATTACAATTAAAAATGTGTGGTTTTTTTTTTAATACAGCATAACAATAAATTCATTTATTATCGTAGTTTAATATTTCGGCAGGATACTGCGATTATCGAAACGGGGATATTCCTCACATCGACACGAAAAAACTTCATTGCGAATCGTCGAGATACGAGAGGTTACAACAATGACAATTGACAGTTACTCGAACTTAAAAAATATAAAATAATAAAAAGCGCGCGCGACGTGTGTTAAAAGTCGTTTGAATTATCAGAGAGAGAAACAAAAAAATTGTTGCATCTCATGGGTTTTATTTCTCATCTGAATTGGTTTTTTTTTCCATCCTTTTTTTTCTTTTTGTTTACTTCGTTTTTTTCCAAAATATACTGTATACAATATTTAACTTTACTTATAGAATATATACAGTCATGTTTTTTTTTTTTTTTTTTTCTTTTGACGAGCACGCACTAAGATTATGTCCATTCTCTATTCGACGTAAAATTGAGCAGTGCGCGACAGTCTACCTCGTATGTCTCGTGTAAAGAAGTTTACACTGTTTCTGAAGTTTAATAGTTTCGTCCCGGTTTACCCTCTCTCGCTCTCTCGGCCCCTTCCCTAGCTCGTTTAGTGTCACTCTACCGGTGTCTGTAGCCATCCGTTTCGTGCTGTTATCTTTTATTTTTATCTTTATCTCAAATAAGTTCTCTCACTTGTGTGTCTGACCAAGCACGGAGCTCTATCTCTCTCTATTCATCGATTAATCGAATCAAATTATCTTCGAGACAATAAAAAAAAAATTAAATCATCTCTTTTTCTTTCTTTTTTTTTTACTTGTCTCATTCGTTTACTACCTCGTTACCACGCGCAACTCTTCGCTTTGTAAATATGTACACTGTTTTTTTGTGGATTAATAATAATTAATGGTTACGATACTTAATATTGGGCTCGTTTAAGGAGGATGGAGATCATTGGAGATCGAGGGGGCTAATCCGCGTAGACGATGAACTGCTGATTGTCCACGTCGGCCACCTCGACTTGTACGAATTGGGGCTGTTGCAGTTGGATCTGTGATACTTGTCTTCCAATGGCGTTACGCGACCTGCAAAAAATAAAAGAGAAAAGAATCCCGTTGAGTAAATCTTTCCCGACGATGTTTATGTATAGCAGATATTCCTCATGTATAGCAGAGCTGGGCAGTGTTTTAAATATTCTATGTATCTTAAGTACAAAAAGTATTTCGTATTTAAAATACATATAGTATTTTGTACTTTCAGTATTGTTTAGATATTTTTCCCAACTCTGTATACCGGTGGATAATATATTTTCGTTACTCACTTTGCCTTCGCGTGCGTCAGTATGTGAGATTTCAAGTTCGTTGACTGTGCAAACTTTTTGCTACACCCGTCGAACGGACAGACGTACGGTCTGTCCCCGGTGTGGATTCTTACGTGAGTTCTTAGATTAAAATCGAGGCTAAATCTCTTCCCGCATCCCTCGAAGGTACATTGGAAAGGCTTTTCGCCCGTGTGAACGAGCTGGTGCCTCTTTAGTTTCGAACTCTCGACGAAGGCTTTCCCGCATTCCGCGCAAACGTGCACTCGGGGCCCGTGGGTGTGGAGGTGCTTGCGCATCGCGCTGTTGTCCCGGAACATCTTTGTACATCCTTTGTGCGGACAAGCGATGGTGCGTTCAACGCCATCCATCACCGGTGGCTTGCGCACTTTTAACTTGTGTCCCGGTCTCGCGAACTCGGCGAGCTGCTTCGGATCCGAAAGATCGAGACCCGGCATACCGTCGGAGACGGAACTTCCCGAGTGGTTGAACTTCGACGATGACTTTCCGGTCATGTACTCCGTGTAGTCCGGATCCGGCTCCGGATTCGATCCCTCGTCTGAAAAATTTTTTAACCAGATTAAACAACCGATTCCCTTCAATATTCATTTTTTTTTTATCTCGTATCATAAAATCTATTTGGATCAGATAATAAAATTTATTTAAATTCTCGAATGATAAAATTTATTAAAATTCTCAGATGGTAAAATACACTTAAATTTTCGAACGATAATATTTATCTAAATATTCCGACGACAGTTCAGAATCTGAAATCGCTGTAAAACATAGTGTACTGAAAATCATAACAATTGCATATCGCCTTCGTGCACGATAAAGAAAACTAAAGCGTTCCCGATGTAAATTTGAAAACCGATTAGAATCCCCGGTTCGAATTCGAACGCGAATTGGTGGGGGTAGCTCGTGTAGTCGCGAGGGACTGTGGGTAATGGCTGGCGTGACGACGAGCGGTGAAGGCGTCCTTTGTACCGAGACAGCCCGACATTGCGTCTCTCCTAAGAAAGCAACAGTCCGTATGCGCCAACTTTTGATGCCTCCGTCACAAGGATGATCCACGGGAGATTCCTCTCGAACGATCAAAGACGCTCCTTCCAGCCGTCTCCGACGAGACGGACTCGACGGGAAGCGGAGATAGCGCGGACGGTCTTTGTTCGTTCCGCCAGAAAGCAGCGTCCGCCATGATTAAAAACGGAGTGGGCCGATTCGCGTTAAAGAAGCCATTTTCAAAATATGGCTGCCCCCCTGACATCATAATGGCGTTCCTCTCGATCAAAACAAACAACGGGGACACTGTCAACGAGAGGACCCGGCATTAAAATAGTCGAAAAATAATGATCGGTTTATAAGTGTCGAGCCACGTGCAATCCCCGCAGTATTGATCAGAGAGCGCGCCGGAAGTGCGTGTCCGTGTCTCGCGTGTGTGTATATGTGTGTAAATTCCTGTACGCGTAAGCCCAGGCACAGAGAGTCGCGACAGGCACGACGAGAGACCTACGTCGAAAAAATTCACACCGAAGATCCAAGAGGATTCCGAGACGAGCGAGTTGTATGATGTTATTTTTTTTTGTCTCTTTGGTACACAATATAAATAAACGACTCGTAGACTCACCGTCGTCGGTACCCGAGGCCCACATAGTAACCGAGAATTCTCCCTCGAGGGTCTTGATCTGCACCTGCTTCTGCTCCCACTTTCTCGCTTTAGTTTCCGAGCCCATTTCGCCGAATATCGTGTGGTCCGGCGTCCGGAATCTCGAGTTTCCGCCCTTGCGCGCCTTCTTCGTCGTTTTTCTCGACGGTCCGGGGCTCGATTCGACATAAATATCGTTGTCCGGCACGGGTATCTGATCGTAAACGCTCAATGGATCACCACCGACGATCTCCTCCTGGGTCTGCAGTATGATTTCCTCGCGTCCCGGTTCTGGGAGTGGTTGCAGCGTTATCATCGGCTGTCCATCCTCGTCCTCGATCGTCGTCTCCACTGTCTCGCAGGGTATCTCGACCGGGATACTCTCGATCTCCACCTCCTGAATGTCTGGCTGGATCTCCACTTCGGTTATTATGTCCGAGGACGCCATATTAATCTCGCCTGACGCCATGTTACTAATCAAAATGGCTGGCTACGCTCGGTCGCGCGACGAGCGGACTGGCAACTCCGACGTCACGTGAACTACTCCCACCCCTCGCTCGAGGGACGTTTTATATCCTCTCTCTTCTCCTCTCCCCGACGCGGCGCATTTCCGCATCCCCTCTACCGTTAAAAACACAACGAGACCTCCGCCGACAAAACAGACTCGGGCTTTCGCTCCTCTCGCCTCTTTACTAGCCGAGCACAGCTGACCACACTTTTCCTTTCCTTCAAAACAATCCAACGTGCTTCAAACAATTCCGTAAAGATGGACGTGTTGTTATCACTGTTCAAAATAATTAGTAATTCAATGCACCGGGCAGGAACTTTTTTATGCGAAAACTTGTGCGTTTAATTGAATGTACAAGTTTTTAAAAATTAAAAATTAATGAACTTTTACAGTGAAATTTTAAGAGTAAACTATTGTATTTAAAGTATTTTTATAGTAAAAGTAAAGTGAATTATAAAAAATAACGTATTTCGAAAGTTTTTAATACAGTGTACATTAATTTTTCAGCACAGTCTTACATAAAATTTAATATATCAGTTTATGCATAAAAACTTTCATAAATTTTTTTTTTATTTACATATTTTTTATTTACAGTGCTTTTCGACGACTCAACCAGCTCTACCGACTCTGCCGATAAAACAGACTCGGTTCGCTTTCCTCCTTACTCGCCGAGTACAGCTGACCGCACTTTTCCTTTCCTTCAAAACAATCCAACGTGCTTCAAACAATGCACTAACCATGGACGTGTTGTTGTTACGATAATTCGATAATTAGCTCTCGGCTAATCGATCGTTTTTTTTACGACTCGACGAGGGGATTTGTCGAAGTCGAAATATCTCGGGAGACGAGATATTTTTATTTTTTTTTACTATATGGAAGAGTACGCGGAAATAATTGAGTCCCACCCGGGACTCGTCCTCACCTCGGACGATCCGCCGACCTGGAAGGGCTTCCTGATCGTGGATCCTGATCTGGGTGTCAACGTGGACATTAAACTCGTCGTTCCGAACTATCCGCGGCTGAGGGACGTCAACCTGCTCTTCGGCGATAGCATATCGCTTCTGTTCGGCACCGGGTTTGAAGAGAAAATTGTAAGATTGCTCGAGAACACTGCGACCGTGTCGTCGCTGCTGCGGCAGTTGAAGAGAGTCGTGGTACGGTCTGCCTTTTCAGTTATTTATCTATTTATTTATTCAGTAGTAATAATAGACATTTATTGACCTCACTTACAATGTTTTTTTTTATTTTTTTTATTTTATTTCCATTACAATGACTTAAAGTGGGCCAATAGGCCATTTATTTATTTCTTTATTTATCAATAAGAGAATTTTTTGCATAGATATATATAATACAGCCTATGTTATTTAACATAATATAGTGTGTAAAGTATAAAGAATCGAGTATTAAGCGTAAACTAACTTTTTGGTAAGTAGCATTTATATATTTTATTATGGAAAGATCATTTGCGTGAAAATAATGGAAGTTTTTTCTTTCAGACAAATCTGATCAAGGAGAAGTACGGCGCTGGTAAGCGAGATATCGGCGACTTGCAAGAAGGGATCGTGGGAGAGCTTGATGCTGCGCTGAAAATGGACTCTGTAAGTGTGAAATGAAAAAAATTGACCATAACGATAATTTCTTCTCTATGTTCCAAGAACAAATTTTTTTTTTTGTTTTAGCCTGTTAAGATATCCGCCAACAGTGGTTTGAACGCCGTGAGACTGTCCATGGAGAATGTCAATGTAACAATGCGGAAAGACATGGCCGCAAACTCTTGGAAAGTCATATCTTCCGATTTGCCCGAACTAGACTTGCTGGAGCCTTTTGAATTGAACATTGGGAGCCTCAGCGAAGCTATGACGAAATTACATACACAAGTGGAGATGCTGCTGGACACGTGGAATCAACTCGCGGAAATTGATCAGTTAGTATAATGCTTCAAGATTGGCGTATCAAGGCCATGTGAAATACCATGGTCGGTAATTCTTTTGTTTTTTTTTCAAGGACGCTGACTTGCCGCCAAAAACACGACAATTCTACTTCCTGGGCAAATTTCTTTCCAGCGAGATGGAGTCAGCGTCGTTGAAAAAAATTCATTACACTTTTTAATACGGGCATTTCACCTTGCGTAAGGAATGCGATTTTTTATCGACAGACAGGCAGGCGGTCGTTTTGTATCGCTATAACGAATATCAAATAATTCTCGAAATGATTATTATTTTTTATTCAAAGGTTCTGATTCCTTATCGTAAAAAAACAAATTCGTTTCGGATGCCCATGACAATGGTACTTGCTGGACGAATTTGCTTCCGGCGATACGGAGTCAGCGTCCTCGAAAAAAGTTTATAGCATTTTTCAATCCCCACCGCGGTATTTCATTTCGCATTGCGTAAGGAAAGCGATTTTTTATCGACTGCGTGGGAGGCGGTTGTTTTGTATTGCAGTACCGAACGTCACATAATATTCGAAATAAATGTTTTTTTTAGAACGTGTTGGGTCATAGATCCGCCGGATCCGAAGCCTTACCATCTCTACAGGAGAATAAAGTTGACTCCGTCGCTCTCGGCTCTGATAACCATCGATCCGATTCACGTGGACGAGCTGCCGGACATAAAACTTCTGGGTAGCAACAGCGAGGTAGCCAAGTACCGGAATATAATGAACAGCCAGCTTCTCGTAAGACGATCAATACAAACAAACAAAAACTCGACAAATGTGATCGTCATTGTAAAATACGAGAATCAACATACAGAATTTACAGTCCTGGGATCCGGACTCCTCGATCGCCAATAATCTGAGAATACTAATGGCGATCGATCGATTGCCGCAGCCGCCGGAGACGTATTCGCAGGAGGCTGAAGACAAGAACGCGATAGTCGAGGACGACGAGTGTTGCATATGCTTCGCGATGGAGCTCGACGACCAGTCACCGGCTCAGTTACCTGTGGAAATTTGCAACAACGAGAAGTGCCGGCGACATTTTCATACCACCTGTTTGCTGAAGGTATCTCCTTCGCGTCATGTTCTCCAATCCCCCATCACGATCTACGGTAAATGTACCAATGACTGGACACGTCCCAGTTACCGGACAGAATACGATTCTTATTCACGTTGGCACGAACTAATCGAGCTCGTACATCGTTACTCTCAGAATCTGCGACGGTCCGAAAAATTGGGACATGTCTTGTCCGAAAATCGGGACACACCCATAAATAGCTGTCCAGCCACTGGTACATTCACATGTCCCACCGTTCTCGTGAATGAAATAGTTTTCAAGATATTGCAAAAGTACTTAAGGATGCTCCACACATACACGCCCAACGAAAAGTTTAATGCGATAACAATTTTAGTACTTCGCGATACGCCAAAAATCTGAGATAAATCAGCCGTATTAATAATTTCATGACCTTTGATTTTGCATAGTAATAATGACAAAAAGTTATTAACAAATTATTTAACAAACGAAATTGTTTTTTAAAAAATTAGAAAAACTTTAATTTTCTGGTTACCGCTATTTGCAAAAATGATCGATGCATGATAGCGAAAATTGGGTTGGGAGATAGATATCGCATTAAATATTCGGTCATTGGAACGTTTACCTTAAAACACGAATTTCTTTCAGTGGCTTCAGGCTGTCGCCGTCAACCAGATCTCCTTCAATCGCATTCACGGAACTTGCCCGAATTGCGGTGAGAGTATATCGTGCTCGGTGACAACCAGCTGAGCTCGGAGTTATCGGAAGCCTCGGTGAGCCAATTCCGATTCAAATTTAGATGCAATACAGCCGACGATATATGTATATTTTTTATTACATCTTTACGCAATGAAACTCAACTGAACGAGTGATAATTCTTATAACCGAGATTTTTAATCCAGCCCTGCGCGGACGCATTGAATTCGTCGGTTCCGCACACGAGTATCAAAGTGTCCTCCACCGAATGACTCTCGAGGAGTCTAACGATCGCGTTCTCGGTTAATCGACCTCGTCGAATCTCCGCGCCGCACAGAAAATCTCCGTCGCACGCTGCTCTCGATATGTGCAACGTGCAGGTCACGTTCCAGTAGTCCGACAACCGTCGCAACTCTCTCTTCAGAGGAACGTGGGCGAGAGACGAAAATCCCGCAACGAGATGAATCCTCGTTTCCTCGTCCTCGTCGTCGACGATCGACTTCGCGATCGGATAGATCGCCGCGATTCCCGAGCCGATGCAAAAGGCGACGATCCGCCTGAAACTGCAATGACCGTTCTCACCCACCATCCCGATCGCAATCAGAGCTGGGCAGTATTTTAAATACATTATATATTTGAGGTATTATTACACGTATTTAAAATACGTATTGCAAGTACGTATAAAAATAAAATACGTGTTTTAAACACGGATTGGATGTCAAATAAAAAAAGGTCGAGTTGCAAATAATGACAAATATTAAATGTGAAATAAAAATTTAATGTCAAGTCAAAAAATGTCAAAAGTAAAATTTAAATTGTAAAAATGAAATTGAAATTTCATTGACTTTTACGACGTATTTCAGGAAGTACTCAAACGAAGTACTTATCAATGTATTTTAAGTACAAAAAGTATTTTGTATTTTCAGTATTTTGCCCAACTCTGAATTCGCAATCGACCAATCGCAGCCTCACCTGTTCCTCTCGTACGAAAAATCGCCGTAAGGTCCTCTGACCCGAATCTCTTCGCCGATCCTCAGCCCCTTGAGAACTCTACTAAAAACACCGTCGGCATAAACTCTGATCAAAAGTTCGATGTCGTTTCTCGTCCACGAGATCGGCGTGTAGGGCTTCGATTGTTTGTTCATCGATAAAATAACGTGCTGTCCGGGATTCATGAATATCCGTGAATCCCGATCGTTCCGGCCTAATAACGTTAAGTAAAAATCAATTCCAATCGCAACAAAGAAACGGAACGCGCGAAACTTACTCGTGCTCTCAAGACGTATTTTTACGAAAGACTCAGCCGCTTCCTCGATCTCGGTCACTTCAAATGTTTTATACGCTACGGCGCTCAAAACGTTCTTTTCACGTCGACCTTTGACCCCCTCCGTTCTTCGTTTCTCCCATCGCTCGAGCAATGTTCTGTGAGCGTCGAACACGCAGGGATCGCAGGCATTGCCGCAGCAATCGTCGTTCGTCGGTGTTACCGGCCGACCGTCCTCCTCATCCGTTTCGTTCACTTCCCCCATATTTATCCGACACCACAAAAAAAAAAAACACCGATGTCTTATCTCACGTTAAAACCGCTCGCGTAATTGCGGCCGGCGCAACTTGCCGGAGACTCGCGAGTCCGATAAGGCGAATCAGCTGATCGAGATTGCGTTCCCATCCTAAAAACACCACGCGCACGGTCGCGCACCATTGATAAACAAAGATCAGCTGTTGGACTGTCAAAGCGAAGCCCACACACGGGCCCTGTCACGCTCGCAACAATGTACGGCGTTCCCCTTCCCCCGTCAACCCGATCTCCGCAAGTGCTCCCATCCGGCAGAATACGTACATTCAAGGATCAAATTATTTCTTCGTGCACCGAGGTGATCCGTTCAATCAGATAATGACCGAGCTATCGCGCGACGCTACAACAAAGAGACGATGACTAACAATCGTTATGCGCAAAATGTGCAAAGCGACATAATCGTCGGGAGTTTTTTCAGTAGCCGCGATAACGGCGCACTTTCGAACGCCCGTGGAAGGTCGCGAGATCGACGATAATTGCGCTCACCGCTGCGTTTAATCCGGTGATAGTTGCGTTACGTAAAAAAAACAAAAAATTCGTATCAATCGTCTTTTCGTCGTTGCACTGTACGATCGACGATGGAACCGCGTTTAAGGGGATGGCGTCGTTACACCCTGGTGGAACCACCCATGATGCTGCTTCTCTTCTCTTACTCGGTCACAGGTGAGTTCTGTAATTTTTTTTTTTTTTTTTTATCGCGAATAGTCGCGAGAGTTTTGTTTCACAATTAAATCGTTCTTTTTGTGTGCAGGCACTGTGCTGACCGATCTGGTACTCTATCGCAGCTGCCGGACCATGCTGGGAGCCAGAGCTGACGAGTGCGATGTGCTGCACACCGACAGCGCCAGCAGTAAAGCCATGGATCTGGAAGCGCTGATACAGCCTCACGCCAGTTACATTCTCATGTGCAAGTCCTTTGTGGATGGACTCATACCTGCGTTTCTGTCGCTCTTCATGGGTCCGTGGAGCGACAAGCACGGCAGGAAGCCTCTGCTGGTCGCAGGGTACTTGGGTAGGCGACGAAAAAGCTCTGCTTGTATATTTAAGCAGCCAAGATTTAATCGTCAGGTAGTTTCGTTGTTGACATTGTAAATTTACAAATAATCATTTTGTGGATTAAATGATACACGCGTTTTTATCGCTCTTCGTGAGTCTGTCGGACAAGAAGTACGGAAGGAAACCTCTGCTGGTCGCAGGGTATTTGGGTAGCCGACGAAAAAGCTCTGCTCTTATACTTAAGCAGACACGATCAGTTATCCCTGACGCATTGTGCCATACTCGTGCGGACTGAAGTCGGATTTAAATACATACAAATTTTTTCATCGAGCAGTTGTGTTATCGATGTTACAAATATTCAAAACAATAATTTTGTCCATCGCATCGTAGCTTATCCTTTGTGTAATTATTTATTTATTTCATTTACGGGACAAGCCCTTTTACGAAGAATACACAGATGTAAGAAAGAAAATATGGTTGCATTTTGTACATTCAAGATAAAAGAAAAATAGAAAATCTCAAGAAAAAGAAAAGACCGATTACAGGTAATAATATTTGCAAAAAATAAATTTGGGAAGTGAGTTGATACAAATAGTTATTCGTAGAGTAGGACTCGAGGAGAAGAATTATAATTTTGCTATTTTTCAATTTCGCTACAATCGATATTGTTTTCAGGCTCGACTTTGAGTTATCTTCTCTGGTCGATTCTCTGCAGCATAGACACGGATCCCTGGATCTATCTGGTTGCGTCGTTACCGAGTACCTTCGCGGGTGGATTCTGCGCTGTGATTCTAGCTTCGATGTGCTACATCACGGATATCGGAGATACGTCCGATCGAACGTGGCATTTCGCGTGGCTGCAGGCAGCCATATCGTTCGGCCTTTTTCTCGGATCTTTCGTCGGTCGTACTATATTCCAGAACTTCGGCTACGCCGCGGTGTTCGGAACGGCGTGCGGGTGTTCGGGCCTCGCTACGATGTACGTGTTGTTCATGGTGCCGGAGACTATCGTCAGAAACGACGTAGAGGTGAGTGTCGAGCCAACTTTAAATATAATATTTGTATTTTTGTATTTATTTGTATAAGCGGGAAAGAAAAATCCCTCTTTACATAACAGAGATTAGATAGTCTACAACCTACGACTTAGAATTAAGACGTGAATATATCAACGTAGAGTTACATACATACATATATATTATTTTTGTATTGATATTTTATTTTTATTTTTTTAATTTTAATTTTAATAATTTTTAACGAGAAATTTTACTCGCACTTATGAATTATGTAATATATTCAAATTCTATAGTAGTGTTATACATTCAAATTTTATATGCCTCGTGTTCTCGATTCACAACTTGAGTGTTGTGTAAAGGAGTTACTCCGTCAATAAATTAAATTAAAAAATAAATTAAATTAAATCTTGGTATTTTTATAACGACGATTAAATATCGTTTATCAACGTACAATTGCAGAAGTGCATAAATATTACTTTTTTATTTCAGAGATCTTGGTGCAGCCTCTTCGATGTATCATTGGTCAAAGACATGTTAGTAATTTGTACGAAAAAACGGGATGGTTTCAATCGGGTTATAGTGTGGGGCTGCATTGTCAGCCTGTCGATAAACATCTTAATTATGGAAGGGGAGAGCGGAGTCGGATACATGTTCACGACGCTGAGACTCGGCTGGGGCGTCGACGAGTACACGGTCTACCAGGCGATCGCAATTTCCATCTCCATCGTCGGAACTCTGCTGGGCGCAAAACTCTTCAAGACGGTGATAGATAAAAGTTAGAATGAGTTGCAGTTTTTTTAATACCGGGATAAATATCGTGAAATTACGATAAAAAAAATTTCAGCGATGAAGGATATGTTAATGGCTGTAATTGCTTACACCTCGTACTTCGTCGGGTCGATGACCAAGGCTCTGACAACGGCGCCGTGGCACTTGTATCTATCATGCGTGCTGGGAATGTTCGGACCACTCTCGTCACCGGTCGTACGCTCGGCTCTGTCGGCAGCCGCACCGCCGCAAGACATCGGTGAGCTCGACGCTATGCTTTAGACTACAGAAACGTTTATTTACACGCATGATCATTTAAAAAAATATATATTGTTTTTATTAAATAGGCAAAATCTTTTCGCTGACGACGTCCATGGAAGCGATAATACCGCTGGCAGCCTCTCCTCTGTACACGCTGATCTACACGCATAATCTGCCACCGATTTATCCCTCCCCGGTGTATCTCGTCTCGGCGGCGCTCTTCGCAGTCGTTATTATGCTCGTCATAATCGTAGACATGCAAATCAGGAAGCCGCGAAATTCCCAATACAACCCGATCAACGAACAAATTGGTTGAAACAAAGTATTTTTTTTACAAACTTCGGATATCGTCTGACATTCAAGTGCTAATCAAGTGGTGCTGTTGAGTGCTCGACAATAACTCAAAATAGTTAACTATTTTTATAACGACGCTGGACGGACCATCGCGATACCAACGCGGTACGTGATTATTGTCTTATCAGTGACACTTTTCGACGCCGAATCGTTGCTACAGCTGAGCTGGACGGAACAACAGATTCTCAATAATCGATATTTTTTATTGACAAACTATTCGAATTACAATAATTTCAGAGCTATGATCTATAAGATACGTATCTGTGATATTAAGGTATCTTTTCCAAAAAATGTGAAAATTTGCTCAAAAAGAATTTTACAAAAATTAATATACAAGATTTCGCACGAACTTTTTAAGCTTAATTTCTGTCCTTCGGAGTGCTGCGTCCCAAACACGAGACTTAAGACTGAACAGGAGAACAGCTTTAAATATGTAACATAATGACGATTTTAATTATCAACAGGTCAGTCTCTTTGCAGTTGATAAGCTGATAAACCATTGTGGGAATTCAGATCTGATTATTTTTTTTAAAAATGCTTACTTTTTAAATTTGTAATCCAATTCCAGATCTTTTAGGAAAATTGAGAACGTCATCCAGCAATTATTATCTCTCTTGTCAGCACTCACGACAGGAAAAAAAAATGTCTCGGCCATCGTGTATACGATAGCCAACGGTAACCGTACACCTATTGGTGATGATAACTTTTCGAAACAAAGAGACTGGTACGTGCTGATAGAGAAATATGCCGGCAAGCCGCGTTATTGGCTCGTAGATCGTATAAACCATTAACGGCCCGGCGACCGCAGACTGCGCGTCGGTTCGAGCTCTGCGCGTCGACAGTCGTAGCGAGTACTCTGAGGCGAATCGAAGATTTCGTAGGTGACGTTC
Source organism: Ichneumon xanthorius (assembly GCA_917499995.1). Taxonomy (NCBI): domain Eukaryota; kingdom Metazoa; phylum Arthropoda; class Insecta; order Hymenoptera; family Ichneumonidae; genus Ichneumon; species Ichneumon xanthorius. The sequence goes on along the minus strand of OU824205.1, from coordinate 12,445,915 downwards.
GATAGATTGTCGATTGCCGATTGACGATGAATCCGGCATTTTCGGGATGGCGCAGCTACGCTCTCGTCGAACCTCCTGTACTGCTGTTCTTCTTCGGTCAGACAGTCACCGGTAATAATTTTTCTATTTTTTCCTTTTATACATTACATTTTCTCTGTTCGTGTTTGTGACAATTTATATAATTCACAGGCGCTGTTACGAGTTCGCTGCTGGTTTCTCGAAGTCGTCAATATATTCTTGGAGTCAACGACAGCGAATTGCCCGCGAATTTCAGTAACGCGGATAATTTGCCCGAGGTACACGCTTTCGTCAGTGAACTTGTGATGTACAAAGCTTTTGTCGATGGATTGGTACCAGCACTTCTGACCTTCTTTCTGGGACCCTGGAGCGACAGCTACGGAAGAAAGCCACTTCTGGTGGCAGCCTATGCCGGTTATTAATTATACATCTTACAATCCGGCAGCAACCTTGACAACACGTTTAACATAATTTTTTTTTCATTTAATTTGTTTCAGGGTCAGCAATGAGTTTTCTACTGTGGTCCGTTCTCAGCTCTCTGGGTCCTCTCAATCCTTGGATCTTTCTCGTGGCCTCCGTGCCGCCCGCTCTAGTCGGAGGATATTACACTCTCATTTTAGCCACGTACTGCTACATCGCGGACATAAGACCGGAGAGCGATCGAGGCTGGCATTTGACTTGGCTACAATCCGTAATACCCGTGGGGCAGGTTTTGGGAAACTTAGCCGGTCCTCGAATCTGGACTAATTTCGGCTATGCCCCGGTATTCGCGGCTGCCTCCGTCGCCGACGCGATCGCTACCACATACGTATTATTGATCGTTCCCGAGACCGTCACGCGACGTGACGCAAAGGTAAAAAAAAGGTGTAAAGTAATTTGCTTATGGGTTCGTTGTTTATTACAATTTTGCCCAAAGCTTTCTCCATAAGAACGACGCAGGCCAGAGCTACTTCAGAGAATTTTTAAATAATTTTTAATCGTGTAAAGTTGCTAATGGAGAATGTTTTTAATACAAAAAATAGCTTCCTCTAGGAGGAAACAAAAAACAAAACGCAAACTAAGGCTCTCTCGAATCACCGCAGAAATAATAGTATTTTAAATATAATTTTTTACAGCGGCCATGGCGCAGTTTGTTGGACCCATCGTTGATAAAGGACATGTTCACGACTTGTGTGAGGAAACGCGACGGTTTCGATCGCGTTCTTATCTGGTGCTGCGTGTGTGCACTGGCTATTAACATGCTGATCGGGGAAGGAGAGCTGGGCATTGGATATCTGTTCGCCAGCGCGAGACTCGGTTGGGGCGTCTCGGAGTACTCTTGGTATTTACTGGCAGGCGTGCTTTTGATGATAATCGGAACATCTCTCGGGGGATTAATGTGCAAGGCTCTCATAGACCGAAGTTCGTTCCGTTATTCGTCATATTTGGCTTGTTATAATATTCATAGATCGCAATATAACATAGAGTCGACGACGCCGTTTTGCAGCTATGGCGAGTATGTCGATCGCCGTTCTGGCGAACGCCTCGGCCTTCGCCGGATCAATCGCCAAGGCATGCACGACTCAGTCGTGGCACTTTTATCTCTCGGCTGTTCTGGGAATACTCGGCGGACTCTCGGGACCCGTGATACGAAATGCTTTGTCGAAATCCGCACCACCGAAGGAAGTTGGTAGGTTATTTTTTTTTCTACCATCATGGTAGAAGATGCAAGATCATCGTGATTAATAATTCTCTATTTTGAATAACCAATTGTAAAAAACTCGCTCGCATTTGACTTGTGTGCCACTAAGTAGCTACCTTACGGTACCATTTTATAACTGCGGTTTGTAATAGCCCAGGTAGCAAAAAAAATTAGTTCATACCAGATGCTTTTTTGCTACCTGGGAATACGAGATTTCTCATATTCGAAATTTTTTTGCACCGCAGGCAAGGTCTTCTCCTTGACGACGTCGATGGAAGCTATAATACCTCTAGCATCGGCTCCACTCTACCCCATGGTATATTCACGCTACATGCCACCGATTTATCCGTCGCCGGTGTATCTCGTCTCAGCTGGACTCTACGCGTGTATCATTTTCATTGCCCTGACGATAAATTGGCGAATCTCGAAGTTGTTCAAGCTGAAGAATCCACCGATCACCGCCGTCGATGCCGAGATAGATTAACACCCCTCGTTTTGCGTCACGAATCGAGGGGTGACGAATTATTTTTTTACAACGCTCGATGCGTTTACTATATTCATATCCGATACAGTATTTTTTATAACCACAACATTCAACGAGTAACTCGTATTTTCCATTGTTTCATTAAAAATCTTTCAAGTTTTTTTATATATCGTTGAAATTTTTTATTACTTATTTTTTATTTTGTAGTATCGGTAATACGGTTAATCCGTCTGAAACATAGACGATATTACTGAAACAATTGCAATCTCATTAATCATTTGTATATACTATAAACCAACGGCAATGTGAATCGAGAAAACGAACCCGCTGGAAGTTGGTAAGTTATTTTTTTAAGATAACATTTTTCAAGCGTCGTTCGTAATAGTAGGGATATTGTACTGGAAACTTTTTTCACTGCAGGCAAGATCTTCTCGTTGACAACGTCGATGGAAGTTATATAATAACGCCGCCAGCGGCGGATACAGAGCTATCCGATGGGATACTGGAACGGCACTTGCCTACACTTCGGTCTTTCGTCGGGTTGATCACCAATACTTAGACAATGGCTCCGTGCAACTTGTGTCTATTGTCCGTTCTCGGAATGCACGGACCACTCTCGTCACCGATAGTGCGCTCGGCTCTGTCGGCAGCCGCACCGCCGCAAGATATCGGTGAGCTCGACCCTATGCTTTGGAGTAAAGCAACGTTTGTTTACACGCAATATCATTTTTCACCAAATTATTTTTTTTAAAGATAAAATCTTTTCGCTGACGACGTTCTTGGAAGCGATAATACCGCACGCTCAATCTGCCGCGTAGTCGACCGATTTAGCCGCGAAATTACCAATACGATCCTATCAACGAAGAAATCGGTTGACACAAATTTCTTTTTTTCAAACTCCAAATTTTACCAAAAAAAAAAAACTCCAAACTTTGCTATCGAAATGGTGCTGTCGAGCGCTAGACGATAACTTCAAATATTAAACTCTTTTTATAATGACACTGGACCATCGCGATTCCAACAGGGTACGTGATTATTGTCGTCTCGGTAATACTTTTCGACGCGTAATCGTTGCGACAGCTGAGCTGGACGCAACCAGAGCTTTTCAACAATCAATTTTTTTAATTGACAAACTATTCGAATCACAATCATTTCAGAGCTATGCGCTATAAGACACGAATTTGTGATATTAAAGTATCTTTAAAAATATATATATATATTTTGAGAATACGCTAAAAAACTAAATTGTTCAAGAATTAATATACAAGATTTGATACGAGCTTTTTACGTCTAAATTTCCGACATTCCCGCTGCTGTGTACTAAAGACGAGACTTAAGACTAAACACGACTGTTCACGAGCTTTCCATGTATAACATATATAACGATTTTGGTTACCAACAGGTCATTCTTTTTTCGGGTGATGAGGCCAGCTACCTGATAAGCCATGCTGGGAAATCAGATTCTCAAAATTCAAAACTGAAAACGTCATCCTCCAATTATTATCTCCTTTCTCATCAGTCTCGATCGGTGACAAAACAAGATATTTCGGTTATCGTCTATACGCTAGCCGATGGCAATCGTAGACCTATTGCTGATGATATCTGTGCGAGATAAAGATACTGATACGTGCTCACAGCCCATGGAAATGTCCCGGCAAGCCGCTTTGTTAACTCGTGAATCGTGTGAACCATTAACGACCCGGCGACGGTGGAGAACGCGTCGGTCCGAGCTCTGCGAGTCCACAGTCGTGACGAGTACTCTGAGGCTAATCGGAGTTCTCCTAAGTGCCCTTCGATAAATTGTCGACTGCCGATTAACGATGAATCCGGCATTTTCGGGAAAGCGTGGCTACGCTCTCGTCGAACCTCCTGCACTGCTGTTCTTCTTCGCTCGGATATTGGCCAGTAATCATTTTTATTTTTTCACATTTAACGTTGTCACATTAACTCTGTTCTTTCCATGTTTCTGACAATTTATAATTAACAGGCCAGGCTACGAATACGCTGCTGTTTACTCGAATTACTGAATATTTTCGGGAAATCTCCGACAACAAAAATGAATTTACCTGGGATTACGTTAATAAAATCATGACGTACAAAGATTTCGTCGATATATTGGTACCCGCACTTCTGATGTTCTTTTTGGGACCCTGGAGCGACAGCTACGGAAGAAAGCCGCTACTGGTTGCAGCTTATGCCGGTTATTAACGATTCGTCTTACAGTGCAGCAGCAACATTGAAAACATGTTTAACAGACCATTTTTTTTTTTTTTTCATTTAATTTGTTTCAGGGTCAGCAATGAGTTTTCTACTGTGGCTCGTTATCAGCTATCTGGGTCCGCTCAACCCTTGGATCTTTATCGTACTATCCCTGCCGGCCGTTCTCGTCGGAGGATATTGCACTGTTAATCTGGCTACGTACTCCTACATCACGGATATAAGACAGGAGAGCGATCGCGCCTGGCATTTTATTTGGCTGCAGACAGTAATATCCGTAGGACACGTTTGCGGATACATTGTCCCTTTTAAAATGGAGCATTATTACGAATATGCCACGATATTCGGGATCGCCACCGTCGCCAACTTGATTGCTGCTCTCTACGTATTATTTTTCGTTCCCGAGAGTGTGACGCGACGTGAGGCAAAGGTAAGAAAAAATAGAACGCAAACGGATCTCCCGAATCAACACAGAAATAATCGTATTTTAAATAAAAAATTTTTACAGCCGTCTTGTTCCAGTTTGTTCAACCTATCGTTGATAAAGGACATGTTCGCGACTTGTGTGAGGAAACGTGACGGCTTCGATCGCGTTCTTATCTGGTGCTGCGTGTGCGTCCTGGCTATTAATGCGCTGGTCGGGGAAGGAGAATGGAGCATTTTACTTGAGATCACCTTCAACAGATTCCATTGGGCCGTCATAAAGTTCTTTTGGTATTCAATAGGAGTTATGCTTTTGATTATCATCGGAACGATTCTCGGGGGATTAATCTGCAAGGCTCTCATAGACCGAAGTTCGTTCTCTTATTTGTTATATTTGGCTCGTGATAATATTCATTGAACGCACAATGTAACAGAGAGTCGACGATGTCGTTTTACAGCTATGGCGAGTATGTCGATCGCCGTTCTGGCGACCGCTTCGGCCTTAGCCGGATCAATCGCCAAGTCATGCGCGACTGAGTCGTGGCACTTTTATCTCTCCGCTTTTCTCGGAATACTTGGCGGACTTTCGGGGCCCGTGGTGCGAAATGCTCTATCAAAATCCGCACCACCGCAGGACGTCGGTATGTTATTTTATAATTTTTTTTTAAGATAATACTTTTCGAGTGTGGTTCATAATGGCATGCGATTTCTCGTTCTGGACATTTTTTCCGATGCAGGCAAGGTCTTCTCGTTGACGACGTCGGTGGAAGCTATTATATCTCTAGTATCAGGTCGACTCTACCGCATGGTATATTCTCACTACATGCCACCGGATTATCCATCGCCGGTTTATCCATCGCCGGCTTACCTTGTCTCAGTTGGATTCTACGCATTCGTAATTTTAATGACCCTGACGATAAAATGGCGAATCTCGAAGATGTTGAAGTTGAAGAATCCACCGTTGTCGACCCCAAATTAAGCTAACGTTCTTCGTTTTGCGTCACAAACGGCGGGGAGGAAGGGGGGGACGATTTTTTTGTACACTCTCGATGCGTTTACTATGTTCACATATGATACAGTATTTTTTATGAACACCTTCAATAAGTACCTCGTATCTTCAATTTTTTAATTAAAAACCGTTGAAGAGTCTTTAAAGTTTTTTTTTGTTATAGATCATACAAATTTCATATAATTTATTTTTTTATCTTATTGCTTCAGTAATACTGTCAAACCATCTGAAACGTTGAAGATATTACTGAAACAATGCTGAACAAATAAAAACTTTTAAAAAAATTTGCTCAAACAACAATTGTCGTACAAAAATGAATGTACAAAATTTCGCACGATTTTTTTAAGCCTAACATTTTTGTCATTCCAAAAAGTAAACTCGACTGTTAACGAGCTTTTAGTGTGTAACATAATAACGATTTTTTTATCAACAGGTCAGTCTTTCTCCGAGTGGTTAGGTCAACTAGCTGATAAACCATTGCGGGAATTCTGATCTGATTATGTATACACCATTATCATCCCGGCGACCGCTGAAAACGCGTCGGTTCGGGCTCCGTGAAACCGCATTCGTGGCGAGTACTCTGAGGCGAATCGGAGATCCCTTAGGTGCCCGTTAATAGATTGTCGATTGCCGATTGATGATGAATCCGACATTTTCGGGATGGCGCAGCTACACTCTCGTCGAACTTCCCATACTGTTGTTCTCCTTCAGTCAGATGTTTTCCGGTAATAATTTTTATTTTTTTTAACCCTTCACGTACCGGATCCTTGTTCAAAGAGGAGCTGGAATTTGCCAATAAGCGACTTCCAAACGATTCGAATAACAATTTAATGTGCCAACAAAAAATCTGTAAAAATTCACAGACGTACCTTAAAGTATTGTCTTTTTTATAACGCAGAAGAAAATTTATTACGAACATGTGTATCGTTTTTGTGCTTGCAAGAGGGCATGGTCGTTTGCGATCGGCAAAAAGTCCCCGGTACTTGAAGGATTAACATATAATTTTTTTCATTCCATGTATCTGACAATTTATCATTCGCAGGTTCTTTAATGACTACGCAGGTGTGGGAACTGTGCTTAGTTACTGTGCACGCCAATGACGGCGAACGATCGCATGCGGTAATGGTTTGCGGTGAAAACTTTTTTATGTACAAAGATTTCGTTGATTTATTGGTACCGGTACTTCTGACGTTCTTTTTGGGACCCTGGAGCGACAGTTACGGAAGAAAGCCACTTCTGGTTGCAGCCTATGCCGGTTATTAACTATGAGTCTTACAATCCTGCAGCAACTTTGATAACACGTTTAATAGACAATTTTTGCTTCATTTAATTTGTTTCAGGGTCAGCAATGAGTTCTCTACTGTGGTTCGTTCTCAGCTCTCTGGATCCTCCCAATCCTTTGATCTTTCTCGTGGCATCCGTGCCGGCCACTGTCGTCGGCGGATATTGCACTATTATTCTCGCAACGTACAGCTACATCACGGATATAAGACAAGAGAGCGATCGAGGCTGGCATTTTACTTGGCTGCAGTCAGTCATATCCATAGGACACGTTTCGGGATACATCGCCTGTTATTTAACCTGGAGTGGTCATCACTATGTCACCAATTCCGGGTTCGCCGCCGTCGCCAATGCGATTGCTACCATTTACGTATTATTTTTCGTTCCCGAGAGCGTGACGCGACGTGACGCAAAGGTAAGGAAAAAAACACAAGGTACGGATCTCTCGAATCTGCACAGAAATAATTGTATTTTAAATATCATTTTTTACAGCGGCCTTGGTTCAGTTTGTTCGACCCATCGTCGATAAAGGGCATATTCGCGAGTTGTGTGAGGAAACGTGACAGTTTCGATCGCATTCTTATCTGGTCCTGCGTGTGCGCCCTGAGTATTAACGTGCTGATCAGGGAAGGAGAACTGTTCTTTTTATCTAGTTCCATGTACTCCACATACAGTGTGAGTTTCCAGGACTACTTCTGGTATTTGCTGACGGTTATGCTTTTGATTATCGCCGGAACAATTTACGGAGGATTAATCTGCAGGGCTCTCATAGACCGAAGTTCGTTCTCTTATTTGTAATATTTGGCTCGTGATAATATTCGTAGATCGCAATATAACAGAGAGCCGACAACGTCGTTTTACAGCTATGACGAATATGTCGATCGTCCTTGTGGCGAACTGTTCGGCGTTCATCGGTTCAATCGCCAAGGCATTCTCGATTCAGTTGTGGCACTTATATCTCTCGACTTTTCTGGGAATACTGGGTGTACTTTCGGGGCCCGTGATACGGAATGCTCTGTCAAAATCTGCACCGCCGCAGGAAGTCGGTACGTAATTTTTTTATTTTTTTAAGAGAACTTATTTTTACGTGTGGTTCGTAACGACACGCGATGTCTCGTAATCGAAACTTTCTGCGCTGCAGGCAAAGTCTTTTCGTTGATGGCGTCCATGGAAGTAATAATAACTACAGTAGCGAAACGATTGTACTTTGTGGCTCATCCCCACGACGGCCTACCGGCTTATCCATCACCGATGTACCTTCTCTCAGCTGGACTCTACGCATGTACCATTTTAATTGCTATGGTGATAAAGTGGCGGATCTCGAAGTTGTTTGCGTTGAACCATCGACCGAACACTGCCATCGAACTCCAAATACACTAGCACCCTATGTATTGTGTCACAAATCAAACGGTGACGAGTTTTTTTTTGCAACGCTCGATGCATTTACTATATTCAGATACGGTACTATATTTTTGATAACCAACAATAAGTAATTGATATTTTCCATTAAAAAAATAAAAAATAATTGAAAAGTTCTTCAATTTTTTTTTTTATAGGTCTTTGAAATTTGTTATTATTTATTTTTTATTTTGTTTCAATAATATCGTCAATCCGTCTGAAGCGTCGAAGATATTACTGAAACAATTAAAAAAGATTACGGCCTGTTTAACGTCCTCGAAAAATCGTAGGAAAGTAATCGAATAGGCCTTGAATTTTATTTTCAATCTGTACTGGACGCGGTAGATTAAAAATCATCTTTATCATCTTTAATCAATGCATACAGTATAAAAAAGCGGATATATGGATCGATAAACGATTGCGCAATGACGCGAAGAAGATAACATTTACAATTGATCGTAATAATCCACGTGTTCGCCGGTTTTGTACTTCTGATCCTTCAGCACCATGACCAATCGATCGACGGACTGTTTCGTCGTCAGAACAGTCTTCTGTTCTTTCAGTTCGCCGAATTGAGTGCGAATAGCAGGATCCGAGCTCTTTTCGACGACAGTATCGAACATCTCGGTGTCAACGGGACCGGGCGAGTAGTTGAGGACGTTGACTTGCGGAAACTCTAGTGCGAAGATCTGCAGGAAAAAAAAACGACGATTGTACACGAGCAACGGCCGGAACGCTCGCTGAACCGGGCGTCGTGCAGCGCTGAGTTACTTATCTATCTTAGAGCTGGACAAAGTATCGAAAAATACTTCAAGTACAAAGTACAAAGTATAACACTTGGAGTATCAAGTACTTTTTATACTTGAAATATTTCTCAAGTACTTTTTGCACATGAAGTATTTATAAATTACTTTGTGCACATGAAATATTTCCCGAGTACTTTTTCCAAGTACTTTTAGCAATCAGGCTCGTAGCGTTAAGCGGTGTCCAGGCTTTAAAAGAAAAGAGTGCAAAATAGTTCGCACATGGCTTATCCATTTACCTTGAAATACATTTCCCGGGCTGCTTTCCCCGAGCCGTAGAAACCCATGGATTTCATAGGCTCTATACAAGCCAAAGAAGTGATGTTGATCACGAGCCTACCGACTTTCGTGTCGTCGTTGAATATCTTCATGAAAACGCTGTTCAGTACCGCCGGCGAGAAAACATTGAGATCGTAGTATTTTCTCCACTCGTCGCAGTCGGTCATCTCGATAGTTGTTTTCGAGACATCGCCGATACTTGCGGCATTGTGGACAATCACCGCCCTCTCGAAATTTTTCGGTCCGTCCGCTCCCAGATGTTTCTTCAGTATACCTATAGTAGTAATAAGTAATGAACCGTTATGCTCGCTCGTCGACGAAATAAGATCGCCGATTTTATTTCACTCGGTGGGAAAATCGCAGTTTTACGCACGCTTCGCGCAAAACCCTCATTTTCACACCCTGTGAAGTAAAATTTGGTACTATAGTCGTGCGAAAAACTGTTGATGTTACTCATGCATGAAAAGTGCTACTTTTTGTGCCTGCCGAGAGTGGCGTAAGTGGTGCTTTACAGCCAAGTGTACTATAAATACCCGGTGCATGCACGCCTCGTACTTTACGCACGCGTCTCGTATTTTACGCACGCTTCCCGAACTTTACGGACGCTGGCCGTACAGCGCCACAATCAGCAGGTGCGGAGTAGAATTTCTCCTGCATTCGTTACAGCAAATATTATGCGATACTAGTGCAAAGTAGCGACCATCATACACGGACTGGGAAGCGAGTCACACCGTGCGTACAAAGTACGCTTTACCACACTGGTATCGCAAATAACTATTCTGAACTCGTGCGATTGCTGCACTCATCAGAAAGAGTTTTATCGCACTAGTATCGTACATTATATTTTTATTGGTACCGACTGCTGGCAACGCTCTACAATGTCGCTTACCGTCCAACACGTCGGCCGTTGCCACCGACAGATCGACGCTCTCGTGATCCACCTTCAGATATTTCGGTAGCTTCGCAGCCGTCTCTTTCAATCGATCGGCGTTTCTCGCTAGCAAGAGGACCTGCGAGCCTTGCTGCAGCAAGTGGCCGAAGGTAAAGGCTATCTCCGCGCCGATACCCTGACTCGCCCCGGTAACGACCAGAAAAACTTTGCCGGACAATAATTCTATAGCCATAATGACGACACGAGTGGATACGAGTGGATTCGCGACTGACAAACGCTGGAAGGCTGCGCGCACGTTCGCGGTAAATAATATTATTTCCTATCTCTCTTGCGTACTTCGTCGTCCTTGTTTGCTCGGGGGTACCGTGAATTGCCGCAGCGCTCGCAGCTGCCGGCTTCTCGCAGGCAATCAGGTGTTTTCACAGACTGCGAATCTCTGGACCACCAAATCATAGAACAAAGTCAACGAACGATCCTCCGATATCCTCGATTCTTTGCTAATAATACGTTTTTATTTTACTCACAAAGTATATCCCAAAAACTCGAACGTTATTGTTGCTCAGACAGCTGTAGCGAGGCAACACCCAGCTTCTCCGAACGACTGCGGAATCTCCTGTGCTCGCCACTGAGCCGCGCGCTTCTCTCGACCCAGATATACAAGCGCCACGAAAACTACCAATTGACGCAATCATTGCGACATGTGCGGCACGAGTTGCAATTGTTACTTTTCGTGGCGATTGTCTATCTGGGGAGTCGCCGGCAAGTTACCGTCGTATCTCGTACAAAAAAAAAATCATTTCGGGCAACCTCTGTACGGTGTCAGTTGACGATTAGATCGAGCGAGCATTCCACCTCTGCGGTATTCTTCTCCCTTCCTCCTGCGCGAAATCGTCGGATAGCGTTACATCCTGACCTTGACATTTTATTTTATTTGTTGTTTTTTTTTTCTCATCACCGCGCATGCGCAGTCGATCGTTCGAACCGATATTCAGAAACCCGTCCAACGACACACGCATATTTTTTCTTTGACCTATCGTGTTATGCATAAATAACATTCGTCACCGAATTTTTGCATATTGCGTTTTGATTCGGCGCGCTCGCACATGCGAGCTTTAACGAGACGTACAAAACGCATTCGCTCGTCGGTCGGCCGCTCTCGCATAACCAGTTTCGACCGGCCCTTCTCCACTCAATTCGAAAGCAGATCAACGCCTCGAGGTGTTACACACACGATATAATGTCGGGATGAAATAATCGAGACACACATTTCGTAATTGTTTCGAGAGTCGTACGGAAATGATCTTTTATTCAACGGAGGTACAAAGGTCTATTAAAATAGAATTGAAAAGCGACAATAAGCAATGCCGCTTACGCTATATCGAGCGCGGTTCCCGAATGAGCATTATCATACAGATGGAATAAATTTTGAAAACGTTGCAATCCCGACGGTCGTCCCGTACTCAGACCGTGATTCCGAATCTCTGCGCCTCACCCTGGAACTTGGCCTTGTACTCGTTGTTGGGATCGTATTTCTTGGCGAGCTTGTCCCAAAGTTGAGGACGCTGCAACAAGACACACGTACATTCGAAGCTGCGGCCCGCAATTTTTTTCTCGGCGTGCAGAGGACGAACGAAAGAGTCCATTTAATACATAAAATATAATACAATTGCAATACATAAAAACAAACAATCAAGTTAAGCGAAAAAATGCTTAAATGCTTTTACCGAGAAAAAAAAATCACAAAATATGCATGCGTTTACTAAGTAAGCCATTAATGAAATTTATTTCTCGGCATGCGGAGGACGAGGGAAAGGGTCAATTTTAAAGTCTCTGCCGCATCTTCCCAAGGACGGCCGACGAAGCTTGTTATTATATTATTATCGAGGGACCGAAAAACCCACAATTTAGTTGCAGAGTGCGATCGTGAGTCTCTCGCACGGAACAAACAAACGAAACGTGTTCCCGCACGAACGAATTATATCCTCAACATCGCGACTAGCAACACGCGAGACAGTGTGAAAGTCGAAGCGAGCTGGGAAGAACGCTTCGTCCACTGTCCTACTCTCCGCCCATGTAATCGGCATCGAGAGTGCAAGTGAACGCGACTCCGGTGCAACAGAGGCGTAAGAATTGTTCAGCCACGATTAAGTGGCGCGGAAGGTGAACGTACCTCATTGACTAGGTAGCGGATGACCTTCTCGCTACCGGACTTCTGTTTTTCGGTACATTTGTTGCAGCCGGTGGCCAGGGCGTCGGGCAGAGTTTCTGTCGATACGGGACACAAAAGATTAGCTCAATATTTTTTTTTATAAAAAAAATATAAAATATAGTGAAAAAATGCATAAAAGTATATTTTTAAAAATATAGAAAAACAGATATAAAATATATTTTTAAAATTATATGAAAATACATAAAAACGTAAAAAGAAAATGGCGACGAATGCAGAAGAAAAACTCACTCTTAAGTTCCTTTCCGTCAGGAGTGCAGCTTCCTTTTTCCAGAAGGCAATTTACGTAGTTGTTGAGGAGGCGATCGCTCCTGAGAATCTGATCGATGTCGATGTTGTCGTACTTTCCGGTGTACGTGCTCTGGGCGAGAGCGCACGCCACTATGGCGAGGAAAACGAGGGCGACCTGGACGAAATAATTTGCACGGTAAAAAAAACTATCGCTCGTCTTCTAATGCAGATTATTATTATTTTTTTTTCTAAGAAAGGTTGATACTTAAAATATCCACGTGTAACTTCATACATAAAAACAATGTACATATTTACACGTAAAAAAAACCATGCGACCGGTTCTGTCGTGGATTCTTTTTTTATTCCAATTTCTTTTTTTTTCTCAATTCTACTATTAATTTATTATTTTATTACCCGGTCTTTTTTTGCGATTTTCAATCTTTTATCTGAATTTTCTTTGTAAACAATTTGTTCCGTAAATAAAATAAATAAATTCATTCATGAAGAAAAGTCCATTTAAAAAAATACTCGGCGATTAACTTATATGCATGAATCGAGGATCAAGAAACACGCGTATGACTGTGCAAGGATAGCGAGAGTACGTATAAAACTGCGTAAAGCTAAAAAAAAATGATTATTAATTTATTATTTTATTATTACCCGGTCTTTTTTTTCTATTTTCATTCTTTTATCTACATTTAAAAAAGGTCTTTTTCCGTAAATTATGTAAATGAATAAATGCTTGAAGAAAAGTCAATTGTTTTAAATACTCGATGATTAACTTATATGCGTGAAACGAGGATCGAGAAACGCGCGTGTGACGGTGCAAGGATAGCGAGAGTACGAGTAAGACTGCGTAAAGATCGTTCTGGAAAGGCGGCCGGTCTCCGCTCTGTTACCTTCATGTTTGACGTGTGTGAGGTGACAGCGACGTTCGGAAACTGATGCTGCGGGACTGCGCGATCCCGGTCTTTATACCCAACCCCGCGATGTCCAGGGTCCTAATTCGCCGAACTCTCTCGCGCTCGTCGACGCGCGTTCTTCCTATACACATCGGACCGGTGGCTCGCGCGAGTCGTTATTTACACTACATTTCAGCATACTAATGAGAGTCGCTGTTTCGAGTGTGCGGCAAAAAAGTAAGATGAGAACTCTCCGAATAAACTTGCGTCGACGTCGCGCTCTCGACATCATAACCGTTTGCAAATACAATGCCGATACCGAGAAAAAATATTAATACGTGAATCGTCCGTACGAACGTTTTCGAGACACGAGGCGTTTGAGACGCGAAGAGAAAAAAAAACCGGTTCAGAGCCGAATGAGTGAATATATTGGTCATCGGTGTTTGACTCGGAGGAAGAGAAAAAAAAAAAGCACAATACTCGTTAGGACGTAAACGGAGATTAAGTCGCGTAGGTAGGCTTGCATTAGTTCGTTCGACACACCCAGGTCCGCAGGATAATGTTATTCCTTTGTACGCTCCTCTGCGGAAAACAGGGAGCGATAGTTCTCTCCGGCTGTCGCAATCGTGGTAAAAACCATTTGACGAATGTACGAATGTTAAATGCAATAACTTCTCCTCTGGAAAATTATCACCGGTGCATTTACAATCATTGCATTAAACTTGAGCAATATGCTCTTTCGTTATTTGCACAAAGAGAGATTTTCTTTTGAACTCTTCGAGAGCAACCGTACAGAGAAATCGATAATTCAAACTAGTAGTTATACCGGCCCGCGCGCCCCCAGCACTGTGTGAGTGCGAGTACCTGTGAATATCTGAGTGTCTGTGAGTATCTGAGGATTTGTGTGTATCTGCGAATATCTGTGAGTATCTGAGGATTTGTGTGTATCTGCGAATATCTGAGGATTTGTGTGTATCTGCGAATATCTGTGAGTATCTGAGGATTTGTTAGTATCTGCGAATATCTGTGAGTATCTGAGGATTTGTGTGTATCTGCGAATATCTGTGAGTATCTGAGTATTTTTGAGTATCCTAACAAGAATCTGCATCTGAGATCCGCGAATATGTGAGTATCTGTGAGTATCCGAGTAAGAATCTGTATCTGAGATCCGTGAGTATCCGAGTAAGAATCTGTATCTGAGATCTGTAAGTATCCGAGTAAAAATCTGTATCTGAGATCCGTGAGTATCCGAGTAAGAATCTGTATCTGAGATCCGTGAGTATCCGAGTAAGAATCTGTATCTGAGATCCGTGACTATCCGAGTAAGAATCTGTATCTGAGATCCGTGACTATCCGAGTAAGAATCTGGATCTGAGATCGGTGAGTATCCGAGTAAAAATCTGTATCTGAGATCCGTGAGTTTCCGAGTAAGAATCTGTATCTGAGATCCGTGACTATCCGAGTAAGAATCTGTATCTGAGATCCGTGACTATCCGAGTAAGAATCTGTATCTGAGATCCGTGACTATCCGAGTAAGAATCTGTATCTGAGATCGGTGAATATCCGAGTAAGAATCTGTATCTGAGATCCGTGAGTATCCGAGTAAGAATCTGTATCTGAGATTCCTGAGTATCTGTGAGTATCCGAGTAAGAACCTGAGAGTATCTGAGATCCGTGAGTATTTGTGAGCGATGTGAGTATTCGTGTGAGTGTCTAATCGCGACATGGATTGTATTATTATGTAGATTATCCGTGGTGCGAGAGTCTCGAGGGCTCTTTGGGATTGTTGCAGGAGTGCTAAAATCTTAATCCACTACCTCGCCGTTGAGTAATAGAACGTCCGACGACGAATATACGACGATGGAAATTTTTTAGTCTCAAGCCATCGAACCTGCTCGACTTTTTTTTTGTGTGTCACATTCCTCTCGGATCAGTCCTTAGCTGTGTAGTTCGATCCAGCTAGGCCTGACCAAGCGCACAGCTGTGACTCACGTGCGTCTATGATTAATCGATATTGTTGTTGTAACCCACTGCCAGGAAAAAAAGGACGTGACGTCCATACGTTATTTTTCTATAACTTTTTTTATTTATTTTCATGACGGACTTCCTGATGTCATTGATACACGTGTGTGCCTGTGAATCTTGACATTAATCTTGGACCGTGCCATTAAACTTGGACCCGAGACTTGAGGACTTTATCGACAGACGCGGTAGCGTCTCGACGAGTACTTAAAAAGAACGATTTAAAAGAATTATTATTATTATGTGACCAGTAGAGTTCGCGAGACCCGTGGCCCTTTGTCTAGTGATAAAACTACCGACCGACCGTGAACGCAAAGCCACCAGGATGAATCTTACGTATAAATGTAAATTGAGTGATTCCGCGTGGTCATCCGTGTGGCTTTTTGCACAGTAAAAAGTAACAGTGGCTCGAAATTCTTTACGACCTCTCCTCTCGTGCCCGCGGTATTTTTCCACAGATTGTTCCGACGTGCGTCAAGAAAACCAGTCCGGAAAGGGCACCTCGTATTCGGAACTCCGTACTCGTTCGTGTTTCGGCCGACCGTCAAAACAAGTAAAGAATAAGGAAGGCGAAACGAAGTTCGGTCACGCGTCGTAGCTGGGACGAAAGGTACACTCGACAAACAGGCTCTCGCTTCAACTCTTCGGCCACGGTAATGGAGGTCGTTGAATGGAGGAAAAACCCAACTCCGGTAATCCCAACTTAAGTGAAACGCATAAAAAACGCGGAGCACAGATCTTGTTCACGTAATTCACTCAACAACATCCGGGCTTGGGCCGGCTGTAGCTGACTTTAAAATAGTACTTTACGATACTAGTGCGAATAAACTTTTTCTGACGAGTGTCAGTTTAGCGCGAGCCAAAGGCGAATGTTGCAATCAGACGAGTTAAGAAAACTTTTTCCGCACGAGTTTAGACTCGTGCGGAAAAAGTTTTCTTAACTCGTCTGATTGCAACATTCGCGGCTTGCAGCACGAAACGAATGCGAGTGTTGCAATCACACGAGTTAAGAAAATGTTTTTCGCACGACTATCGTACGAAACTTTATTTCACGGGGCGTGAAAATGGGGATTTTACGCACGCGAGGTGTGCGCAAAACCGCCATTTTCGCATCGAGTGAAATAAAAAAATCGTTATTCATCTTCGACCGCACAACACACCAATCATTGTTTGCTGGCTCTAAACAATTGGATGTGACGTTCTTCAGTTGGATATCCCAACTCTTCGGCATTATCTTTGCTCTATATTTTTCGGCAAAAGTTAAATATCCTACTGGCTAAGTCCGATTCGTTTAAATTTAATTCCCGATTTGTATTATTTTTTAATTCCGGTCTGTTCTAATTTATGTGAGAAACCTCCGCATTATCCGCTTTATTTATTAAGTATCCTCCCATGGTATGTAATATTATTATAAGATGAGTGTACGACTCTTCCATGTACAGGCACAATTGTTTGGCCGATATATATATAGCGACCTGTAAAGGGGTTTACCCGTTAATAAAATAAATAAATAAATGATAATCTGTAGGAGTTTCAGAAAATGGATCGAGAACTCAATCTCAACAAGACTCGTTACTGAAGCGGTTTCGCAACTTCAACCGAAACGTTTAAATAATTCACCGAACAACAAAACAATTGTAATCCCAACTTAAATCCACTCCCGCGCGAGGAAAAACAAAAAGGTAAAAGAAAAACAATCGAAACGAGAAACGACTCGAAGACGAACGGTGACGATGGATGGAAAGGAATAAAAGATCGAGCAGCTGACGGTGAATCACCGAATTCGACCTTCCACGCTACGAGTTCTCAACAACGTGGACATTATACGCCAAATCATCGTCGACCTTCGTCCCCGTCGACCGTGAAAAGACTCCGTCGGCGAGCTCGTAAAACATTTCGTGGCAGTCGAGCATCTTTTTTTTTTATTTATTTTTTTTCCTACCGGTTTGGACCTCTTTAATTTTAATCCTGAGTATGAGAACTGGAAGGAACAGTCGAGAGTAGGTGAGATATCAGTTGAAAAATATTTATTCGATCTTTCTTGTACAACAGCGTGCATGGTCGTTTCACGAGTTGCTATGTGGATGTAGAGTATCCAGTTCAACGTCCTTAACTGTAAGCAAAAAAATAGATAGGCGATCGATCAAGTATCGCTACAGGACGTGCGACGATTTCGGATAAATTTCTTTTTTTTCAGATAGCAAATACTAAATATTAATCACAGCATTCATAGATCTTGGTGGTTGCACAAAGATTCATCATCGTTCGAATTGCAAAAATGTTATGCTAATAATGTCGGAAGATTCTTCTCACCTCTCTTCAGAAATCCCGAGAGCCGATGGAACATTGTGGCTGAAAGAAAAAAATCGTTCGATTAAAATAACAGCTTCCGTTAAACGAGCGTATATTCTCGGAGGTGTTTATTGACTCAGAGTAGCAAATTTATTATCACGGCATTCAGAGATCTTGGTGGTTGCGAGTATCATCATAATTGTGTAACACGAGAATTATCGACTATAGATTAATGTTTTTTCTCGAATCATGTAGATGTATAGATGGAACTTTTCTCACCTCTCTTCGGAAATCCCGAGAGCCAATGGAACATTGTGGCTGAAAGAAAAATATCGTACGATTAAAATCACAGCTTCCGTTAAACGAGCGTATATTCTCGGAGGTGTTTATCGACTCAGAGTAGCAAATTTATTATCACGGCATTCAGAGATCTTGGTGGTTGCGAGTATCATCATAATTGTGTAACACGAGAATTATCGACTATAGATTAATGTTTTTTCTCGAATCATGTAGATGTATAGATGGAACTTTTCTCACCTCTCTTTGGAAATCCCGAGAGCCAATGGAACATTGTGGCTGAAAGAAAAATATCGTACGATTAAAATCACAGCTTCCGTTAAACGAGCGTATATTCTCGGAGGTGTTTATCGACTCAGAGTAGCAAATTTATTATCACGGCATTCAGAGATCTTGGTGGTTGCGAGTATCATCATATTTATGTAACACAAAAAAACGATCGATGCGCGAAAGTGTAGATCAATGTTTTCTCACCTCATTAGACTTCCGGAAGTCCTCGTGAGAGCGAACTCTCTGCAGCTATCAGCAAGGTCTCTCGGCGTCTGGAAGATAAAACATGCATGTCGATTTACAAAGTTCGAATTACAATTGTAAATGTTGTTTCGAACGGGGAATTTCAGTTAGCAAATACTATGAATAATCACGGCACTCATAGATCTTGGTGGTTGCATATTTCATCATACACGATTGATCGATTAATTAGCAGTATCAATATAAAAATGTATCTCACCTGATGTTATCTGGGTCAATCGGCCTGAACAGAGTCTGAAACACATAGAAAAATAATCATTAGATTTTATTTTTTAATTACGGGCCTTGAACATTGTTTGGCTGTATCGGCTCAGTTAGCAAATACTATGAATAATCACGGCACTCATAGATCTTGGTGGTTGCATATTTCATCATACACTATTGATCGACGAATTAGCGGTATCGATATAAATTTATCTCACCTGATGTGTCTGGGTCAATCGCCTTGGACAGAGTTGTGAACCACACAGATAAATAAACATTCGACGACGATTTTTTTTAACGCGGCTTGAATATCGTCTGGCTGCGTCGTCTCAGTTAGCAAATACTGTGACAAATCACCTGATGTATATGGGTCAAGCGATCTGGGCAGAGTCTGAAACGTACAGAAACATAATCATTAGATTTTACTTTTTATTACAGACATTGGACATTGTTTGGCTGTGTATCGGCTCAGTTAGCAAATACTATGAATAATCACGGCACTCATAGATCTTGGTGGTTGCATATTTCATCATCCTCTATTGATCAACAACTTAGTGGTATCGATATAAATGTATCTCACCTGATGTATTGGGTCAATTGACCGGGACAGAGTTGTGAACCATACAGAGAAGTAATCATTACGAGACTATTTTTTTTTTACGATTCTTGAACATCGTCTGGATGAGTCACCTCGGTTACCAAATACTGTGAAAAATCGCATGATGTGTCGGGGACAAGCGACCTCGGCAGAGTCTGAAATATATAGAAAAATAATCATTAGATTTAATTTTTTTTTACAGGCCTTGAACATTGTTTGGTTGCATCGGCTCAGTTAGCAAATACTATGAATAATCACGGCACTCATAGATCTTGGTGGATGCATATTTCATCATGAATTATTTTGAAAAAAAAAACTCGTAAACTGTAGACAGGGCTCACCTTTCTCGTTAACGTGTCGAATCCAGAAAGATTTTAATGGTCTCGATGGTCAATTCCTGTAATGAGAAAAAAAAAGGTATTATTCATTGAATCTGTGAAGAAGCTGAATTATTTGACGGCACTCACATTCTCAGAAGCGCATACAATTATTATCTAGTGGGTGTACGGAGCTACAAAGAATATGCTGCACGTCACTGTAGAACGGAGATGACAAGAAATGTTTTAAATTTTAGGAGTTCAATTTTGCGGATTTCTCCTTTTTAAAAAAATCGGTGTAAACAATTTTATCAGCCGCGTTCTTCAGTGAACGTGTCTCGCGTCGATAAGTTTAAAATATTTTATTGATGGGATCCATGAATTAATCGGCCTTTTTGGGGGCGCGGGTCTTCTTGGCTGGCAGGGGCTTCTGCGATCGCAAAACGGCGCTGGCACGACGCAACGCTACCTGTAAATTAATATAACAATATAGTATAACATAATTACTACGTTTTTCTGTCTTTTATATTTTTATATATTATTACTTTTAAGACTTTACCAAATGATTATTAAATTTTTCATTTGAACCACGTCTGAAAAAAAAAAAGTTTACCTTGGTGAGGTCACGACGGTATTTGTTGGCGTTGAGAAGAGTCTTCAGCTTGTGAAGGGATCTGCGTGCGCCGGCCTTCATGGTCCGCCTGACGGTGGCCTTGGCCGGTTTATACATGGCCTTGGACTTCTTGTAAACAACCGTGAAGCCCTTCTTGTCAGGAGTGTCGACGACGCCGACGCTCTTGCGGTGGACGAGACCGGAGTAACGGTAGCTGCTCAGGTTGGTCAGATTGTTTGGCTCCTGAAATTTTAGTTGACTATCTCAATATCCTGCTTACTTCTAACAATTAAGCCTGCTGGGCCGTTCAATTACAATGTGCTTAAATATAGTTTATGTTATTTGCGAAACTCACCGTCGAGAATGGTTTGCTGATGTTTCGCTTCTTGAGAAGGAAAGCATTGTTGTTGCGAATGATCATCCAGTTCAAGTGGGACGACATGATTGAGACACCCTGAAAAACAGATTAGCGTTTAGAGACGAAGGTACTTCGGTGTCCCGATCGTATTGAGATTAGAATTCTTTGCTGTCCCAGTCGTATTCGAGTTAAAATTTTTCGTTGTCCCGATCGAATTGAGATTATCATTTTTCGTTGTCGCGATCGAATTGAGGTTAGAATTTTTTGCTGTCCCGATGGTATTGAAGTTAGAATTTTTCGGTGTCCCACTCGAATCGTGGTTAGAATTTTTCGCTGTCCGAATGAATTGAGGTTAGAATTCTTCATTGGTCAAAAAACGACCTGAATTAACGAGCGATGCGACGTCTCGATCGTTCCCGGATAAATACGATAAACAGAACCGTCGTTGAACGTCGGAAGGAAATCGCGGAGGCGATCGGAGGTAAAAACGATTCGGTGGTTCACGCCGTACGCGAGGCTCGGACATTGACACACGCGGTTTAGCTCGAACTCCAAAAAAATTCACTGTCCGGAATAGAAAATAACAGCGACAAGTTAACGGACACGAGTAACGACCGACGATGCGCCGGAGAATCGAAATATCTTACAATGATACCAGCGATAATATCGCGTTTTAATATAAAATACAAGTTCCTCACCTCGTGCGGCCAAGAAGCAGCGAGAGGAAAGAAATTCAGGAAGTGGGAGGGAAGTGTGGTGCTCAAACGGGCTCACCCGATATCGGTGAACTTCCCAAAAATTCTTCTCCACGAACGACAAACGGATATTTATAATATTCGTAATTTAGAAACTAATTTTATAGATTCTTCGATACACGTTCGCGGAGTTTATTTGCGTATATTATATGTAATTCATTACTTCTGTTGAAAGCGCAGTTTCCGGTGTGCGGAAAGCGACCAATCTCGATTGCCATTGGCTGCGCGAGGAGAAAGGAGTGTCGATTCGAATAGTCGCGCAGTCGGTGAAAGTCGAAACGTGAAGGATCGCAAACAATGTTATTCTCCGCGTAAACAATGGCGAGCGACGAGCACAAGAGACTGTCGGGTTTCATAAAAGCGACGCACAATCGGTTGCGAAAAGAGTCCCGAATTTACGGACCCGCCGAAGCTTGGCGCAGACATCTGGCTCGAACCGAAGTTCTGAAGGTTAGAGAACGCGACGAACTCGATCCGACGAAGCACAACTCAGTCTTGTGTGTTTTTTTTTACCTTTTTAAAATTGCAGAATTACGCGACGGCGATGAAGGAATTAGCGACGGATCACTGGAACGACGAGATCGCGCAGAAGGAGAGCGGCACGCAATGTCGGAACAAGTGGATAAGGTCGCAATGTTACGAATATTTTTTTAACGACGGAGCGACAAAGTACAGCCGGAGAGAGAACGACATCAGAAAGAAAATTGTCGATTCGGGAATTAACGCAGAAAGTACGGCGGAATCCTCGATTGTTTCATTCTGTGAAAATGATAGGACGAAGGAAGACAAGCAGAGGATAAAGTTGTTGGACGTAGGTAGTTGTTACAATCCGCTCGGCGGAGAAGAAATCTTCGAAGTAACTCCGATAGATCTGGCGCCGTTTTCCGAAGAGGTATTGCAGTGCGACTTCTTGAACGCAAGATTAGGCGGAGAAACTATAATTTCGAGGGACAAGAGAGCAGTGGAACAGTTGGGAGAGGATTCGTTCGACGCCGTAGTATTTTCTCTGCTTCTAGAATACTTTCCGTGCCCCGAGCAGAGATACTCCTGTTGTCTCAGAGCTCACAAATTGCTGAGACCCGGCGGGGTGCTCGTCGTGATAACGCCCGATTCTAATCACGTTGGGGCAAACGCTAAGATAATGAAATCGTGGAGATTGGTTTTGTCGAGACTCGGTTTCATGAGGATAGTTTACGAGAAATCGCGGCATCTTCATTGCTTGGTATTTCGTAAGTGCGTCGATAAAGACGTCGCGGCCAGATGGGCGAGTTTGCAAAGCGTTTCCGAAAACGATACGCTTCTGGCTGCGGAAAATAAGATATACATTCCGCAAGATTTCCAGACCGCGGTCGGGTCCGAGAAATCTTGCGAGAGGGTCGTGTACGAGGCGGAGGAGTTGGTCAGTGTCTTCGGCGAGCTACCCTGCGCCGACTGCACGTCCGAATAAAGGATTCAATTCTATCGGCGACGCACCGTTTTTGTTTTGTTTCGTTATCCGGCCTTCGCGAACTCACGACTCGCGGGAACGCGAGTTTTGAAAAAGCGCGCCGCTGTCGCAGCCGCGTTCGTTCCGCGACGTTACTTCCGGTAGCGACGCGAAGTCGGTAAATAACCGGTCATGTTACCGACAAATGCGCGCCACTGGCGCTTCATGGCCTGGGATTCGGAAGTGCGTCGATGATGATGTCGCGACTAGATGGGGCCGTTTGCAAAACTTATCCGAAAATGATACGCTTCTGCCCAGGTAACAAAAAGACATCTGGCATAAAAAAGTGATCAAATGGCTTGCATATGTCCGTCCGGATGGTGACTATAAAGCTGCCCTACGTCCGAAAGTTTACTTTTTAAATGGGTCGTAACTTTCGGATAT
This sequence comes from Ichneumon xanthorius, assembly GCA_917499995.1. Classification (NCBI taxonomy): domain Eukaryota; kingdom Metazoa; phylum Arthropoda; class Insecta; order Hymenoptera; family Ichneumonidae; genus Ichneumon; species Ichneumon xanthorius. The sequence continues at coordinate 12,422,213 of OU824205.1, read as the reverse complement.
CGTCCAGAGGGACATATGGAATCCAATGAGATCACTTTTTGATAACTAACTTTTTCGTGCTATCTGGATGGTTGTGGGAAATAAGATAACAAAACTTAAGACAAGTACATTCCGTAAGATATCAATATTTTTGCACAAAGTTGTAAGATAAATATTTTTTTAAACTCCTAGAAATAGAAGGTATGTAGGGCCAAGTACATGTAGTTTTTTTATTACACTCTGTGCGAAAATACCAGTTTTACGCACGCTTCGCAAGACGTGCGCAAAAAACCTCATTTTCACACCTTGCGAAGTAAAATTTTGTCCGATACTCGCGCGATAAAACTTTTTCTAAACTCCCGTGATTGCAGCACTCGTCAGAAAAAGTTGTATCCCACTAGTATCGTAAATAACTATTTCGCCACTTCTAAAAATGCTATAAGATATACATTCCGCAAGATTCCCTTGCGGAAGAAACCTTGCGGAAGAGTCGTCTACGAGGCCGAGGAGTTGTCAACGTCCGAATAAACAAATCAATCCTATCAATTCTATCGGAACGCGAGTTTTGAAAAAGCGCGCCGCGTTAGTCCCGCGACGTGACTTCCGGCAGCGACGGCGCGGTCGGCAAGTGACCGGTCATCTTACCGTCGAACTCGCTACTCCGACTTCCGGTCAAGCTCGATACTCGAGGTTCGATGTTTTCCTCAGCAGCCGCTGGCAACGTCCAGGAACGTTTCGGAGACGCATCTCCGTGTCGCACAGTGCGTATTAAGAAAAAAAGAACCGCGTCCTTCGCCGAATTCGATGTGCGAACAGTTGTGAACAACATTGCCGCTCAGAGACGAAGAACCATCGATCCGTGATGCGAGCGAGCGAGGAACATCGCTCCTCGGCGTCCTAGTTCTCAATGCTATCTGCCGCAAACACCACCGGCTTCACAGTCTAACCTGTCGCACGTCGGAAGAACGCAGGAAATCCCGACGATCCGAAATGGCGGTTGGAACGACCAAAGTCGTTCAGGTAACGAACATCGCACCCCAAGCGACCAAGGATCAGATGCAAACGCTTTTCGGTTACTTGGGCAAGATCGAGGACATAAGGTTGTATCCGACTATAAGGGACGTCGCCGTGCCCGTTCAGTCGAGGATATGCTACATAAAGTTTCACGACCAAGGTAGTGTCCTGGTAGCTCAGCACATGACCAACACTGTCTTCATCGACCGTGCGCTCATTGTTGTCCCTTATCAGAACGGAGACATTCCCGACGAGCAGAGAGCCCTGGAATTAACGAACAATGGAACTGTCGTACCTGGTGAGAAAATTACTCAAAAATTTTGTTTTCCTTTTGCAGTAGAACCTCGCGCGTCCAATCTTCGACTGACCAAGCCGAAGACGTCTGTGTTAGCCGAGGCGTAGGCTCGAATAGTACGGAAACTCTGCTAACAGAGATAAAGTGGCAATGTCAGAGCGTGGAGTATTCTGTAAATGCTACTTTGGAGTATGTTATCTGAGAATTCACTTATTGGACGTACACGCTCCGCACGTTACTTTGGATAAACGAGGTTCTATGTTTCTACTGTTTCAATTAATGCAGTAGATGCGGAGACATTAAATCAATTTAAAAGCGAACTCGGTACACGCATTTTAATGCCATACTGTATTATACAGAAGCAGAGCAACAAGTGGAAACTTAATCTCTGTAAACAATAGTAATAATAACAAATTTTCGGTTTTTGGCCTTGTCCTACGATTTTCTATATTTCTACTAATTTTCTATGAATTTACTTCCATCCTCAGGTCTGTATCCCTCGGAGCCGAAGCTTCCGCCCAACGTGGTCAACGCCATAGAGGGAATCCCTCCGAATCACGTGATCAGCACAATAGATCCGAAGCTGGACGCGAACGCGTTGCCGGCGTATCCGCACCTACCGGGCCACCTGGACAGCCGAAGGATAGAGGAAATTCGTCGAACGCTGGTGGTCGGTAATCTCGATGTTTCCGTTTCGGTGGAGCAGCTTTTGGAATTCTTCATCAGCAACAGCGTCGAGATAAAGTATCTGCGTCTTTGCACGCGAGACTCAGACACCGATCATTACGCTCTCCTCGAGCTATCGGAGCAGTCGAGCGTCGTATCGGCCCTCCAGCTGAACGGCAAGATGCTCGCGGAGAAGCCGATAAAGCTTTGCCACTCGACGCAGGCGATAGCCAAGCCGGAAGCGAAGAGCAACGAGGCCGCACAGAAGGAGATCGAGGAGGCCATGTCGCGGGTCAAGGAGGCGCACAATTTAATATCGGCGGCGATCGATCCGATGATCGGCATGCTGTCGAAGGACAAGCGCAGCAGGAGCGGCTCGCGCAGTCGGAAGTCGCGATCGCGATCGAGGGGACGCAGCCGGCGTTCGAGATCGCGGAAACGCTCGCGCTCCCGGCACAGACGCTCGCGCTCCCGGCATCGGCGCAGATCGCGCTCGCACTCGAAGCGCTCGCGCTCGAAGGAGCGCCGAAGAAAATCGCCGTCCCGCCGGAGAAGCAGCTCCCGCGGTCGTCATCGTTCGAGCTCGAGATCCCGAAGATCGAGATCGAGACGCTCGAGATCGCGATCGAAAGAACGCTCGAAGAAACGATCGTCGCCACGGCGAAGAAGCAGATCGCGCTCACGCAGCAAACGATCGAAATCGAAGTCGCGACGATCGCGATCGAAGTCCAAGTCCAGATCGTCCAAGTCGAAGTACTCGGAAAAGACGAGGGACAAGGACAAGGACAGACGCAGCAAGGACAAATCGGACAGCAACGGAAAGAAGAACGACGGCGATAGGGATAAGAGCGAAAAGAGCGAGAAGAGCGATAAGGAGAGAAGCGAGAAGAAGTCGAGCAGGGACAAGAGGTCCGAGAAGGAGTCGAAATCCGAGGAAAAGTCACGGGGAGGTTCCGATTACAGCGACAGCAAGGACAAGGCCGAATCGGAAAATTAGCCGATCTAAACTGTCGCCCGTCGTGTCTTCTGTGCAACTTAATTTTTCCGTAATGTTAAGTGATTAAAAAAAAAAAACTCCGTTTGCCGATGTCAACTCCCGTCGTGTACTGACGTAATATCCCAATAAAAAATATATATGTCAACGAGAATTTCATGGACGAAACGTTTCGCGGTCAATTAATGCCTCGTATCGATAAATGGAAAGGAAAACACGCGATACTCTATCGATATACACGGGTGTATAAATATAATAATAACAATTGTTTTATTCAATTCTACAGTTACAGTATAACATAACAAAGTAACACGAATCGTTGATACTAAAGTTTCGTTAAAATGATGTAGCACTGTAGTGTCAAACCGCGCCACCGACGCGCGGCGGCGCTGTGTGTTTGTTGCGCTTGGCGTTGTGATAGAGGTACGAGTGAACGCGTAGACTATTGCTGTTCTTGTATTTATTGCCGCACAATTTGCACGTGAGACTCTCGAGTGGACCGTGAATGTAGCGCACGTGTAACTTGAGATTCTCTTTGCGTGTAAAATGTCGCAAGCACCATGGACACGAGTACATACGAACCACCTTGCCCCTCTCGACGCGCAGCGTCGGACCGAGCTCGGACACTACGCGCAGCGTAGTTTCTAGCGGCAAACTACTCCCCGGAATTCCTCTGACCGTCCGCTTTCCTCTGGTGTAACTCGTCCCGTCGCAATGATGGAAGTCCTTCGAATTTGTCAGCTGCGCATTGTTAACTCCTAGTTGAGTACAAACATAGAAGAACCCTGCATCATTTTACGCCCCATTTGATTATTTTTTTTTATCCTCTAGTACCGACGATTTCTTCCGGTTTGCGCTTACCTAACGTTTCCTTTTGGTAATCCTGACTATAAGATAGTTGCTGAGAATTTGGCAAGTAATTTTGGGATGGATCGTTCGTATTCGTATTGAATTTGTAGTTCAACGGCTCTTCCGCGCTGACGGACGTTTCTCTGACCTCCGACGTGTAATCCAATGGCTCGTCTTCCATAGTCGGCAGTTGATTTTGATTTTTGTAATTCTCGTCGAGAATGCTGCTTATCGATCGCATGACGTTCTCCGTTTCCGAATCTGTTTCAGACTGGTTAAATGTATTGCTGGACGTGAGTTTGACTAACGATTTGTCCGTTCGCAAGGCCGAAGGAACACTCCGCAGCGGAGATCTTAGTGGCAGGTTGAATCTCTGCGAAGTTGTCTCAGAGCTGTCCTGCCTAACAGGATCTTCGTCCGTTAACTCTGTTTTCAAAAGATCGTTCGTTCCTTCGATGTTCTCTTCGCCCTCCGAAGCACGCTTGTCCTTCGTCAGGCCTTTTATCTGCAGAGTCTCCGCCAGCTTCAAGAAACTCGATATATCTTCCTGCTTGATATTCACTTCTCCTTGGTACATAAAATGCAGCATCGCCGACAAGTCTCTGTAGTTCACATCCTTCAGTATTACTATAGGATGCTTGCACGTGTTTCCCTGGAAGATAGAAAAAAAAGTACAGTAGTCGACAGGAAATTTTGTCCGGAGAAATATTATTTTGAGAAAAAAAAAAAATTGTACAGCATGCAAACTCACCTCGAAAAGTTCTCTGAAGTACGAACTGCATACTGACAATATAAGTTTGTGGGCTCTAAGTATCTGGCCCTCCGCGGTCAGCGTAACATCCACAAGATGCTCGTCGGTCAGCAGAGTGTACAAGCCGGAAGACAAGTTCGTCGGAAAACTGTTCCACACCAGAGAGAATTGTTCCCCCGACATGGCTTTGTTTCCTCTGTTCTGAAACTACAATTTTTGTGTACCCTTTTTTTTTTACAAGCGATAATTATTTCTTCTGTTCAGAGTACAATTTTTTTGTACCCAAAAGAACAACAGTCGAAATATTCATTGACGATGATCCTCAATAATTTATTTTTTCGACAATCGTCGATAATCTGTTATTTCGATAATCGTCGTTAATTTATTGCTTCGACAATAGTCTATAATTTATAGCTTCGACGATAATTGATAATTGATTGTTTCGACAATCATCGATAATTTATTGTTTCCTCAATCGTCGACGAAAAATAAAATCTTCGCGCCGTTACGAATCGTTACGAGACATCAGTTTAGTCGAAAATTGCAAATTACCTGATAACGTCAGTCGGTCGTCTTCCCTCGGCCGATACTTAAAACGCAATACAATATCGTGTGTGTGTCACGCGTCGCAACTTTGTCCGCCAGCGAAACAACGAAAATTCTCTCCCTCCGTACAACTACGTATCTCGGTTGTATCTTCGATATTTCAATATCGTCGATCGAAATTAAAAAAATCAAACGATTAGCGTGTTCTGTTGTGATGAAATCGTGAATCCCATGTACGCCCGTGACATTGCGACGCTCAACGTTAATTATTATCTTTTGTTTTTGCCTCTCGTTACCTCTAAGTCGGCCGTACTACATGACGATGAGATTCGTATAATTTGAGTCGCGTTTCGAGACATAACGCATAACTACTCCATGAATCATAAGGTATATGCATGGGTAACATGTAAGTAAGGTAACTGCTAGTATGTGTACACATGTGGAATATGCGAAGCTGCAGCGGCAAATACGTAGGTCTCGCGTCTCTCCTTCCACACCCGGACCCGCGCAGCGCCCTGCCGCCGCTTTCCCTCCTCTCCCGACTACCAATTGCATGGGCATTCACACCAGCGTGGCACACGAGCAAGCATGGCTCTACATTGGATCACGCTTCGTTCTCTTTAACACGGCTTTTTTTTTCTTTTTTTTTTTCTTGCCCTCACACCGAAATTCGTTGTGCAACAAGCTATACGGGCGGTCGCTCGAGAGTCGCGTCGGACCAATGAACCATCTCTCCCACCCGAAATCAAACGGAGCGCGAGTAAGTCGAACGAGCGCAGGTTGTAATAACTCGGTAATAAGAAAATATTTCGTTGCTATTGTAGGGATATTATAAACATGCGGGTTTTACACAGTATCTCTCGTATCTATTCTAATTGTATTACAATCTCGTGGCGTTTTCTTGCCTCGGTCAACCCCCTTTCGCAGCATCCAAAAAGCGCACGACCAGAGAATGAAAGTAAAAATGGGTAGCGTTGTTAATTCGTTCGTTGTTGTTTCATCGGTAAGGTTTACTGCGCTTTAGCTTCAGGGTTTGGTACGCAAACAATTTTCAATTTCGCACAGATCGCCGGCCTCGTCGAGCGATCGGTTCGACAAAAGCGTGCATGAGATCGATTGACGGTGGTTTCCAATGAAAATGTTCGCAAAGATCCCTGCTGCAGCTACAGCTACGTTGCTAACCGCTAAAGATCTACGTGTATGGAAAAAATCATCATACAAAAAAGAATTTAAAAAGCCGTGACATGTGCGATGACGTATGTTTGAACGAAACATCGTCTCAAAGTTCTCATGTCATTGTTCCTCTATAAAAATCCATGTTTCTCTTGCACTGGAACTCCTTCAAGGTGGGGCTAAAGATCAATATAACCTCATACTTTGAAACCATTTTTCTCCGAAACGCTTTTTCATTTTATAGAATCCTTTCGGAGATAAATGGATTAAAAACTTTTACTTCGTGTCTCTCGCACTCATACGTGTTTAGCTTTCCCTTAAGGTGAAGTGGAACAAGTTCTAGAACAATTTTTTTTTTTTTTTAAATAAGTGCAACCTATGTCAAGCTGATGGTTTTTAGATTCCAAAACACATTGATACATTACACAATGATACATATTTTATAATTACGGAAGAAAACAACAAGAGAGTCTAAATGTACCATTTTTTGGACGCGGTTTTTCGGCACGTTTCTACATTCGGGCATGTTCCGATCTTTTGGAGAATCATAGATTTCGAGAATTCCGACGTACGAACTCAACTAGTTAACTAAAAGAATTTCTTTGAAATTTACTAATTAAAACAATGAAATTTCTATTTACGCGAAACAATACACAATACTGAAACTAAGCTACGTACAAAGCTGGCTAACCTAACCTCTTCGAACTGCCCGATTATTGGGTCGCGTATGTAGTAACGCTTTTACCAATTTCCGGACACTATATCTTCGGTCTTTTAACAAAAGTCAAAAACTGAAAATAATTTAGGCTCAAAACCCTTGTATATTTTTTTTCTGCGCATCAAATGATGTTTGCAGATACGATTACAAGTGTCAAATTGGATTACTAATACTTAAATTTGTAATAAATCAAATCTACAAGGGAGCGTCCGATGACTGGGACGTGTCCGAGCATTGGAACCGTTACCTTAACGTGATGTTTTTTTTTCACAGGATCATCGATACACGGTGCCACGTCAAGCTAACCAAGATCTTGCGAATGAAGACTAGAATCGCAACAGCTGCGTAGAAGCTCAACTCTCAAAGCTGGAATATCCGTAATAATAAAACGATGGCTGTAAGTCTTTGCTCTGTTAAAGATTAAATATCTTGCATTTTTCTTTTTTTTTCAACACACATTCATGTGGCACAATTTTTTTGTACTTGCAGGCCGAGAAAAAAAGCAGCAAGGTTGCGACGAGAGGGGCCAAACAGATTGTGGAGGAGAATGGCACTACTCTGAGCTTCTACAGAAACATGATTTTCGTGGCTCTAGGAATTTATCTGAGTCTCATGATGTGTTTCTTTGAATTTAATGCCTTGGAGATTGTGAGTGAGCAGAGAGCGACAAAGCTTGCTCTTGCCATAGCCTGCTTATTGACTTTAATCTCGTTGTTACTTTGCAGACCCTAGCGATATTCTCTGGATTGGTGTATGTTGGTAGTTATCAATTCATGACCTACATGGCTCGACCGAAGTACGCCGAGGAAGGCGGCCAATTGCTGGATTCGGGAGTAGACCTGAACATGGAGGGCGGCATAGCCGAGTAAGCTCGCAATTAAATTCAGCATCTTCAACGCTTTTTTTTACCCTTTAACGCCCGACGTATTGGCGTATTGGACAAAGCAGCTATCTTTTAAGTGGCCTTTTCATTTATGATAAAAAAATGCTGGCACGAATTGAAGAATGGTAATGCATCAGCAAGGAACATTTTTTGATCAACAAATTCGTTGAAAAACATTTTTTGTGTTTATGCGGAAATTTGAAAGAGTTCAATTTTTCAAACATTGATTGTTGAAAAAAAGAGTCATGAAGCTGAGCAAAAAAAAATATGTTGTTCGTGATGTAATGTTTAATTGAAAATCTCTTTGTTCCAGGCATTTCAAAGATCTCATTATTCTCACGTCGGGAGTCCAAGTCTCCTCCTTAGTGTCGAATTACTTCTGGCTGCTGTGGCTTTTGGTGAGACTCTGAAACGGTATTGTCCCGTTCCTGAGCATACAATAAAAAAATTGACTACTGATCTTTGATCGCAGGCGCCAGTCAGAGCTTTCTGGATGCTGTGGACCAAGATTCTGGCCCCTTGGTTCTTCTCCGGCCCTCCGGAGCAGCCCGAAGTCGATGAGAAGAAACAACGAAAGATGGAAAGAAAGATGGCCAAGAGGCATTGAAAGTCTCTTAAATTCGTAAACCTCTTCTGTATAAACTGTATAAACTCGAAGTTTCAGGGATAGAGCGAATCACCCCGAACTTCGAGCTTCGGCAGACTTGTTCTTTTTTATTCTTAACGCCTCACTTTCAACCACGTATCTATCTTTTTATCTTTTATCTTCCTGGTGTTGTGTTCATTCGCCGTTCGGTAATCGTCCTATCGTCTGCTGGCGGAATAATTTATATATACATAAATGGGTACTGTAAGGACGTATTTGTTACGATTTACAAGCATCTTCGAGAATAAGAATTTATTTTTAAGAAATTTTATGAATACATTTTTCTTAATCTTAAAGTGGACCATACTCACTTGCCGCCTTTCGAGCCGTAAACTTCAACCAATCCCGAACTCTTTATCGAACCTAACTTCTCGAAACTCTTGGAAAACTACTCGTTTTCATGAGAGGCGCCTCCAACTTTTCACCCGCCGGACTGCACCAATCACATTGCTGCACATCTGAGCCACTCCGTACGGAGAACCTATTGGAAGGATGGCATTGACATAAGCCTAAAGCCAGGAGGAACAAGAAGAAGAAGAAGCTTCGATGACTACGCTTCGCGCTCGCGTAAATAAACCTGTCGTAGACCTGGCGGCATAAAACCAATAAGGAAGAAGAAGAAGAAACCTGCCGTAGTAATTCCGGAGCAAAATTTTAACTAATTGACGGAGCTTGGAACGACCACAACACTAATCCATCGTTAATCCATCCGGCTTCCTTCGGTAAATATCGAATCGTCATTCCGTCATTTACCGTCTTGATTACCGATACAGTTGGTTCTAATTGTTTTGTGCATAGATCGGTTAACCTTTCAAAACGAATACTACGAAGGATATCGGCTGACAACCGTATTTACAACGCAAACGAAACGTTCATACACTTGTCAGGCAGTTGCCCTTCATTGTTGCGTAAGCTAGAACGTCGATCGTTATTGACCCTACTTTGTTGTTGTTTTTTTTGCAACATCGACGACACGTCGATGAAAACAAACAAACCTATAGATTTCATGCATTCTGATGTACAAAATCAACTAGTTGGTATTAACTAAAAAATTTCTTTGACATTTATTAATTAAAACAATGTAAAAATTATATTTTCGTGAAACAATACTGGAGATAAGCTACATAGAAAATTGCCTAATCTAACTTCTTCAAACTGTCCGATAATTGGGTCGTGTATCAGTAACGCTTGTACCAATTTCCAGACACTATATCGTTGGTGTTTTAAGAAAATGGAACAATAGAAAATAATTTTGGCTTAAACCTTGTACAACGATTGTAGATGCGATTACAAGTTTCAAATTGGAATTCTAATACTTAAATTTGTAATAAACCAAATCTGTATGGGAGTGTCCAAAGACTGCAACATGGCCAATTTTTGGTACTGTTACCTTGCAACGTGTCTGTGTTTTGTGAAATTAATTTTTTTTTATTTTTGCAGAAATGGCAGAAAGCTTTGGACGCGATACACCACCTGGATTTTCTCAAAACGAGGAGCCCAAAAGTGCTGGACAGCCATTGGCTGACTTTCTTCTGCAACTGGAAGATTATACACCGACGGTTGGTCATTAACGCTGTCTCGTTTAAATAACAAACAAAAAATATACTCCGTAGCGTTTCTCAATGGAATAATGTCAGTCGTCGCTCGTTTAATTCTCTCAATAATAAAAAGCTTTCATACATTCCTCAGGTGCCGGATGCCATCAGCGAACACTACCTGCACACCGCAGGATTCAACACTACGGATCCAAGAGTGTGAGCCATCCTCGAAATTATTTGTCAAAAATTGGGGTAGAATGTGTTTGTTTTTATTTTTATTTTTCAACTTCCGCAGAGTACGGTTGGTGTCGCTAGCGGCGCAAAAATTTATCTCCGAGATCGCCAACGACGCTCTGCAGCATTGCAAAACTCGAGGAGCCAATCAGAACACCAAAGCCAAGGGGAAAGACCGTCGTTACACACTGACGATGGAAGATTTGACGCCTGCGGTAGCGGAATACGGAATCGTCGTCAAGAAACCCCATTATTTTGTATAAGATTATCTACATAATTCCATCTGCGAAGCTTTACAATCGCGAGACTTCTTCGAGGATCGCTCGTTTGCTGATTACGGATCTTTCGATCGATGTCGGAAACATCGCCTTCCGTTTCGCGAATTCCCGAAAAAGCGGTATAATACTTGGTTGTATTTTTGTCCATCATCGATAAATCTGATAACGAAATTGTCAAACGTGACGCGTAAAAAGTAGAATCACGGAAAACCCGAGCGAACTTCGAGCGTTCACGGCTAACAAATCCTTATCGCCGGTGTACTGATAACAGGAATAGCGTATGAATAAAATAGTTCTCCAAAAAGAGGACAATCACAATTTTCATTGATTATTTAAGCCATAATAGCACAAAATATTTTGAAAGGATTTTAGAAATATTTTCAATCTTTCAAATCTTACGAAATATTTCTAAAGTATATGAAAATAATATTTTGGAATATTTTTCAAACGTAGTGATAAAATATTATGAAATTTGTTTCATTTCGTTTTTCACACAAATATTTTTACTAATGTTCCGTGTTTACGCGAGTGTGTACATACATGCAATTTGGTTTAGTGATGCAATCTTTCACATTTCGCTAAAATCTTTAAAAAAACATTTTAGAAACATTTCAATGTAAGATTTATGAGGACAAAAAAATATTTTATATTTATAAAATATTTTCAATATTTCAACGAAATATTTTTTCAACCTTTCAAAAACATTTCCATGCTATGTGGGAATGTGTATGTGTGTTTTGTAATTTATTATTACATTACAAAATCTATTATCTATTACGGTGAATAAATAAAGCGTATAAGGACACTTCCTCGGATTATTTCTTTCCTCTATCGGATGTGGGAAACATCGGCTCCATTTAGGGAATTCCCGAAGACGCGTGCGTTATAAATTTACAATACTCTGTTGTATTTTTATCCACCACCGATCAATCTAATCTCACGCTATTTCAATTTCTCATCGTAATTTCGAATCCGAAAATCGTCAAACGTGACGGGAAAAAAGTATCTAGAATCACGAAAAACCCGAGCGAACTTCGATCGTTCACGGCTAACAAATCCTCATTACCGGTGTACAAATAACAGAAACAGAGTATGAATAAAAAGAATAGTTCGCTGAAAAGAGAACAATCAAAATTGTCATAGATAAATAACAAAACCTATTATCCTTTACAGTGAACAAATAACGCGTGTAAGGACGCCCTCTCGGATAACTTTTTTTCTCCTCCGAACTAGTGACTTTCATCGGCCCAAGAGGGCAAGACTTGTGTCCGCATGCGCTTTATCTCGCGAGAGAGGAAAAAAAAGAGAGAGAAAAGAAAAAAGAAAACCCATCGGCCATATTGGTGTGTTGTATTGTTCGCTCAGTAATTCCGAAGTTAAATAAGGTATTTTACTAATTTACGTATGCAATATTGGGTTCGTCGACACATTAAATAATCGTACGTCGACCCCGCGTTGAGTTTTCGTTACGTTCGACGTGCCACACGCTCGCGTTACATGACGATCCTGTGTACGAAAAAAAATGTTTGGTTAATATTGCCACCTTGGCTTGATCGGAAACTTACCCTCGTTAAAAAAAAATACGTCATAAATGAAAATCATTTGAGTTTCGTTGGATCGTCGCGGGGCGAATAGTTTGCTCGATTTTGGTTTCGCGTCGTCGCGTCTCGACGCTGTTTCGATCCGCCTCGCGAGATTCACATTTTCGTTCGTTCCGAACATTGAAACGACGTTACTCTGGCCGTCTGTTGCCTCTCCTCAGCACGTTCCTTTATCTCCGTCCACGCACCGCGCCAACAATTCTGTCGGTTTCTTCGGTGATTTAAACAACTTTCGTCCACAAACAATCTGAGGTTGCAAAGCCACTGCGCGTTCTATTATGCAACAAATTCGCCCGTACAAGCCAACGTACCGTCGGCTATTTTAATTCTATTCGATGACACTCGAACAACTTTTGCCAGCTGGTCCTGTTAAAATTTCGTTTCCGCTCAGACTTTCTCCGTGCAACCGTTCGCTCTCGATAGCTCGCACATCCTAATTCGCTTTCAAGGACGACCGTCCGTTACCCGTCTCGACGTCTAACTAAAGACGCTTCCCTCAGCGATTATCTCCATTGCGCACTGTGACGTTAATTGTTTTCCTGCACCCTTTGTCGACTCTTCGCTGGAAGCGCGTGCAATATCCTGACAAGAATCAATGGAAATAGAACGATGGTCCATTGCAAAATTGTTTATTTATTTATTATTATTAATTGATTAAGTACAAATTATTTACATATATTAATCAATCTGTGGTGTCAAGCCAAATTCTTTGCTTCAAGTATTAATAATAAAGTAATTTAGCAATTGACTAGTTAATTACTTTTTACCGTTTGTTTTCTACTCCAAATAAATATTTTCTTTTTTAGCGCACAAAGTGTGAAATATTTTCTAGTTTTTTTTTTCTTTATATATAAACACAAAAGATTTAGTAATTTGTTAAAATGTACAAAGGGATTTTCTTGTCTACTACTATAAATAAATAAATCGCTAGGTTGATGGATAATTATGTGTATCAATTATTGTTTTTATTATTTTTTTAATGATGTTTATTTAATTTGATTGGTTTTTGCAGCAGAAAGTGCGTCATGACGGATTCTATGAAGTTTGGTCCAGAATGGTGAGTTGAATTAATTTTTTTACGTTTGCGTTTATTGATGGAAAAAATATACGTGGATTGGTCTTGGAATAATTTTGGTACAAACGATGAACTTTGTTTTTTTTTTTTTTATAGTTGTATTATATATTTCGAGTAACAAACCTTGGAGTAAAAATTGAAAAGTCTTTGTTTGGAGCGGTGTATTGAATTATTGAAAACAATGTTGTTCGCAGGTTGCGCAATCTGTCTGGAGACAGTTGTAGCAGCGGAGGTGGCGGCGGAGGGACGACAAACTTAATCACTCCCCGATACCAACTGGCGGAGCATAGATACGGCCGCGAGGAGATGCTTGCTCTGTTCGACCGCAACTGCAAGCCGCCCGAACAGTTGTCCGGCCTCCAGTCCCTTTTCGTTGAGAAAACTCAACTTCCACTCGCTCTCATACCGATGACAGAGGACGAAACGGTGAATTTCTTTTATGATTACTTGAAAAGAAAATTTGGTTCGTTGGCTATTTAAAAGATAAGAAAACTCAGATTTGCAGCTAAGCTCAAACTGTTTATTGTTTAGAAACAATTTCGGTTGTTACGAAAATTAATGATAGACGTTATTTCACACCCTCAGATCAACGGAGTGAAATCCCTTGTGCAATCGTCAAACGAGTTGCTAGACTGTTGTTCCAGGTGTGCATTCGTTAAAGATCGTGCGTGTCTCGATAAAATAACAGTTTAACTGGAATTTTCCTAAAAAAACAAACAAAAAAATAACAGAACTGAGACTCACAGCTACAGGCAAGCTGTTTATTGTACGCAAACAATAAACAGACGTTATTTGGCACCTTCGAATGAACGGGATAAAATCTCTTGTAAGGTTGCCATACGAGTTGCTACACTGTTATTCTAGGTGTGCGATTTGTAACGTTGCGGAAATTGGTCGGAAACAGCCCGGCGTAGCTCAGTGAGAGGGAAAAGTAAAAAGTCAGGGAAAGAGTAAATCGTCGTCGAACCTTCTATAAATAAATACAAAGCACATTAAAGGAAGCCTTGAAAAAAAGAATAAGAATTAAAAATTAACACAATAATTAGGCATTTTCATTTCCATCATTAATTTTTTTTAATAGCCAAGATTAGAAGCTTCCTCAGAAAATTTTTTTAATTTGTCAGGGAAAAGTCGGAGAATTTTTTTCGGGAGATAAAACGGCCACGATGGGTTCCGACTGTCTGTACAGAGTAATGTACTTTAAAGTATCACGCGTGGCCACGAATAGTTTCAGTCGACTGAAAAATCTCTGGACATAGCGCGAACTAATCGGAAACGTAAAAAGAAGAAGAAAAAATAAATTCACAAATTCCGGTTGAGAAAAGTATCCAAGTTATCGTGGCAATAGCAAATTTGGCGATGGGCAAGTTTTTCCAGAAGGTACATAGTATGGAAGGTCGATACTCCAAGGAGTCGCCAATAACAATTTTCCCCTACAGTCACGATCACTTCACTACCGCCATCTAAAATCTGCAGCTCTCACCAATTTCCGTCCCTCGCGATATTCAATTATACAAATAATTTCAAAATCTCGCAAAGATGAACACAAGATAGTACGATTAATGTTATTGGCGACACCGACGTGCCGTCTGTTTCTGTTGTACGCTCGAGTGTTGCATCTTATATCGGGAAGTGTGTCATACGATTTGGATCTAAAAATACAGCACTCTGGAGCCCTTGTGCCAGAGACACTTAGTTGGCCGTAGTCAGTCCGTTTTCTCGTCCTTCGGCGAATATACCCGCAATCCCTCCCAGTCTATCGAGCGTTCACAAACAATGGCTGATGTTGGTTTTCTCTTGTACGGCGATTGCGGAAATCTCGTAAGTTCGTCCCCTCGCGTATCCGAGCCGTTCTCGCCGGTACCTCGTACGAGTTACCCGGAAAAAAAAGAAGAAAACGTCAAGTCTAAAGCTATTCTTCTCAACACTGACATAATGTTTATTTTCACCTCCGCATCTACAATTATTTTTAGAGTCCGCCAGACTATCGCTAGCGGCTCTTTAAACTCTAACACGACGTTAGAAACTTTCCTGCCCGTTCGTCGTGCACTGCGAATGTGCCGCGACGATTCGTTCGTGAATTTATCGAGTGTGATCTTTCTGCGAATAACAGCGGCTGTGGAACGGCGGAATCGCTACTCTCACTGGTACCGGACGAGGCAGAGGCGGCAGCGTTGATCGCGGGGGACGCATCAGAACCGGAAGAGGTCTTCTGTATTCTTCTTATTACACGCGTGGCGTCGCCTACGACGATTCCGGGGACGGGAATCGGATCGAATCACAATCCTACCAGGTAGACGACCACAAAGATCTATCATTGATATTATGCTTCGGCGATCGATTGTCATTTGTTTTGAACGTCCCCTTTCGCGTTTGATTCAACAGGCAAGAAGCCGGCCCTTCGATAGATCACAGAGCGAGCGTGGCTGGTCAGAGCGCAACGGGATTCCAGATCCTGGCGAGTGGAATGGATCGACGAGCCCGAGGAAGGAGATGAGTAGAGGAACGAGTGGCAGTTCACTCATGGAGGGCAATTGGCGAAGACAACGGACCGGTGGCGAGGACGAGGAAGGCTGGCGCGTTGCCTCCCATAATCGTGGAGAAAAATGGGGTAGGTTTTTGTCGCTGGAATAAAAATAAATAAAAATTGTCGCCGGCTCGAGTCGATCTCTGACGATTTCTTTCTTTAGTCAGAGGAAGTTGGCGCGACGGGGGTGGCTCGGATAGAGCCAGAATGGAGAGAGCCGACGGCGAAGGGGAAGATATTCGAGGCAGCGGGACAACCGGGCGCTGCGACCATAGAGGAAACCACAGATGCTTTCTCGATTCATCTCATCGTCATCCAATTCGCACTTCCCGCACCTGGGAACCCAATCATCACGACATCCATGACAATCTGCCTGAATGGTGAATGTCACGTATTTACAACAATTTTTGGATGCCCCATTTTCCCCCAACGATACATCCGGATTTTCAACCCCGTTTTGCCCCACGTACCACCACCACAGCCATCTACAAGTTATTGGAAAATTGCGTTTTGCCCACCACCACAGCCATCCAAAAGTTATTGGAAAATTGCGTTTTGCCCCATTATTTCATTTTGGCCCGCTGTCCCCTAATAGCCAATCGGCATCAGTTTTCTAAAATATTCACGAATGACTTATGAATAATTTGCGATATTTTCCAGGGCTACCGAGAATCCAAGCGAGAGTGGCGGAAGTTTCGACGCATCGGGCGCCTTTCATGGCGGAATGTATTCCGACGACGACGACGACGGAATAGTTAGCGCCGGCGGGGCCCAAGAGATTAGACCGAGATGCGTTTCCGAGGGTAATGGACAGACGAATAGCGGGAAAACGAGTAATAAACCTTTGCCCTACAGCAATAGCGTTAATCAGGGACAGAGCGTTAATCGCCATACGAGTACGACGTCGAGTACGGCAAATCGTGAGAGGCCGAAGTCCCTTCATCCCTTCGAGGATAAAGATGGTTCTGTTGAACAGGAAAGAAGAAGTGTGTCACCGACGAAAACGTCGACGATTCAGCAATCCAACAAAGTTCCGTCATCGCCATTGACCGGCGTGCCGGCCCGAAAAGTTCAGGGTCCGGCGAACATCGCGAAAGCGAACGAGACGAGCGGCGTCGCTAGTCCGATGCAGGGACCTCAGAGATCGAAATCATTCGTCGAACAGCCGCAGAGCAAGTTGCCGGCGAAAACTGAAATGGGCAAGCAAGATCCGGCGATTCTCGCAGCGTGTCAGAAGGGCCCGATGCCGCCGGAAGCGCGCAACGCCGCGAACGCCCCGAGCGAGGAGACTTCCAGGCACAAGACCGAGGACGATTTCGACAGAATGAAGGAGGAAGCCGACATGCTCGTGGCGAAATTGATGGCCGACGAGGAGAGTCACAGAGAGGAAGCGGCGAACGTCGTGCCGCCGCCACCGACCAATCACGTTAATCCAATGCCCGCCGGAGCTCAACAAGAGAAATGGTTCTACAGAGATCCACAGGGCGAGGTTCAAGGACCTTTCTTGGCTAACGAGATGGCCGAATGGTGCAAAGCTGGATACTTTACGGCGGGTCTGATGGTGAGAAGAACGTGCGACGACAGGTACGCGACTCTCGGCGACCTTATGAAAATGTGCGGTGGTCGCGTGCCTTTTGCTCCCGGACCACCGATTCCACCATTGAAAGTGAGTATCGTTGATTATAAAAATAATCGAAAACTAAAAATCGGTGGGTCGGTCTGGTGGTCGGCGTGCTCGCCTCTGAACCGGAGCGCCGGCGGGTCGAGGGTTCGATATCCGGTGCCGTCGCTCCGTCGAGAAATAAAAATATAGCTGTAGTCCATGTTTACATTCTTCATTTCGCATAATTTATTTTATTTATTTATTTATTCCTGTTATATACGGGACCAGGCCTATGTGACAAGATTCTTACATACGAGTGTGCGCATGCACGCATAATGTGCCCATAGAATCATAAAAGCGATACAAAGAAGTGGTCTTATGTGAACAGCTAAAATATACATTGCTACAATTCTCGGTGCAACCCGACGTAGCTCCGATGCCGTGAAGCGAATCTGAGATCGACTGTGTCGGCATAGGTTTTCTGCAGTTACCCTTCTGTCTTTACTCGTAAGACTAAGGCGAATGCGATACATGGGGGAAGTCGGCGAGGGTCGCAAAAAAAAAAAAAAAATACGGGGATTGGCTCGGTGTTTAAGGACAAAAACAGAAATGGAAAAAAAAAATAAGTGAGGACTAATAATTAGACATTAGCCGAGCCGACCCGCTATAAGGCATCAAGTAGCTTTGAGAAGGGACCATACATGTAAAATAAAAAACATAAAACAATTGAAGAGTAAAACACCAAAGAATCGTCAAATGCTAAACGATGTAATATTCTCTGTTGAAGATGACGGAGCAACTACCACCTCCACCGGTCGTCGCGAGCTCCGTACCAGCTGGAATGCCTGGCAGTGCCTTACCCAAGCCCGGGATGGAAAATCCTCTTCTTCTACTCCAGTATCAGCAGATGAGATTGCTCCAGAATCAGCAGATACTACTTCGTCAATTGAAAGCCTCGGCAATAACGAAACTCTCGCAATCAGATCACTGGGCAACCCTAAGTCCCGTCGAACAAAATCAATTGATACTGCAGTACGTGATGCAAGATTCGGAAGTTCGCGACATGCCGATGTCCGCCGCTCACACCTTCGCCCCGCCTCTCGCTCCGCCGCCCACCAATCCCGTTATGCAGCTGTTCAATCAGATGCAACAGGTGAATCTACGGCGTCGATTGGGGATCGTTCTCGAGTTTCGCGACTAATTCTGATGTTGATTCGTTTGTCCGACAGGCCAAGTCCCAGGCCGACAATCATCTGCCACCGAATCCTCATCAGCCAGCCCCGGTTCATCCCGGACCCGTGGATCCGATTCAACAACTGATCCAACAAATGGGTGCAATTCAGAATGTGCCGACTCTCCCTCAGCAGAGCATGAATCAGCAATTGCCGGTTCCGCAGTCGCCTCAGGATGATAATCCTATCAAGTCGCTGCTTCGTCAGCTCAACGTCAACGCTAACGGATATCCTCAGGTCTGTCCGATGGAGTCGGTCTGGCCGCAGCCGCCCCCACAGATCAATCCTCAATTCACAACGCAAAACTGGTTGGCGCAGGTAAAATTTTCGTACCCTTCTCCGCATAAACGATTCGTCTTACATTCACACGACATTTCATCGAATGCCTCCCACAGGTCAGGCCTGTACCAACAATACCGCCTGGCAAAATGCCCAACTTATCATGGGACCTACACAGTAAGGAAATGAAGACTGAACAACAAATTTTAGTGAGTATCTATCCGGTTCAAATAGGAATTTTGCTTCCTCATATATTTCATTCATTTTGAAATTTTCATATCACTTTTTTATGGAAGTTAAAAATGGAAATTTTCGTATCGCTTCATCATAATGTTCCTTAATTCGTGAAGCTTCCTCTATGTGGAAGCCAAAAATACAGAAAATGCTTTCTCATAGAAAAAGCTTTGCGAATAAAGGAACATTATGAGAAAGAGATAAGAAAATTTCAATATTTAACTTTTATGGGGAAGCGATCTGAAAGTCTACATTTTAAACCTTTAATAACTGATGACTAATGTCGAAATAATAACAATACAGGAGGAACAGAACATTAGGGTACACGAAGACAGAAAAAAGGAGGAACTCAGGAAGCAAGAGGAATTGCAGCGTCAGGCGGAGGACGAGAACGCGAAGAGAAAGTTGGAGGAGGAACAGGCGCGACAGGCGGAAGAGGCGAAACGCAAGGAGGAGGAGAAGAAGCGAAAGGACGAGGAGAAGAGGCGAAAGGACGAGGAGAAGCGCAAACAGGAGGAGGAGCTCAAGAAGAAGGAGGAGAAGAAGCGCAAGGAGGAGGAGAAAAAGCGCGAGGAAAAGCGAAAGCTCGATGAGGAGAACAACAGAAAGAAGCAAGAGGAAGAGAAGAAGCTACGCGACGAAGCTGCGGTTATTAAGAAGGAGATGAAGAAACGAGAGGAGAAGCTGAAGAAGGAGGAGAAGGCAAAGAAGTTGGAGGAAGAGCAAAAACTACAGGAGGCAGTCTCGCGGCTCACGTAAGGATTTTATCCATCGAAAAACGGCGGAATAAGTAAAATAACTGTTGTTACTTTAATACCATTTCGGGATTTTTTTTCTCATCGCAACAGAGCCGACGAGGATCGACAGAAGGCCGAGGCCGAGATGATCCGCCGGCTAGCGCAGAGACGACGGGAAGCCGAAGCTCTGAGGACACTGCAGGAACGCAGCAAGGCACCGTGGGCTCAGGCATCGCAAGCACCACCGCCAGCCTCGAACACGTCTCTCGCCGACATACAGAGGCTCGAACGCGAGAAGAAGGCCGTGAGTTTATAAAAAATTAATTCAATTTTATTTATTTTACGGATTTCTCCTTTACAATCAGAATGTATAATAAATCTCCCCGTTTAATTCAGGAGATGCAGCGATTCCAGCAGATGATGAATCAGCAGATGGAGCAGCGCAAAGCCGCCGAGGCAGCGCAGGAAGCATCGGCTCTGGACTCGTCGAAGCGTCTGCAGTTCAAGTGGGCGGAGAAAGCCACGCCGACCACCGAGCAACCGCAGGTCAAGAGTTTGGCGCAGATCCAGCAGGAAGAACAGGAGCGCATCGCGAAGGTCAAGGTAAACCAGTAAAAAAAATCTTCGACACAGAAATGGAGACAAGAGTAACCGAAAAAAAAACAGTGAATTAACGGTAACATTAAACTTCCAGCAGCAAGAAAAAGAGCGTCAGGAGAAGGTGAGCCAGAAGGAAACTGCGATTGCTATGCAAAATGCTGGAATCTGGGGTACGGCTTCGCAGTCGTTGAACTGGGCGAGCAGTGCCAATTCGGGTAGTGCAGCGTGGGCAGGCAGCGCCGGCGCCGGAGGTTTCTGGGACGAGCCAGCACCATCGAAGCCCGCTGTCGCCACGAAACAGCCTGCCAAGCCGGCCGTGGTCACACCGAAAGCTCCGGCCGCAAATCCCGTCCAGGCGCAGCAGCAACCGCAGCAGCAGCAGCAACAGCAGCAACAACAGCAGCAGCAACAGCAGCAAAATAACAACAAAGCAAACAAGAGTAAAACTAAGAAGGACGAGGAGCTCGTGAAGAAGCTCTTCGAGAACAACACTGCCAAGACGGATGACTTTACTCAATGGTGCAGCAGAACCTTGAGCGGACTGCAAGCATCCGTGGATAGTAAGTTATTTGGTGATATCAAAGGGTAAACCGGTGCGTTGGTCTGGTGGTTAGTGTGCATGTTGCTCTGATCCCAGACCGACTGCATTGGCACAGGTTTTCTGCAGTTTTATTATGCCTTTAGTCGTAAGACTAAGGCGAATGCAATATAGGGGGCAAGTTCGCTGTAGCCACCAAAAAAATATTAGGGGACTGGCTCGGTGCGTAAGAACAAAAAAAAATGGAGAAAAGAAAGAAGTGAGGACTAGTAATGTCGCATCAACCGAGCCGACCCGCTATAAGGCAGTAGCTTTGAGGAGCAGGGAATAAATATAGATGATTTAAAAAATAATAACTTCAAGGGGTATCGGCGTCGTAGCTCGTGGCTTTAAATGATTGTTCATTTCTATCTTTCAAGTTCCAACGTTCGTTGCATTCTTGCGGGATATCGAATCGGCGTACGAGGTCAAGGAGTACGTTCGCATGTACCTCGGCGACAGCAAACAGTGCGCCGAATTTGCGAAGCAGTTTTTGGAGAAGCGAAGCAAGTGGCGATCAGCTCAACGCCCGCAGGCCGAAGCCGATGATCTTTGCAAACCGGCGCCAGCGGTCAATCCCAATGCTCCAACAGAATTCCAAGAAGTCAAGGTAACTTTTTTTCTTATCGCTTTTGTAAACTTAAATTTTTTTTTTTTTTTTTGAAACTCCAACTCATCCATGCTTATTGTATTGCAGGGCAAGTCAAAGAAGCCGAAGAAAGGTAAGATGTTCAAAGTGGACAGCAGAATCCTCGGTTTTAGCGTGACCGCGGCAACGGATCGCATCAACGTCGGCGATCGTGACTACGGTGAGGGCGTTTGAGCCCTCGGTTCTTCAGCGATCTAAAAGGTTCGATGAAGTTGCGCGACGCTAGGCTTGTCAGAGACGGTTCGTTATTTATTTATTTTTCTTTTTTTTCCCGTCATCGTTGCCCAACGTTGTTCTGTTTTTTTCCGGGCCACCTGTCGGAATACTCCTCTTACGCTAAAGATTTTCTGTGAAAATTACGATGGAGAAATCCGAATATATACATACTAGTGTTGTGTTCGATTCCGATGAACGACAGGCGTCGCGGAAATCCAAAGGAGACACGCAGCGGCAGCGCTTTAACGTGGGCAACAAATGTGACTCCTCGTTTTCTTTTTTTTTTTCTTTTTTTTCAATTTGGAACAAGCTCTCCCGATTGTGTTTCCAAACCTGTATTGTACATACTGTTCGAACGAGGAAATACTACCGACTTATCGATGTCAAATTATCATGACTAGCGTAAGACGTTCTGTATCGAAGAGTTTTTTAATGCTGTTACTTTCGATGCGTGTACCCAAGATAAAACGATAAACAGAAGAAATGATAAATGGTCGAAGAAGAAACGAGAAGAGATGAGAAACCATTACGATGGGAGGGTCTGCTGCGAGCGGCATTGTCTTAAAAAAAAGAGAGGAACAAAAATCGCAATTACAATGGCACTCACATTAATTGGTTGTTCTTGGCAAATATAAAACGCAGAGTAATAATGTTCAATGCTAGATCGTTATTGAAAACCCGGCTTCTCCAGTTCCGACCGTTAAAAATCCCCGTCGAACTTCGGTCAGAGAGTCAACGTTACCAAAAGTATTACCTCGTACAGCCGGAAATATCGGCGAATAACGAAGATCGATAATACTTCGATAAATTTTTTTTTCTTATCGAGTACGCAAATACTTGTGAACTTTCACTCTCGCGAGTGGCACGTCCTTCGAGTCAAATAAGCGTTTGGTGTTCTATTGCCCTCTTCTTTGTACGCGTCCGGAAAAGCAGTTTTTCTTTCAACTATGAAAACGAATCTCAATTCGATTAGACGTTAAGTCTTGCAAAGACAATTCGAGCTCGAAAGAATTGATATATATACATATATACACGCATTGCATAATAATTCCGATGTTAGGATTCCCGCAGTACGCATTTTACGTAAAAGCTCGTTAGGCGTGAACGTGAGTACGCGCTGTTCGCCGTTTAAAAGCATACGATCGCCGCCCCGTAGTATTACCTACAAGCATGAATTAACTTTGTTTTCTTTTTTTTTTCAAGCATGTACATAGACGCTCGATTTTAAACGTAGATTTTCAACCCGCGAATCTCAATGTGGTAAACGATGCTCAAATAATGAAAATAACAGAATAAATTAAGAAAAAATAAAGAAAAAAGGAAAACGTTAAAACAATTAGAATCATAATTCGATAACTTTCCATTGACGTCGGTGTAGTGTGTAAATCGTAGAATTGTCCAGAGGAGCTCTTTCGATAATTGGCAGACCCGTGCATGAACGAAAGGTGAGAAAAATTAAGAAAACAAAAAAAAAATGCCCCCGTCCTTGAGAGAGTGGATCGGATCTTTTTAACAGAAATTCGAGGACGTCTTAGCGTTTGCATTGGACTCGTTGTAATACAGAGCGTCGAACGAATGCGCTGACGAAGGCGTCGAATACTCTGCAGCATCGAAAATCGAACGTTCGTGATGCCGCGAAGGTTGTTGGACGAGAGCGGAGGCCGCCCTTCCGTCAAGAACGCTCGGGCTCGGAGCCTACTTGGCGGAAGGGCGTCGAGGGCTCTTTATTGAAAGATTTATGTGTAAAATAGATAATTGTACAATACTACAGTGATGATCGAACGAGCCGGATGAATGATTGATATTGTGTATCATTATTATCATTATTATTGTATCTAACGTACAACACGATAAAATAAACATTATTATATTTTCGATCTGGCTTTTATGGAATTTATTTTCAATTGGTTTACATTTTTTTGTTTTTTTTTTTGTTCTTACAATCAAAATTCGTTGTTTTTATTTTTTGTTTTTTTTTTTTACATACATCGGAATTTGTTGCTTCATTCCTAGCGGACAATCGAAATCGTTCGAGAATCATAGCTAGGTGTATTACGTTAGGTTTGCCTCGATAACGAAGAAAGTCGAGAAATTAAGTTTTGTACGTCGTTGAATTGTACTCTTTGGCGATAACCGTGATATCTCTTTTTTTTATACTGTACAATAATAGCAATCACATTTTTTTTTCTTTTCCATAGATAATCTCTGTATACAATTAATACTTATACGTAGACGTAGCGCGCGTATCGTAGAGAAGATTCGTCGGATACGAGGTGGAAAGAGCGATCCTCCGTGAGATCACGCCGATATATGGCACAGGCGCACAAGGTACGTGAAAATCATAAAACGGACCGTAGAAAAAGCTGAATCAACAATTTACAAGCAGCCCGAGGCTCGGAATGTACCGCCGAGATATATCCTTGGATCTCGAGGAGTGTAACGAGTCGTAGAATTTTTATTTCTTTTTTTCGAATTTTTTTTAACAATGAATATTGCTAACCACAAAAGCTCGCCGTTAAATTTGTCTGCATCATTAAATTTCTTTCCGACCTATATCTGTACAAATATTAGTGTTCTAAGAATCGAGAAACATTCGTCGATTTAGGCAACGTCGATCGACGATTCTACAACGGGACTATTCGCGCGCGCGATTATTCAACGTCTACGAGGAGCTTCGCGCGCTCAACGCAAAACCCAGAGGTAAGCTATCACCGTACGCTATACACGTTTTACCGGATGCAAGTAAATTGTCGCGATAACGAAATAACTTATTCACAATACTGTTACACCGTTCATTTTCTAGCGTTCCCTAGCGTGTTCTTCCCAGAAGATAAGTTTTTTTTTCGACACATAAATATATATATGTACAAAGAGCGTAGTCGTAAACGTTAACGCGTCGTTACGACGTGTTGCTGGTACTCACTCTCGTATTTTCGTTTCTGAGGTGAGGCTCGCTTTGGCATTGTGCGTAATCTTTCGCGATGTCGATGTACTGCGAAAAAAAAAAATTTAGGTGATAATCAGAGAATTAATGGATTCGCAGTTCGTAGATAAATTAATTCGATACACAAATACCTTTCTCGGTACGAAATATTCCAGTATCCGGAGAACGATGTAGCACAGCGAGACGACCAGCAAGTAAGGCAACACCCCGCTCGAAACGTAACTCGCGAGCTGTTGTCCCAAACTCTTTTTATCCTCCCTCTGTACGAGATCGTAGACGATTTCCGTTCTTCGGGTAACGTCGAACCAGTTGTAGAAGGATACAATCTTATTGTGAACCTCCGATGGACATATTATGTTTCCGGCTTTGTAGTCCATTATAGCCTGGTCCAATCCTTCTATCAGCGCCGCCACGGTGGGCTCCACCAGGTAGATGAGATCAGGCGGCAATACTTCCGGAATTCCACCGACCCTCGTCGATACAACTTGCAAACTGTGCAAAAAATATCATTAAGTATGCATCACTCATACATTTCCAACCAAAAGTTAAATTCGATCAAAATTTCGGTACTTCGCGGTATGCCAAAAAACTGAAAAAAAATCAGCCGTCTTAACGATGTCAAGACCTTTGATTTTACATAATAATAATGCTAAAAATTTCACTTTTGGCTGGGATGTCCGTGTGAAGGATCCTTAACAGTTGTTCTGCGAATCTCATAAACTTTACGGGATTATTTTATATTATTATAATGATCGTTTACCCGCAAGAAGCGGCCTCGACGATCGCCATGCAGTAAGCCTCTGTCAAGCTTGTATTAAGAAATATGTGTCCCTTGTTCAATACGTGCTTGACCTGCGAGTGCTCGAGACTACCGAGCAAAGTTACTCTGTGCTGCAGCAGATTTCTCTCTCTTATCTCCTCGATGAGCCATCTCTTCGGTCCGTCGCCACCGATCAAGAACTGGACGTTCTCATATCTCGAACATATCTCCGGTATTATGTGAGCCAACAAGTCCACTCCTTTGCGGTAGACCAATCTAGAGACTACGACGATCGTAACTACGAAAAACAAGATGACATAAAATTTAAACGTTTCGATCGAGTCTTCCCAAATTTGGTAGGAATCATCGGCCGATTTTTGCGCCAAATTTAATACGCGAATTACGTACTACAATTATTCTTTCTCTTGCTAGTATCCGGCGTGAAGAGTGCAGTATCGACAGCGTTCGGAATAACCGAAACTCGATCCTTGCGAACTTTGGCACGTAACACGGTGTTCTCCTTTCCCGTGTGAGAAACGCATATGCAATGATTGCAGTCGGCAAGAGACATTTCCAGGCATTTGTTCGTAAGAACTGCGGAGGCGTCGGCAAAACCGAAGAGGGAATGATCGGTGAAGACGGTCTGTAACACGAAAATGGTAAATATCGAGCGGAGGATTTCGCGATTTTTTGTCAATATGCCTCTCACCTTCAAACCCATGAGCCTTCCGACCAGCATACCTTCGTGCGCGAGGGCAGAAAACGCGGAATGTCCATGGATTATTTCTATCTGTTCTCTGATGAAGATGTACCTGATTAGCGGAACGGAGCAAATCATCGTGGGAAGAACGCACTGATTGTAGAAGACCTTTATTGGCAAGTAGTAAACCTGAAAAATGATGTGTACAGATTATTTATTTGTTTACGAAACACGCCCTTTTGTAAAGAAAAAATATAGATATTGAGAGAAAAATAAGGTTTCGTTTAGTCGTACAGTATATTCCGGATAAGTGAAACTATAAGATCACGATAAATTAAATTATAATAATCTGGTGTTAACGGGCGGGAAGTTTGGGAAAAAATTGTATAAATAATTAATTATATAAAGAAATAAGTAAATAAATAACCATACCTTCAGGCCATTGGTCATGTAGCGTATTCCCACTCGATCGCCGTAGGAATGCGTAAGAACCACGACTTTGTGGCCTCGGCGAAGTAAACACTGAGAGAGATTGAATATGTGCTCCTCCACTCCCCCCATATTGGGATAAAAGAAATCGGAGACCATGCTGGAACGAAAAATATTAGCTTACCGAAATTTACAACTTAATTTTTGTTTTCTAAATCGAACGACACAAAACACTACGGAACTTCATGAATAAATGAGGTTAGTTCGGACTATTCAAAATATATATTTTTTAAATTAGAGGTCATTGGATAAACGTTAAAAATTAGCGTACCATATTCGATATTTGGCCTGGTCCATATTAATAGATCGTGACAAGTCTTGTACTACATCATAGTGAGATGTTTAAAAAAAATCTCTGCCATCGCGACCGTGTGTGTTAGTCATTCCGCGCCATGTTTGTTTGTGCGTGTTTGTACGGACGAGATTAGGGTGGAGGATTTATCAATCGATAACAGAAAAAAAACGTGCTCTCCGATAACGAGACTTTTTTTACTGGCGGATACAAAAATCTCCGATTGATCAAGCTCGTAGATTTTTTAGTCAAACTTGATCACGCATATAGCACAGAAATATTTTTGAAAGGTTTCAATAATATGTCTTAGAAATATAAAAAATATTTCGTGCCATCGATAGACAAACGGCACGAAACGCAGCACATGACACAATAATTACGGCATGTGCAGCACGTGCCGTAATTATTGTGTCATGTGCTGCGTTTCGTGCTGCTTTGTCTATCAGGGATATAGGTAATAACTTTGTTCTAATGTCAATCATAGTCCGCCAATAAATATATATAAAAAAACAAGGTGGACTTAAAAAAAAAGAATTTATCCCCTCGAAATTAAAGGGATTGTCTAACGCGAAAAATCGCTATCTCTCCCACACTCCTGGTTTCGTGGAGTGCCTTTCACCTCACCTTAAAGAAAATAATATTTTAATTTCATTATTTTATTATAGAAAGTTCTCGCGTGTGACTATTCCTACCTAATAATAACTATTTGATTTTCGCTCATATTATTTACATTTGAATCGGACAAATCGCGCGCCGCGCATAATTTTATTATCGATTAATATCGCGGTTACCGACTACATATAATTCAGAATACGGTAAGGCCATCTGTCGTAAAAACGTAATTTCTAAGTGGTCTCAAGAGAGACGTACCTAGGACGTCTATAAAATGCTTGCATGCTGCATGGGCGTCGTAGTGCAGCATCTTCTCGGCGCAGCGGGGATGCGCACGGGTCTGCTCTCCACGTCGGTATTACAGACGCTTACCGCCGGATGATTTTATTCTCTGACACAAAACTTAAAAATTAAAAACAATTTAGATGCAGATTTATTTATTTTTCTTCTACTTTTTACGGAAGCGACAAGCACTTCTTCTTCTTGCGGTGACGTTATGAAAATGCTGCGCTAACGCAACGATAAACAGGTTGCACAGCTGTGTTCCAGCCACCCTCTCTTCGCTGTCGTTCCCTCGCGCGAGACGTTTTGTTGTCCCAAATGACAATAGTGCCAGCTCGATTGGCAGAGAACTCGTCGTAGCACGTCGTAGATTCATTCGCAACAGTTCGTCGACTCGCCCTTGACGGATTCATTGAAAAAATGTTTTTATATATATTTCAATCGTATCGTAACAAATAAATTGAATTGGACTACCGTAATTTTACGGGACGGCGATAGAGCTCCTGGATTGTTGGCCAAGCATTATTAATAAGCTTGTTCCAAAGATAAAAATAATAATAAAAAAAGATTTTTTTCTCAATCATAGTCCGCTATCAGCTGAGCGCTCCCGCCTCCCCCCCCCCCCCTCTCCCTCGTTCCGTCGCGCGACCATTTGTTGTCCCAAATGGCAATAGTGCCAGCTCGGCTGGCACAAGACTCGCCGTACCGCCTCGTAAATTCGCAAGTTCGTCGACTCGCGCTCGACGGATTTGCATCGACAGATTGTTTTTCTGTACACTTCGACGTGTACTCGTAGTAAATAAATTGAATTCAATTGACGCCATTTTACGGGTAGGCGAGAAGAGGCGAAAGAAACGTGTGCGCTCTCCAGCGCACATCAATAAGCTTCAGCTGTTCGTGCAGACGATGCTCCGGTACGCGGTGGTGACACCCACACGCTCGCCTCTCCGGTTCCATTTGACGGAAAAACAGTGCCTCGCGGAGAGGGGGTGAAAACCGCACAACAAAAATCTCGACAAGACCACCGAGATGTTTCATCGACGATGCGGCGATCGTGTTAATTTGATTAACAACAATTGCACGGCCGAGAGAAATTTCTCGACTTACGATTATGGACGTGTACTGAGCGCCGAGCCGCTCAAGGATGACGAGATTTTCGAAGTTCGCATCGATAAGAAGGTAAATCGTGCACGATCGATTTGGTTCAAGCTCTCTCGCTCGACGTAAACACTGTCCGATGCATATTTTCAACGACTCTAACCGGGTTAAAAATATCAATAGTCTCGCGTTGCACGATCTTTATCTCGATTCTACAGATGGAGATATATATACATGTATATGTATATACAATTACGATATTCGAGCTTCGTGCTGCAGTGTCTGCAAAGCACAACACAAAAAAAAAACGTCACAAGTGGTGTAGAAAAACTTGAGCCAAGTGTGTTTCGTGAGATGTTGGCTTTAGAGAAAGTTGTTGAATAAATACAAAACTTCCGATTATGTAGCGTCAAATGTGTCGACTTTTTTTGTATTGATATTTTCTATTTATATATTTATTTAGTTGTGCGTATATTTATTTATTTATTATTATAATTCATGTCTATGGGACAAGGCCTGTAAACACAAATTATTTGATGCAAGTGTGCGTAATGTGCCGGACCTAGCAAGTTGCAGATTTTTTTAAGTTTCGAAAGATGAGCCATTGAATATTCATGATTAAAAATTCTTTGCTCCTTAGCACGGAATTAAAGCTATTTGTATTTTTGTCCGTAGATTGTTTCCTGGAGCGGAAGCATAGAGATCGGAGTGACGACATGCGATCCGGAAACTATGGAACTGCCCGCATGGGCCACCAATCTTCGGGCCGACTCGTGGCTAATGACGACTTCGGGAATCGTCCACGACCTGGACCCTATAACGGATCCGAGCTACGGAGCTCGCTGCGGCTCTCTGGAAGAGGGAAACACTCTTGGGGTGATGCGAACTTCCAATGTAAGCTCCACCGGAAACCACAAGCCAACAGTTAAATTTTCACTTTCAGTAAATTATAAAAATCATTAAAATCGCTGTACTTTATTTCTGACTTGAGTCCATAAAATCAAAGAGAAACACAATAGAAAACAATGTATGTTATTTCATGTCCCAAAGGAATTCAAAATTAATAGCATTTTTTAATGAATTAATTATTTTTATAAATTTAAGAATTCTTTTAATTAATTAAATTTTTATTAATTTTTTTCAGCACGAATTGATATTCTTTATCAACGGAGAATCTCAGGGTGTAGCGGCGACGAGTATTCCATCGCGTGTATTCGCGGTCGTCGACATGTACGGAAATTGCGTTCAGGTGACGATAACGCGACCGAGACGCGCGGCGACGTCGAACGAGCCGAAGGAAGAGGTCGAGATAAACAATGATTTTCCAATGGGCGAGGCCTCGAACTCCTCGACGACGAACGTGGTGGCTAATCTGAATGTTAATCTGAACGTTAACATGAACGTCAATCTGCCGAAGAATCCGAGCCTCGCTGCCATAAGGGAGGACAGACTGAGGTTTCACGAGAGGGTCGGCACGCTCGTAAAACTCTCGAACAACGCGAGAACAGCGGAGAGACGAAGACCTCTCGACGAGTTCAACAACGGCGTCGTGATGACCCATCGGCAGTTGCGGGACAACGAGTTGTTCGAGGTGAACGAACATCCTTGCAGACGCTCTCCTTGAATTTTATTATATTTTGGATATTAAATTTTCGCGAATATTTTTGAAACTATATTTACGCGAATATTTTTGATAAAAAAATGCGACTACGATTTTCAGATTCGGATAGACAGGCTCGTGGACAAGTGGTCCGGAAGTATAGAAGTCGGCGTGACGACCCACAGTCCAACGGCGCTGGAGTTTCCGGCGACGATGACGAATATGCGATCGGGCACTACGATGATGTCGGGCTGCGGTATACTGACGAACGGCAAGGGCATACAGCGCGAGTACGGGGAAATAAATCTCGACGAATTGAGGGTAGGTATTGTCGTGCTAAAGTTGAATCTCCGATGTCTCATATTGATGATTTTTTTTTTCTTCAGGAAGGAGACAGAGTGGGAATGATACGAAGAAGCAACGGCAATCTTCACTACTTGATAAACGGTCTGGATCAAGGGGTTGCGGCAAAAGTACCGACGGGAGTCTGGGGGGTCGTTGAACTCTACGGTATGACGGTCAAGGTCACTATCGTGGATCGAGACGAGCGGGAGGAGCAAAATTTGATAACGAGGCGAAACACTCTGCATCTTCAGGGCCTCGATGGTGCGTCGCTGTTTCTTTTGACACAAAGTGGCAGTTTTTTTTCTTCTGACTTCCTTTTTATTATTATTATTTTTTTTTATCGTTCACAGAAGTCGGAGACGACGAGCCGCTCGACAGACTAACGTTCCATCCGTGCTGCGGCACTCACGCGGATGTTATCAATAACGGAAGGACGGCACATCGGCCCAAGTACGGTTTAAATTTTCTTAAAGTAGTTACTGCACGAAACACTGGTCAAACGAGTGCTAAATTTTCACAATTTATTAACAATAGGCGAAGTCTATTTGTATTGCTACATTAAAATCGGTTAAAAAATACGACTTTTACTTTAAAAAAATTTATCAAAAACGTACTATCATAGAAATGTCCATTTCCCAGTTGTTGTTTTTGCAAGCCCATAGTGATTAATATTTCTCTTGGTTGAGGTCACACGCGAATCACTCTCCTTCACTGTCAATAAGTGGTTCCAATTTTGGATAAACAATTGTAAAAATTTAGCCCTCACTTGACTAGTGTGTCACGCAGTAGCTGTGGCTATAGAGTATTATAATATAAAAATTTTCAGTGCCATGGACGATTTTAATAACGGCGTGGTATTGACGATGAGACCACTGAGGCCGAACGAATTGTTCGAAGTGCGACTTGACAAAATTGTGACGAAATGGGCCGGTTCGATCGAGATTGGCGTCACTACTCACTCGCCGACCGAATTAGAATTTCCCTTCACTATGACGAATGTCAGGTACGAGCCACTTGGCTAAGCCTCAGCAAAACTCATATTTCACTTAGTTTTTATCTTAATTTTATTAACGTAACGTGTCTTTACAGATCAGGTACATGGATAATGACCGGTAACGGGGTGATGCACAACGGGACTACGATAATCGAGCAATACGGCCAGAATCTCGACAGACTACAGGTCGGCGATCGCGTCGGTGTTATGAGAAAAGACAACGCCACCCTGCACTTTTACGTGAACGGTTCGGACCAGGGCGAGGCGGCTGTTAGCGTGCCCGAGAGAGTCTACGGTGTCATAGATCTGTACGGTCAAGCGACTCAGGCCACGATAGTCGACAACACAGACTTTTACAGTCCAACTACGAACAATTCTAGTTTCAGCAATACGACGTTGTACAGGTAAGTTCGCTGCTCGCATAACGCCAGATTATTAAAATCTTGATTTTATACAGATGATAATTGCTTTTTTCCTCTCGACAAAAGCGATTTACGGTTTCATCACGTTCACGGCAAGCACGCGAGGATAACGAACAACGGACTCACAGCCTCGAGAATCCGCGCTCTCGGGGAGTTTAACGAAGCTATAGTGATAGCAAACCGAGCTCTCCGCGACGGCGAACTGTTCGAGGTCTCGATCGACAAAATGGTAGGCCGTTGGTCGGGAGCGATCGAGGCAGGAGTCACGGCCATAAGACCGGACGAATTGGAATTCCCCTCGACGATGACCGACATCGATCACGACACGTGGATGCTGTCGGGCTCGACGGTGATGCGAGACGGTGTCACACTTCGCAATCATTACGCCTGCGATTTGGACAAATTGACCGAGGGAAACAGAATCGGCATGATGCGTTGCGCCGACTCGAGCCTTCATTATTATCTGGACGGTGTCGATCAGGGAGCCGCCTGCACAGGCTTGCCGCCTCACGTTTATCCCGTAATCGATCTGTATGCGCAGTGCGCTCAGGTGTGTACTTCCGGTAGCCAAATTTTAATGAAACTAATTAATCCTTCACGCACCGGATCCTTGTTCACCGAGGACTCAGAATTTGCCAAAACACTCCGTATAAAAAGTTAACGTGCTAAAAAAAATTCACAGACGCACCTTGAAGTGTTGTTTTTTCCTTAAAGAGGAAGAAAATTTATTACGAACATCCGTATCATTTTTGTGCTTAAGGTGAAGTACAACTTCTCGGTCGGTAACAAAAACTGCAATCCAAAATTCTCAAGACCGTTAATTTTTAGGGAAAAATATGAGAACGGTAAACTATGCGTAATAATTCTGCAGTTGACTGTTCTCATCATTTTCCCAAGAAATAAACGGCTTGGGAGATTTTTGGGTTGCGAAATTGCACCTATCTCTCTCGCACTCATAGCGGTTTCACCTCACCTTAAAAGAAGACATGGTCGTTTGCGATCGGCAAAAAGTGCCCGGTTCTTTAAGGGTTAAAGCTCGTAGGGTGTTTTTATCGCTCGGTCCTCGCTCATTCGATTTTTATTTGCAACCAGGTCACCATTGTATTGCCGGAGCGTAGAGACACGATGACCCAGCAGTACTTGCCGTCGGAGAACAGCACGAGTCAGCAGCCGACTTCGGTTTTGCAACCTCAACCGCAGACGGAGATCGTCCACAAGCTTCATCAGTCCGTTGGTCTTTATCTCACGCTGAACAGCGATAAATACATGGCCGCGAGATGCAAGAAGTACAACAGCGCGATATTGCTGACGGAAATTCCACTCGAGAATAACGAACTGATCGAGATATCGATCGAGGAACTCGCCCCGGAGTGGAGCGGATCTCTCAAGGTCGGCGTTTTGAGCAACGAGAGCGGCAACTGGTTCACCTCGATGGGTCTCGTGCCGGGAATAACGACGATTCCGCCTGAAGCTTGGTACTTGACGGGTAAATATCAGCACCGAAGTTTTTAGAGAGATTTTCAGATGGTACTTGGTGCGCTTAATTTCGACATGGGAAAAAAATGTTGCAGGGAACGAGGTACGACACAAAGGCGACGTTCTGTGCTCAAACTATTGTCCGAGCTTGGACTGGCTCCGGGAGGACGACAAAATCGGCTTGAAGAGAACGCACGAGGGGAACCTGAAGTTCTACATAAACGGCGAAGACATGGGAGTGGCCGCGAGCAATGTACCGGAAATGGTTCACGCCATTGTCGAGCTTTTCGGAAGCACCATAGCAGTCTCTATATCGAGCAGCAAACAACAAAGCTCTGTTATATCGCCGAACGCGAGCCTGCGCTTGCAAGACTCGCTGGAACTGTTGCTTGACCCGATGCCGCCCACGATTAGAAAGTGAGTTTCGTACGTCCACACCAAGATTAAATAGTCTCGTTTTTTTGTTTTCTCGTAAACAAGCTTTGTTTTGCTTAAGCGCTTTGCTTAGGCAAAGTTTGCTTTGTTTTCGGGAAAGGGAAAATATTTAGAGATTTTAATGAAACCGTGTTCAGAATGTTTAGGAACATCGAAAAACATCGATGTTTGAGAAACATTATGAGAAAGCGATATGAAAATTTCAATATTCAACTTTTTTTTCGTACAAATGCAATTATTGTTTTTTTTTTAGTGACGTCGGAGTAGACACATCGATCGACGGATCAGAAGCGAAACTGCTGAACGAAATCGCATTGACGCCGACGCAGCCCGTAAGTTCGTCGACGGGGGAAGTAGACTGGGGCTACGAGTTCCACGAGAATCACGGAAGGAACGTGGAGCTAGAGCGAAAAACAACCGCGAGAAGAGTCGCGAGTTACAACCAAGGTAAATTCGCGACACCGTCAAAAAAGATTATCCTCGATTTACTTTGAACCGCACATTACTCCGCAGGTGTTCTGATGTCGAGCCGGCCACTGATAAAGGGAAAGATATTCCAAGTGAAGATCGACAAAGTTACCGATCGATGGGTGTCCGGTGTTCTCTGCGGAGTCACCTGCATATCGCCGGAGAAAGCGAGTTTTCCGTTGACCGCGCTTGGGTTTAAAAAACACTCGTGGATAATTTGCAGCGATTGGATGTCTCACAACGGCACTAAGGTAATATTGAATAATGAATTTTCGTTCTTCTAAAAAAATACAACTGTTTCTGAAACTCTTATTTATGTACAGATAAAAACCCGATACGGCGCAAATTTGGAGAATCTTCAAGCCGGTTGCACGGTCGGTTTGTTGATGGACGAGGAGTCCCGACTGCACCTGTTCGTCAACGGTGTCGATCAGGGAGTGGCGGCGACCGATCTGCCGCCCTACGTTTACGCTGTGATCGATCTTTACGGTCAGTGCGAGCAGATCTCCATAGTCGGACCGACGGCGCAGGCGAATTTCATGAGCAACGACGCGATAAACATGGCGATAGCCAGTACTCAAGATCGCGCCGAGGCGGAGGCCGAGGACGTCGAGAATTCTCGAGAGAAGGCCGACCTCGAGTGTCACGAGAAAGAGAACACGATGCCGACGATACCGTCGTCCCTGCCCTTGAACGTCGCGAGTCGCAGCAACGAGGACACGAACTGCTCGAGCGCACCGGAAATGCCGACGAGTCCTCACTCCTCGCACAGCAACAACAATGCGCATCTCATAAACAACGTCCTTCAGAACAAGCCGATGTCGAGCAGTATACAGTCGGACAGCAACAATTCGGACACGGGCTCGGAGGTGAGCAACGACGCGGCTCGGGCGGTAAATCTCATGGGTTGCGCCAAGTTGAAAAATCACTCGGGCACGCCGCTGATGAACAGCACGAACGACAGCAACACGATGTCGAATAACGAGATGGAGAACGAGGAGATTCATCGTAACGAATGTACAAACGTAGAGATAAACAATGCAACGAATATTAATATTAGAAACGGCTCGGCGGCGACGTCGAGCAACATGACGAATCTCAACACGGCGATCAATTCGACCAACGCCAACAACGCCATAAACGAGAGCATCGCGTCCAACAGTCAGATAAACAACATGACAGCCTCGAATTCAAATCCGAACAATCTTTCGACGAATATACTCAAC
Organism: Ichneumon xanthorius; assembly: GCA_917499995.1. Taxonomy (NCBI): domain Eukaryota; kingdom Metazoa; phylum Arthropoda; class Insecta; order Hymenoptera; family Ichneumonidae; genus Ichneumon; species Ichneumon xanthorius. The sequence goes on along the minus strand of OU824205.1, from coordinate 12,386,176 downwards.
ATCTCTCAGGATAATTCTTCGCTGTGCCACAACGTGTCCTCGAATATCGGCAACAACATGACCTCGAGCGCGCCGAACAACATGACCTCGAGCCTGCCGAACAACGTCACGTCGAGCTCGCCCGATTCGCAGACGAGCTCGAACCGACAGTGCGAGGTCTCGAACAATTGCGTCACGAGTGTCGTTCTGCCGAATCAAAATATTCCGAGTCCGAGTCCGCAGCACAACGCCTCGCTGGTCGGATCGTTGAGGGTCTCGTCGTTGCCGTCCACTCCTATCGGTACGAGCGTCATTACATCCAAGAAATGCGAGTATCTCAAAGCTTGCACGAGACTAAAAAAATCTCTCGTACTGCCCGACGAGTTCTTCTCGCTCGATGAGGTCATCTGCTACTGCAGTTCGTGCTACAAGGTCGAAGGCGACAGTGCGACCTGCAAGAAGGGCGAACCACCCGCGGAGTTCGCCGTGCCAGTCGGATGGGCCAGATTTCCCCTCAAACAGAGCATCAACGCCAATCAGATACCCCAGAGCACGACCGACAAGTGGCACGTGGCGTTTTACGGAACGCGGCTGGATTCTATTCGGTTAGTATGCCGTAAGCGCTTAATTTTATCGGTACTGGAGATGTAACTTTGATTTTTTTAACTCAGGTGGATCCTCGATCGGGGCGAACTGCTGACGAAAGAACAGCTCGACACTAGCAATTTGACAACGATTATAAATATCGAGGATCAAAATCCTCAAGTTGTTTTTTCGCCGAATATAAAGTACGCGGCGTCTGAAGAAAGTACTAGGAAGTATCCGTGAGTAGTTGTCATTGAGTACAAGTTTCAACGATCGGCATGTTTTATTTTCCAGTGTTAATAATTTCGTCTTCTTTTCCAATTTTTAAAAAATTCAGATACATTGATACTCAGTCGAATAGAAAACTGAACGCCTCGACGGCGTTTCAACTACTGGTAAGGCCAGGCTCGTATACGATGGGACCCGCGAAGGATGCTACGGATTCTCAACTGGAGTCCACCGAGTGGGCGACGAAGGAGGCCGGAGCCACGGTTATCGTCGCGCTTCTCATACATCTCGACGATTTTTAAGTACGTCTTTTTCTCCCCGTATTATTTTTCACCTTATCGTTTATTATTGTCGCTACGAAAAAGAAGAAAAAAAAAAAAATTCACTCGGTGAGAGAGAATTTTTCACCCCTCTGGAAAGCCGAATACAAACCCTACTTCACTTACGTCCTGAAACAAATACTGGAGCAAATTATATTTATATACACGCTTGGAGCAAAGTAACGTGAAACATTACGTAACCCGTGGGTTGCACGTCTAAGAGTAAGATTTGAGGGCTCATATTTCGTTCTTCAAAAAAAAAAAAAAAATGGTAAAAACAGTACGCAGCTTTCACCGATTACTTTGTTCAGGCTGTACGAAAAGTGGGCTCTCCGTGCTCGTCTCGTACTTAAAACAATCGCGAACACGAGCCTCTAGCGTAGGATCGCCGATTAATCGTTGCCCGCGGAATACATGTCGATTATTTGATTCGTCAAGCTTCTCAATTGCAAAGGGATCGTATGATTCAGTAACGAGAACACCAAAAAAAAAATTATTCCCGACACGTTTTAGATTCGGGTTCGGGATACCACGATTACGTCCTTTTCTTAGTTTCGCCGAACAACAAAAAACGGTATTTCCGATATTGTATATACATATACACGTCCTTTTTGAAACGAACAAACATACAAAAAAAAAAGAAAGAAACAAATGTAATCTACCTATGAATTAACTTTATACGCATTTTCTGTGATACTTTTATTACAGCATGTATGCATCGTTTTACGATAAGGCAGCCGTTCGTTGTATCTGTCCAATGTCCATTTGCGTTTGCCTATTCGATTAACTTGTCTTGTTAACATTAATTATCGATACTTCTGTCCTGCACAAGAGACGCATTGTTATCGAATCCCATTGATTGGTTAACTTTAATTCAACGTTCGCGAAATCACATGTCTTTTTTTTTACTCATTCTGTTGTACAGATTATTATTTCTAGTCATTTACAATCTAACGTTATCTTATTATATTGCCAAACAACGTCCTGGTCGTCGCAAAGCTCGTACATCGGACGAGATTTCTCGACTCGTAAAAGTATTACTTTCTTTTTTGCTGAATGATGGAAAGGGCCGAACGCAGTGAGGGAACGAAAAAAAGGGAGTGCACTGGAGCTTCCCTTGGGATAAGTTACACAGCGAAAGGTATCGTCGGATACGGCCTCCTCGGTCAATTACCCCAGTTGGCCTAGGAGTGATATTCAATTGCTCCCGATCTCTACGCGTAATTAAGAATATTTTTAATTAAAAAAAAATAAGAAAAAAACAAAAATGCTCGCTCAATAATGCTGCTACATTCAGTCCGAAAAAAAAGATAATGGCTTAATGAAAAAAACAGAATTAAAATGTGATCGTGTTTATTGCCTAGAGAAAATTCTAGATGAACTGAAATTTATAGTATAAAATTATCGTAGCTGTGTCATTGGCGAATTGACAGAAAAAATATGAATTTTTAATTGGGCGGTTTAAACGCTAAACGTGAGCCTGCAAACGCCGCGGTATCGTTATATCTGCGTATGTTAAATGCTTCGCGTGATAAACAAAAAAAATCTATTGTTAGAGCCGAGCTATCGTTTCGAAGCGAAATTAAATGTGTCCATTCGAGCATGCGGTTCGAATTATAGTCTGGCTAATAATAAAAAAAACATAAATAAAAATAAAAAGAAACAGCACGATCTGTAGACTCGAATAACTCAGCACTCACAGTACTTGACATTCGTCATTAAGCAAATCTTTATTTAACAGGTATAAAATAGACGGAAAAGAAAAGCAAACTAGGAAAACATTGAGTTTTATAAATAAAAATGCAAAATCGGTGATAGGCTGTACACGTCTGTTAGGTAGGAGAAGAGGATCTCGACGTTCCCGTATTAAGCTATTTGAGAACAAATCGTTCGTCTCGTTTATTATAGTTTAAACCCCATGTTACATTTACGTATCATAAGTACGACAGGCGTATTATTTACGTATAAGATATACGAAGGCATATAAATAAACGAAGTTAAAACGGCACGTCGAAGAGAGTCAACGATCTGCGTTCTGTATAGCTACGGATTAGCTCGCCGTTCGGGCATATGCATACGGTCCTCGATTAACACAAATTCGGGACTATTAATAACGATGATGATATGCTAGAGTTTAAGGAATAAAAAAAATTATATTATCGAGAAATTTTTCGGAGGCGTGAGTGAATCCGACTCTTTTGATTTCACAGATATCGACCTCTCGTAAACTCCATCGATTCTTCAACAGTTGATTCTCCGCTTCAACCCTACTCCGCAGATCCAAAGAATCTATTCATAGCGTAGTTAGTGAAGATAGATTTTTTTTATCGTTTCTCCCCGACGTCTGCAATGAATGTACAGTCACACAAACAGAAAACAGTTTATCACGCTATGTTTGATCCAGAGTCGAAATGACACCGTTCCGAATCCGCAGCAAATTGTAGAAATAAAGTTTGCAATGAATCTTAGCGAGTGCATCATAGTTAAAAGAATAAATAAATCAATTTCTTTCCGAATTCGCTACAATAACCACATTCCTTGCGTACAACACGAATAGAGATGTACCATGACGGTAATTTTTTTTAAACCGTTCATTGACCGCTTTTCTTATTACAGAGAAAATGTTTGTTGTGCCATGACTGTCATTTTTTTTCACAAATGTGGTCCACTTTTTTGGAGTCTAGCTTAATGTTAAACAAATTTTTCTCTCGTTAGCTTCACAATCATTTGTATATTCATTTTTTATCAATTGATTCATCAATGAAACAATATTTTTAAATGAATACAAAATTAATTTCTTTCTGATTAACGAGATTGATACTTTGTTAATTTCGAAGTTGGGACCGTGGAGGTTTTTAGAGTTAATGTCGCTGTTGTTGCGTTGCGATTATTTCCGGACAAGTCAACTGACAAAAAATGACCGGTTACAAAGTCGGCGCCCACGAGCGGACGATCGCCTATTGTTGAGTACTGTTTCATTACTCCTTAGGCAGTAACAGGGTTCATAACTCCCTCGGAGTGCCCCATTACATGCGGGGAAGTGATGGTCATTGGCGAATATAACGATTTTTGCGACGCAAGAAATGTGGTCATTTTAACGATGTCGGAAAAAAGCATGGTATGCTACACGGGAGAGAGCAGATTTTCACCTCGTGTGATTTATGCCTCGCACTCGGCGAAAATTGCGCACTTCCCTCCCTCGTAGCATAATATACTAATTCTATAGAAAATAAAGAGCGAGTGTCGAGAGATCGAAGAAACGATATTCGTCGAGAATACTTTTTTTAATTGATCTTTAGACCCAGATTCGGACCATTTGGTCCCAGGAGCAGCTGGCCACTGCCATTCCACTGGGCGACACGCTCAGCGACGTTACACGATTCTCGTGTCCCGACAGAGTGCCTGAAAAATGATATATCATTATTCCACAGATGAATCCTCGATCGAAACTCCGCTACGGCATTAATTACACTGTCAACAAATTTCGAAAAAATTAATATACAAATTCATGAATTATTCTTATGCATGCATCGATGTATTAAAATTTAATCGATTTTGTTAATTCGATTATCGGTCCATGCGTAAAACTTTCTGTCCTGTATATAAATTGTTCAACGAGTAATTTTTGTTTTCTTTGCAGTGCAGAGTACTCGAAAAATGTACCGTTGTGTTGTCCCTTCAGCGTGTCCCATATATGGATAAAATTGTCATCGCTTCCGCATAGCATAAATCTGCCGCTGAGCGACAGACCGCAGGATGTGAAGCCGGGATTGGAGGCCGGGGGTTTGAAAGTAGCCAATTGTTGGTCCGATCTGAGATCCCACAGACGGGCGGTTTTGTCCTCGGAGGCGGTCACGAACGCTTGGCCGGAAGGATGATACTGTTCGAGTAAAGAAAAGAACCCCATTTTAACATTCCGTTAGCCAATAATTGTCGCTATCGGTGCCGAATAACTCACGCAGACTGAGTTAACATCCGCCTCGTGACCGAAGAACGTTTGTTTGGCTTTTTCCTCTCTGACGTCCCAGAGCTTGCAAGTTCGGTCGACGGAACCGGTGATGTAGGTGTTGCCATCTGGTGCGAGGCTGATGCTAACCACGTCTCCGGCGTGGGCTGCAAAGTCAGTAGTCTTTCTGCCCGACTCGAGATCCCACATGCATCTGTAAAATCGATAGCGTTTTTGCACTCTGCGATTATTTTTCTGTCGTCGAATTTTAAGGTGAAGTGCAACGGCTCGGTCGGTAACAAAAACTGCAATCCAAAATTCTCTAAGACGGTTAATTTTTAGGGAAAAATGCGAGAAATGCAAACAATTCTCATCATTTCCCCAAGAAATGAACGGCTTGGGAGAATTTTGGGTTGCGGAATTGCAACTAATCTCTCTCGCACTCATAGTGGTTACACTTCATCTTAGGGCGAGGTGAAAACGACTCAGTCGGTAATAAAAACTGTAATGAATGGCATTTGGAGATTGTAGACATTACGCGAGAAAGCAAAGTATTAGCGAATGTAGAATTCAATACCGCGTCCGATGATACTTCGCTTTTACCGCAAATGTCAACTATTTTTACATGGCATTGATCGAAAAGTAGAACGATCTCTATTGCTCTCATGTGTCACGTGGCACATATTTCACCTCACCTTGAGGGGAAGTGAAACAGCTGTGCGTGCGAGAGAGATTTTTGCAATTTCCAAATGAACTTTATTCAATGGTGCTACTTGTTTTGAGAAAAAAATTAATTCGTGCCGGCTGCGAAAATACCGTGCGCAAACGGCTCGAATTTGCTTTTTCCTCAAAAAAATTAGCACCCTTGAGAAAAGTTCATTACAGTTTTCATTACCGACCGCGATATTTCACTGCCCCTTAACGAAACAGTAACGTTACATCTTCATGTCTCCCGAGCCGGTTATCAACGTCTTGTCGTCGAAGAATCGGCAGGACGAGAGGAATCCCTCGTATCCCAAAAGTTCGCGTGTTATCTTCGCCGAGCCCGTCGAGTCTCGATTGTTTACGTCGTACACCGTGCACATGTTGTCCATACCGCCGCAGGCGACGAAGTTTCCGGACGGTGCGAACGCGACCGACATTACCCACGCCGATCGCAACGGGATAACCTGCACCTTGTTCCCGGTCCAGGAGTCCCATATTATCAACTTTCCATCCAGCGATCCTGTCACGCAATGCCTGTGAGTAAAAAAACAAAAGACACCTTCGGTCGTAAACCGTTCAATCGGACACTCGTTTGTTACAACAAACGTAAATCGTACATTGCAAGAACGTAAAAAACGTTCGAAACTTCGTTCATGCGCAAACGACGAATATGTAACAGTTGCTTTATAAACAGATCAAAAACACGTACAGGAGAACTTCGATTCTGGATAGTTTCTACTATCCAAACTACAGCGCGAAGTTCTCGTGTCCTTACATGGGTTGCGCGCTACAAACAACAAGCCAATTCAAGCACGCTTCGGATAGTAAAAACTATCCGAACCGGCGGCGGTTCGGATAACCGAGGGTTCGGAAAATCGAAGTTCTACTGTACAGGTTTTTGATCTGTTAATAAAGCAACTGTTACATATTTGCGGTGTACACTTGAACGAAGTTACGAACTTCGTTACTTTTTGGCAGTCTACGATTTACAGCTATTAAGAACAAACGAGTCTAATATTGAAGGCGCCTGCAAAACCTCGAAAAATTTGATTCGTGATTTTTCTACAATCTGCAGTCAAATTTGGGTCATCCTACACGCTCGATGAGCACCACCTTTTTTTTCCTCACTCCAGACAGCACGTATTACAAAAAAAAAAACTAAAGAACGATGTTATCGCTCACCTGCTGTCGCCACTGTAGTGCACGGAATTGACTTTATTTATGTGACCTTTCAACAGCTTTTTCGTAGATAGCTTAACCTTGGGCGCGTCGGCAACACTCCCGCAGGCCTCCTCGAATTTCGTGTCTTGTTGCTTCTTTTGATCCTCCTTGATACGTTTGTGCAAACATAAACGCAGCGCTTACGAGTCAACAAAGCTGTTCGCTAAGATGTGCGAAACTTATTTCTTTTACTTTCGCGTCTGTACAAACCTGACACTTGCTTATTAGATCCTCGAGTTCCTTTTTGAGGGCGGTGATTTCCGGATCTTCCTTTCCCATTATTCAAAACTTTTGACAATTTATTCGTGCGGATGAAGTCGAACGATGCCTCTTGCTCGTCGAAATCAATGGAAAACCGACTGGCGATCATCGACGGGCGGAGATGACCGTTCACTGAATTTTCCTCGTCGAAATGCTAGAGGAAGCCGCACTAGCGACTACTGCCCTAGTAAATCATATTAAATCAGTCTAATCCTGTTTGCTGGGCATTAGCTCGAGCCTTCTCTGTATCTAGCCACTAACTCGATTAGTTTCTTATTATAAAGATACCGATCGCGCTGATCGTAACAAAACGCAGGTACGGACGGCGTGCGCAATTATTATTATTATTATTATTTTAAGAACAGAAACGCCGCTCTTATCTTACACTATGCTAAATTAAACATGTAAAGTTGATGATTTAAATTTTTTATGAAAAACAAAAGAAAAGCCGTGCGAAGAATAATCTACCTCAGATTTCAACGATAGTTATCGATACAAAGTGTGTAGATTCGATCCAGCTGGAGCGTAAACAATCCAGAATAGACAATCGTATTTTTTCACAAAAGCTTTCAGTCTATTACACCATGCTAATTATACGCGAATCTAGACTCATATATTTCAGAAATATTTCGTAAGATTTCGAAGATTGAAAATATTTCCAAAATTAATTAATAGACTAATGCGCAATGTGCTAAATGTTTACACTTTGCACTTTGCACTTTGTACTTGTAATGTTGCACTTTTACATTAGAGCAAGTAAAAATTTTGCACATTGTGCATTAGTCTATATGCGGTCTGCCGACGGTCACCTCAGTTCCGTTGGGGCGATGAAGCCTTAAAAATATTCATGAAAAAAAAGTCGTCCGAAGAACAATCCAGCTGGGATTCGGCGATATTGATCGATCATCGATACATCAAAGCGTGAAGATTCGATCCAGCCCGAAGCGTAGCAAACCCGGAATAGAAATTCGTCGCCTCGCCGCTCTTGCATGCTTCGCTGATCCATTTCTTATCTTCGATATCTGACGAAAAAAACTTTGATTCGCCTTCACGCTTTCTCTGGGTATAAAACGCGAATTTCGTACGGCCAGTTCCAGTAGACGTTCGATCCTCGACTCGATAGGCTGCGGTTTTCGCTTCCCGGTGGTTTTGCCGCATAGCGCAAACTATTGTCGCACGTTTACGAATGTAAGAAGAAAACGTCGGCAACTGTAAACGTACCGTTGCGTTATCGGGTGTGATTGCCTGTGGATTGTCATTAGCACCGTTTCCATCTCCCGATAAAACATGAATGCGAGAAATGTGTTATCTCTAGCGTTCTTTATCCGCGTCATCGTGCAGATCGGCGGAGCTTCCAACGGCGAAGAATACGAAAACACGTGTGAGAGTATTCGTCGACGAGGGGCCGATTCGCACTTTACGAAAAACAGCTGTTCGGGCAACCGTCGTCCCGGAGAGTGGACCGGTCGAACGTCCAACGTCCTCGATTTACTCAAGGAATCCACTCCGCGCGAGGTTCGAGGTAAATTTTATCGATTTTTTTACATTTGAATCTTGAAGATTACTTCACATTTGATATTTAATGTTCGGAATCTGAAATGCTCTTTTTTAAAATCTTTATCTAATGATATAACTTTGTATTTTCAACGGAGCATGAAAATTTATCATTGTTCAGGATTGTACATCAGAATTTGATACTTTCAGATCTGGAATTTGGCATTTCGCAATGAAATTTTTCAAAAATTTTACATAACATTTATATTCCATTCTGTTAACGTCCAAGTATTTCGGCCCCGGATATTGAGACAATCATTCTTAAAATTCGAATGTGGTGATGGTGTAAAAATATTTAGTATTACAAAAAGGATTTTAAATACCCGAAAAGTATTTGAGTATTTAAAATCTGTAAAATACATCATGTACTTTAAATACCTCCCAGCTCTAGTCCGAACGATACATTTACTTCTAATCGATTTTCCTTGTGAAACTTGATTTCATAATAATCCAAAAATCATATCGTACACATTCATGTGAGAAACGCGCATGTACGAGTCGCGTCTGCACAGTCCGGCAAGAACCGGAGTCCAGCCGATGTTGCGCGACAGCGCGTGGGATGCTGCGCGCATTTCGCAGGTCGTATCGAAGTAAAAAAAAATCGAACGTTCTGCGGTCCATAGATCGGCTTCGTAAGATGAAAGAATATTTCGGACAAAAGCCGACGGAGAGCCGTCGAAGAGCGAGCGACTTCCGATCGAGATGCACAGTCGCGTTTTTCGTAACCTATCGGAGAATCGCCCTTCGAAGTCGGCCCAACGTTTTCAGCGCGGGCAGTAGCGAAAACGCTCCGCTGGTACAGTCGTAGGGACGTCGGGCGAGTGCGCGACGAGTGTTGTGGACCGCTCAAAGCGCACACTTCGCTTTAGTACGCGGTTGCTCGGAGTCCTGTCGCGCCGCTTGACAACGAGACACGCATACACTCGTGTGATCCGACTCTCAGTCAGACGCTGGACCATTCGAGGCTTTTTCGCCTCACCGAGACTTTTGCCCGACACGTGAGAGAGATGAGGACTCTCGGATTTCTGAGTTTTGTCGTCCTGTGCTGCGTCGCCGGCGAAGCAACCACTTCGACAAAGGACGCCGGTAACTCACACAATTTATACACCATTGTTCGATATATATTTATATATTGATTCGTCGAGTCGCGTGCGGAGACTGTCAACAGTTACTTTGCGTACGATTTTATTATGTTTTACCCCCCCCCCCCCCCCCGCGCATTGTTCACTGCGATCGATCGAATTCTGAGCTGGAAATTACATCGCGTAAACCGGAATCTTCTGTTTTTTTTTTTTTTTTTTTGGTGTTCCGTGCTGTATTTTTTTTGTCGTGACACAGTTTCTTTGTTTTTCGTAACGGTCCCGAGAAAGCTGCAGATTGGGTCGCATCGAATTACCGTTAATAACAATCGTTTTAAATCGGAAAGTCTAATATCTCGTAACCCACAATCGTGGTGATTCGTCGCGGTTACTGTTAAGAAGCCGACCATCGTTAGAGATTACATAGGATCAAATTTTTATCGAAAGGCGGTTATTTTTTATATTCTTCAAATTACAGACGACGAGAATAGGATTGGTTAGTAAGATAGCTGGGCAGTATTTTAAGTGCATGATAGTGTTTTAGGTATTTTAAGTACTCAAATACGTCTCGGGTATTCAAAGTACTCTTTGCGCCAATAAGTATAAAATACAAAATATTTTTACACCCTCTTCCACATTTGAATTTTTCCGAATGCTAAATATAAAATGTGAAGTAAAAATCAAGATTCAAATGTTAAATAAATCTTAAATTTGCAATGCAAACAAAACATTGAATGGCAAATATAGAAAAGTTTCATTGACTTGAATGACGTATTTTAGAAAGTACTCAAACGAAGTATTTATCAATGTATTTAAAATACATATAGTATTTTGTATTTTGTATCTTCAGTAATTTTTAGTATTTTGCCCAATTCTCGTTAGTAATCGAGATTCTAATAGTGTTTTTGCGCCGATATTTCGAAGAGCCTATTTCCGGTATCATCGGGTTCACCGGTTATCGCTACCGGGAACCCATAACGCCGATTGCATTTATCACGTAGACTACGAAACAGCGGGAGGGAAAGAGAACGAGGAAGAGCAAAAAAAAAAAGAAAGAATAACGAGAGAAAGGGGAATGAGAGGTCTTTATTTTCGGTCACGCTGTGTCGGCAGCGGATGCCCCATGATAAGGAGTAAACTATCTGTATCGAGGGCGCAAACTCATCCTAAACTCATTACACACTCTCTTTTTTTTTTAGTGGAAGGTTCATTGCTCCAGAACGACGAATATACGTGCGAAAGAAAGTACAGAAATCTTCGTCTGGGCCACCACCCACTATCTGTGAAAAGCATTAGTACTTATATATATATTTTTTTTTTTCACCAGAGCATCGCTATAGCTGTTCGAGACTCGTGAGCGCAAATTATACTCTTTGAGACAAAGTAGTGTATAATTAGAGCACTCCGCAGACCACAAAATTCTAACAACGTGGAGAAATTATATTATTAAAAAAAATTGATTTAAATTATTTAAACGACGATCTTAATGACGATAATTTTGAATGATTAAAAAAGTGTTCCTTTCGTTAAAAATTACGGGTCGAAAAAAATTAATTTAAATTATTTAAACGACGATTTTGATGGCGATGATTTATGAATTATAAAAAAACGTGATTCATTCGTTAAACATTGATAAGGTGGAAACAAAAATTGATTTCAATTATTTAAACGACGATTTTAATGATAACGATTTTCAATGATAAAAAAATGTTTCGTTAAAAATTTCCGGTCGGTACTGCAGTTGGCTGCAGCACCGGCGCCGGTCGAATAATCATGGGGGTTCGATGTTTTGCTTGTGGAATTCTAAATGCGTCGCTTCGTGGATACCAACGCGGGTGGGTAACGGAGCCTCGAGCCTCTTTTTCATCTCTGCAGCAATCTCGACCGGAGACTGGTATAACGGCGCCGAATTGCGCGCGTGGCGTAAAGTCGTAAAGGGACGAAGGAGAACACAGAGCGTCCGCGTAACGTCCATCGAACGCGCCGCGGCGTCTCGGTACTGCTTTTCAAGATGACATAATCAGCTGTGCGTTACGCCAACGGGTTCAGCCTCGCTTCTCGGATATGGTGACGCTCACGCGCCCATTCTCGAGCAACTTCCACATACATCTCTGTAATATGTTTATCTGCTCGGAGATATGAAAAAAAAACCGCTGAATAGATGACTAATTCATTTAACTGAAACCAGAGTTGGGCGAAATAATTAAAGAATACTGAATATACATAATACTATATGTATTTTAAATACAAAATACTTTTTGTACTTAAAATACATTGAGAAGTACTCGTTTGAGTACTTCCTAAAATACGTCGAAAAAATCAATGAAATTTCAATTTCATTTAAAAAAATTAAATTTCATATTTGACATTACATTTTCTTTTCACATTCGAAATTTCACATTTTCACCTTAAACTTTTTTTTATTAGTTTCACATCCGACATTATTTTAAATCTGACACTTCTATATTTGTCATTTAATATGTTGTTTCCATTCCAATTTACGACTTTTTTTACATTTAAAACTTGACGTTTTGCAAAAATTTTACATACCATTTTTATTCCTTTTGGTTAACATTTTCCGAGTATTTTGGATCCAGATATTTACATATTCATTCTTAAAACTCAAACGTGGAGGTGGGTGTAAAAATATTTTTTATTTTATACTTAATTGGCGCAAAAAATACTTGAAATACCCGACAGATATTGGAGTATTTAAAATGCCTAAAATAGATCCTGTATTTAAAATACTGCTCAGCTCTGACTGAAACATGACAACGTATTACAGAATTTTTATATCTCTGCGAGAAAAAAATTAAACGACTTGCCACTCCACGATAGTTCGTACGACGGTAACGATGTCCCAATTCGAGTAGGAATGCTCTCGGGCAGGAATAGGCGGGGTAGTACGCCAATTAATTAATTTAATTCAACGACGCAATGTCTCATGCTTCGGTGAGTTGCGAATCACTGCGTTATAATACTTTGTGGTCCGTTTTGTACACAAATTTCCGTTGCATGAGCTGAAATGCACCGATTAGAAAATTTAGCCCATAGAATGGAAATAAATTTGAATTCTATGAGCTAAATAACCCAAGATCTAATTTTCGCGTCCAAAGTAAAGCACTAATTTTTCATGAAATTTAAGAAATTCTAAATGACATAAAATTTGAACGATTTTCGATCAAACCTAACAAAATTTAATATCGATCATTGGACAATAAATATTCTATCCGTGTACACATTTTAGACCGACAGATTAAAAAAAAAATCCGAAAATTTTGTGAAGAAATTGAAAATCTTTTTTCTAAATCTGATTTTTCGATGTTTCGGAACATTTTGAACATTCCGACGCAATCTCGAAATGTTTCGTTCTCCAAAACGAAACTTCCTCTACGAGAAAGCGCGATTAAGTTAAAACTATTAAAACTAATTTTTTATGATATCTTGTTGCAGATGCTGTTGTCTTCACGATAGCCTCGAACGAGACCGATGGCTATAAGAGGTACTTGAGATCCACCGAGGTGTATGGAATTTACGACAATCTGAAAGTGCTCGGTCTCGGCGAGCCATGGAGCGGAGGAAACATGCAGGGGATGGGCGGTGGTTACAAGGTGAATTTGCTGAAGAAGGCATTGAAAGAATTCAAAGACGACAAGGATAGGATAGTGTTGTTTACCGACAGGTAAAAGATGATATTTTTTCTTGCACGCTTTTTTCAAAAAAAAAATCTATGACGATTTCTAATTAACGATTCTGTTCACAGTTACGATGTGGTGTTCCTCGGGGGCTTGGACGCGATAGTAGAAAAATTCAAGGCCATGAACGCTCGTGTATTGTTCGGCGCCGAAAAGAGCTGCTGGCCGGACAGAACGCTGGCCGCAAAGTACCCTCCGGTTACTCGGGGTTATCCGTACTTGAACTCCGGAGGATTCATGGGATACGCCACAGATTTATACGAGCTCTTGTACAGTACCGAGATAAGCGACAAGGATGACGATCAATTGTACTACACGAAGTTCTATCTCGACAGTAATCTGCGCGAGAAGCACAGTATAAAGCTCGACCACAAAGCGGAGATATTTCAGAATCTCTATGACGCAATCGGTAATTTTTTTATTTTGAATTTTCCCGCGTTCTCAGGCATCATTCTGTGCCTGTACAGGGTCGGCCCGGTTCAGTAGCCAGTCCCCCTTGCGGCCGTACCCGACTTGCCTCTGTATCGCATTTGCCATGACATTTCTGCCACGAGCAGAGAAACTGCGGAAAACCTATGCCGATGCAGCCGGTCTCAGGTTCGATTCTCGGCAAGGAGTTTGTAAGGAGAATGTAAATATGGACTGCAGCTATATACATCCGACACTCACACTTAGAGTTACTATGTGCGAGTGACCGATCTGTATATCTGGACATGCTGGCCGTTTTCCCCCATCAAAAAAATCCCAGACTTCCCTAACTTTTCACTGACGAATTAAAATTTGTCCCTGACCAAACTTCTAAGGACTTCTATTTACAAAAATTAATGACGCTAATGAAAATGCCTAATAATGGTATTAATGTTTATTTTTGTTTCTTTCTTTCGTCAAAATGTTTCCAATTTTTTTTTCAAGACTTCAATTTACTTTTTACTTGACCAAGTTCTTTTCCCCCGACTTTTCCCGATTTTCCGTGAACGCGGCCGTCATGTTGGCGCTTTTTATTCTTGGCGACAACGAAACTACGAAATTATTCGGTAATATGACAGAACAGGCGAGAAACGAATGTTACTTTACCGCCCGATTATTGGAATCCCTCGTAATCGAGACGTAAATGACAAGTAATTAAAGCCTATGGAACGATTGTTTCAGCCGACGTCGCTCTCGAGTTCAAAGGGAACGAGGCTTACCTGCAGAACACCGCCTACGACACGATACCCTTGATAGCTCACGGAAACGGACACAGCAAGCTGATACTCAACTCGTTGGGAAATTATTTGGCGAGTGCGTGGAACAGCGAAGACGGATGTCTCAATTGTTGGGACGACTCGATCGATCTGCCGAAGGACAAGACCGAAACTTGGCCGACGATTCTCATCGCCGTCTTCGTCGACGGCCCGACGCCTTTTCTCGAGGAATTTTTCACGAAGATCCACGAGCAGTCTTATCCAAAATCTAAGCTCCATCTCTTCGTCTACAACGCCGCGGAGTATCACGAAAAGCTGGTCGCTGACTTTGTCGAGAAACACGGCGGTGAATACAGAAGCGTCAAGCGGATATTGCCCGACGACAAAATGAAAACTTCGGCCGCTAGGACCTTGGCGATGTAAGCTTTGCCCCACGACTCAAACAATTTCGCGGTCTATTTGATTACTACATGTTAGTAATATTTTATTACCAAGTGTTAGTAATATTTTATTACTACGTGTTAGTAATATTTTATTACTACGTATTAGTAACATTTTATTGCTAAGTGTTAGTAATATTTTATTACTACATCTTGGTAATAGTAAAATAGACCGCGATTATTTTACGACTAAACGACTATTTTATTACTCATATGTATATTGCGTTTCGTCCAGGGATTACTGCCTGCTGAAAGATTGCTCGGGCTATTTCTTCGTCGACTCTCTGTCCCATCTCGACAACGAGCACGCGCTGAAACTTCTCGTCGAGCAGCAGCGAGGAATCGTGGCGCCGATGCTCGTCCGGCCCTACGAAACTTGGAGCAACTTCTGGGGCGCGATCGCCGACAACGGATTCTACGCTCGTAGCTCCGACTACATGGACATAATCGAAAACAAACGCCGGTGAGTCAGTACGACGAAGTTTTACCGATAAACGATTTCTATTTATTACGCGCTTGCGTGTGATCTACATTGAAATACAACCGAAGATAGTCATAACAAAAAGTACGTAGAAAATCTAGAAACGCCAATAATGTTACGAACGACTGAGAAGATTATTCGGAAGTGTTGATCTACAAGCGTTGCGTCTGATCTTTCGTTGGGATAACATCGAAACTGCGGGGGAAAGAACGTAACTATCGCCACCGGAACTTCGGGCCTAGTCGAAGGCGATCGAGAAGTCTGTCTTGAACGATCGGCGGTCGATGCTGTACATGTTGTCAGCCGTGCACTCGTACACACCGGCGTCCATCTGCGTAGCCGGATCGATCTCCAGTTTCGATTTCACCTTTTCCGGTCCCATCTGCCATTCGTGGACCTAAAAAAAAAATAGATAGATTGTGTCGTTCGTTCGTGTCCTGGGTCAAGGCGGAAAGTCGCCGCACTCGAAGAGGTACAACGACGAGTACAAAGCAAAGAGCAGCAAAAAGTATTACACAATGAATAACTAAATATAATATGAACAAAGTAACATAGGTAAAACTATGATGAAAAATACGAATTTACAAAAGTAAAACTGTGATGAAAAATACAAATCAACAAAGGTGAAACTATGATGACAAATACAAATTTACAAACGTGAAACAATGATGAAAAATACAAATTTACAAAAGAGAAACTATGATGAAAAATACAAATTTGCAAAGGTGAAACTATGATGAAAAATACAAATTTGCAAAGGTAGAGTGGTTGAAAAAAAGCACAGCAACAAAAGTGAAACGCCTAGAACGATAAACGAAAAGATGAAAAGGTATTTTCGTTCGCGTGTGTCGCGTGATACGTGAGGTAGAAAAAACAAAAAATTGTAGCTTCAACCAACGTGCAGGTAGAGATGCGAGTAAATTTCGTTGCCGTCCTTAAACCATGTTATGTGCGGTCGTGGGTTTCCTCGGGCGACGCAGAGAAAAGCAATTTTGTGTCCCAGCACGTACTCCAAATCGAAATGCGATGCCAATAGTATTTTAGCGCCCTGCAAGGAAAATTCGGTAAAAAAATCTCACCCAAAAAAAAAAAAGACAATGTAAAGGGACTACGGCGTAGAGTCAAAAGAAATCTCACGTTGTTATTATTGTAGTACTGGTCGCTCTCCGGATCTCTGTATTTCCCGGTGATTGGTAGGCCAATTTGCACGCGAGATTTGCTTCTGCTTCTCGCTCTTCCTCGCCTGCCAGAAATCTCCTGGCCGGTCAACAGCAGTATTACCAGAATGAGTGCGACGCTCACTAGTCGACGCATATTGTTCTGAAACATTTGTACGAAAACCTCTCTGAACGACTGTCGGTCGAAAAAAAATCGTTTCGTCGGCGCGTAAACGTGAATTTTAATTTTTCGTTACATACGTTTCGATAACCAAATTCACGGACGATTAAAGATGCGTTGGTGAAAATTTTCGAGGATACGAGATGTGGTGTTCGACGGGTAAAAAACGCAGTACACACTCACCACGGCCAGACAGCGTTCGATGATGACACAGAGAGCCAATGTAACTGAACAGGCATCTACTCATTACTCTCCCTAGTGTCCTCTCCTATCTATTACAGACTTATAGCTGATACCATCAGAGCACCCAGACTGCATATACATATCACATAAAGATCCTGAAAAATCTTCCACTGACGTACCCACAAAAAGCTTCGACAGACTCGCTACGGAAAATTTTACCGATCTATAATTTTCACGGTGCGTGGATCGTGAAATAAACAACACTCTTCACCACAATCGATTGATATCCGACCGATAATTGGATCATTATTGTTTAACGAATTTGCTTCCATCGGCTAATGAAAAATGCATTTTTTTTAAGGCGTCAAGGCTGTGCAAAGGGAGAAGATTTTTTTTTTTAACTGCTACCTGCTGGAAAATTTAGCGCAAATGCGACACACCAATGTTCCGTGAGCTGCGAGCTTCGAATGCTCCGGGCATATCACCCTCGAACGATTCTAATTATTAAGTAATAGAAGGAAGCTAGGGGAACTGTAAGCTTTTATTTGCGTAGCTACATATGGATCATACAGAGCTACAAAGTACGTCGTAAGTGGATGAGCGGTTTTGCATTGCTTTATTGAATAATCACGACCGGTCTTGTATCGCTGCACGTCGAACTGTCGTCGGTGGAAGGGAAACGTACACAGTAAGAAATAATATTTGTACACACGACAAACATTTATTCGCAAAGGACACACCATTTTTTTTTCTCGTTAATTTCACAATTTTTTCTTTTCCAACAAATTTTTTTATGGCAAAAAATTGTAAAATTATAAGGAGAGAAACGTCGTGGAGAAGAAATATTTGTTAAATGTACGGATCTTTTTTTTTACCGTGTATCGATCGTCATTCTCGAATGATCGACTGATAAATAGTTTGTGTATATTTTCTCAGTTTTTGGAAACTCGAAACGCGGTTTGTCAACTGAGTAGATGAGACTCTAGTACAAAAAGTGCAAGGTCCCTTAAAAAAAATTGATAACAAAGCTCGCGACTACTATCGATAGTGACACTTGACCGTCTTTATAGACGATTTCTTGTACTATTGTCATAATCGTTTTCTAACATTTTTTTTTTTTTTTTAGGTATCCGATTCGAACATTAGTACGATATCATAACATAATCTGTTCTGAAACCCCGGCGATCGACGGCGTATTGATTGTCGGCTTGGCACTCGTAGTATCCGGCGTCCTTCTGCGTTGCCGGATCGATTTCCATTTTGGACTTCATCGTGTCGTTTCCAATGGGCCACTCGTGGACCTGAAAAAAAAACCATACATATCTTCCGTGAAAAAAAAATATTACGGAAAATATCCTCCGTTAACTTCTCATTCTCATTTTCAATTTTGTTTCTCGACTAGATCGATCGATCATATTTGTCAACGTACCTGGAAAAATTTGTGATGATAGAGCTCGATTCCGTCCTTGAACCATGTGATCTCGGGCCTCGGATATCCTCGAGCCATGCAGAAGAAAGTTATTTTTCTTCCGAGCATGTAATCCAATTCGAAGTGCGACGCCTTAACGATCGTCGCTCCCTGCGATAGCAAACTCTCTTAATTAATTTTCTCCGCTTTTCAATAATTTTTTTACGGGCAATCATTGCTTTTGACTCACGTCTTTATTTCCGTAGTAAACAGCACTCGCGGGATTGCGGCTCGGAATCAGAATTGGAGCTCCGACGCTTCCCAATCTGCCTCGACCGCCTCTGAATCTTCCGCGTCCACCGCCGATTTTCGCGCCTTCGATGCTTATCCAAAATATCGCTAGCATCAGAAACAAGTAGAATAGCCAGCGCCTCTTCATTTGATCTGCCAAAAAAAAAATATATAAAAAAAACCAATAAGAAAAAAAAACATTAATGAGACAACACTTTTATTTTTAAAAAAATCAAAATAAATCATTCTACGGGTCAACGTTTCGCGTAGCGAGTAATTTCATTGATCGTAGTTGCGGAAGGTTATAGCCATAATAGAAATCGTGACTACCTCGATGATAACACTGATATATGCAACGTAGGGTACTAGAAATATAATAGTATATCCACTGACCGTTTAGATAAACGGTATATAACGATATTGAAACACTTTCGCGCGTTCGAACGGGGAGCGTAGAGTAGAAACTGGCCTGTTGGTAACAGCCTAAAACATGAATGGGCCAAGCTCGATGGAAACGCAAGCCTCTCTATAGTGTCAGAGTTACATGAATCTCAATTGGATAATTATGCATAACCCATTGCCACCATGCTCATCGGGCGAATCACAGCCGGAGACTGGCTACTTGCCAAACATTGAAGAGCCGAGTCATTTCAAAACAACTTAACTACTCGGCGCAGGCTTGATTTAGTACTTTATTGCAGCGATATATATATGTTCATTGAAACAGTTCAGTTTTAAGATTAAGCATTCTCGAAGCGTAAAAAAAAGGGAAGAAACTAATGAGAATTTCATTTTTTTTTATTTTCAGGGGATTGTGGAACGTGCCGTACATTACTAATTGTTACCTGATAAACGCGACTTTGATAAGAAATCCGGAGACAAGACCATCGTACGTCGATGGCGATTCGGACACCGACATGGCTTTCGCCGGAACGAACAGATACCACAATGTCTTTATGTACGTCAGCAACAGGCTCGAATTCGGGCATCTCGTCAATGCCGATGATTACAACACGAAACGCACCAATCCCGATATGTTCGAGATTTTTAACAACAAATTCGACTGGCAGAAGCGTTATATTCACGAAAATTACACTGCCAATTTTCATCCCAACAACACACCTGTTCAGGTAAATAGTGATAAAAAAAAAATCGTAACTCGTTAAATGGCTCGGTAAATGGGAAATTTGTTACAATTCCTTGACGCTCTTTTCAGCCTTGTCCTGATGTTTACTGGTTCCCCATCGTCAGTGCAAGATTCGCTAAAGAGTTGATTGAACTCGTAGAGGCCTTCGGTCAATGGTCTGACGGATCTAACAAAGTGAGTATCTTGTTTATTCCAGAGCTGGGCAGTATTTTAAATACATGATGTATTTTAGGTATTTTAAATACTTAAATACTTCTCGGGTATTTAAAGTACTCTTTGCAGCAATTAAGTACAAAATACAAACATATTTTTACACCCACCTCCACATTTGAATTTTAAGAATGATTGTGTGAATATCCGGAGCTAAGATACTTGGAAAATACTCAAACGAAATACTTGTATGTTAAGTACAAAAAGTATTTTTTATTAAAATTCATATTTTCTAGTATTTTGGCCAACTCTGGTTTACTCAATCGTTCGAATAATTTATATTTTTTGCCCAAAAGACAATAGGCCTTGTTTGTTTGCACCACCCGTAACGCGATGGAAAAAATGATAATTTTATCAACAGGACACAAGAATACAAGGTGGCTACGAAAACGTGCCAACTCGTGATATTCATATGAATCAAGTTGCCTTCGAGCCCCAGTGGCTCTATTTCCTTAAGGAGTTTGTCAGGCCACTCCAGGAGCTCGTCTTCCTCGGATACGTGCACGATGTAAGAAAAAAAAAGTAACAAAACTAAGCATGCCATACATATTTTGTAGGATCCACGACTATCTACCGGTTACGAAGCGGTACCGACCCGCGACATTCACATGAATCAAGTCGGTTACGAGGAGACATGGTTAAAGTTTCTCAAGGAATTCGTGTCGCCCCTTCAACAGCACGTTTATGACGGCTATTTCGATTATGTAAGACTCCGAAATGCTACGATAAAGGAAGTTTGATGGTTTTTTTTTAGTTTCGGCATTATTATTATTGATCAAGTCTCGCGAAAGGCTTTCGCACACTTTAACACACCTTTGAAATCGTAGTATCATTTCACGAAAACTAATACAATTTTTCACAAGCACGGTGATAACTTTAATTTATTTATTGGGAATATTTATTAATTAACGTTTCGTTTATTTTCATAGCCTCCGCGCTCCCTTCTCAATTTCATGGTGCGCTACAGACCGGACGAACAACCTTCCCTCAGGCCGCATCACGACGCTTCCACCTACACGATAAACATAGCGCTGAACAAAGTCGGCGTCGACTACGA
This sequence comes from Ichneumon xanthorius, assembly GCA_917499995.1. Classification (NCBI taxonomy): domain Eukaryota; kingdom Metazoa; phylum Arthropoda; class Insecta; order Hymenoptera; family Ichneumonidae; genus Ichneumon; species Ichneumon xanthorius. The sequence continues at coordinate 12,364,864 of OU824205.1, read as the reverse complement.
AGGCGGCGGTTGTCGTTTCATCCGGTACAATTGTTCCGTAATCGATACCAAGCCCGGCTGGATGCTGATGCATCCCGGTCGACTGACGCACTATCACGAAGGACTGAAAGTAACGAAGGGTACACGCTACATCATGATCTCGTTCGTAGATCCGTAGAGGAGATCGCCAGATGGGCGAGAGGACAAGCACTGAAAAAATTCTAACTTCATTAGTTATCGTGACTAATCGATTGAAATCAGAACGAGCAAATTATCGTTCGAACCGTCAACACGGATCAACGCGCATCAACTCAAAACAGACCAAATCAACTCGATCACCTAAGAATTATATACATGTTATATTAAACTATTTTTATATTGTCGTTTCGTATTATGAGAATGTGCATGTTTGTACGATATTATATTATATAGATAGAACGAATAATTGTAAATATACAAAGTCGACTAACTAAAATTTTCGCGGCCAAATTTTCTTACTATGATTTCACCTGTTCTGCTTCAGACAAGATACTTTGGAGACTTTTTTTCAGTATAAATATCGTGTATATTTAACCAGAAAATCTATCTATCATACAATAATACAACGATCCTGCGAGACTGTAGTACAATGTTCCAGCATCGACGAAGAAGTAACTTGCGGTTATGAAACGCCATTGTATCGTACGTGTTTTTTTTAGTAGAGGCAAAGAAAAGTAAAAAAGAAGAGCGCTATAAGTAAAATGCCATACATTTTTCGTTGTTCGCCGATCGCCGCACATTTTAACTTCCATTCGGCAAAGTCCATTGAAAATACCAACGAATATCGTCGCGAATCAACATATCGAGTAGCTGTGGTTTTGTAATTGTATATTATCTTGTATTTTACAATATTAGGAACATTCACGGGACAATCTCACAACGCACTAAGTTATATTTATACTATATTATCGATGAAATTTCGTCAACACGTCGCGGATTTTTTTTTTCTTTCTTTTCAATTAAAATCCTGAATATATATTTATTTACACGGTACAAAAGTAGCTAGTTCAGACGATAATAACGCGGTAAATCTCACAGCGCAACAACAGCATCGATTAATCCGTACAGCGATGATTTAAGAAATATAATTACCCAGAGGAGTTTACGAGTTTCAAATTAATTTGATATCCACTTACGATTTATTATCTATATCGAGAAGACAGATTTATATTTTTAATTTTTTTTTTTGTGATATATTAAAGCTGTCACGACGATAGCGCTATCGAACACGAGAGCTTTTATCGAAATGAGCTCGTATTTCCATAGGCACTGTAGTATAGTGTATGCGTTCGTTAATATATATTTTGTCGTTATTTTCTTTAAGCGGCTCACGATGTGTAAGAAATAATGTTTTAACACGTTTTAAATTGCATTGTTCGAACTGGAATGTACGAGATTCGGAGGGCGTGAGCGTATTACGTAAACGATTATTTTAGTCAGCCGCAACGATTAATTTTTTTTCGAGTATTTGTTTTATTCGTATTTTACGATCGTTATCAAATTAATTTGAAACCAGATTAAGAACAACGGCGCGCAACGCGCCGTATCGTTGAACCTTCGTTTTTTTATCTTTGCATCCCGAGGAACAAGTGTTCTGCAATTATTTCGCGTCCAACAAACGATCGATGTAATCGCGCGGACGCGTCGACATTATTTAATTTAACTAAATAATTATTTACAGCTTTGTTCGGCTTTAATTTCATAGAAAGAAAGCCCCCATTTTATACAGTAATGATCAGTAACCGGCCCGTTTAAGTTCGTTCAATTGATGAGCCAGCTTCTCCTCCTTCGTACGCCTCGCCTGACCGAGCTTTCGGCACTCGATGTACGTACTCAGAAAGCGTTCGACGTCTATCTTACGATTCAAAAAATCCTCGGCTATCTTTTCACTATCCTCATGACTCTCGTCCGCCGATCTCTTCAGGCACTCCTTTATGTGATCCGGTGTAAACGCGACGGAAAGTTTATTGTATTGTTGTATAAGATTGTCGTAACGGGCTTTGAGCACCGTCACCTTCTCGACCTTCGCCGTCACTTCGTCCTGTAGCTCTTTGAGCTCGGCTTCCTTTGACAAATTTCCAGCTGCAAAAATTAAGGGAAAACAAATTTGATATCTTCGATTTCGTTTCTGAAAAAAATTTATTTGAGTCCCATACCAAATCGACAAGAGTCTGAACCTTCACATCTTAGATTTCCCTCGCGATTTTTTATACGATTTTGAACTAACTCTCAAAAGCACTCAGATTTTTCAGATTTTTAAATTGTGTCCATCAATAAATTCGTTTTTAAACTATAAATAATTATAAACAATCTGAAAAAATTTAAAAATAAAAATATCTGAGTGCTTTTGAGACTTAGTTCAATCAAATAAAAAAATTACGGGCCAAATCCAAGATGCGAAGGGTCAGACCCAGGTCGATTCGGTGTGGAATATCTCATACGCAACTTACTCGCAATTTTCTCCACCGCATCGATGTCCTCGTCTATCGAGGCGTTCAAGTCCCTCAGCTGTGTGTGTTTCTCCAAAAAGTCGTCCATGCAGTCGTCGTCCTCACCGAGTTTCCTCAATTCCTCATTGGTGAGATTGTTAAGCTCCGGAAATACAATACTCTGCGGTCTATTCGGCTGCGCTTGACTCTGCATCGGTTGAACGTAATTCGCGTTAACGTAGTGCGAATTAATGTAAGGTTTCGCGTGCCGATCCGAGGAGTATTGTGCGGTACTCGCGTTATGCATCGAGTTGCTTCCGGCGGAGTTGGCGACGTAGGTGGAATGGTGCGAGCCGGCGCCGTACGATTGTGATGCTTGAACGTCGGTCATACATGAATTTTTATATTTAAACTCGTAAGCGGAAGCGTTTGTGTTTGGTGATGAGAATTGGGGATATTGCGAGTTGTAATACGAATTGTACGACGTGGACGGGAGCTCGGGATAACGTTGAAGCGTGTAAGATGGCGAGGCTCTGCCTTGCAAGTCTGAAACAAAAAAATTGAATGAAAAATTGAACGGTTCAAAAATATAAAACGGCCTACGCCGTTCTAGACGAATCAATAATCTCATTTTAATAATCATTAAGTACCTCTGTGTGTGCCGGACGATGCGAGAGCTATTTCCTCCTGCAGCTGAGGCGGATTCTTGCTAAATTCTCGTATTATCGCCTGGACAACGCGCCCGAGATCGCTGTGCACTGTGAACTGAATTAAAATCCATTATAAGAAAGGTCTCACTGTCGAGGCTTCCCACGAAGCGACAAGTGCGAATACCACACATATATGATCCCTCAAAAGCCATCTAACTGCGGCAGATGTTTCCCAACATGCCATTTCCCGAGACCAACGTTATTCAACCATTCAAATCCAATAATTTTCCGCAAACGCACAAAACTTTTTCTTTTTCAATCGAACCATTTGAATAATTTCAATTTTAGATTTTTTTCTTTTTCAGAAACTTTCTTTGCAACGCAATGTTTTTAACATGTGTTTCACGTTTAAAAAAATTTGTATTACAAAAATAATGAATTTTATATATAATCGTGTTATTATGTTACACAGGCTATATTACTATTATTATTATTAATAAACTTTACAGAGAGGTAGTACAACACTTATCAAATCTGCATCTTGTTAACTGAATACATTTTCTATTTCTTTTAACTTCTTGTAAATTCCTACAAATTCTTTTGAATGATTATAAACTTTATATGCTATATCTTGGTTCATACCAATATTGTTATCTGAACCATAAAAATTGTAAATGTAAAAGGGTTCGTTGATCAATAAAATAAACAAATAAATTTGAAAAAAATTTTACTCTATTTTACGATAAGTAAAATGGAGTAAAAAGTTCCATATAGATCAAAATTTAATTGTCAATTATTCGGCGCACAGCCACAAGCTCCAAGGTGAGCCCTGTACTCTGTCCAAGGAGACTTCCATACCGAGCTTATGACTCATTATCTCCATCCGCATTAATCCAAGCCGTTTAAGAAGCAAGAAGCCTATATACGTAGCTACGCTGTAAATCTTGTTTTCTTACGTTCAAGAGTCCGGGCGCACTTGTTATTTCGCTGTGCTCGTTGCACCATGGGTGCGTTATCGGAGGCGAAACTCTGAGTACGGGCTTTTCCAGTGGAAACTCAGGCGACAGAGAGACCATGATAGCCATGCGCCTGACTCCGGCATCGAACTGAACCTGGTATTCCGCATCCTCCCGCAATTCTAGTACACTGCAAAAAATCAAGGAAAAAACACGTAAATACGACATTTGAGATTATCGAGAAACAACGATCTGCGAGTTAATCGGATTATATCTTAACGTCGAAAAATGACAGCCTTTCGATATATCACAGAACCGGAAGTTGCGTGATCGATCGAGGGTAACTCGGTCGGAGGAAGCAGCAAAAAAATCTCCGTCGACGACAATTCTCTTCGGAGTCCGTCGAAACGATCCTCGCGGACGATATAATTTAATGCGAACTAATCAGCGAGGTTAAGTGGAGGTTACGGTCTAAATGGCGAGTTAAATATTCAACTCTTACTTGTCGTTGAAAATCTTTAACGTGTCGATCTGACGCTTTCTCTTGACTGCGGCATTCTCATTTTCTCCACGGAATATTCGGGATATCATTTAAATGCCTTAATTTTGAATAAATCATTCGATTATCCGTCAATGGGTCCCTGTCAAAGCAACCATCCAGCAGACCAGCTGTTTCGTCAGCTCTTTACTAACTTCACGCGCGTGAAATCGTCGAAATATATCGCTGCTGCGAGGGACTCGATTTATCGCGACTCTCGTGTGTTTTTTAATCGTCCAGGGGGGCCAAGCGCAGACGGCGGCGGGGCGGTTCGAGCTCTGCCCGTCCCGAACGCTGTACGTCGCTAGTGTGCCTAGTGTCGTTTCCCTTGCCAATGGTTTCTGTTTCACTCGCATGCGAAACGACTCAGTCGGTAACCAAATCTGTAACGAATGCGATTCAGAGACCGTAGACTTTTCGGGAAAAAACAAAGTATCAGCGGAAGTACAATTTAATACCGTGTACGATGATGCTTCCGTTCTATCCGAAGGGTCAACCGGTTTTAAATGCATTGTTTCATCATCATTAAACATGAAAATCATACATCTTCCACATGGCCTTATCGTGAAGTGCAACTCCTCAGTCGGTAACAAAAACTGCAATCTGAAATTCTCTAAAACGGTTCATTTTTAGGGAAGAATACGAGAACGGTAGACTATATGAGCAGTAATTCTGCAGTTCAATATTCTCATCATTTTTTTTTTTTCAAAAAAAGTTGGTACCATTGAATAAAGTTAATTTAAAAATTGCAACTGGCTCTCTCGCACGCACAGCTGTTTGACTTCCCCTTAAGACCATACGAAACACCCCCCTCCCCGTCCATCCCGGGCTCAGTCGGTATCAAAAACTGTAATCAACTTTTCTCACTGGATCTCGCATTACGGTCAAAAGAAAAGTCTCATGGGAAGCCGAAATTATATCCGCTTCCGATGAGACTTTTCTTTTGATCGAATATGCCAGAATTCATAAGAAAAGTTGATTACAGTTTTTATTACCGACCGCGGTATTGCACATGCTCTTAAGAGCATGTGCAATACCGCGGTCGGTAATAAAAACTGTAATCAACTTTTCTTATGAATTCTGGCATATACAGTCAAAAGAAAAGTCTCATCGGAAGCGGGTATGATTTCGGCTTCCCATGAGACTTTTCTTTTGACCGTATATGCGAGATCCAGTGAGAAAAGTTGATTACAGTTTTTGATACCGACTGAGCCCGGGATGGACGGGGAGGGGGGTGTTTCATATGGTCTTAAGCAATTGTACTATAATCCCACTACTTTTGTATATCCAATTTTAGTGCGCATCCCGAACGGTCGAGGCGCTATTTCGGCCGCACGATGAGTACGGCGGCTTGTACCCCGTTTGTTATCGTCTGTTATCGTCCTCGACCGATCACGACCGATTGTTTATTCCGTCGACGGTAGACGAAAAATAAATTCTTAACTCGCCACAACCATGGACCGTTGACTCGACAAGGTTACTCGTTCGAATAGTCGTCAAATGGAGAGTTGACGCCTTTGTCACGTAAAACGTAGATTTAAAGGGAACAACGATAATGCCAGTATTCCAGGAATCATGTGCCGAAGTAAACATCGCAATATTCAAATATAAAAAAAAAAAAAAAAAAACTACATACATTAATTTACTTCTACACCGTTCTTTCAGCAAATACAGGCTCAAACCGTGATAATAATTCATCCGGGATCGCAGAATCTCCGAATGGGTCGCGCGTCGGATTTGAACCCTTGCACCGTGCTGAACGCCGTCGCAAGAAGAAGACGCCCCGGAGGAACCGAGCACAAAGACTCTTTCCTGCCGACTCTCGTGCCACGTGTGAGAAAAAAAGAATTTTCAAAGCCGCAAAAATTTCATCTTCGCCAACGAGGAAGATGCAATTTTGAATTTTTTTTATTTCGCAGACCAAAGACCTGACGCAAGCTATGGAGGAGTCGAGACTCCAAGTTTCGCACACTCTGCAGTCTTGTCTGCAGTCCGATGGTAGAAGAAGATACGCCACTCCTCCGCAGCAAATAGCGGCCTTCAATCGCAGATCGAATCCCGAAGTGCTTTCTCCGTCCACCGAGGAGTGGACTAAGACCGACCGGGACGTCATCGTCGGAGACGATATTCTCAATCTGAACGACCAGGAGAATTTCAATATTCACTTTCCGTATCGGAGAGGAGAATTGAACGTGCACGGCGGTCCTGGAGGAAGTCTCAGAGCCGTGCTGGCCGATCTGAAGACCATATGGGAATACATACTGACCGCCAAGATGGACATTCCCCTCAGGGATCTCAGACACTACAGAGCTGTTCTCATTGTACCTGATATATACAACAGACACTACCTCAAAGAACTGACTACTTTGATGCTCTGCGATATCGGATTCGGCGGCTGTTTTTTGCTGCAAGTTAGTCATTGTTTTTTTTAATTTCGTAGTCATGCGACGTACGCTCGTCGGTGTACGTCTGAATAACTCCTTCGTGTGAAGCACAACACGTTTATATTTATTATCCATGCCGGGTAAGTCGGACTGGGTCAAATGGATTTTTGAATATTATTGGAAAATTGTCAATCAGATTGGACCAAAAAAATGATAATTATTCTTATATATTATTATTATAATTATTATATAGTTATTATATATCGAACACGGTTCGAACAATTCAGAATACTTGTTGAGAGTTATATTTAATGAAATATATATACCGACTTTTTTAGTGAACACGAAGATTAAAAAAATGAATGCCTGTTAGACGTTCCTTTTGTAATTGATTGTATGATTTATTGTTTTTCAGGATCACGTCGCCGCCACGTTCGGAGCAGGCTTGGGGTACGCGTGTGTCGTGGACGTGGGCGATCAGAAGACTTCGGTCTCTTGCGTTGAAGATGGTATTTCCCATAGGAATACCCGTGTCCGCATGGACTACGGTGGCGGCGATATTACGCAGACATTCTTCTGGCTACTGCAGAAGTGCGCCTTTCCCTACAAAACTTGCGATCCCTCGAACCGACTGGACGCGCTGCTTCTCAGTCAGATGAAAAATGATTTTTGTCACGTAGACTTGAATGTCTGCGGTTCGCAGGAGAAAACTTTCGTCGTGAAGAAACCTCAAGAGCCAACCGAAAAATATACGCTTCAGGTAATTCGAGACTGTAACGGAAATACTAAAGTTCGATTTTTTTTTAATGGAAAAATAGCAGGCTCAATATTTTTATAATAATTTTCCAGGTCGGAGACGAGTGTCTCGTCGCGCCGCTGAGTCTCTTTCAGCCGGAACTCTTCAAGGTCACGGGTCCTCACGTCGTTCACATACAAAAACGATCGACGGGCGATCCCGAGGATCCGCACGACGAAAATTATCTGCGCGAGACGAGTGTAGGCTTGAGCCTCGATAATGGGCAGGCAAATTATTAATTTCATCCGATATTCTATTCTCTTTTTCATCCCGCGTTTCTTTTCAGCGAAGAGGAATGAAAGAAAACTTGGAACAGACGCTCGAGATGCAGGAAGAAGTGACGACTCCGGCCGTCGCTGGCGAGGAAGAAGTCGTCGTCGATGCCGTGGATAACGCGCCGATCACGTTGTCGAATCGGGATCTCGATGCACCGAGGGATTTCATCGTCGGACCTCAGCAACTTTTGGGTCTCGATCACGCCGTTCTGCAGAGTATAGATCGATGTCGTGAGTGTCCATTAAAAAATCCATGAGGCCATTTTTCACATATCAGGGACACTGATCTTGAAAATCACGTTTTAAAAAAAACGCATTCAAAGTTTGGCCGCGTCGCTGCTCGAGCGCTCCGCCACTTTCCACATAACCGACTCTAACTTTCGTAATTTGTTGAATTTCGACATAATAATTTAACAGAATATTCTTGACACCCTAATCTTTTAGAAAAAAAGAAAAAAATCGATGTTTTACTGTGGCGTAAGCACTTAAGATTTCTACCCATGCTACCAACGTTTTTTACAACTTCATTAATCGAGGTGTTTCTCTATACAGCTACTGACGATCTGAAGAGAAAAATGTACAGCTGCGTGCTAGTTGTCGGATCCGGAATGAAGTTTCAAGGAATAGGCATGTGGCTGCACAACAGAATATCGCTTCAAATTCCGTACATGTACAGAGCTGGTTGGTCATTACTTATCTACGAGCTAATTACTTTTCTCATCGTTTTCATTTCTCATCTCATTATCCGCGATAATTTTTAGAACAATTGGACATAATAACTCAACCGAAAGAGATGGACCCGGGCATGACTGCGTGGAAGGGCGCGGCGATACTCAGTTGTCTCGAGTCCGCTCAAGAATTGTGGATCGGCCGTCAGGAATGGGAACGCATCGGCGTGAGAGTGCTGCGAGAAAGAGCCCCGTTTATGTGGTAAAATGTTACTTTATCCGACGAGTTCGATCGAATGTATATTCGATCGAGTCAGCAGTAAAAAAAGGCGAAAAAGAAAAACGAGATTCGGGGAAAAGAAAGACGTCACAGCAAGTCCGTCATTTTTATTTTGCTCTTGTCGTTACGATGATACATCGCTATGTCGGCCTCGATGAGGAACTTGGCGAAGTTCAGAGTCTCCGGTACGACGTCGATGTAAACGTCGTCGCCTCCCTTCGCGTACGCCCGAACGAGTTTCTGCAAATAGAGATATCGGTAATAATGTTTCATTAACTCGACTTTTGGAGTAATTTATTTTTTAATCGCACTTACTGCCAGTAGTTCCTTGAACAGGTCGTTTTCCGGAAAAATTGTGTCCACTACAGTATGCTGTAAATAGTAACGATTTTCAAATAAAAAGTTTGTCGTAGGTCGGAGACAGATCGGCCGGATACAAAAAATAGTTTACCAGGTCTTCCTTGCATTCCTTGAACAACCTTCGCGTGACCGAGATCTCCTTGTCGTAAGTAGTTTTGCTCCCGACATTCTCGATGGCGTCCAAACAGGCGCTTTTCATTTTCTCCAATCCCTCCATGTTGCTCTCCAAACTGAAACAGTGCAAACAATTTTCAAAAAATTAATAAAAAACCGTAAAATCCATCATTTTTGCAATATTATATATACCAATTTCAAAAAAAGGCCAGTCACATGTTGCCAAAAATAGTTTGGCCAGTTAAGACGGCTTAGCCGGCCAAACTATAAAATCCATTAACGGATAAGATATTTTAATTGGCTAGGCCAACCTATCTGTACAGCCCTAGATAATACTATTGTTTCATAAGATTCAAAAAATACAAAATTTCATAAAATTTAAACGGTTCTATCGATCTTTGCCATATTAAATTTGCAAAAAAAAAAAAACTGTAAAAATAAATGTTTACTCACTATGCAATATTCTTTTTAGTTTTGGCCATGTCTGTCCTTATGCTGTTTATAACTAGTTGCATCTGATCTATAACTTCCTCAGAGTCCACAATCAAACTTTTGTACAGATCTATAGTATTGGGAAGTGGCAGATCTCTGGGCTCTTGGAAGCAAAGATTTTTGGACAGTCCTTTGAGCAGTTTCTGATGCCGAATTTTAATCCCGTCCTGTCTGACGGCTAGGGCGAGAGTTCCCAATTCGTTGTTCGCGTCCCTGTGAATCCAATCGTCGAGCTCCTGCCTGAGATCTTCTCTTGTGTCTTTCAAATTCTCGTAGGCATCCTCCAAAGTGAATTCTACGACGCCGTCGGAATTTTCGACTTCTCGACTCATTCTGTATTTTGTTTACAATGCTTCGTCCCGTTTCGGCTTTTTCTGCAGCGCTTGAAAAGAAAAACGAAAGAAACTCTTTAGCTTTCGCATTCGAAACAACTTGTTCGCTTTTAGGTTATGGCACCGCTTTTAGGTTACGGTGAGGCAAGTTGGACAAATATCTGGATTATTGATTTCGTTGACCATTAGGTGGGATTGAAAAAATACTCGGGAAAAATTTGTTTCACAGAACGCTCGATAAATTAACGAGAATAGACTGATTTACTGTATTTTCCATTCTCACCTTTCGCACTGCATTCAAGTTGTTGTGACGGATTCACCGGACTGCGGGAACCAATAGCAGGCTCTGTCTTGGATCGAGGATAAGTGGCGGGAGATGTTTGAAAAAACCATCTGCGCGCAGGTAATCGATGTTTCGAAATTTTTTTTTACTTATGTAATTAGAAATGTTCAACATTAGCTTTTCGTAATTTTCTCTTATTGACGAAACTTCTTCGTAGCTTCGTAGCTTTGTCTACGTCATGAATTAATATTTGTAAATAAAAGAAAATTACGTTTGAAGAAATGAAAAATTTACAAGATTTTTTTTTTAATCGTACCAAGCTTAAGTAAATTCAGTATATTTATTTATTATTGATAAATGCCCAAGTTCGGTTATAACTTGTACATTTATCTGGGTATGTACATAATAATATAGTTCGTGTCGATTGAATACTCGCACAGATACTCACAGACACTCACATAGCACGGAAATATTTTATTGCAATATTGAAAATATTTTACCGAAATTTTACATTCAAGTGTTTCTGAAATGTGTTTTAAACTTAAAAAAAAATGGTTTCAAAAAGGATCTCTATCAAAACAATCACTAAAAAAAATAATCGAAAAACCTGAATCATGTAAGCCAATTAGTGGTATACTTATTTATACATATAGGGTAAAAGTGGGGAATATGGACCGGTCCATATATAATTGATTTACGCGTTAATCGAGGCGGGCCATATTCGCCACTTTTCCCCTACATGTATATGTACGATAAAAAAAATACAAAAAAGTTAATCGGCGTAAAAACTTGGCGTGCCGGTTTTTTTTTTACAATATCTGTCGCACATAGTTCATTCAAATAATCGAACAAATAATGAAATATATATATATATATATATATATATATAAATCAAATAATGAACAGGGGGTACATTTATCCCATTTTTCAAAAAATGATATTGTCCAATGCGCAGATAGCCTCGCTCATAACCCAGGCACTTCAATGTACGGTTCACCAATTTTTTGGATTCTATGTACATGTACTAATGAAGATTATTAAAAGGCAAAAAGAAAAAAAGAATGAATTGGCCTGGTAGACCCGGTAATTCGGGGCTTCGAACTTCCGGTCAGATAACTGTTTTTTCTGTCTTTTCCTATAACTACTATCATTCATAAATCGATTAATTATACATCCACGTATAAAGCAACGAGGTAGCAAAAGTAGGTCGCGTTTCAAAGTGGCCAACATTGCGGAATGTCGAATCGCGCAGGGGTTGAAAAAGGAACACGAGAGAAACAAGTAAACGAAAAAAAAAAAAAAAAAAACGAAGCCACGAGCCAGGACAGCAGTTGCAGTGGTAACGGCAGCGAGGCAAAGGGATAATTTAGCTCTCGCGGATGCAGCATGGAAAATAAACCACCGCGAAAGCGTGCTCGAACGAGGTAGATGGAGAGCGCGAGGTTCGTACAGCTCGTAATTGCCGAAGCCCTGTCGAAGGGGACGAGGGCCGGGGGTGGGGAGCATGCTTCGACTGCTAGCTGGCAAACGCACTCAGAATGCAAATTGAATTTCGAACCGTCCCTAATTTTGTAAAGGTATACACGTTGGTGGAGGCTCGTGGAGCCCGGCAGACCGCGCGAGCCCGGATCGGGCCGAGCCCGAAACTTTGCGCGCATTCTATCTCATCGCCACGGAGAAAGGGAAATAGTGACAAAGCTAGAGACAGAGTTGACAGCGGATAGCTGGTGCGGAAGCCGATAGCCTGCTCGTCGCTCCGCCGGTCACTCGGCACTCTCCGCCGATAAATTGCCGAACGGAAACGAGTTTTAACGCACGCGTGTCCAGCTTTTCACCCAAAAGGCACCTTGACGGCTCTCTAAAAAAATTAAGCCTCCGACATTCTTTCGTAGTCCTATGTTATGCATGAACTAGACTGAAACAATTTAGATTTCAAAAGAATTAAAAAAAAAATTATTTAAGATTTTCAATGTTTCAAATCTTGCGAAATGTTTGTAGAATGTATGGAGTATAATGTTTTGAAATGTTCTGATAAAATATTCTGAGGAAAGGTTTCTTAATCTTTAAAGGCATCTGACATATTTCTGAAAGACAGTGACAAGGTATTTTGGAATATTTTTTATTTCATGGTTCAGCGAAATGTTCCTACGAATGTTTCCGTGTTTACTCGGGTGTGTGTATGAAATTTGGATTGGTGGTGGAATCTTTCGTTGAAATGTTTTAAGAAACTGTGAGCGAAACATTTCTGAAACGTTTCAACGTAAGTTTTATGAGCTAAAAAAAAAATGTTTAAGTGTTTTCAAAACATTTAACAAATATTTTATGATATTGACAAAATATTTTTGAAATCTTTGAGAAGTCCTTTGAATGGGTCGAATGGGCCAACTGTGTGGTATTAAAACTATCCGAAAATCTCTACCAGAATAAAAGAAAACTTTGCCGGAATAAAAATTAAATTCTAAGGAAATAAAAAAATAACTCCATCGGAAGTTGTCGGAAGAATTTAATTTAATTTCGGTGAAGTCTCATTTTTCATACCTGTTCAGTATCTTGAATGCCTCACACGTATCCGTGACAATGGACGCAACATAACTTGTCACACTCAATTCGATAATTATTGCATAATGTTGAAACGTTAAAAAGAACGACGAATTTTTGACGTCTCGTTCTCGAATAGCGAAGCAGTTTCGATCGCGACCGTTCGTATGACTGTGGGGTCGAATCGGCGTACACCGTTTCGTTTAATCTCGCATCGCGCCCGGATGAAGCGTTTCGTTAATTCGCTGAGTCTGTAATTAATGCTAGTCGCATTTAATTCACAGGCTCGAATTGCTCTTTTCCGTGGTCGCAGCGCGGTTGTGAGAGAATCCCGAACCGAACCGTAATAACACGAACCGATAATCAAGGGGATACCTATTAGAAACGTGAAACGAGTTTCGAAATATTCCACGAAATTTTAACTTTGATCATCGGATTAATGGCAGTCATTCGAACGGTGTTCGGTATCATTATCCATCAGACGAGTAAATAATAATATACTCGCGGTGAGGTTCGTATGTAACCAGACCATACCCGTATAGCACCAAATATTTTGAAATATTTTCAATCTTTCAAACCTTACGCAATATTTTCAAATCAGTTTATAAATGTTTTCAATTTTTCAAACCTTACGCAATATTTTCAAATCAGTTTATAAATGTTTTCAATTTTTCAAACCCTACGAAATATTTTCAAATCAGGTTATAAATGTTTTCAATTTTTCAAACCCTACGAAATATTTTCAAATCAGGTTATAAATGTTTTCAATTTTTCAAACCCTACGAAATATTTTCAAATCAGGTTATAAATGTTTTCAATTTTTCAAACCTTACGAAAATTTTCAAATCAGTTTATAAATGTTTTCAATTTTTCAAAACTTACGAAATATTTCTATAAAATATACGAAGACAATATTTTGAAATATTATACCAAAATATTTCAACGTGACGTTTCTTAATCGTTCAACACATCCGAAATATTTCTGAAGTGTAGTGATAAAATATTTCAAAATATTTTTAGTTTCACCTTTCACCGAAATATTTCTACGAATGTTTCCGCGTTTACGCGTGTGTGTGTGTGCAATTTGGATTCGTGATGCAATATCTTTCGCATCTCACTGAAACGTTTTTTAAACATCTCTCAAAAATCTCAATGTAAAAAATGTGTAAAAATCTCAATGTAAAAAATGTGTAAAAATCTCAATGTGAAATATTTTAAAAACGCTTCACAGATATTTGTTAATATTGATAAAACATTTTCAATGTTTCAAAAAAGTATTATGGAATCCTTGAAAAAAATTGGGTTTTTAAATATTGGGCGCTGTGTGTTATTAACGAGCTTCACGAAAAAAAGGTTGTACAGATACCCCACAGATTTACGATTTGCCCATCTAACATCGAGCTCTCGCGTATCCGCGTGCACGTGCGTTAAATACGGGGTCGCGTGTTGCATCGCCGCACGTTCGATTCAATATCGCATGTCGACGTTTTTCTGTGTGCACGCATCCGCCTACAATATATCTATATATACAGTATTAAAACGTGCGTATACGGTCACGTGGCGATCGAGCCTCACACGCGACACGTTAATTCCCTTTTTTTACACTCTTCACCGTCCGCCAGTACAGTAAAAAAAAAGCATGGCTCGAGTTAACTGTGGCGGATAATAGTGACCGCGAGGGCAAAATATGGGACCTGATAGGGTTCATATGTAGGGTCTACGATCATTGACACTGTAGGCTATTGAATTTCATACAAAACATATTGAGCCAAAATAGATACATCAATATCTTAATAGCTTTTTCATTGGTTGTTTCTTCATCATTCTCTACCATTCACCATCCTCTACTGTATTTTATTGATTTATTTATTTATTGACGGAACGAACCCTTTAACATTTACAATTCTTACAGTTAAAATAATAAAAAAATAGGATGTGTAAATTATTATTATTATTATTATTATTATATAGTGTCCGGTCCATATATCTTTGATTGCCGTAATCGGGGTGGTTCATATTCACCCCTTTTACCCTATACTCGTTTCTGCGTAACGCGTTCGAGAAAAATTAGGTTCATTCGTTCTATGAATTTCTCATCGGCAAAAATGAATGTTATTGTTTCGGTGTACGTAAACTGCGTCAGGGGTTGGATATCAGTTCGGAAAATATCATCGGTCGAAGAAATTCTCCTCTTCCAGTTAGCTCTATCTCATTCGGGGAACGCACGTGCCTCGCGCCTGTTCGAAACTTATCATCCCCATTAATAAGGGTCGGTGGCGCGTCGCGCGATAGCGAGCGTCGGTCCTCGTGCGTCGGCCACAATTCGTCACACGCCCCAACTATATTTTTCTATACACACGCATGCACTCACACGCACATGCGGTGGCCGCAATGAGCGTTCGTACGTCGTTCGAGATCGTGACAGGGGGTGGATGGCGCCGGTCTCCCGCGTCGATGGCGTCCTATCGCAGCATCCTATGCGCCATTGAGGGTGAGACAAAGTGAAAAAACACGGGGCTGAATGAAAAGTCGACGCTCAGAGTAATCGACTTTTGTCAACATTTTTGGTATATTTCATGGCAGGTCCATTTTGCCCCGCACGGCCATCTGGCCCCCACTCTCCTCCCTATCTATGGTGGTGAAAATGTTTCTCTGACAATTTGTCTAAAAAAAACTTTAACCGGATCGTTTTAGTCATTTTCAGAGATTTTCGCGCTATTTTTCTCTGAGTTTCTCTGCTATTTGCTAAATATCTCCACCATTTTTTCCGCACAATCTCCAGTGCTTACAATCTGTCAGAGACATTCAGAGTATTTTCCGAAAAATTATGGAAAATTCTGATTTTTTCTGATGAAGCACGTTAAGGGAAAATACGAGTTCGCTCTAAGATCCACTCATTCTGGAATTCGTACGAGCAGACTTTTTAGAGAAAAAAACTATTTATTTTCTCAAAAACTCAGATTTTATCGGATAATGTGGATTTAGAGAATTTGAGAGAACTGACGAGTTCTGTCTAAAATCTGCTCATTCTGGTATCGAAGAAGCAGTACATTTTTTCAGAGAAATTACGATTTATTTTCTGAAAAGCTTCAATTTTCTCGGATAACGTGGATTTAGAGAATTTACATAATAATAGATAAATTTTCAGTCATATTCAGATAAATATTTCCACCATGGTACTTGCAGTTTGTTCGCAGTTCGAAGGTGGCCGTGCCGGGTGAAAAAACATCCGTGACATTCGGCAATATTTCATTGACACCCGCGATAAAATTCATCCAGCACCTCGCCCTATCGCGAGGACGCGCCTCATTGCCTCCAAATTCACGGTTAACCGAAAAGGGAACAAAAATAAAGATGAAATTCGTATGAATGATTTTTCATTCGTCGGACACGCGAGCGAGCGTTGTGCTTTCGAACGTATACATTGTCTGGTAAAAAAAAAGAAAAAAAAGGAAAAAAAAAGTTGTCCCGACGATACGCGGCAGGCGAGAGGAACGGGAATGAAAAAGGGTGAAAGATAGCGCACGAAGGGTGTTGGAAAAAAAGAACCCGCTTCCATACGTCCGCGCCGCCTTTACACGCACAGTAGTCATGGCTCGGCACGGCGCGGCCCTCGCACGTATTATTAAACCACAAGCAGAATTTCCGATGGTCCGGAGGGCGCGACACGCGCGCGGCTTTCCCTTTTCCCTCCTCTTCCGTGGCGGAGGCGCGCCGCGACCCTCATTCATCATAAATGCAATCAGATCGTATTACGCGCCATTACCATACGCCATATAGCGTACTCCGTCCCTCTTGGCTCTCGCTTCCCAACGCTCCGATTCCCCGACCACCCCCTCCGTTCCCACGATTTTCTAGCCTCTCAGACTTCCTCGTTCGCGACACTAATAGTTACACTCGCTCATCCCTTTTTTTTCAACATTCTCGCTTCTTGTGTCGAGGCTGTTTTTTTTTTTTTTTTTTCATTCCTCGCTCACTCATCGTGAGGCTGAAATTATACGTGTAATGGATTTTAAAAAATGCACAGTAACGCGTTACTATCTGAAGCGTCTGATTTTATTTTCGTGCGAGAGAAGTTTTTTCGGCTCGTTTGCATTTCCTGCTACGGGGAAAGTCGTACAAAAAACCGGGCAAATTGGGCATCAAGCAGACTGCCATTTTTTTATGAGTCTTGATTCACGAGTTATCGTATTTTGGGCTGCTTGAGCGTTACGCCCATAATATCCATATTATAATTATTGTTACCATTATGATCGTGATGATTTATTATTATTATTATTAAAATGTTTTGCGTATGTGGGGAAAAGTGAGGCACAGTGAGACACATGAGATATGCCGGAGGTTTCAGGTGGAAAAATGATGACATTTTTTTTGTTGGGAAATTAGATAAATTTGATTCTATTAGACATTCGACAATAAGTCGTCGAGAAACATTGAAAATTATGATAATTTTGGGTGTTTCGGCAAATTATTTTTCAATCGAATTGTTTTAATCATTCCAACCTTCTTTCTATAATGATTACAGCAAAAATGTACAGATGAAGGTCTACAGAAGACAATTAAGAAAGTTACTTTTACATTAATTTATAAAGATGAAACTATCATTCACAAAAAAAGAAATGAGATAAATTTGATTCTATTGGACCTAACAAAAATTCGATAATAAGTCGTTGAAAAACATTAAAAACTGTGATAGGTGTAGGCGATTCGGTACATGTTTATCAATCGAATTATTTGAACGATTCCAACGTTCTTTCTGCAACGATTACAGCAAAAACGTACAGATGAAGGTCTACAGAAGACAATTACGAAAGTTCCATTTCTATTAATTTATAAAGGTCAGACTAGCATGCACAAAAAAAAAAAAAAAAAAAGTGACCCACTGTCCCTCACTCTCCCCAAAAAAAATCAGAAGCTTCCCTTTTTGAGGACTCGGCGCCGCGATGCCGCCGCCTCGACAATTGAGAACGAACAAGCTCAAGGCACAGAGTCTTCCTTCGGACCGGAAGTGCAGAAAATATCCAAATCCTACAATGTCTCTCCACACCCCTCCGGACTCGCAGTCGCTGTACTTAACCCAGAAAGGGTTTCGACATTCGAGCCCTCGTCCGGGCTCTGAGCTTTCCCTTCCAGTCACGCTCTCCACCCTCATACCATACGAACTGTCTGCAACCCACACACATCCGTTCCAGTACCCGCTCCTTCATCGCTCACCCCCCCCCCCCCCCTCGATTCCCGCGATCTTCGCAGCGAGTTCTCCAACCGACGGCGAAACCCGCACATTCTACGTACACACATCGACCAGAATAAATATACTTGGCCCGAGGGTTAGCCGCGTTTACTGCGTCGAATAAGTCCACCCCCGCGGTGTGATGCGCCCCCCCTCCCCCCCCTCCCCACACATCAAGCTCGCTATACTTCGCTCCACACGAAGAGGCTTCCATGTGCCAACGCGCAAAGCTCCACATCTAAACGAGACACGAGAATACTTCGCAGCGTGAATCCGAAGAGGGAGAACGTCGAGGCTGAAGTAGAAGGCAGTAGTCGGGGCACACGCGTGAGGGGACGGAGTGGCACGTGACGATGGTGTGTGTGCGCGCGCCCGCTCCCGTATTTCTGATCAGCGCGGCAACCCCCCCCCCCCCCCTCCCCCCTCCCCTTTTCACCCTAATCCACTACAACCCCTCGGCGCTCGTGCGACAGAGCTCCGAACCTCTCACGCCACCCACCTCCGATGCCACCTACCCCATGTCACCACCCCAACAGCCCCGATGGGGAGCCGAGCTTAAGCGCGCGTCGCACATCCGCGCGGTGAAGCTGACCGAGGCGCAGACCTGGTTCGCGGTATTTATCTTTGCGGGGTTTAGGTCTTTGTGTATGTACGGGGAACTTTTTGGCTGGAGAGGATAGTGCCTTCTTCTATGCACAAAAATGATACGGATGTTTTGTTATTTTATTTAGTTATTTACCCCTTTTGCATTGATGTATAGACGGTTAAGTAGACGAGGCTGTTTATGGTTGGATGGGACTTGCAGATTTCGATTCGGTTGGGGTTTCACATTTTTTTACGGTTCTTGCGATCAACGATTCTGCAAACTGGCGCCGAGAATCGATGAGGAACAATAAATTGATCTCCAAAAAAAAAAAATAATAATAATATAACCAATCCTTATGGTGTTGGAGCTTTAAGTAGACGAGGTTGTTTATGGTCGGACGGGACTCGCACATTTCGATTCGGTTGGAGTTTCGCAATTTTTTACGGTTCTGCGATCAACGATTCTGCAAACTGGCGCCGAGAATCGATGAGGAACAATAAATTGATCTCTAAAAAAAAATAGTAAAACCAATTCTTATGGCGTTGGAGCTTTAAGTAGACGAGGCTGTTTATGGTCAGACGGGACTTGCAGATTTCGATTCGGTTGGGGTTTCACATTTTTTTACGGTTCAGCGATCAACGATTCTGCAAACTCGCGCCAAGAATCGGTGAGGAACAATAAATTGATCTCTAAAAAAAAATAGTAAAACCAATTCTTATGGCGTTGGAGCTTTAAGTAGACGAGGCTGTGTATGGTCAGACGAGACTCGCAGATTTCGATTCTGTCGCGGTCTGCCAACGTTTCGTAACTCTTCAATCACCTATTCCGCAAACTCGCGCAGAATCGACGAATCGGCCATAAATTGATCTCTGAAAAATAAAACAAAAATACTATGACATTTCATTCAACGAAACAACCAACATTAAAACCAGCCAAAAAAAAAAGAAAGACTCCAGCTCTTATCTCAAGCCGGTCACTTTCATCGCGCACGCACGCGATACTCCGATGCCCTCCTATCCTCGGAACCGCGTAATTCCACCAATATCCACCCAAGGCCCCGTTCCATCTCCCGCGCTCGTTTCTCGCTCGGCAGAAACGGTAACATATATACCTCAACTACCCGGCAGTATAGTAGGTACTCTACCGGTAGCAGTGGGATTAAGTATATGCATGTGCGAGACCAGCGAAGCGTTCGCCTGATGCTGGCAAGCACCGCACCGGTAGCAGACACGTAACCTACGTACTCTTGCTCGGCTCTCCACACAGCTTATACATACATATATCTATATTACATATTATACATATAACCATATATATATCTACAAAACCGAACGCTGCCTCTACACCCATACACACCCATACACACACATACACACACGTACACACACGTACACATACGTACACACATGTACACATACGTACACATACGTACACACATGTACACATACGTACACATGCGTACACATACGTACACATGCGTACACATACGTACACATACGTACTCATATATATATTCCCAACGACTATCTAACTCATCCATACCTATATCCACCTAATACATATATATACATATATATATGCATATATCTATATATAGCGATTACACGCTCGTAGTATATGCATAGCATCCGTGCCGGTAGTGGGACCGGCGACGGCACGGCATATCGATCACGCTAACCCACACCGCCCCTTCCTCGAGGGAAAGGCACGCTAGCGTCATAAGAGAGCGCGCGCGCTCCGGTCCGGAGGGTGCTAGAGGAGGAAAAGGGATGGAGCGCGAACACGAGAGCGGCGAGGCTCGAAGCTCGCCTAGTACCTCCGCATCGTAGGTGGAGAGAGCACATCCAGTGGCAGCGGCGAGCGCTGGTAGTAGTAACGGCAGCAACGGGGATCCATGAGCCTGCCCGCCTCTGATAACTCACAACTCTCCCCCCCCCCCCCTCCGACTCTCAACCCACTCGCCGCTTGCTCGTTCTCCGTTCTCCACCCTCGCGCGATCCTTCGTCACGTTTTCTCTCTCAATTTCTCTCGCGATGCCGGCAGCCCCGGGAACGGGCGGGGAGGGAGCGAGAGGGTTAACGAAAGCTCGGGCCCGAGGCGAGAGAACGCACGATGTATAGAGAGCGTAAACGCTAGGAGGGAGACGGGAGAAACGTACACGGTAAAACGGCGGGACTGCCGAGGATACCGTATCTACCGATCTTGGTCCCTCCGATGGGGAGCGGCGCCGAAGCGAGCCCCTCGATATTTTCGTTCTGTAGATATAGGGATGAGGCGGTGTAGTTGGAGGTGCAGTCGGATACCTAGCACTGGCTAGTACTTTTATCTACGCTTCTCTTATCGACCCTCGCGCTGTACTGTTTCTTCTTTGAATTGGACTTTTTTTTTTTTTTTTTTTGGGTAGCGTCGGCGCTGTTGAGGAATGTAATGTATATGTAATATAGATTGCTAATTTAGGTATTTATAAAGAAAAAAAATACCTAGGACTGGATAGTACTTTTATCTATGTTTCTCTTATCGAGACTCGCGCCGTACTGTTTCTTCTTTGAAGTGGAGTTTTTTGTTTTTGGTAGCGTCATAAACAAGACTCGCGCGTAAACTCGATCGTCGGCGCTGTTGAGGAATGTAATGTATATGTAATATAGGTTGCTAATTTAGTTACTTATAAAGAAAAAAAAATTACATAGCACTGGCTAGTACTTTTATTTACGTTTCTCTTATCGACCCCCGCGCTGCACTGTTTCTTCTTTGAAGTGGACTTTTTTTTTGGGTAGCGTCATTCGAGAGACTCTCGTGCGTAAACTCGATCATCGGCGCTACTGAAGAATGTAATATAAATACAATAATTTCTAATTTATTTATTTATAAAAAAAAATTGAGAAAATTTCATTCCTTCAGGGTCGAACGTTTTTATTGCTTTTTCATTTTTGGCTCGCGTCATTCCCGAGCATCGCGCGCGTACCCTAAATCACCGGCGCTGTTGATACATATATAATAATTTCTAATTTATTTATTTATTTATATAAATTAAAGATTGGCGGTAATTTAATGCTTGCAGCGTGTAGCCGTTTTTGTTGCCTTTTTTAATTCAAAAAAAAGATTAGGAAACAGGAATATCACGCATGTGATCGATTTGCTTAACGAATGGCTTCAGCGCCTTCGAACAGCCAATCAGGAGGCGAATAATACGGCATCGATGCGTGTATCGATCGAAAATCCCAGATATTTAGCGCATGGATTTTTTTTCTCTCGAAATCCTTTCGTTCCTCTACTCTTTTCTCGTTTCAACTTTCCGCCCCGTTCTACGGGCGCCTCGTCCTTTTCAGCGCGGCTCTCGCGGGCTTTCCACATCCCGATACCGCTCCGCTCTCTCGACCGTGCCCCGTTAAGCCCGCGACTCGCGACGGTGGGGTGAGTTTCGCCCCCTCTATCTCCCGTTCGCGCTTCCCCGTCCTACGACTCTCATCGCCCACCCCGGCGACGCGCCGCGAGAGACCGCCAACCCCTTCCGCCCCCGTTATCGGCCTCGTGCATCTGATGTTTGTTACTCGATGGCACGCGCGCGCGGTCTACTCCCGTCTCGACGACCGGCCACCCTCTCGCCAGGAACTGCCCACGAGCGAGCCAACTTTTGTAATTATATCGTCGAGAGGGCCTCGCCTGCATCCTCGCTCTCACCGCCCGACACTTCCTCCCGCACCTCCCGCACCTCCCGCACGTCCCGCCTCGTACCGGAAACCGCTCCCTCCGCTCCGCTATCTCGTCATTATGACGATCCGCTTCCTCACTCTCTCGCTACCTGATTCCCTACACACTGAGAAAAAGATGATATTTCCTGCTATAACGAATAGTTCCCAGGGGGGACGTCTATATAGATAGTTTGTGATAGTATATACTCAATTGATTAAACTATAATTATAGTTACATTTTTGTAACTATATTAATTTTTGGTCATTATAATTATACTATTATAATTTTTGGTCATTGTGGTAACTGTAAATTGTAGACGTGCCCCCTGGGAACTATGTACTACGTAAATTTTTTTCAGTGCACAGAAAATAAAATATCATTGACCCAAGTAAAATTCTCACAATTCCATACGGGATTGAAACGATAAAATGTCACCTTGACAGTCTTGCCGTCATTTTTTTTTATATCGTATGGAATTGTAAGAATTGCAAAGTAGAATCGAAATTAATTTTTTTGTTCTTTGGCAGCCTGCGAGGGATTTTTTTTTCTGTGCACGGCTACTCTTCGTTTATTTCCGGTGATGCGCGGAAAGTTTGTATCAGTAATCAGCGATGGATCACTGTGCGGAAGGACTTGTATCGACGGCATAGAAGGTAGAATGAAAAAAAAATTAATTGCTTGCGGGGCGCCAAAGAATTTTTTTTTTCGATTCTACTTTCCTTTCTTACGATTCCATATTATGCCATTGAAACAATGACGGTAAGACTGTCATGGTGACATGTTTCAGTACCGTATGGGATTGTAAGAATGAAAACAACGATTTTTCCTTTGACAGCCAGCAAGCGAATTTTACTCGACTCATTTATATGTTGCGGGGTGCCAAAAAACAAAAAAAAATCAATTCTACTTTCAATTCTTACAATTCCATGTGACATTGAAACAACGACGGCAAGACTGTCAAGGTGACGTGTTATCGTTTCAATCCCACATGGAATCGTGAGAATCGAAATAACAATTTTTTTTTTTTTTCAGCCGGCAAGCGAGTTTTACTTGTCTGATTGATATTTTTCTCGTGTCGATTCGCCGATTTTTACGATAGAGGATGAATGGGGTGAATATGGCCCGGTCCATCTTTCCTACACCTACCGGTGAAACCTTCTCGGTCCATATTGACCACTTTTCCCTTGTGGAAGTCAACGATCGGCGGGCGTGGGAATTGGACGCGGGACATAAACGTATGCACCCCTACGGCAAAGCCCAGCGGTGTCCGGGTTCCAGATGCATCGGGGAGCGTGGCTTCGGGACGCGGCAATCGGCGGTTACCATGCCGATTCTGGACCGCCCGATCCGCAGCTTCACTGTGTGTATGTGTATGTGTGCATGCTATATACGTAGGGGAGAGCGGGGCAAAATGGGGCAACGGGGCAAAACGGGCTTTTTGGGCAAAACTAAATTTTCCCATCATTTTTTTATCGGACAAGGTGGCAAGACTGGGCAGAAAAGCCTGATGTATCCGACAGGGCGAATTCGGGCATCCAAAAATTATTGGAAAATGACGTTTTGCCCAAAAACCCAGTTTCGCCCCGTTGCCCCATTTTGCCCCGCTCTACCCTATATATGTGTGCATGCGGTATACGTAGACAGTACAGTGGACCATTTTCCGCACGCGCCCATCCGTACGCTCGTCTCAATCTCATTTTTCGAAGGAGGAAAGATATCAACGCTCTCCTCGGTTCTCCCACATGACCGGGGGTGTGCACAGAGCCGGCGGGAGCACGCGGGTCTTTTCAATCTGTATGTTAAGCAAACGGCTGTGCCAGAACCGTGGTATCTGTTAGACGCAGTTTCTATCCGCGATCCTCGAAGCTACGGCAAAAAATTGCCCATCCGTAGACGGGCGGGTGAATTTTTTTTTCTTCCCGATTTCGAGACACGAGTGCGGATAAACAAGAAGGACAGAAACTCGCTTCGAGACTCTCTGCGTTAAGGGGAAATAAATAAAGCTGCGAAGAAAATCGGTTCAAGAGACCGAGGTAGGGTTACGCAAAAAAAACAAATATAATAAAAATATAAAAGTGTTTTTGGTCATTCGCGCGCTCGCATGTGGCCTCTAAAAAAGCGTGCAAAGTGACTTGCACAATGGCTTCCTCAGG
This sequence comes from Ichneumon xanthorius, assembly GCA_917499995.1. NCBI lineage: Eukaryota > Metazoa > Arthropoda > Insecta > Hymenoptera > Ichneumonidae > Ichneumon > Ichneumon xanthorius. Next base: position 12,340,092 of record OU824205.1, on the reverse strand, counting down.
TTTTAAGGTCTTGTGCATAACTTCCTCGGTGATCAATTTCGTTCGTCCCACAGACATTAAAAAGAAATTCAAAATCGGGTAAAATCCTAGATTAAAAAATTGCACTAAATCAAGAGACGTGACCACTTTACTAGTGTACCAATTTTCAACTGGTTAACTCAAACCGTTTCCGAGTTATAGTTCTTTTAAACGATGCAAGTTTTTCACACATACACACACACACACACATATTCGGACACCAGTTAAAAATCACATTTTTCGACGTTTCAGACTATTTTAAGTACTCTGACACTAAAATCTTGACATTTAAAAAAATGAAAACGTAGCTATGAGAAAGCAAGACTTAAAATAATCAGAACCTGGGCAGGAGATTCTCCCTTCGCCCCTCTATGGACTTAGGCTTTTATTATTCTAAGTCCCTGTAAAACACTCATGCACTCAAGTCCATCAAAGGGACTTATGCCCTTATTATTCTAAGCCCATTAAAGGGACTTAGAATAATAAGGCCTTAAGCCACCTTCCCCTCTCCTCCCCTCCCCCCTCCAGCCTCGCACATCCCTTTCAACCCTCTCTCACCTTCACCCCCTCCAACTCTCTCCTCCTCTCCTCCACGATTCTTGACATGGCGTCGGCGGCGAGGATTTAATATATTATTATAGAGATATCTCTCTATAATCGCCACCGTGTCAAGAATCGGGGAGCTCAGCTTCACCGTATGTTATGAAGTTCACCTTTCTCCCTTACAATAAGGGGCAAAACGGTCACCTTCATAAAAAGCTACTTCCCGCACCTTATCGTGTATTTGACACTCTTCCCCCCTCTTCCCTCGATTCTTGCAACCTTGGCGAGACTTTTACATATCATAGAGTCATGTATGGTAAAAGTGGGGAATATGGCCCACCTCGATTAACACGTAAATCAATGATATATGGACCGGGCCATATTCCCCACTTTTACCCTATGGTAAAAGCGGGGAATATGGCTAGGTACATACATCATTGACCTGCTAATCGGGGTTAGCCATATTCACCACTTGCACCCTATCCGCATTGGAGGAGGCAAATGTTTGATGCCATTAATTCGCATAATTGAACTTAGCCGCTTAATATCGGGGAATTTGATAATCGCGTTTCAACGGCGTCAATAGCATATATATATATATATGTATATCTGGAGGAAACTTAACTACGCAGTATTGCACGGTTCGACGGCGATGGGATACTTGCCGCTGACGCCGTGCGACGCGTCTTCGGGACGCCTGGGATCTCCGATTTCTCTCCGAGAGCCATTACCTTTACATCGTAGTATCGTACACGTATAAGACCGGCTACCGTGACGTCTATGGATCGCGGGGACTGATACGTGCTCTGACAGCTCGCGGCTCATTTGAGTCACGAAGGAAACTTCGCGACAAGCTTTCCCGTCGCGATGATAAGACGCACGATTTCCCGCTTTATCATCCGCAACTACGGCGCGAGTTACGCACGCCTGGATTATTCCGCCGTGTTCCTCGTGATGATGCGTATCGCATTGCCTGGAACGGATCTCTAGAGATGTTCTATAGATCGTGAAATAAGACTACTACTCTACAGTCACATATAGATCGTTGAAATGCTCGGGTTGCTGTAGCCCACGGTTTCCAATTCTTTGACCCCAGGTCGTCGTGTTCCCGATGATGCGAATTGCATTACCTTCGACACGGATCTCTGGAGATGTTTTATAGATCTTGAATTAAGACTATTACTCTACAGTCCCATATAGATCGTTGAAATGCTCGGGTTGCTGTAGCCCACGGTTTCCAATTCTTTGACCCCAGGTCATCGTGTCCCTGATGATGCAAATTGCATTACCTGCGATACGGAGCTCTGGAGATGTTTTGTAGATCTTGAAATAAGACTATTACTCTAGAGTCCCATATAGATCATTGAAATGCTCGGATTTCTTCAGCCCAGGGTTTCCAATTCGTTGACCTCACGTCGTCGTGTTCCCAATGATGCGAATTGCATTACCTTCGACACGGATCTCTGAAGATGTTTTATAGATCTTGAAATAAGACTATTACTCTACAGTCCTATATAGATCGTTGAAAAGCTCGGGGTTCTGCACGGTTTCCAATTGTTTGACCCCAGGTCGTCGTGTCCTTGATGATGCGAATTGCATTACCTGGGACACGTAGCCCCTGGGACGGATATCTACGGACATGCTATAGATTCGGAAATAAGACTATTATTCTGAAGTCCCATATAGATCGTTGAAATCCTAGCGATTCTGCAGCCCGCCGTTATCTGATTTTGTGACCTAACGTCGTCGAGTCCCTGATCGTGCAAATTGCAAGGCCTGGGACGCATACCCCTGGGCTGGACCTATTAATCAACTATTCAACAGATATTCTGTGCATCCTGAAATTAGACTATTATACCCTAACGCCCGATATACATCCTTGAAATGATATCATTTCTGCAGCCCCTGGTTTCTGAATCTTTGACCTCACGTCGTCGCATCCCTGACGATGATCTCATCAATTACTCCATAGATCCCAAAATGGAAAACAGACGCGCCAAGCCCATTACCCTAAATTCCCATACAAATCGTCAAGACCTCACCACTTCCTCAACCCACGATCATCTAATTCCAGGACCTCATACCCCACTTTCCCTCAACCAACTCACCACCCTGACTTCACCGATTCCAAACTCTCCGCAATCGAAATAAAACAAAGCGCGAAATAAGAACCCCTCTCCCCTTCTCCGCCCAACTCCCGATGGGATATCGCGTAAAGGCCTGTTAGCTGCGAACGAGAGAGAAGCGAGAACCAAGAAGAATCAAAGAATAAAAGAAGAAGAAGAAGAGGAAGAGGAGCAAAGAAACCGGCGAGAGGAGGCGCGCGAGAGCGATTAAGCCCGGCACGGTGGGCCCAGGGGTATAGAGACGTGCATATCTATGTGTATATATAGGGACCACTATGCTATACATACACACATATATACACCACGACGGCAGAGCTACAGGGGTTGGGGGTGCGCGAATCGATTTCGCTCGAGAGCCCGGTCGAAGCGAGAGTCGTCGGTTTGCCCGCGGAGAGGAAGGATGAGAGGGTGGTTCGACGCTGTGCGGACGCTGGAGGGTGGACGAGGACAGAGACCTCGAGAAAACTGGCGAGGCGGAGAGGGACGGCGAAGGGGCCTTGGGTCATTAGATCGATCGCTAAAAGCCACGCCTAACGGTGGTTAGCATAACGACGCGAAGCGAAGCCGACGCGAGACACGCCGCGAGGCAGCCGGCCTCATTAGCGCCCGATGCGTTTCCGATACATTTGCCACGTCGTAGCGTCCTCCAACCAACCCCCACCCCCCCCCCCCCCCCCCCCGCTGCGGCGTTTCAGCTCTTTGCGCGTTTATATGAGATCATGTACATGGGATCTACGTATGGAATCTATAAAATTGTCCGTTCGTGCGTGTCGTTTTAGACGATAAAACCCTTCCAGGCGCGTTAGCTTTTACTCGTGCATATTGACACGGAAAGGGACGGAGAGCGGAGATCGAGGAATCAAGAGATACGGGCCGAGCGATCTAATGAAGCTGCGTCATGAAGAAAGCTCCGGTGAGCGGTGGTTTATAATTTTTTTTTTCTTTTTTTTTTAGGTGGTCGATCATGCGAGAATGTGATTGAGGGAAACTGGATTTTTTCCAGCTTTCGTTTTTTTTTTTTTTTTTCTCTGCGCTAAGTCACGGGGGTGATCGTCGAAGCGCAGAGTTGGGGGCGAGTCACTCGAGCGGGGGCAAAGCCGCTCTCTCGGCCTCTCTCCGATGCGTTTCTGCGCCGGGAAACCCTTTGGCTTTGCTCCGTCGCAGACTCCGATAACCCGGTCAGGAAAGCGATCGGTTTAATCAATCGATCGGTGCGGCGAGTCACTTCCGCGACTGGAGGTCCAGGCAAGTGTCTGCTGTGAGCAGAGAGAGAGAAAACTGAATCCAGGGGCAAGATGGACCGTTTTTGGGATCTCTGGTTAAAATCGGCAAAAGGCCGTTTTACCCCGCACTTAACCAACGACGATTGCGGATCGTAACCTTGTACTTAGCGAACTTGGTACTTGGCCAAGATTAACACCTAGCGTGAACGGAAGTCCGACTCATCTGAACTCACCACTTTTAGGCTACGTGTAAGGACATTTTAAAGGTCAACGACCTTCACCCGCGATGATCATCGACGTTGATATTCGTTCCAAATATATCTCGTCTAGACGGTTAAAAATGGCTTCGTGTGAGGTTGCTCCTTTTTGAGAACCTCTTCCTATATCGACCTCAGACCGGAAACGCAACTGTCTATGTGAGCAGAACGAGACAAAACGGAATCCAGGGGCAAGATGGACCATTTTTGTGCTGTCCGGTCAAAAGCCGCAAGAGGCCATTTCACCCCACTCTTAACCAACAACGATCCCGGATCGTAAGCTTGTACTTAGCGAACCTGGTTCTTGTCCCGATTAACACCTTGCATGAACGGAAGTCCGACTCATCCAAACTCACCACTTTAACGCCACGTCTAAGGACAATTTAAAGGTCAACGACCTTCATCCGCGATGATCATCGACGTTGATATTCGTTCCAAATATATCTCGTCTAGACGGTTAAAAATTGCTTCGGGTGAGGTTGCTCCTTTTTTTAGCACCTCGCCTATATCGACGTCACACCGGAAACGCGCTGGAGGATAAAGGGGGGGGGGAACTGAAGCCCATTACCTGTAGGCGGAGGGCGCGATACGTGGCAGAGCTAGTGTTCGATAGACCACACCGCTTGATTGGATCTTGGGTCAACCGTCTAACCGTTATTAGCATCGGGCTATGTATATAACGTTTACACGATATACTATAATGCAGACAGGGGCATGAGGTATACATGTGTAACATAATTATGTACCTGCTAATAATAGGCATGACGCTCATAATGCTGCGCAACCGAATTCCAACCGCATCGACGGAATTCCCTATAAGCGCATACCGCAGTTCTACGTACAAACAGGATATTACCTTATTAATAGTTGTACATACGAGACCGACGTTTCGGCGGTTTAGCTCACGGGATGAATTATCCATGAAATGAAGTACGTTTCGGTCGTCGGCGCGATCGTCCATCGATCTCTATCAGGTATGACTTTAATTTAACTGTAAGCTTCGTATTTCGGGAAACCGGAGCTTTGTCGTTGTGAGGTAGTTAGGGAAAGGGGGGGGGGGGGAGAGGTGGATCTAATATTAAAATATTAATTAAACTGCCGCGGGGGCCCAGACGGCAGATAGTAAACCAATTAAAGACGGCTCTCGAAGGCCTCTTAATTCATCCGCGGCGACTACTCGAGACTTCGCCTCGAAGGCCTTTTTATCACTATCTCGCGACGCGACTGTCGTTTGCGATTCTCGAGGCGGAAGGCATCAGTTTAAAAAAATTTTTAGTCTGTTTTAAAAAAAGAGAATTTTTTTGGAGCTAGGATAGCGTAAAAAAATTCGGATATTTCTATTTCAATACGCCTCTAAGTGATTTCATTATCGATTACCCATAATTCGTAAAGGGTCGACTATTTAAGATCAGGGGTGAGTAAAACCCGACGAAAAACGAGGAAATAGCTCGTCCGTTACAAAAATGGATCACCTTTCGCTAATCATCTTTAGGTATCGATACTTATTGATTGCATTGATTAGCTATTAAACTTAAGGATTGAGAGGCATCGGTTAAAAAAAATTTCTTAACCTGTTTAAAAAAAGAGGATCTTTTAGAGTTAGAGAATAGCGTAAAAAATGGCGGATATTTCTATCACAATACGCGCCCAAGCGATTTCATTATCGATTACCCATAATTCGTAAAGGGTCGACTATTTAAGATCAGGGGTGAGTAAAACCCGACGAAAAACGAGGAAATAGCTCGTTCGTTACAAAAATGGATCACCTTTCGCTAATCATCTTTAGGTATCGCTACTTATTAATTACATTGATTAGGTATCAAACTGAAGAATCGAGAGGCATCAGTTAAAAAAAATTTCTTAACCTGATAAAAAAAGAGGATCTTTTAGAGTTAGAGAATAGCGTAAAAAATGGCGGATATTTCTATCACAATCCGCGCCCAAGCGATTTCATTATCGATTACCCATAATTCGTAAAGGGTCGACTATTTAAGATCAGGGGTGAGTAAAACCCGACGAAAAACGAGGAAGCAGCTCGTGCGTGATACAAATTGATTACCTTTCGCTGATCAACTTTATTGCCCGGGTCAACTATAAAAAGAAGGTATCGGGGTGGCTCGACCACCGGGGTGGACGCGGATGTGCCCTCCGGATGAAGGGTTTGAGGCGCGAATGCGGAGAGTGGATGCGTCGACTCTGTCTCGCAAAGGGTGGACGAGAGAAGCGAATGTGGGGTAGAAGTGCGGAGGAAGTTGGAGCACCGGAGTTGCCGACCGAGAAAGAAGATGCGCTTTCGCTACAAGTGGGGTGCGACTGCGGACGGGCGGAGGGGCGGAATTGAAGCTCCGATATCTCTGGCACGGGTCGACGTAATGGTATGGGGATAATCCTCTGAAAGCCTCAACAATACCTGCCTGGCGGGAGGGGGGGGGGGTGGGGGTTGGGGCATTAGCGAGGCAAAAAAGATTAAAACCGGCAGCGCGGAGCTCCAGCGAAGACGAGAGACGGGAGCGTAGGACGTGCCACCTTCCACTAATCGCTGGATCCCTCGAGCCACCCTCCCGAGCGAAGATATAACGGCGATGAGCCGAGATCTAGCGCTCGAGAATAAGAAAAAAATAAAAAATTGAAATAAAAAAAAATTGCTCCGATAGTTTTTCCAGCAATCATGACTTGCGCACGCTGTGCGTCGTTCTTACGAATGAATCAATCGATAACTGAAAAAATAATCTGTAATAATAGTATAGTAGTAATAATTTTAATAATTTTAAATGTTCAAAAAAAAAAAAACGTAGGAAATAATGAATTAATTAATTAATTTATTTATTAAGAATAAGAATAAGAGAATAAGAAAAAAATTAAAAAATAAAAGTAAAGAAAATGGCTTCGATAGTTTTCCCAGCAATCATGACGCCCATGCTGTGCGTCGTTCTGACGAACGAATCAATCGACAACAGAAAAAATAGTCTGTAATAATAGTATAGTAATAATAATATTAATAATTTTCAATGTTAAAAAATAAAAAAAACGTAGGAAATAATCAATTTATTTATTTATCTATTAATCAATGGGCAATGTATTTATTTATCAATTAATCAACCCTTTTGCACATAAAAATAGTCTTTAAAAGTTGATATAACGTTCAATAAAAGTGCATATTAAAATGAGAATCAACACATGGACGTAGAAATTAACTTGGGAGTTCCCAAGTTTATCTAAAATTTTTATCCAGGCGTAGCGCAGATAAAGAATCTGTAACAGAATCTCCAACAGATAAGAGATCGGCTCCTCGTTAATGTTAATCTTATGAATGATACTATATTAATTATTAATGTTTTATGGCATTATTATCATTATCAAGTAATTTTAGATAATTGCCAAAGACGTCAGTTCGAACGTCCGGAAGTACAGAAGGATGAAAAAAAAGCTCTAACTTATCCGGATCCTCACTGTATAATGCCTGTCTGAGTCTCGATTGGAGTACGTCGCGGAAGAATGTGTGGGAGTCGCCGGGAGAGATTCACCGGTGTGACACGAGAATCTTTCGCATATACCCTATACCGACTGTACATACAAAGCGTACAGTGAAAGTAACTATGTATAGCGGCAGCGGATCGCGGACGAGCGTCGGGGCTTCTCTCGTCGGTTCTTTTATTCCCGGTCCACCGGAGGATAAGGGAAGAAGACGGTAGGGAAAAAGAGGAGCGCGCTAGGAAGAAAAAAAAAACGAAAAAAGAAATAAAAATAAAAAAAAAGAATAAAAAGAAAAAAAGAGGAGAAAACGTAGCGAGAGAGCTGGTGCGCGAGGCGCGGTCTCGATCACCGCCTTCCCGTGCGGTATATAGCCGGGGGTTGAACGGGACTGCGAGGAGAGGATAAGAAAAAAGGAAGAGAAAAAGTAACGGGAGTAAAAAAAAAGAAGAAGAAGCAGAAGAGGAGCCGAGATGAAAAAGAAAGAAGACTTGCTCCGCGCGTAGAGGACTAGATGGAGCGCGAAGAGCGAGCGGAGAGACGGCGAGCTACGGCGAGCTTTGTGAAAAAGTGCGACGGAGTTGGCGAAGCTGGCGCTGGTGGTGAGGAGAAAAGAAAAGAAAATAAAAGAAATGAAGGAGCGGAAGAGCCCCGGCAGCCTCGGCTCTTCGCCTCGGAGCCGGGGCTGATGCCTGGAAAGAAAGGTGGCGAGGGAACCGAGAGAATGCCGCCGCTGATGCTGGCTGGCTCCGCCGCTGAAGATGGAAAGAGGAGAGCTCGAGTCACACGACGAGCCGGCGAGCGTCGGAAGGGTGGCGATGAGAGAAGGCTCCGGGAAAAGGATCGGCACGGAGGGTGAGACTCCCGACGTCGAGCCCCCGAGACTCGCGGAATACGAGAGCTACCTACCTTTAACGGCTATATATAGATAGAGAAACGAACGAATTATATAACCAGGGGCGCGGGAGGGGGACGCGGAATTCAAAGCGATAGCGGCAACGAAGTGAGGACCTTCCGAGCCTGTGCAGTCGCCCTGACCGCCTCGCTCCACTGACCTGCAGCGGTAATAATTATTATTGTAATAATAATAACAAGAATAATTATTGCAATTATAATTATATAGTTGTAAACTTCCTTTCTGCTAATATTATTGATAATAATAATAATTATTATTGTTATTATGATTGTTAAAATTATTATAAATATTATTGTATGTAATAATGTTCATCATTTTTCTGACCCCTACGGTTTTTGCATTTTTGAGTACCGTTCGTTTGGGGAACTGCATGGGGTAAAAGTGGTGAATATGGCCCAGCTCGATTAACACGTAAATCAATTATATATGGACCGGGCCATATTCCCCACTTTTAGCCTATGTGAATGTCGATCCGTTGCCAAATGTACTAATCCGAAAATATTTGCTCTCAAAATTGGACAGTATATCTCGGTCATGCATAATATGTTCATGTGTGCGTGCGCGTGTATGCGAGTTACACGCGAGCACTCTATTGGATGTATATTTTTTCTCACATATGCTCCAAAAAAACAATTATTTTGGCCTTTGTGTGTATTTTCCAATTTCGACGATATTTCTTTGTTTTTCCTGCCGAAATACTGGCCAAATATGTCCATTTTTTGCATCCTCCATTTGCGTCCGGCTGGGGAACAATAAATGTGAGCGCTAAACCTCTGCCGACTGTCTCAAAGGGAGGCTAAACACGTATGAGTGCGTCAGACACAGACTTGAAATTTCGATTTTTTTTTTTTCGGAAACAACATCATGAAGTGAAAAACGAATCGTGCGTTAATCAAACACGCACCAGGCTCCACAATTCGTCTTTCATTTCATAAAACCGTTTCAAACAAAAATGCCTTAATAAAACAAGAACCGGACATTGCGATCGAAAAATGCCGAAAAAAAAATTCTGGACCTTTCTGGACAATAAGTTGTTGTAAAAAGTGCAAACTTTTTTTACTGTCTATAGAAGGCGAATCATCCTTAAAATCCAGGTAGGGTAAAAGTGGTGAATATGGCCCACCTCGATTAACACGTAAATCAATGATATATGGACCGGGCCATATTCCCCACTTTTACCCTATGAACAACCAAAGCTCCGAGAAAAAAAATATAGAGTCTCCCTCTCCATCGACAATAGATAGGAAGGAACATTTCCGCATTGGACAAAAGTTTTTTAATCCCCACTTATATTTTCGCCGTTTTCAATTCCGCGGTTTCGATGATTGTGAGATCGATCCTCGGTAGTCAAAGCCGCGATATCGCGGAGTGTTTCGGTTGTCGGAGGGTTGCGGTTTTAGGTGGTATCCCGCGCTCGCGAGGATCGTCGGAGAGCGGGTTGGGAGTTGGCTTTATTCGTCGCGTGGGCATTCGTGCGGAGTACGAGCGCGGAGCTTTTACGAGCTCGATCGAGAGTCTGGCGCGCGCTGCGGAGAGAGAAAAAGCCGGGGGTGGATGGAGTAGTCGACGAGGGACTGCATCGTCGGGTTCTCTCCCCCGGGGGGCGCGGAGCCAGGGGCCCTGTTCGCGAGAGCTTTTATGGCTTGTGAACCGCTCGTCGTCGTTCCTCGGCTGGCCCAACTGGCGCAACTTCCCTGTACAGACAGCCAACTCATGGTCCGCTCTCCACAGAGATCCGCCTTAGCTAGGTCGCTCCTGGCGTACCTCGAAGGGCACATCTATACGGCATTTTCTGCGAGAACGTGTGGCGACCCGAGCACATCTACATCCCGTGTAGTCGAATACCAGCACGTTCCATCGACGTGCGACGCCGTTTGCTGCTTCTGTTTACCTCCATCTTTATCCTTCGGCCTATCGCTTCGTACACTGTTTCCCATCGCGATATCGCCGCACTACCTGGTAGTTCGTTCCGAAGTACTTGCAAGCAATTAGAACCGTCGACCCCACTTGTCCGAGTGATAGTCGGGTAAGTGCTAACGTTTTGTATGGTTGAGGGAATTTCTGGAGGGCTCGAGGCGAGGTGTGCAAACTTCCTTCGGGCGAAATTTGTAATTTCTTTTTCTGTGAGGTCGCTTTGGTCTTGATAGCCTTTTGCCACCAAGCCGTCAGCAAATAGGCAGGATATGTCCGCACGGGATGGTGGAAAAGTGGCGTCATTTGCGTCCGTATGAAGCTTATCTTTTTGCCAACATTCAATGAAGAAAATTCTTGGGTGCAAATTGCCAGCAAGTTGTCAGCAAGGCTTGCCGGTGTTAGCAAGTTGCCAGCAAGTAGTCAGCAAAGGTTGCTGGTGTCAGCAAGTTGTCAGCAAGGCTTGCTGGTATGAGCAAGTTGTCAGCAAGTTGTCAGCAAGTTGTCAGCAAGTTGTCAGCAAGTTGTCAGCAAGTTGTCAGCAAGTTGTCAGCAAGTTGTCAGCAAGTTGTCAGCAAGTTGTCAGCAAGTTGTCAGCAAGTTGTCAGCAAGTTGTCAGCAAGTTGTCAGCAAGTTGTCAGCAAGTTGTCAGCAAGTTGTCAGCAAGTTGTCAGCAAGTTGTCAGCAAGTTGTCAGCAAGTTGTCAGCAAGTTGTCAGCAAGTTGTCAGCAAGTTGTCAGCAAGTTGTCAGCAAGTTGTCAGCAAGTTGTCAGCAAGTTGTCAGCAAGTTGTCAGCAAGTTGTCAGCAAGTTGTCAGCAAGTTGTCAGCAAGTTGTCAGCAAGTTGTCAGCAAGTTGTCAGCAAGTTGTCAGCAAGTTGTCAGCAAGTTGTCAGCAAGTTGTCTATCATATTTTAGAAACATATATCGTCGCTTAAATGAACCTGAGCGTTGAGACAATTTTCGAACGAATTAAAAATCCAGAGACGCGCATTCATTTTTATAGTGTGGTTTTATAAAATGCAGGTGTATTTATGGCTGCGAAACAGTAAAGTTTCGAAACCTCAGTTTTTCACCGGAAGTGACGCCACAGAGCAAAATATGAAATTTCGCTCTGAAAAAGGAGGTAAAAAATTATAACGCTAATTACTACGACAGCGACTACGTAAATACGCAAGTTATCACGCTATCTTGTGCGGAAACGCGCATTCATTTTTATGGTGTGGTTTTCTAAAATGCAGGTTTATTTATGGCTAGGAAACAGCAAAGTTTCAAAACCTCAGTTTTTCGCCGGAAGTGACGCCACAGAGCAAAATATGAAATTTCGCTCTGAAAAAGGAGGTAAAAAATTATAACGCTAATTACTACGAGAGCGACTACGTAAATACGCAAGTTATCACGCTATCTTGTGCGGAGACGCAGCGGGTCTCGGATATGTCATCGTTCGTCGGTTTTGAGCAGAACCGAGAGTCGTCACTGGTGTGCGTTCTCGCTTCTCTTTTCTCGCCGTGAACGAGAGACATAACGCGAAGAGGTACGCACCGAGAGGCAAGACAAGCCGAGCGTGAATTCTCTATGTACGCCGCGTTCCCGCGATCGCGTCGCCGACGGCGCGGAGCGTCGCGTGCGCGGCAAATGTGCAAACGGAACCACCCAAGTGGACCACCGACTCAACTGTGGTGCTCGGTGTGCTGCGGTTCGAGAGAAATGCGAGATACAGGAGGGGAAGAACTTGTATATAGAAATTCTTGAAATACGAGAATAACTTCAAGGAGCTCGCTGGTCCATGTATTTTATATATATATATATATATAACACATACACTTGGAGCACTTGAGGTAATGGAAAAAAGGTAAAAAAGTTAACGAATATCTGTAGATCAAGTTTGGCTGGGAACAATTTTTTTGTCCGATCAAATTTGTCACCAGGATTGAATTTTTACGGCGGAGTGGGGCGAAACGGAACACCGGTGGAAAACTGACGGTTTTCATCAATTTTTCCATGGACATAAAAAGAGTCTCATCTCGAATGGGGGACACCGATCCGTTTTGTTCCCGACGCCTATTTTATACAGGAGGGGCAGGGGCGAGATGGCCTAGCGAAAAACCCGCCGACCTTTTTAGCCTAAAGTACAATGCGACATTAAGGGGCTCGATTTTATGCACGAAAAATCGTATTTTTGGGATTTAATTCGAAAATATTGGGTTGGGAGTAAAATAATTGTTATATTCGTGATCAGCGGGAAAAAATACGTGGAATATAGCCTTGAAACAAAAAAAATTGATTGAGGAAAGATTTTTCACTTTTCGAGCCACTTTCGGAAAAATGTCGGTTTTCGTGATTTTCAAAGGTCGATATCTTGGCTCCCAATGGAGCTAGAAAAAATCTGGGGAGCCCATCGTGTTCTACGGGAAAAAATACACAATATAGAGCTTTGTCCGAATTTTTAGAATCGTTTTATCGTATCGTTTTAGGACTTTGAAAAACGCAAAAAATTGACTCGAAAGGGGTAGCCTTGCAATTTTTGGACGAATTTTTTTTTCTTTTTTAAAAATTAACCGCAACGTCCTCCGACGTATTTTTGCGCGCTGAACACGAATCCGCCGGCCTTTTTAGCCTAAAGTACAATGCGACATTAAGGGGCTCAATTTTATGCACATGACCGGCTAAAATAGCTTGGCCGACTAAAATAGTTTAGCCGTCTAAACTTTAAATTATGCTTTCCGCAGCGTTGTAGCCGCATTTGCTAAGGAGGCCCATCTCGCCCGGTCTCCAATATATACACTTGTACCAGTTGAGGTAGTGAAAAAAAGGTTAAAAAAGATAACGAATATCTTTAGATGAAGTTTTGCTGGGGACAATTTTTTGTTCGAACCAATTCGTCACTGGGGTTGAATTTTTAGTCCAGAATGGGGCAAAACGGAACACCGGTGGAGACCCCGACGGTTTTCACCAATTTTTCCATAGACGTAAAAAAAGTCTAATCTCGAATGGGGGACGCTGATCCGTTTTGTCCCAGTGGTCCGTTTTGCCCCGTTCTCTCGTACGGCTAAGCCGTTTCCGAGTTATTCGAACTCCCTTGGCGGAAGAGAAGCTATATGTGTTATAGCGTTGACACTATTCACTCTCGTGTCGAGACCCCGAGACCGTGTACCGAGAGCCCCGTCGAGTATATAGACTGTCATTGTCGAATCTCGCGAGGAACCACTAGGGAATCGCAAACTCGAAACTCTCGTGAGCGAACGGGGAAATCCCTCTCGTGCATCGCCGTGGCCAGGTATACCGCAACTCGGCTTGTACCAGAGTTTTGTGTCCCAGATACAGCGAACGTGGTTCGCCCAGGAAACACCTCGCCGCTGGTCAGAACCGGATCGGTAACTTTGGAGTGTAACGCTAGTGTTTCTCTCGAACATCTCCGCTTCGCTTCATAGAGTCCAAACCCGAGCGTATTCACACAGACATCAAAAAATGGCTCGCACGGTTTGGAGACGACTCTCGTCTGCGAAGGTCCAGAACTATTTTTAGTGGTTATTTTACTTTTGCTTCCTCGTAGAGGAAGCAAAAGCTCTGTTTTGGTTAATTTTTTTTTTAGATTTTAATGAATGTGCAGAATGTTCAAAAACATCGAAAAATCGCATTTAGATTTGTAGATTCGTGATCAGCGGGGAAAAATACTTTAAATATAAGCCCGGAGCGACGACTAACGAATGAAAGTTTGTCGGGCATTTTTATAGCCAGTAATGAGGGATTTTAAGTATTTTCAAACAGCGATTTTTTTCTTCAGCGACAAATATTTAGGAGCGCATAATCATATGTATTTTTTCGCATCGAGCGCAGATCTGACAAAGTGAGGCGCGACATTGGTGTATTTTTTTTCGCGCCAAACCCAAAACGCCCAGTCGTTTTGCATAAAAGTCAAACACGACGATGACATTGAAAAAAGTTGAAAATCGAAATTTGCATATCGCTTCCTCATAAAAGTCGAAAATTGAAATTTCAATATCGCTTCCTTATAAAAGTTGAATATTGAAATTTTCATACGGCTTTCTCATAATGTTCCTTTATTCACGAAGCTTCCTCTGTGAGGAGGCCAAAAATATAAAAAATGCTTTCTCATAGAAGCAGCTTTGCCAATAAAGGAACATTATGAGAAAGCTGTATGAAAATTTCAATGTTCAACTTTTATAAGAAAGTGATATGGAAATTTCAATTTTCGATTTCTTTTTGTCACATTGAGATGTACAACGCACGCAGTTAACGTGTTGGCGGATGACGCCAGACGATTCGGATGCTGGTACATCCGGAACTGCGCGCGCCACGCGTGCTTCCGGCGCATCGTCATTTCCGGGTGGGTCTGTAATTTTCATCCTATAACATTCCCTCCGGCTTCGCGCGGACCAAACCAACACCCCTCTATTGCGTTCAACCCTTTTCTGTCCGCTCCTCCTCCCTTTACGCGAATCCTTTTCCCGCCTCGCGACCGCCGCGCTTTGACCCGGCCGCGCGAAAGGGTGAATTAGAAAGGGTGGCGAAAACTGTAGAACAAAAAAAAAAAAAAATAATAATTGGATACGAAAGGCGCATATCCTAGTGGAAATGACACACAGGACCAGTACTGGCCGACGTTGTGCTAGTACTGGCCCTGTATGGCAATCCCATTATGATAGCGATAAGCGCGATTCTCGCAGTCGTTACGCGCGCAATCGCGACACTTCCGGTAAGGAAGAGCGGTAAGGAAGGGCAAGATGGAACACGGGGGCAAAACGAACCGGTGTGAACTATTCAGTATAAAACGCTTTAAGATTTTTTATGCTCCCAAAATTAAAAAAAAATGGTCCGTTTTCCACAGTGTCGCCACGAGCTTCCAATAAATGGTAATTCAATCCGCCTCTCTTGGTCGGTCGAATTGATCGACGAAACGCTTTTTTCCAAAACAATCTCGTAAATCTTGGATCCATTTCGCGGAATAACCGGACTCTTCTCGCCTGGAATATCGAGCGGGAAAGCGCGATAGCGCACGGTGATACGGAAATAGCTCGAAGTACCAATAACTTATTGATTAGATCGATACGGCATTCGGCGCGGACTAAAAAATTGCGCTATTTATAGGAACTGGACCAGCGATGAGGATTCCATCTATTATATGAAAGCCGCAATTATTCTCAGGTGATGGAACATTGCTGTTGAGCTCGCAAGGAAAGAAGTAACTTCCTTCCGGGCCAACTTGTCCAAAGCCAGGTGAGAGCCGGGCAAAACATATTGGCAAAGCCCGCGACTGTCACGTGTCGGGGAGGCGCCCGTTTACCTCGGGCAAATCCCCGGGGATATAACTCGTCCGGGATTTCCGTGACACGATAAAAAGAAAGGAGATAAATCAACGTGAATGACACCACCCTATCCACGGCTCTTCGCGAAGTCCTCTTCGTTAAAGACCAGAGTCGTCTCACTGAAAGATTATTAATTATCGCAATGCTAACTGCGAGCAGGGGGCTCCGAAAGAGAAAAGTCGAATAATATAGAAATTTTACAAATTGGGGTCTTCCCTTTTGGAGATGAGAATCAAAATGGTCCACTTTGCCCCACTTCCTCTCCCTCTCCCCTCCCTCTCTACTATAGAGCAATTCATACGTTGAACATATCAATCACACAAGATTGCCAAAAATAACACATTACAATATTTTTTTGCATAGCGTAAAAGTGGGGAATATGGCCCACCCCTATGAGCAAATCAGTGACCGATATTCAGCAATATTGTTGTACATTTAATTTCCATACGGTATACAGTTTGGCACGTGTGTAGATGTAGTCACATATATATGTTCCCTATTGGAGATGAGTATCAAAACGGTCCAATTTGCCCCAGTTTTCCCTCTCTCTCCTCCCCTTCCCTCTCCCTCTCCACTATACAGCATTTCATACGTTGAACATAACAATAATATAAAAATGCCAAAAATAAAATGTTACGACAATATTATTTTGCATAGCGTAAAAGTGGGGAATATGGCCTACCTCGATTAGCAAATCAATGATACACCGACCGGGCCATATTCATCAATTTTGTTCCACATTTAATTTCCACAGGGTGTACACTTTGGCATATGTGTACATGTAGATACATATATATATGTGTATGTGTATACAAGAAGTACCGATAGTGATTAATCGATTCGAGGTTACCGCGCCTGGGCTATACCATCCGCCGTCTGGGAAGTTTGACCGAGAGGTTCGGACGGTTCGACGGTGTTCTGGCGAGTATCTCCAGAACCTGCCGGGGTGACGTCGGTGGAGATGTCGCCCTTCCAACTCCTTGTGCTCCTCCTGCCACTGGCAGCTACACCGGCGCTTCCTTCTCCCATTCTCCTCTACACTCTATAACGTACATGTACCATTATATATATATATATATACATATATACATACATATATAGTATAAGCCCGACATCGGCCACTGTCCGTCCGACCACGCGTCTTCATCCCCTCTATAACGCCATCCCCTTCGCCTCGGCCTTTTCTCCACCAGCCTTGCCGTTCGAAATATCACCGAGGTAGAGAGACATCGCCGTGTTTAAGCGAGCATCTCCAGAGAGTTTCCTTCACGGAACGTCTATATCGCGGAGCTTCCCTTGATCAAACTCAATTTGAGTTACGGATGAGGACCGAAGCAACGGAGACGAAGCTCTCGGTGGTTCCAGAAATTCGTTGTTTTTTCTCGCGTAAAAAATATGAGTAAGGGAAGAACCATTGCCGAGGGCATGTTTTGGAGTACGAAGGGATGGACGAGGATCGCATCCCATCCTCGATCCATAGCAGTGCACAGTAACACGAATAGCGAGTTTCCGTAATCTCCGGATATGGAGAATCGACGGTGAAAGCAATTCCTACCGAACCAAACTCAGCGATGAAATAACCATAGCGGAAACTTGTGACTTTCAATCGAACAGCTTTTTCTTCATCTTATATTATTTTATGGATATTATATTTTTTTTTAATAAAAATAAATACCGATTGATTCTAGATGGAACTTTCTCAATGCAGTCATTGAGAATCGGCTCGGGCTAGTCTGAATTCCTTAAGGGAATACGTCAGACAACGACTTTTTTTACTTTTGGAACTAAAAATCACAAGTGTTATAAACCAATGAATAAGGCATTTTTTTAAAACAAATTCTAATAAATTTTCAAGTACAATTTACTCGCGGGCTGCCAAAGAACAAAAAATGTTGTTTCAATTCTACTTTCAATTCGTACAATTTCATAACGGATTGAAATGATAACATGTCACCTTGACAGTCTTGTATGGAATTGTAAGAATTGAAAATAGAATTGCAACAAACATTTTATTCTTTGGCAGCCCGCAAGCGATTTCCTTTTTCAGTTTAGGCCTCAACCATTGCTAGCTAAATTCCCCCACCACCCCCACCATCGAGAAACGGCGATCTGTGACGTATTCACTTAAGCAATCTAACATTACATTCCGGGAGTGTTTAAAACCTGCATGGATGCTAACGTTGCGAGTTTAAAACTGCCAATTTATACTAGCTTATACAAATCTGCTTGTATTATCGTAAATACCACTTGTTCATAAGGGACGATTTTCCGGGAACAATAATAAACGTCATTATTATTATTAAGCTTCACCGGCGTCGATTTTACGGACTACGAAGCTTCCCCTATTTTCTATCGCGCGCCCATTGCCAGCAAACAATGGTAACGACCCTCGCATTGTCGGAATTTAACTGGCGTTAAATATAAAAAATATCCCGCAAAACAAATAAAATTTAAAAAAACGGAAAGTGATCGACATTTCGCGGTATCGATGGCGAGAGGAGCGCGCCCGTGTTATTATCAATTATTTGTCGGGCTGCTCTCCTGCCGATGCGACGTCGGAAAAGGTGGAGTGTGGGGGGGGGGGGGCGGCGAGGGGTCGCACAGTGTGGCGCCTCCGGTCAAGCGGGAAGCTTCGCGGTCGATCGTTGTTGATTCGATTGCCGATGGCGAACCCCTGCCCACCGCCTCTCTCGCGTCCCGCTGATTCTCCAGCGTCCGCGGGCTTCGTTCTCGTTCCATCCCCCTCTATCTTCCTCCCGCAACAGTAGCGGTAGCCAGGGGGCGAGATTGGCCGCGCGATTACCGCTGCGCACTACTGTCACCATCGAGTATTCACCGGCCGGGGCGAGCATGCATTCGTAATGCGAACTCGCCCGCTTCCTGGCTCACTTTCTCTCAATCCACATATACATATACATATACATATACATATACATATACATATACATATACATATACATATACATATACATATACATATACATATACATATACATATACATATACATATACATATACATATACATATACATATACATATACATATACATATACATATACATATACATATACATATACATATACATATACATATACATATACATATACATATACATATACATATACATATACATATACATATACATATACATATACATATACATATACATATACATATACATATACATATACATATACATATACATATACATATACATATACATATACATATACATATACATATACATATACATATACATGTGTATAAATAAATATATGTATGTACATGTGTGTTTATATGGATGTCCATATCGATATATGTGTGTCCCCGATGGTAGCGGGCTCCCAGCAGTGCCCGGAAGCTAACACGGCAGGCCGCTCTCGTGTACCAGTGTTCTGTCATATCACTCGTTTCGGATATGTACCGTTGCGCAACGCGTCGACCATTTCCACCGGAGGACTAGAAGTTAGATTCTGGGTCATATGTACTGATTAGACGTCGGGCGCAGAGCGTATTAGCACGATCGGGATTTGAAATATCGTCCCTTGCAGTACAGTGGACAACCGGATAAGTCGACGCGACTAGCTAAGTTAAGTTAAGTTGGTGAGGTCGGGCCTTGCTTGCGGTAGTGCCTGTTCGGAGGGGAGATGGAAAACATCTTCCCCTTTTCTGTCTGGGGTCCGGACTTAATAAAATTCATTCGATGGCAAGAGGATTCTAATTGCGGGGAATTAGAATCCAATTGATGCGATCCTCTTGCGACAAATTTATTTTATTTATTTATTTAAAAATGGCGAAGATGCGGCGGCGGAATTTACTGCGGAATTGGGACCGATAGGTTTGGTCCATTTTGACTGCTGTGATTATCTCGACGCCATTCGGAAAGGGACGTTTTTACACTTGAAGGGTGAAAAACTAGGTATTTGGAATCGACTTATCTAGTCTAGGTGCCTTCAGAAACACACATGCATTGCCGAACAAAAGTTTAATTCGATCTAAATTTCAGTACGTTATATAGGAAGAATCTGAAGAAAAAAATCAGCCGCATTAATTATGTCAAGATCTTCGATTTTGCATAATAATAACGCCAAAAAGTTATTAACAAATTAAGAAACTGGAAAAACCTTTTATTTGCCCATTTTAAATGAATTCTTTGATGTAGAATTTAGAATTCATATTAAGTTTTTAGGAATTTTCGTATATTTCAAAATTTGTTTTTTTCGAAAATATGAAATTAATGATGTAGTGACACGAATTTCGGATATGTCTCGCGTAAAGTAGGTAGAGAACGAAACATCAGAAACAATTTTTTTATTTACCTAACAATTCTAATAACAGCGATTTCGCCATCAGGGTGAAGAAATGGCTGTCGCATGCGAGTTCCTCACGCGCAGTTTCCGACCGGAGCCAATCGCCCATGAACTAAATGACAACCAACATCCCCCGATCTTCGAAAAACGGTACAGCGACCTACACCTCGAGCGGTGCAGCGACCGGGTGGGTCGGCTCGTTGGTAATTTTACCGGTTAAATGTGCAAGGAGACCGGCGGGTTGGTCTCGGGTATCAGGTGATGGCGAAAAACGAGAGCGGCGAAGATATCAAGACGGTGGCCGCGGTAATAGGCGCTTCTGGCTGGTGCCTTTCGCGAGTCTAGTCTCCCGGCCTCCGCCCCTCCCCTTTGCCACCCTCGCTTAATTATTAGACCCCGAGATTGCACGAAGGATCCGCAGTGGCGGAAGCGGTGCCGGTGGCAGCCGCCAACGTAATCCCGCTTCGAGCCTCGCTCTCCCTCTACGCCAGTTTCCTCTTCCTCCGCCAGCAGCAACGACGACCCCGGACTTCGCCCTCTCGCAGCGTCGAACCCGACCGCCACATCCAACCTCTCTCGGATACACAGCTCTCCCTCTTGTACAGCCACCCTCTCGGCCTCCTCTTCTCTCTTCCTCCTCCTCCTCCTCCCTCGCCCACGAACTGTGTACTCTCTTCTCTTCCGCACCACCCACCCGAGCTCTATATACGCGCTTCCGTCTATTCCTCACGGGCGCTGCTGATGGCTTTTGCAGGATCTCACCCATTCTGCACCGGAGAGCTCGCAGCCAGCGGTCTCTCGCTTCCACTCTCCGTCAACACCCGCCCGGGATATAATACCCCGCGTAACCCTACGCCGAGGAGAACCGAGAGGCCCTGTCCGCGAGACGGGATCCTGATGAGAATTCCCTTCGATTTTCATCATTACCGAGTCTGAACTCTCCTTCCTCGGGTTCTTTTGCCCGGCAGACTTTATTCCGTTGTTTCTGGATTTTTTTGAGCCTCGGTCTCTTTCGCTCGGTAAAAGAGTTTTTATTTGACGAATGGTTCTGGAAAGATCGACGATTTTAGAGGTTTTGTTAAATGGTTCGTTGAGGAGAAGGAAAGATTCCGGTTCTTTTGCCCTGCAGACTTTATTCCGTTGTTTCTGGATTTTTTTGAGCCTCTGTCTCTTTCGGTCGGTAAAAGAGTTTTTATTTAACGAATGGTTCTGGAAAGATCGGTGATTTTAGAGGTTTTGTTAAACGGTTCGTCCGAGGAAAGATTAGGAGATTAATGAGAAGAAAAAAGGTGACTGAAAGACTGCGGTCGATGGAGATTGGCAATATGCTTTATAGGTGAAAATAGATAAGTTTGATCGGTATTCGAACGGTTACATGTTATGTGTTGTTAGTAAACTCACTACTAGGGAAGAGCGGGGCAAAATGGGGCAACGGGGAAAAACGGGACAGTTGGGCAGAACTAAATTTTCCAATCATTTTTGGATCGGACAAGGTGGCAAAACGGGGCAGAAAAGCCTGATGTATCGATGGGGCGAATTCGGACGTTCAAAAAATATTGGAAAATTACGTTTTGCCCCATGCCCCGTTTTGCCCCGCTGCCTCATTTTGCCCCGCTCTACTCTACTACTACTGAGAAAAAAAAATGGGGACGTTTGCGGATGAGATGTGCTTTCCAGGTGCGCTTGGCTGTTGGTCGGCAGCAGCTTGGCAGCCGATGATCGGATCTCGACTAATACCCGGCATTGGCTGAATTGTCGATTGATAATCGCGCCGACTCTGGGCTTGGTAGGTGGCAAGACGCTGCCTGCCAGGTCGTTGACCCTTCAAGTACTAACTTTTTGCCGATACCGCGTTTTTTAAAAATGTTTGTATCCAACTTGTTGCCATCGCAAACGATCATGCCTTCTTTTAAGTACACAACCGATGTGGATCTTCGTTATAAATTTTGTTCTGCGGTGTAAAAAAAAAAACAACACTCCAAGGTATGTCTGTGAATTTTTACAGATTTTTTTAGCACATTAACCTGTTATTCGAAACGTTCGAAGGTTGCCTCTTGGCAAATTCTACGGCTTCGTTAAACGAGGTTCCATACGTGAAGGCTTAAACGTACGAGCTTTTGTTACTGTCCATACCGCGTTTTTTAGGATTTTATTTACCCAACTAGGCACACAACCGATGTATTCATTATACATTTTTTTCTGCGTTATAAAAAAAAAAACACTTCACGGTACGTCTATGAATTTATACAGATTTTCTTTAGCGCATTAACCCGTTATTCGAATCTAAATTCCAGGTCCTCGTTGAACAACACTGAGAAAAAATAACATAGTAAAAGTAACAATACTGACTTTATACCATAAAAAATAGTTTCCAGGGGGAACGTTTACATTTTATAGTTACAACAGTGACAAAAAATCATGGTTGCAACAATAATTATAATTTAACCAATTCGATATATACTTTCAAAAACTATCTATATAGACGTTCCCCCTGGGAACTTTTCTACCTTGGTATAGTAGAAAATACTATCCTTTTTCTCAGTGAAGGATCCCTACGTGAACGCTTAAACGTCCACCCTTTTGTTTTTACCGCGCACATCGCATTGTTTTAGGATTTTTTTTATCCAACATTGTCGGAACTTATTATCGTCCTTGGCCTTTACAGAGCGTCTCTGGAATCGTCTGGGACGATGAGATCCCGTCGGGAAGTCCACATGAAGGATATTGGCACTGCGGGCGAGGATTCCGCGTTCGCGCGTAACGCCGCACAGAGGAGCGTCACGTCGATCAACCTCCATTTCTCACGCCGAGACAAAAGCCGCACCCTCATCCCTTCGGATCTCCGGTGTGCCTACAAGATCCCTCTTGGGGTGGCGGAGGGAGAAGGGGGGTTGGTGGACATCGCGTGTGTCGCGAGCGAAAGCCGATCGGCGAGATCAAGTCCAGCATCCGCGTCGGTCCAGCGACGTCGACTTTTCCACCCCCTTTCATACCAGCGGCCTGATCGAATTACCCGCGTCCAATTTTTCTTGCCTCGACCGCTCGTCTCACGGTCCTTCGTCATCCTCCTGTTCTCTCCGGCTTTGAAGCGAGCAGCGCTAAAGCTGCACCGGAGATTTTTTAATTTTTTTTTTTATTTTATTCGAATAACAAGCAATTTTTCAAGCTCCCTCTGCAACTACTGTGCGCGCCGGTGTTTCGGATATTAAAAACGAGAAAAGAAAAAAAAAAGATCGGACAGAAGCCGGAGCCTCTGTCGAGTGCGTTTGCGAAGCGGGACAAGGATGAACCAGCGGAGATACAGAATCGAGTCGGCCGATATTGCAGGGATGAAACGCTGCAGGGTGGGAGTATTAGCTTCGATCCTCCGGCTCGGAGCGAACGTTGCTGAAATACGAAAAAAAAATATAAAAAATGAAAAAGACGTCCAAAGCGCCAAAAAAGAGTGGAGCGAACGGATAATAAAAAGAAATTCGAGTCCACCGGTGGCGACGAGACGGAGGGGGTAAAAGACCGAAAAAAAAATCCACCTCGTCCAGCGACTGCGGAGCGCAGCGGCGCGGAATTTTATCCGTTATTACGGGCTTCGGCGGCCGAGATGGGGTGAACCTCACCCCCGTTTTACAATCCTCCGCGCGCTACGTTCAAAGTACAAATGCATAATATAGTACACATTTTCCACACACACATCGAATGGGGGCATCGAACTCCAAAGGGAAATGCGGAAAATTGTCTTGTAAGGCGGACGTCCCAATTACTGACCACCTAAGCTCCGCATTGCGTTGGGAATGAAAGAAGATTGTTAAAAATAGTGGAGGTAGCGAAATAACTGGTTTTACAGAAAAGAGTCTTTATTAATTAAAACAAGTATTATTTTATTAATAGCAGTAGTAGAGAGTTTATTAACAATACATGATATGTAACAGTTTTGTTTCTCATTCTAATGTTTTAATTGACCCTTAATCACACAGTACAACTTGGACTAATCATTTTATTTGATTCTGATAAAAAAATCAAACCGATTTCAGAAACGTCATGGCTTAACGAAACTGGCAAGGAAATGGCTTGCGCGAGTTTGTTTCTGGTGGATTCAGAGATACAACTCTCAAAGTCAACGATTTTATAATATTTTGTCAGCTTGTTCAATCACTTGATGCACAATACAAAGGATGTAAAAAAAAATGATTTTGCCGGACATACATATAATTTCTTATAGTAGATAATATGATTAACGGTCAGTAATTGGGCCACGGTGAATAATTGGGCCGTTCACCTTAGGGAAGACGATAGTTGTGGTAATTTATGGACCATATTCACCACTTTTACCCTACTCGTTTCCCATCACATTACAGAATCTTGTGGCTCGAATTATCGTCGTTTCTATACAAAATAAAAACAAAATCTCCCATTTAAGATAAGTTTTTTTGGAAACGCTTTACAGTCAAATTTTTTTATTTTCCCCTTAAGACCCGATATAACTTTCGAGTATCGCCCTTATCCCCATTTTTATTATTCCGAGCGGCACTAAAGCTCGGTCTGAGCTCCTCGTTTCTTCTTATTTCCCAACATTCGCCGATGTTCGATGCTTTTAATCCTAGGGAGGATACCCAGCCGAACGGGTCGTCCTCGTGATTCCCGGAGCGTTTTCCCTTCGTTCGCTCGTTCGCTCCTTATCGGATCGCCCGCGAGTTCGCTTTTGGCATCGTCCGAAAAGTACCCTGGCGAGTGCTCCGGGACTATTCCGATGTATCCGCAGATACGGGGCGTTTTACTCGACGGGGTTGCTGAAGACCGCACGAGGAAGGTCCTGTTTCCCTCTTGTATCCGGCAAAGCACGTAGTTCCACTTCCATGCTTTCATTTCCCAGGCCAGGAGTGAACGATCGCCGGGGCGAAAGCGAGGGCCGCCGGATTCGGGAAAAATGGAGAGGACTCCCTTAGCGGGACGAGCATCTCTGCAGAGGCATCGAAAATGGCAGGGAAAGAACGAGACATAAATGAGGCGGGAAAGAGAGGTAGAAAAAAAAGGATCGGAAAGAACATCGGCGAACTAGGATTTGGCAAAACGTGCGGCCCGAAGCGAGAATCCTTGGCTCTTCGAAGAAGCTCTCCGGTTTTCGTCGGAGCTTGCGGGAAGACGTCGGATGGAGCGATATGGCGAGGTTCGAGCTCATAGGGTAGAGCGGGGTAAAATGGCACACCGGGGTAAAACGAGATGATGAGACATAACGCAATTCTCCAATAACTTTTGGATGGTGGCGATGGCGTTAGGTGGGGCAAAACGGGTTTGAAAATCCGGATGTATCGTTGGGACAAAAATGGGGTATCCAAAAATTATTGGAAAATTGAGTTTTGCCCTCACTGTCCCGTTTTGCGGGACACTTGTCATATCGCATGGAGCGATATGGCGAGGTCCCAGCTCATAGGGGAGAGCGGGGCAAAATGGCACACCGGGGTAAAACGGGGTAAGGAGACATAACGCAATTCTCCAATAACTTTTGGATGGTGGCGATGGCGTTAGGTGGGGCAAAACGGGTTTGAACATCCGGATGTATCGTTGGGACAAAAATAGGGCATCCAAAAATTATTGGAAAATTGAGTTTTGCGCTGACTGTCCCGTTTTGCCCCGCTGTGCCATTTGTGCCCCGGTCTCCCCTATCGATCGTAATTTCGTCACCACGGCTGTTCGAAAACCACAATGTCGCCTACGAAGAGCGGCCCAGGACGTTCCCTACGAGATAGATTGCAATCTTCACGCTTTAAGCCTCAGGTACAGTCCGAGCCTCAAATCGATCTCACTTTTTTGAGGTCATATCTATGCATAGGCCGGATATCGGTTTAATAAGAGGTCGAGAAAGAGAAGAAAATTTGACGGAGACGTTTTTTCATAAATCATGGCCTGTCGATAATGATAAATCTATTTTTGGTTTTTCTTTTCCGTTGATTGCAATTTTGATGAATCTTCTTTCTCTTATGATGAATATTCACGATTTCATCGTTACTAATTTTTAATAATATTCCTCATATATTGATATCAATTAATCGATACTTTTTTAACTAATCTTCTATAAAAAAAAAAATTAAATTAATATATTGATATATTGATGTATCAAAATAATGTGAAAGCCTATTCTGTATGTGAAAAATGAGTGCGATATCGATATAATCGGTAGCGTCTTGCCGATTTAATTTCATGTCACGAGGAAGTTTTTTTAAGGGTTGATTCGGAACCTCGTTGAGTGAAGACAGTGCAGGTATAAGAGTCAGAGGGCTGGAGATCCGTGATCTCGATGCTGTGCGGATGCGGAAAAACCGGGAGATCGGGGAGTCGCAATTTCCTGCGGGTTCTCATCCTCTCGCCCTCTCCGGCGAGAGTAACCAACCGCCATCTTATTCCTGCCGGAAAGAGTATCCTGGCGCGAGAGGATTCTATATATCCGAGGGGATGGTTTCTATCCGCCTTAACCGGCTTGAAGCAGGATAGCGCCAAGAGGGACGAGAAAACTAAAAGCACTGTTTGCCGCCCGCTGGAGAGAGTTGCCAGTTTTCTCCCCGGCCTTCCAGTCTCCATCGATTATAAATGTATTAAAATCCGCTCGTTTGGTTCGCGGAACTTTACATCGGAGGTCCCGATGACCGTACGACCGCGAAGCTCCGGGCGATCCAACAAACAAATTTTACTCCTCTCGTGTTAAACAAATCAATTTGCAAACCCTTTTCGCCTACACGAGATTTGGAAAAAAAAATATACGAGCGCAGCTCGATGGGTCCGAACGACAATTAAACAAACATATTTAAAAAATGAATCCACCTGACGATTTTTCATAGTGGGATCGAAAATTGAGCCCGCGGTACTCAGGTGATGGAGTTTTCACCCCCGAGGCGCTGTTGAGTTCACTATCATCGACAGTACACGCGTCATACACAGTAAAAAAAGGTTGGACTTTTTACAACAATTTGTTGCCCGCAAATGTCTACAATTTTTTGTTTGTTAATTTTCCGATCGCACCATCCGGCTTCTAGGTTTACAAACAAAAGTAGAAACTAAAATTGTTGATAATATGTGATATAAAAGGACAAGTTTGTATATTCAAGCATTGACAAACGAGTTTGTCACTTATTTAACAGAATTATTTTTACGAATTATTTTAAAATTATTTAAAAATGGGAAACTTTGTATTCCTATTTTACGAAATTATTTTTTACTGTGTATAATCAATTAGTGCATTGAATTTTTCGAATCTTCTGCGGTAAATACTCACAATACTCAAAAAAACGACAACAAATGACGACGACGTCAACGACTAATATTTTCTAAATAAGAGAAAAAAATTAATCATGGTTATTACATTAAATCCTTGATTAATCTCGACCTTTGTGTATTTTTCAATTTCGGGGAATCATTGTTTGTTGTATTTCCAGCCATAATACGGGCCAAATGGAATAATAATGTGATTTGTTAAATTAAAAGATGTCCTTTAATTCAGGCATGAGTACGTCATTACAGTCATTAGAATACACATATACAAAAAATAAAAATAAATACATATGTTGTAAATATATCAAAATATGTTATTTAAACCAACGCACTATTACGAAAATCATTTATAAGTTTTTCGTTCTCCCTTCTCGTTCCGTCATCATTCATAATATTCTCGCCGCCGGAATCGAGTTAACGTTTGCATGTATAGCAAAAATGTGCATGGACTGATAAACAAATGAGCGATATGACAATACACTATGAATAAAAACTCGACAACCACAGAGGACGAAGAAATGATGAAAGAATTTCGCAACAGTAAGCACATACATAACATATGTTCATATATGTATAACATATATATATTTCTTTATTTATCCATTCCGAAGAAGATCCAAATGATATATCTGAAGATGTCGAAGTCTGTACTGATTACTCGTTAATAGCCGACCGACACCCGTCACGATTCTTACCCCCACCCCCCCAGCCCGGTCGCGTCTCATACATCCCTCATCCAAACGCCGAACAAATGAAACGTTATTATTCCCCCCGGGGAACAATAACTCCCACACTTGTGCGTTGTACATATGCAAAAAGAAGAAAAA
This sequence comes from Ichneumon xanthorius, assembly GCA_917499995.1. Lineage (NCBI taxonomy): Eukaryota > Metazoa > Arthropoda > Insecta > Hymenoptera > Ichneumonidae > Ichneumon > Ichneumon xanthorius. Next base: position 12,311,907 of record OU824205.1, on the reverse strand, counting down.
AAAAAAAAAAAAAACTTTCCCGCTATCCCGCCACACTTGGCTACATCCCCGTTCGTATTGCCGCTCGCGTAGAGCGGCACAGTGGCATACGGCGACGGATACGGATGTCACGGTGGTGCGAGAGCACGCTTCCCTCCGCGTACGTGCGATCTTCGGGAGCCCGTGTCGCGCGCTATGTATGCGAGGATCTCTCGTTCGCCGGAGACCGCGGGTGGCACCTGCCTCGCAACTGCGAGGCGCCTTCGCACGTCCACGTAGCCACGGGAGCCGCGCCGTCGGTGTGCACCTATGTACGAGCTCCGAGCGCGGTTCTCTCAGCCACCCTCCCATCCCTCCGGCTATGCCGCGCTCCCTGCGACCGATGGCAGAGCTCGTGTCGAGCTCCGTTTCGACGCCGAGCTCGCGCGCGCGCGGCTTCTCTCTGCGGGTTTCCCACCGGCGTATACCCAAAGCTCTCGTACCATTCTCGTCGCCCCGCAGCGTACCGCTCCGCACTTGGCGGCCTCCTACACTCTTCTCCCTTACTCACTTCCTCCATTTTCACTTCCTCTACGCTGCCACCCTGTCATATACATATACATATACATATACATATACATATACATATACATATACATATACATATACATATACATATACATATACATATACATATACATATACATATACATATACATATACATATACATATACATATACATATACATATACATATACATATACATATACATATACATATACATATACATATACATATACATATACATATACATATACATATACATATACATATACATATACGGTATGTATGTATGTGTATGTGTGTGTTATAGGTGCAGTGGGAGAGAGCCGCTTACTCGTTGAACGAGAACGAGAGGTTCGTGCGCTTCCAGTTGCGAGCTTCCAGCTTCTCTCCAGCAGTTACGACCTCGTCGGGCCGGCGTATAGGGAAGGCCCCCCTTTCTGCCCCCCCGTCGAGGGATGCGCGGTGTACGCTCCGACGGCTATGCCGGGCGTGATAGCCTATGTACCCGTCGTATCTACCGTACATATCGTGTGTACGTGTATCTCGTGGATCCGGGATACATAGACTCTAGAGTGTATTATACACGGTAGCGCTGTAGGTACGCGAAGGTTTGAAGCGACTCGCGTAGGTGTTCGGCCGTACGTGTAGCTCGAGCACTGCGATGTCACAGTCCATGAGGCAGTACGATCCTCGGACTCCGCGCTCGTTTTCGGAGCTCGGGCTCGGGCTCCGAGAAACAAGGATTGACGGTTCTGTTACCCGTTCTCCCGATCCGCGGCTCTCGGCTCTGGGCCTGAGGATCGAATAGGGTTGTTCCTTTTCCTTGCTTACCGCAGTGTTTTTCAATTTCAAGATAAGGCGTTTTGTAATGATGTTCGGTAAAAGATTTGGTTAACGTTTCTCAAATTTAATGGAACTTTCCTGGTTTGCCTGAGGACGTGTTGGAAAATTGATAGCCAATTTATGTCTCAGTGGGAACGCAAACGTATCAACAGCGACTTAAGGATACCTTAAGGACAAGTTAAGGATACTTTAATGATAACTTAAGGATACTTTAATGGTAGCTTAAGGATACTTTAATGGTAACTTAAGGATACTTTAATGGTAACTTAAGGATAACTTAAGGATAACTTAAGGATAACTTAAGGATAACTTAAGGATAACTTAAGGATACCTTGAGGATAACTTAAGGATACCTTGACGATACCTTGAGGATAACTTGAGGATAACTTAAGGATAATGATGTTTCCAGGACCGCGAAAACATTTCAGGGACACTCCAGAGCTCTTCGAGTGCGCGCCAAAATCATGTCAACTTTCACGACACTTATGCAAACCTCGTGGTCTTCGATTACCGTAAATACAACAACACCCTAGCGGCTCGTTAGTCTCAGCCGGCAGAGTGTAATGCCCGATAAAAAAAAATCCCCCAAATGTCCAAAGTTATCGTTGACAAGAGAGTTTCAGCGGTGAAACGTGCCGTGAGAGTTGGAGGGGTTCGCGGGACCACCCGAAAGCTCCCTTTACCGCGGGCCATCCTTCGCTCGGGTTCGGGGCTCGCCGCGCCTCGTCACGAGCGATCGCGCAAGGGATGTCCGGCGGCGTGTGGCCATGTTACCGATCTAGTTTAGCGAGAAACTCCCCCCGTGTCTATGTACAACGGATACCGTGTAGTTGTTACATAAACGCGTGCAGAACCCAACCCCTTTGCTCCCCCCCTACCGGTTTCTACGTTATGCACAACATACGCTCATATAGGCACACATAGATCGTCCTATACGATGCACAGAGAGACATACGTCAGGGAGGACAGGGCGTACGGATAGGTACAAATGTGACATCGGGCGCGCGGCTTTCCTTCGTACTGGCGTTGAGCACCGAGCTCGTGCTTTCCAGCCATCCACCGAACTACCCTCATCCCTCTCGACGTATACACATATATATATACATACGTAGTATATAGCTCGGTTCTCTGGCAAAACCGAGCGCGCTGCCGCTTTCGACCCTCCGGCAGAGCACACCGGCCAGCACGTTCGTTCCGGATAGCGGGGCATATATATTTCAGTCGCAAAGCTCTCACTCTCCGGTTCTCCACCCCTCGGCTCGCGGGCGGGCGCGCGGCGACCTCCCAACCTCTGCATCTGTACATATATATATCCATATATACATATATGTATATATATGAATGGACGTATGTATCGATGGGTATATATTTACACACACACATATATCTATATATATATACATATATATATGTATGTATATATGTATATGTATGTATATATGTATATGGGGAGATCCTCGCACACAACGGCGAGGTTCCGTACGGCGGGTTTTCCACCTCTCTGTATCCATCCCTGTCTCGTCCTCGTTACGAATATCGTCGGGGCTTCGCGTACCAGCACCGACGACTTCCGTATATATCCCATGCGCATTTCTGTATAACTGTAGATCCAGCTTTGTGCCAATCGCGGCACGATATCGCCGACTCTTTGGAGATCTCTCATTTTTTTTTCTTTTTCATTTTTTTTTCCTTTATTTTATTTTATTTACTTTTACGTTTTTTTGGCTACGGGTATTTTAGCTCGTAGCCGATTCCGGCGTCTTTGGTTCTGCGGAGGCGCGCAATATTTTTTGGAAGATTCGCGGAAGGTTTTTGATCAGGGTTAGAAACGGGTCGCTCAATCGGTCAAAGGCCCGGCGACGTTATTTTTCATCCATATACACATTTTTCTGGCTGCCGTCACGACGCTCCCGGTTTTTTTCTCAATTTTATTTTTTTATTTTTTTATGATCGCACCTTATCGATTTCGTCCGATAGGACGAGAGATACGAGGCTCGAGTTTTTGGCGTATCAATCGGCAAGTGCTGGTGCGTGAAAAACCATTTAAAAAAAATACTTTTCCTTATCGCTCGTTTAGATAGGGGAGGCCTGGGCAAAGGTGGTGCGCGGGCACTCTGGACGAGGGGCAAAATGGAGCAGCACAAAGTTTTCGGGTAAATTCATTGGAACACTTGAAGAGCCGACGTACCTAAAAAAATTTAAGTTCCCTTCTGACTCGAACGTCCATTTTTGCCCGAAACCGAAATCCTTATCACACATTTTTGTATTATTTAAAAAAATGTTATTTATGATAAATAGTAAATTGATTAATTTCTCAGCGTGACCATCTTGCCCCGATCTTCCCTCCACAGCCTATCGCACACGGTGCACACGAGAGGGGAGTGTCGAGTTGCGAAACGTTAACACGTGCGACTCGTGCCTGCTGCTGCTGTTGTTGCTGCTTCTGCATGATGCGTGGAAACGCTTCGTACGGTGCCGAACAGCTCCGTCCTTCCCTCGTTCCCGCGAGAGAAGGGAGCGTCGCGAAGTGCGTGCAGGCATATGGGAGTGCGTGAGCCGCGCGTGGGCTGACAGGTGCAGGTGTTGTCCTTCGGCAAACATGGCCCGAGACTCCCCACGACGACGCGCGCCCTCCGACGTTGCTCGACCCTCCCCGGCGAGCTTACACAATATAGCGCGGGCAAAGTTTCCCGGATACAATATAAACGGACTCGCGTGGCGCCGTACGGGGAAGAGTGGGGTAATGCACTATACCGGTGGGTAATATGGGTCAGGCAGATTTTTAAGGAAATATTTAAAAGATAAAATTGGCCGAAAAAATAATCGATACCGTCATTAGATTTTATCTGTTAAATGCTCAGGAAATTTCGTTGCGATAAAGGCCGGTGGTTAATACGAGGGGAGCTGATTTTTAAGGAACAAAAATCAGTTGAAAAAGGAATCTATTGATTCTTTTGTACAGCCAGCGTGCGTAAATTGTGAGAAGCGTGCGTAAAGTGTGAGAAGCGTGCGTAAAGTACAGACACGTGCGTAAAGTGTGAGAAGCGTGCGTAAAGTACAGACACGTGTGTAAAGTTCGAGAAGCGTGCGGTAAAGTAAAATCCGGGTATTTATAGTACAGTTAGCTGTAAAGCGCCACTTCCGCTACTCTCGGCAGGCACGAAAAGTTACACTTTTCATGCATGAGTTACATAAAAACTTTTTCTGACGATTGTGAGTTTGCAGCCCGAGCCGAGGACGTTTTTCATACGAGTATCGTACGACATTTTTTTTCACGAGGTGTGAAAATGGGGGTTTTGCACTTTTACGCACGAAAAGCGTGCGTAAAAGTGCAATTTCCGCACCGACTGAAATAAAATGCTTTTCTTGCATTCCGGGACATGTAAAAGATAATTAAGGACCAGAATCTGACCATCTTATCATAATCGTCTAACTCCGTGTGTGATGAGATGGTAAAACTGGAACTATACGGCCACATTTTTTTTCCCATACACTTTACACTGTAAAGTGTCTTTTCAATAAAGTTTCAACGGCAACGTTTTTGTGGTTTTTATGGATTGGATTCTTCATTCAAGACCCTATTAATAAAAATAAAAAAAAAAAACAAATCTGCACCAACATTGACGAAAAATATTTTCTCTTTCTCTCATTTCTTGTTCTCTCATTTATCTTCGCTTGTTATTCAAAAGACTTTTCTGCTGCCCCCTGAAAAAAATGCCCTTTTTCGTCACCGGCATATTTCAGCTACTTCTCCACGCATCGCAGCGACGATCGAACGACCCCTTCGGTATGCACGTGCTTCGTCCCCCGCGCACCGGGGAACGCAGATGCGGACAAGGGATGCTGCGTCATACCGGGTTACATAGAATTTTCTGGCAGGAATGTAATTCAGACTATCCGCACAATGCGCGCGTATCGCCGAGGCGAAGAAACTGTAGGAGGTAAATGCGATCCGGCGTACGATTCGAGGGGTCCGGCAAGTGTAGGTGAATTATCCCGCCATGGCAGGTGCAGCAGTCCCCCCCGTCGGCGCGGTACAAACGATAGGGTAGCCTTTGGAAACCTCGGCAAGGGCTTCTCGTGCTTCACGTAGGACAAAAAAAAAAAAAAAATAGTCCACTGCGCCATTTCTGCTCGAACTACCGACTATGTCCCTCCTATGCAGCGTCGCAGAGAACACGCCAAATAAAATAACTTTGTAAAAACGGAGTGCCGACAAGCCGTTCTGTTTTTCGTGTCACAGAACTTTTTTTTTTTGCTGAAAAAAAAAAGAAAAAAGTGTGGTAGTTTGTGGACCACGAGTAGTCGTTTGTCACTCTCACACTTGTCCAGTCTCTCATGTCGCTGACAATTAGCTTCTGTAAAAAAAAAATGTTATTTGACCATTTTTGACAAAAAATGTTTCCAAATCTATGAACTTTTTCCTCCAGTCTACACGTTAATATGTTTCCCGGAAGCATTGAACATCTGAACATCTTATAAGTATGCGCGCGCACGGGATTAAAAAAAGAGTTTAAACTCAGTAATTTTCCGAGTAGTCGAGCCGCAGTGGCTGTCAGCGATTATTACACGGATGACGTGAAAAACACATACCGTTCAGCGTAAATGGACTACGATCGGCCGTTATCACGCGTGTATTCCGAGACTAAGAGCCTCGCGCGCGGGCGCTCGAAGACGTCAACGAGGCAGTAGTTTAGCGGGAGAGGCGCGGGGAAGGAGATGATAAAAGAACGACGAGTGGTCTGGTGTGAGGACCGTGGTTGTGGAAGGCTGTGTTGGGGTGAGAGAGCACTGCGGCGCGAGTCGCACCATTGGACGTCGCGTCGTTAACGTTAACGACAGCCACCGATTGTCCCAACGACGTCGGGCGAAAACCCTCCGGGTCTCGAGCCAGCCAGCCCCGTAGAGACACACACACATACACACACACATACGCGCACGCACGGAGGCGAGCGCAGTCATCTCCGTCGACTCTCGTCTTCTCGGCCTTATTGCCGCGATAAATATAAAGCCTACTCGACGAAAATGTCCCTCGCCCACGCACACGTCCGGATTCGCGTTACGAGGGCCGATGTATATAACGACTCGCGAATTTCTCGCCGCGCTTCCAGCTCGAATACCGAAGAGCGTAAGCCGTGCGAAGTAGTTACGGCCGAACGAGAATACCACTGATGCACGTAAGTGACACGCACTCCTCGCCAAATGAGCGTTGATGGATGCGACATTACTGCATCTCGTTTCGGTTCCGGGAGGGTTTGGTGCGAAATGAAAAAAAATTTCGCGATCTGTGGATCGAGTGAATCGAGTGAATATCGGATTTTTTGGAGGGTGAGGTCACTTCCGGTTGGAAAGTGGGATTTGATGGAATGATCTGTGGATCAAGGTAGATCATAATTTTCAGACTGTTCGAGTTCCGGTGATGGACAGTTGAGCGAAATATCAAATTCTTTGATGATGACGTCCACTTCAGGTTGAAAACTGAGATTTGATGAATCGATCTATGGATCAATGTAGGGTAAAAGTGGGGAGTATTGCCCGGTCCATATATCATTGATTTATGTGTTAATCGAGGTGGGCCATATTCACCACTTTTACCCTAGGTCATAATTTTCAGACTGTTCGAGTTCCGGTGATAGAGAGTTGAGCGGAATATCAAATTTTTTGACTGTGACGTCCACTTCCGGTTGAAAACTGAGATTTTATAAATCGATCTATGGATCCAGGTAGATCATAATTTTCAGACTGTTCGAGTTTCGGCAACAGCCAGTGGGAGCAAAAAATTAAATTTTTGCCCCGTGTCACTTCCCGTGGAAAACTTAGATCTTTCCAAATCAGAAGTGACGTCACAAATGCCAAATGTTAATTCTTTAGTTACTCCAGTGAGCAGTTGTATCTAAACCGTCACACGTCATTGAGGAAAAAGAACACAAACAAATGACCGCACTTATCAAAAGGCAGAGCGCTTTCTCTTATCATCGAACATAATCCAATAATTTTTTTTCAAGATTAAATTTTTTTTTCTCTTCCCATTAAATAAATAATGGTTCCACGAAGATCAAGTGCGAAATTGCGAGAACTGCATAATCGCAGGACTTGCAGTGCTGAACCGAGACTGCGGACTCGCGCGACGCGGAGTTCGAAGGGTCACGCGAAAGGGAGGGTGGTTGGAACCGGCGTTAGGAAAGTTACAGGCGTTAAAGAGCCTCGCACGTAATACTGCCGAGGCTATGGTGCGAGGTGTCGGTGTCACGGATTGCCCGAGGGCGTAAAGCCGGTCCGTCCGCCTGTATGTGCGAGGGGTTGCCAACGCGGAGATCCGAGGGTGGTGGAGATGTGGTAAAGAGAGCTGAGGCACCCCTATATTGCGTACATTTATATATATATATATATACATATATACATATATATATATACGGTGCGAGATGGGAGGCGGATGATGCAACGGGAACTTGACAGCGGGCCAGCTGTCACTTGCCGTTTACGGTGCATTAATGAATAGGCGATGGCCGAACGCACAACGGAGAGCGTGCTTCGTTCAGTCGATTACCAAGATTAAAGAGTCCCGGTAACGGGAAAATCGATACAGTGAGTGTCGCGTTAACGGCACCCCGTGAGTGGATGTCACGAACGTCTCGGCCGAGAATTACCATCTTTTTCGATTCCAATGTCCCGTTTAGAAAAAGGTACCTGTTACTTGTCGCATCGAAATCGATCGATTTTTCCACACGTCGGATATCGATCTCTGCATGTTCTAGTTTAGATCTCCCACTAAAAAAATATAGGTATTTTTTAAAATTACTTTAAAAAATAAAAATAAAACGTACGTGGAAGGGTTAATTTTATATGAAGATGCTTAAAATATGTTCCTATTATGATTGCAATACTACTTATAAATATGCATAAGGGCAGGACCCGGAAGTAAATAAAATAAATAAATAAATAAATAAATAAATAAATAAATAACACGATAGTAAATGTACAATAAATTGTAAAAAAAAAATATTGTTTTAGCACAAACAATGATTTTTAAATAACCTTTCTCCTCGTATCTTCACGTCAGTACAACTTCCGGTAAGAAATTTGACTGAGAATAGTCATCCGAACGTTATTTCTCGAGCACCGGGTACGTTTCGCAGTATACGTATATACCGTCTATATACACATATATATATATACATGCACATATATATACGGATGGAAAATCGTGAGAGAGGGTGAGCCGGTCTCGGGGCGCGAGCGTCGCAGAGGCAGGTTTCCGTTCGGCTGCTTCCGGGCTCTTTCCCGCAGCCTCGCTCTCGCCTCTATTCCACTTGCCGCACTCGCGGCTCCTCTCGCTTCCTCCCTTCGGCTGGCGCGTCTCGCCCTCTCATCCCCGATGCTACTGCCGCCGCTGCTGTTGCCGGTGCTCTCGACTCGGCGTGACTGTGTGCCTCTCCAACCCACGTTGCTTCCGCTCCACCTCGTTTTCCAACCCTCCGCCTCTTCGTCGCTTCTCTTCCTCCGCCTTCCTCAACCTCTCCATCCACCCGTTTCGTATGCTCATAGCTGTACCAGCGGGTACCGCCGCTTCGAGAGCAGCCGGTGCGGCCGCCGCACTCCACCGCGGCTCCCTCGCTCCCACGTTTAAGTATCCCGCGCGATATTCCGCCGCGAGGGAGAAACGGCGAAGGAGAGGGAGAGGAAGAGGGCGAACGAGGGTGCAAAAGCGCGATGGGCATGAAACGGACGTGGCGCACGCCGGTCAAGTACTGACCCCTGACGACCCTCCCCCTTCAACCCCCCCCCCCCCCCCCCGCCCCCTCCCCCTCACCGCCCGATTCCCGTATACCAAGAACGTTCTCCGCACCCCCAGGCGAGAAGTGCCCAGCCCGAACCGTTTCGCTGAGAATTCTCGGCGAACGAGCGGAGAACTTCAAAGACCCGGCGGTACAAAGCGAAAACGAACCAACTGCAGCGTAGAGATGGATATGGGGAGAGGGAGAGAACGGAAGTTGCAGCGCGGCTGGGAGACGAGACGGCGGACAGAATTCGAGCGGAGTAACCGGAAACGGAAGTCCCGCCTGGCTCACGTCGCACGAGGGGCGGGCGCAAGTTTCGAGGCTCCGAGGAACGGGGATGGACGCGGAAGATACCGAGGGAAGGTGTATGGATGTATTGTGTGTGTGTGTGTGTGTGGGTTTGGGTGTATTTTGTTCGGAGGCGCTTTCCCGTTCCTCCCTCTGAGGAGCGCGTAATAAGCGAGTGCCGGCGGACGTGTGTCAGCAAGCCACCGTTGTTCTTTGCACGGGGGAGTATTACTATCGCTGCATCTAGTCGGTGAAGGGCCGAAAAGAATTTGCACGTTTCCTTATTTTTTTTGGGGGCGGTTTTGGTGGGGCAGTTTTTTTCGGGGGTGCGTAAGAGGACGGTGGATGATGTAAATTTTGGGTCGAATTTCCGTCTCGGATAAAATGTCTCTGTTGGGTTGTTCGGATTCTAATTCTTCCCTTTAACAATTGAAGATGGCGGAAACTGGGCCTAAAAGTTGCGGAAACTGGGACGCTTACCTTAGCAGCAAATGCGCTTTATCAGCCTCAGTAATTTGCACGTTTTCTTATTTTTTTGGAGCAGTTTCGATGGGGTGGTTTATTTTTCGGGGGTGAGTAAGAGGGCGGTGGATGATGTAAATTTTGGGTCGAATTTCCGTCTCGGATAAAATGTCTCTGTTGGGTTGTTTGGATTCTAATTCTGCTCGGTTTGGCTAGGTCGATGTGTATTTTTGGAAGTAAGGTAAAGGGCCCAGTTTCCACCGCTGTCCCAGTTACCGCCATTAATCGCGATTTGGGGGTAACTATTAATATTAAATACAATTAAATAAAAAATAAATACAAATTAATAATAAATATAGTTTATACGTTAAATACAAAAGAAATTGACGGCATGTTGAAGAGCTGTTTACTCTTGATTAATACCGCGATGCGTATATTTTTAATAAAATGTTCCCTTTAACAATTGAAGATGCCGGAAACTGGGACGCTTAGCTTAGCAGCAAATGCGCTTCATCAGCCTCAGAAATACATTGTCCGGTGGTATTGCGTGTATAGACAGTAAAAAATAATTTCGTAAAATCGGAATGCACAATATCGTAAAAATAATGTTTTTAAATAAGTAACAAACTCATTTGTCACTTATTTGAATATACGAACTTGTCCTTTTATTTCCCGTGTCATTGATAATTATAGTTTATACTTTTGTCTGTACAACTAGAAAATTAACAAATAAAAGATTGTGTACGTTTGTGGACAATAAGTTGTACAAAGTACAAACTTTTTTTTACTGTGTAGACGTGTAATTTTTTTTCTCGTTTCTTTTTCTCGAGGTCTCTCAGCCCGTATATTTGCATTTATCTATGGAGTGCATCGTGTATATAAATTAAAACCCTGTTTGCGGAAAAGACGACACGTCTATTAAAACGTTAGACTAATAGCTTAAGCTAGCGGGTTTGTAGCTCCGTTTAATTTTATTCTACTGCCGAGATTATTTTCAAAAATATAGTGTATTGTCAAAAATATAGTGGGAATTTGTCTTTGGGAACGTTGTTTGCTGGTCTCTATTTTTATTTTCAGCCCTTTTGCGGTTTTCTTTATAATCTCTGGTGCATTTTGTCCGGATATTTTTTCCTTTCGTCATCTTCTCCAATGTACTTTGCCTGTACGCCACTTTTCTGTTTAGTTTGAATACTATGTATGTACCAAGCATGCTGGGGGTGCGGTGGGGGGGGGGGGGGGAGGTACAGACCATCAATGGTCCGAGAGCGCGAACAAACATCCATCTATCTATCATCAGTAGGTAAACCGAGATGCGTAAAGGCTCTTCAACTTCTTTTCTCTTCTCCACCCCAATCCCACTCGACCAATATTTATCTCCCCTCTTCCCTCCATACTCATGAAACAAACGTCATAAATATGCGTGACTCATCTCCGTCTCTGCTTTAGAAAAAAAAAAAATGAAAATAAAAAAAAATCCCAGTAATCGCTTCCCCAGCAATGGTTTCCAAAGTCCTCGATTAGTCACTTTCAGGTCCTCGATTAACCCCATCGACTTTCGACTTGGCTGTCAATGGCATCCATCACCACGTGCGTGCAATACTTCCCATTCGCACACGTTCCCAAGTAGCCGTCGACCATCTGTACGCGGTTTTGGCCTGCTGCATGTTTACTTACCACCGCACAGGGTTACTGTGTCCACGAGGTGACGAATACCAAGCCACGGGGTGTCGGGGTGGGCGTTGGGTGGTGTGTGTCTCATCCCGGGTGCCTTTGGCCGGGCATTAGGGGGATCAGGCTCAGTGTCTGCGAGCTCGCTGGAGCTCTAAGCCGTAAAGAGTCGGCTCCCGGTTGCATTCATACTCCCGGAGTAAGGGCGAAATACCGAGAAAGACGTATAGGGGAGATCGGGGCAAAACGGACACCTCGACTCCAAATTCGGATTGGGGGCAAAACTGGCACCGTCGTTCCTTATAAAACGACTCGTATCAGTTTTCTGGCGTTCCTTACATACGAAAAGCGCAGAAAATAAGCCAAATTCTTCATTAAAAAAAAAATATATATATATAAATAGCAGAAACGGGGGCAAAACGGGCAATAAGACTAAAAATTCTAATTTTGCCTTAATTTATTGTTCATGATATGCCGACCTCTTTTCTATCAATAATAACACAAGAAAACGAAAACTGGAACCAAGTTTTTTTATAGTTATATACCATCCTCATTGGCTCCAGCACATGAACAGTGACACCAACCTTACAGGTTCTGCACTGAATCCAACCCTCGATGACCCCTGCAGAATTTGCATGGGTCATCTTCCAATTTTTTTCTCGATTGATGAGTTTCTTCGGCTCCTTTCCCTTTCTTTTCCTATTTTCCTCGATCTTCGACTGCCTCCTTTCGATCAATAGCCGGCGATACAGTGACGCAGTTAAAACCGCCATTTTTCCCTCTGTCGTTTTTATCTTCGCTTATATTTTTCTGTCATATGATTCATCATATACATATTTTTTTAATCACGAACATTTTGACTTGTTTTCCGGACTTTTCTTATCTGAGGAACGTCTTCTGACGATCCTTAAACAAGACATTCATAAGAAAGTCAAGACGGTACCCGAGCTGCCCGCAATACCAATTTTTAGTCTAGGTGTCCATTTTGCCCCGGTGCCCGTTTTGCCCCCGGTCTCCCCTATATGACAAACGAGTGATATCTCCGTAGCTATAAAGCAAGGCGGCGATCGGGGGCGATTCTGCCGGTGCAGAACGGCGTCGTCTATCCACGTCGTTCTCCGGAGCGCCCTGGCGTCGCAGCGATCTGTGACGGTTCGAACGAGGGGTTGGTGGACGCCGGGAGGGTGCGAGGGGTTGAACTGCGAGAGAGCGCCCGCGCGCCTAATCTCTTAGCAAACACTTCACTCGGAGCGTAACAAGCGCCAGCGTCCAGACCTCGGATCTCTCACTGCCTCGGCGGCTTGCGGGGAGGACGAATGGCGCGGGGGAGCTTTCTCTCCGTCTCCGCTGTGCGCGGCTCTCGACGAGGGTTGAAGGCTCCGCCGGACCACCGTGTACGAATGGCCTCGAACGAGGGGAGTCTCGAGGACGCTGCACACCGGTGCGGCGAGCCTCACCGAGGGAGATGGCAAAAAGGACGATGGAATCGGGGAGGGGAAGTTACGGGCACCAGACTGATGCGGTCCGCGACCGTGCCGGAGGCAGATGGCACTTGCCGACGTGTTTGCGATCGCAAGGTTCTGAGTTTGATGATATATATATTTTTTGGATAACCAAAGAGCTTTGTCTGGTGGGTTGTGTAATGGTCCGCTAAGGTCGAGGTAAAATTATGGAACGGTGATGAATGTTGAAATTATAGTTAGGGTAAAAGTGGGGAATATGGACCGGTCCATATATCATTGATTTACGTGTTAATCGAGGTGGGCCATATTCACCACTTTTACCCCAACTGTCGAACTGCACAGTGAAAAAGGTTTGTACTTTTCACAACAACTTATTGTCCACAAACGTCCACCATTTTTTATTTGCTAATTTTCGAGTTTTACAAACAAAAGTACAAACTGAAATTGTTAATTGCACGAGAGATACAAGGGCAGGTTTGTAATATTCAAACTTTAACAAACGACACACAACAAACGAAAACACCTTAACAAACGACTTTGTCACTTGTTTAACAAAATTATTTTTACGAAACTTCGTATTCCGATTTTACGAATTTATTTTTTACTGTGTGGGACCGGAATCTGGATTCTCTATCTGAAATGGCCATTTTTATTATATCTGATGAGATGTTGGTAAAAAATGGTCCTTTTTAATCCGGTGTTTCATTTTGCCCCGATCTATCTCCAACCTCTGACTGCATACTTTATCCGTTGCATAGATACAAATCGCTGCACCCGTAAGGACTCACTATTCAAGCCCACGGATTTTTGAACCCTTATTCACCCCTCTCCGACCCTCGCCCCGTCCCCTATGGCGATTACGTATCCCCGAAACGGGGAAGATCGTAGCGCACACTCTCTCGAATGCAGCAAAAGGGGCAAGAGGAATCATCGAGCGGATTACATGGACGAAACGTGTGTAATAAGTGAGTTTCCTGCTTATCAGTCATTGTCCCTTTTATCCGTCCGATGCGAATTTCGTATGCGCGGTGGTCGCGTTCGAACGTATTCGCGATGAAAATGTTAACACCAAGAACTCTGGCGAAATTATAAACACGACACCTCCGTGTTTTCAGCAGATGAATGAATGTGGAATAGTCAACCCTACTTGCACTTTATCAACATCGCACACGGCTCTTTCGTCGGAGACTTTAAAAATGTTACCCCGCAACGCGCCGCTCTTAACGTTTCTCGGTCCGTCCGGTTGATCGCGCGAATTCTACGCACGGAAACTCGATCGCCGAAATGCACCGACCAGTTGAATCGCGGAGCGACGATTGTGTCCCGGAATTTTGGAGCCTGCCCGAGTCTATACGAATCGGCACAGAGGGAAGGACGACCCACCAAAGAGCTTATCGCCTGCCCATGGAAAATGACGATTTTTTAATACCTGCCGCCCAAACCTCCCGCTCGCTTGGTCCAATTTTTATCCCGGGGATGCCTCGAATTCCCGGACCTCGATCGGAGCCTCTGTCATATTTAATATCGGTGTGCCTATACTATTGTTTTGCAAAAAAAAAAAAAGTAACGCCGGCAATTAATATCCACTTCGAGGGTACGATAGTACGATGGGCATCGACGGCTTTTGTGTTTTATGGGCTTTACCAGCGGGAACGATGGGAAAGTGAGTGCCGAAACGAGACCTCTGGCCAGTATAGCCCTGGCTTTTAATCTCTCATTCGCGCCCTCGTGCATTATATACGCGCTGCATACACTCGGCGAGAGAGCGCTTCGGAAAATATATATTTTTTTGTATTTTTTTTTTCACCTCTTTTGTTTCGTTTTTTTGTTTGTTTTTTTTTTTTTTGCTGCCACGCGTTTTATCCGGAGCGTCGAGCGACGGGTAATGCTAGTTGCATATCATGTTTTGCGTGGGAGTGGCAGCAACAGCCGAGCGCGTGGGTGGCCGACCGGTGCGACCAATGGTAATTGCACCCTACTTTTCCTCCGGGTGCCCCGATGCGTTGTTATAAACACGAGCGCGCGCGCGAGTGCAGCCGCCGGGCTCGCTCGCCCACCGCGGCCTCGTTCAGCCTTGTCACGGTAACTCTCTGTGCGCTATCAAACCCCTCCCCCTCCCTCCCCCTCCGGGCAACCCTTCCTGCACGGATTTTTAACACGCAGGCCAGTAAATCGACATTTTTCCGCGAAGGTGCAAAGGTTGAGGAATAAAACATAAAGATTGCATAGTCGTAACTCGAATGGTTCACGGTGGTTGTTCAATTATTCACTGGATTTTTGAGAGCTCGAGCCCATCTTCGGTCAATTTATTTCTTTCAACCCTCTGATAATTCTATATAGAGACCGTGCCCGATTTAGGGAAGGATGGAAGAGTACACTGCGCGTAACGGATGTCTGGTTTTTCTATTTTGATGGATATCTTGCTCAATGTCTTAACGAGATCAAATATATTCGCCAGGACATTCGCCAGGACATTCGCCAGGACATTCGCCAGGACATTCGCCAGGACATTCGCCAGGACATTCGCCAGGACATCCGCCAGGACATCCGCCAGGACATTCGCCAGGACATCCGCCAGGACATCCGCCAGGACATCCGCCAGGACATCCGCCAGGACATCCGCCAGGACATCCGCCAGGACATCCGCCAGGACATCCGCCAGGACATCCGCCAGGACATCCGCCAGGACATCCGCCAGGACATCCGCCAGGACATCCGCCAGGACATCCGCCAGGACATCCGCCAGGACATCCGCCAGGACATCCGCCAGGACATCCGCCAGGACATCCGCCAGGACATCCGCCAGGACATCCGCCAGGACATCCGCCAGGACATCCGCCAGGACATCCGCCAGGACATCCGCTATGAAATCGACCATGACATTCAGTAAGTATTGCTTGATATCTTCGATCTCGTTGAGCCATCGATCGAGCAAGATATCCAGAAAAACCAGGAATTAACAACAATCTACCTGTCATTTAACAGAAATAGCTAATGCAACGAAATCGATCAGCGATGTCGAGACGAATCTTGGCTTATCTCGTTGCTTACCTCGAAACAAAACGATCGAGTCTGCTGGTCGATATTCCATAGTAACTACCTGTTCGACATTCGTTACGAGTGTCGAAACTTCCCTCCGTACCTGAGATATTAGCATTCTCTCCCAGGCCTTCACTCGCCCACTCCGCCCCAACCGTTCTTTCCTGTCCCGATCGTTTGATCCAGCGCCCCGGAAACTCCAGCCCAAACTTTCCTTCGACCGATCCCTTCGCACGGTGATATGAAATAATTAAACTTCCGCCAACGAGAAGGAGCCTCGACGCGCCGTTACCCTGAAAGCTCTGCAGGTCAGTCAGGAGTTGGAGAATCCGACCCAGCCTCGCGCGAAGCCTCCACCGCCCGAAAACCACCAGCGGTCCGTGCAGATCGCCCGGTATCCATGCATCGACATACACGTCTGGACCAACCGGAGCGAGATACACCCGACTCCACGGACGAAATGTTCGTACGAAACCGGAGTAATCGGACTCGGTGAAGGAGGACGACCGAGGGAAAAGCGTATCGGGGCGGTGAAGAACCCGGATGTGAGTGACGGAGACCTGCGGCTGGAGGAAGGGTTGCTCTGGCCGAGCGACCATGGGGAATAACCGTATTCCGTGCCGGTACGAAAGGGGCGCCCACGTAGTTCGAGAGACTCCATGCCGGTTGTGCGCCGCGCTGCGCCTCTCCTGCCGGTGTTATACAGCCGGCGAGAGAAACCCCAGGTCGCCGTTGAGAACCGAGCTGGAAGCTCACCGACGAGGAGAAAGAGCCGCGGGAGCGAGGGAGAGACCGCGAAAGAAGAAGCTTGGTAAACGAGGGAACGTCGGAACGAGGTATAGAATGAACGAGAGGGAGATCGTCGGAGTTGGAGTACGCGAAGACCGGAGTGGTGTTGGCGAATGAAGAGAGAGAGAGAGAGGTTTCTAGCTATAGGGAGGGGGGGGGGGGGCGGTGAGAGGCGAGGATGGAGGGCGAACTCCGAACAACCCTCTAGTGGCAGTGAAAGAGAACGGGGCGAGGAGGATGAGGAGGAGGCGGGCGGGGGGGGGGGGGGGGTGAGTCGAAGCCGAGCAGTGGATGCGAGGGGGTGGTTCGGGTATAGCGGTCCGTGGCATTATGGAGGGTAGCTAGCTAGCTCCGAGAGCGCAGGGTGGAACCGAGAAAGGAAGATCGCCGGATAGTGGAGGGAGGGAGAAAAAGCCGGGGGTGGTCGGCGGGGGGGGGGGGGGGTGAGACAGAGGAAGCGATAGCGGCGCTGCGGCGTAACGACGCTATAACGCGAGCCGCCGGGTGATTACCTACCACCTCCGTTCCCTTTTCCTACCCTCTCGTCTCTTCTTCGGCAACGGCGGTGGTACCGGCAGCCAGCGGTGTGCCGCACCGGGGGAGGAAGCGGGAGCTCGAGGCTGCGTCACACCGAGACCGGCGGGTGGGGGGGGGGGGGGGGGCGGTGTGGGAGCGCGTCGCGGGGCCCTCGCGCCGGGTCATACCCACGCCTCGTGGCCGAGCCAAACGGAGCGCCAAACCTCCGGAGGTCGCGCCATACCCGGGCCATCCCACCCCCCCCCCCCACCCCCCGGTGTGCGCGCCACACCGCCACGCCATTTTACTCGTCGACTAGCCGGCTGCGCTCCGCCGATGCCGGGGGTTGCTCGCCGGGTGTGGGACTCCCTCGCTGTGGTAGTTCCATGGATACACTATATAGTATATGTGTCTATCTACAGATATACCGATAACGCTGGCGTATATACCGGTACTACAGCACCGCTGCTCTCGGGCGTTCTCCACGCCCGACGTGGCGTGCTTCAACTCATCCCTCGCCCTCTCCACCACTCCGGGCTCTTTCGATCACTCCTTCCCCGACCATCCCCTTTTCTCGCTTCCTCGACGGCTCGCCCCGGAGCTATATCCTTCTCCTTTATGTTTCTTACTCGAGCGCCTTTTTTTTTCACCCCTCTTACGTCTTGGCCCCTCGCCCTCCGCGCGGTCGCCTCGTACCGTGCGACGTCTATCTTACGGTTTCTGGAACGCGTTATAGCGGGTAGCGGCGATGGTGTGGTGTACGCGATCCGTGCATGCGGGCAGAAACCACGGGGTGTCCACGGGAGTTCACGAGACCCCCGTCGCCAGTAACAGCCAGGGCGACTCCCCCCCCCTCCCCCCCGCCCCCGAAGCTCTAAACGCTCGCGGCGCCCTCGTAACGACGTCGCCAGGGACGCAGGAGCGATGTGTCGTGCAGTAGCTCCTTTCTCGTTCTCCTTGCGTGTGTGTGTGTGGGGTAGTATGTGGGATTCGTAGCCACGAGCTCGTTTCACTGAGTACATCCCTGCGAGCTCCACGAGCTCGCTGTACGGGCGAGAGAGCACGGCCGTTAGCATCGAAACGGTCGCGTCGCCCTCGTTAACCCTTATCCGGACGAGGCGAGACCGTCGAGTCTCTCGGCCTGTGTACGCCGGAGCCACCGACACCGACGCGGCTCGCGACGCGATGGAGAAATGAGGGACAAATAAAAAGGGAGGGACGGAGAAGATGGGGACGGTTTTTCTTGAGCTTGAGGAAAAGAGGGCGGTGGGTCTTGGAGGAAAAATAGGCGGGATGCGTATTGCTTACGGCTGCAGGATACCTGGAGGCTCGGGACGGGGTTTTTCAGAGGGAATAAATTGCCTATGGAATCTCTGTGTTGACAAAATTTTGCGATCGGGCTGTTGAGATGAGACTTATTTCGTATTCGAGAAATTGGGCAGTGGGCACTTTTCGCACGGATTACGGATTGGCCATATTTTGGGCATATTGAGTTTGTGCAGCCGCACTGAGAAAAAGAACAGTGTTTCCTACCATAACGAATAGTTGCCAGGGGGAACGTCTATGTAGATAGTTTCTGATAGTGCATAATCAATCGTTGATTATGCGTTGAGTTGCAACCATCATTGTCTGTGATTGTCGTAACTACAAAATGTAGACCTTGCCCTTAGGAATTAATTTTTATGGTAAAAAGTCAGAATTGTTGCTTGTACTATGTAACTTTTCTCACTGCGGACACCTTAAGGTTTGCGAGAACTTGGTTTTCAGCGGGTGAATCAAGTGTGCACAAAATGTCTATATAGGTCGTCGCAATTGAGATGAGACTTTTTTTTTTTGCATTTCCCTCCAACACTCGTGGAAATAGTCCGTCTCACTCAGGATTCCGATTTGGCCCAATCTCCCCCACAAGATCGAATTAAAAAATACTTTCCCTGTGCAACCCGTCCTTTTCTTTGGGTCACTCATGCGAGAAGATGCAGTGAATCGTTTGACGAGCGAGAGATTCGACGTGCTCCGTAGCCGTTGATTTCTGATCGTGGAGTACATAGAGTACATAGTATGTGCCAAACAGTAGATACTCTAAAATCGGGGGTCTCTTTCGATGGGGCCGTGGCGGGGCCGGGGGGGGGGGGGGGGTGGGGTGGAAGGCTCTCATCACGGATCGGGAGTTACTGGCACGAGCCGTGACGCGATCGTTCGAAACTCCGGGCTGGCACCGCTGGGCTCGAATCCGGACAAGCCGAGGGCGGGAGAAAACAATTGTAGCGTGTAAATTGAAGGGTCGAGGGCTGTAGTCGTCGAGGGGGAGTGCACGGCGCGCGCGTCCCGATGATTCCGAGGGGTGATTTCGAGAAGAGGCGCGCACACAGTGCACGACGTCGCGGAGGCTTGTAGCGCGTGGATTTCCGCAACGACGAGGGAAAGCCGGAGCGGTGTAATGGGACCGGTGGAGAAACTAGATTTGGAATGGGGGAGGGTGGGGGCGAAAGCGGGAGCGTGGCAAATGGACCAGAAAGGCACCCCGGATACGCAGTTCCCGCAACGCATCTACCTTACTGTCCCCCGTATACATCACTGGAGATCTTTAACCCTTCGATGGCTCCGATGCAATGAATTCCCGGTCCCGAGGGTTTTCGTTGTCACTTTCGATTTTTCGGTCAATACTTTTTTCCAGCAAGCCGGATCATATTTTCGTCTCTTCGGAAACAAGTTCAGTATCCTTGGAAGGCGTTTTATAAAGGAGACTAGATGAAGGCTGGGCATTAGAGGGAGGGCGTTGATATCTTAGTTGTAAAATGAAGTTTCGACTAAAAAATCTTCACGGATCCGAAGTTTGGAATGTGGACCAGCAGATACCAGCGTTTTACGCCATAAAATTATTGGGAAGTGATTGTTATTAACAATTGGAAAAAAGTTGATCTGGCCGCATTCACTGTACCAATTTTTATTTTTTTTACATTTGACTATAATAACATAATTTATCCAACAAATGCATCACTGCTCAATCATCTATAGGCAACACCTCTGTCTGCGGCTTCAAAGTTTTCACACACTTTCATCATTTCGCTTAACTTTTTTCCAAGACTACACAGCAAAAAATTATTGCGTAAAATCGGAACACGAAGGGTCGTAAAATCTTTTTTGTTAAATAAGTGACAAACTCGTTACTTAAGATTTGAATATACAACCCTGTTCCGTGTCATTAACAATTTTACTTTGTACTTGTGTGCGTAAAACTATCATGGGATTGTGGGGACCGAAAAGTAATAAGTAAACAATTCTGGACATTTCTGGGCAATAAGTTGCAGAAAGTACAAACTTTTTTTACTGAGTACACAGTAAAAAATATTTGTACATTTAACGAACTTTTCTTCTCCACAAACGGCCACAATTATTTTCTTGTGAAGTTCAAAAAAAATATTCGTAACATTAACAGACATTTTTGCAAAACGGACAAGATTTTTTTTTTGTGACGTTAACACCAAAAAAATCGTGGACGTCTGTAGTCAAGAAACATTGGTATACTTATTTTACCGTGTGCCTTCGCATGCGCCTTACCGAGCGCATATCGGACGCGTGGAACGTGCATCCAAGTGCATGCGAATTAGATGCATGGTAAGTTTCGAGCGCGGCGAGTCGCCTTATCCGCGAAGATCGATGTCGTCGGCTATTCCGGCCTCGCGGGCGAGGACGTCGTCGGGAGTAAAGTTACGAGCGGAGTCGCGCGTTTCACGGCGGAGGCGCGCGGGAGAACTCCCCGACACTCGAGAGGCGTGGAGCGACGGCTCTTCGGGATTGAAGATGGATAGACGGAGGGAAAAAAACGAGAAGCACCGGAGGAGTCGACAGGTCGGAGGGCGAAGGAGGGAGAAGCGAAGAAGAGGCGGGAAAGAGGGCAAACAAAATATATATATATATATATATTTTTTTTAATAAAATAAAAAGAGTCGAGATACACGAAGCGAGAAGTGAGTGGAGGGAAGTCGGCGAGTCGCCGTAGGGAAGCGAGCAAGTCGACGGGAAATGTTCCTCGAGCCTTCGCGAGCTCGGATATGTACTCTCTATTTTTTTTACTTTTTTTATATATTTTTTTTTTTCTATTCCTTTACGTTTCGCGACGGTAGGTAGCTCGCACGTTCGCATTAATAACCCGCTGCCGGCGCGAGGGAGAGAGAGGACACTCTCGCGAGGGATTCCCGGTTGACTCGCGGCACGCAACGCCGCGCCGACTTATTCAATTAAAGGGGAACGTGCCCGAGCCGCGGGGACCGCGAGAGCCACCGCGGAACAGCGGCTTTTTCAATTATACACACTCCTTCTTTATTCCAGCTGCCCTTTTTCCCCCCTCTAAATTCTTTATTTCCGTCAACTTTTGGCTCGAGAGCCGCGAAGGCGTTTTTCGCTCTTGCTGTAGCTTGCTGTAGCTTGGATGTAGTTCGCAATTGTATTAAGGCGACACCTTAAGGCGATGCGATGTTACACCCCGCTCACCTGTCCCACGCCCAGTTGGTTACAAAAATTGTACCCAATTCCGTTTTGAGACCGCAGAACGCTGAGCAAAAAACAATTGTCTTTCTCCGCTTCTGCCGATTCACCAATGAGAATTTGCTTATGAACTGTGATGCTTGATTCGGCAAAGAAAAATTGATTACAGTTTCTATTACCGACCGCGATATTTTAGATCGTCCCTAAAAGGTCTGAGCGCTCCAAAAGGCCGGAAGAACCAGATGGAAAGCTTCAAGATTTTTACTGGAGAAAGTATTTGATTTTAGTCTCCATAAAAAAATTAAGATTGTTCTTTTATGGGGCAATTTCGTAAAAATCCTATATTTCTCTCTTTCCTTCAAATCAAAGTGACGAAACCCATGTGAAGTAATTTTTTTTTTATTTAAACAAATTATCGATATGGACCATCGACAGGGGAAAGTAACCGTGAGTTCACGGATCGGGATTAAAATTTTTTTAAAGGGATCAAAATAAGCGACAAATGAAAATTTAAAACATCGATCCGATTGATTACAGTTTCTGTTACCGACCGCGATATTTCATATCGTCTCAAGAATCCCAGAAAGTCCCTCATCTAACGCTTAAAAATGTCTACCTGCGGAAAAATTTTACGTGACTCTCCATAAAAAAAAAATTAACGTCATTCTTTTATGAGGAAATTTCCCAAAAAAATTCTCCACTTCTCTCTCTCCTCGAAACCTCATTAACGAAACCCATGTGGAGTAAATTTGGTTTTTATTTTTTTTTACTAAACAAATTATCGATACAGACCATCGACAGGCGAAAGCCGCCGCGAGTCCGCGGCTCGGGACGCGTGCAATAATTTTTCTCGCGTAATAAAAAGGTAATAAAAAAGAAATTCGCGAGGGGTCGAACGGGAGGAATCGACGGCCGGGTCTCGCGGAGGAGAGAGACGGCGAGACAAAGGAGCGCCGCTTTTTGCCAAAGGCCGTCGCATCCCCCCGGGGGCTTAACCCGGGGGTTTATCGCAGCGTTATTAATAACCCCACCGTTCGGGAACTCTCGTTCTCTCTTTATTCCATTCCATTTCTCTTCCACTCTCCCCGAGCGATCGCGGCGGAGTTCTCTCCTCCCTCGGTCGCCGCTCGGTCCCCGACTGTATACCCGGTCGCCCGGAGGCAACGCCAACGAGCTGCGAGATCTTCTTCTTTCCTCGTAAAACTGCGCGACGGACCGGCGGGTTCGCTCGTCTCCCCGGCACCTCGCCCCTGCCGCTGCCATAAAGATCCCCCGGAGCCCGTCTGCGAGGAGAGCGAGGGAAGAGTCCACACAGGCCTGAAGAGTATCCTCGGGGAATCGCAGGACGAACCTTTTTTCTTCTACGGAGGACTTCCCCGCGGGAATCCTCCGCCACTCGCTCCGAGCGTCGCTCCGATCATCCCGATTCTTATCGCCCTCACGCGGTTCCGATAGCTAATTATAATGGGCTGATTGTAACGAGCCATTGTACATTCGCCGATTATTGTTTTGCGATCCTATGAGCGGAGATCTTTTTATTTTTGTTACAAGTAATTAAATAAAATATTTTTATTAAAGTATTTTTGTTACAAGTAACAAGTTACAAATAATTAAATTAAATAAAAATATGATCGTGGGATCAGAAATGATGATAGGTGGATTCGAGAGACCGCCATTTATCGGCTTGGTAATCAATGACTATAGGGCTATTAGCTCGACGTGTAAGAATATGTCAGGGTTAGCCATATCAGGTGGAATTGACATAGAGTACTTAAAAGTTGCGAAAAAAATTATTATACATTCGCCGATTACTGTTTGCGATCCTGTGATCATAGATCCTTTTTTTTGTTTTATTTTATTTATGTAAACGGATGTCCTGGCGTTTTTCTAGTCACTGGTCCGGTTTCCTTTTTACAAGTAAATAAATAAATAAAAAAGTTACATTAAAAAAACACATCTGGATTTAAATTCTCTTCAAGGAGAAAATCGTTAATAAACAAAAATGTAAAAGTTGTTTTCACGTCAAACCTCCAACGTTCATTGTTTAAAAAATCGTTACCATATCATCCCGACTTACCCTATGGATAATTGTTTATCCCGAAATAAACACTCGAAACATTTTTTTTACTCCTGGCTATAAATTCGATCAATCTCTTCGATCCTTTTTTGATGACTCCGGTTCGAAGATCTACGACAATTCTTCGCTATCCTTCGCTGCACAATAAATGCAAATCCATCCATCTATCTATCCCCGGCAGAAATCGCAAAAATCACCGCTAAAATAAGTATCGAAATTTCTGAGTGAGTGACTTTAGTCGATGTTTCTAGGGTTGGGTTGCGACCAAAATTTAAAGATTTTTTAAAACGCTAAATCGCCCATTATCGTTTTTCAAAAAATCATTGCCATGTCACCCCGATTTGTTCCAATCTGCGGAAACGTGCATCTCCGTCACGAATCGCGCTCTCCGATTGCGAAAGCTCGGTCGCTGTGGATCCGAGTACATCTGATAGACATATGCAGAGTACACGCAATATACGGCGCAAACGTTTCAGTCTGGTCGGAGAGTGCCAGGGAGCCGCTCGACCGGCAGTGTGTCACACCGCAAGCGCGATGCTCCACGCCACTCTCCCGTTAGGGCTCCGGACTCTCCCATCCGACGTATAGACCCCAAGTTCGTCCATTAATTACGCAGAACGCGCGGCGGTACGAGCCGTGTCAGACGTCCATTGAATTAGTCTCGCCCCGCGCGCCCCGCGGCTCTCGCGAGAGTTACCCGCATCTCTCGCCCTCTCCGAGCCGCAACACCGTCCCAACCTATCCGATGACCACCGAAGTTCGCATAGACACTCCGGCACCTCCCGCCAGAGTTCACCATCGCCTCTGCTATTTTCTCTCACGGATACATATTTTACAGATTTTTTTAGTTTCGCATATGTAACCCTTCAGCTATCGGCGATTTTTTGCCGGGAGTTGAGCATGCAAACGACCACGATTTCTTATAATAATAATAATAAATTTTCTTCTGGGGTATCAAAAAAAAACAAGACTTCAAGGTAGGTCTGTGAATTTTTACAAATTTTTTTGAGCATGTCAACTTGTTATTCGGATCGTTCGAAGGTTACGTCTTGGCAAATTCTAGGTCGTGAAAGGTTAATCCGTTGAGAATTCAGAGGCGGTTTCTCGTTGAAACAAAAATTAAATTATCTCAACTGATCGGACACTGATCGGTAATTAAATGCTCAAGGAATTCGGGGTTTAACATTTTTTAAGTTTATGCAATACTGTGCGAGAAATTATTTCAGAATTTTCGAGGTGAGATTGAAGAAGATATGTCTGCTCCACAAACGTCCACTTTAAAAAAATGTTATTTAGCATTTTTATTCTCTTGCCGGTTTGCAATATACGAGGTATATAAGAAGCGCAAGTATTGCTTTAATTAGAGAACTAAACGGAACGCAGACTAAAAATGCTCCAATTAAATAAATAACTGTGAACCTTTGCGCAAAAAAAAGGGTTTGTTGAATCTAATTTTTCTTTATTTTTTATTTCCCGTATAAACCTCTACCGGTTTTTTCACATACGAGGTATGTAAGAAGAGCAATTATTGTTTTAGCTCTCTACAGACCGCCGAACGAAAGAAGGTAAAATTACTAAAATAATTACGAACCTTGAGCAAAAAAAGGGTTCATTAAATCTAATTTATATTTTACCCTTACCGTCCAAAACTCCGGCGATTTTCTCCGCGCCTCCCACAAGCTTAAGCGGCGCCCACACGCGACGTGCACCAAAGTTCGCGTTGCATCCGCAGAACGGCCGCGGCTATCGGCCTCAAGCATGGAAAACCCAAAGTACGTCTCTGGTCCAGCTTCCCGACATAAGCCTTTCCGCAGCATACCTACCGGACCCGCGGCTCGCCTCTACGCATCTCGCGCGCTCTCGCTGACGAAAATATCGTATTCCCACTCTCCCACCAATACGGATACTCATAAATATTTAAATATCACGTACACCGTACGGGAACCCGCGAGAGAGCGCGAGCCCGAGCGGCGTTCGAGCGCATAAATATGTATATTTTCGGTCGGGGATACCGTGGCATCCTCTCGTCCGAATATACGTGTAAGCTGTACATAAATCCATAAATATATGTTCATCTACATATTACATGGATACATGAAACCCGACGTTATATCCGAGCCGAGAGGCGGAAGGGCGCGTCGCGCTTCGCTCGGCGCGCTGGGCGCGTCAAGATCCGCCCTTACGATTCTCACCGCGCGATATACGGACACATGGCTCATTTGACTATGCGCGTCACAGTATTATATTTTCTCGTATGTGCGTAAGTACCGATGTATGTATATCGACGCAAAAGCTAGCCCGGATGACCGTGCGCGTTCGTCCGTGTGCGAGCGCGTTTCGTGCCGCGACTCCGAGCGCGTATGCGCGCATCCGTACGTGGATTACGGGGATGCGTGAGGGCGCGTGGGAAGTGTGAGATCGCGGGCTCGGCTGTAGGCGGGTATGTAAATACGTAAAACGATCGGGCGAAAACGGTGCCTCTTCCCTATCGCCGTATGCAAAATCCCACCGTGCGGGGCTTCGTTCGTCCCGACTGCGAACGGTCCCGGCCAATATTTTTCTCCTACGAGCGCCTCCTCCGACTCTCCCGGCCGGCAATCTCTCTCTTCCCCCGTCGATGTAATCCGATCGGCACGAGTACGCACCCGAGAAACTCGATTACTTCACGGGGACTCCTCGCCTCGCCGACACTTTGAACGCGCGCGGTAGCGGAATCTCGTTCTCGTAACACTCTTTTCTCGTTCTCCCTTTCACTTCGGGGGGAAAAAAAAATGTTGGTCGCGTAATTTTTAAGTGCGCTGGGATCAGACGAGACTTTTGGCTTTTTGCACTCTTTATTGGGGAGTTGGAGCGGGGAAATTTATGGTTATATTAAGTTGTTCGGCATGGACAATTTTTTTCATGTCCTACACGCAACACAGTGATTATTGCATATATCAAATAATGTATGTGTGATATATTTAAAATATCTGCTACAAAAATGTGTATATGAATATATGAAAAAAAATCCACCAAGGAGTATGAACTTCCCCCTCCCCCTCCCAAAAACAAACCGAAAAAAAGTCAGCTTGACACTTGCCCACTTACCCATCACAAAAACAATTTATTTTTAGAAACTTGGAAAAAAAACAAAAAGGGGGAGGAAAACCCCCTTTGAAAATTGAAACAAAAAGCTTAAAAAAAATGTCGTAAAAAAACCTCACGTACTTGACATATAAAAATGTTATATTTAGAATACATTTTGGAATGAATCTCTTCACATATGTGTTTTCAATGACACAGAGGGTTTATTTGATTGACATTTCGATCATACAAAATCGGCGAATTTTATATATTTCAAATATTTGTTTCCATACATTAGATTTCTGTGCGGCGTAGGAAAGAGCGGGGCAAAATGGGACAGTGGGACAAATCCGGATATTGGAACAAAACGCAATTTTCCAATAACTTTTGGATGATGGAGATGGTGGTAAGTGGGGCAAAACGGGCTTGAAAATCCGGATATATCGTTGGCACAAAATGGGGCATCCAAAAATTATTGGAAAATTGAGTTTCGCCCCGGTCTCATTTCGCCCTCCCCTATCTTTGCACCGGGGACAATTCAGCTCATGACAAATGTTGCAATATTTTGCATATCAACCAGCGCTATATTTCCGTTCGATATATTCCGACAGTAAAAAATCCCTCTATCACTCTCTTATCACCGTCCAGAAAAGACTCATCGAGCCCAAAATAATGATTACAATAATTTCTTTCAAACATTTCATCCCACCCGTTTTACAAAAACCTCAAAACTCACGTTCAAAGAAACTTTTCAACAATCACTTTTCAACTTCACAAGCCCAATGATTATTTTTCCCCGCTCTCTCGACTCCCCCTCTTTTCCTCCCAAGTCTCTCTCGCTTTCCGCCAAAGCAATAAAATGTCATACGACTACTTCAATAAAAGACACTTCATCGCTCTCGAAGTGCGTGCGACGAGA
Organism: Ichneumon xanthorius; assembly: GCA_917499995.1. NCBI lineage: Eukaryota > Metazoa > Arthropoda > Insecta > Hymenoptera > Ichneumonidae > Ichneumon > Ichneumon xanthorius. Next base: position 12,283,991 of record OU824205.1, on the reverse strand, counting down.
GCGCCAGGCTCACAATTTTTTTCTATTATTTATTTTTTTCATCTCCGCAACCCATCACACCTGCCTACTTAGCTACAGTCCGCGGTAGGAGTGCTCGCAGCCGTGCCTCATGCAGATAGCGAGCTGCACAAGCTGCCTTCGGAGCCAACGCAGGAGGGGGAGGGGGGGAAGGTCGGGAGGGCGAAGGGGGGTGAGGAAAGCGAGGCTGAGCTTTTTCGACTTTATCCTCCCGCGTTAGCGGAGCTTTCCGCTGATCCCGGAAGTACGAACCGCTCGAAATCGTTCGGAGGTGGAGTCAACACCCGCGCCTCTCCGGTTCTCCCTCGCCCTCTCGGGCCCCGCTAAATTTCGCCCTTGCTCGCTCGCTCCTTGCTTTTCGCCTCGTCTCGTTGCGCTTCCCTCGTCCTATCGTCTTCTCTCCCTCGCCCCGCGCGCCGTCCTTCTCCCCCTCGCACCGGGGATATCTGCTATGCGCGCTCGCGTAATAGCCTCGTTCCTGGCGTGCGCGATGGCAGATACGCCGAGCACCATCGCACCGCGTCGCGCTCCACAGCCGGAGGGCGAGCGATAAATGGTGCCGCGCCGCGCGCCACACCGCTCTCTCGCTCTTCCTTTTTTCCCCCTTTCTGTCTCTCTCCATCCTCTCGTCGAGCAACGAGACTCGAGGCTCTCTGCAACGCCAGCATGCCGCCCCGAGAGAGCTCGAGAGCGACGGAATATCGCCCCGAGGAGACAGCAGCGCGCCATACAGGACCTGACAAAATTTCATTTCCATCGACCTTCCACCCACGCCGATGCTCGTCATCATCGATACTCCAAACTTGGTCAAAAAATTTTCCAAAAATTTCACTCGGCCCGTATATTTATTATTATCGATAATAATAATAATAATGATAATAATGATAATAATGATAATAATGATAATAATGATAATAATGATAATAATGATAATAATGATAATAATGATAATAATGATAATAATGATAATAATGATAATAATGATAATAATGATAATAATGATAATAATGATAATAATGATAATAATGATAATAATGATAATAATGATAATAATGATAATAATGATAATAATGATAATAATGATAATAATGATAATAGCGAATTATTATCGTCTTTTGAGAAGAATTCAAGTTAAGTGCTTAGATCGCTGCAGTGAAAATCATTTTATCCTCGAGACATTTTCAACGAGGTTGCTTTCGAAGAGATGCTCAAGATGAGTCTCTTTTCTCCTTATAGCGAAAGAAAAGAAAACAAAAAACCGGCTCTGTTTTTTCCTCCACTTCGTTATTCAATTACCCTGCCGGGAACGTCGCGAGGAATTATTTCTCGTTTCTTCAATCGTGGACCAATCGGGAGCAGACAGATTGACGACGATTTCAGAATTTCATTTCGTTCGAATTTCCACCCACGGCAATGCTCGTCATCATCGATACTCAAAACTATATCAGAAAATTCTCAAAAATGTCTCTCCTACCCAAATATTAAATTTGTATTATTATCAATAGTAATAATAATAACAATAATAATGATTATTACATCGAATTATCGCCGTCTTTTAAGAAGAATTAAAGTGAAGTGCTTAAATCGCTACAGTAAAAATAATGTTCTCCAGAAATTATCAACGAGGTCCTTTCAAAGAGATGCTCAAAGACATATTAAAAAAAAAAAAAAAACAAAAAACCGGCTCCGTTTTTTCGTCCACTTCGTTATTCAATTACCCTGGCGGGAAGGTCGCGTAGGAATTATTTCTCGTTTCTTCAATCGGGGACCAATCGAGAGCAGACAGATTGATGACGATTTCGCGGAACGGCTGCCGAAGCCGAGCCGACCGCTCCCTCCCGCGGGTCTATCCGCGGAGGTAGTGAGAATTCTTGGAACGCGCTGTAAAGAGAGCCTCGAGTTTCGAGTCTCGACGGCGGTCGCTGGTGTACGCAAAGCCCCGGCGTTGCTGCCGCTGTTGCTGCCGCTGGTGCGCGAAAGCCAGCGAGACGGAGGGAGAGCGAGCGATCGCGCGAGCCCCGTAGGAGAATAGCGGTCCGTGTGAGCCGTCGCGCGGGTGCGACGGAGACGGAACCGGAGAACCGAGAACCGAGAGCCAGGAGCCCGCACTCGGTTATTTATCACGCGCGGCGCGGTTCGCCGATCGTATCCTCTCCTCCTCCTGCTCCTCCCTTCGCCCTCGTCGCGCGTCCTCGGCAGCCTCGCGACCGCGTCTCTCGCCGGTGCTTCTCATTCCACGACACTCCAACTTTCCTCCTCCTCCACCACGTACTCTCCATTCCCTCCGTCTCTGCACCACCCCCCTCCCCCTTCGGATTCTCCTCCTCCGGTTCCTACCTTACCGACCGAGCTATACACGATACGCCTCTCGCTTCCTCGCGCGCTCCGATCACCGTTTTTGCCTTTCAGACCTCGGGCGCTCAGTTCTCTCACCGCGTACTTCTTGCACGTATGTATGCATATATCGTGCATGTATGTCGGCTTTTAAAAAACAGAAAGGCCCAACTCGGTCCATTTGGCGCATGAGGTGATGCCGCGTACAACCTTTTGCTTCTCAGCAACCGATACGTGCCTGTATCTACTGGAGAGATACAGATGGAGGTATCCGGGAAGCTTCTCAGTGTTAAATGCCTCGGGATACGCCCTTATCGTTCTAATGAGGAGGTGGAGACGGTGTAGCTATCGACCTGTGTCTGACCCAGGTTTTCAGTGTTTTTTTTGTAACTTAAATAAATCTGAAAAAATTCTTGTATGTGACACTTGAATTTTCAGAATTTTTGCAGATTTTAAAATTGTGGCGATGAATGAATTCTTTTTTTTAATTATACATAGTATAAACGACCTGAAAAAATCTGAAAAAACAGAAGGCCCATCTCGTTCCATTTGACAACACGAAGTGATGTCGCATACGCCCTTTTGCTTCCCAGCAGTCGATACCTACCTGTATCTACTGCCCAGATCCTGATGGAGGTATCCGGGAAGCTTCTGAGTGTTAAAAGCCTCAGGTTACGCCCTTATCGTTCTCAGGAGTTCAAGACGGTATAGCTATCGACCTGGGACTGACCCAGGTTTTCAGTGTTTTTTTCTCCAAAAACCATTTTTTCACAAAAATCTGAAAAAATGCTCATAAATCCAGTGTTGCATGTAAAAATGATCAAGCGGTAGCCCATAATCTTCTAATTTTTTTCATTGTTTTCTTCGAAAAAAAAAAAAATTCGAAAAAAATATAATGTGACGTCGGCCCACTACACAGCAAATCTTAAAAATTCTTATATGTGGCACAGGATTAATCAGAATTCCTTCAGATTTTAAAATTTTGTCGATCAATCAATTTTTTCTTTTAATTATAAATAATTATATAATTAAAAAACAGAAGGGCTCTTCTCATTCCATTTGATACAAAAAGTGATGCCGGATGCGCCCTTTTGCTTCCCAGCAGCCGATACCTATCTGTATCCACTGCCGAGATGCAGACGGACGAATCCGGGAAGCCTATTCGTGTTAAATGCCGCGCGATGCGCCCTTGTCGTTCCCACGAGTCGGTGTGCAGACGGTATAGCTATAGGGTATACACGGTATACACAGACAGTGGTAACGGAGCTACACGTCCAGCCGTGGAGCACGTTCCACGACGATCCCTCCCGCAGTCGCCGAAAGTGCGACCGAGCGAACTTAACGACAAGGACATCCTGGAAGCTCGGGCTGGCCGGCGAAGCAAGAGGGACTCGTTACGAGCGACCGCGTCCTCGTCCCACTGTTCCTCTTCCTTGGATTATCGTCCCGCAGTCGCGCCAGACCAGTCCGACCCGCAACCCCTCGGTCCGATGCCGTCCTGGCCGTTACTACTGCGCTGCTGCCGTCGCCTTTCCACTTCTAGTGGTTCGACCTCCCCTCGCCCTCCCGCCGGACACCTCGTATATCTCTCCCGAGGGCAGCGACGGCACTCCCGACGGGCCAACCCTCCGCGACGTCCGCGCGGCGTCGTCAACCGGCTGTACAAGACTTATTTGCGAGGCCATACCGCGTGTGCCCGACGAACTGCGTCACACTGCGAACTCGCTTTCTCCGTCTGGGTTCTACGACGACGTCGCGACGACCCTACGGTGGCCCACAATTACCGGGCAAACTGGACCCAACTTTTGGGATCTCTACTGACGGGGAGTAACGCAGGGAAGGGCTTCGCGATGATTGATATGAACGGGAAACTGGAGACGATACGGTGGTTAAGCTTCGACGTACACTAGGGAGAAAAGTTTTTTTTCCCGACTAGGCTGAAATGACCGTATTTCATGCGGGTAGGTGTGACGCGGGTGGAAAGTTACCGATTTTTGACCAGGGAGGAAAAGTAGTCGAGCGGGAGGAAAAGTAGCCGAGCGGGAGGAAAAGTAGCCGACTAGCCGATGGGCCGTTAAAGGCATAAAAATATGCTCAATTGTAGCATAGTCGGGAGAAAAATATTTCACCTCGTGTGAATTTTTTTCGGGAATCAAACTTCACACTCGGTGAAAAGACGCACTTTCCCCCCTCGTGGCATAATATACTATTTTTGCTCTAATATACATGTGAGGTATGAAATCCAATCGCCCTGAGTCTGACCCTTCACATCTTGGATTTGGCCCGCGATTTTTTATATGATTGACCAAATTCTCGATAGCACTCAGATTTTTATTTTTATTTTGTTTAGATTGTTAATAATTATTTATAATTAAAAAACGCAATTCATTGATCGCGACACTTTAAAAGTCTGACAAACGTTGAAAAATGATGTGCCACATATAATACTTTTTAAGATTTTAGGCCGGAGTGGGTCGACGTCACAATCTATTTTTTCGATTTTTTTTCGAAAACGAACAATCCATGAAATTTTTGTATAACATTTTTTTTCCACCAACAAAATTGAAGAATCTGATTCCGAAAGATTCTGAACACATTACTGAACTTCCAGTCTCGGATCTCGAGGAACAACCAAGAAAAGAAGAGCAGAACGAACGAAACAACGTCCATTACATCCGATACATCCATCGAATCGGGCACGTTGATAGTCGAAGCGCAGCGAAGTGGGGAGCCAGGGAAAGGCGGAAAGATGGAGAGACGAGAAAAGAGAACAAACAAGCCGGCATCGGGGAGACGTTCGGTGAATTGTCACCCACCCAGCCGCCCTCTATCTTCCGCCGAGATCCGCGTAGCCCTTCGATTGCCACGGACCGGACGTTTTCTCCTGCGCTCTCTCGCACCCTCTCCGGGGTTAGGGGCGTGATGCTTGGTGATTGGAATTAACGACTTGGCGACCGTATTGATTATTTGCTCCCCTCTGAGGTCTTATCTGACTTTTTCCAACCTTCCAGCCTCAGCGTCTTCCCATCTTCCCGGTCTCTCCTTCTCTTACTTTCATTCCTTTCATATATATTTTTTTTACATTTTTCCTCCGGCGCGCCGTCTCGATATACCTCCGCGCCGCCCTTGGCGGTCTCGGCCGGTACGTGGAATTTTATTTTCTTCAATTTTTTTTTTATCCAAGAAGAAACTCCTCAGGAAGACCTCGCAAACGGAGGCGCAGAAGTCCGGCCTGCGCGACTCTTTCCGGGCTTCGAATTTAGATCGAGTCGGTCCATCCAGCGCGAGTCTCTTAACTTTCCATTTTTTTTGTTCATGCCGTATTTTTTCTTTCGAACTACCCGGCGAAGATTCGCGCCTCGTATTTCGCCGGGAATCTCCCTGCTCGCCGAAACCCTCCCAAGTTCATCCAGCAGCGGAGAGGGTGTCAAGATGGACCACCGTTACCAATTTCCCGCGGTGCGTAACGAAAGTTTCGCCCGAACAGCGGCCATGCGGTCCGTTTTACCCCGCTCTTCCCTGCACAGTTACCTATACATTCCCTCTCCACAAGCCTGGTCCAGAGAACGAACGATAATCTCAGCTGGCACGAGGATTTTTCCGGGCTCGCCCTGGCGCTCGACAGCGCTCCACTTCGCCGGACCAACCGCACGGCCATGAACTCTTTTTATCTCAGCGCGGCTGAAACTTTCCTAGCTTTGTCGAGTGTCAAAAAAAAAAAAAAAAAAACAAAATAAAAAAAAAAATGAAAAAAGAATCCACAGAGAACGAAAACGGACGAGGATGAGGAGGAGGAAAAATATCCGAAGGTTTAACCGTGCGAACTGCCCTGAGGGCTCCATCATCTCTGCCTAGCGTTTCTTGGTGCTCCGCCGCAGCCCCTGCTGGCTCTAGCGCGCGGTTAATCTCCGTCTTTCTCCCTGGCAACGGGTCGCTCGGTGGTTCTTTCCTCTACCGGCGGCACTTCGTCCATTCCCAGGCCGGGTGGAGACGGGCCAGGATAAAAAGGCGATAGGAAGTTGCCGCTGGCTCGCGCAGGGCGAGTCTCTCGGGCGAGGAAACGGCCGGAGGAAGGACTCGCTCTGGCCTCACTCTGGCCTCACTCCGGCCTCACTCCGGCCGGCCCTCTCCCGTCGGGGAAACTTTACGAGATGCACTTACGGTCTGTGGGTATCGCGTTCGCTCGCTGCACACCGCGACGTCGACGCTGTGGCAGGATGCGTTTACATCTATAGCGTTGCACCACTAAGGCTGCGCACGGAGGACGCGGGAGCCTGTCGAGATACTCGCGCTGCTTACCGCTGCGGCCGGTGAGCATGAGGAGGACGGGACGAAACGACGAGGTGTGCGGGCAACCTGAGAGAAGCTAGAGAGCTTGCCTGCAGGAACGTTAATCAAGCACGGCGCGTTGCTGGCACGTAATACCAGTGAGCTTGTATATAGTATACGCAGGCTCTTCTCTACGGAGCTGCCAGCTTGCGTGAGCTGAAACGGGATGCGGAACGAGCCCAAAGGCCGACCACGTTCTCAACGGGGATACTGGTTGGTCCGCGTTAACTATTTACCGGGTAATGTGGAATGTAACGAGTTGGGTCGGTTTTCGCCTTTTTCAGCGCGGACACGAATTCGGGGCGGTTGTTCGTTTCTTTTTTGTCGCGAAGATATCAGGCAAGACATCCAGCAGGATGTCCAGCGAGATGTCGAGCAAGACGGCGAGCCACACATCCAGACGTGCTGGATATCCTGCTGGATGTCGCGCAAGACTGGATATTCTGCAGGATGTCTTGTAAGATTCGATATTTTGCTCGATGTCTTGCAAGACTGGATATCCTGCTGGATGTCTTGCAAGACTGGATATTCTGCAGGATGTCTTGCAAGACTCGATATCCTGCTGGATGTCTTGCAAGACTGGATATTCTGCTGGATGTCTTGCAGGCCTCGAGGATATCCTGCCGGTTGTTTTGCAAGACTGGATATCATGCAAGATATCGGGCAAGACAGTTGGCAAGACATCCGGTTGAGTTAGATATACTGCTTGATGTCTTGCAAGACTGGATATCCTACTGGATGTCTTGCGAGACTGGATATCCTACTGGATGTCTTGCGAGACTGGATATGCTACTGGATGTCTTGCGAGACTGGATATCCTACTGGATGTCTTGCAAGACTGCAGGATATCCTGCCGGATGTCTTGCAAGACTGAATATCATGCAAGGTATCGGGCAAGACAGTTGGCAAGACATCCGGTCGAGTTGGATATACTGCTTGATGTCTTGCAAGACTGGATAACAAGCAAGATATCAGGCAAGACGAGATAACAAGCGAGGTACGAAGCAAGACAATCCAGTCTTATGGGATATTCTGCTGGATGCTTTGCTCGATATCTTTCTTCATATTCAGTCATGGTTGACGTTGTGTTTGATGTCTTGCTTCATATCCAGTCTTGTTGACAGTCCTGCTGGATGTCTTGCTTGATTTCGTGCTTAATACACTGTTCTGCTGAATGTCCTCCTGGAAATCTTGCTTGATATATCCGATCTCATCAAGCCACCAGAAAAACCGGGCATGAATGACCAAAAAAACCAGGCATCAATGATGTTCCATATACAATAAAATGTCTCGCTGGCACGGAGGACGATGAGAACAACAAAATCAGGTCAAATCGTTTCGTTTCGATGCGACAAGACAAGTCAACACCTTGCCATCCCCAATTCTTTCAAAAGAAGCGCGCACGGCATTCTTCCGCTCCGACAACAGCGAAATTACCTCCGCTAAGAGAGTCGACAAAAGTTCAGTCTATGCACCCGCCCATAAATCTCGAGGTATGAAAACCATAAAAAAAAAGATGCGTGCGTCGAAGTTAATGCCTTTTACCGTCTATGTCGTAGGTAACGGCCACAGGCCGACGGAACCGTACCTTTGAGGATCGACGAGGCACGAGGCACGGCTCGACAGCCTCGTAACACGTAGCCTACGTACGTAGGCTCGCTCCGTCGGGCTTCGTGTCGCTCGCAAGGGGCTTTATGGATCGGAGACTTACGCCCGCTTTACGAGGGCGCGTTAGCTTTGCCCCGACGGCCGTGCGGCATCGCACCACCCTTATCTATCCCCCCCCCCCCAACGGAGCTCGTACATGCCGAGCGGACGTTTTTCAACCGAGCCGGCACCACCGGCCACCCCTGTAACGCGAGGACTCAGGTGCATGTGTGTAAGCCCCGTTTTACATGTATGCGCGCGAGGGATTACCACGTGAGTGCAAACGTGCACACGCGCCTCAATGACGCAAACGTAAAACATTGTTCGGACCGCGCAGCCGATGTTGGGAATTATTCGGACCAGAAGGTAATTAAAGGCACGTCCGACCACACACTTGCCTTTACTACTTGCTCGGATGCTTTCCGCCCTATCCGGATTTGGGCGGGCTTGAAAGTAAAATTGAAAGTAAAATTTTGATCACTTTTCTCCGGTCTCGTCCCTTCGAAATTTATAGCTGCCTTTGACACCCCTCGACGCCGCTCGGGCTTCGAATCGGAGTTCCGAAACTCGGCATCTCACGTACTCCCGATTGAGCCGAGTATCGTCGTTCGTTACCGTGTAATTAGAGGCGCAGCTACACGCAATCAGCGAACACCCGAGATATCTGTGAATTACCGGTCCACGTTAGGCGCGTTCTCGTGCGGGATGAAATTGAGATGCTCGAGGACTGGGAATTACCGCTTCGGATATTTGTACGCAGAGACATCGATGTGTACATGTAGCTTTGCTAATTGGTCGATCACTTTTGTGGGATATTAGGCAGGTAATTTTTATTATTATTTTTATTAACTATAAAAAAAAAAATTGTCTCGGAAATTTCTTTCTCTTTTCCTTTTATTGAGTACGTTGAAGGATATATACGTCGCTTTGCTAATTAGTCGATCACTTTTACGAGATATTAGGCAGATCATTTTTATTATTTTTTTTATTTACTTCGGGATAATAAAAGTAATATTTGTCTCGGAAATTTCTTTCTTTTTTCCTTTTTTTGAGTACGTGTACTTGAAGGATGTACATGTCGCTTTGATAATTGGTCGATAACTTTTACGGGACATTAGGCAGGTAATTTTTATTATTTTTTAATAACTTCCAGTTAATAAATATAATGTTTGTCTCGGAATTTTCTTTTTCCCCCTTATTTTGAGTGCGTTGAAGGTGTCGTTCAAGGATGTGCACGTCGCTTTGATAATTGGTCGATAACTTTTACGGGAGGTCATTTTTATTATTTTTTTTATTAACTTCTGGTCAATAAAAACAATGTTTGCCTTGGAATTTTCTTTTTTTTCTTTTTTTTTAGTACATTGAAGGTGTCCGGTGATATCGGGGAGAAAAATGGCTCCGCCTCGGCACCGAGGGCAAGAACTCGCTGGCTGTCTCGTGTTACCCTCCGACGTCTCGAATATAGCGTGTCACGTGTCTTCCACGGTAAACTATATCTGCCCGGCTCTTCTGGCGCGCTTCAGCAGCGCCGGGAAAAGCACTCTCCTTCTATCTCGTCCTTTCCCCCTTTCCTTACCCCCCGCGCCGCCCGCCCCGACTTGCTACCCAATATACTCTAGCTCTTCAACGAACGCTAGCTGCCGCTCCCGCCTTCGAGTCGATTCCATGGGATGTCGGATGCTCGCCTGTTTTATTCGTCTCCAGAGCCCCAGACACGCATCTCCGCGACAGTTCGTCTAGTTATGTTTATCGATGTCGCTATACGAAGAAATTGTTTTTTTAATTAAAAACTCAGCAGCTATTTTTTTTATTCAGCGCGAAGCTTCAAACGTGAAAAATGATCGCAAACAAAAATTCCGCATCACTCCGAATCTTCTCGTTTCTTCCTTAGCGCGCTCATTGGCCGATACAAGCTGGTGAGCTTTTTTAGATAATGACAATTTCGGGTCATTATATATCCACGCTGCGTGAATTATTTATTTTCGAAACTGCATAATGGTCAATGCAGTTTAGAGTCATTTTGTTTTATTTTTCTTTTTTCATTTGCAACTCTCACGAAATGGAATCCATTCGTGAGAGTAAAAAATATGCAAAAAAATATACACATGAGTGTCAAAAATATCCGGATCACTTCTTATCGCGCGCATTCTCTGATCCAAGATGGCGAGCTTTGTCAATTATCGCCAATTTAGATCGACATACATCTCCATATCATATAACACAATTATCGATCATTCCAGATCGAGTCATCATACGCCCCACGCTGCGTGAATTATTTCTTCTCGAAACTGCATAATGGTCGATGCAGTTTAGTCTCGTATGCCGAGACCCTTCTCATGACTGCACATTTTGTTCTCTGTTTTTTCTTTCATTCATTTGCAACTCTCACGAAATGGAAGTGGAGTGAAGAATAGAAAAAAACCGCGGCGTGTTGCACGCAGTCAATAGAGCATCGTGTGTCGTAGCCGAGGCAATATATATATATATGTATATGTATATATATATATACACCCGCCCCCCACATGTACAACGTAGCGGCGAGGTGGAGGCGGCGTGATCACGTTCCCACAGGGGCTTCGTGCGTTATTGGCAACGGGTTGGGAAAGGCCGACGCGCGAGTCTCACCGCGGAAATGTGGTCGTGGCACGCGAGAGAGGGAGAGAGACGGAGAGAGAGAGAGGGAGAGCCGCTCCGCCGATTATCGCTGGTGCACACCGTCGATATCGGCCGGGGCGTCGCCGGCACCGTCACGCGCTCCGGGTCTGCGATTTCCGACCGTTCGAGATTGCGAGCTTTCCTGCTGGCATACGCGCGCGAAATGTCGTAAAACGAACTGGCGGGGGAGGGGAAGTGGAGAAAAAAAAAAGAAAAAAAAAATGCCCTATAGATCTTCCGGTACGTGTAACACTGCACGGTCGTCATGCAGTATTGGCACGATAGGATATCTATGCCGAAAATCGGAGTGTTTCGCGCGTATAAACGAGAAATATTCATGTGGTTTTAAAACACGCGTTCTTTGATATAAATATATATGTACTCGTACTTTGGGCATGTATAGCATTTGTATGTGTAGGGGAGAGCGGGGCAAAACGGAACAGTGGGGGCAAAACTCAATTTTCCAATAATTTTTGGAACCCCCGTTTTGTACTGACGATACGTCCGGATTTTCAACCTACTGACCACTACCGCCACCATTGCGTTTTGCCCCGTTATTCCGTATTGCCCCACTGTCCCATTCTGACCCGCTCTCCCCTGTATGTAGGGGAGAGCGGGGCAAAACGGAACAGTGGGGGCAAAACTCAATTTTCCAATAATTTTCTGATGCACCATCTTACCCCATCGGTACATCCGGATTTTCTACCCCCTTTCTCCCACTGTTCCATTTTGCCCCGCTGTTATACTACTGGAGCTGGTGACTTGCGCGCTCCCACTCCTTTATACATTTAAGCCCTTATTATTCCCTTACCTTGACCGTCTTATTATTAGTCAACTTCACGTCCCTATTACTGACCCTCTGACCCTATTATTGACCCCCCTCGATTCTGGACACGGCGGCGGCGGCGAAATCTTTTTATATTATAAATATGTATATATAAATAAATGTTTTTATTATGGATGCGAACATGGACTCAGTCACACATCGGTACAGACGAGACCGGGGCTCGTACGTTAGGCAATTAAATGCTTCGGAGCTCTTTCGATCGAGCCCCGGATTTACATATGCCCCGGTAGAATAGTGGTGTAAGTGCAGCCTGCCATATGCCGCATACCTGGTGGTTACTCGTGTACTAATTAATTGTCACAATGGTGCCTGCGAACGGTATTAATTACGTCGTTCCTATCGAATCACCTGTATCGATTTCAAATGTCTGAACCGTTACTGCACGTACCTGCTGCATTATACCCGGCGCACACCATGTGTGTATGTGTGCACGCGCGAGCCTTTTGTTTTAGAATTTTTTTTTTTTAATTTTGTTTTTTTTTTTCGATGGCTGATTCGATCTACGACTCTATACCGGCCCGCCGAACGTTTGCCGTATATTTTTCCTTCGTCCGCTTCATATTCCGCGCGCGGCGGAGCCGCGATCGCTCCGAACGGCGAGCGACAAGATCGCCGGCCGAACCGGCGTCGTCGTCGTCCGAGCTTAACGATCGCCCTGGCAATCGTAAAAGCTGGTCACCGGCACTGCGGAGCCGAGATAAGGTCTCTTTTCTCCGCCAGCCTCGCCACGGGTGGGGAAACCGTCGTTCGTCCGTCGTTACGAATTCGCGAGAAAGATATCGCCGACGAGAGCCGAGCAATGAAACGAGCGCCGCACGATTTTCTATCCAGCGGCACAGGCTGGATTGAAAAAACAAGAAGATTGTTGGGGAAGCAATAATTGGCGGGCATGAGTTCGTCCGACGAGATCCTTCGTACGGGAAAAAGGCTAAGTTGCCGCAGCCAATTTCTGCGGCAGACATGAAGTGGGTCGTTCTGACCATTTATATGGTTGATATACAACTAATTAATCTGTTTGTAAACGACTAATTCGTTGATACAATCAACACATTTTGGCTTTGAGAACCCTAAGAAGTTAGACCAATCAATCCCTTTTTTTAGTGCGATCAAGAGCCTTACCCATTTTACTTCCGCCTCAATATTTTGTACAAAAATCGCCGGTTGGATTTAAGAACCCTAAGAAACCAATCAATCCCTTATTTAGTGCGATCACGATGCTCACCCGTTTTACGCCCGCTTCAATATTTTGTATAAAAATCGTCGTTTGGCTTTAAGAACCCTAAGAAGCTGGACCAATCAATCCCTTTTTTTAGTGCGATGAAGAGCCTCACCCATTTTACTTCCGCCTCAATATTTTGTACAAAATCGTCGTCTGGATTTAAGAACCCTAAGAAGCTGGACCAATCAATCTAGTTTTTCAGTGCGATCACGATCCTCACCCATTTATTCGCGCCTCAATATTTTATACTAAAATCGTCATTTGGCTTTAAAATCTTAAGAAGCTGGATCAATCAACCCCTTTTTTCAGTGCGATCACGATCCAAACTCATTTAACTCGCGCCTCAATATTTTCTACAAAAATCGCCATTTCACTTTAAGAACCCTAAGAACCTGGACCAATCAATCCCGTTTTCAGTGCGATCACGATCCTCACCCATTTTACTCCCGCCTCAATATCTTCTACAAAAATCCTCGCCGCGAGCAAAAAAAGAAAATCTTTTCGGTCTTTACCTTCGAATGCCAGAATGACTGAACCCACCCCTCTCACCGCCTCCCACCGCAACAAACCCGAGTCACCCAAACCCGTGCAACTTCGCGCGCTTACCACCGACGCAACTGCAGCTCGAAGAACGTTTCCCGTCCTTCCAGTGCCGAAGCGATCGTCTGACCTGACCTTTGAAGATTCACTCGAGCACGAAGAGCACGCAATGTCCCCGATCTATCGTTCGCGCTCCTACCGAAGAGACAATGGGTACGAGGAGGTCGCTTCACCGCAGCGGTAGAAGCAGAAAGAACCGAGCGGGAGGACCGGTACGGAGGTGGCTTCGATGCAGCGGGGCACACCGTAGCACGTGGGGAAAAGCAAAGAGAGTCCGAACCGTCGGGTACTCAGTCACTCAACCCCCGAGTGAGCCACCAGGAAAAAAACTCCCGCAACTCCTCCCGTCCTCATCTACGGCAGATATCCTTCGACTCACTGTATATATATATATATGTATACATACATACATACATACATACATACATACATACATACATACATACATACATACGTACATACATACATACATACATACATACATACATACATACACATATAGACACATACATATATATATGTATAATATAGATGTATATATCTGTGTTTTATCTTTCTCATCCGCGTTGTATATACGTGTGCCAGAGCGCAGTTTCGCTCTCCGTGTGCTCTATCAGGGTGGCTCGTACGCAGCTAGGCAGAGAGCACATCGCACACAGCGTGCTGCTCGCCAACCCTCGCGTTTCCTACCTCTCATTCCCCCGGCGATCTCCCTCTCTCTCGCCCGGTGCAACATTATCTCTCCGTCCCGTTCGCTCTCGAAAATTTTCTCTCTCCCACCCGCTCATCGGTCTCTTTCTCCGTCAGAGAGAGCCGGTTCGCCGTGTTCCCGCCCTCTCCGTGTTTCCGCGGCCCGTTCCAACCACCCCGTTCCATGCCGTGTCCCGCAGGGCATGTCCCTACGCGCGGCCGGGAAACCATTGTCCAAACGATTTCGCCAACAACCCATCGACCACCGAACACCGTGACCGATACTAAAAAAAATTATCTCTGAAAACCACCGTCTAAGGACGACCAATCGGAAGATACTTTTTTCACCCCGATAGCTCCAGGGCTCGATTTTCGGTGATTTTTTCCCGCGACGCGAGCCGGCCAATTGTTTCCCCGCCGGTCTGAAATTCCCATCCCCTTTGGTGGCACGCTCCGCGGCACGCCCGGCCGTCTCTGTTATACTGCCGGCAGCGACACACCACCATTGCCACTGCTGCCTGCCTGCCTGCCTGCTACCAATACAACCACCGCCCAGGATCTCCTCGTCAGCGCGCAACCCCCGAGCCAGCGAACTCGCCCGCCTCGCAGAGCGACGCCGTTATACCCCGTTGTAGAGACCCCACACACACACACACACATGCACACATGCACACACACATGCACAGAGGCGCTAGCAGCGGCAGCAGCAACCTCCGCAGAAACCCCTCGACTCCCCGGTAGCACCCACGCGTCGGCGGACCAGCAGCAGTGCTCTCTCACCCCCCCCCCCCCGTACTCTCTTCCCCGTTCTCCACACCCGACTGCTGACGCCCCAACCCTACGTCGCAAAAGCCTCGTGCTTCGTGCTCGCCTCGAACCACCCTCCTCCTCATCCTCACCCCCCCTCAGAATCCACCGGTTCCCGACGGACGCGAGGCAGCGAGAGCGGACGCTCGTCCTCCACCCTCTCCGTCATCCTCTCTTCCAACCCCCCCCCCCTCCCCCACCCCCCAACGCCTCACCCCTCGGCAGCTCTCACCGTCATCCCCTACGCGAGCCGCTCGTTAACCTGCTAGCGCGCGCGGCCCTCTAACCACTGGGCTCTCTCGGCTCTGTGACTATGTTGGGTCTAGTGGATGCGCGGGTCTGTGTGTGTGTGTGTATAAATATGGTGTGTGTAGCGGGGATGTACGGCCGGCGATGCTGATGGGAGAAGGGCGCGACGCTCGCCGCTATATTTACATATCAATATTCCGGCACTTGAACGCCGTCCGGACGTTACCGGGTACATAAGATCTGGGAGAGATACTGGGCGGAGAGTCTGACGTACTGGCGGCTGGGCGAAATCGAGGGGACAAACTGTTGTGAGGGTGGCTTGGGGTTGAGACGGGGATTTAATGTTGGAGAGTTGGAGCGTTGAGGCTTCGGAGCTTGGTGGGACACGTGTTCGGAGATGTGGGAGGTATTTGCGTTTTTTGGTTTGGGGGGTTGTTGGGGTCGTCAGGTAGATCGTTTGCATGGAACCGGGGTAGATGAGCGAGTTTTGTTGTGGATGGACCGAGTCTGACCAGTGAGGGGGAACTACTGGGCGATAACTGGCGATGTCGGCCCGCGCTCTTTGCCCATCGGCAACGGTGACTATAAATTCCTGCTATGTATACTATAGTTATACACACATACATATCGAGTATAGCCAATGTAGTCACAGTGAAGAGAGGCCAATGAAAGATGGACGGGTCGACGTTCGTCTTTCAGTCAGCAGTGCCAAATGTTTTATTCTCAAGACTCAACAATTATTGTTGTTGCCCAGGAACCTTATTTTTTAACGAAAAAAAAATTGTATAATTAAGAAGAAAAAGATTGTGTGAGTTTTTAGACGAGAAATGTTTGTTTCTTTTAGGGTAGGTCAGGGTGATATGACCAGCTGTGTCTTTTAACGTAACAAACGAATGGCGCTGTCGTTTGCGCAGTTTTTTTGTATATGTGGATACAATACGATTGCACTGAAAATGATAAGATCGTATGTGTAAGAGTCAGCACGAGTGGTAATCAATGTTTCCAGATAGCCAGCAATTTCCCGAGCTACATTTGCAGCACTAAATTATAACTTTGCTGGTAAATCAGCATTGGACACTATAGATGGATCTTTGAAGAAAATATTGGTGGGTAACATTGGCGTTGTACGCCTATTTTTTCTGTATTTTATGCAAACGACATAAATGATAGAAAGGCATGTTTTGCGCGATCCCTATACTTCTCTGAGCTTAATCGATTACCTTTATTACTATGGCCATATCACCCGTAGTGTCCGAGTGATATGGCCGACCGCAAATATTTATCCGTAGAACTGCAGTTAAATCACGCATCGAAAAGTTCCGAATGAATTACCTCAGTTCGATGTTTCTAGAGTTAGTTAGTTATTAAAAAATCTATCAATTCGTCCAATCTCTTCGTTCCCTTTTTCGATGACTCCGAAGGTTCTGCGACAATAATGATTTCAAAAAATCTATCAATTCGTCCAATCTCTTCGTTCCCTTTTCCGACGACTCCGAAGGTTCTGCGGCAATAATGATTTCAAAAAATCTATCAACTCGCCCAATCTCTCCGTTCCCGTTTTCGATGACTGCGAAGGTTCCGCGACAATTCCTCGCCATCCCCGGAGCAAATCGCAAAAATCACCGTGAAGTCACGTTCTCCCGGAAGATGCAACGTGACCTACCCTCGGATACTGCATTTTTCCCGAGAGAGCTTTGCGCTCGTTCCCTGCTGCTACGCAACAGCGGCGTGTACAGCGAAGTGGTACGCTCGCCAACGGGTGTGGAGAACACACACGCCAGTGCACATGAGAAACTTCGCATCCCTCTCCGCCCCGTTCCGCTTTTGCAAAGAGTCGCCGAAGTGTATCCCAGAGATTCTTGGCATGCGACTGCATGCCCGCTCGTTCGCACGGTTGCTCGGGTCCGCTCCTGTCTCTCGTCTCTCTCTCCGCCTTCGATTCCTCGCTCCTTCTTTTTATTTCGCTGCGAGAACGTGTGCCAGAGGACCGACGTTGCGATGCAACCCTCGGGGGGCGTCAGGGTATTGCCGGCCCGGTCGCCTCGGGCACGACGCCGCTGGCACACAATTCGATGCCGGTGCGCGCCTCGGCTCGGAAAATGAAAGACCAAGGAAAAACTACCGAGCTGGTCGGGCTACTTCGGCGAAAAATAGATCCAAAAACAAAATAAAAAGAACCGACGGAACGATTGTAGAAAATAAGTCAAATACGAGAAGGAGGAATACGGATAGCGTAGATGGTTGCACGATGGATCAGGTGTTCCGTCCAATGAAACACCAACCCGTTCCCATGTAGGGCAGGTCTGGCTGCCGGTTACGGCCCGGCACTGACGCGACTCCGCGCCAAACCTGGGAGTCTGCCTTATCTAGTTTTACTGGATTCCATGAAAAATAGAGTTATTTAAAAATTGTGAAAATTATGATTATTATTATTACTATTTATTGACCATTAAACTCTAGGAGACTTGTCCCTTGAGAGCCAAGACAAGATATAAATGATGCAAACGAAGAGGTAATAAACGATATAAATAATCATAAACAAGCATACGTAGTTACATATTTTTACATACTTTCCTCACGTGATATAGTTGTCTGTACAAAGCTTATATGAAAAGGCATTTTCATGTCCATTTGGCTTCCTCATGGAGGAAGCTTTGTCAGAAATCTAAACATAATCGTATTTAGATTTCGCAATTTTCACCCATTTCAGTAGTCTTACCTTTGGTAAATTACAATGAAAACATACGGAACATTACTAACTTTTGGGCAAACATAGCAGTTCTAAGATACGAGTAGGAGATAGGAATTATAATAAAAATGAAAAAACAACATAAAATTAAACTAAATAAAAAAAGAGTCTCCTTGTCACAAGAGAGTCTCACGTGGAGTGTTGTTACCAACTTTTACGAATCGCAAACTTAAGTGTCTTTAACTTTTTCAATTTTTATAAATCGGTACTCTGGACTTCTAATATTTAGGATTTATTCTATATTATATTCTGATTGCAAAGGAGAAATCCGTCAAATAAATTAAACAAAAAAATGGCTGAAGGACTGCGATCGATGGCCAATTGCAATACGCAATACAGGTGAAAAAAATATAAGTTTGCTAGGTATAAAAAACTGTTACATATTATGTATTGTTAATAAATTCACTCCTACTACTAATTTAAAAAACAATAAAAATTTATCATCAGCGATAAATTTATCTTCGATCGTAAAGATATTCGATCGCGCTATCGAGCCGTCGCGTGCCACGGAGTTACGGCAATACGTGGTAATTTTATGTAGCGTTTCACCTGTATCGGGGAGGTTCGCGGGACGAGTGGTCGGTACAAGCCGCTCGGTCTCGACGATTAGACGAGCGCACGCGACCATATCCACGCACACGCCCGCACTCCTAGCTTTGCTCCTAGCGTAGGCGCAGCTACGCGGCTGCACCGATGCAGCGATAACGGCGAAGCGGCAGCGCGCGTTTCGTCTCCACCGTTTCGCACACTCCGTTTTCGTACGCTGCGATAGTCGGTCGCGCATACGGGGCTGTTCCGCGGCGGCGAGCGGATTCCACATCGCAACGCGAACGTGGGTGTGTCGGCCGCACAGGGGCGCGCGACCATCGCATGCGGAAACCCTGTTATTATTAGACTTCGCGGTCGTACGAATGAAGTATAGATTTTGCTCACGCATGTGCAAACTTCGCTCCGAAGAATCGCGAGGCTGTCCCGTACCGTATTCCCCGTTGTCCCGCTTTCTTGCACCGATTCGCACGGCACGCACCCAGAAGAATAATTTATTCGACCGACGCCCCGCGAATAAATATTTATTTGGCTTAAATGAATAGGGGTGGTAGAGAGTTTGTTAACTATACATGACATGGAACAGTTTTTTTTTTATACCTAACAAACTTTTCTCTTTTCACCTAGGGTAGAGCGGGGCAAAATGGGGCAACGGGGCAAGGGTTTTTGGGCAAAACGGGGTTTTTGGGCAAATCGTCATTTTGCAATAATTTTTGGATGCCCGAATTCGCCCTATCGAATACATCAGGCTTTTCTGCCCAGTTTTGCCACCTTGTCCGATCCAAAAATGATTGGAAAATTTAGTTTTGCCCAAAAACCCCGTTTTGCCCCGTTGCCTCATTTTGCCCCGCTCGTCCCTATATTGCGGATTGCCAATTGGCCATCGACCGCAGTCCTTCAGCCACATAAACGAATATTTATTTGGTTTAAATAAATATTTATTTGTTTAAAATAAATATTTATTTGTTTAAAATAAATATTCATTTGGTTTAAATAAATATTTATTCGGTTTAAATAAATATTTATTTATTTAAATCAAATCAATAGTTATTTGCGGGTGACCATCAAATAAATGATTTTTCTGGGTGCGGATATCAATAAGAGATTCGAGCATGCCACGTAGTTTTCGCGCAAAGAAAAACTGAATTCTCCAAACTTTATCGCGGGGCTCTCAATCGAAGCGCAATGAAGTTTTCATTTTACAATTTTTATTACGTCGTCGATCGCCGGACTCTCGTTTATTGCTCATTAGCATTGGCGTTGGCGCGATCGAACTTTGGGCTGAAGGTATATTCCGCGAGTTCACTGAATATGGGTATGGATGGATAAAGTCCGTATATATATATATATATATATATATATATATATATATATATAGTTGGGACTTAGTTAATTATTGTAGTGTCAAGCACACACGCCCGGAGACGCGCGGCTCGTCTTACGTCGGCTCCGGTACGATGATACGCCTAAACGTCGAACTCCGGCGCCGACACCGGAGCGAGGCTGATTATACGGTTAAACATTTGGGCAGCTCACTAGGCGAGGGAGGGTCGGAGAGACTTTCCGGGTACTTCCGGGTGCCCCGACGGAACTAAGCCTTTGAGGGCGGAACAGCGCAAATGGACGAGACTGTAGACTGGATGGAATAGGGAATAAAGCGGCGGATCAAGAAAAACAGTTTCGCTACACGTCTCATTCGGTGCTTTCAATTCCAAGGCACAGCTTCCAATTTCTGATCGCGTCTGGGAAAAATGTTTTTGTTAAAGTAATTGAACGAGTCCGATTCTAAAATGCATTATCTACTTACTCCTAGGTGGGTTAGGTCCGGCCGGAAGTTAACGTCCCAGCACTGGCACGAAACCGTGCCAGTGCTGGGAGCCTGCACTGTAAAAAATAATATCGTAAAATCGGAATACCAAGTTTCGTAAAAAAATTGTGTTAAATAAATTACAAAGTCACTTATTTAAGTCACAGTGTTCGGGTTTGCATATCAAAAAGGGTCCTTTTATTTTTTTTTTAAACTAGAGCTTCATTTTGTCAGTTAAAGTAGAGCCTGAAGGTACGATCGGAAAATCAACAAATAAAAAGTTGTGGAGATTTGTGGACAATAAGTTTTTACTGTGTCGCCAGTCCCGTGCCACTGCTGGAATGTAACAGTTAGCCGGACCATAACCTACCTCGATCCAGCATGCTCTTCCTAACTCATAGGCCTTTTTGGTTATTACAATGTATCATCTTTCGCAATATTTTTACATTTCTATTTATGTTATTTTCGCGATATTCTCGATATTTCTATTTATCCTACTTTTGTTATTTTTTCTATTTTATTTTTTATACCATTGTATTTTTTATTTCGTATGTTTTTTGTCTTATGTGCGGTTTGCCGCGGTTTCTGCGCGTATGGGATGTTTTTGTACCTGGTCACGTACACCTTCACGTACACGTACGCGGTCTTCTTAGGGGGGCTGAGGCCCCAGAACACGAAACAGACGTTTCCATCTATCCAATTCTATCCCGACTTTTCCCATGCAACCGAAAACTCCCCATGCACCGAATCCAAAATGTTTCTAGTCACTCGCCCATCAATAATTCATCCCTTCCGGAGAGTCGATTCATCAATCTCCCTCGACGAAAGTAAAAACAAAATCAAAACCCGATAAATTTGGGTCTTCGGCCGAGCGGTTGCATGCGCGGCCCTCGCCTTACTTCTCACATCAGCGGCTCCGTCTCCGTTTCCCGATTCATCTCGCTCATTTTTTTTTTTCTTCTTTTTTTCCACCGCTCGTGTTCTCCTCGAGCCTCGGCGGAGAGCAGCGAAGCCAAGTGGGCTTTTTTAAAATTCCGTTCGCAGCGCCGAACCGCAAACCGCAGTGGGTGAATGTTTAACGTGGGCGCCTCTTCGTCCTCCCTTTTCCGCTCTCTTTCCCTCTCCAGCCGAGAGCCCTGGATGTTGCGCGCACGGTTACGATCTATATAGTCAGCGAGTGTACTCTTCGACCCTCCTCCCTACTTTCCTCTCGTCCACTCCACTTCCCTTTATACCTCACATACCGCCAGACTAATGCAGAATCCTAATACACGCCGGGTCGAACGAGCTTTTGCGCCCACACACACGCCGATGGAAACTCGTTCACAAATTCGCAACGATGTCCGGACCACTTTGGCCGATGACACTGTCCCGCATATCGGAGCGTGCAGGTGCACCTACGTCCGACTTCTCCGAGGTCCGAGGTACTTTCTTTACGACAGCTCGCAATTAGATCACGTCGCGCATCGGACGCGCAACTGATGAATTATCCACGCGGAGCCAAGGCGAAAGAAAAATCGCGGAAAGATCCGCAATGTCCTTTTTCGTCGGTCGCTGGAATATTGAACGGGGCCGGGGCACGCGGCGCGAGGCAAAATACCTATCGACGTTTCTCGTTCACTAATGTCCTAAATGCTTCTCTTGATAAGTTTACGAGAAGACCAGAGTTAACTTCACACAAATAAGATGTTCGTTTTATCAAATACAAGTTGTCACTTTTAGAAAAAATTAGTTGTTTATTTTAGAAAAAGAAGAGTTGTTATTTTTAAGGGAAAGAAGAGTTGTTCATTTTACGAAAAATAACAGTTCTTCATTTTGCGGAAAAGAAAAGTTGTTCTTTTTTCGAAAAAGAAAAGTTGGTCATTTTGCGGAAAAGAAAAGTTGTTCTTTTTTCGAAAAAGAAAAGTTGTTCTTTTTGCGAAAAAGAAAAGTTGGTCATTTTGCGAAAAAGAAAAGTTGGTCATTTTGCGAAAAAGAAAAGTTGGTCATTTTGCGAAAAAGAACAGTTGGTCATTTTGCGAAAAAGAGAAGTTGTTCATTTTGCGAAAAAGAAAAGTGGTTCATTTTGCGAAAAAGAAAACTTGTTCATTTTGTGAAAAAGAAAAGCTTTCCTTTTTGCGAAATACACAAGTTGTTTATTTTGCGAAAAAGAACAGTTGTTCATTTTACGAAAAATGTTCGTTAACCTAACAAATATTTTTTTTCTAAAACTAAAAATAAAATAATTGTGGACTTCTGTGAACAAAAAAAATGTGTTAAAAGCACAAACCTTTTTTTACCGTGTGTAGGACTCCGAGTGCAGTGGAGTGCAGCGGGAGGCGAATGGAACGTCAGCGATGGTGCATCCGCGACCCCGTCGGAAAACTCGAGGAGGAAACGTCGAGGACGAGGATATGTCACGAGATCCTCGTTTCTCGGAAACACGAGAATCTCGGGCTTCGAGAAGCTGCCTCGGATATTGCGGAGCGTGGATCCGGGAGAGCCGGCGGAGAAGCATCAATACGCTAGACCGCAAAAAAAGTAGACGTAAAGATAAAAAAATTTCCGAGAAAAACCTAGGCGACGTGGTGAGGAACGAAAAAAAAACTGAACTAGAAAAAAAATGGTCGAAGAGAGAAGCGAAGAGAGGGATCGATCGCAAAAAAAAGAAGCAAGAAAACGTAAGAAAAAAAAAAAAACTAAAAATAAAAGCGCAGGTGAGGTGAGGAGGATAAAAAAAAATGATCGAAGAGACCCGAGAAAATCGAGAGGGAGAGAAACGGAGAGACAGAACGCAAAAAAAAAGAAACCCAAAAAAAACGTTACGAGAAAAGCGTAGGTGAGGTGGAAAGGAAAAAACATGAAAAAAAAAAAAAAAAAAAATGGTCGAAGAAACACGAGAAAATCGAGAGGGAGAGAAACGTAGCAGAGACACGCGATACCGGTCGGGCCGGAGTGTGAGGCTGGAGAACGCGAAGAGCTCGGCGGAGGCTGACGGTGAGGAAGAGAAATAGAGATCGGCAGGGGCGCGGGGGGAGAGAGGGGGGAGGGGGGGGGGAGAAGTGCGCGCAGCGGGGGACGCTTGGCCGAGTAGAAGATGAGACCAAGGAAAGTAAAAAAAAAAATAAAAATTAAAAAAAAGAGCCAGAGAAGCGAGTAGGACTGGGAAGATGGAGTTTCGAAGCGAGAGGAAAATATCGCGGGGTTTGGGAGGGAAGAGTCGACCGGGTGCGGTCGAACGCGAGACGCGGCGATGGAGCGGGTGCGGCGAGAAGCAGAAGCGGTAGCGGTAACGCGCGGTGCGCTGCCGGTGCTACTGGTAGCGTACGTAAAGAGACGACGAGGGAGAGCGGGACGAGCGTCGAGAGACGTGAGATCGAGGGGCGGGGTGAGGGGGGGTGTGAGGAGAGGATCTCCTCGGGAACGGAGACTAGAGGAAAAGGAGCAAAAGGCGAATGGGAAGAGGAGGGAGTCGGAGAACGAGAGGAATAGAGAGTGAGGTAAGAAACGAGGGAAGCTCGAGGCACCGTCACCGTGGTCGTTGCCAGCACCGACGTCTCTCCTGCTGACGCCGTCGGCTGACTGCTCGACTGTATCGCGAGAGATTGCAAACATGCATACCTGTGTGCAATGGATGAGAGATAAAAATTGCGGAAATTCATACAGATATATGTATATACTCTTTTTACTTTACCTTTGTGAGTAAAAAAAAAAAAGAATAATTCATTCCTGACGATTGGGAGGTGATGGGACGATCCGAGAAAAGAAATTTGGTCTGTGGTAGACTCGTGGTAAATCTAGGCGCGGGTACAGTTTAAAAAAATTTCGATGTCCGAAGTAACAGTTTACTTGCGGGCTGCCTACGAAAAGAAATGTTATTTCAATACGGCTTTCACTTCTTACGATTTCGTACGGGATTGAAACGATAAGATGTCACCCCGATAGTCTTGCCGTCCTTGTTTCAATATCATATGGAATTGTAAGAATTCAAAGTAGAATTGAATTTTTTAAACATTTCTTTAGCAGCCTACAACGAAATTTTTTTTTCAATGTACCGAAAGTCCGATAATATTCGATTATATATTAAATTTCGATAATAAGTGTCCAGTCGGATACTTGTCTACTCGAGTCTATGTAGACCGAAGTCTACACAGACTGTAGACGTCAGTAAAGAAACCTCGAACCCAACTGTTATTTCCGGAATCTGCACCAAACGTCTGCAATTGTCCCAAGTGGATTTTTAGTGGATGCTCATAACAGATCTACCGCTTCTACGCTAGACCCGGATTCTTTTTAGCACCAGTAGTAAAAGCTTGTGATTCCCGACGACTCGGCAGTGACAGGACTATGCGAAAAAAAATTCGGTCTACGGTAGACTCGTGGTAGATCTACGCTCTCGTACCAAAATTCGTCTACTGGTGCGATTGTGAACGAACGGATTTCGATAATAAGTGTAGACCGAAGTCTACACAGACTGTAGACCTCAGTAAAGAATCCCCGAACCCAACACCTATTTCCGGAATCTACACCATGCGTCTGCAATCGTCCCAGGCGGATTTTTTGTAGATGCTCATAACAGATCTACCGCTTCTACAGTAGACCCGATTCTTTTTATCACCACTAGTAAAAGGCTGTGTCACGCGATATGTTCCGTAGCAGCAAGTCTCTCCCTAGCATCGATTCAAACCCAACACAGACGACGCGTCCAACAGACCTATCGCGAGTCTACAGTAGATCAGATTTTTTTTTCTCCAGTACCCAACCTTTATTGTCATGCGATATTTTCCGCAACAGCAAGACGTCCCTCGTTCATCGATTCAATCCCAACACATACGACGTTAGGCACACGCATCCAAAAGACCTATCGCGGGTCTACAGTAGATCAGTTCATTTTTTTTTCTCCAGTACCCAACCTTTATTGTCATGCGATATTTTCCGCAACAGCAAGACGTCCCTCGTTCGTCGATTCAATCCCAACACATACGACGTTAGGCACACGCATCCAAAAGACCTATCGCGGGTCTACAGTAGATCAGTTCATTTTTTTTTCTCCAGTACCCAACCTTTATTGTCATGCGATATTTTCCGCAACAGCAAGACGTCCCTCGTTCGTCGATTCAATCCCAACACATACGACGTTAGGCACACGCATCCAAAAGACCTATCGCGGGTCTACAGTAGATCAGTTCATTTTTTTTTCTCCAGTACCCAACCTTTATTGTCATGCGATATTTTCCGCAACAGCAAGACGTCTCTCGTTCATCGATTCGAACCCGATACACGCGACTCTCCTCGCTGGGTCACAGTCGCACATAGGATTGATACATGCCCCTTCCTCGCCCACATATATATACACATATATATACATATACACACCCACACACATATACATGCAACACATACATAAACACGAGCTCTCCGTAGCGTAGTGCGCGGCTGGTCGGGCACGTAAAGCTTGTCGAGAGGAAGCAGCGGGCGCCCGGAGAGCTACCGGAGCTACGAAGTTCGAGGGGATCTTTAACGAGCTCCCGGCTCTCTGAGATGCTGTTGCTCTCGCGTACACCGACGGCAGCTCGGCGGTAACGGCAGGGAGAACCGCCGTACCCCACCCCGCACGTCTTCCGAACCGTAGAAGTTTCGTCCGGCTTCCACCGTCCTTTTCCACTTAGAGACGTATAGCGAGCCGAACAGGCGGTACACCGGGCGCGGCGTGCTGAAACGCCGCTGGACCGATACCGCTCGGATGCCGGGCCCGCACCCGTCGAAGAAGTTTCGTCCGGACGGTCAGAGGCTCCTCGCCCCGGAGTTCCCCGACGGCGTAACAGGCCGGTACAACCCGCTCGCCGTCGCCCGCGAACGGGGGAGAGAATATCCCTGCGAGAGAGAACGAGATCGGTCCAGCAGCATCCACGCGCTGAACCTCGGGAATCCCCTTCCTCTCGGGAGAGAGCGCAGAACAGGAGAAACCCGAGGCGGAGAGCGTCTACGAGTCCTCTCAACCTTCGACGAGCTGTTGGTGTCTTGTGTGTGTGTGTGTGTATGTGTGTATGCATGTGTGTGCGGATGTGTGTGTGTATGTGTGTGTGTGTGTATGTGTGTGTGTATGTGTGTATGTGTGTGTGTGTGTGTATGTGTGTGTGTGTGTATGTGTGTGTGTGTATGTGTGTGTGTGTATGTGTGTGTATATATGTGTGTGTGTGGATGTGTGTGTGTGTGTGCGAGTACCTATAACTCGAGGCTGTATATAGATGTAGCGGGGGACGGATAGAACTTTGGAAGCCCGGCATCGCAGGGAGCATGACTTGCCTCGGCTTCGCCGAACGGCACTGGGGAGGAGGGAGAGGAGATGCAGAAGCATCGGCAACGGGAGCCTCGAGGGCCGAGACCGAACGAGGCTCTCTCGTCGGCGCGCTCTTGGATGCATTAATCATCTCTCTTCTCCGCGCCGTGCACGATGGAACGAGCTCCACGTTGGCACCCTCTCCGCACGAGAACCCACGACCGCACGCCGCTCTCCTCCTCCTCCTTACTCCTTCTCTGACAATCTTCTGTATCATCAGTTCTTTTAGACCCGTTTCGCTCGTAAGATCATTTCGCTGGTTTCTTTTTTTTTTTACTCGTTATGCTATGATTGTCGGGTGTTGGTGGCGTTTTTTTTTTTTTTTTTTTTTTTTTAGCATGCTTGGCCGTCTAATTTTGGTGGCGGAGAGTCGTGTTAATTATTTCCGTAGTCAATTCTCAAAGCATATTTGCATGAAATTTTTTTGCTAATTTTCTTTCGCGTTGCATCTGTAATGTGACATTGAATCTCTTGAATTAATTCTTTACCTTATTTGTAAAAATTTGTAAAATTTTTGCATATGGGAGAGCGGGGCAAAATGGGATAGTGGAGTGAAAGCAATTTTTCAATAATTTTTGGGTGGGAAAGTGAGGAAAAATGGGGCAGAGAATCCGGATGTATCTATGGGGTAAAATAGAACATGAAAAAGTTATTGAAAAGTTGTGCCCCACTTTCCCATTTTGCCCCGCTCTCCCCTATACAGGTATGCTGTGAAGTATGTGTCCGTGTACACATATCCATATCCGCCTCCGCACTTCCAATACTCAAATACAATAAACTTTCGTTCCGCAACGCCTCGGTTTCTCCGTCATTAGTTCAACGTCGAATACATGTAATCCATACATTGTGGACAGCAGCGCAAGATGGACCATTTCTTAGAAATTTTTTACGCATAAAAAGAAATTGGGCTAAGTAAGGTCAATATGGACCACCTTTAGCATATAAATTATCATACAATTCAATGATAAACTTATTCGGGCCATATTGACCAATTCTAACTCGTCTATATCTACATTCGCGGTTTCTCCGTCATTAATTCAAAGTCGAATACACGTGCATACATGGTGGGCAGCAGTGCAAGATGGTCCATTTCTTGAAAATTTTTTACTCATAAAAAAAAAAATGATGGTAAATGGGGTGAATATGGTCCAACTTTAGCATACAGACTGTCATACAAATCAATGATAAATTGATTCGGGCCATATTCTCACACCTCTCCCACCTCGTCCCACGTTGCCCGTTTTGCCCCGCTGTACCATCCTCAATCTATATCTACATTCGCGGTTTCTACACCCGTCCGAGCAGTGTGTCCGTCGTCGCGTAACGACGTGCGAAAGAGCAGCGGAGTTCCGCGGACCAGGGGGAGTCGGTGGGAGGAATACGCTCGCGGGCGCGAGAGGTAAAATAAATAGTTGGCCACGGCACGCTGCCTCCGACGTAGCGCGCCGGAGGTACACACTCTCCCCTTTTAATCTCGGGAGATAGAGAAAGAGCGGGAAGAAGAAAAAGACGAGATAGCGAAGCCCGGGGAGCGCGCGGGGTACTTTGGCCGCGGGCACGCAAGGTGCTTTGATCCTTTGCCACGCGCGTTGTATTTTTAGGCAGAGCGCCGCACGTGCCCTCCGGCTCGTACCCGTATCCATTGCCGACGCTCCGTTAAAATACCTTTCCACTATAACGCGGAGAAGTCTCCGCTTCATCGTCGGGAGATGCGGCGGAGTCGCGCGCTCACCGAGTAGATACGGAATACGGAGTCGCTGGTACTCTGGACAAGGGCGAGCCAGTCGTTGGGCGATTCGGTTGGCAATGGAGATAATAAAATCCATGCTGTCGTCTTGTCGCCGTTGTTTTAATATTATTATTATTTATTGAACCTAAGGCTCTAGGTCTACGCCCCTTG
This sequence comes from Ichneumon xanthorius, assembly GCA_917499995.1. Classification (NCBI taxonomy): domain Eukaryota; kingdom Metazoa; phylum Arthropoda; class Insecta; order Hymenoptera; family Ichneumonidae; genus Ichneumon; species Ichneumon xanthorius. Next base: position 12,255,275 of record OU824205.1, on the reverse strand, counting down.
AGAGCCGACACCAAAATACATGAAACCACATACAAGAGGCAATACAGAAAAAACGCGTGCATCTTAAATAGGCTCCTGATCGACCAAAGTACAACGCTGATAACATAAAACTAAATAATTACTAAGAATTAAATAAATAAAACCATGGAGGAGAAAAAAGAATTAAGAATCATTATATGGAATTGTAAGAATTGAAAGTAGAATTGAAAGTAGAATCGAAAGTAGAATCGAAAGTAGAATTGAAGGTAGAATCGAAGGTAGAATTGAAAGTAGAATTGAAAGTAGAATTGAAAGTAAAGAAAATTTCTTTGGCAGCCCGCAAGCGCATTTTTTTTTCAGCGTACCAAAAGTCCGCGGTCGGAGTCGCCGATCAGGCAGAGCACAGAATCCGGAGTCGTTGGTACTCGGGACAAGGGCGAGCTAGTCGTTGGACGATTCGGTTGGTAATGAAGATGATAAAATCCATATAGATAAAAATGTCAATACCGGGAATATTTTATTTTTGCCGCCTCTATTTTACATAGCCTTAATTATTGTATGCTTTAATTTATAATCATATTTTTTATTTCATTTTAATTTTATTGCGAATAGTAATATGAATACAAGATTCCCTGCACTCGATGGACGAGTAAAGCTTCGCTCAATTGATTTTTTTTTATTCAGCACTCGTCCGACCAGAAACGATGAAAATTTTTATTTACACTAGCAATACCAGAGTGTAAGTCTCAGATTAAAAAAGTCGCAATTATCCGCTCGTCGTTCGTAAATCAGGGGCAAAACGCGACCGGTAAGAAGATCAAGATCGAAGTCTGCGCGGTATAGTACACATATCTCCGTGTACAACTAATTAGGGCCAGTCATGCTGTAGAGTACACGGTACATCTGTACGCGCATATTATAATGTATATATGCTCTGCGGAGCTAGCCGAGGAAACCCGTTTGAGAGACATATTCTGGTTAAAAGCTCGTACGCGAGCCGGGGAGCATCGGTGGCCTTCCCCGACAGCTGGGGCCGATGCCAGCGGCGTCGAGATGGCACGCATACACAGATATACACATTACTGTAGTCCTTAAATAGCGTCCACTTCGTGTACTTCAGGGGCTCGCGAACAACGCCGGTACGCGAAGTTCCCGGAAACTTCGGCGGATGTAAATCGACTCAACCACCCGTGAAAATGTACCAAGGTAAAGGCACTAACGTTAGGACGGTTAAGAGCATCCCCAGATGACAGCAGGTATCGATTGGCCAAGAACTAATTTTTTGTGAAAATAACTGAAACCAATGTCAAGCTGATAGTTTCCAGGTTCCAAAACACAACGATGAATTACACAAAGATATCTTTTTTTTTTAATTACGGAAGAAGATAACAAATATGTACCAGTTTTCGGACACTGCGTGTCCCGATGGTTCGGACAATCATAAATTTCGAGAATTCTAATGTACGGACTCAACTAGTTTATTTTAACTAAAAGAATAGACTATATTATAATTTTCTTTTGTAAAAGGGTTATTCCCGTCAAATAAATAAATAAATAAATAAAATTAAAAAATAATTTATTTGCCATTTATCAATTGTAGCAATGAAATTTTATATTCACGCGAAACAATGCTCAAGACGAGCTACGTGGAAAGCTGGCTTGTACTTCAGAGGCTCGCGGACACCGCCGGTAAGCGAAGTTTCCGGAAACTTCGGCGGATGTAAATCGACTCAACCACCCGTGAAGATGTACTGAGGTAAAGGTACCAACGCTCGGACGGTCAAGAGCATCCGCAGATGCCGTCAGTTATCAATTGGGCAAGAACACATTTTTTTTTAAATACCTGAACTCAATGTCAAGCTGATAGTTTCCAGTTTCCACGATATATCGATAAATCATAAATATACATATTTTCTTTATTACGGAAGAAAACAACAAGAGAGTTCAAATGTACCAGTTTTAGGACGAACTTTTTCGACACGTCCCTATATTCGGAAACTGCACGTTGTTTCGGACCGTCATAGATTTCGAGAATTCACACCTAAAAACTCAATTAAAAAATTGAAAAACGAATGCAATAGTCTAACGAACATTGAAAAATCTGCCACCCGCGTTCATGCAAATTTCATTCGATACCAAAAAAAAAAGAAAAAGGCCCAAGGAACCTTTTCGTCCCAGAATCGCACTTGTCACGAGATGTTCTCGAGTTCTCGGTTGTCTCGCGTGCGAAACGCCTGCACATAGTGGGTGGGGGGTGGGGGAGGGGGGGGGGGGGTCTCCGCACAGTTCTGTGCGGAATTCTCGCGCGACGGCGGGTCTCGCTAAAGTGGAAAGAGAAATCACTGTTCAGACCGCAGTCACGTTTGCCGGTCGAGCGTGCACACCGGGCGAGGAGGAGGAGGAGAAGCGGTGAGGGGGGGGGGGGGGAAGACTCGAGCGCGCGCGCGGCAAAGTTCGTCGAACCGTGTGCGCGGTACACTCGTTCACTTTTATCTGTGTATCTCTCTATCATCTCGCTTTTCGTATTTCACGATCTTTGACGGCAAAGTATATATATAGTTATATACGAGGCGGGAATGGCCGGTAGTGGATAGAAATGGGATGAGCCGTTACTTATCGACAAGGACGTCCTCTCGTTGTACACAACTGCCTCGCGTCGCACTTCTAGCTGATAATACGCCGCCAAAAAGGGACGCAGTCTGTATTAAAAAATTTTAATCAAAAAGATTATAATATTATTATTATTTATTTTTTATATAAGTGAATAATTAAAAATAATAAATAGTAGTAGTAAAAGACATTTATTGATCTCCCTTATAACGCTAGCTTTATTCTTGTTTGTTTTCTGCTTCTTTTATTTTTTACCTACACAGTAAAAAAAAGTTTGTACTTTTTACAACAACTTATTGTCCACAAACGTCCACAATTTTTTATTTGTTTATTTTCTAGTTTTACAAACAAAAGTACAAACTAAAATTGTCGATGACACGGGAAATAAAAGGACAGGTTCGTATATTCAAATAAATGACAAACGAGTTTGTCACTTATTTAACAAAATTTTTTTTACGACATTTCGCATTCCGATTTTACAAAATTATTTTTTACTGTGTAGGCCATTGACCGAAGTCCTTCATCCTAAATAACAAATGTCATTAATATATATATTACATATATATTAATGATATTATAAATATCATATATAAATATATAAATGTGAAAATAATATTTTCTTAAAAATAAATACCAACTGTGGTCAATTCCCGTCTGGTACAGACGGGAATTGCCGATACTAGATAGAATTGGCCATTACTCATCGACAAGTATGTCCTCTCATCGTACACAACTGCCCCACCGGGACACATATTTGTTAGCAGCTGCTAATACACCGCCAAACACGGTACGCAACCTGTATAAAAAAATGGATATCAAAAAGATGATAATAATGATATTATTGCTTTTTTATATAAATATTTTTCATTAACATTTTTCATAATCATTTATTTTTTATACACGTAAATAATTAAAAATAATACATATTATATACATTAATGATATCATCAGCAATTTTTTTTCCAAGTAAATAATAATAATTTTGAAAAAAAAAGATCTTTTCTCAGGAATAAAAACCTACTGCGGTCTCGTAATAAAAAGCCCGAGCGGGTCCGGGATTAAGGAGACGGAAGGCGGCAGTGACGGGCGAGCGAAAAGAAAGATCGATCGGGTGAGATCCGCGCTCCGCGAGCCTCCCGTCGAGGAGATGCTCGCCTCCGAGGAGTCTTCCAGCGGAGCGAGTATCGCTGGCGGAAAAGCTTAGCAGACGGCGTTTCGTATAAGACGAGCGAGAGACGAGGGACGCTCGGTGATATTTCGGTGGAAAGAGAAATCGAAGAGGGGGGGGGGGGGCGGAGGGGGGCGAGAAGAGGAAAAAAAGAAGTATGAGAGGAGATGATGAGAAAGGGGCGAGGAGGGAAGCTGATGGGCGGTCGGGTAAGATCGAGGCGGAGAATGTAATAGAGCGGTACAACGAGCAGACACCTCGCAATTTGGCTAATGGCCTTCCGCCGCCGTGCAGCCGAGGTACACGCTACCGTTATACCGTCGGCGGTAGTCGTCGTCGTTGGCCGCCTCGCCACCCCGCGCGGATATCGAAACGCCGAGGCGACTCGTACTTTCGAGACATGTTCGCTGCCGTCGTGTCAACTCGGATGGCGGAGAAGAAAAAAAAAGAGGAAAAAAAAAATGAGTAGTTGTAACCCGAGATCGATTGCTTTCAGGGCACTCAAGCTCGGCCGAGACGGGCATAATATCATTTTTTAAAAGAATTTAGAAAAAGCTGAGGGTAGGGAAAACCGGGGAGAAAAGTAAGACGGGTCAGTTGTAAGAAGCGAGCGAAGAAATTTTCGAGCGTTAAATCGGGCCCTGATAGGGCCCTGATGAGGCCTGACAAGGCCCGATAAGGCCTTATCAGGACCCTATCAGGGCCCGATGTAACGCTCGAAAATGTCTACTCGGGATGATCGGATGCGTTGCGTATGAAGTGGGCGGGGTTGTCGACATGAACTTTCAATCACCTCATAGTTTTCGATTCAATTCGCCGAAAACAAAATTTGCTTTGTGGGTGTGGAACTGGTTTCTCGACCGTGCGGATCGCGTCAGCTAGGCAGCGCATTGCAAAATATTAGTGCAAATGTTCATTTGCACTTATATTTTGCAAGGAGTTGAGTTGTTTCTTAATTGCGCTCGGCGAAGAATTTCGTGCACGGCTCAATAGTAAGATACGTTTGAGACATATGGGCAATCACCTTACTGTTTTCAAAAACATGTATTTGCAGATAACAAATTTAGTTTCTGGGTGCAGAAGTGCTTGTTCGGCTGTGCGGATCGCGTCAGCTAGGCAGCATATTGCAAAATATAAAGGTTTTAGTTGTTTCTTCATCAGCGAAGGATAATATCGCACCCAGAAAAAAATTTATTTGACGGCCACCGTTTATTAAGATTGAGTAAAATATTTATTTGATTTAAATAAATATTTATTTCATTTGAGTAACTATTTACTTAATTTAAATAAATATTTTATTTAATCTTAATAAACGTTGGCCGTCAAATAATTTTTTTTTCTGGGTGCGTTGGTGCAGCGCTCGGTAGTAACATTCGATTGAAACATATGTGGGTGTTCAGATCGGATAGCCCCATATGTGGGTGTTCAAATCGGACACCCCCATATGTGGGTGTTCAAATCGGACGTTACAAATTACCCACTACCCGTTGCAATTGACTCCACCGCAGCCCAAATTCTCACCCGATTACGCCTGCGTGTGCGTAATTCCGTGCTATATGCGGCTTGATATTTTTTTTACTCGATACCTAAAAGCAGGTTAATGATACGCCATTGGATGCCCAAGCTTTAGACTCGCAGGTTTGTCGGTTAAAAAAAATAGGGATTTTTGTTACTTTTAAAGAAGAAAAATACGTGAAAAATGTACATACTAAGTAATAGAAATTGATAAGACGAGAGAGGAGAAATATTTTTTTAGGGAATGTGCAGGTATGTCGGTCAAACTGAGAATCCTTTCTAGGTTGTATGAATATCTCCGTCGGTTTATTATTCTCGCAAAAATGCGGAAGGTTCGGGGCGAATGGAAAGGCAGATTCGCTCTCTTTCATACGGCCAGGTCAGTTTCAACCATCAAACTCCGAGTCGATATCGGTGATGCATGACGCAAAGTTTCGCAGCGGTTGACTGGCATAGCTGAGAGATGGAATTTTCTTCGGGTATCCAAGCGGGGCAAGACGGACCATTTTTACCATTTTTTGTTATCTGGAAATTAAGGAATCTCATTTCAAATTGAGCACCCATTTTTTTCCGGCGTTCCATTTTGCCCCGCGCTCTTCCGCTGAGTACGCGGAACTATTTATAGCCTGGCTGCAGTCATAGTGTGGTATCCCGATACCGTGACCCCCCCCCCCCCCCTCCCCCGGAGCGAAAATGGCCCGAGGGTGCGCCAACCCCTCTGCCTGATATCGGTCTCCAAGGCGGAGATACACTCCGTTAGTTCCCCAGACACGTCTCTCTCTCGGATCTGTATCTCCGCTCGCGACAGCTCCACCGCAGAAGCTCACCCCTCTACTTCGAGGACAAATTGAAACATTAATGTGACAAGTCGTTAGACGCTTCAATTTAAATTCATACGCATTCCGTCGCGCGTCCTCCAACCAAGGATCCTCCAACCAAGATGCACGACGGATTTTTTTGGTATTTACCAAGATGCGGTGGAATCGCCTCTGGGGAGAAGTGGCGAATATGCTCCGGTCCATCCATCATTGATTTACCATATTCGCCACTTTAACCCTAATTATTTCTCTTTGTCTTTTTCTAACCTTAACCCTTACTTTCGGTCGGTTTTAAATTTTTAAAACTAATTCCTTGACATTAAATACCTGTTTAGTTTGTATATTGTATTTTTACAATTTTTTCGAAAATTTGACTGGATCCGGGAAACGAAATGCAATGGGTGTTAAGAGAGGCAAAATCAACCCCTTAAGGACACCTCTATCGACTCATTATTGTGTCTGACTGCGCGTTGCGAGCTCGCGCTAATTATCTCGCTGCGTCGTTATTTGCAATCGCAATTCCACCGGGAACGGTGTGTCCCCCGGGCGTGATTGGCCGTCGGGCGTCGAGTACCGAGGCCGCCCATTCATTAGCACCACCGGATAATCACTCGACTAACAGCGGCAAAGAACATGTTATGATAAAATAGGATAAACACGATACGCTGTCGTACTTTTCAATCGATTTCCGTAGGGCTTTTTATTTTATTTTTTTCAAAATTTTCCCAGTTTCTACAGAGCAGAATGGGCCAATCAGTCTGGTGAGCTAGACCGACACGTTTGATTTCAAAGAACTCGGCGGTGCCGAAATGAACATTGACTTATCTTGTTGCGAACGCTAAAACGAGACGATTGACTTTAATTTCATCGTTTTAGATAGTCTTGAAAAGTTTTCAGCGTCATTTATAGTTTCCGTTTTCTTTCATGCAAAAATTCCCGCATCTTAAGACGTGCATTTTTTGGGATTGAAGTTTTGTGACATATAAGCATTGGTGACACTACTTTGATCTTCAGCCTCCTTGTTTTACCGACCGATGGAGATAGAATCAATTTTTAATATATTCTTTTCCGCTGATTACAAAAGTGTAATCCATTTTAAAATTCCATTTTAATCGAAGCGTGATATTTGAATCAGAAAATCGCGTAAATCTCCAATTCGACCACAATCTCCATAAAAAATTGCATTGAATGAAGAGACGTAACCACCTGACTAGTGTGCCAAATTTCCACTGGCTATCTCAAACTGTCTCCGAGTCATAGTCGTTTTAAACGATGCAAGCCTGGCACACACAAACACACACACACATACATCTTGCCGCCCGATAAAAATCGCATTTCTCGACATTTTAGACTACTTTAAGTACCCTAACACTAAAATCTCGATAAAAAAAAATGAAAACAGCTTCCTCTATAAGGAAGCAAAAAAACCAAAACTTAACTTTACAGCCCAGATATATTAAGCTTCACCGCTAGGCAGCGGACGACTCTCGCCAGCGTTTTACTCCGAGACCATCCATCAGAACAAAAAAACAAAAAAAATAGAATCTCTATCGACTAGAAGGTGAGAAAGTCTTTTGTACCGATATTTCGTCTCGGTAGAGCGGTCGCGATCGATAGGCCGATCTGATAAATCGATAGGACAAAGTGTGCTGCGGAGGACCTTTCCAGTCTCGCAAAATAGAGGGGAAAGGAGCTTCGCGCGAGTATGAATCTGGTAGATTGCTTTCGTCTCCTCCGTTCGGCGCACCTACTTCATTTCGTTTCGTATATATCGTTTCGCTCCTGCTTTACTTTTTTCTTCATCTTCATCGGACCGTTTCGAGATATACTTCCCCTACATACATATACATACATATACCTACAGCATATATATATATATATACATATATACATCTACAGTATAGGAACGGTAACCTCGTTGAAGTCCGCAATTTCCTCGGTTCTTTTCATTCTTCGCCGCCTTCGCCGGGCGTATCCTTCCGCGATAGCGCGCACTCGCGGTAAACTCTCCTCTCCGTCCACCCGTATAGTTATACGGGCGCGGTAAAGGCGTTGCAACTCCCGATCTGTAGGTACCTTCTGGTTTTCCCCGGTACGGGCATCAAACCTGGACTGCGAGAACGAGAAAGTGGAACGCCGAGGATCCCGGTTGAGAGGATCGCCTTCGCTTCTTTTTCAATCTAATTTCAAGACACTCTCTCCCGTCTGCCCTGTTCTCCGATATCTCTCGCCCGAACGAGTAACGACGACGGTCTCATTGATAAATAAATAAAAAAAATGAGAAATGGTACTTTGCGATACGAGTGCGGTAAAGCGAACTTTATACCACAGGTGTACGAGCCGAAGACAATTGCTGCCTGTGGTTCGAGTGCGGCGACTGCGACTTACTTCACAGTCCGCGTATGATGGTCGATACACCGCATTACTCCCAGGAAAAAAATTATTTGACGGCCACCGTTTATTTGGTTTAAATAAAATATTTATTTGATTTAAATAAATATTTATTTAAATTAAGTAAATAGTTACTTAAATGAAATAAATATATTTTTTAATTAAATGAATATTTATTTACATTAAATAAATATTTATTATTATTAAATAAATATTTATTTAAATCAAATAAATATTTCACCTAAACTAAATAAACGGTGGCCGTCAAATAATTTTTGTTCTGGGTGTAGTATCGCATAATACTTTGCTACTCCGTGCTTGCTGATTGTAGCGTTGTACAGCCAGCGTGCAATAAAGTACGAGCGGCGTGCAATAAATTCCAGAAATCGCACGCAAAAGTAAATCGCACGCAAAGAAGTCGCGTGCGCTCTGCGCATGCGCGGGGAATTTACTAAACTCATGGCTGCAAAGCGCGACTTACGCCACTCTCGGCAGGCCCGGAAAGTTGCGCTTTTCATGCATCGGTTACATAAATTACCTAAAAACGAACAAACGAAACTCTCGTTTTCCCAACTTGGATTCGCAGCATTGACGGAGTCCGTCGAGTTCTTGAGTAGCCGATTGATGCGTCGTCACGTAGGGACGATTCGGGCGAGCGACGCGTGAATCCTCCGTGCCGAAAACCCCCGTCCATCCTCGAAACGAGTCCGAGGGTGAGACGGGCGTGCGGTATAATCGAGTGGAAAAGGTTAGCCGACGATCCCGTCGAGAAATTCTATCGGGCCACGTCGGGGGCTAACGAGGCTGCCGCTCGGACGTTCGGAATCGAATGGAGAAACGTGGATTCGGGGGAGGGTCGAGGCGGGAGTGATGGCGAGTTTGTGCCGAAGCTGCTTCCACAGAGGGGTGAGCCGAGGCTCTCTCGCTAACTGTTGCACGATCCCTCGAACTTTTCAGTCATAACAGAGAGAGCCTGAATGCCGGCTCGCTCCTGAATGCTGGCGCCCGACGGCGAATGATGGGGTGGAAATGTGCTGCCGCTCACGCGCCTCTCCCCTCTTTTTAACCCTCCGCCCGTATATATATATATATATACATATATATATGTGTGTGTGTGTGCGTTGCTGCGTGAGGCGGCTGCCGGTCATTCCGCTGGAATGGGATGCGGGGGACGACGGATAAAAAGAAGAACAAAACTCGCGGAGCGACGGGAGAAGAAGAAAAAAAGTTGGGAGCGCGACGCCGTGGCGAGGGAGATGAAGCGGAATGGAGAGAACGAGCGTAGAGAGCGGACGCGCAAGGGCGAAGTGAGAAAGAAAGCGCGTGTTGGAACGGGAGGAGGGGCAATGTGGGAGAGTGCGAGAGGTATTGGAATATCAAACGGTAGAGGGGTGAAATGGTCTTGCCAAATTATATAAGATCGGCAATTAATCGCATCTGGATGGGCACTTCGGTGCTCGGCGGTTGTAAATGGAATAACATCGAATGTAGGTGCGGCGCGTGTGAATAGAGAAAGTGTGTACGGAAGAATAATATGAGGGAGGATGGAGGGGATTCTATGGTGGGAATCTTTGGTTTTCTGTCGGTGGGCCATTTTGCCCCCGAATTGTATTACTAACTTTGAAGCTCGATTTTGATTAATACTTTGAAAATCTTTGGAAGTTGTGAGGAGCCGAATGTTAAAAACTACATGTTTAGAATTATTTTCAATTTTGACATATTGGCCCGCTCTACACTTCAGATTTCAAACGCCATATTGCTTTAATCGCTCTAAATAGTCTCAAAAACGTTATATTATCAATAGTACCGTTGAATCGTGTTGTAAAATCGCGAAAATTGTAAAATACAAACAAAAGTAAGGGAGAGCGGGGCAAAATGGAAAACGGAGTAATGGAGCGAAAAGCAATTTTTCAATAATTTTTGGATGGTGGCGTTGGTGGTAAGTGGGGCAAAACGGGTTTTAAATCTATATATATAATTGGGACAAAATGGGGCATCCAAAAGTTATTTGAAAATTGCGTTGTCCCCCACTGTCCCGTTTAGCCCCATTGTCCCATTTTGCCCCGCTCTCCCCTACAGACAAAAATAGTTAATAACACCGGAAATAAAAGGACAGCTTGATAAACTCTCAAAAATTAACAAACTCGATTGTCACTTATCTAACATCATTATTTTTACGAAACTTCGTATTCCGATTTTCCGAAATAATTTTTCTACTGTGTGGGATTTCGTAATTAGACCGTCCAAATTTTAATTTCCGGAGACATTGTGTCTGCAGTCAGATCCGAGTTACTCTCAAAGGGCGAAGGTACCGCGGGTGGCGAGGTCGAACCTCCGAAGCGGAAGTGCTCGAAGCGCGTCGGAGAATAGACAGCCGCGAACCCGGTCGGACGTTTGTTCGGGGGAAGTTGAGAGATATGTGCGGACGGTGGATGTGGGCTGAAACGCGGAGAACGGCGAGACATTACGATGAGCAGTCGAGCGGCCGCGCGCGCTGTATCCGGCGAACCGGAAGGGATATGAATCCCGGGGAATAAAACTAGATTGCCGTGTGCTGGCACCGCGGCTCCACGCGCGCCCTCGCTCACCGGGAAAACTCCGCCACGACGAACCCTCCGCGCCACTTTTCTCGCGCTTCCAACGCTTTTTACGATCACGGCGCCGTCACGGCAAGGCGTCTGCTGATCTCCGCCCGATCCTTCCGTTCCTCTGTTTTTCTTCTGTCTTATTCATTCACATAAACTATATACGGCACTCGCGCCCAACGAGGACTTCGAGCTTGACCTGACGTTCCGCCTTTTCTGGAGCTTAACACTATACATTTTTATTCGTTTAAGCCTTTAATCATCTTTCTTTTATTACAGTGAAAAAAAAAGATTTTTTTTTTTTTTGGAAACGGAATTTTTCAGAAATGAACGTACTTTGAATTTATACATCGAAATTTTTATAATGGTGTGACGAAGTTGGGCTAAAAGTGAACTTTCTTTGGGAGGAATTTATAATGGAATTTTTAGATTTGAAGATGGGCAAAATATTTAAAAAATTGTGTTTCCTATAAAATTACACTAGTGCAATTTCAATTTTTACAGCAAAATAAAAAAAATGTACTATGAGATTATATTAAAAGAAACCTTCTTTGGGAAGAACTTAGAATATAATTTTTTCATCTAAAAGTGAACAACATATCTAAAAAAAATGCTATCTCATATCAAATAAATAAGACTGTGCTTAATAATTTTAATTCCTCAGTAGAATAAAATCCTTGTCTCTCCCCCAACATTGCATAATTTGTTACTCAGAACATATCCCTCCCTGGTTACAATAATAAAACGTCATATCGCGTCATGTCCCTTCACTCCCACCTTCATTTAAGTCCATGCAAAAACTTGCCCGACACTCGGAACATTTTATTTAATTATTATTATCGATTTATTCAGAACTATCGGGGAATTTAATCGGACGTCTCTCGATGATTAATTCAATTCGAAGTTTCGGAGACATCTTTGTCAGTTGCTATGATTATTTTATCTTCCAACCTTTCAAACCTGACGGGATGCACGGATGGAGGAAGACGAGCTTTGCAGTTTCCCCGGACGATAAGATTTGGATGGATAAGACATACCGTCGGATGGGCGGAGTGATATTAGGAAGTAATTAAAGAGCGAAACTGACGAAACTGACTTACGAGGGCGAACGTCTGCCGGGAGACGAACGCCGGCTCGTCGGAGGACGAACGAATAAGGTACTTAATTTCGTAAGGATCTTCTCCACGACCGGTGGAGACTGGAGGAAGATCGATTTCAGGATAAGCGAGAAAAGCAGAAGGGGCGAGGGTTGCACGGCACAGAGGCAGGTGCGATATCGCGACACCGCATTGCACTCGGGCAACGTTACAGCCGCCTTAAGGGGAAGGATAGTTGCAATTTTCAAATTGACTTTATTCAATGGTGCTAATTTTTTTTTCGAAAAAAATGTCGGGCTAAGAAATTACCGTGCGCATCCGGCTCGAATTTGCTTTTTTCTCAAAAAAAAAAAATGAGCACCCTTGAGAAAAGTTCATTACAGTTTTCGTTATCGACGGCAATATTTCACTTCCCCTTAAGGTGAGCCTAAAATCAAAATCACCTCAAAATATTTTGAGACCGTTTTTCTCTGAAACGGTTTTTCTTTTTACTGTTCTGTCGTTATCGGCCGATTTCCGAAACTTTTAGACGGTACCGTGTCGAGATTTGTACACGCATTACTAAAAAAGTACGAGATCAAAAAATCTGAAAAAATTGCAATCGATTCAGTGTGTCTTTGTCTGCGAAGTAGCAAAATTTTCTAGCGATCGAACAGAAACGCGTTTTGGTCCACATATCCTTAATAACCCAGATTAGCGCGTCTGGCGTCTGGCGATATAGCGAAGGACGGGCCTGCTGGTGGCTGTTGCTCCCGTATGTCTGCGACGATTGCATTAAATAATTTCGTTGGTTATACTCGCACGGTCGACTGAAGCCCGTTCCAGCGATCCATCGGATTTATTGATCTGAAACTCATCCCGGTATCTTGCCAATTATTTTTTTTTTTTTATGTTATCAATTCAAAATTTTGAGGATGTTCATTTTTTTTTTCATATTTGGGTATTTTGATGCGATTGAAGTGAAATTGGCCCGCGATAGCGGATCTCGATATTTTTTTCGCCCACTTCAAATAATCAAATTAATCGTTAATTGAAAAATTTAATTTGAGCACCGAAGAGCGAGATGAAACGGGTACTCTGGACATTTCTGGAATGTGGCCATGTGACATATCGTACTGCACTATAAAAAAAAATGTGTAAACTTAATGTACAATTGTGATGAAAAAATGAATATACTTTTTCATTGAAATTGCACAAAATGATAAAAAAAAAGTACCTTCATAGTAAAATTAAAGTTAATGATTAAAAACAAAGTATCACCAATGTCTTTAATACACTGAAAATTAATTTTTCATCACAATGGTCCATGAAATGTAATGTCCCAGTTTTAGCATTAAAACTTCCAGTCCCATACATTAAATTTCACACGATTTTTTTTTTTACAGTCCCGATCCTTGCGTATACAATATTATAATTTTCGATGCAATCATATTGTGTCCACATATACTAAAAACTGTGCAAACGGCAGCGCAAGGAGAAAAATAGTTCTGTTTCTCAAAAAAAACGTAGATCGTTAATAATTTATTGTTGTGGCAGCAAAATATTTGTTGCCACAGCAAAATATTTGCCGCCACAGCAAAATATTTGCCGCCACACCAAAATATTTTATTGTCCCTATGTTAACCAAGTAAATCAGTTATGGTAAAAAAATTCTTGTTGTCCTAACAATTTTTTTTTCCCCATGCGCCATTCGTTTGTCACGTTAAAACACATTACGGATCGCCACATCGGCCGCATGGCCATATCGCCCTGACCTACCCTACACATCGACGCTCGTATTCGTAGCTTCATTACGAATAAGCTCGTTGAAGTTCCGGGCTTCTCGGCAGCGTAGCTATAAGTCGGTTTGAAAGTTCGTTCACGTGCATGGCACGTTTCCGCGGCGTACGGGAGCCCGCTGGCCTCGATATATATCCGCATTACCAAGATTTACTTGCAGCGCGAACGGATCGCGACGACGGGCTCTCGGACGATCGCCGCCCCGCTAGCCGAGCAGCCTCTCATCCAGCCCTCTCGTGTATATGCAACGCCGCACGTTACAGTCCGTATAACCTATCCATACTTCGTCGCTCGCGCGCGTTCTACCTCTTTCTCCCTCTCGCCGGGGAGAGCTTCCACGACACGAAACGGATGATCGAGCACCACTGACGCGGGAGTACCGCCGGTTTGGGGTCGGAGCCGGCTGGCCATGGCGTGCCGGGGATGATTAATGCTCGCCGACGCTCGCTCGCTTCCTCTCGCTCGCCTCACTCCATTTCGCCCTCCGACCCCCTTAAGCTACGCTCACAATGGGAAAAGAGTTAAGACCGGCCCAGAACCGGAGACTCAAAATCCGGAATGCGCACATTTTTATTTACACCGCTTTTTTGTACGCACGGCTGGGTAGCGAATCGCTAAGTGCAGATGGGTTCATTTCACTGGGTGCTCGTCTACGCCATTTTTTTTATAAAAAAAGGTTTTTTTTGTAACCAATTTATTCACTTTAAGATCACAGAGTTAGATTTTTTTTTAAACTGCTTTCGCTAATGAAAATAAGTACTTGACGTCGATTTTACGGGACTATTTGTTGGGTTCGATATGGGACTCTTAAAAAAGCATATGATAAAAGGGTATTGCGATTGTTTTTTCTTCGTAAAATTGAGACGATAAAATCGAGCCAATCGTTAAGTGCAGATGGCTTAATTTCACCGGATGCTTATCTACTCCATTTTATGGTAAAAAAAATTACCAGATTTTTATTTTTTATAACCAATTTATCCACTTTAAGGCCGCATAGTTACAAACACCGCATAGTTACAGGTTTACAAAAAAACTGCTTTCGTTAACGTTTTTTCAACAAGTACTTAAAGTCGATTTTACTGGCGGATTTTTTGGGTTCGAAAGTCCGAAAAAAAGGAACGACAAACGGATATGGCGATTGTTTTTTCATAAAATCGAGACGGTTCTTAAATCATTGATCTACTTTCATGTGAATATACCTTAAGCCTCCACGTCACTGTCTATGGATCGGGCTCACCCTCCGATTTTCCCGCACCCGCACGTCCCCGCCGATTCTCTAGCCGGCCTGCGAGCTTACACGATCATCCCGCCCTAAGGATATCGCGCCGGTATGGAGTCGGAACGTGGCGCCGACTCGTCCCATTTGCACGCACAGGTGCGCCTCGCGATCTTCCGGCTAAGCCCTCCGACAAGAATTTTCATATTCTCGAAACTCGCCCGCGCCCCAGAAGTGCAGGAGCCTCTCCATACGTCCCCGTCCTATTTCCGTTGCAACGGAGTTACGGAATACCGTCATCGTTCCATCATCTCGCGTGATTCAGGAGTCTACTGTCAGAGTCCTCGAAACCCCGTTGCAATAAAAACAACAAGCAAAAAACTATAAAATTTGGAGTCCGGTTCGATTTTTTTATTGATCCGGAAATATAAATATAATTAATCGGCGAAATAACTGTAAGGCGAGAAGAAAGTCGCGTAATGAACCTTCACGCAGATTCGGTTTATCGTGTATCTCTTAATTATGATCTAGCGTCGCGTGTCCCCTAACAATCAGTCGACCATAGGTGAGCTGTTATATATATATATACACACTGAGAGAAGGATCTAATAATATGACTATATCGTTTGAGAGATATTACCATAGCACATAGCAGTAGGGAATGGATCCCGGATAAAGTAATCCCTGGAAAAAATATCCACACATGCACATAGGGGGCTACGTATGACGAGAAATACCCGTGAGAATTTTTCGTAGATATTATGATAAAAATACTTGAAAAATCGGGGACTTTCTGTCATAGGTGGCGTCCTAGTTGCGTGCTATGGCTATGGTAATTTTTGTTAGATGACTTTTATTATTATACTGTTCTCTCAGTGTACATAGTTCAAACGCATAAAGCTCAAACGAGTGTATATATATCGATATAGTCCCTTGGGAGCCCCGGTCCAGTTACAGCACGCATGCTGCAACATCTTCCTCCATCTACCCCGCCACATCTGCAGCCGATCGCCTACAAAATTGCCCACTATCTATTGACGCTAATTCCTCATCGCTAATATCCCATATAGCCCCTCAACTTTCCCCGTCCCCAGGGAAATATTACATATATATTTCTATAATATACAAAAGTCTCGTCGCGCAGTGTCAAGAATCGAGGGATATCAGCTTCACGATACGGATTACTTTTAAGATATTACGACTTGTTGTTATTGCTTGCTTACTGTACGGCGCTCTTAGTGGATTTCACACCAGAGCACGGAATGAACGTTACTCTCTCTCTCTCTCTCGAAAAACTTGTATCTCTTCCGACCAATAATGCCAACCACCCGAAAAGCCCCCCGAACTCCCGAAATGAACCCTCACCACTGCAGGACAGAAACTACACCACGGCACGGAAGACGCAGCTCGTTGCTTTAGCCCCAGGTCTCGAACATCGGCAGTTCTGCGGGTCGTGGTAGATAGGTTTTGCAGGACGGCCAGTGAAAACGTGCGGGTGAGCTCGCGAGCGGGTGAGGGAGGAATATGGAGCGGAAGACACGAGTTCGAGGACGGGGGTTGAACAGCGATGTGTGCAGGGGATGAAACGCGGTCGGGTTCGCTATACCGTTCGCCTCGGTGGCAGAGCAGCCGAGAGCCGACGGTACATATAGCAACTATATATATATATATATATATATACATATATACATATATATATATACATGTATAGCGGAGGGTGAGCCCGCCGGGCCGTCGTTGGTGGCGGTAACGCGATAAACGGATTAACGGCGAGCTAGGAACCCGCCGAGCCCGGAGTTCGGCGGTCGGGCGGAGGCGAGACGAGACGAATGGCGAGGAGGCGAGGCACGGTACGGTGCGGCGAGGCTGCCGGTGGTAGCGGGCGGGAGAGAGAATACGAGAGGATGGTTGTACGCCGAGAGAGGGATGAGAGAGCCATGCGCGCCGGATGAGGGTGAGCCGGACGGCGAGAGTCGGAGGGTCGGTGGACCAGGCGAACCGTGAGTCTGCACAGTGGCGGCGGGATGTCACGGCATCGCGCGTTGCCCGACACTTCCCTCGTCCCTCCTCATTCCGGCTTCCTCGCGAGTTCCTCCTCGCGCCTCCTCTTGCAACCGAGGCGGCCACCGGTGGGGTTCTTTCCCGACGGGGCTGGCGCGGATGGAAAACGAGGGAACGCTGTGCGGAGGGGGAGATGCTGTTCCCCCTTTTGGATGAGGAGACGTATCGGTATCAGCGTCAAAGCCTCTTCGTTTTGGCGAATGAGGGGGAAGAGGAGGGACACGTACGACTGGCTGCCCGCACCGGGACGGCATCCGCGGGCGGTGGATCAGATACGGGGGCTTTGAAGATGAGGAGGCTTTAGGCTTTCCCGGAGCAAATAACAATTGATGAACCGGCGGAGGAGCCAAAGGCTGATGAAGATAGCGACGGGTGGGCGAAGGAAGGGGGTTGGGGACGAGCAGGGGGTGCTTGGGGAGGCGAGGTATGGGGAGGAATATAGACACGGTAAAATAGGTAATTTTATATAAATATTGTGCATTTTTCAAAAATTGTGTGCTTTTTTCAAAAATGTTGGGCATTTTTCAAATAGGTTGTGCATTTTTCAAAAATGTTGGGCATTTTTCAAAAATGTTGGGCATTTTTCAAAAATTTTGTGCATTTTACAAATGTTTTGTTGTAAAATTAATGCGGCGAGAATCGTGGCCTTTTGTGGGGAAAAAAGTTTGTTAAAAGTACAAATGTTTTTTACCATGAGAGTCATTTGTGCCGTTGAGGCGGCCGGCGATTCCACGATGATCAGATGAGAGTTGAAATTGTGGTTTGCGGTAATTTTTGATAAAATACATCTTATTCCAATTTTTATTTTTTAAAGACATAATCCATATCGATGACCTGATACCAAAAGGGTGAGCCCGCCATGCTTATACACAGACGACATGCCCTTATGGAAATAATCCATCTGTATTGTTTGCTCGATTTTTATTGGGCACGGTTAATGCTCTTTCTCTAAAACTTCTCTACGAATGCATTGCATCATCCATTTAACAAATCCAACTGTTTGTTCATGAGCGGACTTTGTCGATGGTTAATACAATCGTATTATACGTCTAAATACAATCGTATTATACGTCTAAATACAATCGTATTATACGTCTAAATACAATCGTCTGTGTTCACCTGCAGTAGTGTTGACCGAATATGATGAATCGATCTGGTCCTCAATAATTGCTCGTCCAGTTCCCGGTCCATTTCGTCTCTTTCCTCAAAACCTCTCGCTTTTCAGCCGAAAAAAAATGCGAAAAAAAAATAACAGCGAAATGTTACCGCAGAGGAAAAAAAATATTAATGTCGATAAATCGCCGATACGGAAACGAGAGGATTTTTCTGAATTTGAAAGGTACTCTCCCGGAGCGTTTCGCTAATTGATACGTTTCCATTATGCAGCGTATTATAGAGGGATGCGTGTCAGGTAATATGGAGTGTATAATGTATCGCTGGAACGTCTTCCACCGAAGCAATTGGATCGTAAATTCACTCGCTGTCGGTGTTCGTGTGAGTGTGCGCCGGACGCGAGCTTACACTATACGGTGTTGTATTATGTTCGAGTGGAAGATCCCTCTCGCTCCCCCTCTGTATCTCTCGCTCGGCGTTTGGCGACGAGTCTCGAGTAGACTATCGATCCCACCATATATCGAGAGCAATTTCGTCGCGGTCGTATAGAGATACCCACTAACCCGTTCGTAGTACGAGCACCTATCTATCCCATATCTATGCCATTAACTATAACGACGATATATTACTTGACTCTCGACATACACGTACGAACGCCCATCCGTTTCCCCGATGTGAGTTACACAATGAGCAGATCGAACGAATGCGCAAAAACGTGGAGAATCATTTTAAATTACCAACAATATTATGGTCGCCAAGAACAAAAACAATTTTTTTGTTTTTATTTTGAGGAGGGTTTCTGGACTAAATTTTAAGATGGGAGTTTTAAGATGGGAGTACATTGTAGAATCGGGATCGGTGGGGAAAATTTGGTTCGTTCGAACCTCAATGGGAAGAGTGATTTTTTACCCCATATCTATGCCATTAACTATAACAACGATATATTACTTGAATCTCGACATGCACGTACGAACGCCCATCCGTTATACAATGAGCAGATCGCACGAATGCGGAAAAACAAGCAAAAATATTAAAAATTAAAAAAATATTACGGTTGCTAAAAACAAAAAAATATATATTTTTTTTTTACTCTGACGAGGGTTTTTCGAGCCAATTTTAAGATGGATGTCAAAGAAATTGTAGAATCGTGATTAGTGGGAAGAATTTGATTGTTTCCTTGATGGGAAAAGCTAATTTTTTTCGTAATATATAAAAACTTCATTAAGTGTATAAAGTGTTTTTTTTGTGTAAAACTTCAATATTTCCAAAAATCTTCTAAACGACACATCCCTCCATATTTGCCACCATCAAGCACAAATCCGATGCCAATTTCGGTTCCAATTCAAGTAAAACAAAATCGCAAATAAAAAAAATCGTTTTCCCTATTCGAAACTCCTTACCAGCAAACTTCGAGCCGCGTATAAGAGCCAATCAGTCCTGTGATCGATACATCGGGCTGACATCGGACCCAAAATCAGGTCAGAGTAAAAAAAAAAAAGGTACTGTTACAATGCCGCTAACGATGATATCTCGCATACATCTGAGGGCAATTTGGGCGCGTATGATATTTACCTGCGCGCGTACCGTGCCGTATACTTGGTACGTTATAATCCGCAGTGCACACAGAGAGGCGCCGCGGCGTATAATATGTAACGAGGTACGCAGAGAGGGTTTCTGGCTGGGAGAGAGTGCGTGCCGGAGTGCGTGAGCGTTCGCGCTCGAACGTACGTGCATGCCTCGTTATCGAGGCTTTCGCACGCGGTTTCATACAGGATACGTATCGTCTGCGCGGTTCGTGTGTGGATCGCGGGCGGGGGCGTGCATAGAGGTTGGAAATGCGGTGCTCGCGCGGGGCTCCCGAGAGTCAGCGGACGTCACGCGAAAGCCATTAAAGGCGTGCAGCACTCGGCATTTCGCTCTCCGCGCTCCCGGCAACTCGAGCCACCCTCGCGCCTCAACTTATCCGAACCCTCTGTATCTTCGTCTCGGTCGGACACGTTTTCTCTCAACCTCTTTCATTCTTGCCCCCCGCGCCCTCGCTTCTTGCTTGGCTCGACTGCCAATACGATGTCAGACGAATATTCGCTTGTGTGCCTACATAGGGTAAAAGTGGGGAATATGGACCGGTCCATATATCATTGATTTACGTGTTAATCGAGGTGGGCCAAATTCACCACATTTACCGTATTTATACAGGGTACAGCGGGGCAAAATGGGGTTTTTGGGCAAAACGTCATTTTCCAATAATTTTTGGATGCCCGAATTCGCCCTATCGGATATATCAGGCTTTTCTGCCCAGTTTTGCCACCTTGTCCGATCCAAAAATGATTGGAAAATTTAGTTTTGCCCAAAAACCCCGTTTTGCCCCGTTGCCCCATTTTCCCCCGCTCTCTCCTATATATATATATTTATATATATATGAGTGTATGTAAGGTGTACCTATTATTACATGGCCATATTCGATCTCTCGACGCCCTTATCGCGCTTCCGTTGCGCGTGAATTCCATTCATGTGCGTACGCACTGCTGTATGAGATCCATACACTCGCGGGTCTTCGTCTCGAGCGAGACTAAGGGGGTTGAAATATTGCATCTGGTGAATTTTATCTTGTGTTATAAGCTGCATTAGTTGCATCTGACGCAGTTCTCAAAAATTTACAAAATATGCTAAAAATTGTCGAAAATTGTAAAATTAAAAAAAGCCTGTTCGCTCCGCCGTCGAACTTGCATCGGCGGAGTAGAGCACACTAAGAGCCTTAACTTCGTTATTCTCGACAGTCACTCAAACCATCGAAAAAAAAACATCTCCAGTAAAAAAAAAGATGTACCAACTTAAATGCGAATATTCCAAGGCATAGAAGTTAGCAACATTGTTCCAACGAAATTATTGACAGCTGTCATGTTTCGCAGAAAGTTGCTTTCCTTGCGAGCTGACAATATAATGTAATGTCGTATATTAATATAATAAGATAAATAAATTTATAATTATTATTATATATATATAATTACATATATATGATAATAATAATATTATATAATGGAATCATTTTTTTTTTTTATTGTTTCGACGGAAAATAAAACTATTTGAGAAAATTGACATCTGTCAATGATATCATCGGAGCAACGTTGCTAACTTCCATGTAATAATATTCCTTCATCTAAAAATCCGTTTCTCTCGCCGCTACAAAAACCTCTCCGCACATGCTCCCCATACGACGAGGCATCAAAAAAGTTAGCCGAACCTTCGTCCCCAAGAAACCTTCCGCAAAGCGGAAACTTTTTTCCGCGCGCGTATCCTCGGCAACGCGAAGAAATGAAATTCCCTCGCAAGTGCGCGATGGAAAAGCGATGCGCGGGTGGATTAAAAAAATAAAACTACCCAAGATCCAAGAATGGTCCGCGGGAGCGAGGCGGGCCCGAAAGGAGGAGTGGGAGAAGAATGAAACGGGAGCATTGAACGAAAGCTCGAAGAGCGAAAGGGGAGTAAGCATGAGAATAGCGCACACGGTCTATTCTCCGTTTTCTCTCGTGAAAGCTCGTAGGAAAAGCCCGATGGAATCGAGACGCCTTTCCGTTCGGCCGGGGGGGCGGGGGGCGGGGGGGGGGGGGGGGCCGTGCGAGAGCCGTTCTTTCCGCGAGCAACGGCAGCACGAAGGATACGAGAGAGCTTCGGGGGGATCGAGAAAGCGCCGGGGCTGGTTTACGTCCTCGTTATATTATACTCCGGCCTTCTCCCTCGAACGGCAGAAGCGGCCGCGGTGGCAAGCAGAAGGAGAGCCGTCGGTGCAGCTATCCGGGTGCACCGAGAGACGATCCTGTCGAGACTCAAGGCGGGCCGCCGCTGGCTCTCCTCCGTGCCAGTGCCAGAACCGGAGGCAGAACCACCGAGCTAGAGCGAAACAGCAGTCGAGCTAGAAACGGGAGAGCTCGCGCGAATCCCCCGGGCTTTATGTGTACGCCGTTCTATATATGTATATGATGTATATACTGTACATAATGTATATATATATCTATATGTATATGTATAATGCAGTATATATGGTACATGTTCGCAAACGCCAGGCGTTTCCGCGCCCGCAGCATGAGACGGCTGAGCGCGCGTGTGTGTGTGCACGTGCGTGTTGGACGCGCGTGTGTGTGTGTGCACGTGCGTGTTGGAGGCGCGGGTGTGTGTGCGCGCGGCGTACGACGCTCCGCTGCCGAGCGAACGACCAAAGGGAAGCCGTGGAAATACGAAAGAGGAACAAAAAAAAATAGTGATAAAAAAAATAAAGAAAAAAACGGATGGAAAAAAAAGACAAGGAACTGGGAGCTGTGACGACGGCGATGTAGATAGCGGATGCGAGGCTGCGGAGATGTGTATGTGGAGCCGCGGTACCCGATTCTCGCGGGGTTTCCTCATTCCGCGCTACCGAGATACGCGGTATTTGTTCCTGCGGATTTCATATTTTTTGTATGCAATTTTTGTTTTTTTCTTTTTGGTTCTTCGTGGAGGAAGCTTTGTTTTTTTGTTTTATTTGTTTGATGTAAATAGCGGATATGTAGGTAATGTATGGGGAGCGTGTGCGATACATCGTTCGAGCAATGAGACTCGATGCTGATGGGCGAGGGGTTACATTGAGGTAGTCACGGCGGTACAGTCAGACCAAACGTGAGTTTCAGAGGAAATTTCGAGCACCTCTCGATGGGATAAAAATCTGGAAAATATCATGTGTATGGGAGGTGCTGCAAAGATTGTTTTTGTGAAATAATAAGTCCAATTTGTTATAAACGAATTGAAGATAAAAATCATTGATCAACAAATTACCCGGCAACTTAAATATTTTGCTTCATATAAATGATTCGTTTATTTTTCTGAATACGTATGAATTCTTTCAGATTTTTATCCCATCGAAAAATGTTTGAATTTTTTTCTGAAACTCAACGAGAACCTGGAATTGGCTAAGAATTCGATAAGACTAGTTATTTTGTTTTTTTTAAATTTGACAACAGAGAAGAAAATTTATTACGAACGTCCCCATCGATTCTGTGCTTAAAAGAAGGCATGGTCGTTTGCGCAGCCAAAAAGTCGCCATTACTTGAAGGGTTAACTCAGTTTATTTATTTATTTATTTATTTATTTCACTAATAATGGACTAGGCCCAATTATAGAGACGATAGGAAACCCATCGTCCAGTGAACAATGTGAGTGAAAGATCCGCTGCTTATAAATCGTACAAATTTAACACTAGGCACATAAGAGAAAAAAAATAAAAATAAAATAATTGCTATGTGTAAAAGATCCGTCGCTTAAAGATTACCAAATTCGCACTAATTCATAAAATATATATAGAATACACCCGAAAAAAGAGAACAAACAGAGATTGCTATTAATTCACAGCTTCTACGCAGCTCTATGTTTTCCACGCGCCTCATTTATCATCGATTGTTCTTTCGGATCGATTATTTATAAATTTTATGCTCCGGTGACTTCCGAAAAAAATAAGTAAATAAAAAGAATTCTCTTTTTTATCGAGGTATTGTCCGGCGTCATAAAATCCCTGGAGAGCGTAAGCGCGACGTAGACGCGGTCGATCGGTGTATTGTATAAATGCATGTGTGTATACGCGATCAGTAACTTTTTGCATCGACGTGTGACGAGAGTAGACGTAGCCTATAGTTATATCCGTGGCTGGTATGCGCTTAAAGAACGAAAGGGGACGTCGAGGGAGGAAGAGGCGGAGCGCTTGACGCGCGTGACCCTCGCCGGTCGCGTGCGCGTTTTCTACTCACTCTTCCTTTCTTCCTATTTCTGTCTCCCTCGCGCTTTACACCGTTCTCTTTCCCCCTGCCCGTCATCCAGAAGCTTTCTCGCACTAACATACTCACAAGCTCGCACGGATATAGACGGAGGCGAAGTCTTAGATCGAGTCTCTTCCTCGTTCTCGGCGTGCTTAGTTATTGTCGGTAATACATCTATCGTTACTCTCTGCACTCGCCAATTCGTCGCAGCATCCGAGCGGGAGCCTCCGGATATTTACATCGAGCGAAGAAAACTCTTTCCCGTCTCTTTCATTTTCGGACAATATTATTCGATTAAGCGCGACTGATAAGGCAGCGAATTATTTGAAAAAATATCGAGATTGAACTTAAGTTTTATGTCAAGATTAAACTTGAGTTTAAGATCAAACTTGAACTTACATTTGACGGCGAGTTTGAACTTAAGTTTCGATCCAAGTTTGAACTTAAGTTTCGAACCAAGTTTGAACTTAAGTTTCGATCCAAGTTTGAACTTAAGTTTCGATCCAAGTTTGAACTTAAGTTTCGATTCAAGTTTGAACTTACATTTCGGCCCAAGTTTGAACTTAAGTGACAAGCAAACTCTCTATTTAAGTTGCAGCCCAACTTTCAACTTAAGTGGCAGCTCAAGTTTGAACTTAAGTGCCAGCCCAACTTTAAAATTAAGTGACAACCAAACTTTCAACTTAATTTGCAATCCAACTTTCAACCGAAGTGACAACCAAACTTTGAACTTAAGTTGCAAGCCAAACTTTCATCTTAAGTTGCAACCCCAACATTGAACTTAAGTTTCAACCCAACTTTCAACTTAAGTCTCAACCCAACTTTCAACTTAAGTGCCAGCCCAACTTTGAAATTAAGTGACAACCAAACTTTCAACTCAATTTGTAACCCAACTTTCAACTTAAGTGACAACCAAACTTTGAACTTAAGTTTCAACCCAACTTTGAACTTAATGACAGCCCAACTTTGACCTCAAGTTTCAACGCGACGTTCAACTTAAGTTCGACCTTAATTTTGCGCGATTGGATTGGTATCGAAAGTACGCGGAAGTTTGAGCCGCCAAAATGCATTTCGAACAATCTCTGTTGACTTCCGGAAATTCCACGGATTTCACGCAACGAGAGCATCGAATGTATGCGTGCGAAGATACGCGTGGCTGGGGCCGTGAGCTAGTGCGGGTGTAACGACCCAGATCGTACGGAGAAGACCACCCTGGTCGCTATCGCCGCTGTAGACTAAGTGCGGCTTCTGTAAACGGCTGCGGTCGCGGCCCTATCGCGAAAGAGCGTGGGCCTCCTCTCGCACGTCGGCGTACGAACGTACACGCGATACACTGCGCTGGTACGCCGTTCGAGTCGGACAACATTGTGTGAGTACCCGCTCGCTCAACATCTCGCAACACACACAACCTCGAAGAGCTTAACCAGATACACTCGTGCGCTTTAAAGTACGCCGGGTTAAAACAAGTGGAGCGAGCAGTGACGTAATCAGGACTTTATTCGCGGAGAGCGACGACGCAAAGAAACTTTTTTTTCTGAAATTATCTTCTGACGTACAATCGTACTCGCTAAAGAAAAAGGTTCGCAAATATGAGAAATATCTCTGGCAAGGTCCACAATTTTTCAATTTTTTTTTTTTCTTTTGACGAATCGTATCTTTAACATTTTTTATTTATTGGTATACAGATGAAAATTTGTTAGGTTGGTATATTTTAAAAAAGGTGCAATGTAATCACTGTGAAAATAAATTGTAAATTTAATATACTGGAACTTGAAATTTGCTAACATTGCGCACATTAATTAAACATTAATGTACTTTGCTTGTAAAATAAAAATACCGGATATTAAAATTACAAATCTTTTGCTCGGAATTTACAAACATTTTCATGAAAAATACAAATTTTACTGTAAAATTGCAACGCACATGTGTTTGAAATTTCGGAAACGGTTTATGTAAAAAAGCTTCCGATACTGTTCATTAATTTTCAAACAAAATTTTTTTACAGTGAATTTACACATGGCTTCCCCAGTTATCACAATTTTGCGCACAGCTTTCTCTGTCAGAAAATTCGCTGATCGATTCGAGCTTCCTCATAGAGGAAGCTATGTGCAAAATTGTAATAAATGCAAAGAAGCCCACATAAACGAAAGTCGTATTGCACACATTCCACTTAAAAAAAAGTATCTCGAGTATTATTTTTAATAAATTTCCTCATCCTCTCATCCATGAGGAGAAAGCAAAAATGTTATTTAAATTGCCGAAAGGTGTTGTAAAATAAAAAACAAAAATACCGAAATTTTTTGTTAAACGCGATAACTTTTTTGTACTTTTTCACCGAGCGAATTGAGAATAAAAGTCCACGAGGTGATTAACGAGCCGAGCCGTCTGCATTCCGTGCAAATAAATCAATTAATGCATCCCGCCGATAATTATCAAAAAAATATTTATTATCCCCCCTGAGTTATGAATAATCGCTTCGAGTCTTGTCCCCCGGAGGAATTTGTGAGCGTCGCGAGGCCACTCAGGATTCCTCGAGTGGTCGCTCGATAAAGATGCGGCCCGGCGCGGAGTGCAAGACAAATGTGTGAACGCGGCCTTCGTATCGGGCTCGCGCGGATTGATCAATTTTACAGATCGACGAGCGCGTCGTGTACGGGAGTGCGAAAATAATACGAGAAATCGCGGTTGCCAAGGGTGTTCGATCGACGCGGCCCCGAGTCGTACGTACAGGTATAATCCCCGAGGTTCATCGGCGGCGTTGCAAATGCGAGCCCGGCGCCGATAAGAAGTGGTCGTTGCCTGGCTGCGCTCAGACCTCGTCGCTCTCCGGCAGACGCGAACTCCCCGCCGCTCTTGCAACCGCACACGAGTACGTATCTCTTTCGCTCCCCCGAGCGATCGGCTTCGAGCTGTTACTCCCACAGCGGGCCAGCGATAGATAAGATAACTACGACCTCGTGCGCCCGACGGTACTCGACCGCTGTGTGTACTCCGTCGTTTTACTCCCGTGTATATGCGCGCCGCCGTTTGCCGGACGTGTGTTTTCTGTACACACGTATCTCCAACCACCCACGAACGCTTACGCCTTCGCGCCTTTCGGCTCGTGCGTCCTCGCGAAGGCGGTCGCTCTCGTAAATTGCAGGAATTATTGCCACCGTATGGGCATGGATATGTGTGTGTATAGGGGAGAGCGGGGCAAGATGGACACGTTTTGAAATACGTTTAACGAAAGAATCGCACTCGTAAATTACATTAATTATAATTAGCGTGTGGGTACAGATATATGTCTGTATGGATGTATGTATGTATGTATGGGGGAGAGGTGGGGCAAAATGGACTCGTTTTCAAACACATGTAATGAAAGTATCGCAGTTGGAAAATGCACGGCTTATTATCACCGTGGGGGGTATCAATATTTTTATATAGGGGAGAGTGGGGCAAAATGGACACGTTTGGAAATACGTGTAATAAAAAAATCGCACTGGTAAATGACATTAATTATAATTAACGTGTGGGTACAGATATATGTATGTATGTATGTATGTATGGGGGAGAGTGGGGCAAAATGAACTCCAAAATATATCGAATAAAACTCTTCCGCTCTCGGTACTCCCGAGAGCCAAAATAATCCAAAATCATCTGAAAACCATCCTTCGCGAGAAAACACAATATCAGCGAAGTAATTTTCATTTTTTATTATTTTCCATATTTTTTAAATTCATGTATTGTCTGGAAAATTATTAAAAGGTCATCAATTTTTCGGATTGAAAATGTCTTAACTTTCACTACAATTGCACTAAGGTCCATTTTGCCACATATTTTTTATTTTATTTTCGTGGCCGAACCCGGTATATTGCACATTAATTTTTTCTCAGTGAGAGATGTTAAAGTATGTTGCATGAATCGTTAAAACTTCGTGAATCGACGAACTGGTCCATTTTGCCCCTCCCTCCCGTTCATAAACGAGGTTCACGACCGTGTACGATCGCGAGTCTCGGACTCTCGTCAAATCGACTCGGAGGAGTGTCCGAACTCCCGGAGTACCGTGCATGCCAGTCGGCCAGCAAAACCGAACGCTAGTTAGGTATGTATCGCGTACCCTGTACGTCGGTGCAGCAATAGGTAGCTGCGCGCACAGCGCGCGGCTCATTGGACCCGCCGCATAATTAATGGGGAGCATAAACCCTGGCTGACGCTTCTATGCAAATGCGCCGACGGAACCTACGAAGCTTGTACATGCTGTATCTACCGTATATTTCGATATACGCGTACGTGTCTCCGGGACGAGGGGAACGCGAGTGCGATCCTCTATCTATATCGGGACTCCTCTTTGAAGGTATTAATGCATTCGCGTTATGCGCAATGTGCTATATTTATATCGTCGGTTATGTCGATATGGATTATAATTTCAATTTTTATCGCTATAGACATAACGTAAAGATTCATCTTTAAATTTTCTTTTTAAACGTTCTTTTCACTTCCGGTTTGATATTCTTTTTGCTGGAAATTTGCACAAATTCTCAAAAAGATAATTACAAATATTGTATAAACATATATAGCATCATATGCATGCCCTAAAGATTTTTCGTTAACTATTTCATTTTTAATCCTTTTTTCACTTCCGGTTTAATATTTTTCTATTCGATATTTCAAGAACCTGAAATTATCTAATATAAAAAAAAAAATTGACCAATGTCTTGTCTTTACAGTTCTCGGAATTTGAGGCAGGGAAATACGTCCTTGTGCAGTCGGGCCAATAAATCGGCGACAATCGCTCCAGCAGCTACGGCTGCTGAGGAGCAGAAGAACGCAACTCCCGCCTTACAGCATTCCAATTGCGACCTTCTGTTTCTCAGCCGCCGATATTACACCCAGTATAAAGAATATTTATATCGTCGGTTATATCGATATGGAGTATAATATAAATTCTTGTCACTATGAACATACTGTAGAGATTTTTTCTTTAAATTTTCATGCCCTAAAGATTTTTCCTTAACTATTTCATTTTCAATCCTTTTTTCACTTCCGGTTTAATATTTTTCTATTCGATATTTCGAGAACCTGAAATTGTCCAATATTAAAGAAAAAATTTACCAATGTCTTTACAGTTCTCGGAATTTGAGGCAGGGAAATACGTCCTTGTGCAGTCGGGCCAATAAATCGGCGACAATCGCTCCAGCAGTTACGGCTGCTGAGGAGCAGAAGGACGTAACTCCCGCCTCAAAGAGCTCCAGTTACGACCTTCCGTTTCTCAGCCGCCGATATTACACCCATATAAATGCGGTGCCATGTAGGCGTGTTATTATTAAATGCGCGATTACTCTCGGCGAGAGATCCTCGCGCTCTCGGCGCTCTCGTTCCTCTCGTCCTGCGAGCAACGCGCAGAGCCATCACCGACGGGAAACATACTTCCTACGGGTTACTACAATTCCCGCGGGAAGTGACAGCCACGCGAGCGAGATCGATGCCCGAGTAAATAATTCAACGCGCACCGATCGTATCTCTTTCGTTGTTACTAGACGTGGAAGCGGAGAGAGAGAAAAAGGGAGAAGAAAAAAAAATCGCGAGTAGCCAAACGCGACGCTGCCACTGCCGCGGTTCAGCTTCGATCGCCCCCGCTCGCTGGGCTCGGTGACACTTTTTTAAAAGCTTTTTATCCCTCTTTTTTTTTCTTTTTTTTTTTTGCTGTTTCGAACGGAATCTAGGACACATCCTGTACACCACACAGCCGTCGTCACCGCGGTTCTGTCTGCGGTGTGCGAAGCACTGGACAGCATCGGCCGCAACGTTTTTCGAAAAAATAAAAAAATTGGGCAACAGTCCGGCAATTAAAAAAAAAAATCTCCGACGGTTAAGAGAGGAATGAAATATATTTAAAGTTTACTGTCCTTGATTACGTTGTTATTTCTCCTGCTATGTTCTGTATATTAATGGTGGGAGATAAGAATAATAAACACGCATGTCCGCCGAAAACTCATACATAAAAAATTGTATTGGAAATAGACTGCAGAGATGTATTCTACGAACAGGAGGAAAAATCTCTTCTATGGAATTTTAAGAATTCAATTTATATTTTAATATGATTTGTCTTTTATATAATTACAGTGGACCTCAGGATTACACCAGGATTAAACCGCAAACTTGAATCCTATCGGTCCCGAAGAAAATATAATAAGTATAATAAATATAATATAAAGTATAAATAATTTCGATAAAAAACAATTATAAATTAGGTCGAATGCGTCATTTATGATAATTTTTTTTTATGTGTTCGGTGATTATTGCACCAAATATTAATAGAGACACTGTGACATTATTAGCTGCGATACACAGTGAAAAGGTAAAAGATTCTTTTTTCCGAAAATCTTTATCTCTGTGGAATCGCATCGAATCGTAACAAAATCTAAAAAAAAAAAAAAGATACGGTTCGTGATTCGAGGAAACTGCTTGCCAATTTTTGTCAAGAGATTCTTTGTCGATTCGGAGAACACTGGATATGGAGAAAACACGCAAAGCAGGTGATCGCCGTGAAGCGCACAACTCCCTATTTGCCCTGGCGGACAGTCGGGGTTTCAAAAAAAAATGAAATTTAAGATATAAAAAAACATCTTCCTCGATGCATCTAATTTTTGTCTCCATTCAACGTTCCCACATTTTCTCGGATTTGTCTTTGGTTGGGTCCTCGCGACTCTACGCATAATATATTTACACGGTGACCGGGGTGGGGTATGGGTTACGAGGTGGCGGGCACGGTCTGGTCGTAACTGGCGTCGGGTCACGTGTAATGGTCGAAAATAAGGATAATAACGGCGCGACGTTACCGGGAGTGCGAGGAGGAAGGGACCCGGAGAGTCGTGCGTGCCATTTACAGCAGCAGTACCAGTAGCAGCGGCAAAGCTACGAGGCTCCGTCGCACATAGTCTCGCGCACTCACGGAGCTCCGCGATACATATGTGCGGCACATACAATGGCCCAACGTTGGCGCGAGAGAGTTTTCGTGTACGTGCACGAAGCGCTATGTGGGTGAGTCGCACAGCGTTCGCTGGGCTTTCGACACTGGCAGTGTCCGCGCGGAGGCTCACTAGCGACACCGCCGTCGCTCGGAAGCGACACAGAGTCACGCCAGTGGAAAGAGGCGGTAACAGCACCGCCGAACCTAGCCGGAGAGCCGCGCCGAGCGAAACACAGCGAACGAGGCTAGCCAAGCCACCCAGTCGGCCGGGTCATTATGACTGCTGCCGGGCTAGCGCCAACGGGCTATGCATCATTAATGGTCCTCGTGCCACTGCCAGCCACCGCTCTCCCACGATCCAACGAACGACCCGCAGCGGAGCACCAGAAACCTCGAGGCTCACCGAGAGCCGGGCGACCCGCACGTACGGACACACGGACAGGCGTAACTCCGACATGCCCGCATTTTCATAATTTTCTGCACTATCAGGAACCCACCGCGACCGCGAGAACGAGAGCCGGTGGCTTTTCTCTACCGCGTATGTGCCACGATGTGTTTTGGGAAACAACGATGGGGGCATTTTTTTCTTGGTTACTGAAAGTGGCGAAGAAAAATTCGGGCTTTTTTCGATTTTTCTGACACATTGAACGGAAAAGCGTCATTACTGGACCACTGAGAGAAAACGTTTGCAATATTCATTTGAGAACTTTCGTACAATTGGAGGGATTTGAGGTCCATTCTTGGGACAGTTTTTTTTTTTTTTTTAAATTGACCACTTTAACGAATGGACAGTCCCAGTTTCATCAATGAAGTTTGAGATGTTCTTGTCTTTTGCCGATTTTAGTGAATCGATTTTAGTGAAATTCGGATTGTGATCTATCTTTCGATGCCTCGAGTAGAGTCCAATCTACCGCACCGCGGGCCATTGTCGTATCGCCGAGAAACTTTTTGTTTCGTAACATGGTCCGTAAGCGAACAATAAAAAAATTTCGGGAATAAAACGCTCACGACAGTAAGTCGTATCTCACTTTGAACAGGTTCTATCCTCTGAGATATTAGGCTCATAATGGGTTCAACGAAGACGAATTTTTTGAGCTCAAAACGCCCAAACTAACAATTTTTTATGCTCTTGCCATTCCCGTCTATCGACTCGATTAAACTTTTATTTCTGACTGTTCTGACATCTCGAAAGGAGCTTGACGCTCCGTAGTCGCGTTGCCTCGTTGCTTTGCTGAAAGTGGTCCATTCATTAAACCGATCCAACCACGCGTCCTCTAAAATTCTCTGCGATTTCCAGGTTCTCCAAGTTTTCCCTGGCCAACCAAAACTCCCAAGACCTCTTTCCAACAATCCGTAGAATTTTCATTCAATTTAAAAAAAATTACCAAATTCACAAAAATAATTAAAGCGTCGACATGTGGAAATGTGCAAAACCTTTTTTTACCTCGCCTAGAATTGAGTTGCAGGGCACTTAGCGCTCTGCCGGTGTAATTCTGCGAATGAATTTTAAATATCGGGGTCAGCTACGGCAGTGTAAAGTCGTGTCACCCTTCAATTTGAAAAATCAACCCATTCGTCATCGGTATCGGCGGTATAATCGGAGAAAATTCGTAAATAAAATATCGCGATAAGCACGTCACGTAGGCTATAGGCGAGGGTGATATACACGCGCAGGAGACATACATAGCGGCCGGTTAACAGGTAGTTGATTCCTATTGCTACCAAACGTGTCCACGCAAGCCATACACTTCCACACGCGTCGTATTATACGTACACTTGTACATAGGACACTGTAACATGTGTAACAGTGTGCAGGCGAGAGGAACTGCGGCTTCCCGGCATTTTCCGTGATTACAGTCTACGCGCCGGACGGGGAGCGCGAGCGCGGTCTGCATTTAAGGGTTAACGTTGGATATTACCAGCATTATACGCGCCAGGGAGCTAGTCCACTTAGCGAGGATAACCCCGTTAAAGTTACGCGCCCGCCTATATACTTTCGACCGCCTCGCCGTTCACCGGCCATATCCCTTCGTGCCCTTTCCCTCCTCCGCGCGGCAGGCACCTATATCCATTTTGTACAACCCACATCGGCGGAGTAATTCAGGCTGATATCGCCGATCGTTACATCGTCGTGCAAGACGATCGAATCGCCCCGAGACGAGGTTAAAGGCCGGGAAGGGTGCGATCATCAATTTCGGTCCATAATAAACGCTGTTTTATTTATTTTTCTCGGTGAAAAAGAATTTTTATCGGAAATCGTTCACAACGGTATTCCGATCGTCCGAAAAAATCTTCAGATCCGCAGGTCAACATTTTCGGAATTATTTTTTTTAAGCTTTTTTTAAGAGAAATTTTTCCTTGATTTTTTAATATTCGGAGCTGAGAAATTTTTCACATCAGAACACCGTTGCAAACCTAAATCGGGAGAATTATCCTGGGTGATATTGCCGATCGTTACATCTTGGTAAAAGACGATCGAATCGCCGCGAGTCGAGGTTAAAGGCCGAGAAGGGTCCGTTCATCAATTTCGGAGAATAAAAAACGCTTCCTATTTATTTTTCTCAGTGAAAAAGAATTTTTATCAAAAATCCCCCACAATCGATCATTCACAACAGTATTCCGATCGTACGGAAAAATCTTCAGATCCGGAGGTGAAAATCATCAGAATTTTTTTTTTAAGATCTTTCTTAAAGAGAAACTTGTGCTCCAATTTTTAATACTCGAACCTCAGAAATTGTTCGCGTTGCAAACATTTTTTAATCCATGTTTTTTTTAACACCAACGAGTAAAATAAATCCTTCATTTTCGAAATCGTCGGACTCCCTCTAAGTTTCACGAACCCACATAAATAATCTTGATACAAAACTACATCACAAATTTGTGATTTCTTTAAGAAGAAAATTTTCATCGCTAAAATATGGTTCGCAAGGGGGCTCGGTCGACCGGTGAGTCATCGGCCCATTTGACCGGTTGTTCACCAACCGGCATCGCCAGGTCGGTGTCGAAGGTTCGAGGTCCATCGGGCCGGAGCGTCGGGGTGGAAGAGCATGGTCGAGCTTGCGAGCCACTATGGTGCGCCGAGGGCCGAACAGCCAGGGTCGTCTCCCCG
The DNA here is from genome assembly GCA_917499995.1 of Ichneumon xanthorius. Lineage (NCBI taxonomy): Eukaryota > Metazoa > Arthropoda > Insecta > Hymenoptera > Ichneumonidae > Ichneumon > Ichneumon xanthorius. Next base: position 12,221,102 of record OU824205.1, on the reverse strand, counting down.
GTTCAGGACCTCCTCTCGCACCGGTATTCCTCTGCCTTGCTGAAAGTTGCGTCGTGCACTATGCACGCGGATACCGTGCGAATGAATATAGTGCCGGCCCGCTATAGTGATAGAAGCGCCGGGACGAAAAGGGCTTTTGGACATGAATGTTGCGGATGGCGGAACATAACGGTGAAGGACGGTGTGGCTCCGCGTTGCTGGGAACGTAGACCGGGGTCGATACGAGCTTTTCCACGGGCTCGCTCTGCCTCGGCCAAAATGCTCGAGGAAGTAGGTATACATAGTGCATGCATGCACACGGACCCTCGTGTGGCTCTCGGGGCAATACTGCAGGCTGGCTGGGTTTCCCATGCCGCCACTTTCGCTTCCCTCGTACAGTATCCACCTTCTAAATACGGACTGCACGGTAACCGTGCCTGTGGTGAAGGCAAATTCAGCCGCATGGTGGCGAATGGCACAGTGCATGTTTTCGGATATGAAGATATAAAATTGGGAGGACGAAGAAATTAGGAGGAAATCAACTATAAGTTAAAACTTAAGAAAATGTATTCGATATTATGTAAAGGATTTATAGGGATTTTTTTACAGCGGTAAACGAATGCATTAACTTGTTTTAAAGTGTGAACCCTGAATAATAAAATTCATTTTTACACCCTTGAAAAAATGTATTCGATATTCTGTAAAGGATTTATAAGCATTTTTTTACTCGATTCAAGAAAATCCATTCGATATTCTGCAAAGGATACAAAACGATTTTTTTTACACCTTTAACAAAATCCATTCGATGTTCTGCAAAGGGTTTAAAACGATTTTTCACCCTTCAAAAACTCCATTCGATATTCTGATTTAAAATGCTTTTTTTACACCCTCAAAAAAATCCATTCGATTTTTGTGAAGTCCTAAATAACACATCTATCTATTCAATTTCTTATCTCGCCCCAAATGGAAAAACCACGGCCCTCGATCGCTAAAGATTGTCGCGACTCAACAAACGTCAAAGCCGCCGATTCATTATTCGTTAAGTATCCGCTATTCGAGAGCAAGGTCGTGTACTTTCCAGACCCTACAATTTCCCGAAGGCTACGTCGAATCGTCACTATTTCCGTATCGTTCACGGTTCGTCTATTTTTACGATTCGCCTCGGAGGTAAGCGCAGTCCCCGGTAAGTGGATCTACCTCGACATGCCGGCGAAGGTATCGAAACTCGGGGGAAAAACGGCGACCCCGAAGAGTACCGAATCCGTCACCCTCTCCGTCTGCTATACCTACTGCGCCACACACGAATCGTCGAATCGCCGTGCGGAGAAATTTCCGCATCAAACGGAAGTGGGCACGAACGCTCCAGAAACTAAAGTAGAAATTGACCCGTTAAAACCCATACAAAACCAATTTTGATTCCGTTTTCATTGATTTTTTTCATGTCACTATTTAAACCATACAATACAATGGGATACAATGAAATACAATGGGACTAATTTTTCCCTAATAGCCTGGATGTGTCCCCTGTAAAATGGAGTTCGAAATTTGAAAATCGGACCATTTTTAAAAAACTATAATTTTTTTCCACAAGAAGTGCTGTTTTTGCCAATTTTCGTTACGTTTTGGACTTTAAGGGTGATCAGCACCCCCCAAACTTGAACCAAATCAAATTTGCCGCATACTCTTCCTTATGAAAAAACGAACAGCTTCATGTGCGGCAAAACCCATTTACTGCTCATAGAACCCTTCTACGTTGAAGAAACTGGGGTAGGGTAAAAGTGGGGAATATGGCCCGGTCCATATATCATTGATCTACATGTTAATCGAGGTGGGCCATATTCACCACTTTCACCCTACATATGTACCCCAGTCATGTGTTAGATGGTAAAAAAAAAGATACCTGAGTTCTAGGGTTAAAAGATATTACGCGTCGCCATATCACCTTGATTTACCTTATATCGAGACTCGGGCGAAAAAAAGCGACCCTGAAGAGTACCGAATCCGCTATACTTCCTCTCCGTCTGCCATACCCACCGCCATACCCACAGCTCCACACACGGATCGTCGAAGAGCCGCGCGGGAAAGTTTCCGCATCAAACGGAAGTGCGCACAAACGCTCCAGAAACATTCCGACGGTGGCTCCGAGTTTCCGCCGATCCCCGACCACGTACGGTGATAATTCTCCCAAAGCCCCCGATGCAGATCTCTGCTCTCGCCTACGGAGAGATCCACCTTTATGCCATTCCGCTATTCCGTCTCAAAGCCGCGCGGACCGCGTCCCGTGTCGCTAATAGCCTGAAATATACGACACACGTACTCCGCTCTATCCGCCGTGAACACACGCGCGCACACATGCACACACATGCACACACATGCACACACATGCACACACGTCGCTGTATAACGAGGGAGGTGTCGCCGGCACGAACGTCGACTGCCGGCGGGTAATCTCGCGTGCAGATCGATGCCGCGATACGCGTGGGGCGACAAGTTCCCGGTGCAGCCGGGGTGGCAGGCGAAAGAGGATGGATTGAAGCAAAAGTAATAAGCAGCCCGGAGGAGTCGGGGGGAGAGGCGGACGGAAGCTCGGCGTTTGGAATCGCGCCTATCGCCGGTATAGTCGCGGCTCCATTGAACTTCCGACTATCAGAGAACGAGAAGAAAAAGAAATAAAAAGAGGCACTCGAGTATTAGGACCGATGTGGGTGGGGTCTTCGTGTATGCGTGACTATGCACACTCGACATTTGCATACTCCGGACCGTGCGAATAGCTCTCCGCGACGCACAGGCTCGAGCCTCGCGCACGTGTGCGGACGTACAGTGGAGCACCTTGCGAGTTCACGCGGTAAGGAACGACCGACTTTACGGTTAAAAGAGTTTTCGCTCTTTTCGATAGAACTTATTGTCAGACAATTTTTTATTTGTTACATTTCGGATCGAGCCATCCGGCGATGGTTTTAGAAACTAAAGTACTAGGAAACGTTGTCAGTGAGACGGGAAATAAATGGAAGGATTTGTATATTCAGATCTGATCGAAAGATGTTTGTCGCTTATTTTAACAAAATTATATTAATAATCGCGAAATTATTTTTTACTGTTTTTAACGAAATCCTTGGGCGATTTTCGGTTACGGGAGTTTCGTGCTGCTCTTCTGAAAAATTGTTGGTGAGACGGGAAATAAAAGGAAGGGTTTGTGTATTCAGACCCGATCGAAAGATGTTTGTCACTTATTTAATAAAATTATCTTCACGAAAAGTCGTATTCCGATTTCGCGAAATTATTTTTTACTGTGTTTTTAACGAAATCCTTGGAACTTTTTTCGTGACCAGAACGCTCATTCTGATACTTAAAATTCACCGAAAAATATTTCAAAAACATTTATCATCTTGCGGATTATTTTTTTTAATCAGCAGCACGAATGATCAGTGGCGACTGGTGAGGAGCAAACATTTTTTCACTTCAGATATAAATCTTATTAATTTAATAAAAATAATAACATACAATTATTCCCTATAACTATAACAATTTGTCCAAAGTTTCCGTACCAAACCTTGATACACAAAGCAAGTGTCAAATGTACAGGTCGAAGAATCCCGCCAACAGAAAAAGTCCCAAAACACATCTCGCCCTATTTTCCCCTAAATCCTCACCCAACCGCCCTTTTTCCCAAAAAAAAAAAAAAAAAAAAAAAAATCCCATCCGCCTCACGAGACTCTCTACTGTACTCGACGATATTCGCCAGGTACACACAGAGTCGGTGCAATAACGCCGTACACTCGAGCGGTGGCTGTCGGTGGGTTGGAGAGTGTCGGGTCGGGCAGTGTCGAGCGCGGCTCGCGCGCGCGTTTGCTTGTACAAGCACCGATGATTACCCGGCACGTAGGTACGTACGAGCTCGCGGCGCTGGCCTGGTCATGAGAGGCTTGCGCGAGGCTGATGGCGAGAGGAGAGAGAGAGAGTGGGTGGGATTCTCGAGTACCGAAAGGTTGTTTTCTCGCTCTATCTCGCTCCGCTACCGATGTCGCTGCGGCACGACGCGATAACGCGTACACACACGCACACATGCACATACGTGTATAGCGAGTGATTGGGGAGGGTTCGGTCGGTCGGAAACGTACGCGGTACGGCGCAGCGCAGCGCGTACGTTCGGTGCGAGGACGGGGAAGCGGCAGCAATGCGCACGCTGCGGAAGCGGAGAATTGTCCGGGGAAGGGTCGGTTGTATATGCCGTACGTATAGCAATAACAGTGCCATGCAGCGTACGTACACGGGCTCGCCGTACGATGGAGCGTTGTAAGCCGGAGTGCGGGAGGAGAGCGAGCGAGCGGGGATATTAGAGAGAAGGGAACGCGGTGCGGAGCAACGGCGTTAATGAGCCCCGTCTCTTCTTGTAGCGGGTAATGCCTCGTCGTCGGGTTGCATGTTGCCACCGGGGGGTGTGGAGGGTTACACTCCCACACCCGAGACACTGCAACGCGTAGGTGACTGTGCAAGAGAGCGGCCAACATTTTAGATTAAAGTCGGGAGCGTGCGGAGTGCTCGTACGCATAAATTAGGCGTTTCATGCATATTCCGGACGGATAGTCGGCACGGTGTCTCGGGATGTGTGTATCGGGAGTGGATCGAGTATGGGTTTTTTTTTTTTTTTTTTTTTTAGAAATTAGTCGCTTCGGGAAGGCAAAACGATAGAGCGGGAAAAATTCTTGCCGTTAATGGTTGATGCCGTTAACCGTTAATGTTTATTATAAATAAATAGTAAAAGTGGATATATTTATTATTGGTTTTATACTTTTATCTATTATATTTATGAATATGTATATTAGATTAAAGTCGGGAGCGTGCGGAGTGCTTGTACGTATAAATTAGGCGTTTCATGCATATTTCGGACGGATGCATGGATATTTTTTTCGATAGTTCGGGAGAGCATCTTGCAAGTTATTTGTAAATATTTATATACATTATTATATTGGATTATTATATTGGAAACTTTTTTGCATAAACTGTTTCCGAAATTTCAGGCAAAAGCCTTGTAATTTTTAAATCCGGTATTTTTATTTTACAAGAAAAGTACATTTATGTTCAATTAATGTAAGTAACGGAGGCAAATTTCAAGTTCCAGTATATTACATTTACAATAAATTTTTTCAGTGTAAATAAATAGTAAATGTAGATATGTTTGTTATTTGTTTTATACTTGTATCTATTATATCTATAAATACACATAATAATTAATTAATTAATAAAAAGATTTTTACCTTTGTATATGGGGTTAATTTTCATAGACGTATGTATCGTTCGGTACGTTAATAATTTGATCAGGTATACGGTAGATCTGAGCTAGCTTGGGCTGCTACAAACGCTGCAAACGCGTGTCTGAGCACACACGCCTGTATCTACTTGCGAAGTATACACACCAGTGATCCATACACTCCGGCGTGGAAACAGAGAACGTAGGTACACATATAACTATACTGCAGGTACGCTACCTAATAATACAACCGTGCAGGTAGATACTGGAAAATTATTGATCAAGGAAAGCAAGAGAATAGTCCAGAGAACCATCTCGCATTAAGGCTTATGGTTTTTACTATTCAAATTATGACCGACCCGCACAAATTGTAAATAAATAAATAAATTATTGAACAAACAAAAATCTTTTAATGTCGATAAAAAAATTGACTTGCGCTGGGCATAGACACTGAGAAAAAGGATAGTATTTCCTACTATACCGAATAATTTCCAGGGAAAACGTCGGTATAGATCATTTCTGGTAGGGGAGAGCGAGGCAAAATGGGACAGTGGGGCAAAACGCAATTTTCCAATAACTTTTGGATGGTGGCGATGGTGGTTATTGGGGCAAAACGGGGTTGAAAATCCGGATGTATCGTTAGAATAAAATGGAGCTTCCAAAAATTATTGGTAAATTGCGTTTTGCGCCGTTATCCCGTTTTGCCCCACTGTTCCATTTTGCCTCGCTCTGCCCTAGTCCACATTCGATTGATCAAACTATAGTTATGACTGCTACCATGGTTTTTTGTCATTGTTGCAACTATGAAAGGTCGACGTTTTTCTTGGGAACAATTTTTTATGCTAAAAAGTCAGTGTTGTTGCTCTTACTATGCAATTCTTTCTCAGTCTATATTCGTCAGTAAATAAGCGATTCCCTAAGATAAGTGGATCCAAGTTTCCCCGGGCTACCGTAGACGCCGCACACGCGAGTCCGTGTACAAACATCAGTACTGAAGAGCGGGGCAAAATGGGGCAAAACAGTGCAGAAAAACGCAAGTATCGATGGGGCAAAACGAACCAACCAAAAATTACAACAAAAAATTGCATTTTCACCAGTTCCATAACTGTCACTCGTTCAGCTCTTCGTACCGAACCAACGTCTCTCCCGGATAATTCACTTTACCTGCAGTGACAATCAATGCACTACTCCAAAAAGAAGCCTAAATCATCGAGCGCCTATGCGCTCAATCATGGAGAGAAATATTTACGATCCAACCAAATAAACTAACCCAAAATTTCGTAAAAATGCAATCCTGCCCCATTTTGCCCCCGGCGATATTTATTTCCAGAATATCAAAACCGACCGTTTCAGCAAAACCCAGCAATTCAGTCCGCTCTAGAAGCAACGTCGATTTTCGCCCGGCTGTCCCATTTTGCCCCGCTAGTCCCTACCTACTTGCTGTAACCCCGAGCAGAAACTCGGAGCTCACACGGAAACCCACACACAGCTCTGCGCAGGTACACTACCTAATAATACAAGCCGGTAGGTAGATACTAGACAGAAATACGATACGAGGCATGCACACGTGTCTCTCCTAGCCGGCTCGTCCGTCGCGCTTCTCGGTCGGCCGGATCGCCGGGGGCCGGCGGGGGGGGGAGGAGGGGGGAGGGGGAAGGGGGGAGGCAGTATGAGCGGAGGCCCGCGGCGTCCGCGTCTCGGCAGAGAGGCCGCTCGGCCTTGCCAGTTCCGCCTGGCTCTCCGGTCGTGTCCCCATCGAGGATATACGTTTCGCCGGGCGCGACGACGGCTTGGCCCGGCAAAGCGCCGTGCTGCGCACGCGGGGACCCCAGAGGCTCCGGAGGCGAGCTGCCGGCATCGTACTCGGTGGCGCGCAAAAAAAAAAAAAAAAAATGAAAAAAAGTCTCTCCGCTTCCCTCCGGTGCGATGCTACAACGCCGTAATTTTTTTTCCCCATTTTTTTTTTTTTTTTTTTTTTTTCTTCATTTTTCTCGCCGGTTCCTTTCGCTCTCTACTTCGCCGTGCCGAGCAAGAAAGGAGAGCGCTCCCCCCCCCCCCCCCCCCCCCCCCTCCTCCCTCTTTCTATCTCTCTCTGCTCCGCATCGACGGTCGCTGTTTTGTCCTCTTTTTTTTCTTTCGTTCTCTCCCCCTCGTTTTCCTCCTCGGCTCTTCGCCTCTCGCCGCTTCTCCGAGATATCCGTTCGTCTCTCGAAACGCGCTCGCTGCCTCGGCTCGGAATCTCCCGCTGATAGTGTGCGCTCGCACACCGAGAGCCGGCCCGTTCGGTTCCCTCCGCCTCGCTCGGTTTCGCGAGGCAGAAGCTGACTCTCGGGATTCTGCGGCTGTACGGGACGCTCGTGGATACTTTCCTTTTAGTGCTCCTTCGCACAGTCACCGATACTCCGTCGAGACCTCCGCTATCGTTAGTGGGGGATTTTTTTTCTCGTTTCTCTGTTTTCCCCGTAGCACGATACATAGATATGGAAGCGATAGGTAGGGCTGATGCCCCTTGCGAAATAACCAGAGATAATATGTACCACGTACTTTTGATACACCGAGAGAAAAATCAGACATGAGAGGTTGACCCAAACAGATATGGTTGGTTCAATGACGATTTAAGTGGCTTAACGGTGGTTAAGCCACCTAAATCGTCATTGAGCCATCCATATTTGTTTGGGTTATGTTGTTAACTCAACCTCTTGGTGAGGTTGAATACGGCGAATCTCATGGTGAACTTGAATCAGCAGATCTCATCGAGGCTGAGCCAACCTCGGTGAGGTTGGCTCAGCCTCAACCTAAGTCGTCATTGAGCCAACCATATCTGTTTGGTATTATGTTGTTAACTCAACCTCTCGGTGGAGAGGTTGAGTTAACAACATAACGTTGGCCTCTGCCTCTTGGTGAGGTTAAATACGACGAAACTCATGGTGAACTTGAATCAGCCTCAACCTAAGTCGTCATTGAGCCAACCATATCTGTTTGGTATTATCTTGTTAACTCAACCTCTCGGTGGAGAGGTTGAGTTGACAACATAATGTTGGCCTCTACCTCTTGGTGAGGTTGAATACGGCGAATCTCATGGTGAACTTGAATCAGCAGATCTCATCGAGGCTGAGCCAACCTCAGTGAGGTTGATTGATTCAAAATTGAGGTTGACTCAACCTCAATGAGGTATTTAGCCTCACCGAAAGGTTGAGTCAAGCTTAGGTCGTTAACTCAGCCTTTCGGTGGTTGAGCCACCTAAATCGTCATTGAGCCAACCATATTCGGTTGGCGCAAGCGCTCGTGTATGTTCGCTCCATCCCCGTTTTTTCTCTCAGTGTGGATATGAAAGCAATAGGTGGGGTAAATGCTCCTCGCAACGTAACCAAAGGTGATAAGGTAAAAGACCCAGTTTATGACACTTCTACGCAACTCTCTTACTTTAAACGTGGAATCATTGGGATAAACAAGGAGGACCAAGAGTCGCAGTTTTTGACCCCCCGAACGTGCGCTACCCATTGGCTGTATATCAAATGGGGGGGGGGGGGAACAAACTGGGTCAGTCTCAGAAACTGGGTCCTTTACCTTATGTACCACGTACTTCCAATAGGACTACTGTGTATCTATCAATCACGGAAGAATATATAGATGCCAAATAAGAGTCACCACACAATATAATATCATATAGTGACCCATAGTACAACTAAGGCATAATAAACATACATACACACTGTGCCCCTACAAGTGTACAGCTACGAGTCCCTCCCTCAAAGGGCAAGAGTTACTTATTTCATAATTAAGCACAGGTACTTTTTTACATTTTATTTCCAGCTTTGTACTTCCATAATGTTCTTACTTCTGAAATAAACATTATAAAATTTTTAAAAAGACTTCCGCTGTCGCTGCACCGACAACGCGACTGGCTGTTACTACTTGCGCGGCTCTCGCAGCTTTGAGTTCCGTTTCCACGGTCCTGGCTCTCGGTCTTCGGGACGACGTCGGGCACTCAAAGCGACGGCGATGCGGAAGAGCCAACGAAGTTCGCCGAGGCCGCTCCGAAGTCGAGGGAAGTACGGAAAGATGAAAAAGACCGGGAAACCGCGAAGAAATTGTTTCTTCCGTCTCTGCTCGTCGCCTATGCGCGACCCGCGCTTTTGGACCGCTAGACCGAAAAAAGAGTTTACTTAACTTTATGAAAATCCTTTAGTTGAGGCGAGTAAAAGTTAATTGACAACAAAAAAAGTGGTAAATCCTTTGATCGCTAAAAAAAAATGTATGTGGCTCAATTAAAATGTCGTCTTTTTCTTAGCAGTCAAAATATGTATCGATATGTATCTTAGGGTCGAACTTTAAGAGATTAGTTTGGACTTGAGATCAATCTTAATATCAAAGTTTGGGCCCACTACTTCATAGCGTACTTTAGATACATCTTAAGATCGAACTTGATTTCGTGCTTACGTTTGATCTTAAGTTCGAACTTGATTTCGTGCTTACGTTTGATCTTAAGTTCGAACTTGATTTCGTGCTTAAGTTTGATCTTAAGTTTAAACTTGATTTCGTGCTTAAGTTTGAACTTGAGTTGGAATTCGAATTACAATCGAATTTGAATCTAACTTAAGATCTTCAGCACGCAATGAAGTTCGGGTCAATCTCCGATCTTAAGTTCGATCTCAAGAGCGACCTTAAGTTCAACGTCTTAAAATTGGAACCTTAGCAGGCAAAACGGAACAGTTGGGCAAAACTCAATTTTCCAATAATTTTTGGATGCCCCAATTTGGCCCAACGATAAACCCGGATTTCCAATCCCGTTTTACCCCACTCACCACCGTCGCCCCCATCTAAAAGTCATTGGACAATTGCGTTTTGCGCCGTTGTCCCATTTTGCCCCGCTCTCCGCTATATACATATTATATATCGATGGTCCAAACCAGAAGGGCGTATAAGAATAGGATTTCAATACATCATACGCCCTTACCGAATTAGGCCATCGATGTATATAGCGTATGTATGGTATCTGCACGGTTCGAGACCCGAGACAAGAATAATGGCCTCTGTGCTCTCTCCGCTGGTCCGTGAAGCCTTCCGTCTCTTGGTAGACCGCGCCGACGGTTCTCTCTCGCCGCGTTAAATGTACATGAGTAATGACACTGCGTACACGCTCGAGTTGTACGTACATAGTGCACACACGTGTGTGTACATATATGTACACACGGGGTGGATGAAACTTTGAGGAACGCGGAGGAGAGGGATTTCGCACGGGATAGACAAATGTCGGCTATGTGGGACAACGCCTTGCCACTTACACGGAGGGAAACGAGCAGCGCAATGCGAGTGAATAAGGAATGTGCAGGGCAGGCGCGGTTTTTTTAAAAATACGTATAATGAGTCGGTAAATTTTTATATTAAACTGTCGGCCTAATCGAACTCGAATGTAGGGTAAGTCAGGGTGATATGGCCAACGGTAATATATTTTAACATAACAAACGAATGGCGCTGCCGTTTGCGGTTTTTAGTAGGGTAAAAGTGGGGAATATCGCCCGGTCCATATATCATTGATTTACGTGTTAATCGAGGTGGGCCATATTCAACACTTTTACCCTATATGTGGATCTAATATGATCGAATTTTTTTTTTTATGTATGAGTCGGTGAATTTTTATATTAGACCATCGGACAAATCGAGCTTGAATCTATATTCGAGCTCGATTTGACCGATATTACCATTAAAATATATTATCGGTGGCCATATCGCCCTGACTTACTCTATAGTAAGTCAGGGCAATATGGCCACCGGTAATATATTTTAATATACCAAACGAATGGCGCTGTCGTTCACATAGTGTTTAGTATATGGGTGTGTAATATGATTGCATATGTTTTTAAATTATGTATAAGTCGGTGAATTTTATGACCCTTAAGATATCCGAAAATTGCCGTCCGATACGACGAACATCGCATGAGCTCTTTAGAACACTTTGGGACAAATTCTTTTTAAAAAATCAAGATTTTCTCAAAACTGCTCCAAAAATTCCGAAAAAAATCCTGAAAAATTTCGAAGGTGTAAGGAATTTGAACTTTCTCCAACCCTACAATAAAACACTCTAGTCTCGAAGAAACTTCTCACCCTCGTCGACCAAATTCCTCGCTCCCCCGATAATTCCCAACGCCCAATCGTCGTAGGTAAAATCTTCGATCACCCGGTACGTAGTCGAGCAGGTACGAGCGCTAGGTACGACGCATTCCGTCGCGGTTCTCTCGAGCTCTTTGGCTCGGCTCCGCGTACCGACGTTCGAGCGGCTCTCGTCCCGATCGCCTCGTTGCGGCGCGGGCGTGCATCGTCGTTTTGCAATCCCACTCTCCGTCTCTCTAGCGGATGACAGCGTCGGATAGGCGAACCGTGCAAAAGAAAGGAAGCAAAAAAGCGAGTGACTCGGAGAGACACGCTCGCGGAAACTTCGAACGTGCGAGAGAAATAGACACACACACATATATATATATATACATACATATAAAGCGCTATTCAACGAGGGGGACGCAGAGTTCCAAAAGCTTCGGATCATAAATCAAGCCCTCCGGGGTCGTCACGTACGCGCGCGCCTGTTCGCATCGCTCGGTTGTCCGTCCGTCCGTCCATCCGTCCGTTCGGAAACCCGCGAATTCCCCCCCCCCTCTCCACCCCCCCCCCCCTCCCCCCGTCACATAAACGAGAGCGTCGAACGCGATTCGGCGCATCCTTTTCCTCTCTCGCTCTCTCTTGCCGTTCCCGAACGAGCTACCGCACGCAAAGGGGGCTTTATAGTCATCACCGATAGGCGCGCGGGCTCGCCGTAGTAGAAACGGCAGTTGTGTGCGTGTACGGGCGGACACGAGGGCACTCAAACACGACCTGACTCTATACGCTGCCCCGCTAGGCTCTCCGGTCCTCGGCTATATAGTAGATTTCGCTGTCGAATAAATACCCGAGGCTGTTGGGTCGCGTATGTATGTATATGTGTGTATGCGTACGTGCATGTGTGTATGGATATGTGTATGTGTGTATATGGAGGGGCATTACAGTAGAGAGAACCCGCACAGAGAGCGGCGCGTGCACGTCCTTGCAAGTGAGCTTGCGGCACGTTTCACCCGCATAACACATCAACGGGCTTGTGTCCGTGGGTAGCGACTGTGGACGTTTCTGGGCGAATGGGCAGAACCCAGATCGTCGCGCGCAAAGTACATGTGTGTATGTGCGAGCCGTTGACTTGAAGATTTTTTACTTTTCGACAGTCTTTTGGTGTAGCGAGGACGATGAGGATGGTTGAGAGAAATTTTTTTTTTTTTAAGATAGGAGGCTTTGTGGGGAAGGTCCTGAGATTTTTTTGAGAATTTGTTGTTTTTTTTTTATTTACGTAATTGTAAAAGTATGGTTGAAATTTGAAAATTGATGTCTTCGTAGCAGTGCGGTCGATCGAATGAAAAGTTTACAGTTTCATGAACGCACTACTGACAAACGTCCAATCCAAATTTCGAAAAATGATAATTGTATAGAATACGCAACATGTTTTTTTTTCAAAAGTTTACGTAATTCTAAAAATATCGTAAAAGTTTGAAAACCGATGTGTTCGTAGCAGTGCGGTCGATGGAAAGAAAAGTTTACAGTCTCACGAGCGAGCTATTGAAAAACCTCCCGTCCAAATTTCAAAAAATTGTATAGAATAAGCAATAATAAATATACATATTTTTTTAATTTACGTAATTCTAAAAATATCATTAAAACTTAAAAATGAATGTCTTCGTAGCAGTGCAGTCGGTCCAATGAAAAGTTTACAGTCTCACACGAACGCGCTACTGACAAACCTGCCGTCCAAATTTAAAAAAAAATTATGGTTGTATAGAAAGTGTTATAACATATTTACATAATAATTTTGTTTTTTTTTTAAGTTAACCGAAAACTCAGACAGGTAAAACTACGATCGTCCCTCCGGTCAATCATACCTCGATAGCTTGGGCACTAAAAAAAGCTGTGCCCGAATTGCACACACTCCGTATCTCCCTTATCACCGCGCCGGATACATTACTACCCTCTCGTCCGCACTCGCGCCCTATCTGGAAACTGCACGAGAGAACCCTGCACATATCGCACGTACGATATATCGTCCAGCAATACGAGCAAAAAAAAAAAATAAAAAAAAATAAAAGACTGTCGGGAGTTTCGCAAAAGCCAGAAGCAGTGGTCGGTATCCCGGAGGAAGGACCGTGAGAGGCTCGGTAGTCGGGAGAAGCGAATGAGTGTCTCGAGGAAGAGTGTGTGGGCGAACGTAACGGAAGCTACGTACGAAGAAAATCCCCCTCGGTGGAGAAGATCCTCGAGCCTTCCCGACGGGCGAGAAGGCCGGGAACGACTCTCAGCACGTTCCGCGATTATATCTATACACATATATGCGCATATATCTGTCGCCATCCGGGAATCAGAAGGGTCTATCTCCCACCCTTTAACACCCAAAACCATCCAAGATGCGCCCTTCTGCTTCCCACACTCCCCTATATCTGCCGTAAGCGCTATACACGCCTCACACCTATACATATGTACATACATACATACATATATGGATATATATATAGACATATATAGACATATATAGATATATATAGATATATAGAGACATATATAGACATATATGTGTATATCTATACATATATAAATGTACGTATGTATGAATGTGTGTATGTCAATGTTAGCGGCTTCGCGCACTCTTTCGCCTCCCGCCTCTTTCTATTTCACAGCGCAAGTTCGAACGCCCACCCTCTGGAGCAGTCTTACCTCTAAACGACCTTCCATCCGTGTGGCAAGCGAGCAGCGCGAGAAATCCTTGTGCCGCCGAGCGAGAAGAGGCCAAAGAGAGAGAGAGCGATGGAGAGCGAGGGTGGGAAAACTCCGACGTGGGAGGTTCGGGGTGCGGCCCGGAGCACTTTGCGAGACGAACGGAGATGGATGAATGGGGGAGAGAGACGTGTATCGCGAGGCTGTAGGAACGGAGAAAGAGGGCCGGAGGGACGGGGAAGGTGCGCGGCGAGGGGGACGAAAAGGTTCGAGACCTTCCGAGACGCGCGGCAGGGCAGGGCAGGGATGGACGGGAATTCTGTGCGGCTCGTTCTCGCTTCCTCTCGCTTCCTACCGCGCGCTCTACCGCCCTCTCGCTCCTACTCGTGGATGTAGAGAGAACCGGGCTGAGATGGGTGACGCATGTGTCGCGTGGATGAGGCACTTAATTGTTCTTTTTTTCTTTTTTTTTTTTGTTGAGAAGAAAATGAAGGAGATGTGGGTGAGCGATAGGGAGGCGATCGGACAGCGCGGAATGAGGTGCGATTAACGATCAGTACACTAAAAAAAGAAAATCGCTTTTCGATTGTCAGAGGCATTTTTTTTACTGCAATTCTACTTTCAATTCTTACGGTTCAATGTGATATTGAAACGACGGCGAGACTATAAAGGAGACTTGTTATCGGTTTAATCGCATGTGGAATTGTAAGGGTCGAATTTTAAGACATTAGTTTGACCTTGAGGTCGAACTTAAGATCAAACTTAAGTTCGAACGGAGATCAACTTAAGTACGAACGGAGATCAAACTTAAGTTCGAACGGAGATCAACTTAAGTACGAACGGAGATCAAACTTAAGTTCGAACGGAGATCAACTTAAGTACGAACGGAGATCAAACTTAAGTCCGAACTGAGATCAAACTTAAGTCCGAACTGAGATCAAACTTAAGTCCGAACTTAAGCTCAAACTTAGGCACGCAATGAAGTTCGGGCCCAACTTTGATTCTAACTTTGATCTCAAGAGCGATCGTAAGATCAAACTAATGTCTTAAAATTCGATCTTAAGAATTGAAAGTAGAATTGAAACAGAGATGAATAACAATTTTTTAATAATAACCTGGTATCGCACGGATGAGAAAAAAGTGCGCATGCAAAAAAGTGACGACGTGACGAAAGGCGCGAGTTGTGCGGCAGTTCCGAGTTACGAAGTTCTGAACTTCATGTACTGTATAGCGGATTGGGAGTTTCTTGATCGTTTTTTTCGGAGCGTTTTTTCGATCGCACGAACGCTCGCGGGATATTATTATCGTGTGTTACGGGAATCGGCGCTTTCAGGAACAGCCGGTGTACGAGTAACGAGTGTATTTTCGGTTCCTTTTAGGGATGTACGCTGAACTTTGCGATCGGAATTACCGATCAAAAAATTCGGCAAAAGATCGGTAATTTTCAGATCGATCAGTAAAAAAAAGAAAGAAAATGTCATTAATTCCGAGAAAAGTCCACTCTCCCAACTTCAGAATCAACGGAGTATGAATTTGGTAATTAATTAGAAGAATCTGTTGCGCATTCGTTAGCAAGGGTGGCGAATATTACCCGCCCCAATTACGAACATTAACCTGAACTCAAACTCATTAACTTATTGCTTCGTTAATGACTTTGGCGGTAATAAAATCAAAGTCCAAATTATTACGAGCTGCCCAAGGGAATAAAAATTATTATTTACAATCAACGTAATTTCCCAAAAATAAATAGTCAATAAATTCTCCTACAATATAAATATTACGATTAAATTTACGAGGAAAAATGCTCACCGCATTACGGAATGTAAAAAAACTCAAGATCCTCGGCAATTGTCTAATTACCCAAACATGCAACTATCCCGATCATTTCTAACTATGCGAAATAACAAATCCAAAAACCACGAAAATGTTCTCTTCCACCAACGCAAAAAAGAAATAAAAATAAAAACACAGTCATCGCATCTCTCCGTTCCTCGCGTTTTGTTTACCATCGGACCGTTCATAATTCTTTTACCGTTTACCCGATCCCGCGTTAAAATCCAGTTCTCCCGACGCGTATATGAGTTACATCAACCGCGTATACTCGCATGCGTACGCACACAGCTATACGAGCTGCCCAATGGAATAAAAATTATAATTCACAATCAACGTAAGTTGCCACAAATAGTCAACAAATTCTCCTACAATACAAATATTACGATTAAATTTGCGTAAACTCAAGATTCTCGGCAATTGTCCAATTCCCCAACTATGCAACGATCCTGACAATTTATAACCATCCGACACGACATATCCAAAAACCACGAAAATGTTCTCTTCCACCAACTAAAAAAAAAAAATAAAAAAATAAAAACAGTCATCGCATCTCTCCGTTCCTCGCGTTTTGTTTACCATCGGACCGTTCATAATTCTTTTACCGTTTACCCGATCCCGCGTTAAAATCCAGTTCTCCCGACGCGTATGCGAGTTATATCGGCCGCGTATGGACGCACGCCTACACAGCTACGCGTCTGCCTACAGTGTTTACTATACAGCTCTCGTTCGGGTAGTGGAGCACTTGGCGGCGCGCGTGCCGACGAGAATTTCGTCCTCTCGGTTCAGTGTACAGTTTCGTCGTCGTCTCTGCCACGGGCTTTCCGCACCGCTTCGCCTCCGCGTCACCAGACGCGCCCCCCCTACCCCCCCCCCCCCGCCCCCGCCCAACCAACTGCCGTCGTTCGCGACCCGTCGGCTAGCTCCCGATCTCACCCTACTCCGTTGTCTTTCACACACACATGCACACATGCACACACACACATACGTTTACGACGCCGCTTCACGTCCTCGCGCTTCGGTAGCCACGAACGCCGCGCCTCGAGGCCTCATCGACTCCACGAGCCAAACGGCTCTCTCGGCGACGCGGCCTCTATCTATCTATGCTCGTGTCTCTCTCGGTCTATCTACCTCAAACTCTAACTGCCCACGAAGACCACCCGCCGCAGGCCTGCACACATCCGTTACGAGAACTCGCTCCCACGCGGTACGTACCAAGAGAGTGGGGCAAGATGGACCCGAGAGACTTGGAACTTTTCTGACGATATGGAGTAAGGATAAATGCAGTTGGAGCGTTGGAAAAGAAGCGTTGGTTTGGGGGAAAGTTGTACGGTTGTGTCATTTGCAATTTTTGTTGTTTTGATTGTTTGCAGAATTGTGACAAATTTGTGGACGAGAGATAGATATATATAGATCGATCCGTGGATCGACGGATTTTGCAGAAATCTATCGTTCGACTTAAATAAAATCCTTCGACTGGATTAAAAAGAGGGGAAGATAAATTTAGAAAAACATTTCTTTAATTAAATAAATTAAAAATTGTAATGTAATTTGGAAAATCGTTCAGTGGAGCGCACAGGCGAATTTGTCCAACGTAAACAAAGTTGTCTTTCTGGTTAATCGTGTCATTCACAATTGTTTTTTTTTGTAGCTTTTTTCTGGTTGTTTGTAGAATGAAGACAAACAAATTTGCGAACAATTTTACCGGTTCTCGCGTAAACCTATCGTTCGATAAAATGTTCGAAAAAATAAATAAAATCGAAAAAAAAACATTTCTCAAATCAAATACAAAAATAAAATAATAATGTAATTCGTCAATTCGTCCAGTGGCTCGCACAGTGCGACTGTCCCGAATTCCTCCAACGTAAACAAATCGATCTAAAACCGGACCCTCCGCCCAAAACCGGCCCCGATTTTCGCGAAATCACACGCAGGCGACAAAAACACTTGCCCGCATCCTCCCCACCAAAAAAAAAAAAACTAGTCCATCTTGCCCCCCAAACTCGTCACGTACAATGGCCCGAGCCGGCTATATCCCAACATATCATACTCCCGATAGAAGCCGCTCTCGCTGGACCACGGGCATAGGCGGCATCCCGCGCACGAACGGCTCCGTTACGCACACGCGCCCATCAACGGACCGCCGCCTTCGCCTCCCGATATCGCAGTCCGCCTCTCTCTCCATCGCGCCGTTCCACGATCCCTCGATATACGTCCATCCCGCTCCCACTCCCGTCCCCTCGAATCCTCTCCCTCGCGTCCAGCTCTTTTCCCCATCGCCGACGCTCTCCGTCCTGCTCGCTCGCGCTTCGCCGCCGCTCTGCGTCCCCCTCGCTCCCTCTTCGCCGCCGTCCATCGCCGGCCGAGGACACGAAAGGGCCGATCTGCCCCCGGAAGCGGCGCGACCATGCGCCCTTTCGCTTCTCGTCTATTCACCTATCTACACATCGCTCCCCCACAGACACACCCGAGCCGCAAATCCTCCCTCTCGCACCAAGCCGCCTCCGCGCCGCGCCTCATATCGCTTCATCTTCGTCGGGGGCTCCGGGGGCCGCGGCGGGGTGTCGGCGCGGCGCACGTTCGAAACTACCGAGAGAGGCGGCCGCGCGCGCGATACCCGCAGGCAAGGGCGCGCGTGAGCGTGAACGCGAACGAGCGGCGAGAGGCCGCCCCCCCTTCGGCCCCCGCGCCGCCCTCGCTGGCTCACGATCGCCCTCGCCCCTCGCCCCGCGGCCCCCGCGCCCGCGGCGGCTCACGGCGCAGCACGTCGCTCGTTCAAAGCCTGCCAACCCCCCCACCCCCCGCCCGCCCCCGCCTCCCTGTGACGCCGACCCCACCCCCCACCCCCCCACCCGCCCCCCGCCTCTCCTCCTCCTCCTCCTCCTCTACCGACGCGCTGCCGCGCGACTCGAAAATCCTCGAGCTCTCTCCCGCCCGTGCTGGCCCGGAGTCGTGCCGACCCCCCGCCCTCCGCCTCCCCCCCCCGCCAACCCCCCCACTCCGCGATCCCCACGCTCAATCTCGCGGCCCCTGGCGGACGCGCCGTCACCCTTCTCACTCTATCGCGGACGAGATCGGCGCAAGTGAGAACCTTACCCGCACCCGTTTGCCGCCACACAGTCCGTCATCGGCGCTCGACGTGCGAGCACGCGGACGATACACTGACGAGCACTGGCGATACTATTGGCGAGGATATTTAGTCTCTTGGGGAAGGAGATATAATAATAATAATAATTATTATTATTGTTTTATATATATATGTGTGAATATATATATATATATATATAAATTTTGGGTCGGAGTGGAAAATAACGACAAGAGATCGGAGAATCTGAGGATCGAGATTTTATGTGATGTCGATTCCGAGTTTGTTGTAATCGGTTGAAAGTTCGTGGGAAATTACCGAGTGGTGTTTTTTTGAGAAGTGGATTTTTTTTTTGAAAATTCTTGAAGTCGGGAACTGGGTTGTTTCGTTGCCGGTCTGAGATCGATCGGAGACGGGAGTTTGGGTGCGATCGAGAGGATTTTGTCGACGGAAGTTCGCGAGGATTTTGGTTCGTCGGGGAGACCGCGAAGGTGTTCCGGGATCGAAGATTTCCGGGCAGTGCGGAGGGTGTTTGTTTCTCGGTGGAACCCGAGACTGTACCGAGTGTCTCGGTGAATCGAGGGAATTTTTTTGAAAATATTTTTTGACATCCCGAGGATTTTTCGGGAGGAGAGACTGAGGTGCGGCGAGCCGCGGGAGAGGAGAGCGTGGCGCGAGTGACAAGTGGTCGGAGGGTGGCGGCGCGTGTCGAACCACGTGGCGGCGCGCCGTGAGGGTGAGCGAGCTCCTCGCTCAGACTCCGGCCTCCTCGGCTCAAATTTGCCATCGCGACGTCTGCCGCGAGTCGAAAAAATTTCCTCACCCATCTTCGACGCCTCTCCGATTTTTTTTTTTTTTTTCCCTAAAATTCAATATTCGATATTGAGGGAGTAAAGAGAAGTGACTCTGAGTTCGCACGCTAATCGACGAAGGATACTGCGAAGGGATAAAAAAAAAAGTGTTCGAAAAGTGATCGAGGGAAAGGGACGAGAAGTCGAGGCGGACGTGGTTGGGGATTGATAATATATAATAATAATAAAACATTTTCGAAAGAAAACATAAGTGCGCCCGAGTGACGCGATGCTGAGAGTCTCAGCGTGTTCACAGAAGACAAGAAGGGTGACGAAGCGATCGACGTGCCCGAGGTCCGTGCGGGCCTGCTAAAATGACCGCTCGTCTACACTCGCTGAGGCATCAGGAGAAGAAATCATCGGGCAGCAGCAACAGGCAGAACAATCAGCAACAGCAGAACCAACAGGCAACGTCGCAGGGACCGTCGCCGGCCCCGAGTCCCAGTCCGAGTCCCAGCCCGAGCCCCAAGCATTCGGACGGCCGTCGAGTAAGTCTCACAGTCAATTTCCTTTTTATTAAAATATTCAATTATTTTTATTTTTTTTTATAAAGTAAATAAACAATTTATTTTGTAGATCGAGAGACTGGGTTACTTAGTGCGGGGTTTGGGGTGTAAATAAGTAAGAAATAACAATATTGTTGATAAAAGAAAAAAAGAATATCGTTGCTTGTTTTTTAGGAAATTTCTTAGTTCGATTCTCTATCGTGTAAAACAAACAAAATTGATCTCACGAATCGAGACACTAGGTATGGAGTTGTAATAATGAAACGATAAGATTCGGTAAAGTAATTTCAGTAAAGACATAAAAGTGACAAAGTTTTATCGTTTTTTAGTCAACACAACTCCTTAAATTTGTTGTCAACTTTCTGACAAAATGCTTACAAGATAAAAACATTGCATCACTCGACCTATAAGAGTAATTCTTTAAATAAAATTTTTATATTTTTTATACTCGCATAAATGCCAAAAACAATCGAACAATAAAAATACATCGAAAATTTTACCGCAATTCGAAACCAGGCCAGTCAATAATGTCAATAAAAACCTAAAAATCACAAAGTTTTATAATTTTCTAGTAAATCATGTGTCATAAGATGAGGTGAAATATCACATCGCCTTGCATTTGTTATAAACTTTCCAACAAAACGCTAGCGAGATAAACGCTTTGCAACACCCGACCCGCAACATTCTAATTTATTCATAAACTTTTACGTGCTCATGCTCACATAAATTCCAAAAACCCACCCAATAAACCACAGCATAGATACCGATAATTTTACCTCGATACGAAGCCAGCCGAGGAGTAAAAAAAACGCAGTAAAAAAAAAGTCATCCACGCTTCAACTCCGTATCGATAACGAGTCCTCCCTATCTTCGGCCGCGAACCACGACGATCAATTAAAATATCCCAGCCGTGTTGTTGTCCCTTCGAGCGGGGCAGATTTCACGGTTCCAGCGAGAGGGGCACATTTTTTTTTTTTTTTTTGTATCTAACCCTGACGATTCGTCACGCGACAAAACATCAACCCCTAGCGACGATTCCTCTGAACGTATTCATGCACGCGCCCCCTTCCAGCTCTGCCCCGGTTTCTCTGCGCTGCGATCCACGCGACTCTTGCTATCCAGTTCGCTCCCCCGATTAAATTCCCAAATCCTTTGGGCCGACGACGACGGAGCGTTCTGGCGTATACCACGAATACCGCACGCGCGTTGTCACGAGGCTGTTCTGTTGGTCGCACGTGTCCGTTCCCCTATGTCGAGACTCTTAGCAGCTAAGGTTCCACCCCAGCTCGTTCATCGACGATTCTCCCCCTGCGGGGTCGGATTGCTTCGTGGGGCTGCGGACCCGGCCGAGTCACGTCAATGTAAGATAGCCGCCCCATGCGGAAGGTGGAATTAATAGCACGGGACAGCATTACAAGTACCCGCGCAGGGGCGACGGCTCGGGTTGCTCGGTTATATTAGCCGAATAATGGGCTCCACGTGCGGCTCGAAAAACATCCCGATTTCATGCATGGTGAAAAAATAAACAATAAGACTTTGGGTATATAAAAAAAAAATTCTTGTCTATGGAGGCTCACATTTTTTTTGGATATAAATTGTGTCGTCAACTAATTTTTTTTTAAGTAATGAGAAGAGAATTGTGTTTTTAATTTGGTTTTATTGTAAAATTAGCGAGAAAGACATTGTAAAATAAAAAAAAATACAATAGCTTTCCCCTTGTAAACACCTCGTATGCCATTTTTTCAAGATCTGACCAATTGTGGAGAAAAATTTGTTAAATATTGCCGATTGCATTTGTTAAATGTATAATAAGGCATGCGCGGTAAAAAAAACAATACAAATTTGGGTATGTAACCAAAATATCTTGTCTATAAAGGTTCACAATTATTAAATATATATATATTTTTTCTAGACAAACTGTATCATTAACTGCATTTTTTTAAATCGTAAAATTAAGAAAAAAGAAATGATAAAATCGCCAAACAAAAAAGAACAAGTTTCCCTCTTATACCCACCTCGCATGCAACAAAAAAAATTGTAACCGATAGTTGACATTAAACTTGTTAAATAAAAACCTTTTGCCGCGTAGCAACGGAATATGCGAACGAAAAAGTCTGAAGAGTCTGAATAAAGGGAGAACCGCAGGTGAAAAAAAAGTTCGACACGAGGCGGGACGATTTGAATTTCTCCCAGCGGGAGATAAAAATTGTGTGATAGAATAACGAACCGAGTGGCGAAGAGTTCGTCGGGCGCGTGCGAGTTTCTCGCGGCTCCGAATCGCACGGCAATCGTTACACGTTCGCCCACGCTTCATTTTCTCGTCTGGTTGATGGGGCGACTGGAATACACGCAATTGTTAGGTACGCGCGGATGACCGCGCGCGTGCGTTTCTGTACACGAGTATTGTGTGTAAAGAGGCCGATGGGCCGCAGGGTGGACGGCACTCGTGCGTAAGTCTACGCGCCGGTGTGCGATAGCCGCGAGGAGCGATATCAAGAGAGCCAAGTGTCGGACCCTTGTAAGGCCAATTTGCGGTAATTGGAGGTATTTACGGGACGGTTATAACGTCGTAGTTCCACACTAGTTCCGTCGTCTTTGGCATCGTCCGACGCTATTCGCGACTCTGCCTCGTTATCGTAGGTCAGAGAAACATATTTTTCGACGGGCCAGGAAAGATCGTCGCGAAACTGCGCTCGAGTGCAATTTAACTACGATCGCTTCGGACTATATAGAAAAATGTATATACGTCGGTAAGGACGGGATTGATCTTAGCTCTTCCAATTAATAATAATAACCAATGCGGTGACGCGCATGTTTCAAGGGTCAAAATATTACGATTATCGAAAGTATCGTTATTATAAAGAATTATCTTTTTGACCCTTTGGGCCATTTTGGATGTTTGGTTTGCGGGATCTTCTCGATCGGTTAATCGGGGAATCTAAACTTTGTACTTCAAGAAATTGACTTTTCGGCGCGATTTTTATTACCTCTCACAAAAGAAAATTTTTATCTTTTGTTTTTCTTTTAGTTCATTTATTTTTGGATTTTTGGTTTTACCGTTTGGGTTTCTCCGTTTATTTATAATAAAAAAAAGTAAAAATAAACCAGAAGAGGAGTGCTTTTCCACAGATTATAACAGGTCAAGATTCTTGATTGGTAAATACAAACTTTGTACTTCAAGAAATCAACATTTCGGCGCAATTTTGTTTACCTCCCGAAACGCAAGCTTCTATCTTTTGTTATTCATCCTTGCTTTTTTAATCGCTTATTTATGTTTGAATTTTTGATTTTACCGCTTGGACTTTCTCCGCTTATTATAAATAAAAAAATTAAAAAACAGAAGAGTGCATTTCCACGGATTATAAAGGGTCAAGTTTTTTCCGGAGTATTGTCTCCAATAATGCCATTACGTGTTACTACATTTTATAATAATATGTCCCGTACAATGAAATTCGTACTTTCTTTCGTTTCTCTCAACTTTTTCTTTCCGGACTTTCACTCTTTCTCTCGCGCACGCCTAATCTTCAAGGCCATGCCCGTGTGTCCGGGACTCTTAAGTTGGAACGTGTCGTGCCCTGAGCACACACGCAAAATACACACCAACGCACACAAACAAACACGCTCTGTGGGAACAACGTCGGAAGGTCGTCGGGAAGGACGTTTCGCGACGCGTGCGGCTGCGTGTTATGTACGCCCACGCATATCGCGGGAGCATCAGAGTATCGAGTGCCGGAGAGTTCTCGCACGCATGCCGTATGTATTCGCGGTAAAATATACGTGCGGTGCTTCCCGGTACCGGTTGACATGTACGCGTCGCGCCTCTCCCCACTCCCGACGGTGAAATAAAATCTGCATCGCTGTGGAATTTCCGCACTACGTCTCTACACACTAAAAAAAAAAAAACTAATTATTTTATATACCGGACTCGAAGCTTTTGTGCAAAAAATGGTACATTGAATTTAATGAAAAATTAACATACTTTTTCATTGAAATTAAAGTAAATTATAAAAATTAAAATACCTGTATGGTAAAGTTTAAGTAAATTATTAAAAATAGCGTATTTCCAACGTTTTCAATACACTCATTTTTGAAGACTAATTTTTCGTGACAATTGTAGATGGAATTTAATATATTTTTAAAGACTTCCAGTCCGGTACATTAAATTTCATACGATTTTTTTTACGGTGTAAATCATCCGCACGCTGCTTCATAAATTACACTTTTATTCTCCCAGCCCCGTAAATACGCTATTATCTAGCCTCCCGCCCCGCGCATGCGCACCGCGATGCACTGAATCATCGGTACAAATTTAACCCTTTTTAACAAATAAATTTAACAAATAAATATTCGATATTTTTTTTTTTTTATATATCGTCGCTTAAAAATGCACAATTTGCTTTCTAATTGTTTCCTAATTCTAATTCCAACTTGTAGGGTAAAAGTGGTGAATATGGCCCACCTCGATTAACACGTAAATCAATGATATATGCACCGGGCCATATTCCCCACTTTTACCCTACCTAAATTAAATTCATTATTATTATTAGCCAACATTTAAAAGTTGTCATTTAAAAAATAAATTACCATTGACATTAATTTATTATTAAAAAATTTAATTCAGCATATTAAAAAAAAAAGTATACTAATCTACCGACGTCGATTTAACCTTTGTCCGGGCAGTTCGTCTTTTTTTCCCTATCTACTTGCGCTCCAGACTCTTTTCTCTCGAATCTTCCGCTCGTCTCCCCCCTTCTATCTTGACCAGTTCCTTTTATGTATTCTCTCCCCGTAGCGTTCGCTCTCCGGTCGCGGTGGTAAAAGCGAGAGGGGAAGCGACGCATTCACCATGCTCGAGCCCGGGCCCGAAGGGGCCAAGAGGCACGAGTGACTCGAGGGACTCGAGCTAATGAAGGCGACGAGGAGGCCCCCGAGGAGGGACGGAGAGGAGATTCTCGGCTTGGCGGTTCTCTTCTTCTCGCGCTCTCGCCGCAGTCTCGTCCGACTGCCGGCAAGGTTCTCGCGCTTTGCCGCTCCGTGCTGGCCGCGCGCACTGGCGAACCTTCCGGTTCGCGGTTTTGCCCGCGTCTCCCCCTTCGCCCCCCCCCCCTCCCTCCTCTCCCCCCCCCCCCCTCGGCTCACGTATCTTTCGAGGCTCTCTCGAGGCGCGCTTGCTTCTCCGCAGACGTCGAGCGAGACCGTCTCTGTCGGGCCTCGGCGAAGAAACGACGAGGACGAAGAATACGACGGGGAAAGCTTAATTGACGGTACTTAGCGAAGGGCGGTCGTGCCTCGCCCGCTATGGTCCTACCGCGGCGCGACGGGCGCGGGCCTTAATTACCTGTCGTCGTCGCGGAGCGAGCGAGCTTCTCATCACCTCGGACTTCCACCACGACGAAGCGACAGGCCCAATTATTGACTTCTTTTATATATATATATATATATATATATATATATATATATATATATGATAATTTTTATTGATTTTTTTTTATGATGGATAGTTGGGCTTATGGCAGACTGTGCATCAGAGTTGGGCAAAATACTAAGAAATACTGAAAATAGAAAATACTATATGTATTTTAAATACACAATCCTTTTGGCACTTGAAATACGTTAAGTTTGAGTACTTCCTAAAATACGTCGTAAAAATCAATTTTAATTTCATTTTTTCTAATCAAGGTTCACTTAAATTTTTTTTTTTTAGTTTGACATGCGATATTTTTTAACAACTGACGCTTTTCTATATTTGCCATTCAATATGTTGTTTGCATTGCAAATTTAAGATTTTTTTACATTTGAAACTTAGTTTACTTCACATTTATTGATATTGGACTGATATTAGACTATATATGCATTAAAATTATGCATTAAAATTATGCATTACAATTATTACCTTAGAGTGGGGTACTTTTTTTAAGGGGAAAAAGATGTATGGAAGATCTGTCGTGGTCAAATAAAAACTTATCGAGAAGCGCGGTTCGCGCCAGCGGCACGATGATTCACACCGTGCGACTGGGATCCGTGGCGTTCGGATGGCAAACGCTAAGCCGCGCGCTATAACACGCGTAAGGGCGTGCGAAATTGGAAGTGGGCGTGAGAACGTTTATCGCGCCACGAGTTTTTTTTGTTTTACTACGCCTCGTATATACATTTAGTCGGTTGATTAACGGCACCGTCCAGTGCAACGAGAAAAAATGATAATTAGATTATAATTGTAAGAGCAATCTATGAAGATTGTTCGAATGTGAGATAACATTCGACATTGAAGTCGTTAAGGTCGTCAATATGGCTCGCCCTTATTAGGCATGCAATAAAGATAAATATAAATATAAATATTATATTTATTATTATATATTTTTATATTTATAATATATACTATTATATATTATATTATTCATTAATATTATAAATATAATATAATATATCAATATAAATATGAAGTACCCACTGTTAATTTACATAATATACACCACAATCGTTAAAAACCAACCCCGACCGCTAATACCGATTTCAATTTTTTTTATCCGCAATTCCCTTGAAACGATCGAAACTGAAATCGTCGAAATCGTCATTATCATTCCGAAAATAAGAAAAAAAAATGCCCAAGTATATTTCAAGATCGCGAGCGTCTCTCGGCAGTGTTCGCTGCACACCGATCGCGCGCAAACACACGCAGCCCGGTACGCGGCAGCCCGCCGACAGGGCATGTAATACATAAATACCTCGGCGGCGATATATATCCATAGTCGCCGTAGTTCACGCTAACATACGACGTGACTCTCGGGTAAGCCGCCGAGGGAACCTCGGGCAAGTCCCGAGCTCCCGACGCGGAGAGACGGAGCGATAATGCTTCGCGGGACACACACACACACACACACACGCACGCTCCGCCTCACCTCGTCTCATCCCGTCCCGTAATAATAGAGGATGCCGCCTCCGACACCGCCAACGCGCGAACGCGACCGGGGGGGAGCGGAGTTTACCCTCACGCCCGCGTAACGCTCGGTTGCACGCCGCCACGCGAATTCTGCCCGATACACGAACACCGCCTCAGCATCGGTAGTGGTGACGGCCGTAACCGGCACGGCATCGACATACAGTAGAACCTCGCATTATCCGGGTTAATGCGGCAAAAGCGTATCTCGGATATTATGGAAAATGACCACGGAAATATCCCCACGAATTCTAGCCTTAGAGTAAAAGTGGGGAATATGGCCCGGTCCATATATCATTGATTTACGTGTTAATCGAGGTGGGTCATATTCCCCACTTTTACCCTTTTTGATAAATCTCGAGCTAAAACTTGTGACTGATGTAAAACCGAACTCTCAGTCCAACATCTCATCATTGATTGCCCCAAATTTCAGACTCAACGGACCTCCAATCGGCTTCCCCACACTCTGAAACAATGCCTCTAAGACAAGACCAGTGCCACCAAAACTTTGGAATTTGTCAAATCCATCGATTCATACAATAAACTATAACTCTACAAACACAATAATATAACAAATAGGAAAAACCAAATGTAAATATGTACAACTCATATATAGGTCGCTAATAAGCTCAGAGGTTGAGGCGACTTTAAACTAATAAATAAAAATAAAAAAAATTCTAGCCTTAAATTCGCCAGAATTGCCACGATAATATTGAAAATTCTAGAAGTGGACAATTTTTTTTCTTCCCAAAGCAGCGGATCGTTAGAGATTCGACAACGTTGAAATTTCATGTATTCAGCGTCATTATGGAAAATACACAAAATCTGCACTGGGAAAAAGTATAGGATTTCCTACTATAACAAATACTTCCAAGGGGGGACGTCTATACAGATAGTATATATTCAATTGGTTAAACTACGATTATGGTTGCAATTTTGGTCATGATTGTAACTATAAAATGTAGACTATTGACTGTTAATCACATGGTAACCCGCCATGTGATTCATCTTACCTGCAGAACAACACTGGCGCTCATCCAACGCCCCCTCTCGAAGGCCATTTTCCCTCCCCGTCGGTGCAAGGTTGTACGTGTGGAAGCTTACGCATGTGAAGCATATTGGATGTGTAATATTTTTAAGTTGTAAAGTTTGGCAAGTGTTACAATGAAATGGTGTAACTTACTAATGTGAATCATATTGAATACTCAAACGTTACATGGTCTAAGGAAATGGAGGTGTACCGTTTTTCATCCGATAATTGAGCAAGTGTAAGATATTTTCGGCGTAGGGTAAAAGTGGTGAATATGTCCCACCTCGATTAACACGTAAATCAATGATATATGGACCGGGCCATGTTCCCCACTTTTAGCCTACAATTGAACGAAGTTGTGAACGTATGTAACATTTTTCGCGGTGTACGATTTATTTCTGTAATAATGAACGGTGTACGATCGAAGGCGCCTCTAAAACAATACCTTATCATATTATTATTTTAACAAAACTTAAATAATCATACTTGAACATTTTCGTAATGCAACTCTTGCTTGACTATCTAACGCGCAAGTACCGCCTGAATCGAAGTCCGGATAAGCGAGTCTCTACGTATGTAAAATTTTGTACGGTGTACGATTTATTTCTGTAATAATGAACGGCGTACGATCGAAGGCGCCTCTAACACAATACCTTATCATATTATTATTTTAACAAAACTTAAATAATCATACTTCAACATTTTCGTAATGCAACTCTTGCTTGACTATCTAACGCGCAAGTACCGCCTGAATCGAAGTCCTGATAAGCGAGGTTCTACGTATGTAAAATTTTGTACGGTGTAAGATTTATTTCTGTAATAATGAATGGTGTACGATCGAAGGCGCCTCTAAAACAATACCTTATCATATTATTATTTTAATACCTTATTTTATTATTATATTATTTAATACCTTATATTATTATTATATTAATACCTTATCATATAATTATTTAACAAAATTTTCGTAGTGCAACTCTCGTTTGACTATCTAACGCGCAAGTCCCGCCTGAATCGAAGTCCGGATAAGCGAGGTTCTACGCTACCTCCGAGTGGTTCGAGGCGAGCGCGAAGTATCTGTTTCTCCCGGCACATGCCCACGTGTATGTCTAACCGTGCACGTGCAATACATCCGAAGCGTACCGCTCGGCGATAGTCTATGCGGATGGAAAGCGTGCATAGACGGCACAAGCGCGCGCGCGGCCGTCGTTCGCGGAGGCGCCCGGCAGCGCAAATTAATGCCTCTCGCGCGCCGGAGAGCCAGAGAGCCGCGCGCGGCCCCTCGTTTGTTTATTCGCCGCGGCGGCTCCCGTGCGAAAGCGACTCGTCGCTTCACCTCGTTCACCCGACGGCAGCCAAAGCCGCACAGAGAGACGCCGCCCGTCTTTATCCCTCGGCAAACTCGAACGTGCCCCGCGCGACTTTGCCCGACCAGCATGCGCCGCTACTAATACCAGTCGTAGTCCCACTATTATCGCGCTACCACTACCAATGTCGCCACTACCGTTTGCCGCCCGTGCTCTCGACGGCCTCACCGCCGGGGCATCAACGACGGCGGCTGAAGTTTCCCGACGATAAATTGCCCCGGCGCGGAGAGCCAACAACCGACGGCATCCACGCACACGCCCGACCAGTGTCTGCGGCATGGGCCGCGGCGAGGCTAACGCGCACTGCCGAAACTAGGATACGCGCCGGATCGAGACCCGGATTTTTTAGGTGTTTTTTTTTCTTTTTCTTTTTTTGGTGAAATTCGAAATGTTAGATTAAAAGTAGCTGGAAACTACTTTTTTGTTCATGGAGATCCAAAATTTTATAATGTTTTTTTTATGGATTGTTTTTTTTAACTAAAAATTGTAGGGTCTGAAAAATTTCATTGCAAAATGCCAAATTATAGATGTGAAAGAAGTTTTTGATTCTGATGTACGATCCTGAATATAATGCCAAATTTGCATCCTAAGTTCAAAATACAAAGCCAAATCGTTAGATAAAGATTTTTAAATAAAAGAAAACTTCAGATTCCGAATGCTAAATGTCAAATGTGAAGTACATTTCAAATGTTACAAAAAATTTTATTTACAATGCAAAGAACATATTGAATTGCAGATATGGAAAAGTGTCAGATGTAAAAAAAATTTGGATGTTAAAAAACAAAGTTGGAGCTGAATAAAATGACAAATGTCGAATGTGAAATGTAATTAGAAAAAATTATATTGAAATTTCATTGACTTCTATGGCGTAGTTTAGGAAGTACTCATCAATGAATTTTAAGTACAAAAAGCATTTTGTATGTGGTATTTTCAGTATATTTTAGAATTTTGCCCAACTCTCGTATGGCATCAGCTCGGTGTATAACAATTTTTTGTAAAAAAAAACGACTTTTTTTTAAAACTATACTCGAAAGAAAGAAAAGATTGGGTGTTTTATGTTTACAATTTTTTGTTTGTTTGTTCGTTAAGGAAAAGAAGTACTGAAGTACCGAAAAAACAGTTCTAGAGATTTATAGCTAAAAAAACATTTCTAGAGATTTATACGTATACGGTTATACTAAATATAAAAGCGAGACGGAGACAGAGAGACGATTTTTGTAAGTGGCTGCGCCACTGCCGGCCGTCTCGTGTCTCTCCTCGCGACAGCGTATGCGAGGAACCGTACGACGTCGACGACGTCGGCACTCTGCCAGGCTTGCCCGGGATCTTAGCCGTCTCGACCGTGCAGCGCTTCGCGACGAGACGAAATGGAGAGAAGGTTGAAAAGAGGAAGGAAAAAAAAAGAAGGCGGGAGGTTGAGAAGAAGAGCTCTCGTGAGCGACGGCGTTTCAAAGACGTGCCGTACGCGTCGGGAACGCAGAATGTGTGCTGCCGAGGCGCGGCATGTCACCCCTTTCCGGCTATTCTCAATACAATGCCCGGTCGATATCTGTAAGATATACTTAGCGAGTTCACGAATAATAAAAAAAAAATAAATAAAATAAAAAATTATTCCAAACGGAATAGATAATAATTCACAGGAATGAAATGACGCAGCATTGCCTCGTCTCGCGATACCCAAAAATTAATCGAACGATGAACGAATATTAATAATAATAATAATAATAATAAATGTTCCGAACAAAATAAGTAACAACACACGTAAATAAAATGATGCAACACTGCCTCGTTTCTCGATACCCAAAAATTAATCGAAATATGAACGAATATTTGAAAATAATAATAACAATAAACGTTCCGAAAAAAATAGGTAACACGTCATTTTATTCACGTGAATAAAATGACGCAGCTTTGCCTCGTCTCTCGATACGCAAAAATTACTCTCGAATTATAAATGAATATTATTATTTAAAAAATATATATATATTATATATATTAAAATGTTCCGATACGGCGATGGAAGCAATGCAATACGGTTAATAAAAGTATTCGTTGATGGAATTTTTGCAGGCCAACAAACCACTGATGGAGAAGCGACGGAGAGCAAGGATCAACCAGTCGCTGGCGGCGCTGAAGGCGCTGATACTGGACAGCGCTCGCCTTGAAAATACAAAACACAGCAAACTCGAGAAAGCCGATATTCTTGAATTGACCGTGAGACATCTTCAACGACAGAGATCTCTCACGCAGCCCGGCCTATCGAGGTACAAGGCTGGATATCAGGACTGTTCTCGCGAGGTAAGTTTTCCATTCTACACTAATATATATATATATATATATATACATATGTAGATATCCGTATATACTTAAGGAGCTTGGATCGCTCCGAACTAGTCAAATGAGTACTAAATTTTAAAAACGGTTTACAGAAACTTTTGGTCCTCTACCCAATTATCATTTTGCAAATCCATTGGCATTAACATTTTTCATTTTCAAAAACGTCCAATTTTGTTTTTGCGTTTTTATTGATGTTTCCATATTAATAGTTTTCGGGTTTTGCCCATTTTCATATGTCCAAAGAAACAGACCTTTTTAACGGAAAACGATGGAACTTTTTTCTCCTAATAACAAGCTGTGTCCTCTATCAAATAACGTTTGAAATTTGAAAATCAGTACATTTAAAAAAAAACTACAATTTTTTTCGGACGAAATGCGATTTTTGCCAATTTTTGTTAGGTTTTGGGCTTTAAGTGTGATTTTCACCACCTAAA
This sequence comes from Ichneumon xanthorius, assembly GCA_917499995.1. Taxonomy (NCBI): domain Eukaryota; kingdom Metazoa; phylum Arthropoda; class Insecta; order Hymenoptera; family Ichneumonidae; genus Ichneumon; species Ichneumon xanthorius. Next base: position 12,188,720 of record OU824205.1, on the reverse strand, counting down.
TTGTAATAAAATCACCTTCGTCGCATTTTCTTCCGTATTAAAAAACGAAGAGATTGATGCCCGAAAAACTGCACTTACTGCTCATAAAAACCTTATAAGATAAGCGGCCCAGTTTCCGCCATCTTCAATTGTTAAAGGGAACATTTTATAAAAAAATATACGTATCGCGGCATTAATCAAGAGTAAACGGCTCCTCAACATGTCGTCAATTTCGTTTCTATTCAATGTACACTGTATTTATTATAAGTTTAATACTTATAATAAATGCAGTGTACGTTAAATACGTCAATACTTATAATAAATACAGTGTACGTTACCGCCATTAATCGCAATTTAATATTGCGATTAATGGCTATAACTGGGTCAGCGGCGGAAACCGGGCCGTTCACCTTACTTAGAATAACCCCAGTCATGAGTTCGAAGGTACAAAAACTCGTACACGAGTTCTACAGTTAAACAGTTCATAAGCCTCAAAGCAGTACCGGTAATTATTGTTTACTTTCTTTATTTTTATCGATTACATCGATACAACCCGTGATAACGCAATGTCGTCGTCAGGCCCGATTATGACCGAAGCGCCGCGTTCCTTTCGACCGGTTATGAGCTCCAATACCGCAGTCTGTATCGCCGAGCAGTATAAACACTGTGCACCCTGCCGCGGATCGAACTGCAGTGCGTCGCAGACAGGAACAGTCGTTATATTCGCACAGTGACGAGAGACGGAAAGACTGAAATCGTTTCGCGTACTCGTTCGCTCATCCGCGCGACGGAATTCCCTCTCGTCGATGACGACGTATCAATCGCTAAAACGCTCGACGTTTCACTGGCCCGTTATCGAAACGTGTCCGACCGTAAATGCGAGACGCTCGACCAGGTATGTCTCCGCCGGTGTTGGTCCCAGCGGCGCTGTACACGCTCGTTGACGAGCCAGAATCATTCGCCGGGCTCGGGCACGCGTGCGTCGAAGTCTCAAACACTCTGGCTTCTCTCTTCTACTCACAACACGCCAAGACGGAAACGCGACATTATTGTTATTATTATTATTATTATTATTATTATTATTATTATTATTATTATTATTATTATTATTATTATTATTATTATTATTATTATTATTATTATTATTATTATTATTATTATTATTATTATTATTATTATTATTATTATTATTATTATTATTATTATTATTATTATTGATAAAAATATTTAAAAAATTGAAATGCTATACAGAAACTTCAAATACCTAGAAATGGAGAACGATATTTTTTTAGACTGTCTTGGCCGGTTGTGTTTTGTACGTTGAGAAACACTTTCGTGACGCGACCACGGACCACAGTCGGTTTGCATGGTAATATTCGTCGTGTTCTGTTCACGGGCTTGTATTGGCTGCGTATGGGATTATATTAGCTATGTATTATGCATAAGTAGGACCAGCTCGTCGGTACAATCGTATTTCACGTCCCGCTTATAGATCGGCGAGAGAATATATATATATATATATATATTTTCTTTTTTAGGACTATCGATAAATGTTCTCGGGAGCGAGACCCGCTCGGGAGAGTCACTTCATTCTTATCGTCGAAATTGCAAAGATCGAAGAATCGAAATGTTTAGTTTTCTTTTTTTTTCCGGAGTGCACGGTCCCTCTGTTTATTCGATTCTCGGCTTCGATGGACCGGCTATACGGAGGCTGCTGCCGCGGTAACCGTCGCCGCCGGCGTAGTCATAAATTCGGAAAAGAAATAAAAGGAAGTGGTGTCGAGAACGGCGCGTCCATTCGGTATTCAAGCGGGGCCGCCGAACGTTCGCTCCGTTACGACTCTTCGGCGCGAATTTCGTCTGGCGAACTTTTCATCGACGCTGTGTGGACAAACAATTGTGTGCGCGTGCGCGTGTGCGCGTGTGCACTGAGAAAAAGGATAGCGTTTCCTATCATAACGAATAGTTCCCAGAGGGAACGTCTGTAAAGATTACCTATATATATATATTCAATTAGTTGAACTATATAAAATGTATATTCAATTATTTAAACTATATGAAATATTTATTCAATTATTTAAACTATATGAAATATTTATTCAATTATTTAAACTATATGAAATATTTATTCAATTAGTTAAACTATATGAAATATTTATTCAATTAGTTAAACTATATAAAATATATGTTCAATTAATTAAACTATAATTGTGGTTGTAACTATGATTGTTTGTCATTGTCGTAATCATAAAAAATAGTTCCCCTTGGGAACTATTTTTTTTTGTAAAAAGTCAGTATTGTTGCTTCAACTATGTAATTTTTTCTCAGTGTGCGTGTACGAGGACGAGTTGGTGAGAAAAATGCATGTGGATACGTGAGATCGAATGCGCGCCAAATCTTTATAAGAGAGGACATCTTACTTCACTCAAGAAAAACGGCTTGGCACTGAGAGGCAAACTATATGTTAGAAGCTGCGATAATACTTGCCCCGAACTGACATAGCGGTCGTTATTGCGAGAGTTATTACGATGTGATAATCGGGTGGATAACATTTTATGGAAAATATCCTATCTTTAAAATGAGAAACTAAAATCTCTATCAATTTACCCAGGAATCTAAAAAGTGAGAAATGGAATTTCCAAATTTTTGGGCCAAACTAAAACAGATACAAAAAACGATATTTCCAACCACGTTTCCATGTAACTTTAACTTAAAAAAAATTCTAATCCAATCTAAATTTTAGCCCTGTATCGAGCATAAAATTCAGCAAAAAAAAAAACAAATTTCTTTTTCGTTTCCATCGCGACTCAAATTTTTCACGGACAGATTCCATCCTAGCCACGCAAGAGCAATTTCGCGGGAGGTAAATAGAGCGATAGAAGCTCGTTCGTGTCTCCATTTTTTTTTTTTTTATTTCCGCATAATAAATCGCTGGAAGGGGGTGGGGGGTGGAAAAAGCGTGCGGCCCGTCTGCAGTCTCGGGTAGGACGATAACGAGTAGGTAGAGCTTCGTACGCGCGTACGCGGCTGCATTATAGGGGCAGCATGTACATCCGAGCAGTATGCGGGGACGAGTACATAGAGAGCTTGTGCGTGCCGGCAGTAAACTTCGTGAAACTCCTGTTACGTGCTCGAGCAAGGGCCATGTGTGTGCGCGTGTACGTGCGAAAAAATCCGCGATCGTGAAGCCGTCTCGGTATACTGCAAAATAAATGCGTTCGCATTCGCGACGAGAGGAGCTCTCGCTGGAGCGAGAGAGGCGCCGCGCTCCGTTTGTACACACTCGTAAAACGAGGAGAGAAAGAGAAGCCGGGAGCGAAAAGCGCGCGAGGTCGGTTATAAACCGACGGTGTATAGAACGCTCACGGAGAGCCGAAGAAATCCCTCGGCTTTTCTTGCGCCTATGTATATATATGTGTATATATTTGTATATATGTATATATATATATGTATATAATATAAGCGAGTCGGATATCCTACTTGAGTGTATATATGTGAGTACACTGAGGCGAAGGCAAGTAACTTTCCTTCGGAGCACTGAATTCGTTTATACTGCTTTATTTTGACCGCTCGGTTTTTTCGTTTTTTTTTTTGCACGTATGAAATCTCGGGAGGCTTTGAGGCTGGGCGATGAGGGGCGAAAACGCGGGATAGATAATTTCCTTTTAGGTATCAAGAACAAAAAAAGTGCCAAACCATGAATTGGCACTCTAGCATGTCGCGTTGCCAGAGAAATGTCTTTGGGAATGGATTTATCAATTTAGGTCGAAATTGTTTTGAGGAAAAATTGATGGATGGCAATAGACAGGAAATAAGGTTTTTTTTTACTGGAATTTCATAAACGAAATGTTATGGAGTGTGAACAATTTTAAGTATAGAATTTCCGGAAGGTGGCATTTTTGCAAAAAAAAAAACAGCCTCCAACTAGGTGAAAAATTATCGTAAATATGTCTAGTAATTGTGATTTTTTTCCCACGCCCAGACTGAGAAAAAATGACATAGTAAAAGCAACAATGCTCACTTTCTACCATAAAAAATACTTTCCAAGAACGTCTACGTTTAACAGTTTTACGACAGTGACAAAAAATCATGATTGCAACCATAATCACAATTTAATCAATCGAATACATACACCGAAACAAAAAATCAATGATTCAAGTAAAATTTCCTTACGGGCTGTCAAAGAAAAAAAAAGTTTCAATTCTACTTTCAATTCATACAATTTCATCCCGGATTGAAACGACAACATGTCACCTCAACAGTCTCGCCGTCGCTGTTTCAATATCACATGGAATTGTCAGAATTGAAACAAAAATTCTTGTCTTCGTCAGCCCGCAAGCGAATTTTTTTTTCACCGTACTGAATAATAATTGCATCCATAATTATCAAAAACTATCCACATAGACCTTCCCCCTAGAAACTATTGCTTATAAACCTAAGACCAAAAAAGACCTTATTGACTATAATCCTAAGACCAAAAAAGATCTTATTAACTATAATCCTAAGACCAAAAAAGACCTTATTGACAATAAATCTAAGACCAAAAAAAAAAAGAAAAACCAACTCAACATCTCTTCTAACGATTCCGCACCAATTGTCAAATTGCAGGTGAGCCGTTACCTCGACGCGCCGGACATAATAACCGGCAACACATCGCCGATGGACCCGGCGGTGAAGCAGAGGTTGCTGCGCCACCTGGACAGTTGTGTCTCGGAGTTGGACCTAGATCTCGGTTCGCGACCGGACAGCGGTCTGGGTAGCAGTCCCGGCAGCGTGACGGACCGTGTTCCGGGTGCCTCGTCGCCGGGTCCGCTGGACCACCACGCGACCCCGACGCCGCACTGCAGCACGGTGGCGCTGAACCCCACCCTGATAAAGTCCGAGCTGCCCGAGATGGAGACCGCCCGACCGGACAGCAGCACGACAGCGGGCGACGAGAACAACAACAGCAGTCGACCGACCTCGGCCTTCAGCCAGGTGAACCCTGGCGGTCTGGACCCTCACAACCCGGCCGGAATGCCGATGGACCAGGCGTCGACGTCGGGCCAAAATCCGAACATGCTCTCGGTCGTCCAGGTGATTCCCTCGAGGTTACCGGACGGCCAGGTGGTGTTCCTCCTTCCTAGTCACTACGTCCAGCTCGCGGCGGCCGCGGCCGCGAACGGCATCAGCATCGGGCCGAACCCCCCGACGGCGATCTGGGCGGCGACGAACATGTCCCTCCTGAAGGCCACCGACAAGCTGGCGAAGAGGCCGCACGAGGCCGACATCGGTCAGGACTGGTCCCAGGACGGCTCCAAGCCCAGCAAGAGCCCGAGGATAGAGCAACCCGAACAACCGCTCGACTTCACCACGTCGAAAAAGCTCAAGGTGTCGAGAAGCCACGGGAACGAGATGATGCCGATCATCGAGCAGACCCAACCGCTCCAGCAGCAACAGCCCATCCAGCAGATGCAGCAGATTCACTCCCAGCAGATCCAGCACACGCAGAATTCCATGGTCCAGGAGGACGACGAGGAGGGCAGACCGTCTAGTCAAGCCGGCAGCGAGGACGTCAGGATCTCCTCGCCGTCGCCGGTGTCCCAGCAACCGGTCAAGGACGAGGAGGGCATGTGGAGACCCTGGTAAAATTCGTAGGTGAAAAATCGTCGAGTTGGAAAAAAATTATATCGAGTGGGTACAGCGAAGTTCGGAATTTGCGGAGGGTGGACGAGGTCTTGTGCGCAGTGACGAAGTCTTGTGCGCGGGAGGAGACTCGAGTTTGCTTCGAGCTTCGTTGATTCAAGAAGAAAAGGTCGAAGGATTTTGAGGAACTTGTGGTTCGGGACTTTCGAGCTGGGGTGATAAATGCCGTGCGAGAGGAGCGAGAGTGAGAGAGTGTGAGATAGTGATAGTGCGAAAGGTCAAGGTAGAGATTTAGAAAAAAAAAACGAGTTTGTGTGGAGAACGATGAGAACTTGGGAGAGACAGGCCTGGAGCACTTGTATTTTTAGTCCGTCAAACATTTGTAAATATAAAAAAATAAATTCCCCTCCCAACTTACCCGCGCGCCTCTATGAGAAAACAAATGAAAACAACAAACTATTGCTATATTATATTATACGAAGAGTATAGATTTATTTTGATGTTATCTAGGTATAATGACACTACGTGCGTCAGAGATGCGAGAACGATTCGAATTTCCGAGTGATAATAAAATGACGTTGAGAAGAGAAAAAAGAATTGGAGTAATTAAAAAAAAAAGGAACAAACAAAAACAGTGATGTGTGTACGCGGCTATGGGTGTGATTGCGTCTTACTTAAGATGTAGCGAGCCATCATTTCACCGACACCTAATTACCGAATATAATGCTAACTATCTCTTGGGATCCGTTTTCCTCATTCAATGTACTTAGTTACGCAGTCAATATAATAACAAGATATATTGAACCGTAACGACGACTCTCGAAGAGTTTTATTTACCCATTGTCCCTCCTCGCATGTTAAGGTAAACGCTCAGACACGTCCCAATGGTCGGACGCTCTTATGCAGATTTTATCTATCACGAATTTAGGTATTACAAATCCAATTGTAATCGTATCTACAAAAATTATTTGATGCACAGAAAAAGTGTATATCGTAAATTTCATTTATTTCTTCAATTTTTCCTGTCAAGAAACTTTAATGCTTGCGTTCAATGTAAATTCACAGACCACCACATGTAAGTTCATATTTACAGCAATTTATCATCAATCTTATGAAAGTTACAGAAAACGGGAGGTGAAAGAGTTCGATAACGAGATTTTTTAATTATATTAATTTTTTCGTAATTTTCACACCAGTTTTCGGCGACGCGACGATCGACCTTATTCGTTTGGCCAATTATTAACTGCTGGAATTTACGGATGCTCTTAACTATCTTCACCTTATTTCCAGCTTTCTTTATTAATTTCATTTATTTCAAATTTTCCCGTCGAGACACTTTATTTGCCTTCAATTGTAAATTCACAGACCGCCGCATGTAAATTCATATTTATTGCAATTTATCATTAATCTTATGAAAGGCCCAGAGACGGGGAGGTGAAAGAGTTCGATAACCACCATTTTTTATTTATTTTTTTCTCGTAATTATCACACCAGGATCCGGCGACCCGGCGAACGACCTTGTTCGTTTCTCTCGCTCTCGGGCACCGATCGTTAATGCAATTTTTGCCGCGCCATTAATTTTTTTGCCTCCTCTCCCACGGTCTCGCTCGTTAGGGACGTGCCGCCTCGAAACCGATTACCGATCGTTAAGTCAACCTATTTGCACCCGAGGTGGCCACTCTTCTTCATTCCTCTTCCTCGACACGACTACGACTATGCATGTATGCGCGTGTTCAATTTACTCTCGTTTTTACGCAACTGATCACCTCTCGGTCTGCCCCCGTTTCGAAACTTTCCCGTTGCGTGTCGAGTACGAGGGTCGTTTATTGTTTCTTCTGCCAGTCGGCGAATGTGGACTTAACGCTTCGATCTACCGGCCGACGAACGAACGCCCAATCTAGTTGTATTCGTAGACTGAAAAAAAGATTATCAATGAGTCGAGTAAAATACGCTTTCGGGCTCCCGAAGAAAAAAATTGTTATTTCAGTTCTTACGATTTCATACGGGATTTAAGCGATAACGTGGCGCAGTCTTTCCATGCTCGTTTCAATATGACATGGAATTCTACACTGGGGAAAAGAGATTATTGGATTAAACAAATGCGCGGTGAAATACGTTCAATGGTGTATTTGGTTGGTGGAACAAAAATGTTTGTTTCAATCGAACATTTTTGAGTACATTGACGCAAATAATCGTTTAACAAAACGATACTTTATTTGTACCAAACAAATAACAGCTTCGAACATATATATGTCTGTTGGTTAATCCAAAAAAGAAAAAATTTCACACTGTAAGAATGGCAAGTAGCATCAAAATTAAAAAGAAATTTCTTTGGCAGCCCGCAAGCCAATATTTCTTTCGGTGCACATAAAACCCTAGTGAACCACACAACTCGTACGATTGAAAAATAAAAACCAAATAGAATTTTCATTCAATCGCATACGAAAAATCATCCCGCGCCAAAGTTAACACCTGCGCCAACACCTAAATAAAAATCGTACTCATCGGTAAAACAGAGTGCAAGCTTAAACATTCAAACTCCATTCGCACGCCGTCCGTGTTTGTGTGTATCATAAATCCAATCTTCGCGAAGTTATTCCTCAGCAAAACTCTCGGTAAAGTCGGTGTCCGCAATTCGCTTGATAATTGAGACGTAATTAGCATACGTTAACTGCCCGTCGCTCTTCTCATTTTTCGCACAGCAGTGAAGCGAGCGTCGCACAGAAGGATCCGCGAACGAGGCATCAAAATCTCGTTACGGCTGGCCGTTGTGTGTTCCACGCTGCCCGTCCAGGTTACAGTTATACGATTGTATCTCCGATCACGTCGAACGGAAGCCACTTCGAACTATCGTGCTCAGCTTTACTACGAAGGAAGGTTAGTTGTGTTTTGTTTTTTGTTTTTTTTTTTTTTACCCGACTCAACTTGTATTCGACAAAGGTACCTAAGAGTGATATCTCTCAGCGTTCCTGGTCATCGCCCACGTCGTCGGGAGTAATTCGTGCGGAAAGATCGAAACGCGTATCGCGGTGTATCTCCGGGCTCGCTCCGTGGTTTGTCTCATTATTTCGCTCACACCGGCACCTCGAGGCGGTAAATTATAGGCCCGTGAAAATTGACAGGGCCATTGCGCACCGACCTCCGGGGCCGCACCACGTTGGGTCGAGTACGAGCTGTACGTGTCAGTCCTGTGAACGCGCTCTCCGCATCTGTCCTCATGTACCGCTGCTCTATCGCGCAGTGTTTACCCCGTACGCTGTCGTGCGTGGCAAATACGAACGTTTATAACGCAGCCAGCCACTAATTCATACAACACCCGTGGTAGAAAAAGAATGCAACACCTCGAATTTTGATTCGCCAAAAGCGACAAAAACTCTGATTGCAATTTCACATTTGACTTATCGTCCACAAGCGTCCACAATTTTTTATTTCTCAATTTTCCAGTTTTACAAACAAAGGTACCAACAAAAATTGTCAATGACATTGCAAATAAAAGGACAGGTTAGTATATTCAAATAAGTGACAAACGAGTTTGTCACAAAATTATTTTTATTATTAACAAAATTATTTTTACGCAATTTCGCATTTTACGAAATTATTTTTTACTGTGCACAAGGACACAAGGACACAAGGACACAAGGACACAAGGACACAAGGACACAAGGACACAAGGACACAAGGACACAAGGACACAAGGACACAAGGACACAAGGACACAAGGACACAAGGACACAAGGACACAAGGACACAAGGACACAAGGACACAAGGACACAAGGACACAAGGACACAAGGACACAAGGACACAAGGACACAAGGACACAAGGACACAAGGACACAAGGACACAAGGACACAAGGACACAAGGACACAAGGACACAAGGACACAAGGACACAAGGACACAAGGACACAAGGACACAAGGACACAAGGACACAAGGACACAAGGACACAAGGACACAAGGACACAAGGACACAAGGGCACAAGGGCACAAGGACACAAGGACACAAGGACACAAGGACACAAGGACACAAGGACACAAGGACACAAGGACACACGGACACAAGGGCACAAGGGCACAAGGACACAAGGACACAAGGACACTAAACTCCCAATTTCCAGCTGAGCATCGTGCACCCTCTTCGCGTACCGGGGATAAAATTCCCTCTCGTATTAGTGACCTAACGTTCGCCGAAGTTACACGCGGTTATCTCTTCCTCTCCGCACTTACGAGCGTTTCTCGGTACCGTACGCGGCGTTGCCTTCGCCATTCGCCAAGTCTTTACTTCGAGTCTCGCCGCGGGTATGCCTCGTCAAATTTGCAGCACCAGCCCCCGCCCATTAGAGGATTAACAAAAAAAAAATCGAGGGAACCCCTGGATACGTGTTCCCGGGTGTTTCTGCCTTGCGCCACGAAGCCGGCGGAGGAAGGCATCGGAAGCAACCACGTGTAATGTGCGGGAAGGATACTTTTCTCTCGCTCTCATGGCTCTTAATATATATTATTATTCGGTTCATGAGGAGTTTTCGTACTTAGCGCACGCGGTGCACCGTCCAGGCTCCGATATTCTTTTGGTTCTTCCGTTCGACTCCGCCGCATCTTGATCAGCGCGCACTCTTATTGTTGTTATTATATCGCTGTTATTATTATTATTATTAATAGCATCATCTCGGCGCGATGGAGCTGGCGATAGGAGAAGGATAAAGGCTTAAGGAGGGTTTGGGAGGGGGAGCGAGGGGGGAGGAGGTGCGACTAACGATAAAATGATGATATTGTCGAAGGGGCACTTTGCCCTCGAATTACACACTTTATTTTACGCGAGCCAGCGAGAATGGTTTTTTGTAATAAAAATTACCGTCCCTGAAACGATAAAAAAAAATTAAAACGAAGCAGCGAAAGAAATGCCGGTACGGTAGAACTTCCGATAATTTTAATTTCTTTCCTCGATTAGTTTTAAGAGAAAGTGTGGCAAGAGCCGTCCGATCCGGATTATTTAAACAGTGCGGATTTGTCTGTATGATAGTTGGCGTTATTTTTTTAAAAATTAATTTTTTTTCGTACAAAAAAAATTAATGGAAAAGACGATGGAGCGACTGAAGAGGTACTTTGGCCTCGAATTGGCACTTTATTGTACGCGAGGCAGCGGCGTTGGTTTTTTTTTTTTTTAATACCGTCGTCGAATAAAAAAATAGAAATCTATATAAGGGGCATTCCATAACATCTCGAGCAGGATCTGGCGATGAGGTCACAGATCGGCTCCGTAATTTTTTATATAAAAATACTTGTCGAGAAAGACGTACGCAATTTTTTTAGATTTTTTTAACTCGTAAATAACGCTTGTAGAGCTCCACAAACGCAACAAATGCATTGCATAATTCCAGCGGGCGAAAAAAAAGTCATCGCTCGTCGATATTCTACTTCTACTATTGAGAGTACATGTAAGATACTAAAATAAAAAAAATAACAATTTTCCATCACATATATTCAATCATAAAATTGTAATAAATCATAAATCATAAATCATAAATCATAAATCTCCATCTTGGCACAGAGCTCAAAAATGTTGTTATATTTTATAAGACATTTCAACATTTTGTCAGATTTTTTAAAATTGAGGTTTTTGAAAAATTACGAAAAATTATACCTCAGATGAAAAAGGTTAAAAAAAAATCTAAAAAAAAATGCCCTACATTTTTTATACGACAAGTACTTTTATATAAGAAATTGCAGAGCCGATCGGAGACGTCATCGCCAGATCCTGCTCGAAATGTTAGCCCCATAACCTGACCCAACCTTTCAATACATTTATTATTCCCCAGATTCTTTTCTCGACGGTTTTCGCACAAAAATACGAAATCCCCCTCGATGCCACCTAAATAATGAGGACGTCGTCGCTACGCTAGATGGTGGCGTTATATATTGAAACAAAAAAAAATAAATAAAAGAAATTGAAAAATAAAAAAGAATGCTCGGAAGGATGATAGAGCGACCGAAGGGGTAGATCTGGCTCCCGGCGGAATAATTCAGAATTGCTTCTTACTCCATAATTAACTTGAGCCGTCGGAGAACTAGCTCGGGCTCCGCCGTGCTGGAGGCAGAGTGGCGCGCTACCTTCTTCTGGAGCTCCGTCTGTCTCCCTCTCGTCTTTCTCCGGTTCTCGGGCTCTCGGGGTACGGAGCGGCGGTACTAACGCGCGCGTCTCGCGCACTCAATTAATTGCTCCGTGGAATTGAAAATAGTGCCGCCGATGCCGCCTGCCGGTTGTGCTCGAGGCGGCGTCGGTGCGCCTCGGCCGAGGCGAGAAAACGCGGAGGGAAGAACCGGAGGTAGTATCTCGAGGGTGAAACTCATACCCTCGTTCCGGCGATGGTTCCCAACGCCTTCGCCCACCGCCTTATCTACCCTTCACTCGAGAGAGAAATTCGCTTCTCCGCCGCCGCCGCTGCCGCTGACGTCCTTTTCGCTGCCTATATAAACTTCTCCATCTCCACTGGCGGGAATCTCATTTTACAATAGTCTTTACGATGCACTGTGCAGCTAGATATTAATAGAGGGGCGCGGGATGGAAGCGACCGAAAGGAGCTGGGTCAATTGCTTAACAATTAAAAATTACATACTAGCTGGGAGGTCCGAATAATAATTATTGTTATTATCAAAATTAGTAGGTTTTTTTCTATCGGCAAAAATGTTTTAGATTAAAATTTTTGATGATGCTGATGTTTCGTACCGGTGTGAAAATGTTGTGGATTTTAGGAGATTAATTTCTTTATTATAGGGAATATTTTTAAAAATAATGGTGAAAAACTATATAGGAATTCTTATAGGAATTGTTTTATTTGAAACGGGTTTTTTAAATTATCGGAACGCCTGTATGAACAATCGCTACGATTTGTTTTTATCACCGAAAAAAAAAAATTGACCATGAAATTATGGAAACTCTTTATGGTATTTTGTTTCGTGTTTTTGGTTTTACTTCGAAAATTATGCCACATGCTGATTTTAAAAAATTGGCTCTTTTGCCTCAGTTTCATTTTGCTACTTGAGAATGTTTAATTCCATCCAACTTTCGCAACGTCTAATTGTTGTTTATTTATTCGCTGCCTATATAAACTTCTCCATCTCTACTAGCGAGAATCTCATTTTACAATAGTCTTTGACTTCTGTGACTACACATTTTCCCATATAATACAAAAATTCAAGGTGAATTCTAAAATCTGAAAAAATTCATACATATGCAGAAAAGTGAACGAATCATTTTCATAAAAAAAAAGTTAGGCTTCCGGGAGGTTTGTCGATCAATTTTATTTTTCACCAATTTGCTAACAACATTTCCGAATTATTAGAATCTTCCAAAATCAATATTTTCAGGGCCTTTAAAATGCTTGATTTTTCATAAAAATTACAGAAGTGTTTGCAATTCCCTCTCATTTCTCTGAAACGTGCGAAGTGAGCACTATTCGCAAGGAGTACCTTAAATCAGGTACGTGAAGGGTTACAAAAAAGCTTCTTTTGCATCAGTTTCGTCTCGTTTCTTGATGATGATGAACTGGATCCAAATTTGCATATCAGCGTGCGGATTCGCAACCTCTATTGTTCATTTGATTTTTATTATTTTCTACTAATTTCGACCGGTAGGTAGGTAGAGATATATGGCAGCACCTGCGCTCGCATCCGAGGCTGGTAATTGTCGCAGGCGAAGACGAGAGGCTCTTCGAGCCTTTTTTATTCTCGCTCCTCATCCTGATTAGTGTTAAAGATCACAGGGCGCTCGGGGCGTATCCCGACGCCGTCGCTATACCGGCACGTCGAACGAGCGCCGGGGGTCCAATTTGCTCTGATTATGGCAGGTGAGGGTCATCCCGCACGCCTCACCGGCGATCCCTTCGGAAACATCGCATCCTCTCGGTGCCGGCCAAGGGACGCGACCCTTTTCGCTTTTCGTCCAGTTCGGTCATAATCGCGAACTGTGACGAAAAAATAATTCATTTTTTTCCCCACTGAATTCACGATCAACATTGATCCGTGCAAATTTTAATGCCCCATCGATTATCAGCTCATATTTAATACAGTATTTTTTCACACAAAAAAAATCTGCAAACTGTGAACATGTCTGTTTATTATTTTATTCTTGGTACTTCTGAAGTTAAGAAGAAAAATTCTTGAAACAAACTGTAAAGAATCTTCGCAAAATAAAAGAAACTTTTTACCCAGTCTATCCTTCCCAAAAATAAAAATAAAAAAAATTGTAAAATTAATTCTTCGTAAAATGAAAACAATTTTTTTTATTTTTCGATTTTTCCAGTTAAATCTTCATTGATTTTGTAATTAATTTCTGCAGTAAGATAAATTCCTGAATCAAACTGTAAACAATCGTCGTAAAATAAAATAAACTTTTAACCAAGTTTATTCTTCGCAAAAATAAAAATAAATGTACAAAGTTAATTCTTCGTAAAATGAAAACAATCCTTTTTAATCTTTCGATTTTTCCGGTAAAGTCTTCATTGATTTTGTAATTAATTTCTGCAGTGTGCGTCTGAAGGGTCTACGCGGCGCAGTGGAGGGAAATCCCTGTCGGAATCCCTGCGATGCGAGTTTGCGAGGATGCGTTCTATGGATCGCTGTTCTGTCGGCGAAGGCGGTGGTGGATGATGATCTGGCTCTCGACGTGCGATCCCTAATTCCGCCGACGGTGATCCTCTAACCTGCCCCGCAATATCCCCGGCATCAAACGATTATATTGTTCTTTGATCCGCACCGCATCCTCTGCACTTCTAGTCTCATCTTCTCCCCCTTTTCTCTCCAACCCTTTCGTTCTTTTTTTTTCATTTCAACTTTCCTCGCTCCCTTCGCGCGTCTCGCGGCCCTGCGAAGATCCCTTTCCGATGCCCTCTCTCTATGCGCGTGTGGAACAAAAAAAATTCAACGAGATTCTGGTTAACCCTGTCCGTTCCTCCTCCTCCTCGTCGAAATGACTCGGCGTATCCTCCGAATGAGCCCGGCAGCACGTATGAGAAAAAAAGGGTTGAATCAAAAACTACACCGCAACATAGCGAGGAAGCGTGCTCTTTCGGGAAGTAATAATAAAAAATAAAAAATAAATTAAAATTTTTTTTTTTTTTGTATATTTTTTTTATGCGATAGTTAGACTTTGACGAGAGAAGATTTCGGGCCTGGGGGAGATTTCAAGGCCCGCGGTTCCTTTCTTGGTCGCGCCTTCCTCTACCAATAATAATCATTAATTACGATACTCGCCAGCCATTCGGGGAGCTCGATCGTCAATTCATCTCGAAATAATTGCGCACGTGGATATTCCACCGATGCATCCGGTCGATAGGGTATTAATATAAGTGGCATCGGGCGCGAGCACTAAGGGTTTCGTAGCTTCTACGGGCAAGAGAATCGGCAATTCTTACTCCGGAAAAAAGCGCGATGTTTGTGTATTTTTTTTTTTGGGCTGAACATCGATCGGCTGGTCGTTTTGCATAAAAGTCAAACACGACGTTGACATTGAAAAACGTTGAAAATTGAAATTTTCATATTGCTTGAGGAAGCGATATGTAAATTTGAAACTACTTTATCACTTTTTTTTAATTAAAATTTTCCTCTTTTATGAGGCTAAAAGTGGAAAATTAAAACCGAAAATACAGAAAAGATTTTCTCATAAAAGTTTTGCGTATATACGAACATTGTCAGAAAACGATATGAAAATATCAATTTTCTACTTTTTATTTCTTTCCGTAAAAATTCTAAAATCGTCTCATCGAATAATTTCCTAGCACTGCACTATTTGCCCAGTAAAAATTGATGCGCCCGTACATTTAACAAGCGTTTTTTTCTTCAAAGCTCCACAACTCTTTTCTCTCTCCCATTCTACAATCTCTCCTCTCATTTCCCTAAGTAGTAATAGTAAGTGTTTTTATTGACAATACATACGATACATTAACGACCGTTACAGTTTTTAAACATTAATACAATTACACATTTCCATTTGTATTGTCAACGGGCTATCGACCGGAGTCCTTCCACCCTCATTTCCCTAATTTTCTCTCATTTTACAATATTTCAACTATAAAAAAACCCAGTACCAAAAAAAAAAAAAAAAAAAAAAAAATGTATGGAAGTTCGTCGCCCAGAAATGTTTCCTAAATATTAAACACACATAACAATTTCGCCCCGTACTGTTTGGGTCCAATAGCCTTTCCCGAATCGCTCCGGACTTTCAAAGTAAATAGCTTGGAGTCCCGCACCTGCAAGCAAGGATGCCGAAGAGTAGAGAAAATAGCAAAAAAAAAATAAAAATAAAAATAAAAAATAGAAGATAGCAACACGGCTGAGTCGGCGAGGTGGAGAAGGGTGGGTGAGAGGAAAGGGAGTTAGGTAAGAAATAAGAAGCGGCGATGGAAACGGCATCCGAGGGGATGAGGCACGCAGCCGCCTCGGGGCGACTGACGCGTCTGATGAGCCTGGCCTCTCACCCTTCCGTCCCGTCCTTCGCTCCTTCTCGCCGCTGTATCCGCTACACCGGAGGCTCGCTCGGCCCTCTCACTCGCCCGCCAGATATTCCCCTATAATACATCCCTCGCTGCCGCTGTGCAGCCATCGCCGTTCTCTCGCTTTCTCCATTTCGGTGAAAGTCTCCGCGTCGCGTTTCCTCGTTTCTCGCGAGCAACACCGGTGATTACTACGGCTCTCGCGGCGTCTTCCACTCTCCACCCTCGTCCGTTCGAGGCTCGCACTTCGCTCCTCGATCTTCCTTACTTCCTCGAGCGCCGATCGGTCCCGATTCTCCTGGCGAAGGTTTCTGTAGCTTTCTTTGATGCAGTCTATGCACTGCACAGCAGAGATATATTACGGCATCGCGCTTTTCTTAACTACGTAATAAGCAAGGTAATGTTTCTTTTGCAGATGAAAAGTAGCGAATGGTCGGAGACGTCTCAGACGTCGGACGCTCCTATGCAGATTTGATTTATTAGGAATTTAAGTATTGGTGATCCAATTTGACACTTGTAATCGCGTCTGCAAACGTTATTTGGTGCACGGAAAAAAGTTATGCAAGGTTTAAGCCTACATTATTTTCTGTTGTTGCATTTTTGCTAAAAAACGATACCAGTGCCCGGAAATTGGTACACTCATAAGAAATTGCGGTTGAATCAACTAAACGGGCAGAGACGTTCAAATAAATATTTAGGTGGAAATCATGAAAAAAAATTGCTGAACTAATCAACAAAATATATTACAGCATCGCGCTTTTCTTAACTACGTAATAAGCAAGGTAATGTTTCTTTTGCAGGTATAAGGTAGCGGTGCGAATGGTCAGAGACGACCCAGACGTCGGACGCTCCTATGCAGATTCGATTTATTAGGAATTTAAGTATTGGAAATCCACTTTGACACTTGTAATCGCGTCTGCAAATGTTATTTGCTGCACGGAAAAAAGTTACGCAAGGTTTAAGACTACATTGTTTTCTCTTGTTGCATTTTGTTAAAAGACCGACGATGTAGCGCCCGGAAATTGGTACACTGATAAAAAAGAGTGTCATTTAATAATTTTTTTTATTACTAAAGGGTTCGTCCCGTAAATAAAATAAATAAATAAATAAGTAAATAAATAAATTACGGAAGCGTATAGCAATTTCCGGTCACTAATCGTCTGTCTTTTAACAAAATGCAACAATAGAAAATAATGTATACTTAACCTTGTATAACTTTTATTCTATGCATCCGTTTATTGAATTTATCTTAGAAACTAAACCACGCATCTCCTTGAAATTTTGACACAATATAATTTTTTTTTACTGTTTATTTACAGATAAAATATAGATGGGTCAAGGGACTTGCCGGCTATTAAAGTGGCGAAACAAAAAAGTTAAAATTTCAACTTCTATTTTGTTGCCAAGGCCATGCTAAATAGGAGGAATTATGTTTGATAATTATTTATCCGGGATAGCGCGAACGCAGTCCCGACTAACAAAAATTATACGCCCGAGATATTCACATTAGGAATATTCGCAAGGGTCAGCTCGACCGTGGTGCAATGGAAGAGCCTCGCCCTGGAGGAACCGCCTTGTTGATCACGGTAACCTCTGCGCCAGGTAAGTATGCTTTGGCACGTTCGGCGAGGGTTTATAAAGAGCCAACAAGCTGTAACGCTTGCGAGAAACGCATTCTCATGCGACATCTGGCGGTCGAGCGCGCGAACTACTCCGCGACGGACCGTCGACTCTCCTGGCCTCCCCTCGGCTTATCGAAACGCGAACGTATCGGCGCGTCAACTTTCCTTGTCCCTATCACGTACATTTTTTGCACAAAAAATAAAAATAAAATAACAATACTAATAAAATCATTTTTCTCTTTTTTTCCAAGTCTATTTATAAACGCTCAGTTTTATGGCACTCAAGTAAAGTTACTTGTGTCGTCTCTATTGGAATTCCCGCTGTTTATCGTAAACGTAAGAGCTCGGCGTTAAAGGGGCGTTTATCGAAACACGAGCGTGGCGAGTCAACTTTCCTCTTCCTATCACGTAAATTGTTTGCACAAAAAGAAATAAAATAAAAAAAAAAAAAAAAATAACAATAATCATAAAACTATTTTTCTAATTTTTTTTCAAGTCAATTTATAAACGCTCAGGTTTATGGCACTCAAGTAAAGTTACTTGTGTCGTCTCTATTGGAATTTCCGCTGTTTATCGTAAAAGTAAGAGCTCGTCGGTAAAGGGGGTTTTATTATCGGGCGGACTATAAATTACGCTGATCAGAGCTGATTTGTTACCCCGACGAGACCGCTGATCGGGATAGCGCGCGCCCGCTGAGACGATCGCTCTCAGCGAAATATATATATAAGATTCGCCGCCGACGGCTACCGACGCGCAACTTCGGTTCGTTAATGACGATCATTTGCAATGATTCGCCGATCGAGCGGATAAAATGCGCGAGGCCCTCTCACACGAGCCCCTCGATCATTAACGACCGCGAGACGATACGGCGTAGCCGTGCGGCGATGAGAAAATAAAGTATCGACCAAATTATACGGGAGCCGAGAAGACGAGAGCCTCGATGCTAAGTCGAATCGGATTAAACTCCGCGCCGCCTGCTGCGTCATAGATTCGCATGAGAATAGCCGAATGTGGAAAATCTGAACAACAGTAAGAAAAAGGCACTTGCAAAAATGTTCCAGCGAACATTTTTTCACGAGAAACCTAGATAAAAATTAAGGGGGCAAAAATTTGTTTACAGATAAAAAATTGACATAGATAGATATCGATCGACAAAAATGAAAATGTGGATGAAAATCGGTATAGATAAAAATTTATTTCGTCAAAAATTTGTATAGATAAAAAATTGATATCGTATCTTCGCACTCTTTCACAAATACAGTCGCTCTCACATACTATCTCGTACACTCAATACGCTCTCACTATCACCCGTTTCTCGGCCCAGCTGTTACGCTGCCGCTCTCGAAGGCGTCACATTGTCTCAATAATAAATCTGATCGAACTACTTGACAATTGATAGACAAAAATTAATATAGATGAAAATCCACAAAGATGAAAATCTAGATAGATGAAAATCTATATAGATGAAATTCTATATAAGATGAGAATCTATATAGATGAAAATCTATGTAGATGAAAATTTATTTAATTAAAAATTAATATAGATGAAAATTGATTTGGACAACAACTGTTATAGACAAAAATTGATTTAGGCAAACATTTGATTTAGACAAAAATCTATATAGAAAAGCATCGATTTAGACAAAAAATTGTTTTCACCCAAAAATCGCTACAGACAGAAATTGAAACGCAGACGCCCAATGGAGCTTATACAGGTTTCGATGGACTCCCGCGAGTAGCTACGGTGGTACGAAAACTCGTCCGCGAATGTAACGGCGCGGAAGACGCGAGACACGCTTCTCCTCCCAAAGTCTACGCGCCGCGGCTACCCTTCCATCGGAGCCACCCCATTTCCCATTCCCTCTCGCGGATTCTCTGTCCTCCTCGCTCTCTCTGATGCTCTTCCGCCCGCGGCACCGCCACTTTATAGCAGTTAACCACCTGTTACACACGGAGAGCTCCGCCGCGCGCGACTCTCTTCCTCCCTATCCACCCCCCCTCCCTCTCTCACGCGACCCCCAACTTTTTTTCGTTATATTCTTTTTCCTCGAAACACGCGACTACACCCGCGTACTCCCTGCAGCTCCAGTTCCAGCATCACTATATACAGTTGACTCGACTCTTCTATTTTCGCCACTTCGTCGTCTACGAGTTCGTGTCCTACTAATACACTTCTGCAATCTCCAACAGTATTTCTCAAAGCCCGAGGGAGAGAGCGCGAGAGAGAGTGTCCCTCACGCGGTCTCCCGTTGAGAACAGAATTTCACCCCTTCGAGGCTCGTGCCCGAGCGAGCGAATCCACTCATCCAATTATTTTCTCAGCTGCAAACCCTCGGGATAACTCGAACAGAGAAGTACGGAGTGCTCCGCTAGACTTCGCGCAAACCTCTTTTACCTCAACATCCCTTTCCTTTATATACCTCTAGACTTCCGTATATTCCTCACCGCTTTTACTTCTAAAACGATAACTCAGCACGTCCGGTGCCCTGACGATTCCCCGAGGAGGCAGGTTGTACAGTAGCGTTGGAAAGAAGGAAGTGTATTATTCTCCCATGCTGAAACTGCACCAATTGTGTTATTATTATTTAGTAATAATCATAATGGATAAATAATAATAATTTATTGTTTATTGACCCTTCAAGTACCGAGACTTTTGCCGATGCTTTTAAGCACCAAAACGATACGCAATAAATGTTGTTCTGAGTTATCAGAAAAACAAGACTTCAAGGTGCGTTTGTAAGTTTTTTATTATTATTATTTTTTAATATTTGTATTGATAATCATGATGAACAAATAGTAACAATTTATTATTTATTAACCCTTCAAGTACCGGAGACTTTTTGCCGATGCTTTTAAACACAAAAAACGATACGGATGTTAGCAATAAATTTCAAGTCAAATTCAAGTATAATTTAAAATCAAGAAAACGAGACTTCAATGTACGTCTCTGAATTTTTACAGATTTTTTTAGCATATTAACATGTTATTCCCAAGTCCTTATTGAACAAGGATCCGGTACGTGAAGCGTTAATTGCGATACAGCTCTTATTTATAATTTCCAATATTGCTACGATAAGCGTTCTTTCTTTTATTCTGTCTCGGACGATTCTCGAAAGATTCTTGAAACTTTCTCGCAAAAGCCAGCTCCATGCTCGATTCTTTCTCCGCAATTTCATCACCAGTCCTTTCCGCCGAGGACGAAACTTCATCGTCTCGCTCGTGGGAATTTTTGATCGTTTCCGAAACTGCCGTCCTCGCTGGTCCCAATTTGGAGATCCTGGTGCGAGTTCTCTTCGTCGCCCGCCGCGGCGAGTTTCCGGTGCGATTGCGCCCGAAGTGCCTGTCGATGAAGTCTCTCCAATTCGCCGGCCAAACGAGGACCTCCCGGCCCGGTTCACCGTTCACCCTGAACAGAAACAACGGCGAGTCTCTCTTCGATCTGCTCAACAGCTCGTCGACCACGTAGTCCTCCTCGTCCTTCGGAGCGTCGCCGGTAGTGGATTCCGCTTTATCCACGGGAATCTCGACGCTCGAGGCGTCGATTATATCGACCTCGTCCAACCATCTCGATAGCGCGAAGTTTGGATCACCGTAATCGAAATCGCCGTCTTCGGCGTCGACGCCCTCGTACATGTGATCGAAGTCCTCGCTCTCGCCGCTCGTCAGCGCCGTTCTCCGATCCATGCTGATCGAGCCCTGGGCCGATTGATCCGCCAACGGAGATCCCTCGATCTCATCGCCTCTCTCCGGCAACTCCTCGATCCGAATCGTAGAATTCCCGCTCGCTATTATGGTGAATTTTCTTGCCGTCGAGGAACTCATTTCTCCGCTCGGTTCCCGGCCACTCTTATCGTTCCTCGCGTCGTCCTTCGAGTCGTTCCTCAGCGAGGCTGTCTGATTGCGCAAGAATTCGATGAACAATTCGTCGTCGTCGGGAATCGAGCTTGGGTGATCCGGAGGATCTTCAGCTTCCATCGGATGCAAATGAGTCGCCTCACCGTTCGGTGACGAATCTTCCTCAGCCGTAGAAGTCGGCCTGTATCTCTCCAGATAGGTCGGAATCTCGCGGGTGAAGAGCTTTACATCCGTCAAATTCGTGTCGTCGAGCTCCTCCCTGGAGGCGAGCCAAGTTCTGAGGGCTGCGGTTCGCACTTGCTGGAGACGCTCGTGATACTCCTGTGCGGCTCTCAGCCAGTCGGCCATCTGCACGCCGCGTTTTGGTCTCTGTGTGGATGAACTTTTCTTCTGGGTCGTAGGTTGCATATCGATTGATCTTTTTTTTGGTCTTGAAACAAGCGCTTCGCCGGATTGTCCAGCTTGGGAAAAATCCGCACTTATTCGCCACTTTAGGTCCGTCAAGTTCGTGTCATTGAGTTCGTCCTTGGAGGCGAGCCAAATTCCTAGCGCGGCGGTTCGCACTTCCCGAAGACGCTCGTGATACTCCTGAGCGGAAGAACTTTTGTTCTGGATCGTAGGTTGCCTATCGGTCGATCTCTTTTTTGGTCTTGAAACAAGCGCTTCGCCGGATTGCCCAGCTTGGGAAAAATCGGCTGCTCTCTTCATCCTCTTACCACCCTCCGCACTTATTCGCCGAGCCCTTCGCAGATTTGTCGTGGACTCGCTCGCCTCCGCCCTAATCGGACTTTCCGCTTTTTCCGTCCCTTCGCCTCTGCGCAGACTCTCGGAATAATCGAGATACGACGGATAAAACGTCTCCCAACTCTCCTCCGGGATTCCTGGATTTTCATTTTCCATAGGTAAAACAATGGTCGGCGATTCTCGGGTTCTCGAGGAGACTTCCGCTCTAAATTCGGAGCTGCTCTCGGTCTGTTCGCCGTTAACCACGAAGAGATCGAGCGCGGGTCCATCGTCCCAGGAGCTCCAATTCCAATTATCCTCCTCGTCGAGCGGACGTCTCAGCGAACCTTCCATCGGTATCATGGCGAGTCTCGTCGGTCTTACTCCCATTCCATTGTCAAAATCCTTGAACTCTCTCGCTCGGAGCGGCTTTGGAATCTGAGTTTCCAGCACGACGGATTCCTGAGCCATTGGAGTTTCTTCGGTTTTTGAATTTCTGCCTCGACCATCCACCTCGGAACTCTTCCTCTTGGTTCTCTCCGTCAACGCGCTGCTCCGGATAGAATTAAAGGGCCGAACCACCTGCAGAGGCGACCTCAAAGGCATTACTCTCACGCTGTATTGCTCTCGAGAAAAAATATCCCCCGGACGACTGGACGAACTTGTGTCAATGTTCGATAAAAATGTCCGAGATTGGATTTTACCCGGTCTGGTCGGAGCTTCCTTGGGCACTTTTCTCATCCCAGATCTTCGAGCAATTAAATCCTGACGTCCCGAATCCGAAACTCGGCGTAGTTGTGATTTTTTTCTACTAGGATCAAGATGGACTTCTTCGCGGATTTTGTCCACTCCACTCCGGCTCGGATGAAGTCGTCCCTGAGCCTCGAAGACCTTCCGAGCTTCCACTTGCCCCGGCTGCCAACTGACGGTTCTCCACCGTCTGTTGGAACGGATTGGAATCAACTCCGCTACTCCTTCATCCTCGACCTTGAAGCTTCTGCCGTTTCCACTGTGAAGCGACACTGTAAAAAAATTCTGTTTGATAATTCATAAATGTATATGAAGTTTTATGCATATACAATGTATGAAATTTCATCGACACGTATGTAAGAATATTGCGTTACCGGTATATAAAAAACAATATTATTTGTATAATATTTGTAATAATAACATAATTTTCATATACGGATGTCTTAAGTTTCAATGCCATCACCGATAATTTTAATATACCGGTATTGCATTTAAGATTAAATTATTAAAATTCAAATACAATGTATATGAATTCTAATTTCATATACCGAGGTTGTATATTTCATATAACTTTGTATGTTAAACGTTTTGTAAATTTCATAACATTTTTTACAGTGGAAGGACCGAGATAGGTGTAGGTCGAATTTTTATCTGGAAAATGAGTACCTCTTCTAGGCATGAGGATTCTCCGGCCATCGCGACGTCTTCCGGTGGCATTTGAGGCCGAGTACGGAGAATTGTCGGATTCAATCGTGTATCCGAGTTCCTCGTTCGCAATACCTGCAGACCTTTCGATGGTCCCGAGTTTCGTCATCATGTTGTAGAGCGAGCTCTCGATGACAACGACACCCGTCTCTATTCTGTTCAGCTGAGCCCTAAATTCATCGACCGTCTCGTTGACTCTGAGAGCCAACGCGTGATCGTCGTCCTCCATCATAACCGGACTTTCCGGAAAGGTGAATTCGTAGTTGGTACCAAAGTATCCCGAGTTTTCACCCATCGAGGTCGAAGTCCGCCAATCGTTATCGGTCGCGTTCTCAGCATCGCCACTTTGGCTCTCGAAACTTTGGTACGACTCCGACATCGGTGATGTCGTGAGGTTCGCTGACTCTTGAAGACTCTCATCAGCTTCGGAAAAATTTGGAACTTCGGTATTCGCGTCGCTGACGAATATCTCCAGCTTGTCGTCGTAGTTGTGATCTTGACTACTCGCCACGGTTCTCCGCTCCTCATCGACGAGCTCGAATTCCGAAGCGGTGTTCGTCGTTCTAGGTATTCCAGTTATGTGGATGTTGATCGTCGACTCCAAGACATCTGGATCCGAAAGGCGAGCTGTTGGCAATTTTTGCTCCGAGGTCGTTTTCACCTCGCGGGCGATGAACCAGCGACGAGACGGATCCGTCAGCGCTCTTGGAGTGTCGTTCAAAAAATCGTAGATAACGACTTCGCTGAACTCGCCACTCGGACCTTCGTTCTCGGAGTCCTCGAGTTCGCGCTTCCTTCGAAATTTTGATGGAAATCTCGACGGGATTCTTGGTCTGGGAAGTTTCGAAGTACGAGAAGACGCGAACTTTCGCAGGACTCCGAGACCACCAAAATCCCGAACGGTCTCGACGAGACTTCGATTCTCGTTCTCAAAGTGTTCTTGGGAATCCACGGTCGAGACGTCGGTTTCAGGGTCAATGACTTCCTTCGGTTTCGATGACTTCCTGCCGCTGTTGACCAGCTCGAGGACATCCTTCAAACGCTCGTACAGAAGCAACGCCTCGAATTCGTCGAGGATCGATGTCGACTGGGTTTTGTCGACGGACTGCAGGAGGAGCTTGAGATCGGTCAGAGCCTCGCGACCGTGAATCAGTTGAAACTCTCGACCGGACATTATCACGTTCACCAAGTGTACCGATGAATCGAATTCATGGTTGGGCCTCCGCGATTCGATAGCCTTGGACAGTTGTCTTCCGGTGGTGGGAAGCTGAAAACGGATTATGATAGTTAAAATCATTCATGCACAATACAGACCTCTTTTTTGCTTGGGAGAGAGGAATCTTTTTAGTGAAAAAAAAATCACTAAAATCGACATTTTTTCAAAAGTGGCTCAAAAAATGAAAAATCGTTATTCAATCAATTTTTTTTTGTTTCAAGGCTATATTCCACGTATTTTTTCCCGCTGATCACGAATATAACAATTATTTTACTTCCAACCCAATATTTTCCATTTAAATCCCAAAAATATGATTTTTCATGCATAAAATCGAGCCCCTTAAGGTAGCATTGTACTTTAGGCCAAAAAGGCTGGCGGATTCGCGTTCAGCGGGCGAAAATACTTCGGAATGCGTTGCAGGTAACATTAGAAAAATTTTTTAAAAAATTCGTAAAAAAATGCCAAGACTATTAGCTTAGCCGGCTAAAATGGATTAGACGCATGACGAATCTTTGTGAAAATCGAGATTGTCGCGCTTTTTTTTAACTGCCGATGAACGATACCATTTCCGTGGTGAGAGAAATCGGCCAAGGGATGGAGGTGGATCTTCCAGGATCAGTTTGTCTGGTGGTGAAGGCATCGTCGGTATCCATGGGTGAATTATCGACATTATCGTAATCGGGACGGCGATAATAAAATTCATGGGAATTTTCCATGGTTATGACATTGGTCCTCAAGTCATCCGGTTCCTCCGAGCCATCGTTCTCTGAGCTTCGCGACTTCGCTTCGGCCCTCTCGCCCTTGCGTTCAACAGGTGCCGCGCCGACTCGATCGACCTCGCCCTCTGATCTTTCGCAGGTGAAATTTATGCAAACCAATCCGGGTCCGCAGCTAGTGGTGGCGAGAACCGTGAATCGCGATCTCGAGTTAACGAAATTCTTGGGCGCGGAACGAACCGCCAATTGAGATCCGCAGGACTCTCCGAAATCTGACGATGCGAGACTGATATTGTAGTTTACAATCGGAACCGGAAACAACTTCTTAATCCCTCACCGAAAAGAACTATAGGAGGTTAACTGATTAATCTCTGGTAGTGCCTACTGCAGGTTAAACAGTTAGTACTGGCTTTTACTACACATGTACTTACTACGAATGTAGTTATACTTATCAGTTATTATACATATAAGTAGAACTACTGAAAACTACAAGCAATGCCCGGTACTCGACTACTAGACATTCATAGTAGTTCCGAGTATTCAACTACTGGGGATTTTTAGTACTTTCAATGTTCAATAGTTAACTACTCCAGATTTTCAGTGATTGTCGGTATTTCTTTTCGGTGAGGGAACCGTTTGGATAGTTGAGAATTACCACGAATTTGTACGCAGGAGTGACAACAGCCACACAGATCACCGCTACGATTTGATGCAGCACCGTTTGAACATACCGAAACTTCGCTGCTCGCACAATCGTGGCAGTGAATCGCCGAACACCAATCCGGCACTCTCCGAACTTTACTTCCGGTCGTCGCTTGATGAGGGCTCGACAATGATAGAATTATAGACGACACCATCCACAAGATTCTTCCTGTAACGCAGACAAAAAAAAAACACTTTGATGAAGATTTACTTACAACTAGAGAAACTAATAATTTTTGTTCTTACTACATTCGATTAAAGATTTTTAATTAATACGATTCACTGAATTTTAATCAATTCGATTTTCTTACCCGAGATCGGGAATGCGCGACTCATGTTTTTCGAGTGCATCGGACGAACTGTTCGTGACGAACAATCGATCCAACAGTTTTATACACGATCGAGGACAATGCTCTTCGACGTAAATCGTGTTTGCAATAACACATGCTCTGTTGGAAGTCTCCATCGTCGTCAACATCCGAGACGAGAGCTCGGTCGCTGGGAATAGTGTATCGACTTACCGAGTGTTCAGAAACTCTGTTCAATCTTTTCTCATTTAATGAACAAAAAAAATACTATTGGAGCTTCCATTTAGGACTTTTTGTGACAAGCCCATCTATCGATAAAAAGCTATTTCGATTCTGTGCTATAATGAAAAACACAGTTCTGCAAATTCTAAAAATACCTTATAAATTAATGAATAAATTGATCATCATTTAATAAAAAGTAACAAACACTGAGAACTTTAGTGTAAACTCTCCAAAATGAATAAAAATAAACAAGTGAGACGACAGCTCACTTGTTTATTTTTGACAGGTGACAGGCCCATCTTTCGATATAAAAAACCATTTCGATTCTCTCCTATAATGAATAACACAATTCTGTAAATTCTAAAAATACCTTACAAATTAATAAATAAATTGATCATTTAATAAAAGTAACAAACACTAAGAACTTTAGTGTAAAGTCTCCAAGATGAATAAAAATAAGCAAGTGCGACGACAGCTAAGAAATTGATTACCAATATCATCAAGTAAACGGAACGGTGAAAAGACCATCGAAGCGCAGATCATAATGAGCGAGGTGGAGCTTTCCGAAGAGGAGGCGAAGGATGAGAATCCTTCGGAGCCGATAGCGGACGTTGCAACGGTCGCTGAACCGGGTCAGCCCGCTGAGCCGGAAGATCTTCCGGAGATTCCCCCGACTCAAGTACAGAATCAAGGTCGAACTTCCGTTGCGATTCCTAAGGCAAAACGGATATTCAATGCATGAATCGCAATAACGAATTTTCGCAGACGTCTTGGAGAACGGTGCATTATCAATTGAGAAAATCGAGGAAGAGACTGCGATGGTGCACAGCTCGGAGATTTTTTCCGTCGCGGGACTCCCCAGGAATGAGTTCACCCAGACGTTCTTCAAGTACATGAAGAATTTGAGCGATAAACGATGCATAGAGATTTTCAACTCCGAAGTCGATCACGAGGACAAGTCGTTGGTGTTTTATCGAAGATCTGCCGAGCTTCTCGACGATCTATAGATCAGTGATCCATAAATCTTGTGCCCACATAGCAGGGAAATATTTTTGAAAGGTTTCAATACTTTTTCGAAATATTAAAAATATTTTGAAAATATTTTTTTGTTCGCTCACAAATCTTGTTTCGCTTAAATGTTTTTTTTTTACATTTCAGGGCAATGTGAAAGATTGCGTCACCGATCCGAATTGCATTTACACACTCGCATAAACACGGAGAATTAGTATAAATATTTCGGTGAAACATGAAATAAAAAATATTTCTAAAATATTTTATCGTTATGCTACAGAAATATTTCAAATGTGTTGAAAGATTATGTTTCTTAAATATTTAAGTAACCTTTCGTTGGAATCTTTTGATAGAAGATTTCAAAATATTATTCTCATATATATTTTCGAAATATTTCGTAACATTTGAAAGATTGGAAATATTTCTAACATTATATCAAAAGACTTTTTCGGGGGCTCGAAATGGCAAGAACGATCCCTAAATTCGGATATAGCTTCTTCGCGAAGAGGGTCGCTAGCACCATCTGCAAAAAAACATCCCAGAAAAGAAACTCTGAAGTCGGTCACGAAGACAGGTCGTTGGTATTTTATCGAAGATCTGCCGAGCTTCTCAACTATCTACAGGTCTGTGATCTATAGATCTATAGAACTTAATGATCGAAAGCAAGCTCGGTTTCGACGATTAAAAGGAATTCATTTAATTCCTAACTCCTTCCTAGCCTCGAAATGGTAAGAACGATCCCTAAGTTCCGATACAGCTTCTTTTTTTAATGAAAGAGTACACAGGGTACAAAAATATAGCAGGGCTTTCGGAGCCACCGTCCCATCAGCCACTTAACAGCAAATCTAGGGAACTATTTTACCAACTAAGGACCTAAACTACCGTAGTACGGTATATACACGTATACAGAGTAAAACAATAATTTCGTAAAATCTAAATACGAAGTTTCGTAAAAATAATTTTGCCAAATAAGTGACAAGCTCGTTTTTTAAAGTTTGAATATAGA
The DNA here is from genome assembly GCA_917499995.1 of Ichneumon xanthorius. Taxonomy (NCBI): domain Eukaryota; kingdom Metazoa; phylum Arthropoda; class Insecta; order Hymenoptera; family Ichneumonidae; genus Ichneumon; species Ichneumon xanthorius. Next base: position 12,159,792 of record OU824205.1, on the reverse strand, counting down.
AACCTGCGCTTTTATATCCCGTGTCATTGACAATTTTAGTTTGTACTATTGTTTGTAAAACTAAAGCCGAATGGTGCGATCGGAAAACAAATACAAAATTGTGGACGTCTGTCGACAATAAGTTGTACAAAGTACAAACTTTTTTTACTGTGTAAGAGCACGAGTCTTTGTAATATGAAAACCCTTAAAAAATAAACAAAGAATTTCTTTCTTAATCTATTTTTTTACCTCTTTTACCCTCTTTGATATAGCTTCTTCGCGTAGAGGATCGGTAGCACCATCTGCAAAAAAATATCCGAGACAACCCGGTCAGGCTCTCTTCTAACGATCGTGGTGGCCGGTAAAGCCGCTCGCACCCGACGTGTTGTCTCTGTGTTCAATAAAGTGCACTCCGCATGCGGTCACGATGTTCTCGTCCCAAGTTCTTCATCCGAAAAGCAACTGAATTGTCCAGGAAAAAAATATCTCTCGGGAGTGGAAAAACTAAAAAAAGAAAAAACAGAAAACAAAAAAAGAATTATAAATAATCGTTCCAACGCATACGTATTGTATCGCGTTTATTAAAGATTGATTAATACGATATTAAGTACAATATGGTTGTGCATTGCAGTTTCATACAAAACGTTATGCTTTCATAATTCGCATAACAATTAATGTATTCATCTTGATATATCCATGCCTTCTTTATCCACGGCATCTTCTTCGTTTCGTTTATATCTGAGCTTGTATTGGTTTTTTTTTATTTGTAATTTTTTATTTTTGCATAGAGAACCGCGGGATTCACGTCTAGATCGATTTATTCTCGTTCGATATCTACGTCCCCAAGTTTTATGCGGCTCCCGCTTCTTCTCTCTTCTCAGCTTCTTCTCTCCTCTTGGCTCCACGCCCGTATGAATTTTTCTCTTCACAGCTTCTTGTACCAGAAGAGATAGTGTTCGCCCTCGCTGATCTCGAGATCGTCGACACCTGAAACGAGAAAGTAAAGTAACGCTCGAACTTGTCGCGAAAATATTCGAAAAAAAAAAAGAAAATGCAACTCGAGAGTCACCGACCTCCTGGAGCGACCAGCTGATTTCCCGGCGGCGAAGCGAGATCGGGCGGCGTCGGGAGTCTGTACAGCAGCCAGTAATGATAGGACATCGGCTCCTCCTTGTAACCGGCCAGAGTGTGAACGTAATGTCCGTTTGGCCATTCGGATGCGGAAAATTGGAAGTGCGGCGACATCTCCGAAGCGAGCATCATAACGCCGTAAAATGTTTCGTTCTTCGGCGCAGTTATGGTCAGATGATATGTCTCGTTGGTTCCTACCCAGAGCGTGTAAGATACGTTGACCATTTGGGGCATCGCCGTGACCGGTGTAGCCGACTCGGTGCTCGCGTTGCTCGAGTTGCTGCCCGCTGTCGATGGTATCAAATTTTCACCGCGATTGTCCGGCGAGGTCACGTCTACAAAATTAAATACCGATGTTAGTTGTAAATTTGCATAATAAGAAATAAAAAAAATTGTTCAGTAAAAAAATAGCACATTCCGGATGTTCGAGCTGTATGTACTCGAGCAAAAAAAAAATCAAATGGGAAGCGTTAATTGAAGCGATTTAATGAGCAGAGCTGGATGCGCTATAATTATAGCATGTAAAAAATTCGGATGCTAAACGTAATTGCGATGGCAATGATACACCCCCCTTAAAATCCTACCAAAGCTCGTGGTCAGTCTCGGTGGCGCACTGTCGGTCAGACCTTGCCCACAATCCAGAGTCCTGATGGTAGCGAGACTCCTCGGAGCGACGCCGAGGACAGCCTCGGCGGTGGCGTGGACATTGCCATCGAAGGAGCCATCGGGTCTCTGACGACTGGTGAGCCATCCTAATGCGGCCGATTTGTTCCAATTATCGGCCGGCTCGTTCTCCACTTCCTCGAGTGCCTGCATCGCCAGGGCTGTGGTGTGCAAATCCCCGAAGCTTCCGTCGAGCCTCTGCTGGTGAGCCAACTCCACCGATGGGTTTCTCACGAAATGATGAAGATTTCGGTGCCTGTGATCTTGAACTATGCAACGTAAGGCCAGTATAACCATCGCCACCGTATCTAAAAAAGAAAAAAAATTGCTAACTGAAATTTGTTTAATCTGACATTTTGGGGCCATGTTTTATGTATTTTTCCCCTCTTATGATGAATCTTTACATTATTTCACTCCTAGGGCAACATTTGATGCATAAACCCGCGGCGAACATAAAAAAAAAAATTTTCAAAAAATCCGAACGTTGCAAAGTCCCATAAAATTTAAACGGTTAGATCAATTTCCGCCAAATTTAATACCGAACATTGTACAGTGCTACTCCATTCACGTATCAAGTTTGAGCTCTATACCTCCATGTTTACTGAAATTAGGTCTTTGAACAAAATATTATATGCGTGTGCTTTTTTAGAGCGTTAGTTCAAAGTTTACGCAAGTTGGAGATACCGCAGACATTATTTAAAAAATAAACAAAAATTACGAAAATAGCTTCCTCTGTGAGGAAACGATAGTCCGTTTTAATGTTTTCGTAGACGACGATGCAATTTTTTACTATACAAATTTTGCACACTTTATGTCTTTACTTTAAATAATTTGAGGATAACGATGACTGACCAACATTGTGATACTGAGCCGCCCCCGCGATATCCATAAGTCTGCGTATCTGTCTCTTGCGCACGTGAGCCTGAGCGCTGCAGGCTGCCAGGGTGGTCAATGCGAATTCGTAATCTGTCGGCGGATCGTGATGCTGCAATGTGCCGATAAGATCGTGACCGTGAAACTGTCGTGGATCCATGCACAGGGCGTTCAGTGCGAGGGTGTAACGGGCCAAACGCACTGCTGAAAAACCGACCTCGTGATGCCTGAAAAATAAAACAAAAATTTAATTATAATAAAAATTACAATTAACATTTAAAAAATGCATACCAAGAAGAAATCGCAAATATCGCGAGGCTATTTTCATAGCTTTATTCGTATTTTATTCTTCAACGAAAGAATAAAATAAAATAAAGAGGGTAAAATAAAATAGCGCAGCAATCCAATTTTGCTTAATTACAGATTAGCAGTATTTTACCGTAGGGTGGGCAATAGCCGCGGAGACTTATCGGAGAATCAAGACCCGTTCTGTTAGCTATATTAGATAATACGAAAATGGCTTCCTTGCGTAATCCGTCGAATTGCCATTATAAACGATGAAGTCGGAGGAGGTTCGTAATGGTATTCCTAAACACAGGCGACGTCGCTGCCAAACGCCGATCGTTCGATCGCCGGGGTTCAAGGTCAATTGATGTACAAGTTTACCTCCAAAGCAGTAGAACTATTTCGAGCTCCATTTGCTTCCCGCTGAGTTGCATTTCGATCGCAGCCGGCGACGGTAGATTCTCGTCGTGCGAAAGATTAGCCAGTCGAAGAGCCAGAAGTACTCTGTGCGTGTCGTTTCCCCAGCCGGCATCCTTGTCACGCTGGTTCCAGAGCCACGCGGTTGCGCGCTCCAATATCGCCTCGGACTCTACCTCGACCGCACTCGTCTCTTGGCTTGTTCCTGCATTTATCAATTTAATCGTCAGTACAGAGTAGAATAATAATTTCGTACAATCGGAATACTAATTTTCGTAAAAATAATTTTGTCCAGTAAGTGACAAGCTCGTTTGTTAAGGTTTCAATATGCAAACATGTCCTTTTATATCCCGTGTCACTGGCAATTTTAGTTTGTACTTTTGTTTGTAAAACTAGAGCCGGATTGTGCGAGCGGAAAATAAAAAAAAATAAAAAATTGTGTACGATGGTGGAGAATAAGTTTTGGTAAAAAGTACAAACTTTTTTTACTGTGTATAGATTTCCTTCACGGAAATGAAATATATGCAATATGGTCAATATATGCACATATTCGAAATAGATTTACTGCGGCCTATTTGTATTATTAAGATAAACCATTTATATAAATATGGATGATATGTTTTACATAATGTATAATGTAACATATGCTATATATTATATTTACACGATAAAATAGGTACCAAAGTTTCTTGTCGACAAACTTTCACGATTCATTTCATGCTAATTTTACGGAACAATCTTGTCCATTTTACAAAAATGTCTATTAATTTTGCGAATATTTTTTGTAAAATTAACAACAAAATAATTGTAGACGTTTGTGGACAAAACAGTTTGTTGAACTTACAAATCTTTTTCACTCTGTATAATCACAAATTTACATATATTTCATACAGGAGAAACACATATTTCGATACATGCTACACATCATTTATTGCCCCAATAATTTCGAGTAATCAATTTTAATTGATGCAATGAATTAATTGTATTGTTTCCTCACCTTCGCAACGAGTGAACAAAATGCAGGTCCATCCCGCGATGAAGAGGATCGTTTTTCCTGCTCTCGAACAGCCCGACATTGTGTCCTCTTAATTTCGATCTGAAAACAAACGGTACGATCAAATATCACGAATTTCGAGGGTCAATAAATTAACCGTTGAAACGATCTTATCGCGTTCCAAACTTCCGCGAACTTGTGCGAGCCAGTCCGATACGGTTTCTCGAGCAAAACCGATACGGATTCTCGCCGTGGGACGTCGAAGCAAACTTTGGGGTACGAAACTCGGCTATCTCGAATCGATCTGACCCCGATACACGGGATTAATCTGACCAATCGTCGCGGCCAAGCAAATCAACCCCCCCGGCGGTGCTCGGCTGCAATTTCACGAAACGATCCCCGCTATGTTTTCTCGTCTCGTATTTCACATCCCAGCGAACATGAATCGTGAACCAGCTAGAAACCAGCATTGGTAATCAAGGCGGTTGCTCGCTCTTTGTGGTTGCACGTACAACACGATGGTGACTATCACCGGAAGTCCCTCAAATTTCAGGAAATTAATAAGTGCTCTGGAAAATCAGGAAAAAACGTCAGGTAATTTTTTTTTATCGATCCCTAAAAATTACTGGCTACAGGGAGAGAGAACGATAAAGCTATCGACGTGCAGAATAAAAATTCTGGAATTTGAAATTTTCGTTTGCATTTGACATTCAGCATTCAAAATCTCAAATTTTCTTTTTTAATCTTTATCTAATGAATTGACTTTGTATTTACAACTACGCATGAAAATTGACCATAATTCAGGATTGTACAGAATTTTATACTTCTTTCACATATGCAATTTGCCATTTTTCAAAAAAAAAATTCCTTTCTCTAAACATCTCCCAAGTATTCCCAAGTCTCGAAAATTGAAGTGCCATCTCGGTAGTAAAATGTGCACCTTAAAAAACTCTCCCCAAGCATTATGTTTCCGTCCTTATATAGATAGAGCCATAAACATACTGAATGAATTAATTTTCAACTCCCTCCGTAATTTTATTCAAGTAAAAAAAAAATAACTCCTTGGGGCCAAGTCAGCAAATTTTTTCCGCTAATTTTTTTTTTCTTTTTCTTTCTCTCCATGTGTACAGACACTCGCGGGCTCCCGCCGTGTAGCGGCGAGCGGGCAGCGCGCGAGCGCCTCCGTCTAGCGATAAATCGCTTCCTGGCGCTCGCGGACCGGACTCGGCGAGCTTGCAGGCTCTGTGTCGTTGTACCGTCGAGATCGTGAGGCAAGTGGAACACGAGGGAGGCCGGGCGTCGGGGACGTCGAACACGGGCCCATGCGATATTGCGTGGGATCGATATCGCGGCGCCTGTCGCCCCTCTCGGCTACACGTACCCTTACACCACCTTGTCTGTACTTGTGTATTGTCGAGAGTAGTGCATTCTCTGCCTACCCTTTGTACGGCGCCCTCCCTACACCTGCATACACCTATATATGCACAAACACGTACATACATATATATTACATATATATATATACATATAAACCCTACCTTACATAAACGTTGATATCGTCTATGTAATCAAGGTACATAAGTGTTTCGTACATACCTAGGCCAGTATTAACGTACACGAAGGTTTATACATATATATGGATATATATAGATATATATATAGGTCTGTTCCATTGTACGCATATAGAGTCATGTACCTCGTAACGACGGAGACAGAGGTGTACTAGGCAGCCTAGCATATAGCTGGCTTATTGTCTGTTCGGTGGAAGAGACTCGTACACGAGAACTTCAATTCTCGTATACGATAATAGGTTTTCTTCGACGTCTAGCGCCAGGCAATATCGCGAGGTACGATCGAACACGGTGTCTGGAACAAACGCGACGTGGACGAGCGGCTATAAAAAAAAATTGTGGAACTGCTCCCGTGCGACGTCCGATTGAATTGTTGTTGCTATCGTTATTGCTCGGGCCGGGGGAGACTCCGTCGGGAATACTGAAAAAAGAATTTTTAAAAATGTACGAAAATAAATAAAACAAGTGGTCGGGGTCGATATGGGGTCAGACGAATTTTTGGGGGGAATTATTCGTCTGAATGGGGAATTTTTCTTGCGCGGGTAGCTGCTTTATTTAAGGGACGAGAGAATCTATTTTTGCACGGCGACGCTCGGCGGGCGCTCGATTATAGCCGCTTCGCTTAATCAACCGCTCGCCTCGCGTGTCAACTTTGTCGGTTTTTTGGGATCGATATTACTTTTTTTTTTTTTTTCTTGACGGGAATAGTGTTATGCTTCGCTGAGACTGTTGCCGATAATCCGCTCTCAGACAGCTTGCTACAATAATGTAATTGACGTTTGTATATTGAATTTTTTTTAGATTTTTTTTTTTTTTATAAGTTGCAGCGAATTGATTTTGAATAAATCTTATCGGGGATGAGTGAAATCTCGGTTCTGACTCCACCAGAGTGCCAAAACTCAGAAGTCCCCCGAGAAGAGTTCTACCTGTTGGAAATCCCGAGGCTCTTTCAGTCAGTCGTCCCGAAAACTACTCGTACCACTTGGTCACGTACGTATCCGAGTATGCTCATTGCTCGCACCGCCGCGGTGCACTGACCCTCGCGTAATTATACCTCGAACTCCCCCCTCGCCGCTATCTCTCCATCGTAGGGGAAAAAAAAGTCTCATAAATGCACAGATAATAATAATGCCTTCGGAGAATTAACAATTAATTGGTGGCGGTAATAACCGGTCGGCGACGACGCAAATATTTTTACGTTTTTACCTTTTTTATGACTTGTCTAGACTATCCATCGATGTTTCCAATTTATTCGGTCTTTCCCAATGAAAATAGAATTTTAAATGCATGTTTTATTCTTCAGCCCCAAAAATATTTCTCTACCTCGAAACCATTATCGACTCTCAGATCACCGAATACGTAGGCGAAATAAAAATAAATAATTTCATTCCCGATAAAGTCCGGAGTCCTCGAATTAATAATTCATTGAAAAAATTATATACCGCTTAGCACGACCCCATTTTTTTCTTCTTTTTTGAAACGCTTGTCTCGACCATCCATTAGTTCTCCCCAGTAAAATAAAATAAAATAAAATAAAATAAAATAAAATAAAATAAAATAAAATAAAATAAAATAAAATAAAATAAAATAAAATAAAATAAAATAAAATAAAATAAAATAAAATAAAATAAAATAAAATAAAATAAAATAAAATAAAATAAAATAACGTATGTACCCACGACAGAGTGAGAAGTCCTCGAATTCCTTCGACCTGAAGAAGTCTCGAGCACACTCCTCGATACTCCTCGAGTATTTGGCAAGGAATGTACACGTAAAATAAAACAAAACGGAGGAAAATAAACAATGTACTCACGATAAAGTCCGGAGCTCTCGAATTAACAATTGATTGCAAAAATGTATTATCTGTTTTCAAATTGCTTGTCCCGACCATCCATTACTTCTCCCAACCCCTCATCGTTACCAGTTTGCCAAAATAGAATAAGGTAAGATAGAATAAAACCAACTAAAACAAAATAAAACAAAATAAAACAAAATACAACAAAATAAAAGAAATTAAACCAAAACAAAATAAATCAAATTAAACCAAATTAAACCAAAACAAAATAAATCAAATTAAACCAAATTCAACCAAAACAAAATAAAATTTAAAAAAATGTACTCACGACAGAGTGAGGAGTCCTCGAATCCCTTCGCCCCGAGGAAGCCTCGAGCACCCTCGGCGCTGCTCGTCGAGTATTTGGCAGAGGACGACGACGACGACGACGTTCCTCGGCCTTCCTCGTGGGTCGAGGACGAGAGCTCTCGTGTGCGAAAATTCGCGAACTCCCGTTTCGAGCTTTGCTCCTGGCGCGGGTTGTCCCGTAGCTGTCCGGTCGGCGGCGACGAGCGGTGTGCAGACAGCCGGAGTACAAAAGAGCGTCGGAGTTTAGTTTCCGCGACTGGGACGATACGGCGCGATGAGGCGGTCGACGGGGGGTTGATGGAAGCAGCGTCTCCGGTCGTCGGTCGTACCTTGCGTGCCGATGACAAAGGACGAGGGTTTACCGTCGGTGACAGGCGTCACGGCAAGCGGCGTCGTCACGATGCGCCGGCCTCGTGAATGCGCAATGCAGACTAAAACCCAGGAAACTCGGCAAGGGGTTCGAAGACCTCCCCCCCTCAGCGCGGCGCGCGACTCTCCCTCCGAGCGCACGTCCCTCTTTCATCCCGCCGCCCTGCGCCTCCCCCCCCCCCCCCCTCCCCGCTCGGCGTTCGGGCTATCCTCATGTACAGCACGCGAGTCGATTCCCGCGACCGAGCGGCGACCCTTTTCGCTTTTTCCCCATTCGGTTTTTCCCCCCCGCTGCCTCCTTACCCCCCCCCCTTTTCCTTCCCGGCAGACGGGGGCGGGTTTAGGGCCGCCAGACGCGGAAGAGTCGGGAAAGCTTCTTTTTTTATCCTCTCTAGCTCTCGGACCTATTTTTCTTTTTTTTTTGTATTTTTTGTTTTCTTTATTTTTTTTTTGTGAACGACTGTCTCGACAACGAGGGAGCCAACTACGAAACTCACCGGCTCGGTGGCTTGTGTCTCATTTAGCTCCCTCTTCGTCCTCCGGGGGTCGAGGCTCGGTTTTAATCGCTTGCGAGAAACTTCGCGATGAGTGTACGTAAGGCCGATCGACAAAGACCCGTGAGTCACGGTGGAAAGGGTCGCGATTCGGGTTTTACCCGAATTTTTGTTGTTTTGCGCGATGAGAGAGAGTCGGGGCGTGCTCGGGACGGTGGAGAAGCGTCGAAGGGGTGGATGGAAATTAGATGCGAATTACGAGATTGAAGAGTGGGTTCCGTCTATGCAGTTTGTATGAATGTGTATTTGCTTTTAGGAATGCAGTTTATTCTGTAGCAAGGGATAGCTCAGCCTTAGCTTGTTTGTTAATTGTAAACGCGCGCAGTTTGGATGCTTTGATAACAAAGTGGAAAATTGCATTTACCGAGTTACTATCGCAGCTTAGCAGCAAGTCTGACTTTGTGTGATTCGCCGGGCGTGCGCGAGCTAAACACACAGTAAAAAACAATCTCGTAAAATCGAAATACGAAGTTTCGTTAAAACAATTTTGTTAAATAGGTGACAAACTCGTTTCTTAAGGTTTGAATATACAAACGTGTCCTTTCATTTCCCATGTCATTAAGAATTTTAGTTTGTATGACTAGAACCGGATGATGGCATCGAAAAAATTAACAGATAAAAAATGGTGAACGTTTGTGGACAATAAGTTGTTGTAAAAAGTACAAACTTTTTTTTACTGTGTAATACTTTAGTGGCTCGAGAATTGGGCATTTCATTACAGAATGTTCTACCGTATCTACTTCGTGTGTGTTACACATTGAGCAGTTTTCATTCCAGTCGAACCTGTAGCTGTTTCTATTTACCACGATCCTAAAGGAGGACTTGTTGGCAAGTCTTAATTGGGCCATGACTCTGAGTGCTGGCTGGGCGACTCTAACATTGAAATATTCTGCAGCGGTTTCTGCCGCTGTTCTAATGAGTGAAATTTGCAGCGAGTGTGTGGATGCTGCCTCATCCATATCTTGCACTCTGTAGTGCCTCTCTATCTATGCGTAGAGTGCCCGAGAGGTCGCTCTCCACACTTCTCCGTTCAGATTGTCAAACGGGTCTAGAAACGCGGGTTTTATTTCCCGTATTTTTTCACCTTACGAGCCCGACCAAAATTGTACTTGTTTATCGCTGTGCCGTGTAGAGTCGGACCTGCGTTTAAAGCAGATTTTCGATTGTTTTGTGTCTTTCACATATAGCATCCTTATAATCCATTCCCAGACGCCTTTAAGGACGAAGACTGCCGTTCTGTATCTGCCATCAATGCAGTTATAGACTCGAATATAAGAATGCCCGTGTCAGCAGTAACTTTTTTCTATAGTCATGAAGGAAAATAAGTAGTTAGGGCAACCATCTGTGCGGTCAGATAAGCTCGAGACCTTAAGTTTGTTTATTTAGGTTGAATTATTTCTCTGTCGATGTAGATAATTTGTGAGTTTAACTGTGTAAATCGGTCGAGTATGTTTAATCACGCAGTTGAACGCAGCAACGGATTATCTTTTGGCTGTGTTCTTAAAATCATCTCAAAAGATGAGTTTAGGAACACGCCCAAAGTGTCGATAAATCTCGGATATTTCTGGCTGCAGTCGATCAGAGCTTTGATGAATAAAGATCAATTTCGAAAACAGTCGAAAGATAACAGAGTGCCTCGCATCCATTGCTCTTTGTTATAATATTATTCAAATAATCCCGATACCCCAGTTTCCCAACGTTGTAACAGGAAAAGAAAAGCGCCAGAGTCTACCTGAGAACCGTGGGAGACAAAGCCGAGAGCCGTGGGAACGCCCGTGAAACTGGAGAAGTCGTGAATGGGAACGAGCAGTTGAGTTCCGATTGGACTTCCGGAGGAATCTCGAAGATCTTCTTAGAGAAAAGGAATCAAGGAATCTCCGACTCGAGATCCAACTCTCTCAAACTGTTGTTGCTAACGGCACGACTCCTCGGGCAATCTTTGAGATTCTTCATAGTGGCAAAAAAAAAATGAAAAAAAGAAAATGAAGGAAATGCTATTTCCTCTGCGAGAGAACGAAAACCGAGACGCTCTTTGCATATATATGTTACCTCTCGTTTGCTCTACGCTCCGGGAAGCTGAACGATCGTTCTTATCAGCTGTACCATTGTCTTACCTGTCCGTGTTTCGTCAGGTCTGGACCTGGGCGGACTCCGTCCGCTCGAGGCCGTAGCACGCAAATAACTAAAAATCTTACGGCGAAGAAACCACAGTTTCAATTCTAGGACTCTCACTTATCAATCTATCATTCACCTTAGTAGCTTGTGTCGATAACCAAGAGTTCTGCCAGTCTTTCAGTTTTAAAAAACCAACAATTTGTAGCCTCCAGAGCTGCTGATAACCTGCAGCTGATATAGAAACGCGCCCATGATTCATGACAATAATGGCGTATTCAGAACCGTGTACGTTATGTTGCTGTTACCGTTTTTATAGATATTTTCTTCGATAACTGATTGATTCAATAAAAAATCGTTTTTAAAAAGAACAACCATGGCGTCGTCCGAGTTTCATGGGAATATGAAAAATATAAAGTACGTTTACAACTTGCCATTTTTCGAGCGTTCGGAACTCTGCAAAATACTGAACCAAAATGACAAATGGGAGGAACTCGCGGGTAAGCGCTACTTTGCATTAATTGTTTATTCGCATAATTGCGTTTTTGGCAATTGTATGAAGTACCACACTCTTGCGATTAAAATTCAATGAGTAAACAAATTCACAATAATCGCACGATACTTGAATAATAATTCTTAATAATAATAATAATAATATTTATTGGATGCATAGATGCAAGAAAGTACACTAACATTGGTTAAATTAACAATAATCAATTTTGATTGGCTTGCACCAATCCCATAATAATAATATAATTTTTAACAGCTAATAATAATAACCAGTGATAACAAGAGATAAATTGTGTGTTTTCAGGGAATTGGATGAAGTACGACACTCTCACGATCCAGAATCTAAGAAAGGAAAAAAATCCAACGGACGAGTTGCTGACCCTTTGGGGTCACTACAATCACACGATACTAGAGTTGTTTATCTTACTGTCGAGGATGGAGCATTACCAGTCCATGCTGCCGCTGAAGCCCTTCGTCGAGCAAAGATTTCATGCTCTGATCGACAACGGAGAGGGAAATCTGCAGAGAGTCTTGGGACAGAGGATGCTCAACAAAAATTCCAAGGACCTCAAAATCGGAGCCCAAAATTTCAACAAGAACGTCCCTCGTCCCGCCGTCGTACCCAAGGTGGTCATAGCCGAACACACAAAGCCAGAGGAGTCGCGCAAGATCCTCAATCAACCCGTGCAACAACTCCTGCCTCCCAGTGTCGTTGCACCGAGCGATTCCAATAATTTACTCGTCATCTCGCCAGTTCCGGGATCGCGTCTTTCTCCCGTTCTCCAGCGGGTCGCGTCGAGCTCGAAAAATATAAGCAGCCTGCCGTTCGTCAATACGGAATCGACGCTGCCGCAAATTTTGTACGACGAATTGGCTCTCGCTACCGAGAGATGGAACCAACGGAATATTTTGGGAAAAGGCGGATTCGGCACGGTCTACCGAGGTATTACTTAAAAGTTGTTGGAAAGCCGCTGAAATTTTCAGATATTAAAAATTTAACCGGGCGATACTCGGAAATTTATACCGTAACTTTATTTCCTTGATTTGCTGAACTGTAAAAAAAATTTGTTTGAAAATTAATGAACAGTATTGGAGGCTTTTTTACATAAACTATTTCTGAAACTTCAAAAACATAGGCGGTGTAATTTTACAGTAAAATTTGAATTTTTAATGAGAATTGTTGTAAATTTCAGGCAAAATGTTATTAATTTTAATATCTGCTATACGAATTTTACAAAACCGTACATTATTGTTCAATTAATGTACATTAATTAAATTTAATGTTTAAATTTAATATGCATGTAATTTACAATTTGTTTTTACAATGGAAAGAAACAGACAAAATAAACATAGTTCTGAAGATGGCTCCGTTCAGGATCGAAACGTAATTGGGTCTTGATTAAAGACCAAAAAGAGGATTCCGAATTTAGACCGTTCCGAAGTCGCAGCAAATCAAGTAAATAGATGTTGTCATCGCTCACAGCATCCGACAATTATATTTATACTCTAACGTTCCAGGTACTTGGAAGAACACGGACGTCGCGATAAAGAAGATCGAGCGTCGCGGGCCCGAGTCGGACAGCAGCTACATAATACAGCTCCAGCAGTCTCTCAGAGAGATAAAAATATTGAACTCTCGTCCGCACGAGAATATCTTGCCGCTGTACGCTTACAGTTTGGGCGGCGAGGCGCCCTGCCTCGTCTATCAATTCATGCCGAACGGCTCGCTCGAGGACAAATTGCTGCTGAGACACCGAAGCGCACCGCTGAGCTGGATGCAACGTCACGAAATCGCCAAGGGCACGGCTCGAGGTTTGCAGTATCTGCACACGATCGGCGACAAGCCGCTCATTCACGGCGACATAAAGAGCGCCAATATATTGTTGGACAAAAATTTCGAGCCCAAGATCGGAGACTTCGGACTGGCGCGAGAGGGTCCCGAAAAAGAATCTATGAAGGTGAGAGACTCGGTTACGAACTCGAGATGGATGTTCTGAAGATAATTTTTTTTTTTTCGCAGGTCAGCAAGGTTCACGGCACGCGGCCTTATTTGCCGGACGAGTTTCTTCGCGGCAAAAGTTTGTCGACGAAAATCGACACTTACAGCTACGGTATCGTTTTGTTCGAATTGGCGACGGGACTGTCCGCGTACGACGAGTCAAGGCCGAAACACAAATTTCTCAAAGAGTTCGTGGACAGCTGGAACGACCACGATCTACCGCTTCTGATGGACAAGAAAGCCGGCGCTGAGCCTAAGGAAGTTTATCCCAACTTGATGGTGTTGGGAAAATGGTGCTCCAACAGATTGGCCAAAGATCGACCTGAGATGGAGCTTGTCTTTCGCAAGCTGCACGATCTTGGCTAAGTTCAATGTCTTCCGATTGTTAATTCTTATATCGGAGAAACGAACTCATTTATTTTTACCTTATCGTACAAACGATTCGTGATAATTGGGAAGATTATTTACCGACCGTGCCTCCCCGGTGAAAGCTTCTTCGTAGACCAGTAATATGACGATCGAATTCGTTGTTAATGATCCTCTTTAAACGTATACCTATACATGACTAAATATTTTTATAAACATTCAATATGTCTAGCAGAGATATTTTTATCGAAACTTTTATTATATACTAACAATATCTCATAGGTTTAGATATCGCAAAATATTTACAAGATCACGATAAATATATATATTTTTGTTATCGAAAATTGTTCTCATTTAATTAAAAAAACGTTTTTGAGAAAAAAAATGAATTCCGTGCGCATCCGGCTCGAATTTGCTTTTTCCTCAAAAAAATTGGCATCTTTAAGAAATAGTTCATTACAGTTTTCATTACCGACCGCGATATTTTACTTCCCCTCAAAACTTGACAATTGTCCTTGTCTGAGTATAAATCACGGAGGTAAGATATCGGTAGAGTATCGTTTACGTCAAAACTCACTTCCGCCAAAAGTAACTGGAGTAGTGGAGTAAAAGTAAGATTCGGATACATGGTATTTCTGCAACCTAGTTACTTCTTGGCGGAAATGAGTTTTGACTGAAATGAATTTGGTGCAAATGATTCCCTACCAATTCAATGGATGTCTAAAAAAAAAAGCGTCGAGCGGAAAACAGTCGTTGTGATCATCGCCTCCAACACCGCTGCAGAGCGGATTTTCATCCGTGCTATCCATACATGGTTTATTTTTCTTTTTCGCTAGTTTGACAGATACAAATATCACAAGAAAAAATGACTCGTCTCACAGACCTTCGATTACTCATATTATTTATCGCGATTAACGGCGGTAAGTAACGATTAAAAGAAGCGAGTTTAATTTTTGTTTGGTTATTCACGGAATCTTTGTGTGATTTATCGTACGGATTTTCAGTGTTTGCAGCGAGGATCAAGGATATGATTTATATGTCGGTCGACGGCGTTGCCGCTTGTTTTCGCAAGCACAACGGCACTCATCAATTCGGGTGTTCGTGTAAGTAACAATAATATATATATATATGAGCGGAAAAAAAATTATTTCGTTAATTGCTAAAAAAAAGAAAAAAATATGAGTCTCGTATGTTTCATGACTCATTGTTTAGGGAGGGGGTCAACATTTTGAACGACCGAAATGTACGCTGGCCAATATTTCGTAATCTCATCATTGCGAATATTAAAATATCAAAATATGAATAGTTCGAAGATTGTATTTTTGATGGATCGCTAAGTCGAATAAGTTTCACTGAAAGGTTATTTTTTTTAGGCCGTTTTTATTTGAAAATACATTTTCTGACAACGGAGGTCAACATTTTGGATGAGCAGATTTAGAAAGGCTGAAATTTTAAAGTTTAAAACGGAGCCAAGCCAATATTTTTAGAAGTCTTGCCGTTATACATTTGAACATTCGTTATTTTCCAGTTTCAAAATATCGGGTGTTCTATGTTCCGATCATTCGAAATTTTGACCTCCACCCTCAAAATTTCGATTGTCCTTCTATCCATTGTCCAAATGTGCTCAATCACTATAGTTTCTATGTCACGATACCGAGTGCTTTTATTTCCAGCGAGCAGATCGGGCAGCGTAGGAGTAATTCATCTGGTGGAAAGTCAGGATGATCTAAAATGGCTGGAGGAGAAGAGCACAGCGGGTCCGTACACTGTGGTCATGCCTTTTTTTATGTTCACGAGAGATACACTGAAGCGTCTCAGAGCTACGGAAAACATAAATGGCATATTACTGGCAAAGAACACCAGTGAGCCACTGCCTAAGGACTACTCTCCCGAGGACACTTGTCCTAACAGATATTCGGGATTTAAAAGATGCAACGAAGAGAAACCCTGGAATCCTCTTGGATCGAGCTTCCTCATGGAGGATTGGCCTTTCCCAATGTTCTACCTGCAGGTGAGATTCCCTAAAAAAATTTTATTAGTGAAAGTATTTGGCTAAAAATGCAACCAAATATTGAGGATTCGTCCCTCTATCTACCTTAGAATTTTCAGCCTCATAGCTGTTCTCAAGTTATAAGAGTTTACATTTTTCGGATTTACGACCACACGCACACACATCGACATTTTTGCTAAATATAATTTTCTGATGTCTTGGGACATTCTGAAATTTTCCATTAAAATCTCGAAATAAAAAAAATGAAAACGAAGTTTCTTCTATGAGAGAGAAAAAAAAATGCTAATCAAAATAAATGTTAGTTAAGTTGCTAATGATATTGGCAATATTGAAATTGTGTCGATTTTTTTTCTTCATATTTTCCAGAACGAGACTCTACTGGAGGAGTTGAAGGCTTGTTTCTTCAAGCACAACGCTCACGACATGGACAAGCAGACCGAGCGTTCGCTCTGCGCTCTCGAGATGAGATCTTTCATGTACGCCGCGGTCGATTCGGGATCTTGTCTGAGGCGAAGTACGTGGCCCTGGAACGTCAATCCCACGCAATTTTGTGATCCCCTGGGTGATCGCAACATTCACTGGCCCTTGGGACCTCTGACCGACGAAACGGAATCCATAATCCTCGTCACTGGCCGGCTCGACGCGAATTCGATGTTCGACGGACTCGCTACGGGCGCAAACAGCGCCGTTACCAGCCTCGTCACAGTTCTCGCCACTGCGTATTACATTAATAGCTTGAACCCTACGGTCGGAAGTTAGTAGAATCGATGAGATTTAATAATTTAATTTTCTTACTAGCCAACTTTTGCAAAACGATAATAGTTATTTGTATGGCAAGGTCGTAAAAAGCGAGTTCTTGACGAGTGTCAACATACCATTCGTACGAGTCAGGCCTCCTTTTTTTACGCCCATGCCATTCACATAAGTTTTCCTAACAATTTCATGAAAATCACGCTTTTCATTTTTGCGTAGCGTGCGGGCAAAAAAGATCATGTTGGATTTGTAATCATGCGCGGTGTTTTTTTCCCGCGCGCGATGCGAGAAAGTGCCTTTCTGCGCTCACTTCACATCAAAGAAAACCGGGATTTTACGTGCATCCGTTAGGAAAAAAAAAAATAATCACACATTGGATCAGGAAAATAAAATTTAAAAAATTGTGTTTTCGCAGAGACGAACGTAATATTCTCACTATTCAACGGCGAAGCCTTCGACTACATAGGCTCCAGTCGTCTGGCGTACGACCTGAAGGAAGGAAACTTCAACGCGATCGGCGGACAAAAATTGGGAATCGAAAAAATCGGCGCCGTTATCGAGCTTGGTCAACTCGGAGGTGCCGGTAAGCTCTACATGCACGCGAACAACCACGAGGGCAATGGCCTGATAGAGGCATTGCGAACGACACTGTCGCTCGAGAACTCTACGCTCGAGGACAGCGTTCCACCGTCGTCGATACAGAGTTTTTTGGCCGTGAATTCGAGTCTCACGGCCGTTGTTATTTCCAATCACGGCGAGGAGTTCACGAACAACTATTATCACAGCATTCTCGACGACGCGGAGAGGGTCGGATTCAACGAGTGAGATTGATTTTTTTCTGTATATATATATTTTTTTTTCATCGATACAAGCATCGCGATGTTTTCCGGTTATCTGAACGAGATTTTAATTCGCTGTTTCAGACCTGGCGATAAGCTTGCAAAGTCACTGGCGGATCTGGCCATAAAATTGGGCGATTCTCTCTATCTCAACGTAACGGGGAAGAAATCACCGAAGACAAACGCGGACCTCGTCGAAGATCTTGTCTCGGATATGCTTTCGTGCTATCTCAAGAGCGCGAACTGCACGCTGTTTCGTGCGGCATCGTCGCCGGGAGCCGAATTGGCCAATAAGGTTCCATCGCTCTACGTCGGCGTTACCAGCGCTCCGAATCCCGCGACGAGCCTAACGGGTCAACTTCTCGTTCTGCTGACGGGAATGAAATTACCGAACATGACGGCGAGCGAGTGCAACCACAATCGCTTCTCGTGGATGGGAGGATACAATTTTACCGGACTTTGTATCAACTCTACGGTCAACTACACCTTGGCTTACAGCCCCGCCTTCATTATTGGCGGTACGTCGAAAAATTAAAAAAAATATAATAAGCATAGTTACCGAAAAAAAAGTTGAAAATTGAAATTTTCATATCGCTTCCTCATAAAAGCTGAAAATTGAAATTTTCATATCGCTTCCTCATAAAAGCTGAAAATTGAAATTTCCATATTGCTTCCTCATAAGTGTGGAAAACCGAAACGAATGCAATATTTAACAATTTTCAGGGTACGACATGAAATCCGGACAGTTCTCAACGTGGACCGAATCCGTGTGGTCGATGCTCAGCGTAAGGATGTTCCTAAAACCGTCGGCGGCGACGGAACGACTGTCTATTATTCTAGGAAGTTTGGTAGCGGGCTTTTCATTCCTCGTCGTGTGGTTCATTAATTCCCGTGCCGATTTGTTGTTCGAGAATAGGTGAGATTATTTATGATTCATCCAACGATTTATCGCAAGTCTCTTTATCGGAACGACGAGATTGTTAACATTCAGTGTCGTTCGATTGCAGGAGAGCGGCCGATTGCTAGGGACACGCCGCGGACCACATATCGATGACCAGGTTGGATCATACGGAAGAGCGGGACGTTCCAGTGACTAGCCTCTGAATTAAACACATGTGTGGTGCGCCCTCGGACAATTCTCTTTTTTTCCCTCAATTTTGCGAATTACGCTTACTCACTCTTGTTACTCGAGACTAGTTCAATTTCGCATAATTTTTCGTAAAATTATTTACCGTTCGCGCAGTTTATGAAATTTTTCGACTACGGATTTCCGCGCGATTATTTATGGCTTTGATATATCCGTGGGGGGTTTGGTTTCCATTCGGCAAAGAACCCCAATTAATCGGCAGGATCAAAGGATTATTGTTGTTTTTTTCTTGTCGTCCCTCTGAGCTGTCTTAAAAAAATTTACTTGTTTCTTTCCACAGATGTGGTTTGAGAGATAGCACTCGGCAGGGGAGAGGGTCAAGTGTGGCATTTTACCCGATGTACAGTCATATATTATAATAATACTATGGGTATAATTAATTTATTGTTAAGATAAAACGTAACGTTGTAACGAACATTAACGTTAACTGGCGAAATTTTTCAAGAGGTATTAATCGATGTGAGTGAGGCGATAGTGACTGAATGCACGACGCATGATGCTCATTGTATTTTTGTTGTTGTTTCTTTTTTTTATTCAACGTGGAACCATCGTACGCGGTTACCATCTCCGGGAAGAAAAAAAAATTCGATAATAATTAAATGTATCCGTGATCGAGACTGTCTCACGAAGCACTTTACAATATTTCAATTAAAACGATCAAAGTTTCGTATACTCCGCTCTACTAGTGTACGTTGATTCGAAACAATTTTTTTTTCGTTGTCTTACTAATTTAGGGTTTTCCGTTTTTTCGAACCATCCTCGTAGATCGTAGAATAAGGTGTTTAAGGATGTTTCACACGTTCATTCACACGTACGCAGTCAAAAGTGAGATTCAGTGAGAATTTGAACACTTCCTAATGGTATAAAAATCTGAAAAAATCAATTGTATTAAAGATGCCAAGAACATTCATTTTGTATAATAATAATGTCAACGTTATTTTAACAAATAGCTAAAAAAAAATTGTCCAACAAGTAATCGGAACATTTTTTAACAAATTCGTACGAATTCAAAAAAATTAAGGAATTCGTATAAAATGAAAAATAAAAGGTTTTCTGATTCTTTTTTAACAATTGATTTTTAAATTTATTTGGTAATAACTTTCAAAAGTCTTGACATCATTAATAGGGCTCATTTTTTTCAGATCTTTGGCATATCGCGACGTACTGAAATTTTTATCGAATTAAACTTTTGATTGCAAATTTAAGTGTGATGAATCCTTAAGAGATATATATATTTTTAATTGAACAAAAAAAAACAATTTGTGCCGTTTTAGGCATTTATCGATCATCAAGACGAGATCCTCTCGTCACAATATTTTTCTCATCTCCGATTGTGTACGCTCAACATATCAGTGTCAGGGTAGTTTCCGTTTGCACCTCCCGAACCATTCCACTAATGTATCTGACCGAAGGCTCATTCGCGGTCTTCGACGACGAGTTGCTCTCTGAAAAATGTGCACAAAAAAATAAAAAAAAATAAAAATAACGACATCGAACACAGAGACTACGAGAGACATTCGAGTAGACGTTATTGCAAGCGTGATGGCATTTATTATCAATAAACTTAATTAACAGGGCGTAGATGTACACGAGAGAGAAGTATTCAATTCACGTATGTTTGTCCTCATTACGCAACGCATGTAATTTAATGTAATGTAATAGGTTTATTCTTATCTATTAAAAAATCTTCTCGTTCGCGAAGATAGGAATGGCCCAAAAAAAAGAAGAAAAAAAATTGCCTCCACCGAATTTCTCGTAAGCTTGTACTTGATTTTTTTTAAATTATTTGTTTCCATCTTTACGAATAAGTTTTGAGCACCGAATTTCGCTCGTACGAGAATTACCAGTGAAGTTTAACGAAAGACTTTCGTCTTCACAGCGCAACAAGATGGGCTCAACTTAAAAAAAAAAGAAAAGAAAAACAACATTCTACACTAATATATATTGCGAGACAACAAAGTTCGTTTCTTCTGGCCCATTCCTATTTCACTATTTGTTTTTTTTTTAGTTTATATTTGGGATTCCGGTAAGGATATTAACGTCCAAACAGCTCGTAACCGACGAAAATATCATCACCGAACGTCCGTACACACGCGTAGTTAGGACCCAGGTATTTTGAATTTGTATTTTAATTTAAAAAGTTACGTATTCGCGCGAGATGCAAGGACGAAAATTGTTCTTCGACGAAGAAATCTTAGGAGATGCGTGGACTCACGTTCACGTGTGTATGGACACGTATAAGAGTAGGTCTCAGTCGATGCGTGGCATTTTCATTAATTTTCTTTTTTTTAAAATTCTTTTGACGTCGCAGCCGCGCTCTAATTTTTTTTCTAATTCGCTTCAATTATTTCTCATAGTTACTTTTCGGTATGCAAGTTATGAATTAGGAGGCTGGGCACCGCCCACCGAGCTATCACAGTCGTCTGGTGCCGCAGCACATACGTATACGTGGTTCAGCCTTAAACCCTACCTCTTAGAATATAACGTTCGTCTTAAGATTCTTTTTTTTATCATCGATTCTTTTTTTTTATTGATTCTTTTTTTAATCATCGATTCTGTTTTCCCTCGGAAATTAGTTGAACCAACGGTATAGACCTCGGCCTTCGCATCGTTCAGATCTCTAGTTAAAAAAAAGAATGAAAAAGAACAACGTACACTCGCGAAGATTTTAGTCATGGATCGATAGAAATCGTGGCCGCGCCGTACGAGAATCTAT
This sequence comes from Ichneumon xanthorius, assembly GCA_917499995.1. Taxonomy (NCBI): domain Eukaryota; kingdom Metazoa; phylum Arthropoda; class Insecta; order Hymenoptera; family Ichneumonidae; genus Ichneumon; species Ichneumon xanthorius. The sequence goes on along the minus strand of OU824205.1, from coordinate 12,138,360 downwards.
ACCGCAGCTGACTGTCTTCGAACGAATCGCGACGCTTCACTCGCGTAGTCGAATGAACCATTTTAACGAACGACCCCTCGGCGATACACAAAAACGGGAAGATATCGTCAAAGGAAATTAAGTCGATCGGAAGCGCTGCAGTGAAACAACGTAAAAACAAAATCAACACGTTCGATAGACGAAATGAAAAATCTTGTCGATAATTTACGATTACTGGACGGAACTCGATTCCAACGTAACGCGGAATGAATCAGATTTTTATTTCGTCGATGGAAGATCATACTTAATCGAGGAACTACGGAATCTGTTCGGAAAATTGTTTTCGCAGAGTGTAATTACGATTACCATAATATAATTTTTTTTTTAAATCATTGGACCGAACACGAACGGAGCGAAGCGTCGAAGATCTCGTAAAGACAGTGGGTACATAGTAGTTATTACGTTACAACTTATACCTTAGAGTGGTGTGTGCGTGTGTCGTGTTTCACATTTCATTTCTTTCTTTCGTTTTAAACATTTCTGAATTACAAGGAAGGGGGGAGGATTATAGTTATAATATAATATCGTAGTAGTTCTCCCGCTCTTTCATTCTTTCTCCGCATCTTCTTGCTCTTTCTTTTTTTTTTAGGTTGTTTAAAAATCGTTAATAGTATTATTTCAATTTTTATTTTCTTAGTTAACCGTCGGTTCGTTAATATGTACAGCAGTACCCCACCCCGGTTCGGCTCAGACAAGCATACTCGGGGTACATGCACAGAGACGACACTTAGAGTTTAAAAATATAATCGTTATATACTTTAATTTAAGTAGTTTCGTTATATTAATAATTAATATTATTATCTTGGAGGGACAGCACTTTGCTACGTCGCGACGATGCAGAGCTGAGTAAGGACTACGCGTGGAAGTTAAACCACGCTCTACGATGGCACAAATATTGTGTGTGTCTTGTGTGTGTGTGGTTTTTTTTTCTCTTTTTTTTTAACTCTTCTTTTCATTTATATCAATTCTTTCTCGATTTCGTATTATATGGAGCTTTGAAAAGTTTCAAGAACGATTGGGGAAAAAAAGAGATAAACAGACGACGTTAAATAATAGGGAAGCTGAACAAGGAAGTAATAATGGTAATATCTCAGAGCAATATCGTTGCGAAGATTGAGAAGTATAACGATTTAAATCGACAAATGAAGTGTGACTATCTCGCGAGGTGGATAGGTAACGAGTTGTGTAAAGTCCTCGGACGAACGTAACAGTTAATCGGGGCAAACGCAGGTCATATTATATATATATAATTCGTACCGTCCTCCGGCACGAAATCTTCGAAGACTCTCCGCCTATTGTTATTTCGTGTTATTTATAGTAGAAACTCTCGATCGAAACGTAGTCGTCACCGTAGCAGAACTTGGGTAAACTTGAGTTTGCGACACGCACGACGGAGCATCGTAACTGCTCGTTCAGAGATTGGCTAAAATTTCGATTTTTTTTTCTTCGTATATTACTTTTAAAACACTATAAATCCACCAATCTTATTGCCAGTTCTCGTTCCGAAACATTTTTCGACGATGCATCGCAAAGTAACTCGATGGGCGACTAAAAGAAAAAAAGAAGAAATTATAGAAATTTCGTTTGTTCGGTGAGTAATTGGGAGATGATTTTTTTTAGACGATCTCTGTAGTCGAAAGGTGAGCTCGTTAACGTGCCCGTTCGGCGTATCCCCAATAATCGCGTGAATAATTACGTATTTGACAATTAAAGCGATATCTATCCTCGAATACCTTAATACTGTAATGAGCAACTGGTTTCGAAGGTACCGTAAGGAGGTCGACGACGTAACGTACGCGGCGAAGAACGGAGGTCAGTGAAGATCGTCCTCGTCGCTGTCGTCGTTGCCGTCCTTTGATTTGTCGGCACCCCCATCGCCGTCGCTGGAACCTGAGTCGCTTCCCGAATCCTCGGACTGCCAACCGCCGCCAGCCTGCTGCGACTGCTGTTGATTTTGTTGGTGATGGTGCTGGTGTTGCTGCATTTGTTGCTGCTGCGATTGGGACTGGGCCGATTGCTTCGGTACCTTGTGACGCTTGCCGGTACGCGGCAGTGCCTCCGCACCGGCGCCGTCCAACATCGGTTGGAGGATTCGTCGACGAGCGTTTATGAACCAATTGTTCACCTGAAGCAACGTCAGATTCGTCTGACTCGCGATCTGACGCTTCTCGTCTTCCGTTGGGTAAGGATGCTGAGTAAAAAACATACAAAATATATCTTTATCATTTTTTGAAATGTTAGAATTTTGAAATGATAGAATTTTGAAATGATAGAATTTTGAAATGATAGAATTTTGAAATGATAGAATTTTGAAATGATAGAATTTTGAAATGATAGAATTTTGAAATGATAGAATTTTGAAATGATAGAATTTTGAAATGATAGAATTTTGAAATGATAGAATTTTGAAATGATAGAGTTTTGAAATGATAGAATTTTGAAATGATAGAATTTTGAAATGATAGAATTTTGAAATGATAGAATTTTGAAATGATAGAATTTTGAAATGATAGAATTTTGAAATGATAGAATTTTGAAATGATAGAATTTTGAAATGATAGAATTTTGAAATGATAGAATTTTGAAATGATAGAATTTTGGAATGATAGAATTTTGAAATGATAGAATTTTAAAATGATAGAATTTTGAAATGATAGAATTTTGAAATGATAGAATTTTAAAATGATAGAATTTTGAAATGTTAGAGTTTTGACATTTTTAGAATTTTTTAAAATAAACATTTTCCGTAAAAAGAAAAGTTTCATCACTCACGACCAAATGGTGAAAGAGCCAAGCGCGCATTATGCTGGTCGCCTGTTTCGGTAGTACGCCACGCTTTTGCCGTCCTTTCCTGGTGCTCCCGTGACCACCGCTGTGAGCCGTCGGTGCACTTCCGCAGCCCTCGTCGTCGTCTTCGCTTGGCGCCGGAGAAGGCGAGCCTGCAACAGTAATGTCTAAAAAAAAAAAAAATGAATCGTTTTTGTTCAAGCTCGACTCCATCGTTAATCCCGAAGATTGGACTGACGGATTGGAAGGTCGGACGTTGAAGAAATTTGATGAAAAAGGGATGAGTAAATCGTGAAAAAAATAAATAAAAAACGTCCACTCGACGCGTCCGCGAGGAAAATGTATCTGACAAATAATATTCTAACCGGGGTACTTTTCATCGTTGGCATCACCGACATCCACGTATTCATTCTCGCGCTCTTGCATCGCCAGCAGGCCCCAGTATCCGACCTCTTCTAAATACAATCTTTCGCCGCAGTCGATGAACTCCATGTCATCTAGGGGTGTAAAATTACGGAGCGCAGTTTTTATAAAAATACATTCATTCAATCTAAAAAAAACCTTTTTTCTGCTTCGAATGATCTGAATGAATCTAATAGGCAAGCGAAACACTCCAATCGCCGAATCAGTCACTCGTGATAAGAAAAAAAAATTGATTACTCATGACCGCGAGGCAAAAGAGCCAGGACAATTTATCTGCGAGGTTCAGGAATGGAGTTTGGACACGAAAAGTTAAATAATTCGGGCTTCTCTTCGACGGTGATTGATGGGTGAACCTACCTTGCCCGAGATACATATCGTTAACGGGTGCACAGGAGTGCGCACCGATTTGCGAAAGTGGTGTGCTCCCGTGTATGGCCGACGGTGAAAGTGGATCGTCCTGATCGTGGCTGTCCGATCTGACGGAGCGTTGTGCGTTGACCGACGACGATCTCGTGGACGAGGATCTCTCGAGGTCGAGAGGATCCTCATCCTGCACGATCGGGAGACTAACGCTGCCGTTCTCGGACAGCGCGTCACCTCTGCTCACTCCGAGTCCGTTAGCTCCCGGCTCAACATCATTGCCTGTAGATGACAGCACCTGGCAAATATATGTCGCATCTAGCCGTCAGAGAACAGGGGTGGGATTCTATCGTATTTTAAGAGGTGTACAAGTACCTACGCCCGACTGGTCTAAGCTCGATCAGGGCTAGCCAGTTTAACATTTTAACAACTCTCTTTTCGATTAAAAAAAAAAGAAACAGCGGTGAGAAATGTTAGTCAGCGGTTCGTCAAACTCAATTCGTTATTGTCAACGATTCTTTGCTTTTCGTCTAACAACCGGGCAGCATCGACAGAGAAGCGAGGAAATAAATAGTGAGATAGAAACGGAGAAGAGATATTTTAGTCGTTGCAAAATCGATGTTAATTAACGAAAAAATATGTATATAAAAAAAATTGTCCGAACACGAATCTCGGTGGTTTTCATACACCTCTCTAGAGGGATAACTACGAAGGTTCGGGAAGAGTGGTCGAGGTGCCCCGCGAACGAGCAAACAGCTAACCTGCAGTGGACTGCTGCCATTGCTCCCACTTGACGGACCCATGTCGTGACCGTGATGACTGTAATCGCTTCGCAAAAGATTCTCGCTCTGCATCTTCCCCTTCAGACAGCCGATGTATCTGTTGCAGAAGTCCTTGCACAACTCCTGGACCTTCTCCAGCTCCAACAGATGTATACGCAACACCTGTATCGCCTTGATCATCTGAAAAAAAAAATTGATTTGAAATAACAAACTTTCGTCTTTTTCGTCGTTCAATTTTTTTGATTCTTCTTTTTCACTTTCGTTCGTCATCCGAGACTCGGGGCAATATACGGGATGTCGTATGTGTATGGAGTGGGAAATTTGTATAGAATCGGCAGAGATGATTTTTAAAAACAAATTATTTTTCATTAAAAATATTATTAGAAATAACACAATTTCGTCTTTTTCGTCGTTCAATTTTTTTTCTGTTTTTTCACTGTCATTCCTAATCTTTTCATTTTAATTAGGGCTCTTTTCTTCCCGAGACTCGAAGCAATATGTTGCATATCATATATGTATGGGGTTGGGAAATTGTTATAGATTAGACAGAGATTTTTTTTTATACTAAAAAAAATTCTTACCAAGCCGTCAATCTCTGGGTCATTGATCAGAAAAGGCTTTCGGTCTCTTTCTTGATGTTGGACGAAAGCTTGTATATCCATGTTGAAGCTTTCGGACATTGAGTTGTCCGAGCTCTGGGTCGCGAGCTCGCATCTCTCGAAGAGTAACGCCAGTAGCGGGAACAACGGATGCTTGTAAACCGCCCGTTTGTCGGCTTCGAATTGGGCTTGATCCTGATGGGTCGTGTAATCGGCCACCCCGCTCGCAGGGTCCTGATCGTAGCCAGGAGTCACCATCGCTAGCGCCACGGCGGTGCTACCCTCTTGCATTCTATCATTCCTCCGTCACGGACTCCATCGTTTTTGTTGTTAATTAATCAGGTCCTCCGGGGCCTGTTACGGGTTCTCCAATCGGTGAATCGGTCACCCTCCCCCCGCCGCCGTCCCCTCGATTCGGTCGACCTCGTTGCTTCCTCTCTCGGTGGCTCGGGCGGAAATTCTGCAAATAAAGAAATAAAAGGGTCGCATTAATTTGCAAATCGATAACTCGTTAAAGCAATGCCGTACGTACGAATAAATACAGTGATACGGCACATTCACCAATAACGGTGGGTTCAAGAGGTAAGTAATAAAATAAAATATTAATTGGCAACTTTGTGCGCAGTTGAAGAGATTTGTTCTCTTATAAATAACTTTTGTTGTTCACATCGTCCACAATTGTTTTCTTGTTAATGTTACAAACATTTCTCGCAAAATGAACAAACATTTTTGTAAAATTAGAAAACATGTTTGAAAAATTAGAAAACATGTTTGAAAAATTATTTAAAATGTTTGTAAAATTATTAAAATGTTTGTAAAATTATAAAAAATGTTTGTAAAATTATTAAAATGTTTGTAAAATTATAAAAAATGTTTGTAAAATTATAAAAAATATGTATAAAATTAACAAAATTGTTTGTAAAATTAGCAAACATTTCTGCAAAATTAGCAAGAAAACAATTGCGGACCATTCTGGCCTATAAACGTTGGTACATATTTTACTGCGTACCAATCACCTAACGAGCGACAAGTTAATCCACCCTTCGCTCGGACTTCGACATCGTCCGGGGCAAAGCCGATTCGTACGTTTATTTTATTTTTTTAATTCTCTCAAAGAGTAACTCAAAGAAATCCAGCCTTATACTTCAAAATAGCCTCATCCGCCGGTCTCCTTAATTCCTCGGTTAAACGAGATGGAATTCAGAGAGAGAAAAACGCAAAAGAAATCTTGAGAAAGAACAAAGGCTGCGATGGTCGTGAGCTCGCGACGGAATTCGTTTGTGTAGCGATCGAAGGTTCCTCGGGGCTGTTGTGAGGGTTGCTTTAACTCACGGGTGCTCCGCGGGTATTGCCGGCGCGCCGCGAAGCACCGAACAAGCGCCACTGCATTTAAATGTCATCATTAGAAGGCCTTCGCCGCTGAGAGCGACAGAGCGTATAGAGATCGGAACGGCGCGCAACCACCGCTGGCTGCCGCTGCCACCTCCGCTCCCGAGCCGGCAGAACGCAATTCCTCGCGTTCCTCTGAATTTCCAAACCCTCCACCGCCGCCCCCGTAGTGTAACGGCCGCGGTGAGACCCGCAGCCGCAATTCGACATGAATAAATAAAGCGCTGCGGCGCACGCTGACAAAGTATGAGCTCTGAGGACAAAAAAAAGAGCAAATGACAAAAAAAATAATAGAACAAAAAATCATATGGCACGTACAGAATACAATTTTTTTTTTTTTTTTTTTTTTAAATACATGTCGAAGGAAAAATGATCGTGTTTTCCACTTTTCGCTCACAGATTATTAACATAAATATACCGGGAAAAATTAGCATGACGCGTGGGCAATATACGAGTCGAACGAAATGCAAGCGAGAGGTAAAGCGTCGCAGCGGAAATTGTATTTTAATCGTTGGGAAATAGCTGTGACCGGTCATTTAATAGCTCGTTATTATTATGGTCGTTATTATTGGCCTGCATAGTGCTGTGCAGTGTGCAGGGGCCCGCGGTTGGTCAGGCTGCAAAGAAAATTGTACATTTCATGTACGGGGCTGGAAGTTTGTGTGCACAAACTGGTGCGTTAAATTTAATGTAGGATTATGATGAAAAATTAATGTACTTCTTCATTGACATTAAAGTACATTATTAAAAATAGAGTATTTCCAATGCTTTTAATAGACTGAGCAGTAATTTTTTTTCATCATTATTGTACATGAAATTTAGTATAACAGTTTTTTATGAAAACTTCCAGTCCAGTTCATTAATATTAATAATTTCATACGAATTTTTTTTTACAGCGAAATATAGTTATGTCCCAATAATGTATTAATTTTCATGTTATATTATTTCGATATTTTGTTCAATTTTTATATTTCTCATTATCGGTATTATTATTATTATTATTATTACTTTGTTTTTTTTCTTCTCTTGTGAGCACATTGGGAGCGAGACCGTTATTAAAATTTTTATTGTAAATTATATACTTTTTCTTCTGATATTTGCATATTTTTAATTGGTCTTTGGCCGATTACTGTGAAATAAATAAATGAATAAATAAATACAGTTGTCTGGCAGGTTCTGCGCGCGCTGCGGATATACATTTATCGCGTTCGAAGTGTAACATTAGAGATCAATCGAGATTGATCGAGATGGATACATTTATCGAGATATATTGCATCGGTGAAGTGGATTAAAAAAAGCGAAGAGATAAAGATATCGCAAACCCGTTTTTCATTCCAGTTTCGCGTATTATACACGGGTAGAGTGCGCGTGTATGGGGCATTCCACGCCAAATCAACGGCCCATGTCCCTCACTAAAATATGATTTTTAAGAACTACACGATAATGGGATATCAATATTTAAAAAATTTCCGCAATTTTTTAGTTTATTTCGTGTCGCAATTGGAATGTCTATTTCTTTAATCGATCATAACTTTCTCAAATATCAATGAACTTCAATTTTTCCTAAGTTCATAAAAATACCAGAAGGCCCAAGTACAATTGATATCATAAAAAGATAGTAAATATAGAGATCCCATTATCGGGTGGTGCTTAAAAATCATGTTTTAAATCATACAATCAGTGTCCATTTTTTCAGAATTTTAAACAGCGCTTTCGAAATTAGTTTTCGAGGATTCAAAAATTTCAGTGGCGGTTTAAAAAAATCTGAAAAAGATGTCGGTAACAACATAATAAAATTTTTTTTTTTTATTTTTAAACCAGCAGCGCATTTCCCCCCCCCCCCCCCCCTTTCGATTGTATAATCGAAAGGGGTGAGCAACATGCGCTGCTGGCTTGACGTGGAATGCCCCATATGTGTCTGTTTATATATATATATATATATATATATATATATATATATATATATATATATATATATATTGGTCATGTTTGATCGGCGCGTGTTCACGGATTCCAGTGCTGTGCATAAAACGTTGCCGAAACTGGGCGGAAAGCGGAGACCACGACGGCGGCACCGGCGTGGCGTAGAGAGTGCCGTGCCCGACGCCCGATTTACCTAATCGTTCCCCAGACGCGTTTCATTAACATTTCAAAGCCTCGCGAACGCGGTTATTATCGTTAGCCCCCGAGATGATCGTTCTCAAACGACGACGAGGACGACGATGACGACGACGTCACAGCTATGCCAGGTATAAGGTAAATTACTTTAATGTACAAAATCCCGGGTATATTCACTCGAAGATGATCCTCCACCCACCCTCCAAAACCACTTATTTGAAAAAAAAAAAAAAATTAAAATTTCTTTTTTGTTTCGAGGAGAATCGAGAACAGTTAATCGAAGGGGCTAGTCCACTTATATACTAGTGCCGTATTAGCGGGGAATCGAATTCAAGATCGTGAGAAATTGGGCCTCGTTGGATACCGGCCAGGATCTCGGGCTATAAATAGTAACATTTTTTTCGAGGAAATATTAACAAGAAAAAAAGTTAAATATTCTTCTATCAGTCGTTAACTGCGGCTCGAAAATAAAGAAATTTACTCCACTAGGTGCGAAAATGGTAGTTTTACGCACGAGTGCGTAAAACCTCCATCTGCACAGCAGGTGAAGTAAAATTTGGTACGATACTTGTTAGGATAAATTATGTGAATGGCATGGGCGTAGAAAAGGGAGTCCAGACTCCCTTTCTACGCCCTTGTCATACAAATTAACTATTAAAATAATCGAGTGTCTATCTGGCTAAGTATAAGGGTAATTGTGCCTTTCCTTCTTCACACCAATTACATAGAGATAAATATGTAGTATTGAAAATTCAAACGATAATATTATATTTATCTCGCAAAGAACTCAAACATTTTCGTTGCATGCCGATCGTCGCCAAAGAGTGAAAAAAATCGAGTCCCAAAGTCGATCCGAGACTAGACAGAGTATTTCTTCGCGTATAAGAAGTATACAGAAATTGGGCCTCGTTGGATCCCGGCTATAAATATAGTCTTTGGCTATAAATAGTAAACACTTTTTCGACAAGATACGGACGGAAAATATTGATCAAAGGGAAAAAAAGCTAAAATATACTAAATAAGAAAACAAGTCAAATAATCGAGAGTCTATCTGCTAGCTATATATAAGCGTAATTGTGCCCTTCCTGCTTCGCATCAACTACACAGAGATAAATTTGCTATATGGAAAAACTAAAAGATAATATTACATTTAGCTCGGAAAGAAGTAGAACATTTTCGTTGCATGCCGATCGTCTCCGAGGAGTGAAAAAAAATCGAGTCCCGAAGTCGACGCGAGACTCGAGAGAGTATCCTTCGCGCACGAGATGTATATATAGCTGCACCGTTGGCGAAAGATCAGAAAGTGGGAGAGATGATGAGTCGAGTAGCGGGAGAGTCTCGGATCTCGGTATTATAGCCCGATCCCCTCGTTGAGAGTCGAAGGTGTAAGGAGGAAAGAAGGGCTCTGCTTTCGATGCTGTTGATGGTCGCTCGTGGTGTGGCGTTTTTATCGTTGTAGTAGTAGCGGCGGTGGTGCACGGTGCGGTCGCCATTACTCGCAAGTGGCGCTTCCCCGAGCACATCTTTTCGACAAAGCCGATATTTATCGTCCCGGCGTTCGCCTGGCTGCTGCCGCTGCTTCTTCCTCTCCTCTCGCTCCACCCGTTCCTCTCCCACTCGTCGTCCTCCGGCCGTGGACTTTCATTTAAAATATTATCGCTGACGGTTAAACCCCGCCGGATAGCACCACCGCACCTGTACGCCAATGCGCCTCACGAGGAATAAAGAATCTCTCCTCATAGTTGTACGAACGGATATGTAATCCCGGTATAAAAATTCCACTCTGCTTTTTCTGCGATCTTTTACTTTATTTTATTTTTTTTTTCTCTTCGTATTCGTTATTTTTTCCCTTTCCGACGTTACCGAAGTTCGCCGGTTCGAGGGATTCGTGTCAGGGAACGGTCGAAAAAGCTCCTTCGTATTCGAGATAGTTCTTCCCTCGCCATTTTTACTCCTTACTCGTGAATTCCATTTTCTCATCTCTCCGCAATGCCCTCCCACGATTCTCTTACTCTTCATGTTTCGTGCCTCGGTTTTCAGTGTGGATGTACTTATATTCTTGTCTTATGTACTTGGATATCTAACCTTATGTATTCTTCCCATATAGCAGGAAATTTTTTGAATTCTTTCTGGAAATATTTTCAATCTTTCAAGGCTTACGAAATATTCTATCAAAATGTAAGTTTCAGAGAAACGTGAGGGAATCACAAACACTTCTCGATGGTATAAAAATCAGACAAAAATCAAGCGTATTAAAGATGCTAAAAATATTAATGCTGCATAATAAAAATTCCTAAATGTTATTAACAAGATTTTTTTTTTTAATCCAGCAATATTTGCAATTCCCTCTAATTTCTCTGAAACTTATGCGAAGTGAACACTATTCGCAAGGACTACCTTAAGGGGCTTAAGTCCCAGAACGCGGAACAAACGAATCTATCTACTCCTCTCCTGCGTCTACTCGGCTGAGCCTCGCTCGGGCAGCGTCGCGTAGCGCACATCTCTCCTTTCTTCGCCGCGCACGAAGCAAAGTCCTCGTCTCGTCCTCTGTATTCCTCTTGCTCGAGACACTGCCCGGGACCACGTAGGGATCGCCTACCGTTTTCTCCATACCTCGTTCGACGACGAACCGGCGGCGGGCACATAATATTGCTTTTGGATTCTTCGGGAGGAACGGGCGGCATTTTAACGCAGCTGTTACCGGAAGAACGGGCGCGATCCGAGAGCGCCCTCGCGGCGACGGAAGTTGATCTCCGTTGTAGCAATGCGGAACCGGCGAGCGTTGTGCAAGCTTGTCCCGGGAAACAAATCTACCGGGGAGAAAAAATTTTGTTTTCCGACGGTTAACGCGAATTACTCGTATCGTCAAGGGCACAGAAGAGAGGAACTTCCGGTGTGGAGATAATCGATTAGTGGCATTCTGAACGAAAAAATAATAAACTGTATCTGCACGGAAGAAAAAAATGGAATGAACCAAAGGCCGTTTCTTTCGTTGAATTTATTGTTTTTCTTAATAGAAAAAAAAAAAATTCTATATATATAATCTAGTGACGAGTTAATAGGAAGCTAAAGGAATGAAAAGCCATTTCTTTCGGCAAATTAATTTTTTGGCTAGATAAAGACATGAAATATAGTGTGAGTAACAGAAAATGTTTGCTACGTTATAACTGAGTGCCGAGTTAATGGAAAGCTAAAGGAAATCAAAGCCGTTTCTTTCACGACTTAATTATTTGGCTAGAAAAAAATTATAAATAAAAATCTCATTATTTTGGTCAAAACATATAAACATAAAATAATTTTTTTTTTCAATTGTAAAGCAGTCAAATTAAATGTAGGAAAAAAGAAAATTTTTGCTATATATAAACTGGGTGACGAGTTAATGGGAAGATAACTTCCCATTGACCGTTAAAGGGTTAACAGGGTGCGGAAAATACAGAGATGGCATAATTGCTGTGAAAATGCGTTAAAAATTGTTAACGAGCCCTCGTAGCGCGAGGTTGAGAGCACACGGGCGATTAAACGATGCGCAGGTCTCGCGCACAGTGCAAACGGGCTCGGGCCTTTCGCCGCAATAAAAGCGAAGGGAGCAACGAGTCGGCGGAGCTCTAGGTCGCATTTTCGCACCAGTAAAACGTCCACCGCTCCTCGGACGCGCCGACGCGACGGCGAAATAAACAACGCCACGAGTTAATGGCCGATGCGGAGTCGTTATGCACCTATTAGACTGCAATAAAATGTGCATCGAGCATCAGACCGACTTTACTCGCGCCGCTGTGCGGTATCCGCTTGATCGCGACTCATTACACTCATTACACTTTCATGCGATGCTGCCGGGAAAATACTGATAAACCGATGTTGGCCTTTATCGATTTTTTTTTCCTTTCATTTCATTTTATTCCCCAAGCTTTAAGGTTTACGCCGTAGTAAAATAGCGGAATTTTTTTTTTCTAATGGTTTATAGTGTCAAGAGTATTCTATTAAATGTTTATGTCTGAATGCAACGAATTGCGAAAGTTGGGGACCGTTATGTGGAAAGTGGCGAAGCAGCGTTTTTCTTGAAACGTGATTTTCAAATTCGGTGTCCCTGAAATCTGGAAAATAGCTTCATGGATTTTTAATGAAAAGTTGTATCGATGTACTTCATTAGATTCTTCAGGCCTTGACGGTCTCATATTAACAAAAATAATTTTGTAAAATTATTTAGTGTTGAAAAATGGATGGAAATAGACTTTTTTCAAATGGCCGCCTTTTTGCCAGTTTTCTTTTTTTCCCCTCGTCAAGGACCATGGTTATATGTAATTTGTTAAGAAACACTTCAATTTCTTTGTCTCTGATAAAATCCGCAAAGGAACTTCCAAAAAAAATTGTTTACGCCGATCGTTAAAAAACATACATAATCACAATAACATTGAATGAAAAAATTCCGAAATGTTCTTTAATGTATTCTTCTTCCACCCTAAAAAAATTAAAGCGTATATTTACCGAGAAGAAAATCACAAAATGTGCATGCGATTTTATCCATTTACTGCCGTCCTTTAATGAATCACCAAGTATCGATGTTGACCCTAATCTTTATTTTTTTTTATCACCACTTGTTCGTACTTAAGAATTGTCCGACGGACCGCCACGATATAATTGATCAGAATTGATCAATGGTATTATATAATTGATCTATATATCTTTATAATGAAAATGTATAGCTTGCATTCTGGGCTTCAGCCGAATTTCGTGTAAAAAAAGCATGTGACAGTTTTTTCATTTCATTAAATGGATGTATATTATCGATTTATGATTACCTTTGTAAAAGCGTTTTCCCCGTATAATATATTCGGAACGCCAGAATGTCGCTAAAAAAAGTATCCGTCGATTGAATAAAAATAAATGTCTCTCTCGAGCGGATTTCAATTATCTACCGTCTATGTAAGATCGAACCAGTAGTTCGAGGCACATCTGAATCACCGGGGGCTAAAATTGAGCCAGTTATTTTTCAATCTCAACCGGTCTTAAAAAAAAAAATCAGAGTTAAACGAATCCCATTAGCCATCGCCCCTACACTCACTCTCGTCCTCTCAAACACCTTCAATCGCCTCCTCCGAGTAACCGTAACAACACTCGTGAGATATATTTTGCCGGCTCTTCGTAAAGATGGTGGGTCGATCGAATCAAGGAGGGCTGTTGTTTTCCTTGCGCAGTGCGTCGAGGAAAAAAAATCCAGCGGAATCGCGAGGAAAAAATAAAGATCTCGTACAGTCAACGCCGAAAGTGCGAGTCTCGATTTACGAGGAAAAAAAAACTGAACGTAGCACACGCAATCGTACTCGAGTTAAATTCCGGTAACACAGTCGACGCTGACGCGGTTCACCCACTGTGTACCACGTGCTCTCTCCGCCCAACACGGCCCCTGGGAGCTTGAACAATGGTTGTTTACTATCTGTCAGCGAGCGAGAGCGGTAGTGGTGGTGATGTAGTTGAGCAGGCGGCCGCGCGTCGCGGGCCGCACGCTCGCCGGCTACGCGAGAAGAGGAGAGACACAGCAACCCTTCTCGTTTCCATCCTTCCGTGTGTGCTACTTAGTAACGGTGCCAATGCTCGGAGACGTCCCTGTCGTCGGACACTCCTATGCAGATTTGATTTATTCCGAATTTATTATAAATCCAATTTGACACTTGTAATCGTATGTACAGACATTGTGTGATGCACAGCAAAAAAGTTATACAAAGTTTGAGCCTACATTATTTTCTATTGTTGCATTTTGTTAAAAGTCAGACGAGTGTCCGGAGATTGGTACAAGCGTCACTTCCCGTACAGCGCGTAATATTTTGAAGACATTTTAGAAATACTTTCAATCTTTCAAATATTACGATATATTTCGGAAGTATATGGAAAAAATATCTTGAAATGTTGTTCTAAAATACTGCAACGAAACATATCTTAAATAATCTGGAATTCAATACATCGATTGAATCAATAAATGGCAAAGAAATTCTTTTCGTTAATATGAACTAGCTGACTTCGTACATCAGAATTCTCGAAATCTACGATGGTCCGAAATATTGGGACGTACAGTGTCCGAACATAGGGACGTGCCGAAAAACCACGTCCAAAAACTGGTACATTTGGACTCTTGTTATTTTCTTCCGTAATAAAAAAAATGTATCTTTGTGTAATTAACCGATGTCTTTTGGAAACTAGAAACTATCAGCTTGACATTAGCGCCAATTATTTTCACAAAAGATGTCTTCTTGACCAATTAATAACTGCTGGAATCTGGGGATGCTTAACCGTCCGAGCATTGGTGCCATTACTGGATGATTCTCTGACGCAGAAGAACGGACGCCGCTCGAGTGACCGAACGCCTCGAATGGCCGACAATTTTTCACCGACCGGCCATCTCCCCCCCGCCCTCGCTCTCTCGCACTCCGCCGGCTTTGTCGCCTCTGTCGGCGTCCGACCACTTGCCCGCCTCGCTTGTCTCTCCTCCACTCTTTCTCTCCCTCCGGCTCGTCCTTTCCGTCCTATCGCGCTCAACACGCTGCTTCACTCACGCGCCACTTGTCAATAATTGCACCGACTTGGCTTCGCGAGCCCGCGCTCTCTCTCCCACCGACCTTACCACGACGATTTTAACACGCACGACGATCAACTATTTACTCGTAGACACTAATTGCCACCCTGTCAAACAACCGCTGACGCTCAGGCGCTCCTGAGCGGTGAGCCCGTGACGACTCAACCGCCAATCGTGTTTGTGTTATCGAGGCTCGAGAAAGTGTTGGAAAAAATAAAATGGGTAATAATGTCACTTCCGGTCACTTCGGTACGCAAGTTTTTTTTTCGCTTGACAAATTTGTGGCGCGGTTAATTTTAGTGCGACGGTAATTGGGGCAGATTTTTTTTTAAAGAGGCCGACTTTGTGCTCGACATTGAAGTAGATTGAATACAATCTCAACGGGGTCATAAATATTGGTTTGCATACTTTTTACGCCGTCAGTTAAGGATATCGTCACCAAACTCGATTCTGTACGATCTTGATCAAACTTATGTGGTCTACAGAAAAAAGCATGTTTTATTTGTTGGCATTTTTTAAGATTTTTTAACCGTCTAGTTTTTCTGTAACGCGATTTCAAAGTTACGTGCTTTAACATGAGAAGGATCGGATCTACCTTCAAAAACGATATAATGTAGCGTTTTTCGCCGGCAATTTCTGTTGAATTGAAATAAAGAACTAACCGACTGAAGAGTACACTTTACTACACATTGTGTACAAATTTGGAAAAGATTTACCATCTCGTTTTCAACTGCCGTTAAAAAAACGAAGGGTTCATCGCTTTCTAGGACACTTGCTTTGTCACCTTTCTCTCTCCCACAGTGACTACCGCGTTCAGCGAGTCCCTCTCTCGCACTTCACTCGCGTTTCTGGTTATCCATAACGAGGCTCACTGATAGACTTTGAGGAGGACATTGGGAAAGTGGACGGAATATAATCTCAACGGTTCATAAATATGGATTTGCATACTTTTTTGCGCCGCCAGTTAAATCGTTAGGTACTCAATGAAAAGGTGAATAGTAATGATTTTTTTTTCATTTAACCCTTTGTAAGTCACACCTCCATCCCCACTCTTGGGCGACACCGTAGCAAGGCGTTCCCCCACTCCGCGGCCGTTTGTCCCGTTTCAGACTTATAAAGGGTCTATGCGATATCCTAATGGAAACACCATTATGGAATCACGCCATCGATGTAAAAGTAAAAATAATTTATCTCGCGGTTAATTGGCACGTAGGCGGCGACTCGTCGTTGATTATATTAGGCGAAATTGGTATTCGCGTGCCATTAGGCGCGAAACATTTTTAAATCCTCGTAACACACCAGCACCGATGTGCTTTAGTGCCCGGCGATCAGGCACCTGCGTGTGCACATAAATTCAAATTTTACGACCCCATTCGAACGTCGATATATCGCGTCCCTGCGTGTAACGTGTGTCGTTCTCATGGTCGAGTCTAATGGTTCAATGAACAATTATCCGTTACGTGATTAATTTTTATTAATTACAAACAAACAAAACAAACAACGCAAACGTGCCTTTCGGCAATCCGTTTTTCGTTTATTTTTTAATTTGAGTCAAAAGATATTTTTGCAACGGTCACTTCGAGGATGTCTCGACAAACGAACAAGTCTAATGATAAAATGTCGCGAAAAATGTTTCCACGATTTAATCATTTTTTCTGGGTGCAAGCTTTGCTTCGTGAGCCATATAGCACGAAATATTTTGAAAATATTTTAGAAATACTTTCAATCATTCAAATATTACGAAACATTTCTGAAATATATGGAAATAATATTTAGAAATATTATACGAAAATGTTGGAACGAAAGATATCATAAATATTTCTGAAACGGTGAAACCATATTTTGCAAGCGAATATTAGTTCGGTGTGCACTGAATTTTTCACGTTTTTAAAACATTTTACAAATATTTCTAAATGCTAGCAAAACATTGATTAGATATTGGTACGTTGACAACATGTAAATGTTTTTAAAACATTTTTGCGGTACATTTCTGAAACGTCTCAATGTACGATTTATGAGCGAACAAAAAAATATTTCGGAAATAATTTTAATATTGATAAAATATGTTTGAAAAATTACAAAAATATTTCCGTGCTATGTGGGCAATGGTAATTCTCCGAGATTTTTTTTTCACGCTTGTAATAATTCTCCATCGAAAAGACACAGGAGAAATTTGTGGATTCTAATCGTTCGGTCGTGGCGTTCGGTGTTTCTCGATAGATCGAATCGAACGAGCCACAGCTGATGGAGTTAACCGTGGGATAACTCAGTGGGCCGATACAGAATGGGGAGAAAGTCCTGTGGGATTGTTGAGATGACACAGACGCGAGTCCGGTCATTCGATTATCGGCTGCGGCCGGCGGAGACCACGAAGGGTTGTTCTGGGCATACGACACGCAACACCGAAGCGCGAGCGTGCCATGCACACGAAGCGGAGCCGTGTGTAAAAGCTTCTCTCCCAAGACACGGTCGTTCAGCAGCCAACGGCCAGGGGAACTCTTGTAATCTCGTGATCCGGTTGCCCTTGCTCTCCGGACTACCGAGTGTTCGAGCTATCGTCGCCCGTGTCCCTGAATCCACTCTACCAACATAGACTATATAATAATATGTTTTTCACGATTAACCGGCCATGCGCAAAATAAATCGTTTAATTGATTTAAACAAAATTTCTAAATGGCCCAATCCAATTTTCCAACTTTCTACCCCATCCTACCCACATTGCACGGAAATATTTTTGAAAGGTTTCAAATATATTTCTTTGAAATATTGACCATTTCAATATTAAAAAATTTTAGTGAAATGTTTTGAAAACATTTTGAAAATATTGTTTTGTTCGTTCATAAATACATTGAAATGTTATAGAAATGGTTTTTAAAGATTTCAGCGAAATGTCGAACATTGCATCACCGGGCCAATTTGCATATACAACACGCATAAAGACGGAATCGATGGTAGAAATGTTTCGGTGTGAAACATGAAATAAAAAATATTTCAAAATTGTTATCACTATGTTTCCGAAACATTTCAAATGTGTTGAAAGATTTTACATATGTTTCTGAAATGATTTGTTTCTAAAATGATTTCAAAATATTTGATAAATGGGCTGTAAGCGGATAACTATTAAATCTCGCGTACAAATGTTTTCGTCCGTGTTATCTATCTATGACAAATTTTAGTCTCATTAAATCTTTCAATTCGAGGCTGAATAACGTTTAGAATTATTACTTTTTTAACCTCATTAAATGTTTCATTTTAAGGCTGAATGACCTCTACCAACAAAGACTGTACAGCAATACATTTTTAACGAATATCCGGCGATGCGCAAAATAAAACGTTTGATTGATTTAACCAAACATTGTAAAATGACCCAAACAAATTTTCCAACCTTCCACCCCAACCCAGTGATCAGAACTATTAATTCTCGCATGCAAATATGTCCATTCATGTTATCTATATATGAAAAATTGTAGTGTAATTCAATCTTTCACATTGAGGCTGAATAACTTTTTCAATTACATATTCTTTTCGAATATCGTCCACCCGATACTGTAGCCCATTTATAACCGAAGCAGGTAAAAAATGCTGGCAGGTGTATTCAGCCCTCGTTTGTCGGTGAGCCCAATAACACGGCATGGAAGTTAAACGACGCGTTTGGGCGAAAGCCGGTTACGCATGGCGAAGTAACAGCCTGCAAGTGTTTTCATTGTCTCGTACGTTATGCGCGTTAAAACGTAACGTTCCGATGTGGGGACTGTCGCTGATCGCCGGAGGGTCGCCTTCTCGCGTGTGTATCTCTCCAATCGCCGGACCGGCCGGAGAGAGACAAGTACAGCTACAGGACAACACACACGCAGAGAGAGAAATATCGATCGCATCAATCCGCAATTCTGTCAAGCAGCTCTGGGTTACCCCGCGAGAAATGGGCGTTCACTCGAACGATTCTCTCTCGCGCCCCGCGCGCGCGGGGCCAGAGCCAAGGGGTTTTACGGGTGTTGCGCGTCGACCATCGAATTTGCGGACGTATCGGCGCACGGCAAAACGTAAACCTAACCTCAAACCTATAGCGCCTCGACTGTTTTAACTGCGGGTTAACAACAAGCGACGGTGCGACAATCGCAACGTCGCCGACGAACCTTGCTTGATCGTCGTCTTTAATCCCTCGATCGATGCTCTTTCTTTTTCTTCGCACACACACTCTTACCCTTATCCGAGCTTCGATCTTCGTTACGACCTTTGAACTCGTTTCGCAACGCTCTTTCCTCCTCTCACTTCTTCTCGCTTGTTATGTTCGTCGAAGGATTTACCAAAAAACAATAAATAAAAAAATAAAAAAACAACCCGCGTGGGCACCTCGCACTCTTTCGTCCTTCACCGAATAATCTCCTCTCAACCGTGTCCACTCTGCTGTTCCCTTTCGCGGTTTGTATTCAACTATCTCCTCCACGTGCCTCCGACGAGGGGAAAATAAATGTTATCCCGAACGACGAGAGAAACCCGACGAGACACTCTCGACACTGTCGCGGCACCGCGTAACCCGTCACTACTATTTACGCCGACGATAAATTAAATGTAATTGAACATTTTTCAACGCGCCGCGAGAACCCGTCCACTCTATACCCGTCCACCTCCTTCCACTGTCTCCCGTCTTTTGTGACGTCATCGATTCAATACTTTTCGCCGTGGTCGAGCGCGATTATTTTACCGCACGGACGGTACAGGTGGCGCAAGCTACACGGTGCCGGAGAGACAATTTACCGATCGATCGGGAGTTGAAGAACGGGCGGGAATATTTGAATTTCAATCGCGCGCGAACTCTATTTTTATTAAATATTTCGGGGCTTTTACATCTCTAACACTCGCAACTCTACCAGAAAACATTCCTACCATGTTACAAGTCTGCCTTATTAGCACTCTACAAAAATATTTACCGTTGTATGAAAAAAAAACTGTACCAGAGCGAACCAGTCGGTAACAACGGTATCACATAATAACTTTACCGGAATATGGGCGGCCAATAAAATCTCCACGAGAAAAAAAACTACAAGAATTGAAATTAAACTGTACTGGAATTGAAAAAATAAGATGTTTTCTGGGAAAGTTGTAAATGTGCCAATATTTCGGAATAATTACCGACATGTTTTCGATTAACAGTTATCGATCGTGTGCTATCGTGGGCTCGCGGATAAACAAAACTTTTTTACTAATGCGATACAATGTCATTCGACGATGGAACATTGATTTTTCTCCAATTAAAATTGATTAGTATCGATTGGTCATCGATTTTTTTTCGTAAAAATTTAAATCAATATATTATTATCAAAGTCCGATAAATTCTATACTTGGGAGATTTGGAATCATGCATACACAGAAAAAAAAATTCGCTTGCAGGTTGTCAACGAAAATTTGTATTGTTTCGATTCTACTTTCAATTCTTACAATTCCATATAATATGGAAACAATGAAGGCAAGACTGTCAAGGTGACATGTGTCGTTTCAATTCGCTATAGAATCGTAAGAATTTAAAGTAGAAATTAAATAACAATTTTTTTTTCTTTGGCAGCTCGCAAGCGATTTTTACTGGAGTCATTGATATTTTTTTCAGCATACGTCACTTAATCCTACGGATTAGAATTTAATAATCGCCTTGTTGGTAATCTATTTCTTGTTATAATAATAACCCACAAAAGTTAAACCCATTGCACAGAGCTCTTTCAAAAATATCGCTTTGTATGGTAAAAAAAAAAAAAAAAAAAGTAAGTGATGAGTCAAACGATTAAATGCGAGAGAATTAACTACTCCGGTATCGACGCTAGCGAGTCAATCGCAAGAACGGGTATAGCCTCGATAACAACACGGAACGTGACGCCATAGCCGCTTAAAACAGTTATAGAAGAAAGTGTGTTCACCTGCAAAAGCGAGTTACGAGCGGCGCTCGTACGTTCGATGAGTAATGCTTCGGTGTATATGCCGCGCGTATCTTATCAACTCATCTAGGCGTTATCAAGGGGGACGCAACTCTCTGATACCGGGACGATTTCACTGTCGAAAGAGTCCGAGAGCTGAACAGCGTTCACAAGGGAGTCGAACATGCCGGGATCGCGTCTACTCGTCTCGTTCGCGATTCTTCTCTTCGCGACGTGTTCGCGATGTTCTGCGTCCGACAACGATACTACGCCGAGTACCACCTCGAAGAGTGCTCCGGTCGAGAAATCTGAAACTACAGAACAACCGTTAGAATCGGCGCCCACTTTGTGCAATATATGCTCTTGCACCGGTAATCTCATAATTTGGATAAATCGCAAATGTTTTCGTTAATATAGTTGTCGAATTGTGATCGATGAGACCATTTATTTCTTTGATTTAATTCGAATCCTCTTTTTTGGTTTTTAATTAAGAGTTTCTGCAAATCAAAGAAATAAAGTTTATATGTTAATTTTTTGTGATCAAATTCGATAGTGAAACTGCGGAGCAACGCGTTACTAATCTATAAACGATAATAACTGTTTTGCTACGTTTGTGATTAAAGAAATTGGTTTTTTATTTTATTTATTTTTTAACGAGCCGTATTATCGAAGACGATAAAAAGGCGTTGAATTGACTTTACTATATGCCACTGTAATTTTCTAATTGAGTGTTTTGACGAGATGATTTGTGATTCACAGATGACTCGGTGAATTGCACAAAGCTGGCTTTGGAAAATCATTTCCAAGATTCACAATGGCCATCGAATCCTCTGGCGGAAGTAAACTTCGGTGGAAACAATTTGATACACGTCAAGCCTTTCCCGAACGTTACTATAAATCGGTTGATTCTTGGCAACAACAGAATAACTAAGATAGACGATAAGGCGTTCCAGGAGATTAGGAATCTGACCGAGCTCGATCTGAGTCACAATCAGCTTACCTCCGAGCTGTTCTCGCCGCATATCTTCGAGGTACGATTTTAATGCCTGCAACTCATCGAAATTGTGTCCGATGATAAGCCATCGTTAGCTTTGCATTATTCCTCGTAGGATCATTGTGAAAAAAAGTATGCATTCTATAAAAAAGTGTATCTCACCCACTTAACATTTTAAGGGAAGATTTTCGCTCGATAAATACGAACCACTGGCTGCTCTGCGAGTCCTGAATCTGGCGTCAAACATTCTTCACACACTGAAACAGGATGTCTTCGAGCACGTGACCGGTTTGAGGGTTTTGATACTTAGTGGCAATCCACTAGGCGTTATCGACAACGGTATGACAGACGCCATCAGCGAGCTTCTTCTTCTCGAGGAGCTCGATCTGAGCTACTGCGATTTGACGTCGTTGCCGGAACACCTGTTCCACGCACCGAGGTACGTGGTAAAAAAAAAAAAACTTGAACCAAATTTTTATATCGCTTCCTCATAAAAGTTTTTGTATGTATTTTCCCACGGTGATCACGAATCTACCGCTCATCGTCAGTATAAGCATAAATGCTTATACTGACGATGAGTCTATAGGGTCTGTAGGGTCTGTAGGAAAGATTTTTATTTTACTTTTTTCACCTTTCATCCAGCCACTTGAAGAGACTCAACTTGAGCGGTAATCGATTCGTTACGCCGCCGAATAGCCTGAAGCATTGCAAATCTCTCGAGTATCTCAGCCTGGACGAGAATCCTTTCGCGATACTGGACAGCAGCAGCGCCTTTCCAATCATGCCGTCTCTCAAAGAGTTAAGTCTGTGCTGTATGCCTCATCTGACCTTTGTCGGTCCCAACGTTTTCTCCGAGCTGACCGCGTTGGAGCGGCTCACCCTCCAGAACTGTCCGATATTGAAGGAGATCAACGAGAACGCTCTGGTGAAGCAGGTATGAGCCATACATTCTGTAACAACATTTTTGCCATTAATTACATTTCCGGTGGTTTTCTTCTCTTTTACCCCTTAGACCGACAAGGGCGCTATTTGGCCACCGCTGAAGAGCCTCAAGTTGGCCGACAACTCTCTGCGTTATCTGCCCGCTGGTCTCGTGGGACGTTGGGACCGCCTCGAGAAATTGGACATAATCAACAACAAATGGAGCTGCGATTGCGACAATCAATATCTGGTTAGTTCAATCTCACTGCAAACGTGTCTATTTGATCTTCCATTCCGACCTTGCTTGCGGCGTTACTTGCGGAGGTTTTTCGAATACTTCCCGGTTACAGCTTATTTTTCTTTTACTGTTTCGATTTTCCACTTTTTGGTTACGCTTTACTTCTGCTTTGTGTTTTTTTTTTGTTTGCGCTTGTATTCTATTCCATTATATTTTCTATGATATATTCTATATTATATTGTTCGATTATTATATCTAATATAATAATAAAACATAGTCAATTATTATGTTTTATTACTATATTCTATTATTTTTAGGTTGCTTGATTATGTTATTGCGATTTTGATTTTGTATAAATGATTGCATGCTCTGCGTTCAGGCACGGTGCTCGTGGAGAACTTTTGGGGAACTTTGGTTCCAGAGCACGAATTAAATATCTCACTCTTTTTCTGTTCGATCATAAATTCTATAGGCGAATTAAAGGCCGATGAAACTCCAATCAGCGCATTTGGAGGCTGATTTTTTGTGCATGTAACGTTTACTATATCAATTGTACTTGACTCACGAAGGTTGGGAATCTTTTGCCGAACCTGGGAAAGAGCCTGATGGGCAGCGAAGTCGACAAACTCAAGTGTTCGACGCCACCGGAACACGCTGGAAAAAATCTGACGTCACTGGCGAAACGGAAGTTGCGTTGTGTGGATCTCTACGGCGCTCGTCCGGAGCGCGACGCGGCGATACTGGTCGGCATAATGATCGGTCTTCTGCTGGCTATTCCCGTCGCTCTCACGCTGTTCGTCTTCTGGCGAAGAGGCTTCTTCTTCTGCGGCAGCCAAGGACCCGCGACCTTCTCTCGAGCGTTCTACAAGCGTGCCGCTCCCGACGACGACATTTAAGGGCCGAAGTGGAGACGTATATCGTGTTTCATGTAATTTAATTGTGCGCTGAAAAAAAAAAAAAAAAAATTTATGAAAAAAAAAATCCATTTTCACAAACTTGCGAGCCGACGATATAGACAGACAAATACATATCAATGGCTCAGCATCATAAGAACGTATAAGGCGGTTTGATAATAAAATTCCGACGTTCGATCAACGATACGGTATATCATTTGTACACATTTGCATACAACCGAGTTCGAAAAAAGTTTTTTTTTATATTACTCTCTACAATTGTTTTAATGTACCTGAGTACCCAGTTATATAAATGTTAGGAAGTTAAAGTAGATTTTATTTTCGCGATTTCTCCACCGTCGCATAAAACGTGTATCCATAATGGTCATCTAAGGAAAATAATAAAATATGTTTTAGAAAATACAATTGTCCGGTATCTTGTTTTTTTTTTTCAATTCCGATATTTCACCGAGATCTGAGGTTCTTTCTCTCAGACGTTTGTACTACAAAAAGTTATATCCCGTACACGGCTGCTGCCGTTCGTAATGCACCTCAACACCGGAGACTCAACTTTCTACACAAATTGCCCGCTGAAGCGCGAGGGAGGACAATTGATGATCGCAGCGGTGGGATATACTCGGCATTAGCGATACTTAGCGTCGGCTATTCGTCGAATTATATCGTTGAAGAACAAATTTACTGCATGTACACTGCAGCGACGAGTGTATGTAATACATACAATAAGCGTATAACTATATATCCACGAAAGCTCAAAGTTTTAGCGTGAAGGGAGAGCGGCGGAAGCGCGGGGGGAAGTTCGGATGAAGCTGAGGCGAGCGCGGCACGAGGCCGCGGCTGGTTTCGTTAACGAGTCTCGAGGGGGGCTTCCGTCTCCCCGATCCAGCTTCGCTGTCACGAACTCGAAACTCGAGAAGGCTTTTGCTCTTCGTGAATCTCGGACGGCAGCGGAAAGCGCTTTGCCAACGTAACTCAACTCTGTCGAGACTTCCGAGGGCTGTATCAAGCGCAGCATCCCTTACAAAAAAAGAAAAAAATGACGTATTAAATCGAAATATTATACTTAAAAAAAACCACAAATATTTAATGGTAACTACTAGTGTTGAACGGTACCCTTGCGTTTCCGATACTTTTTGGCTCTCGAACTACCGAGCGAAAGCTGCCGATGAAAAAACAAAACTGGAACAAACAAAAATGAAAAAGAACGAATTAAAATAAGATGTTATAGGGTAAAAGTGGGGAATATGGCCCGGTCCATATATCATTGATTTACGTGTTAATCGAGGTGGGCCATATTCACCACTTTTACCCTACTAAAAAAGCCATAAATTTAAACGATACCCTTGCGTGCCCGATACTTTTCGCTCTCAAAAACGAAATGTTCATATGGCTTTCTCATAAAACTTGAAAATTTCAATTTTCACATCGCTTTCCCATAAAAGTTTAACATAAAAATGTTCATATAATTTACCAATGAACATTCAGAAGAATGTGGCTTTGAAATGAAGGTGACTAGTTTTACTTGGCATAAATTAAATTACAAAAACATTCACCCTCGAGTGCCGCGTTAAGGTGTAAACAATGCAAGACGTCAGATAGTAGGGAAGTGGATAGCGTGTCCGCAAGAGGATGAAGGGGGTTGGACGTTAGAGCGGAATACAGTAGCGCAATTGAGAAGGCGAAAGGGGTGAGATGTGAAGAGGAGAAAGGGAGATAACCAGGGGACAGGAAGGGCAGCGAGAGGGTGCAACGACGACGGTACGGAGAGCCGACCGACGGACACGCGTTGGTAACACAATTACCCCGTCGCTAATTTACTCAATAATCGCGGAGGCAAGCTCTCGTCTAAATGCCGGCACGCGCCGCTCCTCCCATGCCCCGTCGCTCCTGCCGAGCTCTAACGTCAATGCCGTTCTCGGTTGTATGCACTCTACAGTCTATAGCCTCCCGCGTATAACCGGGCGATACAATAGGGACGGCTGACAGTTCCTAATACGCTTGTGCGTTTAGCTAATGGGGCGCGCTGGCCACAACAGGAAATCAACGCGAAAACAGAGTTAAATCGTGATCGAAGTGAGTAAATAGGCACGGGGATTATCAAATGGTACAATAAATGTATAACCTGCTGTTATTTCTTCTCAAACTCCTAAGCTACATTATTTTTTTTTCTTTCTAATAAGAGTCCATTTTTAATTTTTGATCTAAGTTTCATTTTTAAAAGTGGTGTCCACAACGGCAAAGAGTTTTTGACCGCCGGGAATCTCCGGTTGGTCTGTAAATGGGCATTGCCCGTCTATGTACCAAATAAGTAATAAATAAATAAATAAATTCTTGGCCCCTTTATCACGAATATGACGTTCATTTTGCTCTAAACCCATTATTTTAGATTTTAATCCCAAAAATGCGATTTCACATTAGAGCAAACTATTGTCAGTGCATAAAATCGAAGATACAAATGTCCCACTGCACTTACGCATGAAAAGGCCAGCAGATTCATGTTCAACGAAAAAAAATACGTCGGAATACGTCACAGCTAGTTTTATAAACGGAAAAAAACATTTCACACCGACAAAAAATATTTCATCAAAAATTCCAAGGTTACCCCTTTCTAATCCATTTTTCACGTTTTTCAAAGTCCTCGAACGGGACGATAAAACGATTCTGAAACTTCGCACAAGGCTCTATCTTGTGTATTTTTTCCCGCAGGATACGATGGGCACCCCGGATTTTTCCTAGCTCCATTGGGAGCCGAGATATCGACCTTTAAAAATCACGAAAATTGACGTTTTTCGAAAAATTGCTCCAAAATGAAAAAATCGTTGTTCAATCGATTTTCTTTTATTTCAAAGCTATGTTCCACGTATTTTTTTGAGAAATATGTAATGAAAATGATGATGAGATGGGAGTAGTATTAAGCGTTGCGAGCATCGGGTGAGGCGCTCTGCCGTGTTTACCGACGAAACACGTGCGAGGTCGATTTATCGGTCTTGCCCGTAGGTCGACCTTCGAGTGACGTAGATAATTCGCAATACCGCAGCGGCCGTACCGAGGTTTCCGTACTGTTCCTGGGACGAGGACGATGGGCAGGGTGGACCAGAGGGTGTATACGATATAATATACGTAATACGTACTGTCGTCCTACGGTGTTTCGCAGGCTGGATAACCCGATGCTATAACAGGGCTCCTGCCGGGCCACCGACGATACAAGGATGGGCAACATCCACTCTGGAGGCGATCGGATCATGACTAGCCATGGCACGAGAACGATGAAGCATCGGTATATTAGCAGCGTCAAGAGACGCAGTGCGGGAGGGAGAGAGCAGAGAAATTTTTTTGTGTGTAGCTCCACTGCCGCTTCTATCCGAGCTCCGAGGCACGATAAGTAATCCAATCTCGTGTCTCCGGCGCATCAGCATCCTCGTTCTTGCATCCCGTCGTATCACTGCTGCATACATAGACAGCACCGTACTGCCTACGTCCGCATTCAGCAGGCTTCTCGGCACAGAAAACATCTCGTTGAAACTCGAGTGCCTTTATATTTCCCGAGGAATCGCGTTTTCGTGCGGTCTCGCAGCGACGAATATTCGGCACAACGCATATGGTTCCTCTCGTAGAAACGAAGTCGGCGATATCCGAAGACTTTGAAGATATCCTAGAAATAAAAAGAAAAAATTACTGTCGCTTACAATTCAAGAGCGTACGGGTCGCTATTTTGCATAGCACGGAAATATTTTTGACAGGTTTCAATCGTGTATTTCTTTTTATATTGATATTTGAAATGTTTTAAAAACATTTTGATAACATTTTTTTGTCCACTCATAAATCTTACATCGAAATGTTTTTTTGAACATTTCAGTGAAATGCGGAAAGATCGAAAACACGGGACATTAGTAGAAATATTTCGGTGAAACATGAAATAAAAAATGTTTCTAAGATTTGAAAGATTGGTAATATTTCCAAAACGATTTCAAAATCTTTAAAATTCCTTGCAATTTTCGCGCGACGGAGCTGAATGGCTGAAATATAATGCATTATCACATTAATTGACGCCTATGAATTTAAAGGACTTTAGGGATTAAAAAAAATATCTGGTTTAGAAGGAAATAAGCAAATTTTCAATATCTTTTATGCAGCTTTGAGAATTTTTCGGTATTTTATTTATAATATAACTCCGTTCGTATCGGCGAATCTATGCTCTTATTTGCAGCGATATTCGATAAAGTCGTATGCTCTTTCACTCGCCGGCGAACCAAAATATTTTACCGGGTTCTCGCTGTCGCTGATAACAAAGCGAATTCCTACACGTTTACGCGCACAAACAACCTCTTGTATTTCTATGCTCTGCGCATATGTGGGTTCACCTATGTGAGTGTCTCATGAAACGAGCAGAGGTATTTTAGTGATGCGGCTATAAAAACCTTCGTGTCTCTTTTGTCAGCAGCATAGATCCATATACAGAAATTCGGAACTTCCGCCTATCCATACATAAACGTTTACGCGTTACACCGTTTCTGTGGGTGGAACAAGTTCACCGTACGTGTACGGGTCACATGTGTGTGAATGCGTATCCAAGGGTACGTGGACGTACCGGGTGTTTAACGCCATACCGATATGAAAATTTAAACGAATTATCAACCCTCTCAAATTTCCTCTCGCCACGGAGCAGTGTAAATCATTTACTCATCGATGGTTTCATAAAGTGAGGCTCGATCGTATTTGGGCGAAAAAACGGTTCTATTTTTCGTTTGAAAAATTTTCACGATCGACCACTTAAGATTAATCAAATTTATCCAGAATTTTTGTTAACCAGAGATTAATAAGATATCTTTACAAGCCGGTTTGTAACCGACGCTGCAGACATGCGGTACTATTGCCCACATAGCACAGAAATATTTTTAGAAGGTTTCAATCATATTTTTTTGAAATGTCGAAAATATGTTATCAACATTAGAAAATAATTGTGAAACGTTTGTAAAACATTTTGAAAATATTTTTTGTCCGCTCATAAATCTGACATTGTAATGTTTTCTTAAACATTTCAGCGAAAAGTGAACGATTGCATGACCCAAATCGCGTACACACACCCGCATAAGCGCGGAAGCATTTGTAGAAATATTTCGGTGAAAAACGAAATAAAAAATATTCCAAAATATTTTCTATCGCATTCAAGAATGGTACAAAATTTCAGATGTGTCTAAAGATTAATTATGTTTCTGAAATATTCAAGAAATCGTTTAAATATTTCGATAGAATATTTCAAAATATTATTTTCATACATTTTAGAAATACTTCCTAAGATTTGAAAGAGTGAAAATATTTCTAAAATCATTTCAATGCTATATATCTAAAAACATTTCGTGCTATATGGGTAGGCACCGTAGGGTGACTGCGTCGATTGCGATTATATTTCGGCTCCTTGCAGTTCCGCTGCGATGTTCAACTGCATCGAACAACGGTGACTTTTTTGCTGTAAAAAAAAATAAAAAAAACATTTAATAGGCTTGAATCGAGCAGTTGATCAGTAAAACCGTGAACTCCCGTTATAATTCACCTACACTTGTCGGTGCACATACTACGCCCGTTCAATCAAGTGTGTCCCCCCGGCCGAGAAGGGATGTTTGTGCCGCGCAGAGAGAGGGAAAGAGCACGCAGATCAGGTGGAAGATGCTAACTCGCACGTACAAACCCGGGGAGGGTTTCGCGAGAGAGAGCGGGCACCACCGAGAATCCCCGGCAGGCGAATCTCCTCGTTCCCGTAAATTCACCGACTCTCGGGTGCATCGTCATGGCAACGTCGAGGAAGGTTCACGCCCCTGTGAACGATACGAGCCAACCGGAAGGGTGCGGATCGTCGGTACGTCATCCAATCGGACGAACGGATGCGGGAAACCCCCTCGGAGGGAAACTACCCCAAACCCTTTTTTCCCCCCGCGCCGTACGAATGTATGTGGAGTTGTGTGTGGGTCGCCTCGGCTCACCTCGGCTTCCCAAAACCGACGACGACGAACGAGCGACGAGAAGGGGGTGTGAGGTGTAGCCAGCGCGGCTCAATCGCAGGTTGACGGACCGATAGGGGCTTAAACGGTGCCAGTGTCTTAACCGGGTACGGACAACCTGTAACACGTGTCATATTTATCATCAAACTTTAACTATCGGATGATAACCGATAATCCTTAAATTGTTTAACGTCAATCGAATCATTCGTTAATGGACGACTTCGAAAGCTTCGAATGGGATTTTAATGCATTTTAACTGAATTTACGTAAAAAAGAAGAGAGAGAGATAAAATTTTAAAATTTAACATTTTGAGTGTGAAGAGTGCATGTACCTGGACCGGAACTGCAGTGTCTTATCGTCGATTACCGAGCTTTACGGTGCACGTGCTCCGATGTACGTGTGATGGGAGATTATTGGAAAAACGATTTTCGGAAAAGTGAAGCGTCTTTAGGGGGATCAAAATTTCTCGCCTATTGACAAAAATAAACTGGAGCGATTATTTGATTATTAAAAAGAATTGCGATAAGGCTCCCTATACGCGATTCGTGTGACATAGACGAGCCACATACGATATACAAATGGAAGCTGCGACGATTCGATGCTCCCGAATGAGATAAAAATATCGAAATTTTACTCATTTATCATTCCCGAAGATAATTATTTCTCGAAATAATTGAGGCCTCTTGCGCGGGATGATAATTCAAGACTGTGAAATATGTGCCGGTGATGGAACAATAATTCGGTGGTTGCGAGTATCCGGCCGCGACGGCGCTCGTGCGATTATCTTCCGTTCCTCTTTCGATGTCAGTGCTGGAAAAATATTGCGTCGATAATTTGATGTAAACTGGATTTAATAGTTTTATTAATAAAAACAAAGAATAAAATAAAATGCAGTCTACCTGCCAGCAACATCAGCCCCAGCAACAGAACGTGACATCCGCGAGCAGAACGTCGTTTCTGATCGAGGATATTCTGAATCGCGGAAGCGCTCATCCGGCCGTGCACGCGCAGCACAATCTTCATCATCATCATCAAATGGCACCGGCTCACAGTCAGCACCATCAACAGTATCAGCAATTCGCGAGTCTCTTGCCCGGCTATCCGTCCGGACCGCCGGCTGCTGCGTTCTTCCTCGGACCCCTTTTCGGTACCGCCGGCATGGGCGTCGGTGTCGTTCCCGGCGTCAGCGAATTAGCGGCGTTGAAACACTGCCGTCGGCGAAAAGCCCGAACTGTAAGAAAATTAACAAAAAATTAGTTTGCGTAACGTCGATGGGGCTCATATATGCTCATATTTATTCGCTCATGCAGACACAATTGAGGTGCATTTAATGCATGCATTGTTTTCTTCTCTGATCATTAATGTGTTGTTCCATCTGGATGATCGTGTGACTCGAGTGTTCGAAGAACATATTTTTTACATTTACATTCTCGCGTTTTAACTAATCAATAGTTTGTTATAACTAATTTATTCGATACAGTGAATTTATTATAAAATATTTATATAATTAATTCGAATATATAAATATTTGCGACTAATTTGCGAATATTTTAGAGTACATTCCAACATAGCATGGAGGGATTTTCGAGAGATTTCAAAAATATTTTTTTGAAATATTGAAAATATTTTACCAATATTAAAAAATGTTTCCGAACTTTTTTTTTTTTTACTTTTCAGCGAAATGTAAAAGATTGCAACACCGGTCAATTTGCATATACCACCCGCATAAACGCGGAAACAATCGTAGAAATATTTCGACGAAATATGAAATAAAAAATGTTTCAAAATTTTGATCACTACCTTTCAGAATCATTTTAGATGTGTCGAAATATTTGAAAAACCTTTCATTGGAATATCTTTGTAGAACATTTCAAAATATTATTTTTATATAATTCAGAAATATTTCTTAAGATTTGAAAGATAGAAAATATTTCTAAAATGATTTCAAAATATTCCGTGCTATACGGGTTTTTTACATTACAATAATTTTTACCGATAGCAGTAGAAATTTTACGAGTACGTCGTCGCTGTATGACAATCTTTTTTTTCTATTGCACAGTATGCTCTAGGACGATGTAATTACGTAAATTTTAATGCTGCGCTTGGTGCATACAAGTTATGGAAGATATTTTTAATGCTCGACAGGTCTTCAGCGACCAGCAGCTTGCGGGACTCGAGGCAAGGTTCGAGGCCCAAAGATACCTCAGCACACCCGAAAGAGTCGAGCTTGCCGCCGCGCTTCACCTATCGGAGACCCAGGTTAAAACGTGGTTCCAAAACCGTCGAATGAAGCACAAAAAACAATTGAGAAAATTGAACAACGGTAGCAGCGGGAATGGTTCGCAACAGGGCAATGGTCAACAACATTGCGGCGGTCAATCTGGCACAATCACCTCACCTGCAGGTTTGTGATTTCTTTTTTCTTATTTTTTTTACCTACATACGCTATGTAATGGCATTTTAACAACGTAAATTTTATTATCACTAACGATATATCGCACACGTGGGTCGATGTGTGAGTTCGCGTCTATCAGTAGATGTAGCGTTTATTTTAGGTACAGCCCGATATAGGTACGTATAGGTATATCGAACAACGTTGGACAATGTTGCCCGTATGAAAGCTCGTGTGCCGCAGCGTGGACGACGCGTTTCTCCGACCAAACTGACCGCCGGGTCCTCTCCGACGTCGTTAACCACTTTGCACCTTCGTCAATAATCCTTTCCTCGCGCGCGTGAGCGAGCTTCCGTTCTCCAACGGTAGCCCCGTGACACATATAGTGCCAAAAAGGTCACGTTCATTTGCGCGTGTTAAAATTGTGCATTGATAATAGTACGAAAAAAATCAAATAAAATCGTTCGTACATTTTATCGGCATCAATTTTGTTTCAACATCAATCGGCAGGCAATCGAAGAGCTCAAATAAAAATTGAACATTTTTGCGATTAAGTTTTTTTTTCTAAATGATAACTAAACACGACATTTCTGAAGATAAAGTTAGACTTTTTACTATATTTTATATTAAAAAAATTCGATCGTCAAACGGATTTTTTTTAATAACCCGTAAGGTCATCAGATCGAAGTAAAAATTAACTAATATGATAGGCTCAAACTGTATGCTATGTTCGTTTTTTCACAAAATTCACGACTACGTTTGATAGCGCCCCCCCCCCCCCCTCCGGACCCCGAAATATTTACGTAATCCTTCCGCGCCTATATTACTGTCCAGATAATCAGATCAAAGAAGAAATTAAACCTAAATCGATGTACATATTTGCCGAGCTCCATTGCAAATTGCAATTAACATTTCTTTTATAAACAACAATTAAACATGAAATCTCTGAATACAAAATGAACGTGACATTTCCCTATAGTTCGTAAAAAAAATATTCAGATCGAAGTAAAATAGTACATTACGATACTAATGCGAAGTATTACATTACGATACTATTGCGAAATTGTACATTTCGATACGAGTGCGAAAAAACTTTTTCTGACGAGTGTGAGTTTGCAGCACGAGCCGAAGGCGAGCGTTGCAATCACACGAGTTCAGAAAACGTTTTTCGCACGAATATCAAACAAAATTTTATTTCACAAGGTGTGAAAATGGGGGTTTTCGCACGCGCGAAGCGTGCGCAAAGCCGCTATTTTTTCCACCGAGTGATATAAAATAAATCTAAAGTCTTCTCAAAATGATGTCCAATTAACAAATACGACAGGATTTTTTTTTACTAAATTCACGACCACATTTGCCAGACCCCCGAAATCCCTGCATAATTATTCCACGCTTCAACGTACGTTCCGGCTAATCAAATCAAAGAAGAAACTAAAGCTATATCGTTGTACAAATTTGTCAAGCATCCGTGGATACACAGACACATTCGTTTCCATAGATGGGTCCTGTCTCTGTGGGCGTAATAGATCAAGGAAGACCGAGCGGGCACAGAGAGGCAAGGACTCCGGAAAGGATGTACACCGCGTGTAATTGCAGATAACTGCGTCGCTTTAGAATACCTTGCACGATCCGGAGTCACCGCATCGCATCCACGTAACCCCATTTACTGCGTCGTAGACAAGATGGCAACGTTCTCCAGGGGGGGGGAGAAGGGGGGAGGTGGGGGAGGGCTAACGAAGTTACCGCGAGACATATTCCTTGCCGTAGCAGTCAAGAAGCTCGGGCAACTGGAGAACTTGAGGACTAAGGGTTAGGGGAGGTTTGGCGCGCGCACCATCCACAGGGAAGATATCCATATATATATGTATGCATACATGTATAGATATATCGACAGCGAAGGGCCAAAAGGGCGTAACTCCAATGGCAAAGTCCATAGCTTACGTCCTTTTGATTCTCGGCCGTCGATACATGGCACACATATATATATAAGTTTCGTCGACGTCTTCGCCTCGGCGTCTTGGCCGTCTTCAGAGATTCGCGGAGAAGCGAGGAAGAGGGGAGAGCGGAGGGGGCGGCGGGAGGAGATCGAGTCACCGGAGGGTGGTAAAACGCGGAGGGTAAAGGAGAAGCGTCCTGGGGGGCGAGAAGGCGCGGAAGACGATGAAGGAGTTCCTCACCGTGCGCAGCATCTTACCAGCCTCCGCCGCGTCTCCTTTTCCCTCCGTGCACACCCTTGCACTCTCTTGGCAGGATCTTGGCGGTCTCCTCCTATACTTATAGCGGTTCTACCGTTCTCCGACCGGGTATATACGGTCTTTTCACGGTAGAGACTCGTGGCGCCGCTGCCGCGACTCTCTTCGCGATTCGTGGCTCTTCGACAAATTTAGTCAATTATCGGCTAAGTGCTCGGCCAGACCTACATCTCAAGTTGTTACTTGCTATTAGCCAATTCTCCTGTAGTTCAAGATTCTATATACTCGACTGGATGCTACTACTGCTCGCACTACTAACCACCCTGATGGCAAAGGTTGAGGCAAAGTTTTGCGATACGGGACGCTTCGACGAATTGATGCGCGGATTCGTCATACGACTCTTTCGGTTTTTCGATTCACTGGAAGATGAAGCTTTTTTTTTCACGGAAGATTCGTGCGATCTCCGACATTAGTGGGGCCATTTTTTTTCTTTATGGACCCCAATTTCTTATTTTGTCCTTTTTTTATAGATATATTTTTTGGCTTCATTTGCTCTTCTGGTACAGGCTCGAAATCAAATGCAAGATACTTTCAAGGACCTCAAGATTTGATAATCGAATATTTTTTTCTGTTGTCATTTCTTACACTGGTGAAAATATTTCTGTGACAATTTGTCTAGAAAACTCTAACCGGACCGTTTCAGTGATTTTCATAAATTTTCCGATTTTTTCAGATAAGATGCGATTTATTTTCTGAAACACTTCAATTTTCTAGAGTAATGTGTGTTTAGAGAATTTCAGAGAACTTACGAGATCTACTCATTTTGTTACTCGCTGCTAATCAGCCAAAATTGGACTTTTCCAGATAAATTTTCGTGACAACAGAAAATTACTAGCCCGTGAAAAACAACAAAGTTCATAGTTATTAAGAAAAGTCGGCAGAGAAAATCAGAAATTTTCAGAACAATCAGGAATATTCAGATTCAGAATAATCTTTGACTCTTTCTGAGAAGTGCGAAAACTTTGAGAAATTCAGAAGACTTTTCAGAGAAATTTTTGATACATTTTCCGAGCGTTTCAAATGAATTTTCAGACATATTCAAAGAAATATTTTCACCTGGCTAACTACAATTAGCTAACTAAAGACAGCGAGAATTTCTTTCCCGATTCCATTCGCATTTCCCTCTCGCCGTGCCTCTCTGCTCTCTCGCTACTCTCGATAAATCTCGGAGACTTGAATGACCAGCACGGGGTGTAGAATGTGTGTTACGAGAATTACAAGAAAACCGGATTGAAAGAGGGGTCAAGGTGTCGAAGTTAAGTTGCATCGTCAAGACCGATCCCGACGTAAGGAACAACAAGGGAGTTGCTGGATCGCGTACGTTACACGGTAACAATCAATTTCGCATTAGGCGACAGAGAGGAGCGCGAGCGAGAGAATCGAACAGTTCCCACGTGAGGCGGTTATTTCGATCGATGTGCCACGCTCATTTCCCTAAACGCTCAAACTGAATGCCATTAGCGCGGCGACTGCAGGAGAGAGAGAGGCGCACGTTCGTTATTCTCGGGGCACCATTACGTCGGAGTGGCGCCGATGATGAAGCAACGGCCTTGTCCCGATGCCGGAGACTCCCTCGCTCTGCTGCTGCAGTGTCAGTGGAGACTCTCGCGATGTCGTTATCACCGACTGGATGATATTTCTTCGCCTTTACTGTAGCTTTTATGAGATTCAGAAATTATTGAATGTGACAAAAAAAAAAAAATTAAAAATAACTATTATCAATCTCACAGTAAGGAATCTTCAACCCTGGGGAAAATATTTCTCTAACAATTTGTCTGAAAGCCGTGTTTCAGTGATTTTCAGAGATTTCTGAGTTTCTCTGCTATTTGCTAAATATCTCTATCATTTTCTCGGTACAACCTTCAGCGGTCACAATTTATCAGAGAAATTCAGAGTATTAACCGAAAACTTATGAAAAACTCAGATTTTTTCTGATAAAGTACTTTAAGAGAAAATACGAGTTGTCTCTAAGATCTACTCATTCCGTTACTTCCGAATATTTAGATTCAGAAAAATCTCCGACTTTTTCTGAAAAGTGCGAAAACTTTGAGAAATTCAGAGAATTCTTCACAGCAAATCCTGATAAATTTTCCGCGTCTTGCAGATAATTTTTCAGACATATTCAGAGAAATATTTTCACCAGGTAACCTTGATCGTTTTCTACAATTTAAGTCATTTCTATATGGTTCGTAGTCGAACTTCTATTTCTGCGTAACCTTACTCAGCTCAAATGATTGGTCGAGGATTAATGAGAGTAATTCGATAACACCTTTGATTTCATCAGAGCGACCGGTGGACTTTTCGCTGAGCGGCGGAAGAGAATCTCGCGCGAGCAGCGACGCTCCGGTGGACTCGGATTCCGACGAGATCGATGTACTCGGCGACGAGGCACCCTCGCCACCTCAGACTGCCACTCTCCACTTGCCAAGACGCTCCTCATCGCCGACGGCCTTTCATCGTTCCTCGCATCCACATTCGGTCACCCTGACCCATCAGCTTCAGCACCACTCCCAGACCATCCAACGCCATCATCGCTGAGACGACGGTTGATCTGCGCACCTTGGCGTGGTGAAAATTTTTCGTCGAAGCGATTCTCCCGGGTCATCAGCGTGCTGCCCAATTCGACGCGGAGCCACGGACATCCTCGGACGAAGCCCACCTGCGTGAATTCAATAATCTTAGATGAAATACGTACTTTGACGGAGTAGACAAATTTTCATCGAAAAAAAAACACACATTTTTTTTGTCATGCATTTCCCACTGTTGATATGAAAATGGTCAGCGGTGATTTTTTTTTTCGTATAGTGCATCGGAGTGAAAAAAAGAATTCCACTGCAATTCCTCCGTCTAACGAACTCAAAAAGTGTAGTTTTAATCTGTGATTTAGGTTGTTCATAGAAGCGTGTGTCTCGCGACGCGGACGGGCTGTACATAGACGAGCGGAGCGAGGGCGAAGATATCGTCGAGAAACTCTAGTCGCATTATTCGGGCAAAGCTCCCCATTCGTGAGTATCAAAAATCTCTCTGATGTTACGTTCCAATTTCTTTCGGAGCCATCATTTTTCTTGAAATCTTGAAATTTTTTTTTTTTTTTTTCTTCAAAACTGACGGGTGAGTGAAATGTTTCGTTGGCGATCCATTAAATTTTTTATTGCGGACGCCCGTCGAAAGAGCTTCCCTCCGATCGGTCCGAAGTAGCCCGCGAAATGTAGTTATTAGATGAATTATAAGCGAGAAAAAAACGATGACGATGATACACGAGAACAGTGAAAATCTATAGTTATTTCTTACGCGAAATTATCGAGACTGGATCACGAAACATGTAAATACGTCGGGGCGGCATCTTGAGAAGACGCGCGCCCCCCTTGGTGATCTATCGACGAATAAACAAAATTGTAAAGTTAAGAAACGCTATAATCGTTTTTTTTCTCCTCTCATTTTGTTCCGCACAGGTGAGAAGAAATCGGCAATGAGTTTAAGGGCTTACGCCACACTAAATGGGTAAAATCGCATGCATATTTCATGATTTTTTTCTCGGTAAATATACGTTTTATAGTTGTAATTTGTTTAGTTTAAAAAATTCTCCAG
Organism: Ichneumon xanthorius; assembly: GCA_917499995.1. Lineage (NCBI taxonomy): Eukaryota > Metazoa > Arthropoda > Insecta > Hymenoptera > Ichneumonidae > Ichneumon > Ichneumon xanthorius. The sequence goes on along the minus strand of OU824205.1, from coordinate 12,100,102 downwards.
TATGAAAACTCTCTCTGATGTTACACATGTTCGTTGACGAGGGAAAAAAAAATTGGCAAAATGACAGCCGTTTGAAAAGTCGATTTTTACTCATTTTTCAACACCTAGAATAATTTTTTAAAACTATTTTTGTTTAAATATGAGACCGTCAAGGAGTAAAGAATATGTTGAAGTATATCGGTACAAATTTTCATAAAAATCCATTAAGTAATTTTTTAGACGGAGCTCGAGCGCTTCGCCACTTCCACATAACGATCCCTAACTTTCTTAATTCGTTAAATTTTGACATACAAATTTAACAAAATCTTCTTGACACTATAAACTATTGGAAAATAATAATAAAAAATATATCGAAATTTTACTGTGGCGTAAGTCCTCAAGAAGCACGTAGTTAAGCTGGCAGATACTTTTTTCTTTTTTTTTATGCAATTAGACCGTCGAATGTAATCGAGTATCCGGAGCGTGTTCGAGCTTTACGGTCATCGTAGCAAGAGCCGGATTATGAGAGGGTTTATCAAACCCCGCCGGCGCGTCTCCGCTGTTCGGTACGGCGCGTTACGGCGACGTTAGCGGTCTCCAACAACGAGAAGCCAAGCCATTGACATTTAACGGTGTCGCGTCTGCCGCGAAAGGGATGACGATGATCGAACCTACCCGCTCCGATCGACATTGCATAATTATCTTGGATACGCGGCAACGATAATTGCCCGAGTGGCATTTCCAATGTCTCTCCCTCGACTCGGTCACGATTCGCTGGCGTTCCTCGAGCACCCCATCTGTTCCGGATCTCTCGATCTATCTATAATTCGAGAACAAAAATTATATTAAAGATAAAATTATATAATAAACCAGAAGTAACATTATTCTCCCTTCTGGCGAGAATTTTAACATCAAACATGAAGATTCAAAATCGCGACCTTTCGAGTCTCCTCCAAACCAGTCGCAGGGATTTTTTTAAGCGCGCAATACGACGATCTCGATCATCGCTGAACATAATATGAGAAAAGTGGATTTTTTTTCTAATAAAAATAAAAACATCGTTCGAGTCTTTGGCAAAGAGTGAATTTTTTTAAGGGTGCAATACGACGATCTCGATCATTGCTGACCATAATTTGAGCAAAGGGGATTTTTTTTGTTACTCAAAAAAAAAATAAAAACATCATTGTTCGAATCTTTCTTAGAGAGTGGATCTTTTACGTGTGCAATACGACGATCGCGATCGTTGCTGAACGCAATTTCAGAAAAGTGGATAATTTTTTTTTTTTAACAAAAAATAAAAACATCATTGTTCGAGTGTTTGGCGGAGAGTGGAGGGATGCCGGAGGAAGTTGGTCGATCGCGGAGTCCCATAATGCCGCGACCGTACTATCTAGGCGGGGCCTCGGAGAATACGTCGTGCTTCCAGTTGGGGGTTGAATCCTAATACCCAGATAATGGGGAGTAATTGCGAGGGATCAGAGCGACCGGAGCTACTCTGTCGGTTCACGGCCGTGCAGTGTATGTACGGCTATATTCTACTGGGATACTACTACACCGCTGTCGACGCCGGAGGGTGAGTGTACGAGGCCTCGGAAACGCGCGCGCAATCCCCTACGAGCCTCCCCCGCGCGGGTCGCTGCCATCCCCGCGGAAAGGGAGGATGCTATAATCACGTTATCGAAGCGAAATCACGAGGCACGTTCTCAAATACGAGACATCGCTTGTCCGGGTAGGAGGGGGTTGAACGCACCGCTCGCTCGGTCATGTACATGAAACATCGAATGATACAAAAAAAAATGTAACAAAAAAACCAATAGTAATAACCTAATAACAAGGTAGCGAACGAACGTACTAACAGAAGCGTTCCAAGCTGGCTACCAATGTCTCGATGGAAAAATATTCGATTCTTCGTCCCGATGAAATTGCCGTTGTCGTTGCAGCCGCAGTGTATCGGGCAACAGCTTCGATGTAGAATAGAGCTTCGATACAGAACGTTGAGATGATTCTTCTCGCAGACATCGGTAGGTGATCGATATTCCCACCTAAAAAAAATTTTTAAAATCTGTATTAAAGAAAAAATCTCGAAAATAACATAGGGTATTATATAGGAAGGCTTGATTCAAAAAAATTCAAAATCGCGTAAAATGCCCAATGGGGGCCTCAATGAAAATTGAGACTCCATGAAATTGAGTCCCCAATCATGAAAATTGTACTGACTGAAGAGACTTGACCACTCTGCTAGTTTACCGGATTTCAACTCACTATCTCACTATTCTCTAGGGTTCTAAACTATGCAAATCTGTGTCACACCCATCCGGATGCCAGCTAAAAAAAAATCGCATTTCCCGACGTTTTGGACCATTTCTAGTACGCCGACACGAACATCTGTAAAAAAAATAAAAAATTCTACTTAAACATTGCTTCCTCTACGAAGCAAAAGAAAATTACTTCTTGCAGCAATCATGAAGTTTGCTTTTTTAAATTCATTAATAATACCTACGGAGATTACAAAAAAATGTTAGATCGCGTGCATCGAACATACCGGAAAGTTTATCAGCGTCGACGTTATTAGTTATTACGCGCCCAGTACAAAGTATCCTTTGAAGTGAGTACATAAGGTGGTGGAGTTATATATCGCTGCAGTCGATCAGCCGGGAGTTGTAGAGTTAGTCGAGGGGCGAGAGGGGGGGGGGGGGGGGTGGGCGAGGGAGGAACGGAGACTGCGAGAGCTTTTCAACGGACGAGATGGTTGCTCATAAAATCATAAATGAATGGGATCACACAGCCGGTTTGTGATGTTTATTAGATTTCGTTAAGACGCCTATTATTATACGCTTCGTAAATATAGAGGAGGGAAAGGCTCGCTGCAGCGCTCTGCCTCGCTCAACGAGAAGCACGACATCGCTGCGCTTACTCGCACTACGTACTCGTACTACGTAGTCTTAACCGGGTCAAAATGGACCGTTAAAGAAATGCATTTAAAAATAATAATAATAAAAATAAAGATGCATTTATTTTATCGCTTCTAAAAATCTGAAACCTGAATTAAAAATTACTTTAAAAAAATAAAAATAAATATCAAAAATCATAAACCAAAAATTACATCCGCTATAGATCAAAACAGGTTCAGTCGAAAGGCTAATGACACAGGACGCGAATTCGTCGCTTCCGTCGAGGGTTTCATTTTGCCCCCCTCCGGTCCGTTCCGCGATATATATGATCCGTATAGTATACGGAATGCGGCGGTACGGCACAGCACGGTGACCGGGGTAAAATGGACCGTTAAAGAAAAGCATTTAAAAATAATAATAATAAAAATAAAGCCGCATTTATTTTATCGCATCTAAAAATCTGAATCCTAAATTAAAAAGTATAAAATATATATATATATATATATATATAAAATCAAAAATTATAAAAAATTATATAAAAAAAATTATATATATATATATATATTAAAAAAATCAAAAACCAAAAATTACATCCACTATAAATCAAAACAGGTTCAGTCGAAAGGCTAATGACACAGGACTCGAATTGGTCGCTTCAGTCGAGGGTTTCATTTTGCCCCCCTCCGGTCCGTTCCGCGATATACTGTATGGTGTACGGAATGCGGCGAAAATAATGAAATGAAGAACAATGAAGTGGCTGGTACAATGGCCAATAGCCGTGGGGTTGGGTCGATGTGGATCCAAACCAGTGTGAAGGGTACACGCTGGGGCGACGACGGTAAAGAGGCACGAGCGGGGGTCTCGTACGATAGCGCGAGAGCTCGCAGTAAATGCAGTGGGCGTGTTCCATTACTTTCATTATTTTCCAGTAGGAGGGTTCGACCGATATGCACTCACATAATGTACCGACGCGCGCGAGTTCCGTCGCGTTGCAGGACAGGGTACGCGTGTGGTAGCGTCAACGAAGGGGCGAGGGGGGGGGGGGGGGGGGTACGGGTGGGTTATTCGTATAATAAAGTCGCTGGGTTCGGGATCACAGGGATCGGAAGGTTGATGATAGCAAAGGGGTTGCTCGAGAGGCTTCTCGCTCGCTTTGCATTCTATCCCCTCGGTAGGTGGCCCGGCCGGTGCGTTTGTCTTCCTTGTTCGCTCTCGCGAACAGGTATCCTATATATAGGACCTTTGTATAGTCACCCATGGCATAATCGAATCAGCGAAATTCCACGGCGTCTTATCGGTGAGGATTCCAGCTGGGGGAACGATGTGCAGTGTGCGGAGGCCCAGCGTAAACTTGTCGGCTAATAACGGGAAAATTGTGAAAACAATGGTGGGAATAGTAATGGAAGAGATTTTTTTTTTTTACATGCGATATAGTGAGGTGAACGACCCAGTTACTGAACACCTAAGCTCCGCGTGGCGTTGAAAATGAAAGATTGCTAAGGATAGTGGATATATTAACATTAGTGGAATTGCAAAAACGTTTAGAGTCTTAATTCACTGAAACAAGTATCAGTTGACTAAAACAAGTGTCAGTTGACTAAAACAAGTATCAGTTAACTGAAACAAGTGTCAGTTAACTAAAACACTTATCAGTTAACTAAAATAAGTGTCAGTTAACTAAAACACTTATAAGGTAACTAACAAGTATCAGTTAACTAAAACAGTATTAGTTGACTAAACCAAGTATTAGTCAAGTAAAAGAAGTATTAGTTAACTAAAATGGCTGGTACGTTTATCTTCTTTGTTCGTTCTCGCGGCAGGTATTTTATATATAGGACCTTTGTATAGTCACCCATGGCGTAATCGAATCAGCGAAATTCCACGGCGTCTTATCGGCGGGGATTCCAGCCGGGGAATGATGCTCAGTGTGCAGAGGCCGAGCGTAAACTTGTCGGCTAATAACACTAAAATTGTGAAAACAATGGAGGGAATCGTAATTGAAGACATTTTTTTTCAAAAAATACAATTGCGTACATAAAATCGAAATGTTCAATGTCTCACTGTACTTTAGCTTCAAAAAGGCCAGCGGATTTGTGTTCACAGGGACAAATACGTCGGAATACGTGGCAGTTAATTTAAAAAAAAACAAAAAACAAAAAACAAAACGAAATATACATTTTTAAACAAACTCAAATTTTCGGGGAAATAAAAAATTCTAAGACATTAGGTGAAATTCAAGGACATTCCAGGACTTTTTCAAGGTCAAGCAAAATTCAAAGACAATTCCAGGACTCCAAGGACTTCAAGGACCGCTGGACACCATGGATAACGTAACCGCTCGAATGGACGATGTTTTAACGGTACGCTTGCGGCGATGGCTTTTGTTTACCTACAGTCGGCTACTGTTCTTTCACGGTCAACCAAACACCATTTCATGTAGTTATTTTTCGCATACTGTATGCCCTAGAATATTCCAGACCGTTAACCATCTACCGATTAAACGAACAGCGGCGCAATTGAGATTAATTGGAACACACAATGCCAATGTAATTTCTGAACACACTGGCTCTGAATCTTTTGGATACGAATACTTGTAACGTGCATTATGCAGGTTACTTCGAGATTTCGACTTTATCTTGTACGGTTGCAGGCGCGCATGCGCGGGAGATTACCGTGTCGCAGAGAATAGCAGGGTTTCGAGGACTATGTAGAATCGGAAAAAGGCGAAACAACGTCGAGCTAAAGAGTAAATAGGGCTCGGATGGATGGAGACCCCGCGCTCGGTCTCGTCGCCGCACGACCGTTAGCCTAACAAGCTGTCAAGACGTCGACGCGTGTCACTCGACTTCTCCCGTTCGGGACTACGATAAATCCCGTCAAGCGGCGACCCCCCGGCCGCGGACGAATGTTGTATGATATAACCTCGTACTTACGTATATACGTGCGTCGGAAGTGTATTCACACGGGTGATTAAACTCGATCGTGTACCGAAAGTATCGCCGACTTACGCACGTACGGAGAGCTCGTAGGTCTCGTGTTCGAGCGGACGAACGTTTACACTTTGTGGCGAGAGTCGTTTCAGCTGCAAATCATGGCCCTATTTTTTTAATCACTTGTCCAACGTTTATCCCTAAATATTCAGCAGGATATCGGACAATTTCGATGTAAAAAAAAAGACGAGAATAAAAATGAAATCGTAAAAACATGTGCGAACAATGAAAACTTTTACCAGTTGCGGCGTAGGAATCGTAAGACGCCATCTTTGTTTTGTCCGAATGAAGAAAAAAATATTGTTTGTTCACGCCGTTCTGCGTACAACCTGACTTACGTTCGTGTCGACATGGAGGATTGTCTGAAGCGTTCGTGGATCATCAAAAAGAACGAAGAATAACCCAGCTCGGCTGCATCAGCTGTGCGTTGTCCATCGCAAACGTGTGATTGGATAAAAAATAAAATAAATACGACGAAAGGACGAAAAACTTACGCACGAAGTCGAGTATGGTCTCGCAGGTCGAGAGTGCGGATGTGCACACCATAAGAGGGGATCATCAGACAACAACTCCCCGGTTCCCTTTAGTTTTGCCATCCTCTCTGCGGAGGCTCGTCGTCGTGTCCCGCGGGCCCTCGACTGCCGGTCCGGACGTCCACCCCGTCGCTCCTACACAGTCCGTGCGATACACACGGGAGCCACTGTAGCTACATGCACGTCCATATTCCTGTAGCTGGAGAAAAGACACGAGCCTGAGGGAGAGAGGCAGGGGGGAGGGTGGTCGCTCGGTTCACGTGCCGCTTAACTTGATCACCGGGCAATCTGGCCTCGTTTCAACCTTCGGTTACTTCAACGCTTCCACTAACAAATAACATTGTCGGGGCGACGTGCGGGCCCGTTCTGATTCGATTTGCACACCGTGAAAGTGGAAATGCGACTGTCGGGGATGGTGTGGGGCATCGCGCGGGGCTCCCAGTCGGCCGGTGTGCGTCGCAGCCGTTCCTAGGGACCCGACATCGTTGCGAGAAAACTGTCATTTTCGCTCGCTGGAGCCGGAGACGCGACCAACACCTCACGTTGACGATGGAGAACTCACCCGAGTGTGTGGAGGAGGAATTATCAAAAGCCGCTCGATGGACTTTCAAAGTCAGAGTAAGATTATCTAATATCTAATGAATTTTTATTTTTTGCTTTTTTTTGCAACGCCATTGTTCGGCTCGAACAGTCAATGTATACACGGTATGTAAAGTAATGATAAATATAGTAAAGAAACGTGCGTCAACGTGACGACGTGACGTCACAGGCTCGAGTGACCGTTGCGAGAAAACTAATTCTCGCTCGAAAGAGCTTCAGACGTGACCAACACCTCACGCAAACCCTCGCCGGAGGAGAACGTACCCGAGTGTTGAGCAGGAATTATCAAAAGCCGCTCGATGGTCTTTCGAAGTCAGCGTAAGATTATGTAATATCTAATGCATTTTTTTTTCGCACCTCCATTGTTCGACTCGAACAGTCAATACCCACATAGACCGGAAATCTTTTTGAAGGATTTTAATTGTTTTTTTTAATATTGAAAATACTTTATCGATGTTAAAAAATATTTGTGAAATGTTTTTTAAACATCTCAACGAAATGTAAAAGCATCACTGCTTTCAGATTGTTTATAAATATTTATAAGTAAAAGAACGGAATTATTGATCGCCACAATTTACGAATCTGAAACAATTCTCAAAAATCCAGGGTTGCATATAAAATTGGTCAAGCGATAGCCCATAATCGACTGATTGTTCTAATCTTTTTCACTGATTTTTTTCGAATAATATCCATATTCAGTAAATTCCTTTTTTTAATTACAATTACCTATACACAATCTGAAAAAAAATAAAAAAATAAATAACTGAGTGCTTTTGAGAGTTAGGTCAATCATAAAAAATCGCGGGCCACATCCAACATGTGAAAGATCAGACGCAGGTAAATTCGGTTGGGAATACGTCATATACAGTACATACCGCAACGAGTGTAAGTTGATCTAATGAATTTTATTTCATTTTTCAAGTAATTTTTTTGTTCGCACCTCCATTGTTCGCACCGAGAACGAGCGGAGGGGTGGGGGGCATAAAAGAGCCGATAGAGAGGTGTAGAGCTCGCGTATATACAATAATGATAATTAGCAAAGAAACGTGCCTCAACGTGACGATGCCGCTGATGTTGCCGGAGCTCTCTCCGTTGTCTGGGACGTGTACGCGAAACTTCCAATTAGTACCCTGTTATTTAGTTACGTACGACGAGATACTGTACACACCTCCGCTCGGACTCTACGAGCTTAAGCCCTGAACTCCCCTCCCCGCCTCACCACGCGCTCTCTGCGAACCACAGCACCTACGATCATTTTTTTTTTCGCTCTCGTATTTGAGCGAGAAGAGATCCGTATCTACACGACGTGTTTAAAAATAATTACCGTGGAAGATCCGACGATAGTCACGGAGTCGCCCTCACCTACGTTACAAGCCACCTCCCCTCCCTCGCGGGACTCCTCGAGTGGTCCTCGTTCGCCCGGCATAAAGCCCTGGCCCGCTCAGCAGCGCCCCCTTTACTCTCGTCCTCTCTTCCGGCATCGCTCGAGTGGGTACTCGTCTTTCAACCACTCTATCACAGCGGTTAAAGAAGTAAAGACTGAAGGCTCTTTCAATTTTATTTCTCCTCCTCCGACGTCTTCTCACTTCTCGCGGCAATATGGTTTTTTTTTTTTATAAGGGTGGCGGTGAAAAGAAGAGTCGATTCTCGGTGACAATGTGTAGCATGCAGTCGGCGAGGTCGAGTCTTGCAAATCGCCCCCTGTGACCCCCTTGGAGCTTTATATCGCGTGGGATGGATGGAACGATGAAAGGGACTTTCGCGGACGAGCTCCGGCGACGGGAAGCATATCGAGCCCGAGGATACTCGATAGTTGCGTTTTAAATTCGACTCGCACGACAAACACGTACTGGGAGACATTCACGAGGTTAGCGTCCGCCATCGATTGGCGAAGCTTCGTTAACGCTCTTGTTTTTTCTTCGCTCTCGGCACATGCGGCAGGGATGAAAAATTTGAAATAGCAGCACTTCTTTTTGTTCGTACTCGGTAATATTTGTATTTTGTTTTACATATAATTCATGTATCTATTAATATATATTCTTGCTTTTTTTCGTCTATATATATATATATGAATTTCATTTAGTAAATGCATTAGGCGAGAGAGTACATAAACTACTGAATAGAGAAAAAAATAATGTGTTTCGTAAGAAAAAAGAAAAATCCAAAGCGGAGATAGTTTGAAAATTTAATAAATGAAAATTGTGACGAACTCTTAGATATTATTGGCGAATAGTTTGTTTATTTTTTTTATTGGTGTTAAACGAGAGCTAGGATATTTCGTTGGAGTCGAGATTATTATTATTTTTTCTCGAAACTTCTGAACAACGAACGAATAATCTCATTGTCGTCAAATTATTGAAAAATAATTACGTTGTTTATTTTTTGTTATTTCGTATGTTCAATTATTTTTTATGCAATTCGTACATTGTGCTGAGTTACTATTTCATTCGCTATTAGGTATCTCGCGTTACTTCGTTTATTACTTGTTCTTTTTTTGGCTATCGTTCTAATATTCGATAATCGGTGAGAGTTACAGGCTTTCTTCTTTAAATCTATAATTCAAAATATTCACGGACAAAGTTTGCCGCAGATGCATTATATTTTTCTTCAACGATTAAGCTTCAAGCTATTCATCACGTTTACAATCGTTCACTTTTGATTTCTTTCTTTTTTACGGTCTCGTCGACAATTGACGAACAAACCACTGTGGAAGAAATTTTCGGGCGATGTATTACTTTATCTTTTCCTGCCCTCAGCCTTCGTCAAAATTTTCAATAATAATTATATTAAATTCGCTATACAACAATACATTAATGCGGATAAGTAATCTACAAATTGCGAACAAACTTTCGTGTCCTTGGTCAACGCGATCTCCGAAGATCGCGTCGCCGTTCCGACGAGGTTTCAAAGTCTCCTCGATCGTGTAATATTATATTTCACGCAATTTATCGTTGTTCTTCGATGAGTTTTAATCGTTTCGCTCGGGTGACCTTGAGATGAGTTCAAAGCCGTCGCTACGATGTTTGCCTCGGCGCCCGAGCTACGCGATACACAGAGCGAGTTTGCACAAAGAAAACGTGCGGAGGGGTCGAGCCCGAAGAAAATTGGCACAGTCTCTCCTCTATTAATAATACAATTATGCCGTCAGCGTGGCACGGAGACGTGACTAAACTTAAGCTCGGTGCCTCGCACAAAACTCCGAGGGTTTTTGGTGAGCTCGACGCTGGCGATTGGCCATTAAGGTAAAGGTACCAATGCTCGGACGGTTAAGGATGCATCACACATACATTAACAACCAATAGTTTAACACGATAAAAATTTCAGGACTTCGTGATATGACAAAATTCTGAAAAAAATCAGCCGTATTAACGATCAAGACCTTTGATTTTGCATAACGATAATGGCAAAAAGTTATCGATAAATTATTGAAAAAATACATCGTTTTTAAAAAAATCGGAAGACCTTTTCTTTCATTTTTAATTAATTCTTTAATATTTTAGAATTCATATGAATGTTTTGACTTTTTTTTACATTTCAACTTTTTTTTTATTCGAAAGTTTGAAAAATCGATCGCTAGCGATGTATGTGTGAAGCACCCTTAAGACCATCCCCAGATTCCAGCAGTTATTAATTGGCCAAGCACACATTTTTTGTGAAAATAACTGAAACCAATGGCAAGTTGATAGTTTCCACTTTCCAAAACACATCGAGAAATTACAAAAAGATATACATTTTTTAAATTATGAAAGAAAAAAACAAGAGAGTCCAAATGTACCAGTTTGCGAATGCGGTGTTTCGGTACGTCCTTATATTTGGACACCGTATATCCCAAACTTTCGGACAATCATAGATTTCGAGAATTCTGATGTACGAACTCAAATAGTTCACATTAACTAAACGAATTTTTTTTGCCATTTATAAATTAAATCAATGAATAAAATTATATTCATGCGAAATAATGCTGAAAGTAAGTTACGTAGAAAGCTGACCAACCTAACTGCTTCGAACTGTCTGATCATTGGGTCGCGTATGTGGTACGCTTGTACCAATTTTCGGATATTATATCGTCGGTCTTTTAACAAATTGCAAAGACAGAAAATAATTTTGACATAAACCTTGTATACTTTTTTTCTATGTAGAAAATAATATTTGTAGACGCGATTACAAGTCTCAAATTGGATGTCTAATACTTAAATTCGTAATAAATCAAATCTGCATAGCTGTGTCCGACGATTGGGACCTGTCCGAGCGTTCGTACCGTTACCTTACTCGACGAGCTTTGTCTATTCCTCGGGACGACGAACGCGACGGTCCCGGTATAATTTCTAGTCGAACGTTTACTTAAATCTTAATGCTCATCGACTGAGAAAATTATTCGTAGCGGCGGGAGCTATTTTGGCAAAAAAAAAAATTCAATTAAAAAAATTCAATTGACTTATATTACATTTAACGAAAAATCGTTACTACTCTTCTTCGATAGCATCTTTTTATTACAAATAAAACTATTCATGTCGCCCCACTCTTCCCAATCGCATCGTTACATTCTTCAACTTTTTATTATTTGTTCGTCTACGTTAAATATCGTATCGTCTTACAATCGAGACCGGTGCGAGAGAGATTCTCGTATAAATGCGAGCGATCGAGATCGATTTAATCGTGTGATCTCGACTTACGGAATCTCATACAACGACAGCAGCGCAAAAAAAAGAGAATGAAATATAATCCGTGCGACAACTTAATATATTAATCAATATATATATGAGAATTAAAATTAAAAAAAGTAGCTAGCATATACAAAAGATATTTATAACACCAAGAGCCAGTCCACGGTGAGAAAATAACGTCGTTCACATATAATATATAAAATACTTAATTCAATACGTTATTCTCAATTATAAAATTCGATAGTTATGTTCAATTCAAACGAGTTTCATTTTTAATTCAGCGATATCGCGAACGAAAGAAGTAGAGTAGAGAAACGAGCGTACGAACGCGAAGAACAAAAAAGATCGTGTACCAGAGCCGGTTAACGAGTATTAGGCCAACGAAAATGACGAAACAATTGACAGTCGATTCTAGCTATTCACAAAAAAAATATAAAAAGTTTCGTCAAAGCGGCGCGAATTATTGCGAAGAAAAAAGTAATTCATGAAAAAATAATATCAAACCGCGCAACAACATAGAAACACAGACGAAACACGGACGATTCGCTTACACCTCGCGAATTCGAGTCGAAGAAGCTTACATTAATAAATGCACTTGTCGCGACAACTTGGAAACAATCACACCCTCGGTATCGCCAAAAAACGTAACAATTTAAAGAAAAAAAAAAAAAAAAACTCAATCAGCGCAAACTTAAAGAACAACCGTTTTTTTCCTCTCGCGTTCGACAGTCAAACGATAATAGAGCCAAAAGCTAAAACATTAATCTCTGGTACATAAATCGTGTGTTTCGTCGAGCTGGCGTAAACTTTCAATCCTAACATCAAAAAGTTCATTAATATGCGTATTAGGAATGTTAGAACATTTTTCGTTAATTTTCAAGAGCTAAAAAAAAGAAAACAAGAACACAAAGATGAAGAGACAGTCGAAAGAAAGATTAAAGACCACGATGAGAGTAACAAGCGCGGTTGTCTCCATTGCAAAAAAAATAAAAAATAAAATACTATCAATAGTATTCTACACAGTATCGTTAGGCGACGAAACTTAAACTACGGTCCCCTTATCACGAGAGGGAAATACGTGAGTCATTCGTTACAATCGCGTTAGGCTTCCTCTTCCTCCTCTCCGCATCCTTTTCTCCTCGTCGTGCAACATCTTCGCGAATAAAAAATTCGTAGAGAGCGCAAATAAAAAGTGTTACAATTATTAAAAAATATAAATCACTTGGTCAATGTAGGGAAGGTCTGGAAGCCCGCTGTTTCAATCTGGCAAGCAGCGCCTGTTCCCCGTCGTCCTCGGTCCTGGACGTCGTGCTGCCTCGAAAGCTCTCGGACCTGTACTTGTCCCTGAGGAACATGCGTCTCTCCTCTTTGTACTTTTCGATTCTCTCGCGGCACCGCGGATCGCCGAGGTCCAAACCGCCGACGAGATTTCGAGACTGGAGTTTCTCGGAGCTGTTGGCCGACGAGAGCGAAAGTTCGGTGCCGACGTTGGGCGTCGAGTTGTGCTGCGAGTCCTCGGAGTCGTTTTTCGACGGCAGCGAAGATTCGCCGGTCATGCGATTGAACTTCCCCTCGTCGAGAGATCTGCTGAGAGCGGCCCTGGTGGCGCGAGCGTGTCTGGCGCGGAGACACGGTGGCAAATATTGCATTCCATTGTTGGGCGGCTCCTCGGATTTTCCCCTCGCGCTGTCGAGCTCCTGCCTCATCTTTCGCTCGCGAACGATTTCCCTGCCGATCTCCGAGTCGAAGCTCCGACGATCGCTGGTCGTAACTTCGGAGTCGTATCGTCTGCGCGGATGGAGCGGTTGCTCGCTGCCGACGCCGCCGGAGAGTCTCTGCAGCGCGAGTTCCTGAAGTATAGCCGCGGTGTCGCGGAGAACGACGGAGTCGTCGATCGGCGACGAGGCGTTGGAGAATGTGCACGAGGAATCCAACGAGGTAGCCTCGGAAGCTCCCTCCGGAGCGTGGGCGATCTCGCAGGGTTCGGCCGCGCTCTCCGAGGCTATGACGACCTCCTCGTTGTCGCATATCTGCGAATTTTGCATGTTGTTGCGCTTGACGTTCTCCTGTATGTGCTTCGGAAGATACTTGTGATGATGATGATGATGGTGAGCGAGACTCTGCTGCTTCCTGGGCGAGAAGCCCCGGTGATGGCTTTCCTGGCTCTCGAAGCGCTGCTGATTGTCGGACCTCGTCTCGGTCGCGTTCCGCCTCTGCTGCTCCATGCCGGGAATATAATGTCCTCTCTGCTGGGTCTTTCCTGATCTTCTCTTCTGCTCGGAGCTCTTCTTAATGGAGTCGGCGTTGAGGTTCTCCTGCTCGGTCGAAACCTGAGACTCGTCGTTGGACTCGTTGAGATTTCCACGATAGACGTTCTCGTTGTCGAGCCTCATGCCGTAACTTCCGCACTCGTCGTTCTCGTGCTCCATCCTCGCGCAGTCGAGGTCGGTCTCCAGAGGTCTGTCGTTGCCGTTTCGTCTGTCGCTGCCGTACTTTCTCTCCTCCATGGAGAAGCTCTCCTCGGCGTCGAGAATGGCGTTCGAGTCGTCGTCGATGGCCTCCTTGGAGCGTCGCTTCGAATCGGTGATGTCGTAGGACATCTCCGTAGTCTCCTGGACGAGGACGGGACTCTCGGTGAGGTCGCTGGCGCCGATGCACGACGTGTCGGTGTCGACGGTCGAGCCCATCGTCAGGTCCAAGGAGGTTCGCGAAACGTTGTCGGACGTGGAGCGCAGTCTCGGCGGGTCGGTCGCCAGAGCCGGATTTACCGTGCCCTCGAGAGGATCCTTCGGACTGCTCGCCTCGCTCGTCGGCGTCGTGACTGACTCGGTCGTTCTCTCGATCATCACCCACTCGCCCGAGTCGTTCGTGTTGGTCGCCAGTGCCTGAGTCTCCGTGCTCGTGAACATCTTCTCGGAACTGTCGCATATCACGAAACCCGAGTCTGGAAGATCCTCGATGGTTTGCTCGCAGGACATCGGCGAGTCGAGGTCGGTGTTGCTGGAAGACGGCATTACCGACGGTTCGTTTATTCGCATCGACGAGGCGCCGGCGACGGCGTCGTCGTTCTTCGAATTCGACGAGACGTCGGCGTTTTGATCCCTCTGAGGCTCGCAGGATTCGCCGCTTTGGCACTGAGATTTTTCGTCCTCCGGCATTTTGGGTCTGCCGGAAGGCGTGGCTTTTTCGGGACTCTTTCGCTCGTCCGTTTGGCAGGTGACGATCATCTCTTGATCCTGGGAATTCGCGGTCTCGAGGTTGTCGTACTCGTCGCCGATCGGTCGCTCCTCCGAGCAAGAGGCTTCTCGTGCCGCGGAGGAATTCTGCTCGTGGCCGCTTTCGTAAGTCTCTAATCTCTCGCAAGACTCGTTATTAACACTACTGCGATCGTCCAGATTCGAGGACAATCTGTGACTAGGATCCCGTGACAATTTGTCGGAAGACGAGCCGGCGCTCGGAACTTTCTGCTCGTCGTTCATGGCGGCGCAATTGTTCTCGTCGACGTCCAGAGGCAGGGTGAAACTTCGGAAGCTTATTCTAGGACTGTTGGCGGGGCCTGGTGATATCGAGAGTGGCGTTCCCTGCATCGTCGCCGGCGTCATCGGCGTCGAGGCTTCGGACAACAGGGGCAAGTATCCCGGTGTCGGCAACGGGGACGGTGTCTCCATTCCGTGGATGTCGGCTGATACCATTACCTGCAAGACACAAACATTTTTCATCGTCGAGCAATATATAGGTGCGTTAATCAACAACAAAAATTTGTTGCGTAGATCGAAGATTGTGGATTGCGAATTGAGGGCTTACTCCACAGTAAAATTGAGATTGTTTTTTTCTGATAGTAAAAAATATTTTCATCGTCGAGCAAATAAAATGTATTTCGTAGATCGAAGATTGTCGATAGCGAAGTGCTTACGCCACAGTCAAATTCCGATTTAAAAAAATATAGTTTAGTGTCAAGAATATTCTGTTTAATTTTTATATGGAAATTCAACAAATTACGAAAGCTAGAAACCATTATGTGGCGCAACTTTCAAAGCGTTTGATCGGTGTCCCTGATATCTCAAAAATGGCTTAATGAATTTTTATCAAAATTTGTACCGATATTCTTCAACAGGTCTCATATTTTTTTAAATAATAAAAATAATTCAGTGTTGAAAAGAGGGTAAAAATGGACTTTTTTCAAATGGCCACCAGTTCGCCAATTTCTTGACCTCTCGGAAAGGACCGCACATCATATATCATTTATTAAGAAACACTAACATTTCTTAGTTTCTGATAAAACGCCAAGTTGAAATCAAGAACATCGCGAAGGAACTTCCAAAGAAAATTGTTTGCGCCGACTAAAAAAAAATCATAACAAAAATAAAAATGAATGAAAAAATTCCTAAATCTTCTTTAACATCTCCTCCCACCCTAAAAAAATAAAATCGATAAACCACATATTTGCCGAGAAAAACATCACAAAATGTGCACGCGTTTTTACCCATTTACTGTGGCCCAAGTCCTCAAGAACAAAAAATCAATCGACAAATTTCACCTGGTCCGGACTTTGGCTATCGATGAATCTCAGCTCGACTTCGCAATGCAGTCGTTCCTCGAGTCTCGATCTTTTCCGTTTGGATCCGCCGGTGATGGCGATGCACGGCGGGTCCTCCTCGTTTCTCTGTCGTCTCGGCGAGGCTTCGACCGAGGCGATGCCGCCGCTCTCCTCCTCCGAGAACATTCTCATTTCCCTCTCCTCGAGATCGAAGTTGAGCTGTATCTCGGAGAGGTCGAGTGGCGATGTCGCATTGGGCGCGTCGGCGAGATGATCGAAGTACGAGTCGTGCGACACGGAGCGGCTGTGTCCGCACGGTCTCGCGGGCGGCGGGCCGAGTAGAGGTCCGAGGCTGTCCTCGCCATCGAGGCTGTCGGCGCTCTTGACGGGGCGCAATCGTCTGAGTGAGTTGAGCGAGCTGGGCATGGTTTCGGCCTGGGGCGGTGTGCCGACTTGTCGAGGCTTTCCACGAGCGCCGAATCCTCCGCGGCCAAAGATCGCTCGCCAATTCAGGGACGGCGAGCGTTTCGAGCCGTTGCGTTTCCTCGGCAACTCGATGACCGTGTGGTAGTGAAGCGGCAGACCGGCCGGTCCGGCGCCCACCTCGATGTAGTCGGACTCGCAGCGCAAGTTTCGATTCCTCGCCTCCTCGAGGCTCAGCAGACGAGCCGGTGTCGTTATCGCCAGCGACTTGGGCCTCCCTACCGGACCGTCGCCGAATATTAGCTCGGCGTAACATACGAGAAATTCCGTGACGACGGCCTGCACGCCGACACCCTGAAGAGCCGCAACGCCGCCGACCTCGAGCTCCTTGCAACGCAACAAATTCGGCGCCCAAACGATCGCTACGTTTCTCGGTGTCATTCCCGTTTCAGCCCCTCTCGCCGCTACTCTGACCAAGTGACGCATCAGGTATTCCAACGTTCTGCAAAGCAACAACGGGGTTGTCAGATTGAAACTAGCGTTTCGTTTCGTCACGAGTCGTTTTTTCTATTCGATCGTGAGACAAAAAAAAATAATCGATTTAATTCTTTTCAATGGACGAGATTTGACTCGTTCGATTGTTTCGGACGATGTACCTGTAGTGCGGCGGTGGCAACTTTCTCACTGCGTCCCTCATGCGTCGAAGCCTCTCGGCGTCGCTGTTCGCCTGCACCGCACCGACGAACGTCGAGTACAGTTGGTAGGTGCAGAGAGGATTCGGCAATTCACGGAAGTACATCTTCAACAACGATGCGACCGAGTGAATGTCCTGGAGTATTCCCTCGTCAGAGTGCAGGGCCGGGACTCGATCCTCGTCGAAGGCGTGGCGCAGTCGTTGGATGTTCGAGGTCACACCGCTCAGACGGTAGATTCCGTCGACCAGACCGTGATTCTCGATGAACTCGGCGCAGCAGGTCAGTACAGCGGGAACTGAAATGTTGAAGGGAAAAATTATTAAATTGTCATTTTATTTTTTATTTTATAAGTCGGTGAGTCTCAATTTGGAGTCTAATAAAATTAATGTTTTATTATATTATCCCTAAAACTCATGTAGAAAATTTCCCCAGAGGATTTCAAAGTGCGCTCCGAAAGTAGAAATTGACTTTATCGACTCGGGACCTTAACGATAATTTGGTTCAAGTTTCTGATGATCTGGGTAGATATTTATTCCATTCATGAGTTAGCACGTATAAAAATTATACATGAGTTCCAGGGTTAAAATGAGAAAAAAAAATTGAACGATTTTACCATCTTGTCCGGAGTTCAGCAAATGTTCACCGAGATCACATCCGAAGACTCGTTCCTTGAGAATACCGGACTGTTTCAATCGTCTTCTGGACGGCCTGTTCAGTATGAAGGATCTGAAGAAGGCGATGAGTTTCCCGTGTTTCCTGAGCACCGGTTTAACGGGCAGTCTCGATCTGACGGTCGTCGATACGGTCAGGTGTCGCGGAACTTTGTCGCCGATAACGGCGACGCACTCGGCCGGAAAGAATCCAACGGCGAAACCGTGCTTTCCTCTCCACCAGGTACTCTCGCCGGGCGGTGGCATATCTATCACTGATATCATGTCGCCGACCTGGAACGAGCGAGAAAAACAAAAAGAACGAACCCAGATGAAGAGTATTTTATTTTTGGATGGGCAAAGGATTCTCTGGCTCGAAGCCAGAAGAACGCTCGTGGATTCCCTTCATTGATCTTAATTAAAGAGCACGCACAGTGGTAGTACGAACCGAATGAGACTGTTCGTAACAGTAGTTTCTCACCGAGTTTCTTTGCCACAATTAACGCTCGTGTGTACCGTTAAAGCCCGACAGCTACACGCGTGTTATACGCAAACTTTTCCCACGCAGACATTCTATTGAGTAATCCCGACATACCGACTAACGCCTCTCCGAAGTGAAAATCGCCTTGTTCGACTATCGTCGAAGTGAGCGCTATAATGACAAATTACCAAGAGCCAGGAACTAGGAAAAATTTAACCCGTTTTACGATTCCCGAAAAAAAATTAAATACATAAATTATTAACTTATAAACTTTTCCCACGCAGGCATTCTATTGATTAATGCCGACGTAACGAGTATAACGCTTCCCTGAAGGGAAAATTGCTTTGTTTGACTATCGGCGAAATGAGCGCTATAAAGACAAATTACCAATGGGGCAAAGCCAGGAAATGTTTTACCCGTTTTACGATACTCGATAAAAATTAAATAAATAAATTGTCCATTCATAAACCTTTCCTACGCAATTATTATAATGAGTAATCCGACGTACCGACTAACGACTTCCCGAAGTGAAAATCGTCTTGTTCAACTATCGGTGAAATGAGCGCTATAAAGACAAATTACCAATGCGCCAGAGCTAAGAAAAATTCCCCTTTTTGACGACTCTCGAAAAAAATTAAATAAATAAGTTATTAATTCAGGGCTGAAGTACTCCAGTCGATGGCCCATTGGCAATATCATTGAAAGCGTTGTAACTACTACATAGACAGATGTATAGGATTTTCTATGAACTAATTGATATTGTCAATAAATACACTACTATTAATTCATTAATTTAATTTCAAATTCGAAACTATCCTTAAATTGTTTTCTTCCGAATGGCTAAAATTTGCCTCCCTTATCGTAGCTACGGTTTTAAAAATGATAAGCAATTGCTGCATATGATTATTTTCTTTTTCCCTGCGGCGATGTGTTTACCTGGAAGGATATTTCATCTTGAGCTTGTGCAGTGTACGGTCGTACGGCGTAGGCAGCTGCAACTGCCGGTGTGTTTATCGGACAAGAGTCGGACTCTGGAACGAGGATTCGCCTACCGCGGTTATCCAGTTGCAACCAATTCAAAACCGGGCCGCAGTTTAGACCCTCGTGGTTAAGCTGGGAGAAACGCTCCAAGTAGGTCGACAGAAGCTCCGTGACGCTCGACGGCTGTGCGTCCGGCAATTTCGCCAGCGACGAGAACTTTCGGTCGAATATACAACGGTGCAGTTGCTTGTCGAACATGACGAAGTTCTCGTAGGAACGTTGGAGGGTCCAGCAGGCATCGCCGGACGTTACGCGCACTGCGTAACTCGTGTCGTTAGGAACTTCGGTCACGGACACCTGCAAAATCAAATGTTTTATTATTATTGCTGTTATTAAACAAATTATTTATTTGGAATTCAAACTCAATTAATTTAATAATATAATATATGAATTCTTGACACTGAATTTTACTGGGTCGTCTTCAGATACTTAAAAAAAATCTGCAAACGTCGCAGTTCTAAGATACGAGTAGGAGAGAAATTACAATAGAAAAATTAAACTAAATTAAAGTAAAGTAAAGCATATCTCGTGTGGCGTGTTATTAACTTTTGCGAATCGTAAACTTAAGTGTTTTTAACTCTTTCAACTTTTATAAATCTATCGATTTATAAAAGTTCTAATATTTAGGATTTATTGTGTATCATATTTTGATTGTAAAGGAGAAATCCGTAAAATAAATTAAATTTTGTATTTATTATTATTATTATTATTTGAATGAGGCAAAATTTAAAAAAAAATACCTCCAAGGCGCCGAGTTCCACGTGCTCGTAATGGAAGTGGGCGCACTCGTCGAGTTTCGGAAATCTCGCGACGCTTCCCATGTTGCTGCCCGAGCTGACCGGTGTGCCAAACTCCTCTGTCCGTCCGCAGCCCAGTCCCTGGAAAAAAATCGAGCAAAGAACATAAATATATTGATCTCTCATAAAAAATATCCAATTACGCTAATGAACAAGTACGTCGCAAAAACACAAATATATAATATAGGTCTTTGTATCTGTCGTTACGTTATATTATTATTAGCTTCGCAGATGTATCGATGATTCATTTTATTCTCCTCGACCGGACTACCAATACATCTACTTATCAATCCGGCCTTCTCGTCGAGAGCCTCGTCGAAGTAGACGCAATAAATTTCCACTATATGCAATGCGAGTATGTATACATATTTATATATATATATATATTATATATATATATATATATACATATATATATATATATATTGCAGGAACGATGAGCCGGGGGTCTGGACGGCGTGTCTGCGTTCGCAATTGAAGCCCGAGCAACGCGATGAATCATTGTGCGTGGTGAATTTGAGCTCCGATACAGTGTCTCTTTATCTCTCTCTCTCACTCTGTCGGTCCCTTCCTCTCCCACACCGTGGCTGCACGATCGTTTTTCAACGAGACTGTCGTCCTCCTTTCACGCTCACGGACACTCGTAATTCGCTCAATTTTTTCTTATCAGACCGTCATTTTTATCCATGGATTTTTATTTTAATCGATGAATTTTTATATTAATCCGTGGATTTTTATTTTAATCCGTAGATTTTTATTTCAATCCGTGGATTTTTATTTTAATCCATGGATTTTTATTTCAATCCATGAATTTTGATTTTAATCCATGGATTTTTATTTCAAGCCGTGGATTTTTATTTCAATCCGTGGATTTTTATTTCAATCCGTGGATTTTGATTTCAATCCGTAGATTTTTATTTCAATCCGTGGATTTTTATTTCAATCCGTGGATTTTTATTTCAATCCGTGGATTTTTATTTCAATCCGTGGATTTTTATTTCAAGCCGTGAATTTTTATTTCAAGCCGTAGATTTTTATTTCAATCCGTGGATTTTTATTTCAATCCGTGGATTTTTATTTCAATCCGTGGATTTTTATTTCAATCCGTGGATTTTTATTTCAATCCGTGAATTGTTACTACTATGTTCTTGGATAAAATTATTGATATGCGAATGCTAGGGAAGGGGTGTCGGGGAAAAAATTCGACGCTCGACTATGGGAGAGTGGATGTTGTGGAGTTTGTGCAAAAATTTGCAAGACAGATGTGTCGGATCTTTGAACGTTGCAAGAAGCCCCGCGCCTGCCCCGGTCGCCTCCTCTTCGCCGGGGTTCAACGGACCGTTGAATGAGAATATTCATATTATTTTTTCTTTTTTGTTTTTGCGCCACACCGTGCCCCGCAGAGCCGGATGAATGAGCGTTCTGTGCTGCTCCAAGAGCCACCACGACTCGGTCAAGCTCCACTTACATCACCAAACTCCGGGCCGATAGAAAATGCCAATACAACTTTTTGCACTGCACAACCCTTCTTAAAAATAATAACAACCTCTTCCGTTTACAAAACCAGCTGATGGAATTTTTTTCAAGGACATTCGCAAATCATTTTTTCTATTTGGTAACAAATTTAGACAATTTTGCTGCACAAAATGTTATATTAATAATTTAATATCAGCGTTAGGCAAAAGGTAAAAAATACTGAAAATAGATTGATGAGTACTTCGTTTCACTTCCTGATATACGTCGTAAAAGTCAATGAAATTTCAATTTAATTTTTTGTGATTAAATTTCACTCTTGACATTTTTCTTTACATTTGATATTTGTTATTATTTTCAGCTCCAACTATTTTTTAGTTTGAAAATGTTTTTAATATTATTAATATTAATTATAACTATGAACTATTTTTTTTTTTTAATAATGCTCAACTGTGTTTTACGCCCAGTCGAGTTTAATGAGCCGAAAAGCAGGTGTTGATAAAGCTACTGACGGGGAAAAAATATTTTTATTCGATTAAAAAAAAAATCTAGAATGAAAAATTTGTCGAAGCATGGTAGAATAAAATGAGTTGCAGTCGTTCGGGTACGACAGTTTCGTCGCTCAGTTGGTAGAAATATGCGGGTCGACTACGAATCGTGTGGCTTCGATACGTGACAAGAAAGAGCTCTGACACAAAGTCGTACGCGAGAATTCGTTCCAGAAAGATGCGGGGCCCCGATTGTCGATTCAAGACGTACTGTTTCCTTCCAAAGGCTTCTGTGGCGTCGTTTCGACTCAAGCGGGAAAATAAAAAGAAGCCGGTAATAGGATTGATGGTATAGAGATTTGCTCGTTTCGACGTCTCGTCACATCTACCCACCATAGGTTTATAGGTATATATATATATACATAAATGTATAATAGCCTGTTGGATCATTGAAAACACGACTATGCGCCGAGCCTTTGAAACTCAACCACTGGTTGATTCTTCGACGTGTTCTTAAACTACAAACAAAAACGTGACGAAGAGTCGAGAGTGGTCGCTCAATTACCCGGAGCTTCGACCAATTATCTTGTTGATCCTACTAAGCGTACGTGCATTCCATTCCCGAGGTTCAAGAACTCCGTCGCACAGAAACACTCGTTAACGAGAAATAAATAGTCGAGATAAAAGAATTCAATCATAAATTCACTCGTCTTAATATTTGAGAAAGAAAAAAAAATGAATAAATCGTTACAATTTTTCATTTCTCACGTAAAAATTGAAACTCCGTATATCCATGTATTTGTTAGCCGGTTTTATACTATTGAATCCTACAGTAGATTCGATCCAAAGTCAAACCCAAAATTGGTACTTCTTGGTACCGGTTATAGGTAACAAGTAGAATTCAAGAACTCTTCAAAAACACATTCTATGATAAAATGTACTCGTCTTAATATTTGAAAAAGAAAAAAATTAATAAAGGCTTATAATCTTACATTACTTACGTAAAAATTGAAATTACGTATATCCATGCATTTTTTAGCCGATTTTATACTGTTGAATCCTACAGTAGATTCGATCCAAAGTCAAACCCAAAATTGGTAATTCTTGGTACCCGTTATAAGTAACAAGTAGAATTCAAGAACTCTTCAAAAACACATTCAATGATAAAATGTACTCGTCTTAATATTTGCAAAAGAAAAAAATTAATAAAGGCTTATAATCTTACATTACTTACGTAAAAATTGAAACTACGTATATCCATGTATTTTTTAGCCGATTGTATACTATTGAATCCTACAGTGAATTCGATCCAAAGTGAAACCCTGTATTGATAATTCTCGGTATCCGTTGTAGGTTCCAAGTAAAACTCAAAGACTCTTCAAAGACGTTTCAAGAACTCTCAGGATTTTCAATAAGAACTTCGAGGACCTACGGAAAGACTGTAGGACTTTTGAAGGACGTTTCAACGACAATAAAAAAAAGTCACAAACTTTTCGAGGACTTCGAGGATTTCATGGACCGCCGGACCGTGAAATACCGAGTAAGCTTAACAAACAACATTAACCTATCGAGTCGTTAATCGGTTTGAATTTCGCCATCGACTCTGCTAACTCTAATCGAATGGCGCGCGATCGATCGATAGAAACAGCCAACTGGGTCGACGGCGCATTTACTATAGTTTTTTTTCCTCTCATCCCATCTCCGTCAATCGTCCTCGCAGAAGCGTTCGTCTCGTGCTGCGTCGCTCCCGCTGCGTAGGATTACGGCAGCGTGTTACGCGGCATTACGTTTCATGAAAGCAGACCGTTTCGGTGCACGGTGCGGTCGAGTCGGTGAGGGGGAGCGGCGGGGCCCGAGAGGAATGTTATTGCTGCTTTTCCAGCGGCGCAGAACTTCGCGCTCGACGCCTCCGAGAGCGCGCGGGCGACTCTGGTTGTTCACTCGTCGGACCGCTCGCGCGAGACCGACACGAAAGTTTTAACACCTGACTCGCTTTGCTACATTCTCCCGATACGCTAAATCTCGACTGACAAATGTCGATTAGCCCGATTTACATTTTCCTCAAGGGCGCGAGGCGATTTTCAACGTTCTCTCAAAATTAACAGTTGGAAATGTCACGCTGGGCCGGCGCTGCCCGACCGTTGGGCGAAGACTGGCCGACGCTGTGCACTGAGAAAACAGCTTCAGAGTTGGTGTTCTCAGAGTCGGGCGAAATAGTAGAAAATACTGAACATTCAAAATACTAAATACCACATGTATCTTTGATAGATTGAGGAGTAGTTCGTTTGAGTACTTCCTAAAATACGTCGTGAGAGTCAATGAAGTTGCAATTTTGTTTTTTCGAATTTAATTTCATTTTTTACATTTTTTTTCATACTTGACATCCATTTTTTTTTTCATAATCAACATTTGTCATTACTTTCACCTGAAACTTTTCCATAATTGCCATTCAGTATGTTGTTTGCATTACAAATTTTAGATTTGTAATGCAAAGATTTGTAATGTACAAAAAATGTTATCAAATTAATTTTTAAAAATGAGAAATAAAGCCCCTCGTTTATTCAAACCACCGACACGATTGAGTGGCAACTTTCATCTGAAATTCGCGAATCAACGAAACCGTGACAAATTCGCCAGATCACTCGGGACCGTCGCGCGACTGTCGAAAAAAGATGACAAAAATTCTCACGTGCTCCCTTTCATCAGGATTTTCGCGGCTCTAAAGCGGCTAAAAATAATTAATGTAAACAAACACCCTCAGAATTATCGCCCGCTCTTCCACAACCATATATATATATATATATATACACACACATACATAC
The DNA here is from genome assembly GCA_917499995.1 of Ichneumon xanthorius. Taxonomy (NCBI): domain Eukaryota; kingdom Metazoa; phylum Arthropoda; class Insecta; order Hymenoptera; family Ichneumonidae; genus Ichneumon; species Ichneumon xanthorius. Next base: position 12,075,038 of record OU824205.1, on the reverse strand, counting down.
ATATATATAAATATCTCAATCTACTGTGCTACAAAAAAGATTACACCGATGAAGGATGTAACAGAGTGAGAACGGGCCTCGAGCGATAAAAACAAAAATAGCATGGAAACCAAAAACACAAAAATTTCAACGAGCCATCAAAATTTTATCTAAAAAAAAATGTTTCTATCGATAAAAATATGAACAATTTTTATTTTTTTCTATTTCGGTTTTCATCGTCTAATAAAAATCGACCTTAGAGAAGAATAGAATTACGATGCAATTACAAAATGACGTTACTTAAAAAAAAAAATACATATTTAAAAGAGAACAATCAATAATTTGGGTCCCAAAATCAAATACGCGCCTTCTTTACCACAAAATATTACGGCCATTAAAACTCCATCTAAAATATCTAAAATATACTTTTCGATCGATAAATAAAAAAAAAACCAACAAAAATCTTTAACGAATAAAATACATACGATGCACTTAAAAATGACGTTCGCGGCGAAAGATTCCGATTGTTGGCATCTCCGATCACTCATGACAAGCGGCGGAGCTCGCCTCCGGGTATTCCCGAAGAGTCACTGAGACGTCGCCCGTTCAATGTCGGACCGTTGGCTTTCTCTCTCTCCGTCGGGAAGACGTCGACGTCGTCGCGGATGCATCCTCACCCTCGTCACGGCGCGTCATCTTTTCGCATCGCAATTGCGTTTAAACGCTCGTGTATGGTTAGCTCGCCCATCGCTGTGTGAAGAGCGTAGGGATATGCATAAGCGCGACCTCCCCCCCCCCCCCCCCCCCCCCGCCCAGGCTCGCCGTTAAGCACGTACTTAAGGCGGAGAGAGGAGGGGCAACACGGTACTTTTAAAACGGTGGTAAAATAATTATTATGCGTTGAGTGTCGCGACAGACGTCACACGTGAGTTCCGCGTCTCCTATGTATATCTATAATGTGCGCCCGCTAAGAAGAAGAGCCGGACGAAGAAGCGACGATGAGCGCAGCATAAAAGGAGGGTTGCGCACTCGTTCGCTCAGTAACGCAATTAAATAATATTTTCAGAGACACCGAGCTTCGACTCTCTTCCGTGTGTGCCTCTCTCTATTCACTTAACTTTGAGTATCCCGCGCGCACAGAATTCGTTTCTACCTCGAGATTACACGAACAGCTGTCGCCCCCCCCCCCCTCCGCCCCGCGCCACGGTTTGACACTCGGCGCATCACTGTGCGTCTTCTCTACTCGGGGCTACGCGTTCACTATATATTTACACTGGTGGATATATATGTTTATGTGTATGTGTGTGTGTGTGTGGGGCATTCCACGTTAAATCGGCAGCGCATGTGCCTCACCTCCATCGATTTTGTTCATTTTTTTTTAAGTGTATTGTTGTTATGTACTCGTGAGGGTCGCGGAATTTTTTTCAGATTTTTTTACGAGTTCAATTTTTTTATCGTCGAAAAAACAATTCCGGAAAGGGCTTTTTTAAAAATCTGCAAAAATTGACACTGGTTCTGTGATTTAAAATGTTATTTTTAAGGAGCAGACGATAATGGGATCTCAATGTTACTGTTATTTAGCGCATTTTTTCGTTTCTTTCATGACGCAATTGGAAATTTTATTTTTTTGATCGGTAGTAACTTTCTCAAATATCAATGGATTTCAATTTTTCTGATGTTTATGAAAATTCCAGAAGGCCCGAATAGAATCGGTACCATAAAAAATAAAAAAAAATTCCGAAACCTTTATGGTTTCGCAACAACATCATACTGAGAAAATGAATACATTCGATAGGGGAGGGGGGAGGGCCATGGGCTGCTGATTTGACGTGGAATGACCGATATACATGTATATATGTGTGTGTATTATATATGTGTGTGTGTGTGTGTGTATTATATATATATGTGTATGTATTATATATATATGTGTGTGTATAGGGGCTGTATTATATTGCATTCTATTAAAAGTCTTCCCCATGCACTTTTCCTTCTTCTTCGAAGAAAGCCTATAGCGAGCCTCGGTACTTCCGGAAACCTTTGTACTTGCAATCCAGTTTCGTGCTACGTTAAACTTTGAAGCATCTCTTTTTTTTATTTAACGATTTAACTTTGTATTTTCAACTTCGAATGAAAATTAGACATTATAATCAGTATCATACATCAGAATTTAACACTTCTTCCACATCTGCAATTTTTGCAATAAAATTTTCCAAATACAAATTTTACATACTTATTTTATCCCTTTAAGTCAACATCTTCCAACTTCCAGCGGCGTTGAGTGTAAAAATATTTTGTATTTTATACTCAATGTGCCCAAAAAGTATTTCAAGTCCAACTTAAGTATTCGACTATTTAAACCACGCATTTAAAATACCTAAAATATATAATGTATTTAAAATCCATCTCAGCCCCGATTTAAAAATACCATCCAGTCCATTAAATTACGAAACCTCTCCAATAAAAAAACCAAAACTCACTACACTAATTCCCGGATATCAGAAACCTATGACCGAAAATACTCTCCCCATCACGAAGTGACAATGCCTTCCAATTTAGACATCTCCCTTTTTTACAATCATCAACCACACGATGCCCCAATTCTGTCAGAACCAGCGGCCTTAGCGTTCTCGTACATTTATTATTTCACCGGTCTCATCCCGACGCTCCTTGTGCAATATTGGTTCGCGCGACCGCTGGGTCAGCCAACTCCGATTATCTTCGACCGCCCCCCCCTCCCCCCCCCCCTTTGCCGTAGTCTCCGCCTATATACAAAGTCTCTATTTACTAGCACAGTAAACTGTGCACCCTCCTATGTGTGCGCACCTACTCGAAAGCACTCGCGAGCGTATAATCCGTAAAAACTTAAATCCGTTTCAGCGTTCGACTCGCGTGGCGACGGAGACGGCGACGTCGCGACGAGTCGTCTCGAACGAGCGGAGCCGCTTCGAGGCGCGTCGAGAGTATCGAGGAAAACACGCGCGCGCGTTCTCGGGGATTCGCGGCCGAGTCCCGACGAAACTGGGTCACCGAGCGTGAGCGTTGCCGTCGCTGCGTACATACCACACAGCAGTTTTACTATATATACGCCCCTCTGCCTATGTAGCAGCTCGCGCAGGAACACCGGATCGGGATACCGGGACTTCGCGGGGGATGCCAGTATATATATGTTATATAGAATAGAAACACATTCACGGCCGGCGGGCGAACGAAAGCCTCGTGCGCTCTTCTCTTCTTCCCCCCCCCCCCCTCCCGGCTCCCCGGAGGCGACGCTGAAACACTCCCGAGAGAGACTCGCACGAGGAAGGAAACCGTCGATACTATAAGGCGCTCCTTCTTCCTGTTCGGTGCGAAGAGGCGCAGAAGGATGAGCTCGTCGAGAAGGGTTGATGTAGGACAAGCTTTAAGATTGGAAATTTTATTAAAGAAAAATTTAAATTAATTGGTAATTGTTTTGTTTTTTTTTGTGAGGTAAAAAAGTAGTTGTAGAGGTGAGTAATGAAGATTTCGTGAATGAAAGGGTTATAGAAAAGCGAAAGCATGAAGAGTTTGAGGGTCGGATTTTAAGACGTTAGTTTGAACTTGAGATCGCTCTTGAGATTGAAGTTATGATCGAAGTGGAACTGCAATCAAATGTGAGGTCAAGCTTAGGATCGAATCTCAGTTTGAACTCAGTTTCGTGCTTAAGTTTGATCTTATGTTCGAACTTAATTTCGTGCTTAAGTTTGGTCTGAAGTTCGATCTTAAGTTTGATCTCAAGAGCTATCTGAATATCGATCTCAAGAGCTATCTGAATATCGATCTCAAGAGCTATCTGAATATCGATCTCAAGAGCTATCTGAATATCGATCTCAAGAGCGATCTTAATATCGATCTCAAGAGCGATCTTAATATCGATCTCAAGAGCGATCTTAATATCGATCTCAAGAGCGATCTTAATATCGATCTCAAGAGCGATCTTAATATCGATCTCAAGAGCGATCTTAATATCTATCTCAAGAGCGATCTTAATATCGATCTCAAGAGCGATCTTAAGTTTGATTTTAAGTTTGATCTCCAGAGCGATCTTAAGTTCGACCTTAAGTTTGATCTCAAGTTCGATCTTAAGTTTGATCTCAAGTTCGATCTCAAGAGCGATCTCAAATTCCAACTAACGTCTTAAAATACGACCCTAAGGTCGTTCTCGAGATTAAACTTTCCGCGTAGTGCGACAAAGCTCGCATCGATGCTCCGGCTTGGGAATGAAAAAAAAAGAATAAAAAAAATGCCAGAGTGTTTTGCGTTCGCGTGTTCGAGCGACGACGCCCACTGATCAACGGCCCACTGGCTACCAAGCCCACAAGCTCACAAACGAGTCCACATGCTGAGTTACAACCGCTGCCGGATCGTCTCTCGGCCGCATGCGGAATTTTTAGGGTAAACGTTGAAGTGATTCAGAATTCGAGTCTCGGGCTTGCCCAGTTATTGGCAGACTCCCGACTTCCGGTAGGGAAGCGTCGTATATACACAATTCGCGCCCCATTCGACACAGGCGGCCAGTGAATCGCACGTTGCCGATAACTGTGCAGCATATATTGTGCGGAATGTGTGTTTGCTCAAACCCGTAGATCTCAGCGAAATTGGATCTCACTTGATACCCGGCGGAGAGCATCCAATCCCGGAGTGAGTCTGGCTTTACAGTACCATGGACTGGTATATGACTTCTCGACGGAAATGGAAAAATCCTGGCGCGAGGCGCGGATATATTTATCGGTAACTCGAAAAAAGCGCATATTTGCGGCTAATATCCCGAAAAAAAAGAACAAATTGCAAGGGAAAAAATTGGTAATAACATGAAAAAGAAAAGGACATTTATCATCCAGAGCTGGGCAGTATTTTAAATATGATATATTTTAGGTATTTTAAATGCGTCTTTAAATACTCAAATACTTTTCTGAAGTATTTGAGTAGACGTGAAGTAAACTTCGAGTTTCGAATGAAATAAAAAATCTTAAATTTGCAAAATCGAATGACAAATATGGAACTGTCCATATTTGTTATGGACACTTCCAGTTAAAGTGAAATTTAATTAGTTAAAATGAAATTGAAATTTCATTGATTTTTACGAAGTACTCAAGCGAAGTTCCCGTCAACGTATTTTAAGTACAAAAAGTATTTTGTATTTAAAATACAAATAGTATTTTCAGTATTTTTTTAGTATCTTCCCCAACTCTCTTATAATCGATTATTCGTTCGCACTGCCTCTGAACAATAAATGTCGGCTAACAATAATTCAACGAAGATATTTTTAAAAATTCATCGCTCTAAAAAATGATTTTCCTCGAACTCGAAAAATCCCAAAGTTTCGAGCGACTTGAATTTCCCTCGAGCGTAAGAACGACTCGAGTGTTGTATTGTTCGCATTTTCCCGTAGTTTCAATGCCTTCCGGTTGGCCCGCATGCATTTCGTTCGCGAGGCCCGGAGCGAATTTTTCACGGTTTACGAGTTCACCTACGGTTGTCCTCCGGAGGGACAACCGTGGGGAGGCTGTGTGTGCGAGTCGCGGGTACGCGCAATGCCGCGCGACGCTGAGAAGAGCTCTGCCATAGCCGAGCCTGACGGGGATGACGAGGACGCGGTTGTGCGGAGGCGCGCGCGAGAGAGATTCTATCGATTTGTTCTCGCGAGCGCGGGACGGAAGGACGCGAGGCAGACGGGCGGCGAAATAGAGCCAACTTCCGCATTCCCCCGTTTACACCCCCGTCGTTAGGGAGCTTTAGCATACGAGGGGGCAAGTTATCGTCTCGGGCAACTGAAAAACTCCGGAGAATACGCGGTAAGCACCGAGAGCCGCGGATATATCACGTATACATATGTATATATATGTGTATATATATATATATATATATATATATATATGTATGTACATAATGGTCGGTTTCATTTTCTTGGCAAGTGGATCTGGACCGCGATGCAATGGGGTGAGCGCGAGATGTGCGAAAGAGAAATGAAGTATAGGGAGGAGATATGACGCATAGAGCATTATTTTTCCTGGCAGTAAATTCTGGAGAGAAAAAAGAAAGCGCACCTGCAGCGAATAATGGAGCTACGAGAGTTTCCGGTGGATTATCGAAAGCCGGGCGTAAATTGTTGATGCTATAAATTAATTCTTATTTTTTTATTATTTTATTGATTAAATTAGACCTTATTTGCCAACGGGGGAATCTGAGAGATCCGTGCAGATTTTTGAAGATTGTATTCGAAATAGTGTGTAAAAAAAAATTGGCAACTCGGTATTTAGCGAATAATAGAGCTGCAAAAGTTTCCAATGGATTATCGAAAGTTAGCCATAAATTTTTGATACAACAAATGAATTATTTTTTTATTTCTTTTTTATCGACACAAAAAAAATCCTATCTATTTGCCAACAATCGAATCCAATAAATTCGCCCAGATTTTTAAAGACAACACTCGAAACGATGTATACAAAAAAAATTAACTCCCCAATGATTCGATAATTTCGTTCGGTCGAACGGCCGGAAGAAAACGGACCCGCGCAACTGGGTCTGCTTACCCGAGAGGAGGCCGGAAACGAAATAGAGTATCGTTGCAAGGTGGTACACAGTGGCTTGTACAAAGTCTAAAAATATGTTGTTTCTCGCGGGAACGTTAAACCGCGTTAACTGCTCCAGCGGCCTGCGTCTTCCGACTTTCGGCACGTTTTTGCAGACCGGAGTGTTATTTCAAGAGTTTGTTTTGCTTTCGCAGACGTTGCGTACGAATATTCGTCCGTCTGCATTTTTTTTTCCTCCACTGGTCTCCGATCGATATTCCCGAGAATAATGTATTCCGATGTGCCCGATTGAAATTGGGGTGAGAGAAAAAAAAAAGAGGAAGAGCACGCTCCTTCATTATTTATTCTAGACGAACGGCGGGTAAAACCGCAAACGGGAGAGTCCGACGTGGAGAGCTCGGCCGATTAAATCGATCGAGTCTCTCGACTAACGCAATTTCGATAGCGGGCGAGCCATAGATTAAACCCGATTACTAGCGACCACGTCTAACGAATATTCCGTGGAGGGGCCTGCGGTGGTTTAAGGATGTATCACACATACACACCCAACCAAAAGTTTAATTCAATGACATTTTCGGTACTTCACGATATGCCAAAAATCTGAAAAAAATTAGCCGTATTAATAATGTCAAGACCTTTGATTTTGCATAATAATAATGCTAAAAAGTTATTAATAAATTATTTTTAAAAAATCAGAAAACCTTTTCATTTAAACAATGCGTTTAAATCCAGGAACAATTAATAAAACTACAGGAATTCATTTAAAATGAGAAATGAGAAAAGGGTTTCTGATCTTTTTTGAACAGTTCATTTTTTAAATACTTAGTTGATAACTGTTTGGCATTATTATTATGCAAAATCAAAGGTCTTGACATGATTGATACGGCAGATTTTTTTCAGATTTTTGGTACATCGCGAAGTGCCGAAGCTTTGATCGAATAAAAATTTTTGTTGGAAATGTATGTGTGATGCGTCCTCAACACGACGCATTCTACCCGAAGGATAATTAAAGCCGTCAAGGTTTGCTTAACGAATATTTCGCAGCCGCGACGTGAATTTTTAATCGATCGGCAAACACGTTAAACTTCCGGCCGCCGAGCGAAAAAAAATCTCTCCGGCTGGCCGATTATTTCGATCGTGCGGATTTCGGTGTCCGATGTTCACTCGGTGAAAGTATCGTCGACGGTGAATTTTAGGTAGCGGCTTAGCGCCCGGCAGCTGTGCCTGCAGTTAAAATCCACTGGCACGGGTAAACGCCAGAAGCAATTTAGAAAGGAGGAATTCACCTCCGGCGCAGAGAGGGCCCCGTTGCTCACCCGACGATTACATCGTCCTAATAGAATTGCCGTCGCGTTAATAGGAATTTTCCAGACGCTTTTCCGGGACGGGGGCCGAACGGGACTCCCGCGACTCCTCACCTCCGGCGAGGCGACGCGTCGGCGAATAAAGACGAACGAAAGCCGTCTGGATGTCGATTCGATAAATTCCACTGCGAAATATAGAAATTCATTCCAGTCTCCATAAAAAATAAAAATAAAAACGCAAAGGGCCCGTAAATAATCGGCGCCGAACGTGGAATTATTCGTACAAATTTGGCGGTGAATTATATTAATCAATACCAATGATTTCATTTTCTTATCACGTAAGAATTTTTTTTTTTAATTCTACGTAAGAGTAGAAAAATGTTTTCTTTTTTACGACAAAAACTGTCTGGATGTCGATTCGACAAATTCCACTGCGAGGTATAAAAGTTCGTTCCAGAAACTCATTCTGATCAGTCTCGATAATAAAAAAACAAATATAAAGGAGCAAAGAATCCGTAAATAATCGGCGCCGAACGTGGAGATATTCGTACAAATTTGGCGGTGAATTATATTAATCAACACCAATGATTTCATTTTCTTGTCACGTAAGAATTTTTTTTTTATTTTACGTAAGAGTAGGAGAATATTTTCTTTTTTACGAAAAAACTGTCTGGATGTCGATTCGACAAATTCCACTGCGAAATATAAAAGTTCGTTCCAGAAATTCATTCCGATCAGTCTCGATAATAAAAAACAAAAAAAGGAGCAAAGAATCCATAAGTAAGCGGCGCCGGACGTAGAGATATTCGTACAAATTTGTCATGGAATTATATAAGTCAACACGAATGATTTCATTTTCTCATCACGTAATGGATAAAAAAAAATTACCTAAGAATTGAAAAATGCGATTTTGTTAAAACAATTTCGTGTAAAATACCTTGACGGAGTGTTGCTCGATATCGTTGAGTCTCTGGGCGCGAGGCCTCTCGGGGGTCGGTCCAGGCATCCTGACGTGGTACTTGTCCGAGGACGCGGAGGACGATGACGAGGGTGGACGTTCCAGGTCTCTCATGAAGTCTTGTGCACGCGCCAGGATGACGATTTTTCTTTCCTCTTTTTTTTTACAGACTCATCACTTTAGGAACTTCATATTTCCCGCCTGAAATGACAAAAACAAAAATGAAGTCTAGCGCGACATTGCCGCATATTAAATTCCTCGCAAACGTATATCGGTCGTTTACAGGGTAACATTTTTTATTTTGTGGGGGAACAAAGATGTATTTTTACTCTCGAAGCTGCACGCCGCTGGCTACCGTAGGCGAACGAATAACGAGTATTTCGTTTCTTCTCGGCTCGATACGAGCGACCTTGAGCCGAACAGCTATAGAGCACGTTCAACGATAGGCCTCTTTATGACCTTCCCTTTATGCTCTTGTGTGCGCGAAATTGATAAGCTCTCGCAGACCCGAAGCAGCCACCTATGTTATATCCTACCTATATATATATATATATATATATATATATATATATATATATATATATATATATATATATATATAAATTCATTCCAGTCTCGATAATAAAAAATAAAAATAAAGAAGTAAAAGGTCAGTAAATAATCCGCGCCGAAACTGGAGATATTCGTACAAATTTGTCGGTGAATTATATTAATCGACACGAATGATTTCATTATGATGACCGAACGAGATTTTCTCCTAAAAAAAAAGTAGATATAGATATATATATTGCGAGAAAGTCTCGTTCGGTCATTGCGAATTGAATTTTAGGTCGTCGATCTCTCAACGCACGGTATGTCGTGTCGACGAAGTATTTATTACGGGCGACGGGCGTTAATTAATTACCTATAGATCTTTCTGTCGTTACTAAGAAAAAGAAAAAAAAATGACGATTAATTAGTTTACATCTCGCGTGACCGAGGTCTGTTTGACTACCGCGGTAGATATCGGAGAATTCCCGGTGAGGATGGTTAGGTATCCAGTAACGGAAAAAAAACTAGAACCAACGGACTGCGCGGCGTTGGTAAACCGTAAAACCACCTCGCGCGAGAGCCTGCGAAAAATCTGGTAGAGAAAAAAAATTGCGACTGATCGAATGTTTACTCCGGTGGAATAAACGTAACGATTTTTTTTTGTTTGTCTAATTTGAGGTATAAAAAAAATGCTATACCAATTTCAATTCGCTAACTGTTGCGAAGAAAAACTTACTATTATCTTCAATCCAAATTGATTTATTTTTTAATTAATTGTCCTCGAGCTCGCGCGCTCGATGAAATGAAAGTATCTTTTTCTCATAAAAAGTTACTCGTAAAATTGTGTATGAAAAAAATGTTCGTTGCTATCCGGACATAAAACTTCCTTAGCGCAAACAAAAATAAACATATCACGCGCGAGATCCTTGGTCAAAATATTACACGAGAGAGCTCTTACGCTCTCGCCTCCCCGAGAGCGGCGTATAACTCTCAATTTCTCTTGAACGAAGCGAAACGCACTCTCGCCACTGCGCCGCCTACGGGACGCCGAATAATATGCGAGACCGCCTCCCCTGCTTCCCATACCGCGGTTCTTTTTTTTCCTTTACTTTTATCTTTATTACGTTTTCTTTCTGCAAGCCGCCTCGGACTCTTTTCTCTTATTTTTAGCATACGCGGCGAAGTCACATACGGCCGACGGAGAAAGGACGGATGGGAATATTATGACGGGGAGAAACGAAATAAGAAAGCGAGGACTCCGCATCGAGCGAGATAGAAAGAGTCTAGAAAGATACGCGAAAAAAAGAGTAAACAAAAATCGACGGAAGCGTCCGTTAGCGAGAAGATTGCGTCGGGCGCAAAGCTCGGGCCACCTTGACGGGAGCGATCGGTAATTAAGACTCTCCGGACAGAGCCGTGTGATTGGAGGACGCTGCGGGCAGACTGCGAGAAAAGGCGCGCGGGGAGGGGGAAGAAAGTTATAACGAGGCGGGCGCGCGTGAGCCGTTACAAGGAACTCCAGGGACGACTCTCGTACAATCGTCCCGACTTCCGGCACGAGATGAGACGATCGCTGCGTTACCGACCTTTCGCATACACCGTTCGTTACAAAGACGAGGACACCGACTCTACTCGCGATATATCAGTTATTAAAATTTTGTGAATTTATTCACAAAAAATTATCACAAAATGAAATGGCAGTTCGAGGCCGTTCGCTGACTCCGGCGAGTTCGCCGGCAGCCGCTATAAAGCACCATCGATTTTTCAAGGAAGTCGTAAAAGCGTCCCTCGCACGGTGCACATGAGAATGAGTCATGGGGATGCGGGTTGAATTTACATGCCTGGGGATTGTTTCTTGATTTTTTTTTATTTTCTTTAATAAGTTTCATGAAATTTGCTGCAACGGTTTTCATGTAGCACGAAATATTTCGAAATCGTTTTAGAAATATTTTCGATCTTTAAAATCTTGGGAAATATTTTCTAAAATATATGAAAGTAATATTTTGAGATATTTCTGGCAAAATATTCCAACCAAAGGTTTCTGAAATATTTCTGAAACATTTCAATGTAAGATTTATGAGCGGACAACAAAATATTTTCCAAATGCTTTGGGGCTCGGCCCGTTTTTTGGGCTGAATTACAAGTTAGTGGGAAACTCCATGAATCGATTTGAAACAGTGAGAGTAACCAGACTTTCACATTTTTTAATATTGATGAAATTCTCACAATATTTCCAGAACAAAAAATTAAATAACGCATTGAATTTACATGCCTGGGGGTTATTTCTTTATTTTTTATTGTCTTTAGTAATTTTCATGACATTTGCTGCAATGACCCCCATATAGCACGAACTATTTTGAAATAATTTTCGAAATATTTTCAATCTTTCAAATCTTAGGAAATATTTCCGTACTATGCGGGTTTGTGGTGAGTTTGCTGCTTGTTACCGTATAACATTAATTGTCTTTTTTTCTGTCGCGTCATTGCAGTGATTATTATTATCTCCAATAATATTGCCTGACGATTATTATTATTATTATTATTACAATTTTTTATTTAATAAGTTTCAAGAAATTTCCGGAAATGGTTGGGTACGAGTTTGCTACTTGCTACGGTATATCGTTAATTGTATTTTTCTGTCGAGTCATTACAGCGATCGGTCGAATGGTCGGCGTTAAGAAAGGGTTTCAATCCGGAGGGGAAGTTCGCTTCCTCTGCAGTCTCACTCGTCGTATCCGTGTCTCTCTCTCCGTGCATCGGAGAGCAAGGTCAGGGACCACACTGGCAATGAGCAGATTTTATAATATTGTTTTAGAAGAGTCGAAATATTATTGTAAACGAAGCCAGCTCTGAGATGGATTTCGTGGTCTATCTCGAAAATGTACGGTAAGATGGGGTAAGATAGTTTTCATTCACGATCTCACTTCGTCCAGGTAAAATTACTTATAATTTAACAAACGATCCGTAAATAATGTAGCGAGTCAATTCGTGACTCGAAGTGGATATTTAAAAATAGCAACTTTCGTTCGCGTTTCAATAAAACATAAGCAACTTTGTATAAAACCGATAAAATAATGGACCTTAAAAATAGAAAATTACGATAAGATTACAAAAAAAAAAATGTCAAGCTTCCTCCACATATTAACGTGATTGTTTGCGTTTTCAATTAAAAAGGAGCGATCTTGTATCAAACTAATATAATAATGAGACTTAAAAATAGCAAATTACGATAAGATTACAAAAAAAAGAAAACATTTCAAGCTTCCTCCGAATATCAACGTGATTATTAGCGTTTTCAATTAAAAAGAAGCGACTTTGTATCGAACCGATAAAATAATGAAACCCAAAATAGTAACTCACGCAGGCTGGGCAAACATCTTGAAGACGGATTTATGTGAATGCTACGTTAATGCACTGTGCCAAACTTTCGCAATCGAAAGGCCTAGTCAAACGTATTATAGGTTATATCCCTAACAGCTGCAATAACAAATGAGTTATCTCTCTCACGTATTTCGAATAGAGCAGAAGAAACAACGAAAAAGAAGAGCAAAAAGAAAAAAAAAGAATCGTGAAATCCTCAATGAGTTTTAAATCAGCCTTCCGACAATAATAATGATAATCTATCTTATCCGGAAATCCGGAGCTCGTGGGGTCCGGGAGCTAATCGCGATTATGTCACAACTGTCGGCGATACGATAACTCTTGTTATATCAACCCCCGGTCGTTCGGCGAAACCCCTTTCTGTTTTTTTTTTTTCGTCGCCCCGCCATTTAACCACTCCATCGCCCTATTCGCGTATAGCACTTGACGGCACGACTTGTGTCTCATCGGCTTCGACGATACAACACACGATGTAACACGATATCGCGTACAGCAACGAAACGTTGAAGCACACAAAGTACAACAGGAAAAGCTATACCCGATATCGATAGGTCTTGTTTAAAAATTTATTTTCAAGCTCATTAGTTTCTTTCTTAACAACTCTCTTTTGTTATTTCATCTGTCGCCGATCGGCCGGAGACGTTGTGTTACGTTGCTCGAGGGCTCTCGCCGCACACAGTTCGATAAACCCTGTGATAAATTAATGCGTTACCGTGCTATTGCAACTGCGCAATCCGCGGAATGCGGCGGAGCTGCAGTTGAGACTATCGATAATCGAGTTTTTTTTCCATCGTAAGTTTTTCCGGGTTTAAAAAAAACAGATGTACGTGCAGTGTTAACGAGATGAAAAAGAGGCTGCGAAGGAGGATTAAACACACGTACCCACTTCGGTGAAACACGGGGGCCTCGACACTCCCGTGGCTGAGAAACACTGAACACCCAACTTCAAAGCAGAAACGAAACATTTGCCGGACGCGAGTATTATTACGGCGGCGCCTCCCGAACGCTGCGCGAACTCCGATGTCTCTCTACCGTAGATCGAGCGAGCCTCCTATGCAATCGTCCTCGATGTCACGTCGGTGATGTATCATCGTCGACGATTCACCAAGCTCGCGAGCATCGATGTCGCGAAAATTAACCCTCATTTACTATCAGAGTCGGTGAAGAGAACGACGCTGTTTTCGATACGCTGTCAGTCAACCTGCCCGACCTGCCCAACCTGACCTGCTTCGCTCGCTGCTGCCCTCGCGCTACGCTACTTCGCTCGGACGGCCGCGCGGGGTGGGGGTAGCGCTCCGCTTCGACCTTCGATTATCGATTGTTCGAGCATCGAGTCGCGCGCGCACAGTGTGCCTCTCGAAAATTGTTCGAGTATCGACTCGCGCGACGACTCGCTGTTCGTTCGATATTTCAAATTTCCCGCCGTCGGGAAATGCACGGAACGATAAAGGGTAAATGAAGTTAAAGGCGATTCTCGTAATGTGCTATACAAAAACTATAATACATATACTGTTGAGTTACGTTCCATCGAACAAACATTTTATACATAATCGGATGCGCAGTTCCTCACAACGAAGGGATCGGATTAAGCAATTATCGAACGCTTCTTTACAGTGATTTAAAAAAAAATCTTTTTAAGAGTTGTACAATTCGTCGTAAAATTTTGTTCTCTTGACTCTTCTTCCTCGCGACGATACGAATATCGGCGTGTCGACTGTGTCGGCTCGATTGTTTTCTTTCCCGTTCGTTCTCCCTTGATCACTGTTCGTGGCCGAAGACCGATCGTTTCCTCGATTGTTTTCTTGATTAACTTTAACTATAACTGTCTTTCTCACTTGATTGTTTCTCGAGGCGGTCGAGAGTTTATTTTCCTTCGTCACTTGACGACTGGGCGCCGGTACCAGCGACGTTAATTTACTCATTAGCGCCTCGCCGGTCTCCAGCGAGTCGCTCACATCCAGCAGCGACAAACATCGCGTTCTGAATTCATCGTTACTACTTTGCACTATTATTTTCATTATCGCCGAAGACATCAACTCGCAATTTACCACAGTCTTGTCAGGCTCGACGCGATTGTCGTAAATCATTTTTTTCCCACTGCGAAGCGTACACTTTGCATTAGGATACGATTGGTGCAGACCCTCCAGGGCCTTCATGTTTTCCGTCAGGGATTCCGTGAATATACCGACATCCTTCGACGGCAATATACTCTGTGAACAAACGATAAACACAACATTCAATCAGCATTCAAGGTTCGCTCCTTAAGGTAGTACCGTCACGGAATTATTTTTTTTTTTCGTTCGTTAAAACTGTACTTGAATGTGAAATTTCTATTCTGCAGCAGAGTTGGTCAGTATTTCAAATACACTGAGAGAAGGATCTAGTAAAAACTACCGAACATCTAAGAAAAATTATCATAGCACATAATAGTATGGAACATTTTCTTAAAACGTTTGCCACATCTACGAAAAATTCTTATAATAAATCCGGTACTTCCTATAATAGGTGGCGCCCAAGTTCCCTATTACTATGCGCTATGGTAATATCTCTCGAGCGATATAGTCATATTTAATAGATCCTTCTCTCCGTCTACGTTGATATATTTTAGGTATTTTAAAAACATATTTTAAATACCTAAATACTTCTTTGGTATGTACAGTGCTTTTTGGGCAAATTAATTATAAAATTTGTGAGTAAAACTTTTGTAAAATTTCATTGCAAAATTCCAAATTTTCATGCGAAGTTGAAATCACAAAGTCGAATCGTAAAATAAAGATAAAAAAAGAAAATCTTATACTCCGAATGCTAAACATCAAATGTGAAGTAAATTTCAAGAGGAAAAAAATCTTAAATGTGCATGGAAACGAAATATTGAATGGCCCATGTGGAAACGTGCCAGATGTTAAAAAATATCGTATATCAAACAAAACAAAAAAGTTTGAGGTGAAAATAATGACAAATGTCGAATGTGAAAAAAATGTTCTCTCAAGTATGAAATTTAATTAGAAAATACGAAATTTAGATTTCATTGACTTTTGCGACAATTTTAGAAAGTACTCAAATTACTTATCAATATATTTTAAGTGCAAAAACTATCTTGTATTTAAAATACATATAGTATTTTGTATTTTCACTATCTTGTAGTATTTTGCCCAACTCTGTTCTGCAGCACCGTGACGGTACTCTGCCTTGATACATCTTGATTCTTACACAAAACAACAGAAATTTACTTTCAACTTGAAACATTGATATTTCTTCATATGAGCAAAACGACGCGTTTCCTTCGCGTCCAATCGTCTCATACATATTTGACACGCACGATTTTCCCCGTATCGTAAATCGTACGCCCATTCCTCGCCGTTCGTCCCCTTAACGATCACCGTTATCGTCTCGAAGTAACTGTGTATCTCGATTCGTGGACTCAGCTCGTTGAAAAACGAGAGGAGAATATCCTCAAAATGCCCATCGCTGCAGCCGCAATTGGTAACGCAAATAACGAAAAAATCACCCTCCGTCATTAGCTCGACATCGAATCGGGGCTGATCGCTGCATTTCGTCGATTCTACGATATCCCAGAAGTAATCCAATATCTGAAAAAAAAACTTTCGTTAAAAAAAAAAAAAAAAAAACAAAACAAATCCGTTGGCGTTCGATTCGTCGATTTGAATCGAGCACGTTTGGACAATAAAAAATCTTTCATAAAAATAACAATTGCACGATAGAGAACAAAAAAAAATTATTAAAAAAAAAGTGTCTCAGTTACCGTTGTCACAACATTGACGAATATTCGAATGTCTAGGTTCATTTCCCGTTACTCCGAAACGGGAAGAGTTTGTGTATCGTTCCCCCCACCCCGCCCGCCCCTTCCCGTCGGATAGCACAGCTGACGCCTCTCGGTCTCGCGCCTACGTGAACATCGCCGAACTTGTCATCGAGCATTAAAGAACAATTGGGTAAACAAAACGATTGCAGCGACAAAGAATTAAACGCGATCAGCTCGTTGCGAGCTACACAAATATCTTTGTGGTGTTATTCTAACGCCATTGCACGCGCTGCCCTGGCCGTACCTCGGCCCGACCCCCTGCAGTGCACGATCCCGACCTCTGGCAACGGCTCGTCGCACTAAATTCTCCGTCGATAACAGGGGAGTTGAAAGAACTCGCGTGGGAAGCTGCGTGTAAACCGAAGGAAAAAATAAAAGCCGTTGCCGAATATTCCTTCGGTCGTTCCTCGCCTCGGTTGTTGTTGCTGCCCCGAGAGCCGCGCGTCGTTTGAGCGGTTGTACGAGCGGATCGTCCGCAGCCCAGCGTGACGGAGAGGTGGAATCGGTGGGGGGAGAGTAACAGTCCGAAAGGAGCAGAAGATCGTAAGGGCCTCATGTTTCCGCGCGGTGACATGTGCCACTGGTGACAACAACAGAACGAATTCATAGTTCGTCGTTGCGTGTCAAGCTAAGAACGAGCGTAGCGTGTGAGTGATTTATCGAGGCGTTCGAGTCGAGCTCGCGCGGCTTGCGTTCGTCGCTCGGTGTCACTCGGTGTAAACTAAATTCAACCGAATGTCCGGGGAGGAACAGAACCCCGAACCTAACCTCCAAGAGGAGCGAGCGGCTCAACCGCGCAAGATTCGTCACCGGTGAGTTTTTGTATTTTTTTTTCTCATAGCGCTAAAACTCTCATCGATCGTTTGTCGTTCGTGGCTCGATCGAACGATCGCAACGAGCAGCAAGCTCGGTGTCTTTCTGACGGGGAGCGTGGCGTGAATTTAATTCGAGATCTCTCGCCTTTATATATCGGCGCAGAAGGGTTTGTGTGTGACGCGTGCTGCTTGGAAACACGCCCGGCGTCGACCAATCGCGACGCTCCCAGCCTCGCCTGACACGCCACTCGACCAATCCGGCGACGAACCAGCTCGAGCGCCGCGTCGTAACGTTCTGAGTGACAAAAGAAAATGCTCTGCAGTGTAAACAAGCGGCCGGGTTTTCCGGGACGTCGCGAGCGCGTAAATTATCGAGGGAGATTAGATTATTATGCGCTCGGTGGGTATTCGCATTGCGCGCTTCATTTTCAATTCAAATTACGGCCTGTTATCGGGAAATTCGTATTCGCATGAGACAGAGTGTTGACGAGTCGGCGAGTTAGAAGTTAAAAGGAGATCCACATTCCAGTCTTTCCATTCTCATCCACACTTCATTCTTATGCCCATGTATTTTTATTGAATTCAGCATTCCGGAGATATAAATCGAATCTTAAACTTTTTTTCAAATTCGTGGTCGTATGTGACGAAGTGTTGCCGAGTCGGCGAATAAGAAATTAAAACGAGATTCACCGCTTTCCATTCTTATCCACACTTTATTCTTATATACATGTATTTTTATTGAATTCGCCGTTCTGGAGATATAAATCGAACCTCAAACTTTCTTCAAGTTCACTCGTATGAGAGGAAATGTTGCCGTGTCGGGGAGTAAGAAATTAAAACGAAATCTACCCTTTTCTATTCTCATGCAAACTCCATTCTTATGTCCATGTATTTTTATTAAACTTTTTATCTTAAACTTCTAAGATTCATTTTTTTTAGGCAGATTAATTATCGTGTAATTCGTCCATTACCGGATAAATTTATTTTATTAACTCGGAAGCGTCACGCTATATATCAGCGTGAGTAACGAAGGAAAGAATCGCACCTGCCGTCGAGTTAGCGAGTGCGACCGACCTCGACCCCTCCATCCGACCTTCACACGAGGAAATGAACCATCTCGTCACCGCTTCCATCGTCGATTCCCTCGAGCATCGCGTTACCATTTCGCAACGTCTTTCTCGAGTTTCCTAAACACTCTTGACGACAGCAAAAAAAAAGAAATGTCTGAGATCAAGAGCGAACAACAACACGAAATACACGATACAAAACACAACATCCGAGCGATGGCGCATCGCAGTTCCGCGCACGACTCGACGCTCGAACTATCCAACGAACGAGCGTCCAAGGTCAAACGCGGTCCTGCGTAGTTTCTCGCATCACAATTCGTAAAATTCCTCTGTACGATAAACCGACTTAGAAATAATCGCGGCGCATTCAGGCCATCGGTCGTGCATGTTATCGTAATTTTTTTTTTATTGTGATAATTTACAAAGTGTAAAATAAAAATAGGAATTGACAACGTTCGATCGACTTAGTTGCCGAGCGGGGTTGACCTCGTCCCTAACCCATAGAGCGCTGCGTCGCGAGCGATAGCAATGAATTCGTAAGGCCGCCCGGCTGTTTGCACACAACCGCGAGCCGTAGCTTTTCAGCGACGAGGTTGCGGTGGAATGGGAGGTATAGAGCCAAAGTTCCTACATCACTCGAAAGCCCACGTGGCCACTTCCGCGACGTACATTATGGGCTCTCTTTATTCCGTCGTGCGGCCGGTGGATTCATGAAAGAAAACCTGTTGGTCGCACCGGGCCGGAGTACGGCGACCACGGCCGATGTCACGAGCTCTCGACATACTTTTTTTTTTCTCCTTTTTTTCATTGATGCGAGGAAGCTCACGGTGAATGAAATAGAAAGGAGAGATGCTTTTCACGATAGAAGGGAGAAGAGCGTACTATCGAGCGAGCGTTTCTATCGCCGTTCGATTTCTGTGCGCTGTGCATTTCTTTTTTGTATTTTTTTTTTTTGCAATCTTTATTTGTCAGGATAATGTAGCGGGATATGAAAAATTCGTCGCGAGCTTTTTGCGTTCGCAAATAAGATAAGTCCGCATTAATGGAATTGGAAGATTTTTCTAGCTACGAATAAGGTGAAAGACCCAGTTACTGACCACTTAAGTTGCTCATGGCATTGAAAATGGAATGAGTTTGTAGTGGAGGTGAAATAACTGGTATTACAGAAAAGTTTAGAGTCTTAGGGTCGAATTTTTAGACTTTAGTTTGAACTCAAGATCACTCTTGAGATCGAACTTAAAATAGATCGAAGAAGTACGCAATGAAGTTCGAGCCAAACTTCGATCTTAAGGTCGATCTCAAGAGCGATCGCAAGTTCAAACTAACACGTCTTAAAATGCGACTCTTAATTAAACAAAACAAGCATTATTTTATAACTTTTGACCATTTAAAAAAAAAATAACCTCGACATATACGCACTGTAGTAAGTGACCCGATCAGTGTCTCACAATTTTTGTCATAGCCCATATGATAGTGACCTATCTAAAACCTAATCACTGACCTACAATTTTGTCACATAGCCTATATAGCGAACTATCTAAGGCCTAATCACTGACCTATGCCTTGTTGCACCAATTTACAAACGTAACCGCTTAACGAAACTGACAATAAAATCACCTGCGCGAAAAGAAAAACTCTAATAGTCGACGATTTCATAACACTTCGTCCCAATGCTTATACAACCACACGACGCACAATATAAAGTATCAATAAAAAAATATGAATATGCCGGACGTACATAGAATTTTCTGTTGTTAATAATACGATTAACGGACAGTAATTGGGCCGTTCACCTTAGTCACCGGAGTATCAGCGAATAGACACGAATGCGAGCTTGATACGCACTCGCCAGTTGAATGTCTCTTTTACACCAGTATAAACACATAGCTATCCCTATCTCATATGTATATATATATTTATTTATATACGCATATATACATATATCTATATATATATATATATCGTTCACACAGCCTGTACGCCCTTATGGAATTAACTCGTCCAATATGTATGCCTATATAGATATATATATCAAATAGTAACGCAAGCTCGACCGTATAGGTGGTGCGAGAGAGCACCAACACTCGGAAACGCTAGTCCCGAAGTGGCGCGACCCCTGAACCATCGTCCGGCCATCCTCGGTCTGTCGGCGGCGCACGTTTTCTCGTCGCGCTCTTCGTCGTCGACGGCGGTTCCGTCGACCGCTTCTTACCGCGATTCGTACGACGCGGCAAAGGCTATTATCAATCGACGGCGGAGTTCAGTCCGGGACAGTCGGGCTTTGCGAGCGCGCGAACAGTCCGTATAGACAGATAAAACGTGTGCTAATCGAGAGGATGGACCTCTGTAGCTTCGACCACTGAGATCTAACGTGTAATACTTTATACTCGATTTTGCATGAGTGCATTACGTGTCTGCATACATACATACACGAATACATATATGTATATGTATATGTATATGTATATGTATATGTATATGTATATGTATATGTATATGTATATGTATATGTATATGTATATGTATATGTATATGTATATGTATATGTATATGTATATGTATATGTATATGTATATGTATATGTATATGTATATGTATATGTATATGTATATGTACAGACCGTACGTTGAATTGGAATTTTTTTTTTATCGTCGACAAGGCGATAACGCTGTGTCGGAACTGCAAATATACCTGGGGATTATCGTGCGGACGAAGAACGACAATAAGAAACAAAGTTTAGACGAAAAGGCAGCAGCAGCACGCGCGGCCGGGAACTGAACATACCGCAGGACGGTATGCTTCGGTGGCTACTCAGTTCGATCATCGGTACATTACGATAAACCTCTCGACGAGCAGTGCATTGATGAATCGCTTTTTGCCTTTTGTTAATTAAGAGTAACTAATGCTGTGGAGTAAATAGTAAACACAAAAAAAAAAGAAATCGCTGGATCGAGTGAGCTTGTTATTTGTCGAGCTTATTATTATTTTTTGATTTTTTTTTACTTTGTGCATTTATATTATTATTGTTATTATTATTATAATTAATGGACAGTAAAAATAATTGAAAAAAAATCAGATTCGTGGTTTTTTGAAGAAACAAAAAATCTACGAATTATTATGGCAAGAATTGCTTTTTGTTTTGGATACAAAGATAAATTCGATATCTCGACTCTTAATGCTAATCCGATCGACACAAACCGAGTCTTGTGCGGAGAGTTCGCGGAGTGATTGTGCACACGGATACATGCGTGGATAAGTTAATTATTTTTAAAAATAATAATAAAAAAAATTCGACAAATGTTTGTCAAATTTTTTTTTCAAGGTTTTTTCGCTTGTTGCCTCGCGATCGGATTCGCTGTTCTTTGGACCGTCAGGTCGGTGGTCCGTGCCGTCTGCGTTCAGCCTGCTGACCGTTTCGCCTCGTTATCGTACGATACGACGACTGATCCACGCGTCTCTCAGTGTTGCACTGTTGATCGTGGTGAGTAGCCGGTTCTCGAGCCACCGCCGAAATGGCACTTCAAACTTCTGTATAAAAAAAAAAAAAATTAATACAGAAAAAAAAAATCGGTAACGATCAATTAACAAAATTAATTTTGTCATTTATTGTCTTTTTTTTGGGCGTCAAAAATTGACGATTAACTTTTTTTTCTTCAAACTTCGATACAATATTGCAACAGAGTTGTCGAAGTTGTGACACGACTGCGAACGAATTGGCAGTTCGCGATTACGAACTAGCTTGACGATTGCATCACTACGTTGGATTTGTTGTTCCTTTTTTTCATTCGTTGCGACATTTGTACTTGCATGTGATACAATATACCATCCGATTCGATAACTGTTAATGCAAAAAAAAAAAAAATCGATTTCATAAAAAATCATCTACCTTTAATAATCGATTGCACGTAATATATTCAGTACGAAGTACTTCTTTATAACGAGTTTTCAATCAAAATTCAGTATGTACAGTAAATTTACCGTTACGTCGAGTCACTCGATGATTTGCACTTATCGACCTATTGAATTACATCGTATATAAATCAATAACATTCGACCTTGACGAGCATTTTATTTAAAGGAAATATCCGAGGAATAATATTTATTGAAAAAAAAAAATGCATACATTTAATCCGTTACGAAATCATTGTGGGCAAATACGTGCATGGTGAAGCATGAAATTAAAAATAACGAAGCTTCGTCGCTCTGCTGCTGCTACTGGGTAAAAAAAAACGTTTCATCAGAACTGCCGTAACGCACTTGAGACAAAAAGACGGAGATATTTTTTAAAAAATGAAATAATAATAATAATAAAAATGTTACATCGATCAGCGCATCAAGAGCGCATACGAAATGAGAACTCGACCGTCGATTCCAACGAGACTGCATCCACAGAAATTCGCCGGAATATCAAAATCCACGGTGTAAATAACAAAAAAAACTGCTTCTCTGGTTCATGGGCTCCCAATGCAACGAGACTACCCACGGAATCATCAAATTTTAATATAAAAATAATAATAACAATAATAATAATAAAAAGGAAAAAGCTTCTTTTCGGGCCTGAGATTTTTTGCATGCTGCGCAAAAATTCATCGAAATATGAAAATACACTGTCAAAACAAAAAACTGCTTCCCTGGTTCATGAGCTCGAAAAGCAAAAAGACGACCCACGGAATCATCAAATTTTAATAATAACAATTGAAATTTTCATATTGCTTCCTCATAAAAGTTGAAAATTGAAATTTTTCATATCGCTTCTTCATAAAAGGAAAAAGCTTTTTTTCGAGCCTGGGATTTTTTGCATGCTGCGCAGAAATTCATCGAAATATCAAAATACACTATTAAAAAAAAAAAACTTGTGTTCCTAGTTCATGGCTCCCAATGCAACGAGATGACCCACGAAATCATTAAATGTTAATATAAAAATAATAAAAATAAAAAAGCTTTTTTTCGAACCTGGGATTTTTGCATGCCGCGCAGAAGTTCACCGAAATATCAAAATACAGTTTAAAAAAGCTGCTTCTCTGGTTCACGGGTTCCCAATGCAACGAGACGACCCACGGAATCATCAAATTTTAATATAAAAATAATAATAATAATAATAATTTTAAAAAATGAAAAACCTTTTTTTCGAGCCTGGGATTTTTTGCATGCCGCGGGCGGAGCAAAACGTACCGCTGAATGAGTAATCGGGATGGCAAGAGGTGGAGGAGCCTTGCGGATCGATCAACTGATCGTCGCCCTTATGATGTATTTTGAAGGTAACACCGACGATCCCGTGGCGATACAACGAGGAGAATCGGAAGACGAGGATAAAATCATCGAGGCTCTCGCCGCCAGCAGCCAAAATTTTGAAGCCCCGGTAACGAAGAGACCGTTCGATAAGCGACGACCGGCCGAAACGATGGCGGAGACACCGGTCAGCTTCGTCGTCGGCGATCCCGATCCGTGCGAGGAGCTCGAGAACGAGGATAGTTTTCCGAGCGAGGGGAACGATGCGAGCCAACAACAACCACCGGTGGTCGAGGGGCTGGTCGAGCGCCGAAGGCGTCTCAGGTGAAAAAGGATTTTTTTTTTTTTTTACAAAATGGTTTCTTGTTTTTGTTTTTTTTTTGTTCTCCAATCGTTTTTCGATAGAATTATTTCGGCTGTGAGCTGCAAGAATTAAAATGCGTATGTGTGTGTAGGGATTATCTGAAAAATCAATAGAAGGAAATCTCGTCGGGGCGCGACGGCGTAAAATAGGTATTAATTGTTCACAAACGTCGACAATTCAAGTCCACAAACGTTGACAATTTTTTTCATTTTAATTTTACAAAAAAAGTTGAGAGTTGAATCTTTCATATCGCTTTCTCACAATGTTTCTTTATTCGCAAAGTTTCTTCTGTGAGGAAGCATTGTCTGTATTTTTGACTTCCTCATAGAGGAAGCTTTGCAAATAAAGGAACATTATGAGAAGGCGATATGAAAGATTCAACTTTCAACTTTTATGAGGAAGTGATATGAAAATTTTAATTGTCGAGTTTTCCGCCTACAAAAAAAAACGACCAAACATTTTTCAATGCAATTTTGGCGAAACAAAAAAATGTTGTGCAAAAGTGTCTGATGATTTTAGGAATATTTTTTGTAAAATTAACAACAAAATAATTGTGGATGTTTGTGGACGAAAAAAGTTTGTTAAATGTACAAATCTTTTTTACTGCGCACGGTGTGGTGTTTGAAGAGCTCTTCAACGTAAATTTAATGAAGGACACGAGATTTTTTTCTTCCGAGATCCGGTACAATGATTCAGGAAAAATATGAGGAAGGACGGAGGAAAAAAAAAGAATACTGACGCAAGGTTGGTGAGAAAATTCGATGAAAATAATATTCAATTCCTTGACCCGTGGCTATCGGGCTACGTCACCGGGTGAGCGTTGAACGATTCGACGGCTGAATATTTATTTTTCGAACGTCGCAATAATTATTCGCAAAACTTCAGTTAACACGGCGCGGCATTATTGAAAGGGTTCAAAGTGCGAAACGAGAAATCGTTGAAAATTGCGAGCTATCGAATCGCCTTCTGCTTTTTTATTATGCCAAAAGCTCCGAGCGTCGGATTATCGGTCGTTAGAGCTTAACAAGCAATTACTCGATAAACTGGGCCGAGTGGAGTCATCGATGCCATTTTTGTTATGTTTTGTTTTGAAATTATGAAACGCCAGAATTTGGCGAAATAGTTTTTAAAAAACAGTGAAAATACAAAATACTTTTTGTACTTCAAATGCATTGATAAGTACTTCGTTTGAGTACTTCCTTAAATATGTCGTAAAAGTCAATGAAATATCAATTTCATTTTTTCTAATTAAATTTCACTTTTGACATTTTTTCTTTATACTTGACATTGAATTTTTTTTTCACATTCGGCACTTGTCACTATTTTCACGTCAAACCTTTTTTTCAGTTGTACATCCGATATTTTTTGACATCTGACACTCTTCAATATTTGCCTTTCAGCATGTCGTTCGCACTGCAAATTTAAGATTTTCTTTTTACATTCGACATTCGAAATGTTCCTTCGCATTTGACATTTGGCATTCGAAAGCTGAAATTTTCTTTTTTTAATCTTTATCTAATGATATGACTTTGCATTTGCAACTGCGCATGAAAATTTGGCATTATTCAGGATTGTACATCAGAATTTTATACTTCTTTCACATCTGCAATTTGGCTTTTTGCAATGAAATTTTTCAAAAATTATTCATATAAAGTTTCATATAATTCAAATGTGGAGGTGGGCGTAAACATTTGTTGCATTTTTATACTTAATTGGCCCAAAAACTACTTTAAATTCCAGATAAGTATTTGAGTATTTAAAATACCTTTCAAAAATACGTATTTAAAATAATTACAATATATCGTGTATTTTAAATACTGCCCAGCTCAGCAGACCGCTGACATGTTCCAAATGTTATCACGCTTCGCATGTTGCATCACGAGTCTCGCCATTCGAAAATAAAAAAAAATTAAAATTGTTTTTGTACACGAGAGCATCGATTCGATGAACTAAAAAAAAAAATTTAAGTTCAGATAAAGAGTCGCCACTATCAGCTGTTCATTAGCATCGAGGACGTGGTCTCCGAGCGTTCAATGTGACTTACACCATGACACAATTGTAGAAGATTAATTGCAGAGATCAATTGACTTCTTAGCCACGGAACGACAGTGTAATCTCTAATCAGCTTGTAACAGAAGATGCTACATTGTCGTTTCTGACATTTTAGCAGCATGAGCAAAAATGACTATACCGAAATACTCTCGATAACAAAAAGTTAAATTCGAGCTCGTGAAACAACGACCGACGTCTTGTATGATAGATTCATGGTTTCCGCGGTCGGGGAAAATCGGGAAAATTCAGGAAAAAAAACTTGGTCAGGGAATCAGGAAAAGTCAGGAAATTTCAAAATTTGTCAGAGATAAACATGGTGTCCAGCGGTCCTTGAAGTCTTTGGAGTCTTGGAACTATCCTTAAATTTTGCCTGACCTTGAAAAAGTCCTGGAATGTCCTTAAATTTTTTATTTCCCCGAAAATTTGAGTTTGCTTAAAAATGTATATTTAGTTTAGTAAATGTTTTTGTCTTTTTTAAATAGACTGCCACGTATTTCGACGTATTTTTTCCAGCTGGAAACGAATCCGCTTGCCTTTTTGGGACTAAAGTACAGTGAGACATTGAGTCTCGATTTTATGCACGCTATTAATGTCACGATTTATGAACGAGCGCTGAAAATCTTTTCCATAATGTGGCGCCATTTTATTTTTCAAGCGCTTCTGTCCTACAAAAAATGTTCTCAGGAGCTAATTTATTTGTTAATTGCCAATATCTCGAGAATATCGATCTAGCTGTTTAGATTTTTTTTAATAAGTAAAATGATCGCACAGGAACTGTGCACGACGATAAATGACCATACTTGATTTTTCTGGCCTTGAGATCGACCCCAAGGTCATCACGTCTGATTTCACTCGCCCACATTAAAAAGACAATGTTTTTTGTTTTTTTTTCTTCGCGATTATTTGGAGTCTTTGAAAACCCTCGTGGCGACTGACCACGATGTGCACGTGTGCGCGCACAGCACAGCGTGCTGCGCGGTCTTACGTTATGAGCGCGAGAGCACGTGCTTCCTGGCTAGCCGGGAGTAGGGAAGGGATGCGCGATTGGCCGACATTAGTCAGGTGGTATCAGCTGATCCGAACGCTCCACTCGCCGACGTCGGACTCGTTCGCCTGATGCGCTTCGCCGTCTGGCGCGTAGAAGCGCCTCGGCGCTCGACCCGCAAAAATTCGTGCCAATTTCAATGTTTTTTCTTCGTTTTCTTTTTTACTCAGCCTCTACCACGAATGATTCGAAATGATTATCTCTGCACAGAGATAATAAGCATGTAACGAATAATTTTTTTTTTTTTTTATGTTACTGTAATACTTTTCGAGGTTACACATTTGCGCCTCTACATCTTGACTACACTTGATTCGATCATAGTTTATATGACGGATGATTCACTCTGAGATGCAATCTTTTTTAATTCCAATTTTTATATTAACAGAGATAATAGACATAGAACAAGTTGAAAAAAAGAAAAAGTCTGGTTTCGTTTTTTTGATATTACTGTAATAGATCTCTACATCTTGACCATACTTGCTCCGATAGTAAATTATATGATGTACAATTCACTCTCAGATGCATTCTTTTTTTTCAATCTTTATATTATTCGGTTCGTTATTATTATTTTATTAAATTTTTTTGTAAATTCGAAAACAGACATTTTATTAACAATTACTTTTTGGCAAATTCTCAATTTATGGTTCAATCCAGTTGCCGACCGTTGTTTAATTATCGGCGATAACTACGCGTCGCGGTAATTGCGCAATAATAGTCACGTACCGTTATCCCGTTACAGCGCGCGGCCCTCTGCCGCCGACACGAATTGTCATATCGACATGAACGTCGTGAAAAAAGCACGCCTAGCTATAACTTTCAATTTGGTACTTCGTAGTCTAACGCGTAGTTACGAAGGATAATAATTGGGCGGTGTTCTTGAAAATTGGAACGAGGAAAAAAAAACAGTAAACTGAATAGCATTGTAATTGGAAATTGGAACTAAAAAAAACAGTAAACTGAACAGTATTGTAATTGGAAATTGGAACTAAAAAAAATAGTAAACTGAACAGTATTATAATTAGAAATTGGAACAAGAAAAAAAACCGTAAACTGAACAGTAATAATTGGACAGTGTTGTTGAAAATTGGAAGGAAAAAAACAGTAAATTAAAGACTAATAACTATCACGAAAATATTTGCAATGCAAATATTGAAAATCTTACTATCCGTTTTCCTCGATGATAAATCTACCTGTGACTTCTTTATGAGTCGTAAAGAGGCGTAACTTTGGAAAAAAAAGGAAAAAAAAAACGATAAGGAGCCGTCCAACTTTTTGCCTGCCGATGTGCCGGACTTTCTTGCGGTGCGAGGTGCGCACCTGGGAAGGGGAATCCCCTGACGAAAGTACAGTCGACCTGAACGATCGACAGTGACCGCTGGTCTCCTCGTCGGGAAGGACGTGCTCCTTACAAAATTTCCGTCCACTATAAATTCGCTCCGATAAAGATAAAAATAGTTTTGTGACCATTTAAAAAAAATTACATTAATTACATGACTGTTTGAAACAGGTGTAAATAACATTTAAAACAGCGCAGTAAAAGCAAATAAATTAGTTGTTATCGTGGTCGTTGTGGCAGCTACGTAAATCCTTAGAGGGTGAAACGCGAGTTGCATAAACGATGCAGTTTTCGTTTGTTGTCTGGCGACAAGTGTTTCGAGTCGTGACGTTCAGAAATAATTCAGCGTCGTTCCAATTGCGAGAGAAAGACTCGCGCGTTTTTTCCAGCGGAACTCTTTAAATAACAGTGTTTCGAGTTCGCAAGGCAAGAAAATTAAAAAAATTAAGTTACCCTAAAAAAAGACCAAAGAAAAAATCGGTACTTGAAATCCTCAAAAAGATAATCATGGAAAAAAAATCATGGACACTTCCAGTCTTTAAATATTTCGCTTAAAAACGTTGCTTGCGTCACAGCTATCTCAAGGATCGTCGCAGCCTCCTCTGGACTTTTATCCTAGCTGAAAAAAATGCAACTATGTGGGAATTTTGCTTCTTCTTAGAGGAAGCTTTTTTCACGCTCCAAGCGTAACGAGGAGCGCAACTAGCTTAAATTCACGAGCTGCAACGGAGCGTTTTTCGGAATGCTTTAAATAACAATTTTAGAGTCGCAAGGCAAGAAAATTAAAAACTTAAATCCAGCCTAAAAAAAACAAAAAATCGCTACTTGAAATCGTCAGAAGTAACAAAATGACTTTAGACAAAAATTGAGAGATCAAAAAAAAAATCGTAGAATTCCATTCTTTAAATATTCCGTTAAAACGTTGCTTGCGTCTCAGCGATCTCAAGGATCGTCGGAGCCTCCTCTGGACGTTGATCATAGCTGAAAAAAAAAGGAAATACAACTGTGAGTTTTTTTCTTCACACTTCGAGCGTAATGAGGAGCGCAATTAGCTTCAATTCAAGAGCTGCGATGGAGCCTTTTCCAGTGAAATCCATAAAATAACAGTGTCTGCACAGGGCAAAAAAATTGAAAACTTAAATTTACTCTAAAAAAAAGCGAACAAAAAATCGGTACTTGAAATCGACAAAAGTAACAAAATGACTTTCCACAAAAATTGAGAAAGCCAAAAATCATAGACAATTCCATGCTTTCAATATTTCGCTAAAAACGTTACTAAAAACGATCTCAAGGATCGTCGCAGCTTCCTCTGGACTTTGATCATAGCTGAAAAAAAAAAAAAAAAATTCAACTGTGAGTGTTTTTTTTTCTCTTCACACTCCAAGCGTCGCGAAGAACGCAATTAGCGAGGCAAACGAAGCCCGCACCGTGGTAGATCCTCGGTCATATATTTATTATAAATTTAAATTTATAATAGATGAATTTTGTTGTCGAGTGAGAAATCTACAAAAGTGAACGCGGCGAATGTCGAGACAGAGATTCCTCGGAGTCTCCCGAGAATCTTCAGACTGTACGATTCCGTGAAAAATTTTTGGACGAGACTGATGGACACCCGAGCGATGAAACGGATGAAGAGATTCGTCTTGGTTCAGAGCGATGAGAAAGATCCGATTTGGAAGAGTTCGGACAATCTGCTGGCCTCGATTTCGAGAATGAATTCCGAGAAGAGCGAAGACGATGGATCGAGTTCGTCGAAGGAGGAACCGGAAGTTCCCTCAACTTCCGGTGGGCTCACCGTCCCGAGTCCAGGACTCACGTAATAAAATCATATTCAACATTTCTAAACATGAAAAGCAAAAAAAAAATTTTTTTATGAAACTCCTACGATTTTTTATATTCGAACTTGGGATTTTTTTCACACGATCGGAACGCTGCTACGATCAATCAATCGTGGGGAATTTTCGATCCAGTTTTTTTACCGCGAAAAAAAATAAAAAGTCTCACCGCTCCGAGTCCAGGACGCGCGTAGTAAAATCATATTTATCATTTCTAAATATATTAAAAAAAATATATATATTGAAAAAAAGAAATAGCGTAGTTACAATTGTGATGGAAAATGGTCAATGTATTAAATACTTTTAAATAATTTACTTTAATTTCAACCAAAAAGTGTATCAATTTTTCATCACAATTGTACATAAAATTTAATGAACCAGTTTTTGCATAAAAACTTCCGACCCAGTAAATTAAATTTACAACATTTTTTTACTGTGTAGAGGTGTAAATGTGCCTTTTTCCCATGATCGGAACACCGAAATTAAAGTACAAATATTTTTTAAATTTCAAAAGCTGGACTTCAATTTGTACACCTAAATTCCGAGCAAAGTTTTCCCGGTACAGAAACGAACGGCAAACTTCCTCGAATGAGAGTGTATTTCAGTTTACCGTTAATCACGTAGTCACCAAGCAGTGTTTCCCGAGGCTCCGGGCTGCGAGCATGGATTCATAACACAATCGAACGGAGTTATTATGATCAATAATATTATAATTAATCACACTAAAACTCGACAATGTCTGCCAAGCACGATTACATTTCGTATCCACATCGATCAGGAAAACTTCCATCAGAAGTTTGCAGTCGAAGATTACTTTTTCACTGCGATTGAGTCAGTCTGTTGAAATTTACCAAAAACTTCCTTGTGCTCGCAGCTCGTTGGCCACAGCAATGTCGAAATTATCGTATTACGACGACGCGTTAAATTTTTGTTTTCGCTGTGTGAAACAATCGAGGATATAACTTGAGTCAGCTGAATTGAATTGTCGAGCATCGCGATGTTGCCTCTCGCGAGTGTTAATTATTTTTTGGCAAGTTTCGAACTTCTCTTTGCCATGGAAAATCCGTTGATCGTATTCGGCACTGTCTTCACTCTGACGGTGTTTATCAAATCCTGCATAATCGTTCTTAGACGAAAAAAAAAATCGTCCGCCCTATGCGGCGATGAGAATTTTAAGACCAAGCAAGTATTATTATTATTATTATTATTATTATTATTATTATTATTATTATTATTATTATTATTATTATTATTATTATTATTATTATTATTATTATGTAAAGTTGGAGGGAAAAATAGAAATTGGTTAGTCCGGGCGCGGCCTTGAAGCCTCGAAACTAGGAGGAATCTCAGGAATGCTTACACGCTCGAATATTAGGAACTTCTCTTCGAAGCGAGCCATTGTAAGTTTGACTGAACTGTGCTGTGTAACTTTCTCTCCGCGACGTCGTGCACGTTTTTCGTCAGTTGACAGAAATCTTCTACAATAAAATTGTCGCGGGTGTCTCGACACGAAATTATTGAAATAATTATTAGTTATATTTCATATTAAAAATATTTAATATATATATTCCCGGGACGACGTTGAGTGCTCGGTTCTTTTTGCTTCCTAATAGAGGAAGCTTTGTTTGCGTAAAAAAAAAATTCGTGATTTTAATGAAAACGTGTTCAGAATGTTCCAAAATGTGGAATAATCACATTTAGAAAAAAATGACTGGATGTATGTGTGTGTGGATATGTGTGAAACAGACGAAATATGAACATTATACGAATTTTCATGTTTTCGAATTTTCATATCGTTTCCTCATAAAAGTTAAAAACCGATATTTTCATATCCTTTCCTCTTAACAGTTGAAAATCGAAATTTTCATATCGTTTCCTCATAAAAGTTTAAAATTCAAATTTTCATATCGTTTCTCACAATGTTCCTTTCTTCGCGAACCTTCCACTACAAGGAAGCGAAAAATACAGAAAATTCTTTTTCATACAAGATTTATCGTCGATGCACTTTTTTTTTGTTTTTCTTCCGGGTTTATGCAAATATTGTGTGCGTTAAATAATTATCTGCCGCGCGAATAATCTTAATCACCATTAAATTTATTATCGGTTAATCTTATCGTTGGCGATAAGTGAATCGAAGTGATCGAACGCGACAATCGCTCTTGTGTAATTTTTATCGTTGCAGGATTTAAGGAGTCAACGTCTTTCAATCATTTCTTTCAGTCCACATCGATGGATAATCTTACGAATTATTTATTTTTATAAGCAGTTTAAAGCAGTTAAAAAAACAAAACAAAATTTAAGATTATTTGAGATTATTGATTTCACACGAAGAATAAACGTGATATCGACGCTTATGGATAATTCCTGGATGACGAATATATAATAAGGTGATAATGTTGGAATTTTATTTATATTTTCGCAGGCCCAGCATGTCGCAGGGCACGGTGATGATTCAAGCGCAGAGTCGTCTACAGGAAAAAGATTTCACAGTTGCTACACCCGAAGAATTCGTTCGTCGCTTCAACGGCACCAAAGTTATCGATAAGGTAAATTTACTGCTAAATTCTTGTCATGAAAAAAAAAATAAAATAAAAAATAAAAATGTGCAAACAAATCTAGTCGATGATCAAATATGAGCATTCAATTATCGTGTGAAGCAAAAAAAAAAATCTCTGGCCAAACCGTGACGTGAAAAAGTGTACTCGCTCGCCGGTTCGATTAAGTGCAACCGCATGAAGAGGGAAGAAAAAAAAAGCAATCCACGTTCGTTGCATGGAATAATGTTGGATGGAAATGGGACACGCGTCGCGCAACCGAACTCGTTGAATCTTCGGGCCTTGTACTTTGATCCTAGTTTCCGTGACGTTCGAGCTATCGGATGCTCGTTAAGGCAAATGTTAATGAGTTATTTCTTCGATTCTCAATGAAACGTAAGAAAAACGGCCCGTCGCCACGAGTGTCTATTGTCAAGCAAGTCGAGACCAGAATAGTCGAAAGATAACGATTGAAACATTTCGTGTACGAGCAATTTTTCTCTTCGTATCTTCCCACATATCACGGAAATATTTTTGAAAAATTTAAATAATATTTATTTTAAAGATTGAAAGATATTTATGAAATGATAAAAAAAAATGTTGTTCTATATTTTAATTATTTATTTATCCTTCCATAAACTTCTTTTTTCAGATTCTCATTGCCAACAACGGAATCGCAGCTGTAAAATGCATGCGTTCGATAAGAAGATGGTCGTACGAGATGTTCAAGAACGAGAGAGCGGTGAGATTCGTCGTGATGGTAACGCCGGAGGATCTCAAAGCCAATGCCGAGTACATAAAGATGGCAGATCAGTATGTGCCAGTGCCCGGCGGATCGAACAACAACAATTACGCGAACGTCGAGCTCATCGTCGACATTGCTATGCGTACACAGGTCCAGGCCGTCTGGGCAGGATGGGGTCACGCCTCCGAGAACCCGAAACTACCGGAACTTTTGCACAAAAAGGACATTTCTTTTATCGGTAGGCAACTGATAGACGATCAAAGTTCAATTTTTCAGTGACTATTCTCATTTTATGTATTCGTTTATAAATTTATTATGTTATATATGGGACGCCCATGGGGAAAATCGTGGCCCTCCATTAATTTTTCAAATTCTCGAAAAAAAAAATGTTGAAATGTAAGAACATTCTGAAAAAAATTCATATGAATTCAAAAAAATCAAGGAATTTATTTAAAATGCGAAAATGAAAGATTTTCTGATTTCCTTAAAACAATTTTTTAAATAATTTCTAAATAACTTTTTCGTATTATTATTCTGCCAAATGAAAGTTCTTGACATCATTAACACGGCCGATTTTTTAAAGATTTTTCGCATATCGCGAAGTACTGAAATTGTGATCGAATTAAACAGTTGAGAATATATGTGTGATGCGTCCTTAAGCAGTGTGAATATTACAATAATGATTAAATCTTCAAACAGGACCGTCCGAGAGAGCGATGTGGGCCCTCGGTGACAAGATAGCGTCCAGCATAGTGGCGCAGACCGCGGACGTGCCGACGCTGCCCTGGTCGGGTTCGGACCTGAAGGCGCACTACAGCGGCAAGAAGATAAAGATATCATCGGAATTATTCAAGAAGGGCTGCGTATCGACGGCCGAGGAGTGTCTCGCTGCCGCGAACAAGATAGGCTTTCCGATAATGGTGAAAGCCAGCGAGGGCGGCGGTGGCAAGGGTATCCGCAAGGTCGAAAACCCGGAGGAGCTTCCGACGCTCTTTCGTCAGGTGCAAACGGAAATTCCAGGCTCGCCGATATTCATAATGAAGCTGGCGAAATGCGCTCGTCACTTGGAGGTCCAATTGTTGGCGGACAATTACGGCAACGCCATATCGCTGTTCGGCCGTGACTGTTCGATACAGCGGCGTCATCAGAAAATCATCGAGGAAGCGCCGGCCGTCATAGCTAAACCGGAAGTCTTCGAGGAGATGGAGAGAGCGGCGGTGAGGCTGGCGAAGATGGTCGGTTACGTGAGCGCCGGTACGGTCGAGTATCTCTACGACACGGCTGGACGTTACTTCTTTCTCGAACTGAATCCGCGTCTTCAAGTGGAGCATCCTTGCACGGAGATGGTCTCGGACGTGAATCTGCCAGCGGCGCAGTTGCAGATAGCGATGGGTCTGCCGCTCCATCACATAAAGGACATACGTCTTCTCTACGGCGAGAGTCCGTGGGGCGACAGCGCGATAGACTTCGATCAGCCCCGCCACAAGCCTCAGCCCTGGGGTCACGTGATAGCGGCGAGAATAACGAGCGAAAATCCCGACGAGGGTTTCAAGCCGAGTTCCGGCACGGTGCAGGAACTGAATTTCCGTTCATCGAAGAACGTATGGGGTTACTTCTCGGTCGGCGCGTCGGGCGGACTTCACGAATTCGCGGACTCGCAGTTCGGTCACTGTTTCTCGTGGGGCGAGGACCGTAATCAGGCGCGTGAGAATCTGGTCGTGGCGCTGAAGGAATTGAGCATAAGAGGAGATTTTCGAACGACGGTCGAGTACCTGATCACCCTGCTGGAGACCGAGTGTTTCCTGACGAACAACATCGACACCGCCTGGCTCGATCTTCTGATCGCCGAGCGTGTTCGGAGCGACAAGCCGGATGTCCTGCTGGCGGTCATCTGCGGCGCTCTTCACATAGCCGATCGCACGATAACGGCCGCCTTCACCGGTTTTCAGACGGCCCTGGACAAGGGACAGATACAAGCCAGCAACGATCTCAACAACGTCGTCGACGTCGAGCTCATAAACGACGGTTTCAAGTACAAAGTTCAAGCTGCCAAATCCGGACCAAACTGTTACTTCCTCGTCATGAACGGTTCCTACAAGGAGGTGGACATTCATCGTCTCTCCGACGGTGGAATGTTGGTCTCCCTCGACGGCGGTAGTTTCACGACTTACATGAGGGAGGAGGTCGATCGCTATCGCATAGTGATCGGCAATCAGACCTGCGTATTCGACAAGGACAACGATCCCTCCTTGCTTCGTTCGCCATCGGCCGGAAAGCTCATAAGCTTCACGGTCGAGGACGGCGGTCACGTCGACGCCGGACAAGCCTACGCGGAGATCGAGGTAATGAAGATGGTAATGACCGTAACGGCGCCCGAGGCCGGTAGCGTTTTTTACGTCAAACGCCCAGGCGCGGTTCTCGACGCCGGCACGCTCATAGCGCATCTCGAGCTCGACGATCCGACTCTCGTTACCAAGGCCCAAGAGTACACCGGTCAGTTCCCCGTCGCCGCCGCGCCGGTCATACCGGAAAAGCTCAATCATCTTCACGCCAAGTACCGAAGCGCGCTGGAGAACACACTGGCCGGTTACTGCCTGCCCGATCCCTACCATCTGCCTCGACTGCGGGAGCTCATCGAGGTATTCATGTGCTCGCTCCGCGATCCGAGTCTTCCGTTGCTCGAGCTCCAGGAAGTGATAGCGACGATATCGGGTCGAATACCCATATCCGTGGAGAAGAAGATAAGAAAGCTCATGACCCTCTACGAGAGAAACATAACGTCGGTACTGGCGCAATTTCCGAGTCAGCAGATCGCAGCAGTGATCGACGGTCACGCGGCGACCTTGTCCAAGAGAGCCGAAAGGGACGTCTTCTTCCTGACGACGCAGGCCATCGTGCAGCTCGTACAGAGATATCGCAACGGTATAAGGGGAAGAATGAAGACCGCCGTTCACGAGCTTCTGAGGCAGTACTACACTGTCGAGAGTCAGTTTCAGCAAGGTCATTACGACAAGTGCGTCTCCGCTCTCATAGCTCGTTACAAGGACGACATGGCGATGGTGACCGCGACGATATTCAGTCACAATCACGTCACCAAGAAGAACGTCCTCGTGACGATGCTCATAGATCACCTGTGGTCGAACGAGCCGGGTCTGACCGACGAGCTCGCCACGACCCTGACGGAACTGACGAGCCTCAATCGAACGGAGCACAGCAGAGTCGCTCTCAGAGCCAGGCAGGTTCTCATCGCCGCTCACCAGCCCGCCTACGAACTCAGGCACAACCAGATGGAGTCGATCTTCCTCTCGGCCGTCGACATGTACGGTCACGACTTTCATCCGGAGAATCTCCAGAAGCTCATTCTCTCGGAGACGTCGATATTCGATATATTGCACGATTTCTTCTATCACTCCAATCGAGCTGTCTGCAACGCCGCACTCGAGGTTTACGTTCGTCGCGCTTACATAAGCTACGAGCTCACTTGCCTCCAGCATCTCGAGCTCTCAGGCGAGATTCCTTTGGTCCACTTTCAATTCATGCTACCGACCAACCATCCCAATCGTCAGAATCTCTCGTTGGTCAATCATCGAACAGGAGCCATGGCAGCTTTCCAGGATCTCGACCAGTTCTCCCAGTACAGCGACGAGGTCTTGGATCTCCTCGAGGATCTCTCGTCGCCGACCTCGCTCTCGGCCAAGGTCCTCGAGGCCGTCGACGCCGCCGGCAGCGAGTCTCGTCACAGTACGTCGATAAACGTTTCCTTCAGCACCGCCGAGGTCACCGGTCCGATCGAGAAGGGCGATCGTCCAGTGGAGCCGGTTCACATCCTCAGCATAGCGGTTCAGGACAACGGCAACCAGGACGACGCGACGATGGCGAGACTCTTCGGCGACTGGTGCGCCACCAGCAAGGAGGAGCTCATATCGCGAGGCATAAGAAGAGTCACCTTCGGAGCCCTCAAGAGACGACAGTTCCCGAAATTCTTTACCTTCCGTCAGCGCGACGGCTTCGTCGAGGACAGGATTTATCGTCACCTCGAGCCCGGCTGCGCCTTCCAGCTCGAGCTCAACAGAATGCGCACCTACGACCTCGAGGCTCTGCCGATATCGAACCAGAAGATGCATCTCTATCTCGGCAAAGCGAAGGTCGCGAAGGGCCAGCAGGTTACCGACTATCGTTTCTTCATACGCTCGATAATACGCCACTCCGATCTCGTGACGAAGGAGGCGAGCTTCGATTATCTTCACAACGAGGGCGAGAGGGTTCTCCTCGAGGCGATGGACGAGCTCGAGGTGGCTTTCTCCCATCCCTTCGCCAAGCGCACCGACTGCAACCACATATACCTGAATTTCGTGCCGACCGTAATAATGGACCCAGCGAAGATCGAGGAGAGCGTCACGAACATGGTTCTCCGTTACGGTCCGAGGCTCTGGAAGCTTCGCGTTCGCCAGGCCGAGATCAAGATGACGATACGTCCGGCACCGGGAAAACCGACCTCGAACGTTCGTCTCTGCATATCCAACGACAGCGGTTACAGCATCGATCTTCACCTATACAGCGAGGCTACCGATCAGAAGGGCGGCGTGATACGCTTCGAGTCCTACGGCTCGGCGACCGCGGCGACCAATCCCAACTGGCGACCCGGACCGATGCACGGCCTTCCGATCTCAACGCCTTACCTCACCAAAGATTATCTTCAAGCCAAGAGATTCCAGGCGCAGAGCGCCGGTACGACTTACGTGTACGATCTTCCCGACATGTTCCGTCAGCAGATTGAGAAATTGTGGGCGAAACACTACGAGGAGAGACCCGGCACGGAGAACGCGACCATACCGAGCCCGGTGCTCGACAGCGTCGAGCTCGTACTCGACGGCGACAATCTCGTCGAGCAGAAGAGACTGCCCGGCGAGAACGACGTCGGGATGGTCGCCTGGAGATTGAGTCTCTACACTCCCGAATATCCCGCTGGAAGGGACATTATTCTTATAGCGAACGATCTCACACATCTCATCGGATCCTTCAGTCTTAAGGAGGATCTGGTTTTCTGCAAAGCCTCGGAACGCGCGAGACTCCTCAATATTCCGCGCATATATTTCTCGGCCAACTCCGGCGCTCGCATCGGCCTGGCCGAGGAGGTCAAGGCGGTCTTCAGGATCGCTTGGGAGGACGAGAACGAGCCCGAGAAGGGCTTCAAGTACATTTACCTCTCGCCGGACGACTACGCTCGGCTGGCGTCGCTGAACTCGGTGAAGGCCTGCCTCATTCAGGACGGCGGCGAGTCGCGTTACAGGATAACCGACATCATCGGCAAGGAGGACGGCCTCGGAGTCGAGAATCTCAAGTACGCCGGTATGACGGCGGGCGAAACTTCCAGGGCTTACGAGGACATAATAACCATATCGATCGTGTCCTGTCGGGCGATTGGAATCGGCTCTTATCTCGTGAGGCTGGGACAGCGCGTTATACAGATAGAAAATTCGCACATCATCCTCACTGGCTACAAAGCTCTGAACACGGTTCTGGGACGCGAAGTCTACGCGAGCAACAATCAACTCGGGGGAATTCAGATAATGCACAACAACGGAATTTCTCACGTCACCGAGCCCAGGGACCTCGACGGTATCGCCACGGTTTTGAAGTGGTTGAGTTACATGCCGAAGGCCAAGGGAGCGCTTTTGCCGATCATTCCGTCCATCGATCCCGTTGATCGAGAAATCGGTTATCTGCCGACGAAGACTCCGTACGATCCACGGTGGATGCTGGAGGGAAGATTCTTACCCGGCGACGCGGCTATATGGGAAACGGGATTCTTCGATCGTGGATCCTTCGAGGAGATAATGAGACCCTGGGCGCAAACCGTCGTCGCTGGGAGGGCCAGACTCGGCGGCATACCCTGCGGTGTCATCGCCGTGGAAACGAGAACTGTCGAACTTCATCTGCCGGCTGATCCGGCGAATCTGGACTCGGAGGCCAAGACTGTGTCGCAAGCCGGACAAGTCTGGTTCCCAGACAGCGCCTACAAAACCGCTCAGGCTATCAAGGACTTCAACAAGGAGGAACTTCCGCTTTTCATATTCGCCAACTGGCGAGGATTCTCCGGTGGGATGAAAGGTAGGGAGGGTCTTGCTTCCTCGTAATTGATGTAGGACACGAGTTTGTGCAGCGAATGTCGGCTGTAGGAGTAAGATTATTTGGGGATTCGTCAATGGTGGGGAAAAATGCATAAGGTAAAGGCCCAATAACCGACCATCTTAGAGAACAGTAAACTTGAAAATTGTATTTCTCACGCTAAGATGACGTTTTTGGATATGTGGCTGAGACTAATGGAAAGTTTGGTTTCTCTACTTATCGAAAAACATCCATCAATTAGTGTCATGGAGTCATACTTTTTTTTTTTGCAAACAGCATATTCCAATTAGCGATTTTCTACAATAAAATTTTGCGGTGACTTTCGACCGTTTCAATTACTTCTATCAATAACTTCATATTTTTTTCAGATATGTACGAGCAAATAATGAAATTCGGTGCTTACATCGTCGACGGACTGAGAGAATACACGAGGCCGGTGCTCGTCTACATTCCGCCGAACGGTGAGCTGCGAGGCGGAGCGTGGGCGGTGGTCGATCCGTCGATAAATCCCCGTCACATGGAGTTGTTCGCCGACCCGACGAGCAGAGGCGGCGTCCTGGAGCCCGAGGGTATCGTCGAGATAAAGTTCCGTCTCAAGGACATCATAAAAACAATGCACCGGGTCGATCCAGTGATACAAAGTTTAAAGGTAAACTTCACGCATTATATATATTTAATCTCGTAAAACACGCCGTGTGAAAGCAGTACCGTCTTACAACAACCAAGAAAAAAAAAAATCTAAAATTCTTTCTCTTTATACAAACATTATTGATCAGTCTATCGATATTCAATCACAGGAAAAAATGTCAACTTCGATGTCGGCGGAGGAACGCGTGAATCACGAGGCGATGATTCGCACGCGCGAGGGTGTCCTTGAGCCGATGTATCACCAAGTCGCCGTCCACTTCGCCGATCTTCACGACACTCCCGAGCGGATGTTGGAGAAGAACACCATACAGGAGATCGTGCCATGGCGAAGATCCCGAAGACTCTTGTACTGGCGCTTGCGTCGTCGTCTTCTGGAAGAGGAGATAAGGCGTGATATATTGACGACCCAGCCGACGACCGGCGAGGGACAGGTCGACGCCATGCTGAGACGCTGGTTCGTCGAGGACAAGGGCGCAACGGAGTCTTATCTGTGGGACCAGGACGAGAGCATTGTCAACTGGCTCGTCGCCCAGCGCGACAGCGAGAACAGCGTCGTGGCTCGCAACATCAATTGCGTCAGACGAGACGCCGTTGTGACCAAGATAAAGGAAGTTCTCGAGGCTTGTCCGGAAGTCAGACTCGACGCCGTTCTCGAAATCGCCCACAGACTTCACCCGTCCGAGCGGGCCGAGCTTCAACGCACCCTCGCCCAATTGGAGGCGTCCGGTCAAGAGCCACACAACGACTCCAGCGCGTCGTCGTAATCTTGCTCTCTCTTTATTTC
This sequence comes from Ichneumon xanthorius, assembly GCA_917499995.1. NCBI lineage: Eukaryota > Metazoa > Arthropoda > Insecta > Hymenoptera > Ichneumonidae > Ichneumon > Ichneumon xanthorius. Next base: position 12,033,925 of record OU824205.1, on the reverse strand, counting down.
TCAATCTTCGTATAATTTCCATCCCACGGATGTCGTCCGCGCGCGAGTTCGGCACACAAACTTTGATACACGTAAAAAAAACAAACGACTTTAGACATTAATCAATTGTACAGTTTAGATACTACACGAATGATGCCGGCGAATTTATGAAAAAAAAAGAAAAAAAAGAGATGCAGGAATGGCGTTTGTCTGTTTCGGAAAGCGCTTTAATTATTATTCTCTATTGATAGCGAACACGAACGGGTTTCGGGTATCGTCGTCGGCAATTGTGAATTATCCGCGTAGGCTCGTGGAAACCGCACGTGTGTTTATATATATTGTGTATATATCGCAAGCTTTGGCAGTGATAACGTCAATAACAAAAACAATTATTAAGCGAGTACGAGACACGCGAGACGCAACTTGTGCGTTGCGTAAGCGCGTGTCGGGAAGAAAAAAAATCATGCGATTCGCGAAAAAGAAAATGAAACCCCGGGTAAATACACAGAGATTATATATATTTATTTTTAAAGAGAAGAGAGAAAGGTAGAGTGAAAGAATAATGAAGAAAAAAAATTGAAACGAACGTTCTCGTGCATGTTAAAAAGTTCGTTCGTTTTTCTTTTTGTTTGGTTTTTGTTTTTCCTTTTTGTACATTGAAACTGAGTGAATTATAGAATGTAATTTGCACTATGGACGAGAGACGATGTAGTGAGTGTAGAGGATTATGGATCATAATTACACTGCCGTGAAAAAAAATATATAAAAAAAAAATATATACAACATTCTATTTTATTTGATTTTTGTTTTTAGTTTTTCTTCGACGTACCACAGACAAGCTTCGCGGAACGGCCAATCTTCATGCTAGAAGACTGGTATGAGACTGCGATGCGTGTCCTCCAAATCGTCGTCCAGGGTAAGTAGCACCATGAACGAGAAGAACATCGCCAGGGCCGAGAGAAAATGCCATATGTCGTGGGAATCGAAGAAGTTCAGCAAGGCGCAAGGTTTGTTGTACAGTCGAGACTGCGCCGGAGTCTTCGCCCACGAGACAGATTTGTTTATGAAGAAATACAGAGCACCGCCCCATGTCACGAACGAGAGAACGATGTAGCAGAAAGGCTCGAAGAGAATTTTCTCTCGGTGGCAAAGCTGAATGTAAATAGTCATTCGTTAGTTGAAAACTCAAAAATATCAATGGCTCAAGTAAAATTCGCTTGCAGCCAAAGAAAAAAAAAATGTAATTTCAATTATACTGTCGATTCTTACAATTCCATACGAGATCGAAACGATAACATCTCGCCTTGACAGTCTTGCCGTCGTTGTTTCAATATCATATTGAATTGTAAGAATCGAAAGTAGAATTGAAACATTTTTTTTTCTTTCGCATCCCGCAAGCCAATTTTTTTTTCAATTTATATTAGATTTAACAATTCACAGTACCTTCATGACTATGTAGAAGAACGTGTAGAGAATCAGATTGGACATGAGTACGGCTAGCAAAAAAGTTGCAAAATCTTTGTCATGATGCATGTTGCCGTACACGGCGAGTGCAATGTTGCAAAAGTTTGCTACGAGAAGGAGCAGCAGTCTTCCGCCGTACAGAGGTCTCAGGACGTTGAACGGGCCAGTCCTCGCGTCGTGTTTCAGCGTCTCGATAACAATAACGAGAATACACGTAAAATACTTCGAAAAAAGCGAAGATAGTGTGACCGTTCGGCATAGAAATTAATATCCTACCATGAGAACGCGACGGATCATACCCCGGTTCAATTTCCACCGACCCATGTAGTAAATCTGTGCGGTCAATGCCACACAGACGATTAGATGCACCATCGTGAAGATGATCCAAAAGCCCTTCGAGCCGTTCAGCACTCCCACCATACCGAGAAAAATGATAAGCGACAGTACGCCAAAAGTGAACGAAGCTCGAGCGTTGATGTCTGGATGGCGAGTCTGATAAATCTTCACCATACAGAGCACAGATATTATGTACATGAAACTCGTATCTGAAAATAAAATAAAACGTGAGTCACGGATTACACGAGTAACGGATAGCGCTTCATGAAAAACCGGAAAGAATCATTTACTTCACTTGGTGGGAAAAATACGATTTTGCGCACGTTTCGCGTGCATAAAAATCTCATTTTCACACCATGTGAAATAAAAATTTGTACGATACTCGTGCGATAAACGTTTTCTCAACTCGCGTGATTGCAACACTCGCCTTCGGCTCGGACTGCAAACTCACACTGGTCAGAAATAGTATATTATGCCACACGGAAGGAAAGTGCGTCTTTTCACCGACTTTTAAATTTGATGTCCAAGCGAAGTGAGGGCAGAAATTCACACGAGGTGAACATTCAGACGAACGGGAGGAAAATTAATTTGTCGGGAAGAAAAGTGAAACTTTTGCGAATTCCAAAGTGAAACGTTTGAAATAGAGCCTTTTTAGCCTCGTTGGGGGAAAAAGAATTTTTTCGCACTAGTATCGCAATGTACTGTTTTTTTTTGTACTTTACCGAATTGAAAGTTGCTGTGATTCGGACAAACGTGGTAGCTTCCGGAGAGCAAACCCTCCATCATGAGAGCGGTGCCCATAGCGTAGAAGAGACCGTAGTGCTGAGGAATACCGAAGCTCTTTTTCTTCTCCGCGTGAACGACGTCCACCTGTTCCCTCGTGTAAGTCAGAAATATGAACAGCAGACCGAGAAGAATGTAACCGAAGTTCGAGAAGACATGGTTGAAGTCCGAAAGCAAGCCCAACGGATGGGCGCACAGAAAATTGTAGTAGCAAAGATCCTGATTTCCCGTTACGTGAACAACGTTCTGATAGGTGATGACCAATTGTATGACGGGTAGCGCGTAAAAAACAGCGATAGTCGTCAAGTAATACAAATACAGACGGGACTTGTGACGAAGTATCTTTGGTTCCTTCCGAGCGAGATCGGACACCGATAGAACGCGTTTCGTTCGAATTATCTCCTTGTCGGAGAGCGCGTCTTCCATCAGATCGATGTCGTCCTCGTCCAGCGACGAGTCCTCCTCGACCGATGTCCATTGACTAGGGCCGGCCTGTGGAAAAGAAAAAAAAAATCGAGAAATGAGAAAATTTTGTTGCGACGAGCCGAGGTATCTTAATAAAGACTCTGAGGAAAATCGTACCGACCTCCTCGACGATCGACGGACTCTGCAGGTAGACCGGCTCGTTGGTTATCTCCTGTTGATCGCTCAGCAATTGTTCTCTCAATTTTCTGACCTTTCTAGCATTGTGCGCGACAACGCCGATTATGTAAAATGTACAAAATGCAACACCGACGGAGAGGGCTGTCGCGGATGCGGTAATAAAATCCTCCTTGCTTATACTGGGCTCTATGAGTAAATTTACAAATTTCCTACGCAAAGGATTCACGCCCGCGACGGCGTCCCCACAATCGGCGTCGTCACCTTTGACGACGAGAACTACGAAGAAACCGCGAGGATAAACTTCTCTCTGAAAAAAAATGTATACAAATAAATTATCGATCAATATCAATGCAGCGGAGACCACGACTTACTATTCCGAGTCTCGAATCCTTAAGGTGAAATGCAACTCCTCGGTCGGTAACAAAACTGCAATCCAAAATTCTCTGAGACGGTTAATTGTTAGGGAAAAATACGAGAACAGTAAACTATGCGTAGTAATTATGCAGTTCACTATTCTCATCATTTTCCCAAGAAATAAACGGCTTGGGAGATTTTTGGGTTGCGAAATTCCCCGCTGTCTCTCTCGCACTTATCGCGGTTGCACGTCACCTTAAGACGATCCCGGGCTCAGTCGGTATCAAAAAATGTCATCAACTTTTCTCGCTGGTTCTCGCATGTATGGTCAAAAGAAAAGTCTCATCGGAAGCGGATTGATATCCGCTTTTAAATTGATCCGCTGGTCAAAATCCGTGAGATAAGTTAATTACAGTTTTTATTACCGACCGCGGTAATGCTCTTAACGGCTTATGCCACAATAAATTTCAATTTCTTTTTCCGAATCGTTTATGGTTTCAAGAATATTCTGTTAAATTTTGATGTCCAAATTTAAGAAATTACGAAAGTTATTTTTAAAAGTGACACATTTTTTTAAAGTGTATGTGTGTGTGAGTAAAGAGGGGCCCATTGTCCCCTATTGGAGCAAAAACGAGGGTTGCTTACCGGTATCGTTATGCCTCCTTGCCGACTCACGGTTTGCCAATAACCGGAGTACTGGACGTTTCTCTCCAAATCGAATACCGGACACTGCAGAAAAAATGTGAGAATTGTTGAAACGCTTACAATGGATTGCAAAAAGGCGAATAAACGATGAACTTACCGTTGTATTTTGTATCGACACTGTCATGCATATGTCCGAGTCCGATTCAACTTGCACGAGCACCGAGGAACTTTCCGTTTGGCCGGTAAAATTGTAGCCGTAATATACCGGCTCCGCGGGTGATATGGTCACGTTCTTAGCCTCGCCCGTTCTGAAAAGATACATTTCAACCATTATTCTTCTCGATTGTTCGAAAGCATCGCGCAACAGTAACAATTATATAAGAGTAATAAACCTTTACAGAAAAAAATAGATAATAAAAATTAAAAGAACGCTAATGGTGCAGAGAAATAAACGAAAATCGAACAAAAAAATCAAGATTTCAAACTTGACAAAAAAAAAAAAAATCATAAATATTTCCAGGACTTTTGAAGGACTTTTCCGGTACTACTACAGTAGAACCTCGATTTTTCCTAATACCCATTATTCGAACTCTCGCCCGTTCGGATAAAGTTTCTATTAAGGTAAACGGCACAGTTTTGGCGACTGTCCCGGTTACCGACATCGAACGCAATTTATAGTAATAATAAAAACAGGTTTCGTTTGATACAAAAGAAACTGACGGATACTTAAAAAAAACGTAAATCATGAAGGGTACATTTTAAAAATCTAAAAGAAATTACAGAAGCACCTCTCAAGTGGTACTACAAACTGGCAAATTTAAAAAAACATCCGAGACGTCGACCGAAAAAAGTGGTCCAGTTGATAAAGAATGCCTCATATGTAATAATTTAAAATATATGCATACTGCAATTTTTTCTATGTGTATGACGCTATGTCGCTTAACACATCTTCGCAGTTCTGTCGTCCGAATTTTCGTTAATCCGAACGACCTCTGTCCCAATTCATTTGCATAATCGAGGTTCTACCGTATATACTATGAGCTACTTCGAGCTACGTGCTGAAAAAAAATAATAAAAAAAAGGGCTTCAGATGATTTTTAATCTGCTTGAACAACTTCATTCTGTGCTGTACCTAATATTGAAGTCTTCCTCCGTTATTATCAACTGAAACGAAATATTGGCACGACTGCCCGTGGAAATACTGACGGTGATAAAATCTTCGTCAGTGCCGTTTCTCTCTTCGCCCTTTACGGAGCACAACGTTCGACTGATGGAATTGTACTGAGGAATGTCCGTTCGGCCGCTCTGGACTATGAAAGGAATTTGCCACGAGAGTATTCCGCTTCTCTGGCGTACGACCGCGACGAGTGGTTCCTCCTCGGTCGCGTTGCTGCGCACCGTGATCCTCGCACCGGCCGCCGAGCTTTCCTGCAGCGTGCGAAAAAACATAAATGATCAGACAATCGGAAAGAATTTCTGCGTTCCATTTTTTGCGACGAAACTCACGCTGTAGAGAAAAACATATTCGACGGAAGAGTTTATCGCTTCTGGGTAGAGCTTATCGTAGTCCGCCGGTATGACTATCGGATACAAGGCTGGAAGCGCTTCTAGAGATATTCCGTTGACTCCGACGACCAAGAGAGTCAACGCGAATGCGAAAAATTTGTGCATGTCGACGGCTTGAACTGTTTCCGTTGTTTCGATAAAAAAAAACAAAAAAAGAAGATTTAAACAATTTAATTACATGAACGACGGAGAAACGGTGCTTTGCATTGTTGTGTCAGTGATTAACGATTGGATCGGATCGGACGGGATAAAAATTAGTACCGTGGAGCCGCTCCTATCTCGATGTTCGGGCGCAGCCTTTGTCCTCTCCGTTGGACACCATCAATCGCTCGGTCTTTTCGACAGTTGTGTCTCGATGAGCTTATGAATCATCATTAGCACATCATTGAATTCTTGCTTCGTATATAACCTAAGATATTGTGACGTTCGTCAGCTGATCGATTGACAAACGCGCGGTAAAAAGATACGTCATCTGAGAATGCGCAGAATGCAGATTCGTCGGAGGCGCAACAATTTTTGGCGCGTTTCGATATTAGCTGCAAGTTGCAGCTAACAGCGGCGATCAACTTTTAATAGCATCGAACGAAATTTATCGACAAATCCGAACGATTTTCGAGCGTCGAAAAGCTCAAAGATCTGAGATTTAAAAACTGGAAGTGACGTCGCAGGGGAAACGTCATTTCCGGTTTGAAAACTGAGATTTTCAAACGGGAGATGATGTTTTCCCCTGCAAGGATACTTTTTATCGAAAACTGAGATTTTTAAAGCGGTTGTCATAGGAAAATGGTTGTTTACACTACGTTTAGGATCTAAATAAAACGTGACGAAGTTTTCGAGGACCTTAAAAAGTTTATTAAACGTTGAAATCTCATGAGTTTACAAGATAGTTTTCTTGTTAACTTTTTTTTTTATTAACGATGATCAGACTTATCCCGATACATCGGCAAATACTCTTGTTTGCGGCATCGAATCTATCTCAGAGTTCATCGTACAAACGGCGATCTTGAAACAAGCCAGTTTACACATGGTTTACCGTTAAAAAAAAAAATGCAACTTATACACACAAGCCGACGAGAATCCTCTCGCCGCTTCCGCTCGATAATCGTATTTAGAGAGTCAGAATTTCCGAGGCTCGCGATTCCAGAAGGTGTTCCATCGTGTTAACGTCCTTGCACCAGCCGTCGAGCTGTTGAACCATACCGGCGATCTGCGTGCGATCGAGAACCCGAGGTTGTACCCAGGTCATATTAACCGTTCCCGCCACTTGATCTATCGCACCGCGAACGAGACCTTGGGCCAGAGCCTTCATTACCAAAAGTTCCACTTCGCCGATTGGCAATCTAGTCTCGTGTGAAATCTCCGTGAAACTCAGCTGGCTGTACGAAAAAAAGGCAGCAATTAACAACGGAAAGCGGACATTTGTTAGTTCATTTTAAAAATAAAAATTGACAAATCTCGCACCGATTATTGGCTTGCCTCTTGAACGTCATCTCCATAAGACACAAGAGCGATATTTTTTGTCTCAGCTTAAGCTCCTGGGCAGCAAGATCGGCTACTTTGCTCCACTGCGGTTTGAGCTTTTCCAAAGCGGCGATGTCGCCACTGTTGAAGGCTTGCAGGAGCTCGACCAGCCACGAATTCGTCGTGCCCTTGAGAGACTGAAGTACCGGATGTGCCAGCAACTCCCCGAGGTTGTAAACACCCTCGCCAAGAAGCGCGGCCAGACCCAGGAAGAAGGCATGCTGCTCTTGTTCCTGCTTCGTCAGAGTGTCCAGTTCGATGCACCCTAGGTATCTGTGCACGGAATTAATAACGTTCAATCAATCAATCACGAACAACACGATAGCTGCTAGAAACGGTGTAAACGGTGTAGTAAATTAACTGACTTCAGCCATGGGTGCATTTTTCTATGCAAATGTACTTCCATTTTAAACTATTTACTTTGACTTATCAGAAACATTATCTATAAAATTATTTTGATTTATCAGGAACTCTGGGGGAGTTCAAGAGGGCCAAAGCGTGCTGGTCTACCGTTGAATATGCACAAACCCTGCGCTACCTCGGCGATACGAAAAAATTGTGATAAGCTGCGTGCAATGGAATGAACTGTGATGCATAGTGCGGACCGGTCCGGGTGGTTGAACACCTAATAATCTCTCTGGAATACTAATTGTAGAGTACTAATTATATTATCTTACGTCAAAAATAAATAGAGGTTGTTCCCGGCGAATAAATGAATAAATTAATAAATTAATAAATAAACATGCATAATCTGAATAATTTTTTTTGCTTGTTCTTATTGGATGATGCTATGTTTTTCTGCTTTCTTTCTGTACAGGCACAATTTTTCCTGATCAGTTAAAAAAATCTCCACACTTTCCCCTGGTTTCCCAGAATATTTACAAATTCCCTAACGTTTCCACAATTTCCAGGATTGCAAGGAATACAAATTTTTGCACCAATTTTTCTGAACAGTTAAAAAGATATGCACACTTTTCCCAGATGTCCAACAATATTTAAAAAATCCCAAACATTTCCATGATTTCCAGGATCGCGAAAGTGAAATGTTCTGTCCTCGACTCACCTCAGGGCAGTTCGATAGTATTCGGCGTGTTTGCCCTGCAGGCGATACAGCCTGCTCGCGAGAAGATAGAATCTTCCGTGAACCGTCGTGATTCCATCCGCATTGTCGAGCATGACTTCGACATCGTCGATGATCTTTTTCGTCTTGTCCTGATCGTTGAGTTTGTCGAGGAGAATCTGTCCGGCGAGGACCTTGCACAAAGCCACAGCTTCATTGTTACTGGTAACTTTAGGCTCGGTTTTTTCCAAAAATGTTATAGCCTCCTGCTTGTCCTGAAACTGCTGTATAACGTGCGCCAGTATCTCCACTAACGACAGAGGATTGATCCTAAGAGAAAAAGAAAACATTTTATCGTAAACTCGAAGAGACAAAAAGTTGGGTTATGTTAGCCGCGTAGCGAATTTTTTTTCGCTATGTTCTTACTTGCTCTCGAATGTTGACAAAAAGTTCTTGTACAATTGTACCAAATTATCGCCCTTCTGGAGTGCCGGATGTTTAACGAAAACTTCCAATTTAAGCGTGAGTTGATGCCAGAGCCTGCAAGTCACCAGAGAGACGTTCCGTAAAGACGATCATTCTTTTAACACTTATACGTCACCGATATTTTTTTTAATGTGTCTGATCGTTCATATTACTTCTTGTTGTAAAGCTCCTCCAATTGCACCCATTCCGCGGCTAATTCCTTGTCCGGAACGTTTTGTTTTTGACTCAAAAATGTGCTAACGTCCTTCGGTACCGCGAGGGCTGCCATGTTTATTAACAATGACCGGCAGAATTGTCGACGCGCACGCGCCCGCTTCCCCCGCGGGATTTTGGAGAAATAATCAGGAAGACCAAAAAAGAAAGTGAGACGAACGACGCGAGGAGAACATCTTTTGACGTTTCGAGCCACTGCTGATATCATGAGAGACAAAATCGCAAGCTGGTAACGCAGAGATCTGTTATATGTAGAGTAAAAGGTAAACAATAGTACTTTATATCACTCGGTGGGAAAACGGCGGTTTTGCGTACGCTTGGGAAAGAAAATTTTGTACGATATCCGTGCGAAGAACGTTTTTCAACGTTTTCCGCGTTATCGAGTGATTGCAAACTCACTCTCGTCAGAAAAAGTTTTTTCGCCCTAGTAACGTAATGTACTATTACAGCATTTTTCTCGTATCCCTTACTTGAAAGCGCCACTTTCGCCACGCTTTACAGGCACGAAAAGCGGGACTTTTTGTGCATATGTTACAAAAATAAATAAACAAGTAAATGACTGAATACATAAATAAATCAATTCATTATCTTCCACGGCAGATGGAAAGCCCCAAATAGCTACATTCGGTGCAAAGCAGCCTTACCGTGCCATCTATCGTATGTAAGATTCGGATACGCGGTTTTTTTCGAACCTAGTTACTTTTCGTCGAAAATGAGTTTCGGCTAAAACAAGTTTGTCGCAAATGATACTCCACCATGTGCACATGATATCTCGCCCACCACCACCAGTGACCACCAGGCTCCGCTACTACTACTCCACGGCGCTTATGGTCACGGCAGTCAGTAGTGGCCAGTAGTAATACAAACGGTGTGTCTAAGACGCATCAGCGAGTTCGAACTCCCGTAAATGTCACTCTGACAGACGCAGGATGACCGAGTCTTTGCGCGAAAAATTTTGTCCTACGCCCGATGAATCTTCAACGATTGTTACACGCGACTGGAGAATCTGAACGACATTGGACCGAAAAGAGAAAATAGATCGCCCGTGAATCCTTAAACGTCAGTGACCAGTCACGAATAAAAAAAAAAAGAAAATAGTATGATGTCAGTGCCGTTTCTTCTTGCTTCGCAATACTAACGAGCGAGCTCGGAGCGGGGCGGGAGGGGGGAGGGGGAAGTTTCGTAATATTTTTTTTGGAAGCACCGTCAAGGTGAGCGTTCGGGAAAATCGCGTGCCCGACAGTCTCCCTCGCTCACTCTCGCTCTCTCTTTCGCGTTCTCTCTCTCGATCGCGTTTTACAGCGAAAATGGAGCACTAGAGAAGTTTGCGCCCGCCACTGTCTCACTCGAGTGAACAAATGCAATGGAAGATTACAAGTTTCTGTTCAAAGTCGTCGTAGTCGGCAATGCCGGGGTGGGCAAGACTTGTCTCGTCCGCAGATTCACTCAGGTGAGTTTATTCGACGGCAATTTAACTTTCCGATCCGACGTGTTGTCCTCTTCGGCAGAGCAGTCAATCAAACCGCCGAAATTTGTGGAGTGGCCTCGAGTCTCGCGACTGTTGTTTCTCTGCGGAAATCCGCAACGCATTTCTTTCGGTATTTACGTTTCGGCGCGGTGAATTTTGTCAATACTGGTCGGGACGAGGAATTTTTTTTTGTCTTATCTTTACGAGCTCGTACGCGCGCCTCGCGCTAGCATGTTTTTATAGGCATTAGAAAAAAGTGCAAACATTGATTCGAAGAAAAAAAAATGCGACGTCTTTTTAAATTAAATCTCGTAGGCGAAAAATTTGAGAAAGCAGGGTTATATTTTATTTAACTTAATAAAAAGAAACAGTGGCACTAATATTGAACTCCCGAACAAAACTTTCTTTAATGCGTCTGACGTTCCATTCAATATATTTTTTTTATTTCGCAATAACGAACGATATTTTTTCAATATATAAATAAATAATAAATAAATAAATGCATAAATAAAAGTTTGAATAACTGGCAATGCAATTATTGTACGACCAAAGCGGCACATCGAAAAGCGTCAGGTTCAGATTTGTCCGGCAGACGACAACAATATCCTGCGGTTTTTCTTTTTATTTTCATTGTTAAAATGGATTTATTTCAGGGCCTTTATCCGCCAGGACAGGGAGCGACGATTGGTGTTGATTTTATGATCAAAACTGTAGAAATCGAAAACGAAAAAATCAAGGTAAGCTTTGCATGCATGTGTCACATACATTTTGTTATCTGACGTGACTTACGAAGTCTGTAAAGAACGCTTATAAATATTGAAGAGATAGTCGATGCATATGCATGCTTTGTTTTGGAGTCGCTGGAAAAATTAATTTTTTCCAACGAGGACATAAGCGAAAAAAAACAAATACTGCCAGACAATCTTGCCATTGGAAATCAATGTGATAATCAATTTTATGAATTTTCGTTGATCACCATAAATTTTGATTGATATACAAAAATATTGCAATAACATTTTTGCATATAGTCATTTGCAAATAATTATTTGCGAATAAACATTGGCAAATAATCATTTGCAAATAGTCATTGGCAAATAATCATTTGCAAATAACGATTTGCAAATAACATTGCAATCTGTAGAAATCTAAAAAGAAAAAATCAAGGTAAGCTTCGGATGTACATAAGTGTTACATATACTTTGTTATCTAATGCGACTTCCGAAGACTGCAAAGCGCGCTCATAAATATTGAAGAGACAGTCGATGCATATGTGCGCTTCCTTTTAGAGTCGCTGGAAAATTTATTCCATCCTACGAGTAGATATGTGACAACAAAAAAAAAGAAAACTGACATTAGATTTTGCAATTGGAAATCGATGTGATAACCAATTTTATGAATTTTGGTTCTGAGTCACAAATTTTTATCGATAAAAGAAATCAATGCTATAACATTTAACTTTCTTTATTTTTACAGCTGCAGATTTGGGACACGGCGGGCCAGGAAAGATTCCGATCGATAACTCAAAGTTACTACAGATCAGCGCACGCCTTGATACTGGTTTACGATATATCTTGTCAGCCGACTTTCGATTGCTTGCCAGACTGGTTGAGAGAGATCGAGGAATACGCCAGCAACAATGTACTAAGGATATTAGTCGGTAAGTTGTCTTCCTTTAATTTTTTTTACCTCCCGCTAACTGAAATATCTCTGTCCGTTCGATAATAATTTTTCTTCCGATATTTGCCTCTGAAGGTAACAAAATCGATCGGGAAGATCGAGAAATTCCGACGCACGTGGGCTCGGGATTCGCGCAACAGCATGGAATGTACTTTTTGGAAACATCCGCGAAAGAGGCGGAAAACGTTGAGAGATTGTTTATGGAAATAGCGGCCGAGCTCATGGAGGTAAAATAAAGAAAATCCTGTATAAAACGATTTTGTCCAAAAAAGCAAGATTATAACGCAAGTGCGTTTTTTTCGAACGCAGCAAGCACGAAGCCAGGAATTGCCAAGGTACGAGACAAACGCGACGACGATCAATGGAAAGACAACGTCGATCGGCGACAACAACAATTGCGGCTGCAGCCGCTTGACCTAAGAACTCTCACTGTCTCCGTGAGGAAAGTGTGTGAAGGAGTAAGAATGGAAACAAAAAAGAAACCAAAAGGTGGCCAGTGATCTTGCAGTAGACTGTTGAGAATCTCAATGTCCAAAGACTGTTCGATCGTACTGCGAGCTCACGTGCGAGTCGTCGAAGTCTCACACACGAGACATACGGATGATAAAAAAAAAAGAGAAAAAAGTTTTCTAGATTCTTCCCAAGTAATCGAAAAACTAGTATTTGCACATCACTCGATCTGTGTGATTTATTTGTTATTTACCGCGTAGCGCTTAGTACACCACAGTTACCTTTTGAGAGACGATGAGGAAAACAATGCGAGAATTCACGTTGAGCTTTCCCCGCGAGCAGAGCTTCGGTATGCGGAAACGATTTACCGCCGTTTCTCTCATTATACGTTATTTATTTTACGATATTGACGCAATGTTTGCGATCGCGTGACTCAGCTGGATCTCATTCCGCGACGACGTGTGCAATCTTGAATTTACGAACCGACCAGTTCTACATTTGTACATCACTTTCGTTTCGGTCGATTTTTTTCTTTCACGCGCGCTCAACGCGTCATTATTTTTCGTTGGTAGGAACGGAGAATCACAATTAAGGTAGCTCCGATGGGGACAGATTTTTTCAATTTTTCATAACGCGAACTGTAGGAATTTTTTGGTGTCATCGAACTAGAAAATTTTTAGGCAAGCACAAACTTGTCACGTACAATTTTTCTGTTTTTCCTTCTTCGTTCGTAGAGTAGATTGCGTAGTGATCGATCACGAGTCAATTTAAACCTAACCTCGGATCTACGGATTAATCAACGAAATTAAATTGCAATATCGAACTTTTTACTAAGAAACGTATATGTGCGTCGTGATGAAATCGCCTCCGCTGTTGTTTGTAGACGACGATTGCTATCGGTATTTAAATTTTTCTAACGAAGCGCTGAGTTATTATTTTTAAAAAAAGAAAACAATTAGTTTATCGTTCAAACGTTTGTAATATAGATAAAGAATAATTTATTGCGTTCACGTTTTTTCTACCGAAACGAGATATTACGATTAGTATTTGCGAATGTTGAGTCTTTTTTTAGTAAACACGCCAACTCTAGTCTTCGAGTGAGTTTTGTTTTCTTTGTCAAATGTTAAACGTATAGATTTAAAAAAGAAAAAAAAACCAAGAAAATATCGCGCGGGAGGCCCGCGCGTGAACTTTGGAGAAAATTCATTGGCGACGGGGTGGAAAAAAGAAAACGAAAAGGAAGCATAGTTACGTCGCGTTCGCTTTATTCTTGCATATATTTCGTCGATATATGTCAATGAATATTCGCGCGCTTAATTTAACGTCGCGATTGTCTTAGAATGAAATTTTCTCGTCGATATTTTTTAATTACCCTGAAGATATCTGCATGACATCGAATTTCATCTCTGGCAAGTCTCTGTCAATGCACTGCTTTAGGAAAAAAAAAAAAATTGTTCACTTGTGGAATTTTATTCTCTAAGTAAATTTCGCCGTGTGATGCAAAAACGCAGCTGTTGTACTTGATGAAATTTAGTCTCACGCAAATATCTTTAAGGACATATTTTAACCTTTCAAGTACGGGGGATTTTTTCCCGGGAACAAACGACCATGCCTTTTTTCAAACACAAAAACGATACAATGTTCGTAATAAATTTTCTTCTGCGTTAATAAAAAAAAAACAACAACACCGCCAGGTACATCTGTAAATGTTTACAGATTTTTTTTTAGAACATCAACTTGTTCGAATCATTCGAAGTTTGCGTCTTGGCAAATTCTAGGTCCTCTTTAAACAAAGATCCCGTACGGGAAGGGTTAAACACGATATAAACACGCCCGTGTTTATATCGCGTATGAAGCATTTAGTCGTTGCCGCTTCCCTTCGTTGATGCTAAAATTGCTCGCGTCATTGATCGATGGTTCATCAGTGTGCGATGTATGCCTGTGTGTGCATGTGTGCGTGTAATACTTGGTGCTAGCATTTCAGATCGTACACAATTTTTTAATCGCTACCGAGTTTCATTATTTACGACTACGGACACACACACACACTTGCTTAATTAGACATTGACCATTTTTATCGTGAAAAACAAAAACTAAACAATACGAAAGAATAGAAAAAAAGAGAACTCTCTGAAACATATCAATTTTTGTGGGATGTTACCTGCGAGTAATCATCATTTTTGTACAATGATGTAACCGACAACCGGTAATTCCTTATGCAAGTGCAGGGCGACCGAAAAACGTTCGAAAAAGAAAAGATAATTAATATTTGTTCAGTTGGGTCGTTATGTTGAGTAACTTCTTCGTATTAGCATACAATGGCTCATCACACGCGCTACCTGACAGGGACTCGATGCTCATTAGAATACTATTACATTCTTTATTGTTTTTGTTAAATATTCATGTTTGACAGACTGCGATTACAAATTTATACCGTAATGTAATACAATCACCGTGTTTTTGTGTTTAAACTTTTTTCGTCTATGAAAAAGTTGTACGGAATTCGGAGAGTCCAAACTCTCGCGTGTTCTCAGGCACTTTAAATATTGTATTATTCATTGTCGAGACTATTAATTGTACATTCTGTTTTTTTTATTTTTAAATTATTTTATAAGATTCACATGATACGAACTGCTGCAATAAACTCATTGATGCATATATGAAATTTCTTTAGAAAATTTACTTATCAATAGAAAAAAAAGATGCGTGCATAACAATCTATCGAAGATCTGCGATGAAACATCAACTTAATATAACGTAGAGAAAATGTATCATTGCTCACATGGCACGGAATTATTTTTGTAAGGTTTCAGTAATATTTTTTTGAAATATTATTTCCATACATTTATAAATATGATTAATTATTGAAAATATTTCTAAAATGACATAAAAATATTTCGTGTTGTGTCGGTAATTATACAACAGCCGAGATAAACAGGACGTTTAATTCTCGTGGACTTTGCGTGGTTATTTTGTCATCGAATATATTCGACCTGATATTACCCTCTATTAAATATTGCATATAGACCATAGTAATGATAATTTATCAAAGTACAAACATAAATTGATTTCGTCGCGGAAAAAAAACTTTCTGTTATGTGCAAGATACGTGTAACTAAACGTGTACGTGTATTAACTAAATTCACAAATATTCGAAGAAATCTTTGAGCTTGACTTGCTCGAGGCTGAGCTTAAAGAGACGCTCGCGTGTCGATGAGTCGTTGACCAAAGGGTTGACGGGACTCTCACGGCAATTGCTGATGTATATTCCACCTTTGTCCTCGACATCGCTGCTGACCGCTGTGTACACTATGGGAATGGCTCCCTGCACCGGACTCTGAGAGAAGAAAATATTAAAAAGGATGAATTACACATTAACTATCGAGCGCTCACTGAGAAAAAGGATGGTATTTCCTACTATGGCGAATAGTTTCTAGGGGGAACGTCTATATAGATACTTTCTGATAGTGTATATTTCATTGATTTAAACTATAATTATGGTTGCAATCATGATGTTTCGTCATTGTTGTAACTATAAAATGTAAACGTTACGCCTGGGAACTATTTTTTGTAGTGAAAAATCAGTCTTGTTGCTTTTACTATGTAATTTTGTCTCAGTGCGCAGACTGTAAAGTGGTGGATTGAAATTTGCGCCTCTTGCTTCATCTCAAACTTTGTACGTCGCGATTAATCTTCGATGCTTCGTTATCGTACCTTGAAGAACAGTCCTGTGAGCAATTTAATTTTCCTCAAGTAACTGTTTTTGAATATATCAGTGTCAACGATTCCCGGATGAACGGCGTAACAACGCACGTTTAGATTCTTCTCTGTGAGAAGTTGCTGCAAGCTTTTCGCGAACATAACAGCGGCGAGCTTGCTCTGAGCGTATGCGGCGCCGGTGATGAATTTATCTCTGTGAACAAAAAAATATTAATTAAATATCTGGGTGATTAAAAAAAAATCTTAAGATACGGATATCGAAGGGAGCCTTTACTTGTAATTGACATCGTCAAAGTTGATGATTCCCCACTCATGAGCGCACGACGAAACGTTAATGACCCTCGCGCATTGATTCGGCGTACCAGCGTTTCTTAAAAGAGGCATCAGCAATGATGTCAGTAAAAAGTGCGACAAATAATTTATACCCCATTGCTGCTCGAAACCGTCTTTCGTCTCGCCCCAAGGAGGGAACAACAAACAGGCTGAAAAAAAAACCATTAAATTTGTCAGAGTTGGGCAAAATACTAAAGAATAGTGAAAATACAAAATACCATATGTATTTTAAATACAAAATACTATAAGTATTTTAAATACAAAATACTATAAGTATTTTACATACAAAATACTATAAGTATTTTAAATACAAAATACTTTTTGTACTTAAAATATATTGATAAGTACTTCGTTTGAGTAGTTCCTAAAATACGTCGAAAAAGTAAATGAAATTTCAATTTCATTTTCCTTTTACATCTGACACTTTTTAATTTGCCCAAAAAGTACTTTAAATACCAAAGAATTATTTGAGTATTTGAAATACGTAAAATATATCATGTATTTGAAATACTGCCCAGTTCTTCAATTCTTGCATTTTAAAAAACCGGCTATATATAGATCGATGGTAATAGGTGACAAAATAATCTGACTCACCGTTATTAATGAGAACGTCGATTTTTTTGTAATCGCGCTTAACAGTCTCGGCAAATTTTCTCACGGATTCCAAGCTCGAATTATCCAACTGGTACACTTTCGCTTTTCCATCCTCGACACCGGATTCTCTAATTTGCTTGATGAGGTTTTCCCCGGCAGTCCGATTTCTACACGCTGTGGAAACGAATTTTTTTTATTTTTTTTTTATGAAAAAAAAAATTGATAGAAGGTAATAAAAATCTGTGAAAAAATGAGTAGCGAATCGCCTTACCGATAACTATTTCCATGTCGCATTTCATAAGCATTCTCACAACCTCCTCGGCTATTCCCCTCGATCCGCCCGTTATGACCGCTATGCTGCCGGTCTTTCGCGGCAAATCTTTAGGAAGCAGCAAAAGTTTTGAAGTATCAGATAAAAGTATATTAATTTATTTATTTATTAATTTATTTATTTAACAGGAATAACTATTTTACAAAAAAAAATAATAATATAGTCCATTTATTCTGACTTGAGATAATACAATATAATTTGGTTCATATTTCGATGAATTTGGAGTTATCGAGTTAATATTTAGTATGCGAATTGACTAAAACTGAACAATGTTTAATAAATTTTACAGATTTGATACAGATGAAAATTAATTTGTAAGGAAGTCACCCAGTCAAGTTCGCGGGACAAGATACAGGATTACTTCGGGGGACAGACAGAGCCCTCGTGTGTGAGATCGAAGCCAGCGCTGCCCCGAAGAAAAAGTTTTATACTTTGACAACTATAATTGCGAGTGTTGTCTTCGGCATAAGATAATGTGTAAAGATTTTTTAAAAAATTAAATAATTTGTTTCTCACCCGTCTTGTTGTACTTCGCATCGCGCATATCGCACAGCATAGCTTTGCACCCTAAAAACTGATATTTCACTTCTATGATGATTTTACTGACTCCTAAGCAAACGAATTTTCGGCTCATCACCCAGGCCCAAAAGCTCGCCATCAGGCCGAGCGCCGAACCGAACAGTGTCATAATGGTCGTGTATTTTTTTCCTACGAGTTGTCGTTCGACTCTTTGCATTCGGTACGCTTTCGTGACGGTGAATTATGGTGATTACGCGCTGGACGCTCTCCACTAGTTTACCGATATTTTACGTTTTACCGATATTTTGAAGTTTTCGAAAGTATTTTTTTTAATTTAATTGTCGCGAATCTTCGCTGGGCTGACGAGTCGGCGTGAGTTTCGCAACGAAACTTGTTTTATTGCGGTAAAATTTCTACGAGACTAATAAACGTCTCGATTTCGCGTTACTTCCCTCAACGTCGAGAAGATATTGAAACGACACATCTAATGAGGATTCGTGACGCAGAGCGTTGCAAGTCAATGAGGTAAAAAAACGATGATATTTAGATGATGTCTCGATCGTTTCGCAACAAAAAATGCCTTACGATAGCCTGTGTCGCAGATGTTAATAGGATCAGGTTTTTCAGTGGAATGAATTACATGGAACATAAGCAACATAATTGTAGCTAGGATTGCTATCGTGACGCAAAGGCGTCGGATCGCAGTCATCGGTTAGGCTGTCCAAATGAATTGCTAGAGCGCGTTATCGTAAGATGCCCAATGTATGAATCGCATAGAGAAGCGTACCAGCAAAAGCTGGAATTTCCGGTGAACCTTGAATTTTACCAGAAAGATTACATAAAATAAGATATATTTGTTATGTATTCTAATGTATTCTGTACGGAAATAGACCAGCTGCGCACATCTCGAAGTCGAAAAAATTCAATGTTAATATAAAACGGAAAAATTGTAATCGCTATAGATAAGAATGTTAAAGTTCGCAACACCACTTGGAACCAAATCGAGACCTCCACGGGCCGTTCGGTTTACACAAGTAATTACAAGGCGCTCTTCGCTAAATTAGACGTAGATCGAACTAACATTCGTATTGCACGTATAGATCAGAGTTGGGTAAAATACAAAAAAATACTAAAAATAGAAAATACTATACGTATTTCAAATACAATAGTACATTTTGATACGAGTGCGAAAAAACTTTTTCTGACGAGTGTTGCAGTGAGTGAGTTCGGAGGTCGTTTTTCGCACGAGTATCGTACACATGTTTATATATAAGATTTGAAAGATTGGACATATTTCTAATACGGCTTCAATAAATTTCGGGCTATCTAGGTAGGGTAGACCGGGGCAAAATGGGATAGTGGGGCGAAATGGGACACTGAGCAAAACGTAATTTTCCAATCATTTTTGGATTTTCCAATTTGCCCTGTTGATACATCCGGATTTTCAAGGACGCCAAGATACAGCAAGGATAATCTAAAACCGCTTAATGCCCGTGCACTTGCGTGGCTATTTTGTCATGGATTATATTCGACCTGATATCATTACGACCCTGAAGATATCTGCATGACATCAAGTTTCATCTTTGGCCAGTCTCTATCAGTGCACGGCTTTAGCACCAATAACCAATTTCACTTATAGAATTTCACTTATAGAATTTTAATCTCAAAGTGAACTTCCTCGAGCAAAGTTTGTACAATGAAAAATACAACCATTATAACTTGATGAAATTTGGGCACATGGAGATTCTGCAAGGTCGTATATCATTAGGGTAGAGCGGGGCAAAATGGGGCAACGGGGCAAAACGGGGTTTTTGGGCAAAACGTCATTTTCCAATAATTTTTGGATGCCCGAATTCGCCCTATCGGATACATCAGGCTTTTCTGCCCAGTTTTGCCCCCTTGTCCGATCCAAACATGATTGGAAAATTTAGTTTTGCCCAAAAACCCCGTTTTGCCCCGTTGTCCCATTTTGCCCCGCTCTCCCCTACGTTCTATCGCCTATGAGTGAACGTACTTGTGATGCACCATAGTAATTATCATTTATCAAAGTAGAAACGTAAATTGACCTTTTCGTGAAAAAACGTGTAATGAAATTCACAAATATTCGAAGAAATCTCTGAGCTTGACCTGCTCGAGGCTGAGCTTGAAGAGACGCTCGCGCGTCGATGAGTCGTTGACCAAAGGGTTGACGGGACTCTCTCGGCAATTGCTGATGTATATTCCACCTTTGTCCTCGATATCTTCGCTGACCGCAGCGTATACTGTGGTAATAGCTCCTTGGACCGGACTCTGAGAAAAGAAAATATTTAAAAGGATGAATACAAATTAACTATCGTGCGCGCAGACTGTAGAGTGGTGGATCGAACTTTGCGCCTCTTGCTTCATCTCGAACTTTGAGCGTCGCGATTATTAATCTTCGATGCTTCGTTATCGTACCTTGAACAACAATCTCGTGACGAACTTTAATTTACTGAAGGCAGTGTTTGCGAATAAGTCGGTGTCGACGATTCCCGGATGAATGGCGTAACAACGCACGTTCAGATTCTTCTCTGTGAGAAGTTGCTGCAAGCCCTTCGCGAACATAACAGCGGCGAGCTTGCTCTGAGCGTATGCGGCGCCGGTGATGAATTTATCTCTGTGAACAAAAAATTATTAATTAAATATCTGGACGATTGAAAAAAAACCTTGAGATATGGATATCGAAGGGAGCTTTTACTTGTAATTGATATCGTCAAAGTTGATGATTCCCAACTCATGAGCGCACGATGAAACGTTAATCACTCTGGAGCAATGAGTCGGCGTACCGGCGTCTCGTAAAAGAGGCATCAGCAATGATGTCAGTAAAAAGTGCGACAAATAATTTGTACCCCATTGCTGCTCGAAGCCGTCTTTCGTCTCGCCCCAAGGAGGGAACATTATCCCGGCTGAAAAAAAACCATTCCATTTTTCAGAGTTGGGCAAAATACAAAAAAATACTGAGAATAGAAAATATTAAATGCTATATGTATTTTAAAAATAAAATACTAAATGTATTTTAAATATAAAATACTAAATGTATTTTAAATATAAAATACTAAATGTATTTTAAATATAAAATACTATATGTATTTTAAATATAAAATACTAAATGTATTTTAAATATAAAATACTATATGTGTTTTAATGAGTGACAAAATAACTTGGCTCACCGTTGTTAATGAGAATGTCGATTTTTGTGTAATCGCGCTTAACATCCTCGGCGAATTTTCTCACGGATTCCAAGCTCGAATTATCCAACTGATACACTTTCGCTTTTCCATCCTCGATACCGGATTCTCTAATTTGCTTGATCAGATTTTCGCCGGCAGTCGGATTTCTACACGCTGTAAAATTGATATATATATATTTTGTTTTTTTTAATGAAAAATAAAAAATTGATAAATCATAATAAAAATCTATGAAAGAATAAATTGCGAATCGACTTACCGATAATTATTTCCATGTCGCATTGCATAAGCATTTTCACAACCTCCACGGCTATTCCCCTCGATCCGCCCGTTATGATCGCTGTGCTGCCGGTCTTTCGCGGCAAATCTTCAGAAAGCAGAGATTGTTCGTCAATAAGATAAATTCTTTTTTCTCGTGTTCATATAGTGGTGTGCAATCAAGGGTTTTTTTATTCGTATAACGTTATACCACAGAATGTTTTATTTTTCTTGATGAGAATTACATGTTATTTTCCCGCGAAGCATATAAAAAAATTACTTTCCAAATTCAGTAACTCGATACATGATGCAGATTGTTGAAAGTATTTATTTTTAGATGACATGTAAAATTTGCTCGAAAAAAAATACACCCACACATATACAGAGGCCCAGAAATTTACAGTAGAGTGCGAGAAAAAATAATTAATAAAAAAAAATGAATAATTCGTTTCTCACCAGTCTTGTTGTACTTCGCATCGCGCATATCGCGCAGCGTAGCTTTGAATCCTAAAAATTGATATCTCACTTGCATGATCATTTTACTGACGCCGAAGGAAACGAATTTTCGGGTTTTCGGACAGGAGCAAAACATCGTTACAGGCCGAGCGCAAAACGGAACAGTATTATAAAGCCGCGTATTTTTTTTCGTATGGGTTCAACACCTTACATTCGCTAAGCTTCCGTGACTCTCCACGAGTCCCCCCTTATCTTATGTTTTGCCGATATTTTGAGCCCTTCGAAAGGATCTTTCTTAATTTAATTGTTGCAACTGGACGGGTTCGATTGTCTTCGCTAGGCCGACGAGTGCGCGCGAGTTTTGCAACGAAGCTTGATTTATTGCGGTAAAATTTCTACGAGACTGAAAGTGTCGTAGACACGCGATAATTCACTCAACACTGAGAAGATATTGCGATCGTGATTCCTGCCAGTGAAGATTCGCAACCGCACCTGCGTGACGCGGAGTTTTTCACGCCGAAGGCCAACAATGTTATTACCATCATATGTCGATCGTTTCATAACAAAAAATGCATTACCACAGCCCGCGGCGCACATATTTATTGAAATAGGCTTTTCAGTGGAACGAGTTTCACGGAAGTATGTGACATATAGATAGAACTGATATTCGTATTATAGGTATAGATCAGAGTTGGGAAAATACTAAATAATACTGAAAATACAAAATATTATATGTATTTTAGATACAAAATATTCTATGTGTTTTAACCACAAAATATTGCATGTATTTTAAATACTAAATATTATATGTAATTTAAATACTAAATATTATATGAAATTTAATACACTTTTTTGTACATCACTTTCGTTTCGGTCGATGTATTTTTTTATTTTTTATTTTTTTTACGCGCGCTCAACGCGTCATTATTTTTTCCCGGTAGGAACGGAGAATTACAATTACGGCAACTCCGATGGGGAGAGATTTTCTTCAATTTTTCATAACGCGAACTGTAGGAATTAATTGTTGTCGTCGAACTAGAAAATTTTTAGGCATGGAACAAACTTGTTGAAAGAAAAAAAGAGAACTCTGAAAAATATCAATTTTTGTGGGATGTTACCCTGCGAGTAATTATCATTTTTGTACAACGATGTAACCGACAACCGGTAATTCCTTATGCAAGTGCATGACGACCGAAAAACGTTCGAAAAAAATATATAATTAATATTTGTTCAATTGGGTCGTTATGTTGAGTAATTTATTCGTATTAGCATACAGTTGCTCGTCACACGCGCTACTTGACAGGGACTCGATGCTCATTAGAATACTATTATATTCTTTATTGTTTTTATTAAATATTCATGTTTGACAAACTGCGAATACAAATTTATACCGTAATGTAATACAATCACTGTGTTTTTGAGTTTACATTTTTTTTGTGTATGAAATAGTTGTACGGAACTCGGAGAGTCCAAGCTCTCGCGTGTTCTCAGGCACTTTAAATATTGTATTATTCATTGTCGAGAATATTAATTGTACATTCTGTTTTTGTTTGTTATAAAATTATTTTATAAGATTATCATGATACGAACTACTGCAATAATCTCATTGATGTGTATAAGAAATTTCTTTAGAAAGTTTACTTATTAATAGAAAACATAACGAAACTAACGATACGCGTGCATAACAATCTATCGAAGAACAACATATCTGCGACGAAATATCAAAGTGGTATAACGTAGAAAAATTGTATCATTACCCACATAGCACGGAAATATTTTTGAAAGTTTGAAATATATTTTCCTTCAATCTTGAAAATATTGTATCATTATTAAAAAGATATTTGCGAAATGTTTTAAAAACATTTTAGAAATCTTTTTTTCTCATGAATTTTACATTGAAAAATGTTTCTGAAATATTCAAGAAACGTTTCGTTGGATTATATCGATAGAATATTTCAAAATGTTATTCCCATTTATTTTAGAAATATTTCGTAAAATTTGAAAGATTGAAAATATTTCTCAAGTGATTTCACAATATTTCGTGCTATGTGGGTAAATTATACGACAGCCAAGATAAACAGGACGCCTAATGGTCGTGGACTTTGCGTGGTTATTTTGTCATCGAATATATTCGATCTGATATCATTACCTTCTATTGCCTATGAGTGAACGTAGCTACGACAATAACCTAGTAATGATCATTCATCAAAGTACAAACGTAAATTGTCATCTTCGCGAAAAAAACGTGTAATAAAATTCACAAAACGTGTAATGAGATTCACAAAAAGTGTAATAAAATTCACAGAATGTGTAATGAGATTCACAAAACGCGTAATGAAATTCACAAATATTCGAAGAAATCTTTGAGCTTGACTTGCTCGAGACTGAGTTTGAAGAGACGCTCGCGCGTCGATGAGTCGTTGACCAAAGGGTTGACGGGACTCTCTCGGCAATTGCTGATGTATATTCCACCTCTGTCCTCGATATCTCTGCTGACCGCTGTGTATACTGTGGTAACGGCTCCCTGGACCGGAGTCTGGGAGAAGAAAATATTTAAAAACATTAATTACACAATAAATATCGAGTGCGCAAACTGTAGAGTGGTGTATCGAACTTTGCGCCGCTTGCTTCATCTCAAACTTTGAGCGCTGCGTTTATAGTCTTCAAAGCTTCGTTATCGTACCTTGAACAACAGTCTTGTGAGCAATTTTAATTTACTGAAGGAAGTGTTTTCGAATAAATCGGTGTCGACGATTCCCGGATGAATGGCGTAACAACGCACGTTCAGATTCTTCTCTGTGAGAAGTTGCTGCAAGCTCTTCGTGAACATAACAGCTGCGAGCTTGCTCTGAGCGTATGCGGCGCCGGTAACGAATTTATTTCTGTGAACAAAAATTATGAATTAAATATCTGAAAGATTGAAAAAAAAAAAACTTTGAGATACGGATATCGAAGGGAGCCTTTACTTGTAATTGATATCGTCAAAGTTGATGATTCCCAACTCATGAGCGCACGACGAAACGTTAATGACCCTCGCGCATTGATTCGGCGTACCGGCGTTTCTTAAAAGAGGCATCAGCAATGATGTCAGTAAAAAGTGCGACAAATAATTTGTACCCCATTGCTGCTCGAAACCGTCTTTAGTCTCGCCCCAAGGAGGGAACATCATGCCGGCTGAAAAAAACCATTCAATTTTTCAGAGTTGGGCAAAATACTGACAATACAAATACTATATGTATTTTTAAATATAAAATACTTTTTCATAACTTTGCTTGAGTACTTCAATTTCAATTTCATTTTTTGTTATAATCAAATTTAACTTTTGAAATTTTTGTTCGTAATTGCAATTTTTCCAAAATGTTATATAAAAATTTTATTCCTTTCTGTTAACATTTTCCAGGTATTTTAGCTCCAGATATTTCCACAATCATTCTTAAAATTCAAATGTGGAAGTAGGTGTAAAAATATTTTACAGTTTATACTTAATATTTATTTGATATATTTTAGGTATTTAAAATAACTAAAATATATCATGTATTTGAAATACTGCCAGTTCTGCAATTTTTGCATTAAAAAAAATCTATATATAGATCGATGGTAATAGGTGACAAAATAATTTGACTCACCGTTATTAATGAGAACGTCGATTTTTTTGTAATCGCGCTTAACACTCTCGGCGAATTTTCTCACGGATTCCAAGCTCGAATTATCCAACTCGTACACTTTCGCTTTTCCATCCTCGACACCGGATTCTCTAATTTGCTTGATGAGGTTTTCCCCGGCTGTCCGATTTCTACACGCTGTGGAAACGAATTTTTTATTTTTTTTTTATGAAAAAAAAAATTCATAAAAGGTAATAAAAATCTGTGAAAAAATAAGTAGCGAATCGCCTTACCGATAATTATTTCCATGTCGCATTTCATAAGCATTCGCACAACCTCCACGGCTATTCCCCTCGATCCACCCGTTATGACCGCTATGCTGCCGCTCTTTCTTGGCAAATCTTTAGAAAGCAGAGATTGTTCGTCAATAAGATGATTTCTTTTTTCTCGCGCCGTGTGCATATAGTGTGCATATAGTGTGCATATAGTGTGCATATACTGTGCATATAGTGTGCATATAGTGTGCATATAGTGTGCATAATCAAGAAACCATTAGACGAGAGTTTTTTTCTGCATATAACGGTACATCAAAAAATGTTTTCTTTTGCTTAACAAAAATTACATGTTATTTTTCCGTAAAGGAAATAAAAAAAATTACTTTCCGAATTTAGTAACGCGACACACGTCGCAGATTGTGGAATGTACTTTTCCAATCCCACTTAAAATTTACTCGAAACGAATAAAAAATCACTAAGGCCCAAAAATGTACAGTAGAGTGTTCGAGAAAAAAAAATGAATAAAATAAAAAAAAAATACAATTTAATAATTCATTTCTCACCCGTCTTGTTGTACTTCGCATCGCGTATATCGCACAGTATAGCTTTGAATCCTAAGAACTGATATTTCACTTGAATGACGATTTTACTGACGACGAAGCAGAGGAATTTTCGGCTTCTCGGCCAGGCGCAAAAGCTCGCTATGAGGCCGAGCGTGGAACCGAACAGTATCATAATGGCTTTGTATTTTTTTCGTACGGGTTGTCGTTCGACACCTTGCATTCGGTACGCTTCCGTGACGCGACTGATGGTGAGTACTCGCCGGACGCTCTCCACGGGTTCCCCGTTATTTTATGTTTCGCCGATACTTTGAGCCTTTCGAAAGTATGTTTCTTAATGTAATAGCTGCGACCGGACGGGGTCGAGTATTATCTTCGTCGGGCCGACGAGCCGGCGCGAGATTCGCAACGAAGCTCGATTGATTGCTTTACAATTTTTACAAGACCAAAGTTCTCTTAGAGGCGCGATAAATCACTCAACAGTGAGAAGATACCGGAAGGCACTGTCAGTGACGATTCGCGACCGCACCAGACTGTGTCAGCTCGAACAGGCAAAAAATTTTATTAGGATGATCTCTCGGTTAACAACAAAAATTTATCACCAGAGCCCACGAAGCGGGTGTTTATTCAATTAGGTTTTTCAGCTTGGTGAAGTATCGATCGTAGACCGTGGAGCGAATTGCATGGAATGTATGTGTTGTTTCAGCGTTACACGACATAACTGTGGCTAGGGCTGTCATAGTGACAGAAAGGCGTCGGATGGCTTAGGAATTCGGGCCACGTGGGTTAGCGGAGTCAGCAGGTAGGCTCTCCTCGCGGTAGTGAGCAGCAGTAAGTAGGTCTCAGAGTCGACGGCCCCTGCCGGCTGTAAATTCGCGGCCGTGTTTCGGGAGGCGAGGATTTCACCTCCGGTGAGGATATCGTGTAGGGAAATAAACTAGCTCCGCCATCTCGACATGGAAAAAATTCGAGGTTAACGTGAACCGGAAAAAATGTACTCGCGGTAGATAAGAATGGTCGTGGTCGCAACACCATCTGGCACCGGGGGGAAGTAACATCGCCGAATAGAGACCTCGAGGCCCGTTCGGTTACACAAACAATTGCAAGGCGACCGCGTCTAAATCACACGGAGATGGAACTGATGTTCGCATTGTAGGTGTAGATCAGAGTTGGGTAAAATACGAAAAAACACTGAAAATTCAACATTCTATATGTATCTGAAATATAAAATGTTTTTTGTACTTAAAATACATTGACAAGTACTTCGTTCGAGTATTTCCTAAAGTGGGTCGTTACAGTCAATGAAATTTCAGTTTCATTTTTTGTAATTAAATTTCACTTTTGACATTTTTTTTCACTCGTCATTTATCATTATTTTCCCCTCAAACTTTTTATTTTCGTTTGATATCCGACACTTTTCCATATTTGCCATTTTACATGTTCGTGCATTGAAAATTTAAGAATTTTTTTACATTTGAAGTTTATTTCGTATTTGATATTTAGCACTGGAAATCTGAAATTTTCTTTTTCTTTAGATCCATATCTAATGGTTTGACTTTGTATTTTCAACTTCGCATGAAAATTTGGCATTTTATACTTAATTGGCCCAAAAACGTCATTAAATACCAGACAAGTATTTCAGTACTTAAAATACGTATCGTATTTTAAATGTTGTATTTTATGAACGAGAAAAACCTAGAATACGTGTGACTTCGTTCGTCGGCACACACGCCGGACAACTGGGGGAATATCGAGTGAATTTTGCCGCCGGAATGCGCTGAAAGTCCCGCCGGTAAACTCGCCGCGGAGTTTCACGAGGCGAAGATTTCACCTCCGTCGCGGATATCCCGTACGGAAATAACAAGCGAGCTCCATCTCGATAACAAAAAAATTCGCGTTCAATACAAAACGGAAAAAATGCATTCGCTGTAGATAAGAATGTTAGTGTTGGTAACACCATCTGGCACCGGGTGGACGTAACATCGCAAAATCGAGAGCTCCGAGGCCCGTCGGGTTACACAAGCAATTACAAGGCGCTCTTGGCTAAATTACACGTAGGATAGAAACGATATTCGTATTATACGTATACACATATATACATGGTCGTGAAAAAAACTTGAATACGTGTGACTTTTTTGTTCGTTCGGCACACACGCTACACAACTGCGAGAATATCGAGTGGATTTTGCGTTAGCGAGTAGCAAGCAGTTCAACGTGAGTGTAACAACAATTCGGAGTAATTTTTTTTTTTTTTCAACTTTCTCGCGCCTCCCGTTGTGCTTTCCTCTTTGACACGTAAGCGTGATTCTCGTCCTCCTTGGCCGAAAAAGTAGGGCTATAAACCTACGATTTCTATTTGGTTAACTGTACAATTCCGGCTACTCTTTTGGAAAACTAGGATGACTTCGTCATTTCTTTTTTTTTTGCCGAATGTGACGCCGCGTTCGTTCGCGGAGGTTTGATCGTTTTGTGGACAAATGTCGGCATTCGTTTTTACCTCTTATCGCTTTTATTTAAATAAAATCTTCGACGCTGATTTATCGTAAATTCGACCGCTAGCCTCGATTTTGTTATCTTTGCAGAATGGAAGACAGTCCCAGCTCCGCACCCGACTATGCATCGCCGCCGGCGGAAAAAGGATGGGGCGTTCTGAAGCAGCACGTTATCGACAATAAAGTACGCGTCGGCCTGTGGGCCACGAGGGTCTTCAGTATTTTGTTTACCATAGGATATATCATTCCGCTATTCGGGTGAGTCGACCCAAGATCGACGTAGAATCGATGGGCCGTAAATCATTGATAACACGACTCATTTTGTGTTTTTTTATTTTCAATTTTTAAATATACTTTATTTCTTTAGAAACCCGTACAATGCCTACTACAAAGTATTGATGAGCAGCGCTGCGACAAGCGCTCTGCGACTTCATCAGAGAGTACCGAGAGTCCAGTTCAACACAGCGTTCGTGGAGCAACTCCTCCTCGAGGACTCGTGTCACTACCTGTTCTACTCTCTGATATTCCTCTACGTGTCACCAGTGACGAGTATCCTTTTAAAACATAGATCATTGTTAAACATTTTCTGGAAATTTTGCAAGTTTACGTAAAGATAGTTAATTGCTCTGGAATATTCGGAGAGAGCTTAGGATCACTTTATAGGATTTTATGACGTACTGTCATTAGTAATGTTACTGTAACTATGCATAGTTGACCCGAGAACACAGCGTATGGATTTGGTGGACTGGAACAATTTTTTTTTAATGTTTCTCGTTTTAAAACGGTTTGTCGATTGAGGCTCGTTTCCGAGAAAGAAGTAGAAGAACGTAACGTTTATGATATTCTATTGTACTATAAAATATTGTAGGGTACAATATTGAATTCTACAATATTTTATTGTAGAATTGTGACTTCTACAATATTTACTATAGAGCCACGTATATATTTACTGTACGTGTCGCCAGAGTAACGAGCATCCTTTAAAGATCGACGATTATTCAAAAGATATGGAATATATCAAAAGTTATGGATAATTAATTACTCTCGATTATCGGAGCGAGCTTACAATCCATTTCAATTTATAAGGTTTTATGCATTACCATTATTATTAATGTTACTGCAACTATGCATAGTTGATCCTGAAACACCACATACGGATCTGGTGGACTGGAACAATTTTTATTTTTTTAATTTAACTCTGTCCGAAACAATTTGTCGATTTACGCGCGGTTTTTTCTACAGTATTTACTATATCGATGTAATAGAACTGAAAAATATAGTTTTTCGTTGGCTTATCGCAATGTCGAAGACTCGTGTCCTTAGACTCGTGTGTGGTGCTTCGGAGGTGTAAAAATATGCGTGCAATCCCAGGGTCAATTATCGCCCGATCGAACAGTCAATCAATTCCTTAACGAAATTTCGCAGTGGTTTTGGCCCCGGTAGTTTTGTTCGCTACCATTCACTCCGCGAGCTACTCCCTTACGATGCTCGACGTAAGTCCAGTAATTAAGAAGCAAAAAACAATTCTTGCGAAATTGCCTCCATTGTGGATTACATAAGAAATTACAGAGTGCAAAAAGTAGAACCTATTCTAATAAGTGGTTTTTCTGTTTGGAAAAGTGTCTGGGTCACAACAGCTGGTGGGGAGCAAGGTTTCTGATATCCCTCATCGAATTCCAGTCACGCAATATCTTGCGTCTCTGCGCGTTGTGCGAAATCATGATATTGCCCCTCAGCATCATTCTCGTGTTCACGTGAGTTTTATTTTTTAGCTTACTCAGACCTCCTGGACAACGTCTGTTCGATTCTCGAGGAGTTTTTATAATGACTCGATATTTTATTTTAATTTTTTCGCAGTGGACGAGCCGGTTTATTCACGCCATTCATCTATTACCAATTCTTGAAGATGCGCCTCTCGTCGAGAAGAAATCCGTCGACGCGGAATATCTTCCACGAATTGAGAAGCGCTTTGGCGAATGTATCGATGAAGCCCGCTATACCGGGTATATTAAAGTGGTTGATAAACGGCCTGCTGACGGTGACGCAGCAGATGGCACCGAATCCCGTTCAACAGTAATCGATAAATTCGTTGTTTTTTTTTTTTTTTTTCGTTTGCATACGCGCGATCCACCGTGAAACGTTGACGGATCTAGCGTTCACTTCAACCACAGCTATTGAGGGTCCGCTCGATCGAACTCTATCTCTCTACCTATCTTTTGGACATCGACTGCGAAAATTTATAGATAACAAAAAAAAATTGTACGCGGCGCGCGTCGGCGACAATTGTACGACAATCGGTCAGGGATTAATCTAATGTCAAACGTTTCGGAATGTACGTCCTGGCGTCACGGGGGGGAACGTCACGTCGCCGAAGCGACGTGCACGACGCACGGAGTGACGAATTCAATTTTTTAAACCATTCGTACAAATTTTCACGACCTCTCTTCAGTCTGATATATCTGATGTTAAAAACTCATAGTAATTGTAGATTTGTCATACGAATTGTAGTTGCGAGATCGAATATTGCAGCCGCAAGCGTTCGTGTCTGTCGTTGGCGCTGCAAAGGCGATTCGACCCGACTTTGGTCACAAAATCAAAACACGATCGAGCTGATATACCAAGGGACGTATTTTATAAGCATTTGGTGCCGGTTCCGAGAGCACCTCGCGAAGGTATTGCGTATGGATGGATTAATGGTACTCGTTTATCTTTTTTTATCTTTAGTCGTGTAAATTAACAATGCCATAACTACTTTGTGACGTTCGTAGCTTGCATTTCTTTTCGTCCCGTTTTTACAGTAATAATAATGAATTTGGTGGTGCATAATAATGATTTTGGTACAAACCGTTGTTACATATGAATTTAAACGTCGATCTACGTCTGCACCTTGCTCATGTTTTTTTTTTTTATTATGATTTTAATTATATTATCGTTGCATAATTGTGATCGTGACGACATAGAGCGTTATACATATTCCGAATTCAACGAACTTTGTAACATTAGTATGTAAAACTGTTCGAAATTGTCATGGAAAAGGATCGATGGATCGTTACCGTTTGGGAATTATGGTTTGCGTCGTCGAAACAGTTTTTCTTTTTCGTACGAACAGCACCGAAAAATTTTTCTTTCGCGTATCCAGCCGCGCCGAACACCTAACGAATAAAACAGTGATCGACGACGGTATAATGAATTTCCTCGAATATTCGTTGGCATAACCGGTCGGTGGTAGACTCAATTATATTTATTACCTTATTTATGACTATTTGTTTACACGATTTAGTAATAATGTATCGTAGCAAATGATTTTGCGTCATGGTCTGTGGATGTTTCATTAATAAAATATAAGAAAAACAAGTTTTTCTTCTGGCCCGTTTTTTTTTTATTTGATAGTTTCAAAGATTGAAACCTTTGAACTATATTTCGAATCAGAGTTGGGCAAAATACTAAAAAATACTGAAAATACAAAGTACTTTTTGTAGTTAAAATACATTGATAAGTACTTCGTTTAAGTATTTCCTAAAATATTCAGGATTGTACATCAGAATTTCATACTTCTTTCGCATTTGTAATTTGGCATTTTGCAATGAAATTTTTCAAAAATGTTGCATAAAAAATATAGAAATATTCCTTTTTGTTAAAATCTTCCAAGTATTTTAGCTCCGGAGGTCAGCGTAAAAATATTTTATATTCTGTACTTAATTGGCCCAAAAACTACTTTAAATACCAGAGTAGTATTTGAGCATTTAATATGTCATGTATTTGAATTAATGCTCAGCTGTTTTTAATTAACAGCGAACGACGCCCTCGTACAGCGAGGCCATCAACTGAAACCGGAAGTCCGCACTCGACAGTGAAACGAGGAACTGCATGAAAAAAACTCTCCCAACAATCCAGAAATAATTTCACTAAAAATCGTAATAGAAATGGTAAAAGTAACGAGATAAGTATGCTCAGAGATGAATTCCAGGGTATTGGTGCTCGCCTCTCCATTACACCGTTGCCACTTCCGGTCGTTCAAACTCTCGTAACAGCTGAGCGTGTTAAAAAAAAAAATACAAAGCTTTAAAATATTAATCGTCACGAGAAAAACACTCGACGAGAATGCAATGTAAAATCGTCTAAAAACATAATCGTCCACTGCGAAGAATAAAAAGTTATCTTTGGCGTTTGGCAGTGAAAGTAAAGCAATCGTCGGACTCACTGCTGAGCGTTTATTTCGCGCCACTCGGAAAAACACTTGACCAAGCGCGAAGCACAATTGAGTTATGCAGTCGAGATTATTAACTCGTGTTTACGGGCGACGCGCAGAGCTGCAGACGGCTCTTTCTCCCAGTGCATTGAATAACATGCAAGACCCTTCACGACCATGGAGTGGAGGACTGTCGTGTTGACAGTGTTGGGAATAAGTCTATGTTTCTTGGTAATTCCAATAAGAGTCGGTCCAAGCTCCTCAGTGCAAGATGTTAAATTGTTCGAGGCTTACGTGTCCCGATACAATAAATCGTACAGACACGATCCGACCGAGTACGACCAAAGATTCGAAAGATTTCAGGTGAGTCATTCATGATAAGACTTGTGAAAATTTAAAAAATCATAAATCGTAAATAAACAATAATAAACAGGTAATAAAACTGAGGGACCAAAAATTTTCAACGAAATTTTATCAATAATAGTTTTAAGTTTCCATAAAAGACTTTCGATATAGTTTTAGTTCAATGGAAAAACAAGTGGTAGCGTTATCTAACGCAAGTCCGCGATTCTTTCGCGCTCGCGGTAATTCAATTCAATTGCGTACCGTCGGGTTACGTAAAAACGAGGTTTTGTTATTATAATAATAAAATAAATAGCAAAACTTAAGACTCGCAACCGGATGACAAACAATTTTCTACGAAATTGTATGAATAATAGTTTCAATCTTCTCTAATGAAAAAACACTTTCGATATACTTTTAATTCAATGGGAAAATCAAGTGGTAGTGCAGAGCTGGGCAGTATTTTAAATACATGATATATTGTAGGTTTTTTAAGTACTCAAATAATTCTCGAGTATTTAAAGTCAAATTCTAAATAAATAAAAAAATGTTCAATTTGCAATGCAATGTGGAATGTGACAAAAAAAATTTATGTCAAGTATGAAAAACAAAAATGTCAAAAGAGAAATGTAATTAGAAAAAAAGAAATTGAAATTTTATTGACTTTTATGACGTATTTCAGCAAGCACTGAAACGAAGTACTTATCAATATATTTTAAGTACAAAAAGTATTTAGTATTTTCTAGTATTTTCCAAAATCGATGTTTTATTATTACAATAATAAAATAAAAAATAAAGAACAAATAATAAAATTTGCAACCGCAGGACAAACAATTTTCAACGAAATTGTATCGATAATAATTTTAATCTTCTCTGATGAAGAACACTTTCAATTTACTTTTAATTCAACGAAAAAACAATTGTTAGCTTTTTCTAAGGCTAATATTGTCCTACCGTCGAGTTACGTAAAATCGGTGATTAATTATTTGCAGAGATCTCTTCGACACATCGAGAGGATGAATAAATTGCGCAATTCCGAGGACAGTGCGATTTACGGTACAACGGAATTTTCCGACATGTCGGAAGAGGAGTTTCTCAGTTTGACTCTCCGTCCGGATTTATCGACGCGGGGCCAGAGACACTTAAACGACACTCATCACCGAGATCATCGTTCGCACGGCGATAGAAATCGGTTGAAGAGAGCGGCGGGGATTCCCCCGAAATTCGATTGGAGAACCAAAGGAGCTGTTACACCAATTCGGAGTCAAGGCTCCTGTGGAGCTTGCTGGGCTTACAGCTCTGTCGAGTGTGTGGAATCCATGGTTGCTATTAAAAATGGTACCCTCAAATCCTTGAGTGTCCAACAGGTTGGTCCATAAATGTCGCGTAAAAAAAATATAACAAATAGATTTAAGGCTGATGCAGAGTTGGGCAAAATATTGAAAAATACTGAAAATATAAAATACTATATGCATCTTCAATACAAAAACACTGTTTGTAGTTAAAATACATTGATAAGTACTTAGTTTGAGTACGTCCTAAAGTACGTCGTAAAAGTCAATGAAATTTGAATTTCATATTTTCTAAGTAAATTTTTGTTTTAGTTAATTTTTTTCATAATGGAAAATTCAATTTTTTGCGTAATTTTCCACTTTTCCACATTTGCCATTCAATATGTTGCATTGTAAATTTGTGATATTTAGAGTGCTGCCGAGCTCTACGCTGATGTTTCTTAAATAAATTCCAGATGATCGACTGCGCGGGCAATGGGAATTTCGGCTGCGAGGGCGGTGACATCTGCAGCCTTCTCACTTGGCTCCTTAATAAAAAAATATCCATACTCCCAGAAAAAGAGTATCCGAGTACCGGTCAATCGGCGGCGTGCAAATTAGACAAGTAAGAATTAAAAAATAAACTGCATGATTTTTTTTCTTCGATATAGCATATTCGTTTTAGAAAATACTATTGGATGATAAGAATATAATTTAGAGATAAAATAACACATAACTTCTTATACGGTGAAAAATAAAAGAGTAAAAAGCAAAGTACAATTAATAGAGCCAAGAAGTCCGAGTCTATAACAGCTTTTAAGGTGCAGCTATGCATATAGTTAAAGGGGAATGGTTGGAATTTTATTGACCTCGATACTAATAAATTTTTCCCATTTCATTTTTTGCCTCGTACTTTTGTTCATTATTTTCAATAATATAGTAAAATAGTAATATAGTATTCTAGTAATCTTTCTTTAATAATTAATAGCTGTCATTTATGTTTTCAGAACTAAAACTTCGAGTTTACACGTGAGCGATTTCACATGCGACAGGTAACATACTACGTTTACCTATATATAGATCCAATGACCTGTATAGCATACGCATACACTCTAATAACCACGTTGATAACTACTCGCACCTTATGTACCAGCGCGGTAATCATATTTATCCGCGTAGTGCGGGGATGAGACGCGAGGAATTCGATCAGCATCGCGTGCCTTTCAGGCGCCCACGCACACATGTAAACGCATCAGATAAAAATATTGTCCCCCACAATGATCTGTCTTACGCACACCTCGTTCGTTACGTAAAGCTATTGGTTAACATTCATTTAATCCCCGTCGCAGCGTTAGCCTCGATGTGCCCGACGTTATTGCGCTATGCCTATGTCCTCTTCCACTCTGCCTTTCGATATTCTCCGTCCCTGATGAAAATCATTCTCTGAATATGTCTGAAAATTTATCAGAAATTTTGCAAAGTCCTCTAAATTTCTCAAAGTTTTCACACTTTAAAAAAAAAAGTCAAAGATTGTTCTGTATATAAATATTCCTGATTGTTCTGAAAATCTCTGATTTTCCTTGCCATCTTCTCTGAAAAAACTATGAACTTTGTTGTTCTAAGCCTGTTTCTCTTCTGTGTTTAGAAACCATTTTCTGAAAAAGTTACATTTTCACTAATTTTCTCATACAAAATATACATAAAGTCTCCTAGAAAGTTTCGGGGAACGTCCCAATTTTTAATGAAAAATTCTCCTTATGTTTGACCGACGATAATTTTCAGAATTACTTTGAGACTACGAAGTAACTATGAAGAGATATTTTCCGCGTCTATGTATATTATTTGTATTTTCAGCTTTGCATGCAAATCTGGCATTATTCAAGATTGTAAATCAGAATTTGATAGTTATTGCAAATCTGTAATTTGGCATTTTTATTACCGACCGCGGTATTGCAGCACGCACTTAACAACGGTCTTTCCGCAGTTTCGTCGGCGCGGAGGACGAGCTGCTCGCGTCATTGGCGAATCACGGACCAGTGGCCGCGGCTGTCAACGCTCTATCTTGGCAAAATTATTTGGGCGGTATAATACAATTTCACTGCGACGGAGCCTTCGAGAGCTTGAACCATGCGGTTCAGATTGTCGGTTACGACAAAACTGCGGCTATACCTTACTACATCGTGCGAAACTCGTGG
The DNA here is from genome assembly GCA_917499995.1 of Ichneumon xanthorius. NCBI lineage: Eukaryota > Metazoa > Arthropoda > Insecta > Hymenoptera > Ichneumonidae > Ichneumon > Ichneumon xanthorius. The sequence continues at coordinate 11,996,977 of OU824205.1, read as the reverse complement.
GGCACTCTGTTCGGGAACAAGGGCTACCTCTACATCGCGATCGGTAGCAACATGTGCGGTAAGTTTACCCAGCGAATCCTGGTACGATTCCCTAGCGGATCGGAGCAACCGAACGGTTTGCGTCACAGTTGCTTTTTGGTTGCTTTTCGGCCTGACGTTATTTTTCGGCTGGGAATGAAGGTTTTCGATTGCAATGGGTGGTTGCTTTCTATTTTCTAGCCACTCAATTTAGCTAAAAATAATCTAAAAAAAAGCATCCGTAGTTTGCTTTTCAGCGGCGTGCGCGACGTCGGTGAAGATCTAAGGCTTTTGAACTTGTTGCAGGTATCGCTAACCAGGTGTCCTCCGTTGATGTTGTCTTCAAATGACGTAAATCGAATAAACTACCGTGGCAAATCGACGCGACGAATGAGGTGATATATGATATAAAACGATTAAAAAAACGACAAATTTGCTGGGAACAGACGTGGTGTCTTGTACAGGGTCGAAATAAAATTGAAGGACTTTCGAGTACCGACAGAAACGATGGAAATGAATAGCGAGGGATTTAGATAGAACAAAAAATTGATTGACTGTAGGAGTCCTGTTATTTTACTGTCACAAGTGCGAACTGTTGTTAAAAGAAAAAAGCAAAGCTCAACGATAACAAAAATGCTTTAAAAATTGAGTTCGCAAATCGTTCGACGAACGCCCATGACGTCGTACAAACGAAAACAAAGATGTGCCTTATCGTATATATTTATACGTACTAGTGTCTATTTTTTACGTGTTCGATGTCGAAACATTATATAATTTTAATAAAAGAATATAGTCAAGACGATTTGATTTTTCTTGTTTGTTTCTATATAAGTAGATTAAAATGCCCCGTCGATTGTCCACGAAGTCTCGGAGATTGTTTTGATGTTTCTTTTTATTTGTAACGAAAAGACTATCCATTGTCGAGCTCAGAGCGAACCTTCGACCGAACTTTCCGAGTTGTTCAGCTCGAGCGTCTCGTCCTCGGTGCCCCAGCATCCCCAAACAACTGTCAATTTTCTCTTCATTTGTTTCGTCAACGGTGGTATGAGGTTTCTCGGTATGAGAAATGTCGAGAGGTTGAACAGATCGAGGAAAACTTTGTAACGATCGCTGTGGAATAAAAAGAAAAAGAATCGATAAGACTTCTCGGCTTATTTTTAAAATCCAATAAAACAGGGTCGTGGGTTTCAGTTATTTTCACAAAAAATTTGCTCTTGACCAATAAATAACCGCTGCACTCTGAGGATGCTCTGAACCGTCCGAGCATTGGAACCTTCACCATAGATTCTCTTTTACCTGAGCGTCGACTTCAGATAGTGATAGCCGGAAGAGCCTCCCGTACCGAGCTGCTGCGAGCCGATCATCCTCTGCACCATTATAACGTGATTATCTGAAAAAATATCAACGTTTCACTATCATTGCCAGTTTCTCCAAAACTAAGGAAAAATAATAGTACATTTCGATACGAGTGCGAAAAAAACTTTTTATGTCACTGGGTGGGAAAATGGCGGTTTTTTCGCACGCCTCGCGTGCGAAAACCCCCCTTTTCACACCTTGTGAAATAAAATTTTGTTCGATACTCGGGCGAAAAACGTTTTCTGAACTCGTGTGATTGCAACACTCGCCTTCGGCTCGTGCTGCAAACTCACACTCGTCAGGAAAAAAATATATATATTCTTCGACGTTCAGGAAAGTCGCGTCTGTCTCTTACACCTCCATTTGGTGATCAGAGAGTCGATGTCCATCAGGGCCGTGAGAATCTGATGCGGCTGGCTGAAACGTGGCTCGTCACGGTAGAGCGTTATCATAACGGCTCCCTGAAGGGCCGCGTGGGTGAATCTTCTCTCGCCCCTTGATACCAGAGCTTTGTGGTGCGACTCGTTGAATATCGTGTCGAATATTGCCCGACGCGATGCCACGTTCGCCAACATGTATTTCCGCAATTGTTCTTTCGGGACTTTCTGAAATGTATTATTATTATTATTATTATTATTATTATTATTGATAAAAAACGCTAAAACTGCAGTGGTTTATTAATTATCACGAGTCACAGATAAATTACAGAGTTCACAAGTGAGTTACTTGGTTGACAGATAAAAGTATGTTTCTTTTTGTTACAATGCGAATGTAATGAACTGTCTTTTTATTTTATTTTATATAAAAAAAAAATGTTTGTACCCGAGCCGCTTCTTCCTGTTCGGCGAGCATGTGATCGACGGACCTCTTGTATTTGCCCCAGAAGTCGAAGCTACTCTCTTCGATGCCCGGCGTCCTGGCGAGCCAAGCTTGGACCAGACAGCTGAGGCTCGGTTCTTCTTCCGATCGTCTTATCGCCTCCACCGCTTTTGGGTCCCGTCCGAAAACTCTCGTGTAACATTGATTGTAACGCACCCGATGTTCCTGCTTGATGCCGAGTTTGTTCTCCAGCAGACGAAACTGCAGCGACTGAAACCCCGAAGCTGGACAAAGGTAATCCCTGAAGGCCATGAAATCGAGCGGAGTCATCGTCTCCAGGATGTCCACTTGATCCACGAGAAGCTGCGAGAAGGAACCACAAAAATGAGCGCTGTTTTATATTTATTGTAGACGAGGGTGGGGCAAAATGACCTCGGTGCGAAAAAGCAGGGTTGGGCAGTATTTTAAATACATGATATATTTTAGGTATTTTAAATACTCAAACACTTCTGTGACATTTAAAGTACATAAAACATATTGGATATCAAACTAAAAAAAAGTTCCTGGAAAAAATAATGACAAATTTCGAAAGCGAACCGAAAATTTAATGTCAAGTGTCAAAAGCAAAATTTAATTAGAAAAAATGAAATTGAAATTTCATTGATTTTTGCGACGTATTTTAGGAAGCGCTTAAACGAAGTACTTATCAATGCATTTTAAGTACAAAAAATATTTTGCATTTAAAACACATGTACGAGTATTTTCTATTTTTTATTTTCAATATTTTTTTGTATTTCGCCAAACTCTGCGAAAGAGTACCTTTTTTTACTCTCGCCTAATTTGCCGTTTCTTATCAATCGAACGTTTCCGAGTCAGCCAACTCTTTTACCCTCGGAAAAAGCTCACCCTTCGATGCGCGGTGAATAACGGAATTATACCGAATAAATTTGCGTCCCCCTCCTATAAGATAAATTAATATTCCAAAAATAAATAAAAATCGATTATCCGCTCCGGCTTGACCAAACCATAATGGACAGTTTCCCGGGTGTTAGGTTGCGTCGAGCGGCCGTAGGACGCACCGTTTGTATTTCTATGGTTGCGGCTCGGCGTTCGTTGAACGCCGCAATATGACGCGAGGCACCGTCGGAGCAACAGCGTTCAATATTTTTTACCTCGGATATTTCGTCTCGAATTATTATTATTATTTTTTTTTTTGCAATACTTAGATCGCTCGATGATCGTTCTGGTCACCCGCAAAAACGAAACGGCCGACTAATATCCATCGATACATAGAACATATAAATATACGAGACGGTCTATAATATATCTCGCGTAGTTTCGTCATACGATATAATATTTTAATACTTTCTTTTTTTTTTTCTTTATACGTCAGCTGTATAATATTCCCACGGCAATATGTTTCGAAGTAGGATATCGCGGGACAGGTCTCGAATGACGTAGTGGCGTACGAAGAGAATTCCCCGAGTCTTCGAACTCGTCGTCTTTTCAACCGCACCTGCTACGGTGGATATTGCGGTATCGAAAGGGCGTCAATCCGGGGGGGATCTCGTTGCCTAACTGCGGATACACGGGGCGTGTGTCATTCCCTCGACTCGGCCAACTCGTATCGCATATCGTTTGGTCATATCAATTTACACCCTCGCCTCACTCGGTACTCTATTTGTACCGTTGGGTTCCCACAAGAGGCGAGTCGCCCCTCTCGCGACGGCGGGAAATTATTTTCAGAGACGCGCGATGATGAAGAATATATTGAGCGGAGAAAAGAAAATTATTTTTTGTCTCCATTAATTTTTATAAATTTATAAATAAATAATAATGATAATAAATTTGTATGGTTAATGATTGTATCGATGGCTTAATTTACACGTTTCGAAGTGGATTTCGAAAATCCGAAATCACTCCCATACGCTATATTCTTGAGATTTCAGCCATCATAGCATATCGAAGTGGATTTCAAAAATCCGAAATCATTCCCAGAGCCTAAAAAATTATTCAAAATTTTGTCGGAACAATGCATTTCCGACCGAATAACCGATTTCATTAACGAAAAAATTCTAAAAAATTTTTTCGTTAATGAAATGGATTTGTAAATATGCCACTTGAAAACAATGGCGGAGGATTTAATTCGATATCTCGAAATTTTTTGAAAAAAAGTGCCGTTTCGCAAAATTTAACATAACATCGTCTATAATATGCCCTACTGACGTCAGACCATCCATATTGTTAATAATAACAATTTCGATAACAATAGTTATTATTATCATCATATAAATTAATTTTTATAAATTTATAAATAAATAATAATAATAATAATTATTATTATTATTATTATTTTTTAAAGTACGACACGTTTGGCGATTTTCACGCGTAACTACTATCGATACGAGTCCTTGACCCAACTTGAGTAATCGAGATCTAAGTGATCTCTTGAATAACATCGGAGAGTCGCGAGAGATGTTCTTTGCGAAATCGTGGATCTACGCGGGTCTCTCCTCTCGGCGAGGCGAAACCGGACTTTAACAAATCGAATTACTACCCCGACAGTAACGCAACACCCCCGACGGAATGACGGACGGCGTTTCACCCTTGCGCATTATCTTCCGCGCGTACACATGAGCCGACGCAACGCTTTGCTAATTGGCTTGTTATAGCCGGGGTTCGTTCACCCTTCAGCGCTTTATCACTGTCATTGTCATTCGTGGTTTAACGGAGCAATTAAATTTGTACTATTGGCAGTCGGCTAAGCCGGATGTTTATGTTACGTGACCCATTATCTCAGTACAGAGAAAATACAAATTGAAAAACTTGCAAATTGAAAATTGAATTTATTCGCAACGCTTCTTCTACGAGAAAGCATTTTCTGTACTTTTGGCTTCTACATAGAGAAGCTTCGCGAATGGAATATTATGAGAAAGTGATACGAAAATTTCAATTTTCAACTTTTTTCAACGTCAACTTCGTTGCGTACAAAAAAAAAGGAACTGAACTTTTTTTAATGAAATTTTGAAAACACATCGACTGTGTGTGAAATTTTAGTTTGATCAGTCGAAGCATTCCCGAGATTTAGCGGTTTAAATTTTTTCGCAGCTGAGTCTCTCTCACACACACACATCCATCCGGACATTTTTACTAAACGTGATTTTTCGATGTTTTCGAACATTCGAACATTTTTGTTTTTGCCAAAACACACCAAAACCTCCTCTATACGGAAGCAAAATGAATTCAATTCAATTTCATTTTTTTTTAGTTAAAAATTCATATTATTTCTTATAGAAAATTATTTGCATGTGACGAGTCAACCTATAATTTTAGTGTGTCTATTATTTACAAGTCGTAAAAAAAAGTATGCTTTTTTATAATGTCAATGGGGCGACTTTCTTCGTATGAAAAAAAAGTGCTGGTATTTTTTTTAATTCCATTTTTTATATTGTGCTTTTATAATCTTTCACCTACTTTGAGTATGAGGACGATACGATTGAGCCTCTTGAGGATCTCGAGTGTCCTCGACTCGTCGAGACGCTGGCAGGTAATCGGTTCCTTACTGTAGGACGCGCCGTCACTTCCGGAGTCCGATCTGTTGTAATCCTCGACTTCCGTATTGAACAAACCCCTGACGGAGTCGAGTTCGTAAATAATTTGCTTGAACCATAGCTCGTACGCTGGAAATCATTCATTTTCTTCCTATTCGTATTTAACAAGATTTATCTCAAATCTATAATTTTTTTTATGATTTTTTTTTTTCGTGTACCTTGATGAGTGATAATGAAGAGATGCTCATCGTGAACTTCCTTGTCGTACTCGGCGCTGAGTAGCCTCTGAGCCGAGAGAATTTTGTCGAGGGACAAATATTCACCGTAGAGGAGTCCGGCGTTTGGACCTTCCGTTAGCTGATCGCCGTCCTGACTAGTGTCCTCGCTATTGAGGAATATTTTTCATGAGTGCGCGGGCGAGAGCGACAGAAGGATGGCGTCGATCGAGGACGAGCGCGATCGAGAGATAACGAAGAATCGTTGATAAGGACTTAATTATAAAAAGATCGAGGACGAGCGAGGACTCAATTATCCAAAGGCGTAGTTGAGTCTCGATCGTCGTCGCGAAGGTTCGTACTTTGTGTAAACGACAAAAGGCCAATAAACTTTTTTCTTTCATTTCATTTATCACATAGCACGGCAATATTTTTGAAAGGTTTCAATATTTTTTTGAAATATTTTACGAATATAAAAAAATATTTGTGAAATGTTTTTTAAACATTTCAACGCATCACTAATCTAAATTAGTGATAGATTAATGATTCCATCACTAATATAAATCGTATTTATACACACCCGCGTAAACACGGAACGTTGGTAGAAATATTTCGGTGAATCATGAAATAAAAAATATTTCACAACATTTTGTCACTATGTTTGAAAAATATTTTAGATGTGTTGAAAGATTAAGTATGTTTCTGAAATATTTAAGAAACATTTGATTGGAATATTTCAAAATATTATTTTTCTTATATTTCAGAAACTTTTGGTAAGATTTGAAAGATTGAAAATATTTATTTGCCCTGTAATTGTTCCACACTATTGTGAAAAAATAAGGGGTTAAAAACTCGGCGAAACTTATAATTCCGAGAACGAAAACAAAAAAATTTATCGCAACACGTGACAACGGTGATGATGGACAACTTTTTGTTTACGTTTTTCTTTTTAATCACTCCCCACTGACCAGTCAGCTGGAATTTCGTAAAAGCCACGAGATGCTGATTACGAAATGATCCGGAGACGGGTCAGGAGATTATCGTTTTTAATGGACAACGAGCGTTATTGTATTTTCGACATTGAGACGCTTTTTTATTACGATTGCACGATTATAAAAAAAATTTCTTGAACCTTGAACTGCAACAATATTTTTTCCACGATGACCTTGAGATTACGAATAAAAAAACTCTACGCTTCGTTGTTTTTCAGCTGTGCAGTGTACAGTTCTCCGGAAAATGGTTTAATTATGTAAAAGTTTAATTATGTAAAAGTTTAATTATGTAAAAGTTTAATTATGTAAAAGTTTAATTATGTAAAAGTTTAATTATGTAAACGTTTAATTATGTAAAAGTTTAATTATGTAAAAGTTTAATTATGTAAAAGTTTAATTATGTAAAATTTTAATTATGTACAAATTTAATTATGTAAAAGTTTAATTATGTAATAGCGTAGATTTGATAGAATAAAATTTAATACATTTTTTTTCTTGCAACCAACTTACATTTCATTTCCCAAAGGACAAGCCATACTTCCGTTTTGCTTATCAAAACTGAACTGATTGTTTTTTTTTTTTTATTGATAGCACAAACTCGTCAACAGAATATATTTTCGTGAATTCTTTCTTTTTTTTTGTCGTCACCGAATTTATTTTAATTAATTTATTTGACACACAGTCCGACAGTAAAACAGATATATCGCGTCACTTTGGCAACAGATTTTTAAAAACTGTGCAACATTCGGTAATCAATAAGGAAAAAAAAACAAGTTGATCGAACTGTATTTATTTTGCGAGGGAATAACACAAGCGTGCTTAATCCGGTGAGAGCTCGTGCGAGGCGCGTCGGAAACTGGCGTTGACTCGTGTTCCGTCGACATGCGCCCCTCTCATGCTCAGGCGGAATCTTCGAAGATCGCGAAAATACCCAATGGCAGCGTCTAAGCAAGAGAAAGGCCAATAAAGCCCCGTAAGAGAATTACTACGACGCTGTCGCTCCACGAGTGCAGCTTCGATAAATCATCGCTATCTCGACGATAGGAGACGAAATACCTGCGGCTGGAATAAAAAAAAATCCTCTTGCGCATGCGCCATGCATCTCGAATCTTTAAAATTACAAACGCTCTTCGCAGAAACCAACTTGTTGTTGCCCTTCAAGTAAAACTTCTATAAAACATCGCCACATCGACGATAGGGAACGAAAAATGTGTCGACTCGAATTCGATTAAAACTATCCTCGTGCGCATGCGCTATAGATCTTAAATCGTTAAAATTACAAACGCTCTTCGCAGAAACCAACCTGTTGTTGCCCTTCGAGTAAAACGTCTATAAATCATCGCCACATCGACGATAGGGCACGAAAAAAGTGTCGACGCGAATTCCATTAGAACGATCCTCGTGCGCATGCGCCATAGATCTAAAATCGTTAAAATGATAAATGCTCTTTGCAGAACCAAACCTGCTGCTGTCCTTCAAGTAAAACTTATATACGGTAGAGCGGGGCAAAATGGGGCAGCGAGCAAAACGGGGCATGGGGCAAAACGTCATTTTCCACTAATTTTTGGATGCCCGAATTTGCCCCGTCGATGCATCAAGCTTTTCTGCCCCGTTTTGCCACCTTGTCCGATCCAAAAATGATTGGAAAATTTAGTTTTGCCCAAAAACCCCGTTTTGCCCCATTGCCCCATTTTGCCCCGCTCTTCCCTACATCATCGCCACCTTGACGACAGGCGAGGAAAAACGTGTCAACTCGAATTCGATTAAAACTATCCTCGTGCGCATGCGCCATAGATCTAAAATCGTTTAAAATTATAAATGCTTTTTGCAGAACCCAACCTGTTGTTGTCCTTCAAGTGAAACTTCTATAAATCATAGCCACCTCGACGACAGGGGCCAAAAAACGTTTCGACTCGAATTTGATTAAAACTATCCTCGTGCGCATGCGCCATAGATCTCGCATTGCGAAAGTGCGAAATGCTCGTAGCGGTATAAAAAAAAGAAATCTTACCGATTTCCAGTCAATTATTCTTTTGGTCCGGTATTTAATTATGTCGGTACATGTATCGTTGCAAAGCTGGTTTCTGTACTGTGCAGATATGAAAGGGGAGATCGAACGCGCGCCGAGCGACATCTGGCAGCGATTCGAGGAACGAAAAAGTTGCGTATCAACGTAACGGATAAGTGCTCGGCCGCTGTAAATGTAGCGACTACATTATACTCGTGCGTGTCCCAATACGAACATGATTCAGCATTAAATAAACCCGATGCACGAGAAAACTACACGGTTGTTATCATCGTTCTCAGGGTGATTTTTCATTTTTATTTTTTCTTATTTTAGACACGAAACGTTCTCGTCATCGCGTCTCAGCGTTTTTGGTCAGTGTGGGTACATTTAGTTGATAGAGTGCGTTTCATATAAAACCATGGTGCAGCTATCTTGTATCAGAGCCGGCTTTTATTTGCGACATGGGATCCGAGCGATAATCAGACTCCGGCCAACCGCATCGCCGGGCAACGATCGCTCACGATCTGTCGACGGCAGCTCGCCCATTCTTTCACAAACACTCAACGTAGCTGGAAGCTTCTCATCGCAAATTCGCCAGTTCTCGTGAGTAGTAATTGGTTTATATAAAAATATGCATTTTTTAATGACAGTTCGGCGAGAGATTTTTAATAATTTTCGACTATATGGAAACATCTTATCCGCGATGACCTTGGAATTAAAAAAAACACTGTACGCCGGCTGCAGGTGTTTATTAATAAATTAATAAATTAATTAAATTTATTAATAAATTAATAAATTAATTAAATTAATTAATATTTATTTATTTATTTATTTATAACGGGCTGGGTCCAATTACCGAAACAATGGAAAAACCATCGTCCAGTGAAAAATGTGAGAGAAATATAAATTGCTTATAAATGGCACAAAATGAGCACTTATCTAATATATATTTTGAAAAACTGTGCATTTGTTTGGTTGGTTGTTTGTTTGTCCTACTGCCCCCCCCCCCCCTCGCCTCTGTTCCATGAAGCTGACCCCCTCCCTTTTTGATGAAGCTTAAAGAATTCTTATTGTATTGGAGATGACAGGAAATTCAATTTCCTGTTCAATTCAACAAGAAAATCCTAAAATGTAATTTGTGCAAGAAAAAAAATGTAGATCTTCATTTAATTATACATTCTTCAGTTTCCATACTGAAAATTAACGCCATAAGAATGGCGGGGCCAGCTGGGGCGGGGGGAGGGGAGGGGGCAAATATTCAAACCAACCAACAAACAAATCCAAACAAAGTTTTCCAAAATATATATAAGAAGAAGGGAGTGATTTCAGATTTTTGAGTTCCACTCTTATATGATATGAAAGTAGAAATCTCGAGAATATATACATTTGCAATTATAAAACAGGGTTGATATACGTATTACAAAATTCGAGAAAAAAATCGGAAAAAGTTGGATGACCAATTTTTTTTAGGGGAAAAATGCCACGACCGATTGTTTATCACACTGATGGGAGTCCGCCAAGCCGAGCGGTTAGGCTCACAGCGGCAGCAATAGGACTCGACATAGATGCCCGAAACGTTGATTTGCTCGCTGGCGAGCATCGTACCAAAGAATTTCTAAAGGTACACATAAACGCTCCATTATCATAAAAAATGTCGGTATGGAATTTTCACCAAGAGGCGAATTCTAAAATAATCTCATATCCTCGGCAGTTAAATCCACAACACACAGTACCGACCCTTGATGACAATGGATTTGCCGTTTGGGACAGGTAATAATAATTAAAATAAAAAAAATTTGAAAATTTTAATAAATTAGAAAAAAAAAATCAAAAAAAAATCTAACGATAAGGAAAGTCAGAAGGACGTACTCGCTGCGGTACAGGCATGAAAGGTACGCCCTTCTGATTTCAGTCGGGCGATGTAACAAGTCTATTAGCCAAGTTACGCAACGAGGATACACGTAACCTTGCCATCTTTTTCCACAGTCACGCAATTATGTGCTACTTGGTCGACAAGTATGCTAAAGACGATACCCTCTACCCGAAGGATCTCCGCCGCCGGACTCAGCTTAATCAGTATCTTTACTTCGAAGCTGGTGTTCTGTTCCCGCGTCTACGATTCATTGTCGTGAGTCACCATAAATATATTGCATTGTCCTTATGTTATATTTATGATTTTTTTTTTAATAAGGTTACAGTCATTGCGAATTACGCAAGTCATTACCAAACCACTGCTGTTACCAAAAACACTTTTTCATTTGAAATGTTTGTTTATGTTTCTATCCTTTTTATCATATAAAATGAATTATATTTTTTAAATTAAATGTTGCTGATTTTTGGCTGCAGACTGAAACACATTCAGGAAAAATTTGGATTCAAAGTCGCCTCAATAAAATTGTCATTTTTTCATTCACACTATGAGCTCAATAATTGCAGGCATTTATAAATTAGGCACGAAACTCTATATATGTATTTTTTATTGATTGATTTCCTTTTGACGCCGATTTTTATTTTCTGCAGTTCCCGGTATTTATGAGAAAGACGACTGAGGTCTCAGCGGAGAAGATGCAATTGCTCGAGGAGGCTTACGGGCACTTGGAGAAATTTTTGGAGGGTAAACAGTGGCTGGTCGGTGATTCTTACACGATCGCCGACATCAGTTGCGTCTCGACGATCTCGAGTATAATGGTTAGGCGAATTTTTTAATGATCCCTCTGATCTATTATCGGCTCGAACGATAAGAAAACAATGACTGATAATAATAATTTTTTTTCTCACAATCACCAGTGCGTTCATCCAATCGATAATTTTCCTAACGTCAAAGCTTGGCTGAAACGTTGCGAGGACAATTTGCCGGGATACGCTGAAGTCAACACTCCGGGCTGCACGATGTTCCACAAGGCCGTCACAGCACTTATTACCTCGAAGGGCAAACTGTAAATTCTAAAAATTATCAAATCTCTATGACTGAAGGACTTTGGTCGATGGCCAATAGGCAGCATATATGTGATTTAAGTATGTTATGTATCGAAACTGTTCAATATCATGCACTGTCGATAAATTCAGTACTACTTCTACTACTATCAAATCTCTCGACGATAATGGTACTTTTTGATACCATTTTTTTCTAAGGTTGTTTTATTCCAAGGTTAAGTGCCGTTCAAGCGAGCAGCGTCGATAATTAATTTTAAGCAAAAAAATGTATTTTTTAAACGTAAAAATAAAAAAGCCTCATTATCACTTTAGTCATAATTTAATCTGCGCAATAGCTCGCGTCTTAAGAATGTTTCGGCAAGATGAGCCATCATCTTAACTGGCTGTATATAGATATAGGGTTTATGTAGGTTCAAACAAGCATTGTCAATGTTGGAAGAATCAATCGAAGATACAAATGTCCCACTGCACTTACGCACAAAAAGGCCAGCAGATTCATGTTCAGCGCACAAAAATACGTCGGAATACGTCGCAGTTAATTTTATAAACGGAAAAAATATTTCATACGGACAAAAAATATTTCATAAAAAATTCCAAGGCTACCCCTTTTCAATCCATTTTTCACGTTTTTCAATGTCCTCCAATGGCACGATAAAACAATTCTAAAACTTCGCACAAGGGCCTATCTTGTGTATTTTTTCCTGTAGAACACGATGGGCACCCCGGATTTTTCCTCGCTCCATTGAGAGCCGAGATATTCACCTTTGAAAATCACGAAAATCGACATTTTTCCAAAAGTGGCTCAAAAGTGAAAATCGTTGTTCAATTGATTTTTTTTTGTTTCAAGGCTATATTCCACGTATTTTTTCCCGCTGATCACGAATATGACAATTATTTTACTCCCAACCCAATATTTTTCATTTAAATGCCAAAAATACGATTTTTCGTACATAAAATCGAGACTTTCAATGTCTCACTGTACTTTAGCCCCAAAAAGGCGAAAAAATACGTCGAAATATGTGGCAGTTCATTTTAAAAAAGCCAAAATCATTAACTAAACTAAATATACATTTTTAAACAAACTCAAATTTCCGGGAAATAAAAATTTCAAGGACATTAGGTGAAATTCAAGGACATTCCAGGACTTTTTCAAGGTCAGGCAAAATTCAAGGACAATTCCAGGACTCCAAGGACTTCAAGGACCGCTGAAAACCATGTTATTACTTTAGCTATAATTTAATTTGCGCCAGCTTGCGCAATAAGAATGTTTCGGCAAGATGCGGTGGTCGAGCGGGCCAAAAAAACACCCCGGGTCAAAACGGACCATTTTTAAATATTTTTTCCCGCGACATAGAAAAATAAAGGAGGGCGCTGTTCCGTTTTGCCCCGCTCCCACATACGAGCGAGGGATGCAACGGAGAAGACGACCCGCGCTATGAGATCCGATGAATTATCACGAGCTCGGTGAATTTCCTATTTGAGTGAACGACCGGTGATTCAATTAAACGCGAAGCAGTGTGGTTCGAAGGCGAAGGGGTTAAAGGATGGAGCGCACATCGAGCTCACGCAGGAAGAGCAAGATGGATGATACCGAGCGCGAAGGAAATAGAGAGGAAGCTGGCATTATACGAGCCAGGTTAGCGCACGAAGTTACGACGCGATCTTCCGTGGCTTTATGGACCACGATAGGCGAACGGATAACAACGCGTACGTTTCTCATACCTCGCCCCGCGACGCAATTCCTCGACTTACTTCGAGTTTTTACATAAAAATAACAAAACTATATAATATTTTACAGGAGATTCTCGGCTATCAGCTTCACGAGAACTCGGAACTCCGACGTCTTGATATACATGCTATTTCGCGGATGCGAATAACGCTGGACGGTCGTTTCAGAATTATGATATTCATCGCCGTTACTACTTTTATGCTCTCATTTGTATTTAAAGCTTTCCTCACACAGCTTCGTGCTGAATTGCAATTTTCTAATATTTATAGATAAATCATTACCAAAGATTTCTTTGAGATTCCGTTTTTCAATCATTAGAATTTCTTTGCTGCTTACTTTTATGCTCTCATTTGTATTTAACCCTTTCCTCATATAGCTTCGTGCTAAATTGCAATTTTTAAATATTTATCGATAAATAATTTCCAAAGATTTCTTTGAGATTTTGTTTTTAATTATTAGAATTTCTTTGCTGCAGGGAAATTTCTTTTATCTTGCAATAATCACTAAGCAGAATAAAAGTAAAGAAACAATTTTATGATCGAGACTCAAAATTGTTTATTGCAAATCTTTCCGTATGGATTCCTCGTAATGCTGATCTGATAACGCGAAAACATTCCCAAGTTCGGATACAAGAAATTGAAAGATAAGTTTAATTTTTTTTAAGTAGAAAATATAATAAAAAATAGTGCTGAAAAAAATGTATTTCCCAAAATCGATGAACCTTTCGATCTATCGACAGCGAGAAACGAGTTTTTGATTTTTATTCACGGTCACAAAATTGTTTATTGCAAATCCTCCCGTATGGTTCACTCGTAACGCTGATCTGACAGAGCGAAAAAATTCCCAAGTGCGGATACAAGAAATTTAAAGATAAGTTAAATTTTTTTTCAAGTTAAAAATACAATGATAAATAGTATTGAAAAAAATGTTTCTCTCCAAGGACCTTCCATTCATTCGCTACGAATATTCTGCTCTTTCACTTGTTCCCTTTTTGCGTCGAATGGGAATCAACAACAGTGTTCAATTTGCTGAACTCACGAAAAAGAAAATAAATAAATAAATAAAAAAATCAAATCAGTGAGACAGCGAATGAATTAATTGTACGGAAGGAAAGACGATAGAAGAGGGTTGACGGCTATCACAGCCAGACGATCTTGACGCGTTCTACGCGTTCTTCCCGGTGAAATCTAAGATATGGCTGTCAGATCGTTGCCGTTTTTGTACATGTCGGATCTGTCACCTCCTGTGAGGTCCGTTCTTCTGACGGCTCGTCTGCTCGGTGTGTCCTTGAGGAGGAAAGAGTTGGATCTTGGAGCAGGCGAGAATCGCGATGATTCTTACATTGAGGTACAGGAAAAAATTACCTCGAAAATTGAGCCTCTGATAACCAATTCTGTTTTTTTTTTTTTTTTTTTTTTTTTACGGCAACGTTTAGGAAATTTTGTCAAATTTTCGCCTCGTCACGTCTCAACGATGCCTCGCTCGTTCGCTGTGCCGAATGGCCGAGCAAACATGTTTTTACAATTTTTATAACCAGCAATTCATTTCTTGCGCGACTTGGCGATTACGTCTTGTACAAAATTCATGCGCGTCTTCAGTGGCGCTTTACATACAATGTCGCAAAAACTGCCGACGCTTCATTCGATAACGAGTGTCAATACCGTTACAAAGACTTTTCCAACGTTTTAAATAAACGTCATTGTAAAGAGAAAAAAATAAACATAAACTTCTTTTCAAATATCGCAAATCGCGAGTCGATCGTTTGAGGAGTGCAAAAAGAACAAATTGCAAATCTTCTCGTTTGTCTCGACAATCATTGTTAGCATGTGGCAAGGATAGGAATGCCATTACATTTTTGTAATGTTTTTTTAAAAATTTTTTCCGAAAAATCCGCAGAGTACCGAAAAAAGAAGAAGAAAGAAAAAAATGAACATAAACATAAAGTTTTTATTAAATATCGCAAAGACCGACTCAATCGTTTGAGTCGTGCAAAAAGAAGAATTGCAAATCTTCTCGTTTGTCTCGACAATAATTGTTAGCATGTGTCAAGGATAAGTGGAATGCCATTTCATATTTTTTTAATTTTTTGCAGAAAAATCCGCAGGGTACCGTTCCATTGCTCGAGGACAACGACTGCGTCATCTGGGATAGGTAACGACGTCCCGTCTGCCTTATCAGAGAGTATCAAGTGTAATAACGCATCGCCCCGATTAGTAATCCAAGAAAGTTACACTGAGAGAACGATATAGTAAAAACTACCATCTAAGAAAAAGTGCCCTAGCTAATTTTTTTGTTTATTTCGTATTTGCCCTTTTAACACTTTATCTTTCTGTGAGCCATTATTCTTATCAATGCTTCTCCTTATCGGAGAGTATCAAGTGTAATAACGCATCAGCCCGATTAGTAATTCAGGAAAGTTGCATTGAAAGAAGGATATAGTAAAAACTGCCATCTAAGAAAAATTACCATAGCTAATTTTTTTATTTCTTTCGTATTTCCCCTTTTAAGGCTTTAGCTTTCTGCGAGCCATCTAGCCATTATTCTCATCAATGTCTCTCCAATCCCCCACTCGATGTAAAAAAAAAAAAACCAAAAAAAATCTAAATTTTCCAAAAAGGCGCAATAAGTGTTAATCTAACATAGAACGAGCGCGATATGATAAGAAGTTAAAAACGAAGGAATATCTCTGCACGCAGCCTATACAAAGGGCACGCACTGTCCGGATACATCGCTTCCCGGAAGCGTAGATAGCGTCCTCGCTCGCTTACAGAAATTATTATTAATATAACCGAGCTTGAAATGCGAGAACGAAGCCGGCGAGCTCCAAACTGCAAATGTGTATTTGCATATAAATGATTTTTTCTTTTTCTCACAGTCACGCGATATCGGGCTATCTGGTTAACAAATACGGCAAGGACGACGCCCTCTATCCGCAAGAGCCGCGAAAGAGAGCTACAGTAGATCAGCGTCTTCACTTCGACTCCGGCATCGGCTATCCGGAATTTCGCAATATTGTGGTGAGGCTATTATCGAGCAAACCTCTACCAAGAAGGAGGGGAAAGAGATAAGAGATCGTTTCAGAATTATGATATTCATCGCCGTTACTACTTTTATGCTCTCATTTGTATTTAAAGCTTTCCTCACACATAATCGTTCCGTAATTTACATATCTAAGAAATAAACGCACATAAAGTTATTGCATGAGATACGCTCGGTTAGTTTTAACGAGGCGATTTGCGACCACTTAATAGAACCCGAAAAAAAATGTCTCACCGAGACCCAAAGAATTTTTTTTATTACAAATTTTTCACACCAATGAATCTTCGCTGTCTTTATATTCGCACCTGGGAATTTCTTTAGATGAGGAAAACGATCACGAACGATCAACCGCATATGATTTTTATAAGATTTTTTCTTTTAATCTTTATATTTACCTTTTTTTTACGTTATCCAAATTCTTCGAAAGAACCTCTTAGTGCGATTGATCACATAAAATCCTCGAGCAGATATACATTTTTTGTGCGTACTTTTGATTTACGTGCGGGAATGCGGGCGTTAAATTTCAAAACAGAGGAGCTCGTTGTACTGCAGGAGTTTCGTAACGATGTATCGTAATGGCACGTTTGCCCCGTGTGTGCAAAAGCAACGAAGGTCTGGGTCTCGTCGGGACGAGCGAAGCCGGAAGTGAGCCGATGCTCTTTGACTCTCCTTCCCCCCTCGTCATTACGGTTAATTATGCACCGAAGATTCATGGTTGTCCTCCCATCGGGCCGATACGGCGCGTGCATATGTATCTCAAACCGCCGGGGAAACGGGCGGAAGGAGGAACGATAGTTCGAAATCGGCAGCTCTCGGCTATCGTAACAGATAGTGGCGTGCTCGTAATCGCCCGTGGGGAAGAGGGGTCGAAACGAAGATCCCGTCTTTCGAGAATTCTTTTTTATTTCCCCCACCGCGGACCTTCCGCTTCTCTCTCGGAGCGGCGTGACAGTACGAGATCGTCTCCGCGGTGCAATTTGCATGGATTAACCCCACCGGTCTTCCGGCGATTTTCCACGGATTCCTTTGTATGCGGATCGGATCTCTTTTCCTACTTCTTTTTTTTTTTTTTTTTTTTTTTTTGCTTTTTCAAACTCGGCTGTTCGACGGTAACTCAAGCGTATAATCCTTTCTTAAACTTACTTCACGGCGGTACATGTATTGTTAAGCCCCGTGAATGATACTTCTCCGGAGGTGAGATTACATTGATTTTAGACCCGGTTTCGTTTGTGTTTCAAAATTGCGGAGATAATTGCACGAAATGAAGGACTGAAATCTCAAGTGGAAAAATGATTACATAGTTCGAGGACTCTGAGAGCAAGCGTGTTGGTTCAACACGCTTTAGGCGTAGAAATCGTGTAGTCACTGTTTACATGGTTCGTGGTGTGTTGATTCTCAACACATGGCGAAGGGTCTAATTTTACACGTTTTAAATACATTGTTTCAACGCGTTTTAGGCGTGGGAATCGTGTAGTCGCTTTTTAGATGCTTCATGGTGCGTTGATTGTCAACACATGTCTGAAGTGTTTAAATTTTACACGCTTTGCGAATCGCGATCGCTGGATAACATATTCTTAAGGAACCTAATCTTATTTTCAATTCGAAATTCGAATTCCACTTTCGTGTGCTTTGTGGGATTTGGGATTTTCGAATTGCACTCTTATATGCTATGAACGACGAAATATTGAGAATGTAACATATGGGATTAATTTATGATTTCCGAATTCCGCTCCCATGTGCTAAATAGGATTTGGGTTTTTCGAAATTCACTTCAATACGCTTTGAACGCCGAAATCTCGAAAATATAGCATATCAGAGTGATTTATGATTTTCGAAATTCACTCCCATACGCTATGAACGCCGAAATCTCGAGAATATAGCATATGGGAGTGATTTAGGATTTTCGGATTTTATTTCCGTACTAAATGAGAGTTGAGTTTTCAAAATTCAGTCAGAACTGTCACAACTGTCACGGGGTTTGGTCGAAAAACAACTGACTACGAAAAACATATGACTACCTATAGACACGAATCCCAAGAGGTTACATGCATCCTTACACATTAATACACAATATGTCTCTGATATTTTATATTCAAAATAAAGTTTCAAATGGCAATCAGAATATTCTAACCTCTTCTGGCACGTCAATGATACGCAAATTATTTAACACGGTCAAGAACTGTCGAGGTGACATTTTGACAGGTGACAGATTGTAAAACAATAGGCTCTCGAAATCGAGCTACCATTGGGAACCCATGGATGACCTCCCAACTTTATTATTATTATTATTATTATTATTATTATTATTATTATTATTATTATTATTATTATTATTATTATTATTATTATTATTATTATTATTATTATTATTATTATTATTATTATTATTATTATTATTATTATTATTAATCTTTGCGTATGCAGTATCCAATAATATTCGGTGACCGGGATTCGATTAACCGCTCCGGCGTGAGGAGAGTTTACAAAGTGTACGAAAGTCTGAACTCTATTCTGGAGAACGGAAAAAGCAAGTGGTTGGCGGGAGACGAGATGACGATAGCCGATCTCTGCAATGTCACAACGATATCAACCCTCGAGGCAAGTTCTTATTTTTTTTTCCTTCTTACGATACTCCTTTTCTCAACCGCAAGATGCATGTACCAATTTTTTTTTTTTTTTTTTTTTTTTTTTGTTTTATCATAATCGAAACGCTCAGGTATTCACGCCGTCGACGGAGAGGTTCCACAGCTTGGACAGGTGGTTGAATCGTTGCAAATATGAGATACCCGGTTACCGGGAAGGGAATCAGCAGGGGCTCGACCGACTGGTCAAGCTGATCAAGGCCAAGCTCGCAACGAACTAGCGAAGCAACGTCCCGGCCAGCCCAGTTATGTTTCTTCTCGTTGCATCGCACCCCCTCCTCGCGCTCGGTGCCGCGTGTGTCTTGTATGCACGCGCACAACGCCCCCAACCTCGATCAACCTCCGAGGCTCGCCGAGTTCCACGAATCCCGTCTCGCGTATCTTGGACCTCCAATAAACATCGGCTGTATCATTTTTGCGGTATAAATTAATATTATTCCCGAACGAAATTCGCCGGGAATCCTCTCTCGAGGGGCAGCGATGGGAGACCGGGGCCAAATGACACACTCGCTCGGGCAACTTTGCCGGCTCGTGTTAAGAAAATTAGGTGAGCTGGAGGTCTGGGATTTTTTTTGTAGAAAGACAAAGTTCATACCTCGATCTGTGCCAAATATGAAATTAATTCATCCCATGATTTTAGGGATAAAAATTATGGAGTACAATTTTTTTTAATCACTCAATTCAAGCCGTATTATTTATTTTAAAAAAATTAAAAAATTAATTAATTTTTTCCACATGTTTCTCGTGCAGTATGGACCACCCATCTCTGTACCAGGTAAGGTAAATTCGCCGGGAATCCCTTCTCGCGAGACCGGGGCTAAATGACACACTCGCTCGGGCAACTTTGCCGGCTCGTGTTAAGAAAATTATGTGAGCTGGAGGTCTGGGAATTTTTTTGTAGAGAGACAAAGTTCATACCTCGATCTGTGCCAAATATGAAATTAATTCATCCCAGGATTTTAGGGATAAAAATTATGGAGTATAATTCTTTTAAATCACTCAATTCAAGCCGTATTATTTATTAATAAAAAATTAAAAAATTAATTAATTTTTTCCACATGTTTCTCGTGCAGTATGAACCATCCATCTCTGTATCAGGTAAGGTAAATTCGCCGGGAATCCCTTCTCGCGAGACCGGGGCTAAATGGCACACTCGCTCGGGCAACTTTGCCGGCTCGTGTTAAGAAAATTATGTGAGCTGGAGGTCTCGGAATTTTTTTGTAGAGAGACAAAGTCCATCACTCAATGTGTGCTAAAGATGAAATTAATTCGTCTTAGGATTTTCGGGATAAAAATTATAGAGTACAATTTTTTTAATGACTCAATTCAAGCTGAATTAGTTATAAATTAAAAGAATTGAAAAGTTAATTAATTTTTTCTACATGTTTCTCGTGCCGGAAATACGATTTTTTATGCTGTCTTTCACGCCCGCTTTGTCCAGCCACTGGGACGTTTATCTTGCTGCAACTTCGAATCGTGTACACCTTTGAGCGAATCCCGCGCGCTCCGTTAATGTCTCAGACTCGGATTGCACAATTTCACCGATGAATGATGCTGCGTTTTGTTGCTCACCGCAGTCATTACGGTAACAAACCCGCTCGTTATTATCCATTTGCGTAATTTTTCCAAGCGTCGGAGAGAACGCGCCGTGTTACAACCTCGGGGCTTGTGTATCTTCTTTCTGCATCGTTTGTACCTACGTCGACGATCCTCACTCGAATTGGACACACCTTGGGGCTCTTCTCGCCAGATGAGCCCCGCCGAGTCTTGTAGGCATGATTAACGTTGTCGGTATAAGAGTTGATATTATACGAACGAGCATCGTGTCATCAGATATTGTCAAGTCAAGATCGTTGCCCAGAAAATTATGGACATTTTTTTTCCTATCTTTATTCTCCTCGTCGACAACTCTGTCGTTCGATTAATCTCCGTCATTGTATACAATAACGGTATATTAAATAAAGAATTTAACGTTATTATTACCAAAGAATTTAACGTTATATTTAACAAATAATTCAACGTTATATTCAACGAATAATTTAATGTTATATTCAACAAATCATTTAACATTATCATTATAGTAATAAATATTATACGAACGACTATCGTGTCACCAGCTATTATCGGGTCAAACTCGTTGCCCGGAAACTGTTATACATTTTTTTCCTATCTTTATTCTCCTCGTCGACAACTCATTTTTTCAGACTTTTAAATTCACTTTGCCCTTTCTTTTTATATAGGAAAAATATGTAGAAAGCACGAATAATTTTCATTAAAAAAAGTTAGATTTACGGGAGATTGGTCGAACAATTTTATTTTTCATAAACTTGTTAGTAACATTTTGGAATCATTATTATGCAAAATGAATCGTTTCAGCACCTTCAATATGCTTGATTTTTTTCAAATTTTTATACCATCGACAAGTGTTTGCAAATCCCTCTCATTTCTCCGAAACTTATTCTTAAGTACTGCCTTAATCTCCGGAATTGTATACAAAAACTTAATCTTAAATAAATAATTTAACGTTATATTTAATAAACACTTTAAGGCTGTATTTAGTAAATAATTTACCGCTACAATTGATGAATAATTCCACGTCGTATTTTATACCTAATTTACCATTGACATTGCAGTAGTAAATATTATACGAACGAGCATCGAGTCACCAGAAATTACCGGGTCAAGATCGTCGCCCAGATTTTTCGCAGAAGCCCGAGGTGCAAAAATGTGCAAAAACATCCTATTTTTTTTCCGCAACCATTATCCTCCTCTACAGAGCGACTCTCCGTTTAATCTCCAATGTCCTATCCAATAGCTCGAATAACTCTCCGTCTCTGCCTCGCTCTCTATCTCTCGACACGCGTTTTATCTCGGATAGATTCAGCGCCCGAGTTCTGCAGAACGCTGAAGTATTATAAGCCGGTATATGAGGGAGCTCAAGGTGCCGGAGAGCCCTCCCGAGCCACGGACCCGATCCTAAGCCCGCCAGACGGGTTCTCTCGACTTTTTGGTTCCCTTTTTATATTTTATTTTTTACATTTTTTTTTTCTTCATATTTTTTTTTCTTAAATCTCCCTTCAACCCCTCTTTCCTTACTTTGCTCTCTTTCGCACTCTCCGGCCGGTCTACCTACTGCACGTATTTTTAGATCCGGTCCGCTGGCTTTAACGGCGCAAGAAGTAGAAAGAATGACAAAGGGACCCAGACGAAAGATCCCGCTCGGTCCCTCTTTCTCGAGTCTATTGAGCAGTAGCCGCGGACGCTGGGACGATGGGACGAGGGTGGGGACGCTCCGGGAATCTTGTGATCCCTTCGTGACGAGGGCAAATCGCCTTTTCCACGTGGATATGCGTCCTGGCCGGTGCCAAGGATCATCCGGGATCTCCTATCGAGCCGGTAGAATTAAGGCTGGAACATCGTAAACATCCCGTTTGTGGACCTCCGGTTGTTGCGGGGAATCTCGGCAATTAACCCCTTCGCTCCCGGTAGGAAACAAAAAGTATCCCGTGGAATTTCTCGATGGTAGTTCGTTCGCGTGTCTCGAGTCAAATTTTGCTCAAGTAACTGCTGTATTTTTGTTGCGAATTAAAGATAAGAAGTTATTTTAAAGTTTAGACTGCTACTGATTTAATTTTTTATCTTGTACGTTTATATCGACAGGGCATTAATTGGAATACATTTTTTTTATCATTATATTCTTATTATTATTCAATAATTATAATCACTGTTATAACAATAATGATTGTAGTTATTGTTATATCGTCTTGAACTGCAGTAAACGTGAACCAATTTTTTTTTTTTTTTTTTTACAACAATTTATCGACTCGTGGAGTTTTATCGTGAATAAGTCACTATTAACCATAAATCCTTCGAGATCTCGAACTTTCCTGTTAAATGAAATATAGCTTAATTCATCATTGTTTTCCTGGTAGAAAAATGTCCTCGTCGCCGATCTATTTTTATTGGTGCCTACGACACATACATAAACACAGAAACAAGAAACGTAGGATAGAAGAAAATATACGATAGTACCTATCGTATATTTTCCTGTCGTCCTTGAATTGGCGGTATTTTTTATTACATTAAATCTTATTAAAAATATTTTCCAGTGCTGGGCGTAATGACAAATATCGAATGGGAAATAAAATTGTAACGTCAAGCATGAAGAAAAAAATGTCAAAAGTGAAATTTGATTAAAACAATGAAAATAAAATATCATTGACTTTTACGACATATTTTAGTAAGTCTCAAACGAATTACTTATCAATGATATTTTAAGTACAATAAATATTTTCTATTTAAATCACGTATAGTATTTTTTGTTTCAGTATTTTTTACAGGTTCGCCCATCTCCAATATTTTTTTTAAATACTTGTTTTTCGTTCTCCAGCCTCCTCTTTTCTTCCTCATCCGGGGCTTCGCGCGGCGGTTACCGGTGCTCCTCTCTTGCTCGCGTTCGCGAAAGAACACGCTTCCCAACACACGAAGCTCTCGGGGCTCTCGTCGTCGGTGTGTACAACGCATGAATACATATTTACGAGTGGGTGTCCCGAGCCATTGCGAAGGTCCACGTGGTCTTTCAGTGGCGTGGCGGCAACAGTCGTACACGGACCGTCGTCCAAGCGTGTAAAATCGCGCGAGAGAGTGAATTACCCGAGGGCAGTGGTTGCGCGCGGTCGGAAAGGACGTGAGAGTCCGCGCGAGTGCGGTACAAAAATAAAATAAAAACAAAGGATCGTTCGACAGAGAAATAGAAGAGTGGCGATAAGTCGAAACGATAAATCGAACCGAGGAAAAAAAACGGATCTAAAAATATAGTTAATAACAAGCGGTGAAAAGCAAAAAGAATTGGACAAATAAATAAAAACAACATTTACGTTGGACAAGGAACAGAACTCGAGCAGAGCATATACAAAGAGTGTTGTCACACGCAAAAAAAAAATAAAAGGAAAGAAAAGAAATCAACAAGTCTACAGAACGGCCCGACGAATAATTCCGCGTTAATGTGGATCGTGTAGAGGTGAGCAAAAGAAAAAAAAACATTGATGTATGGATCGATTTTTACCGTTGAAAAAGAAAACGACTGTGGACAGGAGAAAGGGCCGTTGGGAACGCTCTTCTCGCTCGATCTTGCGCCGCGGACGCTCCAGTGTGACCCTCGAATGGAAGCCAATTGTTTTGTCAACAAGCTCGTTTGTCCGGCCGGGTTTAAGAAGGCTGCAGCGCTTCGCACCAGTCAAATGACTGCTACATTTTTGAAGTCGTTTATACAAACTTATACGCGTTTATTGATTACGGTGGATGTTTTTTTCTATTACAGCGGATAATCCTAAACTTATAAAACATTCATTGCAATAGGTTTGTAAAAATCTTAAGTGGTTTGTCCTAATTTTCGAAAAGGTACATAGGCGTTCAGTTTTTTCAAAGAATAATCTCCAATTTTTTCGAATCTGGATATTCGATTGTATTTGCCGTTTAAAAATGACAGCCTTTTGTTTATCCATCGACGAAATTCCTTCGTAAACAAACAGCTGTAATTTTTTATCGTAAAATTGTATCGAATATCGATCCGGTGAATTCGTAGAGCATCTTTCAAGGAAGTGAATGAGCCGTGATGCATCAAAATCGATAAAAAATTACGGATTATTCTTTGAAAAAAATCAGTTAAAATTTTTGCAAATCCATTGCAATTAATGTTTCAATAGCTTAAGGACATCGGTTGTATTACAAATAACTATCCACTGTAACCAACAAACACGTAAAAGTGTATATAAACGACCTGCCAAATGTACCACCAACTTGAATAGTGTGAAGCGCTCCAACCTCCTTCACTTAGCATAAGTTTCAGAGAAATGACGGGGAATTCTAAACACTTCTCGATGGTATAAAAGTCCGAAAAAAATCAAGCGTATTAAAGATGCTGAAAAGATGCTAACAAAAAAAGTTAGGTTTCCGGGCGATTTTTGAACAATGTGATTTTTCATCAATGTCTTAATAACTTCTTTTCAGCATCTTAAATACGCTTGATTTTTTTCAGATTTTTATACCATCCAGAAGTATTTGTAATTCCCTCTCATTTCCCTGAAACTTATGGTGAAGTGAACTACCTTAAGGTGAAGTGAAAGTCACGTGACGGAGCCGGGAATGTCGGAGAGATAGCGACGTTGCTCTTACGGTGGAGCTGGAGAGCGACAAATAATTTGTTTCACTTCACCTTAAGGGAAGGCTAAACACGTATAATTGCGAGAGAGACAGACAGAGTAAAAATATTGAATCCATTTTTAGGTTATGTTGATCTTTAGCCCCACCTTAAGGCCTCCGGCGCGTACCGAGAAGTCGTGCCGTCGTCGGCTGTGCGTTTCTATCGATTATGTAGCGACTCGGAACACCCGCAGCTCGTGCGAGAGGTGCTATATATACATGCATATACATATATATATATATATATATATAAACAGTCGATCAAATTCTCGCACTTCATCATAATATATATCGATCGAATTTCCGCTTCGTTACTCATCGTTATCTTTTCTTAAATATATATATATATATACACACACATATAGCAAACTGTAGAAACCGGTAAGACGAATCAGGCTTTGCGCGATTGTCACTGCGCCGTAGATCGATCGTTTTTCCCCTCTTCCGCCTTTAATCGTACACGCACTGGCATGTGCGGTGTATATAATTTTTATCAACGAACCGCTGTTACCGGCGGCGTAAACGTTTCTCGTGGAAACCCGAAGACCGTGAGAGGGAGAGCCGTCTCGAGTCGCCCGGTTTAATCGGCTACGGAGAAATACCCGGAATGAGATGTTGCCTCGGCGAGCGGAGCCGCGGACGAAGAGAACACAAGCCTCTCGGCCCGGTGTATGTACATATATTTATGTATATATTTGTATATGTGTATATATAGCAGAGCGGCGGGAACTCGATCGATGCCCTTGACCTCTCACCTCGGTTTGCCGATGCATAAGAAAGTGATTATTCAATTCGCGATCGATACAAGCCTCGCTCAATGTGCGTCAGTTCGTTTATCGTGTCGATGGCTCCGACTCGGACTGGCAATATCTTCGCGCACGAGTGCGGCGAGTTACGCCCTTACGATACTCGGAGCGCGACGTTGTTATAGTTCGCATAGCCGACGGTGGGATTCGCGCTAAGACGTCGCTTAAGCTAGTACGGCCGAATGTGAGTTTCAGAGAAAATTTCGAACACTTCTCGATGGGATAAAAATCTGAAAATAATCGAGTGTATGGGAGGTGCTGCAAAGATTGTTTTTGTGAAATAATAATTCCAATTTGTCATTAATAAATTGAAGATAAAAATTATTATTCAACAAATTACCCGGAAGCTTAACTATTTTCCTTCAGAAAAATAATTCGTTTATTTTTCTGCAAACGTATGAATTTTTTCAGAATTTTTTTGTTATCTTTGAAAATCGCGTTTTTTCTATGTTCAAACTGTTTTTTAATTTCAATTCTTACAATTCCACATGATTTCAATATGGTTTTAATTACATATAGAATTGTAAGAATGGAAGGTAGAATTCAAACAATAATTTATTTTTTCTTTGCCAGCCCGCAAGCGAATTTTACTTTGTTCATTGATATTTATTTCCAGTGTCGACATGAATGAAGTAGAGTTGTTCCGGGAATTAATCGGAGAGCGAACGATCTACAATTCTAAAAAAAAAGCACCAGAGTAAAGTTGTAGTAAAACGGACGATCGGCTTCACAGTCCTCGATCGAATAACAATCAAGCGACACCTCGGGAGTTAACTATATATATTGATACACTCCGTCAACTGGGCAGAAGAAATTCACAGAATTTAATTAAATTTTTATTTCTATAATCTCTGCATCCACCACGGTTACATTTGCCCGGGACAGAATAGAGGTTTTACTGTACCCTCCACTGAAAAAAATATTCTCTTGCGGTCTGTCAAAGAAATTTCCTTTAATTTCAATTCTTAAAATTCCACATGATTTCAATATGGTTTTAATCCCGTATGGAATTGTAAGAATTGAAATAATAATTTTTTTCTTTGCCAGCCCTCAAACGAATTTAACTTTAGTCATTGATATTTATTTCCAGTGTCGACATGAATGAAGTGGAATTGTTCCGGGAATTAATCGGAGAGCGAACGATCTACAATTCTAAAAAAAAAAAAAGAAAAAACGTTCTAGCGTAAAGTTGTAGTAAAACGGACGATCGGCTTCACAGTCCTCGATCGAATAACAATCAGGCGACACCTCGGGTAGTCAACGATATATATCGAGCACTCCGTCAACCGGGCCGAAACCGTGAAAAGGCGCGCTGGCCGCCCGTGAGAGACTTCGTTACAATGGCGAGAGAGTGAAACTTCGTAACGAATTACGTGATACGATTACATAGAAAATTGAATTGATGTCACGGAGTTATCGATCGCCGATCGTCGCTACGAAATTGTCGGCGGTCTCTCGCGCATCGTCGTGTTCTCAGCGAGTTCGTGCGTTAACCGTTTCGTCGTACAAAGCCGACTCGTTGCATCTTGCGACACATCGAACTCTCGCGCAAAGAGACGATCGTGCAGGCCTGCCTCATAGGGAGCGTATTATACGCGCTCCCAATGTGTACAGATACACGCGCGGTCGATTAACGTCGGTGCACCGCATGAGTGAAAGTACTGCTCGTTGCTGGCCCGACGCTCGCCCGTGTCAATCCTCGCGGAGGTCTTAAAAAAAAAAGTAAAAAAAAAATTAAGAATATTTTTCTTCCTACTTGACGGAGGCCTCGATTACGGATATTCCTTACACGGCTCACGGCCAAATCGAGGCTCGAAGGATGCGTGGATATAGCCGATGATAAATCAAGCCGTTCCGACTCGGGATGCAAATTTTTTGTTATTCTGATCGGTAAAGCTGTTTTGCGAATTTTTGAGACGACCTTGTGCGATTAATGGTTCTCACTTCTACTTTTGTTCTTCCTAATAAACGAGCAGTTTCTTTTGTAAATTATTATGTTTGTAGAAGATGAAAAAAATTTATTAATAATCGAGGAATTTTTTTTATAATTATTAGCTGGGGTTGACGAAATAATGGAAAGATATTCGGTATTAAAAAAATTGTTAACGTTTTTATTTTACTCAAAGAAATTCATTGTCATTCATTGTTCTTTAGTCCAAACTATGTTTGTCGAATGGCTCGCAGTAATTTTTTTTTTTATTTTTAATTTAATAATCGCCCTTCAGTTCAGCTCGATAAGGCACGTGTCCGGATGGTTCGTCGGTCCGGACGGTTTTTGCATGCTCTCATAGATTTCGCCGAATCGGCGATAAGTGCATCCGCTGATACCGATAGGGTACGCATCAGAACTGGGCAGCATTTCAAATACATGATATATTTTAGGTATCTTGAATACGCATTTTAAATACTCAAATACTTTTCTGGTATTTAAAGTAATTTTTCAGCCAATTAAGTATAAAATACAAAATACTTTTATGCCCATCTCCATGTTTGAATTTTACGAATGTTCGTGCGTATACCCGGAGCCAAAATACTTGGAAGATGTTAACATAAAGGAATAAAATTTGTATGTACAATTTTTGAGAAATTTAATAGCAAAATGCCAAATAACAGATGTGAAAGAAGTATAAAAGAAGTAAAAAATTATAACAAATATCGAATGTGAAAAAAAATGTACTGTCCAATTATGAAAAAAAAAGTAAAAACTGAAATTTAATGAGAAACAACGAAATCGAAATTTCATTGATTTTTACGACCTGTTAGTAGTTGTACGGACTACTTATCAATGTCCTTTAAGTATAAAAAGGATCTTCTATCGAAATACATATACATTCCGAATTTTGTATCTTTAAGTATTTTGCCCAACTTTGGTACGAAAACTTATCCTTTACAACCAAACTTGTCTGTTCCGAGAATAGCGTTACATTGCCCCAAACAGAGGCTAACGAGGAAATAACGTTGGCTCCAAATACCGACGATTTATCGATCACAAGTTTTCGATGTACACATCTATATCTATCGATCTTAACAATTCGAAGACCGTTACCGCCTCGGCCCAAAGACTTCCCTCGATAGAGAGATCTTCAGCCTCGCTAGAAGTTTGCGTTCGCGTTCTCGCGAAGGTCCGTTTACGCCGGTTCGAAGAGGCTCTGCCCGAGGCCTCGAAATTGCGGTGATCTCGCAACCTACCAACCTCACGACGATACACAAAGGATAGTGCAGAAGGCGGATAGTTCAAAACCACTTCTCGGAGCAGGAATTCCTCGGGAGCTGTTCGAGTCTCGAACGTCTTCGATCCTCCTCCCGGGGGAAGATTTTCTCGGCATAAATATCTTCCCGTTCGCCAACCGGTGACTACCGAATCGCTCACCTGTAACGATATAAGGGACGGGAATGCGGCGGGGTTGCGATATACAAACCCTTCGGAAAACTTGCTTCTCCGCCGGGGAATCTTTGAGGAATGCGCGGCTGGGATCATGAAACTGGCTTCCATCGTTGGAAGATTATTTTGCTTGGAAGATAACCGATACGATCCTAATCTACATCGATGAAGATCCCTTTTTTCGATATGAGCTCGATGGGAACTCAGAGATTCGCGGAATACGATTTAATAAACTTTTGTAAAAGCTGTTCCGAGGTCGATTATGATCGATCGATTCGTGTTAGGCGTGTGAAAAATTTTCTCTGTGTCGCTGCGATCGAGAACCGTAAATTTACATATTTTTGCATAAGATAAAAAAAAATGTGTGCGCACGTGTTCACAGTTTTTTATGCTGTTGACCGTTCAGTTCCCAACGTGGCATATTTTCCACGTTGGCAAAACAATTTTTCGTTTCAATGAAATCTCTTCTTGATTTTGTATTTTTAAAGCTTGGAGAATATTTTACGAATGTTTCTACATGCTAACAAAATGCTTTCGAATACTTCTATAAACGTAGTATTTTTCTCATTACTCGGTAAAAATTTAGGAAGAATATTTTTCTCAAAAATGTTTGAATTATGTTTTGAATTATATTTTGAATTATATTTTGAATTATATTTTCCATCACATAATGGAAAATGATCCTTGTGAAATAAATGTTCCCAAGGACTTCGTCCGAGGGACCGATAAAAAAATGTTCGTGCAAAATTATTTTAAAAAATGCATCCGCACATTTTGTTTCAGGTGATAATTGTTCAGCGAGGAAGATGAGGGGCGGCCAGCTCGGGCTCCTCCTCTGGAAGAATTACATAGTCCGAAAACGCCGACCGGTGAGTTTCTTAAATATTAAATTACACGATTAAAAAAATATATATGTATATAGGGGAGAGTGGGGCAAAATGGGACAGTGGGGCAAAACTCAATTTTCCAATAATTCTTGGGTGTCCCATTTTCTCCCAACGATACATCCAGATTTTTAACCCCGTTTTGCCCCACTTACCACCACCCCCACCATCCAAAAGTTATTGAAAAATTGTCTCATTTTGCCCCGCTCTCCCCTACATATATCCGCAGACAGTCGCGTCGCGGGCAAGTGTATCGTCGTTTTCTTCTGCATACGTTTTTTTTTCGCGACTCGACGGCGTTTAGGACCGGTGTGCTAATTAAAGAACAGCATTCGAGAGCAAACTAGGCCTGGCGCATCGAGCTCGCTTGCTGCACACGCCGGAATTCCCACACTCGCGAATCTCAATATTTTCATCTCCTGCCTTCTTCCTACAATCCCTCGTCTCGTATTATTTTTAATTCATTCAATTACGCGGCTCTCGCGACTTCATTCGATAATTGCTATTACAGTAATTTTGCACGAAAGTTATCCGCCTCTCGGCACTGCCGAGCGTCGCAATCAGACGCGATGCTCGGAAGAGGCGAATTGAAAACAACAATGTTATTAAATTTCAAAATCAACCACCGGTCATAATTTTTTTTTTATAACTACTCGAGTAAATTCAATACCGAGAAAACAAAAGCGGTTATCGAGTTAGACCGCAAAATGTACGTTCTATCGCTAATTGTAAAAATTTGTGGTTGCCACACAACCACAATTGCGCACTGTCGATGCGCGGTGGCGACGGAAAACAGTGGAAAAAACGTTCTCGAGCATTTCCGGAATTTCCATTCGCCAAATAGCAATTTTTTCCGGAGTAAAATTGAAATTTAATAATAACCGAGTAATCGCGCTCCATTATATAAACAGAATCATTATTAATGTATAATATTATATCGTAGATTAATATTTTCATTAATCGACTTTTCCTGGCGTGTGAAAAAATATAAATAAAATTTATATTTATAATGAGCTTTATGTTTTCCTTTTTCTCATCGGCACTAATTTTTCCTTACGGATAAAAAAAATTCCACGACGTTTCGAGGATTTTCAGGTTTTTCCATATTTTGTACCGAACGGTCCGATAGCTTGTATCGTGACGAAGAAGAGAGGAAAAACCTCTCTCGCGCGGAGACCTCGTGGTCCGCCGCGGCCTTGAAATAGTTGCATCTCACGAATGACCGTCTTTTCTCCTCAGCGTAAACCTCTCTTTCATTGAGGCTCTTCGTACACTACTCTGCCGTTCACTATAGCGTTTTGCAGGTAGATCGGTAAGATCCCGAGAAGCGGCGTATCGTGTACAAGAACCGATGATTCTTCCGTTTTCTCAGATTATTCTCGGCCTGGTCTTCCTCTGCGCCTTACTTTTTCCCTATGCTGTCTCATCTGTTATATGGCCCTAAAATCGATGGAATTTTCACGAGAAAGTCTGGTCGATTCTGGAGCTTATAATTGTAGCCATGCTGACCGCTACAGCAGCACGGTTTTTTAAAACTTTTTCCTGGGTATTCAATGCAGGAAATACATACTCACGGTAAAAAATAATTTCGTAAAATCGGAATACAAAGTTTCGTAAAAAAAATTCCATTAAATAAATAACGAACTCGTGTTTATTCAGGCTTGAATATGCAAACCTTTTCCCATGTCGTTAACAATTTTAGTTTATACTTTTGTTGGTACAACTAGAACCGGATGGCTGCGATCGGATAATTAACAAATAAAAAATTGTGGACGCTTGTTGGCAATAAGTCGTCGTTAAAAGTTCAAACTTTTTTACCAGTGAAGTATTTAAAGTACGTATTTACACGGTAAAAAAGTTTATGTTTTTTACAAAAACTTATCGTCCACAAACGTCCAAAATTTTTTAATTGTTAATTTTATAGTTCTACAAAGAAAAGTACAAACTAAAATTGTCAAAATGAGTTTGTCACTTATTTAACAAAATAATTTTTACGAAATTTGCCATTCCGATTTTACTAAATTATTTTTTACTGTGTACGTATTTAAAATACCTAAAATATATCCCATATTTAAAATACTGGCCGGATCCGCTCCGTTGTGCATTACAGCGTTTTGCAGGTAGATCCGTAAGATCCCGGGAAGCGGCGTATCGTGTACAACCGTTGAAGATTCTTTCCTTTTCTCAGGCTATTCTCGGCCTGGTCTTCCTCTGGCCGGTCGCGGTCTTTTTACTGCTCTACACCGTGCGAGATAATGTCGATCCGGAGTACAATCCTACCTGCCAATTTCCGGCGCGGCTCATGCCTCACGACGGCCTCCTGCCGTTCCTTCAGAGTTTCATATGCAGCATCGGAAACTCGTGCGATGACCTCGACGAGTACGAGGAGGTGCCGTCTTATAAAAACGCGAGGTGAGTAACTCTCTCCCTCGATAAATCGACGAAATATTCATCACACCTGCGGATGAGAACGCGCAGGTGTCGAAACTTATTATTTCAACGGGACGACTCATTTTTTTTTGTTTTCTTTTTTTATCCCAACTACAGCCTCGGACCGCTTATGATGGAGCTGCAGACGATCCTCACGAACGACACTATACTCTCGGCCGTCAAAACATTGCCGAAGAGCATTAAATTACTGAAATCCATGGCGGAGATCCTCACGAAACCGGAAATAAAAAAATTGTTCGGTAAACTTCATTTTTATAATTTTACAATAAAGTCCAACTATCTGTCTCGATAACGCGGCACATTTGCATCTTCAGCACTCACAACTCTACCGAAATCTCTACCAGACAGTAAAAAAAAACTCTACCAGAATCAAAATAAAACTCTACAGTGAGACAAAAAAATTCGTTGGATTAACCAAAAGTCGCGGTGACATAGGTTTAAAGCTATTATTTGTTTGGTACAAATAAAGCATTGATTTATTAAACGATTATTTGCTTCAATTTATTTTTAAAACATTTCTATTGAAACAAACATTTTTGTTGTACCAACAAAATACACCTTTGAACGTATGTCACCGCGCATTTGCTTAATCCAACCATTTCTTTTTCTCAGTGTATCGGATATAACTCACTACAATCGGAATAAAACTCACTACAAGGCTGGACGGTAGCCTTGTATTCCGGTTTTACTTCCATTGCGGTAGACTTTTATTTCAATTTCGGTAGAGTTTTATTTCCATCGCCGTAGACTATTATTTAAATTTCAGTAGATTTTTATTTCCATTGCGGTAGACTTTTATTTAAATTTCGGTAGAGTTTTATTTTGATTCTGGTAGAGTTTGTTTACTTTCTAGTAGAGATTTTGGTACAGTTGTTACCTGGTAGAGTTGTGAGTGGTGGAGACGTAAATGTGCCGATAATTCGCTTTTTAAATATCTCGCTTATTTGATTCGATACAATGTCCCTTAATTAATTCGACAGATAGAGGAATACGTCTGGGTGATTTGTTCAACAATCACGAAACCATAAAGGCTCTCCTGAAGACTTACATGCCGGAAGCAGAAGACTCTCTGATCGACGGCCTTCTTAATGCGTCGATAAAACTCTATTACGTAAGTTCACGAGGAAGCCACTGTTTTTAATTTTCTTACATTTTTTTTTCTTCTTTTTTGTAATTGCCTTTTAATTTTTTTCGTTTTCTCGCAGCTGATCGAGACCTTCGGCTCTTCGAATCTAGACGGTGTGATCTGTTCGCCGGAGATGCTGAAGAAGTATCTCATTCTGGAGAACGAGGAAGACCTTCTGTTGGTGTCGAAGGTTTTGTGCAACGTCGAGCCGAGCAAGATTCCTGCAATTTTGGAGCAACTCACTCATCATCTAGATTTCTCTGGACTGCTGGAGATGGTCAGTCGGGTGACGGCGAAATTTAGCGACTACGACTTCATCGACGACCTCGTCAGGGCGCTGAAGACCGTGCTCAATCTCGAAATCGTGAAGAGATACGTGCCAGCTTATCTGAAGATTCGGGAGTGGGTGCCGAAGATCGTTGCACTGTTCAGGGGCGTCAGCTTCAAGGAAATCGACGTCACGCTGTGAGCACAATTAACTATCAAGCGCAATGATTGATCACCTTTGCCAAGGCGTCATTGCGTCATGATATTTTTCTTTTTTTTTCTTCATTAAGTCGGCGGATCGTCACTGCATGCTCATTAAGGCGATTCTCAACTTCACGCTTCGCAGACCTAACACACAGTTATCTCGATCTCCGTGCCGAAGCTCGGACGTCATTTAAAAAATTTATTCTCGGTGCTCTGCTTTACCGACCGTTCATTCGCAATGAAAATACCCAGAAAAATAATTTATTTGACAGACGCCCCGCGAATAAATATTTATTTGGTTTAAATAAATCTTACTTTTAAATCAAACAAATATTTATTTGTTTAAAATAAATCTGTCTTTTAAATCAAATAAATATTTATTTGAACCAAGTAAATTATTTTTCTAGGTGAAGTTTGAGAGTTGAGATGAGAACTTTGTTTTTCATGTGCCCGAAAAATGTATAAAAGTAGTCCGTATTGTCCGATTCTCCGTCAAAGTTGCGACTTCATGGTTTGGCGATCTATAAGGATTTTTCTTAATTTTCTCAGGATAACTAAATCGATCGAAGAGCTGAATCCAATATTCGCTGACGAGCAAGACTGGAGGATCGCCCGTCACGGCCTCAGAAAATTGAACGATCTTCTCGTAATAGTAAAGGACATTGTCGAGAGAAAAAAGACTGGAAACAATGAATCGACACCGAGTGCGTTCGATATGATGAAGAGTCTCAGCGACGGTGTGGCAAATTTTACCTCGAGTGCAAATAATTACGGGGACATTACGAGAGTACTGGACGCGTCTTTCCTCGTCGTTCAGGACGGCGTCAAGTTGACAAACAAACTTCTCGATCGACATCAGGACCAGCTGAAACTGTAAAGATATTTTTTTTAGCGAGTAATTCGTAGTTTTCTACAAGTATCGACGAAATATGAAATTTGCTCGTTTCAGCGCTGCCGAAGTCTTGGACGGTCTGAGGGATATTTTTCCGAAGAGCGTAATAAACATCTTGACCTACGTCGTGTCGATGACGGAGAACGTTATAAGGATAACTCACCACGTTGCTATAATTCACGAGGAAATCGGCGACAGGCTGTACAACGTATCCGTTAAACACCAGCAAGTCGTGACAGAAATTCTCACCATGCTAAATCCCGAGACTTATCGAACTGTCATTCGATCTTTGTCGCGATTGAATTTCACCGAGGTAGAGAAAACTTCTTGGAAACAAAAAAACCAGAGCTGGGCAAAATTCTCGAAAATACTGAAAATTCAAAATACTTTTCGTACTTAAAATACATTGATCAGTACTTCATTTAAGTACTTTTAAAAATAGCTCGTAAAAGTTAATGGTATGTCAATTGTGGATGAATAGGATGTGGCAGAGGAAAACAAAAGTAGACAAATTTCACATTTTTTAAAAATGTTGGTTCCGATGTTCTCTTTATTAAATCGTTTTTCGTCTTCTATTGTTCGCCTAATCTTGTACTATTTTGTATTTAATGACTCCAAAAAGTACTTAAAATAACAGAAAAGTATTTGAGTACTTAAAATACATATTTAAAATATCTAAAATAGCCCAGCTCTGAAAAAAATCATTCGATCGAATTATAAAGATTTACGATCTGTAATTTTTTTTTCTCAGCGATTGGTCCACGATCTGCAAACCAATAAGCCACAAGACTTGCTGTGCCGGGAGGACATTCTCAAAGAGATGACCCAGGGCTACAAAGATTTCAATGGAAAACCATCGACTGTTCGAGACCTGCTCTGCAGTGACTCCGGAAAAGAGTTTGTCGCCGATGTTTACTATAGTTTTGAGCTCGAGAAGTTTATGAAAAACGTAAGAAAAAAAATGCCTAAAACCGCTCGGTGGATCGTTAATGGTATTTTTCGTCCCATCAGGTGGAGGATACCCTTTCGACGTGCGTCAGCATGGTGTTCCGTCAACCCGTCAAGATCGAAAGTTCGAACTTGACCTCCGTCGTGACGAGTGTCAGGGATCTGCTAATTTATCTCGAGAACGTCCCGTCGACCAAGCCGGATTGGAGTTTCTTCAACGCGTCGGAACAGTGGAAAGAAGTTTTTCGGGATACACGGATACAGGGCAGAATCGACGTGTGAGAAGCTGAACATTTTATTAGGCCAAAGCGGGGCAAAATGGGACAGTGGGGCAAAACGTGTCAGTGGGCCAAAAAGGTCAGTGGGGCAAAAGTCAATTTTCCAATAATTTTGGATGCCTCCATTCAAAAGTTATTGGAAAATTGCGTTTTGCCCCATCATCCCGTTTTACCCCACTGTCCCACTTTGCCCCAATTTTATCAATTTTTTGCGGTACTTTTTTTTTATGCCTCGTTTCGAATGCAGGAGACGGGTCCGTTTTGCCCCATGGATACTGCAACTGTCACGACACCCGGTAATAATTTTTTTTTAATCGCATCCCAGACTAGGAATTCATCTGAGTATCGCCAAGGAGTTAGGCACTCGAAGCATTTCCTATATCACGATAAGATCGGATCTCGAGTACATGGACTTTATCGCTGATATGGTTCTGTTGGATCTTCGAAAGAATCCGACCTCTTGGATAGGACAAGTACGCGAGCACGAATCCGAGCTCGTAGAATCGTTTTACCTCACCGTAGCCGATCGCGACAAGGTACGCTATCGAGTGTAAGGTAATTAACGGGGACTGGTCCTGATACTTGTATACTATTATTTCAGATACTATTTTTTTATATTTCTCATAATTAAGTAATTAATTAATATAATTTATATAACGCCTGCAATTAATAAATTTTATATTTTTTAATTCTTTAGACTCTGAAAATCTTGGAGTACGCAAATTTCTCGGGTTCCTACTGCCATAACAAAAATCCACCGGATCTCGTGACCTATCCAGCCGGTTCGAACGCCACGTTGCTGAAAGATCTCGTCTGTCGTCTGACGAGATCGGTCCAGGTTAATCTCGAGTACAACAGAACCGAATTCCAGGCCCAAGAGTCGATGGTCACAACGAGAAAACCTTTCAACTGGACGGCTTTTAACGCTAAGACACTGGAAATTTACGAGTACATAGAGACCCTGTTGCCGCAGGTTGACGAGAACTACGACGCGGAACGCTTGAGGGGTCTGAAAGAAAAATTCGCCAAGTCATGGACCAAAGATCTCGGAATCCGCGACGCCTGGGAGATCAGGTAAGACATGGGGTAAAAATGGGGTAATATTTTTGAAATGCTTCAAAAATATTTTTTGTCCGCTCATAAATCTTACATTGAAATGTTTCAGAAATGTTCCGCAAAAATGTTTTTAAAACATTCGTATGTTGGCAACATACCAATATCTAGTAAATATTTTACAGACATTCAAACACATTTGTAACATGTTTTAAAAACGTGAAAAGTTCAGTGGACACTTACGAATATTCGCTTGCAAAATATTTTTTCATAATTTCTGAAATGATTAAGAAATGTTTCGGTGGAATATTTTTATAGAATACATCAAAATATTACTTCCGTATATTTCAGAAATATTTTGTAAGAATTGAAATATCGTAAATATTTCTGAAGTATTTCATAACATTTGAAAGATTTAAAAAATTTCTAAAATGTGTTCAAAATATTTCGTGCTATATGAGAGATTCAATCGGCCCGTAGATGAACGATATCGTTGCGACGATGAAATTGATCTTTCCGATGTTTCTTGCAGCGTAGGCTTCCTCTGCAAGGTGTTCGACGTCACGGAGAGTCCGCTCTTCAACGTCAAGTCCGACGTAACATGGAACGCCCTTTATCCGTTGGCCCGGGCAGTCTCGATCGTCGCGGACTCTATCGAGCGCGTGGTGGACCAGATCAACCTGGGGAACGGCACCGCCAGGATATCGGAAGTGATGCGTGATCTGCCGCAGACGGAAATCTTCTTGGACGTGCTGCTGAGGAATCTTGCACCGCTCACCCTGGACGTGGTCGACATGCTGACGATCAAAGCACCGGTGCACTACATATCTCTGATAAAGGTGTACATGTCCAAGGAAGTTCACTGGCCATGCGTTTTGGATGAGAGCCTCGGAACGACTTTGGAGCTTCGCAACGGTAGCCGCGCGATCGTCAGGGAGATCGAGAGATTGGCGTGCAATTCCGAAGCGTTCGTCAGGGAGTGGAAAGAGCACGCTGCATTCTCCGCGGTGCGCAAAGTCTTCGCCAAAGACAGCAATAACGAGCTGACACTCTCTCCGCCATTCAATTGGACTCGCGGATACGGCAGATTCAGAGTTCTGGTGGAAAAGATCGAAACCCTGGTGAACAAGCCCGAAGACGTTGTCATCGAAGACGACAGAGGCGTGGCCTTGTACTCCAAGGTTTTCATCCCTAACATCAAAAAAATGATCGAGGACAGCTTGCCGAAGGTCGCCAGCGAATCTAAAACGATCTTCGACTACGTGGACATGGAGATAGACAAGAACATCGACGTTCTGGGAAGCAACAGGACCGCGGCCGACGTTTGGCTGTCCCTGGGAAAAAACCGTAACTTCGACGATATGCTGGTGATAGCTAAATTTTCCACGAGGGTAGTTCACGATTTCGCAAGATTCTTCGTCGAAGTTTTCCGGCAAAGTTCCAGAAGCGTCAGCCTGTTGAAGTTGATGGGTTTTACGAACAGGAGTTCAGTTTCGATTGTCTACGAGAAACTGCCTTACATAGGCGCGACGATTCTGAACGGTATGTCGGATCCGAGTTTGGACGATCGAGCCTACAACGAGAGTCTTCGGGGCGACGTGACTTGTTCCGACGTCTTCTCGTGGTTCAGCGACTACAGGACAGGCCTCACGGTCGAGGAGTACGCGATCCTGAAGGAGTCCACCTGCGCCGCCGATCCCGAGAATTTCAACGCTTTCACCGATATTTATCTCAGCCTGATGACCGTCTGGCGTCAGCCGGTTTCCAAGTACCGTTCGCACGTCTTCTCGCTGGCGAGAGAACTCTACGAGCTCGGTGACTTCGCGGCGGATCTCATTGCCGAGGGCGGTGAAGTCGAGTTACCGTTCACCAAACGATACTTGGAAAATTCGCTGACCACTTTGAAGAACGCTCTGGTCTCTTCTTCCCAGCCGATCGCCGGGACGCAGCTCGCCGCCGGCCCAGCCTGGTTGACCTACAGACTGACGATCGAGGGTCTCTCCAGAGTCCTCGACAACGCGGTCAACGCACTCAACGATCCCAGACTCAAAGACAATCCGATTCTTCACACCTGGGACTTCGTTGAGAGCGGTGACGTTCGCCAGTTGATCAAGATCTTGGAGTCCCATCCGAGCGAGGCGATCGCCCTCGCTGCCACCCTGGCGACCGTGAATTCCACGATGCACACGGTTCTTCCCTTCGAAGACCTCCGTCACGAGATGTGCAACTCGCACTTCCACTCGGACTACTGGTCGGAGGAGAAGAGAAGACACTTTCTGAACCAGGTGTGCGTCTTCGATCCTCACCAGTTGCTGAGAAGTGCAACCGATGACGATTTTTACGAGGCGGTCGTCAAGAACTCGCCTCTTAAGCACGCTCGCCCACTCTCCAGGTCGGTCACGAGGTTCATCGGCACCGTGATGAACCTTCGAGGATCTCCGACGCAACCGAGGAGATTCGAGTCGAGTCTGTTCAACGCCACGACCTGGTCAGCTCTTCCCGAAGGGGCTCGAGGACTCGTCCGCAAGGCCCAGAAGTCCTGGGCGAAGCAGATGGCTGATGCGTCGCTACCGGCTGCAAAGAATCTCCTGAGCTTCATGCAGTGGGGAGAGATCATCGTTTTCCTGACGGAACTGTCAGAAGGAGGCGATGTCTGGACCACGCTGAAGTCCAGGTACGAGAGTCCCAAATCGAAGGCCACGATCGCCCTTCTCGAGGACTCGCCGAACATCGCCGTGACGATAATCGACACCTTCGTCGGCTCTGAGAGACTCGCCGATTTCGTCACGAGATTCACCAGCGGTCAAGTCAACGGCTGCGACATCGAAAAGTATCTCATACCACCGTCATACATAAGACGAAAGGGTTATCTCGCTACCATAGGAAATTTTTGCCGGAATGTCCTCTACGACAACGTCAAAGTTGACTGCACCGATCTCATACCGATGGGGCACACTCTGCGGAGCATCCTCAAGTCATGGAAAAAATACAGCGACGGAGTGATTTCGGTCTTCCACGAGGACGAGTCATTCGCGATTCAGGAGAATTACGTTGTCGAAGAAATGGAGAAGTTGGAAACAGCGCTGACGAGGCTAACGAAGGAAGGTCCAAAACCCGCTAAGGTTCCGTCATGGTGGAGTTCCTTCGTGGCCGGTCCCTACGTCGATTTCGCCAAGCAGTACACGGTCAAAGACCTAAAACCCTTGACTCACTCGATCGTCGCCAAATCCATGACTGTACTGAGCGACATCCTATCGACCTCTTTCGCCAACAACTGCACCTGGTGCAACAGCTTCATCGTCCAGATCGTCAACTCTCAGCTCTCCCATCACGAGGTTTACTCGAGACTCATGTGCGACATAAACCGCGCGAATTACTCCCGCATGAAGGAGGTCTTCGAGAGGGACTTGTACTGGAACAAGACTATCAGCATGGTTCAGGGCTACGAGCATCTGAGCGAACGGCGGGACCTCGGAACGTTCGTCAGCGCGGTGAGGGACGCTCTTAACTACGTCGTCGACATCATCATCGACTACGAGAACCCAACGAGCGAACGAAACTTGACCGATTGTTTCCTGAAAGCCGTCGGAGCTTCGAAGAACTCCGGTGTCGGTTTGCAGGTCAAGTTCCTCATCGGTATGCTGGATTCCTTCGATCGCAACATTCACATCCTCGACACCAGATCGACCCACCAGAACATCATGAAACTCACCCGAATGGCCGAGACTTTCGTGCCGATATGGAAACCACTGAGGGAAGTCGTCAAGGAATCCGATGTCGCTCTCGCCGACAAACTTCTCCCCAACGCGTCGATCGACGTTAATCTCTTGCTCAGCGACCGGCACGACTCGCCTTGTCCGAAGACCGGCGATTGCTCGCGTCCGAACGCTCTTCAGAGCTACCTCGGCTCGAAGAGCTCCTCGAAGCTTCTGCGCTACGACCCCAAAGCTTCGAACTACCCGCCAGTCGCCGACATCGCGAAGCTGCTGACCAACAGCCTCGATTTCGGTGACATGAAGAGCCACCTCAACACCTGGCGAAGGGACGCCAGCTGGAACTTGGATTGGCTGAAGGACCTGCTGAGACATCTGAACGTCGTTCTCGAGGAGGGCGGAAGTTTGCTCAATGTCGCCAGTCGCATAGACTTCTCCGACGCCGCCAACTCTCTGGGTGTCCCGGACGTCGCAGACGGTGTCATAAGTCTCGTCAAGGACAAGACCATCGACAAGCTCTTCGCGGGTCTGAAAGAGATCGTCGACGACGTCGAGCCCTTCCTCGCCGACGACGGTGTTCGCAGGGATCTTCGCACCATCGTCGAGACCTTCGAGAGCATGGAGATCTTCAAGAACCTCGGACTGCTCGACATAAAGTACGTCGTCTCCGAGATGTTCGTCGACTGGAACACCCTGAGACGCTTCATAGTCGATAAGATCGACATTCCCGACGAGGTCGCCGAGATTCTCAGCCACGGGAAGGTCGACATGCTCTCGGTTTTCATGAAGGAAAGGAACTCCATTAGCCTCAAGGACACCGTCTGCTCGCCCGCGAAGCTCCGGAACATGCTGAGCTTCGAATCCACGGAGACGAGCGTCGAGGAGGTCAGCAAAGCTCTCTGCAAGCTCGACGACTCCGCCACCCAGAACGTCACGGTCGCACTCATACAGAACCTAAACTTCGACTACATATTCTCGACCCTGATGAGCGCCAACGTCAAGAACATCCTCAAAAACGCTAATCTCACCGACGTCGAGGGTCAAGCGATCTTCGACAACATCGGCGTCGCCGCCGAGCTGGTGCCGATCTTCAAGGACAAACTTTCAGCCGGTTTCTCGACCGGCGAGACTCCCCAGGAAACCGAGCCTACGGGGACGATGTCTCATGGGAAATTTCTTCAGGACACTTCCAAGATGATGTGCGGCAAGGCTCTCATCACCGAGAACGGGGATTTCTATCGGGTCATCAGCAGTCTCAACGACAAGAAGAAGGCCTTCGACCAGAAGGAGCTGGACTCTTTGCCGACCGAGTTTTGCAGGGACACTTACAAGAACGTCTTGGGAATGACCGGCGGGAAGATCGTTTGGTCCTACGTGAAACCTCTTCTTCGGGGTCAGATTCTGTACGCGCCGAACACCACGGCGATACGGCGAGTCATGGGCCTGGCGAACGAGACGTTCAGTCAGATCGGATCCTTCAGCCAACTCATGGACGCTTTCGAGAAGACACTTCGATCTCTGGCCGATCTCTCGGAGATGGGGCAGAGCCTCAAAGATCTCAAGGACATAATGGCCTCGAACGTCATGAAGATAGCGATAAAGTCTATGAGCGACGGACGTTTGGAGGGCGACTTCTCGGAGTTCGATCTCGGGGACGTCGCCTGGAGGATCAAGAGATCGGGCAAGCTCGTCGACATGGTTGGAATGCTGAACAACTTCATGGAGTGCGTTCTCGTCGAGCGGATTCGCGGTTTCGCTACCGAGGAGGAGATGGAGAACGCGGCGAGAAACTTGACTGACGTCAATGAATTTTTGGCTGGCGTTGTCTTTATGGATCAGCACGGAAGATCGAGGAGATCCATCGGCAACGACCAACTGCCGGAGGACGTTGTCTACAAGATTAGGATGGACGTCGACTTCGTGCCGTCGACCAAGAGACTCAAGACTCAGTT
Organism: Ichneumon xanthorius; assembly: GCA_917499995.1. Lineage (NCBI taxonomy): Eukaryota > Metazoa > Arthropoda > Insecta > Hymenoptera > Ichneumonidae > Ichneumon > Ichneumon xanthorius. Next base: position 11,953,517 of record OU824205.1, on the reverse strand, counting down.
CTGGATACCCGGTCCGGAAGCCAACTTCCTCGAGGACCTCCGGTACCTTCGAGGATTCGTTCAACTCCAAGACTCGATCGATCGCGCGATCGTCAGAGACAAAAGTGGGACGACTCAAAATTGGAAGACTGTTACTCAACAAATGCCTTATCCTTGCTGGAAAAATGCTAAGTGAGGGAACATTTTATTCCTCAGCCCCAAAGGGAAATCAAACAAATAAAAAAAAATATATCTATATATGTAATAGAATCTCTCTATAATATATCGCGTGCCTAGAGCAATAGTATAACAATTTGTATGGTAATCGCATAAGAGATATTATACTGTTGTTTTAGGGATGCGATATAAACTTCACGCCGCCATTAAATCGAGAGGGCAGAGAGGGGTGGCGAAGGGCGAGGCGGTGGGACTTAAGCCCTTATTATTTTAAATCCGCTCAAATGACTTACGCCCCTGCAATTGTAAACTCTATTAATGGACTTATACCCTTATTATTCTAAGACCCTTTAACACACTTTCGCGCTTGCAATTCTAAGCCTCACGTAATGGACTTAATCCCTTATTATTCTCAGTCCATCAACGGGACTTAGTCTAATGAGAGCATACTTCCTATTCTACGCCCCGCTTAAGCCTTCATGTACCGAATTCTTGTTCAACGAGGATCCAGAATTTGCCAATACGCAGCCTTCGAATGATTCGTATAACAAGTTAATGTGCTAAAAAAAATCTGTAAAAATTCACTGTCGTACCTTGCAGTGTTTAAAAGAAGGCATAGGTTTGTGGACTTAGGCTTTTATTATTCTCTTTTTTCTAAGTCTTAATATATCATTGACTTACGTGCTGAAAATATTAATAAAAATATTTTTGCGCAGATTCATAACGACATTGTACGAGTCCCAGGGTGTGATAGTTTGTTTCTACTTCGCACTCATGATGTGCGTTGGCTCGGCCGTTCGATACATAGTTTGGGAACGTGAATCGCAGAACTCCATGGTTATGAGCGTGATGGGACTGAAGCCTTGGCGAAACACCGTCGCCTGGTTCATAACGACTTACACCGAATTGACGATCGTCATGGTATCGATATGCATAATTCTCGTAGCCGGAAAAATCCTGCCGCGATCGGATCCTCTGCTCATTTTAATGTTGCTGCTCGATTACGTTTTCTCGATGGTCACTTTTTGGTGAGTTAGATCGACAGAAAAACAGTGCGACATCTGTTATGGATTTATTCTCAAAAAAATTCTTGTAATTTCTAGTGTTTTTTTTTCTTTTATTTTTAAGATTATAATAAATAATTTTTTTTTGCAGCTACATGATCTCAACAATGTTCAGTTCGGCAAGTCTGGCAGCTGTAACGTCAGTGGTGATGTTCCTGCTGACTTACATGCCCTACGTTATCGTAATCGCCATGGAAGCAACAATGAGCTTCGGCTGGAAGTTTTTTATCGTGAGTCACAAATATACGATAAAATAAGTTCGTAGATTGGTAAAATTTCACGGATTTTAAAATCTTTGTTTATAACACAGTGTTTGAACATGTCGACCTGTTTCTCATACGGATGTCTGTACACCGTGAGACGCGAGGTGCAAGGATTAGGTCTGACCTGGGACACTATGTGGGAGGAAGCTAGTCCGGGTGATTCGATGTCCTTCGGTCTCATTCTTGTCATCATGACTCTGGATGGTATAATTTACGCTCTTATCGGCTATTTCGTCACGAAATACACGAATTCAGGTAAGTCACTGGAGAGCAATAGTATTGTTGTTTCGATAGCAATACATTCTTTTTTTTATAAACTATATCGCTTTCTCAATAACTTATAAAAAAGCAGTGTCAACATATCTTACTGGTTTCACTGAAAATTTATGTTAATAATAGAAATTAGAACTGGGCTGTATTTCAAATACATGATATATTTTAGGTATTTGAAATACTTAAATAATTTTCTGGTATTTAAAGTTGCTTTTAGGCCAATGAAGGTATAAAAAGTATTTTGTATTTATTAGTATTTTGCCCAACTCTGATATAAATACACTAATCAATTATAAATAATAATGTAATATCATTATTAATAAGTACGAATCGATTATTAATTTATTTCATTAATAGTATTAAAAAACTGATCGTTTTCAGGGGTGCGATATCTCTTCTCCTTCTCTCTAACTTTTATGTTGTCTTTGGTGGAGGTCTATTTAAACGTAATTTCTTCCAGTAATTCTCAAGACTCTATTCTCGATCCGCACCCTCACGGATTATCGTTGGTGAAGGGTGAACGAATTTTTACTCGTCTCTATTAATACTCGATAAAAAAATATAATAATATTCAACGAATGGGCCTCTCGAATTTAGAATTTAGAATATTTTTTTGCCACCTCTACGATATAAACGTGTTTTGAAAGTTGTTCGACGCTGAAGAGATAAAGACATGTATGCCGAATTGTCCAAGGCAAACGATAAATTTTGCAGGCCGGGATTTTCGGGGCTTGAGGTCCCGTAGCTTGTGGTGGGCCGAGACCCGTTCTCTCTACGAACGGCCCAGCTACCTTGCCTTCGTCAACAGCCTCTATTTCACTAACGACGTACTGCACCCTTCGGCCACTTACCAAGGTATCACCCAAGGTCTCGCATGATTTTCATTTTTCTGCTCTCGCGTTTGTGTGTGCTCATCCTCACACTTATTCATATTATATTGTCTCTATGTGTATGCGTGACTGTTTGTTTTTTATTCATTGGCTTGTTCTATCGTCTCGCATCTTTATCACGTTCATCATTTTTTTTTTATTTTATTTTTTTTATAAAAAAAAATATTCACAAACTCTCTTTTTATTTATAATTGTGTCTAACTCGTCACACTTGTCCGTTAACTTCTTCAATCTCGTTCCCGGGATACTTAAATTTAATTTAATATTTTGTCGAAATTTTAACAAAAAAAAAGAAAATGAACTCGATTTTTTTGGTGGAAAAAGGGGATGAGGGACGAGTTTCTAAATTACTTTTGTTGTTTCCTGCAACCGCGATCGGGACAGACGAGGACAGCGATCCTGGAAGCATGATCGTCAACGAGAAGCAGATAGGCGTGAGATTCGAGGCGGTGAGGAAGATTTTTCACAGCGAGAAGGGCGAGGTCGTTGCCGTCGATGATTTTACTATGAAACTCTGCGAGGGAGAAGTCACCAGTCTCTTGGGCAGAAACGGGGCTGGAAAAACTACCATCATGTAAGTTTCCTCGTCGCCAATCCTTCCGGAACACAATTTACTTTAACTATGTCTGTATGAATTTATAGTATGTATAGTTAGGTATGTAGGGGGAGAGCGGGGCAAAATGGAACCGTGGGGCAAAACGGGAAAGTAAGCAAAACGCCATTGTCCAATCACTTATGGATGTGCCATTTTGCCCCATCGATCCATCCGGATTTTCTGTCCCATTTTGCCCCACTGGCCCATTTTACCCCGCTCTTCCCGATTTATGATATGTATATATATGTATGTAATGAAAAAATTGTTTTGTTGTTAGAAAAATGTTGACCGGTATGATGGCCCCGACCAGCGGTGAAATATACTTAAACGGCGACGAGGGCACGAAACCAGACATCGGAGTCTGTCCGCAGGACAATGTTCTCATCGACACTCTGACCCCCCGCGAGCACATGATCTTCTACGCGAGGCTCAAAAGACCAATGGACGATGAAGTCATGCTGAAGAACGTTAACGCGTGAGTTTGCGCCCCGGACATTCTTTTGAAACAAAAAAGTGACGCCTATATATCTGTCTAGCGTTAATTGTTATTGAGCCAAAGCAATTTATTTTCTGATTGGCAATTCGACCGGGATGGGTACAATTTCGTTCAGCTTCACCGCTGCCTCTCTCCCAATCAATAAAATCCATTTCTATTGCTATTCCTGTTCGTCAATCTATAAAGTCCCAATCAATAACTTCCACCTAATATTTTTTTCTCTTGTTTTCTCCAGAATGCTGGCTTCCCTGGAATAAATCGATAACTTCTGCCTCATTTTTTTCCTGTATATTCTCCAGAATGCTGGCTTCCCTAGAATCAATCAATTACTTGCGCGTAATTTTTGTTCGTATTTTCTCCAGAATGCTGGCTCCTCTAGAACCAATCAATAACTTGCGCGTAATTTTTTTCTCGTATTTTCTCCAGAATGCTGGCTTCCCTGGAATCAATTAACAACTTTCACGTAATTTTTGTTTCGTATTTTCTCCAGAATGCTTCCCTACAATCAAACAATAAATTTCGCGTACTCTGTTTTTCTGTTATTTTCTCCAGAGTGCTGGTTTCCCCGGAATGAATCAATAACTCCCATGTGATATTTTTCATATTTTCTTCAGAATGCTGGCTTCCCTGGAACTCGGCAGGCAGGAGCACGAGCCGGTTCACCGTTTGTCCGGAGGCACGAAGCGGCGTCTCTGCGTCGCCCTGGCATTTCTCGGTTCGCCGAAACTCGTGATACTCGACGAGCCCGGTGCCGGTGTGGATCCAGCAGCGAGGCGTCGGATCTGGCGTCTCATCGATCAGCACCGGGTCGACAGGACCGTTTTACTATCCACCCATCACCTGGACGAGGCCGACATGTTGAGCGATACCGTGATAGTGATGCATCGAGGAAAGATACTGTGCACCGGCTCGCCGCTCAGTCTCAAAACCACCCACGGCCAGGGTTACTGGCTTCACGTGGAGTTTCCACTCTGCGATAACCGCGAGCTGAACGTCCAACGCAAGAACATCGAGAATCTTCGGTCGATAATGGAAAACGTCGTTCCTAATTCGACGATCAATGAAACTTCGGAATCTGAGCTCGTTATTACATTGCCGTTTCTAGGAAAGCACGGCGAATCTAACGAGTAAGTTTGTCGATGATAAACCTTATTAACGAAAAGAAGAAATGAGAAGAATAACGAAGAAAGTAAGACAAAACAAAACTAGTGCTGCTGTACTGTAACAAAGCTGTACCGCCAGCGTGCGTAAAGTACGAAATGCGTGTGTAAAGTAAAATCGGCCGATGTGCGTTTTTTCTGCAATACATTTTGCGGTAACTTTTGACCGTGTCAATTTTATGAGATGTAGAAATTTTTTTATGTTACGAAAAAAGGTGCAAAGTAAAGTTCACTTGACTTCCTCATTTGTTAAAATTTTGCGCATGACTTCCGCTACGCGGAAGCCAAAATGGATCAACGAACGTTCGCATAGAGAAAGTTACGCGCAAAATTTTGACAAGTGAGAAATGAGGTACAAAATAATTTGCGCCTTATTCTTTTCAATATATTTAACAAGTGAGTTTGTCGATAATAAAACTTACTAACGAAAAAAAATGAGAGGAATAATGAAGATCGTAAAAAAAAACAATTTCGCAGTATCTCAGCTGCCGCAAAAGTTCTGGAGGATAACAAAAAGAGTCTGGGCTTTTCCCACATTTCCCTGGAGTGCGACACCCTGGAAAGAGTATTTCTGGATCTATGCGGACGGGCAGACACCGGAGGTTCTTCGGCCGTGAGAGTCAGCATGGACAGCGTAGCGAGCGTCGGCTCCATCGGTAAGGGGAATAAGCTTCTTTGATCTCGGAATCGTTGCAAAAGATATTTTGGAATTATGTATTTTTTTTTTTTTAAGGCTTCACCGTGCCAACGGACGACGTTGACTTGATGATAAGCGAACCGGCGGCAAATCCAAAGCCGATGAGACAAGCCAGAGCTTTGCTTAAGAAAAGATTGTGGCATTTTGCGAAAGACTGGAGAGCACCGTTATCCACACTGATCCTCCCGACAATATTCGTTGCCGTTGCCATGGGATTTTCACTCATAAGGCCTCCCTCCGGAGACGAACCGCCTCTCGATCTCAATCCTAAGCTCTATGACGCGCATCCCACGTACTTCTACAGGTGAATGTTTTCATAAGGAAGTGATGAAGTGATTTTTCGTTTTTTCTTTTTTTTATTGGCGGTTTAACTCCTTTACACAGAACTCAAAGTTGTGAACCGAAAACACGATATATAAAATTTCAATATATAATACTACGTAATACATAAAACCGACTAGGATTTTTCTTTAAAAAAAAGCAAATATTTATAAGAGAACGATCTTAGGAAAGCCTAATGAAAAACCTACTGATATTGCCGAGGCAACTCTTCCTTATATACATTCATATCTCAGAATCAGTCTATTCGCCAGCGTCTTAAAAGCTTCGAACGATTTCCGAGACCAGCAATTCCGACTTTCGAAAAAAAGTTTTAATGAAAAGAATAATAATTAATTTCGAAAACTTTTTTTTTATAGTATTGACAACGGAAGTGATGCATTCCTGCGAGACGTTTCCCTTCAGCTTCACAATCGCTTCGGTGGCGACTATGCTGGTGCCTGGCAGACTCATCCAAACGTGAGATTACGGAGCGATATTTTCTTCAAGAGCTCGCGAGATGCGGAAAATGTTTTGAAAATTTAACGAATGCATTTTCTGCAGGATACCGGAACGTGCGAGTGTGTGGAGGGTCAACACACGTGTCACGGAGTGTCAAAGGCTGTCGAGGGTCTGTTCCAAACCCTCCCGGGACGACCCACTCTCGATTGGATAATTTCGACCTTCCACGAGTACATTGAGAAGAGGTAAAGAAGAAAAGGCGGTCCGATCTCAAAAAGAGTCGTTACAATAATTAATCAACCAACAGATCGAACTATTTTAAAAATCGACATTTTTGACCGAACGTGCAGGCTTCAGGTCTGTTCTAAATTCGAACTTAAGAACGAACTTCCGTTCGAACAATTAGCAATTATTCCATAGCAGTGGATTCAAGAAATTCTTTTACAAGATGATCTATTCATGACAGTACAGTGACGTCAAAGCTAACCGCATTTGCGATCCAGATATAGATTCTACGCCGAAAAGCGTTACAGTTCGCTCTTCAGCTCGACTTTAATTTTAGATCGTAAGCACGCAATGAAGTTCAGACCAAACTTCGATCTTAAGTTCGATCTCAAGAACGATTTTAAGTTTAAACCAACGTCTTAAAATTCTCCCGTAAGAACGGAAGTTCAAAATTCCAAAAATCAACATTTAAACCACTGGAAACTAATGTGTAAATTTCTAAAAACCAAATACTAAATTTCTACAACTTATATGCAGTTCATTTTTTTTTAATCGGTGTCTTTTTCAGATACGGTGGATGGTCGCTGTCCCACGCGAAGGACGATCCGCTCTTCGTTGTCTGGTACAACAACAAGGGCCACCACGCTCTTCCGGCCTACATCAACGCCCTCAACGAGGCTGTTCTCCGAGCATCGGGCGTTGCCGGACACCTCAAGACCCTCAATCATCCACTGAAGCTATCGAGTGATCAGCTCAACCGTACGACACTGTGAGTACCGAAAAAAAGATCGGTGATGGGAGTGATGACATGTCCGTCTGGGACGATTGGCGAGCCTGCATTCCTATTTAAGGGGAGGCTGGACCCGTTTTAACTGTTTAGCACTTACAGTTTTTACCAGCGGAACGAGCCGATTTCTTAATATCAGTTTAGAATTGTTAATATGCTTCGCACATATTTCAAAGTACAAGGAATTAAGAAATTGAATATTATAGTTTTCAAAAAGGCATGAAGGTAGACTCTGATGACTTGTCACAAGTAAACAGTAAAATGTAAACCTAGAATATACACTTTACATGAATTTCTTTTCTGCAATAGACTTTGCGACGATTTTGAAATATTCGGGGACAATCTGTCTAATTCTATTTTCTTAATTTCTTGGACGTTTTCAACCGACATTCGAGTGCACGCCGAAGCGTTCATGGTTACTATTGCAGACCTGTAAAATTTGAAGCGTACGCGTGGCATATCAATGATGCAAAGTCGATCCAACGAAATCGCCACGTCCCGTCGGTAAAACAGGGCCGTCCGCCAGCTCCTTAAGAGTCAAGTCTGGGGAGTCATCATTCGGTGAAAATAACATTCGGGATGAGCCACGCAGGAGCGACTTTTCTCTTCTCTCTAACGATTCCCACGAGCGTCGTTCGCTCGAAGAAGATGGAAGGACAACCCGAGAAAACCGAGCGCCGAAGAATAGAGAAAATAAACGAGGGAGAAAAAAAAACACTCCTCGAAAGATCTCGAAGTCACCGCATTCGTGGAGTCCAAAAAAAATAAAGATTCCTTCCTTATCCACTGCCTTCCGCTTTTCCGCTCTTATCTGACGCGCAGCTCCGTCGCTATAGCTCTCTTTCTCTTTCGTCTCACGATTCGTTAAACTTCTGTTTGCCAGAGTCGGATCTTTCTCAGCGATATTCCATCACCGGGACCCACCATACTACCCCGCTGCACCTCGCCGAACTCTTTCGTAATTGCTTTTCGAAGTTGTTTCAGGAGAGAGAGAAAAGCCTCGCTCCACCCGCCTGGCCGTTTCTGCCCCGGAGAGTTCGCGCGAGTAGCGCAGGAAAGGAGAATAATAAATCGAGCAGTCCGTATAACTCCGTCGCCGCTTTTCTTTTAGCGTTCGAGCGCAATAGTCCAGCCTCGGCTCGTTTGACCCTCGAAACCCGCGGGCGGAAAGGCGATTTAATTACCAACGGCGTCGGGCGCGTCGCCGAGCTGCGAATGCTGAAATTACATTGGCCGATAATTGGCACACGCGGTAATTGGTCGTAATTGACAAATATGCCGATCACACAATTGCAGCTGAGCGCGGTGTGGAATTTTGTAGGAAAGACTCGTCGGGGAGGAGGAATGAGTGGTCAAATGGGCCGAAGGCGATTTATAGGGTGCAACTAATTTACGATACAATAATTAAGATAAGCTACATAGAAAGCTGACCGACCTGACCCTAGCGTATCCGAGCAACCAAACGGTTTCGGCTGCTCGGATCTTTGACATTTCGCTGAAGTGTTCAAAAAACACTCCGGAAATATTGCAATGTAAGATTTATGAGCGGGCAAAAGAAATATTTTTTAAATGTTTTTAAAACAATTCACAAATATTTTGTAATGTTGGTAAACTATTTCACAATGCTACCAAAGAATATTTTCGAAACCTTTCAAAAAAACTTTTCGTTCGCATAATATAAATTCGGCTAAAGCAAATTCGCAGTTCGGATAACGAAGGTTCAGACAATCGAAGTTCTACCGTAATAAAAATTGACCTGATAATTTAACTGAAATTAATGAAATTGAACGTGTTTCAGAGTGCAGCACGTAGCCGACGTCGGAGTAGCCCTGGTGCTCCTCATAGCCTTCAGTCTGGTCGCGGCTCAGGGAGCGAGGGAATTGGTCAGGGAGAGACTGTCCGAGGAGAAGAGAATTCTTTATCTGGCCGGAGTGCATCCGGTGACGTACTGGACGACGGCCTTAATCTGGGATTTCCTGGTAAGCCCGCAGCCCCGTTTGTGTATCGCTCGCTCGGTTTGGCGTGCAAACACAGCGCAGCTTCCTACGCACACGCGGGTTTCTGGAACTTTGCCCACCGTTTGATAAAAAAAAATCGAAAAAGAAATTACAGATAACAAATTTAATTACTCGATGAATAAACAAAGAACTTGGCCTATGCGTTTCGGAGTCGAGACCGAGACGGACCGGAGGGAAGGAAGGCCAGAAAATACTTCCGGTCGTTATAACTGGTAGAAACCGTCTCGAACCGTCCGGCTCGATGACTCAAGTTTGCCAACCGGCTTCTCGTCGTCGCGAGATACATTTGGCCTCCGAATAATCTTCGTATTAATTTCTCTCTCCTCTCCTCCCCTCTCCGTCTCGTCCGTCGTTTAATCGATCGTCGCGATGACCGAGACAATGTGGGAACACTTCGTCCCTAAGTGCACGATATCTTCGATGTGCCACGAGAATTGCGCCGTGTTGCGCAAGGTATTAGTTTCGGCGACGTCGAAATTGCGCGCCCGAATTCTCGTCGGTTCGTTCTTCTGCTTGTTCGCCGACGTCGGCGGCGTTTAGGCCGATGGCGGGACGCCAGAAATCGCGAAACTCTTTGGCAACGAATGAGATCAAGCTGTGCGCAGTCCCGCGGTACAAATTTCGATAGGGAAACGAGATGGGGAGGGCGAAAGATGGATCGGCCTCTCCCTCAGACGATACCATGAGACTTCTCCGTCTTTGATATTTAACCCCCTTTTTGGCAAACCTTTTTTTCCTCAGGTCTTCCTTACCTCCATACTGCTCGCCGTTATCGTCTTCGAAATATTCGGACTCTCAGCCTACGTCGCGAGGGACAATCTCGCTGGAGTCTGCCTCCTCCTCGTTCTATTCGCGTGAGTATATTTATTTTTTTATTGACCCTTCGATGTGCCAGTAAAACAGCAATTCAAAGAAAAATTCTTCCATTTTTACGTTAGAAAAATTGTGGAACAATTTGATGAACAATAACACATCTTCCAAAGAAAATGCAGTCATCGAACATAAATTGGTCATATTTTTTTGATGTTTCATTAATATTATTATTAGTATTTATCATTAAATCACTGTTTAAAACAGACGTTTCGGACATAATTGCCACGTTGATAAAACGGCGATTAAAAAACAATATTCTTCCATTCTTAGTTTGGAAAAATTGTGGAAAAATTTGATGACCAACAATCCATCTTTCAAAAAAGTTCAGACATCGAACAAAAATTGGTCACATTTTGTTGTGGATTTATTATCTTTTTCTTTTCCTTTATTATAATCATCATTAATGTTTATCGTTAAATTGCTATTTAAAAAAGGGGTTTCGGACTTTGATAGAAACGTCCTCCGGAATAGAGTTTCCAGAGTTCATTTAATTTGTTTTATCCGATCAAATGAAAAAAAAATCAACTGTGACCGTGTTAACGTTTTTTTCGTTATTTTCTTTTTTCAGATGGGCGGCGATCCCCTTCACTCATCTAGTCGAAAAAGCGTTCGACGACGCGAGTCTATCGAACATGGTGCTCTTCTGCCTGAACACGTTCGTCGGTGTCGCGTGTCTCGCGACGATCCTCGTTATCGACATTCTCGGCAAGAGTCAAGCGTCGAGGGACACGAGAAACTTTTTGCACCATCTGCTTCTGGTCTTTCCGCAGTACGCTCTCGGCGATGCCCTCGTCCAGATAACGACGAACGACATAACTGCCGAGCTGCTCGGCAAATTTCAGATGGACACTTACAAGTCGCCGCTCGGCTGGGATCTGATAGGATTGCATTATCTCGTACTGTTCGTAATCGGCATTATATTTTATGTCAGTAATCTCGCTATCGAGTGCGGTTTACTTCCGGACTGGCCGAGAGGGAGGTGAGCGGCATTTTATTGCCAATAAACCAGGGTTTATTAACCCTTCATGTACGGGGGACTTTTTGCCGAGAGCGAACGACGTTCGGAACGATACGGACGTTCGTAATAAATTTTCTTCTGCGTCACAAAAAAAAATACTTCTACTTCTATACATTTTTACAGAATCGTTTGAAGATTGCATCTTGGCAATCTAGGTCCTCGTTGAACAAGGATCCCCTACGTGAAGGCTTAAAAACTAGAATATACTTTATTGTATTGTACAAGCTATTTTTTATTTTAAAGTTGTCAAAAAATTTGCCAAACGTGAGTGTCAGGGAAAAATCAAACATTTGGGAGGTGCTGCAAATACTGTTTTTATGTAATAAATAATTCCAAAATGGTATTGACAAATTACCGATAAAAATAATTCTTCAACAAATTACCCGCCAACTTATTTTCTCTGAAAAATGTTCTCTGAAACTCACGTTTGACGGGACTGTACCGCTCGGATTATCTTAATATCTTTGATTACGTTTAAAACTTTTTTGTTCTTTATTTTGGAAGAATTCCATACGAGAACGTGTCGGAAGACGAGGACGTGATGAGGGAGAAAATACGGGTGGAAAGCGGAGGCTGCAACGACGTTATACAGACGATCCGTTTGCGAAAGGAGTACAGAAGCGTTTACGGAAAAAACGTCGCTGTACAGAGTTTGAGCTTCGGGGTCGAGGCCGGTACCTGCTTCGGCCTCCTGGGAGTCAACGGCGCCGGCAAGAGTTCGACTTTCAGAATGCTTACGACGGAGACCCGCCCGACCGCAGGACAAATCGTCCTCAAGGGCGAAGAGATCGGCAGGAGACCTCTGTGCAACGGCGAGATTGGCTACTGCCCTCAGACCGATTCTCTCGATCCTTTTCTCAGTCCACATCAGTGTCTCACCATTCACGGAGAAATATGCGGCCTGGATGACGTGCCGAGGGTCGGTCATACATTTTTTTTCAATTGCACTTTACTTCACGCGGTGCGAAAATGGCAGTTTTACGCACGCTTAGCGCGCGCAAACCCCTCTTTTTCACACCTCGTGAAGTAAAATTTTGTTCGATACTCGTGCGAAAAACGTTTTCTGAACTTGTGTGATTGCAACACTCGCCGTTGGCTAGTGCTGCAAACTCACACTCGTCAGAATTTCTTTTCGCACTCGTACCGAAATGTACTATTATCGCATTAGTATCGTAAGTTATTGTTATATAACTCATGCATGAGAAGTGCTACTTTTCGTACCTGCCGAGAGTGGCATAAGCGGTGCTTTACATCCAAATGTACTATGTGCATATCCCGGCGCATGTGCATATCGAGCTGATTTTACTTTACGCACGCTGGCTATACAGCGCCACAATCAGCATGCACAGAATAGCACTTCTCCTCCATTCGTTACAAAAATTACTATTTGTAACGAATGCAGAAGTGCTTTAAGCGCGCCGAAGCATGCGTAAAGTGCGTGCGTGAAGTAAGATCGGACCGAGGTGCGAACGCGCCAGGTATTTATAGCGCACTTGGCTGTAAAGCGCCACTTTTGCCACTCCCGGCACTCACGAAGAGTCGCACTTTTCATGGATGACTTACAAAATGTTATTATTTTCCTCAAGGAACTTTTTTCGTTTAATAATTTATTTCTTTATTTTTTTTACTCATACAGGCCGTAGAATCGATGCTGAAACGCTTCGATCTTCTAAAGTACGCGCACCAAAGAGTGAACAGCCTCAGCGGGGGCAACAAAAGGAAACTGTGCGCAGCGGTGAGCGTCATGTCGCCTGTTTCCGTTGTACTTATGGACGAGCCAACGAGGTTTGTCAATAACACGTCCCTAAATATTTACTCCCACGCGAGAAACAAATTGTTTATTTATTCATTTCTTTATTGCATATATTTAATTTTTATTTCAGCGGAATGGACCCCGCCTCGAAGGAGCTCGTCGCGCGGGCCGTGCGTCTCGTCAACCGGAACCAGACTTGCGTCGTTATGACCTCGCACAGCGCAAACGAGTGCGAGAAGCTCTGCAATCGGGTCGGTATTCTCGCCAAGGCCGGACTCCGTTGCATCGGCACCGTTCAACATCTCAAGCACAAGTACGTCGTTTCAGTAATTAAAAAAATCTCTCGCCGGAGACTCTATACTGCAGACTGCCCTCCGACTGCATCCATATCTCCACCGGTGAAAGGTTACGAGAGCTCTTCATTCCCGCTTCCGGTTCACGTCCTCCCCACCAATCCTTTTTTTCGTTTTTTCTTTCTGATGGGAAAGCAAAACACGAATTCGTGGCCGTTCGTGTGTGCGAACGGGGGGGGGGGGAGAGTTGAGGGGTAAAATGGAAATTTGTACGGCGATACCGAGAGCGAGTCGAGTTTATATCCGCTCTGCAGTGATACAGCTCAATTCAGTGACTACCGGGAGGCGATTCGCCCGGCAATTAAAATGCACGATGTAATATTAATCCATACGCCGTTTACGCGCATATTTTTATCTCGTAATTGCTCGGTTTGTCGTGACTATTAATTGAGCATTAATATTCGAGAGTTGAATTTAAATCGGCTCAGCGGGGTGTTACAGGAATTTGTTACTCTTCAGTCGTTCGTCCCTGAAGTGTTCATTCACCCGGACGGTTTTTATTTTTCTGCCGACTCTAACTCTTTCGGGTTGATAAAAAAATATATAAAAAATGACGAATATTCCACGAGGGGTCGAGTAGTGACGTGGATGATTCACGATCGTGGGATCGAGCAAGTGTTTTTTTATTTATTTCAAAACTCGACCTCTGTCCGGTAGGCAATTTTTCGGAGCATTCTGCGGTATTCCATTTCGCCCCACTCTCCCCAAACTCTATGCTCCGCTGTGATCCTTCCGGAGATCAGAGGCATTAATTTTGTTCCAATATTTTCGGAGTATTTTATTAAAAATTTATTTATTTTTAATTATTTTTTTAAGGTCGCTTTCGTGACTTTTAGTTTAATTTTTCTGTGAACTCCAATGCTCTCTCGGGTTCATAAAAAATCGTGAATATTCCACGAGGGGTCGAGAAGTGACGTGTATGATTCAGGAACGTGAGATCGAGCAACTGTTTTTTAAATTTATTTTAGAACTCGACCGCCATCCGTTATCCGTATCTGTGGTAGGTAATTTTCCGGAGCAATCTGCGGTATTCCATTTCGCCCCACTCTCTCCAAACTTTGCGCTCCGCCTAGATCTCTCCGCAGACCAGAGGCATTAATTTTGTTCCAATATTTTCAGAGTACTTTATTCAAAATTTACTTATTATGATTCTTTTTTTTTTAAGGCCGTTTTCGTGACTTTATAGTTTCCGCACTATACCGCAATGTGTCTCGTCCGTGTACTTCGGAGGCAGCTTTATGCGTACGTAATGCGCAAAGGTGCGCGCAGACAGTTTCAGCCGACCGTACCGAGGACGCCGAAGAATGGCGATGCAGCAGAGATAAGAGACGCGCGAGAATCGCGGTTAGTTCGCAGCGGGGACTCCGCCGAGCGACGCCCAGAAACAGGGTACTTACCCCCCGGCTATTTGCTCTAATTGAGATACATTACACGGAACCCTGGAAGGCAGCGGGGAGGTGGCTGGAAATAATATATAACTAACGTCGCGTCGTTCTTCGCGCTGCAACGCACGCGTGCTTTCGCCGGCCGGGGACGAGAGTGCTCGTTTTACCCCCCCCCCCCCCCCCGCCCCCCCCCCTCACCCCCAAGGAATAACATACGAGCACCATAAATATTTGAGTTCAACGGGCAACCCGGAGCTACCTGGAGCGGCATCACCACCGCAGCAGCCATTCCACCCTCTCCTCGACTCCACTCTACTGAGAACGTAATACTCTTGGTTCCGACAGCTAAACTTGCTCACCCTTCTCCGACTTGCCTATTCACGTGCTTATCCTTCCTTCAGCTCGCGTCTTGTCCTTGGAGTCAAGTTTCTCGGGATTTGGTCCCCTGAAAATCACGACCCGCTAGACGGGTGGACTTCATTTTTCTTCCACTTGGTCTCTCAGGAAAAAATGGGAGGCAGAGTCGGATATCAATATTGATAATACAGTAGAGGGTGTTTTTCCAAACGGCATTGCGATTGAGGGCGTATTTCCAAAAATGACGAGCGCGGAAGTCCAACTCGGCGCCTTCTCAAGATCCGCTCGGTGGGAAAACAAACGACTCTCCTTTTATCGTCGCTGCTGTAAACACGACGGAGAGGAAAGGCGGAGGGAGATTTGTTAACTCTAGCAAAGCAAAAAATGAAATGAATATAAAATGCGTCATTTATACAACGGAATTTTTACGAGTTTCCCTCAAACGACTAAATGCATTTTATCTTCAAATTAAGAATTCATTTTCAAACTATGACCGGTGCTGCGAAATATATGCAGTGTATTTCTACATTCTACATGCGTAAATTAAGGTCATTTCTGCGGCTATGCGTATACAACCTAAATGATCGTCTACTAATTAATGCAAATATACCAACACTAAATATTTAACATTGAACATTTTGTTTAATGTTAAGTATACCAATTTTCACAGAATTGTAATTATAGGTCGGAAAGAAGTAATAACAAAAAACTTATTATATGCATTTTCGGAGAACTTGAGAAATGTGGAGAAATATGAAAACGGTATTTTTGTTTTTTGAGATAGTTTTTTCTTCATTTTTTGTAATTTTTGTAATTTTTCCGGATTTTAGATTCGGCGAGGGTTACGTGGCTTTCCTGAGGTTCGGTCTTCCGGTTTCGCCGAAGGATCTCAAGGACGCTATCGCTAGGCACGTTCCCTCGTCCCTGGTCTCCTCGAGACAAGCGATGGCGGCGCGACTCCTTGTGCCGCGCGCTCACGAAGCGACCTTGAGCTCGACCTTTGCCAAAGTCAGGCAGCTTGCCGAGGAGCTCAAGGCCACCGACTACACCCTTACGCAGAGCTCGTTGGATCAGGTGAGATCGTCGACTACCAAGCACATTGACTCTTTCCCCCCGGTAAGAATTTTATAGTGTCAGATCAGACCCTGATAAGAACAGGAAAAAAAAACCTGATAATAAAACGCTATAAAATTTCTTCCGGGACCGACGGAGTTAAACCATTTAACATAAATCATGAAAAATTAATCTCAGCGATTTTTTTTGCAAGAACTCTAATCCTTAACACAACCGAACATCTTGGATGTCTAACAAAATTTGGCCATTAAGTATAGCCCAAATTCCTCCGTGGCAATTTTTTTTACCAAAAATCTGCCCAGTCATGAGACTTCATACCCTGAGAAAAAATATCCATAGTAAATGTCATCAAAATTCATGGTAAAATCAACAATACTGACTTTTTACGAGTAAAAAAAAAGTGTTCTCAAGAGGAACGTCTATGTTTTATAGTTACGACAATGACAAAAAATCATGGTTGCAACCATAATTATAGTTTAACCAATTCAATATATACGATCAGATACATTCCCTCCTTCCCGCTCAGAACTATTCGTTATAGTACAGTGAGAGAAGGATCTAGTAAAAATGACCAATCACCTAAGAAAACTTGCCATAGCACATAGTAGTAGATCTCAGATTTTCCAAGAATTACCATAATATTTTTTTTTATAAATCCCGTACTTCCTACCATAGGTGGCGCCCTAGTGCCCTACTACTATGTGCTATAGTAATATCTCTCAAGCGATATAGTCATATTAACTAAATCCTTCTCTCAGTGTACGAATCCCTACCCTTTTTCCCAGTGTCCATTTTCAAGCTCTCCAAATACTTTGCCAATTTAACGGTAAACTCGATCAAAAACGCCAAGCAATGCCCCAACAACGTCATTGATCTCCAAGACCTGGAAGGATTTCCGTTCACCCACTCCCCATAATCTCCGCTGTCTCGGTCTTTGGGTCATACGTCAAGTTTCGAGAGGGTCATTCATCGTCTTGCCGTTCGAAGCTTGGGGGTTTTCGGAACGGGGTAGGAGGTTGGGAGCTTCGGAACCGGGAATAGCTCCCGATGCTCGCATCCAGGCGCCCATCCAGCCCGTAACTGCCGGTTCTAAGGTCGTGTCTCCAGCAGATGATGTACCGCTCGCGACACAGCCGGCATCGGGGACTTTGGGTTAGGCTTGGGCTCGCTTGCCTGCCTTGCCTCGTTTGCAAGGATTCCTCTCTCCTATGTGCTTTCGAGGCTCTCCTCACCGTGCTCGTATTAACGCCCTACATCCCGAGGGATATTAATGGATGCGGCACCGACGGCGTTGCCGGGACTCTCGGCTCAAGCCCCGCACTAAGGGATCGTTCGGTGTACCCGGAGACACGCTCGGGGGTGGCCGAAGGGTTGAAAGCGCACAGAGCCGGATCAACCTGGCCGTCGACGCTTCGACGCTTCGGCGGGTTCTCCCCTTGAGCATTCGCCGGTATATACGGCACCCGATTCGCTCGATGAAACTCACCGGATTACTCGGAAGCGTGGAGCCGAATGCTCCAATAAACCCGGTCAACTTGACCATGGAGGAGCTTGACCGTTACAACTATACCTTCAAACCCCAAGGGCTGTTACAAACCTGCGACAATTCTCCAACGCCCACGGAGTGTCCCTTATCCCCCTAATTTTAGGGCTCTCAGCACTTCGCAGGTACTCCGTGTCTGGAGGGTCTTGAGATCCTTGGAGGAGCACTTGAGAGGCCCTTGCATTTTTCTTCTGCTTGAAGTCCTCACAATGTCCTTGAATATTTCTTGTCCCTGAAAAGTCTTGAAAGTGTCGTTGAATTTTTCTTGATCTTCTTTTGGCCTGGTAATAATGCCCCTCAATTTTTTGTTGTTAAAGTCCTCAATATGTCCTACAATTTTTCTTGTGCCTGCATACTTCAATATGCCCTTCAATTTTTCTGATGCTTAAAGTCTTCAACGTGTCCTTGAATTTTTCGTGTTCTTGAAGTTCTCAATATGTCCTTGAAAAGTCCTGACAATGTCCTTGATTTTTTTATCCTTGAAGTCCTGAAATGTCGGTTGCTGAATTTGTAACCGCTGCGTTTAGCTTTTTTCTATTCCAACCGGAAGTGACCATTCTTCGAAAGCGTTTTTGTGTCTGCGAATTATGATGATTGATGAAAGATGTGCCTATCATATGAACTCTTCAGCCACTTCACATTTTTGGCCATCCATCATTTTATGATGAAAAATGTTTCGAAGTTCTGGAAGTGATTTTACAATTCACGAACACCTCCGATAGTTAAAAAAATGAAATGCTACTTACAGTTACAAAAATGGGAAGAAAAGAAAAAATTGCTAAAGTCATCATAAAGTGTACTCAGATAAAAGCTGAAGCAGTTTATAGTGCCGTTGCTCACGGCAATCTTCCGTGTGTTAAGGGCTCGAAGGGTCTCCACGTCTTCCCATAAAACTGCAGTATCCGACCCCCGTGATACAATACATTCGAGCTTTTCTCTGCTAGGGAAGAGCGGGGCAAAATGGAACAAACTTTGTTGGAAAACCTCTCGAATATCCGATATCAAATTTTCTTCGCATTAACTCGAGACCGACTTACAGCGGGCGGGACTTCTGGATCCGAAGTACGGAAGTAATAGGCCAAGCGAAGAATTTCACATAGTTGTGTAATGCACCGTCGAGTGCAGAAGGTACAACAAGATCGAGAGGTCGTATTACCCGAGATTGATCGCTCATCGAACAAGAGGCCCGACGGAGTGAGAAAGTGAGGCGGAAGAACTGAAGTTCGTTGAAAAAGTAGCGTAGAAAACGCCTCTGTGTGTGTGTACGGCGAATCCCAGCAGCAACGGTCCAGCTGCGAAATAAACAGCGGAAGCTGGAGGGGGGGGACGACGTAGATCGATCGATCGATCGAGACCCGAGAGGGTTACCGTCGAAGCCGGTTCTACCGGGTTAACTCGCGGCGGAAGAGGCACGAACTCTTATCGCAATTACCTCGTCGCTCTCGGTACTTTAGTTGCCTCAAACCCCCTTTTCTCCCTCCTTTTTTTCACCGGGTCGAATCGATTTTAACTTACGAGATGGAACGAGTAAGTACTTGCACGTGACGCAAATTTTCCCGCTCCTCTCCCGGCTCTCCTCGCACGGCGTTTCCGCTTTTTACACAGCCAACCGTCTCGCGCTCCCGAGCACTTTTTCCATTCGGCGGACCGCCCGAGCCGAAAAGGCGGGGCTTTCTTTGTAGAAGTAAAAACGCTCCCTCGTTAAGAAACTTTCGAGATTTTTATAGCGTAATTTTCGTCTCTTTCTCGGGGTCTCGTGCAGGCGGTTGTTTTACTGTCTCTGGGGTTCTCGATGGGGGGACGGAAATGGAGGGTTGCTGTTACTGCAACGGAGTCACGTTTGTTATGTGAGATACGAGAAAAGAACTATGAGACTGGTATATTAGGGGCACGTTTCGCAGTTGGGTGAATTGTATAAAGTTTTGCTATTTTTTTTTTTTTTTGCGTCTTTATGTTTTATTAGTCGCGCGAATAATGGCTCGAATACGGGAGTGGCAAACTTTTCGTGTACACCGAGAGGGAGTTTGAAGCGAAGGAAGCTCCGGGACTCGACCGAGCGAATTTTATAACCCGGGGGTGGATGCGAATCGAAATTTTTTTCTTGCGGTTTTCTTTCACTGTTATTGTAATTTTTTTTAATAGAAATAAAATAAAAGTTTGCATTTTTGTCTAACAGGTGCTGGTCAACTTCTCCGAGGAGCTGGAGGACGACGCGCTGGACCCGAGATTCGGCCAGAGGAGCAGAGCCGTGCCGAACCCTTATTCGAACATCCAGGACACCATACACATGGAAACTTTTTGATAATCGTAGTGATAACGAAGACACTTTATAATTCGGCGCGTACGACGATACACGCTTGTAATCCCCACAGGAACCAAGGACACTTCCTCGCATCCACCAGTCGGATAAAACAATTTTTGTTTGTTTTTGTATTGTTTTTTTTATTATTATTATTGTGTACGAGTCCCTGCGATGATCGATCAAGTGTTGTGACTTTTTTTTTAATGCACGAGTAAGCTTGAGTCTTAGAGTGGAACTTTATGTGTAAGAAAGTATTTGTATCTATATATATGTTTTATCTATCGATAGATAAAATTAAGTGTAATCGTAATCGTAATTTCCCTTTTTAACCCTTCACGTACTGGATCCTTGCTCAACGAGGATCTAGCATTTTCCAAGACGCAACCTTCGGACGGTTCGAATAACAAGTAAATAAGTCCAGCTTTAAGTGTTGTTTCTTTGACAACACTTAATTAAGAGATTAAATTTCATCAAGTACGACGACTGCGTTTTGCGTCGCACAAACTTCGCTCCGGAAAATTAACTTACAGAATAAAATTCTATAAGTGAACAATTTTTTACCAAAGGGTTAACGATTCTAAAGGTTCGCAATTCTAAATTGAAACTACAAAATCGCCCAGTCCCGTCGGTAAAAAAAGTACGGATAATTGCGTGAGACTAAATTTCATGAAGTACAACGGCTGCTTTTTGTGTCTCTTCGCTCGGAAAAATCCACTTAGAGAATAAAATTCTCTAAGTGAACAATTTTCAACCTAAGTGGTTAACAATTCTAAATAAAAATGGTAAAATCGCCCAGTTCCGCAACTGAGGAGCAAAAAACGGATCCAGCATCGCCTTAAACAACGGATTAATCTCCCGCTACTCTTCACAATGGATAATCCTTTAGCGCTCCCCTTTCCGGTTCCCGAGCCGGTGAGGCTTCCGTCTGCCGGTCACCGGAAATGAATCGATGTAAGAGTATTTCGAGAGTCCTGTAAAAGGATCTCGTTCGCGCCGGCGAGAGATATCGAGACTGTGGGTTTTCACGACGACGAAGAGGGCTGAAGAGCGAACGAGACAAAGGAGGCCGCGGACTGTGGACGGAAAAGTTTAGCGCTCCGGAAAAGATGGATAAGTCTCCGAGGTAGAAAATTGAAATCGCGGACGCAAGGGCGGGCTGTATAGGGTGGTAGGCAAAAGTATGGCCACAGCCACCACGCGCCTCAATAATAAAAGTTTATCTGCAAGCCGGGACCAGCGAAAGAGGAGGCGCACCTTCCAGCACCGCCGAGAAGAGGACAAGAGGAATGGTATCGCCTATCTACGACTAGCGGTAACGGTAACGGTGCCGTTGCGGAGCGTGAGAAAGGGAGACTATATAGGCGAAAGCGTGGCTGAATCGCTCTGTTCCAGGGAGAAGAACTACCCACACACAATCCCCGACGACAACCCCGATCCATCGTTCCGAAAGCAGCGAGGAGAATAAGTGAGAACGGAAAACAGCAGCGAAGGGAACGGAAACGTTGAGAGGGTCGAATCTACCGGGCGGAGATTACTTTTAAAAAAATAAAAAAGAGGACAACTATAAGAGAAAGGAAAGGTGGCCGAAGATGGAAGAAAAACGGACAGTACATTTTTGTTTTTTTTTTTTTTCGATGGAAATTTGAAAGGAGAAATAGGACGCGAGCCGGCGGAGGGGAAATCTTTGCGCGATGACTGAAATCCTGCACTAGGACAATGCGAGAAGCGACGGAAAAATGTAACTCCAGGTGCAGTGCATGATGGTATGTTTTTATGATGAAGAAAAGAAGGCGCGGAAGAAAAGCCGTGCGATTTTTGGGCCGTCTGGGTAATCTTCTGGAGACTGCATGTTAGTAGAAAAGTGCACGGAAAAAAATTTGTTGGTACAACAAGATTTTTGTTACCGTAACAAAACAGCCTTTGTTGCTGCAACAAAAAAAATTGTTATATGACTGAGTGGAGCGCGTATATGTGCCAACAACTGCGAATACCTTTCTGATTTTCATACATCTTTATACAGAAAATTTCAAGAATTCGCAATTCCAAATACAGACATCATTTTCAATACAATAAACTGCTAAAATACGAATGCAGTGAGTTAATCTTTAAATAAATATATGTACGTATCTATACCTATCCTATTAGCAGTCATTACTTAGCCGCCAAATTACAACAGGCTTAGTTTGTTCTCATAGCACACTAAATCGTCGCAGTAAGAAGAAAGTTTTGTCGTGATTGCAAAACCAATTGCTTCTACGTAGTAATTTTTCTGCTGCTTTTACTAATCGTTTTGCTGCGGGAAACGAGGTCATTGTCAGCAAAACTCATTTTGTGAGAGCAGCTAAACCATTTTTCTCCATGTGGGGGGCAAAAAGGACCATTCACTTTTTCTTATATGGGACGTAAAAAAAATTGATCCGTTTTGCCCCTTTTTCCCGCCCATATTATTTTGGGCTCGATAAGCATAAGACGGATCATGATTGACGGCAGCATCGGCAGATCTTAGAACGGACGGCCAAACGGCGCTAGGCATAACGACTACATCACCTTGGCTAAGAATCGCCAAGTTCCACGTCTAAATATAAACCCTGTTTTTACGTCCCCGAGTGTCGCCCAACGTACCCGTCGGTTATACAAGCCCCGAACTCGTTGCCTCTCGAGAGGCAATGGTTTTTATCAATGACGAATCCGTGACGCCGAGAGTGACGATTCCGAGACGCGTGGGTGAAACACAAAACGCGTGGGCATTGAACGCACGTCTTCAGTGGTAAAATTAATTCAGCGATTGCGGACAGTTGTGCAATAATCATGTTGTCCGAAAATGCAGAGAACCGTCAATGAAAGAGGAACAAAAATAATAATAATAAAAACAAAAAAATTGTAAAAATTATTTCAAAACTTTGATCGACGATCGATCGGTTTATTGGCGCGAGGATAATTAAAAGTGCGTTATTCTTGGGAAATAAATAAAAAAATTCAAGCAAAGAAAATCCCAATATTTCGGTCTCTCAGCTGGAAGCGAGTATGCAGACGGTACAGAATAGAGATATTTTTCAGGATAAAAAAAATTGATGTAAAAAAGAAAGTGAAAAATGAAGAGAGTGCGGAAGGAACCTGAGATAGAAACGTTTCTTATCGCGAACTGGCAGAGCGAGTGGCCCGCGGCTTGTTCGATTAAACTTTCAAGTCGGAGCGGACGCTCGGTTGGGTTTTACCCGCGAAACCATTCTCTCTCTCGTCTCCCGGTCGCGCATAGATCGGACGAGAGTGTATGGCGACGATATAACGACGAGAAAGTCATATATAACCGGAAACCGAAGAGAGAGGAAACGGGATTTTATCGATCCATCTTTGCACTATCGTCCGAGTTTCGGGCGCTCTCTGACACGCCGTCTGGTAAACTTCCGTATGCTCCGCGGCATACCGCCGGGCTATTCGAAGCTTATCTCTATATATGTATATACTGGTATGTATTGTTGTGGCTCGCGCGCTTCGCGAGCTCGCAACTATCGACACTCGCAGACACTCACAAACACTCAGAGACCTCCCAAACAACTTACGGACGATCACAGACACTTACAAACACTCTCTCAGTACTCATCACAGTACACCCGTACACTCGTACATCAATAAGGGCGTAAGTCCATTGAGTGGGGCTTAGAATAGCAAGGGCGTAAGTCTTTTGAGGGGACTTGGAATATTTCATCCTTGGGGGTGTCCAGCTTCACCTAACGGGGAGAGACTCTAAAATCTCTAAAATCTCTAAAATCTCTAAAATCTCTAAAATCTCTAAAATCTCTAAAATCTCTAAAATCTCTAAAATCTCTAAAATCTCTAAAATCTCTAAAATCTCTAAAATCTCTAAAATCTCTAAAATCTCTAAAATCTCTAAAATCTCTAAAATCTCTAAAATCTCTAAAATCTCTAAAATCTCTAAAATCTCTAAAATCTCTAAAATCTCTAAAATCTCTAAAATCTCTAAAATCTCTAAAATCTCTAAAATCTCTAAAATCTCTAAAATCTCTAAAATCTCTAAAATCTCTAAAATCTCTAAAATCTCTAAAATCTCTAAAATCTCTAAAATCTCTAAAATCTCTAAAATCTCTAAAATCTCTAAAATCTCTAAAATCTCTAAAATCTCTAAAATCTCTAAAATCTCTAAAATCTCTAAAATCTCTAAAATCTCTAAAATCTCTAAAATCTCTAAAATCTCTAAAATCTCTAAAATCTCTAAAATCTCTAAAATCTCTAAAATCTCTAAAATCTCTAAAATCTCTAAAATCTCTAAAATCTCTAAAATCTCTAAAATCTCTTTTAAAACCTTGAAACTTTAAAAAGGTTTTTAACCTTGAAAAAATCTCTAAAATGTGAAAGTCATCTTCATAAAAAGAGCGCGGAATTTCTGTATGGTGAAGCTGACACGCCCCCCTCCCGCGATTCTTGACACGGTGGCGAGACTTTTACGTCTTATAGAGAGATATATATATGATATATAGATATATATAAGAGGTATATGTGATGCGACAGAATTCTCGGATGTCCGCGTGAATCGGTCTGCGGTATGCGATTCGCGAGTTGCTCGACGTGGCGTCGCGTATAATGTGTCTGTCTCGGCTCTCTGTTGGGCGAGATGCCCTCGTCTTTCATCCCTGCTCTGGGCCACGTTGTAGTCTATCTTTACGAACTCCCTCGTTACGTCAGCGAGCGTCTGACTCTCCGATTTTACGCTACACGTGCGTTTTAGACGGAAACCTTGTCCCGAAATATTTAACATTTTCCTCATTTGCCACGCGACGAAACACCAAAAGCTCGACTGCATGCACAGACGAATATCGGCGACAAATATTTATGTAAATTTTCATGACACCTTAACTTGAAAAAAAAAACTGAACACTTAAACTTAAACTCTTATTCTCTCCGTCGCATCCTCCTCTCAGACAGGTGACGGAAATCTCGCATTTTCGGGATATTTGCCGATAAATTTTATCGCTCGGTTTGAGTCGCCGCCTTGAGTCATCTGCTTAGACGGGGATCCCTCGATCCTCCCCCTATCGTCTCACTCGTCGTTCCGTGGGTGCTGAAAACGAAGTCGCGTGTTTGCTATTTTCGTTTACCGTGCGCGCTGCCTCGTGGTGCAAGGAATATTGCAAACAGTGTACGGAGTCGAGGAGACGACGAGGAGACGAGAGAGGCGAGTACATGCCGGAGAGTGTTGCGATCCTCGTCGACGATGTTAAGCCATCCTCGACATCTCGGGATCCGGAGCGATTTAGGTGCGCCGGCAAACACGCCGCTCTCTCGCTACCGCGTCGCGCGCTACCGCAGCTTTTGTATAATGCCGTGAGCGAGCTGGCGCGAGAGGCAAGGAGTTGCCACATCTCGGTCGACGTTTAGCACCACCGAGCAGGGCCCTGCACGTGTGTGTGCCGGCGAAGTCCTCGAGATCTTCGGGACCTTCCCTCGCCGGTGTTTTATCGGCGGGCAAACGAAATTTCGAACGCACCAGGGAAATGTTTTATTTTACGGGTGACCCGGAAAATGGTTTATTTTACGGGTATCCGGCAGATAGGTAAATATTTATTTTATACAAATACATATTTACTTTTTTTTCTTCTAATTTTGTTCACTGTTTTTCTCGACAAAAAAATTGGAAGAAAAATAGAAGCTGACGTCGGCCTACTACGGCTCAAGTGGCAAAAATTGTTATACGTGAGACATGATTTTTCAGAATTTTTTCAGATTTAAAATTGTGGCGATCAATGAATTCCTTTTTTCAATTATAAACTATTATGAACTGAGATTTAGTTCCATCACATCAGAAATTGCGGGTTAAATCTAAAATGTGAAGGGTCAGACTCAGGTCGATTTGGTATGGAATACCTCATATATATATATATATATATGTACATGTATAAATGTATCATATATATTGTTAATAAACACACACTATATTAAATAATAACTGTTATTAATATTATATAATATTATAATATCATAATAAATAATGTCTATTATTTCATTATTTTATTTTT
This sequence comes from Ichneumon xanthorius, assembly GCA_917499995.1. Classification (NCBI taxonomy): domain Eukaryota; kingdom Metazoa; phylum Arthropoda; class Insecta; order Hymenoptera; family Ichneumonidae; genus Ichneumon; species Ichneumon xanthorius. Next base: position 11,927,423 of record OU824205.1, on the reverse strand, counting down.
TAAATTCAAATAATAAAACAAAATAAAAATAACATTAAATTTCAAACACTGCGGAAAATTAGAGATTATTGGGGAAAAAACAGGCAAAAAACATATATTCCTCTACACGGCTGTGAAAGTTCAACGCACCGACCAACATCTTTTCTCAACTATGATTCTCCACCTATTCAAAGACACTAAAATCTTTTTAAAAAATAATATTTTTTAATGAAAACAAAGCTTCCTCTCTAAAACGAAAAAGAGGAGAATAGATGCAAATTTATTCTAGAAATCTCGGCGAGAAGCATAGCGTAGTAGTATAGAGCAAGTATGCTCGGACACTGCGAGGAGCTCCCGTTATACCGCGGGGTGCGCGTTGCCCGAAAGCTACGTATATATGCGTGCTTCTCTCCGTCCAAGTATAAGTTACAGTGCGAAAAGTTAAAAAAAAAAAGAAAAAAAATCTTGGTCGAGTGCGAAATGTGAGGTGGAAACGGAGCGGCGAACGGTGAGATTCAGGGGGCTTGAAGGGCGAAGGGGCTGAACCGGGAGAGGAATTTGTGACCCGACGGACTGAGAGAATGAGAAGGAAAAATAAATAAATAAAAAAAAAACTCCGTTTCTTGCACGAAGGAAGAGGGCTCGGCGAACTGCGGGCTGCCCCGGCGATGAAATGGCCAGCCAGAGGTGTTAAATTCTCAAAGGCTAAACTCAAAACTTTCGAGCTCGGTGGGAAAGGAAGAAAGAAGAGGAACGAGTCAGAAAAAGAAAACACCGGTGAAGAAGACCGTCGAGGATGCGGAGCGGGCTCGACTGGGAAGAGTTTATTAAATGCACCCTTTACAACGAGCCTTCGAGCCTCGACGAGCGGTGGTTTACGATCGTCATTTAGCTCCCGCGATCCAGCGACCAACTTACCGTGGTTTATTTTTTATTTATTTTTTTTCCACCGCGCTTATCTCCGTCAATCTCTGCACAGAGCTTCCTTACGCTGTCCCCTTCGCTCCGACTTTCATTGCTACGCGGTTTAAGGTAGTTCTGTCGCTTGGTGTTCATTTCGCATAAGTTCGAGAAATATGAGATAAAATTGCAAATACTTCTCGATGGTATAAAAATCTGAAAAAATGCATGCATATTAAAGCGACTGGAAAAATTGGTTTCGCATAATAATAAGTCCAAAATGTTATTAACAAATTAATCAAAAAATTAATTGCTTAACAAATTAGCCGGCAACCTAATTTGTTTTTATGACGAAAATGATTCGTTCATTTTTCTGAATACGTATGAATTTTTTGAGACTTTTAAATTTGCTTTGAATTTTGTGTTTTTCCACACATTTTTATCCATAAAAAAAAAAAATTCAAAGCAAATTTAAAAATCTGGCAAAATTCATACGTATTCAGAAAAATGACCGAATCATTTTTATAAAAAAAAAATCGTTAAGTTGCCGGGGTAATTTGTTGAACAATTATGTTTATCGTTAATTTGTCAATGACATTTTGGAATTATTATTACATAAAAACACTCTTTACAGCACCTCCCATATACTTGATTTTTTCAGATTTTTATTCCATCGAGAAGTGTTTAAAATTTTCTCTGAAACTCACATTTGGCGAGATTGTACTGGACTGCCTTAATTTTACTTTTTAATGTATTTCTTCTTTGTTTCTCTAGTTTTAATTTTTTTTATTTTTTCTTGCGTGACTTCACACCTGAAGCCTCGACGGGCTGAAAGTTGGCGGACGCATATTGAAAAATCTCGGGTCGGTATCACCGCTAAGTCTTCGCCCTCCGGAGACTTCTTCGCCTGGCGCGTCTCGCCGCGTGGTCGCAGCTTCTCTCGTAACTCTTTTCGAGACTACACATTTTTTCTTTTTTTTTCACTCAATTCCGACACCCGGTAACAACTTTTGTGTTAAAACCGTCTCGAGTGGCCGCTCGCTGGAGGTTCATAAATTTTTAATTCTCTCCTCCCTTCAATCTCCGACCGCTTGAGATATAATATTGGAAGCTCCGTGGGATGAACTGGCGAGAGGCGACCTATATAAGAGCGGGCTTTAAAACGGCGAATCGATTATCGGACCGCCACATCGTTTAATCAGTTTGAAGTGGAAAGTTTCTGAGAGATAGCGCACTATAACTATTTCCAACCCCCCCCCCCCCCCCCCCCTCCGCCGCTTGGCTGACCGTTCGAACAATCTTGTATTTCTCGTTTTCAACTTTAACAATTTTCCGAGAGCTTCTCGTCTGGGGGTACTTTTTGGATATTTTTGTATTAAAGAAAAGTTAGTGAATTAAATTTCGTTCGGACTATCGCCTGAAGATAGTCGGAGACGGTCGGTTGTTGGAAGATCGTGGAAAGTTGGAGCTCGGATAAAGTGTCCGATATCCGATAGGGATTGGCATTGTTCGACGATTTGTAACGATGGAATGTTCGTTAAGGTCTTGTGAGAAATTCGAGATGAATCGTACTGTGGAACTACGAGATGCGATAATTGTATAACGGAATTACGAGAACGGGTTATTGTGTAAATTCTATGTTCGGTGAGAGCTCGGGTCGAAACGGAGTGGGGGGAGATCCAATTAAGGGATCTATTTGGAGACAGGCGATAAATCGGAGGATTGGAATCAGGCAGAGACCTTTTTGCGTCTTTACATCGAAGATACAAAAAAATTAAAATAAATCTTGGAAAATATGGAACTTTTCCTACAATTTTGTATACAGGAATTTCATACGTTGCGAAGGATTCGTGTAGGAATTTTCGATGCAGTTTTTTATTACTTAAAGTAAATAAATAATTTTTTTTTTTTAAGTAAAATCCAAGGAACTTTTGCTGCCAAAAATAGCGATAAATACCCGATGTCATTACTTATATACATACGCAGTAAAAAAAGTTTGTACTTTTTGCAACAACTTCTTGCCCACAAACATCCACGACTTTTCCTCGACTTTTCCGGAACTTCCTATTCCGATTCTACGAAATTATGTTTCATTGTTTATACTAAGATACCTGATACAAAAAAAATTCACCTCTCAAAGTGTGGCAATTCTTCGAAAAACCCGAAATACACAAATGGCCCGGAAATCTTTTTTAAACAATCGAAAACCAATCGAATTAAAATAAAGAAAATATTAAAATGAATTGCAATTCCTTCGCAGGTAACAAAAACTGCAATCCAAAATTCTCCAAGTCCGTTAATTTTTTACTGAAAAATACGAGAACGGTAAACTATGCGCAGTAACTCTGCAATTCACTATTCTCATAATTTCCCCCATAAACAAACGGCTTGGGAGATTTTTGGGTTGCGAAATTGCAGCTATCTCTCTCGCACTCACAGCGCTTAAACTTCACCTTAAACTAAATCATTACATTGTCTCAAAATCACTACTCGATTCTTCGAAATCAACCCCACCAGCCTAACCCAATCTCGCTTCTACAAAATTCGAAGGAAGCGATCCCCGATGGATTTAATTAAATTTTTCTGTTATCCCGAGAAGAAACTGTTCTCGCCTGAAGCGGTAACTTTTTACTTTGCACTCGGTCTGAATAGCTCGCCCTCTTCGAAATAAAAATGATTTCGTTTCCTGCGTCCTTTCCCTTGGATTTTTCTAATTTCCCGCGATAGTCACGACCAGAAGAGGGGGCGAAGAAGTCGCTTGCGAAGGGGGGCGGCGAAGAAGGGGGGGGGGGTTAGATGAGAAAGAGGAGGGTGCAGAGAACACGAAGAGCTTGCAACAGAGTCCATAAGATCGACACGGAACTCGAGGGCTGCTCACTTCTCAACACTAGACGACGACGACGGCGGATGTACGACGAGATTCGTTTATCTCGATACGTGATCTGAGTTCGAGATATAGTGTAGCGAGCTCGTGAAACGATAAGTACGGAGAATGAGAACGCAGACTCTCTTGAGTTCTTGACTCTCACCTATATATATATATATATATATATATATATATATATATATATATATATGTATAAGGGATGCTGCAGATCGATGCTACTGGCTAAGCTTCGTCGAGTTGATGAGCATGTGAAACTAAATCCTCCCCGAGCGCGCAACCGAAGCTTAGGCGGTAAGACAGTGATTGTAATTTCGTTTAATCGCGTACTCGAGCGCACCGCAATGAGAGAACGAAAGCTTCGAGGGAGGTTCGTGTACTCCAAATGCTGCCGCCGGCGAGCGAAGATCACACACACACATAGAGACTCACACACAGAGATACATATATATGTATATATGTGTGTGTAGATGTATCGACTGATAAGAAGAAGAAGGGTTTATCCTTATCGCAGACAGTTTTGTATGCCAAATGGCGCAGGATACGCCCTTCTGTTTCTTGACAGCCGATACATAGATATATAGATGTATAAACACAATAGGGGAATTCTGGGGGATATGGATATATTTTGTTATTTTAAACGGGAAAGAGGAATATGTCCGGATCCTTGGCATTTTTGTGTGACACGGACGATATGGCCAATAACCGATAATTCCAGCGAAAATCACATTTTTTCCTTAACTAAAAACGCAATTTTCAAAAATTCAACGACATTCTGAAAAAATCATACGTATTCCGAAAAAATTAACAAATCATTTTCATTAAAAAAAAAGTTAGATTGCCGGGTGATTTGTAGGGCATTTTTTTTCGTTAATTTGTTAATAACATTTTGGAATTGTTATTATGCAAAATCAATCTTTTCAGCACCTTTTCAATCTTTTCCATACGCTTGATTTTCTTCAGATTTTAATTCCATCGAGAAGTGTTCGCAATTCTCTCTCAATTCTCTCTGAACTTACGTGAGGTCGAACTGTCCGCTAGTACAGCCTTAAGTGAATATTTATTCGAATTCGATAAATGTTTGTTTGCAGAACACCCGTCGAATAAACAATGTTTTTGGGTTCCGTTTGGCGTTCAAGAGAGATACAGCGAGTGGCCACATCTGCCGGAGACGTTGAAAATTGGACAGAACGCGCAGAGGGAATTGCGAGTACGTGCGACGGAATTTCGCACAGACGGAGACGAGCAGAGTCAAAGATCAAGTGCCCCGTTCTCCGTCATGGAGTCGGGCTCGGGAAGTGCGAAATAATTCGTGTCTGGATGTGGATGGAAACCGGAGGAGAAACGCGCCGAGAACCCGAAAGGGTTCTTCCCAGCTACATCAAACTACGTCGTCTTCATACTCAAGATTCTACCGCATACACTTTGTGTTCTAAAACTCAAGCCACAGCTCGTTCGTCGAAACGACGAGTTACGCACCCGCGACCTTCCTCCCGAGGGATGAAGCTAATCAATTAGCTGATGGGGCTTCCGGCTCCAGACGCCCTCGGCAACGTGGAACGAGCAGCGATGAAACGTCGGGGGGGAGACGCGAGAAAGTGTTCCACCGGGCAATAAAGTCCGTAACAACTCTTTGGGAAAATTGCGTGGCACTTTCCGCCCCGACGGCGAAGAGCCGAGACGTTGAATTTTTTTTTTTTCATTTTTTTTTATTATCGTTTTTTTTAGGGAATGTTGAATTAATGCAAAGTGCACGGGGTATCTTAAGATCGTTCTCGTCAGTCGGAACGCTAGAGTCGGTAGCTTTTTCCGCTGTTAACTGCCGGTGAGGGGAAATTTGAACATTTTGAAAAAATAATAAACCTAAATATTATTTTACTTCAACGCCTTGAGGGAGATTGTTGTAACGAAGGGAATGCTCGAGTCAGGCATGATATCCTAGGAATTAGTATATATAATTCATTCGGGTATGTTTCTGGAATACTTGGTCGGTCATTGTGCGAAGAGGAGATGCGGGGCAAAACGGAACCCGTTTTGCCCCGCATTCCTCCTTTTCCGTTTGAGATGAGAATTTTTTAAATGTCGCGAATAATCGGTACAAACAGTCCGTTTTGCCCCCTTCCTCTTCCTCATTCAATCCCTTCAAATCGTTCCGTTAATCTTTTGATAAAACTTGAAAAATTTGGTTTTGTAATTTCAATAATAATTTATTGAATTTTACAGTAAAAAAGAACAGTTTTTATTCACTGCTTTTCGTCGACTCTGACACATCTGAGTACACAGTACAACAAGTTTGTACTACTTTTTACAACTTAATTGTCCACAAACGACCACAATTTTTTATTTGTTAAATTTCCAATCGCTCCATCCAACTCCAGTTTTACAAACAAAACTACAAACAATAATTGTTAACGACACGAGAAATAAAAGGCCAGGTTTCAAAACCTGAACGAAAGAGTTTGTCATATATTTACCAAATTATTTTTACGAAACTTGGTATTCCAATTTTACGAAATTATTTTTTCCTGTCTATGCTAACGAGTGCGTTTTCGTTTTCGTCACGAGATTCGTCTTTACCCAACACCATAATTTATGATAAAAAAAAAATTTGAATTTGTTTACCGCACACATATAATCGATCGTTTTTTGTTCCCGACCTGCCAGCCAGTAAATTGATTCGCAAAATCGGTTCGGAATCGCGACAGCTCGGCGATTACGGCGCTTAACTGCTTCGTCATCTCGGTTGCCGGTGAGCTCTCCGCAGGATCGTTGTAGAAGTTGCGGTCTCGGTGCTACACGAGAAACGGAGCGCCATTCGCTGGAATACCCCGCCCGACATCGGCGGTTCGGGACCGACGACGGAAGACGGAGGAAACTTGGGGAAACAACCCTTGTCATGCCCAGATTCAACTGCGATTACCGTACGAGATTCCTGAATATGCAGACTCACTTGTGCCCGGCACTGTGCCCCGTGCACGGATCTCTGAGCCGGGAACTACCGGCGTTCTATTAAACCGTATTACTCCGATATACAAGACGCCTCGCGGTACGCGATTTGCGTGTAAGCGGGCTCGGATCCGGGAGAAATCGAACAACACGCGATGGGAACCTCCAGGAACGCAGTTTCTTGCACTAAGGGCAACGTGCAACAACGCAACCATATCCCTCCCTGGCGAGTTTCGGGAATCTCCTAGATGGAGCAACGTGCGTCCCGCAGGACTCACGATTTTTGACCGGAGATTCCACATGGAATCGTAACCGTAGGTCAGAGCGAGGCAAAATGGGATAGTGGGGCAAAACGGGACAAAAGCCAATTTTAAATAACTTTTGGATGGTGACGGTGATAATAAGTAAGATAATAAGTAAGATAACAAGTAAGATAATAAGTAAGATAATAAGTAAGATAATAACTAAGATAATAACTAAGATAATAACTAAGATAATAACTAAGATAATAACTAAGATAATAACTAAGATAATAACTAAGATAATAACTAAGATAATAACTAAGATTCATTCCGAATGTTAATATTGGAAACCCTTGACACTTGTAATCGTATTTAGAAACGTTATTTCCAGTTTAATCCCAAATTATTTACTATTGTCGCATTTTGGTAAACGATTCGACGATGTCCAGAAATTGGTACAAGCGGTCCAATAATTGGAAAACTCGAAGGGTTTAGGATAGCCCTTTAGGAAGATCGCCTTTTGGATTTTCGTTCCGAAGGCGAATCTACTTCCGAATCGTTTGCTATTTTCTAAATTAAATTTGGAATCTCTACATCTTCCCGAACTTCCATTTTTCTAATTTCCTGACATCGTAATTATAGTTCTTCGGGATATCAACATGCTTCCGGAAACTCCGTGCTTTCGGAAACTCGACCCTCTCTATGAGATCAATTTCCTCCAATTTACCCTTCGAAGCCAAAACCATGGTAGGTTTCTTTCGATCTAATGTAGACTCATGCTGGACGAACTCGTCGGAAATTGTATCAGGTGAGATATTTCAGCTCGGGGTTTCGCACCTTCGTATCTTTAACATTCGGAAATTTAATCCCACCTTTCTTTTTCATACGCTCGACAATACGCACAGGATTGCTTTCACGTCCCCTTTTGGCAATCCAGCTTTCCCGCTCCGTCTCCATACCAAATAGCTTCTCTGCTTCCTCACTTAACTCTCTTTTGACCTTCTGCTTCCATTCCTGACACACCCTAATGTGTTCCAAGGTTTTCTTTCCAAACCCACACAGTCTGCAGCTCTCTTCTCGAAATCCTTTATTCCTTGCTCTACCTACGTTTCCACATTTCATCCTGGCCCATTATTCTTCATCCCTGCCCTGCGCTCCTTTCTGCTCCCAATAATCTAATACTCCTAGCGTGCCTTTTCACCACTTATATTCCGCGCAGTACTTTGATCTTTCAATTCTTACCCAATCCTCTCGTATTCCCTGGTTATTCTTCGTCTCACAACCCCTTCCTTCATTTTGGCTTGCAATCGTGCTGACTTCATTCCCATCCACATAATTTCCATTGACATAAATGTATTTATGTGTTACAAATTACTCTATAAATAGTGCAAAAATAGCCGTTCGTCTACTGACTTCATAGGAAACTAGCAAACGGCTCTATTGATTTTCAATTCCCGTGTATATTAATTTTTGGGCATTGTAAATTCTTTTTTGAGAATTTTGCTCTGCTAGCTTCAATGGAAGTTCTTTCTTACGATCTTTTTTATTTCCTTGCAAAAAAAAAAAATTAAATAAAAAATACGGTGACACTTTAGAAGTCGCGAGTCGCTGCAGGGAAATTTGCAGCTCGATGGTGCGCAATGAACGAAAATATAATTGTCCAGAACGAAAAAGAAGAAAGTTTCAAGATCGTAAATTCATTTTTGAGAACTTTGCTCTGCTAGCTTCAACAGAAGTTCTTTCTTACCATCTTTTTTATTTCGATACAAAAAAAAAACCGAAATGAAAAATAAGGTTACACTTTAGCAGTCGCGAGTCGCTGCAGAGAAATTTGCAGCTCGATGTTGCGAAAAAAAATACGAAAAAATAATTATCCAGAACGAAAAAGAAAAAGGTTACAAGATCGTTAAAGATTGGCTTAATTGAATCGAAAGAACCGAGACTCTTGGGCGATGTATAAGTGGCAATAAAAAAAATGCACGATAGAGTCCGGCGGCGAGAGGAACGGCGGGGACGGAACAAAGTGAATAATTTCCCGGGTGCAAGACGAGAATAAAAGGCATCGATTCGTCGAACCGTTATGACGACATCGAGACGCCAGTTCGAGAGCAGCTGACTCGTGCGCATTCTCGGATCATTACAATTTATCGAGCTCGGTGATGCAGCAATTACCAAATTGCTCATTCATCTGGCTCAATAAATTTCCGTAGAAACGTATTCCTCACATAAGGGCGAAAATGGTAACGATAAGACATTTTAGTTTTTTCTTTTTCAAATCTCCCGCGCACCGGAAGTCTTGCGTAAAAACCCGAACCGACAGCGCGACAACGATCCACCTCGAAATGAAAAAAAAAATCTCGTCACAAACAATTAATTTTATTTTTTCAGATTTCGCTCCAGTAACGGTGATATCTCAATATTGGCTATATCGGTGATACATCAGTTATCAAATTGCTTATTCAACCGCCTCAATAATTTTCTGTAAAAATGTATTCCTCACATAAGGGCGAAAATGGCAACGATCAGACATTTATTTATTTTTTTCGAATCTCCCGCGCACCGGAAGTCTTGAGTAAAAACACAACCGACAGCGCGATAACGATGCGCCTCGAAATGAAAAAAAAAATCTCGTCACAAACAATTAATTTTATTATTTTTCATATTTCGCTCCAATAACGATGATATCTCAATATTGGCTATATCGGTGATGCATCAGTTACCAAATTGCTTAGTCAACCGCCTGAATAATTTTCTGTAAAAATGTATTTCTCACATAAGGGCGAAAATAGCAACGATCACACATTTTAGTATTTTTTTTTTTTTTTCGAATCTCCCGCGCACCGGAAGTCTTGCGTAAAAAACCGAACCGACAGCGCGATAACGATGCGCCTCGAAATGAAAAAAAAAATCTCGTCACAAACAATTAATTTTATTATTTTTCAGCTTTCGCTCCAGTAACGATGATATCTCAATATAACCAATCCCCCCCACCCCTCCGACAGGAAGCTACGTGACAAAATTACAAACGGAATCATGTGGTGGTCGTAATTCAAAAATTCATCCAACTACGGATAATTCGTTGCGCCGTATGATCGAAAGCCTGTCGATCGATACCGCTGTGCAGTTATCCCGGATAATACGCGGGTCGGGCGCGCGAGCGCTGTAAAATGGCAAAAATTACTGGCCTCGAGAATCGTGCTGGGGCGTCGGTCCCGGTCGAATAAATTCACGCCGAACGAAACGAGGATAAACGGGCAATGGGGTCATGCGTGGTATCGGAGGGAAAAAAAAAATAACAAAAAAAGAAAACGGCGCAACAAAATCATGCCGGCGAACGAGTGAAAACGAGCCAGCGCAGCTCGGCGGAGTACATGTGGCCTATGGGAAAAGCTGTTTTGGCATTATTGCCATCGGAAATTGAAACTGGCCTGGGCACGTACATATTTTATTCCCCGTTGCCCGACGGCGGCTGCGAGCACGTGTGCGCACCGCGAATTCACGCGGATCCGGAGGTGTCGGCGAAAATGGCGTGAAAAACCTACCGACTCGACACACTTTTTTTTCTGCGTGCGCGATGACGCGATGAACGCGATAAGAGATTAGAGATGATGGATCGAAAATTCGTGAATATATTTAGAGCGCCCAAAAGTATCCTCGTTTCATGTAATTGATTATCAGATTCGACGCTGAATTTTTTTTTATATCCAACAAATAATGAAAAAATAAACAAGGCTACCGTCTGTCGAAACAAATAAATTCAGAGTCGACAGTTGCCACACAGTTTCTTACGGTAGAATGAAAACAAAAAAAATATATATCTTTTTTTACTTATTTTTATTTATATGTTATTCATTTTTATTTTTGTCATTCCAATGATGAAAATTAAAACGAATAAAATATAACAGTAACAGTTAATTAATTCATTCACTATTAGTCTTTCTAAACAACAATCTCATGAACGTGTAAAATAATAATTGAAATTAAAGTAAATTATTAAAATTAAAGTACGTTCATAGTAAAATTAAGGAAAATTATTAAAAAATAAAGTATCCCCGATGTTTTAATACACTGCACATTAATTTCTCATCACAATTTTACATGGAATTTTATATACGCGTTTTTGCATAAAAACTTCCAGACCGATACATTAAATTTCATACGTTTTTTTTTTACAGTGTAATGCAACTCCCACACGCCTGTCCACATACTCCGATACCGTGCTCAAACACCTCATCCTAAATTCCAAAAACCAGAATAAAATCGACGATAAAAAAAAGATGTAAAAAATCCCAACTACACCAGCCTCATCGGCTGTGATAATCCCACGGCAAAATATTCGAGTCTGAATATCGGTGGTGATATTAGCGAGAGATTGGAAGTGCAAGAGCGCAAATGATCCGCGCGTATAATGCTCGCATACTCACGAAAGAGCCGCGCGCCGGGGGGGGGGGGGGGGGGGGGGGGGGTTAGAGAGAGGAGTACAGTGAGGCTGTACAATGATACAGGGTTTACAGTATCAGGTGCAAGTATCCCTGGTCGAGAGCCCGACGCCCGTTCCGCCGCTTATTCGGGCTGTAAATTCGAAGTGGAGAGATTTAACTCCATGCCCGAGTGCCTCTCATTTTCGACTCAATGCCTCGGATAAGTACTTTGATCCTCCCCCCCCCCTCCGCCCCCTGGAAGCTGGCGCCGCGATTCGAGTAATTTAATTTGCACGTTTCTCGCCCTCTCGCATCCCTGCTCTTCGAACATCGACCCCTTCCCCCCCCCCCCTCCCCCCACCCCCGAGCGCCACCTCTCGCCTGCTCTCATGGTTCTCCAAACTCCCCCTGCCCCCCCCCCCTCCTCCCCTTTACTTGACTAGTTCGCTATACAGAGTTAACATTTCCGTGCCCATAAAGTTCCGTTGAATCGCGAGTAAGTCTCGTTTATTCACCGCGCTCCCGCTTTCCACTTGCTCTAGGGTGCAGGTTGGGGCTTCGGTTGCGCGCCATCCATCATGAATCCGGACAGGGCGAGGGGGGAAATAGCGCCATGTATTTTCCTGGCGAGATTCATCCCTTCCGATTACCCGGAGGAGAGCGGAAAATTTTCCGAGGGAGAATGCTTGTGTTAAGGATCGTATAGAAAATTCGTAAGCCGTGGATGTGCGGTGGATGTAACGATCGAGATTAATCGAATGTGTGTGAATTATTTAAGCATCCGGGGGGCGGTTTATGAAACCAAGCTATTAGGCTTCGTTGGATCTGGAGGGAGGAAACTGACGACTGATCGTGAGATCGGGAAATGATGTTGGGATTAATTTGATTATATTTTATTTATAGGCTTTGAAAGATTCTGCTGAATTGTGGTTTGATTATAAAATATAAAACTTTCGACCCTATTGTACGCGAAAAAGTTATCTGCTGAATTGTGGTTTGATTATAAAATATAAAACTTTCGACCCTATTACACGCGAAAAAGGTATCCCTTTTTTTGGGCGACTGGACGCTAAATGTAAAATTATATTAAGGGTTCGCGCTTCCTGGTATTAATATTTTAGTGGCGGAAGTGTGGCTGGCAAAGGGCCAGAGAGATCGGAAGTTGATAACTGGACAGTAGAAGTAAAAATAGCAGGTAAGGTCAGAGACAATATAATGGAATAAATTATATAATAATATAAGAACAGTATAGAGATAATATGTAACATGGAACAAAAATTACAAATTATCAAAATATGCGCTGAAAATAATTTTTTTAAGTTGTATTAAGAATCGTATAAAAAATTCATGAGCCGTGCCGCGGATGTAACGATCGAGATTAATCGAATATATGAATTGTTTAAGTACCCGGGGAGAAAGGGGTGAAAGGGGGGAGAAAGGGGGGGGGGTATAAAACCAAGCTATTAGGCTTCGTTGGATCTGGAGGGAGGGAACTGATCGCGAGATCTGGAAATGAAGATGGTTGGGATAAATTTGATTGAATTTTATTTATAGGTATTGAAAGATTTTGTGGAATTGTGGTCTGATTATAAAAGCTTTTTCCACTCGGTGCTTTTGGCCGTATTATACACGAATTCTGTACCGCGCTTTTGGGCAACTGGAGGCCAAGTGTAAAATTATATTAAGGGTTCTCGCTTTCTGCTATTAATATTTTAGTGGTGGAATTGTGTCTGGCAGAGGAGTAGAGAGATTGGACGTTGATAACTGGATAATACAATTAAAAATAGAAGGTAAGGTCCGCTGTATGAGACAGTTTAATAATTCTAGGCTTTTGCCTCGTTATCTTCATCTTTATGCCGACTACTATCTTTGCATTTGCTCGAGAGTGTTATTGTACAAAAAAAATATATATATATATTGCATAATTTCTTTATCATTATCGTTTGCACTGTTGTGAACCAAATATTATTGAGTTAGAGACGTATACACGGTAAAAAAAACAGATTTGCAAAAAAACAGAAAAAGCAAATTTGACAATTCGGAAACACAAAGCTTCGGAAGTTTGACGATTCGGAAAAATAACCATTCAGCAGTTTGACGATTTGAAAAAATAACGTTTCAGAAATTTGACTATTTGGATAAAGTGCGTTCAGTCCCATGACTTTCGGCCATCCAACGATTCGGCCGATTGTAGTTTCCGCAAAATGATGTTGCTCCATTCAACAAACACTTCGTGTGCACAAAGTGCACCATTTATTTATTTTTGTTTAAAATTAATAATACATTTGCAAAAAAAAAGTGGATCCACAGTGGACACTAAATGCTTCTTGACTGCAAAAATGAAAAACGTTACCGTTAAAGTCGCGAGAATCGAGTACGAGGGAGAATTAAGTGCGCCATGGCATAATCGGGGTCACGCCGCTCTCTAAGCGAATAAATAATTTGATCTCTATCTGGATAATCGATGTAACCGGCTCTGTCTGGTTCGTCTCGAGTTGATGGATATGTGTTTGCAGCTGTCACAAGCCTTGCACGTCTCTCACTGTGCCGCAGTCTCGCGGTTCTTCATAACGATAAGCGATGTGTGTACCGGAAAAAAAATTAATCGCAATAATAATAAATGCAATAAGCTGCAGACACAATAATCGAGTAATCGCACGGTTGCGTATCGATTCACCGTTTCGAGGCGAGTGTGAAATTCAATGCCGGTTTGAGCTGCAACGTGTTCCGTAGTCGGGTCAGGTCGTCGCGAACGGCGAAACGGGACTGCGAGTGTCTGGCCATCGATTAAGGAGGTTGGAGCGAGTGGTGTTCATTTTGCCTAAATTCGAGAAATTCGGGCAAGAATTGCAAACACTTCCCAATGTTATAAAAATCTGAAAAAATTCATACTTATTATAGGCACTGAAAAGATTCATTTTGCATAATAATAATTTCAAAATGTTATACTATTTTCTTTCTTACTAAATTACTTCTCTGGCAGTCAAAGTACTTTTTGGACCAATTCAGTATAAAGTACAAAATATTTTTACGCTCACCTCCACATTTGAATTTTAAGAATGTTTGTGGAAATGTTCGCAGCGAAGATACTTGGAAGATGTTAACAGAAAGGAATAAAAATGTTATAAACCTTAAATTTCATTGACTTCTACGATGCATTTTAAGAAGTACCGAAACGAAGTTCTTATGAATATATTTTAAGTAAAAAAAGTTTTGTATTTAAAATACATATAGTATTTTGTATATTCACTATTTTCTAGTATTTTTCCCCACTCTGCCTCAAACTAATCCCTGCGAGACTGAACGTAAAAAAAAAAAAAGTAAAAAAGAAAATACTTTTTTTGTCACAGTATGGCGAAGCGATAACGATTGAACGCCAGTCGCACGCTAACTCGATGTCTAATGCTCGTCGAGGTGTGTTTCGCCACTTCAGGCAACACTGTGACAAAATAAAATGTTTTTGTGAATCGCCCTCGTGTACAGTACGTGCGAATTGACAAAACAAAAAACCCACCGGGCTCGGCGGTCATCGAGCGTCGTCCGGTGTTGCGCAACATGGCGACTCCCGGGCGTGCGTAAATTTTACGTAACGGCGTGTTAAAATCCGTCTTGCGCTAGGATAAGGAGAGTCCGAGATCGGCGCGTCATGTACGCGGACTCGTTAGACATCGAGCTAGCGTGCGACTGGCGTTCGATCGTTATAGCTCCGTCACTATTAGTAGCCCGCGGTTCCAACACAGAAGCCATAACCGAACACGCACTATCTCTCTGTACGCTACGTATGCGTACGCTTTGACTAACATTTCGCTCCTCATCGATCCGACTTTACGACGCGAATGACCGCGGCACACCGCACAGAGCTATGCGACTCTCGTTATCCCGTTTCTTTTTTTTATATCACTATTTAGTTCAAGCTTCGAGTAATTTTTTAATCGTTCAGCCCTGGATTTCGACATCGTCGAATATTACGAAATAAGAAGATTTGATAAGAAAAATCTTGAAGTAGCATTTTCTTAAATATGCCTCAATATTTATATAAAATTGTTATTAACATTTAATATAATAATATAATAATATTATATAATATTATTGATATTATTATTAATATATAATATTATTGATATAATTATTAATATTTGTAATTTATGTTTCCATAATCCGACCGGAAGACCGAAGCCACAAGAATATTTATGACTGGATGATTAATTACAGAGAAAAATGTGGCTATACAACTGAAAACATGTACTGATCTCTCCCCAACGTCAAATAAACATCGTCATCTGCTCGAGGAAAGGTCGTTCTCGGATCCGAAAATCGATTAATTACGAAAGTCTGACGAAAGAATTTATAGTGGTCAGAACCATCGGTATATCAGCGTTATTATACAGTGCGAGGCGACGATGAGCGCATTAATCTCTTTTTTATCGCAAACGATCCTCGGCTTTGCTACTCCTTCTGTCAACCTCGTGTCTGTCCATGATACACAATTAAATGACATTGTGAATTGAAGCTCGCTCGTCTGGTTATTCCGTTGTGTGTGTTCGTCATGGAGACCAGTCATGCTCTAATCGGCCCGTTCACGCATAATCTTGCATTCGCGTTCCATCGAAGTAACTCGGGAATTATCAACACACTTTGTTCTACGTAGGGTGTTCGCTCAATTGGTCTGGATTGGAATCATTTACTTAGGCTGATGCTCGAATTTACGATTTATCTTGAGCTCGCACTCTCGACGCTGCTCGATGCAATTTCACAACCATTTTTATATACCTCATGTGCTCGAAATATTCCATTATTTACAAGAAAATGAATACCTTTTATGTATTCGTATTTATTTCTTCCGGGTATTTTATATTCAATCTTCCAACCTAATAATAAAATTTGACGTATCTGTGAATCTCGCGATAGATGCATTTTTAATAATCACCAAGCATTTCTACCGCCCGAGATACTCAATTATTTCAGTAATATCGTCAATCTTTCTGAAACATTGAAAATATTACAGAAACAATAAAAAAAATATTCCGCTCTGTGTGCGCTCCTTCCGTATAACTAGACGTCCATTATCATTGCCGTCCTTGAGAATCGAACGCAAAAATTCTGAGAGAGAGATCCTGAAAGGTCCTTGAAAAATTCTTCAATTTTATTTTATGTAATTATTTTTAAAATTTTATATTTATAAGTAAAAATCGTCGCTGCACTCCGTACATGGATCATTATGGTGTCCTCGAGAATCCCGAGTGTCCTTGAAGGGTTCTCGAAAGGTCCTCGAATGTCATTCCGAGACCCACACGTGACCCCGCTCGAAATGATGAATAAAAACGGTCGGACGCATTACCAATTATTCACCTTGTCTCCCAATCCATAAGGCAGTATCAACAAAGCCCGCACACTTCGTACAATGTCTTCTCCGGCAAATATTCTGCCTCTCGCTGCGCCCCGTCAGTAAATACGGTTAAACGATTCAGTCACGTGGTCGGTCTGCACGCGCGAGCGTTATTGTTCGGGCCGAGGAAAAAGCCTCGTCGATGCAGTGGCGGATAATAAGTGCGCGAGGTGAGAGTTGCGCATGCGCGTTGGATCGGAGAACGGTGTTCATTTGGGCGCAGCTCGGCGCTCGGCGCCTCGTCGATTCGTTCGACTGGTTTGCATTCATCCTCGTTCCCGTATCCACAAACGTTTTGCCGAGCAGAGATGCTCGGCCAGCCCGGTCACCTCCAACCTTCCCCGCCCAATGTCGTTCGCGGGACTATCGGTGTTTGTAAATAACACGAACACCGATCGCCGGAACGGCTTCCACGTAACGCAGAGCCGGCCCGGCCGGAGCCTCGAATTTTACCAAGAAAGAGTGTTCAAACATTAACGTATCGTATCACCCGGGCTGGGTTAAATAACACAGAAGTTTAGCGATCCTCGCGTGCTCCGTCGAACGGCGTCCGCGATAAGAGCCAGCGATACATCGAATATGCACGAGGCCATGAGCTAGAATATCGAAGGATTCGTACGTAACAGCGGCTGAAACGCTGATGCTGCGGCCACGGCTCCCCGAGCGGTAAACACACACGTGCGCCTTACGATAATATACACGGATTCTCGAAAACTCCAGGGCCGTAGTAATCCGTCGGACTCCGTCCGCTCGGTCCCGATCGCCCAGATTTCCGGGATCGAATCTGCGAGCAGTTTCCTCGTCGAATTGTTTTCGTTTAGACTCGAGAACGAAAATTCTTCACGGGTACTCGGAGGGTCCGTAACAGAGCCGGGCAGTATTTTACGAGTGGGGTCTCCGGACCCCATTGTGGACTGGAAAAATTCGTACGGTGGGCTGGACGCAATTAATTAAAAAGCAAAATCGTAATCGTCTAAAAAAAACACAACTTAAATCGCTAGTCACTCTTTTGCCTCGAACCATCTCGTCTTACAAGGACTACCTCAACATTGCAGTAGCAAAGACATCCATTTGAAAAAATAAAAATAAACTCCGCCCACTTGCAAACGCTTGTCGACAACGCGACTTCAGTGACTTTCCGATATCTCTCGTCCGTCGCTCCGCGATGACGACCCACCGGTACGAGTTTCCTCGTAATCGTCTAAGTCGCTGGACGCACGCGATTCTTCTAGCCGGCGAATACCGAGAAGCCGTGAACTATCCTATCAAACGAATATTTCATCACTTCCTATACAGCACATATATATACATATACATCTATATCCATACATATGTATATATCCACACATACACAGTAAAAAATAATTATGTTAAATAAGTGACAAACTCGTTTTGACCAGGTTCGAACACACAAACCTCTCCTTCTATTTCCCGTGTCATTAACAATTTTAGTTGGTACTTTAGGAAAATTAACGAATAAATAATTGTGGACTTTTGTGAACAATAAGTGTTGTCCAAAGTACAACCATTTTTCACTGAGTATATATATATATGTATATGTATGTGGATACACATATAAAATTAATATAAAATAATACAAAATGAATATCATTTTTTAGGTATATATCCATACATATACATATATATATATACAGAAATAGCTTGCGCCATACAAACTCTTCTGTATAGCTGTATATATAGCTGTATATATTCGCAAGGGGAGACCAAGCCCGTCTGGTTGGTTGGTGCCCGGTGGTACCGCGAACCATCATCAAGCCTCGCTACGTACAAGCGAGTAGGGGGGAGGGGGGGGGGGAGCCGACCGACACTCGCACAGTCAGGCTCGATCGCCTCCAACCAACAACACACAATACACACACACAGCAAAACGAAGCCTAAGTGTAAAACTCTCACTCGCACACTCTCGTTATTCAAACGAATATACGTACAGTAATCGCCGCACATGCGATACATAATGTATTCGGTATACTAATACAACGTCGGAGAGCGTGGAGAGCGCTACGAGTGTCTCGGCGGTCGGGTAAGGCCTGCCCCGCTCGCTGGTATACATAGAGCCTCCAGAGGCAAAGGGGATTCAGTGTAAAACGGCCTTCTGCCCCAGCACGGCCTCGCTTCTATCCAGACGAGAGAAAGAGACGTACACAGGCTCTCCCGCTCGAGGACGAAACTTCGCCGATCGTAACACGGTTTACCGGCCGGCGAGATAGAAGGAATTTTTGACGGAAATTTTGCAAAAAAAAAATAAAAATAAAGAAACCAAAAAAATACAAATAACAGTCACGGTCTAGAATCGAAGTGTAAAGAGTAGCGAGCGCTCGGGCTCCGGGCGAGAAGGAAGGGGGGAGAAGAAGGCAAAGGCGACGCGTCGCGGGTTTCTCGGGGATTTTCGCCACACCGTCGCCAGCTGATTCGCGAGTCCCAGCGTTCCGGCAACGAGGAAACACGTGCTGCGGAGGACGAACTGCCAACCGGTCACGTGATTCTCGCTGTAGATTTTTATTTTTGTTTTGAAATTTTTTTGGGAGGGAATTGAGAATCACAGACCGTTGAGAAAAGGTGACACAGAGAAAGGATCGCTCGGTGTGTATTGGGGATTAATCGAGAGCTAGAGAGAACTCGGTCGCTCTGTACGTCTCCGAGGTTCCGATAGATCGATTGCAGCATCCGGCACCTTCGACGCCGCTCTCTCGTACCCACATTGTGTACGGCTACAGTCGAGTGGAACGAAGCGTCGCGACGCCCACCGGACGCGTGCGCGCAATACAATTGTAATTAGAACACAAGAGAGATATAGACGATTGTTGGGCGAAGGAGGTAAATCACACGAAATATCACTCAAATTTCATCGGCCAAATCATTCGAATTGTATAAACTTTTTTTTTATTTGCACGGAATCGGACTTGCATGATTTAAGTTCGATTTTTTTTCCAATCTTAAGGAGATACGATTATCAAAAACACCGGATATGACACTTTTCAGATTAACTTTGGAACGTGTACGATAAAAAATGTGAATAAAAAAAAATGAAACTTTTGAAATGAAATAAAATTGAACAAAATTCTGTTATCACTTTTCCGCTAAAACCGAATTATGTCGCGTAAAAAATATCTTTCCGAACGGCATTATATCGTAAATTAGTGTGAAAAAAAATCAATGGTGCAACATATAGACGCGTTAATAGTCGTACCGCTTTAAGTGCACGGTTTTCGGGGCAGCAGTCGACGAAATGGAATTTATGCGGGCTATGGAAATAGTCTCGACTGCAAACGGTATCGACGTCAGATCTATTTTCAGAGCCTTCTTTCCAGCTAGCGCCCCGCCACGGACAAAAGAATAACATCGTTTTTTCACGTCGAATCTTAACACGAGCTGAGGCGCCATAAATAATAATATTCCTTCTCTATCAACGAACGCTCGGTCGGAGATAAAAGTCGAACCGCAAAACGTATTTCCGTCGGAAAGAAATTCGAGGTCGAATAATCGATGCGTCACTATTATTCCGGCTAACGTACGCAAAACAGCGTGGATCATACATGTGTCGGGGCTTTTAGATAAGAGCGCGTTTATTCGAGGGCTCTTAGCAACGCAAGTCGACCGTTGATAATCGCTATAGTTCGACGTTCTGGCGAAATGCTGAGCGCGATGTTTTTTTTTTTTTTTTTTTTTTTATACACAGCTCTGGCTGCAACTTTGCCGGTCGCGAACTGAAAATGGTTTTCAATCTCGACGAGGACGTGTAAACGTAAAACGTTCGAGCGGAGATCCGAGTATTGTATTATAAACGCTCGAAAGCGTGTCACATTTCCGCACGCAAACTCCGGCACGCAGAACGTGCGTGCTCACGGTGTGTTGAATTTTTTGAACGGAACTAAAAACGAAAATAAAAGTCAGATTCACAAAACCGATGTTAACGAGTGCTCGAGCGCACGTGCATATTCGGGTGTGCCAAAGATATTCCTAAACGCAACTAAAAACAAGTTAATTACGAAAAAAAAGAAACATTTAATATGTAAATACAAATTATCGTATCATATTTACATATTAAATGGATTACAGTTCATGATCAACGAGCTGTTGATTATGAAAATAGATACGGAACTGTTTAAATCTGAGGTCAAGAAACTGTTTTTTGTCTTCCCATTTAAACAAAAATTACGACCGACTGCGCTATCGTAGTTACAAATTTGCTCGTCCCAGGTTACGAACGACTCGAAATTCCAGCCTCGGCTGATTTAATCTAATGAGTTTGATAAACTTCGGTTTAACGAGAATCGCGATCGATTTAATGACCAATAAACATTTTCTAAATCGGCCTCGTGCAGTTACCAGCAACAGCGTGTACATTCACATGGCACAATGTCATAGTGCTCGACGTAAGCCAAACGGTAGCACGGACGAATAATACTAATAATAATTCTTATCATTTAATACAATATATATATAATATAATTTAATTTAATTATCTTGATAATAATAATAATTCTTACTTTACGTCTCGCTTCCTTAATTAAATAATTCTAAACGATCACCTCCGGGCAAATTGTCAGTCTTGATCAGAACGTTCGAAACTAAGAAAAAAAAACAATTAATAATTATTATTATAACTATTTTCTCTCGCCCGTTCGCGCCAGTGTATCGCAAGGAATACGACCGGAAATGCAACGAGTTGGCAACGTCGCTCTAACGTCGTTCGGTTCGCGATTCGCGTTACGCTCACGACCGCCGCGAGAGACTCTCGGCGATTCTATAACCGGCCGGGGAGTATACGATAAACGCACGTGGGGAGGTCGTTTCCTTTGCCGCGGAGGCCAATCGATTCCAAAAGCTGCTGCTCTCGGCCCACCGCAGGAGTCTATATATTCCGACCTTTTCGTTCTCCCGACGCTACTGCGAGAGCTCGCACGTAAACACGGACACACAGACACAGCTACGGTGAATCGGCGCGAAGCGACTTCGGGACTGGCAAGCGTGTTCCTCGTAGCCAAACTGTTATCGATCTGCGAAACTGGCTGGCGTAGGTCGCGGTTCCGACTTCGTTTCACTGTTATTGTTAATAGATGTGTTTTTTTTCTTCATTCCTTTTTATTTCTTTTTTTATTCTATAAATAAACTTCGCGGACACGCGACGGTCGGGAAATGTTTTAAATAAAGATAAATCGATCGGATGGAGTTCCACGGGCGGTGATCTCGGCTGACTCCGATGAAACGCTTTTGTGCACGTTTTCGGAGAGTGCAGCCTCGATCAGCCACGTGATCCCGATAACGGCCTAATTATGCAGCAGTCGGCAGAGAAGGGGGGACTACAAACTTTCGAGAATATTCGCGGGTGGCAACGGGAAAACAAGCCGAGAATCGAAACAGTTCCGTGCCCGACCGGCCTTGCGATACTTGCCCGTCGGTACTGACTCGCTCTTCGATCATTCGAAACTTTTCCCACTCTTTTTTATTCGCCGCTTCGATAAAACGAAAAGTAACTTTCACGGTGAAAATAAATAAAATAATGTCTCGTACATAGGACAAATATCGTGTGTTCGCAACAATCCACAATTATTTTCCCTCGTCAATTACACGATTTCCATTTTTTTCAGTTAATCCCCTCATTCAGTCGTTTCCCTCGAGAGAAAAAAACCAAAAAATTGTAAAATTACAATAAAAAGAAACAATCGTGGACCCTTGCGAAAAAGAAATAGTTCAAAAGTTTACGAGCCATTTTCCACTGCGAACATGGTCGTAAAAATTTCTTTATTTCGGATACTGTCGATAAGAATATAAGATAAAAATTTCTATACAAGCGTTCAACTCGAATAAATTTTGATACATCGTCTAGCTTTACGGTTTCGATCTAACAGCGTGTATGTTGTCGGTGGAGGCGCGGCGCGGGGGGCGGGAGGGGGTAGGGGGCGAAAACTTGTTTTGGCCTCGAAGGAAAGGATTTTACGATTCGTGAGATGTGGAGGATTGTTTTTGTTGTCAGCTTTCGAGCATGGGATATGATAGCGGATCGTCGTGCATAGTAGGGAGCAGAAAAATATCAAGAGGGGGGGTATTTTGGAAGCGTGGTAAGAATCGTGATACAGTAGAAGACCGCGTTTTTCCATACCGCATAATTCCAATCGTCCACGTATTTCCAAAAATGACGACCACGTAAGTCCGATTCGACCCTTAGAGTAGAACCAAACATTATTTTGTTCTTTGAAAGCCGCAATCTAATTTCAAACAAATTGCTCATAACAAAAATAGCATTTGTTAACTTTGATAAAACAAAAAATCAAATAAATATAAAATGTGTAATTTATAAAACGGGATTTTTACGTGTACCCCTTAACTCTGCGTCTGTACACTATATTTTCAGAGACACGGTGTGTACACTGAGTCTTTTTGGGAACAGTCGGGTATCAAAAAAAAATGCAGGGTTGCTTCTTGAAGTGTCTACTGCATGGTCCAGAAGTTGTAAAAGTCAAAAGTTTAAAATCGTTGTTAATAAAAATGTAATAATAGTCGAAAAAAACGAAAAAAACTGAGGTCCAAATTTCGACTGTTCCTGCAAGACCCAGTGTACACACACAGGGTTAAACGACAGAATGCATTTCATATTAAAATTAAGAAGTCAGTTTCAACCTATGGCTGGTGCTGCGACAATACACGAAGTATATTTCTCCACGCTTAAATTACGGTCATTCTTGCAACTATGCGTCTTTCCATGCGCAATGGGTAACGGCGCTCGGAACGGCAAAGTTACGTACGGAAAGAGGCAGGTAGGGTAGCCAACTTCCGTGGTCGTGACTAATTGGCTTTGTTCCCGAGGTTTGGAAAAATGCGGTCGTCTACTGTATGCAACGACGGGGTGGTAGTTGCTCCCGTGCCGAAGTTTGGGATCCATAAAGAGCACGGTTAGGGGGAGGGGGAGGGGGAGAGTGTGCATAGATTCTGACATCGCTTTTCGAACCCTCGGAAAAGCGCCTCTATCCTTGGCAGTTTCGCGTGAAATGATTGATATAGCGCTGCGCATTCGAGAAGACCGGTTCACAATGAACCTCGGGAAATACGAGAGCGAAAATAAAAATTCATGGTCGTGTGTTGGCACTTCCTTCGGAGAGGAAGATCGGTTCTTTCATGCTCTATAAAGAGGAGAGGAAGGGGGCAAAACGGAACACCGTTCCAAAACGGATCAGACTTTTCTTTTTCGGTAAAATCGGTAAAATTCGTTAAAAATGGTCCGTTTTGCCCCGGTGTTCCGTTTTACCCCCCATTTGCCGCGACCTATTGCGAAGACATTCGAGAGGAAAAATCCTCTCGGCTATGTGCTTTTCTGTCATAGTGGGACCGAAAATCATGGAGAAATTGTGCTGCCGCTTTCTCGATTGAGATTCGAATATCTGATATGCTGTACGCGTATATCGCGCTGCTTGGCCTATGCGGGATCGAGTTGTGAATTTTTTTCTTTATTTTTCTGTAAAGCGTGCACGGACTCTGCGCTGCATATTAACACATCGATGTTAATACAAGTTTCGTCGTAGTACACGTAAAAAAATAAAATGAAAAAATTCAATGAAAGGAAATTTTATTTTACATATTTTTTCTTGCTTTGATCATTGTGAAAAACCATACTAAGCTTGCCACTCGATTTTCAAAAATAAAAACAAAAAAATCGCTCGTCTCGGCTCCCGCGGGAATTAATTCACACCATCGAGAAACGATATAAAAAAAAACTGTTTATCACTCTCCAAATTAAAACATTCATTTGTTACAGATTTCCCGGACCGTGGAAGCACGTGAATGGATTGCGGACTGATTACTGGCTAGAGGGGGCGAATTGCGAGTGAATTTTACAAAAGCCGAGAGCTGCAACCTCACAGCCCGTACCCGATGAGTGTCAGTTCAATATTTTTATTTTTCATTCCATTTTATTTTTTTTCCCCATCCACGTTAATTGCAATGTCACGAAACATATATCGAGGATTCGTTTGGACACGGCGTTGCGGTTTCGAGAACGGTCGAAATTCTATGAACCGGAACGAAACATACGCGTCTCGTTGCGGTTGTTTCTACGAGGTTGATCGCATTTACAGAAAGTTCTTTTCATCAGTCGGGCGTTAATTCCCGGGAGACCCGTCCTCCCCCCTCCCCTCCCCACCCCACCAGCACGAGACTGTTGTTAGTCCGTGTTGGCACGCCCGTTCATCTTCTTGCGGGTCACACTCTCGTTCACTCGATCTCACTGACACTCAGCCCAACTGTATATATACCTACTCGTTGACCGGTCCATCGAGCCCACTTCGTTCTCCCGACACGCGATCCAGTTTAGCGATACGCCCGGCAAATTAAGTCCAATGAAGCCAGAGAGCCGGCGAGCGGTGACACACCGAGCGGAGACGCGTCCACGCGCGCTGTTCTTCTATTATCTACTTATTCAATTGCTTACCCTCGCCGAAGAGCTGTTTCCCCGATATTGCGATTATTGTGAAAATGAAATAATAATAATTTTGCATAATTACCGACCGAACAAGTTTGTTGTTAATGCTCAGCATTAAAGGCGATTGATAGGTTATTAAAAAATATATTAATCGTCGATGTATAAATTATTCTGTTGAAATAATCGTTGAATGAAAATGTATCGCATTGACGGACGTGCGGGGCATTTCGTGTCAAATTTCTTTGATTTTTTTCGGTTCAGATTTGATTTCTAAAATTCGTTAAATTTTTACTTAGAGATGATAATTCGCAGTTTCGAATTTTATGGATTTTATGCGCGGTTATTCTATTATCGACTTATTCAATCGCTTACTCTCGCTGAAGAGCTGTTTCCTCGACATTGCGATTATTGTGGAAATGAAATAATCATATTTTTGCATAATTGCCGATGGAACAAGTTTGGTATTAATACCGAGAGTTAAACGAGATTGATGGTCAATCAAACAAAATATTAATCGTCGATGTATCAATCATTCCGTTTGAATGAACGTTCAATGAAAATGTATTGCATTTACGGACATACGGGCAATTCCGTGTCAAGTCTCTGAAAGTTTCTTTTTAATTCGGTCTCCAAAATAGGGAAAAATGTGAGAATGTTCATTCACAGCTTCGAATGTTATGTATACATTTTTGTTGTAGACCCAATAGTTAACGAGATTTACTTTATCGAAATGGTGGTTGCAGAGCGAGGTTGCTTCTGCCCTAAATCCGATTTTTTTTAATAACACCCATTAATTTAAGTCACCTTAATAAGTGATTTTAACGTAGCACAAAGTTTGAGTATAATTCGAGAAGTTTCTGGATGGTCGATTTGACTCGGAACAACCCATGCATATTTTTATTAGCCGACCGATCCAGTACAGTAATTTGCAATACAAGTGCGGTAAAGCGAACTTTATACTCACTCCACAGTCCGCGTATGATGTTCGCTACACCGCACTATATATCGCATAATATATTCTGTAACGAATGCACGATAAGTGCTACTCCGTGCCTGGTGATTGTGGTACCGATGTACAGCCAGCGTGGGTAAAGTACGAATCGCGTGCGTAAAGTAAAATCAGCCCGATGTGCGCATGCGCCGGGTATTTGTAGTACACTTGACCGTAAAGCGCCACTTACGCCACTCTCGGCAGGCACGAAAAGTAGCATTTTTCGTGCATGAGTTACATGAAATTTATTTCCGTTCTGCAACGTCGATCAAAATTCATTCGATAGTTTAAATTCTGCTAAAGACATCGTTCGTCGATATTTTGTGGAATGATAAAAATGTATCGTTCTTTTTTTGCTAACAGGTTAGATTGACAGGGGGTCATATGGTGAAGCAGAGGAGGTTTATTGGCAACACGAATAACAAGATGATCAAT
The DNA here is from genome assembly GCA_917499995.1 of Ichneumon xanthorius. Taxonomy (NCBI): domain Eukaryota; kingdom Metazoa; phylum Arthropoda; class Insecta; order Hymenoptera; family Ichneumonidae; genus Ichneumon; species Ichneumon xanthorius. The sequence continues at coordinate 11,900,805 of OU824205.1, read as the reverse complement.
ATACGGGAACACTTATAGGCTCTGATACTGCGCAGCGAGAAAGCAGCATTGATTTATTTCTGGAATCGACGTGAAACGTCTTCGACTCTGTAACAGGTACAAAGTCGCCCGGAGGTCGACGATATATATTTTTTTTTTCATTTTTTTTTAATGCGCTGAAACGCTTCGACCGTATATGCCAGAGCAGAAACGGTAGATCTGAAAAAAACAGCTATAGACAACCGATACCGAGGAGTTACGTTGCGAAAGCGAAGGATTTCGCTGTGCACACACAGAAGCACAGGCCAGACAAGATTCTCGGCGCTCGTAACCGCACGCCAAGGAATTCTCGCGATAATCGTCGAGACACTAGATTTACACATCGTCCGTACGTGGCACATTGGCTCGCCACGGAATTTTCGTCGGACGACGACATATATAACGGAGGAGCTTTGGAAATTTACAGACAAAAAAAAACAAGAAAATCCACGTGGAACGAGTTTGGATTAAGTCGATCCACCACAGTGATTAAGTGTGATCCGATAGAGTTTATCGATTGACGAGCTTTTATTTTTTTTATAAAGGTAAAGAAATAATTTATTTTTAAAAAATTATTATTTTTTTTTAACGTCCGAACGCTAAAGGAGGTCTTTTTTATGCTGAATCGAATAATGAAGAATCGAAAAGGTTAAGTTAAAAGCAGACACGGCAGGTACATCCAGAAAAAAGTATTTGATAGGCGCCCCGCAAATGAATATTTATTTAGTTTAAACAAATATTTATTTGGTTTAAATACGATTTATTTAAATCAATTAAAATATTTATTTAAACCGAATAAATATTGATTTGCGGGTGTCCGTCAAATAAATCATTTTTCCGAGCGTAACAAAAACTGCAATCAACTATTTTCACGTACGGTGGTATTTAAGGTCAAAAGAAAAGTGCCTTCGAAGACGGATTACATGTCAGCTTTCGATGACACTTTTCTTTTGATCGTAGATGCCAGCATCGGTGAAAAAAGTTGATTGCAGTTTTCGATACCAACGGGGCACGCGACCGGTGTGGAAAACGTTTCACATGCTCTTAAATACAATGAGAAAAAGATTCGAATGAAATTCCTTGAGAAGTTCTAACGTTAAATGATCTGCTTCAAACAATCGATATCGATTCTTGTGTAATTTTGTTTGTTTTTTTTTTAACTTCCAGGTTTTAGGTGTACGCGAGACTTTGGATGAAATGAAAGTCGGTGAAAAGGAAAAGCCAAAGGAATATCAGTGATACATAAATATACATATTTCCAGTATTGCTTTATCAGGAAATTGTTTTTTTCCTCGATAAGGGAAAGAAAGTGATATATTACGAAGAGGATAACGCCAAGGAGATTTTTGTTATTGTTATTGCTGGAAGTGGTTGTTTTTATTGAGCCGCAAAGTGGATGGTGCTCGAAGGAGGCTTGAAGACGCCCCCACGCTAAATACGGAGATCCACTATTTATAATTTCGACCTGTTTGCCGTCAAGGCAGTGTTTCTTCATTATGGTGAGTGAAAAATAATATCTCTACTATAAACTTACTTGAAAAAAAAAACAAAGCTTCCGCTACGGGCAAGCAAAAAAAAAAAAAAACATTACCGCAAAATATCCCCACCGAAAAATTCATTTATCCCGTTCGGCCTCGAAACCGCAAATTCAAACTCTACCGTTTAACGCTATCGTGATCGTACACGCGGTTGACACGAATCGAACAAGTTTCGAGTAAATTGCAGAAAAAAATGTGACCGAACACGAATTCCTACCGAGTCGTCGACCTTGGCAGTGAAAAATTAATTTATTTCGAAATTCCGTTAGCGTCATAAACGCTTATAGTCTAGCTGTGTTGTCGGTAACGTCGTTGTGTTCGTCAACCCGAGCAAACGAAACATCCGAAAAATCAACACATCGGCAGAGGTCGAGTTTGCTTCGCTCGGACCACGGTGCGCTGTGGTACATGCTTTTATTTCGTCTCAGCATCTCTCGTCTCTCGTATATATTCACTATATATATATATACACGTGGAGCGCGCGCACACAGTCTTGCTCCTTCGTCCGTTCGTTCTCGCTCGGTCGAGAATCCAAACGGGTGCCGGGTGCGAGTGGAAATTTCCGTTGCCTCACGCAGCGCACGTATCCACGTAAACGTGCACATGTCCGACTGCCTCGCTGTTCTTGCCAGCCTCTCTGCCTCGATACCGTGCTCGTACCGATATATACGTGTATATGTATATATACATGCACGTATATACGTGTATGTTTATATATACTATATATATGTATATGTGCGTACTATTCAGCCAAGTCGCTGTCTGCTGACCGGCTCGCACGTTCGTTACGTTAACCAGCGACGAGTGAAACGAACGGTTGCCGTTATACTGGGGATTCGCACGAGGCGGAGAGACCAGAGATGATGGAAATAGCGCGGACGTTTTTAATCCGTCACGATATCACGAAAAATGAACCGTACGAAAGATACGATACTGTAAGCCGATCGGAGGGACGTGTAACTTCAAAGCGTTAAGAGGGATACCTGAATAAAATTTGTTTAAATTGAAATTTTTATATCGCTTACTCATAAAAGTTGCGAATTGAAAATTTCATATGGCTTTCTCATAATGTTCATCTATTTGCAAAGAATCTGCTGTGAGACAGCCTTTTCTGTTTTTTGAATTGCTTATAGAGGAAGCTCCGGGAATAAAGGAATGTTATGAGGAAGCCATATGAAATTTCAATTTCCAACTTTTATGACGAAGTCATATGAAATTTCAATTTCCAACTTTTATGAGGAAGCCATATGAAATTTCAATTTCCAACTTTTAGGAGGAAGCGGTATGAAAATTTCAAATTCCAACTTTTATGAGGAAGCGGTATGAAAATTTCATATTTCAACTTCTATGAGTAAACGATTTGACAATTTCCATATTCAACTTTTTTCAAGGTCAGCGTTGTGTTTGACTTTTATGTAAAACGATTTGCCGGTTCGGGTTTAGTGCGAAAAAATACACAAAACGATGCGAATTTCGTGTTAATTTATTCTACTCTGTAAAACTCTTATTGGTATTAATTTCTTAATGTGCGTTCAATTCGTGATTAAAAAAACACCCTCGACACTTGAACGTGCACTCGGTAAAATTCTATTTTTATTAGGGTCGCAATTTTATTGCGACCTTGCCCGCTTTGCGTAGCGTCTGGTCGCTACAGATGAGACTCGTCGATTTTAGCTACATATCGCAGCCGTCGGCCGCGGTGCGCAGACTGCGCGAAGTGCGACGGGTCAGTGGCTGACTCATTGGCTAAATCGGTCCACCGAGGAATCTCTTTTCGTCCATACATCTATATATATATACACATACATATATACATATAACATCGAACACACACGAGTTAGCCATTCCCCATTGCGATATTCTCGTGGGTGAAAAATAAGAAAAAAAAAAAATTACCACGAATTAATAAACAACAACCCTTAATTAACAATTCAACGAGTATTACATAATGACTCTTACCCAATGTAATCGGAGCGTTACAAGGAAAACCACAAAATTTCGCCGCTTCCGTAACTCCATCGCAGTTGTTATTAAATTAACTCGCCGAGAGTTTTACTCAACTTGGAGCTTCCACATTTACGTGTACAGTATATACATATTTGTACATATATATATATATTTATACCTCCGAGCACGTTAGTGGGAGCTTCAATAAATAAATATGCCCCGTAACACCGGTTCGGCCAAGTTTGTCGAGCGAATATTTTCAATTCTCCGAAACTTCCCTCTGCGAATTTTGACGAGGTCCCGGAGGCGCAAAGAGTGCGAGCACGATGTGCACGCGGGTGAGGAGAGTACAAGAGAGAGAGAGAGTGCAAATAATTTCAGCGGTGTGGCCCGTGTACGTAGCCGGGCACCGAGAGAGCTCATTAATAACGAGAAACGTTAGTTAGACGCGGCGTAACGAACTTCGGAACGGTCGATTAATCTCGTACGGTTTTTTCTTCTCCCCTCCCCGGGCGGGACGGATTTATACACTAAAAATAATGGAAAACGCGGTGAGAAAGGGAGACGGAGAGTTTTCGTTATACGCTTTACCTATGCAGAGGACATAACCGGTGGTAGCGCGGAGGGCAAATAATAATGGTACAAATAATGGAGCGGAGTCGCGAGGACGCGCTATAGAGCGCTATGGCCAGACCGGTGGGCAGACGAGTAATTAGCAATAAATTTTCGCCTCGGTCGGCATATACACACCGTGGAATATTTTCCTCTTTTCGGCTCCCGTTTTCGACGCGTGACAATGAAAAATATAAAAAAATAATAAAAAAGAAAAAACAAACGAGAAAAATCGAGCCTGAGCATGTATAACGTATTCATGGTTGTGCCGAGAAAGAACAGAAAAAAAATGCACGCGGTCACGGACTCAATCGTGGTGAATTAAAAAAATATATAGGATTCGAGCTCTACATCCGTGAAATAAAAGAGCGAGAATTTTTTTTATCGCCCCTCCCCCCCCCCCCCCCCCTTCGAGCGAAATTTTTTTTCGCTCGCGGGTGAAAAATACGAGGGAAAAAAGTGATATATTTATCGTCTCCAAAAGCGTGAAAATCGTTGCTCGCATCTCTCGCGACTTTATCGTCTCGCGCGATAGTTAAAAATTAATCGATAAACAAATGCCGGACGCAGGGAGCGCGCGACCGGGTTAACGGAAATATATAAATTTTCGGATGCTGCGTCGAGCGTATTTACTTGGAATTGTTACTACCCTTTATGCTATATGTTTATTCATGAATAATCCAGCTAGCGCGTAAAACATGCTCGGTGTGTAAAGCATCCGAACACATATATTTATTATATATATATATATATATGTGTGAGTGATGTTGCCTGCGCGGGCTTTACAGAAATTGATACATTAATCACAGCCGAGAAGGTTCGTTATCGTATCGGAATAGGAAGGACTCGATTTAGCGATATTTTCTCGGCCGCGGCATTGAAAAATATTGCAATTGCAATTGCAATTGCAATTCCAAACTAAAAGTTCCCGAACGTTTATAAATAAATTGTTCAAGTGCGAAAAGCGAGAAACAGGTTTGTCATCGTATCGGAATAGGAAGGGCTCGATTATGCAATATTTTCTCTCTCGCTGTATTGCAAAATATCATTGCGATTGCAGTTGCAATTTGAAATGACAAATGACCCCGAAAATGTTGTAAATACATCGTTTAAATTTATTGGGCGAAAGTGAAAATAAAAACGCCTCATGTATAAATGCAGATCGAAGGATATTATGAAAACATTCTCGAGACAAGCGGACATGCGAGCGAGCAAGTGGAGTCAAGCGGAATATCATTGAGATTGCAAGTGGAGTCATGCAAAATATAATTCCGATTGCAATTGCACCTTCAAGTGAAAATTCCCCCCGAAAATTTATCAATAAAATCGTTTCAGTGCGAGAAGCGAGGAAACAATTTTGTATCGTCTTGGAATAGAAATGGCTCGATTACGCTATATTTGCCTGCTCGTGGTATTGCAAGTGCAATTGCAATTGCAACTTGAAATGACGAGTGACCCCAAAAATGTGTAAATAAATCGTTTAAATTTATTGCGCGAAAGTGAAAATAAAAACAACTCACGTATAAATGCAGATCGAAGGATATTATGAAAACATTCTCGAGACAAGCGGACTGGCGAGCGAGCAAGTGGAGTCAAGCGGAATCAAGCGCAATCATGACACGAGGCGAGTGAGAGCGAGCGTACGGAGAATCGCGAATCGTTATTATAAATAAACTTCGAACAGTCAATCGGAGTCAATCGATTGTTATGACACTCGTCGAAGTATCATGATTTCATAAAGTTATCCAGACGATCGGGAGACCGGGTATCGATTACGATTGAGAGTACGTATCGGTATATTAACTATTCGTCGAATCTCTGGAGGAATATGATTTATAGGCACAATGAGTAAGGGTCGTGTCACGTCAGGTTCGAATATAGCTGCAGCACTTTGAACCTCCTCTTAATAACTCACGGGCGTTGAGAGGATGCAGCTGTAGGTCCCACATACTTAGTATTCCCCACTGAAGTAACGTTGTAATTTATAGTTCTTGCATAACGTAACTGCAACACTCTATAATGAAAATTGACACGTCGAAGTTTTTATATATATATATAGATTTAACTACTTATTGGTACATTTTATCTTGATGAGAAATTGTGACAAATATCTATATCGCTATTTTTTCGAGTTTAGAATTTTTTGGAAAAAACTTGTATATAACGAACAGTAGGTATTTTTTTCACCTATGTACCAAACGTGCTATAACATGGTGGCTATTTTCGCCCTCCGAAAAATTCCCTGAGTTTTCCCGGTTTTCTCTGACCGCGGCCACCATGTATAATATTGTAGGTTAATAACTCACGGGCATAGAGAGGATACAGCTTTAGATCCTATACATGTAGTACGCTCGACTGAAGTTCCGTGTAATTTATAGTTCTTGTATAACGTAATTACAACCCTCTACAATGAAAATTGATACGTTGAAACTTTAATTTTTTTTTATTAAAAAAAATTAAAGAAAAATGCTTTTCGTATATTTTTTCTTAACGAATAATTGCTAATTTCCGACTATATCGTCGGTCTTTTAACAAAATACAACAATATAAAATAACTTAGGCTCAAACCTCGTATAATTTTTTTCTGCGCATCAAATAATGATTGCAGATACGATCACAAGTGTCGATTTGGATTCCCAATACTTCAATTCGTAATAAATCAAATCCGCATAGGAGTGTCCGACGATTTGGACGTGAAGATAACTGTGATTTAACTGTGAAGATAACTTGTGATAAAGATAAAAATAACTCTCGGGCTCGCGTTACGTCGCCTGCACAAAGTTGCATATTATTTACCGCTCGTCGACAGGACATATAAACTGCCACTATATCGAATACTTTGGCAGAGACGAATAAATTCCTCGCTGACATTATGTTGGTACAATATTAACAGCAGCTTATGCAACTTTGAGAGTGCATCTCGTCATTAGAGCTTACGTATACATAGAATTATCGATAAATAAGCCTGTATCGTCGAGCTATTTCGTAACTTTCTCTCGCGTCGATAAACAAACTCATTATTATTATTATTATGCGATAGTATATCGTCGGAGCCTGCCAGTGCGGACGAGGAAGTCTCGTTCCTCGAAGCGGCACTTTGTAAAGCTTAAGCACACGTAACCGAAGTGTCGGAGGTTTTCGCACCGTTATCTTTCGCTTCGTTTATGTATGTATATTCTGGGTACAGCGGTGCGCAAAGTGCAGATGGGGTCACATACGCTCTCCCGTCGGCACATCGCCCGAGGCGTTATCCGACGCCTATAGAATCTCCACCCGCCGCGCATTCCGGCACACATGCACGTCCTCATCGTCGATATTATCCCGCGAGAAGCTCTCAACGAGCTATCGGTAAATTTCGTCGATTCTCAGAACGAAATTCCATCTAAGAAACTTTTGTTTAATCTACAGCGATAATAACAAAAAAAAACCGTGTAAAAAAAAACAATTCAACATTTTGTTTAGTGAAATTTTCAAGCAACATTGACTATCGACCAGACACTGCTGTGTGCGAAATTTCAGCTTGATCGGTCGAGGCATTCTCGAGTTATAGCGGTTTGAATTTTTCGCGCCTGAGTCATACACATACATTTTTTCTAACGCTGTGTCTATTCGCACCCCTTTTTCCGTGACTCTAAGCAAGAGACACGAGACACGAGACACGAGTTTACGTGTCTCGAGAAGATCATTTTCGTGTCCCGTGAAGTTCGTACGCTTGGAGACACGACACAGCGGATACGACAGTTTAGTATCGAGGGCGCGTTTTCACTAACGGTATTGTAGTTTACAGAAATTTCAAATGATTTTTTATATGTTTCCGAATGCTCCTCGTACAAAGCAGCGAAATACTTTTTCTTTACGCATTAGGATAACATTTCTAGGTTATGACCATCGTCGAAGTAAATAATACGAAATATTAAATAAAAATCCATTTCACCAAATCCTCACGCAATCATTTCCAAAGATATTACACTTAAGGGGCCCGAGACGCTAACTCTCAATACGAGATAAGAAATAAGAGACACTTGTTCTTTTTCCTTCAATTTGGATAGGCTTAACAATCTCACTGGGTGCCCGCTTGGCCACTGCAGAGCTCGTGTCAGTCAGCTGTTGGATACAAGACACGAGACACGAGACACGAGACACGAGACACGAATGGGGATTTTGTCAATATTGTCTACATCTGGAGACACGAGACACGAGACACGAGACACAAGACACGAGACACGAAACAAATAAGTGTCGCGTCGATTTGATCACGTTGAAGAGGCACAAAATTACGTGTTTCCCGCTCCAGTCTTATTTCACCGAATCTGCCGAAGGTGTATACCTCAGTATAAATTACATGTATAAATTAGATTACATGTATAAATTACAACATCGACGAAATTCTTTTTTGTAACACGTGCACAAAAAGTCTTGCTTTTCGTTCCTGTAAAGTCTGGCGAAAGTGGTGCTTTCAGAGGATGCGCGAAAAATGCTGTATATTCTATTTTACACGGTAGTGTCTTTTTGGCACACTTTTTTCACCCTCTAGCTACTTTTGCGCACACTTTTTTAACACTCTAGTTACTGTCACGTACCCTTATCTGACACTGTAGGTATTTTCCTGCACGCACTTTACAGGCACGAAAAGCGGGAATTTTCGTGCACTCGTCATAAAAAGTACTATGCTCGCGTCTCGTGCGAAAAAAATAGTGCATGCGTACAAACGCAATATGGTCTCCTTTCCCACGCGAATGCGGGAAATGACTATTCCGTGTCTTCTGAGAATTCGTGTCTTGTACATATCCGTAGTGCGCGAGGCACGAGACACGGAGACATTAATTTTACGTCGATTTTATCACTATGTAGAGGCACGGACTCACCATCATGCTATTACTTGCTGAGTAAAATTACGGGTTTCTTGCGGTAATCTTATTTTTATCGAATCTGCCTCAGGTGTATAAATTACAGCATCGACGAAATTCTGTTCCGTGTCTTCCGAGTATTCTTGTCTTGTAGATATGCGTAGGGCACGACACACGAGACACGAGACACGAAATAAGCATTTCGTTATTGTCACTGCAGTAAATAACGTGATTCTCGGACTATACGCATCCGTGTCTCGTTTATTCGTGTCTTGCGTCTCGTGTCTTGCGTCTCGTGTCTCGTGTCTCGTGCCTCGTGCCTCGTGTCTCGTGTCTCGTGCCTCGTGTCTCGTGCCTCGTGCCTCGTGTCTCGAGTCTCGTGTCTTATGTCTCGTGTCCCGTGTCTCGTGTCTCGTGTCTCGAGCCAGTAGATAATATAAACGAAATGCTTATTTCGTGTCTCGTGTCTCGTGTGTCGTGCCCTACGCATATCTACAAGACAAGAATACTCGGAAGACACGGAACAGAATTTCGTCGATGCTGTAATTTATACACCTGAGGCAGATTCGATAAAAATAAGATTACCGCAAGAAACCCGTAATTTTACTCAGCAAGTAATAGCATGATGGTGAGTCCGTGCCTCTACATAGTGATAAAATCGACGTAAAATTAATGTCTCCGTGTCTCGTGCCTCGCGCACTACGGATATGTACAAGACACGAATTCTCAGAAGACACGGAATAGTCATTTCCCGCATTCGCGTGGGAAAGGAGACCATATTGCGTTTGTACGCATGCACTATTTTTTTCGCACGAGACGCGAGCATAGTACTTTTTGTGACGAGTGCACGAAAATTCCCGCTTTTCGTGCCTGTAAAGTGCGTGCAGGAAAATACCTACAGTGTCAGATAAGGGTACGTGACAGTAACTAGAGTGTTAAAAAAGTGTGCGCAAAAGTAGCTAGAGGGTGAAAAAAGTGTGCCAAAAAGACACTACCGTGTAAAATAGAATATACAGCATTTTTCGCGCATCCTCTGAAAGCACCACTTTCGCCAGACTTTACAGGAACGAAAAGCAAGACTTTTTGTGCACGTGTTACAAAAAAGAATTTCGTCGATGTTGTAATTTATACATGTAATCTAATTTATACATGTAATTTATACTGAGGTATACACCTTCGGCAGATTCGGTGAAATAAGACTGGAGCGGGAAACACGTAATTTTGTGCCTCGTCAACGTGATCAAATCGACGCGACACTTATTTGTTTCGTGTCTCGTGTCTCGTGTCTCGTGTCTCCAGATGTAGACAATATTGACAAAATGCCCATTCGTGTCTCGTGTCTCGTGTCTCGTGTCTCGTGTCTCGTGTCTTGTATCCAACAGCTGACTGACACGAGCTCTGCAGTGGCCAAGCGGGCACCCAGTGAGATTGCTAAGCCTATCCAAATTGAAGGAAAAAGAACAAGTGTCTCTTATTTCTTATCTCGTATTGAGAGTTAGCGTCTCGGGCCCCTTAAGTGTAATATCTTTGGAAATGATTGCGTGAGGATTTGGTGAAATGGATTTTTATTTAATATTTCGTATTATTTACTTCGACGATGGTCATAACCTAGAAATGTTATCCTAATGCGTAAAGAAAAAGTATTTCGCTGCTTTGTACGAGGAGCATTCGGAAACATATAAAAAATCATTTGAAATTTCTGTAAACTACAATACCGTTAGTGAAAACGCGCCCTCGATACTAAACTGTCGTATCCGCTGTGTCGTGTCTCCAAGCGTACGAACTTCACGGGACACGAAAATGATCTTCTCGAGACACGTAAACTCGTGTCTCGTGTCTCGTGTCTCTTGCTTAGAGTCACGGAAAAAGGGGTGCGAATAGACACAGCGTTTTTCTAAATGTTATTAAAATCGCGACCATTTTTTTTTTTTCGATAACAAAAATTCCTTTACGAGGAAGCAGAAATTACTTTACTGCAGCAACTTTTACTCGCCGCGATAGCGAGCCACGAATGTATTAAAATACAATGAATTTTGAGCCAGTAAAAAACATGCCAAAAATTTCTGTCGAATTCACGACGACTTACTACTTGGATGGCTTGGAATCTTCGAGAAGCGCCTGATCCGGTTGTAGCTAGCGCTATGTTTGACATCCATACGGTTTGCTGTTGACCCTCCGCGTGCACACCTCTGTAGCGGATGATTAAACGCACATCGGCCAACGTCAGCCCAAGGGTGAAGATAGTTGTCGAGCAGCGTGTTCGAAATCGACGCGGCGTACTGTTTGGTGCGCGATTTCATGGTCAAACATGGCGCCACCGCCCCCCTCCGCTCGCGGGGTAAACGACGGTTTGGAAATTGTCGTTATATTTAATGCACTGAACACGACACCGGGCACTGTTGAAAACTAAAATGTGGCGAATATTTATCACTTCATCGCTGATCAAATTTATTGGAATTAACTCGGTTAAAATGATTTGAATGGAGTTGCACAGGAAAAAAGATTCGTACATTTAACAAATCTTTTTTGTCTACAAACCTCCACAATTATTTTGTTAATTTTACAAAAAATATTCGTGTTTGAAATCGAAGCGGCGTACAGTTTGGTGCACGATTTCGTGGTCAAACATGGCGCCCCCCCCCCCCCCCCCCCCCTCGGGCAAACGACGATTTGGGAATGGCAGTTATATTTAATGCACTGAACACTAAAAAAAACCGTATATTTACTACTTCATCAGTGAACAAATTAATTGAAATTGACTCGGTTAAATTTATTTGAATGGAGTTACACAGTAAAAAAAGATTTGATTTCCCTGGTAAATCGGCAGACGCAGGGAAAGACAATTTTCTTTTTTCTCGGCGGTCTGCGGTATCAAGACGGTATTCAGTGTGGTTTTTGGGTTACCACATGACCTTAATAAGGGCTGAATCCGTAGCTAAGAGAACAAAGAAGCGTCGAGGAAGCGTCACCGCTTCCTCCCAATTCTAACGGCTGTGCACGGAGCCGACAAGGAAGTTGCCACAGCTCACACATATCGAGAAGACTTCTCTTTCAACACACGTTCTAATAATGGCGTTACTCACCGATACGTGAATGGAGTTTGAGATAGACGTTAATAAGGACCGAATCCGTAACAAAGAGGACGATGAAGCGTGGAGGAAGCGTCTTCGTTCGGAGGAATCGTCTCCGCTTCCTCCCAATTCTAACGGCTGTGCACGGAGCCGGCATGGAAGCTTCCACGGCTCACAATTCGAGACGAGTTCTCTTTCAAAACACGTGCCAATAATGGCGTTACTCATCGATACTTGAATCGAGTTAGATAGACGCTAATTTATAGCTAAGAGAACGATGCAAGCGTGGAGGAATCGTCTCTGTTCGGAGGAATCATCTCTGCTTCCTCCCAATTCTAACGGACGTGCACGGAGCCGGCAGGGAAGCTTTCGCAGCTCACACAATTCGAGACGAGTTCATTTTCAAAACACGTGTCAATAATGGTCTTATTGACTTATTGATCGAAAGCTCACCGAAATCGGGAAAGTCAAAGATCGACGGCAATCCACCGAGCCCGTGACGAAACTGACGCGTTTAAACGAAAACTTTCGGCTAACGTCTCACTCCAACGCTCGTGCGGGCTCAGACACGCGCGGCCAGTGGCGTCTGCCTCGCTCGCTGCCTGTCCCGCACGTCTAGCGCAGCAGCAGCGCGCAGTAACACCTACCGTCCGCGACGGTAATTTTTTTAAAGATTCAAGTAACCAAAATATCACCGACAATTGACCGTTTTTTTGTGATTCGGGAAAATATTCGTTGTGTCATGATCGTAATGTTTTTCCCAAAGTCGGTGCCCATCTCTAGTCGTCGCACAGGTCTCTTCAATGACTAGCCAACCAACGGCTTAAAAAAATAAAAATAAATAAAAACACCTACCGTTCTCCCGTGAAAGGTCATGGTGTCATGGCCGCCGGAAGAATCTTGAAGCTGGATCAGCGGCGCGTGACGGGTCGGGCAATCAACAGTATTCTTTCTGTCCGGTCGGTGTAGTGTTCGCAGGCAGTCGTCCCAGTGAGTACGGTGATAAATATGTCGATATTAATAACCGGAAGTTTGGACAGTGGTCCGTCTGGAGCGTTGGAAAACAACTGGGCACATCGCGCTGGTAACTAGTTTTTCATTGTTTATATACGATAGGTTCGATTCGTTCACGCTGACAATGCTATCACCAGGAATACGCTGCACTATAAGGCACGTCCCTCTTCGCGCACATTGTTCGATGTATCGCTGTGGTATACCTGTCCAGCACCATTTTTCTTCTCTTTTTTTGTCCATCGAAAAGCGACGACGCGTTTCGACGCGTATATCGATCTCGAAACTGTGCGGTCGGGAGCTCCCGTTGAAACAAAGAATGAGCGAACTAGAACATGGCGTCCCTAAAATTTTTCAATCGCCTTTTGTCACAGGCAGCCTAACCGCTGTGCGTTGCGCGCTCTATAGGCTCGCCTTTTATTTTTCTATTTCGTAGACGAACCTGTCCCGACACGATATTTTCTCCGTGAGTTTTTTTTAGTCTCTCGGATTACGAGTACTCTGCCAACGTTGTCAGCTATTTTTTTTCGATAACGAGAGTATATCAGGGTTCGGTCGTGCAAAAAAATATATAAATATTTTTACCGCAAAAGATATACCCAGCCAGACAAGCGCCCGGCACGGACGTAGATGGTCTATCGCAAATATTGCGCGAACTACGACCGTTTCGTGGCGCGTGTCTATCTGCGTAAGTATTACTGACTTGATCTTTTTTTTTCTTTGGACTATGGAGGATTTTTCATAATTACTCATCGTGAATCTCGTATAATTATGGCGTCGTGTAACCAATATTTTCGTGTTCGCCGAGGGAAAACTCCACTAGCAACGTCGCGTCGGCGAAATATTTTCACATACCGGCTAATCGCTGTGCGTCGCGTTCTATAGGCTCGTTTTATTTTCTATTTCGTGAACGAATCCGCCCTGACGGTCCTGACGCGATATTTTCACGGTGAGTTTTTTTTCGTTCTCCGAATTACGAATACTTAGTATGCCACCGTTGTCAGCCATTTCTTTTTCTTTTGTTTCTATAACGAGTCAGTATATCAGAGTTTTCTCGGAAAAAAATGGATAAATATTTTTAACGAAAAAGATATGTTATCGACACGATTTTTTTTTTTTTGCTGGGACTAAAATCGATTTTACAGAATTGTTCATCGTATATATACATATGTCACAGTGTAACCAATTATTTTTGTGTTCGACGCGGGTAACACTCCACTAGAAACGTCGCGTTTATGAAATATTTTCGTTAACTGCGTAGGTATGAACTCGGGGTTTAGCCAGGCAGCGCGGAGAAGCGTATATCTCCGAGCGACCCATTTTTTTTACGGTGTGACGCCTCCAGTGTTTTCTCGCCCCTGCAAATCCACTGCGAACCGCCGGCAGTCCCGGAGCCGTGCGACTGCACTGCGAGCTCGGGAAAACTTCCTTTTTTTTTGGATTCTACGCACATCGCATTATGCGACGCGTCAACGGCCTCGCTCGTTTCTATAGAGCATACGCGGCAAAGCACAAATATGTATCGTCATTTTTTTTCCGGCACGTCGGATTCGTTACGACATACATACTACGTTTCCGCCCGACACGGAGGGCAGACGGTCCGTAAATAACCGAGTAAATAAATTAATACGCCCGGAGGAATGCTGGAGATATATGAAGAAAATCACTGGATAGCGAACCATGCCGAACTCTATTCAGTGATAATACCGGACTATCTACGAATTGCGATAAAATATTCTTATTTATTTGTTTATTTATTGTCACATATGCACAGTAAAAAAGTTTGTACTTTTTACAACTTATTGATCCCAATTTTTTATTTGTTACTTTTCCGATCGCAACCGCCGGCTCTAGTTTTACAACCAAAAGTACTAAGTACAATCGTTAGCGACACAGGAAATAAAAAAGGATAAGTTTGTAATGTTCAATCCTGAACGAACGAGTTTCCCACGTATTTAATAAAAATATTTTTGAGAAACTTCGTATTCCGCTTTTACGAAATTATTTTTTGCTGTGTACGGGTCAGGTCTTTTTTACATCAATATACATGTGCAAATAGTGTACAGCGTGCAGCAAGCTCGATAACATTTATTTAACTTTGCCGCTGCTACCGCCCAAAGCCGCGGACGCAAAAAGCGAGCGTACCTAAAAGTATGGCGGGTGACACCGAACAACTGCCCCATATAGGTAAATTCATTACCAAAGCGTAATTACTGTGTCCATAATTGGTAGAATAGGTTTGGGTCGCAAACAATTCCACCTGTCTTGTCGGTCTGGTCGGAACACGGCACAAAATTATTACAGAAACAATAGCAACGCTACCGTGCAAAAAAGATGCAGTTCACTTCCGGAACAATAATTATATGAAAATTAATTTACGAGCTCGCGAAGAAAAAAAAACGGACCTGGAAAACCTGGAAAACCGGGAAAAGTAAGGGGATTTGTTGAGACCTGGAAAAGTCAGGGGAAAGTCATGGACGTTTTTTTAAACCGTGGCAATTTTTTAATTGTGATGTTTTTTGATTTTTCAATTTCAACAAACCTGTCGAGTATACATAGTATATATATGACAGTGTCGTGATATCAATTTCGTTGAGAACTTTGAATATGTGAACTGAGATTAATATATTAATGATCATTATATATTACATTTTACTTTATTTTTAATTGTTCTTTTCTGCCCCGATCGATCGACCAAAAAAATTAAATCTTTGCTCTGGGAAAACCGGGAAAAGTCAGGGAATTACGGTTGGAGAATTTCGTGGCAACCATGAACAGTGCACCATCCAAATGTACCTAAAACCTCCCTACCAGCCGATTTCTCCTCGAGTTTGGGATTTCCACTTCGTGAATTGGGAGTGACCGGTTCTACGTCGGCACTGAATAGCGAGTACACGTGTCGCGTCGAAAGCCAAGAGCTTCCCATGATTGTTGGTCCAATATCTAATCGCTCTAATGGTTAATCGCGAGACGAATGCCGGGATTTGCTTGAATGTATCTCCACCCCTTCCCCTGCTCTCGTACGTATCAATCTAGCCGTTGACCGTTCTATCGGAATTCTGATGCTTGTACGTTGTCCAAACGCCTCGGAACGCTCGGCTCCACGCCGCCTGCAGACGCGGCTACGTAATACGTTAGCTTCTCACGCTGTGATGCTGCGAAGCCTCTGTATACATGAATTGTTTTCGTACGCCCGGCGCACGCTCTGTGTCTCGCGCGCGCTTCGGTACGCATCGGCAGCCCAATCTATACGTCCACGTGCGTTAGTGTGGGTGTCATCACGTCGTCTCTCGGAATCCCGACGAGATCCATGACTGATTTAGCGAGAACTATATCCAGCATTGCCCGACCATTGTATGTACTGTATGTCGCACTACTCGCTATATAGTACATAGTCGATGGCTGAGAGTAAAAGGGGCGTAACTCGTATGCTTTGAGACAGACGTTACGCCTTTTTGATTCTCAAGCGTCGATATATGTATATATACATATAGAGATATATCGAGATATGTACATACGTAGTATGTACGACGAAGAGCCTGACAGCCGTCTCTATATATATATATATATATGTCTGTCGTCTACCCGGCCTACTCAATCATGTCCGAGAATCTCCTCGGTCAATATTGACGGAACCCACCAAATATTTGTGGCGTTCGACCTTCGCCGAATGACACGCAATAATAAAGCTAATATATATATAGATATATATGTATGTAATACATATATATATCTATGTATATATGGAAAACATTAGCTTGTTGATATTTTGCCGGGCGGAATATAGCAAGATAAATTTTTGATGAAGATTTTCAAGGATTTTTGGAGGTCAGTTTCAGCGACGAGCCTCGGCTTAACTGCAGGGTGGATAATCAATTGCGCAGTTTCTCGGAATAAAGCGTCTTCGGAAGGGTACACAAGCGAGCCGCGCGGAATAATATTGATGTTTACGTACCATGAATATTTCACGGAATACTTTATAACGGAAAAAATACGAAGACACAGTGAAAGCTTGTGTTTTTTTTTACCGCGAGAACGACGTGTTCACACGATTCTACGGTTTATCGAGCGGAAATAGTATTTCGATTGACAAGCTTCGAACCATAAGTTTGAGAAAAAAAATTGCTACAACCGGTTGACGTTTGTATTAAAAAGTAAAAAAAAAGTTTCGTCGTAAACTTCATAGGCGAAATAATTTGCATCCTCTTTAAAAATAATCGGACGACCGTTCTGTTTATGCTTGTCCGCCATTGCTACCGGCTGCAAATTTTTTGTTAACAACTTTTTCAACCCCGCGTATAAAAGAGCCCGGCAGTTAACGAAAGTGTGTTTAAGGTATGCGAAGCTCTCGTGAAGGCTTGCATTACAGGCTTTCCACGCTGTCGGTCGGTGCTTTATGCTCTTCCTCGCCCTCGTCGTCGCCGCGCTCGGGGACCCACGCGCTCCTGCTTTGAAACCGGCCACTGAGAGCCCTCCCGCTTCCCCCCCCCCCCCCTCGTTACTTCCTCGCGCATCCGTTTCTCCTCGTAAATACTATAACCGCTCATATTAAAATCGCTTATAACGCAACCTTCCTTCGTGTATTAAACCTTATAACGCCGAGGTGAAAGTACCGATACTGCACGTTAAAAGCGTAAAGCCAGGCGAGGGCGAGACGTTGCCTGAAATTTCGCGTATTAAATTGTGTCGGGCTGGAGTAAACGCTACAATGGCGTATGAATTATTGATCCTTGTAAAAGATTAAATTGATTAATATTCTTCAGTCGCCGGCAATGTAACGGAAGTCTTATTATATATTTACACAATAACAATAATAATAAACCTGTTCAATTATTGATATTCAAAATTGATAACTTTAATTTGAAAAAAAAATCTGCTTAAAGAAAAACATTAGATTAATAAATGCCATAATGATATATGTACAATATCTATATCTTATATATGTAAAATCTCTAATATAAAAAGGCTTCATGAAAAGTGCGCTTATCCTCGTACGGTGAAGCTGCGCTCCCTCCCAATGCTGATGTAAGTCCCGCGATTCTTGACACGACGACACCAGCGACAACGGTCAGACTGTTGAATATTATAGAGAAATACATCGATGATTGGCACAATGCCGCAATGCAGAATAGCTCAGCGTCGATGCATCTGCGTGTGTATGATAGTGTGCGTTAGCAGAGCGATGGGACATGGCATGTAATCAAAGCCCGGAGCCACGTAGGCGCACTGAAGCGTGCGTTATTATCGTTACAGGGACGGAGAACCATGCAGATACCTCGGATATGTGTGTCTATAAACGCTTTACGGTGCTCCGATGCTTAGAAATTGCAGTGTAAACCTATATACATGTGCGCTCTCCCCACCCCTCTCAGATACCCCCCCCCCCCCTCTGCCGCACCGACGTGCTTAAATACACCGCGGGTGGGTGCATATACGTGCAAGTATGTTTGTTCGAGCACGTATTTCTCGTTTGCCTACCTGACTTTGCTCTTCTCTCACCGAAGCGTAGAGCGAATATGGCGCGCCCACCCGCGTTTGTTCGTACGCGCCGTACCCGACGGAGGATCGTCTGCTCATTCTTTCACGGAGCAAACGAACGGCTTTTCGTACGCTTCGTTTTAAAGCGGAATGGGAAGAAAAGAAACTCCATTTTTTTTTCTTCTTCTTTTTGTCATTACAGTAGAACACTCTTTATCCGAGGTAATGTGGGCAGAGCGTACGTCGGATAAGCGAAAACTCGAATAACACGGATAGCATATTCAAAACATATTCAATTCAAAATTGTACTACTATTATATATTTTAAAAATTCTACAAAAAAATATTACTATTATATATTCAGAAACATTAACTTGATTAGTTAATTTATGCCTTTTTTTCTTTTTTGAGACATCACGATGTTCTACCGTTCACTATAGAATCAAAACTGATGTATTTACGCTCGCAATATAAAGACGCAGCAAACTTGTATAAGTTTAAGCGCGTATGCAACAATGTAGCAGTTAAAGACTACTCCGCGCGCGGGCATGCCGCTTTATCCATTTTATCCGAGTTTTCCGTATTATCCGAGCCTAAGGTAAACGTCCCAGTGACCGAACACGCAAATACGCAAATACGATTTTTCATGCATGTACGGGAACTGGGACTTTCGCCCTTAGGTGTGCGGCCACTGGTACTTTTATCTTACACCTGCGAAAGGGTCGGATAATCGAAGGTTGGGTAAGTGCGATCCTGATGCATTTTTTTTTACATAAAAAAAGCTCTCAGGTATTCCGTAGTGGAGAATAGTAGTAGTAGTCTTTATTTCGTGTTTACCCGTGTGGGCTTTTACAAAGCTCCTCCTATACATGTTCCCCTCTTATAACTGTCGATACATATATATATATATAATCCCATACAACTAAGGCTGGTTCGTTATTCGTTATTATTATTATTTTTTTTTATTAATGTTCCGTTCCAGGTATACCCCTTAGGGGTTTTTACCTTAGCTCCCCCAGTAGCCTAACCGTGAACCTATTCTAACACTTTCCTACCCACACTTCGCTAACCTACTCTAATTCCGTGCGTCCGCAGCCGACTTACTTCCCCTTAACTGTACCGCATTCGCCGAGGACACAAGGAAACTGCGGAAAACCCATGTCGGTACAGCTAGCGATATTCTACTGATCCTCCGGTATTTCTGCACTTGAGTAAAGTGCAGAAACACCTAAGTTTCAGAAGAAAGCGCCTCCCGCTGACCGGTCGATGCGCCAGCTAGCGCACGGCTAAGCGGTCACCCATCCAAGCACTGACCGCGAACGATTGTGCTTGACTTGGGAGACCACCGGAGCCGTGCGCCAACCGCGCATCCACCGCTGTCGGTTTTATTCGTTATTATAATTTGTACATATCTCCCCTGCATTTCTTCACACATACTTCCACTCCTTGTTTTAAACTACGTCTCGCTTTTCCCGTTCCATTGCATGTACCGCTTTCTCAAACTGTCTCACGTATTCGCACGGCTCAATGACTAGTTTTCCTTTTAAACATTCGTTTACTTTCCTTTCGATGTCGTCTCCGTAGTGGAGAATATTTTTCAATGGAAATTCTTCGTACTCGAGGCAATATTGCCGTTAACTCTTAAATTGGCATGGAATTCGGAGCTTAATTAATAATCGGGTGAGAAAAGCTTTAAGCTTTAAGTGCGACGAGCTTCCGGGCCAAGAATATCACGATGCACCGTGAGTCTCTCCGGGGGGGTTGCAAGTAGCGGAAAGTCAATTAAGTTCTTACAGTCTCTATTCGTCCTCGACGATCGTTCGTTAACCTCTTGTCTCGTGGAGGAGAGAAAGGGAAGCGATGAAGATGCAGAGATACGGACGAAGCCGACGGAAGGCGAGAGTCAATCGCAAAACCCAATTAAAAAGATAGACGAAAGGTTATACACTCCTCGAGACTATATCATAGCAACGTCGGGGAAGCGCCCTTTTTCTTTTGTTCATTCTTAGCTCGGAAAAAAATTCTTTTGATATTTCCATTTTTTTTTACTCTTTTTCCCTTTCTTCCTCTCAGAAGGCATCGAACTCATCGGAAAATCTTTTTAGGGCTCTTGTAGACTCGAATGAACTTTTCTCAATGACGTTATCTCGATTAATTAATCGCGTTTCACGGCGCCAACGCACTCGGCGCGACGAACTGGTGGTGATTTTTTAAAAAATTTTCATTTAAATTTTTTGCGTTTAGCGAGTATGAACGATATTGACTTTTCAAGTCAATTTGCACATTTATGGAAAACAACAATTATGGTATATGTGTAACATGAGTACGCGTGTAGTCGACAGGTAAATTTCGATTCCAGGAATAGATCACTTTTTATGTGTATCCTGAGATAACGGCCACGTGGTTTCTATTAATATTCCCGTTTTGCGTACGCATGACGGCGACTGTGTTTACACAGGGCTGCCAGGCTTGCGATATAATATGAGAATATGCGCAACCGCGTACGAGATAAGATGCTAAATTGAATACATACCGAACGAGGCCTCTGCGACAGAAAAAAATTCCGAGGAAGCAAAGACACATCTTTCTTGATTAAACATTAAGCTGATATTTTTTTTCGCGGTAATAAAATTTTGCTCGCAGAGTCCGATCGTTCGTAACGTGTTCCGATAACGAGAACAAATTCCTAGAGGCTGAATATCAAAAACACGCAGGATGAGTTTCATTTTATATAAAGTTGACATTTTTTTTTAATTTGAGAAACTTTTACTTTTGTAATTGATGGACGTCCCACCTAATATTATTCACAAATCGGCTCGACAATTTTCATCCTAAGAGTACTACGATAAAAAAAAGAAAAAAATGTATAGAAATAAAAATCTGTCTCATCATCGGTCGGTAGAAAACAAGTGTCTCAACACCCGATATTCGGTCCTCGAGCCGCCTTCCTCGACCATCGAGAAACCGCAAGACCGACAAAAAAAGCAATCAATCTCCGGAAGAAAGGAGCGGTTAAAAAATTCTCGAGTATTAAAAATTCGCAGGTTGAGTTTCATTTGATATAAAGTTGAAAATTATTATTAAAAAAATTTTTTTTAACTTTTATTTCTGTAATCGACGGACGTCGCCTAATATTATTCACAAATCGGCTCGATAATTTTCACCCTACGAGTATTGCGATAAAAAAAGAAGAAAAAAAATGTATAGAAAAAAAATGTATCGCATCGTCATAATTCGGTCGGTAGAAAGCAAGTGTCGGAACAGTCGATACTCGGTCCTCGAGCGATCTTCCTCGACCATCGAGAAACCGCAACACCGACAAAAAAGCAATCAATCTCCGGAAGAAAGGAGCAGTTAAAAAATTCTCGAGGAACGAATAATTCAGCTCGGCTTTCGTAAACTTGGAGCTTTATCTAGAAGGCAGTAAAGCAGCGAGCAAAAGTAGACCATGACTCGACGTAGCTAAAACCTCGACGCAACCCCCCGGCGGATATAGCCTTCGTGCTTTCCGCAATAGCTCAGTAAGAGCGTCATAGCTTCCTCGCATCTCCCCCATCCCCGCGCAGCATCCCTATCCGCTCTCGGACGGAATCGTGAAAACAGCTAACGTCTCGATTAAGGGCAACGAGTTTTCCCGTTCTCTCGCCTCGGGCGAGCGAGATTGTACTCCCTCACAAGGCTACGGAAAAAGCAATATACTCAACGGCAACCCAGTACCAGACCAACCTGTAGAATTCCCCAAGAAAATTATGTATTCACCATTTCAATTTTATTGCACCTCACTTTTGTTCCAATATATATATATATATATATATATATATATATATATATATATATATATATACTTGATAAAAATAAATAAAATATAATATATATAATATAAATGATTATTCAGTAGTGGTAGTAAAAGACATTTACTGCCCTCCCTTACCATTCAAGTTCTATTTGTTTTTGTTTGTATCTCTCTTTTTTTTTACACATTACAGTGCCATAGGATGGGCCAGTAGGCCGTTGACCTAAGACATTCAGCCTATTATTTATTACATGTATTATAATAAAATAATATAAGAGTACATTACGATACTAGTGCGAAAACTCTTTTTCTGAAGAGTGTAAGTTTGCACTTTTTTCGCACGAGTATCGTACAAAATTTTATTTCACTCGGTGCGTAAAGTGCATTTTTACGCACGCTTCGCGCGCGTAAAACTCCTCTTTCGCACTTTGTGAAATAAAATTTCGTACGATACTCGTGCGAGAAACGTTTTCTTAACTCGTGTAATTGCAACACTCGTCAGAAAAGGTTTTGTCGCACTAGTATCGTAATGTACTACTTTACGAGGTGTGAAAATGAGGGTTTTACGCACGCGCTAAACCGCTATTTTCGCACCGAGTGACATAAAGTATATTGAAGGCGACTTTTTTATACAACCCCGACGAAGTAGCCGCAGTTCATTGCTAGGAACAGGTCGAGCCCATATCGTCTCGCACGGAGGGGGGGGGAGGGGGGCGAATGTCCTAAAATATGTACATACAACGTACAAATTAAAGTATGTTGAAAGCGATTCCGTATATTAACTGTGAAGTAGTGATGGAAACTGATGCAAACATCCTCCGTGGACGATTGAACTCCGTTCATCAGAAGGCGCCTCGTATTTTGGAGACTTAATGCGAGCACTAGTGTGTATATATAACATATATATATATATAGAATTATTTTGGTGAATAAATTCGGAAACGTGTTTGGGATCGGTAAAATTGGGTCAGCGTGTCCGTATATACCCTACTCTTGGAAGGTGTTCCCGGCAGTCGTCGTCGATGTCGTCGACGACGATGTCGCAGCGGGCACAGAGAGAGTCTTGTCGCACGGTTAACCGGTGCAGAGAGAAACACGGCATTCAACCAGTAGCCAGCTGCAGCTGTTGCGACTGAGGTTGAACCCGCGCTATCTCTTCACCCCGCTGCACCCCCTCCCCCCTCCCCTTCCGCCCGCTCAAGCGAGATGTATTGCTGCAGGTATAATGGAATCAACCTATCTCCGCACAATGAGGGACACACTGGTATGGAAGCCCAATGGGGGTGATTAACGTGTCGGTACAGAGACTCGAGGCTGTGCGAGTGCTGTACCCTCTATTCACCGAATAATCGATGCCCCTTTCTACTCCCGACATGCCACGGCCCCCCGGGCCGTAAGGATGACGAGGGGGTCCCTGGTTGCCAGTCGCAACCCAGTTGGTCGTCGATTTGTGTCCGCGACACAAAAGCCTCCGAACCGATTGATGAAAATTAATTAATTTATTCACTCGCTGCTCAAAGAGAAGTCGATCGAGTCGTGTTTCGGTTAATTGAACGGTATTTGGGAGTTTTTTTTTTAAGGACGATCTTTCTCTTGGCTTTGATCGATAAAAATTGATCGATCAATTACTGACTCGATTAAATAAAACCATCATTTTCATTGCAAATTTGGGCTCCGGATGTTTATTTTTTCAATTTTTATCTACCGTTTTTTCAAGGCGGAGTGGTTTTTTTTTAAATTGTAAAATCAATTAAAAACAAAGCAAAATTGATTATTAGTTTTGTGATCGATAAAAATGAATTAACTGAAACTCCTCATTAAGAGAAGAAAATATGTACGTTTTTTTCTAAAAAAAATCAAGCGATGTTTATTTTATCATGAAAAGTCTTTTGCAGCAGCCACCCTCGTTTATCGTGACCCAGAATCGATATTGCTCGATATTTTCTATCGGTATTGTAAAATTTTATATTCGCCGTGCAAACAGCAGCAAGAATGGAATCGTGAATGTTTCGGTGTTTGACTGCACTCTCGAGATAGTTTTCCGGTTTTCGGGGAAAGAGACGGAGGCGGAGGCAGAGAGCGAACGTGGGAATCGTGGCGAAGGCCGTGCCGAACGGATAGCCGTGCCAAGCCTGCGCGTCCGGGTCCTCGGATTTTCGAGGCAGGACAAACGGCAAACAGCTGTGTACGGCTTAACCGGTGCACTGTATAGGAGAGGAGAGAACTAGTACGGAAACGTTGGCCGCATTATCTAGATTCGAGATACATCGAAGCTCTTCCTCTGCCTTTCTCTGTCCTTTCGTCGGGGATGGATCCGGAATCCTGTAGCGCAGCCACCCCGCACGATACCGCAGTACGGCTCGAGGCAGCGCGTGATACAAATTCTCTTTCCGCGAAAAATTTATATCATTTACATAAAATTTTTTTTTTTAACGCGTAGTCCGAATTTTCGTTTTACGTCGTGATAATTTTTTTTTTTCACCGCAAACTCCCAATATTTCATATTATTAGGTGACAATTTTTTTTGTTTCTTTTTCAAGCCTAATTACATTTTTTTATGATGTTACAATTTTTTTTTTTTTTTTTCAACGATAATTTCGAATATTTTATTTTCGTACGACGTGATAATTTTTGTTTTTTTTTGTGGACTTTCATCGGATGGGCTGGCATTTCTTGTCACTGAGATATCGAGGATCCATCGACCCCGAACGATCGAAAATCGTGGATATTATTAAACCCGGCTATCTTGTGAAACGGCGCTCCGAGCCGGAAAGTGTTTCGTCCTGTTGGCACCCAAGTGCCGCGAAGAATCGATAAAAAAACGCACAGATCGATCAATCTGCTCGTCGAGTGAATGAACTGATTCTAAATTTAATTTCACTGATAAGGGTCGTAAATGTATATATTTTTTTTATCGCCGGTGGAAAATAAATCGCGCGGCTATTTGACATGGCACTCGACGCGTTATCGATGTCAACATGACGCAATCATTTTTCAGTCAAAAATAAAATAAAATAATGCTTGGTCTTAATAATAAAATAGTGGAATTTTTATACCCAAATGAAGAAAAATGCCCGATTATATTTTCATTAGTTACCCTTCGTCAATTTTTGTAATTTTTCGATCCAAATAGAAAGGGATATTTTTTTAAGTTGCCCACGCAATAATTTTTCGACGTTAAAAATACAATTAAAAAATGCTTGTTATTAATACTAAAATAATGAAATTTGTATACGCAGATAAAAAAAATGTCCGATTATATTTTCATTAGATTACCCTTCGTCAATCTTTTGTACCCATCATTTTTTACTTACACAAAGGTGTCTTTTTTAAAGTAGCCGTTTCACAAATTTTCCATCAAAGCTTGAAAAAAAATCTTGAAAATCAACAAGACGAATAGAATGAACTTGCATATAAGTGTAAAAACATTGAGATCAATAGAATGAAAGCGCAGCTAATTTTGTCAATCGACAAGGTAGAAAAGTTGTCAATAGATGCACCGCTCTTTCACGTGCCCGATATACATACATATACATACATATGTATATAATTATACTACAAGCTCTCGAGGCGGTTCGCACCGGTTCGCACCGGTGGATGATTTTTGTGTCTCCCATTTTCATTCCCTCCGTAATAAACCCACGCGTTCGCTACGACAGACGATATATATTTTTTAATAGTATACAATAATAATAATAACAAGGTAGCCGGTAGGGGCGTGAGTGGATGCCGACGAGGGTCTTTGACGTCGTCGATTTGGTCGTAGTCGTCGTTTCCGTCGTCTCCGTCGTCGTCGGGGCTGTATCAGCCGCTTCTCTTCTCTCGCCGCTGCCTCGCAGTCGGGGCTGCTGCCACACGTTGCGTAAGAGTCTGGACGTCGGGTCGTCGCGGCGTCAGTCGGTCGAGCTCCGCAAAGCTCTGCGGGTCCGCGAAAATAATACCTGCATCGTCCGATGTGAACCACGAGAGGAGATCACGGAATTATAATAAAAATAATACCAAAAATAATAATAAAAAGAAAACTCGTCTAATCGACTTAGCGGATCGTTCGGGCCGAGGTGAAGAGAATAAATCTTTAAAGGAGTTTTTAATTCCCGCGAGACAAAAAAAAAAAGAAAGTAATCGATCGAGATCGAATCGGGAGCGTGAAATTTGTCGTGAAAGTGCGTGCGTAACAAGAGCGTGCGCGCGCACCCCGACCGGCAGATCGGAACCTTTCAGGGTCTCGTCGGAGAGGGTTGGTCGAGGATTCTCAAGGTCGCGTGGAAACTCCCGCGAGTCGATGGTAGGAGGATGCGAGTCGGTCCAGCGACAATCGTCTCGCTACAATCGCAGTTCTTTTTCTTTTTTTTAAGCCTCTTTTAAGTTTCATTTTAAGTTATATTTATAAAAAAAAATTTGTTCGCGTTATTAGCGGTTGGAAAAAGTAGAACTAAACATTTTTAAAAGGGAAGGAGGGAATTAATGACTTTTGTATTTCTCGTCGGCTGATTAGACAAAATAAATCATCCCGTCGACGAGCAACTTGAATAATTGTCTCATTCATTAGACACACGTGTCCACCCCCGTGGAGAGGGAGGGGGAGGGTGGTCGTTAAAAAAAAGCATTCTCCGGTGGCCTTGACCTGCTCCCTCTTTAGAAACTTAACCCAGTTTCGCCCCCCCCCCCTTGCGGACACGTGAGCAGCTCGTGGGTGCTATATATGTGTAGCCATTTCCTGAGAGATGCTGCGCAGGAAGCTTTCCCCAAAATTCTAAAAAAAAAAACCAATATCCAAAATTTAAAAGTAAAATTTTATTTTTATTTCTTAAATAAAAAAGATCTAAATAAATCGTTTTTATAAATTTTATTTAAAGTTTTTAAATTAAAAGAAAACTAAATAAATCGTTTTTATAAATTTTATTTATATTTTTAAGTTAAAAGAAATCTTAATGAATCGTTTTTTATACTTTTTATTTTTTTATTAAAAGACAATTTAATTAATTGCTTTTTTATTGATTTTTTTTTGTCGCGTCTTGATGCGAGTCCACGGCCGTGTCTTTGGGCCGCATATAATGAAAGCTTATGGTTTCGATGGGTCGCACGGTCGGCAAACGAGGGAGTGTCCGTTGAGGAAAAGCGGGCTTACGTCAGCGGCTCAACCCTCCGGAGCATATTTAGGCGCGCCGGTCCGCTGTCCGCGCCGGCGGCCGGTGGAGAAACCGGCGGCGGGGGCCGCGGCCACCACTTTCGTTCGCGACCCTGAAGCCTCTCTTTCTCCCTCAGGGTCAATGACACCCGGCGACACACTGCATCCACGAACCCGAGCGCGGCCCATGAACGCATGGCAGGGAGGGAAGCGCCTGCGTCGTCGCCCCTCCCCGGACCGGAAACCCAACAGTCCATTGACACTCCGTCACTCTCCTTTTACTTCATTTCTCTAATCTATTTTTTATTTTTTTTCCTTTTTTTGTATTTTTATTTCTATTTTTTTCCCCATCGCTCCAAAATTGCGACGAATTTGGACCCGCCGATCGGTACGGAGAGATAAGAGAGCTCGATTTCTGCGAATGTGGCGGCGCTTCTGTCGTGAAACGATTAATTGACAACGATTTTCCGGGTTACTTTGCACGGTAAAAAATTGTGTCGTAAAATCGGAATACGAATTTTCGTAAAAATAGTGTTGTCAAATAAGGGACGATTAATCAATAATGTTAATTGTCATTTTATCACCCGTGGCATTAACAATTTTAGTTTGTACTTTTGTTTGTAAAACTAGAGTCGGATAGCGCGGTCGGAAAATTAGCGAATGAAAAATTGTGGACATTTGGGGACAATAAGTTGCAAAAAGTACAACCTTTTTCTACTGTGCGGAGACGAAGCGATCGCGGGCCGATTCGATGGGAGAAAAATATCGCGCGTTAAGGAATTTCCCGGGGCTGCGGGAAACGATGATTGTATATAGTTTTTCCTCGCTTATTTGGTGAAGAATGAAACGTAATTAATTTTTTTTGGATTTTTGTTTTTATTTCATTCATAGGGAAATATTGTCGGTTTTTCCGGGTTTTAAACGGGAACGATAATTAGGTTCGC
Source organism: Ichneumon xanthorius (assembly GCA_917499995.1). NCBI lineage: Eukaryota > Metazoa > Arthropoda > Insecta > Hymenoptera > Ichneumonidae > Ichneumon > Ichneumon xanthorius. The sequence goes on along the minus strand of OU824205.1, from coordinate 11,872,419 downwards.
GTATCGTTGCGATGACGTTCGGATAAATGCAATGACCCGAAATAGAAGATTGTTCTCGACGTACCGATCGTAAAATTGCTGTTTACGACGGACTTCGGCGAGACGCTGGGGTATTTTCGTCTTCCGCCGCGGTGACGACGACACGTGGACCGTCGAATTATTTTTCAATGTATTTTTCGATTCCCGCGACACCTGCCAAAGCTACGATGCAAAGATTCTTACAGAGAAAAAGAAAAACAAAATTGAACGAACTTTTTTTCCTCGCAATAATCCACAATAATTTTCTCGTTAATTCAAAATATTTTTTTTTGTATCATACGAATTTTAAACGTGAGAAAAAATTGTGAAATTAAGCAAGAAATTGGGGCCGTTCATGGGTTAAAAATATTTGTCAAATTACAAGGCTTTCTTACCGGATTGAGACACGTTTCAAGCAAAACATAAACCTCGAAACACTGATAAGAAAAACATAAAAAAAAAAATCTCCAACCCACGTATGCGCAAAGCCCCAAGCCGGTGTTCCAAGTTTCTTATAAATTCACCGAGCCACTCGCGCCAATCGTCACTTTGCCCAATCGCAGCTGCACGGGAAACAATTTCAGTGGCTTAATCGTCTCGCCGCGATCGATAACGCTCGCTCGGTTATCCGCGCGACGAACTTTCAATTTCGAAAAAAAAAAAAAAAAAATTATCGCAACCGCATCGCTCCTCCGCATTATCTTTCTCCGCCCGAGATTTCTATCTGCGCTATCTGCGCCGATGATCGCCCGCGAATACAAACAAACAAACAAACACATCAACTCTGCAAATCTTAAACGTCAGATTCACGCTGCGCCGTCTCGTCGGCGACTTCCGAGATTTTTTTTTCCGTCCACGTCGGATGAATCGTCGCTGCATGAAAAAATAAATAAATTCTTCAACTCCGACTGGAAAACCCGCGAGAGAATCGCGCGTCGGGGAGTCAGCGGCGCCGTAATGGGACACATTACTGTTCGACTATCGTAACGTTTAGGCTTATCTATCGTCCTCTCCCTCTGTCTCGAAGCTGCCGCGCGGAATAACGCTGTCTCGTCCCGAAAGGTATAAAAGGAAGCGAATTACGACAGACCGCAGTCAGTGATTCGTGACTACCGTTCGAACGCGAGCGATCTCCGTATCGATCTTCCCCTCCCGCAACGGAAAATCTCTGGCGGAAAGCACAAACATTCGTCCGGAAAATTGCTGACTCATCCGTCGATCGCCCAACAATCCGTAGTCGGCCTTTAATAATTATTTAAAAAATAATAATAACAAGAGCGATCAATAAAAATCTGAAAACATAATTAACTAACGAAAATCGTCCGATAACTATAAAATTTATAAATAACTAATAAAAATCGTAGAACACCTGCAAAATCCAATGACTAATAAATTACTGTAATAAATATAACGACTCATAAAAATATGAATTTTTAATAATTATTTTTTAACATAATAATAACAAGAGCGATCAATAAAAATTTGAAAACATAATTAACTAACGAAAATCGTAGAATATTTATAGAATCCAATGACTAATAAATTGCCATAACAAATATAATGAGTTATAAAAATTTATGAAAATATATAAGGATCTATAAAATCGATTAATTTTTTTTTTCTTGATCGTTAAACAGACAGAAATTTCGTACCGACGCGAATACCGGTACTCGAAGAGGAGAAACAGTTCGAATTTGTTTGACAACACGAGAGAACTGGAACCGATAGATCCGGCTCTGTTCGAGGTGCTGAGACGCGTAAGGGGAATAGTTTTAATAGACGCGAGAACAATATTTATAATCGGTGGTTCTTAGACTGTCGCGTGAGGAAGCTCGAAGCGTCGAGTAACAAACGAGTTTGTCGATTCGGCTCCATCGATCGATTCGATCTGTGATCGTCGAGAGTGCGTCGCTCGGCTGGTGTGAGATCGCAGTGATTTTCGTGATCGTGCCGATTGGTTTGTTTAATTCCACTCGTGAAAATATTGGTTTGGGCTTTCGTCCTCGTATGTTCGGAGAAGTGCATCAGAGAAACACGCGCGCAGGCTGATAAGTGTGAAACAACGAGGAGTCCGAGGGGACACTTATGAAGGGCTCCGCCGACGCAACGAAATCCACCTTCGACCTGATCAGGCACATCTGGGATATCGATTGGAAACAGTAATTCGGACAAGGTAAAGAGCCAGATACGCCGGAAGGAACTTCAGAAAATTAAAGAGTCGCGAAAATTTGTCGACTAAATTTTAGTCTCGAGGTTATTGGGCGTGTGAAATTTGGAGGAATTTTTTTTTTTTTTTTTTTGGTGCTGAAAAACCAGAAATATGAATTATAGAAAAATCTGCGACGTTAATTGTGTAGGAAAAGCTCCGATAATGTACCGCACTTTACACTGAAATGCAAGCTAAATTGCACGACAGTTTCGTCGTTCGACTAACTGGAGCATTACCGGAAGTGCCGCGTATGGTTGGGAAAAAATAGATAAAGAGGATTTAACAACTTAAAAAATCGATGCTGCGTAAAAAAATGGAGCCAAAAAGCCCGAAATATGAATTATGAAATAACCTGGAGGGGGATGAATCGCGTAGGAAAAGCTCCGATAATGTACTGAACATTACGCATTAAAATGCAATCTAAATTACACGACAGTTTCGTCGTTCGACGAACCCGAGCCTTATACAGTAAAAAATGATTTCATAAAATCACAATACGAAGTTTCGTAAAAGTGATTTTGTTAAATAAGTGACAAAATTCGTTTCTTCAGGGTTGAATATACCAATTTGTCCTTTCATTTTCTGTGTCATTAACAATTTTACTTTGTACTTTTGTTTGTTTGAAAATTAACAAAGAAACAATTCGGGACGTTTGTGGACAATAACGCGTTCTGTAAAAAGTACAAACTTGTTTTACTGTCACTGCAAACGAAAAAAGTAGCAAAAATCGATTTCCTTGGATGAAAGATGACTTGGGAACGAGTAATTTATATCAGATAATTGCGTGACTCACACATGGTTGATCGACCGGCCTCGAGACGATGATGCGATACCTAGTTGTACGAATGTCTCGAGGAAACACTCGCTCTATAACTATCAAATTTTATTGCCGGCTGGTTAGATTGGTCCTCTGGTGCGTTATCTCGTTCTGTCGTTACATCATGGCACGTCTCTTCGGCGGCTGTTATACACCTCGTTCTTGTCCCTAACCAGCGACTGATATTGCCACTCGTGGACTAAGACAATTTATTTTTTTAAATAAAATTTTCCATTCGGAAATAATTACAATTCACAGACATTCATCCCAATCTACTTCAATAATTAATGGTTAAACGAACTTACCTGTAAGTGAAGTTCTACCATGATTGTAGGAGCGCCTCTTCCGAAGAGATCAGATATGTAGTAACCCCCTTTCACGCTAGTGTCGCCACAATATTTAAAGTAAAAAAGACTTTCTTTTCTTTACACGGAGCTAGCTCCCTCTATTCCGTGACCCTGGGGTCCCGGCCAACTATCATCATTTCTTTACAGTATCCTGCCGCTACCCACCTGGGATATCTCCCTTAGAGAATATAAGGGTGGGAGGGACTGATCTCTTCGGAAGAGGCGCTCCTACAATCATGGTAGAACTTCACTTACAGGTAAGTTCGTTTAACCATTAATTGTATTCGCGCCTCTTCCTCGAGATCAGATATGTAGATGTTTAAAGTAAAAGGTACGGCAGGAAAGGAATTATAACGACTTTATAATGACGCAATAAAACACACACCACAAAACAAATTGGAAATTTGGTCAATTACCCAAAACCACCGTAGCGAACTGATTCTTATCAGCTACCACATCCCGATCGTAAAATCTTGCAAACGTAGCTGAGTCCTTTGTCCAGCCCGCAGTGGTGCGAATAATATCAATATTAACACCATTGCGTTTCGCGGATGAAGTCGCGGCGTGTCGCGTACTATAGGCCGAAAACTTTTCAATATTAATCCCGCTCTTGTTCATCGTTTCCTTGATCCATCTACTCAATGTTTGAGAGCCCACCACACCGTGCGGTTTCTTGAACGAAATGAACAGTTGATTCGTATCCGAACGAATATCCTTAGTTTTCTCCAGATATGCTTCTAGAGCTGAAGCTGGACAAATCGATCTATCTTCTTGATAAAACGGTAATCTTAGGAGCGGTTGTTTTCTATTTGGTCCTGAGGTCTTTATTTGATCCGGAATCATTATCTCCAAGGCCTGTCGCCCGGCCTTGCGTATATTTCGAATATCCACCAGCGCCAGAGTCTGCATACGATGTGCGGTTACCAGAGCTAACAGCGTTACCAGTTTCATTGATAAGACTCGAAGACTTAAATTCTCGTTCGGATACCAGTTAGACAAAAACTTTAAAACCACTTGAGGGTCCCACGTATCATCATATTTCGGCTCTCTAGGTCTTAGCTTCGCGACTCCCTTAAAGAATCTTACGATCTGGTCGTCTTGCGCTAGGCTAGACCCGAGTACCAACGCCACTGCTGATCTGTAACAGTTCAACGTACTGTACGATGCACCGTTCTTAAATATTCTCGTGAGAAAAATTAAAACGTTGCGCGGTGGGGTTGAATAAGGGTCGATTTTCTCTTCCTGACAGAAGAACCACCATTTCTTCAGTCCTGAGTTATATTGACGTATAGAGGAATCCGTCAATGAAGCTATCAGGATCTCGATGGATTCATCCGGAATCTGTCTCCTGATGAACGCTTGCCTGATAAAATCCCGGCAACCAGCGTAAGATTCCTCCAGAGAGAGTGTGGTTTGCTGTATGAAGAGTGGAGTAAATCAACACTTGGCCTGAACGTCAACGGTTCTCCTACGATTAGAGATAAGAACAAGGGATACCACGGCTGCGCCTCCCAGCGAGGAACAACCACTATACCCTTCGATCCCTCGAAAGCAATCTTGCGTAAAACCCTTAAAACGCATGCAAACGGAGGAAATGCGTAAAAGAACCACGGAGTCCAATCAAGAGTGAACGCATCGATTGCTAACGAATCCGGATCCGGTAACCAAGAAACGAATTTCTCGCACTTGGTGTTCGCTCTAGTGGCAAATAAATCGATCCTGGGTTGACCCAAACACTCCACGATTTCTTGAAACGCCGACGCTGATAAACTGTACTCTGCTTCTGGCTCTAACTTACGAGACTCCTCGTCGGCCTCCGTATTCTCACTGGAGCGAATATAAGATGCAAAAATCCATATGCGACGTATTTCACACCATTGCCAAATTTGTTTTGCAAGATCGCTCAAACTAGGTAATCGACACCCCCCCATACGGTTGATGTACGCGATCGCAGTAGTGTTATCAATCCTAAGTAGGATATTGCAATCACTGCGATGCTCTGCAAAACACTTTAAACCAAAAAAGGTTGCCATCAATTCTAACTGATTGATATGCAAAACTATTTCGTCCGTTTTCCAATGTCCATGGCAACGACGGCCCCCGTAGAAAACGCCCCAACCCGAGCGCGAAGCATCCGAGAATATTTCCATATCGAATGAACGTTCCGATAACGGGGTCTGAGCTTTACTTATGTGGTTTTCCCACCACCTGAAATCTTCATCTAACCTTGGCGATACGGACATACGCGCGTCATAATTATTATTATTACTCCCCAAGGCTAACAAAAGCTCCTTTTCAAAAGACTTCACATACACGCCTCCATACGTCACAGCTGGACAGCGTGAGCTTAGAGTACCAATAAAAGTCGCGAATTCTCGTATCGTACAACTTTTCAATCGTTTAAACTTTTGAATGAAATCTAACGTTCCCTGGACCTTTTGCTCCGGAAGCTTAAGCGACATTTCTACGCTATTGAAAATAAACCCTAAAAATTTACAGGATTGATCGGGAGCCAAAACGCACTTATCGAGGTTTAATATAAACCCTAGCTCTTCTAACAGAGAGCGTGTCTTGCGAACGTTCTCTTCGCACTCAGTCAAAGTCTCTCCCAGAAGCAAAATATCATCCAAATAAATTACGGATAACAACCCTCGACGCCGTAAGAACGCCATCACCGGTTTAAACAATTTCGTAAAAACGTACGGTGCTGAGCTTAATCCGAATGGCAAACATGTAAATTCGTAGCAATTACCCTTGAATTCAAACCGTAACAGCTTCCTGTGCGATTTTGCTACTGGTACCAATTGGTACGCGTCTTTTAAATCGATCGATGCCATGAAGCAATTGGGACTAACTAATCTTCTAGCGACTCTCCAATCCTCTAATTTGAAATGCTCTGTCTTAACATACTCATTAAGACCCCGAAGATTTAAAATTAAGCGCTGTGACCCATCCGGTTTCGGAATTAGAAATATTCTTGAAACAAATTGCCCGCTCTCAGAGAAGGCCCTCTCGATCGCCCCTTTCTTTAAAAGAGAATCAATTTGTGCTGAGATATGGTCGCTCTCGACGGCTGACCAGTGAGTTTCGACGGGTGCCGACGATTGGAGTACTCGTGAGGTTAATGGGATCTCGTAGCCGCGGGTCCATCCCAGTATCAGGGAATCGGACGTTACTTTCGACCAATTGGAGCTAAACAATCTTAGTCTTCCAGCCGGTTTACATACCGCCACTCCTAGCGGCGTCTCTCGAAATGCCGATCCTTCTTGGGATATGACTTCCTCTGGTACGGTTTCCCGGAGTTCGACTTCTTGTTCCCCCCCGACGACGCTTGACGATTCTTGAAAATCGCTTGACGAGCCGGGGCTCTCAAGTTTTTTGACGTCTTGGTCTGTTGCGTCTTGGATTGAGGCTTTAGATCCTGAGATGAGCGCTCCAATGTCTTGGCGGTCTTTAGTTTCCCCTCTAAGTCAGATCCGAATAACCATTCATCGGCGGACGTACTCGAAAGGGTATCCTTGATTGAAGCGTTTAAATTCGTAAGGATCAAACTCTTGCGAATCAAAGTTTCCTCTCGCTGGGTGGACGCCAACAGTCTTCCTGCCGCGCTCAGATGTTCAAGAAGCTTGAGCCTTGTCGGATCATTGATCTTCAGAGCGAGTGTAAGCGAATTACCAATCGCTGAAAGGCACGCAGCAATGCGTTTCTGCTTGTCTACTATTCGATTGTCTCTATTAATCATAGCTTCTTGCACAGCCGCCTTAACCTCCACGTTAAGCTTCGGCGCGTCAATGGCCGTGCAGTTTTCCGGAGGTGGATAATCCTCTATTAACTTCTTGAGTTCCTCTGTATTAAGACCCTTCTTCAGAATGTCTGTCCAGCGAGAAACCAAATCCTTATGAACAGCTGGCCCTCTTACAGAGTCCGGTTGTATAGGTGGACCAAAAACCTTGAGGACATCCTCCTCCAGATCCACTTCGTGGTCTGGTTTTGCAGCCGATTCATCGGATGATATCGGTGTCGTGACCGACACATCAAACGGCGCAGCTTGACTATTTGCTGCCGTGTCATTTGAGCTTACCGGATCAGCAATTACTGGATCGACGGTAACCCCTGTGGGGTTCCTAGACGCATCTGCATCCCCCTCCAAATCAATCGGAGAACTCGATCTTGAGTGAGATCTTCGAGATCTAGAGCGAGATCCTGAACGTGAGCGAGACGGTCTAAAATTTTCTTCTGCAACCTCGTTGACTGTTCCATGAGTCCCCCTTGCAGACGATCTGCCCGATGTACTCGATTGATTACCTGTAATCATCACCTTCCATTGATCGTCCTGATAGGATTTATATCCGTAAGATACACCCGAGCGAAAGCTCCTTGAATGGGTAAGAGCCCAAACAAGTGGTGATATCTCTCGTGATCGGTCCGAGACTCGTAAAACAATATCGTAACGCCTCGTTACGTTTCACGTCTACGTCTCAACCTAGAAGGCAATCCTTTGACACAGCAAAGGCGTACACCCGGTCAGAGCCATGTGTACGATGCAGAACGATAAGAGTCGTCTACATGTATGGTTGTAAATACGATTTCAACCAACGTGTCGAATCATCCTTTGATGTCTGCACAGAAAAAACGTAACGTATATAATTGAAACTTACGACGTTTCTTTCTACGCTTTTTCAGCTTTTTCTTAAGACTTCTGATTTCTTGTTCTAATCTCCAGTTCTCCTTCTCGTCGTCTGTTGAATCTGAGGCAGAAAAATCTTCTCTCTTCTTCTTGCCCATCGTTTTTAGCTAACGAAAAAAAATTCCTTGTGGCCACGCTAACACAAAACGAAAGAATGATGATAGTTGGCCGGGACCCCAGGGTCACGGAATAGAGGGAGCTAGCTCCGTGTAAAGAAAAGAAAGTCTTTTTTACTTTAAATATTGTGGCGACACTAGCGTGAAAGGGGGTTACTACATATCTGATCTCGAGGAAGAGGCGCGAATACAATTAGGCGAGGTGAAACGGACTCAGTCGGTAACAAAAACTATAATGAATAACATTCGGAGTTGGCAGACATTTCGCGAAAAAGCAAAGTATTAGCGGATGTAGAATCCAATACCGCGTTCGATGACACTTCGCTTTTACCCCAAATGTCAACTATTTCGACATGGCATTGATTTGAAAAAAATGCAACTATCTCTCTTGCACTCATATGTCACGTGGTACATGTTTCACCTCCCCTTAAAGGGAAGTGAAATATCGCAGTCGGTAATGAAAACTGTAATGAACTTTTCTCAAGGGTGCTAATTTTTTTGGGAAAAAGCAAATTCGAGACGGATGCACACGGTAATTTCGCATCCGGCCCGAATTCATCTTTTTCCCAAAAAAATTAGCACCATTGAAGAAAGTTAATTTAAAAATTGCAACTATCTCTCTTGAACTCATGGCCCCGTCACGTGACATTCACTTACCTTAAAGACCAAAAAGAAGAGCGTTTTCAAATTAGACAGTTCCGAAGCAGCAGCAAATCATAGAAATACATTTTCTCATCAGCCACAACATTTGACAACTATATATTATAGTATAATATAATATAATATAATATAATATAATATAATATAATATAATATAATATAATATAATATAATATAATATAATATAATATAATATAATATAATATAATATAATATAATATAATATAATATAATATAATATAATATAATATAATATAATATAATATAATATAATATAATATAATATTGTTCATTTGAAATCTAGTAAGGATTAGCCGAAGATGATTGGGCCGGAAAGCGTTACTACTGTTTCATTGACTACTTTACCCCATATCGTGCGGTAAACTAGGAAAGAAAGTTCTTTTTCTCTTCGTCTTATCGATCATTTCCGGTCTTCGCTGTTATCTCTCTGTTGTTACCCTGTCGATGCGTGATTCTTCGATAACGCAGATATCCGCGAACCATCAAGAGCCGGCGATTTATTATTTATCGTAACGCAGATCACGATTCCGCCTCGATCTTCATCGTCGATGCCTGCCGTACGTTACACACCGCCGAGGTGGCTATCTGCATACGAAACAAAGGCGAAATCACGTGTCGATAAGATGCTCCTCGGCCTCGGTCGGTTTTCCGGAATACTCGCAATATTCCTCGAGTCGATTTTTACACGCTCGTATTGAGTGAGATAAGTCGAAGACTCATCGAAGCTTCTGCTAAACGACGCTTCCGAAGCGGACCATAAAATGTTTCGAATGATGACTCCACATTGAAAAACTTAATTATTCGCAATTAACTTTTAAAACCTTTAACGAGTGTTTTCACGGGTCGTTGAACACGGAACAGCCGCGAATCAACTCGGATCAACTTGGATCACTTATAGTTGTAAATTATCTGGAAACTTCTGTCTGTCAGCATTTTCTCGTTGTTGGTTCTATATCCGTCCGATCACGAGTAGGCGATATGTTAGATACGACGTTATCACGGAAGATGATGTGGCTCTCGAGATAAGAGCCCGCAGACCCCCTATGAAGTGCGGTGGCTCGATAGTTCTTTCGGCACACAACTCAAACGCCTCATTCATCACTCACAGCCGGGATTTTATCAATGGACAAATATTAATTTTCAGTGGCAAATTTGTTGGCACAACATGTCAGGAATGCAATTAATCTCGACGAAAGTTTCTCGAGCAATCTTATTAACTTAAAGAAAAATGTATTATGGGGTAAAAATTATGAAGACTTTTTCAAAAGTTGCATCTTTCGCATATTTTGGTACGGAATTGTAAGAAAAATTTATTACGGGGTAAAAATTATAAAGACTTCTTCAAAAGTTGCATCTTTCGCATATTTTGGTACGGAATTGTAAGAAAAATTTATTACGGGGTAAAAATTATAAAGACTTCTTCAAAAGTTGCATCTTTCGCATATTTTGGTACAGAATAGTAAGAAAAATGTATTACGGTGTAAAAATTATAAAGACTTTTTCAAAAGTTGCATCTTTCGCATATTTTGGTACAGAATAGTAAGAAAAATGTTTTCCCGTGTAAAAATTATAAAGACTTTTTCAAAAGTTGCATCTTTCGCATATTTTGGTACAGAAGTAGTAAGAAAAATGTATTCCGGTGTAAAAATTATAAAGACTTTTTCAGTAGTTGCATCTTTCGCATTTTTTGGTACAGAATAATGTCGAACGGTTAAGAAGGTTTTTTTTTTGCAACAGATAATCGCTTGCCTAAAGGGTTACCGGCTCAGAAAATTACGAGATCTCAATCGCACCCTCAGTCTCAATAATTGTCTTCGAAAAACTGTCGCAAAATGTTTCGTTAAAAAATATTTTTCAAATCAACGCATCAATGAGCTTGTTTGACCGTTGAAGCTCGAGTTATCGCACAGCATTCTCGTTTCCCAGATGCCGAAGTCTCGCAACTTCCCGTTAACGTCCGTAATTGACATTGACCGTTGAAAACCGGGAAATTAGCCGATATTCAACCGAACGCGGGACGTTGACCGATAAACACTGCGTGATTAACGGTTACGATAGAAATTTATTGGCGCTGGAGGAAATGGGGTGATTGCAATTGAAGACTACGTGTGCGAGTTCGTCCGTGGAGGCGAAAATGTCGAGGTTGGATAGAGGAATACTGCACGATTCCTCGCACCGACTTCCGCGCCAGTTTCTCTTCGTGTTTTCGAGCTTTCTCTCCACTCCTCGGGGGGATTACCCACTCGAAGCTCGTTGTTTCTCGGCGCTATTGCTCCCCGGCTTCGTTACTGTACGACCCCATTGCCGCTGCGGAAACTCCGCGATCCCAGCCGCGCCGGTGCTAGCACCAACATTCGACGTTTCGTTTCATTTCTCCGGACTTCAATGATCTCCACGCTGCACAATGCCGATCTGGGATTTCGCAGTGGTTTCCCCTCCGAATTGAACCCTTGAAGGAAATCGGATACAACGCCGGTCCACGAGGATGATGAGAAATTTTCAATTAATTCGAGCTCGAGTAAATCCACCGTGATGGTCTTTCAGTCATTCGAAGTTCTGTTTTCGCGTCGATTACCTCGAGCTCGTGCTTCGCGACGAAAATCGACTTATTGTCGGCCGCGAAACTGGCAGTCGTAAAACAAGAGTCTCGAGAAACTTTTGTCTCGATTAACACTGCTCTAAGGGACAAAATATTTCATTTTTGTTTCCTACACAAAAGTTACTTTAAAAAAAATGATGTTTAAGGGAAATTCTTACATTTTTTAATATTACGATAATCGATAATCAATTTATTAATAAATCAATAATTAATTGTGAACTATTGATTATATTCTCTATTATATTCTCTGCTCTAAGGGACAAATATTTCATTTCTGTTTCCTAGTCAAACGTCATTTAAAAAAATTATGTTTAAGAGAAATTCTTACATCTTTTAATATTACGATAATCGATAATCAATTAACAATAATTGATTGTAAACCATTAATCTTGCTATTCTCACTAATTATTAATATTAATTCTTTTAACTAAAGTACATAAATAAACGGACGAATCTTAAGGTTTAAAGCGTGCGGAACGAATTTTTCGTTTCTCGAAGAGTTAAAAAAAAAAGAAAAGTTCAGTGATTCGTTAATTGGCTCGTGGCGAGTGGGATCGTCATCCCGATCCGATTTTCTCGGCGGCAAAAGGAGAGTAGTGGGTCCCGGGGGAATTAATTACGAAAATTCGTCGGGCCGAGATCGCCGGAGACCGGCATAGAGGAGCGAAATTTATATCGTTCCATCTTTCTTCCCTCCTTCGTCGCGAGTGGCTCGGACGGTTATTCAAATAGAATTCTCAATTAAAATAGAGTCGGCGGGCCAGTGGCGGTTCTCCGATATAGAATGAGCGGACGATGAGTGGCGGAGGCGAGCGCGTGCGTTGGGAGAGGGCTCGGACGTCCGATCGTAGCACATATGTATTTACATATGTATATATATATATATATAAATTTATACATAAACACACATCTTCCACCGGTGGCTCATCTCATCGGCCACTTCGGCACACGTACGCGCTTCGTACGCGTTAAGCAACACGAGCGCGCGCGCGCGCCGAGGGAACACGTCAAAGTTTCTTTCCGCAAGGCCTTCCTCGAAATAAACCTGGCACGACGAGACGTTTTACTGTACACGAGATGGTACTGGCATCGGACGTTTGCGCCCGAGAGTTTCTCGGCGGATTTTGCAATATCTCTGTTACGAGTTCTCGGATGAAAATCTCGATTGCAGACCGAGGCCTGCGGCGAACTTACACTGTAGAGAGTTGAAAAGTTTGTACTTTTTACAACTTATTTTCCATAAATGTCTGCAATTTTTTAAACTGAACTGATCGCACTATCCGGTTCTAGTTTTATAGACAAAAGTAGAGTAGAGCGGGGCAAAATGGGGCAATGGGGCAAAACGGGGTTTTTGGGCAAAACGTAATTTTCCAATAATTTTTGGATGCCTGAATTCGCCCTATCGGATACATCAGGCTTCTCTGCCCAGTTTTGCCACCTTGTCCGATCGAAAAATGATAGGAAAATTTAGTTTTGCCCAAAAACCCCGTTTTGCCCCGTTGCTCCATTTTGCCCCGCTCTCCCCTAGAGGCCAAAATTGTCAGTGCGATGGGAAATAAAAGGAGAGATTTGTATATTCAAACCTTAAGAAAGGAGTTTGTCACTTATTGAACAACATTATTTGTACGAAACTTCGTACTCTGATTTTACGAGATTATTAAAAATGGTTTTTTACACTGTATGAAATACGAGATTTTCACGCTATTCGGAATCATGTTTCTCAGCTGGTTCGTTACAATGCAACGCCACTTTTGAAAAATTCAATGATTGGGAAATTTTGTCGATTGTTACATGCGTGTTTTTCGTTGACATGGTTGGTTTTGCATGACAATGCGATGGAGGAATTGTGGAACGAAAAATCGCAAGGAGACCTTGAGACGATGCTAAACACTGCGGTTGGTAATGAAAAATGTAATTAATTTTTTTTACTGACGTCGGCTCCGTGAATACATTTTTTTAAATGGCTGAAGAATGACAAAGGCAAAGAATACATTTTTTTAATGACTGAAGATATCTGCATAACGTCAAATTTTATCTTCGTCAGTCTCTGTTAATGCACTGTTTTAGGAAGAAAAAAAATGGTTAACTCGCAGAATGTTATTCCTCGAACTTAACTTACGAACTTCCTCGAGTAAAGTTTGTGCGATGCAAAACACAGCCGTTATAACTTTATAAATTTTAGTCTCGTGCAGATATCTTCAAGGTAATATTTTTTCCCAACTTCGCTGAAACAATCACATTCCTTGCGGGGCAAGATGGGACAGTGGGGCGGAACTCAATTTTCCAATAATTTTTGGATGCACCATTTCGTCCCAACGATACATCCGGATTTTCAACGCCATTTTGCCCCACTCACCACTTCCGGCGTCATCCAAAAGTTATTGGAAAATTGCGTTTTGCCCCATTGTCCCGTTTCGCCCCACTGTCCCATTTTGCCCCGCTCTCCCTACTTTCCTCCTGTCATCGTTAAATCGCCGGGGAGGCGGTACTTAGTAATTTTCTGCACGAAGACACTTATTAAGGAAACTTGAAATTTCTCCCTTGAAATTTTCCTCCCGATGAAATCGGAAGGAGAATTAAATCGGATAGGAATTTTTCACTTCGGCGATACTCGGTCATGCGGCCGCAATAACCGATCGTCGTCGGAGCGAAGATGCCCAATACTCAACGGTGTGAAATTCAGTCTTCAAAGCGAGCGTCCGATAGTATGAATGAACGGGCTGTTGATTGAGCGCCTCCGTGTAGGAAGTCCCCGCGCCTCCGCGGTTCGGTCAAGCATCGCGTTCTTTTATCTCGCGTCTGCCTTACCTCCCGTTTGAAACCTTCACCTTATCTTCGAAACGTTCCCGACGCCCGCTTTGTTTGTCAACGTCGTGTACGTTAACCCACGTCGCGCATACCGTGCAACTCACGCTCGACCACACGCGTGTACTCGACGTCCAACTCTGCTGCATGTGTGTGTGTGTGTGTTTTGTGTTTTCGTTACACAGCACTCGCTCTGACTCTACGACCCAGAAAACGCGACTAAAAATAATTTCGACGAGAATTGGCGAAGCCACAGGGGACCGCACTGACTTTCGCGACCACCGAAAAGCTCTTCTTACTCGTTATAAATTATATTAAAAATAAATAAAACTTGTCCCAAATTTTGTCAGGGAAGTCCATTGAATTCAGGCAAAGAATTGTTAAAAATATAAAAAATCGTTTATGGAAAATCGGACCGACAATTCCCCCGAGTTATTTTTTGGAAGTGTTTTTGTTAAGTAAAAAAATCGTCGGATGTTAAAAGTTATATAAGGAGTTCAATTTTTTTTCGGTATTATTTAATCGGTATATTTTCTACTTTAAAAAATTATCGAGGAACAAAAAATGAAACGAATATTGTTTATCTGGAATTGATGGACCCCCTCTTAAGCTTCACCGAAGATATTACAATATTCGATTATACGATAAGAGCAACCTAGACGAACGCATATTTGTCGTGGAGTTCGAGATTCGTTGTTTGAATTGTTATCGATTTAATGATACGTCGATTGATAATTCTTCGATAAGATACAACGATTTGTTCGATTTGTTTATTTATTTGTCGTCAACTGCGCATCGAAACATTTGCCGGAGTTTACTGGCGAAGAATAAATTTGCGATACGAGACCGAGTTGGAATAAACCAAAAATTTATATCTCCATTTTGTGCTTTCATTCGCGTGCAATTATGCGTTTTCCATTTTTACCATTTTTTTTAACGCCCAACGAAGTATTCTATTTACATATTCATCGAAGTACCAAACGAGGCTCGTCTCCATGAAAAAAGCGCTTCTCCCTGCAACTTCTTTTAGTATTATAATTATTCATGTACTATCATTTTTTTTCCAATTTTTCTACGACAATGACCCCCGCTTTTACGAATTATATATTCATTTTCATTAACGCTCATACGTTATCCGACGAATCCACCTATTCGGCGCAAATAAACTATGCGGAAAGCTCATTATCCCGCGTGAATATTAATTTCGTGAGCAATTTAATTAGTGCTGTATCGTCGTTCGAGATAATTTGACTTTTTAATTAAAACAAAAAAAAAAAATACAAAAATTATGAAAAAGGCAACGACGCGGAGAAGAATTCTCACAGGCGCTTGTAACAGCTTATTAAATTCTCTGCGTGGTACGTGGCCGTCTCGGTTCGTACGGTTTGCGAACTTTCGCAGTTGCAAAAACACACCGTAACGCAATAAAGCTTGTCTGGATTTTTATTTTCCACTTCCACGGACAAAGCTCGGGCTGCGGGGAGCTTGTGTGAATGAGGAAAACGCACGAGGGGCGTTACAAGGAAGGGATAAAAGTGATGGAGGAGTTGAAGGTAAATGTTGGTGGTGGTTTCCGCAAGAGGTTCAGTAACCCGGCGGAAAACCTGGAACAGCCATTCTCGCAGCGGCCGCGATACACGCTACGTACCGTACTTGAATTTGTATTGCAGAATGGACCGGTACGATAGCGCACAGAGTTTACCCCCAGTGTCCTGGTCGGACCGCGCGAGGATTACGCGGTCTATGCGATAGCCATATAGCGAGCGCACTTGCCACGAAAACGGGGAGGGTCTCGGAGTTAGTTTAACCCGGCCACTCTCGGCGTGTGATGGAGTTTTGAGAGCTGGAAGAGTGGCGTTAGAAAGGGGTGCGCGCGATCCTTCCATCAAAGAACTCTCCACCGATGTGGAACTCTCTCGGGGGATGTGCTTTCGTGCTGGGCGAACAAAATCGTTCCATTCATGCTCTCGCGTGACCCCGGACACCCGACAAATCGCTGCTTTCCCTCGACACCGCGTCTCTTCTCTCCGATAGATATCGCCTCGGATATTTATTCTTTGCTCCCAGAAAAGTTATCGATTTTTCGAAGGGGGCGGCGAGACGGATGGAAAGTGGGAAAGTTAAAAACTGAAAAATCGAGGATTTTCTTTGACCCGAGAAAAGTTAGATTGTTCATTTAAAATAGGTATTTTAATGTAGAATTTTCCCATTACTGTATGCTACCACCGAGGCATGATGGACGAGACGCGGTGTTCGATGATAAGACGATGCGGGGAACTTTCTTTCTTTCTTTTTCTTTTTTTGCACGTGAAAGTGCTAGACTTTACAGTCTCAATTTTTTACTTCGATATTCCGGAGCGCAACGTTGAGAGTCATGGGAAGTTGCGGCGCTGGCACTTACGGCACATCGTGTAAGTCAAAAGGGATGGCGGAGAGGTGCTGACAAGCGGGTGTTGGAAGAGGAAAAGAAAGAAAAAAAAGTTGCGAGGAGCGGAAGCATCGATCTTCCTACCTCGTTTTATCTTGTCTACGGTACTTCGAGCCCATTTCGTATCCCACTCGCTGGTTCTTCGACGACTCGGACGAAGTTTCGTTTGAAGAGCTTTTATCGGCACGAAGCTTTTGAGGCTGAGGTCCTCGAGCGTCGCACGCTTCCTGTCGACGACAAAAAACGCCGAACGCGAAACTCTTCAAATCCCTTTCCCTCCTTCATCTACACAGTAATGAAATAAACTGACTCATCGTTGTGGAAAATAAGTCACAAGTCAATTTGCTAAAACCATTTTTTGACTAGGAAATACAATTTACTGCAATGTAATCAATTATCGTTAATTTATTATTTTTTTTGTTGCAGAGTTGTTAACTGAGAATGCGCGATGACGCAGCGAATTTACCAGTGGTCCACGAACCCTCGCGAGGCAGCCCAGGGTATTCAAATGGAGCCCCCCAAATCAAATTCACACCTACCGGAAAAAATCCTCTCGAGGTGTAAGTATATCTCCTTTCGCTTGACACTTTATAATAAGACGTCTAGGTCGACTTCTCGTGCCACTCGCTTGACTATTGTCCTAACTGCTTCTGCTTGAAACTCCTAGCTTTCCCACATCTCCCAACTAAAATCTTCCCTGCAATGGAGAAAATATAAATGTAAAGAAATATTACAAAAAAATAGAAGTACCCTTACAATTTTTTATCTTCAGATCCGGATTTTTTTTCACATAATCCGAATACCTTAAAGGATACTCAACCGTCGGGGATTTTCGCTACCGTTTTTATTTCCGAGAAAAAAAAATAAAACACGTTTTCGTGCCTAAAATCGCTGAAAACCCCTCTCAACGATGTCGTCCGAGCGCGAATCCCAAAAATGTTAACTTTCTCCTCACACGCCGAGTTATTGTTACCGTCCGAAACTTCGCGTACCAACGAATTTTAATTGCCACGAGTCGGGACTCGTATTCCATGCGTTACTGGCTTAACGAGATTCCGAACGATATCGATAACACCGCGCGACTCGGATGTTCGCCGGCGCTGTCAGGCCTCTTGGCGCGGCCGGCCGTGCCCCACGTTTCGGAACAGGGTCGTGTGCCGATCGTAGATTTGTCGGGAAAGTTTCGAAACAGCAATTACGCGCGGCTAATGGAGCCCCTTTGGGAAATTTCGACAGACTTTCGCGATGTCGGAACGGAGCGGGAGGGGTGACGTGGGAGGGGAACCCCGAAGGCCCAGTCTCGCGAGGAGGTGTGCAGAGGAGAGCCGGAGGAGCGAATGGAGACAGAGAGAGAGAGAGAGAAAGATTCCTGGAGCTTTGAGAGAACGGGACGGAGAAGCTCGGCTAGTCTTCGAAGTTCGACGGGGCTTTCTGACTCACGGTGGTCGTAACGTTGTTCCCTACGGCGCGCCCCGGAAACCGAAGGCAAAGTCGAATTTTAAGATCGGTTCTTCGAACCGATTTCACAGAGAACTCTCTCTCCCCCTCCCATCCTCCTCGGCCCTCGGACGCTCTTTTCATTCCCCTTAAATTCCGGAAGTCACGGTGTAACCAGTCTCTTATTCTTATACCCTTCTAACTCGTGACTTTTACCTAGGTCTCCCACTCGAAACTTTATCGTGTGCAGTATATACTCCCTACCACCGTCCCGAGCCTGTGAATTGAGTACCCGATTCACCGAGCTTCTGGAGAATGTCTCCGGGACCCACCCGGAGGCTTTTTTTTGTGTCACGACTCTCATTTTCTTGCTCCCCTGTAGACCTCCTATTATTTATTTCAACCCCGCGGACGTTACGAACCATATGAGTTTGATTCTTACCGGTTATAAGCTTTCCTTTTTTTCTTTTTCTCCCGTACGACCAATCAGATGGCCTTTCTCCAATATTTTACCCGCTTATCGCAGACTTATCGATAGAATTTTTTATCGAGTTGAGAAAACATTTTTATTTTAATTTTCAACAAACTCTCATTTTCTTCAACAGACTCTCATTTTCTTGCTTCCCTGTAGACCTCCTCTTATTTATTTCAACCCCACGGACGTTACGAACCATATGAGTTTGATTCTTACCGATTATAAGCTTATCTTTTTTTCTTTTGCTCCAGTACGACCAATCAGATGGCCTTTCTCCAGTATTTTACCCGCTTATCGCAGGCTTATCGATAACATTTTTTATCGGGTTGAGAAAACATTTTTATTTTTATTTTCAACAAAATTTAAAAAGCTAAGAATAAATTTCGTCATTTGTGTATCGCAAAGAGTTTGTTCTCACCGCAATGCTTCTTTCGTCTAATTTTCGCGACATTGTTTTCGAGTTTTGAGAAGCGTTGTTTCATCAGGAATTCACCAACGAGTGGTAAATGTCTTATCGGTGATTAATCTTATCAGGCTTCCGTCTCTATCGGGGATGTTACAGCTCCGAGCTTTTCCCAGGCTTTTCCCTCCGGCATCGGCAAGGCGACGTTGAAACTCTAGTTCTCACACCGTCTCGCGTTTCGACTCCGCGACGACACGGAAGCCCGAATTAGGATCGCGCTGCCTTCCTCTCCACCCCTCTCGCCTCGCTTCCATCCTCCTGTGCTTCCCGGCGCTCCAGTTGCGTCACTCAACTTCTCCCTTCCCCGACACGAGCCCTCCAACTAAACTCTTCAACCCTGGCGTACCCTAACTAACAGCGAACCTAACGATCGTTATTACCTTTGATTAGGAAAATTATCGCGAGACCTTCAACGTCCCGTACAATATGTTGGCTTAACTCCGCCCTTGTACCGTCTCTTGGTGTTAGCCTGTGCGTTATTTCATTTGCAGACACGAAACAAGACAAGGAAAAGGATAATGACGAGGCCGAATTTATGCTAAAGGACAACGGAGAACCGATAATGTACGAAACCAAAAAATCACCGATGCGACGACTATGTTTCTTGCTATTTGATAAAAAAAAATCAAAACATCGACAAAAAAATTAAAAAGATAAAACGTATCGGAGAAACTATTGTGAAGCTGGACCAGAGAATTAATGAGGATGAAATTTGCGGCTTCGTATTGCACGAATTTAATTAATTTAATTAATAATTCGTAAACTGCGCTTTACGAATATTTTTTTTTTATTTTTATAATTGACAAGACCGACCCTTGTTGTCGGGCGTCCGAGGCGTTTTGTTGAAGACTGATGTACGATTATCTCTGTCCACAGTGAATTTGTGCCACCGCAGACCAAGGAGGAGGATAGCCCAGCTCCGCAGGCACCAACACTTCCGCCGGTGTCTTACGCGAGACTCGTGAGTACACCTCAAACTTTGCCTCTTCATTACCTTATCACTCTCGGCGCTATCATTATCGCGTTCAAAGTTCAGCGTGACGAGTGCGTCCCCGTCGCTCAAACTCGTCGAGGAACTTCCCGTGCACTTCGAGTCTTTAACCCTAATAGCCCTAATCGCCAGTCGACACTTTCGGAGGGAGTATGTCACGTGTTCCTACAATCGTATTTTGTCGACGAGGATGTCGGATCAAAAGTTACGTCAAGAAGCTCCAAAGTTCGCTGTAATCGCCTCACAATCCTCGACTTGCACAGTAAAAAATAATGTAAAATCGGAGTACGAAGTTTCGTTAAAATAATTTTGTTAAATAAGCGACGTACTCCTTTATTCAGATTTGAATGTACAAACCAGTGCTTTCGTTTCCCGGGTCATTAACAATTTTAGTTTGTACTCTTGTTCGTAAAACTAGAGCCGGATGGTGCGATCGGAGCATTAAGAAACAAAAAATCGTGGACGTTTGTGGGCAATAAGTTGTTGTAAAAAGTACAAACTTTCTTTATTGTGCGATGTTAAAAAAAAAATGTATATTCCTCAAAATTAATATTAACAACTCAATAATTATCGATTCGTCGATTGCTTAGTTTACATCGTCGTCACTAATCCCTTGGATTTTTCTTATTTTTTTATGTAAATATTTTTTTAATTTTCATGTATCCGCAGTTTCGATTCGCAACATTCGCCGAGATGATGTACGTAGTCGGTGGACTGGTAATGGGTACGCTTACCGGTTTCTGTATACCGGTATCGACAATACAGTACGGTGAGTTCACCACCCTCCTGGTAGATCGAAACATGGAGAATCAGACGAGCACCCCCACCCTCATCATGGAGTGGTTCGGCGGTGGAAAGGTCCTGTAAGTATTTCAACGAGTATCTTCAATTATTTAAGAAAAAAAAACTCTTCGCCGTCTTCTCTCCTTAGCAATACTTCTTCCAGTACCGAGTCGCAAAAAAAAAAAAAAAAGAAAAAAAAATGGAACCGTTATATGTGACATATATCGAAAAATATATCAGTAACACACACAATATATTGGTCGCCAAAAAAATGTAGAGGGCAAGCGGGGCAAAATGGGACAGTGGGGCAAAACTCTATTTTCCAATAATTTTTCGATACCCCATTTCGTCCCAACGATATATCCGAATTTTCAACCCCGTTTTGCCCCGCTTTCCATCACCGTCACCATCCAAAAGTTATTGGAAAATAGAGTTCTGCCCCATTATTCCGTTTTGCCCCACTGTCCCATTTTGCCCCGCTCTCCCCTACGTCTCGGATACACTTTGGAGTCTGGAGAAGAGCCGGGCAGAATGGAATTTCAGATGAGACCCTTTATTTATCTCCGGAAAAAAATTGGTAAAAATAGTCCGTTTCGGCCGTCCTATTTCGGCAATTTGTATGCCTAACAAAATATCGATTGTATAAAAACTTCGAATTCGATACGATCCGAATATATTTTACCTATACTCTCGGGGGGATGAAATTCCTCCGGGTCTGCAGACTACCACTCTTTTCGCAAAGCGAACGATCGAGCTCTTCTTCGACGACTCTCTCGCCAGCCTCCGGCAAACGAGAATCCACCGCCTGTTCAGACAGAGCGAGAGAGCCGGTGTGGAAACGTGTAATCCAGAGTGAAGAGAAGTTTCACTCACAAGTCGGTAGCGTGTTTGACCCACTCGGCGAAACTATCTCATCGTCAAAGTTACCTCGTCCACGCTCTTTCGACGTTCTCCGCCGAGATAAACATTTACCGACCCTTCGAGGTGGTTTATCTTTCCAGGGAGTCGAAACGATTCGTTTGTCGACCTTTCGGTTCGCCGATCTCACGCTCGTACCTTTGACAGTAACTTGCACGAAGATATATGCAGATATATATATATATATATATATATATATATATATGTATATATAAACTCGTTGCGAATGTCGAATGTAAATCCCAAACGTTGATGGAATAAAGTAGAATTTCTCGTTGAACCTTGCAGAGGACCAAACGCAACTGAGGAGGAGCGAATGGATGCTCTCTACGACGACTCGGTGGCCTTCGGAGTTTCATGCGCTGCGTTGTCCACGCTCCAATTCTTCTTCGCCATCTTCACCGTCGATCTTCTCAACGTCGCGGCTTTCCGGCAGATCGCAAGGGTTCGAAGGATGTTCCTCCAGGCGGTTCTCAGACAGGATATGGCGTGGTACGACACGAACACCTCGACGAACTTCGCCAGCAGAATTACCGAGTGAGTACCTCGAATTGTGGGAGTTTACAGAATAAAGCTTTCAAATTTGAAAAATGCGATTTTTATGTATTTTCCTCTATTTTCTAGCATCGCAAACCTTGGCGTAAACCTTTTCCATGTAACTTTAGCGTTCGATCAGTTTCTAGAATTCGTGAAGTTGATGTGCAAAAAAAATCTGTAAAAATTCAGTGATGTATCTTGAAGTGTTGTCTTTTAATAATGCAGAAGAAAATTTATTACGAACATACGTATCGTTCTTGTGCTTAAATGAGGGAATGGTCGTTTGCTCTCGGCAAAAAGTTTTCCGTACTTGAAGGATTAATTATTTATCGACGGACGGCAGAGACGACAATTTTTAAAATTATTTTATTTTATCCCAAGAGAACAATACTCTCATCAAACCTTTATACGGCGTTTCAAATTTTTTATGAATTGTCGCATCATAAAACAAAAACTTACGTCACACGATGGAAATTAACAAAAAATGTATTTTCATGGTGTCCAGCGGTCTTTGAAGTCCTTGAAGTCCTGAAACTGTTCTTGCATTTCACCTAAAGTCCTTGAATTTTACTTTATGTCCTTGAATTTTGTATTTCCCCGAAAATTTTAGCTTGCTTCAAAGTCTGTATTACTAACAACCACCCTAAAAAAATGTGCATCTCAGTTTCGCTGAGATACGTATAAACATTCCTATCGTCGAAACAACGGATGTCGAACTAAACGTTATTTTGTGCTTGGCGCGTGATAGACATATTTTAATTTTTTATAAATGTCCCAACACATCCCGAAAATGTCGTGGAAATCATCCTTGAACATCCTTGTATTTCGTACGGAGTTTTTACCAGACACCACAAACCCACTAACTTTGCTCCAAGTTTAACACGCCTCTGAGCGCAGATATCGCACCTCGAGTCGGGTCGGATTAAACTTTCAAGCGGTTTACATGATAATTTAGTCCGGTTGTGAGAGAGTCCTTGGCTGCGAGTCCGCGGTCGCTAATGACCGCAGGAGCGTTCAGCGATAATTGAATCGTATTAAATTTCCCATTGAGAAAAGTGTCAATGCCAGTTCCCGGCGGTACACTCGGGCGCAAGCAAAGCGAGAATGCCTCGGGGTCAGGCGAGTTGCGTTAAGAGCAAAGTTCGCGAAATCGAGGAAGCAACAGGTGGTCGAGCGTTGAGCCCCGCCGAAAACGTTGTCTCTTGGGAGCTTCTGTCCCTCGTCCCTTTTGGTCATCCCCGTTGCCGTCGCTCCACCCTGAGGCTCCGGTATCGTTTCGTGCAACGGATACATCGAACCTACCCCGTGTCGGAGCGGCTATCGTCAAGGAGTCGTGTGATCTCTCGGTTCGCTCGACGCCAAAGCGATTCACGAGTGAGCTCGACCTGGCCGGTGTCGGGCATCAAACCCTTTAAACCTTTGGCCCGCGGCCTCTGCAACCGTCGTAACACATTGTTAGGCAACTCCGGCAGGTTCACCGACGAACTGCCTGAAACTCGTTACAGCGATAATGAGAAACGGGCAAAGGGCTGTATAACGCAAACTCTCGAGTTCCTCCTCTTCTCCCATATGCAACGGAGAGTTCTCCGAGGGGAGAACCGGCAGCGATGTTTCGGCGAGCGCCGAAGCCCCTTGACTCATCTCGAGTTATGATTCGCTATCAAAGTTTAAAGACGTATTCAGACATTATTACTATATATTTGACTGGATAACTTAATGGAAATTATTGGATTGGTATCAAAGCCTCTGACCGGAGTTTGAAAAAAAAAATGGGGAGAAAAAAATGCCCAAATATACAAAAAAAAAAAAAAATTCGTAAAATTGGAATAGGAAGTTTCGTAAAAATAGTAGTAGTAGCAGTAGTGAATTTATTGGCAGTGTATGACATTGAACAGTTTTCGATACATAACAGACTTAAATCACATATTATATGCTGCCGATTGGCCATCGACCGAAGTACTTCAGCCATGATAACATTAATTTGGTTAAATAAGTCATAAACTCGTTTCCTCGGTTTTGAATATTCAAAGCTGTCCTTTTATTTCCCGTGTCATTAACAATTTCAGTTGGTACTTTTGTTCGTAAAACTAGAGCAGAGTGCTGCGATCGGAAAATTGACAAATGAATAATTGTCGACGTTTGTGGACACTAAGTTGTAAAAAGTCCAAAATTGTTTTCCTGTGTCCGACGAAAGATTCGGCACTCTCCTCGGGTCGACAAAGGGCCGACCACAATATCGAAGTTACATCGTTGACGTCTATTTTGTTTTTTTTCCAGGGACTTGGACAAGATGAAAGACGGAATCGGCGAGAAATTAGGTATCTTCACCTACCTAATGGTATCCTTCATATCGTCGATCATCATATCGTTCATCTACGGCTGGAAGTTGACGCTGGTCGTGCTGAGCTGCGCGCCGATAATCGTGATAGCGACCGCGGTCGTGGCGAAGGTTCAGAGTTCTCTGACTGCCCTGGAATTGGCTGCGTACGGACAAGCGGGAAGCGTCGCCGAGGAGGTACTCGGCGCGATAAGAACGGTCATAGCCTTCGGCGGTGAGAAAGTGGAGGTTGCTCGTTACGCGAAGAAGCTCATACCGGCTGAGACGACGGGAATAAAGCGTGGAATGTGGTCGGGAGTCGGCGGTGGTGTCATGTGGTTCATCATCTACCTTAGTTACGCCCTGGCGTTCTGGTACGGCGTGCAGTTGATTCTCGAGGATCGTCCGAAGGAGGTCAAGGAATACACGCCGGCAGTTCTCGTCATCGTGTTCTTCGGCGTGCTCGCCGGCGCGCAGAACATGGGCCTCACGGCGCCGCATCTCGAGGCCTTCGCGGTTGCGAAGGGCTCAGCGGCTGCCATCTTCCAGGTCCTCGATCGAGTGCCAACGATCGACAGTCTGAGCAAAGAAGGCCAAAAGCTCAAGAGCGTTAACGGCGACATTGAATTCATTGACGTTCACTTCCGGTATCCGGCAAGGAAGGACGTCAAGGTACTGCAGGGTCTGAATCTCAAGATAAAACACGGAGAGACCGTGGCACTCGTTGGAGGATCCGGTTGCGGCAAGTCAACCTGCCTTCAACTCATACAGCGACTCTACGATCCGCTTCAGGGTCAGGTGAGCTTTATCGATTTTCTTCTTCCGCTGACCAAATTTACCCCCACAGGGTCCCGGGCGCTGTTGCACTCTCGTGAAGGTTTTCCGAAATTTTTTTTACACATTTTTTTCTTATCAAATGACAAACAATTGCAAAATGGCGGCTATTTGAAAATGTCAATTTTTACTCATTTTTCACCACTGAATCATTTTTTTTAAATTGTTTTTTATTATATTTTTTAACATGAGACCGTCAAGGACTAAAAAATCTGTTGAAGTACATCGGTACAAATTCTCATAAAAATCCATCAAGCCATTTTTGAGATATCGGGGACAGCGTTCTTGAAAATCACGTTTTGAGAAAAACGCACTCAAAGTTCGGCGGCGCCGCTGCCCGAGCGCTTCGCCACTTTCGTAATTCTTTCAATTTCGATATAAAAATTTGTGAGAATAGTCTTGACACTATAAACTATTAGAAAAAAAATGGAAATTTTACTGTGGCCTGAGCCCTTAAATGACAAAGGGCAGAATCTGTTTTCCGAACGAGCTTTCATTGCTTCGCTCCCATTTCCCATCCCGCAGTCGAACCTTCTCCTATTTCCGACTTCGCGAGTGCACAACAAACTTTTTACCGGGTACGAGGTGCAGCACGCTCAAAGCTTTACGAGTGAGATACGTGTATATGTATGTGTTTGCGTGTGTGTATGTGTAGGGGGGGGGGGGGGGCATCAATGGTGACGGCAGGACTCGTTTCGGTTGAATTGCGGTCGTATAACATGACCGAAGTGTGGACTTCTCGGCAACGTTGCTAACGGCGACCCGTCGAGCCATCCATCCCCGAGTGTATTTTCTCACGTCGTACATTCGCGCGAACTCTCTTTACGAGCTCGGGTGTCGACACGAGGCCGCGAAATAATTTGTTGCAATACAAAATATCTGCCATATGTATTTATTAGCGTCTTTGTGGTCTTTATGCATCCCTCGCACCACGTCGGGCGTGACACGTCGGAAGACATCACCATGCGTCCACCAGGAAACGAGTCTTAGCCTCGAGTCAATCGATGTGCTTAAGTTTAAAAATTTTAACCAAGTTTTTGCTTAAAATAAAAAAAAAAATTTAACTTCTCTCCTCTCATCATCTGCGCGCGCGCACACACAACACAGATACATATAGAGGACAGTGGGGCAAAATGGAATAGTAAAGCAAAGCGCTATTTTCCAATAATTTTTGGATGCCCCATTTTGCCCCATCGATGCATGCGGATTTTCGGGAGCCACATAATTTTGCCGAATATTCGAATTTGAATAGTCGAATTCGGAAAAATAAAGATTGAGCAGTCCGACGATTCGGAAAAATTACAATTCAGCAGTTTGATGATTCGGAAATAGAACGACTCAGCAGTCTGACGATTCGGAAAAATAAAGTTTGGGAAGTTTGACTATTCAGATGAAGTGCGTTCGAACCCATGATTTTCGGCCATACGACTGATTGTAGTTTCGGCAAAGTGATGAGGCTCCGGATTTTCTGCCCCGTTTTGCCCCATTGTCACATCCAAAAATTATAGGAAAATTGCATTTTGCTCCCCTGTCCCATTTTGCCCCGCTTTCCCCAGCGTAGACGATATTCACTCCGGATACAAAAATCGTCGAGAGCCAACTAATTCAATTTCCTTTCGCTGTTTGATCCTCTCTTACTCTCTCTCGCAGGTACATCTCGATGGCGTCGATATATCGAAGCTCAACGTCGGCTGGCTGCGATCGCACATCGGCGTTGTGGGCCAAGAGCCCGTACTCTTCGACACGACGATACGTGAGAATATACGCTACGGAAATGACAGTGTCACCGAAGAGGAGATGATCAAAGCGGCGAAGGAAGCGAATGCTCACGACTTCATCAGCAAACTGCCGGAGGTGAGTTTTCGCCTATAACCTGTCATGTATCCCAAAATTTCTCCGTATTCATCCCTCTCTTTCCCACAGGCCGACAGATTTTCCGCTCTATTATCCATGTGTCTACGCATATATATGCGCTAAAAGTCAGACGCCCGTTACTGGCATGTTAAATTCTACGGGATACTCTCATCTGACTTTCAGCAGTCGATACCGCTGCGATAAATTGGGAGACAAACGACCCAGTTTCTGGGAGTCTATATATATATATATATATATATACAGGGCGTTCCCTACCATTTCGACCTGGGTCTAACCCTTGACATCTTGGATTGGCCCTGCGATTTTTTATATGATTGGACCAACTCTCAAAACTACTCAGATTTTTTTTATTCGATTTAGAAAAATTGTTCATCATTTTTTATGATTAAAAAAATGAACTTAGCACCATAATTAAAAAATCTCAACAAATCCTGATAAATGTTGTGACGAATGTAAAAAATGTTAAGTTTTAGATCGGAGTGGACCAGCGTCGCCATCTATTTTTTTCGAAAAAAAAAGTTTAAAAAATTACAAGACAAAATCATTCGATTATGGGTTATTCGCTTGGCAATTTTTATACCCAACGTTGCAATTTCAGCAGTTTCTGCTCTATTAATCGCTGTTTCTTTGCAGAATTTCTAAATATTAGAATCTTAGGTTTCCACGACCTGCTGTGTGACAATTTTTGGGGGCGGAATGGTTAAACGAACGGAAATTGGGTCCGTGAAGCATCACGCTATATGCGATACGAGCCAAAACGTGCTTAATCCCGATAGTGTAGAATCCCTACTGCGTTACAATAACCCATGCGAACGTTAATCCGCACGATGATGAGAACGATGATGACGACGAGGCCACATGGCGAACTGACTAATTGGGTGCTAATAAGGGTGAGCTGTCGTCGCCGAGGACGAATTCCCTGCCGGACCATGCTCGCATGTTGTAACCCGGTGTATCGGTTCGCCCGAGGCTGTTCCCAGTTGCATCCCGGAATCCCGACGGGGATACGTGTACCTGAAATGCGATAAAACACCTGCTATCGAAGCGCTCGCCGCTCACCTTCCATCGAGTACCTCCCGAATACAACGCGAGCGTGTATTATTGGAAGTGGATTATACAACGTCCTACCCTGCTATAGCTCCGATGTAAGCTTTCGCGTGATCCGAGCGTGCCACTGGCGCGCGCCCGGTAGCGGCGAAAGCCCAAGCATCGAAAAGCCTTCGGTCATAGCGAGCGGCGCATTATTCGAGGCTCTCACGTGTCCGGCTCTGGCCGATCGCCCAAAAACAGGCCTTGTCGTCTATCAAAACGGTAATCACGCATCTATCGCAAATCGACCTCCGCGCCCAATTTGATGCCAACAATATCTCGATGCTACCCAACGAGCCAATCAACCCTCATGATTATGCAGGAATTATCGCGCGCGTATATCGCTCTCGTGGGGGTGCTTTATTTATTATTCAACATGTTTTTGCGGCGAGTCACGTGTATCGAACTCCCCCTCGCGCGATACGTTTCACTTGTACTCTCGACGTAATCAGCAATCCCCATGTCTCTACTTTTAATCAATTTTTAATTGTAAAAAAAACCGTTCGGAAATTGCGACGATGGATGGTTAATATGTAAAAAAAAAAAAAACGAAACAGGTACCCGATAAAAAAATATAGCCAATAATGAAACCCCAGGTTTTGAGGCTCTCGAGTAATGAGGAAGTCGTAACATTTTTATCCTGGATAGACACGATGTCTGGCGTAGTAGATGAATACATATTTTAATCATCGACCACGGCCTTAAAAAAATGCACAAAAAAATAATTTTCACTGAAAAAATAAGGTTGTTTCTTGTTGGCATGAGAACATAAAATCCCAATGCGTCTCTTTGAAAGAAACATAAAATCCCAATCCCGTTCACTGAAAAAAAAATATTGATCCATATTTTTTTGTTACGGGAAACCGGGAGCGTCGGAACTTCCTCGAATGCGGAATAATTTCGCGAGTCTATAAATCCGGACATAATCACTATTTGGTCGTACTTAGTCACGCACGACAATTACCAACTACCTCGCGCGATGTATTTCATATAAACCTTCGACATAATGAGCAATCCCCACGGTTCCACCTTTAATCAATTTTTAATTGTAAAGAAAGCCGCTCGGAAAATGTGACGATAGATCGTTAATATATTCAATATATAAAAAACAAAACAGGTGCTGAAATAAAAAGAACGTAGCCAATAATGAAACCCCAGGTTTGGAGGCTGTCGAGTAACGACGAACTCATAAAATTTCAATCCTCGATAGACATTGTGTCTGGCATAGTAGAGAAATAGATATTTTAAGCCTCGATCGCTACCTTCGAAAAAAAAGTTCACTGAAAAAATATCTTGTATCTTGTTTGCACGAGAACACGAGTTCCCTATCGCGTCTCTTGTTAATTAGAAAAAATATATTTTCCCATTTTTTTTTTTAAACGGGCAGCTGCGATCGTCGGAAATTCCACGAATGCGGAATATTTTCGCGAGTCTATAAATCCGGACGTAATCGCTATTTGGTCGTACTTAGTCACGCACGACAATTACCAACTACCCCCTGCGATTACGAATGTGCAAGCGAAGCGAACGACAGATAATTCTCACGGGACTATGGATCCATTCAGAGTCGGCTCATCTTCTCCAGCGACCGCGGGCTCCGGCCGGGTATGACGGTCTCTCACGGTTCGTCGAGAGGATTTATCTGCCCGCCTGTACTCGCCTGTTCCCTTTGAATTTTTACACGCTCAAATTATCGCCGCAGTGCAGAGCTTCGACAATCTGTAGAACGCGGACTCGGCGATTACAGAGGACAGACTATTAAAGGACGGATTATTCTCGGGGGAAAAAAGGCATCACGTATATTTAATCCTTTACGTCCGAAGTCTCCTGCTGAAAAAAATTGTCAATAATAATGTTGGAAAAAGCTGCACTTTCGGAAACATTAACTCTCTCAATTTTTACCGCTAAAAAAGAAAACACTTTACGACAAAATTATGTTTGATAAACTATCTTCCAATTACCATGCGTCACGTTCAACAAAAATATGGATTAAAATTTTAAAGAAGATAAAAAAAATAAATGTCATATTATTTTTATAATAATTTTAAAGAAGACTTTTAAACATAACATTTTCAGAAATATTCTCGAAAGTAGGGCATTTAATATTAAAAGCTTAACAATTTCGCGTCGCTCATGTTACCGAGGACAATACTGAAAAATGTCTCTTGCCGCAAATAAGATAAATCTAACGTGAATGTGTTTAATTCAGGGATACGACAGTCCGGTGGGTGAGCGAGGCTCGCAATTGTCCGGTGGACAGAAACAGAGAATCGCAATTGCCCGTGCACTCGTACGACGACCGGCGATTCTTCTTCTCGACGAGGCGACGTCAGCGCTGGATCTCCACAGCGAGGCCACAGTCCAGCGGGCGCTCGACGCAGCCGCCAAGGGCAGAACGACCGTCGTTGTTACCCATCGTTTATCCACTATCACGAACGCCGACAGAATTGTTTTTATCAAGGAGGGACAAGTAGTAGAGATGGGCACGCACGAGGAGCTCCTGGCGCTTGGAAAGCATTATCATGGATTGGTGTCGGCGGACGCCAGTGCCGCGGCCAAAGGTGAACGATCGATTCGATTCTCAAACCCAATCGTTTCAGTGAATCGAATTCTTTATTTTTATTTTTTTTAAATTATTTTTTTGTTTTGAATTGTGAAACGAATTTTTTGTTTTCGTTTTTTTGTAATTGAATTTTTTATTTATATTTTTTTAGCAAAGGCCACGGCATCCGCAGCTAAGACCGTCACAGCGACGAAGCCCAAGCCGAAGCCACCGCTAAAAAAACAATTCTCCACACTGTCAATGCACTCTCATCGATTGTCCCTTGCCGGAGGATCGACGACGTCCGAGGAGGAACTCGAGGAACACGAGAAACCGTACGACGCGCCTATGATGAGGATATTCGGCCTGAACAAGCCCGAGTGGCCGTATAATATATTCGGTGAGTATTAGGAGAAAAAATAAAGAGAAGTCCCAGAAATAGTAAATTTCCAAAACAAAAAAATGTATTTAAAAAAAAATTATATTCTTGCCAATATAAACAATTTGTAAAAAAAACACGTTTAATCTTAAATGTTCGCAAGAAAAATATGTGTTTTTTTTCTAATTATACTTTTGCCAATAGAAACTTTTTATAAAAAAAACACGTTTAATCTTCCTTGTTCGCAGGTTGTCTAGCAGCAGCGGTGGTCGGTGCGTCATTCCCAGCTTTCGCGGTTCTGTTCGGTGAGGTCTACTACGTTCTCGGTCTCGTCGACGAGGAGGAGGTTCGTCGCGAAACGGTAAACTTCTCGATTCTCTTCATAATCGTCGGTGTGATAACGGGAATCGGCACTTTCCTGCAAATGTACACGTTCGGCCTGGCCGGTGTCAGAATGACGACGCGTCTGAGAAGCACGACATTCGCGGCGATGCTGAAGCAAGAGATGGGCTGGTACGACGAAGACGCCAACAGTGTCGGTGCTCTGTGCGCGAGGCTATCGTCGGACGCGGCTGCGGTGCAGGGAGCAACGGGAAGCAGAATCGGCGCTATACTTCAAGCGCTGTCGACGCTCGTTCTCGGCATTGGTCTGTCGATGTATTACACGTGGAAGATGACGGCGGTCTCGATAATCTCAATACCGCTCGTGCTCGGCGCGGTGTTCTTCGAGGCGAGAATAATGAGCGGTCAGGGAATGCAGGAGAAGAAGAAGATGGAATGCGCGACGAGAATAGCTATCGAGGCGATATCGAACATCCGCACAGTTGCGAGTCTCGGCAAGGAGGAAGCCTTCCTCGATCGCTATTGCGTAGAGCTGGGCCACGTGGCCCAAGCAACGAGAACCCGAAATCGTCTTCGCGGTCTGGTATTCTCGTGCGGTCAAACGACACCGTACTTCGGCTACGCGCTGAGTCTCTACTACGGCGGTTATCTCGTCGCCAGGGAGGGTTTGAACTATCAGGACGTGATAAAAGTATCGGAGGCTCTTATATTCGGCTCGTGGATGCTGGGACAGGCTCTCGCTTTCGCGCCGAATTTCAACACCGCGAAAATATCGGCAGGCAGAATATTCAGACTTCTCGATCGTGTGCCGGAGATAATGACACCGCCGGAGCTCGAGGGAAAGGACAAAGATTGGCGGGCCGACGGTCTTATACAATTTTCTAAAGTCGAATTTCACTATCCGACACGCCCGGAGTCACAAATTTTGAGGGGTCTGAACTTGATCGTTAAACCCGGTCAGATGGTCGCTCTCGTCGGTCAGAGCGGTTGCGGTAAATCGACGTGCATACAGCTTCTTCAGCGACTCTACGATCCGCTCTCCGGCAACGTGACGATGGATCGTCGCGATATCTCGTCTGTTGCGCTTCCGGCGCTCAGGGCTCAGCTCGGTGTCGTCGGTCAAGAACCCGTTCTATTCGATCGCACGATCGCCGAAAATATCGGGTACGGCGACAACAATCGACACGTCAGCATGGAGGAGGTCATCGAGGCTGCGAAGAAATCCAATATTCACAGCTTCGTCAGCTCTCTGCCACTGGTACGTTTCGTATATTTATTGAGAAAATAAATTCTCATATTCGTTCGAAGTAAATAAAACTGGACAGACACGGATAACAAATGATATATTATCTCATCGAGATTATTGTTCCTCGCGATGGGAAAAAATGACGGTCTCACGAAATATCGATATCTCGGTATTTTTTCATCAATTTTGTTTTTGCGAAAAAGATCACTGCAAAAATAAATTGTTATATATACTGTAAACTATTAAATTTAGAGTATATTAATACTGAAACTTGAAATTTGCTTACGTTACTTACATTAATTGAACATTGATGTCCTTTTATTATAAAATAAAAATATCAGATATTAAAATTACAAAATAACCTGAAATTTACACATTTTTTTAAATTAAAAATAAAATTTTAATGTAAAATTGTAACGCACATTTTTTTGAAATGGCAGAAACAGTTTATGTAAAAAAGCTTCCAATACCGTTAATTACTTTTCAAACTAATTTTTTTTATATTGATTTTACTATACTTTTTTTATTTTATGTTTCTGATACTTTACCTTTCGTTCCTTTGATCTGTTAAGGGTTACGACACGAGGTTGGGAAGCAAGGGAACACAGTTGTCCGGTGGACAGAAGCAGCGCATAGCGATAGCTCGTGCCTTGGTCAGGAACCCACGTATTCTTCTGCTCGACGAAGCGACTTCGGCTCTCGACACCCAGAGTGAAAAGGTAAGTCCTCATCACCCTCGTCTCGCCCGGTGCATAAATATCTCTGAATCAGTCCCAGTGTACGGACTGAAGAATAAAAACTTCGGAAAAAAAAACATGACCAGGACTCGGTCAAAAACTGTCCTCGCTGAGTGGCGAATAAAGCATTTTTCATCCACCGTCCATGACGTACGGCGCGACCCAGGAGCTCAGGAAAAAAAACAAAAAATATTAATTTTTAACCGGAAGTGGGCGTTGAAATTCAAGACGGGACAAAAGACCAAGTTTTTCATCGAGCGCGAGTCCCGGCCCCTATTGTGGGATACAAGTCCACCAATTAACGGTCTCTCATAAGATCGTTCGCTCGACGGGAGCCCCGTTGCCCGGCTCTTTCAAGCCCTTTCCCTACATCCAGGCAACTTCTTACCGAGAACTTTTTTTTCTTCTCGGAACTAAAAAAAAAAAAAAAAACCCTCGAATGAAAACTTCGTCGTCGGCTCGGAAAGTGGGATGGCCGCTGGGTGTGATTGAGAACACACGAGAAACGATCATTTTTTTCCGCAAGGACTTTATAGTTTCACGCTGCACGTATGCATATAGAGCCACGAAACGATTCCTATCAATCGACTATTGGCGAAACGATCGTCGGTTAACCGTCGTTGAATCGAGAGCGAGGTAGTCGAGTCGTTAGGTACGAATTCTCTCAGCCATTCGCTTTTACCTCCCCACACGCGCAATTGAGACAGATGCATGTTGCGGAGAAACTCAACAGTCCCGGAATTTAACGACAATCGGAAGTACCCGATAGCGCAATGATCTCCGGTGTGCGGAAATGCGGTACACTGTGCCGTTTCAAATTGTCTCGTCTACCTGAACGCTGTGTTCGTGGAACGAAATAACAGCAGCGAGAACTTCGAGATTTGTCGAATCGTTTTACAAAAAATCATTGTCCCACATTGACCACATCGCAATAATATCGGATTACAAAACCCTTAAAAAAAATACCCATCTACATCTTTTTTGCACCATTTGTTCAATTTTTTTTCCAGAAATTCTGTATTCAATTTATCGAAAGAACTCTGACCAAACTTCACGCATATTGCATCCGGTTAAGAACTTTGTCCTAATGAGCGTTTCACAATTGACCACATCACAATGATATCACATATCATTTTTGAATATTTTTACAGGAAAACCTCAAAAAAGCCATCTACTTTTTTGTTCCATTCGTTCGATTTTTTTTTCTTGCCCAGGAAATTCTGTATACAATTTTTCGATAGAAATCTGACCAAGCTTCATGCATTTTCCATACGGTTAAGAACTCTGTCCTAATGAGCGTGTCGATCCGGTACATATCAATACCCTTAGCTTCAATTGTCGAAGGGTTTGTTTTTCTCTCGTTCTCCATGCCTCATCAGATCGGAAGTCAAAGTATAAACAGACGATAGATATGTTTGTTTGTCTGTTCGTTCGGAAAACAGGTCGTTCAAGCTGCCCTGGACAAAGCGAAGGAGGGAAGGACCTGCATCACCATAGCCCATCGCCTCGCCACTATACGTAACGCCGACGTTATTTGCGTCCTCGAGAAGGGGATGGTAGCGGAAATGGGAACTCACGATGACCTCATTGCAGCCGATGGTCTATACGCTCACTTGCACGCACTCCAGGAAGCCTCGATGGAGTAATCGTTATAGCGTAGCTCTAGCGTAAAAACGAGAGAAAACGAGTGCGATTCTACAAAGCATTCGATTCCAAGTATCCTGGTAAAGATAAAAAAACATAAAAAACACCAAACTTTTTTTTTCCTTTTTTTAAGGCCTGGCGTTCTGAATTCAACGCTGCAGTTCCATTCGCGCAATTCAAGCGCTCGTAGCTCGTTCTATTTTAAAGTGGATTAAAAATTCTCTGAAAATTGTATAATCGACGAATGGCCCAACATGCAAATCACAGGCGTACTTTCGCTACCAACGATATGCCGATATACTCTGCTTTGTTTAATTCCATTCGTTTGTCTCTCTCCCTCTCTCTTTATATATTCTGCTTGTGGTGCGAGAATCATGACGTATGTATGTACGACCGTACTTTACAATTTTTTTTTTTTAGACAAATCGTAGTCGCGGTCGGTCGCGTATTTCCTTCCCATCCCTCTTTTTATCCCTCCCGCACAGTTCGTCCTCGGTCCCCTATCTGTAGTCCTTATAATCCCTTTAATATCGCATGAGCTAAGGTGTTTTCTTCTTCTTTTTATATAGAGAACCGTAGGTTGTACGAGTAGAGTTAAAAAAAAAAAAACAAAAAAGAAAACCGATAAAAGAAATCTAGCCGCGCTCTCGGTTTCGCGCTCGCAGGAAAAATAGTGCCCTGTAAACCGTACGAGAAAAAAAAAAGAAAATCATTTCAAGTTTACTTCACTTTCTCCGTTTTCTCTCCTCGGTTTTGAGTCGTCACTGTCGGACTCCCTTTCGCCACCCGATTATGGATTCTCGTTTCCCTTCGCGTGTAGAGATCGCGACTACAAGCGCGATCGTGAAACGCGTTTGACTGATCGATCGTCATCTTCCGCGAGACGCTCGCAACGTCTGCAACGGTTCGTGACACCGTTATCGCCCGCGCACAATGTTATCCGCACAATCGCATACTCTTAAACCTGCGAGACAATAGCTGGAGTCAATCCGTGGCTGCTTTGTGATAGACTTTTAACGTGCAAAAAAAAAAATGGCGAAAAAAAAGTTCAGCGTCGTGTCTTACCGGTTTCAAATTGACTTATCTTCGAAACGAATCATATTCGCAAAGTGTACCCGAGTTGAACTTTGACTTGACGAACCGAAAGTGGTCGTTAAATCGAACAGCTCGATTAGAAAAAATATATAAAAATTATAACAAGAAGAATTAGCTAATTTCAAACTCAGAACACAGAAAAGTGTTTCTCGTCACTGAAACTACGGAGATAACGTAACGTCGAGAATAAAGGACACACACGCCTTGCCAAGTTAACGAATCGATGAGTAGATCTCGGATGTCGAGACGGCACGCAACACTAAAATAATCCGCGATACGCCGTTATCTGATAACGAAGTTTCATGAAACATGTATGAGCGGATACGCTCCTTCGGGACGTCCAATCAATTTTACCGACGCACTTTCGATCCGTGTCACTCTCGCCATCATCTACCGTATTTCCTTCTTCGCCTCTTCTTCTTCTTTTTTCCTTTTTTTTTTGGTCATAAAATATGATAAATTTTCCCGCATTATTCCCACCGCGGTGCGGTCGCTTTTCAGCGAGCGTACGGTGGTTCTCTTATTTTTTCGCTCGTCTCGCCTCGCCGATGGGTTGGCTGGGACGGGAGAGAATCGACCTTCACCCCTCGAAGTATCGTAACTACATCATAAGTTATCCCCCGAGACCTTCGAGAGTCGTGACTTTCCATCATTTTTTACCTCTCGTCCAAAGCCTCGATAATTAGAAGCTCGCGCGGTCTGTTTGAAGCCCGGGCTTATCCACTTAGAGCTTGACGTACGAGGCTCTTCAAGTCTTTGACGTGAAAAGAAAAAGAAAAAAAAAAAAAAACAAAGTGCGAGAAGCGACGGCGGAGTGAGATGAGCGGGAGAGGATTTTTCACAGTCTGCTTTCAACCTTTATTTTTTTCACTCGGAGAAAAGTGAAGGAAGGAGGGGAGATGAGAGCGAGAGTGATCTTAGGCAAGTCCCGTGGCCGCTGACGTGCCTTTTGTCGAACCTCCGAGCTCGGGATATTACGCGCTGCGTCGGTTCGCCGGAGAATTAATGACAAAAATTCGTTAAACTTCCAGATCGATTTATTTCTAGATAGGCGAGATAAAAAAAAATTACAATGTGCCTCGACTCGGTAAGCTCGTTGCCTAAATAGTGTATTGACTGTACCGTAGTTTTATTCATGTTTCTGATACATTCGTTGGACGAAGCTTAGGTGAAACGGAAAAACAAAAGTAAAAAAGAAAGAATACAAGAAATATATATATGGAACATTTTTTTATTCGAGATTACGATATATCGGGTTCATACATATAATACATATATATATATTTTATATTGCGGCGTGAATAACGTGTTGAAAGTGAGTGAGCAGGCAGAGAGGAAGTTTCGTGCCGTGTACTTAAAAGTACCAATTCGCCGAATGCCCGAGCGTATAATATTATTAAAATTATATATATATATAAAAATACACACATAAGTACTTGTGCGAGCGAACGAGATTTCTCGCTTTCGGGAGCGGAACAAGTTCATGCTGTATGTAATTTTAAATCCACTTTTACGATACTTTAACGACGCGTCATACGACGAAGACAATTATGTACATGTAAAGGGAAGACCGAGCTAACTTGACGTAATTTTTTATTTTACCGTATAATTATTTTTCAGTAATCGTGCTATCAATCAAATTTTCCATTGGCAGATGCCGAGAGACGATCTTTTCTGATTATTTACAAAAAAAAAAAAAAAAAAATTATCGAACTCCAGTGAATTTTAATTCTTTGCCACGAGATCAAAACGTTGCGAGGTCGAGTGCGTCAAGTAAAGCCGGTGTCCTGCGCATCAATCTACATAGAATACTGTAGTAGATGTATAAAAAAATATATATACATATATACCACTGTGCTTTATCGCAATGACAATACGTATGGGAAGATTACATAGACTCGCGTTGAACAGTAGCCGAGTTAATTTCGCATGGATTTACGATTTGCCGTGACGAGTTTAGAGTCTAGTTACGAGATGACACTGTGCTATTAAAAGTATATATTTTTTTCTTCTCAATTTCGTGTACAGTAGACGAGCGCGCAAGTTGCATGCAATTACGCACAATTCGATAAGTTCGATAAGCAGGTAACAAAATCGAACGAGTATTTCATCTGCCCGCCAAACGCACCCAGAAATATGATTTATTTGTCTCGCACCCACGAATCAATATTTATTTTAATCAAATAAATATTTATTTGCGGGACACTCGTTAAATAATTTTTTTTTCTGTATGCGGGACCCGGTGCGGAACTTACTCGGTCGTGCTTCGTCCAACTTATCTGGTCGTTAAGACTTATCTGGATGGAACTCACGTGGTCGTCTACTGCATACGTGAAGCTATCCGAAATACGAGAAAATTGTTAGAGCCTACGAACGGGAGGATGCGCGACTCGAGCGTGGCTTCGAGTCCGTGAAAATAACTCGCTTACTCGATGTACTAAGTGTAAAACAAAAAAAAAAAGAGGAGACAGAAAAAAATACCAATGGGAGATAAACCGATCGAGCAGCGGCTATCGTGTACTTCGCAGCTTGCAGTGATACTAGCAGAATGACTTACTATGTGAAGAAGTATTACTTATTATTTCTTTTTGTTTTTTTTTTCGTTCGTTATGTAAGTGCGAGAGAAAGGGAGAAATCATATACCTGTCATTTATGAAATATAACATGAGAATAAAATCATATATCTATTATAGATACAAGCGAATATAAAAAAAAGAAAACCCTGATAAAACACAAATTGACGTTTACTTTCCGCGTTTTATCGCGCGGGCCTCGTGACTCGAGTGACGAATTTTCTCGCACACTCGGTGGGTAATTTAAATTTATCGTGCGTCTCGCACGACTCAGGGTGAGACGACTGGATCGAGGTGGAAAGACGTCGACGATGCTCCCGCGTCATCGCGCACCCCATTGTCGTCCCGGATGAAGTGAAAAACTAAGTTCGAGCTCCCTCCCCTCCTCGAGCGGACGATGGAATTCCGGAAGTTACGAGACGGCGCGGAGCACGAGGCGGCAAAGGTAGCGCAAATGTTGGAGGTGAACGAGAGCCGAGCACACTCCGGAAGAGTGAGTTTTGACGTTTTTTTTTTTTATCAAACTTTCGCGCAGCTCAAAGAAATGGCAAAAAAGAATATGGTAGTCTAAAAAAAGAGAAGAAAAAGGCATGTGAAAAAAGTACATCGCGTAGCCCGCGGTACTTAGTACCAGCGAAATGAGAAGGAAGAAAAGCCAGACGATAATAAAACTCCGGTACGTTTGTGGAGAATGAAAAATAATAAAAACAACAGTTTTACGAGTACAAGCAAATGAGAGTTTGCTCGCTGGGAAAGACTCGGAAGTTCTTGTCGTGTATTTGCTGAAAAGAAGGAAAAGAAACAACAAAAAAATCGAAAAATTTGAGACATTTTTTTCAAGTCTTACCTCGAATTTCATACGATCGTTACCATCAAAAGTAAATTCCTCTCTTCCAAGGCAACTCCTCGCAACTCCTCCCTTGCATCTCCTCGCAATAACAAAGCCCCTTGATTTGCCATACACAGTAAATATATCTCACAATAAAAAACAACATTTTTACGAGTACAAGCAAATGAGAGTTTGCTCGCTGGGAAAGACTCGGAAGTTCTTGTAGCATATTTGCTAAAAAGAAAGAAAAGGAACAAAAATAAATAAAAATCGACAAAAATGAGAAATTTTTTGTCAAAAAATAAAAATCGACAAAAATGAGAAATACATGTAAAAATAAAAAACAACAGTTTTACGAGTACAAGCAAATGAGAGTTTTCTGGCCGGGAAAGTCTCGGAAGTTTTTGCATTTCCTAAAAAGAAAAGAGACAAAAAAATCGACAAAATCGAGAATTTTTTTTTTCTCGTCTTGCCTCGAATTTCACACGTTCATTACCATCGAAACTAAATTCCTCTCTCCCAAGGCGAATCATCTCGCAATAAAAAAAGCCCCTTCACTCGCCACCGACACTAAACTCATCTCCCTTCTCCCCAGCGAGCAAAATTTCCTCTCAACCAAACGACTACAAAAAAACAGAAAAATATATCAACGACTAAGAAACACACGAGCGAAGGCACGACGGCAGCGGACCGCGGTAGTTGAAGAATATTAGCATTCATGTAAATGTACTCCCAACTGTCCGAAGCCTCGGGCTAAAGCTTCGCCACGGGCATTTGCCGTGGCTGAAGCCGGAGGCTGCATTGCGCTTCCGGGCACGGAAACATTTCCACGCTCGGGGATTCTCCATGGGAATCACGGGATGTGTTCCAGAGGGGGAAGTAAGGCCGAAGGAAGGCCGGGTTGAGCGTCGATCTCTCGCCGTCTCTCGTTGCTTCTGTTGCTCGGGGCTGTGCTCAGTGGCCGTGGGATCGGCGCGGGGAAACGCCGGTCAGCACCGTGCAGTCGTGCCCCAGAGGATGAGCCGGAGCCACCATCAGCGTTACCCTCCCGGTGCGCATATATCTCGGCGGGCTCACCGACATCGCTCCCATCCAGTCCGGCACGAGAGTTCCAGCACGAGACTCGTCGGTTCGGCACGAGAAGCTACATCGGCGGGTGCGAGGAGCCCCGGCGAGGAGGGCGGAAAGGGCGTGTATGCGAACACCGGGCAACCAGCCGCGTTGCATATAAATCAGCATAAATTGCAATGCCGGATTCCGTAGTCGGTATGCGTCTGGTCGCTCTCTCGCCTCTCTGTATATACGCCTCAGTTCGGAACCCTTTGGAACCCATCTCGTGGAGATCCCTGGCTATATCCTGTATATATATATATATATATATCTTATATATATATGTAGGGGAGAGTGCGGCAAAATGGACCAGTGGGACAAAATGGGATAATGGGACAAAGCAATTTTCCAATAACTTTTGGATGGTAAGTGGGGTAAAACGGGGTTGAGAATCCGGATGTATCGTTGGGAGAAAGTGGGGCATCCAAAAATAAAAGGAAATTGAGATTTTCCTCCACTGTCCCATTTTGCCCCGCTCTCCCCTATACATATATGTATGTATGCATAGATCGAGGGCTAAGAAAGAGAAGGGCGCATCTCACACCATTCAGCGTGTAAAAATACTGGATACGTCCTTCTGTTTCTTAAGTCGATATGCGAAGGCTGAGAATCAAAAGGGCGGATATTGGGTGTTTTTATCCCGGGACTTACGCCCTTTTGATTGAGGTTAATATATATTTATATGCATGTATGTATGTATAGAT
Source organism: Ichneumon xanthorius (assembly GCA_917499995.1). Classification (NCBI taxonomy): domain Eukaryota; kingdom Metazoa; phylum Arthropoda; class Insecta; order Hymenoptera; family Ichneumonidae; genus Ichneumon; species Ichneumon xanthorius. Next base: position 11,830,792 of record OU824205.1, on the reverse strand, counting down.
AGATCTATCTTTCTGCAGGACCGAGCGCCTTCAATACGGTTATAGCGGTGTAGAATATATAACAACGCAGAGACGAAACTCGGCATGTTAACGCCACGTGTCCGCCTCGTAGGAGGGTGGATACTTGTGTAGGTGGGTCGTGTTCGTGATCTCTTGCTCGCTGGAAAGCTCGTGTGTGTATTGCCGGGTCGGCGCTAGAATCACAGTAGCGCTGAGTGGACGCTGGTCCGGTTTACGTGTTGGTTAGTACAATTGCTCGTACCTGCGTGAATTCGGGGGAGCAACGAGAGCGTGATCTACATGGGCGAGAGAGAATTCGGCAGGGATGCTGTGCGGTCCTTTCGGTACGGTTCTGTATATCCGAGATCTCTGGTCTGTGTGTGTGACGGATTCTGGGATTCTCTCCATCCCTTTATCACTTTGCCGGGTCTCCGCGGAAATTCGAACGAGCTCTCCGGAGAGGGAGAGGGCGGGGGAAGAGAATCAACCACGGAAACAATAAACCACCCTTGGATACAATTTCACTTCTCGGGTGAGGTGGAGTGTCTTCCGGGGTTGGAGGACCGCAGAACTCTCCCAGGCGATGGAAATCCGTCCCAAATACCCCCGTTGTCTCGTTGCCTTCTGCTAAGGCGCTACCAAACCTGGTCGGTAACGAAATTTGTAATCCATTTTTGGGACGAAGATCAATAATTGGGGACTTTGTTCAACAGTCGGGCAGCTGGTAATTTTGTCGGTGTTGGTTTAGCACCGTTGAAAAAAGACTGAGTAAGGGAGAACTGGGCGAAATAGGACATTGGGGCAAAACGCAATTTTACAATCATTTTTGGATGCGTCACCTCGTTTTGCCCCACTTACCACCACTGCAACCATCCAAAAGTTATTGGAAAATTGCGCTTTGCCCCTATGCCGTTTTGCCCCACTGTCCCATTTTGCCCCGCTCGACCCTAGGTTTCTCACCTCTGGAAACAATAAACCACCCTTGGATACAATTTCACTTCTCAGGTGAAGTGGAATCTCCTTCGGGGTTGGCGGACCGCTGAACTCTGCCAAGTGATGGAAATCCGTTGCTAATACCTTCGTTGTCTCGTAGCTGTCTGGTAAGGCGATACGACAACCGACTCTGTCGGTAACGAAATCTGTAATCCATTTTTTCTTTTTTTTATATTTCCCCAGATTTTTGGGACGAAGAATCAATAATTACGATCTTCGTCCAACAATTTCGGCAGCTGATAATTTGGTCTGTCTAAGAAAGGTTTAGTGCCCTTGAAAAAAAATTGGGTAGATTTCTCGTTACCGACTGAGACAAAGTTCACGCGTTCATATTGATTTGCTCGGACGCGTCGACCGTCCAGATAGTTTAGAAACTTCGAAGAGTTTGGTTAAAAAAAAAATGTGAATTCTACTCCACCGTAGGCGAGACGAGAGAGTCTCGGAGAGCACGGCGAAGCAGCAGTCTTCCTTGGCAGGTTCGAAATACGGCAGCACTCGAGGCAACTGCACGCGCTCGATCAAAGTGCGAAATAAGCTCCGGGGGCGAAGCGAGAGAGTAACGAGAAAATAAGAGGGAACTTTGCGAAGTATTAGGGAAACCGTTAAACTTTGAGTTTCTCAACAATATCAGAGCATTTTTCAATTTAATTTACACTTACGCGCGGAGCTCATTCGCGTGAAGTTTAACCGTAGTTATACGGACGAAAAATTTATTATAAAATTCGAGTGATTAATAAAAAAAAAATAAAAAAATCGTTGTCGAAACTACAACGATCCACATAGCGCGGAAGTATTTTTGAAATGTTTCAAAAATATTTCACCAGTATCAAGAAATATGTCAGAAATATTTTTAAAAAATTTTAAAAATATTTTTTTGTCCGGTCATAAATGTTACATGGAAATGTTTCAGAAATGTTTCGCAAAAAAATTTTTTAAATCTTTGTATGTTAGCAACATACAAATATCTAATGAATATTTTACCAACATTAAAAAATATTTCTCAAATGTTTTAGAAGCGTGAAAAATTCGGTGCACACCTACGAACATTCGCTTTCAAAATATTGTTTCACCGTATCAGAAATATTTCAGAAGTATTGAAAGATTAAGTATATTTCTCAAACATTTAAGAAACCTTCCGTTGGAACATTTTGACAGAATACTTCAAAACATCATTTCCGTACATCTCCGAAATATTTCATAATGCTTGAGAGAAAATATTTCAAAAATATTTTCGAAATATTTCGTGCTGTACGAGTAATGAAAACCTCTGGAGTAAAGTATGGCAGCGAAGATGAATACCGGCAGATCTTTTTTTACTTGCAAACAAATATAAAAATAAAAAGTTCGAGCTCGAGAAATAGTGTTCCCGCCGGAGAACCGTGTTAGAGTCGAAGACGAAGAAGATCGAGAGTTTCGCGAAGTTGTTGCGCGGTCTTCGTAAAAATACCGTGCACGAGAGTGCGGAGCATCGTCCGGCAACGCAGGGTTTTGTGCTTTTTATTAGCCCATTATTTTCCAGCAGCCGTCTCATTTTTCGTCGGTTCGCCCCGGCAGATGGTTCGGCGCGAGGGCAACGGTGACCGGGTGAGCCATGGGTTTCCCGAGCTCGCGCTCTCTCTCCACGCCCAAACGTTCCGGGCAAGCACGAAGGAATTCCAATTTCGATACGGGAGTCCGCGCAACCGCAAGGGCGAGGCAATATTCCGTAATACGGCCCTAGTGCTTTCTATCTCTAAACTATGTATATGTGTCTGCAAATGTATATTTCGTACCGTGGACCGCACAACAGCCTGGCGTTGTGTGCATTACCGTTCCATAAATGCACATAGGTAGATACAGGTATGCCTGTTCACGTGCAACGTTTTATGCGACTCTTCTCCTCAGTTGCACCTTTATCTTTGCAAACCCATCCACGAGTAAGTCTTCAAGAAGTTGGCCGTAACAAAAAAATAAAATAAAGAAATTGAGACCGGTCATCGCAATTTCAGGCTCCTTAACGTCATCCAATCTTATCTTAAAGCTTACCAGAGGGATGAAAAAGTAGGTTGTGCGATAGATAAAAAAACAGCGGTTAATTAAATAGGTCAAATGAGTTAAGAATTATCATATAACGATTTCGAATGTCTGCCCCACTCTGTGACGGTGAGACATTGAACAGGGCAATAATAACCCATACATTGAACAGGGCAATAATAATCCATACATTGAACAGGGCAATGATCCATAATATGGCTCTAGTGCTTTCTATCTCTAAACTATGTATAGGTGGCTGTAAATGTCTGTAAATGTCTGTAAATGTCTGTAAATGTCTGTAAATGTCTGTAAATGTCTGTGTGCATAACCGTTCCGTAAATGCATATAGGTAGATACACCTGTTCATGTACAACGTTTTATGCGACTCTTCTCTTCAGTGGTACCGTGCGCTTACATTCCCATCCACGAGCAAGTCTTGAAGAAGTTGTTCCATAATTTAAAAAAACGAAATTGGGAACGGGCATTAGAAGTCTAAGCTCCTTAGCGTCATCCAATCTTATCTCAAAGCCTACCAGAAGGATGAAGAAACCAGGTAGTGCAATAGATTGAAAAAACAGCCCTTAATTAAAAAATGGCTCTATGGCGGTGAACATTGAACACATAGTTTTGTTAGTTTTTATGTAATGCCGAGTAAATATACATAGGGTAAAAGTGGTGAGTTTGGCCCACTCCAATCAACATGGGAATATGGTTACATAATTAAAAAGGGGTAAAAGTGGTGCACCACTTTTACCCTATAGAAATTTTTCTCTAATACTTTTCCGTTTCTGAAATGACACAATACGTAAAATGACAAAAGGGTGAAAATTATTTTTTTCAGAGTCATCCGTGTTACTCTTTCGCCACCAGAATCGAATTATTCGAACAAATGATGTTGTTTTCATCAACACATATATACTTTTTTTAATCCTACAATACTTACCGAGTGAATTTCGCGAGTTTCGACTGTAATTCGCGACTCTCTACGGAGGGCCAGCGAGCGCTCGTGAATTCGGTGCGGAATGAAATAGGCTGTCGCTGAGAACTACGGGAACGACGGCAGCCCCGACGATTGTATCGGGGTGCCCGGTACGTTATTAACTGTCCAAGTTGTCGAATGTGCCGTCGAGGAATCTATAATACCTTGGGGCAGAGCCTCGACCGCGTTCGCCAACTTTATACGGGTCTCTCTTCCAAGTCCCGGCGTAGTTTCCGAAACAGCGGTAGTATTAGCGAGCGCCCCTTCGGGCTCGGAGGGTTTTCCATTGGGGCGGCGTCTTGAAAGCTGCTCCGGTTCTCTGGCAGTCTCGCATTGTTTCGTTCGAACTCTCCGACGAGGAGCCTCCGACTCAGACGCGAACGAGTTATTATGCCCGCGTAAGAAAATTAGTCTCGAACGAACGAGCGACGTCGACGATGACGGCGGTCTATAGCGATAATTGGAATTCCTTCCCTTAAGAAAACCGCGACGACGCCGGGGGAGCCGCTTCGGATTTATGAACGTTAGCGATATAAAAGCACCGCGAGGCGCGTGCTGCACGCCAACCGATAAATTTATATCGATATAAATTTTATCGTGAAAGCGGCCTCCGCGGACGCGGTTTACGTCGGCTATCACGTATTTTCAGAAGCGTTACCAACCAACCCCCCCCCCCCCCCGTGTTTGCGCGGGGCCGAGCAACCCCTTCCACGGTACGTGTTACGCCGCAACACGCCTATCGCAGATAACAATAATTTACATGCGCAATAATAATGTCGAGACTCTGTCGTCATTTCCCGTTCCCGGGGTCGCCGTTAAAACGATCTTACACTTCGCGTGATTTATTATTTTGCAAAAAAAAGAACAGCTTTTTTTTACTAGTACTAAGTGATAAGGCAGAAAGATTATTATTGGACTGATAAAAAATACGGTTGAATCAACTGAAGATTCGCATAGGGACGGTCAGATAAATATTTTGTTGTTGCAGCTGGAAGATTGGTTGGTGCACCAAATTTTTCACCAACATATTTTTGAGTAATTAACATATTTGGTTCGACCAGCTAAATATTTATTTGAGCCTCTCTGCCCGAATCTTTAGTTGATTCGAACACATCTTTAGCAGTGCAGACATATAAAGGTTACGATTGACTTTAGAGTCACGAAAAGACGAAATAAAAAATGCAGAATTCCAAAGTGGTAAAGTAGAGGACACGAATATTAGGCGTATCAACTTTTCGGTTAGCCTCGCAAAAATAAAAGCCAATTTTTTATTGGCGCTGAGTAGTAAAGTGCTAAAACGCGGATAGGACAAATCAAACTTCCGGACGCAGAATTACAAAGTAAAGTAGAGGATACGAATATTAGGCATATCAACTTTTCGGTTACCCTCGCAAAAATAAAAGCCAATTTTTTATTGGCGCTGAGTAGTAAAGTACTAAAACGCGGATAGAACAAATCAAGCTTCCGGTTGTCCTTACCGTGTACCAAAAAAAATGATATAAAATCTCGGAGCCACCGAATACCAAAGTATATCCGCCTTTCCGTGTTTTCCCAGACCGGGCGTTAAGCGCGATGGTGGAACGATCAAAAAAGATTGCGAAGGAACGCGCGAGAGAAAGAGGAACGAAGAGGCAATTGCTCACGTTCGCCCGTTCCGAGAGAGGGCAAACGATGAAGAAGAGCTTCGCCCTACTCCCGCCTCCGTCTCTCGTGATTCACGAAACGATCAGGGATTAATCTTGAGAAAATTTTCCCTCCTCGTTGAGACGCAAAGTCTGCGACCGCCCGCGCATGCGCCGCAGCAACTTTCCGGGAATTAATTTATGCGAGACGCGTGAGCTTAACCGGCTGCACCCTTTATTTTCACGAGATACTCCTGCAGCACTCTTAACTGCAGTCTACTCGAGATGTGTCCATATATACATATGTATGTGTAGGGGAGAGCGGGGCAAAATGGGACAGTGGGGCAAAACGGGACAATGTGTAAAAACTCAATTTTCCAATAATTTTTGGATGCCGATTTTGTCCCAACGATACATGCGGAATTTCAAGCCCGTTTTGCCCCACTTGCCACCACTGGTGAGTGGGGCAAAACGGGTCTGAAAATCCGGATGTATCGTTGGGACAAAATGAGGCATCCAAAAATTATCGGAAAATTGCGTTTTCACCCACTGTACCATTTTACCCCACTGTCCCATTTTGCCCCGCTCTCCCCTACATGCACATACATAGAATTGGCCGTGATGAAAACGAGCGCCGGAGACCGCGCTGCAATACCGCGACTTCGGAGAGTCTCAAGGATTCCTTTTCGTGAATCGGTAAACAAATAAATCAGCAACTTCTTGGCGCTTCGTTTTGCTGATTTCGCAGTTCGCGATCGCCACGCGGGCGCGCAGCACAGCGAACAGCTCGGCGAATGCCGGGTGTGCGCGCTCCAGGAGTCGAGCGCTTCCATACCTTTTTGCGCCGCAAGCTCCGCTGCCCTGTGCCGTGACCCGATAGCTCGTCGTCTATAAATTTCGTCCTGCAGCGGTACAGTCGACGGTCTGTTTCACAGTCGAAGTGTACTTTATATTAAAAATAGAAGAACCGCGCACAAGTGTCACGGCGAAACTTTTTGGCTCATTTTTTTTTTTTTGAAACTCGTTTAAGTTGGTAACTTTTTTTCTTTAGCGTAACGGTCGAGCATTACATTTACGTAAACTGAGAGAAGGATCTTATAAATATGACGATATCGCTTCAGAGATATTACCATAGTACATGGTAGTCCATAGTAAAATAGGTACCAACGTTTCTTGTTCACAAAAGTCCACAATTATTTTCATGTTGATTTTACAAAAATGTCTGTCAATGTTCGGAATATTTTTTATGAAATTAATTTAAAAAAATATAATTGCGGACGTTTGTGGACAAAAAAGATTTGTTAAATGTACAAATATTTTTTACTGTGTAGGGAACTAGGGCGCAATATATGGTAGGAAGTACCGGATTTATACGAATCTTTCGTAGATATGGTAACATTTGTTCGAAAATCTGAGGCTTTTCGCCATAGGTGGTGCCTTGGTTCCCCATTACTATGTGCTATGGTAATTTTTCTTCGATGATTGGTAGTTTTTACTAGATCCTTCTCTCAGTGCAGACAACTCGTACACAGTAAAAAATAATTTCGTAAAATCGGAATGCGTAATTTCGTAAAATCGGAATGCGTAATTTCGTAAAATCGGAATGCGTAATTTCGTAAAATCGGAATGCGTAATTTCGTAAAATCGGAATGCGTAACTTCGTAAAAATAATGTTGTTAAATAAGTGACAAACTCGTTTGTCACTTATTTGAATATACGAACCTGTCCTTTTATTTCCCGTGTCATTGACAATTTTAGTTTGTACTTTTGTTTGTGAAACTAGAAAATTAACAAATCAAAAATTGTCGACGTCACAAACTTTTTTTACTGTGTATGATAGAAAAATATAGGTGATGATAGCGCAGTGGTTACCGCTCTTAGTCATCGGCGAACCCGAGTTCGAATCCTGGCGATGACCATATTTTTTTATCATTGATATTTGAAGAAGCCGTCACAGCATCGGCCACGACCAATTCTCCGAAGTCTACGCCTTGTTGTTACACTAGTTTTCCCACTATCGATTACTCGTCGGGAGAGACGAATGTGTCGCTTAGTTCAACGCTGAACGACGTAGAAGAGAGCCTCGAGCATTACGGGCTGCCCGAGAGAGTTCCGCGAGGGGAGGGAAAAGCTAGAAGCTGATAGAGACGAGTTTACCTCGAACTAATCACCGCGATCTTATTTTATCGTCCGGAAAATTCGACGCGGGACTCGTTAAGCCTGCTCCCGACTGATCTCGCAACGTTCCGATCCTCCTTCCTACAGGGAAATCTACGGGGTTGGGATTTGCCAATGATTTGTAGGAAATGTCTCTCACCTTTGCGCGATCGTGGCTTTAGGATGGCGATGCACGTCAAGGCATTCGCCACAAACCCGACCACTTTTTTCTTGACCCACTCGGACCTGCTTCGCAATTGGACAATCGAAGTTAGTCGGAATTCTTTCAGATTTTTTAATTCACGAGTTTCGGAATATATCGGAGTAACATTTTTTATTCACCCGTTTATTTCATCGAGTTCCACGCTACAATTTTTTTATGTGGGTTCTTAACACATTGCCGAATATTACGCAAAATTTACAATGGAACTAAAGTTGTCGCATTCGACGAAAAAAAAATGAATTTTTTTTCTCCCGATAACATAACAAATATTACACATATTGCATTGAATAGTTTATGAAAAAACTTTTTCCTCGTGAAATTTTTTTTGTCTGACCTCTCTCATCCAGAGTGTACAGTTAACAACAAAATTTTATTTCAGAAACGAGTGAATTAAAAAAATCTTTACAGATTCACTGTGAGTACTTTTGAGTACTGCAATTTGGCCAATTATGGGACAGATCTGAGAGAGTTGAGAAAAAAGTGGTCGAGTTGGTGGGGAGTGTCTCATGAACGGAGACACATGTGTGATTCGCTATTCGGTCACCGGTGTCGAAGACTCAATTATCTCTGCATTATTAATTTTAAAAAAACCGTATCGGTTTTTCTTTCTTTTCTTTTCTTGCTTTATTGAAAACGCTATAGGAGAGGTACGTACGCTGAACCTGTCGTCAGTCGAGCGTAGTTGTTACGATAATTGATCATTAATTCAGCGAACGGTAATTAGCACGGGTACGCGAGCTTTCCCAATCACGGCTCCGCATTGAAGCTTCCGTGTCACATGCAACTATATATATATATATATTATATACGTATATATATAGAATATATATAGAGACTCCGGGGGTGTCCGAGGCATCAATACCTTCGTGCCAGACTCCCAGTTTACCTGTTCCCGGAATATCCAGGAGAGGTAGACACCTATTTTCTTTTATTGATGTTTCACCCATCAGCGAACCCTCGACAGTTTAAAATAGAACATTATTATTTTCTTTCGATGCCAAGAGAGAAAAAGAATCTTGGGCAAAGGTGGAAGAAACGAAAATTGTCAAGGAGATTTGTCGACCCTCTGGACACGCTATAGAAATTTTACTATTATTCATCGAGTCGTTAAAATTTGTTTGCATCTGTAAGATGTTGGAGTAATTACATGTTATGGCAGTGCATAGTGCATGTTAGAGTATTACATGCGCTTCGCCAAAATTTACTCTGAAATTTACTCTGATATTTACTCTGAAATTTACTCTGCAATTTACTTTGAAATTTACTCTGAAATTTACTTTGAAATTTACTTTGAAATTTACTCTGAAATTGACTCTGAAATTGATTCTGAAATTGACTCTAAAATTTACTCTAAAATTTACTCTAAAATTTACTCTAAAATTTACTCTAAAATTTACTCTAAAATTTCCTAAGAGAGGGGGGCTAATTTTTCTGCAGTGAATTCTTACAGAATTCTACTGTCGAAGAAAAAATGAAATTGACAGCGTACTGATTGGTAATAGAGTACACCCACTGCAATCGGTACGTAAATCAATGAATCAATTTTAATTTTCGATTTTTTTTTTCATGCACAACTTTTAATCGTTGGATCGTGGCGTTTGCAAGCTCAGCTTGTTTAGTTCTAGAGTATCGAATCGCGCGCGTGTTTTCCAGGGGGGCCATCGCGGAGGGGTTGTAAAGTACAAAATCGGTATGGCGGATCGATTTGACAAATGGTTCGGGCGAAAGCTCGCCCCCGGGACAGAGGGCGACCGGACGTTCCTCTTTCTCTATTTCCCTCTGCCAATATAAAACCGGACGTGATTTCGAACGGCCGCAAGGATCGCCCACGCTCATTCGCTGTATCCCAAGAGTTATAGTGGCGAACCTCGCGCCCGTTGAGCAAGCGGCGCGAGGGAGCACGCCGGGGAAGAGCATTGCAACGCATTTCAATTTGCATCGACGTCGCATCGCATACGTCACACTTTCACTTGATTTATGAGTTTCCGATATTTTACCCTACATATATCGACCCCCCCCCCCCCCCCGTGGGACCCGACCTGTGTACCTGTCCGATTCTTTCTTGTCGACGCGGTAAAACTCATTTCAGTCCTACTTGGGTAGATATAGTAGGTAGATATATCTCTGAATTGGCGTAATAAAAAATTTTCATTGATATGCTTCCTTATAATTTCATATCTTCATCGGATAACTCTACACCAAAGATAATATTTTATTTATTAATTTTTTAAACGTCGACAGGGATGAAAATTTCTCCGAATTGGCGTCATAAATTTATCATTGATATGCTTCCTTATAATTTCATATCTTCATCGGATATCTCCACACCAAAGATAATATATAATTTATTTTTTAAACGCCGACAGCGGTGAAAATTTCCACCAGCTTCGTTAAACTTTCGTCTCTCGACAGTAACTCGAGTAACTCCGCGTGCCGCTGTGGTCACAGCTTTCAGTCTTGCTTAGCGTACAGTTTTAGACACATTGCCGAATTCGCGTCATCCATTTTTCATTGCTACGCTTATTTTTACAATTTACGAAAAAAAAGGTTCGTTAATTTTTTTTGTGATGCCGACAGGTTTGAAAATTACTGCCGGCTTCCCGAAACTCTCGTCTCTCCTCCGCAACTCAAATAACTCTATGTGCCGGAACGAGGGGTAACTTTTAGCCGCATGGTTTCGTGACCTAGCGCTGCGCGTCTCTAAACGTTTTTTATCGCAATTTTTTATTTTAATCTTTTTTTTATCTCCTTGCAGAGAAAAATTACGAAAGTGGACGTTACGTTGCCGGAAGTGCCGGGGGTTGTAATACACCGGAGTTAAAGTTAATCTTATTATTTTTCTATTATCTCGGAATACAAACTCACGTATATATGGCATACACGAGCTATGCTATAATAATATAGATAGTGTCTGAAATACCGTACTCTCGTAGGAGGGCACTTTTCCCTCCCGCTGTATCTCCGCCGCGGAGAGCTGATGGTTGCGTCTCTTCGGGGTTCCCGGAAGTCGTGCCCCCCCCCCTACCCCTTGAGAGAGGAGATGGTGCAGCCGTCTGAGGAGTAGTCGGAGTGCACTTTCGCGAGAGAACGTCGAAAGCAATACGCGTCTTGGAGCGGGAAGGAGCGAGAGATAAAACACAGCGTTGGAAAAGTTTCGCTCGTTCTCTTTCGCTTTCTGATCTCGAGGGGGAGGGGGGGGGGGGCGGTTCTCCCTTTTCCTCCACTTTGGCGCTTTCTCTATTTCCGCGAAGCTCCGAGGGCCTCGCCCTGGGCTAGGCGGAGCTGCGCGAGGGGATGATGCGGGACGAGGGGCAAGGAAAATGGAAAGGAACAGGATAGATAGCGGAGGAAGGAAATCCACGAAATCGTACAGCCAGCGGCACACTTTCCGCTGAAGGCGTGCGCCTTCTGCTTCTTCTTGTTTGCTTCGTGTTCTGTTCGGAGAGATCGAGAGAAAGGGCACGTACCCCTACGTGCGCTCTCGAGTGTATATGCCGGGAATATTTATCTTACGGATATATATATATATATATATATATATGTGTATGTATGGAGTCCTTTTACTAGTTTTGAGGAGCTATGGCCTTTTCATTTTTACCATTAGATCGGGTGACAATAATACAAGAAGACGTGACTAAACGTCGATTTGCGAAGCTGGGCGACATTTCAGCAATTTATTTATTTTTACAGAAAAAAAATTACTATTTTTTTTATCAATCAATTTTTGAGAAAATGAATATTTTATTTTCTAGGAACTCATTAAACCTTCATCGGATCGTTGTTCAACGAGGACCTAGAATTTGCCAAGACTCAACGGTCGAACGATTCGAATAACAAGTTTTAATGTGCTAAAAAAAATATGTAAAAATTCACAGACGTACCTTGAAGTGTTATTTTTTTTCTAAGGCTGAAGAAAATTTATCACGAAAATCCGCATCGTTTTTGTATTTAAAAGAAGGCATGGTCTCACTTGGAACACACTTGAAAAGTTAATTCTTTCGAATATAGTGGATGACGTGTGAAATGAACACCGTGCGAAAATAATACACACAAATTATATTGTCGTTGTGGTATTTCGACGTGATGCGATTTTTGCTTCGAAAATTTCGACATGATAAATCGCATTCGATTCGTGACGAGCAGATAATTTCGTTTTTTTTTTTGTTCGAAACTCCGAACGCACGATTAATACTCGTTATAATTCTCGTTTCGACGACGTGCCATCGCGGCATATAATTAATATAACGCCCGAATAATCGGAATTATAATTTCCGCAACGCGCGTGTACGGTTATTCCTCGTCGCGTCTCGTTTCTCTCGGACACAACGCGTCGAGACGAATGCATTTTCACCGAAAATACAGCAAACACGATGAACGGTAATAATACTGATTCGTAACGGTGGAACTAGTGATACCGGCATACAACGGGACGTCCTATCAAACGAAACGATCTCCCTCGTCCATACAGAGTGGGCCAGTGTATAAAATACATCTACCTCTCGATATAATTTACCTATACATACGATATATGTATATAAAAATATATAGTAATATATATATTACTATACATATATATAGTATACCTATCGACAAATCCACCGTAGCTCGTGCTCGATTCCGAGTATACACTCTCCGCACAGTATAGAATAACGAGAGAATACACCTCGGGTCCTAGCTGAATTTACAGAACGCAACGAGACCGGACACTGATAAACCGTCCAAATTCGCAGTTGCATTTATGACACGCGCGAGCGTGTAAAACCGCGGAATTTCGTGCTCGACGGGAGCAACGAGGGGTCGAACTGAGCAGGGGGGGGGGGGTGGATTTGGGCTAAAGAGTAAAATCGTGCTTTCGGTTCCGCATAGTGTATGCGAAAGAGGCAGAGAGGCAGATAACGCAGATAGGCGAGTACGCACTGTACATGCATATATACGTGTATATGTGTACATATACGGACGCGAAGTGGGATGAACATGAACAATCCTCGGTGGTTAGACCGAAGCGCCAAATTGGCGATTTAATTAACGGTATATGTAGAGCATATATATATGTATAGAGGGATACGTATGCACTTCGAAGATAAAGGGGGATGGGAAACCGGGGGGAGGGGGAGCTCCCCTCACCCGTATACACAGCAATTTATTAGGTCTCGTTTCGTCTCTCGGCCTGCCCCGCCACCACCACCGCCGTTACCACCACTGCGGCGCTACTCTTTCTACCCTGATATCCTATAAAGCCAGCACGAATAATCCCGGCACTGTGCGTTGTCATCCCGCAGAGACCACCAGCCAGTTTCCTATCGTGTAGTTTGGTACCATTTTTTTTTTACTGCTGGGGTAAGTTAGGGCGATATGGCGATGAAAATTTGAGGTTTGACATTTTTTTAAACCCTTAAATTTTGAAATACTATTCTTTTTCTCAGTGCGATATGGCCGTAGCATTAATTATAGCCGATTAGACCTAGAGAAGCGTAGAGCGATGGCACAAAACATGCCTTTGTACATTTTATGTTGTCTGCGTGAACTACAAAAAGACAATAATTACCTGTGTCAAATATTTCGGACGCAAAACTAAAAAGAAAACAGTTTTACTGGCCACATCACGCTGACTTACGGATTACCCTACTTTACGGATTTTTTAAAATTCATGGCAATTATTGGTAACAGAGTTCCTTAAGGTGCGATTAAAAAAATAGCATGATTTAATTATTTTAGTGATGAAATTGTCTGTAAAGGAGGAAAGTCAGACCACTTGCTTGAAGTAATTTAATTAAAAATATCCCAGAGAAAATATTACAATTTTTTATCATTACAATAATAATAATTTTTTAAATATTACCTTTTTTCTCTAGTGCAGGCTGAATGACTTCACGAGTGAATAATGCAAAACCCACCCCGTTCCGCGTCTCTCGCTGTTATCCCGCTTATATACGTTTCAACCCAGACGAACAGAGAGCTTAATTTGGAGCGTTGTGAGATAAAAAAAAGACTCCGACCACCCGGAAAAAGAGGATGGGACAAAAAAAGAACTACAAGAAACAAAAAAAAAAAGAAGGGCCGAGCACGGAGGATTCGGCAATTATTTCGGTAGCTCTCGCGGGTGATCCTGCCGATCGCAAATAGAACGCCGGATGATCGCAGGCCGGTTTCGTGAGGTGCACGTCGCGTTGGGAATTGCGGGCGGGGGCGATAGCTTTAACGCTGGGCGAGTGAGTTGGTGCGGGCGATGCCGGTGGAGGATCGCAGAGTCGAGGGCTGGGAGGTCGGGAGCGAGGGGCAGGACGGACCGACTGGCCGGATGACCGGCGAACGGGAGAGGCTGGACGGAGCCAATTGGACGAGAGGCAGAGCGGGAGAGGAAGGTTTTGTGCCCAGAACTCTCGCGAGCGGTATATAGAAAGGGTGGCGACGGCCAGCGAACCGCGAAATGAAAATTTTATCGACGCATCGAACCGGCCTCGAGCGAAATCTCTCCGATATTACTTAATAACGACGGCCGCCGCCGCCAGCTACAGCTCCGGCCAGGACTGCCGCGAATCTGTATACATATACCAGCTAAACGGACCGAGGGAGACGAGGAAAAAAAAAAAAAAAAAACAAAGCGCGACGGGAAATCGTCCGACCGAAGAAAAATGAAAAGGTCATCGAGCATTAACTCATTTCGTGCGGAGCATCCAGCATCGTACCATTTTTTTTTACCGTTCTTCTTCACCGTTCCAACTTCCGGCTCACCCTGGCTCTACTTCGCACGGGCTTCATTATTCAATCGGCAAATTAAACGTGAGAACTCTTTCCTCTCGAGCGCAAAAAAAAGATAATGCTTTACACAGTAGTTAGAGTCAGTTATGGAGCGCCCGGTCGCCTCCGCGAAATTGGCCGCCATTTTTCAATTATCGATAAACTCTGAACTCCGGACCCGTGTCCTCAAGGCGCGTAGGCTCGCGGGTGAACTATCCTGTCGTTACGCTTCACCCCGATTTCCCGATTTTTCTCGGTTTTTTTTTAACTTTCTTTCCTTTGGTCTTCCCGTCTTAGAGTTAATTTCAGCCGAGTTACATCCGATCGAAACCTCGTGCAAAAGTTCCGTCAGTTAACGGCACGGTACGTCGGCGTACGCCCGTCACTCACGAATTGATTTCGCAAGCTCGTATTCTATCAGTGTCGGGCCGAGTACTCACTCGGCACTCGCCCGATGCACAGTGGCTCGAGGGTCCGACCATTCGCGCGCTCGTACCACTGACACGAGCCGGTGAGTCGCTCCGGGGCCCCGCGCACGCGTCCGCACATCCACACGGGCCTCATGGTAATTTCATCGAAAATCGATCTCAGCTGGACATCCTTCGAAACCCGCCCGGGTACATCCGGTATACGATTTAGTACACACAGCACTACAGCCGAGGGCGAATATTCCGTAACACGGTGGAGCTGTCTCATGGATTTACGTACAACCCAAAATCCACTGTATATGAACTTGCCACCTGACAATGCCTTTCGGGCATCGCTTGCGCGGATAATGCGCTCTCACCGGTGGCTCGAGGTCGTCGTGTCACCAAAATATTTTCGGTCATCGGTAATTACCCCGTTGTCGTGATTATTTAGATTGTCGGGAGAAATTTCGTTGCAATCCGAATTATTGACAATCGCTGAAATGGGATTAAATACGGCGGAGGCGGAAGGGGGGGGGGGGTTAAAATGGACTTGCGGGGCAATACGGACACTTTTTTATCTATGCGAAAAAAATGGTAAAAATGGTCCCTTTGGCCCCTCGCCTCTAGATTACGAGGCTGAGCTTGAACAGCGAGCCTTAGTTTAATTCGTCGAGCTAATTAAATTCGTGAGACGAGAGCTTACGCGCTAATCTGTAGATCAATTTACCGTCATAAAGGTTACAGTGGATTGAAGACGATTCCGGGACACGGTGGAGTCGCTCGTTCGGCTTTGCTAATACGCGGCGGGCGACCGGGCGGGCGTCGTTACAGACCGTAACGTTTGCCGGAGCGAGCCACGAGTCGCGCGTGTCCTCTCCACGGTGATAGACGCTATCTGATGGACCAATTAAAAGGAGATTGCCTCGATCCGTAATTACCTCGGATCCGAGGAGGAAAATCGCGAGGCAGCACGTCGAAGGGCGAGGCGCGCTGTTACGACGGAAGCTTCGAAGCGTGTCTACGTATGCTCCAGCGAAGCCTCGAAGCAAGGTCCTTCGGCGGGGTCGGACCAATATCCTGCGTAATGCGTTCGTAATCGTGTTTGTGGTTCACAAGCTTTATACCACGTGGCTATCTACAATGCACCGTGCGCCGCGTATCCACGCCCACGGATTAGATCGTACAGGCAGGAAAGGCGAACCCCTCAGGCCCTTGCATCA
Source organism: Ichneumon xanthorius (assembly GCA_917499995.1). Taxonomy (NCBI): domain Eukaryota; kingdom Metazoa; phylum Arthropoda; class Insecta; order Hymenoptera; family Ichneumonidae; genus Ichneumon; species Ichneumon xanthorius. The sequence continues at coordinate 11,814,437 of OU824205.1, read as the reverse complement.
CAGACTCGCCGTACAGGCGCGTGCTCGTGAAATCGTCGACTACATCGTGGCTCTGAAAACCTTACTTTTTAGCACACTGTAAAAAAATATTGGTATGAAATTTTATGTACCGGACTGGAAGTTTTTATGCAAAAACTGGTATATTAAATTTCATGGACGATTGCGATGAACAAAATAATGGTCAGTATATTAAAAGTGTTTCCAATTCTTAATTTTTTATAATTTACTTTAATATCAATGACAAAGTATATTAATTTTTTTATCACAATTGTACATTAAATTTAGTGTATCAGTTTTTGCATGAAAACTTCCAGTCCGGTACATTAAATGTACCATTTTTCTTTAGACTGCACTAAATTGCCAGCAGGCAAAAAAAAATCCATCAATAACAGTGAGATCGTCGATGAGATGGAAAAAGAAATGTAAAATGGAAAGAGAGAAGGGGGTATTGTAATAAGACGATAAAATTGGTAAAAAAATTGGAACCCTTAGGAGAGTCCATAAAGCCTTCCAATTCAATTATAATCATAATTATAATCACAATTATAATATGTATTTATTTCTAGGGTATAAGTGGTGAATATGGCCCACCTCGATTAACACGTAAATCAGTGATATATGGACTGGGCCATATTCCCCACTTTTACTCTATAAATTATTATTATAATTATGTTAGAAAATTGTGAATGACACAAAAGACAAAATGACAAGTTTCCATGTCACAAACTTATCGTCACTTTACAAAGCGGATGTGTTACTCACCAACCAATAATATTTTTATGAATCATAGTGCTCCGATTTTGCGAAGTTATTATTATTATTGCCCATAGCAAGTTAAGAAACCGTCGATGCGTGTCGTCGTGGACCTGCGGTGCGCCTGCACGGAGATCCAATCCGAGTCCTTTCACACTCGTACCGTATCTACTTGGTAATATGCAGCCAGCGCTGCGGCTGCGAGGACTTTGGAGAACTCGAGCGCGAAAACACGGGGTATTCACGGGGACAAAGAAAAGAAACGTTATGGAAAAGCGTTTCCATTTCACCTTTTGCTCCTCGGTATCTCGGGCGAGAGAGGGAGAGGGAGGGAGACGGTCGTGGCTGCTGGTCGGACGATTGGTTTTTCCGATCGAACGTACACGAGACGCCCGACTACTTTATGTTCGGCGTGTTTCCACGACCACGAAAACTACACCGGGAGTAAAAGCCGAGCGTCGCGGCGTCTCGCTACCGATGTCGTTAAGAAGTCTGCAAACTCCAGATACGGGGCATAACCGGTAGCGGGCCACGTTTATACCTATCGGGTGAATGACCGGTGAAAAGAATTTTTGCACTTCCGGTCGATGGCGTCGAAACCGCGGTCGCTCGTACGTTTCCGCCGCGGGACCAGAAAAGCACCGGCGCTTTCCGCTTAATGCACGCTGTGTAAATCCCGGCCTCGTGTGCGAGTGTCGCGTGTTACACGATCGTTCCCGCTCCGGTACGTTATAGAACCATATGTTTGCGTAATAAAGCCCAACTGTTTACCCGGACGTTACCGGAAACGCGGGCGAAATTGCATCAATGTATTTTACGATGAAATCGTAGAGACGTTTCATCGAACATTTTTTTTTTTATTTCATAACTCACACATCCGGTGTTCTGTGACTCGGTGGAGAAAGCCGTCGCTTCCGGGAAAGGAAAAAGTAGGCTTGGCGGGGGATGAAATTAATCACTCGAAGAGCGATCGGTCAATGTCGCACGCGGAGCTATCGGAGGACGCACGCCAACGTCGCTTACAATAAACCATTAGATATTCACGATACAGCTCGCAAACATTACTCTCTTACCTTCTTATTCACCCGTCCCGCGATTCATACACCGCGATATAACGCGAGCCTCGCTCCCTGTCCCTTATTTATCATCGGGGACGGATAAATCGATTAATCATCGTCATAGATGAGGTGAATTAGTCGTGGATATCAACCCCCTCGGCGCGGCGAAGAGCCAGGGGTTGTTGTTGCGCGTGTGACCGGCTAAATAATGTCTCTTGTCGGGAGAGCATCGAGACACGCGACGACGCTCGCGAATATGATCTAGGAAGATCTAGTATCTCATCTGCAAATGTGTTCCAAAAAATACACTTAAAAGTTACATTTACCATTTGTTTTCTTTACTTCAATTCAATTCCATAATTTCTGGAAGTGCAGAGAATTATGAATAAAAAAAAATGTCGACCTCTAATAAGTCTGAAGCGACCGAGATAACAATTCGTATAATTTTGAGTTATATCTCTGGAATATGAAAGCCCCTCTGCAACGTTATTGCGCATGTAATGTCTTTTGTCGGGAGAGCATCGAGACACGCGACGACGCTCGCGAATATGATCTAGGCAGATCTCATCTACAAATGTATTCCAAAAATACACTTAAAAGTTACATTTAACATTTGTTTTCTTTACTTCAATTCAATTTCACCATTTCTGGAAGTGCAGAGGATTTTTTATTTAAAAAATGTCGACCTGTAAAAGAGTCTGAAGCGATCGAGATCACAATTCGTATGAATTTTGAGTCAGATCTCTGGAATAGGAAAGTCCCCCTGCAACGTTATTGCGCATGTAACCGTATGTGTAATGTTTTTTGTCGGGAGAGCATCGAGACGTGTGACGACACACCCGAAAATGATCTAGGATGATCTAATATTTCATCTGCCAATGACTTCCAAAAAATACACATAAAAATTACATATAAAATCTTTTTTCTTTATTTCAAAACAATTTCACAATATCTGTAAGTGGAAACAATTATGAATAAGAAAAAAATGATTTACCGGTAAAAGATATTTTCAAGAGATCGAGATCACAATTCGCGTGAATCTTGAGTTAGATCTCTCGACGGAATATGAAAGTCCCCCTGTAACATTATTGCGGCCGCTTCCGGACAATGGCCATTATTTCCACGTTACATTTCGGGGGTGAACCGCGGGTGGGTTCGTCGCTTTGCTAACCCACCCTCGAATCGCGATAGGAGCAGTGTATCGCTTGTTCGCCAGAGACACGAGGGAGAATCACACAATGCGTCCGGCCATTGTTTGCCAGATAACCTAAGTTCAGTAGCTATTTAATAGGACCGGGGAGTTGGAAAAGCGGAATCCTCAAACTATAACTCCGCGTTGAATGGTACAGTAGGTAGGGTAACATTAAATTCAACCTCCGTTCGGCGAACCCGCTCCCTCCGCCGCCTCTTCGCGGGCTTCGATGCCACACGCGATTTATCGGTCCGCCGCAGATTTGTGCGGAGGTCGCGAGGCGAACGAACGTGCCCACGGCTCCGAAGGGACCCGTGAGTCTGGCTCTCGCTCGTCACCGTTTCTAATCAGACATTGTCGAACCATTCCACGTTACACTCGTAATCGCATTATTTATTTCATGACTTGGCACACAGACAGGAGAAACAGGCATTTGCTTCTATGTGTTCGCTCTGCTATTCGGGGCTTTTCACCCCGGTTGCAGAATCGCTTGGAGACGACAGTTAAATCCTTCGACGTCAGTATCCCGAAACGACGTTTCGTGTGAATAAGTAAAATGACATTGTCATTCAGTAGAAACACTTTACTTAATTTGTGCTTTTTAAGATTTTCATACGATGATGAGGTTCTGTAAAGCTTCAAGTGGTCAAGCACCGTGCATGATCGGACACTTTCTTTGACATCCATGATGATGTGCATTCAAGTGGTCCGGGACCATGCATGATCAGACAGTTGACTAACATCCACAATGACATGCATCCAAGGCCTCCAGGACCACGCATGATCAGACGGTTGACTGACATCCACAATGACATGCATCCAAGGCCTCCAGGACCACGCATGATCAGACATTTCTCTGATATCTGAGATGATATGCATCCAGGTGCACCAGGACCATGCATGATCCAACATTTCTCTGACACCCGAGATGACATGCATTCAAGTGGGCCAAAACCATGCATGATCAGCCATTTCTCTGACATACGAGATGGCATGTATTCAAGTGGTCCAGGACCATGCACGATCAGACATTTCTTTGAGATCCAAGATGATATGTAACCACGTCAAGGGTCGTGCATGATCAGACACTTAGTGCGTTCTCAAGTAAACTCGAATTTATCGATGCGAAATGAATCATCTAAAAATCTCTAATACTTCTCGCAAACACAGTACGAAAGCTGGATCCGCTTTTCGCCGTACTTAACGTAAGTACGATTGGTATTATTTATCGCCGGTAGAATCAACACTGCCTCCGTAGTGTATGTAGTTCGAGGGGGAGGTAAACGTTGTCGGTAGGAGGTCGACGACCCCTCGGAAGCTCGCGAGGACTACTCTCGCGAGCTTCCCTGGAGACGAACAGCACCGGGACGCAGACGTTCCCGAGTGCTTCTTCCTTGGTCGCGCGTTTGGCGCAGGTGGTCCTTAACATAAATTTTCGACCGAGGTAAAGGGGTGTCGAGGAGGGTTTCGAGAGGGCCTGGCAAGCAGGCTGTAGCGGCGTTCCGTGGTAACTCCGCTGCGAGCTACCGTTACGGTGAGGCTGTGAGAGCGACGGAGCCAGCCATATGTTCCCTTGCCCCCTTTCCGTCCCTTTCCGAAACCTTCGGCAAGCCCACACCCTCACGGCGCTTATTTGAGCAGAGTTTAAGCGCACCCGGAGGCCTCCCTGCTCGGCTGCACCTGCTCGTAATTGTCCTGATATTTGCCGGTGTGTTCCCTACCGGAGGAGCCGGCCCTACACGCGTGCAAAACCCCCCGAGGCTTAGTTATTAATCGGCTTTAAATTCACCCGACAACTATGGTATACACACACTTCTCTCCCTTTCAGTTTTACGAACTTTATCCCCTTTCCCTCGCACACACCGTATCGATTTATTTTATTTTATTTTTTTGGCAATGACTTTTTCCTTTTTCCACCTCGTAGTAAATTTCACAAACGCGTTTCCGCAAGGCCAACGACTTTACGTTCTTTTTTTCCCTCTTTCGGTGAAAAAAAATGTGCTCGCCGCTGGCGGTCTCGGAGAGGCGAAAAACGTATTTATACCAGAACCATAAAGAAGAGTGAGGGTTACATATGCGCGTTTTGGCAGGAATATACCATTCGTAATAAGAGTCACTTTGAATGACGAGCGCGATGGGGATAAAAAAAGAGAATTCTGGATAGAGACTCGGCTGGCGGATTGGGGGGCGGGGGGGGGGGGGGGGGAGCGTGTAGGGATAGAGAGTGCACGTCAGCGACGTTGGCCGGTCTTCTGACAGTTGGTCCGTCCAAACTGTGCGGCTCGGAGCGCGATATGCAAATTTCACAATTTCATCCAGGGCGCGGAAGATAAAACGTCTGGTCTATCGATGGACACGAAGCGCACAGGCGGAGGGGGGGGGGGAGGGCGAAAGAGCAATATATGCGATTGGAGTGGGAAGGTAGACCGGTGGTCAGATTTGACGGGTTTCGAAACGAGTGCACAACGTCGGTATAAATTCGGATGGACACTCGGTACAGTGCCTTTTCCTCATAATACCGAAGCTCAACGGTGCACGGCTGAGCGAGGGAACAACGTCAGCGTGTATACCCTAGGTCCGGGGTGTTTTCGCTGCGGAGGCTTCGACGGCCAGAATCGATCTTGTTTCGCCCGGGGCGTGCGTCGGATCAGTCGGACCGGAGTGGGGGGGGGGGGGGGGACGAATCCCGTCGGACGGACAGAAAAAGGGAGAAAAAGGGACGGACAGGGGGTGGCGAGAAGTCCGATCGCCCGATAGATGCGTCGCTCGAACCCGGACGGAGCTCGCTGCAGCGGCAAGAGCCGGCGAGCGAAAGACTCTCTCGAAACTCTCTGCCTTTACCGGACAAACTTTATTAGCTCCTGTCACACGCCAACGAGGCCATCAGTTGCATCTGAAGATGTGCCAGTTCGTTAGCGTGGACCCGTCAAGCTTCTCCGATGCCTCCGCCGGAGGGCGAACGAGTACACGTATCACTGTAGATCTGTGGGATCGATCTAACGGAGTGAATTATTGAGCAATCTGCACCCTCTTATCGCTGCTCCCTCGGCGAATTCACTGATAAGCGATGAGCAAGATACTGTCGATTTGTATAACGGGGATGAAGCGGGTTATCAACGCTTCTGGAGAAATGGAGGAAAAGGGGGTAAAATGGAACACGAGGATGAACACTGTTAGATGTGTGGCTAAGGGCCATATTCATACCCTTACTCTATCAAATACTTGGACATTCGATTATTTTACTAATTAACTGTTTCCATTGTATTAACTCTTTTTTATTATTAGATAGATAGTGTTTTTATTTCCATATATGGTTCCTATAACCTTTTACATTGCCCTCTTCTTAATGCTCTAATGTCATTTTTCCGTTATTTACATTCTTATAAGTAATACCATTCTTTTTGTTTTCTTGGCTTTATATAAATTTATATTGCTATTCACTTAAATACTCTTGATGTTATATTATGTTAGCTACATTCTTTATTTGCTAATAATCACAGCTTTTCCGTTGTACTTTTTTTCTTATATTTACATCTTGGCTGTTTCGACCTGCGCTTCCGTTTCCCAGAACTAATACTAATATGACTTCTACTCTCTTTCATTCTTTTCTCCTCCTTTCCATTTACTAACTTTATCTTTATCATTAATTATCTGTAATATAAGGAAGGATGGAGTAACTTGCAAATAGAGGCCATTCGGATGTATCACGAGTTACAAATTGATAGTTTACTAACTAAAAAAATGAGATTCGTAATAATTATAACGAACATTCGAAAAAAATTGCTACAAGGTGAAATTTGAATCTTTATTTTTAGCGGATAAGATTATTCGAAAGTCGCAAGTGGTAAAGAGCCGTGAATGATCAGACCGTCGCTGCTTTGGAGGATATTGTGGATGCACGTGGAGTCGATAATTATTCTAGGGATGATGAAACTCGGTGTGTCAATGGCGGTCGAGGGTTGTGACGGTAGGACCGCTCTCACGGCCTGTCGGATAACCACGGTTCGCGGGTTTCTGATTGAGTCTGGGGGGCGCGTTTCGTTGTACACTCTCGCGTGTGCCCGCGAGGCCCACGATCCGTCATACAGATTGCGTTTGGTCGGGCGGGCTCAACCGTGAGCGCCTTCTGTAATCAGTTCTACCAGCAGCCAACATCATGCCTACCGAAATGGGCAGCCCTCCGCCGCCACGGCGAACCGAAAATGATGCACTATTCATCAAACTCTCCGACCGATACGAGAGCTCGATCAAGCACATAGACACAACAGACATACCGGATGTGTACGGAATGCTCGCGGGATACGAAAACTTGGATTATGGAACGAAACGCTTGTTCTCCTCGACCATCCAGTTCGATTCGGAGCACCGAGACAAGGAATTATTTCTGGAATAGATTCTGCTTTGAGAAATGACAAAAACATATCCTCGATCTACTAGATTTTATTTGTGCATGAGTCCTTTCTATGAATGATTTATTTTCGACATCCTTAGAAATTGATGTTTGCACGAGTGTCTTTTTCAACCGAAGCAAACGTAAAGGAACGCTTGGATTATGGAACGAAACGCTTGTTCTCCTCGTCCATCCAGTTCGATTCGGAGCACCGAGACAAGGAATTATTTCTGGGATAGATTCTGCTGTGGGAAATGACAAAAACATATCCTCGATCTACTAGATTTTATTTGTGCATGAGTTCTTTCTACGAATGATTTTTTTTCGACATCCTTAAAAATTGATGTTTGCACGAGTGGCTTTTTCAACCGAAGCAGACGTAAAGGTAAAACGCTTGCATTATGGAACGAAACGCTTGTTCTCCTCATCCATCCAGTTCGATTCGGAGTACAGATATAAAAAATTATTTTAGGGATAGATTTTGATTTGAGAAATGACAAAAACATATCCTCGACCCGCTGTGGTTTATTTGTGCATGAATCTTTCTATGAATGATTTTTTTTCCATACCCTTAAAAATTGATGTTTGCACGATTGTCTTTTTCAACCGAAGCAGACGTAAAGGTAAAACGCTTGGATTATGGAACGAAACTTTTGTTCTCCGCATCCACCCAGTTCGATTCGGAGTACCGAGACAAGAAATAATTTCAACGACAAAAACACATCCTCGACCCGCTGTAGTTTATTTGCGCATGAACCTTTCTATGAACGATTTTTTTTTCCACACCCTTAAAAATCGATGTTTGCACGAGTGTCTTTTTAACCCAAAGCCGACACAAAGGTAGGAAGCTACAGATGAGGAATCGATTCTCGGATTCCCCTCTGTCGCCCCCTTCGCCAGCATCAGATATTCTGTTTTCACGGAATACTCTCCGGACCCGGTGAATTCGCTCGTCTCTCAATATGACCTTATTGCCGTCGAGTTGCGCCGAGCGAGACCGGGAGGCGAGAGAAGAACCGGCCGTGTACCAAACGCCTCGGTTCAATCTGCCCCGATAACTTTTGTCCATAAATTCTTGAGACTTCGCAAATGCGCCCGGGGACAGATGGAAACACTTTGGGGCTGTGCAACATCCCCGCTCGCGCTATCTCGGGCACGACGAGTTCGGCGTTTTCCCGGAAACTCGACGTCCGCCTCTTCTTCGTCTTCTTCGTTTAAAAAATGCATTACTTTTCGCAACGCTTCGAGCGCTCCGATTTTGAGTCCACGATCTGCACGCAGAAACGCGCCACCCCCTTTCCCCATTGCGAGAAAAGTGGATACACATTTCCATGTGCAGGCCGAGATGAATGAAAAAAAAAAAAAAAAAAAATACCACGGAGATCGAGGAGGGTGAAAGATAAACGTGGGGCAGCTCATGGTATCGCCCGTGCATCCTACACTTACCGCGAGGGAAAATGGAAAATCCTCCGGGCGGCATTTAGCCGACTGAGCGGAAATCGTCCTGTTGCAGAATGCCGAGCAGGGGCGATTCTGGAGAATCCGGAAGGGGGCGGGAGGGGGCGGATGATGAGGAAGCAAGCCCGAAGGGAGCGCGCAAGGGAGGAACATCGCAATTTGAGCCCAGGCATCCTCGGAAGCGACGGGACAACGAAGACGGCTTCCAAACCCCCGAAACATCCCCTCGCGCTGATGTCCCTCGATATACGTGGAAAACTTTCCTGTCGTCGAGAGTTTTCCCTCCTCCCTCGCCAGTCTCGTCGCGCGCCTTTCGCAATCTTGGCCGTGTCGCATATGCCGTCCGAGAAGGACTCTCGGGTAGTTTTACCGTGAAGTAGCACGCAAGTGGGCGCGGAAGTGCCGCCAGCGCTGGCATATCGTGTACCGCTTTCGAAGACTCGGCAAAGTTTCGCCTCCCGGCCGCTTCCCGCCGGAAGAGACGTTCGGAGGGTTCGGCGAGCGGAGGGAAATACGCGAACCGTAGAATAAAAGTGAGCCGAAGAAATCCTCCTCCTGTCTGTTTTACTTCACCTCAATCGGCGGCGTCACCGACCCGTGTGTATATACGCGGAAAACTAAACTACAGTAAACTCCTCTAACTCAACGCTCTCCAGTAGGCCATTTCCCCTCAATTCTCTCTCAACGCGAAGCCACAGAGGAGCAGGCGTTACCCCCACTTTCGAGAATTTGTCTGCTATCTAACCTAACCTCAATCGCCGGCGTCACCGACCCGTGTGTATATACGCGGAAAACTAAACTACAGTAAACTCCCTCTAACTCAACGCTCTCTAGCAGGCCATTTCCCCTCAATTCTCTCTCAACGCGAAGCCACAGAGGAGAAGGCGTTACCCCCACTTTCGAGAATTTGTCTGCCATCTAACCTAACCTCAATCGCCGGCGTCACCGACCCGTGTGTATATACGCGGAAAACTAAACTACAGTAAACTCCTCTAACTCAACGCTTTCCAGTAGGCCATTTCCCCTCAATTCTCTCTCAACGCGAAGCCACAGAGGAGAAGGCGTTACCCCCCACTTTCGAGAATTTGTCTGCCATCTAACCTAACCTCAATCGCCGGCGTCACCGACCCGTGTGTATATACGCGGAAAACTAAACTACAGTAAACTCCTCTAACTCAACGCTCTCCAGTAGGCCATTTCCCCTCAATTCTCTCTCAACGCGAAGCCACAGAGGAGAAGGCGTTACCCCCACTTTCGAGAATTTGTCTGCCATCTAACCTAACCTCAATCGCCGGCGTCACCGACCCGTGTGTATATACGCGGAAAACTAAACTACAGTAAACTCCCTCTAACTCAACGCTCTCTAGCAGGCCATTTCCCCTCAATTCTCTCTCAACGCGAAGCCACAAAGGAGAAGGCGTTACCCCCACTTTCGAGAATTTGTCTGCTATCTAACCTAACCTCAATCGCCGGCGTCACCGACCCGTGTGTATATACGCGGAAAACTAAACTACAGTGAACTCCCTCTAACTCAACGCTCTCTAGTAGGCCATTTCCCCTCAATTCTCTCTCAACGCGAAGCCACAGAGGAGAAGGCGTTACCCCCACATTCGAGAATTTGTCTGCCATCTAACCTAACCTCAATCGCGGCGTCACCGACCCGTGTGTATATACGCGGAAAACTAAACTACAGTAAACTCCCTCTAACTCAACGCTCTCCAGTAGGCCATTTCCCCTCAATTCTCTCTCAACGCGAAGCCACAGAGGAGAAGGCGTTACCCCCACTTTCGAGAATTTGTCTGCCATCTAACCTAACCTCAATCGCCGGCGTCACCGACCCGTGTGTATATACGCGGAAAACTAAACTACAGTAAACTCCCTCTAACTCAACGCTCTCTAGCAGGCCATTTCCCCTCAATTCTCTCTCAAGGTGAAGTCATAGAGGAGAAGGCGTTACCCCCACTTTCGAGAATTTGTCTGCTATCTAACCTAACCTAACCGACCTAACCTAACCGTATCGCCCGCTTCACATGGCTGACGGTAGGCTGTGGTGGGGGACTCTCTGTCGCACCACGGAAATCCGGTCCCGGCAGCGTTGAGTTAGAGGGAGTGGACTGTACAACAGGCTGACGAGGAGGACAAATACGCGCGTTGTCGCTCCGTTTTCCCCCAAGAATCGCTGCGGGGAAGAGCTATATATCCGTGTATATCTTGGACATTCCCTACACAACTCCGGAGGACTCGGTACACAGAGAGAGATTTCAATTCCCTCGGGCGCGCGATCGCGATCGAGCGGTCGACACGCTGCGAGCTGGAGGGAGAGTCCCGGTTGAGCGAGCTTGGTTTTACAGCTCGTGGTCCTGCGAGCGAACGTCCGGTCCTTTGATACCTATAGGAAATCAATTATAAGGTCGGATGAGAGAGAGGACCGGGGGAGGAGGCGGATTCCGATCGCGCTGAATCGGCCGGTGGAGTTTACGCGAATGCCGCGCGGAGAACGATTAAGTGAATGCTTCGGAGGGAGGATGGATCCTATCGGTGCCTCCGCTTCTACCCGCCGCTCACGCATTCCACTAGTTGATGCAAACCGATTTACGAGCAGGGTGTCTCGTTCCCTTGTACAGCGAAAGGGGTGACAGACTGAACCCCATTTCCACGTTCCTGTTCGTCTCGTTAGGTTTACCGGCAGAGGGAAAACGCTCGACGCTACATTCGATCAAAGAGGCGGTCGGTAGTAATCGCCCTGCGTGGTTGGGCAACGCTTTACAAGGAAATAAAGAATTGTACTTGGAAGGTAACCTAATCGTTATTTGGCGCGGAAAAGGTTGAGTCATTTCTTCGTTACTTGGGCTCGTTCAAGGTTGCAGATTTGATCGCATGATTTTTTGGTGCATCAGACGGATTCCGATAAATAAAACTTTGGCGATGTGAAAATCAACGAATGCTTAAGAAATGTCGGTGTATTAAAACTCTGCGAGCATCGCAATCATGTGCAATGTCAAAAAGAGTAAAAAAAGTCAAAAAAAGAGTCACGAAAAGGCAATTCGCGACATTCCATGGGTCTCTTATGAGCCTGCATGTTGTCAGCTACGATGCGATCATTTGATCGACTCTTCAAATATCGTTCCGAATGTCTAAGACACTCCGACCTTTTTTACTTTTTGTAATATATAACTGTTGTGTTTGCTTTTTGAATAAACAATATCCTTGTTCAACGTCAGTTTACCTTTATTTTAGTATATAGAAGTCTGATTCCCCGTAACGAACGACAACAAAGTAAAGATAAAAAACGAAGTAAAAATCGTTGGCGATTAATTTCCCTGACGACGACCTGCGAGACTTCCTCACTGTCGGCGTGAATTCTGGCCCTTCCAGTCTTTCACACACGAGGCCGAATAAAAAAGCGATGGCTGAACTTTCGCGGGAAAAATAAAGAATTGATGGTCGATTGAGTTACCGACATTTCATTTCGGGGGAAAATACTTCCTCATGAATTGGCCAAAGGACCGAAAGTTGCCTCGGCCATTTTTTTCCCGCTTCGAACTGCGGCCCCGAAGAACTTTCTCGATGTGGAGTATCCGACATCGTCGAGAAAACGCTTCGGTCTCGGACGAAGAAACCATTTGGAGTGTTATTTTTACAAAAGAAACTAAACGAGCGTCGAGCGACAGTGGTAACGCTCCGTAATGATCGGACCGACGAAGTCCGAGTAATTCAAGCGAGTTTCCCCCGGTGATGTTTACAGTAACGTACTTGCAGCCAGTGCACGCCGACGAAACGAGCACGTTCCGATGTTCCCCCCGTGCACTTTTTGCCTCGTCCCTCGTCCTCGTCCGCCCGGCTCCGCGGCGTTGTGTATGGTACACAAGGAGTCAAGTAATTGGATCATTCCGTGCCCGTGTGGATGGTCCGAATAAACCACCCCTCGTCCCTGCTGCCGCGGATAAGCTATAGCTGCAGAAGAAAGAAGCAATGTCGCCATCAGTTCGCTCTGGTTTATCCAGCACATGGCCCGGCAAACTTTGTTAGTTTCGCGTCGTGTCCCACCGATCGTACTTTCCCCGATGTTATCGGAGAGTCGCAGGTTTCGGTGGTGCGAAGCTCAACGGCAGGCGCTTCTGCCCATTTTTTTTCTTTGTTTTTTTACACGCTTTGCCGCAATAAGAAACGTCCCAAAAATGAGAAAACTCTGTCGATCTAGACGGCAAGAGAGGCAGCAAAAAGCATGGCTTGGAATGGCATTCGAGCTCCGGGCCGAGCGTCAAATTGTTCACCGATGTCTCCAGACGCGCAAAAGTAGGGGATGGCGAAGGAAAAGCTGCGTCGAGTTATCCGGAGTAAAAACGGAGGAAGCAAAGGGCCAATTGACGGAGACGATTTGTCCGTGCGACTCCTCAACTTCTATAATCCGAGCCCGCATCGGGCGGGATAAACAATAAACCACTCGACAGCGATCATGCCGGCGCACTGTCAATTCTCCCGAATTTCCTCTAAATCCCTACGATTCTCGTTAAGAGCATGGCGTATCGCGCGGGTGCGGTGTAAAGCGGCAGACGCCGGAGACATTGAATCAACAATGACCAAAGGACCGCAGTCTTGCTGTATTGACGTTCGGCATACAGAATGCAGGGTATGATAGGAATTGGCAACATTGGGCGGCAAATTTGCACTGCGCGATTCGCGCGCTCAAACAGAAACTGGGTGTGCGGATCAAAGCGACGGAAACGCGAATTCGTCCCGGTGTTTCGATTTTTCTGACAAAAAAATCTAAACAGTATTTAAACAAATTTTATTTATCTGACCAACGAATCGTGATAATGGAATCTGCAAGAGACCAAAGTGGCCGCAAACATTTAACGAGTCAATAAAGAATATATATTCGAAAAATCGAATATTCGAAAAATATTGAAAATCATTCAATAATCAAATATCGAAATATTGAATATTGAAGCTATCGGTCAACAAAGTCCGCTAAATTCCACAGATGGCTAGCAGGGCGGAGAGGAGTGATTTTATAGTGAGGAAGGAGGAGGATTTTATAGGGAGTAGTGAGGAAGGTTTAAAAAAATATATCACCGAGCCACTAAGTTTCCTGCCGTTTCTCTCGAATCCTTCGGACGGTTTGCCTCGGTTCTCCGTCCGACCTGTAATAACAAAGAGGCCCATTGAGTATTCCGTTTCCGTCGGTACCGAACGTTCCGTCCAAAACCGCTCGCATTTATACAATTACCGTATCTATTATTATAGTATCCAATTACCATTGCGCAGTGTTTTCAGTGAAGAGCTCTCGGTGGTTTTGGAGCGGCGAAACGGACAAACGGACGATCTCCTGGGTATCAATTTCTAATGATCTGCAGTATACGCTTGGCAACCGTGATTTTGATTAGGACTAACGGGGAACGCGAAACAGGTCGAATGTTCGCATCGCAAGGGGCTAGGAGCGTGTAATAACCGCTCGAATCCTTGTTTCGGCCCGGCCTGAGCCGCTACCGTGCTCCTTGTAACGCTCTCACCCCGGTTTGATTCCGTGTAACCGGCGTACAGTGGGACTGTGCAGTATGCGAACAGACGGCACCCCGATAGGCTCAAGACACGATGTACAGAGGGGAGGGCGGGACACAGACAATGCGGCGGTAGATACCACCGAAATTGCGACATCGAGCCCCCATTAGAGAACCATCCGACCGCAAACGGTAGATATATCCTGCTAATTTAAGCAGCTGGCCAAGGGAAGGAACATTCTTCAGTGAGTTGCAAATTATTGCATATTTAATTAAAAGGAATAAAAGAAATTAAAGAAATTAAAGAAATTTCAAAAAATGAAAGAAATGAAAGAAATGAAAGAAATGAAAGAAATGAAAGAAATGAAAGAAATGAAAGAAATGAAAGAAATGAAAGAAATGAAAGAAATGAAAGAAATTTCAAAAAATGAAAGAAATTAAAGAAGTTAAAGAAGTAAAAAAAAAAATTTAAGATATGAAAGAAATAAAAAAAAGCTTCTTCTATGAGGAAGCAAAATGTACAAAAATGAAAGATATGTCAGGCCGTTACATATCAGGCCCTGATGAGGACGGCGGAACACAGGCAATGCGGCGTTAGATACGACCAAAATTGCGGCATCTAGGTCCCATTAGAGAACCATCCGACCACAACCAGTAGATATATCCTGGTAATTTAAGCCGTTGGGCAAGGGCAGGAAGATTCATGGAGATCGCGCATTCTTGAGTGAGTTGCAAATTATTGCATATTTAACACAAAGAAACGATTTTTTTTTAGAAAATTTGTGAAAGAAATTAAAGAAATGAAATAAATGATATAATATTTTTACAAATAAATGCAAGAAATTTCTGAGCGTTCAATCGGGCCCTGCCCAATCAAGGCCTCCTCAGGCTCCAATCGTCGATCAGTCATCCCAAACGGCTCCCAGTGTAACCCGTTCGTCCGATAATAATTCTACAGTCCATATATAGAAGACTCCAGTTCGTCACGTCCGTGACAATTTTGTACCCGCTACGAGGACGTCTATGAGAAATTTCGTGCCGTTACCGAGAGGCCGCTTTTAGATATGATTGATACGTCGGACAAGCCTGCGTGCGAACAGATGCGATATCCACGTGGTAAAAAAGGGGGGAAAAGAGAACTAAAAAATGGTAAGATGCGAATAATGGTCTCCGTATGTCACGCCTATTGTCGCGATCTTTGCAGGGCGAGGACGCGAGGGGTCAAAAGGAATTCAGATCACGTATCTTGCAGGGTTGCACGCTATTCTTTATCCGAACGTGTGTGTACCGTACGGCAGTATATATATAAATAAATAAATATATATATATATATATATATATATATATATATATATAACCGGTGGGTTTCTTCGCCCGCGGCTCACGAAGCAACCGTACCTTTTAAAATCACAGCTATTCGTCTTCGTTGGGGGAAAGCGAACGAGAGGAGCGGCATCGACGAAACGGACGCGCGTCCCGGCCTCCGCAGGACTCTTCTTCCGTTTCCCACATCTCCCAGTATCGCACGTACATATCGGTACGTACCATCGGTACTGTTACTCAGTGGCGGGTGCGCTCATGCGCCAGCCTCCGCGAAACGAATTTATAGCCAGCGTGGATTTTCGCGGTGATAGATCCTCGAGGAGAGAGCGAAGATCTTCTTGCCTTGGGAGAAGCATCGAGGAACCCCCGACACGCTGGAAGGTAGGCCCTCCGCCCCGGAAGGGAAATCCCGGAGTGATGGAGTTGCGGAAAAAACGACGGTGATATAGGAGAGGTGAAAAAAAAGCAAAAAAAAAAACCTATACTATATAGAGTAGAATGTGGGTAGTGTGTGCAAGAATTTATGGGTGGTGATCGTCCAGGAGGCCATAGGAGACACGTGTGACGGACATTTAGTTGATAACTCATGTCCCGCATCGTCCGGGCAGCGCGCTGAAGTCGTATCTGAGATGTCCATGAAACCCAAGAATATATCTCCGATTCGTGTCGCTGGAAAGATCGTTGGATTTAATTTCCAGGCTATCGTACCGACCGTTTTACTATAGTGAAGCGATCGGGGACTATTTTTTTTATTTTTCCATTTGCTACGATTATTCGATAACTCTCAGCGAGGGCGGGAAGCTGTGTCATAGAAATGATGGAGTTGCGGAGAAAACGACGATGATATATGAGAGATGAACAAAATAACTATATAGAGTAGAATTTGGGTACTCTGCGCTGCATGAATTTATGGGTGTTAATGGTCCAGGAAGCTTATAGGACACACATGCGACGGACACTTAGTTGATAACTGAAGTCGTATCTGAGATGTCTATGAAATCCAAGAATATATATAGATTCATGTCGCTGGAAAGGTCGTTGAATTTAATTTCGAGTCCATCATACCGATCGTTTCACCATCCGAAAGCGATCGTTCACTTAATTTTTCTTTTTTCCCATTTGTCACGATAACTCGAATCCAAATTGTCCCGATCGTCCAATAACTCCCAGTAAGGGCGGGAAGCTGTGAGTCACAGAAATGATGGATTTGCGGAAAAAACGACGATGATATAGGAGAGATGAAAAAAAAAGAACTATACTATATTGAGTAGAATTTGGGTACTCTGCCCTGTAAGAATTTATGGGTGTTGATCATCCAGGAAGCTACACGACACGAGTGACACGAGACGGACGGAGGAGACACGTATGACGAAAATTAATTTGATAACTCATGTCCCGCATCATCCGGGCAGAGCGCTGAAGTCGTATCTGAGATGTCAACGAAATTCAAGAATAGGGTAAAAGTGGGCAATATGGTCCGGTCCATATATCATTGATTTACGTGTTAATCGAGGTGGGCCATATTCACCACTTTTACCCTATATCTCCGACGCATGTCACCGGAAAGGTCGCTGAATTTTATTCCGACTCTATAAGATCGATCGATTCATCACCCTAAAACGATCGTTGGCTTAATTTGTTCACATTCCCATTTGCCACGCTAATTCGAATAATCCAACTTGTCCCGATCGTCCAATAACTCGCAGCGAGGGCGGGAATCCGAGTCGCGAATTGCACTCGCCTGCGCCTCGGAACTTGCCAGTTTCGTGGTGTACGAGAATTTTAGTGCATTACATGGAACGCACTGGCAGTTCTGTGGAAATGTCGAAAGTTCGGTTGTACCGGTACGCAGTCCATATAGCTGAGACCATCAGGATTCTCTGCGCTTGACGAGAGTACCTCGGGGGGACGGCGGACTCCGAGCCCATCCAGAAACTCAACACAGTCGGGGAGAGATAGCGAGGGAGAGCTCGTGCGGGCGGTACACCGAACCTCGGACATTACAACCGAAACAGTTGGCACTTTACTCGAATGTTGCGTTAAACTAGCGTCAGCGGTAGAAGGGACGATGACAGGGATGACTACGAGTGCCCGTACCGGATGGATACGTTTTCGGGCCAGCTACCCCCCCCCCCCCTCCCCCTCCCCTCGGCCTGACGCGGAGTTGACCAGGGGTCAAACCCCCGGATGCGTGGAAATCGTGCTCATCGAGTTGTGGAAGCGAACAGCGAGCCCGGACATATGTACGCTTCCATTGCTCGCTATGTATGACCGTTCCATACAATACCGTGTGTACTGTACAGGCATACCGGTGAGCACGACTCAGTACCGGTCCTTCCGCCGAGTCGTAATAACACTGCGAATGCAGCGGCTATGTTGCAGAAAGGGGACGCTCACCGTTTATATCGGCGCGACGATATCGAGAGACGACAACGCAGGATAACAATTCCGATGGAAAATTTGAAAAAAATAAAATAAAATTCGTCGAATATGTGTCGAGTAGTTCGAACTGCGTAAAAAGTACGGGAAAGGACTCTTGATCCGGCGACATCCATGACAGTTTTTAAAACAATGGACAAAAAAATGATGAGTCTGAGCAACTAGTAGTAGTGGATTTATTGACAATATTCCAGATGGAACAATTTTTGGTGCATAGCATTACATAGTGTAAGTTGTCGTGAGAATATAAATATATTGCCAATTGGCCACCGACCTAAGTATTTAAGCCATCTGAGCAACTCATTTTTGAGAAAAATAAAAATGGATTAATAGAGTATAATAATAATAATAATTTATTTATTTATTTATTTGTTTATTGAGTAATTACAGGCTGGGCCTAATTACACGACGATAGGCAGAGCTATCGTCGAATCGAACAATAGTAGTTGAGTCTGTTCGAAAATACAAGTATAATTTGCCCGCTAAATACATATCGAAAATACACAGAGAATTGCTGGCGATCAATCGTCAAATTGGATGATAACTCCGGTTTATTAATATTAATAATGGAGCCTTTAGCCATCTGAGCAACTCATTTTTGAGAAAAATAAGAATGGATTAATAGAGCACAATAATAATAATTTATTTATTTGTTTATTGAATAATTACGGGCTGGGCGCGATTACACGACGATAGGCAGAGCTATCGTCGAATCGTACGATAGCAGTTGAGTCTGTTCGAAAATACAAGTATAATTTTCGCTCTAAATACATATCGAAAATACACAGAGAATGGCTGGCGATCAATGAAACTAGCAAGAACCAAAAAAGCACACGATCAATCGTCAGATTTGCGGATAACTCCGGATTCATTAACGTTAATAATGGATTAACAGTCAACGTCAAACTTCTCTCCGATCGAGCTCGGGCTAAAGCTCCGTAACTTGCGGCCCGAACCTCACCGACAGCGGTCGACAGATTTGCTCCAGACTTCGGCCTGACCTCCACTAAATCAAGGGACGAAGAGCCAAAGGAACGTTCGGTTTTCCCCCAAAGTAGCAAAACGACGTCGACGGCGTAGACGTCAACGACGACAGCGTCGCTTCGCCCGTAGGTGTAACACGTCTGATACTTCACTCACGTTGAAACACACACGGTATATATACCCGCGAAAACCCGGCGGGGCCCCCGAAGACGAATCCATCAACGTCCGCGTCTTCTCGGGCTGACGCTCTCCGGGGCACTTCGCTCTTCATCCGCGTCAGAGATTTCGCGAGGGAGAAAATCGGAGGAAAAAGCCAACGCAGAAATAGCGAATTCCCCGAGCCCACGTAGTCGTCGCACGTTTTTTTTTTCTTTTCTTCCTCCACCGTGAGAATAAGAATAACGACGAGCGACGAACTTTCGCGCGATAAGGTTTCCCATTAAGGCTTTCTATTTTTTTTTTTACATCGCGTTACTCTTCATCTCGACCAATTTTCCCATCCTCACTGATTGAAGAATCAATTTCAGTGGGCGTAACAGGAGAAATGTTTAATGCGACGAGGACAAGTGAGCGAGTCGGAGTCCAGCGTTAAACCGGATGCTGGGCAAGCGGAGGGTCGTAGAAATCTCGAGGATAAATCATAATAAAAGGATTCGTCTTGGAAGCTGTAAAACTACGAGGGGTTTGAACCCTCATAAACAAGGGGCGAAGGATGCCGGCGCGGAGGGTGGAAAAAGCCGAGTGAATAAACGAAGACTGTGGAGGGGAGGAGGAGGGGAGGAAGGGGGTGAGGTCAGTGGGTCTCGGTGCGGACGCAGCGCGTAGGGGGGTGAAAAGGGGTTGAAATAGGAGAGCGAGGAGCGGGAAGGAAAATCCGGGGGAGTCCATGGGGCGAGTCGCGCGACGGTACGGGAATGTTGCGAACAAGTCCGTGCCTTCGCATAAACACGACGTCCCCGGGCTCGGGGGTTGCGCGACACGCATTCACCCCAGTTGATTTATTACCGGCGCTAAAAAGCGTGTAAGACACGCCTTTCTCTTCCTCCACGCGTGTGTGTGTGTACGCTGGAGAAAGGGACGAGTTTCCGTCGGGTCACCGCTCTCTCGTCCTGCGGGTCGCGAGTTTTCCACCCTCTTGCCCTTGCCACATCCGGCCTTGCCGACTTTCTTTATTCCCCTTTATTCTTCGCTATCGCAACGTCCCCTGCGGGCGCGCACCTTCGCTCCACGGGGCTTCTTCGCTGTCCTCAGCGCCAGGTCCAGCGACGATTCGGCTGTTTTGTCCGAGAGACTGAGCTACTGTTAGGGTAAAAGTGGGGAATATGGCCCGGTCCATATATCATTGATTTACGTGTTAATCGAGGTGGGCCATATTCACCACTTTTACCCTACAGGGAGATCGTCTGTCCTGCGCGGGTCTGTTTGAGTCTCTTCTTCGATGAGTCTCTCCGACCCGGAAAACTGATACTTGACGCGACGGCCTTTATCGTTCCGTCAGGCTAAGCGCCGCGGAGGCGCTTCCGCCTCCCGGCTGATCTACGGCAGGCGTGAAAAAGTTAAAAAGAAATTCCTTCGAGGACCGTAAGCCGGGAGTTTTTTTCCGCCGAGGAGGGTTTTTCTTCGCACGGGAGAAATGAGCCTTCGCTGGTGGAAGGAAGAGCACCGTGGTGGGTTTTTTTTTTACATGTAACACCTGCTCGGAGCGTACCTAAGCCTACGGGCCATTTGTCGGTACTCCAAATTGGCGAGCGTGCAGGAAAAATATTGCGAATGAGATGCGACTTAAAAAAATCCCCAAAAATATAGTTTTTACAATATTGTGATTTTTCTTCAGGGACTAAGAAGGTCGAAAACTTTTTGTGGTCCATGCTCACCGATTTTAACCCACCAAATTTTCCGTGCGGGGAAGATTTCTTGGGGTCGAGGCGCAAAGTAAAAAATAATCTCCGAAAATCAGAATACGAAATTTCGTAAAAATAATTACTTAATGGCTGAAGGACTTAGGACTATATTCTCACGACAACTTACACTATGTAATGCTATGTATCAAAAATTGTTCCATCTGGAATATTACTACTACTCTACTACTCAATAAATCCACTACTACTCTACTAATGACTTAAATAAGTGACAAACTTTGTTTCTTCAGGCTTGAATATACAAACCCGTCCTTTTATTTTCTTGACAATGTTAGTTTGTTCTTTTCATTGCAAAACTAGAGCCGGATGGTGCGATCTGAATATTACCAAATAAAAAATTGTCGGCGTTTGTGGCCAATAAGTTGCTGCAAAAAAATACAAACTTTTTTACTCTGCCCGAATTACAATCGGCCAGAGATGTGATTTTTTTCCCCCGATAAAGAGCATTTCTCGTCGCTGGAGGAAATCCTTGATTCCTCACGCCACGATCGACACAAAAATTGCAGAGTAGGTCCGAAAGTGCGTCATACAATCCCGATCCTTCGTATCCATTAGACGATCCCTCATTCTCGACGCGATGCAACTTTCGCAGTTTTTACCTCTCGTCCGTTCGGATGTAAAGCACGCGACCGGGCTGCGGAAGACATAAGCGGATGACGGGGGAGGAGACAGAGGAAAAAGAAAGATTAAAAAGAAAAAAAAAGGAGCGTTTGCCAGCGGGTGGTCCGGTCGTCCCAAACGCAATTAACGCCATAGCTGTGGCGAACTTGCCGAACTGTTTCCGCTAAAAGCGCGGAAAACTCTGTTCGTCCGTTCGTTCCCCTCGGCATCCCTTTGCCGGTTATATTTCCGCGCAGCCGTTTTACCCACTGGTTTTTCGACTACTATCCCACGGCTCGCCCATTCCGACGCGCCCGACTCCTCGCTCGCCCGATCACGGAACACGAAGAGGGCGGCGGGAGGGGAAAAAAAATTCGCTGTCGAAGCGACGCGCGAGAGAGTACACGTATATGTCCCGGAATTCCCCCGCGCCCTGGAGCCGGATACGTTTTATTTTATAGTGTCCCTCTTCTTTTTTAAAATCCTTTTTTTCAGTTTTATTTCAGAACGATGGCCGAGGAACGATAGCGAAGCGGGAGGAGGGCTTAAATGCCGGAGAATTTGTCGCGAGCGAAGTTGGACGTGCGGTGAGCGACGGAGAGAACGACGCTCCGAATGGAAATCAACGGAGAACGCCCGTTCGCTCTGTTCCGCGGCATATAAAAATTCACGTTTGAGCTCTCAGTTCGAGGATTCGACGAGACCGCGATATGCCGCGAATGCAGGCAGTGGCAATTTCCGCGTATACGCGCCTCTGCGAGCGATACCATAAAGTGAAATGACATAAAATTCTAAAGGTTTTTTTTGAAGTATTCTCTCTGCACGAGGTTACGTTAAATTTTTATGAAATGCATTCGAATCCCGGTCGCTCCGTGTCCGGTTTGTTTCGGGGAAAACTGCCGAGGCTTGTTAGGGAGGAAAAAATCTGACGCGAATGTGGCAGAACGAAAAAGTTGCCCTTTGGTGGAAACGCGTCGATGCTTTGACCACCGCGTTCTCATCGGCACGCGGTACTCTGCACGAAAGGCAAAGAGGTATGCCGAAGTGCGGAACGGAGTTTGGAGAGATCGTCGAAATTCCGGACGCCCGTAAAGGGGGGGGGGGGGGGGTTGGCAGGATTGGGCGAGGAAGCTGCGGCGGTCGACGCCAGCCGTGAGATTTCCCGGGGTGATCGTACCTCATCCGAAACTACCTGCGTCACGGTACGTGGCTTGTGTCTGACCAGCACGGGCCAGTCCCTACTGCGCCGCGGCGACCCGCAGCCTCGCTCGCACTCCGCTCACTCGGCTATGGATGGCGAAAGCCCGGAGTCGTTACTTATCGTTGCATCTCCATCAGCCCGTGAACTTTATCGACCGAATATTATCGTATTTCATCGGTGATATATTAACTTCCATGATTCTGAAGCTGAGAAGCCAAGATAACGAAGTTTCGTTACCGGGCGTCTTTGGCAGACTCGTCTTTTTCTTGATTTTTTTTTTTTTTTTTTTTTTTTTTTGGGTCTGCTGGATGTGAGGACGTCTGCATTGGCTCCGTGCATGAGAAACGTCCGAGCAATTATCGTCCATAATAGGGGAGAGTATTGGGGGAGAGGGTAATTAATAATTTATCATACAAGTTAATTAATAAACGCACTGGTATCTTTATTACACTCTCGTAAAACTATGGGACACATTTTTATAAATACTATAAAAATATATAAACGTTGTGTAATAATAAATACGAAGACATTTAGAGAACAAAAAAAAATAACAGTGATATTCATGACTGTGTCACTATTTTTGGTAATGAAGTTGCATATCCAAACGATAATCTGCCAAAGTCAGTTTGTATCGAACATTTTTTAAATCGAAACTTCACTTTCCATCTCAGATATTGAGATTCTCCCTCAGGTACCCGTTATTATCCCGCTCTCCCCTGACCGCCCAAGTGGGAATACCAGGATTTTTTTTTATTCTGCTTTTTTGAATTCCTTTTTTTTGAGTCGGTTGAAAATTAGAAAGTCCGAGTAATTATCGTTCATAACAAGAGAGAGTATTCGGAGAGAGTGTAATTAATAATTTACAATACAAGTTAATTAACAATCGTATCGATATCTTTATTACGCCATCTAGTAAAACTAATGAACACACTTTCATAAATACACTAAAAATATATGAACGTAGTGTAATAAAAAAAAGAAGTCATTTATAAAACATAAAAAAATCGTGATATTCATGACAGTCTCACGGTAATGTAGTTACAAAGCCAAACAACCCGCCTAAAGTCACTATGTATCGAAAAAATGTTTAAATCGAAACTTCACTCTGCACCTCAGTTATTAAGACTCTCCCTCAGGTACCCGACATTATCCCGCTCTCCCCGTTCTCCCAAGCGACAATACCATGGAAATCCAGGCTGTTTAATTATACTCGCCAAGCGAACTCTCCGCAAGTTCCTTCCCAGTCGTCAGTTTCATTTTATTCCGCGGTTGCACCGCGCCATACTCCGGAGCTCCGGCGAAACTGATAGCGGAGTCCCACGTCTCCAGTGACCCGCTTCTCGTTCTTATTGCCTTTCCTTTCATTCCTTCTCCCCGACCCGTTCGCCCGTACGGAGGGTCCGGCGTGCGGCTACGTGGTGAAGCAAAAGCCCAGAAACAGCGAGACGACGGACGAACCGCACCAGGAGTTACCCCGGCGAGGAGAGGGCGAATCTTGGACGGAGGGAGGAGCGCGGGAGGGCCGAGAGGGATGCGCTCGCGGGAGACGGGGTGTGGTAATTCATAAAAGTTTATCACCCCCGGAGAGCCATTTCTGGAAGAGCGGAGAGAAGAGCCTCATATCCCGTGAGTTTCAGAGCTGAAACGCCGGGGCAAAGAAAAGTCACGGTGCACCAGGACTGTAGGGAAGAGCGGGGCAAAATGAGGCTGCGGGGCAAAACGGGGTTTTTGGGCAAAACTAAATTTTCCAATCATTTTTGGATCGGACAAGGTGGCAAAACTGGGCAGAAAAGCCTGATGTATCCGATAGGGCGAATTCGGGCATCCAAAAATTATTGAAAAATGACACGTTTTGCCCAAAAACCCCGTTTTGCCCCGTTGCCCCGTTTTGCCCCGCTCTACCCTATGCATCGTGCGGCCAACCCCGGGACGGTCTCTTTCGATGGCTTTTTTTTATTATTATTTTTTTTATTATTTCATTCTCCCTCTCCATTCTCCTTCGTACGACTGGTACACCGGAGTGTACCTCTGATATCTCCGGGGACGTCTGGCGTCTCTTCAGTCTTCGCGGTGGTCTCGCTGCGTCGAGCTACGGACAAGCAATCCCAGAGGATTCACGTGGAAACCGTCGTTGGGAAACCGAGGAACGAGCTAATAAAAAAAGCGGAGAAACGGGCTCGCGGCGAACGGGGAGAGGAGGAGAACGAGGTGGACGAGGGGGATAAAAATGAAAATGAATTCGCGAACGGTGACTTTGGGAGGCTTCGGAGCTCGAGGCGCGCTCGTCGCCTCGCTCCTCCGCCCTCCGGCGCGCGGTTTCGGCGAATTTCTTCCTGCGCTCCGCCTCTGCTTCGGAGTTTTCCGACCGTCGGGAGCGAAATCGGAAAGTCGAGGAAGGTTGGAAAAAATAGGTATGTTAGGTAAACGCACCGATTGGCGGAGGTTTGGGGCGATAGCTAGCTTCAAAACCCAATTTTCGCTAACATGCATCGATCACTTTCGCGAGCAGCGGTAACCAATCTTGAGGTTAGAGTTTCTAGTTTTCGAAACACATCCATTAAATACTTTTGCGATATGTTGAGGAACTTTTATTCACGAAAACGCTGGGGAATGTGAATGTACCAGTGGACTGAACATGGCCCAAAGTTTCGGACAGACGTAATTTCCGAGAGGAATGAGGCACGAATGCAACTAGTTCGTCGTGTAGAAACGCGACTAAGAACAACTATTCTATTAATTTATCCAATAAAACATTCGTAGAATAATACATGAAATATGTTGCATCGAAGTCCAGCTAACATATCTCCTTTCGGGTCTTGCTCGATGTCCCGACACTGGGTCTCTCGATTCACGATTTCGCGTACCAGTGGCCGAACACAAAAATCGACTATCGCTCAAGCAAATGTAACAATTAAATTATTATTTAGGGAAGAGCAGGGCAAAATGGGACAGAAAATCGCGATGCATCGATGGGCAAAAAGTGGGCCGTCCTAAAATGATTTTTTTTAAACGCAATCATTTTATGATAACATCATTTTATGAGAATAATTTTTGCCCCATCGATACATCTGGATTTTCTGTCCCGTTTTGCCCCACTCTCTCCTATGCATGGTCTGTGCCGATATTTTGCATGCATATCAATTACTAATTGTAGATACTATTTTATCAGTAAGTACAATTTTTTTTTACCATTATATTCTTAAGAAACTTGAGTCTGCAGGCGAGTTGATCCGTAAATAGGACGCGTCCAGTCATTGGTACGTTTACCTCGTATCAAAACAGCGAGTACCGCAGATACGAGATATCAAATAGAATGAGGAAAATGCCGAAGACCGAACGGCGATCAGCGATGCAGATAGATGCGTTTGGCTCTTCAAGATCTGACACGAGAGACCCGTTCGAGGACGAAGGCGAGCTCCTGATTATTCCAGCAGCATCGATATGGAGATCTAAACGAGAACGTCTGATGAGAGCGCCACGGTGATGGAACGGAAAAGGAAAAGAACGCGACGGTAAAAGAAAGAGCTTTATCAAGGCAAAGCCGAAGTTCTTTCGCATTTTATTTATCCTCGTTCTTCGTTTCGGCGAACGATCTGCATAGTAAACAATAATTTCGTAAAATCGGAATACGAAGTTTCGTAAAAATTATTTTGATAAACGAGTGACAAACTCATTTGTTCCGGTTTGAATATACAAATCTGTTCTTCTATTTCCCGTGTCATTAATAAATTTAATTTTTACTTTTATTTGTAAAACTAGAGCTATCGTAAAATTAACGGATAAAAAATTGTCGAAGGATGTAGACAATAAGTTGTTGTAAAAAGTACAAACTTTTTTTCACTGTGTGGGCGGTATTTGATTTTGTGATTTTTAAGCTTAATTTTTATTTTACCTTTACGATATAAGCTGGAGTGACAGGAGCAAGCTATTTAAAAAACAATCGATTTTTTAATTTATTAGTTGAATGCAAAAGATTTTAGTTTTCTGGTTTACTCGACCTCACCAATACGGATCCGGAATTCTTGGCTTTCATAACGATTGACCATCGATCGAGTCGAAGATTCGCGAGCTATTGAAGACTTTTGTCCGTTCACTTGGCCGGCTATTTGTCAGCGAAAATCGTAATCTCGAATGAAATTTATGTTCGTACCGGACAGCGGTCATGATTTATCCCTTTTATGACAAAAATACCGCGATAAATTTGACAAACTTTACTTAAATTCTGTTTGCTCGTGGGATCCAGCAGAACTCACGAAATCGTTCCTCGTCACGGTTATTCGTAAGAAACTACCGAGGACGCGTTTGCTCGACCACGATATATATATCGTTCCCTCGGCAAGCCGAAACAAAGTTTAATGGAAACCAAATTCTCCCAGTGAAACGGGGCAGACGCATTGTCGAGGTTGAAGTTTTGTAACGGCGTCACAAAGTTGCCAGCGATTATCCTAGATTTTCTCGGGAGTAAGCGCGGAGAGAGATAAGCTGACTGGCTACGAACAGATTCCCGGAAAAAGCACAGAGAAACGTTTATTTCCAACGCGGGAATGTTAATTCTCGCGGAATCCCGGAATAATCATAATTAACTGAAGTTAGCGACGAATGTCATGTCCACAGACACACGTAGTACGACACAGACAATCCCGTATCGTTCTTCGCTCTGCGTGTTGCTGAAAAAGTCATGGATCTCTGTGACATCGCCGGAAGTAACGTCATAGAGATAACTGTTGAATTTCTCTCTACAAAAAGCCGAGTTTTTTCAAACAGAAATTTACCTCACGAAAAAAATGGTATTGCTGAAATGTAGAAAAAAATAAACATGTGACATCGCCGAATGTAACGTCATAAGATAACTGTTGAATTTCTCTCTAAAAAACGCTGAGTTTTTTCAAACAGAAATTTATCTCACGAAAAAAATGGTATTACTGAAATGTAGAAAAAAATACACATGTGACATCGCCGAAAGTAACGTCATAAGATAACTGTTGAATTTCTCTCTAAAAAAAACTAAGTTTTTTCAAACAGAATGTGACCTCACGAAAAAAAATGGTATTACTAAAATGTAAAAACA
This sequence comes from Ichneumon xanthorius, assembly GCA_917499995.1. NCBI lineage: Eukaryota > Metazoa > Arthropoda > Insecta > Hymenoptera > Ichneumonidae > Ichneumon > Ichneumon xanthorius. Next base: position 11,786,551 of record OU824205.1, on the reverse strand, counting down.
GAATACAAAACATGTCACGTCTCAGCGGTCGATTAATTATTAACGACTTGAGCTCTGGCGATTCGAGGGATGCGAATTACTTTTTCGCGGCGTTTCAGTGGTATTATGAAACTTGCTCGCGAAGCCTCAGAGGTAGTTTTAACGGCCGACATGTACGCGACATGTCTTTTCCCGATTTAATTTATTAAGGATTTAATTTATTAAATATTAATTTGATTAAAACGGGGATCGTTCTCCGAATGCAATAAATATTCTGTTCCTTAGGTTATTGCAGATTCATTGAAACGGGTTTAAATGGAATGAAAGCGACGTGAATGTGTGATACGACAATGGTTGAAAATGAATAATTGTTAGACTTTGACATTAACGAAGATTGACTCAATGTAATATAAGAATTTCGCCTAAAGAGTGACTGGTGGAAGACCAGCTCATTCACTTGAAGAGACTCGTGACCCACTTGGCGCATGATGAACCTAGACCGACTAATTTTGGTATAGGTTATTGCCATCTATCGGCCAAGAAACGCCGAGCTCGCAAGCCACGCGCGACCATTGAAAAAGACTCAAAGCATGAGAAACAATAAAGCAGACTCTCGCGTCTGGCGAGACCAGATATGGATTGCAGAAATTCGATATTTACGTCTGTTGGCATGAAACAAATAAAATAAAAAGAAATCGAGCATGAGAAAATAATTAAGTAATAGTACATTTCGATACGAGTGCGAAAAAACTTTTTCTGACGAGTGTGAATTTGCAGCACGAGCCGAAGGCAATCAAGGTACGAAAACGAGGGTTTTCGCACGCGAAGCGTGCGAAAAAACCGACATTTTCCCACCGAGTGATATAAAAATAATAAGTTACCGAGAAAATATTTACGCAAAAACAATAGCTGTGAGAGGCAAAACGTAACAAAACACATGAATGCGTTCCAGCTATGGTGTTGCGATAAGTCAATAATTTTAACATGTCCCTTCGCGAAATGTCTCACGAAGACGTTTATGCATTTGGAGGAACGGCTGCAGTGCAGCGTAGGAGTAATGTACCTGTATTATATAGCTGTACAACATATATGTATGCACATACCATACATAATACTGTAAGGTAGGGACGAGACTTTGCCGGTAAGCTTCGTACGTGGACTAATGACGTGGCCGTGTACATTTGTACATGTCAGGTGCAGGCCGAGAGCGGCGAAACTATCGACCAGGACATTAATAATGCACCGAGAAACCCTCCGTTCGACGGCACGACCGGTTCTCTCAGTAGTATAGATCTGGCCGGGTACCCACAGCCACCGCCAGACACAGGGAGAAGCAGCAGCACGCCGGTTGATCGACCAAGTGCTCAGAAGCGAATGGAGGTGAAAAACTGCTCATCCGCGTAACCTCGAATAACTGCGGTCAAAGTGTTTGACGTTTTGCGTAACTGAACGCTTCAGTCCATCGCTGTACTGACCTGGCTGTCGATTCTCGTACCGCTTGCCGTGAAATTAATTATCGCCGATGAAATTGCTTAAACCTCGGATGCGAGACTCATCGCTCATGAAAATCGACGATCGGAGCGCTGCAATTTTTTAATTAAAAAATTCAAAATTCATCCCATTTACCTCCTGCAAGGGATCATCAATACGAGGACGTTGATTGAGGTCGCGACATTTCTTCGCAGTCTATCAAACAAATTGAATACAATCGTCATATAATGTAGACCAGGCATTGCTCACCTCGGGAGATCCTCATCGTTCCAGTCAATCGCTGTTGTTTCTCGCATAGCTTACCGTCAAATCAATTATCGCCGATGAAATTGCTCAAACCTTGGATGCAAGACCCTTATGAAAATCGACGATCCAAGCTGTGCCATTTTTTAATAAAAAAATTTAAATGCATCCTATGGCCCATTTGCCTCCTACAAGGGATCATCAATGCGAGGACGATCATCGAGGTTGCAACATTTTTTCACAGTCCATCAAAGAAATGGCGTACAATCGTCATACAATGAGGACAAGGCATTGCCCACCTCGGGAGATCCTCATCGTTCCAGTCAATCGCTGTTGTTTCTCGCATAGCTTACCGTCAAATTAATTATCGCCGATGAAATTGCTTAAACCTTGGATGCGAGACCCTTATGAAAATCGACGATCCAAGCTGCGCCATTTTTTAATAAAAAATTTTAAATGCATCCTATGGCCCATTTGCCTCCTACAAGGGATCATCAATGCGAGGACGTTCATCGAGGTCGCACACATTTCTTCACAGTCCATCAAAGAAATGGCGTACAATCATCATACAATGAAGACAAGGCATTACCCACCTCGGGAGAACCTCATCGTTCGTTCCCCAGGTCCACTTCCGGTGTCCTCCGGGCATCGAATTCTCTCGTCAAAGCAAACAATGACCAGAGCCCTCGAAACAAAAGGCGGTGAATACAAGTTGTCGCGATGCTCAGGATATTTGATTCGATGCATTCCTGTAGCGCACCATTGCATCGTTGCGGCTTGTACTCGAAACTGGAGCTCCTTGAGGCACATGGCAGAGGGACCGGGTCGCGAGACAATTAAAAAAAAAACGCAGGAAGTGAAAAAACGCGGCGAAGACAGAGTAAAAAAAAGAACGCACGGAAGGCAGGGAGCATTAAAAAAAAAAGAGAAAAAAGTCGTAAAAACCCCTCGACATTTTTCACGAGAGACCGCCTGGAAGTTTCCTCGCGGCAGTGAAGAGCACACAAAGGTCTGACAAAAGTACTGTAGTACCCGCAAGGTCTTTTCACCCGGTACCCTTAGTCCCTTCGCAACTCGCAATTATATTTTGATTCTGTTGACCTCCTTACGAGCTTTTCAAAGCGACATTCGCCTCGCGGTTCTCTCCCCTCCGCCTCCCCTCCCGGTAACCCCATTGAAATATGTAAAAAGTTTGCGTTTTACCTGCATTACAAATGCCCTGTGTAGCCGCCATAAAGGTTTGCCGCGAGAATAGACACGGGTCTGGCGTTGTGCTAGCTGGGAGAAAGGAGTTGCACGGATAATACACAAAAATCTCAATTCAGATTGGTAAGAGCGGCCCGAGAATGGAAATATTAATGTTGGGCGGGGCGGGATAACAAGGTGTGCTTGTGGTCTATTAAAAATCCACCGCACACCACGGACCGTTCACTCCAGACAAGAAGCTGACCTGTCCGGCTGCGAGCGACAGCGGCCTTCCGGTCAACGTCATCGTCAGCGATACAGAATCCTCGAGCGAACCGCACCCAGTCGCGACTTCGCGATCGTGTCCCGCGTCCTGCGATGAGCGAAAGGAAATATGAAAAAAATGAAGCGAAGGCTCGGTTGCACCCAGAAAAATTATTAATTTTTACGGCCACCGTTTATTTGGTTCAAGTAAAATATTTATTTGACTTAAATAAATATTTACTTAATTACTCAAATTAAGTAAATAGTTGCTTAAATGAAATAAATATTTATTTGATTTAAATAAATATTTATTTAAATTGAGTAAATAGTGACTGAAATCAAATAAATATTTTACTTAAACCAAATAAGCGGTGGCCGTCAAATAAATTATTTTTCTGGGTGCGAATTTCACGAGGAAGCTCGCAATCGCAGCCTTCCGGTCAACATCATCGTCAGCGATGCAGAATCCTCGAACGAACCGCACCCAGTCGCGACTTCGCGATTGTGTTCCGTGTCCTGCGACGAGCGAAAGGAAATATGAGAAAAATGAATCGAAGGCTCGGTGGAATTTCACCAGCAAGCTCGCAACCGCCCCCTTATCCACGAACAGCACCAACGCTGTGGATTCTAGCTGCGCTTTCTCATAGCGGGGATAGCTCGATGGCCTCTCAGAATCTCGACGGTTCGTTCCTTTCCGCAAGCAAGGCGTTTCTCCAGCTGCATTCGCAGCGTTATAGACCGGCGTACGGAGTCGTATGTACATACATTGGGTTGTATATATATTATATATGTGCAGTCCGCGCAGGGAACGCTGAGGGGTAAGCGTGCAAAATGGAATTCCGAAGAGAGCGAATGCCCGAGGGAGGTCTGGAGATGAAGAGAGCAGGATGGGGATGGCCCGGGAAGGGTGGTCGTAAATTCTGGATAATCGGGACGAGTTCGGCTGTAACGCTACTGCAGGGGCCGGCAAGCGAGCGGGACGGCAAAGGGGATAAGGCGCGATCGGGTCAGACACGGACATCGCGCAGGGGATTCTCTCGGCCGTGGAGCTTCCGGGGAAACACACAGGTCGAGAATCGCGCGGATGGAGAGAGAGACCACCCTCTCGGCGTTATAGGCTCGGGGATTCTACGATCCGGCTTAGCTGCGGATGCTATTTATCAGCTATTGTTCGAAGGCGTTGGGATAGGCGAGGGCTCCGAGAACCCGGACGAGACGGAGAGCGGGGCGTCTCTTCGACCTAAGCCCCACTGTCCGGCCTCGCGTCCTTTGAGGACCTTCCTCTTGTCCACTGTGTATCCTATATAGTTACCGAGCAACCGGACAATGCCGCGCTTATACAAATACCTCTGTGCATTAACTTCATGCAGAATGGAGCCTGCCGTATTTCTGTAAGACATCTGGTACAGGTTTCACAGCGGTATCAACTACCGACCGTTCCGAGGATTTTCCTCTTCCTCCGGGCCGGCGAAACCGGCGAAACTGGAATCTCAGCGGAATTCTCGCACACTCCGCGATTCAACCGGGGAATATGCGCCGTTCCGTCGCATCGGACGGTTTGAATAAAGAAATAAACTTTCGAACTAGAGGATTAACGAATCCTCGAGAAAATACGGTGTCTTAGACCTTTGCGAGCGGAGCAATAAAACATCTGCGATACAGCGGAGTTCTTTCTAATAAAGACAGAAAAAATCCTTTAAAGTCGACAAGAATCACGAAAAGGTAATTCGCGAGTCAATGGGTATTTTATGAGCCCGCATATTGCCAGTACGGTGCGTCACCGCGCAAGGGTCAGCGTCAAGCGCTGAGCCTCTTTAACTGCCTAAAACACAGGGTTTCGGCAGGCGTCTCGCCCCCACGTAAAACTGCAATATCATTCGTCAACTCGAGTAAAATCCCTTCTTGTTTTTTCTATCAGCCAATTGCTCGATTCTTCAAATATCGCTCCGAATGTCTAAGACACTCCCACCTTTTTTACCTTTTGCCAAAACATATTTTCTAAAAACAGTCTAAGAACTTCAGCGGTAACGGACGGTCGCATCTTGGAGACCAGTACCAAACGACGCGTCACCGCGGACTCAACTAAAGTGTAGCAACTTCTTCAAAGTCAAATTGTCAAAGTTTAACATCATTAATAGTTCAAGTGAAATAGTGTAATAAATTATTGTGTTTGTTTCTATAACTAAATATTTTACTGATTTGTATACAAGTTTTACATCTAATCCTTCATAAATAAATTAAGATCGTTGGTGATTAATTTCCCTGACGGCATCTCTGTACCAGCGAGACTTCGTCACTGCCAGCGTGAATTCGGGCCTTACAACCCCGAACGGTCGTACCAGCACCGCGAGGTTCTGGCGTACAGAACATGTGCAACGGCGATGGTTCCCGATGGCGCGGAGGAAAAGGAACGCAGTTGGGAGTATAGGTTTTGTTATTACATCGGCATCGACTATTAATAATGGAATCCGTGACAGGACATCCCGCGAACGTTTGCGGTCCAGTTGCGTACGGAAGCTCATGCAGTAGCCAAATGCAGTCCGAGCTTCTGACCCCTCCGCTGAACCCATTTCCAACTACGGGCTATCGTTGCCACTCCTCGATTATGCAATCTCTATTCATTCTACATCGCTTTTATTCGTGTATACTGTGGTTATTTCCATTATTCCGTCTCTCGCTCGGTGGAACGGCGCGAGCCGGAACGTTATCGACGACACAGCAGGGACACTGGGTACAATCTACGATACGATCGCTAATCGAATTGCCGATATCCACGTGGTAGCTACCAATTAATACCGGAATTTACTGGCTGCGCGAGAACGTTTACTTTTTGTTGAAACTTCGTTGCTCGTTTTGTTGTTATCGCGTTCTTTCTCTTTATCGCATTCTGGTCGCCACTCTGTGAATCACAATGGGCCGAGGTTGTGCATGGTTTTACTGGAGAACTACGGTGTTACCTAACTTGCTCGATTGGAAGACGGTAAATCATCGTAAAGTCGAGTGTATATCGTTGTTATAAAAAAAACGGCTTTTTTCCTCGTCGAGATTTATCATCCGAACTCCACCCAACTCTACGGCGTTTGCTCCGGTTCCTACTAACGACGCCATGTGAAATCTTCCCGTCTCCCTCCGGAGGAGGTAAAAACGTGCGAGTTCAATAATCGAGCGATTTACTTGGGCGTGGCGATTGCGGAAGGTCCCCGGCGAATTCGCCGATAGTTAATGGAAGGGTTCGCCAACTAACTCGTGAAAAAACTTGCCATTTGGCGTCGTGAACTTCACCCTGTGTCAGCATTGGAATAGTTTACATGTCACAATGTGAATCCCTACGATAAACTCGCAGCCGAAGTTCCACCCACATTTTTTTTTCCAAAATCAATTTCGCAATTTAGGGATCAATTTTTTCAGGATCCGATCCTGACATCCGGTTCCGAATGTTTCATACGTTTCAAGGTAGGGTAAAAGTGGGAAATATGGACCGGTCCATATATCATTGATTTACGTGTTAATCAAGGTGGGCCATATTCACCACTTTTACCCTATCCCAATTTTTCGCAACAGGTTTTCCTGAGTCCCTCACTAAGGAACACTCACATGGTCTTCGGTATGAACGGGCATGCCCACAAAAATGGCCAGCAACACCCGCAATGGTCGCAATTCTCGGAGTTTCCTCATCAACGTCACGAGAGAAGAGTCAGTCGCACAGAAGCGAGTGATACTCTCCCGAATGCCGGAAGGCAACGGGGTAGCGGAAAGTGGCGCGAGGCGCTGGGAGGGAATGGGCGAGGGGAGAGACCGCGCTTCGTTATAATGAAGTCATTTGCGTGCTCCTCCGGGTGTGTCGTCAGGGAGGCGGGACGAAACCGAGGTTCTCCACGTCCGGGTGCATAGCGGCGGTGCGTCGCGTGTACCGCAAGGGTGGTGTACAAAGGTGACACGTTCCCGAGAGTCGTGCGGCAGCCTAGTCCGGGACAGCTGGGTGCTCGCAAGAGATACGAGAGAAAGACGCGAGGAAACAGAGAAGAGCGCGATTTGCGCGCACAGACACAGAGACACACAGGCGAGACAGTCGGATAGTCGCACTGGTGCACCAGACCGTCGTGTGTTCGCGGTGCTGCGCCTGAGAGAGGACTAATTTCACCCGCTGCTTCGCGTATAACAAATAACCTCCGACGTCAGCTGTGCGGGTTCCGAAGGGTGCGACAGAGCAGCCCCGGAGGCGCCCGGAGCTTAGGAAAACTCTCGGGGAAGACGAGGAGGACACGGGCGTCAGGGACGAGGGAACTTGAATCGAGGTGGATGGCAGAAGAACCACCGAGCTGTGCACTCGTGCTCGCGACACACTGCGACTACCGAAAGTTAGACCGGTGACTGGGCTGAGCGTAGACCGGCTGAAGGATATAAATCTGAAACTGCGGGAATTTAAGCAGAAGCTAAGGTGAAACGAGACGCGCAGTGGTTGTACATCGTTTGCCACTGCACCCGACCAGCTGCTCATCGGATCGTTTGAGAAGGCAATGGAAAGCTGATTCTTCGTTGCGCCACGCAGATATCTCGGGTACCGGTGGAAGAGGCAACGGGTAAGAGAACTTGGGCTAATTACACGCTCCGCTGAAGTTGAGTTGGATAATTCGCGGAACGAAGGTTGTCTCTCGATGCTTGCCTCGTGCAACTTCGGTGTATATTTGCGAAGGGAAGTACCGAGAGCCGAAAGCTTTAATGTGTTACTGACGCACCTGGAACCACGTGATTCTTGAATGTCTTTGGTTTAAGGTGAAAGTGGCGAATATGCCTCAACTCGATTAACAGGCAAATCAATGATGCATGACCACCATATGGTATTCGCTTCATATATCCATTGTGGATTTCAGTTAGAAGAAAAACCTGGTTTTTCTGGTTTTTCTATCTTGCTGGAAGTCTTGACGGAATCAGCACCACATCTGGCAAGACTGAATGTCCTGATGAATGTCCTGATGAATGTCCTGATGAATGTCCTGATGAATGTCCTGATGAATGTCCTGATGAATGTCCTGATGAATGTCCTGATGAATTTCCTGATGAATGTCCTGATGAATGTCCTGATGAATGTCCTGATGAATGTCCTGATGAATGTCCTGATGAATGTCCTGATGAATGTCCTGATGAATGTCCTGATGAATGTCCTGATGAATGTCCTGATGAATGTCCTGATGAATGTCCTGATGAATGTCCTGATGAATGTCCTGATGAATGTCCTGATGAATGTCCTGATGAATGTCCTGATGAATGTCCTGATTAATGTCCTGATTAATGGCCTGATTAATGTCCTGATTAATTTCCTGATTAATTTCCTGATGAATCTCCTGATGAACGTCTTGCTAGACACCTACCTGGACGTCTTTCTGAATGCCTTGTGTCATATCTTCGATCCCGTTAAGACATCGAGCAAGATATCAAGCAAGACCGGGTATCAATGACGGGCAGTGTACCACGTTACCCCGACTCGATAGAAAAGGCTGTCGCTAAGGGAGATGCAACGGACAATTCTCGTGGTCCCAGGCGCGCGCTGCGTCGCGAGAGTCGCGAGAACCGAGAAATAACACGAGACACAGAGGACGGAATGAAAGAAGTGAAAAGTGTCCGGACCGCGAGAGATCGATGCCCCAGGAAAACTTGCCGTCCTCGCGCGCGCGTTCTCGAGCTGCTGGGCACGGCCTCGTAAAAGTCCGGCGAGAGCTCGCAAGCGCCATTAACTTCGTCGGCATTTTATTGCCAGGCGGTTTTTGATTGGCTACTCTCTCCCTCGGACTCATTACTCTTTTACTCTATCGCGTTTTCCTCCGCTGTCCTCGTACTCCGGTGGGACAATTATAAATCTCTCGACGATCTCTCTCTCCTCCTTTCCACTCTATTCCGCTTCCTATTTCGCCCCCGCCGCCCCCCCGTTCGTACGTCGGTTGTGCCGACGTCGCGTCGTTTATGAGCCGCCACATAGCCGAGCTGTGACCTGGATTTGTATTTCAGCTGCGTTTTCCCCCCTCTTCGACGGCGAGCTAGCGCCGAAAGTAGGATGCCGAGGATTCGCCACGCATGCACCGATTACCCTTCAACGCGGGGCTTCCCCATTATGGACTCTATTATGTTTGCTGCACGAGACCCCAGCAAACAGCGGTGCAATTCCATTTGCGTACGTCGCAACAGGAGTACAGAGATGAAGACTGCAAAGGAAATTCAGGATATTCGCCCGTGGGAGTTCCACCACGAATAACTAAGTTTCATCGATGCGTTTCCACTTTTCCGCTGGATTTAATACAGCCCGGAGTCGCGGCGCAGTCGTTCGAGCTATCCCCCAGGATGCAAAGGTTGGATTGTTAAATTGGATATTCGTCTCGAGGCGAAACGTTAGCTTCGTCCCGCTCGCGATTGTACCAAAGAAGATGCACCGGAAGAACAAACGCCGCCTTCAGACGTCCGCGACAGACGAGCAGGAACGGAATTTCGAATACCGCGTCGAATCTGCTTCGTGCGTTTGTTCATGCGCGTTTCATTGGCAAAAACAAACCGGCGGCCGCCCTGCGGGACGGAAAATAAATCCTGCTCGCGTTACTTCGAACGTCGTTTGTTTTTTCTAAAACTCGCCTGTTGGCGGTTTCATGCGAGATAGACGAGAAATTGTCTTTGGACAAGGGAACACTGGCTGGCTGCAATGGTTGGATTGTTAAATTGGATACTCGTCTCGAGGGGAAGCGTTAGTTTCATTCCGCTCGCGAACAAACGCTGGCTTCGGACGTCCGCGACTTCAGACGAGACGGAACGGAATTTCGAGTACTGCACCCGATCTGCTTCATGCGTATTTTATTTACAAAAACAAATAAATCCTGCTCACGTTATTCGAGCATGATTTTTTTTTCTAAAACCCGCCTGTCGGCTGTTTCATGCAAGATGGACAAGAAATTGTCTTTGGGCACGGGATGTCAGGCTGGCTGCAAACTTTGAATTGTTAAAATTTTCTTTGCTGCGCTGTGGTTGTGGAATGGACAATTTTGGGTTTTCTCTTCATCCGATTTTTATCGAAAAGATTTCTTTACTCCTTTACGTTTGGATTGTTAAATTGGATACTCGTCTCGAGGCGAACCGTTAGTTTCATTTCGCTCGCGATTGTACCAAAGGAGATGCACCGGAAGAACAAACGCCGACTTCAGACGAGACGGAACGGAATTTCGAATACTGTACCGGATCTGCTTCATGCGTTTGTTCGTGCGTCTTTTATTGGCAAAAAAAATAAAATAAAAAACAAACTGGCGACCGCCCTGCGGAACGGAAAATAAACCCTGCTCACGTTATTCGAACATCGTTTGCGTTTTTTTTCGCCCCGCCTGTCGGCTCTATCATGCAGGATACACGAGAAATTGTCTTTGGGCAGGGGATGACTTGCCGCTTCAGCTGCTGCGAAGGCCGCGTCGACGGGCTTTCCGACGCCACGTGGGTGGATTAGCGGCGACGCCGAAGATCGAGGCCGCATCTCCTGAATCATTCATGACCGGGCTCCTCTGTACACGATACCCGTGCTGATAGCGCAGCTGCGACCGAAGCCGCTCCGACATGAACTTTTACGCTTTCCCCATCGTCGCCCTCACGCGCACCGACGTTTTGCCGGATGCTGTATCGTTCGCCGTAATGGATATGTCGCGAATCCTCCCCGCATCATCGACGAAACGAGAATTTTTCGCATCGTTTCACGACCAGGAAGTGATTGGACGGGACGGCAGGTGCTCGTCGGGCGGAGCGAGTGTCTCTACGAAAATTAACTGCCAGTCTGTGTACGTTAACCCGTTGAAATGTTAAATTAAAAGTCACGATGGGCGGAACGGTATTGAAACATGATTAGACGATGCGCGCTGATGATGTTCGAAGCGGACTCAAAGATGCTATCGGATGCGATGGAGTTGGGCACATTTAGGGTAGAGTGGGGCAAAATGGGGCAGCGGGGCAAAACGGGGCAATCTGGTAAAACAACATTTTCTAATAATTTTTGGATCGAACCGCAAAACGGTGCGGAAAATCCTGACGTATCGACGGGGCGAACGCGGGCATCCAAAAATTATTGGAAAATTTAGTTTTACCGATTGCCCCGTTTTGCCCCGCACTGCCCTACATCTCCAGCACTCACGACTCTACCGGACAACAACTCTACCCAGAAAACATCTCTCCCCAAACAACTGTTCCGGATGACAAGTCTACACTGATAAAAAAATACTGTTGAATCAACTAAGATTCGGGCAGGGACGTTCATAAATATTTTGTTGGTAACAGCTAAAAAAAATGGCTACTTCAACAATTTGTTGGGTGAGTTTACCAAAATATTTTTGAGTCATTAAAATATTTTGTTCGTTCAACTAAATACTTATTCGAACGTCCCTGCTCGAATATTTGTTGATACAACTGTACTTTTTATCAGTGTACCAAAAAGACAGCTCTAACAACTCTACCACATAATCTACACATTCTACACCATAGAATTGCCGTTGCGTTGATCTTTATTCTTCAACTCTAATGCTCTTCTTTGAGCCATTGTGAGTAAAATAGGGGAGAGCGGGGCAAAATGGAACAGTGGGGCAAAACGGTATAACGGAGCAAACCGCAATTTTCCAATTACTTTAGAATGGTCGCGGTGGTGCTGAGCGGGGCAAAACGGGGTCGAAAATCCGGATGCATCGTTGGGACAAAACGGGGCATCCAAAAATAATTGGAAAATTGCGTTTCCCCCACTGTCCCGTTTTGCCCCACAGTCTCATTTTTGCTCCACTCTCCCCTATGTGGTTCCATCATAACTACGCTTGGTTGACTCGATTCCCTCGACAGGCTGATCATAACATACGAGCGAAACAAGTTATGCGTCTTCACGTTAATGTGAGACCTGCACATCGTTCCTTCATCTGGTTAGTCCCGTTTTTCCATTTAGGCAGAGAGGGACATTTTTATCAGGTCCAAGCATCGCGCCATTCCTGCACTGAGAGAAGGATCTAGTAAAAATTACCGATCATCTAAGAAAAATTACCATAGCACATAGTAGTTGGACGCCAGGGCACTACGTATGGCAGAAAGTCTCAGATTATCCAACAATTTTTACCATAATATCTAAGAAAAATGCTTATAAACCCGGTACCTACCATAGGTGGCGTCCTAGCGCCCTACTACTATGTGCTATGGTAATATCTTTGAAACAATATAGTCATTTTTACTAGACCCTTCTCCCAGTGTGACAGGAGATCAGCGCAGGGGTGACGAGTGAGAAGCGCCTCGAATCACCCGGTCGCTCCGTTCCGGGCCGCTGAGCGTGCGGCAAAAAACGACCCCTCGTTTCATCTTTATTCGAATAAGAGGCAAATTAGATTGGTAGAAGAGAAAGTTTCGAGGGGACTCTTTTCTTCGCCCTTACTTTCTTTTTTTCTTCCTCGTCCTTACTGTCGTTTCTTTGTGCGCTTTCACGTACAAGTCGGATCTCAGCGACGTCGTGACGAAGGGCAACGTTCCCCGCTCGGCCGTGGCAGGCTGCTGGTGTACACGCGGCACTCGGAAGCCAAAGGGACGAAGGGCGAGGGGAGGAAATGGTCGCAGGGCGGAACGAAGCAACGAAGCGCAAACAGCGGAAAAAGTTTCGAAAAGCGAGGATGTCGCGGTAAGTTTTTCGAGGACGTCTTGGACAAGCCGGCGGCGAACCGGAGGATTGCCCTGCTCGACTTCTCCCTTCGCACTATCTCCACCCTTTCCAACCCGAGGGAGAAACTTATATACGACCGGCGAAATTCAAAAGAACAAGGCATGCGGCACAAACTGTAGGGGCACCGGAAAGTCGCCCGTACCGTTACGGTATCCACGGGGCGTGCGGCGGCGAAAGTGATCTTGACACGCTGTCTCGGCCCTCGCGATAGAGAGATGAAAAAGCAAAAGAAAAAAAAGTCACCGTCCCTTATCCAGTCGGTCGCGGAAGGCTGCTTCTCAGCCGGTCCACGAACTTGCCATTATGTTTATTATTCGATATATCAACATATTAGTATTCCGGGAGGGTGCGGGCGTAACGTTTTATCGCGGCAATAAAGGTACTGTGGGTAGGGTCAGTCATGAGCAAGCGGCGGAGGGTTTAAGTGATTGATATGGCAGCCAGCGTAACCAACGATGAATGCACTGACATTATTATTATTAAATTTTTTTCATATCTTGCTAAGTGCAATCTTAGGGCGGAGCGGGACAAAGTGGGACTGTGGGGCAAAACGGGATAAGGGAGCAAAATCCAATTTCCCAATAACTTTTGGACGATGGAGGTGGTAAGTGGGGCAAAACGAGGTTAAACATCCCGATGTATCGTTGGGATAAATGTGGTGTCCAAAAATGATTGGAAAACTGAGTTTTGCCTCACTGTTCCATTTTGCCCCGCTCTCCCCTGATCAAGGGGAGGCTGGAGGTGAACGTGCTCAAAAATACTTTTGTGGTTTTTCTTACGAACCATCTGTGTTATTTTTTATTACTTCAGACGTCGATTTCATGAAGCTGCCGTCAAGGAAAATTGTGGCCATTTTTTTTTCTTCTTGAAGTCCATTTCTTTCGCTTTGGAAGTGGCGTTAACGTTTCCGATATTTTTCCATTGGATAATATATTGCAACGTTCGGAACAAAGGATCCTCGAATTGTTATAGAGAGTTCGGGGTTTTGGGTTGATTCTAACGGATATCGGTGATAACCCATCGTGGGAACGGCAGGGAGAGCGGGAGTGTGTATTCGGGAGCTTGTGGGTCACCGCGGGTGAGGCTCGCCTTAATCCGTGGAAGCCGCACGGCGACCCGAGGATTTACGACCGGTCCAGCAGTAAAGGTTCAACGAAATCAACGAGAGTGTATATCCCCATTTCCTAAATCTTGGGTCATTCCTTTGGTCGTGAGAGCGCGCGTATGGCACGTGGACGCGCTCCCCGTCCACGAAAGACTCCCGCGGTCTTCGCTCTCCTCGTCCGAACTTCATCGGGGCACGTATAGTCCCACGTGGCCGGCGACGGACCGACCGCGGCCGCGTGATAAATATTTTATCGCCGGTAAAAACCGCGTCGGACATACTGCAGTCTGGAAAAGTCTGGACTACGTAGCAACCGACTAAATTTTCTTTTTAATCAATTTTTTCCCTTAAGGTCGCAATAAATGCGCCAATCTCCGTTTTCGTACTTTCGCTCCACAAACGTTGGTCAATTTCGCGGCGATATTTAGAAACGCGTAACGCGACGGTGAAAAAAAAAAATAATATTCGGTTTTAAGATTCTTAAGATATTTTTCCTTAGATAAAAAAATTAGGCTCGCTTATCATTGCGATGGAAAACTTGGGCTTGCGTTCCGAATTTTCTTGTTCTTTTTCTAAGATTATTTGATGAAAAATGTTTTTGACGATCTACCGGATTTACCACAACCAAATATCTGACGTGGAACAAAATTCTTTAAGAAAAGGGGATTGACATTCTAACCAGTAAAAATAAAGAGAATCGCATCACGTCCCAATGTTTTTATTTTCTGAGAGAAAAATCACAACGCATAGCTGAAAAAAACGATGCACAGGTAAAAACTGCGTGGGAGATACTGCAGTCTGGAAAACACTGGACTACATAGCAACCGACTAAATTTTGTTTTTAATAAATGTTTACCCCTGAGGCTGCAATAACAGTCCCGATCACCATTTGCATACTTTCTCTCCGCCTGCCCGCCCTCACTTGTTCCACAAACGTTTTTCAATTCTCCGGCGATATTAAGAAACCCGCAGCGCATCGGTGAAAAAATAGTACATTACGATACTAGTGCGATAAATCTTAACAATCTCAAAAACGAATATTCATTAACTTCACTCGGTTCGAAAATGTCAGTTTAAATAATTGAATAATCAACGAGAAATGTTTTTCACGATCGATCGGATCTATTACATGAAATATCTACCAGAACGTGTTCCAGATTTCTTTAGGAAAAGGGATTGACATTCAAACCCGTAAAAATAAAGAGAATCGCATGACGTCCCAATGTTTTTATCTCCACGGAGAAAAATCACAACATATAGCTAAAAAAAAAAAGTTGCACTGGTTCTCGATATTCGCGAGCCAGAGTAGGTACTCCTCCGTTTCTATGGCCCAAAACCGATTGGCAGTGTCCCAGATTCTCGGTAATTTTCTTTGGACTCCTCTTCGGATCTTTGCTTCTCGTGCCGTAACAATAAGACACACATACAGGTATATTATCCGCCATTGCATTACCGATACTCCGCCGGTGCTCTGCCAGTACTGGCGCACAATACTGGCCAGACTTTCTCAGGGATGATCAAATCCCGAGGAAAAATCTCGAACCCTCCGCGGCCTTTCCACTCCCGACTTTTCTCTAAATCGCCCGCCATCTTTCTCCCCTCTTTCTCCCACTCATCCCGGAGACTCTAATTCGATGACGAGTTTTCCGAGCGAGCTGCGGCACGGGAGCTTCAACAGTGTCCCTCGCATTTACGTCCGGACGATTTAGTTCCTGCGCTGCAATGCACCTCGGCGAAGCATTCTCTTTTTACACCGACCGAACACACACACACACACACATACATATAGAGAGTGGAGTATGCGCGCTATGCCGAGGCTCCCTCGCGGTTCATCGGTCCCGATAAAATTCCGCAAGCGTATAAAAAGGCTAGGCCAATCAATTTATTCAGGTCTACCTGCCGTTAGTCTCAGTTCTCCGTGCCTCTCGATTTTCCAGCTGTTTTATACTCTCCCTCCCCCCGCCCTCTCCCCCCGATATTTAGATTTATTTATCGGAGAGAAGCTGGAACGAACAGCAACGCTGGGAACCGGAAGGGAGAAGCAGCCGTCGAGCAACGGCGCGAGATCCTGAAAACGGGATTCGAAGACTCCTAATTATTTCGACGCGTTCGGTCTAACGTCCCGGAAAATACGGAATCAGTTCGCGAAGCTCACTCGGCGAGGTTTGCGCGTCCCGTCGGAATATATTCCGATCTCCGCGAGCTCGCGGGGGTTCTGAAAAGGTCGGAGGTCTTTATTAAAAATAAGAATTATTAAACATATATGCATACTGTACTTTTTTTCTACATGTGTCGCTTCACAGAGCTTCACAGTTCTGTTGTCCGAACTTTCGTACCAAAGGAAACGAAAATGACATTCGAAGTTTTTGAGCTACGGTCCCTATCGATTCGAATAATCGAGGTTCTACTGTACTCGCTTTTTTTATACCAATTTTATACCAACGCTATATTTTATACCAACAAAATGCTTGAGATCGAGTATTTTTTGTTATATTCGGAGTGCCGGTGAGATTTTCATTTACACTGTAAAAAAAATTCGTATGGAATTTAATGTAACGGACTGGAAGTTTTTATGCAAGAACTTGGAAATTATATTTCATGTTCAATTGTGATGAAAAAATGAAAGTTCAGTATATTAAAAACATTGGGAATACTTCATTTTTAATAATTTACTTTAATTTTATTATGAAAGTACTATAATTTTTATAATTTACTTTAATTTCAATGAAAAAGTATATACATTTTTTATCACAACTGCACATTAAATTTAATGAACCAGTTTTTGCATAAAAACTTCCAGTCCGGTACATTAAATTGATAACTTTTTTTTACAGTGTACGTTTTTTAGCTTCAAGTGTGTGTTTATCGTCACTAAGTGTTCTTTTTTTTCCATTGCCCTTTCCTTCGCCGTGTATTCCGCTGGAACTTATTTGTGTCCCCGCCCGCACAGATGTGTCTATCCAACTTCCGATTTCCGCGAGATACAGAAAACGGGATTCGAGGATTTCTAATTATTTCGACGCGTTCGGTCTAACGTTCCGGAAAATACGGAATCAGTTCGCGAAGCTCGCTCGTCGAGCTTTGTGCGTCCCGTCGGAATATATTCCGATCTTCGCGAGCTCGCGGGGGTTCTGAAAAGGTCGGGGCTCTTTCTCCCCGCTGGCGGGCCGACTGACGCGTGAGAGAAAGCTCTCGCGTTACGATCGAACGGGGAAAGCCTGCAACCAGTCAGTCGAACGATCAAGCCGCTGGCTAACTTATCCAATCTTCGTAGCTTTTGCTCGGAAGTGGAATAAAAATTTCTATGGCTCTCGGTAGAATTCCCGGCGCGATGCGAGTTCCGCCGGTGCATCGAAAGGAAAGGTTACAGGTATGTATGCGCCTGTGTGCCGGGCTACGCTGTTGCAAAAGCTACTCGCGCTCGCTCGATCGATCAATTCTCATACTCGGCTGCCTCCCGCGATTGCACAAATATCTGTACGTGTGGAACTTGTTTTTCCAACTCGCTCGATTACCGTCGGTATAATCAGCTATCCGGGACTCAGCCTCGCGAATCTCGGCTCTCGTTGCACGCTGCATTTCGCGCCGAGAACACGAGGCGGGGCGGAGAAGCGGAGAATCTTATCCCTTGGCGCTCGTCGCGAGTTTCGCGCTTCGCAGACGAGCCGCGAAACCGCGAGATTTCGGAGATTCGGATTTCTATGCTCGCAGCCTCTTCGTGCTTTCTTGACGACCCGTCGGTCCGGAAATCAACCGTGTACAGACTGAAAAAAATATTCGCTTGCGGACTGTCAATGAACATTTTTTAATTTCTATTCTTTTCCTAATTCTTACAATTCCATGTCGTATTGAAACAACGACGGCGAGACTGTTAAGGTGACATGTTATCGTTTCAATCCCGTATGGAATTGTAAGAAGTGAAATAACAATTTTTTTTTTCTTTGGCAACCCTCATGCGAATTTTACTTGAGTCGTTGATATTTTTTTTCAGTGTAGAGGTTCTGCTGTGGGTTGAAAAAAAGGAAATAAAAAAAATGTTTTCGCATGCACGCACTTTACGCACAGCCCGGGTTAGACTTGCAATGATCGATCAATTCTCATACTCGGCTGCCTCCCGCGATTGCACAAATATCTGTACGTGTAGAACTTATTTGTTCTCATCGCTCGATTTCACCCAGAAAAAAAATTTGTTTGATGGCCACGGTTTATTTGTTTAAGTAAAATATTTATTTATATAAATATTTATAAGAAAGATAATTTATTTGACGTTCGGCTCGTCAAATAAATGATTTTTCTTGGTGTGATCGAAGATCCCGAGAATCTTATCCCTTGGCGCCCATCGCGAGTTTCGCGCTTCGCAGACGACCCGCGAAACCGCGAGATTTCCGAGATCCGAATTTCCATGTCCGCAGCCTCTTCGCGCTTCCTCGACGACCCCTCGGTCCAGAAATGAACCGCGCATACCGGTTGTTCCATGTGTTGAAAAAAAAGAACAAAAAAAAAAAAAATGTTTTCGCATGCACGCAATTTACGTACAGCCCGGGCGCGTTAGACTTGCAACGAGGAACCGGATTACCATGGCGAAACAGCGCCGTTGGGAAATCCGGGCACGCCAGCCGAGAGACACCCACAGTAACCGAAAAATATGCCGCCTCGTGCAAAAAATTTCGATATACCCTCTTGTGTATTTCTATACAGCGACCGTACCGGAAGGAGTTTTCTGCGGCGAGGAAGATACCTCACATGTTTTATTCAATGTTTCTTTCTCGACTCCCGAAGAATCGACTCTATCCCATCCATGTGCCATCCCCGCCGTCGTCGGCTCCTTCGGATGCGGCGCCGAGTGAGAAAAATTCGTGGATGAGGTTTCGTCGACGTGCGAACGAAGCTTTCGACGAACATTTTTTCACGGGCCTTAACGATTTACGATGCATATTAATTCGCACTCTCGCCTCGTCCAGAGTTCGGGAGGCGGCTGATGGACGAAGAGGATTCGTGCAAAAGTGAGATACCGTTCAGAACGGATGATATAGCTGGCAAGAGCATCCGCGTGGAAGGGTAGCGATGAGGTAACGAGATAATAGAGCCGGCATAGGACCGCATGACTGAAGTTGCCCTCCTAATCGGTTGAAGGGCTTTCCGTTGAGTGTTCCCATAGGGTGGTTGAAACACAAGAGGCACGTAACAAGTGAGGGCTCGTCTCTCTCTTCCGGCGCGTAGAACGATATAGAAAGGGATGAAGTACGGTGCGACAGGAATATAGGCGAGGGGGAGTGAGAAGGGCGCCGCTCGGAGAGAGCTTGGTGGGCTTTCAGCACGTCGGGTTACTCCTGTTATTACGTTACACACAGTAGTATTATTCTTATCGGAGCGCCCAGCCACTGGGGAAGGTCGGTTGAATTCGCGGTGGAGTGAATTGGCGAACAGCTCGCGAGCTGTTCGCCAACCCTTTCCGAGGCACTCCTGCGGTAAACGCCGGCCGGAAAGCCAGCGAGAGGATTCGCCGTGGCTTATCTCGAGGAAAGAACAAATATCCGGCTTGCGTTATAGAGGGAGGGCTCGCGACTTGTCCCACCGGCTTATCGCGCATGGACGCGTATATCAGCGGTCTCGGTGGGGGGTAAAAAGGGAAATCGTTTAATGACGTTGTCAGGGAAGCGAGGGCAATCAGCGAAACGCGGTGGGTGGAAGGCAAGCGGCGCTGAGGCGACCCGACGGGGAAGTAAGGCGAATCGTCTCGGCGATCTGTCGCGCTCGAGTGACTTTGAGAGCCTGGGTCGGTATCGGGAATTATGATAAACTTTTTTTTCGGTGCGTCTTCTCATTCGATCGTAAATTTTACCGGCCGTGAAAAATCTTGATTAAGGTCTTTTTTTAGCAGTCGCGGTATTTTTGATGCCCTTGAAGAGACGGCGATAAGAGCTGCGAGGAACTTCAACGAGAAAGAGTCGACGAGCGCACGGGAGTTCGGAGAGGATTCAGAGGGGAATTGCGAACACTTCTCGATGAGATAAAAATCGGAAAAAAATCAACCATGTGGAAGATATGAAAAACGATTGATTTTGCACAATAATAATTCCAAAATGTTATTAACAATTTAACAAAAAAAAAATTCCAAACCTAACTTTTTTTTAATGAAAAAGATTTGTTAAATTTTCTGAATACAAATGAATTTTTTCAGAATTTCGTGTAATTTTTGAAAATTGTGTTTGTTGAACAATTTGTTGAACAATTTTCATGTTCATTCATTTGTTAATAACATTTTGGAATTATTATTATGCAAAATCAATATTTTCAGCATCTTCCATACGCTTTACTTTTTTCAAATTTTTATCCCATCGGAAAATGTTCGCAATTCTCTCTGAACTCACGTGAGCTGAGGCTATGCGCCAGTACTACCTTAATTCCACAGGTCGAAAATATATCCCAGAGCATGAAACCTCCGATTCGAGCGCCGATACATATTCCGCACCGTTTATACGGACTCTCGAAGCATGCATAGTCCGTCTGACCCGCGATAGAAACGGAATATTTATAGAAAACAAGAACCGATATTCTTCATGAATATTGAAAACAAGGATACACTTTTTCGATTTTTTAATTCTATTTATTTACTCTTTCGCTGAATCCTCTGGAAGCGCAGAGATGAAAAGACGAGGCGGTATAGTTGCTGGCGTATCGGGGCTGGGTGGGCTCGCTTCGACAGCGAAGCATGTATGCATACCCTTTCGGACGAGCGGCGAGTGGAAATCGCGGAAATGGGATATGTGAAGAGAGGGGAAAGTGACGCGGTCTTCACAATCGGGTGATTTGTGTGTCTAGCCTCGGGGCCATTACCGAGAGCGGGGCCGGCGACCACCCTCCTTTCCCAGGATTTTCCCGAGGGAACATCCGCACTACGCGCCCGTTGTATTGTCCAAGTCCCGATCCTCTCTGCGGCTACCGCACCGCACTGTAATGTACCGCGTACTTACATCTGTAACCGCGCACCTATTCCGATCTATCGCGTGTACCTATAATGGCTGCGCAGTGGCAAGTGTACACATCACATTATATATACATACATGTGTTCTTACTCGTTCTCTCTGAGAGTGGGATAAAGAGAGTGGCTCTCTGCACATGGGCTGACACAGAGCTGCGGACCACTAATACTACTTGGCAGCGGGATCGAAAACGAGCGAGAAGGCAAGCGAGCCAGAGAACGATAGCTGAGGATTCACCGCAGCATCCAACACGGATTTCGCTTGCGTAGCCCGCAAGCTCTGGAGCTCTTTCTCCAAACGCGACCTCTCACTTTCGCTGCTGGCCGTATTGAACGACGGTAGGTACGCATCTATAAATTCTATACAGTGGAACCTCGATTATAGGAATCCTCTGTTATCCGAACGGTCGGGGGTGCGGATAATGTTTGTACTATCCGGACTGTTGCGCGACATTTTCGTGTCTTTACATTGTTGCGCGCTACAAACAAGTAACTAATTCAAGCATGACCGAAATCGCACAGACACGCAGAGCATTACCGTGCATAGACATCAGTTGTATACGAGTATTTATTAGGTATTAGGTAATAATAGTATTTCTTAGGTATTAGGTAATAATAGTATTTATATAGCAAATAGATAGACAGGTATTCAACATTTATTTTCATCGGTACTTGGTCCAAAGCATAAACCCCGGCAAAAAGGGGAAAGAAAAAAAAGAAAATTTATTTTTGTTGATCTACTAGTCCCGTAGTTTAGTGCGTTATTGCTTCAATGTCCAGTCCTGCCACCTCTAAGCTCAAGCATAATGTACTTAGGGTGAAGAGAAGTTTTGAAATGTTTTTGACACTCGATAAGGAAGAGAACAGCACATCGTGAGCGCGCTCATATGATGTTGGCGAATAACCGATCTCTGACATTAAGAATAATCGTACAACGCTCATGCGTCAAACGAAAATTCTGAATGTCGTGATGAAGAAGTTTTCAACTTACCGCTGAATATTATCAAAATACACAATTATTAAAATATATGCATACTGTACTTTTTTTCTACATGTATCGCTTAACAGAGCTTCACAGTTCTGTTATCCGAACTTTCGTACCAAATGAAACGAAACTGGAATTCGAAGTTTCCGATCTCCGGTCCCAATCGATTCGGATAATCGAGGTTCTACTGAACTCGCTTTTTATATACCAATTTTATACCAACGCTATATTTTATACCAACAAAGTACTCGAGATCGAGTAACTCTTATTACAATCAGAGTGCCAGTGAGATTTTTATTTACCCTTCTTAGCTCCGAGTGTGTGTTTACCGTCGCTATGTGTTATTTTATTTCCATTGCCCTTTCCTTCGCCTTGTATTCCGTTGGAACTTATTTATGTCCCCGCCCGCACAGACGTGTCTATCCAACTTCCAATTTTACCTCGCAATTCGTCGGCACCGGTCACGCGATTGCTGTAGACGGAGGCGCGTGCGAAGAAGTTGAGAAATAGTGGAACACAGGGTTGAACCGATGGTCGAACCAGTCCGAGAGACACTTCACGTTCGCCCGCTACTGAATTGAATCTAGCTCCCATCAAGTCTGTTGTACTCCCACGCGCACTTTCTCACTGCCTCCCGCGTACACTTTGCTTACGTATATAGGCAGTGCTCTTGAGTACATGTTTATCCAAGGTTCGCGTTCCACACACGTGAGATGGGAATTTGCACGCTCAACGGTGCAGTTTACACATGTACGAGCGTTACTGCGACGCGTCGTGCACAACAGTGCGCTGTGGGGCGCCCTCCACCGAGTAGTCTGTGCGAAACATGCTATCCCGTGTTGCACGACGAAATAGACCCGAGGAACCGAACGGGAAGGAGCACAAAGTTTATAAACGATCGGTACGAAAGAGCACGCCCGTAGCGTGTTCGCTTCGATGCCAACGGCAATTTCATACATTGATCTCTGAAAGCTAAGTGAAAACAAAATTTCTATAACTTTGATACAGCCTTTGCGAGCGCGGAAGGGTGCGGTGGAGGCGCGGCAGCGTCCAGACCGGCGAGTTCTTCAAAGAAGAAGTAACGTATGAAGGGGGTGGAGGTTCGCGATCAAAGGAGCGATATCTGTAGCAGTTGCGAAACCCTCTGGAAAACCAGTCACGGAGCTTCGGCCCTTCCCAGAGGAAGCTTCGCGCCTCGTATACCACGTCCTTTGCGATTCGTTTCACGGGCCTTTGCCCGAGACGTCAAGTTATCGGACAAACTAGGGTCGTTACCGGCAGCTACCGGTATTGCTTTCATAGCAACGGATACCCTTTTCCTTGCGTCGGTAGGTTCCTTTTCATCCTTTTTGCCATTGATTCGTTTTGAAACGGAGATTTTCAAATCGGACGTGACGTTTTCCTTTATGACGTCACTTCTGCTTTGAAAATTTCATTTTTCGACTTGAAGTGACGTCATCTGAGCGGAAAAGTCACTTCAGATCGAAGTCTATTTTTCTATCGGAAGTGAAGTATATTTTTCTATCATCCAGACGCCACTGCTGGTCCAAAAACGAGATTTTCAACCCTACTAAAAAGTATATTTAAATTATCATTGGTTTTTAAAAATAATTTTTTTTTGCCTCCTAGAGGAAACTTTGTGTTCATAAATATGAAAGTAATTTGCACATGGTTTCCTCATTTATTACAATTTTGCGCATAGCTTTTTTATCCAAAGTGTCCGTTTTGCCCCCATTTTCCCTATAACCTTCATACACACAGTGTTTCTCCAACTTACTTGCTATTTCACAGAATTGAGTGTTGGCTTAAATGAGTTCTGCGTAAACGATGTCCTACCGTTTGCGCAATCACAATATTTCGTTATTTGTCATACATTCAATTAACCCAAAATTAAGATTAATTAACGTGTTTCAGACATTCGATTACCTCCACAAAAGGCCTATCGCGCACAGAGCTTTAGTCACGCAGCGCATGCCCCCAAGTTTTGCTTTGCATAGCTCTGAGAACGAAGGCCGCACAGACGCAGAGAGAACTCCATCGAAGTGAGAACAAGTTTCAGACAGGAAAGGAAGAAAGCTGCAAAGCATTGAAACGGAAATAGCGAATCGTGGTCGCTTCGCTAAACGCGATTCCAGCTATTATGCAATATCGTGCAGTTTCTTTGGTCGAGCATGTCCGGAACCAGATACAAAAAAGAAGAACCAAGATTCCATTGCATCGACGTCGCGGAGAGTTTCGGTGAGAAACACCAACCATAGAGAGGTTGTCTTTTCTCTGGAAATGCAACTTACTCGCCGAACCTCCGATCTCGACTAACTTCAACACTTTGGTGGCGTTTAACGAGACTTCTTTGGGACGCATTATCGACGTTACCCAGTCCCGCCACGTTCGTACCATACGACCGCTCCCGTACGTGCCCTTAAGGTTTGCGGTTGCGGAACGGAGACGGAGAGCGTCGTCGTCGCCCGCACGAGATTTTCCTTCCCCCGCTGCAAAGCCGTTACGCAAGTACACCCAGACATACACAAGACTCCGGTGTGTACCGACGGAGCAGCGCACCGCCCGCGTCTTCGTGGAATTATTAGGGGCGCAATTAGAGGCCCCCGAGCGGGGAAAGCGTTCACACGTGCCGTGGAAACTTGGCGGGGATGGTTTCTATCGAGGAAAGTCGTGGCGTGTTGCACCTTGGTAGGTATACGGGCTCTACATCCGCTTCGGTGATTTTAATCGAAAGCCCCCCGAACGCCCGATTCCCTCACGACACAAATTTGACAGAGAGCGGGTGAGGTTTGAAGTCAGAATTTTCAGAGAGACGAAAGTGCGGAAGGAAGCCGAATCGGGACGACGAATTTCGAAGGGGGGATGAGGAGATGGGTAGAAAAGGTAATGAATCAAAGATGAATTTGAAAGAGGAAAACAGACGATTATTATTTGGACAAACTTGGAATCCTTGAGTTTATCGCATTGTTTACCGACGTTTTCGTTTGTATCTGCGATAATCTGCATGCATGAGAGAGCAAATGTACAAAGGGTTTGTGGACTGTGCGAGGCGTTGCTCAGAAAAGATGTCTCGATAGAATTGAAGATTGAAAAAAGTTTAGTACATTACATTGTACTCAACTTTGTTGATAATTCTTTTATTGCATTTTTCGCGAATTAACGCGAAGAATTTTTGAACAAAGAAGCCTCAGGATGAATTGCGTTTTTGTTATCCGGCAGACGACATCGAGACAGGAGAAATCATAACATTATTTTTCGTTTTGGTCCACTCGTTCCGATAACTGAGCGCGAAAGAAGAGCCGAGCCACGAGGACGATGGACGACCCTACGTGATACTCAAAGTATCGGATCTACTGTGTGTGCCCCGGATTCCGTCGGCCTTCGGCGGTGCTTTCGAAGGACCACCGGACCTCTGGGTCTGACACAACGGATATTTATGTTGGCTCCCGGGTATAACGGACTTTCCGATTTTTACTCACTCCAATATTGTCTCCTATCGTCGACCATTCCTCCGGTAGTTCAGCTATTGCCCGTAGTTCAGCCATTGTCCGTGCTTTAATCATTACTCGTAGTTCAGCCGTTGTCCGTAATTCAATCCCTGCCCGTAATTCAGCCATTGCCCGCGCTTTAGTCATTCCCCGGAGTTCAGCCATTGCCCGTAGTTCAGTCATTGCCCGGAGTTCAACCACGACCCGTAGTTCAGCCATTGCCCGTAGTTCAGCTAATGCCTTTAGTTCAGCCACTGCCCGTCCTTCAGCAATTGTCCGTAATTCAGCCATTGCCCGTATTTCACCCATTGCCCGTAATTCAGCTATTGACCGTAGTTCAGCCATTGACCGTAGTTAACCCATTGCCCATAGTTCAACCGTAGACCGTAGGTCAGTCCTTGCCCGTAGTTCAGCCGTTTCTCGTAGTTCAGCCATTGCCCGTACTTCAGCAGTCTCAACACTCGCTTCGTATACGGTCACATTAATTGGTGAGGCAATTTTGTAGGAATTCTTAGACAGACTGCAAACCCTTTCCCCTATTACCATATGTAATTGCTGTCCATAACCATAGAAGACACCCCTCCCAAACTTCGAGCAAATCCACAACAAAGGAGCTTCTAAATTTAGCTGTATCGTAACGATCCGACCCTTCTTCGGGGCTCGTATTCATCGTACGATTTCCACTTATTTATCTTTCCCTTTCGCTTGTTTGTATCAATGCTTGCCAAAAGAAAACATCGTCCCGCCGGCCGCTCCTGTTCCTGATTTTGTTCCGTCTTATTCTTTTCCGAAACGAAGTTCTTTCACCGAAATCAAAAAGGAACCGGTATCGGTTGGGGTGGGTGAGAGTTTTCCTCTTTCTTTCCTCGGCAAGCATAACGCCTTCTCTTTCTTTCCTTTCTACCTCTCCACTCGGCGAGTCCGCCCATTTTCCGCCGTTCATCTTCCACGGTAAGGGAAGGTTGGGTCGTCCAACACCAGCATCGGGACCAGAAGTAGAAGCACTTTTCTACCCCGGCTGAGCATCCCTTCGGGCACTTCCTTTCTCTACCTCACTCTCTCCCTCGAGCTCGACGCTCCGGTCGTTGTCGTTGTCGTAGTCGTACAGCCTGAAACCCATTTCCCGTAGTCCACTCATAATTTACGTAACTGCATAATTCTTCTTGTTTCCACTTATGCAATAGGTACGGAGGGGTGGGAAAAAGAATAGGAGAGCGAGCGGGACGCTCGAGAGAGTTTCCCGCCGACGCTCGCAGCGGCAGTCGAACACACGGCGGAGAAGCAGGAGGGAGCTCGAGAAAAGCACGAAAGTAGCTTCGGGGTAGCGAGGTGCTCGTAAAAATAAAAAATTGTCGCACAGCGCGAGACAGGATCCCGCGTAGATTGCAGACTTTCCGTACCATAGCCACTCCTTCTGTTCTTCTCGCTTTTTTTCTTTCATCTTCTCGACCGCGTGAGACACGTACTCACACTATGCCTGATGCGAATCTTCCCGAATGATCTTTCGCAATTTCAGAAAGCTTCGGGACTGCGGAGGAAGACACTTGAACCGCAATTCGTTCACGTTAATCGCTTGAGATACGATCTTTTTTTCATCTCCCGTTGTATTTTCGTGGGATTTGTCAGGAATATTAGGAAATAGTGTGACCTTCCACGCGACAAAATGGAAATAATTGATCTATTAAACCAACTTATCTGTAGGGAAGAGCGGGGCAAAATGGGACGGTGGGGCAAAATGGGGCAGTGGGGCAAAACGCCATATTCCAATCATTTTTTGATGGGACAATGGGGCAAAACGGGACAGACAATCCGGATGTATCAACAGGACAAAATGTGACATCCAAAAGTGATTGGAAACCTGCGTTTTGCTCACTGTCCAATTTTGCCCCGCTCTACCGTAAATGAAGTTCTATCGTAATTCTGTGAAGCGCCTTTTCAGAAGAGATCAAATCGTAGTATTGCTTTGCACCAGTGCAATCACACATTTTCAGCGCCAGGAATGCATTTTTTCCGGCAGTTTCCATGGTAACGAGAGCTTGCTTACGTTTTCGTCATTCTTCTTATGTGCGCCGGTTTGATTACACGCACGTCATCATCGTCATGAACAGCGCTCATGAAAATAAATTAAAAGAAGAGAAGGTTCTCGCCAGATGGCGAAGAATGAAGGCCGCGGTTTTCCAGAAGGAAAACCGAGGCGGAGAAAAAACCGAAGAAGACGGCTGGAAGTGATAACGGAATTGCTCAAGAGAATCCTGAAAGAGAAGTTGGTGATCGAGCGGATGAAGAAAGAAGCAGTGAAGAAAAGGCGTGCGGAAAGAAATTGTAAACGTGGAGTATATGAAAGTGTGGATGAATGGGATTTGGTAGAGCTGGCCAGAGAGGAGAATAGAAAAAATGCCGTCTCGGAGAGAAAAATATAGAATCTATTAAGGAAGTGAAAGAAACTGAGAATATCAAAGTTGTAACGTGGAATATCGCGTGGTACGGCAAAATGTGGGGTGCAATAGGGAGTTTGGAGAGTTTTGGTTCTATTATTGTTCTGCGCTAAAACTGTGGACATCTTGTATTTGGAATTGTGGTTGTCAGAGCTTACACATTAATGTGTAAGGCGAGGATGTGTTGGGTGTGTAAAAGGCGAAAACCGTACATTCGAAAATTATTATTATTCTTCCACTATTGCGGTACAAATGATGAAAATGACGGTCCAGTTTAATGTGAAAAACCGTACAATAACGTCGGTCCGCAATCATAACTTTTATCCTATTATTATTATTATTATTATTATTATTATTATTATTATTGTACCGAATAGGGGTCGCGTACGATGATTGCGACCTAATCTCGCAGGTGTGGAGGAGGAAGTGGAGGAAGGTAGAAGCAATAAAATAATACCAATCAGCCGCTTCCGCAGGGGTAATGACGTTATTGTGCCACTGCACGAACGAACAATATCCGTTTACCCCTTACGAGGAGGCTCAACTTCTCTATCGATTCGATATCGTATCGTTGAGAGTATGGCACTGCGGCTCCCAGGCTCGATGAGAAATAAGGGAAGAAGAGTATTCCGCGACTTCGTACTACTTTCCTCTTCACTGCACCTCCTTCACCCTCTCGGCTCCTCTATCGAACGTAATACAATAATCGTATTGCCCGGCACGTCCGGATATGCAATAAGGAAAATGCTTCCGACGTTACTTGTAACCAGATCAAATGTTGTCTATACACAAAACGCAACACGATCGGCGCTGGATTGTCAAGACCCTCCATGTAAAGTCTTCCGCCCAATCGTCGGTACACTGAGAGAAGGATCTAGTAAGAATGACAATATCGCTTGAGAGATATTACCATAGCACATAGTAGTAGGGCGCTAGCGCGCCACCTACGTAGTAAAAAATAATTTCGTAAAATCTGAATGCGAAATTTCGTAAAAATAATTTTGTTAAATAAGTGACAAATTCGTTTGTCACTTATTTAAATATACGAACCTGTTCTTTTATTTCCCGTGTCATTGACAATTTTATTTTGTACTTTTGTTTGTAAAACGTGAAAATAAAAAAATAAAAAATTGTGGACGTTTGTGGACAATAAGTTATTGTAAAAAGTGCAAACTTTTTTTTACTGTGTATGGTAGGAAGTACCCGATTTATAAGAATGATTCTTATATATTATGGTGAAAATTCTTGGAAATCTGAGACTTTCTGCCATAGGTGGCGCCCTGGCGCCCTACTAGTGTGTGCTATGGTAATTTTTCTTAGATGGACGGTAATTTTTACTAGATAGTACAGCACGCTCGACGGTCTCATAGGTGGCTGGGCGAAAAAAATCAACTCCTCATGAACATCATCCCGAGCGCCTAAAATGCTAAATGGACCATTGAAATCCGAAGGTAACGTCCCTCGACATTTATCTCTCACGGAGAGACGAGTTTTCAGAAAATCCATCTCGCGGTTAGCGAGAATAAAACTAGGTGGAAGAAAAATATATGAATTTTGTAATCTTTCGTTTAAAATTAAAAGTGTTCGGCAATAAAAATCGGAGAGGTAAATGTCCCATTTGCCTTCGCATAAATTGTCGATTAAGCATGTTCGACAAAATTCTAGACGATTTAACACCCCCCCTTTCTCCTCGTACGAACGGGGAGTTCGGACAGCTAGCTCGCCGGCGAAGCTCTTTTTTTATTTTTTTTACTCGTTCCCGAGGATAACTCTCACGTACCGCTGGCTCCCTCCGCTCCTCTCACGTACTGCTGGCTCCCTCCGCTTCTCTCACGCCTCTCTCTCGCTGGACTCTCGGCGCTCTCGGTAAACTTCGTTATCAAGCTCACGGGTTCGGTCGCCTGTGTGCATGGGCGGATAGAGGCCGAGAGCACGGGATAGACGGACGCGGAGGCGCGATGATGATTAGCCGACCAACAGAGCACACGGGGCATTATCTCGTTGCAGCAAGTAGGTACGCGCCGGGGCCTCAGGGGGTCGGGAAAGTGAATACGTCGGCACTTTCATCCCTTCGTACAACGTTTCACCGTTTTTAACACCCTCCCAACCCCCCCGCTGAAACATCGTTCACTCGTGTCTGTGTGCGTGTGTGTTTTGCTGCTTTATGTAACGTGTTCGTCCGAGAGTTTAGCCCTGTTTTTGTTTTCGCTCGGGCGGTAAGCCATCGCGGAAAAACATCCTTCTCGTCTATCTCACCATTACCAAGAAAATGACTCGGCGAGCATTTTTTTTTCTTTCTCTTCAGTCATATGATAAACTTGATAAATGTGCCATTATGTTCGGACAATTTCAACGGAAATCAAATACATGCAAATACCGATGTATTGATTATTAAATAATGATGTACTCGTCGTTCAATAATTATGCAATGAGGGTCACAGGATTACAAGTAAAAATGTTGGTGTGTGTTATATTCGAGGATTTTCACGACGCCGTCCCAATATTCTCTTCGGAAAATTGCAGCAGAGTCTGCAAAATAAATATTTTATTTGCACAATGTTTCTTCCTGTTCATTTCCAATTTTCATCATTCTTCATTCGCTATTTTATCGCCCTGTATCGTGACGGTTGTGAGAGGGACCGTGAGTGAGTCGTTGATAAAATGGAACTGAGCATTGAGCGAGAAACGGCACAGAGCAGCAGCTCTAGAGTACCCGAGTCACGTACCATTCCAAATTTGTCGGGACAATGTTTGGACAATCTCCACGGAAATCAAATACATGCAAATAATAATGTATTCATTATTGAATACTTATTAATTCGTTATTAAATATTTATTATTTCATTATTAAATATTTATTATTTCATTATTAAATATTTATTAATTCATTATTAAATACTTATGTATTCATTATTAAATGCGTATGTATTAATTATGAAGTAATTATGCAATGACGATCGCACGATACACGTAAAAATTGTGGTGGGCGATATTCGAGGATTCTCACGAAGCCGTCCTAATATTCTCTTCGGAAAATCGCGACAGTGTCCGCAAAACAAAAATTTTATTTGCAATGTGTTTTTTTTTTTTCATTCCAAATTTTCATTATTCTTCATTCGCTATTTTATCGCCCCGTATCGTGACGGTTGTGAGAGGGACCGTGAGTGAGTCGTTGATAAAATGGAACTGAGCATTGAGCGAGAAACGGCACAGAGCAGCAGCTCTAGGGTACCCGAGTCACGTACCATCCCAAATTCACGGTGTGCTCTCGATCGAAATTTGTCACGGGGCGATTTCACGAGTGGAGCAGCGGTGGAGCCGTCAGCCCTGCAAATTTTCATCGGTGCAGCGTGGTACGCATAAACTCCGAAATACACAGAGGGGGAGAGAGTGGGTTGTGCAAAGGCGAACGAGAGAAATACGTGCATAATACCGGTCGTACCGCGACCGAGTCACTTGCACCGCACTGTGCACCCTGTGCAGGATAATAGATGGAGCGAAGGGGAGAGAGCGAATTGTTTTCCACTTGGTAATTCGAGAACTCCGAAAGAGAAACCGCACGAGACGATCTCCGCGAAAACATTTACCCACTCCCCGTTCCAATTTCCGATTGTATTTATTTTTATTTTTTTTCTATACAAAAAGAAAAACAAAACTGAGCAAAAAGATAGAAAGTAAACTGCGCGACGAACAGAGAGAATGGAGTAAATTTAAAACGAATAAAGATGGACGTGAATTGGCTCGAGACTCCGCCTTACGCAGTTCGTTTCACGTTCCACTAGTTTGGGATACGACAAGGGAATTGAACGGAAGTGGGAAAAGAGCGAGGTGGTACACAGGGCATTTAGGGATATGCGAGAGGGTGGCGGGTTGAGTGTGGTAGAAATGCGTGAACCGGGCTGCTGAATGTAAGCGTCGAGCCACCCCCGAGGGACCGAGAAAGAGCAACTCTTCTCGTATTGCCTGCTAAACTGGCGTTGGTGCTGCCGGTGCAGCAGCTCGGTTATAGCGGTGAGGCCTTCTGTTTGTCGCGTGTAAATAGACCGACCGAGTGCCTCCTCTCATTCTCCACCCTCCGCAATTTCTACTCTCGCCCCGACTCGTCCCCTTCTTGGGAGCCACTTGGACTTTTATTTAACTATCCGTGCGCTGTTGACGACGGTAATGTAGACGTTAAAAGCGGCACTTCGCCGAGCACAACCGTATGAGAAGACGATGTTTCGGATCAATTTTCAGTACAAGCCGGCTTCTTACTCGATTAAACCTGGAAGACCGGCCGCGTGGATGCGACTGAGCCGGAGCATTTGAGGTAGCTATGTCGGTACACTGGAGTCATAGAAATCAGCGTCCATATGACATAAAAAATTGAGTACATGTGGTACTTTTACTGCATCAATAATACACGGAGAAAAAAAAATTGTTGGGACAACAAGAATTTTGTTACCATTACTGATTTATCTGCTTAACATAGGGACAACAAAATATTTTGTTGTGGCAGCAAATATTTTGCTGTGGCAATAAATATTTTGCTGTAGCAGCCAAATATTTTTGCTGCCACAACAATAAATTATTAACGATCTACATTTTGTTAGAGAAACAGAACTATTTTTCTCCGTTTAGAGTATCTATGAAAATGTTCGCAATTAGATTGAACCGATTATTTGTAAGCAGATTATTTGCTTAGTGTGGATTTGACTTCATTTTTTATGACAATTGGGTTAGGAAACGCCATTTGGCCCAAAACCATGCAGTTTGATCGCAGTTCTATTGAACATTAGTCCGGTGACTTCACTTTTTTTGTTGCGCATCAATTCCTGTTTGATTCGCGAGTCCGCAGTACTTCATCTTTTTTCTCTATGTTTGATCTAAGTATGTTAATTCTGGATTTGAAGATCAATTTCCCTAGCTCTCCCGTCAACGCTGTGTAAAAAGACTGATTTTCAACATCTAATTATTCATTCAAATGGTCGATAAAAAAGCCTTTGTACAAGTAAAATTTGATAGTTAAATTACAACATGTCAAAAGTTTATGCACATGACTTTGGATTGCCTTGGCGACATAACTACCCTAACTTGCGTAGCTCGCGACGCTCGCAGTATTCGCCGCAGCTTAACGGCCCCTCAAAATATATATCGCTTACACACCGACGTATCGATTTCACTACAAACAAGCCATAAAAAAATCATAAACGTCCAAGCCCGGACGAATGTCTCGGCGTTCGAAATTTAAATTCCCGAGCCGAAACGAGCGGAACTCTCTCACCGATTCCAGGTTGAGACGTAACAGTTTTAATACGACTTCTTTTATCGGCGACAAGACGCTTTGACAAATTCATTTCGACGTTAAGAGTCGAGTGGAAAAGAGGAGTCGGTAGTGAACGAACATTAAAGCGCAGCTGACAGTGGTCTCAGGGACTCCTCTCTGTATACCCATAAAAGTTTGGTCCACGGTCCGAGTTTACGAGCGGAGACGAGCTCTCTCGCGCCCGAGAGCAACCGGATAAAGAGAGCGGAAAAACAAAAACCGTATATACAGCGCTTTCGTAATGCACGACTAATGTACTTCGGCAAATGAGCATCGGGCCGACGCGGCAATGTTCTCCGCCCGGTGCGGGAACGGGCTTTGTTAATGTCCACGTAAACTTCGCCTCGGTGGTCCCTCCTTCCTAATTTAACCTCCTCTACGTGTGCGCTTGTGTACATCGTCGAGCTCATTCATTAACAGTTGAATTAAAAAAATATATAAAAAATAAACGGGAATGCGAAAAAAATATATAAATTTTTATTTTTTTCCAACTCGAATAATTCTGCGAAGGTCCGCACCGGGACTGAGCAACCCGTGCGAAACGAGGCTCGACGGTACAACTGTATAATGTGGCGGCAATTACGCCGGGAGAAAAAAGAATGTAAATAGGAGAGCACCGCGGCAATGGCGGTGTCCTAGGGCTTCCGGTCGTCGTTAGGGAGGTATCGAAGTACCTCATGTTTTATCTCAATTTTTTTTGTTCTCCCGCCGCGACGTTAAGCCCCTCGGAATAGGTACGCGGGCGGGACGTTTAACTCTCGATTAAACGGGGTTTCCGGAGGCGGAGTCGCGGCGGGGAAAATGAGCATCTCGTCCACGCGAACGACTTTCTTAATGAGGATGTATCGTCGATTTTTCTTGCCTTAAGCTCGCCGACACTTTCCACCATCCACGTACAAAGTGGAGTCCTTGGGCATTTCTTTTTTTTGCTCCTCTTTCATGCTCCATCCCTCGCTCGACAGCCCGGATGACAGTGAAAAAAAAGAAAAAAAAATGAAGACGACGAGGATTATGTAAATAGGCGAGAGATGCGGCGCACCGGAAATGAACGGGCGACTGCGAAGCGTGGAAGGGACGGGGAAGTCTCGGGGAGAAAGTTGAATGATGAGTTGTGAGTGAGACCAAGAGAAATTGAGGTAAATTTTGTAGAAAAAAATATTATATATATATATATATATATATTAAAGAAATGGTGAAGGTGGAGTGATACTTCGTTCTCGGCGTCGAGTTCACGTCCTCGGGGACCATTTATCCTGGGGAATTTCAGGTGTGTCCTTTGTTTCGCCGGATAACGTCAGTTTGCTGCAACATCGTATTAAAGCTGATCACATCTTCGCTCGAGGTCATAGCCGCGACGTTATAAGCGGCGGTCTTCAGTTTCAAGATGTTCCTCGTTCTCGCTGCGGGTGGACTTTCGTTACATCGTAATTCACGTCTCCTCCCTCCCGGCCGTTGGGTTTTCTTATTAAAGCACGTGAGCGGGATCACCGAGTGCGCCGGCCACGGGATAGTAACGTAGTCGGTTAGCGGCGGCATTAGCCATCGGAGGGTGGATGAGGAGGAAGGTGGGACAATGTTTGCCGTAGACGAGAGAGGAAAGCCGAGGAGAACGACGAGAGGAGAGACAGCCCGGGCGAGGGATAAGGACGGGATCAAGGGTGGTTTGCAAGGCTCCCGTCGTCGGGAGAAGCGAGTCTCGAGAACCAGCGGGATTCCAGGAATACGTAATGATCTTCCGCCTGGGCTCACTGATAACACGCCTGCACACGAAGTATTATATATAAATATATATATGTGTGTGTACATGTGCCCAGCAAGCATTCGCGAGGCTCACTCGTGAAAAATCTTTCGGTCCGTCGCAAACCGCGCGTATATCATGTCGGCGCTTTTTTTCTTATGGTATCTTTCTTATGGATCGCTTGGTGCAACGGGATTTTGATCTCGCGTCGCTTCCGGCGATGAGACTATGCCCCGTCGAGAAAAGTCACATCGAATCATTGAGGCGCGACGGATATGGGAATGCTTGTGCGAGAGTTCGGGCTCTCGGGCTTTGAAAGATCAAAGGGATGCGGAGGATCATTAGGGTGGCAGATAACACTAACGAGACACGGTACGTTCTTCGTGTGGATCTTTTCATTCTCTCAGAGCGTGTACGAAGGTTGTCGAGAAGGGGGGAGTATTGTAATTGAAAGGAATTGCAGAAAAACAAGTATGAAAATTTGGGTCGCAACAAATGTTAGACGTCAAGTCATTGCATAATCACCTGAGATCTCTTGGTAGATAGAAACTAAAATTAAATATTGAGTTAAAAATTAGACAAATTTTGAAAGTATATTGTATCCTCACTTCCGGTTTAAAAATCTCACTTGTTAAACCGGAAATTACGTCATACGGGAAAATATCGTTGCCGGTTTTTAAATCTTGGTTTTTAACCGGATGGGTCGTTGTACGGGAAAATGTCACTTCCGGAAAAACCGCAGATTTTGAAACAGAAGTGACGTCACAACATTTTTTTCAAATTTCTCTGCGTAAAGTTACTTCCGCTATAAAAGAGAGATTCTTAAACCGGAAGTGTCGTTACCAAGAAATTTGCTTATGTTTCTCCGGAAGGTATCTTAAATGCCGGCAGTTACAGAAACGTTACATATGTATTTAGAATTCAATGACGGCCCGAACAGGAGCGCAACAATAAAAACCTCGATTTCCGACCCATTTTTCAAGATCATATCGCGGCACCTCAACTCTTCAAGAGTGCGACGACGATCGTACTGTGTCTCGAACCCATAAAACGTCGCGTCGTTTGATCCATCGCTATACAATTAGAGGATCCCGCTGGAATAGCAGAGTTCCCGTCGACGCCCCAGCAAAGCCATCAACTCCAATTGTTCAACTCTCCCCCCAAGTCCCGCATGTTCCGTTAACTATCTTGATCTCCGCTCAAACAGATCCTCGCCGGAGCAGCATTAATGATTATTGAGTTCTACATAACTTCCGGGTTATTTCGGGGTGCACGTATAAACTCCTCCGGGTACAGAGTGTTATTAGCTTCCCGGTGGTTTCCGTTTCGGGACAAGCTACAAGAGAGTCCCGCATGAGAAGCATCGCTGTGGCGCGGGTCATCCTGGCGTGGCCCGCCACGGAGTAAGTAAACTATGTTTACCACCCCCGCCGCTCCGCTCACACTCTCGTTCCAGCAGTCTCTCTGTTGTCGCACTTCCGCCAAACTAACTCTCGGTTCCCACCCACTGTGTAACCACGATTAATCTAAATTAATGTCGTAGCCGGATGATCCGACCTACCAATCAAGGAACCACCCTGAATGTTTCAAGTCCGCGGGATGCCGGAGAGTCTGGTGTGATGACTCACGGGTCACGAACAGCAGCCGGAAGTTCCTCGGAATTCTCGAGTCTCCGTGGCGCTCGTTTGGCCGGAGGACCCGAAAGGGAGGGCAAAGTGGAAGGAATAGTGGAGGGCGGCTCTCGGAGAACCTTCCGAGGAATCGGGAGAGAAGGAGCTAGATCGAGAGAAGAGAATACAGGAGTGTTCACGAGGCCCAAGCGTTTGCCGACTGTTCTGAGAATCGTTGCAGGAAAGCCTAGAGGCTTTGCTATATACCCGCGTATAATTCGCTCTCACCTTCCTCGTCGCTCACCGTTACCCAGTCAAAGCTCTCCTCGAGCCACCCCATCTCGCCGCCCCGCCTCGATGAAACGGCACGTCTCTGAAAATGTAATTACCGATTTAATTAATTGGACGTTCGCGCCGTGGAGGTCGGTTTCGCGCCTTACAGCGGGCAAGCGAGTCGGCGAGGGGCTGGCGAGGGTGAGAAAACGCACCTTCGACGAAGGAGCGCTGAGGGCAAGAGTACGCGGGAGCGGAATATGAAGGGAGGGAGCTATGAAGACTGGTTATTAGAGTAGGTTATTATGTCGGACCCTTTCGTATTATATTAACCCAACCGCGAAAGCTATGAAAGTAAAATTGTAACATGGTCTTGAATTACTAAACGTTGTTGTTACCCCGCTTACGACTGTCGTAACTCTGCACAACAATACCGGCGTTAATTATTGCAGTGCTCGCAAGCTTGCAAAATTGAGTCTGTATATCCAACGGGCTGGTTGAATGGGCTCCGTACGACTTGTTTGGTTGGCCAGAGAACTTAGTTGATTAGGCCATAAAACTTGTTGCCAACCGATGATGTTGTTGGGCCAACAAATGAATTTGTTGTCGCAACAATCAGTTGACTGGGGTGTCGACATTTTGCTGATCGTACATTGGTTCATCTTGGAAATTCACCATTAAATTAGTTGACTGGGGTGTGGACCTTTTGCTGATCGTACATTGGTTCATCTTGGAAATTTACCATTAAATTAGTTGACTGGGGTGTCGACATTTTGCCGATCGTACATTGGTTCATCTTGGAAATTTACCATGGAACAAGTTGGCTGCGGTGTCGACGTTTTGCTTCTCGTACGTTGGTTCATCTTGGAAATGTACCATGGAGATAGCTTCCTGAATCAACGATCAAGGCGTATGAATTATGAGCATCGAATCAAAACCCAAGCGGTTTTGGCCCAAATGTGTCGGAATTACCGCTGATGACGGCGGAAAGAGCATGAATAAACATTGGGAAAGTGCGTCTGTGTGTGGTTTTGCGCTAGCCAAAGGAGATCATAGATGAAGCGGAGGCTCTGTAGTAGGTCGGGAGCGATGTCTGCAAAGCTGAACTCCACGTACAGAGGGGACCCCGAGGAGACGCAATAATTCACGTAGTCTTGTTTACAGTAGCCTTGGCGACTTCACGGCGCTAACGACGTTCGCGCCCCCACGCTTAACAAGTCGCCGAATAATTCAGTGCTTTAATTACGACGGTAATCCCCGGGGGGCAACTTAATATTGCAGCCGGAGCGTACAGCGTAGAAGTGAAAACTCCGGGGAAGCTCTCTTCCTCCTGGCTATGGCGCGGAACGGGGCATGTCTTCGTACCGCCTGTCCATCTAGCAGGAGGGTATCCTCGTTCCCTATAGTTACTTCTTCATAATCCTCTTCGTCGCCGTTAGGCCCTGCTATATGAGTCTTGTAACCTCGTGACGACGGCTGCAAATTTATCATGAGAGTCTCTGACGAAACGACCAGGAGATCACTCTTCTGGTCTATTTTAGCTCCCAACTCTCAAGTGTTGGGAGATGAAATATATTTTGTCTTCTATCAATTCCTGCGAGTTCTATTCTCTGTTCACTAACTTGATGTGTTCTTGTATCTTCAATGCGCATCTTGTTTCTAGGAAACACGTCCAGGAAACAATAGATAAATAATACCAGATTGTATTGACACGCAATACAATCTTGATCCGACAATTCTTTTGGTCAGGCAGATGTCATCCTCTTATTTTGGGGCATGTCTTCGTACTGCCTGTCCATCCAGCAGGAGGGTACCCACGTTCCCTCTAGTTACTTCTCCACAATTCTCTTCGTCGCCGTTAGGCCCGGCTACGAGCCTTGTAACCTTGTGACGATGGGTGCAAATTTGTCATGAGAATCTGTGACGAAAGGATCAAGAGATCACTCTTCTGGTCTATTCTGGCTCCTAACTCTAACTGGTGGGAGATCAAATATGTTTTCTACTGTATTCATTCCTGCAGGTTATATTCTTTGTTCACTAATTGATGTGTTCTTGTATCTTCAATTCGTATCTAATTTCTACAATACCATACAATCTTGATCCGACATTTCCTTTGGAAAGGCAGATAAATAAAAACTAGCAGCTAGTCTTTTTATGCTTCGGGACATCCGAAATGGTTATGTTCACCGGTGTCTGACAGTTCAAGATTGACTGGGTCAGTTCTCGCCTGTACTTTATTGTGACGCGGACAAAAAAAGACGTACCGGAAGCTCGTAAAAAATTCGTTAATCTTCGCCGCCCGCGAGCTTTTCCCAAACAGCCGAGAAGCTCCATCGCCCTTTCCACCGCTGCCCTTTTCGCGCTGCTCTTCTCATTCATTCGTTTGGGGCTCTCTCGTGGCGCACGAGAAATCAGAGTGATAAATTCGTTGAAGACGCGAACGCGTTAATGACTACCCTCACGCTTTCCACTCTACATCCCTCTTTTCAATGTTCGCCTTCGGGGTGCCTTTGGCCACGCATTGAAATTTATTACGATATCTCCGTTGAATTGGGGGGCTTCGTTTTCTCCAAATCTCTTTGCCAACCGCAC
Source organism: Ichneumon xanthorius (assembly GCA_917499995.1). Taxonomy (NCBI): domain Eukaryota; kingdom Metazoa; phylum Arthropoda; class Insecta; order Hymenoptera; family Ichneumonidae; genus Ichneumon; species Ichneumon xanthorius. The sequence goes on along the minus strand of OU824205.1, from coordinate 11,747,176 downwards.
ACACCCTTTCCACTCCTCCTATCCGCTCGGCCATTCCGTGGACTAATTTATCACCCAAACCCACGAAAGTGGTACACATATAGCTCCTGGAAATAGCGCGCTTTTATTCTTCCGGCGGCTACGGGCATTTAACAATTCTCGTTACATGGCGGAGAGTGGGACCAGTTCGCCGAGGGGCAAAACTGTTCAGTTGCAATTTGCAGCCAACTACGCTGGCTGAAAAAAAAAAATCCGACGCTTAGTTTTATCTAATAGAAGTTTCAATGCGGACATGTAACTGTGTAGGCGGAAATACGAAGCTATAATACACGCGAACAACGGGTTTGGTGCCATCAAAAAAAGAAATTCTTCATTTATCGAACCTTTTTAACCCTAACAGGAATTTTCATCTTAACTTTATCTTACTTTTATCTTTGTCCTGGGGTGAAACTGTTCAGTTGCAATTTGCAGCCAACTCCGCTGGGAGAAAAAAGAATCCGCCGCTCGGTTTTATCTCATAGAAGGTTCAATGCGGACATGTAACTGTGTGGGCGGAGATACGAAGCTACACGCGAAGAACGGATTCGGTGTCATAGAAAAAGGAAATTCTTTTATCGAATCTTTTTTGGTATACTTTTTGACGTTTTATCTTAACAGGAATTTTTAACTTAACAGCCTCCCTTGTCTGAGTTTGTGACATTGGAAAGACAAGCTCTGATTACCATGGGGAAATGTCGCGGCGGTGTATTTATTTGTCAGTTTCTTCCCGACAATAGCGTCTCCTCTCGTCGCGGAATCTAACGGAAAACGATTGGACGAACGATTTTCTCTTATTAGATTCCATCGCGGGATTTCTTTTTCCTCAGAGCAGTGATCAAGATTGAGAACTTTTTGCATAAATATAATCCGCGTCGTTTGGCGCGGGACGCTCGGAATAACTGACTGCAGCGATACAAGCGCTGGCAGAGTGAGGTTTAATGCCATAGCAGGAAAATCGATTCAGTCGAGCGATTACGCCCGTTAATCGCGAAGCAATCGTGGGAGTCGAGCGGATTCTCGGGTTCAACTCTCCGTAGCCCACTGAATGTCTCGCTCGTTAAACCGAATGATTCGTTTTCACCCTCGAATCTCGGCCGGAGATGTCCGGGCGACCTATCCTGCTCGATTGACTGCTCGAAGAATGTCGAGCGCTCTTCCAATATCTTTCCCCCCTTTTTTTATTTCGCAAGATTGAGAGGAATACGAGTTACGAGGACATAAGCTAATAACGGGAGCGATGAATAAGGACGGGCGACAAATTGAAGAAGATTCGGAGCGAGTAACTACGAGCCGAACTAGCGTGGATATCAGTGTAAGTGGGTGTGTGCGCCGGGTCGGGAAAGACGGTAAAGAAGAGCGAGGGATGTTCGGACGATGGAACGAAATGAGAAGATGGGGAAAAAGGAGCGGAGGTACGGAAAAAGAATAAGGTAGAGAGATGTCCCCGGTAAGACTTTCCCGATTTGAATCTACACGGTACGCCGGCTGTAAAGTTCATTAGATTTAAATATTTATGAAGCGAGTGGATGGCCGCACGGTCCCCTTGCTCCGTCTTCTTTCTCTCGCTATCGCCGGTTGCGCCTGATTCTGCAAGTCTGCAAGCTGTAAGGATCCGGGTCAATTTGAAGCCACCGCGGGGAGAACGAGAGAACGAGCAGCTAAAATGGTACGGAGCCACCATATTCTTTATTCCGCGGGAGAATGGGCGGACGACTGGGAAGAAAAATAAGAGGGAGACGCAGGGAGAGCGGCAAGTGGAATCGGGAAACTACCCTCAGGAGATCCAGCTTGCGGCTCTTCGCCTCCCGGTGCTCTGTGTACGAGACAACGCAAAGCAGGGAAACGAACCTTGGATTCCTCCCTGCTGCAATGCTCCGAGATATCGCCGACTAATTGCTTTCATAAATCATAACTGTGAACCGTCCGAGGACGACGTAAGGAACTTTGGTAGCCGTGAAGAGAAAGCAATGTTTCCAGAAATTAGGTTTCGCTTGACTTTTAACCAGGACTGCCGAAGCTGGTATTTGTTCTTGTGCTTTGGTTCGTCAAGAGTCCTCGCATGCTCAATGGTTGACTTTGGTCCCACCGAAGAAACACCAATGTTTCCAGAAATTAAGGATGTTTCGCTTGAATTTTAACCAAAATTGTTGAAGCTGGTATTTGTTCTTCTGCCTTGCTTCATCAAGAGTCCTCGCATGCTCAATGGTTAACTTTGGTCCCACCGAAGGAAAACCAATGTTTCCAGAAATTACGGACGTTTCGCTTGATTTTTAACCAAAACGGCTGAAGCTGCCATTTGTACTTATGCCTTGGTTCGTCAAGAGTTCCCGCATGCTCAATGGTTAACTTTGGTCGCGCTGAAGAAAAACCAATGTTTCCAGAAATCACGGACGTTTCGCTTGACTTTTAACCAAAACTGCTGAAGCTGCCATTTGTTCTTGCGCCTTGGTTCGTCAAGAGTCCTCGCATGCTCAATGGTTAACGTTGGTCCCACCGAAGAAAAACCAATGTTTCCAAAAATTACCGACCTTTCGCTTGAGTCGTAACCAAAGCTGCCGAAGCTGCTGTTCGTTCTAGTGCCTCGGTTCGTCAAGACTCCTCGCATGCTCAATGGTTAATACCCTCCGTATCGGCGATTCGTGGCACCGGAGAGCCCATGGATGGACGGCGGCACTCGGGGTCTCGGATACTGATGATTCTTTCAGGAATCCTAAGAGCAGTGAGCAGTCGGTTCCGTCCGGAGAACCAGGAAGTGCCTGGCTACGTATGCAAGACAAGCAAGCAGGAAGCTGAACACGGGCAGCGTAGTTGGAAACCCAGTGATATCGCCTTCCGCGGCGCTCCTTTGGGACGAAGGTTTCCATGACCTCCGCAGCTCTCTCCTCTCCCTCGCTCTCCCCGTTCATTCATGCGTCCATCGTATGCTTATACATACGCCGGCGGAAATTCCTTCGGTCCTCTCGAGGTAAAGCTGATGGCTGAGGCATACCTTTCCCGACAGCGGCAGTTGGATACCAAGAGGGTTGGGAGCGGAAAACATACATATACGCATCCCTCCGGTGTACTCCTGACAGACGGGACGATAAAACTTTGGTGGAGCGTATATCAACGGCTCGCGCGGGGATTCCACGGGCGTAGCGGTCTGCAGAGAGGGAATGGGAATGCCGGGTGTATGGAAAGGAGAGGAATGTGCTATATCCACTCAGGATAGCGCCAGGTATTATAGGCCGAACGGATCGGACCAACGGGTCTCCGACAAGACCCTCGTCCTTTCGTTCCCCCCACTTCCTCGTTCTCCACCCACATCCATTTTTACGTCCCTGAGCCGGGGCGTGTGTGGTCGAACGCTACCGGTGGAACGGATCATCCTGGACCATAGATCTCTTAGGCTTCGTGCCCTCAGGGATTCCTCCACAATTTCGAACTCCAGCCATCTCTATCTTTCTTCCGCCACCGCCCAGGTACAAAATAAACTCGAGAAACCCCCCCAACGGCACAGCCGAACCCTCTCGAGGGTTGAAACGCTGGCCACTCCTGTCCTCCGCCTTCCTTCTCGTCCTCCCGCTTCCGCCCTCCTTCACCTACTCTACTTACGTAAAAAGGAAAATAATGTTATTTATGTATCCATGAAATAAACAACAAGTTTCCCCTGGAGTTTTGATACACCGAGAGTTTCCTCTTTACTCGCAAGCATCCCTTAACCGAGGTTGTTGCACGTTGATCGGTCACTATTTGCCGGTTCTGCTTTAGCGTCTTAGAGCGGGGAGTGTTTTGGGTTTTATTTTGTGTAGAATACTGGAGAATAAAACCGACAGCGTTAGGTGCGCGGTCGGTGTGTGGCTTCGGCGGTCTCCCGAGTCAAGCAGCTTTTCTTGCGTCCAGTAGATGGATGGGTGACCGCTTAGCCCCACACCGGCTTGCACATCGAATGTTGAGCGGCGGGCCAGTTTTTCTGAGTTCTTGATGTTAAAACATCGAGGAATCAGAAACATATAGGGCCGTTTGTACCGACACGGGTTTTCCGCAGTTTCCCCGTGTCCTCGGCAAATGCGGTACAGTGTGCCTAAGTCGGCTGCGGACGCACTGGAAGTTCGGTAGCTTAGTGAAGTGTGGGTAGGGAGTAATAGGGGGGAAAGGGACGGGTTACGTAAAAACCCGAGAAGGGTATACGATGGAACATACGAAAAAAAAAAAAATACTGGAAAATGGTTCCTTTATTTATCTTTTGTACGGAAAGGGAGACAAGACGTGCAGAGATTGAGGGTTGGAGGGAAATGGCTGGTGAAGGCGGGTGACACGTAGACGACATCCGGTGGGAGTTCCGAGGGGACGAGACGACAACGTGGAAACCGATCTCATCGCATGCGAGACTATTGTCTCGGGGATATCGTAGGCATTTAAAAGACTGGCGCAGAACGCAGCTGAAGCAGATCCGACGAACGTTGCGCGGCTAATGGATCGTTCGTTTTTAGTGCGGTTTTCTCGTTCACGCGCCGAAGGTCGTACCTGGAGATTCCCGGATATCAGGGCTGTGTTCGCTGAAGCAGCGGTGGGTCGTCGGCGCATGCGACAACGCAAAGAGCTGCGGAACGCTGGAGAATAAAACTACTCCACTCTGATTCGCGCTTCCATATCGCCTCGGAGTTCAAATGGGAATTCGCAAGGTATTCAATTTTGTGGGGACTTTGATGAATATTTTAGATATTATTTTAACAACTTGTTCACAAGTAATAAGTAGAATTTGTTACAATTGGGAGAAGAATTTAATAGAAATTCAGGGGGATGTGATCTGGCTGTAAAATAGGGTCAAAGTGGTGAATATGTCTCAACTGGTCCATATTCACAGTTACCAACCACTTAGATTTTTCTTTTTTTTTTACCAAATTAAACCTTATCCGCGATGAGAAAGCAAAAAATCTCGTCCAATTTCCCATTTAAAAAACCTGTTTGTAACCATGACCAGCATTGCGAAAAATGTTTATCGAGGAATCAAAAGTCCCAGGTTATTGAATTTTGTGGGAACTTTGAATAATATTTTAGATATTATTTTAACAATTTTTGTTCCCAAATAATAAGTAAGATTTGTAAAAAAGTGGAATAAAAATTTAATAAAAATTCAGGGGAATGTGACCTGACAGTAAAATAGGGTGGAAGTCGTGAATATATCTCACCCTGGTTAGCACGTCACTTTCAATGATATATGAACCGGGCCATATTCACTGTTACAACCCTCTTAGATTTTTCTTTTTTTTTCGCCTAAATAAACCTTCGCCGCGATGAGAAAGCAAAAAAATCTCGTCCAATTTCCCATAAAAAAAACCTGTTTGTAACCATGACCAGCCTTGCGGGAAATGTCTATCGAGGAATCGATGAAATACCGAGGGAAACATCAGAAACTGTGCACAGGCGGCGCGAACTATAACCAAGACCATTTCAGTACCTCGAAACCGTGAGCTTGCGAAAGACCATGGACCGTTCCTTTCCGTGTCACTCGTTTTACGAGGGTATATCTCGCGTCTATTTACCGCGCTCTCGCTCGCCTCTTTATCTCCTCTTGTGTCTTTTTCTTCGATAACACGACCGGCCGTCCGGCCTCCGATTCGCCCTCTCGCTCACGCGCTCTGTACTTATTTTTACGCTACACAGAGGATTTATTCGTTTCCCTCTTAGCCCGTCACTATAACCCGCACGGTTATCAGATTCGAGGCTCGTAAAGACGACAAAAAAAAATCCGCCTCCGTCCGATTACGCCATATCTGAGAAATATCGGTCTCGCGGAGTGTCCAAGCCCATCGAGCCTCACACCCAATGTTTCACAGACGTCGCGCCGTATCTTCGGCAAGATTCGCATCGCGGTTAATACCCTGGTATCTCGTTTACAACCCGCCGGCAGCGACTTCCTCGCGATGTTTTCTTCTGATGCTGATCTATCGATCAGCAAAAGCAAAAAAAAAATAAGAAGAAATCATCTCTACCAACCATGACAGAACGCAGTTCACATCCAGAAAAAAAATTTATTTGTCGGCCACCGATTATTTGGTTTAAGTAAAATATTTATTTTATTTAAATAAGTATTTATTAAAATTACGTAAATAGTTACTTAAATGAAATAAATATTTATTTGAATCAAATAAATATTTTACTTAAACCAAATAAACGGTGACCGTCAAATAAATTATTTTTCTGGGTGTGTTACAATGTAGCGGTTCTCCGTAAGGAATAAATATAGTCTGCTACTATCAGCGATAGATGTTTTCAGACGACTGACGCGTCGACTCTGTAATGCGCGCTGCTAGATAACAGCCGTGTTATTCTTAACGACAAATATACGATTTCTTTGGTGCGAATAAACATTTATTTTAAAGTAAAAATCTTTGAATAATTTTTTTTACTTACACTAAAGAATAGCCGTTATTTGAATCTAATAAGGATTTTGATAAGGCAAATAAACAATTCATTTGTCTTAATAAACGTCATTTTAAGATCGAAATTTATTTGATTTTAATAATTTTTTTTTCTGGCTGTAAGATTCGCATCGCGGATAATTCCTCGGTATTTCGTTCGCGACCCGCCGGCACCGATTTCCCGGAGACGTTGTGATCGGATGCTGATCTGTCGATCAGCAAAAATAAGAAAAAACACGAAGAAATCTTCCCAACCAACGATGACAGTGCGCAGCTCGATGAACCGCTCCTCAGCGCGACGTTTCATCGGCAAAACGATTTCGTTCGGCAAGCAGTTATTATTAATATCCGCAAAAATGTCTCGCCGAGCGCTCGGCGAGAGGTGCTAGAAGTGATTATTTGGACGTCGACCGGGACACGCTCCGTTGCATTCCGCGCCAGCCGATGATTCTCCTTTCGCTCGTTCGAGCCCGAGAACATTTTTAAAACTGTAATTCACACCGACCGCGCGTTATCCGCGTCTTCCGTTAATCGTCCCGCCGCTCAAGTGCCGCGATAGAACGACTACTAAAAAAAAAAAAAATATATATATATATATATATAGCGTGCGAGATACAGCGAACAACCGGGCAAAATGGACGCTTCCTCCGGAGATGTGACTTTCCTTCATTACGCCCGGCAGAATGGCAGTAAAAATGGTTCGTCTCGCCCCGCTCTCTCTCAGCAATTCGTTTCTCTCGCTACGTCCCATGAATATATTCAGTAATTATTTCCACGTCGAATGCGCGTAGAAAATGAATTAAAAAAAAAAGAACGAGTAGAAAGTGAGGGGTAAAAATCAATAGCAGAAACAGTCCGGAGACCACGCAGACGGCAAAAACTTGTATAAACCCGAGACACCAGTTGGGGGGGTAAAAATAATGCGCGAAATTTCGTTTAGCACTCGGGCAAAGGCGAACTTAGTCCTGGGAACGACAAAAGCAGTGAACAATGTGTACGTACCGGAGCTGCGTGTGTACATAAGCGAAGGAGCGGGCGAGGGCGAAGCTCTATCTCTCCTCTTTTTCTTCTATTATCGCAGCGGGAGAAGAGGGACGCTAATGTTTAAATCGATAACACGTTGCGGGGCTCCGGAGAACGGGGAACCGCTCGGTCCGCTGTCTGGCCGCGGAGCTCTCTTTTCTTCCCGTCGCGCACCGCGAGCGGGAACGAGGAGAGCCACGGGAGCGGAGCGAAGAAAAGCGAAGTGGATGAGAGAGGAGCACGCGAAACGGTAGCGCGGGCGTCTTCGCAGCGGCGTCTCGCGCGGGGAGCCGAGTGGAGCGAAAGAGATAAAGAGAATGAAAATGTGATGATGGAAACGAGCTAGGTGAGAGCCGGGGAGCGGGACGAAAACCCGGAGCATTCCCCGGCTCCGATAAAGCCGTGCGAGGCGGACGAACGGCTCTTACACTCCGTTTTGATGGTCCATGACGAGAGGCTTCGACTCGTTACTTTGATACATTTCGCACAATTACAATTTCTACGGCGGGCGGGAACGGCGCGTCCGAGAGCGAGCTGCGCCGCGCGTTTTCATGCGGGCCGGGCGGGTTAAGGTGGGACTTGCGAATGGTGTTCACTTCGCTTAAGTTTCGCTTAAGTTAATGAGAGGGAATTGCAAACACTTCGGGGTGGTATGAAAATCTCATGAAAATCAGGCATATTACACGTGCTGAAAAGATTCATTTTGCATAATAATAATTCCAAAATGTTATCAACAAATTGATGACAAAATATATTGTTTGTAACTTTTTTTTAATGAAAATGATTCGTTCATTTTTCTGAACACGTATACATTTTTTCAGATTTTTACATTTATTTTTGCTTCACTTTTTTTTGTCGCGCATTAATACCTGATTGATTCGCGACGCAGAACTTTATATTTTTTCTCTATCTTTGATCCAATTATGTTAATTCTCGATTCGAAGATCAATTTCGCAAACTCACCCGTGAGCGCAGTGTAAAAAGACCGATTTTCAAAATCTAATTAATTATTCATTCAAATGGTCGGTAAAAGACTTTGAGATTTTGCGCAAGTAAAATTTGATAGTTAAATTACAACATCTCAAAAGTTTATGCACATGACTTTGGATTGCCTTTTGCGACATAACCACCTTAAGCTCTTGCTCGCTCTCAACTTCCACCGCTCGTGAACTTGAGGCGTTCAATTTTTTTTTTTTTGAGCGAGAGCACATAAACCTTCCCTATTTCCGTCGGGAGTTCGTACACCGTCATAAATCGTACGGGCTCTGAGTGCGCATGATTCGGAGCGCTCTCGTTCCTGTTTTTCCCCTTCGATATCGTAAATAGATCGGCGCATTCGCCTTTATCGCTTCCGAAGAGTTCGACTGTGTATCTCATGAAAAATATAGAGCGAAGTACCGCGAGTCGGAGTGCGCTATTGTACGCATAGAAATGAGACCGAATGCAATCATTTAGATCAGACTTTTATAACTCCGGTTTCGCGATTTGCCTGGTGTTTTCGGCCGGTCTCGGTGCGCGATTCGCTGCACCGCGTATCAACCCCGATAGTTACAACGTCAGCGTCGCTCGCGCCACGGCAATAACGTGCGCCTCCATTTCGAGATCATCACACAAGAATCTGGCAATAAAATCGTTGAAGAGACTCCACCCTATTTCCATACTGTCGTGTATGGCGTTCGATACGCGCGAACGTATGCTTTCGATTCGCGGCTGTTTTTATATTTTTCTTTCACCGTCGCTCGCCCACCGTTCCGGCACTTATTATTCCGCGGTTCTTTCTCTTTTATATCGCGTCGATCGATTCGACCGCCCACATATATTTCCCTACGCAGCGCGACTCCTCGCAGCCTCCGCGGAAATTTTTATCAATGCATCGGAGGAGAGCGCGCACCTTCCCGCTCAACCCGTCTCTCGGCAAACGTCGGAGGATTGTAGTGCACACACCGCGTGCGTGACGTACGGACGGAATACCGATGATATAAATTTTTACTCGGAATACGCAATATACGAGGTGGGCGATAAGAAACCCGAAAGAAAAATGGAAGACGGAAGTGGAAATTTCGATATAATTTATCATTTATTGTTAATCTACGTTATGTTATGTTATGGATAAACATGTCTCATGTATGGGGTGTATTAGGGTGTTTAAAAAAAAGGACATTTTTAAAAAATTTTCTTGGAATACGCAATATATGAGGTGGGCGATAAGAAGCCCGAACGAAATGGAAGACGGAAGAGAAAATTTCTATCGAATTTATCATTTATTAAATTAATTGTATCATGTTTAGTAATTTATTTTTAATCTGCGTTATGCTATGTTATGTATATAAACATGTCTGATGTATATTTGGGTATTTCAGAGAAAGGACCTTTTATGGTAAAAAAAAACAATTAAAAAAATTCAAAATTCGTACGTGCACTTTTCTACGCAGGATATTATTATAGGATCGAAATCTACTTTAGAAGAGCAGGAGAAAAATTAAAAAGCATGTCCTTTTTTTTTGAACAATCCCAATGCAATAACTGTCAATAAACTCTCTACTACCGCCACTAATTTACTTTTTTATTAAATTTAGTACGAATTATCGTAAATTATGTTTCGAAAGACGACTCAAGCTCGATTAATCGACGCAATTGCGTCAGAAGGATTTGCATGACGGGCATTCGCCCGTTGCACTTGCAATATTACTTTTTTTTGCACTTCCGGTCAGCCAAACAATTTCAACCGGTTAGCCCCGGGGCGCCACCAAAGATTAATTTGTTTTTCTATTTCTGCATGCCAAAAACAAACACAAAAAAAAGCCGAACGGATGTAACGCGAGCGATGCGGCGGATATAAATATAAATAAAAAGTAAAACGCGATTTTCTACCTCCGCTCAATCCGCGTACGCCGCGAGCTACGCTGGCCAGTTTCGCCGCATGTCGGACGAGATTTTTCGCTGGAAAATCCGAACGAGGATATTTTATGAGGCAACGTTTTATCGAGACGAGGTTGAACTGCACGGGTCTGCGCATGTACATGTACATGCAGACGCGAGCTTCGGTGGCGCTATCCGGAGTGCTAAAGAACGAAAGCTTCTCCGCAACTCGCCTATATCTTTATCGTCGCTCCGCTCTACCGCGACGCGGATTCATCGCGATATCCTTCGATTCGTCGGAGCGATAGGGAATCCGAGGGAAGCGAATCTCGGCGTATGAACGAGGTCTGGTCCATTTTTTTTTTTTTTTTGTTCATCCGGACGGGAACAGGGTAAAGAGCTTCCGTGGAGAAAATGGTCAGCCCGGAGCTACGCCCGAAACCCGGGATGAGCCCAATCTCGGCGGCATCGCACACCCCGAAAATCCGTGCTCGCGTCCGACGGGCGGAGAAGTCGGGACGATCGCAATGATCGGGCGAGGAATCCTGCGACGGTAAAGAGTCGAAAATACTGCGAGAAAGGAGGAGAGGTAAATATGTCCCAAGAATTCCCGTCAGGATCGTGCACTCTAGGTTCGTCGGCTGTTTCCGCGCGGCTCGTTCCTTCCGAAAGAACGCGATTCCACATGAGCGTTTGGTCACACTTTGGAAACTTTTGTTTTTCATCGATCCGCGGTTTCGAGTATTTCCATCGCCGCTGTTCCTATACCGAGTTTTGGAGCAACGCCGGAGAAAAAAGCTTCGTTGAGATCGGAGGAAGCAACGACCACGATCGGAAAATGTCTGACCGACCCAGTTGCCGTTTCTTTCCAGTTATCGAAGTACCGTCACCCCCCTCCGCCCCCCCCCCCCCCGCCGTCGCGTCTTCGCCTCTCTCGCGTTTCCGTTAAACAAAGTTCAACGGTTCATCTCGATGAACACACGAAACGGCGTGGATATAATCGATGGTACGTGAGAGTGTTCGGCGTACGCGGGCGCAGGATTATTCAATGTTTTTCAGAAGTTTATAATCGGAGGACAGAAGAGAGTCGGTCGCGAAGTTGGATTAAAAGATTCTCGAGCTGCTATGCAAAAGAAAAATGATAGTTCTTGACTAACTCCCTTCATACGCCCATGTCCATTGTAATAAAAAAATGGTAAACTTAATGCATCGGTATTGGAAGCTTTTATGCATGAACCAGTATATTACATTTGATGTGCAAATGTTATGTAAAATGACACTACTTTTTAAGTTACTTTAAAATACTTTGGGTATTCTTAAAAAACTTTTATTTAAAATACCACTTTTTTATCTTTTTTTTGCCGTACATTAATTTCAGATAACATTTGTATATTACACTTGATATACTAGTTTACGCATAAAAGCTTCCAATACCCGTACATAAATTATCATGCAGACATTTTTTTACAATGTCATTCACATAATTTTTCCTAACAAATTCACGAAAATCACGCTTTTAATTTTTATGAAGTGTCCACAGAAAGGCACTTTTTCGCACTAAAGCGGGAAAAATACCATATTGGGTTTGTACGCATGCGCAGTACTTTTCCCGCACATGATGCGAAAGAGTCGCTTTGCATGTGTTAGGAAAAAAAAAAAATGATCGCGTCAAATTTTGTTTTGGAAGGTTCTTCCGATTAATTGGTTGAGCCAGAAAATGTGTTTCTTGCACCAGAACATTGATTGGTTGGCGACCACCCACTTTGTTGTTCCAAGCAATTCGGTCACCTGGAGAGTACTTGCGATACGTTGATTCCTACCAGCTCCTTCCCCCCTCACATATGGAATCGGGCGCGAGGAACAGACGATGAAAATAAAACAACCATGAAGAAAAAAAATGGAGAAAAAAACGGAGTAAAAACAGGCTAGAACGCAATAACACAATGGTGGATAACCAGCCGCAGGGGAAAAGTTTGTAATTCCATGTCCACGGCAGTATCCGATATCCGGTTGTAAAACTACCGTGTACCGAGTATGGCGACGATGGAGGGGGAGGACTCTTCGGATTATTGTTTACTTCGAGAGGCATTGGCGGTAGTTATAGGCATTGTCATGTAGCATATAGCGCCGTCTGTTTATAGGCTCCGCCTCCCCCGCACGCAGGAGAAATAATGTTTACTCGCGTTGCCGTCCTTATTCTATATCTCGCGCGGAGGCAATAATATCGCGGTGCCAGTAAACTTTTTATCCTTTCTTCCGGCACTCGAGGCAGTGGCGGGAGCGCCAGCGGCAGGAGCAGCGAGCTGTTCACTATCACTCTTCCTTTTGTTCTTACTATCCTCCACCACGAGTACAGGAGTTGTATCGTGCACGGACTTCTCCGCCGTAGCTTCCCGGCATCTCGGAGGAGATGCTTGGTTCATACTTTTTTTACGAGGCACTCGAACCCAACCGTCAGCGAGTCAGCCGCTCCGCGAAACGTTTCTTCGTGCATTAACTCGGATAACGATGACGATGGAAGGCGGCGGAAATGCTGGCGGGAATATGAAAAGGAATATGGTAACGAAGGTTCGAGTCTTTAATTCGTGGCGCGACGACACCGTTTATCGAGCCGAGCGGAAAATGAAAATTTATGCGGACATGTATTCAATATTTAATATCAATGAAGTGTTATATGTTAAACTAATTTTTTTCACCGTTTTTATATTGGAATTGATAGACCTGAGTAGTTATAAGACACATCTGTATTTGAGTTGTGGTTAAGGAGAAATCCGTTAATAAACAAATTATTATTAATATGCTTCACACGCAGTGGACTTTTTGCCAAGTGTGTATTACTTTTCTTTCATGCCGGGGCGATTATCCGATAGATAAGAAATACTTGATAGATAAGAAATACTTGAGGGGCGACTTGCACCTCCATAAACGGCGCATAATCAGCCAACTTAGAATCGCCTCACAAAAATACCAGAAAATGTATTCGGACGGTATGAAATATTGTCGAGACGTAGAAAATGCCAACTATGTAACATGGCAAAATGCGATTCACTAGACCACTTCCTTTTAGAATGTTTGGCAAATGAAAACCCAAGAAGAGAATTTTTGAAAGATAAGCGAACCACTGTGGGAACATTGAAAATAAGTACAATCGAAAATGCAAACGACCTATTTCAGTTTTGCGTAAGAGCGTTCAAAATTCGTCCCTTTTGCCTCAATGTGTAAACGTATTTTAGTTTACTTTATATTATTATAAATTGTATATTAATGTTCTCATGAAAAATATCTAAGAATTGTAATGTCCGCTCACCCCCTTGTAAATGGGCACTAGCTATTTAATTTCCAATAAATTGAATTGATAATCAAAGTTCCTGTTCCTCAGTTTCATTCTTCAGAAAATAAAAAAAATTAAAAACCATTGCCGGCATCGAAAAAAATCAAAGAAAAAAAATACGGGAGGGTGCGACTTCGGTTTCCGAGGAGGTCAGATAGTGTCTCCAATCTTTCGATAAGCGAGAGAACCCCGTCCGAAGTAATATCGTAATACCAGTCGCTCAAACAAGTAACTTGGAGTTTGCAAAGTGACAGCGAACTTTATGATCGATCGTTTTACGAAATCTCAGCCCTAGCTGCGGCGCGAGAGGCTCCGAGAGATCACTTTCTGCGGTTGCGATATTACGATCGAGCCGGAGAGGCCCCGCAGCGCCCGAGGTAGGTTCTTCGGTTCGGCGGGCATTATGACGACGATTAAAACATTTTCCGGTATCTCGTAAACGACATTGGTGCTTAGCACCGGTTCGGACAATCGAAAGTCATATCGTTAACGAGGTAAAAATAAAAAATATGTATATATATATATATATATATATTTACATGATACTTTGTCCCGCAGTGGGGCTTCTATAAAAGCAACTTGTCACCTTGTTTTGGTATCCAGTCGTAGGCTGCTGGCTGCACCCGAAATACACAGCAATGGCGGCAACGTGGGTAAGTGACAAAAAAAAATGTAATCTCTAAGTTGAGAAAATTCAAAGGAAAAAAAAAAGATAGGCTTCTTAAACGATTTTCCAAAACTGTTCCACTCGAGAATTCCCGGGAAAGCGTTCGGCTACGTGCGACTCGTGCGCGAAAGAGAAAACTATAGAGACCTGTTAATAGATTTCGCGAATATGTATAGTATAATTTTCACCGTCGCGAACCGGAGCACGAAAGTCTGCGAGGAGGATGCAGAAGGATTTCGAGAACGCGAGTGCCAAGTCGGGTGGATGTACATATATACGCGGAGAAAGTTTTCCAGGTCAGGGAAATGTGAGCGCGAGGAAGACGAAACGATTGAGCGAAGTAGAGCGAGAAGATATAAATCGTGGTTGGTCCAAGGCCTCCACTTTGCTCTCACCTTTGGCAAGGTGCAAAATAGAGTTGCTTTATCCCTCGTGGCGTCGGGTGGGTGGAAAAGCGTCGCCGGCCGAACGGTGAAAGAAAGGGTGACTCAAGTACAGAAGAAAAATGCAAAAAACACCATGAACGGAAAAAATGGGGTAAAAGTGGGGAATATGGCCCGGTCCATATATCATTGATTTAGGTGTTAATCGAGGTGGGCCATATTCACCACTTTTACACTATTGCCGGTCCATCGTTGTTATTCGAATTGAGAACTAAAAATCGTCGGAAAAATGCAAAAAAAAACACCATGGAGGGAAAATAGGGTAAAAGTGGGGAATATGGTCCAGTCCATATATCATTGATTTACGTGTTAATCGAGGTGGGCCGTATTCACCACTTTTACCCTATTGCTGGTCCATCGTTGTTATTCGAATTGAGAACCAAAAATCGTCGGACCGGAGGTGGTAATTTTTTTTTTCGCCGACTTCCAAGCTTTCAGCGGGACTGTTCTCTTCCTCCTTGAAGAACCTCGTCGTACGCGCCTTCCAGAGTCGCGATTCCGGCTCTCCGCGGCAAGCATCCGCTATTAATCCCGTTTAAAACGTGCTCGAAGTTACTAATGGGCAGGGACGCGACGTACGCGAAGGAAACAGCGGACCGAGGAGGAAAAATCCGGAGTCCGATAAAGAGCGAGAGACAAAGTCAGGCAAACATCGCGAGGCAGCGCCGAGAGAGAAGAAACTGGCGAAGGACTCTCAAGGAGGATCGGGTGGGGCGGCGTAGGGAATGAAGCGGGACGATCTTTTTCACGAATTGCTTTGTCGTTGATTAAATTCCGTGTTATTAAAGTCCGAGTTTGTACTCTACGAGGTTTTCGACCGGAAGACGCGTACCGGAAGCGGGGGGAGAAGATATATCGAAGTAGGTCGCGCGGTACCGAGAAATGAAGAAAGGGGAATGGCAAGAGTTGCGTCCCACGGAGGAGCGAGTACCGAGTTATCTCGTATGAATTCAGCCTGAGGGTATATAACTGTACGGAGTACAGGAGCGGAGTTCTGGAAAACTGGATCGGTTCTCCAGGGAATGAGACGACAGCACGTGAGATATATTGGCTCAAATCCATCGACGTTTAATCATTTATCGGTAAGAATCAATGTGTGTATGTGTGCGGATTGAGGCGGAGCCGGCCCATGGGGCCCCGGGAGAAAAGTTAGAGATCGCTGACGTGGCAGAGGTAACCGTGGCGCAAAATCGTTTTCGATTTCGGCTATCGTTTATCCGCTCGATGTGCCGGGCGACCTCTGGCTCACTTTTCACACGGCCGCACGGCGAGAGGACTCGGATAGGAAAACTACTACTACTGGGAGCGATAATCGGACGGGCGCGACCGGAGCCCCGATTTACCGGATATTATCTCGTTCTTCCGCTCGAACGTGCCCGACGCGACGACTAACTCTCTCTCCCAGGGAGGGAGGGTGGAGGGTCGGTCCCACGGAGTTCAAGCCTCGTACTTTACAACGCCAGTGCTATAGCGGGTACTCTACGTACTCGGTGCACGGCGAGCGCGCCGGTGATTCGGGCTACTCGTCGTCGACGACGGGGCAAAACCTTGCGCATGAATTTTTTTTTTTACCTGCTGGATCATCCAAATTTCCATCGAGGTTTGCCATTTTTTTACACGCTGCACGTTACTGCCAGCAGGCGTGTTTTACTGTCCTGGCCGTGCTGGCGACCGGGACTGCCGCTCTACCCGATCCGAGGACTCGGAATCACGAGGAGACGATCGATGCTGAAATAGAACCGGAAATCGCCATTACCGTTCCCAATGAGGAACTCGTCAGGTTACCGAGGGAGCTGCGACCACCCGAGCCATTCGGCGCCAAGACCGAGCCGCAAGTCTTGCAACTCGTGGCTGACGAAAAATTGGTAATGTTGTCTTTTCTCCGGAAACCAGTTGTACACTGAGAAAAAGGATGGTACTTCCTACTATAACGAATAGTTCCCAGGGGGACGTCTATATAGATAGTTTGGGATAGGGTAAAAGTGGGGAATATGGCCCGGTCCATATATCATTGATTTACGTGTTAATCGAGGTGGGCCATATTCACCACTTTTACCCTAGTATATATTCAATTGATTAAACTATAATTATAGTTACAACTATCACTTTTGGTCATTGTCGTAACTGTAAGATGTAGACGTCCCCCCTGGGAACTATTTACTATATAAGTTTTTCTCAGTGTACCAATAGATGATTCCGTTGAGTCGATTGAATACTTTGCATTGATCAAACGTATCCACTTTTCCAGACCGATGTAAAAAATCCCAAGAAACGACAGTTGGGCGGTTTCGGAAACAACGGCTTTCAGCGAAGCACCTACAATCCAACGGTGATCACCCTCGGCCCGCCGTCTTTGGTTGCGGGCCAATTCGCCGCCACCGACAAGCAAACGACCAGAGCCTTGAAATTCGGCGAATCCTCGACGGCCGCAACGAAGCACATAAGTTTCGTGACACCGGGTGCTCCGCACGCGATTCGTCGCGACAGTCATCACTCGTCGTTCCATCACGATCACAAGCACGGTCACCATCACGGTCATCACCACGAGCACGATCATCACTCGAAGCACGGTCATCACCACGGTCACCACTCGAAGCACGATCACGGACATCATCACAAGCACGAGCACGGACACCATCACAAACACGGCCACCACCACGGTCACAAGCACGATCATCACGAGGAGCACAAGCATCACGAGGATCACCACCACAAGCACGGCCATCATCACAAGCACGGACACGATCACAAGCACGAGCACAAGCACGGCCACGATCACAAGCATCACGGCGATCACAAGCATCATCACGGACACCATCATCACTCGAAGCACGAGCATCACGAGGAGCACAAGCACCACGGTGAGCATCACCATCATCACAAGCACGCCCATCACAACGAGCATCACCATCACCACGATCATCACCACGTCAACGAGCATCATCACCATCACTCGCACAAGGAGACCGAGAAGCATCACCATCATCACGGCCACGAGCACAAGGAGGAGCACAAGCACGAGCACAAGGAGGATCATCATCACAAGCACGGCCACGAGCACAAGGAGCATCACAAGGAGGAACATCATCACGGACATCACGAGGATCACAAGCACAAGCACGGACACGAGCACAAGCACGAGCACAAGCAGGAGCATCATCACGGTCATCACCAGGATCACAAGCACAAGCACGGTCACGAGCACAAGCACGAGCACAAGGAGGAGCATCATCACGGACATCACGAGGATCATCATCACGGCCATCACGAGGAACACAAGCACAAGCACGGCCACGAGCACAAGCACGAGCACAAGGAGGACCATCATCACGGACATCACGAGGACCACCATCACCACCATCACGAGGATCACAAGCATCATCATCACGAGGATCACAAGCACAAACACGACCATCACCGCGAGCACAAGCACGGACACGACCATCATCACAAGCACGGCCATCACGAGGACCATCATCACAAACACGGTCACGGACATCATCACAGTCACAAGAACTTCGGCGAACACGAGAGCGACCACTTCTATCCGAAAGGCTTCGACGGTATCGGCGATCACTTCGGCGAGACGCAGAAGCACGAGGAATACGTCTTCCCGGAGAAGGGCTCCGGATCTGGCGGCTCCACGGTCGACATCGGGGGAGACATTATTGACCTCAAGAAGACCTCGAAAGTCAGCGTCGAAGTGCCAGATACATCGTTCACGATTAAAGTTTGAAAATTCGGTGCCCAACGAACACGGCCACGATGACTATCGACCCACGACTCTACGTACTCCATGGACAATCGATCATACCGCGGTCGCTGCCGGATGATGTCTCTTCTGGATACTCTACTCCGGCGAGCGAGCCAGCGCAAACATGCACGAGCTTTTTACGGTATATAAGCTACACGTACCAAAACCAAGTTAAATACATATGTAACCGAAGACGAGAGCTGAGCTTTCTTGATACTTCTGTGGTAAACAAGAATAACTGAATGCCGAGAGCCGATGCGAGCTCGACGCGTCACATGTTCGAGTATATTTCGTTCTTCACGATTCACCTTAATATTGTTGTTACCATATCGTTGTAATCTATGTTCTGTTTTTGTTTGATTCCCTTATTGTTTCTTAAATCGTTTCTGTTTGTCTGTCATTACTTTTGTTTTCATTTTACTCGAAAATAAATGATTCTACCAGACAATCGTGCGCGAAACTCGAGTTCATCCGAACCTATTCCCAAAAGCCTCGCAGACAACGGGAGAATACACATTCGATGCGTCACCGTGAAGCTGCGAAGGTGCGAGATTTGGCTGGCATACACAGTGGGTGCTTACGTTAAGTCGCATTGAATCGCCGTCGCGCAACGACCCCGGAACCCTCGGCGGCCTCATCCACCCTTCGCAAAGCCGAAACCTTCGCGAACTCATACCTGCTTAAACGTACTCCTATCTGCGCGCTCAACTTCGAAGCTAAGACGACGAGGACTACGACCGCCACTACCACTACGGCTCTCAGTCACGTATTTCCACGTCCTCTCGCCGTGGGGTGGGTTAAGTCCATTACCATAATGCACCGTTGGTTAGCGATACAACGCGTAAGTAACTAATAAAATTATCTCGAGAAACTCTCGACGGTTAGTTTGGACCGGGTGCGCCGGAGAAGCTTCGGTTGAAGTTAACACAGTGCTCTCACTGCCGTATCCCGACTACAGTTTTCTTCCCTTTTTCAACCACCCATCCTGTTTCCTTCCATTTCCTCTGACTCTCCCGGCCGTTTCCTCTCGCATATTGCAATCCTACGAGCCTCGTCATGTTTCTCTAATACTCTTCCTCGAAAACGTCTACCCGAGTTCCCTCGAGTCTCAACGCATTAAACACCAGCCTGGGGTTAATTTATCTAGCCGGGTACCGCGAACTTTGAAACGACGGGCTTTTCAATATACCGAAGTTATTTGACAAACCTTCGTGGTTAAACAGCATCGGGTTAGTAGCGCGTGTAATGGGGGTGCCTTATTTCAGGAATCGTCGAAGAAGGCGCACCGGAGGTGAGCAATTAAACAGCAAAGACCATGCCAAGTGGAATAAATAATTGCCTCGTGTTTTGATTCGCGCCCGCCTCGTTTCCCATCGCACCGAGTGCGGATAAACAACGTCGAAGGGAATCGAATTCTTGAGCACCCGAGTGGCCAATTACGCGTGTGGAGCCTCGATATTCCGAATCGGGAGCGAGGGTGCGAGTACGAGCACGTGAAGAACTTTCGTAGGATCGAAGAGAATGGGGTTGAGGCATCGTCAAGATTCGCGCCAAGTACGGAGTCCCGGTACAGAGACACGATGGAATTTATCGGCGAATACTCGGGTAGGGTAGCATGTGCGGATAACCGATCGCGAATTTCTCGACAAACCGTTCCATCTCGTTCCTCAGATCCGCGGTGCGCCACTGTATTTCCATGGATTTTCCATCCAAGCGATCCTCACCGAAGTTTCGCGGGATTTTACAATCGCGCGTTGGGGCGGGAAAAAAACGTCGACGATGGGGAGGTTTATCGCTCTCGGTGCTCCGAGGCTTTCCACGGTTCACGTCCGCTTGTTTCTTCGCCACCGTATCCGCAGTCTCAACCCTTATTTGCTTCTCCGTGGCGAACATCTTGACAAATCGTTTGGTCGCGCGTCGGATCAGCGGGCTTGCTGCTGCCGCGCAACTTTCCTCCCGTGGATTCCTCATCCGCGCTGTGACAACCGGTCTGTGGCGAATGCGAGAGACGCTCGTGTAGCCGAACGGATGAAGACAGGTGGTTGAGATTGGGTGGGTGAAGCGAAGACGGGAAGAGACGCGGCGGAATTAATCGCCACGGATAAGAGGCTCATCCGACGCGGAATAGACTGAAGGAAACGCGATGCGTCGAGGAAAAGTAGGGTAGAGCGGGGCAAAATGGGGCAGCGGGGCAAAATGTCATTTTCCAATAATTTTTGGATGCCCGAATTCGCCCCATCGATGCATCGGGCTTTTCTGCCCTGTTTTGCCACCTTGTCCGATCCAATGGTGATAGGAAAATTTAGTTTTGCCCAAAAACCCCGTTTTGCCCCGTTGCCCTATTTTGCCCCGCTCTTCCCTAACTGAGAACCGTAAGAGGCCTCGAGATCACGAGAGACGTTGAGTCCTACACGAGGCCAAGTCTGCTCGCACTCTCAGTGTTCGAAAGCTCGGGAAATTACTAGTTTTGCGGTCGCATCTATATACGTATCTATTCCTTTCATACGACAAAAAGCGAAGTTGCTACCAGACTACTGATGTATGAATAACCGAGGGACACGGATGGATACACGTGTATACCTATATTCGCGAAGACATATCCAGCAGCGAAGTAGGTTGGCATGAAACGAAGATTGGACGGAGAAGAGGAGTAGGCGAAGACGTCGGGAGAGTAAGCGACGAAACTATGGAAGAGAGATGAGGACCAAGCAGCCGGGTAGGAAGAGACGTTGAAATCGCAAGGCGAGGGTTGCTGATTCCATCCAATCTAATTTCAAGATCCCTTCGACGTTTCGCGCTCGCGTTCGAACATCTCGCCCCGAGAAGCTGCGGAGCGGAGGATACAGCGAACCGAGGATATTCCGCGGCGGGAGGACGTAGATTGGACGTATTCGGTGGCGAATATCGAGCCCAAGATATATATAATCCGATCATTCGTGCGGTACTTCGAGCCCGTAACTTTTTTTTTTACAGCACCGATTCGCGAGCGATATTGTGCGAAGCCCCTCGGAGTCGGCGGAAGTAGACGGTGAAGCTGGAAGTTCGAGCTACGGGTGCAGATCACGGAGAAGGTGATATAGGGGAGAGCGGGGCAAAATGGGGCAACGGGGCAAAACGGTGTTTTTGGGCAAAACTAAATTTTCCAATCATTTTTGGATCGGACAAGGTGGCAAAACTGGGCAGAAAAGCCTGATGTATCCGATAGGGCGAATTCGGGCATCCAAAAATTATTGGAAAATGACGTTTTGCCCAAAAACCCCGTTTTGCCCCGTTGCCCCATTTTGCCCCGCTCTACCCTATGTGATTCCGCTTCGTCCCCTCTAATTTCTTTGCTCATCCGGTTCGCCGGGGAAAATCACGGTGGCATTGACAAATTGAATTCTAATAATCTTCCCGCGGTTATCAACTGATTCGGAACTTCCGGTGCACTTTTTGGCCGGCCAAAGATAGCGAAGGCTTCCGATAATTTTGGACGGATGACACTGACCGTACGTGACGCCACGTTGCTCGCCCATCGCCGGAGGGAGAGGCGTTGGAATTGCAAAATTAATTTCGCACAAAGTTTTCCAGGACGGAAGTGGGAGCCGGGGAAGAGAGCGGCGGAGGAGGGCGAAAGACGCCATCAACCTCTTTGGGCTTCCGTTCCTCGCGTCTCCTCCCCCTCGTCCCGCCGCGCCAAACTTTTCGTCCCTCCGCACCCCTCGCCCACTTCTTATTTTTCCATCGTTCTCCTCGTCACTGCGTTCTCCGTCGAGCCTCTCTCGCTCCTCTCCGCCGCAGTTCGCCGACTCCTCGCTCCGTTTATCGGAAGGACACTGTGCTCCGGCCTCCTCCCACCACATCCAGGCCGTTCATAAATAATTCACCCCGCAAATACTTTAATTACGCCTTGGACCGCTCTTCCTCTCGGGCTCGCCACTGCGCCTAGATAATGCTGAACTATGCGCTTAGTTTGTCGCTTCCCTCGTTGCATACATTTGCAAATTTCACTCTTCACGTATTCGTACATGGCTCTTCCCGTCTTCTACCTAACTCGAATTTTTATTTTATTTTTTAACATTTTTTTTTTTTAATTTTGCTTCCTTTTTCATTCTCTCGCTTTCAGCTCCCTGGTCCGTTTTCCGAGCAAGCCGCTTCGAAACTGTTCGCCGAAGCTGGACGGGACGTTTCCCCTCATCCTTTCTTCGCCGGCTCGACGTTCCGCGATCCTTGTACCTCTCCCTCGTCCCGTCGACGAGGCGCACCCTCATCCCCTGCCGTTTTCAGGACTCCCGCCGACTTATCCGAAAACTTGGATAAGTACGGACTGCGAGAGATTTCATTAAGAGAGTGGGGCCATCCCCACCCGCTACGACCGTTCGCTAACTCGGTGTTTCCGCGGAGCTTGTACGAGGCTCCACGGTTAAGAAATTCGACATCCGCAACTTCTACCTTTCCAGCTATTTCTATCAACGCCTCGTTTAACTCGTTGTCGAGGAGGAAGATTATGTGCACAGCGGACGGAGCGAGGAAATCGTGTCGGGGGATGAAAAGAAACGGGATTATGCGAGTCCGTCGACGCAATATCCGACTGCAGCGTTCTATATTTATGTTGAGGCAGGAAAATCATGTTTCATTGTTAATTGTTCGGAATTGTTGACAATGGAGAATTCGTTCGGTATTAGATTTTTTTTTGTGGGTCCAACGAAAAGTTTGCTACAATGGTTCATTTTACCACGAGGGTCCGTTTTGCCCCGGTCTTGCGCAGAGCATAGATAGAGGTCGCTTGCCCGAGGGAGCGCGAGAATACTCATCGATATATTTAGCGAAACGGGATTATATGAGTCCATTGACGCAATATCCGACTGTAGCGCTCCATATTTATATTAAGGCAGGGAAATCCTATTTCATGGCGGTAAATTATAAGAGAGTTAATTGTTCGGAATCGTTGAAAATGGACAATTCGTTTGACATTAGACTTTTTTTTGGGTCAACCGAAAAATTTGGTACAATGGTTCATTTTACCCCGAGGGTCCATTTTGCCCCGCTCTTGCGCACAGCATAAATAGAAGTCGCTTGCCCGAGGTAGCGCGAGAATACTCATCGATATATTAAGCGAAATGGTTAATCGGTCACGTCAGCTGGTGCGAGCGCAAATATTGCCAACGGTAACGATTAATGATCGCGCTAGGCGAGATATTACATACACGCCGTGGGCGTTCCGTGCACCTCTCCGATGGCTGAACGAATTGGGGCGCGGGAATAGAGACGAAGAATCGCGGCCCATCGTGATCGAGGATCTCCACAGGCTCGAATCTTCGGTAACGAGACAATTTATCTCCCGAAAGAATTCGCGGGATTTTCAGACGGCCGTCCATACGATGCGTCTGATCGAATCGTGCCGTAACTACTTACTAGAATTAAAGGTCTCACACATTGCATTCCATAATAGATTTTTGGAATTTCCTTTTTAGACGAGTTATTAAAATATTTCTCAAAAAGTATTTATTTTTCTTACATAGCAAAAAATTACTGAAATTATTTAATCATATTTCTTTCAAATTTGGTTATAATATAATATTCGTCGTTAAAATTTATTGTTTCAGAAAAGTAGCAGCGTTAACAGAGCGCACGAAAGCTTCGAAGGTTCTTAAGGTAGTACTAGCACAATGACTGACGCCGCCTAAGTTCGAGAGAAAAAAGACAAAGATTACAAACACTTCTTGATGAGAAAAAAATCTGAAAAAATTCTAGCATATAAAAAGTGCTGAAAAGATTGTTTGTGCATAATAATTTGAGAATGTTCATACCAAATTACTGAAAAAAAATTACTGACCCAGTTTGTGACAGCGTTGCCTCTACACTGAGAAAACGGATGGTATTTCCTACTGTAACGAATAGTTCCCAGGGGGGACGTCTATATAGATAGTTTGTGATAGTATATACTCAATTGATTAAACTATAATTATAGTTACAACTATAATTTTTGGTCATTGTCGTAACTGTAAAATGTAGACGTCCCCCCTGGGAACTATTTACTATGTAAGTTTTTCTCAGTGTAGCATAGTCGGCTGCCCCCACCATTTGATATGCAGCCAATAGGTAGCGCGCATTCGGGGGTTCACAAACTGCGATTCTTGGTCCTCCTTATTTATCCCTATGATTTTAGACACTTAAAGTGAGAGAGCTGCGTAGAAGTGTCATAAACTGGGTCCTTTACCTTACACTTGGCAGCCTTTCGTCGAGCCTTCAGCAGTTTCTGGTATGCGTGACGTTGAGCAATCTTTCTGTCTCGCGGTGCGACGAGGTTGTACTTCACGCTCGGCATAATGGTCGTCGGACGACGGGCCAGGTGGCATGGAAAGGGAGGTAAGAGATTGGCGGTGGACAACGCCCGGGACTCGCATTAAGCGGCCATACGCAAACCTTTGGACAATTTCGTACGAGAACACGCGAGGTACGTCCACGTCTTGTGACATCGCCCGTCCGGCCCGGTGCGGTTTCTCTGCAAATTGATCGCCTCGCGATGCTCGTGTGTACAGAGTTCCTTGACTGGACACACCGACTTGTGACGGAGCGTTACATCGATCAATGCAGTTACCGGGTTCGGACAGAAAAATTATTTATTTGACGACCTACACAGGAAAATAGGTACCAACATTTCTTGTCGACGAACGCCCACAATTATTTTCATGTTAATTTTACAAAAACACTCTTGTCCATTTTACAAATATTTTTTGTGAAATTAACAACAAAATAATTGTGGACGTTTGTGGACAAAAAAAATTTGTTAAATGTACAAATCTTTTTTCTGTGTACAAATAGACATTTTTTTAATAAAGGTGAATATTTATTTAACAAAAATAAATACTTATTTAATAAAAATAAATATTTATTTAATAAAAATAAATATTTATTTAATAAAAATAAATATTTATTTAATAAAAATAAATATTTATTTAATAAAAATAAATATTTATTTAATAAAAATAAATATTTATTTACTAAAAATAAATATTTATTTAATAAAAATAAATATTTATTTATTAAAATTAATTTTTTTAATAAAAATGTTTTCTGGTTGTAGACAGAACCGTGGGTCGCTCTACGAATCGTCCCCAATCCGGAGCCGGTACGCGAATAACCGAAACTGTTCTATCATTCAAATCAGCGCCCACGGTTATCGATTGACCCGGAAAACAAAAACTTTAATCGCGCGAAAAATAAAATTGATCAATAATTCATGTCACGATAATTCAAGCCGAGCGAAATCGACTCCGGCTGCGGCCGCGCCGCCCGCGCAATGGTTCGATCAGACACGCGGTTATCAATCCCCGATCGAGCTGTCGATCGCCCGGTGCTCCGAATCTCAGAAAAACTTCAGCATTCGTACGCCGACCATCTCCGTACGCGTCGGCTTAGTTTCTCTTCGAGACATTTTTTTTTTGCTTATATTTTTCACGCTATTTCAAACAATAATCGAGTGTGTCTCCGGATATCGCGCGGAGTTGCTCTGGCACGCAGCCAGCCACTCCCGCCGTCGCGAAAACTCAGCCTCGGATTGTGTAACCCTCGACGAGGAACCCGGTGTCGATGCCACGCGGGGTAGTCGCGAGGCAAAATGGGACAACGGGGCAAAACGGAACAGTGGGGCAAAACTCAATTTTCCAATATTTTTTGTTGTTGTACCATTTCCCCCCAGCACTCCCTACCCGCACTCAACAAAGTTACCTAACTCTCCAGTGCGTCCGTAGCCGACTTAGCTACACAGTAAACAATTATTACATAAAATTGGAATGCGACATTTCCTAAAAATAATTTTGTTAAATAAGCGACAAACTCGTTTCTCACTTATTTGAATATATTTGTTATGAGTATAATGTCCTTTAATTTCCCGTGTCATTGACAATTTTAGATTGTACTTTTGTTTGAAAAACTAGAAAATCAACACATAAAAAATTGTGGACCTTTGTGGACAATAAGTTCATGTAAAAAGTACAAACTTTTTTTTACCGTTTGACTGGGACACGGGGAACCTACGGAAAACGCGTGCCGGTACAGACGGCCTTATTCAACTGATCCTCCGGTATTTTTGCACTTGAGTAAAGTGCAGAACCACCAAAGTCTCGGAAGAAAGCGCGCCTCCCGCTCAACGGTCGATCCGCCAGTTAGCGCACGGCTAAGCGGTCACCCATCCAAGTACCGGCCACGAACGAATCTGCGTGACTCGGGGGACCACCGAACGCCAACCGCGCATCTACTGCTGTCGGTCCAATACTTTTTTGATGCCCTATTTTCTCCCACCGACACATCCGGATTTACAAGCCCGTTTTGCCCCACTTACCACCATCGCCACCATCCGAAGGTTATTGGAAAATGGCGTTTTGTCCCATCACCCCGTCTTGCCCCACTGTCCCATTTTACCCCACTCTCCCCTACTACACTCTCGCGGCACTCGCTTTCGCTTTTCCTCTCTCGGCTGCGAGAGAATATTGCGTCAGGGCATAAAGCCCTGCCAAATTGACCGTGGAGGTGGCTCTCTAGCAACCCCCCAACAGCCCCCCCCCCCCCCCTCTGACCTCTCGCCTTCATTTCCCTCGCTCTCGCGAAACTAAAAAAAAAGAAAGAAAAACAAAAAATGCCCGGCGAATTTCGGAAGGAAGGTAGCAGTTACAGCGGACTGCGGGACGAGGACTCCGGTAAATGTTATCAGAGAAACCCGACAGCTGTGTTCGCTTACCGAGAGCACGCGCTCGGTACGAGTTAAATTAATTGAACAATCGAATTAGCATTTTTAATGTTTTTTTTTCCCGCACTCCCGAATCACTCCTGTTAATGTAGAACGAGAAAACCGCACACATTCCGCTAATGGAAAAATCCGCGAGAGAACCTTTTTTTTCTTTGCTTTTTAATTTTTAATTCCTTTTTGTTTTTCGTTTCAATCATTTCGAAAAAAGAAATGTGGTAATTACGTCAAACCCTTTATTTTCGCTTCGGATTAGTTCGCCCGATCTGTCCGGCGCACGCGAACTTCCTTTTTTTCCCCGTTGTCTCCCCCGGGCGCGTGGGGAGTGCCGCTGATTGAAATTACAATATCTCGCTATAATGCGAATTAGCTAGTTGATGCACGGCAGAGGGAACGCTTCGGGCGGCCTCTGCGCTCGCCGTCCGCTAACGCAAAATAACGTTAATGCGATTTATCCCGCTGAGCTTGAGAGGCTTTTTGAAATTTTCATTACGCCGTACACGCCAGCAGATCGTGGTTCATTTTGACACGCGTAGGATTATCCCGTGCTACCATGGAAAAATAATAAAAAAAATCTACCCAAGGCACGAAGAGTACCGAGGCACGGACGATATTCCGCGGGTTGTGAGTCGCGAATTTTGTTACGGCCCTCGTTTTGCCGGTTCGAATCAGGGCTAATTCGATAGCCGGTCAGGCGGGGGAGACGAAGCTCGGTGAAATATAGTATATTTATCTAACCTCGCCTGGTCGGCTTCGGGACGAGGGAAAGGCGAGAGACGGAGACGAGAGCGAAGAGGCGAACCAGGTAGGGCTTGGTCCGGCTGGCAGTTACCGCCCAGACCCAGAAAAAAGTTTATTCCAATCGAAGGAAATTTATCAAGGACGAAGAAAAATGTTTATTTGCTTCGTAACGTAATAGAGCGTTTATTGATTTCTAATATATTTATTTGTTTGTATTTTTTTATTATTTAATAATGTTTATTTGGATCTAATAAAGTTTCACAAAATCAAACCGACGAGTTTCCCCTCTATTACAATGTACCGGTTATCCAGTAAGAAATAAATATAGTCTTGTACTATCAGCGAGAGATGTTTTCAGACGACTGACGCGCTTGTCTTGACGTCAAATGTATGATTTCTTTGGCGCGAATAAACATTTGTTTTAATGTACAAATCTTAAAAAAAAAATTTTACTTGCACTAAACAGAAGCCATTATTTGAATCTAATAAGATTTTTCTTAAGGCAAGTAAACATTTATTTTATTTTATTAGACGTCATTTGAAGAGCGAACTTTACTTGATTTTAATAAATCTTTTTTCTGGGTGCACACTCAGAAAAAAAATGTATTTGACGGCCACCGTTTATTTGGTTTAAGTAAAATATTTATTTTATTTAAATATATATTTATTTAAATCAAATAAATATTTTACTTAAACGAAATAAACGGTGGTCGTTAAATAATTTTTTTTTGTAGGTGCAGTACTGGCACTGGATTGGCCTGACTCCCGGGATTGGCGCCGCCTGGCGCCGGTGCTGGAATGTAACCACCAGCCAGACAAACTCTACCTGGGCGACGAGGAAAGGACAGGACAATCACGGGACTGACGAGAACGGATCTCGATTTCGCGAGCGGCGAGAATGCGCTAGCGAAAGGGGTGACGGGATAAAGGGATGGACGGAGAAAGAGCAGTCGCTGACGAGCGAGTCAAGGAGAGGAGCAACGGTTTGTTTATCGTCGTGAAACATACGTGAAATTAGATCGGTCCTTTGCAAACATCTCGTTCGGTTCGTTTTCCGGTGAGCTGGCTCATTCTGTCCGTTCGCCACGTGAATCACTCCGGACATTCGACGTTTCTATGTATGTACATCGAGGGGGCACTAACTTCGATATCGCGGATTACTGATTAGAGAGACTGGCGAGGCGGAAGTGGAGGGTCAACGGGATGGACTGATCTGCAAAAATTACTGTGTTTGCAGGTCGCGCATGTGGTACGAGCTGAGAATTTGCTATTTTTTTTATTCATGTGTCAATAACGATCGGGTAGGAGACGCGGTGATGAAATGCTGAAGAAATTGTCGTAGAGCGATCTCGGGGGAGGGTTTATTTATTTTTTAACATTTATATATATAGGGTAAAAGTGGTGAACATGGCCGGGCCACATTCCCTACTTTTATCCTATGTTGTATTCGTTTTATCGGTATAATAAAAAATATGATGAATAACCTTATTCTAATCTAAAAAAAATTGGAAGTCCTACAATTTTTTTTCTACTCGGAAGTAAGGATTTTTCACATGATCGGGGCAACCCTAAGAGGGTGGTTTCTTTGATGGTCGAGAAAAAATACATGTCATTGTTACAGATGAAAGAAAGAAACGCAAACATTTCAAGTTCTCTTTGAAAATCTGCTTGAAAATGCTTCAAAACGTTCCAATATTACAGGAAAACTCTCATAATATATATATATATGTGTGTATATATATTAGATTCCTCAACATCTGTATCCGAAGAGCTCACATCATCGAATTGTTGGTCGAAGTTCCCGTCAAACACAGAGAACAAAAATCCATATTCCTCTATTTGGATAGCATACATTACGCGCGTTAATTTCCATCGGGAATCTCCGGTTTCCCGTATCATTCTTCTTCCGCCGTATTTGCTCAGACAATTGCGGGGAATTGCATTTCTTGATTGACACTGATTGATCGTCATTCCGTCGAAGCGTAGCGGCGAGCGTTGTGCGCGCAGGACTCGGATGCGATTCCGAGAGGGATTCCATCCCTTTAGGTAAAACCATCGAAAAATCGCGCAGTGTTTCATACTCGGAAGGGAAGCTGAGAGAAGATCGTATTAGAGGACGCGGAGGAACGGGAGCAGCGATGGGGTGGTTACGCCTGCGCCACGGCAAGCCCGGTATACGTTGGAGCTGTTTTCACCAGTCGGGTCTTCAGCTCCGGACCGCGTAGACCTTGTCCGGTCGAGTGCGCGTTCGCCTCCCCTCGCGATTCCGCGACACAATCGTCTCCCGAACAGTCTCTCGCCTTCAACATTTAAACCTCGCACCGTCGATAGAGGCAACCACACGCGTAAGGAATTTTCTTATCGCGCGAGAAAAAAAAAACATAATAATAATTAATAATAAAAAAACATTGCCAACAAAAATGGATAAAACAATAAAGAAAATTTAAAAAATTCATGTAAATCTCACGAGTTTTGTGAGCAATCTCTGTTTCGCAATAGATATTGAAACTTTGTTTCTCTCGTCGTCGAGAGCGGGCGGAGGAAATAAAAATTTGTCGAAACTTTAGGGTGCACACTCGATTCGAGAGCGCTCTCGAGCCGGTACACCAGTTTCTGTCGCGCACAGTTCCGCGGGAGTACAGGACGATAGGGACCGGTTGAGAAAGTTTCTCGACGGCTTGTTTCAAAACGATTATGTCCGATAGCGGAACTGCAAGGGGGAATTGGAGGCTCGCGCCAGAGAGAGTAAAATATTGAAAGCTCGTGGAGAAGCGATTGTCTCCACAGTCGCATTCGACCCATTTCCACCCTCGCGCAACTGGGGTGGTTCGTTTTTCGCACTGAATGCTCGTGAACCAAAACATAGTTCTTTTTTCAAATATCTAAAAAAAAAAACACACATTTATTCGAAAATTTACTTATTTGAATCAAAGTTTAAATTCTCCCGTTTCATTTCTTCAAAAGTTTTTTTTTAAGTCCGAATTTTTTATTTCTATTTTCTCCCAAACACACCCAGAAAAAAAATTATTTGACGGCCACCGTTTATTTAGTGTAAACCAAAATAAAACCTTAAATAAAATAAATATTTTGCGTAAGTAAAATATTTATTTTATTTAAATAAATAGTTACTTAAATGAAACAAATATATATAAATCAAATAAATATGTTAGTTAAACCAAATGAACGATGGACGACAAATAATTTTTTTTTCTGGATGCATTTTTTATTTTTTTTTATTTTATCAATAGTTCTTGGTTCTTCGCCAGCTTGGGTGTCTCGATAGATTTCGTCCGAAGGATTTCGTTCTCGCCCGTATCCGCGTATTCCATAATCCATCGGACGGAAGTGGGTCGACCGGATACGTGGTCAGAGGTTCGCGGAAGCGCCCGGTGACCGAACCGATCGACAGAAATGTGCTGATTTTGTATATACGTATATCGAAGCATAGAACTGATATTCGAGAATAGTATATCTGTCGCTGACACGTACGTGCTGGCCGCGTCGCGCGTCTATCCTGGTCCAGTTCGTGTGTTTCTACAGTGCGGCCGCGAGCCTTTGATTTCCCGCGATGCCGCCCGATCGCGCATCCGTTCCGCCCGTTCATTCACCCGAGCAGGATCGAATTAACGAGGATCGTTAGCGTCAGGACGAGTCTAATTAATCATCGAACCGTTCTGCTGTTCGGTCTACTCGCCGTTATTGCACGTCCGTCCGAGTTGCCGCTTCCACGACGAGAGAAATACCTGTATCGGTTCGGTTACGCGCGATCGCACGACACGGGGATTCCCCTCCTCGCGATCCTTCGCCAACCGCAGCTCCGAACCTTCGGCGGGCCGCGACGATGATAATTATGAGCGCGGGCTCACTCATTAGTCCAATGCCGCGACATTAACGAGCTCATCCTCCGTCCCGCAGTGAAGCTCCGACAAAACCGTCGCGGGGACAACGAGAATGTATAAAAAAAGGCGACTATTGACGAACTCGATTAGCGACGCAAAAATAGGTGTTTTATTTTTTCATCGCTAGGAAAAAAACGGGCCTAAAAAATTTCGTGCTACTTGTTGTTCGCAATGGTGTTGTGAGGGTGTAAAAAAATGCCCCAGTCCGACTGTAGAGAATTGTAGGGGAGGCGCATAAAAAAAATTGGACATCAAAAAAATGATATTGAAATTTTCGACAATTTTTTATAATCGGTCTTGGATTTTTTAAGACGATTACTATACCGCCAGGAACCGTCAATCGCAGCTCCGAACCTTCGCCGGGCCGCGACGATAATAATTATGCGCGCGGGCTCACTCATTAGTCCAATTCCGCAACATTAACGAGCTCATCCTCCGTTCCGCGGTGAAGCTCCGACGAGGGGACGCCGAGGATTTTTTTTTTTTTTTTTGCCGCATTACTTTCGTCCGGACGCGGAGAAAAAAGGCGACAATTCGCGACTCGATTAGCGATTCAAAAAAGGTGTTTTATTTTTTCATCGCTAAGAAAAAAATGGTGTAAAAATTTCACGCCACTTGTTGTTCGCAATTCTGTTGTGAGCGTGTATAAAAATGCCCAGGTCCGAATGTAAAGAAGTGTAGGGGAATCCCATTAAAAAATTGAGCATTAAATCAAAATTATATTGGAATTTCCGACAATTTTTTATATTCAGACTTGGATTTTTTTAACACGATCCCTTTACCACTACGAACCGTCAATCATATGGGATTTTTAATGGTATTTTATTTTATCGATGAAAAAAAATAACGAACTTGTTTCTCCCCGACGAACCGCCGTTAAAAAATTATTCCACCAAAAGCTTGTTTCACAATTTTTATTAAAAAAAGCAAGCCCGAATCGAGCTTCATGTAAAACTTATCTTCTTCCAATTCTGAATAACAAGATGTGTTGAAAAATATTTTCGCATGAATACATTTTTCGCTCAACGGGGCGCGGAATAATTTAAATGGGCTTTCCGGAAATCGTTTCCCGTAGCGGCGATATAGTTCGTCGATGTGGCACGTGTCTACGTGCGGAAAGGTTCGGAAAAAAAAAACATCTCGCCACGAGGATACCATAGCGCTGTTCTCTGCATGAGCGTGTGTACACAGAAGCCCCGGGGGTGAGCCGAGAACTCGGAGAAATTCGATAATAGGAGATGACGTTTCGATGTACGACGCGAGAAAACCCTCACCCGAGAATCGTTCCCGTCAAACTAGTTTCCCCCGCGTTTCTCGCTTCCGAGAAGCAAACTTCGTCAAGTACCGTGTACCATTTTCCGATCCATACAAAAAATAAATAAAGCAAATACGACACAATAACGCGTAAAATAAATAAATAAATAAATAAAAATTACAAGACCAATAAAATTAAAGTGCCGAGTGTCAAATTCGCACGTGTAAAACAGTGTTTTCTCCACAGGAAACTCCCCGCTGGAATTCGTCCCGAGGGTGCATCGAGCTCCGATAGGCAGAACCCGTGTGGAGACGCCCGGTCTGCGCGTCGTGGCTCATCGGAGAGCTAATTAATCTCCGGTCGGACATAACGAGAAGCCAGCGAGACGAGCCCGCCTGTGCGCGCCCCGGTTCTATCGGAGTTCCCCGATCACGAGGCGACTGCACGGCCGTAACGGGCCTCTGCACCCTTGCGCTCCTTAACAACACCCGAGAGACCCTTCAGCCGGAACCCTCGACGCTCCAGACCCGAACGAGGTCAGGAAAGTTAAAACAAAAAAAAGACGAGAAAATCTGTCTGCGAGAAAAGAAGACCAAGAAGAAGAGGTCGTTTCTCGAAAAAAAAATTCTCAAGTTCTTCGCATTGCCTTGGGCGGTGGTCGTAAGAAGTTCAGCTGCGGAGGTTGAAGTGCGGAAGGGAAACCAAAAAAAAACCAACCAAGATCGCCTCTGAATTCGTCGATTCCACAGAACAGACCCGGATGATTCGGATGAAGTTCCTCCGGTGGCTGCGTTGCGGTTTCAGCTAGAGTCGGTCAAGTACTGGCTCGACACCTGGCCAGATTGTCGGGTCCTCCTATCGCGTCGATCAAAGCACGCTACCGCAGCACCAGCGGTGTCGGAGGTGTCGAATTAAGGGCTATCGATGTCCCGGTACACCAGACCTTAACTGTCTATTAGCCTGGTCGGTGGCTGGCGAGGCTGACATCAAACCAGAGGCCAAAAGGGACGGAACCAAAGCTGACCTCATTGAGGTTCCTCGCTCGATGACTCCGCATCGAGGATTCCGTTCCGGATGCTGAGATAATGCAGCGATCAATAGGAACTGCGTCCGACAGCTTCCGCCTTCGTTCGGGCAAACTGCAGTGATTCGGAAACATGATGAACGGCTCCGATTGCGGTGCTGACTAGTGGAGAAGACCGTGAAACGTCGTGTACTTCGAAGTTGTGGATGAATATTGGGAGGTCGTCTCGACATCGCGCCGTAGATAAGTGAGAGACCTGAGCGGGGATGAGACTAGTGTAGAGAGAGGTGAAGCGATTTGTGAGTGGTTCGACGAAGGTATGAAATAATCTTGAAGGAGAAGCAAGCGGTAAGACAAAGAGGGTAGGGACTGCGAAGGATTGCTCGCGGGTGAAGTGCTGTGCGAGGCGAGAGGTCATCGGGTGATGGCATGAGGACATTATCGGCGAGAATAAGCTGCGGGCCCAGCGCGGAGGAGGATGAGGATGGTGATGGGCGTGATGGTGCTGGGTCAGTTACTGACGAGGATTCTGCTGGCGGCGCACGCCGGCGATCGTCTCGCCGCAGCCCGCAGGATACTCAAGGATGTTCCGCTGATCGATGGGTGAGGAGAAGTTTCTTGTAGAGCGACTGGACGATTGGCGCAATTAACCACGATTCTTATGATTTTTCTTCAACGAAACCGTCGACTCGTAGCTCCGGTCTGAATTTCCTGGCCGCGAGGTTTTGCCCCGTTTTCCGCTGGCCGCAGATCGATTATATACGTTGCAGCTGCACGAAACAAGTCGCGTCGATTAAAGAACGACGATAAATCACGAGTTTTCCAATACCGCGGGCTCGAAGCAATGTCACCGTGAATCTTTACCGTCGTTTCTCTGCCGTTGAACCGATCGACCGGAAAAACACGGAGAAAAATAAACGATTCGTCGGTCCCTTTGGATTATTTTTATTTTCATGTCGCAATTGAAGTTAGCCAAGGAAGCAAAGGAAATAAAGCTACGTACCCGATGTAACGCCTCGGCGCTCGGTTAAAGGCTGACGATCGAAGGTTTCCCTCGAAAGCTTTCGCGACGAGGGAATATACCCTCGAGTAACTCGCGGTGACGCGGTGTAGGTATTGCCAATAAAATTCCTGTGGGTACCACAAACGGTAGGAGGGCGGCCGTCTGTAAGGATCTGGAAATCTGTCGCGGGACGCCGAGCAAGCTGAAAGCCCTTCGTGGAGCTCCAGCGCGAGGTACGGCACGGGCTGCGCAGCTCCCAACGGGTCCCCTTCAACGAAACACCCTTGTAAAATGAACGACATGCAAAGTCGCTTGCAGTATTGGCTACAGCGATAAGAAATCATGACGGAAAAATTGACAAACCCTAATAAATTCCACCTCCGGTACGTGTAAAGCATCCCCTAGTGGGAGCGTCACACGGGGCCGGTACTGGCACAGCGTCGGCCAGGGTTCCACCAACGCCGGCCAGTATCGCTCCCGTACACCATTCCCAATCAGCAATGTAGCCAATACTGCAAAGTCGCTTGCAGTATTGGCTACAACGATAAGAAACCATTACGGAAAAATTGACAAACCCTAATAAATTCCACCTCCGGTACGTGTAAAGCATCCCCTAGTGGGATCATCACACGGGGCCGGTACTGGCACAGCGTCGGCCAGAGTTCCACCAACGCTGGCCCGTATCGCTCCTGTACATCATTCCCAATCAGGACGGATTTTTCTTGAGTTCATGTTTCCAACTTATTCTGCTTCCACTCTATTTTCATCGCGCCAGCTTAACGCGAAGCTCTGGCGGCGAACGGGAGGAGAATAGGAGAGGAAAGGATGAAAAAGGTTAAAATGGACGATCTTTGTTGCCTCACACCAGTTTTACGCCGAGTCAACGGTGGAACCGACGAATTTCCGGTTCTCCGCTCTCCCGAAGCAAGAACCCGTTTTGCCCGTCTACCCCGTGTATTTTGTACGCGATACACGAACGCACACATTGCATGTACACGCTTGGGGTTGGGGAGGGGGGTTGTTGGTATACATCTGTGTCAAGTAGTACTACAACTCGTACACCGGCTGTAGATCTCCTCTTGGACTCCCTGTCCCTGTGCACATCGCGGAAAGTCCCTCGTACTGGCTGGCCCGCACGGTTTCTAACTGAGAAGAGGAGAATGGTGTGTGCTAAAAGGGAGGAGCCTACAATGGTCGACTGCCGCGGGGTTTCCGTCGCTGCCGTTCTCGCCCGGTTCGTATGTATCGATGTCTGGCCAAATAGGTTACCGGATCAGGTGGGAACGGCGGGGCGGATGACGGAGAGGGAGAGAGAGATTTGTCCTTTGTCGCGGTAAATTGCATCCTTTCTTCACCCTCCGCCCACCCGTCCATCCATTCGTCCGTTCGGCGACCCCGCTCGCTCCAAAGCTCTGTCTACTTCCCGACTCGAGGACTCTTCCGGATCGGGAATCGGGAATCGAGAATCGTCGGGGATCGCCCGAGGCAAGCCTCGTGTTCCCGAAAAACGAGAGGTTCGTTCGCGAACCTCTCGTTTCTCCTCCGAGTAGCCGAAAGTAGTAGGCAGTCGGCAAAAAGTCCATCGGTGTATCGATCAATCGATCTCGGGAATAAAATGGCTTAAAGGCGGCGGATATGGACCTTCCCGATTAGCATGTGAATCGATGATAAATGGACCGGGTTTTATCTACCACTTTTACCGTATTTATTCTAGAGAAAAAAACCCGACTGTGTAATCCATGTAATAGTCTGACGAAGAGTTCGAGGGTCGATCGATCAGAACGTTCCTACAGTGAAAAAAAAATCGCTTGCGAGCTGCCAAGGAAAACATTTTTTATTTCAATTCTACTTTGAATTCTTATAATTCCATATGATATTGACGTAACGGCAAGACTGTCAAGGTGACATGGTGTCGTTTCAATCACTTATGGAGTTGTAAGAATTGAAATAACATTTTTTTTTATTTGGTGCCAGAAAGCGAATTTTACTTGAGTCTTGATATATTTTTTTTTAGTGTACAATGAACTTTGATAATTTTTTTTATATGTATCTAATTTCGTTGCACAGTAATTGGATACGTTTTATAAAGTCTGAGCCATATAAAATGTACCGGCCACGATGGGGGGAAAGACCGACGGAGCGAGTCTATGCATTCTCGTTCCCAAAGCGGAATTTCTCGCTCGCCAGAATCCACTCTCCGCGGTTCCTCAAGCTTGTACCGCGTCTCTCCCTCACCCCTCCCGGTTTTGAATCAAATATTCACCCCGTGTTTCTCTCGGTGTCGCCCCGAGGGACATGCAATTTCGAGAAAATATTTGCCGCGGGGCGTTGCGTAACTGTCTGACTCGTTTCTCGTTTCCTCTACTCCGTGTATACGTCCGAACTCTGTTTATGGTATTCCTTGGCTATAACCGTCTCTGGCACTCGTCCCAACAGTGTGTTTAACGGTTTCTCGTCCCGTGTCCCGACGACATCGAACACCAACACTCTCGGCAATTAACATTTTTCGAGTAATTAAGTTTGTACAAATATTCACCCTGCTTTTCGTGGTCGCGGAAAAAAGGTTCGTACATTTAACGAACGTCGCGAATCCAAACGTTCGGAATCTTTTTTTCTTGCGAATAAAATTTTTTATTTACGATACTAGTGCGATAAAACTTTTTCTGACGAAAACTTATACTACGTCGAAAAATATGAAAATTGTGAAATTGGGCAAAAGAATAAGAATTGCGGACCTTTGTGAAAAATAAATGTTTGTTAAATGCGCAACCACTGTTTTTCGTGAAAAACGTTTCATAGACAAACATTTATTTTTCACATTATTTTTTCGTTGGTTCATTTTACAATTCTGATATTGCACAATGGACAAAACGAAACTTGTGCCAATCCAGACAAAAAGTTTTTACAAAAGCTTATTTCGACTGGCGAAGATTATTGCAAATATATTACAGACGTTCCGAATTGTCACGTTTGTTTTAGTCAATAAAAATCCCCTTTTGAAAAATGCAAGGAGCCACACAAAGCATCTTTGACGTTTAAAATCGCCGCGTCGGCGTGCCCTCGCAATTAAAAAATCTTTTTGAGCCGCGTTAAATCTCTCGTCGTCTTGATATTCCAACGCGCCATATACTTTATGTTTTCGCGGTACAAACATTTAAATCATCCTTTACCGCCGTACCGCGGGGTTCTTTCAGCTCGCCACAGTAAACCGGTAATTACGCGGAACGACCATGTTTTTATTTCCCTCATTTTTTTTTTCCCGCGGAATTTATTATCGCACCGGAAATATTTAATTAGGTAACGGGACTCGGAGGCCGGCGCCGGTTCGGTTTGGTTAACCGGGGTCAGGTGCGTTCAGTTTTGCAATAGAAACGAGCCTGGAACGCCCGTGACACGTTCGGGAGATTAACCGGAAGGCGTACACAGACGACAACCACGAGGAAAGTAGCATTATTTAATACCTCGGTATGAAAGGCTCGAGAGTTCCTGCCGGCGCGCCGGAGGTAATGCCTTTCCGTGGTTTTCTTCTCGGTGGTCCCTCTCGCGACGCGAGACCGACCCTCATACCGAAACCTCGCGGCTTTCCTCCGACAAGGCGAATAACGTGAAGTACCAGTCGGCAGGAATTCGACGCGGCTACACGGGATGTCGGGGGTGGCGGAGCTTTTCGACTGGAGCGGGTTCCGACGATGAAACGCCACGACGGAGGAGAGAGATTCCACCCTCTCCCTCCATGTTTCCGTCTCGAAAGCAAATCTTTGTTGCGCCCGACGCCGTGACATTAAATTTCTCGTCTCCGCGCCGAGAACTTCGGTCGCGACGTCGAATATATAAAGAAAGCGTATCATTGAGTTCATACACCAGATACTAATAACGTCACTGTCGAAAGAGGATTATATTATGCTCGCATTTCCATTCGATTCATCGCTTCAAATGCGAAATGTGCGTTCGAATGAATGCGAGAAACCTCAAGGGAGCGCAGATTTCACACCGGTGAACGGGTTTTATTTATTCTTTTTATCGGGAAAAAATATCGTGTCGAGGACACTGGTGGAAATTTTATGATCTTGTTCGAATAAGGGGATTATAATTAATTTTTTTTTTCGTACATTTTAATGTTAACAAGGGAGAAAGAGGGCTTTGGGGAACCGAGCGATGGGTGCTGGCAGGGACAAAAATTTCGCATCGGTTGTAAATTATTCCGCCTGCGGAGTGGCCGCATATAGAATTTCGCACGTCCGAAAAATATGCAACCCGATGGAACACTAGGGTAGAGCGGGGCAAAATGGGGCAGCGGGGCAAAACGGGGCATGGGGAAAAACGTTATTTTCCAATAATTTTTGGATGCCCGAATTCGCCCCATCGATACATCAGGCTTTTCTGTCCTGTTTTGCCACCTTGTCCGATTCAAAAATGATTGGAAAATTTAGTTTTGCCCAACTGCCCCGTTTTGCCCCGTTGCCCCATTTTGCCCCGCTCTTCCCTACACTCTGCAGCGTCACGCGATAGACAATTTCGTGGACAATGCCGGATATACATTATTTAAATTCGCGTCCGCGTTCTCTAATTATGGCGTTTCGCAATTTTATTAAATTTTAATTCATTGACATTGCCGCGAGGTGAAGCACACTTGATAATAATGAAGTCGATAACAAATGATTCCCGAACCCACTTCATTACGAGATTAATTTTGTTTTATCATCATTTTCTGGGCCCAAGTGACGCAGAAAATAATTGCAAGCAATTCACAATCTACATATATATATATATATATACGTCTTGCGATCAATTAGTGGCATTTCATAGCAAGTGAATGACTGACTCTCCATCATGCTATTTTTTTTATTTCCTCGCTAAATAGAAAAATTCTCTTAAAATCAAAGAAAAATTAGATGGTCCAAAATGGACATAAAGAAAAGTCTTATCCTTTATTTTCTTGCCCAAAGAAGCTTAGATAGTTATCGCAAAACTTTAAAAAGGTAAACGCTATCGAACCCAAATTTATCTTACTTCGTTTTGATATTCTCGACATTGGAACGGGTTCTTTAGAAGACTGCTTGACGCGGAATGCCTGATGTAATGTACCTATAAATCTCGAGAGTTTAAACTGGCCCTTCATAGTTTCGTCATTATCGTACAACGATATGAACGTCGGCGCAGTGGTGCAACAAGTATCTCGTTTTACAGGATCGTCTCGGTCTTCAAGATTTTCCCTTCCGGGGCTTATCCCCCTCGTTCCGTGTTGCCACTCTTCGAAAATAGCAATTTAATAGGCCGGTCCGCTGGAGCAGTCGGA
Organism: Ichneumon xanthorius; assembly: GCA_917499995.1. Taxonomy (NCBI): domain Eukaryota; kingdom Metazoa; phylum Arthropoda; class Insecta; order Hymenoptera; family Ichneumonidae; genus Ichneumon; species Ichneumon xanthorius. Next base: position 11,706,734 of record OU824205.1, on the reverse strand, counting down.
GCGCAACGACTCTCTCGACCGGCATTACTACGTCCGCGTTGGCTAATAGACCAAGGAGCCGGAGAGACGTTGAAAGCTTCGCGGGCGTACAAAATCGGTTAGAGAATAAAAAAAAGGAGCAAAATATAAAAGGCAAGGTATTAAGTCGAGGGTCGGAAGAGGAGAGAAAATAAAAAGCGTTTATGGATTAAGCTAGAGAAAACCGGCGAAAGTGGCTCGGCTCTCGAGATCCGAGCAAAGTGGATCATTCGCTGCAAACGGGATGTATGAAAAAGATAATTTTTTTTTTTTATCCAGATAATGAATAACAGGAGAGAGAGACAGGCAAGCCGGCAGGCCGGACCGGGCCGCATAGATGAATTGCGGAAGACGGATAAGCCAATGGGAAAAAAGTGCGCCGATGAAAAATTCGAGACGAAGTCGTGCTTTTAGCGAACATCTTTCCGTACTCAAACTGGAAAGTCTCAATTGCCTGCACTATCTTTTCTGCACGATCAAAAATTTCCTAGAAGCACGCTCGCTGACGGTCAGCATAGAATCCCACACATCAACAACGTTCACGCCCGAACAAGGTGTATACCACAGGACAAACCTTTTCCTCAACCCACTAAACTCTCTTCTATACGAAAAACTGGAAAAATGCTAATTACAAATAGACTGAAAGATCTCACCCAGCGATTTGCAAGTGAAAACCTAGAATACATTGAACCACTGTGCATCCAACGACCAACACACCAATCACCACTAGATATAAATACCCTACACACACCATACACGAAACCCTCCAAAGAATGTACAATGATGACCAAACTTAAAAAGTAGCTCAATACTGCCCACATACATACACTAACTCATACTGCTCTACATAAATCACAGATAAATAAATAAACTAAAGAAACTCTCGAGCTGAAGGACCAAGGTCGATGGCTCGTTAGCAGATATTGTTACCATACATTCGCGTAATCACCAAGACATTTGTTACACACGTGAATGATCGATAACCATTGTAACATCTTGCTGATAAATACGCGTTACTGCTACTACTTTTACGTATTATTTTTTTTAGGCGAGAAACGAAATAATCTTATGCTCGTCTCGACGTTCGGAGCTTGAATTCCAAACTCTCCAGTTCATATACGGTTCCCCACGAGGGACGGTTAGTTTTGACGCCAGCCCGAGCAGAATCGCACCTTTGGGCGACAAGAGACCCTTGGATACTCGGTGTAACAAGAAACAGCTTAGTTATCAAGGACTCGAGGTTTCCGGCGTCACCCGACTGGTAATGGGAGTCCGAGGTCGGGGAAGTTGGTACAGAGTCGTGCCAGATGCTGCGTGTCGCTCCAGGAGATGAAATACGAGAATCCTCAGATCGCTGCTCTATTCCACCTTGATGGAAACACGGGTGACATCCACCCTTGTCTGAAGCTGTACAGTAAAATAGCTTCCCATGTTTCTTGTCCACAATCGTTCACAATACTTATCTCGTTAATTTTACCAAAAAAAGTTATTAACTTTACCAAAACGAGTTTTCATTTTACAAATGTTTTTTTTTGTATAATGAATAAGACAATAATCGTGGAAAAAACTGCAGAGTTTCAACATACGCGGGCAAGACAACTTTTGTTCTTCCGTTTATAAAATTTCCGCCGTTGACCAGAATTTTTTTATAAAATCTGTAGGGAGGGCGCTTCGTTCTGTGGCTGCAGGCGTTAATGCACTGCCAAGAATGCCGAATCAATTTTCCATGAAAGGTCCGTACACGCATTACGGAGGAATCAGCTCCTTTGTACAGCCTTTAATTAACGACAGATGAATGGAGGGGCATCGGGCTGCGGTTGAGAGGTAGATACAGGAGCGGGGTGGCAAGTGGATAGGGATGTTCGTGGTCAGACTGAATTCTCCCTCTCTCCCAGTCTCTCCGGGTTCCAGACTGCTCATCTCCGGACGATAGTGCGGTACTGGTCAAACACTACGAGCAATTCCATCCCCCTGCAGCTACTACTGATCCGATCTTGATTCTGCTCAGAAACACGCTACTGCGGCGGTTCTGTATCTTCCCATGATACTTCGCCTGTATCGGGCGGGGATCGGGATTTGTATAATCGCTTCAAATTCAAAGGCGGTGCGAAGAGAGCTCTTCGGATCAACGATTCGACGCCGCCGATCATTAATTTTCATTCATCCAGCCTGTTTCATCGTCCGTTTAATATTGCTTCCCGTGCGAAAAAAGATCTGGTCTAAGATCGACTTCCCGTAGTTTGATTATGTGCGGTACGGACGATTATGGACGGCCCATATAGATTTCCAGAATAACGTCAACTTGGAGACTCGGCCATTTAAGTCCATAGCCAACCTAGGCTCAGAAAAAGGTTCATTACCGCCAAAGGAAATTCGTTTGAATCAACTAAGTCCTGCAGTTGCGGATGGCGAACGAAATATACGTTTCAATTGACTATAAGATTTGGTTGAATTTTAAAGAAATATTTGTTTCCGTTAAATGTACTTTTCTTCGTCTGGAATCTAGAAGTAATACCAAAGTAATTATTCCATTATTTTTAATATTGATAACATAAATCATCCGCGAATTGACTAAACATTTCGTTCATATCGACGAATGCGTAGTGGCTTGGACCGATTGATTTATCCCCATCAATCGAATAGCGCAACAATTTGAAATGAATGATTTATTTCCGATTGACTGAATTGTTGATATAAACGTTATTTGTTTTGGTTTCAATAAAAAATGCTTGTGTAATGTTGTTCTTCGTCCTGAACGACGAAAAAAATGATAACTTCAAATCAAACACTAATTAGTTGAATAAACTCAAAGTGAATTGATCTAACATAATTTGCGATTAGATTGACGTTACTTCATCTAAACTGCATCGATCGCTTCTACCAAGATGCATTTGAGAGAACTTTAAGACCTTTCAACGAACCGAAATTAACGCAACTAAACATATGTAGTTGGTTTAACTAAACCCTTTTCCGAGTTCACTCTATAAGGTTGAATTGGTGAATATCGCCCGGTCCACATGTGATGCATTTGCGTGCTAATCGCCGCGGGCCATATTCCCCACCCTACACATTCACATCACACTCGTCAGCCGGCGTATCTTACATAACATCATCGCGCTATCTTAATTTACGCTTTGACATGATACCGTCAAAAACGAATGTACCGATGTTTGAGGTGGGTAATTCCAGGATGAGTAATTAATTAGTCGCCGTGTGCATACAGCCGTCTGGAGCCTCGTCTCTCTGAACCAACAGAGCCAACGGTACTCCCGGCACTGCGAGAGCTGCCAGCCGACTCTCACATCCCTCACATATCTTTGCCCTTCCGCCCGGTCGGATCTCTTCCTGGTACGCTCGCCTTGACATTACCCAACCCGGTTTCCACAAAGCTCCGGCCCACGCCCACACACGTGTATGCCCGCGTAATGGAAGCGCCGGCAATCGGGCACCAGAGGCGGCGAGTGGTGGCTCGGGCATAGGAACAATTTCCAACTGCGACATCGATGTGCCAAGTGAACGGGGACCAATGGAATCGGAGTGACCGACCGAGTAAACGGCAGAGCAGCTATAAAGGTCTTAATTTAATGTTACCGACCTTCCCTCGGCTTCGGAACATCTTCGATCCCTTCCAGCCGCTGGGAGAGGGAGGTAGTGCGCTGATTCTCACCCTCCCCCCACCCCCTCCGCCCCACAGCCGCAGAAGTGCTACCACCGACGGCGACGAGATAGAAACTTCCTGCCATGGTTAATGCGTTCCCGAAGCTCTGCTACATCTCCTATCCGACTCTCGCTCCACTCCGAGTTCCGACCTGGTATAATTTGATTCCCCGGGATTCGCCCCCACCCCCCACCCCCTATCCCACCCTTACGGCCTCGATGTTCCAAAGACGAAGAATCGAAGGATCCTACTTGGCGGATGAGAAACTTTATTCAAAAGAATTCTCTTCAATTTCGCTCCTCCAAGAGAAACCCGATACAGAGGTGAAAGCTTATCTTGGGAGTGAATGGAAAAAAGAGGTTTTTTTTTATACTCAAGACTGCGTCGATCATCCACTGCGCTGTGAACGTAGAAACAAGCCGAAGATGTCTTCCTTGTGATAAATTGATTTCTAGGCTCTTCTCACACAGGAATGAAATTACTGTCTAATCAGCCAAAGGACGCTTATTGCACACTCACATTTTTCCCCGCAATAATTTCACAAATTTCTTCATTTTTTTATTTTTTTTTTTTATTAAAAATTGTAAAATTGAAAATCAGAGAATAGGATGACAGTTCACCTGCGAGAAACGTTTGATAAATCTCCATTTCACCGTGCATATATGTTGTTTCTCGGGACATATTTCACCTCCGATATTAATCATAAAATTTCCTCGGCCATTTCAAAGGTTTCGGGCTGCGGAGTACGAGCCGTCGAATCGGCCAAAGGATTCTTATTGCGCACTCACATTTTTTCCGTCAATAATTTCATAAATTTCTTTATTTATTTTTTTTTTTAAAGAAAAATTGTAAAATTAGAAAGCAGAGAACAGCATGAGAGTTCGCCTGCAAGAAACGTTTGATAAATCTTCATTTCACCGTGCATATATGTTGTTTCTTTTATCTTCGTCGTAATCTCGAGACATATTTCACCTCCGATATTAATAATAAAATTTCCTCGGCCATTTCAAAGGTTTCAATCGGCCAAAGGATGCTTATTGCGCACTCACATTTTTCCCCGCAATAATTTCACAAATTTCTTCATTTTTTTTGTATGAATAAAAATTGTAAAATTGGAAATCAGAGAATAGGATGAGAGTTCGCCGACAGGAAACGTTTGATAAATGTACAAATCTCCATTTCACCGTGCATATATGTTGTTTCTCTTATCCACCGTCGTAATCTCGGGGCATATATCACTACCGAATTTAATAATAAAATTTCCTCGACCGTTTCAAAGGTTTCTGGCTGGGGAGTACGAGCCGCTTACCGTGGCCGCTCGCTTGGGCACTTAAACCCTCGGTAATATCTCATGTTGACCAAATATGATTTTCGGACTGGCGAATGAGCAGACGCTAGGCCCGGGCCCTCGGAGCGTTTTGAAGAAGCAAAGGGGCCAACGGGGAGAGAGACAGAGCGGAGGAGAGATGAAGGGAAAGCGGCGGAATCGGTGGGTAGTGCACGAACACTCGCCGGTCCCGCGCACCGGAAGTCGCATTTGCATTTGGTGTGACGGCTTTGGTGTACGTACGGTACCGGGGGAGAACTTGGGCAGGGCGCGCCTAGCAAACGGAATATTCCATTCATATGCATATCGCGCGGCCAGGCACCTTATCGCGCTTTGCCAATTAACCCCCTCCCCCGTCCCCGTGCCTTCCGTGGTCCTCTTTGCCCAAACCCTTTCGAAGTTTATGCACCGCGTACGACGAATACTCTGCTCAACCACCACTTTTCTCATTACCGCATTGGCTACAGCACGAGCCGCCCTGTCCAGAATCCCCGGACCTTTTCGACCGAAATCTCCAGAATTTGTACAAAATCTTTTCACCTACAGGACGTGTTCTTTAATTAATTGTCGTATGTAACACATACGCAGTTAGTCGAAGTAATTTAAATAGATAATTATATATGTGTATCTCGGCTCCACTAAAGAAATGGAAGTGGAATGTCGTCTCGCAGCATTTCCTCGTTAGATTAGAAAGAACCTTTTCGCCTGAAATCCCCAGAATTTTTACAAAATCTTTTTGCCTGAAATCTCTAGAATTTTTACAAAATCTTTTCGCCTGAAATCTCCAGAATTTTTAAAAAATCTTTCCACCTAAAGGACTCGTTTTTTAATTAATCGTCGCATATAACATACGTAGTTAATCGAAGTTATTTAAACAGATAATTATATATGTGTATCTCGGCTCCACTAAAGAAATAGAAGTGGAATGTCGTCTCGCAGCATTTCCTCGTTAGATTGGAAAGAACTTTTCCGCCTGAAATCTCCAGAATTTGTACAAAATCTTTCCACCTAAAGGACGTGTTTTTTAAAATTAATCGTCGCATATAACACAAGCAGTTAGTCGAAGTAATTAAAATAGATTATTATATATATGTGTATCTCGACTCCACTAAAGAAATGGAAGTGGAATATCGTCTCGTAGCAATTCCCCGTTACATTAGAAATAACCTTTTCGCCCAAAATCTTTCCACCCAAGAAACATGTTCGTTAGTTAATTGTCGAATATAACACACGCAGTTGTTCGAAGTAATTTAAATAGATAATTATACACACATGTGTATCTCGGCTCCACCAAAGAAAACCAAGTGGAATGTCGTCTGGCAGCATTTGCTCGTAGCATTAGAAACTGGCAACACAGTAATTTTGACCGCAGATTTCGCGAGGAAGCCCGGGGCTGATAATACCTCGGTATATATCTCGTAGCTATCCTGAACAATGGAACGGCAAGGCATTTGGCAGTAGTGCAGTCGCGTAGCTTCGGGCAAGAGCGTGCATACAGTGGGCATACCTACTCCGAGGCGACAAAGCCCCCCCCCTCCCCCCTACATGTGTACGCGTTCGTACCGAGCGCTCGGCGTCAGAACACAGTATATTCCCTTTCCTCCCGGGGGCGCCTCGGAAACCTTGCATTGTGTATCGAGCCTGCAAGACGACCAACGAGCTGTGGCCATCCTCGTCCCCCTTTCGTTCTCCGTTGCATGGGTTTCGTTGACTTTCGGCGACAAAGAAAGAGGCTCGATATCCGCCCTCCGGCAACGTCAGCGATCCCTCCGTAAGCGGTCGGACCCGACTTTGGCCGGCCGAGACAGAGGGAAAGCTCTCGACTCCGGCCGAGAGGTCGAAAGACCAGATAGCATTCTGCGACGAGAAACTGGAGGTCCCTAACGGACATTGGAAACAAGGGAGGATCGAGCTAGGAACCGTATAAGAGGATTTCAACGAGGACCATTACGAGGACTCAGCGACGCCCCGAGTAAACGATACGCAATACATACGCTAAGGATCCGGCTTTTGTTTCCATGAAGGCAGCTTTCTGACAAAGGGGGAGAGCGGTATACAGATATAATAATAATAATAATAATAATAATAATAATAATAATAATAATAATAATAATAGTAATAATAATAATAATAATAATAGTAATAATAATAATAATAATAAATACAACAGAGTGTAATCTTTTTATTAACATTTGTTGTAAGCATTACGTCGGAACACTGTCATCGGTGAAAGCCGCGGAGATTTTACGGGAATTACTTTTGTTTTAAATTTCAAACTGCGATGCGATCGGTTAAAAAGCTACGATTCCCAATCCGCGGACAAGAGACGAGAGATATCGCATGGCTTATGATTTTTCAATGCACTACGTTCGTTCTGGATCTCCTCTGCACGCGTTCAACGTCAAATCCAACTAATAGAACGAATTTTCGCGGTACGTAACGAAATATTCCGTACAGGTTGATTCATTCGGTATTCACCGGCGAGGGAGTTTGAGCCTCCGCCTCGTAATTACATAAGCCAAACGAACGTGAGATGGAACATTTATTAACGAAAACCGTGAAGCCGCACACGCTCGCTACACAACCGGGGCGATATATGTTTCGGCAAACTTTGTTGTATTACCGCTGCCGATGGAGGAACCGTGGGCAAAGTTAATTCTCGCACTGCGCCGAGCGATGGAGAGCGAAAAGCTTAGAGCGGCAGAGTTTTGATAGCACATTTTGGAGTACACCTCGTTGTTGATACCATTTCACAGCCAGTGTAAATTAAATCGCTGGTCGCTGCAACGCGGAATATAGTCACACATCCGTCCCGGACGTATCTCCGTCTCTCGTTTATGGTTAATCGGAAACCGGGAAAAGCCCGGGCGTGAATACGAATTCGGACTCGGGGGGTAAAATGCATTTGGAAGTGAGAATAAGCTGGCAACAGTTTCGGCCGTCCCTCCGCGGAACACATCGCGTTTAACTATCTTGGATTATGCGAGTACAGCCGAGAGTAGAAATGACTCATTCCGTTCACACCAACGAACTGGACCGATCCGTTTCGCGATAAGTTTATGCATAGAGGAGAGTTGGGCACGGTTCGCGACACACTGCTCAGGTGCGAAATGCAACCAACTACCTTGTGCAAAAAAAAAACATGAACAAATTTCAGAGGACTTCTGAGAATTTTGTATGCAATTTTGTATGCAATTTTGTATGCAATTTTGTATGCACTTTTGTATGCAATTTTGTATGCACTTTTGTATGCAATTTTGTATGCAATTTTGTATGCACTTTTGTATGCAACTTTGTATGCCCTTTTGTATGAAATTTTGTATGCTTTAAAAAATACGATACTTTAAAAAAATATAATCTCATCGTTTTCGTCCTGAACTGTTCCTAGTGGGAGTGCCATACAGGGCCAGTGTTGGCCCAGCATCGGTCAATGTTCGCCCAACGTCGACCAATGCCAGTCCTGTGTGTCGTTCTCACTTTGGATGTTTCAAATTTGTTGGGAAGCCTTTTACCATTAGACCGATCAAACTGTAAGTACGCCATAACGGGACGGGAACATGCCACTTGTTTAAGAACTTGCACACAATGCCCCGCACTGTCCGGCAGCTTGGTCGAAAAATCGTTTAAATCCTTTGGCGAAAGAGACACATGCGGCGTGTCACGGGTCTCTTCGTGACGGAAGTGGTCAAAGTTTGTCACGCGATTTCAAACTCGAATTCATTAATTCGACGAGAGCAGTAGGTACACGACTCTATATCTCGCGCTCAGGGGGGGGGGGGGGGGAAGCCCTATGACACAACCGCATCAGCATGCAGGAGAGCTCTTCAGGAGCTCGTTGTACGATAGGCAGTAAGATAGGTGGATGGTGGGTAGTCGCTAGTCTAGTTATCGTGCACGCAAGAAACCGACCACCGCACAGAACGATGGGAACGGCGAAAACCACCCCGCCCCCACCCCTAGCAAGTTGTTACGGGAGGTCGAAGCAGAAGTTGGACGTTGACAGTTCGCCCGTGTATAGTTTTCAGCCGACTGTTATGCGAATCGGGACGGACTGCATTAGCACTGAATATGTTCCGGCAATCCCGAGCTGCGGCCGGCGCGGTCCTCGAGCGGTTTATGTATGCATTTTGGAAATGGTGTTGCACAATGCAACTCGGGAAACACCTCGACATGCATTGGCATCCTTGCCATTCGATTGCCAATTTCTGACGATCTATCCGTACAACGTGCAATTTTGACGATGGTCAAACGCTTTGGACCAAGTGCCGGTAATTCGATTACGGTCGAATCATCGACTGCCGAAAGGCTGGTGAACTTCCACCCAATTTCGGCGGTCCTAAATTTGGCGATTCTAGGAACACTTCCCAAACGGGCGAAAGTTGTTCAATTCATCGATCCTAGGTATGATCTACGATAGACTCGCGGTGGATCTGTTATGTCCCTCTACCAAAAGTTTGCCCACCGGGGACATTGTAGGGGAGAGCGGGGCAAGATGGGACAGTGGGGCAAAACTGAATTTTCCTATCATTTTTGGATGCCCCATTTCGTCCCAACGATACATCCGGATTTTCAAGCCCGTTTTGCCCCATTATCCCCTTTTGCTTCAATGTCCCATTTTGCCCCGTTCTCCCCCAGACCTACGACAAGGATGTCAACAGTAACCGTTGCGTCTCGCACTTGTCGGATTTCACTAAGTTTCTTTCTATTGGATTGCATTACCCTTTATTGTTCTTTGGGTTAATCTTACCACCCATTTTTGGTACACCCGACAATACAAGTTCGCACAAGCGGTAGAAGCGTAAACGGGAGCCCCAGCAACAAAACATATCGAGAGGTTTTCGCATAACGCGAATTCTATTTCGAAACTTTTCGCCAACTCCTGAAGATGAGTGTCTTTCCTGAGGAGCGGGAGGCATCGCAGATTCCTGGCAAATGCTTGGTGTTCGAGGAGCCTCGAGGGCACAGCTCACCTCTCAGAACTTCTCACCCTTCTCTGAACGCGCATATATATACATATATGTATATACACAATGTATACCGGACATGTACTTCCGGCGCTACATACTTCTTCGTCCCTGCTCATACTTCGAAAGTAGGAACAAGAAATGTGTACCAGCAAGCGCAACGTTCGATGCCTCACACCAGGTCGTTTCCACCTCGTAAGCACGTATGAGTGGTAGCCGATTTATAGCGATTTATCATGCAGCGCAGAGGAAAAAGAGAGGGAGTGGTCTACCAAAAGTTCACCAAACGGCACCATCGTAGACCTGCGGCAAGGACTTCGACGGCAACCGTTGCGTCTGGTACTTGTCGGCTTTTGCTAAGTTTCTTTCCATCGAAGTGCATTACCGTTTATTGTTCTTTGGGTTTATTCTTCACACCCATTTTCGGCACACCCGACAATCCAAGTTCGCAGGAGCGCTAGACGTGTAAACGAGAGCCCCAGCAACAAAACATACCGAGAGGTTTTCGCATAACGCGAATTCTATTTCGAAACTTTTCGCCAACTCCTGAAGATGAGTGTCTTTCCTGAGGAGGCACCGCAGATCCCCGGCAAAAGCTTGTTCGAGGAGCCTCGAGGGCCCAACTCACCTCTCAGAACTTCTCACCCTTCTCTCAACCCGCATATATATATATATACATATACACAATATATACCGGACATGTACTTGGGGCGCTACATACTTCTTCGTCGCTGCTCATACTTCGAGAGCAGGAACAAGAAACGTGTAGCAGCAAGTGCAACGTTCGGTGCCTCCCGCCAGGTCGTTTCCACCTCGTAAGTACGTATCAGCGGCGGCCCGGGGAGAAATCCACCCGTGTATACACGCCGTTAACTCGCCGAGAGCCGAAACCCCCTTCACGCAACTTCTTCGTCCGCCGACTCGCGGGCCGGAGCGTCAGCCCGCGGCGAGGTAACCGACAACCTGCGGTCCCCCTCACTGCGCAACCTGACAAACTTTTCTCCATGCCGCAAAACCCCGCGCACCGCGATCCTCCCGGAAAACGCTGACTCTTCCGCACTCCGCGTCCTCTCCCTCCGCCTCCCTCAGCCACTCCCTCCGAGGACGTCGCCTCTCGGCAGGCATTCGCGGACGACATTCTTCGAACGTCGCCGCGGAATTCGCGGGAACATTCGCCTCGCGAACTGCCACCAGCACGCTGCCGGATATTCCTCGAGTGTCGGCAAGTGGCAGGATATGGAGAATGGGGAACAGCGGGGCAAAACGGGGCAACGGGGCAAAACGAGGCAGTTGGGCAAAACCAAATTTTCCAGTCATTTTTGGATCAGACAAGGTGGCAAAACGGGGCAGAAAAGCCTGATGTATCGATGGGGCGAATTCGGGCATCCAAAAATTATTGGGAAGTGACGTTTTGCCCCATGTTCCGTTTTGCCCCGCTGCCCCATTTTGCCCCGCTCTACCCTATAAGAGAAGTGCGGAGGAGGAGAGGGGGAAAAAATGAACAGGCCGGAGGCAAGTGCACGTTTCGCATAGTGTGCACGCGATGCCATCGGAGTTTTTCTTTTCATCTTCGTTTCGTTTTCCGGGAGTATCGCGCGGTGAGAGTGGAAGGAAAAACTCGTACCCGGAAGCTTCGACCTTTCTTCCCTTGTTCTCGGGCAAAAGTTCCGATCTCGCAAAATTTGACCTCTTTCTCTCCGCTGGAGCAAACACACGTAGATCTCGAGTCGGAGATAAACGCGGCGGGCCGGTCATGCGGTTGTATCAAACTGGGTACTCGGATGTGTGTGGGTGAGGAGGATATGGGTGTGCGTTTGCATCCCACTTAGGCAACCCGTGCACGCTCTAAATTTTCGTTCCTCCTTTCCGTCGCGCGCTGCGGCTGTAATGCGAGGCCTTCTGGTTCGGTGTTACCGGGAACTTTCTGCCGCGGGTATATAATGCTGGATGCATGCGGGAAGGCAGGATAGTTCAGAGAGTTAAACCACCACCCTCCCCCCCCCCCCGAGAGCCTCCCGCAATCCAACCGCAGGGGCGACAAACTTGTAATTTTTGCGAGGATGTTTAAACCGGCGCTGAGCGGGCGCTGCACCAAGAGTCAACGGTTTTAGGGTTTCATCCCCGTGGGGAATTCCACTGGGGTTTCAAATTTCGGGGGTCGCCTTTTTTTTCTCTTGATGTTTTTTTTTATGACCCTGATTATATCTGCATGGAACTCAATTTCTGCAAATTATAACGGTTGGGTTCTTTGCATCGCACAATCTTCGCTCGCGGAAGTTCATTCGGAGAATAAAATTGTATAAGTGGACAATTTTTATGGGTTCCTAAAGCAGTGCATTGACAAAGAATTGCCAAAGATGAAATTTAATGTTATGTGAATATTTCTCGTCAAATCTCGACAAATGTTCACTTTTTCTTGTTAATTTTGATAAAATAAGGTATATCGGCGAAACTTATCTAAAAAAAAATTAACAAGGAATAAGAAAACGTTGTTTAAATGTGCAGCCGTATTTTTACCGCGTGCTATACTTGCAGATGCACAAGCTCGGTTCACACCCTTCGGAGTGAAACAAATCGTTGCGCTCATTTCTTCATCTCCGTCTTTCCATATAACTATATCAAGATCGTTAATATTTAATTAGCGAACGGTGCTTGTAGCTGAAATTAATCGATTTCCCTCGATTAATTTTTGTTTCCATTTTTTTAATTCCAGACACAACGATCTCCCGTGGAACATACGAAAGTTCCTGAAGAATCAGCTGAGGGACTTCAGGTTTGACGATCTGAGGGAGACCCATCCGTGGTCCCGGAGTGCCTGGAGCCACACGGATCTCCGTCGACTGAAGGAAGGAATGGTGGCTGCTCAGGTAAGGGGAACGGTTGAATAATTAAAGATCAATCATTTATCCAGGCAAAAGCGGCTGGGAGGTCAGAAGGCCGCGATAAATTTGAACCCCCGAGCCGGCACGATCGATCTTTGAGACAGCTTGAAAGAATCAGAGCGCAGAATCGACTGGATGGTTCTTCCTATCTTTTTTTTTTCTTAATTTTCCTTTTCTTCCTCACTTACCCATCTACTATTTCTCTTCGCTCGACAAAGTTCGGCGAACACTATACTTAACGGAGGCAGGGGAATTTCTTTCGTCGAGAGGCGGAGGAAAAGCCTGGAAGGAAGAAGACACGAAAGTTCCTAGGCTGCCCGGTCAGAGAGAGGAGCTTCCAGCCTTGCAACCCGGCTTCGTTAATTATCGGATGGAGTTTCGTTCCGCGACTTCCGGTTCTGTGTCCCGCTTCCTCCTCGTCCCCGGTCGCTAAAACAATGATGCTCCCACACGAAAACACCAGACCAAGATAAACCGAAGTGACGAAGAGGAGAGCGGAGAACTTAGGGCATGAGGAAATTAACGAGCCGCTTCGCGTAAAATCGAGTGTCGAGTGTCGCTTCCTTCCCGCCGAAAATATAAACAAGGGGGCTATACGGGGGATAGCGGGGTAAAATGGGACAGTGAGGCAAAACGGGCCGATGGGACAAAACGTAATTTTCCACCAACTTTTGGATGCTGAGGGTGATGGTAAGTGGGGCAAAACGGGGTTGAAAATCCGGATGCATCGTTGGGACAAAATGGGACACCAACAAATTATTGGAAAATTGAGTTTTGGACCCGCTGTCCCATTTTGCCCCACTGTCCCATTTTACCTCGTTATCCACTATGTATGCCTGCGTGTATGTGTGGTATGGGTCGAGATGTCAGGGAGAAGGGAAGAGGGAGAAAACAGAAGGAGGGAAAGGTGTTTGAGCTCGCGGACGACAACCGGAACTTCTATCCTTTCACCGAGGAATCTTTCCGTCGGGTTCCCGATTGCCTCTCCTTTGACTTCTCGCCGCGGTCATTTCCTTCTTCCCCGTCGTTTGGCGTCCGGGAGTTTCCAACGACGACAACACCTCACTCTCGTTCCACTTGGACTTCCTCTTTATTTTTTTTTATTTTTTTTCCTTTCTTTTATCTCCCCCCCCACCCTTTTCCTCTGCGCTGCATGATAAATCAGCGACGGGTAGACGCTTTGAATTTTTTTCGAGACCGCTTAAGTTGCCCGAGCTTTTCAGCGAGATGTGACGAAGAGAGAGAGGCAAGAGGACGGACAAAGTGGAGGAAGAGTGACACTGCGGAAATTTCACGGAAATTTTAGATGCAGGAAATTAAAAAGTCGCTCGAGTTTATTCCTCCACTTTTCCTTCATATTTTCTCTAGCTTTGAGCGCAGAGATTATTCTTTTAATTATACCGTTTTTTCCTTCTGTTTCTTGTGTATACTTTCTTCGCCGGAAGGTTTTAATTCGCGAGGCATACATAATTCAGGGAAGCGTGAAGAGCAGTCTCTAGTTTGAGTCACAGCGTTGACTTTTCGGAGACGGCAAGAGACTGTCAAGAAGATGAGCCAGAAAAAGATTTTTTTTTGTGGAAAAATATATTAAACAGAATCGCCTAACAGACGAAATCCAACTTGAGGCCTCAACTTTTGTGATATGTTCTACAGCTAAACTGAACGCGTCTATTTCCAAAATCGGAGCAATTTTAACCGTATAGTTTATTTGTAAGAAAATTTCGAAGTTGACTACTTTGACCGTATACTGAGCATTTTTGTTGTTGTTTTTTTGAATTAACAAAATTCGCGGTCACATTAGTTCAAAGCTGTTATTTGCATTCAGCGAACGAAACGTGACCGCACTTCGTGTCCATTTCAATACAAGTCCAATTCCAACTGTTTCACACATCAAGAATCCGCGACATAAAATTATAAATCTATCAATCATTTTATGTCTCAAATATTCTTTAAAAATTGTTCACATGAGATTCTTAAACTTGACAACATATTTTTCTTAGTCTTCGATACACGGATCATTTTTGCAAAACATACCTCATAAATGGCATCCATAATTAATTTCACCAATATTGCATGCGATTCGAGACACCTGTGATGAATTTTGTTTTTTCAATCACCTTTTTGACTCCAAAGAAATAGTCGATCCTCCTTAAACGCTCGTCGAAAATTTATGCAGGAGCTAACATCCGATGAGCTCCGATGGCCAAGTTGATAATCTATTCCTCTCACTGTGCTTCTTTATTGTCCTCCGAGGAGCGATAGGCGAACGATTCACTGCACCTCCGGGCCGACGGGCATTGAAGGTAGAGAACCGATGCACACACACTTATATATGTCTATATATACATGTCTATATGTATATATATATGTCTATATATATATGTATATATGTATACATCAGTAGAGTCGAAATTCGGTAGCTTCCGTGTCTGAAATGGATCCACGGGGGATCCGAATCGGATATCCATCCAGACCCTGAGTGCTTCCGACGTCTCTGGTTCTCTCTTCTCCAAGACCCTCTTTCATTTACCCTTTCCCCTCATTTTGCCTCCCTCGAAATCTTGTTCGCTTCTTTCGGTGCGCCAGTACCAGTTCCGGTGGGCCGCTTACGTCCCGTCCGGACGATCCAGTTCGCACGAGACTGTTTTCATCCTCCTTCACCCTTTCCTTCAAACACCCCCCCCCCTCCCCCTGTATGCATCTAGTGATATAACCACCCGGTCTGGCACTCAAAAACTTCCTCGCCAGCACGTTTCTCGCAATCGCCCACGTATGATACCCCGACGTCGAGGGAAGACGGGCGAGGAAATAAAAATTTGATAGAGACCCAAAATACAGGATCCGAGATGGAATCACGTCGCGCATTTGTCCCAGCTTTACCCTGGTCGAAATCGATTAACCTCGTCCCTCTTTGTCGGTCTTTCGCGTCATCCGAATCTACGCTGCCCAGATCGGGCTTGGGTTCGACCGGGAGCGCCGGCACGAGACCGGCCAGTCTCCCGGAGTTGGCGCGGTTTCGGGCCAGTGCTGGGACGCTTACCGCCGGCCAGACCTAACCCACCTGAGCATCTGCTCTTATGAGCGAAGTGGAACTCATGGGAAAAGATTAATGGACTGAAAACACCTACCAAATGGTAAAAAGAACACATTACCTTGGACGGAAGATTGGGGACATTATTTATTTAATTATTTAATATAAAAATATTTCTTGACAAATGGATTGGATCTAAAGATAATGGATCAGCTGGTCAGCCGGTAAATCAATATGATGGATACCCCGAAGATGATAAATACACGGTCAAAAAGTTTGTACTTTTTACAACAACTTATTGTCCATAAACGTCTACAATTTTGTATTTGTTAATTTACCGATCGCACCATACGGCTCTAATTTTACAAACAAAAGTACAAACTATAATTGTTAATGACACGAGAAATAAAAGGACAGATTTGTATATTCAAACCTGAACAAACGAGTTTGTCACATATTTAACCAAATTATTTTTTCCCGTCTACAAAATTGACAATGTCTAAATCCAGCAGTTAAAAAGATAGAGTGTCTTAACGAGGCGACGAAAATTAACACCACCGAGATTCGCAGGCTCGAAAAAGAAAAAACTTTTTGCGTATTCAATTTTTCATGAACATACGAAATTCCTGAAGCGAGATATAAAAAAAAGTGTCCAACGGAAGTTTCCCCACTGCCGGTGCATAAGTACAAGGATTCCCGCGCGGGGTCTACTTAGCACATATGCAAAGTGTATACTTCGGGCACGAGCAACCAAAGGCAGAGAAGGGCAGCTTAGTAGCAAACAGTGGAGGCGCGATTCTAGCTTGGAATTAAAGGCAGCAGCACGGTCCCGGCCGGAGTGGGGTGGGCCGCTTAATTAATCCTTATTTGCGCGGCAGGTGGCCCCGAAGGGTTCGAGCCGTGGGCGCATCTAACCGAGGCTTTAATCCGACTAAAACCCGTGGACCTCCGGTGGAGGCGTCGCGGAACAGTCGCCGTCAGTAAAGTAAGCAGCGCCCGCCCCTCGGTTGCTCATGCAACGTCGCTCGACGGCTCACCCAAAATGGTCGCACTTCCGTCGAAAAGTCCATCAACAAAATTAAAGCTCGTCAAGCTCCCGCGATATTCGGGAATTCACTTAATTCAGCGGCACGCCCACGGCTTTGGCAACAACGTTAACCAGCCCAGCGGTCGTTCGACCAAAAAATAGATATATATGTATATATATGTCCATTTATATATATGTATTTATATATGTGTGTATGTATGTATATATATATGGAGGACGATATAATAGTGTATCCGCGAGCGAACCAGAGTGAACCGCAGCGAACGGGATCGCGTAATCCGATGACCCGGGACAAAGTTTGTTGTTACCCAAGGATTAATTACTCGAAGCGTTTACGAGCACGTGATATTTGTTCTACAGTTTGTTTTATCATGAGCACTCGGTGCTTTTCTCCTCTCTCGGCTCCTTCTCTCCCTCGATAATTATTTCACTTTGCTCTACGAGATAATTCGCGAAGGGAGGAGAGAAGCTGGTTACTGGACTAAAGTGGGTTTTGTAAACTTGGTTAGCGTATGCTATTAAGAAAAATTCAAATAAAAATGGAATGAAAAATCGTTAGGAGCGTTGATTCAGCAGGATTGTTGTACCTGAAGTGGATGCTCATTAAAAGAGAAGCAAAGTTATAGATTGACTTTTGTTGAATGACAAATTTTATTAATATGTGGTGGGTGAAAAAAGTGAATTTCGACAGTATGTCAGATGGACACAGAACAAGTCAACACGAAGACAACTCGACACGACGGCTCTACACCGGGAATGTGGGCACGCAAATATGACCTACACACCAAGTCAAATCAAGAACTACGACATGTACACCAAGTCAAATCACCAACTATGACCTGAACACTAAGTCAAATCACGAACTATGACCTGCACACCAAGTCAAATCACCAACTATGACCTGTAAACTAAGTCAAATCACCAACTATGACCTGCACACCAAGTCAAATCACCAACTATGACCTGTCCACCAAGTCAAATGACCAACCCCAAGTATGATCTATGATGACCAACTATTATGACCTGAACACCAAGTATGATCTATGATAACCAACTATGACCTGCACACCAAGTCAAATCTACACCGGGAGTGGACATACTACCAACTAGACACCCCAAAAACTGAACACTGCATAAAATGCCCATGTAGTATTGTGACAATATGAGAGGCGCTATGTCGCAAGCATGATCATTTTCCTGACACTTTAGGTATAGATTCTTTTGAACGGTAGTACCGCCTAAGTAGTCTTGTCGTTATATTTTCGCAATCAATCATAGGTAAATCACTCGAGAATAAGTCCCCTGAAGTATGCCGTCATTTGGGTGCAGTTGTCGAGTGTTCAGTTGGTAGCGTCTTCACTGTCTTCGGTGTAGTTGACTTGGTCTGCAGTCGATTCCTGGTCATATTTTGGTGCATCGACCTTCACGGTCTACAGCTTTCGTGTCGGGTTGCCTTCGTGTCGACTTGTTCTGAGTCCATCTGATATACTGCCATGAATTTCACGCTTGTCGGTATGTTATTCAGAAAGACGGAGGAATTAAATGAATTCCGCCTTTCATCGTGTCACTCAGTCACGTCGCAGACACCGAAGCATACAGCATATATATAAGTGTATGTATATATATATATATATATCGTAGGATTTCATAGCGAAAAGTACCATCGAACTCACGATTCGCAGACGAACCGGGGGAGGTCTCGGCGTGCGGAGCGCGACCTACGCGAGTTGACATGACGGACGTGAAGGAATTGCGCCCGGAAAAGAAAGTCCTGGAGGCTACATATCGGCTGCGGTGACGCCGATAGGCGGAGAGAAACGAGGTAGGATTTCCTCTGTCGACTGCTCAGCGGCAAGGATAGTGTGCCTGCGATGACGCCCGAGGAAAATCTTTTTCGTCTGTCGTCGCTTGAAAATGATCGAACGGGCGGGACTGAAAGCTCGAGTGGAACTTTTCATGAAAACAGCTCGACGCGGCGACGGAGTGAGAAAAGGAAGAAAAAGGAGAACAAAAGCGCCGATATCGTCTACCTTCCTGTAGCGGGAGTCCACAGTCTCCGGCGTAGCGATGCAAGGGCGGACTAACGATTTAACTGTGATAAAGGCTTTATAGGAAGGATATTAAAGTTTCCGATCGATCGGTGCAGTCGCAACGGCACGTTCGATTTATCAATGTCACGATTAATATTAAAAAACGATTTAATTTCTCGGACGATGTATTATCCTGCGCGGAGTGTTGACTGCATACATCCAGAAAAAAGTTTATTAAAACCAAATAAAATGTATTCAAAACAAATACAATTGCTTGTTTCAATATGGGCTTAATTGAGTTTTGAAATTCATTTATCTGATCGTACATTCAGTTTTATTACATTTTTATTCATTGAATTGAATAAATAAATTATTCAAGTTAAGTAATTTTTTTCTTTGTTGAACATTATGTCCCATTATATCGATCGATTTTTTTACTCGATCAATACCACATTCCGCAAAAACCATCACTCATACTTGACTGACCATCGGTCAATGCGACACAATGTGACGAACATTTCTTCGGATCAAATAAATGATTTATTAAACGGAAATAAATACCTATTCAACGTTGCGTACGCAAATATACAATTTATTTGAGGGAAACAAATATCTATTGCATGTGGTCTTCGTCGAGTCTGATTCCTGACCTATAAAAATCGGCTATGGCTTTAAATATATTTTTTTTTTATTAAACACGAATATCGCATATTACTCGAAAAAAGTTAAAAAAAGCCTGGAGTCAAATAAAATGAAAATAAATTCAAATAAAAACTATTCTAATATCCGACTTTATGGATAGGTAATAAACTTTTTTCTGGGTGTAGCGGCGAGCAGAACAAAATCGAACCCCGGGGCAAAATCTACCGTTTTTGCTAATTTTGTGCGGGGCGTAGAAAAACTTTCATCTGGAACGGCGGACCGTTTCGCCCCACTTTCCCCTATCTATACATGAAGAGTCCCTGCGACAAGCTAATGAACTCGATGCTGCTCGGATACCCTCGGGGGATCGAGAGAGCTGGACTTTGCCCGTCGAATCATCAAGCTCGATTCCATCCTTTCGCTCGTAACACGCGAATTTTCTTTTTACCTCGCGCAAGGCCAATCTCATACGCGGGACCAATCTGCCGAGAGTTAGACGTCCATTAGGAAGACTTTGTTATTGCCCGAGGCCCCGACACGGATTAATCTCCCATCCAACAATCTCCCCTCCGACGCACGTCCGTCGAGGAGCAGACTCGATACCAACCGGTCCTTCGCTACTGTATATTAATTACCGAAGGGTTACCCCAATTTGCAAGCTCGCCGATCCTCGAGAAGGACGTGCCCGACTCGGGTTGGGATGAACATCTTGCACCCAGAAAAAAAGGTTTATTAAAATCAAATAAATTAAAATCAAATAAATTAAAATAAAATAAAAATAAAATCAAATAAAGTTTAAGACAAAATAAATATTTACTTACCTTAACAAAATCCTTATTAGATTCAAATAACGGTTATTCCTTAATGTAAGTAAACAAATTTATTCAAAGATTTGTACTTTGAAATAAATGAGAAATAAAAGAAGTCATATACGTGACGTCAAGACAACGCGTCAGCAAATAAAGATTTTTCTTCGTCCTTAATAAATTTCATTTGATTGGAATAAACTTTTTTTTACGGGTGTGGAGAAAAAGATTCCAAGAGTCAAAGGTGCGTTTAACTCATTGGAGTGTGGCAAACTTCGGGTGATGCCAGATCGACGGTCGGTCGATCGTTAATCTTTGATCCAAGATTCGGCGAACTCCGCTGTACCGCCAAATCATTATCTCCGAGTTTGATTATTTTCCGAGGATGAGGGTAAACTTTTGGTCGAAGGGGGGGGGGGGGGGGGGGGGGGGGAAGTTAACAAGAGTTTCCTCCCGGTATTGTACGCCGGCGATGGAACGCTCCCGATCCCAAAGTTTACCGATCGTCTCAAAGGATCTTACGCCGCCGGAGCTATCCCCGACGCTCTGTCAGGTCCACGGCTTTCTCTCTCGGAAACTTCACTCGAATGGAGTCAGACGCGGGAGTGAAGACTGGAAGTTCCGGGGTGTATCAGCAGGACGATAAATTTACGAGTACTTGTCGTTCCTAAGTGCACCTCGGGCTCATTTTACCGGCTAGGGATGAAATTCGGTGTCGGCGAGCTCGAGATATCGCGGGATGGAAAGAAGACGAGCGGCGAGTCCGGAAAAAGGAGCTCGATCGAAATGACCCGGCCAAGAGAGTGCAACGAAAATTGTAACTATAGCTCGCAACCCTCCTCAAGCTCTTATAGCTACATTTACCAAAAGTTTCTCGAGCCTCAGCTGAGTGGGAAATCGGTACAGAAAGATGGGAAACAATGTGATCGGAGATGAGAATACGGCTAAGGAGCTAAGGATCGAAGTTTTACACGGAAAAAAAAAAGAAAAAAAGTTGAGAGCTTTTGAACTCCGGTCGATTCTCCATTGCTCGTCTTTTCTATAATAATGATATCTTTAGCCCAGCTAGGATTCACAAGCGACGGGGCCAATCTTGCTCATTCTGCGAAGAGCTTTTTTTTAATAATGTTAATATCTTCTTTTTAATAATGTTTATTTCTCTGAACTAAAAAAATTGGCATGGGTTACATGGTAGAAAAATTGAGATAAAAAAACCTAACTATAAAAAAATTATAAATGAGATTTGCCTAAGAGGATATGGAACTTGCAGCCAGTACAGTAGTCGCAGCACAAGTGCGGTACGTAAAGATAAGAATTAAAATTAATGTGTTATGACATGGAAAAAAACGTGTTGGCGGTTTACAAATTGTTACGTCCCGACAGACGGCCATGATAAGGGGAAAACATTAAGGCGAGGTGAAACATGTATACCACGTGACATATGAGTGCGAGGGAGATAATTGTATTTTTCGAATCGACGCCATGTAAAAATGGTTGACATTTTGGGTAAAAACGAATCATCATTCGAACGCGGTATTGAATTCTACATCCGCTAATACTTTGCTTTTTCACGTTATATAGAAAAAATATTATTTGACGGCCACCGTTTATTTGGTTTAAGTAAAATATTTATTTCATTTAAGTAACTATTTATTTAAACCAAATAAATATTTTACTTAAACCGAATAAACGGTGGACGTCAAATATATTTTTTTTTGTGTAGCATCTCCGAATGCCATTCATTACAGTTTTTGTTACCGTCTGTTTCACCTCGTCTCAAGAGAAAAAAAAACTCCTACAAACCCTAACTTACGCCGGTAGGCACGATATCTCTGAGGCGTAAGAGAAGTTATCACGACATCAGTAAAAGCGTCTCAAACTTTTTTATCGTTAGAAAAAAAGTGCCACATAAAAAAATCCCGCCGGATGAATTCTTGCCACGGCTATCGCGAGCATCTGAAGCAATTGCCATTTTATTCGAGTCGATTGGAGCCCGAGCTCCAGGGTTCGACGTTGCATCGAGTTTCGCCAACCACCAGCTATTCACCGCGCATGAAACTCCCGTGCCATTTGACATACGGTAATATTAAACGCGTGAGCGGAGAGTGCGATCGAGCCATGAATAAAATAAATAAAAATAAAAATAAAAACAGAAAAAAATAAAAATAATCGGATGAGAAGCAGGAAAGGAAGAAAAATCGGAGTTAAGCGCGAAGAAGGTCCCGTCACGTACGGGGCCTTGACTGAGAGGTCGCGTGAACCAGACGACGTTCTCTCGGTTCTCGACACGAGGTTCTTTCTCCCTCCCCGGTGGCAACATACCTACATCATGGAACACAGGGAGAAATACGGAGGAAGCCTGTAAAAATCTCATCGCGCGTGTCTCGAGGAGAGGGAGAGTCACGACCCCGCGGGCTCTGCAGGGACGCGCGCGGGTCGGGTTATAAATCCTGGTTGCGTGCCGTTAACTACGCTACTGTGCCCGTACGAGTGGCGAGCGGGACGAGGGGGCGAAAGAGGGACAGCCACGACATACCGAGAGCAGGGACGTGTGTGCCCGACGCGTGCGTTTTTTCCCTCCCGCAGCGCCCGAGACACAGCAGCAGCGGCGTACTCAGCATTTCGTGCGAGCCGAGAAACTCCCTCTGGTGCCCAAGGCTCCACCGGCTCCTTTTACACGTAACATGGCACGTGTCGCCCGCTATACGATACAGGCACGCCATCATTTGCATTGTTTATCGCTCCTTAAATTACGCCCTGTTGAGACCGGGCCGACGTGTGTGATATGAAAAATGAATGAAAACTCTTTGAACAAGTCTATATTAAGATTTCATTAATCTCCCCGTCGGCACGACCCCTTTTTCGCATTCACCGCTAATGTAATGGCGCTTTTTTTAAACCACATTTCCTTTTTTTTAATTTGCGGGAATTTGAAATTCATTTTTCGATGCGGCTATTTATGAGTAGCCTTGAACCTTTGCACCGTTCGCTGACCCTCTATTTTTCATATGTGGAGACTAAGTGGTGCAGAACATTTATTCGTAACTGTGAAATGTGTATCAAGAAAATTTTTTTTTGTGAAAATTTGCATTGTCGCCGATCATGCTACCAAATTAAGAAAAACGTTTTCATTATATTTAAGCTCAGAATTAATTAACCAAGGTAAAAGTGGTGAATATAATTCTAATAAGTTAAAAGTGGTAAAGTCCACGTATCCCCGATTTTCGCTTCCCTATCAGGGTGTGCCATATTCACCACCTTTTCATTATTTTTAAGCTCAGAATTAATAAACCAAGGTAAAAGTGGTGAATATAAGTTTAACAAGTTAAAAGTGGTAAAGTCCACGCGTCCCCGATTTTCGCCTCCCTATCAGGCCGTGCCATATTCACCAGCTTTGCCCCCACAATCGATCGAGCGTATGTCATCAGTCAGTAATAAAAATGTTCTCGTTCGCTTAATGCATTCGCAGTTTTGGTCGGCGTACGTGCCGTGTTCCTCGCAGCATCTGGACTCGGTTCAGCTGGCACTCGAGCAGATCGACCTGATTAGACGGCTGGTGAACAAGCATCCGCAAAATATGGTCCTCGTAACGACCGCCGAAGGTACGTACCAAACTGCATCCCATACACACATACACACATACACATATATACATATATGCATCCTGCACAACCACCGGTATTACTCTCCAACATTCCGCCCACCACGGGTGAAGATAACGTAACTCGGTACAGCCGCGTGACTTCGCCCGATCGTCCCGTTACACCTGTCCGAGTGCATTCGCCCGGTCGCTGCAGCGCGATGCGCATCGTCCCGCCCATCCGGGCGACGCTCGTGTGTGCGCCGAACAACTATCCAGCCACGTATGCGCCACTGCGGCCTTAATCTTCGAGATCTTTGTCGCATCTATCACGAGCTCGCCCGGTGTCCGACCGCAAACGGCTGCGACTACTGCGGAGCCACCGGCGGTTCCTCCGCCGCTTGGCATCCTCGTTTGCCTCCTGCAGCCGCGTCGTAAAGCCCCGAGGAGGCTTCCCACGAAACAATAGAGGGAATCCTCCCCCGACTTCACCGGGCGAGAGATAACCGGAATCGAGCACGTTTCGCTCAACAATTAATCGAGACGGACCCATACACGAGTGGATACACCCTGAGACACGTGCCCTGCAGACAGTGCTTCGACCCATTCAGCTTCGCCATTACACGAAACACGGACTTGCTCTTCAGTTACTGTGCGCAAAGTAGAGGGAAATGGAATATTCCAGAGCTGGGCGAATACAATAAGCACTTGAAGTCCGCGTTGAAGTATCGAGTACTGACTGGCCAGTACGGAGAACTTGAGCTGTTAAGTTCTGTCAGTACTCAATACGTCAGTATTCAAGAACTACCCAGTGCTTGGTACCTGAAGTAACCTTGGGTAATACTTTGGGTAGTTGCCCAGCTCTGGAATATTCCTTTGACCGATTGTACGAATTGCATATCTATGGGATGGACCAACTGAAGAACTCCCCAGTGGTAGTTGACGTACTCGCTACTACAATACGTAACTCAAGTACTTTGGGTATTTGCCCAGCTCTGGAATTGCATGTCTACGGGATAGACCAACTCAAGAACTACCCAGTGCTTGGTACTTGAAGTACTCGTTACTTCAATACGTAATTCAAGTACCTTGGGTATTTGCCTACCTCCGGAATATTCCTTTGGCCGGGGGTACGAATTGCATATCTACAGGATGGACCAACTCCAGAACTACCCAGCGCTTGGTACTTGAAGTACTCGCTACTTCAATACGTAATTCAAGTACCTTGGGTATTTGCCCAGCTCCGGAATATTCCTTTGGCCGACGGTACAAATTGAATATCTACGGGATGGACCAACTCAAGAACTACCCAATGCTTGATACTCGAAGTACTCGCTACTTCAATACGTAATTCAAGTCCCTTGGGTATTTGCCCAGCTCCGGAATATTCCTTTGGCCGACAGTACGAATTGCATATCTACAGGATGGACCAACTCCAGAACTACCCAGCGCTTGGTACTTGAAGTACTCGCTACTTCAATACGTAATTCAAGTACCTTGGGTATTTGCCCAGCTCCGGAATATTCCTTTGGCCGATGGTACGAATTGCATACCTACAGAATGGACCAACTCGGGAACCACCCAGCGTTTGGTACTTGAAGTACTCACTAATTCAATATGTAATTCAAGTACCTTGGGTATTTGCCCAGCTCTGCAATATTCCTTTGCCTGACGGTACGGATTGCATATCTACGGGATGGACCGACTCGGGAACTACCCAGCGCTTGGTACTTGAAGTACTCGCTACTTCAATACGTAACTCAAGTACCTTGGGTATTTGCCCACCTCCGGAATATTCCTTTGGCCGACGGTACGAATTGCATATCTACAGGATGGACCAACTCCAGAACTACCCAGCGCTTGGTACTTGAAGTACTCGCTACTTCAATACGTAACTCAAGTACCTTCGGTATTTGCCCAGCTCTGCAATATTCCTTTGCCTGACGGTACGGATTGCATATCTACGGGATGGACCGACTCGGGAACTACCCAGCGCTTGGTACTTGAAGTACTCGCTACTTCAATACGTAACTCAAGTACCTTGGGTATTTGCCCACCTCCGGAATATTCCTTTGGCCGACGGTACGAATTGCATATCTACAGGATGGACCAACTCCAGAACTACCCAGCGCTTGGTACTTGAAGTACTCGCTACTTCAATACGTAACTCAAGTACCTTCGGTATTTGCCCACCTCCGGAATATTCCTTTGGCCGACGGTACGAATTGCATATCTACGGGATGGACCAACTATTCGACGGGAATTCAGTTAGATCGGGTGCGCTCGCTATCTCTAACGGGGGTGATTGCTCCACCGAGGTCTATTAGAGGTTTCTCTGTGCAGGCTGACCACGAACTGCCACCGTTACTTCCACCGCCTTCGCTCGGGCATGGCAAGGCCACATCGCCACGATACCCGGAGAGCCCCCGGCTCCCACCACCGTATGAACTTTCGTCTTAGGGTTACCGGTACAGAGACTGTCAGCGGTTTGCACGGCATTACGCAAGTTCATTCCTAAATGGATAATGGCTCGATGGGGGGGGCGAAATTGTGGCTCGGAGACTCCGGGCAGACTTCAATGGATCTGGGGGAACTCGCGATGTCTGGAAATCTTCGGGATATCCGAGGCGTCTGGCGCATTTCGCGCTGCTGGCTGACCACGGACGGCTGCGACCACTGGCCGCTTCGATGGGCCTACTATTGTGTGTGTATATCACTGGTAGCGCGCTATAGGACCGGTCTGGAGTCGTAAAGCACGCCGAGTTCCGGAGTCGAACAATACAGCATCGTCGGGCCGATAAATGGAGAACGGGAAAGCGGGTGGAGAAGGGGGTGAGGGGGAGGGGTGGGGAGGGGTGGAGAAGGAGGGGTGGTATTGAAAGGGAGCGAGAGAGAACCACGAGAAAGGCCCCGATATTGGGTCAAACATCGCGGGATAGAGGCTTCGAGCGGAGAACGATAAAATGTCTGCTTCCCAACCCCTCCCGTCCTCACCGCCACTCTCTCCGACTCCTCTATACCGCTCCATTTGTCTGGCAAACGTCCAAACGTTCTTCGATCACTGGCATATTTTTACTCTAACTAGTCCCCGGATCCACTACCTTTTTTACTCCGGTACGTTTAGTTTTATTTAAACTACACCAAACGCACTCCTCGGACTGGACTGGAAAACTGTTTTACCGGCCATTCGAGATTTTTTTTTGTTTTTTGCGTAGCCACCTTTCGTTTAGTCAAGTTGACGGGAAATGCACCCGGTCGGGAAAAATGTAATCCATAGAAACGAATTTTTGTTGCATCTGTAACTCCGAAAAGGTGTTATTTACGTGCATGGAAAACCGTGCCTCGGGATCCAATGAATCACTTGTATTTTTTTGCTGGTCCCAGTTATTAAAAAAGTAAGCTGAAATTTACTAAAAGGGGTCATTTTTCGCGACCCGACGAGAACGGTGTAGCGGTCTCCAGAGATTTTCGCCAATTTACTCGTGCACAGTTGTAATTAAACTTAACGGCTACGACTCCGAGAGAAGTAGAAAAAATATCCCAGATTATAATTCTCGCTGGCGCAATTCTGTAATTTCATCTATTTTATTGCATAATTTTTTTTGTTTTGACTTTTTTTCTTTTTTCCATCCCATGTTCATCCCATGTTGGGATCCAATGAAACACTTATATTTTTCCCGAATTAATAAAAAAATAAGCTCAAATTTACTAAAAACAGCGTAATTTTTCGCGACCCAAAAGTAACAGTGCAATCCTCCGGAGATTTTCGCCAATTTACTCGAGGCGCAGTTCTAAATTAAACTTAACGGCTGGGGCTCCGAGAAGAGTAGAAAAAATAACCCACATTATAATTCTCGTTGGCTCTAATTTCGTCTATTTTATTGCCTAATTTTTTTGATTTTTATTTTGGCCTATTTTTTTCTTCTTTCAATCCCACTCGGTGAGTCGTGCGTCGAGGAAGCTCGGTCCTTGCGGTCTCGAGCTCTTCCGGTCGTTGCGTCGACCGGTGAATCTCCGCCCCGGCTCGAAGGATCCCGTCTGGCGATGGTCCAGGACCGGAGCCAAACGAGCACCCGGCACGGCGATGTGGAACAGTGAGAACGCTGAGACGAGGTCCTTCACCTCCCCACTGGCGAATGCACGGCCGGATAGGTGGTAGCGGCTACCGGACGGCGTACGCCCGCCCAAGACGCTAAGCCCGATCCTCGTGGCTTCTTCGATCCGTGACCACTTGTCGCGGGAATACTTTCTTTTTTTTTTCAAAAAATTTAGAGTGCACTCCGGTCGCTCGCGGAAACGGTGAATCGGCCTGTCTTCGCGCCGACACTCTTATCGTCTATTTCGTTCTGGACTCCTCGTCCTTCGTTTACAGTATATCTATGTATAAGCAATTTTCTCACACTCTTGCTCGCGCACACACACACGTATGAAGCTTTTCCGAAATCACGGAATTCTCCACTTTTCTCACTCTCTCGGTGGAGAGCTGGATCTTCCGCGCGGCAAAAAGCATTCAGGCCGTTTCTTCACTTCGCGGGCTTCGACGTGCCGTCGTAACGAGGTCGTTCGCGCCACAGATTCGACAGACGTGTAGATCGGGGTATGTATGTATGTATGTATATATATTTTAGAGATTACGGGACTCATGCTTCGGTAGTTTTCTGCGAGACGACGGAAGACAACGGAAGGCATCGATCCCGCCATATTTCGCAGTATTTGCCCTCTGGATCAAGCTGAATAAAAAAACTGACGGCTTTGTACTCGATTTTATAGCGGGGTTCTATTGTCCTAACTTTTTTTTGCTTTTTTTCTAAAAATTACACGGTGAAGAGACTCGCGCGTTTATAAGAGATTTCTTGCTCGGAAGGATCCACAATTTTTTTCTTATTCAGTTCCAACCATCCGTATTGTGAACTAAAACTATGGTCAAATTAAAAAGTATTATAAATAAAAATAAAACGGATAAAGGTAAAATAAAATTCGCTTACGGTCCACGCCGTTATGTATGAACATTGATTTTCTCATGTGTAGTCGGCTAAACTATTTTAGCCGGCCAAGCTATTTTAGCCAGCCAAGTGCATAAAATCGTCCATAATTTGATGCATAAAATCGAGCCACTCAGTGTCGCATTGTACTTTAGTCCAAAAAGGTCGGCGGATTCGTATTCAGCGCACAAAAATTTAAAAAAAAGAAAAAAAATGTCGTCAAAAAATTGCAAGACTACCTTTCGAATCAATTTTTAGAGTTTTTCAACGTCGTCAAACGGCACGATAAAACGATGATAAAACATCAGACAAGGCCCTATATGGTGTATTTTTTCCCGTAGAACACGATGGGCACCTCGGATTTTCCCTACCTCCATTGGGCGCCGAGATATTGACGTTTGAAAATCACGAAAAATCGACGTTTTTCCAAAAGTGGCTCAAACATTGAAAAATCCTTGTTAATTCGATTTTTTTTTGTTTCAAAGCTATTTTCGATGTATTTTTCCCCGCTGATCACGAATATAACAATAATTTTACTCCCAACCCAATATTTTCCATTTAAATCCCAAAAATACGATTTTTCTTGTATAAAATCGAGCCCCTCAATGCAGCACTGTACCTTTGGCCAATAAGACTGGCGGATTCATGTTCAGCGGGCGAAAATACTTCGGAATACGTTGTAGGTAACATTAGAAAAAATAAAATAAAAATACGTCAAAAAATGCCAAGACCGTATTAGCTTAGCCGGCTAATATAGCTTGTAAATAAAAATTGTGACCGTTTGTGGACGCGGAGTATTTTACAAACGTACGAACCCCTTTTACCGTACACGTTTCTCGTTGCAGAAACCTCTGTTTTTTTTTTTTAATTTTCTTATTTGTTGTTCTATCTCCAAGCGACATTTCCGGGACCACGAAGTCTTGGGGAAATAAAGTCTTGATTGCAACGACTAGGACAGACGCACGCGCGCGGTTTTTGCCGCGTCGAGGGTTGCGGGCCGAGGAGGGTGAGGGGAACCCGCGAGCCCCTCATCAACGGACACCGGGAGACACGTCCAGCATAAATGCCGTCGGCTTGTTTGCCTCACGGTCACGTACTGCGTAGTGTATTTTTTTTTTTTTTTTTTCAATTATTTTGTTCCTCTTTTTTTCTGCCCGCAAGGGAGCGGGAGAAAAGCAAAGGCTTCAGACGAAGGGGTGAAAAAAGCACGAGTACGCGGGGTATGAAAAAAGACGCGGGGAGAGAAGGGGATGAGACATAATGAGAAAAGAGACTCTCGAGGTGTTTCTGGAATCCAGCAGCAAATTGCACGACGCTGCAGCTGGTGGCGGTGCCGGCGATGATGCAGCGATCCGCACCGCTCGTTCGATGCTCTCGAGTACTCTCGAGCGTACGAGAGACGTTCGACGCGCTGCTCGCGGATCGCCGAACGGCGAGATGAGTTTGACAGGGTGAGCGAGGGTCTCCGTCAGTGTGTGTTCACGACGAAGCCCGGGAGTGCCGGCAGCCGCGCGGGACGCGATGCTTTCGAGAGGTGAAAAATTGAAAGAGAACTGCCGGGGTGGAAATCCATCAATGGAACGCACCCTACCGGCCGGCAACGAACCTCGTCGTGCACGGTTAATCTTTTTTGTTTTGTTTATTTTTTTTACATTATATTGCTCACCCATATTTCATTCTCAAGCGCATAGAGCGCTGGCGCCGTTTTGGAATAGGCAGTAAATAAGGCTCGTGCATTCAGCAAACACTCGCCGTTCACAATCGTCCTATATTGAGTACCTTGTTAGACTAACAATTTTTTTGACCAAGTGCATTTTTGAGAAAAAAGAAGATGGCACAATTACAAACAAGAAGATTCCACGTTTGCGAGTGAAAAATATGGCTTAAATGTAGGAACTCTTTTTAGGGTTCATTTTGACCCGCTCTCTGCTTAGCTCTAACGTCATTATTACCTAAACGTACATAAAAGTCGGAACTAGGGGTGTATGGAAAAAAAGTAACCGACCACATACTGTTACGCACTGTACTGGCCGGCAACGAACATCGTCGTGCACGGTTAATCTTTTTTGTTTTGTTTATTTTTTTTACATTATATTGCTCACCCATATTTCATTCTCAAGCGCATAGAGCGCTGGCGCCGTTTTGGAATAGGCAGTAAATAAGGCTCGTGCATTCAGCAAACACTCGCCGTTCACAATCGTCCTATATTGAGTACCTTGTTAGACTAACAATTTTTTTGACCAAGTGCATTTTTGAAAAAAAAACAAGATAGCACAATTAGAAACAAAAAGATTCCACGTTTGCGAGTGAAAAATATGGCTTAAATGTATGAACTCTTTTTTCCGGTTCATTTTGCCCCGCTCTCCGGCTTAGCTCTAACGTCATTATTACCTGAAGTTACATCACAGTCGGAACTAAAGGTGGATAGAAAAAAAAAATTAATCGACAACATACTATTACGTCCTGCGAATTTTCGGTCAAATCCATCGAGGCAACAGTATAGAAGGATAAACCTATAAAGAATGAAACATGGTTGTAATTGCAGAAAAATGCTGATCAGGACGTAACAATACACAGGAAGGAGTGCATTTTTTATTCGGTCGAGAACGACCAGAAAAGTAAAAATTCTGTTACAGAAACCGTACTGGATTCCGACGTTTTTTCCCCGCACTTCGACCCTCCCATTTCCTGCAGCAAAGCTGTCGTGACATCACCAACGACAAGATTACGGTCTGGGCTTTCGGGTGGAAACGTTCAACGTACCGGAACGTGAGCTTGACCGCTCGAAAGGTGTAGCGTGCGTGACGTCCGTTCATTCCATGCCCCACACAATAATCCCATATTACAGCCTTAACTCAAAACAGACACGCCAATCGCCGTGCTCGGTAAAATGGCAAATGTGGTGAATATCCTATAAAAACAAGCGTGTTGTCAATTATGTTGAAACAACTCACAACACGCATATTACATGTGTCGCGGAAGATAAATTATTGAAATGGTTGAAATGGAAGATAAATTATTGTAATTAATTTGTAAAAGGCTGTTATGAACGATTACGCATTTGAGGAATAAAAACTTTCATTTTATGCACCTTCTTTTAACTTTTTTTTGTAATGTTGACACATTTTACAAGTATTGGGGGAGGGGGGAGGTGAACATCACTACAACCGTGTAAAAAGTAACTATATGCGTGACTGCGCTTAAAGCTTCTCGAAACAATGCACGAAAAGAGTGTAAAACTTACTCACTTACGTCATGTGTGGAGAACCAACGCACCATGAAGCATGTAAAAACTGACTACACAATTTACACACCTAAAGCGTGTTCAAAGAATGCACGTAAAGCGTGTAAAATGTACACACTTCGACATGTGTTGAGAACCAACGCACCATGTAGCATGTAAAAACTGAGTACACGATTTACACGCCTAATGCGTGCACTGATAAAAAAAGTACAGTTGAATCAACTAAGATTCGGGCAGGCACGTTCAAATAAATATTCAGTTGGTCGAACAAAATATTTTAATGACTCAAACATATTTTGGTGAAATCACCCAACAAATTGTTGAACTAACTAATTTTTTAACTGTACCAACAAAATATTTAGTTGAACGTTCCTGCCCGAATCTTAGTTGATTCAACCGTATTTTTTATCAGTGTGTCGAAACAATGCACGTTAAAGGGTGTAAAATTTACACACTGCGACATCTACTCGGCGTATCTTTCAATACACTTTGGGCGTGTAAAAACAGACTACACGATTTACACGCCCAAAGTGTATCGAAAGATACGCCGCGTATCTTTGATTCACGTCCTAACATCGGGCTGGTCCATATTGACCCCTTTTGCCCATCGACCCGTACCGCGTCTGCGGGTAAGCATCGAAAATATCACCAGAATATAAACATCTGTTCTCCGACTTAATCTGATCGAAATGTCGTATTATTGTTTTCCAGGTATAGAGAAGGCGCACAAGGAGGGTAGATTAGCGAGTCTGATAGGGGTCGAGGGCGGTCACGCGGTCGGCGCGAGTCTTCCGGTCCTGAGGATGCTGTACGAGCTCGGAGCGCGGTATCTGACCCTAACGCACACGTGCAATACGCCTTGGTGAGTATCCGAGTGGAAATTCGAAACCCCGGGAGGCGGTCGGCTTCCCGACCGACGATCGCGCGAGGGTTTGTGGGGGCTCTTTCGACGCTCGAATCCGTCCCGTGTGGGATTTTCCGGCGCCTACTCGCGCGCACGTCCATCAACGCGTCCGGCTTTGTTACCGCGTAAATCGTCGATCGCCGACTACCGCGAATCGACGCGATCGAGGCGGTAATTAACGGGTGAGTCTCGCTGACTCTCGGCAACGAGACCGAAATTTTCGCTCCCTCGAATCCGACGACGAACGGCCTGGTGCTCGAGGTAACTGAACCCGGCTACGACGATCAAACGGACCACACGAGGACGGGTACGCTCCTAAATAGCCCGATGCTTTCGCCTCTTCTCGGTCACGAAGAGCGTTCCACCGCGCGACAGTTAGAGGGGCAAAAGACACAACCACGGTGCTTCCAGAAAAAAAAAATTTGACGGGTTTCCCGCAAATAAATATTTATTTAGTTTCAACAAATATTCATATATTTAAAATAAATATTCATATATTAAAATAAATATTCATATATTAAAATAAATATCCATATATTAAAATAAATATTCATATATTAAAATAAATATTTATTTGAGGGGCGTCCGTCAAATAAATTATTTTTTTGGTTGTATAACTGAAAGGGTATGCTCGGCTTTGCAGGGAAAAATATATGTAGCATGTGATTCGCATACGGTAAAAGTGGAGAACTTAGTCAGGTCCGGAAATCATCGATTTAGTCGACAAGACATTCATCCTTAGAACTTGAAGGGATAAAGTAAGTAATTCGGATTAACCGGTAATTTAATTCGGTCCCGAGCACCCCGGTTAATCGGGGTTGTGCTGTATAACGAAACAATAGCTTCGCGAGCTTGGTATTATAATATTAGCTTAGAAAGTTTTCACTTACCCAGAATGGAGTGAAGATCTACCGTCCGTGTCCGTCTCCGGTGGATTTTTGGTCACCACGGTGGAAAGGACGAAACTGTAAATACAATCGAATCCAAAAAATAGTGAATTAATAATACTGAAAATTCATTTAAATACTACCAAAATCTAAACATAAGAATAAGGGCAAAGGAGTGAAAAAAAATGGTACCTATTAAAATTGTATTGTAATGGCCAAAAATGGTACAGCGGGCACAAATGCATCTAAAAGGACAAACAAACATCCCCGAATGGGAACATTTTTTTGCACGGTAATGTAACGCAAATGATGACCTTTCCGTGATGCAAAATTGAGTTTATTAGCCGAGATATCGATCGCCGAGGTCTTCCGCCGGTCACGGATGTTAGCCGACGAATTAACTAGTCGGAGAGCTCGGGAGGCTAATTGCGTCGGTGACTAGGGTAACGAATATATCATGAGCAACTAACGTCAATCATATTACACATGCGGAGTGGTATGGACCGTTCGGCAACGATCGCGGTAATCACGGAGGGCCAGTTTAATCGCGGGAGGATGAGGACATTCCGGAGTGCCCGTAGCCAGTTCACAGCGTACGTCGGCACATCATAGACTCTCCGAGTTCGTGTAATAGTAGCGTAAATAACGTTATTGCGGTGTGTAGCTCGACGTAGTTGAAGTCGGTCGCGCACCACCGGGCTATCGCGCTTTGGGAGCCCCCACACGAAACACCCCGAAATTATACTAGATATGGCGAGGCTATCACGTAATCAGCGACGTCCAATACCGCACACGATTGTCGCTATTGAGTTACTGACCTGTTGGTTCGGTAGGGCAGACTGCAGCACGGCGGACGAGCCCGGTCAAGTGCCTCACGTCGGCGGACTATCCAATTTTGGCAAGGTGAGTTTGCACATCGTATCATAACGTCTTTTGGAAAATGAAATGAACTCAAGTGGTAACCAATAGCATGCATTACTTCCGCTGATAAATATTATTTTGCATTTTTTTTGTAATTGATAACCAGATATACACTGAATTTTTAATCAGAACCTTAATCGGGCCTACCGTAGGATCACTCGTCGTACAAAGAAACGCCCCGTACTTCCGTCGGAACAACATTCGACCAAATGCTTCCGACTATACTTGTTCCAGTTTAAATGATAGGGGGGAGGGGGGACATTTTTTTAAACAATAAAAAGCGAGGATTGAAACTTCCGAAGATTCTCGAATTTGTTTCGATGTCGTTTACAACCCCCCACCCCCAAGCCAGGCGCACCCTGTACATATCTAGGTTTTTTGGAGCAAGACGATAACTCCAGTCGTAACCAATAGCATGTATTACCTCAGCTGGTAAATGTTATTATTTATTAGTTTTTATTTAGGGTAAAAGTGGGGAATATGGACCGGTCCATATATCATTGATTTACGTGTTAATCGAGGTGGGCCATATTCACCACTTTTACCCTACATTATTTATATTATTGTAAATATAAATATAAAATATAAATATAATATAATATAAAATAATTATTTATATTGACAACCTGACAACCTGATATATATTGAATATGTGCCAGGTTCATTTTAAGCCTCAACGATACGGATACTTACAGGAAACTGTTATCTGTAGGCTAATTAGAGTTTGTATAGCCCAGCATTGTTTTCTTCATTTTATTTTGGAGAATTTTAGCGCAACATACGCAAATATTTCATATCAACGTTGACTCGTGTAAGCCGTCGCGTAAACACTTTAGGAGTCGAAGTCGGATCGAACAGAGATAAGACGGGAGCGATTAAGAAAAAATAAAGAAAATCACGGTCGGGTAGACGAACGAGAAGCCCTTTTTTGTTTTCCCTTCGTTTAAGCGGAGACGTGACGTGCGGCGAGGTTCTGCCAGGTCGGCGAAAAACACCGATTCGTCATTCATCGCGAACGGTGGGAGAGGAGCGGGAAAAGCCCCCGCGGAGGGATCGTCTGTCAAGACGAAAGACCGATCATCGCGACAAGAAACTTTCTTGACTTAACTGGACGACTCTCGGGGGATGAGCAGTGTTCGCCCGGTAGGAGAGTGGAGAACGTCGGATCCGCGGGTTCTCCCGGTAATATACCTGATCCCGTTTTGCTGAAAGCCACGGAGAAACTCGTCGGACAACCGGCTGACGTTTCCCCGACAAGATCCTACAAGACACTTATTTTTCCTTTTTATCCTCAACCTCCGAGGATTCCGCTGAGTGCGCCAAGGCGCCGTTCTCAAAGGAGAACCGGAAGGACTCGCAGCCATCCCCGAGGGCGAACGAGCAACCAACAACGAGACTTCCACTCCGTCCAGCCATGATCCATCCGTCCGCTTCTTCTTCCTCCTCAGCGGCGTTTGTTTATTTTACTTAACACCGAGTCTTTATATCGACCGCAATAAATTTCTCGCACTCAGCGGATGTCTGCTCCGACTTTGACCGCAAAAGCCACTGCGGGAGGGACACGCGAGGGTGTCGAGCCAGTCTCTCGCGTGACAGCGCATTAATCTTCTTTTTTCCGTGTCTTGACTTCTCTTCGAATACCGACCTTGAGGTTCGAGTGCGCACTTCCTCCTCTGACCCATGATCCCCCTCATGCGAAACTTTCGTGCCCTCGGCTGGAAGTGATAGGCGTTACCGTCGTTCCAAAAGAAAAACAAACACGCGATCATCCCTCATCGTCCGGCTTATGTGGCGTCCGTTTTATT
The DNA here is from genome assembly GCA_917499995.1 of Ichneumon xanthorius. Classification (NCBI taxonomy): domain Eukaryota; kingdom Metazoa; phylum Arthropoda; class Insecta; order Hymenoptera; family Ichneumonidae; genus Ichneumon; species Ichneumon xanthorius. The sequence goes on along the minus strand of OU824205.1, from coordinate 11,670,005 downwards.
CTTCTTCTTCAAACTAACGGATAATTGTTCGATGAGGCGGAACTTTGGCCGGCAGGGCTGTGTGATCAATGCCGCGAGCTTTCCACTTACCTAGCTTTGATCCACCGGACCTTCAAAGGTCGCCCTCCATCGCTTTGACTCCTAGCGCCCTGATGCGATCGCTTTCCTGCTCAATCGTACGAATTCGAATGCTTATCGGATGGACCACGAATCATCGAGGCACCTGACGCACTAACTGGTTCTATCTTTGATCACGTTTCATCCATTTGTCGGAGGTTCTGCCCTTTGTACGGAGATAAATAATCAGGTGCGCCAACCAACTGTGTGCTTGTTTAACCACGCGATTGGTTGGCAACTAAGTAATTAGATAGCGACCAATCAATTGGTTGACAATCAACCAATTAATTGGAAACCCGGCACTTGGATGACGACCAACTAATTGGGTGGCGATCAAATAATTGGGTGGTGACCAACTAATTGGGTGGCGATCAAATAATTGGGTGGTGACCAACTAATTGGGTGGCGATCAAATAATTGGGTGGTGACCAACTAATTGTCTGGTAACCAGGTAATTGGATGGCAACCAAGTAATTCGATGGCAACCAACTAATTCGATGGCAACCAAGTAGTTGGATGGCAACCAACCAAGTAATTCGATCGCAACCAACTAATTCGATCGCAACCAACTAATAGGTTGGTGACCAAGCAATTGGTCGACCAAGCCAAATTGATCCCCTTCACCCACGCCATCGTTTAGAGGAACTTCTACTTTTCCATGTACCCGACAGAAGACATCCGATCATCGGACCGTGTGTAAGCGCAATAGCTTTTTTCAAGCCTTTTTACCACATAATACCACGATGTACCGGAACTTGACCCTACCCCACAATGTCCACTATCCTGCACGAGGCGGGCTTCATTTTTCTCTTCTCTCTTATTGCAACATCTCAGCGGATCACGATCCGAAAGACCACCGGACCAAGAGGAGATCACCGGTCGAAGACTCGAGTCAAAGCTCTCTCCAGCGTCGCCAAAGTGGGCTTCACCGTCCGCTTTGATATCCCCGCGCGATGTGTACTATAGACATCCCCCTCGTACGGAGGACGATACGAATCCGGGTTGTGCGGCATCGGTGAAACGAGACCACCGGAGCAGCGTCACCTGTCGCACTCCTCGAACACGGTTTAACAAGATCATCGTTCAAAAGCGACGATGCGGTTACTCTATATAGCTCTCACGGGTGTCAGCTTCCCCGTTCGGTGGCATCGTGCACCTCACCACGATCTTTTCAATATCCGTACGCGACCGCTTCTCTCGTTTGAGGTTTCCTTTGTCGAGGTCGGAAAGGATTTCGCCCCGTCCGCCCTCGAAGCCGCTACCGAAAGAGAGATACAGAGAAGCCTCTTTGAACTCGCCCTTCTGCTTCCCTCTTTTACCGACAATCCGGCCAACCCTCGAACCCGCTCGGCCGCTACACTCGCTGATTCGAGTGCCAATATTACTGCTATCTCGCGGGGAAGTAATGGCTCAGAACGGCCACAGTAAAAACCCTTTCTGCTGAAAGCCCGGGAAACTCACCCTTCCGATTTGTAAGCTCCTCGTAAGTATAGATTCGAGAAAAGCTACTGCGGTAAAGAGGGAACCTGGCTTAGACCCCGTTCTTTACCGTTCGCATTATCGCAACTGATCTCCGGGGAAAATAAAGATTTACTTCCCACTGTGTACGATGAGTCGGATCTTGTCGATGCGGAAACGTCTCTGGTGAGAGGTCTAGGTGAAGAGTGTCTACAAAAAGTTTTAAGTCTCTTTGGGGACTTACAACGTTTTTATTTCGGTGAGACTTTGACCCGGAGGACTTGGCTCTCGAATTAGCACTTGGAGGAGTCGACCAATACGTTTATTTAAACCCTCCCGGACGTTTACTTAAATCCTCCCGACCCGAGCTGTTGGAGCAGAAGACTTCGAACGATCCGCACGAGTTTCACGGTTATCTTTCGTGGATATTTTTACCTGCTCGCATATCGTGAAACAAGAGACACGTTGTTGATTTTGCTGTTCTTTCCTTCAGTCTTCAAATTGCCTCCAAACTGTCAAGTAGAGCTTGGGTTTAATAAAAGTTTTTATTAGAACTCTCGGTTCGTCAATTGTCGCATTCATCAAAACTTTTTTTCACACAGTCTTAATGACTTAATGTCTTTCGTGGATATTTTTACCTGCTCGCATTTCATGAAACAAGAGACACCTTGTTGATTTTGCTGTTCTTTCCTTCAGTCTTCAAATCGCCTCCTAACTGTCAAGTAGAGCTTGTGTTTAATAAAAGTTTTTACTAGAACTCTCGGTTCGTCAATTGTCGCATTCATCAAAACTTTTTTTCACACAATCTTAATGACTTTTTCACACACAATCTTAATAAGTACGCGCGATTGGGCTCCTTAAGATATTTTTCTTTTCTTCCGCCATATTTTGCATTCCTGAAGGGATATTCGAGTTAAAGAAAATGGCCTTCCACATCGCATTCAACGTCAACGCAGCGGCAATGTTTTTTTTTTTTTTTTTTTTTTACTGAGGAAATACTCTTCATTGTCCCGACGGGTGGAAGGAGATATGGGACAACAACAACGGGAGACGACGAACCGAGAATTCTTCAAACTCTTTTAACTTTTCGTAAACTCGTTTCGTCTGTATATTTTTCGTCGTTCTTCAACAGCGGCGGAGAGTAACGCGCCCCCTGCCTCGGCGTTGGGGGAAGATGCTGCCGGGAAGTAGAAAATGCGGGAGTAGACACGACGACGGGACTTCGTAAATACGTAAATGTGGCATAAGCAAACGTGGCACGGAAGGGAAATGCCGCGAGGTTCACGGAGATTCTGCTCAAATATGCGCGGGACGTAGCTGCGACGCTGCCGCTGTCTTATTTCTTTTTTTTTGTTCATTTCTCTCGGGAGAGAATATCGCGCTTACTGCACTCCGATCTCGTGTTGTCCTTCCGTTTTCATCTATTTTTTTTTTTTTCGTTTATTTCTTTAGAGACGACGGCGACGACGAGAAGATACGCAACACTGATATCGTCTATTTTCATTTTCCACATATACTCGTCCGCCGTGGAAAATTGTTCACTTTTTTTTATCCTTCATTACGCAGTGAACATGGTTTCGCAGCTACAAAAAATGAATGTTACTATTTTTCTTGACCATCTCATGCGAGCTTGATTCGATTTTTTATAACTCGGGTTAAAAAAAACGTCCAGTTTCTTCTCTACATATTCAGTGGAGCGACGACGGGTTTTTTTTTTTTTTTTTTTTCAATCTCAGATTAACGAACATTGACCGCACTTGTCGGTCAATGACTGCGAATCATCGCTCCGTGACGAGGCTACTGCAAGACATTTTTCACATCGACGATCCCTGATCTAATGCTAAAATTTGAAAAATAATTAATTTTGATCTTTGTTAAAAATCCAAAATATATATAACATTTCATTTTCGAAGTTTGGGCTATTTTTGGATTAAACTCTCCGGAGATTCCAGACATTGAGCCTTTAAAAAATCTTAATAATATTAGTCATAACGGTACAAAAAAAAAAAATTAACCTTGCACGAAAATGTTTCATTCAGAAAGTCTCGTGTCGAAAGATCTAAATAATCCCACGATATTTTGACCACACAACCAGCCGACGAGTATTTCGCGTACAATATTACGCGAATAGTAACCCCCGTCACCCTTTCGCAATCCTCTCATGAATAGACTTTAATCCAGAGGGCAGCGCGCACCACTGGTTTACATAATTTTGGGGTCCTTTATGGGCCACCGCGCAGCGTACAAGTAGAGATTTTCCGTAGCCTAATCCGTGCGGGTAGAGAAGCTCAGGACGCCGCTGCTGCTGCTACTGCCTGTACACATAGTAGCGGTAAAACCTCCACTAGCAGCGGATATAAAGCGTAGACCGGAAATATTCTCTCCTCTATACGCCGCCCGGTATACACGGAATTTTTAATCAGAACCTTAATCCGGCGACTCGTGGGATCACGCGTGGTACAGACACACCGCACTCCTTTCGCAACAACATTCGAGCAAATGCTTCCAACTACACTTGTTCCGGTTTCAACGATAGGGAGGAAAAAAATAAAATAAAAATAAAAAAACGAGGCTTCTGCAGATTCTCTAATTTGTTTCGATGTAGTTTACACCCCCCCCCCCCCCCTAAAACCAGACGCACCCTGTACGGGGCACATTGTGGAAACTGCACAGCATTCGCGAACCAATTTCCGTGGTGGTTTTATTTTTTTTTCTTTTTTGTTCGTTTCATTAAATTTTCCATTTCCTCTGGGTATTTAATTCGTTGTTCGAGGCAAGCTCGACTATCGACGAAGCATCGAGCCAAGTCCGAGCAAACCGATGAAATTGTCAATAAAATAAGTGACTGCTCTCGAATCGACGCCAATTTTCAATGATCAACGTTTGCGCAGAGGCTTCGAAATTGGAGAATCGAATGGGGATAAAAAAAATGTTTGTACATTTAACAAATACTTCGTGCATTGAAAAAAAATGCGCTTGCTGGTTGCCAATGAATTTTTTTTTAATTTCAATTCTACTTTTAATTCTTACGATTCCGTATGATATTGAAACAATGACGGCAAGACTGCCAATGTGACATGTTATCGTTTCAATCCCTTATGGAATTGTACGAATTGAAAGTAGAATTGAAACAACAGATTTTTTTCTTCGGCAGCGCGCAAGCGAATTTTACTTGAGTCATTGACATTTTTTTCATTATCGATGACCATTCGCGATCTTTGCTCACATCTTAATTTTATAATTGTTTTTAGTCATCAAAATGATTCATTGAGAAAATGAAACGGCAAGATTATCGGGAGAAAAATTGAGGACCTCTGCAGACAATTAATGTTTCTCTTGAATCTACGAACTTTTTTATTCCAACTGCACCGAGAGGAATAAAAAGAGATTCTTCCTCGGAGCGAAACTTTCTCATTCCAGCCATTAAATCGATCGAGCTACTGCAAAGTGCAGCAAGAAACGAGTGGAAAAAAAATACATCGGGACTCGCTACACGAAACGAGAACCGATAGCGAAGTAGGAAAGGAAGGAAACTAAGGAGTCTTCTGTTTTGCCAAGTTTTCCGACCTCTCGAAAAGTTGCGCGTTACAAAAACGTGGCGGGCGAAGGTTGGTTTGAGAGAGACGTAAATTGTTGCGACTTTGTTGTCTCCGTCGCTTTCGCAGTAGCCCGTCTGGATTCTCTTTGGTCTTACGAGTGCGGAGCGCACTCGTGACGAGTGACGACAGCGGAGGAGAAGCTTAGAGCTCGTGACGGTGCGCTTTGCAGAGCTCCGAACTGCCGCTGTCGCATAGCAGCCGCAGTATGCAGAAACATCAACAGCAGTGGTCTGGAAGCTCCGGTCGGGGAGCTTTGCATCTACGATTCTCTTTACGCAACTTCCATGGACCAGTCGTGCGCGTATTCGCCGTTCTCGCTCGTATGCGCCGGCTCGAAAAGTGTTGATTTTTCGCAGGTTTGGTGATTACGAAATCGAACCCTCGTTCGAAAGGAAAAATCGTCCTGGTCGTTTTAAGAAGAGATGTGTCGAACGGTGGTTCAGTCCTTTCAATGTCCGATGTAGAATATTCAGAATATCGGCGAAAGAGCCATTTTCGAAAATGTCTTCCTCAATTTTTATCAAAAAGTTAACCGTTAACCGTAAAAGTAAAAGTTGACCATTAACCGTAAAAGTAAAAGTTGACCATTAGCCGTAAAAGTACAAGTTGAACATTAACCGTAAAAGTAAAAGTTGACCATTAACCGTAAAAGTAAAAGTTGACCATTAACCGTAAAAGTTAAAGTTGACCATTCACCGTAAAAGTTAAAGTTGACCACTAACCGTAAAAGTTAAAATTGACCATTAACCGTAAAAGTTAAAGTTGACCATTAGCCGTAAAAGTAAAAGTTGACCATTAGCCGTAAAAGTACAAGTTGACCATTAACCGTAAAAGTAAAAGTTGACCATTAACCGTAAAAGTAAAAGTTAACCATTAACCGCAAAAGTAAAAGTTGACCATTAACCGTAAAAGTAAATGTTGACCATTAACCGTAAAAGTCCTCGTACGTATGCGCCGGCTAGGAAAGTGTTTATTTTTCGCATGTTTGGAAATTACGAAATCGAGCCCTCATTCGAAAGCAAAAACCGTTCTGGTCGTTTTACGGAGTGATGAGTCAAACTGTAGTTCAGCCTTTTAATGCCCGATGTAGAATATTCGGAATATCGGCGAAAGAGCCATTTTCGAAAATGTCTTCCTCAATTTTGATCGAAAAGTTCTGGAAATATTTGACAAATAACGAATGTTTCGTGAACGCAAATTAACCGTCTTTTCTTTATGTATTTGGAAGTAAAAAACATTGTAAAAACGTTTTTTTTAAAGCGTCATCTTCAGTGTAATTTCTTCGACGGAGTAGGAGAAAAAAAGCGATGAAGAAAAAATGTGATGGGCTGAAGGAATTATCGGAGAGCCCGGCAGCGAACAAGCCTTGCAAATCTCGCGGCTAGATTATCCGCAAGCCCGCGAAACCGAGTTCCGTAAAGCCGGTACGATGTTTACAAAGTAGCGAGCTAATTTTCAATTATTTCTCAAGCTTATCTGAAATTCGCCACACACAAATTGAGGGTTATACTTACGATCTAATGGCGGTATGTTCAGTTTCTTCTGTTCTCGTTTCCCCCCCCCCCCCCCGTGGGTCTCGATTTCCTGGTGGACTTGAACGTGAACGGTAATTGCAATGGCGTGCGCTCGCACGTAGCCGTATCGGCTTGGTATTCGCCCCCGTTCCTCCCCGTTCCACCTCCCAGTCCTTTCTCCATTGGCCTCCTTAAATCGACCTTTTTTTGCCCCCCCCCCCCCCCCCCCCCGGGAACACGTGAAACGCGTTTCAAGTGGAGATTAACCGGTAATGGCAAGATCTCGACGCTAAGCAACGTGCAAAGCACTCCGGGAAAACCTGCTACGGACAATAATAGCTCGAGTAGGACGAAGTTGCCTTCAACGCAGCGAGGTTGCGGGTCCCCGATACGCTCGATAATTTCGTTCTTGCGAGGCTCTCTCGACACAGGTTGCTCTCTTTAATCCAAAATATTTTATGGTCATTCGAGAAAGGGACTAGAACCGAGGACGATCGGTGAGTTTCGACGAAAATTGGACCGTAGGAGCTGCGCAGATTGCGTAACGCAGACGAAAGGATAAGAGCTTCAGTGATAAAGGTTGAATTCGGTCAGACACGTCCGGTGAAAACTACTTTCAGTCTTACAAAGCTCTGAAACAGTTTACTTAAAAAAACAGACCATGGTCATTTTCGAAAGAGGTAACAGAATCGAGTGCAATCGATGAGTTTTGATAAAAATTGGACCGTGATAGTTGTAGTAGCTGCGCAGGTTGCGTAACGCAGACCAGAGGATAAGAGCTTCAGTGATGAAGGTTGAATTCGGTCAGACACGTCCGGCGAAAACTACTTTCAGTCTTGCAGAGTGTTCCAACATTGCTTACTTAAAAAGCAAACCATGGCAATTCGAGAAAGGACTTAAGAGAACCGAGTTCAATCGATAGCTTTCGATAAAAATTGTACCACTATAGCCGTAACAGTGGTGCATTTGAATAATGTAAGCGAGAGCATTGCAGCTTCAATAATAAAGGTCGTTTTCGGTCAGACACGACCAGTAATGTCTAATTTCACTGTTGCAGAGCTTTCCAACCACATTGCTTATTTAAAAACCAAACCATTGTCATTCAAGAAAGAGGTAACAGAACCGAGTGCAGTCGATCCGTTTCGATAAAAATGGAACCACGACAGTCGTAACAGAGGTGCATTTGCCTAATGCAGACGAGAGCATTGCAGCTTCAGTGACAAAGGTCGGATTGGGTCAGACATGCTCAGTGATGGCTAAATTTCGGACTTGCAAAGCTTTCCAACCACATTGCTTATTTAAAAACCAAACCATAGTTATTCGAGAAAGAGGTAACAGAACCGAGTGCAATCGTTGTGCTTCGAGGAAAATTGTACCACGACAATCGTAACAGTGGTGCATTTGAATAATGTAAGCGATTGCATTGCAGCTTCAGTGATAAAGGTCGGATTCGGTCAGACACGCCCAGTGATGTCCAAATTTCAGTCTTGCCGACCTTTCCAACAACATTGCTTACTTACATTAAAAACAACCAACAGTAATTCGAGAAAGGGGTAACAGTGCCGAGTGCGGTCGATGTATTTCGATGAAAATTCCATCGCGATAGTTGTGACAGAGGGGCATTTGGGTAACGCAGACGAGGGCATGTGAGCTTCAGGGATAAAGGCCGGATTCGGTCAGACACGCCCAGTGATGTCCAAATTTCGGTCTTGCAGACCTTTCCAACAACATTGCTTACTTACATTAAAAACAAACCATAGTAATTCGAGAAGAGGGTAACAGAGCCGAGTGCGGTCGATATATTTCGATGAAAATTCCATCGCGATAGTTGTGACAGAGGGGCATTTGGGTAACGCAGACGAGGGCATGAGAGCTTCAGGGATAAGGGTCGGATTCGGTCAGACACGCCCAGTGATGTCCAAATTTCGGTCTTGCAGACCTTTCCAACAACATTGCTTACTTACATTAAAAACAAACCACAGTAATTCGAGAAGAGGGTAACAGAGCCGAGTGCGGTCGATATATTTCGATGAAAATTCCATCGCGATAGTGGTGACAGAGGGGCATTTGGGTAACGTAGACGAGGGCATGAGAGCTTCAGTGATAAAGGTCGGATTCGGTCAGACACGTCCGGTGATAACTAATAACCGAGGTATGGCCGGTGACTCGGTTATCCCTCGCCTCGTCAACCGGTAACACGAAGTTAATAGCTCGTAAAATATCGGTGAATTGTGTTGGGGCATAGCTGGCGGCTGTGTCGATCGTAGTAAAGGGTGAAAGGGTGAAGTATGACGCTGGTGGCGAGAGTAGGAGTCGTAACGACCAGCGGCAATGGCGAGAGGGTGAGAGGGGGGGGGGGGAGTGCGCTCGGTGAGGTACAGCAACGGGACGCGATTCAGTAGTAAAATACGCGAACGGTCAGCCGCACGCTCGATGCAAAGTTTGCCGGGAAAACGAGAGGGGGGAATTGCTTGGTGCAACGAATGTTTCGCGTGGCACAGCGTACACACAGAGGCCGTGTATCGCAAAACGATATCGATGAGCCTTCGGCTGGTACTCTCGTTACGGGAAAGTTTCCGATCGAGAACGAATCGCGGGCTGATGAGCGCGAGCCGCTTTGGTATTTTGCCGTGTATACCGTCGGCTCGTCGAACGGATTGCGGAGAAACAGCCTCCCCGGATAAATATTCGACCTCCGGCGGATATCCGCTTCGATTACCAATTGTTTTCTCGCCGATCACGATTATGGAATTCGGATTTCGTCGGAATCAATACTTCGAAGAGGAAAGGTCGGCAAAAAGTAAATTGCTGTTGCTTATTTCAGAAAATCCTTTAATCGTAATAAAATATAAATAACGATCGTGAAATTCCGCCAATTGGGGTGAAAGTGGTGAATATGGACCACCCCGATGAGCATGTAAATCAATGATGTATGAACCGAGCCATATTTCCCACATTTACCCTATGTTTAATTAAAGTATGTTTATACTTATATATGTATATTTAAAGTATGTTTGTATGTTAAACTATGTTTAACTTAAGTATAACGTCAGTAAGGGGGGGAGGGCAGATCGAAGACACTGGTCCGTTTTGCCCCATTCTATCATTAATCATGGCACAGTAAACAAAAACTCTAGTTTAAAAATAGTGTTTAATGTTTATTAATATTTATAGGTAATGTTATTAATGGTAATGTTAATAATTTTTAATAATGTTTAGTTGAGATTAATTTTGAATCTTCAATGTGAGTCTCTTCGTTATATTCTCCGAGAAAATGAAAAAATAAATTGAAGTAAACTGTCCGGGGTGATAAACCGAGGGAGCAAGGGCAGAAACGAGGAAGCGCGAGAAAACGGCGTTTCGATCACGAGTGAGGAACGCTCATCGGTTTTATGCTCCATACCCAGGGTGAGAATCGAAGGCGGGAGATTAGTGTGTGCACGGACTCCGAACGTTTGAGTTAAGGGTTAAGACCGAGCGCTATCATCTTTCGTTTTCTCTCATCGTCGTACGATTTTTCTCTTCCGGAAACGACATCGTTACTCTTCGGCTCGGTGAGACCTAGCGTGCCCTCTTCGGGCGGGAGAGACCGGAACGTTAAAATATTTCTTCGTTGCGTGGCAAGATCTCATCGACGTATCTCCTCGTCTCGAGAGGGCGGAAGAAAATTAGACGATTTGGCCCGATAACGGGCACAGAAAATTGAAAGGAATATCCGACGGTTGCGGACTTCATCGAGATCGAGCGCACCGGACGCGGACTAAGGTTTATCCTCGCCGCTACCAATCTGCCGACATTCCATTCGTCATTTCCCCGGAGAGATTCCTCAGAATCGAACTCTCGGATATTTACTCTCAAACATGCATGGGAGAGGGAGGCAAAACGGAACGCCGGGGCAAAACGGACCCCCGTTCTCCATTTGAGATGAGAGTTTTTCTGGGCCTAGGTAAGGTGAAATAAATTGTAAATTTAATGTACTGGAACTTGAAGCTTGCCTACGCTACTTACATTAATTGAAAATTGATGTACTTTGCTTGTAAAATAAAAATACCAGATATTAAAAATCTTTTGCTTGAAATTTACAAACATTTTCATTAAAAACACAAATTGTACTGTAAAATTGCAACGCACCTGTGTTCGAAATTTCAGACAGTTTGTGTAAAAAAGCCATTCATTAATTTTCAAACAAAAGTTTCTTACAATGAAGTCAGTCCATTTTTCTTTTTTTATTGAAAAAAAAAATACATCTTACAAAAATTTCGCGAGGTTTCGCGAAACTGGGCCTCACCTTAGTCCGTTTTGCCTCGCTCTTCACCATAGCATGCCGTCCCGTATATTGACGGCGCTGCGGGGCAAAACGGACCAATTTGATCAATGTTTTGCGGGACACGAATAAAAAAGTTTCATCTCAAATGGAGGACATTGGTCCATTTTGAGCACCTGTACACATAGAATATGCCATCGACGATCCTGTCGACCACCTCGTATTGCGAATCAGTCCAATTGGCGAAAGGGGAAAGGGAGACACGGCAACGTGGAAAGGACAATAGGGAAAATAAAAAAAATTGAAAAAAAAAGTATAAACGCGTTACACAAGAGCGCAAAGCCCGGAGGAGTTAATCGACGTGGCTCGTCGTCCTGGTCGCGTGCTGAAACGCCAGCGCGTGTTCAGAAATCGTAATTGTCGAAACTGTCCTGTGTCCCGGCGCTCTGCCGACGAGTAACGCCCGGCGTACCGTTCGACCGTGTTGCTCGTCCCTCCGTCGCATCGGTATACCGAGCCATACCTTCGCCAATTAATTAGAGAGCTGGAGGAACGCTGCTATGCACACTGACCGGATGTAAACCGTACGCTTGCCGAAGCTTCGTGTGAACACTCACTGATACGTACGGTTGTACGGCGTACAATCCCGGCGAGCAGGACTCGAGGAAATCTGGCGAGATTTTATTATTATTATTTTTATATATATATAAATGGAAAAATTGAATGACTTCAGCTGGCGAATGCTTTCCAGGTATACACAAAATGATAAACAAAATATCCGTCGGGAAACATCTTGTAAACCTTTCGGAAACCTTTCGATAAAAAAAGACAAATTGAATAACTTCACTGTAAGAAAATTTAGTTTGAAAATTAATTAATGGTATTGGAAGCTTTTTTTAGATAAATTGTTTCTGAAATTTCAAACCCATGCGCGATGCTATTTTGACACATTTACATCTCTACAACTCACAACTCTACCAAAATCTCTACCAAAAGGAAAATAAAATTCTACCGGAATACAAGGTAGCCTTGTATTCCGGTAGAGTTTTATTTCAATTTCGGTAGACTTTTATTTCAATTCCAGTAGAAGGTTTTTTACTTTCTGGTAGAGATTTTGGTAGAGTTCTAATACGGTAGGGTTGTTATGTGGTAGAGTTATAACTGGTAGAGATGTAAATGTGATACAATTTTACAGTGCAATTTATATTTTTAATGCACATTTTTGTAAATTTCAAGCAAAACATTTGTACTTTTAATATCTCCTATTTTTATTTTACAATCAAAGTACAGAAATGTTCAATTACGGCAAGTAATATTGGCAAGTTTCAAATTCCAGTAAATTAAATTTACAATTTATTTTTACAGTCTTCAGCTGTCGACTGGTTTCCAAGTACATAAGAAACAACACCCAAAAAAAAATCCCCTGTGAACCGTCAATGAACCCTGGCCACATTTTCCTAAAGACCCTTCCTTTCCGACAAAACAAAAATCTAATAAATCCACCTGACGAATACTGTCCAGACACAAGAAACAAATAACCAAAAAAAAAAAAAAAGCCTCGGTAAACATCGACGATATTTGTCGCGCCTCTCCCTTCGAAGTCAGGACCGATCGCCAGTCTCCGCCGCTGCAAAAACTTCGCCCTTCGGATCCACCCTTCAGCTCTTCACACTCGGATGAGGCTGTCAGTGCGCGCAAGTGGCGTTGAAATCCAATGGCCACGGTAAGCCCGGGCGTCTGTGCGATCCGAAACCCCGGCGAATTTCTTTCCGGCACTCCAGAGCAGGGTTTTCCAGCGGGGTGAGAGCTTGCACGTCGGGACAGCGATTCCACCTCGCATACAGAAGAGCGGTCCGGCGTCGAACTCCTCCCTGTTCGGGAGCGCAATAATATCTCGGGACGTCGGTAAGGGAAGGATGGAGACGAGGAAAACTTCCCCCCTCCTAAACGGAACTCACCCCCCCCCCCCCCCGCCCGAAGTTTTCCAAAGCGTTGCGAGTATGCTCTGGAAAGCGAGTATGCTCGCTTGTACTGGGCTTGACCGGAGCACACTTCTCCGGGGCCTTTGAAACCAGCTGGCGGCCGCTCGGTGGAAAGTTTTCGTCTAATTAGGTGGCCGAACGCGGGGGCCCTCGCTATATCTGCCGGCTATAGGTACAAGGCACCGCCGGCTACTGGATGCTTCCCGTAACAACGGCGAAAGGGAGGCGGAGCACCCCGCCGCTTCCTCTCGCTTGTTATGTCTCGAGTTTTGGAACTAAACTTGTTCGGTTATACGGGGAAAGAAGAAGACGGGGGGGGGGAGATGCCGGTCGGCACATTACGTCGAGGATGCTGCGCGCCGCGTCTCTCACCACCTGCTTTCAGAAATGCTGTTCCCGAAGTTTGCGCAAGATATCGAAAGCTCAGCATAATGGCAACACGAATCAAGTTGTAAATATATGGAAAAAAATAGTCTTTCCGCAATTATCGTAATATCGTAAATTTTTACTATTTCTGCGGGAAGGAAAGCGGATTATTTTTCCTCCGGCTTAAGGAACTATGCTGGAAGTGTGTTACAAGTCTGCTGGAGAACGAGGATTTATTTTATATATTTTTTTTATGAAAAAGATCGGAACGTAATAAATCAAAAATTTATTTCACAATTTCTACGGGAAGAAAATCTTATTATTTTCGTTCCGGCTTAAGGAACTATGCTGGAAGTCTGTTACAACTCTGCTGGAGAACGAAGATTTATTTAATATACTTTTATGCAAAAAGATCGGAACGTAATGAATCAACTTTAAAAAAATTTAAAACTTCGGATATTTTCCGAGTGAATTAGCAAACGTTTTTTATGATTTTAAGAACTAAATTTGAAGGGAGAAATAGTGAGACTGAGTTTTTCTGAACTCGGGCTGCAAGGGCGAGGATCGCAGAGAGTAAACCGAGCCGCTGCGTACACTTTTTCCCGAGCGACGCTGCCTGGTGCGGCTCTCATCGCCTAATTTCAGTTATGCCGTTGCCGAAGCTCGCGCAAGATACCAAAAGCTCAGCATAATGGTGTAACGGCCCTGCATTGCATATAAGAGGACGATTCGAATGAGAGAAGCATATAGGTGACATTAGCGCAGTGGTTCGCGCTCTTACTCAGTAACCGATTAATCCGGGTTCGAATCCCGGTGATCACCATATGTTTTCTCTCTTCGATACTTCGCCCGTCCATCTGCAATACTAATATCTACAAGTCCCCAAACTCTCCGCTCGATCATTACATGGTGTCAGAAGTTATCGAACCAAAAACAACACGTCCACACAACGCATCTGAAGCAACCACGGTACGACTCTTAGGTAAGGCGGCATGAGACACAGTCCTAGAAGACCGCATATACAGGACGGCACGCAAAGCGATAAGACCGACGACGAGAGCAAGGGCCTGGCACTGAAGAGCTGCGACGAGGGATTCAACGGGCGAGGGAAGAGCTCCGACGAGGGACATAGGCACCGGTACCATGGCTGTATTAGTTATCACGTAATGTGCGATCCGCAACTCTACACAGTCGACGAGGACGTCGATTTCAGTAAGAGGGGGTGTGTAACGGCCCTGCATTGCATATAAGAGGACGATTCGAATGAGAGAAGCATATAGGTGACATTAGCGCAGTGGTTCGCGCTCTTACTCAGTAACCGATTAATCCGGGTTCGAATCCCGGTGATCACCATATGTTTTCTCTCTTCGATACTTCGCCCGTCCATCTGCAATACTAATATCTACAAGTCCCCAAACTCTCCGCTCGATCATTACAATGGCAACACGAATCAAGTTGTAAATGGATTTTAAAAAATTGTCTTTTCGTAATTATCGTAATATCGTGAAGTTTCCAATTTCTCCGGGAAGAAAACCTGATTATTTTTCCTCCGGCTTAAGGAACTATGTTGGAACTCTGTTACAACTCTGCTGGAAAACGAGGTTTTTTTTAGTCCTTGTTTTTATGAAAGAAGATCGGAACGTAATGAATCGACTTAAAAAAATGTAAAACTTCACAGGTTTGCCGAGTGAGTTAGCGACGGTTTTTGTGATTTTAAGAACTCCGTTTGAAGGGAAAGACAGTGAGACTGAGTTTTTCCGAGCTGTAAGTGAGCAAACAGAGCCACTGCGTACAACGTTTTCCCGACCTCGTTTTTCACCCCAGCCATCGGAGTTATATTAATCAGGTAAAAGTGTCGGGTCCGTGCGAATCGAGATTGCCCGAAAGCTGTAAAGATGAGGAAGTTTGCGAGAGCTTTCGTGCAGGACGTGAAGGCTTCTCGAGCAGCATCAGACTTTACCCCGTTTCGGTGTTGTGTTCGCTGTTGCACGACTCGAAACTTTCCGGACGGTCCCTGCACGCGCACACGCTCAGCCGGAACTCATTCCCGCGACAACTTCCCTCGATACCCGGGACTCGAATGCCGCGCATATATATGTATCTGCATAGCTACTTCAACAACCCTGAAGCACCTCACTTGTACAAGATTTGTCCGTCACCTCGAAGGGACGGAATACGATTTGTGCAATTTTATCCTCGTTTATCTTTTTCCTCACCATGGATCTCTTGAGTTAACCTCGGAAGATTTGTGAACTTCTTTTTCTCGCGATAAATTACACGGGGGAATACTTCTAAGGATACAATACAATACAGTAGCATCTCTGAGAGGTTACCTAGAGCTTAGCCTTCCTAGCGGAAACTTAAAAATATTTAGACATTTTAGACATTTTAGACATTTTAGACATTTTAGACATTTTAGACATTTTAGACATTTTAGACATTTTAGACATTTTAGACATTTTAGACACTTTAGACACTTTAGACACTTTAGACACTTTAGACACTTTAGACACTTTAGACACTTCGGACACTTTGTACACTTTAGACACTTTGGACACTTTGGACACTTTAGACACTTTAGACACTTTGGACACTTCAGACACTTTAGACACTTTGGACACTTCAGACACTTCAGACACTTTAGACACTTTAGACACTTTGGACACTTCAGACACTTTAGAAATTTTGGACACTTTGGAACGCCAGGTCCTGGCCAGGTCCTGGCCAGGCTTGGCGCCGGCTTATGAGACCTGATATAGCGCGACATAGAGTATTTCGAAAGAGGAAAGAATCCATTTGTAGGGTACATTGACGGTTCGAAACTGAAGAGATATTAATATTTGGGAAAACAATTTACCGTGAGTGAAACTGGTCGCAGGACTCAGAACCTTTTTTACGCCTCGACTCCCATCCACGCTCCCGGCTCGTCCACTTCTTTCAACCGGCCCGACGTTATACCCGCGGCTGTGTGTATCGATAAAAAAAAATTGGTCCCGAGAAAAAAGCACATGCGATATATACATATATACAGTTCGCGAGAAATACTGTATCGTTGATTGCAGCCGGTTCCGCTGCTCCGTCCGCCGAACTTCTAGCACAGTCCCGAAACGACGTCCTCCGTCATTGACGGATCCACAACAGCAATTTCCGAAAGTATCGAGCGGCCGTTCGGTGAATCGGACCCTGGCGCCGCACATTGCCAACTTTCTCATCTATTTCTATCTCTCCGGAAAAATGTCCCGGGCGCGCGTCAAGATCCGGACATGAAATACGAACGAGTAGAAACCCCGCAAGAAACACGCGACCGGGATATTGGAAGACACGTGGGAAACACTTTAAAGAAAATGTTGTCAGTGCAATCCCATCGAAAAATGATAAATCTTTTTTACGAAATTGCATTTCCAATATTTTCCAAAAAATTTAAACGATAAATTCTTCCCTTCAATGTCTTCGAATTTTCGTTCGCCGAAACGCCCGGAGAAGTGCTCCCCTTTCATTTCGTTTCTGTCCGGTGTTTCTATCGAGGACACGCGGTTCGGTTATAAATATGAAATAGACATTCATCCTAGAAGCTTCCCACTCACCCCTATATATATATATACATACATACATACATACACACATACATGCATACATACATACATACACACATACATACACACATACATACATACATACATACATACATACATACATACATACATACATACATACATACATACATACATACATACATACATACATACATACATACATACATACATACGTACATAAATACGTACATACATACATATATATCTCCACCGGGACAAAATGTGTTTCATAGGTATCCAGCACTAACCTGGTATACGGCACCGGGCCATCCACCCGGAACCGTAGGAGCCGATCTCGTTCGCTCCAATATATCTCTTACAAACGATATCGACATGTTACCGTTGCCATAGCCGCTGCTATATACGTTGCGCTACACCCGATCTATCCGTATCGATGGAAATTGATCCCGCGCTGAGAGCGAGTCCCGCTCGTAAGAAATATAGGCCGGCGAACCGGCGATCGAAAAACATCTCCTGCACCGGGAGCCCACATCGGATAGCATCTCTCCCCGCGGATGCTGCGAGTTACCTCCCTGGCTTTCGGTTCTCGGTGCGAGAGCCCCGCGGCTCTCACTTCACCGATAGGGTACCGAGGCACTCCTTTTGCACCCCCTCCCCCCCCCCCCGCTCGCTTTCTCAGCGTCGCTCTCTTTTCCTTTCTCGATCTACCTCTCTCTCGTTCACCGGCAAGCCCAGACCTCGCGGAAAATAAATTGCTTGAATAATGGAAAGAGTCGGCTCAGAGCCCGGCTTAACGTGCCGGCCGTGCTTTTCATCAACTCCTCGTGTCACCCGCACACCACCCGCTTCGCTGCTTCTCTTTCTTTACCGTTTCTCTATTTATTTCCATTTTCGTTTTCACGTTTTTTTGTTTCCCCTCTATCCGTCGTTTCAGGGATTCTGTCATGCCCGAGGCCCGGGTCTGGTAGGACAGTGTTTCAAATCTTTCACGGGTACAACTGTAACCCAATCCCCCGGAACTCTGCTGTGTTCGGCTTTCGACTCTGGTTCGGAGCGGCGTAGGGGAGGACGGGTGAAGGGGGGTAGCTTAGGAACAAAGCTTGCTGATGTTTGAGTGGGACGATGAATTGATTTTCGTTAAAAAAAAATTTTTACTCGTAATAAATATTGCTGGGCTAAATGGGACACCTATAAATCCCACCTTCACCACGAGAACTGATCGACTATATAGGTGCCCCATTCTGCTTACTATGAACATTAGATCCGGAAATTCCAATATATCAGTGTTTCCGAGTGTCCCGATTAATTTATCGGAAAAAGTTGCGGTAACCCATTTTGCCCTTTACCTGCTTTCCAGAGATTCTCCATTTCCGAATTATGCAAACACTAAGTAGTTGAGGTACATTTTGATGTACCGAGTACTTGAAATATTCAGCACTAAGTAGTACTTGAGTACTGACGGAACTTGAGTGCAAAACTTCTGAGTACTGACTCAGTACTTAGAAGTTTTGCAAGTACTTAGTGTATGTAGATAGCTCAAAATACTACGTACTTAAAGTACATATTGAAGTTCCAAGTACTTTAAGTACTGAGCACTAGGTAGTACTTGAGTACTGCCGTATTGAGTACTGCCAGAACTTAAGCGTTGAAGTTCTGAGTACTGACTCAGTTCTTGTTACTTCAATACTTACTTCGATCTGCATAGTAGGTACTTGAATAGGTACTTGAATAGGTACTTGTATAGGTACTTGAATAGGTACTTCAATAGGTACTTCAATAGGTACTTGAATAGGTACTTCAATAGGTACTTCAATAGGTACTTCAATAGCTACGTCAATAGGTACTTAGATAGGTTCTGAGTCCTGACTCAGTACGTGGTACGTCAATAGGTACTCCAAGTGCTCAGTGTATTTTCCCAGCTCCGCCCCCCTATTTTGCCCCGATCGCGCAAACTCAGGGCTATCCAAGAATATTTTTACTCGTCGAAGGATTTCTACCAAGGGAGGGAAAAGAAATGATGATCCGACGTCGGCGACAAGCTTTCCGAAAACAAGACGCGAATCGGAATGACCTGACAACCCACTTCTATACCTACTTTTTTATGTCTTCCCTCCCGTTCTTTCTCCGAGACCCTCCCGAGTGTCTTCCGGACCCTCGTTCTTGTCCCTACTTCAGAAAGCTCGCGCCTCTTCCCTCATTCCTTTCCCGCTCTCGTCTCGAGTACCGAGGGCGGCACTTTACGACGTAATCGCACACCGCGGAAGAAGAATATCCCTCAGTATCGCGCGCGAACTCGAGGACAAACGCACGGGGGGTTGCGGAGGAATGGACCGGTGGCGGTGGATGCTGCGTCTGGGTACGCAACTCATCTGGTTTCTCGTCTCGCGAAGCTGCTTGTCGTCCCGGCCATTGGGGGAGAAAAACCTGGCTAGCCTGGCAGACCTGGCCGAGCTTCCTCTTTATTCCCCTTCCCTGCAATTTCGAGGGTTGAAACACCGACCACTCGTGCGAACTAGACTCACTTATCCACCTCATCTGGGCTCAAAAATTCACCTGCTTCTCGGAAAAAAAAATGCTTTATAGGGCAACGCCTTATTCTTTTTTTTTTACCCGGGTAATAAAAGAGCTTAATATTTCTACAGTTATCTTCTTATACTATTTTTACGCCTAATGATAATTATACAGTCTGGCAAAGGGCCATCGACCTGAGTCCTTCGGCCCATTTTTTTTTTACCCGATTTGCCGGTGGATGTAATCAAGAGACACGGTAGCGTCTCGACAACAAGGTATAAGAATGAAATTTTTATTATATTAAGCGGGACAGTACGACGCTTTATACGCCAATATACCGGAAGTAAATTCTTTGCACTTCATTATCTCAGAAACGAAGCATCGCATTTAAATTCCGACGGCACTTTTACAGTACAATTCGAACCCAAGCTTTCCATGGCTCCTAAGTCCGATAATATTCGTTCGGTAGATCTCGAGATATGGACGTGTTGCCCCTTCACCCAGAAAAATAATTTATTTGACGGCGACCGTTTATTTGCTATAAGTAAAATATATATTTGATTAAAATAAATATTTCTTCAAATCAAATAAATATTTTACTTAAACCAAATGACCAATATTATGATTTAGGTATAGGAACAATATTTTCGGTAAGACGTTGTTACAGAATATTGTTTTAGCATAAACGATGTACTTGCCGTGCTTTATAAAGAGGAATTCATTATTGTTTTATCTCCTGTAACGAAAGGTTTCGATCCGAATAGAAAATCGTGGATAATCCGATCGATTCCATCCTGACCCTTTTTTCTCGCGCGGAAAAATGTTTCACTTCCTCAAGGAAAGTTCTCTTACAGCCCAGACCGCAGGGCGTCATTTTATCTTACCGGTGGGAAAAGATTCGAAATTGCTAGGCGATAAAGGATTCCGATCGGCGCGCACTAGGTAGATGAGAAACATTGGAATTCAGGATGCGGATCGACGGAAAGATGTGTCCTCGCGTTTTTTTTTCTTCTTTCCTCTCTCTGGCAGTCCTTCGAGCTTTTCCCTGACGGGAAAGGCCGATCCTGTCTCGGAAGGCCCGGCAACGACCGAAGCAATAAGTGTCACTGGTTTAACGTGGGTTTTCTCTCTTCTACTCTTTTATTTTTTATTATTTTTTTTTATTATTATTTTTTTTCAGCCCCTTTACTTTTCGAGTCGAAGCAATCTTCCGGCTCCACCCGCGGTTAACGTACGTCTCGAAACTGTCGGAGCGCTCACGCGAGAGTTATTTCTCTTTATTTTTTATTTTTATTTTTTTGTATTCTTCACCGACGCAGTGACACACATTCGGGTTATTTGCGGAAAAAGTAAGCACTCGGAATATTTTTGCTTCAGAGCATCGTACTCGAGATGAACAGACTGGGTATGATGGTCGATCTCTCGCACGTCTCGGTGCCGACGATGCTCGACGCGATGAGCGCCTCGAGAGCACCCGTGATATTCAGTCACAGCAGCGCACACGCTCTCTGCAACTCGTCGAGAAACGTACCCGACCACGCTCTCCGCCTCCTCGTAAGTATATTCCTTATATATATATATATAATGTATGTATATTTTTTTTGTTTTGCAAAAAAATCTCCCGCGTTTCGAAATTTAGTACATTTTTAATGCGCACTTCAAACAAGTATAATGAAAAAAAATATATATTAAAAAATAATAGAAACCTCATTATTTTTCTTAGTGTGAATTCATTCAATTTTTTTTTATCAGTATAAAATCAAAATCATCCCCGAGCTGCAATGTACTACGATTATTTAAATCGAATTAATTCGCCACAATTGATGATTTAACAGTGCGTTTAATTGCATGATTTCAGGCGCGGTCGGGTGGCAAAGTGATGGTCTCATAAAATGATTACATTTTTTTTGAATGAGTATAAAATCAAAATTATCCCAGAATTCCCACGTATTATGATTATTTAAATATAATTAATTGTAATAATTAAATCATTATAATTAAACTGCGTTTAATTGCATGATTTCAGGCGCGGTAGGCTGGCACAGTGATAGTCTCATTAGATTATAATATTTTCAATCAGTATAAAATCAAAATCATCCCCGAGCTGCAATGTACTACGATTATTTAAATCGAATTAATTCGCCACAATTGATGATTTAACAGTGCGTTTAATTGCATGATTTCAGGCGCGGTCGGGTGGCAAAGTGATGGTCTCATAAAATGATTACATTTTTTTTGAATGAGTATAAAATCAAAATTATCCCAGAATTCCCACGTATTATGATTATTTAAATATAATTAATTGTAATAATTAAATCATTATAATTAAACTGCGTTTAATTGCATGATTTCAGGCGCGGTAGGCTGGCACAGTGATAGTCTCATTAGATTATAATATTTTCAATCAGTATAAAATCAAAATCATCCCCGAGCTGCAATGTACGACGATTATTTAAACCGAATTAATTCGCCACAATTGATGATTTAACAGTGCGTTTAATTGCATGATTTCAGGCGCGGTCGGGTGGCAAAGTGATGGTCTCATAAAATGATTACATTTTTTTTATGAGTATAAAATCAAAATTATCCCAGAATTCCCATATATTATGATTATTTAAATATAATTAATTGTAATAATTAAATAATATTATAATTAAACTGCGTTCAATTGCATGATTTCAAGCGCGGTAGACTGGCACAGTGATTGTCTCGTTAGATTATAATTTTTTCAATCAGTATAAAATCAAAATCACCCCCGAGCGGCAATGTACTACGATTATTTAAATCGAACTAACAATGCGTTTAATTGCATGATTTCAGGCGCGGTCGGGTGGCATAGTGATGGTCTCGTTTTACCCTCACTTCATAAGCTGCGGTGAGAAGTCGACCCTCGAAGATGTTGCCGGTAAGTCTCGTCCGATACCCATTGGCTTATCAACCCTTTGACCCGGCCATATTAGTGCACTCATCGTTGGCTCGTCGGCGGTTCGGTTTTCCTATGCGCTGCCGGTTCGCCGAGCCCGAGCGGGATTATGAGACACGAAACCACGATCCTCGTGGTTCTGGATCGCAGCAACCCTCTGCCTATCGGCTGTGCGGCTAAAGCTCGTACCGGCTTGTCGGGCCCGATGTGAGCTTTCTCTTACCCGTCGGTCTCGCATCCATCCGCGCACTACCCGGGTCTCAACCGCCTTCGTTAATCCCTTGCTCCATCACGAGGGAAACGCGCCGCTGAATAATTTACGCCTGATTATCGCGGCATGCAGCGCGGCCCCGCCGACGGGTTCGATTCCCGGAGGACGCATAATACTTGCCTTCCTGCGGCCTCGCGCGACGTTCGGGTCCTCGTGAAATTAACTCAAACCGCAACGGTCCACGTATTTTGATGCATAATCGGAATTTCAAATTTTGAGCGATGATTGCCGACCATGATTACTATAAATTTCGCAACATCGCTTGGCGCACAATATGCTCGACACCTGTGACGAACTTAACCGGGAAACGAATTATCAAGTATTCACGCCCGACTGGAGGACGAAAAACGGAAGTCGTGCGTTTCGCTGCGATCCGCTGATTCGGCGAATTTCCCCAAGCGTCAGTAAATGTCGGAACGGCAAAAAAGGACCTAACAGATTTTGGTATTAAACTTCGTAGCCTGATTGGTGTTTGTGGCAATACATTTGTGAGTGGATTTCGATGTTATAAACTTTGCAAATGCTTGGTTATCATTGCCAATAATTGTGTCCATTTTTTAAATTTGTTGGATAATGTGAACGGTCCACGTATTTTGATCCATAATCGAAATTTCAAATTTTGAGCGCTGATTGCCGGCCATGATCACTATAAATTTCGCAACATCGCTTGGCGCACAATATGCTCGAGACCTGTGACGAACTTAACCGGGAAACGAATTATCGAGTATTCACGCCCGACTGGAGGACGAAAAACGGAAGTCGTGCGTTTCACTGCGATCCGCCGATTCGGCGAATTTCCGCACGCGCCGGTAAATGTCGGAACGGCAAAAAAGGACCTAACAGATTTTGGTACTAAACTTCATAGCCTGATTAATGTTTGTGACAATACATTTGTGAGTGGATTTCGATGTTATAAACTTTGGAGATGCTTGGTTATCATTGTCGATAATAGTGTCAATTTTTTTTATTTGATGGATAATGTGAAATTATAATTTTTTTTCGATTTCTGAATCGAGATTTAAAGGAAAACGAAATTTTCTTGTTGATTGTTCAGCGCAGCTGTAAATCAACTGTAAATCACAATCTTTTTTTGTATATCAACGAAGCATATTACTTTGAAAAAATGGCAAAATTGCAAAATTACAACAACCAAAAATATCTGCAGAATTAACGATAAAGACATTACGTACTTTAATGAACGAGAAATATTTTTTAAATATCAGAATCTTTCGTTTACCCTGGACATTCGTCAGGTTTTGCTCCACACTATTAATGACAAAAGAGAAACAAGGCAATTACGGGTGACTTAATTTCTCGCAACGTATTTTTTTGCGAATGCCTTCAACGATCCTCGTGTTTCATCGGGCAAATTGGGTCGTAGCGACGATTCGATTCGGCGAGAGGGAGAGACGGCTGTTAAATCGAACATTCGGGCTCGCGGGGATAAAACGCGCACTGGTATAGAGTGAAAACGCGAGGGAAATTCAAGGAATGCATACAGCTCGGAGCCACTGGCTAACAAACGTAAATATTCGAGCTATTTCGAATTTTTTTTTGGTTCGAACCAGCGGCAATTTTCGCTCTCGAATGCCGAGAGGAGAACGGGAGAGCTCGATGGTGCACGGCGATTATCGTTACCCGCAGAAAGTTAATAACGCGTTCAACCGTGGGCAGCTCGGAAGCTCGCCGTGAAACAGCTCGGAATAGGAATACTCGAGCTCGTCCTCACTGCTCGCATCATCGATTCGACACGTGCATTCGTCCGTTCGTTAGTTCGCCCTTTCGTTTGCCCAACGCACGCACACCGGTTATCGATTTATCGTTCGGCACTCACGATTTTCTGTTCCAGCGCATATCAACCACGTGCGAAAGGTCGCGGGCGTGGACCACGTCGGCATTGGGGCCGGCTTTGATGGGATCAATTTGTAAGTACCACCGATTATCCACCGCATATGTAACCACCGTTAACTTTGCGCAAGTGCGCACGCACTTGCGCCGACACTCTTCCGCATCCAGCCGTCCGCATTCCGACCCATCCAGCACATAAAACATGCACGGTGTGTTGTTGAAAATAATCAAATTGAACAGAGATAAATCAATCAAGGGTGTTTCGTGCAACCTGGATCGAATATGCTTAACTCGGAGGTAAAAGCATAAAATGTATTTTATTTGATTTATTTTTATATTTTTTTTATTCGCCCCGATTTTGGTTATAATTCATAACCAAGTTTTTCAGCCGGATCACAAAAATGTTGAATGGTCCATCGTTATTATATTGATGGGATCAATTTGGAAATACCAGTGTTAACTTTGCGCAAGTGCGTGTGCACTTGCGCCGACACTCTTCCGCACGATCCATCCAGCACATAAAACATGCACGGTGTGTTGTTGAAAATAATCAAATTTAACAGAGATAAAGCAATCGAGGGAGTTTCGTGCAACCTGGAGCGAATATGCTTAATTGAAAGCTCGGTGGATAAAATGTATTTAATTTGATTTATTTTTATATTTTTTTATTCTCGTCAATTTTTGTTATAATTCATAACCATGGTTTTCAGCCGGATCACAAAAATGTTGAAGGATCTATCGTTGTTTGAGTTTCGGTAGAATTTCAATGCAAGGGAAAATATGATGAAATGTAGATTAACAAAATAATAAAACAATTAATTTTATTATTTTTTTCCACTTGTTGAAATTTCAACGAAGCTCAATGTACGATGGACCGATCGTTGTTTTTTACATTTTTTAATATCCGATTGACAAACTTGGTAGCAAATAAACCTAACTTTACGCGAATTCTTCAACTGGTTTAAAAATCTCACTAATATCAATAGACTTCGATTTATCGGCGACGAATGGCGAACAGTTTTACTTTTATTTTTTTGACCGACTCCGCCGGGAGAATGAGCAAATAGCGACGAGGGTGTTTGCCCTGTGGCCCTCGAGAGGCCTCTCGTCCGCGGTGCTCGTTTGAACGACTCGTCGGGACAGTGTTTTCGATACACGCCCGATATTCGAGAGTTCCGACGATTATATGGTTTGCTATAGACGACGCGTACCCAGGGACCCGATGGCAAGGGGGGCGGATGGAGGGGGGGGGGGGGGGGAGGGGAGAGTCCGAGCCGCAAATTGCGGTGGAAAATCGAGAGCCGTCCACAGTCGCGATGAGAAACAATGGAATTGGTAGCCCGGCAGGATGATAACGAAATAACAGAGGGCAACTAACGCTCGGAATACCAACACCGGATAGAGCTCGTCACTTTAATCCTATAAAGTTCTATTAAATAAATCGATCTGCGGATAAATAAAGGTATCGTAATTTTTTTATTTTATTTTTTCATTTCAGTTACCCGCAAAAAAAAAAGTTTTTTTTATTTTGCGAGGCGAGTGAAGTAATTTTAGAGAATTGAGCGGTAATATTTCATTCCGGATGCGGAAAAACGCGCGGCTCGTTAGAAGGGTATAAAGTTCTATTAAATAAATCGGTCTTCCGATAAATAAAGGTATCGTAATTTTTGTGCTTATTTTTTATTCTTTTCATTTATCCGCTAAAAAATGTATTTCTTTTCCACGCGATCGAAGTGATTTTAGAGAATTGAGCGGTAATATTTCATTGCGGATGCGGAACAGCGCGCGGGTCGTTAGAAGGGTATAAAGTTCTATTACATAAATCGATCTTCCGATAAATAAAGGTATCGTCATTTTTGTACTTAATTTTTTTTCTTTTCATTTATCCGCAAAAAAATGTATTTCTTTCCCACGCGATCGAAGTGATTTTAGAGAATTGAGCGGTAATATTTCATTCCGGATGCGGAACAGCACGCGGCTCGTTCGAAAGGTATAATGTTCTATTAAATAAATCGATCTTCCAATCAATAAAGGTATCATAATTTTTTTTTTCATTTCATTTACCCGCAAGTTTTTTTTACCCCGCGATCGAAGTGATTTTCGAGAATTAAGCGATAATATTTCATTCCGAATGCGGAACGACGCGCGGGTCGGTCGAACGGTATAAAGTTCTATTAAATAAATCGATCTTCCGATAAATAAAGATATCGAAATGACCCTTTTTTAATTTAATTTACCCGAAAAAAAAATTATTTTGTTCCCATGCGATCGAAGCGATTTTCGAGAATTGAGCGGTAATATTTCATTCCGGATGCGGAACAGCGCGCGGCTCGTTGGAAGGGGTTTGTCGGCGCGCGAGACGTCTTGTTTACCGAGTACATTTTCTCCCGAGGAATTACGAGCTCGTCTCGCGCCTCCGCCGCGTCGCGCAACCCTTCCGCTCGACCTCTATATCTTTTTCTCATCCCTCGGCTGAGCGCCGCTCCGCACCCTCGCGGCTTCCTTCCTTCTGTTTTATTCTCGTCGCGACTCATCCTCTTCCCGTCCCGCAGACTCACCGCCGTTCCCGCCGTCGCTGCGAGCGATAAATTAATCGAGCGACGCTTAAGTGGCGTGAGAAAGTTGGAATGAGCGACTCACGGATACACGCGAACACGTGGGCGGAAGGTTACATTGTTATCCGACGCGGCGCGCACCGTCGAAAGGCCGATAAGGCAGGTCGCTTGTGCGCTACCTTCGTACCTTTGAAGTTTAGCGATATCGCGCTACGGGCTGCAACTCAACGGTTTGCGTTCACAGACGCCCGATTCACCCGGGACGAGAACGAATCGCGTTTCGTCCTTTGATATTTAATTAAAACAAAGTATCGTTCGCTTCCTCGCCGATGGGCCTGAAAAATGCCGACGAAGCTCTTTTTTCTGTTTTATTTATTTTTATATTTACTGATAAAAAAAGCGAAAGGGGGGGTCGGGTTGAAATTAAATCGCGACCTTTCCCCGAGAGGTTCTCCAGCTTATGACAAAAAATGTATAAAAAGGTCACGCAGCTGACGAAAAAAGATCACGGCTTTCGAGAGCCGAAGCGGAACTGCTGGCGGTCTCACAGATTTTTTTAAATCTTCTCCGGATCATCGCTCCCATTTTTTTAATTTGATGAATAATGTGAAATTATTCTTTTTTTGGATTCCTGAATCGAGATTTAAAGAACGGAAATTAAATTTTGTTGTCAATTGCTCAGCGCAACTGTAAAGGACACTTTTTTTGTATCAACGAATCTTACTTTTTATTTAAAAAAAAAACGACGAAGCTTTTGTTCATTTATTTATTTTCATATTTACTGATAAAAAAGCAGAAAGGATAGGTCGGGTTGAAATTAAAACGCGGTCTTTCCGGAGAGCTGCTCCAGCTTCTGACAAAAAATAAATAAAATGGCGCTGGGGAAAAAAAATCACGGGTTTCGAAAGCCGAAGCGGGGCTGCGATCACTCCCAGATTTTTTCTGTCCTCTCCGGAACACGCATCGCTCCCATTTTTTGTTTACTCGCCTCATTCGACCCAGCGGGCGTTCATTCAAATGTTGTTACTCAAACTTGCTATTCAAATCGTTCGAAGGTCGCGTCTAGGCAAATTCTAGGTTCTCGTTTAACAATGATCCGGTACGTGAAGGGTTAATCGAGCGATATGTTTGCTTCATTGCTATAAATTTCGGAGAAGCTTAGTTATCATTGCCATAGTAGCGTCAATTTTTTTTTTTTTTTATTGATGAATGATTTGAAATGATTCTTTTTTTCGATCGATATGTTTTAATCGAGCTATATATTTGCTTCGTTGTTATGCATTTCGAAAAACTTAATTATCATTGCCATAATAGCGTCAATTTTTTTTTTTTAATTTGATCAATAATTTGAAATGATTCTTTTTTTCGATCGATATGTTTTAATCTAGCAACATGTTTGCTTCGTTGTTATAAATTTCGGAGAAGCTTAGTTATCATTGCCAGTGATAGTGTCAATTTTTAAAAATGTGTTGAACAATGTCAAATGATTCTTTTTTTTCGATACTGGAATCGAGATCTAAAAAACGGAAATGAAATTCAGTTCTCAACTGCTTAGCGCAATTATAAAGCAATTATACATCACAACTTTTTTGTATATCAACAAAGCCTTCTTTCTCCTAAGAAAAAAAAAAAAAAAAACGACGAAGCTCTTTTTTCATTTAATTCATTTTCATATCTACCGAAGAGCAGCATAAAGGACAGTCGGCTTGAAATTAAAACGCGGTACTTCCGGACAGCTTCTCCAGCCTCTACCAAGAAACAAACAAAACGATCGGCTGCCCGAAAAAAGAACCGCGGCTTTCGAGAGGCGAAGCTCGGCTGCGATCACTCTCCCAGATTTTTTTTTATCATCTCCGGACCACCCATCGCTCCCTTTTTTCGCCCCATTCTCCCCAGCGGGCGTTCATCTCGAGCGCGGGGCGCGGTTGTACCGTTCGCAGTCCCGGGCGGTTGTTGTACCGACCCGGAGAAAACAAAGCGTCGCGGTGACAAATTGTTGAACGCCGGTGTTGGAGGGAAGGGTCGAAGCAGACGCCGCTCTCGTCGACGGGGCATTGCGCCGTACTCGAAAATAGTTGTCTACCCCGAAGCTCTCCCTGTCTCTCCGGGGGCGAAGTTGGAAACGACCGGTTGCCAGAAGGACATGGCGAGGCGGCATTCGTAATGGTGGCGAACGCGCGTACACGGAATGCGAGTGTCCTCTCGCGCATACATGTGCAATGCTCCGGAATGCGAAGGTACCGAGGAAGGGGAGGGGGTGGGGGTGTTGCGGAAGGGGCGGGGGGAGGGGGTGGTGCGGAAGGGGGGGGGGGGAGACGGAAAGACTCAGGACAATAGGGCGAGGGATGAAAACAAAAAATGTTAAATAACAAAAAAAAAAGAAAGAAACGATGGGGATGAATACTGGCGTGTGAGAGCGTAGGTACGAAGACAATGTGTAAACAGCGAGATGCTGGGGAAGACGAGCGGGCAGCGGGAGAAAATGGAGGCGGGTGCGAAAGGGTTGGAACGGACGGGACGGGGCTCAAAAGGAGGGCCCTCCGTGTCGCAGGATAATGATGCGACGGGCTGAAACACCTGCTACCGGGCGAAACTGTCTCTCACACCTACGTGCAATTTCACAGCGAGACTCCTCGCAGCTCTTCCGCTTCGAGCCGGCTCTCACCCGACGCGTCTGCGAAACACTTCAGAGTTCATCTGGCTCGGCTCCTTTTTTATTTGGATTTTATGAGTCGTTCGCGGTGCTGGATATCGGGAAGGGAGCGTTTCGCGACCGTGCGGAAACGTATCAAGTGCGCGCTGACGAATAAAGAGTTCTCGGGTCGGTAAAATGAAAAGTTCTCTTCGACGTAACTGGAGGTGAGAAAAGGCAGCTTTTTGTCGGAAGGTAGAACGATACTTCGCTTTTTTTTAGATGGATCGCTTGTTCTTATCTCACTTGAGTGGACTACGTAAGATAACGGAGGCTAAGACTTTAATCTGGCTGGTTGCGAACCAGACAGAAACTTTTCAGACAATTTCGACGATTTTACGCCTATTTTGCTTCCTCATGGAGGAAGCTATGTTTATAAAAAAAAAATTGGAGATTTTAGTATCAGAGTACTTAAAATAGTTTCTTTGCTGTGCTGCGGCTTTAAGTTTCCAACCTAGTCAGGGCCCTCTTCAGAACTTTGTTTATTTATTCTATAATTATATTATTATTACATGTATTGTTTTGACTTCCATTATTATTATTCGTAGCTACCTATTTCTGTGTTTCTGACTTACGTCAGAAACACAGAATGTGGGAGTTAGGTTAGAATGTTTGGATAAGGTTTTAAGTTATTCTTGTGAGTGTCTTACATATTGTAATTTAACTCTGGGTCCCCAGTCTTGTTTTCTGTCTGAATCACCTATGACTTATTTATTATTATTTAATATAGTACTTAAAATAGTCCCAAACGTCGAGAAATGCGATCTTTAACTGGCGTCCGGACTTGCATAGTCCAAAATGACTATAACTCGAAAACGGTTTGAGATAGCGAGTTGAAATTGAGTACATTGGTAGAGTGCTCATGTATTTCATAATTAATTTACCTATGACACAGTACCAGAAAGCATTGATCAATAAATTTGTAATTACTCACCTGAACTCCCACTATGTGGAATGGGTGATCCGACGGCCAAACGCTCCGACGGACGGACAGAAATGGCTACTTTTTTTCATAAAAATTTTCATCATACTCAATCATAGCGACAGAATTCGTCCATTCATAAATTTATTATTCGAAACCGGTGAATCGTTCGTAGAGCAGGCGGTCCTCGGCAAGCGTCCCGCACTCCGCTCAATGCGAAATGTAGCAGCGTTTCCCGTCTCTCATTCGATTCGGCGATCGCCTAGTTTTCTCGCACTTCCGGTATAACGGTAAAATTATGCCGCAGCGACGTAAAAACCAGAAGAGTGAGCGGCAGGCGACCCGGTCGACCGTTTCTCGCTCCACTGGATTTTCGTGCCGTCGTACCCATCGCGCTCTTCCCGACTCCTGGAAACTAATCTGGAAGCCCGCGGCATCCAGATTAAATTTCACTGGTTCCGGAGGCTACGCCGCTCTTGACGAGATATCCGCTCCGGTCCGGAGATATCGTTACTTCCAGACTCGCTATTCCTCCACCCTCTCGAGCGTGTGTACGCGCTCTTGGCTGTTATAGATTTTTCGCGCAGTGTCCGTATAAAACCTCGCCGAGAGGGCGACCCTTTCGCGGGAATCGGCGCTCCGCAGCAACGATCGAAAAACGCGAGAGAGCAGTTATCGTTATCCCGCTGGCTCACGCGAACTTCTGGTTAGAAAAAAAAATCGCTGGATAGACTCATCGAGAGAACCTTCGATTATCGATAAGACCAATGAGGGCAGCCGACGGATGTAACGAACGACCACTATCTACGATAATTCCGCATCAGAAGTCTCCGAAACGATTGAAAAATAACACCCACAGCCGAAGGATCCAATCTCGAAAAACTTGAAAAGGCCTCGCTTTCGTTTCATCCTTGCAAGCCGAGAAAATATTGATAATACATAAATAAAAGAATTTTGTTTTATTGCCAAAGCATCAAGACGAAAACAGTAATTTGCGATACAAGTGCGGTGGAGCGAACTTTATACGTAGATTTTCTGTAACGAATGCAGGAGAAGTACTATTCCGTGCCTGCTGACTGTGGCGCCGTGCAACTAACGTGCGTAAAGTACGAGGAGCGTGCGTAAAGTATGAGGAGCGTGCGTAAAGTACGATATACGTGCGTAAATTACGAGAAGCGTGCGTTAAAGTAAAATCGACCCGACATGCTCATGCGCCAGGTATTTATAGTACACATAGCTGTAAAGCGCCACTTACGCCACTCTCAGCAGGCACAAAAAGTAGCACTTTTCATGCATGAGTTTACATAAAACACATTCTCAATAAGTTCAGACGTGGAATTAAAAAAAATGACCCTTTCACCTCTTCCGATTGATTGCGACATTACCAAATCTTCAACAACATTCGAGTAATGCTTAGCCATTCCAGCTTCAAGCTGCTACGGAAAAACGTAAACCTCGCCACAGCACCGAGTGACCTAATTGGTGAATCGCGCCCTAAAATCTCCATTAATCCTGGCTCAACGGATACGCAAAGGGCTCGGACGAATGAAATCCCGGGCGGCAAAGGGATCGCCACATCCTCGAAACCGGAGAATATGCACGCATAAATGCAGAGCCGAGCATAGCGTGAAGGCGCAAAAGAAACTCCACGGAAGCGAGATATCCAAAGGGAGAAAGGCTCAGCGCGGGTAGCCGCGTGTGTCGGTGTCACAGTAGCATGCGGCAATGGTCTATAGCGTCGGAGGAGCAAGGGCAATTAATGATAATTATTATGACATTAATTACCAACCGCTCGAGGGGTTGCAGAGGGGGGAGGGGAGGGGGGAGGGGGTTTTGCAACGAGGTTACCACTGCTGCTAGGTTACCGAAGCTTCGCTGGATCCTCCAGTTACAGTCCAGTACGTGTGTCTGCATGCGCTAAAGCCCACGGTCTCGAGGGCGTTAACCCGAGGGTGTGCGAGATACTCCAGGGTTAGAACACATATATGCATATATATGTGCGCTCATATATATATATATAGTAATAGACGTCCACGCATTTAAGCCGATAATGGTTGTCGTGGCGGTTCGCCACCCCTCGGGCCTCTCCCCTTTCCCTCGCGCACACCCCGAGTAATATGAATTTTAATCTCGCGTAAAAGCTTATTGGCCAGCTCGAGGCTCGCTGCCTGACGCTCCCGTCCGCCTGTGCCCTGCCTCTGACCACTATCTATCGCGCGTTCACTCGCCCGTTCGTCCGTCCGACTTCCGACGACTCATCGTTTTTATTAATCCATCTACGAAAAAGAAATCTCCACCTCGAAGAAACCGCCTCTATTTGCGCTAAAGGGGCCGTTTCTCCCGTGAATTTGTACGTCACTGCCGGTAAACCGCAATTTTTCGTGGCTCGCTTGGTGAAATAATTAAAGCAGACCGAGGTAGTTTTCCTACGGGCTCGATCTAACGGAGCCCGAATGCAGCTGTCCAGATGAGCGAGAAAATATTTATCGTAGATGTGATGTGAAGGAAAGCGGGAGAAAATGGACTAGGCAGGGTTTGGTCCGACTGGCTGTTACATCCCAGCACCTGCACGGGACTGGCCAGACTCTTTAGCTTGGCGCTGTTTCACGCCAGTGTAGTGGGAAGAAGAAAGGTTGGATTAACCGAAGCGCCAGTACTCAATAGAGGCGAGTATTACCCAGTACTCAATACTTGGGTACTGGGTAATACTTGGGTACTGGGTAATAGTTGGGTACTGGGTAATACTTGAGTACTGGGTAATACTTGAGTACTGGGTAATACTTGAGTACTGGGTA
Organism: Ichneumon xanthorius; assembly: GCA_917499995.1. Taxonomy (NCBI): domain Eukaryota; kingdom Metazoa; phylum Arthropoda; class Insecta; order Hymenoptera; family Ichneumonidae; genus Ichneumon; species Ichneumon xanthorius. The sequence continues at coordinate 11,636,634 of OU824205.1, read as the reverse complement.
ATACTTGAGTACTGAGTAATACTTGAGTCCTGTTTAGTACTTGAGTACTAGGTAATACTAGAGTCCTGTGTAGTACTGGGTACTGGATACATCACGTACTTATGCACATTAATACGTACCTGAAGTACTTGGAGTATCTGCCCAGCTCTGATGTAGAGGCAGGTTCATATGAATTTTTTTCTTTCTATTAGACGTTTAGGAATTCCAGACGGGTCTCGATCCTTCGGCTTTTCTTTACAACATGACTAATCTCATTTTCATTCGGCCAGTCTGAAATACGTTCAAAGATATTATTTGGTTGGCACAAGAAAAAAGTTTGTTTGTATCGACAAATTTTGCATCGATTTAAGGAAATAATCCTTTAATTAAACAATCCTTTATTTGTACCAAACAAACAACAGATTTCAACGTATGTCAACGCGACGTTTGGTTAATCCAACAATTCTTTTTTCTCTTCTTTTCTTTTTTTTATGTTTCCCAGACGTATCCCAGCTTCGTCGGGATTGGCGTTTCAAAAATTCTATTATATTTCGGAGGAAGTCCACTTCGCCCCACTCTTCCCTGTACATTCATGCTGTAGGGCGCCCCCAGGGGCGACGCGGCCTCTCGCGCATTCATTGCGTTTGCGCGTTGATCTTAATAACTTGCTTTGTCGTACCGTATATCTACGTACTCGCGGGACACGGAATTTTCGACTGCGCACAGGCAGCGGGAGGAATATCCTATTATATCCGCGATTATCATTACAGCGTGGTACGCTCGCTGTTCTACCTTCGCCTCCCACAATCTCCCAACCCCTTGTCATTACCCCATTCTCGGTTGACCTACTTTACCGCCCATCTGTACTTAATAATGAAATTAAACGAGCGAGCTCTCTCTCACCCTCTCTCGGAAAGGAGGCCCGTGTCTCTCTCCTTCTGCTATTATGGTTTCGGCGTCCGTTGGGGCGTGCACCTGTTCCGATAAACGGAAGTGCAGTCGTGTATCCTCGCTGGAGACCAGGGAATATTTTTTCGTACTCGTATCGTCGTCAATTTTCATTGTTTTCCGAGTTTAAGTGTCTATGAATTCGCACTCGGTCGCGCGTCTGACTTACGTTGACCTTTACTACTGCGACCGCGGTGCATCGCACCCGGAAAAATAATTTATTTGACGACCACCCTTTATTTGGTTTAAGGAAAATATTTATTTGATTGAAATAAATATTTATTTAAATTAAAAAAATAGTTACTTAAATGGAATCAATATTCATTTAATTTTATTTATTTAATTTTAATTAATTTTAATAATTTTAATTTATTTAACGGGTTCCGAGGCGTACTTTGAGCAGGTCTCTCCCAGTAGGATAAATGTGATGAATATGACCCAGCCCGATTAACACGTGTATCGAGATCGGACCATGTTGACGATGTGTAAAAAAAAGGAAATTAATTAATTTTAACTAAAACAAATAGGGTAAAAGTTGATCCTATTTATTGTATTAATTAAAAATCTATTTTTTTATAAATAAGGTAAAAACTTATCTTTATTTATTTATTTATATGTATGTTTGTGTTTTGTTAAATTTGTTTGCGCGGCTGACCTAAAACGACTCGCTCTACTGCACGCTCGTGTCTGACTCGAATCCTTTCGATTCGCCACAGCCCGAAGACTAGCGGTTTTGACTGATAGCGACGATTCTTTTTACCGCTCTATTCGACCGCTGTGTATTTCCATATCGATCATCGGGACTCCCCGCACGGTGACTTTCTGCGGGATTAATGTACACGGGAAATTGATGCGTGCTCGCTGCCTGTTAATAAAAGGGCCTCCGTCATCTAATTGGTTTGCACATTTTCTGTACCGTCACGTGCCACTAACGTTTCGTGATCTCTTTCTTCCATCGTGATCTACGAGCCACCATACATTCAAACCGGCGAAACGAAACTTTCCTCGGTTCCGCTCCCTCCCGCATTGTTCGCGATATCGATCAAAGTTCGAAAGCCTCGGCCATTCTGTACGTACCATACTCGAAATGCTTTAGACTCTGGAGGCTTTGTTTTAATTAGTTTTAACGGGAATGTCGCAATTTCTGCTCGGTTCAATGGTAATGTTTTTGTTTCATCACCGCTAACACACATGAGGTTCAAACTTTCCTGGCACATCTCGCGGCAAAGGGGGAAAAAAGTTTTTCGTACAGTTAAAAATTATCTTTCGTCGTCCAAAAAACGTCAACTATTTTTATTTAATTCTTAATTGAATTTTGCACAAAATTTACAATCTGTTGCCAACAAGTAAACTGTAAATATTAACGAGAAATTGTAAAATGTACATTGTACAACTTCTCGTTAATTTTACAATTCGTTGATAAAATAATAAATTGCAAAATTTTGTACGATGTACAATAACTCGTTAATTTCACAATAAATTTTTTTATCGCCGGATTGTAAATTTTTTAAAGTATGAAGTAAAATTAACAAGTAAAGAAAAATAATGGACGTTTCTGAAGGAAAAGGTTTCCAGACTATTTTACTGCGCAGGACGAACAACCCTAGTGACTCGACAATCTCTGAATGACCTCAGTAAAACTTTGTTAAAAAAAAAAACAAAAATCGTATGCAAACGCACGAATAATAAAAATCCGATTACATTTCAAATATTACATGCATAAAGTGTGCTCTGCGAAAGGAGTTCGTGATACAAGTATCCATTAATTTCAACTCCCCCCCCCCCCCCCCCCAACGTCCAACCTCCTCGATGGACCGATGATTGACGAGGGACTGATGACAGATTGATATTCGTAACGATTAAATATTTGCGAATTCCCAACCGCGCCATAAGTGATTACGGGAGAAACGACATGTACCAGAATTCATACGCCCAGTATTGAACGCAGCATAACAGATGTATTTCCCATCAACGGTCCCAGCGTTTGTTCAGATACCGTGAGGCAATTCCAAATTGGAAAAAAATAAAAATAAAAACAAATAAAACCAAATTAATGCGGCCCGATATTACTCCAATTTCGGGTATAAACGTTAGTGCTCGCCATGCATGGTGGGCTGCCGATACACATACGGATAGCCATAGGCGGCCGCGGGACCGTCAGGGGATTTGAATTTGGGAATTGGTTGTGTGCTTCGACGTTCATCGGGCTCGCACTTTGGCCGAGCGAAACTGCCGCACACGTACAGAACCGGCAATATATATATATAGGTGTATGTATGCATATATAGTTTATGGTCTCGTGTACGTTGGAAGGTAAACCGCGAACGGATGATCGATAAACACGGGACAGTCGGCATAACTGGCAGTTTCCCCGAGCCGCGCGGCATGAATAAGTACCCACACACTGAGTCCGAAAGCCGAAAGCTCTATCCATCTCTGCTTGGTGTGTTTTCCCGTCAAGTTCCTCTCGCCCCACTCGCAGATATAACTGTCTCTACTGCGGGCGCGTTACCTCGTTTCGACACGGTTAATACTCACTCGTACTCCCTTGGACTCGCGATTGGGAAACCAGGCCACACACTGGAGGACGGGGGGGTCGCGAGGGAGCGAGCGGGGCAATCAGAAAGCTCCAAGTCGGCCATTAATCGAAAGCATCGATCGAACTGTCGAACAATATTAACAATGGATTGTCGCGCTGCACTCGGGCAATGAATCTGGTTATCGATGCGAAAAAGAAATTCGCGTCTTATTTTTATTTTATTTTTTTGAGGGTATAAATCGTATAACTGAACTCGTAAATATCCTTCAATTTTTTGTTTTTAAGAAATGTGTATTTTTATAAATTGAGGTTTTTCGGAGGCCGGCGACTTCATTCTTGGGAATTGGGTGCTAGAAAATAGTACATTTCGATACGAGTGCGAAAAAACTTTTTCTGACGAGTGTGAGTTTGCAGCACGAGCCGAAGGCGAGTGTTGCAATCACACGAGTTCAGAAAACGTTTTTCGCACGAGTATCGAACAAAATTTTATTTCACAAGGTGTGAAAATGGGGGTTTTCGCACGCGAAGCGTGCGAAAAAACCGCCATTTTCCCACCGAGTGACATAAAAACTATTACACTGGGAAAAAATGGAAAAGCGTTAGTACGATGGATTTGCGAAGATCGTAACCAATTTGTGACATTTTTTCGGGAAAGTACATATTTGGTCAGTTTTTTTTTCGTCATAGTATTATGTCTTGATCGGCATTTTACTACATCTATGGTCAAGAAGATTTCTCTTCCTATTACACGTATATCGCGTGTGACGCTTTATGAAGAGAATGCCCAGTTTCGAATATTTGTTTAGGAGTGGGTTGAGAATGTACTGTAAAAAAAAATTGTATGAAGTTTAATGCACCGGATTGGAAGTTTTTATGCAAAAACTGGTATATTAAATTTCCTGTATAATTGTGATGAAAAATGAACGTTCAATGTATTAAAAACATTGGGAATACTTTATTATTAATCATTTACTTTAATTTTTCTACAGAAGTACTTTAAATCTAATAATTTTCTTTAATTTCACTGTAAAAGTACCAGTTTTTGCATAAAAACTTCCAGCCTGGTGTATTAATTTTACCATTTTTTTACCAGTGCACTGACTGAAACTACTGTTATCGCAGACCAGCTACCCGTCTCTCCACACCTTGGTTCTCATTAAGAAACGTCGATGACTTCAATTTAAACTTGGAATATATCCCTCTTTAATTTTATCAGAGCCCGCATTAATAATGAACTATTCTCAAGTTACTCAGTGATTTATTACACATTATTGACAACCTGATACCTAATTAATTCTCAGTGGTTCTACCCTTAATATAATTTTAACTATGACTCGACTATTGTTTATATAAACCTTCTCACTCTATTATTTTACTATCAAGTACTTATGAATTTCCAGCCAGTTGCGTCAGCGAATTTCGCCGAAGATTCACAGGACGTAATAATAGAGTAATCCTTCAACATCGACATCTTCTCGAAGCGCGCGAATGTCCTTTTTAGATAAACGATCCAGATTTATTTGAACATTTTTTTATTATTTTTTTTGAGGGAAAGAGTTTGAGTCGCAAGTGTCGCAGCTCGTGTCGATAACGCTTCTGACTGATTTTCCGCCGAGTAACGAGACTCGAAGATCTCCCGAACATCGGGTTTCATCGCCTCATCTGGATTCCTCTGTACGTAGAACCGCGAATAGTTCGGCACGAGGCTATATATATGGGGGCGATGGCAGAGCGATTTCTCGAGAAGGATCAACGTGGAACGAGGGGAGGAGAAGTACGAGGGAAAACTGCACTAGGGGGTTAGGAATACCGAGGCCGGGACACGACGTCTCCAGAATCCGAGAGATTTATGACCAGCCGATATTCTCCGTCGGCGGCGGCTTTCGCTGAGGCCCCGCGTGGCCCAAAGACCCCCGGCTGCAACATTGCAGCCGAGCGAATCGAGAGTGACAAGTTGAAAAATCGTCTCGCGGTTAAATCAACCGCACCGAGAAATTCGACGGAGAAACTCCCATTCGCTGAATTCTATCTCGGTTTACATGAGAATTGAAATATAGAGGCTTCCACCGCTGCCCAAGAGCTCCACGCCTGCACCCGAAGGCTTCGCGAGGAGGCTTTGGAGAGCTGACCGGATCACTCTGACCACAGAATCGCAAAGAGATTAGAGTACAATAGCGCGCGGCTTCGACTTTGCGCATGTTTTTCGATAAGGATTTTTTTTTTTTTTATGACTCCACTTTTTGGGATAAAAATTCCTTATAAAATGTTTTCGTCGAGTGGCGTTTTGGCACTATTTTTATAAAGACTTCCTCTACGAGAAAACCGATGAAAAAAAAGAAAAGAAAAGTCAAGCAAAAAAGGTATCAGCGAAATTTTTAGGCAGCTTCTCGTCCGAGTCGGCTCAACGAATCCTGCGATTTGCACCAACGAAGCGTGTAATAATGTGGACGCTTTACACAAGAATTGAAATATGGAGGCTGCTGCAGCCTCCAAAGAGCCCCCGTGTGCACCCGAAGGGTTCACGAGGAGGCAGCTTTGGAGAGCAGACGAGGTCAACTCGGACCTCAAAATCGTAAAGGGATTAAAGTAAAATAACTTCGACTTTGCGCATGTATTTCGATAAGGAAAATTTTGTTTATAAAATCACTTCTTTTCGATAAAAATTCAATTTTTTTCTATAAACAATTTTCTATAAAATGTTTTCGTCGTTCGTCGTTTCGGGACGATTTTAAAAAAACGAAACTTCCTCTACGAGGAAACGAAAGAAAAAAACATAAGTGAAGCAAAAAGGAATCTGCGAACTTTTTAGACAACATCGCGTCGGATTAGGCTCAACGAATCCTGCGATTTGCACCAACGAAGCGTGTTAAAATAATGTTAAAGTTTTACACGCGAATTGAAATATATTTTTTTGAGGCTTCTGCAGGCTCCAAAGAGCTTCCCGCATGCACCCGAAGCCTTCACGACGAGGCAGTTTAGAGCACGTCGGGCTCACTTTGACCCCAAAACCGTAAAGAGATTAAAGTCAAATAGCGCACAGTTTTTTACTTCAAGTACGTTTTTTTGATACATTTTTTTTTTTAAGTTAAAACAAAAGTCCCCGCATTTTTTCAGAAATGTAGGTCACTTTAAGGTTATGTACACTTTGGGATTCTCTACGAAGGTTCGCAAGCGAAGGGTTGAATAATTCACCTACGTGATAAGGAATCCAAAATAACTCATTTTCGGATAACTTGACTCTCAATTATTATAGCGTATTTCCATCTTTCCAGAACACCTGCCGGGCTCGAGGACGTCAGCAAGTATCCTGAACTGTTCGCCGAGCTTTTAGCGAGAGGCTGGTCCGAACGGGACATTCAGAAACTGGCGGGCCTCAACCTCATCCGAGTTTTCAAGTCAGTCGAGCAGGTGAGAATCGTCAAGTACTAAAGTGACCGATTATTTTTTTTCCTTACCGCAATGTTGGATATCGGAGCGATTGAGTATTGGTTTTTAAATGATTATTGCTCGTCGACAAGAGTCAAAATTGTGTTCTTTTCTTTTCTTCATGAAAAATTACCACATTTAAAAAAATAGAATATTATAAAAAAATATATATAAAAAAATAAAATAATCTGTGAATGAAAAATCCGTAGTTTCCGCGCGCTTTTAATAAACAAATGAAAACGCTTTCACCGCAAAGCAGCTAAAAACCGCGCCGAACATTCTCAGCTGATCTCTCAAGTGCATTAAAAATTGAAGCCTCTAGTGAACGTCCAAACTTTGGTCAATAAGTATCACGCGATTCTCGCTCGTTCGCTGAGAGCAAAACTGAATCGAGCGGACCGACGCAGAGCGGACAGAAAGAAATATTTATCGTCGCCAAAAATAAATTCCATAACTCATGCCGAATTATTCACATTAAAAAAATGATCAAAATTTAATGCAATTGGATTGTTAGAGATTCTCCAAGAGCCATTTCGTCAAATCTCCTTCAAGCTCCAACCGCAAACGAACAACTCGTTAAAATAATAATAATAATAAATGAATAAAAAATAAAAACAGTAAATTGCGCTCGTTACTAATCGGATTATTTACGAAAGCGTCGTCGAGCGCTTTCGGTCCCGTCGAAGTATCGAACTCGAGCGTGTGTGTATAGAGACGGGGTTGGTGCGGTAATTGATCGTTCAATCGATGATGAACGAGAAACGTATCTCGACCGAAATAACCCGGTTGTACGCGGTTCAGAGTTTGGTCAACCCGGAGTCGCGACCGATATCGGATTTAATAAATGACACAAATCATGTATCTGGGCTGAAAGCGCGACGGCGACGTGGTAGCGAAAAAAGGGGGGGAAAGAGCGTAAGGTCAGTAGCCCGGCGCTCGCGCTCGGGCGAAATTCTCCGAGCTATTCGAAAATCACCTCGACAGCCCAGAAAAGTCCGGGGGGTGGGGGCGGCTATCTGCAACTCTCGCGTGATTTTTGCACTTCTGGAGCGTTGCCAATCGCCGGAGCGAGTCGGAGGGGCAGCTGCTCGAGACCGAGTCAACCTCTGAACTCTACCGGCGACCGCGAATACGTGCGACTCAAGCGTTGGGAAAAAAAAGACTCGAGCTCATATCCACAGCTCGTTCCAGTCATAAATATCAGTGGACGAACATTTCGTCCGGGACACGACGCGTCATGAGAATTTTTTTAATTAATCAAAGTGTAAAAATAAAATAAAATCGTCCGAAAAATATATATTTTTTTAAATAAGGTTGAAGAACGAGACGAGGATGGGTATCGGATTTGCAAAAGAATCCACTACAGGTAATTGAAATTTGGATAAGCCAGGGAATGCTCCATCGAGTTTCATTCAGAATGAGTGTCATAATAGTACATTACGATACTAGTGCGATAAAACTTTTTCTGACGAGTGTGAGTTTGCAGCACGAGCCGAAGGCGAGTGTTGCAATCACACGAGTTCAGAAAACGTTTTATGCACGAGTATCGTACGGAATTTTATTTCACAAGGTGTGAAAATGAGGTTGTACGCACGCGAAGCGTGCGTAAAACCGCATTTTACGCACCGAGTGAAATAAAAGTCATTAGACGAAAATTTCATCCAGAACGTGACGCGTCATGAGAATTTCTTAATTAATCGAAGTGTAAAAATAAAATAACATCGTTCGAAAAATATGTTTTTAAATAAGCTGGAAGGGCGCGACAAGGTGGGCTATTGTATTTACAAAAGAATCCACTTCCGGTAAAAAAAATTGTACGCGTCAGGGGATGCTCCATCGAATTTTATTCAGGAAGAGTCATAAATATCATTAGACACAAATTTCATCCAGAACTAATCAAAGTGTAAAAATAAAAAATCACCTGAAAATCGTTCGAATTTTTTTTTATATAATAAGGTTGAAGAGCGCGACAAGGTGTATGGCATTTACAAAAGAATCCACTTCCGGTAAACAAAAAATGTGGACAAGCCACGGGATGCTCCATCGAGTTTCATTCAGGAAGAGAGTCATAAACAGATTCCTTATCGACGATCTTCCTCTTTGGGTAACACTACAAAATAAATTATTGAATGCCCAAAAACGTAATAGAAAAAGAACAGGATGGAAGAGGAGGGGGGGGGGGGGATGAAAAATGTTTTGAAGGGAGAGCGAACACAATTCATCTTTTTTTTCCTGTTATTTTTTTTGCCACAAAGTAACGAAACTTGGACCCTCCAGCGACCCGTCGCTGCATCGCTTTATGTATACGGGCGTTATTCGCATAAGCGAGAGACAGCAAAAGGGAATGACTTATCGTAATGGTGGGCGGTCTGTGCATGTACCGACGTATACAGTCCGAGGGGTCGCGACGGAGACTTACGTTCGCCTCTCGTAAATATATTCGAGGCGAATCGATTTGGTATCAAAGAAGAGCCTTTTCCCCGTCTGCCCTACCGCCGGTATTTTCCACGGGACATCGGATACCGTGTACGGAGACTGTAGCACAAACGGCGGTACGGGATGCACGGATGTGCTATAAACTTGATTGCGCCTCATCGATTTTGGTCGCTGCGTCGCGCAGAAATACCCCGCGATATTTGTTTACGACACGCGACGTTCACCCTCGTTGATGTACCGGGGGGGGGGGGGGGGGGGTGAAATGGGGTAGCTAAGAAACAAAGGCCAATAAAGCTCAGTAGAGAGAAAAAAATTTATGACGCAACGGGCGAATTGACCGGGTCAAATGGGATGCATTTATCACATAAAAACGAATTATAAAGTAAATGGTTGCTTTTCATGAATGGTGTATTGCAGTAATTAGGTACAGTAATATTGTCGGACACTTTGATGGATGCAAAATTTATCACCAGCTTAGTAATTTTTAAAAAGCTTTGGGGTAACTAAGAAATAGAGTCCAATAAAGCTCAGTAGAGAGAAAAAAAAATTGATGACGCAACGGGCGGGTTGACCGGGTCAAATTGGATGTGTTTACCACCCAAAACGAATAATAAAGTAAATGGGAGTTTTCAATTAATGGCGTATTAAAGTAATTAGGTAAAGTAATATTATCGGACACTTTGATGGATGCAAAATTTATCACCAGTCTTAGTAATTTTTAAAAAGCTTTGGGACTTTTCGACATTCCGAAATGTTTGAATTTATCGGTAAATTCTTTTGGTTTCTATGTTTACCGATTTCGGTAAGTTGAAAGAAATCCGATTCAGATAATTCGTTAAGCTTTCACAATAAATTTGATGACATGACGTATTAAGAACAGACTTAAGTTATATTAAAACGTTATATAACATTCTTAAAAATGAATTAAAAAGATTAAAAAAATTATGGTCATCAACTGATTATGCACCACGAGGTAGAATTAAACAAAATGTTAAATGATGAAATAAAAATGGTAAGAAATTGACATTTTTTCGACAATCGAACGACTCAAAAAATGGTTTTTTTTTAATAGTGAATTTTTGCCAATTCGAGGACTTTGAGCTGGGATAAATTTCACTGTTCGCAACACACTTGACAAAGCTTACACTTGCTTTGACTAGTGTCATACACGTGTAAAGTCAAGGAGACCGAAATAACAGCTCCGAGTTTCCGCATTTAATTTCCCAGTACTCGCGTTCTCGTGTTGCTCTCTCATTTTGAACGAAATTAGCACCGAAGCGCGGTTCTAATTGCCGAAATAACGACTACGCGAACTCTCCGACGAAAACAGTGGTTGAATGCCTCTAAGGAAATGTGCGAGAAGCCAAAATAGCAGAGGATTGAAAGTGCTCAGGGATGAAATTAAAGGGAACAATGTTGTAAGAGCCGCCGGTTTTGTCAGAAATACGACATTTCCACTTGCCTTTTGCCCTCTTTCCCTAAAAAAAAAAAATAAATAAACAGAAAGAACATTGACTATAAAAATTTCCTATACAATATTTCCGACGCTCGTCGATTCGGGACTATTTTCTAAAAACCGACGAAGTGAAAAAAATAAACTAAAAAAACAGAAGTCAGGGAAGAAAGTGCTCAGGGATGAAATTAAAGGGAATAATGTTGTAAGAGCCGCCGGTTTTGTCAGGAATAAAACATTTCCGCTAGCCTGTCCTCTTTCATTAAAAAAAAAATTAATAAAAAGAAACAACATTGACCATAAAAATTTCCCATAAAATGTTTTAGTCGCTCGTCATTTGAAAATGTGTTTTTTAAAAAAACCCAACATTGACTGTAAAAATATCCCACAAAATGTTTCCGTCGCTCATCGATTCGAGACTATTTTATAAAAGCCTGGAAAAAGATTTTTTTTTTTTTAACAGATGTCAGGGAAGAAAGATATCCGCGAACTTTTTAGTGGCACTAAACATCTCGTTAATTTCGGCTGAACGAGTTCCCTCCCATTTGCATCGGCGAAGGGTGTAATAATGTTTCATTCGTTTATCGCGGCCATTGGACATCGGTAATAATGGAACGTGATTAAAACGTACGGGAAAAGCTTATCGATAAATCACTGGCGAGATAGACGGTGCGGTAATTACATTGGAAATTTAAATGTAGCCGATGGCGGCCGGTAACAAAATAAATTCAACGATTTTCCTCCGATGTTTATGCGCGTGTGTGCCGCAAACAATAATAATCCGGTTATCGGGACTTCCGCGGATGCGCGCGCATGCGCCCTCGGTGACGCTCGGCGTGACGTAAAAGCGAGAAAAAGTTCCGGCACTGCATCAACATAAGAGGCTTTATCGCTAATATTATCCGCTCGACGAGCCGAAGGGACTCTTGTACTCCGAGACGCCTTTCCTTTCTCGTTCTTTTTCAACCACTTCTCCACCCCCACCCCCCCCCCCCTCCTCCTCCTCCTCCTCCCACATACTTCCGATCCCGTCGAGCTCAAACCACTCCGGAAAACGTGCTACCACCTACCGAAGCAATGTTATCGTACGGACTCGGAAATATTTCACGGGATTCAAAACGAGATCCCCCGGATCCTTCTTACCTTATTCCATTCTCTTCGGTATACATGATCTGTGGATGCTGTAACCTCCTTTAGAAAATTCATATCGCAGGATTCTCTTCGTACCTCTTTCGTCACGTCCGGCCGAAGTGCATCGGTGAACAAAGTCTGCGTTTACTGTACGGGATTCTGCTTTTGTCGCTTCTGCTTTTTTCTTCTTTTTTTATTTTTTTGTCAATCTAGTTTGCGCACGAATCGAGAGCAACTCCGGGAAAATTGTTTAGATACATAAAGCGAAAAATGATTTATTTTTATTCATTTTTTTTAAGCGATAATTCGAAAACCTGGATGATTTTTCGGGTTTTCAAGATAGTCGGCGATCAACTTCCGCTATAACTTTCCGAATCGAGTGCTAATTGCAACAAATATATGAAAGTCCCACATTACGCTCGCTCCTTCGCTTCAATTCTCGCTTTCCGTGAGAATTGTTTAGATAAGTAAAGTGAAAATTGATTTATTTTTATTCATTTTTTTTTTTTTTTATCAATAGACAACAATTTGAAAGACTGGATGATTTTCAGATTTTCAGGATAGTCGCGGCGATCAACTTCCGGTACAAATTTTCGACTCGAGTACTAATTATTTAAAAAATGTATTAAAAGTTTTTTCCAACCCTCCATTCAAACGGGTTTGCTTTTGACAGTAAAGGCTCTTTACATTTTCGCATTCGTTCTTGTCACCGTTATTAATATTTTTATTTACAAACAGGGTAAAAAAAAAAATGGGCGCACCCGTGCGCGCCGCGATGACGCATGCATCCTCGAATTTGATTAAAGCGAAAGGGCCCTCCGGCTCATTTCCTCTCGCGAGGTTGACTCTTACGTCTGTCGCGACAGGCTGACATGCCGGCAAGCCCGACACACCCCTCGGACCGATAAACACGTAAAGCCGAGCTTACGCGTGTGCGAGCCACGCGGCTCCCTCATTACGCTCGCTCTTTCGCTATTTCCGACCCCCCGGGCTGTACTCGTTTAATTGGAAACCATCCACTGTATACGAGCAAAAGGTAAAAAAAAAAGGCGAAAAAAAAAGAAATACTCGAGATCTTTTTGTGCGGCAGACCGAATAAAATTTAGGCCATGCCCGTGAGATTCGATAACTTCTCACCCTCCCAAAAGCCTCGCCTCTCCAGCATTTCAATATTTTCCGCTGCATCTCCGGAGCTTCTGGAGCTTCCTCCATAAGCCACGGCCGCTTTTTTTCTCCCCCCCCCCTCCCTCCACCTATCTTCATTCCCCTCGCTTCGTTTCTTTTCATTTCTCCTTTTTTTTTTAACTTTTTTTTTTTCTTCAAATCTTTATTCTACACCGTTAACGACGAGCGAATCGCAAAAGCTGCTTCCGCGTTCACGAGCCCGAAGCTACGTGTTTCCGGCATCTGCCCAGCTCCCGGTGCGAGCAGCGCGAGGTGGGTGGGACTCGTAAAAAAGAAAGTATCTCATTAACGGAGCCCCGATGAATCTAAAGGCGACGCGCGGTGTGTGCGCGCGCACCTCTTTCATGTCGTGTACGTGACGGAGAAGAGAATCTCCGTCGCGAACACGATCGCGATCGATTCTTGCTCGAGACGACGCGATAATCATTCCCAACCCCGTTTCCCCTTTGTTCGAATATTAATTAACGAAAAAAGAATAAAAAGAAGGAACAAGTGAAGATAAAAATCAAGAATCAAGGGAAAGAAATACTGAAATAATATATTATGCTACAAGGGAGGAAAGTGCGTCTTTGCAGAGAGTGTGAAATTTGATGCCCGAGCGAAGCGAGAGCAGAAATTCACACGAGGCGAAAATCCACTTCCTCCCGAGTTGAGAACGTTATTTTTTTTCCAACTGAGCTAAAAAGTGGACATATTTCTAGGCCTGCAGTGGGGATGGCAAGTGGCCGATTCTTGACGAGCGGGTAGAAAAGTAATTTAGCGGGAAGAAAAGTGATTTAGCAGGAGGAAAAGTGAAATTTTTCGTGCCGTATAGATAGGCCCTTTTTGGCGTAGTAGAGAAATAGTACATTACTCCACGAGGGCGAAAAACGTTTTTCTAACGAGTGTGAGTTTGCGGCAAGAGCCGGAGGCGAGTGCTGTAATCACACGAGTTAGAAAAAGTGTTTCGCACGAGGGATGTACGAAATTTTTCATCACAAGGTGCGAAAATGCCGGTTTTACGCACGCGAAGCGGGCGGAAAAGTGGCCATTTCCGGACCGAGTGATGAAAAATATTATAGCGCGAGGCGACGCGATAATCATTCCCATCCACACTTCTCCCTTGTTCGAATGTTAATTGATGAAAAAAGAAGAAAAAGAATGAAAAATAGAAACAAATGAAGATAAAATGAAGGAGCAATAAAAAAAAAAGTATTGAAAAATAACAGTGTCGTGAAGACGATTGCGATCGATTCCTGCACGAGACGACGCAATAATCATTCCCATCCACATTTCACTTGTGTTCGAATATTAATCAATGAAAAATAAAGACACAAAAGATGAAAATAAAATGAAAAAAGAAGAAACAAATGAAGTTAAAATGAAGAGGCAATGAAAACAAAAATACTGAAAACAAAAATATACGGTAGCGAACAAACGTCACGGATTTGTGTCGGCGGAATTCCGTCCCGCGCGAATATAACTTTTCACTCACTGGTGTCGGCTTCGTCTCTCAGCGGTGAGCGTTATATGCGCGCGGGATTGGGAAACAAAAATCTGTGTACCCGGAGATGGAAACTGCAGTAAACAAAAAGTATTTACAGAGTTTTCATGGCGAAAGGTTGTTTCGTAAAAGGGATTCGACTAGGCGTGTGAGTACTCGCAATTCGATGCGGGTGAACACGAGAGCCTACCCGATGTGGTTTTCAGGTTTTTTTTTTTACTTTTTTTTCGTCCAATATCGAAATCCCAGAGAGTTAATGGGCTTACTGAAAATTGATAGACCGCTTGTGTGACCTGCGAATACAGCCCGCGTTGGGTGCGCGAGAGACCGCGTTCATCGCTTGATACACACGTGAGAGGATTTTTTTGTTTAACACCCCGCCAATTGAATATACGCTGCCGTGATTTTGGTCGTCCGCTACGTAACTCAAAGCGATCGTATTTTAGGCGAATTTTTTTTCGAAAAAAAATTCCAAAGCTGTATCTGTCTGCCGCATTCAATAAAAAAATGGAGATATAATATGATCGAGGAAGATGCAGAACTGCACACTGACCAACAAGTCCTACATTTTTTTAAATCTTTTACTTTAAGAATCATTAATAAAAATAAAAAATAAACTTAGGTTTATTGCACCGAAGACTATCGATTTAACACACGGTGAATAAATTAAAATCGAAGATGTGATTATATAAACCTTTGCATAAAACTGGGCGTAAACCTTATGGAAAAATGTAGTCGTTACTTGACTAGTGCGTGGGGCTTTGCGATTGAAATTATTGAACTCCGACTTTTCAAGAAATAAATTAATCTAATAAATTAAAATAAAATGTAACCCAGCCTCGTTAAGCCTTCGGCTTATCAAGGTCGGGCCGGAGAATAAATAAACAATTGCAACGACAAGTGCACAACTGCATAAAGTACTGCAATAAAAACACAATTAAAGTTTAAAAAATACGCTGTTAGAATAAATAGGACATATTTTGTGTATGAGCGTATACAAAATACGTGCCATTTTTAGGTCCGTAAGCTACCGTGATTTTAGTCACGCCACGTAACTCAATGCGTTCGTGTTTTAGGCGATATTTAAAAAAAAATTAGAATCAATGGAACGCATTTTGTGTACAAGCGTATACAAAATACGTCCTTATTTTTTTACTCCACTGGATATTCTCAGCGGAAAACACAATTAAAGTTTAAAAAACACGCTATTAAAATAAATAGGACATATTTTGTGTATGAATGTATACAAAATACGTGCAATTTGTTTAGTCCCAAAAACCGTGAGGCTACCGTGATTTTAGTCGTTTGCCACGTAACGCAATGCGATCGTGTTTTAGGCGATATTTTTTTTATCATTAAAATCAATGGGACGCATGTTGTGTATAAGCGTATACAAAATACGTCCTTATTTTTTTACTCCGCTGAATACTGTCCCGACAATCCAGACTAAACGCTTCTCTGAGCCCGAATATCAGGGAGAATAATGGACGGTATAGAAATTTGTGTAACAATTGTCGAGACTGCGGAATGAATAAAAAGGGTTTCTGCTCCGGTCTAAACGGAGAGACGCCGCGTATTCTCGTGTAACCTCCTTTTTTATACCCCGAACAATGCTTACAAAGGGTTGTT
Organism: Ichneumon xanthorius; assembly: GCA_917499995.1. Lineage (NCBI taxonomy): Eukaryota > Metazoa > Arthropoda > Insecta > Hymenoptera > Ichneumonidae > Ichneumon > Ichneumon xanthorius. The sequence continues at coordinate 11,620,425 of OU824205.1, read as the reverse complement.
GAGAAATTCTGAAAAATCCTACCAGCGCTTCAGATGTAACGCTCGGTATCGGAAAAAGTACCAGGTCCTCCGTTTTCATGAATTCGTCTCTATGTGTTATCGGCCATGCAGTGAATATATATTTTTTTTCTTCTTTTTTTTTATAACTCTTTGGATTTTATGCTTCAGGTGAGAGATCGGATGGCCGCCGAGGGAATGGAACCGCTGGAGGAGGAGATTCCGACCGAGGATATCATCGGAAGGGACTACTGCCGTTACAACATAAAACGATTCGCCGGGCCCTAAAATAATCGTCCCGGTGTAAAAAAAACTAAAATTCTTCCTCGACACCGCAACCAATACATTTTTATTACACCACTGTTTTTTTACGCATCTATGCAAGAAAAATCGACGACTGTCCCGTGCGAATCGATTCGACGGATTGCCGGTCGAAAAATGTGAATTTACAAAAAAAAAAACAAAAAAAATGAAAAAACGAAAAACACAAAAAATGGACAAGATATAATGTGCAGTGCGCCGCGTGTCCGTGCGGTTCGCGTATAAAATAAATAAAAAAGAACATCAACAAAATATCGAACGGTTTGACGAACTGATAAATACACGGACCATTGTAATATTCGATGACCAAAAAAAAAAAAAGTTTGTATAAAAAAAAATGATATCGACGTTTATTTGTTCCTCTCGTATTCGTAACTTCTTATACTCGGTGTGAAGTGTTTAAGGGAGTAATTGGGCGAGAGAAAGAGAGAGAGAAATTATGGTATAAACATTTTAAGAATCCTCGAATGCATATACGATATATATTGTATGTATTATAATATTTATTCGAGGAGCGACGTGATTTTTTGTGTATTCCGAGTGCGTGAGATTAATATAACTGTGAGAGTTGAAAAAAAAAAATTAAATTGGGGCGTTTTTATAGGGTCGATCGTGGGTGTACCCTTGCGAATGATGATTGTTGACGATACAGTGAAAATATGACAAAAGCAATATGAGCCATCCTGTATATAAGCTTTAAAAAAAAAGAAAAAAAAAGACGAAGGAAAAGATATATAAAAATCGAATCGACAGCTCTCTTGCGAAAAATGCACATATGCCGTTGCGAGGCAACGACGAGTCGGGTCAAGTAGTGTAGGTCAACGAGGGATCAGACGCGGTACTCGTGGAGTGAACGGAAACTGTTCTTATATTGATAAAACTATTCGTTCGCACCGGTGAATGAAACACGGAGGTGTAAAAAAAATATATATAAAAAAACAACAAAAAAAAACTCATTCTGTCTTTCACTCCAGCCTGTCGACCCTTAATTAAGCATTTTTTTCAGCAGTGTATCGCATAGGATAATTCGCCAGGTAACTCAGTCAGATGAAAACCAAGTGAGTGCTTTTCGTAAAATAATTTTCATAAAAATGAAAGAAAAATGTCGAGAAACTGTCAAACGAATTCGATTTCCACATTATAATTGATATAATTGATATAATCGATATAATCGATATAATTGATATAATTGATATAATTGATATAATTGATATGATTGATATGATTGATATAATTGATATAATTGATATAATTGATATAATTGATATAATTGATATAATTGATAATACCCAAATAGCCAAATTGGCTCTTCCTCGACTACTTCATCGAGGCCGAAAATCTACGAGTGACAAACTACAGCAAAGTGGTTCCGGCCGAGCGGAGCGCGATGTAAACTCATAGGTAAGTAATCTGGGAATAATTGGGAACCATCCGACCGCGAATGATACAATGCACCATTATAATCAGATCTTCGATTAGAATTTATTCACCGTGCGTTAAATCGATAGCCTCCGGTGCAATAATCTGGCGTGTGATTCGGCGTGGAAATTCGACTGATGAAATTATAAAACACTCAACGCGATTTGCGCGCTCGTCGGGGCACAAAGAAACAATTGAACGGATAAATTGTTAAGAGTGAACGAAACGCATACCTTGCAAACGAATCAATGCAATTACATTACAGGGGGACAAAAATGCGTTTTATTTTTTTTCATTCAACTCATACAAGACTATTGATATTGTTACAATGGAGAATTTGTAATTGAACTGTATTCGGTCCGTTTTATACGAGGTGTCTATACTTTATTAGAATTCAATAATAGCTGCTTGACCGGGCAAACACCGTCCGGACGCTTAATGCGGCTTTGGCACTTAATTAATTGGACAATAATCGAACAGCAAATTCGGCAACGGCGTTCGCTCTATTGAATTAATCCAGGATATATATGACGCGCAGCTTTCGATTGGAACGACTCGACGTCGACCGTAGAACCCCATTTTTAATGTATTGCAACATTTGTATCATACGGATTATCAATTTGTATCTAGGGAGAATGCTTACAAAAAATTACCGCAAAATAATACTTTTTTTTATTATTTAGATTCTATTAGTCCTGTATTTTCATTTTTTTTTCTTGTATATGGGTAACCTTGTATATAGTATATCGTTAACCCTTCAAGTATCGGGGACTTTTTGGCGATCGCGAACGACCACGCCTTCTTTTAAGATAGCGGTGAAGTTTCAAACGTTGCAAGTTTTCAACGACTTTGTGAGCTCTCGTATCTCGCATCTGTCATATGACTTTGGTAAGATAACGGGGTTATATAATAAGATGGGATTTTTTTTCTAATTAAATAAAATCCCATTGCCCTTCAACTCCACGGGATTCTTGAAGAACAAGCTCTCCCGTACACCTCTATCTTTTAAGCGCAAGAACGATACGGATCGTCGTAATAAATTTTCTTCTCCGTTATCAAAAAAACAACACTTCAAGGTACGTCTCTGAATTTTTATAGATTTTTTTCAGCCCATTAACTTGTCACTCGATTCGTCCGAACGGTGCGTCTTGGCAAATTCTGGGTCCCTGTTGAACAAGGATCCGGTAATTGAGGGGTTAATATAGTTACTATATTTATGCGAACACGGGAACGGAAGTTGATCCACTCGCACCGATCCGACAACCGACAAAGTACGAAACGCTACTTACCCGAGTAGAAATTTTCGCGTGTTACATCGGGCCCTGATAAGGTCCTGAGGAGGCCCGACAAGGGCCTGATAAGGCCTTATCAGGACCCTATCAGGGCCCAATGTAACGCTTGAAAATGTCTACTCGGGTACAATGTACCAAACGACGATCGTACAAAGTAAAAAATAATTTCGTAAAATCGAAATACGAAGTTTCGTAAAAATAATTTTGTTAAACAACTGACACTCGTTTCTTCACGTTTTAATATTGCAAACCTGCCCTTTTATTTCCGCCCTCGCTATTTCCATACAAATCGGTGTCTGATTCATTCGCTCCGTCGTAACAACAGTTTTCTTGTATACATTTCCCCATTGTTCCATCGGTTCCGCCGAAAGTTGACTCTGACTCACGCAATCCCAGTTTTTCCCCACCAATTCGTTACAAATGAGTTGCCATCGCGGAGCGCCCGCAATGGCAACTCATTTATAACTAACAGGTAAATTAAAAAAAAAAAGGAAACAAAGCCTTACAACAGTGCAAACTAAATTATGTTATACGCGGCGGTCCCGACGCAGTAATTAATCTCTCCTCGCATTCGACAATCTGAACGACCGGCCCTCAAGTGACCGCGCCCTAACGAGCTCGTTAAAACTTTTTAACGAAACGGTTTCCGCTGCCGAACGTGTAACTGGGCTACCGGGCGCTTTTAATTTTCCATCGCATGCACAGAGTTCCCTTTGACTTTTGCACTCGTCCTCCTTTGGTCACCGGACGAAACCGAGGCCACAAAAGCCCGACCACTTGTCCAGCTGCCCGGCTTTCACGAATCCGACCTATTATAATATATACGTATATATAAATAACATTTCTTTTTTTACCCCGCCTCGCATCGCGCTCCCTCGACGTCGAGACCCACCGCGACTCTCCTCGAAGCTTTGTAATTCGACGCCGAACGAAAATGTTATTTATTGCCCTGAGCGATGTACCGTTAAAAAAAAAAAAAAAAAAAAAAAATGAGTCCGTACAGCCGGTGCGGAGTGTCTGATATTCGGTACTTTATCAGTGGCTTTTCCGAGGCTTCGCCAGCATTCGCGCTCCGGAGCGCCCCCTCCACTCTTCAGAATTTCCGCTGTAGGGGAGCGCGGGGCAAAACGGTACAGCGGGACAAAACGGGATAATGAGACAAAAGGCCACTTTCCAATAACTTTTCTATGGTGGCGATGGTGGGGCAAAACGGGATTGAAAATCCGGATGCATCGTTGGGACAAAATGGGGCGTCGAGAAATTATTGGAAAATTGCGTTTTGCCCTCACTGTCCCGTTTTGCCCCACCGTCCCATTTTGCCCCGCACTCCCCTACTCGCATACTCGCTGTACGTATCGCGGCCGCTGAGAAGCGGAAGGGCGCATCTTCCGGCGTTTAGGCGAAAGAATCTGGACTTTACGCCCTTCTGTTTCTCAGCTGACGATATTATATGCCGGAACTCGTTCGGGCGTTTTTGTTTCGAGGTGTCGACGTTTTGTTACCGGAATGGAGAACGGGCCGCGGAGAGCGGCCAAGTTTATGAAAAGTTTTCCGCTTTCTTCGGCGTATAAATTTAGAGCTTAATACGGGGGAACGCCGGATGATATTAAAAGGAACGGGTGCGCTTCGCGCTCCGGGCCGTTCTCCGGACGATACTTTACGGGGAACGATGAGAGGATGGTACTTTAACTCGATACCTCGAGACTACTTTACCTCCATCATCCCGGCCGTTGCCACGATCTCGGGCTCTCGCCGCTCTCCTCGCGCTGCCGGTTACGATAGTCTCGGCGCTTTCCCCCGAACGCGTCTCGCACGAAGACGTCTCTCATATCCGGAGACGATTACGAGCCCGGCTAGTGCCCTGGCTGCGTGCAGCCCGGGAGATTGCCTCGGGCGAGAAACCACCTGGCTGAGGAATCCCGATTGGATCTCGGGGAAAGGGTTCTGACTCCGGCAACGAAATGACCACTCTCGTTACATTATCGGTTAAATTTAATATTTCGGGAGGCGGAGATTTCTACGGCGATCCGTTGAAATTTCGTCGAGATTTCGGTGAAATCCATTCCGTGTGATGTGGGGTTTGAGTTTATTATTATTTGAGCCCGTCGTACTTAGTTTTATAAGAAGGTTGACGTTGAGAAAGATAAACTAAGTATAGTAACCTCTTCAATAGTTTTCTATCTACGAAATCATCAATTATTTTTATTCATTATTATTATTTTTACTCTGAATCCGGGAATGAAATGACGAGTCTCGTTACATTATCGGTTAAATTTAATATTTCGGGAGGCGGAGATTTCTACGGCGATCCGTTGAAATTTCGTCGAGATTTCGGTGAAATACATTCCGTATGATGTGGGGTTTGAGTTTATTATTTTTTGAGCCCGTCGTACTTAGTTTTATAAGAAGGTTGACGTTGAGAAAGATAAACTAAGTATAGTAACCTGTTCAAAACTTTTCTATCTACGAAATCCTCAATTATTTTTATTCAATTATTTATTTTTTATAGTGGATTAACATTGTCCCGACTTTATGGAAACCTATCTCTCCCTTTGAAATATGGTCTTATGAAGTTATGATTTTTTTTTCGATTTTTCAAACCCATCATATTAATAAAAATGTTCTATCCACAAAATCATCAATTTTACCCTATTTTTTTTTTACAAATTGCGGATAGCGTAATAAAATTGTATAAAAAATTGTCCCAAGCCTATGTAATTCATAAAACCTATCCCTCGTATAAACTGCCTTCGATTTGTATATAAATTCCCGCACCGAGAAAAGAAAACAATTGAGTCAACAAAATGTGCGCTTACGGGTGGCGAAATAAATGTTTGGTTGATCGAAAGGAATCGTTGATCAAACTAACAGTCGAATCGAATTTTCCGTCACTTACTACAATCATTTCATCGGATCAACCAAAAATTTGTTTCGCCACCCGCCTTCGCTTCGTCGACTCAATCGAATTTTTTTCCCCAGCACCCGACACGACATCGCATCCATTCACCGAATATCGTCCAGCGTTAACGAGTTCCAAAGTCTCTCACCAAATTGCGCCGCGCCGAGTTGACACGGGTGCAAAAACACAAAAAAAAGTGCAAGAAGAAAGCTTTTGAAAATGCGCCAAATTCGATAAGCTGCACTGTGAACTCCAGAGAGCGTTGCACTTTATCGGATTACGAAACAGAGGCGCGCGGGGAAAGGTAGAGAAGGGGTCGGGGTGAGTGTCTTTCGCGAAGGAAAATTTTGTCTTTCCCTCTTTCCCGGCGCGGCGGAAAATAGTAAAGTATCTCATGAGCCTAGGTATAAAACCAGCTTACCGCGGAGGTAAGCGCGCGAAGTACTTTTATCCGGAGAGCGATAGAGTGAGCGGCGAGTCGGGACGCTCGCGAGAAGCCAAGTGTACCGTGCGAGACTGTTACGTGTGTACGGTGTGTATTTATACGTGGAGCACACGTCGGGCGCGACGAGCCCCACACCGAGACCGTCGTCTCGTCGGGGACGACACCCACGTGGCGCGGGCGCGGCGACGCGAAAATTAATGCACTATATAACCCGGGAAATGGGAGATAAAAAATAAAAAAAATAAAAAATAAATAAAAGTTTTCCCGAGGCCGAGTTTACGATCTTGAGCCAGTGGAGGATTGATCGAGCGGCGGGTCATCCTTTATCTACTGTACGGTGCTTTATCCTCACCGAGCCGCCCCCGCCGCCCAGCGCGCAGCTATCTCGACACTGCACCTACAATTTACCCCGGCTGGTACGAAGCCGGGATATAAAACTGCAGCTCTGATTCGGGAAAATGTCTCCCTCACGGAGTTTTTAAAAATAATTGGACATCAGGACCGGCCCTCGGATGACGAAGGGAAACAAAGTTGTTAATGGGTGAGCATGGGAAAGAAACGAGGTTTGAGTATGCGCCTTTATTTTCTTTTTTTTTTATGTGGAAGGTTTTGTGCTATTTAGAGGATTTTTTTAATAAAGGAAATCTGTGAGAGGGAACGGATTTAATGAGCGCGACGCATGGCCAGTTTTACCAGCGATCGTCGGTGTGTACTTCGACTGTATTCATTTGGGATGTTAATTTAAGGACACGTGATCGACTATAATTCGTCAACGGTTGATCGAAGCATCCGTAAAAAATACAGTCAAAATAGTCAAAAACATTGTAGAAAAAGGTTTGGGCATTTATGTATATGCACAAACACCAATATTAATAATACAAAAGCATTTGTATTGATTTATTAAATTTTCAATCTTACATCTAAAATTAAATGTTTGGACATTTAACAAATTTGTCAAACAATATGTCTCGTTAATTTTATATTCTTTTTATCCCGTTAAATTTTATTGTGTATTTTTTTTGTTTAAAAAGTACGGTTTGTTGAGGAAAAAGGATTTATAAAATTAACAGGAACAAGACTATGAAAGTTTGTAAATGAAAAAGATGTTTGCCAAAAGTCCTATAGCGCGTTTTTAGACGGGTTATCTATTATTTTCTAAATCACGCTCCTCGCTTCGGATAAAAAATTAATTTTGTAAATAGTTACTCGACGCGTATAAGCATAGAGAAGGTAGACTGAACAATGTTTTAAAAAATCGTACAATTAATACAAAGAGTGGGCTCTCGTCACGCGTTTAAATAGAAAAGTAAAAGAAGGGGTAGCGAAACGTACATCTGAAAAATGTAATCGGAAGAACGGCAGAGAGTGAAACGCGGTAGCGAGGCAATTGAATGTAGGTTGCTAGCAGTTCCGCAGCCGGAGCGTGTAAAAAGCGGATATTTCACGTGTAACACACTGCTGCTGCATAATATACAGAGGTATGCACACGCGGCTTCAGCCAGTTACATTTACAAAAAAAAATCTTAAAAAGTTGAAAATTGAAATTTTCATATCGTTTTTGCATAATGTTCCTTTATTCGTGAAACTTTTTCTACGAGACAGCATTTTCTGCATTTTTTGCTTCCTCGTCGAGGAAGCTTCGCGAATAAAGGAAGACTATGAGAAAGCGATATGAAAATTTCAATTTTCAACTTTTATGACGAAGCGACATGAAAATGTTTAATTTCCATTTTTATGAGGAAGCGATGTGAAAATTTCATTTTTCGACTTTTATGAAGATCCGATCTTTTGATGCGTAAAGTGTTATCGGGCAAAAAATACACCTTATTCGAAACATTCAAAAATTTGAGAATCTCATAAAATTTAAACGATTAGATCAATTTCGCCAAATGTAATACCAAACGTTGTACAGCGTTAGTTCATTCAGGTGTCAATTAAAAAATCGATACCTCCATGCAGCCAACAGGGAGACTCGTTATATAACATATTACATACTCGTGATGATACGTATTGACATATTAAATATTGAAGCTTGCTCTTCGCTCGAGCGTAACTGCACGATAAAAAAAGCTTGGACATTTATCAAATTTGTCAAACATTATTGACCGACTGTTCGCCAATAATCTCTGTCCCGTTAATTTTATGTATATTTTTTCTTTTATATATATTTTACAATTTATTTTTTTAGTTTAAAAAGTACGTTTCGTTGACATAAAACAAAAACCCAAATTACTAAAATTAATAGAAACTAAGCTATGGAATTTTGTTCCATAAAAAAATAAAGAAACAGATGTTTGACAAAAATCCTACAGCGCGTTTTGTAAAAGATTGTAAATATGTACTTATTCCGAGTCCAAATTACAAGTTTATCGATTGCACTACCGCTTAACCAATGTTTAAAAAAATCGTACGATTGACAACGAGAAACAGTCTCGTCGCGCGCTTAAAGAAAAAATAAAAATAAGAGAAACCGTCGCAAAGCGTACTTCTGAAAAATGTAATCGGAAGAACGTCAGAGAGTGAAGCGCGGTTGCGAGGCAATTGAATGCGGGTTGCTAGCAGTTTCGCAGTCGGAGCGTGTAAAAAAGCGGGTATCTCGCGTGTAACACACTGCTACTCCGTAATATACAGCGCTATGCACACGCAGCTCCAGTCAGTTACATTAAAAAATAATAATAAAAAAGAAACAAAAAAAAAAGAAGAGATAAAAAAAAGACCTGAAGCAGCAGTCAGGGAGACTCGTTATCACGCGAGAGCGCACGGGCGAACGTGAGCCCGCACACGTGTGTCCACGGGGGAACGAGACTTTGTGAAAGCGAGCGGACTCGCGAACGCTTCAAAGCTTTAACGCTGCGTGCGACACCCCCTCAACGTTACGCTGTAAGGCTACTCTCGCTTGTGCGTTTACACTAGATTACATCACAATGCATATTCACCGTCGCTGCAGCTCGCTCCTTTTTTGTTTAATTTATTTTCTACCTACTGACGACCCTCACCGTCGCCGGCGCGAAAGCCCTTGCGACAAAATGCGGATATGTGCACTTCATCTGCGCGAGAAGACGCTCGGGCTCTTCATGTGCCCAAATGTCTCGTCACTTTTTTTTTACAAATTTAACAACATTCACGTAAACTATATACTTTATTTTACGATATACATTTGCCAATTCTTCTATCTGTAGTTTCATTAAAATAATTACATTCGTTTATGAGTAACGATCGATGAGTGGTATATCAGAAGAGAAAGAACGAGTTCTCTTTCTCGCGAGACAGCGTCAACACACCGGGAAGGTCGAGGGATGCGAATGAAAAAAAAAATTCTTCTATCTTGATTTACCAAACATCGATCGCGTTCAGGTTAGTCAGAAGGTACTCTGGCGTTTACGTGAGAGCGAGGTAGAATTTCTTTCTTTTTTTATCACTGTATTTACATCAATCGCGACGAGCGACACGGCAACGAAAGTCTGCGGGTCGAATTGGAGAATAAAAAAATAATAATAAAAAAAATAATATATGAGTGATATGTAACTTAAAATCTTGGTTTCGGAGTCGGCGAGAACTCGGTTTAATGTACAGTAGCCCGGAGATATCAAAGAGAAAAGTAATAAAAATAAATAATGTGTCGTAAGAAAATTCGAGTAACGAAACAGAGTGAAGAAATTATATAAGGCGTAAAGTATTGTGTAACTTTTTATGGGAAAATCGCGAGGCCGTTACAACGCGCGCGGCTCTGAGGGGAGGGCTGGGGGTCTGTAAAAAAAATATGCCGGCGCGTCCTAACGTTCTCAGCTCACAAAAATATTCTTCACGATTCTTTTGTAGGCTCTTTTGCTTCTTCTCTTCTCGTTTTTGTTTGCTTGCATTTTTTTTTTTCAATTTATTTTTTTTCTTCGTAAGGTTTCCGTTGATTTTCGTTCCCCTTTCGTTGGTTAGTTGTTGTTCTGTTCCATCTTCATCGTGCCGAGCTCTTCGAGCATGGCTTGAAGACCCTCGGGAACACGACCGGAATCCAATTCCATACCCCAGGCGCGATACTGAAAGCAAAGAAGATAAGAAAACATGCCGGCAGAGAGATGGAGTGTGAAGTCCCGGTGACGCAATGAAACCGATGCAAGGACGGTGAGTAAAGGATATAGGATCGTTGATACTTAAGTGTTCTTGGATGGCGGAGGATCGGTGTCGGGTTTCCCGTGGAAGCCGAGTCGCGGGTGGAAACGCGGCTCTTCGGGTGTCTTCTCTTGGTTCGTTGTTTATTTTACCTTTTTTTCCACTCACGAAAAGTTAGCACGGCGAAAAATAAAACCGAAAAAGAGAAACTTTCCGGTTTTTTTTAATATTATTTTTTTTCGTCACTATGTGTTTCTTGGGGAGCGGAAATAAAAACGGGGCTTCCGCGCCGGTGAAGATGGAAAACAAATTCTGGAGCACTTATTTTTTGTCACGATAACGGGTTACATTTCCGTGCTAATAAATTTTGGTATGAGCGTACCGATTGTTTCTTTCGCATAGAAGATTCGGAATTCCGCGCACGAATCTCGCCCGAGGCAGAACCGCGCGTCGGTGAATTCGCCGACGGGGACAAATAGAAAAAAAGTATCGATCGGCGTAAAACGGTGGTTCAGCTTTTATGGTTTGTATTGTAAACGGTACGCGATATTTCCCATGTTCTCTCATCGGGCAAAAATATTTTGCATATTTTGCATATATAAGGCATCCTCCATCAACTCTAACGCTTTTTTCTTGACCCTCTCTGATCTGTTCCGTAATTGGTCAAATTGCAGTACTCTCTGTGCGTTTTTTCAGATTTTTTAATACACTCATTTCAAAAAAGATTTTTTTTTTATTGTATATCTTGAACGAGAGAGCTCGGACAAAAAAAGTCAGAACAAAAAAGTAAAATTTTTTCATAAACTATTCAATACAATATGTCTTATATATTTTATTTTATCATGAAGTATTTCTTCAGCAAAAAAACTTATATTAAAACCATTTTTTTTGTAATTTGGCCAATTAAGAATTTTTTTTTTGGTTGAGAAATAAATGGTCGAGTTGGCGGAGAATGCCTCATGTATATAAAAAAAAAAAACGATCGCGCTCGTTTTTACTATCGATAGAGTTATGCTGTTCGTCAACAAGGTGGGTGTGGAGAATAATTTCATGGTTGTGGAGGCGATCGTTATGAAGGACGAGTGTAAACGTGCGACGACAAATAAAAAAAATATATATTTAATTTTTTTGTTCATAAATTGTTCAATTCACCATTTCGAGCTCCTTCCTCAGTGCGATAACAGCTTTCTCACGATCGGCCACGAGCTCCTCCAAGTACTGGTAACGAAGCTTCTTTCGGGCGCGGCACTCCCTCGCACTCTGCCTACTGCGCTCTGCAAAAAATAATCACATCGTTAGTAAAATAGTCAAATACATTTCGGTCATCAAATTTTTAAAAATCTACGATAAAAACGAATCCTGACGCTATCGACCACAAAAATTGTCCGGCCAAAGTCGACGATGTAGTAACGACGATGTCACTACAATGCATTGTTACAATTACTGTTGTGTTGCTGAGGAAGCTTTGTTTTGGTTAAAAAAAAATTACGAGATTTTAATAAAAACCGTTTTCAGAATGAAGCCGAAAATACAAAACATGCTTTTTCATAGAAAAAGGTTCGCGAATAAAGGAACATTATGAGAACGCGATATGAAAATTTCAATTTTCAACTTTTATGAGGAAGCGTTATGAAAATTTCAGTTTTCAACTTTTTTTGTTTCATTATTACCGTGACCGCTACCTCCGCGTTCGTTCTGCTAATATTTATTATTATCATTATTATTACTATTGAATAAAAATCAACACAGTTAGGAAATAAGAAAAAATAGTCGATCCAAAATTGACCTGGGACTGTATGAGCAAGCATCGTGATAGAGTTTGTACCGCGAAGTCTCGTTCACGTGGTTAATTCAGCCGAGTTGATTACCAGAGTTTACTACAATTGTAACGACGCCTCGTTACAATGGGCCGTAGATCCAGTGCCCTTACAACAACGCGCTACCAAAACCGCAGGGGAATATCTCCAACGCCGCGCTCCACGAAATGCACGTCCTTCCGATTTTCGGTAAGCCAGTATGTGCTGGATAGTGGAATCGGTATATTATAGGAAACAACCGAGGGCGAAATTGCAAATTTCTTACATCACTTGCCAGAAGTAATAAAGCGTTTTACGATCGCCCGGTGGTTATTATCACCCCCCGAGACCCACTTCGCGGAGAGTCGTTTCGAGATCGTTTCGCGGGGGCGAGAAGACATACACACAACCCAGGTAAGACGGTAAGATGGAAGTGTGTCGAAAGCTCCGGGGAAAAGCTCACCAGACTTTGTGTGTTATCACTCCTGACGAATGAGGCGAGAGGAGGGTGTCGATCGAGTTTCACCCCAACCAACCCCCCCCCCCCTGCCGCACCTCGTTCGCGACAAAAGAGCTCGAGGCCGTAAAGAAGATAAAGATATATATATAGGACGGTAACATCGTCAGATATCCGAACGGTACCGAAAAATAAAGTTATCCCACATTTGCCGCCGTCCCTCTCGCATCCAGCTAACCGGAAATGGACCGGGAGAAAACGGGAAAGTTTGCGGATCTCGTCGTACAGTTACGAGGTGGATGACGGCGAGGGCGAACCGGGATCGCGCTTGTATTCCGCGGTAAAGGACGGTGCGAGGTGCTTTCGGGTTTTCGCGACCCGACCCGGTTAAGGTGGGGGAAAACGGGATCCTAGGCAAAGGACCGAACAAACGGAGGTGAGACGGGTGAGAAAAAAAGGAAATGGAAATGAAAAGTATAAAGGAATAAAAAAGGGGGGGGAAGTGTTACGGGGGAGAAGTGGGGGACCGAGGAAAGGTTGTGCAGACTTGTGTGTGCGAGGGGTCGTCGTGGAAGAGCTATTCGGCGCCGGAGGAAAGTACGAGGCCGATTATAAAGTTTCCAGGACGGAAATAAAAAGAAGGTTTTTACTTTTTTTTATTATTTTTGAGAAAATGACATTCTTGCGTTGCTCCACGATTTCATGGGAGACGGGCCCAAAGCTGTGAGTCTCGGTCTCACCGGTGCCGAGAACGTTCGGTAATCTTGTTTCCTCTGGGGTGTAAAACTGGGCTGCAATACCGGGCGCGAAGGCGAAACGGGCAAGTCACGCGTTCTCGCTTGCCGAAGGCGCTTATTTTGCGGCCTGGCGAAACATTGTGGTATTGCAAAGTAAAAAGGGCGTTTTTACGGTTATTTGTTTACTTTTGCTTCCTCGTAGGGGGAACTTTGAAGTGAATTCTTTTTTTTCGATATTTTCATGTACAGATTTTCAGAATGTTCCAAAACGTCGAAAGAGCACATTTACACAAAATGTACAATTGAACAGTCTGTAACTCGAGCACGGCTTCATCAATTGGATTGAAATGTGGCGCGCATGTAGGGCAGTTCGGTCTGTTTGTTACAATTCTCGCAATTATTGACACATTCGGTCAGATTTTATAAAACTTTGAATTTTTTTTTAACTATCGGGCTTTTTGATTGTATTGTATTGTATTGTATTGACTTTTTTATTTTGAGTCATTGGGCTGAAACTTTCTGCAGAAGTAGACCGACATCACCCAATTCTAACGATTAAAGTGGGCAAGAATCGATCCTTATCGCGTTCTTATTTTATATGACAATTAAAAAGGATATTTAAATCATCAACATTTTTTAAAAAGAATCTTTTTTCAACTTATAGAGAAACCTTTATTTTCTTACATACCAAAAATAGTGCAAAGTAACTTGCACATGGTTTCCTGATTTATTACAATTTTGCACATAACTTCCCCAATGAGCAAACCAAACCTTGATCAGAGAACTTTCTCGTAGAGAAAGCAACGTGCAACATGCAAAAAAAAAATACTTTTATTTATTTATTATTTTCGAGACAATAACGTTCTTATGAAATTCCACGACTCCAAGGGCGAAGAAAGCTGCAGCTCTTGGTCTGACTGTTACCGAGTCCGTTTAGTAATCTCCATCCGTCTGGCCGTGCAAAGGGGGTTTGCAATACCAGAAGCGAAGGGAAACCGGCCAAGAGTTACGCGTACTCTCTTACCGGCGGCGCTTATTTCGCGTCTTGGCGAAACATCGCGGAATTGCAAAATACACCCTTCACAAAACCAACCGCTTGACAACGCCCGGGCAGAGAAGTCCTCGAAGTGCACAGCTCGGCAAATGTGTGTGTGTTTGTGTGTGACGTCGAGGTAACAGTGGAACGTTTGCAAGCACCACGGCTGCAGTAAACAGCATAAATATTCATTCGGAAAATAGATAAATATTCGTGGGGAAAGTGTGAGGGAGGATAACGGAGAGCAACCGAGCCATTTACGTATCCACTCCGACTGTGGAACCATTTAATGCTGCTAGGCGTTATACGACATAAAGCGTATAATAAATGGGGTAGAGGTGAAATCAAAAGAGTTTTTTTTTTGCGGGATTTTTTTTCGATCGATATATAGGCACTCTGGCGTAGAGTCGCGCATACTAGGGTGGACGGGGCAAAACGGACCAGTGTGCTCCATGTGAGATACGTTTTCTTTTTTACGTTTCGCGAAATATTTTACAGATCCATTTTGCTCCTCATTCATTTTTCAAGGCTTGACTTGCAGAATGAGCAAACAAAAAACAAAGTCTAAGTCTTATTTACTGCAAAATTGAGTAAACTTTTGGATAAAAAGAGCAAAAGGAACCCGTGTACTCCATTCGCCATGACTTATTTTTTATGTCCCGCGAAAAAATTGTATAGGTCCATATTGTCCCCAGTTCCAAATTTTTTTAAAATCTGTTTCTTATTCAGCGTTCAAAACTGAGCAAGATTTACTTCTAAAATAATTAATTAACTCCGCGAATCTTTTTTTGTTGTCACGAGCCGTTTAAGTCCCAGCGCTCAGGGCTTCGACTCCAAAGGAATAAAATTTAACAATTTTATATCTTCGCCCTCATTACAATTCCACAAATTCTATGCTCGAATTTTGAGACCTTTCTTTTCTTTCCCTATATATTTTCAATTTTATTCAATTATCCTTTCCGCTTGTTTCCTCCCGTCTTACCGCATATATTGTTTTTGGGGGGAGGGGGAGGGGGGAAGGGGGGAGGGTCTGCACACTGCCCCGGGCAGTGTGCAGACTTATGTGGGTATTCGGGTTTCCCGGTCTTCCGCCCAGGGGCCAAAGTGATTCGGTATCGGCCGAAAGAAATTGGTCAAGTCCTGTGAGAATCGCCGTCAGTGGTGGTCGAAGGGTCGTCTTCACGTTTTAGATATTTTACTTTTTTTTCACTAACCGAGCTTGGCTCTCATGTCCGCCTTGTCGGACGCCTTCCTTCCGGGCTTGCGTCCTCGCTTGCCCCCCTCTTTCCGGTCTCCGCGGGAACCCTCCTGAAACGTGAAAGATATCGAGGGTAAGATATCGTTTAGCTTAGCATCGGGCGAGCAGGTCTACAAGGGATACGGTTAGGACACAAGGGTAGATACAGAGGCGACGTCTTATCCGGGCATTCTCTCGCGTTTCACGACGGACGTAAAACTCTCCCGTGGGTGCCCGAAACTGTTCGACGTGTTCTTGGGAAAACCATTCACGAAAACGCAACACGGAAGCCAATTTTTTATCGATCTTATAGTGACTTTTGTACATCTTAACCGTAAATTTTGCGAAGCAAGGTTCTTAATATACACTGGTCATCGCTGACCTTTACTACTTTGAATTCCTCTCGGTACGATAAAAGAGGGACAAGGGATAAGATCGAGACTAATAAATATGAGCGTATTGTATTAACTTCAAATTTAATCCTAATTCTTATCTTAAGTCAGTTGCTGCTCGCTCTGACCACCGATTGATTATCGATTAATCAATTTTGATTGAGCATTGTCCGTTTCTTATGAAATAAAAAAACAAATAAATACAATTTTATAAAACTTGAAATAGTGAGAGAAAAAATCTTATGGCTGTACATTTTAAACGTTCGTGGAACGTAATTTTTCTTGTTTAGTTACTATTTATGATGTTTATTACTATTATGATGATGATTATTATTATTAAGCTTAAAGTACAGGTGTAACTAAAGTGGAACGCAAGTGCAAGGTTGAACAGTCATATGTCGAGCCAGATAAGGCTCGACATATGACATATGGCACTTGCGGAAACCTTGAAATAATGATTGTAACGTATATTATAATATACGTTATAAATATAATAAACGATTGTAAAACGTAACTTTTCTTGTTTAGTTACTATTATTACTATTACGATGATTATTACTACTAAGCTTAAAGTACAATAGTTATTGAAGTGCAACGCAAGTGCAAAGTAGAAAAAATTCATACGTCGAGGCAGATAAGTCGCGATATATGACATATGACACTTGCGGAAACCTTGAAGTAGTGATTTAAAAAAATGTCATATCTGAATATTTCAAACGATTGTAAAACGTAACTTTTCTTGTTTAGTTACTATTATTACTATTACGATGAATTATTACTATTAAGCTCAAAGTACAAGAGTAATTAAAGAGGAACGCAAGTGCAAAGTAGAAAAAATTCATACGTCGAGGCAGATAAGACGCGACGGAGTGGACGCTTGCGAAAAAAAAAGTGTCGGAAAATTCACACCTTTATAGTTCGCACGTAGTCCGAGGTTTGTGATAGCTTTCTACGGTTATTAGCTATGCATACTCTCGCCCACGGGTGACAAAATACAAATTCCCTTGGGCTCTCGCAAGCTTCCCCGTCGACGCCGGCCACTATGTCTTTCTCGTAGATTTTTCTTTTTTTTCCCCCTGTCGTTCACGAAGAGCGACCAGCTGCTCCACGGGCGGACCGGGGATGTTTACCTCCGTTCTATACTCCCTCAATCCTATCTGGTATTAAATCTCCTCGAATCCCCTTTCTTGCCTCGCGTACACGTCCGGTTCTTTTTCCTTTTTTTATTTTTTTTAACTTTCGCCCCCGGCGCCGGCGCTATAGTTCCATAACGGTTTTTTTTTTTTTTTTTTTTTTTTTTGGCTCACGAACGAACCGGTCCACTCTTTCGCTTCTCATTCTCTTATCCACCTCTCGCCTCCCATATCCGTTCCACGTCTCTGTTCGTCCATTCAGTTTTTAGTCCTCGCAATCTCTCGGACCTTTGTCGACCGACGCTTATCAAACGTGCAACCTGCCTGGATATCTAACGGACATTTCAACTTTCGATTATTTTTTTTTCTATTAGAGATCCGGCGAGCTTCGAAGTTAAATTATAAAATAGTAAAATGTTTCGCGCATGCGTGTTCGAGATTGTCATTTTTTTTAATAATCAAGTTTAAGTTTGGCATCCTGAAAATATTAAATAGTTGAAAACTGACCCTGTATTGCAACGATGGATAAAAATAGTAAGGGATTTTGTGAAAAGAACGAGGCATAATAAACATTTAAAGTCAGTTCAAGGAAGGTCATTTGCATGTCTCTTCAAGGACAAGCGAAATTCAAGGACTTTTCAAGGGCTGGCATTTCAAGAATGACGAAACAGAACCACGTCATCGGTCCGAAAGTTCTCATCGTCAAACGTCAAGTCGTCAAGTCGCCATTCGTCTGAATGACGAAAGTAAATAATGTGACTAGTCTAGTCTAGTCTAGTGAATATGAACCATAAATGTTCGGCACGAGTCGATTGTCATTAACGACTTTCCGATAAACACTATTCGGAAGAATGATGATTCGGCGTTTTGACGTTTGTAAATTTAACGATTCGCGGAAATGAAGTTCCGTCAAATTAATATTCATAAAAATGACGTTCGGTTAAACGACAATTCAGAGGAATAACAATAGGCCAATTACTACTTCCAAACAGTAACGTTCGTTGAAATGAATATTCGGAGTAACAAAGTTTCGGAAATTTGACGATTCGCAAAAATACAGATTCGGTGGTTTACGGATCGGAAAAAAAGTTTCAGAAGTTTGACTATTGGGATGAAGTGCGTTCGGTCCCATGATTTTCGGCCATACGACAATTCGGCCTATTTGTAGGTCGGCAAAATTTGGCTCAGACGAAATACCATCGATATAACACAGTTATTAACGAGACTGTTTTTTTTTTTTTTTTAATAACAAATTCCTTCACGGACTAATGAAAGAGGGAAAGCCATTTTTATTAATCCATTCATTTGCTACGTCGCGTTTTAATAACGCTGATAAATGTTGAGGATGATGAATTCCCATCGAAGAAGGATCCTCCACCGTGATTAAGAAGCAGGAAGCCACGTACGTACATAAAGCCTCCAGTAAGAAGCCGTTAATAACGCGTCTGCGAGTATCCCAGGCTCGGGGGAGTATAATTCCGTTAATAATGGAAGTACGAGGAGACGTCTCGAAATTTCCTCGAGGAGTTGAAGAACGAGAAACCGTCTCTCCTCTCCATCCGTCTATCGCAGCCTGCACCGCGGCAGGCACCCGCGAAATTTCGTCGCGACTCGAGCCAACCGACGAATGGTATTTACATAGTCTAATTAAAGAGTTCTCGTCGCCGAGGTCGGAGAGCGAAATAAGAAGAGGAAAATAAATGTAACAGACGAGGTAACCGAGAAACGCGACGCGGAAAAACAAATTCCTTTCCAGGAACCATCGAGAACAAAAAAAACCCAAACCCACCGAGTTCCAAACTTGGTAACTTTAGACTAACTTTGACACTATTTTGATCTTGGTTAAGGCTGTCGGAGATATTCATGAATTTTTCGTAACGGACAAAATTAATAAATCGCACTCATTATTACAAATTCATTAACATCAATATTATGATTATTATGATTATTATGATTATTATGATTATCATGATTATTATGATTATTGTGATTATTATGATTATTATGATTATTATGATTATTATGATTATTATGATTATTATGATTATTGTGATTATTATGATTATTATTGGTGTTGTTGTTATTAGCGATCGAGGGCTTTGCGTCCGCTCGGTTATTTTACTTCATTTTAATTTAATTTAATTATCCGCGCAAACGGAATCGTCTAGTGATTCAAAACGGATGTGTCCATTCGCACGGCTCCGTATACAGTCTACGGTGTACAAGAGACCATCAACAGAGTAAATGGCGTATCCTGTGGGTATCCTGTGGGTAATTATACCGTCTGCTTAAGGATCAAGGTAGTGTTTCGTCGCGCCCTTACTGTTGCAATTTGATATACGAGCTAACCGTACACCTCCCGTTGTCGCCCGCCATTCTCCGCTTTAATAAACAACTATTGCTTTTATATGTATGTTTGCAAGTGCCCGAAATTCCCATCTATCCAGTGTAGACTTTACAGCTGGTCGGTCTGCACAGCTATCGCAGAAGCGCAGAAGCTATGTGATAGATTTATCACATAGGGTAAAAGTGGTGAATATGGCCCACCTCGATTACCACGCAAATCAATGATATATGGACCGGGCCATATTCCCCACTTTCACCCTAACCAGAGTTTTGCGCCCAATGTTGTCGTAACTTCGCACGGTCATCTCGAACACCCAAGCAAGATTATCCGCTCCAATTCGTCCTTTCATTCACATTTCCAATGCTCGTATCTAAACAACTATTGCGTTTTTTTTTTTTTAAACGGCTTTGTAACTTTCCTCAGTTCGCGACCAACGACCCGCCAGCAAAGTGTGCCAAAGACAACCTGAATCGCTTCAGTTACGGAAGAAGAAACTAATCGTAACTGCGACATTTCTCGTGTCTGTCCAACTCGGGAGTTATCCTCTCCGTAAGCCAGTGTACAACTGTCTCTCGGAGCGAAACCGTGCGACGCGGAGAGCGTTGGTCCCGTTCGTCGTCTGGGGAAAATCGTTGGAACACAACCTTTCGTCCCTCCCCGGACCCGCCTCGCACCCCATCCGCAAGCCCCGCGGTAAAGAGGATTTCCCCGGCGGGGTAAAGTGGCGTAATTAAAGAGTTTCCTTGAGAGAAATGGCAAAGTCCTCGGTTAGCCCGGACGCAGTTGGTATCCACGAGCTTTAGCGGGAATAATTCTGGTCCCGAGCCTTCGTCCGGGACTCCACTCCCCTTCGCTCTTTGCGGTGATAATGAAAAGGCGTATAAGCGCGTTTAATCGAGGACCGTGTCAATCCGTGACTCCTCGCTACGTAGCCGGAGGAAAGTTTAAATGCGACTTTTTCACCGCCACTTCAAATCCAATTTAATTACTTTTTGCACAAAAAAAAAGACTTCGCTGCGCTAAAACGACTGACAAAAAGGACGAATGCTTTTTGCAACTTAAAAAATGTATATTAAAATTTGAATTTCGTCTTTGGGGTTTATCACTGCCTGCCGCGTAAAGCAATCAAGCCAGGTTTCGGGGGTTCGAGTTTTCCCTCGCGCAAAGCGCGTTGAATGGAGAACCGCGTCAATGCCTGACTCTTCGTTACATAAATGGACGGGAGTTTGAAGGCGACTTTTTCACCGACGTTTAAAGTCCAAATACTTCACTGCCCTAAAACGACCGACAAAAAGAACGAACGCTTTTGCGACTTGAAAAATTTATACCAGCCTTAAAATGAGAATTTTGTCTTTGGGGTTCATTACTCGCTGCCACGTAAAGCAATCAAGCGAGGGGTCGAGTTAGAGTTTTCCATCGCGTAAAGCGCGTTTAATCGAGACCGTGTCAATCCGTGACTCTTCGCTGCACAGCTGGACTTTAAAGGCGACTTTTTCACCGCCACACTAAGAAAAAAAATTGGTTGGATTAACCAAAGCTGTTATTTGTTTGGTACAAATAAAGCATTGTTTTGTTAAACGATTATTTGCTTAAATTTATTCAAAATTTCTTGATTGAAACGAACATATATGTGTATATGTGTTGTACGAACAAAATACACCTTTGAACGTATGTCACCGCGCGTTTGCTTAATCCAACCATTTATTTTCCTCAGCACATTTAAAACCGAATTTAGTAATTTAAAAAAAGTCCTCTATCCTTTACTGCCCTAAAACGAGACAAAAAATTTTTTTTGCAACTTGAAAAAATATATAAACCTTAAAATTTTGATTTTGTCTTCGGGGTTTATTACTCCCTGCCGTGTGAGGTGAGGAAGCCAGGGTCGGGTTCGAGCTTTGCCTCGCGTAAAGCGCGCAGCGCCGTTGTCGTTTAAAGAGCCCATTATATGACGAACGTGTCGCGGAAACGAACAGGCCGTACTCTCGGGTGGACAAAGGCGTCTCGTTTGCAGCGGATCGTTTCTGCGAAACCCGACGGAAACCCCTCCCGATGGATACTGGCCATCGGCGGGGCAGTGAAAAATCGCCGTTTCACATCTCTCCAATCCCTCGGTCGGCAAATAACATGCGTGCAATAGTCCACGGCGTACAATTTATCGGGGAACAGGCAGAACCTCCCGACATACCACGATACAGCGGAGTGCATATGCATATTATATACGACATATATCGAGCTTTTTGGGATTTTTATGGCTTAAATATGTCCCTGTATATTTGTCATATAATGAAAAATTATAATTTATATAAATGAAGTATTATTTTATTAAAATTTAATAAATCTTGAAATTTAGTTTAATAAGATGGGAGAGGTTGGACGGATAAATTTAAAAGAATTAATTATCGTATAACCTCCCGATATACCACGAAACAACAGAGTGCATATGCATATTATGTACCGCATATATCGAGCTTTTTGGGATTTTTATGGCTTAAATATGTCCCTGTATATTTGTCATATAATGAAAAATTATAATTTATATAAATGAAGTATTATTTTATTAAAATTTAATAAATCTTGAAATTTAGTTTAATAAGATGGGAGAGGTTGGACGGAAAAATTTTAAAGAATTAATTATCGTATAACATACGAATTCTCATGCTAAAGCAGGAATTGTCTCATTCATGCTCTACCAATTATTTACAATAAACAAATAAATAAATAAATAAACATTTTTCAAAACTACAGATACAAAGCGATCCCGAGGTTGCCGGCTAATTTTCAATCAAACGATAAAATATGTGCGTTTATAATTTCGCGCGTGACTCAGCATATTTGCGCATCGTTCGATCTAGAGCGAGCACGATTCGATGCCGATATTGCCAATAACAAAGTGCACTCCCGACCGGGACTGTTTTAATTACAATCGTCCCGTTTAAATAGATCGCGAGCAATAACAATTGTTTATTTATTCTTTCGCTGGTGGACAGAGTTTAATTAAATTGCCAATCGATGAAAACCCGATTCCTAAAAAAAATTATGAGTTGTCGATAGAATTCGAGACATCGCGCGTAGGCAAAGGTAGATTTTTTGGGATCTTGAGAATCTTTTTTTTTTTTGCCATCTCATTGTTTCGCCGCAGAGGCCGCGGAATGCAAACCGCGCCACTCTGAATCGCACGGCAGGAAGAGAGTGGTAGTCTCGTAATTCTCAGCGAGCCTGACTCGGCGCTATTCTGGCAACATCTGGCCCCGGACTGGCCCCGTCGTTCCTGGCACAAAAATGAAACCTCACGCACGGAGGTTTATTTCGCAGGCGGACAGTTTGAGTAAATGTCCTATCGATGAAAAACCCGATTCTCAAAAAATCGTGGATTATCAAAATTCGAATAATCATGGATTATCGGAATTCGAAAAATGATGGCTTATCGAAATTCGAATAATCGCGAATTATCGGAATTTGAAACATCATGGATTATCAGAATTCAAATAATCGTGGATTATCGGAATTCGAAAAATAATGGATTATCGGAATTCGAATAATCATGGATTATCGGAATTCGAATAATCATGGATTATCGGAATTCGAATAATCATGGATTATCGGAATTCGAATAATCATGAATTATCGGAATTCGAATAATCATGGATTATCGGAATTCGAATAATCATGGATTATCGGAATTCGAATAATCATGGATTATCAGAATTCGAATAATCATGGATTATCGGAATTCGCATAATCATGGATTATCGAAATTCGAATAATCGTGGATTATCGGAATTCGAATAATCGTGGATTATCGGAATTCGAAAAATGATGGATTATCGGAATTTGAATAATCATGGATTATCCGAATTCTAAAAATGATGAATTGTCGAAATTCCAAAAATTATAGACTATCGGTCTACTTTTCAGGATCTTGAGAATCTTTTTATGCCATCTCATTGTTTCCCCTCGTAGTCCGCGGAACACGAACCGCGCCACTCCGAATCGCACGGCAGGAAGAGAGTGGTAGCCTCGTAATTCTCGGCGAGGCTGGCTCGGCGCTATTCTGGCAAAGCCGGCCTAGCCCCGCCGTTCCCGGCATAACAATGAAACCTCACGCACGGAGCCGGCAGAGGGATGGATGTTTTGCGGGTACGTAGTGAAACGAACAATGCCTCTGTGAACCGCTAAACGGCGTCGCACAACGAGAGCAGAGTCGTTGGATGCCGCAATGAGCGACGCTGACGATCGTGGAAACCCGGCGCACGTGAGTTTCATAATTTACCTGTAAAAAAAAAAAAAAAAAAAAAAAAAAATTATTCAAGTCCCATCGTCGACGTCATCGCTATACATTCGCGATCGTCCGGTCCGTCGGCAGGTCCGGCACGGATCCCGTCGGCGAGGCGCATAGCGCAGCTTCCGGCGAGGGAAGGGAACTGGTCCGATTATTCACGAGCCATAACTACTTCCTCTCGCTGGACCGAACGTTTACCAGTGGAGAGGAGCGCGAGAGCCCTGCCTACGTACGGCACGCATTGGAGGCCGCGGTCGGTGTGGGGTGTCCGATCGACGCGAAAGAGAGCAGCGGTGTTGTTCGATCCTCGTCTCACGGG
The DNA here is from genome assembly GCA_917499995.1 of Ichneumon xanthorius. Lineage (NCBI taxonomy): Eukaryota > Metazoa > Arthropoda > Insecta > Hymenoptera > Ichneumonidae > Ichneumon > Ichneumon xanthorius. The sequence goes on along the minus strand of OU824205.1, from coordinate 11,596,215 downwards.
CGGCGAGTCCAAGTTCGATTTTACAGAGGCAATTTTTTTTATTTATTTTTTTCCTTAGTTAGTTCGGTATTGATGGAGAATCGTGGATTGATTATTGCGCTTGTTTCCAGATGAGCTTTTGTAGGCGCCGCTGAGCGAAAGGAATCTTTTTCTTTAGTGAGCAACTTTTTTAAGGAATGAATAAATAATCAATTGTTGGAACGAATTTACCGTTGTTGGATTGTTTGTATTACAGCGGTGAAAAATTAATAAATGAAATTATGCGAGTAGAAGCATCGTTGTTCGGAGATTATTATAGGTGAATATATCGTTGTTAGGAGAATAATTGTTCGGTGAGCAAAGACACCGTTTTTTGAAGATACATACCGAAAATTGAGACTCTTCGCAAAATGGCTTTAGAGAAAAAATACGACACAATGATAAATTCTCCGCTCGTCGTCTCAAACCCAAAAACAATTTTTTTAAGGAATGAATAAATAAACAATTACTGCAACGAATTTACCGCAATTGCTGAATTGTTTGTATTACAGCGGTGAAAAATTAATAAATGAAATTATGCGAGTCGAAGCATCGTTGTTCGGAGAATATTATAGGTGAATATATCGTTGTTAGGAGAATAATTGTTCGGTGAGCAAAGACACCGTTTTTTGAAGATACATACCGAAAATTGAAACTCTTCGCAAAATGGCTTTAGAGAAAAAATACGACACAATGATAAATTCTCCGCTCGTAGTCTCAAACCCGAATCCACTTATCTGTCTCCCATCTTAATCTTTTAACGCGTAAACTCACGGCAGAAGCGAAAAACAATCGTTCCGCCACCCTCGACAAGAAAACGAAGATTCGTTCAGCCGTTTCGACGAACCCAAGAAATAGAAGCGAGAAAATACCTTCGAAAGCAACGATGTTGATAATAAAATAAATAGACAAAGAAATATCGTTACGACATAACATTGTCGATACGGTTTCTGATCATTTGCACTCTACGCTACTTCGGTTCATTGGGCTTGCCCGTTTTTACTAAATAAATAAATATATAAATAAATATATAAATAAATATATAAATAAATATATAAATAAATAAATAAATAAATAAATAAATAAATAAATAAATAAATAAATAAATATAGATAATCGTTCTTCGAAGGTTTCAATCGACGTTTAATTCCTCCGGAGAACAACTATCGGTGGCGCGTATGACCGAATTACAATGCACGCTTGGTAGTTTCGAATTAATGCCTATTACCGTCGAGTATTGTTACAACGGCAGATGCGCCACTCTCACGAGTTAGGCACGCTCTGGGAAATTCAAGAATAACAATAATGATAATGCCTCGGTGAATTGTGGTAGGGCAGGATCGGTGTGCTCGCGACATTTGGCATTTGCGAGCAGTTAGCGATGTAGACCAAGGGAAGCGTCGGGCGAATGGGTGTGGCACGGAGATATATACATACAGTCACACTCGCGCGCACATACGCGCGTATCATACATAGCGATAATGTCTCTCGTAACCGAATACACACCGTTAATAACGACGCGACACGCTCTTCGCTGTTTGCCCGACAATATAATAAGCATAAATTTCGCGAGCAAACAGAGGAGAGATGGGAGTCGAAGGGGGGGGGAAGGGGGGGGGGGCATCGATAATACGCCGTTGGGGGGATTACGTCAATATACCAATTTCTCGACTGATAATGCACGATGTGTATATAGTGCACTGGGTTTTGGCGCGTGTACCATAAACATCGGATAGCCGTCGACTGTCATGCGGATTAGCACGTTAAACCACCTGTCGATAAGCGAGCATTTTTGAAACTTCCGACAGTTGCCGCACCGTTCGCCGGTGGTACGTGGATAGCCGTGACGCCATTTTTTTTAACAATGGTCGCAGACGAGATAAGAGAGAAAAAAATAATTGGGCAGGTTGACAAATGAATAAACGAATTTATCGACAATTGACATTCAGCCTGTGACCCTTGAAGGTGGAACGAATGAGTTATTTGCCGTGAATGTTTGCGATGGACAATGAAACGTGAAAGGTCTATGAAAATTAATAACAGATTGGAGCGGAATTTTTGTAAATAAATTTTACATTCTGCGATTTGTACATTGTGCAATATGTGCATTGTTCAATTAGTACATTGTGTAATTTGTACATTATGTAATTTGTATATTGTGTAATTTGTATATTGTGTAATTTGTATATTGTGTAATTTGTATATTGTGTAACTTGTACATTGTGTAATTTGTACATTGAGTAATTTGTACATTGTGTAATTTGTACATTGTGTAATTTGTACATTGTGTAATTAGTACATTGTGTAATTTGTACATTGTGTAATTTGTACATTGTGTAATTTGTACATTGTGTAATTTGTACATTGTGTAATTTGTACATTGTGTAATTTGTACATTGTGTAACTTGTACATTGTGTAACTTGTACATTGTGTAACTTGTACATTGTGTAATTTGTACATTGTGTAATTTGTACATTGTGTAATTTGTACATTGTGTAATTTGTACATTGCGTAATTTGTACATTGTGCAATTTGTACATTGTGTATTTTGTACATTGCGTAATTTGTACATTGTGCAATTTGTACATGGTGTAATTTGTACATTGTGCAATACGCGCATTGTGCAGTTTGCACACTGCACAATGTGTGCAATACGTATACCGTACAATTTGGACAATGTGAAAAATGTCCAATTGTATTCTGTACAATTCATGATAGGAGCGACAAAGACAGAAAAATACCTTTTTACCGAAACACGCAAAACGTTCCTTCCCGTAACGCACCGGATGAACTTCATTGGAGCGAAGTTGTAATTTGAAGTTAAAGAATAGCCGAGACGGCACGAAGCTTTCTTGTTCCCCGATTACCCGGCGATGCCTCGGATCTTATCGTTAACCCCGGAAAGCTGCGGAAGACCGCTAACACCCGAGTCAAGGCGTTTTCCATTACGGTAATGATGATGATAATGATAATGGTAATAGGTTTCAACGATAACGCTAACAATCGCGACAATTGTTATTCCTCGCTTTCGCGAATATATACATATACATATATATATATATATATATATATATATATATATATATATATATATATATATTCATCCATATACAGTATAATCCACTCTACTACAGAAAGACACGGTCATGGAAAACGATCAAGGTTGAGAAACTGCAACGATAAGCAGCACCGAAAGAAGAAGGAAGTGCGTCCGACCGCAGGTTGAGCTCTACCACTTGCTCGTTCGGCTGCCCAGCCATTGGTTCATTTTTAGGAGAGTTCTACCTCAAGAGCCCCCCCCGCCCCGCGACTAAAGCGACCCAACCGTCTCTTATCGCTTCGGAACTCCGATGGGAGACGCGACGATTCCGGGAGAACAGTTGACGCTAGCAGCGATGCCGCTTGAGCAGCCGAGAAAGAAAGTCAAAGCGAAAAGGGGGGGAATACATTGAAAGATAAAGAGCGAAGAAAGAACCGAAAGCGAGGGAGACCAGTAATTGAAAGTGGCTTCGGTGCTATTGCAGTTCGCTCGACGAACGCCGGTAGTTCTACACGCGGAAATGTAGTTCAAGGAAAAAAGAACTCGCAAAACGGCGGTCCAGGCTTCTATACGGCGGTGGAAACGCAGCGGCGAGAAAAATAAGTACGCCGCCGAGGCGAACACTGCGAACGAGGACGAGGAAGAGACACGCATCGGTACTCCGCTCGCCGCGCGCACGGCACTAACGTACTAATCTCGATAAGTGCCGGGCGCACTAAGGACACACCGGACTACGAGGATAGCCGCTCGTTTCGATCGAAAGAAATTCATTTTCAACCGTATAAGGGAGACGAAGGCGAACGGGTCGTGCAAATCGAATCGATTCATCGATCTATATATATATATATGTGTTTATTTTCTGACGGAAAAGTAAGCCTGGCGGACATCGATGTAGACTGTAAAAAAAACGTATGAAATTTAATGAACTCGTAATGGAAGTTTTTATGCATAAACTGGTATATTAAATTCAATGTAATGTGTTGAAAAATTAACGTACAGTGCATTAAACCTTTAGAAGTACTTTACATTTATTCATTTACTTTATTCTATTATAAAAAGTATTTTGAATCTAATAATTGACTTTAGTTTCACTGTAAAAGTACGTGACTCGAAAAGGTCTTCTTGGCGCCCGACTCAAAGAAACTATTTTCTCAATAATAATAAAAAAGATAGCATAGTTGCTATGGAAACGCGATACAAGAACATAAGGAAATTGTGTCTCATCAGTGGCGCCGAGATCGGCGCAATTAACGCAACATTCCACCCGGACACAAAGGTGAGACCTACGAATTAAGAGTGTCGCCCCGTGATAAAGTGGCTCTCTTCTGAATGCGTGAAAAAAAAAAAAAAGTTGTCATAATAAATTCCATCGCGAGAGTCGAAATTCCGTGCATTAGCGTTTCTTGCTTGTTTTTGTTAGCCCTGGAACGGGCGGACAGTAAAGAGGCTCGACACTGGCTTCACGAATTTCTCGCGCAGTTCCGAGTGAGAGATTAGAGACTCGTCCGGCACGAGCGACTGCGGCACCAGCAGAGTCAGTCTCGAATCCGCCCCTTCCCCCCCCCCTCCCCTCTCCCTCCGGCAATATAACGAAGCACCGTTGCAAACTCATAATCGTGTAACATTCGTTCCCAAGCTCTAAAGCGAATTACGTACCACAGCACGTGCAAATCTTCTTACAGCTTGAAAAAAAGAAGCTAAAAACAAAGGTACATGTAGTGGAAGACTTTCCACTCGTGCTTGAAATACGCAGTGGCGAATTATGAATCGCGCGACGCTGAATGTATTATCTAAAAAAACATAAATAACGTGTCGCGTCGGGAGCGACCTGTCGGCGGATCTGGCTTTGCCTGAAGAATTAATTAATCAGCTCGAGTGTAATATAAAAAAAATATATATATATATTTTTTAAACAGCAATCTTTCGCTCCAGCGCGGAGCAATGAGCGTAGCTATGTAATTTATTAATCCAACTAGTTTCCTCACTCGGCAACGCGAAATCAAAAGTTCGAAAAGTTTCATTGCCCTCTGCGTTTTCCTTTTTCGTTACGAACACCGAAGGAGCGAGCCTTCGTGTTTTTAATTAAGAGCCCTTCCGTTAATTACAACCTACGTCTGTTTATTCGCTCGTAGAAAAACCAACTACCGCTCTACACTCTAAAACTCTACAAGTAAAAAAAAAACTAGATTGAGAAATCCATTTACGTTTTAATGCAGCTGCGAAACGTGCCATTGTAAGTCCTTCATAAAAAAAAGCGATTAACAAAATGGGGGCAAACAGTTCGTAGTGCAGGGAGGTGTCAAGGTGATAATTGCGCAGTATGCACCGTAGAGGCTCGTCACGACAGTTTCGCTCCGACGAGGACGCACACAGCGCGAGCCCACGATTTATATCGACCCGGCACGCAACCACAGTCGCTACTCTCGAGACCTTTGCGAACCCTTGCGAATTATATAAAAAAAAAAAATAAAAATAAATATAAAAAAAAACCGTAAAAAATCGATAAAAAATCAAGCTTTTTATTCAGCGCCGAATACGAGTACTTAAAGAGTGCGACGCGCAAAAGTCGGTAGGTTAGGAAGCAACCCCGTGCAGGTTAGCCTAGAGGGATTTTTTTTAATTCGACCGCCGAGCGAAGTGGTCGCGCTAGTCTCTCGAGCGGGCCGAGTTTCACGGGGCTGATTCTCGTACGTCGAACCCACGAAAGCGACGCGTAGACACGACCGGGCGCGATGACCGCGGTTAGTCGCATCTCGGCGCAAAAAAAAAAAAAAAAACGGGACGAGACTTACCGGGTGTGTTGAGCGTCTCGGTCGTCGTGCCAACTGCGCAGTTTCACGGAGACGGAAACGCCGCGATTTCAGGGACCGCTTGAGAAATTACGGCACCCCGAGCGTAAAGCGTGCAGCCCGATTATTCGCATAGTGCAGAGTCGCGTACGAACGTGCTAGCGGCAGTTTTTGTTTCTCCCCGCTGACACACTGCGTTGCGGAATACACGAAGTCGAGATAATACTGCGATGCACGCGGGCTCGTCCACAGCGCCGCGCGGCGGATATTCCCGACACTATCGACTCTGCCTCTCCGCGAAGTCTGGCGTTCGTGCGTGTCGGGACTCTCGAGCGCAACGCAGTTGAACGCAGTACGGTACTATCGAGCAATGACGAACGTCGTCGCGACTGGCGCCCGACAGCGATTTTATTAATCGTCGAATTGAAACAAAAATTACGCACGGGTATTCCAAACAAGTCTATCGATCGAACGTCGCGAGCCTATTCTCGTCTCCTCAACTAATTAAATACATCGCAAGTGACCCAAAGTTCCGATAATTCGAGCGAGAAAAAAAAATGCGCACTCGCGAATATTCAGCCGAGAGACACTCGAGTGCGCGAGACAAAAATTTGATGAACGAAGTTTATCCGCTACTGCGCGAGAGTTCATTCAATTCGGTGCAACGGTCGCGCGACTGCTCGTCCCGACGCGCGCCTCTCGCGGTCACGGGTCGAACCTTCGTTGGGAAACGGCCGTGAGCGACCTCGCGCGGGAAAAATGCGAAACGCGCTCGCGACCGCAGCGATTCGGGGCGCCGGGTTGACGGAGCGGTACTCGGGCGAGAGTGTGGGGAGAAACGGGTAAACAGGCATCCCTCTGCGAACGCGCTGTTTCTCCCCCCCTTCCCACACTCCGAACCCCGCGATGTTCTATGACCTACAAGCCCCGACGTCAAACCGAAGACACACGCCCTTATGTCCGTTGAACGCTCGTTCGTTCGTTCGCTTCGCGAAACAATCCAATGTTTTCCCTTTGTTCTCTATCGCCTGACTAATGCCATTTTTATTTTCGCAGCCATCAAGATGGTGTCATTGTCTCGCACTGATACCGGAGACGTTGCATCTCCCAGGCTCGCGTTTGCATCACGCTCGATGCATCTGTTGTTGTTTTCCACCTTTTGCCGGCTCTACGCTGTATCTTATTTACGCACATGCATGCGCGAGGCTCGATAAAATCTTAACGGAATTTTTTCAAATGAAACTCACCATCTCGTTTTCGACTATGCACATTTTCTCGACTTCCATAGCTCGCTTCTGGGTTTCCCTTTTAAAAGACTCGACGTTATTGTCGACACTCACGATTATCCGCGTTCGCGACACTCGAGAAAAAAACGCTCTGCGGAAAAAAAGAAACTTAAAAATCACTGCTCGGCAATTCTCGCAGCGACAACGTGTGTCTGTTTACAAACACTGCAAGGTCACTCAGCTGGCCCCAGGCTCCGACTGCCTACACTGTGTCGAGTTGCGCTCACGCGCGTTACGTCACTCCGAGGATCGATCGAGGCGACACACACACCGAGCGTCGAACCGCCGCGGTTTGCTCGACCGGCCGTCGGTAAGGCCGGCGATGAAACTCGATGTGACCGCAAATTGGAAAGGTCGAGCTTTTGTTTCTTTTCGGCTCGATGATGTAAATGTCAGGATTTCTTTAGCACTTTTGTATGGAGTAATAAATTGGAAGAATTAATGTTAATCATGAGACGAATAAAATAAAATTGTGGATGTTCTGTTCTTATTAACCGGCACGTAGAAAATAGAAACAAATTTTAAAAAAACGAAAACAATTATGGAAGGAGTCATGTCCGATCCGGAATACGATTGGCTCGTGCGAACCGGAATAAACGCCTACAATGTTTATCTGACGATGATCCATTTTTTAATTCACGAAAGCATCGTCGACTTTGACGAAGAAAACGCACGTAAGTTCCGGTAAAAAAAAATATATATGTGATATTTTTTTTACTCAGACAATTGACACGCTCCGACTTTTAGATGCAATCTCATATCCGCTTTTCATGGCAGCGATCGATTTCTTGGTTTACCTGAGTATGGACTGAACCACGCCGAATCTCGTGTCTCGAAGACGTTCGGGCGCGAGGAAGAAGGTAGATAATTGTTGGTATTTTAAAAAATATTCAAAACTTATATTTTAAGTTCGTCTTAGTGAAACATTCTCGATGCAGAATTGTACAGTACACTTATCGTCATACTCGTAACTAAGTTATTTCCTAATGTTTAAAACGGAAGTGGTTTTTTTTCGGGTAGGGCATCTCCGATAGTTCGATATACACACTTAATCGAGTCACCGTATACGCGTTTCAAAAATATCCTAGCCCCTCCCTCCTTCCCTCGCACACACAATTATTCTCACTTCAAACGTTCATTCGCACATTTTTTTTTCTGGACAACTCTCGCAGCTTCAAATTTTTCACAAATAATTTAAACGGTTACAGAAATTAAGCTGCCGGAAGGTTTTTCTTGATGACGAACGCTCGCGTGAATTAAAAGAACGCTTCTCGTCTATCGATCGCGATACCGATAGAGCAAATTCATTTATCAATAAATTTAATTAAGGACGTTGGATCGGTTGTCGATAGATTGAAATGTTTTTATTGTAAAAACAAAAAAACATCGATAGTTTTATACTATAAGAAGCATCGTGGTCCAACATCCCTAATGACGAATACTCTTACAGCACACATCTTCGCGGACACATTTCACTCGAGTGCGCCTACCCGTTTCTCAGCAGTACGCTTTTTTTATAACGATAAAAGCAGCAAGCTGCATGTCACTCTGTATTTAAAAAAAAAAAAACTGAAAAAAAGTTTCTAACGAAGAGACAATCTTCGACGAAAGAGGCCAAGGATTTTGATCCAACGATCAAATCCCGCGTTACTAATTCGACACTCATCAAAATCATTTGCGACGTCACGGTTATTTTTTTCGCTTTCTTTTTTTCATGTTTTTTTTTCCGTCTGTCTTTATATACAAAGCCTACATCAACTATTTCGTATCATAATTTATGAGTTCTGTACACGCTATCGATTGAGACACTATGGTAAATAAAAGTATATTTACAACGTTGTGTTTTTTTTTCTGGCAATTCGAAAAATACTTTAAAATTTTCACTATGCTAGGAGGAAAAGTGTTGACTCGCCTCTCCGCCAGTCCGAACACGCGCCATCTCCCGCCCCGGGACGCAGCTCGCCCCGTCCGGAGGCTTCTTCGCTCTCACTCAGTTTCTTCAAATTCATTTATCTTTATTTATCGCTCAATCGGAGGAGTAATTCCCGTTACCGAGCGAATTACCATGGGCTCTCTTCCTTACCGACTCTCATCTTGTCGTCCTTCTTGTTGTAGATACGCGGATAATCGTCCTGATAGCCGACGTACTGACTACTCGACTTGCTAGCTTTTTGGGTGCCGGGCGAGTGACTCGGCGAGTACTTCATTTCCTGAAGCTCTTGAAGCTCCTTCAACGATCGCATCACCATCTGCACGTCGTTGTCGTGCTCGCTCGGCTGTTGCACAGGATTCGCGATGTTCTCATCCACGACGTCCACGGCGGGTTGTTCCTTGCGTTTATCGCTCGCGGCACGTGGCAGATCGTCGTTTATTATTTGACTGAGAAAATTCGTCGCCGCCATCGTTTCCTCGATCTGGCGTTGTTCCTGCTCTTCCTTCGACAGCGAGGACTGCGCCGTCGCGATTGTCGGAACGTCGATCTTCGCGGGCAACGCTGATTGGACGCTCGGCTCGGACGACTTGTGCTCCTTCCTTCGCTTCTTACTGTCGTGCGATCTGTGCTTCTCCTCCGGCCATCGATCTCGCCTCTTCTCCTTCTTCTCGCTTTTGTGAGCCTCGACCTCGATTCTGTCCTCGGTTCTCTTCTCGCTCGCGACGCCCTCGGAACTCTCCTGCAAGTGTCTGTACTTGTTCGAAACGGACTTTGTCGTCGTGCCGCTCGAATTCGGAAGCGCGTAAGACATGACTTCCGGTCTCGAGGAAGGAACCGCTCCGCTCGGCGATATAACGACGCTCTCGTTTACGCTCGGGACGTTGCTCGATGGCTCGTTGTACGGAGTTATCGAGATAACGTCCTTCTTCGTTTCGCTCGGTAACTTTGTTGTTTTCTGTTGGTAATCGTTCACCGGAGTTATCGACAACGAGCTACTCGTGAGGTCCATCGGATTGAATTTTTCCGTAATACTTTTGACTGGTTTTTGGGCCATCAGCTGGGAAGTCGGCACCACCGTTATCTTGGCCATCGTCTGACTGTTTGCGGAAGACGGGTTTTCCTGATGACCCAACATCAACACCGGACTCTCGTTGTTTTTGTCTCTGTGCTTGACGCCGCTGCCGCCGCTGCTTCCGGTCTGCTTTCTCCCCTCGATGGAATCGCTCGATTTTACGCTCTGACCGGTGGTCGAGAAGTTTATTGGATTTTCCGGTGGCGTCTTGGACAAATTCGTCGGCGACTTTGCTCTCTCGTTAACGAGCGCTGCGACACTGTTGGCCGCTGTCGCGTTGGACACTTCCGGCCTCAGCGTCGAATTCGTCACCGCCGCTGTGCTCACGCTATTCGCCACTGTGGCGTCGCGCAATTTTTTCTGTTTTCTCTTTTCGCTGCAACATAAACACAGAGAGAGCCTTGACGGATAAGTAATTTTTATTTCGTCGAGACGGAATGAAGGAAGTGACTTTTGCGATGGAGACGATTTATTTGTCTTTTTTTTGTGAGGGTGAGAGAGAGAGTTCCGTCAGCGGGATTTTTGCACCAGAGTTGGGGTTTTTTTTGGTAGTTGCGAGGGAAATGAGAAAAGAAAGCAAACTCATTTGCCAACAGTTTAATAATAATGAATTACAAAGCGTTTGTTTGTTTTTTCTTTTTTTTTTTCTAAGTGCCTCATTCACGGAATGAAAAATGCAATTTGTTGTCTGTCGATTAGACTATAAATCGTTAGTATGAACGTTAAAAAAATAATGTATTTATACCTCCAAATGTTGGATACTGAAGAAGTTTTTTTTTTACATGTTAAGTACCGTTTATTAGGCACGGTGATATATCAATGTCGCGCCATCACAGTCGCTCGTGAAGCACTCTTTCATCTTCAAAATTTCATCCAACGAGTACAGCGGCGCGCTATTGCATAGACTTCGAGGAACGATTCACATAAATGGGCCCGGACCGACCGAAAATTTTTGAATCTTCGAATGTGATAAAAAAAAATTAAACTTAAAGCACGGTGCAAACGACACTAAATTGCATAATAACGAGGAAAGAAACCAAACGAAACAAATATATCACCGGTGTCAATAGCATCGATGCGGTCAAGATAGCGCCGAGTCGATTTTAATGTCCGACGAAGACCCAAATGGCATGTATATGGGAAGAGAGAATATTTTAGTCATTTTTTACTTCACATAGACACGGCGATTGATGTAATTCGCACAAGCAATCCCGATCCAGCGAAAATCGATTCAAACGAAAAATTTAATAAAAATAAATGTAAAACACGAAGTAACCGACAATAAATTGGACGAAAGAAAAATGAAAACATAATAATAACAAATTCGAGAATACGAAACGACGAATTGAACAACGAAACGAAGACAAATATATCACCGTTGTAAGTAGGGTTGCGAGATTCGGGCGAATTAGGCCGAATCATGGTAAAGGCGCACAGCACTTTTGCCACATCGATTTTTCTTTGTACCCCCAAGAGCGTTGAATCTCCGTGGCGAGATTGGATCTCAACGGCACGCGAAATACCGCGGTCGATAACAAAATCGTCATTTTCCTCGATTTTTTTTTCATACGCGATGAATTATTCGAGACATGGGCAAATTAGTTTTTACGTACGTTTGTTAAATCCGCGTAACAATCAATTTCTGTTGTTTACAAAATATATTTGAAAATGAGAATAGCAACTACTCTGAAATCGCGTCGACTCCGTCGGTATTTCACGTACCGTTAAATGGGATGAAAATCGCACGAGCGAACTTCTGGCATTCGTTCTCATTGCATAAGTGTACCGTGCTAGAAGTGTCGTAGAAAACCTTTTCCCTTCTCTCGTGCGTTGGAAATTATGAGATAATCACCGCGATAATCACCGCTTATATACAGCAAAGCTTGAAAAAGTGGTGAACCCATCAAAGCCATCGAGTATGAATCAACAAGTGCCGTTTTTTTGTTTTCTACGTGAGGTGTCTCGGTTGTTGGTGCTTGGGTACTTACACCGGCTCGGGATTCGCGTACTTCATCAGTGCGCGCAAGCTCATCCAGCCACTCGGCCAGAGAGGCAAAACTTTCGAGTCCATGAACGATGCGAGAAACGTCTCGAAACTCTCTTTGCGCGGCTTGCGTATCTTGAAGTTGTGACGTCTCGCGCAAGCTATTTCGTAAATCAGCTTTCTGTTGAAGAGTAAAAGAAAAAAAGAGTGTTCAGTATTCTCGCAACTTGAGAAAGTAAAAAAAAAATGAAAACTAAAAAAATCATCTCACTTTGTCTCTGTAGACCATGGGAACTTCTTGCGAGGTATTTTCGACTTCTCAGCTTCGCCGTCGCTGCTCTCACCCTCGACGGGCGAACCTTCGAGCCCCCTGAAAACGATCCAGAGTCAGAAATATTGTTCTCCAGCAAAGTCGAAATCACTAAGGGACGCGAAGAATTCGAAGTGTTGAAGTATGAACGCTCAGAGACTCGGTACTTATGCGGAAAGGCACGTACACCTTTTGCAGTCTCGACTATAGTATGCAAGATCTTAGTAGTCGTTCGCGACAACAACGTTCGAGAGCTCAAGCGTCAATAGATATGAATGGAACACTGAGAAACTAAAAGAGCTTTTACGAAAATTTTGAGAAATGAACCAAAAAATGTATAATGGTCGAAATGACGTGAGTAGAGAGAAGTTGCTTTTAAGACGCGTCTTACCCACAGTACCGATATATCTCCCAGTACAAATGAGGGCTAAGAAATAAAGGAATTACGGTGAGTATACCAAGTAAAAGTGGGTTTCGTATCGACTGTCGATAGACGAAGCAATTACCCAGTCCAAACCTTTACACCTCTCCCTCAAAAATAATGTTGTTAATCTACGATAGTCCCTTGATTCGGTATCAACAATAATGCACCGACTATCGACCCGCTTCTTACAATCAAAGCGGTATTCTACTTACTTCTCGTCGGCGACTCTCTGGCACTCCTTCGCGTGTCTCTCGATAACCGTTGGCATTATTCCGTCAACGATCACTTTTAACCTGGAACATCGACAATCTTAAACAGCGGGGGTGATTTACGAGGAATCCACAATCTCGATGTGGGCAAGATTGACGATGGGAGAGTGAGGACGATGCGAAGGCCTGCTTCAAACTTACGTATGAACAAAAAATGTCGAAACTGGAATTTAATTGGAAAAAATGAAATTGAAACTTCATTGACCTATGACGGATTTTAGGGAGTACTCGAACGAAGTACTTATCAATGTATTTTAAGTACAAAAAATATTTTGTATTTTCAGTATTTTGCCCAGCTTTGGAAACAACTGTCTCCAACATTATGCCCGTTCAAAAATGAGCAAAGTTACATGTATAAAATTTAGTATGAAAGTTAACAGGACTAGCAGACTTTCGCATCACCTCGAAACCGAGAGTCTATCTGTTTACCTCTGAAGGGGAACCTTTACCCTCTTCTCGGCATCCTGGAGGCAAAGGTTCTTCGCTCGATTAACAAGAGTCACTTTGCTGCACGGCAAAAAATGCGCAAGATGACCGTACGTCAGCAATCTTGCGCTAGGTGAGTTCATCATACGAAGTTTTTCATCCAATCTGCAAAAATCCACATTACACGAATTAATCGTGCTTCCAGTAAAATGTATCACAACGTTAATTTTTTTGTTTTATTTAGTTTATTTTATTATTTTCATTTTCGTAGTGTAAAAAAAGAATCTTACGTGAGCAGCGTCGTGTTGACAAATTCATCGAAGAATTTGCCTTTAACGTCTTTATGTTTTTCCGCGTGAGCTTTGAGCTTGTTGATTATATCTTTGATGTCATCGGGAAGTGGTTCGGGCAAGGGTGTCTCCTCCTTGTCCATCTCGTCGCCCTCGGACTCGGTGCCGGCGAGACAGCGCGATTTGCCAGAATCCATCGTGTCAGTGCTCGATTCATCGACGACTCTCCCAGCGTTGACGACGCTCTCGATAGCGTCGTCGATATTACTGTCCTTGCCGCCGAATTTCTTGAGATCAATTTTCTTCAAATCGAGACCGTTGCTCGACGATTTTTTAACGAAACTTTTTATATCGAACTTCTTCTTGTCTCCCTTAGTCTTGATAACGTCGTACTTCGCTCTCTTTCTCTCCTCCTGATCTTCTGAAATATATCAAACGATCAAAAAGAGGTGTTATCATCAATTATTTCGCGCCTCGTAGTTTCTTATATCTGAAACGTCGGACACCTGATTTTTTTTTGTTTTTTTAGACAATCGAATTACCCGAGGAACATTCCAGGTCGAGTATTTCGCGCTTGTCGTCGGTTGGATTTTTTCGCGAATTCAATATCTCGCAATCGTCGCTCTGTTGATTACTCTGTTCCGGTTGTAGCTTTCGTTTCTTCTTTATTACGCTCTCGTGATTCGATTTCTTGTCGCCGTTCTCCTCGGTTTTGTATTTCTGTGGGCAGAGACATCGTGGGTCAGTCGCCGTTCGAGCCGATAGGTCGAGGATAATAATTCCTCGGGACATTTAAGTAATTCGTAAAAATTTATAATCAAGAGACGCAGTAGCGGATCGAAGCCAAGTATTAAAAAAAAAATTAATCGTGACGCTTCCGAGTAGTTATAGGAGACAGCGGGCAATATGGGACAATGGGCCAAAACGGGATAATGGCGCAAAATGCAATTTTCAAAACAAAATAGGATATCCAAAAATTATTGGAAGATTGAGTTTTGCTCCACCATCCCAGTTTGCCCCGCTCTCCCCTACTCCGATATGCTGGAAGTGGTTAAAAACCCGATAATATTGGAAAACGAAGCATCGGTTCGAAATTTTGAGGGCACTTTCATGTAATTCGAACCCGAGCTTTTCAACGCGCCCAATTACGATCATAACTGTTCGGCAGATGCTGCGATATGGTCATCGTGCGCCGAAAAATTTACCTTACGCGGTGGATCTCCGGCATTGTCCTCGTCCTCCTCGTCCTCGGAAGAGCTAAGAATACGTTTCTCCATTCTCTTGAGCACCCGACTGCCCTCGTCCTCATCCTCGTCCGCGCTATCCTCGCTGCTCTCCTCCTCGTTGTTGTTGTTGTTATTGTTGAGGCGACTGTGAACCGGACTGTTGCCGTCGGTGGGCTTGAATTCCAGGGGTCCGCTGTTGATGTAGAAACCCCCGTAAGCCGTCGTCACCTCGCCGGGAACAATCTCGTCGTACTGAAAGATGAAAAGAAAAAAAAATTAACTACGTTTCTTTTCTATGCATTGTAAAAAAAAGTCTTTCAAAATTAACGGACGGTATTGGAAGTTTTTTTACATAAATTGTTTCTCAAATTTCAAACACATGTGCGTTGCAATTCTACAGTAAGATTTTTATTTTTAATGAGAATTTTTATAAATTTCTAGCTAGAGATTTGTAATATTAATATTTGCAATTTTTATTTTAGAAATCAAGTACATTAATCTTCAATTAATGTAAGTAATGTAAGTAAATTTCCAGTCACAGTAGATTAAATTTACAATTTATTTTTGCAGTGTGTCAAAGTAGAAATCGGGTTTAAAAATCTTTACCGCGTCGGTGTTATCGATGAAGGAATCGTTCTCGTCGTATCCTGCTCCCAAGTCGACGTAATCGTCGTACTTGTGCCGTTCTTTCTTTCTTCCCGCAGGCGCAGTTCCCTGTCGGAATAAAATTAAAAAATTATATCGGTAACCGATCAAAGGAATAAAATAAAATTGAATTAAAATTTTTGCAATTGGTGCATAAACAATGCATTCGTAAAATGTTCGTTCAAGATTATATTAACCCTTCATTATTGTATTAATGTTTAATCTATCTTTTTTTTCAAGGCTTCCTTTTATTTACTTTTTATTTATTTATAGAAGGCTCGACGACAATTTACTTTTTCCCTGACCAATTTTGAAATTCCCTGACTTTTCCCGGTTTTACCTGACCGTGGCCAGCGTGGATCAAGAAATTCGATAATTCGAATGGACAAATGAAACGTATATAATTATTCTTTCTCTCACGTATTTAGCCTCGAATCGCTTGGCCATTTCTCTGAGCTTGTCCTCGTCGTCGTCGCCATCCTCGAATGGGTCCAGCCCGTTGGTTGCTCTCTCATCGTCGACCCGCTGCTCCTCTTTTCTGCGTTTCTTCTGCTTAAACAAAAAGAAAATGTTGAATTTCTCACTCACGGTCGCCAGGAGAAACAGTGAAAAAAAAATTCCCGGACTTTCCCTAAACGAACAGTAATTTTTCTCGACCGAGATTCGAACCGATAGCGCTGATCCGAGGAACCATGTTAATTATCTTATTATCTTCTTAACACGAGTTTCTGCGTCGAGCGAAGCCACGTGCGAAACGATAGAGCTCATTGCCGCGGCTTTATCGGTGAAGTTTCCTGGGTGCAAGGGTACGCGAAGCTCGAGGTCGTTAGCCAATCAAAGCGCGCGCGAAATATATGTCTGTTGTGTTTCCACTACCGCTCCAGTTGATCTCTATGACCCAGGGTACTAATCCCGTCTCGAAGAGTCCTACTCCAAAATCGTTTTACACACATTACCCAGTAAGAAAATAATTTTCGTAAAATATTATTTTTTTTTAAACGTTTTTTTTCTCAATTATTTTTTTATACTGTTGTACGTTGAAGTGTTAATTTTATACGAAGATCTCCAACACCTCTAAGATCCTTATTATGATTGAAATACTACCTATATATATGTAAAAGGGCAATGCCCGTTAATTTAATGAATGAATTAATTAATTAACGATGTCTCAACGATGTAACGAAACTGGTGCGGCACATCTGCGTCCGATCTATTTTTTCCCACATTAACGTTAGAACCGTGCGATGGGAAGACCTCAGCAGTATTGAGAAGAATCGACGAACTCCCCTACATCAAATTTATTTTGTAAAAAAATTAATGTTTTAACGGGATTTTAAAGTTTTTTTTTTTTTAATGAACGATGTCTGAACAATATAACGAAACTGGTGCGGCATATCTGCATGCGATCAATTTTTTCCCACATTAACGTTAGAACCGTACGATGGGAAGACCAGCAGTATTGACATTATGCAAAACGACTTGACTCTGCCGTTGTATTGTAGATTCAGCGTAACAGGATTGTTGTCGTATGTATGCGTGTGTGCGCGCTCGAGGGAAATGGGCGCATAAAATGCGCCGCGGCATATCAGTCTGGTTTCTGAAATGTTGGTCCCCCCCCCCCCCCCCCGCTGTCGCCCGGTTCTCGTCGTCGGGGAGGGCGTGTCGTGAAACATTCAGGAGTCACAGAGTGAGCCGCGCCGGAGATCTCGGTGGGATGCCGCGCGACGTTGAAAGCCACTGGATCCCACGCGAGAGTGCCAAACGTGAACTACGCGAAGCTCTTCTTCCCCTCCTCCCCCCCCCCCCCCGCCGCCGCGACCGACTGCCGCTTCCTTCACTCAGCGCCTCTCTCTAGGTGCGTTTGAAGTTCAACCGCTTCGACGTCTTCGTCGGAGCGCTCACGTGTACCGGGAATCCGCGCGACGGTTGCGTTAGAGCAGATGCACACTTTTTGTCTGCTTTGCCATTTCGTGACTTTTTTTTCTCCACTACTTATTTCGATTAAAAGGAGTGTTCGAGGAACATCGATTTTCCAAAAAAAAATCACTTTCTACATTTTTTGATAGAAGTTTCTAAAAGAATTATGATGAGTTGCTTGTATTAGCGTTTTTCCAATTGTTCAAGAGTTCTTGGAAAGGTCATATAAAATTGAATTTATTATTTACGATATTTCCGCGAATCAATCTTCGACGATACTCTTCTATTGACCTTATAGACGAGCCTCCGCGAAAAGAGTTGATTACAGTTTTTATTACCGACCGCGGTATTACACATGTTCATAATTCCAGCCTTCATCTATTTTTCATTATAGCAACATGTTACTTTGCTTCTATGTTTACGTTTAATAAAAAAGCCAACAATAAAAATTAAGAAAAGTGTATGTTAATAAACGAGTATTTATGTTGCCGGTTTTACACTAACCGTAATACTGTAAAGTTTAAATAGTTCGATCTAACGAAAAAAAGTACATTTAATATTTTTGTCAACAGCAAGGAGCCGGTCAGTAACTGGGACAGAGGCTCTGCGTCTCACCTGGGAAAAAAGAGATCGATGAGAGTGGACTTCTTTTTTTTACAAGTTGCGCGTGAAGCGGCGAATGTCTCTATTGGTACGTGCGTAACGAATGGAACGTCCGAAGGGATGAGCGGAAGGGAGTTGAGCAATGGTCTCCGGAGGGGGGGGGGGGGGGGGGGGGATGTTGGAAGACGCGACGCGAGAAGGCGGGGCTTGAAAATAAGGAAGCTGACCACGACGACGATGTCGTCGGGATCAATAGCCATAAGAGAATACACGAGTGACAAGTAAACAACAACGCTGCCATACGGAGACGGACAGAACAGCACCGGAAGATGCGAACTTAACCCTTTGAGCCATACATTTTTTTACTATAAGAACTAAACCTCGGTATTTGATGGCAAGAAATTAGTTTAAAAAATTAAAACTGAGCGAAAGAAGGTGGATCACACTATGGCTAATCGTGACGCAAGGGTTAACAGAACGAACGTATATCGACGAGTAACGATAATATTGGATCTGCCACTTTGCGAAGACGTCTCTCGAGATGCAGCATTAAACCGAGTCTCATGTCCGTCGCCTCTAGCATTATCCGTTACGAAATAATAGCCGATAGATCGCTCGCAATACGATCAGCGCGGGATCCACTTTACCGACTCTTCTAACAACGATTTTATCGATTTGCACAAATTCTGCAAACAATTTGTAAAGATGTGCTAATATGAAAGCAAATATGAAAGTGAATACGAATTATTTTTTTGCTAAGAAATTGAAACTCTAATAAAAAATTTCACCCTAACAAATTTTCATAGTTCCAACCCTGTTATTATCAAAACGATGCTTCGCTTCAAAAAAGGTGGTTTATGCTGAAAAATCTTTGATCACAAAATGTTCATCCTAATCTTAGTTCTTACGTTCTTATTTCTCCCAGAATGACCTTGAACACCCGACGATTCAATATAGATTTCAGTATAAAAAAAATATATATAACCTCAATATTATACATCAATAATCGATCCAACTGTTTATAAACCCTCGCAGCCGGTTGACCACGGCGCGCCATTGATAAGTACGCTCGTTTCTCCCCCATGTGCGCGTTCCCAACCGCTCGGCACGCAACGTGTTCGGCGTTACGTGTGGGTACGGTCACGGTTCTCCCCCGATACTCGAATCGATCTCAAACTTCCACGCGATATTATCATCGAGGTGGGATGATGAACTATTATACTGCCCGAAGCATCGCGGGACGCCTCCGTCCGTACAAATTGCACCTCTCTAACGTTCCTATAACGACCAGTGCGTTCTCTCGTGTGCCCCGAGTCGGTCCGTCCGTCCGTCTGCACGATGCATTCGCCAATCGTCACGAGGAGAAAGGAGGAACGAGTCAACAAACGTGAGATAGAAGCTGTACGACACGCACGCACAGAAACACACACACAGAGCGCGAGCTCCCCCCTCGCTCGCCGCTAGAAAGTAGAAAGGGAAGAGAGATAGAACGCGCAAATCCGAGATTGCATCGGGCAGATGTTTCCTTTCGATCCGTTCAAAAGTTTTGCCAAATATACTTTCTTTTAGTTTATCACAACCGGGCTAACGACGAAAATAAGATCGAAACAAAAATATAAAGCATTACAATTTACTCGCTCGGTAAATAATAATAATGGACAAAAAAAAAAAAAGAAACGAGAATTATTCGCCTCCAATGCCGGATTTCCGGCGACACCTAGCACAAACTGTACTCCTTGCGCGACGACGAGGCAACGAAGATTCTCTCTCGCGTCTCGCTGAGAAACGGACGAGACGAGAACGAGTCCAATGCCATGTTATTCACGTACGAGTAGATGGAGAGAAGTAAAACAAATAATGCGATAGGAAAGGTTTGACGAATCGATCACAGGAGTTTCGTTCCGTCTCCCTGCACGGATGTTACGAGAATAACGAAGTCTGAGACTCTCGGTCCGTCTCTCTTGGGAGAGAGAGGGAGATCCTTGCCGCGGACAGGAGAGACACGGCTGACGCGCGTGAACCATCTCGCGAGGGTCTCGGTTCGCCGCTCGTAATACGGCAGAACAACTGATCCGGTACACTATCGTCGGTGTTCGGCTCCGTCCAGCCATCCTGCAAAATCAGGATGCGTGACAGCGGCCACGAATGCACACGTTGGAAATCATCGACGATACATATTTTCAGCAACCACCGCGCACACGAGGTATACACAGAGCCGCAAGTCGCGTGCGGATATCCATTGGGTCGCTCGATCGTCGTCTATCGCGTATCGCGAGGCCATATCGTACCATTTTTTTTTTCTTTTTTTTTCCTCTTCCCTATCAATCTAATGCCCATCGGGCGAGACTTTCCCAGCTAGCAGCCGGTTACTCACGACCGGTATTTCTGGCACTTCTCTCTAACCACATTCTCACAGCTTGAACTATCTCGCTCGTCGCTGTACTTGCACTTTTATTTTTATTTTTTTTCTCTTTGCCTTTGCTTTTATTTTGCTCGCCCGATCGACGTATTTTCGTTGGTTTTCCTTCGGTGTTTGGTTTTTTTTTTAAGTATTATTATAATTTTTTTTTTTAATTCTTGCACTAACCTCCGCCGATTTGACGAGCTGAGCGTAGTTGATCTCGGAATATGAATTCTCGTTGGACTCTGGCAGGGCGATCGTGAAGCGGAAGGAGGGCGCGAGCTGTTTGCCCTTTTCCCTCTTCTTTTCCTTCTTCGTTGCGTGGCCCAAGGAATCCGGAAACTCCAGGCTCTGCGGGACAACCCGTTTAGGTTCTGACATTCTACATTTGCACGATCTAATACGCGGTGTATTTCACTTTAATCGAGAGCACTCAGGTAGCACAACGTGGTAGAGATTTTTTTTCAAACACCGTACAGACACCACCACTCGCACGTCGCCATCTTCGGCGCTACTACTGTTTTTAGAGTGCGCTGCCGATGCCACCGCACACACCGTGTCGCCGATGCCGCCACCAATGCCGCCACTGTATGGTCACAATGCGCGGGCGCACGCTATTTATCCGTAGCGGTAACTTTTGTCAAGTTTATGAAAATACTTTTTTTTTTTTGCAGATTAAATTTTCGGACGGATAAAATCGCGGTGGTGATCGATTCGACTTATCTGCAATCAAAGTTGACGTCGATGAAATGAAAATAAAGGAAACGCTTAATCGAATTTTTATTTTGCAAGGTTGTTTACTTCGTGGAGATATTTTGGAGTTATTTCTAATCCCGCAAAACTCGCGGAACTTCATCGAATTTCTATATTTACACGGCTCCAAAAAATGTTACCTGAAGTTATTGTTAAAATAGTGGGTAAAATAAGTTGTCGCTAATTTTGTTGCCTGAAATTATTTTCAGCTTGTGATTATATCGGTTATCGTACCATTTTCAACGTTTCAATGGTTCTCACACTTTTTTAAAACATTTTTCTTTTCCAGGAATAAGAAACTGGTCGCGTGATATATTCTCGCTGTGAAATTCCGTGATACCTATCAGTAGCGGGATTCGGGGAAGGTAATTGATAAGACGTCGAGAAGATGTTATTCGATCTTTGTTTCTTTTTTTTTCCTGTGTAAATTCGTCAGAACTCGAAGCACTTGGTGCATTCGAGTATCAAGTACAGTGTCAATATATATATATATATTTACATACGCGTGTTTCTACGCTCGTGTTTTAAGTCTCGGTAACATAAAACACGCGTCCTGTTACGCGGTAATTCATTTCTAGGTAAAACATCTCTCATTCCAGTGCCTGCAATTGGAGGGTGGATTATCAGATAATCATTTGATTGTTAAAATTAGTATATAGACTATAAAAAAAAAATTCGTTATAAACATATCGGTATCATACATCTGTACAATTGGTCAAAATGCCGCAGCCGATACGACGTGTCGTCCGTGCGAAAAAGGGAATGACGATTTTTTTTTTATCATTCTTTCGACACACCGTCGGAATTGTTCCCATCCGAGTTACCATTTTTCTTCGATATCTTAATAGCTGAGAATTGCTGACCTAATATCTGCATGACCTCCTTGTGCGCGACGCCCTTCCTCTCCTTCTTCACCGAATGATAATTCTCCTTGACGAAGAGAGCGAAGGCCGTTGGCTTCTTCGTCGTCGGCGTCTTTACCTCGACCGTTCCCGATTTCGTCGTTTTGTTTATCAGCAGCTCGAATTTTCCGTAACAATGACCGCAACGTTTCTTCTCGACGTCCAGTGACTTCGAGTGGCGTCCGATGCTGTAGCCACAGCCGACGCAACGATACGTGAACTTCGTCTTTATCTCGTAGTCGTGGCAACGACGGATCGGCGGCAGTTCCGGAAACGCTTTCATAGCTTTGGAGGCCCTGCACGATAAATTATTGTTAGCATCAATTTTTTTTCTCTCTCCGTTTCTAGGACATTTCGGTTGTTCGCCGCAGAGCCGAATCAATAAATTCGACCTGGCTGAGTGACAAAAATAATAATCCTAAATATATCTGCACGAGACTAAATTTCATCAAGTTTTGCATCGCACAAACTACGCTCGGGGAAGTTCACTAGGAAAATAAAATTCTACGAGTAAACAATTTTTTCTTCCTGAAGCGGTGCATTGATAGAAACTTGCTAAAGATGAAATTTAATGTCATGTAGGGTCATGACGTCACGACTCGAGGGTCATGAAAAATAAGGTAAAATAATTCGGCCATACCAGCCTTTCCAGAATGGTCCGTGGCCGTCCGACACTTCGTTTATCAGCCAAGCGGCCGCGTGGCACATCTCGTGCACCAGAGTATCCCGTAATCTGTCGGGCGTATCGAGAATCTTAAAAAAAAAGGAGATCATAACGATAACACAATGTTCGAAATATTAATCGATCGCAAATGATATCGTACCTTGGTAGCCAGTACGAGGCGCGAGGACCGCGTCACTCCGCCGAGAGCTTTGACCGACCGTTTGTTGTAACAAAAACCCGCGGTTCCTCGCATGCGAACGTTCCACTCGATCGCCATGTCGCTCGGCAATTTGTTGTCGAAGATCTTATCGTTGTACATTTTGTACAAGTATTTGCAAAGTTCTTCTCTCGTGTTCTTGAAATTTTGGCGATATTTCTTGGCGTCCGGATGGGCCTCGATAAGCGGAATCGTAGCGGACAACGATTCGAGGAAAGTCTTCGATTTATCGATTCTTTTCTGATGCTCGTAAATCGGCGCCTTCGTGACCTTCGCAGGGATTATCGGAGGCTTCGTGGTAACTTTTGGTGGAATTACGTCACTGGGATCGTATTCGCTCGTATTCGAGTCGCTCTCGTCGTCGCTGAATGATAATTGCTTTCGATAATTCGTCGGCTCTTTTTTCTTGGGTTTCTCGTCCTCGCTGTCCGAATCGCATATAGCCTTGACTCTGAAATAAAGAAATAAAAGTCACTAAAGTATTCGAACGCTCCAAAACGACTCATTTATACGAAAATCTGTAACACTAGTGAGAAACTCTAGCAAATTCTACAAATTCTCTACAAATTCTCCTAATTATATGTAAACAAACGTAAACTCGTCGTGTTAATACCTTAGTAGTTGATGCGACATTAAATCAAATAAAAAAATAAACAAAAAAAAATGATTAAACTTTATTACTTTATTACATTATTACTTTAAACTTTTATTATTTTAAACTTTATTCACGTCGGCCACAAATTACTAAATTTGTGAGTAAATTTTTTGGAGCAACGTACCTCTGTAGCGCCGCGGACACCGGCGTCTGTCGATTTATCAACTTTCGATTATCCGAAATTCTGGGAGTCGTCAACGCCGTCATGTAGCTGCTCTCGCCGTTGTCGCTCGACGACGATGTATCGTTTATAAAGCTGCATCTCCGCCGATTTGCTTTGCTCACAGGTTTCTTCGTAGAATTCAGATTGGGCCGGATGTCTTTCATGACTAAAAAAAATTATGAAATATATCAACAGATATCTTATTGTATCGTGAGGTTACAAATCGATCCAGGGTTACGTTTACTTACACTTGTCGAAATCGTCCACC
The DNA here is from genome assembly GCA_917499995.1 of Ichneumon xanthorius. Lineage (NCBI taxonomy): Eukaryota > Metazoa > Arthropoda > Insecta > Hymenoptera > Ichneumonidae > Ichneumon > Ichneumon xanthorius. The sequence continues at coordinate 11,571,959 of OU824205.1, read as the reverse complement.
GGCGAACTGCTCACCGACGACTCGCCGATAACCTTCTTCGATCTCGGATTATTTTTTCTGTACGAATGAAAATCGAAATAAGATTAGAACAAGCGCCGTCCAAAAAAACAATGCTGCCGAGTACAATAGCATTATGTAGATTCTACTGCCGATTTACAGGAAACAAAACAAAAAGGTCAAATAGATCAAATTAACATAATAATAAAATAAAATATTAACATTTAAATAATAAAATAGAGAGAACGAAAGAAAACAATGTTGTGTATATTTTCGAAGCGTCCCGAAGAAAATTGTTTTTCCCTCGAGTGTTACTTGCCTCTCGGTCTGAACGGCTTTGTCCTTGCGTGCGATGTTTGTTTTCCTCGGCTCCGTGGCCGGAACCAAGTCGTTGGCTTTGGCTCGCCAAGTTTCACCGTAAAGTTTATCGAGAATATCCGCGCAATCCATGAGTCCCATAGTCTCGGTTGATTCCTTCACGGCCGGCGACACGAGATCTTTCCTCTTCGCTACAACGGACTCGTTGAATCCCAAAATTTTGCGTGTTCCGTCTTTGGAAGTTCTAACGAAACTGTCGATCGTCGTTTGCCGCACCGATTTCACCGAGCGCGCAGCGGAAGTCGGTTCGGCGTTCGATCTCGCGTCGGTGTTGGGCGTTCGAAACAATCCTCGATTCTTCGGCGTTTCGAATTTGCCACGACTGTTCGAAGTCTGTAATTTGCCACGATTGTTCGGTGTCTCGTAATTCATCTCCAAGCGCTCGAGACTGCTGTTGCCGGAGTTCGGACTGTTCTTCTGGCTCGCCGATATGTTACTGACAGAGCTGTCGCTCCTCGAGTCCCGCGAATTCGTCATCAGCCACTGGGCGATCTCGAGCTTTTTTTTCTCGCTCAGACTCGCCTCGTCGGTTACGGCCGGATCGAGAAATCTGCTAACGTGTGTTTTCCAGGGCTTCGACGAGTCCGCGCGCGATCCTTCGATGACCTTGTCGTCCGACTCAGAGTCCGTCTCGGCAATAATAACAGCGTTTCGCCGTACGATGTTTTCGTCGTCCTTGTTTTTCGATACTTTCGACGATACTTCGCTCTCGTCGGTGTCGCTGTCCGAGACGTGAGACGATTTCTTCCATTCTCTCGGTGACTCGTAGACGAGACGCGTGGATTTTATTGTCTTCAGGATATCCCGAGTTTCTCTTCTCGTCAGTAGAGCCGCTCGATTTGAAGATTTTGCGGATATCGGCGTCGCTCGAGATTCCACGTTTTTCCTCGCATCTCCCTTGTTGATGGCTTTTGCCCTCTCGGGCGTATAAATATTGCACCTATTTTCAGTCAAAATTCCTCTCGATCCATCAGTCTTACCGACTGTTTTATCGACTTTTCCAATAATTTTTTCTCCTACTTGATTTTCATCGCGGGATTTAGAAATATTTTCCTTGTCACCGAAGCTTCCAGCCAACTCGTTTTCGCTCGTGGGCTCGTCCGAGGTGTAAAGAATGCTGCATCTCGGCGGGCCTTTCGCGAGTAATTTTTCGACAGCGATATCCGCTCTCGACGAGCCTTGTCTTCTTTCCTCACCGTCCTCGCTGGTCGACGAGTCGATCAAGTAAATACTCCTGGGTCTGGAGTCGACGTTCCTCGCCGCGCCTCTCCAAGATTCCGAACTCTTCAATTTCGCGTCTTCGCGGCCCTCCGGAGACGCGTCGTCGCTCGAGTCGCTTATCAATATAACTTCGGTAGGTTTGCTCTCCGGCGCTCTCGATGCGGATTTAACGCTCTTCGGATCGTCGGGCGTGTCGTCCGCGGAAAAACTGTTGGAAAGTCGGAGCATGAAGTTCTGAGAATCTCCTAAATCGGAGATCGTGTCCTCGCGAGTTTTCGGCACCAAAGGCGGAATTTTTTCGGCCTCTACGCGGACAGAGTCGGCGGCAGCCGGTCGGACAATCTGCTTGCTCCGTTTCAACGACAAATTGTACTCTGTAAAAAAAACGTAAAGTTCACTGATGTATATTAATACTTTGTCTACAATATCGCGATTATTTTTTTTTCTAAGATATAAAATATTTATTTATTTTTTTAATATACGCGACAAGTCCCTTTTACAGTGAAAATACAGAAAATAGAAATAAAATATGGTTGCATTAGAATAATGTATTCCGAACAAAAGAAAACAGGAAATTGCGACAAAAAGAAAAGATCGGATATTTTCAGAAAAAGAAATTTGGAGCATGTAATACAATTAGTTATTCGTAGATTAAATATCAACGATATATAAAAAAACTATCAATGTGCACTTTTTCAAATCACATCAGGGATAATGGATTGTGCTAATCAAACTTCAAGAGATTGTCCGGGACCAACAAAGAAGGCTCCTCTTCAGAACTCCGAAAATCTGTTTTGGGCTCGTAGAGAGATCGGCCTGCTACCGGTTTGCCAGTGTTCCGAACAGGGTTGATTAATCCCACTTGTTCGGACCAATTTCGGTGCATATCAACTTACTTTCTAGTTTTACTCTACGAATAGCCAATAGTATTCATTCCTTTTCCAAATTTCTTTTACCTAAAAATCTTATCATCTTTTTTTTGCATTTTTCTATCTCTTACTTGGAAATACACTATACCGATGCATTCATATTTTTTTGTTCCTTTTACGTGCGTTCTCCTTGCGAAAGGGCTCGACCCGTAAGTAAAATAAATAAAATAAAAATAAGCGTACAGTGCAGCGTGGGAACGGATGGAAAAACTCACGTTTCTTAGACTTTTCCTCGCGCCGAAAATCGCTCGTAGTTAGCTCCATTCTCGTGTACATTTTTCGGCGTGGATGCGGCTCGAGTTTTCGCTGTGATTCAGGTAAATTGTAGTGGATTTGTGATGAACGTTGGCCTCATAGCAAGCCCACCGACGGGATCTGAAAGGCATCGATGTCAACATAAACACCAACGTTAAACGACGAGCTGCACGACGAAGCGTTCGAAAGTTGACATAAAGTAACTCGACAACGACGCGCGGATGATCGACGATTATGAGTGATCTTTGCGACAATACCTTGAGAAGATTCTCGTGCCGAAGTTGAATATTGTTCCATGCGATATAAAGGTAAAAAAAAAACAAATTGACGCAACGCTTTCGCCACACACCGGGCGGATCACTGTGGACGCTCGACACGTTCAAACGGGCACGGCCAGCCGTTGACATTTTTTTTCTTTTTTTTTTCATCGCTGCCAACCTACGAAGCTCAAACCGGAAGCGGCGAGACCGCGTCGGCTCGGACTCGCGAACATCCCAGCTTCAAATATGTAGTTTCGGCGATTTTGTTGCTTTTCTTTTTTTCTTTCATTTTATTTAACAAAAAAGATCATCTTTGAACAATTATTAATTCTAAGGAAGTTGAACCCTAATGATTATTGCGCGACCAAGTTTCAGCAGAGATTTTCATCGGACGAAGTCTGCGGTCGATCCGATTAAGTATAACGCTTTGTAACTTCTTCATTAAAGTTTTAAGTTAATACGTACGCGACGCGGAACGGTCGTTTTTGGTTTGATGCAAAAACTTCGTTCTACTGCACAGCCAGCGACAAAGGATCGTCCTCGTCCATTCTATAGTCGAGTATATCAATTTTTACGTCGCAATGCCTCTGTCTATGAGCCTTCAGCGAAGCTGGCTGCGCGAAAGTTCTCTGACAAATGTCGCAGGCGTACGGCCGTTCGCCCGAGTGTATACGCTCGTGTCTTATTATGTGACTCTGGTGATGGAATCGCTTGCCGCAAGCGCGACACACGTACGGCCGTTCGTTTGTGTGCGTTCTGCTGTGAGTCTTTAGATCGAATTTCTTGAAAAACGATTTTCCACAGTACGGACAGACGTGATTGCGCTCTTTCAGATGATCCCTCTTCACGTGCTCCTGCAAAAAAATTGAATAAAAAATATCGTAAACCGAAGTCGATAACTCGATGAATTTTTGAGAATCGCCGATGTTTCTCCCAATATAGCACGCAATATTTTGAAATAATTTTAGAAACATTTTTAATCTTTCAATAATATTTAGAAATATTCTATAAAGATATTCCAATGAAATGTTTCTCGAATATTTCAGAAACATACTTAATCTTTCAACACATCTGAAATGTTTCTGAAACTTGGTAAGAATCTTTTTGAAATTTAATATTTCCGTGCTATGTGAGGCGTGTCCATAAATTGGATAAAAAAAAATACTAACGTTTACTTGTGACAAAGTACTGTAGACTTTCGGACATATTTCGCAGACGAATTTTTGCGGTCCGTCGGGTCGATGATTGACCGCCAGATGTTTGTTCAGCGTGGATTTCCAGGCGAACGAGAGACCGCATTCCTTGCACTGGAATTGTTGCTGGTCCGAGAAATGCGTGCCGGCGTGTTGCTTGAAATTGTAAGCGGTCGAGAACGACTTGTCGCATTCGGTACATTGGAACTTTCTCGTTCGGTCCTTGGCCGGACGTTGCAGATTGTCCGTCGAACTTTCCTTCTTGTCTCTCTTGAATACCGAATTCGCAATGGCGACTTCCGGTTTCGGTTTACCGGTGAAGTTCAAGCCATCGTCCGACGAGCCTGCCGAGAGTCTCTCGTCGCGCGGATTATCCCCGGCGCTTCTCGTTCTCTCGTACTCCAATGGCTCTCTTATCAGTTCGAAAAATTGCTCACCGTCCTCGTTCTGCACGAGGCGCACCATCGGCATTTCCGTGTCGCTGTGTGAGGGCGAATTTTCCGGCTGAAGCTGAAGAAATTCGTTGGAATTTGGCTCTACTTCGTGCGGGATTTGTTCAACATCCTCCAATCGTTCCGGAGCCTCGACAGCTGGACAATCGTCCGCGTAAACCATTAATGTCGGCCCTGAGAAACAACCGTCCTCCTGCAGAGCTTCCCCGTCCGCGACTTCCGTTCCGACATCGACGCCCTCAAAATCTTCACCGCATTGATTGTTTAATATCAATTCGTAAAATTGCTCGCCAGTTTCCGTCTGCACGAGTCGCAAAGTTGGCTCGTTGGCGGGTATCGTGTCTATTCTCACATCCGGGTCCTCGTCGTCGCTGCTCAACGATTTCTCGAGCGATTTTTCCCCTCCATTCGTTCCCGATGTTTCGGAAACCTCCTCGTCGTCGGCGACGTCGAGGACTTCCCGAAAGAGAGCGACGTTCTCGATCTCTTGGAGCTCGACGGTCTGCAAGCTCGAACTCTTCGGATACTCCGATTCGCAGATTTCAATGTACAACTGGCTGCCCTCTACGTGCAGGTACTTGTTGATGTATTGATCTCTGGTAATAGAGGTCGATGTTTTTATTTCCCTCGACTGAACTTTCAGTCGAGCGTTGTTCTTCGCGGCGGATCTATCGTTGGTTCCCTCGAGCAAGTGAGGATCAATGTTAGAAGTAAAATCCACACCGCGAAGACACTGAACTATGTCGTAGTCCTTCTCCAGAGCACTCTGCCTGTTCGACTCGGAGCTCGAACCCTCGTACAACTTTGGCTCCAAATTGTCGGTGGTCGTCAGCTCGATATCGTCGCAATCGTAGGGACTCAGAATATCGGATATGCTTATACTGACGTCGCGCTCCGATTCGATCTCGATAGCGTTCATCTTTCGATCCAGCTCCATCAGATGATCTCTTATGGAATCCTGCGCCGGTTCAGCCACATCGGAATTGCTTTCTGGTCCCGTGTTTAAATCACGCCAGTCACTCGTGCTCGATGCGTTCGAGGATATCTCGGTTTGCTCGGCCTCTGCAATCTCCGTACAACCCAATTGTCGCTCCTGCAATAGGTAAGTTTTCTTAGTCAAGATCGTTCGAGTGTGAATATCTTTTCTACCCATTATCTATCTGTATTTCTAATCCGTCGTTACAAATATGGGAAAAAAAAATTTAATAAAATCGAATGTGCGTTCCCGAAAAGATTGTCGCTTCTGCAAAACGTAAGTTGTCTTGGTCAAGCTCAATCAAACCTGGATATTTTTTCTACCCACTATCTATGTTTATTTCTGATCCGCGGTTGCAAGTTCGCCAAAAGAAAGAATTGAGTAAAATCGGTAAGCATGAGAAGATAAAAAAACCTTGCGAAGAACGAATGTTGGTACGCGAAAAATGTTCGTACCTTCCCGGCGCAATTGCGTAATTTATCGGCCCGAACGCCGACGGGTTTCGCGTGAAGTCTCCCGTGCTGCCTGAGGTGAACCATGAATCGAAAGCTCTCGCCGCAAATTCTGCAGTAGTGCCGTCGTCTGGCGACCCTCTTTATCTCGACGATCGAACGATCCGCGACGCGGTCATCGGCTGGAACGGCCGATTCCAGATCGTTTTCACCCGCGTCCAGCGCCGCGCTCGTTTTCCTCTCGTGTATCCGTCTGTGTCTCGCGAGCGAGCTTATCTGCGTGAATCTCTTGCCGCAAATCGCGCACGGATACGGCTTGGCGCCCGCGTGAGTTCTGCAGTGTCTTATGAGATTCGACACGTGATTGAACTTTCTGCCGCATATCTCGCATATGGACTGTTCGGTGCCGAGATGAACGTTCAGATGCGTACGAAGGTCGTTTTTCCTGAAAAAACCCTTGCCGCATATCTGGCAAATTTGCGATTTTTCGCCCAGGTGTACGCTTCGCCTGTGATAGTCCAGCTGCGAGGCTCTGTCGAAGACGTCCTCGCACCTGGAGCATTTGTGAGGCCTCAACGGAGCGTGCCACGAGGCCTCGTGAGTCTTCAGTCTGGACTGCGAAACGAAGTAACTGTCGGCGTGCGGACATTTATCGCAGGACCACAAAACCTTGCCGCTGTGAATCCTCAAATGGCCGAAGTAACGCTTCTCGCTGGCAAATTTTTTTCCACAGACGGAGCATGCGAGCGATGTGTTATTCTCGTTGTCGGCTGTGCACGGAGCGGATCTGGGCACGGCGTTGACGCTCATCGTCGACTCAACCTGGTGGAAAATTTGTTCGATAATTTATCTGTGCACCAAGGCGATCGTTGAATCGGGACTACGGACAATCTTTAACCTCACGTTGACGATGGGAATCTCAGCTCGAACGATGAGACATGCTTTTCATGCAGGCGACATCGCTAGAAATGTCGTAGGAATGTTCGCCCGTGTCGTTTGTTCCTCGTACGACGAGTGTCAGCTTTTTTATACTCATTAAAAATCTTTGATTTTTGTTCGTGTTTACGTTCGTATCGTCGACGATTAAAGGCGCCTTTCGATGTCGACTGCAACCTGAGGTAGTTTGGGTAGTTTCGACAATTTCAATTTGGCGTTTTTCGTCATTATAACGTGAACGCGCATGCCTACGGTCATTTTCTGAGACGAATTCTTACCAAAAGACGACCGTACGTTTTCGAGGCTGTGGGCGCCTTTTAATATTGGCTGCAAGTTGCTAAGCTTGCAAAACGAGTTATCTTTGGTTGTCCTGCCGTTCTGACGAAGCGGTAGTCAGCTGTGGTCAGCTGTGCTGTGTTGTGCAGTCGGGGCCCGTTCAGAAACTTACTTCGGATAACATACGAGAGAGAGTGCTGCGTTGGTGCGAATGCCTGAGAGTGAAGCTCGGATGTGATTTCTGAACGCAGCCGTGACAAAAAAGAACGGAGAAAAACAGTTCACATTCAACGCCGGTGTGACAATAACCTGTTCTGATTCTGTCCTGTTATCAAACGATGACAAAAGTTGTCACTGCTCTCCACTTTTCACGTAAAAATATTACATCTATCTGCTTCGAAACTGTATTATCAGTTTCATGGCCTGTGCGACATATTTTCCATCCGCTAAGTTAACGATGACACGATTGTGATTCGTGATATACGTTTTAACATTATTGTGATATTTAAATTATCGCCGGTCTAATTTCTATTTGCGGATAAATAATCCGCTGGGTGATTTGTGCGAAACGCGAAGCGCGATGAACGAACCGACGACGCTTAAACGCCCGAAGCCCGGCGACGGCGAGGAAGAGTTGTTTCGCATGCAAGAAGAATTTCTGAAGAGCAGACAAGAGCCCTCGGCTAAGGTTATAAACCTGCGTACCTCGAGCAAGCAGAGAACGGACGAGCCGAGCTGTGCCGTCGCTCCGGGAAATGCGAAACCGGCTGGCAAGATTCTCTCGAAATTTGCCCAAAGAAAAGCTCTACAGCGGCAAGAAAAAAATTCGACTTCATCGACCGGCGAAACTGTGACAAATCCCGAAATATCTACAGCAAATCAAACCAACGAGGATGTTACCGATCCTGTACAAAACTTACCTTTGAATCCTTCCACGATAATACTTGGAAATATCGTGGAAAAGAGGTACAATGGAAAAACGTGTCGGGCAGAATTTACCAGAGGCTCTGTGGACGATGGCAGAGAAAAGGGTTTCCCTGAAGTTTTTCTCATCGATCGCAAGGCTCTTGTACGATAGTCATATTTTATTATACGCTATATTTATTTATTTATTTATTTGCTTCATCAAAGGGCAAAGCCCTTCTATCCATATAAATAATCATTCGAAAACATAATAAGAATCATATATTAAAATCAATGCATCCGCATAAAAACAAGTTGAGGCCCGGTAGATCTGACGCGACAATGCTTTACTGTTTTTCATGTATAACATTTTTTTGTTGTTTATTTCTAACTATTCATTGTCCAAGAGCTTATTATACTACAATATGGGAATCCATGATTTCCTTTCTATTCAATTTATACAAAATAAATGTGAAGCCGAATATGATTCTTCGTTCTCTTCCAGCCACTGGGCGGATCCTCCGGCAGCCTCTTCATGCAGAAGGTATCGAGGGAATCAAGGTCCTCGAATCCTCCGATAGCCAGAGCTGGAAGCGCCAGTTCTGGCACTACCAGACCGGTTGTTTCAAAAGAATCCCTCAAAGAAGAAATTCATCAGGAGAATCTAGAGAAATTGAATCACATGACCAGAGAAGAAATTCTCGAGGCCAGATCTCAGTTAGAGAGTACGCTGAGTCCGGATTTGTTGAAATTTCTCAAGGCCAGGAAGGCCGCCGGTCCGAGATTCGGCAGAGATTCCGATCGTACTCCGGACAGGATGGAAACGGACGAAGCGCGAAAGCCCGTCGAGAGCGAGTCGAGCCGCTCGGAGAAATTAAACGCGAAAATGGAGTGCGACCTTGAGTCTGTCGAGAGAGAAACGCCCGTTGGGTTTTTGGCGGAGGAAGCGTCGATGAAAGGGTGGGTGCACATGGACACGATAGAGCCCGAAAAGCTCGAATGGATGAAGGACGTGGCGCCGACGAAGAGCGACGATCCGCCGCCGGACGAGCCGTACAACGCACGTTTCGATTTCAACGGTGTATTGCTGCCGTTCAGAGACGACAGTCTCTCGGTCGACAAGGGTCTCCATCATCACGGCGAGGAGCCCGAACGGCCGGGATACTCTCTTCAGGAATTGTTGCAGCTCTGCCGTTCGTCGACGCAGCAGCAGCGATGCACGGCTCTCACGACGCTCGCCAACATAATGGAAAAAAGTCGCAACGGATGGTACGACAAGGCCCTCAGTCCCGCGCCACTGGTGGCCCTGAGCGAGAAGAACATCCTGTTGCTCCTGAGATTTTCGCTGGACGACACTTCGGTCGCGGTAGTCACTGCGACGTTGCAAGCACTTCGGGCTTTTCTGTACAGCGAGGCCGACGAGATTTGCCTGGACAGACTCGTAGGGTGGCGTTACGGCGACGGTAAATTCGTCGAACCAGAATTGATCCCTCCGAAAAGCGATGTCGGCGACGCGGGCGACTTGAAGGACCACGAACTCGCGCAGTTCGACACCGTAGCCGCGGCGATGAGATCGGATATCGTTTTGCGTATTAGGTATAAGAAAATTACGAATTTTTTGGATTACAAACATACAAAAAAACGTTCGACAGTAATTTTTTTTTAGAATTTATACGCGAAGCCACGGATGGTTAATGTGAAGTCCTTTTTATGTTCAGGTACATCCTGAGCGAGATGCAGCCGCCGCCGATTGGGGTAACCGCAGCGTTGGAAATCCTTACGCGCCTGGCTAGACATTCCCGCACGACGGCATTGAACATCGCTTGCACTCCGCGTTTACTGGAGACTATCGTTCGAAACTTTATCCCATTAAGCAACGATCGATCGAGTGAGTACGCACGGATGGGCGCATTGGACTTTGAGGCTAGATTTAATTGTAACGCATCGATCATTTTACAGTTTACGAGGACGGATCGAGAAACGCTTACGGTGTACCGAGCGCAAGCGCTGTGAGGCTGTGTCGGGTACTCGCATCCTATGCCGGAAAACCCGTTGCCGACAGATTGAACGATCTGCAGATAGTTCACTCCCTCATGTCCTACACAACGAGCACGACGACGTAAACACCCTTTTCTTTTTACCGCTCGACTCGGACTAAAAATTTTTTCTCTACTTCGCTAAAAAGGCCGTATTTCATTACTAAAACGGGGGTGGAAAGTGCCGGTTCTTGACGGGCGGAAGGAAAAGTGGTTTAGCGGAAGGAAAAGTGATTTAATGGGAGGAAAAGTAATTTAGCGGTATTTCGCTAAATAACTTCGCCCGTTCGTCAAGAATCGGCCACTTTCTACACCGTTGCAGGCATAGAAATATGGGCACTTTTTAGCATAGTCGGAAAAAAAATATCGAACACCACAGGGGAGAAGCGGATTTTTATCTCGTTTAAGTGCTGCCTTCGGTTCGCTCGGGCAGCAAACCTCACGTTCGGTGAAAATCACGCACTTTCCTCCCCATAGCACAGTGTATATTTTTTTTATTCTGTTGTTGCAATTTTAACTTTCTTGCAGCATAGGTATACGCCTTTCCATCGAAAGTTTGCGTTTATGGAAACTATTGTTATCGCACAAGGTAGCGTTGGACAGCATCGGCGGTGCGCGTCTGGCTTTCGTCTCGCAGCTTCAACTTCTGTTGAGCAACCACGATCTTGGTAGCTCCTCCGAGCTGGTGTGCGAGCACGCAGCCGCTCTGATAGACATCGCCGACCACGAAGATTCGTTGGGAACAAATATTTCCACCCTTTTGACTAAATGGAGCACCCAACTGAGTTCGATCTCCGCGCCAACGGTCGGTAGATCGAATAACGAACAATTAATTCTCGCTCGCCGAACGGCCAATAACAAATGTTATATCGAGCTAATCCTTTGCAGTGGAGCCAAACGAAATTGGTGGCACAGACTCTGACGGCCGCCGGCGACGTCTCGCCCTTCAAGTTTGCCTCGACTTCCAATTCTAAGTTATTCGCAAATTTATGGTAAAATATTTTTTATTTCAACAGTCAGAACATTTGTTACAATGATAATTATTATTATCGAATTTTTTGAAGATATCTGCATGAGAGTAAATTTCATCACGTTATAACGGCTGTAATGTGCATCGCACAAACTTCGCTCGCGGAAGTTGACTTGAAGAATAAAATTCTACAAACAATTTTTTTTCCTAAAGCACTGCATTGACAAAGACTTGGCAAAGATGAAATTTAACACCGTGCAGATATCTTCAGGCTCATAAACAATGTACGATTCTTCAAACGTATTTTTATCGTTTCAGCTCGACATCGAATTTATTGAGCGGCTGTAAGCCAGCGTCGGAGCGAGACCCGACATCGCTGCCGAATCTCGGAGTTCTGACTCAAGATGGTCAGCTTCAGCCCGCCGTATCCATGAACTCGTGTATACCGTTTCTCGCCACGTGGATCAACGCACTCAGCGGTACTCGCGACAAATCGGTTCTGCAAGTGGCCGTGGACAATCCGGATTTCATAAAATACGTACGCAGACTGTCGGTCAACGACTGGAGCCTCGAGAGTTCCTGGTACACTCGTGCCGAGTTGTATCTCGCTACCGGAGTGGTTCGCGCGGTGAATCGCCTCGATGATCTCGCCAACGTCCACGCGAAGGAAGTTGCCCTGAGAATAGCTTTAAAGCTCGTATCGACTTTGCCTGGCGACGCTTGTCTCGCCGTTCGCGAAATTCTCAGTACGATTCTATCGAGCGATCTACCGAGACTGGAAAAGTTGTCGACAGATCTGAGCGCCTTGAAGCTCGAGGCAGCGAGCAGCGGATCGTCGAGTTTGTTGAATCAACTACCGAATAATCTCAGTTCCATGTACGAGCAGTACGTTTCCTCGAGCGGAAGCTGGGAACAGGCGGCGATGCCGAAAGATTGGCTCTATCTTCCCCTGGTCGCGGCTTACACGGATCACAAAAACAAACTCGATTGGGACGACAATTACACGACGAGAATCGTTGCTCTTCTCAGTCTCGAATTGAGTATGCCCGAACTTTCGCGGGACTTGTCTCCGAGTCTTCGTTTCAGCAGGCTGATATTGATATATCTATGCGACACCGTCTATCTCAACGAGAACGTCTCGATTCTCTTGGTCGAAGCGATGACCTCGCTTTTGAGAAAACACTACAGGACGCTGGACTTCGCGTCGGATCTACCGGGCCTCAGCTCGTTCACCGATCTCTTCACGTCGATGTGCGAAAGCTTTTGCGCCAACTCGTACGGCAACGACGTCTTCTCCATGGTGCTGCTCGTGCCGATCGCTCAACGTCACGACGTTCATTACCGGAAGTTACTGTGGTCCGAGCACGCCGGCGCTCTGAGATACCTACGATTGACCGTCGATAAATTGGTGATTCCTCTGGACGAATACTTGTATCCGGTCGAGGAAGACTCTTCCCTGATAGAATCCTATCTCACGGCGCTCGTTAGAGGCACGGTCAAGCGCTCTTGGTGCCCGTTGATGTACACAATAGCGATTCATCACTCGGCAATGTTCATACGAGGCTCGAACAAATTGGCTGTTAGAATGCGAACGAAAATAGGGGAATTGCGCGACCGTGAATTGTCCGATGCTCTGCTCAATTACAGCCCGACGGTAACGTGATATCGAATTCATTCGGTTAAGTGAATTTCGATTGCTTTTTTTTTTTTTTTTTTTGAACTGTACAGCAACGTGGTAATTATTGAAATTTACTAAACGTCCAACTTTAACAAAGATACTCTTTTATTATGTCGATGTATACATTATTGTAAATATACAATGAAATCGTGAAATATAGGATTATCGGGGACGAAAAAAATAGATCGTATTTTGCTTTCGTTGTACTATCTCATTAAATCATCACATACGAAGTATGCAACAAAGAGAGCATTTTACAACAAGTACACGTTTTATATGTCGAGTAACATAAAAACACAGCGTTCACTCAATTTTCATCTCTGACCGTCCGTGCCGTCCGGAAGCACAAATAACTTTTGTCTGCCGTTCAAGTACAAATTCATTTTTTTTTTTTACAATTTATACTAGAAGAATATAGCTTGTCTTGCGACTCGGCGCGTTTACAATCTGCTGCTTTTGCGTATCTGTATTTATTCATGATTTTATATATATATATATTTTATTTGTTTCATAATATATAACTTTCAAAAGGAGTCGAGTTACCTGATATGTTTTCATCGCCTCGTTAATGTAGCGTGAGCAAAGTAGTTGCACCGTTTATGGCCTTATTGTACTACTTAATATCTTCGTCGCGCCGATTTTTTCGGTAACTAATTTATTAATTTTTTCCTCACTGATTTCTATCGAATTCGACTAGTTCTCAAAATGAAAGAAATTCGGGCCAAAACTGACACACCTACTCCACTGTGATCGAAGCGGTATAATACATAGTTTACAATAACCATATTAACATAATTCGTTGCACGTATACACAATATATATGTATATATTATATGGGGCATTCCATCCCGTTTCGAAGGGTCAAAAACTCAACGGCCTTAAAAAAAATCATAATTTCACCACAATTCGTAATTATCTTTGAAAAATGTTTGTAATTTTTTTTGGAAGCGGTAAAGTTTTTGACTGTTCGAAACGAGATGGAATGCCTCATATACAGATATACTATTTTTTTTACAACGGCCAATAGTCGGATGATTCGGCATCGTTACACAGTTAACATTAAAATATATATTATTTTATGTGAATTTGAGCATTCGTTACAAATGTTCATGGCGTTAATTAGCTGCGTAGCTTTACGAGTGATTGAAAAAGACATAGACGCGAGTACGCCCCTCCGAGGATAGAAGTCATTGACAATACAGGAACAATAGCTTATCGAGTTAACAAAAAAAATACGTTGTGTGACAGCGCCATCGATTGTACGTAAGAATTAATGACGTAGGATAACCGTGGTGCAGCGGTCTATAAATTATTTATCGCACAGGATCGATCGGCCCTCGACGATGACGAGCTGCAGTTTCATTGATCGTCACTGACCTGAGTAACGCTTCGCTTTGTCCCTCGAAACGAATTCCTGAATCCGTTGCCGTGGCTACTCTGTGCATCTCTGTCCGGTCGATCTATCTTGTTCTGTGCAGTGATGTATAAATAGTTCTTTTTTCTTTTTATAAGCCTGAAAATAGCACAGGTCAGCGATTCGTCAATCGCAGGAGATGTCGAAGATCAGAAACTTTAGATACGCGAAGATCAATTTATCTCACTTCCGCTGAAAAAAGCTCTTTCTCGATTACGATTATAATTTATATTTTTAAATTCATCGCGTATTAAAAAATCCATGAAATGCGTATCGCGATCTCGGCGTTTCTTTTTTTGGTGCTTTTTTTTCCCTTTCAGATAGTAGATTAAAACTCTTCGTGAAAAAATAATACGTATGATGTACAAATAGTTTCTTTTTATATCGGTGAAAATGGCACAGATCGGCAATTCGTCAATCGCAGTAGATCTCAAATATCAGAAACTTTAGATACGCGAAGATCAATTAATCTCACTTTCGATGAAAAATCCTGTTTTTCTCGAGACTATGCAACGTTATCATTTTTTTTTAGTCATCGCGTATTAAAAAATCCATAAAATACGTATCGCGATCTCGGAGTTTTTTTTTGTTGTCGTTTTTTTCTCTTTCAGATAGATTAAACTCTTCGTGAAAAAATAATATGTATGATGTACAAATAGTTTCTTTTTATATCCGCGAAAATGGCACAAATCGGCGATTCGTCAATCGCAGTAGATCTCGAAGATCAGAAACTTTAGATACGCGAAGATCAATTACCCTCACTTTCGGTGAAAAAAAGCTGTTTTTCTCGAGGCCATGCTACGATTATATTACTGTTTTTAATTCATCGCGTATTAAAAAATGCATAAAATGCGTATCGCGAACTCGGCGGTTTTTTTTTTCTTCTCTTTCCGATTTAGATTAAAACTCTTCGTGAAAAAATAATACGTATATGTATGTATTATTAACGTTAATTATTATTATTTTTTGTTCTTTCAATGCTGCGATTAGGCTAAGTGACGAGGTTTCGTGTTGAAATTTGGGAGATTCGTTTTGGGGATGAAATTTAACGAGGGTTATGACTCGATGCCGTGCTTGCGATAAGTTTCTTTATCGACGGTGACCGGACGACCGTCGACGCTCGAGCAATCGAGCTCTATACAGTGTAAGCGCGATCCCCACTCGCAGTGACTCTGGTCGCCGCACTTGTAGTATTTTATTTGAAGGCATGTCGTTAGGTAACCGGATCCTCGGACCCTCATCGTTATCGGCAGCTCCTCGCGCTGACCACGCGCGCTCGGTTGCAGATCCTTGGTGCTGTGGTAAGCGCTGTAAGCGCAGGCAGTTCCGTCTCGCGCCCGCTCCACCGCCTCGACCGGCCTGCCGTCGATACTCAGTGACCTGAAATTATCAAATCGATTTAAAGTATCGCCAGCATCACGGATGCTCTATATCGTGAACACAAAAAAAATGTTTCATTCATATCTTTCGGTCTTTCTTTTTTTATTGGTTTTCTCTTCGATTCAAAAGAGAATGGATAAGCAATGAAAGGTAGGTGAGAGTGTCGCATCGTGGGTCACAATGTTTTGTTGTTGTTGCGAATAATACCCACATAGCACGCAATAGTTTGAAATAATTTTACAAATGTTTTCAATCTTTAAAATCTTAGGAAATACTTCCGAAATATATGATAATAATATTTTGAAATATTCGATAAAAATTCTCCAATGTTATTTTTGCAATGAGTCGAGAAGAGGTCGACGGACGCATTTATAGACTTTCGTGGCATGTTCTATAGCTATTATATTTTGTTTTCAAAAGTTAGCTTGCGGAAGTGCGAAGCCTTGGCGTGTTTTTAGTTTTCGTTATTTTTGCGCCTCTGCCAAATTTCTGTGAGGCCTAACACAATCTAATTTATCCCATTGGCCGACAAAAAAAGATTCATAATCTCCACATGTCAAACCTTCAAGATATCTCGTGTGACTCACCACGAACCACTCTTTCTTAGCTAATACAATGGCCCAGAAAAATTCGATGTGAAAAAATCTGCGGTAGCTTTAGGTTCAGATGGCACCTTGAAAAACTATTATTATTATTATTATTATTATTATTATTATTATTATTATTATTATTATTATTATTCGGAGAAATTAAGCGACATCAGAGCCGCTGTTCGTCATTATTGGATTTTTTTTGCATTTTAATTTTAAAAATTAGTTGCAAAAACTAATTTCCCCAGAGAACTTCCCCGAGGTCTATGAATACATTGAGTAACAAACCGGCGAAATCGACTTTACGGGGACGAGAGGACTGTGAGGTTTTTTTCGAACTTCCCGTATTAACGCGTCGCGTAGATAATGAAATACGTCAGCTGCTCGCCAGCTGACAGCTGACGTGAAAAACGGACTGGTGCATAAAGTCGCGCCCTGAAAATTTTTATCGCCACTCCTTTTGCCGCAATGAAAATATAATTACGAAAAAATTGTCAACGCGTTATTACACTTTTTGCCGACCCGTTTGTCACGCAACTAAAAAAAAATATTCTTTTACTTCGCATTACTGGAATTATTGTACTTTACGCAACGTGCGAGTAGGTAAGCACGGTATTGTAGTCGGATCTTTTACGGGAGAGAGGGGCAAAATGAAACAATGGGGCAAAATGGGACAGTGGGACAAAACTCAATTTTCCAATAATTTTTGGATGCCCCATTTTGTTCCGACGATACATTCGGATTTTCAATCCCGTTTTGCCCCACTTTCCACCACCCGCCACCATCCAAAAGTTATTGGAAAATTGTTTTTTGTTCCATTATCCCGTTTTGCCCCACCGTCCCATTTTGTACAACTCTCCCCTACTAAACTCATTCAACGCGCTAAGAAATTGAACAACCGTAAACATCGAAATTGGGTCAAGAGTATCGTTGAGCGAGCTTATTCCATCGACGAATAAAAGCCACCCATTAAACTTGCCGCATTCGAGGAACTTTGAATTTACGATGCCCCACTCTCCGCTGTTCGATCATTCACAAAGGATCAGTTTGAGCGATAATCGCTATTTATTTTCACTGGGAAGCCACGCGCTCTCACCGTGAGAATTGAGAAAAGTCGTTCGTGTGGCTTGAACAATAATAGGGGGGCGGGGGTTAAATGAAATAGAAACGAACCCGTAGAGGAACGACATAGAAATGCAAATCGATGCTGAATCAGATAACAGTCTGCCAGCTCAGGCATTGTATACAGCCTGTAGCCATTGCAATGACCTTTGAGAATGTTGTTCGTCAGGTGATCGATACTGAGTTATCGGGTTTCGAAAAAGACGTTCGATGGATAAGATTCTCAGACGTGCAGTGGGAAAAAAAAATTACTGAGATCATCGAAACTTTTTAAAAATAATCGGCTATATAAGATTTCTTCGGAACGTGAGCGTGACATATTGAATAAAATTGAATTTATTGGAATAAAATACAGTCTGTTAAAATAAAATCGAATTTATTGAAATAAAACCGTATTTATTTAAGTAAAATCGAATTTGTTGAACTTATTGAAATAAAATCGAATTTGTTGAACTTATTGAAATAAAATCGTATTTGTTGAATTTATTGAAATAAAATCGAATTTGTTGAGTTTATTGAAATAAAATCGAATTTGTTGAGTTTATTGAAATAAGATCGAATTTATTAGTTGAGGAGATTGTCGTTTCATCTTCAAGAACTGCAAGTTCGATTCTTACTGAATCGTATTCTCGCACGAGGAAAATATTTCACGGCGACCGTTGGCGTAAAAAGGGGTTATTGATTTCAGTACATTTTTTCCTTCCCTCACTGTAGCTCTGTTGTTGCTTTCCACCGAATGAATATTTTATCGTTCATTCAATTACAGGGAGGATATGGCGAAGCAGACAAACTATGTCCGAACGAGGCAATTCCACGCTCAAAAGTGTTGCTGCTATCCGATTTATTGGAATAGAGTGCCACGTGTAGCTTCATGCAGGCCAAGAGTTTACGGGGTGTTACGATAATTCGTGTTTCCTTCCGAGCTCGCAATCCACTCTGGTCGAGTGATTATTGTGTCATGAATGAAAAAGCTGGCAATGGTACTTGAAATTTCAATTCGCCATTTGAAAATTCGCATTGCGGGTGCAAAGCAAAACGGCGGAGCTGACCTTGCCAAACAGTTAATTACTGTGCGAAGAGTAAAAAGCACCCTTTTTTTGTAGCATGCTCCCAATTAATTTCCGGACGATGTGAATAGATCTACTATAGGGAAACAGCCCAGGCATTAATCAAAGGCCGGTGGACAATGTAAGCTCTTTTAAACAAAAATAAAATCACTCCGAAACTGATTCTATCCAGTGAATACGTTTTATTATGGAAATATAACATGGAAGTTACATGTAATGTAACAATTGATATATGCATAGAATGTAACTGTTATATGTCGGTGTAACGTTACATTATGCATAGAAAATTGTGCAACCGTTGCATAACATACTTGTAACAATGTTACTGCAACTTTCGTAACAATCAGCAAATGTGAATGGTGTGTAACGTAAATACATTACAATAATGTAATTGGGCTCTGTAACGTTTGCATACCATGTTTGTAACATCGTTTATGGCCATTACTAATCTGCAGGCAATTATCTGCAGACAAAGTGTCGTGGCATTACGTTACGTACGAAACCAGGCTTCGTAACAGGCACATATTATACTTGTAACAATGTTGCTGCAACTTTCGTGACAGTCAGATAATATTAATGATACGTAACGTAAACACATTACAATAATGTAACTGAACTCTGTATCGTTTGCACAACATGTTTATGACCATTATTAATCTGCAGGCAATGTTAATGTTACAAAGTGAGGTAGCGTAACGGTTCGAAACCAGGCTTCGTAACAGGCACATATCATACTTGTAACAATGTTGCTGCAACTTTCGTGACAATCAGATAATATTAATGATACGTAACGTAAACACATTACAACAATGTAACTGGACTCTGTAACGTTTGCACAACATGCTTATGCTACTATTACTAATCTGCAGGCAATGTTAATGTTACAAAGTGAGGTAGCGTTACGGATCGAATCCGGGATTCGCAACAATCACATAACACGCTTATAACAATTGTATAACAAACAAATAATGCCAGATGGAAACCTTACGACACGGGAACTAGTCGGTTCTAGACCAGGAAACCACGCCGTGCCAGTACAATGCCGCTATGTGTGTCCACAGGTGATAATATTGAGACAGGATGCTAAACTCACAATGGGCATGTACATTTCCAGCACCGTATGGGAAATTCCTCAGTCTCACAATGAAGGTCCACAGCGAGCTGGATCTGTACAAGCAGCTTCTTGTATCGAAATGCCGTGCTTTCACAATATCGTCAACTGCGAACACACATATCTGCATTGTGCCGGCACAGCGTGTGGGTTGGTACGGCACACTTTTCTTTCCCGAATTACTGGCTTCCCTATTGCCGTTAAAGGGCTAACCGATCAATATTTAATGCCAAAAATTAAAGTTTATACATCAATTATGATCTGCAGGTAATCCGTCTGAACCTTATATACAATTTTCCAAAATTATTTTCTGAAGTCTAACTCAGTCAAATTACGGCCTTTTTTGCCCATTTTGTCCTAGCTCGACGAAACCCTTCATCGATCAAACTAAAAAAAAAAATCAAATCGTTTATGTAAATGTAATTGATTATTTAGAACACCCACAATTTACAATTTACTTTCTTTTTTTACAATTTCGGTTAATGTAGATATTTATCATATTTTGTTTAAATATTTAATCTGATATTTAACGCAATATAACTTGATAACAAAAACGTGGTGCTTATTGGATAAGAGTGGAAACGGTGTCGATCGTAGCAGACACGTATGTACTATCGTGTTGCCATTCCAGTAGTACAGCCATTGTTGCGATCAGACGCTTGGAAATGTATACAATTTACTCATCTTACACATATTTTTCAAATCCAGACATAGCCGATTAGGTACGGTCGCTGGCCACAAGTCCGAGGTTCCTAAGTTCGTATTTCGCTGATTGCATACAAATTAATATAGTTTTTTCTGTGATGTATTTATTTCTATCGACAGAGCAAATCTGTTCAAGGACGTAATTAGCGATCTTTCTTTAAACTAAAATTTGCGTCTTACATTGTTATATAACGACGATTATAACACGGTAATATAACAGTGTTATATTTCTAAGTAGGAAATGGCAACTTACATGTAATTTACATGTAACACTGGTAATATTACCCGTTATTTTCAGTTACATTGCCGCTGGAAACCTAAAAAAGCTCCAGGATTAATTAAGTATTACTGCAGCTGCAATTTTTCAAGTTCCACTTGAAGTTAGCTTTTGCTTTGTTTTACAACTGAGCCTAATGTTTAATTTGTTTAAATATTTAATCCGATGTTCAAGACAACGTAACTTAATAACGAACACGCGGTCCTGTTGGATGCGAGAGGAATCGGTGTCGATTGTTTTGCCATTCCAGTGGTACAGCCATTGTTGCGATCAGACGCTTACACTCCAGCGAACATTGGACGATGATATCTCTGTTACTGTGACGTAATTAGTCCGATACCATTGACGCGTTGCAAATTGCCTCTCATTGATGCCCGCTTTGTTACCCTATTGTAGTTCACGGTGTCAAAGCTTTAATTAATGGCACGGTAACTAATAAAAAAAAAAGTAAGATAATAAAATAAAATAAAACTTAACCGAAAGAACAAAATCCTCTTCGATGACGGAACTATCAGCGGTACAGTGAATTCTTTCGAGCAATTTATCCGACGCATATTTGCACGCGCCAGGGCTAGAAATTGACTTCATAAATCCAAGCGACTGTGGCCATTATCGGAACCCTCGCGTGTCCACAACTATACACGGTATATTTAACAACGACGGATCGGTTGGCGCGCCACGCGCCGTACTTTCGGCAAAGCAGGGGGGGAGATCTGACACAGATAAAGTTGT
Source organism: Ichneumon xanthorius (assembly GCA_917499995.1). Classification (NCBI taxonomy): domain Eukaryota; kingdom Metazoa; phylum Arthropoda; class Insecta; order Hymenoptera; family Ichneumonidae; genus Ichneumon; species Ichneumon xanthorius. Next base: position 11,550,649 of record OU824205.1, on the reverse strand, counting down.
TATCAGAAAATCGTTATAAATTCCTTCCGTGTCGATAATATGGAAACAAAAAAAAAGTTCAAAGGAAAGTCGAAAATTGCTTGCAAAATAGGTTGAGTCCGCCTCTTAATGAAACGCGATGAGAATGTTTAACTTATCGGAAAAGTGCATTTATAAAGTTTCCGAGTAGCGAGTAAACGATTAACGATACGGTTATTTTAATTAAGATGACGAAACTTTTGTAAGGAAAAGTTTGTAATTTTCTCAACGTTTTTAAGTCTGCGTTCACTACCGCCGGGAGGGGGCGGGGCGACTGCGGGGCGAAACGGACCACATTTAATAATTTTTTGCGAAGCTTAAGAAAACTGCGGACTCAGGTCCGTCTTGCCCGAGATGTGCATTTTATCCGGCTCGCACGTAATATAGCGAACGCAACATGTAAATTTTCTTTTCCATGTCACCGGGGAATTCGCAATATTGTCACCGTAATTGATAGCACTCGGAGGCGTTATATAAATACTGAATGGAATCGGGAAGCTCTCGACAGAATAGATTTAAAATCCGAGCGCATTAGACATTCGGAACGAAAGTGGGACATCTCCATTATATAAGTAGATGAAACATTTTCACTTTGATGAACGTTCCCGTCGTACGGCGTTGAGAAATTCCACCGGCAAGCGGAGTGCAATGCGGACACGGGCTTACCCGCAAGAAATTCGAAAGAAACACTCTCGGGTCAACCGAAAATATAAGTCCCATCAGGATTGTATCCACTGGGGAACGGCCAAGCTCGCGCGACGGGAGTTAAAGCTCCGTGTTATTAACGGTCAGCCGTACACGAGAGCGAAATGACCATTGGATTTTTTGACCTTGACATCGATTTTCCTACTGGCGGGTCCTAGAAAAAAAAAAAAGAAAAATAGAAAGTCTATCTCGAACACAGTCCAACTACTTTCTAATTTATCGAAAATCTTGGTAATTTTTTAGCCAACGAAGACTACTGTAGAGTAGAAATGATATTCTGGGCTGTGCACGATATTCGTCCACGTGGCTCGAGCCGCTGTGTCTAAAAGATCGATATATCTTTTTTTTTGTTTTAAATATTAAAACGTCCATGCGGCATTTCACCCTCTGCGTATAAAAGCGAATGCAGTATTTCTCTGTTATGCTACGTATCGGTAGTACAATGAGACTCCGTACATGCTTATTACGGAACGGAACGTTCCACTTTCGTGCGAGTGCGGTATACACCGCGAACAGGTTGAACCTACATCCGGCACCGACGGGGGTAACGGAAGGGGGATGCGTTTGTGAGCTGGCTTCGAGCGGAGCCCCGTGAATGATTAAAGTATGGTGGAAGTTGGTGTTATACTTTCGACAACGACTTTGTTCTAACAAACGGGGTGAAACGGCACAAATAACAATCATTATTTTACCGGGACGGGGCGGTATAGACCACGGGGGGAAAATGGACCGCGGGGCAAAACGGTGACACAGTGAACTGTAGAGGCGGGGCGAAATGGGATACCACAGATGTTAAAAAAAAATTGTAATTGGAACACTCGTGAAAAATGGGACTGAGCATGTGGGCTGGTGAAAGTTGGTGTCACACTTCCGATAACGACTTGGTTTTAACAACCGGGTGAAGGTTCACAAATAACGATCATTATTTTACCAGGACGGCGCAAAATGGACTGTGGGGTAAAATGGACCAGGGGGAAAATCGACCACGGGGCAAAACGGGGACACCCTAAACTGTAGACGCGGGGCAAAATGGGGTACCACCGATATTTTTAAAAAGTTTAATTGGGACACTCGAGAATGGGGTAAAATGGAACTGAACATGTGCACTGGCGGAAGTCGGTGTTGTACTTTCGACAAGGACTCTGTTTTAACAACCGAGTGAAGATTCACAGGTAACAAAAGTTATTTTACCGGGACGAGGCAAAATGGACCACGGGGAAAAATGGACCACAGATATTTTTGGAAGATTAATTGGTAAAGTCGAGAATGGGGTAAAAATGGAATGGGCATCTGGACTGGTGGAAGTTGGTGCAAGGTTCCTCCTAAGTACTGACGAATGAAAAATTCTCCTCTTGACGGTAAGGTTTGAGAGGTATGCCATTTTACCCCGCAAAGTCGATTCATGACTGCAGACCCATCCCGACGACCGTTTATAGTCAAGGCGCCCGTTTTGCCCCACCCGACGCGTCACGATGCTTCGACGGAGTCTCGTGTTACCAAGTTTGTGTGTGGGAAGTCGGGTAGTTTTCCCTCGAGTCTCTCTCACAGCCGTTCTTCCGTACGAGGAGCTTTAGCGAGTTCGAGGTCATAAGTTCACTACGCTTCGTGTGTAGCAGGTGGTGCAGTCTCATACCGCAAATCTGCACCTGGCTGACGCGGGGAGTGCGGTCACGGGTTGTTCACCGTCTGCGTTATTCCCAACGTGCAAAAAGTATGCACAATCGCTGATGCGAAAAGTCTAAACATATAGCGATGGGTGACACTAATAATGACTCAAGAACTTTATACATTGTCGATAATCGTTGTTGTACATTTTTTTAAAATTAATAACGAATCGATCGTTAACCGATTCGCGATTAGACTGACGAGAAACTTTTTTTTATTTACAGGGAAGTTTGCAATTGGAAATTTCCCTACGTAAGAAACGGTGGGAGAAACGAAGTTCCATACGATCTGTACAAGAGTCCTTAATTTATTTATGCAATCCTTTTCAATCGTAAGGTCATCTTACGAATAAACGCGTTAATCATCATTGTTATGCATTTTTTTTTATGAATAACGAATCGATAGTTAATTGATTTGTGATCAGACTGATGAGAAACTTTTCTTTTGTATTCACTGAAGTTTCCAGTTAGGAATTTCCCGACGTAAGAAACGGTGGGTGAAACGAAGCGGCACAAAAAAAGTAGCAGTTGGCGCAATAATTGCGACATGTGCCGCACGTGTCGCCAATATCGCGCCAATATTACTACTTTTCGTGGCGCTTGTCTACAAGGGAATACAGGAGTCTTTAATTTATTTATGCAATTCTTTTCAATCGCAAGTTCATTGTACGAATAAACTTCTACGACGATTGTCCAACGATTCTAACGATTTCAACCTGAAATTCGCGACTTTCGATATCGCAGTAACAGTTCGTTAAAGAATAAAGAAAAGTGGAACCCAATTAAGCAAAATAGCGGCGAAGAGAATAAAAGGAAAAACACCAATCGTTCTCAAAAACTGAGAGAACGCAAAAAAAAAAAAACAATCACTGCAGTTTGTGGATTGGTCGAAGTCGACTAATTATCCAATACCCAAAAGTTTCGAATTAGAGAATTTCCATGGCAGTACCTACTGTAACAGTTGAGGCGGTTTGAAGCTTATATCGAGACGATACGTAGCGTCGGTGCTTAGTTTAACGGTCTTGAGTTGTCTGAACCTCGCCGAGGTCTCCATCTTACAGTAGACGGGACCCGCGCCGGGTTCTCTCCTGACCGACAAGGTAACGCGAAAATGTCCATCACCACCCATTTATTAACATTATCGCCGTTTACACTTTGATCCAAAAACTTCGTTACAAATCCTTTATTTATTTTCTTATTAATTAAAGTATCTTATTTATGTATATTTTTGTCAGTGTCTCTTCGTCCGGCGAGAAATAAGCAAAGCGATCGGAGAATCGGAAGTTCCACACGCGCCACCGGCGTCGCGCCGCTTACTGAGGCAAGCGTCGTCGGCGGCTCGCCGACGTCGACCACGTTGGGCAGGGTGTGCGATAGTGTGCCGGGTCGCCGCGCGCAAGGCGACAGCGTCGCCATTACTACCAGCCACTAGTTTCGGCTCTACCGATACGGCGACGCCGACACGCCGACCAAGAACAATGTCTCGGAGTCCGTTCGAGCGTTTACCGTCACTTAGAATTTCGCTGCCGTCGAGGCGCGGGATCGAAGCTTTGTTACTCGGCGAACGGAAGCAGAACACGTTTGCCGGCGTTGGGCCGGGCCGATTTTTCTGTATTCGGGATTTAGCTGGAAGGGAATTATCGGTCGGCGGAATTGGGAACGCGCTCGATGATGCGGCAAGCCTCTTCGATCGTCGCTGTTAAAAACCACTCACATTTTTTGCATTTGTTAGCAGTGGATTTTACACTAGAATCTCAATATTCTGAACCTCCATTATTCGAACCCGTTATCCGAAACGCTGCTGGTTCGGATAAAGTTTTTACTGTCGGAACTGTTGCGCGAAACGCCCGTGGCCTTACATTGTTGCGCGCTGCAAACAAGTCAGTTCGAGCACGCTCGAACTCTCGCAACTCGCACTGCATAACCGTGCATGCACGTCGGTCGTATGCGCAGTATTTGTTAGTTTCTCGGAGCGAGCGAATAGATAGACACGTATTCAACGTTTATTTTCTAATCTACTAGTCACGCAGTTTTAGTGCGTTGTCGCTTCAACCTCCAGACCTTCCACCTCTGGGCGTAAGCATAATGCACTTAGGGTGGAAAAAGTGAGAAATTCTTTCGATGCTCGATAAGCGAGAGACCAGCAGATCGCTGGCGCGCTCGCATGAGCTTGGCAAATCCACGATCTCTGACATTAAGAAAATGCCTACAACGTTCGTGCGCCAAACGGTTCGAAGTTGCCGTTGAATATTTTTTAAATACATGTATCACGTTATTTCTCACATGTAGGGGACACCGGGGCAAGATGGACCCCCTAAACAAATAACGCGGCTACAACGCTGCCGAAAGTATAATCTACTATTTGTCACCCAACAATGATATTTTCATAGGTTTTATAACCCGTCCCAAATGAAAATTTTCTGGGGCGAAACGGGCTACCCGTAAATTTTTCAATTTTTTTTTTTTGTACTACTTTTTGCCCCGCTTCCCTATTTTGCGTTTTCTCTGCTTCTGTCATTGGCCACGAAAGGTTTTTATTTTTCCCTTCCAGGTTTTCATATGTTTTTAAATCATTTTGGGGTGGCCCATTACGCCCCGGGTCGGCCCGATTTTTCACTAGCCCATCTCGCCCCAGGGGCCCATCTTGCCCCCGTTTCCCCTATAATATATGATAAAAGTGTCCTTAAAAATTCGATCCGATGCTTCGTTGCCGATGTACTTCGAAAAATCGATGAAATCGAAAAATTTTGGATCAATTAAATCGGATAATAGAGGTTCAACTTTATAGTACACTGTAAAGTTCCCATTTGAAGTTCAGTTCACTCGATAACAAACATTTTGTAACGGGCTTGAGGGCAACAAATATTAGTTGAAGTCTTTGTGAAGAGCAAATTCTTTGCATGCCAAAATCCAACGAACGTAGTTAAAGCGGGCGGACGTGGTTCGTCGAGTAATTGCCACTTTCCTATACGGTAGATCACAATCACGCGACCTTGCAAGGTCTCGCCCTCCTAAGAACACGCAGGATTCTCTGAACCGCATACCCCTCCGATTTTATCGCTCGAAACATGCCGCAACTGCAAAAGACGCACCCACTGATCTGTAGTTATTGCTGAAGCTACATGAGTATGCACTTCTAGGTTTTATTACATCCGGATTACTGTATATCGACTACTTAGGTAAGATTTGTTCAACAACCTGAAGTGGTTATCGTTACCCAGATTTTTCTCTCTCCGTCGGGAGAGAGAGTGAGAGAGTGAGAAAAATGCTTGACTTTTCTCTAATTACCTGTAATTCTTGTGACTTGTACGTGGTGACCGCTTTATTCCGGAAAAGATCGTGACCGAGATTCCGGGAACAACTAATTAATACATTTTTTTCTCTGGCCCAAGCACCTGCCGGTATTACAACAGTAGGCCATCATTTGGATCTTTTTTTTTAAAACGTAACTTCCGGTTTCTCTTTTCTTCTTTACACCAATTTGATTACCCAAATCGTCGAGCGACAGGCCATTTCCCTTGCCTCACTGTGAATTTACTTCCTTGAACTTATTCGTAAAGCCTCACTTCCGGATTTTTCCATCAGTTGTGTCTTCTTCCATTAGCCGTGATTCTTTGGAAGGTTTTTTTTCTAACCGACCTTACGCCTTTTTACGTTAGGTTTTCTTTAAGCCAATTTAATTTTCGCCAAAACTCATTTGGGCCAAAAAATAACAAGCTTAGTGGAACACCATGTATGACAATCTTATATATTATACACAACGCTATAAGGCTGCTATGGACCGAATTTAACTTTTATCGAATAGTTTAAGCGTAACGTCATACCGGAAATGCGTCACTTCCTATTTGAAAATCTCATTTTTTCGACCGGTAGTGACGTTTCAGTGGAATTACGTCACTTCCGGTCCGGAAATCGCAGCTTTCATCCGCAGTGACGTCATTCTGAAATGACGTCACTTCCGGTCCGGAAGTCGCAGCTTTCGACCGCAGTGACGTCATCCTGAACATTCGTCACTTCCGGTTTGAAAACCTCATTTTTAGACGAATTGGAGAGCGTAAATGACCCCCTACCCTTTTTACTTTTTAGAACATTCCAAGAGTAAACTCGGCCTCTTGTCGCCCCGAGCTCTTATGTTGCCGTATCCGTTCCAGAGGTGCACGCCACAGTACGCTGTAGTAATTCTTCGCGCGCCTCGAAGCGACAAGAGTTCCAACCTCCGAAATTAGCGTACATCGCTCGCCTATGTATAGAACATTTTTGTGGGTTTCAGGCCTGCGTGTTTCGTGCAATCGCTAAGCTACCGGAAACGAAGAATCACCGAGAGAAATTTATCGTCATTGAGGTCCGAAAATTTGTCTCCTATTAGAATTCTGCGAAAAAATGTTGGCAGGCATATCAGCGACTAGTGAGACGTTGGGGCGATATCGTAATTTACAAAGTCGAGTGTATTCACTTCGTACACGAAAAACAAGGATGGAAATCATCGTTTCGACTTTGTTGTTTCTATGTGAATTAGGGTTATTGCCAACCGTGTACACTCGAGCGAACCGCCGGATATATTCGACGGTCCGAGAGCCGAGATCGTCGATCGTGCCTTTCGAGAATTCGTGATGGAGTGGATTTCTCGTGCCAACTTTTCGCAATGTTGACGGAATTTATGCGATATTATTTTACCCTGTGCGCGCGTCACATTTCAATACGTTTCCACAACGACGTCGAGCTAAATCTGTCGGAACTAAAAGATCGACCGGAACAATTCACACGATTTTATTTCGTTGGTAAACGAAATAAAATTGGATGGGATCGGACAAAAAGAAGGTGTGCAGCTCGATATATACGGACGCAAGAACAGCTTACGTCTTCGTGCAACGTATTCCACGCGAATGGGAGAGTGGGACGCAGTGCGCAAGTTTTTTTTTTTCTCGAGTGGAATGTTCTGTTCCTGTTAAGATGGTGCGAAATACCCTTCCGCCCGCCCGGCACCCTGTCGATAATAAAAACTGTAACGCTATTTTTTTTGTAGCGTGCTGGAACGTTATTGCCTAACGGAAATAGGAGTCTACAGCGAGATCCTATTTTCTTTGAACACTAAAGCACTCTTGAAAAACATTGCGTTACAGTTTTTATTATCGACCGCGGCATTTTGCATGCGCTCAAGGAGTATCCACAGTTTTGTTATTATATAAACCTACTGAACCAAATTTAAGATATTAATATATTATTAATATATTATTAATATATTATTAATATATCATTAATATATCATTAATATATTATTAATATATTATTAATATATTATTAATATATTATTAATATATTAGTTATATATTATCAATATATTATTATTACTATATATGGAAAATTGTGTTCTGCGGAACTGGTTTATCTTTTTTCATGACGCCAAATCCGATGTTCGCCTGCACTACCTTCGTATCTCTGCGTGCACGATTGTACGTCTGCATGAACCTTTTACGAGATAAAACTAGGCGTCGCGAATCTTTTTAATGTGTTTTTTTTTCACCCACAGTGCGGTTAGTGGCAAATTGTATTCGAACCGTCCCACGATAAAGGAGAGCCTTTGTATCGCTGGTTTGCTTTCCAGGGAAAAAATGGAAAATCGTTCAAACCATTAACTGCACGCGCAAGAAACGGTGAGAGATTTTATCGTGATTATTCCCTGATAATAAATTCTCTTCTGCATGGGTACAGCAGAGCCGTATTATTACTGAAACTACCCCACTATTACACCTTATAATACGATCTTAAAAAAAAACAACCCCAAGAGATTGAAAAAGAAATCACCATTCACATAGAACTCTGTCGTGTAATCTGCTCATAAAATTCTCTCGGCGCCAGATAATTACGTGGCTAATTACTGAGCCTTCATATTGCTTATATACATATTTTTACCCCAGGGCCGGAAATTTTCGATCGGCCCGTTGAGTTAACAATTTTTTTATCATGAAAGAAATGTATTTTTGGAAAAGTTGAGTAACGGCGAGGATGAATGTGGGGCTTCTCCGAAAGGCAGGCTCAACTTTCATGGCGCGCCGTTATATATATATATATATATATATTTTATGTTGTATTTTTGCATGTTCCCCTGTTCTCAGGCATCATTCTGCACCTATACAGTTATATATATATCTCTATTATATATTACAGTCTCGCGGCCGTTGCCGCCACCGCGTCAAGAAGAAGGTTCAGCTTCACCATACGGAGACCGTGGTGCCTTTTTATGACGGTCAAGCTTTCCCCCTTATCGTAAATATTGTAAGTCCCACTTGGGTCGCCCCTCAGCCTGAGACATTCTAAGTCCCCTTAGAGAGGGGTCGAGGGGCGCGGAGGGAGGTAGGGTTAATTATTCCAAGTCGCCTTAAAGTCCTGTCCGGGTGTCCGGTAAAAAGTCCGTACGAAATTCAAGGATGTTCAAGGAAAATTTCAAAGACATTTCCCGGTTGTGTTGGGACATTAATAAAAAAAAAAATCAAAATATGCACACGAAGTAACACTTAGTTCGATAACCGTCTTCGTTTACGATGGAATGTATTCAGCAAAAAAGCTACTAGCCATGCAGGAATGTATATAAGTATCTCAGCGAAACTGAGTTACACTTTTTTTTTAGGATAGTCGCTAGTATTATATTAATATATATGTTAATATTGTATATTTTGAAATGAGCTCACATTTGCGGGAAACAAAAAAATGCGAGGACTTTTCCAGGAATTCGAGGACTTCAAGGACCGCCTGACACCATGTGTAAGGCCTCTTGGGCTCTTGCCCAGACTTTGGTTATTTTAAGTCTTTTGGAGACTCTTCATGAAAGCGCCCGAGCCACCAGAGGCACTAGTATATATATACATATATACATTTGTAGTATACTATCATTGGCACGTTACCAGCCACATAAGAATCCGTTCTGCTATGTCGAGAGCTCGACACCCGGAGTTGATCACTCTTTAATTGGATCTGTTTGCGCAATTTGTCTTCGGAGGGAGACTAAAGAAGCATTTCTACTGCTTGAAGTATCGAAGGAAAACAACGTTATTACCACCCTGAACAAAACGATTGTTCAATTTTCCACCTGTTTTGCTACGACCACAGATCAATTTCTCAGAGTATTCCGTGAATTTAATAATTTACCAAAGTAAAAGAAGAAAAAAATATATATAGAAAAACAAAAACAAAACAAACAAAAAATAGCGCTTTTGTCAACATATAAAGTATTATCAATGGTGATATTGGTCCAAAGTAAATAAACCATTCGATTTAAACGCTCTTTCCGAGGGGTCCAAAATTCGAAGAAAAACACTTTTTTCGCGAACGGGCGGCATTCTAGGTGGAGCACCCATTTCACGATAGTGGCAGATATTGTTTCACGCATGTGATCCGAAAAACATAGTTTATTTGCGTGACAAATGGCAGTAAATTGCGCTCAAGATATCGGTATTTATTTGCGGAGATAAAAAAAGAAAAAAACATCTAGGCCGGAGAGATAATACTGTAGTAATCGTGTGTTCGACGATGAAACTCTCTTGGCGCGTGTGACGACACGTACGAAAATTCATTCGAAAATCACGAAACCACTCTTAATAAAAAGGTCGTTCAATTTTTCACGTATTTTACTACGGACACAGATCAATGTCTCAGAGTACTCCGGGAAATTTACATTTCACCTCAAATAAAAAAAAAAGAAGAATATATAGCGCTTGTCCCAAAATATGAAATATTGTCAATGCCGATATTGCTCCAAAGTAAGTAAACCATTTGATTTACATGTTTTTTCCGCGAGAACCAAAATTCGAAGAAACCAATAAAATTTCGCGAACGGGCGGCAGCCCGTGTGGAGCTGCAATTCCACGATAGTGGGAAATATTGTAATACTCGTGTGACCCGAAAAACACTTTATTTGCGTAACAAATGGAATTAAATTGCGCCCAAGATATTGGTATTTATTTTCGGAGTTAAAAAAAAAGAAAAAAATCTAGGCCGAAGAGATAACAGTGTAGTAATCGCGTGTTCGGCGGTGGAACTTTCTTGGCTCCTGTGACAACACCTACGAAAATTCATTCGAAAATCACGAAGCCTGTTAACATCGCCGAGAGTTGTTAGGTAGTTTCTCCGAATGCGGCATGCCGAAAGCCGATAGTGCTTTGAATTTGCGTGTATCGGTCGAAGCTCGGGGGATTGCATGTTCGGCTGCTTAACGGGGTGGCGGCATCGAAGTAGGCTAATGCTCGTATTGAGCGCTCGCTGAGAGGTCCTAATGGAAAATGCGCAATAATGTACGGAGTAATCTGTCGCAGCGCTTACAAATTTTTAATGCTTCGGTAGTCGATAATTAAGGGTGGCGGTCGAGAGATTAAATTTCATCGTTCAAAATATTCATTACACCCGTATCGAAAGTCTCGTTAAATTATTCTCGAAGCAGGCTAACGAAGCACTACCAAATTTTATAGGACAGACTCGAAGACATAAAACTCTAAAGTATCTTACAATTTTTTTTTTACTTCAAGCTATTATATCAATTTCTGCGCATTGAGCTTCGAAATTCTTTACAGCCGCTGTAACTTGTTCCCTGCGGATCGCCGGAGTATAAATAAATCAGCTAGCGAGTAGAAATTCAACACGCTAGTCTCGAGCCGCAGTCGTGCAACCCACGAAAAGCAAAGAGTCTCGTTACTCGGTAAACCCGCCCCCCCTTTCCCCGTGGCCGGACATGCGCTTTACGTGACTTTGTGCTGCAATTTTAAACGTAAAAAAGAACGAGTTAAAATCGACCCTAACGAAATTGCAAGTTTGATACTGCGGTCGCGCGAGAGAGCGAGTGAAAACGGGGTTATTTCTTGGGTGCTTTCAGGTAGTCCGAGCGGTACAGTCCCGCAAAACTTGAGTTCCAGGGAAAAATTCAAACATTTTATGTTCAAGCTGTGAAAAAGCACAATTTTCAAAGATTACAAAAAATTGTGAAAAAATTCATACGTATGCAGAAAAATAAACGTATTATTTTTACGAAGGAACATAGTTAAGTTGCCGGGTAATTTGTTGAATAATTATTTTTATCTTCAATTTGTTAATAACAAATTGGAAGTATTATTTCGCATAAACAATCTTTGCAGCACCTCCCATATACTTGATTTTTTAAAGATTTTTATCCCATCGAGAAGTGTTCGAAATTTTCTCTGAAATTCGCGTTTGGCGGGACTGTACCGCTCGGACTACATCAAAAAGCGATGCTCGCCGTCGATGGAGGTTCGAGGAGCATCGGCTATCGGGAAACCTCCGACATGGTTTACAAGTAAAAACTACTATGGCTTTGGCTTACACGTTTGCTAGTTAACAGAGGATTGCATACATGCATATTTATCCCCGCTATAGGAAATTCGTTATAATCGAAAAAAAAACTTGTTTGCGTCCTTGCTTTTGTTTTGCGTCCGGCGAAGCGAGGAGCTTTTTCTCTTTGACATTAAAAATCAGACTTCCCGGCTCATCGGGAAAATCCTCGACGCGGCGCCAATCGATCCCCGGGCTAACGAGTACAGCGACAGCGAGATAAATTTGCTGACCTTAATTAAATATACACCAGGTATTCAGACGATAAACACGACCCTCACTTCGGTTCTGATACCGGAGCTTTCAGCTTTCGCGTATCTCGGTGACCGGTTAATTTTCTATCGTTGGCCTCGAGCGCTATAATAATCCGGAATGATTTATAGCGAGATTTTAAACGTCCTATAAAATTGAGTCATTTCATTTGAAACACGACCTCTCCCGGCAAGGCTTTGCGTGCCATTAATTTGTTCCAGAGACTGGCCAACGATAATTTGTTATTCGTTGCACGCTTATCTCCTCCTTTGTCCGGAGACTCCGGCGATAGCTTGTTTTTTTTTACGGCAGCCCGTGTACGTTAACGATGCAAAAAAAATCTATAATTTCCTCGAATAAAAAGTTCAATGTTGGAACACGTGTGTTGCACGGGCCAAAAACAAGCCTCCCTCTCGCCTCTCCACCGTCCCTTATCACCCGATCCTCTCTGACCTTCTCCCCGCGAATTATAAAACGGAAGCTCGATCGCCCGTCGAGGGCGAAGTGAAATTATCTCCTGTATTGTACACGACGGCGTAACGTTTTGCACGATGATAGCACGAACCACGTATCAAAACGCCAAACTTTAACCTCGGGGAGCCTCGTCGTCTGGGGATCAGCGCAGAAGTAATTCTTATCCTTCGATCCGTTAGTCTCGTGTATTTACAAGAATTAATACATCGCCCGATGAGAATCGAGACTCTCGCCTCTGCGCGAATATCGTTCTCCACAGCGGCGAGGAAGCTTCTTCGTCTAAGAGCGTCCGACGAACATTGGCTCGCAGAGAGCCTACGCACATTGTCCAGATACACGAAGCAGCCGCACGATTCGACCCGACCATTCCGTACGTCGTTCGTAAATTTTTTTTTATCCTACGTTCGCGCTTCGGCGTTTCTGATGAGATCGACCGCGCTCACGATTCCTCGATCGAAGCTGCTGTGCTCGCGCTCCGCTGCCGAGCTCTCCGTCAGTGCCTGGCCCATCTTTACCGTCTGTCCGGTTTTCACTGCGAACGAAAAGTCTCTCGGCGCCTCGAACAGTAGTACTATCGTCGAGCCCATGCGAAATTCACCGAACAACTCGCCCTTCTTCACTCTCGTGCAATCGAGAGTGGCGTCCTCCCACGCCTTTCCGTTTGGCCATTTCCTCTGATTAGTCGACAAATCGCTGTCGCAGTACACCCTTATCGATCCGACGTTCGTCGCGCCTACCGCGGCGTAGGCCATGTAACCGCCGGCCCACTCGCCCACGTAAATCACACGCTCGTTCATCGCGAAGAGATCCGGAAGCCAGCTCGCTATTCGCGGATTCACACTGAGCAGTTTACCTGAAAGGAATGAACGATAAGAGATTAAAATTATTTTTTTTATTCGTCGATTCGACAAATTATTTGCATACCTTGAAAATGTCTACGGAAATTTATCCGCCAGTCGGTGGGGCTGTGAAAACGATGGTAGTCTCCCGGCGCCAGATACACGGTCAGCTGGTAGAGACGATTGTCCCGATTTTTCAGCAGCGACGAGACGTAGTCGTCGCACTCTGTGCTGGATTTTTCTTCGGGCAAAACGTCGCCCAAGAAGTGTCGGAGATTGTACGTCATACCCTTGACCTGCTCGACTCTGCAGGACGTAACGGGTCCAAAGTGAAGTACTTTGCCATCTGAGGGAGAAACCTACATTTCATTTGTTTAATCATTGCACGGTCTTACTTGTTTTATCTTCCCGACACGTTGGACAGAATCAAGGTGAAATGTTACTCCTCGGTCGGTAACAAAGAACTGTTATTGGAGCCATATCTTTTTGCCGAAACTACTATGGGCCGAATCGTCTTATGGTCGAAAATCGTCAGTTCGAACGCACTTCATCCGAATAATCGGACTTCCGAAACTTTATTTTTCTGAATCGTAAACTTTCGAATCTTCATTGTTTCCGAATCGTCAAATTTACGAAACTTTATTATTCCGAAATTGTAATTAACCGAACGTTATTCCTCCGAATCGTCATTTAACGGAACTTCATTTCCCCGAATTGTTAAATTTCCAAACGTCAAGTCACCGAATCGTCATTCGTCCAAACAGTATTTATCCGAAAGTCTATTATCCGAATCGAATCGTACACAATCTCTGCCATTCATATTGACTAGACTAGAAGATTCGGCGACTTGTCGTTTGGAAGTTTAATCATTTTGGAAAATGACGTTCCGTTAAATGCCGACTCGGAGGAATAACGTTCAGCTAATTTCTGTTTCCAAAGAGTAACGTTCGCTGAAATGAAGATTCGGAATAATAAAGTTTCGAACATTTCACAATTCGGAATAAATAGAATTCAGCAGTTTGACGATTTGAAAAAATAACGTTTCGAAAGTTTGACTATTGGGATGAAGTGCGTTCGGACCCATGACGTTCAGCCATACGACAATTCGGCCGATTACAGTTTCGGCAAAATTATGTGACTCGACTGTTATTGTATAAAAAAAAATTTTAAATAAAAAATCAGATTTGGAACTCGGCATGAAACACTTCACCTTGGGTACAAATAATTCACGACCGATTCATTACTTACGATGTCCGTGTGAGGATCTATAGGCCTAGCATTCTCCTTCAGAGGTCTCACAAAGAAATCAACCAGACTCGGAAATGCCGACAAGTCGTTGTCTATCTCCTGGAGATCGGCGTGGAAAGATTTGGCGTAAAGACTGTAGAGAGTCGATCTAATGCCGACAGGAAGTTCTATGCTGGCGAACCAGCCAAAAACTCTGCTGGTTATCCTCAGTGGCAAGCAACAGTAACATTCGACCTAAGAAAAAACACAATTCATTGATTATAGTAGAAACTTTAACATCAGAACCTCGATCATCCAAAACCTCAATTATCCAAACGATGACTCCGTTTTTCCGAATGCTCAGTTATCCAAATGTTATCGCAAAATATTGTAGATTATTTACTTCCTGTGGTGGAATCCACACCCGTGTTCAAGTGTATTGCGTTTTTGCTTTTGCAGTATCAAATCACCCGCATACTGGCTTTCCCAAGCAGTTTCCCCCTCGAGAGGCAGACAGCACCATCAGAGCCTACTTTTAATACCAAATTGTTTGAATCCCCTTAAATATGTAGATTATCCTAAAGCGCCTTTGAAATTTTGCTACTCAAAAGCGTGTAGCTGACGTTCGGTAATTGAAAATGAATGACTTTATTTCGCAGAACCCTTGAAATGAGACTTCAATATTGGAATATTATAAAAATATGTTTTGTAATTTAATTCATACTCTTATTTCATTTATATACATCTGGTTTACGTACGTTATAATGGAATAAAAAATATTGCGTTTTGATTATCCAAACTGGGCCCGGTGACTACGGGTTCGGCTAATCGAGGTTTTACAGCAAGTACAAAAACTTTTTTATTTTTGAACGATTGGGTCTCACCATCAAATCGCCGACGGGACCTTTAACAGCCTCGTCATCCGCCGGATAAGGATGCTTTCTCAAATGTCTCCACTGCAGTACTCCGAGCAGGGTAACGCCAACTCCCACGGGGAGGCTCAATTCCCATCGCCGTTTAATATAATGAAGCCACGACGTTCTTTTCTGACCAGTTTCCGTCTGTGTCATGTAATTCCGCAATTGGACTTCGCGGGCAAATTTTTTAGGCACTTTTCTCAGCATAGCGGACGGGATGCTTGAAAAAGAAATAAAAACACGATAATTTTCGAGGTTAGGTTAGAATTGTAATTATCTTGTCGGCAATGTACAGAGAGCCTACGAACCTGAGCAGATGCCTCGCCGCTGGAATTCTGCAGACTGACATTTTTAACTGCGAACGCTAATTGTCGCAGCCGATGGGATTTTAATTGGAGTCCGCTGTTTCGGTTTTTATCGATTTGAGGTTATGTCCGCGGTCGCTCATCGGCGGCGTATCGACGAGCGGCAGTGGGGGAGAAGGCAGGATAAGATTGACGTTTTTTACGAACGACCTCTTTCTATCGGGGTCGAATCGTGCCAAACGGCTTGACCGGCGTGTGTGACTTAAATGCAAAACTCGACGTCCGGTAATAATAACTCTTACGCGCGAAACCTGCGATGCAAAGTGCGCGTGTCACTTGGTTTTGCAACAGAGGAATTCAACTCTGTCGCACGAATGACAATCGAGACCATCGAGATTCGTTCATCGCGCGTGTCAAAAGACAGTAAAGATAAGCCCCGATTTTTATCGTAGTTCCTTGAGCCACGGAACAATTATGCCGGGCGATCATACGAAGCTCGCTCTCGTGTATCTCTGACCCCGAATCGTGCCGGGACTGCGTGAGACAAGGCCGTTCGACGTGACACGTGACCTTTCGAGCGCACATTTTTACACGTGTCGAGATTATCGGTGAGCCGACCACGTGCGAGAAATCTTTTTCGAGAGTCTGTAAAAGCGACCCAGAGGTCAACGCCTGGCTCTTCGTGTTATTTTACCCACGGGGGTTCGATGACCTTTAACAGTGTCGCGCGGACAAGGACGTTAAACGCGACCTTCTAATCAGATGAGCGTCAGCCTGGCGGGTCAATTACCGCATGCGTCACAATGCGGTACATTGTTCCTCTCGTCTTTACACGTGTTTTTAGCGTCAGAAAACTTACGCTCCTTGAGATCTTCGTTGTCATCGCGACAAAGTAACGCAAGGTGAACAGTTTTTGTAGGCTATCTCGATACATTCGTTGTTGTTGATCAGCAATTGATAATAAACAAACAATGCATAGGCTCTCTGTGATCAAAGAGCAATGTCTCAAGGGTCGTTGCTCTCCGATCACATTGGACATTGATCTTAAAAAAATGTCTATATCTCAATAAAACTTGAATTGACCTACTGAATCTCTGAATCGTAAAGCGCATATTTCGTGATAGTAGAAATAAATATCGAAGTGACTCTCGTGTGAGAAATTGGGTCGTTTACTTTGAATCTCTATATAAAAGAAGCTCCCATTTCGGATTACGGACATGCGCAGTCGGAACATTACCGTCGTTTCCAAGTGCGCCTTGCCCGCAGGTCTCGGAGGCGCTGCGAGGGTGAAAAACATAGTCGCGATACGACGGGGAAGTCGAAGGGTCGAATGCAAATTTCGCCTCAACGCCACAGCGGGTTTCGCATCTGTCCGGTGTGTCGGCGTACCTACGGGCATCGGAGGTAACGTACACATCGAGCAGCCGGACGACAACGGCAGACAACGAGGCGTCCCGATGTCGTTCGCTGGCCCGTCTCGCGTAACAGGTGGCTCCGCGTCGCGGCAGGTGAACAAGTCTCTTCCCTCCCAACTCGTTTTTCTCCGGGATCATCATTGTTTTCCGCTGTTTCGCGAGGGCAACAGGGCCTCTACGAAAGCTGCTCACGACTCGAGACGCGCCAGTCCTCGATATCGTCGCTATCTCGCGCAGGTTCTTCATTGATAAAGTCTCTCGCGGCCCGTGAAACTGTGACACGGACACACACACGAAGTACAAAAGGATGACGATATTCGGGAATATTAAACAGCTGTTCCGGAACGGATAGAGTGACCGAGGACAATAACGCCTGTTCGCCCGTAACGCTGGAGAGTGCGAAAAAATCTCGTTCGACAAGGTGTGCGCGAGCGCTAATACACGATCGTCCAGTGCAGTTTTTTTAAAGTTTGATGCACCCTACGGTGCTTCACACCTGCAAACTTGTTTTTACTTTCGTCGAAAAATATAAATAAAAATTAGCGAAGAGGCGGAGTTGATAATAGGCGATAAAAAAAATATTTGAGACCAGTGCGGAGGAATATCGGCGCGCGTGTGTTGTGTGAACTCTTTATTATATGAAAGGTCGTGGTCGTGTAAAAGCGAAGAACGAGACGATGCCGCCGTCGTCGCACTCGAATTGGACGAAGCCACTGCTAAAGGGTGGACAGATGATGCAGATGCAGGTCAAGAGAGCGACGGGCGGCAGACAAAATTTGCAAAATTCATCGACGAACGGCGGTGGCGAGCACGGTGCACCGCTCGTTCGTAGGATCAAAGTTGTGTTGGTGGGTGACGGTGCTGTTGGAAAAACGAGTCTAGTCGTGTCTTACTCCACCAATGGCTTTCCCGGTGAATACGTACCGACGGCGTTCGACAATTACAACGGTCAGTATATATAGTTTACCTAGAGCAATTATTCTGACAAATCAAGAGCAATTTCGTATGACGCCAGTTACGTATTAGGATTTTTTTTCTCGAGAACGTAGCTCTGTGTGCGTGTTTTCGTTTTATATGCATGTGTATAGATATATGTATGGTTATTCTCCGTGGATGGAAACGCAGGATCGTCGGTACAGTCCGTGCGAAAATTACATGGGCGCACTCGTCGAACCCAATACAAATATATATATATATATATATATATATATATATATATATATAGTCTACCTATATATATATATATAGGTAGTTGTACCTGTGCGACTCGCGAGTGTTTATTGTGGGCGAAAATTTGTAAATATTTGTACGCGAGACGGGGTAAGAGACACAGCTCGAAATTATTCGAGGGCGTTACGAAACTAGAGCGGGCTTACGAGGTTTATTATAGAAACGAGCGACGCTCTTGGAATATAGTTTCGTTATGAGTGATTCACCGATATAAATGGTACAACGTTTTCCCCTGTGATTCACTGTACGAGGCGAGGGTGAGAGAAGACATTTTGGAAGCGAGTGTACCTCGCGGAGCAGACGGACAGGGGCAACAGGTGAGAGACTCTGCGACGCATCACCGCCGCGCGAGCGAGGGCTCTCTCGGCGTTGCTCCCCGAACGAATAAAGGCCAGGATCAACGAAGCCTGTACTAATTCGTGAAAGAAACGGGGATCCTCTTACAGGCACTTTTTGGACTGTGGTTTAGAGAAATAGTTTCGAGCCTCTCGCCTGGTAGTAATTCAATTGAACTTTAAGATTCAGAATTAAAAAAAAAATTAATATCAATTTTTTAAAAATGAATATTATTTTTTGTTGGCACATTGGTGAAAGGCACGAAGATTCGCTTATAAGCACTTTCCGGACTGTGGTTTATAGAAGTAACTTGGAGTCTCTCGCCTGGTAGGGATTCGACTAAATTTCAAGAATGAGAAATAAAAAAGTTAATATCTATGTTTTAAAAATTAATATTAATTTTTTTTTTGCTGTACTAATTGGTGAAAGAAACGGAGATTATTTTACAGGCACTTTTCGGACTGTGGTTTATAGATACAACTTGGAGTCTCTAACCTGGTAATAATTCGACTCGATTTCAAGATTTACATTGAAAAAAAAAATAATATGAATTTTTTTTTTATAGTTTGATTAAAAAAATGTTTGCTCGTGGGATACCGAAGCTGCGATGATTATGCCGCGATGGATTTTCAGGCCAGAAGCTGCGTGACCGAGATTACGATTTTTTTTTCTATTCATTACCGTACCTTTTATTGATTTATTGGGTGAAGGCCCTCCGTCCTTATCTGTGCCAGAGCCTATTTATAAAAGGCTTTTGTGTTTAGTAGCGACGAGTCCTTGTCCGTAGACATCATTATCGTATCTGTGGCAGTCTTCTATTTCTTTACAACCCGAAAAAAACCCTTTTACAAAGAAAATAAAATATGATGTATTAGATTTCATGTGAGTAATTAATATAATATATTAACATTCTAGAGAGATTTTTAATGTGTTCATTTCGACTTTCGACGAGACTTTCCGTTTGACCTTAAATTCCAGAATCCATGAGAAAAACTGTAATCAACTTTTATCACGGATTCTGGCGTTCGCGATCAAAAGAAAAGTCCCGTCGAATGCCGAGATGATGACTTTTGTTTTGACCGTACCGACGAGAACCCACGAGAAAAGTTGATTACAGTTTTTGAGGGGTGTTTCACATGCTCTTAAGGTGGAACACCCTTCCGCCCGCTTACCCTGCGCTCAGTCGGTAACAAAAACTGTAATGAATGCCGTTTTGAGACCGCTGACTCCCGAGCAAAAAGAAAATTGTCTTTACCTGCGTCTGCCGATTCTCCAGGGAAAGACAATTTGCTTTTTCTTCGGCGAACTGCGCTCTCAAAATGGCATGCAATACAGTTTTTGTTGGCAACTGGGCAGGCGGGCCGGGGCTTAATCATATCACATTAATCAGAATAAAAAAATTGGTATTGATTTTACGATATTGTGTCGTTGATGAAAAAATTGATGAAACATGAAAATACGAATGATTACGACGTTAGCGGGGAGAAGAATTCGTTTGAAGTCAACCTAGACTGCTAAAAAGTTGACCAAATTTGTGACCAAAAAAATGTCTCGCTGCTTTGACCATATTTGGGACCCCGAACAAAAATGACTTTCATGGCACAACAAACATTTTTCTGGAATCATAAAGACGGTCGTTTTTTTGTCAATTGACGCTTACAAAAAATTACACAGACCATCATTTTTTATATTACATACATATCGCAGAGGGAGCACATTTAACGATAGTTTAACTCTATTTGGCTTGTCGCTCTTTAGAACTCTTCTAGAGAATCTCCAAAGTTCAAACCTTTCACACTATTCGCAAGACTCGTAAGTCTGCGGATAACTGATTTTTTTTTTTTTTTTACATCAATGTTAATTATACTCTCATTTGATTAATGTGAACGTTGACCAAAAAAAGTTGCTTGTTCATTACATTCGACCTTAGAAAAAACACGATTCATCGATTACGTAAAAAAAAACTTCTCAATTCCCATCGCCGTTTTATATAATGTTAAACTTTTATTTTTTCATTAGTTTCCGTCCATGTCATGTAATTCCGCGATTCAACTTTTTTTTAAATGTTGCTTTTGTTCATTATAGTCGTGGTGAACGTGGATGGACTTCCGTTGAACGTGCAGCTTTGCGACACCGCCGGACAGGATGACTTCGATCCCCTCAGGTCGCTCTGCTATCCGGAAACCGACGTGTTCTTGGTGTGCTTCAGCGTCGTGTGTCCGTCGTCTTACCACAGCGTGGCCTCGAGATGGGTCGACGAAGTACGGAAGTATTGTCCAAACGCCCCGATAATACTGGCAAGTATTTATTTCCATCGTATTTTCATCGACATTGAATTATTTGAACTATGGACTTTTGGGATCACGATTAAGGTAAAAGTACCAGTGGCCGCACACCTAAGGGCGAAGTCCCAGTTCCCGTACATGCATGAAAAATCGTATTTGCGTCTCTCTTGCACGCATGCTTTGCGCGGCCACTGGGACGTGTTCGGTCACTGGGACGTTTACCTTAAGGCCCAATGAGAAAAACTCTGGGTTTTTCCTCCCTCACTGAAAGGCGTCGTTTCGCGAACCTAATGTTCTTTTACAATGTCTTAAATGTGTATGTCGACGAAAACGGATTTTTTTCCCATTTATAGAAATAAAATGATAAATAATAAAAATCGCGAAATCAGCAATTAGAAAAGTTTGTCTGACGGTAATTTTTGTTTGAACACAGGTGGGGACGAAGAGTGATCTGCGCTCGGACGTTCGATTGATGCTGCAATTGGCGAGGTATGGCCAGGCACCGATAACCACTACCCAAGGTCACCAATTAGCTCAGAGACTAGGAGCGGTGAGCTACGTCGAAACGTCAGCCTTGACGCAACACGATCTCAAGGAAGCCTTCGATCAGGCCATAGTCAGCGCTCTGAGCACGAGACGCGGCTGCTCTGGTTTTCTATCGCGACGAAGAAAACCGCCGCCGTTATGGCGAAGATGGCTGTGCTGCTGGGAGCGAACGTCAACGATCGACGCGTAAACATTTTTTTTTTTTCCAACGACGAGTTCAAGGGCTCTCTAGATTCTTTTCACTGTGATCATCCGTGGCTGATCCGGCCGCAGAGTCTCGTCGCGTTCTCGAGGTATTATAAAACGTAAACAAAAGAAATTCCATACGATGTAAAGATTGAAAAAAAATTGCGGAACATAAAAAAGTTCGTGCAACCGAGATGGATTGGAAAGATATCGAAATTGGACGGAGTCAGCGCTCAGCGTTCTCGCCAAAAGTCAGATTTTTTGACAATTTTTTTCATTGTATCTTTGACTCCGGCAAGGGCCACGCGCGTCGCGCTCGAAATCGCTTCGAAATTCACTCCCGATGTATCGATCTCATTTACGAAAGATTCGAACGACTGTCTCGACGATTAAACTCCAATCGTTAGGAAGCATCTCGAGGTTTTCGAGATCGCGCGATAAGCGCGACTGTTCGATCGCGAGCGTGAGGCATGACGATTCGTTGTAGATCGACTATTGGAGAACGGCATAATAACGGTGCATAATGCGACGCAAAAAAATAGATTCTGCTGGTTGGAAGGAAGACCACTCTCTATATATTCCTGATGCCTAATACAGGCGTAATTTATTCGTAACGTTAATCGTATTTTCATTTTTTTTATCGCTAAGTTTACTATTGGCCACTCGCCGGTTGTGATTTTTTGTTTGTTGGTTTCTCCATCGTTTTCTTAAACGGGCGAGCCACTCGTTTATCGTAGCTATCGACGATCGAATTTATCTACAATCCGATAAATCGTGTTTGTAACAATTTTGCTTACGAGCTCCTCGAAGCTGGACTTTCTTCCGAGTCTCGCGAGAGTCGCCTCGTATTGCGCTTGTTAAAAAAAATATTTTTTAACGAAAGAAAACAAAAATAGACGAATCATCGAATGTAACGATGACGCGTTACGACAATGACAAGTGATTTATAAAAAAAAAAAAAATTGGGCTGTACTTTTTAGCCTTCGGAATTTTAATTTTGAAGTTTTCGCGGAAATTAGTTAATTAGCTCGGGATAATTAGAGCGACGATGAATTTTATCCTGGCGATAAGACAATTATTAATCTTCTCGTCGTAGGTGAGCAATATACACTCTCGTTCGTAGTGTCGCACGAAACGCAAGATATTGATTCGTAACGCATAACTTTAACGTTACTGTACATTCTTCCCTAGTATTATTATTATTATTATCGTTACGATTATTATGATTAGTACCATCGATATTTGATGTACATATAAACATAAACTACGAATATTATTTTTATCGCGAGCGTGAAACAATCTTTTCTCGTATCTCGTTCGGAGAACAAACGCGTTAACGATAGCCCAACGGACGTCCGTTGGGTCATCCGTGTTTTCTTTTATATAGTACGAAAAAGAAGAAAAAAAAGAATCGACGTAAATTAAGGTCGAAGAACTTTTTAGACTGACCGACAGTGTTATAAGAATAAACAAAACAAAAAAAAAATAGTATTATCATGCGCTTAAACTATACTGTAATAAAGCCAATGGTATTTTTATATACGAATTGTATTTTTCATCGGCAAAAAATTGAGATCCTCTCCTAATTAAGATCCTAAGATAAATAAATGTAATATTTTACATTTATTCATACGGTAATAGCCTCGCTTCCAAGCTGTTTTACCGTGCGAGGTATCGGAGTATCCACACGAAAAATTGTTTCCAGTCGATCCATGGCGCGAATCTGAAATGCGTGGGTGCCAAAACGTCATCGGTAAGTTTGGCGAAAAAGAAAAGACACATAAATAATGAATTATAATAGTTACAAATAAAAGCCTTGAAGACGTCCGTCGCAGATCCTTGGAATAAGCTGTTTTACCGTCCGAGGTATCGGCGTATCCATGCGAAATTGTTTCCACTCGATGCACCGCGCTGATGTACAATGCGTAGATGCCAAAACGTCATTAGCAAGTTTGACGGATGCACGGAAAACATTGAGTTATCCCGGATATATCGTTCGATAAACAACAACAATTTTTGACAATGAAGACGTCGGTCGCCGATCCTTGGAGCAACGGCACGCAAGTGTCGAACGGCTGCGAGACGAACGGTAACGAGGATGCGAGATTCGAGGATTCGTTTGTCAACGAGAGACTGGATACGTCGAGGCTGTCGGACTCCGAACAGTACTTGGCGAGACTTTGTGAGTTTTCGTAAATTATGTCCAGTAACGAGAAGCAATCTTGTTATAAATAACTTGCGAAAGTTATTTTTTCCTTGCAAAACGTACAGAACGATGGAAATTATGATTGAGCCAAAAAAACGAAAAACAAAAAAATGTGCAGGTGCAGAAATCGGGAATCATTCATATTTTAATTGGCCTCATCGAATCATCAACACTACAAAAATTCTCTTTTTTTTGGCAAAATTTTGTTTGTTAAAAATGATTGATCGTTCATCGATAAACTGTGCAGGCGACTTTATCGTACGCCGATAAGATCGCCAAGAGCTTAGTCGCTTTTACCGGAGCAACATTTATTAATAAAAAGATTTACGTTAGATTCCAGACTGAAGAGCGTCAAGGGAGGAACGTCGAAGAAGGATCTCATAAATTCACTGTCCGAGGCCAAGGAAGACTGCATAGCTCGACTGGTAACCAACGGTCAGCGTTTTGAGTCTGAAGAAGAAGCTATGCTCGCAGCCAATCCTGTGATACGTCACATAGCGCCTCACTTGCAGGTGTGAGAAATTTTCATTGTATTTATTTCCATTATATTGAAACATAGTAATTTAAAGTTCTGCCATTGATAAATGTTGAGAAATTATCCTTTCTGTTGCAGGCCTTGACTGCGAGCGAATTGATTCATCTCCTGAAAGCCGACGTTCTGCAATCCGTGACGGACGAACAGAACGGCGAGGAAGGATCGAAAACAGAAACGGCGCAACCGGAAATCGAGCCGCACGACGCGGAGCAATCGCACACGGAATCCGAATTGAATAATTGCGAGAGCAATAACAAGTCGGAATCCGAGCCCCATCAAACGGAATCAGAGCAGTCCAGCTTGGAGGAAAACGCAAACGGAGAGCAATAGATTTAACGAATAACTTTGAAGCCTAATTTATATCGAGAAAAAAAATCATCTATGCGCGGCTAAGGTTCCGAACCTTGGACAACGTTTGAAACGATCTACTGGATACGATAATATAAAAATTGTAATACCTCCTCGATAGATTAAATATCGGGAAATCACTCACACAATTACCGACGAAAATCGAGTCGTCGTAGTCTCCTGGTTTGATAGTTCATGCAGGATTCAGAACACAATTAGCAAAGTTATAAAAAATTAAATAATAAAAATTACATGTGTAGCGCAATTAATTTGCGCCCTCGATGAAAACATTGTCGATCGATTATCGCATATTTATTATGAATAGCGAATATTAGATTATGTGAATGCAACAATAAATGTGCAATGAGAAATTCCCATCACGTTCATTGTTTGTAATAATGTCGTGACTCCATTACTCTTCGGGCTTTAACTTTGTTATTCTTTTGAATTTGTACCTGAAATTTTTATCCAACATTTAAAGCATATCAAACTTTTTTTTTAAGTAAAAATTGAAAAAATCGGTTTTTGACCCTTCAAGGTGTCCCTGGTTTGATAGTTCATGCAGGATTCAGAACACAATTAGCAAAGTTATAAAAAATTGAATAATAAAAATTACATGTACTGTGTAGCGCAATTACTTTGCGCCCTCGATGAAAACATTGTCGATCGATTATCGCATATTTATTATGAATAGCGAATATTAGATTATGTGAATGCAACAATAAATGTGCAATCAGAAATTCCCATCACGTTCATTGTTTGTTATAATGATGTGACTCCATTACTCTTCGGGCTTTAACTTTGTTATTCTTTTGAATTTGTACCTGAAATTTTTATTCAACATTCAAAGCATATCAAACTTTTTTTTTAAGTAAAAATTGAAAAAATCGGTTTTTGACCCTTCAAGGTGTATTGAAATTTATAAAAACTTGCATGAATATACAAATTTTACTGTAAAGTCGGGACGCACACGTGTTTGGAATTTTCAGAACCACTTTATATAAAAAGCTCCCAATACTATTAAATAATTTTCAAACGAATTTTTTCACACTGTACAATCTTAAAAATCAACGGTAAAAATCATAAGAACCCACGCTTTACCGTCCCATCCTCTCCATCTATAATATCCCACCCATCTATATAGTTTTCCGAGCAAAGTCTCTCCGCCCTCGAGAGACATGCGGGTCTCTATTGATGCGACAGACAGTTTTCTCCGCGCGACAAATTCAATTCGACTGATTCACCCAGACGGTCTCATAATAATAATAATAACGAAATCCTTAAATCGCGGACAATATCTCGATTGTCAAGCTGACAGGGCTCAATAAACTCGCGGCTCGGCGCTATATAGCTATTGTGGGACCCGCTTCAGTTCCATATATACAGCTATAGAGCTGGGTGCTCCGCGTCGGCTAATACCCAATTTCGACTTATTCAGAGAGTGCACGGGACTCGCGAAGCCGCGTCGGGTTTCACCCGGCGAGACCCCATATATAATATTACTTCGTTCTCGTTTCCATTACATCGTGCCCGACGGTGTGTATTCTCGTGAAATCACGTTATCCGAGAATTACCGTCCATCATCTCTCGGTCCCTCCCACTTGCTCCCGGCGCGTTTCCCTCCCTGGCTCTTTCTTAAGTCCCGTCAAGCTCTCGCGCCAAGGATCTTTTACTTAGCCACCTTTTTCATCCCTCCACCCTTCCTCCCGACGACCCGCGCAGACACACAAGCACACACGTCCACACGCGATATACAAGATTTCGTCGCGTGGGCGTGGCAGTTGCTCTATTCATTTCGAGCATGAATTTTCCATCGCTTAACCACAACGGCCCACCGTTGACATTTAATCCGGCGACAATCCTACAAATCTATTCGTATTTGCCTTGGTAATTCGTGGATCTCACGGCCCGTACCCTCGGCTCTCTTGTACGTTTGCACGAGTACGTACCGACGGTGCTGCATAGCACGGATACACACCTATGGGCCGTTCCGTGCCAGGCTGTGCCATCCGAAGCGTCGACTCTTTTTTTCATGATTTTTATACATTTTCAAGAAAATTCTTATCGCCTGCTACGGGCCGTAGAATTTACCTCTCGAGAGCGAACTAAAGAAATTGGATTCGAAGCCTCTAGTTTATTTTTTTTTGTATCATCTGTAACTCTCGATTCATATTCCCACATAGTGCGGACATGTTTTTGGAAGGTTGAGATAATATTTTTTTGAAATATTGAAAATATTTTATCGATGTTAAACAAATATTTGTGAAACGTTCTGGAAATATTTTTTTGTCCGCTCATAAGTCTTACGTTGAAATGCTTCGGAAATTATTCGATTAAATGTTTTTTGTTTACATGTCGGCGAAAGGTGCAAGATTGCATCGCCAATCCAAATTGCATGTACACACCTGCATGAACACGGAAAATTAGGAGAAATATTTCGGTGAAACGTGAAATAAAAAATATTTCAAAATAGTATTTCCATATATATCAGAAATATTGTGTAATATTTGAAAGATTGAAAACATTTCTAAAAAGTTTTAAAAATATTCGAAGAAAGCAAAATGACAAATGACTTATATTTTCATGTTCTGTCAATTTATGATTGCATTTGTATAATGTGAACTTTTGAACAAATGACGCACGGAAAATACTGCGGCCGACTTGACATCGAACAGCCCATACTATTATTTTTCATCCGGTTATACATTTTTGATCCAACTCTCGCTTTCCACATACGATGAAAAACCGCCGTGAAAACTGCATCACCCGAAAGGGAACAAAAAAAACTGTATTCAAAGCCTCTGCACTATTTTTTGTACCATCTGCAACTGTAACCGCGTTAGTCGCAATTCTCGATCCTATAGCGTTAACAAAAAAAACTGCTCGTCATATCCGATCTTACAGCTAACTGAATCTACCGAAAAAGCCAAATAACCTACATTTTCATGTCTTATAAGTGTATTTCTATTACTATATTTACTAACTATTTATACATTTATATTACTCTTTCACGAATATCGTACGGAAAATACTACGGCCGACTTGACATCGAATAGCCCATACAAACTATCTATTTACGCTGTGCAAATTGTGCCACGAATATATATACATATATATATACACAGCGCAGTGAATCTTACGACTGAATGCACTCGCAACCTTAGTATACATATTCTATCCTCTATCGCATTGGCCCATGCGTGTCGTTAAGGGGTTGAGTAACACGAGATGTGCGGTATTGCATTCGTACGAGTATTCCGTAACACGGTAACTTCTCTCCGCCCGTGCACGTGCGCTTCATCGACGAATCAGTTGGGACTACGAAGCCCCCTGTAGCATTCGGCGGGTCGCTTACATACGTACTTGTACGTAACCACCGCGCACCGTCGGACTCCTCCGGTCAAATTACACTAAAAGTCCCGCGACACCGCGAATTCGAGGTGTCCATTCTCAGTCCGTCCCTGACCGGAGAAAGCGTTCGAAAGACGGCAAAGGATCTCTTTGAAAGCATGAATACGCTGGGATCGGGAGGGAAACCCGTAAGCTTCGCGAGTGCGCGACCGAAAGGGGATCGTCGTGCATACTTGCACGTTATAATATCTCCGAGTAGCTTCCCCAGTCTCGGAAGGTTAGCGAGGCATGCTATATACATTTACGCGGTGTGCGCTGCTCGGTGCATCCCTCTTTTTCTCCCGGGTGTTGAGATATGTGCGCCCAAGCCACTCGGCAAGACAAACGTTTTTATTACGAAAAATCAGGAGGCGAAACGAAATCTAGGGCGGGCGCATGCGCGGAATGTCGGAGACGGTTTCTCGCGGCGGCACGGCAGGCGCCGGGTGGCGCCGCACGGTGGCGGCGGACACTGCGCGCGCGGGGCGGCAGAGAGAGGGCTCTCTCCCTCGTACATATAACTTCAGTACACACCCGAAAGTGCAAAGGAGAGAACGGGTGGACGCGAGATCGGGCGACATTGGAACGTGTGCGGGTAGTGGACGAGCGAGGGGGAGGGATGCCAGTCGAGTGGGGGGTCTCGGCGTAAGGGTGGTGGTTTCGGGCGCCAGTCCACTCGCGAACGCCGGCCACGAGCTTTACCCTACTCTCCGACAAAGTTTCGACCGTTAGTCAAAACAATTTTCGTCTCGGCGTGCGGCAAGGCTTTTTTTTCTTTTCAAATTTTTGACGCGTGTGCGTGTGTGTGTGTGTGTGTGTGAGAACCGATCGCGCGGCTCGCGATCGTCGAGCGACGTGAGGTAAACAAACGAACGGCGAATGAAAAAAACATAAGCCGGAGACGGATGCGGGGACGCGTTGTCACGTTGGGTCGAGGCAGACCGCAGAGGCTTCTGGGAGTTGGGTCGTTTTTTATAGGCGATTATGATGAATCGCACGTGGTAAAGACACCGATTTTAGTCGTTCGGTTAATCGGGCAAAGGTCCGCGAGGTTATCGAGTGATCATCAGCGAGTTACGAAGAATAATCCAGCGATAGACCGTTGTGCGTAATGGAAACTTAAGTTCGAGCGTAAATGGAAGTATCTGCCAATCGCTGTCGAACCAAAGTGTTTGCTAGCTTTTCATTGGACGATTGTTTTTTATTGCTCTGTTTCCTCTCGAAGATTAGTTTTCTAGCTGTTTGGCTCGGTATTTTGTGTCGACAGTGTTGAGGTGTCAGTGAATATTTGTACGAAGAAAATTATCGACGAGGAACGAAAAAACAAAGAGGAAAGAAGGGAACATTAAAGAGGATTATATTCCGCGATGGTGTCCGTGGAAGACCGAAGCATTTTTTCGTAACCAGGATTACTTCGAACGAGGTAATGAATATTTTATTATTCTTTTTTTAAATTTTTTCGCTGTTGTAACGTGGACAAGCTATGCGGAGCTATTTTTATCGTCCAAACGAGAGTTAACGGTGGATCGACCGTTTATCGTACCGTGTATGTGGGTAAAATCGATCCGAATTAGACACCGGTACGTGGGACGTACAGTTGTCTAGATGCGGCGTAAAAACAATAATCGGACACGATTCACCATCGGTCGACGGGGACGCTCGCGCTGATGGATCAGCTGTACGTACAGTCGTAGCGACCGTTACATCGATTCGCATTCCGTGTGCATTCGATGCTCGAGTGATTAAGGGATTAGAGGCACACGGCGCTGCAGTTATCCCATTGCGGTCACGTACAAGTTTTATGTTATCGAAAAAATAGTGTTTCTCATAATTTTATTATTAACTTTCGACTAATTGCGTTTAATAAATTCGGAGTTTCTAGACTTTTGCAAATAAATTTGAAAAAATCTAAAACCGGGAATATCGAAGTTCGGTGAAAAAAAACAATACCGATGCCCGAAGTTTAATCTTCTTTTTTTTATACAAAACAAAATAATTTTTTTTGTTCACAAAAATTACGATATTTTGTTGACAAATAATCGATCGCGTTTTCATCAGCGATTTTATGTGCGACACAGATCTGCACTAATCGACTAATTGCGTTAAATAAATGTTAAGTCTTCAGATTTTTGCAAATAAGTTTTTAAAAATCTGAAAACCGAGATAACCGAAGTATCGGTGAAAAAAGAAAACGATACCGATGCTCGAAAGTGTAACGTTTTTTTCTTTATACAAAACAAAACATTATTTTTTATTCACAAGCATTACGATATTTTCTTCACAAATGCAATCGATCGAGCTTTCGTTAGCGCATTTTATGTGTGACACAGGTCCGGGTCAATGATCGCTGAAGTCGGGTGTTCGATGGTTTATTTATACCATTCCATCGGTTTTTCTTTTTTAAAATACATATTATCGAATAAACGTCGCGTATCGATTCGCGGGGGGGTCGTCGTATCTAGTATCGTGTCTGGTACCTGTCCACTTTGTCTGCCACGTCCACTTGAACTACAAACCGGCAGGGAATCGTGGTGGAGGTTTTATTTTTATCCGCGCCGAGCAGCCCACACGAGTTACGGAGTTTGTTGTTATTCTACGTGCTACACTAGTTAGAGGACGCTTGCGAGAGGTGAGCGGAAGGGGGCACGAAGGGCCGTGAGTGCGGAAGGAAGGTAGAGTGGACGGCGGTCCTGGTGGAAGTCGACGACGGTGAGAGAGTAGTAATTGGATTGACGTAAGGACGTGCCCCACGGGGAGTAAATTAACTGTAGTGTTTAAATGGCCCCTTCAAACATCGTTAACAACGACATGGTATACTTACGGTTTACTGTTGGTCCGATATTCCACCCCCTCAATTTTTTTGCTTTCTTCTTTTCGCCTCCGCCGGGCCCAAATATGGCTATTCATAATGTATTTTATTTTATGTTTTATCTTTTGGTTTTCAGTCTTTTCATACTTTATTTTATGTTACTTTGGGTTGTGTTCTTTGCATATTGTTTTGGTTTGTATTGTTAAATGTTTGTTTTGTTAAATGAGCGTAAACTCGTTTGTTCAGGATTGAATGTAGAAACCTCTCTCTCTTTATTTCCGGTGTCGTTAAAATGTTATGTTGGGGTCAGACAGTTATACAGATGGAACGCGATCGACGTTATTGCACCGGAAACTAATAAAAGTTAGACTAAAAGTGCGAACTCTCATCGAAGCATTATCGCGAAGACGTTGAGTGCTTTAAAACCAATTACAGTAGCGAAGCTCCTTCGCGAAGCGTATAAATTATCCGAGTCCATCAACTGACTTCATACCGCGAAGTTTAAATGTCGAAGTTTATAAAGAAACTCGACGTTCGCATCTCGCCCCCCGAAAGTTTAGCTGTCCAAGTCGCTCCGGTGCGATCCCGGTCGATTCGTTGTAGTGTGAATCTTTATGAAAACTTTTATTTTTCTCTGGTACAAATCGTGAAATATGCTTGAGACGAGTTTCGCGACGGCGTGTACGGTTATCCGAGCCGTCGAAGCGTTAAGAACAATTTATTTTAATTAAAATTTTTTTCTGTTTTTTTTTTGTTTTTTCAAAACTCGGGTAAGCTTCGTTTATAAAAATACCCGTGTTCTTTTGACCTCGGACTCTCGACATGAATCGAAATTATCACCGGGAAAAAAATATCATTATTTCCATACACAGTAAAATATTATTTCGTAAAATCGGAATACGAAGCTTCGTAAAAATAATTTTGTTAAATGAGTGACAAACTCTTTTGTTCAGGTTTGAATATACAAACCTGTCCATTTATGTTCCGTGTCATTAACGATTTTAGTTTGTACTTTTGTTTGTAAAACCAAAGCCGGATCGTTCGATCGGAAAGTTAACAAATAAAAAATTGCGGACGTTTGTGGACAATAAGTTGTCGTAAAAAGTACAAAGTTTTTTTATTGCGCATATAGAACGAAATATTTTGGAAACACTTGCAATCTTTCAAATATTACGAAATATTCTTGAAATATATGGAAATAATATGATGAAATATTCTACCAAAATATTGCAACGAAACATTTCTCAGATATTTCAGAAATAAACGTAATCTTTCAATACATCTGAAATATTTCTGAAACGAATATTAGTACGTGTGCACAAAACTTTTTACCTGTTCAAAACATTTTACAAATTTTTTTAAATGTCGTTTAAACATTTCAAAAATATTTCTATGCTCTTTGGGTCGGTACCGAATACAAATCCATCAGCCCTGCGATCACATTACGAAGTTATAAAAAAAGAAACATTGATTTACAGTTCACATATGAACAAGTACACATTTCATCATCTATAATTTTACATATTTTCATAAGCTATTACCCCTTGAATTTTCATCTCAAACTTTCCACGAACGCAAACGAGACCGCCTAACGAGAATCGACAACGAGTTTCGCGGAGGGATTTCTCCACTCGCACAATACCCACATATATATATATATATATATCTATATACATACATATAGATATACATCTCCTCCACAATACATAATGCCACTCGCTCCCAGCGTGTACATTGGGTATTACGTACAGAGTGATGAAGTTGCGGTGGGTTTCAAGTTGATAATCTGCTCGACATCGAAGTGCACTCGGGGTTGGACCAGCGGTCGAATTAACTGTCCGCGTCACCGCGGAAAACGTTCCGTGCGGTTCGTCGGGCAGGGGCAGCGGCGGGGAAGTGGTAGAAGACAGCAACCAAACGATGCTACTCTCCCGTCGCCGTGCCGTTCGTCCCATCGACCGGATTCGTCGGAGTTCGGACATCGTCGCTCGCCCGATCCGCAACTTCATTTCCTCCGGGGAAAAACGACCGTGTGTTCAGTGGGCCGGCGGGTGGGGGGGGGGGGTGGGCGAGGAGGGGGCAGATGCAAGCCTACCACTCTAGGATACAGAGGCGAGAGTTTCGGTGGTCCCGAGAACTCGTGAGTCAGTGGTACTAGACGCCCGGGCACGTTCGACGTCTTTCTCACTTTTCGTTTCGCGATTTACGGGGCGCCATTGCCCTAGACGTACTTAACCGACGAAAGCGCACCGAACATACCCGACGCTTGCCGAGGCGCCCGCGGCGCAACGCCCCGCCTTCGGTCCACTTCCCCTTTTACAGGACGGATGGTAATGCCTCGGGCAACTTTGACGACCTTTGTCCGATTACTTACCGGTGTGCACGAGTTACGGTGACGTGAAACACGAGACAGCTACCGCTGTCTCTCGCTCCACCGTAACACCAACGCCACCGTCTCACTCACACTCCTGCGTCCGTCACGTGACTTTAACTTCACCTTGAGGTAAAGGCACCAACGCTCGGACTGTTAAGAGCAGCCACAGATGCCAGCAGTTACTAATTGGCGGAGAAGACATTTTTTAGTTTCTAGTTTCAGTTTCTAGTCTTTAGTCTTTAGTTTCAGTTTCTAGTTTCTTTGTTTCACGTCGATAATTTACAAGTAGATACGAGTAGATAATTGGGGAAGGAAATAATGAGAGAGTCCAAATTGTACCAGTTTTCGGAGGTGATTTTTCGGCACGTCTCGACCTTTCGGACAATAATAGATTTCGAGAATTCTGAAGTAGGAACACAACTAGTTTATATTAACTCAACAAATTTCTTTGTCATTTATGAATTAAAGCAATGAAAAAAATTATATTTAAGCGAAACAATACTGAAGATGCGTTACATAGAAAGCTGGTTAACATGTCCGAGTTTCGATATCGTGTTTCAGTGCGTACATTTAACCGGGAAACGAGCCGCGAATTCCCGACCAAATGTGCGGTGCACGAGACCTTGGGGGCCTTGAGTAAAAGTTGGAAAATTGTGCGGACGTTGTGTTAATTTTTAGATAACTGTGTCGCGAATGCCTCGGGCGTTTTTTCATGGGTCCGAACGGTGTCGCGTTACAGAGTGCAATAACGTAACTGGCATTGGACACTTTACACTGTGGCGCATTAAAGCTTGATGGATATGTGTATGTATACGGCATTTCACGTCAAATAAGCAGCTCATGACCGTCATGTCTGTCGATTTTGTTTATTTATTAGCATGACGTTACGACCCAATTCCCATCTATGTTATCAATCAATTTTTCTATGTTTTCTGAAGTTTTTTGATTCACGATTTTTCGAGTTTGTGCTTTGATAATATTGCAAAATTTTTACCAGTTATATCAATTGTATTCCGGCTTTCTGGTATTTACAACGATCTTGTAACCGAAAGTTGTGACCAATTAAAAAATATTAAAATTCCAATTGCGACATGAAGAAACTAAAAACTTGCGAAATAATAGTAAATATTGAGATCGCACTACCATGGGGTGCTTAAAAATCATATTTTCATTCATAGAATCAGTGTGTATTTTTTCAGATTTTTTAAAACAGTGTATTCGGAATTGGTTTTTCGAGGATTAAAAAATTTCACTGCTGGTGTAAAAAAATCTGAAAAAATCCCCAGACCCTTATGGGTCGGCAACAACATCATACTAAACAATGAACAAAATCGATTGAGGTAAGGGATATGGGTTGCTCATTAGACATTGAATGCCCCATATACATACATATCTATAAAGCCAGTTTCACATATATAGCGAGCAAGAAAAATGCGTCTATGGAAATCGAAAAAGAAGTTGCGAAACGTTCCACTGGTTAATTAAAAAAATTAATTGCCGATGTTATTTCAATTCATCACCGCTATTAATTTTACCTCGTTGAACCGATGCGAACAAATGTCTATTTAATTGACCGGTTGAAGGCATCGATACTCGTCCGTTAAACAATGGCTCTGTTCGTAAAATCGATTCAACTGACTGCGTTCGAGAGAATGGACTCTGAGTTATTATGATTATTTTTCGAATGGCGCAGACACTATACTTGAGTAGGGGGAAACCACCAAAAAAGAAACAACAACAAAAAAAAAAAAAAAAAAAATAGAACGCGGTAGAACTAACCGTCAGAGCATTGATCCGACTGACGCGGGGACAGACTCTCGATGGCTACAGGATTGTACGACTCGTTCGAAAATACTGGTAGTATATCGGGAACGTGACATTCGCCTATTGTGATTTAACATCGACAATCGCGGAGGGTAAGAGTGCGCGAGCGGAGGGGGGGGGGGGGGAGCAAGGGGTGATAAAAAAAACACAGTCACTACAGTACACAGCTATAACTTTAACACGAATCTGCGCAAAAAAAGAGGGAATCAAAAAAGCACAAAAAAAAAAAGAAATCGAGGACGAGCGAAAAACTCTCTGTGGATTTGTTTTTGTTTTTGTTTTTTTTTTTTGTCGTTCTTTTAACGAAAGCTATAAATAATTGTACGAGCGATACCTTGCGTTTCGACGTGACGTTTCGCAAAACACAGAACGCTGGAGAGAGAGCGCGTGGGATGAGAGATAAATCAAACGATATATTTCTCGTTCGGGACGTTTTTTTATTTTTTGTTCGTTTGTTTATTTTTACGTTTTTTTTTGTTGTTGCTTTTTCTCGCGGCCCGATAACAGGACGGGCAATAAATGTGGATTTGAACACTTTTACGAGAATCGGAACGATAAAATGGCAGGATAGTGCGACAGCCAATATGCCTGGGGAGGAGAGAGTGTCTGGCGCGCAATCCAATCGCCCCAACCCACCTCCATTATCTTTTCATACTTTCCGATACTTAACGAATGCACACGCAGTTACTGCCTGTTCAATCCTCATCGTCGTCGTTAACGAAACGGGGAAAGCCCGTTGTCGCATCAATATTTTCTCTTTTCATATAAAAGATACTTAATAAATATATTTTTTATTCAATTTATTATTTATTTATTTATTCAGTTTTACGGGCAAAAACCATTTACATATAATACTGATAAGAATTTGCATCCGAAACAGACTAGCACACATCAATATCACACACACACACACACACACACATCTATATATATATATATATATATATATATATATATATAAAATCATATATAAAAGAGAACGCGAAAAAACGCTACGATTATAAATAAATAACAATTCCGGGCTTCTCATTGGGCATTGAAAACTGAAGATCGCGGCAGCAACGTGGACTATGTGGCATCATTTGCGATTGTGCGTAGGAGTGGGGATTTTTCGACATGTCATCGCGAACTTTTAACCGGATTTCTCTAGTTATGGTTTATCTCCGTGAGTTCATACTTCCGCATACAAATGTCTTGTCACAAACATCAGTCGGACTATGAAGTTTCAGTAAATCTCTTAAGTCATTGTTTGCCGTTCCAACGTTTACTGGCACTGCGTAAAGTCGCCGAGCTGGCGGATCGCAGTGAAACGCAACGTCCGTTTTTTCTCTAGCGGACAGTCGGGCGCAAAAATCACACAGATCCAAAAAAAAGTTTTATAAAAGAAAACATTATTTATTGGTATATTTATATTTTAGAAGAATGTCGCACGATAGACGTTGAAAATTGTACCATAAATTCCAACAACTTAAAAATTATATTATGTCTTTATTTTACAAAAAGAATAATAATACGACCGGTAGAGTAATAACCGATCGAAATCGACTCGTTACTCGAGCAACGTAAAAATGCTCTAATGCAGACAGAAGCGAAATGTTCGATCGCTCCGCGAAATAAGATTTGTCCGATACGCGTGAAATATTCTTCCGACGTTTACGACTACGGTGAATGCGCTGCCGAACACCCGTCCAGTATTCCCAGTCGTGTCTCGTTTTTCCCTCGGCGTCACTTTACGAGCGTTACACGTCCCCCATTCGGCGCGTAGCTTCTGTCCCCCCTGATTGCATTACCGATCCTCGGCCTCTCCCGCGTATCGATTCGCCCCCGTATACCCGAACGGAATGAAAGTACGTGCAGCGCGCGCGTTTCGACCTCTCCCCCCATACGCTTCGCATGTACACACTGTCATCACTCCTGCAGGAGGCAGTGATACCAAAACATTCGTTAAAGTCTCGTCGAATCGAACGAAAAAAAATATATTTTAAATAAAAACAAATTCTATCCCTCCTACACCCAGAAAAATAATTTATTTGACGGGTGCCCCGCAAATAAATATTCATTTGAGTTAAATAAAAATTTGATTTAAATAAATATTTATTTGATTTAAGTAAACATGTATTTGATATAAGTAAACATTTATTTGATTTAAGTAAACATTTATTTGATTTAAATAGATATTTATTTGAGATAAATAAATATTTATTTGCAGGTGCTCGTAAAATAAATTGTTTTTCTGGGGATTCCAATCGCATTATCGTCAGTTTGGGATTGACAAATGGCCGCAGACGGCGCGTTATTCTATTCTGGACGAGATAGACGGTACATCGTCTATCTATAGTGGAGAGTGGGGCAAAACGGGATAATGGGACAAAACGCAATTTTTTAATAACTTTTGGATAGTGGCGGTGATGGTAAGTGGGGTCATTCGGGGTTGAAAATCCGAATGTATCATCGGGACATAATAGGGCATCTAAAAATTGTTGAAAAATTGAGTTTTGCCCCACTGTCCGATTTTGCCCCCGTCTCCCCTGTATAAAATATCGACAATAGAAATTTTTATCGTCTATCTATATATAAAATGTCTCTACTATAGAGATTTCGTGACAATTTCAACCTCTCCTCATTGACACTCGAGGAACGGAATGAAACTTGCAAAAAAAGAAATGAAAAAGAAGAAAAAAAACGTACTGAGATATTTCGAATAATACGATAATGAAAGTTGAATCGCAAAAAATTCTTCTCGGAATATCGACTTTATAGGATTCCTCGAGGCTTATCGGATTACACCGGTTGGATTTTATACCGGTGGGAGCGTTATTATTCCTGATACGTGAAATCGGGGACGATTGAGAAAAACCACTCGGAATTGGCGCGAGAATTTTTATATATATTTTTTTCTCTCCAGATTACATCTGTTAAAAAACATCAGGATTTTCCGCGTCAATTGGGCGACTATTTCGCGAATCTTCGCTACTGGCCGTTGAAAATAATCTCGATAAAATTTTTTTTTTCACCTTTGTTGCTTTATCTGAATTTATTTTTTAACATTTCCTCTCATATCAAACTCTTCGATATTTTTTTCGATTCATTTGTCATTTTTTTATCAGTTTGTACGTTTGAAGCAAACCTTATTGCTCGCATTTTCGGGGGAAAAAAATGCAGTGTCTCCGACTCGTTGTTAGCGAATAAATAAATAAATAAATAAATTATCTCGATGGTACGACGTTGGCGAAATTGCTATATTTCTAGCACATTTCGTTTTTTTTGCACACATTTCATTTTCCTGCGTGTAATTTTTTCTGGTCTATCGGATGTTTTTTTTTACCTTTTGTTCTGTTCCTCGACGTTGCCCGCGGATCTTCCGTTCGTAGATCTTACTTTCCACATGCGCGAGCGCGAGAAAAAAAGGGTGTACAGCGTCGCGAGAGATGGGAAGCGAGCGAAATCGAGCTCCGCCAATCGGGGATAGGATCACGTCGGTCGAAGCTCCCCGTGAATTCTCGATTCGTCCGAAACTCCCCACGGCGAAGCGAATGTACTTTCTTTTGGTAAATCATGATGACCGAGAGCTCCGGGTTGTAACCCGATACGTTGTAACGTTTCCATTTCGTTTTCTCCTCCCGGCCGCGCAGCATCGACCTCTACGGCTGCTCGATCGACCGTGCTCGCTCTCCACTGACACGTGCAACGAGCAGAGTTCTCCCTCGCCGGAGCATCGGGACGATCACGAATTTAGTATCCCCGATAGCGAAGCTCCGGCACGGCCAAAGTCGACCGAACTAACGACTTTCAATCTCGATTACGAAAATCCACTTTAGATGGAGACTCGAAAATCCTATTATGTTCTTATTTTTGCAGTTTACGTTCATACGATATTTTGCCTTCGATAATTCGACAATTTTTCGTAGTAAATTATTTTGTTGGTTCGTTAGTATATTGTTGTAGATTTGATTGTTATTAAATTTGGTATAATGGGAAACAAAAAATGCTCTTTTCTTTTCAAGTGTTTCGTGCTAGAGTCACCCTTATTATATATGCTAATTAACCCACGTCGGTGATGCTTGTTTAACGAGGACATAGAATTTGCCAACAGGCGAACTTCGAACGATTCAAATAACAAGTTGAAGCGCTAAAAAAAATCTTGAAAATTTCCCTGTCGTAGCTTGAAGTGTTGTTTTTTTGGATCATGCGGAAAATTTGTTAAAAACATTCGTGTCATTTTTGGGCTTAAAAGAAGGCCTGGTTGTTTGTGAGCGGCAAAAGTTCGCCGTACTTGAAGGATTAAAAAGCAAATATCTTCAGGAGAAAACAGGAAGTGAGAAAAAAAAAATGAGTGACAATCCGGAGTGAGATAAATATTTCAAACCATCTCGCGACGATATATAACGCGAGATCGCGAGGGGGAAGAGGGTAGGAATTTCGCGAATGCATATTGAAACGCTCTTCAGTGCGCTCTCTTTCACTTTGTATGCGAATTTCTCGTTACAACGCCGGGAATCGTTGGCTGCCAAAGCTTTTATCTCTGGGCAAAGCCTTGCGAAAAGCGACGGTAGCATGGGTGCATGCAGTAACTACGAATTCTCTCTCGTTGTCCTCCCCCCCCCCCTCCTCCTTTGCCGCTGCCCGAGCTCTCTGCTGTTCCGTACCTGTGGCTTTGGGGCTAAAGCATTCCTGAAAACGTGCCACAAGAACGTTGCCCCCGTACATACGACCCGCGCTCGAATAATTTATAACTCTGGCTAAATCGTGAATTCGTGTTTTATAAAAAAGAAAAAAAAATGATATTAAATCTTCCCGTCAACTAGTATACTATACTAGGCACATAGTATACAACTATTTCAACATTTGCAACATTTTCGCCAACCAGCTGCAGGGGAGAGCGGGGCGCAGTGCGGCGTTTTTCCCCTAAAAGGACCCAAAGTCTTTCTAACATATTTGAAACATCATTTTCTCTAAAAAAAAAAAATTAAATTCTTGAAGCAAT
Organism: Ichneumon xanthorius; assembly: GCA_917499995.1. Classification (NCBI taxonomy): domain Eukaryota; kingdom Metazoa; phylum Arthropoda; class Insecta; order Hymenoptera; family Ichneumonidae; genus Ichneumon; species Ichneumon xanthorius. Next base: position 11,510,447 of record OU824205.1, on the reverse strand, counting down.
TTTTTCTTTAATTTATAACCCGAGGTAAATCGTGAATTCGTGTATTCCTTCAAAATAATAATAACAATAATGTTTTTAAATCTTCTCTTTGACTAGTTGTTGGGGAGAGCGGGGCAGAGGGTGCAATTTTTTTCTCTTAAACGGGCGCGATGCACAAAGCCTTCAGAATGAGCTTGAAATATAATTATCGCAAAAAAAAAAAGAATGAAATTATTATTTTTTAAACAGCGGCCTTGGCTGCAAAAGCGACTGAACGGCGCGCGCCCAACTCTCGCCTAGACATCGAAATCGATGGGGGAAAAAGAATAAAATTAATTCTCGAAGCTCTGGAATTGATACTGGCAATGGCTAGGTTCGTACTTGATTTATAATTTGGGCGTATCGATGCATGAATTTCAGATATCATTTACGATTGAGCGGCATCGCCTATGCAAATAAATTCTTCGTTGCATGAATATTCAAAATTAATAATGCAGATATTGTACGACTTTGTTGCATTTCACAATTTGCATTGACCGCCGTCGAATTTCGCATAAATAACTGTGCGGCGTGGAGTGGCACAGTTTATTCGCGGGAGGTACAGCGAGGCCGTTCGCGGTTGACCGGCTGGGGGGGGGGGGGGGGGGGGGAGGTGAGAGAATAGTAGAACGGCCGAGGCGTCGAGAATAAAATTGGGCCAAACCGGAACTCGTTTATTCCAAGTGTAATGCGAAATTTCGATCGCGCATAAATGATTTCATCATCGGCACGAATTTGGACCATTGTATTTACACAGCGAAACAAAAGAGGTTCGACCACTTAACAAACATGCCTCGTCCACAATTTTTTTCCCTGCGAGTTTGCTATTTTTATGTCAACGAATTACCAAAAAAAAAGCACTGTAAAATTTCTAAGAACAAAATGTGTAGCCAATCTTAGATATACAAACCGTTTTAGCCGCTTAATGTTTTACGCACCGTATCGATGGCATATTTACATCTCTATCACTCACAACTCTACCAGAATTTTTAAAAAGTGTGATTTTTCGATGTCTTGGAACATTGTGAACACGTTTTCATAAAAATCGCGAAAATTTTTTTTGTTCTTCATCACAAAGCTTCCTCTATGGGGAAGCAAAATTCTACCAGAATTAAAATAAAACTCTACAGGACTTCAAATAAAACTACCGGAATAGAAGGCTAGACGGTAGTCTTGTATTCCGATACAGTTTTATTTTGATTTTGGTAGAGTTCTAATACGGTAAAGTTGTATATGGTAGAGATGTTTTCTGGTAGAGTTCTAATACGGTAAAGTTGTATATGGTAGAGATGTTTTCTGGTAGAGTTCTAATACGGTAAAGTTGTATATGGTAGACATGTTTTCTGGTAGAGTTCTGAGTGGTAGAGATGTAGGTGTGCCATATCGATGGCTTCAAATTTTCGTTGATACTGTCCCCGTTTTGTTATTCTATTTGCATATATCTTCTATAATTATATCTATATGTTCTATAATAATTTTCAATTTTTTAAAATAAAAAGAATATATAATTCGTATCAAACAACATTATCGAAATTGAATCAAAGTTACCCAATTTCATTTGCATAGCGTAGAGTGATTTTGCACGATAAGTATTCAATTAACGAAACAGAGTTTAAAAAAAATAAAAAAAAATGACCGGACGACATTCAATCCCTTTGGTCCGACGGTCGCGTGTGGCCGCGGATATTCGCATTAAATCAAGGACCGCGAGACCGGAAACGCAATAGCTTTCCGAATATACCAGTGCATTATATCCCTACCCTTCCCAAAAATAACCGCCTCATTAAATCTCCCATAGAGAGTATCCGCTTCTGCACGAACACGCGAACCGTACACGTTACCTCATGAAATATCATTTTCATTAACGGAATAAAATACGAGGAAGCCCTCTGTAATGAGATCGAGGCGTTGATGCAAAAAAAAAAAGAAAAAAAAAGAAAAACCTTCACAAATTTTACCATCGCGCAATATCGCAACTTTCTCGATTGCATGTTTCAGATAATTTTACCTCGTTCAAACATTTTCCCACGCCGGTTATTTCCATCCTCGAAACAAATATTTTCTCACCGATTTACCGATTACATCAGATTTAATTGGAAATATTTGTAACGCGTATAATGCGTATAGTAACAGAAAATTCAGATCGCCATTGGAATTACCCAGAAATCCGTTGCCACTGTAATATAAAATAAAATAACAAAACATAAACGTTATCATTCCCGTGTACAAAGTGGTACAGAAATTATTAATTAAATTTCGTATTTAAATCGTTGCCGCCTGTATCGTTCGCGTTTGACAAATGGCGTCGGTTCGGAAAGAGCGCAGGGGGCGCGAGAGGGGGGGGGGGGGGGGGGGTGAGAGAAATCGGTCGATTGAAACAGGAGCTCTTTGAAGAGAGGTATGCGGTTTTCGAACATTGATTCCCGGCCCTGTTTCCACCGAGTGCGCCGAGGAAAGTTTAATATAACAAGCGTTACCAAATTTTATACGGGTTTTCCGGGGACCGGTGTGTCGATTGCGCGTCCTGGAACATTGCCGACAACCGCACACACCTCTATCGACCCGGCAGTTTCGTACGGTCGTTAAACATTTCGAAAGTTTCGGCGTTCGCGCCGGGTATAATCGGCGAGAGGATCGATCGAGCGAGGAGGAAAATTTTCGGTTAGAGAAAACCGCGCTGTGTTCGATGCAGCGACGTTATCCGGGACCGTCCTGCGAAGGAGATCGATAAAGTAACGGTACCGATGCCAGGACACGTCCCAATCGGCGAACACTCCTATGCAGATTTGATTTATTTATTACGAATGTAAGTATTAGAAATCCTATTTGATACTTGTAATTGCATTTAGAAATATTGTTTTATGCACAGAAAAAAGTTATGCAAGGTTCAAGCGTAAATGATTTTCGAGTGTTGCATTTTGTTAAAAGACCGATGATATAGTGTCCGGATGTTGGTACAAGCGTTACTGCATACGCGACCCAATAATCGGAGAGTTCGAAGAAGCTGCGTCGGCCAGCTTTCTACGTGATTTATTGATTTAATTAATAACTAGGTTTTTCACTGATTTAATTAATAACTACGTTTTTCGTTGATTTAATTAATAACTAGGTTTTTCACTGATTTAATTAATAACTACGTTTTTCGTTGATTTAATTAATAACTACGTTTTTCATTGATTTAATTATTAACTAGGTTTTTCATTTATTTAATTAATAACTAGGTTTTTCATTGATTTAATTAATAACTAGGTTTTTCACCGATTTAATTAATAACTACGTTTTTCGCTGATTTAATTAATAAACGTCAAAGAAATTCTTTTACTTAATATGAAGTACCTGAGTTGGTGCATCAGAATTCTCGAAATCTATGAATGTCCGAAAGATCGGGACATACAGTGTTCGAATATAGGGCCGAAAAACCGTGTTGTAAAACTGGTAAATTTGGACTCTTGTTATTTCGTTACATAATTTAAAAAATATTTATCTTTTTGAAACTAGAAACTATCAGCTTGACAATTGGCTTCATTTATTTTCACGAAAAAATGGTTCTTCGCCAATTAATAACTGCCGAAATCTGGGGATGTTCTTAACCTTTCGAGTAATCGGACCTTTACCTTAAAGGTGCGCGCGCATCCTAGGGACGTTGCTTCTCCTCTACGGACCATTTGTCGCGTCTCGTCTTGGGAGTTTCTTCGAACGGATTACCTCTCCTTCCCCTCTTCCTCGACGGCTCTTATTTCGTCTGTAGCAATGAGAAATTCGTGAAAGGGAGGGGGTGGGGGTAGAGTGAGGGGGGGGGGGGGCTTTGGGCCTTCGCCGTACCGGCAGTCCCGTCTGCGAAGACAGATTGCTTTCTGGCTGGACTCTGCGGTCGACCGAATAAAGGCTCGTTCTTCCTCGCTCTCCCTCTCCTCTTTCTCTCGCTCCTCCCGTGGAAGTGCAATTTCAGTTAAGGGAGTTCGGCAGAATTCGAACGGTTCACCTTCCTCCCGGTGTTACTCACCCGTAGACCAAGTACTTTACGCTACAGTTATAGAGTCCTGCACAACTGTACCTCAACTGTGCATAGTGTGTATATGTGTATGTGTATATATATATGTACCCCTCTCGAATTTGTCAGAGATGCGATAGGGCGAAAGATTCACGAGACCGCGAGTCACCGAACGAGCTATTGAGATCAATTGACCTTAAATTATCTTTTTTCAAAATCATACACGTGCATTATTATTTTGTTGTCGGAACTATTAAAAGTAAGTTATTGTTATGTAATTTAGACGTATATCGTAATTTTATTTTTTATAATTCTTTATAATTCTTTATAATAATTATCATTATCTTTAATTACCTACAATGTTTCAAGAAATATAAATCTTAAAACCCACGCAAAACCATTTTTTTTGCGTTTTCATTATTTTATTCCATGTTAACAGTTTTCGGTTTTTAATATCTCTAAAGAAATAGACTTTTTGAACGGAATATAATGGCACTATTTTTTCCCTAATAGCCTGATATGTCTACTATAGAATGACGATAGAAATGAAAAAATCGGGATATTTAAAAAAAATAACAATTCTTTTCGAAAAAAATGCGATCTTTGCCAATTTGGTTACGTTTTCAGCTTTAAGTGTGATTTTCACTTCCTAAACTTTAATAAAATCAAATTTGCCGCATGCCATTCTCTTCCTTACTAAAAAACGAAGAGATTCTTGTGCGACAAACACCGATCACTGCTCATAAAATCTTGCACAGATTCTTATGACTTTTCTCACTGTTACACGATGTGAGTGATATTATATATATATATATATATATATATATATATATATATATATATATATATATATATATATATATATATAAAATAGGTTTGAGGCAATATCTGCAATTTTGTATTTTTTTATTTGCAGCATCAACAATATATCTTTGCCGGTTTGAGTGAAAAGTGCGCGAAAGCGAGTGAGCGAAGCATCTGTTCTCCTGACCACTTTGTTTGACATTGCCGCGCCGTGGACAAAATTTACTGTATAGGCACACGCGTTTCCGACAGCTGTGTGGCAATTGTGCATTATTAAATGAGTGCGGCTTGCAAAAATGAGCGGCGTTACGGCCGAGGGCCTCCCATAGCCCGTAACACCCCATCGGCAATACCGCACATTGCGTTCGTTCATTGTATTACCTATGCGGCACTCGCACGAACCACCATACGATACCTCCCGCCCACTTTTTATTCTTTGCTCACCTTCAGAGATCACGGAAACTTTCGTTTCGACAGACTTTGACGATTCGTCGTCAATAGTTTCGATCGTGGTATTTGAAAATTAAAATAACAAAAAATTACAATATTCAATACATTTTTTTATTTTTTAAATTGAATAATAGTACATTACGATACTAGTGCGATAAAACCTTTTCTGACGAGTGTGAGTTTGCAGCACGAGCCGAAGGCGAGTGTTGCAATCACACGGGTTCAGAAAACGTTTCATGCACGAGTATCGTACGAAATTTTATTTCACAAGGTGTGAAAATGAGGTTGTACGCACGCAAAGCGTGCGTAAAATCGCATTTTACGCACCGAGTGGAATAAAAATTAAAAAAAAATGGAATAAAATATCTAAAAATAAAATAAAATATCTCGATCGCGGTATTTGATCTCTTCATCTTTAGAAGGGTCACGGGCGTTTTAGAAGAAAGAAATTAAGCTTATATTACGTGGAAATAGAGTACGAAAAAAGAAACGTAACGACGACCGTAGCGAGAAAACGAATAAAAAAGTTCCCAGGTATGGACGAACAACATTTTTAATTCTTCTCTTTGTTTACAAATTTTCCCTTCTCATCAATTAAATAGCAACATCAGCGAAACGAAATACTCGGGAGTCTCTTCGGGCGGAAGTAATACGCGTCGACGAGCTGGATGGAGAGAGGCAATTCACCTTCTACCGGTGTTCCGGTCTGTCGGTATCCAAATATCCGATCCGCATAGCTGGCGCGAATGCAGGATCGGTTGTGTTCGAAAGCCCGGGTTTACATGCATGTGTGCGTGCGCGAGTACGCGCCGTGCGAGACCGGCACGGGGTCTCTTCAACCACCCGGTGTGATACACACGCGTGAAGTGGCGAACCAATTAGCCATGTGTGCGTTCGGCCGCTCGCCATACGAGCCCTCGCCTACCTCTTTCTCTATCCGCGGCCGATCATGGTCTTTCACCGAGAGACAGTCGAGTGCTCGCCGGACGACGCATGCGATGATACACAAACATAAATAAATATAATAATTATTTTTTAAATAACAAAGCGAACAAGTGGATGCGAAACAGAACACAAGGGCCGAAGTCGACATCAGATGGTTATAAAAAAAAGGTTATAACATAAAGGTTACATGTAAAAGGGTATTAGGTTATTACATGGTTATAAGTAAATTACGACCTAGCGGGTTGGAATTTTTCCCCTTTTCCGCCGACCGGCTTTGTGCGCATTATTATAATTGAGCTCGGATAGGAAGGAGGGAAGAGTTTGTTTAGAGCCTTTGGCGGGAGAAAGAATGAAATACATAAGGTAAAATATAAACAATAAACATGCTGAAATTATTACCGAAAATTAATTTATCTGACTATCTAAAAATTCTAACATTTTTTCAGAAATTAAAAATCGTGTACAAACTGCAATTTTTTAAATAGAGTTTTGAAAAACATTCAATATTAACGACACACATACTGTTTTGTGAAATTTCTGCTGGATTGGTCGAGGCATTTTCGAGTTACAGCGGTTTGAGTTTTTCGCGTCTAATTCACACACACACGCACGCACATCCGGACATTTTTTCTAAAGGTGATTTCTCGATCTTTTGGAACATTCCGAACACGTCTTCACTAAAATCTCGAATTTTCTTTTTCACCAAAACAAAGCTTCAATGATGAATAAAAAAATTATTTAAAAAAAATGATCAAAATTAACCGCTATAACGAAACTGTTATTTTTACGAAGTGAAAAGTTTTTGCAAACTCGAACGAAGTTGTGAAGTTTTTAATGGTGAGCTATGGATATTACTGGATGTTATATGCGCGTGCAAGTTCCCCCCCCCCCTCTCCCTCGCCACTATATTGCCATGCAAAGTATATCGTTTATTGCAGTTTTCAAGCTTTTTATGTGCGCACTTTTTAATCGTTCTTCTATATTGCCACTTGACTGCGTATAATAATCTTTCTCAATGGGAGACTAACGGTTTCGCGGTAGTTCCTCCCCGTTGTCTCGAAGTAATTTCAAAAGGTTCTCTCACCGCCCCTCCGCAGCGAGAGGTCCTCCTTTGCCGGAAACTCTCCTTCGCTCCCGGATTTTCCTTCTCTCGAGTCTTTCGCGCGAACTTTTTGTCCTACCTCGAGAAAGAGAGAGAGCGAGAGGGGGGGGGGGGGGGGGGGTTCGGACTATATTGCGCGGGAAGCAAGAGAGAGACAAGTCGCTCGTTCGCAGCACAGCACCTTGAGAATAATCGATACGAAACACCCCTGTTTTGTCTGTCTCGACGGGTGGTTGCTGTTTGTGCTTTACTCATTTTTTTTTCGCTTTCGCCCCTTTATCGTACGCTGCGTACGTTACCTCACCTGGTACAAAGTAGCACGGACAGGTGGTGCAAAGTCCCGGCGAAGTAAACCCCCTCCATAGATACGGGAAAATAACAGCGAAACGGCACCTGGCTTTGGAATCGATGAAACATACCTACGTCAACATAAGTATATGGTAAAAACGACGGGTCGTCTAAGAAAAATTACCATGGCTGATGGTACGCAACTACGGCGCCACTTGTGGCAGAAAGTCCCAGATTTTCCAAGCATTTTTACCAGAATATCTGCGAAAAATTCTTATAAATGCGGTACAGTACTACAGGAATCCACTTTTCAAATTCATCAAATGCACAAAAACTCACCCTCTTCATGTCTGTCGCGGGGGGAAAGCGTGTGTTAAAAAAAACTGCAAAAAGTAGCTAAAGTGTTAAAAAAAAGTGTGCGAAAACGTCACCAGTGTGATTTGCGCATACGCATTATTTTCCTGGCACGCCTTACTAAAAAGCGCCGCTTTCGCCACGCAAAAATACCTGACTATTATATCGTACACAAACATTTGCAATTTCCCTACGAACAAAGTCGAATGATAAAACAGAGCTGAATAATGCGAAGAGTAAAGTATTTTCCAATAAAAAAAATCCACCTTGCACTGATAAAATAATTAATGAATTCTCTAATAAAATTTCATATATCGCCGTCAAAATTGTATTGATCAGCAAAGATTAATAAAACACAACATCGTCACAATTTGTCGCAAAAAAAGATTTGTCTCAATTTATGATGCGTCGCGAGGTATCGACGATCTCAGTTTAGCGTCTATGACGTGTCATAGCCCGAAGTCAATGGAGTCAAGTTGTACGGTGTGTCTCGCGCAGAAGCCGAAGTTTCCCATCAACATCCGGCTCGACAGGCGGGCTTCGGCAACCGCGAATGTTTTGCCAGCTCTCACACTATCCCGTCTCCCCCTCTTGTCGCTGGTCGTGACATTCCACGATAGTGCGGTGATGTACAACATCGTTGCTGTTCCTGCTGTTGAGTCCTATCTACGCGGGATATCCGATCTTATATCTGAGTTTGCGGGACGGAGGGAGGTCTACAACGGTGGGAGGGTAGTTCCCGTATCCGACAATCGCCCGAAGCTTCGTTTCTCGTTCGTGGCCCAGAGCTATTCCACCGGAGCGTTCTCCATCCTCGGTATCGTGGATTAACCTCGCCGAGGAGGGATTATCGACGTAACGAACCCGATTACGTCGAGGTAACGAACGAAGAGTCCCGACGGGTACATCTCTAATTTTTCAAGCATCCCCGGTCTACACGGTAACCGGAGAGACGAGCCAAGAAAATAACGAGGATAAATCGTTCGTGCATAATATACCATATTAAATTTCAATAAAAGTAGCAAAAATTGACCCATCACTCTCTTGTAACTCCGTAAAAACCTTCGAGAAAATGGATACATCGGCGAAATATCGTTTTACGTAGATGTCACGGAATAATGGCATAAGTAGTGGTGAATGGTACGGTAATAGTTAATGGTACAATAACCGATAAATGGTACAATAATCGATAAATGGTACAGTAATAGGTAAATGATACAATAACCGATAAATGGTACAATAACCGATAAATGGTACAATAACCGATAAATGGTACAATAATCGGTAAATGGCGCAATAATCGGTATATGGTATAACAATCGATAAATGATACAGTAATCGACAAATGGTACAATAATCGGTATACGATACAATAATCGGTATATGATACAATAATCGGTATATGATACAATAATCGGTATATGATACAATAATCGGTATATGATACAATAATCGGTATATGATACAATAATCGGTATATGATACAATAATCGGTATGATACAATAATCCGTAAATGGTGCAACAATCGGTAAATGGTACAATAATAGGTAAATGTTACAGTAATTCCAAATGGTACAGTAATAGCAAATCATTATAGGTTTTCTCGCAGTCGAATCATCGGCTAGTCATTACCCTCGGTCATTATTAGCGGTAATCCTCAATGTAAGTAATCGCCATCGGGCCATTCATCGCTGATCGCGGTAAGTCTCGGCACGGCTGTAAATAATCAAAGTCTCCCTTGAATCTATGCAGTCTTAGATGACAAGGTAAAGCTGCAGCTTCCGGACTCCAACATTTCCGCAATCTTTAATGATTAGGATCCAATGAGTACGACCCGTTCGGTTTTGGCTATGCACGTGTCCAAGTTGACTCCGTTCGATCGCACTCGTCGACGAGACGTCGAGAAATTATTGTATACCAGCGGTAGCGATGCAATCCTGTGAGTCACACTCAACGATGCGTGTATTCCGGCAATACGGAACCGGGGGAGTGCTCTGCGGTGCATCAGCATGATGCGATGGGCTCTGCGGTACACGCTCGAGCCGCAACTCATACTTCGGACGCGAGTGACGAGCTCATGTGCCATCCTCGTCGACCAATTCCACGCCCGAGCAGTTCGTCCTGCGCGACGTGTGCATTACTCTTGGAGCATGCACAGTGCGTGCCTACAATATCATACCGGCAGCACTTCATACGCCGGTGGATCGCAGGTTGCCAGCCGGATAATCGACGGACCGGACGAATAATCCCGGCGCTCACCTGTTCAATCCGAAATATTTCTCTTCTCGCAGTGCGGTACTCACTGGCGCATTTACCATTGTATCCTCGTACAGTCACCCGCGCACTCTATCGATACAGGAGAATCGCCAGAATTTCGGCTTGTCGAATTTCCGTGCTTCGGTTGAGGCTGAAGCCGGCGGCCGGCGTACGCGCACCGCTAGCGGGACTCCGCGCGTAAAATTAACAAGTAAAATTAACAAGTAAAATTAACAAGTAAAATTAACGAGTAAAATTAACAAGTAAAATTAACAAGTAAAATTAACAAGTAAAATTAACAAGTAAAATTAACAAGTAAAATTAACAAGTAAAATTAACAAGTAAAATTAACAAGTAAAATTAACAAGTAAAATTAACAAGTAAAATTAACAAGTAAAATTAACAAGTAAAATTAACAAGTAAAATTAACAAGTAAAATTAACAAGTAAAATTAACAAGTAAAATTAACAAGTAAAATTAACAAGTAAAATTAACAAGTAAAATTAACAAGTAAAATTAACAAGTAAAATTAACAAGTAAAATTAACAAGTAAAATTAACAAGTAAAATTAACAAGTAAAATTAACAAGTAAAATTAACAAGTAAAATTAACAAGTAAAATTAACAAGTAAAATTAACAAGTAAAATTAACAAGTAAAATTAACAAGTAAAATTAACAAGTAAAATTAACAAGTAAAATTAACAAGTAAAATTAACAAGTAAAATTAACAAGTAAAATTAACAAGTAAAATTAACAAGTAAAATTAACAAGTAAAATTAACAAGTAAAATTAACAAGTAAAATTAACAAGTAAAATTAACAAGTAAAATTAACAAGTAAAATTAACAAGTAAAATTAACAAGTAAAATTAACAAGTAAAATTAACAAGTAAAATTAACAAGTAAAATTAACAAGTAAAATTAACAAGTAAAATTAACAAGTAAAATTAACAAGTAAAATTAACAAGTAAAATTAACAAGTAAAATTAACAAGTAAAATTAACAAGTAAAATTAACAAGTAAAATTAACAAGTAAAATTAACAAGTAAAATTAACAAGTAAAATTGTAAAATTAACAAGTAAAATTGTAAAATTAACAAGTAAAATTAGTAAAATTGTAAAATTAACAAGTAAAATTAGTAAAATTGTAAAATTAACAAGTAAAATTAGTAAAATTGTAAAATTGATAAGAAAATCATTGCGAATGTCTGTGGACACGAAACGTCGGTACGTATTTTACTGTGTGCTTTTCTCGTATCGAAACTCTGCGTTCGCTCCGTGCTTTCATCGTATCCCTTGTGTATCATCCACGATCCAATCACGGAAATGCACATTTGCAATCAAGCATCCTTCGTTCTATACCAATAGGCGATCAAGTTCTGGCGATAGGTACACTCTACCGGTCAATCGAACTGGACAGGGTTCAGGCTCGATTGATTCTCGGGCAGTTCAACGTTAACAATGCAATTAAACGCTAATAAAGCTGTGTACTCAGTCAGATAGTTACGGAAACTGACGGAGACCCACAGATACTCACAGAAACTAACATAGCGACTTACATAGAGACTTACTTAGACACTTACATAGATTTCTATTGAGGCTTACATGGAGACTTCATGGAGACTTACATGGAGACTTACATGGAAACTTACATGGAGACTTACATGGAGAATTACACGGAGACTTACACAGAGACTTAGATGGAGACTTACATAGTGACTTACATGGAGAATTACGTAGAGATTTACATGGAGACTTACATAGAGACTTACATGGAGACTTACATGGAGACTTACATAGAGACTTACATAGAGACTTACATAGAGACTTACAGGGAGACTTACCCGTCTTCGTATTTAATTCCCCAAACCAGATAACAGCAATCCAATGTTTTTCGTACAGAATTTTACTTTCATTTATTTGTTCGCTCCAAAATTCAAGTTTGCTATCATGGTATACAGACGTCGCGTTAGATGAGTGCAACGAGGCATGTATCCTGGAAAAGCAAGAGAGAGATTGCGATTCACCGCGCGGCGGGGAGGAGGGCGGTGGGGACCGAGGGTTGATATGGCTTAGCCAGTAGAGCGAAAATGCTCCAACGATACAAGGCAGACGCGCTATATACATGTTTGTGCCTTCCAGGATGCGGGTTAAGCCACTGCCCCCTCGCCGCGGATCGTCCGCACAATCAAGGTAGAATAGGGGCCGGGGGGGGGGAGGGAAGGCATTTAAGCGTTTAATAGCATGGCTGCTACGGATCCTCGTTTCAAGCTTTAGCGTTGAGTAACGGCGGCTATGCTCGTGGTATCCATTGTTTTATACAGCGGGGAGCACGGTCGAGTTGTGGAACACTGCACTGTTACCCCTTCCCCCCCCCAACTGCACCCTTTCGTTCTATAACCACACTCGCGCACACTCGCGTTTCGTCTCACCATTCGCATCCTTTTCACTTACGTATCTCATCCTCCCTTGTACTAAAACTCCTCGGCTCCTCCTCGTTGTTTTCTTTATCGAAAGCTCCATTGAGCCCAGAGAGAGAGACTCGGCCTACTTGCGAACGATATTTTTGCGAAAACTCCGGTCTCCATATATATATATATATATATATATATGTATCTATACATTTATATATATATACCTATACACAGTCATGAGTAGATGCGGCACGAGATTTTCTTCCCTCTTGTTTCGCTATCATTCCAATCTCGCGGTTTCCATTTTACCGGAAATGCCTCCCCCCCCCCCCCCCCCCCCCGCAGCCACAGCGCTAATGCACGTCTTGATCGACCATTCGCATTTTCCAACATCTTTTGTTCCTATTCTTTGGCTATTGCGGCACTCGGAGCCGGGGCACTCTCTACCGCTCCGCCCTGTGCTTTAGTGATCATTGTTATCCGATGTCGTCTTTTGTCCATCTTTGTTCATCGGGAATGGAGTGCAGTTTTGCATGGTTTCTTCTTTTTTTTTTTATTTCTGGTTCTTTCTCTTTCGCTGCGAATGTCATCTCATTTGGAACTCGAGATGGCGCGACTCTCGCGTGCGGAAATTATTGTCGAGTGGAGATGATTATTGTTCCGCGATGTATGCACGGTTGGGAGTAATGTGGGGGAGTAATAACGACGAGTCCGATCGGTGACTGGATGGGAAAAGTCGAGCCCGATGCGCGGTGCATTAGCGGATTAGTAGCGAGCACGGAGCGCATGAATAGGCAGCGAGCGGTGATGACGACTGCAGTTGGGAGGACGGGCTTGCCTGGATGGACCGAGGTGCGGTGTGTGCGCACCGGCAACGTTCCACCGTGGAACGGCGGAGCACGGAATTTCGGGTAAAATCCGAGGCAATGAGCTTCTCTGCACGTCGCTGACTCGTCGGATCTTTGCGTTTAATCGCGACGGGGCGGATCGGGGAGGGAGAATCCCGAGTCCCGTTTGCGAAACTCGGCGAGCCGGAATACGAGGGCGCACTGTGCGACGACGAAAACGAGGTAACGGAGAGGCAACGGGGATGAACGGGAACATAAGCTCGCTTCAACCCTCGAATCTCATCCATCGCGACGGCACAGTTTTAACGCGAATTTTGCAGAAAATTTTTAGTGATCTCTTGCTCCTTTTATTATGGTTAATTGAAGTCAAACGAATCGTGGAAACGTGGAACAACTTTTTGGGAATGTGGGCAGCTTTTTGTTTGTTTGGGCGCGCGCGGGCGTGACAGGTTTATGTAGTTTAAGAATGGAAGTTGGGAACTGTTTGAGATAGAGTGTTAAAATTTTGGACACTGTTAAAGTGGGAACGTTATTCGGGCAGTGAAATTTTTATGAAGATTGATGCCCGGTTGGCTGTTTTAAGCGATTTTTTTAATGTTTGTTTTAGATCCAACTTTCATAAATCTTAGACTATCGTACGAAAACCGCATATTTTTGGTATTGGATTTGACCGAAATCAGTCCGAGCAGTTAGATTTCATGAAATTTTGAGTTTTTTTTTAAATTACTAAACTGCTCAAATTCAAGTTCTCATGCAAATATCGAGCTCAAATTTGGAAGGTGAATGACTTAACAACGCACAATATTTGGTATTAAATGCGAAACAAAATAGTTTAATCGTTGGCTTATAAAATTATAATGAGGCTTATAAAATGTTGACGTTATGGAATTTTTCAAAATCCCGCTGAATGAAATGAGTTCCGTATATATAATCAAAGGTAAAGAAAGGCGCAAGGCAATTTGCACATGACTTCCTCATTTCTTACAATTTTGTGCTATTCTCATAGCACATAGTTTCTTTTATGAGAAAACTATCTATGAAAGCTATGCGCAAAATTCTAATAAACGAGGAAACCATCTGTAAATCACTTCGCACCTTTCAATTTTTTTCCAACGCTTATTATTCGTTGACGATTTTGTATACATTTTTGTCCGGAGTCTAAAGTCAGTGAAGATGATCGGATTAAATTTTTATCTGAAATATTCGACAATAGAGAATAAGACAAAAAAAACAGTCACACTTTTTTTTAATACTTTGCCGTGCTTTTTTTTTAAATTCCTTCCTGCAATATTGTCTCTGCTATAGTACAGTCTCGATTATGTCGCTCGTATAATCGGCATTATTCAGCGACGCGTAACGTGGTTACTTTCATGATGCCCGCTGGGCTATCTGAACTTCGACGATCAAACGTACACAATTATGCTGTATATCGTTAACGTCATGTCGAGCGAACATTGATTTCCATCGGGCTCTCGTCGTTACTATTTGAGCGTCGATTCGTTGGCCCGGGGTCGGTCGGGGCTTTCACGATTTTTGTTAACCCAATCAATTAAAATTGCACAGCGAAGCGCTCGAATTCAAAGAGAGATCCGACATGGGTTATTGAGTACGTCCGGTCCGCGAAAGGTTACCTAAAAAAAGAAAATAAACAAAATTTTATTCAAACATTGATCAGTACGCAAAATAACGGTACGCTCGCTATGGACAATAAAAAAATCGTTTCACGGTACAGTTCATCGTTCGACTGTTTACCATACAAGCAAATAAAAATTGCAACTGTTTTATTTACGAAATATGCGAAAAACCCTATTCGAATCAGTCGTCGCAATTCTTCTGTTTGTCCACGATCTAGTTTAGTTGTATATTTTGCCTCCATGCATAGCGGAGAGGCTCGTCAATACGACATCGCCGAGCACACGCGAAAGGCACAATAAATAAAATAAAAAAAAAAAGTAATAAAAAAAATTCGAACGTAAAACGCGATTCCAAAGCTGAATACGAAATGCACTAAAATACGAGATGCACCGACATTTGGGGTATTTATCGCAGCTCTAATGAGCTTACGAACGGATGAAACAGCGCGCGAAACAGAAAGAAACAAAAAAGGGAAGGAGGAGAGAATACCGCGAGGGAATACCGGTGTCCAATGTTGCGTCGTTTTAAAATCGTCCATCAAATTAGAGAAGATTATAGGTTCAATTTGTTCGGATAACCTTTTATTCAAATCCGTTTTGCGATGCAATTCGTTGAACTCGATAAACTTCCGTTCGACGAGCCGGCGTGTTCGCGGGGTTGGCGCCACCGGTGATACGGGGGCGCTGAACGGGATTATACTTTTGCTTGTACGGCGACGCTATAGTAATAGGTTCGGGCCGCATTGAAGTCAAAACATCCATCACCGGTGGGGAAATTTCGTTATTGATCCGATCGGCGGAACGGACGAGTGAGCAATGCCAGGCTCTGGATACATCGAGGCACGAAAAAGTGTATCCGTTCCGGCGAAATTGACGCACCCGACCTTTATGTATTCCAGTGACTATTACAGCCTGCTGAATAACCGATGAAACTATTGTTCCGTATTCATGAACGATGAGCCTGCGTGCTATCTATGTGGATACTTCGCTCGATTCGCTGCAATTCAATGGCGCGCTTCGTACTTACTCGGGCAGATAGGTATTCGGCTGTTCACTGGCGCAGGTTTTTTTTTTTCTTTTTTTTTACCCGAAAGTTGGCCACAGCGTGGAAGTTTGTTCTTGAATGGAATTTTCTGGTCCTGTTGAGGAGTGGATTCACAGTTTTGTTACTGTTGACTCTTACTGTTCTTCCATCAAGCTGGAAACGTGTCCAACATTATTATCATTATTATCATTATTATCATTATTATCATTATTATCATTATTATCATTATTATCATTATTATCATTATTATCATTATTATCATTATTATCATTATTATCATTATTATCATTATTATCATTATTATCATTATACTGCATATATGGTATTGAAGGAGGAAAGTGAAAAGGAGGATCTCGTTAAAAATCCGTCGTCGCCAATATTTCACATTCTTATAATCCTCAGATAGCGTCATATTCCGCGGTGATTCAGATATTAATGGATTTTCAATACGCGGAAGACTCACCGCTCGTTCGGAGTTCCTAAGGTTTCCTATAATCCTTCAATCATTTTTTCTTTCCCCCCCCCCCCCCCCCGCCATCTCGACGTTGTTAAATCATGTATGCAGACGTGTACCTTTTCTCTTTTCCTCCCCTCCTCCCTCGGGCGTGTGACGGTTCGATTTATCGATTTTCGAAGTCCATCGATCACCGGCTAAGCCCGCTGGCTGTTAGAGAGACAAATCCATAATGGATGTACGACACAGGGGACGCGGGGACCGCATGTGACATTCAATCTCGAATCCTTACGTGTAGCGGCCCCATCGCATATGCGCACTTGTCCCCTTATTAATTTCCTCCTGTTCCGCCCTGCGCCCGTGCTGTCTCCTGTACCCACCCCGTCACATGCTGTACTATGTGTGTGTATATATATATACACACCGATGAGAGTTCCCCCGGTAATCCCGCAGACGATAATCCCGGCTCGTGGGTATTATCGTACTTTATTACTGCCGTTTCCTTCTGATACCTTTGTATTCCACGGAGAGATACAGTGGCATGGATCTATTCGCAGTTGTACCACGAAGAATCACATATGACCGTCTTCCTTCGATATTTCCATTTAATTTCCCCACCGCGAGCCGGGAGCTCGACTGCGCAATTGTACTGCGCATGCGCCGTGATTGACTCATCTGGGCAATTATCGTACTTTATTAGGCACATTTACACCTCTACCATATTACAACTCTACCGTATTACAACTCTACCGTATTACAACTCTACCGTATTACAACTCTACCGTATTACAACTCTACCGTATTACAACTCTACCGTATTACAACTCTACCGTATTACAACTCTACCGTATTACAACTCTACCGTATTACAACTCTACCGTATTACAACTCTACCGTATTACAACTCTACCGTATTACAACTCTACCGTATTACAACTCTACCGTATTACAACTCTACCGTATTACAACTCTACCGTATTACAACTCTACCGTATTACAACTCTACCATATTACAGCTCTACCGTATTAGAACTTAACAAAATTTCTACCAGAAAGTAAAAAAACTCTACCGGACTTGAAACAAAACTCGACCGGAATTATAATGAAACTCTACCGGAAGACAAGGCCAGACGGATTTCGGTAGAGTCGTACTGCGCATGCGTGATTGACTCATCTGGGCAATTTCGTTTTTACTCACCTCGCATATCTCGTGTTTCGGCCCCAAATAAATTATTTTCTTTCATCAATACGAAATAGGCCGGACTTCGTTTCCGATGTCCGGGGATGCGGGGAAGAGATACGTGTAGTCGACGTTACATCGATAAGGATTTCCACTCGGGCGGAGAGCAGTTATTGGACTTCCGTGCCGGCCATTTCCATTGAACAGGATTCACTGCGTAGACCGCCGATAAATTGTTAGGTCGACATCTCCGGGATTCATCTTTTGGATCTTGTGCCTTTCCGGGTCGGCGAAAACATCCCTAAATCTTAGCTAGGTAGTGAATATGGACCACGGCGATTGGCGTGTAAATCAGCGATACATGGACCGGTCCATATTCACCGCTTCTACCCTCTAGGGTAAAAGTGGTGAATATGGTCCGGTCCATCCATCAATGATTCGCGTGCTAATCGCGCTAGTCCATATTTCCCTCTTTCACCCTACATAGTTACCCACATTCTTTTTTAACTGACCGGCGTACCGCGGATAAGATAGTTAATTCCGTAGTAAACCAGTGTGGATTAATTGAAAACTCTCCCGGTTGAAGATGCGGTACTTGTACGGTTACCGTGCAACCGAGAGAACTCCTCAGAGCAATACATCACCTCTATCTCGCAGCATCCCATCCCGCAAACCACCGCTTCCTTCCTTGATAGCTTTCCTATGCCGTCGTACTGCCTTACCCGAGTACCTTCGCCGGCTTACAATCTCAACGACTCAAACGTACCGTTCTCCATTCCATTTCTGGTTTATCGGTACATAGCTGTACCGTCAAGTGCAGCTATACCGGGCTATCATACTGGCGCGCGGACGAGCTAGCAAACATCCATTCTCCAATCAAGCCCGGCATTTACTATTCTCAATAGTGGCCGTCGGAATATTACGATTCAACCCTGCCTGTATTGCATCGAAACAGTTGAATCGCGAGATTGATAACCCCCCTCGAAGATAAGGAAACATGTCAACTAAAATCAACCGTAAAGTACATTTCTAGCGCCACCTATTCGTGAAAAGAATACCGAGACCTCGAGAACAAAAATGGTATTTAAAGGGATAAGAATGGGGCAATGATTCCTTCACAGAAGTTCTTCTTGAGCGAAAAATTCGATATCCCCTAGCGTTCAAACGCATCTCAGCGCTCCCAAAAATGATCGATGGTTCGTAATGGCTGGGAATGAAAATTTACAACCCTGGCGGTTCATTTTACCCCTGATTTCTATGCGTTTTAAATATCATTATCAAGTCTCTTGGGTAGGATGGCGACTGCGATAGTAGTATGAGATAAAATCTGTTGTCGCCCTTCCGGTCGGGTGATTCCCCTCCGCAGGCGATGGCCCACCGGGTTCGAGTTATTTGTCCGCGGAATCAGACGGAAGACACACTAAAGTAAACTATAGCATACTTTAGCCCCCAAACGATATATTACTCCTATCCGGTAAGAAGACACGCAGGCTTGAGTGTTCGTTCGCGAGTGGCTGACTGGATGGAGGGTTCCGAGGGTGAGAGCGCGGCGTCGTCGTCGTCGTCGGGACCCTGGGAGGTTTCCGCGAAAGCTTCGTTGGGAGGGTCGGATGGTTGTGGTGGGTTCGCGAGTGGAGAGTCCCTAGTCGGAAGATGGAGTGTGACGCGCCTCCGTAGTCTCTGTCTGGATCGATTCCACTGCCGCATCCAGAACGGCGCCGCGACCACCAAGAACCATAGCTAACTTTCCATCGTAGTCTCATTCGCGTCCAACATCCCATGGCAGGCCATCGCAATAAAGTCCGTCCTACGCGATGCTTCATTGCGATCTACACCCTGTAGTCAGGACAGATGTGGCTAATGTGGCAGGCATGTACAGTCCATCCTGCCGAGGCGGCAGGATGGACCTGTATGTGTTGGGACAAATGGAGGCGCTTGAACATCTACATCTACAACTGGCAAAGCTAACTTGATCTAACAACATTGGGGTAATCTGGGAGTTGAACAATGCTCCTGATAGAACCTAATAATGCCTTCATTTGCGATTCCAAGATACCTTGGTCGCGAACGAAGAGGACCAAATCCCAGATTCGAAGACCTTTTCCCGGGATTTCTGCACTGAGAAATTGCACCAAGAAAAATTACCATAGCTCATGCTAGTACGCAACTAGGGCGCAACATATGGCAGAGAGTCCAAGATTTTCCAAGAATTTTTATCATAATATCTAGGAAAAGTTCTCGTAAATCTGGTACTTCGTGTCATAGGTGGCGCCCTAGTTCCGTACCACCATGTGCTATGATAATATTTCTCAAGCCATATAGTCATATTTATTAGATCCCTCGCCAAGTATGAGGATTCTATCCGACAATAAGGACCAACAACTATGGAATCAGGAATCCTCTTACCACTGAAACCAGTGGCTCATCGACGGCAACCAAAGCCATTTGTCCGTACCCTGGCAAGCGCGCTCATTCATCAGATTTCCTTTAGAGAGTTTGGGAACACTGGACATGCCCAAGAAAGGGTGCCTAATTAAATTTCTGCATAAGTGAGTTGGGTCGAGTTTCGCTATCCAGACTTGTCTTCATACGTACCCACGTCCTCCGTTCGAACAGCCATGCGTGCGACGAACAAAAGCCAAAACGCATGAGAAACTACTCGGATTAACCATAAATATCATAAATATGTATGCCAACAACTAGCCCAGTTATGTGCTGTTACATCAAGCTGCGTTAGCGCGGACATAGCCAGGTTCCTGATAAACATATATATACGAGTTCCGTGGATACGTACACCGTATACACGTACCAGTATTAACGTA
Organism: Ichneumon xanthorius; assembly: GCA_917499995.1. Taxonomy (NCBI): domain Eukaryota; kingdom Metazoa; phylum Arthropoda; class Insecta; order Hymenoptera; family Ichneumonidae; genus Ichneumon; species Ichneumon xanthorius. The sequence continues at coordinate 11,489,843 of OU824205.1, read as the reverse complement.
GGGGACCCTTGCATACAAGAGAGCTTATAATACTGCACGTTGGTCCACATTAAGTCTATCCACTGTTATGCCCAAACTATTCTCGCACACACATTCACCCTCCTCCATGTGCACACACAACGACCACCAATGCGCTGTGTACACACTCCGTATATAACTGACATACAGCCATGTATGGAATCTACGTGTGCACATTAACCAAAGCTTCGTTGTACGCCGCCACCCAGCCCCTTCCTCGGCTAAACGTATTATCTGCCATATACGCGATATACCCGACTGCTGTACCGCGGTCCTCGTACTTACATATGTACATGAGCGGTATTCTCCCGAGTACACCCAGTGCTTCTCCGCATGTGTGTGCGCGCGCGCCTGTGCTCGGATGGTACGAAATGTATGCGAGGCTATCCGAGCTTTCCGCGTACATTTCGTCCTGGGAGGAAACTCGGAGAGAGACGAGAAATATAGGGCGGGCGATGATAGCGACAGGAGGAAGGATGGAACGGGATTGAGGGGTGGAGAGGGAGAGCCAAGAGTGAGGTTCAACCCTTTTGCCGACACGGTGACACGCAGTCAGGCTAAATGTGTATGTGGCTCCGGGGTCGCCCGCAGCGCACGGAGAGATGAAACTGCTGGAGCATCAACGCCAACGTGCACCGTACACTCTCGCGTGCGAGGGTACTATGTGCAACGTGTATGAGTGATGACGCAGAAGCCGGCCAACCGGACCGGACTGCAGACGCTGAGGATTCAGGGGTCGAGCCATTGGCACGCGATGCCGGCATTTCGTCGCGGGCTGCTTACCGGACGGTGGACAATGTCCGGTGGCGCGATGTTCGATCAAAAGGAATCCCACGGATTCCTCTCCCCGGCTCCGGGCACGAACATGCACGTGGCCACGCACGGGCCGGCGGTGCTGGCGTCGCGCGCATAATTTCCAGCGGAGCCGCGGCTGTCCCGGAGGGTTAGGACGCTCAACATTAAGGAATTTGCAATTTTGACGCATGGATTTGGGCCGCTGCATAATCGGGGAGAGCGTGCGGCTTTCAGCGCTGACGCCAATCCCGGCGCTTTCGGGCTTCACGCTTGGCGAACGTGGTCCTGTCTTGACGCCGACATCCCAGGCTGTCAAAGATGATTGCGCGGCTGGCGTTGTAATTGCAACGGACCACGACGTGTAGTGCGACACTTTATTTTTCATTCCGGTAACGCGGTCAGGACGTCATGCTGAGCCAGTACCGGCTGACGTTTGGCCAGTACTGGCCAAACGTCAACCGGCACTGGCCCGGGCTTACATTCCGACTGATGAGGGAATAACGTCGATCGGCTAAAATCTTGCTCGTAGTACTCCAGTTTCTTCCTTTTTCCTCTTTTGGTTTTAGACGAGCAAGCGCTTTTTTACGATTTTCAGTCGAAATCGATTATCGCCGCGGTGTGTCAGTTGTCGTGTCGAGCTTTCCCTCTCCCTCGCTCCAGAGAGAGAGTGGGAGAGGATTGGCCGGAAAATATCGAATTGCTGTCGGCGACCTTTCCGACCGGAATGGGAAATTGCTCGGGTGCGCGCTCACTTGCAAATTGCCGGCAAGCGGCGCGCGCGCCGCCAACCCGCTGTCGAATGAGTTTTATTAACAGAAATTTATTATCGCAGCTCGTTCTTGTTTCCCCCCACCCTGCCCTCTTTTTCTATTTTTTTTCACCCTCACTTCCCGTCATCCCGTCCGTCTCTGTTTCGCACGCTCTCGTTCGAGCCCCGCAGTTTTCTCGCTTCCATTTTTTCGGTCCAATTCAATACCCGCGGTTTTGCAGCAGGGGAGAGCGGGGCAAAATGGCACAGCGGGGCAAAACGGAATTATGAAACAAAACGCAACTTTCCAATAACTTCTGGATGGTAGCAACGGTCGCCGTGGGGCAAAATGGGGTTGAAAAACCGGACGTATCGTTGGGACAAAATGTGGCATCCAAGAATTATTGGAAAATTGAGTTTTGCCCTAACTGTCCCGTTTTGCCCCACAGTCCCATTTTGCCCCGCTCTCCCCTGGGCAGGTTTTTTTCCGGTGGAACTGAGGGGTCAGAGGTTAAACGAGGGCAAACGAGAGAGCTCCGGATGGAGGAAGACGAAGTGTCTGGTGTGCTTTCGCGTCTCCCCTCGTCGCCGCCGCACTCGAAAACGTTTCGGCAACTGTCCTGACGCTCCGCCCTCACAAATTAGAGATGGTCGCCCCGGGGCGAACGTAAATGCGAACCACAATTTCCTATAACCCGCCTCCGACTGGCGGGTTTCGCAACGCCGCTTAACCGCATCAAATTAGTAGTAGCCATCGGGCGGGCTAGGGAGGGGGTGGCGAGGAGGGGGTGGGGAGGGGGTGGGGAGGGGGGGTTGGATTCTGAAGAGCTCTTCACCGGTGTGAAAATTTCGTATACTTGAACCTCCGGGTCACCGGTTACATTTCACAGCGCGAAGTTTCCTCGGTCGAGAGAGCGACGAATAGAGGATCGGGATAGCTTTTGCGATCCAACTCCCTAGTCCGGAGAGCGAGTCAGTGGATGCAGCAACAGCCTCGTTGTCAAGTCGCGTCGCGTTTCCAACGAACTCGACGGCTCCTAGAGCAATCCTCGGTGAGTGTAAAGCCGCGCCACTCCTGTTTCTATGCTGCGTTCGCTTTACCTTCAATTGGTAACACACAAAGCTTCCCCCCCCCTCCCCCTCCCCGGTGCGAATGCTTGAGGCACGAAGCCGCTGCAAGCGAACGCTTTGTGTAAACGTCATTAAATCGGATCAAATACGGGAATGCCCCGAGGACCGAATAAGTACGGAAGGACCTTGGCCCATGGACGACCTACATGCTCGGTTACAATCGGCGCGGTAATCGAATGATCGAATCGATCGAGCAGCCTCGTTCGCTGAGTCGCGTTGAAGCGTTGAATTGAGCTAAAGCGGAGGACGCGCTGCTGGCTCTGGTGGAAGTTTTTGAAGCGCCGTGTGGGTCGCCGATAAAGCCATAGAAGGGTCTTTCGGGACTTCATCAGGGCTGGACTCGACGTTATGAGATTTCTGTCAGAACTGGGCAAATACACTGAATACTTGAAGTGGGTATTGAAATATGAAGTACTGAGTCAGTACTCGATGTCAGTACTCAATGATCGAATCGATCGAGCAGCCTCGTTCGCTGAGTCGCGTTGAAGCGTTGAATTGAGCTAAAGCGGAGGACGCGCTGCTGGCTCCGGTGGAAGTTTTTGAAGCGCCGTGTCGGCCGCCGATAAAGCCATAGAAGGGTCTTTCGGGACTTCATCAGGGCTGGAGTCGACGTTATGAGATTTCCGTCAGAACTGGGCAAATACACTGAGTACTTGAAGTGGGTATTGAAATATGAAGTACTGAGTCGGTACTAGGTACTCAGAACCGTCAAAGGCGTCAGCGCTTAAATTCTAGCGGTACTCGATGCGTCGGTACTCAAGTCCTATGTAGTCCTTGGTACTTCGAGCGCTTGGCACTTGCATAGTTCTAGCACTTAGCGTATTTGGCCAGGTCTGGTTTACACAGGAGAGAATGGGAGTGCGAGTGGTTAAGCCTGTTTGCGGTCAGACACCGACGAGGCGCTGCTTGTGACAAGTATTTTATTTTTATTTATTTTTTTTATTTTATCTTTCAATTTGTATTCGTTATTATTGTATAATTCATTTGCCCTTTAACACACGTCGAAAAATAGTACTGAATGACTAAAAAAACATGGGACTGCAAGATCGAGTAAGTCAATTATTTCAATGCTTCGCAATCGATTTTGATTTTTTTTTTTCACGTATCAAATGTACACTTTTATTTATATTTAACAAATGTTTTTTGTCCACAAACATCCATAATTTAAAAGAATAAGAATTAAGAGTCGTTGAGTAAAAAAAAATATAATAATTTGACAAGAAAAAAATTATTGATTTTTTGTGAAGAATGAATGTTTGTCCAGGTCACAAACCTTTTATTACCATGTAATTCAACATTAGCGATACGATTATTATTCTTGGCGCGGTATGCCCGCTAATGCACTATCAGGTGGGAGATCCGATCTAGTGGTAATATCGCGACATAGTCAGACCCCGCACCGTGCATGACTCTGCGATTTTTCCCGGTGTTATTTTCGGTGGAATTCTGTTCCGTATCGAGATCCTCTTTTCTCCGTAAATTCCTTTTTTCATCGACGATAAAATTCTACGAATTCCTCGACGTGCGAGTATTTCACGTCCAGCAGAATTTCCGCGCGTCAGAGATGAAAAACTAATATCGAAGGAGTGTCGAGTGCAGTCTTGCGAATTTCTGTTGAATTTTGTCCTTTGCACCGGTAACTTTGTATCGGGGGTTTTTTTTTTGTCGCGTCACCGCCACGATATCGAAGCTCTTCATCGGCGCAAAGGAACATTACGAGGGTCGGGTTCGAGGATCCTTTGCAGCAAAAATGAGAGGCCCTCCGGTGAAAGGGCGATCGAACGAGGCCTCTCTAATCGAGTGTCAAATACTGCCCAGTAGGAGAACCGGGGCTGCGTTACAACCTGGCGCGGATAGATTTGCCACTTGGTACAAGTGGCGGGTGGTAACTCGAGTAGTTACTATCTGCTCCGTCGATCGTCCCCGACGTCGCGACAATTATGGTAATGCGACTACGAGAAACTTTTTTTTTCCCCAGCTGTACACGAACCGACGATCCGAAGTTGAGATTCCCTTTTTCTTTTTTTCGTTCACCCTACCAACACGATTATACACTTCGAATCAAATTACACGCTAATGGAAGTGTATTTTTTGGTGTTGAAAATTTACTCATCGCCGCTCGGCACCCTCGAGGCGTCAGCAGCACTGGCCCAGGCCCCGAGCCAGTGCTGGGAAGTAACAGCCAACCAGACCAAACTCTACCTTCTTTGGTCCGGTTTATAGGAATCATCCACCTACTTAGAGTATCCACCGCTAGCAAAATAATAATTCTCTCGCACGGCTGGCAGCCCAAGAGCCCACAGGATTGACAACGGTGGAACAACTTTCCACCCTCCGCTAGGACGTTACAACAGTCATCTAGTAACCCTCCACAAGTTTTTTCCTCGCGTCTATAAGGTACATCGCACATTTACTGCTATGACTCATTTAGCCAAATCCGGTTTCATTCTCCACTGCGCGCCTCGAGCTTTTCAGTAGTCGCCTAGGTGGGGCAGATCTAGCCTGCGGTCTCAACCCAGCACTGGCGTGAGACCGCGCCAGTACCGGGAAGTAACAGCCAAACAGACCGAACCGTACCTGGTTTGGTTCCGTTTCAAGAAGTCATCGACTTACCTCCAGCAAAATAATTATTCTCTAGCACGGCTGGCGGCCCGAGAGCCCACAGGATTGTACGACAATGGTGAGGGAACTTTCCCCCTCCCCTAGGACGTAACAACAGTCATCTTGTAACCCTCCACAAGTGTTTTTCTCGTGTCTATTAGGTATAACGCATATGTACTGCAATGACCCATTTAGCCAAATCCGTCTTCATTCTCGACTGCGCGCCTCGAGCTTTTCAGTAGTCGCCTAGGTGGGGCAGATCTAGCGTGCCGTCTCAACCCAGCACTGGCCCGTCCCGCGCCAGTGCTGGGAAGTCACAGCCAACCAGACCGAACCCTACCTGGTTTGGTCCCGTTTCTAGGAGTCATCGACCTACCTCCAGCAAAATAATTATTCTCTAGCACGGCTGGCGGCCCAAGAGCCCACAGGATTATACGACAATGGTGGAGGAACTTTCCCCCTCCCCAAGGACGAAACAACAGTCAGCTAGTAACCCTCCCGAAAGTTTTTTCCTCGCGTCTATAAGGTATATCGCACGTTTACTGCTACGACCCGCTTAGCCAAATCCGCCTCCTTTCTCCACTGCGCGCCACGAGCTTTCCAGTAGTCGCCTACTCGCTCGGTTTTGGTGTCGCGCAGAATTCCACCGGATATACGTACTCCGTTCGCGGGGGGGGCCGAAGCCAACGATATCCCTGGAAACGAGAGTCCTCGAGGGGGAGCACTCTCGCCTCTTTCACGGCGAGAGCGTTGAAACTTTGGAATCCTTGGGAAAGAGAAACGTATCAACGTCACTTGAGTCGCTAACAGCGGGATTTGGTATTAAACTTTTTTTTTTGTTTTTACTTTACTCCTTTCGTGCATAATTGAGGTATCCAAAGTCGTCGAAAGTCGAACTAATTTGAAGAAGCGTTCTGCTATGAGAGCATTTCGTCGAAAATAATAATTAGCGATAATTACAATTACTCAAATTCCCACGAATGATGCGCCCCGCAATGCAGAGATAGACATTTTTTATATTGAATTTGTGAAAAAAAGAAAGTAGTGGAAAAGTAGATTTTTTTTTTAAAGACTATACGTCCAATAATGAATGAGGCATTGGGGAATTTTACAGGATCGTTCCAGTAATATTCACGCCACAGCTTGGCACAGTACTTGAAGTATCGAGTACTTAGGTACCATGTGCTTAATTAAGTACTGGATGACCGCCTAGCCTCGTGGTTGGTGTGCGGCTCTTTTGTTCATTTGCCAGAAGATTCTCCTCGTTGGCAGCAATGAACATGTGCATGGCTATCACGTGGAACACTCGAATAAGTGGTGTGTTACTAAGTCACAGGATCTCCTTGACGCGATTCCTGTGCCGGCCCATTCTGAGGCCAATGGGTAAAAACATGTGCTCTGGTACAACCTATAAAACTACTATTTTGTTATAATCTTTTGAACGTTATTTTCTCTCTTTGATTTATTTGATCGCACTTTCGCGTACATTATTGTGGAAGAAAGATCTAAAAAAAATTTTAACTCCCGACTCCCGATGAAAAAATCGTAGAAACACGACGTTGCCGTTGAAAAAAGGCGGAAATCAAAATGTTCGTATCGCTTTCTCGTAAAAGTTGAAATTTGCAATTCTCATATCGCTTCCTCGAAATGTTCCTTTATTCGTGAAGCTTCCTCTATGAGGAAGCATTTGGCTTCCTCTATGAGAAAGCCAAAAATGCTTTCTCATAGAAGAAGCTTTGCGGATAAAGAAACATGAGAAAGCGATATGAAAATTTCAATGCTTAACTTGTTTTCTTCCATGTGGTACAAGTTAGCTATAGCTATATATCACTTTGAATTTGCTCTCAGAGACGTATTAGCAGTTTAGATAATGGCCCTTTACGCGCAATATACCCGGCAAATTCCCGTCCACTTAGATTAAACCTCGAAGTGGGTAACGCGATTGCATCTAGTTTTCTGGAATTAATCTATTGCCACTTGGACCTCCTGAGCGTATCTCGGTCCAACGAACAATTCCTGCGGTCATGGTTATAGCCATGCTATCACGTGCGGGTCACTGGCCAACATCCGCAGTCGAGCTTCCGGCATGTAATTACGGAATCCATCATGGATGGTCGTATGCTTTGGCTATCTACGCGGAGCCTCGTTAAGGTGACCATGTCTCGTGTTCTCCCCCCCCCCTCCCCCTCTCAAGCTTACCTATGGCATACCTATGTGTCAAGATGTTTCAGCTTTGGATTTCTATGGGGCGCCATATAAATATGGAAAAGACTTGTCAGCACCGAAATTCAAAAGCTTAATTGCATCAACTTTTTTATTATCGTTTTACTTTCGTAGTAAAACGATAAAATTTATTTACTTTTATTTAATTAAAAAAATTGTTATATATAAATTTATTTAACATTTATTCGATTTATTTAATCATGGAAGTAGTGAGCTTAAATTTGACTAAAATTTATGTAACCGTTAAAATTGTATATTATTTCGAGCATTCTGAATTTTTTTGACACGAGTTTCCGAATCAAATGTCACGCTGAGAGTAAAGTGAGTTACAGTTTTGTAATCAGTTGTGAAGAATAGATTAAAAACCGCCTCAATATTTTATACAACAAATTTTCCTGTAAATTTTGAGGTTTTTAATTTTACGCGATGTAGAAATTTCTGTATGCTATCAAAAAAGATGCAAAGTGATTTGCACATGGCTTCCTCATGTATTACAATTGTGCGCGTAGCTTTTTAATAATGCATTGGCAAACATTTGCCTTTTAATTTAATAACGAATGGTGTTCGGGGCAGTCCAATCAGCACCGTTGTTACAGTCCCAGGCTTCGGGTAATTTTAATTAAGTTGAATTCTCGGTGGCGTTTCGGTGGTTGGGGGGAACGTTAACTCGGCATGTTAGCGTGGTGAAGGTAAGGCGAGGAATATGATGAAGAGCGGCGAACGGTATTACTCTCGGGGATATTCGCGGTGCGAGAAGAGGCTTTGATTCTGTAAAGAGGAAACAGCGCATAACGATGCAACGGCATCCAATCGAATTCACTCCGAACGGCTCTCTCTCGCTCTCTCTGGCGGCATCCGCTCGCAATTACCGGTCCCCTCATTTACATGAGAATCGACTGGACAGCGCCACGTATAAGTACGGAGCCTATCGTGTCAGCACGGTGTATAAACGTTTCTCCGATTGTGCATTATTCATTGTCAACCCTGAACTTCGACCAAATTCCTTACAGTTCAAAATTTAATTTCAATCAAACAAACTAATGGCGATAAAATATAATCAATTCAATAAACCTCGTTTATTGTCGTTACAATAATATTATAATAACATAATATTCGTTTTTGCCCACATTTGATGCTGTAATCGGTTTTGTAGTTGTTTTTGATACATTTACATCTCTTTCACTCACATCTCTACCGGAATTCAAGGCTACCACCTAGCCTTGTATTCCGGTACATTTCTATTGTAATTCCGGTAGAGTTTTTTTTAACTTTCTGGTAGAGATTTTGGTAGAGTTGTTATCCGGTAGAGATGTAAATGTGCTCTATTTTCTAGTATTTTTATTGTATCGCAGCATTATTTTCGATTATCTGTAATTCTTAACGTCTTTCACTCATTATTTCTTTCTTCAAAAGATGTACAAATGCGTATTATATGACACTCGCAATTGTATTGTATGCTTGGACTGAATTAAAAAAGTAATGAATGAAAAAAAATAATAATATATACGATAAAATGATTATAATTAATGACGCAGATAATTCCGAAAAATCAGATACAATCTTCCAACTTCACCGTGTTAGATAAAATATTATAGCGAAGTGTCAACTGTTACACGAAATGAAAAACGCATCATCGATAAAGTGACTTATCGCTGATCTTCATTCAACAATAATATTAATGATAATAACAATACTTTAGTATAATATAATACAACAAAATATCATGAATGCAATGATCCTTGCAATAAATAATTGAAGTCCCTACCGGTAGGTTCGTTGAAGTTTGATAAACTTCTCGGGCTGATAGTACGACCCACGGACAAATTGCAACGTCAGTTCGACCGATACACATTAAGTTCGATTCGTCGAGTTACGGATCACGCCCGAGTACAAACTGCGATCCGCGTGTACGCTTACGGGAGTCTGTGCGATGGAGCGCCGGTATTTCAATAGCTAGATATCGATGGCACGAGGATCAGGAAATTCCCCAAAGGACCCAATAGGAGAGCCGCTTGACGTTCCAGGCACCGGAAACTTCTCTCTCGGCACACCGACCCGACTCACTCTCGGCACCGTGTTTAATGCATCCACCGTAGAAAATTTGCGCGTCATCGAGCTTATCGCCTGATGGCTCGAAATTCTCCGGGCATTTCTGGCCCGCAATCAACACATTGTTCGCCAACTATAAAGCAAATTGATAATCAACATCCAATAACATTTGGGCAGCTCGTGAACTTCGATATTGAAATACTCCGGGCGGACAAATTAATGAAATTCTGGCCAAGTGGGGGGGGGGGGGGGGAGGGGTTGAATAACTCAGGCGCGAAGAGTCGGCAGCGTTTATTAGCAATTAGTGTCGGAACGAAATTTTCCGGAAGCGCGAAAACGTGACTTCGAGCTCGCAACGAAGTTGAGATAAAATCTCAGAGTTGGAACTTCGAAATTGGAACTTCAACTTCGGTCCAAGCGACTTGCATATCTTCACGCTGAATTTTTTTCACGCTGAAACATTCTTACGACGCTGTGAAACGTGCGAATAAAATTCATCGTTAAGTCATCGTTTCGTCGCGACACTCCAAACTCGAACTGAAAAAAAATTAAATAAAAACACTGAAATAAAATTGAGTCAAGTGGTCAAATTAAGCGAAGTAACTTCGATTCAAAAAAAGTTTCAAGTCGACTTCACCGAACAATGCCCTACCGATGAAATATTTTATGACAAAAGAAGAAAAACATTGCATATTTCCACGCTGAAAAATTGAACCGTGCGAATTAAATGCATCGTTATGTCTTCATTTCGTCGCGACTCTCTAAACACGAACTCAGAAAAAAACCAAACAAAAAACCGAAATAAAATTGAGTCAATTGGTAAAATTGAGCGAATTACCTTCGATCCAAAAAAAGCTCCAAGTCCACCTCACCGATTCGTATCCCACCGATGAAATATTGTATGACTCGAAAAAAAAAAAAAAAAAATTTCTTTCATTCCATGAATTTTTTGTATCTCACGCCACACGCGCGCGATTTGTTGAGCGAATTGACGCGATATTCGTCTGATACCTTGTTTTTTTTGGCACTTTTTTCCGCCCATCAGCCAATTAGCGGTTCGTCCATCGAGCGCGGTAGTTACCAGCGGAAAATCGTTCGCTTCCTTTTTACCGAACCGATCGGGATCGCGGGAGGATTCTCTCTGGCCGGAAACGGAATATCCGCAGAGCTGTGCGGCTGGACACGACCGGAGAGAGGCGAGGGAGAAAGCCAGAAGAAAGGACACGGGGAGAGCAGGAAAAAAAAAAAAAAAAAAAACTCTAACTCACTGCCAGTGAGTGATTGATGGCTGTGGCAAAGTCCGGAGGCGGGGGATTTCTCTCTGGATCTCCCGGCTGGTTCGCCGGAGTACCGACGAAGAGTGTGCCCGACTCTCCGTCTCTTTCGTCGTCCTCTTTTCCACCCCGCTCCGTCCGACCGAATACATGTATAAAACATAAATTCCGTGTGCCGCGCGCGGTGCCTCGTCGTGGAAAAGTTGTTTTGCCGTCGTTTCTACGTGTATCGCGCCCGGGTGGCTCGAACGAAACGTGATGAATAAAGACGAAAAAAAAAAAAATGGAAACGCGAAAAGAAAAAGATTCTCGTCAGGCTGCGTGGCGGAACTGATATTTTTATATTTATAGCGAAAAGCTCAAACATGCGGCACACGGTGTGCTTGTCTGCCTTTTGCCTTTTTTGCGCAACGTTACGAGCGACTGCGAAAACGAAATATCATAGTGCGCGATGCTGCGAGCCGCTCTTTTCAATTAAGTTTCGAGTGAAACTCCGAACAGGAATTCTCTCTGAAAACGATTTGAATAAAAGTTCTTTTTGGTTTTTTTTTTGGTTTTTTTTTGGTTTTTTTTCGTTCTTTAATACGGAACCTTGGTACTCGAAGCTCACGCGAATTCTACGAGCTGTCGAAGCGCTTACGTGCGCTTCGACGAGGATCGCGAGTAATTCAAAGTGGCCAATTCTTCGAATCGGCATTCCCTCCGAACGAATCTACTCAGACCGAAGAAATAGAGAGCCGGAGACGAATGGACCGAATGCCCTGCAAGACTTTGCCGAGTATTCCTCCCGGTGAATTACGGACCCTCGGCACGATCCCACTTTATTCGGGTTAACGACTCCCACCGAGACCGCGCACTTAATCGCTATACCGAGCTTTTGCCACTTACTCTCGCGTTCGCTTTTGTAAAAAGAAAAAAGACAAAAAAAAATACACGAAATTGTGGCATTGAATGGAGACTCGGTATATCAAAAAACATCAAAATTCACCTCCACTAACTTACCCGTTTCGTGGGGTCAACTTTTTTTCCCTCTTCAAAAAATCCATGGCTAAAATAACTTGCATTTTCGATATGTATATTGTTGCGGTTAAGATATGCTCCCTGATTGGCTGCTGTAAGAGTCACTATGGGAGTGAAATTTGAAAATCCTAAATCACTCCCATATGCTATATTTTCGAAATTTCGGAATTCTTAGCATATGGCAGTGAATTCCGAAACTATACTGAATTCATACGTACAAAATACGTATGAATTTTTTTAGGATTTTTTGTAATCTTTGAAAATCGCGTTTTTTGTATGATCAAGCTGTGAAAAACACGTGCGAACCAATACACGTTGGTGTATTTGTTCGCTCTCAACCCGAATCACCTAGCCTGAATCAGTTTAGTCTGGAGCCAAAGTTTAGTCTTGATCAAACAATATAAAAATTCACGTCCACTAACCACTCGCTTCGTAGATTTGAAAAAAAAAAGAAAAGAAAAACCGGTTGCTAATTATGTTTTCCAATTTGTTTGTTTTTAATCCATGTTTACCAAGCTTCGGAGCGAACACGCCGACCACTCGTATGTTTGCTTTTGTAAACAGAAAAACATAGATCAAAGCAAAAATACACCAATTTAACCGGTTCGTAGGTTAAAATTTTAAAAAATAAAAAGCATTGGTTGCGTTTTATGTTTTTCGATTCGGTTTTTTTCTTATCTTAAAACTGTTATTTATGCATAAAAAACCGCGTTTACCAAACTTCGGCGCGCATGCGCCGGCCACGTTTATACGTTGCGTTGTAAAACAAATTCGTAAAAAATAAAAAACAGCCCCGAGGGCGTTCGGGTGCTCTTACTGCTTGTCTGACCATCTCCTGATAGCTGCGTACCTACTTTCGCAACACCATTAGTCGGTGGTTACTGTCCGCTCGGACGGAAGACTTCTTTTCCAGAGTCTCGTAAAGCTTGAAATATATACGTTATCTCCTTCTCTCTCTCCCGTGTGCCGCTTCGGCGAGAGTTCACGGGCAGAGTTGTTTCCATGCTTTTCCTGCACCCTTCGCTGGCGGGACGCTGGGAAAACTGTACACGTAACAACTGCCGCGGAGCCGTTTGCAGAAAAAAAAGAAAATAAAAACAAAAAAAAGAATTAACGAGAATAGTTGAAACAACATTCATAGGTGCTCGTTCCAGCAAAAAAGACTAAAAAATAATAAAAATAAAATAAAGTTGTGCAATTAATTCTAACTCGTTCTCCGAAGTAAAATTTGATAAATGATCGCCAAAAGCATTTCTCGATTCACCGAGAAAAAAATAAATAAAGAATAAACAAGAATTCCCTTCCCGGTTAACTTTCGAGTTGACCAATGGGATTGACCAATTATTCGCAGGTGTTTTTAAGTTCTCGTTTTTTCCGAACAGAGAAAAAAAGTACCAGAGAAATTCCCCAGTCGTCCGCGCAGGTGTGCGTTGGCGCCTGCGAGATTTTCTTTCCGCTGGGAATTCCTTGAATTTCGAATGAATAAAAGCCTTCATTTGCCTTTCCGCCAGGAATTCCCTGGACTTCGAATGAATAAAAGCCTTCATTTGCGGCCTCCTCGCCGGGCGCTTTTTCCTTTGTCCGCGGAAGTACGAAGAGAGCCACGGTAAGAAAAAGGAAAAAAAATAAAAAATAAAATAAAAAAATAATTAACGAGAATAGCTAAAACGACATGCGTAGGTATTTGTGCCAGCAAAAAATATTAAAATTAATAATGAAAAAAGAAAGTTGTGCAATTAATTCTAACTCGTTCTCCAAAGCAAAATGTGATAAATGATCACCAAAAGCATTTTTTCATTCACCGGGAGAAAAAATACATAAAAAAACAAACGAGAATTCCCTTCCCGGTTGACTTTCGAGTTGACCAATTATTCGCAGGCGTTTCTAAATTTTCGTTTCTTCTGAGTCGAGAAAAAAGTACTCGAGATATTTCCCAGTTGGCCGCGCGGGTGTGCGTTGTGCCTGCGAGATTTACCTTCCGCGTGGAATTCCTTGAACTTTGAATGAATAAAAGCCTTCATTTCCCCCCTCCTCGTCGGGCGCTTTTTCCTTTGCCCGCGGAAACACGAAGAGAGCCACGGTAAGTAAAAGGAAAAAGAAGAAAATAAAAATAAAAATAAAATAAAAATAAATAAAAAATGAATTAATGAGAATATTTAAAACAACATGCATCGGGGTTTGTTCCACTAAAAAACAGTAAAAAAAAACAATAAAAACCGAAATTTGTGCAATTAATTCTAACGCGTTTTCGTATTTTTTTACTGTGTATAATAGCAGGTGTTTCTGAGGTGTTTTATGGGTTGTTAAATATCTGTCTCTTTCGAATCGAAAAAAAATAAAAATACCAGATAAATTTCCCAGCCACCTGCGCGGATGTGCGTTGTGCCTGCGAGATTTCCTATCCGCCAGGAATTCCCCAGACTTCGAATGAATAAAAGCCTTCATTCGCCTCCTTCTCACCGGGCGCTTTTTCCTTTGCCGGCGGAAGCACGAAGAGAGCCACGGTAATATCCCTTTCTCTGTGCAAGTACTTCACCCGCCCTGTTATGTATTCAGTCTTAAATAATCTATGCAAATCCCCTGGTTCCTCTTTACAAACGATTATACGTTTCGCATGTTGGCTTTTCACTTCTCCCGCTTTCTATCCACCCTACTTAGCAGCCCCTGCTCAGCCCCGCACTGTGTTTTGTTAAGTTGTGATAAGTGAATTAGCGCTGTTCGAATTGTAGTTCCAGACTACCCCATTTATAGCACCGTTATAAACGATATAACTTCATATACTTCAAGTTCATTCATAATAATAAATTTAATAAACTTTCAGTAAAAAAAAAAAGATTTACAATTGAATTAATTTTATTGACAAATTATTAAATTAATTGCGATTGATGAATGCATTAATTGTCATAACAATATTATATTAATTAATAATTATGAACAAAACTGATCAAAAATAGAATTTACATGCATAAAAATGTATAACTTTATAAATGGTATGCATTTTACGATTCAGTTGCGCAAATAAGTTCCGAATAGTTTAAAGGACGATGCCAGTGAAACATAAATTTTCGATTCAAGTTCCGGAAGTAAAATCGTAGACGCAGCTTCACAGTTAGCAAAACTCACGAGCGAACGAACTAGCGTCCGTTTGCTTCCTTTTATGTTATGCAAAAAAAAAAAAACGCAAATCACAACCGTTGTTCGTAGCTGCACCGCCTTCTTTCTTATTTCTAATAGTCGAGCCCGGTACGAGCGCGAGGGCGACCTGGAACGAAAACACTTTTTCAATTCGCGATTTCTCTCTCCCCAGTGCACCCCGGACCGTGTTTTTCCCTCGATGAGATTGTCCTGAGATACGAGACGCTGGTTGAGAGTGAAAAAGGCACCAGTTTTTTTTTAAAGGCAAATAGATTCGATTAAAAATAATTTTTTTTATTGAAAAATTATGAAATTTATTGCGATTAATGAATGAATTAATTACCCTAATAATAATATTATATCGATTAAATATTATCAATCATTATTAAAAATAGAATTTACATATATAAAAATGAGATTGTCTCTGAGATACGAGAGGCTGGTTGAGAACGAAAAAGGCACCCGTTATTGTTTTTTAAGGCGAATAAATTCGATTTCAAATAATTTTTTTATTGAAAAATGATAAAATTTGTTGCCATTAAGGAATGCTTTAATTGTTCTAATAATAACATTATATTGATTAAACATTAGTAATCACTATTAAAAATCATTAAAAATATAATTTACATACACAAAAAGTAAATATACAAAAATTCGATTATCTCTGAGATAAGAGAGGCTGTTTGAGAGTGAAAAAGGCACCAGTATTTTTTTTCTCCCCCAACCGCGCCTTCTATCAGCATTTCGTTATATTGCTCTCGGCTCGGGCCGGACTCGTCGCGCAGCTGCGGTGTCCGTTCGGCAGCTTCGTTCCGGCGCCGCTCAAGCTCTTTTATCGCGCCAACACGCGTCCCTGCGTCGCCCGTGTAGCTCGGTCGTCGTTCCTGTTGCGATCAGGGATATTCCGCCGAGGCGGATCCACGCTGCACGATTTCGCTGAATGATGAGGAAAAAAAAAAAAAAAAAAAACGAGACGGGAGAAAAAAAACCGAAAAAAGATATATCAGGAAAGTAGAGCGAGTGGCTGCAATTCCCGACGTTGTGAATGAGGCAGAGAGATAACCCGGCGAGCGGGGGAGGGGAGTGACGGCGAGGTATGCGTTAATCATCAACGGGTAGGAAAGCGTCCGAGCGTTCGTGAAAGCGACAAATTCACGGACCGACGATTCCGAGTAGCGAATTAACGTATCGCCGGCACTCGCCGGAGAAGCGGGAATATTTTTATGCGCCACTTTTGAAATTCCAACGGTTTAATACAGAGTATGACGGCCGCTCCACAATTTTCGCCAGCATTTTTAGGTTTAACATGCATGAAAAATAAAAAAAATAAAAAAAATTGTTTCGAGAATTTTTTTTTTACTTTTATTTTTACAATATATTTTACCGGAGGACACATGTAGTTGCGTTACGTTAAATTTTTGTGAGCTTTAATTCCCGCCAAAAATGTTGAGGTCGAGTTTCGACGGGAGTTTGCGTCGCTGTCGTTTATCGGAGTCGAAACAGTTTTCCTTCAGGATTTGCAGCGGTCGATTTAGAGTTCTCGCAATTAGCACGAAAATTGCGAGGGAAATGAGCGCGAGGGGGGGGGAAGATTCTTCACATTGTCTTTTTCCATTTCGGGTTAATGAGGCCGAGCCGGTCGCGGCAAACGTTTCCGATCGTGTAATAAATTATTCGACGAGGCCAGCGACGAGCCCAGATTCTCTTTGATTCGTTATCCCACCGAGGCCGCCACACAGTGCTTTACGGGTCAGTAATTTACAAAGCGAGAGGAAATTGGCTCCAACGACTATGCCAAATCTGCTGCGATTGATTTTTTTTTATTCGAAAATAAATGTCGTGTCGTGGACAGCGACGGGCTGGACGAACGTGGTTGATTATCGAAGGCTTTCTTCCTAACTAGTAACGTAACAAGTAGGAAATAAAATTCTTACTAGCTTGACTTGAGAAGGTTGAGAAAGTAAATCATACCCACGCAAAGATTGTCACGTACGCGGAGAATACGAATTTGTCGCCCAATAATAATAATAATAATAATAATAATAATAATAATAATAATAATAATAATAATAATAATAATAATAATAATAATAATAATGTCATACATTGCGATATTATTGTTACACATGCTATTATGCTATATCTTGGTTGTTATCTGAACTGTAAAATTCGAAATGTAAAAGTGTTCGTCCCGCTAATAAAATAAATAAATACATTAATAATAATAATAATAATAATAATACTAAAGTAATTGGCACATGATATCGAAGTGCGGCTAATTTAGTATTAGCATAAAATTGAAGGGTAATAAGTGGAATATCGATAAATTCCATAATTACCATAAAAAAATAACCAAACACTCAAACGTGCTGCACAAAACTGCGTATTTGTGTAGAGTGAGTGTGATCAGAGCGGATTATCTCAGTATCTCTCGATAATTAACGATTACACAGTTTTAATAAATAAAACAAAATAAATATGGCACACTTCTTCCAGGTTTGTCGAGATACATTTGATAAAATTGAAGGGTCAGCGAAATATCGAAAAACCCGCATAATTACAATTAAAAAAAAAAAAAAAAAAAAAAAACCAAACAGGCATAAAAACGTGCTGGACGGAAAATGGTATTTGTGTCGAGTGAGGGTGAACGGAGCGGATTATCTCGGCATCTCTCGATAATTAACGATTACATCGCTTTAATAAATAAAATAAATATGGTACACTTCTTCCAGGTTTTTCGAGATACATTATACCCGAGGGAGAGTTTGCGCGTTATGTTTTAGAGCCGTTAATTAGCAAAGCGGGCGGTGCCTCCGGCGAGAGGTGAAATTTAAGGCGCCCGTTATTTCGTACCGGTGTACGCGCTTTTTACTTCGCCCCCCCCCCCGTTCACTCGCCTCGGTAAATGGTTCGCTTAATTTAGCGAGTTCCCGTGCAATTACCTGCGGTCCGTGATCGATGGAACTGCGTTTAACCTTAGAAATGTTCTTCTCTCTTTTGCAGACTAAAACGCAACATCTCGAAGGGCGTCGCGTCGTGCGAAGGGGGTGACGATTAATATGGACTCCAGATGACGAAGCTGAGTCCTTTGACGGTGAGCCACGTTCATTTCTCAAACCAACTTCTCGAGGCAATATTTATTGAATTTCATCGCGCCAAGGCCGGAATAATAAACAGTGAAAATTGGCGAAGACGCCCGCGCGCGGCGCGGATTGAAATTCATGTATTACATCGGTTCGTTCAATTATCGGTTTTCCCGGTAGGAGAAAATTTACAATAACAAAAAAAAGAGCGAAAAAAAGGCAATCTCGTTCCATCGAAGACTGGGGCGGAGAAGAAATAAGCTTTCTTACAACGAGCCGGTTGTCGCATTCTTTCCATTCGCTTGGAACCGAGCAAACATGAGCTTTCATTATTCTTTTTTTTTTTTAACAGCAAGAGGATAATTGCATTTCACCGATCGTAGAGAAAGAAGCAAAAAAAAGTACGTCTCTCAATTTCCTTCGCTGCACGTTGAAATGTAATCGAATAGCTCGGATCGTGGAATCACTTTTAATCCGTTTCTTTTCTTTATCCGCGGTTTTCTTTTTTTTTCGTTCTTTACCGATGTTCTTTTTTTTTTTTTGCTATTTCCGTTACGTACGAAAGAGTCGGGGGTTTCCCGTTCGTTTCACACGGACAATCATAACGCTTAACGAAGCCTCCGGTCAAGAGAGCGAGCCCTCTATATCAGCCTTTTCCCTCACCTGCGAGCCAGCGCCGACAATCAGTTTTGGTGGAGTAAAAGGGTCACGATCCAATTGAATCGAGGAGAGGCGCCGGTGAAAGCGCCCCGGGTCCGGCGTCAAAACGAGAGGGACTCGCTTCGGTGCTCGTCAGCTATCGGCCCGGTCGCCCTCGAGCTTCGACGATCAAAATAAAATAAAGAAAAAATTTTAAAAGAACGAGAAAAAAATTCCGCAGCGTTCCCCCGTTGATTACACCGCGTTATCGGCCCGATAGTTTCGGCGCGGGGCACCGATCAATTTCGCGGAATGTTCGAATCCGTCCCGTCGGCTGTAACGACGACAACGGAGCGCTGATATCGAAGCGACGAGAGCCACGTAATGTGTTCATCAAATATTATCCTCGCGCTCATAATTATCAGGAAAACATTGTCGCCGCTATCGCGCGCCCGTTATTTCGAGAGGCCGAGCGATAAAGCCGCCTTCGGGTTTATCCACAGCGGCGTTAATTCACCGATCGGCGTGTAATCGCGTAATTTTCCGCGCTTTCATGACGCGGACCAAATTTTTGAGGTAAAAATTTTACGACCTCGTTTCGGGAGATTTTGCGCACGCGCGTCAAGGGCGCGATACAAACTCGGTCGGTAATGAACTTGTTTTCTACGCGACCGTTGGTGCCTCGTGCAAAAGTAAATTAGGTTTTCGGGCATTCATGTTTAGCCCATGAAAACCTAATTCGCTTTTGTCCTAAATATTGATAGTCACGGAGAAAGTTGGGAATCCACTTTGATACGGACTTAGTCTGTATCGCATGCGCTTTATCAGGAACACTCTAAAAATAAGGGTATTGTTTTAAGGCCTATAGGCGTGTAAGTTGTGTAGTCACTTTTTACATGCTTTGTGGTGTTTCGATCCTGAACGCATGTCGAACTGTGTACATTTTACACGTAGGAATATCCGCACCGATAAAGAGGTTTGGTAATGTCAACTAAGCTGCGGTTGCGCGTGGCGAAGGAAATATTTTGATCGATTGAAAGAAATATTTAGTTGATTGAAAGAAATATTTAGTTGATTGAAAGAAATATTTAGTTGATTGAAAGGGATATTTAGTTGATTGAAAGAAATATTTAGTTGATTGAAAGAAATATTTAGTTGATTGAACGAAATATTTAGTTGATTGAACGAAATATTTAGTTGATTGAACGAATATTTAGTTGATTGAACGAATATTTAGTTGATTGAACGAATATTTAGTTGATTGAACGAATATTTAGTTGATTGAACGAATATTTAGTTGATTGAACGAATATTTAGTTGATTGAACGAATATTTAGTTGATTGAACGAATATTTAGTTGATTGAACGAATATTTAGTTGATTGAACGAATATTTAGTTGATTGAACGAATATTTAGTTGATTGAACGAATATTTAGTTGATTGAACGAATATTTAGTTGATTGAACGAATATTTAGTTGAATTGACTGTTCTGTTATTGATTGTAAAAAACATTTTGTTCAATCGACCAAACATTTCCTTCGCGCCCCGCAACCTCAGCTTAGTTGATATTACCAAACCTTTTTATCGGTGCGGAGAGGATGTTTTCGAAAGCCATGCTGCTTGAAAGACTTTCGAGTCGAGTCATAAGTCGAGTCATAATCGAGTCATGTTGTTTCAACACCTAAGCCGTCCGACACGTATTTTACAATGCATTTTGTTGGCGCAACACATGTAATATATGTGTTGTAAGTTGTTTCAGCAAACTTGACAACACGCTTGTTTTATAGTGAAACTCTCACTTTAAAAAACAGCAAATTTGCGTGCCGTGTTCCATTTTCCCATGAGTCCCTGTAATTTTGGAACGTGCCAAGGGGTCCTATTCCGTACCGAAAATCTATGTCCACCGCGATATAACGCCACTTGTGTATGCACGTAATCTAGAGTTTCGCCAGAAGCATCCCAACCGAGCTCTTACTTATCCACTCGCGAGAGCTTCGAGGGTTTAGTGTCCCCTAAACTACAATATAACCCGAGGAAATTATAGTACGTGGCCGCCGTGGGGGGGAGGGGGGGATGTACGAGATGCTTCCAGCGCAGTCTGCTAGTCTGCAGCAACTTAATAAGCTGATAGGATAGGATCTGGACGTGAACTGTGGGCCGGTGCCTCGACCCCGTTTGCATTCGTGTTTGCGTTGAACGCGCGACGAGCTTGCTCTCCGTTCGCCTCGTCAGTTCGCCAGTATTGCTTCCCAGCAGGAAACCTCCGCTACTTCGGGCTTATCGTATCTTCCGTATGTACAGATACTGGACAGGAATACGTTATAGTATCTCCGGTACGGGGGACAGTGGATGTGTGCGCGGGGGTCGTGTTTACCTTGCCCGCGACCCTTCGGCGACTCCAACCAACGCTTCGTGCGCCACTCGCGCGAAACCCGCCGGGTAACGAATATCTCGCATCCTCTCTGTAACATCTGCCCCGATCGTTAATTCTGGCTGTATTGCCGCATCCGGGGTGATTCCGGCTGATCGGCGAACCGGACTTTAATTATACACGGAACGGCAAACACCTCGCTGTTTTTATCCACTCTGACGCGCTCTTCGGCTCGATACTGCGGGTGCACTGTCGGTCCCTTCCGGGTCTTTGCGTATAATTTTATAATTTTATAATTTTATAATTTTATAATTTTATAATTTTATAATTTTATAATTTTATAATTTTATAATTTTATAATTTTATAATTTTATAATTTTATAATTTTATAATTTTATAATTTTATAATTTTATAATTTTATAATTTTATAATTTTATAATTTCATAATTTTATAATTTCATAATTTTATAATTTCATAATTTTATAATTTCATAATTTTATAATTTCATAATTTCATAATTTTATAATTTCATAATTTCATAATTTTATAATTTTATACTTTCATAATTTTATAACTTTACAATTTTAGAAGGTCAAGCGCGACATAGTCAATGTGTAAAAAAAAAATAAAGGACATAAATCATTTTTTACGCGATTGAATCTCCCCACGACCTACTTCCATCTTCACCGACTCGCAACCGGCATTCGAGTCTAAAGGGGACGCTTCTCTGTTTGACGTACGATCGAGCGTCGAAGCGTCGAGAGGCTTTTCTCGCATTCGTGAAAACGAGTGAATATCAAGATGCGATTTTCCGGCCGCGCTGGCGCCCGCGTGTGTGTGTGTGCATGCTCGCAAGGGTGTCGCAGCTATTCGGTTTTGCACGTGTGATGCCATTTCCCGTCCACCCGGAGCGACGCTCGTATACTTTAAAACAGTCTCGCCCCCGAAGTATTATTGCACCGTACGTGTGAGTTAAGATCGCAAGGCCTTCGCGTTCCTACTCGAGTACGCGCGTATTTTACAAGAATGCTACACAGAGAAGGAGAGAGGTATTACATACTTCGGTGAGAAAGTCCTCGAGAGTTCTCCGTATGTCGCGAGAGCGGTGTGAGCTCGAGCTCGTACTTATATACGAGCCCTAGTGGAGGCGCCGCCGCCTCTTGCTTTCCTCTCGTTCGTGTGTGGCACTGACAGGCCACCTTATGGCAACCCCGCTCGTAAGGACTGTTTTTAAGAGACGAAGTAAAGTAGAGCTCCCCTCGACCGCCCTGCCAACTCTCTATCCGTATAAAAATCACATAAAACGTACGAGGTCCAACCCTCCCGACTCTCTCTCGAGAACGCAGCGGAGAGCGAACTTGAAGCTCTCCTTTTAACTTGTTGCCCTACATAGATCCCCCCCTTCCGGGTGGGGGACGGATGAAACCGTTGTAATGCCTCGAGGCATACCTGTAAGGCCTCGATCGTCGAGACACTTCAAAGAAAATCACTTTCGAGTCATACGTATATAATCTCCACTAAACTCATCGTAAGTTTCAACGGTTTCGTCGAATACTAAAAATTTGAAAAAATTCGAGATTTTTTAAATAATTCGTCATTCATCATTTTGCTTATAGAGGAAGTTATTTTTTTTATTATTTATTAATATCGAATGTTGAAAAATAAACAAGTTATGAAATTCGGTTCCACATTGAAATAAGACGAGGTTACACCGAGAAAAGAGTTTATTTGATGTTGACAAATCCGTCGTCTGATATGGCGAAATAAATATTTTTTGGTACGAAAATTTCGTTAGCTGAATAAAATTTAATTTACCAAAAAAAGTTGTTTAACAATTCGGTTATAAAAAATTGTAATTTGGCTCCACAAAAATTTCTCACCGTTAAAGCAATATTTATTTCACCATGTCGAACGAAATACAAAATACTAGTTAAAATTAAACAAACGTTAAAAATGTCTCTGGTCGAATTCCCAACACACAACCAATAAAAAAAATAATAATTTTTTTTTTATTTCGTCGCGTATTACTATTTCTCGAAATGTTAATTTCGCGTGTTGGGCTTCACGCGATATTCGAACATGTCGGTGCTTTCGCGGATTTTCGAGGCTGTTTTGGAGCGAATCAGCGACTCGCATCTCATTACCGATGATGGAAAATGCGCATGAATATTGAAAGCGGATTTTCCGGCGTCGTTAATCAGAGTCCTGTGCCGCGGGGGCACCGAGAGTGGCGAGGTGCGCGCTAATAATTATCAACGTGAAGCCGAGTCTTTGTGAACAGTCTCGCATGTGATTCGCATGAAAAGTGCTTTACGCTCGTCGGGCGGGGAGAGAGCGAGAGCATTGCCGAGAGTTTCCCGTTTGCCTCTGCAATCCATGAATGCCCAGAAGCGCGCGCGATCGCCGCCAGAGTCAGTCAGTCCACCTACGATAATCATTGGAAAATTGAACCGCGCCTCGGATTTCTTCAATTTTTTATCTCTATCCGCATCCCGAATTCCCTTCCGCTATTTCCGTGCGAGGTTTCCGCGCGCTTCCCGCCGACCGCGCTGCAGATCGCGCCCTATATACACGTACATGTATAGGGGAGAGCAGGGCAAAATGGCACAGTGGAGCAAAACGCAATTTTCCAATAATCTTTGGATGGTAGCGATGGTGATGAATGAATCAATGAATGAGGTGATTTATTGTACAATAGGTTCAAGAGTTCTCCAGGCACATTCATACAGAAAATTATCATCGCAATATGAATGAAAAGGTTATAATCCAAATAAAATAAAGATAATAATAACAACGAAATGAAAAATAGAGATAAACATAAAATACCGATAATAGTAACACGAAATAAAATAGAATAAGGATTATAATAACAATTACGACAACAATCTCATATATCGCCCCTGAGCAATAGCCCGAGTAGAAATTTTGGGGCGTTACATCGGACCCTGATAGGATCCTGATAAGGCCTTATCATGGCCCGATGTAAAGCACAAAAATTTCTACGGTCCAAAACCAGGCCGCGATGAGTCGGGCAAAACAGGGTTAAAAATCCGGATGCATCGTTGGGCCAAAGTGGAGCATCCAAAAATCATTGGAAAAATTGAGTTTTGCACCACCGTTCCGTTTTGCCCCACTGTCCCATTTAGCCCTGCTCTCCCCATACACGGTATGCAAAATACTAGTCTTCTCATCTGTGATATTGGGGCAACTGGTGCGATTGATGCTCGGTACCATAGTAATAAAAAAGAGGGATTCCGAATGCCTATGGAAATGTAATCAGGCTTATGGATTTGGCGCGAATGAAACTGGGGGTAGACATCGCGCGCTGCGAAGGGGGCGGGTGGGCGGGGGTGGGGTGGGGATGCGAAGATGAATAAATGCGCGCGAGAGGCCAAAAAGGGTAGAGGGGATTCTAGGTGGGTATCGGACCAAAGAGACAATGGATTAATGGACGAACGAGCTTGAACTAGGCTGGTTCTATGGCTCAAGGCTCAACGGGCAAACTCATGTGAGTATGAAATTCTCGGTACTATGACGTTATGCACTGTGGCGTTTTACCGTGCACGGAGCCAATCGTTCCCAAAGCCATATTCATCCGGCCGCTTTCGGTCCGCCGTCCCTTTCATGTCGTCATCCGCGTTGGCCTTTTTTTCAACGCATCGACGGCTCTCGGTCCTTTTTTCCCCACCGGGTTCTCCATTACCGTTCGGAACAAAAAAAGACAAACGAAAAAAAACCCGCCCGCACGACGAATCAGTTAATGACTCCTTTGGGGGACGAAAGTATTCGACGTAATTCCGCGCCCGTTTCGATGAGAGTGTAAATTGGAACGAGGACGGGGTGGATCGCGAATGGTCAGCGCGCTTTTCGAGGGACGAATGCGGGGATTACGATGGCAGTAAACTTCGGCCGATATTGTTCGAACTTTCCAGCAATAATGCCGAGTGTGTCGGACGTGTGCGCGTCACGCGGCGTCACGCACACCGGAAGCCTGTGCGTGTAGCAAATCCGCGGTAGGCGCGACCCGAGGGAATTTATAGGTGACTTAAAAAAAATCACATCTCGCGCATCATTGGAAATTATCTTTTTTTTTTTACTTTTGCACCAACGATCTTTCTGGTGCTTTGTGCGTTATGTACTTTGCGTGTGTGTGTGGTGCGCACAGGAACGTACGGGAGAACTGCCTTTGGCCATATTCCAAAAAAACTGAAAAGGGAACGACGACGCTCAAAGAGGTGCACGAGGTAGCGGGAAAAAAATCGTCATCGGGGAAATCTGCAGTTCTTTTTGCTTTAAATCAAAAGTTGAGATGAACATTTTACGATATTGGCGATATTGGCTTTTGCCCTAGAGTGGGTGGATGGAAAAGTGCACGAGTGAGTGAGTTTGAAGTGAGATCAATGGAAAAAAAAGAAAAAAAAAATGGAATTTCAATATACGATGGGAAGCTTCGATGGATAGTCAAATTTTTGATACCCGACGTTTCCGGAGTTAGAAACGGTGCTGTAATCATTTAAATACGATCGAACCTGGTCGAATTACCGCGCTAGGTGATGACGGATTTTCTGATTCCACGAACCGTGGGAGAAAACGAGGCACAGCTGTTACGGGGTCAAAGTGCGCGAATAACCGAGCGTAAATTATATTTAAATATTATAGTATATAAAATTATATTTTGCTATTAATAAATAAAATTATATTAATAGCTCTTTATAATACATGTCTTGTTGCCGCGGTCGCTGCCGTGTCAAGAAGGGGGATCACATTTTATAAAGGTGATTCTTTTCCCTTTATCGCAAGGATAAAAGGCCAGCCTCGTGATGCACGGAGAAGCTGACCCCCCCCCCCCCCCCCCCGAAATATTATTATAATAATATTTCAGTAGAAATTTTCGAGCGTTACATCGGGCCCTGATAGGGTCCTGATAAGGCCTTATTAGGCGTTACATCGGGCCTTATCAGACCTTCTCAGGCCTTCTCAGGACCTTAACAGGGCCCGATGTAACGCTCAAAATTTTTTTACTCGGGTAAGTTCCCCTTGGGGGGCCCGTGGACTCGAAATATTCTGAGTCCCCTTACAGGGGCGGGTTGGATGAACCTGTTCGAATTACGGCGCTAGGTGATGACGGATTTTCTGGATTCCGCGAACCGTGGAAGAAAACGAGGCACAGCTGTTACGGGGTCAAAGTGCGCGAATAACCGAGCGTCCAATGCCCGACCGATATAGCCTGGGTGCAATCCTGGCTCTCTGCAGGGCAATCCAGGAACCATCCAGGATCTCTCTCTTTCTCTCTGGCAATTCTCCAGTCGGGGTCTCTACGGATAACTGAAGTATACTTTCGCGAAGGTTCTGAAACACCGTAACGAGATTATCTCCCTTATCCTGCAGTACGGAGTAAAAGAAAAACAATTTTTTCACGCTCGATAAACTATTTTTATTTTTATAATTTTTTAAAACCGTTTATCTTTATAATACGCTATTTTTATTCACTGGTAAAACTGGAACAGAGCAAAAAAAAAAACTTTTTCACGTTCGATAAACAACTGTTATTTTTATTTTTATACATTATTAAAACACTTTTCTCTTTATAATACACTACTTTTGGTTTGGTGCGACACTGAAAACACCGGACGAGAGTATGTCCCTTATCCTGCAGAGTACAGAGTTAAAAACAATTTTTGCACGTTCGAGAAACAATATTTTATTTAATTTTTATAATTTTTGAAAACACTTTTATCTCTGTAATGCACTATTTTTATTTTCATTTTATTAATTTTTTCGTCGAATGATCGAGCTGCGGGTTTTACATTGAGAAAACAGTTCTGTTGGATATGGCGAAATAAATATTGATTCATTGTGAACGAATTTGAGTTGGGTCAAATAAAGTTTGGTCGACCAAAAAAATAAAAATAAAAATAACTGTTGAAAAGTTGGAAATAAAAAATATATTTATTTCGCTCGACTAAAATTTCGTAACGGTAACTAAATATTTATTTTTCCATATCCAGCGAAAGATTTTTTTTATCTTAAATAAACCCTACTCTCAGTGTTATTATTATTATTATTATTATTAACGCTATTATTGATCTTAAGATCGTTTCCTTATTATTAATTGCCTGTATTGCTTGGTCCTTAGGGGATTTAACTCAGGACTTCATAAACTCTTATCTATTTATCAATCTATCTAATCCCGGAAATCACCATACTTTACTATTATTCAAATTTCTCTCCGCGCGGTCATCACAGAATTAGTAACAACCTGACCTTGATTGAATAGACTTCCTGTCCCGCGCCGGTAGATCAGCTTCGGATACCCTGCAAAAAATAAAAAATAAAAAATAAAAATAAAAAATTCATGTTCCATCATTGAAATACCTCTCGAACGGTGAATTAACTCCGCGTCCAAAAAAAAGTCAAATCGGATGGACGCTGCTTCCGCATTCGGTCATCCGACGCAAAGAGAATTGCACATATTTTCCCAAGTGTGTTACGCGCTCGCGCTCTCGAGGCTCGCGTAATTCGCTCGACAGAGGGAACAAAAATAAAATGAACCAATGAAAAAAATAAAATAAATAAAAAAAATAAATACTCAGCGAAGAGATAACACAAAACCCGTGCCCATAACGGGGTTGAACCCGAATTCAAATTTCACGATGCGGCGCCCTCGGGTGACTTCCGGGCTTCCGGCAGCGAGAAAGATGGAAAAGAGTTTTTCGAGCTGCAGGCCGCATCGGGCAGGCTTGTGGAAACAGCAGGCCGGGGAATCGCGGTGCATTGGTTGTGTGAGAGGTGCCGTTCCGCGCCATAGTCTTCCCCCCTTTCCATCCTTTGCCTCTATTTTACCCTCGTCACTCCCTCGTAGTTTTCAAAGTATAATATTGTAAAAATATCGCAGCCAGTCCCGTTGACAAAGTCATGAATAATGTATTCCGTTCGCGTTGGCGAAAGGGTAGATGTGGAGGAAACGCAGCAAGGGCGAGAAACAGGTACATAGGGTGGCACGTACGTGTATACGTGTGTGTGTATGTGTGGCGCTCGGTACTTGCAGTGTGTGTGTGTAATATGGCAAAGTAGAGTGTAGAGTCGAGGAGGATAAAGGCTGAAGCGAAGAAACGGAAAAGGAAAGGCGACGCTCGTGGCAGGCAGCTAAATTCTGTCTGGCTTTGGTAGACACTCTTCTGTTAGCGTGGACGCGGCGGGTGTAGTTGTGACAGTGGTCGGGGAAGGGAGAGGTAAAACGAAAAAAGAAGAAAAGACGCTTTGCATTCTGGCTGGGCCGCGGAGATAGAGGAGAACGAGGCAAAGCGGCTCGGATGGTAATGCGGGTCTCGCGCACTTGTCGCCAGAGTTGTATCGACGAGGGTGCATTACGGAGAGTTTTCGATGGAGTATGAATTAATATCGGTGGCTTAATTTCATAAGGGCATGTCGGCTGTGTGTAAGCGCAGTCTGGTCGCCCTTTTGGTACTGGGCTGGCGATTTGAGGTAGACTGTAAAAAAAATTTTGTTTAAAAAATAATCAGCAGTATTGGAAGCTTCTTTTTTACATAAAGTGTTACTGAAATTTCAAACAAGTGCGATTTTACAGTAAAATTTGTATTTTTCATGAACACTTTTTTATAAATTTCAAGCAAAAGATTTGTAATTTTTTAATCTGGTATTTTTACTTTACAAACAAAGTACATTAATGTTCAATTAATGTAATTTACAATTTATTTTGACGGTGTATGTTACTGCTAGTGCTTTTGGTCTGGACTTAAGGTGGCATAAGCATGAACTTGATTATTAGATAGAATGCAATTTTTTTTTGTACGTTACAAAGAATACATAAAGGATCATGTATGCAAAAATTCAAGACTGGTTACCGACTGTTTACATTAAATAAATAAACCCAAAGTAGATAGATAGATAGATAAAATAATACAAAAAATAATAACAATAATACATATAAAATAATATTTTATCATATTGCTATTTTTTAAAAACCTTTATAAAAAGTGATCCCCCCATCTTGACACGGCAGTGATTGCGGCGACAAGTCTTATATATTATAGAGAGCTATTAATATAATTTTATTTATTGACAGTCAAATATAATTTTATATGTAAATATATAAAATATAAATTTTATCTTCCTTTTTCATTTTGTAAAAAAAAAAGTTTACGGGCCACGAGACTCGAGACGCAAGTCGAATCACTAATTTCGTTCAATCTTTCGATACCAATCGTGCGCCTAGCAGTCAGCGGGAGAAATGTTAGCTCAGACAACTGGCTTATTTAAAAAAACGTTATAATTTTTTGAAGAAAAAACCCCGTGGTTTTAATCTTACTCGATCCCCATTGCCTTCATCCCCTTTGGCTCGCCCTCCTCTTTTTTTCCCAGCGACGTTTCTCTTCCGCGTCGGCTGCGCGCTGGCTGGCTCTGCGAAAAGGTTGGAATAAAAAAATCGTCACCCTAGCTCTGCAAAAAAAAAGAAAAAAAAATTATAAAAAGATAAAAAGAAGCGAAACGAAAGAAGAGAAAAAAGGAATAAATTTCGAAGGGCTGAAAGGAAAGGAGAGCGGAGGGTGAGGGTGAGGTAGTCGAGAGAAATTATCGACAACCGCGCGTCAGTGAACCCGCCATGTTGGTGCACCGGGTTCAATCGACTTCCCTCCCCCCCCCCACTCCACCTCTTCCTCACCCCCTTTTCGTTAGTAGACTCTTTCTTCCCTACGCTTTTGCATAGAC
This sequence comes from Ichneumon xanthorius, assembly GCA_917499995.1. Taxonomy (NCBI): domain Eukaryota; kingdom Metazoa; phylum Arthropoda; class Insecta; order Hymenoptera; family Ichneumonidae; genus Ichneumon; species Ichneumon xanthorius. The sequence goes on along the minus strand of OU824205.1, from coordinate 11,460,022 downwards.
ATACAGAGCACGGCTTTCGCTGGAATAAAATCTCTATAGGAAAAAAGAAGAAAAAAAAAGTCGCGTACCACGAAGAATCGGGTATGAAAATTCCCCGTTACAGAAAGGCTGCTGAGGAGGAGGGAGTGGTACGTCGGCAGTCTCGTTACTGCGAATCCCGCGAAGCCAACGAGACGGAAAGGAACACGGGAATTATCTTTACGCGCGAAAAACATTATCGGGACGGCATGCCTTTTGTTGTAACTCTCCGACTCTAACATATTCACGGCAATTAGCATCGCTGCTTAAATTATCCGAGCGATTCAGTGTTTTAGTCTTTTTTGAAAACATTTTTCATTTTTATTTATTTTTACACTGCATAAAATCCGTACTGATCACACGTTTATGCTACAAATTGCGGCAACTTCTCCCCGGACAGTCAGTTCCAGGCCAATGAATAATTATGAACACGGGGCTTCGATAGCATATCATTTAATATATTTATATTTATATTTATATTTATATTTATATTTATATTTATATTTATATTTATATTTATATTTATATTTATATTTATATTTATATTTATATTTATATTTATATTTATATTTATATTTATATTTATATTTATATTTATATTTATATTTATATTTATATTTATATTTATATTTATATTTATATTTATATTTATATTTATATTTATATTTATATTTATATTTATATTTATCCGCGATGGATTTTAACGAATTTTGGGCGTCCAGTTTGGGAGTTTCGAGGAGATTTGGTTGCCCGCCCCGGTCCGAATTCGGTACCAGCCGGGGCGGCAACCGTGCCGTTGTGCGGAACAGCGAAAATTCGCTTTGGCAGGCGGAACAGCGAGGGAGAAATCGCCTTTGTGCGTATTCGTGACCGAGTTAAAAGGTTTGAAGCGAGTAAACGAAGGATCCACGTAGAGCGGATACAACGCGGTTATGACGATGCGCGGGCTGAACGGACGAGCGGAAGGCTGAACGATGTCGGAGGAACGGCTTTATCGTGCTACATAATGCCGCCGCATGCATTAAAACACGGCGAAACTCCCGTGACGAGACAGAGAAGGAGCCGGTTTGAGAGAGGCAAGCTCCTTGATAACGCAAGCTCGGCAAACCGCTTCCAACGTTGTCTTTCGTCCGTCGCATCCGCTGTCTCTCGTCGGGGCTCCTCCGTGTGCAAAGTAATTGCATCCCCGAGAGTAACGTTGGAACACGACGCGCAATTTTATTCCAACCCAAGCCCCGCACACTGGGCTGTGCGTGGTTCGTTAACGCGAACCTCCGCCATCGGCGATTCTTCGAAGCAACCGGTGTATTCAATTTACGGCACGGTTCTATTTTTTTCCATCTGACAAGGGCGGAACTTTTTTTGCCTGGAAACATTCGGTTCGGGAGGATTGAATCAAAAGTGTTCTGAAAACGCATTACGTCAGGTTTGAAAATTGAGTTATGCACATTGTTAAAATTGAAGAATTTGAAGTTTATCTAATTGAATTAGGGTCTCCTAGTAGGAGCGCTGCACAGGGCCAGTACGGGCGCGGCTTCGGCCAGTGACAATAATTGAGGTCCGGTTTGGAGCTGGGAGGGTTTCAACAGGAGCAGAAGACCGAATACGATCACCGTCCTAATTAATAAAATGTCATGTTTCGTTCAATTTTTTATTTTTTATTTATAAAGTAGTTGCAGCTTTTTGCGACGATTTACGCCTTTCAGCAGTGCACCCAGAAAAATTATTTACTTCCCGAGCGCCCCGCAAATAAATATTCGTTTGGTTTAAGTAAATATTTATTTTTGATCAAATAAATATTAATTGCGGACGTCAAATAAATTATTTTTCTGGGTGTGTCATAGCAGTGAAAAGTGCCGATAATAAAGAAATTATAAAATTTCCATCCACCGATGACTCGGCAGTCATTGTCCACGATTGTCTTGCAAACCGCTCGCCGATTGGCTGGTCTGTTGCGGCGGTCATCTGCTGATTGGAGGCGCCAAATCAGAGATGAGAGCGCAGCAGTCGGGCTACTAATTTAACGCCGATAATTACGAAGCGATTATTCAAATTTAGTTCGAAACGACCGCGTTGAACTAACTCCGTCGCGACCGCTGCGGCCGTGCCTACAAATTGAATCGGTTGCCCATTGTCCGCGGAAACTCCGAGTCCCATGTCCGCACGACAGCGACGTACATCAGATTCACCGCTTCCGGAAAGGCCGGAACTTATAAATTCTCTTCATAAACCTTAACCGCAGAAGATCGCACCTAATATTCAAATCTCTTTTAATCAAACTTCGGATTACTCGATTAAAAAATAATAATAATAAAAAAAAAGAAGAAAAACCTCGGTGAAACTCTCCGCTCGCAGAACGACAAAGCCCGGAAGTGCAGAGAATTAATTCGCGGCAACAGCGAATAAAGCTCCGTCCAAAAGTTTAACAACCGGCTCTAACCTCGGGCACGTCTTCTTTTGTAATGGCGAACACTGTACCGTACTGTTTGATTTACTCGTATAACCTCCCCCCTCTAAAAGTCTTTCCATTACGATATTAAAAGCCACGCCGGTTTTCCAGAACTCTCGTCCCGGTCCTTCGCCATCTTTTCGCTTCCCGTCATCCACCCTTTCCACTCGCTTCCTCTTCGCACTGCTTTTTCCCTCCCCGCCATCGTCGCTCGTCGTGGGGGATTTAACGCTCTTTATTATTATTTATTTTTTTCCTGGCAAGAAACAACCTCGACGGGAATTCCCGAGTTGGTCCTATCACCCAGAAAAAAAGTTTATTTCAATCAAAGAAAATTTATTAAGGACGAAGAGAAATGCTTATCTGCTTCATAACCAACAGAGCGTTTATTCATTTATAATTTATATTTTTATTTATTTTTTTGATGGTATTATTCCTATTATTTAATAACGTTTATTTGGATCTAATAAACATATGTTGATGTCACATAATTGATTTAATTGGCATATGAATGACGCAAAAGCGAATTGTTTGTTGAACAAGTCATTTTTACTATCAACGGAGCATCAACAAGCAATGTTATATTATTAAAATAAGTATCCTAATCCGTTGTCGACGCACGATTTTGCTAATTACGTCGCACATTAGCTATACTCATAATATAACCAATCTCGATGTTGGGTCGAGGACTCATTCCATAACCACAATTCGATCGACGGACACAGTTTGTGGTAACAAAATTTTGTAAAAATAAACCGATGACACAATTACATCTCTACCACTCACGACTCTACCGTGTGTTAATTATGTACGATATGCATATGTGAGGTACAACCCCTCCCGGAATTGAAATAAAACTCTACCGGAATGGAAATGAAACTCTTCCGGAATACGCGGATAGACGGTAGCCTTGTATTGCGGTAGAGTTTTCTGGTAATTCCGGTAGAGTTTTATTTTGATTCTGATAGTTTTTTTACTTTCTGGTAGAGATTTTGGTAGAGTCCCAATTCGGTAGAATTATAATATGGTAGAGATGTTTTCTGGTAGAGCTTTATTTTGATTCTGATAGAATTTTTTTTACTTTCTGGTAGAGATTTTGGTAGAGTCCCAATACGGTAGAATTATATACGGTAGAGATGTTTTCTGGTAGTGTTGTTATGTGGTAGAGTTATTATCCGATAGATTTCTTTTCTGTTGGAGACGCTTCGGGCGAGATGTTTTCTGGTAGAGTTGTGAGTGGCAGAGACGTAAATGTGCCAACCGATGAGTTGCCTCTCCATTACAATGCCGCGGTTCCCCGTAAGGAATAAATATGCTCCTGCACTATCAGCGATGTTTTCAGACGACTGACGCCTTGACGGCTCTGCAATGCGCGCTACCGGGTAATAGCCGCGTCGTCTTGACGTCAAATATATGATATCTTTAGCGCGAATAAATATTTATTTTAAAGTACAAAAATCTCTGAATACATTTTTTTACTCACACCAAAGTATAGCCGTTATTTGAATCTAATAAGGATTTTGTTGAGGCAAGCAAACATTCCTTTAATCTTAATAAACGTCATTCCAAGATCGAAATTCATTTGATTTTAATAAATCTGTTGTCCGGCTCGGCTTTCCCCCTCCCCTCAACCCCCCCCCCCTGCGCTACTGCCCTTCGTCGAGGCGGATTTAACGCTCTTGATTATTATTTATTTTTTTCCTCGCAACATTCCGTCGACGCTGTTTCAGAACCAGCGAGGATCTCCTCGCTGGTTCTCCTATCCAACATCCCGGACGCGGGGCGGGCCGGCAAAGCTCGTTTTCCTCGGGATCTTCGCGAGCTCCCACAGACGGCTTTCACCCTCGCCATAAATATATAACTCTCGCTGCCACTTTAATCTAATCAGTTTCGTCGAAGATCCTTCCGGTCGATGCTCCTCTTCTTCCATCCGAGACTTCCATTAAGCTTTTCTTCTTCCACGACCTAACATTCGCCCGTTGGCTCGCGAAACGTCCTCGATATATCGCCAAAGCTTTTGGCTTCGGAGCGGCGGCAACGTCTGGGCGAGCGGACCTACCGACCGGTACAGTCGGCAACGACCCTCTTACGAGCGAGGGAGCGGGGGGGGGGGGAGGGGGTGGCGGAGTGTGTTAGCAACCCTCACACCAGGTCGATACATCGGGGATCACATTTGTCAAGTGAAATGCCGTAAGTCACTCGTTAATGGCCCGACTCTGTTCCCTTCTTACTTTTGCTCTCTATTCCACTGCGCGCCCGACAGCCCGGAGAATGGAAGAATTTTCTCAAAGATCTTCCGATTTTCCTTTATCGTTCTCTTTTTCTTACTCCCTTTCTCTCTCCGTCCTTTTTTTTTCCTTCCACCCCACCATTTTCCTCTAAGACAGGACATTATTTCTCGACTCTCGTTCTTAACCCCCCCCCCCCCCCCCCCACCTCACCCCCACCTCAGCCCGCGACCCTGTTCTCCTTCCGCGATCGCAAGTCACCTCCACGGAATTACGTATATACTTTTAACATAATGGAATGGAGACAAAGTATCGGGTATTACACGGTAGATTTCGCGAGGAAACCTTTGTGTATAAACTAGATTCTCGACAGTTTTTGATAGCTATTCCATTCCAGCGGCGTGGGTGGGGGAGACAGAGTCGCCGTAATAGCTTACCCACAGACCGCTGATCTGGGTAATATTTTCCCAACGATTCACTCGGAATATACATACCTTTTACCTCGGCTGTCCTCGCGATATCTACCTCAGAGGGAAACTCATTTGTCCCGGGAAATATAATGTTGCGAAAAGCTGCGCACAAACCCAACCCCCCACCCTCCCTCCCCTCCCCTTTCCTACCGGTGTTTCCATCTAAAATTTATATGAGAGAAGAAGCTTCTTCTATGAATAATATTATACTATCACGTGATGAAGTGTAAGAGCGGAATTACTTTAATATCAAAAAATAACGGAAATCGGAGGAAAATTACTGCAATGGATTCACGCAATTATCATTATTATTGAATTAACTAATCGTTCGAACACTGATAAAAAATACGGTTGAATCAACTAAAGATTCGAGCAGGGACGTTCAAATGAATATTTTGTTGGTACAGCTAAATGATTAGTACAACACACTTTTTAATGATTTTATTCATCCATATTTTATTCAACCAGCGAAATACTTGTTTGAACGTCCCTGCCCGAATCTTTAGTTGATTCAACTGCATTTTTTTATCAGCGCACTGTCGACATTTTTTGCGAAGATGATACGAAAAATTATGAAGTGTTTATACACAGAACGGTTGGTTAATTTTTAATATGGTAAAAAATCGAGATGAGGTTAATTGATCGGTGTACAAAATTTCATCGATCGGTTTGCGAGTGAAAACTCGGGGCAGTGTATGCAAATATTTTTAAATGATTTTTTTACGCTCCCTCACGATTATTCATATTTTTCCATAAATTTATTTTTATTAATCACCTTTTTTAATTTTTAATTTTAATTTTTTATGCCCCGAGGCGAGTCACGGGAATCGTGACTTTGGATTTTCTCTATCCGCGGAAGAGCGCGACTCAGCGATGGTCGCGTGCCGTGCGAATCTCTCGGCGAGAGTAACTTATAAAAATTCATGAACGTGGCGCGCCGCGGCGATGGGCTTGCCGAAAACTATTCTAACGCGCTGGAGTACCGTGGCCCTGCACGCAGCGTCCGTGAATCACAGAAATATATGGCTTTTTTGGAGGGGTGGGAAGGGGTAAAGTGGGTGGGGGGGGGGGAAGAGGATACACGCTGGGCCGCGTATGTATGCGTTCTCCGTTGAATTCATGAATTTTCATTGGTCAGCCCTCTCGGGGCGGTCGGCATTACGCTCAACGACCAAAAATTCACTGCAACCAGAAATTTCACTGCAATCAGAAATTCGCCGAAACTGGAAATTCACCGCGTCCGGAAATTCGCGGCGAACATCGTCCGATTCTAAATGCCTCGCTGTCTCGGCTGCGGATTGTATTATTGTTGTAATTGCGTAATATCTGTCGGGCCGCAAAAATGAATACCCGCAACAAATCCGCAGAGCCAATTTCAGATTCGTCCCGAATGTTGATGATGCACAAGCTACCAAACCCACACAAGCGGGCTTGGATTGCGGGACTTCATTCGAGTTTCCGTAACGCGTGTCCGCGCACTCGCTTGTAGTGGAAAATCGGTGTTACCACGATTCTGGCACGCTCTGATACTCCAACTACCGTTATCATTAATCGATCGGATTATCGGCGTTGAACGGCACGGCAAATTAGCTGATAATTAGAAGCCTCCCCACATTGTCGGGACGATAAATCTAATTGAGATTTGGACCGATCGTCGCCGCTCTTCGAACGATATTCGTCGAACAAATTCGATACCGAGAACGCCGTTGAATCCGGCGTTAACGCGTCCAAAATTTCCCTAAATCTTTAATTTTCCCTAAATCTTTAAATTTTCCTAAATCTTCAAATTTTCCTAAATCTTCAAATTTTCCTAAATCTTTAAATTTTCCTAAATCTTTAAATTTTCCTAAATCTTTAAATTTTCCCAAATCTTTAAATTTTCCCAAATCTTTCAATTTTCCTAAATCTTTGAATTTTCCTATATCTTTAAATTTTCCTATATCTTTAAATTTTCCTAAATCTTTAAATTTTCCTAAATCTTCAAATTTTCATTCAAAAATTTGCAAAAAACAGAGCTCAAAAAATAAAAATAACATTTTTAAAGGGTGTGGAATAAAATGTTACATGTAGATAGACGTAGAGGCAAATAGACCGAGCTCCGCGGCACGTTCTTTAAATACGCGTACTGCAAATATATACCGGGTATATAGAAAAACTGCGGACGGTGCGCGACTTCACAGAAATGTTTTATTTTCATTTTCATTTCACGTCAATGGCCCGGCTCTCGGACATCGGGGCGACAGGGCGGACCCGCAGAGTGCAGCATTTTATTTCGATACTTGCCTCGTCCTCGTCGTCGTCGTAGTCGTAAAAACGCCGGTTAGCGATGACTTCACGTCCGACTGCGTGACGGAATAAAAAAAGCGGGGGCGACCGTGGCGTAGCTTTAACTGCCGGTGACATTTTTCCTATGATATCTGGACCCCGCAGTGTTGTGTTAACAATGGTACGGATTTATCCTGCCGGTGAGAGATGAAAGATAAAAAAAAATAATTTAAAAAATCTCTTTCTCGTTGGAGTAACAAATACATCTCACCGATCCGAGAACTGTATATCTGTATATATGTCCACGACACCGGCGGCGAACAAACACTATCCCCATTTTTCCGTAATCCAAATAATCCGAGTCTTTATAAAAAGAACTCCATTTTTACAAATAACGAGAAAAGATAGATTTATTTTTCAAATAAATAAAAACATTTTTATGAATATATCTAAATCTATTTAAATATATTTAAGTATATATTTAAATACATTTAAAAATATTTTAACAAATAGAAAATCGTTGAACTATTCTATCCCATCTGCCTCCGGTTGTACAATATCCAATGTGTTGACAATGGTACGGATTTATCCTGCCGGGAAGAGATGAAAGATACAAAAAAAAAAGAAATTAAAAAATCTCATTCACGTTGGAGTAACAAATACCCGTCACCGATCCGGGAACTATATACCTGTAGAAATGTCCGCGACACTGCAGGTGAACAATCACTATCGCCATTTTTCTCTCTCCATAATCCCGGTCTTTATAAAAACAATTGCATTTTCATAAATATCGAGAAAACAGATTCTTTAAAAATTAATAGAAATATATAAATGAATACATTTATATATAATACATATAATAAAAATATTTAAATATAAATAGAAAATCGTTGAACCACTCGGCTACATCACCTATTTTATTTTCCAAAATCCAACTCAACTTATAAAAACTTATAAGACAATTGCATTTTCCTAAACAGTGAGAAAATATTATTTTTTTTAAATAAAAAAATAACCAGAAAACTGTTAGACCGTTCCGCCTCCTCAGCCTCCTCTTCCGCAATATAATATAGCCTAACCCGGCTCGATGAGAGGTTTTCCTCCAAGTGACTTTTTTTTCTCTCTCCAAGTCACCCGTCCAGTGGGGATGAATAAGCGACGAGGCAATTCTCGAGTTCCGGGTTCGTCCCCGGTCCGAGCTAAACTATGCTATACCCGCCATTACTATTACTATGATACGCTAACATAAACATAATATATATAATAAAGATATTTCAAAACATTTAGATAAATAGAAAATCGTAGAACCATTCTGCCCCATCGTACACCGTGATCCGGTTCGATGAACACTTTCCCCCACTTTTTTTTATTTTCCAAAATCCAACTCAACTTATAAAAACTTATAAAACAATTGCATTTTCCTAAACAGTGAGAAAATATTATTTTTTTAATATAAAAAAATAACCATAAAACTGTTAGACCGTTCCGCCTCCTCAGCCTCCTCTTCCGCAATATAATATAGCCTAACCCGGCTCGACGAGAGGTTTTCCTCCAAGTTACTTTTTTTTTCTCTCCAAGTCACCCGTCGAGTGGGGATGAATAAGCGACGAGGCAATTCTCGAGTTCCGGGTGTCGTCCCCGGTCCGAGCTAAACTATGCTATACCCGCCATTACTATTGCTATGATACGCTATATACGATCGTGTATTGTGCAACACTATACGAGAACAAAGTTCCGCGAGTCCTGCCGGACTCGTTGGAACTTCGCACCGTGGCGGCGGGCTCGGTCTGAATTCCGCTATTATAGTATAGCGCGGCGAACGGTGCAGTGGTCACATCCAGAGTCCGCGTATATTCCCGTCGTATGTGAGTGTGTGTGTCCACCGCCCGGAGAAGTTGCGGGATGCTGTGTTCTCCCGCCGACGTACGTTTCGACGGCGAACCGTTGCCAGTCGGGGCGAGACGAGCACGAGAGGAAACATATTTCATCGTGCCAAGTTCATCCTGGAGGCTCTCCAGCGGCAAAGCGAGACGAAGGAGATCCGGAAGAGGCAACATCGCCGCTTCCTTATCGGACCGACGGAAACTGCCGGGATCGCCCGGCGCGGAGATTTCTCAAGGATACGAGAACGCAAGGATGAGACGGTGGAAATGGAGTAAACGAGTATCTCACACCTGGGCGCGGGATTGATAAGCTTCTGGTATTTCGTGCACCGGCTGTAGGCAGTTTTACGTCTCGGTTTGGACGACGATCGATCCTGCTCGCGCTCCGCCGCTCGTTGGTCGCGCGGGAGATCGAATGAGCTATCGGGACGAAAAAAACATGTATATATGGGGCATTCTGCGTCAAATCGGCAGCGCGTGTCTCTCATGGGCTCATTTTATGCATTTTTTTTTATTATGTTGTTACCGATCTGTAATGGTGTCGGGATTTTTTTTACCGATTTTTTTAGACCAACGGTGACATTTTTTTTATCCAAAAAACCAATTTCAAATACGCTTTTTTTAAAAATCTGAAAAAAATGTACATTGATTCTATGAATTTTGAGAACTATCTGATAATGGGGTTTCAATATTTACGTTTTTATCCCATTATCGTGTGATGCTTAAAAATCATATTTCACATCATAGAATATGTGTGAATTTTTTCCGATTTTTAAAAACGGTATTTTCAGAATTGGTTTTTTCGAGGATGTAAAAATTTCACTGGTGGTAAAAAAAAATCTGAAAAAAATTCCGAGACCCTTATGGGTCGTCAACAACATCATACTAAAAAAGCAAAATCGACGAGAGAAGGACATGGACTGCCCATTTGACGTGCAGTGCCACATATACACCGAGCGAAAATAATAGTACAATTAGGTGAGGATTTTTTTTCCAATTACCATCGGAAACTCGATATCAACGATACTTTCATTTTAACGAATACACCGACAGGCGTAAAATAACGACCTCGTATTTCATCCAAGGTTTACACATATCTGTAAAAAAAAAAAAATTTAAACGCCTCTCATCCGGAATTTACGATAATATTACACTGCACAAATGTAACATCGGGGAAACAATTTTTTAATTAATTTTCTCTCGAGTGAATATATTTTGATATTACACAACGCTCGAGTGGATGTTGGAGGGCGTTGTAATAATATATTGGAAATTTTCATACGGGTCGTTAAGCTATTTTGTGCAGAAATTTGTCCAGTTGCCCGGGGCAACGGTAGCACTTAGGGGGGGGGGGAGGGGCGGAAAGGGCTGAGGGGGGGGGGGAAGCATTGGTATGAAAAAGCAATAGATTATGCACGTCGTTGCTAAAGAACTGCCGAGGAAAAGATAGCTCTGAGGCATATAGAGTATAATCATGTATACAAATATATAAATATATATACATATATAGATATATGTATATTTACATATAGATAAATATGAGGGAAGAAGAGCAAGCGGAAGCGTCTGCGAGGAGAGCCGAAGCTCGCGAACTTGGAAGGTTCTTGCAAAGTAGGCCACAGCAAGTTGATGCAGCAGGAGCAGGAGAAACTGCACCAGCAGTGGCTGATACTGCTGTTGGCAGTAGTACCGGGAGATGCGACCGATGCTCGGGTTCTAGTATACTCGAGATTCCCTCCGCCGTTCCCGTATAACTAGCGCCGATTGGTAAGGCCATTGAAATTAGAAGTGGGGCAGTCTTCAGTTCCGGATTTCCACTGTAATTATGCATTGATAGAGTGCACTGGCGCACCGTGGCAGGACCACGGAAACCCTCCGTAGTCCTGTAGATCCAATGGAATTGGAAATTATCCTAAGGAAAGTAATAATATGTTGCACTAGTGAAAGAACGGAAGGTTTTTTTTATTTCCATGTTGGATCAGTTTCTCTTTTTTTATTTATCAAATTAAAAAAATTACTGGAGAACGTCGAGAAAGTTCGCGCTAGTTCTTGCAGTTGGAATGGAATTAAACAAAATAAATGATTCGAGTGAAAATGATGACGATTTCAGAAATCGAAAATTGCAATCTTCCAGTTCCTCGCGGGAGTGCGGAGGCTTTAAAGTGAAACTGGACTCCGAGCTATATGAAATAAAATTGGAAATTATCGTACGGAAAATAATAATCAGTCGCACTAATGAAAGTGCCAACAAAGGTTTTTTTTTATTTCCATGATGGGACATTTTCTTTTTTTCAATTTATTAAATAAAAAAATGACTGCAGAACGTCGAGAAAGCACGTGCGAGTTCTCGTCGTTGGAATGGAATTGAACAAAATCAATGATTCGAGTGAAAATGATGACGATTTCAGAAATCGAAAATTGCAATCTTCCAGTTCCTCGCGGGAGTGCGGAGGCTTTAAAGTGAAACTGGACTTTGGGCTACATGAAATCAAATGTACATCAATGAAATTGAAAATTATCGCACGGAAAATAATAATCTGTCGCACTAATGAAAGTACCAACAAAGGTTTTTTTTATTTCCATCATGGAACAATTTCTTTTTTATTTATTAAATAAAAAATGACTGAAGTTCGTCGGGAAGTACGCGCGAGTTCTCGAAGTCGAAATGGAATGAAAAAAATCAATAATTCGGGTGAAAATGCTGACGATTTCAGAAATAGAAAATTGCAATCTTCCAGTTCCTCGCGGGAGTGCGGGGGCTTTGGGAGTGAAACTGGACTGCGGGTTACAATTGTCATCGGCTCTTTTCCCCTCAGAACCGAAGCTTCTCGCCAGTGTCGCTTGGCGAAACTTGGCCAAAGTGCTGGACACTCGACGATAAACGCGCTCCCAGCAGAGAAACGCTCTGCGGTGCTTCCGGTGCTTCTCTTCTACTTTAACCTGAGATCAGCTCAACTCGCGACAAGTCCAATGTTTACCGTGAGCTTCGGCTTTTCGAGTTGCGGCTTCGCAGAGTATGAGGGAAACTCTCGCCAGCTCTTACTCGAGTCCGGAGTATACAAAGGCGATGTACGCTAAAAAAAAAATCGACATCTCTCGAAATATTACTATTGGTCTGTTTTCGTCAGGTACGAAGTTAATGTAGCGAAAAATCAAATACTAGCTTTTAAACGGTTTCCGGGAGGCGTTTGTACCGAATTGCACGAAATTCCAACAATCCTTCGTCGGTGGCTTTGCGTTCGTTCGTGAATTTAATTTTCCTTTCTCTGCAGAGCTTTCTGTAAAGTACTTCCGGTCTCCCACACAGACGGAGATGCGACGTGCAATTCCTCGCTACGTCCGCAGATGGGAAACATCCATGCACGAATTCAAAGCGCCGATGTGTTCTCTGCGATATCTAAAATACAATATATAAATATATAAAATAAATAATTTTTTTAATAAAAAATATTACACGGGCCGAAAAAAATAATACAATTAGCTGACAATAAAATGTGCCAATTATCATCGGAAGCTCGATGACATCGATACTTTAATATTTATTCTCTGCGATATCTAGAATACAATATATAAATAAAGAAAATAAATAATACAATAAAACAATGTTTTTTTTTATTTAAAAAAATTAAAAAAAAATGATCCGGCACGAAAACAATAATACAATTAGCTGGCAATAAAATGTGCCAATTATCATCGGAAGCTCGATGACATCGATACTTTAATATTCACGAGTATCCACTCGCGTTTAAAATAACAATAGCTGTTTGGGAAAACACTTTGAAATTTTCAAATATTGTAATGAAAATTTAATATAATTATGATAATATCGCCCGGACGATATATTTTCCGTCCGTCCGACCACGCAACGAGCGTAACCCCCCACTCTCGAGGCAATTAAATCATAGCGATGATGTTTGCGGCAAACACTCGTCGGCAAACTGTTCCATTGAAATCGTATACGCCGCGAGGAGAGGCGGAAAACGCTCGGAATTCCTTTCGGCGAATTATCGATAGCGAAGAGGGAGAGTTCCGGCGCGTTTCAGATCGTACGAATAAATATTTTATTTCCATTTATATCATTATTACTATCATTATTTTTATCGTCGACAAAGGGTAGAGAGAAAAAAAAATATACGAGGGACGAATCGTCGGGACTTCCGAGAGGGTTCGTTTTTTTTTCTTCCGACGAGTTTCGTCGGGGACGATAAGATTGGTGCGAGCTTTCACCACTACGCCTCTTCATTACCATACTTGTCTTTTTTTTTGTTTTTTTTTGTTCTCTGTTTCCGCAGTCTCAGCCTTACCCGCCCATTATTTTTTCTTCCGGAGTCTTCATTGCGCTCCCTTTCGCCTTGCACCGTACCGGCCGAATGTTTATTCATTTAGCATCGTTTCCATCAGCAAAGCCACAATCAGAGACGAAGCGCTCCCCCTCTCGAGGGAGTAGACAGTAAAAATAAGTTTGTACTTTTTACAACAAAATATTGTCCACAAACGTCCACAATTTTTTAAATGTTAGTTTTCTAGTCGCACCATCAGGCTTCTAATTTTACGAATAAAAGTACAAACTAAAATGGAACACGGGAAATAAAATCACAATTTTGTATATTCAAGTCTAAACAAACGAATATGTCACTTATTTGACAAGATTGTTTTTACCAAACTACGTATTCCGATTTTACGAAATTATTAATTACTGTCTACTTTCTCGAATTTTTTATATATGTATGATTTTTTTTCCGTGAATCTTTTATTTCCACAAACATCTACAATTTTTTAATTGTTAATTTTACGAACAAAAGTACAAACCAAAATTGTCAATGACACGGGAAATAAAAGGACAAGTTTGTATATTCAAGCCTAAACAAATGAATTTGTTACTTATTAGACAAAATTATTTTGACGAAACTTCGTACTCCGATTTTACGAAATTATTTTTTGCTGTCCACCTTCTCGAATTTTCAGTATCTAAGATTTTTATTTCCGTGTAACTTTTATTTCCGCTGCTGCGCTCTAACGAGAAGTCCGCTCGCTCGCGAAGCAGCGAGGAGAGACGAGTGGGCAAGATGCAGGTTGTAACTGCCGGAGTTCTAGAATGAAGTTGCGAAGGGAGACCAGACGAGAGGGAGCTGCGGAACCTCCCTTCGTCAAAGCCGCTCGCGTTCTGCAATACCGCGGAGTAATCGAAGTTCCGAAACGAACGAATCGTCAAAGATGAATTCCGCGTTCCGGAGAAAGTTGGAAAGCGAGAGCGCGTTTTCCTCGGTGTAACGCGAAATGCTCGCTCGGCTCTTTTCACTCACCCTTTCTCGTCTTAGGATTTGAAGTCTCGTCGACGTTCCTCACCGAGCGACGCTCCTGGTCGATGGGAGAGAATCTCCTCTGATCTTGAACAAATGTTGTCGCCGCTGAGGGAGTTTCCGGTTACGGCGAGCAAACCGTGTAACGCATTCGTACGAAAGGATTTCGCGGCGCGATCCGGAAAGTTTAATGAATCGTTCGGAACCTGCGGGATTTCTCTATGAGTCTCCTCTGTTGGCCAAGAATCTTGAGTGATTCGCTGGGTTTCCAATTACGATTCTCGACGGTCGGCACGGTTTTAATCATCGCGAGAGCTCGGCAAATCGAGGAAGCTCCACTGTGCCGAGCGTCGCCGATGGACTGCAACTTCGGATGGCACGACGATGTAAAGTGGCGAAGGTGGATCGGTTACTTTCGCGGAGAGTTGGCGGAGTTCGGCACGATCGGGCCCATCGTGGACCCGCGCCGGCGGAACGGGTCGGGCCGACGTCGTGCGACCAGAAAAAAAATTTATTTGAGGGTCACCGTTTATTTGGTTTAAGTAAAATATTTATTTGTTTTAAATAAATATTTATTTTAATTAAGCAAATGGTTACTTAAATGAAATAAATACTTATTTACATTAAGTAAATGGTTACGTAAATGAAATAAATATTTATTTAAATCAAATCAACGGTGACCGTCAAACAAATTTTTTTTCTGGGTGCACACAACAAATATTAATATTTAACATTGATTAATATTTTTTATAAATATAAATTTACAAAAAAAATTGTCCGGATATTATTTTCTTTTCTTTTACAAAAAAGAAAAGTAAAGAATATCCGTTTACGCGAATTGGGCTGACGCCTGGTCCTACCGAGAAAAAAAAATTATTTGGCGGCCACCGTTCATTAAGATTAAGTAAAATATTTATTTGATTTAAATAAATATTTATTTCATTTAAGTAAATAAACTATTTACTTAATTTAAATAAATATCTATTTCATTTAAGTAAATTAACTATTTACTTAATTCAAATAAATATTTATTGAAATCAAATACATATTTTACTTAATCTTAATAAACGGTGGCCGCCAAATAAATTTTTTTCTAGGTGCCGCCACGGCAGAAAAACCTTTTTCATTGCCCTCAAAAACATTGCCCAGAACCTTGAAAAAAAAATAAATAAAAAATAAAATAAATACAAGTTTGGAAAGAAAAAACGGCAATTTCCAAAAAAAATGCCGCGCACGTCCGTGCCGCGGGCGTACGTGGGAGAGCTCTCCGTCGGACGAGTCGAAGCGAATGACAGATGTTGAATAGTTGCGACGAGATGATCCGCGCGGTCTCTATATAGCGGGACTAAAAGCTCTCTCACCGCCGTTACCGCCACGACCGACGGCACTTGGCTATACAGTAATAACAGCGCGGCGGTGAACTCCTCGCCCTACGGTCGAGACGGTCGAGGTTCCTCCCCGGCTCTCCCTCGGTCCCGCTGTCTTCGGGCCGAGTCTCTGAAGGAAGTGGTGAAGGGCCCGATGCTATCAGCTGAGATTCCGTAGACACGAGCCAATCTACCGCACAAAGCTTTATATCCCCCCCCCCCTCCACCCCCTCTCTGACGCTAATCTCAACCTCCGCCCGACGCGAAACCCCTCGTTTTTCTTACGTCCCTCGCGTGTGTCAGCTTCGGATCTGCCACGTTCCGCCAGTCTGTGCACCAAACAGCTGGGGTGGGCTCGTCGTCTAGGCCACCGAACTCGCCCCTTCACCCGCCCTCCCGTCGCGCTATATGTATTGTGAGCATGCATGAATAGATGGCAGAGAGACGCGAGAAGCTCTCGCGGTTGGCCCGGAGTCTAGACTCGTAGAGCCGTGCACTGTGGCCAGCCCTTTCGAGAAACACGAGAGAGAACCTTCGAGATGCCTTGCCCGAGGCTACCGAGGGTACGAAAATGCATGCGCCGGACCGTCGAGCTTTTACTCCGAGCCTCGTTTATATTAGCGTCCGGGTTACTTTTTGTTTTGTTTTTTTTTTTCCTTTTTTTTTTACTTCGCTGGATATCTCAAACGTTCAAGCTCCCTTTCACAGTTTTGCGGTCGGACGTCTTCCGGTGGGGGTGTGCAAGCGGGCGGGTTAACCCCTGCTTGAACCACGACGGGCATCTCGCGAAAATATCCTGAGCCTCGTGCTTGGGAGAAGAGACGGGAGATTAAGACGAAAAGCATTTTTTTAATGATTTTTTTATCAGATGAGTTGGTGGTTTTTTTCTATGGTTTGGCGATCAGGAAAATGTTCAGTTTCAAGGTAGTTATTCCGGAGCTGATAATAATAATAATAATAATAATAATAATAATAATATATTTATTGGATGTATAGATCTTATTGCCTGCAAGAAAATACAAAAACAGGGTAAAAATTAGCATCTGGAACAATTAATTATTTGATTGGCTGGCGCCAGTCGCGGAGATTGGCGATTCTTTTTTTTGTTACTTTACTGGATATCTCAAACGTTCAAGCGGTCCGACGTCTTCCGGTGTTGGTGTGCAAGCGGGCGCGTTGACCCCTGCTTGATCTATGACGGGAATCTCGCGAAAATATCCCGAGTCTCGTATACGAGAAAAGAGATGGGAGATTAAGCCGAAAAGCTTTTTTTTTAAAGAACATTTTTTTAATGCATTTTTTTAGGAGATAACTTAGGGATTTTTTTTTTACGATATGGCGATGTTCGGTTTCAAGGTAGTTGTTCCGGAGTTTGAGCTGACGGGAGATTTTTATTTTTTATGGGCATCTCTTGAGCGGTGTGACAATAATATTTGTTGAATGTGAACGAGACGAGAGGTGTAAACGGGAAAACACGTATATAAATAGGCGGGAACGAGGGAGCGGGGGAGGGAGATAGCTTGTCGATAAAAAGCTTATATTCCGCAGAGAGGACATAAATTCTTGTTCGGCCACTATGCGGGCTTGATGCACCACGTGTGCTGGACCTACGTTTCCCTCATCGATTCCTGCTCCCTCGCAGAGTGATAAATTTTCTAGTTTCTATGTATCTACGTTCTCCCCCCTCCCCCTCCCTCGCCCCTCGTCTGTTCGAAAACTACTACGATCTTTTTACACCTCTCGTTTTACTGCCATACTCGGGAGCGAAATTACCTTCGAAACATTTCGATGGAATTGAAATTTTATTTAATACCACATTATTTATAGTTGCAACTGGTCCAATTCTGTTAAGTCGATAACCCTTTGATGAGAAGGTAAAAAATCGTACTTGACACTAATTTTTATTTCTTTTTTCGACATTTACAAAATTGCTATATGTGCAGCTTGAAACGAAAGGGGTAAGTGACGAATGCGCAATGTTATT
The DNA here is from genome assembly GCA_917499995.1 of Ichneumon xanthorius. Taxonomy (NCBI): domain Eukaryota; kingdom Metazoa; phylum Arthropoda; class Insecta; order Hymenoptera; family Ichneumonidae; genus Ichneumon; species Ichneumon xanthorius. Next base: position 11,442,058 of record OU824205.1, on the reverse strand, counting down.
CGCGCAAAAAACAGTCACTTTCTCACCCTACATAATTTGTGTGTGATGAGAAAGTCAACCAGCTTTTCCTTTATTCATGTGCACGCATTTTTTGTAAATTTTTTTTTAACACGACAATTGCATCTGCTTTCTTGAAGTTCGTCCGAACATTTTAAGAATCGCAGTAAGGCACATTATTTGTTGCTGTCGCACTGTAAAATCCGAGTGCAATAGTTTTAGTTGTGCGCCGTTTGGACGGACCATCGATCACTCGTAACACAGTCCTTAACTCGGTTTCATACCAGTATTTGCATCGTTAAACACGTGCCGATCAAAATACATCATCGACCTCTCGTGCTCACAATAAAAAAAATATATATATGTCTACATTTAAAAAACACTTCTTGTCCACAAAGGAACACAACTGCCCATTTTTTTTCTCGATGATTTCGCACATTAAAATTACCAAGACAAAAAACATTTGTGGACATTCACGTAGAAATGTGTGCCAGAGCGCACAATACTTTTTAGCGTGCAGTTAAAAATTGTATCGAATCGTAAGGACACGAGTGATCGTTTCAATATACTAAAATATCCTCGAGTTATCTGAGTGTTATAGCTTCGAGCGTTGTGAATTTCTGGGTATTTGGATGAAATTTTTCACTGCCGGATACAACGACTGGCTCATTTTGAAGGCGGTGATGTCTTTGATCTCCACCGGAGCCGCCGCTGGTTCATCTTCATTCTCGTTCTCGGTGGATTCCGTTAATCCAGCTCCTCCTTCTGCCATCGACACCACATGAACCGCCAGCTTTCGTCTGGTCGGCGATTTGGCGTGAATGAACTCCTGGAAAAAAAGCTGATCACGAATCCGTCCGAGCGTAACGAATCAATACCTGCTCAAGCGTTGTTGAACGGTTGGTCTTACCTTCAAGAACCCAACAATCTGCTCTTTCGTCACAGTCATTAGGTAAGCGACCTCGACGTTCACACGATCGAAGTTGTACTGTTGGCTGGTTATCTCGCACCAGAATACCGACGTCAGGACACTCATACTCTCCGGTTTTTCGAGGATTTGCTTCGCCAACGATGTTTTGTGTCTACTAAATTCCTCGTCGCTCATGTTCGTTATTGTTTCCTGATAAAATATCAATATTGAACGAAATCAATAGGTTCAAACAAAAATTCACCAAGAGTCTCTTATCCGTCGATGTTGTGAAGAGAAAACGAGCTTTGTTTATTTCTTTGGCCAATTTTTTATTAGCGAGAAAAGAGAAATTGAACGATGTTTTGTGTCTATTAAATTCCTCGTAGCTCATGTTCGTTATTGTCTCCTGATAAAATATCAATATTGAACGCCATTGATAGGTTCAAACAAAAATTCACCAAGAGTCTCTTATTCGTCGATTTTGTGAAGAGCAAACGTGTTTTCTTGATTTCTTTGGCCAATTTTTTTAGTATCGAGAAAAGAGAAATTGAACGATATTTTGTGTCTATTAAATTCCTCGTGGCTCATGTTCGTTATTGTTTCCTGATAAAGTATCAATATTGAACGACATTAATAGATTCAAACAAAAATTCACCAAGAGTCTCTTATCCGTCTGTTTTGTGAAGAGCAAACGTGCTTTGTTTATTTCTTTGGCCAATTTTTTTAGTAGCGAGAAAAGAGAAATCGAACACGTATATATTTTTGCCTAAAATCGATGGATCGTTCGACTACCCACCAGCATAGTTTCCATGAACGCTTCGATTCGTCTGTCGATAAAGCTTGGATGTCGATCACCCTGAACGACGAGTCGGAGTCCCTGCGTACACCCGCTTCTCCGAATACTGTTGTATACCATGTAACCGAGCTGCTCCTGCGTTCTCAGAATATTGAAGCACGGTCCGGAAATTATCTGACACAGCAATTGTAGATACATATTCGACTCCGTCGACTGCAATCGGCACTGCCAGTGTATTTCGACGCACGAAGATTTGTGAACGTTGTTCTCGATGCGATACAAGTAATTGGAGCCTGAAACGATTTTACTTGAGTCGATGGAAACTTTCGGTGAATCGAGGAAAAAATACGGCTTCGACATTGCTCACCCTCGTCCAGGCGGATCCCGCGATTGAGCATCATATGCTGCGGCAACAGTGGTACGATACGTCGATCGGGATTTTTACGTCCTGGTTCATGGAGTTTCGATTCCACGAGCCGAATGGTCTCCATAGCTTCCGACTTCTTCAAATTTCCATGAATGAGACACTCCATGTAGATAGACGTCAGCAAACGCGACACGAATTCCTCCAGATTCGCCACACTGATATCTGCAATTATTTCGAGATCAAGCATATGAAAGTACTCGACGCCCTTTAATACCGAGTGTTGTGTGCGCAGACATATATATATATATACACATATGTATACTAGGGTGTTAAAAAAAGGCATATTTAAAAAAATTTTCCTCCCACCTTTTTAGAGTACAGATTTCGGTCTCAAATTGAACTTCGCGAAAGGTGGTAGCAAAAAATTCTAAGAGGTCCCGCATTCGACGTTTTACGTCGTTTACGACGTTTAAAAAAAATGCGACACCTCTCAAACTTATATTGTCAGCGACCGCCGATCGCTGGATTTTTTCATCGATCGAAATATATAGTTCTACGGGGTGAGAACTTAAATTTTTTGTCATTTTTTGTGTTAAACACAAAAGACTTCGATTTAAAAATTCGCATATAGAATACTCTAAAATATCCAGTAGGGTGAATTTGTTGAAAAAAATTGTTCCCACCCCCCAAAAGTATAGATTTTAATCTGAAATTGAGCCGCGCGAACGGCAGGCCTAAGCAAAAAATTGTCGAATTTTTTCGGTACAAACGTTGAATGTGGCGCCTTTTAGGATATTGAGGAAAGCTGGAAGAAAGACTAGACAACAATTGACGTTAGCAAGCAGTTGCAGAGTTTGTGTTCTGTACAGAAAGCAGGTGAACGGTAACGAGAGATATGTGCGCGTTACGAGTATCGTTACGTCCCTGCCACGTTTTCGACAGTGCCAAGATGCGTGGAGTAAAAAAAGAGCGAGAGCTCCGAAGCGTTCGCGATACGCGCCGATAATTATAATCGCGAAACGAGAGCGTTTGGTGCGAACAAGATATTGTACAGATTATGATAGCTAATATAATATTATAATAGGTCTTTCACTTTTGATCTCCAAATTCTGGAAATATTTGTCGAACATGACGTTTATTCGAACGGAATTTAATCAGAAACTCTCTGATGGTTTAGAGGGTGGATTTGCTCGGCGATCCGTAGGTTTACTTACGCGCAATCGGTCCCAACAGGTCGTTTGTATCCCAACATTTATCCGCCAGCAGAGCGCGCAGATAGTAGTCGGTATGATTGCAAGGAGCCTCGGCGTTCCAATTTTTCAGGCATCTGATATACTGCAGCAAGAACGTTCATAAAAAGTTAGTTAATCGACACACCTTGTCCTTCACTCGTTCAACGGCACTTACGCTTTCCTTGTGTATCTCGAATCTCTTCGTGTCTATCTTGAAGTTCACCATCTCGTCCATTATTTTCTCCAACAATGTCCGATGCTTGTCGTGATATCCTCCCATCGATAACTGAAATTCATTCTTTTTTTTTAACTACCCTTCGCTATAATTATTTAAGCTTCAAGCTGATCAGTGAAAACTACTCTCTCTTTACTCCGAAAGCGTACTAAAAAGAAATTTCTTAAATATCTTGAATAGCATCGAAACCAAAGTTTAGGATAAAAAAAAAAGAAAAAAAAAACATTTTACTCACACTTAATCCGTATTCGCTGCAACCAATTTCCCAACTCAGGCCCGCGAGTCCCGCGTCGTAAGCGTACTCGTTTAGAGAATCCCTAACCAGCGTGATGTATATGTACGTCAAATTGAAACTCAATGGATCGACATACACACGAGGACTGCGAGGCAACGTTAAACAAAATACAATTATTCAAAGCTCATGGATGAAGAGTACGCGAAAAACATCCTGTGTCGCTGACCTGGTAAATTCGAACCTCAAGTTGAGTTTAGGCAGTAGAAATTCGTCGTCCTGCTTGAACCACACGCGCATTAACTCCGTATCCTCGATAATTACAGGATACTTTTCGTCGACAGATTTATCGGTTGCTCTTAGGACGAAGTCCTCGGGTATGAATTCGTTCTTCCTCGGATAAGAGAGCTCCGACGCTAAGCCCGGTTCGCTCCATCGATCAATCACTTCCTGGGGTATTTTTTCCTTCTTGTACTTGGTCCCGTACCAAGGTTCAGTTTCCGTGGCCACGTCCTCGAAAGCTTTGGCGCCAACGTAGACTCTGATCTTTTGAGGGACGAGATAGTCGTTGAGGATCCGATCGATGATGTCCGGCTGCCATTCGGTGAAGAGGTAGGGCCCCGTTAGCACCTCTTCCATCGGGTACATTCGCAGGTCTGGGACAGTTCCGTTAACGCGATGAGAGGGTAAACATTTCCCCGTGTAATCAAGGTCCATCTTTGCTATCCGCTTGTATTCCTGAAAACAAACGAAGGGAGGCAATTTACCGATCAATTCGGGCTTCAGGAACTTTCTTCGGGTAGTCGAAGGAATTTTGTTCGCTGACTAACCTCGTATATCCACTCGATCGGACCTTCGTCTCTCAACATTTTGATGTACTGAAACACCAGAGTTATTATGTCGTCCACATGTTTGATACCCTCCTCGGTAAGGTCGACATCAACGACGAAAAAGTTGCTACCACCTCTCGCGGATGTTTGGCTACCGGCCATCAATGAATCGCTCCAGCCTGCCTTCTTCAGGGCTGACAATACGGAGCCGTTGCCCTCGTGGCCCAGAAGATGCATGACGTAGTAAGCCGGCTGGATGACACAGAATTCAATGGTTTTCTTTTATTGTTTCGCTACTTTGATCCACTGTGATGAGACAAATAGTTAGTCGCATGAACCAACTGCATCATTAAATACTCTTCAGCTGTTAAGATCAATTAATTGGTTGACCCAACAAATGGTTTGGTTGGAACCAACTAGTTCGTGTGCAACAAACTTGTTATTGTTTCGCTACTTTGATCCACTGTGACGAGACAAATAGTTAGTTGCACGAACCAATTGCGTCGTTAACTACTCTCCAGTTGTTAAGGTCAATTAATTGATTGAGCCAACAAATTGTTTGGTTGGCACCAACTAGTTTGTGTGCAACCAACTTATGCATTGATACAACCAACTTATGCATTCATGCAACCAACTTATGCATTGATGCAACCAAGTTATGCATTGATGCAACCAACTTATGCATTGATGCAACCAACTTATGCATTCATGCAACCAAACAAACGGCTCGGAGAGTTCTTAACCACGCGCTTGGTTGGGCGAACTAAGTACCTTTCTCCGTGAGCTCTTAAGAGATAGGAGTTAGGTCTTACGGCACATTTGTAGTACTCGTGCAGGTCCGGCAGGGGAAAGGTCAGGTTCAAGTATCGGAGGTCCTTGATCGGTACAACGTACAGTTTAGTCTGACAGTGTTCCTCCTTGTAAGGATGTTCCGGCCACAACGGGGCTATGATATTTTTGTTCTCCACATTGGCGAATCTTTCGACTACCATTTTTTCCAACTCATCCAGACTCTCTGCAACACAGGATGAACACAGGATGAAAAAGGCTCTTCATGAGAAAATGGTTTAGTTTTTTTTTTCGGGAGTTATCTGCAAACCTTTTCCAAGAATGCTCAATGACATGATGTTGGACGAATACCAGGTGTTGTGAAATTTCAGAAGTTCCGCGCGCACATCGATGCCCATCTTTTTCGGCAACACATCGAGTGTCTCTCCGTTTCCCATGCCGAATTTCGAGTAGGGATGATTCGGATCGGCCGTGGATTTCTTCAGCTGACTGGTCCTGCAGGAGTCGTCAGCACGGTTCTGCTCGTACTCGGAACTAACGGCTTTGACTTCGAGGTCGGTCGCCGATTCGGTGAATAGCGGTTTCAGAAAAAATTGGGAAAATCTGTCCAAAGCCTCGTCGAGCTTGTCGGGGGTCACATCGAAGTGATAAGTCGTGCGGTCCGTACCGGTTGACGCGTTGCACGACCCCCCGTGCTGCGACAAGTACGTGTTGTACTCATTTTTGTCCGGATACTTTTCGGTTCCCAGAAACAACATGTGCTCGCAGAAGTGAGCCAGTCCAGGCAGCTCGGCTGGATCGCTCATGAAACCTGAAAATGATCGATGAAAAAAATATTTAAAAATTAAGAAAGAATAACAACACCAAGAACAACAATAACAATAACAGTGATCAGTAACCTTTCCATTAAGTTTCAGAATTATTTAATATAAATTACCAAAATGCATAGGAGGTGGAAAAGCAAATATTGGGTGAGTGGATCAGAGTTAGAATTCGATACCCGGCCAGAAAGAAGAGATTTTTGACCTGGTGGGAATGACCACAGGCCAGGCGCTGGCCGACGCTGTGCCGACACTGTCCCTGTGCGTCGCTTCCACTAGCGTGTATTCGCTTTCCCGTGAACCCCAATTGGCTCAAGGGAAAAGTACAGGGCCTTTGTGTAGATGAATAGACTGAGATGTCTTGGGTCTGGATCGCTACAAAGGGGCACCCGATGTACCTCCTGGTATACAACTTACAAGCTACGGATATAGCCATGTGGTGCCATCTGGCAAGGCCCGACCAGTTCCCTTCCCGGAAAGCAATCCAGAAGCGACCGGACGAGGCCATCGATGAGCCCGAAACCCGACAGGAACTCGTAATAACACTTAGCTATTTTCCCAGTCCGTAATAAACAAGAGACACATAGCGCGATAGAGAAGATCGATAGTTACCTATTTGTACTTCGAGGGCCGCCGCGCTCTTGTCCGTCTTCGGATCGCTTATCAGCAGAACCTTCATCTCGTTGGTCAGCAGCAGACCCCTGTAATCCCGTTTGTCATTCAGCGACTTCTCGATATTGTCGCACCGCTCTTTCACGGCGTCGTCCCGCTGCACTGTAGAGACCGGTGTCCTCATTTCGGATGCTTGGCCTCTTAAAACGTCGACAAACCTCATCGATTAGACGGGGCACACTTTGCGACCGCGACGTCAGGATAGATGAAACATGGATTGAGACGTCGATTTAAAGGACGTTTCAAACGTCGAGGTAAACTTTGAAATGTTACTTAAATACCGGAATGATATTAAGTACAAGATTTATTGCGTGGAAGTGCTATTGAAGGAGAGCGAACGTCGTACAACTTCGGGCCGTAGAGACGAACTGAAGAAAGGGCCTGACGTTGATTCATTCTAATCCGTCCCTGTATGGAATGTCATGCACGTGGCTGCGTGTGTCGGTGAGAGCGCCAGTTTATGTGTTGATGAGAGATAGCCAGATGAGGAAATTAGCTTCGTTCGTGCGTAGGGCGAAGGAGTGGTTGAACAGTCACCGGCGAATGAACACATGACGTTCAAGCGCGCGCATAAAAAACAAAGTCCAGTCGGCGGTTTTCCCCGACTCCGCTTGACAGTTTATTCACCTCTCGTTTCATCCTGGCAGCGAGATGCGTGGAGAGCCGACGACTCAAGTCGAACGCCGAATTTCAACGCACACAGATTCAACTTTTGTGACTGTATCAACATCCCTGGCGGAGATTTTAGAGCGTTAGGTCGGGCCCTGATAAGGCTTTTCTGTAGCATCAGCGCCATCTGTCACTGGAGTCTGCACTTTTTGGACGCATCTGCGAGTGCATCTACACGGAAACACATACTCGGATTGCGGATCCGTGTGCGTAGGCCCGCGGCGAATAGAGAAGACGAGAGTCGGAAACGACAGTGAGTCGAGTGACGATTGCGCAGGGTGCAAGACGTACGTCGAGTGCATTACCGCTAAGACTTATGTTGAGTGCGTTACCGTTGCAAGGCGTATGTTGAGTGCATTTCCGTTGTACGGAGTAGTGAGAACGACTACACTGAAAAAAAATATCATTGTCTCAAGTGAAATTCGCTCGCGGGCTGCCAAAGAAAAAAATTATTATTTCAATTCTACTTTCAATTCTTACAATTGCATACGTGTTTGAAATGATAATATGTCACTTTGGCAGTTTTGCCGTCTTTGTTTCAATATCATATGGAATTGTACAAATTGAAAGTAGAATTGAAATAAGAATTTTTTGCGTCAGCAGCCCGCACGCAAATTTTTTTTTCAGTGTATGATTACCGGCTACGAACATTATCGACCTAACTGTCGGTAAACGTAACGCGCCCTGTGACTGTGCCATTGAATCCCACTTAAACTTGAAACCCGACCTAAAACCTTCGCACTGTCTTACTCACTTGTTATCGGACGTTGGCGCCTCAGACTCCGTAACTCTGGCGTTTCGATGCAACGACGTCATCTCACTTTGCTTTCAGCATGAAGTAAATAAAAAATATAGCAAAAAAAAATAAATACACGGTTATATATTTATAAATGATTGTTGGATTTATGGCGTCACGCGCGGGCGTGAGGCGACTGTCGATCCCGGAGAGCACGCGTTACGGTTGAGATTTGAAGGTTACTACAGTGCCGCGAGAGAATGGAACCGCGACCAAGGAAACACGCCGAATGAATTGGGCAACGAAGGCCGCTACGTCGACGATTGTTACTCTTGCGTCACGGGAAAAAATTCTCCGTAGGCACGATCCGTCATTTTACACGACTGTTCGGCCTTACCGGGTCGGTCGGTCGCGACGTTGTGGTCAGCTGTGCCCCTTGACAGCGCGAAGCTCCGTGCGATCGATAGATCTCTATCGTTTCTATTTATTATTAGTGGGTGGGTCGGCATGACCGTCCGTGACGCACGGGGGTGCGAGACTATTTTTCCGCAAAAGCATCACGAACTGTTGTCCATGGAATGCACTCTAATCGCGAAAAATTGTATATCTAATAACCCGTGACATTTAACGAGGGACCTAAACCCAGCGGCTTGTCTTTTATCTGCGTCATTTGCGGCACTTCGAGTTAATTATTTCGGCCGTTGTAATTTTTTATTTCTCAGAAAAACGAACGATTGTGATCTAATCGCTCACGATTAGATAGGCAAAACCACTCCGGTTTCCGGTGTGCGTGACGTGGTCTGGGATTGTCCCGAGAACACTTAAGAAAATGTATTTCTTTTATCGGTCCGAGTTCCAATGCAAGCGCCGAAAAAAACTCGGTCCACTTTAACTGATCGTCACTTTATTATTATAAAAAAAAATTATTTATACCCTACAGTCCGACCCGGCAAAGTGCAACAGTTCGGACCGGAGTTGCACCATACGCGCACGCTCCACTCGCCGATCAACTGACTGCGCAGCCGCTCCCCACTCGACCGCTTCTTCTCTAGACGTATGAAGTTCTCTCTTCTTCGTGCGGGCTTTAGGTTTTCAATCCAACGGGCCGACTTTCACGAGATCAGCAGGGAATTTCGTTGTGTATCGGGTATTTAGTGGCATCTTCGAAGCCAGATGCTCTTGAGTGCCGGCTTGTTCGGTGTCCGCCGAGCGCGTGCTTCTCCTTCTTTTCCTCATGGCTGTCTCCCATAGAATCACGCGCGTGGAGTTGAGAACCGTGAACTGTCTCTAGTCTGGCGCGTGTACGCAAGCGCTGTTCTCGTTCCCCACTCGAAACACGACTGCTCCGGGCCCGGTTTAAATTCGGTACCGATCCGCTTCGAGTTGGGCATCGGAGAGGGAACACACGCAAGTGAAAGGGCATCAAGACCGCGGCTGGTGGTACACTGAGAAAAAAAAATTGGTTGGGTTAACCAAAAGCTGTTATTTGTTTAGTACAAATAAAGCATTGTTTTGTTAAACGGCTATTTGCTTCAATTTATTCAAAATTTGTTGACTGAAACAAACATTTTTGTTGTACGAACAAAATCCACCTTCGAATCTACCCAGGTAGAAATTTTCGCGCGTTACATCGGGGGCTGATAAGGTCCTGAGGAGGCCTGACAAGGGCCTGATAAGGCTTTATCAGGACCCTATCAGGGCCCAATGTAACGCTTGAAAATGTCTACTCGGGTATGTCACCGCGCATTTGCTTAATTCAACCAATTATTTTTCTGAGTGTAGAGATCTGGTGCGATTCGCGGGGTCGCACTTATCGGCGCTGGACAGTATGCTTATTGATTTTCTCGTAACTTACTTTCCTCGACACGTGTCGAATGCTCGATGACGCGCCTCGTTGATAACCCGCACGCCATGCGAGTCCACGTGGAAACCTCGTTTCAGTCCGTTCGCCCACACGGCCCGAGACTGCGGAAGAGTTGGTAGTCTGGCCATTTCCGCGCCGGCGCTGGTATGTAACTGCTAGCCAGACCCAACCTGGGCGATCGAGCTCGTGGTTGTGCGCCTATGTTGCGATAAACTCATCATTGCCGAGTCCTGTTTGCCTACACATGGAGGGAAGACACTTATCTGAGGTCACTCTGTTCAGCTTGTAGACTCAATTTCTGCAAAAAAAGGTTCCTCATCGCAGCTGAAGACTTTGTATCGATGACTTAAAAAAACGATTCTAGAAGTCATAATGTCCCTAGTGGGAGCGGCACACAGGGCCAGGATAGATCCGGCATTGGCCAGTGTCCGCCCAATGTCGGCCAGTGGTCGCTCAGCGTCGGCCAGCACCGGTCTTCTTTGATGTTCCCATCGGGGGTGGCGTTGCTTCCTGTTTCTCAAGAAGCGGCTTGAGATGTTGTTAGGGAGAGATTACGAGTTGAAGGAGCTTCGAACCGGTACATGAATATGTGAATTTTGCGACTCTACACATTTTTCCCATATAAAAAAAATTCAAAGTGAATTTAAAAATCTGACAAAATTCATACGTATTCATAAAAGTGATCGGATCATTTTCATAAAAAAAAAGTTAGGTTTGCAGGAGATTAGTTGAACAATTTTATTTTTCATCAATTTGTTAATAACATTTGTGAGTTATTATTATGCAAAATTAATCTTTTCAACACGTTTAATATGCTTGATTTTTTCTGATTTTTATACCAACGAGAAATGTTTGCAATTCCCTCTCATTTCTCCGAAAATTATGCGAACGTTATTCGTAAGGATTACCTTAAGAAAGGTAACAACCATGTGACCTATTCCCTTAAAGAAACACTGGCGCAGAGAGGGAACCTTTGTACAGAGATCGTACACTGAGAAAAAATAACATAGTAAAAGTAACAATACTGACTTTATTCCATAAAAAATAGTTCCCAGGGGGAACGTTTACATTTTCTAGTTACGACAGTGACAAAAAGTCATGTTTGCAACAATAATTATGATGTAACTGATTGAATATATACTGTCAAAAACTATCTATACAGACGTTCCCCCTGGGAACTATTGGCGTGGTAAAAAATACTATCCTTTTTCTCAGTGTATCGTAAAAGTGGTGAATATGACCCACCTCGATTAACACGTAAATCAATGATATATGGACCGGGCCATATTCCCCACTTTTACCTTATGCAAAACCCCGTTGCCGATGCGTCTCACCGGCGCCAGCGTTGGCGGAATTCGGACAATCTAAAGCGAGAATAAAAAGAAGGTAATTATCGGAAAAGCTACGTAGAACGCAACACGCTCGTCGGGACCAGATGTTAATTCCATTGAAACGTCATCGCCGGGAATCGCGGACGTTGAGACATGTCACACGTCGCGGAGAGAACACCGTGGCAACGTCGGGGAGACTTTGCCGTGAGCCAGCCTCGACTGTCACGTCGGGAATGGCTAAACACCCATCCTGAAATTCAGTCACCGTGTGCGGTTCCACGGTCGTGAGAGATGACGCGCTTTAACCAGTACGGTGCCGAGTCTGACATTTCGTGCTCGCACGGACAGCTTTCCGATGTACCCGCGACAGAAATTACGATGGAACAGGGAAACGGCGAACGGGATCGATCAGCGACAGTCAAACATATTAATTTCAACGTTTTACGTACCCGAGCGCGATACACCCCGATGAGAGCACGACAGTTGACTGACCATTTTTCTTCCCTTTTTTTCTCATCACTCGTCGCTTTCCAATAACTTTTTATTCACCGCGAAAGAGCTTCGTTTACCCGCGCGTATTATTTTTCTCTTTCATCCGACGATAATTACTCCTCGGGCACTTCGTTTCTCGCTACCAGAATGTTTTACTCGTTCATCGGTGCATAGGAAATATAAATTCGAACGGACTCGAGCTCGGTCGCGGTCGAAGCTGGTACTTCTGGTAATCGACAGTCCGATATTGCGATGATAAATTCCCAAGCTTTTTCCCATTCACTATTGAGAAGGGAGAAGGGGGAGAAGAGGAGAAGATTTTATTTTTTAATGAGAATTGTTGTTTCAAAAACCATGCATTATTTTTAAAAAAATTTCAATGACTCAAGAGAAATGCGCTGGGGGCTGCGGAAAAATATATAGTTATTTCAACGTTCTTCATAATTCTTACAACTCCATCCGAGATGGAAACAGGAAGATCTCATCCGGAACGTTTTGACTTAAGGAAACCCTCGCAGTTTCAATGCGATCGCAAACAAAGCATTATTTTTAAAAAATGTCAATGACTCAAGAGCAATGCGCTGGAAGCTGCGCAAAAATATATAGTTATTTCAACGTTCTTCATAATTTTTACAATTCCATACTAGATAGAAACAGGAAGATCTCATCCGGACCGTTTTACCCTTAAGGCTTCAGTCTCACGGGGAATCGTACGAATTGAAAGCAATCTATTTTTTTTTTCAGCCGAGACAATTTTTTTTGTTCTTTAAGGCGTAGATTTGAATCTCAACTTCCTGAATCTTAATTCGTTGAAGTTCATTTGCGTTCATTGCCCAAGAGTACGTGAGATACAAGACGGCGGGCGGCGGACGGCTAAAGGTGTCGGTGTTGTATCTCCTGTACTGCGAGGTGGTTTTGGGATAAACTTTCGGTATCTACTTTAGGGCGACGAAGATGAAGCTCGGGAGGCTCTCGGGACTGATGAGAGTGCGAGGAAGCCCTAGCAGTTTCAATCGGTTCGCAATTTTCTTTTTATTGCCAGTGACACAAGAGCAATGCAATATAGTTATTTCAACGTTCTTCATAATTCTTACAATTCCATACTAGATAGAAATAGGAAGATCTCATCCGGACCGTTTTACCCTTAAGGCTTCAGTCTCACGGGGAATCGTACTAATTGGAAGAAATCTATTTTTTTTTCAGCCAAGACAATTCTTGTTCTTTAAGGCGTAGATTTGAATCTCAACTTCCTGAATCTTAATTCGTCGAAGTTCATTTGCGTTCATTGCCCAAGAGTACGTGAGATACAAGACGGCGGACGGCTGAAGGAGTCGGTGTTGTGTCTCCCGTACTGCGAGGTGGTTTTGGGGTAAACTTTCGGTATCTACTTTAGGGCGACGAAGATGAAGCTCAGGAGGCTCTCGGGACTGATGAGAGTGCGAGGAAGCCCTAGCAATTTCAATGCGTTCGCAAACCAAGCATTATTTTTTAAAAATGTCGATGACTCAAGAGCAATGCGCTGGAAGCTGCGGAAAAAATATATAGTTATTTCAACGTTCTCACGGGGAATCGTACGAATTGGAAGCAATCTATTTTTTTTTCAGCCAAGACAATTATTCTTGTTCTTTAACGCGTAGATTTGAATCTCAACTTCCTGAATCTTAATTCGTCGAAGTTCATTTGCGTTCATTGCCCAAGAGTACGTGAGATACAAGACGGCGGACGGCTGAAGGGATCGGTGTTGTGTCTCCCGTACCGCGCGGTGGTTTTGGGGTAAACTTTCGGTATCTACTTTAGGGCAACGAAGATGAAGCTCGGGAGGCTCTCGGGACTGATGAGAGTGCGAGGAAGCCCTAGCAGTTTCAATGGGTTCGCAATTTTCTTTTTATTGCCAGTGACACAAGAGCAATGCAATATAGTTATTTCAACGTTCTTCATAATTCTTACAATTCCATACTAGATAGAAATAGGAAGATCTCATCCGGACCGTTTTACCCTTAAGGCTTCAGTCTCACGGGGAATCGTACGAATTGGAAGCAATCTATTTTTTTTTCAGCCAAGACAATTATTCTTGTTCTTTAAGGCGTAGATTTGAATCTCAACTTCCTGAATCTTAATTCGTCGAAGTTCATTTGCGTTCATTGCCCAAGAGTACGTGAGATACAAGACGGCGGACGGCTGAAGGGGTCGGTGTTGTGTCTCCCGTACCGCGCGGTGGTTTTGGGGTAAACTTTCGGTATCTACTTTAGGGCGACGAAGATGAAGCTCGGGAGGCTCTCGGGACTGATGAGAGTGCGAGGAAGCCCTAGCAGTTTCAATGGGTTCGAGAGGGTCGCATAATCTCTCCGATGTTTCGAGACGCGCGGTTCCCGGTCCTCGGGAAACGCGATGTACATCACTCGGGGCTTCTCGACTGTGCCTGGTGGGTGAATATTACGGGAGAATACCTCGTTGCCATCACTTGTCGTTGTCTCCCTGGCGTATGCCCTCGGGTAATACGCCGGGCGCGCTGTAAGACCAAGCTCAATCACTCGAAAGTCGGGCATAACTCGTAATCTCACCTTCCGCCTTCGCTGCCGCGGAATTTATGCTTCGCCCTGCCGCATTGTCATACCGGTGGCATCGAGACAATAAGATTGTTTTATCAATCACCGCGACAACCCCGGGTGTTGTTCCCCCAAGAGCCACGGAGCTTCGTCGCCAGTTGGGAATTCTCGTCGCCCTTTCCGGCTCACCTTCCGCTCGAGTCTCTTCGACTCCGCTCCGAAGAATTTGCAAAACTGCTCGGGGGAATCCCCGACAATTGTTTTCACCGTCACCGCTGATTCAGCGGGCAAGCTTCAATTCCAGGATCACCGAGCGCAACGAGATTTTGCCGATGATCTACGAAAGAGCGCCGAAACGGAAAGTTCCATCCGTTTGATTCGCAAAACTTAAATGCAGGCTAAAGTTGTTTTTTTATATTTACTTTTTGTAAAATTTATCAAAGGTGCACCAGGATCGCGTTTCTTCGTGGCAATAACACTCGCCCACCTGCACGGATCGACCATGCGGAATGAAAATGTAATCGAGCGGAACCCGTAGTACTTGAGAATTTTATCTCCGCAACTGCTTTTCTCTATATTGCTTTTTCTCTGAATTTTATTCATGCATACCTGCTAAACCTCTTCCCCGATACTGTCTACATACATGCATATAAGTATACACTTCGATATATATATATACATATATATATACATATGTATATATATATCAAAAATACATGTATAAATGTGTATATTTATACGTTCGGTTATATACGTTGCCTCACACGATACATAAACCTTCCCGACTACGACATATATTAATCTCGCGAGTTGTCCGTATTTCCCGTCAGCGGTGCTCGAGGAATATTCATCTCCATGCCCAACCAGCGAATCAAGATAGTCGTTTTGTCACTTCGCTAGACACACGTACGAGAACTACAAAAATTCATATCGGAAGTGGGCGCCAATTTTTCACTCAAAGGACCCTTCCTTTTTTTTATTTTTATTTTCTTTGTCCCATGCGAATAAAGAATCACTGTACGACGAACACCTGCCACCCGCTGGCGAATGCATTTCCGAGACTGCTGTGTAACACGTGAAACGGTGGGCGGAAAGAAAAGTGTCATCGTACCTACCGAGCCACATCTTTCTCTCGCGAGCGTAAAAAAAAAAACGAATGTACAGTTATACGTAGACCATCATCCGAAGCACTTTAAATCCTCGTGGCGGTCTGGCAGTTTCTCTTTCGTCTGTTCCTTTAGCAACCCTCTTCGGAGAACCACCCTTCTTCATCCTGCTGCCTTCCTATTCCTGTTCAGGAAGCTCTTCTTGCTTGTATACGCGTTTTTCCCTCCCCCCCTCCACAAAGCTCTTATTCCGCCCCTCCTCTTCACCCCCCCGCCCCTCAACCAGGCCGTACACTTTTCCTCCTCGCGCCATTTGCAAAAGTCTCCCGCGCTTCCGCCAGAGACAGAGATGAAATTCTCATTTCGCGGAATACCATTAAAGGCCCCGTTACGCGCGAGCTACTACGTGAGAGAATTTACCAACGAGAGTGAGTGTGTGTGCATTTAGTATGCATACGCTTAACACATGCACCACGGTAACCCAGACACGTAGACCGAACTTTCAGCAGCTTGCTCTCCCAATTTTTTAAAAAATATTCTCATAAAAAAAAAAAAAGAAAAAAAGAAACATAATAATAAAAAGTAGTTTACAGCAGAGCGCGGCGTAAATTGCGCGGCGATAATTCATTGCGGAGCGATTCGGCTGGAGTTGGCGTGTCTTTAATGAGTAATATTTTTTGTTTCAATTTAATTATTTTTATCGGTTCGTTAATGTGGATTCGATTATTGGGGCTGGCGGAAGCGGCGGAGTGTATCGGAAATTTCCGTGGCGACTTTATGGAGCGCGCTATCGCGGATATACCTGTATGACGATATTTACCGTATATTATATCGCACATAAGCGGGCCTGTTTTACGAGGCGGACGCGAAGCCGGGGATTTCGATGATAAAGCTCAAGTTTGGTGGGTACGTGATCGGGTTGGCGGCGGAGAGAGACAGGCCGATGGTTTTCGCCGATGTTGCTGCCGGTGCTGTTCGCCACCGATACGATTCACCATCGGCGGGATTATCTCGAGGAATATTCCCACCTACACATCAGGTTCTCTCGGTTCTGACGCTATCGATCGTGCTTTGCCTCATCGTGAGTTTAGCCCCGAGGGGCTGGGAGGGTGCAACGTCTTTGTGCATGTTCGTCTCGTAGCGTGGGAACGGATCGTGATAATAGGCTATATGCCTGTGCGCGATATTCCGGGAGCAGCTCCATAAACAGACGCAGGAGACGGAGGCGCCGCTTCGCTGCGTTTCTCGTTCAGTCATTGATGATCCTGATGGACACATCGCGGCGGAACGATCCTCGATCGTGTGATCACGAGCGAAACCACTCATCGAGCCTATCACTGTCCTTCCCTTTGATCCTTCCTATTATCGCCCTATCATACCGGGACGCACAGGAGGCACGTGAGCCTGATCGAATCGCAGATACTTCGGAGTGAAGTGCGCCGGCACTCTGAGCGTGAAGCCTGCGGCTCGGGCCACTTTCTTCGGTGGTGATCGGGAGAGCTGCATCGAAGCGAGGATTATCGGAATTTTTTATTTGTGAAGAAATAAATACCAATAAAATTTGAGGCGCTTAGATTTGGTCGGCGAAAAGCTTGTGAGGCATGTAACAGCGTTGGTGGAGATCCGATGTAAATTTGGTAAATTTGGACCTGATTTGGGCATCGCGAAACAAAGTCTTAAGAAAAAAAGTTGTACTTGGTCTCACCTAATTCATGGATTCAGGTTATCATAAAAGTGAATCGTGAATGGTTGGTATTGAATTCTGAAAATTACTTACGCAATGTCCAAATGTCAGAGAGTAAGGATAAAGTGGCGAGTGAAAGAAGTTTCTGGCGAACTTGTATAACTTGTCAAAGTACTGATAAAGTTGGTAGATTGAAATGTGAAGTCACCTATTCATTTTACGTACACAATGTAAAAAAAAAAAAAAAATGTATTTAACGTATCGGACTGTAAGTTTTTATGTAAAAATGGACCATCAAATTTAATGAACAATTGTGATGAACTACAATGTACTTTTACAGAGGAATTAAAGTAAATTATTGGCATCAAAGTACATTTCAAGTAAAATCAAAGTAAATTATCAAAAGTTGGCCAAAGGACTTCGGTCGATGGCTAATTAGCAATATGCGTAATAAGATTTCAGTTTGTTAAGCATAAAAAACTGTTACACATTACGTATTGTCAATAAATTCACTACCACTACTTCTCAAAAGTAAACTATTTCAAAACTTTTTTAATATACCGTACACTAATTTTCCATCCCAATTGCGCATGAAATTTAATATACCAGCACACGCATAAAAACTTCCAATACCACTATATTAAATTTCATAAGAATTCTTCCTGTACAGTGTAATTAAACAAGAGAAAATTGCAAAAAAAAGCTGCGCCAGAAAAGCGTCTCCGGTGGCGTGAAGTAAAAGATATTTTTCCGTTTCTCCTAATACACTATTGTGTACACGTACTTGAGTTTCCATCAGTCGACTCCGCCCCCGTCCCCGTTGTCATCCCTTTATTTCTCGTCGCGCTCGACGAGCCCGGTAAGTCTGTGTAACCGGATATTAGTTGGATACAGTCAGGAATGGAGTTTGTATCGCGTGGGATCGGCGAGGAGAATGAACTGCTGCGGGAGACAGTCACGTCCGGCAAGTTGCACCGAGAGGCACTTCTGCAGACAGGACTCTATCCTGTTCATCCCCCCCCCCCCCCCGGAGCCACCCCCTCGCCATTCTCTTTGCTTCCACGTCGGGCGAACCTCTGTCTCGGTTTTCTTTGCCCTTTGGCATAGCGAGTCAAGGATCCTCCTCAGGAAAAAAGGAAAACACTTTGTACGTATTTCGTTGCATCGAGGAGCCACCTACACAGTAACTAGCGGACTATTGTACGGTGAAACGTGTGTACCGAGAACACATCAATCTTCCCGAGAGTTTCTTCGTGCAAACATCGCGTAAACACACGATGGAATTTGTGCCCTCCCACGAGTGTGTTCGTCGGGTTCGTCATTGTGTCTCTGGACAAAAGCATGTCAACCTTTGGTTGGACTATCTTGTTCTCTTTCGGCCCGCTCCGGGAATCTCTCTTTGGCATCGTTTTGCTCTCCTCTTCGACTATCATTCTTCGATCCTGACCCCTCTTGCGCGGAGGAAGGGGTCTCGGGGGGTCACGAGCGATTTGTCATCCTTCGAGACGTCCGCGTGAAAAATCCCACGTAATACCATAATATCATTCGTCCCAGCTAGCTTCTTTCCATCATTCTGGTTCTTTGCGCTTTGGAGTCCACCATATCTGAGCTCCCCCTCCCCCTCCCCCGCCCCCTCCCCCCTCCTCTCCTTCCAACACCCGCTGCTCTCGTTAACCGAACCACCGTCCCAGGAGAGGCGAGATCGGTTTGTCATCCCGTCTTCAGTCAATAATCGATCTTCGATTCCACATAATGCATTTAACATGAGGCTCGCCCTATACACGTGGCAGATACATCGGGGCTTTAGGGGAAGATGGTCGAGTCCCGGACACCTAAGGGAGAACCTTAAATCTCAGTTACGAAGGGAAGTTTCCGTAGAAAAAGATCTACACTGAGAAAAGGAAAATGGTTCGGTTAACCAAAAGTGACATATGTTCAAAGCTGTTATGTGGGTGGTGCAAGTAAAGCAGTTCCACGATGGTCCGGCAGGCTGTAACATTCCAGCACCGGCCCCAGAATGGCGCTTTTGGCGCGGTCTCATGCCAGTGCTGGGGTGTAACCGCCAGCCAGACCTACCCTACCTGGGTTATTTTGTTGAATAATTTCGGAAAATCGGAATACGAAGTTTCGTACATCCAGGAAAAACATTTATTTGACGGCCACCGTTTATTTGCTTTAAGTAAAATATTTATATGTTTTAAATAAATATTTATTCAAATCAAATAAATATTTTACTTAAACCAAATAAACAGTGGCCGTCAAGTAAATTATTTTTCTGGATGTAAAAATCATTTGTTTTCAGTTTTTAATAAACCTGTCCTTTTATGTCCGGTCTCATTGACAATTGTAGTTTATTCCATTGTGTGTAAAACTAGAGCCGGGTGGCGCGATCGGAAAGTTAACAAATAAAATATTGTGGACGCTTGTCGACAATACGTTGTTGCAAAAATTACAAACTTTTTTTTTACTGCTTCGACAAACGACCCCCAATCGACACGTTGTTCGCGGAAACGCTTCGCGACCAGAGCAACACAACCAGCCAACTGTGCACCCCAGTTTTCTCCTGTATAACTTTTCCCATCCGGATTGTGAGCCACTCTGAGCGTCACTTACCGACCGAACTCGTCGACTCTTTGCAAATCGCGCTAGGAATAACATTTACCGCAAAAAAAAAAAAAAAAAAGAAAATAAAACAGAAAAAAGAGAAAAAAAGAAGGAAACATATTCTTGAAAATCTCCAACTCTATCCTTCGATTCCCCGCGCGGCAATCGAGCAGAGTCGTCGAGTACGTCGGTGCGTCAATAGAAATCGTCGCGATTCATGAAAATCGAATCACGAGGCGTTTCCGGGGTTGTGTACAACCCGAATAGAATGCAAGTAGGTTGTGTCAAGCGTCGTCGCTGAGTCAGTGGATACGAGCAAATAGCGCGACACACGCACACGCGGACTCGTGCATCCGTTGCGCCGACGGTAGTTTCCATCGGCGGTCGCATGTGGCGGTTCTCGTGAAATTTTCAGTAACACGATGCGCGGGCTCGTACACGCGCGGACACACACGTGCATCCACTTTTGTGCCCGTGGCATATTGGAATAGGTGTAGCAGTCTCGCGAATGCCCGTCGCGGGAATCCGCCACCGGATAGCCGTCGTCGAATTCTCGCGATGCTGAGCTCGCTGCGGGAATGCGCATTTTTGCACAATACCACCCGACGGAGTCTAAGTTCTCCTCTCAATCCGCACGCTTCGATTCCTTGAGGCTCCCCAAAGGTGCCGTCTGGCTTCCCGAGATCCGAGACCCCTTTGTCCAATCTTTTGTGCGACCTGCACAAATGTAGTTTCAATAAATTTTTACGGGAATGGAGCACGGAGATACGCGGTAAGAAAAGGAGGGTTGTTCGTACAAAGGTTGTATTGTTTTTATGTTCTTTGTCCACGGAGACAGATCTTTTTTTCTCGTTAACTTTACCATCTTTTGTGCGAACTTGCAACGGCCTCAGCGTCTTTATGTAGGTGTTAATTATTCTGCAAACGCGTTCTCTTTCGCACCAGCCCTTACATCCAGAAAAAATTATTTATTTCATGGGACCTGCAAGTAAATATTTATTTAGTAGTAGTAAATGTATTTATTGACAATAATTACACGGTATGGATGCTGGTACATTTTGACGATTACATATTACATATATGCTGCCAATTGGCTTCAGCAAATATTTATTTTATTTATTTATTTAAATTAAACAATTATTTATTTTAATCAAATCAATGTTTATTTAATTCGAATAAATATTTATTTATACCGAATAAATATTTATTTATACCGAATAAATATGTATTTGCGGGGCGCCGGTGCAAAGCTTTTTTTGTTGTGTATTTCGCATCCGGGACATTGGATCCGTGGGCTCGACTGCCGCGATCGGGTCCTTACCCTCGTCGGGCGAACGTCTGAAGCTGACGGTTGGGCCAACCTCGAGGCCCACCATCCCACCATTGGCATGCGAGCTTGCCCCGATCATCTATCGAGCCTTGGATGATAAGCCTGGCGGCAGCTTATTATATATTGGCCCGAAGGTTATTCATGAAGCTCATCCGATAATTGGTTCTCAATGTACGTCCTCGATAGGCTTATATAGGACGAGAATGGTTTTAACTTATACTTTGTTGAATATTGTAAAATTTGAAATATCCCTATTCTTTTTTTACGGTTCGCATGCCTGTAAGAGACGATATTTTGTATATTTTCACTTGCGAGAACTCTCAAAGCGATAACGCTCAGTCAATGTATCGCCTAAGCATTTAATGACTACGAAGTATGGAACCCAAAAATATTAAGTATCTTTTGCGAGAGTTAAAGACCGTGTCATTTCTCATTCTTTGATATTTCAATAATAATTTCAATAATAATTTCAATAATAATTTCAATAATAATTTCAATAATAATTTCAATAATAATTTCAATAATAATTTCAATAATAATTTCAATAATAATTTCAATAATAATTTCAATAATAATTTCAATAATAATTTCAATAATAATTTCAATAATAATTTCAATAATAATTTCACGAATCGTATATGAAAGTGTTAAAAAATTGAAAAAAAAGATACATCCAAAGTTGGCAATCCCTTTCTCTCGCAGACGATCGTACGATCGACCGAACAATATTCGCTAAAGACAAGGTTAGATTTTCCAGAAACGTTTAACAACTTAATATTCTATTTTTATTATTATTTATATATTTATCATCCCAGTGACCGGATTTCACCTGCGGCGTGTTAATCAGCACCGTGAACTTTCCGCGTGATAGAGATCGCGCGTAAAAGCCGATGCTCTCCCATCGGGATATTATAAACTACCCGCGGGGTTTTTTCTGCCCCCCTCCCGGCGAAGATTCCCGCACGAATGGATGAGCGCCCGGGCGAACTTATAGCGTCGTGTGTATGGATCATATAACAGCCGGGGAGACGCGGCGCGGCGATAGGAGAAGTAGAGCGGCAGGATGGAAGTTTGTATCGTAAAAATAGCGAGTTATAACGCGGAGATAGCGTCGGCTGGGGGAGGCCGCGGAGGGTGGTGGCCGCGCCGTTGAGAGGGTAGGAGCGCCAGCAAGAGCGGCGCCAGGATGGCAGGGAAACCCGCTGCAACGGTCCCGGGCACATCGCAGCCGACGCCCCGGCTTATATAAAAAGTCTGTATCATATCGCCATTATAGGAGAGAGGTACGCCCGCAATGCAGACCTACCCGAATGCGGGCAAGAAGAATAGTCACGTGTCGAACAGTCACTGTGCACACATTCCGGTACTTTCCGTAGTCCCAGCAGCTCACTCTGGCCAGATTTTGTATTGACTCTGCAGGTCCTATAGCCATAGAGACGGCGCCCAGTTGAACCCCAACCGAAGACTATATATAGATAGGGGAGAGCGGTGCAAAATGGGGGAGTGGGTCAAAACGGGATAATGGGACAAAACGCAATTTTCCAATAATTTTTGGGATGATAGCGGTGATGGTAAGTGGGGCAAAACGATGTTGAAAATCCGGATGTATCGTTGGGACAAAATGTCTCATCCAAAAATTATTGGAAAAGTGAGTTTCGTCCCACGGTCCCGTTTTGCCCCGCTGTCCCATTTTGCCCCGCTCTCCCCTACATATACGTGTATAGAGCGAGTGTACTTATACTTCGCGTTTACCTTGGCAGGTGGAATGCTTTCGACGAAGAAGAAAAGAAACCAGAACACATGAGAAGTTGGTGAGATTTCAGCGCTATTTGGAGCACGGCAGGACTATAGGCCATCCATCATTATTATTACGGTCGCGTGTCGTAAAGTCGCGTAGAGTAAAATGGTAATGCATCTGCATTCGGTTGACGTATTTCCCCGAGATTCCTCGGTGGTTTATGTATCCAGGAATATATTAATTTTTAGTGCCGAGAGTCCGCTCGACAGCTTGCGGCTGTAATGTCGGATACGTGTGGGTTTATAGGATCTTTTCGGGTTTATAATAAACTGGGATATAGGTTGACGTAGAGATGTAATGCGGGATAGAGTACATCGGTACGTTTATCGCTGTCGAACTCGTCCGGGGTGGTAAGAGTCGAAAAGCTTCGCTAGGTACGAATACCGCGAAGAGATAGGGAGACTTTATGTCGTATCGGAGTGTACGCCGTTTCCAACCCGGCGTAACGTTACATCGATGGCACTTTTGGTACTCGATTTATCGTGCCCGTGATCACTGCCCGGGCGTTAAAGTCGCAAGAGCCGATCACACAGCCGTATACATAGTTTCGATGGCGAGTTTACTTTATATAGTTTATTTTAGATCGCTTTGACGATCGTGCGCGAAAGCGAACGAGCGATGTGTGGGAGTCGCACGACAGCGTCGTCCCGCAGAAAACACACATGGAGGTTGCCTCGACCGGACGCCCGCGGACGATCGCGTCGTGTGAAAAAGGCTTGAGTTGTGCAACGCCGATAATCCTCTCTCGTGGATTCCTCGAATCCGTATTTTTCGCGATAAATATTGAACAATCGATTCGTTGAATATTGCGCAACTGGTCGGATCAGAATCCCTCCTTTATTTTAAGTCGACGCGACACCTTCTCCTGCCCACTCAAGCCGGGCTTTTCCTGCCCACTCAGACGGTAATAAAAATTGGAATACATTTTTTTTTTTTTTTTTTTTTGGTGCTGAACATCCGTGATTAAAAGAGGATTCTTACTTGAAGCGGATATTAATTCTGCTTCATGTGAGAATTTTCTTCCGGTTCTAGGTGGTCAGGAACATAAAAAAAAATCAATTACAGTTTTTATTATCGACCACGGTGACTCACTGGCTCTTAAAACGAAGTGAAACAGACTCAGTTGCTAGCAAAAACTGTAGTGAATGGCATTCGGAGATGGCAGACATTTCGCGAAAAAGCGAAGTATCAGCGGGTGCAGAATTCAATACCGCGTCCGATGAAACTTCGCTTTTGACCCAAATGTCAACAATTTTTAAATGGCGTTGATTCAAAAAATGCAGCTATCTCCCTTGCACTCATATTTCGCATGGTACATTCTTCACCCACCTTAAAGTGGGGCTAAACCTCAAAATATTTTGAAAACTTTTCTCTCCGAAACGGTTTTACAAAATAAAAATAAAATTGCGGGTCGCACTGTGTGTTTGATTTACACGGTACGCACCCAATTCGTTTTTCATTTAATAGAATCGTTTCGGAGAAAAAAGGATTCAACATTTTAGCGCTGTCTCTCTCGCACTCATACGTGTCAAACCTTCCCTCAAGGCGACGTAAAACAGACTCAGTCGCTGACAAAAACTGCAATGATGTTTGCGAAAAAGCAAAGTATCAGCGGATGCAGAATTCAATACCGCGTCCGATGAAACTTCGCTTTTGGCCCAAATGTCAACAATTTTTAAATGGGGTCGATTCAAAAAAAATTCAACTATCTTTCTCGCACTCGTATGTCACGTCGTACATGTTCCTTGCCTTGCGCAGCTCGGGGATACGAATCACCATTCACTATGGTCCATTTGTGGATGAAAGTTTCTATAAAAAAAATAAATAAAAAATAGCGCTCATTTGACTAGCGCGGAGCGCTCCGAGCAGCCTGACTGGTAGCCTGTCGGAAAACGCGAGTCGGTACTAAACGCGGGTGCACACGGTCGCTTGTAGCGGGGAAACAGCGAAAGCGTCCGGAGTCCCGTGGAAACGAAGGAAAAGCGCTAATGCATCATTCAGTCCGACTTCTCCACTTCGCCTGGTGGTACCGTATTAACGTCGAGTTAAGCCGAGCCATCCTCAAGTCTCACTCCCTTATCGACGTTTCGCTTCGCTCCAAACTTGTCGCCTTTTTTTTTCTTCTATTTTCTCCCCGCCGTATCCGAGAGCCGCGATACACCGTAGCGTGTCCTCTTCGGTTTCCCTCTTTCGCCCGACCATAGAAATCGCCTGAAAGGAAATTAATGTTGTTCTTACTCTGCGAATAAATTCATTGAGAGGACTTTCATCGACGTCCCTCCCTTTCCACCCCTTTCGACCCGTCGGGGGGGGGGGGGGGGAGGGGGTAAAAAAGATTATTCAATTATCGGGATTGTGCCCGCGAGGTAAATGGTCTTTGAGCAATTGGCGGGCACGAACCGGGGGAAGCTCCCCCCCCCCCCCCCCCCCCGCCGCTGCTCGGGCTATAGTCTCGATTTGATTAAAATTCGCGATGCTTTAAATTGGATTTTTTTTTATCTTCGAGTACTGTACAGCTCGACTCATCGCGAGTATCCGAAGGAGAATTCTTTCTTCGCTCCCCTTCGATCGTCGTTTTTTTTTCTCCCCCCTACTTTTTTTTTTTTTCGAGAACAGAAAATTTCTTTCGTTGATGATTTTCGTGAGAGGCTCTCTGGAGCCCCCGGTCTCATATTTCATTCCGGCCTCGTGTGTATACATATATGGTACAAAGGTGACGAGGACGAATGTAGTTAGTGGAGCGAAAATGGAAATTGGAGGCAGGGAGGGACGATATATGTGGGCGCGGGTCGCAGCATACGTTCGCCCAATTCGGGAGAGATATTCGTCACCTGGACGTGTGAAGCGAGAGGGAAAATAATGCCGGGGCGCGGGGCCGGAGGGTAGGAAGACTGAATTTTTGGGGCTAGGGTGAGGGCGAGTCGTCGAAGCTCTCCGGGAAACTTTCGGGAAGTGAGTGTGTCCTTGAGCTTAGTGAGAAAAAAAATCGATTTTTCAGAGCGACGAGCCACGAAGAGGAGTCAAGGAGGCGTTCGCAACCCCTATCTTTACGACGCACCACTTGTTTACCGTAGGCGGGCGATAATCTTCGATGGTTGACGCAACCCTCCTTTGGACCGAACGAGAAACTCCGTCCATTCTCGATCCCCCCTCATTACGTCGTCTCTGTCTTTGCCACCTTTTTTTCGTGCGGTGGCTCGCCTTCTCTTCTTCCAGTCTCAACCCTCACCCCAAAAACACCCTGGGTGAGCCTCGTTTTAAATTTTAGCCCCGTGGATGAAACTTTGCCGTCGTGACTTTCCGCTCTCAGCCCGTAACACATTGGCTCGTGTATTATCACGCTTTGGCGATTGCGTATAATGCGTCGGCGACGGGAAATATGGAACGGGGTGGCGATATGGAACACTCGCGCTTTCGATGCGTTTGGACACTTTTTATTTATTTATTTATTTTTTGAACATTTAATTGGATTTATTCAATCTTTGGATTTAAAGCTGAGATGTTAGCCGCACAGTAAAAAAGATTTGTACATTCAACTAACTTTTTTGTCCACAAACGTCCACAATTATTTTGTTGTTAATTTTACAAAAAAAATATTCGTGAAATGAACAGACAATTTTGTTAAATGGACAAGATTTTTTTTTGTAAAATTAACATGAACATAATTGTGGACGTTTTTAGACGAGAAACTTTGGTACCCATTTTACTGTGCGATATGGAACACACTCGCGTGTTCACATTTTTTTTAGTTTTATTTTTTAAACATCGATTTACTGAGATTGATTTCATTATTGAATTTAACGGTGACGCATTGGCATGGATTTACTCGGAGCACTTCTAGATGCCTTTTTGCAAAGAAAATAAAGAAAATAACAAAAAGTACCTTTGCTTCGTCGACCTTTCGCACAGTAAAAAAAAAAATATAATCTTTATTCCTGAGCCGTTCCATTTTGCCCCGAACTCCGCTCCAAGTACTTCCAGGTTGGCAAGGGTGGTGCGCAGTTTTGGTCTATACACTGGATCACGGTGCATGAACACGGTATACGAACTCTAGCCGAGACATAGAATTACAAAGTCTCGGAGGGTTCGAAGAGGCACGCGGCAAAGCCCATCGTCAGGCTGAAAACCTTGCGCCGAGGTTGCCGGGGCTGCTGGAGGGTTGGTTCGCCGCGCGCAAGGTCAGCTCTTCACTTGACTAATCAATGGTGGCGTTCGGCAATTTTATGGTCCGACGGAGCGAATTACGCCGAGAAATTGGCGGACTCACTCCACGTCGCCCCTTCCGGCTCTCTCGGCTCTACACTCCCTTCTTCTAAAAATTTCCACGGCCGTGACGTGCGTGAGCTTTGCAGTAATTGCTCTAGAAGGGATGCCTCAAAAAATCGCCCCTATAATTATCGAGGGTGGAAGCGAATAATTTTATGTTTCTAAACGAATAAGAAAATAGCCTCAACATTTCCCGCCACATTCGTCACAAGGCTCGATCCTGCATTAGAATACATACACACAAACGAGATTAAAAACAAAAAAAGTTCGACCGGAAAGAAGCAAAATGAAAACATATCGCCGAAAACTCCCCGCAGCATCGAGTTATCGTCCCGGCTCTCACCTCAATTCGATTCAATGCACAAGAACGATGGTGCATCGATGCAACTACACGAGCGCACAAAAACAATAATTGCTTTAGAAGCACAGTAAAATAGGTACCAACGTTTCTTGTCTACAAAAGTCCACAAATCTTTTCTTGTCAATGTTACAAAAAAAAAATTTCCATTTTGCAAAAATATCTATCAACTTTACGAATATTATTTGTAAAATTAACAACAAAATAATTGTGGTCGTATACGGACAAAAAAGTTTTCTAAAATGCACAAATCTTTTTTACTGTTATCGATGCCTAAAAAAATCGCCCCTACAATTATCGAGGCTGGAAGCGAATAATGTTATGTTTCTAAACGACCAAGAAAATAGCCTCAACGTTTCCCGCCACAATCGTCACAACGCTCGATCCTGCATCCATAGGGGAAAAGTGGTGAATATGGACCACCTCGGTTAACACGTAAATCAGTGATATATGGACCGGGCCATATTCCCCACTTTTACCCTACATACAAACGAAACAATTTTTTCTTTAAATTCTACCGCAAAAGAGCAAAACGAAAAGATATCGCCGAAGACGCCCCGCAGCATCGAGTTGTCGTCCCGCCTTTCCCCTCAGTTCGATTCAATGCACAAGAACGATGGAACGACAGCGCTGCAACTATACGAGCGGAGAAGAGCATAAGAGAAAAGGAAAGAAGCGCAAAAAAAAAATAGAAAAAAAAATTGAAGAAAATGGGCAATCGGTGAAAAGCTCGTTTCTTTGAAAAGATCGTGGGCAGGGGGCCGGTCGGTCGTCGACGGGGTTCTTCCCGGTGCGCGACCCGCCGAGAATCTCCCCCGAGCGAGGTGAGGTAGAAAGGAGAGTCGAGAGCCCGTCGCGCTCGATGTTGCAAGTTCGAAATCTCTGTGTGAGCCTCGACGGGACTCGTCGAATATAACCGAGAGGGGCTTTCCTCGATAGAGAAGCCGGGCGAGCGAGAGAGCCGAGAGGAAGGAATCGAGAAAGAGCTTCTGAGGCGGAGAACGAGATAGAATGGAGAGCGCGCCCGATTTAGCCCGGTCGCCGGAGTCCGCGTGGATCGATGAGCAGAGACACTGTGGAGGACGAAAAAGATTGAGATCCGAGCTTGTGAAGCGACCGGGAGGAAAGCCCGGCGAAGAGAGGAGAAGAAACAGCAAAAGAGAGCCTCCGCACCGGGAGGGGGAGGGGGAAAGGGGGGGGGAGAAAAAAAAGGGTTTGAAAGGATAAAACGTTTACGCTCAGCTTCCGAAAGAGATCCTGCTACGAGCCTTTTTATATTCCCGTGGAAAGCTTAATTTGATGAAGTATCCCCGGTGGTAACTGATTGGACAACGAAAAATAGGGTTTCAACGTTACCCCGTATAACGAGCTGCTCTCTCCGCGCTTCACCGGGGCATCCCCGCTCCCGGGCAGCTCCGAAGCTGGGCAACCATATCGCTGAGAACGTACGTTTTCCCACCCTCTCCAATAATTCACGCCATTCCGGGCACTCGCGGGCTTCACATCCTTTAGTCCTCCCCCCCCCCCCCCCCCGCGCAGCTTTTCGCCACCTTGCTACGTGCGCCAGACGCTACCTGCATGCATATGGAGCGCGCATGCATCGCTTTCGGATGATGGTAAAAAGAATCTTCGGAAAGAGTCAACATTTTCTCCGTATAATTTTTAATTAAGTAACCGCATTGGGTATCGAGTTTTTTTTTTAATCTTCGATGTTTCTGGATGTAAAATAGACTATATTTTTCTTAAGTTTCCGGATGTTCGAGGGAAATTGAAAAAAAATGCGATGCGAAGTCGCGAAAGGGTTGTTTTTTTTCGAACTTACAAATTAGCGGGGTTAAAGCTTCGTTCGTTTGGTAAGCAAACCTTCGATATTTCGGTCACTTGTTCCCATTCAATTTAAAACAGCTCGTCGCTAATTGGCTTACTCCCAATTTACTCTGTTCCATTCGCCCCGGTGAATCGTCGAGGTAGTTTAATTAAAGCGTCAACAACACGTTATTTACGCCGGCGCTGGGGGAGGTTCGTTATAATATTTTTTTCGCTCTTTTGTGGGCGGAGAAAAATTACGGATGGGCGAAGTTAAGTGACGAACGATGAGAGGAGGGGGCTCGAAGTTTTTCGTAGACGAGCCGGCTGGAGGGAAAGAGGAATGGATGGATAGAGAGAGACAGAGAGAGAGAGAGAGAGAGAGAGAGAGAGAGAGAAAGACGGGTCGTTCGAGTAGTAAAGCCCCGTCGAGGGAATAATCTCTGTAATGAATTACGGGTAATCCCAGAGCGGATTTCTTGGTCGCGGAGGGCTCAACGAGGATCGATCCTCACCGAGACACTCCGCGACACGCTCTCCGATTACGTACGGTACGCACATCCTCCAGAGCTTCAGAATAATGCGATTGCCGCGACACAGCTAAATCGACGGTTTCACGTGTAATTATGCCGTCCGCGTCGATTATCCAACGATCAGTGCGGCGTAAAGTAGGAATTTACTCCGAAATTTTCTGTAAAAAAAATCATAAGAATACGTCCGGTGTGAACATTTGATTTCATTTTTTATACCCAATCCCAGGTGCCATTTTAGAGCCGCGCTGACGTTGGATCACATCGCGCCTATTTTACTTTACGCACGCTTCTCGTACTTTACGCACGCTTGTCGTAGTCTACGCACGCTTGTCGTACTTTACGCACGCTGCTCGTACTTTACGCACGCTTCTCGAATTTTACGCACACTTCTCGTACTTTACGCACGCTTCTCGTACTTTAGGTGCGCTTCTCGTACTCTACGTACGCTTCTCGTACTTTAGGTGCGCTTCTCGTACTTTACGCACGCTGGCTCGACGCGCCACAATCAGCAGTCACGGAGTATCGCAAAGTACTATTTGGGTACTTTAAAAAAAGTAAATAATTAATTGTAGGAGAAGAAAAATATCATGGGGCATACGATTGTAAATGTCATTGCGCAATTTTACAGTCGACGGTCGTCCATCGGCGAATGGCTTATAAAATTTACCGGTAAGAAGGCACGAAAGTATGGCACCGGAATGTCCGTTTCCTGGAGGGTCGATCGGTGTGCCGCTGTCCTCACAGCCGGAGAGAAGAGATGAAAAATGTCGTCCTCCGGGCTGCAGCGAAGAGGGTGCGGGCTCAATTGGCCATTTCAACTCCGATCACGTATCCGGAATATCCGCCTTGGATGTAACTTTTATAGACTCGATTGGAACTTTGCGCCGTGTAATTTTTGCACATAGAACGTAACACTTTCTTCCACGGTTCACTCCGAGCCTCGATGGTCGGTGCATACTGTTCGATTCTGGCGCGAAACGCGACACGTATCGGTAACAGGTTAAATAAAGCGGTACATTTTTGCATGTTGCTATCGCGTCCAGTCGCGGATTTGAGGCTGATGAACAAAAATTATTGGTATGGAGCTTAAATCATAGCGTCAATGTTGCAATCGCTGGAAATCCGAAAAAAATATAAAGAAATATCTGACCAAACAAATTAATTTGGCAAATCCGAAAGATTTTTGTTATATTTTGTCACCTGTAAATAATTTTTTTTGCTAAGGCGTAAAACCGATTATAAAATGATGCGTCGTTATCATTGAATTATTTTAAAATAGGCGGCTTGCTTTTGCTTTAGCATATTAGTCTAAATCAATATTTATATTTCCGATACATATTGCATGTATACGCAATACATGATTAAAATTATTCACTTTTTACAACAACTTATTGTCCACAAACGTCCACAATTTTTTATTTTTTAACTTTCTAGTTTTACAAACAAAAGTACAAACTAAAATTGTCAATGACACGGGAAATAAAGGGACATGTTCGTGTATTCAAATAACTGACAAACGATTTTGTCACTTATTTAACAAAATTATTTTTACGAAATTTCGCATTTCGATTTTACGATTCTTTTTTTTTTTTTACTGTGTACGATGTTCGCTACACCGCACTAGTATCGCATAATATTTTATGCAACGAATGCAGGCGAAGTGCTACTCCGTGCCCGCTGATTGTAACGCTGTACCGCGTGCATAAAGTACGAGCAGCGTTCAATAAATTCCAGAAATCGCACGCAAAAGAGCCGATCTGCGCCTGCGCAGGAAATTTAATAAACTCATGGCTGCAAAGCGCCACTTCCGCCACTCTCGGCAGGCACGGAAAGTAGCGCTTTTCATTCATGCGTTACGTAAATAGATTTATACAAGATTCAGCATTTTCGGTCGTCAATTTTTTTTCCTCAGCGCTGCGATGCCCCCGAAGCTCGGCTCCCCTAAGCAATTACTTAGGCTGTAGCAATATAAACAATTGCTGTAGGCAAATGGCCTAAATTGCCTATGCCCAAATCCATCACCGATCGCGTCCTGAAACATATTTATTTCATTTGTTATTTTTATTTTACGTCAAATTCCACGCCACCGGCGAGTGGTTTGAGGATTAACTGTAGCGTAAACGAGTGGATTTGATGGCATGCGATGTACCGAGTGCGAGTAAATAATTTCGCGCGAAAGCGCTCGTACAGCCCAGAGACTTCAGTTTAAAAAATAAAAATAAATAACGGGGCTACCGACTCTGGCGCCATTGCGTTTAGCGTTAGCGGAAAACGAAATGGAAGAGTGTGTTGGCCTCATGAGATGCACGTATGAGCGAGGCTGCTTTAAAATTCATTGAGCATCGCTAGTGAGAGGGCATGTGAAAGGAGGAAAAAACGAGAGAAAAAAAAAACACCAAGAATCGCCGTGCGAAAGAGCTTGAATAAAACCCACGTTACACTATGTTATAGTCGGGGTAAACGAACGAACGTTGTTTTACAACCTAACAAGCTTCCGCAACGAGTTGCGAGTTAGTTTCCGCATTCCTGTCTGGGGGGGAAAAAAGTGTAATTAATCCCGTTTCAACCGGGCGTGTAATATTCGTGTCTTTTTTAGTTCATCCCTCGCCACAAGATTCGCCCAAGATCCTCCGCCGCGGATTCCCGTACCGCGCGATTTCCCGCACGATTTATATCCCGCGGCGAAGATTTTCAATTTTCCCCCCCATTCGCACCCGAATAATTGGCTCGCGGGAATGAAGCCCGGAAGACGGAGAAACTTCGAGCCACAAAGTTTAGTAAGAGATAAATATTGCTCTGTGTACGCAATCGCGGCGAAACATTCTCTTGATTGTACAACCGGCGCACAAAGTTCCTAACTTCCATCTTCCGCCCCCACTCGTCCGATACCTTATTTCTCTTCGACTGATTCGCTCCCAACTGACTTTCACACTTACATATATATAGGTATATATATATATAAATATATATTAGGGTGTTTTAAAAAAGGTTTTTTTTTATTTTCTTTCCACCTTTTTAAAGTGCTGCATTTTTTGGGCACCGACGTCGAATGCTGCAAATCTTAGATTTTTTTGCTAGCGACCGACTTTCCTGAGGTCCAATTTGAGATCGAAATCTATACTTTAAGAGGATGGGAGAAATTCTTTTTTAAATGTCCTTTTTGTGAAACTTCCTAGTATATATAAGATATATATATATTTATATAAGATATATATGTACATATATATAACTCAGCGACTGTACTGCGAGACCATATAAGAGACACGGATGGTACGGGGAAGGTAGAAGGTAAAGGCTGAGACGGAGGTTCGCCCGCGCGCGTTTTCAGCCCTCCCTCTCGGTGCTTTAACTTTATCGTACAGTCGTAAGATTTCGTGGCTCGCTCGGTCGAAGCTCCGGCGGCTCTTCCCGTGCGAGATGCCGCTTGGCTTTCGAGCAGGGTTGCGGCTTCGACGCTCGTTTTTCCTCCGACAAACCCCCCGCCGTTCCCCCGCACAGATAGGATTCACCCATATCCGACTGAATGAACACCGAAACTTGCCCGGATACAGCGGGAGTTCTCATTCGTTGAATTATCGACCTCTTCCGAAAGCCAATTATTTCGTAGATTCCATCGAGCCGAAGCTATGTAACGGCGGGCGGGTTATCGGGGGGTCTCGACCTCGCCGGAATAAAATCAAATCCGGTTAAGCTCTACACGCTGTAGCACTCGCAGGATGTAAGACGAGTTACAGTCGCGTTGAAACTTTGCGCGATCCTCGGGAAAATCGAGATCTTCGACTATTGTCATTTACGGAAAAATTTTCGTCGTAACCGTTCGATTTGCAATTTTTTTGAAGTCCCTATAAAATCGATAGAAATATTGAAATACGAAAATCAATGCTTTTAGCGAAATAGGTCAGAGAAAAAAAAAATTGGTTACTCAAGGTTCAGAAGTTACATCCGATGTTTCTTCGCTTCATTTACGATAATCGTTTGGCACGAAGAGTCGCGGCAGAAGGGTTATAAAAATTGATCTCGCCGATTGCTGTTTCCAAAATCTATAAAACAACTCTGTACTATAAAAATCTATAAAATATCGGCACATTTACATCTCTACCATTCACAACTCTATCTAAAGACAGCTCTAACAACTCTACCAGAAAACATCTCTACCATATTGCAGCTCTACCGGAATTGAAATAAATAATACAACTCTATCGGAATACAAGGCTAGGTCGTGATAGAGTTTTATTTCAATTCCGGTAGAGTTGCATTTCAAATCCGGTAGAGTTTTATTTTGATTGTGGTAGACTTTTTAACTGTCTGGCAAAGATTTTAGTAGAGTTCTAATACGGTAGTGTTGTGAGAGGTACATATGTAAATGTGCCAAAATATCTATTTACTATGATATCTAGGGTAAAAGTGGTGAATATGGCCCACCTCGATTAACGCGTAAATCAATGATATATGGACCGGGCCATATTCCCCACTTTTACCCTATTTTCTATGTGGTATGAAAATCTATAAAACATCTATACACAACAAAAATCTATAAAAAACCGTCTTTCTGTATTTTTGTTTCCAGATTTCCGAACGCAGTGGACGGATGCAGCGAGTGGTATGAGTTTCGATGGCCCAGCAGGAAATCAATTCGCTCGATGGCTACGCGATGTACGTGGTAAGAGTGTCGAGTGGCGAAAGGAATAAGATGAACTGGATTGTGGTGCGGTGAGAGGTCGAGCGAGAGAGAGAGAGTGTGAGAACGTGAGCGAGCTTCACAGAGAGTTGTTGCCAGTGGAACCGTCGCGAATAGTGGTTGAATCCATCAGCATCGAGAAGCCCAGTGCGAGGGGTTTGGGACGCAAACGGCGTCCGCAGCGCGCGACACGACTGAGGGGGTGCGGTTCGAGGCTGCACGTAAAGAAAGTCGGATTCTGATTCACCGAAATCCAATAGAAAAAAGTGCTCCCAAAAGTGTAAAAAAAAAAACCAAACCATGTTTTCTTCCTCATCGTGACGCGATCGATGCCAGACGAAAATTCGCCGAAGCAAAAACAAAAGTTCCTCTCACCGTTCGATGATAACAAGAGAGTGTGACAATGTCGAGTTCGAGTGGATGGGCGTGGTGGTGGAGAGGTGCGCTTTTGGGCACGTTGCTCGGATGGGTGACTCTGGTGAGATTCGCGGAGGCCTGTCCTGATCGTTGCTCGTGCAAGTGGAAGGGCGGCAAGGAATGGGTCGAGTGTGCGAACCGTAGCCTCATAGGTCTTCCCCAGGGAGCCCGGGAGGAGACCCAGGTACTCGATCTGTCGAACAACCACTTGGTTCATCTGCCTTCGCAGTGTTTTCAGGCATTGAGATTGACCAATCTGCAGAGGCTCTATCTGGCCAAGTCGCACATAAGTCAAGTGGCGCCGGGAGCGCTGGACGGTCTCTCGGGCCTCGTGGAGCTCGATCTGACCGGTAACCTCATCAAGGACGTGCCGTCGGAGACCTTTCCCTCCTGTCCGGGCCTCATGAGGCTCATACTGAACGGCAATCCTATCCGCCAGATTCGTCAGGAGGCCTTCAACCCGCTGGCGCAGCTGACGAATCTCGAACTGAGCCAGTGCGAACTGGAGACGATCGAGGAGGGAGCCTTCAACGGTCTTCATTCGCTGGAGTGGCTCCGCCTGGACGGCAACATGTTGACTTACGTGCCGGACATGACGCTGCCGCTGGGTGGGAATCTTCACGGTCTCACGTTGCACAACAACCCTTGGTTGTGCAACTGCAGACTACGGCCGATGCAGTCCTGGCTGACGGAATCGGCACCGGCTGCGCCCCAGGAATCGGATCCCATGTGCAAAGCGCCGCCGAGACTCCAGGGACGGGCCATCAAGGGTGTCAAGCTCAACGACCTCGCGTGTCTGCCCGAGGTCAGCCTCAAGGAACGCGTCGACGTCGACGAGGGTGGAAACGTTACGCTCAGATGTGACGTCTTCGCCGTGCCAATGGCCAAGGTGACTTGGTGGTTCAACGGGGAGTTGTGCAAGACCCAGAGCGAGAACGACTCATTCGCTGCGTCGACGTCGACGTACGTAAGGTAAGCCAAACTCAAAATCTTACGTTGCAGGGTTTAGAAAAAAAAAAAAGAAATTGATGGATCCTTTGGGCGAATTTATTGGCTCGTTCTTACGCCCGGCCGCATTTTTCGTCGGGGAAATACCGATGTGGGGAATGATTTTTCCATCGTGAGATTTCGGTTTACGAGGCCGCGCCGTTACGTTGCGCGTTTTACCCGTCAGCCTCGAAGTACGAAGGAGGCCATCGCGAAATCTTTCGCGGGCCGGGTGGATTACGTTGCCGACTCGTCGTTCCTTCCCTCTCGCAGCCACCGACCGAGAGAAACATTAAGTTTTTTTTTCGTTTTTTTTTTATTATCGGTGCGGGTTTCCCGGGGGATTTCCGGGATGCCGCGGCTCGTCGTACAGAGCCAGGGTGGCAAAAGAATGGGGATACGTTCCGCTGGCTCAGCGGGGCCGCGGAGTCCGAAAGAA
Organism: Ichneumon xanthorius; assembly: GCA_917499995.1. NCBI lineage: Eukaryota > Metazoa > Arthropoda > Insecta > Hymenoptera > Ichneumonidae > Ichneumon > Ichneumon xanthorius. The sequence goes on along the minus strand of OU824205.1, from coordinate 11,405,533 downwards.
CCCGCCGTCGACCCAACCATTAGAACGCTTCAAGAAAAACCGCCACGGGTTCTTTCTCGGTTCGAAGACCCCTCCACGGCATTCTACTTTCTCTCTGTTTTTGCGGGAGGTTTTTTTTTTCTCATTCATTTTACGACTACCTCACCGCTGCCGGAATGGGAGAATAACACTTGGCTCGCGCTTCTTTTAGCCGGAATACCCTCCAGAGGAAAACTTTTCCATCAAAACTTAACCGACACATTAATCATCCGTCGGGTAGATACATGTAAGCATGTGTATATATGCATACTCCAACAATATTTCCTTAAAATCAAGTAAAAGACAGCCGGTCGCTGTCCCAACGAACTTCGAAAAGACAACGAAACAAGACAGATCAATGAAATCAGCACTTTTTTTTCAATCACAAACCACCGTCAATGAACTTTGTCCTTTTCCACTGGAAAAAAAATCCCAAATCCTACCAGAAACCTTCAGACATCCTGATGTCTCATCCACTCCTGCCTCGGCAGGTCTTCAACTTTTCCACGGAAACGACACTTGTTTCTCTCCTGCACGGATTTTTCTTTCCGATCCACGTAGACTCCGTTTTCTCGATCCTCAAGGTGAATATCTCCCAATTTTGTTGGTGTCTTTTTTATTATGCCATCCAATCCGAAAACCGAAAAACTTGTAATTCTTACCATGGATGTCTTTGGTTCCAGATACATCCAGAAGGAGCGCGACCAGAAGAACAGCACGAGCGTGCTCTATGTCTACGGTATCGAGAAGAGCGACGAGGGAACGTACAGCTGCATCGCGGAGAACACAGCGGGCTCGGTGGAGGCGAACCTCTCGTTGAGGGTTCGTTACCAGGAGAAGAGTACCCCGGAGCCGCCGTTCGATCATCCGGGGACCGGATACGTGGCCGCGGTGGCGGCGGGTGCATTGATCGGTACGCTCTTGGCGCTGGGTTGCGTGATCGGAAGCGTCGTCTTCTGCACGAAGAGGCGAAGGGATCGAAAGAGAAACGCCAAGACGCTGGTGTCTCAGAGTAAAGTCGCAAGTCCCATAACGAAAGACGCGACGTTGCCGCGAAAGAACGGCGGCGGTGGTGGGAACAGCGTCAGCATCGGTGTCGGGGTCGTCGGTGGGAGTTTGAGTTTCGATCATCAGCAGCAGGTAATGTACACCGAGCCCCACATAATCGGCAGAACGGCCTCGCTTGAGCGCCGGGACACCATGGAGCAGCATGGTTATCGCAGCGCCATACCCAAATACCTGACGGAACCGGATCTGATAAACGAAGTTACGGAGAGCAACAGCAGCGCGGCAACGGTGGCGGCCGAGTCTTACGGCCTCTATCATCAGCATCAGTTGGGAGTTCCTATGATGGGCGAACAACAGCAGCAACCGCAGCAGCAGCAACAACAGCGTCAGCTCCATCAGCAGCAGCCGCAGGTACTCGATTACGATAGTAATAGGTACCAGATGCAGCCCGATCCGCGTCCGAGCCTCTCCCAGCTGAGCTATCTCGATCAAGACGGCTATCCGCTGAACTTCGGCCTACCGAAGATACCGTTCAACAGCTCGAGCACTCTGCCGCGTCTGAGGCAGAGAATTCCCGAGGGTTCGGCCGCCGCGCCCCCGGCCCGCTACACCCGCGAGGCTGAGTTCCTCGCTCGTTCGACCGCTTACGACTCGGTTCTGCCCCGGAGCGACGCGAGATACACCGCCGAGGGTTATCCTTATCCGGTTCATCAGCCGATCGTCAAACCGCCGCCCAGCGTCCAGCCGATCCAACTCCCGGTGTCGCCGCTATCGCCGCCTGCACTGCCGGACGTTCCGTTCATTCCCTCGCCACCGGCCGCTTATCGGGGCGAGCCGACTCCCCTGTCCCCGAGATCGCTCATGAGCAAGACCGCTCGCGAAGCCGCGGCCGCCGTCGCGGCGAGAGCCGAGGGTGCACGACCACCCGATCATCCCGAAAGTCCCGACGAGGGCTACGTCGGCGACGCGATGGACGTCTGAGAGGAACGACGTCCGAAGCCCCGCTGAAACGACCTTTGGTGATGAACGTGGAGAACACGGTCTCTGCCCCGAGGATCATCCTGATCAAGCTCGTGGGGAGCTAATTCGGACTTCGTAGCGTGGATACCACACTAAACTCTTATCCGGAACCTAGAGAGAAATGCATACAAGCTGCATACTGTGTACCCAGTGTAATAGAGTGCACTCTCGATGCCGAGGGGTACGACGATGAAGAATGGGAAAACAAGAGCCTCCGACGACGCCCGCGGCTCTATTGTCCTGCGATTCGAGATAAAAGAGGGCAGAGGAAAAAATATAAAGGACACCCGTGGTGACAAGCGCCTGGATGGGCATCACCTTCGACTTCAATCTCGCCGGTGGAAGGTTCTCTTGCAGCGCGTGTGATTATCGGACACTCGGCGAAGGATTGCGGAGAAGTATGACGGCGATGAGGGACGAGCGGGGTTGGCGCGTTAATGAGCACGCGGCCGTGCGATTCTCTCACGTACCGTCGAGGGTTTCTATGGCATGTGTTTCACCCTCCCAGCGCGGGGCCCACCGACGCAGCGTCACATTGTCCCACGAGGGAAACAATGACGCGGCCGCCTGCGCTAGGTGGAAGCCGCCTCTGGGTCACGGAACGACGGGTGTCCGATCATTCAACGAGTTTCACCGTTGATAAGAGACGGACTCGGCGTGCGAGGCGACCGGGGAAAACCGGAAAGCCCGGAACGGCGGACGGTGAGAGGAAACGCTGGTGTCTCTCTCCCGGCTCGTTGACGGTTTCTCCTGTGCCATTCCCGTGGGAAGGGAACACGGCCTCCGCGCACCAACGATCGGGACGATGGACGGGGCGATACACGGCAACTGGCGGCGGGCTCGTTCTCTTCGAGATCCTATAGGCCGAAGACAAGTGGAACAGGACCGTCATCGATCCGACCTGCACGGACCGTTCGGACGGTGCAGCGCACCGTTTACGAGCCAACGGACCGGCCGCGCTCGACCGAAGAACGGGAGGAACTGGCGAACCGTGACTAGCCAACCAGTCAGCCAGCACTGAGCCCAATGCGGAGAAGTACGCGATCTACCCTTTGGATGTTCGATTGACCTGGAATGACGATCGTATATAACTTACCCTCACCCGTGCTCTCCCATTCGGGCACGAGGATCATCGACTACTCCCTGTCCAGTCTCGCCATTCGAACCTTGGACGATTTCACCAACTGATCTGATTGCAACAGTGCTCAATAAGGGATTAGTCCAAAACCGCATAGAACTTTGAACGGATCCGACGAACGTTCGGACGAAATCTTACTCTGTCTTCTTCTCTCTGACTCTCTCGGGCTGTGTCTCGTTGTAGACGTATTTTAAGGTGTGTTTGGTTTTACTCGGATCTCGACGACACTAATGTTTTCCGACGGGCGATTCGGGATTGCGAATGCTACGGGAATGAGCGAGATTTTGTAATGTTTGAATTAATGAAACTTGGGATGTTGTAATGTTGTGTTGTGATTAATTTTTTTATGCCCGATGTATGATTATGAGAAGTTGAGATTGAGCTTCTGTGGAGTTTTAGTAGTTTAAAGGTGCATTTAAAGATATTGAAACTATGAATTTGTGAATACGAGATTATGTGTGTCGTCGAACCGTTTTCAGCGAGTTTTGTGATTGTAAAATTCATAATTAATATTACTTTCGAGGTTGCGTATCGTGAGAGTGAAAAAAATAACGCGAATGCCGAGAGTGGAAGAATGATTTAGTGACACATGTGAGCATGTGAGAAAAAGCGAGAGAGAGAGAGTGAAAGAGAGAGGGAGATGGAGAGAAGATAGTAACAATCTCGTTTAGACACGAGAAGAACTTTTAGGTGAAAAGAAGTGAACTATTAATAATTTTCAGCATTACCAAACTGAAAACTTGTGCTCGTATATTAAAGCGACGCCAATCGAAAGTGTGTGTTTGTGTAAAACGTCGTCCGAAAGATAAATAAAATAAAATAAATAAAATCATGACGGGTGAAAAAATAAAGTGAGTTATACAGTTTTAATCGTGAAAACAACCGGATAAAATGGCTTACTCGAAGTTTTTAAAGTTATATTCAGTGCGCGTATAAAGACGATTGGACCTCCCAGTAATTAGAGACGAGATTGAAGAAAGTGGTCTTTTTTTATCAACATCTCGCAGCCTAGTGGGGAGGAATTGCGCGCGAGTCGTGTGTGCATGCATGTGTGTGTGTGTGTGTGTGTAACTAGAAGAATATTAATGCATTAGGTAAACGAGATAAAAAAAATAAACAAAGATGAAACAAAAATCTGTATCAACGCGTTGAGAGTGAAGAGAGTTAAAAGTTACGATCTAGTTTAAAAAAAGGGGAGAAAGAGCGGTGAAGAGAACAAAAAAAAAGTAAAAAAAAAACAGTGAGGATACGATAATAATGTTTGTAGATTTTATCTAGAACATAAGTTTCACCGTGTTTTACAGGGTATAACGGGGGGGCGCGTTCGTACGATGACAGCATCAGTTAACGTGGAGACTCGACGATGGCGCGCCGGTGGCGGGTATTGTGCATGTAATACCTATGCTCTCGTCCGACATTCATTTGGACCTGCGCCAAGTGGTACCAAGATGGCGAGGGCATCGGTTATTGCACTCCGTCCTACGCCTCGTTTTATCTCTCTCTCTCATCCCTAACACAAACACACACACGCGAAACACATTTTTTTAACCATATTTAATTTACATTTAAGCAATTTCGTCGGATCCATCACAGCATCCAAAAGAAAAAAAAAGTTACCTTAACATCAGAGACTAATTTCAAAAAAAATTATAATAAAATATAGCATGAAGAGAATTGAGTGGCACGACGTGGACCTCTTTGTGTTCAATACACCATTGTGTTCCACAGTTTAATCAGGGTGAAAAAAAAGTACACGTTCGATCCCTCTTCTCGCCCAAAAGCAAAAAAAAAAACAAAAAAAAAAAAATCGTGGAAGAAGAATACGAAAAAACAGTCACTATTTCACGGCCAACTCATATATTTTAATGGATGCGCCTACTTTGCGCTACAACCGTGCTACCGGCTGCACGCTATCATACCTTAGACCTTATTGCAAAGTCCGGTCACGTTTCATCTTCGGGTATGACACCTGAGTTTCGCGCGTTAGGAATTCCGAAAATTTCTTGCCAACCTTCGAGGAAACGTGGAGGAGAAGGATGGAAGATCGAGGGTCTCTGGAAGGGGCGGGGGGTGGGGGGGTGGGGGGGTTGGCGGGGTGGTTGAAGGGGAATGATAGAGAACGGTAAATCCCGTGTAAAACTTTGGGCGCATTCGAACCCGACCACTTATTCCGGATGCAGAGGCTTCCTCTCGCCGTGCACGAATTCGTCGCTCCCGATCTCTTCGTACTTCCTATTTCCACAGTAGTCCCCCCCCCCCTCCCTTCATTCCATTTTCGTCCCCGCTACTCGGCAGTCTATATCTATACGCCGGATACAGTATATGGCTATATTCGCAAGAATTGTTCGTTCAAGTTTTCGGATTGAACCGACGATAAGTCCGGGAAAGTTGCAGCTGCGCTATCAGACGACGAGAGCCGCATACATGCACACCCGTTGAGCCTCGTTTCACTTCCTCGGCCTTCCTTCAACTCCCTTCCGTTCCGCCGTGATACAAACGCGTGCCAGACTATGTCTCGTCCTCCGGGTGGATTTACTTCCTCCCGCGCTGCACTTCCTCCTTCGCCGATATCAGCAACGGCAGACTCAGCCCGCGCCCCTGGAAACTTCACTCGAGGCGTCACGGAAACTCCTGCTTGATGACGGCCTCTTTTTTTCATTTTTTTTCCACCTTTCCGCGCGTCACGCGGAAGGAGATCAGAGGATGGAGGGAGTCGAGGGGCAAATCTCTCGACTGAAAATCACTTGTCGAGGAATAACATGTCACGGCGACAGGCTCTTTAATATTTTTTGTGTATTTTTTTTTTAGTTATGGTATCGGCTTCATGCGGAATAATTTGAATTTTTTTATTGCTGGGAAAAAGATCTGAGCGAGAGAGGCAATCGTTTTTCTGTTTTGTAGCGAAGATTCTGAACTGTTTTAAAGATTGCTTTGTTTGGAGAATAAATCACTTAAATAATTGGGTATGATTAATAAATTTTGTGCATTTTGCTTCCTCCTAGAGGAAGCTATTTTATTTATTTTTCATATCATGATATCGGCTCCATGCGCGGGAATAATTTGATTTTTTTTTATTGGCAAAAAGACCTACGCGAGATCGCCAATCATTTTTTATGTTTTGTAGCGAAGATCGCTTCGTTTGGAGAATAAAATTACTTAAGCAATTGGTAATGATTAATAAATTTTGTGCAGGTTCGATCATATGGAATGATTTTTTTAAATATCTTAAAAATATTTTTTAAATACCGACATCAGCACCGACGGACTTAGCTCGCGCCACTCGAAACTTCACTCGCGGCGTCACGGAAACTTATGCTTGATGATGGACCCATTTTTTTTATTTTTTTTTTTATCTTTCTGCACGTCACGCGGGAAGAGATCAGAGGATGGAGGGAATGGAGGATCAAATCTCTCGACTGAAAATCACTTGCACAGAAATAACATGTCACGGGCGACAGGCTCCTCAATATTTCTTTTTTATTTTTCGCCTTATGGTATTGGCTCCGCATGCGCACGAGTATTTTGAATTTTTTTTATTGCTCTCAGAAAAATCTACTCCAGATCGGTAATCGTAAAAATTTTTTTTAGTAAAGGTTCTGAGCTCTTGGAAAGATTGCTTCGTTCGAAGATCAAAAAACGACTGAAATAATTCCGAATAATTAATAAATTTTCTGCCGGATCGATCACACGAAACAATTTTTTAAATATCTAAAAAATATTTTTAAAAAATTGCTCCGCATTATCCACAGAGTGCGAACATTTTGGCGGAAGCTCGGCGCCGAGGGCCGCAGTCAGAGTCGTGGAGTTAAATTAGATTGAAACTATTGGAAATTTCGCCGATGTACGTGCGCATAATAACTTTCGAAGGGCGTTCGGGTGTGCGTGCCGGAGTCGCGCATGTATTACCGTAAAATGAGTTTCCGAACTATCGACGGGCGGTGGGTTTAGAGACGATTGAGCGTTCGGGGCGTCGTTGCCGTTGAATCGAAGTCATATCTCGTTTCGATGATTAGTTTCTGAGGTGGCTGCGAGGCTGCCGAGGCAGCCCCGGTCGCGCCGAGCGACCTTGTTCGATTTTGCCAATACTCCATGAGAAAACTTGAAGCCGTCAATTCGCATCGTACCGCCCGATGACGTTCGAAACGTTTGCCCGTCGGAGACGATCGGAACGCGGGGGCGAGGACTTACTCGCTTTCCACTCCCCCTCCGTCTCGCTCTTCGTCGCACCGATAAGGCGAGATCGAATTTTTTTTTCCCCGAGACATTTTCACCCTTTAACGCAGACGAGGCGGCAGAGAATGTACGACGTTTATCGACTATCGAGCCACCTGAACGACCACTCGTAAGCCATACCCTCGGAACAGAGTATATTACGCCGGAGCTAAATAAGCCATCGGAGCTCGATCGAGAACATCGATTTTGCTGCTTGAGGAACGAAAGTATTTTTTGTTTTTTTTTTATTTTTTTTTTAAGGAAGTTGGGTGCGCGGAGTTTAACGAGCTTATGAGAGATGGGAAAGAGCGAAAGTGCCGCGACACGGGAATAAACTTGTCGATTATGCGGAGAACAACAATTTTTTAGTGCCTCGAACCCCTTTCCGACAGAAAGCCCATTACTCTCGATTCCGAGAGTCCGAAACCGAAACGCGAAACTTTCTCCGATAGTCCTTGAACTTGAATAACGACGGTACCGCCGCGCGAGCCGACAGTTATGTCGAATATCAGATTTCGCGGGGAGTTGCGAACTTGCGGACGGATCTTTGACGATATTTTCTGATCGATTAAAATTAAATGATATTTGCACTGTGTGTTAAATATTTTGATTTCGTGGCCGCGAGGAGAAAAAGAATTGTTGGCACAGCAATCATTTTGTTACCCTAACTAATTTATTTACTTAATATAGGGACAAGAAACTATTCTCCTGTACCAAAAAATTGTTTTGCTATAGCACAAAATTATTTTGCGGTAGCAGCAAATTATTTTGCTGTAGCAGCAAATTATTTTGCTGTAGCAGCAAATTATTTTGCTGTAGCAGCAAATTATTTTGCTGTAGCAGCAAATTATTTTGCTGCGGCAGCAAATTATTTTGCTGTGGCAGCAAATTATTTTGCTGCGGCAGCAAATTATTTTGCTGTGGCAGCAAATTGTTTCGCTGTAGCAGCAAATTGTTTTGTCATAGAAGCAAATTGTTTTGCTTTAGCAGAAAATTATTTTGCTGTAGCAGCAAATTGTTTTGCTTTAGCAAAAAATTATTTTGCTGTAGCAGCAAATTGTTTTGCTGTTGCAGAAAATTATTTTGCCGTAGCAAAACATTGTTTTGGTGTAGCAAAATATTGTTTTGGTGTAGCAAAATATTGTTTTGGTGTAGCAAAACACTGTTTTCCCGTAGCAGAAAATTGTTTTGCTGTAGCAGCAAATTGTTTTGCCGCAGCAGCAATAAATGATTAACGAATCACGTTTCGTTAGGGTACCAAAACAATGTTTCTCCGTGCGTTGGCACAAAAAAGTTCAAGTCAGAACACACTTTTTGCAATACATTTGTAAAAGCAATTTTCTTCAGTTTACATAACATGAATACACAATTGGTACGATTCATGTATCGAGGCCTCTGAATTTCTAATCGCGCTCTAACAGCTTCGTGCCGTCAGGTCCGTGACGTTGATGCCGTAGATACAACAATTTCGACCCTCGAACGCTGCGGTAACGCTATTACTTTCGGCAACTGGGATAACTTTGATCCCTAAAGTTTCGGGCTGGGAATGGGGGGGGGGGGGGGGTGGCGAGGATAAGAGAAGGACGAGTAGCAGGCGGGAGTTAGACGTTCGAACGGACGAGCGTCGATAATCGAAATTGTGGTCACGCTGAGGGCCTTGCCAGAGAGTTGCAAGAACCTCTTTCTTTCATTATCAACTTTCCAGCCGTGAGCTATTTTCAACTGTATGTGTTCTTCGCCTCCTTTTACCAACGGACGGTTTACTACGATCTTTTTTGCTATGAGGTTCGCGAGTGAAATTGAAGTTGAAGGAAAGCTCCGTCGTGCCTCGATACCGCGGGTTCCTCACAAAGTGGCGTGCCGGGGGTCTTGGGGGGGGGGGGGGGAGAGCAACTGGAAAATTGGCAATCGACCGGAGTCCTGCGCAGAGTTTCGCACAGCACTCGACTCGCCGTGACTATGTATTTAATTTTCGCATATACCGAGTCAACGCTAAAACTTTATTCAAGTACACAGCTATGCGGCACTTTAACGGTTCACCGGCTCTCATCTGAGCTCCGGAGCGACGTCGTTGTTGAACGTCTTTTTTAGTTCTGCTATTGCGTCCCGGTACACAGTTTCCGCTACCAAAAGCAACTTTTTTTTTTCTTTTTAATTAATTTTTTTTTTTCACTAAAAAGTAACTCGTTGGTTCGCGGGATAAAGGTGACTCGAGACTTTAGCGCGGGATTTACCTTTTCCTCCTTTTTATATCCTCTTGTATCCCCCGGTTGCCTTCGGGGAATGCAGAATGCTCTCTCGTAATCCCTCGAAAGCGACTTGATAATAACTCGGATGTGTTGCAAAGCGGGAGGGAATTTTAATTAATTTTTTAATGGGACATTAAGTGGGTCGGATGAAACCGAAACCCTTTGGCTTCAAATCCTGAGGAAGCTGTGCTGTCTCTATTGTCCCGCCAATTTGTGGAAACTTAATGGAACAAAACGAAAAATTCATAGGCGTCGTGCTGCTCAATCGTTTTATTTGTATACACTGAGAGACACACTAAAAAGAATACGAAAATGAAAATAAAAAAAAAAAACAATGAAGAAATCCCGGAGTGAGTCACCCATTCGTAGCAATACTAGCTCGTACTTAATAACGGTCTTAATCCTATAATCTAAATAAGAGGCGATAGCCGATCGAAAAAAAACTTATTTATACCATATGTGGACCCTCGGTAAATTCACGATAGTGAGTTGGTCCGAATACGAAGTTAAACGAAAAAGAATAATTCCCGCAACGACACGAAAGAATGATAAGATAAGACTCGACGAGAAAATAAAACGAGAGAAAACGAGGTAAAAAATAACGCACGGGAGAACTTTTGGTTTGTAATCAGAAAGTGTATTCAAACAGAGAGATAAAGAAGAGGAGGAAGAAGAAGAACACAGACACACCCTAATCTAATGTAATATCAGAGGTAATAAAAAAAAAAAAATGCAGATAGTGAATGCAGATTAACGGATAATGTAATCGTAAGCATAAGCGAGTATATTCTTTTTTAAGGATGTAGATATAAAAAGGGTGAAAATATTATATTGTATCACGCAAGTAAATGAAATACATTGTTAGAAGATAAAACAAAAAAAACGAAATGTTATTGTAAAAATTTTCATTATTCATCCGATGCCTCAGAATCTCCGGCGTGTTTCTTGCACGGTTTCTCGGTCCGCCATTAAATCCTTCGCAGGTGAAGTATAGATTGAGAATGAATAAAAGATCATTGCCGGCAGTCTCGCCATCACCGGTGAGATATCGAGTGCACTCAAAAGTATTAAGAGTCTGCTGTGCGAATGAAGCGCTCGAGCGATTTTTCCTCCGACGCCAGTTTCCGGTAAGAAAATCCGATCTCCAGGAAACCAAAATTGAATCCTATCGGAGCCTTCTCAATTCTGTCGTGTATGCTCTCCCTACAAATCAACCATCTTATTATTCATATTCACTCCTTAAATTCGAACCCCGTTGCCCCTCTTCCCTGCTCAAGCTGCACATGCGCAACGGCAAACAGTACACGGTAAAAAAAAATTGTTTGAAATTTAATGTACGGGTACTGGAAGTTCTTCTGCATAAACTGGTACATTAAATTTCATGTACCATTATGATGAAAAATTAATGTAGGGTAAAAGTGGTGAATATGGCCCACCTCGATTAACACGTAAATCAACGATATATGGACCGGGCCATATTCCTCACTTTTACCCTATAGTATATTAAAAACGTTGGAAATACCTTACTTTTAGTAATTTACCTTAATTTTACCATAAAAGTACTTTAGTTCCAGTAATTTACATTAATATTACTATGAAAGTACATTGATTTTTCATAGAAATTGCACATTGAATTTAACGTACAAGTTTTTGCCTAAAAACTTTCAGTCCGCTACATTAAATTTACCTTTTTTCTTTACAGTGAAACCTGTAATTTTTTAAACAGAAAACGGATCCAGGACCTGAAAGGCTTGCGAGTACGCCAAACGGATTCGATGTCTCCGACACAAACAATTTTATAAAAACATTAACATTTACCAAACATCAACCAAATATTTATTGATCTGAAAATAAAAAATCGTTCCTTCATCTCTACATTCCAATAATCTATGAATCCCCATATAACTTTACTATCAAAAGTAATAAACCCGACCAGCGAAGCGTCGGAATTTGACCGAGGAATCCGCAGAGAGTCGATCGGTTCGAGTTCCCGATTAATATCGAGAACAAGGGAGGCGCCCGCGCGTCTCCAGTGACGTCGGGTGCTCGCGGTTTGCGCGTCGAAGTCATCTTGTACAGAACTCGCGAATTCGTCGGCTTCCCGGCGCCCGCACGGGAAGAGTCTCCCCCCCCCCCCCTCGCGTCGGTCGAAGCGATCGTAACGAGATCCACGGAAGTCGAATCGACGAGGGTGTAAGAAGGAGGTTTCGGTGAATAATCATCGTGAGAGGTTCGGTTGTTCCTCGAGTGGTATTCCGTCTGTTAACCTCGTCTATCCTTACATCGAGCGGGGCCGTGCCTAGTCCGCAAGGAAACCGGAAGACGAAGGAGAGGGTGTAGAAGGTGTACGGGTGTCGGGTTGAGGGATGTCGGGCATTCAGTCGAAGCGACGAAAACTTACCGCGAGGAGCGACGAGGGGGTTGGGTTTCCGTCCCAGCGGTGCGGGCGAAGAGGCTGGTAGGAGAGCATAACGAGAGAAAGTGGTGGAGGGAATGGATGAGGGCAGCGGGTGTGGTGGGGATTCGCGAAGCTCGGCGGTGGTGGCGAAGAGAGATGCGACCGTCGGTTTCGAATCCGGAAATTGGTCTGCAGCAGCGCCGATCCGGAAAGCTCCGGCAAGAACGAGACAGGGTGAAATGGGATGGGACGGTCGCAGCGGTGGCGGGGGGGGGGGGGGGGGGGGTTGGTGAGGAGAGACGGAAATCGCGAGAGAAACGCAGACGCGACGACTACGACTCGGGATTCGGGCAGGTTGGAAGCCCGCGAACTATATAGCACTTGCCGACGTCGACGACGATAGAGGGGTTGAAAGCAAGCTCCGGTTGAAAACGACTGTACGGGAAGTAAATGCCTATTGCGCTCTCGCGATCCTAGGAAATGAGGTGAGTGACTGCTAAACGTGCTTCGTGCCGCTGCTGCCGTCTCTCCCGCTGCTGCTGTGCGGCAAAAGAGAGCGCGGTTGAGAGGAATGGTTAAGGTACACGGGGGTTGGAGAGATGAAAGAGCGAGACGGAGGGTTGCGAGACGACAGATAGAACGCGGCGCGCCGGCATAGAAATTTGCTCGCGAAAGAGCGGGCGAGGGAGAGGGAGTGAGCGCTTGGGTGAGCGAATGCGGGAACGACGGGGCGAGGTGACGGGGAGGAAAAGAGGAATCCAACAGCATCCACGAGTACCTACACCTGGATTTCACCTACGCCTCTACGCTCGACTCCCTCGGTTGGTCCTCCACACTATTCCTCTTTTTAGTCGCTATCCCAGTCGCAGATCTGACTCTTGTGTGTGGGGGTATGTATATGTGTGTGTGTAGACCTACACTGCTGATATGATATGTGTCGTTGAGCACGCTGAATATGTCACTGACATTCGCCAATGATATTTCTGCGAATACGAGCCAGAAAAGGTGAATTACTATCGGGGAGGAGAGCATAGCGGTGAAATCGATAAAAGGAGGAATGAAGAGTTGGGGGGGGGGGGAGGTTGTGGGATTGATGTAAGAGCCTCCTTTACACTGCTTACACATTATTGGATGTGGTTAAAGTCTGTAACGGATTTTAGTTGATCGACAGCAAAAACAATGTTAGTTGGAAAAATTCTTAGTTAATTGGTATGGAAAAAAAGGAAGTTTCAATACATTTTTTAAATTAATTGTCTTTACTAAATATTAGTTTTGTCAACTGATAATTTTTTTTACAGAGTTAGCATTTTTTTTTGCTTAGCAAATCGATTAATACTTTAGGAATAGAGATGATTAGTAGTGAAATAAAAAAAATTGATCGATGAGGCTTTTTATTATTAAATTTGATCCTGAACTTCGAAATTTATTGGCAGAAAGTATGTCGGGGAAAACTCGGGCTGTTCGACGAGGGATACAGGAAAGTCTTGTAACTTTGTGAAACACACGTCCGGATATTGCAGGAAAGGCATATAGGCCGCGTGTTTACAGCCCGTATATAACGCCGGAATGTTTCGGACAGGAAATCAACACGCGCAAACGATTTTCAGCGTTTTCCGGCGTCCTTCGATTTCCCGGTGAAATTCGCTCTCGGAATTTGCAGACATGTTTATCGTTCGTGGAAATTGTCGACGATTCAATTTCTCCAATACTCATTCGTAGTTCATTTATTTACCCGCAATCAAAGTGTCATTGAGTAGTCAATCGTATGGTTTCTTTCGTGACAAACTAATGATAATATCAAGCTCTCAATAACATTAAAACCGCCACAACAATCTCACGTCTCACAAAACTACGACATCGAAAAACCCCACTCCAGAACAGTATAAACTTTGCACAGCACTGTCTGGAATCCATAATTATTCCGATATATAGAAAGCTTCCAGCAAACAACGTCCCAAACACAAATTCCCAATATCCATAATTTTTTAAATGATCTCCACACTTACGAAACGGAACAGAGTTGCAAACCCGCTAGCTTAAGTTTATTAGTAAAATATTATAATCGATTGTATCGTCTTTTTCACAAACAAGGTTTTATTTGATATTTATGAAATATTCCAAAGAGAATAAAAATATAGCGGCTGAAGGGCCTCGGTCAATGGCCCATCAGCTTGAGGCGGAAAAAATCACATGTACACTGAGAGAAGGATCTAGTAAATACGCCTATATCGCTTCACATATTACCATATATATTACCATAGCACATAGTAGTAGGGACCTGGGGCGCCACCTACGGTAGGAAGTACCGGATTTATAAGAATTTTTCGTAGATACTATGGCAAAAATTCTTGGAAAATCTGAGACTTTCCGCCATAGGTGACGCTCTGGTGCCCTACACAGTAAAAAATAATTTCGTAAAATCGGAACGCTAAATATCGTAAAAAATAATTTTGTTAAATAAGCGACAAACTCGTTTGTCACCTATTTGAGTATACGAACCTGTCCTTTTATTTCCCGTCTCATTGACAATTTTAGTTTGTACTTTTGTTTGTAAAACCAGAAAATTAACAAATAAAAAACTGTGGACGTTTGTGGACAATAAGTTGTTGTAAAAAGTACACATTTTTTTTACTGTGTACTATGTGGTGTGGTAATTTTTCTTAGATGATCGGTACTTTTTACGAGATCCTTCTCTCAGTGTATACACACAACAACACCGCGCCATATATTACTGAGGCAGATAAGGGCGTTTACTACTACTATTTTAATATTTTAATATTTTCACCGGAACGTCGAGAAAGGTTGGGGCTGATTTGTTTTTCGAAATTAGCAATTGAATTCCGTCCAGTTACCATAATAATCCAAACTTCCGTGGAGATGACATGACATCCTCTAGTCGTCCTCGCCCGTAGGAGAGGTGTAAGCAATCCATCAAACTTTCGGTTGGGGTTGGAGGAGGGAGCGCTGGCGCAAGTCCTTGGAAGAGGACTGGGGGTTGTTTAACTTCTCGATTAGCTCTTTAAGCCCCCCTGCGCGAGTTACTTGACGCGGAGGGACTATGCCTGTTGGCTCAACGAAGGTGGTACGTATTTAACGCTTTTCCGACGCCACGCTCCGACCCCTTCATTTCCTCCAGGCGTTCCTCTCCCCGCGCAACCTAAAACCTTCAACTTCTCCTCCCCGTGCAGTCGAGGAGACTTCCGTTTCACGTGTTAGTTTAACGAATAACACCTCGAATTAACATTCTCTTTGTCTCCCGACTAACTCCCCGACTCTGGCTAGTTTCTTCCTCGAGTCTTTAACATTCCCCTCTCGGCGCACTCTTAGTCTCGTTGCCTTTTGTTTCGCGAAATCCTGTCGAAATCCACTGTTGATAAAATGTATCTAAAATTATTAAAACTTATCATATATCTGAAAAAAAATCCTCATTACCATCTTCGTATTTTTTTTCTCATCGGAGGGAGAAAGTGCGATAATCCGAGAACGACAAATGGGACGAGCGGGGTGGAAAAAAGATTTTCGTCGAAAGGGTGAAAAAAATTAGGGCGAGAAAGATAGCAATTTCATTGCGAGGGGAGGGGGTGGTATACGCGCGCACTGATGAGTACACTGAGAAAAAGGATAATATTTCTTATTATAACGAACAGTTTTCAATAGAACGTCTATACAGATAGTTTCTTATATAGCATATATGCAATTAGTTAAACTATAATTATTGTCGCAACTATGAAATGCAGACGTTCCCTCTGGTAACTATTTTTTATATTAAAAAGTCAGTATTGTTGCTTTTACTATGTAATTTTTTCTCAGTCTACGGAAACTGGTCGAAACTATATAATCCCCTCGAAATCTCACGTTGAGAAAATTTTCCTTAAAATATTTAAAAGATTTTCTTTAAAAAATGTAAAAGATTAAAATATATCTAAAATTATAAAAAAATTATTATATATAAAAAAAGTTCCCATTACGGTCCTCACATTTCTTTTCTCATCGGAGGAAGGAATTGCGACAGTCCAAGAACGACAAATGGGACGATCGGGTAGGAAAAAACTTTTTCGTCGAAAGGGTGAAAAACGAGTGAGAGTGAGAAAGAGAGAAATTTCCTTGGTACGGGTCGGCGGTGGTAAATACGCGCACGGATGAGCACGGAAACTGGTCGAAACTATATAATTGTCCGGGAGAGCTGCCGAGTTGAAAAGAACGAGCGGGCTCGGCGTATCTTAAGTAACTGTCGGCTGAAGATATTATTGAACCTCTGGAAAGAAGAGGAACCTATACAGAGCTCGCGGTCACCGAGCTCTTCCAACTCTTTATATCTCCCTTTTACTCGCGTTTTTCTTTTCTTTTCAACGTTTTTTTTTTTTTTTTTTTTGCACATCTTTCGCCTTCATCCTCCGTTCCACCGTTCCTCTGTCTGTCGCCCTCTGGCGTATTTTATTTTAAATGCGCACAATCGGCTCACAAACGACGTAGCATTGTAAGAACTTTAAAGGGATTTTACCTTGCTCTCTTACCCCCTTTACTTTACTTCACTTCTTTCTCGTACGGTATTTCGCCCTGGTGGAGCCCTCGGGCTTGGTCTCTCGAGCACGGGTCCTACCCGGCCGAGTCGCCGGGCAGACAATGATAAAGAAGAATGAGCCCGGGTAAGCGTAAGAACATCGAGGCCCTACCCGAGGACACACTGCTCCGTACATACCCACCTATATATACATAAACGTACTTTACATGCCATCGCCGCGATAATATATAGTTCATGTATACATACATGCATGATTCCCAGGGCTCCGTTTCCTCTGTGGCACATTTACGTGAGTCTTCTGGCTTCCTTTATTTTCGCTCTTCTCCTTTCATTCCGGCTACCTTTTGCCCGTTTCATTTTCTTTCCTCGTCTCTCGCGCCCACACGGACGCGCGCACCGCGTTCCTCTCGCCTGTCCTCGCCTTATATTCTCCACATTTGCGACACTGATCATGCAATATTGTCATATCGTTACGAGACAGCGGGGACGAGACGAACAACCGGCTACGGCGGGGAAAAGAGAAAAGGCTTCTTTTTGCTCGTCGCTCACTCGTCAGCTCTGCGTCCGGGAATTTTTACATATCTGTACTTTTTTTTTTTTTTTTTTTTTTCTTGGTTTGTTTCCTTGTGAAACTATTCTCTCAGGACTTTACGCATATGCATGCATTTATGGACGCAACGGAAACGGCGTCAGTGAGGTAAGATATTTTCCGTGCGTCTCTCTTTGCCTGGGGATGCAGAAAAGACGCCTCGAACGAAAGTCTCCGGCACGGGCGATGCGCTATTATGGCTGGGAGGATTTTTATTTTATTTTGTCGATTTGTCGCGGAATTCGCGATTCTTGCCGTTGCTTTTGCTTGGAATTGTTCTAGATATTGTATTGCGCAGGGAAGAAGAATCGCTGGAGTTTGAACTTTATTTTCAGATCTTTGCGATATTTCGGTGCGAAGTATTGTCAGATATTTTTTAAATTATTTCCCTCTGCCTCTCGATGGAGCTTAAACTTTGCTTTCAGATCTTCGAGATGTTCAGCATGAAGCGTATTTTAATGAGGGTAAAAAAGATAAAAAATAAATAAAATGACATTTCGGTACATCGGAGAAAATAAACGTTCTTTGAAAACTCAGCGGGACTAAATTAGAATTAGTTTTGGAGCAGGACAGATTGGGAGGATTTTTATTTTTATTTTGTCGACTTGTCGCGGAATTCGCTATCCTTAGCGTTTTTTCTGCTCGAAATTGTTCTAGTATATTGCGCGGGGAAGAAGAATCGCTGGAGCTTAAACTTTATTTTCATATTTTTGCTATGTTCGGTACGAAATATTATCAGATATTTTAATAGGGGTAAAAATGATAATAATTATTTCTTAAATTTATTTGTCTCTGAAAAAGCGGAAAAGACGTCTCGAATGAAACTCTCTCGCACGACTAATATGCTATGGCGGGTTAAGATTTTTTTTTCTCGATTTGTCACAGAGTTCGCGACGTTTCAAGTTTCTTAAGTTGAAATAATTCTCGATGCTATAACTGCGCCGTGAAGAAAACTCGTCGGAGCTCAAACTTTGTTTTCAGATCTTGGCGATATTCAGCATGAAGTTTCTTAAGGTATTTTTAATGAGGGTAAAAATTATAAAAAATAAATAAAATTGTATCTCCGCGCATCGTAGAAAACAAACTTTCTTTGAAAATTTCAGCCAGACTGGAGCAATATTGAACATCCTAAAAAAAATCCCAATTTCTCGAGAAGTTGTTATCATTGTTTTCTCTTGTAGCCCATCGCAATCGGCGATATTATTGCGTCTCGTCGTTCATTGTTTATCGTGGCATGCGCGTGTGAGTGCGAATTACCGCAGTCTGTCGTCTACGGCCGTAACTTGAGTTATAAACGAATATCTTTTTTCATATCGCGATATAAATAAAACAATTTCGGTCCCCGAAAGGGTTTCGGCTGGGAAATGCTATCAAACCCGTTAGCGCTTCGCCGAAAGAGAGCGAGAGAGAGAGAGAGAGGCAGAAGGCGGCACAGATTGAGCGTGCGCGCGCGGGCGCGCGTGAGGGGAAACTCCGGAGCTTGGTGGCTTTCCCATTTAATTAAAGCAATTCATTTTACTCACTTTTTATTTTCACCGGACAAGCCGGTTTCGCCCGAGAGCGAGAAAAATGCGACGAAAGTGAGTTGGGCTTAAAAAAAAAAAAAAAAAATGCCGACGGATAGAAAGAACTCGATACGTGGCTGTAGGGACAACGGGGAAGCTCGCGAGCGTCCAGAAGCCAATTCCCGCGATAGGATTTTTATTATTGCTTCAGTCCCTTACGTGCCGCTTTCCCGCGATCGAGTGTCGAATGAGTTGTGCACTCGCTCATCGCGAAGCAAAGTAAGCACAAAAAAAAAATGTTTTGCCAATTTTACAATTTGTTGTCCACGAATGTCCACAGTTATAAATTTTTCTTGTTATTTTTTTTAAGAAAAACTACAAAAGAAATCTTTTAATTATTCGAAATGAAAAAAACCTAATACATAATTTCCTTTGCCTCCGAATCTCGAAAGTGCAAAGCTGTCGATAAAATCCTTGTGGGCTCGAATTTCGGATAGCAAAAAAAGTCGATGCTGGCGATCTGCGTCAAGTCGTTTCGTATAATAAATTATTTGTATCGTATTATTTTTACCGAGTATCGGTAAAATATGTCTATCTCTTCTCGAACGTACTACGAGGAGACACATGTCAATTAGCCACAGAAGTTCGCTCCACAAAAAAAAAAACAAAAAAATTATAACTTTGTTACCTGAGAATTTTTTTATTGCTGGACAGTCCACATCGCAGTTCGTTCTAGTAAACACGATCTTTTTAATCCGTGCTTTCTTGCCCTCTTGACAATTAAGCATAATGAAAAGCCAGTCGTCGACTGAATGGAAGGTTAAATAAACCCCGACTGGAGATCAAGGATTGCCCTCGTATTAAGGACTGTCTGGGCTGTCTGGCTTTCGAAACACCCTTCCCGTCTCGTCTTATGCCTTTAATTCGCGAAATAGAATTTGATCGTGAGAGCCGCTAATTAAGTCTTTCCATGTTAAATGCTTTCCCACCCCGCGCGGGCTTGTCCATCACAGTTGACTGATGCGGAGAGTTAAAGCGACGAGATGAAAGAAAGTGGAGAGCGCGAGGGAAAAGTGAACCGGCGAATGGGAAGATAGGGGAAAAAAGAAGTGAATACCGGAACGGAAAAACCAGTCCGAAAGCGTAGAAGCAGCCAGCATAGGGAATTCGATGGAGGGTCGGAGGGAATCTCTCGCGAGAACCCGTCGCTCCGACTCGTCGAGACCAATTTCCTGTTCGTCTCTCTTTCGCTCCGAACTCGTCGTTCCTTATTTTCATTCTCATCGTACTTATCTGTACCCTGTACTACCCGCACCTCCGCGGAAGCTCGAGTGTATTATGTAGATTTAATCCATTCGATCGTAGCGGACCGAATTGTTTAATAGATGCGGGCGTCGGAATATATAACTGGGATGATAGGATACACGTTGGAGCGGTGCACCTTGTATCGAATGAAATTTTCACGTGCTTCGTACGTGTTATCAGCGATCCGACTGACGAGCTAATGCAGCTGAGAACGGATGAAGCGTAAGCGGGTGCGAGCGTTCGTGGTCTCTGGTGGGTCAAACACGGGCGGTGAGTTCAAGCGGCTTTGACGATGAATCCAGAAGGAGCTATCGCGTAGATCATTCAGTAACTCGATCGTCACATGGAGCACTCGGATATCCTGTGATAGATAGATCGATAGATATGTAGATATATATATATGCACGTAGATATAGGTGTGATATTGCACTGATAAGATCCGGAAAAGGGCAGATAAAACCCCTACATAGATTATGTAGATTATGTAGATTATGTAGATTATGTAGATTATGTAGATTATGTAGATTATGTAGATTATGTAGATTATGTAGATTATGTAGATTATGTAGATTATGTAGATTATGCAGATTATGCAGATTATGCAGATTATGTAGATTATGTAGATTATGTAGATTATGTACATTATATAGATTATATAGATTATATAGAAGGCTGTTGTGATTGCGCGATTCGCACCTTCGCTATGGACTATGCAATTTAGAAACCGGAAATTTAGATTTCTGGAGATTTACCAAAATTCATCACTTACGGTTTGAAAAACTCATTTTTCGACCGGACGTGACATAATACCAGTAATACGTAATTTCCGGTAACGTGTATCTCCGGTATGATGTCACTTCCGGTAAAAAAAATGAGTCTTTTTTGCACATGACGATAGTGCATAGCGTTGTTGTACGCTAACGCACAAAGTTGTGAATTTGTTTGTATGTTCGTCTCCCCCCAGAGGGTTGAGACGAGTATAAACAAATTCACAACTTTTTAAAACATATATACACAGTATAAATTATATGGATCATGTAGATCATATAGATTATACATCATATCATATACATCATATATACATTATATATACATCATATATACATCATATATACATCATATATACATCATATATACATCATATATACATCATATATACATCATATATACATCATATATACATCATATATACATCATATATACATCATATATACATCATATATACATCATATATACATCATATATACGTCATAGAGATAACAGAGAGATTCCAGAGAGCATATAGATCATATCGATCATAAATTCGCTTTTTTATTGATTTTTTTTCAGTGAGACACAATATTTTACTTCAAATTATAGAATAAGGGAGTGAAAAAAATGGGCGAAATTGAGAGTGAAAGATACTCGCATAAATCGTTGTCCCATCAAAAGGGTAGTATACTGTAAAACGATGGATTTAAATCCATTAATCAAACCAACCGAATCTTGATGGTAGGAACGAGGCGCGAGGCAATCCGCCTTTTCTCGTGGCAGTGATGTATCGCGTTCGTGCAGAAGGTCCCGCCGGCAGTATTACGGTATCTATACCTAACGGCAGCAACACAGAAGCACCGAGACGAGAGTTGCGGCCTCCGCGAGGGCGAGAGTGGGGAGGTGGCGGGAGAACGTTCGTAATTGTTCCGGTCAATCTTGCGGCGAACAATGTGACGTTTATTACATCGATTGGCCGTACGGAATGTCCTCGAGTGCTCGAGGCTGCAGAGCTTAAGAAACGCTCCGCCCTGGCGCACGACGGTTATCCGAACTCTAGAGCTTATCTCCTCCCCCCCCCCCCCCTCCTTCCGGGCGATGCCAATTAAAATCTAATTAATACGTCATTTCGTGGAAAATCGACCGGCTCGAAAATCAACGACGAAGCCAGAGCTTAATAACGAAACGGGTATTACAAAAACGCGCTGCAGAAAGAGCAAGGAGGCTTTTGTTTGGGCGAAAGGTAATTTAGTTTCTCGGGAATCGAATTTATCACCGGCAAGTCACTTACCGGAGATTCGGGAGAATATACCGAGCCCCGGTCGTTGGGCAATTATACGGGGGAAAAAAATTGTTCCATTTATCTAAGCGTGAGGCAGTTAAAAAGTTAACGAGGTATTCTTTTTTTATTGTTTTTATTTTTCGTCGGGGTTATCTGCGTTTACTATGGATTTACCACCGCAGGTTTCTTGTCGAGAAACGTCAATCATTTTTTTTTCGCACTAATTGTAGGTTTCTCCCGTTAATTAATTTTTTTTTAGTTAAAAAACATAAGGCGTATTTTTAATTTAAAAGAAATTTTTATTTCAACGGAACATAAAAGTTGTGAAACCTTGTGAGTAATCGAACGATTGCCACGCCCATGATCCAAGTGAGGACGAGTTTACTCCGTCGCTCGAGAGGTTTGCTGGGTCTTTCCACATCGCTGTGTTAAAAAAACCTCTCGCGATCACTGACCGAAGGGCTGATACGATTATTGTCCTTCGTATCCATCGATCCGATTCGCGGTTCGCAGAAACTCCAGGCCACGTACGAGGGTGCAATTCAAAATTAATCTTACTCTATACTCGCGACTATATCCATCCAGCGAATATGCACACGCATCCGTGACTACTCTCGGTATGATTCAAAGCGGATATTAAAATTTTTGCCTCTCTTTCTCCCTCAGTAAACCGGCTACGGCGCTATCGCGATTGACCTTTAGAGATTTCATTTAAATTCTGAGGATATATCGAGGATATATCCTCAAAGCCGCAAAGCCGCATCCGCGGAGTATATAAGCATGAATCGTGCGCTCTTCTGGCGTCGGACCAACAACATGTGCATGACATATTTACATGAAAAATAAATAAATACGAAAATTCAATTATTTACTATAAGCGAAAGGAGTGAATATTCTCTGGTCCAAATGTAATTGATTTACGTGCTAATCGAATCGGGCCATATTGACCCCTTTCAGTCTACGTTGCGACCAGAAAGAAATCTCGTCCGAAGATTGAATAAAAAACGATTGCAAAGTATAGGAAAAAATGTTGTCTGACAAATTTTAAGGTACTGTTACGTGCTCTAGGTTTAAAGCTCTAAATTATAACTTTGCTGGTAAATCAACATTGTACAGTTGGGTCCTTCAAGAAAAGATTGGTTATAGAAAGCCTAATTTGAAAAATGTATTGCCTAAAGATTTTATCGCGATTTTTTATTACAATTTTAACACATTTTTCAATATAAAATGACATGTAACTATTTAACTTGAATATTCAATGTTGTCGAATTCGGTAGGTAAAGTAGTCGTTCAGTCGACAATTTCTATGCTTCTCAAGGCCTAATCGTCTATCATGATACGATCGCAAATATTTACTTCTAGAGCTGAAATTAAATCACGCATCGAAAATATCAAAATTTCAGAGTGAATTACTTCAGTTCGATGTTTCTAGAGTTGGTTACGACCGAAATTCAAAGGTTTTTTAAAACGTTGAACCTCAAATTTTTATCAAAAAAATTACGGCCATATCACCCCGACTTACCCTAATCAAATCACCATAATCACCATAGCACCAACCATTAATAATCAAAAGGACGTAACGCTCCTGCCGAAGTGCACGGATTACGCCCTTGTGATTTCTTACCGTCGATACGCACCCTGATGTTAAACCGAAAATTAATTCGCCTTCCTCATAGACTTCCTTTCCCGCTCGGTGTACTCCATCGCGACCTCCCGTCGGCGGATGTTCTCGGAGGTTTCTGCGCGAAGCTTCTATTACGCAACGAACCGCGTATCAATTCAGGGTGTCTGTGTGCGTGTCTGTCTGTGTTCCCTGAATCTCATCGTTCGTCGTTAGCGCGTCGTCACAGTGTCTGCCACAGTGGAACGCTCGTCAAAGCGTCGGATTCGCGTCAGAGATCCTCTTGGATGTTTGACGCGCGCTGATCCGTGCGCCCGTGAGACACTGTTCGCAGCGCTGGGATGCCTGTATATTAACAACCGCGTCACCCATATCGTGGGTGGCGCGATAGTTTGTACGATAGGAGAATAACGCAGGTAGTACACACCGGGTTGCATCCGATGCAAATAACCGGAGGCGGCAAGGCCTGCCTAGCGCAGATCTCTCCGTCACAGTGGAGCTCCTCGTGGCACGGAATTCAAACGGAGAATCCCGAATCCGGCGATTTCCAACCCGTTGTATCACCCATTGTCGACTGATCCATGACGATGCGCGAAGATGTGTATCGTGCAGACAGGTGCAGCGCCGGAGGCAAATGAGATCAAGGTGGGAGACGAAAGCGGGAGGATCAAATCTAACTCCAGAGCACAACGATATTATCTATCTGCGGTTGTTCGTAAATCCACTTCTGATCCGTCTTGGACCTGTGCATATTCATCACGTTAAAGTCTGGTCAAGAATCTTTTGGTCATCTTTGTGGTGAGGAAATTTCCTCATAAGACTGGTGGGAATGACAGACAGGACCAGTGCTGGTCGACGCTGGGCGAACACTGGCCGGAGCTGCGCCAATACCGGCCCTGTGTGTCGCTCCAACTACGAAACAGTCTAGGGAAGAGTCTTTGGCGATTGCCAATGTCCTGCTTGGCTTTGAGCCAAAATCGTTGGTCGGATTCGTATTCGGCGCAAATGCATGGGCGAATGTCGTCTAAAAGATGTAATTTGGAATTCTCAATTTTTGGGAGGTGATATTGCATCAGCGGTCAATCGAACTATTGACCCTGTACTTTCGTTAGCGTTACATCGGAGGACGGGATTGGGTGTTGACTGGGGGATTTTTGGTGCTCAAAGTACCTTTGCCTAATTGAGGCTTATATTAAGAGGATTCATTATAATTGCTCTCATCGATCCGAATTTCATCCCAAATTACCTGGTGCATGAATCGAACGAAACTTATCAGCATAAACGGGGGTCCCCCATTATATCGCGGCGCATTACACCGTATGATGCTTGAATGGCGTATTACACCGTACGATGCATCAACGCGTTGACCAGCTTTTCCCGGATCGCCGCCAATTATTATCTCCAACGTGCAACCATCATGGCCCAATTGACACAAGAGCCCAATCGACGAATTCACGCAAGAGCGGTCTAACCAATTCCAAGCACCACGCCAGAACAGTGAAAAGGAAAGGTGTCGTTATACTTAAAAACAATAATTTTTAACGAATTTCGCTACACCCCAACCGCAGTTAGGAATTAATCGTCACGTACAATGTCATCCGAACTACGGTTAACTATACGGCGTTACCTCCGCGCAGTTTACCGACATTGGATAAATTTGCACGAACTTTCGCGGATTATTATTCATCGTAGAGTCTACAACGACAAACTCTGAGCGTTCGGGGGTCTCTGTCTATACATCGTGGAGCGTTATCCTCCCGGTGCTTGGATTTCTAAAGTCATCACCGGATATTTAGGTCGTAGGACTTTCCTGGCTGGAGAGGACGTCATCCATATTACACCTGGCAGTTGTGAGAACAGTGAAGTCTACGGGGCTTTATGAAAACGCCCTTTCCTTCCGTCCATTATACGGAAAAGCCCCGCGGGCTCAGGTGCATTTTTGCATCCGACCCTTCGCCAATTTCCATGATGAAAGGGATAACGGCGCTCGTTGTGTGGTCGACGTCGACGACACTGTCTCGTTGAATGCGTGAAGGGTCAATTTTTCCCCGAGAAACGTCGGCGAGGCGGATCGACGTGGACGAAGAAAGAGGAGCCTGAGGGATTTTTTTTTCTCTCTGTGGTATTTCACATGGGTCATGGTTTACTACGTACCAGCACCGATAGCGGCTGTATTCGTGAGCTCCGCCGGTAGGTAAGGCTCGCACGAGTCAGACCGCGTGAAAGCTGCGGCCTGTCGGCACACCGGCCAAAATACCGCCCCGGGGAACGTGCTGACCCGTGACGAGAACAAAATGACGACGTTCCTACGATACGGCCGTCCGGAAAGGATGAAGGAAAATTCGCTCCCTTCCAACGTCCAAGTACCACATACTGCATGTAACATCCGGTATGTGTGTACATATTTATTTGGCCGAAGGCACATACGTGCCATGTGGCGGGTCAACAGCCTCGGCTCGCCGTCCGCAAGGTAAAGCATATTGATGCCGAACACCGTTCCGTACTGTAACTTCTGGGATGGATATTGAAAGAGAGAAGAAACTCGCGCGGTCAGGGAAATTTGAGATTGATCCTGTGATCGGAAAGAATTATTGGACGATTCAAATTCATATAAAAAAGTAGATCTAGGTGGCGTAATTCAAGGTCAGGGCCAATCGTTACGTATTTCGTATAGCAAGGCTCAACTTTCCGAAAAATGTTACCATAGTATCTACGAATTTTTTTTACAAATCCGGTACTTCCTACCATAGGAGGCGCCTTAGTTCCTTACTATTATGCGCTATGGTAATATCTCTCAAGCGATATGGTCATATTTACTAGATCCTTATCTCAGTGCACCACTGAGCCGCAGTGAGGAGTTTGTCGTCCTTCAATGAGATCACCGATGACTTGGTCAGATTGTGTTTTGTCGTGAATCATTTCACAAATTAGTTCAGCTGACTTTGACCATTACGGAACGCGACATTACACTTGAGATATAATTTACACAACATACCCTACCATGTCCTACATTTGGTTTCGCCCCTAAAGGAATATCTTCATATCATCCGGTGTTGTCCAATTTTCCATCAAATCGTCAAAGATTTTGGGCGTCTTAAGTTTAAACGCAAGTCACTGAATGGCACCGGATGGCGACAGAATTGAAGTGTACGGTCAACACTAATGGCAATAGCAGTAGGATTCGAACATCGAATGGCGACAGCAGTAGGATTCGAACATCGAATGGCAATAGCAGTAGGATTCGAACATCGAATGGCAATAGCAGTAGGATTCGAACATCGAATGGCAATAGCAGTAGGATTCGAACATCGAATGGCAATAGCAGTAGGATTCGAACATCGAATGGCAATAGCAGTAGGATTCGAACATCGAATGGCAATAGCAGTAGGATTCGAACATCGAATGGCAATAGCAGTAGGATTCGAACATCGAATGGCAATAGCAGCAGAATTCGACATTACATTTGAGAAATAATTTACATACCGTGCCCTACGATGCCCTAAATTTCGTCCCCCCTAAAAAAATGTCAGGCGCCGTAAGTTTAAACGTAAGTCACCGAACGGCGCCGTATGGCGACAGAATTGAAGTGTAGGGTCAACACGAATGGCGATAGGAGTAGGATTCGAAACGGGTAGAATTGGTAGAAGCTTTTGCTGGATGACCGGAATGGAGTATCACGGGCGGGGTGTGCGAAAGGACGACCGGGTCTCTGATTGCCCCGCGGGCTCGTAGGAGCGACTCGAGGACGTGATCCAGTGGACTACATCTCTGCCAAATCCGGGCACACCAGTAAGAGGAGTTTGTTGTTGTACATACACATATACGTGTATATACATACAGCGCAGCAGGGAAATCTCAACGGGGACGCGGAACTGAGTGAAGAGGCTATTTCCATTTCAGTTCTCGCACACAACTCCATCGCTAGCTCCGATGCCTTTCCTCTCATTCTCCCCAGCTCCCTCGCCCGCTCCATCTCGCCGTATCCCACATCCCCTTGTTTGTTCGAACGCCAATTCGACCGGGACCGCGAGACAGCGCAGTGCCTCGCGGGAATCCCGACGAAAGAAAAAGAAACACAATGGTTTATGGCCGGACCAAAGGAACGACATCGAACGGTGTGTGTCTCGCTCCGTTCGCGAATCCCCATGCGCCCGGGACACAGCGAAATCCCGGACAATGTCCTTCCGACTTTGAGACGGTGGAAGACGGACAAACAGATACACTCGTTCCCTCCAACTTTCGACAGTCACTCGACACGGCATTCACCCATCTCTCCCTTTGTCCGCGTCAAGGAAGCCTCGGCTACGAGGGAGAGGCGAGCTCGGCCGAACGACGAAATGAAGGAAAGAGAAAAAAATACTCGCGAAGGGTGGCTCGCGAAAATATTTCCAAATAATTGGCCTTCCGGGAAATCGCCCACATAGATTTAGATGGGTCGACGGGTTGGTTGATCCGCTATGGGAGCCTCCATAAGTTCACTGTCCTGGATCTTCGTGACCTTCGAAATGCAGCATCAATCTTTAGAAAAATTTGAAGCGATCAAAATCGCTTCAATTTTTTCTAAAGATGCAATGGTCAAAGCCAGCTGAACTAATTTGTGAAATGATTTACGACAAAACACAATATGACCAAGGCATCGGTGATCTCATTGAAGGACGACAAACTCCTCACTGCGGCGCATTGGTGCACTGAGAAAAGGATCTAGTAAATATGACCATATCGCTTGAGAGATATTACCATAGCACATAGTAGTAAGGAACTAGGACGCCACCTATGGTAGGAAGTACCGGATTTGTAAGAATTTTTCGCAGATACTATGGTAAAAATGATTGGAAAGTCAAACGTTGCTATATGAAATACGTAACGATTGGCCCTATGAAATTGAATTACGCCACCTGGATCTACTTTTTTTATGAATTTGAATCGTCCAATAATTCATTCCGATCACAGGATCAATCTCGAATTTACCTCACCGCGCGAGTTTCTTCTCTCTTTCAATATCCATCCTTGCAGCATCAATCTTTAGAAAAATTTAAAGCAATCGAAATCGCTTCAATTTTTTCTACAGATTGATGCTGCAAGGCGAAGGTCGCGAAAAACCGGAATGTAAGGGAAACTGCTGGGAATTTGGAATCTCGCAGGTCTTGTAATTTTCGGAGATAGAAAAAATGCTAATTCAAGATGCGGGAAGTTTGCTCGAGGGAAAAAGCGTGTACAGCGTCGATGATTGCCGACACGCGGTTGAACTTTCAGTGTGTACGGAGAGCTTGAAATGTAGGAGAGACCGCACGGGTCGAACACGCGGATCGTCGGCGAGGCACGAGCCGGAGGTCTATCTCGGTCACACCCTCGGCGGGAAACACGGAACCGTGGAAAATCGGGGAAAAATAGAGAAGAGAAAAGACGGTAAAGCAGTAAAGTAGCGCGCACATAGTCCAGGTTGTCCCGCGGGAGTGAAGTTCCCGCGTGGGAGCCATAAAAAAAATTGTCGTTCGACGCCGCGTGACGAATGGGGATTTTGTGCTGGTGTAACCACGGGCTTGAACGAGAACGGCTACAAACAACAACGGGTGAGCGAGTTTTTTTTTTTTTTTTTTTTTTTTGATAGTGCGAATTTCGCGTGCGCGGAATGAATGAAAGTGTGCTTTCTCCTGATTCAGCTGGATTCCGTTTCTCGTGCGAGGAATGACGAGTGGCGAGGGAACATGGACCACCGAGTGTCAGCTCTTCAAACCTGGATTAAGCTGGGCCGAGACTATAAACCAAACTTTATTGGCGAAAGACATTTTTTTTTTTTCTTGTCTTCATTCGATCTCGCCTTCACGATAGGGCATTGAACCCTTCAATACAGGGAGGAGTGAGATAAAGCTTAAAAGATTGTTTCTTAACAGCAATGTTTCCGATAAGTGAGAAAAAGTTCGACCGATGGAGCATAAAAAAAAATAATAATCACAAAAATGCATGTTTATTACTGTCGAACGAGTCGGCTTGGTGTAATAATTTTATTCCACCCGATCGACGAAATTTTTATGGACGTTTTCGTAGAATGATTTTTCTCCCATCTCTGGGGCATCCGTGAGGACTCGAGGAACACGTCATTCGAGTTATAATGCTTCGCTGATATCGGAACGGAGTCTGCGAGCCACGAACTGAAAGCGATCCGAGCAGGTATGCGGAGGTATCGCTATTATTCCGCAGGTACGCAGAGGTATCGTACAATAAATAATATTTCCCGGGTTGGTGCTTCGCGAAATCGCGAGTTTCCTCCACTCGAAGACAATTTGCAGGGGATTAGACGCGTGACGAAATACCCATCGTATACGCATACATATCTACTTATATATACTATATATATATATGTATATATAAATATATAGAAAACATATGTATTACCTATATATATATATATATATTGGTAATACATATGTTTTTCAAATATATATATATATATATATATCTACATATGTGCAGAGGCAGGCAAGTAGGCAAGTTTCGAGTCCTTTTGCAATCCGAGACGCATCGTGACACACGAGTGCCGAGAGCACAGTACGTATACTGCAGTGTACTGTAGCATGCCGACAGGTATAGCAATAGAGTTGCTACGCGAGCGGCAGTTGGTGCACCCGGTGCGCCGAGGGGTAGCAAGAACAATCTCATTAATTTTCTCGCTCGGAGCTCGCGGAATACCGGAATTAATGAGATCGGCACAGTGTACGGTACTCTCTATGTAGCTTTCTCTCTCTCCCCTCTCCCTCGCTCTCGCTCTCTCTCTCTCTCTCTCTCCCCTCTCTCTCACTCTCTTTCTCTCGCGGCAAACAAGCCGCGCTCAGGGAACTGTTTGGATTTTATCCTCTCCTATTTTTTTTCGCTATTGCTCTCCGCTGCTTTTCTTTCTTTTCATCGTTCGTACTTACTTCGTTTAAATTTTCAACACCGTTCGCCTCGTCGAGGTATCCACTTTGCGCGACTAAACTCTCGGGTTACGCGCCTCGTTTATGAGATATTAATTATTGTTTTTCATAAATTTATCCGACGATTTTCCAGACGAGTCAATGCGATTATTCACAGCTTCGAAATTTCAACGTAATTTTTTTTTTTTTTTCGGTACAAACTTCAACCCTTAATTAACCGTGGATGGACGGTCACAGCAGAGGGTTTACAAAAGTTCTCGCTGATAAATAGTAGTAATAATAACGATATCCCGTACAATGTGTGGCTAAACTTTTGTCGCGAACGTCGCGGGTTCAAATAAATTTTTCTTCATTCTAATAAAGTCGATTTGGTGAATCGGAGATGCACCGGACTGTCGTCACATCATTTACGGCAATTCTTCGTCGGACAGCCATAATTTCCGAGCACAGCAAACTTTCGTTCGAAAGAAGCGACGTCATACGGCAAAAACATCACTTCCGTTTTAAAAATCTCATTTTTCTATCGGATTAAAAAATCCGACGTACTTCCGGTATGACTTCCGGTCTAAAAGTGAGATTTTCAAAACGGAAGTGACCTTTTTCCGGTGTGATGTAATTTCCAGTCAAGAATGATATTTTCATACCGGAAGTGTCGTATTTCCGGTATGACGTCACTTCCGGTCAAAAAATAAGATTTCCAGTCAGGAAGTGACGTAGCGACGATTTTTTAAAAAAATCTGTGCCACGTCACTTCAGATTTAAAAGTGAGATTTTCAAACGGAAAGTTGACGTCACAGAGGAATAAAAAAAAAATGCTCTGCCAAGCCGTAGCACACCAAGTGTTTACTTGGTGCTCGGAAGTCCGGCCGCTTCGCTCTGGTTACCTACAACAGCCGGTGACGGACCGATATGGCCTTTTGGCGTACAGCAGTCAGTGTGCAGTCGGCGACGTTTCGTCTTTCCAGTTACGGCAGAATTCCACCTGGGTTGCATACGACAAACGCACACATGAATCCCGCTCGAAGCATCTCGAGTGAATGCAGCAAGAGCGTCGCCTCGATGTAAAAAGTCTGGGGTAGGTTTGTCGAGAGGAGGCGAAGATCGAGCCTTTGAAGCGGGCACCCGGGGTGAACATTTATCGACAGTGAAGGTTCAATCGACAGGTCGTCATTCGCTCGATCGTCGATCATTCGAAGCCCGAAACTTTGTCAACGGTTTTCTCAAGTGTGCAAACCTTGCAAAGTTCCAACGTTTGCACAACCTCGACGTACCGCACTCGCGGGTCTGCCAGAGCTATGATAGCTGTGAGGCTGCAAAATTGTTCCTTCAATTCTGTACTCCGAAATACTTTCATCGCACGTGAAGATGGCTAAACCAGCCAATGAATGGACAGGGCCAATGAATGGACACTTTCCATAAGAGCACGTGCATAAAAAAGTCTATTCATTGGCTTTTTCGGCTGCTTAACTGTCCACACCCAGAAAAATAATTTATTTAACGGCCACCGCTTATTTGGTTTAAGTTAAATATTTATTTGATTTAAATAAATATTTACTTAATTCAAATAAATATTTACTTAATTTAAGTAAAGATTTATTTCATTTAAATAAATATTTATTTAAATAAAATAAATATTTTACTTAATCCAAATAAACGGTGGCCGTCCAATAAATTTTTTTTCTTGGTGCATTCATTGGCCGGTTTATTGACGTACAAGAGGAAAAGCGCGGA
Organism: Ichneumon xanthorius; assembly: GCA_917499995.1. Classification (NCBI taxonomy): domain Eukaryota; kingdom Metazoa; phylum Arthropoda; class Insecta; order Hymenoptera; family Ichneumonidae; genus Ichneumon; species Ichneumon xanthorius. The sequence goes on along the minus strand of OU824205.1, from coordinate 11,373,274 downwards.
AGATGAGTTTCCAAGAAACAGCTTTAAAAAGAACATCCAACTATGACTATCTCGCAAAGTTTTTTATCACCCCTCTCATCTGCATGCAGCTTTTATCTCCGGTATGAATGTAAGTCCCATCGTCGAGAAGAGCGAGATTTGTTACGTGGTCTTCCGAGCCCAATTATCCGAGTTTTTCCTTCGATAATTGAGAGACGAGGAAGCGAGGTGGGTGGACGAAGGGCTTCGGGAGGAGGCTAGCGTGGAGAAGTTGACGAGCATCCGCCGGTGGTTGAAGATAAGCGCGGCCACAGTGGTGATAGTTAGCGGTACGTATATAGGATTGTACGCCGTATCGTATAAAAGTGAGGCGACACAGAGAGGGGCGGAAACGGCTACAGGATGAGATGACAGAGGGTGAGCGGGTGACGGCGAGGATTTGAGCTCGTCAGGCGGCACTCGAAGTTTGTTTTGTCGAAGGAAGTTATCGGGGGAAGAGTATACGGGAACGGTGGAGATATAGCCGAGGGAAAGTTGGGATGGACCGGTGGAGAAACCCTCTACGGAGAGAGGAAGAGATCGCGAGCGAGTGGAAGGCCAAACGGAGATGCAGCAGAAAGCGCATCATCCTCTAGGCGTGCACTCTCGCTCTGTGCCTCTGTGTTATTCTTGGCTGGGCTCCAGACAGTCCGTCGCACCCCCCTCTCCCCCGCCCCTTGTATCTATCGATTATAATATCAGGCTTACTTGTCTCGGCACAGACTGTGCGAAGCATTGAGCAAAATAGCGAAAGTCCCGATCGGGGACAGCGTCGAGTGCGGAAACGGCGCGAAAACCATCTTGAGTATTTAGACATTGATAACGACAATTAAACTGTGATTAATTACTGATGTTGTAGGCTTATCACTGAAGGTGTTGATTTATCTGGGGAATTGTTGGAAGAGCTTCGTCGATTTTTGCTGGCTATTAATTATGGCGAAAGTGGTGGGTACGAAAGACTAGGACGATCCATCGCGTGTGTCGTACTCTCTGAGGGGAAGTCACACCTTGGTGGGACCAATATGTAAACCGGAAGCACAGCCTGTAAGGCTCTGGAATTGATGGACGTTGATGGGATTTTTTTTACAATTGTCGCGCTGCGGTCCACCTTAGTCGTTATTTTTTTTCAATTTTGGTAATATTCATCAAACTAATGTGGACCAAAATAGACCATGGATCATGTGGATCCAAAATCCATCATATCATATCGCACCCTTAGAACAATAGTGTAACAACTTATATGGTAATGCCATAAGAGATGTTACACTGTTATTCTAGGATATGATGGATAAAATCCATCATATCATATGGTACATCATATGGATCCATGGTTCATCACATCGTATGGCATATCATATGGATCCATGGTCCATTACACCATATGGTAGGGTAAAAGTGGGGAATATGGCCCGGTCCATATATTATTGATTTGCGTGTTAAGCGAGGTGGGTCATATTCACCACTTTTACCCTACATCATATGAATCCATAATCGATCATATCATATGGTACAGCATATGTATCCACGGTCCATCATACCATACAGTAAATCATATGGATCCATCGTCTATCATATCATTTGCATCCAAGGTCCATCATATCATATGGATGATGTGATGCAATATGGGCGAGGATAATGTGGGTCAGCAATGAATGCCTCCGGGAGCCCTGCGAGGGTAAACAAGAGTCTGTTTTCACATGCGCTACCTGCCCTGAGTATACTCGGAGAAGGTAGCACATGTGAAAACACGCTTGTTTACTTCACCCAGCGTTGGTCCATCATTTTCAGTTTTCACCACTTTGATCCTAATATTTTAATAACAGTCATTAACCCGTTATTCATCAGACTGGATACACCCACAGCCCGCTGTGTCTCATATTCCGCTCGGTAATTGCCAATCGACCGTCGGGTCTATTCGTGAAATTGTAACCTTCCGTGTCTTGAGCGAATCTCGAGAAACCACATTCGTAAGTGGACGCGGAGCGAGATAACGTTATCAGCCCTACACCGCTGCTGCTGATGTTGCTGCAGTAACACCGCCGAGGAAGGGGGGAGGGGGGGGGGGGGGTACGAGCTCGACGGCCTTTGCCAGCATCTCCGGAACACGCGGTGCGAGCACCACCTTCGTCGCCTAATTACTCTCGGCACACATAGTATTATAGCGCGATTCAACGAGGTTTACAATTCATTACACCGTGCACCCGGGCTAATCTGCATGTTATAGATGCAGACAACCTCCCGCGGTAATACCCTCGAGATTGTTCCGGGTACGGCCCGGCGAACCTCGAAGACGACCCCAACCATCCTAAGAATTGAATGCTAGCGAAATTACAATTTTCCCCTCCCCTGTACACATCATTTTTCCAATTACTCCGGCAATCAGGATCCTCTGTGCGACCGTTAATTAATTTTTGAATGCCAATTAATTTTTGCATGGTTCGGCTTCTTTTTTTCTGAACAGAGCTGCGCGCTCGTCGCCCCGAAGAAATTTCAAGAAATTATAATAGACACAGATGGAGACTCACACACGGTCCCCCGGTGAAATCGGCCAGGGCGATCTTGGCCCTAGAGAGGATTAATTTAATATGATTGCTATGGCGAAGGTACCTGGGATATTCCTCGGGGATGTTGAAGTACCAAAAATTACCCACTCGACGATAGCGAGAGGGAAGGAAAGGCTTGGCCGCCAGTGAATCCGCGAGGCTCGAGAGCTCGCGAGGGAGCTTCAGCCGTTCGGCGGGTCTGTATGTGTTGGGTGGGGGCGGAATTGCGAGACTGCTTGGGAGGCTTGAAACGTAGCCAATTCACACGACCCGAATACCTCCATTCTCGTTAAATAAGACTCCCCTCCGCATGTTTGAGAGGAAGAAAAGTGGAAGCGGGAGAGGAGGTGGAAAAAAAGAAACGTACGTGAAGTAGAGGAAGCCGAGGGTGGTTCCTCGCGTGCAAAGGACGCGGCGAGCGGTGAGGGGGCTGGAAAAAAAGGGAACCCTCGGCCCACTCTCGCCACTTCCTGAAAACTTCGCCGACAGATATTGCCTCCGAATGCTCTTGATGGCCGAGCGGGGGGTCGAAGGCCGCCGAAGATATAGTCACTAGGAATATGTCTGTATATACGTATATACATACATACATATATATGTGGGTGACGTTTATCTACGGGCCCGTAGCTTCGCGCGAATGGACCGTACTTGCTGAAAGGAGGCTACCTTATCTCCATGGAGAGTTTACTGTACCCCCGATAATTATGGAATTTATATCGATCGACGGAATCCGTGATTTTTTTTACCCCTCGATCAAAAAGGCGGGATATTATGCACTTGCAGTCATGCAGTTTACAGTTTTCAGTCGAGGTTTATTTATTACAATAAAATAATATCTACTAGGTTACTTTCTCTTCATGGAGAGTTTACTGTATCCTCGATAATTATCGAATTTATATCGATCGACGGAATCCGTGATTTTTTTTACCCCTCGATCAAAAGGGAGGGATATAATGCACTTGCAGTTATGCAGTTTTCAGTTGAGGTTTATTTATTGCAATAAAAAAAATATCTACTAGGCTACTTCATCTTCGTGGAGAGTTTACTGTATCCTCGATAATTATCGAATTTATATCGATCGACGGAATCCGTGATCTTTTTTTACCCCTCGATCAGAAGAGAGGGATATTATGCGTTTGCAATTATGCAGTTTTCAGTCGAGGTTTATTTATTGCAATAAAATAATATCTACTAGGCTACTTTCTCTTCATGGAGAGTTTACTGTATCCTCGATAATTATCGAATTTATATCGATCGACGGAATCCGTGATTTTTTTACCCCTCGATCAAAAAGGCGGGATATTATGCACTTGCAGTCATGCAGTTTACAGTTTTCAGTCGAGGTTTATTTATTGCAATAAAATAATATCTACTAGGTTACTTTCTCTTCATGGAGAGTTTACTGTATCCTCGATAATTATGGAATTTATATCGATCGACGGAATCCGTGATCTTTTTTTACCCCTCGATCAAAAGGGAGGGATATAATGCACTTGCAGTTATGTAGTTTTCAGTCGAGGTTTATTTATCGCAATAAAATAATATCTACTAGGCTACTTTATCTTCGTGGAGAATTTACTGTACCCCCGATAATTATCGAATTTATATCGAGGGATGGAATCCGTGATTTTTTTTTCACCCCTCGATAAAAAGAGAGGGATATTATGCGTTTACAATTATGCAGTTTTCAGTCGAGATTTATTTATTGTAATTTTTTTTTAATGTTTCATCGTAACCGACAGCGGTGGATGCGCGTTTGGCGGAAAGCTGTGGTGGTCTCCGAGTCAAGCAGATTCGTTCGCGGTCAGTTCAAAGGGGTTTTTTTTTTTTTTTTTTTCAAAGCGACATCACCACTTCTTTTTCTCCATGCAAAACCCTTCAATGTAAGCCCAGCATCTGTATGCGGTGGAAATGGAACAACAAATAAAAAATATATGTTTCATCGAGCACCATCGACGTCTGTTATTTGTCGATGAGAATTCCCTGTTAGCCTTTAATTCAACAAATTTAACGAAGAGGCCCGCACATAATAAACACGCGAATTGAACGATTTCATAATTGACACGAACCCTCGAGCAAAATCAGTTCGGGGATCCAAATATTTTATGTTTAATTGTATCTCGTGTCTCTTTGATGGACAAATCGGCCGATGAAGTGCGCGCCTTTTCATAAGTTCCGGCAGTTAATTTAAACGATTGTTTGAAGAGTGCTATTTGCGTCGGGCGCAATATGGTGAATTTCGTCAAGAGACCGATCTCCTCGTCCGGCTCGAAAAATCGATGATTAATTATTGCCAAATGTAATCGATTAACCATACAGCGATTGTAATTTCAACAGCAGCCTTACTCGTTTTCCGAGCATCGAACAGTCTCGTCGAGACTATCGCGTCGGCCCGTTATAATTAGTGCGCGATCGAAAATAGCGTGGCTCCGCAAACATCGAACAGTGGATATCGCGTTCCCGTTTCCGGATTATTCCGGGATCGTTTCGGACCGACGACAATGTTGAACTTCGGCGATCTGGTTGTTTAATTAGAACCGCATCACTCGTCCCGTCATCCCGTAAATTAATATGTTTCATTTGCCGACAGCGATAACGTCGCACCGCCAGTCTCGCCGACGTGATTTTTACGCCCGAATATTTTACACACTAACGTAAACTTCCGTTCATGTTCGCGACGAAAAAGGGGGACGAAAAAAACGAAGTATATTTTTCTGTGAATTTGTGTGAAAGCGTGAGACACGGCGATGGAGAGTTCGAAACATATGTGGGCAGGAAACCGCACCTAGAAAAAAATTTATTTGACGGCCACCGTTTATTAAAATTAAGTAAAATATTTATTTGATTTAAGTAAATATTTATTTAAATTAAGTAAATAGTTACTTAAATGAAATGAATATTTATTTAAATAAAATAAATATTTTACTTAATCTTAATAAACGGTGGCCGTCAAATAAATTTTTTTTCTGGGTGCGGGGTAAAATGGGGTAGCTGAGGGATCGAAGCCTTTCGATGGTATGGAAGTTTGCAACGTTTGTGCAATGATTGACTTGGACAGCTTTCAATGACTGTGTCCAACTACATTTAACCTATTTTTTAGGTTCTAACGTAGATGCGCAAGTTACGGTTTTGATACTTGAAGCGGTGTAAATAATTACCGGACTTTATTAGAATCAATATGAGATTTCATTGGTGCGGTTGTTTTATTGGATAACTTTACAAGGCCAAGAATCGTTTCGGACCGACGACGATGTTGAACTTGGGCGATCTGGTTGTTTAATTAGAACCGCATCACTCGTCCCGTCATCCCGTAAATTAATATGTTTCATTTGCCGACAGCGATAACGTCGATACGCACCGCCAGTCTCGCCGACTTCATTTTTACGCCCGAATATTTTACACATTAACGTACACTTCCGTTTATGTTCGCGACGAAAAAGAGGGAGGAAAAAAACGAATATCGGATTGAACGTATAATTCCGTGCTGACGTGTACGAAATTATCGGTCGAGAAGGAAGCGAGCAGGAGCCGCGAAAGTGAAGCATAAAAAAGCGCTCGAAGTTACCACGCGTCGCGAAACGCGACGCGGGTAATCCCAGAATGGCTGTTCAGCGAAAACAGGCAACAAATAAAAAGAATAACAGGCAAAAAATTTTTTTCCGCGCTCGGTAACGGAAACGCGTCAGCAGCTATAGGTAAATGTCCTGTGGCGCGATTGTTCCCAATTCTGGAAAATGTATTCGTAACATATCATCATGCAGTATCCGTATGCGGTGGAAAACTGTCGACTCGCGTATGTTCCCGCCGCGTTATTCATTATTTATCTTTGTCTCTTTTCAATCGTCGCCGTTTCCTGCTTTCTCGTGGAAACGAATCCATTGAATACGCAAAAAATAAATGCGAAACACAACCGATGCCTCGGTTGCATTCGTCCCAATGAATAGACGAATAGTATATTTTTTTCTTTTTTTAAATTTTGTTTCTTCTTTTTTAATAAAATTTTCGCGCATTGGCTCGCGCGCGATTTTCGTCGACATAAATCGTACTGGCAACATGATTTCCAATCGTGAATCGAGTCCGCATTAGACTGCAAGAAATTTACATTAACTTTTTTATTTATTTCTCAAACACTCATTTCAGAAATGCATTTATAGGCGTGATTTTTATCGACATATAAATCGTACTCGAAGATGATTTCCAATCGTAAATCGCGCCCGAATTAGGCAGCAAGAAATTGACATTTTACTGGACCTTTTTACTTACTTCTGAAATCCTAATTTTAGAAATGCATTTATAGACGTGATTTTCATCGACATATAAATCATACTCGAAGACGATTTCCAATCGTAAATCGCGCCCGAATTAGGCAGCAAGAAATTAACATCTTACTGGACCTTTTTACTTACTTCTGAAATCCTAATTTCAGAAATGCATTTATAGGCGTGATTTTCATCGACATATAAATCATCCTCGAAGACGATTTCCAATCGTAAATCGCGCCCGTATTAGACAGCAAGAAATGAAGATTTTACTGGACCTTTTTACTTACATCTGAAATGCTAATTTCAGAAATGCATTTATAGGTCTTAAATAAGGGTCTTTACGCTTCCCGCATATTGCAGATTTTCCTTCCATCGAAGTACCGCATTCCATACATTACCGTAATACCGAGAGCTCTTTGGAGTTGGCTATTCGCTGTCGTTCGGGGATCGTCGGTTTCTCGCCCCGCTCTCGGGCGTATCAGAAGCGATTGAGGCCGGCAATGCTCGCACCCTCTATCCGGCTCGGTGCTCTCGCCGAGATAGAAATAGTTCGGTAATAGAATAGCAAATGAAGTGATCCTCGAAATGCCTCTATTATTTCTCGGTATGTATACCGGTAGTCGAGGCGGCGAGCTCGCGGAAAAAGGGTGGCGCTGGAATATTCCGTTCGGCGAGCGTGGAGGAGAGCCGAAGAACGCGCGCGGGGATTCCCCGTATCGGCTTTCCACGCACGTTCACCCTCTCTCCCGACCTCCCACTCGTTTCACCCTGCCCGACGTCGGGGCAGGGTGAATACTCGCTGCTTTTTCCTTCTCGGCCTTTATACATTTTCGCGAAAATGAGATTCACGCAGACCTGCTGTGTGGCTCGGTTATTGATATATTTTTTTTTTTTTTCATTCAAACGTATACTGAAACATGACTGGTGAAATGACGACGGTCTGTAGGGTTCGTTTTTCTTGGTATCTCGAATCTAAATAAAAACTCAGGGCGCAATTGCTAGCATATATCCGGGATAAAGGCACTTTCGGCATTGGAAAACGAGAACCACGAAAGACCTGAGCGCACGATTTGAGCACACGATTTGAGCACACGATTTGAGCACACGATTTGAGCACACGATTTGAGCACACGATTTGAGCACACGATTTGAGCACACGATTTGAGCACACGATTTGAGCACACGATTTGAGCACACGATTTGAGCACACGATTTGAGCACACGATTTGAGCACACGATTTGAGCACACGATTTGAGCACACGATTTGAGCACACGATTTGAGCACACGATTTGAGCACACGATTTGAGCACACGATTTGAGCACACGATTTGAGCACACGATTTGAGCACACGATTTGAGCACACGATTTGAGCACACGATTTGAGCACACGATTTGAGCACACGATTTGAGCACACGATTTGAGCACACGATTTGAGCACACGATTTGAGCACACGATTTGAGCACACGATTTGAGCACACGATTTGAGCACACGATTTGAGCACACGATTTGAGCACACGATTTGAGCACACGATTTGAGCACACGATTTGAGCACACGATTTGATTTGAATTCATATTAAGCATGGAGGTTCGACGATGGTAAAACAAAAAACGCGATTTGTAAGTAAAATTACTTTTACTTAAGTTTTCAAAAAATTTGAAGGAAAAAATATCAAAATTGAATGTCCCCCCAAAACGAAATATGCGTGTTATTCATCCGTTCGGTCGTTCCAAATGGTATCAGAAGTGTTTGAGGATCCTACAGAGGATATTTATTCGCGAAGAAACGACGTCAAAATTGAGAATCTCGATGACTCTTGCCTGTGGACGGAGCGAACTCAAAATTGAGGTCTCGACGACACTCCGTAATAACGATTGAAGATAACTCCAAATCGTTGAAAGTACGGTTGGATAGAACTAGGAACCGATATATTCTCACGACAATCTACGTTATGTCATGCTGTGTTCAAAAAATTGTTCATCTGGCATATAGTCAATAAATCCACTATTACTACCACTTCTGACTTTTATGAAAATAAAAAAAATGTGAAGGAAAAAAAATCAAAAAATTAAATAGATAAATGTGTCATCTTCGAGAAAGGAAGGTCCCGAAGAGCCGCGGGGCAGGACGCCCCCTGTAGCGATTATCCAATGGGATAGCTAATTGAGTTGCGCACTCCGTGCCTTGGAAAGTAATGCAGCAGCAGAAGCGGCCAGCAATGGCAGCTTGGCGGAGCGAAGGGACGCTGCGGACTTAGAGAAGCACGAGCTGTCGTATAGCCGCGCACAGTCGACCCATATTCCTGTATTCTTCCGTGAAGTTTGAGTTATATAAGTCGCTCGTTGCCCAAGGGGTGGCAGCCGCGGTGGCGGTGGCGGCTTTATTTACATCGCTACCGCGGACCATCGAGTCTCCGCCGTTCGCTCTTTCTCGTTGTTCTCCTATAATCCTCGAGAAAACTTTTGCCTCTACAGTTTCCCCATCTAGCGCTCCCCCTCTTTATCCCTCCAGCAGTTTCGCGGCGCTATAATGCAGGCTTGCCCGGCTTGGCTTCTGGTTCTTCTTCCCCATTCTTTCTTTCTTTCCTCTTATTCCACGGGCTTCTTCCGCGCTCCCTCTCACGAGGGTAAACGCGAGTTCTGAAATTCGCGATACGCGACTTGCGTTAGCCCTCCGCCCCCTCCCTACGGCGCCAAATGTGAAAATATAGCGGTGACGAAGGCTGAGGTTTAAGCCCGACGAAAAGTCTTGCGATAGCGAAAAAAAAGTTATAAAGTATCCAGTTCCTTGTCACCATAGGAGTTTAGTATATTTTTGTGTGAACTTGTGTGAAAGCGTGAGATACGGCGATGGAGAGGTCGAAACATATGTGGGCAGGAAACCGGGGCAAAATGGGGCAGCTGAGGGATCAAAGCCGTTCGATGGTATGGAAGTTTGCAACGTTTGTGCAATGATTGACTTAACCTATTTTTTTAAGTTCTAACATAGAAGCACAAGTTAGGGTTTTGATACTTGAAGCGGTGTAAATAATTACCGGACTTTATTACAATCAATATGAGATTTCATTGGTGTGGTTATTTTATTGGATAACTTTACAAGGTCAAGAATCTAGTTTCGTTGACATTTTTTTACGTCACGACACGACGAAGCTCTGCTACCTATTTTTTTCGGAATACACGAGGAGGGTCTGTTATTTCATATGACATTTTTTTATTTTTCGTTGACGTTTAGGGTGCGCATGTGATTTTTGTCGATCGGGTTTGCCGGGTCGGAAAATTCACACGATCGAAAAAAGTCACATGGTCGAAAAATCATTGATGGATTTTTTTCACTCAATGCACCAAACAGCGCTGCTACCAGATATAATTTTTTATTGGTCTTTGACCTTTAAAGAGTGCGTGTGATTTTGTTTTAGAGACTTTTTCCAGCTCGCAAAGCTGACGCGATTGAAAAGCCATTGATGACATTTTTTCACCCAATGTACCAGGAGCCGCTGTTGCGTGCATCCAGAGTGGTGCACTCGGCGAACAAATGTCACCAATGGCTTTTCGATCGCGTGCGTTTTCTGGACCGAAAAACCCCTCCGAAAAAACGCATGCACTTTTTGAATGTCGAAGAAAAAGAAAAAAATTATATCGGGTGGCAGAACCTTCCGGTGGATTCAGAGAAAAAAAGATCATCAAAGGTTTTTCGATCGCACGAGTTTGTTTGATCGTGTGAATTTCCCGACCCGGAAAACCCCATTGAAAAACATGATTCGTACAATCCAAAGGCCGACAAAAGGAAATCAAATGGCAAATCCTCCTCGTGTTTTCCGAAAAAATAGGTGGCAGAGATGACGGAAAAAAATGGTCAAGGAAACTATTTTCTCAGCCTTGCAGAGTTATCGAATAAAATAACCACACCAATCATATCTCATATTAATTTTAATATAGTCCGGTAATTTTTTACAACGCATAACCCTTTGAGCCACATTTGGACACTATAAAAACGAAACTTTGGTATTTCGTGTGATGAAATTAGTTTAAAGAATTGAAAACTGAGCGAAAGAAGGTGGGACATCTTATGTCCCACCGTGACGCAAAGGGTTAAAATATTAAAACCCAAATTTGTGCATCTACGTTATAAATTCAAAATTAGGTTAAGCGTAGTTGCTGGTAGACATTGACAGCTGTCTAGTCAATCATTGCACGAACGTTGCCGAATTCTAAACCATGGCCTTTCGTACGAGTCCAGCCCCAGCTAAGCTACGTCTGGTTTGCGGTTACATCCCAACATTACCGCGCCTAGCCCGGGAATGCGGTCAGTGCGTGCGCCAATGCTGGGATGTAATTACCAGCCGGAGCAAACCCTACCTGTGGAGCTATTAATTAACTGTTTACGAAAAAAAAATTCAATTCCTAATAATTGTTCCCAACTTCTGAGAAAAATTGTGTTTGGGCCGATACGGGATATCTCAGGATCAATTGAAAAGGCATTTTCCAATCCCCCTTATTGTCCATAAGAGTCCCCATTTAAAGTGCATATTCTTCCATAAAAATCTTGCTTTTAATTTTTATTTTTATTCTGAGAATATCTCCATAGACACACGCTCATTGATTTCGCGGCCCTCCGAGCTCCACACATGAATGAAATAAATATCGCAAAGGATACAAAAAAAGTCTAAAGCGCGTGCGGTTGATTGGGAGTGATCGCGCAGGTGCAATAATCCCACGTGTCTCAACCATTGCTCACTGTGTTCATATATCGCTATTAATTAACTGTTTACGATCAAAAATTAAATTCCTAATAATTGTTCCCAACTTCTGAGAAAAATTGTGTTTGGGCCGATACGGGATATCTCAGGATCAATTAAAAAGGCATTTTCCAATCCCTCTTATTGTCCATAAGAGTCCCCATTTAAAGTGCATATTCTTCCATAAAAATCTTGCTTTTAATTTTTATTTTTATTCTGAGAATATCTCCACAGTCACACGCTCATTGATTTCGCGGCACTCCGAGTTAGGAAGGATACAAAAAAGTCCAAAGCGCGTGCGGTCGATGGGAGTGATCGCGCAGGTGCAATAATCCCGCGTGCCTCAACCCGTTGCTCACTGTGTTCGTATATCGGCGAGTGTTTCCACGCTCGATTCATTCTTCTTTATTTTTTCATTTTCCACCGAAGCTGCGAGGAGCCCACACCGAAGCTGCGAGTGAGCCTCCACGCCGAGTAGCTATCAACGTGTCACGTTCGGTCTGAAGGATCTCTCGTACGTCCAGAGTGAGAAAGCGATCCTCGCTGAGGATGAGGGAAAACGGAAGGAGGGGGGGGGGAGAAATAGGAAGAGGGAGGTTTGGGAAGAGAGAGAGAGAGAGATAAGGATCTGCCTCAGCTATCGCGTGCACGAATTCGCCTGCGAGAATCGAGGGATCCCGCAGCAGCAGCAGCAGAAGGAGCACAGACCGAGGTGGAGCGAATACCATTCCTCTCTCGTTATACGTTATCGCTTTCTCGTATTCACCGGGATCACTCACTCTCGACGTCGTTCCTCCCCAACTTTTTTGATATGCGCCACGTTCGCTCCACCCTGATACTATACACTCTCTACTCTCTGCCGGTGCTACGTTATTCTTGGATTCACCCCGATCGTCATGTGCGAAGCGTGCGAGCACTCGCTGCACGTCGCCGGCGTTCTGGCTTTCGTAGTGTATAGTATATATTTATATACATATATATATATATGTGTGTGTATACATATAATATATAACTGCACTATATTATATATTGTGCGATATCGGAAATGCGATATTTCGAAGGAAAAGAAGGAATACGGTTAGTTTCGGAGCAAAGAAACTCGCGTTTGTCGCAAAAGGTTCCCGGTACGGTAGCATCTAGCTGACCAATTGTTATACCCGTTGACCCTTCGAGTGCACACGGAGTCGCTTTATCCTGGAAGTCGTAAAGTGAAATAGGTTTTTTTTTTTTGCAACTGATACAACCTTTTTCGAAAGTTTCGAAGTTTAATAAATTTGCTGAAAAAGCTACATTTTATTTTTAAAAAAAAGTGCAAATGGTAAATCCATAATTGATTTACGTGTTAATCGCAGTAGGTCATATTTACCGCTTTTTCCATGGATAAAAAAGCCGGGCGTTCATTTTGGAGGTTATGCTTTGGAGGCTGCACTTCTACATAACGCGGACTAGTCGGAACGCGGGGCAAGATGAAACCGACGCTGTAAAGAGAACAGATTTCTTACAGTGAGTATCGTAATGTCAGGAATTGCGGATCATAGTACATCTAATTCCATCTCGTACCACACTCACTGCCTGAAAATGCTTAGTTTCACTGCGTCCGCTCCAACTTGCGCCGTGTTCCAACTAGCCCCGGTGCATCCTATCGTCGTAGCGTCCGTTTAATATCGTTTCGATGGGCAACAGCGGTACAAATCCGTCATGTGGAATATGCCGTTGTGTAACAATACGAGCGATTATCGCAGCCTCCGTCTTGCCAATCCGTTATACAGCCAATAGGGTCCGGTGTGTGCGGACGACGACGGCGACAACCCTGCGCGGGCCATTGAATTTGGATTTCCATAATATCGATCTATCGGTGTGTGTACCCGAGCCACACGTTACCGATGTGCAGAGCCAGGGAGAAATTCGCCACCTTGTGCGGGAGGGGGGGGGGGGGGGTTCAGTGTTCTCCGCGCTGGCACCGGCTGCGGCCCCATCAGCGCCAGTAGTCGCCGGAGCTCTTGGCACCGCGCTAAGGTCACGAAACTCTCCGGGATCTGTCAACAAGGAAATTCACATAACGCGCCATGTCAGTCAAACCGAACGTGGCCTCTGGTCCACCTCTCTTTCGCTTCGTCATACCCCCCATCTATCTCCGACGCCCCCGCTTTCCGTCCCTGACCGACTCTCTCGCTCGTGCAGTCCATTGCCAAACGTTATGGCATATAGTGGCCGCGGTCCGTAAGCGAGCGGATTCCGTTTATTGATTTCCGATGGTTCCCCGCACGTTTTCGGCACTCCCCATGTGTCCGCCCTAGACTTCTCCGCCGCGTATAGGCTGTTACCCTATGCCGGTCGTTCGGCGCCGTGGTCCATTGGTGGAACGAGAGAGCGCGGAGCTCCCGAGGCTCGCGGCTCCCTCGCGAAACTACCTTCCCAACCCCTCCGCCGCCGTTAACCTCGTGGCTTTTTTTATCGCGGTAACTTGGACCGTACGTATTGTCCCTGGGACCAGGAGGCAATGACGCGAATACGGAACTTGCGGTGAATGCGAGAGCCCCGACCAGGCCGGGCTTTGTCGCCCGTGTGAAAGAATATGGCCTAGCATCGACTCCCGGTAGATCTATAGGCATGTACCGAAAGTCCCCCTCCTGAGCCGATTGCGAGTACAATGAGCTACCGTGAGGTACCATGTAGGTTTCAACTTGGTTCTCGGAATTCCGATCCACAAATGAGAAACAAGGTAAAATCTGCCCAAGATCGTGAGGCCTAATGCGACGACCCAATGGAACAACTAGGGTAAAAGTGGTGAATATGGCCCACCTCGATTAACACGTAAATCAATGATATACGGACCGGGCCATATTCCCCACTTTTACCCTATGTAAAAAAAGAAGACTCGAAGAGCAGCGGAACACTTGCGAGGGCTCGGTCAATGTTGAAACCATTGCCTATGGCTTCGGGGCGAAACAGGAGGAATATGATGGACAAATCTGCTGTTTGGGAAAACTACTGGCGTCGGTGTAGAGGCACATGAGACGGATGGGTACGGACACACGTACGGTGTCTGGACCCGTGGAAGCTGCACCGAGCTGTCCGACCAGCGAAGCCGCACCTCGAACCTCTCGTTTCTGGATTAAGTTCGTTTGTTAACTCTCGTTCGGCATTCGAAACGAAAATTACCAGGCCATGACGGCGGGCACAGGCGAACGTGTGGGTGCTGGTGTCGGAACGAACGTGGAAGAGCATTAGGGAGACGTTACACGGACGCTGATGGACACAAGCGCATGCATCAATACGTACGTAGACGCGGAACGTCCAAAACGGATGCAGACGATGCACAGTGGCGGGAACGAGAGGAGAAGAGCTGGCGGCTGACTAGGTTCGGAAAAGGTAAAGCGGGGCAAAAAAGAGGAGGGACACCGAAGAGTCAACCTAATCCGAGTGGTCAGTGCCATGTACCGGTCTCCTCCGAATCCGATTACCCTCTCGCTTGGACCGAAAGTTCGGATACGCCAGGCCGCGCCTGACCGTTGTGCTCTCGCGGTTTTTCGACGTTTCGTGGATTCCCGGCCGGACGATCGTTTCTCACGCTTCCGACAACACGGACGTTTACACACACCGGCAGGAATGCACGTACCCTTATAGGTATCACCGGATCTGGATGGCATACGGACACGGCAGACCCGACGTTGGTGGGTCCGAATAAGCGTGCTTTGACTCGGCAAAACAAAAAGTACTCATAGTAAAAGCACAAAGGACATTTGTAGGCATTGTGTATTTAAAAGGCGGCATTGCTCCCCAAGCCTCCCTAGTGCGAGCGTCATCCAGGACCAGCATTGGCACAGCCTCGGCCAGCGTTCGCCCAACGTCGGCTCATTCCCACCAAGGTCCGATGTTATAGAAATATTGCTTGAGTAACGTGCAGAAACACCAAAGTCTCAGAAGAACCGCTTAGCTAGCCTGCGCACGGCTAAGCGGTCACCCATCCAAGTACTGACCGCGAACGAATCTGCTTGACTTGGCGACCCGTGCGCCAACCGCGCATCCACCGGTGAATCATTGCTTATTATCTATGAGTTTCGATAGTCCTTGAAATACCCTGCAAATGTCCTTAAATTTCTTTCTTACGGATCTTAAAATTTTTTTATCGCTGTAATTGGTACCGCTTTCGGCCCAATCGAGGTGCGGGTATCGAAAGGTTTATCTTCGCGTTTGTCTCGTCCATCTGACAATCGGGTGTGCCTACTTTGTCCAGTGTATATGCAGGCCGTATGAATAATACGGCGACTCCGTTGAATGTTTGTGTGATGACCATGTCCGGTGACTAGTTGCACCGCGAACGTATACATGAATATATATCTACGCATGTATATACATATCCATGTGGTAACCACTGGGCGGCCAATCCTCACAGGCCGTACGTTTCTCGTTGCCTCCTCGTTGCCGGATCCGTGCCCGCCGATTCAGGTCCGACAAACAAATACACCAGAGTAGTTGAGCAACGGGCACGGTAACGTCGTTTGCCGGGATCAAGGGGGAGGGGGGAGGGGGCGAGAGAGTGCCGGAGAGTGCGAGAGAGACACGTCGGATGGAAAGCGTTAGGGGTTGGTCGGCCCGGGAGTATTTGCATGGTAACGTCACGCGTGAACATGGCGTGAACCCGATGCTGCGCCGCTGGCATGCCGGGTATTGGCGGCATTCTCGTCGAGCCCACCACCGTCGAAAGATCGATCGGATCCTATTAATTCGTTTCTGATTGACGTGACGCGCGCCAGCCAGAATGCAAAGTCGTATCGGACGAGTGGGAGTGGACGACCCTTCGGTATACGAAAGCAATATCGAAACACATCGAATTGGAATCGGCCACGCCGCCGCGCACCGCGGTTCCCACGAAGGCCTCGATGATTTTGCATAATCGATATAAAATAATAATTCCCGATAAGAAAAAGCTACCGACGGCGAGCGGGAGGAACGACGCTACCGGCCGCGGAAGTTTGGCCGGTGTTCGCTGATCACTCGATGATTATGTTTCAGGCGATCGATCCCTCGTTTCGAATTCATTAACCGAGCAAAATAAAAAAAACTTATTTTTCCTCGTTCTCTTTTTTATTCATTTTTTAATTCTTTTTTTTTTTTTTTTTTTTTGCTTCGCGCTGTTATTACGGAAAATCTCGTTTAGCCCGATTGCCGTGTCCCCGCGGTGGAATTCATTCGGCCGTAAGTCGGGAACCAACGGTATTCGTGCTGAAATTGGATATATATGCAAAATATGCATTCGCAATTTTGCAATCGAATATCTGTTCCTTCCTGTCCCGGGGCTGCCCCTCTGACTCTGTCCCTCCTTTCCTCCGCGGATCTCCGGCGAGCTCGACTCTCTCTGTCTCTCTGTGCCGATTTCCCAAAAAAAAAATACTTCCGCAAACCTTGAATCCGCTAGCTGTTGCCGAAATTGCGTATCGATTGTTAATACCGTGAGAGAATTCCGGTACGTTTGCCGTATAACGGATCGGTGACCGGTGCATTTTTATATATATTTTTTTATTCCTTTTTGGTTCCGCGCTCAAAACCATAGTGAATGTTTTATTTCGTTGGGCTCGAAGGATTCGTCTGAACCTTTATCGGTTTTAGATTCGAATGGTCATTCGCGGCCCGCTGCACACATTCGGTGGTGGATTTTGTTGCTTTTTTTTTACCAATCCATTTCTTTTTATTGTTCATTCCACCGGCACAGATACATTTGTTATCGCGCCGCAGTTGTCGTTCCTCTCGTGACGAATAATTCGTATTAAGTTGCCAACAATTACCCCAACAATTATGCATCCTCATTCCGGCATTGAAAAAGTTGTTTTATTTTCATCCACCTAGTAAAGACCATTCATTTGCCGGTTATAAAAAAAGAGTGACTCAAACAGCCACAAGCTTCCGTGTAGTTGGAGCAAATTAGCTTGGTCTAATTACCGTGATCTCTTTATTGAACTCCGCTTTTTGGAGACCATTGACATACTCGTTGCATCCGGTAGTTTTCGCAATTTCTGAGAACCGACGAATTATGCCACTTATCTCAAACGAGCTACCGCTCATTATCCGTAATTAATTAAGGCCAGTCTTTCCCGGACCGAAACGAGTATCAAGCATCCTGGCGGCATTAAGCTTCTCCAACCCAAAGCTCTCTATTTCCACTCGCCGACTTGTTCGTCATCCGGCTCCATTCATCTCGCGACGAATGGCTGTGCTGTTTTTGCTACATTAAAGAGACGAAAGTGGCACCGGGCTTTTGACTTTCCGAGCGAGTGGAATCCCAGCTGGGATTCCGCGGCGACCGAAAAAACGGTCCATCGACTCCGTGCCGGCTCCCTCGAGCCGAAATGTAACAACGAATCAGCTCGGTCCGACGGCGTTGGCTCAGCAGTCGTCGTACCTGACACTGCCGTTTTAAATGTCGCTTTACTTTTAATTAAAAAAGGGGGAAAGACAGAGGAGCCTGGGGCGATACTGCCGATGGCATGTGACGTTGGGCGGGTGTTACATCCCGACTCAGCGTTGACGCCGCTCCGATACTGGCGTGAGCTCTGGATGGGTACCTTGGCAACTGTACAGCCCCGGGGATCTCGAGCCCTGGCGTTTCAGCCCACCTGGAAAGCTTCCCTCGTTTTACGTCCCGTAAACTCCAGCTACGCGATGGATCCTAGCGTTGAACAGCGATGCGTTGAGCTGTTCTGCCTCAACTTCGGATATTGCCTTCCGTACACTGAAAAAAAGATTTGGTGACATCAAACTGAGCTGCAGTTGCGGGTGGCAAAAGAAATATTTGGTCGATTGAACAAAATGTTTGTTAAATCCAAGTAACTATTTGTTAAAGCAACTAAATATTCGGTCAATCTACTAAATATTCGGTCAACCTACTAAATATTCGGTCAACCTACTAAATATTCGTTCAATCAACTAAATATTCGGTCAATCTACTAAATATTCGTTCAATCAACTAAATATTTCTTTCAATCGACCAAATATTTCATTCGCTACCCGCAACCGCAGCTTAGTTTGATATTACCAAACCTTTTTTTCGGTGTACGTCAAAGAAAATAAAACAGCTCATACAGATAATTATTTCTAAACGATTTTGTCAGTGCAATTTTTTCTTACACTCTTTTCATCCATGACCGCGGCGGGAAGAAACAAAGCGGAATTTGTTCTTTTGCCGGTACACTATGTGCCGGAGAACAGGAAGGCGAAACGCGAAGAAAAAAACGAAGAACCGCGCGACCTCCGCTATTCTTGACGATAAGAGTTGAGGCTGTATTCTTTACGATTTACACGACGTTCCTAGTCGTTGGTTGGCTCTGTCGGTGGCTCTGAGCTTTAGGCTCGCCCGTTCGCTATCTTCTCCTCTCGCTCTCGCCCCGTTCTCTCCTGTGTCGCTGTGTTCCACCCTCTCGCGGCTGGAGATCGCCTCGGCGAAGATACGATCGCTTGCTATTTACATTACAATGGTAAAGGTCTACCCGCCTTGGTAATAAAATGTGTGTTGGGTGGCCACCTTTTACAAGCCCCGGAGCGGAACATTGTAACCCCTACGTACAGAGCGTTAGTGTCGGGCCCGACCAAGAATCACCGAATCTACTGCCGCCGCCGGCTACTGCGACCGCTGGAGCACCGGATTTCAGGACAATGCCGGCGCGACATATTTTACAAAGCTTCGACAAAAAATTGTTTCAACGCGTAACGAGGTGAATCGTATATTCACTATAATATCGTATCGGCAAGGTGTTTAAATTACTAAAATTAATACACTTACTTTCGTTCCTGCGGCCCTCGTTAGCGGAATAAATGAACGTGGTTCATCTGTTCTTTCGTTAGGTATTCCAAAACAATTGTCAATAGAAAAATATATATATCTAAAAATGTCTCTTTGCATTCAAAAAACAAATGCATTCAACATTTTTTGTTTTTATGATTACACTGATTTTTTATTGTCAGTTTTTATCTGCGTTTCGCGGACTGTTGTTGACATTCAAAGTCGACGGTGAGAGAGACGAGGTAATTTTTTTTTTTTTAAAGCAACTTGCTGTAACGATACTGGAGTTGTTATAGTTTAGCCATGAAAAGCCCAGGCTCGCGACTGTTACCGGGAGGCACTCGACCCTCGCTGCCGAATTGTTGGCTCAGTTACACAATACATTGTATATATCTATAGTAAAACTCGGGAACGCCGCGCGCTCTCGTTCACTTCCAACAATGCGAGCATTCAACGTAATGGCGTACTTGACTCGATTGTCGGGCGTTCTTTAACTTCCTTATCACATATGCAGCTTTTTTTCTTTCTCCTCACATTTCGCGAGTATTCGAGTAGAGTCATGCGGCGGAGGGGAGAACAGGTCAAGGCGATATCTTCCTCCCTCGCACCGAGACGGTCAACCGCAGTTTTGATGCAGGCTCTTTTTTTATTCGTACAGACGTGCCTGCATTACCGACCGGGGCGACAATTCTTCACCGAACGTTCGACCGTTAGGTGCGGACGAGCAAACAGTGAGTTCGCTCGGTGACGATCATAAATAAGTAGGGTCTCGTTGTTATTTAACTGCGGCTGCGAGCGAGCTGTCGGCACGTTCGCAAGGTGAAGAATAATGTGAGAACAAATAAGTAGTCTCTCTTTCGGGTCAAGGCGGTAGCCCTTTATCCAGGGAAAAGTCCTAAATCTCGGGGTGTAAGATCGTACACTGAAAAAAAATATCAGTGACTGAGGTAAAATTCGCTTGCGGGCTGCCAAAGAAAAAAATTATTATTTCAATTACTACTTTCAATTCTTACAATCGCATATGGAATTGAAACGATAACACGTCACTTTCGCAGTCTTGCCGTCGTTGT
Source organism: Ichneumon xanthorius (assembly GCA_917499995.1). Classification (NCBI taxonomy): domain Eukaryota; kingdom Metazoa; phylum Arthropoda; class Insecta; order Hymenoptera; family Ichneumonidae; genus Ichneumon; species Ichneumon xanthorius. The sequence continues at coordinate 11,352,864 of OU824205.1, read as the reverse complement.
TTCAATATCATATGGAATTGTAAGAATTGAAATAAGAAAGCTCTTAAAAAAGCCATGACCCTCGAATGATCGAGATAAATATGTCAAAATAATCGAAATCGTGAAGCTAGTTTTCGTAGCCAATCAGGAACGTCCGTTTCATTGGTAAGATCGGCATACCTAATGTAAAAGAAATGAATGAATGAATGAAGCGCGAGAAAGAATTGGTTGAGGAATTGAATTAAAGATTTGGTTGGGAAATTAAATTAAATGATTGGTTGAGGAATTGCATTAAATGATTGGTTGGGAAATTAAATTGAATGATTGGTTGAGGAATTGAACTAAATGATTGGTTGAGGAATTGAATTGAAGAATTGGTTTGAGGAATTACGGATTACGTAACACTATCTTCAAAATGGGTAGTAAAAAATTGCGTCCCAAAACTATAGTCACACCTTAAACGGAAAGTGTATTTTTTCAATGGGTGGGTGGTTTATTCAATTAACGGAGTAAAATTTTCAAGTTTGTTGTTAGTTTCCCGGGTAAAAAGTTTTTAACGAATGGGAATAGCGTATAGTTGAGCGAAATTGCGAGAATGGAGTGGAGGGGAAGCGAGGCAGAGAATTATCGGCAAATGTAACGAAGCTATTCTCTCCCGGTCTCGAGTTAGCTCGAATTTCACACGAAATTCATACTCGGCCCAGTGCCCCCATTAACTTGCTCGTTACACGGCATTAACAACACATCGGCTTTGGTGTTCGGGGCCGCGTCGAGCATCGGCAAACAGCGTTGACCGCACACTCTCGGCGAGACTGGAAAGTCTCTCCAGAGGGCCCGAGCCGAAGCCGAAGTTTGTTCACGAAACCCGCAACTGGTCTGCTGGATTTGTTCATTTTCGATAAGTAATTTCTTGAACTTCTCATCAATTAAGCAATAAAATCACCGCAACAAAGAGATTGGAAGACCATTGAAGTTTTTGCTTACCCGATGATTATTACTAAACTTTTTGTAAGTTCTTCAATTCCAATTTCTATGGGTGTGATTGCCTGTAACTCCGTATAGAAGAGTATTTCGGTGGCCTTGAAGCGGATTTTAAGTAAAATACACCCAGAAAAAAAATTTATTTGACAGCCACCGTTTATTTGGTTTAAGTAAAATATTAATTTGATTAAAATAAATATTTATTTAAATTAAGTAAATAGTTACTTGAGTGTAATAAATATTTATTTAAATCAAATAAATATTTCAGTTAACCCAAACAAACGGTGGCCGTAAAAAAAAAAAATTTCTGGGTGTGTTTATTTGATTTAAATTGATTAATGATTTATGTAAATCAAATAAATATTTTACTTAAACAAAATAAATATTTATTTGCGGGTGCCCGACAAATAAATTATGTGTCTGGGTGTGCCGTGAGAAAGCGGACGTTCGCACCGAAAGCGCTGACGGTATCGCGATTAAGAATTGACACTACACGATTATGAATTTAAGACCGGATGCCCGGCATGAGAAAGAATGACTGAGAATTCACGAATTATGGGACCGTTACACAAAACGTTTTTCGAGAAATATCGCGAGGAAGAAATATACCACGTGCACTATCGATACGCAAGAAACGGGGTCATACAAAACGGCTTGCGTTGAGAAAGATTCCCGCGCGTCGATAACATAAATCGTGACAAATAATACATCTCCCGACGGACGTCTGCGGGAGATGGCGTCTTGCGGGATTCTCCGGTTGTTGGTACTTTAACGGCGGGAATGTCCAGACGGGATACGAGAGCGAAAATAAGCAAACATAAGTACCGAGCACACGGGAGAGGAAACAATCTAACTTCGTCGGACGCGATCCGATTCGCGCGAGATTCAAGCCGCCCCCCCCCCCCCCCACCTCCTCCACCACCTTCACTGTTGTCTCGCGCGTCCTCCGATCTCCCGATACCTCTCACCCATTCACGGCCCGTAGACGCCGGAAGCACAGGTGGAAACTCCGAACTCGTTCGATCCCATCGTCGTCGGAAACGACCCTGGAAAAACATTATTCGACACCCGACATCGGGCGATATCGTTGATCCAATTTCGCCTCGGGTCTGTGAAGTACGAAAATGATATATTATTCTACAACAGCTCGGAGCCCGTGTCGGAAAGTCTCTCGGTTAGTTTTGTCAATTTTTTATCCGCTAAAAGCCCCATCGAACCAGCATCCTGCTCGTTCGAAATAAAAAATGAAGTAAATAAAAACGGCAGCATAAAATTCTAGAAAAAAGAAATCGTTCATTTTACACTCAGAAAATAAAATTGGTTGGATTAACCAAAAGTCGCGTTATCTGTTTGGTACAAATGAAGCACTGTTTTCTTAAACGATTCTTTGCTTCAATTTATTCAAAAATTGTCGAAGGAAACAAACATTTTGGTAGTACCATAAAAATACACCTAAACGTATCTCACCAAGAATTTGCTTAATTAATAATACTTCTAAATATTGCTTAATAATACGTCTAAAATAAGTCAGAAATTATATTACTCTGGAAGACAAATGAGCAAACTGTACAAAACCACGAAATTGTTAATTTAAACCAAATTTCATTTACATACTGTTATCTGAATTTATTATGTAAAAGGGCATGTCCCGTAAATAAATAAATAAATAAATAAATAAATAAATAAATAAATAAAATAATTCAACCTTTCTTTTTCTCAGTACAGGTAAATCTATCGTCTTTGAATCCTCCTAAAATTTGTTGATGGTAACACATTCCTCCGATAATCCTCGACGAAACTTATAGCGAATGCTTTGCCCCGGGAATCTCGGGGGAAGTAGAAATGGCCCGATGGGATGGTCATTTTGGGGGTAAAGTGCGAGGCATTAGTCCCATTGAGAGGGAGACTGCGCGCTAACGAGTTTTCCTGCCGCTGCAAAGCGCAGCTCGGCTCAAGATGCCTCCGGGACGGAAGATCTCCCGCTAACTTCGGTACGACCGAGACGACGTCGTCGCGGGCGATATTCAATTCCCGAAGATCGATAGGGAGGCAAAAGGAGCCTCTCTCACAGTTACTCTCCCTCTCTCACCCTCTGGCTTTTACGACAACGAGAGTACCGGGGGGCTCGCTTGCTGGCTCGGATAGCTACGATAGAGTTCTCTCGCTAGCGCCAGCCAGTTTATTCCTGCGCTACGCCGAGCGCGTTCTACTCTATTGCTTCCTTACTCTCTCTCTCCCGCTCTCGCGTTAAAACTTTCGGTCTACCGCACTTCTGTCAACTTCCAGAGGGCGACCGCAGCCTCCACCGCCGCCAGAAGAAAAGCTTTCGGCTGGCTGGTGCGACAGACGCCCCCTCCCTCGACTTCCGCCCAAGTTTTAATGACGATCCGTGGGGCCCTTAATTTATAATGTACCTACACCTTTCAACGGCCGATTCAGCGCGGCTCGAGACGACCGAATACCATTAAAGCGATAGTCGGACCATCTCAACGCAACGCATAAATTCGGAGCTTTTCAATACGCACCAGACAGGAGAGTCACACGACGTAGCGACTCTCGTGATAATTTCGTACCTTTGTCCCCGGCCAACCTACCAAACGCAACATAATGTTATGCATTGTTCCAGACAGCAAAGTTCCGTGCGTCTGAGTCCCGAAAGTCGAGATACCGAGAGTGAATAGCGTGTACATATATATTACTATTTTACTGAACGAGACTTAACATATCTGAATTATTCGAAGTTGAAACCTGGCAGACGAAACTTAGTAATTTTTATGCAAAACTTACGGAGAGGCTGGTGAAATTTTTTCGTAGGAAAAATCTCTGAAAGCGTACAAAAAAAAAAGAAAAAAAACGCGTGATAAAACTTTTTTCCGTTGCCCACAGAAAGGGGAATGACGTAACCTCGGGTGATTATACGGAATATCAAGTTTGAAAGCCGCGTATGAAAAGCGCATAAAGAGCGACGATATGCCGGTGCAAGGTATAAGAGTTTAACGGAGACCGTTTCGCGCATCGGAGGAATGGCCGAACCGCCGGGTAAAACCGGACGGCAGGCTCGTGTTCCATCCTCGGTCGACAGTAAGATGCGTAACGGTCGACTTCCGGCATATCGCGAGGTTATTCGTTTTATGAGTCATTCGGAAGGTTCTCCGAAGCCGAGCGTACGAAAGTGTACGCGGATAAACGAGAAGCCATCTCGACGCGGGAACGCAGGGACGAAATTGCCCATACCGGCAAGCCCTCTGAACTACCGAGGAGGAAAATAGTGGATACACAACAGGGTGTCACAAAATGTATGGAGAAAAATTGCGAGGGTCGTATCGGCGGTCAAAAACTTGACGTACTTTGCCTTTGAAACATTTTCCTCAAACGCGTAATTCCTGAGTTATTAGCGCTACGAGTTGCAGCCAATGGGAGTGCGCGGCGACGCGCGCGCCATCTGTGGAATGGCTGCTCATTGGCCGGGCTTTAATCGCTCGTAACTCGAGAACTAGTAATCGTACTTGATTTTGCCAAAGAGGAAATTTACTCGATTTTGAAAGCCGAAAAAATTGATCTGTGTATAGTGTTTATTTTCCTCTGTGAGGAAGCCAAAAATCTATCAACGAACTTTCTCATGGAAAAAGCTACGCGCAAAACTGTAATAAATGAGGAAGCCATGTGCAAATTATTTTAATAAATATTTATTTAAATTAAGTAAATGGTTAATTAAAGGAAATAAATATGTATTTAAATCAAACAAATATTTTACTTAAACCAAATAAACGATGGCCGTCAAATAAATTATTTTTCTGGGTGTAACACCGAAGTACCAACGAACTGCAATAGATCTACAAAGAACAAATCCTGTTCCCTAAAAAAGTCCACTCGCCCACAAAGCATCGCATGAGTCTCAGAACTGATGTCCCAAGAAAAAAAGTTCTCGCGGCAAAAACTGTGTAATTTCGTGAGGAAGCTCCTTACGGATGACGAAAGCGGAAAAAGTGCGATTCGAGCTGACACCGCGAACTCCGGTCGGCAGCATCGGTAGCAGCGGCAGCGGCACGTTGGGCCAGCACCGCGAAAGGGTGAGAAAGCCCGACGGAGGGCGAAAGAATGAGGGAAGCGCGGGAAGCAAAAGCACGGTGGAGCAGAGTTGCCCGCTCTTCGTTCTCTCGTTTCGCACGGCGCTCGCATTGCGCTGCCTCCGCAACCCTCCCTGTTTACACGCTTGCACTCACTGTCGACCTCGCATCCGATCCGATCGATTCACCGCATTTTCTAGCTCACTCCTGAGCTTCTTCCCATCCGACCGTTTTCTATCTCGATCGTTTTATATATATATATTTACGCCGTTTCTCTCTTCCACCCTCTCCGTGTCTAGCGTCATACTCGCCGTTTCCACTTGCCGCACCGCTACGGCCACACTTCTCGTTCACCATTTCCTCCAACCTACCCCCCCCTTCACCCCCTCCCTCCCCCCTCGATCCGACTCGGTCTCGTTCTTGTACACCAAAGTTCCCGACTATGCGTCTCCGTCGACGAATCAAACTTTTCGAGCAAAAATTCAACGACTCCGGGAACGAAGCGGGTGTACCGAACGCGAATCGCGCACAGTATGCATCCAGACCGAAACCCGCTCGCCCTCCCCCCGCCTCGGTAGATTCCACATATTTTCTTATACACGAGGGAGAGCTCTCAAGATTGGAATCTCGAACACTCGCTGGCGGGGGGGAGAGGAGCTTTCTGGATGCCGGATGAAAAGGGAAATATGGCGAAAAGATATAAGGTAGGGGAGAGCGGGGCAAAATGGGGCAACGGGGCAAAACGGGGGGTTTTGTGCAAAACTAAATTTTCCAATCATTTTTGGATTGGACAAGGTGGCAAAACTGGGCAGAAAAGCCTGATGTATCCGATAGGGCGAATTCCAAAAATTATTGGAAAATGACGTTTTGCCCAAAAACCTCGTTTTGCCCCGTTGCCCCATTTTGCCCCGCTCTACCCTATAAGCCTGAGGACATATGTGCAACGAATTCGAGTGTACTTTCGCGTGTTACTCTGCGAGTAGAGAGAACGGCCTTGCCATTTAGATAGTCGGGACCTGTGGCGGATTTCCCATGTTTTTTTTTTTTTATGTTTCATCGAGTCTTCGAAAGGCAATGTTTGCGTCCATGCTTGAGCGTGAATAGCGGTTCACGATTATTTTATAACACCGGCTGATTAAAATGTGTTCGGGAGTTTAAATTAAGGCCTTATATAGGGGGTTGTGAGGCAAAACGGAACAGAAAATCAGGATGCTTCGATGGGGTAAAATGGAACGTCCTATGATTATTGGAATATTTAGAAAATTATTGAGAAATTGCATTTTTAACGACTCAATTTTCCAATAATTTTGGAATGTCCCATTTTGCCCCATATCGAATCATCCCGATTTTCCAACCCGTTTTGTCCCGCTCTGCTCTACCACCAAACAAAAAAAATAAAATAAAAAATGGTTTTCATATTTCAGTAGCTTAGACAGCAAAGAATATTTTAAGATTACCAAAATTGCGAAGTTCCAAAAGATGTTGAAGTATTTCTTCATATTTTCGAACAAAAAAACTATTATACCAAAATTTGTCGAACAACGTTTCGCCCGGATCAAAAAATATCGAACAGAATTTCACTGCAGAAAAGAATGTATTTCGCATTAAAAATTTAAAAAACACAATAATAATAAAAAAAATTACAATTTTATATACAAGAGTGTCTCGCAGTTGAGACAACAATTGATTTCAACGTGAAGGAGTCTTGTTAGTCAGAAGCTACTTATGCATGTCGAGGCCTTGATCATCGATCTCCCGACGTTCCCACAATGCCGAATCGCACAAAGCCACCTATCCAGCGATGCAGTCTAATTGGCCCGACAATAGCGAGATTACAGATTTTTCCCCGCGCAAGAAACACACAATTGTTCCATCGAGGCCGTTTATTTGAGGCGGGCGCAGGTGTTTCGCGTATGCGGCTCTGTACGTTCCCCATTGTCATCGACTGCAGGGAGACGTTGCAGCGCGGATCCCGACCGTCTGCGCCGCAATCGCTAATTGCAAATGATACCCTGTAACGATGAGTTTAATTGGCGTGAATTTACGATAAATAATCCAACGAAAGAAACAAAACACACAGCCGTATTATGGACCGAGCGAATCGGACGGGAGGAGAGCGGGCGAGGACGAGTGTGTGCGAAAGCCAGATGCATCATGCACCGGCGGTTCGGGTATGTGGGAGAGGCAAACACGCATCGTCGTTTGGTTAAAATTGGAGTCCCGACTGGTCGACAAGTGCAGTTAGAGCGAGGGAATACCGAGGGCAAGAATTGGGGAGAGGGCTGTCGGATGCTGCGCCGCGCTGGACCAATTTGCTTCGAACCTTTTCCGTACAAACGGTTCTAGTAGCTCACAACGGTTCAGAATTTCCCTCACTCCGGCCCCGCCGTTCCCCATCTCGCCGTCCCGTTGCACACACACACACACACACACACACACACACACACACACACACACACACACACACACACACACACACACACACACACACACACACACACACACACAGAGACAGTGTCGTGGGGGTGGAAAACAGGGGAGGCGGTTGCACTGGCTCTCTCGCATTATCCATTATATATATTCCCGCACTCCGATGTACTCTCTCGAGGGTAATCCCCCGCGATAAGCCATACGAGACTGCGCGCGGGGGAGAGAGAACGGGGAGAGGGAACGACCGTCCCGACAGAAACCACGCGGTTTATCCGATCCCGAGAGTTTGTTTGCGATTAGGTCGAACTTTTCGGTCGAAACTAACCGCCCGCGACACAACTATGGGATTCCCCGTTAACTTTAACTGTATGTCGCGCGTACGCGCTGATACCGTACTTACGTCACTGATAAAAATGAAAAGTAAATTCTCTTTAATGTAGAACCCTTCTTTGTAATGAAGGAAAGGGTTAATGACGATCGCATGAAATTTGGGGTGTCGTTGTATTTTGACGTCGAAAAAAAGATATGTAACGCTTGAATTCGTGTATTTCGATGGAGCGAGTGCAACGCTGGACGAGTAAAACTTTAGGTTTTTCACGCGATGGATTATTACGTTTGGGAGCGCGCATACGGAATGTAAAACATTAACAGGGATTACTGAAATTCCCATGAACACCGAGAAAAATAATTTATTTGAGGGCCACCGTTTATTTGGTTTAAGTAAAATATTTATTTGATTAAAATAAATATTTATTTAAATCAAATAAGTATTTTACTTAAACCAAATAAACGGTGGTCGTCAAATAAATTATTTTTCTGGGAGAATTATATGAAATATTGAAAGTGCTGGAATACATGGTATTTTGTCATTGTAGAGACACAGAATCATAATTAATCTTTTTTTCGTGCGCAACTCGTTAATGTTATTGAATAATTTTTGTTTGAAAAATTCCCTGAAAAGGAAAGGGAAAGTTAATGACGATCGCATGAAATTTGGGGTGTCGGTGTATTTTGACGTCGAAAAAAAGATATGTGACGCTCGAACTCGTATATTTCGATGGAGCGAGTGCAACGCTGGACGAGTAAAACTTTAGGTTTTTCACGCGATGGATTATTCCGTATGCGAGCGCGCATACGGAATGTACGGAATTAACAAGAATTACTGAAATTCCCATGAATTATACGATATATTGAAAGTCCTGGAATACATGGTATTTTTTCTTTGTAGAGACACAGAATCATAATTACTTTTTTTTCGTTCGCAACTCGTTAATGTTATCGAATAATTTTAGTTTGAAAAATTCTCTCCATGTTTTAATATTGTTAAGCAAGAGGGCAAGAATCCGAATTGGGTGTAAAAAGTTGAACGCGCAGCGGGCAGCCGTGAAATGTGGATGCGCACGGTAGGAACACGTAATTGGGCGTTACGAACTTCCGGATTGGCGCTCGAAATATGGGCTTGCAGTCAAAGAGACTACACGCTCCTACTTTCCCGTTTCAACGAAAATTCTTTTATGACGAATTCATTAGTAATCAGACCGGTGGCGTCGGGAGTAATTACGAACGACGGGTTGGACGAAGCGTCGGGAAAACGGGCGCACATTAGATAGCTATGCGAGATACGCTGTAAGCACAGCCTGCCCACATGTATACAGCGCCCCTCTAAGTGCGGGTGGAGGGAGGTAGTTGAAAAAAAAAAAAAAAAAAAAAAAAATGAAAAAAATATCGAAGTGCCTGCCTCGACTGCGCCAAACGAAGCTACTTTGGATCTGAGGGTTGTGCGCGCATACACGACCCTCGCTTTTCCCGTTTCTCCACCGGCGTCCTCGGCTGGCCGGCAGTTACACGGAAGCTTGGAAAATCAATATGTCTCGCGTTTCTACCCGAGAATTTGATAAAACCGAAAAAATCTACAAAATCAGGCACAATCTAAAATAAACGGTAGAAGGAAACGGCGCTGCGAAAAGATATTTCCCGATTCGAATGGAAAAAATAAACTGAAACATTCGAATCGAACACTTGCCATTTGATTCGGGGGCGCCGATCGGCGGAAATAGATTAGTTTTTCTCGAGATATCTTATGACGCGGAGAGTTCATTCCTTTTTTTCATACCGGATAATAGTTTCCCGATTGTCCTTAATCACTTCCTGCGCAATTTTATCTTCATTATTTGGAAAGCGCTGTCCGATGTCGGAGGCCGAGCGCGGAAGAGAGGGATTCAGCGGCTTTCCCGTTTGACCCGACCTCAATTCTTTCGCCGTGGAGCAGGAGCGAGAGAGAGAAGAAGAGAAATAAAATCTCCAAATCACGAGATAGGAGTGCAGGAGATCCCGTCTTATCCATATTTGAACATTTTTTTTTTTCATTTTTTTTTTTCAGCAGCGAAATGAAAAAATTTCTCCGTTTCATTCCCAATTATCTGTTCGTGATTTTCTCTCAATTCCCTCGCGCCGTTCGGCCGGCCGGCTTTTTTTTCATCTTTTCTTCTTCTATCCGCGCAACGAGGTAGCGGAGAACAAGTGTACATCCCTAAGCTCGCAGCTAAGGATACCGAGCCGCAATGACGTAGGACTGGAGTTTCCGTCGAAACGGCCCCGATACATTAATGTTTCAGGAAATGGAACTGCGGCGAACGTTTCGCTCTCCTACCAGAAGCTACCGGATAAATGTATATACATTTATATATATATACATATATATATATATACACAAGGGTTTAAAGACGGTGAAGTCCGCAAGCCCCGAGTATTCTCTGACCCCGCGAGAGGCTCTCCAACTTTCGAAATCGAATTATGCCCTCGGTAAATCCCTGGCCAAATGGTCCAGTCCCGCAAAAGATATCCCGAGGGTCTGCCGGTGAGCAACGGAGGGGAGGAACGAAAGCAAATAGTGGGAGGGGATAAAATGCGAGAGAACACCTTACACGCTATGTGAGGAGGAACGAGACGTCGATCTCTTTTGCCCTTCGCGGACCTGAATCAATCTTTGCTTAAATTATTTAATTGAATCTATTTATTGCCCCCCCCCCCCTTCCCCCCCCCCCTCCCCCCAGAGACTTTGTACATTTACGAGCCTTTATCCTCGGGGTTTCGAGATTTATTTCCGGATGCGGCTGGTGCGGATAAAACATTTATGAAGCCGGCAAGCACCATTACGAGGATAGACCGACGAATTTTTTTTGTCTAATGTATATTTTATTTGAAAAAATATAATAAATAAATAACTAAATCAATTATGGGTTATTTTAATGATTTTTAATGATTTTTTCTGTGAATATTTTTATATAACTTGTCGGGCATCGATTTACCAAAAATTGTATTTTTGCTTAACCCATTGACTTCCAATAGGCGGCCCGGAAAAAGTTTGAAGGCGTAGGATCCAGGCCGAACTAAAGGGTCAGGCTCTGTTCTTGCCAGCGGAATTAATGCCTGACTCTTTGCCTCCCGCATTCGATGGATGAAGAGGGCGGGGGGGGGGGGGGTGTGCAGGGGTCGGCGGCTGAAAAGCATTGTTCCACAATTCGCTCACGGTGCAGTGGAGCTGCAGCGGTTCGGGAACGATTACTCATGTCGAAGTCATCGTGCGGTTATGGCGCACGCGCTCTTTCTCCCAAATCGAATCCACCCCCCCCCCCCCCTACCGTTTTCGCATCGCGGCTATGAAACGTTTAGTTTTCTACTCGCGGAGCTTCATTCAAACTGTTGCGAGCGAATTCGCACCGCTCGCGAATTAATGCCGTCGGTCGGTTGCCCGGAAAATTGCGGAGCGTTCGAAATCGCATAGCATTTTCTTTTCCACCGTGGAAACGAGAGAAAATTTTGTTTCGAATTTTTTGCAAGAAAATTATTGTTTTTATCTACAAAAACCGATACCGCATTTTCGGAGGCGACGTTTTTTGGAACATGCCTCGTGGCTTTGCACGATGACGAAAAATGTATTTTTCTTTTTTTTTTGTACGCTCGGAGGCGCCGGAGCGTTTGCAGCGCGGAGAAAATCCGACGAATCCGGGGTGGCCTATGGATTCCTCGTTAAATGTGAGCTTTTGTTCGTTCGATTCGAGGCTCTCGCGCGCGAGAGGGAGAGAGGACCGGGAGCGAGTTCAAGCCAGTGGGCTAATAAATTTTCTACACTAAATGCCGTCGCAGTCCGTGTGTCCCGTGCAGACGACGCGGAGCGAGCCGGATTCCCGGAGAACAGATGAGATCGCGAAGGGTGGGTTTCTCTATGGTGGGTGGCGGCGGCGGCGGCGGAAAGGGCCGACGAGACGAGAAGAACTGGATCCCTCTTTATCTTTCTCTCGTTTCGAACACGACAAAACGATGGGAAAATAGTGACGAGGAAACTGCGGGAGAGGGAGGGGAAGGGACAAATAAATTGCTCGCGCTACGGGGTATCATTTTTATTACGCGGGAGACAATGCTCGAATAACGGGAAGAGTAAAAAACAAAAAGTATGGAATTCAAGATAGACGGACGATCCCTCCTCTTCGGGTTATTACACGGGTAGATATGCACGTGGATTATCCGAGAATCGTGAAATGCGAAATCGAGAACAAAATGTATATACTGCGATATTAGCCACGGGTAGACAGTTCGAGTCCGTTGTGTCTGTGTAATGGCTGTTATAATATTGTGGGTGGGTTCTTATCGCGAAGCTATTCGAACGATGCCTCGGCTAAGTTATCGATATTGCGCGAGCTATCCTGAATAATCGGGCGATGCTCCGATAACCGCGGTATTATAGATATCGGTTGGAGGCGAAAAACCCTATCTATCGAATATCATGATAGATTCTTATTGTAAGTAAAACTAAGTAGGGACTCGTTATTCTATTTTTAAACCTTAAATAAAACCGGACCTCTTTTTATGACTCAGAGTGGTTTTATATTATGTAAAAGGGAGGAAGGGATTCGGAAGTAAGGAGCCTCGTTTGAAGAGGTTGACGACGAGAGTTGGAGACGGGGAAAACAGCGGTATTAAGGTAAACGGCCCAGATTCCGCCGCTGCCCCAGTTACCGCCATTAATCGCAGTTTGTACTTATAATAAATACAGTATGCGTTAAATACAAACGTAATTGACGGCACGTTGAAGAGCGGCTTATTCTTGATCGATGCCGCGATACGTATATTTTTTTATTAAATGTTCCCTTTAACAATTGAAGATGGCGGAAACTGGGCCAGTTACCTTATAGATAACATGGTTAGAGGCGACAAACCCTATCTATCGAATATCATGACAGATTCTTATTGCAACTAAAACTAAGTAGGGACTCGGTATACTATTTTTAAACCTTAAATAAAACCGCACCTTTTTTATGACGGAGAGTGGTTTATATGATGTAAAAGGGAGGAACGGATTCGGAAGTAAGGAGCCTCGTTTGAAGAGGCTGTCAATGCACGAGCGAGAATCGGAGACGGGGAAAATAGCCACGGTATTATAGATAGGGTAAAAGTGGTGAACATGGCCCACCTCGATTAACACGTAAATCAATGATATATGAACCGGGCCATATTCCCCACTTTTACCCTATCATGGTTAGAGGCGAAATAGTATATTTCGATACTAGAGGCCAAAACGAGCGATTTGCGCACTGCGAGTGTGAAGCAGCACGAAGCCGAGGCGAAGTGCTGTCTTCACACGAGCAATGCGCAAGAAGCGAGATGGCCTCGTGTATCGAACCATATTTTTCTTTACGAAGGCAATGCAAAATCCAAGTTGTGCACCATTCACAGGCATGCCCAATGGCGCATGCCTGTGGCGCCTCGGTCGCCTCGATTTACCATAGCAACCGTTTGCGACGCTAGATGGCACTAGTAGTAAAACCAGTGCGCAAAATATTTTGCGCACTGGTGAAGGCATTTTGCGCACCGGTGAAAGTATTTTGCGCATCGCATTTGCGTATCGTGCGGGAATCAGCCATTTTGCATGCCTGTGAATGGTGCGCAAATGAGGATTTTGCATGCATGAGTAAAGAAAAACCATATCTGTCGAATATCATGACAGATTCTTATAGCAACTAAAACTAAGTAGGGCCTCGTTATACTATTTTTAAACCTTAAATAAAACCGCACCTTTTTTATGACGGAGAGTGGTTTATATGATGTAAAAGGGAGGAACGGATTCAGAAGTAAGGAGCCTCGTTTGAAGAGGCTGACAATGCAGGAGCGAAAGTCGGAGACGGGGAAAACAGCCGAGAGTCACCAGAGATCCGTTCAGTCGACAATGAGGAACGAAGATTAACGTCGGAGCTTAAGGATTATTGGACGTGTAATGAACAGTCGGCGGCGATATAAGCGAGCATCGGGGAAACTAACGGGGTCAGGGCGAGTAGGGGAGGGGGGAAGGGAGAGAGAGAGAGAGAGAGAGAGAGAGAGAGAGAGAGAGAGAGAGAGAGAGAGAGAGTAAAACGGATGTCTATAGCGAGCTGCTCACGCTTCCAGCATTGGGGCCAGAGACATTGCAATTAATTTTGCAAAATTTTCAATCTTCCCGGCAACACACTGTGTGACCGAAGAATACTTTAGCAGACATACGGTACGTATATATATATTGTACAGGGGGAAATTGCATACTTTAACAGGATGGCCACTGTCGGAGATAACTTGGGAACCTCGGAAATGTCAGGTATTTTTTTAATGCGTCAGGGAAATCAGGAAAATGTCAGGGAATTGAATAGTAGTAGTAAATTCATTTATCGACATTTACATTTATATGAAGATTGATGCGACACTTTTAGATGGTACGTAATAAAACTTATAACGAAGTGCCATTGCATAATGACAATGGGTCATCGACCGAGATCCTTCAGGTTTTCTTTGGTATATTCTATAGTAGATCTGGTAGCGCATGTTTCAGCTTTTACATTTTTTCTGTGCTGTTTTTTTAGATCAAAAAAATTGGGTGACCATATCGATTGTTGGGCGACAAACCGATTTTTACATTTCGACCGCAAGCTCTATACTGACTTTTTTTATCATAACCAGCTCTATCGGCCCAGGTTTTCCCCAGTTTTCTTGCGTCTCCGTGCAAATGCGATATAGAATGGGATGTGACAGCGGCTGCGGCCGAGAACTTTCCAAGTGATTTGAAGTCGAAAAATGAATTACGAGAGTACTGGCTACACAGTAAAAAAGATTTGTACATTTAACAAACCTTTTTTGTCCACAAACGTCCACAATTATTCTCTTGTTAATTTCACAAAAAATATTTGTAAAATTGACAGACATTGTGGTAAAATGAACAAGGTTTATTGTAAAATTGACATGAAAAGAATTGTGGACGTTTATGGACAAGAAACGTTGGTACCATTTTTCTGTGTAGATGGCAAACAGAAGCTAAGACCTCAAAGGGGAAGAAAAAGAACTCCCATAAAAAATCGTCACAAAAATCCTCGAGGAATGCAACATGGAGTGTATCTTTGATTTATCAACAACCTCGACGTTAAATAAGTCGACGAAATGGCGAACGAAGATGAACTGCCTCAAGAGTGCAAAGAGATAGGAGACAGAGGCCAATATGCGATGCGCTTGTCGCGCCGTGCACCGGCATGAATAACGGCTGGCGATGCTGTTCGACGGTTCATTCTCCGGTTGCCCGAGGTTTGATTGACTTTTGAACGTTGTGCCCCGTATATTAGAGACGATGCGTACATTTCCGCGGTAATTCATGATTTATCGGGTATTTTTATTCGCGCTACGTAACCGTCGGGACTATGATTTATCGCGCGGTACATCGACGGTGCACACTACAAACAGCTATATAAAAAGCCCGGTGCAGGCACCCGCGAACTCTTCAAAGTTTTATACCCACTTCAACCTGCTACCAACGATATTTTTCCCGAATCTGTTGCCACAAGAACGATAAATTCCTCGTCGAGCTACGATATTTTATTGTAAAATTGATACTTTTTTTTGTATATGTATTTTTTACGATGCTGTTAAACGCGAAGGATAAAAGCTCAAAAAGCTGTTTTTCCGATCTTCCACGATTAACATTTTTCATTCGAGCGAGTAATTTAGTAGAAAGTGACTTTTTACCTATATTCAGAAAATCAACATCAATATTTGTATGTGTACTTGTGTACGACTGTGTACAATAGCTGCTTGGGTGAGTGAATTTTAAGTGGTGCATTCGGCGATCCCTGCCGAAACAAAAGATTCGCGAATGATATATGTATACGACGACAGTGTTATTGCCCGCTTTCCGCGCGCAACACTCTGTTCAGCTCACCCATCTCGTTTTAACAATGTTATCGTAGTATAAAGCCGACGGTTAGATGGAACGGCGCTTTGTAGAGCACCTGACAACACAAACCGTGTCCAATGTTCTCCCTTCCCACGCAATTTCGATAGCTTCTAATATCAATGAAATGTACAATGCTGATGTGCCAATCACTAACTTGACGCTTCGTACGGAATTTGTGAAAAAGATTTTTAAAAAACGTTCGAAATTTACAGTGAAGAGCGGTCGATAAAACGCATCACTCAGGCGAAGAGCGAAGAAGACACTACAAATTTAAATGGAATAAACCACATTGTACTTTTTTCAATTAGAATTACATAGTAAAAATATAAAAATAAACTGTACGTCTGCTTACAATTTAAATGTGATTGAAACGAACAAAGTATGTAAAAACAACGCAATTTCGTCCATAAATAGGGGTAAAGTGTGTAACGCACTTGTTTTCCGAGTATGAATATATCCGTTTAATATGCCTATTGTGACCTGCGGCGACGAACCCGAGTCATAATGGTGGAGCCGCATTGTATCGAAAACGATATTGACCCGTTTGATAGCGTATTGAATAATATTAATTCGCACAGGCCTGACGGCAGTATTTCCCGATCAAAGCTTTATGCATATGCATATCAACTGAAAAACGTACGCAAGGTTTACGGTTGATTTCATACCAAACCGATCTGGCTCTGACTGTCATAAAGTCATAAGTCAATCAAATTTGCTTAAAAAAAATCTTTAAAAAAAATCCAAACTGAAGAAAATCTAAGAGACCTGCGACGATCGATTTTGTAGGAAATACCCGGTGTATAAATATCGGCGTGGCTCCCAGTGTCGGATAACACATGCGATCGGATTGCGCTAACGTATCCAACGCCGCCGGGCAGAATTTTATGAAGCGCGGAAAACTCGACAATGCATGCAGTATATTTTCGAATATGGGTCACTCTTGTGCGAATAATGGCACGAATTTGGAACCGAGTTGACCTTTCATTCTTCTTTTTCATATCTAATCCGCGAGATAGATAAGAGCGATCAATCGTGAAAGATGTCGCGGCAAAAGATCGATCACGCCGGAGATCGAGTGATCCTTAAGTTCGAAATTTTGCCTCTCGATTCACTTAGCCGTACCGCGTCACAAGCTATGTTCTTTTATAGTGTGTGTGTATGACGCAAGCTGAAGGAGCTGACAGGGCTGCCGTGTGGAGACCAAACGGATGAGCGTTTCGGGACCACGCGTGTTCGGGGACTCTCCGACCTCGTACAACAAGATCGTATTTTCCGTTAATTTTCTGTCCCAGTTCACGAGCCAAATTAAGATATATCAGGATGTCACAGCGCGGAACGAGGCGTACAACAAACGATGTATGAGCGAAGCAACTTTGACATTTGTACAAGTTGCGACGAAAAGAGTTCGCAGCATTCGCTCTGTACAAGTTCTGTTTGAGAGGATTGAAAGCAAAAATTGTGCCTGGATTTCGTATATGAAGCTCCTACTTTGTCGTCTTTTCTGCTTGACGACGCTTCAACTGCCGCTAGGAGTAGGTTTGAAATTTTTTTTTTTATTTATTTTTCGTCAGCGTACAAATCTATGAGCGCCACGATAGATATTCCAAAAAACGTCGGCTCAAAAGTGAGGTATTGGTTTGTAAAAAAAAAAAATTACAATCCACTAGCTTCCATCCGCTTTGCGATCGGCGTATCATTGCGATTCGAATTTTCGGAACGCCGAAAATTCGATTCGAAATGCTTTATCATCGTTTCCACGATTAAAAAAAATAAAATGCTCTGACATTTCGAATGCTCCGCAATTTTCCGAGCAAACGACCGACGGCGTCGAATCGCGAGCAGTGCGAATTCGTTCGCAACAATTTGAATGAAGGTTCACGCGTAAAAAACTAAATGCTTCATAGCCGCGATGTCAATATGCGTTGTGACGCTCGTGGCTTCGCACGCTGACGAAAAATTCATTAGTTTTCACGCTCGAAGGTATCGGAGCGTTTTCGGCGCAGAGAAAATCGGGCGAATCCGCGTTAAACAGGCTTGTGCATTTAACAGTCATTTCTTTTCAAACTTTCACAATTCATTTCCTGTTAATTTACCAATTTTTTTTAAATCAAAAATGAAAACAGCATTGTGGACGATTTGTGGACGAGGGAATGTTCATTAAATATAAATAATCCTTCTAACGTCCAGACAATGTTCTTGCCATTCTTCCTCGATCAGGAAATCCACGCTCTCTATATTTCGAGAGTGAATTCCCCATGAAAATTTAAAAATTTCTTTGTCGGTGTAAAAAGGCTGAAACTAAGCGCCTACATCGTAAACTGAATCGCCGAGTGAGGGAGTTTTGTCAATTTTTCATCAAAGGAAGCCTCCCTTTCGGAGGTTCGAAATTTTATCTTCAACTCCGGATCCGGCGGCGAGCCACGTCAGCTCCGCCGAGCAGCGGCAACGCTGGTGGTCACGTAAGAAACCCCGACTACAAAGGAGAATATCGCGGGAAGCCCGAGCGAAGGCAAAGAGTGAATAGTGTTGCGGGTAGTACAACACCCAGTGCGTGTCGGGGATTACGACTTCCCCGACCGAGGAAGGGAAGACCCGCTTTCGGGCAGAACCCTCGCGGTGGCGAAAGCGAGCGCGAACCGAGCGTCTCGTTTGGCACGTTCTGGAGAACTTTGGCGCACCAGGTAGGGTCTGTATCCACTAGCCGGCTGCTATCCACTCTGCAGGTGCACATCGGGGGAAGGCGGGCGAGGATCACGGTGGTTCCAAAATGCATTCCCCTCGCCCGTCCCGCGACTGCTCAAAGTATACAAAGAGCCCAAATCCACTTTCGGTACGCGGCTTGCATACTGCTCTTGATTGCTCCGCGGGGGTGCCACCATCTCACCGGCAACGGTACTCTACCAGCCTGCACTATACGAAACCGGAGTGTTTCGAGACTGCTGCGAATATAAGCAGGGGAAACTCCGAGAGGTTCTAAGCGATATTCTCTAAGCCGTTCAAGAAGCGTGCACAGGTACGCGGACCACCGTACGTGAGGGTTTGCGTGTCTGTTTTACCGATGTGTTCGGCATCTGGGTCGCGGGCTTTCCTGCATGTGTGGTCGGTTGATTCAATCCCTTGGATACAATTCCAACAACGTGGTGCTGATTTTTTTTTTTTTTGCGACGCTGAGATAGGTTTTTTGCTTTCTCATGGAGGAGCTGTTAGTTTCGTTAAAGTAGTTTCGATGAATAGTGAGCCCTTCGTTAATGCCGGTTTTCCTGTGGCAGCTAAATTAAGCTACTCCAGGCCCTTGACGAAGGGCGCAAACTTTGGGACGGGCTCAACTTTGAGACGGTCTCGGATTACCGTTGAAAGGCAGATATTTTCTTCACTACAGTAAGAGAAGGATCTAGTAAAAATGACTATATCGCTTGAGAGATATCGCACATAGCAGTAGGGCGCTAGGGCGCCACCTATGGTAAGAAGTGCCGGATTTATAAGCATTTTTTTTTAGATATTATGGTAAAAATTCTTGGATAATCTGAGACTTTCTGGCATAGGTTGGGCCCGCGCGCCTTACTACATAGTAAAGAAAGTTTGTACTTTTTGCAAACTTATTGTCCACAAACGTCCACAATTTTTTATTTGTTAATTTTCTAGTTTTACAAACAAAAGTAAAATTAAAAAATTAAATTGTCAACGACACGGGAAATAAAAGGACGGGTTCGTATATTCAAATAAGTGACAAACGAGTTTGTCACTTATTTAACAAAATTATTTTTACGAAATTTCGCATTCTGATTTTACGAAATTATTTTTTGCTGTGTAGTAGGGTAAAAGGCCAATGAATGGACAGGGACAATGAATGGCCACTTTCCATAAGAGCACGTGCATAAAAAAAGTCTGTTCATTGGTTTTTTCGGCTGCTTAACTGTCCATTCATTGGCCGGTTTACCCTATGTGCTATGGTAACTTTTCTTAGACGATCGGTAGTTCTTATTAGATCCTTCTCTCAGTGCACTGTTTCTACTTGTTGCACGCATTGTTCTCGCGATGAAGAGCGCCTCAATGACCCTTCACATTTCAGCAACGTCAGCGGGGCGTCAAATTCGTGCCATGAAATTCTCAATTTCACGAAACTGAGAATTCCTTCTTCAGACTCTCTCGGAAAAGTGTATTACCTCACTTGCAGCGTTACATTAGGTGGAATATCATATACAGGCTGCGAAGAATCCCTCCGGATATTGCGCGACGGATGCCGAAGTCGTTCGGGGCTCTTCCAGCTCGATGCTCGTAGTTGATTTCACAAATCCAGTTAAAGTCGATGCGTTCCCAGCCTCGCCACCAGGACCGATACGATTCCATCAATATTTTACATAGCCGTACGTGCAGCGTGTAATGGACGGAACCTACCAAGCATTTTCCCGCTAAGTCGATGCAGAAACAGCTTTGCCGCGCGGGGAATCCTTTCAGGAAACGCGGAAAATCGAGGATACATAAAAAGATGAGGTGCGATACACTTCCTCTCGCTGGGTGTGCGGATATACGTGCGGGCGGGGTTAACTCTCTCTCTCTCTTGCAAAAACCGCGAACATCCCTTTGCGGATATAACGGGAGGTATAAAGAGAGTCGCTGGGGAAGTCGTTCGACGGCGCATACAGACAGTTCGATTGGATCCAAACTCACTTCAAAGTTGACGTCGCTCGTTCAACCCATGGTGCATACATTTAATGCTTTTACAGCAGCTGGATGGGGGTTTTTCGCGTACATAAGTGTGTTCCTTCCTTTTCGTTCCAGTTCAATCTCGGATAGATGCTTCCGTGCTCTATCGGGAATCATTGCTCGGAAACGATGAAGGCTCCTCGACCATCGCGAGCATTCGCAGGACTTCTCATCTGTTCGGGTTGAGTTCCTCGGTGGAAAATCGTCGAATAAAATGCTATCCGCCAGACGGAATCCTCGGTCTGGTCCAAAAGCCGGGTGGTACGTCGATAAATCGACGAGCAATTGGAAATGCTCTTTTTCCAGAATATACTTTTGCGGATACGCGTTTTTCGTCTTCGGTTCCGTTGATCCACGCACAATATTGCGTCGCCCTGAGTTGCGTCGCTTACCGAAGCGACACAAGTTCGCCTATGTATGCGCTATAGAAAAGCGGATATTCTATACGCCTGTTCGGGTTCATCGTGCCTGATGGATACGTGAGAGGGGGGTGAAACGGAACACCGTGGCAACCGGATGTCCTCTATTTGAGATGACACTTTTTTCCTGCGCGAAAAATTGATAAAAATCATCCGTTGTGCCCCGGTCTTTCCACCATGTTGTACGTACATATATGTACATATGTACGTATTATATGTCTGAACGAGCCCTCGCGGCTTGCGTATAGAACCGATTTCATCCTCGTTGAGCAGACAAAGGCTGTTGCCTCGACGCTTTTTACTGTACAGTCGACGGGACGCTGTTGTTATTGTCGCTGTTGGTGCTGCTGTTGTTGCTCGTGTTCGCTTTGTAATTCGAACGTTGAAGCCCCGCAAAAAGCCCAACGTGACACAGTGTCGCGGTCGTTGGAAAGACTCTCTTGGACCGCCGTATCCAGCCGTATTGGAAATTGTGAGTAAAAATTTAACAGGGTGTGAATAATATCGAAAGTATTGGGACTTGTTGTATCTGCGCCTTTCAGTCTGCGCTATTGCTCGTTCTGTGATATCGATATTACAGTGGCACCGATTCGCAATTTTATTTTCTTCTCGTAGTCGGAAATTCTCGCATATTTTTCAGCGACGCAGTTAATAACGGTTGAGAGCGACAAGCAATTTTATGACGAAGAAAAAACCATCATTTAAAATTCCCATTGTTACAGAGTCCGCGGCGATAACCCATTACTCTTTGAACTTGCATGTTCATTCTACTCCGTATATAGCGCAATCCGGGGTGAAAGGAGACGATGAGAGAACGGTTAGAGACAAATGTTGAATTAGGATTGGTTGGATAGGACGGGATTCAATTTCCTTTTAACCCCTGTGTGCTCACTCGTCCTCATTCATCCTTTGTCTGTCTCTCTTTCTGTGTCTATCATTCTCCCTCTATGTTAATCCTTTGAGGACAAAGGAATCGTACCAGAGTCGAACCGGTAGTCTCCATGGTAGCGACTTAAACCGAACGAGAGTGAAAACTACCACAGCACTATGCCCCTGGTATCAATCAATTCCCCTCTGCTATCTTCATTCATCAAACGTTTTTCGAATTTTGCCAGCCCGGGATTGCTCTTCTCTATCTATTCAACGTGAATGCTATCGATTTTGTACAACACCACTAGTTCTGGCGCCTGGCAGATCGCACGGTATCTACGCCAAACTCATTTCAGCCAAAAAGTAACGTTGGAAAAACTCCATGCATACGAATCTTGCGTAGTTTCACTTCCGAACAAAAACCGAGTTTTTCAAAACTCAAGTGACGGTTTGAAAATCAAACTTTTTGACTAGAAGTGACGTTTCCGGTAGATGACGTTACTTTCCGTCAAAAAATGAGATTTCCAAACCGGAAGTGACATTTCTGCTAGATGACTTTACTACCGGTAAAAAAAATGAGATTTCCAAATCGAAAGTGACGTATTTGCGGTTTGACATCACTTCTGGTCGAAAAGTGAGATTTTCAAACCGGAAGTGACGTTTTCCTATATGACGTTACATACGATCGAAACAAATGAGATTTTTGCGCTGGAAGTGATGTCATGAGGAGAACGTGACTCGGTTTCGAAATCTCGATTTCTGACCGGCAGTGACGTCACGGCGGAAAATAGACGATCGGGGAACGCACAATTCATCACCGATGAAGACGAGAGGGTTGCTTATTTACTCGCCGACTCTCTCCGCCTCGACGACGGGCTATCTTTGCGCACTGCTCTCATTCCGAGCGGTCTTTTCTTTTTTCTTTTTCCCTCTCCAATCACTTCGGTGGGACACAGAGGCGACGAAGGGCAAATCCGTAATATAGCTTTCGAAAGCTATCGTCTTTCTGTTTCTCTCGGTATTACGTGTGGCGACAGCGACGCACGTTCTCGATGGCAAGATTGCGGGTTCTCCGACAAGATGCCCCAGCAGGGAAACCCCAATCCTCCCGGAGGCGCGCTCTTCCCGGTCCCCACGCGGTACGCAATCCTATCTCCCGAGTACCCGAGTAGAAATTTTCGAGCGTTACATCGGGCTCTGCTCGGGTCCTGATAAGACCTTATCAGGCCCTTGTTAGGCCTTATCAGGACCCTATCAGGGCCCGATGTAACGATCGAAAATTTCTACTCGGGTAGAAATTTTCACACGTTACATCGGGCCCTGATAAGGTCCTCACTAGGACCTGACTGGGGCCTGACTAGGATCTGACTAGGGCCTGATAAGGCTTTATCAGAACCCTATCAGGGCCCGATGTAACGCTCGAAAATGTTTACTCGGGCTCTACTTCCAACCCTGCAGAATGGAGGGCCGCACTTTCCGTGGTGCTACGGAGTATTTTGTTGACGCAGGACTGTCTGATAGGTGTGGCCGACGGTAATGCAATGAGGGACGACGCTTACGCAGAAATCCCAATTCGGATGCTTCGTCTCTCGCTGCTCTCGCACCGATGACTCGCACTTTATCCGACTGCTGTTTCTTGCCAGGAAGTTTACCGTGACGTTTGCGAAGCTACGGGCCGAATCCGCTGCCGTTCTCCCTCGTGAATTTCGACTATGCTTTGAACACACAAACTTCCGTAACGCCACTGCTTTCCGCGTGCCGTTCCTTTTTTGTGTGTAACGACGTTACATCCAAACCCGTCGCTCGCGCTGCTCAGCTAGCCGGGAGGGCTGTTTCACTTCCCCCTCGACAAACACTCGTAATCCGAAGAATCCGCGATATTCGCGACAAACGACGTTTCGGGATAACGTGGTCACGAGGGATTTTCCATGGAACTTCGTATACGTGCGTACGTTAATCAGCGTTACGGGAAAAAAATCGCGGTAAAATATATATATATATATTTTTTTTTTTTGAGTGATATAGTGGCTCGTAAGAGATCGATTGCACTTACACAGGGAGAGGGCTTTAGTAAAAATCAGTATATCGCTTGAGAAATATTACCATAGCACGTAGTAGTAAAAGGGCACCACCTATGGTAGGAAGTACCGGATTTATAACAATTTTTCTTGGCTATTATGCACGGAGAAAAATAGTTCTGTTTCTCTAACAAAATGTAGATCGTCAATAATTTATTGTTGTGGCTGCAAAAACATTTTTCTGCTACAGCGAAATATTTGCTGCCACAGCAAAATATTTTGTCTAGCAAGTATATTGCTAGACAAGTATATTGCTAGGCAAGTAATTTTCTGCCACAGCAGTATATTTTGTTAAGCAGGTTAATGAGTTATGGTAACAAAATTCTTGCAATCCCTAAAATTAAATTTATGGCTAAAAATTCTTGAAAAATCTCAGACGTTCCGCCCTGGTTCCCTACTGCTATGTGCTATAGTAATTTTTCTTAAATGATCTGTAGTTTTTACTAGACCCTTCTCGGATTTTTCGATTTACCGACAGACCGAGCGTAATTCCGAAGCTCGTCATAGCGCGTGCTGGAACAACTCGTGGTTCGGAATTTTCTCAAGAAATGCCAGAAAAAAACTCGCCAAAGGATGATGGGCTGAAAAAAGGTGGGCAAGGAAATACCGTCGTGCAGCACGCGGCGTGACATTGTGTGCCTCGGAACGGAGAAAGGGTGCGGGAGTCTGTGGGAGGGGTTGGAAGGAAAACCGAGCATCGAGATTTCGCACGGAGACGACAGTGAGCCAACAGGAAGGTGGATGATGGCCAAGACGGTAGAAAACCTGCAATTAGAATTTCTGTGCTTTTGCCGCGGGCTGTCAAGCTGCAGTACAGCGTCAAGGAGCCGGAGGACAAGAAGAGTCGGAAAAGCCGGATAGCGCGGAGGGGCTGCGAGCGAGTCGTAATAAGAGGGAGAAGGACGTTGCGAATGAAAGAGCGATAAGGTAAATAGAGACGGCGCGCGAAGGGGATGTCTCGGAGGCGAGGGAGAGAACCGGCATTTCGCGCTTCACGGATGAATATAATTTATGTGAGATTATGAGAGAATGATTAAGCGAGACGAGACAGGGCGAATGCGACGTTTAACGCTCGAATATTCTATAGAATGCTTAACTGTCCGCGTTAACGAAGCGAAAATGATGGCTCCGCGAGGGTTCGTTTCGTACGGACGACCGTATTATTGAAGATCATTAAAATATGTATAGTTTTTCGGAACCGGTGCGTTGGTCCAGTGGTTAGGGTGCTCGCCACTAAACCGGAGGAGCGGCGGGTCGAGAGTTTCGTTCACGGTGCCGTCGTTTCGTCGAGAAATAAAAATATGGGCGTGACATAACTCCAGACATGTACTCGAGTCAGACGCGCACTTGCACGTGTGAGTCACAAGTGTGTAGCTGTGGTCCGTGTTTACATTCTCGGCGAAAATCGACGTAGCTCCAGTGCTGCGAGCGAATCTGGGACCGACTGTATCGGTATAGTTTAATCTGCAGTTTTCCGATGTCTTTATTCGTAAGACTAAGGCGAAGGCGATGCAGGGACGAAGTTGGCTGCAGCGGCAAAAATGGGGGGACTGGCTCGGTGCGTACGGACAACAAACCAGAAATAGACAAAAAAAAAAATTGACGACTAGTAATTACGCATCAACCGAGCTGACCCACCGCAGCAGTTCAATAATAATAATAATAATAATAATAATAATAATAATAATAATAATAATAATAATAATAATAATAATAATAATAATAATAATAATAATAATAATAATAATAATAATAATCATAATAATAATAATAATTCTATAAAATTATTATACATTATATGGCATGGTGGAGTGCCCAGGAAAAATAGTGCACTTATCCCAGATATTCTCGCAGCATCGTCGATTTCTCGATTTTCTGACTTGATCTTAGCAAAATGCTTGAGAAATGTGTCGATACTTTATGATGCAAGAGTGTGGAACTAGGCGGGCTGGTAAGTGTGTTCACGAAGGAACAAAGAGAAAGAGAACAACAGAAAAGAAATCAATAATCCCGATCGGGTTAGTCGCGGGGACCCTACCGGTAGTTCGCGATCAATCGGACGTCAGAGCCAGACGTGCTTGGCTGTTGCCGTGGCGCTATAGAGAACGGGAGTTTTTCCAAGCGCATGTGTACGCTTCAGACGAACCCAATCGAACGAAATGAAAAACCATGTATTCAACTTCGTCGTGTTCCAATATGAGAAAACAGGAGGAGAGTCGTCGACCTCCACTTTATAACAGTCACGCCGTAGGCGTGAATATACTTCCGGGGGAATATTTATAGACGAGGGGTATCGAATATTTCGAACCCAGTGAGTCGATGCGTTTATTGGAGGATACTCGACGAAAGCTCAATCACTGTTATTAATTTATGTACATTATTATATTTTTTTACGATCCTTTGCTTGTTTCCACGCTATAATGAGGCCGATCATGAGGTATGCAATGCAAAATAGTGTTAATTTCCCATCTTCCACCATGAGGCGGTGAACTGCACGGGACCCACTCGTGTAGCTTTCCTTACCCGATCCGAAGATCCCCAAAAGGGGAAGTTAGGATCTTAGAGGAAATCTTAGGAGGAATTGGAATATCCTGAGCGAATTCGACCGTGACGCTTTTGGAGGACACGTTTCATTCGGAACTCTCGCTAAAGCTGCTTTCGCATTAATAACTGAGATAATCGCTCTCTGGAGCACATCTTGATCATTTCGAATGCAATATTCCGAGGCTGATGACTGCCATCCGTACGCGTCAAGTTTCATAGAGTTTCATCGAGCTCCTTGTCTCCGTAGGCGTGAGTATACTTCCGGGGGAACATCTTTGGTATCGGATATTTCGAACCCAGTGAGTCGATGCGTTTATTGGCTGATACTCGACGAAAGCTCAATCACTGTTATTAATTTATGTACATCATTATACATTTTTTGCGAAACTTTGCTTGTTTCCAGGCTATAATGTGGCCGATCATGAGGTATCAATGCAAAAAAGTGTTCATTTACCATGTTACACCATGAGGCAGTGTAGCTTTCCTTACCTGATCTGAAATTCAATCGTAATCAAAAGTGAAACTTAGGATCTTAGCGGGAATCTAAGAAGGAATTAGGATATCCTAAGATACTTGGACCGTAACGCTTTTGGAGAACACATTTCACTCGGAACTCACGCCAAAGATGCTTTTGCATTGATAATTGACATAATCGCTCTCTCGAGTGCATCTCAATCATTTAGACCGCAATAATCGCAGGCTAATGGGTTCAATCCGTACGTGGCAAGTTTCATCGAGTTCCTTGTCTCCGTATCGCTCTGTCTCTCGCTCTCCGTAGTATTCCTCTGGCAATTTCTTACCGTTCGTGGGTCAGGTCCCCGAGGACTTCCTCACCGCGGCTTACGCTGTGCTCGATTGCCTTAATGGCTTCCACCGAACCACGGCACGCGACATTTTCCTTTTTTTCCAACAATTCCCGCGACTATATGTCTTCATTTTTTTTTGTTCCCATTCCGCGGTTCCCTCGAATTTCGAGCATTCGATCACACGCGCACTCCCCCGACGCCGTGTTACCTCTTCCGAAACAAAAAACACGGAATATCGGCTGCGGATTTGCGTAAGCAATCTGGACGAAGCCCCCGGATTCGGCGTCGAATAAGCATGACATTTTCATATCGTTTCATAACTCTGTCGTCTTTTTCTTGTCATCGTTCATTGTGACCGCACGTCCGTGTGCGCGCCGCACGTTTCGCGTCGTTGGCTCCGGCAGGCCTCGATGAGCAGCCGGGCACCGCGAGCTCTCCTCTGCACACTTGCTTGATACAAAATTCATTGTATGTATGATGAAGTGTATCGCGAGAGAAACCCCTCCCTCATGAATATTTCGAATTACTTCTCACAACCTCAATTCCGCCCCGCTCCGCCCTTACAACCCTTTCGCTCAGCGCGGTATCTCTCACCATGCCCGGGCTGCCCGTCGCCCAACTCCTTTTCCTGCACAGCAACATTTAATTGTCCTGCAATCGAAAATCATCAAATTATTCCGCATTTTTTTGTCACTTGGATATTTGCACTTGGCTGTGAATAAGTGCAGGAATTTTTGAGTATGGAATGAAGAAGCGTCCGAATATGTCAAGGGAACATTTTGACTCTGGCAAGAATTCGTATATCGGAAACGGACCTTGTTCTTTTTTTTATATTTTAATTCAATCACCGCTGTCAAAAAGTGCGCAGTGAAGCATTGTGAATTCAACGACGAAACTCACAGACTGTAGAAAAAAGTTTCTGCTTTTTACAACAACTTGTTGTCCACAAACGTCCACAATTTTTAACTTTGTTAATTTTTCGATCCCACCATCCGGTTCTAGTTTTACATACTAAAGTACAAACCGAAATTGTTAATGACACGGGAAACAATAGGACAGGTTTGTATATTCAAACCTTAACAAATGAGTTTCTCACTTATTTACCAATTTTTTTTTCCGAAACTTCGTATTCCGATTTTACGAAATTATTTTTTTCTGTGTAGAAACTCCGGGTAATCTGTGCAATCGCATGGACCGCGAACAGTTTCGCGACGACGGTGGTCGGTTTTGTGCAATTAGAGAGTTCAATCGTGCGATTCAGTCTTTCGATCAGGCGAACCGGATTACCAGTAGCGGTATGTATTTTATATATATATATATATATATATATATTCGAGTGCGCTCTCGGTACCCGCAGGCAACACACTTCACTCGTGTTTCCGCAGATGGACAAGCCCGAACGATTCAAAGGGCCTTCGGCTACGTCGATCGACAATAGCCATCTAAATAACTTCAAGCAGCTGGGGAACAATCGGTGAAATACTCGTTGGGTTCCACCGTGGATGGAACTCTGTCTAACCGTGGCTCTTCCAGTTCGAGCTCCGCAGATTGTGTTCGTCGTCGTCGCCGTGCCGTTGCATCCTCCTCGGTCGAGAGAGCGTTATGTACTCGAGGACGATTTGCCTCGAAGCGTTTACCACCACTTCCTGTGTCCACATTGCGTCCCCCGCAGCACGGAGAGGCCACTAACTTCATCCTAGTTTCCAAATTGGCGGTTCAAGCTTAACCCCTTTTTGCGAGGGCGGAAATGTTACCTCGAGCGGGTTGCTCGATCGTGCGGTCGTTCATTCGAGACGACACATAAGAGAACGTTGAAAAGTTTCGTGATTCTTGGTGAGCACGTCAATTATGCGGAAATAAATTAAAACAAATTTCAGACCCTCAGTTTCAACTCTAGTCTAGGTCAGCTCTAGTGAGTGCGCCGCACAGAACGAGTGTTGGCACATCGTCGGCCAGCGTGTTCGCCCAACGCTGGCCAGCACCGGTCCTGTGTGTCGTTTCCACTGGGGCGTTGCTGGCAGAGGTGCGACGGTGATACAGGAAATCGGATTTGGTAGTTCCAACTGTGTGTCGGGGTAATTCATGATGTT
Source organism: Ichneumon xanthorius (assembly GCA_917499995.1). NCBI lineage: Eukaryota > Metazoa > Arthropoda > Insecta > Hymenoptera > Ichneumonidae > Ichneumon > Ichneumon xanthorius. The sequence goes on along the minus strand of OU824205.1, from coordinate 11,323,651 downwards.
TCATTATCAAGAGAAACGGTAGTGTCTCGACGCCAAGTTAAACAAGGAACTTTAGCGACGACAAGGCGACCGTGTGCACAGTTGACCCGTTGTCGCTAATAGTCATTTGCGATACAAGTGCGGTAAAGCGAACTTTATACGTACGCTGTGAAGTGCGACTGACCTCATAGTCCGCTTATGATGTTCGCTACACGGTACTAGTACGGCATAATATTTTTTGTAACGAATGCGGGAGAAGTCTTACTCTGTGTCTGCTGATTGTGGCGCTGTACAGCCAGCGTGTGTTAAGTACGCGAAGCGTGCGTAAAGTATGAGAAGCGTGCGTAAAGTATGAGAAGCGTGCGTAAAGTATGAGAAGCGTGCGTAAAGTATGAGAAGCGTGCGTAAAGTATGAGAAGCGTGCGTAAAGTATGAGAAGCGTGCGTAAAGTATGAGAAGCGTGCGTAAAGTATGAGAAGCGTGCGTAAAGTATGAGAAGCGTGCGTAAAGTATGAGAAGCGTGCGTAAAGTATGAGAAGCGTGCGTAAAGTATGAGAAGCGTGCGTAAAGTATGAGAAGCGTGCGTAAAGTACAAGACGCGTGCGTAAAGTATAAGACGCGTAAAATATAAAATGCGTGCGTAAATAGAAGACGCGCGAGTAAAGTACGGGAAGCGTGTGTAAAGTAAAATCGGACCGTGGTGCGCATACGCCGGATATTTATAGTATATCATATGTCATATTACTGAGTAGGAAATTATAACATCCCATTAATGTCCTTGCAACTTGTGTTCACTGGAATTTTTCGGGCTCCTAAACATTTTCGAATCGAAAAAAAATCAGCAAGGAAATTTTATCACGCAATTTGAGGCACATTTTCATTATATAACACACAGATACACCAAGGGACCAAAATGTGGCACAACGCGGAATTTTTCGGTCTTCGTTAAGGCCGACCGATGCCTCGGTGATCTCATTGCGTTCGCCTGAAATTGTATTCCAAATTCATTCAGGAGGCGTTTACAGTTAATTCTATCCGGACGACACGGCAAATGCTCCTTAACAGGAACAGAGTATTTCACTCGAGAAAAAAAAAATGTGGACACCGCCTGCCGCCCACTCTATCCTGCATAATTACAAAACCCATACTTCATGATCCCTAAGGCTTTAAGCTGTGATGACCTCCGTTAATTATAGGAAAGCTAATTATCATCGGTTGGAGAGCAGACCGGTTCAATTTCGGGGTTTGTGATGCTTCCACTGGCAGACGGTGCAGGGGGCGGGGGGGGGGGGGGGGGGTGCACAACTACTGCCTCTGGCTCATCGCGTTATCGATCTCTCGTCGAGGCAAAGGGTGTCGGAATCAATGTGCGGGAGAGGAATGCAATAGCCCGCCCTGGTTCACCGCTGGTACGTCTATACACATACAAACGAGCATCTCGAAACTGCTAATAATCTCTCGCTCTTGGTCTGTACCGCCTCGTCGATCTACGGTATACCGTCTAATCCGGCAATTTTGAGATTCACAGCCGACAAGGGTAGAGAGGACTCAGCAAGCTTGGCAGCGCGATTAGGTATGCTCATCGACATTGCTGGCGCCAAATAAACTTTTGGCAGTCATTGCTTATTGAGCATAAAATCACCAACAAAAAAGTGACCTGTATGATTTTTCGATAAAAAGTGATGACCATGAAGATATCAGCGCGGCATTAAATTTGGTCGAGTCAAAACTGCTGTTTTTTTTTTTGCATCGCACAAACTTAGCTCGGGAAAGTTGACTTGGGGAATAAAATTCTACAAGTGAACAGTTTTGTTTTTTTTTCCAAAGCAGTGCTCTGATAGACACTTGCCACGGATGAAATTTGAAGTCATGCAGATATCTTCAGAGCCATAAAGAGTGAGGGTGCGATAAATCGCACCGTTACTCGGGTAATTGAATCAACATTACAGTCGATAAACTCGCGTGATATCTGTCAAGAAAGTAACACATTTTTATCGTGCGGTTCGAGGTTAATACATAGGAAAATGTGTATGGCCAGCAAGTTGCACATACGAACGAGCTGTTACCATCTAATCCGGCGATTTTGGGATTCGCAAACGGCGAGTATGGAGAGAGCTCGGTGAGCTTGGCAGCAGGATTAGGTAGGGAACAGCGGGGCAAAATGGCACGGCGGGGCAAAACGGGATAATGAGACAAAACGCAATTTTCCAACAACTTTCGGATGGTGGCGATGGTGGTCCGTGGGGCAAAACTGGGTTGGAAATCCAGATGTATCGTTGGGACAAAATGGGGCATCCAAAAATTATTGGAACATTGAGTTTTGCCCTCACTGTCCCGTTTTGCCCCACTGTCCACTTTTGCCCCGCTCTCCCCTATGCTCATCGACATTGCTGGCGCCAAATAAACTTTGGGCAGTCATTGTTTTTTAAGCATAAAATCACCAACATAAAAAAGTGGCCTGTATGCTTTTTCGATAGAAAGTGAGGTTGCGATAAATCGCACCGTTTCTCAAGTAATTGCATCAACGTTACAGTCGATAAACTTGCGTGATATCTGTCAAGAAAGTAACACATTTTTTATCGTGCAGTTCGAGGTAAAAACATAGGAAACTGTGTATGGCTAGCAAGTTACGAGTTAACGAGCATCTGCGTGCGATGCGATGGAGGAGCTTGAGGGCGAACAATCGTGCCACTCGTATCTTGTTAATCCCCCCCCCCTTCTGTTTCCAGTTACAAACGCGGAGGATTCATTTGCCGGCGTAACTATGCGCAATAGAGTTAACGAAAAAAAAGGCTGAGCCGACGTTTCTGGAAAAAAGAAGGAGGTTGCGTGCGGTGCTTTTCACTGTACCTGGTATATGGGAGAAAACGAACAAACATCTGTTTGCCGTCTATCCTCGCTTGCTCAGCCGGCGCAGCTCCGCATGAGCATACTTTTATTAAATATTTTTTCTCTTCTGACCGAACGGCAAAGTTTCCCTCGACTCGACCACACTCCTGCCTTCCGTCTTTGAAGTCCGGTGAAAGGAACACAAAAATGGCGCGTCGTATCAATGGCAAGCGCGAATTCATTTCGCGCCAAACTCGAAATTATCAAGGAAGGAGGAATTCTAATCCCGGTAGACACGGTGGAGGATCAAAATTAAAATTGTGCAAAAAAAAAAACTCCCATATTGAAAAGTTGTTAATCCGGAAAAAAGGACGAAGGCGATGGCTTCGCAATTATTTTTTCTTACGCTGCGTTCGTTCCGGTAAAAGATGAAGTTCGTCACGGTATAACCGGAAACAGAAGTGGCTAATTAACTCGGGATTCGGAGTCATTATCGAGGCTTCTCCGTGGTGACATTTAGGTGTGACCCTCCGGCATCGTCACATCAGGGATTCACAGCGATTCGCAGAGAATTATCTCCGGCGATTGGTTGCTGCGGTCCCCTTGTTAGTTCCTGTGGGTAGATTTTCGAACGGGGATGCACGGTTCGGTGAATAGTCGAGTGGTATCCCCGTCGCTTCTCGCTCTCCCCGGACCTCCGACGTAATCAGCGCAGGTACTTCTCTCGAGTGGCGCATCACGAGATCAGATTTCGTGCTGGCTCCGCGTGTGCTCGCAGGGCTGTTTACGTACTTCCAATTCCATACGCTGAATACTCCCACAGAGCTCCGGATGAATGGCGCTTCCGTTGGGAAAATCTCTGGATCCAGTCGCGATCGCTTTGTGCGAATCGCAATAAGCCGCAATTAATTAATGGCAATAAATAAAGGAAGGTTTGTTGGATTATCGAATCATGGATACAGACGACTATAGTCTCGTACGGAAGGAGGTGCAGATAAATGAATTTTTAGCAAGAAGCAAATAGTTAAGATGTTGGCTATAGAAATTCACGATAAACATTTTTCGGGCGTCGTGGCTCCGCGACTATATTTAATGTATTTTTTTTTCTACGCTGAACAGGAATCTAACACTTATTTTATTCATAGAGTCAATACAGAAAATTGCGTCTAAACTACAATATTTATTTTTCATGCAATTCAAAAAACTAAAATTGACCAAATTTGAACGGTTCGATCGATTCTCCCCAAATTTAATAGGTATCATCGGGCGATCATACTCCATCTGTGTACAACTTTTTGCCTCGATAGCTGAAAAATTTACATTATTGAAGAAATAAAAAATCTCGTACAGAGAAACAACTGAATATTTTTTAATGAAATGTTGTAAAAACTTTGACGTTTAACCACACATGCTCTGTGTGAAGTTTCAGTTTGATCAGTCGAGGCATTCTCGAGTTACAGCGGTTTGAATTTTTCACGACTCATTCACACACACACATACATACATACATCCGAAAATTGTTAACAATGTGATTTTTCGATGATTGGAAAATCCTCGACACGTTTCCATTAAAGTCTCGATTTTTTTCACCACAACAAAGCTTCCTCTATGAGGAAGAAAAATAAAAATGAAAAGGAGAACTCCACAATTCACGACCCTACAATTTTTCCCACTGCTACCAGTGCCGGGAAACATTGTTATGAATATTTTTCCCGATACTGGTAACATTTTAATGAATATTTTTCCCGGTACCGTTAACCCTGCGGAGCAATGTTCTGGGTGGGTTATCGCGCAAAGCTGGAAGGTTCGCTACAGCGTATCTCGCGAGTCTGACAATTTTATACGACTGTTAGCATGGTTCCTATTATTTTCTGAGATAATGGGGAAGAAACAAGCGGCGAGAGAAGATCCCCGAAAAGGGCCTGGTTTACGGGCGGGGGGGGGGGGGCGGGGGGGGGGGGGGTTGAAGGGGGGGCATAGAGCGGCCGTTACAGCTCCGGAGCTAGACAGTTTCTGGGTTAATCCACTGGTGGAACGGAAAAATTTTTATTTTTGGCTCGTTGCACTTTAAACGGCTGACCGTATATCTGGCTAGACTACTCGCCTGGCCTGGCCGCACACGCGGTTTCGCTGTTCCAACCCCCGCCAGCATCCCCCCTGGCAACATAGCTCCGGCCTGCACATACAGCATCCTGCGGTGTATATATGACCACTTGGAATTTTGTATCTCGAAATCATGACTCCGCCACTCTTATTTCACCCGGAAGTACCGGAAATTCCTCGATTCTTCTCGCATAAACGAACACGAAACTACGCTCGCCCGGCTTACAATTACCCTTGTTATGCTAGTACATACATTATTCCATGAGGTACGTAACGTGAGCGTTTGAACTTTTAACATCCACTGGTACGAACTCCCGAGGACGATGCTACGGGAAACTGAAGTTGGTCGTTTCGACGAAAGAAATAAAAAACGAGGTATTTTTTTTTATCCAAATGGTTGCCCGCAAAGATCGAAAGTTCACGGGTACGTGCCTATTGTCAAGTTAATATAATCAATAACTTTTTTTTCTTCTGACTATTAAGTGCAATGCTGATCCGCGAATTTTTTTTATGTGTTTTTTAATTCCTCACAGAGAATATAAAGGTTGTTTAATTATGCGACAAAAGCTGGTATCCGGTAACCCGAGAATCTTTATCCACGGTCTTTTTATTTGCCACTTGACCTGCTTGGGTCGACTACGAGTAGACGCGACTGCGACGGCGACTGACGAGACAAAGCATTTCCCGATTCCTTCAGTAATCATAATTAGCTACTGTTTTATATTGTTTTAACGGGCGACGGGGAGGGAGACGAGAGGACGGAGCCGGTACTCGGTAAGAGAAAAGACAAATTACTGCTCGACTAATGAGTCAACTTTTAACTGTAAAAATGTGAATAAAAGGGAACTTCCGTCCGTTAAGTTTTAGCGTTCGTTTCCAGGTTCTACACAGATGTGACTGAGACGTTTCAACGGTTACCAATTAAATACGACGAAGCACCGAGGGTACCAGTTTTTCGAACGGAGAAAATGTTTGCTGAAGATAGCGAGGACACGAAAGAGCTCCACTGGAGAACAACAATTTTAAACAAATTGTCATTATTTTGCTGGATTGAACAAGCATCCCACAAATACTGATATTGATCCAGCCAAGTCTCTTTCCACATTAAATAAAATAATTTTTTCGACATTTTTTTTAATTGAAATTTATATGAAAAATGCACCTCTTGAAAGATGCAGTTTTTTGTTTCTTCATTTTTACGTCTAAATAGATTTTTCAACAAAGTTCAATAAACAAACTTCAATAAACAAGCTTTTAATGTTAGCTGACAACGACGTCACTTTGAAGTTTCCCGTTGAAATGAACAAAAGAATGAATTCTCAGAAGAATATTCGAACCACCCTTTCCCGCTGAAGATACTTCTTTACGATCGAATCGAATAGTCCATTATCTTCATCTCCGTTTTCAAAGTCCGCGCTTCCGGAAGACTATTGCGCCAGCTCGAGTCGCCTTTGTTCTCCAATCTGGTCGCTGACCCGTGAAGGAATCAGATTCCATTATTGATCACAGCGGGGGACAATTCGATCTTCGTATACTGGACTTCAAAGTGGAGTACCACGAAGAAGGGTTTACTGTCGGTGCGGCTATCAGACAGTTCCGCTGACACGTACTTTCCATCGAAGAGAGTTAATTAAAATTTGTAGAATCCATAGAAAAAATTTTAAATTTCTAATAACCTCTTTTTTACATTAAAACGTTTACTCCGTTTTCACAATAAAAAAAATTCTACAACTGAACCTTCGTGTTTCGTTCGAAGGCAAAAAACTTAATTTCCTTTTTTTTCAACCTCGACATACCTACGTTTTTTCAGTTGAATCGTAATAAGCTTTCAAGTCCGTGCACTTAAAAAAAAAAAATTATTTCCGGGTTCTTTCGGGAATGTTAAACGAAGTGGAGTGGAGAAGAGTGAAGAGTTAATAGGGAAGAAGAAAAGCGAGACCAAGAGAAAATACTAAGCGGATAAGGCGCTCGAGCGTGGCGAACATTAATGCGGAATCATGTCCACGGAGAAAGAGAGAGAGAAGGAGGGAGAGTGTTATATTGACCCCATTCGAGTGGTGGCAAGGCTGGCTGGGGTGGCTAGCTGTGTTTGGTCGTGCACATTGTTCTGGAGCCCGGCGGGCTTTTTCTCTATCGTCGAGCGACCCGCCACCGGGCTGTAAAATAGAATAAAATGAAACCCCCCTCCCTGTCGCTTTCCCCTACGAAAGCTCGCGCCGAAGTTAATTACCACCGCGGAGCCGGAACGAAAAATTGCAAGGTAAAAGGGAGAACGGAGCGGTCAACTAGGTCGAAAAAAGAAAAAGAAACGCTTAAAAGCGAACATTTTTGTCAAGGCTGGACAAACTTTATCAAAAACTATTTATCTTTTACACTGAAGTTCATTTCAGGCGCCGTTTAATCTAGTCTACATTTTTTTTGCAAACAAATGCAATTTTCCCGGCGATATCGGAAGAAAAATTCAGGCGCGTCTAAATTTAGTCATTACGAAAGTCGTACGACCTATCGCATAATCGATACTTATTGAAATCAGTGCGAACATTATTTTCCTTCCCTGGACTGTGGAAAGTTTTGTGATTGCTAAAATTGCCACGATGCCGAGCGCCAGAGCGGAAAATAAAAACCGGGAGGGAATGGGAAAGAAACGCTCTGGCTGCGACTCGCGTCGGCTTTTGTTTCGCCGTGGCAAAGAAACCCCTCTATTTAGGTATCGAGGGAGAATCGCGAAGCAATTTATCGGGTGGAACGTCGGCAATGGCTGATGTAAACGCCACACCTGGGCCTGAAGTGTCGTATCGATCAGGTCTCGCTCCCCGACGCGGCGGTCGCCACCGCCGCCAATCCTGCGCCGATTCTCCCGTCGCCGCAGCTGACCTACCCCAAACTGTCGACACCCTTCTCGTCGATCAGATTGACAGGGCAAAAAATTGAACACTCTCCGCCTCTCTCGCTTTCTCTCCCACGGGGTCTTCCGTGCTCTTCCGTCCCGTAGTCTCTTCACCCAGCTCTTTGTCATCCTTCGTTCCCCCTTTTAAACTTTTCAACCCCTATTTTTGCTCATCAACGATTCTCCGCCGCTCAGCTCCCCGGCAAACTAATTGATCCGTCCCGAATTTTTCGTCCAACCTTTCTATCGAATTTTCGTTTTGCTATTCAAATTTCGCACGATATTCTGATTTCGATGCACGTACATTTTAGCCCGAATGAGAAAGTGAACTTCGGTACTTCAATCTTTTTCGAACAGTTCTTCTTCATTCACGGCTCGATGATTCTCTTCTTAGAGTCTGAACGCCAAGAATTATCGAAAAAGTCTCTTTTCTTGGGATTGTCTTTTTCGATACTTCGTGAACGCAATTTATCGCGAAAGCGGAAGAACTTGAAGGGCGCAACCACGAACAGTAAAGGGTACGCAACCGTACGATGCAGTACTCTCGGTGGAGTCGAGCGATCCGCCAAGTATTCGATACCTCATGCGCACCGTAAATCATCGCGTGGCTGCAAGGATTATCATACGGAACATGCGATAAGGGGTCGAGAGTGGAAACTAAGCTCGAAGCAGCCGTTTATATCGTTAAGGCACGCTCAGAAGTTGCACCGTAGCTTGTTCCCGTGATCGTCGGGACGGGGTTTGAGACACGGGTCTACTTGGACGACCCTGAGGGCGGCGAACGCAACTAACGGATAGGAAGTTCGCTGATCTACTGAGACTATTCTAAGCTTCTGGATGTCTTGCTTGATATCGGGGAAGACATCGAATCTTGCTGGATGACGGGTAAGACATCAAGTCTTGCTGGATGTCTTGCTTGATGACGGGTAATACATCGAGTCTTGCTGAATGTCTTGCTTGATATCGGGTAAGACATCAAATCTTGCTGAATGTCTTGCTTGATAACGGGTAAGACATCAATCTTGGCTGGATATCTTGCTTGATATCGGGTAAGACTTGGTGTCTTGCTGGATGTCTTGCTTGGTATCGAATCTTGCTGGATGTCTTGCTTGATATCGAGTCTTGCTGGATATCTTGTTTGATATCGAGTCTTGTTGGTTGTCTTGCTGGACATTATCGATTCTGTTAAGGCGTTGAGCAAGATACCCAGCAAAACAGAAAAACGAGCAAAGCTAAGCATCAATGACGGTAATGCGCACTCGCGGAAAATCCTCTCATAGTGGAACACTGAATTTTACATTTTGCCCAGAATCATCAACCACGAACCCATCGACAACAGCAAGGAAAATACCACTTTCGTCAACACGTCGAAAAAAAAAAATTCCGAACCGCTCGACACTTTTCTGTTAGAATTGAAGAACATACTTTAAAAAATAACGCAACTAACGGACTCGAAGTTCGCTGATCTGCGGAGAAAGCTTCGCTTTAAAACAATACCGTATCCAACCTACACAGCATCGGTTTTCAAGATTGAACATTTTTCCATTGCTTCCGCATTTTGCTGTTTAATATCGAACCTCGCGCCAGAATGAAAAAAGACCGACAAAAACTGTTTCGGTGGGAAAGTAAAATAATGTTCGCTTTACGTTGTTCCACGTGCTAACAAACTAGTCGCATTGTCTTTATTCGGATGGACTCTCGCGAGCATAAGTAAGAGCGCGTTTGCCCGCATACCAGTTCGTGTGGAGCGAAGTTTCTTGTCGTCAATAGCCGCGGGCAAAGTTTTGCCGCGGCTGGCGCCCGCGTATCTGTACAGGAATTGCTGGCGAAGCGTCGTAACGCACATAGAGAGACGGATTGTATTAATACCGCAACGGTTATATACTACTGTGTAGGTAGCGAAGTTGCGGCTTTTCAACACGCTAATCTCGTCTCGGTGAGCCCGGCACGTTTTTGCATCCGAAAAGAGCAACCGTCGTGCCAGCTGTGCCAATTTTACTTGGCGCCACGAACGTATACCCGTATACGTATAGTCGTGGATGAAAATTAACTTGCAATTACGCTGTGCTCTGCCGGATCGCTTTATCTCATCTGCATGACAGATCGCGAACATTTCTTCAACGGTTTGCCTGTGAGAAACCGGATTCCTACGAAACTATATTTTTCTGACATTGAACGATCAGTAATGTCGCCTCTATTCCGCATTGGAACGTATTCCACATTAGCGAAGGAAAAAAGTGGCAAATCAATGAGAGTCCAGTCGTTGGTCCCAAATCGGCAGATCAATGATTAGTGAGTCAATACTCGATATTGGCCAAGGGTTGGGCAATCGACGATTGGGCACTCCACGCTGGTCGGTCGTGTGGTTTCGATCGTTGGTGGTTTCGATTGGCAAAACCGAGGCGGGCTGATGCAAAGGCCTGACAATTGCGGGGACGAAAATGGTTTTCGGTCCAGTGACCATTAAAGGGCTAAGCAATAAACATTTGCCTGATAACAGAAAGTGAACGTTGTGAATTTCAATCTTATAAATCGCACTTGGGCAAGTTGCCTGGAGGAAAAGAAGAAAGGATCTCGAGTATAGTTATGTGTGCTGAAGTTTGTATACCTGTATCAGAACGAAGAGAGGAAGCGTCGGCAGAAGTGGCGCCACTCGACGGAAACAAAGCCCCTAGTACACTTGAAATTCAATCCCGAGTCTGGGTAAAAAAGGTAAGGGTTGGGACTGGGCGATCCAACGAGGGAAGCGGAGAAGCAGGAATTGTGCCTGAACCGGGTATCCTCCGAGATACCTACGGTAAACTCGTTCCCCGAGCTTTCCGCCCAAACTTTTTTTTTTTAGACTCCATACCTATTTTCCTGCAAGCAGCCTCAACTCGCATTTCCCGTGAAAGTAATTTCGCTACCTGATCGTTATCGTCGGGGGAGTGATAGCACTCCGCGTAATTCCGAATAAACGATCATTAGACCTTTTTACCTACTTATAGACGCCACTTCGAACTTTCTATCGATGCCGGATAATTATTCCAACTCTTGGCCGCTGCTCTTTTTTACCTCGAAGAAACAAAAAGTCACATTTTTAACCCGCGAATGAAATATTGCAGAAAGCAACAAATGAAAAAACTGGGAACTGGTGGGGCGCGCCAGTATTTTTCATTTTTCAAAGTGAGACGAATTTTGCAAATCTCCTCCCGAATTTTGGTCCCATGCATAAATAACAGAAAGGTCAGTCGTCAGAGATCAAAGCATCAAAGCGTAACACGACAGACATGTAAATGTCAATTCTCGCAGTCGCTATTAAAAATCGATCAATCATTAATCAGAGTTATCGTAGGTGATGCAAGATGAAAAGAAGTGATCACCCTGTCCCTGACATCCATCTGTTTCTTCTCTCGTTATCCTCCCGGCAAGTCTGAGGCATCTCTTCGGAGTGCTCGAGAGATTCGAGAGAAGCCGATGGTTGATAGGAGGGTGGCCGGTAGCGAAGGGATGGGAGGACGAGAAGAGGCTGCGAGCGGGTTGGGGAGGGAAGGGAGCTATCGTAATGGAGATCCTCTTGACGTGCCCACCTGAGGGGTTGGCAATAATCGTTATTCGTTGACGATATTAAAACCTTGGGGGAAAGGCAGCGGGTTTAAGCACTGTGTTAAGCGATACCGCCCCCCACCCCCCTCACGTGTGTACTCTGTCCCAACACAACCGAGTAGACAACAAACACCCATAAAGACCGGTGCAACAGTAGACTTCCGCGCAAGCTTTCCTAGGACCGAAGCTCATCGCAAGGAGTAAAAAGAACATGCGACTATTGGGAACCCGTAATTTTTTGGCTCATCAAGCACCCGCCTAAGAATCTGGCAGACGATTCGAATTGCCATTATTCCGCTACTAGGAATACCAACATTTACACATTTTTCGGGAAACAGAGGAAAACTTTATCCATGGAACACCTTACACGTTCTCTACTGTACATGCCCAAGCTTCCCGGCATCGCCTCTCGCAAATCCCGATGTTGCTGCCGTTGCTACAACCACTGGGTTTACTCAGCTTCTGTTCAGCTTTAGAGCTCCGTAGGTATAGAAACGCCGGGGCGTTTAACGTGCGACCAAAGCTGGTCATAATGGTGGCTATAGATCGTTCGGTTGCACGTGTAGATTCGTTGTACCGGGCGACACCATATATAGCAAACACGAAAACAGTTTGAGAATAGGTGAGCCGAGCAACGCGGCCTTCTCGGAAGTGCCACGACGAGAGTAACTATAGGAACTAGCGCCCGATCTGCCGGTCTAGCTTGCCGGCTTGATGTTTCCGCAAGCACTCCGTAAGTGTGTTGCCGGACAAGTACGCTCAGGGCAACCTCCCGGTGCCGTGGCACTTGGTAACCTGAACTGGCCAGCCTGTGGCTTGTACCTTCAAGGTATTATTGCAGGGATCTCTCCATCCTCCTGCCATACCCATGCTTTCCACAGCCGCTGGGTGGGGGAGGCACGGCCGAACGAAGGCTGGAGTCGAATACACGGGTACATAAACCCACGTGGGAACAGTGCTCCGTGTGTGTTACAGCCCCGCATTGTACTAGTGGAATCCGGGCAATGACAGCGTGCCTCCTTCAACGTTGCCACAACCTACGCCGATTGCCATTCCCTACCGGACCCAGCCTCTGGAAACTCGGTGGTAACACGTAAACTCATCGACCTACATATCACCAAGGCGGGCTCATCGCAGCCGGATAGATTGAAGATCAAGCGGATGGAAATGGTTTTAGTGCCCAAAAGTAGATGTGAACACTCCAAGAAGAAGCGTATTGCGAAGTGTGTCAAAACAAGACACGACACACGTAGCAAGTGTGTTGAAGCAAGAAAGTTGCACTCTAGTATTAAATGTCAGCAGTATTAAATGCACAAGGCGCTTCGTAGCGTTTTGTTAAAATAAACGCTTTTCATAACAAGGCGGAAAGTGCGTTTAATTAATGCGCATAACTCACAACAACGACCTTTGCCTAAAGGTACACGCTATGTAAGTTGCACACGTTATCAAACAAAACAGTAACAGACAACACGTTTGTATGCGGGTCGGATTCGCAAAGGGTCATAGCTTTCGTTAGATGGCTTGGAGGATAAAGATGACGCCAAGGTTTCTCGCAAATGGTCCGGAATCTAGCAAATTGCTATATAAGAATCTGACTTCGATTGGACTGCATCTGCGTTTACAGGTCGCGTTACAACGACCACGTATTCAGGAAACCAACAGAAGTCAGCCATCTCAGAAACATCTCCTGCCAGTCGCTATGTCCGATAGATCGGCCTGATTAAAATTGATGTTATTAATAATACTAATTCCAAAAACTTAGAAAAGAGTCAGATTGCATAAGTGCCATGAAGGAGATCAAACTTGATGTTTTTTTCGCATTCGGGGGCTTAACAAGTCAAGGAAAGTGTACAAAATGAATACATGGAAAAACACGGTTCTCGGTGTATTTTACCGACACGCTTGAAACGCGTTGTTGGAAAATGCCACGCAACGAAGCGTGTAAAAAGTTACTACCCGATGAACACACGTAAAGCGAGTTGAAACAACACGCTCGCTTTTAGAGTGATGGAAAACAGGATCCGGGTAGTGGAACGGAGGATGGAAAGCGATGGGTGGAAAGCGAATTAACGCATTCGTTACCAACAAACGTTAATCGACTATTCCGACGACCTTATCTCTCTTTCAACTCGGCCACAAACTGCGCTTTCAGTCTGACGAGATAGAAGAGGGAGAATCGTTCGTCTATCGTTCTGCCCTGGAAACATCTAATACCTCCGGCGATGCGCCCCGTGAAACTGAGATAGGCGTCCCCTCTATATTTGCTACTGCCAACGTTGGTATCGCCGGTTCTGTGCTGGGTAGCGCGGATCGATCTATCGACGCAAACCTTCCAAAATGCCATTTAACCCGGATTGCCGTGGGAATCGGGTGATGCGTTTTACGAATAAGGGTTTATTGGATTAAAAACTACACAGAGGCATGTAACGCGGATAAATTCGGGTTTTAATTCGTTTACTTGTGGTTCATCGAGCATGTTGGGGGAAAAACGTTGGGAAAACATTACGGTCGGCAGCTATCGCAGGTCCGGCGACGCATGAGTGAGCAATTGTGATTTTTCTTTCGGATCATCGAATGGATTGTTTTATGCGGCGTGTCCGTTTTTCTCCGAGTCACGTTCGATTGTGTATCGTGTAATGATTGTGTCGGGCTCGTTGGTGTAAACGAGATATTCAATGCTTTTAAGCACATCGATCCATCACGGGTGATTGATATTGGGAAAAATGGCACTTAAATTTTGATATTTGAGGAATTATTGATAGTGCTATGAGCGCGTGAGGAATTTCGAGGTATCGTGAATGATTTACAGTGGGTTGAAGATATGCATATGTAAATTGGAAAATACTTTCGAGGTACGCTGGAAATAAGGCGGAAAGCGTATAAACCCACCAGCGGAAGTAGAAAGAATCGGTGCGGGAGAGACAAAAGGTGGGCATGGTTTCAAATAATTTTTCTTACCCGACAATTCACATTTGAACTGAAATATTCCTGGCCCGCTTGGGGTATTGCAATGGATCACTCTTATTACCGCCACGGGTAATATACTACTCGTTCCAGTGGCCCGCTACTACTATTACTACACGGATCCGTGAGTTTCAGCCACGAATGGGTTCCACGTCAACGCTTCCGGGTCGTTCCCTGAATTTCCGTTTGACCGCTTTTAGCGGGTTAGTATCTCGGTTGGCCCCTTCGCCCGGAGCCACCCTACACACGAGAAACTCGGAAGACAACGGCAGTAAAAGTTACACGATCGCGTATATCGAGATCGCTATCTTTACCTTTTTTTTAAGAGAGTAGCGAATCGGTACAAGTGTCTTATTGTCATTGCCTCGCCTGTGGAATTGGCTGCACAACAAAAATCATTTTTGAAAAAAAAACACATACTCATTTTTCAAAAAAAGAATTTTCTTACGATAAAAATTAATTTGCATGTCACTGATATTTAAGAAAACAGATGCTTTACCGTGAAAAAAGTCAGTTTCCGACTTAACCTGAATGATCATTAGATGAGAAAGTTATCGAATGGGGAATGCATTTCCAGAACGAGGCGTCCCGCGCCGACGTCTGTATTCGGCTGGATATAGTGCACGGGGAATGATACCGTTAGAGGGAGGTGAGTCGTCGCGCGTAAATCGACCACGACAGCGGTCTGATCACTCCGCGTGAAATTGTCCGAATGTCCTAATTTCCCATGGGGATGAAAACGTTGGTACCTGACCGAAATTTGCACACGCGTTAAGGTGTGGTGGATTGCGCGGCTGCTGCCCCCTCCCCGTCTATCCTGCACCTCGTTGAACCTCCTGAATCTCACGGTGTGAAACTTCTGATGTACGGGTACGTGACTAGACCACCGCTAATCGGACTGACCCGCTGCCGAGAACTTACGCCCGCGACGATGCACAATCCTCTCTACATGTATGATACTTGGTACGTTATAGCGATCTTAGTTGGCACGAAGAAGTGCTGCCGCGGTAAGATTGCATTGTCAAGTGCAATGACCGTCATTGACGCACGGTTTTTCTTGATATCTGGCAAGACATCAAGTTTTGCTGGTTGTCTTGCTTGATATCGAGTCTGGCTGGATGTCTTGCTTGATATCAAGTCTGGCTGGATGTCTTGCTTGATATCGAGTCTGGCTGGATGTCTTGCTTGGTATCGAGTCTGGCTGGATGTCTTGCTTGATATCAAGTCTGGCTGGATGTCTTGCTTGATATCAAGTCTGGCTGGATGTCTTGCTTGATATCGAGTCTGGCTGGATGTCTTGCTTGGTATCGAGTCTGGCTGGATGTCTTGCTTGATATCAAGTCTGGCTGGATGTCTTGCTTGATATCAAGTCTGGCTGGATGTCTTGCTTGATACCGAGTCTGGCTGGAAGTCGTGCTGGACATTTTCGATTCTGTGAAGGCATCGAGCAAGCAATCCAGCAAAACAGAAAAATCAGCAAAACTAAGCATCAATGACGGGCAATGCGCGTTCGCTGAAAATCCTCTCATGGTGGAACATTAAATCTTACATTTCGCCCAGAAAAATTAACCCCGAACCTGGCGAGAAACAGCGCAAGAAAAATAACATTTTCGTTAACCCTTCGACAGCGAAACCTCTATCCGGTTAAATTAAGATTATAAAAATTATTATACCACTCGACACTTCGCTGCTACGATTGAAGAACACACTTTTAAAAATAACTCTGATGGCTGCGAAACAGAAAAAATATGAATCAGCATAAAAGTTTCTGTGGTTTCGATTCGAGGCTCAGATTCATTACGCGATGGCTGATAATAATGATTCTTGGATATAAGATTTCTTAAAAGTCCACTCCATTATAGTGTCGGGTGGTGTAATGAGATTAGTTCCGTATTACAGGTATATCAAACGGATAGGATCTACTCGAGAAATCATTGAGCTCCTTTGCGTCTCGAGGAGAGAAAATGAAGGTGAGGAAGAGGACGAATGTACGGGTATACGTGGAAAGAGGAGTACCTCTCAGAGACTGAAGGAACTGCCCTTAGAAACGTTAGCCAACCCGGCGCAGGAGCAATACGACTCGTTCACGGAAATAAGAGAGACTGCGCTTCGCTTGAGTCTCCGTAGTAGTATACGAGACGAGACTACCTACAAATATATATATATATATGTATATATATATATAGCGGGTATGTAGTTACGGTGCTCCACAGCAGCTCTGTTTTATTAGATGGCCGATGGCGAACGGCGGACGTACGGATAGTAGAAAGAAGAAATGAAAAGGACGTCGACGGTTCTAAGCTCGTCAGATCTAAGCAGAACTTTCGCTTAACGCACCGAGGTCTCGGGAGTGCAAAGATGAAAAAGATTCCTTTACTGTGCGGTTAGCCAGCCGCGCTCTTGTACTATTTCTACATCAAGGCGATGGGTCATCCGGAACGGAAATATTCGGAAAATCATTATTTTCCCATCTGTCGATCATTTAACACAAAATTCACTTTTTCGCCCCATAAATGTTTTACAGTTAATCCTGCAGAGACATTCGGTGTCTTTCGTGTTTCACCAGAGTTACAATTAATTTGCGAAATCTGAGCGGTGGCCCGTCGATTGTCTGTTTGGACGAATGAATGATTGACTGACGAATTATGCGAAATGTTCAGAAGCAAATTATATTTGTTCTGTAATTTATATCATTGGAAATTCTGAGTGTCATTTGGCCTTCCATTTTTTGCGTGATAAATTTATTGGCTAATTGGAAACCATGAAGAAACTGTTCAGCAAGAGGATCAGAAGAAATTCTAATCAATATTTGTGAATTTTACTATACTTATTTTTAATCGTTTATTTATGTTTAGTTTATTCTAATGAATCGATTTTGCTGTGTCTATTTCTCTGCAGACATTTACAAAGGAGATCCGTTCGAGTAAGGAATTTCCTTCCTTTTTTTGGGGTAAAATAACGTAACTTTAGCGAATTGTGCAGTGGACATAAAATATTTTCGAATGGGAAGCCTCGGAGAGGAGAATCAGCGAGTTATTGTTGACTATACAGGAGTTATTTGGTCCACTAGGTTGTAGGAGAGTCACAACAGGCTTTCGAGATCGTCGCCAGCCTGGTCGTATCACTGCTCTGTACCCGACGTTATAGCTTATGCTTGATGTGGCACCGTTGAATATGGGTTATATAGAACGGACTATATAGCGTTAGTAGGAGTACGTACCGTTGGCTATATACTATATATATACATACATATATACATGGATATATATATATACACAGGAACCCCGATAAAAGAGGCGCAATGCCTTTGACCCGCTTATGTTTTACGACCCCGTTTTATCACCGAAGACACGTGAAATATTTTCCATTATAATATTATCCGTCTCATATATTGCTTCAGTACCGCTTGCCGTTAGCACGTATTCGGGAAAACTAAACTTATCATCAGCTCGATGGGGCAAAAAAAGATTATTATTAGTTTTTGCCAAGACAATTTCAATAACGTTTGGCGTGTGAGAGTGGCGAATTAATTTTTAACGGAATTTGCGATCGGTCAAAATAAATAAATAAAATGAGGAGGTGATTTTTTTGAGGCTAAGTTGGACCTGGATTATTATTATTAAGAATAGCTCGTACAGACATTCAGCCAATTTCTCTACAGCTTGCGTTACCGGAACCGACGAAACAGAGTTAAAAAAGAGCACCGTCGGTCTGAGATACTCGTGATGGGAATAACTCTACGCGTCTATTTGAAAAGTCTCTCCAGTGACTTGAAATCACTATTCGACCGTTGAGGGTAGCTGGAGGCATCCGATAATTTCAATCAATTTTCCGGCGTCGTCACTTCCTTCGACGGTTCATCAGCACGTTTCGCTCATGAGATTTTCAACCTCATCAGCATTTGCCATTTTCCTCCAGGCGTCTATAAAAAAAAAATGATTTTGCGCTATCCAATGACCATAATTATTTTCCGAGAAACGATATTTTTTTTTTAGTAACAAGTTACGTTATAACTTCAAAGTTAATTGAGGACCAGTAACGAAAGACACATTTCCGAGGTTATCGCGATGCAACGAGAAAACACTGCGAAAGTCACGTCGAATAAAATACAAATTATGGCAATTAAATAAAATGATGCCAATGTGATATAACATTCCATAACTGTGCGGTTAGCCAACTGCGCTCGGCAGCTGGCAGTGACGTATTTCTGATAAATCTCCGAAAATCTAAATTTCAGGTTTCTAAATTTCATAGTCCATAGTGACGACCCGAGGCGCCCAAGTCGCAACACTTTGCTAGTATACATGTATATATATATATATATATATATATTGGATTGTTCAGTATACACTGCCCTGTATACTGAATGTATATATATACATATATTCTTTCTTTACCGTTCATCGAGCACCGAGAATGAATTCCTTTGAAGGTGACTGCTCCATTTTGCGTTACTGACATCGGAGGCCGGACGTACGTTTATAACGGAAGAACGTGGGACCGAAAGGGAGAACGAGGTAAACTAACGAAAACGAGAGGAAAAAAATAAAATAGAAAGAAAATAAAAAAAAGTACGTAACGCTAGGGTTCATTGAGCGTACGTCAGAATCGTGCTGCCAGTGGCGCGCAATAGGAAGAGATAGCAAAACCTATCGCGGTGTGGATCGAAAGGAGAGCCTGCTTCCGGCTTCTCAAAGGGGTTGCCTTCAGGGACACACTCAATGAAAACACCCTTCGCCCGAGGCGTCGGCGATCGATGTAGGTATACTATATTCGACACCGGCTACGGAAGCATCGCGATGGAGTATCTGCTCTCGAAGGTACATACACTTTGTCGTCTATGCACGGTATGCAGGATTTAATTACTTGCACGAAGCACGCGAACGAACGAATATGGATGTAAACTTTTTTTTCCCCCTCATAGAGGAAGCTTCGTTTTGGTGATTTCTTTCAGCGAAGTTCTCATCAAAACGCTTTCCAAAACATCAAAAAATCGTAGTTGCGAAAAGTTTATATTTAAAAAATTCTGAAAGACAATATTATGCATTTTTTTTAAAGCTTTTTTCTGAAGCATTACTGTGGTAGCTTTGACTCGAGGAAACTTCTGACTGTCGAGCTGAAATCTTTTTATAAATGGAGATACGAAAAAGTAAAATTTTTTTTTGTTTCCTCATAGAGGAAGTTTTGTTTTGGTGATTTCTTTCCTCCGAGGTTCTCACGAAAACGCTTCCTAAAACATCAAAAAGTCATATTTGCGGAAAGTTTATATTTTGAAATTTCCGAAAAGCAATTAAAATCTTAAGCATTTTTTACAATTTTTTTTCTGATCCATTGCATAGCTTTGACTCGCGGAAACTCCTGACTGTCGAGCTGAAACCTCTTAATAAATGGAGATACGAATAAACAAAACGTTCATAAATTTAATGAAGTTCTGTCACAATAAAAAGAAATGTCTACAAACGAATGAGGATTGAGAAATTATATAGAATTAATATACGTACCGCAAGAGTCGTTTCGTTCGTCGAGATCCGAATCGAGTCGCGCAAATCTCGCTTTAATTGTAAGAGCTCGGATTTCGCATGTCACTTCCCTTTAATCTTCCCCCATTTTTTTTTGCCTGTTTTTCCTCTCTTTCTCGCACTTTCGCTATCTCCGGCGTTTCATCACTGCAGACCGATCTCGACCGTTTACCGATTACTTTCTTCTCGTGTAACAACCCCCCTTTCCGTACATACGGAAAATTCACCAGCGTCCTTTTTCGTCTCCCTCTGGCTTCCCGTCCCTCGCGAAGCTTAATCGCTGCCACGAGATAACGATGAAATGGAACTTTCCATTTTCCAGCGATGTACTTTACGCTTTTTTTTTCTCTCTCCGTTTTCAACGCGAGCACTTTTTGGGATATACATGTATACACATTCAGCTATGTCTATATATATCTATATATATATAATATACTTGAGACATTTCTCTCGCTGCAAGCGCCGCGGAACGACTTTTGAAAAGAAAAACTTCTCTTACTTCGCAACTTTAATTTCTGAAAAAAAAAAAAATATATACGTTGCCATTGATCGTTCGCATAATGGTGTAGGTAGAGTTCTTGGGTTCTCGGGTTTCGTGTGCCCGAGCGCCTCGAGACAATTTTCGGTAACACCGGAGAGGAGAAAGAAACTGGGATGACAGGGTCGAGGGAGATACTTTCCGACGAGTTTAATTAACAAAATTTTCACAAACTGGAGAATAATGTACGTGGCTGAGTTTCCGAGATACGAGTAACGATTATTCGCTCCCTCTCTCCGCTCCCAAATAAATATCCCTTTCTCCCTGTTCCTCTCTGGTGTTCTTTATATTTTCTTTCTTAATCGAGTAATAAATTAAGCGTCTCGTGTATTATAAATTATTACTAATTTTACCGACAGATCAATATCATTCGCTGTGTGCTTAGCCCGCGGACCACTGACCCGTGACTATTGACGCGCGCACGTATGCATGCATATGGTTATAATCGACGACGATCATTTCCAGCTGAAATTTTCGACAACCTGTAAATTTTTTGCGACTTCTGCGAAAAGAATCTGCGACGTATCAATTATCTATAATGAAGTTCACGCTTCGTTATGTATAATATCCGGTGCGCAGCGAAGTTGTTGGGCGTTACGCGCAAATTAATCGTTCTCTCTCTGATTCCCAACTGTTCAACGCTTTATTTTTTATTTTTTAATCGAGTAAGAAATTAAGCGTAATTTATAATAATAAATTATTATCAATATTACCGACAGATCAATATCATTCGCTGTGTACTTAGCCCGCGGACCGCCGACCCGTGACTATTGACATGTGCACGTATGCATGCATATATGGTTATAACCGACGACGACCATTTTCAGTTGAAATTTTCGACAAGCTGTAGATTTTGTACATTTAAAAAAAAATTTAACGAAAAGAATCCGCGACGAATCAATTATCCATAATGAACTTCACGCTTCGTTATGGATAATATCTAGTACGCAGCGAAGCTGTTGGGTGTTACGTGTAAATTAAGCGTTCTCTCTCCGATTCCCAACTGTTCAATGCTTTATTTTTAATTTTTAATCGAGTAAGAAATTAAGCGTAATTTATAATAATAAATTATTATCAATATTACCGACAGATCAATATCATTCGCTGTGTACTTAGCCCGCGGACCGCCGACCCGTGACTATTTACACGCGCACGTATGCATGCATATGGTTATAACCGACGACGACCATTTCCAGCTGAAATGTTCGACAAACTGTAAATATTGTATATTTAAAAAAATAAAAATTACTGAAAAGAATCCGCGAAGTATAAATTCCAGTTGCGTCAACTTCACGCTTCATTATGGATAACGTCCGATGGGCAGCGAAGTTGTCGGGCGTTAAATATCCCAACGCAACACTGAATCAATATCTTCCGTACCGGTCGCGTCCCTCGAAGTTACACGCCGTTCGCAAAGCCGCTTACGCTCTGAAAAAATATGATTGAAAATTTTACGACTTCAACGTTATTTATAATTCGTGAATTTCGCTCAAGTTGAAACGATGAAAATTGTACATGGAATATATGCAAGAATCATGAGTTTGAAATAAAGTTTGAAATATTAAATATGCCGTCGCCGTACATCCGGCAGTTTTACTGTGTCGCTCACTTTTTATTTAGCGCCATTTTATTTTAGCGGTTATTTATCTTAGCGGTTATTTATCTTAGCGGTTATTTATTTTAGCAGTTATTTATTTTAGCGGTTATTTATTTTAGCGGTTATTTATTTTAGCGGTTAAGATCATCTCTCCAGATATAGATAATTAAATAAAGTCAGTTCCACCCGAACTGCGATATCGATCAGGACTTCCGGTGCAGCGCCGCGCCGTGATTCCAAAGTAACAAGATAGAAATGACGAATAGCCTCGTTGCGTCTTCATCTCGGGATCGGCTATCGTCTCTGTACAATGCGGACCAGTCCATCGTCGCGAAATTGCGCCGAAATTCGGCGCGCCCGAGCGATAAATTATCCCCGTAACCGAGGTGGTGGTATCAAGTTCTCGTCTAACCGGTGAGTGTTTGTACCGCGAATTCCAGAGCGAGGGGAGGGTCGAGTTCAAAACAGAGGGGACCAGACATGAGCGGTGTCAGGCAACGGATTATTTGTAAATTAATTTCGACATCAGCCGCGAGGGAGGTTCGGAGAGCGGCGAACTGCTCGTCCAGCTCGGGAGGTTCTTGCGGTCACGGGGTTGAGGAAACCTGCTCGAGTAACTGCTGGTGTAAGAGATACGGCAGCCGCACAATCGTGGCCGCCGATCCGTTGCGGGGTGTCTTGCGAGATGAGAGAGCTGGTCATGTGGAGGGAGGGCGCGACAGGTCGCGCTGTGCAGGGAATTCCAAACCGTCAAGTTCCGAAGTTTCAAATCGTGCGAGAAATTGAACTAGTCACCGAGCAGTTACATTACATGTAACTCGAAACAGTAGTGACACGGGAGGGCTTTCAAAGAACCGAGTGGAGAAGATACGATGTTCCTGTGGGTGGCGCGCTGTCGAAGTCGCATGATGCGCGTCTTCCCTTAGGGTTTCTGTCGATGATTGAAACACGGTGTCAAAGATCCTTTTTTGTAACTGTCATGTATGAGGCATTGATAATTGGAATGCATGTTTCGGGAAGCAAGCGCAGGGGGAATTTCGGAGCGTTAGATGGAGGCCTTGTCAGGGTCTTGCCTGATCAGGGCCTTTCTAGGACTACGTCAAGAATTTGCCGCACCGAAAAAAAATATCATTGATTCAAGAACAGTGACACTTGCGGGCTGCCATGGACATACGCTGTTATTTCAAGTCAATTTTGCTTGACATAACGACGCATGATAATGAAACTATTACATATCTTCTCATAAATTTCATAGACATTGGTTCATTTTGATATACAATTGTTAGAATGAAAATAATAATTACAGGGCTGAAGGACTCAGGTTGATGGCCCTTTGCCAAAGTGTATAATAAACATAGGAATAAAACTAATATAAGGAGACACTTGTATAAAAATGTTAAGCACTGGCAATGAATCTCTTTTACTACTACTAATAATTACACTGACTACATATGTCAATGGCAACCCGCAAGTGTCACTGTTCTTGAATCAATGATATTTTTTTTTCAGTGCAGATCTGTGTTCGTTCCATGTCAAGAAGGTCTCAGGGCCTTGTTAGAGCCTTGTCAGCCCGAGTAGACATTTTTGAGTCTTACATCGGGTAAGTCCGGATAAGACCTTGTCAGGCCTCGTCCGGACCCTGTCAGGGCCCGATGTAACGCTCGAAAACTTTAATTCGATAGGGAATTGCCGGGAACAAGTTCGGACCTTGTCAGAATCTTGCCAGCGCCAGCCCTAACGCTAAAAAATGGCTACTAGTAAATATACAACTTTGCGATATATTTTCTACATAGTTCATAACAACTCGCTGCGCGAGACTCATTATGCTCCGCTTCACGCTTCGATGCTCGTCGAACACTCCATCGACAATTTAATTACAAACTGTATCAAACTTCGTTCTCTCGTTTGGTGGAAAATTCATTTCAGCCCCGCATGGTTGAACGATGCTGTCGGCAAGAAACCGAACGTTTTAATGGCTTCGAATGGTTGTATTAATTACGTAGGTCTATTAATTAACTAGCTACACGTACATAGATTGGCCGCGGAAGTAAAGCCAGCGAGTGGATGAGAGCGATAAAGTGAGTTCGAACCGGCGATAGGGCAACGTTCTTACCATGTTGCGGGATAGCAGACAAAACTCATGGGGATCGCCGACGGAAGGGGGGTCCGCACTGAGTCCGCGAGCCCGAGCACCGGAGTAGGTGTTACCCCAGGCTTATCGGAAAACCACCCGTGGGAAATATCGATTATCGTTATACCGTGCGAGTTGCCCTCAAGCGGGCGTTACCATTCGGCCATTTCAGTCACACCACACTCACTCGGATAATATTCTATACTGTTGTATTATATACATGTATACACACATATATATATATGGGTTATGTATATCTAAATGTACGTTTAACGTGCATTATGTTGGCACTAAACTTTCATGTACTCTTATCATTCAACTTGATAAACTCACCGCCGTTATTCCCACCGCATATTTCCGACGAACACGTGATAGCACGCGTGAGCTGTTATGGCCACAGGACATTTTTTTTGGATGTCGCCCTGGTCTGCACGTCTGCGGAACAATGAGATTCAATTTTTTGGTGGAGCTAAAAAAATCATCCCTTCGAAGTGATGAATCAAACGAAGTAACCAAAAGCATTTTCTCAGTTGGGATTGGTCGGGCCGGTGGTTGAATCCCAGCCAGAGGAAATTTGGTGTACAATCTATATGTACTGATCAATGTCCAGTTCGCTCATTGTTCGCGGTCAAGAATTGACGAAATTTTATGCCGGACACGGAGAACACTTTCGAGTGAAAAGTGGCGGAGGAAGTGTCGGGTAGGTGAGAATAAATAACTACGCCCTACACGTCGTGTACAATCTATATGCACTGATCATGATGAAATGTGCAGTCCGCTGATTGTTCGCGGTCAAGAATTGACGAAGTTTTTTGCCGGCCACGGAGAATTATGGTTGTATGAGCTACGGTGTGCGGCGGAACGAGACCGGAGGTAAATATCGAGAAGCCCCGGAGAATCGCGCTCGTCTCGTCACAGTCACATTTTTTTTTTGCTCTCTTTCCCTTTTCGCTCGTGTGAAAAGTAGCGAAGGAAGTGTAGGGTGAGTGAGAATAAATAACTACGCCCTACACGCCGTGTACAATCTATATGCACTGATAAATTTTCAGTCCGCCGATTGTTCGCCGTCAATAGTTGACAAAAAAAATACCGGGCATTGAGAACACTTTCGCTCCTAGCGAAAAGTAGCGTAAGAAGTGTAGGGTGAGTGAGAATAAATAATTACGACCTACACGCCGTGTACAATCTATATGCACTGATCAATTTTCAGTTCGCTGATTGTTCGCGGTCAAGAATTAACGACATTTTTTACCGGGCATGGAGAACACTTTCGCTCGAGTGAAAAGTAGCGAAGGAAGTGTAGGGTAAGTGAGAATAAATAACTACCACCTACAAGCCGTGTACAATCTATATGCACTGATCAATGTTCAGTTCGCTGATTGTTCGCGGTCAAGAATTTACAAAATTTTATACCGGGAATCAAGAACACTTGCGCTCGTAGCGAAAAATAGCGGAGGAAGTGTAGGGTGAGTGAGAATAAATAACTACGACCTACACGCGGTGTACAATCTATATACACTGATCAATGTTCAGACCGCTGATTGTTTGCGTTCAAGAGTTGACGAAAATTTTTACCGGGCATCGAGAACACTTTCGCTCCTAGCGAAAAGTAGCGTAAGAAGTGTAGGGTGAGTGAGAATAAATAATTACGACCTACACGCCGTGTACAATCTATATGCACTGATCAATGTTCAGTTCGCTGATTGTTCGCGGTCAAGAATTTACAAAATTTTATACCGGGAATCAAGAACACTTGCGCTCGTAGCGAAAAATAGCGGAGGAAGTGTAGGGTGAGTGAGAATAAATAACAGTCTATATGCACTGATCAATGTTCAGTTCGCCGATTGTTCGCAGTCAAGGATTGACGAAATTTTATACCGGTAACCGAGAACACTTGCGCTCGTATCGAAAAGTAGCGTAGGAAGTGCAGGGTAGGTGAGAATGGAGAACTTTGCGCCCTGCACGTCGTGCACAACCTGCAATTCGTTTGGTCTCAGCAGTCGGGTCCAGCTGAGATGCCAGTCGCGATGCTGCCGGTGTGTCGGTGGATAGAGAAGTGGTTCAGCAAACTTCCACCGCCCAATGAGAGGGTTTTTCGAGCGGGTGGCCGTTCGATGTGGGTCGCCGAGTCGAAGGTATGTGCGCGCTTACGTGCACGGGGGAGAGCACAAGCCGGGATTACGTTCCTCGAGAGCCGGTCCGGCAACGCGGGGGGTTGCGAGACGAAAGGGCGAACGAGGGGCGCGGGGTCGGACGTTCCGAGGGGGACGACGTCAACCGTTTCGCAAGCCCTCTTCACCTCCAACTTTATCCTATTCCAATGTTTAGATAACCCTCTTTCGCGCCAGCACGCGAGCCCATAGGCCAGGAACGTGATTTTTACCCCTCTTTGTACGTTTCTCTCTAACGTCGATTTTTTTCTTTCATTTCTTTTTTTTATCACTCTTTTTCTTCAATGACCTCTCCGTTCGGTTGCCATCCTTGCGAAACTGGCCATGGTCGACAAATGTTGCAGTCACTCCTTCGTTCCGGCTCGCTCGCTGCTTTGCATGGACGTTGGGCGACACCGAGTCGAGGACTCGTCGTCCTTCCTTGCTCGATTTTTCCTCCAAATCCCGGTGTACAAACCCCTCGAGCTTTCGGTCACGGACTCGCCCGCTATTACGGCCGATGTGTGCGCCCGGAGTCCCCGGGATTCCCTCAACGGACTCCATTGCCAATCCTCTCTCCGCTGGATCATCAATACTTATCCAGCTGCGACCGGGCACATCAGCGATTTATTTCTCTTGGTGCAGCTGATTCGACGAAATCATACCGACTAGTCTCGAGATACCGGAGTTTCGATTATTTACTCAGTTATTATACGTAGGAGAGAGCGGGGCAAAATAATGTTTGGATGTCCCGTTTTGTCCTAACGATAGATGCGGATTTTCATTCCCGTTTTGCCCCACCGGAAAATTGCGTTTTGCTCCATTATCCCGTTTTGCCCCACTTTCCCCATTTTGCACCGCTCGCCCCTATGCAGTTACTTTTTTTGCAACGCTGATTCGCCCTTATTGTGCATATTTCCAGCTTAAATTTCATTAATTTTTTTTTTCGCTGATGATTAATGGACCTTTGGGTCCCCTTAAGGCGGTATTCGGACAATAAATTAGATTCAAAAATAGAAGTTGCACTGAATTATGTTTATACTTATATTATAATAGAGTTGACAGATGCTTAATCTTCGCGACTTAATCTCACGAAATTTTTCGAAGGTATCCAACGATTAATTATAGGAATATCGAAGACTTAAGAGGTAGGTATGGACGTCCATCTACAGATTAACAATTCTAATCAGATAAAAAAACCTGCGAAAGCAAACGATGACACGCAGTTATTTCGATAGTGCGAACGATCCGAATCCCTTTCGAGCAAAGTTGTTGCCATAGGATTTCCGGTTGCAACCGGAAATTCACGGTTTTATTTTTCGGAGCCGTGCCATCGGGTTTTCAGCCTCTATCGTTTTCGAGTTAGAAATTTCGAGTAAACGAGAAAACACGGTACAGAAACTCTGGATGACCTGGTATACAGGTGCGAAAAAGGGATGAGCGTGAAAATTGCTCTGAGTGAAAGAGTTTATGTAAACTTCGCGACAAATGCAAACGATTGGAGTCAGGCAAAATAAACCTGAAGAGCGCGTATTCCGTTACGCGGGCGGATTGCTCGTTCGTCCGTGCATGCAGAGATAGAGGAGATTCGAGAGTACGGACAGGGGAGGATTAAATAAGGTAAACGTCAGCGGGTCGTTTGAGATCGACGCGGCTACCGTCATCCGCGGTACACTGTCCTCTGCCAACAGTAAAATACGTCTGGCGAAGTCGGGTCAGAGAAGCACGTCGAGCGAGTTTGACGAAATTGGCGGCGAGTGATGAGGAAACCGGAGGGCTGCGACATTAGTGTCCAGGAGCAGCCTTATGGCGCTCGCGATTAACCGAACTTCGGGGACCAACACGCCCCACGCGTGTTTACATACTCTATCGTTGGGCTTAACCATTGCCGCTGTGCGAACGTGATTCCAGAGAGTGAAGCACCGGAGTGCCTGCTTTGCATAGGCACGACGCCGAGAGCCATCTAGGGGAGGATACCTTATCGGTGGCGGGTTCTTCCTCCGAGCTCGGTATCCGGAACAGCGATAGCACGAGGATCGCTGCTACCATCAACCTGGTACCCTACAATTTCCTTAAGTTGGGCCAAAGTCAAGCCCATAACGACGGAATTCGTTTTTTTAAGTACTGTAATGTTTCCATAATTATTGAGGGCAACTAAATTCGACAGATATTCATACTGTTTCCTTAGGTTGGGCCAAACTCAACCCTGACCCACGAAAATAACGACGGAATTCTTTTTTTTTTTAAGTACTGTAAGGGTTCCATAATTATTTAACGTAACTAAATTCGACAGACATTCAACGTAACTAAACCATTCAACGTATTTAACGCAACTAAACCATTCAACGTATTTAAAGTAACTAAATTCATACCATTTCCTTAAGTTGGGTCAAACTGAAACTCTACTCCACGCCGATAACGACGGAATTCATTTTTTTTTTTAAAGTACTGTAACGATTTCGTAATTATTTAAAATAACTAAATTCGACAGACATTCTTTCACACGCCTGTAAACTTTCACCCATAATCATATCGTATTCATTTTTTATCGCGATACCGTCAGCACTTTCAGTGCGGCCGTCCGCTTTCTCACGGCAACGGCCCAGCCGCTGCACTCACCACGTGCGAACAGCGGCAGTCTTATCGCTAATGTTCACGCGCAGCAATCACGAGCGCCCGACTTTCGGCAGGCACTTTCTTCCGTTAATTTCGACTTTCCGCTTAATTTCGCCTTACATGACTCTGCTCCGTATTTGGTTGCATACGTGTACCTGCGTGAGATTACGCTCTAATGTTGTAATTACCATATTCTTAATTGTAGTACGTAAACTGTACATCGACAACTCGGTCCTCAAACTTTTCCTGCGCTTTGCAATTTGTATCGCCTATCTGTGCTGCTTGGTCCTTGCGGGATTTGATCCCAGGACATATTTTTAAAAAAAACCTATTCTATTAACCTCGACCCTACCTGGCAAACCATTAGAACTCAGACTTATGGACATGCTCCGTTTCGTGTCATCACCCCTGGGAAAAACAATTTGCACCACCAACCGCCTGCGCCAGAAAGACAGTTTTGTTGGGCTTGGCGATTCGTTCGTCGCGCGAACAGATTGTTGCTTGGTCCTTGCGGGATTTGATGCCAGGACATAATTTTTAAAAAATCTATTCTATTAACCTCGACCCTACCTGGCAGACCATTAGAACTCAGACTTACGGACATGCTCCGTTTCGTGTCAGCACATCTGAGAAAAACAATTTGCACCACCAACCGCCTGCGCCAGAAAGACAGTTTTGTCGGTCCTGGCGATTCGTTGGTCGCGCGAACAGATTGTTTCTTGGTCCTTGCGGGATTTGATGCCAGGACATAATTTTAAAAAAACCTATTCTATTAACCTCGACCCTACCTGGCAGACCATTAGAACTCAGACTTACGGACATGCTCCGTTTCGTGTCATCACACCTGGGAAAAACAATTTGCACCATCAACCGCCTGTGCCAGAAAGACAGTTTTGTTGGGCCTGGCGATTCGTTCGTCGCGCGAACAGATTGTTTCTTGGTCCTTGCGGGATTTGATGCCAGGACATAATTTTAAAAAAACCTATTCTATTAACCTCGACCCTACCTGGCAGACCATTAGAACTCAGACTTACGGACATGCTCCGTTTAGTGTCATCACACCTGGGAAAAACAATTTGCACCACCAACCGCCTGCGCCAGAAAGACAGTTTTGTTGGGCCTGGCGATTCGTTGGTCGCGCGAACAGATTGTCGGTTAATCCGACAGATCCGTTCGCTATTATTATTGCCGGGTGCAATCAAAATTATTTGTCGGGCCGAGAAATTATTTATTTTTCCATGCAATCTGTTTCATCTGTTTCAACTTAAATCTTTGATGCTCGAAAATTCAGTCAGTCTGAAGCGCGCCCAAAATTCTCGTAAGTATAATGGATTTTTGGTCGTATGCGTTTTTCCCTGGCTTTTTCTAGTTTCTTCGTATTCGAGGCTTTACCGAAAATGAATAGTGGATAATACATTATGCGCGAGAGAGTGGGAAAGGGGAAAGGGGGCGAAAAAAATTTCACCGTGACGAGACGAGCGGGAGTCCGCGGGGCTTCGCTACACTTACATCCGGACTCGTCCCGCCGCAGACCGCAGAGCATACCACTGTGATATCCCTACAGAAGTCGAATCTCAAAGAGTATTTCTGCATACGACGTCTGGGAATCGTCGTCTTGCTTCGCCCGCGAGCGGATACGTTTCTCGGACTGTTTTCAACCCCCTCGCGAGAGCTTTAGCGACGCAATCCCAGCTCGGTCCTTATCTCGATTTCTCGAGAAAGACGCGCGGTTGTCACTGTGTTACCAGGCGGACCGAGAGTGTCCTCGCTACGCCGGATATTACATCCGTTGGTCTCCCGACCAACGACGTAGGAAACGTTCTCATGTATCGCTTGAAAAAAAACTCCTAAAAATCCTCTATTATTTCGATGCCCAGTGGTAAAAAGAGACACACTTTTCCGGCCTTTCCGAAGCACCTGGCAACGAATAACTCCCGAGTAGAAATCTTGACGCGTTACATCGAGCCCTGACAAGGGCCTGATAAGGCCTTATCAGGGTCCGATGTAACGCTCGAAAATTTCTACTCGGGCTGTACCAACTTTTCTCAATAATTTTCAATCACGGTGAGAGAGAAGAAAAAAGCTGTACCAATATCGTCTTTACGGCCAAAGTATCCGGTTATCCTCGAAACTTGGATAATCAGTATCGAGTTAATTATTTATGTGCGCACTTTGCACGAGCCTGTTTCGATAAATTGAACGATGCTCGATAGGATACGACGTCGAGCGTTAATCAGAAAAAAAAAAAATTACACGAGGGCGTCCTCTCGTCGGGTAGTTGTTATCGGAATATTGTCGGATTAAGCGGCGGTTTAAGGGGGCATCTTCGAGGGTAAGAATATATTGTTCCCGCGAGAGGGCGGTTATAACGAAATTGCTTCGTTCCCGGTAACAATAACACGGGTACGGTTCGGAGCGAAGTTGAGTGCTGTATGGGTTTTTCACTGCGTCATTCGCCCGGAGTGTCTGCCGCGGAACAACGGGGGGAAGAATCTAAACTATCGCTCGGAAACGATGACAGCGTCGGGAGAACGAGCGAGGTGGGCCGGGAAAACTGCGAGAGCGTCGACAACGACAACGACGAATAGAGTATACGGGTGTTATATCTTGGATACGCGTTTATCGAAGGTTACCGCCTCGGTAACCTGGGAGTTTCGAAGCTTTCCGAGCTTTCCCAAAGTACCGTTGCAGCTGAGACTGGCTATCCTTCCCTTCGCTCCCGACGATCTCTCATTCCTGTGCCTGGCCCGATCGCTTACGGTCTGGCGGACTATACGACAGCCATTGCAACAAGCGCCATCGCGACTCCGGAGAAGACCCACCGGCAGACAATAATCCTCTCCTTATTTATCACGACTACGCGACGCGAAACTCACCGTCGACGCTTCCGGTACGGGCGTCGTATAAACGTCCCTCCGCCGGACGGGAAACGGAAGGGTGAAAACGGAAGCCGCCGAGAAACACCTTTAAGTCCCTGTGAAATTTTTCATTTCGATTAAAGCCCGTCAACGGCTTAAAGGGCGACGTTTGCGCGTCGCGTGCCTTGCCCACTGAGCTCCTCCGGATCTCTTCCTACCTGCTATACTCCACCCATAAAGGAGCTGAAGCGAGCGATGAAAAAATGAAAAAAAGTGTCGCAACAGCGCGAGAGAAGAAAAATAGACGATAAAGCCCGTTGACTTTCGATTAATATAAAAATTTCATCTCTCTTCAGGGCCGATATAAAAAATTAACAAATGGTTTCTGTGGAGTTGAATAAAGGGTGTGTTAAACGGCGTATTAAATACCTCACGATAAAAAATTTTGTAGTGGCTTTCCAATTTTCCATCTTTTAAAATGCACCTGAACGACCGCTTCGTGATCAAACTGTTTCCGAAAGAAACCACAATATTCGTTACGGTTGTTGTTAAAGGTTGAGAGTGGATTTAGCGATTTAGTTTAGATATGAGTAGGAGAGAGCGGGGTAAAAAGGCTTTTTTGAAACCGATTTTACGCATGCAAAAAAATGTGGTCCGTTTCGCCCCGCTGTTCCCTGTGCGAGCTTTCCGTGTCGAGCTCGACACACGCGAGCGTCAATATAACGACAATTGCCATCGGCGCTTCTTCGGACGGTTCGCCGACGCACATGGAGCATACTCGCAGTTTCACTCTATAGCGTGAACGCCATTAAACTTCGGTCGGCAAAAAGTAAATCGGCTTTTTCCACTTCATCCTCCTCCTTGGCGCTTTGAAAACCGCCCACGGTTGTTTCTACCTCGATTTATGAAACGATCCCGTGGATGCCGCGGATGGAAGTGGCGTGTACGGAAGTTCGGCGAAGTTGAGGCTCCGTAAACTCCCTCAGCCACCCTGAAGAGAGAGAGAGATCCTCTTCAAACGATGAGGATTACGACGATAATCTTCTTATTTGCTGCCTTGTTGACCCCTTTGGCGATCCCCGCTATCATACTCGCTGGTGCTCAATGGACCGCAGCATCCCCATTACAGAATGTTTGGTCGCTAAAGCGCCAACTGTAACATTACGGCTCCGAGAAAACGAATTCAATCGAGGCTCGCTCCGGCGCAGTCGTTCTCAACAATGGGTTTTGATAAAATTTAACAGTCGGACAATAGCGCAAAGAACAGTCGGTCTGTTTGATCGAGTATGAAATCACTTTTACAGCATCTCGCGATGATTGAACAGGAAATTTCGGAGCGTTCGCGAATTCAGAACGGGAGAAAGATAGGCGGAGAGGGCGGGCGGGCGAGGTAGGTAGGAAAGTTTCCCAGCAGTTGAGCGCACGACCTGCAAGTCGAGTTTCCGACCGGAAGTCGCGATAAAAAAAAAATAAACGGAAACTAGAGATCCGCCATCGTCGTCGTCGGCGACTCGCCGGCGAGGCTCCATTAAGTCATTTACCATTAAAGCGAAGTGGTGAGAAAAGAGAATGGTCGGGCAGGCGGAGAGAAAGAGAGGGAGCCCAGGGAGTTAAGTCGTCGTTCAACTTTCTCGAGAATCCTTCATATAGACGTGCCATTTTCCGGCTCGGTGATGCCCTTATCCTGGCTTCCTGGACGCGTGACCTGGATTGTGAACGACATCCACCGCGTCACCGGCAGATTTCTCGGCTACCGGTCTTATATACCATATACCTGCCCAACAACTCCTATCAGAACCGCGCAAATCGCCATCCGGTACGCTGGCCTTTTCAATAAGTTTGCAAAGTTTGTCGATCGACCTACCAATATTGCTTCCAATATGACCAATTCGACAGATTGGATTCTATTTCAGTTTATCCTAGACATCGGATCCACTTTTCCAAGATAACCTTCCGCGGGATCCAAAGCGAGTTCGTCGGAGGGATTTACGCGAGAAAGGAAATGATACTTATGAAATCTCGCAGCTCGGCCCGTTACTAATGCACCGGACCGTTTCGCGTCGCTGATGGATGTCGAAACACTATCAAATGTGTATTATCTCGAGGGCCATAACGTGAAAGCTTTTTCAGTCGGGGGTTCAACGTCTGAGCTGTTACTACACCAGTGGATAAAATTCTCTCGGGCCCAGAGGTTGTGCCATCTGGCAGTACTCTCCGCGTAGTTGATGGAACGTTAGCTCACAGCACCCTGGAGAATGTAGGACGAAAGTAAAACACCCAACCCCCTTCCACCCCGTCCTCCCTCACCGCCCCCCTCGCACTATGCCGCTTAGCTTGCGCGAAGCTTTCATTAAGTAATTTACTATTAACGAGAAGTGGGCGAAAGGCGAGGAAGGTTGGCGGAGCGGAGCGGTGTAGGATAGACTATCGTCGTCGAGCCACGGCCTCTATCTGCGCAGGCAGGAGGAAAAGCAGAAGCGCTGTGTTATATAGCCACGGGCTCCAACTTTCAGCGAGAGAATTCATCGAGACAGTTCAACTTTCCGAGTCAGCGGCATTCAGAACGTATTATTTTGCTTGGGCCCGGGTTAAACTCAACGTCTTCTCCGGTGCTTCGTTAAGTTTTACCTTGTTTCGAAACAGCTTCACCGTGCAACTTGCGTGTTATCGATGTGTATAGCTTTGTGAGACTTCGGATTATTCGCTGCTTCGTTACACTCTGGGTTAGAGGCTGGCGAATTCGACCGGGGTTGCTGTTACGTGTGGCGAAAGCAATGTTTGCTTGATTGAAAGGAAGAATCAGTTCATCAAAGTGAACTTTCCTTCTATCGAGCGGGTATTCCGTTCTCCGACCTTTACCGCACATTTAGTTTACAAACACGCCTTTTCGAGTGTTCAACATCTCGCTCTTGTGCATTTGGAACTTGGCTTTATTGTCGAATTTTTTTTGTGACCTAAAAAAACTTCGGTTCTTCATCCGGATCAGATGAGATGAGAATGGAATGGCGGGGAGGTGGGTTTATTGCTCTTTTATCTCAATAGAACGTTCCGCCGTCTCTACTGAGCCGCGCACGAGGCTTTGATCTCTCTCAAGTGGGGTATCCGAAGTACTTTCGAACTGGCGTATACGCGGTATGAAATGCAGGCGGTCTATGACGCCGGAGCCCGAGCGAAATGCGGAACGTAAAGAGGAATCACGACCCGTTGGTATGACTCGCACAGCGTGGCAGCCTAATTCCCATTAAAGGCTCGGTGTTCTGACTCAGAATCTCGAAGCCGGCAGTATTAGACGCCAGCGGAGGCAGTGCTCAAACTTCCGAAAATGGAGAAACCCGAGTTCGACCTCTGTCTCTTCCTCCACTTTGCCCTCTTCCTCGGCAGCGATAACGAAAGGAAAAGCTCGAGAGTGAGACATTCGAAGTTCACCATCAAGAGTGCCAATTATCTAAAAGGCTTTTCGGTAAAGTCCCACAATCCAGGTCGTCCTTTCATCTCCCTTTCCACCCCTTCTCCTCCGCACCCTCGCCGAGCCGCCCTTCGCCCGCTCGGTGCTTCGTGAAATTATCTTCCATTTATCGGCCAACGAGATCGATAAATTTCGTCTAAGCAAATCCAGCCTCGGTACCCGGGTCGTTCGGGAGTCTGTGGAAGCGCCGAAACAAGAATCGCCAAAAGCGCTGGAGAAGCGCGCAACTTGCCAGGAGCAATAGCAAGAGCGCCGCGAAAGCCTCGCTAAAGTCCCGGTCATGAAGTATCCGAGCCAGCACTTTGCGTTCCGGTCCTACGGACGAGGTTGCAGTGTTCTTCAGCAGCGAGCGACGGTGTTCCACATCGAAACACGCTTGCCGCCAACCGGCCGACCTCAACCCTCCCGAGCTTCCGGTACAAACTCGGTATCTCCAGCTTCAACTCGCTCCGAGGCTGTATAACGTTGCACCCTTTAAATCTGGAAGGTAAAGGTGAAACTATGAGATAGTGGCCTTGCCCCTCCCCCCCTCGCCCCCCCGGCCATCCTTTCTCTCACTCTTCGTGGCTGCCTCTTCCGCCTCCATTTAGTCATTTACTATTTATGCAAAGCGGTGAGTGGTTGCCCGCGCACGAAAGACGCTGCGGCCCCGCGTCTTTCGACGTTCCCGGCAGTTTGTCTTCTCCTCTCTCCTCCCGCTCGGCATCAACGCTCTATACGATACTTACCTTTCCTTCCTCCCGACCCATCCTCCTCCTCGGCTGCACTATCTCCACTTCGGGTTACCGCTCCCCCCGGTCCTCCCGTCCCTCCTTACTCTTTGCCGTTCCACCCCTCACCCCGTTCATCCATTATCCTGGCACCGCACCACCCCCCACCCTCCCCCCCCCCTTCCATCACCTCGTTCCCAGTCTCGTTTCTCACTCCCGGAAGAGACACACACACACCCGAGGAGCCACTCTCACCGACTAAAAAATCTCTTTCTGTCCGGAGCTCTGTCTCCGTTCCGCCACAGGGATATCCGGTGGCTGGGGAGAGGAGAAGCTTGAACTCTCCCGAGAGCGAACCGGATGCAGGTCCCGAACGGAGAGGACGAAGGACCTGGAGCGAAGACGTGTGTGTGTGTGTGTGTGTGACGCAAGACGAAAGGAAGAAATGAACGAAAGCGAGAGAATGGATGCATGGGGCATCAGGTGTGAGAAAACGGGGAATAAAATGAGGATGAGGGATAAAAGCGAAGAAAAAAAAGAATCGTGGGAATAAGATAGAACGAAGAGGGGGGGGGGGGAGGGGGGGTTGGAGGTTGGTAGAAAAAGGGTAAAGAAAATCCGGGCTTGGCGGAGCCGAGGAACGAAGGCAATCTGCATTTTGTCAAACTATCGCGACAAACTTGGGAGTTCGCTGAGGAGGAAAGGAAATGGAGAATGGGTGTGGGAGAGGGAGAGAGGGAGAGAGAGCGGAATGTCGTGTGCAGGATAGAAAATGAGGGTAAGAGGTCGAAGGCGGGGGAGGAAGTGGTTCGGGGGCTTGTGCCTGAGCGGTACACGCGAGGTACTCGTGGGATTCTGGGACCGACGGAGAACTTGAAGCAGCTCCCTAGCGTGCTGTCAGCTAAACCCTTCACGTAGCTCTCGAGGTACTATCCGGAAACACGGTGGGAAAGAAACGTAACGAATACTCCCCGCTCCGCGTGTACCTACACATGTATACCAGCCTGGCAGTATCCATCACCGTGGGATCTTCTATGAGGAGTCGCGTATTAAAGAAGCTAAATTAAAATTTGGCAAAAAAATTAAAGGGAGAAAGCGAGACTGAAAAGTTGTTAATTCGCAAAAAGCGCACAGACTGGAAATAATTTTACGTACTTCAGAAAAGTCTCCGACCATGCATCCGATGTCTGAAGCATGGCTACACTGAGAAAAAGGATGGTATTTCCTACTATAACGAATTCCCAGAAATATAACGAAAACGAGTTCCCAGGGAGGACGTCTATATAGATAGTTTGTGATAGTATATACTCAATTGATTAAACAATAATTATAGTTACAACTATAATTTTTGGTCATTGTCGTAACTGTAAAATGTAGACGTCCCCCCTGGGAACTATTTACTGTGTAAGTTTTTCTCAGAGTATCCTCGCGAGAAGGGCGTTAAAAAAATGTACTTAAAAAAAATTCTTCATGCACTCCGATGGGTTAATCGAGAGATCTTTTGGGGATCGAGACTTTAATTAAATAGGAGATGCAAGAATCCGCGACGTCGCACCGAGCACTCTTGTTCGACGGCCAAAGACCGGAGTCGGGCGAGGGCTTTTTCGAGGAGG
The DNA here is from genome assembly GCA_917499995.1 of Ichneumon xanthorius. Lineage (NCBI taxonomy): Eukaryota > Metazoa > Arthropoda > Insecta > Hymenoptera > Ichneumonidae > Ichneumon > Ichneumon xanthorius. The sequence goes on along the minus strand of OU824205.1, from coordinate 11,286,106 downwards.
ACAAGCTTCACAAAAGCAAATTTGATTGCCGATTGAACAGCGACGTAAAGTGCGACGTACCATCGCCCCGCGCCACGAGACGATCCCTGCGGTGCACTCGCAATGAAATCTTATGTCGGAGTTTAATACAGTCCGTCGATAAATCGAGCAATTCGAATATCGTTGGGGAGTCGGGCCGAGCAGATTTTATTATTTCATATCGTCGGCCGCACAAAGACGACGGTTAACCGGCAAAGTTCGAGGAGTAGCCGATCAATAGGATTACTCTGTAAATTTAATGAAGCCCGAACCGCGTTTCGAGCCGCGTCGGATAGGGGAAGCTCCTCGAGTACCCAAACCGCCCCGTGACAATTATAACAATTCCCGTCCTGACCGAGAGTGCAATCCTCCCTCTCGCCCTCCCCAGTTTCGAAATCGTCGGGGGTCGATAGGTGCGATTTCGGCGGAACGGATATGGTAGAACGATATCCAGAAATCCGTGGTCTAATCATGCCTCTGCCGCGAGAGAGCATTTTAGTTGGTTCGGTGGTGCGCCTTTACCCGGGGGGAACTCTCCCGCGTGCTCCTCCTAGGTTTGAAATTAGAGTCGGGAACATTCGAACGAAATATAATTTAACTTAATACTCCCACCGTCTCTCTCACCCTCTCCCGTTACATCAGTCCCGATTTGCCCATTCGATATTACTCAACTGATTGGAAATACTCGAAGGTTTCGGGGAATCGTCGGTATCGATTGTGATGGAAATGCACATACGGACACACACGTGTACAGTATTATACATCGAAGGATACACACGTTGAATTAAATTGAAAGCAAATGCCTGACCGAGCTATTCGCCACGTAGAGCAAACTAATATACTTGGCAATTAGAATTTTCGATCGCGGTACGGGCTGAAAGGCGGAGGGATGGCAGAGTGATAATGCGGGAATTGATGTGAATCCGAAATAGCGTGGAGAGACGGCGTTTTCGATAGAAAATCCACGAACGGATCAATATTGCCAGTCCGTGGGATCCGCGGATACAGAGCGACGGTGTGGTAACCAATCGGAGCGTGATAATCACAGCCCGGAGTTAATTGCGAATCTGAATCCTTTTGCCGGTTGCCATGCGGCGCGTCCCTTCTGGATCGATTCATCGCCCACGTTCTTTCGTTCGTTTCTTTCTTTCGTGCGACAAGAGCCACACTCAACGTAACCGCTGCGCTGCGGTTTGCCTCTCGCGTGTGCTAAAATTCGATCTCGCAGATCGTCCTATATTCACCGACGGCATTGTATGCGGGGCATTACGCCCGGGCTGTTGGCCATTCTTCGCGTAGGGCACGCTGGCGGTCTCGAAGATGCAGTGGTAAAGGCCGGGGAGACCGGGGCAAAATGGGCTAGCGTAAAATCTTACGAAAGATCCGCTCGAACACAGGAATGACTGCACAGAAAAAAAATCATTGAATCAAGTAAAATTTGCTTGCGGGCTGCCAAAGAAGTAAAAACGTTGTTTCAATTCTACTCTGAATTCGTACAATTTCATACCGGATTGAAACGATAACATGTCACCTTGACAGTCTTGCTGTTGTTGTTTCAATATCATATGGAATTGTAAGGACTGAAAGTAGAATTGAAACAAACATTTTTTTTCTTCGGCAGCCCGCAAGCGAATTTTTTTTTCAGTGTGGGGTAAAAATGGGCAACAGCCGACAGCCGACGGCCGACAGCCGACGGCCGACAGCCGACGGCCGACAGCCGACGGCCGACAGCCGACGGCCGACAGCCGACAGCCGACAGCCGACAGCTTACAGCCGACAGCCGACAGCCGACAGCCGACAGCCGACAGCCGACAGCCGACAGCCGACAGCCGACAGCCGACAGCCGACAGCCGACAGCCGACAGCCGACAGCCGACAGCCGACAGCCGAAAGCCGACAGTCGACAGCCGACAGCCAACAGCAATGTCGCTTCTCTTATCGAGGATTAAATCTGAACGGCCTGTATATCTTAGGCAGTCCATTTTACCTCGATCTCCCCTGTACCAAAGTATAGATACATAGTCACGAGCTGTCGCTGGGTGCATTATGTACGTTGCGTTAGCTTGCGGTATGTACGTATAGTGCATGTACTTTAGAGGGTATAAGACCATGCTTTGCCGCTTCACCTGACACGTGGTGCGTTCCGTGCTTGCGCAAGCCTATTTTACGTTCCATACGCCGACGATATCGGCAGGCATATCAAAAGCCGAGGATCCTTGCGCGCAGAGCGCTCCTCCGTTCCTCTCCGCTTCTCTCCTGTCCCCTCGTCATGTACAAGCGTACGGTGTGGTACTTGTAACATTATACACCATCCATCTACCCTCAATATGATATAGAGCCCCAAAGTACAATGGTGTAACGTCGGATACCCATCGACAACGTTAATTGCATCGTCGATGTTACTGGCTGACTACTGCAGCCACTGTTTCCATCGAGTCTATCGATTACACTCGAGGGTTATTCTCTCGCCCCCTAACCGACGTGTGCCCGAGCCACGGCGTTGATGAGAGGCGGATCAATTTTACGGCGATAGCTCTCTCGCCGTCGAGGGAATACATATTGTATGTGCACCATACTTCGAGAACGCAAGATTAAGGGGCGAATAAAAAAACTTACAAAAACCACTTTTTTAAATGTCCCTCATATTTCATCATGCATCATATGTGGATGCGTTTCGAAGAAATACTCGACGAAGAGCTTGATAATTTTTATTTGAATTTAATTTTTGAGACATTGCGTTTATTAAAATTTCCTTTCGACGTAATCTTCCACGGCGAAAGTATCTCAATATTCGACCTCTTTCGCGGTGCTCGCTCACGCGTTTGATGGTTTAATTAGCGTGCGAGTATGAAGTTAACTGTTGCCAATTATGCGGTTCATATATTTTCCGGCTCACTGTAATCACCCTTACTTTTTTATATATATTTTTTTATTGCCGCGACCTCTTTTCTCAACACGCCTTCGAGGAGTTTACGAATAGTATTGCAGTGCTGCAACCCGGGGTCGTGTGCATCGCGAGATTTCAACGTTGAAAATTAACTCGGCACATGTATGTATAAACGCATGAGCGATAACCTCCTTCGGATTTATCAGAGAATCTAACGGCCGAGCGACACGCAATACTTTCGTTCCACGATATATATGCGGCAGGGCTGCAATTTTCCTCCCTCGCATTACACAGTACTGTCGGTGGAGCAAAGTATCGGTTGACCCACCTCCTCTCGTGCGGTTCTCCATATACCCGAGCTTCACATCTCATTCGTCCCGGAGTCACGACTCGAGCTTGATTAAACCACCTAGAAAAAAAAAAAATCGTTCACCACCGTTGAATTTCGCTTTTTCAGGGACGTATCGCAAAAATTTGATTCGTCAACCGGCAAAAACTAATGCGATTTATCATAAAATACAGAAAACAGAAAATATTCATAACGAACAAAGTTTATCGATAGATAATTAATTAATCAATCCTTTAAATGAATTATTTATCATATCCATCACGCACTCCTTTCCGTCGTATTTAATCAAACTACAAATCCCCGGCATCGATCAATCAACGACGTCATATTCTGTAATTCATTTATAAAAATGAAAAATTTCATTATACGAATTTATATATTCTCTCCAATTCACGGCCGCACCAAAATTATTCTATTGATTTCGTTAGAAAACAAAAAAATGTGCAGCTTCTACCGTTGTTTTTTTTTTCCAAATTTAAAACTTCCTCCGATAGTACAATTCGTATCTCTGTTCGAACAGACGTAGGGGAAAAGTGGTGAATATGGCCCACCTCGATTAACACGTAAATCAATTATATATGGACCGAGCCACATTCCCCATTTTTACCCTATGCATTTTTTCCCGGGTAAAATTTCCCGTTCCGGGCGTCCGCATGTTTTTTTTTTGTTTTTTTTTTCACCCAGCAAAGTACCTCACACTCCCCTAATCGCGACAATCAGCATACGCGTCAGCGACATGTCAGAAAGAGGGACCTCGCGAGTCGCGCGTCGTGAAACAGCACCAAGTTGGGTAGTTTTCGAGGGTAATCTCGAGTATCGGGTGGTGGGCCGGAAAACACCGGTGGTTATTCGTCGGTAGCCGATATCGGGCGAAACTGGATAAGCCGGATGGCGCGTACGTCAGTTCGTCGCCGGATAGAATTCCCCCTCGGCGAACAAAAAACGCGCGCCGCAGGGACGCGCGAAAATCTCCCCGGGCAGATTTCCCTCGCTCGATGAGAAAAATACACCGAACGGATATATTTACGCTCGCCACTATCGCTCGAAAACCCTTTGGCCCTGCCAGCGCCACTCGGAATTCTCGAATGGCAAAGAGCAAACCTAGCGCGCTCCAGGGGGCGCGTATCCCGGGTCTTCGAACTGGAACCTACCTTGATATTTCGCAAAGCTTCGGTGTACCTTTCGAATCATGTGTGTTTACTATAGTTCGCCGTTCGTTGTGGGCGAAAAGTATCCGAACCCGTTTTCACGTACGTGTACGAGCTGCGGTAGAGTAGAAGCCCGCTTACACGAGGTAATGTGGTGAGAGCGTACGTTGGATAAGTGAAATCTCGGATAACCCGAATAACATACACGATTCAAACTCGTACACTAAAAAAAAAGTTCGCTTGCGAGCTGCCAGAACATTTTTTTTAAATTTCATTTCTACTTTCAATTTTTACAATTCCATATGAAGTTGAAACAACGACGGCACGACTGTCAAGGTGACATGTTATCGTTTCAGTTCCGTACGGAGTTGTAAGAATTGAAAGTGCAATTGAGCAAACAATGTTTTTTCTTTGGCAGCCCGCAAGTGAATTTTACTTGGGTCATTGATATTTATATTGCAGTGTAATAGTATTAACTGTTATATATTTTTTTTTACATAACAGACTACCTCATATAAACATTAACTTTATTAGTTAATTTAGTTATTTTTTAAATATACTTATAATTTATTTGATTAACATTAACTTCATATAAACATAAGCCATTGACTCTAAAATCGCAATTGTTTTTGCAGCTCACAATATAAAGACACAGCAAACAAAGTATCTTTTACTGACTAATCCGCGCGTCGGCATTTCCGGTTTATGCGTTTTATTCGCGTTTTCCGTATTATCCGAGTCTGCACCTCGGTTAACGAGGATGACTGGATGAGTTGTGTGCTTCGAAAAATACGACGATCGCCAAGATTCGAATCGGAGTTAGTCGGTTCCTAAGTAAGAGCGCTAACCACTCCACCAACATCATCCATATATTTCCATCATTCGAGCATTCTACATATATGCAATGCTGGACCGTCACAGATGTGAGAAAATATTTCCCCTCGCCGGAACTTAGATGCAAATGAAACAACGTTTTTTCACGCTTGGAAAAACATACCGCGCGACAAGTTACGGAATTTTCATAGATTCCGTCCAACCGTGCGAAATGACGTTTCGCGCGAGGCGATGCGAATTATGATCGTCAAATTGTGGTCGTCAAATTATGTACGGGAAATGATGATTCCCGGGGCGATTTCCCTCGCTCGATGAGGAAAATCCACCGAACTGATATATTTACGTTCGACCATTTGCCCAGAAACCCTTTGGCCCTCCCAGCGCGCCCTGGGAATTTCCCAATGGCAAACAACAAATACAGCCCGATCGGTTTTCCACCGCACGCGATCCAGATTGCGTGTATCCTGGATCTTCGCAAAGGCTACCTCTACATTTCGCAAAACCTATATATTTCCGTATATCTTTCGAGTGATGTGTCTCCACTACGGTTCGCCAAAGTACGCAGACCCGTTATCACGGAATGCGTACGTGCCGCACTGCAAGTTACGCGCGAAAATATGAGAAAATGTTTCGCCTCGCCGGAGCTTCTACACAATTGAGACAGCGTTTTTTTACGCTCGGGGAAACATATCGCGCGACGAGTTACGGAATTTTCATAGATTCCGCGCAACCGTGCGGAGTGACGTTTCGCGCGAGGCGATGCAAATTATGATCGCTGAAACGTGCGACGTTCGCCGTTGCCTCGTGCAATTCTGGCGGAGACGAGACGCCGCGAGGTTTTCGCTGTCGTCTGTTTGTCGACGGAGCTCGGGACGATGTGAACGCGACTGCCGTCGGCGGGCACGCGAATTCGGTCAGCTTCAAGGAAGACTCTCGGAGGGGCTCTCGCTCTCGTCGTCGAGGGTCGCATAATTTCGCGAATAGATGGAGTCTTTCGTCTGGCGGCTATACATATTTACACCTAACAAGCAAGTGCCGAGGGTTGGCGCAGAGGTACGTAACGGCGAGGTGAACTTTACTCACCTATCGTATATGTGTGAGTCAGTATATTTAGCGCCGAGAAACTCCAGACCACATCACACGACTGTGCAGCCCTCCTGCACAGCGCACTGCACGGCGACGGTCGTTGACTCACGGCGTTGCGCAAGCAGTCTCGCAATTAGTCTGACAATTAGTCGCACTTAATTCACGAGAGTGATATATACATACATATATATATGTATGTACATATATATGCATATAATACTCGAACGAAACCAGACCCGGTGCGTTGCGGCGCTGACGTCAGGAACCGCTCGGCTAAGATGACTCTTAGTCACATGGTCGCGGATCAACGCTGGACCAACGGAGATTTAGCCGGGATGCTGCAAACATTTGTTTTATAAGGTAAAGGACCCAGTTTGTGACAGGGGTACCTCTAGCATAGTCGGATCCCCCCAACATTTGATATGCACACAGAAAAAAAAAAAATATCATTGAATCAAGTAAAATTTGCTTGCGGGCTGCCAAAGAAGTAAAAACGTTGTTTCAATTCTACTCTGAATTCGTACAATTTCATACCGGATTGAAACGATGACATGTCACCTTCACAATCTTGCTGTTGTTGTTTCAATATCATATGGAATTGTAAGGATTGAAAGAAGAATTGAAACAAACATTTTTTTCTTCGGCAGCCCGCAAGCGAACTTTTTTTCAGTGCAGCCAATGGGTAGCGACTCAAACTGCGACTCTTGGTCCTCCTTGTTTATTCCCTATGATTTTACACGCTTAAAGTGAGAGAGCTGCGTAGAAATGTCATAAACTGGGTCATTTACCTTATCCAGTATTTCGACGGCTACTTTCGACCATTTCGGCGTTTCAAATGTGAAATAAAACGCGTACTTCCCTTCTTCTTTGTTTTTATGTTGGGTCTCTTTAGAAACTTTATTTTCATCTCATCTATCGATTCATTGCCTGATTTTCTGAGAATGTTGCGGCATTTTCCGTGTGAACATCTCCTCGGTGTTCTTTGAGGTTGTCTCTATCCGCCAAATTGGACTCCTTGTATTCTCACCCTTATCATAAATGTGGCGAGAATTAACTAATTCATTTAGTTCCTACATTTTTTCTCCGCCGCGACGGTTGTCACTCACTCGAGTCTGTTTATTTTTTCGACTCCTTCTGACGCCGTTTTTTGCATCCAATACTGAGGTAAGAGTACATTGAGTGACAGATTCGTGGTCAGAGGAGGGGGCCGCAAGTGACAAAAATCGTTTGCTCGAACCGTTGTACACCGGTTTATGAGAAAAATACAAATGTGGACCAAGCGAAAGGTTTCGAATGTTCTCTCGTCGTTCCGATAAATGGCAGAGTTAGATTACCTTCAATGCCCGCCAGTTTCTCGCCGGGTTTCATTTTTGTTTTATTCTCCCCTTCCTGCCCGCTATCTATCGTGAGTTTCGCGAAAAAAGGTTCTTTGCGGGGCACGTCCGTACGATTCTACGAGCGCCACAGGATGCGAAGCCGCGGGCGAGCCACCTGACCGTATCCCGGAAAACGTTCTGGTCTCCCGCTGTCTGAGCCCCGAGAGAAACAATAAAAGGCGGGAGAGAGAGAGGAATAAGAAGAGGAGGAAGAGGCAGATCCATTGGGGCTCGGGCCGACGCACCCATCGGCCGCTCGTCAATCGGACGCCAAAGTGCCGAAGGCTGTCTTTCCCGATGTGCCTCAGGTTTTTCCTACCGTTCGGAGGAGTCCGACGAAACGAAATCCGCCGGCTATCGGCTACATCCTCTTCCCCAGACCTTCCCACTTCCCTCGGGCTATATACACCCTTATATTTATTTTCCACCCTCTGTACGCATGGCACAACTTACTTTGACGTTTTATTACCGACCTAGCCTCAACCCCTGGCCGGTCGTCAATGAACGAAGGAAAAAACGGAAAAGGACTCTTATAGTCCTCGTACAGAGGGAAATCGGTGTGATAACTCGTTGGGTTATCTTTCACTCGAACGATATGGTCGTATGCTTATATTATTATAGGAAGCTTTTATGCTCTTATGGAACTAGTCCACACTGATAAAAAAGGCTTCCTCTATGAGGAAGCAAAATGTTGTTGACTGCATGGTTCAACCAAATTACAATGTTCCACCAAAATATTTTGGGGTTTGGGGCAACAAAACCATTTATTAAAGGAAAAGAGCGAACTGAGTTCTTCACATAAAAAAATCAAAATACGTTTTGGTTGACCGATGGTCGATCAAGCCAACTAAACTGGTGGATATTAATTTGATTGAATAGAATGTTTGAACTGGTTTGGTGTTTCAACATTGATCATATTGTTGATTTAAATATGCCCTATTTCAATTAAGTAAAGATTGGTCAACCTGACTAAATCTCCAGTCAACTAAATGCATTTATTTGAATCAACTGAATTTTTTTCTCAGTTCATTGATGTTATTTTAGGGCCCTGCCCGAAACATTTGTGCCTCTGTCGATTTCATGGATATTGCATAAACATTACCTGCCTACTGCGCTGCGAATTAACAGTTTGCGAAGAGCTTGGACATTTTTTGTTTATACTTTTTTTATCGCAACCAGGTGAGTTTTAGAGCTCGAACTGGCGGTGCTTCAATTTACGTCGGGGATGTGTGCCCGAGTAGAGGCGCACGGATAGGCGAGAGTGGGGCAAAACGGACTCTCGGTTTGAGACATTTTTCCTCCGGAGCGGACTTTTTTTATACCTCGGGAAAAATTGGCAAAAGTGGTCCGATTTGCCCCGCTTACACCTATACGTGTACCCGCCGAGCCACGAACGGAAATTATCGTGAAACCACGAGGGCATGGTTTTTACTTCCGGTTTGGTACGAAAAATAATTGCCCGTCTATTCCCGCGCTCGTTTACGGTCGATCGGTTCGCTTGTAACCTCCTCTCCCCGTTCCTTCGGTTTGGCCATCCGGCGTAATTACCCGGAGCACTGGTTCGTCCACGGGCTTCTCTCGTTGCGCCCTTTTCCCTCCCCTCATTACGTTACCCGAGCCCCATCAGCTTCACTTTGCCTCTACTGCTCGAGAAAAAAAAAACCAGAAATTCCCCGGCCGTCCCCCTCACTTTTTTCCCTCCTCCCTTCTCCACCTTTATATTTTTACTTTTTTTCCACCCTCTATCGTGGCAATAAGTATGCATGCCGTGCTGCTCGCATGATCTTTTTTCCACTCTTTTTTACTCCTCATCCGTGTTTTTTAATTTTTTTATTTCCTCCCCTAGGTACCTCGTGCCTCTGAAGCACCGCCTGCTAGTTATCGTGATACGAGGATTCCTTATAAAAATGCGATATTCATAATATAATATCACCGAGATCACCGATTCTTGGGATTTTTTTTAGTCATAGCATTCACCGTATACTTCGAATTTTTTAATGGCTCAGGGGAAATTAGTGGCGAAAAAAATTAAATAATATTTTCCCAACGCGTGCAAGTAAAATCCCGCTTCTCTTTCCTGTGAAGTCAGCGCAGAAAGACACTTTTTCGTATTACGGGCGAGAACGATACTGCGCATGCGTACAAACCTTAACAAACGAGTTTGTCACTTATTTAACCAAATAATTTTTCCGAACCTTCGTATTTCTATTTTACGAAATTATTTTTTTACCGTATGCCATAAAAATAGCTATTTTTTCTCTTTCAGCAAAAATTTTATATTCATTGGAAATAAAGGGTTAAAAATTGAAGAACGCTCACCTCGGAGGATTTACTGTACGAAAACGATGGCCAAACATAATTTTCCATCGCGGTATTCTGAACGTATTGCAGCAGAGTGAGTGAATTTTATCCACCGTTTTCAGTGATCGGCCTGAGTGAATTTTGTCCACCGTTTTCAGTGATCGGCACGAGTGAGTTTTGTCCACCGTTTTCAGTGATCGGCATGATAGTGGCCTTGTCGCGAGCGGAGTTATCTCGCGGCGTAATCGATTGCCGGCGATATTGGCGACGAGGGTGCTGGCGAATGTTGTTTTACGCAGAGGAATAAACAGGTATGCGTTGGAGGGAAAGCTATGCACGTTGCGTCCTCGGGTTTCTCTTGTAACGTCGGGCAACAAGCATCCGGGAAGCCTCCAGAGAGACAAACAAAGTACATAAAGCGGTCCGGGAAAGCCGGAGCTCGCGCATAGACCGCGTATCTGCGAGCCCGCGAGAGAGGGTATGAATTGCAAATTGTTCCGGGCTTGCGTTCCCACAGACACAATGCAGACACTGCCGCACCCCGTACGAGACCGAAAGCCCAGAGGTTTGTAACCAGCGTCCAACTTTCACCTTTCGGCCAATTCCCAGTTGGAAAACCGAGTCAGCGGCTGTTCTGTAACAAGTCATCAGCGTGTTCGTTCTCATTACATTTTCTTCAACCTCCCCCGCTCCGTCGTACCTTCTCGCGATGCAAAGTTGCACTCGACGCTCGGCTAATAATGATAAAAATTACAACGGGTCTCGGAAACACGGGCGATCGAAAGTTTACCCTTTATAATTGGGTCGTTTCCGGCATACCCGCGTCGGAGTACCGTTTGATGCGCGTGACCTGCTCCAACGCAATTAGCGGAAGCATAAATGGACAGCAACAAAAATCCCCTTTGAAGTGAGATTGTTTTTTTTTTCGTCGTTGGGAAAATTATTAACAGCGACATGAACTTTGATGATCGCGTGGCTCTCATTTATGTGAATTAGCGGCAACGTTTGACGCGGAAACAAATTTGAACCTTCCAACGAGGGCAACCAGCGTTTGCCTAGCGTATGCAACCGCCTAACAGAAATATTAACCAGTGGTAAAAAAATCTAAAAAAATTCACGGTCGATTACTATAATTCTTATTTATTATTAATATTATATAATTATTATATAATAATCATAGTATTGGTAGTAACAGACATTTATTGACCTCCCTTAGAGTGTTAGTTCTATTTGTTTTTTGTACATTACAATGTCATAGGGTGGGCCAAATGGCCATTGAACGAAGTCCTTCAGCCCGGTTGTTCCCGATGCATTGGGCGAGGCACTTTACAATTTGACTAACGATGGCAATTTCTTGTTATTAGTTGAGAATAAATTGGTAAATAAATAATAATGCCTGTACATGTACACAGTAACAAAGATTTGTACATTTAACAAACCTTTTTTTGTCCACAAACGTCAACAATTATTTTGTTGATGAATTTACAAAAAAAATGTTTGTAAAATTGACAGACTTTTTTGTAAAATTTACAAGAAAACAATTGCGGACATTTGTGGACAGGAACCGTTGGTACCTTTTTTACTGTGTATACTCCTAAATATTCGAGTAGTTTTACGAAGTTCCTCTTTTAATAAGTTTACTATTTGGCTCAGAGATGACGTCTGAAGTTTGGATTTTTTGCGGATTCCCGAATGAATCGTGTTGGAATTTTTCTATTATTATTAAATTATTAATAATATTAATACATTTAAACAACGTGAAAGGGAAGAACTACGGTTTGCAATCCTTTTCGCCGAGGATGCGAAGTGAGAACAAACAAAATCTAATGTTTTACTGCCAGCCTATACATACGCTTCGCTTTTCCTTTCGCCGCCACGGGAGAAACAGGAGATCGTTTCTTACTTCTCGCTCGCTATAGATCTTGCTATCTTTGCACCATTTACGTTGTAGCGCGTAGTTCGATAATGCAGCGGAACCTCCCGTGGATTTTGCGCAGTCCCGGCAACACAGCTGCTTACAACAGTTCGCGAACGAGTATACACACTACGGGCGGACAATTCGTTACGGTCGATAGCGCAGTAAATAACCATTGGATTTACTGGCGCTGCCGAACGAGAATATCTTCGAAATTCTCGCTCGCTTCCGCAGTAAAAGATTCCGCGTGGCTGGCGAAATTCGTTCTTCGACGCTCAGGAAGTTTGATTTTCGACATTTTTGCGAGCAATACTCCAAAAACAAACGAGCTTTACGCGCGTTATCGCGCATGTAAACCGTTTTTCGGTTTTATGGATGTTCAACATTTTTTATATTTTTTTCAACGCGTAACTTTCTTTTTTTATGATATTGAAAAAATGGAACTCCTATTGCGATAAAACACATTTTTCGCACCCGAAATCCTCTGTTAATGGTTACGCGTTCACTGACTGGTCTGTCCGTTTACTGGTCCGTCTCCTTTATAGTACGCGGCGATCCATACGTCCGAACCACTGAAAAACAAAATTCAACCAACGAGGTTACGGTTTATCCCTCGGTGTTTGCCAATACAGTAATCGATTTCCACTCTCGCGCGCCTGCCGCGCCCGATAAACACTTCGATTTTCATCCTGCAATTGAACGATGAACGATTAAAGCCATCACAAACTATCCGCGAGCTAAGAGCGAACCGATATCGGTGCCGAAACTTTAATTTGTACTACGTGTTTCATTTTTTTTTTTTTAGGTCACCACGACTAATTTTTTTCCGCTAATGTAAGCCATCCATGGAGCAAAATTATTAAATTGGGAACTAATAAAATTGAGACCACATGTGGTCTCAATTTTATTAGTACTGCAGTAGAAAAGCACATAGCTTAATTCCCTCGTCTTAAGAAGGCAGTGGAGGGGATGATCAACGTGTAACAATTAAATGACATGACTGGGGCAGCTTAACTTGTTTGCCCATTGAGTAAGCTATGAAGGATTTCACTGTACCCGCTTCGGTTAGTTGGATTGATATTTCCGCGGGCGTTTAGCTGCGTATGCCGACGGATCTTGCGTATGACAACAAAGCCCCGACATACGCTGCTATCGACAGGAGCGCGGTTTCTCTCAAAGCCCGCTATTGGCAGAGACCCGCGTTAACTAATCGAATGACCCAATCGATTTGTTTATAACGATTTTTCATCGATATATTTTTATGATTAACAAATTAGCTCATCATTCATGAAATTCTCTGCACCCTCCACCAAACTGTGAAAGAGCCACGCAGGGCAGATTCACCAGCAATATTCCCGATAATTCAGACATTAAATATTTCGGTAATTAAAAAATCTAATAAACAAGAAAATTGTTGAAAATTAAAAACTGCCTTGGAAAATCTTCATACGTTTGCAGAGATATTGGTTCCGGGTTAACCATTCGACTTACCAATCGACTTGTTTATAACGATTTTTCATCGATATACTTTTATGATCATCAAATTAGCTCATCATTCAAGAAATTCACTCCACCGAACTGTGGAACGACCATGCATGTTAGATGCACCAGCAATATTCCCAATAATTCAGACATTATATATTTTTCCGTAAATTAAAAAAAATTAATATGTAAGAAAATTGTTGAAAATTAAAAACGGCCTCACAAAATCTTCACACGTTTAAGACAGGTAAGGGAAAGCGGGACAAAAAGGCGAGTGTGGCAAAACGGGATAATGCGTCAAAACGCAATTTTCCAATAAATGTTTGATGTTTGCTCTGATTGTGAGTGGGGCAAAACGGGTTTGAAAATCCAAATGCGATATCCAAAAATTATAGGAAAATTCACCCTGTCCCACATTGCCCCTCCGCAACACCGAGGAGTCCGCCCGGTGGATATTACTTGTCGAAGACGAGCATTTCCAGGATTATCGAACGTCGAAGCTAATCGGCTTACAAGATATCGCCCAGCGATGCAGAATTCAGTGGACCGATTCGCTTCGATACAGATCGAGCCGACTATCCGCTGCAGTTGAATGCGGGCTAAGCAGTAACGTCTTGTTACTCGTGCATCGGCTCATGCGTTACGTGTCCGACCGAACAAGGCTCTCGGTACTTGAGCCCCTCAGCGAATCCCCGTCCCGGATACCCGCGGCCGAGCCGTCGTTCCATACTTCCCCGACAGAAACCGCGAGAGCGACCTCAATGACGATTTCCGTCGCTTCCCGCGCTATCCCAACTTCCATAAACCACGAATATCCACCAACATTCTTCGCATCGCGCGAGAGCCTAGAGAAATATCGCTCGAAAGATACACGGGAGCTTTTGTCTCCGGGTAAGCTTCCCTCAATTCCGCAATCGTGGAAATATCCAATTTCTATCCCCCGATTACCTGGATATAACCGCACGGAGGCGGGGGCTTTTAGGAAGGCGAGATCGTCTCGCCGTATAACGGCCGATTTGGCGGGTGCGCCCGAGAGAGACTCGAGGAAGTAACCATCGGGCGGTGTAGGAAGAAGGGGGGGGGGGGGGGGGGGGTGAAGGAAGGGGTGGCTTCTGTGCTACGCGATGTGATTTGAAATACGAAGTCACTTGTCGAAAAATATGGGAGGCATCGGGGCCAGTGAAAGCTCGGAGATTCTCCTATCCGGAGGACGTGACGAGACGGGGTCGAAGGTGTGGGCCAGCCGAGGAGGGTCCAGGCGGTCCGGGCGTGGATGGAGGGAAAGGCTAACAAAAATGACGTGTAGAAGAAAAAGAGCCGAGGCCGCGAGAGGGGCGCAAGGATGAGGAGGGCGACCGCCGTCGGAGGACGAGGATGGAAGTGAGCAGCGGGGAGAGAGCTCGGAGAGTAGCGGAAGAGTTAGAGAATGGAGGAAGGGAGGAGGCGAGGACGATGGTCGAGGGATATAGAGAAGTTGGCAGAGAAGAGAAGAGTGGAAAAGCGAGGGAGGGGAGGGGGGTGGGCGCGATGGAGGACAGTCAGATATTACTATTCCGTCGGTGTAGTCTCCGGCTTATCCCGAGCTGCTCACTTCCATCCTTTCTTTCCTTCCGTTCGTCCCCCCCCCCCCTCTACTTTCTCGACGGATATATGTATACGGAAAAGAAAACGGATATGGTCCAGGGGACGGCAAGTGGAATGGTTCTGCCCGACCTCGTCCTCCAGCGCGCGCTTTCCCTCCTCTCGGTTTCTCAGCGGACCGGGAAGAACCGAGGGAGAGGCAGAGAAAGAGGTGGCTTTTAATTTATTTGACAAAGTTTGAGGCTCCTCGCGCGCGCGAGAAAGAGTGTGGATTCCACGGGAAGACGACCGGTTCCCCCGGCAAGTGGGACAGTCAGCCGGAGAGCGAATGAGAGAGATTGGAGAAAAAGTATATGTATACGTGTGTGTATATATATGTGTGTGCATTTGAGGAAAAGGGATAGGACACAAGGGTCGTAAGAATGGAAGGGGAATAGAGAGGGGTGCCTCGTAAATCTTTGCCTCACGGACGTACGAGAACTTCGGGATGCTCCTCTCTCAAACCCACCCCCACCCCTCCACCCCACCGCCGCTTTCTCCCGCCTCCCCTCCGTGGGCTTTCTGCATTTTCCTCTATCTCATACCTCCCCGTGTCTACTTGAATTTTTCGCCAACAAACTCCCTTTGTTTTCACGACTATCGTACTCGTGAGGAAAATACTACGAGAGTGGGATTTTTCTGCAACGCGCGGGCTTCCGGCCCCGACTCGGCGGACTCGCGCGCACGCTCGAGCGCTGATAAAGCTCTCGGGCTCTCCGATGTATCCAGGAACACGGGTCCGTCGTAATGTAGATGCAGATTCGTTTTTTGTCTCGATCTCTCGGTCAAATGACTACGGTCGAAGCAATTTTGACGATCGGACGAGAGTTTAAGCTGGTCTTTCGAAATATCTTATGATTCGAATAGGGTTCCGTGGTATCTTTCAATACCGTGCATGGAAAAATAAGTTCTGGAAGCAAGTTCGAGTGGTGCCATCAATGATAAAGTAGAAAACAGTTCAAAATAAACTATTATTATTATTAAATAATTATTATTATTATTAAATAATAATTATTATTATTAAATAATAATTATTATTATTAAATAATAATTATTATTATTAAAAAATTATTGTATATATACTATTTAAAAAGAATAATAATAATAATACTGGTGCGGTGGTCTAGTAAGCGTGCCCGCCTCTAGACCTAAGCATTGGGAGGTCGCCGGTTGAATCCACCGTCTTGGTAGTTTCGTCGAGAATAAAAATGTGGGCGGGACGAAGCTCCGGATATATACATCGGTTACTCGCACGCAGTAATTCTAAGTGTGAGTGTCGTATATAGCTGTAGTCAATGTTTACATTGGGGGTGAAACGCGACGAAACTCCGACGCCAGGAATCGAACGGGAGACTGACTGTATCGGCATAAGCTTTTCCTATGCCCATGGCAGAAATGTCATGGCAAATGCGATACAGAGGGTCGGATGCAGACGCAAGGGGAGAAGTGGCTGAGACGTCAAAATCCGGGGAGGATATACGAGGAAAAGCTAATAATAATAATAATAATAATAATAATAATAATAATAATAATAATAATAATAATAATAATAATAATAATAATAATAATAATAATAATAATAATAATAATAATAATAATAATAATAATAATAATAATAATAATAATAATAATAATAATAATAATAATAATAATAATAATAATAATAATAATAATAATAATTTCCGAATTCTTATCATTAGTGAAATAAACGATTGATTTATGATCATTTTTACGAGATTCTCGCAAACGTCGTCACCAGCTAGTATTTCGAGCATTTGCACAAAGTATCTGTCAAAACATTACGATTATAAATAACGCGCGCGTGCGATAATATTCGAGGTATTCCGCAGAATGGATTGGAAAAAGCAGCAAATCCCTCGCGATGGTTCGCTCTTATATATAAAAGAAGGAAAAAAGGCCAGAGAAAGCTGCTGAGGGCGAGAACGGAAGTTTGCGTGTTCGTGCAGAGGCCGTTTTCGATTGGAGAGAATCCGTGACTAGCTCTCTTTCTCTCCGTTTCTCTCTCGGGTGGCGCGGCGAGGGTCGACTCATAAATTTGCCATTCTTAGACGTATATTCCAATGGGACGTATCGATTGGCAAGTATCCCAGAAGCGTTACGAGAGCCAGGAGATTTTTCCGTCTCCCTCTTTCGCCGCTCTCTCGCTCTCTCTCTCTCGTCGAGCTATTCACTGGCGGGTCGCGCTCGTTTCATGACAAACCTTATACCGATCATATCTCGGATATCGCGAAAACTTTTAGTAAAACTTTGTCCAACAATCGAGTGCAGCCCGTAGCGACTCTGGCGTTAGTGGTGGGGGAAGAAGAAGGCTCCCTCACTCTTACGTCGATCTTTTCTCTCCCTCTTCGTGACTCCTCGAACTTATCTCATTTACTCCGAAATTCGATAATAATAGATTCCCGACTTTCTTCCATTTAGTTTAATTACAGAGTCCGAGAGAAGACGAGCCCTCCATTCTATTCCATTCTCGAGTGTTTCTGTATTATCGATCTCGCCAATCTTCCTCGGCAATTGATCGCTCCAAATTCGAGCCCGACAAGGGGTGTACCGTGAAAACGATTCGTGGAACTTTTTCAAACACCAGCGATTATTCGGATGCGATGCATTATATGACCCTGAAGATTGCACGAGACTAAATTTCGTCAAGTTACAGCCGGTGTGTTTTGCATCGCAGAAACTTCACTCGCGGAATAAAATTCTACAAGTGAACCATTTTTTTTTTCCCAAAGCTGTCCATTAAGGAAACACTTGTCGGGGATGAAATTTTATGTCGTGCAGATGTCTTCAGGGTCATCGCATTATTCGTATATGGATTATGCACAATTGGGAATGCAGCGAATTTTTTTTAGGGCGTGTAGAATAATCGATTCATCGAATTTTTTTTCAAACAAGAATAATTATTCAGCTGTAAGGGATTATTTAAATATCGATACAAAACGAGAAACGTAGTTAAAAAAAAAAAAATTTCTTCTGCTCGTCGCTGGCTCGAAATAGGGATATCTTGCACATCGGGTCACAGCTGTGATCGAGTAGGATGTTTATTCGTAATCCGGAAAGCCCCGAGTTTAAATGCCCGTCGAGTGAAGCGCATGTTCGATCATTGGATTTATATTTAATACTTTACTGATTAAACGAACTTACCTGTAAGTGAAGTTCTATCATAATTGTATGTAGCGTCTCTTCCAAAAAGATTATCCTGCAGTAATCCCACTTCACGCCAATGTTGCCACATGTTTAAAGTTAATCTAGAAACTTTTGGCCTCTGTCGTTGGTGTGTCGGTCTGAATTATTATTTCTTCAAAGTATTGGTCGCGATCTTCTGAGTCTACCTCTGTATGCACAGAGATAGGTTACATATAGCTGGAACTAATATTTTCAGAAGAGGCGCGAATTACAAGATCTTCTGGTGGTTCGCGCGCTCGCTTGAAGAGTCTCTAAAAGACTTAAAGAGTCTCTAAAATAATTAAAGCCTGGGCAAGAGCACAAGGGATAATCAGGACCTGGGCAGGAGGTTCTCGGACTTACGCCCTTGCAATTCTATGCTGCACTTAATGGACTTAAGGGTCTTAGAATAATAAGGCCTTAAGTGGTCCCACCCTATAGAATAATTAAGCCAAGGCAGCCCCCTGAGTGGAGTTCTTCGGGGCAAACCTCTCCCCAGGGTTGCCCGAGGCGACCCCCTTTCTCCGGTTACCCAGGGCGAACTCCCGACCGGACATCCCCTATTAAATGGACTCAGAATAATAAGAGCATAAGGCCATAAAGAAGGAGACTTAAGTCTTAAGTAAGTGCGATTCTAAATCCGACGGAATGGACGTATGCCCTTATTATTCTGCGGCCCTTAGTATTGCAAGGGCCCAACTCTTTTAAAGGGACTTAGAACAACCTAAGTCTGACCCCCTCCGAACAACTCCACTTCCCACCCATTCCACCGAAATTCTTCTACACGGCGTCTTTTAAATGGGACTTAGAACTTAATGTACTTATACCCTTATTATTCTAAGTCCTTTTAATGTATTTAGAACAATAAGGGCATAAGTCCATTAAGTTCTAAATCTCAAGTGGGGCTCAGAATTGCAAGGGCGTAAGACCTTAAGGGGACTTAGAACAATAAGTCGTCGATTCTTATACGACGGCGTCAGCGCTGGGACCTTTACATAGAATCGGGAGATGTATACTGTTTTTTTCATTAACCAATAATTATTTGAATATTGACGATACATCATTGAGAACCGAGTTTTTTTTTTCTTAGGGTATATATAGTAAAAATAATTCATAGAACTTTTTTCAAATACAAACAATTATTCAGTATGCGACGAATTATTTAAATATCGATGATACAATATCGAGAATGAGGTTTGTTTTTTTTTATTTCATTTTTTTTTCTGCTCGTCGCTCGCTCGAAATAGGTATATCTCGCACGTCGGGCCACAGCTGTGATCGAGTAGGATGTTTATTCGAAATCCGGAAAGCCCCGGGTTTCGGTGTACTGCTGGTCGGGTGAAGCGCATGTTCGGTCATTATCACTGTTAGCTTTTCTTCGTGCCAGCGAGCGAGTCGCTAACGACTGCACTCCGCTCGGTCGTTCGGTTCTGTCCTCGATCCTGCGAGCTCTCAAGCCCTAGCCCTCTCGTACCGCCTGCACGTGTGTGTGATGTACGAGAGTTGCACCGGCCTATTAGAGCACGAATAGTGCATGCACTGGATGTACACAGTGTTTCTCACACGCGGTGAGAGATGCCTCCATCTCTGTAGGCTACACACACAGATCCGTGCAGTCATACAACGCGTTCGGCGCGACATACATGTCGTTCGATGGATCGTGTCATTGTCGAAATGTCCGTGGTGCGACGAAAGACAGAAAACATAACCATCCTCGTCTGTCTCTCGCAGCGCGTCGCATTATATATATTCCGGGGCTCAATCAATGATTTCGCGGCGATGCCAACGATGTCACCGGGGAGAATGATCGGGGAACGAGAGTGGGGAACGATGTGCAAATTCTTTTTTATCTCGAGGGGAATTTTCTGTTCGGGTTAAGAAGTGCTCCGACGTGTGGCTGTCGCACGTAGTGGTCGAACGCTTCCTAGGACAAAAAAGTCCAAAGGAACTTGCAAGTGGCTTCCTCGTTTATTACAATTTTATGCATAGCTTTCTCTATGAGAAAGTTCGTTGATCAGTTTTGGATTCCGTGTACAAGCTACGCGCGAAATTGTAATAAATGAGGAAGCCATGTGCAAATTAGTTTGCATTTTTCGGGACAAATTTCTACATCTCATCAAATTGAAATGATAAAAATTAACCACAAATTTTTTTTGTAAAAAATGGCTAACTGATATTTGCGTAACTCGTCATTGTAGGGTCATTTTAATATATTCTTCACCGCTGATTACAGAACTGTAAATTATTCTACTCTTCGCATGATATTTGGTTCAGAATCTCGAGTCAGATGTAACAAAATGTTTTTACGGAAAATTGAACGATTTCAAAATTTTATAACATTTAAACGACCAATCCATTTCTTCCCAAATTTAATACCAAACATTGTGCAGTGTTAATCTATTCACTTGCCAAATTTAGACTCGATACTTCAAATTTGTACTCAAACTACATCTCTTTTAGTGCTTTAATAAGAATTAATATTCCATAAAATCGGACCGCTTGGATGGATTTCGACCAAATTCGATACCAAAGGTCTTTAATCAAAATATTATATTTTTATGCAGTTCTAGGACAGCTCAAAATTTACGCAAGTTAGAGCTACCACAAAGGATTTTCAAAAAAATTCAAAATCGCCAATAGGCCGTCAATTTCCATGAAAATTGCACTGAATGAAGAGATGTGACCCGTTTACTAGCACACCAAATATCAAATACATGTCTCAAACCGTTTCCGAGTTATAGCCGTTTTAAAAGATGAAAATCGGACACACACACGCACACGCGCAATCTCATACATCCTCGTGTTATTTACTTAACAAACCAGCGAACTAAACAGACTTCGTTCGATCTGGGTGACTTGACGAGTGGAATGCTTAGAGTCGACGGTCCGGGTCTAATGTACATCGACGCTGCTTCGAAACAGAGAAACAGCAGGATCGAAGAGTCCTCGCTAGCGTACAAAGGAATCCGTCCTCCCCCTACGATCCCGCCACCCCGCCCAAAACGTCCCATCTTATTCCTTAATTGTTTTCAGCGCACTTCATCCACTCTTTTGTCCGAGAGCGTTTTCTCTCCTTCGGTTCGTTCCAATCCATCGTATTCCCGTTGCAAGCCGCGCCCGAGCCATGATTCTTTCCCGGCTTTGCTTCTGCCCCGGATCTCCTTCATTCTCGCACCCTATTTTTTACTCTCTCTATTCCTTTCCCGTCGTCGTCGCTAAAGAATGAGGGGGCGGGAGGAGAATCGCGAATGGCGATTCTCCATCTGCCCGGCTTGTCATCCAGGGTTTTTTTTAACTTTCTTTTTCCCTTCTTTCTCCCGTGTCCATCCAAGAGTCTGCGGTTTCAATCTTCTCGGAACCATCCCTTACCGCTGTGCCACTCCAACCCTCAATAACTGCAATCCCTCTTTATTCCTATTTAATTGAGGCTGATCTGAATGCGAGATACCCCGTCTCGGATGTACACCTATATATATATATATTTTTTTTTTGTCGACTCGCGTTTTGTCCTGCCGAGGGGAATAACAGCCGGGCAAGGAAGCGATGACGGGATAAAGAGGAAGCGGATAGAACAAAATGAAATATCCCGACTCTCCGAGACAGCTGGATGACAGGATAGCGTCAACCCCGTCGCTCCCTTCCCGTCGCGAGAGAGGGACACTGCTCGTGCCGGTGCACATGATTCGGGGCATTTGTCGGGGTGATCCATTTATTTGTGTCGTTTATTCCCCGTCATTCTTTTCCCCGCTGTTTTCGCTTCCGTCGCTCTTTTTGTCCTCTTTTTTCCCACGTATCTTCGCACGCTGCACATACTGCGGGACAGCGTACGCTTTTATTCCATACCCGAGAGATATCATTTGTGCCTTTCCGTCACGTACGGGATTAGAGTGACGAGTTTTCATTGTCGACGACTTTTGATATCGACGACATCCCCGAAACTCTTTCGGGTTTGCGAACGCTGTTGAATTTTGTTTTTTTTCGCTTCGTGTGTCCTTGTTTCATTCGGAATACACTCTTAACGTGTTTGACAGACACGATCGATCGATCCATTATACAATTTATAGAAAAACGAGACGTCCGATAAACGTAACGGAGTGTTTTTTTTTTAAGTCAAAGTAAATAGTCAATTTTTCCAACAGAGTTCTCCGGAAACTCCTCTAGAGTAGGTTAAATATGCTGCGATGAATTGCATAAACAAGGAATGTATACGAGAGCTTGTAAATATTCGCAGAGCGGCGTAAAATGGGTGTGGGGCAAAACGGGCCATTTGAAGATATTTTACGTGAAAAGTAAAACTGGGCTTCGTGTCAACGATCAAACAGTACTGCACATCAAATTTCAGCTCCAATGATTCATTTGTTGCGTAGATGTACCATGACACGGATGGGATAAAATTGTGTAAAAAACTTCTTATATGGTACTTCTTACCTGTAAGGCGTGAGTGCCTAAAGAAAGGTCTCTTCCCAAAAGGAGGTAAGGTCCATTTTGCCCCCCCCCCCCCCCTCCAGGTAGGCTACCGTGTGCAACGTATCTCTCGAATGGGCAAAGAGAGGCAGCAGAGGTTGGTCTCATACCGTCTTGTACCTTCCCTCTACCCCTCTAGAGTGGGTTAAATACGTTTCCATGAATTGCATAAACAAGCAATGTATGCCAACATCTTCTAAATATCCGCAGAACGGCGTAGAATGTGCGTGGGGCAAAACAGACGACTTGTAGAAATTGTACGCGAAAGGTAAAACTAGAATTCGTGTCATCGATCAAACAGTACTGCGCACCAAATTTCAGCTCCAATGATTCATTTGTTGCGAAGATGTAACCCTGACATGGATCTCCGATGGGATTAAAATGTGTAAAAAAGTGATTTTAATAGGCACTTCCTACACGTAAGGAGCGACTGCCTAAAAAAAGTCTCACCCCAAATGGAGGAAAGGTCCATTTTACCCCCCCCCCCCCCCTTACAGGTCCGCTACCGTGTGCAACCTATCTCTCGGATCGGCAAAGAGAGGCAGCAGAGGTTGGTCTCATAGCTTGTACCTTCCCGCGATGCCGCCCGCCATTACTAATACCACACTCCATACGTGTACCTTGGCCGGTTGAACGTTGCAATCTCCGCATGTACGTACCTTAAGCCACACCACGTACACAGAGCTAAACTCCGGGCGCGCACGGTGCCCACGCTCCTACGAGGATGGACTGATAAAGAGGCGAGCGCGAGCAAGATGGATGAGACGCGATAAGCACGGGCAGAGAAGACCGACTCGTCATGGAGGGATGATTCCACCCTCTCCTCGACGGTACCGCCCTAGCCGGTCCCGCCGCTGCTGCGTTGCGCCACCACAGCCACGCCACACGCCAAGCTCGACTCCTTTTCCATGCTTTTTCCATCCCCCGGCTTCAATACTCATCGTTCTTCTTCACCCCCAAACACCCCTCTCCATCCCTCCTCCGTCTACTTTCCTTTTCGTCTACCCTTTTCTCCGTCTCTATCTCTGTTTACTCCTCGTTCGACTTTATCGCTTTTGCCCTATTCCGTTTCCACCGTTCCGCTCGTCTAAATTTCTACAACGTATCTCTCATTCTCTCCGCTTTTTTTACCTTCACCCTTCGTCACGAACCTGTCTCTCTCCGAATCGTGGAAAATCAAGCCCAGTCTCATCCCCCCCCCCCCCCTCGCCAGCTCTTCGAACCAATAAGAGGCTTACGACACAAGGAGATTGGATTCTGATACTAAAGTTTCGATCTCATCGGGTACGGGAATTTGAAATTAAATTCGCTTCAATATTCTTGTCAAATTGGCAACGTGGAAATCAGCCGAGGGGAGGAGAGGGGGGGGGGGGGTGGAGGAGGATGAGAGCCATCCCCGAGAACGGTTGATCGATCCGCCGAGTAAAAGGGGTTGGCAATGGCATCCGGAAAATGTTCCGAGGTTGACGACGAGGAAGACGGCGAGGATTACGATCGCGGGCGAGTCACTCTCGGTGCTGCTGGGCGCATTTAGCCGGACGCGGCCGTAGCTCGAGGGGCTGGAAAAACCGGGAACGGCAGAGAGGACCAGAGAGAGGGAGGGAAAAATGCTAAACGGCGCAGGAAAAG
This sequence comes from Ichneumon xanthorius, assembly GCA_917499995.1. NCBI lineage: Eukaryota > Metazoa > Arthropoda > Insecta > Hymenoptera > Ichneumonidae > Ichneumon > Ichneumon xanthorius. The sequence continues at coordinate 11,261,815 of OU824205.1, read as the reverse complement.
AGAGCGCCACCCGCTGCCCCACCGACGAGAAACTACGGTACGAACCGGAAGATTAACGCCTCGAGGGTCAACTCACCCCGTACATACAACCACCGGAACGCCCTTCGCTCTACGCTCTCGCAAACTCTCCGCGGAAGCCGCAATGACCTCTCGAAGAACGGTCTTCTTTTTTATACCCTTCGGGCTGCACCGACGTACAGCGATAGAAACGAAAGTTCGTGGAATTCAAACAAATTTCGTAAATTTTTGTTCAATCCGTTATAGTTAACGCGATGATATGAAATAAAGATTACATTCATATATCAAAAGTATTGAATTGCTGGAATCTCATCATCTATTTATTTCATGGATGGTCTTGTCACGACTTGGGGGAAAATCACAGTATTTCATTTTTTTTAGATTTATTTATGAGACTTAGTGACTAAATCGTTGTTCACTTGTCGAGTTCCAACAAATTCAAACAAATTTCGTAATTTTTGTTCAATCCGTTATAGTGAACGCGATGATATGAAATAAATATGATATTAATATATCAAAAGTATTGAATTCCTGAAATCTCATCGTCTATTTATTTCATGGATGGTCTTGTCACGACTTGGGGGAAAATTACAATATTTTTTTTTTTTTAGTTTAATCTATGAAACTGAGTGACTAAATCATTCATTGTTCACTTGTCGACGCATTTAAAAACAATAATACACAGTAAAACAAGACCAAAGTGAATTTTCATTTCTATGCATCGTTGGTTGATGCGCGTCTCTGTGGGATCCGACTAGAAGCAAGATCGTGAAACGCATTAACATTGTTGCATGCACCGTACCGTTTCGTTGCATGCAACATTGCAAAAACGACAAGTTGGATGCATGTAATAAGATAGCGGAGAGCGTAAACTGGAGGAAACATAGAGAGAGTCTAATCCCGCGGTAGCTTGTTCGCCGTTAAGCAGGTAGAGCTCGTGTCGCCGATGTGCCGGGTTGAAACTGGGGAAAACCGTGTTGAGCGACATTCGGTTCCAGCAATAATGATCCAGTTTCTCGTTCGCCTCGGAGCCCCGTCCGTGCAACCCTTACCCTATGTATCCGCTCTTCCCTCCGCTCCCGACACGATGTACCCACTGTAGTCGATTCTATGCGGTGAACCATGGGTACGTCGAGACGTACAAGCGATGTTGAGAGCTCGATACCGAAAGCTCGAGGAAACAGATAAGGGTTGGTGTCTCCGTTCGCGCGTGTGTGTGTGCGTGTACGCTTATGCTCGCGGCAGAGAAACGAGGGACCGTAATGCCTTACGCTGTTCAACCTCACCGCGTCTGCCTCCGGGCGATGTAATAATGATATCATCATATTTCTCGTACGCGCTTCTGTTCAACAACGCGTTACGTCTCTGCTCACTGTGTGTTGTACACCCCATCTATCTTGTGCATACACACGCGAGCTATATATTCGCCAGTACACTGGAACCTCCGTCACGGATCGTGTAGAGCCGAGATACACGAAAGGCGAGATTCGTTCGGGAATCGCTGATGGAATTCGGCGCGTTACATCAGACCCAGCCAGGCCCCGATGTACCGCTCAAAAGTGTCTACCATCCTAGTGGCAGTGACACGCAGGAACGGCACTGGCCCGGCGTGACACCGACACTGGGACAAGCAACGAGGCTTTCGTCACCAATAATGATAACGCAAGAGATTCGGGCGATTCTGTTGAACAACGCGTTACGTCTCTGCTCCACTGTGTTCTACACCCCATCTATCTTGTAAGCTATATTCGGGCTTACACTCGAAACTCCGTCACGGATCGTGTAAAGTTGAGATGCACGAAAGATTCGTTTAGGAATCACTGATCGAATTCGGAGCTTTGCATCGGACCCGGACAGCACCCAGCCAGGTCCCGATGTTCCGCTCAAAAGTGCCTACCACCCTAGTGGAGGTGTCAGGCAGGACTGGTACCGGCCGAGGCCGTGCCAATATTGGCCCTATGTGACACCCACACTAGGACAAGCTCCCAACGCCCAGGCTTTCGTGACCGATAATGATAACGCAAGAGATTCGCGCGATTCTCGCCGATACCGAGAATCTATTCAATTGGTCACCATGCGTAGGCTATATTTACGCACTTCCGGTTGTTCGAACGAGTAATACGTACGAGCCTCTCGTGTGCTATGGTATATCTCCGGTGACATCGGCGGTGCGCATGCTATTAGGGATCGACGAGTGGGCGTGATAGCGCGGTATAACGAGATGGGAATGTACAGACCGGGCCCGGGAGGGGCGCGGGGGTTGGTGACGCAGGCCAAGCGCGTGAATTTAAGTGCGCAAACCGGAGCACGGACACGCAGGGGGCGAGGATACAAGAACTCGCGTGCATCGGTCTGCATTAGGTACGGATGCGTGTATGGTTCGCCTCGGCTATGCGTATTTATTCACTATACCGTTATCCCCCTGTACGTTTCGCGGTACACACGCGTACGCACAGCCGATAGATAAATAAATTCCGCTCGTCGTGCAGACTCTGCCGGAGGGATCGAATCCAATATCGACGGTAATCAAACGCCCGGAATCACGCGAGCTCGCAACGGGTCATATAATACGTTTGTCGTATAGGCGTGAAATTGAGTTATCGAAATGCGAAAATATCCGATGATGAAAATGAGAACAATGGACCACACGGAGAGTCGCAGGAATAACACGATATCGCAGTGAAAAATATAAACGATTTCTGATTATGGTATTTCGATATGTTTGTACGCGCTGTTTCGATAACGCAATCGAGATGACTCGATCGCCGATGATTTCTGGGAAATTTGTTTTTACCTGGATATTATTAATATAGGGGAGGGGGCAAAGCGGGCATCGGGCAAGACGGGCACGGGGCAAAACGAACACCAAGTCTAAAAAGTCTAATTTTGTCTTGGTGGAGTTTTTATGACATGCTAAAGTCTTTTTATCAATACGTCACTTCCGGTAGAAAAATAGGATTTTCAAACCTGAAGTGATCTATTTCTGGTAAATCTCCAAAAATCTATATTTCCGTTTTCTAAATTTCATAATCCATAGCAACCTACTAGTATATAATATAATATATTTACTTATAGAAATGATTTCAATTCTACTTTCGATTCATACAATTCCATATGATATTGAAACAACGATGGCAAGACAGTCAAGACGACGTGTTATCGTTTCAATGCCGTTTGAAATTGTAAGAATTGAAAGTAGGATAGAAATAAGAATTTTTTTCATTGGCAGCCCGCAATGGAATGTCACTTGAGTCATTGATATTTTTGTTTCGGTTCGTTCGTTCGTCGCTAAAATATAATTTACCGCCGAACGAATGTCACGCGATTCGCGGGAGTGGAAAAAATTGCCAATGCTCTTTTGTCCCTCGAATTCGATGTTTATTTCGCTATCTAGTAGAGCGCAGAGTTTAGTATCCATCGTGAAGCCCGATCGAGCGGGAGTACACAGAGCGATAGGAGGAGATGGCTCCGGAAGGAGCGAGCGAGGAGGAACGAGACGGGAGAGAAACGAGAAGGAAGCACGAAAGATGGGATACCTCGTTCTCGCCGTATTTCTACTCGGGATCGAGTTGACTCGGCAATTCCGTCACATCCCCCGGGACCACCGAGAGCGTACAGGAGACGACTATGTTCGATGTACTACCGAGACCATCGAGAAATTACGAGGTGAAACTCCACTGGAAACCCGAGATTCTGCACGGGCGGCGAGTTTGGACGGCGAGACAACGGCCGTTGTGAAAAATATCGGTAATATCGGAGCAATATCGATTGCGGACCGTGTAAAAAAATAAAAATCTTCACCGGTAATACCCAGAAAGGGGAGCAGATCGCCGGATCGTCGAACTAATCTAGATGTGGAATGACCAATTTGGGACGCTTGGTTGGTTCCCCGTCTGCGGGACGTATTAATTATTCTTTGGTGGAAAAGCCCTCACGAGCTAACTCGATTCCGTGTGTTCTCCTCCCATGGCGGCGTCATAGTCCTGCAAGTTCACTTAGCAAAGTAATAAGTAATATCGGTAATGCGGTAGTACTTGGCGGGCAAGTAGTGTCCGCAGGTAGGGGGTTGTAACGCTGTCGCTTTGGAAACTTTGGAGCGTCCACAGGTGGGCCAGTATCGGAAGGGCAAGTTTCGCGTTCACGGCAGTGGCCTTTATCCTCGCTCGAACGATCTTGGTGGTTGCAAACTGTCCGGTGACGGTGCACCGGCCGATGTGCTGGCGAACGTCGGCCGAATCGGAGGAGATTCGCCGGGTGGCGTTGCCGGTGACTTTATGAACGTTATCGCGGGCATCGATGAACTTTGAGACAAAGTACGCCTGCCAGGCCGAACACGAAGATATGATAAATCATCTCCACCCGAAGCACCACAATTCGATTATCGTCGTGGAAGCCCGCGCAACTTTACACGGCAACCGATCACCGATTCTCGTTCGGTTTCATCGTTCCAATAAAAAAAAAACTCTTGATGGCTTTCGATGGATCAAGCCGGTTGGTGATTGTCGTTACACAACAAATGTTTTCATTATATTATATCGAACACGTATATATTGATCTAATATAATGTATCAGAAATAAAATAATGACACATTTATTTTTCGCCTATTATCGGACACAACAATTATTAAGCTGTCAAATCTGAGGATCACTGGAGAAATATTGTAACGGAAGTTAACGTATCATTATTTAAATTCAGCGCATATTGATAAACAAACATAACTATTGTCAAAATTTATCAAGCACCATAGAACTCGGTGGGACGCGAAACGTACTTTATTTTTTATATCGGAAATTGACGTGGTAACTCAATACACGCTCGTTATTCTCGGTTGGTTTACCTTTCCCGCGCCGATCGTTGGATGGATAGTTAGCTTCGGACCTTTTCTGGTCCTGTCGATGCTGCATCGACCCGTCAAAGGATGGAGACTCAAATTTTTACAAAATGCTCATTTTCCAAGAAAAAAGTCTTGTCACAAATGCCTTCATTACACGGCAACTATTATGCAATTGCCAATATTCCGCCGATCCGTTAATCCACCTCAGTAATGAATCCACCTTTCGAGCTCTCAGCTCTCCGTGTCTCAGACGAGGCTTCATCGCGGTGCAAAATGACGTTACGATGCCTCGCACCTTAGTTAACATCTCGAGTGTAGTACGACTAATGCTGAGTTAGGGAAGCAGCTTATGCACCGTTGATGATCCCCGGGCTTGGGATGCGTTAATCTTCAAGGTTACCGGGCGAAGTAATCAAAGTTAATCACCAACGGGATAACGGACCGCTTGCAACCTCCAGCCGCTTTCTAACACTGGTAACGAGTTGCCGAAGGCTTAGTAAACTGTATGATCGCGTACTTATTTGCCTAATTAATAACGTTCCGCGTTGGCCAAAGGTGGGGCGGGGGGTAAGTGAGGAAGGGTGCGGAGTTCGGCAACTGGGTCAAACCACTGCGCCTTGAAACGACCTCGAGCCTCGCCCAAGTTCCCTTTTACTTCCCTTCTCGTCTCTCAGGTCTTATTGAATTATCGAACGCATGCTTGCATCGTTATGACATTCCGTGTCCCCGTGGGATACGCCGACTCCAATTCCTCCGCTCCCGTATCACGGAGACGCCGCCTCCTCCAACTTTCGAAATATCACCAGGCCCTTTGTCGGTGCAGGACGGAAAGCTGCTTCGCAAAGTCAAGATGCTCCCGCGGAGCATAATTTCCGGGAATTTGCACTCGAGAGACCGCATCACTGCTACGGATGTCCTCAAAAGGTCCCGAAAAGGTCGTACCCGAATACTTGGTCCGAGCTACCGTCCATAGGACAGTCTAAACTAAACTGTTCAGTTGCAGTATGCAGCCAACTCAGTTTTTGCATACCGAGTTGCATACTCAGTTGGATGCAGTATGCATTCAACCCAGTTGGTTGGATCCAACCAACATGAAAAAAAAACTCGAAAAAATAGACCCTTCGCGCGACGGTTCTAGTTTCGCTACGGTTATGTTTGATGACATTTTTTTAACAATTAAAGATTCCACCGAAGGAATCCAAGTCTTGCGAGTTGTGATCTTTGACGAATAGACTGAGAAAAGATTTTGTTCATTGTTAACAAATCTCTTGTTGGATATGGCGTAATAAATATTCATTTATTGTCAAAGAATTTTACTTTAACTACATAATTTCTTTTCATGCGCAAAAGGTATGGCATTTTTTGGGTCAATGAAATTTTCTTTAGCTCAACAAAAATCAGTTCACGGTAAACGAATTTCGACATATCGAACTAAAGATTTGTTATTTGTCATCATTAAATAAAGTCTATTGTCACAGTAGCGGGTAAGCTTAGGCTTGAGTATAAAGGGGCTGATCAACATCTCACAGATAGTTAACCATTCGACTGTGGGGTAGAGGACCATGGTGAATGACAATGCATGTCATCCTTTGTCCTTACACCGCTCCTGTGCGTTTCTACAAACAGTTACGCGCAAACGGATCCGATCGTCGCTTCCCTGACAAATCCTTTTCATACTAATCAGGGAAACCGTGCCGTAGTAATTCTCTTTGACACGATCAGCGAGAGGGAGAGAGAGAACAGTCGTGGTTCTCCGGATGGCGAATGGATAATGCTCCACAGCGGAAACTCTTCATTATAATAACGTCGACAATGGAATTGGTATCCGGTCTTGGGCGATCTGTCCGGCATTTCCGGTACCTCCCCGGTGGTTCGAGCGAGCTATCGGGCAGGCCCAAAGCCAACGAGTTCACTTCAATCGAGCTAATATGTGCAGGATTTACAAAGCCATTCTCCAAGATAATAATGTGGACCGGTAAGAGAAATTTAATCCTCAACGGCATATTAAACCCTTTGAGGTTTCCATTCCGCATCCACCGAATTGGCACTCTCGACCATAGAATGTAGGTCGGATTAATCTTAATTATAGTCCGCAACAATGCTGTTGATCCGAGTGATGATAGTTCCGAGATATCCGAGAATAATTGCGATCCGGGGCAATACGGAATACCTCTGTATCTCATTGTTAAGGCTGGAAATGATTTTTTTTTGTTCTTTCTGACTACGGTGACAAATCCATTAAAAACAGCCAACATCTTTCGCTATTTCGTGATTCGTAATATAGAAGAAAAATTGAAAAATTTATTTGAATAAAGAATCTTAGGAATAAAATAATTATTAAAATTAATTTAAAATGCAGTATACTTTTGTCTGAGGGAGAAAGAAAGAGTGCGAGCTGAATGAAAAAAAAAAGCTTCCTCTGCGAGGAAGCAAAAGTTCTATTTACAATGAAGATATCGTTTTCTGGTAAAGCGCTCAGTTAAAACGAGCTATTTTCACGTATTAACGCCAGCGTCTTGTTCCGTTTACTCCGGTACAGCTATTAACCCGGTCTGCTGAGAGTGGATAAGCCCGGGTGACGAGGGTGAATCTTTTAAGCCATGCTAAATCTAGAGCTCGAATTACAATTCGAGGTGGCCTCCCGCTTTTTTTATTTTTATTTTTTTTACGATCTCTCTTATTTGTTGTTGTTGTACTTCTGCACCGGCTGCGAGTCTATTGTGCTCTCGGGGGTCGGATTATAGGACATTTACTATCGATCTCGTTAACACGTCGAGATTCGTTGGCCAGCTATCCAGGAATGCTAAAGTTAAGCCAAGCTTACCTAAACTCACTATATATATATATATATATATATATATATATGCATATATACGAAAAAGGAAAGTGACAAAGGTATCGGCGATACCATTTCGATAGGTCGAATTAGTGCAGAAAAATAGCTGATCGTGCATGATTTTCGATTGAATTTTCTCGAAACGATTCACCAACATAACGACAATAATAATTCTCGAAATTCATTGTTGAATCGAAATCGGTTATTTCAGTGAAATAACCGAAAGCTTTGAGCGTATAATCTCGATGGAAAATATATCAGGTTGAGGACGGTGCGTTGGTAGCAAGTGAATTCTGGATTTCTCCTACACCCCCATATATATATATATATATATATATACTATATATACCACTCCCCCCCCCCCTCTAACCCGGGCGGATGGAGTCGGTTATCAGCTTTTGTGAATTCGTAATCGAGTCAGTCGTTAATCTTACGGGGATTAAATAGACGTAATCGGCTTTCACGAAGCCGGCCACTAAATTGGCGAGAGTACGGTGAGAGTACACTGCCTCGCGGCTCAGGCAGTCGGGCATCACGCAATATTAAGCTTTTATATCCTGGGTCGAATGTACCTCTTTTTTCAATTTTTGTTATTGGATATATCCGCGACTATCAATTGGATAAAACAAATAAAAAAATCTATGCAATTTATATTTTTCGATCGAACGTCGATCCGTCGTTACGATGCAGCAATAAAGACTGATTACAAACGACCGCGACACATGTCAATTTGTGAAATATTATCGAAATAATGGAGGAAGAAAAAAAAAATAAGGGAAAACGTAACGGAATCGTCGGTCTTCAGTTTCGTTTTCTCTCCGTTCATTTGTCTTTCCGGCTCTTCGAACCCGTCCAAGGGGAACGATGTGTTTTTCATGAGGATTTCTTCGCGGCAAGTTCTTTCTTTTTTTTTTCCTAAGCCCATTTCCTCGTCAGATAGACACGATAGGGTCGTTGCTCGTCGGTTCATCGAAGCAGACAAAAAAAAAAGGAAAGAAGCATCCCGTTTCCTGAGCATCCGAAAGTCCAACTCGCCGCTGACCGAACGCTCGGTGGGCGTGTGTGGGCCTAATCCACTTTCTCTAGCTAATGGTCCAAGCTAAATGCCGTTAGACCGTGTGTGTGTGTGTGTGTGTTTTCTGCTTCCGACGCTCCCGGGCATATGTCGAAACTTCCCTCAACCTCCCCGACAAAACGACGATTAGTTTACCTGCCTCCCCAACGTAACACAGTTTCAACGTTTGAGCGATATTACGACAGGAAAATCTCGTCCATATTCCACCCGCTAATCGGTCTCTTGCGTTTCCCTCTATCCCTCCGTTTGACCTCAGAGCTTATGAGTTTTGCTCCCTCGTGGAGGAAGCTTTCATCTGGCGAATAAAAAAAAATCGAGATTTTAATGAAAACGTGTTCGGAATGTTCCAAAACATCGAAAAATCATATTCAGGAAAAATGTCCGGATGTACGTGTGTGTGAATCAAACACGAAAAATTCAAACCTATACCAGTTTGAATTTTTCACGTATCTTCAACATTTTATTAAAAACATGATCTGTTGTTATTTTATACGCCATTTTTAATTTCTTCAAAAATCTGCGCACTCAAGCTCTTAAAATTTTTTAGCTATCTGGCTAAAAACGCGTACACAGATTGAGTATGATCGACCGATGATATATATGAAATTGCGAGAGGATCGATCGAACCATTTAAATTTTATTAACTTTTTTCTTTTATTATTCACGCTTTTTTTAATTGATCTTTGTACTTGAAAAAAGGATTTTATTCATAAAAGTAGCGTTCGTTTCATCTTATTCTTACCGTTGTCAGGATGTATTTTTTTTTTTTTTGTGATCAAATTAATATTCATTTCATTTGAATTTTACTGCCGTTCAGTTCCAATGTACGGTATATCGCGATAATTCATTAGTTCCATTCCCTCCTTCTCCCTCCGTCCATCCCTCGAACGGGCGGAGGCGCTTCCTCGGAGGGCGTCTTGTTTCCCCTAAGCATCGTTTGTTCAGCCTATGCATAATCCGGTGGTATCTCGAGGTAGTAAATCCCTTTAAGTATGAAGGAGTAGAAACCCGCATCTTACCAACCAGGTGAGGATAAATTTCAACACGTGCTTCCGCGAACCCGGCAAACCGGCTCTCCTGCGAGAGAGTGTTTCTGCATGAGACTCCTTGATATACAGCGGCTCCTTCTTATTTGGAGTTCCCTCATAAATATCGCGATAATGGTAGATCAAAAAATAAATTAAATAAAACATAAAAAAAATTAATAACTAAAATAATTGTTAAAATCCCTGACCCTACCTGGACTTCACTCTCATCAATAATTCCCCTTCGGTATAATCTGCATCACCGTTGACACGGCAATAAAAATAGTTTTTAAAAATGGGATCGAGAAACACAATAAATAAAAAAAAGAAAAAAAATCTCGTCGATTTTGCTCGGTGATGGATCTGTTTCAATTTTTTACGTGGCCCTTCGCGACGCCAAAGTCTGAAGTGTAAGAACCGCCGCGTTTATAACGCGAAGCATCAGCGGCAAGAGCCACAGACACCCGAAGACACGCGCACACAGAGACACAGGAGAAGAACTCGTGGAGAAAACTCGTATATTCTGCCAGGCCCACCCACCGCGGAGGACAAGAAAGCTTAAGCATGAAAAATACGCGGTTGGGGATCGAAGCCAATACCTCGATAACGTGAGGACGATTTATCACAATAGAGGAGACGGTATATATCCGGTGTTCAGCTGCATCGTGTAGCATTTATAAATCGTACTTTCTTTCCGAGTTCGGGCAAAAGACGACGGTATGAAGGAAAACTCGGCAAACCCGACCCCTTCCCTCCTCTCCCCCCCCTCTCTTGCGCCCGTCGAACAGCTTCGAGAACATAGCACCGGCATTTACGGTGCAATTCATATTCTTCGAGATATGTTGCTTTACCAATCGAGTAATTCACATATTCCCGAGGTAAACAAATATATTTACCGCGTTTTGAGGCTTTCGAAGACAAAACATAGATTAAAGCGATTCATGCTTTAGAACTTCGGGAGACAAGAATTTGCAAATCGACTGCCGTATTCCTTATTCCGATAAAAAAAATTGTATACAAAGTTTAAAATTTTTTAAGTTGTATTTTTATTTGATTCTGATTTTTAATCTTACGAGTGGATTTCGTAGTTTTGAAAAACTTTTTTGTCCGCAAAAGCCCACCATTTTTTTCGTGTTGATATTACAAAAAATATTTGTAAAAGTAACAAACATTTTTGGAGAATAAATTTTTTTTTGTCGTAAAATTTACCACAAAAGAATTATCAACGTTTGTAGGCAGGAACGTTGCTGCCTATTTTACTGTATGTGTGTACATAACTAAGACGCACCAGCATACGCATTATCTATGCATCGTTGCTTTTTTCTGTTCATACATTTTTTTGTATCAAATTTATTAAATTCAAAGCAGCTAAACCAGTAAAAAAATAATTTACCGAGAAACGAGGTTGAAGGTGAAGCCTACCATTTCGAAGTCAGGATGACCCGCTTCGTACCCGAAAGGTACGAAGCTCAAAAAATGGTCACTCTCATAAATTTTTCAATTTAATCCCGTGCCGTTTAATCTCCGAAGTGACTCCGCCGAGTTTCACGCGTTTTAAAGCTCCCCTCGTACACGTAACCCGTTAAAGGTTTAAGACTACGGATGAGCGAAGTTTGCGAACGATATGCAAATGCAAGTCGAAACTACCCGGAAGGACAATGAAAGCGCTTTGTCACGAGCGACATTGTCGAGTGTCGTCGCCAAACGACGCGAGTCCTTCGTCCCAGTAAAGTTTCGCGATACATAACTTGACACTTTGTTATGCTCTCTGTGCGACGAAACGTCTCGCCTACGGTCGTGTTCGGACGGTTTTCGCGCGGAGTGTCAAATAACGTCGAACATCGTATTACGGAAGGTCGGAACGATAAGTTCATATTTATACGGATAGCTCGGGAAATACGGGTGCGAAACGGCGGTAGCGGGTTTTCCTTAACGGTGATCGTCCATTCTTTCTCGGTGGGAGGATCTCTGTATATGCGACTTCTTGGCTCTTTTTTTCGCATGGTAAGAGCTTACTTATCCCGTCCGCCGGAATCGATCACGAGTCCGAGATGCTGGAGGGAGGATCAGACGCCGTTAAAGGGGATGAACATTCGATGGTCTTCGGCGACTGGATGTGTAAGACCGTGCGGGCAAATTTTGTGCGGAGGATCCGAGGCGAAGTCCAAAAAGCTGTGGTATCGCGTTCCTTAACATTCCCGAGAGCCATACTTGGCGGGTAAGACGTGCACGAAGAAACTTTGAGCACCTCAAGTTTCAAATTTTCGTGAGAGACTATGAAGTACTATACATTGGAGTGCAAGTGGTGAATATGGTCCACCCCGATTAGCATCGCTGTACATAAACCACGTTTCGACCGGGCTATATTCACGACATTTACGCTAGAAATAAATTGCCACAGGCAGATAGATAGCGTACTCTCACACCACTCACTATTGTGTATGTATATAGTTTGTAAAAAGAGCTCAGTCCCGTAAATATAATAATAAATAATTTATAAATAAATTTACTTTAACATAATTGTATAATAGTATGTAATAATATAAATCTCTCGAGAGATAATTCCCTACAGATAATGAGATAATTCAGTACACAAATGTCAGTAACAGAAACATAAGCATAAACATAATGGTAAAACATACATATGATCATTCGATAGTCTTCGACGACTGGATGTGTGAGACCATTCGGGCAAATTTTGTCCGGAGGATCCGAGGTGAAGTTCAAAAAGAGTCCCGTAACATTCCCGAGAGCCGTACTAGGCGGGTAAGACGTGCACGAGGAAACTTTGAGCACCTCCAGTTTAAAATTTTCGTGAGAGACTTTATGAAGTACTATAATTATAATCATAAATATTATGAAGTACTATAATATTTATGAAGTATTGGGTACAAGTGGTGAATATGGTCCACCCCGATTAGCATCGTTGTAAATAAATTATACTTGGACCGGGCCATATTCACCATTTACCTTAACATAATTGAATAATAGTATGCAATAATTCAAATTCTCGTGAGATAATTCGAAATACTATACATAAGATAAAAGTGGTTAATATGACCGAGCCCAACACGCAAGTCAATGATACATGCACCGGGCCACATTCACCACATTTTCCCTCACATAATTCTATAATAATAGTACGTGATAATTCAAATTCTCGTGACAGAATTTGAAGCACCATGATAAACGACCTACCGTCCGTTTGGACCAACTAAATAGAGGCTGCAGAACAGCGGATCCAGTACCGAGGTGCCAGTAACAGAAACATAGGGTACATAGAGATAAAGACAGAGGGAGAGAATAAAGGAGGAATTCCTCGGAGTATAAAGGCTCGAACGAGGGTTGAACACAGGGATAGTATCAAAGATAAACTTCGGGGAAGCTCGTCGGGAATTCGTTTATCTTTGGCCATCCGACATTCGTTGAAGTTTGGCCGGGCGCGCTGCGCGGTTTCGCTCGCTACTCGTCAGATGACGATATTAGCTCACCCGAGGCTCGCTCTCCTTCCTCGTGCCTCTATACATCTGGATGGTTCCTCCTCGCTGGAGGAACGTAAAAGTCACCGACTGCTAGCGAGAACAAATAGCCGTGACGCTGGGAAAACCAAAAGAAAGGCACACGAATGTTCTTCATGTACGCCCCACCGCGGTTGTACCCACTCTCGTAAAACTCCCCCCCTTTCCCTCCACTTCCCGTCACAAGTCTGCGTTCACCCCGTGTTTGCACAAAGTTCTTTACCACTGTTCTACCCGTTCTGTGAAAGCGGTATTAACTGACGTTAATTAATCTATGTGACACTCGTGACGTGGATCGTTCAATTCTATACGTACACTGATGATTGTAATTTTTTTTTTTTAAATAGATCCAACCACGTATATAATGTATAATATACTAGAGCGTTGAGTATCTCCAATATTTACTTAGAATAAGGACTTCGAATCAACACCAGGGGCAGGGGCCCCAAGAGACTTATAATAATTAAGCCAAGGCCAGAAACCGCCGACCGGGCAACCCTAGATTGGTGGCATTGGCATTTGTCCTCGGTCTTGTATCCCTGACCTCATTATTGACCGTTCTGAGCCTATTAGAACCCCCTCTGAGCCTATTATTGACCACCCCTAACCCTACTATTGAAGCCCCTAATTCTGTTAATGATTGGACCTAACACTATTATTGATCCCTGACCCTGTTAATGACCGACTGTGATCTTATTAATGACCCATTCTGACCCTATTAACGACCCATTCTGACCCTATTATTGATCCACTGACCCTATTATTGGACCCACGGACCCGATTATTGACCCCTTCTGACCCTATTCTTCATCCCCTCTGTCCCTATAGTTGGCCCACTTTAACCCTATATTGACCCTCTCTAACCTTATTATTGATAAGCCATCTAGATTCTTGAACATGGCGGCGGCGGCGAAATATTTTTTAATCATAGCAAGATAAGTTACTGTAAGTATATTATATGTATGATGTATTAAAATTCTATCTCAATGCAATGGTGGACATTTTTTGTTTCACACGAGCGAAAATTTAATCCGCTGTGATTTTCTCAAGAAAATCCAATTTCGTACGAGCATAAAAAAGAAATTACAGGGGCAGACTAATCTCTTCACTGATTAATCAGTGATGCTATACAAGGTTCATTTCAGGACTTTGACAGTCGGATCCGTGAAATTTTAATGTCGCGCATTAAAATTTGTAAAACTGTATGTCTGAGCGGAGCGTAAGACGGGGATCTGAGTATATTGCGCAATGGTTTTACGTCGGCTATGTTTCACGGTCGGGCCCGGGGGTAGTTCTGCGAATGAGAAAGAGAATAAAACGGAGTGTGCTTTGCCGCGGAGAAGTTGGATAAAAATAAGAGTCGAAAGACGTCGGCGAGAGGCCGGAGGGTGGGCGGGGTAGAGAACAAAATTTTTAGTACTAGACGATATTAGAAGGCATAAATTCTGGGCATATATCAACCGGCACGAGGCAGGGTAGGAAAGCTATAATGGATATACATATATACGTGTACACAAACACATGTGCCATAATTTTTTACGCCCACATGTATACGTGCACTTACACTTTTACGTATACATGTAGATGTGAGATATTTACATGAATACATAAGAGTGCACATAGCCGTATATTTCCGTTTAATGTGCCAGACGTTTCATTAGTTTTGGGGACACGGACGGTATATAGGTGCTACTTATATCCAAGTAAAAACAGCGCACGCATTTTTTTTCTCAGCGTCTGCTGTATATATTATGCAGTCTCTTTTATTTTTTTTATTTTTTTTTGTGCAAGTTTCGTACGACGACGACCGTATTAAAGAGTTTTATATAATTCAGCAACTTTCGCGAGGCCCCTTCCAGAAACATCTCTGTCGCATCACTTTTCGTCTAATGCGGCCTCGTCGGTGTTTCTCATTCCGCCGAGGTGTTTACCGTCCGGCGCAATTCCGAGCGAGCCAGCCCGCATCTGCGGTTCCGGTACGGCTCTGCGGTACGTTACATTGTCCGCGACACCGTTCATCAGGATCGTTCGCTCGGGTCATACATCCAGCTAACTTGTCCGTTTCGCTTCGCACCCCCCTTTGCACGAATTTGGCCTTTCCATTAAACGGAGGCTATACCGACGGCCGCGGTCCTCTCGGATTACCGTCGCACCTACGCACGAGTTACAACCCAAAGTCAGCCGGTAAACCTTTTTTTTTTAATCGGGTAAACAAATTTGAAGATGTTCCAGCTTGAGATCCATTCGCAGATTGTTGTAGACATATCGCACGTCTCACGGGTAAAAAAAGGTGAAAATTTCGATTTTCAACTTTTATGAGGAAATTATGTGAACATGGAAATGTTCAACTTTTTTCAACGTCAACGTCGTGTTTGACTCTTATGTCGAATACTTATGTGAAAAAAATACACCAACATTTCACAATCTTATAAAATCTAAACGGTTCGATCCATCTTCGCAAAATTTAATACGAAACATTGCACGGTGTTGGTCCATTCCGGTGCAAAATTTCAGCTCGATACCTCCATATTTACTCCGATGAATTTTTAGTCATTTTTCAAAAAAGAAAAAAAATTGGAACTATGGAAAATGGAAACTATTAACTGACTTAAATGATTAAATGATGAGACTTAAATTTTCTGTATATAAAGTACATCCAATTAAACACAAACAAATACTACTGCAGATAAGATAAATCGATGATGTTACTAAATTTTTATTTTATAAGAATTCACCGACATTCGAAAGGTTCGATAGAGCGAAAGAATTTCGTGGTGGTGAGTATTTTTTTTTTTTTACTTTTCGACCATCCACTTTTGATCTTCGACCTTCTTATTTGCAGGTCGACCAATAAGTGAATAGGGAAAAAAAGGGGGTGGAGGTCCGACTACGCTAACCCCGACGAAAAGTCAGCAAGAAAAGTATCCACTGTGATACAGCGATATACGTGTATACTGTGGGCGGAAGGTGTCCCGAGGCATCGACGATAGATCGTATACTGTGTACAGCAGTGGGGTAAGGGAGTTTGCCACAAGACGGCGAAAGCCCCGGGTCGTTTGTTTGTTTCGCCGGAGCCTCGTGAGATGAAGTTCAGCGTCGAGAGGGAACGACGGCGAGAAAAAAGTCCTTCTCATTCTAGCTGTATACTGAAGGGGAAAAAAGCCTTTGCCAGACAGCGTAAAAAACCCTTCGAAGATTTGCAGTTTCGCGAGCCCAGATAATTCAATCTCTTCGAAGACGCTTTTTTTTCTTAATTCATTGTCGATGAAGGTGACTTTGATCAAGCCGTACGAGACGAAAGACGTATCGATTTCCCACCCAAAAAAAAAAGAATTATAATTTACCGGCGAAGTCGTCGAAGAAAAAAAATGCAGACACCTATTTCTTAAATATCTTTGACAATCAAATTTTTTAAAAATATCTTTAATTTTTCACGGAATAGGAATGCATGCAAAAGAAACTTTTTCAGACATAATTATAATTAATTATGCGTGAAAACTCCAAAAGTAAAAAAATATATTTTTTAAAACTATTTTTTTTTAATTGAAATATTATTTTTTAAGTATATCGAGCCATTGAGAATTTTGTTTATTTTATTTCTTTCAACGAGAAGGAGGCTTTGAACTTGGGAGCTTAATCTCGATATCCAGATCCGTGACAATAAGTATCGCTAACACGGTACTAAATCGAGAGTCAGAGTTTTTGGGAATTCGTAGGTGGGATCGAGAATGTATTGTCGGGATTGATTTGTTTTGCTGGGTCGACGCCAGACATGAGTTTTCGTAGTGACGTTCGAGGCCATTCAGTCGGTACACGAGCTACCGATGTTGCTGGCAACATCGTATCGGGTCTGCAAACAAAACAAAAAAAAATAGTGAAATAAAAAACCTAAAACAGAACTGGGTGGTCGCCCGTCGATTCGATCTCGCGCTTTCGTATGTCTGGCAGTGGGCCGAACACACCAGCGGGACGTTACACAGGGAGGCCCGCTCGATTACTCGCTGGAAACTCCGTGGATCGTTCGGGGAAAGGTTGAAAGGAAGGAATCTGTACGAGGAATCGCGTGTGGTCAAGTCCACAGACCGGGCTGGTACGCGATTGGTTCGATCACGTACACTTCGAGTATCGTTCGGCGAGAGTTGGGCTTGAAAGCCCAACCGACGATACTACTTCACGCAGAAGGGTAGGAAACTAAGCTTTCGCTGCGAGAGCGAGCGGCGCTACGAGGGTTTCGAGATCGCGGGATTCTCTTCGCCCGACCATTCCTTTTTTTTTCCTCTACATTTTCCTTTTTCAGTCTCTCTCCGAGACGTTCTCTTTCCCATCCGCATCACTCACCCTCCTTCGCCATTCACTGACGATACGACGACCTAGATACCTCGAGAGGAGAATCTTCCGGGATCAATCTTCCCTTGTAACGCGCTACCAAACGGCTCGCTCCGGGCTCACCTTTCTTCGGTGCTCTTTTAACTTGCATCCTTCCCGCTTCCATCTTATCTCGATTAATTCGGCCCGAGGAACTTTCGACTGCGTCGAACGCTTTACCGATGTCCATTTCTTTTATGTGTAAGTAAATAGATACAATTATGCACCAGCAGCTTCAATTACACCTTTGAATAAGCGAGACCTCAAAGCCAAGCGTTTTGATCCGAAGCTGAAAGAAAAATTAATTTCGCAGCCACTGGACCTCAAAAAGAAGAGTTAATTTTTTCAATAAAAAGAAGAGTTAATTTTTTCAATAAAAAGAAGAGTTTATTTTTTCAATAAAAAGAAGAGTTAATTTTTTCAATAAAAAGAAGAGTTTATTTTTTCAATAAAAAGAAGAGTTTATTTTTTCAATAAAAAGAAGAGTTAATTTTTTCAACTTTTTTCGGGACCAATTATCCGTTGTAAGGCGCTACCAAACGGCTTGCTCCGGGCTCACCTTTCTTCGGTGCTCTTTTAACTTGCATCCTCCCCGCTTCCATCTTATCTCGATTAATTCGGCCCGAGGAACTTTCGACTGCGTCGAACGCTTTACCGATGTCCATTTTTTTTATGTGTAAGTATATAGATACAATTATGCACCAGCAGCTTCAATTACACCTTTGAATAAGCGAGACCTCAAAGCCAAGCGTTTTGATCCGAAGCTGAAAGAAAAATCAATTTCCGAGACACTGGACCTCAAAAAGAAGAGTTTATTTTTTCAACTTTTTTCGGGACCAATTATCCCTTGTAACCCGCTACCAAACGGCTTGCTCCGGGCTCACCTTTCTTCGGTGCTCTTTTACCTTGCATCCTCCCCGCTTCCATCTTATCTCGATTAATTCGACCCGAGGAACTTTTGACTGCGTCGAACGCTTTACCGATATCCACTTTATTATGTATAAGTAAGTAAATAAACTTATCCACTTCAACTGTACTTTTGAATATACGAAGCCTCAAAACCAAGCACTTTGATCCGAGGCTTAAAAAGAAATCAATTTCCGAGACTCGTCGAAAAAAACGTTTATTTCAGCAACTTTTTTTTAAATCTGGAAGGAATCAACGCTTCTTCAATTTTTTGGATAGCGAATAGGTGAGAAACATTTATCGGGAGCTTCGGTGACTCCGACTATTTTCCACCGTCGTGGCCCGAATCCACTCGACTCTCATTCAGCGAAGGAATTCAAGATTGTACAAAGGCAACCCCGATGGGTAGGTACGCCTGTCCGGGAGTATTCAATTTTGGATTCGATTTCCGGTGTAGCCGTAGGTGGAGAGAGTATCGTTTGCGTGGGAGGAGTAGGGGGGGGGGTGGTATATGGTGATCCTGAGGAACAAGGCTTCCAACTTTGGCCTCAAAACCCGTTAGTGGCCCAGGATATTGGCTGACAAGGACGAACCGTGTTTGTAATGGAGATCCTGAGCTCCGTCGTACAGTTTGATCCTTCAGTTCGCTCGTACGGTCGACCAGTTAGTTGTGTGCCCAGTCGTCCCTAGACCAAACGCCGTTCATTCTCGTACTACTTGTATCTTTGTACAGACGCTAACCACCCCTTCTGTGTGCCAACATCCTCCATTTCCGGCGGAACACTGGCAGCCCCCGAACGATAAAGCCGTCTCTCCACCGAATCTCCTTCATACGAATCAACCTAACTCTCATATCCAGTTCGCTTATTGTTGGCTATCGCGTGAGTATGTGTTTAATTAAAGTTTCGTCCGGTTTTGCGGTGTCCAGGCTTTGACTAGATCCAAGGGTTGCTGGACCACCATTGGATGCAGTGCCGGAAAGGGATTGCTAAAATCATCGCTTATAATACGGCTCGTAAGGGCGATACTTATTTGACCCATTCATTTTTTTACACCATCGCGGAGTATCGTTTTAGGAAGATTTAAATACAAACGTGTTATCGCAACGATTGGAAGTGCACGTAGCTGTCCATCATGATGCTATTGATAGGTTGTTCTTGATATCTTGCTCGATGTCTTAATGGATTCGAAGATATCAAGCAAGACATCTGGCAAGGACATTCAGCAAGGCAGAAAAACGGGGCATCAATGACGGGCAGTATACAGGGTCGAGTGATCCTACTTTTCCAAGTTTGAAGGGCGACTGTGATTAATGTAAGCGCGAAGTTACACGGCAAAGACCGCACATAGCAAAGTCGAGAGCCGGGAGGTTTGTGAGCGAAGGACTAAATTTGCATCGGTAATTACTCGGCGAAGAGTCGACTCACGCAATGTTCGAGGAATCTTGGTACATCAATCCAACGTGAAATTTACGCGGAGACAATTCCCACTCCGACGACATCATGGGGTCCACCTCTTAATAACATTAAGCGGAAGTTTACGATGTCGAAAGTCGTAACGATAAAATGCAGGATGGTAAGAACCATAGTGAAAATCCATGTCGAGTGGGGCAATGTGGCGCAATAAAAGTCTCTCGCGGGAGGGCGTACCGTATAGCGGGTTAAGGATTTGTGCTACAGGAAGGCTTGCAGCTTCCGAGTTGAAGTGGAAAATTCTATTGGTCACTCAAATGGCTCGTTGCCCACGCCGGAAAACCCCACCGTTCTTTTGCTTTTTCACGATCCTTCTTCTGTTTCATTTTCTTTGGTTTTCTTTTTTTTTTCTTCTTCTATCCGTTGATATTTATATCTACTCCCGAGAGCAACAGCCCACCCCGTTGCAACTCCCGTGAGTTAACAAGACCGCGAAAGAGGCTTTTCGAACGACAGATAAATGGGTGAATTATTTTGGCTGTAAAAAGTTTTAACGAGCTTTACAAAGTGTTGCCGGGTCTCGTCGTTACAACGAAGCCGCGCACCAGTGTCACGGAGCGACGGTGCACGCACACGTACGTTCGTACAATCTCGGCGCTTCGCTCGGACAAGTCAAATAAACCATCCAGAAAACTAAGTAGCATAATGTTTCCGTTATTGCGGGGACGGGGAGAGAGAGCGGTAGGTCCTCGTCTCTCGCTTTCCGTGAGAGAAGAAATTCCATTATTCCACGTCGCTTTATAGCATTAAAATAACTTCTTCCTCGAAGATAGTAACAAGCGGACGACTTATCTCAGAAGTCGGTGATTAATTGCGGAACTTTTATCGTTTCGTAATCGCGTGATTTCCCGAACTCCCCTCCTAGTCCCCGAAGACTGAGACGCTGGGACGGGATTCTACATATCGATTATAAATGCATTTTCATTTTTTTTCTTATTTTCGATTCAGTTTTTCGCCGTATATACAATAATGTTGTTATTCGACGTTACAGCTGATTGCGAATTATCTTTAACAATAAAAATAAAGTAGAACGTATCAATGATTCGTTTTGATGGGAAATTCTCTTTGCAGTTTCCAACGTGATTGGCATTTCCAAACGTCATTACAAAAGTGTTGACGGGGTGCCTAAGCTTTCTTACACTATATCACAAATATCTAGGTGATAAAAATTAGTTACGATTAATGTCGCTCTTCCCCAGTGTGAGAGAAATTCAGTTGTCACGTACAAGTATTCTCTAGCTCTGTCGCCGGTAGTTTCACCCTGAATTTCATGGAGTCGGGCGGTGGCAAGTTGTGTTGCTCGCAGAGTTCGCGATACGCGATGGGATCGAATACTTTTTTGATTCGCTTAAGCGCAGGCTCCGTGCTTTCCACGGGTTCGTCCATTGACAGTTTATGGACGTTTTGATATCGCAGTTTCTTCACGATCTGAGCGAACGGTCGAACCTTCAGTTCGGAGACTTTGTAGGTCCCAGCTGGTAAGCTATCGACGTTGGGGTTCGAGAAGTCTTCGATAGGTTTCGGCTTTTCGACGTCCTTCTCGGTTTTCGTTGGCATGACATTGAAGTCGTAAGTCGTTACAGGTATCATCACACTCTCGAAGTCCATGGCCGCGTTTGCGTCAACGTCCTTCGCCGCGATCGGTAAATTCCCGACGAAGAGACTCAGCTGTTGTAAGGCAGCCGACGAAGAGCCAGCGCTCTCTCCGTTCGACGAATCGTCGCTCGGCTGATTGTCATCGACGATCAGACCATGAATGTTCACCTCGTGAGCTCGCAGAACCTTCTTGTTCATGAACACGATGTCGCAGATTCCGCAACGAACGACTTGCGCTTGGAAGTTCTCTGAAGTCCCCTTGACGCTATCGCGCAAGCCTGAAGTTGAGGTAGCTTCGCCCGCTGGCTGTGGGTTGTTGGAACTAGCTTGTTCCCAAGGCTTCGAAGATTTCGTCCACTGATCCGGACGATTTATTATTCGGTAGCGCCTTTTATGAACTTGCCCGTTTGGTAGCAGTCTGCTAGTTTTTCTAGAGTCGTAAATATGATCGTAAGTGGAATGGAGACGCCTGCCCGATGGATCGTTCTCAACGGTAGTGAGAGTGTTGCCGATTTTCCGGATTACAACAGGACACGATGGATGCATTGTGTTTTTATGTACGCTCAGGAGATTCTCGCTCACAAAATGCATATCGCAAATTTCGCACTTCACGGAATCAATGAAAATGCAGGAAACCTCGGGCGAATCTACAGGCAGATTGGCAGGCAAATTTGCAGGAGAATCCTCAAGGAAATCAACAGGCGAATACCCAGGTAAATCTGCAGGCGAATACCCAGGTAAATCTGCAGGCGAATACACAAGTGCATCTTCAGATGGATCTTGTTTCATGTTGTGAGCGATCGTCAGATGCTCGTGCATTCCCTCGAGCGTAGGATATTTTTCTTCACAATCGGGACATTGGTAACTCATCGATAATTCGTCCTCGAAGATTTCCGTATGAAGCCGAGGCCAAGTGCTTGTCTCGTGGCGTTGTTCTTCGGGCTTTCTCTGATCAGGAAGACCCAGCACGTACCGATTCGATCGTTGCTCGTTTGCCGAACCAGATTGAAAGAACGAAACGATCGAAGGAAGTTTCGGATGAGGAAATGATCTGTTCGGAGACTTCAATTGTTGCGAGTTATCGGTGCTTTGGTCCTCATTTCGATGGAGACCGGGTGATCTTTTGTGCAGATGAGCCTCGTGCGATGTCTTGGATTGCAAAGTCTCGAATCCCTCGTTGCACGTTGGACAGAAGAATTTGTCGATATCGTTGCGATAATGTTTCTTCTTGTGTTCCTCGTAGATGCTCAACCAGGCGAATCTTCTGCCGCAAAGTTCACACATGTATTGGCCCTCGTCCGAAAACAGTGCCGTGTGCCTCGCGAGTTCGGCCGGTCCGCGCAACATCAATAAGCAGATCGCGCACTTCCAACCTGTCTCCGGCTCTGATCCGACAATTTGTCCGTTGTTGCGACACTCGTTGTTTGGAGTTCCCTCGATTTTTATGAAGTTTCGCGCGTCGGCGTTTTCAAGGATATTTTTGTCGGGAACGATGGTCTCCGGCGTGTGCGAAGAATCACCGAAAGAGCTTCTTATTCTGAAACTCGCCAGTCCGCTGATTATCGAACTGTTGGTTGGAACGTTGAGCTCGTATCTCAAGCTGCGTATAAACTTCTCCGAAGACGCTATGTTCTTCTCGAAGTAGAATTCCGACGGCTCTTTGCTAAAGTGAAAATGCTTGACGTGCGACACCCAAGCCGATCGTGTCTGGAATCTCTCCTTACATCGGCGACACTTGACGCCGTCCTGGATAATAGTACTTGAGTGATTGAGAGACAGATGATCGAGGAGTATCGAAGCCGTTCGGCACCTCCTCGAACACTTGTTGCAGACGAATTCGCCGTCATTGAGGTTCTCGATTTCATGAGCTGCCAGAAGTACCGGAGATGGAAAGGTGATGTCGCAGATCTTGCAGGTATCGGCGACGTTGAGAGGACCGACTTTCTGGCTGTTGTTTCTCCTAGAGTCGGACAGGTTCATCATGCATTGAGCCTCCATAGCGGGTATTCCGTGAACGTGGCACAGATGAGCGTGCAAATGCATACTCCACATGAAGCCCTCGCGACAAACCGTGCAGTAGTGCGTGAAAGCGTCTCGCGATTCGCTGGTGTAATGAACGAGCTTGTTGTGACGATGGGCCTGGTACTGGCCGGCGAACTCTTCGAGACAAATGCCGCACTCGATAATCTCGCTCCTGGTGTAATAAACTAGATGATTGACGAACCGCTGACCGCTAGTGAATTCGTGACCGCAAACATCGCATTCCCTGGTAGTTTCGTCGTCGGACACGTCCGAGTCGGTCATTGGGAGTTCGTCGAGATCCGAGTCGCTGGTCACTTCGTCGACGAATGAAACGCCGTCGCGATGGAAGTGCATTCGGTGAATACGTTCCGCCGACATTATGGTGAAGCCTTGATCGCAAATACGGCAGTAATATGGATAATGCTTCGCAGGATCGCGTTTGTGGGTCGTCTGAATGTGACCGCTCAGAAGTCGCGTTCCGTTGAAAACAGTACCGCAGAGTCTGCACTGGTGTTTCTCGGGACGCGAGTACTTTGCTTCGTGCGTGGCTTGGTTTTGGGCGCTTAAGAACACTGTGTCGCACACGGTACACATATGAGATCGGTTCACTCTGTGATGTCGTTTGTAACGCTTACGAACACGCGTCGTTGCGGAGATGTCTTTCGATACGACGGCCTTCGAACGTTCGCAGTCGAGAGTCCGATGATACTGCAAGCACGTTTTCAACCAGAACGTTGCGCCGCACTTGTCGCAACCGAAGTTCGTTGGCAACGGATTGCACGCGCTGTGCGAAGCCTCAGGTAAACTTTTTACCACGAGAACTTTGATAGCGTATTGATAAAAATGTCGGTGAATCGCCGTCTGCCCAACGAGTTCCATACCGCAAACGCAAAAAGTCTTGTTTTCGGTGTACACGAAGTGACGCTCACGATAATGACGCAGCATAGCCTGTCGGGTTGAAAAAGTTTTGTCGCAAACTATCGATGGAACGACGGTGTGACGCAATTCGATGTGCATCAGCCTGCTGGCATGAGTGTCGAAAGATTCGATGCAGTGCTCGCACGGAAATAGCGTCGGTGGACCGCTGACGATTTTACGATACTTCGGTTTCGCCACCGAGAGATCGATCAACGGTGCGATATCTACGGGTTTACGAGTAAACAAAGTTCCGGGAGAAGGAGACTTGGTATTCTTCGCTGGGCCTCGTCGTCGGTTCTTTTTTTTATTCACGTTCAGTCGCGCCAATGGCACGTAACAATCCTTGCACGAATGTAAGGCGTTCAGTTCCGCTTCTCGATCAATCTGTATCGTGTGCCCATCTGTGGCAGCGCCGTCGCGATTTAATTCTCCTGCGACAGGCACGACTGCATTCGCTGAGTTACTTTCGATGAAACTATTTTCATCGGTCTTCTCAACCTCTTCGGGATGCTGCGGGCGAGCGAGAGATTTTCCATTCTGGTCCTTTTCTTCCGATACAGCCGATGTTGCATCGCTCGGTAGAGTTTCGACTTCGTTGAGCTCCAGGCGCATCTTCACGAAAGATGAAGAACTCCGATCATTAACCGATACATCGGATTGCACAGTGACTTTCTGCGAGGGTGTATCTTTCTCGTTATGGAATATCGTCTCGTCCAGCCTCGATGACTCATCATCTTTGTTGTTCTCATCAGTGATATGATTTTGAAAATCTATCGGTGGAGCGGTCGCATTGGTTTCTGAACCTTGCGTTTCGGAAGTATTATCCTTTGGAGATTTTGGTTCGAACATGTTCTTCTCGGAAGACTTTGTTTCGGTTATATTACTCTCCAGAGCCATTGTTTCGGTTACATTACTTTCTGGAGCCGTTGTTTCAGTTATATTACTCTCTGGAGCTTTTGTCTCGGTAACTGTAATATTCACAGCATCGTTTTCAGTAGTATCGATCTCTGCAACTGCTGCCTCGGTATCTGTAAAATTTACAGTATTGTTTTCAGGAGTATCAATCTCTGAAGCCATCGTTTCTGTAATTTCATTGGCCCGAGCCTTTATTTTATTGACATTAATGTCTGGGCCCTCCACTGTAGTGAAGTTATTTTCCGAAGGTATTGTCAAAAGAGTGTTCTGTTCCGGAAGTATCTTTTCAGAAATATCATTCACCGAAGGCTGCATCATTGAGGGATTTTTGGTCTCCGGAGGTATCGTCGCAGAACCATCGCTCTCCAGAGGTATCGTTGAGGAGTTATTATTCTCCAAAGTAACCGTCGAAGAACTAACATTCTCATGGTTCTCTGGTTCTGTTGTACACTCTTTGATATTTTCTGCCACTCTCGCTTTGCTCCTCCTTACCGTATGTTTTTCTTCATTCTTTAACTTCTTTTTATGTTTTTCAACAGAACCCGCTGTGACTATTGTGGTAGTGTCAGCTTCGGAAGCGAATAAGTTTGGATAAAGATTTTCCCATTCTTCATGATAGTGACACATATGCGACCTTAGAAAATAGTTTTTATTAAAAAACTGGCTGCAAACTGGGCACTGAAATTTACATTTTCTCAAGGGTTTAAACATATGGGCCAGTTCTATGTGATATTCCAATTGTTTCTCATCTGCAAACTTTGTTCCGCACTCTTCGCAGGGGTACATAGGATCTCCGTAGTAGCTCAGATGGTTTGTTAACGTCACAACTGTTTTGAACGCTACGCTGCACACCTTGCACACATGAGTCTTTTGATTCGACGTCATTGTATACGGCTTCTTGTCACGTCGCTTTGTGCTTGAACCTTTCAACCTTTTATCCAACGGCGTAACATCGAGCAACTCATCTTTGTCAAGCTTTTTATCATTCTCAACCCTTGTTGATGCCTGACCTGACGCTAACCTGTTTTTCACTTTTTTTATCTTAGATTTTCCACCCTTTTTTTTACTACCTTTATCTTTTTTCCTATTCATTTAAAAACCTGCCTACTTATAACATTAAAGTTCCAACGGTAGAATGTCTTAATTTGTTGAGGAATTGTACAAACGCTTCTGCGGCAGCTCGGCAGACGTAGACGTAGGGGCTTCTTTCAGCTCCGACAGTGGTCCGAGTGTGTTCGACTGAAAAACAGAGTCTCGATTAAGAAACTATATCTACGATACAGCGTGCCAACTAGCGACAGATATTTCTAGAGTTAAGTGACAGCTTATGAGACAGTGCTTCAGGTTCTTTCGAGTATGTTTCCTCTTGCCACCATGATTCTCACAATTTGTGGCTTGTACACATCTATCTCAAAATATTCATGTTTGACTCTTATGTGGTGCGCTATGTGTGTTAAACTAAAAAAAAAATTAACCCCCATTATCTTGACAATGAATTACTTTTGCAAAATCTACTGGTAACAAAAAAAGTCTTACAAAAATCTTATAGCAACATTTATACAGTTCGACTAGGTTCCACATACAATATCAAAATTACTCACTTTGAAAAGATTCTCTCGTGCGGGATGGTAAATGATGAATATTCGTGGTTCTTGTAGAAACAGTCTCGATCCGAACGATGAAATCCCAAATCTCGTCGAAACGACCGCGTTTGTCGAATTCTTAAAATCACAAGACAAGTGAGGTTAGTTTGATGGGACTGCCGTAGTGCAGCAAAATAGTCGAAAGTATAACCGATCTTACGAACCTCTTTGTCAGGTTGTTTGCGTTACTCGTTGAATTTGTCGACTCGAGTTACCAGAGCAACGACACAGTTGTACTCGAACTGTATCGCATTATACTTATAGGCGCGAGTACGAATGCGTTGCGTGCGGTATCGTTGCAGTCGAATACCGTAGTCAACATGGCTCTGTACTATCCTCGACCAATCAGGCGCGACTATTTCTTGTGTGATACAAGTCGAAAAATGCATCGACCGCATCGACCGACCATCGACTTTAAACGTTTAATTGTTCATTATCGACTTAGCTTTAGTCTGACAATAAAAATATTGATAAAATATTTAAAAGCCCATCATCCGACTGAAAGAGTTTTAGGCGACAATCAAAAAGCAAAAAATTCATTTATTATACGAAGTGATGTTCTGTCACGTGACCGCGTCGAGAGACTCGAGTATAACCTTAATTGTTTCACGAGTTTTCGATAATATTGGCCGATCACACGCATCGCTCATCGGAACACTCATCGGTTTGAAAACGCTTTCGTGAGCCATTGTTAACGATACAATTTTATGGTACATAGCAATAATTAAATTTTTTTTTATTTTCGAGTGAAAAAATTTTGCAGATCAACGACGAGAGATTCAACGGATTTCATAAAAATCTTGATTCTGCCATTTTACGATAATTTTTTGAACGATTTTTAAAGTTATTTAAAATTACGTAAAATTAAGTAAAATTTTGAACATTATACGGAGATGATTAATTCATATACCGCAAGGGCCAACGGATCCGAGCAGAATTGGAAGTGAAGACAGAAGGAGATAAGGGAACGGCTTACCACGATTATAAGATGATTCCGCAGGTCACGTTTCCTCCCACTGTCATCGGCTAAAACTCGACTGAGGGCATTTTCAGGAGAATCGTCGAGGTCACGTTCACCCTCGTCGCATATAATGTGGATTAGCTGATGAGAGTTACAACGATCAGAGTGGTCACGTTCAGGCTTACTGTTATGGCCGGGTGATTCCACGACGTCAGTAGGTAAGAGGTGGACGGAGTCAGACATTGAAATTCTTCAAGCATTCCCGAAACCGCTGGAAGCCACTATAGTTCGAGTCTTATGGAATTAAAGCGGTCGAGTCACTTTAGCAATTAATAAATCTGTGAATTAACAAAACAGACTATGCGACGAATCATAATATTCTTAATCAATAATTATTCATACTTTCAACAATCAATTATCTGAGCAAAGATTCTGAAAGGTGGACCCTTAAGAATCTTTGCTTAAATAATTGACCGTTCATAAAAAGTACGAAATGTTAGATCAATAATACGACATATTTTCCTCTTTGAAGAATCCTTCAATTTTATTTCAAAGCTATACAGTAGAATCTCGATTTTCCGAACACCTATCGTCCGAACCTTCGGTTATCCAAAGTTTCTATTATCCGAATTATTGGGCCAAATTCTCGTGTCCTTACATTATTACGCGCTACAAACAACAAACCAACAACAAGCACCCTCGAACTCGGATAGACTCGCACAGCATAACCGTTCATGTACGTCAGTTCTATGCGCAGTATTTATTAGTTTCTCGGACCGAGAAAATAGATTCACACCTATTAAACATTTATTTTCGTTAATCTACAAGACTCGTAGTGCGTCATGGCTTCAACGTCCAGGCCTTCCACCTCTACGCATAAGCATAATGTACTTACGGTGGAAAAAAATGTAGACATTTTTTCGAAACTCGATAAGGGAGGAAACGGCGCATTGTTAGCTCACATGATGTTGGCAAATTAACCATCTCTGATGAAAACGAAACGAACCAAACGAGAATGGTAGATTTCATAATGAAGGTTTGAAGTTACCATTGAATATTGTAAAAATACATGTATCCCGTTACTCCCCACATATATTTCATAATTATTTAAAACATATGCGTACTGTAACGTTATTCTATACGTATCGCGCTATATCGCTTACCACAGCTTCACAGTTCTGTTATCCGAATTTTCGTCGATCCGAACGAGCTCCGCTTTCAATTGATTCGGATAACCAAGTTCTACCGTACTTGACAGAATGAAAAAGTAATTTCACAATTAGGCTCATTTTTTATGTTAACTTCGTAGTCAAACACTCACCTCTTCGGTCGACGGTCAAAAATAACTGATTCACGGGAATAATAGTTATCAAACGATAAGCCCGTGAAATTTCCCTCTCGCAGTGTCGAATGCACTGCTTCGAGATAATTAGTCTCGGCTCTCCGTTGATTAAGTACCGGTTGGAGGGCAATGGGCGGGAGTTTCCCCGATTGAACAGAATGGGGGTATGGGAAAGGACACCAGAATGGCGTCGACCGTTGGACAGCGGGAAGGCAAGGGGGTGTCGAAAAAGACCACCAACTACACACCCGCCGACGCAGCATCGATGGATCCAATTTTCCCGAACAAATTTGATCGGACAAAAGAATCTCCGCTTAACCGAAAGCTCCTCCAAACCGGGCTCGCAAGTTGACGCGATTATTAATGCAATTTAAATAGCCCGGTCGACAACCCCGTGGGATTTAACTAATATTTGACAAAAGAAAAATTGAGAATGACACAGACGCTAAATTAAATCTACATAGGAGTGCAAAAAAAAAAAAATCTCGTGAAAACTGCAAAGTCGATTAGCTCTTCGATATTCATAAAAAAACTGCTTTATTGATTCGTTTGCACGGCGAAAAGATTTTTAAAAAAAGCTTAATCCAATATAAGGCTTCGTCGATTGGTCGAGTCTCGATAGTGAAATTCGTTTCGAAAAATTTGCATCCGTCAGTCTGTTTGAACAGCGCGGTGGCGGGCCCCGCCGAGAAATAGCCGACGAACTCGCGAGCCACGAGAGTTCGCCCGAGTTCAGATTGGCATTTTTACGCAATTAATAACAATACCGTCGCTTGTACAATTGGTGGAAACAAAAAGAGAGCGAGAGAGAGACAAAATTTTTCTACTGTTGTCCCGACGTATATAGAGAGAATGAACGTTCTATTTTACTTTCACTATATTTTACGAATCGAGTTTTCTCGACAATGGTCGTTTCTGCATAGAGAAAACCATATACACGTATAGTAAAACTGCAGCCTGAAATTCCTCCACGCGCCCGCCTGTAACGTTAGCACAAGTTAACCCAGTTGTTATTGGATTCCCGGCTTTTTCGCTCGTTCCCATTCGTTTGAGCTTCGCACAGACGGCGGACCCGCTTCGAATTTTCTTTTTCGACCCATCGATTTACCTTTTTCGTCGCATTGCAGGCAAGAACGAATAATGCGTGTAAGCGGATAAACCCAATTAAAAATAAAAAAATCTCTTGCACTATTTGCATTAAATTCAACGCGACTAAGCTTTTTTTTCTCGTGACAGACAAAATTAATTGAATTCCTCGGGAGAAGAAACGAGATGGTTTATTGGATTTCGAGTCGTGGGAAAAAAAAACCAAAAAAATTGTTCCCTCATCTTAAGCTCGCGTGACCTTTGGGATAATCAAATTTCTCAATGAAAAATAAGCCCGCAGCGGGTTGGATGAAGCTCGCCGAAAGAAAATTATACATGGGCCAGTGTATATATATAATTCTGCTGGTGCGCGGGAAAGAACCATAATAGAACCCAGTGACAGAAACTCGGTACCGGCAAAAGAAATGCGGGGTAACGAAGGAAGTGAAGATGATGCACGGAGACTCGTGCTGCGCTAATGGCGTCGGAAGCTTTTGTAAGGTGGCGGTTCTTCGGTCTCGCGGGGAGTTTTCAGAATTCTTTGCCACGCCGCACCGCAACCGAGGGACACGTCCTGACACAAAAAAGTTATACAACATTTTTTTAATACTCAGGACTTGTTAGCGTTGAGATACGTTACCGAGGCTTTTCACAAGTCAACGGCGAGGCGCGGAGTCTCGTCTTTGCTTATTCTTCAAATTTGTATTAAAAATAAATTTACATAGGGCATGAAATAATCAATTCCAACTTTCGGTCGCGCACAATACGGTCTGCGAACATTGTGCGGTATTCGCCGTTTCGTTAGTAATTATTAATTTGACGGAAAACGTGGAAATATATCGAATACAATCGAAAATTCTCAGCGACGATTTTGAAGACGACTATCTAGTCTGTTGTAGGAAATTCAATCCTGAGTTCAAAGTTGATGAAACCGAAGTCTCATCACGTAAGTGTCGAACTTAACTTCGAACTTGGGATGAAACTTAAGGTCGAAATTGACGTGAAACTGAAGTTCGCACTTGAGGTGAAACTGGAATTCGAAAGTGAGACGAAACTTAAGTTCGAAGTTGAATAAAAACTTTAGATGAAAATAAAATAAAAACTTGAGCTCTAACTTAAGTTCGTACTCGCGACTGGAAGTTCGAGGCCATGATATTTCATCTTGTTAATATATTTTATAGCGCCGTTGAGAGCCCGGACTCACCGAGAACTCCGCAAGAGGTATCGTCCACCTCGGATCTAATAAGACAATGAAGCATTACCGCGGAACTTGACAAATTATCTTCGGTATTTGTTCTGCAGGTTGCAGACAATTCCTCGCGAAGTAGGTATGTGCACGGTGCGCATCGTCCTCGTATAGTTTCGCCCTCTCACCGCTGCAATGGGTGCACCGGCGTTGGAAATGGTCGCTACAATATGAAATGCCATAAATTACATTCCTAGCCAAGTTCTTGGGCGAGCGGAAAGCACGTATAGTAAGGGTAGTCGTGCACACCTCGACCAAAGGCACCCGAGCGCGAGCAGGGGGCAAGAGGAAAACAGAATCGGGTGTGTCGAAGAACGGCCAAAGTGTTTGCGCTACTTTCAGCCAACCGGGAGGGTGACCTCCGGCATTTTTATTCTCAGCTCGCTTGTAATTAGCCTCGTTAGTGATCCAATTAAAATCAGTTATCGATCAACGCCGACAACACCGAAGCTCTACAACCCGCCTCTGTTCCATCTGGGTAGTTCATTAACAATTAAAAATAAAATAAACTAAAATAAAATAACGCGCAAATATTGCTTGTTTATATAATTTTTTTTTCTCTTTTCATAATGATTTTTTTTCCGACAATCAAAATTGACAATTTGTACTTTGGCGTATGTCAACGATCATTGCAAATCCGCTGATCCGCGAATCTCGACAGGGCGCGTTGCGGTAAAGCTCGATTTCAGCGAATACCGAAACCAAACGGGCGTGTCCTGTTCTCCTGCGCCTCTCGCGATATTAAATTGTGAACGACACCGCGATCGTACTATAATCAGTCCACTTCCGAAATCGAATCGGGCGCACGATAGGCGCGTCATTGTTCGCGGAGCTGAACACAGCACCGATAATGAATAACTTTCAATGCATTATTCGGCAGTCAACGTCGTTTGCCGGACTTGTAGAGATCGGCGGATATTCGATTAAACCACAACTCCCCCTTTCTCCCCCCCCCGGGACCAGCTTGAATCAATGCCAACTTCACGCGATATTAAAAGCGTTAATAATAGGTACTTTTAATGGCGGATATTAAATTAATCACTCTCTTAATTGATCGCTAAAAATTCGATATATGTCGATGTAGATTGAACATACGAGGATAAACCGATCGATAGATAAATATATGTTTATTCAAGCCCTAACTATTTGAACCGCCCTTGAAT
This sequence comes from Ichneumon xanthorius, assembly GCA_917499995.1. NCBI lineage: Eukaryota > Metazoa > Arthropoda > Insecta > Hymenoptera > Ichneumonidae > Ichneumon > Ichneumon xanthorius. The sequence continues at coordinate 11,228,873 of OU824205.1, read as the reverse complement.
CACAAAATTAGTTTACGGTCAAAAATCTTTTTTCACTTCGTTTTTTATTTCAGTTTTTTTTCCATCTCATGTAGTACATATAGGTCGTAGGTATCCATTGCGATGTCAGTCCGACGAGCTTGCTGGGACAGGACGAGATGCGTGATGGTGCGGCATTTCTCGCTAATAATTTAAATTCTATTCCACCAAGAGGGATTTGCAAGCCTAGATCGGTAGAATTTTTCGCCCAAGACGTACGTTGGGACGTTTCCTTAGCATACGTGTCTGTTTTGCCCGGGTTATCCGGTACACGCTACTATTTATTTCGTGCATGATCCTCGTGTTCGTACGCGTACGAATTCAAATTCTACGTAAACCATTCCCCCCCTCCCTCCCCCCACCGCGCTTCTCGAAAGCGCGCGAGCACGCTTTTCATCTCAATCATAGCGCGAGTGCAGTTTTCGTCCGTCCAACTTTCTCTGTCCCTCCAACTCTCATACCTCCTCTCCCATTTTCGTACCGTTCCACTGTCGACCCAGAATTTACACCACACCTGTAACCGTTAGCGCGCGAAAGCGAACATGAAAAATAAAAAAGGAAAATTGCGTGCAAACGAGCTGTGCATCAGCGTCACAGCCCAAAGCGCGCCTCTCCGTGCCGAGATGCTGAGACATCGTCAGAAATTTTGCCGCGAAAGGAAAACCCCAAGCCGGAAAAAGAAAAGAAGAAGCGATCAAAAAAAGATATCCGACAAAAAGAGGACTGACGAGAGGGACTATTCTACTGGGAAAGTATACAGTGGCAAGAAAGAGCGGAACGAAAAATTCAAAAAAGAAGAACGGGAAGAACCCTACATTACTGCGGAAGTTCACATCTCGCACAGCGGATATATACGTAGAGCGGGTAACCTGCAACTCATTATCCTGTCGGCAGCTCGTTATCCAAGATTTCAATTATCCACAACCGAGAATTCGTGCATATATTTATACTGTAATCTTATCATTCGTCGGGGCTAAATGAATGCCATTACAGTATATACTACTTTATACTGTGCAGTAGGTACGTACTTACCGTTATATGTAACAGTGGAACGCATTAATGTCACTGTTAATGAGAGTTTTGGATGGTTATCCTTCCGTCTCGGAGGAATTCGCTTGATCCTGGGAGGCGCGCTATCGTGGGTGAGCAAACTGGTGGTTCGAGTTACTGCTGCACGGGCTATGTCTTCCATGTCTCTGGTGCCGCTTGTGCCGCACTAACGGGCATTAGTCGTCTGAATTTCGGGTTGTCCCCTACAACAGGGTGCAGCGAACGAGCGAAGCCTCGCACCGGCTTCGCACATAGATCGATTCACCGAGGTACTTGGGGCTCGTTGATAACTGACTATGGCCGCCGAGCCCCAAGTTGGCAAACAACTTGATTACGATGGCGACGGACCCAGCACGCAGACACGCTATCCGATTAGCGTTAAGGAGGATCTCCCGTTATCTCGATGCGATGATGTCTTTGAAGTTTCCGACGGCACGTTTGTCGGTGGTGCTTTCCACCAAACTGCAAACTTTCCATTGGACTGCGTGCACCGTTTCGAAGATATCAGTATTCGAAGTCGGGCTGTTTAACGTATTGGCTCTGGGGCAATTGCCTTGCGTCTCTAGATGGCAAGGCAGATCCAATGCCACGCAACTTCCTTCGAGGGTCGCGTGAAATTTTCGAATAACACATGACTCGCTAAATTTTCTTTACGAAGAAGCTGAACCAGAAGGAGATCAGATTTCGTGGTTTTTTGGAAAATTCATCTTGTTTTCTGTTATTATGAACGCGGAGCTCCGAATTGGCAAACGACTTGATTACGATGATGACGGATAAGGCACGCAAAGACACGCTATCCGATTAGCGTTAAGGAGGATCTTCCGTTATCTCTATGCGATGATGTCTTTGAAGTTTCCGACGGCACGTTTGTCGGCGGTGCTTCCCACCAAACTGCAAACTTTCCATTGGACTGCGTGCACCGTTTCGAAGATATCAGTTTTCGAAGTCGGGCTGTTTAACGTATTGGCTCTGGGGCAATTGCCCCAGAACCAGTCGCGTGAAATTTTCGAAAAACACGTAACTCACTAAATTTTCTTTACGAGGAAGCTGAAAGGCCTCTGCGTGCGGGGACCAGGTATCGTGGTTTTTTTTGGAAAATTCATTTTGTTTTCTGTTACTATGAACGCGGAGCTCCAAGTTGGCAAACGACTTGATTACGATGACGATGGACGTAGCACGCAAAGACACGCTATCCGATTAGCGTTAAGGATGATGTCCGGTTATCTTGGTGCGATGATGTCTGAAGCTCGCGACGGCACGTTTGTTGGTGGTGCTTTCCACGCAAACGCAAAAGGTTTCCATTGGAATGCTTGCACTATTTCAAAGATGTCAGTTTTTTAAACTCGGGCTGTTTAACGTACCGGCCTTGGGGAAATTGCCTTGCATCCCCAGATGACCAGACAGATCTAATGTCACGCAGCTTCGTCTAACCGACATGTGAATTTTTCGAAAAGCAAATTATTCTTTCGCTAAACTTTCTTCATGAGGAAGCCAAAAGGCCTCTATGCGACCGAGAACAAAGTTCCTGTTTTCACGACCGATTAAAACTCCACTCGCTCCTTCTCGAGAACGAGCTCCGGCACACGGAGCTCGTCAGTTGATTCATCACAGACAAAGATCCGATGAAAAGTTCGTTCGGGCATGCAAATGGCCGTCGCCAATGTGCTGCGCTTCCGTTGTTCGCCGCTCGGTCCCCTCGTTTACATTTCATTTGCGTTAAGCAACGTCGGTACAATTGACTTAAGGAACGTCGTCTAGCCCGATGCCGGACCCGTCTCGTCTGGGAGTAATAAAAAAGAAAAAAAAAAGAAAATTAGTTACGCAATTTCGTGAGATCCTCGTCTCCTCTATACACACCCTTCTCGCCGGCGTTCCCGTAGAATAATCTAAAGACTACTCGTTGGCCATGGTTTGGCGAACTACCGAGCACGCAATGGTATAAATATAGAGGGAACGACGAAAGTAGAAGAGGACAGTGGGGCATGACGAAGAGAGAGGGAGAAAGAGAGCTGGTCGGTTGGCGACGAGGAATGGCGGATTTCCGGAAAGCCCACTCGACCCACTCCTGGATTAGGCCACCCCCTGCGAGCAGCCCGACCCTCCACCCGCTTTCTCTTTCTCTCCTCTCTCAGTGATGTGTGATGGGGTTTATGAGAACAACGAGATTCCATTGCGAAACTCGGAGTTTATGACAGTCCGCCACTGGCCGCGGAGAAACGAAAAAAGGAAAGAAGAGAGGGCGGAGGATAAAAGAAGTTGAAACAAAAAAATATGAATATGATTCCTTTATGTACTGGAAGAATTATGCTCGGGTAGCCGCTGATGCAAATTCTACCGCACCGCATCTCTGTGCCGGATGATAAACTCATCAACAATGGTGCGAACGAAGCCGAGTGTAATACGCGAAAAAAAAGACTGGTTCAGTCTCGTTGCTAAGAGAAACAAAAAAAATCAATAATTATTCGGTGAAATAATAAAGTGAAGCATGTCGGTAGTCTATGTAACGGGTGAATGAAGACGTCGAATTACTTCCGTGGAAAAGCTACTACTTGTCATATAAATAATGTTTTAAGATGTAGAGGAAAACAATCATGTGCGGAGTAAAAATCATTACAGTTTATTTGAGAAAATAGATGGATTATTTAAAATATATATGAGCTCACATGATAATAAGATTTATTGAATTTTTTTTGTTGTCGATAAAATCTATGATCAATGTGTCTATTGTCTCTAGTAGATTTCGAGACAATCTGTGAAAAATCGGGCTTCGATGAGTTGCAATTCGAGATCGTCTACTACGCCATTGTCAACTTTAGTTAGGATTGATGTAAACCCTTCATTTGATAGTCGCGTCAATTGAGTAAATTCATAAAATGTCAATTCCTGCCCCAAAATTGGATCCACCATCCGTTCCTTTCGGTTGTTTGTAGATTGCTGGAGCCCGAACTGGTGGTGAATTACGCAAGTCACCAATTAAAGTGACATCTGGTCCTCCAAAATTAGTTTGGAAAATGACCAGTAATTTGTTTTAGCCTGGAATCGATTTGTGACAGTAGCTCAGCGCCATCCATCCTGATTACATCAATTATCCATCCTTGATCGTACTTACAAAGTGTTCGGTAGAGTTGAGCGACCTCGATAGACAAAGGAAGTAGTTTCGAAAGCGGTATGTTAAAAGTAGTATGGACAGTGGATCCATTAATCACCACGGCAGCTTTTCCAGTTGCAACATAAGTTATATAAGTGTTACAGTGTGAATCAGTATCGGTGAACCGATTATAAATTTCCATGAGAAGTTTGCTGACAAAAGTCAACCGCATCCAGCCGCGCTGGTGAAGAATATTTGTAGCGGTGAGCGATTTGCAGGTAGAATGTTATAGACGACATGAAGCAAAAGTTCTTGTTTTTTCATTCGCTTTTCTCATAATTTCATCCATGGATGAGATAGAGATGGAGATTCTATTTTTGTGACGCTCTCACGTCCTCAGATGCGCCCATAGAAGTTTCACTTCAAAAAACAAAACATTATCGATGCTCTTGATTCGAAAGTTCTAGTTGGGCGAAGCGTACAGCAACAAAAGCGTCTGAGCCACACGCGGCCAGAGGGTATATAAAAACAATTATAGCAGCTTGGTGTTATGATATTCAGATGAGCTGGAGGAGCGAGAGAGATGGGCGACCGTTGCATTTTCATGAAGCCCCCGGATGGGCTAGCGGGTGAGGAAAAGTGCACGACCTATATAGTTACTTTAAAGGTACGTAACGCGTTACAGTATATAGCGTCACCGAACACCACTTTCTGCCTCGATTGGTATTCAAATTTAACAACTTTTAATTGCAATTATGATAATGAATCTATACCGCTCGGAAATTTATCACACGGCTTTCGTGACTGTGTGTGGGTACGGAACCACGAAATTAATGCAACAAAGTTACATAGTCGAAGCGTTTCCTTTGTGTTATTTCATATTTTTTTTATCCACCAGCCTCGACTATCCGTAATACAAAAATTTGATTAACGTCGAGTGGTAGCTTGGAATAAAAAAGAGTCGGCGATGTGATGAAAATGGATTTTTTTCCACCATTGTACGATGTGAACAATGATATTTCATTTCGTTGGCATATTTATATAATTTTTGTTAGCGTTGATAATCACTGAAACTTTCAACGTTATGAAGAACTCCTATCTGACGTGAACTTTGACATATACATGTATATACTCTGCTATTGAGGTCGATGTAATTCAACCGGTATAACTCATCCCCCGCTCGCACCGTTCGCCATGGCGTCTCGCCTCCCTGCTGCTGCCAGTCCAAAACAATGGTGCAAATGCATTAGCGGTAAGAGCATTAGTACCTACTTACGAGTCTGAGGAACTTAGTGTTAAAGTACCTGGAAGTACAAGTGGTAAGCAGTGTAAAACACTATTCAAATATTCTCATGAATTATGTACTTGGATTCTCGGTGGTTCCGAGTGGCAGTGCCACCGGCAGAGCAGCAGTCGAAGTAGTATGGGACGCGTCCACGGGGGTCGCTCCGCGAGTCTCCCCCGCGCGCGGCATGTGGTGAGAAGGGGAAACACCTACACGAGCAGCCCGAAGCTGTGTGGCGGATCTATGATGGCTACTAGTTCTTTGGGCTCCCACGAAGGTTTTACTGTTACTGTACGTTACACGTGAAATTACGAGTATATCTCTTGTGATAGGCAGGTAATTCGAGCTTGGCGATGATTTGTAGACTCGGAAAAAGATATCGCAAAATCGACCGAATCTGCAGCCGGGAATGCTCGATTTATTGAACAATCAGCCGAACAATTGAAGGACCATCAAACATCTTTCTCGCCACTCCCGACTGCAGTTTCGGTTGATCCTGCGAAAACTTTTACATGTCCAAGTGGTCCAAAAAATGAAGCGCTTGAAATTTTAATCTATAATAAATACAGTCCAATGTTCATAATTTTTTAGGAATATCTAGTAATGTATCACAATAAGAGAGCTAGCGATCATTTTGCCATTTGCAAACTTTCCTCCAATAACAATGCTCTCCACCTTTATCAGATTCGAACCCTTCCGTCTCCCAAACGCCAGCACAATCTTTGCTGCTCGAACGTTATCTTTGACGCTTGAAACATGAAAATTAATTATAAAAAGAGAAAAAAAATATGCAAAATACAACGAGCGTGAGTGTAGGTGGGTGGAACGTTATAAAGCAGTCCGATTCAGCGGCGGCACTAGAGCAGACCCCGGATAGAGAGAGGCCACCGAGTTTCGTGAAATCCAAATCATTATCCCATCCTATTATCCTTAGGTAATTGGATCCTGAGTTTGCACAAGTCTGCATAACATTCTCGGTACAACACAACGGTACTTGCTAATGGGCTTTCCCCACCCACGTACCGTATATATGTGAAGCGTGCCGAGTTTGAAGCGTTATTTGTTTTCAATATACATACTGTGCAACACATGTGCCGTGAGCGCTTCCCCGGGACCCGCGCGGGGCCTTCCATACGCTTGCCGCACTCCCGTCACCGCCCAATTCAATTACATCACACTACGCAATTATTCGTAAAACAATATTCCCTCTTGCGATGTGTCACAGTGCAGATCACAGCGTCGAATGGATAATATTGTGACTCCGATGAGCTACCCGATATTTGCGACGACGTTGATGAGATTTTTTAAAAATAATACAAATTGGATTCGCACGTTACTTCCTCATTTTTTATTTGTTATCGTAGTTAACCAAAGTTGGCTTTCTCAACGACGACCGACAATGAATTTGCACACGCATATCCATATTTGATTAATAATATAGGAACATTTAATATGATTATATGAAAATCTTGAATTTTTGATTTTTTTTTCCAAGCTTTTTCAGCGAATAAGCAAAAAATTAGACTCCTCGTTCACACGAAAAGGAATGTTTGGATCATTGATTACGTCAATTTAATCTTCGAGGGTAAAATTTGACCCACAATTGGTACAGACGGTAATGTTGTCTCACGAAACAACAAATTATCAAAGCTTCACGATGCAAAAACACAAACCATGATGACGCAGGAGCGGATTACACATTAAAAAATACATATAAATTAATTTTAAAAGCGTTTCAATAAACTTTCATTTCGATTAAACAAACTATTAAATCGCGAGAATTTAAACGGAAACATGATTATCCGCGCTACCCGGCTGGAATTGCGCGCGGTATTCTGTTAGAGCCGCAGATAATGCCGTGTACGTTTGCGTTAAAGCCTCGTTTTCATTGAATTTTATTAGAGTCGGTACCGGTGGAAATAAAGTTCCGCAGCGATGGGCCGGGCGCCGGTTGGGGCAATGGAATTGCAAAGCCAGCACACGCGGAATCCGCGTACGAATGCCGTGGAAACTGTATGCGGGATAGAAATAAAAAGGTAAAAAAAAGAAAAAAAAAATGAAGAAAAAAAGAAAGAAGAAAAAAAAAAAGAAAAATCAGAACGTAAAGACGAAGCCAACGAGGATAGCCGGTTGCGAATTTTTATACTCCATCGTCGGTGTCGGTGACATATTGTGGAATCTCTGCAGTTTCGGACCGCATAAAACTGCGTCAGCCGATGGTATCGAAGTGGTGCCCTCCCGAAGAATACACGAATGAAAGTTTCGCCGGCGGGTAAGACCCGTGTCGGCAATAGAGGCGACACTTCTTGTGCCCGAAGACCCGTCGAGAAACTACTGACCAGAAATTCTCAAGCTGCTGTGGCCGCGGGTGGGTGGCGGCTTATAAAAAAAGCATCAGCGTGTAGCATCAGCAGAGTTTTATTTGTCCGTCGACGATACCGGCTCTGTTTGGCGTGACGGTTGGGGGAAAAATCGAAATCTCCTCTCTCAGGAGAGGGAGTCTTCGAATCACGGTATCGTCGGTGGGCGAATGCTGTCGCAGCTCGGGCACACAAGAAAGTCCGCGCTCCTCAACCGGCGATGGGTTAGATGCGCGCGGGGTTTCCTCGCTGCAAAATGCATGAGGGCCGTCCTCTCGCGAAGAATGCATAAATCAGCTGGAATCCAGTTGCCGACGAAGATACACGGATTCCACTTTTATATTCAAATTAAATCCCGAAGATCTTTTACATATTCGGGCACGTTCGATGGGGTTTGCGGAGGAATACCGGGAGCGAGTGTCCCGTCTTTTGTCTCCTTGGCTGGCCGCGCCTGAAATATTCGTCGTTGACGTGACGATGTCGAAGGGTTCTTTTCTTCGTTACTTCTTCCATTCTTTTTTCTTTAACAAGAGCACTCCGGTGTCTCGAGTCCCGCGAAATTTCCGCCAGGCACCCACCAGTGTGATCTATGATTCGGGGTATGCCAAATGTGCTAATCAAAAATTTCACGAGCCTATTGACTCTCCAGTACTATTTTTTCGTACTTTTATTTTTCTATTTTTTATTGTCCCTTTTCGGTAATCCGCGATCCGGGACGAGACGTCCCAAAAGTCCGTATGGAAATCGCTTCACCCTCGTCGAAAAAGTTTCGAACTACCTTTCATTTTTATATTAGACTGGAAACGTGTGACATCTGCTCGATATCACTCAGTCAATAAAGGGAGAGTCGGAGGAGTGGAAATAAAGAAAAACACACACACACACATTGCCGAGAGTCGCGATGAAATATAGTTTCGAACTTGGTCGCATAGGGGATGTTTTATGTTGAAATTCGAGTCTCGGCGGAGAGGAAGAATCGTCGGGGGTTGAAACGGTATTTTTGCTGGTTGCTGGAATGGAAAGCTTGCATCGAAGAACGAACGTCCGCACGCTCGAAATTAGATTGCCAAACTTGGTTCATTATTTCACGGTTAAACGACGAGGTTCCGGAGGCGGCTTTTTATTCTTCGCTACACTGTTTTGCTGACGCGCTCAACGGGGGCCGGAGAATGGCGTTTAATAAAAGCCCGCATCGCCAGGACGTGTGCATAGTTGTGTTTGCTCTTCGAAGCTACACCCGACCTCTCGTATCTGTGCGCGGCGCTCCGGGCCGGACATTCGAGTTCATTTACGGTACCCAAGTATCCGGGAGAAACTACCCTCGCAACGCCAAAGTTAAGCTTTCGCAACATTTGGGACGTGCCTACTGCATTTATGCAGAGAAACCAACTATCTATCTCCCTCCTCATTTACCCATAACTCCCCGCTCTCGTCCTCTATTTGCCTTAGGAGTGCATCGCACGATTCGGCAAACTATCGGAAAATATAACCAAAGTCCATCAGAACTGGTCACTCCGAAATTGAATCGGGAAATTAAAAAGGTTTCTCTGTAAATGGTCACTCACTCGATTTACGAAAATTATTCTTATTTGGGTCTGCTAAAAAAAAAATTAAAAATGTGATCGTCCTGTTAATCCCGAAGTTTTCGCAATCAGAGACACCGTTAAGGGCATCGCACGATTCGGCGAACTATTGGAAAATATAGCCAAAGTCCATCATAACGGGTCTCTGTAAAACTGAATCGGGAAATTAAAAAGTTTTCTCGATAAATGGTCATTGAGTCGATTTATGAAAATTATCCTTATTTGGGTCTTCTAGAAAAATGAAAAATGTGATCTTCCTATTAATCCCGAAGCTTTCGCAATCGGAGCCTTGTTTGATTATCGGAGTTTGATTGCCTTGGATCGTTTCAAAACTTAACAGGCAAATTAAACAATTTTGTCAGTAAATGGTCATTGAAAGATTTTACAAAAATGTTAATTTTGGCTCTGTTAAAAAAAAAAAAAAAAAAATAGGAAATTCGACCTTTCTGTTAACGTCGAAGCTTTCCTAATCAAAGCCACCGTCGAGCGCAAATAAAAGCGCATTCTCTCTGTTCGATTATTTCGCGCTGAATTACGAGCGACCTTTCCAATTAACAGCTCGAACAAAGCAACGGAGGCCAATTATTCTTCAATTCCCTCGTTACCCATCAATGCCAGAGAGTTGAGAAACTTGATTCGAAGTTCCCAGCCAGTGGTGGGGATAGCGGCGAGTGTCTAATTTAATCCGGTGTACAAACCTGTCGGTACGGTTACTCGAGCTTTCGGTTCCCAGGCCGGGGGGTGAGAACCAGATGTGAAATGCGGAAATGGGTGAGAAACAGATGTTTGAGAAATCGTGTGTACAAAGTCTTCGTGTCAAGGGCACCCGTGAGGATAGTCGCTACTTGAGGTGATGAGAGAGATGAGCCACTCGGCTTCGAGATTGTAGGTAGGACAAACGTGGTGAATATGGCCCAGTCTGATTGGCACGTAAGCCCATAATACATGGACTGGGCCATATTCGCCACATTTACCATATAGAGTGAGGGTTGCAGGTCGAGAGAATAGAGCGCGACGCACGGTCTGTCTATCCAACGTCGAGAGTTCCTCGTCGTTGCTGATAGAGAAGACACTTAGGTCTCCAAGTCCTGCTACTCCTTTTCTCTTATCAGCCCCCTGTGATACCAAATAATTGCGCGCATAAAATCTCTGCTGGAAAATTCCTATAAAATTATAGAAAGTTTATGAAGGAATATTGATGGACCATATATCGAGATCTACTGAATGTTTTTTTTTGCTAATAATTTCATCGATTGTTTTAAGCCACATAATTAATATAGCTTTTTTGAAAAATACCCTGTAACAAAAATCGTATGACTTTAATGTGCAATTGTGACGAAATATGCAGTATATTAAAAACTTTGGAAATACTGCACTTTTAATACTTTACTTTAATTTTACTATAAAAGTAATTTAAGTTTCAATAATTCACTTTATTTACTGTAAAAGTATATTGATTTTTAATTACAATCGTACATTAAATGTAACGGAGTAGTTTTTGCATTAAAGCTTTCAGTCCGGTACACTGAATTTGCAATCTTCCTTAGCGGTCTATTCAGATTTCTATCAATTTTCGATTCTCGACAAACGTTTCGTTCCGCGGATTAACTGACACGTGATTCTTTGATTCCCCGCTGACGCAGCTCGAGCAAGATGCGACAAAGTGTGCATCAATTTTCGATTCTCGACAAATGTTTTGTTCCGCGGATTAATTAACACGAGCAGGGCTCTTACGTTCGAGGCTTTGCACTCGAAGGCTTTGCTTCCGAGGCATTCGGTCGCATTAACGCCGGGCCGCTTTTCTATTACGGGTTCCATTCTAAAGCAAAGCCTCCGAGGAACCTTTGTCGTTGTCGTCGTCGGTGTCGAGCCCCATCGGGAGCGCGGCTTCAAGTGCTCCTCGGAGTCCTAGATCTCGTCCTCGTACCACTTGAGCAATGCCGGGGACGTCCTACGACGCTTAGTTTCCCGGTTGCCACGTCGTTACACGCGCGCACTGCCGGAGCTAGGCAATGTTAATCAGGCCGAGTGCATGCTGCCGGTACTCTCCACCGCGAGATTTCACCGAATAATCCGTTCCTTCCAATTCTCAAAACCCATTTTCCGCTTCTACCGAACGCTTCGCGATAACCCGAATTTTCCTCCCACATTTAACACGATACGGAAACTGTTTCGGTTGTCAGCTTCCCTGCGGCCAATCGTGCCACTTCGGACGATAGCGGAAGTTGGCGAAGAACCACTCCTGTTATCACTTTCCGGAAGGTAAAATCCCAAACAAACTAAACATATTCAACCCCGAGAATCGAGAGACAAATTCAAATTTAAATTGTTATTGATTTTTTTTTATTTCAGTAATTTTCTTTGAATCGAATTAAATTTATTTATAATATTTACCTGTCGGTCAAGAATTGTGCGAAAATTTGCGATTTTCAATGTTCTGTTCGGTAATTAAAGTGTGTTTAGCACTTTCTTTTTTTTCAACATCTTAATTGATTTTTCGCCTTTTCCGCTTCTACCGGACGCTTCGAGACAACCCCAATTTTCTTCTCACATTTAACACGATACGGAAATTGTTTCGCGGCTTCCGTGCGGCCAATCGTGCCGCTTCGGACGATAGCGGAAGTTGGCGAAGAACCACTTCTGTTATTACTTTCCACAAGGTAAAACCCCAAACAAACTAAATTTATTCGCCCCCAGAATCGAGAGACAAATTCAAGTTTAAATTGTTATTGATTTCGTTTTGATTTGAGTAATTTTCTTTGAATCGAATTAAATTTATTTATAATATTTACTTGTCGGTCAAGACATGTATAAAATTTGAGATTTTCAATGTTCTGTTCTGTAACTAAAGTGTGTTTAGCATTATCTTTTTTTTTCAACACCGTAAATAATTTATTTTTCACGGTGCATTTTTTTGCAATTCCGTGAGCAAACCGTTGTGTAAAGTTTGGACCGAAAAAAGGGTGCGGAAGCTGGTTGCAACGGGAGAGCAGGTTTATTGTTGTACCAAGTGAGAATGGGTATACAATGCGGATAGAATAATTGTTCGGTGTGCAGCGTGCGGTCGAAAAAGTGGCTCGGCCACGACGAGCCAGAGAGAAAAGGAGCTGCGGTGGAATTTCAAGGAAATTACTTCTCCCCGAGTACCGACGCAAGCTTGCGGTAACCTTCGGTGCTGGTTGCGGAGCGTCCGGGCGGGGTGCGGGGATGAGGGCAGAAGTTCGTCACATTGCCCGCCGAGCGGTTTACCACACTCGTTGGGAAGCATTCACAACGGGAGCGGATCCTCCGAATCTACTCCTGGCATCCGTTCGACTTTATCCATGGTTCCACTACTGACTCTACCACTGCGCCATTCACCATTGAGCACAGCGTAGCCTGCGACCATCGCCATGGCAAGGATAGAAGAGGAAAAAAGGGCCGTTGGGGTCAATCGCCCGACTTTCTCATCACATTTGCCATTGGCGTGAAGCCGCTGCGAATGACGGAATCTCTGACGGACTGACAAACGGATCACTGAAGGACTTACCGAAGGACTCACGGAAAACAGAAATGTTTTACTTTATTTTATCATTCTAAGGGATATAAACTCGTTTCTCGACTATGATCAGACAATCGATGTTTTGAAATTCCAATACTTAGTCTTTTCCCATACTTTGTATCTGGCGCAAGAGAACAAATGGTTTAAGTTTCTTTAACGCGCTCATAAACGTACTTCCTCATTAAAAGAATATCTTGAGGCTGAGAATGATCTGAGAAACGATCCCTCCGGTAGTTTATAAACATTTGGACACGACCCGCTATAAGAGTAATAAATATTAGTAGGGCAGCGAGAGTCCAAGTACTTCGAAAGAAAGCATCTCTTCTCGGCGAGCGTCAAAGGTAAATCATTCTTTATACTCTCTACGTGCTTATGGCAGGTGCTTCGGGTAACAACTTTCAATCCCGACATCTTCACGCACCCGTATCTCTTCATTTAACGAAGTAGTTTGAACCCCGCGCAAACAATGGCTCGTCCCGTTCCGGCCCTAGGCGATATTTCATGCCGCCTTCTGGGACGAGGACCGTTGATGAGGGTTGCCGGAATAAAAAAGCGCGATTAAGCCTTGTCACACGACATTGAGCGGGAAACTTTCGAAACTCTTTTCGACGAGTACAAGAGTACGGCGAGGTTGCGATTCCCCGCGACTGTTCGTCTTGCGGTAGGTGGCAAGCGCGATTTTATACGAGGCCAAGGATTATCTTTCGCGACCCATCAGCGTCTGGCCTTTCTCGCCGTGTAATAAGACTTCAGGGATCCCACGGGAAACCCCATCTAATGGCTAGAGTTTATGGGCTGAGTGCGGTGCCAAGTTAGCTATTACCTCCTGGTTCCTCACACCCGCACTCTACCCCCTCTGCTACTATGAAACATTAGTGCTAGACCTGCCCGTGACCTCCCTCAGCTGACTACGAAGCTCAACCGTCCGAAATATAATCGTCTTTGAATTAATCGTTAACCACCGTCTGAATAGTTGATAAAACCGGAAACAACTATCATAGATTCTTCGGTAGGATTTCGTCAAATTGCCATTATGGTCGTTTTGATATCGATGGCTGAATTCCATAAGAGCCGTATTTAAGCATAGCTCAGGGGAGTTGCAGTGTGGATGGACCAGTCCCTTGATGAACGACTCTTATGAATGCACCCATTCAAACGAAATATCTTGGCGAAAATAAAAACCTTCAGCAATGGGCCCTTCGTGCGTTGTAAAGAGTGATTGTTACTCTTCAAAACGAGATGTCGTTCATTATCGCAAGACTTCTGTTTCCCGAGATTTTTGGGTTTTTCGTTAATGAGCTATACTGCAAAACCAAAATTACGTAACGGTGGATCGTTGATATGATTGTTGTGACACCATCCATGGAAAGGATAAAACTCCGTAGATTCCTGATTACGTAGTCAACGGAGTAACACGAACCAGGATTCTTGTTACCCCCGAATTGAACATTTCGCACTTCTATTCCTGGAAGCTGGTCGAGTCCCTTAGTGCCACAACGGCAGCTGGCAGGAAATCTAGCAAAGTTCGGTGGTCCTCGATCCAGGGACTTAGCAGACTGAAACCCCTTATCAATACGGCAAAACCAAAAGTTTCTCAGTAGTGTAACGCTGGGTCGTCGATATCATTATTGGGACTGGATCCGCGGAAAGGATAAAACTCCGTAGATTGCAGATTACGTAGTCAACGGAGTAACAAGAACCAGGATTCTTGTTACCCCCGAATTCAACACTTCGCACTTCCATTCCTTGAAGCTGGTCGAGAAATCCAGGAAAGTTCGGTGGTCCGCGGTCCAGGGACTCAGCCGACTGAATCCCCTGATCGGTGATGATTCTTAGCTATGAGTTTCCTCAATATCTTTCCACCTCTCAGCTCTCGATAAAGTTCAGTCGAAACCACCTCACCCGGAACTGTATGGTATCCAACACTGTACATTTATCTCCCTTGAAACGAGAAAAGAAGACAGAGGGGTGTTTTCACTAGCTCTCACAGCAATCTCTTATCGCCATTACGGTGTGTCTGGAGTTTCGTTCTCCATTGTCCAGCCGCTCTTTAGGCCCTCGGCCCCTTCGTTCCACACAGATAGCGAGCTCGAGGGCGATGCACCCCACGCACCGTCATCCTCTTCTGCGCGCTGCTGACGCTTGTTGGCCCTGCTGTTACTAGGGTGAAAATCTCTATCGACTAAAAATATATTAGGAAGGTCCTTTCAACGTCTAAGCAAACACTGTCGCCGTGAGAAATGTTTGGGACGCGTATTGAAACGCGCAGAGTGGGCGGAATTGACGCCGCATCCGAAGGCCGTATGTTGCAATTTTCCCATTTCCTTCCAGCATAGCACCCCCCCTCCTCGACCCCTCCCCTCCCGACACGTACGGTCAATACGGCGGTATACTAAGAGCGGTAGTATAATACAGCTCGGATGCTCAGCAGCCCCATTCCCGTGTCCCTTTGTCCTGCTTTTCCGCTCCTCTTGTCTCCAGCGCCTGCAAAAAAAAAAAGTTTTTTTTTCCCTCTCGTAACCGTGCTATACATTTTAATTATCGCAGAATACGGCGCGTTACGGTCACTCGGGCAAGGTTCTTTTTTTCAACCTTCTTTTTTCGTTGACCTGCGACAACCTCCGATGGTTTCGACTCTGCGCACTGCAGCGACATCGGAACTTCCTACCTCTATCCTCTATACGGAATCTCGCGATTTATTTCATAGCACTTATTTATTTGTGTGTGTGTTTTTTTTTATTTATTTTTTTTACAATACTTTCTGCTCGGTATTCGCGGTACGACGGCGGGATTGTCGTGGGTGAAACGTTTCTGTGGCGCTGAATGGAGCAACCGTGATGGTGGAAATTTTTCCTAGTTTCGCGACTCTATGAAATTCGTGTGAAGGGAGCCGTGCTTTTTTGTTATTACTTTTTTTAGCACAACCGTGCACGGTTTAGTTTCAATGCGTTATTCGATGCCTCGACCCATTGTGCGACGCAAATACCATCGGGTGTTCGTAACAACGCAGCAGTTCGCTTTTCTCCCGTGAAGGTCGCTCCTGTAGGCGACGATATTTTCTCTTTCATAAAATGTAAATGAGTAAATATGAAACATTTATTACATTTATATATGTATACTATACGGTGCAATATCGATTTAACGGTTGGGTTGTGGCCATCCGGCAGTTCGTACGAGAGTTATAACACTTTGTTACATTTATATATTTTCCTCAACGACGTCCATGTGTGGCATTTAATGCAACCGACCTGCATACAGGTTATCGCTGTAAACGTCGGAAATCCTCGTCCAGACCGCCAACAGTTACACGTCTGTGCGAACCGTTTGTGAAACAAAACTGCATGTCTCAAATAAAAAATAAAAAAATGCACACCGTGTGATTGGCTAAAAATCGTAACCGAACAATTGCGTTCTAATCTCCCCTATGGCTCTTCAGCATTACAGTAGAACCCTATTTATCCGAGGTAATGTGAGAGGATAAGTGAAATCTCGGATAACACGGATAACGTACTTAATTCAAACCTGTACTACTATTATGTATTTAAAAAAAAACACACCACTTCTTATGAACATTAACTTTATTAGTTAAATTAGATATTTTTTTAATACAATTATAATTTGGTTAATTAACATTAACTTCATATAAACATAAACCATTAACTCTAAAATCGGAACTGTTGTATTTGCAGCTCGCAATGTAAAGCCGCAGCAATCTTGTACAAATTTAAGCGCGTGTGCAACGAAGTAGTTATCAGTTTTATCCGAGTTTCCCGTATTATCCGAGCCTACTCCTCGGTTGATGCGGAGGGCTCAGATGATCGAAGGTCGCATAAGCGAGGTTCTACTCGGCGAGGTATTGCCAATATATGCTTCCAGATATGCTTGTGCTTCCCGATATATTTGGGTTTTTCCTTAATGAGCTATACTGCAAAACCAATTAGTTACCCAGCAGCGCAACGCTGGATCGTCGACATGATTATTGGGACAGGAAAGGTTAAATCCACGGAAAGGATTACACTCCGTAGGTTCCTGATTACGAAGTCAACGGAGTAACAAGAACCAGGATTCTTGTTACCCCCAATTTCGGTAGAACATACTTCCAGTAAGATTTTCCAACTCGTACCACGCGTAGTCGGAAAAGTCGATTTCATCAGCGCGCATCGCATATATGCGTCTTATACATATACATATATGTATATGTATGCGCACTCGTGCGCGGGTGGAGAGTCTTAACGAGGCCAAATTTATAAAGTTTCTTTAATTACGGGAATCCCAGCGGGAGAGAGAGCGAGTCGATAGGATGGAATGTGTATATATAAGTGTTATTCTCGACGTAGCAGACAGTCCGTCGCGCGGAAGTGAGAGCGGGGTAGCAAATTCCGGCGTCTGATGCCTTCCCATCCGGTATATAGCACCGCATCCTTCTTACCCCTTTTTCGCCTCGCTGCTGAAGCTTATGTACACCTCCCGGAGGAGCGGGCGGGGTGGAAGAAGGGCACCTGAGTGACGTGGGAAAACTTTCTCGGCACTGTCCAAGTTTCTTCAGGGGGAAGGGGGGGGGGTAATTAAAACCACTTAACGTGGTTTCATCAAACTTTATACGAAATCAAGATGGCCGAGAGGGCTCACGTACTCGAGAATGCGGAAAGTGGGCAAGATAAGCGACGGTCGGTTCGAATAAAACTCGAATTTTTTTCTCACCGCCTTTCAATGGAAAAAATTTCATTAAAAAGAAGTTTCCGGTTTTTACGTTCGTATATTAAAATTCGAAATGATGTGGAAAAAAAAAACAGATAATTCGCCCGAGAGATATAGAATTTTATCGACTTTTTTTTCTTTTTTTTAGTGTTGATTGCGTCGAATTGTACGTGAAAAATTATTTCCGCTCGACCGACAACGATCGACTGTATAAACAGGCGTTCCCGCGAGGGACAGGAGGAGGCTGAACAATTTTTCGCTTACAATTTTATTCGCGTAAGCGAAAGTATCTCCGAACTGCCCGTATTAATAATCGAACTCCGGTGCGCACACACCTGATCCACCGCTATTATGGAAACGTGTGCGTGCAGTGCGCTTTCGCCGCGCCGATATCGAATTTTACTGCGATATAAATTTACCTGCTCGCCCCCCCGGGACACCAAATCCGCGCGTCATCTAGTTGTTTGCAAAATATCATTATCAATCACCCGATAGCATGAAATTGTGCGAAACTCGATGTGCATAACTGCTGCCTGACAAACACAAACACACCACCGTACGATATTCTCGGCAGAAATGATCAATTAATAATAAATCAACTCTCCGGACTATCATTTATTTTCCTGACCTCTCGTTAATTACAAAAAAAAAAAAAAAAAAAAAAAAAAATCACCTGGCCTAGAATTAACACCGGCCAAATTTCCCCAAAGAACAAATTTGAAAACCGAAAAACCTCCGTTGATTGGACCGTAGGTCGAACCGCAAATTCCCGAAACCATAAGTGCCATGCCCGAAAAAAAACTGTATGGAATGCCTTTTGTTGATCCTTTCAACGGAGCTCCTTATCGAGAATCAGTATCTTCTCCTCGCCCGTTCTCAAACCCCGAAGACGCATGCGCGAAACGTTTCTTTTTTCTTCCTCGAGTAGTATGGAAATTTTATATGGTCGCGGGCCGCGAACGTCTTTTACACTCCCCGAGAGAGGTATTTATCGATCCCGTTGAGAAGTTACGAAGAATGATTAAGGCGCGAGCCGGGGTTGAGCAGTTTTATCCGGAGCGCCTGGCGAGGGGGATGATTCCCCGGGGGTTCATGCAGATGAATTGAGATGGGTGGAGAGCTCCAGTCTATCCCCGGTGGCAGGCGGGCTCTTAATCCTCGGCATCTGCCCGTCCGGAATCCTATTACGGAATCGTGGCCATACCGGTTGTCTGGAGTCCAGAGACTCGGTTTTCCGCGTTGAAAAACAACGGGCGAAATTCGTGGGAGGTTTCCAAGGGGGGCTAACGGTGTCGGAGGTCGTAGTTACGTGCATTGGATGTTGCATTCGGTTGGGCGAGGACTACGGTTCCGAGACACCACGACGACTACGACCGGCACGACGACGAGGAAGGGGTTTGCGGGAACGGACGGAGAGCAGCACGCCGTCCAGGCGTTTTCACTGGAAGTAAGCTTGGCTCCGTGCTCGCGTTAGCCTCCCCGAGTAAGATATACTAGGACAGCCGACAGCACCACTGATTGCCGCAATTTATTGGTGGTTGTGTTCTTCGTCTGGCAACCCCTTTCGGCCCCCGGTCTTCCCCCAATCCTTGGCCGTCGTACGTTCCGACCCACCACTTCCGCCCACGAGCCGCTCCGCGTTGCATCCACTGCGCGGATGCGGTATCCGGCACCACTCGAAATTTCGACTTGCCCAACCCGACGCGATAACCCCCCAACCCCCCTCCATAATCGACTGGAGCTTGTGATATCCGCGGGAGAGTCGAACATACACCGACTGTAATTATCGTCCCTCGATAAGCTCGCCAATCGTTAGCAAACTCGGGCTGGATTATTTCGAGTGTCAACCTCGAAAATCTTGGCGTGATTATGCTAATTTATTAATGTCGCATTGACAGTAATTATCGGAGACCTTTTAAATTTTTTGATATTTTTTTCATCCGCCGTTTATGAGAGGAAAAAGAATTGATAAAGAGAGGGATTAAAAAGCTGTATTCGCTGTTTCATCAATTATCCAACGATACCCAGGGGCTCATTGGGATGTACGTGCCAATTTTTTAATTATCTTTTTCCATTTTTATTATTTTTTTATTTATTTTTTTTCTGTTGAGGCATCATTTGTTCGTGTGGGAGAATTTGTGTACAGGAGCCTGGCGATTTTGCCGGGTCCACTGAACTCGTTGATTACCCGGCAGCATCTGCATAATTCAAGCTACTGCTCTCGATAGCGACCGGGTATCAGCGCCGTCGGGTTCAGCAGATTTTTGCTTTGGGGTTGCTCGCCACACTAGCGGCCGTGTATACACTGGTTGGAATAAAAAAAAAAAAGAAATGAATGAAAGAAATAAAAGCCGTAGTGTACGCGGGCTGGCCTAGCTCTGTGGCGGTTGGAACGGGAGGAAACGGGGAAGGTGAGTGCACGAGCAGCAGGGTATAAGAGGATGTCCGATAAGCTCGCGGCTCGAACGCCTAGTGGCTGTACCTGCCCCGGTACTGATAACGTGAAAGGCTCTTTTGTCCGTATTACCCTCGCATCTGGTTCCCGCGCGGACTTTCTTTTTCTGCTACTGCATGTTTGAAAAATCTCGTGGAAAAACGCTGAAAGCGCGGGGCAGATCGTGATGCACTTTAGCCGAACGTACAAGGGGTACACGCGAAACGAAAGTTCTCGTGATACGTATAATCGCAGCGAATCGATTCCGCAGCTGCTACACCCAACGGCAAATGCACAAAATGCACGGCCGATGAGAGTCTTCTCGCGCTAATTTCGGACGAATTAAATCAGCAATTATGAGAAATTAATTTGTAACTAACTAGCGTGAAATTAATTTGGGAAATATATTGGAAATATATTTTTAATATTTTTCATTCGCTTCTCGACAAACATTGTTAATCTTTATTTTTATATTTCATATACACTTTGAGTGTATTGAGTATGTACTTTTTCATCTTTTTATTCATATTTGTAGGTAGGGTTTAAATATTAGGAATAGTGTAAAATTGGTAAATATGGTAAGGATGGATCAGTGCGTGTTGACGCAAATGTGAATTAAAAAATATTTAACTTCGTTTACTTGCGTTGGTAACGGTGAGATATTTTAAGTAGTGAATGGTTTGCTAAAATTTATTTTAGAGTTTCACGCAGCTCAAACTGTGGTAAACTGATCAACTTTACCGTCCGAGGACCCGATATACCGTGTACGTCCCCGTATATATCGTATCCAGAAGGGCTCGGAGTTTAGAGCTCCGGGCATTGATTCGCCTGTTCGAGGGGCGAAGGGGCGTCGGCGGTCCGGGGACCCTCGCGATCGCGGTTCGCGGTCACATGGCCCCCAAACCGATATAACCACAGCTCGTAGCGTAATTCCCATGCGGCATTGAGGTACCGATCGATACTAATCTGCACGAGGGTCCTCGGTCCCTGCACGGGCAAAAGGAGCTGCGGGAATTGCCAAGTTTCACGAATTTCGGGATAAGCAGGATGATCACACACAATCAGCGGCTTGTTCAAGTTCTTCCTCCTCATCCTCAATATACGTACGGAGCGGGAATACAGCTATTGCATTATCGCACGAGCCCTTCATATAAACTTACTATTCACGAGGATTCGAGGATTCGAGGATTCGAGGATTCGAGGATTCGAGGATTCGAGGTTTCGAGGATTCGAGGATTCGAGGATTCGAGGATTCGAGGATTCGAGGATTCGAGGATTCGAGGATTCGAGGATTCGAGGATTCGAGGATTCGAGGATTCGAGGATTCGAGGATTCGAGGATTCGAGGATTCGAGGATTCGAGGATTCGAGGATTCGAGGATTCGAGGATTCGAGGATTCGAGGATTCGAGGATTCGAGGATTCGAGGATTCGAGGATTCGAGGATTCGAGGATTCGAGGATTCGAGGATTCGAGGATTCGAGGATTCGAGGATTCGAGGATTCGAGGATTCGAGGATTCGAGGATTCGAGGATTCGAGGGTTCGAGGGTTCGAGGATTCGAGGATTCGAGGAGGGTAAAATTTCTAGGAAAACGTTCGTACCAGTTGCTATCGACTTCGGCACACCTGAAACTCGGAACTCGCATCCTAGAAGGGTCTCTCAATCGAGGAGCTTCCTCCGAACTTCGTAACTCACGCTTCGAAAACGTGAAGTACGGAAAAGAAAATAAAACTTTCTACAACCGGAAACTTTAAAATCTGCACGATTTTAAAGTTTTCCCGGATACAACATTTAGTCCAATTTCGTACCACTTTAGTTGGTGCCACGGAGAAGGATAATAACTGGTTGACCTGACCAACCACGTGGTTAAATGCGTTGCAATCAATCACTTTGGTTGGACCAACAAATTAATTGTATATAATTTGCTCCCACGAAATTGATTTTTGGGCCAATTAATAAATAAGATAATAAATCACCTCAAGCCTATCGAAGCAGACAATTGGTCGGACTAACTAATTATTTTCCCCGCGCACCATTACTTTTTTAATACCCGTTCGTGACACTATTTTCATTCCTGAAATTATCAGCGTAATTTGAATAATGGCTCATTAAGATTCACAAAAAAAAATGGATATGTCTATGAATCCTATAAAGTTTCGGCGGCGCATAGTAAAAGACGACCGTAACGTTACTATCATAGCAACCACGGTATGTCCAGCTTTCGGACATCCCTGCCGGTCGAAAGACCCACAAATGGAAACGAGCTTACTTTAAGGCGGTACGTGAATGTTAGTCATAGGCATTGCCGTTGTCGGGTCGGTCAGCGAGAGGAAATTACCCGGAGGGTGCGAGCGGTTTGCCTCGCCGTTGGTAGACCTCCCTCGGAGGTCAACCATCCGCAAGCTCTGTGGAAAAGTTTATGCAACTTTGAGGCCCAGGCCACCGTCGGTTGTTGTCCGGGACAAACCCGCACGGATTTTATAAAACGCGAGCGTACCCCGTGACCGTGTGTACAAACTATGAATTCACGTCGTGCCCGTATACGTTCTGTAAAACGGGGCTGCTACACACACGAGCACGGCGAACGCTCTTCAAAGAGTTCAGTAGCTTGACTAGCACGCCCCTTGGCGCACCTGCACGCACTGCGGATACGGGCTACCGCAGCCACCTCCGCCGTTCGCATCAGCCCCGCAGGTCTACTCTTGAGAAGTTTTAAATTTCGTTTAAAATATAATTATTTTTTCGTATTAAACAAAGTGAGGACATCGGAAGCAATTATGGATATTAATTAATAAAAGTAGTGACGAAATAAGCGTTTCGTCACTCTAAAGGAGAGCTTTTTTGCATAGTCGTAGAGGAAGCTATGTTTTGGTAAAAGGAAAAAGTTTTCGAAAATTTAGTTTCAGAATAGGCAAAGTAGTCTAAAGCGAGGAGAAAAGGGATTTTTAGTTGGCGTCCGGAAATATGAGTGTGTGTGAGTCGGACGCGAAAAATTCAGACGGCTATAACTCGAGAAGGCCTTGACCGGTCAAACTACAATTTTACACACAGCATGTGTGGTTAATAGTCAGCATTGTCTGTATTTTTGGGTTCCTCATAGAGGAATCTTCGCGAATAAAGGGACATTATGAGAAAGCGATGTGAAAATTTGAATTTCCAACTTTTATGAGAAAGCGATATAAAAATTTGAATTTTCAACTCTTATGAAGAAGTGATATAAAAATTTCAATTTTTAACTTATATGAGGAAGTGATATTAAAATATCAATTTTTTTGTTTCTTTTTTATCCTACGAAAATAGGTTAACTACACATTCTTTTAGTACTCATCTATTGCAGTAATGACCGAATATCCCATAAAGCACGAACTCCAGATTCGTGACTTTTGATACCAGCGAGAGTGTACAGTAATCTGGCTAACGAGCATGAAGTCACGTGATAGGCTCGAGCGAACCAATGTATGTAGGACAAGAGTTAATCTGGCTTAAATGGTCCCGAAACGCGTACCGGGAAGGGGGTCTTCGTTTGTCGGTAGCACGGGTGATGAGATTCTCTCGTCCGGTCCTTGTCTCTCCGATTCCATCCGGGCCGTTCAACCTCCGATTCTGATTTCAAAGTGGCACAACACGTTGACACAATGCGACGCGCCGCATACCAAACAGTTACGGCGCGAAACCTCCAAGTTCAAAGTCCCCATCTTGTCGAAAATAATAATTCTCAACCCCTCGACGCTGTTCCGAAACAAAATGTTCGAAAAAGCTCACTGTCTCAATTATTACACCTAATTAAAAAAAGTAAAAATGTTGTGATGAAACTTCTGGTGAAACTGAAATCCTTAAAATTGAATTGGATTAAAATTGAAGAAATAATTTTGACAATTTTGAAATGTCAGTTCTTAATATAAATCATGCGAATTTTCTTATTACTCCGAAAAATTATTCATGCAACGGGTGCCTCGCTAACAAATATTTATTTAACAAAAATAAATATTTATTTAACAAAAATAAATATTTATTTAACAAAAATAAATATTTATTTAACAAAAATAAATATTTATTTAACAAAAATAAATATTTATTTAACAAAAATAAATATTTATTTAACAAAAATAAATATTTATTTAACAAAAATAAATATTTATTTTATAAAAATAAATATTTGAGGATCGTCAGGAAAATCTTTTTTTTCGGAGTGGCGTCTAAACTGGATGGAAATATGCGACGCTTCACTTGAATTATTTGCTAGACAGAAACTGGGAACTGGGAAAAAATAATCGATATCGTTGGTAAACTCCGATCTCTCATGGGAGATGCTACATAGGATACAATAACGGGGTATAGATTTTAACGTATAGGTGTGTCTACGTTACGGTCGTGTTTAAGGTGCGCCGTTCGCCGTACATAACACCCATTCACGATGATGTATGTCAGCGGAAGCTTATGAGCTCCGTTGTTTCGCATAAAGTATGTTTATCTTTTGAAAGGCGGGCGATAAAGTGTGGCCATATTTATCGAAGGCTTTTGGCTCGAGGATGCTCCGCCGCTTCGTGGTACAGCGAGGTGTCAAGACGAGGGTTTCTTTGATGATGCGTTACTCTCGTCAAGTAGAGAAACAGATTATTCAAGCTCCTCGCATGAAACTCGAGTGTACCCGTGAGATAAATTTAATATTTTTTTATTATTTTTTAACGTGCACTAGGGGAATTATTTATAATTTTCAAAAAGAAGCTGCGTGACCTCCGCTCATATTTCGTAAGGTTTTCAGCCCCGCGCGTTTATGATTTTTAGTTTAGTATGCACGACAAGAGCAACAAGACAAACTGAGAACAGAAGATGTGATCCGGGAGCTTTGGAGGGTAAAAAAAAATGAAGAGTTGAACCGGAACTCTCTTTCTGCGCGGACGAGCGTGGTTTGGAGCTTTCAGCGAAATACTCGGGAGATTAGTAGCTTCGGATCACTTGCCGGGCTTAAGCGCGCAAACTTGAGCTTTACGTGATAACAATTTCGAGCGTATGAAGTCCCGAGGTTAACTGTACGCGTAACTTTTTCAAGGTACCCCTTGGAGCCCTTCATGTAATCTTCCGGCGAAGGGAGAGCATTCGAAAGCTTGGAGGACCAGCCGACATCATCTGGATTTTACTGCGCGATAAAAATCTAAGCTATGCTGGGCATTAACACGACTAAAATGCGTCTGCATGATAATCGGCTGAGGGGGCTCGTAATAAAATCTCGGGGATAATTTATTTTTTTATGTCATTTTTTCAATCTGCCCTTGAAATTGAAAATTTCTCATTGAGACATTGTCGACTAATTTAGCGTCCTTGACCGGGGGTGAGGAGGGGGTTGACATTTTTATGGGAGGGTTACTCAGCCTCGTCATTCGGTGCGGAGCCCCGCCGGATTGGGAAGGGTAAAATAATCAAATTTTAAGTAGTCCCCTCAACGTGATTTCCCGAGCGATGACGACCAGCCGGAGAAGTCGAGGTTCCCCCTTCACTATATATGAAGGGCACGAGAGGCGACCGGGCCACCAAAAAAAAGTAGGACAGTAGGACAAAACGAAACTCTGATTACTTCTGTTAATAATCGAAAAAGGGCAGTAAATCAGCTAACTCACCTGTGAGTTATCCAGTTAAAAAAACAGGCCAACGTTAAAAAAGTTGTTACTCAGGCCAAAGAAAAAAGGGTTATTCAGCCTCGCCATTCGGTCCTCGAGCTCCCCGGATTGGAGAGGGTAAAATAATCAAATTTTAAGGGGCCCCTCCAACATGATTTCTCAAACAATGAACTGGCTAACTCACCTGTGAGTTAGCCAGTTTAAAAAACGGGGCAACGTAAAAAAGTAGCTACTGAGGCCAACGAATAAAGGATTACTCAGCCTCGTCATTTGGTCCGCGAGGTACTCCGGATTGGGAAGGGTAAAATAATACAATTTTGACTGGTCCCTCTACCGTGATTATCCGAGCGATGGAGGCCTCCCGGAGACCTCGAGGGTCCTCTTCACCACATATGGGGGCACGAGAGGCAAACAGGCCACCAAAAAACAAAATGGGCTTACTTGTGTTAATAAAAAAGGGCAATAAAGGAGCCAACTTACCCGTGAGTTTTAGCTTACAGTTAAAAAAAACAGGCCAATGAAAAAAATGTTATTAACGCAGATACGCTGGTTTTCGATTCGTCCTACTCCCCTCAACACGAAAATGCGAGCTAACCATTTTTCTTTGGTGGTTCGTTTTGCCCCAGGAGACGGTTTTACCCCACATTCCCCTATATATATATGTATATAAACTTTCCTCTATATTTTCTATCTCTCTCTCGCCATCTCGCCTTTCCTCGGCCAAGCACGTGAATTCACGTGCCTACAGTAAACGTCGTACCCTATCGTTATTGCTAACTCAAAAATATCGCTGGATTCCCGTAACGACTTGGCCACCACCGCCGAGGAGGTGACTAAAGAACGTTCGCCTCAACCACCACTCCGCATAAGGCACACATCTTCGCACACGTTACAGGCCCTCCGTGTGTTGGTGGCTATCGCCGTTCATCCGGGTTCCTCGCTTCCACCCTCCTCGACGCTAACACCCTCCATTAAACGTGTCTACTTGCCGTGCCCATGGCACAAAGTAGGAATCGCGACACCATTCCTCCCTCACCCTCCGGGCTCCCGGCGCGCTCATCGTCGTGCGACCCGAAGACGTGAGAGGAGTGTCGAGGCAACTTGAATTTTTAACAAAATCTGAAGTGGCGGTGTCCTCCCTCTGTACGCAACGATCCGAGGGAGGCTGAGAAACGAAGAAAAACGGTGAACCTAAAGTGATGATCGCCCAATCGAGGATAAATCTAATTTAACATTTTTCGAGAGACGAGTCTGTTATGCTCAGTCGGTAACGAAATCTGTAATACAGTTTTTTCAGGAGTGCTCCACTTTGCCGAGAAAACCAGATTATCGGCGCCCGCTCGACTGTCGGATAAAGACAGCGATAACTTCCGTTTAGCAAGAGGTTGAGGAATCTTGATGAGAAATTATTACAGTTTTTGTTACCGACCGAGTCCGTTTTGCAAACCAAACCCGATTAGTTTGGTTTGCAAAACATTCTCAGCATCCGCTCGAATGTCGGATAAACACGCTTATAACTTCCGTTCAGCGCAAGAGGTTGAGGAATCTTGATAATGTATTATTACAGTTTTCGTTACCGACCGAGTCCGTTTTGCAAACCAAACCCGATTGGTTTGGTTTGCAAAACATTCTCAGCATCCGCTCGACTGTCGGATAAGCACGCTGATAACTTCCGTTCAGCGCAAGAGGTTGAGGAATCTTGATGAGAAATTATTACAGTTTTTGTTACCGACCGAGTCCGTTTTGCAAACTAAATCCGATTAGTTTGAGTTTGCAAAACATTCTCAGCATCCGCTCGATTATCGGATAAACCCGCTGATAACTTCCGTTTAGCGCAAGAGGTGGAGGAATTCGGATCACCTTACCTCACCTGTCCAATCATGGCTCGCGTTATGTGACGTCGCGTGAAGGCAATTATGGTTTTAAACGGAATCGTGCTTTGATATATCGAAGAGAGTTAGCGCTACACGTCGGTGTTAAGTGTGATTAATGCAACGGACTTGACGAGAGCGCCGCGGGGAAAATTATATGATTTAAAAGTAAAAACGCCGAGGGAATTTTGCTGTAACAAGCCCGGTTCGAGGATGCATAGCGTGTCGGAAATTCCCGAAGCGTATCCGCAGGGGAGGCACAGTGGGGCCGCATGTACGTGGTATATAACAACCCCGGGCGTGTGCAAAAGCGTGCAGGAAAGTCTCCCTCACTCGAGTTCGTCGAGGTTTTGCTTGACCCCAAATCCGGCTGCTGGCCGAGCACGAGGCACGCGAATCACGCCGTTGGTATTGCTTTATATCAGGCGGTATCAGCGCGCGGTGTCGGCAAAAATTTCTTCGATGCTGAAAGAAGTATGACGGATGGATCGAAAAATTGTTGTGTACGCAAATTTTTCGTCAAGAGATCGTCGTGTGGAAAAATTTGTTTCATCACTTCTAAACATCAACCGAAATTGCTCGGAAATGAAAAAAATTTCAGTACTCACGGTAGAGAAAATTCTTTGCATGTTTGACATACATTTTTCCTCCACACAGGCGTTTGAAAAATTTATATTTTACGATTCTTTTTATAAACAATTTTATTCGTTGCCGAAAAGTAAATTGCAAAATTGCCAAGAAATAAGATTAAATAATTAAGAGCCAATGCACGTAATTATAAACTCGCACACGCCTGCCATTTTCGTAGCCACCGACGGAGTTCGTTACTTCGATTTAAGCTCCCGAACAGTTTTCGATGGATTACAAAAACAACAAAAATTGTAAACTACCTGCACGCTTTCCGGGCTTACCGAGCGATGCAACGTGTCGTTTCGTCCCGTATAATATTATCGGAAATTGAATAAACGTCGCTCAATTAAATAATTACAGCAATAAACTCAACCACCGGGTCGTTCGTTGCAAGCATGATAGAATCATCGTGGAAACGGGTACGTGTTCCGGAAGGATTGAAGGGCATCGGCGCGGCGGTAGGAAGCTTCGGTGGAAATTCAATTTTCAAAGTGTCGCGTAATGAATAAATGAGTAACATTATGCGCCCCCGCGCGCCCGAGAGTTTCGAGTCTGCCAAATTTAAACTATGATGATGATAAAACTATGAACGGTAAAGTTTCGACGCGGCGATATTGGCCCGTATTCGTATCTCATATTTCTCGCGCTAAACTCTCTTCATTATCATTATCATTATAATACGTATCAGTATAGGGGAGAGCGGGGCAAAACGGGATAATGAGACAAAACGCAATCATCCAATCACTTTTGGATGGTGGCGATGGTGGTACGTGGGGCAAAACGGGGTTGAAAATCCGGATGTATCGTTGGGACAAAATGGGATATCCAAAAATAATTGGAAAATTGAGTTTTGTCCTCACTGTCCCATTTTGCCCCGCTCTCCCCTAGAAGGCCTGGACTTTCGAGCTCTCTGGTGGAGTTTAAAAGGGTGACAAGCCGAATTGTGCTGGACTACCAATAACCATACAACTCGTGTGATCCATTATGTGATTTATATGTGATATCGATGTGATCTGCCATTCGTACCGTGCAGTGCGCGAGCGACACCGAAAAATGTTAATTGATGCTAATTAGACAATTTACGCATTATAATCGTTAAATCAGACAGGCTATATTTTATCTGTTCTAAAAGGGTTTATCCCGTCGATAAATAAATAAATAAATTATTATTTGTCCATCTATGTTTCAACTTTCGCTTTTCCCCGTTCCTCAACCTCTCGGCTTACTCGCGATGTTTGTATTTTTATCCTATTACAGTACCGTACAAACAGCGTCTCGGGCACTTACCCCGCGGCTTGACGTACGACCCTGTTAGGGAAAAAAACCGCAGAGCTCCCATGTGTGTGTGTGTGTGTGTACAGCTCGGCGGCAGCTGCGGAGGGGGTTGCGGGCACTCGCCGTAGGGACTTTAAGCTCGGTCGAAAACAAAATTAGCAGAGCGACTCGGTTGGCTCCATTCTTTCGCGCTTGCTCCGAACATCGCGAGCACACATGAAAACTGATGGGATAAGGGTTGCAAGGTGTATACACGCTGGTGGTAAAGTAATACCTCTTTTTTTTGTCGTTTCCTTTTTTTTTTACTTTATTTCTTTCTTCTCCAGCTATCGTCGTGTCTCGACACGGCATGCGCCAACCGTAACGTTGCTTCGAGTATTACACCAAGGCATTCGCGAGCCGCGTCTGGTCGTACCTACCGTGGTTCTGCAACGAAGGACTTAAATCCCAAATCCGCAGTCCTCCCCTCGAGGGATGTAGCTCGACTTTTCGCTCGCTCCGGGAGAAACTTTCTCGTCGTCAACGGGAGAAAGTCCGGGACGGTGAGATCTCCGCACGTTCACGATTCCCCTATTTATCTCGGCTTTTGTTTGGACAGAAAAAAAGAAGAAGAAAAAGAAGTTTCGTTCGATATATCTATAGGGAGGGCTCCAGCAATGACTGTAGACAGGGTTAACTATATACGTATAGATGTAGGATATTCTCCGGGTCTCGACGGAGTCCTCCGGACGCAAACTTTTACCGAGTGGAACTTCCTAATTAAACTACGAGAGCTCAGGTGACGATTGGTCAAAGTGCAGCGGATTAAATTTTTTTAAATTATACCAATGCTATCCGGGACAAACAGTGGAGGGCGCGAACAGCTTTTTTTCCATTGCTTCGTTGACAAAAAAAAGTTGAGCGGAAAAAAAGGATTCTTTGATTGCTCATTAAAATCTTCGCCGTGCGGAGTTTCGCAAGTTTGGGATTTAAAAAAAACGATATACATGCTGGTTCTTCTGGTGGGTCGCGCGACTCGCGCCCTCGTGTTGAGTGTTCCCGAAAGACTTAAAATAATCAAGGTCTGGGCAGGAGGCCAAGGGGACTTGGATGAATCGGGGCCTGGGCAAGGATCCCTTGGGCACTTCGGGAACTCAAGTTCGAATTTAAGATCAAACTTCATTGCGTGCTTAAAATAGATCTTAAGCACGCAATAAAGTTTAACGCTAACGGCCTAACGTCGACCTTAAGTTCGATCTCACAAGCGATCTTAAGTTCAAACTAACGTCTTAAAATTCGGTCCTTAAAATAATAAGCCCCTCCTCCCCTCCGCCTCTCTAAAAGGACTTGGAATATTTCAGTCTGGGGGGCGAGGTCAACAAACGGGGAGAGGTTACGTGTAACATGAAGCTGACCTTTCTCCCTTACGATAAAGGGGGAAAGGGTCACCTTCTCAAAAAGGGACACCCTGTCCGTGTGGTGAAGCTGATTATACAGCGATATGTATACCGCTCGTAAACTTTAGGTTCCTCTATATATTTTTTACCTGAAATATGAATTTTTAAAAACTAGAAAATATGGACTAATAGAGTGATGTATCTTGAAGAAACTTTTTCAAATATAATTTTATCGTACATTTTCTTTACTCGGGCGTAAAAATGGAACAAGTTAATTTTCAAGAAAAAACAAGAATGACATTTTGCTTTAAAAAATTGTCGAGATGTTTGACTATTTTGTTTCATCAGGCAAGACTCCGGACTTGAAGGCTTGAAATTATCGAAAATCTTTGGAAAGATCAAGCTGAATTTAAGCTTCAGTTTCACCCCATCTACATCTCGAAACTTGCCGTGGTCGCTGACCACGATGATAAATTATCCACGTGGCAGTATAGAATACATACGTATACCGCACATGGATAGAGAGCGAGAGAGAAAACGAGAAAAAAAAGAAAATTGCGACGTAACAAATTCCGGCATGGCCGCCCGCCCGCGAGTTTTCCTCGACGAACCTCGGCCTCGGCGAACTTGGTCGCTCTCGCGTTCACCGTAGAGGAAACTGCTTCGTTTGCTCTTCGTGCTGACGGCAGCGTTGTTAACGGTACGGAAAGGAGTAATATGTCTCTCGGTTACCCCTCATCCTCACCCTCCTGCACCTCCCCTCGGCCCTACCCCTTTTCCGCCTCGTTCGTCTTCGATCCGCGCCGCGAGTTTAAACCCTTCCCAACAACCGGCAAGATGCACCAGCCAGAGCCAAATATTATTTAAAATTTACTCGCCAACCTCTAAGTCATATACCGAGTCATAAAAAATTCACTTATTTCATCACCCAGAAAAATAATTTGTTTGACGGGCCCCGCAAATAAATATTTAGTTGGTTTAAATATTTATTTGATTTAAATAAATATTTATTTAAAGCAATAAAAATATTTATTTAAACCAACTAAATATTTAGTTGTGGGTGTCCGTCAAATAAATTATTTTTCTGGATGATTGTATCGGTAGAAACCTTTTTGAAGCCATTTTTTGCGATTGTTAAATTTTCGATATCCCTAAGTATTGATTTCCTATCAATAAACGCCAGAAACGACTTCTTTCAAAAATTATCAAGATATCAAAATTTTAGCCACCGTCATTGTTTCTAAGTGATGTATTTCCGCATCATGAGTGCTCACATCAAATCTTTTTAGAGTAATCGGAAACTAATAAAACAACGATACATACATCGAGAATATGAGATATATTACCGACGATTTTTTTTAAGAGGGATCCATAAATATTAAATCAATAGATATAAAATGCGAGATATTTTACCTACAGATTTTTTTTAAGAGAGTAATAAATATTAAAAGCCCGGTAGAAGCTTCTCAAGCTCGAATTATGCGGAAGCCTCATTTTTTTTCATCGCTGTAGTCCGCGCATCTAAAATGTAATGGAAATATAAATTTTTTGTGACTTATTAAACGCGGTTATTGAAGTCGCCTCGTTATGTTCGGTAGTCAAAGTGAGTGCAATAAAGTCGTCGGAAAATATTTGTCGACGGAGTAACGAGGCCACGGGTGATATCCACCCTAAAATACGCTCGAGGCCGCTCGGTGCTTCAGCTCCCTCTCCCCGACTTCGGTAAGCGAGACCGAGTAAAATGAGCTTTCCCCGTAAGACACACCAGAGTTCATCAGAGCTTATTAGGTGTTCCAGATGTTGTTTACAGTGATTCATGCGTACTAGCTCATCGTTCCACCTCGACATCCTGCGCAAACTTGAATAAACCAACATGGGCTTATACGTGACAGCCAAGCATACTGTAACACAGCATACGCGAGAAATTCATACAAAAATCTACGAGAACGTCGACATTTAGTGTAAAAAAAAAAAAATCAATTTCCGAAGAAACAGTATACGAACTCGTCATTAAAAAATCGAACCCTTCCGTCTTTAATTTCACAAATAAGAAAAGAAAAGATAATCTCGCTTATCAATAATTTATTTCTCTTTCGTTCAAAGTCATTACGTTTTATCGGATCTTGTTAACTTATCACTATGGCGTATACATATGTAGTGCCTATAAGAGGATCTGGGTCACACGATTCGATGTCTCAATTTTCAGTTTCCTTTTTTTTCCGTTCGTTCCCCCTCGACTTTATCAACGAGCACTCATGCTGTTTGCCCCTCCTATATGGGTATGGTGTGCAGATACCCTCCTGAATTTCTGATCGGGTCGCTGCGCCGCACAACCCACCAGGGTAGGAATCTCCCGGTCGAACTCCTGATGGCATATGCATATAGTATAATACACGTGTGTGTATATATATATATAATATATATATGTATCTAAACCCTTCCGTGTTACCCTAGCCCAGGCTCCAGACTGAGACATTCGCTTCCCTCCAGGGGTCACTCCAGCTGGGTTTACCTCCCTTGGTGCTTTTCCTCAGAGAGCCTTCGAGGTCCTTCCTCGAAGCCGAGCGCCGTGCGTGCTCCGGTATGCAAATAGGTTGCAGTTGTGTCCCCAAATGAATTCGTTTATCCGTGACGCAGATCCATCCTCGGAGAGGGTACCTCCGATCCATTATAAGATAGGGACCGTTTGATGCAGAAATGAGGTGCTGATAAGCCGAAGAATAAGATGGATGAGAAACGATAACGTCGTCTCCGTCCACTATACCATCTCTCCTCACACCGTCACCTTGTACCGTATCGCTCCTTGAAGCTGTACGCTAAGTTCCTCTCATCCGGTTCCACCAGTGGAAGGGCATTTCCGACCCTTGATCGCATCCCCCAGAAAACGCCGGGTAAGAGTTACGCGATGAAAAAAAAAGGAAAATGGGGTCGTACGTTTAAGAAACGCTTCTCATTCGCAAACGTCCACGATGTCCTTAGTCCTCGAAAATTACCGGTTCTTCCGAAAATGGATAGGACAAACAAAATGTATTTGTTTTCTGATTAGGAAGCTTTGTTTTCTGATTAGTTACTTTAATTGCTGGTTTTAAGCCAAATACATTTACAAATTTCACGAAAGCGAAGTTTCATCTACGAGGAAGCAAAAGCTTCATACATGAAGAAACAAAATCATAAATCCCAGACACACAAATATTGTTTAATTCCACTTGCCGGCCAAATTTCAATACGATCTCTTAAAAATTGTGACCGCCAGCGTGCGAACGAATGAATCCGAACGTACAAACAGGCATCTTTTTTCAACCACTTTTCTTGATATTTTGGGCCATTTTGAGTATCTTGACACGAAGACCTCAAAAAAAACGTTTCACTAAAACGAAGCTTCTTCCATGAGGAAGCAAAAAATGGTTTGATTGAGAAAACAAAACATGGATCATGTGGACTTATCGTGTATGCCCAGTATAGATCATGACAAACCGAATCTTCCTATCGGTATCCTATCCCGAACCCGACGAATAATGAATTATTTGCCTGGCTACCAGGGGAATAAATGTCTACACAATCACGATACAAATGCGATTAAGATGCCTGCGAGTGATATCTCGTGGCGCAGAGGCACGCGTATTCCTGATGAAATGCCTCCGATAGTAGATTTCCTCCGCGGAATCTACGCCCCTGCATGTCCCGAGGCGGCGGGCCTTCGTTCCGCTCGCTCCCTCGCGCATCGCCGTTCCGTCCATCCGTACGAGTAGTCGACAGAGATACCGTGAAAAGTGAGGCGGGTATACACCAGTGGCAATTTCCCCGGTGGAGCAACGCGAGCTTCAACCACCCCGGTGGTGGGCTTCGATCGTGAAACAGCCGACCGCCGCTATGAAGCCGCGAGCGTGCTAATGGGGTTCGGCGCATAGCGGAAAATCCTCGTGCACACTTAACGTTCTTCTGCTCGAACGAAAATAGTCGGTGGTGAGTGTATCGATAGGGCTCTTGGCTCGGTGCCGGTGGCACGCAAAGGGTCTCTGACCCTGTATGCGCAAGTGCCCGCGTGCACCGCCAGCGGACATTAGTCGTACCGTATCGGAAAACCAAGGAAAGAAGAGCTTAGGATCTTGTAGAAGGGTTGGCCTTTTGATGACCTGCTGAAGTCAGAAGCCAATATGCGTTTTACTGAACCACAGCCAGCAATAGAGAGTGTAAGCATCTTCGACTGAGCTCTTTTTAACGAATTAACTTTTCTACTTGTTCTACTTGTAACTTGCAAGTTAGGTTGCACCGTGGCGAAATAACATTACGCCAGAATGACACACTATTGAAATCCAACGTGATCTTTGTAAAGTATCACACATTAGTCACAAGACATTAGTCGTGCCGTATCGGAAACGCAAGGAAAGAAGAGCCTAGGGCCTTGTAGAAGGGTTGACCTTTTCTATGAGCGGCTGAAGTCAAAAGCCAATATGCGTTTTACTGAACCACAGCCGGTAGCCGAGAGTGCATTCATCTTCGTCTGAGCTCTTTTTAATGCATTACCGTTTCTACTCATTCTACTTTTGGTTGCTACTTGTAAGTTGCAAGTTACGTTGTACCGTGGCGAAATAACATCCAGACTAATACATTATTGAAATCCAAGGTACATGATCTTTAAAAGGTATTATTACATTTTGCTTACTATTATTACGTTATTTCTAGCAAAATGTTATTGTGGCGTATTATTTTTGGGTATGTTATTCTGCCATGTTATTTTTTCGTATCGCCCTTAATTTCTTCCCCAAAGATCTCCCGTGATCTGCTGATTGGGCAAAAATTTTGCGATTTCCCGATTTCACCGTAAACGGTTAGCTTAGTGAACGTTCTATACAGCACCATGTGCAAGCCAGAAGTTAGACTTACCGTAGCTCAAGCTCGCCCACACTCAACATTTCTCAAGTTATGGGTAACTCTCTCGGTCTCTCTCTCTCTCTGCCTTTATCTGCACGAGTTTCGTTCAGTGTACAACACTGTTTTGCATGGAAGTTGCAACACACCAGCCCTTAGCCCGACCCTGCTTGGGTCCCTCGATCGACTATAAGGCACAACCCTGTTAATGAGGTTTGGTAGGGTGGGAGGGGGGTGAGGGCTAGCCAAGCGCGAATTCGCTTCGAGCTATGCTCCTGATGCAACACGGCTATATACTACTTCCATCCTCGCCACTATACCGTTGCCACTTCCATTATCTGCTTTCCAAAGGGCACGTACGTTTCAAACTGTACACACGCGCTCTGGCCCAATATTCCCTGCGGCTTGTTGCCACGTAAAGGCTGCCTGACGTAGTGCATTATAACTTGTGCACTGTATCGTGAAAGTTTATGATACTTTCCATAAGTATAAATTGCGCCGGATATCGGTAGAAAATATACCAGTTGCAAATATTTTCGTTCAGAGTTGCGAGCACGAATTGTAAATGCGAATCGTAATAGTTACGGTTTTTATCGGCGATGTTTCCGGTTAATTTTGATTTAAACTTAAACTTTGCAAAAATATATGATTTTAATAAAACGAGTTGAAAAAAGAACTTTTGGGGGGGAATTTAACGTGCACGATCCAATGTGGAAAAGAAAATGCTGTTCATAGTTACAAATTTGTTATTTATTTAATGGATGAATCGCTATCGGTAAAATATAGTTAGGGGATGTGGTTTTTTTTTACCGACACTTGTCTCTATTTTTGGAATTAACGCATGAAATCCACAAAATACGAAACATTACGAATTTTTATCGTCGAAGAGTGGAATAAAGATTTCGCTCATGTCCCGCGCATCGACAGCTCCATTTACCACTGTTATTGATTGCTTCACTGTGGAACGCCGATTGGCGAAAAAAATTAATTAAAAAAAAATTCAATAAGCTCCGACGTATTACGATTTTCAATTATTTTTAGAGTTAACCGTAAGGCGGATAACAGCCAGAGTTGTGCAGAGTGTTTTGCAACAACGCGATATAGCGTCTTGCCAGGCGGGGGGGGGGGGGGGGGGGGGGAAAGTACGATTTTCTATCAGTAGAATCCAATCAGTTCACGGATACCGCGAACGAGTATACCATAGACAATCCATATTCGCGTCGAGGGGCCATTCGCCCAGTGTTCTCCCCATCGTCCTCTCTCCCGTTCCCCCGTATCGAGGTGCCTCAGCTTCGGAAGCGATGTATCTTGCTTCGTTTTCAATTACCGCCCATCCATTTCAAGCCGGGGGAGATCTACCGACAGCTTGCCAGTCGATAAATTCTCCATATCTTCTGATTCGCACATTCCATGGCTGTTTACGGTTCATCCTCATGCTTTCTGGCTGCACAACTGGTTCCCTCTGCGTCTTTGACTTCTCTTCCATCCCGCGACTCCGAGCGCCGATAAATTTATGTCCATTTTGCTTCCTCAACCTGGAAGCTTCGTTTTCGCAACAAAATAAAGACAACTAAATGAATAATATATTTAATAAAATTGCAATACGAATAATTTTACACTGTAAAAATAAATTGTAAATTTAATATACCGGAACTTGAAGTTTACTTGCATTATTTACATCAATTCAACATTAATGTAGTTTTTGGAAAATAAAAATACCAGATGTTAAAATTACACATCTTTCCTCTGAAATTTACAACCATTTTCATTAAAGCTACAAATTTTACTGTAAAATTGCAACGCACCTGTGTTTGAAATTTCAACAACAGTTTATGTAAATAAACTTCCAATACCGTTAATTAATTTCCGAACAAATTTTGTTTACCGTGTACACCAAAATGTATTGTTCGCTTTCAACAAATATAAAATAAAATATCATTAAATTAAATCCAAATAAAAATAAAATCTACGTAGATTAACGAATTTTGCCCTCGGTTCTTGACTTGGTAATTCGATTCCAAATAATTCACGCGAGGTAAGGAAACTTCTTATATTCCTCTATCTACCCCGTTCTGCTCCTACATCTCTCGTAAATATTCCCAGTTTATTTCTGACTCCGGGTAAATACGCTGCGCGGCGATTTTTCAAGACGCTTCGCGATAGGTGGCACGTTATAGCGAGGGTAGTCCGGGGGAATATCTAAGCGATTTGGATGTACGCAGCCGCGCCCACTTGGCTTGCCCTCATAAACGCCTTAGCGCAGGAGTTTCTCGGATCGCAAAAATTGCCGAGTCGGAAATCTGTTTCGTATCATCGTTAGAATCTCGCGCTCGACTTACGACGATACTTCGACATCCCGCTTCACTCCAGCCATAATTACGAAGAAAAACGTAGTAAAAAAAAAAAAATCTTCGTTATCGACTGAATGAATGAGAAAAGCATCGGTCCACGGCTGATCGAGCTTCAGTCAACTGTGGGACTTTTTTCCATTCTCCCAAGAAAAATAAAAAAAGCTATGGAACAAGGAAATCGTGAGACGTATGAATTCATCGGTCGACCGGGCAACGCCATCCGATGAATACATGCCTCATCCGTGTACCCAAGTATATAAAGAGATAAATAAGGAATGTATTCGGCATAAAGAAAATACGAGAAAAAATACGACTCCGCTTCCTCCGTCGGTGGGAAAGACGAACGTACTGATACGTATTCGTCGGTGGGTTTGCGAAAGTCAAACAAAAACAGACATCTCCGGCGTTCCATTTCATCGGAAAATTCCGGAAGACGATGATAAAAAGTGGTGTTCTATCGTAAGACGAGACGTCTGCGGAGATCGCGCCTTGTTGCTCAATTTCTCTGGAGCTTTTTTATTTTCTTCGGCGGAACCGATGGAACCAATTCAGTCCGGAAGAGAGAATGAAGCCTAGGCAATGCTTGTATGAGCGAGGGCTGCTTCACTTGTTCCTCTGATTGCTCAATCGTATTCTTGTATAAAAAGAAAAATTTATATATATTCATAGAACTCATCAATCCGAGTTTGGTGTAATAAAAAAAAATATAATCTCTATCGCCCAATCCGTTTCGGTCCCGATAGACAATCCTATAGGCTAAAACTGCCGAAAGAGGCCCGGCCATATATCGGAGATTTGCGTGCTGATCGGGCTGGGCCATATTCCCCACTATTTACACGATACATTTTTATTTAATGCGGAAATGGGAATATCTAATTTTTAATTCGTAATAAAATAAATTACTGGAAAAACAACATTTTTAGAAGAAAATACGTCCAAGTATACATGAGAGTTTGGAAAATTTGCCAGAATCATTCTAGTAATATTCACTCATCCACACTCAACGCAGACGCCCGCGCCCTTGCCATTAGATGAAATATAGCAATTGCTCGAATACACAGTATTTATGTCTTGTACAGCACACATTGAAAGAAGGATCTAGTAAAAACTACTGGTCATCTAAGAAAAATTACCATAACACATAGTAGTAGGGCACTAGCGCGCCACATGTGGCAAAAAGTCACAGATTTTCCAAGAATTTTTACCACAATATCTACGAAAAATTCTTATAAATCCGGTACTGGCTACTATAGGTGGCGGATAGTAGTAGGGCACTAGGGCGCCACGTATGGCGAAAAGTCTCAGATTTTCCAAGAATTTTTACCATAAAATCTACAAAAAATTCTTATAAATCCGGTACTTCCTACCATAGGTGGCGCATAGTAGTAGGGCACTAGGGCGCCACGTATGGCGGAAAGTCTCAGTATTTTCAAGAACTTTTACCAAAACATCTACGACAAATTCTTATAAATCCGGTACTTCCTACCATAGGTGGCCTAGTTCCCTACTGCTATGTGCTACGCTAATATCTCTCAAGCGATATAGTCATATTTACTAGCTCCTCCTCTCAGAATCACTATTAATCTATTTCTCTGTCCAGACACAGTTGCGTTAAAGGTGGTAAGTATGGCCATGCATCATTAACCGCTTGCTAATCGGGCAGGGCCATAACCACGTCTTTTGCACCACGTTACGTCCAATCCCCACAATGTATTATCGCGAGACCGCAGTGGACTCTGGCTCGGGCCCTTGCCTCCGCAGTGCAATTCGCAACCTCGTGGAATTCCATTGCTACTGGTATTTGTATCTTACTTCGAGCGGAACGCACTCTCGACTCCAGACAATTTAACCCGTTTGCCGAAGCATCGGTCGGTGGAATGAGACGGGGCAGGGAGAGAGGGTTTGTGCGCGCAACCCTTCCGTGCGCCTTCATCTCATCCCCCTCGCGAGGCGGATGCTGAACCCCCAGCATCCTCCAGCTATTCGCGTCTGAGCTTTGGGGGTAACACACCCTCGGCTCGCCTCTCTGACTCGGACCGACGGCCGAGCTCACCCTCCGCACTCGTACCTCTGTAGCTTTCCGCGATCTATCCGCGTATGGAGTACCGTGGAGGTATCCGCTAGGTATATACGGTACACCTCGTTCCCGTACCCTCGGACATGCACTCGGGTAGCGTTAGCATCTGGCACGATGCCAAAGCACAGAGACCAACCGGGAAGCGAAGCCGTTTCGCGAGCTTGCAGGCCATCGCGGGAATCGCGATGATCGTCCCGAATCGGCCGTCTCGTTACCATCAAACCACGACTTTTACCAACCCTATTTTCCGTAGCTGCGACACAGCAGTTCGCGAATTATTGCACTTTTTTTCTCCCCTTTCCGTTAATCTGAAATGGCAGAGGGCGAAGGATCGTTGGGGTTTTTTATACAGTTTGGTGAAAACAGGGTAGCAGGTTGTAGGCCACAATCGAGCGGACAATTGATGGCCCGTCGGTCCTCGCACTTCGTGACACTCGTCCCGAACTCGCTTATTTTTTTTCTCGTTTTTTCTTTTTTTTTTTTGGTTTTGTTTATTTTATTCCGTTTAATTTTCGATCGTAACAACGAGGCAGTGGGTGTGCAGATGAGAGGTCGGAGGGTGGGGTGGTGTAGTTGGAATGGAATAGACTAAGCGGTGGGCAATATGTCGTCGGTGAAAAAGCAAGGTCGTTGAATGGTTTATGTCGGACGAGGGGTAGTTAAATCGACGCGGTAGTTAAATCGCGAGCACGATTCGGCCTGACTATATTGCATATTGTGCGGTGCTCTCTGGGATGGTGCGCAATATATATACAGTGCGGATACGTATTGTCACGGGGAAATTTTTCGCTTCGAGGCTTCGATCGAACGCCACCTCCTAGTTTGTATGTATACAAACATCCGTGCATACCCTACATGGGCTACATGAGGGGGGGTCTTCGGTATATTGTTTTTACATATATATCGGACAGTACACGTGCGGACTGTTTCAGGTACTAAATTGCAGGTGGGTAGCGGAGCGAATTTGTTTGCATCCAACTCTAGTACAGGGCCGCCTCCGGCAGGGGA
This sequence comes from Ichneumon xanthorius, assembly GCA_917499995.1. NCBI lineage: Eukaryota > Metazoa > Arthropoda > Insecta > Hymenoptera > Ichneumonidae > Ichneumon > Ichneumon xanthorius. The sequence continues at coordinate 11,187,744 of OU824205.1, read as the reverse complement.
AAAACTGCAAATGTCAGGGAATTATAAATGCGTCAGGAAAATCATAAAAATATCAGAGAATTTAATATTCGTCAGGGAAAAATCGTTTATCTTTTAAATTCGTATATAAAAATCTTAAAGTTTTCGGAATGGCAGCTCGAAGCTTGGCGGATGGACAGTCCGACACTGGACAACTCTCTTAGGTTCTGATAAGAATGACGCCCGTGAAGATACACAGTAAAGTAGGCATCAACGTTTCTTGTCCGCAAACGTCCACAATTATATGCATGTTAATTTTACAAAAAAATCCTGTCCATTTTACAAAAATGTCTGTAAATTTTACGAATTATTTTTTGCGAAATTAACAACAAAATAATTGTGGACGTTTGTGGATAATGAAAGGTTTGTTAAATGTACAAATCTTTTTGACAGTTTACAAGCTGACGCTCTAGTGGGAGCGACATACGGGGCCCGTATTGGCAAAGCGTCGGCCAGTGTTCGCCCAACATCGGCCAGTGTAAGTGCTGTGTGTCATTCCCACTTCAGTTACTGTGGGCGGAGGCCTCTCCATAGTAACTCGAAGCTTCGCGGACTGTCCGAAAGAGGACGATCCTCGCGAATTCTAGGCAAACAAAGTGCTATTGTACCTAGCGCGAAATCATTTTTTTTTTTTTTGGTCTCGGACAGCGGATACGTTGTGAAATGAATTTTGCGCGTTACATAGCTCGGTTAGAGGTAGATAATCGAGGCCGTGCAGGACAAAGACCGCGTGACATTTTTTGGAGGCGCTACAGATATAGGGTATGCGCCACGTATTCGAGCGAATGGTCCAGCTGTTCCGGCGGGTCAGTGGTAGCAGAGAATTTTATACCGCTCCTCTGTGTTCATCGTGATCGGGCTTCCGTACTATGCGGCCTCGGTGAACTCCGTGTCACTGGAAATGCCGCGGTCGGAAAAAACAATCACCGCTTGACAATGAGTCGAACGCGGCTTAAACGATGTGAACCATGTCGAAAAAGAAAAAACGATGACATAGTTTGAGTGAAAAAATAACATCGCAGACATAACTGTCAAGAACAGCTTGGTTGTAAAAAGAAGAAAAAAAAACTTTTGCAGTTCGACGAACTTTTGACGAAATCTGCAAAGTGGAATGCAGTTGTTGCCAGCTATGAAAAATCGGGTCAAAGATGGGCAACGCTTTGGCCTGTTTGCCTTAGCATATATCGAAGTGTAGGTAACACGTGGATCGCGATAAAGACATTTTCTCGATGACTCCTCGACAGAAGGCTTTAGCCTCCTCGAGCCCGACATCCGGATGTTTCGAGGTCCTCGAAACAGATCTTCATCAAGACGAGAGGGCGGTTATTCTCTGGCTTGGACTTCTCAGAGGGTATCTGTGCAGCTGGGGTGAGATTGCGGAAGCTGAGCATACCGAGAGAGGGCGGAGAAGAGGCGAGACCGTCGGAGACGAGCCTCTGGCACCAGGACGCGCGGGCCACTCATCGATGGAAGAGAAGCGGAGTATAATCATCCGCTTGATTGCAATCAGCACAGTTGGGCGGGCGCCAGTCTACACGATAACTACAAGATAATTATAGGCCCCCCCGTCGTTCGATTAACTAAACCCTCACGTTAACTACTGTTAGTTATATCGAGAGGGCCGGGAGGCCCTGCGAATACCCTCCGGAGATCGGCAAGACGAGGATCAGTGCCGGGTGTCAGCGAAACTCGCACCAACATATTTTCCAAAACATTTGTCCTACGGCTCTTCTTTCATTTTCCATTTAAGGCAAAGGACCCAGTTTCTGACACTGACCCAGTTTGTGACAGGGGTATCTCTAGCACAGTCGGCTCCCCCCACCATTTGATATGCAGCCAATGGGTAGCGCGCATTTGGGGGGTCACAAACTGCGACTCTTGGTCCTCCTTGTTTATCCCTACGATTTTAGACGCTAAAAGTGAAAGAGTTGCGTAGAAGTGTCATAAAATGGGACTTTTACCTTACCTGCTGAAAAAAATTGTACAGGCAGAGGCTTGGTGGAGGATTCGCGGGATTCAATCCATATTGCGAGCAATGCTACGGATAAGAACATGGATATGGTTCCCTAGCCAGCCTTCGAGCAACGCTTCTACTAATTTTTTAGGCGACAACTCTGAACCGTAAAATTTATTGATGAAAATTTGATTTGCCGATATGTTTCGAACGGATTAACCCCATGTGACTAATCGACGATTTATATCATCGACGGTGCACAAGCGCGGAAACCAATCGAGAATAAGTTCCGACTGGTCGGTGTTTCGCGTTTGGAAAATCGAGTATTTTTAATCGTTCGCCAGCTTCGATATACATTTGGCATATGTATTGTGTACTATGTACCGGTTATGTGTTACGTATGTGCATAGTGTTCGCAACGGGCACCACTCTTTCTCCCTGTGCACCGAACCCGTTGATTTACAGACGTCCCCCAAACGGATCGTTAACGCCGAATGGGAATCAGCAAAGTGCTCAACGATAACAACATTGCGTTGTTGGCTGGCTTGTTGGTTGGTTTGCCGATCGGACCGATTCGGCACGACGTGATGAAAGTACGGATACCGGACGATCAGCCCGCCGTCGCTTTTGCCCTGTGGCTGACACGGCCGCACACGACTCACAAAATCTGGGTATTACAAACACCCCCGGTCAATTAGCCAATTGGATCGATTTTATCCTGGCAACGTTATACGGCTTTCGTGGTACACCGTTCGCTCGATGGCGATGTGCCTTTACGTTTTTTATGTACTCACCAAAATTGCATCATAAAACATCTTCAGTAGCTTCAGGATCGGGCGAGTTTTTTTTTTCAGATTCAGACAGACCCGTTACAATAGGTTTCAATGATCCCCTCTTAGGTCGTAATTATTATAAGTCCTCTAAATGACTGATTGAATGTCTTGCCCGATATCTTGCCCGATATCTTGCCCGATATCTTGCCCGATATCTTGCCCGATATCTTGCCCGATATCTTGCCCGATATCTTGCCCGATATCTTGCCCGATATCTTGCCCGATATCTTGCCCGATATCTTGCCCGATATCTTGCCCGATATCTTGCCCGATATCTTGCCCGATATCTTGCCCGATATCTTGCCCGATATCTTGCCCGATATCTTGCCCGATCCCACTTGGCCGATGGCACTTGGCCGATGTCTTGCCCGATCCGACTTGGCCATAACGCTCTTTGAAGACACTTTCAATTTAAAAGGCTCACTACAGATACTTTTTGACTAAAAAGAATTTAAGCCACATGGATAAGGAATCACACCGTGTTGATTCCACGTTGGAAACAATTGAATCCCATCATCTTATGGTAGACATCACGGTAACTGGTAGTGAATGTTTACCGCATGTTTCGGTGTACCCGAAATAGGAACGGTCAGCATCGGGTAAGCCCGGTGTGCATATCGCGCAGTGGTTTCTCACCCGTTGCACTCTCGGCCGTCGTGTCTCTTCAATGCCGCCGTGCTTGAAGCCCTTACATTTCCTCTCCTGTTACATTTACCTACGTACTACAGCTCTCGGTGGTGTTACGTCAGAGGCGTTCGTGTCGCACATGCATACACTCCCACACGCACACCATTCCGCACATCTCCGCGAAGCTGTATTCACGTAGAATCTTCCCTCGTATCTCCCGCTTCTCTCGTTCCATTTCTACAGCTTCCGTTGCTACTCGACCGCTTAAGTCATGTTCGCTTTGCCGTGGGAGCCAGAGCGTGAGCCCACGGCTTGCTGAACAACGTGAAACGTCGCGCCAGCTTCCACAAAGTGTGTACCAGGCACCGAGCTTTTTTTCTTTAAACTCCACCGCTGCACCGTTAAGCTCCCGGCGCCCCCCGTTTTCGTGTCTAGCGTCGGAGCTCTCCAACGTCAACACGTTGAAATACAAACACGCTAACGTAAGACACACGCAAACTCTCCATACATAATTTAGAAACTGAACTGCGCCGCGTATTTTTATACATTACTTTATCCAACGGTGAAAAATAGGGAAATTTCATGCCTTCCGGAATGTTTGAAGACCTTCCGGAATGTCTGAATTAATTAATACACGAATGCGAGACGGGCAGAGTTCAACCGGTGGAAGCCCAAAGCAAATTTGTCGAAAGTAGTCGGCGGTGGTTATTCGATGCTGTGCAAAATGTAATTCAGTAGTTGGGTGATAAATACACACCACGGCGTCGCGTACGGGTTGTTTCAATTTCTATAAGTGCCTCGGAGAGGCTGCGTTTCTGCGCATAGTCACCAGCTCGGAAAATTGAAACGATACACCGTACGGAAAGTGCGGAAACGCTGAGTTCTCACATACGGATGGAGTAGATGAATCGTCAATTAAAACGCTACGGAAATATTAACAAGTGGGAGTGACATTTTACGGAGAACCGCAGGAGAGACGAAGAGGACCCTTCAATCCCTCATCGCCATTCCACCGGTGAGTTTGAGCCACTGGCGTGTGTGTTACCCCCGCGAATTCACTAAATGCCGTTGCCTCGTGCAATTAATATTTACCGCGTTCAAACATTAATGAAGCTGCATGTGCGAGTCTAGAAACGGATTGCTGCTTTTCACGGTTTCCGGAAAAGTTTGAAATACTTGGACGGTCGATGCATCGTAGGGTAATTCCGGATGATATGGCCACTCGTACAGCTTTTCAACACTGTCGAATGGCGCTGGCGCTTGGCGGAATTTTAATTTACGTGTTCACAGTGCCATTCCGCCACTCGCAACGTTTTCGTCCCGCGACCGGCCGGATATGGACCTTATTGGCCACACCACCCGGAATTTCCGAAGGATACCTGGTGCGAGCGCCACACCGGACCAGTATTCGTAATAATAATGCTAGCGTTTATTATCGATACCGGGACATCATCCCCCTACGAACAAGAAATAATGAAATACAGGCGGAATGATACCGGCAGAATAGTGCAGCCAAAATAGTGCAGTCAGAATTGATACACCTAGAATTGATACACCTAGAATTGATACACCTAGAATTGATACACCTAGAATTGATACACCTAGAATTGATACACCTAGAATTGATACACCTAGAATTGATACACCTAGAATTGATACACCTAGAATTGATACACCTAGAATTGATACACCTAGAATTGATACACCTAGAATTGATACACCTAGAATTGATACACCTAGAATTGATACACCTAGAATTGATACACCTAGAATTGATACACCTAGAATTGATACACCTAGAATTGATACACCTAGAATTGATACACCTAGAATTGATACACCTAGAATTGATACACCTAGAATTGATACACCTAGAATTGATACACCTAGAATTGATACACCTAGAATTGATACACCTAGAATTGATACACCTAGAATTGATACACCTAGAATTGATACACCTAGAATTGATACACCTAGAATTGATACACCTAGAATTGATACACCTAGAATTGATACACCTAGAATTGATACACCTAGAATTGATACACCTCGAATTGATACACCTAGAATTGATACACCTAGAATTGATACACCTAGAATTGATACACCTAGAATTGATACACGTAGAATTGATACACCTAGAATTGATACACCTAGAATTGATACACCTAGAATTGATACACCTAGAATTGATACACCTAGAATTGATACACCTAGAATTGATACACCTAGAATTGATACACCTAGAATTGATACACCTAGAATTGATACACCTAGAATTGATACACCTAGAATTGATACACCTAGAATTGATACACCTAGAATTGATACACCTAGAATTGGTACACCTAGAATTGGTACACCTACAATTGGTACACCTACAATTGGTACACCTACAATTGGTACACCTACAATTGGTACACCTACAATTGGTACACCTACAATTGGTACACCTACAATTGGTACACCTACAATTGGTACACCTACAATTGGTACACCGAGAATTGGTACACGCAAAAAAAGATCGATTTTCGAGAGGTCAACAAATTCCGATGTATCGTAAGATCATTCGTCTAGCCACGCTGAAGTATCGGACGGTTGATTGGACCAACGATTTATCGCGAAACAATCTCGAATCGCAATGTCTACATGGTACACCGATACGATTAAAACTGTTTACACATATAGGTTACATTGCACACCGACCCATACGCCATGGATCATGAAGATAGCGCGAGGCAATGATTTGCCGATACGTTGAGTGGAGAATTTGCATTAAACACAGCGAAACGCAGCGTCACAATATCCTAAATCTACTCGATTAGTATATAAATTGCGTTCCCGATAGTTATATCTTCATGCTGGATGGAGTTCCGTTGACGTAGTATGACATAAATACGCGTACGCGACTGCGCTGTGGTTCGACCATCGAATATAACGCGACGAGCATCGCGCAGGGGGGTGAGACACGCACAGTGGCTCCAAATATACATATAGAGGGAACGTGCGTCCGCATCGAGGACAAATTATTCTAATCGGCGTTCACCACCCGGTTCCCGGCCAGAGCCTCGGACACCCCCGGATAAATCAATCCCGGGACAAATCCGCCACTCGACGCGTCCAACAATCTGGAATAATAAAGACAAGCCACAGGCACTCGCGGCCGCACCCGCATCCGTGGCTATAACCACCGTCCTCTACCGCGTGCCTACAATTAATTAGAACATAATCAAGGGGCTTCCCTCGATGTTCGGGGTCGTTCGTGCGTTAAAGCACTCGTTAACGCAATCACCCCTTCCGTTCAGTCTCTCGAGAAATTTTGCCGCATAGTCCACCACGAGGCTAAAATTACCCGACGGCCGAGTTTTTTTCGCTTGTAGCCAATGGCAAATACATTTTTTACCTCCACGTATTTTGCTTTTTTCTAAATTAATTTTATAGCGCTTACGAAGTACGAAGCACTGACGTTTGCTGAAGAGAAACGAAAAGTCGGCCCACTGAGACTAAAAATAATGTAATCAATAAGACTGAACGTTTTGGGGCGACTAGTGGGAAAAACTCCAATAGTCGTTGTGTATTCTCACTTTGGTACGAGGGTACGATTTATTTTGGTAAAAATTAGTTTTTCTATTCAGCCGAGTTAAGCTTGATAAACAAAATTGAAATAGGTTACGAAGACTATTGGTAAAAAACATTTTACTGATTTCGGGAAACTATCTTTTTTTTGCGTGATATATTATGAGAGTTTATATGGTTCGCAGCCAGGAAAATAATAGAAATCAATGTATGGACAGCAATAAAAAATCGATTACCAGAACAAGTAGGGACAGACGTTTACTTTTCGACGTTTACTTTTCTATGCTTCGTATCGACTCCCGACTCTTACATCCGACGATTCGTTCTTGTCTCGCTATACAACTTTGAATAGGAGTCGAGAGCGTCTCCTGTTCACAATATTAAACAAATATGGAATCGATAAATGCGAAGTTCTGATTCTAAAGTAACGGGAGGAGCCCAACTGTGGTTACTTTGAATACTAGTCGAGAGCGTCTTCTCTTTACAATATTAAACAGTTATGGGATCGATAAATGCGAAGTTCTGATTCCAAAGTAACGGAAGGAGTCTAACTGTGGTTACATTTATCCGATAAAATTGCACAATGGGAGACATCATATAATGGATTGCCGCACACACCGAAAAACTGATCGATCGTAAAAGTGCAGACGATTGTGCATTTTCCCATTTTTTGTAAACTTAAAATTTAAAATTTGTAATTTGTAATTTTGTAAATTGTAAATTGCAAATTTGTAAATAAGGTGGTACATTGGACATTAACCCTTCATAAGTCACACCTCTATCCCCACTCTTGGCCTTACCGCAGCAACGCGTGACCCCTACTCCGCTTCCGTTAGTCTCATTTCGGTACGGTTTCGGGCGGTGTGACTTGTAAAGGGTTAAAGAATTAATATTTTATTTCTCTTGGCCATTAACAATTTTCGTCACTACTTTTGTTTGTAAAACTAGAACCGGATGGTTGCGATTGGAAAATTACCAAATAAAAAATTGCGGACTTTTTTGGACAGTAAGTTGTAAGAAGTACAAACGTTTTTAACTGTGTCCACTCAAACAAGCGTTTTGTCAGGTCGGGACGATGATCGCGCGGAGCGTCAGGCATCCTCTTGGCTGACTTCCTTTCCGACTGAGTTATAGTTTAGTGCAGCATTGAGAAGAGAAAAGATTTTAAAAACAGAAGAAAAAGAACTTTCTTCACCTCTTGAAGAGATTGAAAAGCGAGTGAGCGCAGTGTTACCGTTGATCTCGGGCTCACTTGGACGAAAACACTTCTCGCGAATCTCATTAATACTCGATTAAAAAGTTCTCGTTGATATCGAATCCCCAAGGGGGGAGGGGAGGGGGGCTAATAGAATGGAACATCCGGTGGGTCGTAACGAAGCGAAGATTCTTCCGCCTTGAGGTATACTTATCTCGAGGCCACCGCCGCGGCGTAGCGCCATAGTTTTCAACAGTGGCAGCAGCAAATTGTAATTCATCCCGCGGACTTTATTCTCGCTACTTCTGGACCCGGAGCCAACTTAAATTAAAATATCCGAGGCGCATTCCTGGCAGTTACTCTCCCTCGCGCGCGCGTGCGCACGGTAGCTTTTTCACGATTCATGAAAATATTGTCGGAGGGCGAACAGCAGAAGCAGGAAAAGCGCAGGCTAAAGAATAAGGTAGTTTGAGAAGCGGCCGTTCGTTACGCGTTCGCGAGGATTCATGAAAAGCGGAGAAAGAGACCGAGGTGAACGCCAATGTCGAGAGTGCACGAAGAAGAAACGCTTCCTCGGGGCCAAAAGTTTAATAATGCACTACTTATAACTATTCCTCGTACGCCTACACAACTACTCTCGACAGTTGAGAGCAGTGAAGTGACTTAAATATTCCACTCTCGAAAAAATCACTTCATCACCTTTTCCCATTTTCTTTTTTTTTTTAATAAAAGATTAAAAAATAATCATAGTTCTTAACTGACCGACGCTTACGACGAAAGAGTTACTTTGGAATTTTTTCAAATTTTACACTGATTAGGAATAAAAGTTCGATGGAATTTTGTGCGACGATGTTTCTCTAAGGGAATTAATATTCGTCGAAAGTTTTCAAAATTGTTAGACGAAAGATGAAGAAAATGAAGAGCTTTCTAATTGGCCATCCCATACGAGGTACGCAAAGCGTTGTAAACGCAAAAACCATTCGATTGTCAGATTAAGGTCTGGGAACATGTTTCGCATGTCCCGGAATGAAAAAAAAGCTTTTTTTCCATTTTTCACAAATAGGATTCACGTATATATTTTTTTAATTTTATGGCATTTCAAACTATCCGAAGTTCATCTCGAACTGTGCTTTATCTCCAACAAATATCTATCCCGTATAATGGAGCCCTACCGGTAACTGCGCAACATCGTATAGAATTGCGTAACGCGAAACTTGTATCTTGTATTAGGTACACGCTAAATCCGTCGAGAGCAAGTTCACTCTCGTGTTTTGCGACGCGGCCACTTGCTCTACGTGTTGTGCAGTCCCCCTTAATTGGCACGAAGTTACAAGACAAAGCGGAGGACCGATGTCTGCTAAATTGTAGTAACGCTCTGTGCCTCCGTTTGTGAATTTGTGGAGGGAGAGAGAGAGAAAACGAGATCCGTGCACCGGATTCCCCATCTATCCATCCAACTAACGAGTACCAGTTCGATAATATAGTATGTATGTGTATACAAGTTAGTGTGGGCACAGAAGCGCACGGATTGGTACAAAGTAGTGTGCAAACTGAATACTCGGGCGAACAGTTTCAACCAGCATCGACGTATGTAAGGCATAACAATGGGTTGCCTTTTTACTTTCCGCGCTTGTTGCCCGTTGCCGGAAAAAGATATTCCGTTTCCTCGGTTCAATTATAATTATCGAATAACCGCGGAGCGTGTTTGCCCGGGCTTAACGAGGTCGTGTACGTGATGCCGTTGCGGTGCGCTGCTGGATACGCAGTGAATTTACAATAATACCTTAACAATAGTCGAATATCGAAAATTTATGGGGGTGGGACAATAATGACGATTGTCCCGTGTATTTCCACGGCATAGATGGGTCATTGATATCAAAGAAAGAAAACAATAGCTATATTTTTCTAACGCCAATCAAAAGAACATTATTAAACAATTTTTACTAACAATTAAATTTTGTTTAATTTAATAAACCATTGCAAAAAGACGAATTTAGCACTATAGACCATTTCCTGTCCACAGCGGTTTAACATTTTTTGTCGTTGATATTATCATTTTTTTAATTGCCTTTTTAAAATTATTACACAGTAAAAAAAATGTTGTAATTTTTACAACAATTTATTGTCGTCCACAATTGCTTACTTGTTAATTTGTCAAACAAAAGTACAAACTCAAATTCTTGATGACACGGGAAATAAAAGGACAGTTTTGTAACGAGTTTGTCACATATCATACAAAATAATTTTTACGAAACTTCGTACTCCGATTTTACGAAATATTTTTTTACCGTGTAGCAGCCTGAGAAATGTACGTTTCAAAATGTTCCACAGTGTATGCGCTGCATGGATACGTATGACCATCGGCGTTGCAGCCAGTCCAGCCTATCGGCACGTTTTACGGACGTTATTACCTTCCTAAAAGCTTTCATCCAGTTTCGCTGACGTGTAACGTCATCCTACCGCGAATTTAGAACTTCGTTCGATTTATCTCCGTCGGCGACCCGCTCGGTCGATGTCGCGCAGAGTGTACGAAAATTCCATTACAATTTCCCGCGTAACGTCGTGAAAGTTCGATGCACCCGTCGCCGTGTACCGGTCCAACCGCGAGCGCGTTACACACCACCCGCTTTAATTCCCCTGGAAATTTCATTCCGACCAACCCTCGCTCACAGCCCGCGATCTCCACTCGATCCCATTGGCAGGAAAAAAAATTTCATGCGACTTCCCAATCGCCCCGATTGCCTCGCTTTTATTAAAACCGCTCTCGAAGGCCACATCTAAAACGTGGTCCAATAATTTCCGTAATCTCCGACGTGCCGAATCCACCCCTTCAATATCCTCGAGATCGATGTCTCCCTTTTGTAGAACGAAGATATTCATGGCAAAAAAAAAAAACAATATTCCGCTCATCAGAGTCTCGATTCGGTTTTCCCGATGAAAGAACCTATCTCGGATACATTCCTCTATTTTCACGTTTTCGCAAAAAAAAAGGAGTCCCGTAGCTCAAGAAATTCACGAAATTTTTCCCCGGTTGGTTCGCCATGCATACGCGTTCGCCGGCTCTCATCCATCTTCTTTTGGTTGCTTGTATTTGAACATTCACCGAATCCTTCGGTATCCGACGCCGATGAATAGCCTTACGTAAGCCGACGTGAGCTCACGTTTGATTCGTCGATAACCAATTCGCTCGGGGAAAAACATTCGAGGGACGAGGACGCCGAAGAGGGCGAGGAAGACGACGAGGACGCGGGTTGGACGGGCTGGTCCCAGCCGCGGAATGTTGCCGAAGTGCTGAGTCTATGCTTACCGGCACATCGTGGGAGGGTATTAAAGACGGGGTAGGCAGGGAGAAAGGGGGTGGGTGGGAAAAATCGAAGATACCGAACGACGAGCGGGAGGGAGAGGCGAAATAGGCGAGGATAAATACGGCCGGAGGGAGATGGAAAAATCCGGGAAAAGGTTTCGAGGCGCGGTGGTTGAAATTCGATAAAACGGGTCTTACCTAACCCATTGTACGTACTGCGGTATAATGGAGACTTTCCTCTTTCATTCTCTCGGTACGTCGATGAAGCGTGTAAAAAGAAAAGGCAAAGAAATCGGTCGAGAGTCCCGAAAGGTAACGAAGTGTTTTGTCCGCCAACCTCGCCACCCCGCGTTTCGCCCTGGCGAAATGATCGATCGGCCGCGATTCGTTCTGCAATAAGTCGAATGAATGGACGCCATTGTCAAGGTATTGACTCGTACAAGTCGAGCGAAGCGATGCTTTTAACTGCTCAAATTACATTTGAAACAACGTTTAAAAAAAAAGGAAAGGAATACTCATTGAAAGTGGCATCGATTAAGGGAAAACCACTCGACGCCTGGTAAATGAGAGTCGCGATGAATAAAATAAGGTCGGTCGGGAAATTGGTGTCGCTCGAGGGAAGTTCTAAGGGTTTAATTAATTCCGGATACAGATAATATTTCTGGGATTTTTTTTAAGTATAACGTGTCGCGATGGGTTTTAAATCAACGGGGCTGAGGTGTAGGACGAGTCGGGCTCTTGCGAGAGCAATTTCGTATTCCGCCACTGATTTCCCTCGAGGATGATGAGCAATAAAGAATGCATCAGTCACGAACGTTAAGACTCCCTTCGTGCCATTGTTAATACCCGGGCGAATCTGCCGTCGCATTAACCGAGCAATAGACGCGGGCTTTCGCTATATGTACACGTGTATATATGTATGTGTGTATATATATATGTATATATAAATTACGGGGGGCTATTATGAAGCCTCGGGTACACTCTCATCTGTGGCTCCACGAGCGACAAGATTGTTAGCACTACATAATACGTACATCAGGCATGATTTTAATAAAGTACCATCTCCGCGCGAGCAGAGCGTTGCTAATTGAAAAGGGATGTCCCAAAAGTCAAATTTTCTATAATTGCTCGAAGGAACCACGGACTTCCGTGGCAAGAACGAAGCGAGATTTTTAGATGCTAACGTGTGTCATGGAACACAAAAAAAAATGCTTTGCACCTTTAACAATTATTTCTTGGACGCAAAGGTAAAACATTTTTTCTTGTTTATACCTCGGATTTTTTATATGACTGAATTAACTCTCAAAATCACTCAGATTTTTTATTAGATTTTTAAAAACTGTTTATAAAGATTTATGATTAAAAAAAAGAATTTATTCATCGCCAGTGTAAAAATCTAAAAAAATTCTGAAAAATGGAGTGCCATATACAAACAAACGGATGGTATTTATATTATTAGTAAAATTCTTCAATTATATTAAAAAATGTGATAAAAACGTGCAACCCTTTTTGATCGTGCAGTTTCACAAACTCGCTAAAATGCTGGTTCTCGTCGCGTCTGCGTCACCTACAGTACGACTCCGGCGAGAGTTCCCGTCGCACAGACTTTCCTCGAGTCTCGAAACTTCGTCGCAAATTATCCGAGTGTATTAATCAACGTCCGCGGATAAATTGCCGCAGTAACCCCGGCTCCGATCCAATTGCATCGAAATGCAGATGCATGAGTTTAGTTTTCAGTGTACCCAGGTCTGACGATCGAGTGGATAGCGAGACTCGGGTGAAAGAGAGTCGGTAAACATTGGCGAGAGTGACGATCGTGTCCGAGAGATCGTGAGTACGGTTCCGCGAGGTGATTGCTTCCACGGGGCTGGCGCAGGAGGGTTCGGGGGGGGAGGAAGCCTTCGATTCATTGCACAGTGAGAATTCACGAAGAAACTCTCAGTGAGAAAATCAGTTCAGCGGACGATCGGTCTCGTTGCCAACATTTACCGGAGCATTCCAGCGTAGCCGATTCACAGGCATGTGCGAACGCGCCGATGTGTGCACTCACACTGCCGAGTGCGAATGGGATACAGCGAGATTCACTCCCGGTGGTCCGACGTCTTGCTCTCCGGTAAGACCAAGTCGTCGCGGCGGCGACGCTTAAGCTACGACACCGTTGTAACGGTATACACGAGTTTCCTCAGCGGCGCTGCACCGAGAGCTCGCGCGGAGTGCGCGTAACGCGCCAGCAGCCGGGGCTGAAGGAAGAGAGCCGCGTTCACGGGAATCCGGATCCTCTCGGCATTATTTGCAATCCAATATACAACGATCTACCGCCCTCGGTACGTTTCAATTTCCCCTGATCCCGTATCCGCCGCCGTCTCTCACCCCACGACCGGTCCGCGCTGTAGCTGCCGATGTTTTCTATCGCTCCGCAGCCGTTCGATCCTCGCCGGAGCCGAAGAGTTAAACGCGATTGCCGCGATCGATGCGGCCTCCGCCGCGACGGAGATAAACCCCGAGCGCGAGAGACACCGGAGCGGTGAGAAACACATAATCCGCGCCTCGATAGGGAAATTACGAGACGGTGGAAACAAAAAAAGTGGAATCTCACTTCGCGCGACGGGAACAGGCGATACAGTTGGAAAAGGAATGTCGCAAAGTGCCGACGAATAGCTGAGAAAAAAAAATATATATAACTGGAGAGAGTATAAAAAAAATACCCTCGCGAAAGTGCGCCATTGGGCAGTAACACACGGGCAGTAACACACGGAATGTCACACGGGACCGACGTTGGGCGAACGGCGGCCGACGCTCTGCCAGTGGCGGTCCCGTACGGCGATCACACCGAGGGAATGTCCTTGACCATGTCGACCGAGCCGAAGTGCTACGAAAGACCGTCGTTTTCATCCTTTACTCCTTGTCGTCATTCTCGTCCGTTTTATACCTCTAGCCCACTTTTCCTCCCCCGATCGTTGTATTTTATGGTCGCATACTGTTCTCTCCGGCTCGATCGGCGCCTTTCCTCCTGAACCTATCCAATTGCCGTACAGGTTTCGCGACACCCCCCCCCCCCCCAAAGGGTGGAAACGGTGGAATTTCCTCAAACGCACGTCTAAATCCTTTTCTCCCGCAGTGAACTGTGAGAGCCGGTGAGCAGGCGAGGACTGCAGGTAATACCGGAAACCCCCTCCATCTGGCCGTAATATATATATACCTGCTACTAAAACCACCCCAAAGGGAAAAAGCTCGTGGTTCATTGTTTCCCCGATTGCCTCCGCCGTTTTGCTCGGTACCTTTTCCTGCGTAACGGTACCGTATCTATACCTGGTGCTATTATAGTTCCTACGCCACGTCGATCGTTTGTGCTCGCTCGTTCGTTTGCCTCCGCGATACCGTACCACCGAGCCTGCTCCCTCGTTTATATCGTTCGAGAGAAAAAGAAGTCTGCGGCGTCGATTGATGAGAGGAGTCCGCGGGCCACATCGATCCCCGGCACCGCGGCCGCACGGAACCGATGAACCGAATCGTTTTGTTACGTCGATCAGCATCATACTCCGTTGGTCTCGTGATGAAGGGTCGGTTACCGCAACACACCCGGGTCCAGCACCAACTGGCCGAAACGATGATGAATCGCACGGCCTCTGCGGGTGCTAACTAAACAGAATTTCGACCCTTGCCCCTTATCGCCTCAACCCGCCCTCCCTTATCCGTCGATGCCCCTCGCACGCTGTCATTATGTAACTCGGTTTTCCCGCGGTATCCTGACAAGTCTGTTATATAATTGCGTGAAAAATGATACGGTCGTTCTCTTTTTTTCGATTAATCGCTATGACTTACTTTTTTATTTCTATTTTCCGAAACGCATCGCGCGTCCAACAAGTTGGGCGGTTGATCTGTGTGACGAAGATCCGGGATTCATCGATGGTGTTTTCCGTTCGGAAGTGAAACGAGACCTTCGACGATCTGGCGGAAGAATTTGTGTCTGTATAGCTGACTGTATTTTTCCCAAGAGTTTTTGATTTTTCAGATGTTTCGGAAATTATCTGAAAAAATTCCGTGGTGCGTAAAAATTGCCAAGCGATAACCCATAATTGACGTTCAAATCAATATTTTATTGGTACAGTGAAAAGATTTATTAGTTCAACAATTTTTTCGATTATTTCACCAAAATATTTTGTTCGACCAATTCAATATTTATTTGAACGTCCCTGCCCGAATCTTTAGTTAATTCCACTGCATTTTTGTTATCAGTGTGGAATTGTCGTTATGTATAACTCGGTTTTGCCCTCGGTGTCCTGACAAGTCTCTTATGTAAGTGCATGGAAAATGATACACTCGTTTTTTTTCGCCGAATCGCTATGACTTACTTTTTGATTTTATTTTATTTTCCACACGCGTCGCGCCTCCAACAAATTGACCGATTGATCTGTATGACGAATATCAAACTTCATTGAGGGTGTTTTCCGTTCGGAGGTGAAACGACCCCTTCGACAATCTGGCGGAAGAGTTTGTGTCAATACAGCTGACTGGCCCTGTGTTGTGGGTAACGGAAATCGCGTTATACTTTGATTATTATGTTATCGGGACGCGTATGAATGGAAACAAACGTGGGAACAATGCATGGCGCTCGTGATTTCACGATTGTCCGTGGAGTTGAGATTATCGTCGACTGACAATGTTACAATTAACGCACCCACACGCGGAACGCAACGGGAATTCGTTCGGGATAGCTTGAAAATTCAATGGGTTGGTCGACGACTCCGGTGGATGTTACGTGTTCCGCAACGGACCTATGCCGGGCCACACTGTACTTTATTTATACCGTAGATGCGAACAAATGCGCTGCTAGGGTTGAGCTAACATTCATTGATTGCTAATGGCGTGAGCAAATAAAATAGGGTGAATATAAAGTACGAGCCGGATAGTCAACGCCCCGGGCGAACGAGCGACCCTTCGCTACCGAAAGCTCTGCCGATGACGGAGTGGCTGGAATTAAATTTGTCGTGATTTATATCATAGGATTTTTTTTTTTTGGTCCGGACTATCATCCACTATTGTTAATTACGTAGCTCTAGCGAATTATCTATTTTCGACGCGCGTTCGAAGTGGATAAAAAAAATCGTTTTTTCAAAGTAATTTTTGGAATCGATTGTTTTGGGATTTACGACTGTAAATTTCTTGCGAAAATGAGTGCACAAAATTGTAAAGCTTTCACGCATGAAACGAGTATGGCGGATACCGAATGGGTAAATGAGATAAAATTATTTCGATTTATGAAAGACGCACAAAATTCTCGATTGGTTGCATCGACAATCGTGTATTAAATTTAATCCACCGATCAACGCATAATAAAAACTTAATATGCAGTAATTAAATTTTCATACGAGCATTTCATGTTTTCTACAGTGCATCCGATTACGAGTTCGAATGGATTCGAATGGAGTGTGAGATCATTGGAAATTACAATTTCGCAATGTTACCGGATATCGTCGCGATACATATTTCATCCATGAAAAAAAAAAAAATAAACAAACCGCTGAATCGCAACGTCCCATAAGTAAAACAAATTAATCCCAGCGGAAAACGAGTGGCGTTAATTTGCAGGAGTCTCGAGGAGGCAACGCGGATGAATGAACGAGTACTCGGCTGACATATCTGTACAGCAATAATTAAACAGAAACGTTAAATAAAAGCGTCTCATCGCTAAACGTCAAGCGACGCGAAGCCGTTATTATTATTTCCATTATTATTATCGTCATTATTATCGTCCCGGAGATGCGATAAACTCGGCACTCTTCGCGCGAGCTCTGTTGCGGGCGAAATAATAAAAGTGTGAGGAACGACAATGGAGATATCTCGCTGGCATTCGTAGCTCAGCCGGGCGGGGTGTATATTCCCACGGGAAAGATGGAGCGAGATGAATATAACAGCGATGGAGTAGCGGAGCGAAGCCTCCGGGGCTGTACGCATTTCGCCCTGTTTTCTTTATGACCGGCTGGCACCGCTCCCCGTAATTCCCTTATCGCCGGGCTTATTTGTCGAAGTTTGTGTATCGGATTCTCGGCTTCCGGTATCTCGTCCCCGCCATTGCAGCCGTAGCAGCCGGAGAAACTTGCCCGCGCCGCGATTTAACGCTCTTCGCCCGATTGTTTAGTTGAAAACAATTCACAAGCTCCGGACGATTCTCGCGAGAATTACATCTTCTTCGGTAGTTTTCACTCCTCGGCGTGTTTTATTCCACCTCGCGCGAAGTGTACGAGGTTTCTACCTGGTAATTCCGTCGGCGCACAATTTTATTCTGAAAGGCACGGACGGCGGAGGGAAGAATGTTCATTTGCGAGGAATTCTTGTACTCCCGCATCCCCTGCAGACGATGGAACACGTCGACCGTAAATAACACGCGTAATCATCTTATTTTACAGAGTTTTGTTTTTTAATTTTTTGTTATAAATTTTTTTTTATCCTGACCTTTGCACCGTGGGCGTTAATGCCACTGTGCCCGGGCTCGCAGCATGATTTTACCTCTTCTCGTTTCCCGAAAATTTCATAATCGCCTCTCCCGACGCGGCGGTGTCGCCCAAGCCCGTTGTATATTTCACGGGGGAAAAGTACCCGGGGATAGTGAAGCCCGGTGTATACCCGGCATGTAGCGCCGCCGCTGACCCACTTGTGTCAGGTGCACTCGATACGTTTTGCACGGAAGTTAAAAATGTGGCTGGCGACCGGTTAAACTACAAACGCGACCGCACACCAGACCTCGACCACTCTTTCATCATGCCCGGACGTAGCATGCTCTTTATTCTTGTCGCAACAAAAATTTGCCTCCAGTAATTTTTTGTTTTTTAATGCCATTTTTTAATTTTTAGGGCAAAAGCGGTGAATGTGCGGCACTAACAAGTTTGGGGTTGTATCTCTCACTACCGGAGGTAAATGCACCTGCGATGGAAGGAATAGATTACCGGAAACACTCTTCATAAAGCCCAGACAATGGCCTTTATAATAAATATGTATATATATAAATATATAAATATATAATTTTTGGGGCGGATATTAATAAGTAAAATCGCAGCTAAATATCTCGATCACGAACGGTCACATGTCTGTTCTCTGTCAAAGTCCGATCACGACCGTTGTCATCTGATCAATCTATAATCTGTCCGATTGTCATTTGTCATACCGAACTATTCCGGTTATCTATGTAATACCGTGTGTCTCGGTCGATCCTCATCTCAATATTCGTTACGATATGAATATATAAATGTATGAATATATGGATGAAATAATTTTAAGATCTTTAACGATAAAAAAAACTTTTACAGACGTAGCGCGGTGGTCCGTCATACTGACTTCTTATCGTATGCTTGATAATATGGACCATAAGAGTCGGCTAATAATGGACCTCACCTACGAATGTCGTGGCAAGGCTTCCGAGACTGCGAACTGAATTCAAGTTTCTTCAGAACTTCAAGTTTTCATGGAAATTATGTCAATTTCACTATTGTAACGAGTTGAAAGGGTGGTCCATATTACCAAACTAAGGGTGTTCTCCAGAAATCAAAAAAACTCGGGTGATATTTTTAAGCCGCATCTGACGCAAGGTTTGCCGCTTAAAATGCAGCACTGTTGTCAATACAACTTAGTGAGCGAAATAAAAAAAAGCCGTGTCGGTCCGTATTCACCAGTTTTACCTTAACTTCTGTTTTATGTCGGCCATGAAGCGATGTGTCCATAAAACTGTTCCAAAGTACCCGCCACGTTGCTGGGGAATGTTTTTTTTTCGTTTCTTTTTTTTACCTGCGCCAAGTCGACGGTTAATTTCAGGAAAATTTTAATATTGTTTGAAAGATTCTTGTTAGCAGTCCGAGAAAGTTTTATTTACATTTCTTAACGAGGTCCGAGATGACGCGGACTCATACACGTACGAATGTCCGCATTCACTTTTGAGACTTTCTCAAGAACCAGCGCTGACATTCGCAACGCGTGTCTCGAGGTCGAGGTCTTTTAACGAGTGAAACGAGCTTCCGGTGAATGCAAGGGAAAGCTCTAAGTTCTTGCCGGACTCGCTTCTGGCCGGCGGAGAAGCGAGCAGGAATGAAAAATAAAGCCACTAGAGGGTATTGAATTTTATTTTTGCAAGCGGGGATGCGTTTTAATTTAAATTTCTCGGTGAAAAGAGCACCGGGAAGACCTTGAGGAATCTCAGGTAGTGCGACGATAATGAGACCATTGACAATCTTGCCTTAAGGAAATTCTTTATTTGGCTTGCATGGACGATACATTTTTTTTCGACCTACATTTATCTCGGCGGTCACGTGCAAGTGAAATCTTGGAAATCCTTGAAACGTTGAGAAATCTTGGAAATCCTTGAAACGTTGAGAAATTTTAAAAATATCCAGAAAATTCAGAGAAAAGTCACGGAAAATGAGCGACGTTACGGAGAGGAAAAAATAAAGGCGATTTCCACGAAGAAGCAAAAAACGCAAGGAATAATTTTGACGTAAAAAAGAAATGTGAAATAAAAATACAGCGTTATTCGCATAATTGCAATCGAGGAAATCGAATATGTATATTTCGCAGCCGTTTGAAAAGGTCGGCGTTCGGGTTTCCCCGATCTATATTTCGTCCGGTTCGTCCTATAAAAGTGTATTCAAATGTCAGGGGGAATTGGTGAAGCAATTACGGACTGTCGGCACGGTTTAGGATGCGCCGCGCGGTGCCGGGCTATGAATAAAGGTGACAAAAGGACAGTTTGAGGGGTCGGGACCCCACATCTGTTTGGGACAGTGGCCACGGACCTTCTTTCACGTACGAAGAAGAATAAGCCCGAAAAGTAATTTAAACAAGAATCCCATTATTTCGCGTACCTCGCGAGTTTCCGGCCGATTTTATCTTCCCCCGACCTATTATTCCCGCAATTTAATAAGCGGATAGAAAGACTAAAAAAAGAACGCATTAACTCCACGGAGATGTCGGACCAGTCGTGTTTTTCCCACGTCGAGCCGCGAGACGTCAAGCTTGAAAATCGACCGGAAAAGAACGTTGGCTGGAAGTGATATCCGAGGATAGAACTGAAATAAAGCATTCCCGCAGACGTTGCCGAATTATTGATGCAGCTCACTAGCGCTCATTCGCGCCGCATCGCGGGTCGGATGATTGACGGATGGAGATATAATATTCAAGCTTAACTGATAGAGTTTCGGATGAGCATGACAGTGAGTAAGGTAAAGGGGGGGTAGCGGTGCTTGAATTAATTCCCGCTATTCCGGTCCAGCGTACTTCTCGTTAGACTGAATAATATTCCATTTGGTACTGTCACGGGAAAGCTCTGGCGCAGTCCGAGAAGGAGTAGCGCGAGGAGAGTTGGTCGTAGGCAACACAGAGAAGCAACGCGGCCTGCCCGAGCAGCGCAGCAGCTCTTGAGACTTGTTCGGAACGAGTAATGAAATAATTTTGGTAACCCCAGCCAGAGCAGTGGAAGGCAGCTGCAAGGTGAGCTGCAGAGAGTCCGCAAGTTCTCTGTGCAGTCCTTTCTCGTCGGGGTCGCGGAGAGAGCAGGCCATGATGAGGGTTTCAGGAGGCAACGAATTGCAACGAGAAAACGACGAGATTCTCTCTCGGTCCCAGCCGCTTTGCCTTTTGCTTCCACTCGTTGTAGGATCGAGCTTGGTTCGCCAAGTGCAGAGAGAACGTTGCTCGTCTTTGACGTATTTCCAGCGTCATCCCTTTCTCCAAACGAATCCCATTTGCCCCTCTTCTCTTCATCCACCTCACCGGCTCTCTTTCTCTCTGCCGTCTTCAACGGCGGGTTGACCGTTCTTTCAATTAGCGATTAAATAGAACTCCCGGAACGAATTTTCAAAAGAATGCGAGGAAAAGTATTTGTACACCATTTTTAGTAATTTATCTTCGTTGACAGTTGCCGCACTCGGAAAAAAAAATTGTTCGATTAATCAAAAGTCGCTATGAGACACACTCAGAGCTGATACTTGTGTGGAGCAATTATGGGACGATTAGGGTAAAAGTGGGGAATATGGCCCAGTCCATATATCATTGATTTACGTGTTAATCGAGGTGGGCCATATTCACCACTTTTACCGTAATCAGTTAAGCAGGAATACATTGAATCAAGAAAACGTTTATTGGTGTTTTGCCTTTTACAAAATGCGACCCTTGACGACGACGATCGAGTCTGAACTGCTTCTTTTTAGGCTCTCACCCCGTTACACGCAAGAAGTGCCTATTGAGGCGCTAATTATAATCGAGTCCGTAGAAACGCGCCATCCCTTTCCCGCTCTCATAAGCATACTCATGTATCGAACATTTGGTTGGTACAACCGAAGCATTGTGTTGTTGAACGGTTATTAACTTCAGTCGATTTAAACATTTTTGCCGTACCACCCAAATAACCCCTTCGAACGTCACCGTGCCTTGATTAATCCACCCATTTATTTTTCTCAGTGCACTTGTGAAACGAAAAATCTCCGATTTTTCGCCGATACCTTTCCCTCGAGGCAATTTCTCTGCTCGCGAGGACAATCGACAGCGCGCGGTTTACTTGATTTTTCAGATTACAAAAATATATATGTATTCCGTAAAGGAGGATACCAGCTGGCAGGTTGGCGATCCTTCGTGGTCATACAGCCCAGAGGCGGAAGTAACTCCCGCTTGCGAAAGCCGAGGGAACCAATAGCTCGCCCGATGCAAGATGTACCGTTCATTAAATGCGCAATAACAGCGTCCCGAGAGAAGCGGAGAGATCCCCGTTATTGGCTACGACCTACCAATGGAGCAGGAGCAGTGGATTGCCCCGGGTATCACTGCAGAGGAGATACGCGATGTGCGTTCATCAATAAAAGCCGTTTTATTAAATACCCCCAGTGGCTGATCGGTGGCGAAGTCGAGGCGATCGCACAACCACCGCAGTACTGCAATTCCACTGTGCACACAAAGATGTTGAAGTGGAAAGGTAAGTGGAGGCCCTCCAGGTTTCGCCCATCAATGTGCCAGACTGATGCCCAGCCATGGAGATAATTAAGGGCGAACTTCGGTTAAATGATCGTTAGCGGAGACGTTAAAATCGTTATACATTCCCCTGCAGACAATTATGGTTTACTGGGCCAAGCCCGATCCTCCTTCGCACTTCGCCGCGCCTTACCCTCCTTCTCTCCCTCGTTCCCTCCATCAGACTGCAAGGGTCGTACCTTGAAGTACCCATCCGCTGATGGTTTTGCCGCTCGGTATAGGCGTTGCGAAGGCTGTTGGCAGCTTCTCGTCTATCCATCTACATGTATATATATACTCGTTTCACTGTGTCTCTTGTTATAGCACAGTAATATCGCGGTTTATGAGCGGACGCCGTAATGCAACCTGCCGTTAGATCTGGTATATAGCTCGTTTGCGCGGCATCAACGTCCGGCGCAATTGAGCCGTTGATTAAAGGCGAACAAGCGAAGAGCTAAATCCTTATGGAGTATTAATGCACCATTTGGTATCTGGGTGTAATTTTTCTTTATCCACCGGCGTTCGAGACCGCTTTGAACCATCTTATTGTACTTACTTTGAACCGATTTACAGTACAGTAGAAATTGCTACTTTCGTGAGGTGACCCGTGTGAAAAAAGACTCAATCTAGCATTAACAAGTGTTGGTAGATCAGTTTCTTTCCATATGGGAATTCGAGGAGGATGAGACATTGCGGGTGTGTCCGTCGTTGGTGCTATTGGGAGGATTATTGACTGGGGTTGATGGAGAGCTGGATGGACTGTTAATCATTAATCTTCTGGCGCAGTCCCCAAGCAGAACTGATCTTACTATGTGTCCCAGTCGGGCAATATTCCCAAGCTAGTGTAGAATTATCAGTGTCATTTCCGGCACGAATCTGAACATAGTATCCTACCGACCGAGCTTCTTCCGACCCTCGAGCAGCAGGTTTCACCACCCGTACCGGAAATACCCTCGGATCAGACGTCGGAGGGGTTCATGATGCGTTTGGATATATGGAGGTCAGGATAAATTGATCGGATTCGAGAATTCCACGCTAAAAGCATCGTACGAAAACGATTCAATCCGGAGCGAAGAACCTTTTTCCCTTCCGCTCTTGTGTTTTATCGCAGTGTTACGTTTATCATGCGTCCAGCTTCATTCTCCTCGAAAGGAACATAAGCTCGTCGCATTCCGAGCGTCAAGCATGATGCGAAGAACGGACGTGCAGCTCACTCTCGCAGACCCGCGGGCCATTCTTCCTCTCGTCCTGGGAATAAAGCTATTCTAGCCGGACCCATCAGTCGCGGGTGCCAAGATTGCGGTGTTTCATGGAACAACGTGCCTCAACTCTGTCTCTCGCATTATTCTCCGCGAGAAATTCAAATCCTTAAATCCTATGAAGCAGTGAAAACCGACGCCTTCTCTATACCGTTTCCTCCGACTGACTTTATGAGGTTGTTGAACTTCCGCACTGCAATTCTCACTTATGCAACGTTGAAGATGGAAAATGAATGGTGTACATCAAACACAACATTTCGAGAGTCTCAATTAGGTAAAGATTACCTGAAAAGGCGAGTTTCTGTCCTATGAAGATAATGCTTGGAAACGAGCATAATACACTTGGGAGAGCCATATTAATTCCTGCTTCAACAATAAAGTGCATGCACCGGAAATAATTATACATCTGCGAAGAATGTTGTACTTGTTTCGTGCATTCCGTTCTTTGGATGGATCCGGGCCCAGTTGGTTTTATGAAAAATGTACGCATTCCTTGTCATCAGTGAGTCCAAAAGCAAATATATTCTATTTGAGCGACATTATCCGACCGGTGTTAGATATACCTTTGACTGTAGCGCGCAGCACACTAAACTACGAATTACGTGACGCACGTGTGCACCGACAGATTAAAACGTCACTGTTGGATCAGAAGGCTCCTTTGTGGATGACACAAAATCGATAGTAGTCCATGCGACAAAGTTTCGGTAGGCAAAGCGAAATGCATTTCCATTATAGCTAACAGTTCGCAAAGTCGCGAGCTCGTCATTGCCTGATGCGAATTCAAAAAATCTCGCGCCACGTAGGGAAAAATACATTCCAAAAATGTACATACATTTGATTCGAGGTTCAGTGGCGTTTACGATACTGCTCAACTGTACGTTCGTCACAATGATCAGCGAATGAATCGAATCTCCGGTGCCTGCTCATCCAACGGTAACCATGTTTACGTGGCGATCGGCGAAATTTGATCATGCAGCGAAAACTTTCACGCACCCAAATGCGAAACATGGTGGATACGCATTCGACCGTATGCAATGTACGCTTAAGGCACTTAATCTGGTAGCTGATTAACGAAATTACAAACGATATACCAGATGATAGGCTGATGGTATTCATCGATATATACATATGTATATAAAGCGTGATATATATGTAGAATGTGAGTCGAAATTTGGAGTGCATCGCGCTCCCTGCATCGGCGAAACTTTGGCTACGGGTTTTCATTAAGTCCCATTTTAGCTCGTATGGCAGAGTAGAGTAGTGTACCGAGTGTTGCGCATCCCCCAGAGGCTTCCGAATTCGTATCCCGCCCACTTTACCCACCCCGGATTATCATAAATCAATATTACCATTCCGTGCATCGTTATTATGTTTAGCGATACGTTATCCGGAATATCGCCATTACCGCAAACAGAAAACCGTGGTAACATCTCCCGCCTCTACACGCCCGTGTTCACAGCCCACAGCCTTCTATGACAGTTTTACCAAAATTTAGCACTCGAAACATGTGGTAAACTCGAAAGTCTAACATGTTAACCACCGGTAAGAGAAAATCCGGAAATCGTCACAAAAATGAGGGAAAAGTCCTTGTCATAGGAATCAGGGAAATCAGGCAAAATGCATAGTCATGGGAATCAGGGAAATCTGGGAAAAGTCATAGTCACGGGAATCAGGGAAATCAAGGAAAAATCATAGACATGGGAATCAGGGAAATCAAGGAAAAATCATAGTCATGAGAATCAGAGAAATCAAGGAAAAATCATACTCATGGGAATCAGGGAAATGAAGGAAAAATCATACTCATGGGAATCAGGGAAATGAAGGACAAAACATACTCATGGGAATCAGGGAAATCACTGAAATCAGGGAAAAGTGATAGTCATGGGAATCAGGGAAATCACTGAAATCAGGGAAAAGTGATAGTCATGGGAATCAGGGAAATCACTGAAATTAGGGAAAAGTGATCGTCATGGGAATCAGGGAAAAGTGGTAGTCATCAGAATCAGGGAAATCACAAAATTTGTTCCACTGTTTCTAGTGGGCAATCGTGGTGTAATAACTGTGTATCGGAACGTAGCGTTTTCTCTAGTATCCAATCGTTAAATTTGCCGATCAATCAACGCCCGAATTTCGCGAAACTTTGATCGAACTTTCCTAACACGAAACGGCTGCAGATTCATACAACTGCGTAATCGATGTGCTCGTACGTCCAATATGAGTCAAACTTGAAATATAACTATGATCGTTCAGGAGTCGCATTCCAGGCAACACCGACCACCAACAACGACGAGGGTGCATCGTTTCCATTCTCGTCCTCGCTCTTTCTACTCGTTTTTCAACTAACTACCACCATTCCGTGTGTACATCGAAACCCCTCACTAACTCCCTCTCTGGCGCTACCCAATGCCCGGTTTACGCTGATGCGAGATTGGAAAAAATTGCCAATTTAAATGCGTTCACTTCGGTTTCGTACGTTTTGACAAATGGTGCGAGACCCGAGTGAAATATCGCCGAGTGGTAAATTTCTCATGAGTTTCGCGTTCCGATTCGTTTTTGTGTCGATCTTTAATTTTCGGTTTCTGTAGTTAACCCTCTGCGGGACGTCGAAACCCCCGAGAACCTTGCGGGAAATTAGACGCAAATTAGACCACATTGCGGTAACTCATGACTGGTCAACATGATCCGATAACTTTGATGTCTCGCTATCTTTTTTTTAACTCGGCGTCGAGACACTGACGTGTCTCTTGATGAAGCGTAAATGTATACACAGAATTACCAGCAGGGCCAAAAACCTCTCTCAGTACTCTGTCTCTAAAGGGGACCGATCGAAGGGACCTTTTTGTCGAATATTACCCATACTATGTAGGACATCGTCCGCCGGTGCTCAATAAAGGCGAACACCGCTCCCAGGCTGTGTCTCTACTCCACTCATCCGCTAGTGTCAATACCAGTATTTGTCCAGCGCTGATCAAAGCTTTTTCGCTTTCCGCACTTGACGAAAGCTACAATGGACAGAGACGGAGCGAAGAGGGCGGGAGGGGCGAAGGGAACGGTTTGCAAATACTTCCGCTCCAAACGACACACTTTATGAGTAAATGTTTACATGGAACACAACAACGATTGTTGCGAGGTTCATCCACTACACTCTTGAGTCCGGTGTCTGGAGGAAATGAGTGGAGCTAAAGAAATTACTTTTCTTGGAGTTCTTAAAATTTCAGCGCTGTTAAATTTCATCGGGGCGTTTCAGCGGTGAGAAGACGAAGGGCGAGCGTCTCGGGACATGCAGACAATTTGTTGTTGTTGTTGTTGTAGATGGTGGATGCATATATATACACAGGGCGAAGTTGGTGGCACGGCTTATCGCGAATCTGCACTGGCTTTAGTTCTCCTCGCGGTCGTGGCGGCTCGAGCGAGATAAGCCAATACACCGGGGAGTGACACTGAATTGCTTAATCCGAGCACTCTCGAGCGAGATAATTTCAGGTGGTTCTCTACCTACCACTCGGAGTACTCCTACTCGAAAACGATAAGGGCTGAAACCCCAAGAAGTCGGATGAAGGGGAAGAGGCGAGAAACCGCGAGGAATACAACCCTTTGACGAATGATCGAAGACACTAGTCGACCCTCATCAAAAACCCTGAATTATTGACTGACACACCTTTCGAAAAAAATACAAATATTTTTTGAAAGGTTAACATAATAAAACGCGTTAGAATTTGATCTCTACCTTTTGCTCTTTGAATACGGAAAATTACTTTTTACTCTGCTGATCCCGTGACTTTTTGCATCAATATTCTGCAGTTTTATCTGAATGGCGAATCGGATATACAGTAGAACCTCCATTAACCGGGATGCTCGTGACCGAAGAGTCCCCGGATAATCGAAATCTCGGTTAATCCGAACTGGCCAGCGAAAGTATGTAAGTCAATAATGGCTAATGATCCAACTTTATTTTAGGATTAGTTACAATGACATTTGGTACAACTTGCACTTAATTGTTAAATAGTGTGAACTAGAATGTAAAGCTTTGGATTTTTTTTCATTAATAGTACGTAAGCCAGTATTTTTTGGAAGTACTCAGTGACGTTGGTTTGCTCCGCGCATAAAAAAAAACCGCGAGAGACCCACGGTTAATCCGCTTTACCGTTAATCCGACAATGTTTAATCGAGATTCTGCTGTACAGTAAAAAAAAAAAAAAAATGGTGTGCAAAAGCTTCGCGACCCGTATTACCCGGGAGTTTCGCTTTCCGCCGGCGGGAAACGACGTGAACGAGCGCCGAACGTTGGTTTTCCCCAGCTCGTCGAACGATGCACTCACGGCACACTTCATGCATGCGTAGTCCGGATTGTACAGCCGTCCTAAATCGCCACGCTCTATCTGTGTTGAAATGAATAAAGAACTTTTATCCGGGGTCTCTTTTGGACTCTCAATTTCGGAGATATTCTATTCGTAACGCAAATATTGCCCTCGTCAATGCTCGTCCTCCATAGCCCTGTTCGGGCGGTGCGGTGGGAATTATATCCCGCTAACGGATGTGCCATCGAGTTCGTTACAATAGCAAAACATTTCATTACACGAATAAGTTCGAGCTTACACGTTGTTCGCTTTGCTGCGGAGGAAAAACACCAATTGCGTCTCTATCTGCCAAACCGCGTTCGACGTTTATCGATAGATAGATATATATTCATTTATCGTACAATAGGACCTGAAGTCTAGGCACATCACCCAACCAACAACAAACCGAATGAATACTGAATGAATATTTAAAAAAATAACACAATAGGGGAAGCCGGGGCAAAACGGGGTCATGGGGCAAAATGGGGACATGTACCCCGTTTTGCCCCAGATGGTTTTTTTAATATCCTTTCAAAACCAGTGCCAATACAATTTTGGTGTGAAAAACAATGGATCTATGCTTTCGGTATCATTGTACCAGGTTTTATTGCTTAGCGTCCCGGTTTTGCCCCGGTTTCCCCTACAACTAACGCGCTAAACCGAAACCGCATGAAAATAATATAAAGAAAATAAGTCAAAAATAACAAAAACAAAGTAATGATAAACTCATTAGAAAATAATGATGACAGAATGAACAGAATAGTGGAATAAACTGACAAATAAACAGCGTAAAAATATAATGCAAATAGAAGCCGTATTACCGCCGACTATAAACAAACAGGAACGCATCAATTTCTTACACTGTGATTCACATTGACCCGCAACCCCCCCGAGCGTTCGATACTGATTTCGATGGTCCATTCCAAATACATGGATGTAAAATACGCAACCGACGCGAGATATTCGCGAGGTAATATTGCTCTCCGGAAAAGCCCCCCGAGGGTTACAGCGCCGAAGCGCTTCTATATTTGAACGGCGCGCTTAAATCTCGAATATTATCGCCTAGGGTGTTTTCGCTATGATAGTTAAAATTCTACCTATGTTGCTTGCTTTGAATAATTTGCTATGCCAACATGCCCACGTTTCATCGCGAGCTACGGTAAGCAGCGGCAAGCTACTGTGCGCAAATAGATGTCGATTTTTTTTCCTTTCTTTATCGCAAAAACAAGGTGGAAAGCTGAGGATTGCGCGGTCAATTCGGAAAGAAATAAAATTCGGCACGATGTTCACCGGGGGTGCTGTTTATTTTTTACTCTATCTTTTTTTTACAGCGATCGAGGGTATTTTTACCGCATAGCGTTGGGGATGGTGGGTGCAATAAAGTATGCAACCTTGTCGCACTATCCTCGCGAGCGTGGCTGCGGTGAACTTTATTCGCCCTCGGGATAGTGCGACGAGGTTCGGAGTTGGACACGCTCTGGTATTGGTCGAACCTCCACTAAGGGAAAGCAATAGCTTCTCCGGGATACGAAAGAGCGAATCGCGAAATGGAGAGAGAGACAGTGTATGTGTCTGGCAGAGAACGGTAGATAGAACAGAGAGGTCTTAGCTGTATGGACAACGTATTCGGACAGATAGGCAAGTCATTACAGGGGTCACTATCGTACGAACTCTCATGATCCGAGCACAGGGTTTCACCGGAAAATTACGACTGGAACGCGCTCGCGTCCTTCTGCGGTCCTTTACGGCTCACGGATCAGCCGTTCGCGAATTTCAACATGTCTTGCACCATTAATGTGCTTTCCGCTCGCCGGCAGAGATTCTCGTCAAGTGTATGGTTCTCAATGGCAACGTCGAGGCTACGGGCTGGATACGGAGAGGATGGAAGGAACAGGGAAACAATTGAAAATCAACGAGGCGTTTACTGGTCTCTCCAGATAAATCTGTCCCATTTCTCACATTGTTCCACCGTACGAGGCCGGGAGCTCAAACGGAGCGCCGCTCGACGATACCAAAGTTGGAGTGAGCTTGGAGCAGTGCGCAGGTTTTTAAAATTAAATTACATGTTTCGTTGCCGTCAAGGAGCGCTCGCAGTTTTATCGCCACTGACCTACTGGCAAAAACCTCCCGCACAAATTTGAAACATGATTTTAGACGAAAGGAATGAGATTACCGAGTCATCGGTCATTTTTAATGACGCACACAGTAACGAAAATTTGGACTTTTTACAAGAACTTATTATCCACAAAAGTCCACAATTTCTTATTTGTCAATTATCCAATCGCACCATCCGTCTCCAGTTTTGCAAACGAAAGTACAAACTAAAATTGTTAACAACACCGGAAATAAAAGGACAAGTTTGTATATTCAAGCCTGAAGAAAGAAGTTTGTCAATTATTTAACAACATTATTTTGACGGAACTTCGTATTCTCCGATTTTCCGAAGTTATTTTTTACTATGTAAGAAAAAGGCAAAATGTGCCCGACCAGTCGGGAACAACGGACCGACTATCGTTCATTTCTTAATCTCCACCGTCGCGGAACTCCGGGCCAGGAACGGAACGTGAAGAAATCAAGAAATCTTCGATTTCCGAATTTTGAACAGGCGCTCATCCTCGGTATGCGCGACAACATTTGCAAACATATTTAAATTGCCAGCTCCGTTTTGGGATATCGCATCCGAATCTGTAGGAAGCCACTCCTGATCCTCTCGGCCACTCTCAGCCCCCGAACTATCCCGTTCGCCGTACCTCTGGGAAAATTGTTACCCGCGCTCAAATTATGCATACAACGGGGATGCCTCTGCGCCGGGGATGCCGCTGTACTGACTGCGGTGATGCTCCGAGCGGGAGTCTTCTCTTTCCCTCTCCGGAGAACTCCAGGGAAGGCGGAAGCACGGAACCAAAAGAGGACGCTCCGGCGACTCTGTTGACTCTTGCCAGACTGAGGATCGCATAACTGAGTGTTCGAATCAGACCGTGGACGGGGCATTTGAAAATGTCAGCAGGAACTTGTACATCGGCGCATTTTACTTGCATGCACCCTGGCTCATCTATTAATCCCTCGAGATTGACTGCCTCCAACGTCTTCCGCACAACCATCGCTGCATGATGAGGTTGCCGTCCCTCGTTAAAGGACTAACGCGTTGACTCGAAAGGAAGACTGTTCATTGACGTTCCTTTACGATGTCCCCTGATCGAACTCTGCTTCGTCGCTCATGAGGTGTAATCGAAGGTATAGCCGAATTCGAGTACAGTAGAACCTCGCTTATTCGACCCTCGATCAACCGAAACTCCGCGTTACACGAGGCACCCAATTCGAGTTAAACGAGGTGTAGGTTCGGATACTACGGAAAGCTAGGATAACACGGATGAGGCAGTAATGCCCGCGGGTGAATTAGTCTGTATCCGCTACTTTGTTGCATACGCATTTAAATTTGTACAAGCTTGCTGCGTCTTTATCATGGCGGCCAGTAAAAAATCTGCACGAAATTTAAGCTCATACGTCGGGATACGTCGCAATTAATTTTATAAACGGAAAAAAAAACATTTCATACCGACAAAAAATATTTCATCAAAAATCCCAAGGCTACCATTTTCCACGTTCCATCCATCCAGTTTTCCATCCACGTGAATCCATTTTTCACGTTTTTCAACGTCCTCGAATGGCACGATAAAACGATTATAAAACTTCGCACAAGGTCCTGTGTATTTTTTCACGTAGAACACGATGGACACCCCGGATTTTTCCTAACTGCATTGGGAGCCGAGATATCGACCTTTGAATATCACGAAAATCGATTTTTTTCCAAAAAGTGAAAAATCGTTGTTGAAACGATTTTTTTTTTTTCAAGTCTATATTCCACGTATTTTTTCCCGCTGATCACGAATATGACGATTATTTTACTCGCAGCCCAATATTTTCCATTTAAATCCCAAAAATGCAATGTCTCACTATATTTTAACCCCAAAAAGGCTAGCGGATTCGTATTCAGCGGGGAAAAATACGTCAAAATACGTGGCAGTTCATTTAAAAAAAGACAAAAAGATTTACTAAACTGAATATACATTTTTAAACAAACTCAAATTTTTGGGGAAATTAAAACGTCAAGGACATTAGGTGAAATTCAAGGACATTCCAGGACTCCAAAGACTTCAAGGACCGCTGGACGCCATGTTTGTATTGCGAGCTGCAAATACAACAGTTCCTATTCTAGAGTCAATGGTTTATGTTAATATTAAGTTAATGTTAATTAACTAAATCATAATTATATTGAACAAAATAACTGCATTATACTAATATCCGCACGCTCTCCTCACTCCTCGGATAACCGGGGTTCTACTGTATCGATTGTTAACCGGAGTTAACGAGAAGTCAACTTTCTCACGTATACACCGTTCCACCCACAGTAAATTGTCGCGCTAAAACTCGAAGATGAAAAATTATCTCCATAAAATATAGCGATCCTCGTGAAAAATAAAACGTTCGAGCTTTCATCGTCCTCCGTGAGCATCGCGAGCACACTTGAGCGGAAGGATCGATAAGCGGCATCGGTGAGAGCTTAGCGGCGACAAAAGTCTCATTTTCAGCGGCCTTCCTCTCTCCCGGTCTTCTACTTTTATAGCAACTTAGGATTAAACTTCTTCGAGAACGTCTTATGAATATCAAAAGAATATTACTAAGTCGTTTACGAAGTTACATCTGACATTCGCCTGCCCGATCCTGCCACAAGCCACGATTGAATTTGCAAATTAATCGCTTTTCTTGGCTCTCAACGCATATATATGTATATATAACCGCGGTTGCACATAGAGTACATTCAACCTGACTTTAAACCCATCCGACTTCTTCGTTGTACGCGAGCTCGATAAACTTGTGGACCTGTGAAACCCTATTTTAACTTTATCGGCGAACATTGTGCGACTTTCTCGAACGATCCTCTCCCCGTACGAGTGTCATTCAAAGTGGAATTCTCATCTGTAAATCAGTAAATTTTTTTTTTTAAATCCTCGTCAATATACGAAGCCTCGTTAAGCGTTTTTACTGATAAAAAAAAATAAAAACGGGTCTTCTTTAATACCTACTTAAAATGCACGGAGATGAAAGAGAAAATTGTATAAAGACCAGAACAATGGCTAATATAAATTGGGAATTCAATGAAAATAATTTATCGCATCTAAAGTAGCGCAACGCTATTTCCTCTTTAAATTCTGAATTCGTACCGCAAAAAGAAAATGCAAAGAATCATCTGCCGAGGATTGTGGAAAAAAATGAATGGCGTAAGTGGCGCCGAGGCAAATTAGAGAGTCGTTGAGGCATAATGTAAGGGGTCGGATTGTGGGAGGAAACGAGCTCCCCGGGGAAGACAGGCGAGGGGGTGGCCGGGCAGAAGCGAGAGCCGAAGCGAAGCCTCGCAATAATTGATTAGAGTAACGACGTTCGACGGGAAACAGTGGCTGCCTGGTGAACGCGAACGTTGAGTCAGACTTTGGCTTCTGCCCGGGACGACGTGACTTCCATTGTTCAGCTTCATTTTGTGTTTCTCTCGGCTCTCGCCTCCCAGCTTCTCCGGCCCACCCTGTTCCCTCGACGCAACGAACTCGGGATAGCATTCGAGGGAGAACGCGTTACGAATGTTACCCTCTGCCTCTCTTTCTCTCCCGCTCTCACCGTCCGACCACGTTTTCTTCCCTCGCGCTACTCAGTTACACCTTGTTTATCTTTGAATTCCCGACTGTGAACCATCGAATATGCAACAACCAGAGTAGCTGTCTTCTCGGTTTCCGATACCCTACCAAGCTCCACTGTGTCGTGCGGCGGCCGCTCAGTTGTTAACTAAGTAAATTCTACTTTTACAAAGTAGCAACCTCAGCGACGCCCGGGAGACTGCCAGACCTTCTTTACATTCGAGTCCCAAATCGCAGGATCAACGGTTCGAATGAATTGTTCGTGTGGAAATATCTTTAGCTAGGTTGCCTGATGAAAGGTGTAATTAAAAAGGGTTACAGTCGAAGTCTCACCGGGCAAGATATCGAGCAAGATAATCAGAGAGACATCGAGGAAAATAATCAGAAGGGTTTCGAGAAAGATAATCAGAAGGATTTCGAGAAAGATAATCAGAAAGATTTTGAGCAAGATGATCAGAACGATATCAAGCAAGATAAACAGAAAAATTTCGACCAAAATAATCAATTTTTGAACAAGTATGTCGACGTCATTTATAATTTTTCGGATTTTTTTTTCTTTTCGTAAAGTTTCTACGAAATTTTTCTAGTGCGTGAGTAAGTTTCGTAGTACTCGAAACAGCTCCTTTCATCTCTTTTGATTTATGCTTCAGTATTTTAGTTTATTTTAATACTTTTAATACTTTTGTGGGGAGATTTTTTCCTAACTTTTTATTTCGGTTTGGGGGAGGGGGGGGGGGGGTAACCACCCTTTTTGGGGAGTATTTTCTTTGGGTTTTTTCCCCTTTTTAATTATTTTTTCTTCCTTTTTTGGGGATTTTGAGGAAGATAATTGGAAGATAATTGGAAGATAATTGGAAGATATTAAGCATGATAATTAAAGAGATATCGAGGAAGATAATCAGAAAGATTCGAAATCATCACACACTGCCACATTCCACATTCGATCTGGAGGTTTATTTGGAACGGTAGTTTGAGCAAGGTTTTATTTTTCGGCTACTTGCCGTTACTAGGTTTGCGTTGAGCTAGAGGCAAAACTCGGTTCGCGATGCCGAAGAGGCTGCAAGAGATTACGTATAGAGATACACATCCGGAATCTAGTAATTGCGAGTGCTGGCTTAAAATTCCTAACGAGATGAAATCTAGGCCGGCGCTTGAAACGATTCTCGTGTGCAAACCCACCGGATACGAAGGAAAGCGCCGGATGAAACGTTGTTGCACAGCTTTGAGAATCATCGTCAGTGACACCTTCGATGTATGCGCGGGCGTCGAGCCGCATTCACCCTGAGGATTGATGCTCATTAATGTTCAAGTGCGGACCGCGGGATTCTATCGAGAGCAATCTCCACGTCTCTAATGACATCGAGTATCATCCGAACGAAATGCATACACCGACACGTATCCTATGTGCAACACGAAAAGTTAAAAGGGACGTCAGGTCGACCGAAGATATACTCAATTATTGGCTTTACTGGTGTAAAAATTATTAATTTTGCTCAAATAAATGCATAATGCATTATAGCTTATGTAAAACAAAAATTGCATTAAAAAATGGGATTCCTTCTACAATGTTTTATATTTGAATCTGCGAATTAAAAAAATGCCAATAATAATCACATCACGATCACTAACAATCACTTGAATGAATTTTTTTATACGATTTGTTAGTTCAAACATTTGTTTGAATTAAACAAATGTTTAATTCAAAACAGTCACACGTATCCCATGTGCAACACGAAAAGATAAAAGGGACCGCAGGTCAGAAGACAAAATATTCCATTATTGGCTTTATTGGTGTAGAAGTTATTAATTTTTTTCTAAATAAATGTATAATGCATCGTAGCTTATGTGAAAAAAAGTGCATATAAAATAGGTTTCCTTCTACAATATTCGAATGTGTTTTGACATTGATAAAAAAATGATACAGAGGTTCCACCCGAAATTGACGAACCCTTCGCAAGAGTAAAAAAAAAAATCGTCGACAAAATGTTTCGAATTAATTCGGAAAGGAAGGTCGAAACGTATTGCTGAATCGGTACTGTATACGTGCGCGATATCGCCGATACACGTGGGACAAGATGGTTGAAACTCGGATAGAATCGATTTGATACAGCCGCGAAGAATCATAAACGAGTGAGGAGTAAAAGAAGAAGATGAAGCTTGCTGTGCTCGCCATTAAATAATTCATGGGGTAGTTGGTACGAAATTGCGAAACGGCGGAATCGGATCGTCGACGCAATGCATCGAAAGTGTATACTCCGAAGGTTCTACTACTGGCTCGTTTTCCCTCTCTCTCCCCCCGACCCAGTCCGTCTCTCTCTATCTTTGCGGAGGCTCGTAAAAAGACTCGGATGACCTGCATTCGCTTCTTCCACTTTCATTCCAAAGTAGGTATATCCACTTTGGAATTTCATAAAACTCTAATCCATCCCTCGGATGGATTTCTCGTCTCTATTTCTCAGCACACAAGTTCGTCGATCGAAATTTTAGTTTATTTTCCCGTGTACGAAGTGTGTTGCGTGAGTATGTAAATTTATCGGTGTCGTCTATCGGGGATAGTTGGAGTGTGTTGGTTTGTAAAGAAACTCGAGAAATCCACCGTGCAGAGTTTGTGTACGTGAGCGTATAACCGAGGAAAACCCCGTCACATTCGTTTGTCGGATGCAAAGGTAACGATAATAAATTGCGCGTCGTTTCCTCGTTGCCTCTCTCTCGGCGGTAATGGAAATTGGAGTATACGAGGGGAATTGAAACATGGAAATGTACGTACCCATGACTTATGACACGTTGATATTGTTTTCATTTAAATGCCAAGGGGACTCTATTCTCGAACGAACACGCCGAACCATCGGTGGACTCGTTGTCCTTCTCGCGCAGTTATTGGCCTGCGAAACTGGAAGAGACCAGAACTGTTCGACGAACTCGTGCTTCCGAAGTTTATGGATTTCTTTTTCTGACGGAAAATCCTCCAGATATGATTCGAAATTTTTTAGCCATCTCATAATTACCATCTCGCTTGGTGAGCAAAGGGATCATTCGTGGGACAATTGACAAAAATAAAAATTATAATATAGATCATGATTTCATTGAATTCCTCTTCGAGAGCCAATCACTGTGTCTTTTTGCATTATTCTGCATTACACGATACGAGGCACGAACGTCGTGACAAATGCTCTTCAATCTCCAATGAATCAAACACAATTGGAAATAAAATTGATTTCAATCAATCCAATTATACAACGAGAGTTTACGTGAGGCGAGATTTTCTCTGTAGTTAACACTCCAGATTCAAGCCGCGGTTTCAATCTCGGAACGCCGACCGAAATTTCCACCTTAACGAAGTGGCAATGCGCATACCGTAAAACAGATGCATAGCAACAGGCATTTGCATTGAATCGCACATACGAAATCACCACGGAATGCAAATGCTAATTTTGCCTAAAACTTTGTCGCGAATTCGCGCCCACAGGGATTTCCCAAATTCTACCGGTAACGGCGCATACAGCAACGTCACGCGAGCGTACGGTCGGCCGCGATTTACAAGTGATCCCTTATTATCGACGCGAAACTATTACATTTCGCCAGTCACTCTCCCAAACACGCAATAGCTATGTATGGTCCCATGTAATTACGGAAGTTATAACCGGGCGAGCTGTGTGTTTCCTGTGCGTCTATCGGGGAACAGTTCGTCAAACTACCGCAATTTCGTATTATACAGTCGCCGCCCGACGTTTCGTCGCGATCGTATACCATCGGCATTGAAACTCCCCGTTTCTCACCCTTTCGACTCGCGGATTCTCGAGCACCACCGAAATTCGTTACACGTTAAAGCCCCAAAGCTTCGACCGTTATATATATATTTACATTCCTTGTTCCCAGTTTTATACACGTATAGGGTAGGGCGGGGCAAAATGAGGCAACGGGGCAAAACGGGGTTTTTGGGCAAAACGTCATTTTCCAATAATTTTTGGATGCCCGAATTCGCCCTATCGAATACATCAGGCTTTGCTGCCCAGTTTTGCCACCTTGTCCGATCCAAAAATGATTGGAAAATTTAATTTTGCCCAAAAAACCCGTTTTGCCCAGTTGCCCCATTTTGACCCGCTCTCCCCTACATATACACATATACTACATATACATGTATGTAGGGTAGAACGGGGCAAAATGGGGCAGCGGGGCAAAACGGGGCAACCGGTAAAACTAAACTTTCCAATAATTTTTGGATGCCCGCGTTCGCCCCGTCGATACGTCAGGATTTTCCGCGCCGTTTTGCCCCGCGGTTCGATCCAAAAATTATTAGAAAATGTTGTTTTACCAGATTTCCCCGTTTTGCCCCGCTGCCCCATTTTGCCCCGCTCTACCCTACACATATATACACATATATATAGCTTCTCTCGTCCATATAGATAGCGAGCTCACGTTATCGAGCACCAGACGCGTTTACGAGTCGCTCGACGTTATAAAACGCTTCACCACTTTCACCGTCATCCTTCTCTCATCTCCTTTCCGCACGTCCTTCTTTCCCGCGTATTTTCCGCTATTTTCTCGGGATGCTCTCTTCATGCCCCCCCCCCCCAGCCCCCTCCGGCTTCTCCGCTGGTCTTTACACGTGTCTGGCCACTCGGCGATTTTTATGCGCTCGGGCATTCACGTATATACGGGGCTGTTATACTACGTCTGCCGACACTACTACTTCTGCCATCCGCGTATACTCGACGCACAAGACGTCGTCGAGATCGCCTTCCGAAACATCAACCCTCGAAGCAACTTCCGGTACTACCCCATTTACTTCCCTTTTACCACCCCGCCCCCAGACGTGCGTTAAACTTTTTTATTTTGCCGCTGAAGACTCACCCTTCTTCCCGTACTGTTTCGCTCGGTACTTAAGAGATCTCAAAAAAAACGATTTTACTTTTTATTCCCCGTTCCGCGCGCAGAACCTCCCGCAGCGTCTCGAGTATCAATGTCCCTTTGATCTCGTCTCCTTTGGGCGAAAGGTTTCGCGCGAGACTTTTGTATTTTAGAGCGAGGGCTGGTCGGATACTTTACAAAGCGCGGAGCCAACCCCGCGGAAATCCTGACTTGGAAATCCGGGTAGTTAAATCCACGCTGATATCGCGATACGGATTCCACGCGTAGCTGTCTGCTTAAAAAAAAATATGCTGCTCGGGGGGGCAACCCGAGCGGGCCATTAGACCGGTCCCGGTAACGAGATGAGGAGAGAAATTTCCACGACCCTCTCGAGATTTACGCTCCGGGTGACGCCGTCTTCGCTCGCTTCCTGGGGAGAGAGAGAAATGCAATTTTCTTAACAAGCGGGAAGACAATCGGACTACATTTTCTACTCATCTTTCATTCTTACTGCGATATTGCCGGTGTCACTCCGTGTTTCTGTACACTTGACGCTTCAAGAGTGCGGATAATTAATATAAATCGCGACGCGCTCATTCGTTAGCGTTCTCTACCGTAAAATGTTCATCGCTTAATTAATTCGACCGTTTAATTACTGGGCTAAACGGGGTAGTGACACTCGACTGAAGGGACAATTTGAAAGAATTGTGCAGTGCAATTTGTATATGGTTTCTTCGTTTTCTGATGTTTTGCGCCGAAAAATTTCGTTGTTCGATTTTTGCCGAAATTTCTCGTAGAGGAAGTTATGCGAAAACAGTAAATTAAAAAAAATCAAAATTCTTTAAAATCTGTATTTTAGAAAACTTTCATCGTATTATATTTCTATGCAGTTTTGGGACGACGCCTCAAAATTTACGCAAGTTAGAGTATAGACATTTTTCAAAAACTTCAAAATCCGGTGAAATTTAGAACGGTGCCTCAATCTTAATGAAAATTGCTCCGACGGAAAAGACGTGATCACTCTACTAGTGTACAATATTTCAACCAGCTATCTGAAACCATTTCTGAATTGTAGCCGTTCTAAACGATACAAATCCACCACACTCATACGCCGACTAAAAATCACATTTCGTGACATTTTAGACTGTTTGAAAGCTTCCCATTAAAGTCACGATTTTCTCACTTAAACATAGCTGACTCTTTGAAGAAGCAAAAATATATATTTCTTTATAAAATCAAGTTTCCCTCGTCAACCAAACGTTGAACAGCTATGCGCACTCCGAAAAAATTGTGCCGCCAGTTATTGTTTCCACGTTCCATGTAGGTTCATTAATGCCCCGACGTTCCATGTAGGTTTTCCCCGTCGAACGGAAATTGCTGGAACTTAACGAACCGCAATATTGCGATTAATCATACAATACGAATTATCAGTATTATTGTTTGAAATACAATCTACAAATGGACTCGTAATTTTTTTCTTCGAATCCGAACGCTCGGATCGGATTTTCTATCGCGAGTCTCGTCTCGGGATCTTCAGCCTCATCCCCATTGTGGCAAACGTATACCTGTATAGGTATTTTATCCTCCGTACATGAACGGCTCCCTCGGGTATATCGGCGTGCGGTGGGTAACACCTTTATGCACTCCGCTTTACTATCGGGAAGGCACTGCTATACACACATACACATACACACATGAATCCGAGTGAAAACCTCGGCAATATGCTTTCACGAGAATCAACTCCTTTCGATATCAAATCACTCTCGAGAGATCCTCGATCCCTCAGTTCCTCCAGAGTCGATTATCCGGTTCGGCGATCTTCGTTAAAAAAAAAAAACAAAACTAAAATCAAGTGGTCCATTAAACACTTCCCCATCGTCCGTCGCGGAACAATTTTTTTTCTATTTACCCCTACGAATTTTCCCCCCGTCTATTGACTCAGCGACGCGCTGTTTGCCGCCCTAAAACATTGTTTGCACGTACTTCACATGCAGAACTCGAAGATACACAGCATACATAATTCCCTCGCAAACATTGAAACAAGAAAGAAAAAATAACGCGAATAAACATCGACGCCTGTAAAAACCCTCCTTCGTTTCTTTGCGTTACTGTATTTCCCTTCGCGACTCTCGGCGCGTACGTGCATGCGTAAGATGAACGATGCATCCATTCACGATACGGCACTTTTACGCTTTACCCCTGAGTACGTCCTCCTCCCTTGCCGAAGGGAGCTTCTTTCGTTCCTTCTTTTCTTCTATTTCAGCTTCTTCACTTTTCTGGTTTCCACTCCCGAACCCGCTGCTTCCACTACTTCTTCTTCTTCTTCTCCTTTTTCTTCTACTTCTTGTCCCGCGTCCTCTTCATCCTCCGCGGTAAGAACTCTTGTACTGCTTCACCCGTACGAAGCCGTAATTCAATGTCTTGCCACGAAGAAGGATTTACTCTCTTTCCCCCCCCCCCCCCCTCGCCCCTCCGCACACCCCGTTTTCCTTTCTTCCCGCACTCGAACACCCCTTTCTTCCCCCTTTCCTCTCCACAGCAACTAATGCATTTGTTTCTGCAACGTGGCGTATGTTTTTCCGCTCGCGGCCCAAGCTCAATGTCTGTAAGTTCGGTGCGCTTGTTATGCTCTGCGGAAAGTTTGCGTAAAGCAACGAAAAAAAAGAAGACGATAGAAAATCCACACATCGCCCGAAGGCGATCCTACTTGCTCGGTTCCGCAAGACTTCCTTACTCGCCCCGAGGGCTCCTATTATGTCTGTGAATAACACTGAGTACAGGCCCGAGGAGTTCGCACGGAATAAAGGATATTGCAGAAGCGACAGCGCTCTTTCATTACCCCTCTACGTCTGTCGCTAATTAAGTTAAATTACGTAAAATGGTATTCCGTCTTTACGTGACGAAATTAGATAAACGAGAGGAAAAAAGTATTTACACGGCGAGTAAAAGATAACGAAGTGTAATGCGTGTGAGATGACAGTCCTCGACGCAAAGTCTCGTTTGCTGCAAGCGTTATGTACGACTAACGCGTATTTCTCACTATCCTCGTACTTCGCCTCCTATTCGAAATACATCCGCGGGAGGGGTTGACGCATGAAGCACCACACCGGAAAATAATGCAAGGACGCGAGGTAAGCGGGCATGGAGATGAGAAACCGCGAGCGCGTTTATTCATGCGCAACTTTGGGAATGAGGCGGGAAATGAATTATTACATAAGTTCATCGTTGTGAACACGACCGCGAAAACGCGCTCATGCTCGCAAAACACGCATTAATTATGTTGCACGCCTTCGGCGATGATTCCTAATCTTTGTGATTAAGTAGCCTGGATTTGCGGTCGTTCCGCACAGGGTGCGACCCGAAGATATATGCTTGTTTGGGTCATTTCTTCTTTTAAGCGTGATTTTTACTTTTTTTTTACACGCTATTTATAACATTGCCACATCAACAAACGGGTGCACAAAATATTGCATATTTACGATCAATCTACATGAGATTAAGTAGTTTCCGAAATTGCCGAACCGGTCGATCCTTTTGCCGGCCCTTCCGGGGTGGAAATCTCACTTAACGACCGGAAGTGACGTCGTACCGGAAATACGCCACTTCCGGTTTGAAAACTTCATTTTTCGACTGAAAGTGACGTCATCTAGGGGGAACGTCACTTCTGGTTGAAAAATTGGATTTTTACACCGGAAGTGACGTATTTTCGATCGAAAAATAGGAAGGGACACCGGAAGTGGCGCATTTCGGTATGACGTCACTTCCGGTCGAAGAATGAGATTTTCAAACCGGAAATCACTTTTATCGTGGTGTATGGTATAATAATTTACCCTTTTATCCTTCTACCTCTAGTTCAGACGATTTTTGCCTTTATTACGAAATTTAATGGAAGCATATGCGATACCGTTTTAATGAAGGTACACTACAAACACTACAGAATGGAGAATTCGTACTTAGACGAAGACGGGATAAACGGAATGGTAACGAAGCGTTAAGCCGGCTGGGTGGCCTCCGTGAGTAAAACCCTTTTCACGTTTTGCCAGGTTAAGTATAAGGCTCAAGAGATATCCTTATTAACACGCGTCTCGACGCATCTCGCGATAATACGCTTCGTTAAACTAATTGACACGAACGTGGCGCGCATTCGAGAGGAATGAGCTTTGGGTTTCGCCACGCTAATGTACCCATCGTTGCACTACTATATTATGCTTATAACATCTATGCACAACATACAATACTCTCGAACAGTCTGGTTTGATTGACTGAATACCATTATATATGTCGGGAGCACCAAAGTTTGTACGTCTCCTGAGGGCGCCCTCGGTAGCATTGTTTTCCAAGTTGAGACTTGGCTCGTAGCCATCAATATTAATAATGCAGATGTTCGAGACAACGCCGCCCAACTCCAGTGGGGTATTATCATATATCCAGACCGCAAATCCTCATTCAGCCTCCTCAAGAAAAGTAATGAACTATCTTCTTCGTATACTTCTTCCGTATCGCGGTACAAAAACAAAATCCCACAGATTAATGTAACGCATGTACCCAATTCTTCATATTTGTTGTTAGGTACAACGTCAAGTACACACCGGAACTTTCTTGATATTTTTGTGTCGTTGAAATTATTGCGACCTTAAATTATCGAGGCAAAGCGCTCATCATTATCGATGACCCTTGAAATGTGTGTACTTGCATGGGCTTCCTAAATCCTTATTCAGTTTCTTCAAGAAAAGTAACGAACTATCTTCTTCGTATAGGGTAAAAGTGGGGAATATGGCCCGGTCCATACATCATTGATTTACGTGTTAATCGAGGTGGGCCATATTCACCACTTTTACCCTATTTCTTCTGTACCACGGTACCAAAGAAAAAAAACTCACAGATTAATGCAACGCATGTACCAAATTCTTCATATTTGTTGTTAGGTACAACGTCACGTACACACCCGAACTTTCTTAATATTTTTGTGTCGTTGAAATCATTGCGGCATTAAATAATCGAGGCAAAGCGCTCATTATACCGTGAACGATGAGCCTTTAAATGCGTGTACTTGCATGGGCTCGCTATTTGGCGCGGACCCAACTTGACACATGCGGTCTCCGCGACCGACCACTCTGTCCGCTACCGGCTAAATTACATCCGTAAACCAAACGTGACGAATGTGAATGGGCTTATCATTGACTCCTGCATAATCGTATGGCGCGCTGATTGCAAATTTTAACAAATTTCTCGACGAATTTTAGAAACAGTTTATTTTGATTTCCGTAGGTTTTCCAGAGAATTGCACGTATTTTATGCGCTTGTTTTTCGAAGGCTATCCTGAAATTGTCCTCATCCGGTTGGAAATCAAATTTGCGAGATTCTCCCTCTGCGGGATGCGCATTCGAT
Source organism: Ichneumon xanthorius (assembly GCA_917499995.1). Lineage (NCBI taxonomy): Eukaryota > Metazoa > Arthropoda > Insecta > Hymenoptera > Ichneumonidae > Ichneumon > Ichneumon xanthorius. Next base: position 11,143,729 of record OU824205.1, on the reverse strand, counting down.
TGCTGTCCCGACTTCCCGGAACCCGGAGAACAATAACCCATCACGATGAATTTGCATAACGCATATATGCATTCGAGCACGAATCAAACGATTGTGGTCTCCGGGTCAGTACTGCAGTCTACGGGACACCGGTGATTGGGTGATTTGCTTATAGACGCGCTCTGTCTTAGGCCTTATGCTAATCTGTTTGCGTCAGAGCTCGGGCGACCCTATGGTTACGTATACATACATGCGAACAGTAAATTAACGAACATAGCGGTTCTGTAAATTCATAAGATTAATGACTTTGCGAATAACTCGCGAAAAGGCGTCAAAGGAATAATTAACGTATGAAAGTATGAAAGTATGAAAGTATAATGACAGTATCTTGATCGAATCCGTTAAAATTGCATACGAGGAGATGAAGAATCATTAGAGGTTGTTGGGCATGTGACTTACTCCATCTGGCACAAAAGTTGGTCTCTTAATTCAGTGGACGCATGGGCCGGTTTCAGCGAAATTCCAACCGATCTAGCGTCGGATTATCGAGGAAATCTACCTTACCAACCGCGGAAGTAAATCCTCTTCCTCGACTTACTTCATCGAAGAGTCAACTATCTGCATTGTGGTTCTTTAAGATTAATTACTTTGCGAGTGACTCGGAAAAATGGTGTCGGAGGAATAATTAAAGTATGAAAGTATGAAAGTATTATGACAGTATCTTGATCGAATCCGCGAAATTTGTATACGACGAACAGCATACGAAGAGATGAAGGGTCATTAGAGGTTGTTGGGCGTGTAACTTACTCCATCTGGCACGAAACTTGGTCCGTTAATTCAGTGGACAAATGGGCAGGTTTCAGCGGAATTCCAACCGATCCAACGTTGGATTCTGGAGGAAATCTATCTTACCGACCGCGGAACCAAAACGCCCTACCTCGCCTTAGTTTATCGAAGAGGTAACCATCTGCACTGGATGATTCGAATCGGCAATGATAAGAGTGTAATCTTTTTTCGGTCGATACAATATCCCAAATCGCAACATTTTCATAGGATTTTCCGTCACATTTTTTTATAGATATTTTTTTACCAGTCTGCATCAGTAGATTCCCACCGGAGCGCGGTTTCTCAAGCCCGGTGCATGTTCACGGCAATTACGCAAAGTGCAACTTGCCTCATCGATATGCAAAATCCCAACCTATAAAGCGGCTTCATCACTTGTCATAACAAAACACTTTATATACTATAGTTAACCGCCTTAGCTATTTTGCAATAATAAATTATGAGTGGCTTGCGACCAGCGCGACTTATCGAAACGTCCTGCCAGATAAACGAGAATTTGTCTTCACCGTCAGTGGACACAAAGACGTCCACTTGTTTGCTTCGGATGACAGTAAGGATTGTATTTTCTTCTTTTATTTTTCCAATGTGCCGACCAACCATTCTTATTCTTCTTGTTGATGTGTGTTCTTATCCGACGAAGAAAATATTGCCGAAGCCCGTCGCGATACGGAGCCGTCTCATAGGTAGAATATTGTCTGGAGTCCGGAGGGAAATAAATGTCAACAATGGATTATATCGTGTACGAAAGCCTTAGCGATCGATCATAGTCTGTATTAGCATTTAAAAGTAAATAGAGACGCGCCGATGGAAAACATATGACGGATTATTCGAAACTAACAATAAATCATTTATTCACAACACCGAACTAACGAGCTAGACATTAAATTTTATCATGGCATTGGATGGAAGATTTTTTAAAAAGTAATTATATAACTATAATATAACTATTATATTATAGTTATGTAATTATATTATAGTTGTATATTACCAAGATACAAATAATTATAAATTTTGATCGAAAATAATAATGAATCATTTATTCACAATACCTAACTAACAAGCTAGACATTACATTATATTATGGCACTGGATCGAAGATTTTTGAAAATAATAATTTACTAATCACGAACCATGCCGCGTTATTACAACAACAAAAACCCGGCCACGACAGGCCTGTCAATAAATTATTATGCAACATTCCGCGTTTCATGCTACGGTCACAACAATATAAAGATAATTATAAATTTTATTCGAAAAATTCTCTTTACGTATTGATATATTGATCGATTATAGTCTGTATAGCATTTGTAAGTAAACAGAAACACAATGACGGAACACATTCGAAGCATCATTCGAAGATAACAATGGTTCACTTATTCACAACATCCAACCATCCAGCTAAACATTAAATTATATAGCACTGAACCGAAGATTTCAAAAGAAAAAAATTATTAACCACGAACCTTCCCGCATTTGTATATATAAAAAAAAACAAAAAAGGAGGCCACGTGCAGGCCCGTCAATAAATTATTAAGCTATATTCCGCGTGTCACGCTGCGATTCTTATACCATAAAAATAATTACAAATTTAATTCGAAGAAAAAATCCTCTTACACTCTACTCGACCTGCCCTTGCTCGCCCTGGCGTGTTTCTCGAGCCGCCGAAGCTCCTCGATCGTGGTCGTCGCCCGGGGCTCGTCCCTCATGAAGTATCCGTGCATCACGCCTCCGTGCACCCCGTAAACCTTCTTGAATTTCAGACACCAGTTTTTGCCAGCGTCGAACTTAATGCTCGAGTCGTAGAAGTCCCTCGCCGCCTGAAGTGCCCACTGGCGTAGCATCTTCGTCGACACCCTCTGACCCTTCACCCGAGCCTCGACGAACCTCTCGTAGGTCCAATTGTTTATCCTCATGTACTTGTCGCGCAGAGTTCCGCCGTTGTCGATCTGCTTCTCCCACTGTCTGAGCTGCTCCATCGAGCGCAGCATCAACGAGCCCCTCTTCTGCAGCGTCGCGAGGCTCCACGCCGGATGCGCCCTCGACAGCGCGACGACCTTCATCTTTATCTCCAGAGGAATCAAGTTCTTCGGGACTCCGAGCTTCGATCCGGATTTCTTCGTCGCGGCGACATCGACCGTGTCGTCGCTCTCCGACAGCGAAACGGGCGACGGTGGAAAGTGCTTGTCGTCGAAGTCCTCCGGAAGCACTTCCGGTCCCGGGCTGAAGAACGGCCGCGCGGCCTCGAGGTCGCTGCGCGCGCTCGAGAAACTCTCCGAATTTTTCCTCGGCGGCTGCGACGGTGACGGGGAACGCGACCTCACCGACGATGTCTCTTCGACCTTCGTCGCGAGCGAGTAGGCGTGAATGGTGATGTCCTTGAAATAATCCTCGGGCTCCATCTTGACTCGCTGCTGAATCGCGCTCGCCAGACTCTCGTCCTCCGACTCGACGTCCATCTGCACGTCGACGTTTATCAGACTCTCGAACATCTCGTGTCCCATCAGGGTCGCCTCGTCGGAGAGGACCTCGCTGCACTGGTCGGTTATCCGGTTGGTTTTTCGCAGAAGGACCATGCAGTAGTTCACCGCGTCGGTGAATACCTGCTTGCCGCGGTCGTCCGAAAAGCGGGCGACCGCGCTGGCGTTCTCGTAATTCTCCATCATGTCCGGTTGCTCCGAGAGTGTTTGCAACACGTCCGATATTTTTGGGGCACAAAACGACATGATCGGTGGTTTAGTTAACGCGTTACTGCTACTGTTCGAGGTGCGGTCCGAGCTTATATGTACCGCTTGGAACGAACGCGACGCCTTCGCGGATGGCCGGTCATTGGATTCGGATTCCCCCTCCATTTTTGGTAGCGAAGAGGCGAAGGGATTAGGATCGTTCAGGTACAGAGAGCGGCGCGTTAACGGTCTGTAATTTAAAAAAGAAAGGTACTAGCGCCTCATTATTCGTAGATGGGGGGGGGGGGAGGCAATAAAATGCGCAGGTATGAGGATAAAGAATTTCCGGGATTCGGGATTTAGGACGCTTCGGAGGGTTCACTAGGAACCGGAATGTGTAAATTTTGAAGGTTTACCGGTTGATATTATTTATTTATGAGGGCAATTTTTTGTTTTCGATTTTATTGATGGTTTTTGTTTTCAGATCGAGGAACCTCCGTCGATGGACGGCGAGGAGCCAAAACGCAGAAACGTCACGATGGATCTTCCGCCGGCTACTTTGAAGACGCTGGTCGATGACTTTGCGAAGATTAGGGAACAATTGGCTAACGTGGCGAGAAAGTGAACGATGATCGACAAGAAAGACCCTCGGGTTAGTGTTTTTGTGAGGGAATGAAGGGGTAAAATTTCGTCGTCATTGTCAGGCGATGTGAGGGTACCCTAAAGTCTGTTTTGCGGAGGGGATTTGTTGGAGAACGTAGTTAATAAAGTACAATGCAATTTTTTAAAATCTGACGAACGATTTATTTTATCGATTTATATTACCCGGCAGAAATGATTTTACTTTACTCGTTGATCATAGAAAGATTATTTTCGTACTGCCTCGGAGCCAAAATCGATAAAAAGACGAAAGACGAATGTAAATATCACACTGCATCGTCCTGCTCATTTTACTTAACGATTTACTACTCGCTGGTCGAAAAATCGAAAAAAGAATGTAATGTAAAGAATTGAACAAAGGTGGCTTGTAAAAAAAATGTATATTCATGTTCGAAAGATACAGATAGATCGTACATCTTTACACTCATAATTTCAGCGATAACAATTTTATTGTACGTAAGTTGCAAAATTAAATGAATAATTACCAAAACGCAGAAACATCACGATGGATCATCCGCCGGTTACTTCGAAGACGGTGGTCCGATGACTTCGCCAATATCAGGGAACAATTGGCTAACGTGGCGAGAAAGTGAACGATGATCGATAATAAAACCCTCGGCTTGATATTTTTGTGAGGAAGGGATTAAAATTGCATCGTCATTACCAGGCAGCAATGCGAGGGTTGCCATAAAGTTTGTTGAACGGAGGGGATTTGTTGGAGAACGTGATTAATAAAGTACAATGCAATTTTGAAAAAATTGACGTTCGATTTATTTTATCAATTTATATTACCCGCCGGCAATAATTTTCCTTTACTCATTGATCATAAAAAGATTATCTTCGTACTGCCTCGGGGCCCGCGTCGATAGAAAGCAAACGGACGAAAAACGAATGTAAATATCACACTGCATTGTCCTGTCCATTATACTTTGACTACACGCTGGTCGAAAAATCGAAAACTGAATGTAATGTAAAAAAATAAATAAAGGTGGCTTATAAAAAAAAATTATATATACGATGTTTCTACAAGTTGCCACTTCCACGACTCGAACGATGATCGAAGGTTCGAAAGATACAGATAGATCATACACCTTTACACTTATAATTTCAGCAATAACAATTTTATTGTACGTAAGTTGCAAAATTAAATGAATAATGACAGTGGTACATGGCGTATTGGACGGAAGGGCCCAAAACACTTCGCATTATATAGGTGAGAAAAAAAAATTAGGATAAAGTTTTATTCGTCGTGGTGCGATTGCGTCAAGTAATAAGTTCGTTGCAAACAAACGAGACTGAAGTTATTACACGAGAAAGGAAATTCGAACAAACCGTTGTTTATAAAAAATCTATTGAAGCATGCCCGGTAATACCAGACAAACAGTTCGATACGCTCCTACTTATTAATTTTATATTACAATAATTAACATCGTCACATACAGACTTATACACTAACGATATGACTACAGCTCCAAACCAGCAGAGCGTTATCGATGAGAATGAGAATTTCCATCCACGTAAAGTCCACGATTGAAAAATTGATATGCCAATTTATTTATAAAACATTACAAATCATTAATGCTGATGCAGCAATTGTTTTTTTTCATTTTTTTTTGCTCGTTTATTCATTGTTTCATCGTTTTTTTTTTTGTGATTGCAGAAGAACTTATTTTCATAGAATGTTTTTGTTTTTAGTTTGTCTCTTTATATACTCTCGTGTCTCGGCTTCCAATATATCTCGGCGCGAACGAAACGCGGTATCGCCCCGCTTCGAGAACTTTCACACGATACAATTGCTTCTTTTGTGCAATGTTGTGACGATTAACAAAAATTATATATTTCTTTTTCTTTTTTGTTTGTTATTGAAACCATTTTTTTTTTTTTGACAATATTGCTCGCGTTACGTTGTTACAGTACCTATCACATATTGTCCTCGTATTGTGTGAGATTCGATTTACGATGCCCGATTCGAATTGACCTTGGAAAATCGTGAAATATACGCACATTGCAGCCTGCACACGAGGTCTTCGCGTCCGGTAACAATTAGTATCCACGTATATATGTATAATATTTATATTAATTAATAAAAAAAGAAAATTATTTCATCCACGTCGAGCGAGTGGACTCTTCACGTCAGATTGGCTTCGTCTTTAATGGTGGCTTTTCTTTTTTTTTGTTAAAAAATATTTATATACAATCAATAAAAAAATGAACGAATATGTGACATTCATGCTTCCGAATAATACCTATACGATGTCGGATTACCATAAGACAATTCGTAAATACCGAAATATCTGCTCGCCAGCAAAAATACACCGAGGATAGAGTAGTACAGTGAAAAAATAAAAAATAAATCAAGAAACGTTTGTCGAAATATAACGGAAAAAATTATAAGGAGAAAAACGGAAGTTAAAATAGCAAAAACGTTCGACCATAAATTCGCTTAATAAATATCGTGGATTCGCACAATATATGTCCGTGTTTTACAATGAGAATGATTAAAAATTATTATCGCAATAAACGAGGCGGTTCGGAGTGGTCGTTTCGGTCAGTTCGATTTGACAAATTGTTATAATCCTCCCCATTTCTGTACAAATATGTTATTTTTTCATTTTATGTCCTTCAATAGTCGTTGACAAGCGTAACGGCGATGTATAATAATATAATAAAATCTGTTCGACCACGAAAGTGTTTGGCGCAAACTTGGCGCGGATTGCCACTTCGATTGTACGAAGGCGTTATTTTGTGTTTTTTTGTTGTATGTTTGTTAATTTTTTTTCATTTATAGGGAACCGTTGAAGTGTACAATTATGAATTATTGACCGATCGATTAATTAATCAGTTACGTTTATCAGCTTAGACAGGTGGAGCGCTTGGTAAAGGCTATATACGCGGGGCGGGGGGGGGGGGGGGCCTTATTTTTTTTTTGCCACAAACAAGGAATGTCGTCATACATTATATCAACATTTAATAAAATATCTGAAACATTAACGAATAGACTATATGATTACCATACGACTGCCTTAAGGTATAGCTAATCAATAATTAGTAATGACTTTAACTGATATCTTCAATAATAATAGATTGTATTTTTTTTTTCATTTTTTTTCCATCTCTCCGAATTAGTGGTGTTTTGTAGTTAAATGATAAATATGCATGTCTCAATATGTATGCAATTATTATTAATATTAATTCATTTTCTTCTTTAATAACATTTAGTCAATTGTTTTACGTTTAATTTTTTTTTCATCATTTTCTTTTAGGAGTATTATTGGTGTTGGTATTATTGGAAATGCTCGATGCCACCTTAAAACTCTCAGCAGCTATACATCGTATCATACGTTCGCGGTATTCGACATGCACACACTTTCTCTCTTTTGTCGCTCTCTCGCTCTTTTTTTTTTGTTTGTTTTGTTTACTTTCAACGTCAAACGGGCTCCCATTTACTACATTAGAGCGTTTTAGTCGTTAACTATATGCATTACGCGTTTTTAAACCTAACACGAGGGTATGTCCCAACAGCTCTGTTATCTTTTATTTACTTAATTTTTTGTTTTTGTATTTATTTATTTTTTTCGATTTTTATTAATTATGTACAGCGACATTAGCCTCGAAACTAAAGCGGAATGAATTTCGTTTTTATCCAGCATATCGATCGTGAACTTCACTTCCCAATCGATTATGATAGATGGATTTGTAAATTTTTGTTGTTGTTGTTTTGTCATATAATTGTGAATTCCATTCGCTTATTTCGCTAATCGATCGGAATCCCCACCTCCCTCCCCCCACCCTGTTAAATCTGACTTTTTCCATTATTGTATACAATAATAATGATAATAATAATAACGAATCGGCACTACGCCAGACGAAGACTAATACAATATAATAATAAAAAGGGATATTTTCGGAGTTTACATTCTTCAGCCTCGAAAAAGCGGACATTCTAGACAGCGTCCAACGTATTAATATAATCAAAGGTTTTTTGCAACGAACTCCCACCACTAGCCGATATATGCGATAGATAAATTATTTGATGCATTTGTCTCATCCGATGAAAATTGTCTTCTACGCTCGCGCTCACTTTCTCTCTTTATCCACTATGCTCTATTTTTTTATGTGTACAGCTTTAAATTTCGACGTCGGCGTGACTCTCGTGTCGGCAAACGATATTTTTAGTTTTTTCCCCCACTTATCAATATTATTTCCTCTATCTTCGAATACTGACAGGACATGCCCACGTACGAGGTACTCATGACGGGGAAATAATTACCTATATGAACTTCGTAACTAGTAGTAATGTTATCCTCGTTTTTCTTTTTTAGGTATATTTATTTTTATTTTATCTGCTGTTTTTCCTTCATTATAATGTACTTTAAACGCTATGTCTCGCATAAAATATGCACGAATTTGCATTATTTTTTTTATTTATTTTTTATTTTTTCGACGTTACAACCAAATAACCTAGATCATCGTATAAATAAATTCATCGATATATCGTTGCCCTGAGTGCCTTGGTACCCGGCTTACGAAGGAAACCTTTTCTCCACGTTGATCGACCTTGTTCGACTCGATCGACGTTGATTTTCTTTTTTTTAACACGTATTATTGTTATGATTTGCGTTGACGAACGTGTAGGGAAATTTCAGATTTTTATAAATTTCATTTTCCTCCATTACTCTCTTCGCTCTGGTTTTTTTGTTTGTTTTTTAACCCCCATAGTGATGCTGGAGCCACATTAGTAGGACACTTATCGAAACACAAAGTGTTGCTGGTTTTTTTTAGTTCACGTCAGTCAATTTTCGAACAATCACTTTTTTCGGGAGACTTTTAAATATGATTGCGCGAAGTGGCGAGATTGTATACGGCAGATTTTTTTTCTACAATAAGATAATTTCATTTTTCATAAAGCTCGAATTTTTATTGAGTTTTAATTAACGTATTTAAGAGGGGCGCGTCGTAATGAGGAAGAAGCAAATACGTCCCTAACGCAAGGCTTTGTATTTTTTTGCTTTCGCTTTGCAACTTCCCGCCTCTATCGAAATTTTTTCGAATTCGGCGGAAATCCGGATAGGAAGACCAGGCTCGAGATAATGGAACGATGTTATCATATATTCCGCGAGGTGTTTTTTTTCCGTGTTTTTTGTTGTTGTAGTTTTAGCGACGACACTTGGAACATCGTTTTAAATCTTAGCGCGGAGTTTGATGAATCGATCAGATCGTCATATAACGTTAACATACTTCGCAGTCATAAGACCCAAGTGGAGGCAATTTTTATTCGATTCGGGATTGTTTTATTGTAGTTTTATTTTTTTATTATTTTTTTTTTATATTTCGAATTCGGCATAATATAAATTTTGTTAAAATCGTCAACGACTCGATCGTCCGGTGGGGTTTAGGTGGTTGGGATTGTGGGGTGGCTTGCCCGCGTTTAAAGTAGTATTCAAATATGGATAACCAGGTATTTACAAAGCATTATTTCCATTGCCACCGGAGGATGAAGAAGAAGTCTGTGTGTGTAGAGCATTGATGTTCTTAAAAAATTAGCCTTTTTACATATAGATTATTTGTTTCGGGCGAAAAAATAGAGCTATGTTTATTAATCGTATTTCCCATTCACTATGATGAGCGCGCGATGCTTAATGTAAATTTATCTTCTTTTTTTCTTTTTTTTTTCTTTGTTGTTTATTTCATTTCTTTAATTATTTATATAATACGGGCCAGGTGGCGCTTAGCATAACCCGGGGCAACTCGGCAGGATGTTTATCTGAGCTAGTACCGTTATGAGTTTCCTTTTTTTTCTTCCTCTTTATTATTCTTTATAATAGTAGGTATTTTGAAGTTGTCTAAAATGCGTACAAACGGAGATGCGGAATCATATAATGTATTGTAAGAGTCACTGAGACGCTGCTTTCAATCTCTCTCTCTCTCTCTTTCTCTCTCTCTCGATCGCTCTTTCACTCTCACTTTGCACTCCTCTCGCGACTATCGTAGTGGTTTATATTATTCTTTCTTCCTCTCGATTACTCGATTATCTAATTACCGTTACCTAATTACGACGTTATCGCGGAGAAATTTTGAGAATGATTATGCAAAGCCAATATAATATAATATTATTTGTTTTTGTTTTTTTTATTTATTTATTTTTTTGGTTGTTTGTTTTTATTTAATTTGAAGCTTCACACAGCCAAAAAATGAAAAGCACTTAAAACAGTGCTCAACACTATATAAATAAGTTCCTCGATTAATTAATTAATTAATGAAACGGATTCCGATTGGCTGGAGTAGCACGGTAGAACCACAGCCTCGTGCAGCCCTTCATGCAAATTCACTTTTAATGTTTTTTTTTTGTTGGGTTTTTGTTGTTGTTGTTTTTTTTCTCTCATCTTCTCACTTCGTCATCGTTAAGCCTATTGAGTAGCTTAGTTGTAGTCAAAGTCATTCATGTACATAGTAACAGTAGTTCCCTTTTACTCTCGTAATGAATGATTTTTTGTTTTCTTTTTTAATTTCTTTTATTCAGTGTGAGCGGTATTTAACGTTTATCAATCTTCACCATCGACGTACGTTATCGTCGTAATTATATACACATACATTTATCTATATTTACTTCATTTTTTTATTTATTTATTTTTTTACTTATAATTTATAAGTAATACTTATCATTCAATGTGGCTCAAATTATTGAAAAACTTCAATAATAACAAACGTTAATTGTTGTTGTTGTTCTCTCATTTTTTTCTTCTTCTTCATATTTTGTTTGCTTCCTTCCCTCACTTCGTTTATATAATTACATTAATTCAATGTTAATGTCGATCGTAATATCTAAATATATCACTTGAAAGCGGTCAGCTCGATCCACGAGCGGTCGCATACACGTTGTTCTTTTTTTTAATGTCAATCAATTACATACCCCTCGTGTCTCGTGAGGGTGCGATTGTAACATCCCCTATTACCGATTCGCATTTTACAGCCGAATATTGCTCTACGACCGATTGTCGATTGAAAAATCTCCAGTCGTCCCATTATTATTTTATTTCACGAGCGAGAAAAAACGTTTATTACCTCCACGATTATAGACTCGATTGATAAAAAGCGATTCATTATTATTCGTTAATAGTGTAAGAAAAACTTTGTGTGTCTGTGTTTTACTCGGATAATAATTGTAGCTCATTCGAAATAGTTTCTTTTTTGTCTTTTAATAATCTTTACGATACTTTCGCTATACCCCAGGCAGACGGTGGCTTATATAGTTGCGAACGAACTGATAAAAACACGGTCACGCATCGCAATAAGGGATGTGCAAGAGCACCGGCACTATTTTTTTTTCTTCTTTTTAAATCTCGTATTTCCTACGCCAGCCTGATTACCCTAATCCATCATAGGTCTCGACGGTAACATTTGTTGGTAATTAGTACGTTAGAAACAGATTTTTTTTTTTTAATTCTTCTCTACTTATAACAGCAGCTTTCGCGTCGTAGCAAAATTATTTTATATTCCGGAATGCATACTGGTTTCCTTCTCTCTCTTATCTCGTTCACTCTCTCGCTCTCTCGCTCTCTCGCTCTCTCGCTCTCTCGCTCTCTCGCTCTCTCTCTTTCTTTCTCTCTTTCTTTCTCTCTTTCTCTCTCTTTCTCTCTCTCTCTCTCTCGTATTCATTATATCATTTCCCTTCGGTTTCGACAACCCTTCATCAACCGTCCGTCGTTGAATTTTCTCGAGAGAAAATTAACGCGCATGCGCGTATCGATACACCAAGTGGAGGCTGAGCTTAGTTTATTTTTTTTATCCCAAAATGATTTTTCTTTCGACCTCTCACTACGAATTGTCTTTCTCATGTTGAAGTACGATATTTTTCAAATTCGATCATAGCAATCTCCAATCGGTATATCGTTCGCTAATCTTTCTCATAGTCGAAGGCCATAGTCGAAGTTTATGTGTATTTTTTTTAAGTGTGTATGTGTCTGCGCGAGTGTGTGTATGTGTGTGGGCGTGTCGAGTAAAAATGGGCCTGCTCCAGTCTGTACGAGAGTATACATATATTACATATATATATATCGGACATACGGGTGTGGGCGTTCGCGTATCTGGGATTTTTATGTCAATAATACAGTAAAAGTATGGAAGTCCAATGATTCAGTGGGGATCCGTCGTGCAGTGTATTTGTAGCGTCTTATTTTTATTTTTTATTTTTACTTTTCCAAGAAAAAAAGAACATTGTCATTATTTCACGAGACTTCGTAATCGGGGTGATTTGTTTTTTTACCAACGAGTTTTTAGTGAATTCTGCAGTCGCGTTATCGATGCGAACAAACAGTCGTGAAGGACGAAAATGACCGGCGGACGAATTGCATTGGTCCCGATTTATCGGAACGAATAAATCTTTCTGACCCGAAGCACCGAGTCAGAAAGTGGAAAATAAAGTTTTTTTGCGAATTCACAATTATATTGTTTGGACTGGTCAAGCTGATCGATAACGCCTTGCAGTTTTTTCGGTTTACATTTGATGTTGTTGTTGTTTTTTCCGATCTTTCACGCAATAGACTGTAATGCACCGTGACCAACCGTGACGTTTGATAAAAATTGTAAGTGCACCATGATAATTGCCTGCAATAATAATGCTTTTTCGTGCATCGGGACTAGAACGAAGTCATGAAAAAAAACATGAAAATAAAAAATAGTTGACTAAAAGATTCTAGTAAAAAGAAGGAAAAAAAAAAACAAAGAACGGTGTCCTACATCGATAGCAGATACGCTCGATTCTCGTTAGATACAGCTGATTTCCCTCGCAAACCCATGGCAAATTTGAATTTTTCTTTTTTTTTATGTATTTAAACACGATAATTAAGGGTAGCGTCCGAACCTCGCTACCTCGCTATAATTTTTCCCTTGTGTACACTAACAGCTACACTGTCTAACAGAGTAGTTTTTGGTATTTATAGTTTACCATAGTTTTTTTTTCTTTTAGTAAGTTACAGTAGTAGTAGTAGTAGTAGCAGTATAGTAGTAATAGTAGTTAGTAGTAGTAGAGTAGTAGCGGTAGTAGTAGTAAATTTATCATTTTTTTTTGTTATTTATAGAATATGACGTTTTTGTTCTCAATTAGCTAGGCTGGTAGTTGACGCATTGTTTTTTATTTTCTTTTAATCTTCTCACTAAATCAGCGAGGCGAGAGATTCAAATATCATAATTAGAAGCGTGTAACTTAAATCTCCGTGTGTGTCTCATTTTTTTCACCTTATTATCGCTTTCTCTAATATGGTTAATTAAGTTAACTCGTTTCATTTGTATCTTTGTTTTGTTGTTTTCTGTTGTTTAACTATTAAAAAGATGAATGTCCTTCGTTCGAACGCACTTCTAAGATTGGCAAGCAATAACCACCTGTTCTCGTCACGTATATCATCGTACTCTTTAACTTTATCGCAATGTCACGCTTCGTCTTTTTTTTATAGCGTGGAGTGAGAGCTTTTGTGTGTGTGTATCATCGTCGTTTTGGATCCAACACGTTTTTTTTTGTTTGTTTGTGCCTTCCGATTAAGTCGAATGAAATTACGATCGTCAGCAAAAATAATTATGTTGTGCAGTAACTACAATAGCGAACTGACAACTCTCTCTCGCGGCCTTACTTTTTCTCATTTTGTTTTTTTTTATCTAACTACCAGTTTACCGAATAAATCCTAGCTTAGACGCAGGTGTAAATGGCAATCAGGAGTAATTGTAAAAATTTTTATGAACAGGCTGCCAAAAACACACGCAACGCATCTCTCATTCAACCCATCGACTAATCGTTTATCGTTTTTGTCTCGTGTTACAAATTATTTTCACGATCGAAAATTTTAGTGTGCGACTTACTTAATTCTCCGACTTAGCTGAGCACTATCGACGGCTCCTACAGATTTGTTTTTGTTTTTAAAGTAGATTTTTTTCTTTCGTTTCCTCGATCCCGGGAAAGAATTACCTTGCGTATCGCTCTGTCGCCTAATATTTTAAAGCCCTTTGTTTCTTGGTTTTTTTTTGTTGCTGTTGCTGTTGTTGTTTTTAATCATCAATAACGTATTAATCCTTAACCCATTAAAGTGACAATTTTGAAGGAAACAATAAAATACGATCGGATAACAATAATAATGACAATAATAATTGTAATCAACAAGAACGGATAGTAATCTCAAGGATCAATGGTTAATGACAATAATAGCCGTTTATGATCGTTTCTTAAGTTTTATTGTTTTTTTTTGTTTTGTTATTTTTTTTTCTATTTCTTCCTTTTCTTTACGTCCGAATCTTCTAATAATATCGTCTAGCCTATCTAAGGCTACGATGCGGATCGACATCTAGGGCGATCTAATTGTACACCTAGGAGTTCATTCGGGACAATCTTTTTTCCGGACTTGTTTTTTTGTACAAATAACTTTTGCTCGTCTCGAGGCTGAGCAGCGGCTTTGTTGTTAAAAGTGAGGGAGGCGATTAGAGGGACGGCAAGCAGGGCTCTAAGATATATCGGTCAATCACTTTTGCTCATCACTTGGTGTAAATTTCCTAAAGTCGTGCCAATATCCCAGAGAAATCCGAACAACACGGTAAGTTCATCTAATTGTTTCTCTGTCCCCGCCACCGTTCTGTAAACTCCGCTAGGACCACAACTCATCGTTCGTCCAGCCGTTTAAACTACAGTCTAAATCCGAGTATGTATCTCGTAATACCGATTTCGCCTACTCAACGTTCATGCCGCCGATCATCTTGATACAAAACGGAACGAAAAAATAAATATATAACTTGACTAGAAATTCCACTAAACTATATACAATGAAAATTAAATTCTCCTATTAGAACGTAAAATATATATTTAAAAAAATCGTATCGACGATCGATGATAAAATAAATGATTTAACACTAATGATTACACTAAAACTATTTGAACTAGCGATAATTTTTGTTTTTAAACTTATCCGCTCTCCCTCTCTATATCTCGTCAAACCTTTACATATCGATACGTAATCTCGGGAATTGGCGTTTAAATTATTTCCGCAAACAACACGAGCCTTTAGACCTCTTAACCAAGTGGCGGTCAATGGAGGGACATATTTTTTTTTCTTCAATTCATCGGTGGTTAAACCATAATTGAGGGTTCTGTACGCGTTTTGTATTTGTGTATGCGTTGCGTATGTGTTGTGTATGTGTGTCTGTGTGTGTGTGTACATTTTTTTTCTCGGGCTTGTTGCGTGTGCCTAAGGTAAGGGGAGGCAGTCACCAGCCGAGCTGGAAGGAAAAAAGCATACTGTACATGTTAAATACGTAACGTAGACGATAGAATTACTGGTTAATAAGAGTTACTTAGTTATTTTGCTTTTGTTTTGTATTTTTTTTTGTTTATAGTAAAATTAGACGCTAGCTGGTACATGGAATCGGCAGGAAGGATTGGCTGCGCGTCGCGTTTCAATTCCGGGCATCCCCGTGAACCCCTGCCTCGGATAAACTTTTCTCTCGTTTTTTTTTTGTAAAGTTTTTTTCTGTTACTCCCGTTCGATCTCACGCTAAACACGAGACAGCCAGACTCCTCGTCGAAATCTACGCAAAGTTTCGATCGATCGACAGGCTTCGATTGTTAACAAAACGACCCCCTGTACCAACTTGAAACTCGAGTCCGAACATTTCACGACGACGAATAGACAATTCGGCGCAATCAGTTAGCCGGCGCATTTTATCATAAAAAAAATTATGTTTCGCAAAGCATACAATGTACTCGTAACTTTTCCCCAATCGGTTTATCCCAAAAAACGTACTTTTTTCCTACGAAATAAGAAACGCGAGAGCTTTTATTTTTATTTTTTCTTGTTTTTCTTCATTTTTCTTCGTTTGAATTATAATTATAGTATCAATGTATACTTGAAATATCACGGGGAGTTCTTTGGACGAATTACGTGTTCCGCAGTGGCAAAATTTTTCTGGCAACTCGCGTCTGAATCGATCCCTCCCCTCGCTTTACCCCGATTACCGTAATTTTCTTTTTTTTTCTTCTTTTGACAAAAACAAAGCCGTGACTCTTTGAGATGTACGAGCGCGAGGGGACACCGGGATGCGGGGATGGAGGAGATGGGACGACGAACGCCGCCCGTACACGCGATAGCGACTACTTGACTTCGAAAACTTCTTTTTTCACGCTTTTAATAGTCTCAGCAATTAACCCTTTAACGGTCAATGAAAAAAAACAGCCAATTGCGCACTGTAGACAAAAAAATCTCCGATTCAAGCTAACAGAAGTTTTTTGTTTAAGTTCCGGCAAACATTAAAAATCCGGCTAGGAACTAGCCAATGAAAATCACAATGAAAATAGCAAAAACTGATTTAAAAAAAAACAAATTCCAGTGACCATCAAAGTGTTAAATTATCACTTTCCACGTTCTCACTCCCAAACCTCCCGTCTTTCTTCCTGCATCAGTGTTTCATGCTTCATTTTCTTTCTAATCTGTATGTCCGAAACGAGTGTGTGTGTGTATCGCGTGTACGCGCGTACTTCGCGTTGCTCGACTACGATTCTCTCACCTCACTGAGTGTTCGAAATACCGATGCAAATGAACCGCGCGCGCGCGAAGGATAAAAGTCGGTTACCGGGGTGTTCAAGGGTGGTCGGATCGACGTGCCTCTTTCGTGCCGACGTCGAGCTTGCTCCCCTCACTAGCGTACACACGTTAAGACGGCTGTGCTTTCTCGATGCCGGAATGAGCTTCTTCGATTTCGTTTTTTGTTAGTTCATTTTTTTTCTTCTATGTCGAAAGTGCGCGAGACTAGGATCTTTGCTTTGTTTTTTTTTTCGTTTGTTCTTTTTTTCTTCTCTCTTCTTTCATCCAAGTTTTACATTATAGTAATAAATAATAATTTAGCATTTATCAGTATAATCCTCGAGCCCCCATCACGAGCGGGCCCGCTTTTTTTTCGTTTCCGAACGTGCGCGTACCTATCCGCACAATATTCGCAATTATATACATTCACACGTACGCGCACGCACAGTCACCTCATATATATGTATATGTACATATATTCATATACATACGACTTAATGCGACATTTAAGACGCGCCGGATGGCGTCTATATCTGCGTAAAAACGACTCGTTTAAAAAACTTCTTTTTTTTCTTTAATCTGCTTTTCATCTTATTTTTTTCCCTTCCTCTTTACTTCGTCTTCTTATCTTATCCGTTTGATCGTTTTTTTTAAATTTCTTATGTCTGTTTTTGTTGTTCACCGCCGCAAAATTTTCCTATTCGACCGCTCACCGCGAAAGTTACTTTATTATTTTTTTTCATTTACCCTCCCCCTTTGTTTTTCGCTTTATTTACTTTAACTCTCACACTCTCCCTCTCTCTCTCTCTCTCGGTCTCGCTCTCTCGCTCTCTCGCTCTCTCTCTCTCTCTCTCTCGTACCACCTTACGTAATCGATTAATTATTAGTTACAATAATTAGTATTATCTGGTATGATCCCCGCGGCCCGCCGGAGCTCCCCCTCCACCCTTCCTGACATTCACCTTTTTACCTCTCGAGCCTATCTTCCTCTCCCCCTATCCAACTCTCTCTCTGTTCTGTACTTTGCGGTACTTTGGTGATTTGTTTTTCTTTTTTTTTTTTTTTTTTTTGTTCGCTTTACATATACATATATTATATATGTATATATAATATACTCTCTTTTTTTATTTCCTCTCTCTCGCTCTCTCTATCTCTTTCTCTCTCTCTCACACACACACAGACGCGCTCTCACTCTCACTGTTTCGTCGACGGGAGAACGGCGCTACGGAGATGCGATTTGAACACTGGAGTCGGTGGTGTGGGGCGCGAGTAGCGGCATTTATATATCTTTTTTTTATACTCGTGTGTACTCGTAGATTCCCTATGTCCAGGGTGCGCGCAGAGTACCAAAAAGAGTCCACTCTTCGTACGAAAAGGAATCGCGACGTCGCGCGAACTCGCTTGAACATTTTTTCTTTTTTTTTTCGTTACGTTCTTATTTGGTTCTTCAACATATATTTTTTTGTTTGCTTTGAAACTTCGTTAATTTCCTCATTGGACTCATGTGCTCGAGTCTGTCGCGCTTTTTGTCCCCCTAATATTTCGTATTCGTTGGCGCAACGGGGCACGAGTGCACACCTCTCGCACACGCTGACGGTCAGACGGGATTTTCTTTTAATTTTATCCTTTTTGTTCTTCTTTATTCCTTCTGTCTCTTCTTCCCTCATTATATTCAGTTAACGCGAGGCTGCCGACGTACTCTTGTTCCGTTGTTGGGTCGGTTTTTTTTTCTATTGTTGTTGTTCCTTGCTGTCTCGAGCTTGCAAAACGCGGAGCAGGAGGCCTACGCCAGATTATAACGCAGGGAACCGCTGCTGATGCTCTTCAACAATATGCCCAGCACTGGCCGCCACGCTGCCACCGTCTCCTTTACTGCAAATTTCAAACGGGATATGTCATTTTTTTTTTCAATCTTCAAACTTCAAACATTTTGTCAAAAATTTCAAACGAGACGTCATTTTTTTCAAACTTCAAACTTCAATCATTTTTTCGAAATTTTTAAAAGAGGCGTATCATTTTTTTTCCTACACTTGAATCGCGTTTTTTGGACTGCGTGAAATCTATTGGCGTATCGGTCGTTGGCCAACTTTTTTAACGTGCTGAAGAGCATTCGAGAATAAAGACGGTAATTAACTTTCGTGAATGTGCGATCAAATGAGAAGTCTCATTGAGACTTTTCTTTTGACCGTGCATGTCGATGGCTGTAAAAAAAGTAGATTGCCGTTTTTTATACCGACCGGACCCGGGTTGGCCGGGGCAGGTAACGTTTCACTTAGTCTCAACAGCTGTCTAAGCTACTGAAGTTTTAAATTAAAGATTAAGGGAACAGTACGAATGCTCAGACACTCCTATGCAGATTTGGTTTATTTCGAATCTAGTCCGGAAATTACAAGCTGCCTTTCCCAAAGACGGTGTGATGACTCTTTCAGCGATGTCGTTCTGGGCCATTCGAATATTTGGTGGACTGATTCACAACTTTTATTTTATTTTGTGATTTTTCCATCGCGGTGGAAAATAAAAATATCGAATAAACCTTGCAAAACACTTGTCACGGCGATGACGATTTTATAAAAACAATAAAAACGTTGTCACATAAAATTGCCGCGCGACAAAATACTCAAATACCCCAGAATGACGTCGCTGAAACCGTCGTCGGACAGTTTCAAATCGTCACTGGGAATAACAGAGTACGCGACCCAATAATCGGACAGTTCGAAGAAGTTAATTTAGCCAACTTTCCACACAGCTTATCTCCAGTATTGTTTCGAGTATACACCATTTTTTCATTGATTTAATTAATAAAATGATAAAGGAATTCTTTCGGTTAATATGAACTAGTTGAGTTCGTACATCAGAATTCCCGAAATCTATGATTTGCCGAAGCATTGGCACATGAAATGACCAAATATAGGGACGAGCCCAAAAACTGGTACATTTTGATTCTCTCATTATTTTCTTCCGTAATTAAAAAAATATTTATCTTGTAATTAATCGATCTGTTTTGGAAACTGGAAACTATCTCAACATTGGTTTCAGTTATTTTGACAAAAAAAAAAATTCTCGACCGATTAATAACTTCCGGAATCTGGGGTTGCCCTTTATCGTCCAAGCATTGATACCTTTACCTTACGGAGCATAGCCTCACCTAGTAGTCAGACGTCAGTCTCAATGCTCACGCTGGCTGGGTTGATGTTGTTGTTGTGACGGGGATTGCTGTTGGGCTTTTTAGTAACCTCTGGTTGGGTCAACAGTATACCCTCCCCCAGCTCAACTATGTCTGACGATGACTCCGACAGCGAGCTCTTCTTCATGTGTTGACCTGTCACAGATTTGTGTTTATTATAATTCCTCCTTTCGTCCACAAATTGGAAAACTAATCTATACGACTAACGGGACTTTGTCGGGAGAAGGCACAACGAATTTTTCAATTATTTTTCATCAATTGCATCATCAACTCATTCACTTGTACGAGACGGTTTTGTGGTAAAATTTGGCTCGCTGTAAATTCCCGACTAATTCGTCGATAAAAAATAATAGATTTTTAACAATTTTCTACTTGACTCGAGAACTCACTGAAGCCTCCTCTAATCCACTTACGACCACTGGATATACCCTTTTCGGCGTAACGTTACAGGCAACGACAGGGCGAGAGATTGTGCAAGGAGGGAGTGTAAGAAATACGGGTAGGAGACACGCTTGTAACCCGATACGGGTACGAGGTGACGAATCAAGTAGCACCTTGTCTCCTGTGGCTTCGTAAGTAAAAGGATTACCGAACGCAAAGCTCTTTCGTGTCATCTCAACGTGCCGCCACCACCGCCGCGTGGCATCGGGGTTGCCTCACAATAGTCCCTTCTACCCTCGTCGTTATCGTCAATTATCGTCCGACAGCGTCGAATGATTAGAAAATAATTATACCAGTTTTTTTCCCTTTTTTTTTATTTCTACGACTCAGTTTTTTTTTACCGTCGCCTCCAGCACTTCTTTGTGAGCTTATTCGATCAACCTCGCTTACACCTTTCTTTCTCTAAAATCACAGACATTCCTCGTGTCACGTTCGTTTGGTATTCACGGTTGGTTTAACCGATTCGCGTGTCGCGATAAACCGTTGAATGTACCTATGCCGTGCTATGATAAAGAAATGATAACAAGCCCACGCGCTGAGCTTACCAGCCGACTCAGCATTAATCACCCGCTGTGAGGACTGCCGCTCGGACTCCGAGGCAACAATAGCTCGGAAGGAGCTGACCAAATCCGAGCGACCTTAGCCGAGTGGCATTTCTCTACGCTTCTCGCATCTTGGAGGTAAATCGTTTTCAACCCTTTCGTAGGGCCTTGCCAAGTTACTAGGGGTGTTCTTTTTTTCAATTAAGGTTGTACGAGCACGAAGTCGATTATTATGTACAATGACAATTTATAGGTAATGTTAGAAACAATGCACACAGGATTGTGTCTGTAAAGATTCAAGAAAGTTTACCGGTTATTTATACTAAATACATCAATCCATAGTCGACATGTTTAGCATGGTTTCTTGTTGAAAAAGAATCGTGATCGCGTTCTTGTTTAGTTTTATCTGTATTTAGAGATTAGATGCATATAGAAACAATAACTGTAGTGTGATCCGGATTATTCAAAGATGTTGGGCTTACCGAATGTTTCAATGGGAATTCTTTAAGGAGCGTTGATTATCAGACGAAATCATACTTAAGGCCTCAATTTTTTTATATGTTTTACACGAGCTCTCTACGTATCTATTCCCGAAGTCAATTTTGGCCATATAGTTTATTTGTAATATAATTTAGAAGTTGACTACTTCGGCCATATAGTTTATTTATAATACAATTTAGAAGTTGACTTTTTTGACCGGGATAAAAAGATCACTGATTTACTGCTTATCAAGCCAACTTAGAGCTTTGAAGAACGAACTTCGAGTAAACAAAACATCAATGATTATGTCAAAATCAATTAATTATCTCACATATTCTTTAAAAATTGTTCATATAAGTTTTGAGAATCAATAATTTACAAATTTATTATCGAGACCGAAATTTTAGTGAATATAAACTGTCTGTCAAGCGACGTGAGCCAAAATTAGTTCTGTCTTAATGTCTAAAAGTTCCCAAAGATTGCTATCAGGTAGTGTCATATATATATGCAAAATAATACTTTATCATATTACTATTTTCTTCGAAACTTAAATCGCGACACTTAAAAATGTTCACAGTACGACTCTCATTTAACTCCCTAATGAGCAAGTACTACCTTAATTGCATAGAAAGGTTTGCAGTTGTTGATACATTTTTTTTTCTCGCTTCGATTCAATGAAAATGTTAGCTACGCTCAGAATAAAATGTACTGAAATCGTGAAAACTTCTTCTTACAGGGGAATTTAGTAGCTTCTCGTCGCAAGACGCATTTTTGTCACAACACTTGTAGTTTTCTATTTTCGTAATTATAATTTCTGCCTATTCGTTGACATACCTATAGTGCCAGGGAGATACGGACAGCTGGTAACGTGATTGAAGTTCTGCGACTGCATCTCTTCCTGGTCAGTCTCACGGTGATAGAAGTAATTGAAGTTGGAGACGATAACTGGTACGGGTAGGGCGATCGTCAGTACACCAGCAATCGCGCAAAGCGAACCAACGATCTTTCCCCAGACTCCCACGGGCCTGAAACACACGAAAAAAATTCGACACATTCAGTGATAACGGTCTAATGTATTTTTGAGAATTTTCTTTTTTCGTTTTTTTTTGTGCGAGGTGTGGTGTCTATTTTTGTGTGCCGTGTCGAGTGTCGCTCTACTTGCGGGAGGCTCATCTGCGAGTTATTACACATATAATTACTAGTGTTTAATATAGCTGCTTCGTCTAATTCGTGAGCTGGCTAATTCTTTGCTAATTTCTTTTTTTTTTACTAAATTCTATGTAACAATATAGGCTGGCTGAGACTCGAGACTCGCAAAAAACAGGCTTGGTCTCTGCTCGATTTATCGTGATGATCCATCGGATTGGTACATCCTCGCGTGTCGGAGGCAGTCCCAGTCTACACAACACGGCATAACGTTCCACATTTTGTCAGTGGAACAATTAGTACAATTTTCATCGATACAATTAATTACTAAAAAAAATTCACATCCATTTGTTCACCGATTTGTTTTTTAATTAATTTTAATTTCAACAAATTCTTTTTTACCCCTTTTTTCGAATACGCAATCATAACGGTGCTGCCTCTAACTTCGTCACGAAAAAATCGCGGCATGTGCGAATTCTGCGTTACTTATATACGTGCGACTGCAAATTAAACGTGTTTTCTTTTTTTCTTATTTCCGTTTTACTCTATAACAATGCTTCTGTAACGGGTATTAATATTCTAGACAACGATCGATTATTCGATGGACACTCAAATCGTTCGATTTGAGCGTCTGGCATAATTTTCTTTTTTCTTTTTAGGCGAACAAGATGATATCGTAATTCGTGTAAGTAGTTTAGTAATAGTAGTAGTGGTAGCAGTAGTAACAGTAGTTAATGGTAAACGTGGTTGCATGGAACATTCCTTGTGGGTGTTGGTCGAATACGGACGGAAGCCCTCGGTCCGCCCACCACCGATCAAACAATTTTATTTTAGTTTATTTTTTTGTATATTTTCTCTCTTTCTTTTTAATTTTTTTAAAAAATGTTATATTATTCGTGTGTAACATGAAAACAGTGATAATATTCAAATAGCATGCCCTCTCTCAGCATTCCGGGTTATCGAACTTGAGGCGCATGCATTAAAGTGGTGAGGCTGTGTCCACTCTGGCACTCTAAAGCGGTACCTCGGAAAATTCTTTGTTAGAACGAGACATACGGATTACGGATTATATCGTTACTACTATTGTTAATTGTTTTCAATAATCAACCGCCTGCTGTCTCGTTTTCGATCAATCACGTGCGGCAACTTTTTATCGGACAGTATACATTTTGTCCTCGTCGCTCTAATAGTTCCGTATTCTTTTTTTTTTTATTATTCTTTATCGTTTTTTTTGTACCGATAACTCGAGAATTCGAGGCCCGAAAACTCGTGTGTTGAAGCAGAAATATCGAAGCTGTAAAAACATTACCCAATGTATAATTATATATTTTGCTAAAGTACATTTTTGTGTCTGGCAATAACAGCTCCGATGAAATTTCAAAAAGATAGATTTTGTTATTTTAATTTCTTTTTTTTTGCTTTCGTTCAGTCTTCGATATGCCGATCATCACAGTCAGTTTCAATATCGTCGTAACAATGACGTTGGACGTATTTTTTTCTCGAATTTACCATAACGGTATTACGAGTCAAATCGTTTGGATGCGCCGTAACGACGAATCTCGTCCTCGTGGAGCTTGGCTTAATGACGTGTTCTTTTTTTTGGTAAGAAAATCGTGTCACCGCATTTGGTTTGGACACGTGTGCAAATGTTAACGCGAGGCACGGTTACACAGTTCAAATTAAACAATTTACTCCTCGAAACGTTTCGTCGCAAACGCGAGGAACAAAGAATTTTCCCCGAATGAAACGTAAACTTTTTTTTGTCGGGCAGCTAATAATAGTGAACCGCTTCGTTCCCCGATAAAATTTCATGTCTCTATTTTTTTTTCGCTTCCTTTTATCTTCACAGTATAACAAATTTTGTTCGCTTGCAAAGAATCGTGATAATAATAAGAAAAAAAATTAAAGTTGACAAAATTTTGTGTTGCTTTTATGACCAATTGGATAGTTTAATGATAATTCGAAAGAAAATAATATCTGACTCGTTACCATAGAGGAATGAATCAAGTATTGGAATTTTTAAAAAATTTTCATCGATAATAGAAACAAAAAAAGGGTAATTACGAAACGTTGCACTTTAAGGGATGCCCGACGCGCAACAATGTTCGCATGGTGAATGAACGTATGGGGCATCTATAATAATAATGATAGTGTTAATAATAATAATAATGATAATAATAATAATAATAATACTAATAATATCAATAATAATAATAACAATAATAATGATAATGATAATAATAATCATAATAATAGTAATGAAAATAACATAGAAGAAAAAAATCATTGATATGAAAATTGATCCTAATAATAAAAAGGTCGAAGCGGTAGTCAGTAGAATGATAGTGACGTGTCATAAAAGTCATAATTGATACTCAAATTGTTCTACGATGTTGGCAGGACATTTCTAGCGATGGAGCTCAATATAATTGAAAGGAATAAAAAAATAAATAAATAAAATAACCGAAAAAGTTCGAGAAAACGGCCAAGGCGAGTAGACTGCTGTAGTTGGATTAAATGAGTGGCGAAATTATCAGAAAAAAACTGCTTTGTTGAAACTCTCAAAATTTAATCGACCATGACCCTTCGAAACGTGAAACTCGTTTCCAGTCGTACTCGGCACAATGCGACTGAGAACGATTGCCATGTAACCGATTTAAGTCAGAAATAAATCTGCAAATAATAGAGGCAAGGTATTCCAATTTTTGTTATTTCGTCAAATTTTATCAGATCTATCCGACGTAACGTTGTTATGTGACATTCGTACTGATGTACGAAGTGCTAATTCAAAATTACACGTTTGACAATGCCGCGTTTCATCGATGAAACAAAAAGGTTTCCTTAATGCAGAAAACATTTATAGCGATGCATTTATCAAAGGGTAGCATAATTTCTATGAATTCTCGAAAAGCTATAATATCATGCAATTTTTTTTAAGTTTTAAGCCATCGCCCGATTTGAGTCTATGATGGATTATTTTTTTACGTTGAAAGACAGTCTGACGACTTAACACGCTGCTTAACGGATCATTTCTTCTCGATCAGGCCTTCTGTCGGTAGAGACAGTCGGTGAACAATATTAACCCTTTTCGTCTAAAATAACTTCTATATTATATAAGCAGCTAAGATTATAAAAAAAAATTGGCCTCGTTGAATTCACAGAGTGTCTTTCAACAAAAAAAACAAGCCATTGCACACGAAAAATCGGATAAGCTGATTCTTGTGTTAAAAAAAAAGAGGCACTAACATCGCTGTAAACTAGGCTACCCTTTGACAAACTTACCGTCGCTGATCGTATCGTAACATTAAGGACGCACAATTTATTCCAAACGGAGATTGTCACTAATGTCTATTGCATTTTGAAAGCTCGTGGAAAGCATGTTTTCTTTTCTCAAATCTCATTACCCATCCATCGGGACTGCACCAGCCCATCGTCCTCAAACAAGGCGAAGTAAGTAAAAAAGAAAAAAAACAAAATCCAAAATAATAAGATCAATCCTTGTCAAAGATCGCGCTGTTATAGAACAAATTGAAAGAAATAAAAAAAGAAAAAATTGGCGGCGCAGAAAAAAAAACGATAAAAAAATTAAACAAACAAGTCTGATCTGAGGTCGTGATGCGAGTAATAGAGTAGTTAATCCAACCAACCATTTAGTGAACCATACAAACGAACAACTCAATAGGAGCATACTGTGGCATTAACTAAAATGTTAATGAAAGTGAGTACATCATACGTCATGTCACCATAGCCCACGGTCGTCATCGTGACAACGGCCCACCAGAACGCGTCCGGAATGGACTTGAAGAACGAATTCTCGGAGCCGGCCTCCGCGAAGTAAACCGCCGATGAGAATAGCACCACACCTGCAAGACAATGGAAAAAAGGCGTTCAGACATATCATTTCTTGGAGTGTACCTCATGTCCCCGTAGCCCACGGTCGTCATTGTGACCACCGCCCACCAGAACGCGTCCGGTATAGATTTGAAGAAGCTCTCCTGTGATCCGGCCTCCGCGAAGTAGACCACCGAGCTGAACAGGATCACGCCTGAAACATGACCTCGCCACTACTATCTTTGCCACATTGGACAGAACTATTTTTTTTTTCATTCCTTTTCGCGATAAAAAAAATTGACAATATCCGTTCGGCCATTCCATGACAGCCTCGGACGACTCAATGCCATTTCTACAAAATTTTACTTATCCGTTATTCCGTAGCGTTCGGTATCAATATTCATTCTGATAAACTGGCACAGATTAACCGTCCATCGTGAATTAATGTTTCTTTACCTCACCATATTCGACGGCCCCCGACGGCGAAGACGCTATCGAGTTAAGATTACTTAATTAATGAAAAATCAAAGTTTATACAAAAATTAGTAACAAAAGCGTGAACAAAAGTGCCAAAAGCTGTAAATAGTTTCTTGTGCTCTCAAAAGTGCCTTTTGAGATCGACAATACCTTAACGATTTCATAACCGCTGCAGTCTAATGCCTCCCCAACTATGTTCTAACGACTATGTAGCTTTACATTAGAGGGTTAATCTGGCTTTTATTTTTATTTTTTTGGTTCAGCAAAAAAACTCAAATATTTTCATAATTACTCTCGCTGAATCTAAGGCAGGGGGCATTTACCTTAACCCAATAATTTGACGGCTGTCTATTTTTGGTTTTTTAAATATCTATGTCATTAATAAGATTCTACGTTGATTAAATGACGTAAAAAAATCGATGCTTTACCACACCGTTTTCGAGATATTTAGGCTGAAGGTTTGGATGGTTTACACAGGACATATAGGCAGACGTGCAAGTTTCTGTGAACAATAGAAATTCATCGGTCGAATATGAATCCCTTGATGCAGGTGGGAAGAAGCAAAAAATTGCCTATTCGATAACATACCAGTTCAAGTCTCCCATTTTTTTTTTTTTTTTTTAACCGACCCCATATTTTAACCAGTTACCATGGATCACTCAGTTGACACGTTTTAACCACCCTCGCAAGCTCGCATGCACTGAGCTCGGAGACAATTATAATATGTTCAACGTCCTCGGTTTTATCGGCTGGTTAATGCGTGGAGACGGACGTTCTGACTTTCCGCATTAATTATACAGAAAGAGTTTGATCTTTCGGCGCCGATCTCTCTCTATCTTCACCGGATGCCCTTTTTGATATCATGACCTCTCTTCCTCGAATACCAACGTAAACCAATGCCAATTCCGGGTGTCTATCCGATCGTTAATCCAAACTATCGTATCGCTACAAATTTCGTCATACAATTTCTTTTTTTTTATTTATTTTTTAAAATTGTATGACAAAATTTACAGTACTCGATAAAATAGTTTCGAACAATTATCGGATAGAATTATTCGCCGTATTATATACGTGCAGGAGTTGGCACTGGTCAAGAACTTCGTCAAGCGAGGCACTAGTTCTCGTTTTCAAAAAATCAAATTTCTCTCCTTAAGATATCAAAGTTATTGCAAAAATAGATAATTAAAAAAAGAAGAAAAAAAAAGGTAACAATTATCTTAACGGTTCAACAATACTCTGACCGATTCAAGCAAAAATTTTACGGCAATTAAAGATAAAAAAAAGAAAGAACTGAACCGACGAAATAATAAAAAAACGTCAGCCAATTTGAGCCCGAGTGGACAATCAAATAGTTGCAAACGACAAACAAAATAGAAAATCATACATTTTCCTTTTCAACCCGATACAAAGCGTGGATAACAATCTTTCTTTTTTTTGTTGTTCCTTTTACCAAAAGAAGCACTCGCAGCGGTGCATAGACAGGAATAATTAATGATTATTAAACAACAAATAATAATAATAAACACGCGTTTACGAAACATTTACGTAGACGTACCCGAACGAAGAGTGAAGTGATTAGTGTTCGAGAAGAAGTAAAAGACTTACCGATGAAGAGGAAAAAGATGAGCAGGCCGAGCTCTCGCATGGAGGCCTTTAAAGTTCGTCCAAGTATTTGGAGGCCTTTACTGTGCCTGGACAACTTAAATATTCGGAACACCCTGACCAGTCTGATGACCCTTAGTATCGCGAGGGACATTGCCTGGTTAGTGCTCTTGTCCTGCGGGCTGACCGGAGCCTTCGGCAGGTCTAGTTGATTATCCTTTCCGGCAATCACCGTGCCTAATGTGATGAAGTACGGAATGATCGCGATGATGTCGATGAAGTTCATAAGGTCACGGAAGAAATTTAGCTTATTTGGGCAGGCGAGGAAGCGCACCGATAACTCGAACGTGAACCAGATGATACAAATAGTCTCTATTAGGAAGAACGGGTCCGTTATGTCCGGCACTTCATCCTCTTCTATCTTCGTGCCGTTCGTCGTAGTGTTGAACACTTTGTAATGCTTGAACTCGGGCAGAGTCTCCAGACAGAATATCACGATTGAGAGTAGGATCACGAATACGGAGATGATCGCGACGACTCTCGCACCTTGCGAACTCTCCGGATACTCGAATAGTAGCCACACTTTCCTTTGGAGCTCATGCGATGGCAGCGGTTTCTCTTCCTCCTTGATAAATCCTTCGTCCTCCCTGGATATATAAAATTTAAATATTGCTTTGAAAAGTAATCTTACCTATCTTCGCTTTCGATTCCACGGACACACGGATTCTTTTTTTTTTTTTCACAGACAATCCAATGCGGAAATTCTCTCGCTCTCTCTCTTTTTTTTTTTGTTTTCAATTGTAGCTGACAACAGATTGACGAACAACACCGAATAAAAAAAATCAATTAAAAAAAGGAGACACACAACGTTAGCCAGGTAAAGACCGTTTACCTGAACTTGTTGGTGGCCAGCTCCCCCAACTCGTAAAACTTGATCTCCTCAGAGAAGACATCAAGCGGTACGTGGGTGGGACGACGGAGCCGGCCACCGCTCTGATAATAGTAAAGTATCGCATCGAAGGCGGGCCGATTCCTATCGAAGAAATATTCGTTGCGTAACGGATCGAAGTATCGAATCCGCCTTGCCGGATCGCCGAGTAGCGTGTCCGGAAACTGGTTCAGCGTACGCAGCTGTGTCTCAAACCGTAACCCGCTCACCTGGAAAACGACATTTATAACATTAGATTACATTCACTGTTGTCAACGACGCGATTCCTTAACAAAAGTCCTCTTACAAAATTATCTTAAAAAATATTTTTTAAAAATTCCTTCAAGGGTGGGAATCGAAATATCTCCCATGAGCGTTGGGAACGTGTCAACGTCACACTTTGTCCATAAAATCAAAGAGCTAGAAGTACACCGAGGAAAGAAATCGATTGAGTCAACAAAATAAGCGATTAAGGGTGGCGAAACAAATTTTTGGTTGATCGAACGAAATCGTCGTAGTAAGTAGAGAAACATTCGATTCGACGGCCTGTTAGTTTGATCAAGAAAGTATTCCTTTCGATCAACCAAACATTTGTTTTGCCACCGCCAAGCGCACATTTTTTTGACTCCATTGATTTTTTTTCTCTGTGTAACTTCTCGGCGGTTCCAATCTGCGGGGAAAAAGTTTTTTTTTTCTATAAATTAGAATCAGTGCCAATGTTATAAAAACGTCCGCTATCGATGGCCTGGAATCGCCGACGACCCTTTAATCCCTGTGATTTTATAGTAAAAACTTCTTCGGACACGTATCGTTAGTCGTAAAATAATTTTAATTATTTTAATTATGATTCGACTTTCTTACTCTAACTGGATTAACGTAGCGGAACCTTTGCAAGCCTCTGGCGGTACACAACTACGCTGTAATCTGCACAGAGATTTTCGGAATTAGATCGATCCACTTGGAGCAATTAGGTGCTCGGAGGTATTAAGCAGAGTCGGGCTTGGTCAATGTAAATTACTGTCTTCCGCACGGCCTAATTCGAATATCCTGGAGAACGGGAGATTTATGGAGAACAAGGGAGGCGACGGAACGAGGAATAATCTTTTTTTCATTTTTTATATAATTACAAAGAAGGAAGGGGATAAAAAGGGAAGCGAGACAACATCGTCGACCGGCAACTGTAATTGGCGCAATGCGGTCGTGTCTCGGCCGAGGACGGATAATCCCCTTTCGCACAATACGACCTTGCTACTATATTCCACTCCAGATTCCAAGATGAACTTGGACACCGGCCAAATGATGTGTCTAGGTCACTTCTCGCTCAACCCCCTCACTCGTGTCTTCGGATAATCTTGCACGCAAAGCTCCAAGTTCCGACAGAGGAGATATCATGTATTCTAAATATAAATAAGTTCACCGTTCGAGAAACATACTTTTTTCCTAATACAAAAATCTGTTTGATAATCTTGTATGCAAAGCTCCAAGTTCCGACAGAGGAGATATCATGTCTTCTAAATATAAATAAGTGCACGGTTCGAGAAACAGACTTTTTTCCAATACAAAAATCCGTCTGATAATCTTGCAGGTAAAGCTCCAAGTTAAATATAAATAAGTTCACTGTTCGAGAAACATACTTTTTTCCTAATACAAAAATCTGTTTGATAATCTTGTATGCAAAGCTCCAAGTTCCGACAGAGGAGATATCATGTGTTCTAAATATAAATAAGTTGACGATTCGAGAAACAGACTTTTTTCCAATACAAAAATCTGTCTGATAATCTTGCACGCAAAGCTCCAAGTTAAATATAAATAAGTTCACGGTTCGAGAAACAGACTTTTTTCCCAATACAAAAGTCTGTCTGATAATCTTGTACGCAAAGCTCCAAATTCCGACAGAGGAGATATCATGTGTTCTAAATATAAATCAGTTCACGGTTCGAGAAACAGACTTTTTCTACCGAATACAAAAATCTGTCTGATAATCTTGCAGATAAAGCTCCAAGTTCCGACAGAGGAAATATCATATGTTCTAAATATAAATAAGTTCACCGTTCGAGAAACAGACATTTTTTTCCCAATACAAAAATCTGTTAGACGCGTATATATTCCGCGTTAAAAATACTACCGAGTCTCTACGTCTCTCTATTGTGTATGTCAAAAAAACACATATTTCGCTCGAGCTTACCCCTGCCGCCTCCAGCAGATAAAACACCTCTTCCACCGCAAAGTTTTTCCACTCTGTAATAATACTTGAGAAAAAGAAGAAAAAAAAAGGAAACCTATCCGGTCAATAATATTTAAACTTTCGCCGGTTGACGTACGGGCAAAGTTTCTTCGAAATTCGTCACGCGATCCTCGATTGGCGCCCGTGCCAAATAACTCTGAAGCTTGCCCGTCTATCAGTTTAAAAAAAAGGTTCAACCCTTTCGAAACATCTCGAGGCGTCTTTGTCGTGGGTCTACACGATTGGATTAGAAAAATCCGTCAATGCACAGCGGAGCTCGTAGGAATACTTGCGGTTTAGCTATTGCTTTTGGATTAATTTTTTTTTTTTTCATTAGGTTGCGTTTCAATTTAATTACGGTTTAATCTCTCTAAACTAACTCATCTACTTCGACCTACGAAAACTGAGAACTCTACTCAAGCTTCTTCTTTTTTGTTATACGGAACTAATGTAAATCTAGACTATAAATGAGTGTAGGTCGTGAATGAAATTTTGATTGGGGAGTTTTTTTTTCTTTTAAAAGACAATCTTACGTTGATGGTGACTCTTCCACAGAAGCCATGATCGTGTGGTATCGGCTCGAAGTGTGTGACGCCTGTGTATTGGGTGTGAGTGTTTGGCCCTTCCTCGTCCTGGCTGCTGAGCTTCGGCAGCGATCTGCAAAACACGACGACAATATTAATTGATATAAATTATTCATAAAAAAAAATTAAAAATTAAATTTTTCGATTCTCGTCGAATATAGTTCATTTTTTTTTATTAATCGAGATAAAGTGATGTTACTCCGAACACAATGAAAATATACCGGCCTCCGCATCAACATATATAGGACATTAGCGCAAGCACGTTCACGACATTCGCCCAGAAGCGGTTAAACTTTTAACGTGATACCAGCAGGCACTCTGACCCACTTTTCGAAGAGTTAACAAGCCATTAAATGTATGGCACTCTGATAATTATAACGCGTTGATAACTTCGACGATTTTTTTTTTCATTATTGTTTTATTCTCTGAAAAATCGATAAAAGCGGCTAACAACATTGAAATCCGAGGGGGGGGGGGTTTCCAAATTTGCATCGATCACACGTGCAAACTTCGTGGGACGTGACTATGTGACAAATATGATAAAAAATATGTAGGCATGAAAAAAACGCTGCACAGAAAATGTCGTCGAAGAGATTACGTGAGAAATGTGTGTGAAAAGGGGTCAAGCCGATATGTTGCACAATTTGTTGTATAATGGATTATTTATTGGTAGGCGTGTTTATTAGAGTAAAAATTAAATTTTTCCTATCAATAATTACTAAATCGATGCAATTAGCAATTGGAATTCGATGAGAGCGCGAAAACATGGTTTCTCAGTCGGATTATCGATTTGCTATTCGCCAATGAGCTTATCGCAGTAAAAATAGAATTTTTTTTATCGATGATTACTAATTCCATAATTAGCTGATTAATTTTTTTAATGAAAACTCAGGAGAAGATGTTTTCTCAGCTGAGGGCACTTTTTCGGGTAGTGAAAAAAAAAATCGTCTCTGATTCACTTTGGTGAAATAAAAATAGTAAAAATTTTCGCCAGGTTCCTTCGAGCTACTCGGATGTAAGACGGAGCGTAAGAAATTCGAGAATCGCAGTTTGTTTCTACAGTTCTCGTGTACTCGGACTGCCAACGCGTTCTGCGTATCCGCAATGACGCCGAAAATAACTTGACGCCGTTACCGAAATAACTTACGCAGCCTCAGTTTTCTGATAGGAAATCTGTACTTCGGAAGTCACGTGCGAGCTTGGCCCGGCAAAGTCGTTCCGGTCGGTAGATCACAAAGACTGCGAACTACCACCGTGCCGTTTACTACTGAAAGAGACCTTGAAAAAGATAAGTCATCGTTCCACTTCCTAGCAGACCGAGTGAAACATTTTTTTTCTGATAAAACAATTTTTCCTAATAAGAATAACCATTTTCAATAAAAAAAATTACGGTGATAGTAAAAAATTATGATAATAATAAACGGTAAAAGGAAAATTTCCTTCTTTTAACGATATTATCGACGACGAATTTCAATTGTAAAGAAGCGCTGTAATGGACTCCCTTGGACAGATGAACAGACTGATATGAATTCCTAACAGACTGAGCAAATAATAATTTTTCTGATAAAACAATTTTTTTTAATAAGAATACCAACTTTAAAAAAAAAAGTCCCGATCATAGTAAACAATGCTGATAATGGTAATAATAAATAGAAAAAGTAAAATTTTCTTCCATTAACGATAATATCGACAAGGAATTTCAATTATAAAGAGGCGCCTTAATAGACTCCCGTGAACAGATAAACAGCATGTCGATAGAGACGATTTTCGGCATTGACGCTATTATCGGCAAGAAAAGAAAAAAAATGAAGAAAGTGGGATAGACCAACCGTGACACGGCAACGATTCGAGGAGACTATTAAAAAGACCCGTGAGGAAATTCAACCTGTCATCGGCTGTCGATACTGGGTGTACGGAGATGCGCGAGGGCCGCGTATCGGTCAGCGCACGTTGCCTCGAACGAACTGCAACGAGTAGACCTACGGTTGTGTCCGAGCGCGACGATGATTCTGCCATAAAATGTGATGGACGGAAAAACGATTTTTTTCTTCTTTTCCCAAGGTTTATCGCAACGTGAGCGTTTCGCTTGTACAATTTTAATGGTGCGCGATGAAGTACCAGGTAATTGAGTTAACTAGCGGTTCGCTGCTGACCGCCGATTGGAACTAATTGCGTAATTGAAAAGTATGCCGGAAATATACAATGTCTCACGACAATAAAAAAAAATTGAGGCGTTTGCGTCCGCGTTATTGTTAGGTTCATTTTTCCGAGAAAGAGCTCTGTACGAGCTCCAACAGCTGTTGTTAGTAGTTGAGGTTATAGCGATTATTAGTGAGTCCAGATGGCAATTAGGTTTTTGGTTATTACCGAAACGATATACTGTAAAAATAAATTGTAAATGTAATGTACTGAAACTTGAATCTTGCTCACATTACTTATATTAATTTAACATTAATGTACTTTTTTTCGGAAGATTGAAACACCAGATATTAAAATTACAAATCTTTTCGTTGAAATTTAGAGCAACGTTAATGTCAAATAGAAACCATACACTGTAAAAATAAATGGTAAATTTAATGTACTGAAACTTGAAACTTGCTTACATTAGTTACATTAATTTAACATTAATGTACTTTTTTGTAAGATTAAAATACCAGATGTTAAAATTACAAATCTTTTCCCTGAAATATACAAAAATGTCAATTAAAAATAAAAATGTTACTGTAGAATGCCAACGCACATGTGTTTGAAATTTCAGAAACCACTTTTGGGAAAAGCTTCCAATACTGTTAATTAGATTCCAAACCAATTTTTTACAGTGTATTCTTTTATACTTTATGTTATCCGTAACTGCGCCGACAAAAATCAATTATTGAAAAAATGAACGAAACAATTTTTTTTTGATACTCGCAATTCTAGTTAAATTTGAAAAAAATGAAGTCTGTGCTCTCCAGACCAGGGGAACTGCGGCAAATGCGACCAGAGGTTACTTCCGGCATCGACGTGAGTTCCTCGGATTATTTATTGGGTGCCGACAAAAAATTGCGATTCGATCTTCAAACTTAAAAAAATGAATTTCATGGATTTACCAAGTGGAATTGAAAAAATATATTTTCTTTTGACGGGACACCGATGGCTTTGAAGATAAACCGAGAGCACGGACCACGCTTGCACCTTTGGCGGAATTGGAGGAGAGGCGAGAGAATGCTCGAATTTTATCGGACGCCCCCTTTTGGTCCCCGAGGCTCACTTGGCAACGACGTGGAGAGAAGCATTTAAAAGTGGTGCATAACAAACGGAAAAGATTGCCAACACTCTCGTCCTTTTTTTCACCCTTCCCCCTCCCCTCCCCCACCTCTCCACCGTCCTTTGCACTACCATTCTCATCGTACACTTTGAGTTTTCTTGAGTTACCACCACCGCGCACAGACACGGACTACTTGAGTGTTGAAAATGTTCTTTTCTTCCTTTATAAACCACCACACAAACAGAAAAAGAAACTCCCGCGAAGCAATTGACCCAGTGAGCTTTGAATGCACCCGGCAGTGTGTTCGTTACTCATTAAAGCTGGGGAAAAAAAAGAAAAAACTACTTTTCGATGTCAAATGTTTATCTCTCGGTTTCTCTGTTCTTTTGACTCAGCCGTTTCACAAAGTATATTTGATACCTTAAAACGAACTCGAGGCGACTTTCTACTCCTGCGCAATCGCCGTGCAACCATTTTTAGCCAACTTCTAAATAGGTTGACCAATTTTTTGACAGAATGTATATTTTTTTATGATTTTTTAAAATTCATTCCCCGTTTAATCTTCTGTGCAAAACGTACCTTGTGTAGAATCAATTGCTCGAGGTAACTGCATGGTCGAATGCGCCCCAGGTAATTTATTCGGTGGGGCCAAAAACTTGGCTGCAAACCAATTAATATTTTTTGGCCCATCCAATCAATTGGTTGCGTTGACAGATTAACTTGTTGGGCCAAAAAACATTAATCGGATCGCCCAACCAAATTAACTGTCTGGAGCGTATCTGACCGCGCAGTTGGTTGGGTCAACTAATTCATTTTTCGGGAGCACAAACGTTGGGTCTGGCAGACTAAATAAGCCAACTGGAGTCGCAGTTGACTTGCGCTATGATTGCCAATTTCTAAGTAAATATGTTCCGAGCCTTAAAGTTTCGCCGGCTCCGCGGTTTCTCTATATTAATTCGCGGGTTTCGCGGGTCATTGAGGTTCTCGCCGATTAATTGGGTGTGCCAAAAAATTAACTGTTTGGCAGCCATCTAAGGTTTTTGGCAGAGCCAATCAATTGGTTGGGTTGACAAATTAATTTGTTGGGCCAAAAAATATTACTCGTATGGCCCATCCAAATTAATCACGCGGGTTGGTTGGGTCAACTAATTCATTTTTCCGGAGCACAAACGTCGGGTCTGGCAGACTCAATAAGCCATCTGGAGTCGCAGTTGGCTTGTTCTACGACTGCCAATTTCTAAGTAAATATATTTCGAGCCTTAAAATTTTGCCGGTTCTGCGGTTTCTCGACATCCACTCAAGAGTCTCGCTGGCCATTGACATTCTCGCCAATTAATTGGGTGGGCCAAAAAATTAATTGGTAATTTGCCCCAAGCAAATCAATCGTCCGAAGCGTGTCTGGCCACGCAGCTAGGCTGAGTCAACCAATTCATTTTTCTGGCGCACAAACGTCGGGTCCGGCAGACTAAATAAGCCATCTGGAGTCGCAGTTGACTT
Source organism: Ichneumon xanthorius (assembly GCA_917499995.1). Taxonomy (NCBI): domain Eukaryota; kingdom Metazoa; phylum Arthropoda; class Insecta; order Hymenoptera; family Ichneumonidae; genus Ichneumon; species Ichneumon xanthorius. Next base: position 11,106,847 of record OU824205.1, on the reverse strand, counting down.
GTTCTACGACTGCCAATTTCCAAGTAAACATGACCCGGGCGTTAAAGTTTTGCCGGTTGAGCGGTTTCTCGACATCCACTCGCAGGTTTCGCGGGCCATTGAGGTTCTCGCCGGCTGTACAACATTAAGTGGTAATAACGTTAGCATGATCAAAAGCCAAGGGAGCGCTGAGCCACCGGTCGTAAGGGGCACCGGGTCCGGGCTGAAAATACAAACCGCGATTAAATGCACAAACTCGTGTACACGGAATGTTTCGCGAACTCCTTAATGAGCCACGACGGACTTCTCCGCCCGAGTCGGCTGCGATATCGTGTATAAAGCAAAAAAAAGAAATAGAAAAATAAAAACACGTCACGAGCTTTCGCTGTAGCAACGGTACGTGACCGTCTCGTAAAACCATTCATCGAGGCCATAAAATCCACTCTCCCGATTCTCCGTACGATGCTTGCCGGCTGCCAAAACAAATTGTGGGCCAAAACGCCGTAACATTTTTATGACTCGTAATCGAACCACGCCTCGGTGTCTGCGGCTCTCCGACCGCACTAAATACCCATCAAAGAGCTACAAATAACAAACGAAAACTCGCTCTACCCCCCATGAAATTCACCCAAAATTGTTGGTAAAAGGAAAAAGCAGTTTCGCAGGCTTCCCTCAAAACTGTGCCAGCAAAAGATAACCACATCCATGTCGCGTAGCCGCACGAGCAGGATAAAGTTCGAGCCGGCAACGCTCCGCTGGGAACCGCCTTGACATTGAGAAGTGTATCTCGGCTCTCCCCTAATTCGCCCGGTTAATTTATCGACGAGGGGCGCTCCGAAAAGTTGGCCGCCCAAGGAACCTGGCACCGCTCTCAATTCGTACACGACCCCGTTCGATAAAGTGGAATATCAGACAATGCTCTCGTGATATCCTAATATCCGGCTTAGGTCACCTGGGGTAAAAGTGGTGAATATGGCCCACCTCGATTAACACGTAAATCAATGATATATGGACCGGTCCATATTCCCCACTTTTACCCCTATACCATCGACGCTACGCTGGGTATGTAAGAAAACGGTGCAACGTACGAATACGCCTCAGCTTCCCCGTTGTGGGGCGAGCAAGTTTGAACCTCCAGCTCTATTTCATGAGGAATAGGGGAGAACGGGACAAAATGGCACAGGGGGGCAAAACGGGATTACGAGACAAAAGGCAATTTTCTAACAACTTTTGGATGGTGGCGATGGTGGTACGTGGGGCAAAACGGGTTTGAAAATCCGGATGTATCATTGGGACAAAATGGGGCATCCAAAAAATTATTGGAAAATTGAGTTTTACCCTCACTGTCCCGTCTTACCCCGCAGTGCCATTTTGCCCCGGTCTCCCCTAAGTTTTAGCGCTTGCACGACTCGGGACCAATGTGTGTCTATCCGCCTGTGAGCACTTGATCGTTGCGCCAGGCTGCTCGCCAGTCGAATACGGCAGTGACTTCAATGCAGCTTTCCACCTTCGCATTTCTGCCCGGACTGCACGCTGCGGCTTGTAAATTCGGTAAGGCGAGGCGCGCCCCACCGGTGCTCCTTCAACTCCTTCTGGGGAGCGACACGGGGCTTCCCACTTGGCGTCTTGAAAGGTGTGTATGTGTACCGGCGTCAAACTACTGGTTGGCGTCCATAGGGGGGGTGTTTCGAGTTCATCACTAATTCAGAGCCTCGTCAACGGGTCTAGTGCCCTCCGTTGCGGGGAGTCTCTCCGTATCCAGCGGCTCGGCTGGGGGTGGCTCGGCACCCGCCTGACCGACCTTCTTCCACTCGAGGTTCTCCACCCCCCCCCCCCCCCAGTCAGCCCGGCTGAGCTATCTATGGCCCACTCCAAAGGGGCCTTCCTCTCTCCCTGCCTCGCACTCTCACCCTCATCTTCACTTCAAGTCACTCTCTTCTCCCTCTATCTCTCTATCCATTCGACTTTTCTCTCTCCCGTTTTCCATTTAACCGGCGTCTACTTACCAGCCGAACAAAGAAGGGAAAGAGAATCCGCAGTGTGCGGCCCTCCCGTTGCTCCTCAACGAGGCGTTTAATGCGAGTGGGCTATCCGCAACTTCCTCTCACTTCACTCAGTCTCGCTTTCTCGCTCGGGAGCTTTCGATCCACCTTCTTCTTTTTTCACCCCTCACTGTGTCCGTTCTTCCGCTCTGCTCGTAGTCCACCCGCGCAAACCCCAGGCAACGTATCGGCGATGCCGACGCATCGAGTGGCGAGACGGTTCATTAGCATCCAGCTATAGGGTGAAAGTGGGGAATATGGCCCGGTCCATGTATCATTGATTTACGTGTTAATCGAGGTGGGCCATATTCACCACACTTACGCTATCCGAAGGATTAGGGAGAAATGACGATAACGCGCGGTTCCCCACTCAAGAACTTGCTGGCCTCTGGTGGAATTAATGACGTTGGGGAACGAAGGAGAGAAAAAATCGACCCCCTGACGCGGGAGTTCTGCGCAGGGTGAACCTACTTGAAACCATCAACCTAATCTCGAGGGCTACTTGCTCCTGATAAGTTGGAGGCTGGGGCGTCGTATTGTTTGCGGGACTTTTTGGACCTTAGGGGTGGGGTGAAGGGGTGAACGGGGTTTTTTTTAAAAATATGTTGCGGAGATGGAGGAATGAATCATTGCTGTTTAGGACTGTAATTTATGTTTCTGGGTCAACAGTGCCCTCCCCGGCGTATCGATTTATCAAATGGCAAAGTGGTTTGTTATCTTTTCGGGATATTCGGAGAATCGGGGATAACAGAGACGCGATTAGAGGGTCACAAGAGCTCGCGGGCTTTGGGGGGAGCGCGCAGAATGGAACGGTGGGACAAAACGGAGTATTGGGCAAAACGACATTTACTATAACTTTTGGATGTTGGCGATGATGGGCACATGGTAAAAATTTTTTTTTTGTAAATTAATTGACGGTATTGGATGCTTTTTATACGTAAACGGTTTCTGAAATTTCAATCACATGTGCGTTACGATTTTACAGTAAAATTTCTATTTTTTATCAACATTTATCTAAATTTCAGACAAATTATTTGTAATTTTAATGTCTGGAATTTTTATTTTACAAAAAAGTGCATTAATGTTCAATTAATGTTAGTAATGTAAGCAAGTTTCAAACTTCAGTACATCAAATCTACTATTTATTTTTACAGTGCAGTAAAAAATAATTTCGTAAATTCGGAATAGAAAGTTTCATAAAAATAATTGTGTTAAATATGTGACAAACTCGTTCGTTCGGATTTGAACATACAAACCCGTCCTTTCATTTCCCGTGTCATTAACAATTTCAGTTTGTACTTTTGTTTGTAAAACCGCTGAATGGCGCGATCGGAAAATGAGCAAATAAAAAATTGTCGACGTTTGTGGACAATAAGTTGTAAAAAGTACAAACTTTTTTTACTGCATCGTCAGTAGAGAAAAACGGGGTTGAAAATCCCGACGTACCGTTGGGACGAAACGGGTCATTCAAAAGGTATTGAAAAATTGAGCTTTGCCCCGAAATTTTATCCCGCCCTCCCCTGCCGTCGAATCTACGACGAATAGAAAAAAAACTCCAACACCTGCCCGGCATGAGTTTTTCGAACCGCCAAAGTTCCTCGACTTCTTAATTTAGAGCAGCGATTCCGTGAGTTTAATCTGGAATAGCCGATGTTTTAACAATGAGCACAAGCGCTTCTGATTGCCGTTCTAATTTCGGTGGCTAGACTCGATGAATCATTAAACACGGCACTCAGCCTTTATCGGGATTAATGTCCAGACGGTTAATTAAGCTTAAACGAGGGATGCTGCACACGTCGGCCGTCGAAGCGTCAGTCGATAACCGAGAGCGGCAGAAACGGTAGAAAAAAAAGAAGTTAACGCGTCTCCGACTCGAGTGTAAAACAAAGTCTCCTCGTTCCGAGCTCGCGACTCGGTCTGTCAATATCGCTGTGGAAAATAACACTTGCGCCACGGGACAGGACTTTAATCAACTTTTATACTCGTTTCAGGAATGCCTTTTTTTCAATTTTTTTTTTATATTCAAAAATGTATTCTTCCCGTTCTTGGAAGTCGTTCTTTGATACTCGGCGAATACCGGAAGTACAAAGTGCTGAAGAATTTTTTTGTTTTCCGGCATTCCTGCACGGAAGTCTCGTGTAGCAATTCCTCCGCGCGCCGTTCACCGACAGAAATGCAAGGTACAAAGGGGACGAATAAAAAAAAAAAAAAATTCGCGACGAGTTGTCCGAAATTGTAGAAACTCGAGAGTCGAGAATGTGAAAGGAGTGTTTGTGCGAGAGAGTTACCGAGGGCGGGGAAAAAGAGAACGTTCCCGGGAAGGTTGAGCGACCCAGTACGACCCAACCCTTAGTCAACAACCCTCTACGTTAGTTTGGCGCACACCGCGCTAGAGTATTCCGGAAGTGTGTTCTTCCTCACATGAGCCGAGGCTCGTCCGATTCATTGTACGTTACACGTCGCGAGAATTCGTGCAGGCAAAAAAAATACAGCACAATTTTACATTCTCCCATGGAATGAAGAAAAGCTTGCAAATCAAAAAAACGGAAATTGCGAAGCGAGGAATAAAATATTGAAGGAAACGAAACTTTTACTGTCAAGGCAACTCGGGCACTAGCTCAATGGAAAAAGTATTTATAGAATCGATCTTCGATGCGCTCGATTGACTGTCAATAAATTCAAAGCGAACTGTATATATATATATATCGATATATACGTATATATCTTTTTTCTAACATTTCTATATATGAACATCTATTATAAAATATATGTTTATACAAATTTCGGAGTTTCGGATTAAAAACAAAGGCACAAACAAAAACGAACGGAAATTGCGAAGCGACGGAAAAAAACATTGAAGGAATCGAAACTTTTACTGTCAAGGCAACTCAGGCACAAGCTCAATGGAAAAAGTATTTATAGAATCGATCTTCGATGCGCTCGATTGAGTGTCAATAAATTCAAAGCGAGCTCTATTATACATATACATATAGATTTTTTTTAACATACCTGTATATAAATATGTATTATAAAATATATGTATATATGCAGAGAAATTGTTTCACTCGAAATTTCGGGAGCTCCGATAAAATACAGGTATAATAAAAATAAAAAAAATAGAAAGCTGCAGAGCGAGTACCTAGGGAACTGCGGCACTACGGCATTGGCTACATGCCATGATCGCCCGCAACCCCCTCGTCGTAGTTTTGCTACCTCGCTCGTTCGCTTTCTACCGGGAGACGCGCTGCTGTCCTACTGCCCTTCTCACCCTCTTTCTATATTTCTCTCTCCCACCCTCTCGTCTGACCAACCCCTTCCACCTGTCCTTCTCAACCTGCACCCTCGCGCCCTATCTCGTCGCTTCTTCCCTCTCACGTTTCTTTCATCCTTCTCTTATATGACTTGCATGTGCGTCACGTGGCCTTCTTCTATCATCCTGTATCTCCACCATCTCTCTATAAGGTATTCTCGGCCAGTATTGGGGGTCATTTTTTTTTTTTTTTTTTTTTTTTTTTTATTACCAGCATCAAACGGCTACTTTACCGTTCAAACTCGAGGAACGCATACAGAGTTAAAAGCCTCGTTCGCTGTATAGAATTTAAATTCGGAAAAAAAACCCTGAAGAAGACGAAGCTTGACTCGAATTTTACTTCCGAAGAATCTTTGAGGAAAAATAAAAATTCTCACCCGGACTCAAAAATATCTCCACTTCCGGTTCGTTATTTATGCGCGACCTTGTTCCCTTCCTCGTCGCTGATACTAGAGCGAAAAAAAAATCTGTGTCGCCCGAGAGGCGCGACTCGACGAATATACTATCGGTGATTAACGCGGCTCAATTATTTTACGAGGCACGAGACTCTTCGGAGTTGACGATTTTGCATATTTTCTACTCCAGATAGTTTTTTTTTTTTTTTTTTTTTTGCTTTTTATTCACTACCGTGCCCCGATCTTCCTTTATTCTTCGCGTTCAAGATTTATTTATGCATGACCCAAACGGGGCAGTGTCTACTGGAGCGGTTGGAAAGTGGGCCTGACTCTCTACCGCCGTTACTACTGCCGCCTCGACACCGAATTTGCCGCACTGCAGCGCGCGCCCGTGTTCCGCTGCCTCGTATGTGTTTCGTCATTCAACCGACCGAGGCAAAAGCACCTGGAGCACCGGCAACGTGACGTACTCCCCCCCTGCACTCTACCACTTCCGGAAATATATGGGACGTTTAAATAATACAAAACTTACGCTGAAGCACGCGAGGAGACCAAAAATCATTTCCCCACCGCACACGACTTCATATTCCTCGAATTTTTTATGAACATATATATAGAGAAATATACAGAAAAAAAATTCAACGAATTTGCAAAGCAATAATTATCAGCAGTAAAGTGTGTCCGAACATATATATATAAATATATAGAAAACAATTCACCAAATTTGCAAACCAAAATTATCGTTAGTAAAGTGTGACCGAACATATATATAAACATATTAAAAAAAATTCACCAAATTTTCAAACCAATAATTGTCATCAGTAAAGTGTGTCCGAACATATATGTATAGATATATAGGAAAAAATTCATCAAATTTGCAAACCAATAATTGTCATCAGTAAAGTGTGTCCGAACATATATGTATAGATATATAGGAAAAAATTCATCAAACTTGCAAACCAATAATTATCATTAGCAAACTGTATCCGAGCATATATATATGTATAAATCTATAGGAAAAAAAATTCACCAAATTTGCAAACCAATAATTATACCATTAGTAAAGTGTGTCCAAATATATATATATATATATATATAAATATATAGAAAAAATATTCACCTAATTTGCAAACCAATAATTATATCGTTAGTAAAGTGTGTTCGTACGAGGCTCTCAGGCACTGTCTCGAGATCACCCTTTGGCATGAAGAATTTGTCGCAATGCCGATCCGCAATGCGATATGAAATAGGCGAGCGCACAGAGTAGCCCCGCAGATGCCCTGCAGCACACACTACCCGCCCAAACTACCCGTACACAATCCTTACACACGCAGCCCACACTGATATCCGTACAGACACACGTGAAGCCCTTCTGGCCCATGCACACATTATCTAAATCAACGTTCGTGCAAATTACACGTGCCCACTTTGCCTTCGTGCCTTGAGCGCTTCCCCTAATTGCACGTATTCACTTTATTAGTTCCCCGGCTTGTTCCCCGAAGCTTCCGCGTTGATTTTTCTTTTTCACTCCTCTATCATGTTTTTTGCTTTCTTTTTCTCCTTTTTTTACATCTTTCAGTACTGTCTGACTCGAGCTGGCCGTTACCACTAATTCCCTTCGACCGCCCCTCAAATTGTATTTCCGCAATTTACCGTCCTCGTCCCCGCGTCAATTAACTCGACGAATTGTTACGTCAGACGTCCTCGAGCCCAACCCGCGAACGCAACTTTCCTGTGGTTTGTTATTTTTTTTTACAATTTTTTTATTTTTCAAATAAATCTTGTGCGAATTTTGCGTGAAACTCTCGAGGAAACGTTTTAAAGCGGGTAATGGTTATGGCCTTTGCCGTAAAGTGTTTGTAACTCTCGAAAGCCGCACCGCTCCTATATTTAACTAAACGCCTCTAGTGGCTCCCGCACGCGCGCACGTATTAAGCACATTTCAGTGGATATGGCGTGTGCGAGTCAGACGCGCATGGGGATGTGCGCTGGCGAATTTTAACGCCGACACGTCCATCAGCGTTCCCTTGCACTAACACTGGAAGACACTTTGCCGTTTCGTTCGATTATCGAAAATAAAAAAAACAACGAAATAAAGATTCCACGATTGATTGTGAGGCGCACGTGTGCAATCGCACGTTTACGCACCTAGGTCGGTAAAATCGTGGACAAAAAATAGGCACGCGAAGAGCTTTTCATTGCGCCAATTAAATCAATTTTTTACCCGTCTCGGAAAAAAAAATTGATTTTGAACAATACGCTTTTTTTATAAACCACCGTCTCGATGCCGGAAAACGAACAGACAGTTCTGGTAATTTAAGACCGGCGAGTCTGTGCGGATAAAATTTACGTCGAAAGCCCAGGGGATTTAAACTTGCTCGTGACGATTTGGCGAGATATTCCTCGATATCGTCGAAAATAAAACGAAGCTGCGCGACACTGGATTGATTTTATTTTTTGCCATGTGCGAGTCTAATAAGCATCCCGATGCTTTTAGCTCTCGAATAAAGAGACGGCGAGGAAGAGGGAAAAAACGTCTGCATTATCCCCGCGGGACCTGAGAGATCAATTTATTAGAGTACTCGGCAGTGTTTCTCGAGGATGCAGCGATCGACCTTTTCTGTCCTGCGAGATTGTGTATTTGGATGATAAAAAAGCGAGGAAAAAATAAAATAATGAAAAACCACCGACGGAGAAGAATCGAAGATAGCGTGGATATAACGATATCTCGCTACGGAATATTATTCGATATATCGCGTAATCGATTGGCGACGAGGGACGTACCAGCACGTTTCGCGAAACGTGATATAGCGGAACGAAACGCAGAGGGAGGGCGAACGGAGGGGTTTTGTGCACCGTGGAAGAGGAAGCTCGTGGTTTCGGGCGTATCCGATCGGGTCTGCTCGTGGCGCGTTGCAGCATCCAACGAACACCAGGTGTGTACCTGTGCAGCGCCCTCCGCCATGTCTTCCCATTCGAATCAATGTGTTACTTCACACGACGGATGTAATGCCGAAAAAAAAATATTATAAGTTTGCTAAGTTTGTTAAGTTATTAAATTCTACAGAAAAAAACATATTTTTTTTCTGCAGAATTAAATAACTTAATACAGAAAAAAAATATATATATATTTTTCCTTATGGTTTATGTTCTATTGAAATTATTTTTGGTGCAGGACTCTGGTCGCCCGCACTGTATCGATTGATGGGAATTCCATCGACTTGTAATTGGGCCTAGCTCGTTTCTATCGAACAAATAAATATTAATATTTTTTTTAAGTCAGCAGCTTCGACTAAGTTATCGAATCGCTAAGCGAAAAAACGAGCGCCGACACTTTCGAACCGAAAAAAAATCTCATCACAAATTATATGTTAAATTTCTTCTGTTTAGTTTATTTTTGATTAAAGACAATCTTCGGATAGAGATTTTATTGCAGCGAATCGGACCGCACGTTGTTTAACAGTCGTGAGATTCGAATTCGAGAAGCGTGCGTGTATGTGTGTTTTTATATCGACGTACCCGGCACTCCCCTCTTCGTCTTTCATCCTCGCTCCCGTAACTCGTTATCACGTGAAATCGTTCCGGTCGGGAGCCTGTGCGAGAGCGCGGTATCTCACCTCGACGACGCCGCCACCATTCGCGCTTCGTGTATCGTTGACACACGATAGAGACCGAGAGGAGGGTTGCTTTCTTTCAGGGATGAAAGAGGCAAAAAAGTTGCCCGAAGTAGGCCTCGAGCCAAGAAGACATTTGCCAAGAGGCATGTACCGTATGTACATACGTATCCGTTGGCCGGACCGCCCGGACTATCCGCCGCGACTATGGGATTAGGCCACCGCGTTCGACTGCCCTCAGTCCCGAATACGCAAAAAAAAAAAAAAAAAAAAAAAATTTAAACGGAGCAAAAATAAAAATAAAAAAAGTCACGCCGAAGACCGCAAATTTTTAAGTCCCATCATCCCCCCTTACTTCCGTGTAAAAAAGTGTACAAAAAAATGACAACCCGATTGGAAAATTTGTCAAAATTTTTAGAACCATAGTTCTCGATCCGTCATTTTATGAATGACGTGCTCGGATATTTTTTTTTTTCTAATTTATTATTTTTTTAAGTTGTTACAGTCGAATGACGTTTATGGCAGAGAAAGGAACTGTAGAGTATGAGGGATGTTTTGTGTATACCTCGTGTCGCCTTCCTCCGCACCATTCCGGTGGGGGCGTAGGTCCTGCCTCGGTTTGAGGACAGGGGTCAGCCCCCATTTCTCGATGAACTCGATGCGGGAAATCTTGGCGCTTCGCGGCGGTTACGAGAGGGGGCGGCTCCCCCTCCCGAGCCCCATGCCCCCGAGCGCCGCTCCCCCGCAAGCCTCTGCAATCCCGCGCTGACACCCGCAGCAGCCCGCAGCCACCAAAATGGCTGCTTCTTCCCCGGCCCTACGTCGGTAAATCACGGCAGGAACTTTCTATTAGCGACAACGATGACAACGACGGGAACGACGACGACGCAGTGGCCAACTCTGAAGCACAGCCTGAGGACGGCATTTAGCCACCAACTAATTTCCCTTTACACTTAATTTTTTTTTTAATTTATTTAATTTTTTTTTTTTCATTCATTTTTTTACGTACAATCTTCACGATAAAAATCACTGTCACCACTGTCGCGAATTCACCGCGAGCACACCGTCACGTCCAAGTGCGGATATTCTCTTACGTGGATCTTTGCGAGATATTTTGTATGTGTATGTATGCGTATGTTCTGAAAGATTTAAAAAAATAATAATAATAATAATGATAAAAAAATGTTGAGGACTCGAAGTGCGGATCACGAAACGAGAGTCCTCGTCATCCTCCGGAGGACCAAGGTCCCCGACGAGTAGTCAGTGCGAACGATAGTCAGACGCGCAGGAGTAGCCCCGCGCGCGCGCGACCGTTTTCACGTTGTAATGTACGAGAGAGCCGAGGCGAAACGCTTTGCGCTCCTGTACTACGACATAGTAAACCGTGAGGGGCAGCGCTGCGTAGCTATCCGAGCGACCGAAAACCAAATGAATATCGAACCGGTCATCGCACTTCTTTCCCCACGCATCCCATCTGTCTCGTGTACCCTCGACACTCGCTATGCGTCCTTTATTTTTTAATTTGTCTCTTGAGTCTCCGCTTTTCCGCCGTGCAACGCCGACGTGCGTTTATGTCCGGAATAATTTTTTAATAATTTTTAAATTTTTTTATATATTTTTTTATTATTTTTTAAAATTGTTGTTTTTTTTCCTTTCAAGCGCCTCGCGTGCAGCGCAGCGAGGGCGAGATCGTCGCGTTCTCCGCGTACGTTTCCCGGCGAGTCGCGGAGCGTTGCATCCTCGCGGATAGCGTACGCGAATTATGGATCGCTCTTAACCGTGGGCCGGAGCCGACGTTGTTTTACGCCACGCCGAGTTTCCTCGCCTGTTGTAACGTCGGCTTCGAAACCTTCCGATTTTTGCGCCCACCCTCAACCGTCCGCACGAAACACCGCTCGACGGCACGAAGCCGAGTGGATACGCGTCAAAGGGACGAAAAAATAAAGGAGGGCTTTAACGTCGAAGCGTACACACCCCATGCACGCAACTGTCGCCGATGCCGGAGAGGAGCTTTTCAGGTTTGCGAGGACGCGCCTCGCGCGAGTTCCGTCTCTCTCCGCGCTTTACGTATCCGCCTCTCCGTGTGTCCGTGTCTTCTCGTACACCACCACTAGCAACCACTGTACCGCTGCACGAACCGACGACACGCCGACACCCACGGCCTAGGAGTGTCCATCGCTAGAGAGCTCTTTCTCACACTCCCTCCTCTCTTTCCGCTTCTACCCTCCTCCCCCCCCCCCCTCCACACCTCTTCTTCGACACGGGCGATATAGTCTCCGCTTCCTATTCGCTCCTCTTTCATCCACGAATTCACGTTTTGTCGTAGGAAAAAAAAAAAAAAAATCCGAGTCACTCGATATCCGTCTGCTCGCAGTCAGAATTTTCCCCTCGCCTCCAATCTGTTGTATCTTCGCTTTCCTTGTTTTTTTTTTTTTTTTTTTTTTGATCCTCCGCTCCGATGGTTCGAATCTTAGATTCGCACTCGACGGGACGATCGGATATTTTTGGTTTGTTTATTAATTTTTAAAAAATGTGTTGTTTATTCGAGCGACGGTCTCGGATCGGAGATTCTTCGGGGATAAGGAGAGGAAACACAAAACACACCGCCGTCCAGCCTCGGTGCCAGCAGCGCCAGTAGCGCCAGGAGCAGCACCAGCAGCACCAGCGACAGGAGCCACCGGAACGGTGGTAGAGCCTCTCTCGCTCCGATCCCACGATCCGCTCTGTCCGCCCTCTCTCTCCTCTTTCCACCGCCCGCCCCCTCGGCCCCCCCTCCGTTATCTCGCTTTATCCCGACACGTTGCCCGCGCACTTCTTCTCGCTTCGTTTCTCGCCGCTTCTCCACTCGAGCTTTTCTCTCCTTTTATTTTTCACTCCGGGCCCTCGCGACGATAACAGCGTAGAGACTCCTCATCCTCCGCGCAGTTACTCGCAGTCGAGGCCTCTTCCCACTCCTCACACTTTTTTTTCAATATTTATTTTTTAATCGCTCCCTTCACGCTTACCGTTCCTCGAACATACAAAACTCCGTTCACTCGCTCGTCCTACGCTCCGAATTCCCAACCCGATCTCTCCGTCCGGGAGACGCTCGAGCCGCGCACGCACGATCGGTCTCTGACAGCGGTCACTAACTCGATAATTCAACGGGGGAGGGGGGCGACACACGGGGTAACAACACCGTACCGAAGGGTGCGAGGCGACTCGTCAAAACAGTTCGACGGACAGAGGCCCGTCGCTCCTGGCCTTCGAGTTCAACACACGACGAGCGTAACGACGGCCACGACGGCGACACACATCGCCGGAGAACACACAGCGACGAGGCTTTAAGCTCTAAGCTTCTTCGGAAGAGAGCTTGCAAGGCTGCGGTGGCGGTGCGCTGGCCGCCTGCGTGCCTGCCTGCTGCCTTGCCTGTCAGGCCTGAGCTGCGCGCGACCCCCACCTGCTTTCGCGTCGCTGCTGCGTCGCTACATCCCTTCTCTCCGTGTGTCTCTCCCTCTCGCTCCGCGCCGCGCATGTATACGTGTGTCCGTCTTTCTCTCTTATTTCCAACGTTCCCACACAGCCCCGCAAGCTCCCTCGCTACACGGCCTCTCACTCGAAAGCCCGAGCCGCCCGCCTCTCTCTCGGCCTTTCGCTTTTGCACGCGCTGCCCCCTCCTCCGCCCCCCCTCGTCTGCCCACTGGCCGTCTCTACTGGCGAAGCCGACTCGCTCTTATTGCTCTTCGACTCCTCTATCTATCCGTCCTTCGCCCCCTCTCGGCCCGAGCTTTCCGACCCGCGCCTCTGTTTTATCTTTCTCTCCCTTCGAACACGCCGAGCTCCCGTCTCGCGCTCTTTCTCGGTCGCGCTGTCCGTCCCTCCCCGCCGAGTCTCTCCCGGTCGCAAGCTCCGCCGCTACTCGCCTCCGGAGACTCTCGTGTGTAAGTACATCACCGATACCAATCGCCGGAGACACGGAGACACGCACACACGGGGAAAAGCTCTCGTTGGGCGCTCTCGCTCACGTACACTACGTAAGCTCGCTCGCCGACCGAGAGCCGAGCGAGGCGTCGTGAAAGCTCGAGGAGCGACGAGCCCGCTTCGGCTATCGTCGGCGCCCAATGACGTGACACGCGACGGTGCGGGCCCCGAGGATTTTCCGAGTTCGCGCTGGAGCACATGGGGTTTTTTTGGCGTGGAGGGAATTTGGGTCTCGTTGGGTGACGAGGAGAATTCGGATCGTCATTCTGGATGGGATTCTTAGCTGCAATGTGGCGACCGGGAGATTCCTGGGTCGATCCGGTTTCGCTGGAGTGGATTCCGTAGGACGGCTCTTGGGATGCCGTTTTCGCCGGTCCTGGGAGACTCGACGACGTTTCGTAAGCCTGCGGCTCCTCGGGAGTCTCGAGGTCCTTGTTACGTGAGCCGTTACGGTGGCAGTTGTGGGAAGACGTTACCATGCCAGGATTTTCGACCTCTAGGACAATAAGCGATCATGATCGACTCCGTTTCGGGTCTCTTTAGGTGAGGTAAGAAATCGAACGGCGTGTAACTGGGGGGAAAAATGTTGACCCAGGAGTCTTTGGAAGCGACTGGACGAGTCGTGTTTGGGTGATGCGGGGTGGAATCGGCTGAATTTAAGGAGGCCAATTCGTTCCAAAGACAGGAGAGGTGGAAACCGTATCCGGGTCCATTGCAAGATAACGATCACCCCCCTGCGGATTGCAGGTTAGAACCGCAGAAAAGCAATTACGTTACACGTGTATGTCGGTGTGTGTCTGTGCCAACATCCGCAGTAAGGTTACGAAGAAATTTCCGTCGCAGGGGGAGGACACGGGCGTGTTGCGCCCGCGCTCCGGTCTCAACGGCGGAGGCGCGGGGCCTCTGGAAGCTGGTCTACAAGCATGGCCTCGGAGCGAAGTTGCACACGCGGTCGTGAATTTTCGTGGGTATTCGGCCATGCGCGCCAACGGGCCGGTCCTCCTCGGCTCGCGCGACAATATCCGAGTACCGAGTACCGAGCCGCCTCCTTGAGCGACGCGGGGATGAAGAGGAGCGCAGCTCGGAGGAAAGCTCTCCGAGCTTTCCTCCGGCGATCCATCCGACGGAACCCTGCAAGGACCGTGCAGCAACGTCACCGAATCTCCATCCCTGACGAGAACTCTGCGAAAGGGTGGAAGGGATGATTCGGGAGTAATGCCCCGAGTATCATTGCGAAGGATCCGAGGAACGAAGGCGTAACGCGTGTCCGAACCACCTCCTCCTCCTCATCCTCGTCTCTCGTTCGACATGAACGGCTGGATAATCAACGGACAAGTGCGTCTCGGATGGGAAAATCCGGAGTGCGCACACCTGTCCGACCGTTGGGAGCGTGCCCGGCGAGTGTGAGCGCGACACAATGAGAACCCACATCGGCACGCTGCCCCGGAGTCAGTGCATGCAGTGACGGCATTGATCCCGACGAGCGGGCCGAGAGAGAATACGAGGGTGTACACGTTGGGGCTGGCCGAGCGGGAAGAGACTCGGGAACAACAGAAGGGCCAGCACACACATCGGGAACGAGGGAGAAAGCTCAGGAGAGCGAGAGATACGGACGGAGAGGAAGGGAGCGCGCTCTGCGGGCGGAGTGAGACAGATCGGGCGGAAGGGAGGAGTGGAGGGCGAGAAGAGGGTGCAGTGCGCAGGATGAACGAAGAGACAAGGCCGTGGCGCTGATGCTCATCTCTCTCTCGCTCTCCCCCCCCCCTCTCTCTCTCTTCCTCGCACACGATTTCTCTCTCGTTCTCTCCTTCGCAAACGACGCGCAATCAATACACCCCTCTCTCCACGGCTCCTCACCCGCCCGTCCAGCTTGACTCGAAGCCCCCCCGTGTATCACCGCCACTCCCCGCGCCTGATCCTGGCTCCCTATACCGAGACCTCCCACGCCACCGGCATCACTTGCCCTCACTCTTTCTTCCACCTCACTCTCTCCCCGACCATGTGTGTGTGTGTCTCTCTACTCTTCACTGCGCCACTCACTCCTCACCTCCTCCACCCCCAAACGTCTGCCGCTCGTTTCCTCTCCCTATCCTCTCGCGTACGTTACCATCTCCACCCATCCATCTCTACTTAAGATCTGGCTATCTATCCCGGCTCTTGATACAGGTATAAACCGGTGTAACTATTTACGGACACCACGGGAGAGAGACCATGGTTAGATGGCACGCCAAGTCCTTCCCTATCGGGCCGATCTTCCTCGCCTATCCATCGCGATCCGAGCTCCTCCTTCGGCGATTTCGTTCCGTCTAGACCATATCGCGGATTGAGTCAGCTGATCGCGAGGCGGGATGAGGGGGCGGGCGGCACAACAAGAATTTCCGGCGCGTCACACCCCCGCACCCCCGAACGCCCAAGGTCCGCGAACGCATTTCGTTGCTGCACGCGCGACGCGCATGTCGCGGTTCCCTCTCGCATCGCTCGAAGCGGCACCGGATCCACGGCCAGGTAGCGCTCGCGGCCGCGCGCCACCGGAGTTTTGAGCCTGCACCGTATCGCCAGCAGCGGCGGTATCTTGTACACTGACAGAAGGATCTAATAAAAATTACTATATCGCTTGAGAGATATTACCATAGCACATAGTAGAAGGGCGCTGGGGCGCCACCTATGGTAGGAAGTCCCGGATTTATAAGAATTTTTCTTAGACATTATGGTAAAAATGGCTGGATAATCTCAGACTTTATGCCACAGGTGGCACCTTGGCGCCCTACTACTATGTGCTATGGTAATTTTTCTTAGATGATCGGCAATTTTCACTAGATCCTTCTCTCAGTGCACCTATGGTAGGAAGTCCCGGATTTATAAGAATTTTATTTCACTCGGTGCGTAAAGTGCAGTTTTACGCACGCTTCGCGCGCGTAAAACTCCTCTTTCGCACCTTGTGAAATAAAATTTCGTACGATACTCGTGCGATAAACGTTTTCTTGACTCGTGCGATTGCAACACTCGCCTTCGGCTCGTGCTGCAAACTCACACTCGTCAGAAAAAGTTTTATCGCACTAGTATCGTAATGTACTATTTCTTAGACATTATGGTAAAAATGGCAGGATAATCTGAGACGTTATGCCATAGGTGGCACCTTGGCGCCCTACTACTGTGAGCTATGGTAATTTTTCTTAGATGATCGGCAATTTTCACTAGATCCTTCTCTCAGTGCACCTATGGTAGGAAGTCCCGGATTTATAAGAATTTTTCTTAGACATTATGGCAAAAATGGCTGGATAATCTGAGACTTTATGCCATAGGTGGCACCTTGGCGCCCTACTACTGTGTGCTATGGTAATTTTTCTTAGATGATCGGCAATTTTCACTAGATCCTTCTCTCAGTGCACCTATGGTAGGAAGTCCCGGATTTATAAGAATTTTTCTTAGACATTATGGTAAAAATGGCTGGATAATCTGAGACTCTATGCCATAGGTGGCACCTTGGCGCCCTACTACTATGTGCTATGGTAATTTTTCTTAGATGATCGGCAATTTTCACTAGATCCTTCTCTCAGTGCACCTATGGTAGGAAGTCCCGGATTTATAATAATTTTTCATAGACATTATGGTAAAAATGGCAGGATAATCTGAGACGTTATGCCATAGGTGGCACCTTGGCGCCCTACTACTGTGTGCTATGGTAATTTTTCTTAGATGATCGGCAATTTTCATTAGATCCTTCTCTAAGTGCACCTATGGTAGGAAGTCCCGGATTTATAATAATTTTTCATAGACATTATGGTAAAAATGGCAGGATAATCTGAGACGTTATGCCATAGGTGGCACCTTGGCGCCCTACTACTGTGTGCTATGGTAATTTTTCTCAGATGATCGGCAATTTTCACTGGATCCTTCTCTCAGTGCACCTATGGTAGGAAGTCCCGGATTTATAATAATTTTTCATAGACATTATGGTAAAAATGGCAGGATAATCTGAGACGTTATGCCATAGGTGGCACCTTGGCGCCCTACTACTGTGTGCTATGGTAATTTTTCTTAGATGATCGGCAATTTTCACTGGATCCTTCTCTCAGTGTAGGACAGAAACTGCGTGCAAAGCTCGCACGATCTACCGCGCCAGTGGACACGGTTACGCCGGTCGCACGGGCGCGCTTCGCTGCTATCGGCAGCTCCGCGTTATAACACGGTGGTTCCAACTCCCTTCACAGCCGCGACGACTCATGCGACCACCGATATCGACATCGCCCGTGGTCACGGGCCACGCGGTCAGACGACGAGACTCCACACCGACGTTCCTCGCTGTGGAACCTCGTCAACCGACCAGGCGCTCTATTGCCACGCTCCGAGGGACACGAATGCGATAGCCTCGTTATTCTATGCTCGCCGTACTACTTTCCGCGCGGGACAGAGAGAAACAATTTATTTTATTTTTTTACCGATATTATTGACACAGCTGGAATGTGAATGAAATCTATTAACGTCTGGGCACAGGTAGCCGTGTCGATAATTAGGGTCGTGGGAATACACGAAAGGGGACAAGGGTTACCGAGGTTAGGGGGGGGGGGGGGGTTTGTTATTGGAGAAATTTCAATTGAAACGGGTGCCTCGTTGCGGAGAGTTGACCCTATTCATAGCTAGAGGTGGTTGCATATAGCGGAGGGTGGTACATGAGTATCCTATTGAGTATCCGCTCGGTTTGACTACGGGACTATGGGCACCAATCGGGATCGATTATTAAGGCCACGGGGGTGGATACGGGGGGGGGACGCACGGTCGTACCTCGGCGGGCAACCAATACACCTGTGTAAGTTTCGACGACCAGGATTTTACGAAACGCTCGTATGTATGGATATATATGTATACTGTGTAGAAGGAAAAATTCCGCTGGTCGTGATTCCTGATAAGAAAGGCACAATAGGCGCGGTTAGGGGGGGGTTTAAGAGGGATAGAGCCAGGTCGGATAGCCGCGGTACGTATTATGGCGATAAAAGTGCGGAGGGGATGTGGAGGCAATATCGTCAAATAAATTACACGTTCGGAAAGAGGAAAGCGATATATCGGAGATTCAGGAGTGCCCCGGCGGGAAGCTTCCGGAGTTTCGTTTTTTTTTTTTTTACCGGCGGAGTAAGCACTTTCTTTTTACTCGGTAAGAATGATGTCGGCTTGAGGGACGGCCAACGGGGAGAGCCGGAGATTTAATTGAAAAATAAAATCGCTTGGAAAGTCTGCGCGGTGGAGGAGAAAGAAAAAGGAGGAAAATTGCTTTTTACTATTCTCTTTTCTACGTTAATTAAAATTCCGCGATACTGGGAAATCCGCGATTGAACTGGGGTTGCAGCATAATCGGGGAAATAATTTTTTTTTTTTTTTTTGAGTAAACATCCGGGCTGGGGAGAGATTCGAGCTATGAGCTCATAGTTCGCTCTCTCTCTCCAGTGTCTCTCGCGAATGGTACTATCGAAGCTGGGAGCGCTTTGGTGTAGTCGAATAAATATAGGCGGATTTGGGCCACCGGAATTCGGTCCGCAACGCGACGTGGAAGTAAGCCAGCAAAGCGTTCCTCTTCCGTCTGCAGTTCCATCCAGCCGTACGAAATAATTCTTTGGACGATTTCCATTCCCAAGCTTCGAGCCATCTCCCCCCTTTTATTTTACGTAACTTTAACCCGGAAAATGTCTACACGGGGGCGTGTTCATCCCGATATCCGAATTGCCAACGGGTTCCTGTAGATTCTGCGGTCAAACCCTCTCTTTTCATAGTCCTCGTCAGACAGTAAAAAATAATTTCGTAAAATCGGGGTACGAAGTATCGTAAAAACAATTTTGTTAAATAAATTACAAACTCGTTTGTTCAGATTTTAATACACAAACGTGTCCTTTTTTGCTCGTGCCATTAACAATTTTAGTTTGTACTTTTGTTCGCAAAACTAGAGCCGCATGGTGCGATTGAAAAATTAATAAATAAAAAATTGTGGACAATACAGTTGTAAAAAAGTACATATTTTTTGTACTGCGTGGTCACGAATGGCATGCGACACAGCAGACTCAGTCCTTAAGAAAGTGGTTTTCCTCTTTTCTCGGCTACTATTGATATTTCCGACAAAAGCAAATTGGGTTTTCATACGCTATATATCGGTATATCTATATCTGTATCTGTGTATTTTTGGATTTAAGGAAATTAGTTTTTCATGCGTCTATACGAATGAAAAACTAATTTCCTTAAATCCAAAAAATATTGATAGCCACTAAAAAAATAGGGATACCGATTTCTTACCGACTGAGTCTACACTGAGAAAAAGTTACACAGTAAAAGCAACAATACTGATTTTTTACCATAAAAAAAGTTCCCAGGGGACACGTCTACACTTTATAGTTACGCCAATGACAAAAAATCATGTTTGCAACCACAATTACAGTTTAATCAATTGAATATAAGTTAATCAATTAAATATTGTTTAATCAATTGAGTATAATTTAATCAATTGAATATAGTTTAATCAATTGAATATAATTTAATCAATTGAATATTGTTTAATCAATTGATTATAGTTTAATTAATTAAATATAGTTTAATCAATTGAATATATAAGATCAGAAACTATCTATACAGACATTCCCCTGCGAACTATTCGTCATAGTAGAAAATACAATCCTTTTCCTCAGTCCACATCACGACGCGCTTGATCGAAGATATTTCTCATACCACCTAAACAAACGAATAAAAAAAAAAAAAAAAAAAAAAAATTGAATCTCGATTATCGACGAGAGGGTTCGATGAACCCGATCTCGAAAACTCGGTAAGACCCTCGAGCCGAGGCGACAGCGCCGTCGAAGGCCGAGCACGACAAAGCGGTCGCCGACAACGAGTGCTTGGGCCTCGAAAACTCTTTTAGCGAGAAACAATGCGCCGCCGGGCTAGGACTGAAAAGCCGGCAAGTTCGGCTTGTCTCCCTCGTGTTTCTACTCGATGATTGATCTCGAACCGCACCGTCGGCTCCGTCATTCTCGACGACGGAGGAGAGCCCAGAAGTGACAACATTCGGGCCGACCAGAGATTAAAGGCCAAAGTGCCCGAGTCCTCTTGAAGCTACGTCGAGGCCGATGCGCCACGCCTACACTCCGAGCCCGATCGCCTCTCACCGATTTCTTCGCGCACGCAATCCGCGTTGCGCAACACCGTTCGGAAGTTCTAATTGACGATATTTACCATTTTCAGAACAACTCTCCAATACCGCGCGGGAAAAGGGTCGCGGCGGTTCAATCGGGCTCCGCTCGAATGCAATTAACCGCAGTCATGCCCACGTGTTCTCAATAGCGAAACTGCGCTTTGGAGCTTTCCCTGCTCCCGCCTCGGAGCGGCATAGCCGGGCATCGGTGATTGAAGGTTTCGCGCATTTGGGGCAATCGTGCATCAAAGCGAGAGCCCCCCGGAGCATACCAGGCCAACCGCACGATTAGAACTTCACCGAGGGGACATTTCGAAATAACACGTTTTCACACAATTTTCGTATTCACGTGTTTTCCCGTCCGCGCCCGTAAGCTCTTCGCACCCAGAAAAAAAATTTATTTGACGGCCACCGTTTATTAAGATCAAGTAAAATATTTATCTCATTTAAATATATATTTATTTCATTTAAGAAACTGTTTACTTAATTTAAATATATATTTATTTCATTTAAGAAACTGTTTACTTAATTTAAATATATATTTATTTCATTTAAGAAACTGTTTACTTAATTTAAATAAATATTTATTTAAATCAAATAAATATTTTACTTAATCTTAATAAACAACCGCACGATTAGAACTTCACCGGGGGGACATTTCGAAATAACACGTTTTCACACAATTTTCGTATTCACGTGTTTTCCCGTCCGCGTCCGTCCGCTCTTCGCACCCAGAAAAAACATTTATTTGACGGCCACCGTTTATTAAGATCAAGTAAAATATTTATCTGATTTAAATATATATTTATTTCATTTAAGAAACTATTTACTTAATTTAAATAAATATTTATTTAAATCAAATTAATATTTTACTTAATCTTAATAAACAACCGCACGATTAGAACTTCACCGAGGGGACATATCGAAATAACACGTTTTCACACAATTTTCGTATTCACGTGTTTTCACGTGACCAGAAAAAACATTTATTTCACGGCCACCGTTTATTAAGATCAAGTAAAATATTTATCTGATTTAAATATATGTTTACTTAATTAGAATAAATATTTATTTAAATCAAATAAATATTTTACTTAATCTTAATAAATAGTGGCCGTCAAATAATTTTTTTTTCTGGGTGTGACCGGCACCGAAATGGAACATTCCGTTCGACGAGTGATTTACAAGTGTTTGTTGGAAATTATCGATCCCGAGCGTGTCGATATCGTTGGGCAAGTTTCCGATGTAACTCCAGTTTGGACCGAGAAATCACGCTGACGTAAGTTCCGACCGGGGAGCTCTTGGGTGGGAGGAGACGGGGAGAAACTGCTCGAGCTATTGACGAATTCATTGACGAACCCCCGTAGCACAGTTTCTGCCGATCAATTATCGCTCCGACGGTTTAACCGTACCGTCGATTCGTCTCGCTCTCCCGCGAATCCCCCTCCGCGCCCTCCGAAACGTCCCCCGTGCCGGCATGACAAGGCAACATCTTGCGGTGGTTGTCGGTGTCTATGCAATCCATCAGCATCGACTGACCCATTTGCAAACTCGATAGACCCGTACCGTCGACTCGCTTTTCATCTCTGCCTACCCCCTCCCCATCGCCGTTCGATTCGCTTCTGGGTGACGGTACGATTCAATCGCGCTCAATGAAATTACGTGTCGTTGTGGATGAAATTATGTTGCCGCGACGAGACGACCTTTTTTTTGTATCGATATTTCCGAGCTTCGGGGGTTTTTATTATTCGATCTCGCGACTTCGCGTATATCGTCGTCGGTGCGACGGGTGACGGAGAGGGAAACGGATGGTTTTTGGGAATTAGGGACGATGCGGGGAAAATTGAGAATAAGATGTCGCTATCAGTGGATGCAACAGCGCTGTCGACAGCATTCTGTGCAAAAATATCTGGTCTGCCGTTACACATATGGGTACCAATATTTCTTACCCACAAACGTCCAGAATGTTTTTATTGGTAATTTTGTAGATATGCAATGTTTGTTAACTTAAAAAAATGTTTGCTAATTTTACAAAGATGGTTGTTAATTTGACAAAAAATTTTACTACTTTTATAATAATGTTTGTTACTTGTATAAAAATGTATAAAGTGTACTTGTATAAAAATGTTTATTACTTTTATAAACATTTTTCTTACTTTTACAAAAATGTTTGTAAATTATATAAAAAAGTTTATTCATCATACAAACGTTTTTCGTAATATTAAAAAAAAAAAACGTTTGCAGACATTTTGGGACAAAAAAGAAGTTTCCTAAAAGCCCAAACCTTTTACCTACTATATTGCAGTCACGTCAGTGTGTTACCACACACTTCTGACAAAAGGTTATTCTAGATACAGAAAGAAAAAAAAAAAAAAAAAAAAAAGACCGCGCCGCGATCGTGCTCATGACTTGAACAGAGGATCGTGAAAGGTGCCTTCTTTCCGGGGCGTTTGACAATCGTCGTCGGCAAATGGGGATGCGACGAGAATTTTTAGGTCGCGCATAGTTCGAAGGATTTGCGGGGTATATTCGTTCGATTTGATAGAGGTTCCCGACGGAAAATTTCCCAATGGTGCGAGGAGCATGTGCAGGGGTGTGTGCGAGGTTGTGCAACGACGTTGTGCCGATTCGAAGGAACGGGCGAACGACTGATGCGGCGCTCGTTCGCCGGAGGCGGGGAAGAAGGGGGTTTCACCCGCGAAAAAAAAACGACTCGTGTGCGCTATGGTGTGTGCGTCATGTCGGGGTCCATTCACCGGCATCGGGAAACGAAGGTGGAGCGGAGCGCAAGTTACAGCCGCGGCTCGGCGGGCCAATCTAGGTCACCTCGGTGCCGCCGCCGCTGCTGCTACCTGCTTCGCCGCATAGAAGCTTCGATGGGGTGGCAAACGTGGTGGTTCCTCGCTTCCAGTGAATGCGGGCCATCTCTCGTACATCAATGAAATATCAGGCACGCTCTCTGGCGGAAAACCACCGTTACAAACCCCATGGCAACTTTATTCGGGTCGCCGGCACCGCTGGCCTTGAGATTCGTCCCTCTTCCGACCGGAGAGTCGATAAAAAAAAATATATCGAAGCGTCGAGGGACGAAATAAAATGTACACAAGCTCCGATCCGTATCGACTCATTCATTGCATTCTCGTCGCGAATTATTGCGTCATCGACGGTTATTAAAATCAAGCCCACACTATAATAAAAAATTGTATACTTAATGTACCGAGCTGAAAGTTTTTATGCAAAAACTGGTACATTAAATTTAGTGTATAATTGTGATGAAAAATTAATATACTTTTTCATTGGAATTAAAGTAATTTATAAAAATGATTAAAGTACTTTCATAGTAAAATTAAGAAAAATTAAAAAAAATTAAGTATTCCCAATGTTTTTAATACACTGAACATTAATTTTTCATCACAATTGTACAGCAAATTTAATATACCAGTTTTTGTATAAAAACTTACTGTTCGGTACATTAAATTTCATACGATTTTTTTTTACAGTGCAGATTCGCTCCAAATACATATTTTTTTAGAGACCGCAAGCTGGTCATGAGTAATTGCATTTTTCTTCTCAGAGTGAAAGGAAGCAAATTTCATTGAGCATTTTTTACATCGAGGGGAGCGACGCTCGACCACTGTAAAAAAATTGTTAATTTAATGTAGCGGGCAGGAAGTTTTAATGCAAAAACTCGTACATAAAATTTAACGTAAAATTGTGATAAAAAATGAATATACTTTTTCATTGAAATTGAAGTATTTCCAATGTTTTCGATACACCGAACATTAATTTTTCGTCCCAACTGTCCACGAAATTTGATATACCAGATTTTGCAATAAAAACTTCCAGTCCGATGCATGAAATTCCGCACGAATTTGCTTTACATTGAACTATCCGTGCGACCGGATCTCCCCGCGGATCCGTCACACGTATTACATAACGTTCACGTTAAATCGATCGATACAAAAAACAAAAAATAAAAAGCAGATATTTTTATTTCGGTACGGAACGAAGTTGGCCATGAGGAACTTCGCGACGGTAAAACAGCCACGCACACACACGGCGGGATTATTTATAATAATTCGGTCACTGCCACCGAGGTTCGTCGAGAGGCGGCTCGCTGCTCTCCGCCGGCGTTTCCCCTCGCCCGCTCGCCCCGCCGCATCGCGCTAACGATCAGCGTGTGACGTCAAACGAACGGGAAGAGAACACACGGAGCCGAGAGAGTTCAACGATGGACTATTCCGGCATCGGCGCGACGTTGGCGAAAAGGGAACATTTGTACACTACAAACCGTCCGAGGAGACAGAAACCGAGGGGGGGCGAGGGGGGAGGGGGGGGGGGGTAGAGGAAGCTTCGACCGGCGCGCAGACAAGCCTCGGCTCCGACCGGAAGTCGTACGCGTAGGATAGTAAAGATTGACACCGCGCTTTTCCCCCGCCCAACCGACTCTTCCATCTCCAGTAATAAATTGATCCATCGATCATTGACCGAAGTGGCTTTTATTCGGGCTATATTTAACGACTCTCCGCGTATTAATAGCAACCCCTACCACGAGCCTCCGCCTCTCAATGCCCCCCTTGTCTATTTCTCTCCCATTCGGCTCGGCCGCGTCGAACCTCGCTCGTTCTCCTTTCAGCGGCGACGCCTCGCGATGGACTTGATAAAATAAACCCAGAAAGCACCGGGAGAGAGAGGGAACTGGCCAAACACTCGACGATTATAGTACGGGCTCTGTTTGCACAGCCGTGTGTTTTAATCGAGAGAATGCTCCTCGCGAACGCTATCGAGAACACTTGTCGCGAGTACTGACGGGCTCGCCGAACGCTTCTGGGAAAGTAGTAATGGCTAGGTAACGGTCAGACGGGCTTCTGCGGACTATCCTGGGGTTTGTTAATGTTTAGACTCGCGGCTTTCGGGCGGGATGCACGGATATTTGTGCGTGTGCGTGAAAGAGAGCTGGGTTAAAGGAGTTATCGCTACACCTCGCTACGGCGCTATCCGCGACACTTCGCGTCTTTTTCGTGGTGGTGGAAACGTTATTTGTAATTCGAAATTATGTGCAATTCGATTTTTCGGGGAAAAATTGAAGGGATATGGACTGTAAAAATTAGTTGTAAATTTTATGCGCTGAAATTTGAATTTGCTTACATTACTTATATTAATTGAGGACTAATGTAGTTCTTTTGTAAAATTGAAATACTAGATATTAAAATTAGAAATCGTTTGCATGAGGTTTAGACAAATTTTCTTTAGAAATGAGGATTTTAGTGTAAAATTGCAACGCACGTGTGTTTGACATTTCAGAAACTGTTTATCCAAAAAAGCTTCCCTATTCATTAACTTTCAAACAAAATTTTTTACAGTGTGTCGCTCGGTGGGACTGCGACAGCTTTTTTACCCTAAATATTGGACGAGAATTGGGGAGTAAAAAAATTTAATGACGAAGTTATATAGCGAACTCGAGAGCGATTTTCCAATGGAGCAAGCCTGACAGACTCGGGTATGCAGAACCCCGATTATTGAACTTGCAAATTAATGAATGGTATGAGGAAGTTTTTTTACACAAACCCTTTCTGAAATTTCAAACACATGGGCGTTGCAATTTTACAGTAAATTTTTTTTTTAACGCAACTTTTAATAAATTGGAGGCCATAGATACACTGTAAAAAAAAATCGTCTGAAATTTAATATCTCGGACTGGAAGTTTTTATGCAAAAACTGGTATATTAAATTTCAAGTACAATCGTGATGAAAAATCAATGCTCTATATATTAAAAACATTTGAAATACTTTATTTTTAACAATTTAATTTAACTTCAATGAAAAAGTATATTAATTTTTCATCACAATCGTACATTAAATTTAATCTACCAGCCTTTGCATAAAAACTTCCAGTCCGGTACATTAAATTCACAATCTTTTTTACAGTGTACATTAAATTTCTATTAGATTTTACTAAAAAATTGCAACACTAATGTGTCTGAAATTTCAGAAACAGTTTGGGCAAAAAAACTTGCCCGTTCATTAACTTTCAAATAAAAATTTGTCCAGTCTTTTCGCTCGGTCGGACTGCGACAGCTTTCTCCCTAAACATTGGACGGGAATTGGGGAGTAAAAAAAAATAAAACGACGACGTCAGATAGCGAACTCTGTCTCTGAAAGCGGAATGCACACTCGAGAGCGATTTTCCATCGGAGCAAGCCTCTCATGCGGAGGTAACACACTCGGGTATGCAGAACGCCCCTCGGAATGTGTTACCTTCCGGTAGCGTCTGCAGAACTTTCGAGTCCCGCTGAGCAAGTCTCTGCCGACGACGCTTCGACGATATTTGGCTAGGTGGCGTTAGCGTCCTCTGCCCGACGACGCTTATCGACGTCACTGCACCAAATAACACCGTCCGTCCGACTGTAGCCCCTCCGCTGCTACTTCCTGTGTCATGTCATGCACACGTCCATTAGGCACACCGGCTACACCTCTCCACACCCGGAACCTCGAAACGTGCGCGCCTTTATTCGTTACAATAAATTCAAACCATTAGCCTCAATAACGCGGGCTTGAAACCAGCGAACGCATTCGAGGGCACGTTTTCGACGGATCGACGGGTTTAACACGCCTCACGTATGCGCCACTCGCACGGTAAAAATGGTCTGTTTTTTTAACAGACATTTTATGTCCATTAACGCTGAGAATTTAGTTTTTTTCATGTTAATTTATACATTTTTCGAATTAAATGGATTTTTTTTTTTTTGTAACGAAGAATTGTAAAATTAACGACAAAAACTATCGTGGTGGACCGTGTAGAATTAATGTTTGTCGTATGAACGCTGATCCTTTATCGTGCATTGCAATGAAAAAATATTCTAAAAGTTGATAATTATTGTAGCCTGAAAAATATAGTTTTTTTTTACTGTTTGTAAGTCGAAGACCATTCCGCACGCGCACAGTAAAAATGGTCTGTTTCCTTGACAAACATTTTTTGTCCACTAACGCTGAGAATTTAGTTTTTTTCATCAAAATGTTAATTTTTACATTTTGGCAATCAAATGGATTTTTTTTGTAACGAAGAATTGTAAAATGAATGAGAAAAAAGAACGTGGTCGATTGTGCACAATTAATGTTTCTTACCGAGACAGTTGATATTTTTTTGTTGACTGTATTAAAAATATAACCAGCACTGGGAATAAACCAGTTTACATATTGTTAATTGTTTTTTCATTCGCATGAACGTTGATTCTTTGTCCCCATTAGTAGAGAAAAAAAATCTGAAAATTGATAATTATTGGGCTTTCAAATGTGTAATTATTTTTTACGATTTGTATAGTCGAGGGTAATTTGTCGCTATGTTTAATTTCCGGGACGATTTTCGCCATATTTAATGTCAGTGGATTTTTTTTCATGCATTCAAATTTTAACGACTTTTAACTAGAACTATACAAGCGGAGTAAAAGCAGCGGAAGGGGTAAAGTGTACGCAGAGAGAATTCAAATGTCGACACGTGCACAAGAATTTATGGCCACGTAACGCTGATCGAGTGTCCAACAGGGATTCGCTGCATTAAAAGTGCAAATTAATTTTTGCTCCTCGACGGCGAAATATAACGGGACTGGAGCGAAAATGTCTATAGAACACACAATGCAATATTTATAGTCACTCTCTCGGCAAGTTTGAAGCACTCCGATTACGCTACTCTCTCATTACCTACTTAATGAAGAAGCTCGACGAAAAGATTAAAGAGCGAGGGACGGTTTCTTATTCGGCGGGTTGAGACAACGTGCGACGAAATATAATGATTTCGACGAAGCGGAAAATTAATTGCACGATGGTAGAATCGCCAAGGATTTTCTTTTAATAAGATACAAACTTTGTCAGTTACAAAGTTTCATTCGAGATTCTCTTATATCTGACATCTTTAGATTTCCGTTCGTTGAACCTTAAGTCCGGAGCGCCTTTCTTGATTAACCCTTTTTTTTGTTAATGCGGCATTTTTTTAAAGCCACCAGCGAGGTTTGGCTGACCGGAAATTCGGTACTTTTAGATTGTGTATAACACGACTACAACAAAATGTACGGTAAAAGTGGGGAATATGGACCGGTCCATATATCATTGATTTACGTGTTAATCGAGGTGGGCCATATTCACCACTTTTACCCTAATTAGTTTTTCTCATGGTGGGCATGTATGTCAACACTATTGAGTAGGAAAATACATGCTGATATTTTTATAACAATCTTGTTATTACCGTTTGTACCGAACAAGTACTTTTCACGTCTTACCATGATTCCAATAAAAGAAACGATGAAAAAAGGCTTTAGCAACTCTAAGACAAAAGTCCGAAGCAAAATGTATTTAAAAATTTAAACAATGGCGAGTGAAAAAATAACGTATTGCATGTTTTTCGTTTTTCAGCTCGCCTTTGTGTGAATTTTTTAAAATAAATTTTTGTTTCGGTTCAGTTGATAAAGAAGGCTATTGGGAACAACTTTAGTATTATAGTTAATAAAGCATTTACCGGAAATCATGGTAATAAGTGAAAAATGCTTGTTTGGTACGAATGACAATAACAAGATTGTTATAAGTAATATGAGATTTTTTAAATGTATTTTCCTACATAATAATGTTGACATAAATGTTTACCATAAGGAAATCTGTTTAAATTTTGTTGCAGTCTTGTTATACGCAATCTAAAGTGAATTTTCGATCTGCCAAAACTCTCCGGCCAAAAGATTAATCACAAGTACTTTTTTGAAATCATACGTCGCATCACTTTTTTCTTTTTTTTTTGTATCACATATAGACATTTGAAGGAGAAGATAGATGGTTACGCGCTCGAAGATGGGAGCAAAAATATTATTCCTGTGACTCAATGGTGAGATATTGGCCCTCCGTTGAGTTCGCAAGACTCCAAATCCCTCACGGCTCCTCGGATCGGCTCCGAGCTAAATCCGGAACGAAGCAACGGCCCCTGCCTAGCGCTATTCGGAGGCCAATAATTCACGGTTCAGTCGTCCAATCGTCTCTAATACACTTCTCAATGGAGTTCCGATTTTCCTTATTTCTGGCCTCATAAATTGCAAATCTTCTTCCAGGACGTTAAATATTTAAATGTCAATACTGTACGAGAGACTCGACACAATAAACCGGTCGGTCTGTGGACAAATCCACCGTGAAAAAACAATCTAAATAATTTCTAATAACGCTCATATCAATCAATCAATGAATACAATTTGTTCAGAGAGATTTGACCGATTACGTCGGCGGCGAAAAAATAGTAAATGCTCCTAAATCGAACAGAAACGCAGGTAAAAAAAGCTTGCTCATCAATTGTGAATCTTTAAATTTTAATACCGTACGAGAGACTCGCCATAATAAACCGGTAGGTCTGCAGACAAATCCACCTTGAAAAAAAAAAAAATCAAAATAATTTCTAATAACGGACATGTCAATCAATGAATTAATACAATTTCTTCAAAGAGCTTTGACCGATTACGTCGGCGGCGAAAAATAGTAAATTCTCCTAAATCGGAACAGAAACTCAGGTAAAAAAAACCTGCTCATCAATTGTGAATCGTGTTCCAGGGCGTTAAATATTTAAATGTCAATACCGTACGAGAGACTCGACACAATAAACCGATTGGTCTGCAGACAAATCCGCCATGTGAAAGAAAAAAAAATCAAAATAATTTCTAATGACGCTCATATCAATCATTGAATTAATTTGATTTATTATATTGACTTATTAATACAATTTTCTCAGAAAGCTTTGACCGACTACCTCGGCAGCGAAAAAATAGTGAATGCTCCTAAATAGGAACAGAAGCTCACCTAAAAAAAAGCTTGCCCCACTTTCGCCGAAGAGCAGCTTAGTAATAACACGAGCTTTCGCGAAATTAACGAACCGAAAGTCCGCAGTCCAGGACAATCCGCATGTGTCTCTCGTCGCGCGTAAGTGTAAATTTCGCGAAAGCACCGAGCGTGTCCTCGAGTTACCTCGTAAATTCACTCTTTCGGAGAACGAAAAGGAGAACGTCAGCGCGCTATCCGCAGTGGCGACATCGATCCGACTCCTCACCGTCTGAATATCTACTTTTGTTCCTCGATTCAATCGAGCACCGAGCTCCGACTCGTCCCTTTCTCCCTCCCTGTCTCTCTATTGTGACAGATCCACTGTAGAGACAAAAGGGACGAGGAAAAAAAAATCGAGAGAAGAAAAAGAACCAATACAGCGATGTTTCAACCCGCGGGTATTACCATTAAACTGTCGAGAAAATGTACAAAGAAGTAATAAAAAAAAGGGCCGAGAGGTGGAGGAAGAAGAGGAACAAAAAGTGCTCGAGGGCCTGAAAGCGCCGAGTTGGCGGAAAATGTCGGGAGCCTTTTCTGGTCACTCGAGTCGCGCGGAGCCTTCGTCGCGAGATCGGTGGATATTTGCTCTGGTGCACAGAAACTGGATGGGTAATGCCGCGGAATATAGCGCTCTGTTGTTTTCCAGGCCGTCGCCGACGGTGGCGATTCGTAATACCGCGCGTCATGTGCGTGCTACAGTTGCAAATTGCAAAGCTACGCCCTCGTTTGCGTTGCCGCATACACGCGTTACCATTTATATATATACGGAACTGGTTCGCAACCAGCACGGCGTCCCGTCATCGGCAACAGCCACTCCCGCTGCGACAGTATTTATATATATATATATATATATATATATATATATATATATATGTGTGTATGTATGTATGTATGTATGTATGTATGCGTGGATGTCGTCGAGCCGATTACATGCGCATAGCCTCCTTTGGCACACGCGTAGTCGCGTTATTATTTATTGGGATAAATTATCGGGGTAATACCACCGGCTGGTGTGCGACAAAGAGGTCGAAAGCTGCCCACACAGGGCTCACTCTGGAAAAGTCTGTTATTTCGTGTACAGTGCGATTGTGGATAGGACGCGGTCAAACGCTTTCGAATTCACGGTGGATACGCTATTTTTGAAGATTGTATTGATTTTATGCGTCGCCTCCAGCGGAGAGAGACAAACGAAAACCCATGCGGGCACATCTAGTTCTGCGATAAAAAGCCACGCGACATGACATGACATTCATTTTATACACTCTAGGAAGATTATTTTTTATTCTGTAATTTCTATGCAATCTTTATCATTTTTATCGAATTTTCATAATTTTTAATCGGTAGAGATATTTTTGGGAACATTGTACAACAATTGTTGAAATTTTACCGGCACGTGCTGCGATTAATTGCAGCACGTGTCTCTTTAAAAAAATCCTTGAGGAATTTATAATGAAACTCTCAAATGTTATTTTTGTGATCAAAAAGAAAACTTGTGCGATTGCGGATTCTGTACGGTCAAACATTGTGAATTTACGATAGCTGTTTTGAAGATTGTATTGACTTTACGATTGCTTCCAGCGGAGAACCGAAAACCCATTCGGCCTCGGTTGTCTCGTTCAGCGAAAAGTTACGCCACATAACATAGCATTCATTTTATGGACTCTAGGAAGATTTTTTTTAGAATTCTATACATTTTTTAAATAGAATTTTCATAACTTTAAATCAAAGAGAGATATTTTTGGCAACAGTTGTTGAAATTTCACCGGATGCACATGCTACGATTAATCACTTAAAAAATGCTTAAGGATTTTATAAAGGAACTCTCAAATGTTATTTTTGTGATGAAAAAGAAAACTTTTGCGATTGCGAATACTATACGGTCAAACGCTTGGAATTCAAGGTGGATACGCTATTTTGAAGATTGTATCGATTTTACGGTTGCTTCGAGCGGAGAGAACCGAGTTCCGTGTAAAGTCACGCCACATAACATAGCATTCATTTTATAGACTCTAGGAAGATTTTTTTTTTTAGAACTCTGTAATTTATATAGAACAACCCTTTTTATAATTTAAAGCAACACAGAGGTATTTGCGGCAACATTGAACAGCAATACTTCAAATTGAACCGGAAAACACATGCAATAACTAAACGTTTAAAAAAATCCTTAAAGAATTTATAAAGAGATTCCTATGCAATTTAATGAAAGAAAACAAAATATTAAATAATCCCCGTCCTCGTGGTCAAAACAGACGAAGCGATATTAGTTTTTCCTGCAGTCTCAGGCTCAAAAACGCGATCTAGTTATTTTTGAACGTTGGTCCGAATTTCGGTCAGGCAGTTCGCGTACGACGCGAAGTTATAGCGTTTTTTTAATTACCCGGGGCAATTATCAAATTACAAGGACGCGAATAAATAATGAGCGAAGCCCGAGGAACGATCCGTGGCTAGGACAGTCGGTCCATCGCGCAAGTTCTCCAAACAAATTGCAGGGGTAATTTTAAGCGCTCGTCCCACGGTTCCCCGACGGGTGTTTGTCTACTGGCATCTGCTTGCATAATATGTATAGTACGTACCCCGGTATGGATATGTATATACTGCATGGGAATATATATATATATACACACATTATATACATCTCCACCGAAATCGTCCTAAATTGTGTTTGCTGGCGCCTTCGGCTGTGGTCAACCATATGTTACGCTGGTACGTGGGTAACGTAGCGTTGGAGAGAGAGATCCGCGGGCGCGTTGAAGCAGCGAGGGAGCGTATAATATCTAGGACAGTGGCGGAGAACGAGGAAACTCTTCGTTTCGTGGTAACAGAGGAAAAAAGTTTTCAAGGGCTCCCGCGAGGCGACTGCTCGGCTGACCTCACTTCGTCGACTGTACTTTTGTTCGCTATCTACCACCCTCGTTTGGATTTGATGAAAATATTTTATGACCCTCGCAACTATGTTTCCTTTGTGCGTCGAACCAGCACGTGCGCCGACGCATCGGTGGTAAAACGTTGCCTCTCGAAACGAATTTGTCACTTAGAACGACACTGACTGAATAATAGTCAGTCACTGCCGATTTAGTTGGATGGGTCCGAAAGTTAATTGCCTGCCGAGAAATTAATCATTTGGACCAATAAATTGATCATTTGGACCAATATATTAATAAGCTGGGCAAACAAATTGATAAGCTGAACCAAGAACTTAATAATTTGGACCATGAGATTAATAATTTGGGCCAAGAAATTAATAAGCTGGGCCAAGAAATTGATAAGCTGGGTCAAGAAATCAATAAGTTGCGCTAACAAATTGATAAGCTGGGTCAAGAAATCAATAAGTTGCGCTAACAAATTGATAAGTTGGGTCAAGAAATCAATAAGTTGCGCTAACAAATTGATAAGCTGGGCCAAGAAATGAATAAGTTGCGCTAACAAATTGATAAGCTGGGCCAAGAAATTAATAATTTGGACCAATAAATTAATAAGCTTGGTCAATATATTAATAAGTTGTCTGGCACAATAAGTTGGGTCAACAAATATCGGGCTCCATGATTCTGAATTACCCTATAAATACATCGGGGAAACCTAGATGGGCTACTCGGGTATCTTGGAGCTTCATGTGTGGCATCGTGCCATTCGCATCGAAATGCATCCACGATAGGAAAACATTATTATAGTACTGTAACATTATACAGATTCGCTGTGATATTTTATCCCTCGGTGTATCTTTCGCGTGTAGAGTCACTTTGTCTGCATGCCGCGGTGGCGGTAATAGTGGTGCCATGTCCCCGTTGCGTTTTGTAATAAACATTTTTAATTGTTGATTAAAAAAAAAAAAAAAAAACGAGACGCTGCATATTTTGTACAAATTTGCTGCCAAGATTGTCCGCGGTTTACTGAATGCTAAATAAGATGTACAACAATTCTTGACCCAGTGACACGATCAATTCGGGTTCGCGGCGATAAACAAAATTTTACGAGATAAAAACGCCCATCGTACACTTAACCCCGTTTCGAAAGCGTTTTGGTCTCGCCAAAATCGCCTCCAGACGCATTAACGACTTATCGCCCCGGGAAAATACGCCACGAGTACAGAAGACACATGGGTGTCGGTAAGACGATATCCAAACTTTCTGGATATCATTGCCAAGAAATTTTGTATTACTCATCCGCTTGTCTCTTCGCGAAAGTCACACCCAGCTCGTTCCCCACAGATATCAAGTTTCCGGAGCTGGCTTATATGAAGTTTCCTACAGAATATGTATTCAGTTCACTTTGAATTTAATGTACACTGTGTGCTCAAGATCTTCAGAAATAAATCATCCTTGATAAAAAGGAAAATAAAAAAATTCAGAAGAAAGCGGGACACGCATCGATGGGGCAAAATGGGACATCCCAAAATTATTGAAAAATTGCGTTTTTAAAAACGCGATTTTCCAATAACTGGAAAATATTTCCCGATTGACGGTCTGATTTGCCCCACTGCCCCGTTTTGACCCGCCCTCCCCTACTTAATAATAAAGTACAAGACCACTTGGTACTCTCAACATTCTCGTATGGACGCGTCACGTAAACACTCATACACAATATGTGTATTTATGTGTTTATGTGTTTTGATACTCGAGGACACTCAAGGACACTTTCATGGACACTTACGACACCAATATTTCGAGTCTCTGCTAGTGTCCTTCAGTGTCCATGAGTGATTTATTTCCGGTAAATCTCCGGAAGTGATTTATTTCCGGTAAATCTCCGGAAGTGATTTATTTCCGGTAAATCTCCGGAAGTGATTTATTTCCGGTAAATCTCCGGAAGTGATTTATTTCCGGTAAATCTCAGGTAGTGACTTATTTCCGGTAAATCTTCGGAAGTGACTTATGTCCGGTAAATTTCCGGGAATGACTCATTTCCGGTAAATCTCCGGAAATGACTTATTTCCGGTAAATCTTCGAAAGTGACTTATTTCCGGTAAACCTCCGGAAGGGAATTATTTTCGGTAAATCTCCGGAAGTGACTTATTTCCGGTAAATCTCCGGAAGTGACTTATTTCCGGTAAATCTCCGGAAGTGACTTATGTCCGGTAAATTTCCGGAAATTACTTATTTCCGGTAAATCTCCGGAAGTGACTTATTTCCGGTCTCTAAACGCCATAGTCGATAACGAGGGCGCGGAGAGCCTGAGCCGCAACAACCTGCTTGTTAAAAATTAATCTTGAAGATATGTTCAACAAAAATACAATTTTCTTTTTTGCCAACAAACCCATTACAACAACAAATACATCTCGTCGAATATCATGAAAATCCGATCAGGCCTTATCGTTTCCACTGCCGGGAACGTATCGGCCGCAGGAATAATTAACTGGTGTGCAATTAGCGGACTGACAAAGTGCAGAAGTCGCTCCATGCGAAAGCTAAAGCAACTTTTGTACCTTATTTCGAGAAAGGCAAAATTCGCTATATCGCTCCTCTCAATAACGGTACATCAGATGACAAACATTTATCATACAATCTGCACAAAAAAAAAAAAAAAACAAAAAAAAAAAAGATCGTCGTCAAAGATCTGCTCGATTGCAATAATTGGTGAGACTCGAAAAGCAATGCGGGGAAATTGATTACTTAATTGCGATAACGTTTCAAAATTAATTATAATTGGCTCTCGTCGGTCGCGTTAATTGACGAAATGTGTGCCCGTACGCGCGCTCGTCGAAGTATCGATAACAGTTGCAAGGAAGTTATGTATTATTCCGAAGCCCGCGAAGCGCAACACTCGCCAATTTTCCATCTCGTACACGCGATTTATGCTTATAACTATAACATCGTCGTTACAACCGTCCCGGTATTGCTCTCCGTCGTCGACGACGGCGCTTCTCTCGCTCTCCCGATCAAGATCCAATCGGTGTCATATAATGAACATGATTCCTATGAATAGGGTTCTATTACCGTATGATAACCAGTGTGGCCCCGCCGCATCGATAGTTCATTGTGAGGACACACAGGGAGTTCACGTGCCGGAACGCCGTTCCGAAGGACGGTCCGGCCGAGTCGGGCCTCGATATCAGCAGCCGATACCGACAGAGCCCGATATCGGAAATCAATTAAACGAGCGTGGAATACCTTGCCGTTGGCATTCAAAACTGCGGTACAATACTGCACATTCGAGATTGCTCCTAATCTCGTACCGGCTTCACAATTGACTGGTCTGATCCGTACGAGAAAAAAAAGAGAAGAGTCACTGTTACGAAGCATCCAACGGTGTCATCGAGGATTTTATATATATATATATATATGTATGTAGGGGAAAGCGGGGTAAAATGGGACAGTGGAGCGAAATGGGATGACGGGGCAAAATGCAATTTTTCAATAACTTTTGGATGGTGGCGATGCTGATAAGTGGGGCAAAATGGGCTTGAAAATCAGGATGTATCGGTGGGACAAAATGGGACATCCAAAAATTATTGTCACTTACGGAGCATTAAATGGTGTCATCGAGGATTTTATATATATATGAATGTAAATAAGAGCGGGGCAAAATGGGGTTGAGAATCCGGATGTATCGTTGGGACAAAATGGCG
Organism: Ichneumon xanthorius; assembly: GCA_917499995.1. Lineage (NCBI taxonomy): Eukaryota > Metazoa > Arthropoda > Insecta > Hymenoptera > Ichneumonidae > Ichneumon > Ichneumon xanthorius. The sequence goes on along the minus strand of OU824205.1, from coordinate 11,069,974 downwards.
TATCCGAAAATTATTAGAGAATTGAGTTTTTCCCCTCACTGTCCCATTTTACCCCATTCTCTCAGAGGTCTCCTAAAGTGGTGAATACGCCCGGTCGACATATCACTGAATTCTCACGTGCCAATCGGGGTGGGACATTTTCACCACTCTTGCTCCATACAGGGCGTATTTCGCGATAACTGAATTCATTGTCCTTGCCGGAATAGATTTTGCTTCGATCGTAAATTCGCAACTTCGAAAAAAAAATGTACGGAGATATCGACTCGTTTACACCCTGAAATATCTATATAGCGCGGACACTCCTCGAGCGAGGAGGAAAAGGTGAAGTGTATTTTTTTTTTTTTTCTTTTTTTTACCCACCCGATTTTACATGAAAATTGTATGAGGCAATTACATATAAATATACAAATTTGAATAAAGATGGCGCAGTCAAGATTTTTTTTTCATGAGTTTTCTGCGAGGCTTCGTGAATATTTTTCCCTCTATTCACATATCTCGGGTAAAAGGTTTTGTGCATTTAACGAATATTTCTTACCCACAAACATGAACAAGTTTTTTGTTTGTTCATTTCTCAATTTTTTCTTGTTAAAACAATTGTAAAATGAACAGGAGAAAAATATTGCACGTTTGTGACACGAAAAGTTTGTCAAAGGTACAAAAAACTTTTAAGATGCAGAAGAAACAAAAATTTCCAGTCAAAATGTGGAAAATGTGAGCAAAACGAATTCGAAAACGAGTGCAAGTTAGATTGACCTCTCGTGCACTTGTTTGTTCGGTTTATCCGAAAGATTTGCATATTGTGGGAAATAATTTGGTTGGCCGAGTTCTCATGGAACGATGGACTGACGGAGTGCAGTAAAATAAGCACGGTAAAATAATCAATTGTTCCAGCGAACTTTTTCACGCCCGATTTGGCGAATCTGTTCAGGGACACACGCGTTAATGCACGACTCGTCGCTACGAGTCCGTCCGTTTTATAAATAAATAACCAGGCACTCGGTTGTAAAATGCTCGCGACTAGACGACAGCCTCGCTAACGTGCATGTCGACGGCTAATTTGAATTACTCAGCCGTTCGATTGATCTGCCGATAGTAACGCGTATGCGTTGTGGAACAAGATTTAATCGAAACAACTACATGTCTGCATGTAATCATGAATAAGGGATTTTTGTAAAAAAAAATTATAATTAAATAACAATAATAAAAATAATAATTAAGCACCTAAAAAATCATCGAATTTTCCGGCACTTGGATAAAAGTATTTTCATTGATGACATTGATCCATGTGGAGATCAAAACTTGAACCAGATATTTTTCACTGTAATTCGGAAATAGTAAATTTTGTCCGTTTTTTTTCTATCGCGTTTCGGCGCATTTAAGGTTGTACGAATGTTATATGTAGTTTAGCATGACGATCTTGATGTCTTGTCGTGTTGCACACAGCCCTGCACACAGCCCTGCATTAATATCCGGACCCTTTTCCCAAAGTTCATAAATGATTTTTGTAAAAAAAAAAAATGACAATAATAAAAATAATAATTAAGCATAAAAAAAATGGTCGAGCTTTCCGACACTTGGATAAAAGTATTTTCATTGATAAAATTGCTCTATGTCGAGGTCAAAACTTGGAACAGCCATTTTTCACTTCTATTAAAAAATATTAAATTTTGTATATTTTTTTTTCTATCTCGTTGCAACGCATTTAAGGTTGTACGAATGGTATAGCTAGTTTAGCGTGACGATCTTGATGGCTTGTCGCGTTGCACACAGCCCTGCACTAATACCAGGTCTCTTTCCCTGTTGCAGTGCTGTTCCGATCGTTCGGGCATTAATGAATGGCACGGTACTTATAATGGTGGAACTAAACAGAGATAGTAGTTGCACGTAAAGACTGCGCAATCATTAAAGAGCCCTCCGTACGGGAATACCAGAAAATATATTATTATTTCGCCGGCAAGCAATTTCTCGTTTAATTTCACACGACGCGGAAAAAAACGCTTCCTCTCGCTCGGTGAAAAAAAAAAAAAAAAATCGGCCTTCTCAATTTTCTCCGAAAATGTTAATTTTCTGGACAAAAGGAAATTACGTTTCCGCGCACGATAAGAGAGCGCGTGAGAACCAAATTAGCTTCCGTCCCTCGTTCTTCCTATTTTTCTCGAGACTATTTATGTCCCGATATAAATAGTCTTGAGGAAAATAGAAAGGGCGATTTGTTACCGAACGTGGCAATTCGCATTAAGGTAGCACTTGCGGACATTCCGACCCCACGTGAGTTCAGAGAGATTTGAGAGAGGAATTGCGAATACTTCTCGATGGGATGGAAATCTGAAAAAAATCAACCATATGGAAGGTGCTGAAAAGATTGATTTGGCATAATGATTCCAAAATGTTATTAAGAAATTAATGAAAAAAAAATTCCCAACATATCACGCAGTAACCTAACGTTTTTAAAAAAAGAAAACGATTTGTCAATTTTTCTGAATACGTATGAATCTTCAGAAATTGGTGTAATTTTTGAAAATTGCGTTTTTAGTTAATGTAAAACACGTCTTTTAAAAAAATTACACAAAATTCTGAACAAATTTATACGTATTCAAAAAGATTAACAAATTGTTTTTATATGAACAAAAAGTTAAGTTGCCGGGGATTTGTTGAACTTTTTTTTCATTCATTTTTTGATAAAATTTTGGAATTATTATTATGCAAAATCAATCTTTTTCGGCACCTTCCATAGGCTTGATTTTTTTCACATTTTTATCCCATCGAGAAGTGTTCGCAATTTTCTGTGAATTCTCTCTAAGCTCACGTGATGTCGAACTGTCCGCAAGAACTACCTTAAAGCCGGAAATACCATCGGACAGATACACGAGCCGAAAGATGCTTTCGTATTTCGGTAAATGGTGGTGAAACTTTTCACGTTGCTCGAGGAACAAAACACACCCTCAAGAGTTAATAAGGCTCTCAGCGATGGATTGCCAACAAATGGGCGCTCGTCCGACTGCGGTCCGACACCATTTTTTTCGCGTTTCATTTGTACGCTGGTTCGTACGCTCGCTGAAGGACGCGTAGTCCAACATTGCCAACCGTACGAGAAATACCATAAAGACAAAATTTTTATGAATACAAGTTCTCGTTTTCATGAAAAAAAAGATTGTCTGTTCAGACAGTTCTTTTTTATTTCACGAGTGCATAGCAGACAATCACTGCCAGCGCGATATTTAATAAGGACGTGCGTCAACACCAGGAAAATCTACTCGGGAATTTTCCTTCGCCGGGAGTCTCGGCAATTCAGATTCCATTTACGTCTCAAACATGGTCTGGAATATGAATTGATAATAAAAACATTGGTCTCCGACTTTAACGGGTCTTTAGCTGAAAGTACATGGATCGTTGAAACGCTGGCAGATTAGAACAAAAAATAGCGATTCTATACGGTAAATTTCTCCGAATTCACGATAGATGAGCCATTTTGAAGATTGCATTGATTTTACGGTTGCTTCCAGCCGAGAGAGAACCGAAAACCCATCGGCTATCTGGTTCAGTGAAAAATCACGTGACCTATGATATTCATTTTATAGACTGTAGGAAGATTTTTTCTATAGACTTATATCATTTTTATAGAATAATTTTTCTTCGCCGGGCCACTCGACTATTCGGATTCCATTTACGTCTCAAACATGGTCTGGAATATGAATTGATAATTTAAAAAATTGGTAGCCGACTTTAACGTGTTTTTAGCTAAATGGTACATGGATCGTTGAAATGTCGGCTGATTGTACAAAAATTGGGATTCCATACGGTCAAATTTTCCGAATTCACGATATATGAACCATTTTGAAGATTGTATTGATTTTACGGTTGCTTCCAGCGGAGAGAGAACCGAAAACCCATTGGTTATTTGGTTCAGTGAACCGTCAAGCGACATGATATGGTATTCATTGTATAAACTGTCGAAAAAACGGTTTATACAATGTGGAAGATTTTTCTATAGAATTCCATCATTTTTATAGAATAATTTTTCTTCGCCAGGCCACTCGGCTATTCAGATTCCATTTACGTCTCAAACATGGTCTGAAATATGAATTGATAATTTAAAAAATTGGTAGCCGACTTTAACGTGTTTTTAGCTAAATGGTACATGGATCGTTGAAACGTCGGCTGATTAGAAAAAAATTGCGATTCTATACAGTCAAATGCTCCGAATTCCCGATAGATGAGTTATCTGATTTTCGCAGCCCGCTAATTTTCACCCAAAATCCAATCAATTTAACCGTATAAAATGTTCAACTTTTATCGCATTTCGAGTTCCCAGCCCTCTGACGAATCTTTCTCCTCGAGGAGATTAATCCAAGTCATATTCCTGACGAGGACTTAGATGAGAATTTGAGGATCGCGCGATATTCCACCTTCGTAATTGAATTTCTACCGACGACCTAATTCAGAGTCCTGTTCGACGATAGTTTTTGGCAATGCGAAGACAATTTTTATTACAATTTTTTTCATAACTTGTAACTTAAAAGAAACTCACAAATGATGCCGTTTTTTATTTTTTTGGTAAACCTGCCAAGAATTCGCCGCAGCGAAAAATTAATTTCTTTATTTTTATTTTTTTTTTTTCATAATTTTTGCATTTAAAACTCACACATGATGCCGATGTTCGGTAAACCTGCTGTGACGATCGTCTGAAATCCCATAAATGCCCGCTACTGCGGCCATACCTCGAACCGAATTCACCAGATAGTCATAGTTTGCAGAGCGAGTTTACACTTCTCGGTGTTTTTTTTTCTTCTTCTATTCGCGCAGCACAATTACAGTAATCGCAGAATCCACTTTGCCAGCCGTAATCTCATCACAATCCGCGCGAGAGCTGTTTCTCGCAGAAAGCTTCCGGCACAAAACATTCCCGAAAGTTTTTCTTTTCAATTTCACTAAACTGATTAATTTTTTTTTTTCATCCCTCTCGAGTCCGCTATTCGTTAGAACGGATCAGCGGCGTTGTTGGGAAATCCATGGCACTGATCGTTGCCAACGCGTCACTGGACTCGAGGATCTTCGGGACCGCGCTCTGCGCGCAACGCCGAAGCTTCCCAGGGAATCCCAGATTAATTTCCGCGTTTCACCGAACCACCGAACCATCCGGTCGCGGTGAACAGCGCCGCCTCGCGCGTCTTCTCGAACATATAATTTTATAAATATCGAAATTCTGGCGGTTAGATTTTTTTTTTTCTTTCGAGCATCCACAACAGACGAACGCGGGAGACGAGGTGCTTCATTCAATGCTATGAGTCAAGCGCACCGCGAGCGGGGAACTTCTTCCGGTCGCTCGTGGCCGCATTAAATATGCACACGGAACCAGAAAATTTTGGCACATATTTTCACCGTAATTCGCGGCAGTAGCGACGCGTAAAATTTTTTTTTTTTAGTTCTCCAGCGATAAAGCGACGTAACTTCCGGGTCATAAAATCTTTTATCTCTCATCAAAAAGCCACACGGACTTTAAGCTCTTTTTAGCGTTCCGTTCTGTGCGACATATTTTATGCAAGTTTCGCGCAAGTCCAGGATTGCTTTCGCCATTATTTGCGCAGATAAAACATAAGAATACAATCGGAAATTGGACGAGTCTCGAATTACAGTGGAATGCGCGGTATAAAAAAATATATAAAAAATAAATAAAATGATGATAAATTTTTTTTCCGAAAGGAATATTAAAATATTTCTGGACAAAGCAACGTTGTTCGAGTGCTGTTGGGCTTTTGTCGATTTCGGTGGTCTCGGAATTTATCCGCCCATCGAATGGGTTTGCACGTCCGCGGCTTTTGTTGGATCATCATTCACCGTATTGCGAAACAGTCCCGAGAGTGAAAGGAGAAATAGTGTGTAATGTAAATTGTAAACGCGGAGCGTAACACGGGGAGAATCGCGAGTGGGAACAAACCGCGTGTGTCCTCGTCCCGACCGAGACCCCGCAGGCTCGGCCACTTTTTTTTAGCACGTGCGCACATCGAGCTGTAATCCAAGCACGAGCTACGTCGGACTGGGCGCACAGAACGCAGTCCCGTGGATGCATTACGTAGGGGTAGGGAGACCGGGGCAAAACGGCACAGCTGAGAAATATATGATAATAAAAAAAATTAAACAAAAAATTCGTGATAATTATTTCCGAGGATTCGAGGAAAATGGCGGTTCGGGGCAAAACGGCTCGTACGACAAGTAACATTTTCGAATTCACCACGCACAGTTGAATAGTTTCTTGTCCACTAACGTCCACAATCATTTTCTCGTTAATTTAACAAAAAAAAAAATGTCCGTTTTACAGAAATCTATGGTAATTTTTTTTTTTTATGGTGTGAAATGGGGTTTTGGGCCAAATCGGTCCGCAAAACTAACATTTTCAAATTCACCCCACACAGTTAAATAGTTACCGACGTTTCGTATCCACAAAGGTCAACAATTATTTTCTCGTTGATTTAACAAAAAAAAATGTCCATTTTATATAAATGTCTGTTAATTTTTTTAAATTGGCATCTCGACATCACCATCCTTACAACTAAAATTTCCAAATTCCCTTCGCACAATTGAACAGTTACCCACTTTTTTTTATCCACAAACGTCCACAATTATTTTCTCGTCAATTAAAAAAAAAAAATGTTCTCCATTTTACAAAATAGTCTCTTAATTAAAAAGATATTTTTTGTAATATAAAAAAAAAATGTTTAGTCTTTGCGGACAAATTTGTTAAATGTGCAAATTCTTTTTGACTGAGCTGATCGGGAAGTGTCCTAATTACGTATGCGCATTACGTCCCGAGTGTCCATTTTGCCTCAACGGCGCCTACACAGGGTTGGTCCGGCTGGCTGTTACATCCCAGCACCGGCGCAAGACCGGCCAGACCCCTCGGGCTTGGCGCCGCCGAGCCCCACTGCTGGGATGCAATCGTCCGCCAGACCTACCTTATCTGGCGCCCTTCTGGGCCATTTTGCCCCGCGACCCCATTTTGCCCCCCGCCTACCCTACAGACCGGAACGGTGCGTGGTATTATATTGTCCTATCGTGTGTGAAACCTCGTCGTCGATATAGAATGCCGCTCAGCCGTAGAATTTTGCAGGCTTAACCGTAATTTCCACGTAAGCTCGAGTGCTAACTTCGATCGACACGCCTCTAACCGCTTGAACTCTGCTACACAATAAACACACTCTCTGCCTCGCTCCTTCTCTCGGTACGGCAAATGCCATTGTAAGTATGACGTATATAGTCAATAGGACTATAGACTCGGACCGCGCGATTACCACGGCTCGAAAATTGCTATATAGCGAACAATGGGGGCGAAACGCGAACGGCAAAGTCCGCGAGGCTATCGAAGACATTTTTTTTTTTTTCTTTTCGCTAAAAGCCACGTCGGTAAAATGCAAAGTTTTTAATTCGACTTGCGCTCGCGATTCGTCGCGGAGTGCACGTGATAACAAAAAAAAAACAAAGTTTCGTACGCTTAAGAAATTATTTAACATTTTGTTTCGTACGCTTAAGAATTCATTCGACACACGCGAAGCTACACGCTTTTATTTATTTTTTGTGGATTTTGTAATACTTTGCTGTTCAACGATACGTATTCTCAATCGATAATTAAATTGTGAAGTTGGGAGAGCGAAAAATAAATGGCTGAAAAAATTGGAAAATTGTCGAGAAAAAAAATATTGCGGCGGTTCGCGGAGAAGAAAAAGGTTGGGCAAGCGCACAAACATTCTTTAAACGTGTATTAAACGGTGAAAAATAAATTGATAAAATTATGAGCAAGTTGCTGAAAAATAAATAAATAAAATTAGGAGCAACTTGCTGAAAAATAAATAAATAAAATTAGGAGCAAGTTGCTGAAAAATAAATAAATAAAATTACGAGCAAGTTGCTGAAAAATAAATAAATAAAATTACGCGCAAGTTGCTGCCGCGATGACGAAGATGGCTGAAAGCTTCCCTGGCGTTTCGCAAATCTATGATCAACGGGTTAACTATCGTGCTGCTCGGAGCTTTCCGTACGTAAGCCTGCATGTCAGCTTCGATCGACTTTTCTGCTAACTCGGCCTCCGTCCTATGTGCTCGTAGTCTACACTGTATTGAGAGGCTCTATGGACACTTTAATAAAAAAAATAAAAACAGAAAAATTATATATGGTAATTAAAGTAGGAAATTATTTGTAACAAAAAAAATACTCATATGTGCGCGAACGATTAAACGGGACTTGGCATGATCGATTTAGCTGAAGAGAATAATTTCAATTTTGGAGCCATTCGCGAGGTTCGGGCTTCACCGATAGCTCGAACGACTGAACAGCCGAACAGCTTCGTCAGACGGACCCTCCACCGGACGAAAATCTGGATCCGGAGTAGCATGCAAGATCCGGTCTCCGTCCGGTCCGCTAGCGAAAATTTATGCCGGTGAATTTTCCGTCTGATTAGCCTTTTCACTCAGTTTCGCTTTCAAGCCAATCCCTCCGGTCTATGGAAAATAATTTTTTTTTCTTCTTGTTCTCTGCATCGAGAAAAATAAGTTGTTTGATGCGCAACCCGCAAATAAATATTTATTTAATATATATAAATATTTACTTAATTTAAATAAATATCTATGTAAAATAAATAAATATTTATTTGCGGGTGCCCGTCAAATAAATTATTTTTCTGGATGTAATTTTATCTTCAAGAACGAAGGATCGTAAAGTCGACCGGTGAGTGGGCTCAGCTCGAAAATCTGCTTTGAAAAACTTTCCACCGGTACCGGCTCTAATAAACTTTATTAAAAAAATATATATGTATATATTAATTTTTTTTCACCGAAGCACGACTTTGCTAACCTCCATAGTTCGCGGCTTTTTTAATTTATTTTTTATACAAAGACGATAGTTTTCTCGAGTTTTCGTCGAAAACTCGGAAGACAGGCTGTTCGGCGAAGAAGACGATAAAAAAAATTGAAGGGTAAGGAGAAAGAAAAAAAAATAACAAAGTGAGAAGGAAGTTGTGAGAGCTCGGCGGAATACACGAGGGATGCTTTAGGCCCGGGCTGGCCATCCCGAGAGCAAGAGTATCGCTCCACTTGCGGAGGTAATACCTTCGGGGATTCCCCTCGGAACTCAAAGGGAAGAAATAGGCGGCAGTGTAGTTGAAAGAGACTCGAAAGCGTATGGGGAAGCCCGGGAGCCGGAAGAACTGTATGAGATATTTATGAGGCGTATTAGTGACTCGAGTGTCGCAGTGGATATCGGTTATTCGGTACGTGCGGAACGTACTGCACAGGGACGAGCTATAATCTCCCTCGGAAGTTCGCTCTTTCCATTTTTGTCCCACCCCTCGAGTCACGGCGGTTATCGTTTAAAAAAAAATATTTAATTTATTTTTACAACGCGCGATACTTGCGTTGCACTAAAAAAAATTATAAACTGCAGCTTTTAATAGTTCTTTCGAAGGATAAATTTTTTAAAAATATAATAAAAATAACGTTGTGCACTCGCGGTAATTAAATTCAACTGATCGTTGTTTTCTTTTTTTTCAAACCATAACAGTCGAGCCTGAAATCGTAAGTTGAAAAAAAATTATAAACTTTAGCTTTTAATAATTCTTTCATACGGTACATTTTTTTAAATTATAAAAATAACGTTGCGCACTCGCGGTAATTAAATTCACCTGATCGTTGTTTTTTTTCACACGATAACAGTCGATCCCGAAATCCTAAGTTAAAAAAACAATTACAAACTGTAGCTTTTAATAGTGCTTCCAAAAGATAAACTTAAAAAATTAAAAAAATAACATCGCGCACTCGCGATAATTAAATTCAGCTGATCGTTGTGTTGTTTTTCTTCACACGATAACAGCCGATCCCGAAATCCTAAGTTAAAAAAATATTGCAATCTGCAGCTTTCAATAGTTCTTCCAAAATATAAATTAAAAAAATAAATTTAAATAATAAAAATAACGTCGCGCACTCGCGGTAATTAAATTCAGTTGATCATAGTTTTTTTTTAATTTTCTTCCCACAAAAGTCGATGCCGAAATCGTCAATTAATCACGTGCATCGTCTCGGCCACTGTCGCGAGTGACGATTGATTAATCCGCGCCGTATTTTCCGAGGCGCATCGTCGGTGCACCGTTGAAGCGAAGAACCCACACACACGCCTCGAGACAGACAGAGCGGAACACACACCCGCGATGTGTAGAAGTTGAGCGGAGCGATAATGAAGAGTCTCCGGTTTTCCCGACCGGCAGGGGTTACGGCCGGCACTCCGCGACGAATAACGAACCGGTAAACTGTAATTATCCCATAATTCCATTCACTGATTCCTTCCCGTACGAGCGACCGCACTCGCGGCAGCAAAGCTCCATTTTTTTCCAATTTATTATAAATCCTCCACTATTCAATATCAATACAAATTTATAACCGATAACCCGTCCAAACCCTCACCGACCCCTTCCGCATCTGCGACCGCACTCGGGGCATCAAAGTACCATTTTTGTTTTTTTTTTTTTAATCCTCCACTCCTCGATATCAATGCGAACAACTTATAACCGATAATCTCTCCGATCTCTCGATTTCCGAGGGGGAAAAAAAAAATTAACCTCAGTGATCCCGACTCGGAGTTTCGAAGAATTTGGCGTAAGCAGCAGATCGACCAGGTCGGCCCAGCCGGATAAACGTTGGCAGAGCCGGAAGCTCTTCCGCACCGCTTGACGCCGCTCTCGAGAGCAAAGTGCGAGCCGGATGATGACGGTGAGGAGTAAGAAGAAGAGTCGGGAGCGCCGAGAAGAGAAGAGAGCGAGCCGCCGAGCTTGGGCTTGCGAGAACGAGCGTCCGACCGCGCGCGACCGCCCGACCGGCCGTGCAGAGGCAGCGTGGGCTCTCTGTGCCCGAGGAGGCCTTGGCTGCTGGGGGCGCGTGCCATCCTTTCACCCCCATACCCGCTACTTTTCCCCACCCCCACCCCCCGTACCACCCCCTTGTACTCGCCGGCTCGGCCGTGTGTGCGCTTCGCCTCCACGTGCATGCCACTCGCACACACACACGCACGGAGACATTCTCGGCAGCAGAGGAACGGCGCGACGACGCGGCGTGGCGGCGTTTACCAACGCCGCGCGTTTTCCTCTCTCCTTCTCTCTTATCCACTTCCATTACTCCTTCCCCATCGTCGCAACGGCGGCTCGATATTCTTTCTTTACAGCGTTGGATGTACGGTGTGTAACTGTGTGTGTATCTGTGTGTGTGTGTGTGTGTGTGTGTGTGTGTGTGTGTGTGTGTGTGTGTGTGTGTGTGTGTGTGTGTGTGTGTGTGTGTGTGTGTGTGTGTGTGTGTGTGTGTGCGTGTGTGTGCGTGTGTGTGTGTGCGTGCGTGCGTGTGTGTGTGCGTGCGTGTGTGTGTGTGTGCGTGTGTGTGGGTTAACGTCGGGAAAACGGGTGGCTCGACACCGCTCGCTACCCCTCGCGACGACGACGAGCAGTCTCGTTGCTCGATGGTCAACTCTCGACCAACGAGCGAGTCCGAGCTTACATCGGGGCACTGCGGTGGGATAGCGTGTCGTCACGGAATCTCGACGATGGAAGCTGGGTTGGGTCACAATTTGGACGAAAGCATTTTTTTTTATTTAGGTTCTAATGTGTTCTTTTTTTTTTTTTTGGGAATTATGTTGTGAGGTTGTTGTTGGATTTTTGGGGGAAATATCTGGTTTGTTTCGTTATGAGAATGTTAATGGAATTGACTATGAGATGAGTTAATGGGATGTTTCGTGAATTCTGTTAGAGGGTTGTTTTTCACTTTTAGTTACAAGGATCAATTTTATTTCATTCTTGGAATAAGTTATTATAAAAAATTTATTTTAATTAAATAATTTATTTAAATTTGTAACCATAAAATAAAAAATGTTGGGTATGCATGTGTGCGTGCCGTATGTCTGCGGTGGGTATAGCGTGTGGTCGCCGAATCTCAACTTTGGAAACTGGGTTGGGTCACAATTTGTCCGAAAGCATTTTTGACTTTTTAATTGAATTTTTCGTGAATTCTGTTATACAGTTTTTGTTGAATTTTAGTTAAAAGTATCAATTTTATTTGATTATTAGGATAATTAATTAGAAAAAAATTAATGCAATTTAATTAAATAATTGACTCAGTGTATATCTCTAGCTAAAGTTTAAAATATACGGTGTGCTTGGTGTGCGTGGGTAACCGTCGGGAAAACGGGTGGCTCGACACTACTCGCTGCCCCTCGCCACGACGACAAGCAGTCTCGTTGTTCGGTGGTCAACTCTCTTCCGACGAGGGCTGTAGTTCGAACAGGCTCATATTGAGGCACTGCGGTGGGTGTCGCGTGCGGTCACGAAATCTCAACATTGGAAGTTGTGTCGAGTCAAAATTTGCCCGAAAGCGTTTTGACGTTTTTATGAAATTTTTGTTAATGCTGTTATACGGTCTTTGTTAAATTTTGGTTAAAAATATACATTTTATTCAATTATTTAAACAATTAATAATCTTTTATTTTATTTAATTGTCATTAAACAATTCATTCAATATATATATTTTTAACTCAAATTTCACAAAAACCTTACAAAAGAATTTACAAAAATTCCATAACAAAAGTTTAACGTTTTCGAAAAATGTATAGTACAATTTTTTAATAATTAAATTAAATGTTGTATAAACTCCATGTAAATTTGCGCACTTCGCCCTATTTATCATCTCCTTTAGTTATCGCCTCTGTCTCAATTTCTCATCCATCCCGCTCTTCAAATGCCCGTTAGAGTGGATGCCCACACGGCGAATTTGTCAAAAAGCGTTTCGATTTTTTAATGGAATTTCTTGTAATGCTCTTATACGGTTTTTGTTAAACATTCGTTAAAACCATAAATTTTATTCAATTATTTAAATAATTAATCATTTTTAATGTAATTAAATAGTAATTAAATAATCAATGTAATATATATTTTTTCCTAAAATTTCACAAAAACCTTCCAAAAGCATTAATGAAAATTTCATAAAGAAAATTTAACCTTTTCGAAAAATGTACAGTATAATTTTTTATTAATTAAATTAAATGTTATGTAAACTGCAAAAATATAAATTGCACACCTCCCTCCATTTATCATCCCCTCTATTTTCGCCTGTCTCGATTTCTCATCCGTCCGTCCCGCTCTCCGAATCTGCGTTAAAGTGGGGATGCCCACTCCGCAGCCCACGCACGATCCCAACGATATAGAGAGCAGCCCGACTGCGACGAGAGCAAGCTTGACAATACCGTTACTTATGCACGATCGCATAACGCCCGCGCCTGCGCGCGCTCGTTACCGACCGAGTTCTCGGTCGGGCGGGCGATCTAACGGAGCGCCGCGGTGAACTGCTGATTCCAGTCGTCCAGTCAGTTGGCCCAACCAGCTGTATGATAACAGCCCACTATATAACCAGTGTCCACCCGGCGCGGCGGGCCTCGAGGCGTTCAATCGGAAGATCCGATTACGATTTTGACCAATAATACCGCCATCGTCCTCAGATTTCATTTCGCTTGTCGCAAAACGTTCGAATACACAGAAACCGGCTGTACTTTATCTGCGTGTTTGTCTCCTTGACTTCGGGTCGCGTGTGATCGATACTTCGCGATATTTTCAGCATCGCACCGGCGAACGGCATCTGCGAGTCGTCGAAAAAAGAAAAAAAAGCGCATATCTCTTACTCCGATATTGATAAGACATCTCTGTCTACGTGTCTACGTGAGTAAAATGACGACTGAGGCAAATCCTACCATCGAACATCGGCGTGCAACGACGCAAATAATTGGCTTAACATTGCATCCAGCTGGATTCGCTGAGACATCCGCGGGACAAAGTGATCCAAATTTTTCATCATTATTTTCAGTAATTCCAAAATTTTCATCATTATTTTTAGCGATTCCACAATTATCATGATTTTTTTTTAGTAATTTCAAAATTTTTATGATTATTTTTAGCGATTCCAAAATTATCATGATTTTTTTTAGTAATTTCAAAATTTTCATAATTATTTTTAGTAATTCCAAAATTTTCATGATTGTTTTTAGTAATTCCAAATTGTTCATGATTATTTTCAGTAATTCCAAAATTTGCATGATGATTTTTGGTAATTCTAAAATTTTCATGATTATTTTTAATTCGAGTCCCTTGCTTATGACAAAACATGCTAAAACGTATAAAAAAAATTTTCCGCAAAATTAAGACACGGTCTTCGTGACCGTGTGCATTAATTCAGCCGCAATTTTTTTTATACGCTTAAAAGCTTCGTGCTCTCACCCGCAAAGACCGTGTTATATAAAATTTAATACGAAAATATTGATGTAAAATTAATTGATAGGCATTCGAGACACCTATAAAAAGAAAATCGATGCCGTGTATAAGCTTCGTACGGCGTATATAAATTCTTCACATACATTTTTTGCAGACCACAATATAGGTCGATGTACTTTTACTTTTTATTGTATTTTTTTTTTCATAATTTTTTTTTTTTGTTGCGAAAAATAAAATAAACTCGTAGGTGAAGTGGCGTGGAAAAATTTGCCCCCGAGTACGAAGACTGTTCAGGGAGGTTTCAAGGCGGTTCGAGCATCTCGCTCGGTCTCACCGGTGCCCGCGATTCTCGCGAGCCCTGCCGTGTTCACGTGTCTTCCCGTGACACGCGAGATCCACTTGAGCAGCGAGCGGCAATTCCCGCACAGCGCCAGACCGTGGCCGTGGCGCATCCCCATCACGTAAGCGCCGAGAACTCGCGAGGAAGAGGGAGAGACAACGAGGAGTCTCGGGGGTGGAAAATTTTATCGGAAGATGTTAGGCTCGGGTCACTGGTTGTCGGTGTCGACCGTGCCCTGCTCGGAGCCCTCCCGACCTCCCAGCCGAGCCATGTGTGTGTGTGTGTGCGTGTGAGCGAGTTACTCACATGCACGCGCACACATGCGCTCGCACACCGATTCACCTTAATAAATGCCCACGCGATAATTTCCGCACAGTACGAGCGATGTACCGGAAGTAATAGGGTAAGACTGCGGCTCAGACGTTGTACACTCGATCGTCGTACGTCACGCGACAGCGGCACTTGGTCGCCCATTTTTTTCCTTTTTTATTTCGCGCCAAAACACGACTGAAAAAGAAATATGAGTGACTCAAGGAAAATTGGCTTGCGGGCTGCCGGAGAAAAAAAAAAATTGGTATTTCAATTCTACTTTCTATTCTTATGATTTCATACCACGTTTCAATCCCATGATTGAAATGATGAGATGTCAACTTGAGAGTTGCGCCGTTGTTTTTTCAATGCTATATTTCAATGCTATATTGTAAGAATTGAAAGTAGAATTGAAATTTTTTAAAATGTCTTGGTCGCTCATTTTTTTTCCTTTTTTATTTCGCGCCAAAACACGACTGAAAAAGAAATATGAGTGACTCAAGGAAAATTGGCTTGCGGGCTGCCGGAGAAAAAAGATTGGTATTTCAATTCTACTTTCTATTCTTATGATTTCATCCCACGTTTAATCCCATGATTGAAACGATGAGATGTCGACTTGAGAGTTGGGCCGGTGTTTTTTCAATGCTATATATAAGAATTGAAGGTAGAATCGAAATTTTTTAACATTTCTTCGTCGCTGATTGTTTTTTTTTTATTTATTTCGCGCCAAAACAACATTGAGAAAAAATTGTTATTTCAATTCTACTTTCGATTCTTACAATGTCATATGGAATTGTGAGAATTGAAAGAATTGAAATTTAAAAAAATAAAAAAATTGGGAGTCCAAAAGCGAATTATTTTTCAGTGAACAAAATTACATCGGCTTTGACGAAGAGCTCATTTCTTTCTGCGAGCACCCTCCGTGATTGGGCGTTGGAAAAATAATAATAATAATAATAAAAATCTGGACGTGGTAAATTACGGCTGGGACTTTATCGTGACCGCACGAACAATTTCTAATGGAAAGGGAACGGCTGCGGTGTACGTAGTTAGATACTTTCGACGGGTGGTGGGGGGGGGGAAAGGGGGGGTATGTACGTAGGGGTTTTTCTCACTGCGGCTGCCGTGATATCTCTATTTTTCGGTTATCCACCGGCAATTCCGGGATTGCATCGGGCGTAAAATTGAAGCAGCATATGGCTCGGTCTACGAAATACGAGCGGTATTTTTCGTCTCCTGCTGCTGGCGGTATTCGAGGGAAACTCAAGCCCAGAACTGCACTGCCGCCCTTTAAATTATTATTTATCACGTCGAATAATCGTAAAGCATTATTTTAAATATCAAAACACGAATCTAGCGTCAAGGTCTATAGCAGTTACATAGAAACATGTTTTTACCGTTTACACGAGTTTCCCTGTTAAAATCCGCGAACGGAAAAATTAGAGCTCTTCAGTCACGGATTTGCAGCATCCCGTTTTTTCGCGCTCGCACTAACATCCGGCGAAAAGCACAGTACATAGTAATTTTAAAAAATCGTCCACCCGATGAAAGAATGAACCATTCGACAACTGCACTGCCTCCCGTAAAATTATTATTCATCATGTCGAATAATAAAGAATAATAAAGAACAGTAAAGAATTATTTTTAAAAAATCGAGAAGACGAATCCAGCGACAAAATCCCCAGCGGTTGCAAAAATATTTTTACCGTTTACACGAGTCTCCCTGTTAAAATCTGCGAGCGCGAAATCTAAAAAGCTTTAGTCACAGATTCGCAGAATTCCGCCTTCTCACGATGTCACGTAGCGAAAAGCCTAATAAAAAAAATTAATAAAAAAAAAAAAAAATTGCCCACCCCATGAAAGAACACATCGGGCCAAAATTCCAGTCCAGTCTCCGCATTGAAATCCCTGAGCAGAAAAACCAACCTGTTTTTTCCCTACAGATTCGTAATCCTCCATTCTTTCGATTCAACAAACACTTCCCAGAAAACAGAAGAAAACTGAAACAATCATTAAAAACTTTTTGCAACCGAGCGAAATTATTTTCCGCGCGTGTCTATCCAAAAGTTCGCCCGAATCTACGCGAGGCGAAGAAAATAACATGGGGTAAATATCGTCCAAACTCCGTGAGAAAATGTTTGTCGATATCGCCGTGTGATTCACGTTGTACCAGTCTCGAATAAAAGTTTCTCCAGAGGGGGATGTCGTGAGAGGGGTGGGGGGTGGATGGGAGGGGGGGGGGGGGGGGTAAAACACAGAAGTTCGAGCTTTTGCCAAGAGGACACGTGGACAATTTTTCGCGCAACGATGAGGCGTTAGGTCGGTGCGAACCTCGAAAGTTTCGCCCTGGCGAATATTTCGACTTGGCATGTCGGCCAACGTTTCTCACCTCTTCTATCGTACGGTAAAGCGAGAAAATCGCGCTCCGCTCTATCCGCCCGCTCGCTGTGGGAGATAATGCGAAACGGATGGACGGATACGGCCCGAGAGTTGAAGAGGGGCAAAAAAGAGGTTCGCGGAGATAGCGAGCGAGGGGTTGTTCGGTGTGCCAAGAACGTTTTATAAATTTAATTTGAATCGTTCATAGGTATACCACAGTTTTGGCAGGCTTGTGCCGAGGGCTTACATTCCTTCTTTTTTTTTTCACTCGCCTACCCCCAATCTTTTGACGCCCGTCGGGGCCAACCTCAGTTTTCCCGCCTCGAGGGAGTCCCTACGGCGTTTTTATTCTTTTCCTTACCGTGGAGCCGTTCGATTTCTCGTGTGAAACTGCAGTGGGGTAGGTCCGGGTCATGCGCAGACATACGGCCGTGGCGGACCAGCCCCGCGGCGTACCGGCTGGAAATAGCTTCGAAACCGCAGAGACGAAATAAAAATAAAATTAAAAAAAAGACGGAGGCGCGGAAGGTGCGAGAGTGCGACGTTAAGCGGGCGACCTCGAAATATGTTGGCTATTTAATTAGAAAGCCAAAGGGTCGAGCGATAATTAGATCATCGTGTTCCCTCGGTGCACCGAAAACGCACCCAGCCAATTTATCTCGCACGGCGGCCAACGCGTCACCGCTGTGGGGTTTGTAGATTTTTTTTTGTGGCGTTCAAACTTTCGCGGTAATGTGGAGTATTTTTTTATTTTTTATGTTTTGGTGAGGTAGGGGAGCGGATTTTTGGAGTTAGAGGGGATCGTGAGTAAGTTCCAAGATCAATTTTTTGTGATTTTGATATTTTTTTTTTTCATTTTAAGGTTTGAGCGATAGAGAAGCGAGTTCGGAATTTTGGCGACAATTTTGGGCAACCTCGAGACGAAGGTCGATTCACCATTTAATGCGGAGTAAGTATAGGGGTGAGTGGGGAAAAATGGGACACTGGGGCAAAACTCAGTTTTTCAATGATTTTTGGATGCCTCATTTTGTCCCAAGGAGACATCCGAATTTTTGACCCATTTTACCCCAATCACTGCCATCCAAAATGCGTTCCAAGAAAAAGAAGTTGGGAGAATCTTTGTGTCCATGCGGATTATTTACGCACAAGTGATTTTATTAATTTTCGTTGAGACAAAATCCTTAATGTCTCATATTTAGCGACTAGCGAATTAATCCCTAATTTTTACCGATCTTGCGAAAAAGATTGATGAAATTGCATTTTCCTTCGAGCCGTCGAATCCGATTTTTTTTGTCACTTCGGAGTTATCGTCGACGATACTTTGTTTTTTTTCCCCCCTCCATCCGCCGCTCGTCGCCTCTGGGGACGACGGATTCGTTATATCGAGGGGTTGCGAGGCACGGAATGTCTGCAAGCCTACGTGAGCAGTCGGGCTCGGGGGCACTGTTATAGCCCGACGTACACGTATACACGCTCTTCTGGGTATTCATCCGGCACTTTTCATCCCGACGTAAACAAAAGGGTACAAAAAAAAAAAAATATGATAGGTTGATTTCGCTGACGGTGAAGAGAATCTGCACGTGGCGAGTTAGGATCGGGAGAAATCGCGCGGGTATTCGTTTCACGGTTCGCCATCGGGTTCTTGTTTTTTCGTTTTTGCTCTCCTCTCGTTATATCCACTTCTCGGAGTGCCGCGGCCCGTCGACACTTCCCCGGGGTGTACTCCATATTCCGCATTTTTGTATCTCCATCGGAAAAAACCAAGAAAAAAAAAAAAAATGCTCGCGATGAGCGTGAGTAATATTCGACGCGTTATCGGGCCGGTTATCGCAAAAAATGCATCTTGGGAAAGGAGTAAAAAAAGAGAAAAAAAGGAGTAACGAAGTATCAAGAAACTGATCTTTCCGTTGAGAATTTGGGCCAGATTTGACCGGTCTCAACGGACGATAGTTTGGAGGTTTTTGATTATTACTCCATATCTCGCATTTTTGTATCACCATCGGCAAAATACATGAAAAAAAAAAATCACTTATAAAATGGTCAAAACGCAAAGTTATACTGGTATTTTTTATTTTTCAGGTAGTAACAGATTTTGCGATGACGAATGTATAAGGCACTTCTTTTCGCCTATGCTCGGTCGTGCCTAAAAATGCTCGCGATGAGCGTGAGTAATGTTCGACACGTTATCGAGCGGGTTATTGCAAAAAATGCATCTTGGGAGAGAAGTAAAAAAAAAGAGTAACGAAGTATCAAAAAACTGATTTTTGCGTTGAGAATTTTTGGCAAATTTAACTCGCCTCAGCAGGCGATAGTTTGATGGTTTTCGATGATGTACTCCATATCCGGCATTTTTGTATTTCCATCGGAAAAATCCAAGAAAAAAGAAAAAAATTTAATGATCGCGATGAGCAAGAGTAATATTCGACGCGTTATCGGGTCCATTATTGCAAAAAAATGCATCTTGGGCGAGAAGGGTAAAACTAAAAATTTTACAGGAGTATCGAAGTATCAAGTTTGATCGTGGAAAGTGCTCTTTGCGTTGAGAATTTACGCCAGATTTAACCCGCCTCAATAGTTTGGTGGTCATCGATTATGTACTCCAGCTCGTATCCTGCATTTTTCCATTTCCTGCATTTTCCATATCCTGCATTTTTGTATTTCCATCAAAAAAATCCAAGAAAAAAAAACATTAAAAAGCTCGCGTAGAGCGCGAATAATATTCGATGCGTTATCCGGCCTATTATCACAAAAAAAATTATCTTGGGAGATTCGAGTTAAAAAAGAAAACAAAAAAAGGAGTAACGAAGTATCAAGTTTGATCGTGGAAACTGATCATTGCGTTGAGAATTTGTGCCAGATTTAACCCGCCTCGACGGGCGATAGTTTGATGGTCTTCGATTATTACTCCATATCTCGCATTTTTTTGTATCTCCATCGGAAAAATCCAAGGACCAAAAAATAAAAATGCTCGCTATGGGCGTCAGTAATATTCGAGGCGTTATCGGGCCCGTTGTCGCAAAAATGAATATTGGGCGAGAAGAGTTTAAAAAAAGACAAAAAAAAGGAGTAATGAAGTATCAAGTTTGATCGTGGAAAGTGATCTTTGCGTTGAGAATTTATGCCAGATTTAGCCCGCCCCAACGAGCGGTAGTTTGATGGTCTTCGATTAAAAGTTTGGTACGGAGAAAGCGATCGTCGTAAGCTCGACCGCGAGATTTATACTGTCGCATGGCTCATTGAAAAATCATCCTGATTTATGGAGAATGCAGCCTCCCGCTCGAGTGATAAAATTTCTGAGCTTGGTAAAACTAAAGTACTAAAAAAAAGAAAAAAAAATACAAAAATAAGGGCCAAGTGTGCGGAGCACAGTGGAGCGGCGAATGGAGGTGCTTCAACGATTAATTATAACGATTACCGCACACGCTCCAGAAAACAACGCGTGTGTGCACCGAGCAATTAACGAACTGATTGCGCGAAGTGAGAAAGTTAAACAAAAAAAATTCCCACCATCCACTTAGATAAATCTCGATTAAAACGACGAAGGGAATTGGCGACGAAGGACACGTTTACGGCATGAAGTACGCAAACACCGCTTGCCTTTTTTCCTGTTCTTTCCCTCTTTGTTAAGGTTGTCCTTGCAAATAGTGTTCCAGAGAAATGAGAGGGAATTGCAAACACTTCTGGATGGTATAAAAATCCGAAAAAATCAAGCACATTGAAGGTGCTGCAAAGATTAATTTTGCATAATAATAATTCCAAATATAATTCCAAAATGTTATTAACAAATTGATGATAAATAAAATTATTCAATATCACCCGGAAACCTAAATTTTTTTATGAAAATGATTCGTTCACTTTTCTGAATACGTATGCATTTTTTCAGATTTTTAAAGTCGCTTTGATTTTTCTTTTATATGGGAAAAATGTGTAGAAAGTCACAAAATTCAAAGTGAATTTAAAAATCTGAAAAAATGCATACATATCCAGAAAAATGAAGGAATCATTATCATAAAAAAAATTTAGGTTTCCGGGAGATTTGTTGAACATTTTTATTTTTCATCAATTCGTTAATAACATTTTGGAATTATTGTTACGCTAAATAAATCTTATCTGTGCTTGACTTTTTCAAATTTTTTATACCATCGAGAAGTTGGCATTTCCCTCTCATTTCTCTGAAACTTATGCGAAGTGAGCACTATTCGCAAGAACGATCTTCAGGGAAGCTTAAAAACACGTCTGAGTACGATACAGATAGAGTAAAAAAATTGAATCCATTTTTCTCCGAAACTGTTCTATAAAATTAAAAACGCCTTCATTTATATTATTTTATAAAACCGTTTCGGAGAAAATTGTTTTCAAAACATGAGGTTACGCTGATCTTCAGCCCCACCTTAAATCGACTCGACTCTCCAAAGCTCCACGGAACGTGTGGGAATTCGACTTTCTCGTGTGTAAATTAAAAAAAAAAAATTTAATAAAAAAAAATCTTCTCATGCAAACACAGCAGAGCAGACGCGTGGGCCGCAATTATACGCGGGAAAGAATAGCGGTCGCCGGGTCGTGGGGGGGGGAGGGGGGAGGGGGTGTAAAGAAATAAAAGACGCGTGAGACGCGCCAGCGAGAAACGGGTAAAGGAAGGAAGGAAGGAGCGAGAGAAAGAACGACGGAGAAAAATAAGTATGACCGAGCAAACGGCGACACCTTGCGTCTATCCGTTTCTCTGTGCCTACATCTGCGAGTGCTCGGCTCTCTAAGAGCTTCGAGAAGGTGGAAACTCTCTGGCACCGAGAGACCGACTTTCCACGCGATGTTATTACATTAAAGCTCGGAAGCGACGCGTGTCTGTGCGGACTCTACTATGCAATTCATGAGCTATTCTTTCTCGAATCTCTTCTGTTCTGCTCGTTAAAGCTGGCATTTCTTCCACTTTTTGTAAGTCAGAGATTATTCAGACGACTGATTATCAATTATGTATTTTAAAAAAGGGAATGAATACAGAGAGAGCGTTAACATTGATGTGAATTTCGCTTTCATTTCAGCGATGTCAAACAAAGATGTATGGAAAAAATAAAAAAATTATTGTAAATAAAAACGATAATAAAGTTTTCGATAAAATTATTATAAAAAAAAAATTGAAATCAAAGTTATCCTCGATAAAAATAATTGCCGGCCGAGGTTTTTTTTGTTCGGGGCTGTCTATTAAATTTTCTCGATAATCCGACCAGAATTTTCGCCCGTGCACATTCGAATCTCTTCTGTTCTGCTCGTTAAAGCTGGCATTTCTTCCCCTTTTAGTAAGTCAGAGATTATTCAGACGACTGATTATCAATTATGTATTTAAAAAAAGGGAATAAATACAGAGAGAGCGTTAACATTGATGCGACAGTTTCGCTTTCATTTCAGCGATGGCAAACAAAGATGCATGGAAAAAAAAATTATTGTAAATAAAAACGATAATAAAGTTTTCGATAAAATTATTATAAAAAAAAAATTTTAATCAAAGTTATCCTCGATAAAAATAATTGCCGGCCGAGGTTTTTTTTGTTCGGGGCTGTCTATTAAATTTTCTCGATAATCCGACCAGAATTTTCGCCCGTGCACATTCGAATCTCTTCTGTTCTGCTTGTTAAAGCTGGCATTTCTTCCCCTTTTTGTAAGTCAGAGATTATTCAGACGACTGATTATCAATTATGTATTTTAAAAAAGGGAATAAATGCAGAGAGAGCGTTAACATTGATGCGACAGTTTCGCTTTCATTTCAGCGATGGCAAACAAAGATGTATGGAAAAAAAATTATTGTAAATAAAAACGATAATAAAGTTTTCGATAAAATTATTATAAAAAAAAAATTTTAATCAAAGTTATCCTCGATAAAAATAATTGTCGGCCGAGGTTTTTTTTTTGTTCGGGGCTGTCTATTAAATTTTCTCGATAATCCAAACAGAACTTTCGCCCGTACACATTCGAATCTCTCGTATTCTGCTCGTTAAAGCTGGCATTTCTTCCCCCTTTTTAAGCCGGAGATTATTCAGACGACTGATTGTCAATTATGTATTTAAAAAAGGGGTGGATAGAGAGACAGCGTTAGCATTGATCCATCGGTTTCGCTTTCATTTCAGTGATGGCGAAAAAAATGTATACAGAAAATAACAAAAATTATTGTAAATAAAAGGGATAATAAAGTTTTCGATTAAATAATTATCAAAAAAATTAAAAACAAACTTGTGCTCGATAAAAAAAATTGTCGGTCGAAGTTTCTTTTTTTTTTATTCGCAGCTCTGTATTAAACTTCCTCGATATCCGACCAGAGCTTCTCTATTTCCGTACACATTTGATTTAACGATGATGAATGACTGTCAATTATTGTGATTCAACTGACCACTTTATAGCAATGCAACTGACGCAGAAAATTCTTACAAAATCCCGAACGACACTTTTACCGACCATTTGAATGAATAATTAGATCTTGAAAAATCGGTCTTTTTACACGGCGCTTACAAGGGAGCTGGCGAAATTGATTTTCAAATCGAGAATTAACATACTTAGATAAAAGAGAAAAAAAAAATTTTAAGCATTTCGGACTCGCGAGTCAATCAGGAATTGATGCGCAACAAAAAAAAGTGCGTCGCCCAACTAATGTTCAATAGAACTGCGATCAAAGTGCACGGTTGTAGGCCAAATAACATTTCCTTACCTAATTGTCTTAAATATGAAGTCAAATCCACACTAAACACAAATAATCTGCTTACAAATAATTGCTTCAATCTAATTACGAAAATTTTCATAGATTATTCCGAATAGATAGATTATTATATATTTACAATATTATTGATGCAGACAAAGTTCCACATATAATTAATTTTTTATGTCATGCAGACGCTGATGTTTATGGCGTATCGACATAGCTACCTTAATATATTTTAATCGATATTAGAATAATATATGATAATAATCGGGAGTTTCCGAGCTTTCCACTAAATTTAATGGGTTCCTTACTTGTCAATTGATCGAGGGTGATATTATGTATTATGTATCGGTGACTACAGCCAGCAACCGCAACCTCGACTGCAGAGTATCGAGGGGGTTGTATTAATAAATTAGAAACGTGTATACCTCTCCCCCCCTCCCCCCGCCCCTCCTTATGCTGCAGCGTGGCCTCGTTTTCCACCCTCAGATCCACAACCAGCGTAACATCCCAGCAGCCGGAGTTCTCCCGGCTTTTACCCCGCCTATATCAGCATAATCACCGACAACCGGCAAACTCGCTCTCCCCCTCGACTCCGTGCTCTCCGCTCATTGTTTGGTCCAAGGGTTACTCGGCGCTATCGTGTCTCCGAGCCGGATAAAGTTGCGTACCTCCCACGGATTTCGATATTCCAAATTTTCAGCCTCATCCCGACGATGCTCGTGAACCAAATTGGACGGTAAAGCCGGTTCGCATATTTATCACAAATTCTTTTTCGCATATTTATCAAAAACTCTTTTTCGCATATTTAACAAAAATTCTTTTTCTCAAGAATCTATCATTGTTTTTCGGATATTCATTAAAAATTCTTTTTCGCAAGAATCTATAATTCTTTTTCGCAAGAATCTATAATTATTTTTCGCAAGAATCTATAATTCTTTTTCGCAAGAATCTATCATTCTTTTTCGCAAGAATCTATAATTCTTTTTCGCAAGAATCTATAATTCTTTTTCGCAAGAATCTATTATTCTTTTTCGCAAGAATCTATCATTCTTTTTCACAAGAAACTATAATTATTTTTCGCAAGAAACTATATTTTTTTTTTGTTTTGTCAATTATTACATTTTTTCGATACAAAAAGTTGGTGTTTTCTCACACAAAAAAAGTGTGGATCTATGGGAAATGATCGTTTGTTTAACATACGAGTCTTTTTATCGTTCAATTTGGTTTCTCACGATATGCAATGAATAATGTCCTCGCGTTATAATTGACGAAAACAAAAATGTAATTCGATCCAATCCAGTGAATTAATCTGGCACGATAAACACACTTCGTCACTGCTCGCGCTCCGAGCTCCGCTGCAGGAGCCGCGACCATACGCAGCGATTGTAATTCAATCAACGAAACACATCCGCGATTCCGGGACAAATGAGCCGCGTTTGTAAAACCATCGGTTTTACATCAATAATGTCTGACCCAATTTTGTCCCTTCGCGCCTCGCCTTTTCGCGAGCTACTTCCCCGTGTGTACACAACCCGTTGACATTCCGTTCGCTCAATGTCCCTCGGAGCTTTATTAACGAACCGATAAATCTCCGGAAGGAAGAGAAAAAGAAAAAAAAATGGATTCTGATTTCTGCTATGTTCGTACGACGATTGCATGATGCATCGTAGAGAAAACATTCGATTTATTGTGATTTTCATGAGCTTTTTGTCGTTCTACCGTGCTTGGAATCGCGGATGCGACGTCGAAAAACTAACGCAACGACGGAACGGTGATATTTTCATCCAGTGCAAATATTTTTCACGAACCACTGATCTAGTAGGCAATTATAGATCATTACAAATTTTACCTTGAAATTTTGAAAAGTTATCCGAACTCCCGGAAAACATTGGAACGTAGCATAAAATAAAAAACAGAAATAAAAAAGAGATGAAACGTAGCCAATTTGAGTAGTGGAAAAGCTCGCTAACGCACTAGTTCGGCATGATAATTCATCGAGAATGATTTCAAAAACCCTAGAAAATAAACGATCCAGTTAGGGTCGGACTAGAAACTAAGTAATGTTTCATATAGTTTAAGATTCCACATTAAGTTAATCGAAAGCAAAGAAAAATGGTCCCTAGAATAAAAATCCTTATACTCATCTTTCCCAGTCTTCGTTAAACATCCTCAAGTTCCCAAAATTCCCTGCCCGATTTACGAACCATAAAACTTCATCAAATCACTAACGATGTTGAGACGTTGTGTACGCCACAACACCTTTATTATAACAATAATAATTTCAAAAACGCAAGAGAAAAAACGATCGAGTTCGGATCTGTCTAAAAACCATCTCATGTTTCACATAATTTATGATTCCACATTAAGTAAGTCGAAACCAAACATAAATGGACCCAAGAATAAAAATCCTTATGCTCATCTTTCCCAGTCTTCGATAAGCATCCTCAAGTCCCCCAAGTTACCCCGCCCGATTTACGAACGATAGAATTTCATAAAAATCCCTAACGACGTCGGTACGTTGTGTACGGAACAACACCTTTATTACCGTAATAAAGTAAAAGGTTAAACGTACCGGTGAATTATCATAATTGCCTTAAGCTCCTCGAGTTCTTTCTTTTTTCTTACTTTCCCACCCCGCCTGGCGTGCCATTCACTTCCTCGGCTAAGTGGACTGTGGAGTTGAAGTGCTTAGGGACGAGAGGATCGTTCGCCTCGGGAGCGAAAGGTAAAACCGCTGAGATCGCCGAGAGGGTGGTTATATGGAAGAAACCTTTCTCTCGCTCTGGGAGAGAACGAGAGTGGGCTGAATCGTATACTCGCTACTTAATCTACTGTGTACATGTGCGGGGCTGCGGGAGAGAGAAAAAAAGCTTTTCGGTCGGACGCGCCAGGGCCGCGACCCTCTAACTCTGTCTCGCTGAGGCAGCTCGAATTGCTATCTAATTGAGGCTCAACAGTTGAACGCGCGTTGTGTATGGGCGCACCCCTGGAAGCCGTTCCGGTTCGCGACATTGGTCCCGGATTGCGGACCATTCTGTTCCTCTCGGTGAACGGTCACCGAGGCTAACCACAAACACTGTCGCCTGGAAGGACTCACTTACCCCTATCGGACGACCCTGTCACGCGGAGTGCACGACCGATAAGCCAACATTTTGGGCGTGTTAATGCACCGAGCCTCGGACCGTTGACGCTCGAAGTCCGGGGCCTCTTAATGTAGTAGCGGACAGCCTGAGCCCACGTGAGCTCAGAGAGGATTGAGAGAAGAATTGCGAACACTTGGCGATGAGATAAAAATCTGAAAAAAATCAACCGTATGGAAGGTACTGAAAAGATTAATTCTGTATTATAATAATTCCGAAATGTTATTAACAAATTAACGAAAATAAAAATTTCGAACAAATCACCCGGCTACCTAACTTTTTTTTTATGAAAACGATTTGTTAATTTTTCTGAATACGTATGCATTTTTTCAGAATTTCGTGTAATTTTTTTAAATCGCGTTTTTAGTTAATATAAAAAAACGTAATTTTCAAAAATTAGACAACATTCTGAAAAAATTCATACGTGTTCAAAAAGATTAACAAATTGTTTTTATATGAACAAAAAGTTAAGTTGCCGGGGGATTTGTTGAACCTTTTTTTTCATTCATTTGTTAATAACATATTGGAATTATTGTTATGCATAATCAATCTTTTCAGCACCTTCCACATGCTTGATTTTTTAAAGATTTTTATGCGGTCGAGAATTGTGAACTATCTTAAGATAGTGCTTGCGAATAGTGTTCACTTCGCATAAGTTTCAGCTGTTTTTGAAAATGTCTTCTTCTATCGTGATCCATAAAAATTATGAAAAAATTTTACGAATTTTTGTAATGCCTGAAGAATCATTTTTGAATATAATTTCATAATAAATTTTTTAATACTTCGGTGTAATAATTAAATAAGTTCTTTTTTTGAATGTCAAATTTGTGTCGATTAAAAAAAGTGTCGGGTAGATTAAGACATATTTTTTGTTAAGGTAGTCCTTGCGAATAATGTTCGCATTATTATACCGAATTATTAAAAAAAAAGTATTATGAAATTACATTCGAAACTAAAATTCATCAAATTTTCACCGAAGTTTTTGGATCAAAATTGAAGAATACATTTTCGAAAACAGCTGCCTCGGCTTTTCGTTATTCGAAGCTGGCTTTTCCGATAATGAAGTTCGTAGTAAACTGGAACGTACGGCGCATCGGCTGGGGACTGGAACGTGCATCGGTAACTCGGCAAAGGGCGCTGAAACGAAGGTTTGCGCTGACCGCTGGACAAATCCCAGGATGAAATATTCAGGGCTTCGTCGGGTGAGGAGGTCGGGCTCGTTCGTCGAGGGCACTAGATCGGGAAGCCCGCGTGTCGATTTGAAGTCGAGCGTCCCGGAGAGCTGAGACTTCGGTTGCGGGTTAAAACCGTTAATGAATAATAGAACGGCTGTAGTTTCTCGTGAACCTCGTGAGCCCGACGATAAGTACATTTGTTGGCATACTTGTATCAGTCCGACTACAGTTTATCAGCGGAGTGCGCCTTTATTAGATGGTTTCCCTTTAACCCGCGCACATATTGACGATAGATGAGTCGACCATTCGCTTCTTTTGGGAATTCCAACATTGTTCATTATTAATTCTACTTGTTTTTCAACCTTAATTATTTCCTGCCATCTTTAACTCCCGCACAGGGAAAAAAGTTTGTACTTTTTACAACTTATTGTCCATAAGCGTCCGCAATGTTTTATTTGTTAATTGTCCGATCGCAACTATCCGGTGCTAGTTTTACAAATAAAACACAACACTTTGGCGTCTTTTCGAAGGCGCCAGTGTTTGTCGAATGACAAAATATTACTTAACCAAATTTGGCATATGGATTCTTTGCATAATGATCTATGTTTGTGACCAAAGAAATATAAGCTAACGTGTAAACACACGTAAATAGACCATATTCCGATAAACAAATTAATAATACGCGGTGTTATATCGATGAGCCATAGCGAAACCAGAACCCTTTCTTTTCCCGCCGTTGTATTCTCTTCTCAACACAGGAATAAAAAAAAGATACCTACACCGTGTTATTGTTAGTCATATTACAATTATTTCATCCATCGTTATTTATACATTTTTTTTCAATTATTTTATTTACGCAGCCGCGTAAAAAATTGGTGCGTCAATCGTCTTTTTTCCAAGACAGGTTATCCTCGTATTGCGCTCGTTATTATTATCTTCAGTAAGGCTATTTCGTTTTCTTCACATTATTATCATTACTTCATGGCCTAATTTTATTACGATCATTAATCTTACTATTTTTTTACTATTATCATTTGACCCTTAAATTCGAGTGAACTAAGTAAGATTTCAGGTGAAACCGAAAACAAAAAAACTTTTTTCGATGTAAAAATGGGACTCCGAGTGCTCAAAGTTTGTTTTCTCTGACCAAATACTTAGGGCAGCAAGAAGCTGAGCCTGCACCGGATAGATAGATATCGATCGCACCTCGAGCGTCTCGCAGCCGCGGTGTTGTGCCAGTCTAAGTCCTCTATCTCTATCGCTTCCCGCCCTGCTGGCAGGATAGACGGAACCGCTTGTAATCCCGCCACGCTGTCCCTCCATCCATCCCTATCCTATCGGTGTGTCCGTGTGTGCACCGAAACGCCGCGCAACCCTCGACGCGTTAACCTACACCGTATAGCCGGAACGCTATCCGGCAGCGTTCGTCCTCGTCGCCGTACCTCGACTCCGCAGGATCCCTGGGTTTAACGATTTTACGGGATCCTATCGGCGTGCGATTGACGATATTTATGCAGCGGACTTTCGCATGCATGCCAGAGGAGGATTCAGGAATATCGGGGGCTTCGACGCCCAGGCTTTTTAGGGAGCTATCGCGGATCCGCAGGGAACGGTCTGACTACAGACGGGACTCCACCACTCGCAGCGGCTGCGGAACCGATTATCTTATTTGCTCGGGACTCTGGATCGTTGCGATTTTATTCGACGGATGGTAACGTTATGGTGTACTCATTTGCTGGCTCTACCGAGAAATATAGTAGGGAAGAGCGGGGCAAAATGGGGCAACGGGGCGAAACGGGCGGTTTTGGGCAAAACTAAATTTTCCGATCATTTGTGGATCGGACAAGGTGGCAAAAGCCTGATGCATCGATGGGGCGAATTCGGGCATCCAAAAATTATTGGAAAATTACGTTTTGCCCCATGCCCCGTTTTGCCCCGCTGGCCCATTTTGCCCCGCTCTACCCTAATGGTCTGTACACGATGACAGTTTATTCAATATGATCGTGTCGTTTAAAAAGTAATAAAAAATAGAATCTAGGTAGATCTTACTCGGAATCTGATTGGGATAGTTCGAAGGAAAAATCGTGATCATTTTCTGGTGACAGAGACGAAGCTATGGTTAATTGACTATTGAAGAATTATTTAAGGCTAGGTCAATATCCCAAAATAATATTTTTTACGTGAATTTCTTTTTTTAAATACTTTTTTCTCAAAAATTAGGGTCAGCAACCAGGACCTGACGTTGCAATTTGGCAACGAAAATGTTATGGGGGCTTCAAAGTCCCGGGTTCTTAGGCGGTTTTCGAAGGATGGTAACGTTATGGTGTACTCATTTGCTGGCTCTACGGAGAAATATAGTAATGGTTTGTATACGATAACAGTTTATTTAATATGATTGTGGCGTTTAAAAAGTATAACAATATAGATTCCAGTTAATCGTTATTCAGGATCTGATCGTGACAGTTGAAACGAAAAATCGTGAAAATTTTCTGGCGCCACTCACGAAGCTATCAATCGCTCACTTCAGAATCACTTAAGGATGTATCACACATACATCCGCAACCAAAAGTTTAATTCGATCAAAATATCAGTAAAAAAAATTCTAAAAAAATTCAAGTGGCTTTTAAAAAATCAATGAATTCAGTTGAAAAGCGAAAAAAAAGGTTCACTGATTATTTGTTGAACAGTTTATTTTTTAGCAATTTGTTAGTAACTTTTTGACATTATTATTATGCAAAATGAATGTTCTTGGCACCTTTAATACAGTTTATTTCTTTCAGATCCTTATACCGTTAGGAAGTGTTCAAATTCTCACTGAATCTCACTTTTGGCTCGGAATATACGTGTGAAGCATCAGGCTGGGGGCAACGGCCCAAAATCTTTTTTCTTGACATGCATTTTCAAATATGATGTTTCCTCAAACATTGTCATCGTCAATCAGGCTCCGACGTTGACGATTTGGCACCGAAGATTTTAGGGTCAAGAAAGCAGTTGTACTAAACGGAGGATGAGGAACGGAATGAAGATAAACTGTGCGAAAATTATCGCATACTTGGCACGAAAGTGGAATTTTGGAACGGGTGCCAAATCGCTTAGGGGCCAAGTGCTCGGTTTTGGTAGTAGCTGTATCGAGCGATAACGCGGCGCTGCGAATATTCTGTAGCCACGGATTAATGCAGAGACACCAGGAGGGACGATGGGAGGTGAGGCTGGTCCACTCAGTCCCATCACGTAGCTCCGATCATCCCTTACCGCACTAATGTGCATTAGGGATGGGAGGGGGGAGGGGGGTGGATCGGTGCTTCTACTGCATAATCGCGGATTTACTTCCGGCCGGAGTCAGTAACACGGTAGGAGGGCCCGTGCAACGGGCACACGCACGCTGGATGATTAATGCCCGTCATAGGGTCAAGGGTGCGTGTGTCGTCGTTCCCTTCGCCCTGCGGAAACACGAGCACGCTCAGGTACGACCCGGTTGAAGTTCAAGCTCCGCACGGTGGACCGACGAACAAACACGCAGACCCGACTTATCATCGGACGGATTGGCAACGCGACAGCGGTAAATTTGCATGTTACACAAGAGATCCTCGGGACCGTCAACCTAATCGCCGTAGCGATGGAAACCACGGATGAGGGTACAATGGAGCGAGCCAAGTGACTGAGGAAGACTCGTCGGGTATCGCCGAAAGGCCGAACGACGGACCGATGCACCGTGAAAAATTATTTGTTTATATTTATTTTATTTACATAGATATTTATTTAATTCACATAGATATATATTTGATTCAAATAGATATTTATTTAATTCAAATAGATATTTATTGACCTCTCTTAGGATCGAATTTTAAGATATTAGCTTGAACTTAACATCGCTCTTGAGATCGAACTTAAGATCGAAGATTGGCCAAACTTCATTGCGTGCTTAAGATTCATTTTAAGTTTGAACTTAATTTCGTGCTTATGTTTTATCTTAAGTTTAAACTCAAGTCGGAACTCAGGATCAAATTTAAGCACGACATCAAGTTGAAACGTAAGATAGATCTTAAGCACGCAATCAAGTGTGGGTCAAACTTCGATCGTAAGTTCCATCTCAAGAGTGATTTTAAGTTCTATCTGAAGAGTAATTTTAAGTTCGATTTGAAGAGCGATCTTAAGTTCAAGCTAACGTCTTAAAATTCGACTCTTACAATGCTACTTCAGTTTTTTTCTTTCTTTTTTTAATACATAACAATGCGTTAAAGTGGGCCAATAGGCTATTGACCGAAGTCCTTCAGCCTGGCTATTCCCGATGCCTTGGGCGCTTTACGGTTACAATTTATTATCGTTACTTGATAATAAATACATACATTAATAATATAACCTATGTGTGTGAACTCCCAAATATTTAAGTAGTATTGCCAAGTTAACCTTTCAATACGTTTAATATTTGGCTCAGATATAACGTCGGAAGTTTATTTTTCCTGCGGATTTCATATATATTCGTTTAATTAAAAATAAATATTTATTTAATAGAAATAGAGATTCATTTAATACAAATAAACATTTATTCAAATTAAATAAATTAAATAAATTAAATAAATTAAATAAATTAAATAAATTAAATACATTAAATAAATTAACTAAATTAAATAAATTAAATAAATTAAATAAATATTTTCTTACGAGGCACTCGTCGAATAGAATGTTTTTCATGTACAGAAGCTCAGCAACGAGAATCAATGGGCCGTCCCATCGCAGAGCGGGCAGAACGGCGCATACGAGAGATCGAGCGACGTCAACGACGTCGAGGAGGTCGATCGTCGATGGAGTTTGGGAAAACTATCGCGGGAGCCGGCAAGTTCGATAGCGCCAGGTAGCGCGTGGCGAACGCTGTCGGGGAATCCCGGAGGAGGTTGAATCATGAGCGACGAAGAGAGTGGCGAAAGCCCGTGATGTCGGCGCGAGCCCGACAGACCGCGTCCTCGACGTCACGGCCGTTTTATTACAAACTATTTCAGGCCGGAAATGCGAAACGACGGGCGCTGCGGCCGGAGGAACGGAGGACCCAGGACAGGAGAGAGTGCGGCGAACGGGTGGGCGTACGTAGCTCCTTATCGTGAGAATTCAGGCTGGCGTGATGAGGAAAAGGTGGCGATGCTGTGCGGGCAGCAGGCCAGCATGTTCTTCGCTCTCCGTCGCATAACCCCGAGCCCGAATGGGACGCGGCGCTGGAACGGCACGCGGCCATATGGCAGTTCCGAAAGGCTGCAGCGGTAACGTCGCGAATTGAGGCGAGAGCTTCGCGGGCCGAGGTGGAAATAAAATGAATTTATGCTCCTGTATCGAAAACGAGGGGAAGGTGCGAGGTGGAAGAGGAGCAGCTCGTGGGAGAGCTAGAGACACGTTGGAAACGTGCGGTACCTCGTTGGGTCGACTTTGGGGCGACAGGATCGACGATTCTGGTGGGACGGGGAGAGATCTGGCGACTCGGATCGATTCGCGATTAGGAAAGGTATTCGGAGACGAAAGCGGCGTGAAAAAAATCATTTTGTAAAGTCGGAATGGGAAGTTTCGTAAAGATAGTTTTGTTGCATAAGTGACGATGTCGTTTGTTCAGATTCGAATATACAAAACCGTACTTTTAGGTCCTGCGTTATTGACAATTTTAGTTTGTACTTTTGTTTGTAAAACTAGAGTCGGATGGTGCGATCGGTAAATTAACAAAAAAAATTGGGGAGGTTTGGGGACAATAAGTTGTTGTGAACTGTACAAACTTTTTTACTGTGTGGTTATTCGTACACAAGGTACTTCGTCTTTATTTGCACTGGGATAAATTGGGATAACGTGCAATTTTTGGTCATCATGACCCTAAGGATGAAACTTTAAATATATAAAATGAAACACAAAAGAAAACATCGGGTGGATTATGCTGTAAATTTATGTTACTTTAAAAGTGTCATCATAAGCTGTTTAGTTTTAATTTGCAGGGGAATAAATCGATAGGATTCACGTACGATTTTTGGTCATCATGCCCCTGAGTACCAAACTTGAATCCAATGATAAAATCCAAAACAAAACATCGGTTGGATATTTCTGTAAATTTATGTTGATACTTTAAAAGTGTCATCGCGAACTTTTTCGTCTTTATTTGCATTGAGATAAATTGATAGGGGTGACGGACCATTTTTGGTCATCATTCCCTTAAGACCATGTGAAGCACTATGGAGTGCGAGAGAGATAGCATTAGTGGCGCTCTCGGCGGAGCGAGAGAGAGACACGCTGAGAACGTGTTTCACACTCTCTTAAGGAGGAAACTTTAAAAACAATGGAGTTGGAGAAAACATCTGGAGAGTAATTCTGTGAATTCATGTTCATACTTTTTAAGTTTCGGCGTGGGGATTTGGGCAATCAACGATTAAAGCTCGTTGAAGTTCTGGCCGTAAGATATGCTCAAAAAAGGCGATGATTTAGTAGGAAATAGTTAATCTTGCGTCGAGTTGAGATTGAACGAATAAACGTCCAATGTCGATGGTTCGCTGGAAAGTTTAACTCGGGGTTTGAGCGAGACATGTACTAATGTTAAGTATTCATGCAAAGAACGTTTTCGGTGGTACGGTCGAGCGCACAAAGGTACAATCGGATAGAGGATCCTTTGGTTCGAAGCTGAAGCTCCGCTCCACCTACTCATTGTCATCCCACGAGGCCTCGCACTCTATTTAATCCCAGATGAATTGGTCCGTGGCTTTTCTTGCCAACAAAGAGCGTCGAGAGTCAACTGTGCCCTCACCAAATAAACTGCCTGTATACAGCAAACACACGTGAAGTACGCCGCATCCGTGCACACCACCCAAAGAGCACCAATTCGTACAAAGGGCATCAGACTGTGCCTTCCGGTAATTTAGTACACGGGTTTTAACCCTAAATGTACGATAGAAATCTAAATTTGAGATTTCTCTAAACTGAATCATGTGTGGAAAATTATTCTTTGGTGATTTAAGTGCATGATTTCTCTTATTTTTATTTTCTTTAAATTTCCAATGAAAAGTGGAGATTTTGATTGCTGAATCATTAAACTAACCGATTAAACGGGAGATTTTAAAATTGTAGATGTGTCTGAATTGAGAAATATCTGAAAAATTATTCTTTAGTGATTTAATTCCATAATTTTTATTTTATTTTTATTTTCATTAAATTTCGAATGAAAAATTGAGATGATTTATTGGTGAATGATTAAAGGAGAGATTTCAAAATGTCCGATGTGTCTGAACTGGGAAATATGTGAAAAATGAATCTTTACTGATTTCGTTACATAATTTTTTAATACCTATTTACTTTTATTTTAAATGAAAAAAAGATAAAACAATTTCCGCTGAATGCTTAAACTCCTCGACAATTAAATAAGTATAAATGGGGTACATTTTTATACGCTCCCGAACGGAGGAAAGCCGGACGAAGATTGTGAGGAAAATCTCAAAGATATGAAAAACTTATCGGAGTAAGAGTAAAATAAAGATAAACAAAGCTGTGGAGAACGAAGAAACGTGTTTTCCTGGAAAGCCTCTCAAACCTTCCTCAGTGCGCTGACGTTACGCAAAGAATCCGGAAGTTCTGCGACCGAGAGTTGGAACGACAATCTCGACGTTCCCAAGTGCTTTCCCTGCTCATATATTCCAACCGATAATTTTTTTTTCAATAATCGCGTTCAATAAAGTATTTTACGATACTAGTGCGATAAAACGTTTTCTGACGAGTGTGACTTTGCAGCAGGAGCCGAAGTCGAGTCCTACAATCATACGAGTTCGGAAAAAGTTTTTCTCACGAGCATCGTACCAAATTTTATTTCACAAGGTGTTTTAAAGGAGTTTTTGTGAAGCGTGCGTAAAACTTCCTTTTTCGCACCGCGTGCAATAAATAAATAAAACTCGCGGAGCCGGCGCTCTCGGAGATTTTCGTATAAGCGTGTAGTGAATACAGGCGTGGGAGCGGAGTTGCACGACTCGTTGCCATCCCTCTATTTTAGAGTGATCAGGCCGAAAATAAATCGAGCGAGCACGTGTGGATATCGTCGTAGTAGTCTCGTGCGTCACTCGTTAGCACTCCTCCAGCAGCCGGCCAGACGCTGTTTCCCCTCTTGTTTAAGCTGTTAAATAATAAAACAATTCGGTCATGAAAAACGCGCGTTACAATAAATCACGTTACTTTATACACGTTACAAAAGTTCGCGCATTTAACAAATATTTCTTGTTCAAAATCGTCCACATATTTTTCTTATTAATCTCGCTATCTGTTCAGTATTAATATCACTGATTTTCAGTAATAAATATGGTTAGTTAAAAAAAAGAACAAATTCGCGAGCTTGGTCAAAATATATTCGTCAAAGACAAATTGTAAAATATATATATATATATATTTTTTTTTTGTACCTATATAAAATTAATTCCATGAAAAGTTGAAACTTTTGATTCCTGTAGGAGGAAAAATTGGATTAAACAGATTAAGAGACGCTTGACTTAAATTTTCCTCGTACCTAATCTTCGGGGCGATTAGACACGATTAAGAAGCGTAGGAAATTCCAGGAATAGCCTGGCGCACGATCATACCGTGCCGTCTGTTCGCGAAGGAGCCAGCCAGCAGCTATGCCGATGGTCATTTCTGTCTAATGTCTGGAGGCCGCAACGAAGGCAGCCTCCTCTCTTACCTTCCTCCCCCCGCCCCCCTTAATTTCATCGAAATTAAATTTTCCACCTCGTCGAAATTCCACGTTGAATTACAACGTTCGCCCGCCCGATGCAAACGAGGAAATTTTAATAGACGATAATTGAATTTGCTTTGGGAAGCGCCGGCAATGCATCGCCGTACGGTAGATCATCTCCACCTGCCAGCGCGCGCAACAAACCCCCCCCCCCCCCACCCCCCAACCGCTCCCGAGGAAATAAAAAAAAGATGCAAAAAATATATTCAAAATATCTCAAATTCGGCGTTTCAACAATATTAGTATAATGAATTGAGTGTATCACTGGAAATATCGACTGTTAAGAAACAGAATGGCGTATCAACCATACTTACGCCCTTTTGTTTCTCATATATAGCCTAGCGGGTTGTTGGGGCTCGAGCACTTCGCCCCCTCGCCATAGTCTATGAAAATTAGAACACAGAAATTTAGATTTCCGGAGATTTTCAAAAAATTCGTCTCTTCCGGTTTGAAAATCTTATTTTTTTGACGGGAAGTAACATCATACCGGAAATACGTCATTTCGGGTTTGAAAATCTCATTTTTCGACCGGAAGTGACCTCATACTGGAAATAGGTCACTTCCGGTTTGAAGATCTTATTTTTCGATGTCATACCGGAAATACGTAACTTCCGGTAGAAAAAAATGAGCTTTTCAGATAGGAAATGGCGTATCTCCAATATGAGGTCACTTCCGGTCGAAAAAATAGATTTCCGGACTCGAGTGACGTATTTCCGGTATGGCGTTATTTCCGGTCGAAAAATATTATTTTTGCTCACGACGATAGTGCAGAGCGTTATTTTGCACCGCATTATTGTGCACAGAATAGTACCAGAATAGTATAATTGTGGCATAGTTATCATAGCCTGGGAGAGGGTGCTAAGGGGACTGAGAATAACAAGCCCCTCCCTTCCCCCTAAGGAGTGGAACAAACATACAACCAAATCCACAACTTTCAGAAATATATTTAATATATAACCGATATATTTTTCGATACGTTTCAGTCATACTTTTTCCACGTTCCCCATTAGTCCGGTTATCCGTTACATCCCAGCACTGTCGCCAGACTTGGCGCTATCCTGCGCCACTGCTGGGATGTAACCACCAGCCAGACCTAACCCAGCTAGAACGTTAAAGTTCCTCTATACGTTTAGATTTTGTCTAAAAAAAAGATTCCGAAAAAAAAAAGTTTCGGAACCGAAACGTGTCTCGATAGATCGTTTATTCCGTGCTCATCGTCGTCCCGCACGGTTGCGTCGAGGCCCGAGCTAAATAAAAACAAAAAATCCGAGAGGGTAGATAACACGTTTGTCCGGTAATCCAATCGCTTCTGATTTGCATTGCCGTGCTTGGAACTCCAACCGTTGCAGCTTTACCGTGCCGAACACATCAACACTTCCGTTGTGATTCACGCTGATCGCCCATTCAAGGTGTGTGGCTCGCTATATATATATACATATACATATAGATATATATATATATATATATTTATACATATAGAGTCGAGAGGTTCCTCCGTCGGCCTCGGTCTGCATACGAGCTTCTCCACACATCCGTGCAGCAGAGCCTACCCTCGGATTCCACGTGATAACACTGATAATATGTGCACACGATATTGCATAACGTGTACTCCGGACTATACGGAGAGGCCCCAAACTGCGGCATATTCTCCCGTCAGAAATTCGGCAACGACAGCATCTTGTTGGCCTTTGCCGCTCCACCGTTATCGAGTGCTAACTGAGCTTTCGGTACCTGTCTCAGATCAGAACGCGCCTGTTAAGGAGGTCGAAGCGCTCGGCACCAGTCAAGTGGGTGCTTGATTTTCAAGATGGCTTATAGATATAGCGCTTATTTGTATCGCAGCGTGTGTCTATAATTTAGGAAAATAAAAATAAAATCCATGTTTCAGGCATTGCATATTTTTTACAGCCGATTGTTTGGTTTCGTCGAATTTCAGTGATTTCATAAAATAATGGAGTGAGTGTTGGACTGTAACACTAATTTTTTTATGGCTACCTGGATTTAAGTTTGCATGCATGTAACTTTTATCAGAAATTTCACGATTTTCCTTTTTTTTCACAATTTTTTTTTTCATGTTTAAGGTAAACTACCAGTAAGGATGAATTAATGAATTCAAAATTAAATACCAAAACTACATTTTACATGTAGAAGTCACACACAAAGTTTCGTTGTGATCCGAAGTCTCTTCGAAAAGTTATTGTGATTTCGGACGGGACAGACAGACCGAAACGAGAAAATGCTTTTATGTCACTCGGGGGAAAAAATTGTAGTGTGTAAAACCCTAATTTTCACACATTGCCGAAAACTCACACTCGTCAGAGAAAGGTTTTTTGCACTAGTATCGTAATGTATTATTTTTGGATTTTTTAAACATGCAAAGCGTGTTTTTCGGACCATAATCTGTCTATCGAATCTTTCTAGGATTACAATACTCTTTTTCCTTACTTCGTGTGGGATGAAAAGTGAAAACATTAATTGCAGTGGATTTGTAAATAGCTAACGTGGGTGAATATGAGCCGAATATAAATTCCATGAAATCGCGCCGAAGTCGCGAGGTTTAAATATATTTTTCAATGTCCGAGGATTTGTGTATGTGATTAAGCGCGGTTGCACCGTACCGTGCCAGATTAACGAGGGAGTAATTCCTGCGCGAATAAAAAAATAATTAATTAATTATTCAGTGATTAATTTGTTAATTAAAACGTCCAACCTCGATAAATGATCATCAGCACCGACGTCAATTAACTTAATGGTGTGATACACAGTTATATAATTTTGCGAATTAAAGCCTCGTTGTTGGGCGAGTTTCAATGTCGGATGAGTTGCAGCGCGTGCACGTGCGAGTATGGCGAGTATGACGAAACATTTTTTTACAACAGCTTGGCAATAGGAGACGACGCAACGATCATCAGCTGATCTTCGCAAGTACATCAGCTCACACCCAGAAAAATAATGTACTTGATGGACACCCGCAAATAAATATTTTTATTGGTTTAGATAAATATTTATTTAAATCAAATAAATAATTCTTTAAACCAAATAAATATTTATTGAAACTAAATAAATATTTATTGAAACTAAATAAATATTTATTTAAACCAAATAAATATTTATTTAAATTAC
Organism: Ichneumon xanthorius; assembly: GCA_917499995.1. Lineage (NCBI taxonomy): Eukaryota > Metazoa > Arthropoda > Insecta > Hymenoptera > Ichneumonidae > Ichneumon > Ichneumon xanthorius. Next base: position 11,029,811 of record OU824205.1, on the reverse strand, counting down.
ATAAATATTTATTTGCGGGGCGGCCGTCAAATAGATTATTTTTGTGGGTGCAAAGCAGCGAGGAATTGAGGTTTTGTGAGAGAAACTTATATTCATCGGCCGACACAGAATGAATTATACCGCGGCAGTGCAGTAAAACTTTAATCTCATCCACGATCCCCGAGACTACCCAACGTTATTTCATCTTGTACGAGACAAGCCGCCGTATTTGACTATAAATAACACGGAAGACTCCGTTAACGTATTTAGACGCGGCCTTGTCAATGTCACGGGGAGCTCGGAAATCGCGGGCGCTTCTAGAGATTTTGGTCCAGCGACTTTACACCCGTGACCTTCACGAGTCCGTCTGATAAAAGTATTTAAAAAAGCATCGATAATCCGATAATTAGTCGCATGAAAATATTTTTTAAATACCATTGATAGTCCCGTTTACTTGAAGACTCAATGATGACGATTTTATCTCAAAAGAATACGTCATACATTTTCAACTTTTGCAACTAAAAATCGCAAGTGTTATAGAGCAATAAATAAGGCTTTTTTCAAAAGAACTTCTTACAATTTTTTCTCCACATGGATTCTGAGATACGTGAGCTTAAAGTTGTGTCAATCAGCACGAGTTGCAAACGGTGTCGCGTAAAAAGCAACATTATTTTTTGTAAATATATTTCTAGACTACTTTATTATAATTTTTTATTTCTAAAATAACATTACAACATTAGGGACGCGTTTAAAAAATTAAAACCAAGCTCATAGATTTTCGAAGATTTGGGGCCATGAGTGTGAGGGAGATAGTTGCAATTTTCAAATTGACTTTATTCAATGGTGCTAATTTTTTTGAGAAAAAAATGAATTCGGGCCGCGTGCGAAATTACCATGTGCATTCGGCTTGAATTTTCTTTTTCCTCAAAAAAATGTCCACCCTTGAGAAAAGTTCATTACAGTTTTCATTACCGACCGTGATATTTCACTTCCCCTTAAAAAACGGCGACAATGTGACAATTCCCCAAAAAAAAAAAAAAATGATCTCCCCAATTCGTCAATACAATAAAAAAAAAATCAATAATTTTCTTTCCTCACTTCGCACACATACATCGATACCTAGTTTAATCTCAGTGGCTCGAACAGCGTTACGTGAGGCCCCCTTCGTGCGACAAGATCGTTTTTCCTCATATCGTTGGTAGGGCGAGAAGATTTATCGATGCAACGTCGAAGTCTCGGGGACGCGAGCCGGGGGGGGGGGGGGGGGGGGCAAGCGGGAGAGGGGCGGGGGGGGATTGTCGGTCGGCGAAGGGTAGAGACTCGTTAGGATCGATAATCGCGTGGCGTTACGTGTAATACATGGTACATAATGCATTATATATGTCCTAACACAATGTAACTGGTTTAAACTATACATAAGTACATAAGCGATATGAGCGAAGAGGCTATCCGCGTCGGCCGAACACTTGCGACAACTATAACATCCCGCTATACGCCGAGCTCTAACCCCTTCCAATTACGCGAGAGTGGCCAGGGATGCTTTAGTTGATGGAGCATGCACAATGCACCGTTTTCCACAGACTCCGCGGTGCACAACACACCCGCGCAGCGGACCGGAGGGTGCCCCGATGCTTCCGAGGGAAAAATATAAAGCGAGAGGGGGAGAGAAAAAAAAAAGAATGAAAAGAAAGGGGCAAAAAGAGTTGACGCGCCTCCACAATCTGTAGTTCGCGAGAACAATGAGCGGCTCCTACGGTACGATTGTAGTGTAAGCACTTGAATATAATGCCTCGGAGAGGGCGCGAGGAGCGGGCCCGGTTGGCTGGAAATGTGAAAACGCGCGGGCGTTACCCAAACCGGAAAAGCGGGAACGTTTCATATCTCGCAATATCGAGAAAATTCCTTGCAATCTTGTTTCCGCAATTTTTCTGTTTTATTATTATTATTCCTCTTCTTGCGTCTGTCTATCCTCTTTGCAACGGGATCGTTGATTTTTTTTTCTACTTTTGGTGCCTCTCGTTCCGTTAAAGAGGACTCCGAAGTATCGACGGAATACGCTTTTCCAATTCGTGCATGTTTGCAGTTTTTTTTTGGCGTTATTTTAAGACGGTTCTGTAGCTATGCAGATTTTTGTTATTATGGGGAATTTAAGAGGGGAGTTTGGTCGGAAAGGTTTTTTTTTGAGGGGACGATTAAAGAGGCGGTATTGTTGAACGGAGTTATGGCGTACGGAGAAATGGGAGAAAAGTGCATCGTTCGATCATATGGAAGTTTCGTTGTATGTTCGACATTTTTCTTCCTCGTGGAGGAAGCTTTTTTATTTTTAATCATTATTATTCCTCTTGCATCTCCCAATCCCTCTTGTTAGACTCGCTATCGGGGATCTTTGATTTTTTTTTTATTGCTTCTCGGTACATTAAAGAGGACTCTAAAGTATCGACTCGGAACGCGCTTTTCCAATACGTGCATGTTCGCAATTTTTTTCAATTAAAAAAAAGTATTATTTATTTGCAGATTTTGTCATTTTGAGAAATTTAAGTGTAATGAATTATCGAAAATTAGGTCGAAAAGATTTTACTGGGACGGGAGGATTAAAGCAGCGGTATTATTGAACCGAGTACGGCGTACGGAGAAATGGGGCAAGCGCGCATCATTGGATAATATGAAAATTTTGTTGTATGTTCAACATTCGTTTTTTTAATAATTATTATTCCTCTTCTTGCATCGCCCAATCAGATCGTTGATTTTTTTTCGTTGCTCCTCGTACCATTGAAGGCATCTAAACCTGACGTCGCGGAACACCTTTTTCCAAATCGTGCATGTTTGCAATTTTTTTTTGTCACAAGTAAAACAGTAAAATATTTTTCCAACTTTTGTCATTTTGGAAAATTTACGAGTAAAAAATTGTCGACAATTTGGCCTAAACGTTTGGACCAACCGTAACGACGCGGGGCCCCTTTTTCCGATTTGTGCATGTTTGCAATTTAAAAAAAAGTATTATAGTTTTGCAGGAAAATTTGTGAGGAAATTGTAGAAAATTTGGTCGAAAAGATTTTAGTTGGACGCTACGATTAAATCAGCGGTATTATCGAACTGGGTATGGCGTACGGAGAGATGGGAAAAGCGAGCATCGTTGGATAATATGGAATTTTCGTTGTACGTGCGAAAACATTGGAGCCTCGTTATTCCGTTAGGATCCTGCTTCCCGGTATTTTTCATCGGCGGCGATCGGACGAAAATGGGCGAGTCGGAGAGTGGGCGGGCGGTCCGTTGAACGCGATTACGTAATCAATAGATCCCACCCCTGTGTCGGCGAGGCTCTTGTGGCCCTGTGGCGTTCGCAGACTATGAGCCATCGATAACTTCTTCGGCAATTTTTTTAATTATTCTCTCACGGCCTCACTGCGGGCCGTGCGCTCGCGCCGCAACGTCCGCCCGTTTTATTCCTCTCCCGTCGCACTTTGTCGATCGCTTAATGAATTTATACGATAAATCATCGCGAACCGCGACTCCCGTTGTTCCGCGGCGGAAGAGTGTCTTGGAACGGTCCGCAATTTTTTCTATTTTTACTGACGAGATCCGAACGGCTGCGAAGAGTGATGAAGCATTATTTTCAGTGTCAGTGTCCTTCCTTATCTTAAAGGAGATCCATCGATTTCGGGAAGTATGCAAATTTTTTATTTATTTATTTTTTTTCGGTAATAAACATTTTTATAGAAAATAATCCACACTTGGTTATTCATGAACACTAAAAATTTAGCTTGAAAAATTAATGTATTAGGCCTTTTTTGCATAAACTGTTACTGAAATTTCAAACATGTGCGTTGCAATTTTACGGTAAAGTTTTCCTTGTTAATGAAAGTCTTTGTAAATTTCCGAGGAAAGATTAGCCATTTTTAAATCTGGTATTTCTATTTTAGAAATAAAAGTGTATTAATGTTTAACATAATGTAAGTAACGTAAGCAAATTTCAAGTCCCAGTACATTACATTTACGACTCAATTTACAGTGAATATATTCCAATCGTGTCCAATCACCGAATCCGAATTACGAAAATTGTTGTTTCAATATCATTTTATTTCTTATTTTCTTCTTTAAAAAACGCTGGAACTTGTTGCAATTTTCTTATATTCAAATCTGTCGATTTTGCTTCCTCATAGATCAAGCTTTGTTTTTTTTAGGTGATCGGAGCACCGTTCCAATAATCAAAAGTGAGGGATTTTCGAAATTACTTTTTTACCAAAAAAATAAACAAAGAAATAAATACACCCCTCGTTTTGTCTAAAATCTATGAATTTAAGCAATGTAATGCAATACTAAAAATACTAAAATACTAAAAATGGTACTAATGTAATGTAATGCAATAGTTAAAAAAAGGAAAGGTTAAACCCATAAAAAAAAAATCTTTTTTCCAAGGTCACAAGGTTAGGTGATGCTGCGGAATTTTTTACGACTACACGCTCCGACTCTTTTCTATCGCGCAGAGATAAGTGATACAGAGGATAATACAGATGGGGCGTCGTTCATAGGGCGAGGTTAAGGTCTCGTAATGGGATTATTTGCGCGCAAGATGTACTCGTGGGCGGGGGTGGGGGGGGGGGGGTGAAAAATCAATTCTCGACACTGAGCCTTCCTCAACGCGAACTGACAGTCCGGAGGTCAGCGAGGAGGTAAGAAATCGAGGGTGGCGGAAGGAAGGAAAGAAGGGTGCGCGTACGTACGTCGGCGATTTTTTTTATTTGCTTCTCTCCTTCACTCGGGCTTGTGTGGGAATGGCGAGGAAAAAAGCCCTCGAAGGTGTCGATGCAGCCTGTTAAGCCATCGATGACGAGCGGAGGGGCTTTGAAGACCCTGTAGCTTGTCGATTCGCAAGGTCGAACCGCTGCTCGCCGTCGAGAACTGCACAGCGTTGCACACGACCGAGGGAGACACACGCGAATCCCTCGGGGCAAGAATGCACATTTATAAATATATCGAGAAAACAATGCACGTTCGCGTACTTCTCGGGCAGCCATGAAAACCCCAACATTGCAGTGTATTTTATCGCAAAAAAAAAATAAACAATGACACTAATCGATCTAGGACAGACAATAAATTTTTCGTAGCTCAAAAACTTTTTTTTACAAATCTAATTTTCAACACCTTTAACAAAAAGTCTACAAAACACACACAGCTGAAAGACTACTTTAGATTTATTACAGATGGGCTAATTTTTTAATGATTTTATTTTGTCGCATAACTTACCGATAGATCGAATTGTTCTTTTCCATTTTAACGAGAAAATACTGAAATTTTTATTACGATTTTTGTTGATTTTTTTTTTCGAATTAGAGAACAATTTACACGAGTCTCTTGAGCCGGAGCGCCATGCCCGCTCGTCCATCAATCTCTGCCGTCTCGGAACTGAGATTTCATAACCGGAAGTGGAGACGTTGCCGTGCAGTCGAAGAACCACAAGGTACGTAATGACGCGTCCCGGCCCGAAGGTGAGCTTCGTATCGGGAATAATCGCCGACAAGTAACACGACGATTCACGCAATAATCCCCTCCGGATCCTATAATAGATTACGGAGCGCCCCGACGGGTCGTGAGAGCTATTTTTTGTGTTTTCGGCTCCTCGTCCGGGGAATAGCTGGATAAAAAGACATCGATGGAAGCGCCGAATTGGGGCATTCGCGCATCAAGGGCATCGATATATGCACACACATTCAGCGACACATCGAGCTTCCATCGATCACTATCCATACACTTTGTACACCCTAAAAAAAAAAATATGCAACTTAAAAAAAGAGTGTAAAAAAGAGAAAACGGAAACAGTTGCACGCAGTGGAATTTGGAAACAGTACCGAGAGGGTTAAAGGGGAGGGCGCCGGAAACTGCAGGTGAAACACGTGACCGGGTCACTAGGACGGACCGCTGTCCCATGTGTATCTGCATGTGTGGAACATGCAGGGAGCGCGTCGGCGGTGTGGCACGTGGCGTTCCCCAGTTTGCGCACACGATACCCAAAGTGTATATTTTTTATCGTGTTTATTTTTTTATTTTTTTATTTTTTTTTTTTTTGCAGCAGATACGGACACTAAAATTCAGCGAAGAGCGTCGGCGATACGTTGAGAAAGTTCGTTAGCAAAGTGGCGGAGAAATTATCGTTCGTCGATAGTGCAGAGGCGTAATTTTTCTTCGAGGATTGCGCGTCTCAAGAGTTTTGGCATGGGCTTGCGAGAAGGAGACCTTGGCGGATGCGTGAGGGAAGCGAGGCTCGGTTCTCGTGCTGCGTTTCTCGAGACGGAATGCGGGGGTTCATTCTTTCGGCCAGACAAAACCCACGATACAGCGAAACGATTGCAATTCCCACGCACATCGAACAGGCGCAAAGCCGAGCAGCCAGCAAGTAGTAAACGGCCAACGACGCGAGCAGGGTGACACGCATAAATTTTCACACACACACAAATGCAGCAAGTTTTAGCGAAGGATGCACATCGAACGCCTTGCAGGCCAATTATTAATTATAATCATTATAATCGTTATAATAATCAAATCGTTATAATCGTTATAATCGTTATAATCATTATAATCGTTATAATCGTTATAATCGTTATAATCGTTATAATCGTTATAATCGTTATAATCGTTATAATCGTTATAATCGTTATAATCATTATAATCATTATAATCATTATAATCATTATAATCGTTATAATAATTATAATCGTTTTAATCATTATAATCGTTATAATGATTATAATCGTTATAATGATTATAATCGTTATAATGATTATAATCGTTATAATGATTATAATCGTTATAATGATTATAATCGTTATAATCATTATAATCGATATAACCATTATAATCGTTATAGTTATTATAATCGTTACACTCATGGTTATCATTATTAATGTTATTGATGTTATTAATGTGATTATTATTATATTTTAATAATCGTTATTATTCGCAGCGGAGAAATTCGAGGGAAGAGCGAATTTCGCGAGCCGCGGAGTGAGGAGTAGCGAGGATGAACGATGAACGATGTGGACTCACCCGCCGGCAACCAGGATCATCTGCATGTTGCATGGGGGCGGCTGCTCTTGGTGCTTCGCTCTCGCTTTACTGTCAAAAAAAAGCGCGCTCCGCGCTATCCACTCACCTCACCCACCCCCACCCACTTGTGTATCCTCTCACTTTCCTTCACCTTTTCTCACTCCCAATCACTCTCCCGCCCGCTCTTCGCACCTCTTAAAACTCCCCCCTCTTTTTTCAATTTATTCAACCTTTTTTCTCCTCGACAATCTTCGAGAGTAATTTATTCGTAACACAAGGCTGTTGGCACACGATGGACGGGTTATCTCTGGCTCGCCGCGCGACGACTAATCGAGACCAATTAACGAGAGGACGTGCGGGGAAATACGACGAAAGCGTTGCCCAAATCCGAGAAGACGACCGGAAGCTTTGTTTACCGTGCTTCGCTGGATTTACGCAGTCGTAACGCGACTCGGCGCATGGGTGTGTGTGTGTGTGTGTGCTTTCCGTCAAACAATCCTAACAGCCAGTGTCGAGGCTCGATTCCCTCGACGAACCTCTAGTATTTAATCCCTCGAAAATTGTGTGTCTAGTTGTCGTTATTAATTTTTCTCTAATTAATTTTTTTTACGGAAGGACGGAGTGAACGGATTCGGAGTAGATGCGATTTGTGCTGGACGTGTAGAGTGGAGACGGGCTGCGGGCCGTTGGACTGGCTTGACTGCCGGAGGCTGGACTCGACCAGGCAGCGGGGAAACGCGAGCCGTGGAGCTGCTCTGCCTCGGGGCCGCGTTTGGCCCTGGCCGGGTACGGTGCTTCCGCCGCTTCCTTCCTTCTCGGCATTAATTCAAAGTCCGCCTGCTCTGCCGGGACCGCGAAAGGAAGAGACGGGAAGATTCGTGGTGCGGGTGTTTCGGTGTGCGGAGCGTCAACGGCAACCGGCAGCGCGTTGTCCTCCTGGTGCGGAATGAGCGGCGAGCGATCGACGGTGACGGGAAGAGACGGCCCGAGGATGGCGCGAGACAGAGGGGGGGGGCGGCGAAAGACGTGGATGACGGTCGATCGAAGACGAGTGGGAAGACGAAGAGGATGAAGAGCTGCCGTCCGGTCGTCGCTGACGAGCCTCTCGCTGGACCTCCGCGCTCACCGTCACCCAACGTGTCGGCCGGAATCCCCGATCACCACACTGTCACTCGCATCGTCCCCGCCGAATTCCTTGGCATTCCAGATTATCCGAACGATCCCCACCGGCCGTGCGACGACGCTTGTCGTCGTCGTCGCTGTTGTTCTCGTGTTCGTTCGAGCAGTTGACGCTGTTGCCGGTGCCGCTCGGCGGCTCGGCGGAGTCCTCGACGACGACGCTGACGACGGGCCTTGCGGTGGCGATGCTGTCCCTGCCGTTTTTTCGGCCGCCGGACAGCGGACGGCCAGTTCTCGTCAGCCCCGTGGTGGATCGCGTGGTGTGTCGGCCGCGTGAACGCGCGCCAGCACGGGTCGTCAACGGGCGTGCGTGCGCGCGCGGGCCACGTCGAACACGCCGCGCAACGACGACGAGCGCCCGCGGCCACCAGCTGACCGAGAAATATCACCCGATGCGGAAAGGAGGCGCACCGCGGAGCGAACCAAAGCCGGAGCTAACTGGGACGGCGACTCGGTGTGTAGTCTCGTGCGTGTCGCGAGCGTGCTTCCGTCTTGACTGCTCTCCCCGCGAGTCCCGAGGCCCGCGAGCCGACCTGGCGCTCGTTTCGGCGGTAAGGCGGCTCTCCCGTGCCTCCCGGAGGAAACCTCCTACGGCGGCCTCGAGTCCCGTAGGCGCGATCACGCTGGCGCGCGCGTTTCCCTCGCACGTAGGATTGTTGTCTCAACTTTTTCGTCTCTCGATACGTGTGGGTTGTGTGTGTGTGTTCGCGTGTGTGTATGCGGAGCACGTACACACTGACACAGAGACGCGACGCACACTCAGGCCATCGGGCTGGCGACGGTCGCGCCGACGATCGGGACGATGCGCGGCGAGGTCGCGGTGCACATGCACCGAGCGGCTCGCGAAGGGCGAAGAGGGAGCCGAGTCAGTGAGTCGGCTTTGACTGAATCGGCGATGGGACGGAGGGACGGGAGGGTCGCGAGGGTGGATCTGCGATCGGCGGGGCAGCGGCGGAGGGAAAGAACCGCGATGGTGAAAGTGTGGCGCGAGGAAGAGCACGGGCACACTGGTGGCGGGAGGGTGGAGAGAGGCGCGGAGGAAGTGAAAAACCGTGCACGAGACCGGGAGGAAGGGCTGGCCTGGGGGTGAGCGTGCAGCGCGGAACGTGACGACGAGGAAGCGAAGAGCCTCGGAAACCACCACTGACACCTCCTGTAAACTGCGACGACGACGTTTGCGACGGGTACGCGAGGACGGAGAGACGCGCCGGGGTGAGCTTTTGATTACGACAGTGAAGAGAGGAGCCCGCGCACCCCGTTACACCGTTACAACACCGGCGATAACGGAAAGCTCGCGGTAGTGAGCGGCTAGGAGGCCCCTCTAGGCTAAATAGGTTTGTGTCGGGTAGGTTGGACCTGGGATGGTTGGTCGGTAGGTAGCAGAGAATAGCGGCGGCGCGGTGCCAGGCGTCGCCGCACAGTTTCGGGAGGGCGCCACTCGCGCGGGAAAAGCTCGCCGCGCCAGTCGACTGGAGCGGGAGTGGGGGTAAGCGAGCTTGCTGGTAGCTTTGGCTCCGCGGGAGTGCGGAAGGGGTTTTGCGGGGTTGGGCGCGAACGGGGGGGGGCGGAAGAGGGGCGGAGGGGGGGGGGGGGTTTAGAGAGGGAGAGAGAGGTGAATGATGTATATGGCGAGTAGGGCAGGAGCGGGTCGGACTAGGAAGAAGGCGGCGCGGGGGGAACGGGAAGAGATCAGAGAAGTAAAAGCTCGGGAGACGAAGAGGGCGCGGGGAGGCTCAAGGCGGAGGGGCGAGAGAGACGGAGCACGGACCCGGGGGTCGGAGGGGGGGAGTGGGGCGAACGAGGAAGCCGCTATCAGCGTGGGGTTGCCGTCTCTCCACTCTCCAGTCGATATCCACCCCTGACAAGCAGTGGCCCTACCCTTACTCAACTCCACGCAATTCTGCTCTCGCTGCCTCCTCTCCCAAACCGCCCACCCTACACACAGTGTATCCCTATCCTGGTCCGCCGTTGGCGCGCTACTGGCGCCGCTAACCCGTCACTATATCCTCGAACACTTCGGGATCCTCTGGAGTCCGAGCCTCAACCTCGATCCTTCCCACTGGGTTACGGGGTGGGAGCCGCTCCTGCGACGCCGGGCTCAACGAATTTCTCGTTCGACGGAATTTCAATCGTCGACCGAGATCAATTTCTTCGGGCTCGACTTCGCCCGTCAATGTCGATGGGGCGAGTCGGTGTGCGCTTGGTAAGTGGAACCGCGTGGACCCGACGATGGATCGCACGAGGGCGAGACTCTTGCCGCGAAAGAAAGCATCTGCATCGCACTCGTTTCGCGGAAATTGGAGCAACGATACTGGCGATTAAACTTGCTTCGCGGTCGATGGGGAGTGAATCGGAATGGGGGGAGATTTTGGGAGAGAAATTTGGCCGCTGGGCGAGGAGTCATCGGGTTTTTTGGGGCGAAGGAAGAGGAATGGAGGAAGCGAGTTTTTAATCCAATTGCCGTTCCAACTGGACTACGTTCAACGAAATGCAGATCGGTCCGTCTGGCTCGAGACCTTCGCGCAGTTCAGAGCTCGATTCCCGAGTTCCGGTTAAATTTCCTCCGTGAAACGACGGGAAAAAAGAACCGGTACACAAATAAGGAAGAGCAAAACAAAAATGCATGCGGGGTGTATCCGTCATCTTAATACTGTTTGTTTATTCCGGACGGGCAATTTCCAGGGGCCGCGGGGCTGGAGTGACGTCGCCGCAAACCGCTGCCGAAACTACTGCCTTACATGCGGCTTGTAAGCTTGCCAAAAATAAAATCGCCACGGGGTAGCCTGAAAGCTACGTACTTCTCCTCCACTACGACAAAGGCGAATCTCGTTTCGCTCAGTTACTGTATGTATATATATATATATATGTATACATATATATACACACATATATATATACATATATATAGACATAGCTGTAGTATAAGGAAGTGGGATGGAGCGCGGCAGGATGGCGGAAGAAGAACACAGCAGGGATCGTTGAGCCATTCGTTCCGATCCTTGGTGCATCCGCGTCTCCCGACTACCGAGGACGAAGCAGAATGAAGAAATCCATTGCGGTCAGCGGCTCCGACGGCGAAATCCTACCTGACACCAAAAAATGTCATCTTTATTTTTTTAAATTGAATTCTCTCCCCCGAATGATCCTTATCGTCGCTCTCAAGGCGTCCACGAAAAGGCGAGTATCTCCGACTCCGGAGATACTCGAGGAGCCATAGGGGAGAGTGGGGAAAAATGGAACAGTGGGGCAAAACGGCGCAATCAGCATGAATCGATAGGGCAAAATGGGACGTCCTAAAATTATGGGAAAATTGCGTTATCGAAGAGGCAATTTTCCGATCATTTTGGGACGTCCCGTTTTGCCGCATCGATCCGTCCCGATTGTTGGTGCCGTTTTGCCCCAATGTCCCGTTTTCTCCCGCTCAAAATTCTCGAGAAAACTTCACCTGTCGGAAGCAGCAGGCGCGAGGAAATCAATTCGCTCCATCGATAACTGATTTAAAAAACCCAAAATCCATCGGCACGATTTTTAGAAAATTAAATTTTCAAAAAATCTAAAATCCATCGGCACGATTTTTAGAAAATTAAATTTAAAAAAAATCTAGAATCCATTGGCACAATTTTCAGAAAATTAAATTTAAAAAATATCTAAAATCCATCGGCTCGATTTTTAGAATGTTAAATGAAAAAAAAAGTTACTTCCATCGGGCGTCTATTGTATAATACGAATCGCGAGCGATTTACGCTCCGTTCGTCCTCTGTGTCGTAACTCATGCATCTGATGCTCCGGAGAATGTGTTCGGTTTCTCTCCCTCACTGTCGCACCGCGTACAATAAGCAGGCGCGTCAACGAGCGTTCATGCATAGAAATCCGAGAGAGCTCGTGTATCCCATTAATCGGTTGCGATGGGAAGGGAGGAGGGAAAGAGGGGGGGGGGGAGGGGGGAAGAGCGAAAGAGACGCAGAAGTAGCCCATTGGAGCGCGTCGACACGAAAAGCTCACACGAGTGAATAACCCGCTCGCGTATACGGGCGTGCGTCAAGATAAAAGCGATAACCCTGTTGTACTATTTTAATCAATGGGACACGCGTAGGGGACCATTCGAAAAGGGCGTCGGGACGGTCGGACCGCAGGGCTATTCTCGTCACACCTCGGGTGGGTTGCACTGTCATATATCATGATCGCTACCTGTTGTTGCGAAATACCCATCAATTCGTGATACAATCCGTCGATGTGATTTAAAGTCACATCCGAGCCAAAAATAACCGAGGTCGGTCTTTCTTTCCGTCCGCGTCTCACGAGAGGAATCCCTAACGTGCGTACTCCGGTGTTTGCCAACATAGCGCATAAAGAATTCAACTCGATTCGCGGGAGGAATCGATTCGACGATCAGTCGCGTTCCCACCGGCCGAAATTGTCCGCGGATATTTTTGGATCATTGTTGGGTGTTTGTTTTCTTTTTTTTTTTTATTACTGGGATCAAGGTCCTCGTGACGGGGAGCTTGAATTTGCCAAGACGCAAGCTTCGAACGATTCGAATGACGAGATAAAGTGCTGAAAAAATTGGTAAAAATTCTCAGACGTAGCTTGAAGTTTTGTTTTTTTGATAAGGCAGTAGAAAATTTATTACGAATATCCGTATCGTTTTTGTGTTTAAATCTTCCAAAAACCTATTTATTTATTTTTTTGGAAATGGTTCGTTCACTTTTTTGAACACGAATGAATTTTTTCAGATTTTTTAATTCAGTTTGGATTTTTTTTTCATGAGAAAAATATGTAGGTCACAACATTCAAAGTGAATTAAAAAATCTGAAAAAATGCATACGTATTCAGAAAAGTGAACGAATCAATTGCATTTAAAAAAGTTAGGTTTCCGCGAGATTGAAAAATTTTATTTTCCATCGATTTGTTAATAACATTTTGGAATGATTTTATGCAAAATGAATCATTTCGGCGCCTTTAATATGCTTGATTTTCTTCAGATTTTTATACCATCGAGAAGTGTTTGCAATTCCCTCTCATTTCTCTGAAACTTATGCGAAGACCATACCCTCTTTTAAGGACAACCTTAAAAGAGGGTATAGTCGTTTGCGATCGAAAAAAGTCCCCGGTAAAAAGTAGTTGAAGGGTTAAGGTTGCAATGACATGCAGGACCGCTGCTGGCTAACGTCGGGTCGACACTGGCCGACAATGTGCCAATACTGGCCCTATGCGACGCTCCAACTGGGGAAGTCGGAGAGGTGAACGGATGTTTGGCGTTTGAACGATTTCCTTGTTTAAATGATTAATCCGTCGTTCGCTGGTACGTCGGATATGCATTGACTTTGCGAGGGAAAGATGATTTCTTTTTCGTTTCCCTTTTTGTTTTTCGATAATTAATAATAATTATCGAGATTTTTATATACGCCTGCATCGACCTCGAACCGTTTTCTTAATCCTAGTCAATAAATTTATTTATAGTTATATTACTGGTAATTTCGTTGAAAGAATAAATAAATAAATATATATATATATATATGTGTGTGTGTGTGTGTGTGTGTGTGTGTGTGTGTGTGTGTGTGTGTGTGTGTGTGTGTGTGTGTGTGTGTGTGTGTGTGTGTGTGTGTGTGCGCGTGTGTGTGTGTGTGTGACAAACTTCCGACGTTTCTATACCACGTCTCCTTCAATATCCTGTCCCCGAAACAATAAAGTATCGTGCTTTCCTGATCAATCCCTCCTTTGACCGTGGCCCGAGAGATCGACATTTATTTTAATTGGAGAGCGGGCGGAACGCATTCTATCGGTTTTTACGTCAGCCTCGACTACTTCAAATAATCGCGTTTCCAATCTCTCGTCTCGCTGTCACGAGATTGCCTTCTGAGAATTTCCGATTGACGAAACCATGAAAAATCAAGTTCATAAACGATGGCCATGAAGATACCTGCACGAGACTAAATTTCGTCGAGTTATAACTGCTGTGTTTTTGCATCTCACAAACTTTTCTTGGCGAAGTTCACTTGGAGAATAAAATTCTACAAGTAAACAATTTTTTTTGCTTCCCAAAGTAGGGCATCGACACTCGCCAAAGATGAAATTTGATGTCATGCAGATATCTTCAGAAATTACCATGAAGATATCTGCACGAGACTAAATTTCGTCGAGTTTTACCGGCTGTATTTTGCAACGCACAAACTTTTCTTGACGAAGTTCACTTGGAGAATAAAATTCTACAAGTGCACAATTTTTTTTGCTTCCCAAAGCAGTGCATCGACACTCGCCAAAGATGAAATTTGATGTTATGCAGATATCTTCAGCAATTACCATGAAGATATCTGCACGAGACTAAATTTCGTCGAGTTTTACCGGCTGTATTTTGCAACGCACAAACTTTTCTTGACGAAGTTCACTTGGAGAATAAAATTCTACAAGTGAACAAATTTTTTTGGGTCCCAAAGCAGTGCATCGGCACTCGCCAAAGATAAAATTTGATGTCATGCAGATATCTTCAGAAATTACCATGAAGATATCTGCACGAGACTAAATTTTGTCGAGTTTTACCGGCTGTATTTTGCAACGCACAAACTTTTCTTGACGAAGTTCACTTGGAGAATAAAATTCTACAAGTGAACAAATTTTTCTTGGGTCCCAAAGCAGTGCATCCACACTCGCCAAAGATGAAATTTAATGTCATGCAGATATCTTCAGAAATTACCATGAAGATATCTGCACGAGGCTAAATTTCGTCGAGTTTTACCGGCTGTATTTTGCAACGCACAAACTTTTCTTGACGAAGTTCACTTGGAGAATAAAATTCTACAAGTGCACAATTTTTTTTGCTTCCCAAAGCAGTGCATCGGCACTCGCCAAAGATGAAATTTGATGTCATGCAAATACCTTCAGAAATTACCATGAAGATATCTGCACGAGACTAAATTTCGTCGAGTTTTACCGGCTGTATTTTGCAACGCACAAACTTTTCTTGACGAAGTTCACTTGGAGAATAAAATTCTACAAGTGAACAATTGTTTTTGCTTCCCAAAGCAGTGCATCGACACTTGCCAAAGATGAAATTTGATGTCATGCATCAAAGATATCTGCAGAGCCGTCGTAAACGCACAATTCAGTTCATCTAACGCAGGAAGTCGAGACTGTCTTTGTATTTTCATTATTTTTATTCTGTATCGGTGAAACAGTGCAGTTGGGAATTTAACGGTGCGATTCGCTCGAATTTGGGTGTCAACGATGGGAAAGGAGAAATGGAAGAAAAAAAGAAATAAATCGGAGCAGTGACAAGCGAAGAGAGCATCGAACGGGGTTGGAGTAAAATATCGATAGCGAGTGTAGGCTCGTACGGAGGTAGAATCGACGTTTCTCTCGTCCGAACCCGAGTGAGCATCCCCGTTGAGCTCCGGTATGCTAGAACTGGCTGTTTCAGCACGCGCTTGCCAATTCCAAATCCACTATCAATGGCGCTTAGCGTGACGACCACAACGCCAGTAGCCGTGCCAGAGAGAGATAACGACGCCCTAATTACGTTCGTCCACCTATCTCGGTAACTACGCCTGACACCGACTGTTTCTCCTGCAGTTTTCGCGGGCCATTTACTCGCGTCCGGACAATGGGCACGTGCATGTTCGTGTCTTTCGCCCAAAAGGCTCGTACGGGTGAGTGGGGCGCAGTTTGCAGTTTTTTTCTGAAGCCGAATGGCCTTTTCCTGTTAAGAAGTAGTCACTGTTCCGTAGCTACAGTCGCGATGGACAAATTTGGTCAAAGCATTTTGACCAAATTTGAAACAATATTTTTAACAAAAACCATTAGATGAAGAAAGTAATCACTGTTCCGTAATTAGAGTCGCAATGGGCAAATTTGGACAAAGCCTTTTGACCAAATTTGAAACAATATTTTGAACGAAAACAATTAGATGACTATGGTAATAAAAAATGCGTTTGAATCCAATGAAGATTCGGGCGAGGACGTTCAAGTAAATATCCTTGGTCGCACGAAATATTGTAATTCGTCAAAAATATTTTGGTGAAACCATCCTAAAAATTGGTGATTGATTATGTCAAGACCTTTCATTTTGTACATTAATGCACAAAAATTTATCAACAAATTATTTAATTTTTTTAGAAACCAGAAAACCTTTCTTTTCCTCTTTTTAAATGAATTTCTTGATTTTTTAGAGTTTATATGAATTTTAGGAAGTTTATAAAAATGTTCAAATTCTCACTGAATCTGAAGTTTGGCTGGGAATGTAAGGACACCAGATACATAAGGACGGGTTTTTATTTTCAAACCCGAACAACCGACTTTGTCGCTTATTACACAAGATTGTTTTTACGAAACTTCGTATTCCGAGTTTACGAAATGATTTTTTACTGTGCGATGGGGAACAGTGCGCGACCGGTGAGGGAATAGTGTGCTGAGTCGGGTGGACCATCGGATACATCTTTCTTTTTTCTATTCCTCGCCATCGTCACCCTCACACTTTTGACCCGCAATAACTGTATAATAAAACATCGCAAAGTACCCCGGAAAACAGTTGAAACACTGTTCCCCGCGGAATTTCTTTTTTTCATGACACCAAATCCGATGTTCGCCTGTACAACGGTCGTACCTCCGCCTACACGGTTATACCTCCACATGAATCTTTTATGAGATGAAACTGAGGGTCTGACATTTTCTTGTTTTTTTTTTTTTTTTTTCTATTTCTTTCACCCAACGGAGTTGGTTGCGAATCGCGAGTGAACAGTGCGACCCACGGCACACTGCGCTGCCCCGTAACACATTGGAATTACCGAAAGTGGGCCAAAAGAAAAAAAAAATAGAAATTCTAAAAATAGAGTGTTAAGAGAAACGCGAAAAAAACTGTCCATAGCGCGTAAAGTCCCGGGAGCGGAGATCGGGATCAGTGCGAGAACAGGAGAAATACGAGCGAGGAAATCCGATTTTGAAGAGGAAACGAGGGAAGAGCAAATAGATTCCAGCAAAAAGAAAATAAGAACAAATATGTAGGATATGCGACATTTTTTTCTTGTTTCTTTCTCTCGAGGACTCTTATTCGCATGAAGAATGTATACCCGGAAATGCTGAGACTGGACTCCGGAAGGAATTCCGAGCGAAACAGGATGAGAACAAATGTAACTTCGAGTCGACGGATTTCGCGTCCAAGCGAACAGACGCGTGTCCTCTAAAACAAATCGCTGTTCCATTGCTACTATTAACAAGCATATTTTTTTTCTCGGAGAACAAACTCGAGTATGTTAACTATATTTGATATGCTCGAGTGTAAGTTCGTGGAAGTGAGCGAAGAATAAAGATCCACGCGGGTTAAATAAAAGTTGCGAAGTCTCCTTATTTCTACACAATTAACCCCTCAAGTCCCGGGAACTTTCTGCCGATTTCAAACGACCATGCCTTCTTTTAAGCACCAAAACGATACGGAACTTCGTAATACATTTTTCTTCTGCGTTATCAAAAAAACAACACTTCAAGCTACTTCTATGAATTTTTGCAGATTTTTTTGAGCACATTAACTTGTTCTTCGGATCGTTCGAAAGTTGCAGACAGAAAAAAAAATTTGTTAAAATCCAATAAATTTCGATCTTCAAATGACGTTTATTGAGATAAAATAAATGTTTACTTGACTTCACGAAATCCTTATGAGATTCAAATAACGGCTATTCTTTAGTGTAACTAAAAAAATTTAGTCAAAGATTATTTATGCGACTTGCTAAATTGTAATTCCTCATTGGACAACTGATTAGTGAAATCGTGCGTCTATAACGACTCAGTATGCTTATTTAATAAATAAATTACTTGACATAAATATCCGTATTATTAGATCCAAATAAACATAATTAAACAATAAGAATAACTATGAAACAAATAAATATATTATAAATTAATAAACCCTCTATTAGCTCATGAGGCAAGTAAACATTCTTCTTCCTCCTCAATAAATGTTCTCTCATTCGAATAAACTTTTTTTTCAGTCTCTGCGTCTTGGTAAATTCCAGGACCTCGTTGAACAAGCATCCGGTACGCGAAGGGCAAAAAAAAAGTGCATGCCGATAATACCGGAGTGTACGGGAGGAGCCTCGAGGAAAACCCGCCTCAGGATCGATGTTGATGGGATAACGAGGGAAGGGTAATTGCTCGCGGAAACTCGGCAAGTAGAGTCGATCCTGTGAGGTGCGAATCGTGCAGTCGATAGCGGTGACTTCGGGGCGCGTGCAGCACCGCCGCCGCCCCGAGTTTCAAGTGGCGTGGGTTCGGTGGTACGAGTGCGTTTGCCAGGTGAGAGCGTCATAGAACCGACGCGAGGGTTCCAAAGTGACGAGGGTGTTTGGCCGGGTTGGTAGGGGCGGATGAGGAGGAGAACACGGTCATTATCCGGCGTCGCGTGGAAATCAACGGGGCAGATTACACAAGCCGGGCGAGGATAGATAGGTACGACGGAACCGGTGTCTGTCGGTGGATAAGATGTGTATGCGCCTGTATACCCAGTCCACAATTGCCATTGCAGAGCTGCAGGCACCGCCGTCGCCCTTCCCGACTTCCACGACCATGACCGAAATTCACCCACTCCGCGCGAAACCGGCTATGAATTTCCGTCGAGAGCTAATATCCTCGACTGAACTGGCGAAATCGTTGCAAGTTTTTAAGAGGCCGAGATCGTCGAGGCGAATTAGATTGAGGAAGGGACTAACGGATCGAAATAATGTGGCCGGGTGCGCATTCCGGCCAATGAAAGCCAATTATGAAATTTGAGAGAAAAAAAAATCTATCTTCGATATTCAGCGCTGATTTAATTTTCTTTTTTTTCCAACTGTGTTCGGCAAAGACTTTGGACCAAATTTGAAACGTTGTTTTAAACTAAAATAATTAGATTCGTATTGGTATTGGTAACTCTTGGTAAGGAATTTAAAAAATGGCAAAATGTCCCCTTATATGGGGAACCGTGTGCCATTTTTTTCTAAGTGGAATAATCCGGCACTGTTGAGGAATATCCACTGTTCCGTAGCTATCGACGTAATAGTCGAGGCCTTCGGAACAAATTTGAAGCATTATTGTAGAGAAACACAATTAGATTACCAAGACATAGATAATCTTAATCAGGAGTAAAAAAAAATAGCACACTGTGCTCCATTGGTGGGGAAGAGTATGCAGGCTTTTTTTAAAGCCGTATAGTGTTTTCCCGTTAAAAAGTCATCACTGTTCCCCAACTATGGGCGTAATGGGCGAAGCCTTTTGACCACATTTGAAACCTTAATTTAAATGAAGACTATTAGATTACTAAGACATTGGTAATTCTTTATGAGGAATTTAAAAAATGGCACAATGTCCCCGATGGGGAACGATGGGCCATTTTTCCCCAAGTTGAATAATTCGTCCCTGTTAAGACATATCCACTATTCGGTAACTATCGACGTGATAGTCGAAGCCTTCAGAACAAATTCAAAACGTTATTTTAGACAAACTCAATTGGATTACCAATCGATAATCTTAATCAGGAATCAAAAATGACACACCGTCCCCCATCGATGGGACGGTGCAATGCAAGCCTTCCGAACAACTCTGAAATGTAGTTTTAGACAATAGTAGCAAGATTAACAAGGAATCGGTAATCTTAATGAGGGACGAAAAAATGGTACTATTTGCCTTTTTGACGAATAACAAAAAAAAATGCACATCCGTCCTTCCGAGCATAGCTCTAATGCGAATTGTCGGTCGTATTGAATAGGCTCGCAGGATAATTATCGATCTCTGTCCCCGTGCCGATATCATGAGATATAATCCCCGAGTCAATAGGAGGCTGGCATACCGAAGCGTGGATGTAATTATCCCGACTGCCGTGTCCCGTCTTGGGATGCTCATGGCTGTTTGCGCGGTCGCGCGGAATGAAATCATTTGATATCGATTTATTGATCCGCAATGGGGTACGGCTATATAGCGTTGGAGCTTGCGCTGGATACAATGGTAACCAATATCGTCCTCCAAGGACATTCATGTACCATTCGTATCGTTGCGTTACTTCGACCGGGCGAAGTGCGATGGGCGTTCGGATATTCGATGAATTTACGAAATCGAATGTCCGATCTGTCGGTGACGGGAGTCCGGGCAGATTTATGCCGGCGGCCTGGCGACGATTATACTAGATTCCACGATATCGATGGAATTTCATCTCGTTAAGCCGTTTAAGGTAGTTAAGTGCAGGTTAGTTAGTCAAACGATAATTGTATTATGGAAATTCTGAAGTATGGCTATTTAAGTTTTGCAAAAATCTGTATTGTGACGAAGTATTAGGGTAAGTCTGGGTGATATGACCACGCGGGTGATATGTCCACCATTAACCCTTTCGCATGTTTTCACCTTCTTTCGCTTTTCTAGGCCTAATCGACTACCATTATTACTATGGCCATATCACCCGTAGTGTTCGGGTGATATGACCGATCGGAAATATTTATTTATAGAGCTGCAATTAAATCACGCATCGAAGATATCAAAAGTTTTTAGCGAATTACTTCAGTTCGATGTTTCTGGAGTTGGTTATGACCAATTTTAAAGGTGTTTTTGACGTTAAAACTTCCAAGTTTCATTGTCTTAAAAAATCATGGCCATATCACCTCGACTTACCCTATTTGGCATGTCCTAACATACTAACATTCTTGAGGAACTGTTAAATATTAAGACGCAACGAATTTTGGCGCATGTAGTTTTATCGGCGTAAAATTTGGACGCAACAACGCAACCTACGAGAAATGTGTTTAAACAGAAAGTTTATCACTACAATTACACGATTGATAATAAATTAGCAAATTATTGATTCTTACATAAATGCGACGTATGCTTGCGGTCCACCGGTCTAACCTAATGGCTCGACACAGTCAATAAACCAGTCACCTCGAATTCATAATGTTTGCAATATAGATACAGAGTGTGACCACTGCAGGCAGATTAATCGGTGATATTAATTACAGAATTCTCATTGAAACATTCCGTAAAGCCAATATTTTGGCATGTAATTTCAATACCCGAAATTTCCTGAACGGATTACGATTATTGTTTCTACATTCATCTAACTGCGAAATACAATCAAACTGAACCAAAACGCGATGATGGACGTTTTTCAACAAGAAACCATGCTAAATCTATCGACTTCGGATTTATTTATTTAACGTAAATAGCCGATAACATTAAAGAAATTTTCGGATTTTGATCCTCTATGCATGTTAGAAAAATGCAAAAAATCTGGCATCGTACCCAATGACCAAGTTCGTGCTTTTACGACCTTAACGATCGCTGGGAGGAAAACTTTTGAAGAATTGCAGTTCTCAAGTATTGTTATTGGAAAAAAGGGTTTATCGTGATGTCGGTGCATTGTTCGTGCAGGAACGGCAGTTGCACGGACAGCACGCGTTGGTAATGTGATTAGTAGGAGAGCCCGATCGAGAGGATAAGACGGTGCGGTAAGAAGCCGTACGATATGGATCGGAGATCGCGAACGCCCGGAAAGTCTATCAAGAAGTACCGGCTATTTTCAGCTCGACTACCTAACTTACTTAGGTTATACTCCTTGT
This sequence comes from Ichneumon xanthorius, assembly GCA_917499995.1. Lineage (NCBI taxonomy): Eukaryota > Metazoa > Arthropoda > Insecta > Hymenoptera > Ichneumonidae > Ichneumon > Ichneumon xanthorius. Next base: position 11,008,050 of record OU824205.1, on the reverse strand, counting down.
TTAAATCCTCGAGCGTTAAGTATCGCTCGGGGTTCGTAAATCACCGTTAAAATCCAATTTCATTTAAGCGATCGGCGGCCCGACGGCGACGGACTGCCGTCCCGAGCCAAGTGGAATGTCTGAGCCTTGCGGAAGCTTACTACTTGCTGCATCTACCGACGGGGTGACACTGGTACCCTCCCCCCCCCCCCCAATCCCCCTCCCTCCTCGTGCGTGGTTGTTCTTCGCACGATGCACATTAAATAGTGTAGGGTAAGTCAAGATGATATGGCTATGATTTTTGGCCGTGAATGTTTCGGATGCCAAACTAAAAAGCCTTGAAAAAAAAACCTTTAAATTTTGGTCGTAACCAACTCTAGAAACATCGAAATGGAATACTCAGAACTTTCGATACTTTCGATACGTGATTTAATTGCAGCTACATAAATCTATATTTGCTTGGTCATATCGGCCGCACATTATGGGTGATATGGTAATAATTATGGGCCATAGTAATAATGGTAGTAGATTAGGCCTAGGGAAATATAGAGGGATCGCACAAACATGCCTTAGTATATTTTATGTTGTCTACACGAACTACAGAAAAACAATAATTTCCTCCGCCTACACTGAGAAAAAGGTTGGTATTTCCTACTATAACGAATAGTTCCCAGGGGGGACGTCTATATAGATAGTTTGTGATAGTATTTACTCAATTGATTAAACTATAATTATAGTTACAAATATAATTTTTGGTCATTTTCGTAACTGTAAAATGTAGACGTCACCCCCTGGGAACTATTTACTATGTAAGTTTTTCTCAGTGTAATGTTTCGGATGCCAAACTAAAAAGCCTAGAAAAAAACCTTTAAATTTTGGTCGTAAGCAACTCTAGAAACAGCGAACTGGAATACTCAGAACTTTCGATACTTTTCGTGCGTGATTTAATTGCGGCTACATAAATAAATATTTGCTCGGCCATATCAGCCCCAATAGTGTTCCTATGAATTTTTCTGGTTTTTGTTTGTAGCCCATTTTACCCCGGGTCCTCTCGATAGGGGAGCGATATCGATTTTTCATACAAGATTCGTCGCTCTTCGAGAAATGAATTTTCCTCCACTAGCTCTCACTTCGGTTTTTTTTTCTGTGTAAATTAAATGAGAGGTTGCCTAGACGCTAATTAATTCGCGTTCGCAGCTATGTTTTGACCGAGTTAAACCGGCGACAAATAATTTCAGTTCGGCTCCTTTGTGAAAACAGCGCGAGAAAGGTTGCGGACCGGGTACGGCTGCGTCCTCGAAGGGGCAATTTTACCGCCTCGCCGCTGGCTTTGATGATATTATAGCGTATTCGAGCGATAACGAAATTTCTGAACATCTCCCAAGAATCGAGACGGCAAAATGAACACGCGAGCCAAAGTAGATTCGTTCCGAGATATTTTTAAAAAATTGAAAAAGTACACTTTGAGCCATTGTCCATGTTGCCCCACATTCCCTCAAATTCCCTCACATCCCCAAAAAAAAAAAAAAATTCCATCCACGCCTCAAAATTGCATTCCCACCATCGAAAGGCAATGCTTCGGACAGTCGGAATGCAATTTAGTGGTACCGATGGAACACTTTCTTCTTGTTCAGCGATTTTTTGAGTGTCTTGCGTTGCAACCGATCCGTTTCAACAACGAGACCGGATATAACGCCAAACACTTTCGTCCCACGATAAATGACTCGTGGTTTTGGTAAGCAATTTCCTTCGAGCCGTTGCTGCACACCACCCACGAATTACTGAAACGAAATGCCCCCAAGCTCGCAATATCCGCCGCCATAATTCTCACAAAAGTGTCTTCGAATCGCGGTGTATTAGTGTACAAAACGTGAATGGTAGGAAGAAGCGCGAAGGAGCGGTATCCACGAAGCGTTGAACTCGGCCGGATGGCGTGGCGAAAAGTTGTTTCGTAAATCACCGTCCGAAGTGGATATACGTGGGGGTAGAAAAAAATGTCCCTTATCCGTTCGAGACTTCGGATACGGAAGGGGGAAAGCAGTGGGCGGTCCCATTTTATCCGCTTTCCGAAACTTTGAGTGGCATTTCCCCTCGTCGTATTCGCGGCACTCGACGAACGACAGTCAATCCGAAGTGCCGAAAATCGAAACAAACGAGCTGAGTCGATTCGGGGTTTGAGGTTTGGTGGGTCGGAGGGGGGGGGGGGGGGTGAAGGGGGGTGGAAACGATGGCAACCGCGTAGGCGTGAAGAGGTCCCCTAGATAAATGCCTAGAACTGTCGCGAAGGGTTTCCATTGCGGCGTGGTCGAAATTCCTGCGTCGCTTCGAAGAGGGGAAACGAAGGGGGTTGGAGAAGGGGCGGCAGGGTGGGGGCGGGGAGGGGGAGGTACGAGCGCGCGACATGCCGGTATCGAGTAAAGGATATATATTTGGTAGCATCGCGGGAATCAACTCGAACAGCAGGAGCAGCAGCAGCCGGGTCGACTACCGAACGTGTCGTGAATTCTTCAGTGTCTCAACTAGGCCCGCTCGCGGGACGCGCTGCGAAGAGATAGCCTACATCGATATTCCCTTAGCGAAGTTATACCGAGCGCCGCGAACTCCAATCCAAGTTTCCGCATGGCGCACGGCTTCGCAACTCGGGCGGGTGGGGTTGGGGGGGGGGGGGGGGGGGGGGGTAAAAAAAAGGTTACTTTTTGGTACCAGCATGATCTCGATCGACTGCATATGGCGTCGGTGGATGCAAGGTTGTCGGTAACTAGAGGGGGGATTCTTGTGCGCTATGCACTGAGAGAAGGATCTAGTAAATTGGGTAAACCGGCCAATGAATGGACAGTTAACCGGCCAATGAATGGACAGTTAACCGGCCAATGAATGAGGTTTTTTATGCACTTGCTCTTATGGAAAGTGGCCATTCATTGGCCCTGTCCGTTCATTGGCTGGTTTACCCTATGACTATATCACTTGAGAGACAATACCACAGCACATAGTACTAGGGAACTGGGGCGCCACCTATGGTAGGAAGTATCGGATTTATAAGAATTTTTCACGGATACTATGGTAAAAATTCTTTGGAAATCTAAGACTTTCCACCATAGGTGGCGCTCTAGTGCCCTACTACTATGTGATATGGTAATTGTTCTTAGATGATCAGTAGTTTTTTTACTAGATCCTTCTCTCAGTGTGCAAAAGGTGGTTATGTGGCCCCTGCTTCGGTTGCTTAAGAACATGGGATATACCGCGGTCGGTAATGAAAATTGTAATCAACTTTTCTAAACCGGGCGTGCGTTCAAAGTCAAAAGAAAAGCGTGATATTCGCTTCTGATGAGACTTTTCTTTTGACCGTGGCTACCGAGACCCGTGAAAAAACTTTATTAGAGTTTCTGATACCGACTAAGCCCGGTTTGGGTGCGGACGAACGTGTTTCACATAACGTTAATGATGTTTGGGCCAAAAGACGTTTCCGTTCGATCGCTATAAAAGATGGCTACTTTGCGGGCAAATACAGACTGAATAGTTTACAATTTTTCCAGATTTTTTGATAATGTAATTTTTTAGTAATGCGCGTGCAAAGCTAAATAAGGCTTTTCGGAAATCGGTCGGTAGCCACAAAAAGTAGCGATTTTTTCCCCACCGATTTCTGTTAGATTCGAATAAAAAACCTACTACAGATTGTGTCCAAATTTCAAGAACATTCGCAGTTTTGTTTCTGAGATAAATTCAATAAACGGAAGACTCTAGCCTCTAGTTTTAACTGCGTTTCTCTCTCGCGCACTGACTAACGCGGTCAACAGAAACCCTCCCCTTCCCCTCCCGCGATTATGGCCCAAACATCCTTACGAGGGGGATCGATATCAGGCGTAAAATCGTTATAATCGTCTTTTATTAATAATTTTTTTTACCGGCAATAACAAAAGCATAAAGACTGCTCGACACTGCGTTGCCAATTATTATCTTTCTTTTTTATTTTCTTCTTTTTTTTGGTGACCCAGTTTAGTCGCAGGGTGACTAGGCAATTAGAACCGGAGAAAACAAGTGATTAATCGATAGTCGTGCTTCGGCGAATTTCGAGTATTTTCTAGTGAGTCATATCGGCGCTAATAACTACGGAACTATAGAGATATGCGATTGGTCGAGAGGTTTCGCTCGAAGTTTCGAGTGTTGTACATCGGAGCAGTATCCGTCTCTTAGGCGGGTGTACTCGGGGTGACAACCGCAACGCAGGATGTGCACCACCGAGCGCGCGCGCGCGCACACGTACGTGGAACGGCATAGCGCACAGTGGTATATACAGAGCCAGGGTCCTGGCATCCTGGCCAAGCACGCAGTGACTCTCAGACATATGTGCTCACGTAGCGTAGGGTGGCCCAGTTTCACGATCATCGAGATCCCCACGCGTCACGACCTACTTCGAGAAGAACTTGATGAGCCGACGGACGTGCCCCACCACTAATGTTCAATCTTCGACCCTTCATTCCCCTGGTTAATCCTTTCCGGCATTAACATAACGAATGCGATCGGTCGCCGCAACGTTTTCCTTTGTAACGCAATCCTAAAAATAAACTATAAATATTGCATTTTTTCATAAGGCTTTTCATTATGTTTTTAATACACTGTAAAAAAAAGTGGTAAATTTAATGTACCGAACTGGAAGTTTTTACGCACAAACTGGCGCATTAAATTTAATATACAATTGTTATGAAAAATTAATATACTTTTTCGTTGAAATTACAGTAAATTATTAAAAATAAAGTATTTCCAATGTTTTCAATACACCGAACATTCATTTTTCATCACAGTTGTACATGAAAGTTAATTTACCAGTTTTTGCATAAAAACTTCCAGTCCGGTACATTAAATTACATACCAATTTTTTTTGTAGTGTAATGGTTTTCATACACCGATAAAAAATGGGTTTATATCGACTAAAGATTCGGGCAGGAACGTTCAAATAAATATTTAGTTGGTCGCACAAAATATTTTAATGCCACAACGATATTTTGGTAAAATCAACAAAAAAATTGTTGAACTGACCATTCCTTCAGCTGTACCAACAAAATATTGATTTGAACGTCCTTGTCCGAATCTTTAGCTAATTCAACCGTATTTTTTTGTCAGTGCAAAGTTTTTCATCATGTTTTTCCTAATATTTTTCATAGTATTTTTCATAGTATTTTTCATAATATTTTTCATAATACTTTTCATAATATTTTTCATAATATTTTTCATAATATTTTTCATAATATTTTTCATAATATTTTTCATAATATTTTTCATAATATTTTTCATAATATTTTTCATAATATTTTTCATAATATTTTTCATAGCATTTTTCATGACGTTTTTTACGATAGTTTCAATAATGTTTTCGATAATGAACGTTTCCCTGGACCCGCCATATTAACTAAAAATATTTCCCGAATAATGTTCCCGTTTCTGCAACTCTATGCAGTCGGTCCGCGTCACGGTATTGGGTGCATACTTTGCGTCAGTGCAGCCGTAGCGTGACGGAGCGCCGAGGTCAAGGCTGGAGAGGTTGAGAGCCCCTGCCGGCTCGGTTGGATTTCGTTTCGCGGTACACATTGTCCCCTCGCGCCATCTGCTGCGACTTCCGCGAAGCCGAAGGAAACCGGGGCGGCGTCGAGGGGGTTGGGGCGGCTGTTTGCTTCGCCTGCGGGGAGCAGCTCCACATTCTTTGACTCCGTCGGAAGCAAAGTTTATACCATCGGGCGGCTACTTTACCAACTTGCCCGTCGGGGATTTATACCCGAGCGTTAGTTTCGCCGAAGCCTTCGGTAGCGCTTTACCTCGAGTAGCTAATGTATTTTCACCGGATACCCTCTCTTTATATCTCGATGCGAACACTCCCGCAAACGGGTTAAATGCACCCCAACGACGCCCTTCGACCTCTAATACCTACTCAACTTCTTGGCAACGGTCTCACCCACCATCTCGCTACACCGACCCGCTCACCTTTTAATCCTCGCGATTCTCTCCTGTTACCACTCTTGTATCAAGCACCAGAGAGATTAAAGCGCGGATTGAAGTATCAAAGGAATAAAATCTTCAGATCTTGTTCCCAGTTTGTTTTCACGTTTTTTTCGTTCTTCAACTTGGTTTGGCGTAAAAACATTTCTCGAGCTTTTTTTTTCGCGCCCTGTTCTATCGATCTGCCCACCGTTGCTGCTACCCGACTTTTATTATCGCGCGATAACCGCTCGGCGAAAGATGGGATTTAAAAAATGGTTTTTATTTCATTTTTTTTTTTTTTTATCTAAAATAAAAAAGATTCGCGGAGTGATGATAAAAAAGCAACTAGCCGAATACCGTACGAGAGATGGGTGAAAAAATTTAATGTTCTACTAGTCTGTGGTACTTTAAGGCATCACCGCTTTTTTCGCCTCGCGTACGAACAGCTACCACCCTGTCCTGGAAGGATCACCCATGCTACGTATAATTTGGTGATCCACTTCAACATCCTCTCCGGCCTTTCTCCGATCCGACGGGATAGAGGAGCTGCCAAGCAACACGTAAACGTTGAAATGTTCGAACTTTAATTTCTTCTTCGGGACACAAAACACTATCACACGGCAGAAAAAGATTTTGAGGATTCAAACATTTCTTGTCCACAATGGGACACCAACATATTTTTTCTTGTTAATTTTATAATATTTTTTTCATTAAACCCGAACCGTGTTTTTTAACTGTATGAATTGTAAAATTAAAAACGAGGAAAATTACAATGGCACACCATTTTTTTTTCTTGTTAATTTTATAATCTTTTATTCTTTAAAACCGAAACGTGTTTTTTTAACTGTAGGAATTGTAAAATTAAAAACGAGGAAAATTATAAAATTAACGGGAAGAAAATTGTGCAGGTTTGCGGACAATAAATGTTTATTAAAAACACAAACCTTTCTTAACCGTGTACGAATTCTATCGCCGGAAGGTCACGTCAACCCGCTAGTGCATGCAAATCCGCGTTGAAATGAAAAAAATAAAATAAAAAATTCGGGGATAAGAAAAGATCTTGAATAGTAAATTTCGCAAGTATCGGAAGAAAGTTTCACTTCCTCAACGAGATAAAAACCGAGCGGAAGTTCGACCAAGTTAGCCGCCTCAAGTTCGCTATATATGTACTCAATTATCCTGCCATGCTTATAGTTTTAAGAGCTTCCCGTATACCTTCCGGTATATAAAAAAAATGTCTCTTTTTTAATATTCTCAAGAGATCGGAACTCTGAAATTGAGTTCCTCGCGAGGTATTGAATTTGATCGCGTCACGTCGATGTCTTGGGTCGGGAAATTTCGATGCGGTGCCCGCGACCTCCAGGCGACACGGATTACACGTTCGACACCCTCGGGCCACTATCAACTACGTCATTACAATTAATCGTTGCGGCCACTTATCCCACAAATTTGGCGTGTTGCGCTCAGCAGCTCCCGACCTCCGTCCGGCTACATCCTTCCGTCTAAAATCTGCGAGCACGTTGCACGCACGTACAACGTATTAAACCGTTGCACGGCGCCGATCCTCGAAAAAGCTTCAAAGCATTGAACTATCAAATACCAGCAGTTAATAATAATAATAATAATAATAATTTAATAATAATAATAATTTAATAATAATAATAATTTAATAATAATAATAATTTAATAATAATAATAATTTAATAATAATAATAATTTAATAATAATAATAATTTAATAATAATAATAATTTAATAATAATAATAATAATAATTTAATAATAATTTAATATCAAAGGGAGAATCAGTACGCTGAGAAAAAATGTTTGGATTAACCAAAAGTCAGGGCGACATAAGTTCAAAGCTGTTAATTGATTGGTCGAACTAAAGCGTTGTTTTGGTGAACGATTATTCGCTTCAGTCGATTCAAAATATGTCAATATAAACAAACATTTTTGTTGTGCCAACCGAATAAGGCCTTTGAACGCATGTCACCTCGCCTTGGGCAATCCAACTATTTCTTCCTCTCAGTGTACTCAAAAATTTTCTGTATGGCAGGGAAGTTGTAAATAAAAAAAAAATACGGTGGAAGAAAATATAAGGTGTGTACAAACAAGACAGTCGATTCGAGAGTGTAAACATGAAGTTATAATCGAATATACGTAATCCAACAACTACCATCAGATGCCACATTTTTGATATCATGCAAAATTCATTAACGCCATACGATATCATTGACCATCTAAATGAGACTATTTTATTTTGCTTTTTTACTTCCTTAGATAAATCTCGCTAATTTTGTGCATTTATTGATTATATTACCGCGCCTCGATTAATCCAACAATTTCTTCTTCCCAGTTTCATTAAAAAATGTGCTATATGGTAGGTAAGTTGTAAAAAAAAATACAATAAAAAAAATTAAGTGTATAAAAACGAGATATTTAATTTGAGGGTGTAAATATGAAATTATAATCGAATATACCTAATCCAACAACTACCATCAGATGCCACATTATTGATATCATGCAAATTTTATTACTCCCATACGATATCATTGGCAATTTCAACGAGACTATTTTCTTTCGTTTCTTACTTCGTTACTTAAATCCTGCTAATCTTATGCATTTATTGATTATGATAATACCTTATTTGCACGAAGAGCGTATACAAGCCATAACTGACGTAGCTCCTGCGGCCCGAGGGGTCTACGTTGAATTTACAATAAAAAAAAACCGATTAAAAAAAAATAACACCAAAAAATACAAACCTACCTAAAACGCCACCGAAAGATCCTTAAAGACGAAACCCGCGATCGATCCTCATCTCGGGGTGGAAAAAAAAACAGAAGCATCGAATAATGCATGACACTAAAAGGTTGCAACAAAAGTTCACGCGATGCGGGTCACCGGGAGATTTGACCTTAGCGTTGAGCTTCGCGATCCGCCCCGAGCCTCTGACATATCGGTTTTCCTTGTATTTTAGGTGTAGAACCGTAGAATCGTACACAGCTGTCGCTCGGCGAGCCTCTTCCAACCTTGCGGATCGATTGCCGATATAACTTCGCTCAGACACTTTGCCGTCGGAAGGGCGAACAAAAAAACACCGATCGATCCTCGCCAAAGACGAAGATTCGCCAAGGACGCGATCGCAGGTTTCGTTTTTTTTTACTGATAACAAAAAATTACTAATAATTTTTTTTTTTTTTTTTTATCAACTTACATAAAACAGTAGGTAATGAAGACGATAGTTAGGAGGATGGCGTAAGGTATGCAAACGTCGCAGATACCGAAGTACTTAAGTACGAGGTTGCAGGCGATAAGGATGATCACTGAATCCAAAAATGTGCCACCAAAACCCATATCACTCGTTCGCGAACGATCTCCCGATCACGATTTTACCAACGAGCAGCGTCCACATCGTTCCCCTCGCTCGCGAGCACTCTCCGAGCCCGACACCGGGCACCTTGTCATCCGGCGACTGGCCAGTGTTAAGGTTTTGCGCTAGCCGTAGACGCGCGACTCTGCCTAATACCATTGGGATCGTCAGTAGCGTGAGATTGCTAGTGCAAAGTAAAAAAAAGTTTGCACTTTTTACAACTTATATTGTCCCCAAAAGCTCACAATTTTTTATTCATTTAATTTTAAGTCTGGCCCTGGTTTTGCAAACAAAACTAGAAACTAAAATTATTAATGAGACGAGAAATGTGAGGACAGTTTCGGACATTCAAGCTTGAGGAAACGAGTTTGTCACTCGGTGGACAAAATTATTTTTACGAAACTTCGTATTCCGATTTCACGAAATTATCTTTTACTGTGCGCGGCGGGACGACGAGTCGACTTTGATTATTTTGGTATCCTTTGAATGAAAATATTTAACAACTTTTCGTCTAATTATTGTTCGGAGGGAATTACGGGCTAATGAAAAAATGGATCACAATACATCCAAATTTAATGAATTCGAGGCACGCGACTGTTCGAACCTTGAACTCGATTAAATCTTTGATATTCAGCATTTAAGGCCCAGACACCTTGGTAGTAAAAACAAAATCCCGATAAGGTGAAAAAGACGACGGTAGGAAATTCCGCGATTAAATAGAAGGGGATGGCAAAATGTTATCCAAGGTCGGACCGGGCTTGTGAATTTTTGCCCAATGTTAGGAACAGCGAGAGCTCCAGATATGTAAAACTGTGCGGTTAATGATTGCCAACAGGCGGGCCCGTGTTTGCACTATACGCTCCTGAAAGAGGGCAATGTGTACGTTTACAACGCTAAGGCACTTGACGGGTTTCCCAAAGCTGGTAACCAATGAGATGGTACATCGTGTTGAAAGAAGGGATCCGCTTTGAGGAGAAGGAATAAGCTTGTAAGAAATATGATTGTGCAATACCGCAACTGGCTCGCGGCACGCTCAAAGCTCGCATACCGCGGAAATTGAGACTTTTTTCAAATAAAAATGGGGTTGGCGAATTCAATTTTTTTTTAACTATGGAAACTGATAATTTAGTTTATCATTTAGTTTACAATTTAGTTTATAATTTAGTTTATAATTTAGTTTATCATTTAGTTTACAATTTAGTTTATAATTTAGTTTATAATTTAGTTTATCATTTAGTTTACAATTTAGTTTATAATTTAGTTTATAATTTAGTTTATAATTTAGTTTATAATTTAGTTTACAATTTAGTTTATAATTTAGTTTATAATTTAGTTTATAATTTAGTTTATAATTTAGTTTACAATTTAGTTTATAATTTAATTTATAATTTAATTTGTAATTTACATTATACTTTGGTTTATAATTCCATTTATGATTTCATTCGGTACCGAAGGAGGAACTTGGAGCAAAGTAGCGGGGACGGATCGATTCTGCTGCTATTTGTTCCTTCCGTATAAAATATGGAAATATTGCCCTGCTCTGTGTCACAGAAAAAAAAAATCTTGTCTGATCTTTTCTTGATTACTCGAATGGCGAGGCGGCGAGGCTGCCAAGTGTCCGGGGCAATATAAAATAATTTTCTCTCTGCGAACTAACGGTAGGAAGTGCTAATGGAGTTACAACGTTTCAAATGGAATATCTAATTTCATTCGCATTGACAATTAATTCCAGTCGAGCGGAGCGACTACGGCGAGGAGGTGGAGAATAAGAGCACCTGGTAAGTCCATTCGGAATTCAATTTAAGCCCACCCAACGTTCGTACATGCTCCGTGCAAGAGACACGGGATATCGGAGAACGAAAAGGAAAAGACACAAATAAATCGAGAGTGTCGCGTAGAATGAGGATATTCGTGTCGAAGATAAATTTCCAGAGCTGGCGAATTTTTTTGTTTTTTTTTTTTTTTACTTTTGTCTAAAACACTATTCAAGAAAAAATTGAAATGCGCGCTAGAGCGAAAAGGCTTTTTCTCCGTGGCGCACACCGACGGAATTTCGTGGTCAAATTTATCTCCAGCCGTACGGCACGTCGATCGTGTAGAGACAAAGCCGAGAGTTCCATTTAGCGTTCATTTCCAGGTCGCGAGCGACGAGCACGGCTTTCCATTGTCACTTCACAATCCACGTCTGCTGCGGTTTAGGACAGAATTTAATCAAGCCCGTACCGAACTCTCGCACGGTCGTGCAATCGCACGAAATAAATATCGATGTGTTCGCCCGAGATTATTTAATTTGTTCAAGCTTATTTGCAAGATTTGTCTTGCTCGAAACGAAGACAATTTTTCCCTGTCGGGAAAAAGACACTTAAGTCTCGACTTCGGAGATTTAAAAAAAATCGGTCGTCAGTTTTTATTAATTTTTCGCAAATTTTGCTCAATCATCGAAACTCTCGACGCTCGCAACGGAAACGCCTTCTCATCCCGAACAATTAATTCCGCAAAAATACGCTGAGAATTAATTGGATTTTCGGTATTTCGTTCGCAGGCTGCAAGATTTATGTAGCTCGAAACGAAGGCAATTTTGCCCTGTTATCGCCGGATGTACTTAAGGATGCTTCACACGTACATTCCCAGCCGGATGCGAGATTCAGCGAGCATCTGAACACTTCCTGTTATACTTCGGTATAAAAATCCGAAAAAAATCAACTGTATTAAAGGTGCGAAGAACATTGATTTTGCGTAATAAAATGTCGAAAAGTTATTAACAAATAGCTTAAATAATTGTTCGACAAATGATCAGAAAACCTTTTTTTGTGTTTTCAAATGAATTGATTAATCTAGAAGCCACGTGCATTTTTTTCAGAATTTTTTTTAAATCCATAGTTACGGAACTACGGGCGCAATCGCCTCGAAACTTTTTGTGCATACCGTGGAATCGTGATATGGAAACATATCCGAAACTCGAGCCTCTACATCGATTTTCCAAATTGTCGACAAGACAAACGTTAAAATGTAAGAAAATTCTGAAAAAATGCATACAAATTGTAAACAATCAAGGAATTCATTTAAAACGAGACGGGTTTTCTGATTTTTTAAAAACAATTTGTCAGTAACTTTTTGGCATTATTATCACGCAAAATGAAAGATCTTCAAGTCATTAATGCGGTTGATTTTTTTCAGATTGTTATCATATCGTGAAGTACTGAAATTTTAATCAAATTAAACGTTTCGTTTAATGTGTGATGCATCCTTAAGTTTCGAATTCAAATGCAAAAAAGAAAAAAAAACCATCATCAATTTTTTTCTCCAAATCTGTTGAAATCGGCGTTTTCTCTAATTACCTTATAATCGAAATCCTCAATACCTGCAACGAAACCGCATCTCAGCCCCAACAATATATTCCCCCAAAGTACGCTGAGACTTAATTGAAATTTGTTTGTCTTTTCGCAGGCCGTATTCCGATCGACGTTTGCGCGTCCCCGGAACAACGTAATTCACGTGAATTCCGGAAGCGAGCAGTCCCGTATCGTTTGATTTGCAGCCTGAATCGCGGTAAATGCGGCTACGTTTGTGTTTACTCGCGAGCGTGTTCGTTCACTTCTACATTTCCGGTGGAGGTCGAGGTCACTAGCTCAAGGCGCCTCCTCACCTTAATCCAATCTTACCGATGAGTAAACACAGTTGTAAGTCACACACATTGCATAATCACATGTTATTCAAGCTTCGCGATATTTTAACTACCCTAAAAAAAAATTTACATACTCGGAACCAGTGTTAGTTAAATTAGGACATCAGGATTATTATTCACAATATTCATGTATATTATAATTTAAAAAATGTAAGAAAACATTATGATGAAGTATTTCAAAGTGCAAGACCCAATGTCATTCCAAGCATTGCTCGATGGCCACTTCGGCCAATGCATAGGCATCGATACGCAAACGCCCAAAAAATAAAGAAAAATAAAATACAAAGAGAAACATCATGTACCGACGTCTTGATGGGCTGGTGGTCGCGTACTCGAAGAAGCTTGGTCAACCGGAGTAAGCGTCGAGCGTGAGTGCACATCGGTAGACATCGAGACGGGGGGATAACAAAGCAGTGACGCATGGTTTCTTTTTTTATTATCAATTAATTTTTTTTTGTTTTTGTTTTTTTTTTTCAAAAATTTGCTTTATTCGTTCGAACATCGCAGTGACATCATCGGACAGATGGTACAACCGGCAGACAAACCGGTCAAGCGGTCCAACATCAAACATCGCAAGCGTGTATTGGACGTGCCTGTGCTCTTGGATGTGTCGGGTACAGAGGTCAGGGAGGTCTGTGTGCCCAGCCTCGAAGGTCACGGTGGGAACATACAAAGCCTCTGTGAACATTTGTGCATTCGCCAATAAGTAAAGCTCCGTGTTGGGTAAAATTGGTGATCATGGATCGTTTCGTATTTTTCCAGAACTCTTCAATGTCAAGTCGGACGACCATGTTCACCATTTTTATCCCATTTGATAAAATTATTATTATTCTTTTCACGGTACTGGAATCAGGAACAGCGGAATCGGAATCGGCTTTCGTTCGAGGACTCGGACATTCTCAAAAAAATGTGCTTTCCACAATTTATCAATAGACTTACAGTCACAAAGCCACCGTGAAAATTTGTGCATTCGCCAATAAGTAAAGCTCCGTGTAGGCTAAAGTTGGTGATTATGGATCGTTTCGTGTTTTTCCCGGAGCTCTTCAATGTCGAGTCTGACGACCATGTTCACCACTTTTACCCCATTTAATAAAATCATTATTTTTTTTTTTCACGGTACTGGAATCAGGAACAGAAATTCAGAGTCTTCGAGCTTTCCGAATGGGCTTTCGTTCGAGGTCTCGGACATTCTCAAAAAAAAGGTTTGCTTTCGGAAATATGATCAACAGAGTTACAGTCAAAAAGCCACGAACTCGTTCCCAAGCCATTCCCGCCAGAACGAAGTAATCGCGTGTGCGCGTGTTTCAAACACAGAGACCAACGTGGATCAACTCGTCAAAGAGACATGACTCTACGAAAGCTCCCCAACAACTTAATATTTTTATAATTTACCAGCGTAAATTTACCAAAACTTTTTGATTCATCATCGAAACAACCAAAAATCACGTCACTGTCATCACGAACAGAAATCCAGTCTTCCGCTTTCCGAATCGGCTCAAAATTGTCTCTTTCCGCAATGTATCAACAGAGTCACAGTCGCAAAGCCACGAACCCGTTCCCAAGCCATTCCCGCCAGAGTGAAGTAATCGCGAGTGCGCGTGTTTAAAACACAGAGACCAACGCAAGTGAACTCGCCAAAGAGAGATCCCAGGTGGCACAAAAAAACAAGTTATCAGAAAGTGATCAGAATGGATCACATATGTCCGTCCGGCTGGTAACAATAAGCTAGGGGAGACCGGGGCAAAATGGCACAGCGAGGCAAAACGGGACAGTGAGGGCAAAACTCAATTTTCCAATGATTTTTGGATGCCCCATTTTGTCCCAACGATACATCCGGACTTTCAAACCCGTTTTGCCCCACGTAGAACCATCGCCACCATCCAAAAGTTATTCGAGAAGTGCGCTTCGTCTCATTATCCCGTTTTACCCCGATGTGCCATTTTGCCCCGCGCTCCCCTATCCTACGTCCAAAAGTCAACTTTTTGGATGGGAGGTAACTTTCGGATACCGTCCAGACGGACATGTGTAACACATTTGGATAACTTTCTGATAATTTTTTTGTGCTGCCTGGGATCGCTCGAGTCCAAAAACAAAAGCTCTTTGACGAGTTTCTTCTCTCTATCGTTTAGCAGCCTATCATTAAGACTCACCGCTGTCGCGTCTTGACGCGACGATAGCGGCGAAAGTCATTGTTCGACGAGTCGTTCGGGTCGAAGCCCCGACGATGCTTCGGCGGCGATGACATCGCGGTCGTCTTGGCGCCCCCGTCAGCGGCGATGACCTTGGCGTGGTTACCGTTGCTGTTGGTGTTGTTGTGATTGGTGATGTTGTTGTTGTTGTTGTTGTTGTTGTTGTTGTTTATGCTGTCGATGTTGTTTGGCTCGGCGAACGGATTGTTGTTTGCGTGAAGTATGCCGAGGGGCGGAGGCGAGGGTAGAATTATGGTCCCAGGTGGTGAATGATGATTGTTCGGCTGGTAACAGCGGCAAGCGGCGGCGGGTGGCTCGCCGATAACGAGGATCCGTTCCCCGTGACCGACGTGGTGTGGCACCGCGTTCAGCTTGTGCCTCGTAGCCCGCTCGGCGCCTGGCCCACCCATTCAACTCGATGATTTACGCCCGTTGACTCCACTTCTTTCCTAGCTGGGCCAATTTACCAAAACAATTTCTAGCCTTACCAAATCGACAGGTGATTTTTTTTTATATTTTTTTTTTTAGCGGCGCTTACACCGGCATTCCGACAATCTCACGAGAAACCGGAAAATCGATCGCCAGTTCAATCACTACCGGAACGTGGACAACACCTCGACGGACTCTCGCTCTCTCTTTCTCTCTCTCCGTCTGGCCATCCGGTCACACGCAAGCATGCATTCTCACCTCGCACCCTCCTACTGCACCCTTGGGTGCGCATCCAATCCTTCCTCTCCGTCGCCCACTTTCACCGCCCGATGAAAAAAAAAAAGCTTCTATATTCGACAATCATTGTTTTCGTCACAAAAGAGCCGTCATTTTTTTTTCATCTCACCGCTTACTTTAAGATTCTTAGTATTGTTGATTTAAACGAAATTTTGTGTCAATTTTACGTCGTCTTTATCGAAAATACGATTCCCAAGAGTTTCTAAAACCAACGTGAACAAAAAAAATTCGAAACTTTGCCGAAAATTAATGTTTGTTAAACGTACGAAGCTTTTATTTATTTACTTTTTCTCCACGCTATTATCCTCGATATCAGCGCACCCAACATTTACACAACATGCCTACTTCCCTCTCGAGTTAGAAACAAAAGTGTGATTTAATTTTTTTTTCTCTCCTTCGTCCTTTCTCAGCACATGCACTTGGTCGTCGCTGCACTCAGCCCGCCTTTCCCTTCCAATCGCCCATCGTCACATGTGCACTATCGAACTCTCACATGCGAACACACCCTGGCACACTTGACCTTACCGGCCTATTTCCGTTCAATTAGTCGACTCCTGGCCGAAGCGCACTGTCCCTCGCGTGATTTTCGCCGAACCCCTTCGACGAACCCCCCTCCCCCACCCCCCCCCATTACGGCGGGGGTTTATATTGCACGAGGGTAAGCGAAACAACGTGCTCGCAACAGATTCGGCGCGCAGCACACGTTGCGCCCGACCGTGTCTCTCTCCTTCATCCCCCTTTCGGCTCTCGGGCCGATTCGCGCTTTCAACTTTCCAACCCCTTCGAGGAAACCCACCCTCCCCCCCCCCTCCCTCCCTCGCCGTCGCGCTCGCGAGGCCGCGACTCTCCGCGAGAGGAGATGGAACTTCATCGGGTTCCGGGATTTCCCGCACGGTGGCGCGGGCGACGCTTGTACCGAAAGGGCGCTGCGCTCGGTAGCCGGCCGGCTGGTCGATACGCCTCAAAACCGTATATGAAAGCACTCTGTCGCCTGCTCGGCACGCTAACCTCGATTAGAGGATATACCGTACCCTCCCCGCGACTATGATCCACATTTCTCTGCCGAATGGCCTGATTTCACCTATAGCCGTTAATTTTAGAACCCACATGGTAATGCAATGTAAAAATTGGAATTGTATCGAGATACAAGACACTGTGGTTTCTGAGACGCGGAGATGATTCTCGAGAGTGTCGCGACGTTTTCCTATCGGCAATTATACGAGCGTTCGTAATTGATTTGTTGGGAAGAAGCAATTTTTGGGAAATGCTTATTGAAAGGAAATAAAAAATTGTAGGCGATTTTTTTTTTTATATTTAGGGAAATTGAATGTTTCGATCATTTAATTTAGTGCCACTTTTGAGGTGAAAAAATTGCGGTTCATTTTAGAACCCACATGGCAATGTAAAATAAAAATCGGAACTGTATCGAGAGACAACTGACTGTAGCTTCTGGGACGCGGGGATGATTGTCGAGAGCATCGCGACGTTTTCCTATCGGCAATTCTACGAGAGTTCGTAATCGATTTGTTGGGAAGAAACAATTTTTGGGAAATGCCGATTGAAAAGAAATAAAAAATTGTAGACGATTTCTTTTTTATATTTAGGGAAATTGGCTGTTTCGCAGATTTAATTCAGTGCCACATTTGAGGTGAAAAAAGTAGTGGTTAATTTTAGAACACACATGGTAAAATAAAAAAAAAATCGGGACTGTATAGAGAGACAACTCTAGCTTATGAGACGCGGAAACGATTCGTGAGAGCGTCATTTTCCAATCGGCAATTATACGATCATTCCTAATCGATTTGTCGCGAAGGAACAATTTAAGTGAAGATGCAGATTGAAAAAAAAAAAAATAGACGATTTTTTAAAAATATTTAGGTTAATTGTAATAATATCATAGAAAAAGGATTGAAATTGACTACTTCGCACATTTAATTTAAAGCCACATCCGAGGTGACTAAAAAAATGTCCCGAATAAATATCGCGACGAAATGAAAAATGAAATTTCATCAACTGCATTCCCTTGATCGTATCAATGCCGATTGGACTCCTCGAGTCCATCAGCGGACCTCAAACGTCCCAAGGTCACGGAACAACCGTCGCCGGTAGCGCAAAAATTGCCGAAGCACAACTTCGCCAGTAGCACAAGTTAAAAAAAAAGCCGCTTTGACACACTGGTAATTCCCATTCAAGCCTCGGGCCTAGTTCACCAAGAGTCACGACGGTGACCTGCATGCATTCTCAACATCCGCACCACGCGCCGACACCCCATCGATCATAAATCATAAATCATCGAACTGAAAAAATAAATAAAAAAAATAAATTAAAAAGCCGCTCGAAAATTCAATTTTTCTCTTTTTACTGTATCTTATAGTTTTCCCTCCGTCGAGGAATCTTCCGATGCGTGGCGTGGTCGCTTCTGTCCTCGAGTTTGTCGTTTCCCGTCAGAAAAAATCCGGCCTCGCTGGAGCTCCCGCTGTTCCTTCCGGGCCTCTTTCTTCCCGAGCACGGATCAGAGAGCGTTCTTCCGGCTCTTCGCGAACCGACCGGCTAGACGATATCCCAGGATACGCCGAGACAGACCCAGTCGATTCCGTCGAGGTCCCACAGATGTCGTCTCGTCGGTAATCCAGCCGCGTTTTGGTGGGTCGCGAGTTTGGTGATCGGTACGTCAGGGTTGATCGCCGGATCTACCGAGAGTCGGCCAAGGTCCCCAAAAAGAAGCGTCGAATCCCCCAGTCGCAGTCCCAGGACAACGAGCCAAGAACCTCCCTTTCCTTTTTACCTCGTCCCCGTTGAGAAATGTCTCTGCTGAAGTGAATCGGATCACGGCGTTGGAATGACTGACTGGTCCCCCGACTGCAATCCGCCCCCCGGCGCCCCCCGTCGGAGCGACTTACGGGCAAACCGGTAGGCGGGGTTCTTTGCTTGCGATTCCCTCGCTCGGCCTCCCCGCTGGGGTACAGAGTAATCCAAGCCTAGGCTACCGGTACTCGTAACCTAGCCTCTCGATTTTCTTTCCTCCTTCATCCACCACGCAGCCCCCGAACGGGGGCCGGTCGAGTACCAACGAGCTTGCTCTCTCTAGCTTGCTCCCTTTTTCCAACCCTCTCGCCGCCTCAACCCCAACCACCCCCCCCCCTCCTCAGCGGGTCTCTCTATCCCCCCTCCCCCGCGCTTTCTCTCCGGCTCGCGAGGGCTTTTCCTCGCGTGTATTCGTGGCGTGAGCCGGTTCTCTTCCGCGGCTGGTCTCTCGCTGGTACTCTACAGTGTCTGTAGAAAAGCAACCCCACCGGAGAGCGTATCGCCATGTGCGCAACGGGCTCGGGGCGTTACCTGTTAACGTTAACCGTCTCGTTGTGTTCGTGCACGATGGCGTGCACGATGCAAAACGGCCGGAGAGAGAAGGCGACCCGGGGTGAGGACGGGGCGGCGGGTCGGGCGGTGACGCCAGTGTTGAGTTCAGTCGGCGACCCTAGCGAGCTTGGTACATATTACGGAGCCGTGTCGACCCACTGACTGACTTCGGCTATCTGCATAGATATTGACGAAGGGCGGATGGGATGTATAGCTGTATCAATATGAGGCAAAAAGAATGAACAATGGAACGGCGGACGGGAAGGTGGGCTCGCTCCGATTCGACGAGGTCGCGCGCTGAATTCGTTGCGCAAGGTGGGTTGATTTTTTTTTTTTTTTTTTTTTTTTTTTTTTTTACTTTGTGGCGGTGGTGGAATTGATGAGGGATTGTTTGGTTGTTTGGGTGTTTGTTTGCGGAGGACCTTGGGGCGGGGGAAGAAGACTCGAGTATTGCTGGCGTGGGATGGAATGGCGAGGATTTTTTTTATCGGTTGATGCGCATTGCTGGCTAATGCGGATGATTTTTGGTGCTTGTCTACTTCGTTGAGAATAAGATTGAAAGTTTGATTTAGAGAAATATTTAACTGGTTACTGGGATTTTTTAAAGTTTTTTGTGAGGAAGCGATATGAAAATTGGAATTTTCAACTTTTGTGAGGAAGTGATATGAAAATTTCAATTTTCAACTTTTATGAGGAAACGATATGAAAATTACAATTTTCAATTTTTTTGAGAAAGCGATATGAAAATTTCAATATTCAACTTTTTTCATAAATAGAGTATGTATTTATGCGTCCTACATTTTGTATAGGGGAGAGCGGGGCAAAACGGGACAGTGGGTCAAAACGCGACCGCCAATCGGGATGCATCGATGGGGCGAAATGGGACGTGTCAAAGTTGGGCTGAATTCGTTGCGCAAGAGTGGGGCTTTTTTTTTGTAGCGAAGGTGGAATTGGCGATGGATTGTTTATTTGTTTGTTTTTTTTTCTTTTGGTTGGTTATTTATTTATTTATTTGCGGAGGATCTTAGGGCAGAGAGAAGGCGAAGACTCGACTATTGTTGTTGTGCTTCGTGCAGGATGTTGTTATCCTCGGCTGGCAGCAGCCAGTAGATTGCACTGATCGATAGCAGAGCCGGCTGCAGCACGCAGTAGTAAAACCCTTTCGGTGTCAGACCAGAGAGGGATTTCTTGTGAAAAGAAAGAATAACATCGAGCACGGGGATGTCGACTGTCAATAATCAGTTCTCTCAACCCGTCGACACTTTTGTCGACAGACATTTTTCAAAAATGTCACACTTCGTTTATTTTCCTTTACAATTTTGAGGCCTATGTACAAATAAAATTATGTAAAAAAAATTGGCGATTCGGTTTTTTAAGAACTCATGTAAGAATAACTTTTTATTTAAATTTAACATATTTAAACTTTTATTTTAAATTGGTGATTTAATTTTCTGAAAGTGGTCGAATCCTTTCGTTGTTAGACTTGCGGAAAATCCTCACAAAAAAAAAAACAAGAAAAATAAGAACATTATTTTTTCTCATCAATGTTTTTTCCACCCTCTTTGATCCGTTCAGTGTCACTCACATGTGAGATCACATTATTAAGTGTGTCAATATAGTGTGTCTATCGACTATCGATAATCATTTTTCTCAATCAGTCGACACTTTTGCCGATAGGAATTTTTCAAAAACTTCTCTCTTCGTAAAGTTTCTTTTTCAATTTTGACGCCAACATATCAATAAAAATGTGTAAAAAAATGGTTGATTAAGTTTCCTTTAAGTAGTCGAACCCTTTCTTTGTCAGACTTGTCGAGCAAACCTTATTAAAAAAATCAAATAAAATTTTTGTTTTCTCATCACTATTTTGTCCGCCTTCTTTGATCCGTTTATTGTCACTCACATGCGAGATCAGATAATTAAGTGTGTCCATCGATTGTACCAGTGCACAATGTGGGAAACGCGGGGGGGGGGGGAGAGGAGAAGAGAAAGAGCGAGCAAGCGAGATCCCGTCAATGCGGCATGCTAAATATACTATAGAAATATATATATACATATATACATATATACATGTGCAATGCTAATTAAGTTTAACACAGAGAAAACGCATGCATGCACGATATGTGTACGCGCTCTCATTCGCCAACCGCGACGAGCTCGAAACGCACACTGTACAATTCCTCGCGCGATTACCCGCAGGCAATATTACGAACTCATGACCCAGGTCAACGATATGTGGAACTCTCCGAGCAGCCTGCGTCTCCTTGTTACCACTGCTCGTATCACTCTCTCTATACGTTGGGAGGCAATCCAGCCACCTATTTCCGAATGCATTCACGTTGTACCAAAGTAGTAATAATAATAATAATAATAATAATAATAATAATACAACAAAGAGATTCGGGCGGTCGGAATTGGAACGTGAGTTTGGAGAGTTATTAGTATATTGGAGGATTTTTATTCAAATAATACAAACCCGATATATTAAATTGAATTAATAAATACAGGGGAGAGTTGGTTAAAATCTGACAGTGGGGCAAAACGGGACAGGAAATCGGGATGTATCGATGGGACAAAATGGGACGTCCTAAAATTATTGGAAATATTTAGAAAGTTACTCGAAAATTCCGTTTATTTATGCAATTTTACAATAATTTTAGGACGTCCCATTTTGCCCCATCGACGCATCCAGATGTTCTGTTCCGTTTTGCCCCACGCTGTCCTACTACATTTTATAAACGATCAATACGGATTTTCATTTAAAAAATGTAATCTTCATTTGACTACTGCAGAGAACTTCAGCCTCCTTAATAGAATAAATTAGTTAACTTCAATTTTAAGGAACTAATTTTTTTATTTAATCCTTTCACTTAGTTTCCCTCCGGAAATTTCATTCTCAGCGAATCAAATAAAGCGTATTAAATCGCATCGCACGGAATAAAATTTTCTTCCTTCCTCGTCTTACGATAAAGAAAATTAATTATTACTTCTTAATTTTTTTTCAATCGATCGAGTAAATTGATCACCAATGATAGATTTCGTTGATTCACAGTTGTTACTCTATACTCTATACGTTGGGAGGCAACCCCCCCCCCCCCCCAACTATTTCCGAATGCATTCACGTTGTACCAAAATAATATTAATAATAATAATAATACAAAGCGATTCGAGCGATCAGAATTGGAACGTGAGTTTGGAGTGTTATTATGTTCGGAAAATCCAGGCATGTGAATCTAGTTTCAAAGGTATACGAAGTTAAAAAAAAATACCCTTTGTGTGTAAAGCCGTTCGGAGTTTGAAAATTGATAAGGTACTTCAATTTAATTTTTTCGTCGAATATTGAATTTTTCTTTTTTCTTTTGGACCGCCTTTGTACGGTGAATAGAGAAGTGTAGAACCAACAATGGAGAACGGAATTTGTGAGGGTAAAAAAAATAAATCGATATGGCTGGATTTCAGGCTAATTTTAAAAGGCAAAGAGCGTATAGAATGTAGGAGTTGTGTAGTGTGTTTGTGTAATTCGGGGCTTGGAATCGCGAATGGACCGTTCACGTTGAGCGCAGACTGGCCGGTAATAAGCGCGCAATCGCGAGCCAGGGAAGCGGGGAATAATTCATAGGGGAGAATCGGATTACTCGGGCGATTGATTGATTTACGAAGCGACCCGACAAATTTCCCTCCGTCGTCCGGCTACGATACACTCGCCAGTAACACAGGAGCGCGACTTCACTCCTCGCAAATTTACCGCTGCAAAGGAGTACAAAATATAGGACAAACTTTCGAACGAAAAAAAAAAAAACAAATAAATAAATAAATAAAAAACATTGAGCAGGATTTATTTCTCGCTATTATTTTTCACGGTTTCGAGACTCGAGGTCGGACGGAAGATCGATATAAGAAAAGAGAAAAAAAAAAAGAAAAAAAAGCCACACCCCCACTCGACTATATTAAACGACCTATATGATTTCTTGATAGTCATAAACGCGGCGGTCGGGGAGAGAAAAAAGTGGCGATTAGTGACCGGAAGTTTGCTCGGAGGCGTGTTTTGTTTTATTTTTTTTTTTTTTTCATGGAACGGAGAAATTGTAGTTTGCCGCTCGCACGCCGAGACGTCGAGTTATTCGACTTGATTGCCGATAAGTAGATAATTCCACGTATCGCGAGAGATTACGCGCGCTGGATAGTCGCAGTCCATCGGCAATACCCGCGGTCGTTATTGTGCGGCTGGCCGGCAGCTCGATCGCGGATACAAACTTCCGCTGGAAGCTCGTGTTATCAGCGCTCGGAAAGCGTTCTCGCGGGTTACCAGCCGAAGATTCCTGACTGCTACGAGGCGCTTGTTATCTCCCGAGGGCTGCAGCGACGAGCTTTGGATCGAACTGGAAGCTCTAGAGAATCCCTCGAGTCGGCTTCCGGCCGGAGCTCGCCACCCCGAAAGCCCGGAGCTTCCGACGATTCCGGCCGCGCGGCGCTAGATGGCGCGGCTCTCCGACAGCGAGAACACGCGATTGTGTTTCAGGGAGTTCGAGCGCCACGCACTCGCAAAATGAATTTTTTAAATCGTCGGCGACGATTTTTATCGGTCGATACGCATTGCCGGCTAAAGCGGATGGTGATTTTTTGGCGCATGTCGCTTAAGTCGGGAAGTAGATTGAAAGTTTGATTTAGAAAAATATTAACTGGTTTCTGTCATTTTTGTTTTTGATTTTTTTTTTTCTTTTTTTTATGATTGTACTATGTATTTATGCATACTATATTTTATATAAGGGAGAGCGGGCAAAATGGGACAATGGGGCAAAATGGAACCGACAATCGGGAGGTAACGATGGGGCAAAATGGGACGTCCTAAAATGATTGGGACGTTTTTGAAAAGGCAATTTTCCAATAATTTTAAGACATCCCATTTTGTCCCATCGATGCATTCCGATTGTATGTGCCGTTCTGCCTCGCTGTCCCATTTTGCCCCGCTCTCCTCTATTATTAGAAAGCATTTTTACTGAATTAATAAAAATCCCATATATTGAATTTAATTTATAAATATTGGGGGGAGGGGGGCATCGATGGGACGAAATGGGATGTCCTAAAATTATTAAAAATATCTACAAAATTATTGGAAAATTGCGTTAATTTATGCAATTTTCCAATCAGTTTACGACGTCCCATCTTGCCCCATCAATGCATCAAGATTTTCCGTTCCGTTTCGTCCCTCTCCGCCCTACATTTTACAAACGACTAATAAGGATTTTTATTTAAAAAAAATATAATCTTCATTTGACTACTACGTAGAACTTCAGCCTCATTAATAAGATAAATCACTTAACTTAAACATCAAGGAACTAATTTCATTCATTTTATCCCTTCACTAAGTTCCCTTACGGAAACTTCATCCCCAACGGATCAAACAAATCGTATTAAATCGTATCGCACGGAATAAAATTTCCATCCTGCCTCGTCTTACGATAAAAGAAAAGTAATTATTACTTAAAAAATTTCTTTCAGTCAATCGAATAAATGATAGATTTAATCGATTAACAGTTGTTAGTCGTCCAACGTCAGAATTTATTCATCATTACCTAAAATTATTAGAAATATTTACAAAATTACTGGAAAATTGCGTTAATTTATGCAATTTTCCAATCACTTTACGACGCCCCATTTTGCCCCATCAATGCATCCAGATTTTCCGTTCCGTTTTGTCCCTCTCCGCCCTACATTTTACAAACGACTAATAAGGATTTTAATTTAAAAAAAAATATAATCTTCATTTGACTACCACGTAGAACTTCAGCCCCCTTAATAGCATAAATCACTTAACTTCAATATCAAGGAACTAATTTCTTTCATTTTATCCCTTCACTAAGTTCCCTTACGGAAACTTCATCCCCAACGGATCAAACAAATCGTATTAAATCGTAAAATTTTCTTCCTGCCTCGTTTTACGATAAAAGAAAAGTAATTATAACTTAAAAAATGTCTTTCAATCAATCGAAAGAACGGCAGATTTAATCGATTAACAGTTGTTAGTCGTCCAACGTCAGAATTTATTCATCATTACCTGCCGCTCGTACCTTCGGTTGCTTCCGCCCGTTGGTACCGACCTCTTCGTCCCGACGAACGCGCTCCTCATTCCCGCGTGCATACTGATCGGAGCCTCGCCCTCTTCGGCCTCGTGCTGTATAATAAAATATCCAATGTGCGTCCCTTAAATTGCTCCCCAACGCTGCCGGGAACGAGCGACAAGACCGGCGCTAATCCAACGCTCATTTAGCGCTACGGCCAGATATTGTCCGAGATTCCGCGACGCTCGTCGATGACACCGAAGCATCGCTCGACCGATGCACACTGCGCATGCGCTTAGCACATTCGTTATTCAAAGTACACTATTAAATTTAAAAAAAAATTAAATTAAGAAAAATCCACGAAGACATAAAAATATGTTTCTTTTTAACGCTCTTCCTCACTCAACCCACATTTTCCCGAGGTTATTTTATAATTGGACGTTTCCCGGCCGAGTTAATGACGTCTGTGAGAGAGCCCGATGAAAACGAGTGGGAAGATAAAAGTCACACCGTCAAACCCGGCACCGATGCATTTATAGCTTTTATGAAGAGTCTCAACCTCCGGTACAACTCATCGGAGATGAAAAAAGAGGGAACTAAAAAAATGAGTCTCTCGAGCGTCTTGGAAGAGATATGGACCGAGATATCCGCCGTCGCTCGCGACGACTTTGATGCTCGCGAATGGAGCGTTAACGAAAATAAATGCCACGGTACGACGCGGAGTCGACCCGAGAACGCGGACGAGCTTCGGTCTCGGAACGTCGCGATTTTCGACTGAATCGAGCGTCAAAGACAACAACTCCACGGCGAGGCTCGCGTCTACGTCGACACCGGGCCGGATGTTGTAATACGTCTTATACCTATAAAACATTTAGTTTACACAAACATGGTGAGCATCGATGTCTCAATTTTGAGGACGGAGCTGTAGCTTTGAAGAAAAGAAAACAGTATTTTTTTTTTTTTTTTTTTATGTTTTAGTTTGTCATTTAGATCCGTCGAACTAACGAGGCCTCGATCCGGAGAGGCGGGAGAGACAAATCCGCGGAAGAGGCTCCGGGAGCGGAGTGGGCGCGTCCGAGCGGTCGGACTGAAGACTTGAATTATTTGGGCTCGCGGTGAACGGGAGAAGAGTGTATTTTGGATACACGGCATAGCTGGCCTGGGAATATCGAGCAGTGGGATTGACACCGTTGCCCGTCCGGCTACGACACCGAGGCCGCCTCGATGGACGACTCTTGTATCGCTATGCGCTCGCTCTCCGCTCCAAACTTTCGTAACTTCCGGCATTGGCTGCGAGGAGACCAATTTTTGGTGAAAACGGGAAATGAGTTTTGTACGGAAGTATCGATGGAGAAGGAACTTGGCATGAAAACTGATCGTGGACCAATGCCATAGCTTTTCGACATTTTTTTTTTTTTTTTGGTACTGTGCTTTTTTTGACGCGGATTTTAAAAATAAATTATAAGTAACTGGTGACAGGAGCCAAATTTTTTAATCCTCTTAACTGTAAGTTATACGACCACTACGGATTAAAAAACATTGTACATTTCAGTTTTTTTTGTCCACGAACGTCGAGAATTATGTTTTCAATTTTGCAAAAATATTTGTAGAGTTAAGAAACATTTTTGTAAAATGGATGACATTTTTTTGTAAAATTAAGAAAAAGATTATTGTGGAGGTTTGTGGAGAAGAAATGTTGGTACTTGTTTTACAGTGTGGACGCTCTCATGAACACCTCGCGTAGACTCTCATGGAGACGCATGGACACTCAACGAGATTCACGACAGCCGTATTTCGAGTGTTCAAGCGTCCATGAAAGTGTCCTCGAGTGTCTGAGAATCTTATTTTTCGACCAGAAGTAACGTCATGTCGGAAATACGTTACTTCCGGTTTCGAAATCCCATTTTTCGACCGGAAGTAACGTCGTATCAGATTTACGTCACTTCCGATACTGCTTATAGCGAGGGCGCGAGGCGCCCCTGCCACAAAACTTGCTGGTACATTTTTTTAAATTATCGGTAGCTGGAGTCAAATTTTTTAAATAAATTTTTCTAAATTATTCGTAGCCGGAGCCCAATTTTTAAATAAATCTCTATAAATTACCGATAGTAGAAGGCAAATTTAAAAATAAATGTTTCTAAATTGTCCATTACAGGAGCCAAATTTTTTAAATAAATTTTTTAAAATTACCGATAGCAGGAGTTCAATTTTTAAACAAATTTTGGGAGGAGCTGAGTTTTTAAATAAATTTTTATAAATCATGCGTAGCGGGAGCCAAAAAAATGGTCGGAAGGTGCGATGGGATCGATGGACCGATACGTGGCACACGTATGGAAAAATGGGTTATTGGTTTTTCCGTGTTTGCAGGTGGATACTTTCGTGCTCCAGTGCCACATTGACCGATTCGAACAAACATCGACGGAGACTCGCGAGTAACACGGGTTCTCTCTGTTTATTTCGGGCTTTCGGAATCGACTCGTTGGTTGAAAAATCGTCGGCGCTCTATCTGGGGCTCCGTTGAGTTTTACGCGCGAATATGGGACAGCGGATGGAGAAACATCGTCCGCTATCCGAATCGAAGTCTGAATTGAAGAAGTACTCGCGATGTGAAACTTTCTTTTTTTTTGGCTCAGCGTTTCTGGAGAGCTATGTAGGGAAGAGGGCGGAGGATGGGAGGTCGGTGAAACCGATCGATTTTCGATATTTAACGATACCGAATTGGCGGACAGTTTACCGCTCAGGAGTACGCGCGAACACTGGGGATTATTCCCGCAAAGTTCTATTCCCGGCGAATCGATAGGTTATTCATGGCGTTTCCTGTTCAGCTATTCGGATAACACCTGCGTGGTGGGTTTCTTGGAATATCGCAATGGAATGGAAAGTCGTTTATCGGCGATTGGATCGATTTTGGGAGTCCCTGAAAAGATCTTTCACTCCTGCAGTACAAATTGGGCTCTTTTTAACCGACACTAATTAAAGTGTAGTTTAAAAAGAGAAAAATTCGGATTATTGAATCCGATGATGATTTTCATTTCTTTTCTTTTCTTTTGATGTAAAGACCTGTGCAGTGGGTTTCTTGGAATATCACAATACAATGGAAAGTCGTTTATCGGAATTTTGTTGTTTTGGGCTTTTTTTAACCCACCCTAATTGAAGCAATCAAAATTAACGGTTCTTAATTCGGACAAATTCAGATGATTGAATCCGATGATGACTTTGATGGCTTCTCTTTTTTTTTAGATGTTAACACGTGCGCGGTGCGTTCTTGGAATATCGCAATGGAATGGAAAGTCGTTTATCGGCGGTTGGATCGATTTTAGGAGTCCCTGAAAAAATCTTTCACTCCAGCAGTAGGGAGAGCGGGGCAAAATGGGACAGTGGGGCAAATCGGGACAGTGAGGGCAAAACTCAATTTTCGAATAATTTTTGGATGCCCCATTTTGTCCCAACGATTCATCCGGATTTTCAACCCCGTTTTGCCCCATCACCATCGTCACCATCCAAAAGTTATTGGAAAATTGCGTTTTACCTCATTATCCCGTTTTGCCCCGCTCTCCCCTATATTTTGGATTTTTTTACCCACACTAATTGAAGCAAAAATAATGAACCGTACTTAATTGGGACAGATTTTGATGATTAAATTCGGTGACGATTTTAATTTCTTTTCTTTTTTTTTTAGATGTTACACAAATTTGTTTTTCTCTTTCATCTTCTCACCATAAATTTATTCAGAAACAAAACGGTGCGGGAGGATTAATAATTTTCCCAATCTACCAGCATTAATAACCGGAGGTGCTGGACTATCGTAATACTGAAACTTTAATCCATACATCGGGGGACAAAAGACTGCAATTGAGTTAACCACTTCATCTTGGTGAAAGACAACTACAAAGGGCGTTGGAACGCGCTGCAAGAGTGCTGCCCAACCTCAACGCTGCGGCGATTAACTTCAGACGCATTTAATATTCCTCGACCCGTACCAAATGCAGCCCGCGGTAATAATTTTGTCGATTAATCCGCACTGATAATTCCAGTTGGCGTCAGTGATTAAACTGAATCATTATTTAAATCTGACTGGTACAAAAAAAAAGGGAAAATAAATTACTCTTGGCTCGAGTTTCCGCCTAAAATATTGAGCAAAAAGTAAAATATCTGAGTTATGAGATTAAAACTACAATACGACCCTTCGATACACTGTCAAAAAAAGCACGACATTTAGCAAACATTTCTTGTCCACAAATGTCCACAATGTACGCTTCTAAATTTTACATTTTTTTTTATTTGTTAAAAAGACGTTTCCTTGACCCAAGAAAAAAATTGTAAAACGAAGCCAGAAATGATGTTCCTATGTGAAAAAGAGATGTTTTTCGGATGTGCAAGAATGTAAATTCGATGTCAGGAAGCCAACTTTTAAATACGATGCATATAAGAATTTTGTTTATTTTTCCACACTTCAACGTTTCCATAACACGTGAAAGAAGGATCGTATTTATCGTGTAATCTACCCACTAAAATGAAAAGAATCCGCGCAACCCCCCAAAGTTTCAATTCACCGACCTTTTCCACTTCGTCTAATTTCTGGAGATTCGCCAGTCATAAAATGTTTGCCAACTTTTCCGCGCCATCGGACCTCTACGTAGAACATATCCTATTTTCCCCGGTTTGAACGATCGATTTTATAATTGAACAAACAGGTTGCGACGAGAGAGCGTTCAAACCGTGATCACTCAAGATTCGACAGCATCAGCGGTTGCCGCACCGGGGGAACTCAACAGGAAACCGCAACATCATCACTCTCGCCGTACATCTATACGTGTAAGTGTAACGCGATAACGTTGAATTGTATAGGGTAGTTCTCCGAGTGCCTCTCTCGGCGTCCACTCCGTAGGATCAACGGAGAGAATTTATGCTAGTCCCTCCGTAAGCTTTGCTAAACAGAAGCAACGATTCAACTATTCTAGTGCCTTGATCTACCCGAGCTTCGAGGCGTTTCCGTTACAGTACGTTAATTGTACCGTGTACGATACAAGATCGCAACTGCAATTGTAACACTTGCCTCTCACCTACTTTGACAAACAGCCTAGCATCTAAAGCTTCCAGCTAATCATCGAAAGAAACTTTTTTTTAGTGACTTACCGAGTAACAGTATTCGGCCTTATATTTTGGGTTGAAATATCCTGATCACACTTACCTGAAAACAGAAGAAAAAAACACGTAATTAGTGATCGAATTTTATAGAATTTCTTATATTTTTCTATTTATTTTGTACGCTGAAAAAAAATACATAGTGAAAGCAACAATACTCACTTTTTACCATAAAAAATAGTTCCCAAGGGGAACATCTACATTTTATAGTTACGACAATGACAAACAATCATGGTCGTTACCATAATTATAGTTTAACCAATTGAATATATTGCATATATTGAATATATTGAATATATTGAATATATTGAATATATTGAATATATTGAATATATTGAATATATTGAATATATTGAATATATTGAATATATTGAATATATTGAATATATTGAATATATTGAATATATTGAATATATTGAATATATTGTATATATTGAATATATTGTATATATTGAATATATTGATTATACTATTGGAAACTATCGATATAGACGTTCCCTCTGGAAACTATTCGTTATAGTAGGAAATACTATCCTTTTTCTCAGTGTAGCGATTTGGAGAATAGAAAGATTTCGCTGTGATGGAGGAATGATAGTTTATGAAGAGGAAATTAGTGCTCGCTTTGCGGACAAATAAGCGGGCACCTTGTTTGATACAGTTAGTGAAAAGTGGCCCGACGTCGGGAGTGCAGACACCAAATTGCCGAGACCCGACGGATAAAGTCGTTGAGCCAAGCCGGCCGAGGCCTTTAAAACTTTGACGAAAAGTTCGGGAGCGCCTAGTGAAGCACTCACGAGTTTGATGTGCCCGACCAAACCAATCAGCAAGAATATCCGTCGAAAAACGTGCCTTGGGCCTTCTTCTTTTTTTTTATCAACCGCGATGCTAGTTAGTCGGGATAACACTCACGTGATAAATTTGTATAGTCTCGCCCTATACTTGCCCAGTAAAATCCTGGAAATCTACCCGTTCAATTTTTTATTTTATTTTTAATGTTTATTTTAACGGTTCAAAAAAACACTAAATATAAAATAAAAAAATTAGATATATATATCAAAAAATATATATATAATATATATACAAGTCACCGTGTCATGAATAGGGGGTGGACCTCTCTTCCCGTCGCCATTCGGAAAGGGAGATCCCTTTTTATAACGGTGATGGGGTGAGGCGGAGGCTTTCTCCCCTTATCGTAAGCGAAAAAGATAACCGTCATGATACACGTCTCTCCCCATTTGGTGAAGGTAAACCCCCCCCCCCCCCGGCCCTCCAAGGCCAAAATTATAATCCCCTCACAGAGTCCCCATTTTAAATAAATTTTTCTAGTATATATATATAAATATATATATATATAAATTAAACATAGGTAAAGGGCGACGTTATTGATTTCAATAAAGTCGCTAGGTCAATGGATCGAGAAAAGTTTCGGTTCCGCGTGGCCCCTCTGCCCATACATACAAGACGTGGCTCGTTGCACGCGAACCTATTGAAAATAAAGTTTGAAGCTGCGGATGAGGAGAAAACGGGATTCCTGAGTCTCTTTTTTCCCCATCTCTCCGGGATTTCGTGAAAATTCCACAGATTGCTACACGTGGAGGTTGACGGAGTAACGGGCAAACTTCCAAGTCTCGTTCGTCAGGCAATAAATGAAAGGAGTGACGCCATTATACCGAACGATATTTCATATCCGGCGCAATACGCCGATGTCAATAACGTGGAGATAAATCTACGGTATCGGTCCAATCAACTTTGCATCGAATGCCATTGAAAAAAAAAGAATCAAGAAATATAAAGAATTTCCCTCACTTCCGCCCGAATGAACTTCCTTTTCCACCTTCGAGCTTTATTCGCCTAGGAGGAATGTTTTACACGCGAAACTCAAAATACACAGACCGCCTCTCGACCGTCCAATGGAGAAGATTGTCTCGGAGATCAATGTAAGTGCAAGTGGTTTCTACTCTTGTAGACGAAAAGGGTTAAAGATTGGATGAGAGAACTCTCCTCCACACGATTACCCAAGTAAGCTCATCTTATTAGTGCCTGATGGTAATTGATGGTAATTTGAGGACGGAACACCGAGACCCTTGCCTCTCTACAGATATATCAACCGTATTCCCTTCGTGCACCGAGGCTGGGAGTCACTAAGGTACCGTGGTGCAGAAGTGCTATCACCCGGACAGTTGGAAGTCGTCACGGTTAATCCCAATTACGTAGTTTGCATTCATTATACCTTGGGAATTTCGCAATTCTCTTTTCAACACGAAAATAGGAGTCGTGCCGACTCCTCTCATGCTCCACTTGCCATACGCTCGCTGAGAAAGCTTTGTGCAGTCAGCAAACGTCGCTTCCCTCTTTTAGCGACGAATCGTATTTTTCGTTTTTGTCAAAAAATGTATATATTTATTGTTGTTAAAAAACATTTATTTTTGGCTCAAAAAAAGTCTTATTTTCAAGTAATATTTTTTGTTAGTCCATTTTATTCTCAAGTAAAATTTGTTTTTGGTAAAAATGGCCCTACAGTGTGAAAACACTTGGGGGAGGGGGGACAAAAACCCAAATTTTGCTACCATAATATACCTGTATAATAAACGACAAAAATAGGAAAAAGAATATCGATTTGACCCGGAGAACAACACCTTGCAGAAAGTTGATCCAAGTCTGACTCATCAGACAATCTGCATAAAAAAATGTCGACAAAAATGTCATGCGACTCCAACACAACATTTTCGCCGCCTCAAGCTCATCCACCTCATAGATTATGTATCCGAAACGCCCCCAACAGTAAAAAAGAAAAAACCGTCCGAACCAACCGCAATAGTCCCAGTTCAAATACGTCTAATTCCCGAATAACTCTCCCATGTGTACCCCCACCCTTCTCCACAAAGGCCAGGAGCCCCCTCGAGTATCCTCAGCGAATGGATAAAACCGAGGAGAAAAGAAAACCCCGGTGGTCCAACGTCTCGTTCCGGAGAGAACGAACAAGACCAAGTGCTCCTTGGGCTCCCGGTACCTCATACATATTTTCGTGGGGTCAACATTTTCCGAGGGTTGGTGTACGGGCCACTTCACTGAAGAAGTGGTGGACCATCCAGTCCCCCCTCCCTCACCCCCAGTAGCTCCACAACTGTGCGCCCAGCTAGGGGTAGCTCTGACCGGCGGTTAGCATGCCAGTACTGGTACGAGACCACCCCAAGCCCGGGAGTCCGGCCAGTCCGGCTGCCAGTGCTGGGATGTAACGGCCAACCGTAGCCAACCCTACATATGCAATGCGTTCGCACAGATGACAAACGCATTCTTTGTTTGCACGGGGTTTGGCGTATTTGCGTTATATCTCCCGGGTCGCCAGGGTCAAAGTGGAAGCGTCGAGAGGGTTGGCCCCGAGTTGATGCGGCTATGCCAACAGGATCGGCGGAGGGTTCAATGGGGTTGATGTGAGGAGGGCGATATCGGCAATGGAATTCGTGTAGTGGCGTAGTTGAAGCCGGTACTGCCAGTGACGCCCCCGAGCTCTCGGGAATGAAGAGAGCCGGCCGGAGGAGCACCGGCAGCGGCACAGCAGCGGCACAGCAGTGGCAGCAGAAACGGAAGTGCACGGTACCGGCGAGGCAGGAGGGTATGTCGCAATGCGTCTTGACGTCACGGACGTGGTTGGCGGAGCTCGTGCGCGGGATGGTGGCGGCTCTGGTGGGGAACGAAAAGGGGACAACGACGGCGACGACGGTGAACGGCGCTTTTGGTGCACGGGGCCACCACCGGGCGCCTCCACTTGCCAAGCCCAGAACCCCTTGGTATGCACTGCCGGTCAGAGGCGAGTACAGCGTGTCGCGGGAGGCCAACGCTGAGGCCAAATCGCCGCCACGTGCTGCTACTGGAATACACCAGGAAATCTCGAAATAACCGAATAAGAGAATAAATGCCCACTCGGCGGGATCCATAAATGTGGTACGTCAGGGTGATATGGACAGGCGGGTGATATGGCGAGCCGTAATATATCTTAACGGAACAAACGAATGGCGCCGTTTGCGCAGTTTTTAGTAGGGTAGAGCGGGGCAAAATGGGGCATGGGGCAAAACGTCATTTTCCAATAATTTTTGGATGCCCGAATTCGCCCCATCGATACATCAGGCTTTTCTGCCCCGTTTTGGAACCTTGTCCGATCCAAAAATGATTGGAAAATTTAGTTTTGCCCAACTGCCCCGTTTTGCCCCGTTGCCCCATTTTGCCCCGCGATTCCCTATATGTGGATACAATACGATTGCACCGAAAATTATAAGATCTTACACTATAAAATAGGTACCGACGTTTCTTGTCCACAAACGTCCACAATTCGTTTCATGATGATTTTACAAAAGAAATCTTGTCCATTTTACAAAAATGTCTGTCAATTTTATAAATAATTTTGGACTTTTGTGGAAAAAAAAGGTTTGTTAAATGTACAAATCTTTTTTACTGTGTATGTGCAAGGGTCAGTACGATATGCAACGCGGCCATGTCGAGCGCAATTTTCGGTTGATATGGCCAGTCATTTGACGGAGGTAATTATTGACTTTCTGTGGTTGATGTGGACAACATCAAATATAGTAAGCCATGTTTTGTGCGATCCCTCTATGCTTCTCTAGGCCTAATCGACTACCATTATTACTATGACCATATCACCCGTAGTGTCCGGGTGATATGGCCGAGCGCAAATATTTATTTATAGAGCTGCAATTAAATCACGTATTGAAAATATCCAAAGTTCTGAGTGAATTACTTCGGCTCGATGTGGTAGAGTTCTTTGCGACCAAACTTTAGTTTTTTTTTTTTTAACTAAACCTCCAATTTTCATTGTTTAAAAAATCATGACCATATCACCCCGACTTTCCATATGGTTGTCGGTAGGATCGTCCGGATTCTTTGGGAGGACGTCTTGGAACGGAAGGAGGGCTGACAACTTCTGCCGGTATTACACTCTAAATAAAATCCATTTGACGCAAGAGGACCCTTTCGCAGCAAGTGGATTGCCATTTCCCGCAAATAGAATCCTCTTCCATAAAATGAATTTTACATAGTGTGTATTCACACCATGAAAAAAGTTTGTTTAACGTCAACAAATCTATTGTTGGATATAGCGAAATAAATATCCATGTATTGTTAACAAACTTTACTTGACCAAATTAAAATAAAATCGAACCCAAAAAAAAAACTGTTAAACCATTCGGTCATCAACAATATATATATATATATATTTGGACCTAACTGAAATTTCGTAACAACTCATTAATTATTTTGCCATATCCCAAAGTATAAACTCTCAGTGCAGTGGTTATAGCGGTTACTGGTCGGACGAGGTCGAAAAATAGGATATATATAATGTAACTCTGCGGAGTTCGTTTCCGTGTCGTGCGGAGAGAAGGACTGGTGAGTTTGCCGGTGCAGTCGGCATCGCGAAAACCTGCTGCTCCGCGTTTGACGAAAGCCGGAGCTCGTGCAGCTTTTACGTGCTTTCACGCGATTCTCCGGCTCTGCGAATAGCGCACGCACCCTGGCGCACAGCGCCACCCCCGGCCGCCCCACTCCGAATGAGTACCGGCAATTCCCCCCGTTGGTTAGCTCCTGCGGGGGTGTGTGTGCGTGCAGGCGCATGTAATGCCAGGTGCAACCAGATGGCATGCCCCGCAGCAGGAATAATGTGTCTCGATGCCGCCCGCTCACTTGTCCCGCTCGTCCGAGCGTCACGCCGTGGAAATGTCCAATTAAAATTTCATTTCCTCCTTTTTCCTGAAAGGGACCAAAGCGGACTACTGCAGGGATACGCTCGACGCTTGGGTAATATGCACTCAATGGCGTTTTTGAAAATTGACCTGGGGGGGTCGTTTTTGTATGCAGTCATTTACGGCTCGGAAAATCATTTATAGAAAAAAATTGACTTACACTGCCCTTCATTTAAAGAGGTTGGATGGAGCGCTTTACATCGGGCAAATGAGTGCTACATTGTTAAAGTCGTTTATACAAACTTTTAGGCAGCTATTGACTATAGTGGATGGTTATTTATATTATAGCAAATGGGGTTGACCTAGAAAGACATTAATTGCACTGGATTTGCAAAAATATTAAATGGTTTGTGCTGATTTTCGAAACGGTACATACGCGTTCAGTTTTTTCGAAGAATAATCCGTAATTTTTGGTCGGTTTTGATGTGTCGTGACTCAGTCTCTTCCTTGAAAGATGCTCTAGGAATTGACGATCTAGATATTCGATAGTATTTTCCGTTAGTGTTTGGGGCAAAGGGGGAAAAAGTGCTCGCTACAAGGGTGAAAGATTTTTCTATTTACTTGTTTGATATTTTCATCCTTTTCTTGTTGTAAGTTGTAAGCGATATTTCTGAACGTATTTTTATCCTTTTATTCGATCGTTTTTCAAAAGCTGCAGCGTTAAACTGGACGGGTAAAAAAAGAAAATTCGCGTAAAGGGGAAAAAGTGCTCGCTACAACTGTGAAAGATTTTTCTATTTACTTGTTTAATATTTTTATCTCCTTTTCCTTTTGTAAGCGATATTGCTGTATTTATTTTTATCTTTTTATTCAATCGTTTTCAAGCGCTACAGCGTTAAACTGGACGGGTAAACAAAAAAATTTGGCGCAAAGGGGAAAAAAGTTCTCGCTACAACTGTGAAAGATTTTTCTATTTACTTGTTTAATACTTTTATCTCCTTTTCCTTTTGTAAGCGATATTGCTGTATTTATTTTTATCTTTTTATTCAATCGTTTTCAAGCGCTACAGGGTTAAACTGGACGGGCGACAAAAAAAAATGGCGTAAAGGGGAAAAAAGAATTGGGTTTTCGGACGAGCGAGCCTCCATCGAATTTCGTATGGAAATCGATGGTCCGAGCCCGACGCACCGGGTGACGTATATAGACGAAGGTAGGTGGCGATGTGCTCACAGCCACCGACAAATTGGTCTTTCGAAGTGACACTCGGAAAATTGCGGTTCGCGGTTTTTTCGTGCATCTCTGTATCTGAGTCACGTACGATATTCCGTAGCGTCGCAAATTCATCCTCGAAGCATCCCGATCTGATCTTCGTCATTTGTTCGCTTTTTTTCGCTTCCTCGCGAGGGAAGCTTTGTGTGCCTCAAAATTCAAATCCACCGGGCGAAATTACGGAGCCGGACGGGGCGGATTAAAATTTCAGCTCGTTGCCGAGAGATGGAACGGCCGGATATTAGCTCGTGAGGGATCCAAGATTCAAGTGGCCCTCGAGAGATACACTACGGCTTTTATTTAATCGTCACATTTCCCGAGAGAACTCCCGAGGAATTCTCCAACTTTTGCGGTCGGGAGTTACAAACTTTCCCTCGACCGTTCTCCACCGAAGGAATAACGAGGGGCGGGAGGGGAGGGAAAAAGGACTAACGATCGTTATTTTTAAATGAAATACCCGCGACTCCGAGTGCAAACAAAACTTGTCGCGAAAACTTTCTCTTTCGCCGTTTCTCGTTGTCGCTTTTTTCCATCCCGCAGTCGGCGAGTTATCGATATTTTATAATCATTATTTTTATTTTATTTATTTACGATGGATAAGCAAGGTTTGATGGACAAAGATGACTCCCGGTGCATTTGAATTTTGAGCTGAGCTAACTAAACTCGAGCTCAAGGTTTAAGTTCCTCTAAGCGAGTGGTCAAGTTTTTTATTTTAAAAACTTTATTTTTTTATTTTTTTTTTATTTCGCTCGAACGTTCTCCTTCCTAGGGATAATGAGGGGCGGGAGGAGAGGGAGGGGAGGGGAAAAGGACTAACGATCGTTATTTTTAAATGAAATACCCGCGACTCCGAGTGCAAACAAAACTTGTCGCGAAAACTTTCTCTTTCTCCGTTTCTCGTTGTCGCTTTTTTCCATCCCGCAGTCGACGAGCTATCGATATTTTATAATCATTATTTTTATTTTATTTATTTACTATGGATAAGCAAGGTTTGGTGGACAAAGATGACTCCCGGTGCATTTGAATTTTGAGCTGAGCTAACTAAACTCGAGCTCAAGGTTTAAGTTCCTCTAAGCGAGTGGTGAAGTTTTTTATTTTTAAAACTTAATTTTTTTATTTCTTTTTATTTATTTCTTTTTTATTTCGCTCGACCGTTCTCCTTCCTAGGGATAATGAGGGGCGGGAGGGGAGGGAAAAAGAACTAACGATCGTTATTTTTTAATGAAATACCCGCGACTCCGAGTGCAAACAAAACTTGTCGATAAAACTTTCTCTTTCGCCGTTTCTCGTTGTCGCTTTTCTCCGTTCCGCAGTCGGAGAGCTATCGATATTTTATAATTATTTTTATTTTATTTATATACGATGCATAAGCAACGTTTGATGGACAAAGATGAGCTGAGCTAACTAAGCTCGACCTCAAAGTTTAAGTTCCTTTAAGCTCGCGGTCAAGTTTTAATTTTAAAAAGTTAATTTTTTTATTTCCATTTTTTTATTTTTTTAAATTTTGTTCGACCATTCTTCTACCAAAGGATAACGAGGGGAGGGAGGGGAGGGAAAAAGGACTAACCATCGTTATTTTTTAATGAAATACCCTGGACTCCGAGTTCAAACAAAACTTGTCGCGAGAACTTTATTTTTCTCCCTTTCTCGTTGTCGCTTTTTTCCGTCCCGCAGTCGACGAGCTATCAATATTTTTTTATCATTTTAATTTTATTTATTTACAATGCACAAGTAAAATTCGATAGACACAGTTGAGCTGAGCTAACTAATCTCGGGCTCAAGGTTTAAGTTCCTTTAAGCTCGCGGTCAAGTTTTAATTTTTAAAAACTTATTTTTATTTATATTTATTTTAATTTTTTTTTATTAATCCCGAAGGCGCGGAATTTGCACAGCTGGCGCTCTCGCAATTTTCTATGCGTCTCTCCGTGCGAATCCTCCCGTCCGGAAATTCCACCCGGACTGTGGAAAACTGCAGCGGACGGCAATTTCGTTAGTGCGAACTCGCTCATCACCCCACACCGGAACACCCGCTCTCACCCTCCGTCTTCGAAAACTTTCCGCGTTATTAATATGGATCAAAGTTTTCACTGTAATCCAAACCGACATCTTCCGGCGATCCCCGAGTTGAGGAGCAAGATTCCTTAACCCTCCCGTGAGATTCGGGCGAAGGACGGAGAGATTTCGCCGAGCTTACTTTCTAAGCTCGCCAATATGCATCCCCGTATCTCAGTACATAGAGGTGCGGTATTATGTGAGAAGGAATCGATTTGCCCGAGCGTGCACTGCAGACGTATATATATTTAAAAAAAAAGAAAAAAAAAAACATTTGCCTGCCCTTGGCTCTCACCCGACGTGTTGTCAAGTTTCCGGATTGAAAAGTTCCAAGGAGATTCTCGAACTCGTTTCCTAAAGCACCCGGAGCGGTGAGTTAACTTTCTCAGATTTCTTCTTCATTTTTTTTCTTGGTTTGCTTCCTCATAGAGGAAGCTCTGCTATGGTGAAAAAAAAAAAAACATTAGAGATTTTACTGAAAACGTGTTCGGAATATTCCAAGAAATCGGAAAATCACATTTGAAAAAAATGTCCCAATGTATGCGCGTGCACTGAGAAAAATGGTTTATAGCTCCTGTAACAACATCAGTTTTGCTGACAATACCTCGTTCCCGTAGCAAAGGATTAGTAAATGCAGCAAAAAAATTACCACGTAGAATCAATTTTGGTTTTGCTATCACGATAGATATTTCTTGTTACTGCGGCGACGCCTGAGTAATGACTGGTAATACGATAGTTGTAGATACGTACACACATTTATTTAAAGATTGACCCTTCATGTACTTGTGGAATTTACCACAAAGCAGCCTTCGACCGAGTCGAGTAACAAGTTAAAGTGCCAAAAAAATCTGAAAAAATTGACAGACGTACCTTGAAGTGTTGTTTTTTTGATAACGTAGAAGAAAATGTATTACGAACATCCGTATCGTTTTTGTGTTTAAAAGAAGGTATGGTTTGCTATTGGCAAACCATACCTTCCCCGGTTTATATTTTATAATTTCATTACATTGAAAATAATGTCTGTATTTGGAATTGCGAATTCTTGAAATTTGCTGCATTTGGATGTATTAAACTCCGAAAGGTATCACACTTCGTAGTTTATAGATCCATATACAGCAAATTTACAGAGTTCGCAATTTTAGTCTATTTTCATTTTTACTCGAATATAAAAGGAAATGTTTCCTCGCGTTTCTTGGTTTTTATTTTGCACGTCGAGCGTCTGGAGCTTGTCCTAGTTGTTAGCACATCTACACGCCCCACTCAGTCATATAACAATTTTTCTGTTACAGCAACAAAGGCTGTTTTGTTGCGGCAGCAAATCACTCCAAGCGAAAAATTTCGCTATGCTTACAGCTGCTTTAATTATTCCGATACTAATAAACTAAATTTGTTACGGGAACGAAAATCTTGTTGTAACACATTTTTTTCCGTGTGTGTGTGTGTGTGTGTGAGAGAATCAGACGCGAAAAATTGAAACCGCTATAACTCGAGAATGCCTGGACCGATCGAGCTGAAATTTCACAGACATCATGTGTGGTTAATAGTCAACGTTTCTTCGATTTATTTAATTTAATCAAAAAATATTCAGTTGTTTCTTTTGTACGCCATATTATTTTTTTTAATCCGCGGAAGTCGACTATAAATATCGTATATTTTATAGTAAATACAGGAGCTATCGCGGCTTTAATTACTCTCGCAATTACTGTTCCCGCTTTAACCCGACTCACACATCTCATTACTCTAATTAATCCGGCGCGAAAACGAAACCCCGCGTACGCGACTGCGCGAGTATTCGTCAACAGGCCGGTTTACGGCGGGGGATTAATACTGCAAATTGTGACGAAAATTTGATAAAATTACCGACTCTTGTGTTTCGACTAGCTGGGATTCCGTCGGGTCCGACGATGACCCAGATCGCGGCTATGCCTTCCGGCCTGTCACGTTCGCCTCGCAGACAACACGTATCCGTATCCGCGACTTTACCGACGGAGCGAGCGGCGAGAAATTCGCGATATGAATACGAATATCACGAATTACGAAAATACTGGGCGCGGGAAAAAATTGTATATTCTTATAAGTTCAACGATGGGTTACAAAAATAGCACCTACGGAATTCATACCGCTGATATTACGTATGTAGAAAGTCGATATGGTCGGAATAATCTTATATATACATTCCAAACGCGCCGGGCTGTCTCCCCCCCCCCCCCCCCCCCCCCTCGGCAACCCTCCGTATTCGAGCGAGTTCACATTCTTATTTTTCCCTCGTATTATGCAAATTCCTGGAAACGATACAGCTATACGAGGCGCGTGTATGCACAACCGGAAGAGACAGATGGAGAGACTGGAAGGGAGTCATTCGTGAAAAAGCACAGTGAGCTATACTTTAATTTCTAATATTACGCGCAGCGGAGAGGCGCACACGGTAAAAAACGACTGCACATTCAACAAAAGGGACTTATTCACAAAAGAGTAGTATTTTCTTTTTTTTTTTTTTTGCTTTCTTGTTAACCCTTTGGATGTAGCACTTTCGCTACGTTAGCGGAGTAGCTCCTTTTTAGAATATCTTCTTCAATATTGTTCCGAGAATTCTAAAAAAAAGATTGAGAGACATTGATGCTCTCTCAAGACATTGGTCGATACGCTGACTTTCGTAATTTTTTATATTTTTTGCAGCGGAGAAAAAGCACTTGTTCAGAA
Organism: Ichneumon xanthorius; assembly: GCA_917499995.1. NCBI lineage: Eukaryota > Metazoa > Arthropoda > Insecta > Hymenoptera > Ichneumonidae > Ichneumon > Ichneumon xanthorius. The sequence goes on along the minus strand of OU824205.1, from coordinate 10,965,855 downwards.
AATAACAATCGAGAATTAAGAAAAAATTAAGATTCTCTTAATGTCTGATATTTCGTGCAGCGTAGAGGCACAAACGGTAAAAAAAAGGTCTGTACATTCAACAAAAGGTAGTTCTTCTCAAAAGACTAACTTTTTTTTTTCTTGTTGGCACTTTGGAGTAGCTTTTTTTAAAAAATATTTTCTTCAATTTTGTTCCAAGAATTCTGAAAAAAATTTGACAAGCATTCAATGCGCCTTCAATAAATTGGTCAATGTGCAGCAATGATTCTCTTAATTTCTAATATTTCGTGCAGGGGAGAGGCAGACATAGTTAAAAAAAAACTGTATATTCAATAAAAGATACTTGTTCACAAAAGACCCCAATTTCTGACTTCCTTGTTGACCCTTTAACGTAACACATTTGCTACGTTGGCGCAATAGCTCCTTTTCTAAAATATCTTATCTTCTTCAATTTCGTTCCAAGATTTTAAAAATAAAAATTGGCAAACATTCAATGCGTCCTCAAAAAATCGGGCGATGCGCAACAACGATTCTCGTTGTCGCGCATCGATCTTCGTGTCCCACATGACCAGCGAGCAGAAAGCAGTGCACACACAGTAAAAAAAATAACTCAGTAAAAATCGGAGCGCGAACACAAAGTCGTTCGTCGGACACGAACTTTACACTCTTTTTTTTTTTTTTTCTTTTGACTGAAAGTGGAAAAAAAGGAAACAAATATGGACGTTCGTGAACAACAAAGTTTCGTCAAATGTACAAACTTTTTTTTACCATGCAGCCCACAAACATGAGTCGACACTACACACGATACAATCTGCTTATCGTACGAAACTTTCCAATTGCGATGCTACGAGGGAATTCCATAACCGCGCTAACTTTTTAATTTCCTGAAAAGTCCGTGCATACACATGTTTCTGGCTCGGGTGCGACGAGAAAGTTTTAATCAAAATTTTCCCCGAGTTCGGTGAGTGGGGTTACTCGATGATAATAAATTATGTTGACGGTGTCTCGGGCATGTCTGATCTAGCAACGACCGCAATCACTGCGCGGTCTGAGCCGATGAGAGTTCATCCCTTCCTGTCCATTGTGGTGACCCGTTCGGTTCTCAACGCAAGCCCCTCGGCTCTCCTGGGGCTTACTTGCACTAATGAAGTGCTTGGTATTTTTCGTCAGAATTCTTGGACCAAAATTGAAGATGTTTTAAAAAGAAGCCATTCCGTCAACGTAGCAAATATTCCACATATAGAGGGTTAACAAAAAAAAAAAAAAACAATTGTGGTCTTTTGTGAAAAAATATCTTTTCTTGAATCTACACCCTTTTTTTACCTTGTGTGCCTCTCCGCTGCTCGAAGTATTAGAAATTAATGTATACCTCACTGTGTGCATTTTTCACGAAGACCCAGAAAAATAATTTATTTCACAGATGCTCTCCAAATAAATATTTATTTCATTTAAATAAATAACCATGCAATACATCGATTCGAACACCCAACACGTACAACTTACCAGAAACTCGAAAGAATGAGCAACGAAGAAATAAACTGACATTTTCAATTTTAAGTTTCGGTAAAATATTAGAAAATTATTATTTAATATACAATTTACAAGAATACAATAACTATTGTATTCTTGTAAAAAGATGAAAAACCGTGGCTGAAGGACTTCGGTCGATGGCCAATTGGCAACATATATGTAATTTAAGTCTGTTACGTATCGAGAACTGTTCGATGTCATGCACTGTCAATAAATTCACTGCTACTACTTTACATAAATATCTACGCAATTCAAATAAATATTTATTTGCAAGACACGCGGCAAATAATTTTTTTTCTGTGTGAATGACACTTTCCCTTCCAGTCTCTCCATTCGGCCCTTCCGGTTGTGCACACTGAGAGAAGAATCTAGTAAAAATTACCGATCATCTAAAAAAAAATTACCATAGCACACTCTCAGATTATCCAATAATTTTTACCATAATATCTAAGAAAAATTCTTATAAATCCGGTACTTTCCACCACAGGTGCAGGTTTTCTGCATCGATGCAGGTTTTCTGCAGTTTCCCTGTGTCCTCGTGCAAATGCGATACAGTAGGGTGGGGGGAGGAGGGGGAGGGGAGAGCGGCTGCAGACGCACATCCACACAAGCGAAATGAAGACTTGGAACAAAATGATAAAAGGCGGCTTCGTGGCAGAAAAATAGCCAGAGCCATAAGGAGAACTTGTGGAAGAGAAAAAAAAAAGTGCTACGGTGATATTTCTCAAGCGATATAGTAATTTTTACTAGATCCTTCCCTCAGCGCATAAACGCGTTATTTTAATGAAAATTCGCCGCGAGTTTGGTGAGTGCGGTTGCCCGATGATGATAAATTATGTTGACGGTGTCTCGAGCATGTCTGATCTAGCAACGGCCGTAATCGCTGCCGCGGTGTTGGGCGAAGAGAGTTCACCCCTTCCTGCCCATTGTGGTGACTCGTTCGGTTCTCGACGCAAACCCCTCCTGGCTCGGCTCTCTTGGGGCTTACTTGGTCGCGACACGGGGACGACGGGAAACTCGCTCTCCCGTCGACGCGCGCTGCCCGCGATGAGGAGAGCCGAAGCCACAACGCGTCGAAAGCTCACCGAGGCCGATGAAAATAAAAGCCTCCGTACTCAACCGGCAAGCAGCTCTTGCGTACGCTCGGTCAACGAGTGCGGTATAGATGGCACCACGTTCCTTCTCGACAATATTGTTTACTTTGTCCCGACGTTGAGCCGAGCCAGGTCGAGGGGGGGGCTTTGTCGCGACGCTCAGCGTCACAGTCGCTCCGCGGCTTTCCGTCAGCTTTTATTAACCCTCCTCTTACTCAGGAAAAAGTACGGCGATAAAAGAGAACTGTATGATCCGAATATACGAGTAAAACAACGTCGTTGCCTTTTTTCGTTTTGTTACCATATTTTTAGCTTTACATTGCATTTTATGGCAACTTTTATTTATTTATTTATTTATTTATTTATTTACTTATTTACTTATTTACTTATTTACTTATTTATTTACTTATTTACTTATTTACTTATTTACTTATTTATTTATTTATTTATTTATTTATTTATTTACTTATTTATTTATGTATTTGCTTATTTATTTTTATATATTTTTATGTATTTTTTATTGGGGAAGCTCTTAGTAGTTTTAATTAGTCAAGTGCGGCATCTGCGACACGGGGAAAACAATGCCTCGGATCGATTTCGGTGACAAAATGTTCGCTCACGAAAGTTCGTGCATTATCTGTCGCGTATAGAAGCGATACTTTTCAAGCAGTGCTGCCAGAGTGCTTTCGCTTATCCCGCATTATCATCGTGTATTGTACTCGCTAATCGGTTTACACAACGGTGAAATCGTTGCTTTCATCACTTTCCGTCTTCGCGAGCACGCTCTGCCGGGTACTATGAATAGTATAACGGTTTTAACTCTTTTTTTTCTTCGTTTGTCCCTTTCTCCTATTTCACGGAGAAACTACTTTTCGCAGATTATGTTGAAAGGCAACGAGGATTGAGGAGGTTCCATCGATTTCTGGTAAAAAAGGAGTTTATTTTTTTTTCAGTGATAATGAACGCAATTTAAAATTTAATACGATTTATTGATCGTGCAAAAGAATCGCCAGATTCGAACGTAAAAATGTATCCTACAATCTTTTAACGTTTGAACCTGCAGATATTTTTCACATGATAGAAACACCGATGTAACAAGAATAAAGATTAAACACGTTTTTAAAAATGAAACCCTTGTTTGTTTTTATCATGAAAATCGGTTTCATCAAGTGTAAAAAGCAACGTCCCGGATTTGTCAATATTTACCCAGTTTTACCCAATTTTCGTAAAAAAATTCCGATCGATAATTTTTTTGCACCTTCCTCTATAGAGTAAAATTTTTTCCCTTCATTCGACTGTTTCACGACTCTAATTACAGCGTTATCGGACATTGTTCAGTAGCAACTGTGAATTGTTATCCGTCGGCATATTTATTTATTTATTTATTTATTTATTTATTTATTTATTTATTTATTTATTTATTTATTTATTTATTTATTTATTGGAATTGAAACTGGCCAAGCGCAATTACAGTACATTCGTATTGATTACGGTATTGATTCGTTCGTCGGTCATTCCCGCTGCGATAATCTCGAATGCTTAGGAGTCGCGTTGTGTGCCGGCCTGTTAAAGGTTGGTGGGGCAAAATAGCTTTCGCCTCAGCATGGAGAGCCGAGTGAAGCAATCGAGATGCCGAAGCGACATTCCAGGCACGCCTCTATTGTATCGCCGCGTCATTCATAAAAGAGTTACTGAATGACTCTCAACGGAAGAGCTCCGAACACCGATAAAAACGTCAATAAACGCCGTAACCGTTTTCACTTTGTATATAGCTATACAACCCGACCGTGGCCCGCGAATGCCGCGTTTAGGCTTCGCTCTTTTTCCTTTTTTTCTTCACTCTTTTTTCTCCTCCACAAACTACCACTATGTCGATGCTCAGCCCTTCTAAGCTCCCTCAAAAGCTTCTCAGACATTTTCACACAAGCGCACGCGGAGAAAAAAAAATTGTTGGTACAACGAGATTTTTGTCACCATAACAAATTTAGTTTGTTAGTACACTGAAAAAAAAAATTTCTTGAGGGCTGCCAAAGCAAAAAATTCTTATTTAAATTCTTCTTTCAAGTCTTACAATTCCGTATGATATTGAAACGACAGCAAAACTGCTAAAGTGAAATGTTATTGTTTCAAAGCCGTATGCAATTGTAAGAATTAAAATTACACCCAGAAAAAACAATTATTTGACGGCCACCGTTTATTAAGATTAAGTAAATAGTTACTTAAATGAAATAAATATTTATTTAAATCAAATAAATATTTTACTTAATCTTAATAAACGGTGGCCGTCAAATAATTTTTTTTTCTGGGTGTAGAATTGAAATAATAATTTTATTCTTTAGCAGCCCGCAAGCGAATTCTCTTTGAGTCAATTACATTTTTTTTCAGTGTATCGGAATAACAAAACCAGTTCTGCTGCGGGAACGTTGTCAGCAAAACTCATTTAGTTGGAACAGCTAAACTATTTTTCTCCGTGCAACGACTTACACGGAGAAAAATAGTTCTGTTTCTCTAACGAAATGTAGATCGCTAATAATTTATTGTTGTAGCAGCCAAAATATTTGCGGCCACAGCAAAATATTTGCTGCCACAGCAAAATATTTGCTGCCACAGCAAAATATTTGCTGCCACAGCAAAATATTTTGTTGTCCCTATGTTAAGCAGGTAAATGAGTAACGGTAACAAAATTCTTGTTGCCCCAAAGATTTTTTTTCCCTGTGTAGGAACCCATTTCTCTTTCCAACGAGATTCATCGACCTGTAATATTATCCGATCGACCGTTTTGTTTCATATAACTAAATTTATTGCTTAAAGCTCAAAATTCGCCACAAAATTCTCCCCACGTTAGCTTAGCGGATCGGATTTCCTCGGGGAGCTTTGAGGAGTTTCAAAAGAGACTTATAAAGCTTCCCTCTCCGAAGTACCTTCGGAGAAAATCCGCCCTACGGTTTTCACAAAACCACAGCTCGATAGCCCAGACAGGGCATTCTATATGTATAAAAAAAAAAAGAAAACAAAAAAGCACAACCTCACTCGACGCTCGGGCTGGTTTATAATAGGGCCGTCAAAAGACCCGACTCTATTCGCAAACCCGGCTCGCAGTGACAATATTTTCCTCGGCCACACGTGCCTTTGACCGTACTCGAATCATAGTATTAAATTGCCACTTTGCCACGGGCGCAGAGGCAGAAAAGATTTTCATACGTTTTTCCACCGAGCATCCTCGCCGATCTTTGGATGAGAAATTTTCTTTACGCTTTGCGTACCGTATCGTGTTACGAGCCTCAAAGCCGAGCCCCGGAAAAGGTTTCTTACATTCTGGAGGCCTTCGCACTCATCGCACCATTAGCGCTGGTAAACGAGACCAACTTATTTCCACCCCCCCCCCCCCCCCACCACCGCCCCTTCCGCCCCCCGACCATTCCATTCCAGGGGAGCGGTTACGCTCGCTGAATCTGAAATACGAGGCCGGAATTTCGTTCATAATAGGAAACGGGGAGAAAGGGGGGGTAAAAAGCTTCTAGTGTGTACACCCCGGGGAGGAAATCGAAAGGACGTAATACCTCATGGGTCGTAAATCATCCCGACAAGTTCCGTTTATCGTCATACACCTTTGTCGGGGACGCCGCACAGGGCTCGAACACCGAGCGGCTAATGAGGCGACGATGGGGTGGAGAGAAAATTAGAAAATTAGGGTAGACGGAAATTGTCAAACCGGGAGAAATTATTTATTTCGCGGACATTTTTGTTTTTTTGGATGCAGGGAGTTATATTTCGGGACAATAAAAATTATTCGCATCCAAGGAACATTTTTTACTGGTTTATTGCTGGAAATTTTATGATATTTGTTGAATACTACTTTTTCATACTTTGTACTCAAAAAGTCGTACCACTGCAATTTTTTAGATTCGGATCTGGCATTTTTTTTACGCGTTCGGAACAGCGTTGCAAATAATCGGCTGTGCAGAGTTGTCGATATTTTATTTTTATTAGCGAGAGTAAAAGGAAGACAATGGTCTTATTTGGGTCGTAAATCATCCCGACACATTCCGTTTACCGTCATACACCTTTGTCGGGGACGCCGCACGGAGCTCGAACACAGCGCGGCTAATGAGACGACGACGGCGTGGAGAGAAAATTAGAAAATTAAGGTAGACGGAAATTGTCATACCGGTAGAAATTGTATATTTCGCGCACATTTTTTTCCTGTGTAAGGAAATGTATTTCTGGACAAAAAGAAATGATTTGTTCCTTGAAATTTTAAGATTCCTCTTTCATATTTTCTAATTCTATAAGTTCTTCTTTCATATTTTTTTGGGATTTTTTTTTCACGAACAGAACAGCATTGCGAATAATCGGTCGTACAGAATTTTCAACATAGTCTTTTCATTACCGAGAAAAAAAATGAGACAAAGTAATTACCGGTAGAAATTATATATTTCGCGCACATTTTTTCCTATGTAAGGAAATGTATTTCTGGACAAAAAAAATTATTTGTTCCTTGAAACTTTAAGTTCTTCTTTCATATCTTCTGTGATTTTTTTTCACGAACAGTTGCAAATAATCGGTCGTGCAGAATTTTCGACGTAATTTTTTTATCACCGAGAAAAAAAAACGAGACAAAATAATTTACTGGAGAAACCTCAAGCGCGACCCTTGAGGTAAGTCGTGATGTGTAATTTGGTAGAACTTTGGGATATTGACTGGTCCGGATGGAGGACGTGTCGAATGGACAATTGTCATGATTTCACCGCACGCCCGTCACGGCATTTTGACCATCTCCAATTACGCGATTCGGCTGGAACGTTGCCAGAGCCTCGGGATAAGTCGTTGAGGGTGGACGAAGTGCGGGGAAACTGGCGAACAGTGGCGAGGGGAATCGAGGAGTTTGGCGGAACAGACGGTAAGAGAGATCGCGAGGAAGGAAGCGACGGACGAAAGTGGTCGAGTTTCGAAGACTCGGCAGTGCCGAGCGGAGAGCCGGCAGATTGTACAAGCCCGTCTGACCGTAAAACCAACGTGGAAATCACGGTTAGGTAATACTTGACACCGCGCGTCGCCGACCGTCGATATTTGCACTTCGAAGCCAGAGCGGTTCATCCAATTATCGTCGCTCGTCGCTTTGAGCCCGGCGAGCTTCATTCCAATTTCCGTAATGATATTTTCAAGATCCCGCTCGAGGGATCATAAGAGTAAGTTTTAATCGCCCTGGGAACTAAAAATTTCAATTGTTTCATTATGCAACGTACACTGAGAAAAAAAAATTTGCCGGATTAACAAAAAATTGCCATGACATACGTTCAAAGTTGTTATTTTTTTTGGCTACAAATAAAGCGTTGTTTTATTGAACTATTATTTGCTTCAATTTATTCAAAATTTGTTGAGTGAAACAAACGCATTCGTTGGACCAACAAAATGCACCGCGCATTTAATGCAACCATTTCTTTTTGTCAGTGTATGTTATGAGAAAATTGGGAATTAATCACGAAATTGCTTTTAGATGAGTATAGTGAAATAAAAAAGGGGCAAAGTAATTTGCACATGAATTCCTCATTTTTTGCTCCCTCAAGTTTGTTTTGGTGAAAAAAAAAATTTGAGATTGTCATGAAAACCTGTTTAGAAAGTTACAAAACATCAAAAAATCATAATTAGAAAAAATGGCCGGATGTGTTTGTGTGTGTGTACGGATGAGACGCGAAAAACTCGGACGACTGTAACTCGAGAATGCCTTGACAGGTCTAGCTGAAATTTCACACACAGTACGTATGGTTAATATTGGATTTTTTTTCAAAATTTGATTAAAAAATGTGCACTTTTTTTAAGCCTTTTGAATTACGGATAACGTTTATTCTGCCCAAAATCGTAAGCTTCGCACGTAATATTTATTATTTTTTAATTCAACCAAACATGTTTTAACAAATTTAACTCCATAGAAATAATTCTTCATCAAAAGAAAGTAATCTTTTTGGATCTGCAGTGAATCCGCGGTTCGGTGGTGAAGTCTGACGATGCATATATATTTTCTATTCAGTTAAAATTTCTGCAGGCTAGAAATTTTATAGCAGGATAGAAAACAGTGCAGCTTCCTATTTATGTGTCTGAGGTCAATCGATAATTTTTACCAGACCGCTGGAATATCCGGAGAGCTTTTGAGCTACTGCGCCATAACTTCCGACGCGGGTAAAAATTTATGTTCAATAACTCTTGCAAGTCTGCCGAGTTGCTGTATATGCGAACGTCGGTACAGTTGAAACTGTGAGGTTGAATAATTTTGTCGTTAAACAACGAAAATTCGTTAGTACGACAGGGTTAAAATTGTGATACGTGCGTGTTGCACCGTACGATAATAAATAACATCGTACCGCAACGAGATTGCACGTGGCGAATCAATAATTGGCCGCCTCCCCGCATAAATCCTCCAAGACCCCTCGGGGATTCGTGTTTTAAAAAGTTCTCGGTGCCGCCCCGAGAGCGGCGGAGGCGGCGGGAGTTTCGCCTAGATGGGACAATACTGTTTTCCAACGCGAAACTCAAAGTCTACCGAAAGGGGAGAGAAGCCAGAATCCGCGCAACTGCACGGGCAAACCGTCGAACAATTTCGAAATAAAAAATTTACTTTCCCGAGAGAGATGCGGCGTCGCGCACGACGAGAACTTCTATTCACATCGAAACGCAACGAAAGCCATAGAGCAATTTTAAAAATGTCGGCCTTCGGGCAATAAACTACCCTCGACCCCTTAAGCGTCGAGCCTCCTTCGGGGCGAAAAAAATTATTCTGCACAGTTTCGAATTCTGTATCAAAATATGTATGACAAATTTGATTCGTAAACAAATGCATTTTATTTTTATTTATTTATTCATACGGGCAGAACCCAATTACAGGTTGTCAGGCTGTCCTGACAACTAAAGTTAACTAATTGGAAAATATACAAGTACAGAATACAAATGAGACATTTTTCAATTTTTAGAGCAAAAAAAAATGAAATTGCCATTAAAGATTTTTTTCTTGGGTATACGGTAAAAAATAATTTCGTTAAATAAGTGGAAAACTCGTTTGTTAAGATTTGAATATAGAGACCTGTCCTTTTATTTCCCGTGTCATTAACAATTTTGGTTTGTACTTATATTTGTAAAACTGGAACCGGTTGGAGGGATCGGAAAATTAACAAATACAAAATTGTGGACGTTTGTGGACAACAACTTGTAAAAAGTACAAACTTTTTTACTGTATACATCGTCGTCATCATTGAATTTTTTCGATAATTTTCTTTAGCCAAAATTAAAGAAAATATTTAAAATATTAAAAAATACCCGTTTCGCTAAAGTAGCGAATATTCTACCTTGGCGATTGAAGGGTTCAATTACAGGGACCCAAAAAAATTGATAGTTCGTCTAATTAACGTCCTTATCGATAACTCCGGCTCACGGTTAAAAATAAAGACGGGAGTCTGCGTCAACACCTCTACAAGATCGCGAGGAGGGACGTTTCGTAAACTCAAACATTTTTGTTATTTCTTTATTTTTTTACTATCGCTCTCGACCCGTCCAGGAAGTTCGAAGTTTGATGACCGATGCGATGAAATTGAAGCCAGAAAGCAGCAGCCACGTTAGGTCTTCAGATACACTCTCGGGGCGATAAGATGGAGCGCAAAAAACATATACGTATATACGTCGCAGGCGGAAACTGCAGCGATAACATAAAATCATTAACGAGTGGAGTGATCGGGTATCGTAGTCGAGAGTGGAGTTGATATTTTTCACAATTTTTTTTTCTCCTCTTTTTCATCGTTCTTGCTCATTAGAGCGTACGAAGCAGGTTTTCCGATCGAGAGACTTTGTCAGAGGCTTCCTCCCTACCTATACAGCGATTCCGTTGCCCGCTTCGTTCGCTCGCTCGTTCGACGGCTCGTCATACGTTTGCATTCTTCCCGTTCCTCTTTTTTTTTTCAACTCCACGTTCGTGTTTTATTAGGCTAGGAGCTAAACAGAAATCTCCATAGCACAGAGAACGCTCGCCGGTATCCCCAGCAAACAAGCGTGTCCCATTATGCACCAATATCCGCGATATAGGAGAGCGCGGGGCAAAATGGGACAGTGGGGCAAAAGGTAGGGTGGCATCATCGCCCAACGCTTATCCCCCGATGAATATCCACCGAAAAGACGAACCCCCGAAAGATTAAAGAGTCCTGGAATTTTGCCTGACCTTGAAAAAGTCCTGGAATATCCTTGAATTTCACGTAACGTCCTTGAATTTTGCCTGACCTTGAAACAGTCCTGGAATATCCTTGAATTTCACGTAATGGCCTTGAATTTTTTATTTTCCCGAAAATTTGAGTTTGTTTAAAAATTTATATTTAATTTAGTAAATGTTTTTGTCTTTTTGCAAAGTTTTACAATCGTTTTATCGTCCCGTTCGAGGACGTTGAAAAACGTGAAAAATGGATTGGGATAGCCTTGAAATTTTTTATAAAATATTTTTTGTCGGTATGAAATGTTTTTTTTTCGTTTATAAAATTAACTGCGACGTATTCCGACGTATTTTTGTGCGTTGAACATGAATCTGCTGGCCTTTTTTGCGCAAGTGTAGTGGGACATTTGTGTCTTCGATTTTATGCACTGAAAACAGTTTGCTCTAATGTGAAATCGAATTTTTGGGATTAAAATCTAAAATATTGGGTTTGGAACAAAATGAACGTCAAATTCGTGATGAAGGGGCCGCAATCTTTTAATAAAGTGACCTTTCGGGGTATATACGTTTCGGGGTTTCAATTTTCAGCGGATATGCGTTTCGGGCGTTACTCTTTTCGGGGGATAATCATCGGGGGATAACCGTTCGGCGGCTATGTAGACCTCAATTTTCTACATCCGGGTAGCCGAATATAGAAAATTGCTACCGGGTAAAATTCAATTTTCAAATAATTTTTGGATATCCGATTTTGTCCCGACCATAAATCCGGATTATCAATCCCGTTTTGCCCCACTTCCCACCACCGCTACACGGAGAAAAATAGTTCCGTTTCTCTAACAAAATATAGATCGTTAATAATTTATTGTTGTGGCAGAAACAATATTTGGCTGCTACAGCAAAATATTTTGTTGTCTCTATTTTAAGCAGGTAAATTAGTTATGTTAACAAAATTCTTGTTGCCCCAACAAATTTTTATTTCTTCGTGTACCATCCAAATGTTATTGGAAAATTGCATTTTTCCCCACTGGGCCATTTTGCCCCACTCTCCCCTATCGTTAGCGGATTCAGCAACTGGGATATCAGATTGGATCGGCAATTAAACCGGTAAGTGCATAAAAAAAATGGAAAAAAAATGTATTTTGCTCATTTCCGTTCAAATAAATGCCTCGCCTGCTTCAGTAGCCTCACCTCTTATCGTGTCTATTACTCTGTATAATCCCGTTGTTCTCAGGGGGATTCCATCCGTCGTTAAAAATAATGACGTCCGTAGAAAAAAAAATGAAAAAAAGGATATAATATTTGTATATACGCGGACCTCGACGATAGGTCTCGCATCGCATACGCTGAGCTCGTCAGTGAAATTCTGATAGCAGTTGCGATCTCCCCTGAGGAACGCGGAGTGAAATACACGGAATGGTGGATTTACCAATCACGCCTGTAACGAGAATCCCGTCGAAACGTCTCTGCAAAAATTCTACAGGGGAACTAATGCCATCAATTTAACGAAATTTTCGGTCGAATTGTCACCCAATACCGCAATTTTTTCCTGCAAAATTAAAAATTAGTTCAATCGGAACTGCGACAGATTTTAATCGTATTGGGTAAAAGTGGGGTATATGGCCCGGTCCATATATCATTGATTTACGTGGTAATCGAAGTGGGCCATATTCACCACTTTGACTCTTATTATTATTTAAAAAATTAAAAAACCTGTTTGCAATGTTTTTATTTAATTATCACCAGCATATTTTTTGCAAAATGCGTATTTAATAGTGTTTAGATTTAATATTGTTTTAAGATTTAATATTGTATTGCTTCTGCAATATAATATTCCCGGTCGCGCATAAGAGCCGATGCTTATCACGTTTCCAAAAACCGTTCGAAAATTAAGCCGGGTTCCCGCTTTTTGCCGGTGAAATGTGATGAAAGACGTTTGCAGTGCGAGAACCTGGTTGTACCTAGAGCCGACTTAGATGAACGTAGGAAGAATGGAGATATCGATTATACCATAAAGTTTCAACGAGGACTTCCGTTAGTGGCAAAAAAGAGATCTGATGTGCAGGGTAAGAACTATTAAAACCCCACTTCACTTTATCCCGGTTCACCAGTCGAGCAGAATGTAGCGAATTTAGCGTTCCCCGGTTTGACATCCTTATGGGTAGTCCAATGAGAAAAAATTGGGCACAGTCCGTCATTAATTAAATAATGCACTCCTAACAAAAATTATTTCATCCGAATATACATCGAGCTTAACTTTCGGACATTTGTTTAGTAAAAATCTTGTTAACGGAACAATGAGTTTAATTTCTTGCCCGAGTCGTGTAGACAATCCGACGCTATTTCCGTGTTAACGTACAGGCGGGCTTGGAGTTAAGTCTCCAAGGTGCTCCGACAGAGGCAATGACGTTTCAGGATCTCGCGTCAAGAGTTCGGTGCAAGCGCGATATCTCACAAGCCGTGCTTGATTAATGGGACTTGGGCTTAATAGGATTCTAAGACACGTAGTAGCGGATTTGGATATCGAACGCACGGAACCGCACACTGGCTTTATGAATCTACGGATATGCGTGCGCAACCTGTAGAGGCGGAGCGAGGCAAAACGGACCACGGGACCAAACGATCCTTCATCCGTGAAAAAAAACAATAAAATTTAGCACAATAAACAGGAAATAAAAAAATAGAAACCCTGACTGAAGAATCTTGAGTTCAATCTTGAGTTCAATCTTGAGTTCATTCTTGAGTTCAATCTTGAGTTCAATCTTGAGTTCAATCTTGAGTTCAATCTTGAGTTCAATCTTGAGTTCAATCTTGAGTTCAATCTTGAGTTCAATCTTGAGTTCAATCTTGAGTTCAATCTTGAGTTCAATCTTGAGTTCAATCTTGAGTTCAATCTTGAGTTCAATCTTGAGTTCAATCTTGAGTTCAATCTTGAGTTCGACCTTAAGTTCACGCTAACGTTATAAAATTCGACCCTTAATCGCATACTTTTTATAAGACTCCAATTTGATTTATTCTTACTATTTACTCCTCTTGCGGATCAATTTTCCAGCCAAGGATTTTCATTCTCATGTCCCGTCGAGTCTCCGAGTGGTCCGTTTCGCCCCCACCCCACCCACATCTCGAGCACGCGTTGCGATAGCCGTATCTTATCCTGCCGAAGTTATAAGGTCGGGCGGGGTCAAGGATCTCTCGCCTCCGTTCGTAATCCGTGCAAATGACTTTGACCATCGGCACTCCAAGCGTTCTCCCCTGATGCCCGCACTGTATCAGCTTTTAGACCAATCTACGGTTCGTGTCCGGGACGCGTGTTAATGGCACGTACGAGGAAGGCAAATCGTACCCCGATGCGAGACTGCCACGGCGCACCAGGCTCGTGACGATTCTCCAACGTGTCGCCGATGTCGATGTTGTCGACTACGTGTACTGGCTAAGTACTGATCGCGATAGCCGCGCTAGAACCAACACATCCACGCGACCCGGCGATAAGTCGTCCTCGGGGAATCCTTAGCCGCGGCGCACGACAGTCCACCGTGCCGGTGCGATGCGGTTTAATAACTCAGTGAAAATTGCACGGGACTATCCGGATTGATTATGTGTAATATGAGAGTGCGACATCAAACGGCAAACGTTTCGCGTCCTGGGAATAAGCGACGGAGAGTTCCGGAGATTTGATGAGATTTTCAGTAGATGATGTTTAAGGTAGATCTTACGAATAGTGCTCAATCCGCGTAAGTTTTAGAGAAATGAAATGAAAGTTTTAGAGAAAAATAAAAAAATTAATGTTGCATAACTATAATTCGAACATGTTATTAACAAATTGATGAAAAATAAAATTGTTCAACTAATTTCCCGGAAATGTGACTTTTTTTTATGAAAATGATTCGTTCATTTTTAGGAATACGTATGAATTTTTTCAGATTTTTAAATTTACTTGTATTTTGTGACTTTCTACACATTTTTCCCTTATTAAAAACAAATTTAAGTGAATTTAAAAATCTGAAAAAAAGTTCATACGTATTCAGAAGAGTGAATGAATCATTTTCTTTAAAAAAAAAGTTAGGTTTCCGGGAGATTTGTTGAACAATTTTATTTTTCATAAATTTGTTAATAACATTTTAGAATTATTATGCAAAATTAATCTTTTCAGCACCTTTAATATGCTTGGTTTTTTCAGATTTTTATACAATCCAGAAGTGTTTGCAATTCCCTCTCATTTCTCTGAAACTTATGCGAAGTCAACACTATTCGCAAGGACTACCTTAACGTGACCTATCCCGGCCACCCGACAATTTTTATTGCAGATTACATCGATTGGGAAACTTATCGCGAGGCTGTCGATAAAGCGTTTTTTAAAGGTTTATTTTATCGGAAGGCAAACTGGAAGCCGTATGAGGTGAGCGTGCGACATCAAACGGCAAATGTCGCGCGTCCTGGGAATGAGCGAGGGAGCGTTCCGGACATGTGATGAGATTTTCAGTAGATAATGTTTAGCGCTTACCATCTCCGTCCTCGGGCAGTTTTTATTGCAGATTATATCGATTGGAGAAACGTATCGGAGGTTCTCGATAAGGGGATTTTTTTTGTTTGTTTTTGCTTGATAATTTTAGTTAACGATTTTCTACAATAAATTTGGCGGGGAATTTTGACCGTTTTAATTATATGAGATGTGGACTTTTTTTATACTACGAAAAAAGTTGCAAAGTAATTTGCACATGGCTTACTCATTTATTACAATTTTGCGCGGAGCTTTTTGTGGATTTTTTCGCGCTGAAGCTGAACCGGCTAGTCGTGTTGTGTAAAAGTCAAACACGATTTTTACGGTGCAAAAAGTTGAAAATTTACATTTTCATATCGCTTAGTCATAAAAGTTGAAAATGTACATTTTCATATGGGTTTTTTTTTAAACGGGAGGCAAAATGAGAGGGTTAAACTGTAACGAAGTTTCGTGGCTTTCCAAGTCGGGTAAGTGAGACGTTTTTGCGTATGTCGAGTAGACTTTAACAACGCGATTGCTGCGAGCTCGTTTCCATTTTGCGCATCGGCTCTCCTGTCGAAACGAAGAATCGATGCCGCGAGTGCGAAGAGCTTACGAAGAACCGCTTGAATTTTCCCGGACAAGGAGAGGTTCAATTACTGGGGATGAATGAAACTCTTCATGAATAATATCCTGATTTTTTACGCTGCTTTGTCTGAGTGCCAATTAACGAGTAACCGATCAACGAAGCTTAAAATTAATCGGTATTAAAAAAAACCGTGTTTACCGATCCAATTAGAGGCGATGAAAAAATAATAATGCAATTATCGGAAAAATAACTCTCGACTGTGCAACGTGTGTGCACACGGAAGATTAAACTCTCGGAGTAGTCGAGAAATTGTAATACGTCTTCTGCCTTGAAATAAATATTTATTTAATTAATTTACGGGCATTGCCCTTTCACCTATATATAAGGAGTAGTATTTCAATCATGATAAGGAAAATATGTTAGAGATCTTCGTATAAAATTAACACTTCCACGTACAACAGTACAAAAAATAGAAAATATCCGATATTGATTTTCCAATATTCAATAACCTCAAGCCTAGCGTAGGATCGTCTTCGCCACCTCCTCCTTAAAGACCTAGCACAGATTGAAAGTCTACCAGATTGAAAGTCTACCAGGTGGAAAGTACCGGATTGAAAGTCTATCAGATTGAAAGTCTATCAGATTGAAAGTCTATCAGATTGAAAGTCTATCAGATTGAAAGTCTATCAGATTGAAAGTCTATCAGATTGAAAGTCTATCAGATTGAAAGTCTATCAGATTGAAAGTCTATCAGATTGAAAGTCTATCAGATTGAAAGTCTATCAGATTGAAAGTCTATCAGATTGAAAGTCTATCAGATTGAAAGTCTATCAGATTGAAAGTCTATCAGATTGAAAGTCTATCAGATTGAAAGTCTATCAGATTGAAAGTCTATCAGATTGAAAGTCTATCAGATTGAAAGTCTATCAGATTGAAAGTCTATCAGATTGAAAGTCTATCAGATTGAAAGTCTATCAGATTGAAAGTCTATCAGATTGAAAGTCTATCAGATTGAAAGTCTATCAGATTGAAAGTCTATCAGATTGAAAGTCTACCAAATTGAAAGTCTATCAGATTGAAAGTCTATCAGATTGAAAGTCTATCAGATTGAAGATCTACCAGATTGAAGATCTACCAGATTGAACATCTACCAGATTGAACATCTACCAGATTGAACATCTACCAGATTGAACATCTACCAGATTGAACATCTACCAGATTGAACATCTACCAGATTGAACATCTACCAGACCGAAAATCTATCAGATTGAAAATCTATCCGATTGAAAATCCACCAGATTGAAAGTCTACCAGATTGACGGTAAGACCGAGCCTGCATGAATATGCGAACATCGCTGTATACATTTGTATCGAGTGAGCTATTAATATAAATTTAGGGGCGAAATTATATCTCGGGAATAAGTATCATCGTCGTAAAATAAATCAAGTTGATACACGACTCTTGGCGTGGTTATCCTTGGGCTCTGATACCGAAGTAGAGTAAGCACTCGGATGGTCAGACGAGGGGTGGGGGGTTGGTTCTGTGATGGCGCGCCCGGGCGTCTGGTAGCTCAACCGGAACTGTACTGTACCGTATATAGGTGAAAGCCATAATGGCAAGGATCTATGAATCTTAAAGAGATCCGGAATCCTTGAGAATCCGAGCTTCACCAAAGCTTTAAAGCTTCTTCTTACGGGTATCTCACGACGACTCTCACTCTCCGAGGATAAATCACGAAAGGTTGGTGCTATAGGTCAATCAGTTAACGCGAGGATGGATAAGAAACAATTCGCGTATGTGTAGGTCAACGAAAATTTATCTCGGTAATAGGTGCAAGCCCTCGCTTCGAGTGGGTTATTAGCGGTGATGAATTTCCGGCTCAGCGACGGCTTCCGTTCAAGCTGTGCGGCTCAGGTCTACAGTCGAACTTCGCTTAAACTCGAAAACCAAAGTTTCCTTAATTAACGAGCATCCCACTGCCGGTTCATCCGCTCCCGGACTTCAAAGTTTAACTGCAACGGTTTAACGCTCGCGTCAAAAGAGCTCTGTTTTTTTACGCGATCAACGAAAGTTTGTAAATAAAGTATCCAAAGACAAATTTCTGAAATATTAATTTTTTCCACAAATAGCCGAAAGTAGCCATTTTTTCCCAGTGGACGTTAAAGCGCCAAAGATATTTTGCCTATACCTAATATAAATGGCCTAAATTTCCTGGCCAGAAAAATAAGTGTTTTGGAAACACTTCCGCGAAGTTCCCGTCGAGCAGCGCACGGATCTCAGCGACGAGTTCCGCGTCGATCGGTTAAACTCGACCTGGCCAAGGACCATCGCAGGGTAACCTTTGTGCTGTTCTCCGCCCGAGATTTCTCGTGGTAAAGGCCTACATGCACGACGTCGCGGAAAGCCACAATTAGCCGCTATGAATTTCGGGCCAACACCTCTCCCACTTGTACCGCAACTGTATCATTGTACCGTAGCTTCGCGCCACCCTCGCGTTTTCCCCGCAATCTCAGCCTGCGGAAAGCCCCGAGTACGTGATACACGTGTACAGCGGGACAGCCCAGTTGAAGCTAGCACGGAAGAGAAGACCTATGTCCGCGCGAAGTACTACCTCCTCATTGTATTTCGTAGCAAGCGTGGTAACGACCTACTTACCGTTCCCAGCGCATAAACACAAACCCGCCCAGACACACACACACACACACATACGTAACAACGAGTTTCCACGTGCGTAAGTATTAGTACACGTGGCCATGAGTAACATAACAACCTCGTCGTCGTCGTCGTTTCTCGTGCTCGTCTAAATAGATGCAACCCCTCCGCTACATTATTCGTACGGTTGGAGGGTGCAGGTTGAGCCGAGACTCGAGCGACTGCCTACCTGAAAGCTCACTATTTTTTTCCCTCCCTTTCCATCCACTGTAAGCAGCGAAAGCTACCAGCCGCACCAAAAGCAACGATGATTACGGCATCCCGTTTGTTTGGTAGGTATACAACCCATTCCATCTGTTATTTCGACAACTGGGTCGCTCCGGAATTATGTTTTCTTCTTTTTTTTCCACGGTTTTCACTGATAATGTTGGGAGGCACCTGACACCTCTATCTTCCGTCTTTCGCTGGAAATTCCCAGTTGAATTCGTACCAAACAAAGAAAAATAAAAAGTGCTTTGAGCTGCTGGTTTTGATATGATGTTGAATTCGGTTGAATTCGGTTGAATTGGGTTGAATTGGGTTGAATTGGGTTGAATTGGGTTGAATTGGGTTGAATTGGGTTGGGTTGAATTAGGTTGGGTTGAATTGGGTTGGATTGAATTAGGTTGGGTTGAATTGGGTTGAATTGGGTTGGGTTGAATTTATAAATGAAGAAAACGCAATCGGTGTATTGATTTGCAGGCGATCAGGTTGATGAGCGTGTACATGATGTAGATCAATATTTGAATGTGTGCCGTGACATTGTCCTAACAGGTTGTCGGTCGAACACTGTGTCCTGGCTCGGATGTCTGGCCTGTTGGCCTGCACACTGGCAACAAGTGACCTTATGGAACACCAGTTCGAGGGCAGAATTTCTTCACATCAACGATCCGGTTGATTGTATCGTTGGTTTAACCCTCGAAGGCGCCTCTATCGTCTGCGGTTATAGACATGCTGTGCGAGGCCCTCGTGGATGTTAGATATCGACATACAATCACGAGACCGTGGAACGTTTTGTCGAGCCGTGTTGTGCGGAATGATGAAACAGTTAGTCCCCCGGTAATTCGAACTTCCATGCTTTAATAGTTCGCATGTATTAACTGGTTGCGATGATTACCCATTTCCATAATATAACTTTTCGTGTACGATCTCATTAGCAACTGTTCAACATCCCTCTCCATTCGATATAACGCTGCGAGATAACGACTTTGTCAGAAGGCAGGCCTCTGAGACTGTATCTACTATGTTACAAATCTACCAGATTCTAACACATCATAAATCTGCCAGATTGAAAGTCTACCGGATTGAAAAGCTTACGGATTGAAACTCTACCAGATGGAAAGTCCACCAGATGGAAAGTCTACCAGATGGAAAGCCTACCAGATGGAAAGTCTACGAGATGGAAAGTCTACCAGATGGAAACTCAACCGGATTGAAAGTCTACCGGATTGAAAGTCTACCGGATTGAAAGTCTACCGGATTGAAAGTCTACCGGATTGAAAGTCTACTGGATTGAAAGTCTACCGAATTGAAATTCTACCGGATTGAAATTCTACCGGATTGAAATTCTACCGGATTGAAAGTCTACCAGATGGAAAGTACCAGATTGAAAATCTTCCAGATTGAGAACCTACCAGATTCCAAGTACAGCAGAGTTCGGAAAGAGACTTGTTCTCTGATAGAGTCGCGAATTGGTAAAGCCAAATCGGGCAAAGATGTAAATTCGCTGAAACTAAAATAGATCTATGCCGCCGGTCTAGACCACTTAAATTATTGATAACTTCCTCATGCATATGTCATATCGTCATATGCGTCATATGGTAATCAGAGCCGATGAGATGGGAGCGCGCAGTGATTCTGGCAATCAATGCCGAGAACCTCGAGTTTCAGGTTTCAGGTCAAACGCACAGGCATTGTTCGATCGACGAGCATGTTGGCGTTATTAGAGGAACCGGAGTACAGTATAATTGCCAATTCCCCAAAGGATATTCACCTTCCCTCTGCATAGGGTAATATTTATCTGCTACCGAGCTTGTTATCGGGAATATTTGTTGTTCAGTCTGATCAACGGAGTAATTATTATGCTTATATCGGAAACGACGAATATCGTGAGTATAATTGAACGGGAAAGCAAGCCTAAGCACTCTAGAGTAACGAGCTCTCAGCTCCCCTTCACAGAGCAAATCCCTTCTCGGGCAGTCTTCCAACTAGTCGGTGAAAGAAACCCTCTCCACCCCACCCCGACGTAATTACTTTAACGTAATTGAAAACAAATCTTTTATTTATCCCCAAAACACACGAGAGATTAAACTGGAAGTGAAACGACTGCCTACACGAGGCACGACGGTATAAGGTTAATTAATGTTCGACAAAAGTTTTCGACCTCGAGGAAGAGTCGAGGTGCCTGCGCGAGCGGCGGCCCGGAGGCTCCGGGGCTCGACTCGGAAGACCGTGCCAACCCACCGTGAATTAAAGTAGTCGTTCTATTTACCAAGGCCACGTGGATATATTCCTTTAGAAAAATAAGAGCCACCGAGCCAAGCACGACGGCGATGTTGGAGTTTTTCAGAATATTAAGCAAAAAATAAAAAGAGATACAATTTCGTTTTTGTTGTTGTTTTTTTTTCTTGCGCTCTGAATGTCTAGGAGGGATGTTTAAATTAAGTTACAAGACGAAGTTTTAACCAACTGGAACGCTCCTTCGTCTTTGCAAAGATAGTCATTTTTTGGCACGTTTACATCGCTATCTCGCACAACTCTACCAGAATTCAACTCTATCAGAATTCATCTCTATAAGAATTCAACTCTACCAGAATTCAACTCTACCAGAATTCAACTCTACCAGAATTCAACTCTACCAGAATTCAACTCTACCAGAATTCAACTCTACCAGAATTCAACTCTACCAGAATTCAACTCTACCAGAATTCAACTCTACCAGAATTCAACTCTACCAGAATTCAACTCTACCAGAATTCAACTCTACCAGAATTCAACTCTACCAGAATTCAACTCTACCAGAATTCAACTCTACCAGAATTCAACTCTACCAGAATTCAACTCTACCAGAATTCAACTCTACCAGAATTCAACTCTACCAGAATTCAACTCTACCAGAATTCAACTCTACCAGAATTCAACTCTACCAGAATTCAACTCTACCAGAATTCAACTCTACCAGAATTCAACTCTACCAGAATTCAACTCTACCAGAATTCAACTCTACCAGAATTCAACTCTACCAGAATTCAACTCTACCAGAATTCAACTCTACCAGAATTCAACTCTACCAGAAAAGACAGCTCTAATAATTCCATCGTATTAGAACTCTACCAAAATCTCTACCAGAAAAAAACTGCCAAAATCGAAATCAAACTCTACCGGAATACAAGACTAGACGGTAGCCTTGTATTCCGGTAGAATTTTATTTCAAGTTGGGTAGAGTTTTATTTTGATTCTAGTAGAGTTGTTGTCTGGTGGAGTGGTGAGTGGCAGAGATTTAAACGAGGATAATAAAATATCATAAAAAATTTCAGAAGCCGAGAAGTTAGCAGCGAGGACGTCGATCATTACCAAAAGGGTGAAACGATTAGGAGCCTCAAGCTGTGTGCTTACCAGTCTGGTCGGAAGGTCGCCCGGCCTTCGCCGTTCAACCGGACAAATCCCTTCTAGAGGGTGAATCCTCGAACCGGAAGTCCGAACGAGCGAGAGCGACCCAACTATGGAAACTCTCTGTACTCGCTGACAATGGCGTCGCCGGTTCCAGCGAACGACAATGGACCAAAGCCTCCGACTATCCAATTTCCCGTACAAATAGCGTATCTGCTGCGGCGAATGTAAATACGACGAATTTCGGTAGGGGCATCGGCGAGAGAACAATTTATACAAATTTCGACACATTTATTTGGGGATGAGATGGGTGAATACGGACCAATTCCATGCATCATTTCTTTGCGCGCTGATCGGTCGTATTCACTACTCTCGCCGTAACATCGCATATCAAGAATCGATACGCACTCGGGGTTCTATCTTTGGTCACGAAACCATGGCAAATATACGGCATTGAATGCCGCCGGCAGGTAACAGGTGTGCGTATGGGACGGTCATTATTTAATCAGGGATGCTGCATCGAGACGACCAACAGCACCGCTGTTATTTGGATGCGTGCATGAATTCATCAATGGCGAAGGTTTAATTTGACGTATGAGATGAGCTCGTAATCAATATATCCGCGCTCAATATTCAATCGGTGACACATAGTAATGGATTTTAAATAATGTTAACCTCATTTTTCGAAACCGAATTGATTCGATTTTTTATTTCGACCCACTCATAACTGAAAGCAATCGTGTGAGGCGATGTTTGCTGCTGCCTAAAAAAAACAATTTCTCTTGCCCAAAAATCTCACGGATCGGTCCCGGTTATTAAAATAATCGCGATCATGATAACGATACTTGTTACACACTTCCGCCCTCGATAAAACGATCTCGCATCTACCCGAATCATTCACTCCAGTAATTGATTTAAAATAATATTAACCTAATTTTTTATATTAATTCGAATTATTTTTTTAACCCACTCATAACTGAAGGCACGCGTGTGCGGTGATATTTGCTGATGCCTAAAAAAATAATCTACCTCGCCCAAAAATCTCACGGATCGGTCCCAATTATTAAAATAATCACGATAATGATAACGACACGTAGTACAAAGTTCCACCATCGCCAAAATGACCTCGCATCTACCCGAATCATTCACTCCAGTAATTGATTTTAAATAATGTTAACCTAATTCTTATATATTAATTGGAATTATTTTTTTAACCCACACATAACTGAAGCCATAGGCGTGAGATGATATTTGCTGCAGCCCAAAAAAAAAAACAATCTCCCTCGCCCAAAACTCTCACGGATCGGTCCCGGTTATTAAAATAATCGCCATCATGATAACGCCATCGTAATACTGTTACACCTCGCATCTTCACCCGAATCATTCACTCCAACTCCGCCCTATCTTACACCTCTCGATGAAGAGATTTTCGAAAAATGGTAAAAACAAAAAAATCTCACGCGCCAACAATGGCGAATAGATAAGTAGCTGATGGGCGTGCACCGGGAGATTCGAGAATTTATGAGATGCGGTTTGGCGCGACTGCGGAGTTGAGCCGACAAGCGTTTTTCCAGAGTTATCTCCCTTCTTCACCCTCCCTTCTCTCTCTCTCTGGGCAGGCTCAAAATTGGCAGAGTTTCAACACCCGCCCCGACGATGACCAAGTATAGGTGAGAGAGGCGACGACGGACCTGTACGGAAGAGTACACAAACCCTCGCTCCCGGTTTGCGCACTCGACTTCCAGTACACATACATGTATACATACATATATACATATATATATATATATATATCCAGCATCCGCGCTGGTCCAGCTGTAAAGCTGCGATGACCGCGCTCGACCGTGCGTACACGTTCAGTACACATACGCTCAAGCGAATTTTCCCACCGACCCTATTTCCCCCACCCCTCCCCTCTCCCTGTATATGCGCGATGCACATATACAGGTAACGAACGAGTTAATTTCCCGCCCACCGACCAAACATTTTATACTGCCAGGGCTGAACGAGTCTCGCTCCTTTCACTCCGCTGTCGCTCTTTTAACTTCTCCGCTACATCTCCCTTCTATCCGACGACTATTTCATCTCACACTCACGCCCCAACGACGTAACTCGTTCACTTCTCTTATGCTCCGTCCGCTTCTTCCGTTTTCTTTTTTCGCCTCTTTTTTTTTGCCGGAGCACCATCGCACTCCGGCCTCGCTCACCCGATGTCCTCCGCTCTACGCCCCCTTTTTACCCTTCGCGGTCGGCGAAACTCCACTCACGTACGTTATACTTCGAAAGTGCAAAAACGTTAACACCCTCACCTTCCGCACTGAGCGCGCTATCCGCAACGGTGAATTCGGCTCGGCGGCGAATGCGACGGCGACGAGTTCATCGAATGAAATTCGCCAATATTAATACCATGTGTTGGTTCACATATCTATATATCTATATATCTATAT
Source organism: Ichneumon xanthorius (assembly GCA_917499995.1). NCBI lineage: Eukaryota > Metazoa > Arthropoda > Insecta > Hymenoptera > Ichneumonidae > Ichneumon > Ichneumon xanthorius. The sequence continues at coordinate 10,941,235 of OU824205.1, read as the reverse complement.
ATCTATATATCTATATATCTATATATCTATATATCTATATATCTATATATCTATATATCTATATATCTATATATCTATATATCTATATATCTATATATCTATATATCTATATATCTATATATCTATATATCTATATATCTATATATCTATATATCTATATATCTATAAAGATGCAAATGTGTATTGCAATTTCAATATCTGGTATTTTTACTTTACAAAAAAGTACATTTATGTTCAATCAATGTAAGTAATATAAGCAAATTTCGAGTTCCAGTACATTAAATTTACAATTTATTTTTACAGTGTATATCTATATATGTACAATATATCTATATATCTATGTTTACAAATCTCGCCGCCGTCGGCGCCGTGTCAAGAATGGTAGGGGAGGTCAGCTGCACCGCAAGAAGAGGGAGATGCCTTTTTATGAAGGTGGCCCTTTTCCCCTTATCGCAAAAGGAAAAGGTCAGCTCCATTATCCACGGAGCCTCTCCCCGTTTGGTGAAGCTGACCCTGCGTCTAGCTGGAAGTCCCGCTTGCGTGACCCTCTTAGCCGGAAATATTGCAAGTCCCCTTACAGGAGCGGGGGGTCGAAAAGGGAAAAGGGGCGGATCGAGAAGGGGCTGAGTATTCTAAAACCCCTTGTGGCCTCTGCCCAGCCCTCGATTATTCTACGTCCCCTTCGGCCCCTGAGCAGGCTTTGATTATTTAAAGACTTTTGGAAACTCTTCATGCGAGGCGCCCGTGCCACCAGAAGCACTAGTATCTAGGGGAGAGTGGGGCAAAATGGGACAGTGGGGAAAAACTCAATTTTCCAATAAGTGTTGGATGCCCCATTTTGCCTCAACGATACATCCGGATTTTCAAACCCGTTTCGGCCCCTGCGCAAAAAATGTATTAAAAAATAGAAAAAATGGATGTATTAAAAAATAGAAAAAATGGAAGTATTAAAAGTATGTCGTATTGGACTGAATAATACTCTAATTATACTCCTACAATCTATCGCTGTAGAGTATTAAGGATGAATCTGATGTACGTTGTAATAGAGTAGTATCAAGTATGAAGCTCGAATTTCAATTGTTATGCAAGCTTCATACTTCATACTCGAATATTCTTGGGTATACTAGCTAGCTTTATTACTTAATACTCGAATATGCTTGGGTGTACTAGCTTCATACCTGATACTCGAATGGTCTTGAGTATCCCAGCTTCATACTTAATACTCGAATATTCCTTCGCATACTGACTCCATACTTGATACTCGTATATTACAACGTATATCAGATTCATACTTAATACTCTTCAGCGACAGATTAAAGGAGGATAATTTGACTCTTATTCAGTCCAATCCCACATGCCTTCGATACTTCAATTTTTAATATTTTTTATACTTTTTTTTTGCGCAGTCCCACTTACTATCACAGCCACCATCCAAAAGTTATTGGAAAATTGAGTTCTGACCCATTATTCCGTTTTGCCCCGCTCTCACCTATATATATATATATCTGTATATAACATTGGCTTCTTCAATAAAAGCATAGAAAAGTGAGATATATACATATATATATATATATGTGTGTGTTAGTATATTACATACATATATATATATATATATAGAGTTGACGAGGAAAAACGGATAAAGGCGTCTTGCGCTCGACCTCAAAATGACGTAGATGCGGATCCGGGCTTTCTTCAATTTCCACGGTAAAGCCACGTGGAATATACATGAACCGTGCATTTCCGTTCGTGAATGTACGTACGGTATACGCTTCGAGAGATCCGAGACGTATGAATATTCAGGGGTCGAACTACGGCGGAGCCGGTGAGTTTATAAAAGTAGATGGAGCGTTATCAAATGGTAATTTGTTTGCGCTCGCATCCGCGAGAGATATACATTTTTTCGCCGGTGAATTAAACTCCAAAGGTGGGTTGAATCGAGCGAAAAAATAATAGGGCCAAAATACACCGGGTCAATTGAATTCGACGATTGAATCGATTCAATCGCCGAGGCCGAAAAAGTTTCCGACTACCTCGGAGTTATAATTTTTTGGGAAACTTTATTTTTCTGTCGGAACACACGGGTTCGAGGTCGCGGACTAACTTTTCCCGAACGGGTGTGAAGAAAAGAAAATAATAAAGAGGGTAAAACGGGGCAAAACGGAAGATTGAGGAATAAAAACGGTTCGCACGATTCCAAAGTTACGAATCGACGTTTTACTGACGAATGAAATTAAATTCATGATCATTGTTCCAAGGATTCGAGGGAAATCGGGCTTTGGGGCAAAATGGAGTATCTCTCAATTTTAGTAAATTAAATATCTTAATTACACCCGTTTTAGATGGCAAAACGGACGATTGAGGAATAAAAACGGTTCGCACGATTCCAAAGTTACGAATCGACGTTTTACTGACGAATGAAATTAAATTCGTGATCATTGTTCCAAGGATTCGAGGGAAATCGGGCTTTGGGGCAAAATGGAGTATCTCTCAATTTTAGTAAATTAAATATCTTAATTTACATTTTACACCCGTTTTAGGAGGCGCCCCATTGGGTCACGTACGCGCGTTATTTCCGGAGTGTCCATTTTGCCCCACTGCCTCAAGCCTTCCAATGCATTTATCGGGAAATTTTTCGGTACTCCGTTTTGCCCCGTTTATTCAGTTTAAGGATTCTCCATCTCGCTCCGGTCTTGCCAACATCCGCCTGTCGTGTCTGAAAGTTCTGGCGGAACAGTCGGCCGAAGACACTTGTACACGAACGTGTGAAACGGCGAACAACGCTGCCATGAAAAGTTTAAAATTTCCCCTTGAGGAACGGGACGTGAGGAACGAATGCGCGAAGTGGAGATCCCGAAAAGCCTTGATGCTCGATCTCGTCGAATATTCCGCGAATACTCGACCCAAATTATCGTTCAAACAATTTTGGGCAATACTCGGAACTCCGGCATTCGGCCTCCGGCTCGCGTAATTTCAATTACGCGGCACCGAGAGAGCATCCATAGAAGCTCCATTATAATGCACCGGAGAGTCGTTTCCAAAAATTTGCTCCCAAAATCCACAGTGACCACCGGAATGAGAGGAAAAATTTGTTGATTTTTCCCCGAACATAATTCGACCTTATAGTGGCCGGCGTGTGAAAAAAAAATTCTTCGAATATTGAAATCCACAATGACCACAGAAATGAGAGAAAAAAATTCGTTGATTTTTTCCCAACTCGCCCCGATCGAGTAACAACTTTTCCCCGAATATAATTTGAACTTATAGAATTTAGCGTGTGAAAAAAAAAAATTCTTCGTATATTGAAATCCACAGTGACCACCGAAATGAGAGGAAAAAGTTCGTTGATTTTTGCCCGACTCGCCCCAATCGAGTAACAACTTTTCCCCGAATATAATTCGAGCTTGTAGCGTTCAGCGTGTGACAAAAATTCTTCGGACATTGAAATTCACAGTGACCAGCAAAATGAGTGGCAAAAATTCCTTGATTTTCCCCGACATTCCCCGATCGAGTAATAACTTTTCCCTGACTATAATGCGAACTTTCAGTGTCCGGCCCGTGAAAAAAAAAAATTCTTTGAAGTTTGTTTCCATATGGACAAAGATTAATTTTGTCACTTTCAATATGGAGAATTTAACTTGACAAATTGAAAAATATTCTCATTTCAATATCGAAATTCTCGATTCGGGCACAATGAATTTGGGTACGATGTTTATACGACGATGCGAGCCGGAGAGTGTAATAACACCCTCCCGCTCGAATCGTCATACAACCATCGAGTTTGTGTTTGCGAATTCTCCGTGAGAGCTGCTCATCGTAAACACCGCTGCATAATCGTATACAACGGTAACAAACTGTTGTTCGCTATTCAATTATTTCAATTATTTCAGCTGTTGTTCGCACTTCAATTATCGCACTGAGAGAGCGTTCATGGACGCTCCATTATAATGCGCCGGGGAGTCATATCCAAAAATGTGCTCCCATATTCTAGGCGAGAGCGGAGCAAAATGGGACAGTGGGGCAAAACAGGACGGTGAGGGCAAAACTCAATTTTCGAATAATTTTTAGATGCCCCATTTTGTCCCAAAGATACATCCGGATTTTCAACCCCGTTTTGCCCCACGACCACCATCCAAAAGTTATTGGAAAATTGCATTTTGTCTCATTATCCCGTTTTGCCCCGCTGTACCATTTTGTCCCGCTCTCCCTACAATAGCCACCAAAAATAGGGGAAAAAATGCCCTAATTTTTCGCTGACTTTCCCCAATCGAGTGACAATTTTTCCGACTTTAATTCACACTGACTCGTGTATGGCAGATTAAGCAAACAAATTATTCTTTGAATTTTCTTTCCACATGGAAACAACCTTATTTTTCTCCTTCTACAGACTTAGTAGTAATAGTGGATTTACTAACAATATTCCAAATGCACAGCAAAATAAGTATGAACGTTTCTTATCCACAAACGTCCACAATTCTGTTAATGTTAATGTCACAATAAAAATCTTGTCCATTTTGCAAAAAAAAGTCTCTTAATTTCACGACCATTTTTGCAAAATTAACAAGATAATTGTGGAAGTTTGTGGATAAAAAAGGTTGTTAAACGTACAAATTGTTTTTACGGTCTGAACCAAATGTTGGTCCACAGCATGACATATATATATTGCCAATTGGCCATCAATCCAATTCCTTGAGCCATCGGCGAACTTATTTTGCGTTTCAAACAAAAAAAATGCCCACATTTCGCTGATTAATATTTTTCCAAATTTTCTGATCTTTCCCCGATTTCCAGGGTTTTCCTCATCGGTATTCACCGTCTCGATTACAGTGTGTAAATTTCTCCAATTCTGTTGTTACAAAACAGGATGTATGCGGGACGATTCGAGCTCGAGGATGTTATGTCAGCGGATTTTCCGTGGGCCGCTTCTCATCATAAACACCGCCGCATAATCGCACGTAACGGTAACAAACTGTTGTCGGGTGTGTAAACCGATCGAGCGGCCGGTTCGACGGCACCGCAAAATCACGATGCGCTCCCTTCGGCGAACGGCCTGCGGTCGAGCTGGCCTCCCCCTGCGGCGTTTATCGGAACAAGTCGAAAAGTTTCGCGTTGAAATCCTCGGGAGTAAAGCCGATTGGGATTACACTCGTGGCGCAGTTCGATGCTATCGAGGCATCAATTATTCGACCCCGATGGTATTAACAATAATGTCGCGAATGTTGATCGTTAGTTACAGCAGCGCGACATCGATTACGCTATCAGCATATCTCGTTCCACCGAAAATTAGTCGATTACTTCATTGAGGAAATTTCGAATGATTCCATAACTGTCGATTGCCTTCGCTCATTTCTTGCATTGAAAAAAAAAGATCAATGACTGAAGTAAAATTCGCTTGCGGGATGCAATTGTACTTTTAATTCCAACAATTCCGTACGGAATTGAAACGGTAACGTGTTACCTTAACGGTTGTGCCGTCGTTGTTTCAATATCGTATGGAATTGTAAGAATTGAAATTTAAAAAAAAAAATTTGGTCCGCAAGCGATTTTTTTTTTAGCGCGTGTATTGCTGACTCAATCGGTAACAAATCGGTTTATATATTTTCGCTGCGATTATTAATGTTTCGAGTAAAAAGAGATTTATCTCATTTTCATGCATCTGCATATAGAATACGATAACTTAATTTGATTTTTGTTGGAAATATTAATAGTCGCGGAGAAAATAGCAATAGCGACTTGTTACCGATTGAGTCTGTGTCGCACGCTCTTAACCGCACGATTATGAAATCGATAATTTTTTCATTTTAATGAATTGAATGGACTGTAGATGGACTCCATACAAGCGCAGCAAACATTAAAAACAGTGGTGAAGATTTTCTGACCTTTCTCGGACTTGCCATGAAAAAAAAAAATTAGAACTTTTTTTTGCCTTACTAAAAAAAAGAACCATCGATTCCGATAAGCGTAACCAAATAATGAAGCTCCGATAATCAATCGGTATGCAAAAACCCGTTCACAAACTATTTAATGGTGATGGCACGGTAATGTCTATTCATCACCATGTGCATAGTAGGTAACTTTTTCGACGCAAATCTTCACCCCCAATATTCAACAACTTTTTTTCAATCTATCCGGAATTCCCGTCGCGTAATAAAAATAAATACTTTCCTGCTTCTTTGGGGAAGAAGTCTTGATTTAAAAAATCTCTTTCCTGCACCGTTAGTAATTTTCTCTAAGCGATAAAAAAAATTCCAGATTTTCCCTGGTGTCGCTCACGATTTTTTTAATTCCCTCAAATTTCCAGGATTTCCAGATTTTTCTCCCCGGAGCAAAACTGTGATATCGGCGAACAGATGTGATGTTTTCCTTTTACGCAATAATATTTAATTTAGGTATATTTTAAAAACGATACTAAAATTTATATTAATCATTCCTTGGAGGATATATAGAATAAAAACGAGACTTACAAGAAATAATATAGACATAAGATTGATACTGAACATTTCGTTATGTTTATTATTTGCATCACAAGGTCATAAAAAAAAAAGAAAAATATATATAGATATAGTATCAATCCCAGTTTTATTAATATCTAATCGCAAAATTTCATCTCTCCAACATATAATTTTTTTTTATATTTAAATCCTATCTATTCTTTAACCGAGTAGAGAGATACATGGGGATTACTTCGATTTTCTTTTATAGTTGATTTATTTTTCTTGAGAGACTATTTTCCAAGGCATTCTACTTTAAGCCTTTCTCGGGAGTCTAAGTACTTAACTGGTACTGGCGATGGATTGGATTCTCGTTGAAGATGTCGAATTTCTGACGTCGACGCTTCTTCTTCGACTGACGAGGGACCGGTCCAATGTCGACTCGTAACAACTCCAACGTCAAATCTCTCTATTCGAGAGCAATGATCCATGGATCGATTCCACTCCGTGACTTCATCTTCTGTGTTGCACCTCACCAAAGCTTGGGGGGTGTTGAAACAGATGAATTTTCCCAGACTCCGAGAAAATATGTATGTCGCAGTACGTGTTAATTGGTACGACCGACTGTGGCCACTGTCTCCGCAAGAGTCCTGATTCTTCCAAAATCATTCCGCTACTCTCCGAAATTATTACGTTGATGGGGGGAGAGTCCCGTTAGTCGCGAGGGTCCAACGGCTTATCTCTTCCTCACGGCGATCTGGTATTGCTTATTCGCCCATCTCTATCTCTCTCTCTCGGTTCTGCCTATCTGTCTCTATATCTATTTACTGTTCCTCACATATTGGAACGTTCGTCGATTTATCGTAACTTTACATTATCCCCCTTTTGTATTAAGGGTTTGTCTTCAAAACCGTATACAAAATACAAGTTGATTACGTTAATAGATTCTACTTTCGTGACGCCACCTCACTAAAGGTCTTGTCCTATATCTTACACTAACTTATATACTACTTAGTCTACATTTGGATCTCTTGGTTATCATATTTCGTTAATTAATCACAGATACCTTGATATCAAATATCACGTCATATTTTCATATATATTAATCCTTGACTGAATCGTTTCATATATTTCATTGTGAATCTTATTATCTTTAGAAGTCCTTTTCGTTTTAGCTTTAATAATCAATAATAAATACATAGACATATTTTATAGTGTTCTTTTACAGTCCATTATTTTGTTTCATTAAAATTTTCGCTTTTTAACCTATTCTTTTAAAGATATTTTAGATATCGGTCAAGTAAACTCTCTACTCGCATGGTATATATTGAGTTAAGTCCTATTAATTTTACATTCCTACAATTATTTAGAGACGTACGAGATTTTACACCTATTTACACTTATTTACATTTATTTACAAACGTAGATTGGCAACGCTTGAGAGATTTTCCATCTTCATTTACTGATCGATGGGCTTGTTATACTTCCTTAAACTTGCTCGGTTATATGTTCCTTTTATTTTTGAGATATCTTCGACTTCCGATAGTACAAATGCGTTTGGACCTTTGGTTGCGACAATCTTATAAGGTCCTTCGAATAGATGAAAGAATTTGTGTGTAACTCGATCAGTATTGCTCGAGATGTGGGGAACCTTCAACAGAACTAAATCTCCTATGGCCAATGGTATATTTGAAATTGTTTTTTGGTATTGCTTTCGTTGTTCGAAGTTTTTCAGTAGCCTGTCTTTTGCGAGTAATATTTTAAACTCATGTGATTGGTCAATGGTCGGTGGAAACTTACATATTTCTGTGATTTTATCTTTTGGTTTTGAGCCCCAGTGCAATTCCCATGGGATATATCCCGTACTACAATGTGTCGACAAATTTAATAATTCTTCCATCCTTGGCAGATGTTTTGCCCATCGAGTATGCTGTTCAGCACAGAATGTACGAAATAGCTTTCCTAATTCCCTCATGACTCTCTCAGTTGGATTCGACTGAGGATGACGAATTGAAGAAAAAACTACTTTTATATCCTGTTTGCACAACTCCTCTTTCCAAATCTTTGCTGTGAATTGCGACCCATTATCGGACAGTATTCTTTTTGGTTTGCCTACTTTTTCACAATAGTCGCCTATAATTTTCTTTATGACAATCTTTGCAGTAGCCTTTTTTATCGCATAGAGCCTAACTAACTTCGAAAATGCATCCATGACGACAAAAATATACTGAACTCCGCCAATTGATTTTGGAAGAGGTCCATAAAAATCCACTGTCACTAAGTCGCCGGGCCCATCGGATTTTACCTGGCAATATTCGCCTTCCATTGTTCTTTGCAAATGTTTGACCCTTTGACATAGATCGCAACTAACCACATGATATTTTATATCTCTGTTCATCCCCTTCCAGTAGTAAAAACGCTTTGTTTGACACAAGGTCTTGTAAACTCCGGCATGTCCTATTCGATCGTGTTCTGTTCGGATTATTAGATTTTTTAAACTCGCTGGAACCATTATGCACCAATGCTCAGAGGCTTTCGCTTTGTGAAACCAGATTTCGTTATAATTTTGTACATTTTTCTCCTCATCATTTTTGTGTTGTTCGATAAATTGCATTAACTCTTGATCTTGTTGTTGTAATTGTCCTAACTTTTTCAATTCTCTTTTTAACACGGGGTCTAACTCAAGTTGCGCAACCATAATCAACCCATCATTATTGATGGCTTCCTGTTCGTCAACATCACCCAATAAGAGAGTTGATATGATTATACGCTCCGAGTTTTCTTCCTCGAATTTTCCATTGGGATTACGACTAAAGAAATCTGCTACCACATTGTCACGTCCTTTTACATATTTGACCGCGAAAGAAAATTCTTGAATCAACAAAATCCACCTACATAATCGCGCGGTATGATAAGGTGTTTTGTTGATAAAAGTAAGTGCCTGATGGTCGGTTATAATTATAAAAGGTCGTTTCAGAAGATATATGCGAAACTTAAGTATTGAATATACAATAGCGAGAAGTTCTTTCTCTGTTGTAGTGTAATTAATTTCAGCCTGCATAAGTCCTCTGCTGACGAGCGATATAATTTGATGCTCATTATTTTCGTTTATTTGAAATAGAATGCCGCTAATGCCTTTGTCAGAGGCATCGGTTTGTAAATAAAACGTTTCCTCGATTCGGTAATGTGACAATTCTACCGTTCTTCGAAAATTGTCTTTCAGCTCTTTGTACGCTTGAGAGTGTGCTTGAGACCATTCCCACCGGGAATCCTTTTTTAGTAGCGATCTTAATGGTTCTACATATTCAGCATGTTTGATACTAAATTGACGATAATAGTTGCATACTCCTAGGAATTTTTGGAGTTGCTGCTTGTTCTTTGGTTCTTCAAACTCGACAATAGTTTTTAGCTTATCAGGGTCAGGAACTATCCCCCGGGGGGAAAGGACGAAACCGAGAAAGTTAACCTTTTCTTCACAAAACGCGGCTTTACTGAGACGAAGTGTGAAATTATATTGCTCTAACCGTTCAAAAATTTTACCAAGATGTTCCAAGTGTTGTGAAAAATTGTCTGATGCAATCAGTAGATCGTCAACGTAATACGTTAAAAAGTCGTTAAAATCATCTCGGAAGGCAAGGCTTAATGCTCGGATAAATCCACTGCCGGATGTTTTTAAACCGAATGGAATTACCTTGAATTGGTATAATTTTCCGTCAAATAAAAATGCGGTATATTGTCGCGATTCTCGGGTAAGTGGAACTTGCCAATAACCGGCCGTCAAGTCCAGTGTTGTCATGCATGTTTTTCCGTAATGTTTTTGCATTATTTCATTAATGATGGGTGGCGATTCCTGGTCACCCTCAATAATTGCATTCAAGTATCGCGCGTCGAGACACACTCTAACCTGACCATTCTTTTTATCCACGATTCTCAATGGATTACAGTAGGGTCCACTCCCTCGTTCTATTATGCCTGCGTCACACATCGCTTTGATTTCTAGGCGCACGGATTCTCTAAGATGTATAGGTACCGGATATGAGTGGTTTGAAATTGGCTTAGTTCGAATTAGCTTAATCTCGTGCTCATATATTGTTGTTAGTCCTGGCTTATCGGAGAATACCTGTTTGTGTTTCATAATTAAATTTAAAATCCCGTCCGCCCGATCTCGATCCAACGACGCTAGCTTTCGCGCGAGAGATCGAAATTCCTCGGAGAATGCTCGCTCACTGTCAAGACTCGAATCTGGAGTAGGCATATTATCCACTTTAAAATCGAATTCTTGGTGCAAGTAATCGTAGTTGATGTCATCGTCATGATTATCGTCGATAACATTGAGTAAATTCTGCTCATTCTTTGAGTTACATTCGGTTTCTTTTTGCGTATACGCGTGATTAATCGAAATTATTGCGTCATCTTCGCTTATCGGCGTGTTCGTATAAAAACAATTTCCGCTACGATATTCTCGATATGTTATTTGATTATTTACGTCAAGTAAATTACTCAGCTGGAGCTGTTCGTATTGAACTTCGTTTGACGATTTGTTCTTTAATTCTTTATTTTGATTTCGACTATCATTTTCAATTGGATCATTCACCCTATGAGTGATTATTTGTTCACATTCGTTACTCGACATATCATTATTATTTCTTGGAGAAATGTTTTGCTCCTTTTGAGCATATTCAATAACGCGATTACAATCTTCATTAGTTATACGGTTCACACGATTAATTTTAGACTTTTCGTCATCGATTTGAAGTATGCCACAAGAATTCGATGTTCCACTCTGGATTTTGTTCGAGTTCGTATTGACATGTATAATCCGAATATACGTACTTCCGCTATCTCGACTGACCTCGAGCCTCTCCGAAAAATCTCGATCAAACGTGGCTAAATCGGGACCTAGCGGACCACCCTGTATACTGATTGTTTTGTTTTCATAATTAATAATTCCTCTATTGTAATGCAGCCAATCGTTCCCTAGTATTCCATCTGATGTTAAGTATGGAATGACTAAAAATACGTAACGGCAGTGTCTATCGCCAATGTAGGCATCAAATAAAACTTGACGTTTTACCGTTGTTGACTTTTTTCCAATAGCCAATGATACGTAAACATTAGTGACAGGTAATTCATTCAGGGTATATGAGCGTTTTAATTTTTGGTAGAACTCTTCCGAAATACATGTTATTTGACTACCCGTGTCGACTAAAACCTTAATTGTACTATCCCCCATCGTGAGCCTTATATGGGGACTCGGTTTTATAAGCGATATTGGTTTATGCGGCTCAGTACTCGTTATATTTCCATCTATTTCTTTCGTTAGGTCCTCGATAAAATCTAAAAAATTTGGACACGGCGCCGGACCACGTTTCCTCGTGTCCCTTTCTAGTTTAAATGGTTCGATCGATTTTGTCCATTATATTGTACCGCAGAGGTGTTACTATTTTGAGCAATCTGCATGTTCGGCGGTGGAAATCTAAAATCTGGCAACTGCCTCGGCTGAGCGGTGTTATTTGCGATAGTTTGTGCATAAGGGTAATTGCTATAATTCTGCGACCTGTAAGCGCTTGAATACTGTCCGTTATCCTGAGGTTCTCGATTGTTAAATTGTCGATTATTGTATGACGTTTGACCTCGTCCGCGATTCTGATAACCACCCCTCCTTGAGTTGTTAGCTGTGTTATTTAATTGGTTTGGTTGAGAAATCTGTACACTATTTATTTGATTGTTTTGAGGATTGTAGTTATTTCTTTGTTCTCTACGCAAATAGTCCTCTTGTGCCAGATCCAACTGTGAGAGCGCTTGTGCAACTGCACTATTGTCCCCAAAATTTACCGTTGCTAAGCTCGATCGGATTCTCGTTGGCAACTGTTGTACAATTGAATAATTGATTTCGTATGGAGTCAATGGCGGTTCGAAGTGTCGAGTTTCTTTAAGTTGTTTATAATAGTACGCGTGCATACTACCCTCGGTTGCTTTATATCGTCTAACCGCCCATTGATTTTTGAATCGAACTTTGACCGGAATCGAATAAAACTCGGCAACGAAAGCTCTCCTAAATTCCTCGAACGTTGTTATATTATCTCGAGCAATACTGTACCAAATTTTAACTCGACCCTCGATTATATTTTCGACTACCACCATTTGGTGTCCCGCACGAACGTTCTTCAGTCGAAAATACCTCTCTAAATCTTCGATATATTCGAGTGGGTTATTTTCTTCCACAAACTTTGGAAAGCTAATATTTATATGTAAATTCTGTAGATGATTGACAAGCCCATTTACCAGTTCATCGTTGGCTCTATTATTTCCTCCTTGAGGTGGAACAATAGCTGGATTTACGACCGGTCGGTCCACTTGTTGTTCCCTTAGTCGTTCGAGCTCGACTCTCTGCTCGTCTAATTGCCGCTGGGCTTCTCTCAAACGTTGCCATTCCATATCGATGTCGGCTTGTCTATTGTCTTCGTGACCCGTCATTTCTTTTGCTTTGTTTGTGTTCCTGCGAATATTCGAATTTGTCTCAGAATTTATCTTACTTGACCCGCCAGACGCTGTGACGCTATCTTTTGCCACTTTATGTTGCTTTTTATTTGACGACTTTACAGCTGGACTATTATTCTTTTCATTTTTTGCTTTTGAACGAGTCACACATGGCGAACTAGATGTATTTTTCGAACCAGGCATTAGATCCAAAATTCACCATTTAACAAACGTTAAACAGAAAAGACAACTCGAAATTTTTTTTTTTTTTTTTTTTTTTTTTATGAAAATTAATACTTAATACTAAACAACACAAAAATTGTAAATAACAATAAATTATTTTATTACGGCTACGTATGATCGTGCCTCTTTGTTGGGCGCCAGTATGTGATGTTTTCCTTTTACGCAATAATATTTAATTTAGGTATATTTTAAAAACGATACTAAAATTTATATTAATCATTCCTTGGAGGATATATAGAATAAAAACGAGACTTACAAGAAATAATATAGACATAAGATTGATACTGAACATTTCGTTATGTTTATTATTTGCATCACAAGGTCATAAAAAAAAAAGAAAAATATATATAGATATAGTATCAATCCCAGTTTTATTAATATCTAATCGCAAAATTTCATCTCTCCAACATATAATTTTTTTTTATATTTAAATCCTATCTATTCTTTAACCGAGTAGAGAGATACATGGGGATTACTTCGATTTTCTTTTATAGTTGATTTATTTTTCTTGAGAGACTATTTTCCAAGGCATTCTACTTTAAGCCTTTCTCGGGAGTCTAAGTACTTAACTGGTACTGGCGATGGATTGGATTCTCGTTGAAGATGTCGAATTTCTGACGTCGACGCTTCTTCTTCGACTGACGAGGGACCGGTCCAATGTCGACTCGTAACAACTCCAACGTCAAATCTCTCTATTCGAGAGCAATGATCCATGGATCGATTCCACTCCGTGACTTCATCTTCTGTGTTGCACCTCACCAAAGCTTGGGGGGTGTTGAAACAGATGAATTTTCCCAGACTCCGAGAAAATATGTATGTCGCAGTACGTGTTAATTGGTACGACCGACTGTGGCCACTGTCTCCGCAAGAGTCCTGATTCTTCCAAAATCATTCCGCTACTCTCCGAAATTATTACGTTGATGGGGGGAGAGTCCCGTTAGTCGCGAGGGTCCAACGGCTTATCTCTTCCTCACGGCGATCTGGTATTGCTTATTCGCCCATCTCTATCTCTCTCTCTCGGTTCTGCCTATCTGTCTCTATATCTATTTACTGTTCCTCACATATTGGAACGTTCGTCGATTTATCGTAACTTTACACAGATTTTCCTCGTTCGAGAAAACTTCTTTGGCTCTTTAACGCAGATCTAAAAAAAAAACACCGGAAACGCCGGGAATCGGCGAGATAAAAAAAAGGGGGTCGCGCGTCGCCAGTGTACGTGAGCTGGCCGAGAGAGTGAGCTTGGCAGCAACATGTGGTACATTACAATGCGAACCCCTTCTGATGCCCGTGGCGTCGTCCTCGTCGCTGGCTACTCCGCAAACCCTGCACTCCGTGCTTCCGCATGAGCTATGTTCAATCCAACCGAGCTCCCGCTCGCCATCCTCTGACGTCTCGGTCGCGTGGTCGCGGATAAAGCAGTCGACTTTGCCGAGTTAAGGCTGATTAATCGATGTAAGAGACGCCTAATTGAATTCCTATGGCTCTCTCAAACCTTCCACTTTCGAAGTTACCGGAATCCGTTAACTCTCCGGATGAGTGATTCTTCCCCCCCCCCCCCCCCCCCCCCACCTTAAACGATATCTCTGGCCAATGGAAGACAAGTACTATTGCGAATCCACCAGTGCAGAGTCATTTTAGTTCCATCGCGAAGGATCTCGGAAAAAGTATCAAGTCATGTATGCTGTATATACGAAATGTGAAATTAATGTACCGGACTGGAAGTTTTTATGCAAAGACTGGTATATTAAATTTCATGTGCAATTGTGACGAAAAATTAATATACTTTTTCATTGAAATTCAAGTAAATTATTAAGATTGAAGTACTTTCATAGTAGAATTAAAGTGAATTGTTAAAAATGAAGTATTCGCAATGTTTTTAATACACTGAACATTAATTTTTCATCGCAATTGTACATGAACTTAAATATGCCAGTTTTTGCATAATAACTTCCAGTTCGGTGCAGTAAATTTCATAGGATTTTATTTTATTTTTTTTTTTTTTACAGTATGGTAAATTTCGACCAAGCAACACGATATATCAGCACGATACGTGAAATTTTTACAGGGGTTACAGCCATTTTTAACCAACCCATATGGTAATTATCAAAACTAAGAATTCACTGTAAAAAAGGGCGTATGAAATTTGTTATTATATTATTTATATAATTTATATAATGTATTGCTTATAGAAAGAGCATACATGTCGGCTCTTACAGCAAAATTTTTTATTATAGGATCGATTAAAGTGCCGATAAATGTTGACGCTAACGAGGGGGAGAATTCTGACGACATACAGGGTGCAAAAACTACTTCCGCGAATTAACCAGCGCAGAGTCGTTTTACTACCAATTGTGAGGTACATAAGGCAGAGAGCGGGGCAAAATGGACCATGTTCACAAATTTTTCGGTGAACAAATCAACGCTAATGTGATCCGAAATTAATGACACGCGTCCATTTCGCCTCTCATCCCACGTTCACGCAAACTTGATAAAAATGCGCTCAACAAAATATCGATTCTTCATAAAAAGAATAAAAAAATAAATAAATAAATTATGGGTCATACCGTAGATAAATTTTGCCGGCGGAGAGGGGGAGATCTCCAGCGTTATACACGGTAAGTCCGGCGAATCGGGGTCTGAAAGTTGATATGCTAACGAGTATCCATGAAATCGAGCGTACACACTCCATCTGTCTATATTTATCCCATGATTAAAACATGGCGCTGTATATTTATAGGAGGTAACGTTCGGAGGGAGCGAAGGGTAATCGATAAAACGACAAAATGTACCGAAACGATCTCTCTCTAGCGTGCGCATACGTCTGCCGGCGTGCACGGCTATACACTCCCCTATACAGCGCGACGCTTCGATAAAATGGCCAAATCGGCCCGACGCACGGTACGTTAACTGCATAACACAGCGGAGCTTATACACGTTACAATGCAGTTTAAATTTAATTGGAACGAGGAAAAGAAGAAAAAAGCCTCGTTAAAAAAAAAACAAAAAAATCGAATCTAGATCGAACAAATGCAAACGCAGAGTTATTCAATTTGTTCGGCGAATCGCCGAGATAAAAACAAGGCAAAGCGCATCTCATCGTTAGCACATCGATGTACGCGCGTCCATTTTGCTAATATTTTTTTATTTTCTTTATATATGTATATCTCATCATTAGGCGAAGAACAAGTTTCCTAGCAAGGCGAACTCTTGTAAGCTCGATCCAGCTTCGGGGAAAAGCCGCCGGGGCTGAAAAAGTTTCTCTTGGGGATTTTCCAAGAAAAATGGATGAAGAGTGGCGAAGAAAGAAAGAGCAAAAAGGAAATTGAGAAATTGTAATATAAGCTCTATCTGAATATCGCGGAGGTCGAGGAAGGGTGCGAAAAAAAATTTGAGAACGGACTTGGTGTTGCGGGTGCGGTGCGATACGATGAGTTTTAAATGCCTCGATTTAAACGGATATTATTCGCGTGAAATGCCATGATAGAATTGGAAAATTTTAAGCGAAGTGGCGAAACGCGGATATGTGCAGACAATTGATTTCCGGGAAAAAATATATTAATTGAGGCTATTTTTCGAGGGCTGAAAAATATGGTCTAAAATATTACTTAAAAAAAATGAAATCTCTGCAATTTGTTATACACGAACCAGTGCAATTTTTTGCACCCTCAGGACGCAGTCACGAACGATCATACGCGAGAGATTTTCAATAATTTTTTTTTTTTTTGTTTTTTTTATGACGTGAAATAAATAAATAAAACGCGGTACTCTGCGATGAATTCGAAATGTCCGCGCTTGCAACTGGATATTCGTGTCGAATGCTGTAATAGTATAAGCGCATTTTAAGTAGACGTATAGATCTCTTGGATGAATAATACTCGCCATAGAGATGCAGGCTATTAAACATAGATAGGCTTAATTTTAATGGGTGAAAATATGTTAAAAAATAATATTGAAAAAAAATGAAACTTCTGCAATTTGTTGCATACGAATCCGTGATTTTTTTGCCCGATCAGAACACAGTTGCAAACGATCATACGTAAGGGATTTTCGATCAAATTTTTTTTTTGTAACGTGAAAAAAAGTTAATAAAACACGATGAACTCTGCGATGAATTCGTAATGTTCTCGCTTGGAACTGGATATTCGTATCGAATGCTATGATAGTGTAAGCACATTTTAAATAAACGTATAGGTCGCGTAAATAAGTAACAAGCGCCATAGAGATGCAGGCTATTAAACATAGATAGGCTTAATTTCAAGGGGTGTTTTTAAGGGGTGAAAATATTTAAAAAAATAATATTGAAGAAAATGAATCTTCCGCAATTGATTACACACGAATCAGTGATTTTTTGCCTGATAAGAACACAGTTGCGAAGGATCATAAGTGAGGGATTTCCGATTAAATTTTTTTGTATGGTAACTTGAAAAAAATGAATAAAACACGTTACTCTGTGATGAATTCTAAATGTTCTCGGTTGCAACTGGATATTCGTGTCGAATGCTATGATAGTGTAAGCACATTTTAAGTAGACGCATAGGTCGCGTAAATAAGTAACAAGTGCCTTAGAGATGCAGGCTATTAAACATAGATAGGCTTAATTTTAAGGGGTGTTTTTAAGGGGTGTTTTTAAGGGGTGAAAATATTTAAAACAAAGCTTCCTCTATGAGGAGTAAAGATAATATTGAAGAAAATGAATCATCCGCAATTAATTACACACGAATCAGTGATTTTTTGTCTGATAAGAACACAGTTGCGAAGGATCATAAGTGAGGGATTTTCGATGAAATTTTCTTGTATGGTAAGTCGAAAAAAAAATGAATAAAACACGTTACTCTGTGATGAATTCTAAATGTTCTCGGTTGCAACTGGATATTCGTGTCGAATGCTATGATTGTGTAAGCACATTTTAAGTAGACGTATAGGTCGCGTAGATGGGTAACACGCGCCTCTATGCAGACTATTAAACATAGATAGGAGTGCCGCATTGCCGTGAATCGTCGAACGGTCTTGCATAGCGTGGTGCTGCCGGGCTCGGAGAGTAGGAAGGAGCAAACGCGCGAGAAAGTGAGAAGTACCGATGGCGACGAGACCGCGCGAGAGAGACGGAGAAAGAGACCGTGCAGAGGAAATAGTAAAAGCCTTCGTAGTCGCATCGGCAGAGCACTCGAACGTCGGCAAAGAGCTTCTCGGGTTCTTCCCGATGGTATAAAAACCGCATCGGAACAAAACCGCGAACATGGAGGCTCGTTGCTTCTCGGGAAACTGCGCCAGGTCGTTTTTCACTGCGCTCCAGAACGCAGGAGGGGGAGAGGTGAGACGCTAAATAAAATTTATTGGAGCCCGTGAGTCGCGTTCAATAAAGCCGACAAATGATTAATTGAATCGATCAAAAAAACTAGCGTTGCAATTTTTTTCAAAAATATCTTTTCAAATCGCAAATGTCTATAAATCATTATTAAAAAAATTGGAAATTTAATGTACCGGACGGGAAGTTTTTATGCACAAAGTGTTATATCAAATTTAATGTACAATTGTGATGAAAAATTAATATACTTCTTCACGGAAATTAAAGTTATAAACATTATTAAAATTAAATGAAATTAAAGTTATAAACATTATTAATGTTAAAGTAAATTGTTAAAAATTAAGTATTCCCAATGTTTTTTTTTTTTTAAAAGCATGCACGTAAAATCCCGCTTCTGGTTCCTGTGAAGTGTGCGCAGAAAGGCACTTTTTCGCATCGCGTGCGGAAAAAATACTGCGCATGCGTACAAACGCAATATGGTCTTTTTCCACGCACAAGAGCGTCAAGAACTCCCTTTCTATGCCCTTGCCATATAAATAACTATTAATACACTGAACATTAATTTTTCTTCACAATTGTACCTGAAATTTAATATACCAGTTTTTGCACAATAATTTCCAGTACATTAAATTTCATATGAATTTTTATAACTGTGATCTTGTCCTCCCAAAATTGTTATCATTATTATTATTATTATTATTATTATTATTATTATTATTATTATTATTATTATTATTATTATTATTATTATTATTATTATTATTATTATTATTATTATGAATCTTATAAATGTTATCTTCAAGCAGACTCGCCCCGAGAATTTATTATCAGCGGTATCGTAAAACATAGAAATGTATCAACAAATAAAAAGCATTGAAAGAAGCATTGTAAAAGAAAAATAAAAAAAAAATTAGGAATTGTTTTTTTTTTTTTTAATGCCACAATTTCAATAAAAAGCTAATATAGGACGCGGAGAATAAAGCCGCAAAAGTCTAAGCGACGGGTACAACCGGCGAGCACTCAAACGTGTATATGCTCTCCTCGCCGAGTTTCCGGAGACTATACGTTCCCGCGAGCTATAGAAGCCTTCTCCCGACAAATAAACACCCCCGGCGCTTTCTCTGTTTTCGATAGAAGCTGTGCACGGCGCTCGTTTACTCGGGCAATGCAACTGCCGTGCCTGCGCCGTCGTTCGCGTCGCGGGTGCGGCTATGCTCATTACGAGAAATTTCCAAGCCTAGCCACGAAGAAGCGATTTTGGTTGAAAACCGGGAGAAGGACAAAACATCCAAAGTCCGCGATGAAGGGAAAGGGGGGGCGGAGGAGGGGGGGGGGGGGCTAAACACATCGGATGCCCGTGGAGACCTACTTAATCTCCGAGAGGTTCGCCTCGGCGATGCAAGGCGCTTTGTTCTCGGCGACTTAATGGGATCAGGTTTGCTGTCGGTGCAGTATAAGGAACGAGATTATTCCCTAGAACCGCGAGCTGCGAATCTCTCGCGAGCTTCTGCACACAGAGTAAACTGACGGTAGGCGAAATTACCTCCGTAGTGAAGCACACGTTTATACGGCGCATTGCCACACCGCGTTGAATCCCTTGGGCTTATCAAAATGTCACGGAAATGTCACCACAAACATGTTTTTTTTTAAATTTTCTACTGTTTTTATGCAAAGTATAACATTTGCTTGCGTCTCGATGGATCGCACTCGAAACGGAGCCAGATCTGAAATTGATACGTTACTACGATAATGTTCAAACAGACTTGAATCTTATATAGGGTAAAAGTGGTGAATATGGCCCACTTTGATTAACACGTAAATCAATGAAATATGGACTGGTCCATATTCCCCACTTTTACCCTA
The DNA here is from genome assembly GCA_917499995.1 of Ichneumon xanthorius. NCBI lineage: Eukaryota > Metazoa > Arthropoda > Insecta > Hymenoptera > Ichneumonidae > Ichneumon > Ichneumon xanthorius. The sequence goes on along the minus strand of OU824205.1, from coordinate 10,920,916 downwards.
CTAGTTTGGAAAATATACTTATCAAAATCAGCTCACCCGAGTGAATATGATCGTGAATTCTAATCGCAGGGTCGCAGGTTCGAATTCTCATTAGGGACCAAATTATTTATTACAAGGTTTCCATGGTATGAAGGTAAAAATTCGAGTGATGAAAAAGCATTACGCGGTCAAGCAGACAAATGTTTTGTGTTAATTGTTTATTAATATTTTTGGTAACTTGTGCTTTTCGATCAACCAAATCGATTGCTTGCAACATGCTAGTAAATTATTCAATTATTCTATCAAGCAAGTAAGGTAAACGTCCCAGTGACCGAACACGTCCCAGTGGCCGCGCAAAGCATGCGTGCAAGAGAGACGCAAATACGATTTTTCATGCATGTACGGGGACTGGGACTTCGCCCTTAGGTGTGCGGCCACTGGTACTTTTACCTTAAATGGCTATTTCAACTATTTATTGTATTTATATTTCACTATTTATTATACTATTTCATTTCGGAAATTTATCTGAAATTTATAACGATAAATAAAATATTATATTTCATATAATATCCTATTTCATATTATACTCTTTATATTTCTTTCTATTCTACTCTTTAATATTTATATTTCACTGGCAGTTGGTCCAACTAGCACATCAGTTGTTCTAACGAATACCAAACTAACCAACTTAAAAAAGTTGTCAACATTTTTTTTGTTAGTCCAACTAATCCTTTGTTTCCGTCTACTGTCAACAAATGAATATATTCTCTCGTAGAGGGGATTCCCAAGTACCGGTAATCGTTGAAAAGTCGTTTCGCGAATGTACACTCTAAACTCTAAAAGTTTAACCAAACTTGGGTGTATCGTTGAAAAGCACGTATGTATATCAAACGACCTACGGACAGAAGCAGCGCTATAAGTCGAGATAAGTGGTACCTAAACAGAACAGTAAAATGGTGCAATCGTGGAAAACCAACCCTTTGAACGTTCACCTCGCGTTACCGCGTGATAGTAAAGTACTGCCCCTCCCCCTTTGCGCCCCTCGCAGTGCCAGTACCGGCTGTCACTAACCGTCGCTTTATTATCATTCTCCGTCATATGAGTTGAGATATGAAATTTAATCCCACGAGAAGAGTGGGTAAAGCACTGGAGGTACAAGCAACCCCCCCCCCCCCCATCCGCCCTCCCCGGTGTCTTCCACCGCGACGCTATATATCGATGACTTCATTCCATAAGAGTATAGTGGTTGTGTATAAGCATAGTCTTATATGCCCTTCTGGCGTTGGAACATCGATATAATTCACCAACAAAAATTGAGAAGTAACGAAACTGAGAAACTCAACTTCTCGAATTTCATCACTGCAGTATTTTAGTATGGATATCTCGCTTTCGTATTCCTTTTTTTTACCTTTTTTGGCCTTTTTTTTACTTTTAAATTTTCTCGATAGAAACTTTCGTCCGAAACTAACTTCACAGTTTTTTACTATAAAAAAAAATTGCAGACTCCACTCCCGGATCCAACCCCAATCGCTGGGGGCATCGGAAATCCCTAGCGTTTTCGAAGACCGATTTTCAACGATCCATCGCTCGAATGAAATACTTTTCAGAAATTGTGGATTAAACTTCATATATTGTTTTTAATTAATCCTTTTATAACTTGACGTCGAACCGTAGGGAAAAGTAAGGCTGCACCCAACTCTACCCCGAGGTAAAATATCCTATTCTCGTGCCGTCATTGGAGGCATTTTCAAGAGCCAATTTTTAACGCTTTATCGCTATAAAAAATCTTTTCCAAAAATTATGGTTTCAAATTAAATTAAAAAAAAAAATATTTTTTTAACTCGCAGTCGAATCTTAGGGAAAAATAAGGCTGTCCCCACTCGCCCCCTCTGTAAAATATCCTATTCTCGTGCCATGATTGGACACATTTTCAAGGGCCGATTAAAAAAAAAATTCCAAAAATGTTAAGATCGAATACAATTTTTTAAAAAAGATCCTTTTTTTAACTTTCAGTCGAATCTTAGGGGAAGGTAAGACTGTTCCCCACCCTCGCCTTCTGCAAAATATCCTATTCTCCTGCCGTCATTCGCGGAATTCAATGAAAGCCGTGGCACACAGCCCTTTCTCTCCCTTACACACACGCCGACCCGGTAACTCACGCTTGTCACTTCAATCAACAATGTGTCTTGTGGGAACAAACCGCTGAGCACACACGGCACTATATACACATATACATATATACTGTACACCTATACATATATACTATACACATATACATATATACTGTACACCTATACATATATACTATACACATATACATATATACTATACACATATACATATATACTATACACATATCCATATATACTATACACATATACACATATACTATACACATATACATCTATATAGTATTTCTCGAGATCCTCGGATTTGCACGTGTGCCACCTCGCCTGGAATTACTGGAGAACGCCTCTGGAGAGATGGCGCGATAGAGAGCAAGAGTAAATGTGTGTGTGTGTGTATGAGTGTTTGAGCGCAAACAGTTTCGGGGGAGTTTGGGTAATTTATTCATGAAATTTATCCAAGCGATTCCAGAATTCCGGACATTCGTCGAGTAGCTTGTTTAACATACGCTGCATTCTTTTTTTTCAATCTCGTTAACTCTTCCCGAAAGGTCGGAGCACAAAAATTGAACGAATTTCGACGTCAAGAAGAGGTCATGAATTTAAGATTAAAAAAATATATAAAAAAATAATAATAATAATGGAGAGGTCAGAAGGAACGCGAGCAGACAAGAAGTACTTCGTGGTAATGCACGCTCGATCCGCGCGGAATCCAATTGCGCCGCTCTTCGCGAGTCCTAATGTTCCCTCGACAGTGGAGAAACCACGCGAGAACCATTACCGGTCCCGGCATGGACATCGTACGAAGCCCATCCGTCCACGAAATAGGATATTTCGTGGCTCGCGTATCTCGGTCAGCACGCGAAGGGCAACGCCGCTCTCGAATCGTATCGCGTTTGGATGCTGCGATCTCAGGCATGCAGGGCTCTCGTCATTGATCCGCGAGAACGAGCCGCTCCCCCTGTCCAACCGAATGTTCGTAGATTTTGGGGAGGGAGGCTGCGCATTTTCGAAATTTCACTGAGGATAATACTGCCGTGAGAAATGTTTTTTTTTATGTTTCAAAAATGTTTGTCAATTATTGAATTATTGAAACAGCAATTTAAAAAAACACCTTTCATTTTAACCCGAGTATACTGAAACAAATTTGACGAATAATCACACTTAGCGGACCAGAGTGTTTCGAATAAAATGGCATTTAAAAAACAAGTTCGTGGTAAACATAAAAAATCTGGATTTTTCGAAGATTTTGACACGGATAAATATCGCACAGTTGAGAATAAATATTTTTTTCCAACAGCACAGGGCGTTGTAATTTAAAAGGTTAAGTAAACATTCATATGTACTGAATTCGACCTAAACTTGCTAAAAAAAAATCATGATATTTAATTCGGATTAAGGATATTTGGGCCAAAATATGTTTTTGTTAGATCGCTATAAAACTTTCCTACTTTGCATATGCATATTATATGCATATATATGTATAATGGTATAAATACCCTTTATACCGACTGGCCAAGATATACCCGGTTTTTTTATTGTATTTTTGCCGAAATATCCTTAATCCGTATTAAATATCATGATTTTTTTCAGCAAGTTTAGGTCGAATTCAGTACATATGAATGTTTACCACACATGAATGTTTATGAATGTGTCCAAGCACATTCGAAAATGCAAAATAATCGACAGATCAAAAAACTGCCCGTTCAGAATACATCACAACCTCGTCACCTTCTTTTACCCACAAAAATAAGATTAATTTTCTTTAGGACAGAATTCACGAATTAAAGTAAACTGATCGTCTTCTCGGAATCGTCCTATTTTCCTTGAACGAAGTGCGAAATTATGCCTAAGTCAAGGTTAAAAAAACATTTCAAACGTGATGTCCGCCCTCCCAAAAAAAAAAAAATGTCAAATAAATATTTATTTTTTATGTAACTAAATATCCACATTAGCCCAACCGGCACTCGTATCTCCAGCTGCACTCTCCTAATAAATCATACGGGACAGTTAGCCAATATTTTGTCCTCTCTCCGACAGACCCGGGGATAAAATTCTCATAAAATTTGAAAAACCGATAATACCGAGTGAAAGATTTTACAATAAAAAAAAGTCGTACATCAAATGTTTTTTTCCGCGAATGGTGGTGAAAGTCAAATTTTTGTTTTCCTACTTTGGGTGCTTCGCGGCCGCACCGCGTTACGAATGCAACGCCGACGATTGCGAATGTTCGAGTGCCAACGCTAACTCGGCCTAGGACGGCGAACGCACGCACGTGCACACAGGAACGCGCTTTACGGTTTGCGTCCCCCCGCAACGCCGTGTTCGTATTACCGTAAATCCCGCAATGTACACTGCTGCTTCAGCACGAACGGTTCGCGAACACACAATCGAGTTATCCACCGATGGGTACGGCCACGAAGAATATGCTCGACGGCAGCTAATCTGCCTGGCATGGGCAGGAATATAACGCGTCCCTCGATACACACGCTGTATTTACTCCGAATCTCTCGAGTCCACTTATGTTCGGCAGACTGTAAACAGTGTAAACAGTTTTGCGCTGCGGACAGTCTGGGTCCGTTGAATACCATACTAAAAAAAAAAAAAAAAAATTATATAAACTGTTCGTCCAAACCGCTGAACCGACCACTAAAGAGTACATTTTGTTTTTATTTTTTACGGCTGTTTGTCGCGTCGCGCTGAATTATGCGGGGATTGATCGATGTGGAACCACGTCGCGTGTTAATTCCAAATAAAATTCTGAGACTTTGACCGAATTTTCAAGTACGCGAGAATTTTCGATATACAATCGTGTGAAACAGTTGCACATTATACGGGATATTATACGAACTTTTTTTTTCTCGTTATTTTCGTTAAATACTATACTAAAAAAAATATTTTTCTTTTTATATAAACTGTTCGTCCAAACCGCTGAACCGACCACAAACGGGTTCCGCTTTATTTTGTTTTATTTTTTACGGCTGTTGGTCGGGTCGCGTTAAATCATGTGGGGATAGATCGGTGTGAAATCACGTCTCGTATAAATAAAACATAAATCGAAGACTTTGACCGGATTTTCAAAAGTACGCGAGAATTTTCGATGTACACGAGACGTATGAAAGGTAGAGACGTTATACGAAATATCGTTTTTCGTTATTTACGTTAAATAGTATACAATAAGAAAATAATATATTAAAAAAAAAAATATGAACTGTTCGGCCGAACCGCTGAACCAACCACAAAGGGGTTTCGCTTCATTTTGTTTTTATTTTTTACGGCTGTTGGTCGGGTCGCGTTAAATCATGCGGGGATAGATCGGTGTGAAATCACGTCTCGTATACATTTTTTTTAAATCGAAGACTTTGACCGAATTTTCAAGTACACGAGAATTGTCGATGTAGTCATACGAATGGTGGAGACATTATACGAAACATCTTTTTTCATTATTTCAATGATATTTTTAATTATTCTTTAATTGGGAACGATTGGGAATATTACTGAAGTATTGTGCGATGGCAACGATAAGAAACTCATCAAGGACCTATTAAAAAAAAAAAAAAAAAAAAATGAAGGTCCTTTTCTGAATTTTTCACAGACGAGTGAAATTCAAAGTCTCTTCCCAGGACTTCAAGAGTATAAAGGATGACCTCTCACAATGGAGAGTAGCGTACACTCCGGCAATTATAAGCGAATTCTCTTATCGAAAAATATTAAAAAAAAAAATTAAAAATAAAATCACGACCACGGATTTTATTTCGATCTCGAAAAGCGAAGACGACATGCGTTAGAATTTCGCATCGGGAGAACAAATCAATAATCTTGTCTCGACGCCCGAGATCTTTTGCGATCCCGACTCTGTTGATCGAGTCGAAAGAAAGTTTCCCAGACTTTTGAGCGGTTCGTGTCGCGTGGGAGGGGAAACAGTGCGGGGGGGGGGGGGGGGGGATATTCGAAAGTAGTACAAACCGTCATAGTCAGACTCTCTTGAAACTCTCGAAACGGCGGTGAGAAAGGGATTGGCCTAAAGTACGAAGCGAAAGAGTCGTGGGAAGCGCCATTCCCGACGTACAGAGCCGGCAGAGCTTTTCTTCGAGGAAAGATTTTATTGTAGAAAGAATAATGCGACCAATGCCTATTCCGATATCGTTTCCGAGGAGGGCATTGCCTGAGAGGACGGGAGGGTCGGCGAGGGCGCTCAAGACCCGGACCTTTTCTACTTAACGCTATTACCGCAAAATCCCTGAACCCGAAGTACCCCCTGCACTCTCCGACAAAGTCCCTCGAGCTTCAAAGGAAAATATTGATGGAAGCGAGGACGCGACGGCCCGCGAGTTTGTTCCTCGACGAGTAAAAAAGCGGTTTTTATTTCGACAAGCTGACACCCAACGGCGCCCGAAAACTTCAAGAGATTTCTCCTCGGGTTTGTTAAATAAAGAGAAGTTTTGATTTTTAGACATTAAAAGTCCGACCGCAAATAAAAAATTCTATCAATTTTAGGAGCTGAATAACGAACTCTGATTTTAGCGCCTTATAAAGAAATAAAAGTTCTTCCTTTTTTAAATTAAATTGTTACTAATGTTATATATAATAATATATTGTAATAGGACGACCTGGAGCTCTTCCGTTAGTTTTGATTTTTAGACATTAAAAGTCCAACCGCAAATAAAAAATGCTATCAATTTTAGGAGCTAGATAACGAACTCTAATTTTAGCGCCTTATAAAGAAATAAAAGTTCTTTCTTTTTTAAATTAAATTGTTAAAAATGTTATATATAATATTATATTGTAATAGGACGACCTGGGGCTCTTCCGTTAGTTTTGATTTTTAGACATTAAAAGTCCAACCGCAAACAAAAAATTCTCTCAATTTTAGGTGCTGGATAACGAACTCTAATTTTAGCGCTTTATAAAGAAATAAAAGTTCTTTCTTTTTTAAATTAAATTGTTAAAAATGTTATATATAATAATATATTGTAAAAGGACGACCTGGGGCTATTCTGTTACCCGCAGCAGGAAGAAGAGAGGAAGATAGGCGAAAGCCCCCTCACACCTTCGGGGATCTCCGCCACCTTAAAATTTGCCGCCCACTATGAAATTTTGGCTTACGAGAGAAGAGGAAATTCCCACTGCTCACCAAAAGATACCTTGCTAATGAAGCCAGGAGAAGCTCACAACTCACCAATTTTACCGTCGACATTGTTGATATAGCGTCTCTAAATTCGAGCCGGAGCGAAGCTCTGTTTTAGTGTTGTAAGGTCGAAAGTGCGACACTTCAGACAACTCGGTATTGCGCTTTGAAGATGAAGCATCTCGCAATATAAAATAAGTTAGATCTTTGAGTGTGACCCTCGTTGCGAAACGTTCGAGCGAACGTTGCGAGGCTAAAGAATGAACACGGTTCGAGCATATTCGTGACTATTCGAAAATCACATGCAAACTAGTCGCAAACGATAGCTATAATAAAAACAATATCATTGATTCAAGTAAAATTTTCTTGCGGGCTGCCAAAAAAAAAAAGTTTCAATTCGTACAATTTCATACCGGATTGAAACGATAACATGTCAACTTGACAGTCTTGTCGTCGTTGTTTCAATATCATATGGAAATGTAAGAATTGAAACACACATTTTTTCTTCAGCAGCCCGCAAGCGAATTTTTTATTCAGTGTAAGCTCACAGACTCGGAGAATCTCGGTCGAATAGATGATTGCTAAGCTTCCGAGATTAAAAGCTTCGACAGATTTTCCCTCGAGTCTGTGAAAGAGACAAATCTTTATTTTTACTCATTTTTATGAGTAAAAACTCTACAATATTTTTGTGATTTATTCAACCAATTTTAGGAGCGAGATAAGGAAGTTCAATTTTAGCACCGTAAAGAAAATAGTTTTTTGATTATTGTCAGTTTTAAAAAATTAAATTGTTAAAAATATAATATATAATAATATAATGAAATACTGAATTCGAAAAAAATAGTTTAGAGGGAATGAATGGATGCACAGTAGAACATAAGTTTTACGACATCCTTGGAGGTTTCCCTTTCCTCAGTGTGCCTTGATCACTATTCATGGTAGGTTGGGTTGTCTTTTCCCTTTTTTCTCCCCCGCTCGCTCGCTCACGTGAATAGGGGAAATCTCTTGGGTGCAGTTTCTATCATGCTCGGGGGAGGTCTGATAAAGCGCGGAGCATCTGCGACCATGGATCATGCCTAGCCCAACTAGCCAGGATCAAGTTCGTGCGGGCGAACGCTCGCGAGGACGACCCACGAATTTATCGCGCTCGCTTCCGATAATTTGGCATTCTGCGTCACCCCGCAGATTTACGAGAGAATCGTTTCTATTGCCGGGACGGAAGGAACTCGGTAGCTCGCGATTAACCAAAAAATTAAAAAGCAAAAAACCTGGCGATTGAAAAGCAAATATTTTCCTCCAAATCAGACCAATTTTTTACTCCCGACTACCCGCTAGGGCAAAAAGACAGGAGTTATGCGCTTCACTGCGATCCGCCGGCTCGGTGACTTTTCGCAAGTGCCGATAAAGGTCGGAACGGCAAAAAAATTACTTAACAGATTTTATATCACTCGGTTTTCACACCTTGTGAAATAAAACTTTGTACAATACTCGTGCGAAAAACGTTTTCTGAACTCGTGTGATTGCAACACTCGCCTTCGGCTCGTGCTGCAAACTCACACTCGTCAGAAAAAGTTTTTTCGCACTCGTATCGAAATGTAGTATTATATCGCTCGGTGGGAAAATAGCGGTTTTGCGCACGCTTCACGAAAACCCCGATTTTCACACCTTGTGAAATAAAACTTTGTACAATAATATTTTACAACACTCGTCAGAAAAAGTTTTTTCGCCCTAGTATCGTAATATACTATTTTATCAGTGTACATACAATCGCAAACGATGCCGCATACTTCACGCTGCTGGCGAGATAACGCCGAGTTTTTAATGCCTAGTGAGAAGTCCGGAATTCTTATTTATTTATAATCGCAGCGTTTTTCATTCGCCGTTTTTTTTTTCCTCGCCAGATCCAGCGCGACATTTTTGTACAATTTCAATTATTCAATTCTATGATTAAGCTTTGGATATGCAAATTAAACGGAGCGGGTTCTCCAACAATTATGCGGAGAGTGCATACATCTCTAGGCTAAAGTGAAAACTGTAATCACTTGGGATTCCACTCGTTGCCGTACGGTCGTCTGAAGAAAAAAAAAATTAAGAGATACAAAAGTGGTGCATTCACGGATCCGCGAAAGAAAGAGCGAAGGGAGCTGCGGTAAGCGACGACTTTTATCTCCGTAGACAATATCGGTGGTGGTAAAAGAATACGCGACGACCGAAGTATTTACTCGGAGAGTGCTGTGGGAGAGGCAATACTTTTTTCTCCTCCCCGTTTGTGGTCGAGTTACCGAATCGTAATATGTTTCGTTGAGCGACGAGGCATTTTTTTTTACCTTTTTTTCTCCGTAAAATATTCACAGTCGACGGTGGGGCGGGGGGAGGGGAGGGGGAAATAAAATACATATTTCGATATCGCGAAGATGGATTCTCGCCGTCGTTTCGTCATACCCGGCAGCCGCGCGAATCGTCGCTCCGGTGACTCCGTTCGCGATTGGAATATCGTTGCTCCGGAATTCACTATACATCAAATCGTTTGCACCGCCATTCTACGCCGTCTATTACCTCGTTCTCGCAATATCGCCGTACACTTGTATCTTCCACTGGATGCGCATTCTTCGGTGCTTCGTAAATTTTGTGCAATGAAAGAAACAGTTTGCGAAACAGCCTATAGAAAAACAAAAAATCATTTTTAACCCTTCATGTACGCGATTCTTGTTCAACGAGGACCTAGAATTTGCCAAGATGTAACGTTCGAACTATTCTAATGACAAGTTGAGGTGCAAAAAAAATCTGTAAAAATTCACAGACGTACCTTGAAGTGTTGTTTTTTTTTTATAAAGGAAGAAGAAAATTTATTAAGAAGATAAGTATCGTTTTTATGATTAAAAAAAGGCACGTTCCTTTGCTCTAGCCAAAAAGTCACTCGTACTTGAAGGGTTATAATGAGTCATTTTTTTAATCGACCGAATATCCATCTATATATCTATATATCTATATGTCTATAGTGCAAACTCTGTAATTTCTGTTGAAGCCCGAAAGTATCGTCGATAAAACGAGAAATGCGAGAGAAACCAAGCTGAACAAAGCTAGCACCTAGAATCGTCTGTAGAAAAACGAGAGTTCCTTCGCTACAGTCAACTACAACCCATTCATATAGAAATCAATCTCCAGATTCGAATTCCGTCAAAATCTATGGATGGGTTTTTTGTCAGTATTTTTTTCTACATGAAGCCAATCTTTTTTTTCGTTCTACTATAAACGAAAAACTTGTTGCCGCCATCAGCTACATAGCGAGATATTCACGAAACATTTTTTTTTCATTTCGATATTTTTAGGTCGTTTGCTAGGTTCCTAAAAATAAAATGTAATTTCTTTTTGTCGCACAAACGCATGGCAATAGTGATTTATCCTTGGTTCTAAATCATTTTTCGAACTCCCCGCCACGGCCTGCCTAGCCGCGGTGTAACCCGATTGAAATAACTCCCGGAAATGGGATTAGGACTCGCCGGACCGGAAGGCGTTTATTACGAGAGATATTGGAAAGCGATAAGTTCCGATAAATTCCGATGAGTCCCCTTCCGACGAACCGAGGAAGATCCTCACCGCGCAAACCCGTTCACGTTAATGACCACCGTTCCGAACAGACCAGGATTTTTCACTGACGGTTACAGTCGAAACGGGACAGTCATCCACGCCAGAGAATATTGGCCAATCAGCGGTGAAAATGTCCGTGACTCCCGGCGAGATTACAAGGACCGCAACGTAGCCCGAGAACTATAATATCCTTTTGTCTTCGCTCGCCTCGGGCTCCCAAAAGCCCTTCCACATTTTGACCCCGACGTAAACCAGCGAAATTCTGTCCTGGCCCCTTCCCCACCCGGGAATTCCACTCTCGGCCAAGCGGCTTTAAACGTTTCCGAGGTCTCGCGAGCTTCTCCCTTAATAAAGAAAAAAAAATAAATGTTATAAAAAAAATAAAAAATAAAAAATAAAAAAATAAAAAAATAAAACCTCTGCGTTAAGAGACGATTTTCAAGACGAGCGTACTTAAACGCCCCGCGTGACTCAGGCTGTTAGTCTCTCCTAGCTTTGCCCGTCCCGTGCTATTCAACGCACAAAAGTCCGTCGCGTTGAAGCTGCAACCTCCGAGAGGTTTCCTCTCTCCGGCTCTGTCTGTCCTCTCTCGTTCCGTACACAAAACCCCTTCAGCGGCGGAGGGGCGAGCTGCGACTCAGCCTCGCATGCCGGGCTACGGTTCGCGTGCATGCACACTGCCGCCCGTTACCTCGCCAGCTAGCTTCAAAGGGAAAACAGCAATTATTATTTTATACACGTACAAATGAGGGCTTTGTAATATTCGCGAATTTAACGACGTAAATATTTGTTTCGAGCATACGTTTAATGCGAAGGTTCTTGTTACCGAAAGGAATGACGAATGTTCGAGGAGGAAAATCTTTGTAACATTGAGAACTTTCCGGGGGACGGGAACGGAGGGCAGTGTGCGAGCTTTGTGTTTAAAGTGAAGTTAAACAGGCTCTTCGTCGCCCTCTCTCGCTCCACCGCGAAACCAATGCCGCTGTCTCTCTCTCACTCTTCGCTCCGTCACGTGACTCCACTTCACCTTTACTGGAGTATGATCTTCATTTCGAGAGCATTCACACTTACTCACAGTTTTCGTCGTTATCGACGCGATAGGCAAAGCCCTTAAGAATAAATTTGAAAAGTAATTTTAGAAAAATTCATTTTTTTTATAATAATGAAAAATTGAATAGTAATGTATTGTGAATGATTAAACAATAATGAATTATGAAAAGTTAAACATTAATGAATAAAAAATTTAGTAATAATGAATTATGAGAAACAATTCTAGAAAAATGGCACTTTGTACCCAAGAAGAACCCAAAAAAAAAATGAAATAGTGTTGTCCACAGAATTAATTTTTTCATGGCTATAATCAATGTCTTTCGAATAAATTGGAAAAATGATTTTAAAAAAATTGCATTTTTTAATGATAATGAAAAATTAAAAATTAGACGATAATGAATGAGAAATTTAGTAATAATTAATAATGAAAAACAATTTTGGAAAAATGGCACTTTGCATTGCCCAAAAGGAACTTAAAAAAATGAAGCAGTGTGGCCTACAGAATTAATGTTTTCATTGCGCAAAATCCGACGTCTGGTTGTACCACCGACGTGTCTCTGCTTACACGGTTATACGAGCGCAGAAACTTTTTATGACACGTAAAACCGAGCGTCCAAGATTTTTTTTTTCTTCATTTTTCACCCGAGGTGAATCGAGAGGAGGGGAAAATGATTGTATGTCGGTGCCGTCGCGACTCGGTAGGCCAAGTTCGTTCAAGTGAATCGTAACAGGTACGACGAAACTGTTGTAATACAACTAGTATTTCACGTCGTGATTTGGCTCCCATCCAGATACGATTTCCACTTGAATTCTGTTGCTTGGTTCCCGGGCCTGCTTGGTCGCGTTTGGACATGGGGCCAAACCCGTAATGAAGGTTTATCGAATTCGAAGGAATGCCGGACGGCAGCTTTTCGACTTCGATACGAGCTTGTCTCCGTTACTAACTACCGTGTAGTAAATTTGGTCAAATACTCTTAATTTCATTCAAACAGGCGCAAATATAAAAATTCATACACACAGAATTATGAAAATGAGAACAGTATTGATACTTCCGTGTACTGAATTTTGCCAAATACCTTCATCTCATTCAAACAGGCGCGAATATAACGTTTCTATTTGTGTGAATTATGAAAATGACGAAAGAATTGATACTTCTGTGTAGTGAATTTTGTCAAATACTCTTATCACATTCAAACAGACGCGAATATAAAATTCTTATTTGTGTGAATTATGAAAATAACGATAGAATTGATTCTTCTCTATAATGGCATTCGCTCCAACAGTTTCTTTTAGAACGCTCCATGCAGCATCCAATTTGTTGAATTACGCAGCCGGCAGGGCTCTGGCTGAGCCTAACGTTTAATGCGCGGAATAAATAGTATGACAACGCGATAAGCATTAATCCTCGAAATCCGCGTTATATGCCGCCGCAGTGTAATTAACTCGGGTAAACTCGCTGTTGCAGTTGCTCGTGCGTAACGAAGTTTACCTAATGCGCCCGCGCATGCGCATGCGTGCCTGCATCTGCGCCGTTCGATTTGTCGCACTTCAACACTCTTATCGAAATCTATGGCCCGTGCACAGTAAAACAAATTCGAACTTCTTATAATAACTTATCTAGTTTTACAAACAAAAGTGCAAGCTGCAATTGTTAATGACACGGGAAATAAAAGGAGAAATTTGTATATTCACACCTGAAGAAACAAATTTGTCACTTATTTGACAAAATTACTTTTACGAAAGTTCGTACTCCGATTTTACGAAATTATTTTTACTGTGTGGTGAGAGCCGTTCTAGCACAGTAAAATAGGTAACAACATTTCTTGTTCACAAACGTCCACAATTCTTTTCATGTTAATTTTACAATAAAATCATTTCGATTTTCCAAAAATGTCTGTTAATTTTACGAATTTTTTTTCAAAAATTAACAACAAGATAATTGCGAAAGTCTGTGGACAAAAAAAAGTTTGTTAAATGAACAAATCTTTTTCAGTGTGCATATTTTTTACCATGCGATTTTAATAACAATCGCAATCGTATTTAGAAAAAATATATGGATGTGTGTATGTGTCTCAGACCTAAAAAATTGTATTTTTATTTCCACTTTCAAACAACCATATTTAACTAAATTATGCAAAATATCGTTTCGAAAAATTAATTAATTTTTGCATACGCACACATCCAGACCTTTTTTTCTAAACACAATTACCCGATCTTTCGGAACACTCTGAAAACGTTTTCATCAAATTTCAAAATTAGTTTTTCCCGTAAAAAAAGCTTCCTCCCCGAGGTAGCAAAAATGAAGAATAAAACATTAATATCGCATGCCCTCGACAGCGATGGAAAATTGTAACTCCACGTATTCCCACGAATTTGCACGGCTGGTCTCGTACTCGAAATCGTGTATGCATCACGAGAACACGGGTCAAGGGGTGGGGGGGTGGGGTGGGGGTGGGAGACTAAAGCTGTATAATCTTTCGCATCTCTTCTATCCGGTGTTATAATTGAGAATCGATATCTCTCATCGCGTATTCCCGGTGAGCTGGATTCTCCCGGCCGTGCCTGTGTGTTGCCGACCGATGCGCATAACCGTCACGTCGAGTAGCGGCGTCAGGGACACGCGAGAATATGTTTACGCTGTATATAACGAGAGGGCTGGGGGCCTTCGGTGACGAGTCCATCGACAGGCAGATATGTACCTGGTTTGTACACAATTATCTATGCGGAGCGCGGGGGGTAAATGCTGCCTCGACGGTAATGAAGGGTTCCAGCGTGTACCCGGCAATATCGGTGAAACGTAATCCTCTGCGCAACTTTAGGTGGCAAATTGGGTGCCGATTCTCCACATTTGCTGCTCGATGGCGCCCGGAGAAAGCGACAAAGACATGAGTGCCGAGTTCGAGGAAGCTTTCCTCGAGTTCCTCGAGTTTCTCGAGCGCAATCGCTTCGACTCGCCACAGGGTCATCAAAATTTGTCGCTTTACGACAAGCTCGTTATACCGGAGATACTCGATTACACTTCGATAACACCCTCACGAAAATACTTGGGTCATAATGTCGCCATTATCATTATTATCATTATTATTATCATTACTATAATCATTACTATTATCATTACTATTATCATTACTATTATCATTATTATTATCATTATTATCATTATTATTATCATTATTATTATCATTACTATTATCATTATTATTATCATTATTACGATTATTACGATTATTATTGCAGCTGTAGGGAAATGTGCAGGACCGTTGTTAATGTATTTACGTGGGCGAAAGATAAAAGGCATATAAAATAGTTTGGTGGGTGTGACACAGATTCTATATAGAGTACATGGGAATGGAATCCAGAATCCGATTCGATCGAGCGCGTAGGGCGTGCAGAGAGGTGAGAGAGTGTGGGCACAATGCACAGAGAAGCGCACACTGCGGTATCGAAGGTATGAAACACCGCCTACCCGGGAGTTAATTCAACCGAGGGTCGAGGGGCATCCTGAGGCGTCAGTCAAAAGCGCATCGACATACGGCTAAACGGTATATCGCTATGCGGCACGAGTTCGATGATGCTCGTGACGATGCACTGCGGCGCAAACTATTACGTAGTCATTGACGACGGATCCTATAAATGGATATTAGGCGATCAGAGGGTGAAACTCCGGGCCGCTAATGTTTGGACAGACGCTGCGGAATTGTATCGACATATCTTTGGCATCCCAGAGCCAGTTCGAGGCACGCATCGAGTGTACGGATAGTGCTGTTACAATGTCGCATACGTAATTAATGAGGCACGAGAAGCGCTCCGTTGGCCGGGACGGCGGAATGTTAGGAGGCAGCTGAGGGGGAAAAAAATTAAAGTTTCCTGTTTTACCGGCTTTACGAGAGCAACTCAATCGAGACTTGAAATCTCGATGGAATGGTTCGTTGGATGGAAAAAGGAAAAATATATAAGCTTGGTTCTTTGATCGGTTTGATGTTATAAGCTTCGAGTTGTGGCATGGAATTCTAAAGGTTCGAATTATGTTAAGAAATAGCGTAGGTCTTTTCAACTCCAAATGTCGATAAACCTTTTTTTTTGGGAAATTGATATCTGGATTAACTCTGATTTTTTTCTCTTTTTTTCAGGACTGAAAGATCAGATGTGTTGTTCGGTATCGCGAAGCTATTTTTCTCACGACCCGAGGAGGCTGGATGGCGGATCATTATTTCCGAGAAAATGATTCCTACCGCCGGGACTAACATGAGAAGAAGCAAGACGAGAGCATTGTTACGAGGCAGCTAATGGAGAAAAAAAATGGAAGATTCCTGTTTTACCCGCGTTATGAGAACAACTCAATCGAAACTTGAGAGATTCTCGATGGAATGGTCCGTTGGATGGAAAAAGGAAACATATAAGATTGGTTCTCTGTTCTATTTGGAATTATATAAGCTTCGAGTTGTGGCGTCGAATTCTAGGCCATTTTTCTCTTTCTTCATTTCATTCGAGAAACGTCACGTTCGGAAGATTATTATAAAAAGCTTCGAGTTGTAGTGTCGAATTCTAAAGGTTGGAATTATGCTAAAAAATAGCGCAGCTATTCTCAATTTCAAATATCGATAAACGTTTTTTTAAAGGACATTGATATCTTAATCAATTCTTTGATTTTTTTTTCGGTACCAAAAGATTAAATGTGTTGCTCGGTATCGCGAAGCAATTTTTCTCTTTCTTCACTTCATTCCAGTTGTGGCGTTGAATTCTAAAGGTTGGAATTATCCTAAAAAAATTACGTTGCTCTTCTCAACTTCAAATGTCGATACAACAGTTTTTTTTTTTGGGAAATTTATATCTGCATCTTGATTCTTTGATTTTTTTTTTCGGTCCGAAAGATCAAATGTGTTGTTCGGTATGGCGAAGCTATTTTTCTCTTTCTTCATTTCATTCGAGAAACGTCACGACCGGAAGAGGCTGGATGGCTGAGCATTATTTCCGAGCAAACGATGCCTACCGCCGGGAACAACACGAGAAGAAGCAGGACGAGAGTAATGTTACGACTAGGATGCGACGACCCCTGTCCAGTTTCAGTTGGGCAAAATTGATGGTCCCGTGTCTCTCTTTGTCTTCCCCGTCGTTCATTCCCACTCGCGGCTCTTCTCTTTTCCTCTCGTCCGGCACGAGCCACCTCCACGGAACGGAATATATATTGCCGACCATCCCTCGAAACGTCTCCGTTGGAATGACGGTACGTATATAAAACTCGAGGCCCGCGATTCCTTACTATACGTTTTATCGCGAATAAAGATCCGGCGCGAATTGAGAGCCTCCTCTTAATCCTGAATACCTCGCTGTGCGCAGCTAAATATAAAGCAATGACTGCGCTCCTGAAGAGGACGCAAAAAATTTCCTAAAACAAAAAAAAGTATCAAAATTATCTGCGAGGAAATGTTAAGGTTTCAAAATCGAAGAAACTTTCTTTGTAGAAAAATGTTTTGCCTAATGAACGGCTAAAAAAAATCTTTGGAGGAAAATCTGAATTTTTTTTTTTTATATCGAAGAAATGATGTAATATATTTTTTCTAGCAATTTTTGTACACCCTCATACTCCGTCGAAAGTATTGACAATTTTGGGACTCCGATTACTTCACTTCGTCGAACGAGTGACGACATTTTTATCCTCCGAAGCTTACTTCGCTTCGTCGATTTTATTCGAAGCCAACGTCTCTCCATATATCTCTCCGCGCCGAAGAATCTTACCGCGATTCCTTACTATACGTTTTATCGCGAATAAAGATCCGGCGTGCACTCTCTTAATCCTGAAAACCTCACTGCGCGCAGAAAAATATAATGCAAAGCGTGCGCTCCCGTGGAGAGTGTAGAAAAATCTCGAAAAAAAGGAAACAAAACTTAACTGCAGGAAAACATTAACGCCTCGAAACCGAACAAAATTTTTCTACGGAAAAATGCCTGAGTGAATATACGAATTCAACTAAAAAATCTTTCTGGAAAAAACTTTTTTATTTTTTTTTTTGCAAAAAAAGAAATGCGTTCTTGGTAATTTCACAACGATAATGGTGAAGTTTACCATTTTTCAACCGATAATGTCACATTTAAATGGGTGGATTTTATACGTTTTGACGGTAAATTGACCAAATAACTTTATGACCTTATTAGTGACGATGTTTTTTTTTCCTCCGAGCTTGCTTTGCTTTGACGATGTTGTTTGAAGCCAACACGTCTCTCTTTATCTCCCTCCTCGCCGAACAATCTTTCTCACCGATGGGAATTCACATTTACGACGATAACTTCGATACCGGATGGTCGGTGCTTCCTCGTTATCCGAGGTGAGCGGATACTTCACGCTAGATTTGGCTCTCCGGCTTAGAGTCGCTTCCAACCGAGTCTACCCTGCCGGGGTGCCCACCGCTTCGCTTCGGGGCAGCGCAGCACGAACGAGCATGTCCATTGAAGCGTGAAAATGCGACATGGACGAGTGTGCCGAGTTCACGACCACCGGGGCCTTGGGTGGTGTCTCTACATGTATATTATACTCGGTACATATAATGCTTTACGACGATATAGAGCTGTTCCGGATAGTACGAAGGATATTTTAGCCCGACAGTGGCCTGATACTGACACTCTGTGCTCGACGATCCGCACGAGCACAGTTAGAACGACAAGATTTAAGCTCACCGCACTATCAAAGCATAACAGATTTTTCCTTTCTTTTAAATACTCAATCGTAATCCATACGTGAATTTTTATTTTAGTTCCAACAATTTTTCTTCAAACCAGCAGCAAGAATTGAAAATTTATCTGAACTTGTGAAATTGTTCGAACGATGAGCAAAATTCAGGTATGATTAGATTAGATTCGATTTGAGTAATTAAAAAAAGAAAAAATATTTGCTTTGATAGTCCTGCTAGTTTGAATCTTGTCGTTCTAACTGTGCTCGTGCGGATCGTTGAGCACAGAGTTTCAGGATCAGGCCACTGTCGAGCTAAAATATCCTTCGAACTATCCGGAACAGCTCTATATCGTCGTATCGCATTATATGTACCTAGTATAATATAAGCAGCAAGAACTGAACATTTATCTGTACTTTCAATTCGTCCCTTTTTTACTGGTATTTTTGATATTGTGATTTAAAAAAAGATGTTTGTCTCTACATGTATATTATACCAGGTACGTATTATACTTTAAGAAGTTATAAAGCTGTTCCGAATAGTACGAAGAATATTTTATCTCGACACTGGCCTGATACTGAAATTGTGCGCTTGGCGATCCGCACGAGCACATTTAGAACGACAAGATTGAAGCTCACAACACTATCAAAGCAAAGATTTTTCCTTTTTTTTAATTACTCAATTATAATCTATACGTGAATTTTTATTTTCCTTCGAACAATTTTTCTTCAGACCAGCAGCAAGAACTGAAAATTTATCTGTGCTTTCGATTCGTACTTTTTTTTACCGGTAGTTTCGATATTGTGATTTGAAAAAACATGTTTGTCTCTACATGTATATTATACTAGGTACATATAATGCTTTACGACGATATAGAGCTGTTCCGGATAGTTCGAAGGATATTTTAACTCGACGGTGGCCTGATACTGAAACTCTGCGCTCGGCGAGCCGCACGAGGACAGTTAGAACAACAAGATTCAAACTCACAGCACTATCAAAGCATAACAGATATTTCCTTTTTTTTTAATTACTCGATTGTCATCTGCACGTGAATTTTTATTTTCGTTCGAACAATTTTTCTTCGTACCAGCAGCAACAACTGAACATTTTTCTGTGCTTTCCATTCGTTCCTTTTTTTACCCGTAGTTATGATATTGTGATTTGAAAAAACATGTTTGTCTCTACATGTATATTATACTATATTGTACTCAACGATCTGCGCGAGGACAGTTAGAACGGCAATATTGAAGCTCACAGCACTATCAAAGTATAACAGATTCCTTTTTTAAAAATTACTCAATTGTAATCTATACGTGAATTTATTTTTCGCTCGAACAATTTTTCTTTAAACCAACAGCTCGCCGTTCGGAGAGTTTGATGGGTCAACTGAAAATTTATCCGTGCTTTCAATTCGTCCCTCTTTTTTACCGGTAGTTTTGATATTGTGATTTGAAAAAACAATTCCGATACGAATGTAACGAATCCGAACGGTCGTGGATCCGCTGTTATCGGAGCAGATCTCGATATCCGTGAGCCAATATGGAGAGCATCGGCGGTGTCCGTATCGAATTTCGTTCTCACGATCGATAACCGATGTCCCGAAAAAGCCGACGGCGGTTTATACTGGGTAGCGACCAACGAATGGTCCGCAGAGGCTGTAACAGGATTTCGTCCAACTCGGTGTAAAGTGACTGCGGAGCGAAAACAGAACAGTCAAAGACATCGGGAGAAGCTTCGGGCTTCGACGAAGCGCAGCGGCCCGTGCAGACTCTGTACACACCGCTTCTTCGCAAACGAAACATTCTTTATGCAACACAAACAATTCTGAGTCCATGTAGGACGGAGCTACCCGCAGTCAATACTGGCAACAAAAATAAATAAACAAGTAAATAAATAAATAAATAAATAAACAAATTTATTTATTTCTTCGGGAGTTAAACAACCCCCCTCCCCCCAGATAACGAGTGTTTGTACAGGAAATTTGTATTCACTCGATTGATCCCGAAAATCGCTTCTTCGCAAACGAAAGATTCTTTTTGCAATAGAAACAATTCTGATTCGATGAAGAACGGAGCTACCCATAGTCAATACTGAGAACAAAAATAAATAAATAAATAAATAAATAAATAAACCGAACAGGACCTCCCCCTGCCCCCCGAGATGACGAGGGTGTGTACAGAAAATTTGTATTCACTCGAATGATCCCGAAAACCGTTTCTTCACAAACGAAACATTCTTTTTGCAATACAAACAATTCTGAGTCGATAAAGAACGGAACTACCCACAGTCAATACTGCGAACAAAAATAAATAAATAAATAAATAAACAGAACAACAGGACCAGCGCCCCCCCCCCCCCCCCCCCCGAGATAACGAGTGTTTGTTCAGAAAATTTCGATTCACTCGAATGATTCCGAAAACCGGAGAGAGCTTCGGGATAAATTCCTTTCGGAGATTGATCCAACTTCGCCGTCTTGTTTTTTTCACACTCTCAATCCGAACTCCATACCGGAGTTCCATGAGATACAAAGCCATCCACCAAGGGGAATCGCGAGCGACAGTCAATACCTCGAAGAAAAAAAAAAAAATAAGCGGAAGCACAACGGAACAGGCGTTCGCCTCCCGCGTCGGAGATAACGAGGCTATGTGCAGAAAATTTCAATTCACTCGAATAATCCCGTGAGTCGAAGAGAGCTTCGGGATAAATTTTCTTCGAAGATTGATACGACTTTGTCGTCTTTTTTTTGGCATATTTTTTCTTCACGCTCTCTTTGCGAACTCCATAACGGATAGGCGTTCCATGAGATGTAAAGCCATCCGCCAGCCGCAAGGGAATCTCTTCGATATTCAGCGACTCTCGAATATGTCATCCATGAGAATTTATGCATGCTCGCGCGATGAGATACACCGTGGCGTAGGGTGAGAGCGGCTGCACCGGGACTCGGTGAATTCGACGTTTGCCGGTGAACGCAGCGGTGTCCATGGAGGGGACGCTAGAGTTTCGGTACGTGTCGACAGTTCTCCGTTACTCGGTGAGGTCGTGATTTAGAGCTTCTCGGGGCACTCCTCCTGGTTCGCCGGATCACCAAACGCGCCCGTTCCAATTCTGGGCGCGCGGCGAACGAAGACGATAAATTCAATCGGGTCCGGGGTGGCGGATGCGGTCGTGTCTATGCGAGAGACAATTTGCGAGGATAAAGGATAAAAATCCGAAGTGGCGATGGATAACGGTTACGCCGCATTTTTCCGATGGCCGCGAAGGTTTCCCGGGATTGAACGACCCCTCGATCAGAGCCTGGATACATTATAAATAAAAGCAGAAATTAAGGTATACTTCATTAATCAAGAGACACGGTAGTGAAGTTAAAATTAACGCACACTTCATTAACGTATTGCTAGGATAATATCGTATGTGTCACATATTATTTTTATATATGTTGAAGCGAAGATATTTTTCGGCTAAATAAATTAACTAAATATTATATAACCCTGAAAATGTGCATGGGACCAAATTTCATTAAGTTATAACGGCTGTATTTTGCATCGCACAAACTTTGTTCGGGAAGTTCACTTGGAAAACAAGATTCTACGAGTGAAGCCGTGCATTGATGGAGACTTGCCAAAGATGAAAATTGATGTTATGCGGATATCTTCAGTGTCATAATATTGTCGCGGGAAGTGGACTTCGATTTCAATAATTAAACGGCCACTTCGACTATAGAGTTCGATTGGGTAAAATTAATAAAAAAAAAAGAAAGAAAATGCCCTACATTCGATGTCGATACGGTTATTGACTTTAAATATGCACACGACCCATGGGGATATCGATTGGGAGAATCCCATCAATGTTTCCCTTTTCGTCTATCCTCGTTAATAATTAAAAATCCTTCTCGGGTTTCAGTGGCAGCAGTGGCCGCAAACCTCTCGCACGTTAGAGTGTTCCAGCCGCGCGACGCACAATTATTTAATCAGCAAGACGCTGAGGTTCAAGTAGCAAGTTTATCGAAAGCTCATCTCCAGAAAGACATGATTCACGAATGATCGAGATAAATGTATCGAAATAATCGAAATAGTGAAGTCCGTTTTCGTAGCCAATCGGAATCGCCCCTACATATTGTAAAATAGACACACTCAACCTAAAAGAACGGTCGGTCCAAGCCGCGTCATGGCTTGGAGCCAGGGTACTGTCTTTTTTAAGAGAGTTTCATTATGAACATCTCTTAAAAAAGACGAGATAAATATATCGAAATAATCGAAATCGTGAAGTCCGTTTTCGTAGCCAATCGGAATCGCCACTACTTATTTTCTAATAGACACACCCAACCTAAAAGAACGGTCAGTCCAAGCCACGTCATGGCTCGGAGCCAGAGTAATGTCTTTTTTAAGAGAGTTTCATTATGAACATCTCTTAAAAAAGACGAGATAAATATATCGAAATAATCGAAATAGTGAAGTCCGTTTTCGTAGCCAATCGGAATCGCCCCTACATATTGTAAAATAGACACACTCAACCTAAAAGAACGGTCGGTCCAAGCCACGTCATGGCTCGGAGCCAGAGTAATGTCTTTTTTAAGAGAGTTTCATTATGAACATGTCTTAAAAAAGACGAGATAAATATATCGAAATAATCGAAATCGTGAAGTCCGTTTTCGTAGCCAATCGGAATCACCACTACTTATTTTCTAATAGACACACCCAACCTAAAAGAACGGTCAGTCCAGGTCACGTCATGGCTCGGAGCCAGAGTAATGTCTTTTTTAAGAGAGTTTCATGATGAACCTCTCTTAAAAAAGACATGACTCACAAATGATCGAGATAAATATATCGAAATAATCGAAATCGTGAAGTCAGTTTTCGTAGCCAATGGGAATCGCCCCGACGTTTTGTAACATAGGCACACCCAACCTAAAGGAACGGTCGGTCCAGGCCGTGACCCTTTCTTAAAAAAGACATGAGTCTCGAACGACTGAAATAAATATATCGAAATAATCGAAATCGTGAAGTCAGTTTTCATACCCAGCGACGGTTTCAGCGATGTCATTCTGGGCCATGCGGGTATTTTGTCGAACGAGGTCTGAAACTGTCTGACGAAGTTTTTATTACTTTTTGAAAAATACTCATCGAAGTGACAACTTTTTCGCAACCGTCTATTCGATTTTTTTAATTCTCCACCACGATGGAAAAATGTAAAAATAGAATAAACGTTGCGAAACAGTTCTCACGACGATTGCGATGTATTCAATATCCATAAAAGCATTGTCAGACCGTTTGAGGGCGCAAAGTAAACGACGTTTCTCGACCAAATATGCGAATGGCTCAGAACGACGTGGCTGAAAGAGTCGTCCGACCATCTGTGGGATCGTCCCTACAGTTGGTAAGGCTAATCTAAAAGAGTGGTCGGGCCAATCCACGATCTCCCCTCTCAAGCGCAGGCTAAACACATATGAGTGCGAGAGATTCAGAGTACAAATTTTGAATGCATTATTCTCCGAAACGATTCGATAAAAAGAAAAACCGTTTCGGAAGAAAATGAATTCGAAATATTTTTAGGGTTTCTTGATAATTATTCCCACCTTAAAAAAATACATGATTCTCGAACGATCGAGACAAATATATCGAAATCATCGAAATCATCAAGTGAGTTATCGTAGCCAATCGGGATCGCCCCTTTAGTTGGTAAAGCACACCAAACCCAAAAGAGCGGTCCGCCAAGGCCAAGGACATGAAAAGAAATGAATCGGGTATTGTTCCCCACCTAAAAAAATACATGACTCTCAAACGATCGAGATAAATATATCGAAATCATCAAGTCAATTATCGTAGCCAATCGGGATCGCCCCTTTAGTTGGTAAAGCGCACCAAACCTAAAAGAGCGGTCCGCCCAAGCCACGAGACATGAAAACAAATGAATTTTGCATTGCTGCTAGTTGAAATAAAAGGACTCACTGATTGAGCGCCCGTTCGTTGCTCCCCGCAGCCGCCGAGCCCTGACCACCGCCGGTCGCGCATCCGCCAGAGTCGTGATGTCTCCGTTCCTTGTGAACGATGCCCATGAGTTTCATCCATGGGTTGTTGGCCGCATGGGCCCCCATGCCCCCGCTTTGCCACATTGCGCTCGCCAGCCTCGCTCGCTTCGGAGGAGCCCCGTCGGGGCACCCGCGTTATCCTTGCGGCAAGAACGCAAGGCCCCTCAACGGACGAGGAGGCCCCGATATTAACTTCGCTCGGGCGATCGGCGACGATCACCGGCAGAGGCAGCCGATCGCTACCCGGGAGGCTCGGGGAGGTGCGAGGTGCCGTGCACGGCCCCGTAGGCTCCCAAGGCCGCCACTCGAGCACCTCCACCATCTATTCTATCTAACTCGTCGACCTTAAGCTCTCCTCTCTGCCTTTCGCCTGCTTCTTCTTCGGCTTCCTCTTCCTCGATGTACGCTCGATTCCTCAACCCTTCCGTACACTCCCGAAACCTCACACCTTCCTTCCGTCCATTCCTGCTACTTTATTCGATTCTTTGTTCTGTCTTTTTTTTCTTGTCGTCGCTTCGTCTTCTCAACTTTCCTCTTATCTCCCGCGCACTTCACCTCGGTCCACCCGCGGAACCTTTATTCCTCTTCCTCACTGCACGTATCCACTCTACGAGTTTCTTCTATCTTGTTTCTCACTCGGTGTTTTTTTTTCCTTCTTCTTCTGCTTCTTATTCCGTGTGCTCTCAAACCGTATCGATGATCCTTATTGCTTCCGGTACATGTTTCCTTCGAGGGGGATTTTCTTACGCTCGTTCGCACCTGTGGAAAACAATTTTTTTTTATTTATAAAATTGATTTTATGTTTTTTTTGTGTTTTATACTATTTGGGGATAAATTCGTAGATTTCGAGGCAAGGGAGCATAAAATGGAACGATCCGGGAAAAGGAATATTTTGAGGATGAAGCACAGACACTCCGGCAAGGGTGCACGATTGAGACTTGAGGGATCCCGAAGGGTAAGTCAGTGTGGACATTTGTGCGAGACCCGCCAGTATCATTGACGTTTTATCTCGTTTGATTTTTTTGATTTTTTTTTGCTCTCGGGCGAAAGCAGCGGTAAATTCTTTGACATCCCGATGGATCGAAGAAGCCGAAGATATCGTGAATTTTTTAGAGGAATCTCTGCCTCCAATTTCGTATGATTGCATGCAGTAAAGGAGCGAGCGGAATGGAGAGATCCGACGGAGAATGGAGTAACGAGGAGAGGAGAAGCGAATATAAACGAGGGGGCCGAAAGTTTAGAACTGGCGAAGCCGGGGCAAACGGATGGAACGAGGGAAAGGTTGGGAGAGCTGTGGGTATTGCTGGGCTGACTCGGGCGAAGAGGGCACACCGTCAGTGTGTGAGTGCTCTCGTGTGTCGTGAAGGAAATAAGAGGCAGAGCAGGAGGAAGGGAAGAATGAGATGTAATGAACGGTTCTGCTAAGATCGCGTAAGTATTTATGTTTTTAACTTAAACATAAAAATAATGATAGTGACATATTTTCCTCCCGTGCAAAAATGCGTGCACAGTCAAGAACCATTTATCGTTCACAATAATTCACGATCATTTATTATTTTTTGAATTGTAAAAATGACGAAAAAAATATTGCAGAGATTTGCGATCGAGATTTGTCTGTTGAGTGCGCAAACATTTGTTAACCCGCGTTGCCTTTCGCTGCCCTGGTGAAAATATTTCTCTGACAATTTGTCTTTAAGATCTACTCATTCTATATACTCGTAAGAGTAGACATTTAAAAAAACTTTTTATTTTTCGGAAATGCTAGTTTCCTAGATAATGTTGGTTCAGAGAATTTCAAAGAACTTACGAGTTCTGTCTAAGATCTACTCAATCTGTTACTCGCTGTAAATCACCGAAAATTTGAGTGTTCCAGATAAGTATTCGTGAATATAGAAAATGATTTGCCAGAGACAAACAACGCAGTTCATTAAGAGAAGTCGGCAGAGAAAATCAGAGATTTTCAGAACAATCAGGTTCAAAAAAATCTTTGACTTTTTCTGAAAAGTACGAAAACTGAGAAATCCAGAGGACTTTTCAGATAAATTTCTCATAAATTTTCAGACTTCAGATAAATTTTCAGACATATGCAAAGAAAAATTGTCACCAGACGGAGAATAAAATTATTTCCATTTACACGCGTTTCTACAATCTCAACCACTACGCGTTTTTTCCGCATTACTAGAATACAAAAAGGGTCAATTTGTTAAATAAAAATCTTGCTCTGCTCCGGATGCAATGATGATAAACGTTGAGCCGAGTCCCGCCTCGGCACATAATTTACAGCAAGAACCAGCCCGCATTGCCTCAATATCAAGCCCGCGTGCACGCGGAAGTGAACGAGTCCCTTGGTGTATCGTGGCACGAGAATTTTTTATTTTGTTTTTTACATTTTTTTTCGTGACGGTATGACTGGCCGTACGGGGTTTGGGGGTGAGTTACAGCACGAGAGGATCCCCTTCGCTACGTTAAAAATCGACCGGTTAAAGTTTCTCTCTGCGCTGCGGATTCCGGTTGAAGTAAGCCCGAGGGGAGAGGGCGGGCGGAAAGAGGGAGGTGTACGGCAACCCGGGAGTGTTCTTTTTTCCCGATGGAAAGGAGAAAT
Source organism: Ichneumon xanthorius (assembly GCA_917499995.1). Taxonomy (NCBI): domain Eukaryota; kingdom Metazoa; phylum Arthropoda; class Insecta; order Hymenoptera; family Ichneumonidae; genus Ichneumon; species Ichneumon xanthorius. The sequence goes on along the minus strand of OU824205.1, from coordinate 10,893,753 downwards.
GAAAAAGGACGAGTCGAGTTAACGCATTGCGGCTGATGCCTGTACCGCTTTTGCCCGTTACCGTTGTTACTGTACTGTGAATACCGTGCTGCGCTCTTTTCGTCTATATATTTCATTTCTGGCCCTCTCTTTCCCCCCCCCCCCCCCCCCACAACTTACTCCAGAGAAAAATAACGCTAGCCTGCCGGGAGACTAATTAGATTGTCGCACGCGGGAGAGCGCGCTTCCATTAGCGGATAAACGCTCTCGCTGCCACGCTCTTCTTCCTCCTCCCTCCTGTGCATTCCGGATATACGTTTAGCAAATGAACGGATACTTGGGATTTAAAAAAAAGCAATTAGGGGTGAGCGAGGCCGAACGGGACCGATAATCGGGATGCATCGATGGGGCAAAATGGAACGTCCTAAAATTATTGGAAAATTGCGTTTTTGAAAAGGTTTTGAAAAACGTAATTTTCCAATTATTTTAGGATGCTCGATTTTGGCCCATCGATAAATCCCGAATGTCCGTCTCGTTTTGCCCCACCGTCCATTTTGCCCTTCCCTATCGTCTATTCAAAGATTTGTAAAGAAAAAAAATTGTTACTTTTTGAACTTAATAGCGGATTTTAGGCGCTGGAATCCTTGGATTGTAAACTCAATTTTTGACGCGATATTTTTTACAGCATCTGGATACACTCTGTTACGATGGAACAATGAAAATGGTACTTTCGAGATGAAGCCATAGAAAGAGTTGTAAAAAAAATACATTAAAAAATCCATGCAGAAGTATAGTATGTGTTACTTTTAGAATTTAGTAATGGAATTCAGTTGCTAGTATCCTCGGTTTGTAGACTCAATTTTTGACGCGATATTTTTTAGAGCATCTGGACATACTCTGTTACGATGGAGCAATGAAAATGGTACTTTCGAGATGAGGCGATAAAAAAATGTTGTAAAAAAATACATAAAAAAATCCGTGCGGACGGATCGTATGTGTTACTTTTAGAATTTAATAATGGATTTCAGTCACTGGAATTCTCGATTTGTAAACTCGTTTTTTGACACGATACTTTCTACAGCATCTGGATACTCTCTGTTACGATGGAGCAATGAAAATGGCACTTTCTGAGATGAGGTTATCGACCCAATATTTTTTATGTATATTTTTTAAACGTTTTTTTTTATAAAAAAAAGTTGTAAAAGAATAGATAAAAAGAATTCACGTAGACGTATCACATGTGTTACTTTTCGAATTTAATAATGGCTTTTAGTTACTGGAATCCTCGGATTTCAAACTCAATTTTTGACGCGATATTTTTTGGAGCATCTGGAAACACTCTGTTACGATGGAACAATGGAAATGGTACTTTCGGGATGAGGCGATAAAAAACGTCGTAAAAATAAATAAAATCAATTTAAAGTGTATATGATAGAGAACGGTGCATATGGACAGCGAGGTTTACGAGCTTCGCGATACCGCGTATACCGGAGTGAATGAAACCAACGAAAACGAGTGTGACGGAAGGGGAGAGAAAAGTGGATGAAAAAAGGGGAATGGCGGAGGCTCGTCCACTCGAATGAGAACTCCGTTATCAAATGTTCAACAGCCTGTAGATCGTCCCACACGCCGACGCGGATTGCCAAGAATTTGCCTTGTCCTAGTCGGGGAAAGGCATAGATGAAAAAAAAAAGAAAAAAATTACCAGTTGAATGCGGAGGCTTGGAAAATCTTGTTTACAGAAAGTGACGATCATTGATAGCACAAACACAAAGACAGTAACATTTTGCTTAAGATAGAGTAATCTGACCTCTGAGAATCGGACGACGTTTTAAGCGCATTCGTGGAAATCCATGAAATTCATCTCACACACCATATGATCTTTTTTTAGGCAAAATTTGGACTCTACTTGAACTCGAGGGTGAAAAGTAAAGGGCAGTCTTTCCGAGCTAGGTTTTTTTAAAAAAAATTTAAATTACCGGGTGAATGCGGAGGATTGAAAAATCTTGTTTACCGAAAGTGACGATCATTGATAGAACAAACACAAGATACAGTGAAATTTTGCCAAAGTCAACGTAATCTGACCTCTGAGAATCGGACGACGTTTTAAGCGGATTCGTGGAAATCCATGAAATTCATCTCACACAACATATGATCTCTTTTTAGGCGAAATTTGGACTCTACTTGAACTCGAGGATGAAAAGTAAAGGGCAGACTTTCCGAGGTAGGATTTTTTTTTATGGAACTTTTTGTAATATGCACCTTGACGAATAACGGAAGATAGTCGCGCACTGATCACTTTTAATCCAGAAAATGGTTGATTTCGTAGTCGCGAGCTTTCGGCCTTCGGTTCTCATCCACTGCGTCGACGATTTCGTTGGTAAACTTTTCCCTGCGTTCCCCTCTTCATCATTGTATAATATTCAAAACAATCAGTTCGAAGGCGAGTTATTGTTAGAGCGGTGCGAGAGAACGAACACACAGCACGCGTATGTACTCCGCGGCCGGTTACACAGTCACACCACAGTTAGCCGTAGGAGAGGGCGATCGGCAACCTCAGATATTGCGTCCGGGCACGCAATTCCCGCGGCTAGTCGAGCACATTACGCGGACTGGCCGACGACCCTTCGTTAACATCTCGCACCCTCTTTATTGCCCAGCGCGTCGTTCACTTTTTTTTCTTCTTCTTTCTTTAACCCTCTCTCACCATCCAACCAAACTGAAATCCCCGTGAAAATTCGTCACTTTTATTTACTCGTAATACGGAACTGTTTAATTTATTAATTAAAGCGCGTTTCGGATATTTTTCTATTATCTTTTTCTTTTTTTCTTGCAATTCAATTTGAACTTCCACGATAATTTTTAGATCGTTTTCTCGATCGATTTGTCTACTCAATTCCCTTCGTCGCCTAACTCCCCATTGATCGCCTGTTTCTAATTTATTATTATTATTATTATTTAAAAAAAAACACGTGTCGATTATCGAAAACGGCAAAATTAACTTCTTTAGCAGATTCGTCAACGAAGTACAGAAAATAGAGCCTGTTTCCGGTAATCTAAGATAAAATTACACTCGACTCGAGCGACGATTTAGTAGCACGACCGCGGAAAAGAAAGCCGTTTGGAGTCTAAAGCTGCCTTAATATACGAGCCAGACTATAGCCGCTAAGCATGTAGAATCATACAAACACACATTCACCCACCCACACACACACACATACACACACACACACGAGCGTTCATTTCATATGGAAATTTTCGTTGATTCGGCTATCCGACCCGTGAAAAATCAATTGCCTGGCTCTCGTTTTTCCTTTGAGTCTTTCGGCGGAAAAAAAGTCCCCTTTAACTCGCTCTATAGCGTCAAATTGCATGAACCCTCTGAAACTTCGTCCAATCAACGTAATTAAAAGGAGAAACGAAATTAAAACCAACCCGGCGAATGTATATAATCCAGAGCGCGGCGTACGAATAAAATTCCGTCCATGAGCGAGAGTTCAAGGTGTTGAACTTCCTAAAAATAAAAATAAAAAAATGAAATAAATAAAAAATAAAAATATTAATCGAAAAGAAAAAAAAGCTGTATACGCTCAGGGTCGAAGGTAGAGCCGAGCGGTTGGGTCGGAACAAAGGATGATAAGAGTATCCACAACCGCAAAGGAACGGTTGCTCCGCTCTCGCCGCATTGCCGACGCAGGAGATCGCGAACCCAACTACGGACACACACGAGAGAAAAAGCCGCATCCGCAGTCCTCCCCCCGCCCCCCGCACGGAGCCGCGACGCGTAGAGCGTTGTCTTGCCCACCTGCGCTCTCTCGCCCTCCCCGCGAGCTTTTCTTTTTTAATTCGCAGTTCACTGCGAAGGTTCGACATCGATGCGGCTCCTCGTCTCTATCGTCCGTATCCACAAAAATAATCTGTTTGACGGACCCCCCGTAAATAAATATTTAGTTGATTAAAATAAATATTTAGTTGATTAAAATAAATATTTAGTTGATTAAAATAAATATTTAGTTGATTAAAATAAATATTTAGTTGATTAAAATAAATATTTAGTTGATTAAAATAAATATTTATTTAATTAAAATAAATATTTATTTGATTTAAATAAATATTTAGTTGTTTTAAATAAAAATGTATTTAATTTAAATAAGTAGTTATTTAAAACAATGAAAATATTTATTGAAACCAAACAACAATTTACTTGAGGGTGTCCGTCAAATAATGGTTTTTTGTGGGTGCGGGCCGTTCACGTTCTCGTTTCAAGCGTCTAACAAACCCGAGTCTTTCCACGGGACCCAACTTCGAAGGCATAACTGATAGACGCGCCGTATTTACACGTACTTTTAAGCGTCGATACGCGCAAGCAAAGCCGCTTTATAGACCCGCGGTTTGCACGACGAATCAACGCTATGCCAATTCTATTCTAGCGCTAGACCTCGCCTCTGACCTTTCCATTAACAAAACTTTTCTTCACTTTTTTTTTTTTACGAGAGCTCGAACAGTTCCAGAGGTAAATCCGTCGCGCGATACCCTCGAATCTATCCGTGGCGCGGCCTCGCGATGCCGATATATCCAATAACAATGCCCCGATTTTTATATATAAAATAGAGAGATAACGGAAGAGGAAGAAAAAAAAGTAAAAAATTGCATGTATACGAGTATCGTTTATGCTATCGATTCCCCGCTGCACACGGATCGTTGTGGATCATCCTAGCAGCAACTTTGACACGAGAGCAGTGAATAGCGACGAGCATGTGAGCCGCACATCTATATACATATATATATATATGTATATATATATGTATACAAGCATATACATATGTACAGCCCGAAGCAAATCCACCACTAACACGCCATCCTCGATGCACCGTCGTGACAGCGTACCGCAGTGTTGCTACTCGTCCACCGTATAGATATATATATGTCCCGCTGGTTTCATACATCCCCGTGCAAGAAGAGCCGCGGTCTCTGTGGCGAACAACGCGGGTTTTCCAACGGTTCACTGTAATACAGCCGGGGGAAACTACGATTCGTACTCGATGTACTTTCCCCTGCATCGCGAGGCGGCGAGCTCCCGGCGATTGCCTTCACTAACGATATTCCATTGTTTTCCCTACCGATGCTCCATGGAGGATCTAAAAAAAAAAAAAAAAAAATTGACGAGGGAATTGGCAAGTAAATCGTAGAGAACAGAATTCCCCCCCCCCCCCCCCCATTGTCGACGCACCCTGCACACGGGTTACGACCGCTTGTTATTTTTTTTAAACTCGTTTCAGTATACTCTTATTTATCCTAATCCTCGCGACGATTATTATTATTTATTGTTATTTATTTATTTATTATTGATAAAAAAATGGATTTAAAAAATGATTTTGAATTTTTTTTTTTTTTTTAATCATATAAATCGCTCGTCTTGCAAGTGCTCACTTTTGGCCGTAGGCGGACAGGTAGGGTTAAGTCGCGTGTCGACCGAGGGTTGCCCGAAGGAATCGGGCGCGCACGAGACTCCCGCGCGGAGCTCAACGTTTCGCCTCACTGCCGGGCTCACTGCAGCTTGTGACGCACCATCCCCTTCCCTACGTGCTTCTCTCCATCCCACCCCGTCGAGCTTTCGCCAGCCAACCCTCCACCTCCACCTCTTTCTCCGTTACTCCTACTCTCTTGCCTTCCGCGTACCCGCCGACCCTTTGGCGCACTCTGTCTCGGTCTCTCTTGGTCTTTCAAAATCTCCCACCTCCTGCGCCTCCTCCCTCCCCCCTCCCTCCCGGCCAGCCCCCCTCGTGCCCTCGGCGTCCCGTCCCAGTGATTCGCGTCGCCACCCGACGTGCCCGCACCGGCGTTCTATCCCCTGCTGAAGTACACAAGGCAGGCGTCCGACGGCAGCGGCCGGGCCAGCGGCGCACACCTGCGCTCTACGTACCATGCTTGTCCTCCCGCGAAACCGACGACGATGAGAGACCTATAGTTATCGCACCACCAACACGTACGTAAACAAACTGGTACAGTCCGTTGGACACTCAGTAGTCATTGGCTGGGAAATATAATCTGTATAGATGTATGTGTTTCGGAGCTGGACAAGTACAGTGAGTACTCGAAGTAGGTGTTGAAGTATCAAGTACTGAGTCAGTGCCCGGTAGTCAGAACTTCGGCAATTCAGGTTTGCCAGTACTCAATAGTACTTGATACTTCGAGTACCTGAGGCTTCTATACGTACTTCGAGTACTTGATACTTCTATACGTACTTCAAGAGCTTCATACGTCCATACGTACTTCAAGAGCTTGATACGTCCATACGTACTTCAAGAGCTTGATACTTCCATGCGTACTTCAAGAGCTTGATACTTCCATACGTACTTCAAGAGCTTGATACTTCAAGACGTACTTCAAGAGCTTGATACTTCAAGACGATGTACTTCAAGTATGTATTGAAGTATCAAGTGCTGAGTCGGTGTCCGATACTCACAACTTCAGCAATTGACTTCTGCCAGTACTCAATACGTTAGTACTGGATACTTCGATACTTCGATACGTACTTCAAGTACTTGATACTTCGATACTTCGATACGTACTTCAAGTACTTGATACTTCGATACTTCGATACGTACTTCGATTACTTGAGACTTCTATACGTGTTTCAAATAATTGATACTTCAATCCGTACTTCAAGCACGAATTGAAGTATCAAGTACTGAGTCAGTGCCCGGTACTCAGAACTTCATCAATTGAGTTCTGGCCACTACTAAATACGTCAGTACTCGAGAACTACCCGGTCTCCCCTGTATATCTACAATAGGCCTTCTGGTGGCTCGTGCGCTTCGTGCGCTCGCCTGAAGTGTCTACCAAAGACTTTAAATAATTAAAATCTAGGCAGGGGGCCAAGGGAACTTAGAATAATCAGCCCTTCACAACTCAATCCCTTCCTCTAAGGGAACTTCCAATATTTCAGCCTTTAGGGGGAGGGGGTGGGGGGGGGGGGGGTCTCAGTGAGTATCTGTGAGTGTCCGTGAGTGTCTGTGAGGACATAGCATATATCAGTGACTTAGCAGATTTCGGGGTGAGGGGCCTCTCGGGATCGACTTAGAATATTTCAGACGGGTCCTTGTAGAATGAAGCTGACCTTTTTCCCTTACGATAAGGGGGGGGAGGGGGGGGGGAAAGGTCGCCTTCATACAAAAGCACCTCCCATCTTCGTATGGTGAAACTGAACCCCCCGATTCTTGACACGGCGAGATTTTTTATATGGTACAGAGAGATATACCTCGGCGAAAACAACGCAAATGATGTCAATGAGTTATAACTTATCATTTGAATAACATTGAGCCAAAGTTCACGCAATGCGGAGGATTCATTTTCGCCAGTCGATATCGTTTTGGATGAAAAACAAGAATTTACGATCTTGGAAGAAATTATGGGATTTTTTTTTCTTCCGAGAATAGCGGAGAAATGTTGGCAATGTTTCATCGAGCTTTACAGGGGACGAGTAGATAAAGCGAAGAAGCGGGTTGGAGCTGTGTTTCAAAGCCATTCACGCTACCAAAATTTAAACTCGCCACTGGCAACTGGAGTATCCTTGGCATGAATTTTATAAAATTAATAAAATAAACCAGAAAATAAAATACACGATCTCTTAATTCTCGGAAACTCGAAATAATACGCGGTGGATAAACGACCAAGTGGAAATGACCTGCGATATTCCGTAACGAGAAGCTCGTCCACCCTTAAGTGGACAACAACCGTACAGCTTCGCTTCACAGACCTACCACCGCAGAGTTATATAAAAAAAACAATAATAATCATAAAAAATTTATCCAAGGCACGAAAATAATGGACGAAAGGTTTCGACAAAAAAGTATCGGAAAAATTGAATTCTCGCCAGCGAAAAGTCGGCCACCGCTGCCTTAAGGGAACGACAACTGTGGGACGTTGTTTCGCGTAGGAAACGCAGCGATGGCAGATATCCAACCCCCTCCCCCTTCACGACCGCATGAATTTTATAAAATTATGCAATGAACCAGAAAATAAAATATACGATCTCTTAATTCTCGGAAACCCGAAATGGTAGTAGAATTGATACTAGAACGCGGTAGATAAACGAACAAGTAGAAGTGAGCTGCGATATGCCGTAAGGTAAAGTTTGCCAGCTCTTAAGTGGACAACAACCGTACAGCTTCGCCTCACAGACCTATCGCGCTGGAGTTATACAAAACACAACAATAATAATAAAAAGTTTATCCAAGGCATGAAAACAATGGTCGAAATGTTTCGATAAGAAAGTATCGGAAAAATTGAATTCTTGCCAGCGGAAAGTCGGCCACCGTCTGCCTTAAGGGGACGCCAACTGTGGGACGTTGTTTCGCTTAGGAAACGCAGCAATGGCAGATATCCACCCCCCCTCCCCCTTTATGGCTGCCTCGCGGTTCGCCACCTGGTAGCATGAGCTCTATAGTCCCTTCTATGGCATCTATGGTCGAAGATTCTATAGTACATTCGCACCGAGCACTGTCGATGCCAACGCTATACTGCCTGTTCCACTACGACCACCCTACCCGTATCGTGTACATCGTGCCCACAGTTTCACCGTACCGAGTTCGCCCCCCCCCCCCCCAACCCGACACCCCTACAATTGCATTGCGAATAAACTATATATTCATGCCGCACGGATCGTCGCCTTTCTCTCGCAGTAGCCGCACCGCCACCGCCGCACCGCGACCGCATGTTTAACTTCTGCAGGAGGAACCCCGTACGACTTCGCCCAGAGAGATTTTCCACGTACGGTGCATCCAGGGTTGCTCCTACAAATACCCTTTTTCGAGACCGTCAATTTTTTTTCTCCTGCATTCCCAGAATGATGAAACTGTAAATAGAATCGAATATTAAAGCAATGATCGAGTGCATAATTTTGTAAATTTGTATAAATAAATTTTGATGAGTTTTGCAGCAGAAGTGAAATTGGATAAACCCAATTGCCCGTAATTATCTGACTTCAATTTGTATTGAATTTATATTAACTTCAGCAGGAGGAACGCCATACGATTTTTCCCAGAGAGATTTTTCATGTACGGCGCATCCAGGGCTGCTTCTACAACTACCCTTTTTTCGAGAGCTTCGGTCAAATTTTTTTTTCTCGTGCATTCCTGATATGACGAAACTGTAAATGGAATCGAATACTAAAGCAAAGACCAAGCGCATAATTTTGTAAATTTACATTAATGAATTTCGATGAATCCTGCAAGAAGAAATGACATTGGATAAACACAATTACCCGTAATTATCTGACTTCAATTTCTATTGAATTTAAATTATTTGTGTATTTATTTATTGTAACATATACTGGTTAAGTCCTATTTACGCCAATATATATGTGCAAATAGTGTACAGTGTGCAGTAAGTTATGTACCATTTATTCAACTTTGTCTCTACTACCAACTAAACCCATAAATAATAATTAGCAATAATAAAAGAAGGATGTCCGAAAGCTGAACTGAAGTTTTCACAGTGATTCTTTAACATTTTACTTGCTTTTCAGAGTGTGAATTTTCAGTCAAAAGTTCAAAGCCCTCGAAAAAAAGGCAAAAAAAAAATGTTCACAGAAATTTACTCGAGGGTCGTTTTTGCCGAATCGCGGCAAAAACCTCCAGAAAAAAACCCCACAGCGAAAGCGGAAATAAAACCCCCGGCAATGTACAGTTTTTTTTTCTCCGCCTGCCCTTTTTCTCATCACCTTGAGTACCGCTGTGACGATTCTAATTCGCGAAATAAAAAAAGCTTAGGAATTTTTTTGTTAAACTTCGTTAGTTCCAATTTGAATGTCGAAAAATTCGAGAACTGGGAGATTTCTTCCGGCTGGCAGGTGATTCGTCGTGCGACCAGCTACCGTGGTGTTTCTTTCGCACCGCTCATTCTCGTCGCATATTCATCGTCACTCGGCAAATGGTACGCTCCCGGTCCGCTCTAGCGCCTTCTTCGCCTGAGCCATCCTCATTCTTTTTCCTCTCCCGTCGAAACTTTACTCGTGCCCATTGTAAAATTACCGGTTTTCCCCGCGCGAACGTTTCCATTTTCTTCTTGCTTTTTGTGATTTTAAGCGGCGCCCATAAGTACGCCCCAGTGTAAAGGTACGCGCGGATGTGTGCAAGTCGTTGCAAACAAGGGAGTCGGGCGGTCGGCGAAACTTTGGAGCTTCGGTGTGTAGTATATTATAAACCACTAGCCTATATTTGCTGTACTCGAGCGGGGCACTCGAGGCTCTCTTTGCTCTGCCACACGAGCGGTTCATCTAGCCCGGTGAAGTTTCTTCGGCCGAGTCAACTATGCCATTCTCAAACGATGCTTTTTGTTCCTCTCGCTTTACAGCTGAACACACATTTTTCAGAGAACGAAGAGTTTACTTTTTTCCCTTTTTTTCTAGCCCCGCGCGTTCGTAGCTAGTCGCGGAACCGCCACCGAAGGTGCTGCAGAGATGAGAAATATTTTTTGTTTTTTTTATGTAAAGCTAATTAAAATTTACATTTCTAGAAAAAAAATAATATTTGGGTCCTGAAAGATGAAGAGAATGTTTCTCCGACGATTTTAAAGAACAATTAATTTTTCTCTAGTCCCAGACTAATGTCCTCTGCCAAGCCACCGCGAAACTTTACACATTTTGCTTCCTCATAGAGGAAGCTTTGAAACACTGAAACACAGCTGAACCCACATTTTTCACAGAACGAAGAATTTATTTTTTCTTTTTTTTTTATTAGCTCCGCTCGTTAATTCGCAGCTATTCACGAAACACACCGGACCGACGGTGCTACTGGCAGAGATGAGAATCAATTTTTGAATTGTTTTTTATGTAATTAAAATGTACATCTAATTTTTGAGTCCAAAAAAAAGAGGATCTGTGACCTGAGAGATGAAGAAAATATTCTTCGGACGATCTTAAAGAACAATTGATTTTTCTCTATTCCCAGACTAATGTCCTGTGCCAAGCCAATTCGAAACTTTGAAGGTTTGTCTTTAAAAAAAAAAAAAAAAAAAACGCTGCAGGATTTTCAATTAGAGAGTATAAGCTCGATTTTTTTCTGCGCCGGACCGGGCAGAGATCAAACTCGATCACGGAAGCAAGTGGGTTGGAGTGGCTGCTTCGCGAGACTAATTACTTTCGTAGCGTCGGGTCTCACTTCGATCCGGTGCATACGAGACCGAGAAGATTGAAACTGGCGTACTCGGCGAAACGGTACTCCTCGAGAGTACGAACCGAACGATTCTCGAATTAATCCTCTATTGATCGACGAGGAATGTTTCTTTTTTCTTCCGTTGCCTCGCGGCGTTACTCAGACATTCCCGAGTCCATCGTCCATTTTTCATTCAACTTTGCGGTGGCTGAATCATTAAAGGGTTGACAAAAAAACCTATTGAATTGTTCTGTGCTGCAGATCTCTCTCCCATCCGATTATCCTGTATTTTTAACTCCCTGAAAGGTTTAACGTTCGCGAGTCGCAATTTCACGGACTGATTCTCTTGTGAGACTTTAAAAAAAATTAATGCCTGGAGAATTTGAATAGCGTTGCTATATGAAAACAGGCCAGGCCTTAATGTAGAGAGCATTGTACAAAAATTTCGCGGCACTTTGTCAATCTGAATTTATATTTGTAAGCGTTGATCACAAAATTTGGGACCAAATTTTGGACCACTTTTTTTTATCGACTATCGCACCGATAGATCTTACGATCTTAAAACTTCACTCTGATGCATAATTGGTTCGATTTTGCAAGAGTAAAATCTTTCACTACTTTGTAAATAGTTTGCTCGATGCTCGTAAAGAAGCAAAACAAAATGCGGAGCAATATGTTATCGATGACCATAAAATGGTTTCGCTCAGCCTTTTAAAAAAGGATCTCATCTAGAGTGTACGCGAATAAATAAAAATGCAGAGAACAAAAGCTCGTAAAGCTATATAATAATGTATATATGTATGTATAAATATATATGAGTGGTCTGTAGGTACGTACTGCGAAGGAAATGTTGGAAGCCTTGCTCGGAGAGTAAATATCGGTACGACACGATCTCACCTCTCTGGAATCGTTGGGTGAGCCGGCGTCATACATATTCGAGTAGGGTGGTTATCCCCGTCGAGAGCTGTGAAGGGGGTAGCCCTCGTCACAGTCCAACTAGAATCGAAAAGTTGCCTCTCCGAGCTCTGAAAAAGAAAACAAAAAAATATCGTAAATCCGTCAATTCGAGCTATTTTTTTGCGTGAGTCAACACGCGCTTCAATCAATGTTGGACACGGCGCGACTATGATTCTCGCTTGACCAAACAAAATGTGGCAACGATCAATCAATACTCGTTGAAACATACTTTACAGGGTGCAAAAAAAAATGAAGCGATGAAAGTAAAAAAAAAAAAGAAAAAAGAGAAAACACATTTCCATTCTAAACTAGAGACTCTAGGGATTTTTATTCTCGGATCCCTCGGCAACATGCACAATCCGAATCGACACTTCATTGATCTTTTAAGAGCCATTTCTTTTTTGGTAATTTTCATTAAAAGATACAAATAAAAAATAAAACGAATAATTGTGAACGAACGAAAATTATTTTATGTCACTCGGTGGGAAAATGGCGGTTTTTTCGCCCGCTTCGCGTGCGAAAACCCCCATTTTCACACCTTGTGAAATAAAATTTTGTTCGATACTCGTGCGAAAAACATTTTCTGAACTCGTGTGATTGCAACACTCGCCTTCGGCTCGTGCTGCAAACTCACACTCGTCAGAAAAAGTTTTTTCGCACTCGTATCGAAATGTACTATCATCTAATTAATAAAAATAATAATAACAATAATAAAGTTGTCCTATCGGGCCACGTGATGCGGGTGCATGTGATTAGCGCCTTGGTCGAAAATATATCGGTTTCCCTATTTTCTCCGTGACTATTGATATTTAAGACAAAGGCAAATTGGATTTTGCTAGGCTATATATAGATTAATGAAAACCTAATTTCCTTTTGTCCGAAATATTAATATGCGCTGAGAAAATAGGGAAAATGAAATGTTACCGACTGAGTCTGTATCACGTGTCCTTGGTATGGACGAAAATTTTAGCTCAGTATGATTTTCCGGTCACGACCGTGCCAGTTTGCAAGTAACAAAGGTTGATCCGAAGCAGATAGATCGGGAAAACTAGATAGCGTTTGGATGTCGGCGCGCGAGAGTATCGTCGGAATCATAATGACCAAGTCCAAGCGCCGGAGTTATTGAACGAAGCGAACTGTAATTTCCGGTTTATATTATGTTCGACCCGCCGGAGCAGGCACGTTCGACGGACCGAGTTTCGTTGAAATCGCGTAATGGAACGAAGGCTAGTCAATTCGTGATAGACTGTCCTATACACAAACAATATTTATTAAATAATTATTACGGAACACCGCAGATTATATGGCGAGATTCGCATTAGTTATTAATAATCTCTCGATATCCATGCGCTCCATTGCTAAAGCATAATCGTACCCTCGAACGAATTTGCCAATATTTCATACACGGTCCATTAGCGCGTTCGACGTTTGACTACGACCAATTATGCGCACAGCGACGCTCCAAGCGTTTTAGTTATTTTTGCATGTTATCGGTAAATTTCCGAAAATGGAAAACTCGATTCCGTCTTTCCATTCGGCACGATGATATTCTCGAAACAACATCGTTATCTGCAAAAAAAATGTTCATGTAAACTCGTTAAATTATAATAACTACACTGATAAAAAATGCGGTTGAATCAACCAAATAAGTATAATAACTTAAAAAATAAAATTTTAGTTTCTTATGTATAAAAAACTCTTCAATTTTAAGTATTGTCGATAAATTCACTGCTACTCCTGTAATAACTATAATAACTGATTCTTCACGGATATTATTTTTTAATGGCAATAAAAAAATATTTTTATTTTTGTTCGATTTTTTTAGAAAATAAGACTCCACCTTGTTCGTCGAATTACTCGACAACTATAAACAAATTCGCTACAGCGGGCAAAGCGAACAGCACGAGGTCGGATAGAAGTTAACGGACACTTGCAGGACTTTTCGTACCGGCCGGGCTCGAGAAGATCCCTGTATCCGCGTAGTTTTGCAACGCAGGTGACTCGACCTACGCCAGGCCGGCCGAACAGTGTAAACTGTACAACGGTACCAGCTGTTTACTTTCGATGGGATTTTATTGACAGCGACGTGCAAAACAAAACGAAACAAGTCGGGCTTTCCCGCAAATAGTACTAGCGAATGGGGACATGTGAGAACCGGGTTGACTATATCACCTGCGTACAAACTCATTCGGTGAGCTGCCTTTGAAGTGCCTTTGGGCGTCTTGAGGATGTACTTGAATAAAAAATTAGGCCTCGTGCTCGTGGAATTTTTAATGATTGTCATTTGCAAAGCCGAAAACGACTACCTCGACAAAATATCTTCCTACGTTCGGTAAGAAATTGTTAATGCCATCACATAGATCAGTCCTTTTACTCAATTTTTTGGTGCTGGTTCTAACGACGACTTTCACTAATATTCAATAAGAAACTCTTTTTCGGTTATGACTCAGTACTTAAATAAATGAATTATCTGCAGGACCAGCAGTAGCGACATCGCAGATAAACTATCTTCCTATTATCACGAATATACCAAGGAGAAATCAGACCTCAAGGAGGAATCATGTGTAGGCGAGCGACACAACGAGGCGTTCGTAATTTTCTTATTTTTCTTATTATCATCACGAATTCTTCTCAAGCAACGTATTTAATTATTGTCAGGCTTACTATAAGATCTTTATATGGTAGCATTAAAAAAGAAAGGTTAATAGATTTATTAAAATTTTATAGGAATGAAATTTGTTAACACTGTTTTTGCAGCACTGACTAGAGCAGACTATAAAAATTCGTCTGAAGAAATATAATTATAAGGGCTTTGCTTCTATGTGGTGGCATTAAAAAAGAACGCTTAATATGGATTTATTAAAATGATATGGAAACGAAATTTAAAAAAAATGTTTTTTACAGAAATGACTATAGAGCCGACGATGAAAATTCGTGCGAAAAAAAGCTCCGGAAATGCAGAATGTTGATTAATGACATTCCCGACGAGACGCTTTCGAGAAGAATCGTCAATATGTTGCTGTCTAGAACGGATTTCAGGGTATTTATGATCATAGAAAAAAAAATCGTTTTTTTTAAGTACTTGGCGTCGAGACGCTACCGCGTCTCTTCATTCGTAAACTTTTCGTCGAAATGGTGTTAAAATATCATAGTAACGACGAATAAAAATCAACAGGAAGGGGATTCATCGTTTCATGGTCGTGTAATATTGGACGCGACGGCATCGGAGCTCGAAACTCTGAGGAACTTTGGTCTCGGTATATCGACGCTCCGAGAAGCCGCTCCGATTCTCAATAACGTGATAAAAAGCGTCGAGTTCGACGAAGTCGATGAATCTACATTGTGGATTAATTCACTGCCCTCAGAACTGTTTAACTTCATTGACACTTATGTGGGTATCAAAAACGATAAATTGTTTTTATATATTTTTGAAAATTTAGCAATTGACATTTCTTGTTTTTTAAAATCTGTTCTCAGAAATACAGTATTATCATCATCGTCAGCGTGCTATACTTGTTTCGAATATTAAGAAACATGGGATACGACGTTTGGCTGATTTTTTTGATTGGTTTATATGTTGTATACCTCGTAAGCTTTGTCGTTACATGGCAGGAAGTTATGGAGGTAATCTGTCTTACGTTTAATTTCATTTAATTACGAATTCGAATAGTCGCTCAATGTACACAAGAAACATTTCTTTTTTATTAAAAAGGAGGAAAATATTAAAAATATGGAAAATATGGAACAAGTGCCGATTCATTGCGAACCCGACGCAATGCGCTGGACAGATAAAATAATGGCCCTGGTCTCATCTGGTGAGTACACACAGTAAAAAAAATGATTTCGTAAAATCGGAATATGAAGTTTCGCAAAAATAATGTTGTTAAATAAGTGAGAAGCTCGTTTGCTAATTTGTAATTTTGTTTGTGAAACTAAAACCGGATGGAGCCATCGCAAAATTAACCAAAAAAAAAATGGTGGACCTTTGTGAACAATAGGTCGTAAAAAGTGCAAACTTTGTTACTGCGCACGAGCTCTGCTAACTTATTAAATGGAAATTCTCAATGTTGTTCTAGCCGAAGATTGCGAAAAATACAACGAGGCAAGAAGGAATAATCGTCCGTTAATAAAAAAGACGCTGATGGCTTTTCGTACCGCCGATCGGGTTTTTCGGCGAGCCGCAGCGCTGAGTATCGAAATTGCTCACATACTTATTAAAATTGTTGCCAGTAAGATCGAATATTCTCGTGATGAAATTACGTTCGCTTTGTTGAAATTCGCATTGATTTGTCTAATTTTTATTTTTTTTTTATAGAGTATCTTCCACTCTTGGGACTTTTCATCGTGCGAAATATTGTGGCATTGAAAGATTATTCGATAGCTACCTTAGCCTGGTTGGTGCTGGCATTATTCTGTTTATATTTCTATTATTCGAGATGTACCAAGCGTTCAAAACCGAGACGAAAACGCAACAGCAAAAATTAACGATTTATGACGAGATTTATGAAGAAGGTACGCGCGTAAACGAATTCGTAAATGGGTTTACCAAATACTTTAATTTGTGATTAATTCGCGAATAAAAAAAAATTATTTCCGTTCGTTAATATTTTCAGCCTGTTGAAAAGTTCGAGGCAAACGCGGAAACCGGAGGTCGCGATGAAGATAACAGGACAGACGCGGACGAGTCAACGAACGTTACCAGAACAAAAACTCGGACGAAAAATAGTGCAACACAGAAAATAACTTGACTAAATTCAACATGAAAATAAAAATAAAAATGATTTTTATACATACAGTTTAAGCCTAAGATTGAGTCGCACACCAGGAGAGCGCACGTTTTATCTATTGCGTTGTGCTCTTAGTGCTCTTCTGCTCTTAGTGCTCTCCTAAACTGGAGAGAGCAATTTCGTCGTTCCATTCAGCACGATAATATCCTCGAATAAGTATCCTTATCTGCAAAATAATTTTTTTAATATAAACATATAATAACTACAATAACTATAATATGTATAATAACAATAATAAATTAATGTTTGCGGATATACTTTTTTAATGGCAATAAAAAATATTTTATATTTTTATGAAATTTTTTGAAAGAATAAGACTCCATCTACTTTCCCGAACTACTCAACGACTATGGACGAATTCGCTACAGCGGGCAAAGCGAACTGCGCGCGGTCAGCATTCACTTCCAGGTTTTTTCATACCGGCCGGGTTCGAGAAGATTCCCGTATCCGCGTAGCTTCGCAAAGAGGGTGGCTCGATTAGCGCCGGTCGGTCGACAGATTTAAGCTGCACCAGCTGATACCAGCTAATATACTTTTTTAACGGCAATAAAAAATATTTTCTATTTTTATTAAATTTTTTGAAAAAATAAGACTCCATCTACTTTCCCGAACTACTCAACGACTATGGACGAATTCGCTACAGCGGGCAAAGCGAACTGCGCGCGGTCAGCATTCACTTCCAGGATTTTTCATACCGGCCGGGTTCGAGAAGATTCCCGCATCCGCGTAGTTTCGCAAAGCGGGTGGCTCGATTAGCGCCGGTCGGTCGACAGATTTAAGCTGCACCAGCTGATACCACCCTTTTACGATCAACGGAGTTTGATTGTTGGCGACGTGGAAAACAGGACGGAACAAAAGCCGGGCATTCCCGCAAATAGTACTGATAAATGGGAACAAGTGAGAACAGAGTTGACTACCCAACCCGCGTACAAACTTATTTGGTGAGCTAAAAGAAGTGGCTTCGGGCATCAACTTGAAAATGTACGCAAATAAGAAAATATGCCTCCTGCTCGTGGCATTTTTAATGATGGTTGTTTGCAAAGCCGAAAACGACAATCCTGACGAAAAGTCTTCCAACACTCGGTAAGAAATTATTAATGTCATCTTATAACCCACTCCTTTTACTAAATTTTTTCGGGCTCTTTCTGATGCCGGGACTCACCAATATTCAATAAGAAATCTCTTGTTCAGATATACCAGAATAAATAACCCAATCATCTGCAAGACCAGCACTAACGACGGCGCGGCTAAAATATCTTCCTGTTTTCACGAGTATACGCAGAAAAAATCAGAGACCTATGTAGAACAGGTATCGAGTGATACGAGTTCGTAACTTTATTAAAAATTATTGGGACCGTGAATTTTCGAACTACCTGTTCAGCGACAGCTAAGCTTATAATATCGACGGGTTAATTCAATAAGGGCGTATGATGTATTGAAATCCTACCCTTATACGCCCCTCTGGCATAAGACTATCGAGATGGTGGCATTACAAAAGAAGGCTCGATGGATTTCTTAAAACTTTATAGAAATTACATTTTTTAAAATTATTTCTATAAAGTTATTGCAGCAGCAACTATAAAGCTGACAATGAGAAATCGTGCGAAAAAGAGCTGCGGGAATGCGGAGATGTTTCCGACGAGATAGTTTCGAGAAGAATCGTAAATATGTTGCTCTCTAGAATCAAGTTCACGGTAATTATTATTTGCTAACTTTTCATCAGAACCGCGGTAAAATTTTTTTGTAACGACGATTAAATATCGACAGGAAGATCATTCATGGTTCAATGGTCGTGTAGAATTGGAAGGCACGGCATCGGAGCTCGAAACTCTGAAGAACTTTGGCCTCGGTACATCGACGCTCCAAGAAGTCGCTCCAATTCTCGAAGACGTGATAAAAACCACCGAGTTCGGCGGAGTCTACGAATGTGGACTGTGCCTTCAGTCATTGTACTCACAACTCTTTAACTTCATTGACACTTATGTAAGTATCAAAAACGATAAATTGATTTGATATATTTTCGAAAATACAGTTTTTGAAAGTTCGTTTTCTTTTTTAAATCCGTTCTTAGAAACAACATATTCCCTTCATCTGCGTCGGACTATCTCTCATTCTACTGTTAAGGGACAAGAAATTCAACTTTCGGCAAATTACCTTGACGGGTGTTGCATGTATAGGCGGAGTAATCTTTGCCGATACCTTGCCTGATACCTTGCGTGAAGTCGAGCAGGTATAGATCTGTCTTACATTCAATTTGATTAAATTGCGAATTTAAATAGTCAGTCGATATACACAAGATTGCTTTTTTTGAAATATAAAAAAAGGAACTAAATACGAAAGAAGCGCCGATTCACTGTAGACCCGATGAAATGAGCTGGACGGATAAAATAATGGCCCTGTTCGCCTCCGGTGAGTACACGAGATCTGCTACAATACGAAAATGATAATTGAATTTTAACTTGTTAAATGAAAAATCTTCAATTTTATTCTAGCCCACGATTGCGAAAAATACGAGGAAGAAATTAATAATCGTCCGGGAACAATATTTAAGCTGGCGATTTTTCGTGTCCTCGATCAAATTAGTCGGCTAATCATAGCTCAGAGTATCAACATTGTTTTCACTATTATTAAATTTTTGGCCCGTGAGACTACATACTTTCACGATAAAATTACGTTCTCGTTGTTACAACTGAATTTGATTTTTAGAATAAAAATTTTATTTACAGAGATTCTGCAGGGCTTGGCCCTTCTGATTATCGCCTTGTTGAAAGAATGTTCAATGACTACAATTGTTCTGTTGATGCTGGTATTATACGGCGGCTATATCTATCGCTCAGCATGCATCAGGTCTTTGGAACCGATAGACCGTCTCAGCAGCGCGAATTACTTTGAAGGTACGCGCAATACGATTTTGTAAATGTGCTTACCAAATACTTTAATTTATGAACAATTTGTTAATTTTTATTGAATTTTATTGTCCTTCCTTAGCATTTTCAGCCAATCCAAAACGCCCCCGAAATCGGCGACGACAACAACAATACGAAACGCTATTTTGGAGATAGAGGAAAAACACGGTCGAGTTAACGAGCGTTACAAAAACAAAAACTCGGCCGAAAACTGGTGCAAAATAGAAGAAAACGTGCCTAAACTCAACAGGAATCGGGGTCCAAAGTGCTCAAGTTTTTTACCGTCGAAAATGACGCAAAAAAGCGCCAAGATCGAATCAGACGGAAAAGAAGAATATTAAGTGCGAAGTTAAGAGAAAGGGTAAAAAAAAATAGGGCCAAAAAAAATAAAAGGAAGAAAAAATAGAATAAATACATCCTGAAACGAGTGATTAGAAAGGCAAATTGACAATACTCAAAACAAATTGAGAATATTCGTGGGAAAGGTACAGTCGCTATTAAAAGATCAACTATATTTTATTAATCTAAAGTCCGAATTCGTGAAGCGAGACGGATTTTAGTTTACAAAGATGCTTACCCTTGAAGAATTAATGAGAGCTGAAACGTTATTGGAGGATAGGAATTTCGACCAGACTGACATATGCCGTGAGCTGCATTTTTAAATTAATAAACGAAACTTTTATACATCTTATGTGGTAATCTGATCGATCTCATCTCATCCGCTTTATTAACTTGATTTCCTTTGTCCATTTGCGTCCATCCTATCTCTACAATCCTCGAATCCTGACTATTATTATTTTGACCCGACTTACGATGTAAACGACTAACACACTATGGGTAGAACGTACGAAAACAAAGCAGCAGCATGGCCGACACGAATGACGGCCGGGAAGCAACTGCCGTTCTGTGCTGTCGTCCAGTGGAGTCTGCAAACCCCCACTCCTAATCCGTTTGTATATAATACAATAAACAATCTTTTCCCAACTTTACTGGCCAAACTCTTGAAGTTCGTGTATTTCGACGAAAAACCATTAAGTTCATCGATATTTCGTGATATATCGTCGATAAAAACGCTCAAAATATAAAAATAAACAGGTTTCTAGTTCGAAAAAACGGCCCGCGATCGCGTATCGTTTACCGTACTTTGTCATAAGGAAATACCGAATGAATTACCTAACGACGATCATCGATTTTACTTCCATCTGTTGCGGCAGCCTTCGGCAACAAGTAGAAACACATTTTTGAACTGGTAAAGGTTTTAATCGCGAATAAACAGTGAAATAGTTTCCGGTCTGCATAAAACTGTTGTTTACCCGAGTCCAAGATGGCGAATGTTCCGAATAACGAGGGATTCCGTGTCGTTGCGTGGAGTCTCTGTGAACTCTCATACCTAGTCTCTCTGACAATAAACAATCTTCCCCCAACTTTACTGGCTAAACTCGATATTGATGTATTTTGACGACAAAACGTCAAATTCGATGATGGAGAGAGAGTATATCAATGTATATCGCATATCGTATTATACTCGCAATGTATAACAAATTCGTCGAGAATATCCAAACAAACAGGTTTCGAATTCCACAAAACAGCCTACGAACGTGCGTCGTTCGGCGTCGTTTTGTCGTAAAGGAATATTGAATGAATTACCTAACGACGATCCTCGTTTTTACTTCTATCCGTTCCGGCAACCTTCGGCGACAAGTTGAAATGCATTTTTCAACCGATAACCCTTGTGATCGTGAGTAACGAGCGAAAAACGTTGCAGCTCTTCGCGGAGTTCTCTCCAACCGGCGTCCAAGATGGCGAATGACGGCGAAGTAACGAGGCGAATAACGGCGGCGCGCTGGCTATGCGCACGCGTCTCTCCGCGCACGTCTTCCCCATCCCCACTTTTATCCACCTTTCTCCTCAAACTCTCCTCCCCATAGCTCACGCAGTTAATATTGAAAAGCGCCCGAAGTTGTCGTGGCAACGAGAACGGGGATGTTCCGTTCGTGCGTGATTGGCTCGTCGCTTGCGCGAACCGAATGAACAACTCCGTTGAACAATCTACGAACAAATAGCCCATCGTTAAATAATCCCTAATATTTATTCGTTCCGATTGTCGTAACATTGTGAGTAAAAGTTTATCGATCGTCAGTGAAAGTTCTCCGTAGCATAACGTATCGTCGAGCGTATCTTAAACGTTGTTTTTTCTTTCGCTCCAGTTTCGTGTACAAAATACTGATAAACATAACCTCCGATTCTTACCTCTTCCGTCCCGGCTTTCAATCACAATCGTCGAAGAAAATACATTAAAGATTTTGTTTTTTTCTCTCCTCAGTGATGGAGGAAGATGGCGGGAAGAGAATGAGAGGCAGAGCGAGAGGAAGAGCGCGGGGACGCGCTCGAGGTCGGGCGAGAGGAAGATCGAAAAAAGCAGTCAAGGTAGAGTCCAAAAATTCACAACAAACAATCGCACGTTCGATGTACTGATTTATTTTGATGATGAAAAATTGAATATTTCGCACGCGCAGGTAATAGAAAGCGACGAGGAAGATGTTCCGCAACCTCCCGAGGAGACTCCGATGGAGACGGTCGAGCCCGAACCCGAAGTACACGAGCCACAGCAAACTCCGCAGCAACCGCCGCCCGAGCAACAGTTCGATCTTGAGGCTGATATATCGCAGCTAGAGGCGCCTACTTTTACTACCATCAATCGCGGACCTCCGGAGCCCATGCTACGACTGAGATGGGATCACAGGGTCAATCTCATCGGAGAAAAAGTTCTCAATCCTATGATACACTGTTGCGACAAGTGTCTCAAGCCCATACTCATTTATGGACGAATGGTGAGAGTGCTAGGCACAAAATTGCAGCAAATTTGGAAGTCACGCGCAAATGGCTTTGCACCTTTTTTTCGTGAAATAAAAAACTTCTACATCTCACGAAAATGGAACTAGCAAAATTTAATGCAACATTTGTTGCAAAAAATTGCTAACTGAAATTTATGGATTTTGTCATTTCAAAGAAAACTGATTTTCCTCTCAGCATGATATTTAATTCAGAACAAACATTGCACTGTTAATCTTAATAATTATTATTATGAAATCGTAACTACTTTAATAATAACAAATTAAAGATATCACAGAAATTTTGCAAGAATTTAAAAATCGCGTCGAATCTCTAATTGGGTCTTAATCTTCATAAAAATTGCATGGATCGAAGAGACGTTACCACTCTGCTAGTGTACCAAATTCCAACTAGCTGTCTTGGACCGTTTCGGAGTTATAGTCGTAAAAAGCAAAAAAAAAATGGACTTGTATTGAAAACATGTAAAACTCAATCTTCTACAGCGTTATAACTTCATTGCATTCTACCATTGCATTGTGTAATATGAAGTAAACATTTTTCAGATACCTTGCAAGCATGTGTTTTGCCTATCGTGCGCGAAGCGAGAGGACAAGATGTGCCCGCGGTGCACGGAGAAAGTATCGAGAGTCGAGCAGACTGGGTTGGGAACGGTGTTCATGTGTACCCACGGAGGTACGCGTTACGGGAACGCGGGCTGCCGACGGACTTATCTCAGTCAGCGAGACTTGCAAGTCAGTGAAACTAATTTATATTTTTTACATACAAATTTTGCATTTTTTTTTTTTATCGTACGCCCGCGTACCTAATATTTTGTTATATTTTTATCCAAGGCTCACATAAATCATCGTCACGTCTCGGCGCCGCCGCCACCGGTCCAAGGTATGCAGGTCGACCAGTCCCAGTACGCGCACTCGAAGACCGACATGGAGTCGCAACTGTCCAAAGTCTCGTCGGTCTCCATGCAAGGCAGCCGAATGAAGCAAATCGCCGCTCACATGGCGCAGCCGATAATGGGCAACGATCCGCGCGTCAATTCGATGGTCAATCAATCGCCGTCGGAGCATCGACAGCAGCACAGACCGCAGCAGATGATGTCGATACAGAATTATTCGCAAAATTCTTCGAGTTCCCAGTCGAGCAATCCGCCGATGCGAACGAATCTCATAACAGTGCCGATACAGGACACTACGATAACTTCCCACGATATTCATTCGCAACAGAATCATCATTACTATCCGCCACCCTCTCAGGTTAATTACGGCGGCTACAGCGTACCGCCGCCGGTCTCCCAGACGCAGAATTATTACGCTCAGGGCCAACATCCCGGACAAGTTTCTTACGCTCCGCCACCGCCGCAACAGCAACAGTACGTCTCCTCGGCGCCGTCCTCCGTCAGGCCGTCTCCGAGCGCTTACATGCAAGAATCGCAGTATCGTCCGTCGCCACAGCAGCAACAGCCGCCTCCGCCTCAGACACAGTGGTCCCAACATCAGCAACAATTTTACAGATGAGACTCGTTGCCACGTCGAAGTTTATTTTTTAAGCACCTGGAGCGGACCTTTGGCGAAGGGCGCGAACACACCGATGAACGCTTATCGTGTCGCTAATGGTTCTTTTTTTATTTGCATAAATCGTCTGGGAAAGTATGACGAAGGATAAAAGAAGTCCTCGTTAAAAAACATGACAAATTCGATGAGAACGCGTTCGCTAGTGAATTTAGCGACACAATTGTTTTCTTGTAAGGACTAAGATCGAGGACCAATGAACGTCCTCCGAAAGCGTAGTCATTACGCTGTTATGATTATGATGGTTTTAAATTGGGAGAATGAGTTTTCATTTTTAACGTTTTTCTAGGCGAAGGAAGCAAGAAAAAAAGTTCGTATTAGCGACGCGGTAGACTACAGCGTGAATCCATTTATCCGCAGTGCGCGAGTGACACTGAATTTCTACCTGCCATCGGACATCGAAATATCAAATCTTGTACACTTCCTTCATTAACGCGATTGTCTCGGTGTTGCGCGGGATTATTATTTTTTTTTATATATATATTTTTCAACGAACCAAAGTACGACCAGCGGCAGCGAAGACTAACCCGGAAGGTTGTACAGCAATAAATATGTTTTTTTTTTAAACACATTTCACTCATTTATTACCCGTACAACTTTGATATATAAATCATAATCGACAGGATGCGAAATGGTACTTCGTTGCTGTATCTGCGCATACGAACTGTTCAAGTACCGAACAAAAAAAAATAATCTCTTCATTCCGGAATCCACGATAATTTTTTTTTCCTTTCATTTTTTGAATAATATATATGTATTGCGTGCAGAGAGGAATGTCGCTTGAAATTTGAATATAAATTTTGTTTTATGAGTGAAGTCTTTGCAAATGAGAGGATAATTAAAAGTTAGATCGTAGAATTTAGTAATGTACAGACAGTAACAGTTGTAAGGTATGTACAAAAGTAATCACATGTATATAACACTTAAATATATTGTAATAATTAATTATTACATTAGATCCTCGGGTGAGTTATTATAAACTAAATGTCCATTTATTCACACACGCTATCTTTGCCTTACACTTTTTCGCAACGCTTTTGTTTTTCTGCATCATTCGATGGAACCGTCAATGGGTAACTGCAATGAACAAAAAAACTGCCGGAAGGGCATGTTTTACCGTTTTTTTTTTTTTTTTGCACAAGCGTTGTTGTAAGTACGAGGCCAAGATTTATTCGCTTTGAACATTCAAATATTTTTCAAGATTTTTCTTTTATATTACACATAAAAATATTCTTTAAATTCAATCCATCACACTTACACCTCGATTTTTTTTCTTTTTTTCCCAACACTTCCGCGTTTTCAAATGTTCGATACCTTGTTCCCCTTTTACACAATTTTTTATTACATCACGCTTCAATGTATCTGCAACTCATCCGCACGTGAGCCATACGTGTAATTACGTTTATATGTAGTATATATCTTATCTACGCGTCCACCGGTTTCACCCCTCGATATTATTCGACTGTACTATCCGTGTTGGAAGACGAAACAGTTTCGTTTAATTGTTTTTTTTTCTTCATTTATATTAATATATACAGTACGGCTATCGCTGCAAGAGGACGATGATCTACTCATTGGAACAGGAGAAAGAGTTACTTAACGAGTGAGGAAGTTATTATTTACATCGCCAATCGCTAATTAATTATCCACTTAGGAATAAACGTGCGAAAGAGTTGTTTACATTGAACAATGCTGTATATCTCTTAGAATAAAACCATCGGTTTTACACGTCTACGCCCCTCCCCCGCCTACCAAGATCCCAATATGTCTTCGGGGAAACAAACTTTCCTGTGCAAAAATCACATTGTCCATCCAAAATTATCGTACGATCTTCCGTTTTCTTCTTTTATTTTTTTTTAAATTTAATTTCTCAAGGCTTCGACGAAACGATCCTGAAGCCTGGAACTGCGCGATGCAAGGAAAAAACGTAATCGAAACGACTCGTCACTGTTCCTTGCATCGTGCCTGACTGAAGATACATTTATTCGATGGCAACACTTTTTTACGATAAACCGAGACATTCAATCTTTTCTACCGACGAAGCAACGCGTGTCACAGGTAAAAAAAAAGAAAGCCGAATCTAACAATAAACTCATTAAGAGCCTTCTAAAGATAACATTTGAATCAAATCTTTATCTAACGTACCGCCTGATAAAAAATTGATTATTTTAATCGGCCAAACGATGAATATAATTTATTCGCATTCGGAAGTATTTCGAGCGCAAATTTTTTGTGTGAAGAAATAAAAAAAAGGGATAAAATATGAAGAACACAGTCTCGAAGTTTTATCGCCACGAATGAATCCCGTTTGACGAGGAACATTTTCTTTAGAAGCTTCTCAACGTTTCGTTACGTGAACATAATGTGATCTTTTTGTCTGTTAGTTTTTTTTTCTTTACTTTTTTTTAGTTCCTTCAGGATAATCACGTGCTGGTCGACGGATGACTGTGAATGTTGACATTCATCTGGGGTATTAGCGGTGACGCGAGTGGCTTCGGATTACTCGATTCGGGAATGGGTATCGAAACAGCGGGCGGTATAGGCGAGTGTTTCTTACTTCTGTCGTGCTGCCACGGCTTGGCGTGATCCTTGCTCAGTCTCTCGCTCAGCGCCTTTAACGCTATTTGCCTGCGTCTCTCGCTGTCCTGCGGATCTATCCCAGGCAAATTTATGACTAGACCCGGCGGCGCGTTCGACATGTCGAAGCGTCGCACGATCTTCTTGCAGACTCCTATGCGCACGAAAAATCCGTGCACCGTGTTACTCACAACCGCTATCGGGGGTTGCAGCACGTTTGGAAAGAAGCTGAAACACGACGTTCATTTTTTCAATTTTTTTCAGATAAAAATCGTTTTTTAATATTGTTTATACAAAATTTGGGTATAACCGAATTTTTGCAATGCAGCTTCTTGGACAATAATCAACATTTTTGCAACACAGCTTGCTTGAGTACAATCGATCGCTATGCAGCTTGCGATCAACGATATAAGACTTTTTTTCAATTTTTGCAGACAAAAAATATTGTTAAATATTACCGAATTATTGTTCATACTAAATTTGTGTATAATCGAATTTTTGGAATGCAGCTTGCTCGAGTATAATCGAAATTATCGCAATGCAGCTTGACCATACAAGACCAATTTTTTGTTGTTTACGTAAAAATCTACAGGCTCGTCTATCTTACCTTGCGAAAGTAAAATTATCGGCCATGTCACCCCTGGTGCCGTTGTTGTGCCTCTGATAAAACCTCAGATATATCCAAGAGATGATAACGCCGCTGAGAAACATAGTCGGATGAGTGCCCTCCAGCAATCCGACGACCCACAGCAGCAAGCTCACGACCCAGACCAACATCGGTATATTTCTATTCGTGATCTTGCCCAAAGGCGTCTTTATTATAATATGATCTGGCATTATCTGCTTGACGGCGACGCTGACACCTGCAAAAAAAAAAGTGTATATTTTCCTCCCAAATTAATATCCATACTCCATGTCCCAATAAAAAAAATGGTCAAAATTTACCTGCGATATAGCCTGTGAGGCCGTGTATGTGTATGTCGAAGAGGAGATCCGTGTCGCTGGTGCACATGTAAAGGAACAGGTAAAACAGTGTTGAGAGAACCGCGACGCCGAAATTAACGACGGCGAAGAAGGTCATCATCTCCATGGCGCCCCAAAGAGGCTCGATGAGTTTGCCGCAGAGGCCGACGGTGACGGCGTCGACGCACACTTCCCAGAAGTGTATCTCGAGAAAGCAAAATGTGAACGCGGTCCATATCCAGAAGGCTGGAGGCAGAAGGTAACCTGGTGTGACGCTGAGCGTGAGTACAGCCTGCTCCATGTAGGAGAGGCAGTACGAGAAGAGCACGACGACACATATGAACTTGACGCTTGTGCTCGTGTTGCCGAGGAGAGCGGCGAACTGCTGTCTCAGGTAGGGTATGTCCCGGCCCAGACCCTTTATCGCTGCCATTTCCACCCCGTAGCTGGAGCAATCCCTAACCTCTTCCCCGCGAAGAAGTCCCGAATGCCCAAAACCCGAGCTGTCACCTGACGTTTGCGCCGAGTGTCGTCCCCGCACAGTTTCAATTGCCATTTTATACTAGCGCTATATATATATATATATATATATGTTGGAACCGAAAGCAAAATATAACTAATGTACCACAACACTAGAGACAAAGTACCTAAAGCTCGCGAGTCAGTAAATTTTTTTTAATTGAAAAAAAAAAAAAAACTCGAGCTAAGTAAACAGCGTGACACCAAAAAACGACGCAACGACGCGAAGACATGAAGGCAAATCTGCACCGGGAAACTTTACATGGTTTCGACTGTATGATATATGTGTCTGTACGAAAGCAAAATATAACTAATGTACCACGACACTAGAGACAAAGTACCCAAAGCTCGCGGGGCACTACTGTTTTTTTTAATTAAAAAAAACCCAAGTGTGTAGCGTGGAGACTGAAAAATTCGACGCGTGAACGGCACGACGCGAAGACAACTCTGCACCGAGGATGTTTACACGGTTTCGACTGTACAACGATATATATATCCGTACCAAAGGAAAATATACGTAAAGCTCGGGAGACACTAATTTTTTTTTATTAAAAAAACTCAAGTAGTAAATGGCGTGAGCACAAAAAAAATTCGCCGCAAGAACGGCGCGACGCGAAGACAACTCTGCACCGGGAAACTTTACACGATTTTGACTGTATAGCGAACGACTCCACAGGGCGCACTAAATCTCCGGCCCTGGAACAGCTGATCGACGAGTGTTCTTCGTCATCGAATCTTTCGATAGAATTTTAATCGCCTCCGACGTCCCGTTGAATTTACACTCTCGACCGTCGTCGATTTGGGTTTAATTGACACTTCACCGACAAAGGGTATTTACACGAGCTACGCAACTATCCTTAACAATCTTTCCATTCGTTCGTTTACCCGTACGCCGTTTCGGAGCGATCTCTCCGAATCGTTGATTATTCTCATGTTTGTTTATCCCAATTTTTTTCCTCCACATATCGTTACATCCCTTCGGCCGATCGTAGGACCAGAATGAGGCGCAAGGCGGGAGTCGGAGCGATCCACAAGCAGAAGCTCGAGCAAGAGAAGTACAAGGACAAAGGCACGGAGATCCAGGAGTCCCAGTTCGAGCAGATGACGAAGCAGATGGAGGTCTTTCGAACGAATCTCGAGGAATTCGCTACTAATCACAAGAACGAGATAAAGAAGAACGCCCAGTTTCGTCGTCAGTTCACGGAGATGTGCGCGTCGATCGGGGTGGATCCGCTGGCTTCTGGCAAGGGTTTCTGGTCGGTGCTCGGCATAGGAGATTTTTACTACGAGCTTGCCGTGCAAATCGTCGAGGTTTGCATGTCGACCAACTACAAGACCGGCGGTCTCATCTCGCTGGACGAGCTTCGCGAACGGCTGGTGCAAGCGAGGGGCAGACGGAAGGAGCATCAAGAAATAACGAACGAGGATCTGCTCGCGGCGGCGAAGAAGCTCAGAATTTTCGGCAACGGATTTTCCGTCGTTCCCATTGGCGGAGGGAAACACTTGGTCCAATCAATTCCCGGGGAATTGAGCATGGATCACACGGCGGTTCTGCAGCAGGCCAGCCAATCGGGCAACGCTTCGGCCTCGATATCTCTGCTTCGCGGGGAACTGCGCTGGGAGAGAGACCGAGCTCAGAAAGCTCTGGAGCACATGGTCAAGCTCGGACTCGCCTGGCTGGACGAGCAGGGCGAGGAAGAGACGCTCTACTGGTTTCCGAGTTTGTTCACCGCATGCATCGACTCGAGTTCCTAATGACATTCGTGCGAATAAACGGATCGTTTTTCTATTCGATAAGCGTTCACTGGTAATTAATACCTCACTCGGAATACTCGATACTATTTCGGGTGTTCGTCTATAATTTATCTTATCGTCCGTGAAATTACGTATATCCGACGATAATCGACTTTTATTTACAGCTGTTGCGACGCGAGAGACGAGCGCGACACATTCGCTTCCTCGACTTCGTCACCTAGTTCCGTCGCCCTGGTCGTATCTGGAACGAGAGTCGAACCGAAGTTTTTATCGGACAATCGGTGAGCTATATTTTTAAGAGAATATTCTAAGGTTCTCAGATTTCGGATTTTTTTTTTGAGAATGTCGTTACGCCTACCGGTGTAGCACTTGCACTCTGCAGTGAGCGAGCTCCTGCCTGCAGACGAGAAGCTCCTTGTTCAATTCCTCGTTCTCTGTTCTCAGTATACTCATTTTATCCCGGAGCTCCTTGGATCGTTGTTGAAACTTTGTCGTCAGGGACTTCGCTTCGTCTTTCCATCTTTAACGAAAAAAATGTATATATCATTAATATACGTTCAGTTCGAGTTAGTCTACATTTTACCTTCCGCAAAGTTTCTGATGAGTTTCCACGTGCTGACTCAACTCTCTTGTCCTCTGATCAAACTTTTCCTGCAACGTTCTCAGTCGCAACGTCAATTCGGCATTGGTCGCTTGTAACTCGTTGCTGTTGAAGTTTCTGTAAAGCAAAAAAGCAAAAAAAAAAAAAAATTGTGCAATGTTAAAAATGTTCTGCACCGATTTAGATCTCGAATCGCTAATGGAATCCCAACTCACGCTTCCTGCTTGTTCTGCATCTCCTGCTGCAAGTTCTCCACCTGCTTCATCAGCAAGCTCCCCCGAGCGTTAGCTTTCTCCAGAGTGTTATTGGCGTTCTGGAGATCGTCCTGAAGCTCGCGAATCCGAGCCTCCTGCGAGCGTCTCTCGTTGTCCCTCCTCGTGATTTCTCGATCGTAACTGCTCTGCAGCGTTCTCAGCTCGCAGGACAAATTCTCCCGTTCGTCGAGAGCCCTGGCCAATCGCCTCTCGAGAACGGAGTATCTCTCCAGAACTTCTTTGGTTCTCTCGTCGGCTTCCCTGACCCTCTCGTCGACCTCTTTGCCGCTGTGAAGCTGAGCCCTTCTCAGTCGATCCGCGGAGGCCGCCAGTCTCGCGTCCAGTTCTGCGATCCTCTCGTCCGCCTGACGAAGCTTTTCCTCGTACTTCCTCCGGCAACTCTCCTCGCAAGTCTCGATTCTGAAGTTGGCCTCTTTGAGCTTTTGCTCGAGCTCCAGAACATTTGCGCTCGATCTCTGGAGAAAATCCTCCGAGCCGTGTCGAACTTTCTCCAGCTCGTCCTCGACCAGTCTGTTCTCCCGCTGAACCCTGTCCAGCAGGGTGACTTTCTCCCGTAACTCGGCCTTCAGCTCTTTGATCTCCAAAATGTACTTTTTGTCACCGGCTGCGAAAGATTCCCTCGCCGCTGCGAGCTCTTTCTCCAGCCGCGTCGTGCAATCCTCGACGACTCGGTTCAAACGCGACTCCAGTTTCGCCGCCTCCTCCAACGCTCTGGCCTCTCTCTGAAGTGCCATGTCTTTTTCCCTCACAGCCGTCTCGACGAGCTCTATCGCTTCCAGGATCTTCGTCTTCGATTCCTCGTCCCTCGCGACGACCCTCCGAAATCTCTCCTGCAGCTCCGCCTTCGACCCGCGAGTTCTCTCGAGCTCCACCCGCGACCTTTCCAGTTCAGATCGCAACGAAGCGATCTCTCTGCGATCCGCCTCTTCCTTGGTCCGAGCTTCGCTCCGAATGTCCACCAACTTTCTCTCCAGCTCGTTCTTCTCTATGCCAATAGTTTCCAATCTCTCTCGGCTCGATTCCCACAGCGATTGGTGCTTGACGAAATTCTCCTTGGCCTGAAGCAATTTTGCTTCCAGCAGCTTTATAGCCTCCGAGTACGTTTCCTTAACGCCGTTCACCTGCTCCTCGTAATACCTCAGAGCTCTGTCGTCCTTCTGTGTGGCCTTCAACTCCTGCTCCAGCGTGTCCACTGCCTTGAGCGACATCTGCCACAGTTGGAACACCGATTCCTTCTCTTTCTCCATTATCGATATTCGCTTCTGGAGATTGGCGACCGAATCCTGGTAATCCTGGTTTCCTGTGCAACGCTCCGTGTTCGAGTGGGAAAAAGACTCGCGCGCGATTTCCCCCGCGGTCTTGCTCTCTCTTCTGAGAGTTTCCAGCTCAGCTCGCAGACGCATCTGCTCACCCTAACAGAGACAGAAAGTAATGTTAGGATACTTTATTTCTTCTTACATTTTTTTTTCGCTTTCTCATCGGAAGCTTTGTTTCAGTTTACAAAATATGGAAATTTTACTTTCAATAATAAATATGGAAATTTTAGTATCGAAACGGAATGAAAGAAGTATATTCGTGATCAGCCTAGAAAAATATATTAGAGTCCCAGAACAACTAATAAAAGTAATCCGTTATAATCTTTATAATCTTTATAAATTATCTTTGAGCTACTACAAAATTAAGATTGGTCGTAAAGACCCAAAAATATATTTAAAAAAAAAAAAAAATTATAAATAAATGAATGAAAAAGGTGAAAATAGAAATTTTCATATAGCTTCATTATGGCTCAAAGAAACTTTGCGAATAAAGGAAAATTGTGAGGTAGCAATATGAAAATTTATATTTTCATCTTTTTTGTATTTATGTTATTTTTACTACGATATTAAATAAATAAAAAAAAGGATTTTGGCGATCTTTCTTCTCTCAACTGGTTTGCTCCGCAGGCTGGGATCCCGGAGGACTCACCTTGCACGTCTCCAGGTCTCCGAGCAGGCTCTCCACGACGACCTCATACTCGTGAACGATAGTGTTTCTCTCGTCGCCGCTGAGGAACGATTAAAGGGCAGCGTTGAATCATTCGATAAAAAATATACAGAAAGCATACAGCAACGAAATATATTATCGATGTATATGGCATTTGGGTCGGCGCCGAGTAACCTCCAAAAAAAAACTTACCCATCCTTCGTGCAGTGAACCCGCTCCGACTCGGTCATATTTTGTAACGCGCGATAGCGAACCTTTTCGGCAGAGTGATATTTCCCGAGTGGTAAAAAAAAAAAAAAAAAAATTAAATTCGTCTAATTTTCGATATCCATCGGAGATATCGTGTCACGTAACGTACGAGAGCGAAGAACGAAGAATTTTGACAGCGACCCGTAAAACGTAAACAAACGCCTCGGAGCTTGCGTGTTTCCCCGTTCAGCGGGAGGGGATGAGCGAACACGCTGCACCTGCTAAAACTCCGAGCCGCTTACTTTCGACACGTCGGTAAAACAGCTTGGCTCGGTTCCATGCGGGGGCTCGCTGGTTCTCAGCATCGCTTCGTCGCTCCTACATCAGTAATTTATAGCTAAACACGCAACGTAGTAGTGCGAAGCACGAAGAATTTTGACAGCGATCCGCAAAACGTAAACAAACGCCTCGGAGCTTGCGTGTTTCCTCGTTCGTCTTGGAGGGGATATTCGAGTACGGTGCACCTGCTAAAACTTCGAGCTCTTTGCTCTCGACGCGTCGGTAAAACAGCTTGGCTCGGTTCCATGCGGGCGCTCGCCAGTTCTCATCATCGCTTCGACGCTCCGACATCAGTAATTTATAGCTAAAATTCGCGAGGGCGATGTAAGCAAATTCGTGGAGCTCCGGATACGCGAACTAACTTCCTGGTCGCGAAGATAAATGTACCACGAATCTTCGGAGAATTCGGCGCGGAGGCGAGGTAAACGGAATTTCAATTTTTTTTTGTTTTCGTGCTTAAGGAACATAATTTATTACGACGAGATATTTACAGCCATTCTTAATCAAAATATCGCTCAATCGGTAGCTCCGCAGAGTTGATATATAGTACATTAAAAAAATATCTCGTTGCTATTCTACCCTGACGGAATCGAATTAATTCATCGTTTCAATTTTTATAGGTACTCGATTAATAAGCGTGTTTTCGTGGTGCGTGCACACACCAGTTATATCACTTCCTCGTATTGACGATCTCTGATCTATCCGATATAGCTTCTTTTTTTTTTGTCATTAAGGCCATGTGAAAGACGTGACATATGAGTGCGAGAGAGATAGATGCATTTTGCGAATCAATGCCATTTAAAATCGGTTGACGTTTCCGATAAAACGGAAGCATCATCGGACACGGTATTAAATTGTACATGCGGTAATGCTTGCTTTTTCCCGAAAAGTCTACGGTCTCTGAATCGCATTCATTACAGATTTTGGTTACCGACTGAGTCGTTTCAACGACCCTGAAGATATCTGCATGACATCAAGTTTCATATTTGGACAGTCTCTATCAGTGCACGGCTTTCGCAACAATAACCAATGGTTCACTTATAGAATTTTAATCTCCAAGTGAACTTCCTCGAGCAAAGTTTGTACAATGCAAAATACAACCATTATAACTTGATGAAATTTCGGCACATGCAGATATCTTCAGGGTCATTCGTTTCACATGTCCTTAACGATTAACACTGAAGCGTCGGACAATAGTCCGGTAGTGTGCGTACTTGTACCGTATAGCATGGGAGGCGCTGCAAAACATCCACTGTTAATCCGGCTCTACCCGATATCGTGTATATTCGTAGGAACAGTAATATTTCGTTCATTCGTTTCATTCGGCGATTAAAAATATTATCTTTCGTGGTATTCCATTGGTTTTACGCGGTTTTTAAAAAATATGGCACCGTACGGTATATCGAATTGCGTTCTGATGTAGAAAAACGATATTTCTATCTCAACAGTCTCGCGACGATTTTAGGGAATCCCCGTTCGATCGTCCTACTGCCTGCATCTGCGGTTCGCAGGATACTGCATGAGCAGGCGACGAGTCACGCTTTGATATATACGGGAGTTGCGTTTCTCTTGAACACGATCGGGACTGGATCCCTCGTTTCTCATACTCATCCTCGATGCCTTGCCCTTTATGCCCGGTGTGTGGACGAGAAACGCACCGTCGAGGACGATCAGGCGATAATTCATCAGGCACATTTCCAGCATCTGTCGGCAATAAAACGAACTGACTAGTGTATGAAAAATCGGTCACAGCGGCATTTGCCTATAGTGCACAAAACATTTTCAATATTTCAACTATCACGCAATATTTCTGAAATATATGGAAATAATATTTTGAAATATTCTACCAAAATATCGCAACGAAACATATCTTAAATAATTCAGTAACACACTCTTAATCTTTGGTTGGTAAAATATATATTAGATATTGGTATGTTGCGAACATACAAATGTTTAAGAAACATTTCTGAAATAACATTTCAATGTAAGATTTGTGAGCGGACAAACAAATATTTTTGCCCGCCTACGCTAAAAAGTCCACATTCCATGCCTGCAACGGGGGCGGAAAGTTGTCGATTCTTGATTAGCGGGCCAAAAAGAAACGCAGCGGGCCGAAAAGTATCGCAGCGGGCCGAAAAGTAACGCAGCGGGCCGAAAAGTAACGCAGCGGGCCGAAAAGTAACGCAGCGGGCCGAAAAGTAACGCAGCGGGCGGAAAAGTAGCTACAGCGGGCCGAAAAGTAGCTACAGCGGGCCGAAAAGTAGCTACAGCGGGCCGAAAAGTAGCCACAGCGGGCCGAAAAGTAGTCCCAGCGGGCCGAAAAGTAGCTACTGCGGCGGACAACTTTCCATCCCCATTGCAGGCATAGAAATGTGGCGACTTTTTAGCATAGTCGGGCAAGAAATATCGTATGCCACTCGGGAGGAAGTGCCTTTTCACCTCGTGCGAATTTCTGCCCTCGCTTCGCTCGGGCATCAAACTTCGCACTCTGTGAAAAGACGCACTTTCCTCCCTTGTGGCATAATATACTAATTTCAAGATGCTTAAAAAATAGTTCAGAAATATTTGTTAATATTACTAAAATACTTTCAATATTTCCGTGCTTTGCGGGTTACGGAGTCACGTGACCGGCGAAATGCTGACCTGCGCCATCTTGTCCTGTCTCCCTTCCCAAGACATATCCTCGTTGTACATCGGATCTTCCCGAGTCCCGATGAAGACGGGTTCCCATCGGTGATGCGGATACTCCCGTCTCGTGACGATCAAGGGCCTGACTCGGCCGGGATCCGGTCTGAGCATCCACCTCGTCATACCGGGAAATCTCTGACAGTGAATGCACACGAATCTGTGAAAATAAACCGCGAGTCCATTCCGTACCGCGGCCATCAGTTCCCTCTTGTTTCTCGGTGGTCGCTCGTGAGCGTGGATCTCGAAAGTCGGAACGACGAATACGACACCGGCGCGCGGCGGACGCCCGCGTATCATCTTCAGAAAACCGGAAGCCAGTCTGTCGCTCGGTAACAATTCTATATCGGAGACCAGTACTCTGCTGGTCGGCGCGAGAGATCTCGCGACGTTTCTCGCTACGTTGATTGGATATGTCATGCCACGAACTTTCCTCTCCGTGTCGGACTCCCGCCATTGCAGATCCGACGCCGCGCAGTCGCCCTGAGAGTGCTGCTGGACTATTGGACTCAGAGCCGGGGGGCGACCGGCCGGAAATACAAGATGGACCGACACCTGAAAAAAAAAGAAATCGGTTAGTAATCCCAGGATTTTTAATAGTTAAATATGAATAAATATGAATAACAACTATGATTATGATTATGATTATGATTATGATTATGATTATGATTATGATTATGACTATGACTATGACTATGACTATGACTATGATTATGACTATGACTATGATTATGATTATGATTATGATTATGATTATGATTATGATTATGATTATGATTATGATTATGATTACCCTGATAGACAAGCGGCACAAAAAGTAGCAGTTGGCGCAATAATTGCGACATGTGCCGCACATATCGCCAATATCGTGCCAATATTACTACTTTTCGTGGCGCTTGTCTATAAGGGTATGATTATGATTATGATTATGATTATGATTATGATTATGAATAACACTTGAGTGGATTTTAAAAACCGAGCCTGATCCGAAATTTTTTCAATGTTATTATTGGGAATTGTATTATCACATCACTTATGAAAACATTAATATTTGATTGATATCTTGTGACCACCGCACTGTCGCGAGGCCCTGTGATGATAAATTGAAAAGTAATAAAAATAAAAATATCAAACCTTGGACATTTCAGGTTCGCATCGGCAAGCTCTCTCGAGGAGGGCGACAGCCAAGCCGGCATCGAGACCGGGAGAGAAGACGGAGAGACTCACGGGACCTTCCCAACGTCTCGCCAGTTCCACGATGTTGTAAACCTGATCGGCGGTCGCGTGTGTGCACAGCGTGAGTCTCGGTAAATCGACTTGGTGGATATTTTGAGTGACGCCGCGGACGACGAACGGCAGGACTCGGTAAGGACCGTGCTCGCCGGCCTCGGGACTTCCGGTTAATTTCGCGGCCGGATACGCGAGCATCATCGGGAGTCCGTGGTACCATCGGCAGTAAGTCGAATTCTCGGGTCGTTGACCCGCCATGTAAGTGCCAGGTGCGTACGCAGGCGCGGCCCTCGAATTGTCCTGCTGCTGGGATTGCATCGCAGCAGCGACGTAACCGGAAGTCCCGAGACGCCGCGCGGTGTCCACCGGGACCAGCAGACTCCGGCCAGCGAAGAGCCTCGTCGATATCAGCAGGAATATTACGACCGCCGTCAATACGAGAAATCGACGCGAATGGCCACGCATTTTTTTGCTGGCCAAGCGGCTAGCGACGGCGAGGCAACGAAGCCTCGCTTCACCTCACGACATTGACACGGCCTCACTGGAGTCGCGCAGAGGCCGCCCCCGGTCGATCGGCGCGGGCGCGATGCTTCAGGGACGGTAAATTCATTCTCGGTGCCCGATGAAATAATGAAGCAAAAAAAAAAAAAAAAATTCAAAAAAGATCTGATTTTTTTTTCGGAGAGATAAAACTTCATTTCCGGTTTCGTTGTCGGAGATGCTTAATTATTTATTGGTTCATCGTTCGATGATTTTTATTTGGTTTTTTTTTCATGCTTATGGTGGATACGCGGCAGATTCTTTACGCGGAAACTTCATTTCCGGGTTGGTTGTCGGAGATGCTTAATTATTTATTGGTTCATCGTTCGATGATTTTTATTTGGTTTTTTTTTTCATGCTTCGTCCGATGATTTTTATTTGGTTTTTTTTTTCATGCTTATGGTGGATACGCGGCAGATTCTTTACGCGGAAACTTCATTTCCGGGTTCGTTGTCGGAGATGCTTAATTATTTATTGGTTCATCGTTCGATGATTTTTATTTGGTTTTTTTTCATGCTTTGTTCGATGATTTTTATTTGGTTTTTTTTCATGCTTATGGTGGATACGCGGCAGATTCTTTACGCGGAAACTTCATTTCCGGGTTGGTTGTCGGAGATGCTTAATTATTTATTGGTTCATCGTTCGATGATTTTTATTTGGTTTTTTTTTTTTCATGCTTCGTTCGATGATTTTTATTTGGTTTTTTTTCATGCTTATGGTGGATACGCGGCAGATTCTTTACGCTCCTACTGCGGGCCAATCGATAAAGCTTAATTAAAGTCCGGTAATTATATTTTCTCCTCGAGACAGCCGCGGCACAGATTGGACGTACGTCTTTCTCGAAAGCGAAAATCCACGAGTCCGTGTGGCAATTAAGCGCCCGCAATCGATCTTTCCGCCGCGCGGCTATCAGACGCCCGTGCGATACGGTGCAACGACCCTCGCTGGCCGTTGGTCCGTCGGTGAAACGCTAAACGGAGAAGTTTTCGACTCTCGATTATCGCTAAAGCGAGGAAGAGAAAAAAAAGAAAAATAACTCGAAGATTTCTTTGGATTGAATATTTTATCCCGGTAATACAATTACAGGCGAAGCATGCATACATTTTTTTTTAGACCCGATGAAATTTGACGCCGAATCTCCGTTCGGGTGTTCCTCGAACGAGTATTTTTTTTCTACGACCTCGGAATTTCAAAACGATCCTATATTTAGACGACTACGAAATGCCTTTTGTATTTACATTCTAACTTCTTTTTTCATTTCTTTTTTTTTTTCAATTCGCAGTTGTGCGACTGCCGTCATTGATTGAAACGCGGCCGCTAATTTTAGAGCGAACATTCGCGCCTCCCTACCCAGCGGGCGCTCGTAGCCGCTCTCCTACTCGGGCGAAACTATCGCGGAGCTTGCTCGATCGCGCGCGGCGTGTACGCGACCGCCGGGTTGCAGTTATAGCCGAAGCCTGCACGCGTCTACGAGACTCTCTCGCCGGGCTCCTCGCGAGGATCGATCCTCGATCCGTCGCTCTCGTTCGCCGAGTGACGAAGCCCCACGTGACGGACGTACGCGTGCCGGCCGTCAAGATCGTAAATTGGCCCGAACCCAGATGGACTTTCAAATCAATTCGTCTATAACTGCATGTACGATCTCTCGGGTCGACTCGCTAAACTTACATACTTCGCGCACGGTAAAAAAAAATGTTCGTGCGCTTTAGAACCGTTTCTCGTCCACGCTCGTCCACGATATTCCTTTCAATATTACACTTGTTTCATGTAAATGAAATACAATTAACTAAATGAAGTTATGAACATACGTCGATGAGCAAAGTTTGTAAACGCTCGAATCTTTTATTACTGCGCAGCGTTAAAACAAGTGATTTATAGGCACTTCTCACGTGTTAGGAATGAGTGTGTCAAAAACCTTAAAATACGAATTACCGAGCGCATCTGCTTCAGCGGCATTCTCATGTAAACATAAAACAATCCGTGCCGCGAGTTCAACCGTTTGTGTAATCGCAAAAAAAACGAATTAATCCCGAGTGAAAAAGATCTTGCCGGTTACTCCCCGTGCCGGTTCATCTCCATCGCAGTGGCGAATTAACGAAAGATTTTTTTTTTAACGTTCGTGGTTATCAAAGACAACCTTTTTCGTGCCCGAACGTCCACGATATTCCTTTTCGTGATATTACACTTATTTCGTATAAATAAATACGATTAACAAAATAAAAACCAGCGTAAAATGAACGAGAAAAGAGAATGAAATTGCGGACGTATATCTATAAGCAAGGTTTGTAAAGCATTCGACACTTCTTTACTTAGGAACGCTAAAAAAAATACCTCAAAGTACGATTTACCGGCCGCATTTCCTACCGCGGTATTGTGAATAAAAAAATCCGTGCTGCTGATTTAATCGCAAAAACAACGTAACCACAGGGATACGAATGAATCCCGAGCGACAAAGATCTTCCGCCACGTGCTCGTTACATCTCCATCGCGGTGGCGAATTAACAAAAGAATTTTAATTACAAAAGCAAGCTCGATTTGTCCTGGCACACGCGACAGGTTTAATAATAAACCCCGTGACGCGCGGCATGCTATCTTCCCCTCCCTCGCCTTCCGAATCTCACCCCGTGTCCTTTTTTTTCCTCTCTCGCCTCTCCCTCCGTCGTGCGAGCGCGCAACGAACATACAATCTATCGTCCAGAAATTCGTGTGAACCTGCCAACCGCGCGAAGGAATGTTTGCCGAAGCGCGATAAAGCGAATACGCACGTGCCTTCTCCCCACCTCGAGGAACGTTCGATTGTTCGGCAAACACAGAACAGTTGCATTTCGCCCTCGTCGAGCGCGGCGTAACAACGCTGCAATTATATACACGTTTGCTCTACCGATGAAAATCAACGACGAGCGAAAATAATAGAATCAGTGAGTAACAACACCGAGACGAGTGATTCAACGATTACGGAACGCTCGGGTTGCGAACAGCTGTAGCGGCTGCAGAGTGTCGGCGACCGTGCAGCGCTCGAGGCAGCAGTAACATCGATCAACCGCTCGTTGTGGCGAATATTTCGACAAATATCCAATAAGGGGTGAGTCGTGGCCGCGTGGATCGAAGTGCGATTCAGAAGTAGTAGGTCCGGGTTCGATCCCTGGCAGCCGCAGCTGAGGATTTTTCTTCAGCTGTTTATTACTACTTACATGTAATTATAAAAATGATAAAAAAAGATTGCATGTAAAACTGTAGGTCCACCCAAAATCTTCTTCATTCATTCATTAGTTTCTAATTTCTAATTAATTAAAAAGCTCATTCATTTCGAGCGATCACCTGGAAGACTGCGCGTGATCAAGTTCTTATACGGAATACTCTCTAATGTAAAAGAGAAGACTCTACACTATATGAGTGGTCCAACCTTTGGTCCAACCAGTCACGCGTAACCTGCTGTAACTATAGCCGTGGCCGGCACGGTTTAATACCTTGTGGCCAGAATCGGGCACTTGACTGTGGTTCGTAAAGATCCGATATAGATTGCAAGAAGAAGATTTAATAAACACTCTGTCGCGAAGCGAATCGCATGACCTACTGCTGGCCCGCCTTTCCCGGATTTCGCCCTCTGTCGTTAATTCCGACTCTACTGGGCACAACGCACCAGCAGGCTCTTACTGGAACCACGTGACTAATCACTGCCGAAAACATATTTCGGTAAACACCGTGCGAGAAGTGAATCGTACGACTTACCGCTAGCCGCCTTTCCCGACGTCTTGGATTTCGCCCTGAACGTTAACTCTGACTCTACTCGGCCCAACGCACCCGGCAGGCTCTTACTGGAACCACGTGACCAATCACTGTCGAAAACATATTTCGGTAAACACCGTGCGAGAAGCGAACCGCACAATCTACCGCTGACTAGAGATGCGCAGTGAGCGTTTCTGACCGTCAGTGTTTAACTGTATAGATGCGCGTAACGATTTGTACCGTCAGTGTGCACCTACATAAGACGCCGTTTCTGCGTTTCCTGACGTGGGATTTCGGCCTCTGACATTAACTCAGGCTCTACTCGGCCCAACGCACCGGCAGGCTGTTACTGGAACCACGTGACCAATCACAGCGCCGCAAGGGAAACGTTCGGAGACCGGACTATCCGGCGCTCGCAGCGTGGCCGCGCGATGCACACGGAACTTCGTGACCTGTCCTAACTCGCACTGACTCGTAACACGCAGAGAGGGATCCTGAAATCACCGAGGGTGAGACGCTCCGAGGTTCTCCCGTCGTGGAGAAAGGTATATCGGCATGCCGACATTGATTCATCGTACTTCGTGTTCGTTAACTGATCGAATGCTTCGAGCGAGCATGCAAAGAATAAAGTCATAAAAAAATAACCATTCTTTCTTCGCAATATAGTTTTTATTGATTCGCGTTGCTAAACGTCGGCTAATTAGAGCTATGCAACGTGAATAATTTAAAGACCTCTCGGAGCGATATTATCTGGTGTTACGACAACATAAATGGCACCGCGAGTGCGCGAATTATTTTTCACTTCGTGTAAACTTTATCCGTATCGATCGATCGGTGAAAACTTGTGTAAACAAACCGTGAAACGCGTCACTCGTTTGCCTACGGACGGTAAAAAAAACTTTGTCGACGCATCGGTGATAATTGATCGTCTCGGTTGATTTTGCTTCCTCATAGAGAAGCTTTTTTCTTTTTAAGGAGGTTGGAGCGAGTGGTGTTCATTCCGCCTAAATTCGAGAAATTCGGGCAAGAATTGCAAACACTTCCCAATGTTATAAAAATCTGAAAAAATTCATACTTATTATAGGCATTGAAAAGACTAATTTTACATAATAATAATTTCAAAATGTTATTAACAAATTGTTGAAAAAAAAATTGTTCATCAAAATATGTGGTAACTCAACTTTTTTTTTTAATGAAAATGATTCGTTCACTTTTCGGAATACGTATGAATTTTTTCAGATTTCTATCTTTATTTTGACTTTTGCACAGTTTTCCATGTAAAAAACAAGAAATATCAAAATAAAGATAAAAATCTGAAAAAATTCATACGTATTCCGAAAAATGAACGAATCATTTTTATTAAAAAAAAAAGTTGAGTTACCACATATTTTGATGAACAATTTTTTTTTCAACAATTTGATAATAACATTTTGAAATTATTATGCAAAATGAATCTTTTCAGTGCCTATAATAAGTATGAATTTTTTCAGATTTTTATAACATTGGGAAGTGTTTGCAATTCTTGCCCGAATTTCTCGAATTTAGGCAAAATGAACACCACTCGCTCCAACCTCCTTAAG
Source organism: Ichneumon xanthorius (assembly GCA_917499995.1). Classification (NCBI taxonomy): domain Eukaryota; kingdom Metazoa; phylum Arthropoda; class Insecta; order Hymenoptera; family Ichneumonidae; genus Ichneumon; species Ichneumon xanthorius. The sequence continues at coordinate 10,850,588 of OU824205.1, read as the reverse complement.
AGCATGTGAAACACTATGGAGTGCGAGAGAGATAGCATTAGCGGCGCTCTCGGCGGGGCGAGAGCGCCGCTAGGATAGCGAAATCTATTTTCGCTATCCTTTATGCGTATCTTATCAGTGGAAGAACAACTAGGCGCGAGACGTGCCTTAATAGAAGATTCATTATTTCGCCGCGCTGTGAAAAATGCTCCTGTGAAGCATTTTTGTCGCGGGTAGTTTTTACGTTGACGATTCGAGGAAATTTATTTTCCTCAAAGCATTTACTTTTTGTTTTCTTTCACATTCATTACCGAACGCGAAACTTAATGTATTTACTCTCGTTATGAACAAACACGAATGTGTATAAATCAATCTCGATCGCAATTAAGGCAAAGAAGATATATTTTTAATGCAACTCAAACTTTTGAAAAACCGGTGTTTGTTTTTTCTTTTTTTTTTGCTGAAAGATGCTTTCAATGTTATCACAGCTTGCATATTATCGGGTAGAGATTCGAGTGTGAGGATAACATATATATTAATAGCACAGTTGAGTGATTTTTCTGTTCGCAGCCTCGAGCGATCTCATGAAAACATTAATTATTTCGCCTCGCTTTACGATACGTGTGGAGCATTTTTGCCACAGGTACTTTTTATCTTGAAGACTCGAGGAAATTTCATTTATTTGAACAAACACGAACGTCTATAAATCAATCAATCTCGATCATAAATAAGGTCAAGAAGATATCATTTTAATGCGGTTCAAACACACAAAAAAAGGTTGTTTTTTTTTGCAAAAGATATTTTCAATTTTATCACAGTTTGCATATTCTCGGGTGGAGATTCGGGTGCAAGTATAGCGTACTGGATATATTAATAGCATAGTTGAATGATTTTTCTGTTCGCCGCCTCGGGCGATCTCATGAAAACATTATTTATTTTGCCTCGCTTTAAGATACCTGTGGAGCACTTTTGCCACGGGTACTTTTTATCTCGAAGATTCGAGGAAATTTCACATCCATTACCGAACTTGAAGCTTAATGCATTTACAATCATTCAGTGTATAAATCAATTAATCTCAATCACAAATAAGGTCAAGAAGACATAATTTTTATGCGTTTCAAGCATTAAAAAAAAACTATTTTTTTTTGCTAAAAGATATTTTCAATTTGATCACAGTTTGCATATTCTCGAGTAGCAAGTATAGCGTGCAATTCGGGTGCAAGTATAGCGTACTTGATATAGAGAAGAGCGGGGCAAAATGGGGCAACGGGGCAAAACAGGGTTTTTGGGCAAAACTGCATCGATGGGGCGAATTCGGGCATCCAAAAATTATTGGAAAATTACGTTTTGCCCAAAAACCCCGTTATGCCCCGTTGCCCCATTTTGCCCCGCTCTACCCTATTAATAGCATGGTTGAATGATTTTTCTGTTCGCAGCCTCGGGCGATCTCGTGGTTGGTACCGGTGGTGAGACGTCGAGGTCGCATGGACGTGCCGCTTTTCCCGGCGCCCCCGACGCTGGAAGGTGCTGCGACGACGCTCAGAAGCGTTCCGGACGTCGACGACGCAACGACGACGGCACCGCAGTTGAACTTCAGTCGCGGTCGTCATGCGGTATCGTCGCCGGTCAAACTCGTGCGAACGAACTCGTGCCCGGGCAACGATAACTCGCGACGTCGTTCCCACCGGATCGGTCGTTTCGTCAACGTCGTACATCCGAGGGGAAGCTCGAGGGAGCCCGGAAGAGCACGTGCGCGGGTAACCGAGCTGCGACTGAAGATGACCGAGCGACGCGAGGACGAGGAAGACGATGCAGACGTCATTTGTGCGTCAGGTAATTCACGATAAAACCACGGAAGCCACCCATTCGGTCAATTTTTTTTTTCCCCTCGAAAAGTATTCGGACGGCAAAAAAAAAAATGATTTGTGCGCTTTTAATTTGTAATCTTAAAAAAAAATTTAATCGCGTATGTTTGAGTTATTTAACAACTTGTTTATAATGATTGTGTTTATTATTAACAAATAATATTGCGAGGGAATAACTCTATGCAAACCAAAGAAATAACAACGAACAAAAGTATGAAGGATAAAGATAAAAATAATAAGATGGGTTCTGTGGTGGGAGAAGAAAAATATAACGACTAACGATCAGAAATAGGAGCGCAGGTGATTCACGATAAAACCATCAAACCACCCATTGAGTACATTTAAAACTGTTGAGTACATAGAAAACTGAAAGTTTATTTGTCCGATTTTAATTTTTAATCGCGAAATTGTAAATATCATGTTAAAATTTGCGAGCGCATGTTCGAGCTAATGAGTCATGAAACCGCGAAGATGAATCGTTTATTACGTGTCCTCCCCCTCTAAGAGCACGGTGCATGAATCAGTACGACGACAGTAACAAATAAAATACGACATGGTGGCCGCTGTCAGGGAAAACCGGGAAAAGTGGGAAAAGTGGGAAAAGTCAGGGAAACAAAAACTTGGTCAGGGAATCAGGGAACAGTCTGGGAATTTCAAAATTGGACAGGGAATAAGTAAATTATCGCCAATCCTTCTATACATAAATAAAAAGTACATAAAAAGAAGCCTTGAATATAAATTCCGAACATGAAAAAAAAAAAAAAACAGAATTAAACATAGAATAATTAGGCGTTTTAATTTGCATCATTAATTTTTTTTTAACAGACGTCGTTAGAAGTTTCGTCAGGGAACATTTTTAATGGGTCAGTGAAAAGTCAGGGATTTTTTTTCAGGTGAAAAAACGGCCACCATGTACGACTTGGTAACGATGAATCTACAGGTAAATGAAATATTGTATCGAAGAAAAGCAAAGAAATAACAACCGATAGAAGTATGAATGAAATCTTAATGAAGATACAGACAATAAGACGGACTCGGTGATGGAGAAGCAGAAACAGGAGCTCAGTCGATAACAATCGCGCGTTGTCATGACGAAGGCTACGACTTGCTATTTGTAAACACGAATCCACAGGTGAACGAAATTATCGTGTAATAAGTTGAATTTGTCACAGGAAATTCGACGAGCCCGTCGCGACTGCGATTATAATGCAATAACGATTAGTTTTTTATTGTCCAAGCGATGTCCTCAGATAGCTTCGTTAATTGACCAACGGTTATTTTAATAGAAAATTCTACTAACGAAAATTTAACGACCTTAACTTTGACCTCGATCATTTTTTTCATGAATTATTATCGACGCGATAAAAAGGTGGCATAGAGTACAAAGGGTCGTTCCAGCTATGACGAAGCTTTCCGCAGTCTATAGAAATAATGACCGTTCCCCCCCCCGACGACTGTCGACAGTTCGCTTCATTTCCACAAACGATCCGTCCCGCAATTTCGTATAACTTGCTCGAGTGTGTAAATTCTGTCAGGGTTTCATCGCCGGCGTCGTTTCTGTTGCAGCACTGTGTATAAACACTCGTAGGTTCGAGGAGGATCGATAGCGCAGCCGATATGCCGTAATCCAGATTGCACGAGGGAAAAAAATAACATTGGACACAACGGCAAAGTAAAGAGTCATCGATGCACGAAGAACCGGGCGTACCCCTTGGATTTCCGATAACAAGGCCTACTTTAACTACGATGCAAAAATAGAATGCCTCAGGCGGTGCAGTCCTCATTTTTTTTTCCACTACGGTCTATCCGAGTCTGTTAAAAAGATCGATCACATTAAGGCTTGACGTCTTTAACGCAGCGGGCTTGTACACACGTGTCTCCGTAAATCACCAATCCTCTTTACCTCCGAGCGACCTTCGTTTGTGTCCTCGCGTGCGACACGAGCGATTTTCTCATTTCTTACCCTCGCGGCTGGAGAATGACTGTCGGTAAAAAGTCTCCGGTAAAGTGACATCGTTTCGGGACAAAAAACATAAAAATATTGCCCTCGTTATCCGATAGTTCCGGATAAGTAGTTCGTGCTTGAAATAAATTTCTCGTAGAGCCGATAGTTTAACGTCTAACCGACTGTTCGTTGTTTCAGCCACTCCCGTGTCCTTCGACTCGGGAACTATATCCGAAGACCTGTCGGTCCAAATTAAAGACCAGATAATCCGCGAGCCGGAGCCGGCAACTAGGTCGACGGGGATACAAACGTCTTGCGCCACCGGACCGTACAGGCTTAAGGTTTTACCCTCACTCAGAGACATCGAGGATCCCAGCGGAGGTCCCGATCCAAAGAAACCTTCCCGCCTGTGCTGGCACCTCAGATTTTTGGGAAGGCTATCGCTCTGCCAATTCGGTAATGAATTTTCGCGTCTTACGGTCTCGTAGTTTTAGATCGAGCTTGACCGATTATGAACCTTTTCCTCATAAAAAAAGCTGTGGTATTTTTTTTTTTTTAATCATGAGATTCTTTGTGATTGTTCTTTTTTTAAAATATCTAGATGTATGTGAAGCCAAAAATTACAGAAAATGCTTTTGCAAAGCTTCTTCATAGAAGCTTTGCAAATAAAGGAACATTATGAGAAAGCGATATGCAAATTTCAATTTTCAACTTTTATAAGAAAGGGATATGAAAATTTCAACTTCCAACTTCTTTTTTTTTCAAATACTGGATTCGACAGGTGGAACTTTAAAGAACTCGTTTTTCTTATTATTATATTTCCATTACTTTTCAATTTGGCCATTTCAATTTTTTCTTTATTTCCGTTTCTTCGTGTTTCCGGTGTATCGTTAGATTTAGTCTTATTTTGTATGGCCGTCCTAAAGCATGAGTACAAAACCAATATCATGTTTTGCACCACCGTCAATAATAAAATCTGTCTATCTGACTATCTCGTCCCGTTAACCGCAGGACTTGCCTGGCTGCTGACTTTCTGGGCGATGGCAGGGGCCGCTTCATTCTACGCCACCGAAGGTCCTCGCGAGCGAGAGCAGGTCTTGGAGCTGAAGGACATGCAGAGAGATTTGGCCGTGGGTCTGGCCACGGAGCTGCGTCAATTGAGAGCGAACGAGCAGGAAATGGAACCGCTGTGGAGGGACAAAGTTCAGAAGTACGTGGCGAAGCACGAGAAACTTCTTCTGGCAGCGGTGAGCTCCGGATACGGCGAGGGAGGCGACGGTGGACAGCTGTGGACCTTTCCAGGCTGCATTCTCTTCTCTATATCGCTTCTCACGACTCTCGGTGAGTGACGCATTTTTTTAAGTGGAAAATTTTAACGACTAACTTCCTTCCACCGAACTGTCCAACTTTGCGTAGTTCACAGTTCGCGTAAGCGAAGAGGTGATTCATTCTTCATTGAACGCTTCGCCCTATTAATATGCTTACAGGCTTCGGCGCGCCGGTACCTCGCACCACGGCCGGCAGAACCGTAGCCGTTGTATTCGCGGCTATCGGCATACCGCTGCATTTCCTTCTGATTCTCAACCTCGGCCTCCTTCTAGCAATGTGCTTACAGAGGTACGCGGTGAGAAGAAAATTCAAGCAGGAGCACGAGATCGAAACTTCCGAGATGCCTCCGATGCCAAAGTGGGTCAAGATCGTTCCGTTCGGCTGCATCGGTTAGTTTCATCCGCGCCCATTCATAAAATACCTCACGAATTATCAACGTCCTTGCGTGTTCGAATTTCATTTTATTTCTTGCCCTCTCATTTGTTTTGTTTTGTTCTTTATTTTTTCAGGCGTTTACTATCTGCTGGGGATAATTTGCTTCGGCGCGGCGAGGCTGAGACCGATAGCGGCGAGCCTCCTGTTTCCTCTGGACTTTACAGCCGCCGGTGGACTCGCGACGACTTCCGGTCTCGTCAGAGTTATGTACGGCTTGTATCTCGAGGGCGCGGTCACGATCGCCTCCGTGGCCGTGGCCGTACTTCGGGTCTCGGCTAGCCAGAGTTTGACCAACATTGGCCTCAAGTACGGCCTACTGACCGAAGCATAGACTGTCGCGAGCACGAACTGCCGTAACCGATCGATATAGTATTATACGAAGAGCTCGCCGCTGCACGAGCGGCGACCCTGACGACTGTGTCGGTGCCTCCGTACGCGTGCACGACGCAAACGAGATCCTCGGATCCGGCGCACGCGATGTTACGCCGTTGACGAGCGCAATTTCAGAAGCTGAAAGGGAAAAACTCATCTCGAACATATAACTTCCGGGCTGGAGTTGGAATCGACGAAACGTGCCTTTATTTTTTAGCTTCGGAAAATTGCTGCTCCACGTGCACGATGTTGCATCCGCGGATCGCGAGGGATCTGACGCGTACTCCAAGCTGTGATGAACATAGCCGAGTTAATTATAATTTTTTGTTTTTTTTTTTACACGGACTCATCGGAACGTCTCTCACTGCCGAATCCATTGGCATCGAGAGCCGGCGACAATGTGCAAACAATCTATATATAACATACACGAACCACTGATCGAGGACTCTCCAATCTAAACGGTTGTTGCGAACGCCTGTGAAATATATATATATATATATATTTTTTTTTCATATTAAAAAGTATGCGCAGAAGTTGAAGTAACGCCTGCATGCTGACCGTTAAATTTTGCACGAAACACATTCGTACCCTTTGATTATTCAGTAGAATTGATTGAGACAAAACGTCGATGCGAATGACGAGAGTACCGACATTCGGCGATCGAAACTCGTGAGTGACCGCCGCGTGCCCGAGTTCGCATACGTCAACTTTGACAAACTACGACCACGAGGTACGTAACCACTTCTGTAGATTTCCTCGCGTAAATATGAATGAATCGGCTATACTGGTTGGAAGTTACGGACACTTGCGAGCCGCGCGTGCTGAATTCGGCGAATACAGAACCTCGATTATCAGAACTGCGACTTGCTTTATCGCAGGTTGTCAAAAGGTGGTCTCAATGGGGTTCCAAATGTCTGTCTAGACGGTGGCCGAAAGTTACCAGCCATCCAAAAAGTTAACTTTTGGACGTGGGACAGCTAATAATTACCAATCCCTTTAGATCACTTTTTCATACCAGTATCACGACCCGTGCTGTTTATATGAAATTGTCTCGCGCGATCCGTGACTCTACTCACGATATAATACGTACAGACTTGTCAGCGACTAGCAATTAATTATCAAGGCATCAAAATACACGAGATGTCTTGTGTTTCCTTTTCGTATAGCTGTATCGCGTTGACTTTTTCTAAGACTCGCGATACTTTTCTAAGACTCGTGACTAAGAGCGCAAGGGACCGTAAGAATGTCTCCTCGCGTTTTCCTGAAATTTCTGCTAAATTTGCTACAAACCTCGCCCCGGATTGACGTCCAAGAGCCACGAAATTGGCGGATGAGCAAGCCGGGAAAGTTAGTCCTGATGTTAACTCCTCGTTCAGCTCCCGCTTAGCTATCTTAAAATCTAGACAAAGTTCCGCGGTCTGGTACAAATCGCTCTAAAGTCGATAAGGCCGTAAAAAGCGGAATAGTGCTAATTATAAGGTTACACTTCACGCCACGGACAATTCAGTCGTGTAGGTTTAAGAGCGTTTGTTCACGGGAAAGCGAGAGAGTGTAAAGTGTGAGAGTGAGAGGAGTAACGTGACCACCCGCTGTTTTATTATATATACTTGTGGTTACGATTGTGTGTGTGTATGTGTTCGTGTGAATGCTTGCCGGCACATTATTATTATTTTCGTCAATTTTCATCAGAATCATTTATATTCCAAAATCAATCTGCGCCATTTTTCATAATTAAATTTTGAGTCATCCATAATTGTTGCACAATTATTTCACGACTCTGTGAGATTAGAAAAGAGAACGATCCCGAATCAAAATAAATACAAACTCGTCGCGTTTACGCGACGGGGTTTTGTCTTTTGGCTACCTGCGATCCGAATTTCGGTTATCAACCATGGCGCCAAATTTCGATGTCATTTCATTCGTCGTCAAATTGCCATTATCCGAATAATTGTTAATCCGAGCTAGACTCCACCCCAATCGATTCAGATAATCTAGATTCTACTGTACTTTATTTTACTCCATGAGTAAAATCGACGTGGGTCGGAGCAACGGGAACGAAGTAATCGCGAGTGAAGAGACGATTCTTCGGGCTGGTAACTTGCGTCTTTATTTTTACACCGGTAACACGTAAGCGAATAAATACTCGTCTTACTACTTGTTTCCATAGGTTTTTTTTGTCTATAATCATTCTCTCACCGATAGTATCCACTCCGGCGCGTTCTTGTTCTTAACGATCGATCGCAGCATCGATCGTGAATTTGATCTACGTGAACTCAAACTCTCCTTCTACGTCTCAAGGCATTTTCTGTCGTTTCTTCTTCACATCGCCGTCGCTTCCGTCCGACGCTTCGCTCTTCTGACGATCGGCTCTGGGCTCGCTGGGCGGCCTCGGCGACGACGACTGCGGCTTGTCTTCCGGCGTCTTTATCTCCTCGGTGGTTTTCCTACGGCTCGAGATTGGCACGTCGCTCAACGCCTCGCGTATCGATTGCAACAAATCCAGAGGACCATCGTAACATTGCTTCGTTCCTGGAAAGAAAATTGATCAGCATTAATTCTTCTACTCGGATGAATTATCGTTCCAAGCGCAAAATTTAATTATTGTCGCGATGTCTGACGAGAATATTCGATGCATAAACCGTAGATTCTAGTTTTTTATTATTTTATTTTTTACGGTGACGTCGGAAGGGCAACTGACTCACCTAAAAAGCTTTTTATCCAAATATCGCCCTCTTGATCTTACTAAGAAGACCATCGTTCTGCTCACCGTCTACATCTTCGTGCACTCGAGTTTGCTTTACGGGACCTAGAAAAAGCAATACGGTTTTCGATAAACGGTACTCACGATGACAAAATGCAAAAAAAAACTTCACGACAATCTTTCCGAGATTAATTTTTTGCCATTTCTGGTCGAACTATGTAAAGCGACGAATAGATTCAGCGAAAACAAATAAATATTGACGGATCGTGGAAAAATTCTCGGCACCACTTTAAGAAAACCGCAGTTGCTTTCTCACAGGTTTTATTCAGAGTAGCAATGGAGTGTACACGGTGGGAACGATAAAACTCTATCGATACTCGATATCCGGAGTGACTCGCGTCGATAATTAGAGGGACAACCGACTCTTCGCAAAATTGTACGTAAATCGAGACTTCTCGATTTATCGGTAAATAATATAAATATTGAAATTAGAAACGAGGGTGCGCTGGCAATTTTCGCCGGGTTTCAGGATTCCGAGGGTTTTCCCTTACCGTCCTTCTTCATGGTTATCCCTTGTATGGTTCCGGGTGTGTCTTTCTCGATTTCGGCGTACGCCTGCATGAGAGCCTTTTGCTTGTCGGTCAGTGTCGTCGGTACGATGATCTTTATATTGACGTAATGATCGCCGTTGCCGAGGCCGTTGACCTTCTTCATGCCTTTGCCGGTCAGACGAATTTTCCCGTGCGACGACGTGCCGGGACGAATCTGAATCGTTTGATCCTCGTAGACTCCCTGAACCCGAATCGTTCCACCGAGGACCGCCTGGGCGATCGAGATCTCGGCATCCGTGTGAACGTCCGGGCCGTCGCGTCTGAAGTAACGCGACTTCTCGACGCGGAATGTTACGAAGACCTCCTTGTTGCCGACTGCCATGCGAATCGTCTGGCCGTCCTCCACTCCCGCCGGTACTGGCACGATTACTTTCTTTCTTTGAACCTGACGACAAATTTGCGATTAAATGTTTTCACATAAATTCCATAAGAATCGAGAATCATCGAAGAAACTACGTTAAATTAAAGAAACTACGAAAAACTAATTAAAGTTATCAAGGACATGCGACTTTTTGGACGCGACAAATAACAATATGAATTTGCTTACGTTTTGTCCCTTGCCCTCGCACTCCAGGCACGGGTACTTGATGTAAACCCTCGAACCGTGACAGTATCTACACGTGGATCTCATAACGAACGGTCCCGTGCTTATAGTCTCCATACCGGTGCCGTTGCACTGCTGGCATTTTGTAGCTTTTGTCCCGATCTCGCAGCGCGAACCCTGGCACTTCTGACAAGTGTCAATGACGTTGAGAATTATGTCCTTGTTGACTCCTCTGGCGGCTTGTCCGAAAGTCAGATTCATAACGACCTGGAAACAATCATCGATTACGATTCAATCTTCACCTTGAATGTACGAAAAAAAAAATTGAACTAAAAATTCAATCTGGACGTTGACGCTCCTAGGATAAAAAAAAATGTAAATAAAAATTAATAGCACAGATTCATAACGACTTGGAAACAATTATCGGTTACGTTTCTGTCTTCACCTTGACTGTACGAAAAAAAAAATTGAACTAAAAATTAATAGTACAGATTCATAACGTCAAATTATTCGATTACGTTTCAATCTAGTCTGGTCTTTCCTACAAAAAAAAAATAAATAAATACAAAAAAAATCAAAATTAATAGCCCAGATTTATAACGACCTAGGAACAATTATCGTTTTTGATTTAATCTGGGCCTTGCCCAGATAAAAATTATTTACCCAGATTAAAACATTAATAGCACAGATTCATGCAAACCTCTTGTGCTGCTCCGAAGCCATAGTTGGAGTCCGCGTAATCGTCCTGAAAATCCGTAAAATTTGCGCTCTTGAATCCCGCGTCGCCGAAGATCTTTCTGAACAATTCTTCAGGATTTATCGTCGATTTGAAATTCCAATTGTGAGCGTAACTTTCGGCTCCGCCGCCTCCCGGCGGAGCTCCCTGTCCCATTCCCATCTGCTCCGAGGTGGCACCCCAGGTGTCGAATTCTTTTCTCTTGGTCTCGTCGCTGAGTACCTCGTAAGCTTCGGACACCTCCTGAAACTTTTTACCCGCATCGGGATCGGTCTTGTTCGTGTCCGGATGATACTTCTTCGCTAGCTGGTAGTAAGCCTTCTTAATGTCTTTGGCCGATGCGTTTCTCGATACCCCAAGAACCTCATAGTAGGTGCGTTTGTTCAGCGCACTGGATCTGTGAAACTGGTGTTTCTGCTGTGCGAATCTATCTATCGTATCTGAAACATTAGAAAAAAAAGAAAATCAATCTTTTTTAAAGTTATACATTTATGTACATAAATTGATAAATTGATCACTCTATAAATTGAATTGGACAATTGCAGCGTGAAAGAAAACTGATTGATGTTTCAGAAAAAAAGAAAAAATTTGATTTCAGAAAAGTTGTACATAAGAATTAAAAAATGTATAATACATAAGCATATAAACTCGTAAATTGATCGATAGACAAATTAAATTGACTAATCACAGAGTTCAAAAAAACTGATCCATCTTTTGGAAAAAAAAACTTCAATTTCAGAAAGGTTGTGCGTCTATGTATATAAATTAGTAAACTGATAGGTGGACAAATTAAATCAACTAATCGTGGAGTCCGGGAAAGCTGATCCATCGTTCGGAGTACATAGGTTCTGGAAATTTCATTTTTGAGGTTCGTTCTTCGACCCGACACTAAAATACGTTAGAGGCAATTACGCACGAGGTATTCGCAAGGACAAGAACACAAGGTCGAATTGCTCTACAGATTTGAACAATTGCCAGCGGGAAGACACATCGTTTAGATAGCGAGGAGGCAAGCGTTTTTGTACACGCCGGGGATATCGAAGCCGTGATGTAATCTATAGTACGAGTGACGGCGTAGCGAGTACGTTACATTTTTCCCTGTTGCTCCTCGTCCAGGCCTCGACACCGAGTGTACCGCTTCCAAATTGTCGCTTGCATCCGGTGCATCGTTGCAACACGTCGCACTGCAATCTGTTCGGTTTACTACTGCTTATAACACGAATACCGCCCGGTCGTAAAATCGCTGCGAGGCTCTTGCCGCTCGCCATGTTGGATGAGAGACGCATGGTCGTTCTCGATCAGATGATCGGGCCGAACTCTGTTTCCCGTTTCGTTCAGAAAGTGCTAGAAAAACATTTTTAACTCGACATGCCGCGTACAGCTAGTCACAGTTGCCCGAAGCTTCGAAGTTTGTCAGCAAGTAAAATTTATCAGCGACGGTCTCGTTTATTTTGTCTGTGAAGAGTATTATTTATCGTTTAAGCGTGCACTTTCGATATAAAAAAGAGCGCTGGGGCGGCAGCGGCGAAGAGAATCTCTTGCTTATCAGCTGGCGCTGGTAACATTGCGATTTAAAAATCGAAACAGGGACGGAAGGGAAAGCGTCTCGGAAGATATGTCCGAATCCCGATGCAGTCGTCGGTAGGCTCGAGCAGGAGAACTCTCCGTTCTTTCGGTCCACAGCGAAAACAATTTGACAAATAAAAAAAATCTTGTTGCCCCAACGACAAAAAAACCTTATCGTTCCAGTGTCCCGCTAAGACGTCGCGCGAGGAGATGAGAATCAAAATGTCGCCGAGGCATCGGTGCGAAGGAAAATAAGATAACCCTCCGATCTGACAACTCGATCGGATGGAGTCGAACAACGAAGCTTCGTCGAGGTCGCTGCCACCGCTCGTCGAAGGCAAAGTTCACGGCTACCTTAGGCTCGTTATCGACGAGATCGTCTGGTCCAGGAGAACTCCCGGCGATGTCACCGTTCTTGCCTCCTGGTGGGGCGAAATTGACAGCGCTCAGTTCAGGTAAATTTTCCCGATATTTTGGCTCGTTTTGACTGAAGTCTGACTCGCCAAAAAAAACAAACCAACTTTTTCAGGTCATTCTTTAATATCAACTTTTCAATAAATAATAATAATATTTATTGAATTTCAATTTCCATGAAAATAACGTTTGTTATAATTATTTCGCACGTTCAACGTAAATTTTCGCGATATTTGTGCCAATTGGACTGACGAGCCAAAAAAAAAAAAAAATTTCAATGTCAATGACGATAATAATATTTGTTGACTTTCAATTACTATGAAAATAGCGTGTGTTATAATTATTGTGCTTAGTTTGGGTCAATTCTTGTAATATTTGTACTGTTTCGACGAAAGCCCTGAAAAGAACAAAAAAAAAAAGAAAAATTTGATGTCAATAATAACAATATTTATTGAATTTCCATTTCATTTAATTACTTTTTTTTGTATAGACCTGCGGACATCAAGAGCGGCGACAACAGATCGGAGCGCGACACAGCCGAGACTTACAGCGTGAGGACAAATTTGGAGCTCTTCGAGGAATATCTGAGGAACTGCGAGACGGTAGAGCTGGTGGCGATTTCGGAGAGGACTCACCAGGTTGTGGGAACGGCTCGAGTCGCCGAGCTGTGCAACCTGCTGAGCGGAAAGTCTTACTTTCAGTATGTGCCCATAATAAACGACAACGGCAGCAGAATAGGCGACATCCACGTCACCATGAAGTTGTCCCCAGTGCCGAGAAACCAGAAGCACGGACCTTCAAAAATAGATTTTTTCGATAGAAAGCGGACAGAGAATATCCTTGCGGATGGTGCGAGCGCCTTTTTGCGAAACTACTCGACGAATCGCGCCGACACCTTCGACCCGGCGAACATCTCATTTCCGTACGAGAACGACGTTCCCATGACGATAAAGAACGCGAAGCAGAGCGAGAATATCTACAGATCGATTCTCAAGGAGCGAATGTTCGATCCGCTGAACGTCCCGCGCAAAGGGATCTCCGGAGTGAACGACAAGCTCGTGGCTCAGGTCGTAGCGCGTGCGCAGAGGCTGCGCGGAGCGATTCTGAAGGAAGCCCACGACGAGGACCCGCTCGCGCTCAGCGCGAGTTCGACGACCGAAAGTCTCCGCTCGGACGGTTCGGCGGAAAAGGAGGCGACGCTCTACGAGTACTTTCTCGGCAAGAGAATGACGCGCTGCGAGGAGAAGAAAGCCCTGGAGACGCTGAGAACGACGTCGCCGTCGGCGAGTCTGATCGATCTCGCGGACGTGACGATTCGTGGCTGCGCGAAGGAGAACGAATTTTCGTCCAGAGAGAAAGTACCGTTCGGTGGCAAAACGATCGAGGATCCCTCGCCGCCGGAAACCGCGACGACTCAGCCTCGAGAAGTCTCTCCGATCGACCACGTCGACAGTCTGAGAATCGCCGTCGAGTCTCTGACTCTGAGCCCAGCCGGTTACCGTCGAGTCCGGTCGTCCTGCTTATCGCGCGGCGACGGAGTTCCGATATCGGTCACGTACTTCGTCCAGTACGACGCGATGTTCGGCAGCGTGAAGCGACCCAACAGGAAGACAACCAACGAGAGCAAACCCGTTAAACTCTGCTCGAAGAAGCAAGTCGGCCAGGTCGTTTATTTCAATCACGACGCCGTCTACGATTTACCGAAGACTTATCTTCACATGGACATGCCCTTGAAGTTCAAGATCTTCAATCGTCACCTCAACCAGCGTACGCCGACCGAGCTCGGAATCGGCTCGATGTACGTCGGCGACGCTGCACGCGCGCCTTCGCTGAGTTCGACTCAGCGTCTCGCGATCGTCAACAAGGGAATGAAGATCGGCGAGCTGAAGGTAACAGCCGAGCTCGGCTGCGACAGGATTCACTTCGGCAAGCAGTTCGTCGAGGCAGTTACGTCGGCGAAGGAGAACATTCCCGTGCTCGACGTTTCGTCGAGCTCGAGCCTCGGGACGGGGAGATTCAGAACGGCGACCGGCATCGAGTCCAACGGCAAGGCGGCGGCCTCGTCGGTCGGGAACAGACCGGACGGTTCCTGGAGCGCAAACAACACCGGACGGGTCAGACAAGAGCCTAGTCAGAAACAGCGGAGCGGCTCTGGCGACAGAGCCGTTCGAGCCGAGGAGCCGAGACGAGACGATTGCGAGGACGTTTTGTTGCACGGCTTGATCTACATAGCTGAGGGAAAGGATCTCGCCTCCTCGAGCTCGTACCTGATATGCAGAGCCTTCTGGCGCGAGGACAGAGCCGCGAGTCGCCTCTGCGAGGAGACCGAGAATCCTTTCTATCACTTTCATCAGCTCGTGCCCCTCATGCACGGCGCCGATCTCCTCGAGCGCACCAAGGACAACTGCATAGTCATCGAGGTTTACTCGAGAGACTCGAGCGGGGTCGACAATCTTCTCGGAATATCGAAACTTCCGGTTCACCAGTTGTACGTCGCCTACAGAGATCCCCAGATTCTTCCGCACCTGCTGCGCTCGAAGTACCCGGTGATAAGCGTCGACGGATGGGTTCCGATAGCCGACCCAGTAACCGGACGACCTTGCGGTCAGCTTCTCGCCCTGGTCGCTCTCGGCACGGCCGATCAGATTGCTCTGCTCGAGATGACCCGCGGACTTCGCGACTCCAGCGTCACTCCGAGGACGATAAGAACCTTCGCGAGAAACGCCGCGGAGCTTCCGGATTCGACGCTCCACGGAAACGAGGCCGTTTGCGGAACTCGCCAGGGTTCCTACGAGAGTCACCGGCAGCTGCACGGGAGATCGAATCGCGAGAATTATGAGAATCTTCACGCCGATCAGGAGACTGGCTCGGAGGATCGGGTGAAGAGCCAGGAATGCCAGACCGAGATAACGACCGTCAAGTACTTCAAGCCTCATGGAGCTGAGGAGGAGCTGGCGAACGAAAATCCGCAGAGTCAGGTTCTCAACGCCATCGTCGACAGACTCGCTCAGGCGTTGAATGTTCCGAAGCCGAGCGCCGATCAAGCCGCGCAGACTGAGATCGATTTTAGAGCTAGAAACTGTGAGGAAAAAACGCGCAAGGTCGACGACATAGAACCTTTGAATCTGCATCCTTCGACGAACAACAGCTTCTCTGGGGACAGCAGCGACGGTAGTCAGCGCGGTAATTTTCATCTCTCGACGGAGATCTACAGGAGCGTCGGTGTCGGAGCCGAGTTCGACGAGGCGGGCAATCAGGGACCGAGTACGAGCTACGCGACCGCCGATTCCATGAGCGTTTCCGGTTTCGGCGGAAGACTTCCGGTGGCGGCCGATCGATCCTCGACGAACTTGCCGGTAGCTGCGGGACATTCGGCTGGCGATACCCGCTTCGAGAACAGACTCTCGACGATCGTCTCGTCGCCGAGAATGTCGACTTCCGCAGGAAACGAGGGACAGGATTCCGATGGGTCGGACGTCGAGAATTCATCGTTTCGCGCTGTTGTCGAGATCGAGTGCGCTCTCCATCTTCCGAAAGTCGAGAAACCGGAGGAGGCGCTGGAACCGTGCACTTACGTGACTTTCCAGAAGGCTCGCAGCAACGGGGACACCCAGTACGGCTCCTACGTCGTCACGAATCTTTGCCCTTTCAGTTGCAGCCCTAAGTGGGACTGGCGATGCGACACGAAGCTCTCCAATGATTTGCTCGATAACGTAAGAAACGAGCCGCTCTTGCGGATTGGATTTAAGAGAGGGTGAAATACCACGGTCGGTAATAAAAACTGTAAACTTTTTTTCACGGTCGGTGATCAGAAAAGTGTCATCGAAGACCGATTACGTGTCAGCTTTTAGCGAAATTTTGATTTTGTCCGTAGATGCTTATATCTGTGAAAAAAGTTGATTGCAGTTTTTGGCATCGACTGCGCAAGGGTTAGGAGGGGGGGGGGGGGGGGTGGTTTTACATGCTCTTAAGAGGAGGCTAAACCATGCCGACTGTGCCGACAATCGTTTCAGGAGGAGAAGAGGCTGATACTGAAGGTCTGGCGCTTGGTGGATCCCGAGACGAGCATGCGAATAGATCTGGAACGCGACGTTGTCATCGGCTTCTCCGCGATCGATGTCTCCGTTCTCACCGTCGGCTTTCCCGTCGTTTCCGGATGGTTTCACGTAATGGATTTCACGGGAAAGTGCAACGGGCAGATCAAGGTGGATTTTGATTATTTTTTGCATTCTTTTTCGATGTTACTTTTTGTCACAATTTTCTTAAACGACTTTATTTCCAGGTCAGCGTAACTCCACTCGACAACATCGGATCGCTCGGAAAAACCACTTGCGCAACAAACACTACCAGACCTCCACTTCCAGACTTCGATCATTCAAATTTCTCATCGCCGTATCCTGCGGATCTGCCGAACAGCGCGGACAATGGTCCGATGAATTCCGCTCGCAATAACGTCGACGATGTCGCTACGAGTCGCGGCCAAGTGGACAACGAACCGATGTTGGATCTCGGTCTAGGCGACGCGTCGATGTCTTTTCTCTCGTTGTCGCTAAAGTAAGTCTCGTGATCGAAACGATCGAAGTCGTGTTGTAGAAACGTAACGAAAACAATTTTTCTGTTGCAGGCAAAAGCTCACGGAGCTCGACGAGATAAAGAAGCGTCTGCAATCGAGGCTGCACGACGTGACCAACACGGCGTTCGACGACGAGTTCGACAACGACTTCGACATGCCGCTCGTCGAGTCCGAGCGCGACAACGTCGACAACGGTAACACCGACGAGCCCGGAAACGCTCTTCGCGACATGGAGAATTGGCGAATGCCGCGAGATCTCACCGAACATCAAAATTCCGCCGAACGCGGTACAATGACGAACGGAAATCGTTGCCACTTCGTCGATGCCGAGATTCAGCGAGTAACGAGCAACAGCAACAGCGCGAGCGTGGACGCGAATTTCACCGACACGGGATATTCGACCAGCTCGAACGTGCAATCTAGCAGAAACGTATCGAACGGCAATCGTTACTCCGATACCGAGGACAATCGTTTCCGTTCGCGTCTGCTGAGCGAGGAGAACAGCAATGGCTTCGAGACTGGTTCGGGCTACGCGACAAGTCCGAATTTGCTCAACGGCCACTACGAGACTCACCACCAGCCGAATATGAGAAACCGAACGGACGTTCAAAACGTGAGAAACTACAGAACCGTCGATCGCGAGGCGCTCGATTTTCGAGCTCACGGCGCCGAGACCGGAAACGTCGGTCGCGACGATCCCTCGAACGAAAGCGAGGACCACCCGATCAGAGGCACGAGAATGCACATAAGTCATCTTCTGGACAAACTCACGACCCAACTGACCGCTGTGCCGCCTCCGACGACCAATCAGCCCATGAAGAGAAACATAATGGATCTCATATCGAGCCTCCGCAGAAACAACAACAATTTCCCGAACGACGTCAAGTGCAATCGCGAGGTAAACGTGCGAACGGTGCCGACCCAAACGGAGACCAATTACGTTCGCGATTCGCGGGTCTCGCAGCTGTCGAACGATTCGACGGGGACTCGAGAGAACGCGCTGGCCAACGATCGCGAACGCGAACTGGACGAAGCCGAGATTCCCCCGAAGACCAAGAGACGCAACAAAGTATCGACGGCCATAAGGGAAGAATTGGCCGCGGACGAGAGCAACGAGACTCACGACTGCGACGAGCTCTCCGCCCATTTGATGACCTCGAACGTTCGACACATGAATCTCGAGAGCATTCTCAACCCTCTTCTGTACACTCATCTCATTCCCGAGGTGCAAAGCGCGAACGGCGGGGCTACCGGAAATTCACGGGAATCGCCCGCTTCCGGTAACACACCGGAAGTCGAGGCCATCGAGCGGCTGGACACGAGATACACGGAGAACTTCAACGCCACGATAAACAACGGTCTGAGCAGACTGAGAAATCTCATGGATGCGGAAAACTCGTCGAGGAACTCCCGCGGAGCTCCGAGCAGCTCGGAGAACGACGAAGTTTTTCGGATGACGCCGTCCGGTGTCTCGGAGAATATTGACGGGAACATCGACGTGACGGTTATTCACAAACCGTGCAACGACGAGCTGATGGCGAGCAACAGCCTGGACTCGACGACGACGATCTCACTGGAGAACGACATGAACGCGGGGACGGAAATCGACGACAACAGCTCTCTGAACTCGACGGACACGTCCGTTTCCGGTGTCTCGCGGCAAGCTCCCGAGGGCGGAAACCCGGCCGAGGAATCCGGCGGACCTGCGATCGTCAAACGGTCGGGGGATTCACAAGATTCTTCGTCGGGGAGTTAAGAAGTCCGAAAGTATTTTACACCTCGCTATACGAACATAACTGATTAGGCCTAGAGAGCTCGGTCGGCGAAGGATCGCGGAGGATTCTTGGCTATTTTAATGTAGAACCGAGCAATCTTGGAACGAGGTATGCTTTTTCTTTCTCAATCGAAGCTTCCGCTGCGCGTTTTATTTTTTATTGAAATTGGCACGGACGGCAATTTTACTAATTGCCGTCGGGCGGATGTACTTCGGGCCTGATGTCGATGAATCTTTTATTAGAGTCTGTAGAATGAAAATTGCGTCTGGAAGGCTTGTCAGTATTTGAAAGTGCAGTTTTCTCTATCAGTATCGAGTATCATTTTTCTTTTTGTTCTCAGCGCTTGAGGGGCGATTCGAGCGCTACAGCGTGGCTGAAAAAAATAACTGCTCGTCATGCGAGTGTTCTTCCGCCGTTGACTGAAAATACCGCGTATACGTAACTATTGTACCGTCTTTAAAAAAAATTATTGAATGCCACACGGAACACTGAATGACGCGCAACATATTCACAGCTCTGTCACAGTAATTATTGAACTACCGATTAACTATAGTCGTTATATTATTCTATGGATTTTACCGCGCATACGTAACGACACGTCGATATTTTTATATAATCATTTTGTAAATATAGATGAACGAAGTAGCCGACGGATAGATTAATGAGATGTGCAGATGTAACGAACGTTGATCAAAATTAATAAAAAAAGAAAATCATCGACTCCAGAATAATTTTTTTAAGAAGAATAGTTTTGACTCCAATTTTAGATTCAACGATGAAATTTTTGCATTGATCATCAATAAACTTTTTGGTGCGTTATTTTTGCGCACAGCGCCTAAACTATCGATCTCAACAATTACAAGAGTACAGGATGGACACATTACGTGACTATGGAATATCGTGACTACGAAGTTCGAGGCTTTGGGAACGTCGATGAGCTGATGTTCTTCGCGTTCGTTCACTGCGATGGGAATATTTTTTTTCTAGTGATATTAGGAAATTATATTCAGTTAATAATATTTTCCCTTTAGTCTTTCAGATAAGCTCCTCTCCTGGCTCACTTCTCGATGTCCCAGGCGTGCGTCAAAATGTTTCTACATTAAAAGCATCGACAATTCTCGGAGACATCACGAGATCAATAAATGCTCCAGCTTTTAAATAATCTTTCACGAAATGCAGTTCGAGTCTGGTGTGCCTCGAGAGTTAAAAAAAATCCTCGACTAATAATTCTATTTTAGATTCAACGATGAATTTTTTATTATTATTAATCAATTAACTTTTTTGTTGCATTCTTTCGGCGCAAAGCGCTTAAACTATCAATCTCAACAATTACAAGAGTACAGGATGAACACATTACGTGGCTATGGAATATATTGGCTACGAAGTTCGAGGCGTTGGGAACGTCGATTCGCGTTCGATCATACCGATCGGAATGTTTTTTATTTTTTTGTTAATAATATTTTCCCGTTAGTCTTTCAGATACGCGCAGAGATAAGCTTCTCTCCTGGTCCACTTCTCGATGTCGCCGGGGTGCATCAGCCAGACCTTCGCGTCCGTACCCTCGTGCATGTGAATCTCCGAGCAGTCGCGTAGTTTCTGCATTAAAAAGGTCGACATTTCACAGAAACTCTACGGATAAGTATAAGGATTAATAATTGCTCGATCTTGTAAATAATCTTACACGAAATGCTTGCAGTTCGAGTCTGGTGTGCCTCGAGAGTTTTCTGCGCTCTTCGGTCATGCAGGGACGACAGAGGAAGACCTGATTGTTCGAGTGCCAATAATCACCTATCGGCTTTTCACTGCACAGCTCGCAGACGTCGACGTTTCGTTTGCAGCATTTTATCTCGACGCCGAGCTTCATCTTCACCTTACCACCGAAGCTGTGCTCGAACAGTATTCTTCTCTTTACCGGATCCACATTTTTGTACAAACCCGGTCTGCCAAAAAAAGCAGATCAATTGTTACAAGTACAAATCGATAATTGCAATTTAATTTAATTTAATTTAATTTAATTTAATTTAATTATAATTGCAATTTCGGACGACCCTGAAGATATTTGCACGACATCAAATTTCATCTCTGGCAAGTCTCGGTCAATGCACTGCTTTGGAAAAACAAATTCTTCACTCGTAGAATTTTATTCGCCAAGTGAACTTCCCCGATCGAAGTTCGTGCTATGCGAAACGCAGCCGTTATAATTCGGTGAAATTTAGTCTCGTGCAAATATCTTCAGGGTCACAATTTCCGCGCCTCTAATCGGTTTCGTACCCTGGATTTTTGTTTACAGATACGGTTCTTCTCTTCGCCGTGGACGCGAACGGGTACTTGAGAGTCTTGACTTTGGCAGGAAAGCTGCCGATCGAGTAATCGCCCGGGGCTGGAAAATCCTCGCTGTGGGAAACTGGAGCGCCGAACCTCGCGAGACCGCTGTACCCTTTTTTACTGATGCTTACCGAACTCGGCTAAAAAAAGTCTCTTTTCATTCGCTACAAGGCCTTTGGAACTACGAGATATGAATTTTCACCTTTTCCTTTATAGTCTTAAATGCCTCAGAAATATTGTATTTTCCAGGTCCGATGTTGGGAAAATCTTCGGCCGTGTAATAACGCATGAACGGAGTCATGCAGCTCTTGGAGGTCGTGTCTCTCGGACGTCCCGAGCCGAAACATATCTTCGCCTGATCTTGCTTCCTCACCACGTAATCGAAGCCTGAAACGCGAGTCTTACGTCTGCACAAGAAAATTCATACCTCGGAAGAAAAAAAAATTAGCGAATACAATTTTCGCTCGGAGGAAGCTTAAGTGAGTATATCTATGCGGAGTGTCCGAAAATCTCTGTGTGCGAACGAAGCGATGTGTCTCCGTGCGAAAACACACCGGCATGCGTGGTCGATCGCGTGTATCGATATTATTATACTTAAGCCGCAGAGAGAGAGGCAGCAAGCGGCACATGCATGCGCGCGAGCACACAACGCACACGTACCGTCCCGACATACCCACATTATAACAGAGCGTAATAACTTCGAGATAATTAGAAGTGGCCTCGCGTGGGTGGATCGTTACTACTCGTTAGGGCGCACGACGCCCTTTACCTCGCCGATCCACCACATTACTATGGCAACCACCAATACAGAACTTCGTCAATCGCTGATTATCGACTGAAATGCTCTCTCTTTATACCATTTTCATTCGATTTAAATTAGGTCGGCGGAAGTCGCGGCCCGACCGGCGCTCATTCGTTCGGCGGTTTGAAAAGTCGTGAGCAGAAACTTCGTACAATTTATCGCGGTGATTATCTCACCTTCCATCTCTGGGGGACGGGCGTGGAATAATTGCATTCGATCCAAAGCGTCAAAGTTTGTGGAGCAGCGTGAGAAGCACGAAATTATTTCGTGCCATGCCTGCGGTAAGTTCTTGCGGGAAAGTTTTTGCGACGATTAGAGGAATTGTTTACCGAACTTTGGAGAAGTTCGTACAAACTTTATTCTCGAGAGATATTGTTTTAAACGTCATTGATGTGTCAGAGGGGGAAAAAATCGCAAACTATCGTGCGATGGATGGAAGCGCTCTTTTGATCAAGCTAGCAACTTCGATCTTCTTATCTGGCTTAAGGAGTGTCTGTTATTAATAAAAATTCCTTCTACGATCGCATCGACGGTGCGTGCAGTAAATAACTTTCGAAATTACTAGTGTAAACTACTTTTTGTTGGTTCGGATAAATAAATGACATTCCCTCGACCGGAAGTTGCGACAGTGTCTCGCTTGACTGCCTCGGACGGCGGCAGCTTCGTTCTCACTTTATATTGTAAGATATTCTAAGAAAGTCGTCACGATACGTTTATAATGTGGTGGGTTTGTATGCACGATACACTCGAATACACTATCGTTGCTCATACCTTGACTGATTTTAATTACAACTAATCGACCGATACATCGTTAGATTTATAAATTCATTACGATTTTCGAAAACGAAGATCATCAGTGGCGCTGTTTCGAGCAAATCCGCACCGTCGTCACCCGAATTGATCTCCCGTTTTACAATTAATAAAGTTTAAAATTAAATTCGCTGAAATTATCGAAACAATCATTTTTCGTCCAAGCGCTCTTTTGATCAAGTTAGCAACTTCGAACTCACAATCTGGCCCGAAGAGTAACTGGTATTGATAAAAATTTCGTCTACGATGGTTTTGACGGTGCATACGTCAAATAACTTTCGAAGTTATGAGCGTACTCCTTTTTGTTGGTTTCGATAAATAAATGACGTTCCCCTACGACCAGAAGCTGCGACAGTGTCTCGCTTGACTGCCTCGTAAGGCGCCAGTTTCGTTCGCACTTTCGGGTGTTGTAACATATTCGTCTCGATCCGTTTATAATGTGGTAGGTTTGTATCTACGATAAACTTGAACAGACCTTTGCATCCAATTTCTTCTATGGAGGAGGGTTTATTATACCTCGTTTGATTTTAATTCAAACTAATCGGTCAATACATCGTTACGATTTATAAATTTGGCGGGCTTTACCAGCGCCATCTTCGAACACGAAGCTCGTCAGTGGCGCTGTTTCGATCAAATCCGCACCATCGCCACCTCAATTAATCCTCCGCTTTACAACTAACAAAGTTTTACATAAATCTCGCTAAATCTATCGAAACAATAATTTTTCGTCCAAGTTTTGCAGCAAAGTTTTAACGAGGCGACCGCTCGAGCGACACCGGCGAAAAATCCGCGTACCGGAAGTGCCGACGGGTCTCGATGTCGATCAGCGTATTAGCCAGTAGCCTCGGCCAGGTCGATGGTGTTGTCCGTACCTACGGTCCGTCCGTAGCCGTCTTTGCCTCGCGATGCGTCCGCCGATGTGTGTTTCTGCACATGGCCGTGCCGTCCGACGGGCCATCACATCGCTCCACGACTATCCGAACTTTTTCACCGGTAAAACCACTCGGCCGGCTCGCCCAGAGCCGCGTAAACGAACGCACAATAATTCCTAATATATTTAACGAATAATTTAGATACGTTTCGTGATTTTATATTGATTATAATTCGAGTGTCGAGAAACCGATTGGCCGGAGGGTGAGGGGGGGGGGGGAGGGGGAATAAGAGAATCGTGCAGTAACCCGCGTTCGGCGTTCGGTCAAGCCGAGAGTACGCAACTGACTACGAGCAGAGATCGCAACGCATTCGTAACACTGGCGTAACGACTTCGTCGAGACGCGATCACGATGACGTTTACAGGCGTTCGCAAATTCGACGGACGAACTTTCAGTCGCAACTACGCATATTTTTTTTGTTCTCATTTTTTTTTCTTTCTTGCATTCTATTATCCCTCTCAGGATCATCCTCGACGTAACGCCGCGAAAACAAAACCGCGTTTCTCAAGGACACGCTGACGAACGGGTCAACGAATCGACCGTACGGAGCGTAGTGCTCCGCTAATCTCAAATTCGACGGTTTTCTTTTTTTCTTTCATACTTTTTATTAGGTTGAGTTTTTTTTTTTTTTTGTGCTCGACATTTTTTTTTTTGCACCGGTATCGGCGCTCACGTCGAACGGGTTTAGCGGCAACGGCCGATTATTTTGCCCCAAAGCAATTTCGAGTTAAACGTGACCTTCCTTAATTTTTTTAGTTTTTATTTAAATTTTTTATAAAAAAAAATTCACTCATTTATAAATTGATTGTGTAAGCTTACTTGTATAATTTTTTCCCAGATAAACTGTACTATATAACGCATCCGCCATGACTACCTCCTCGGAAGATGTGCTCATGCAAGTCGGCCAGGTGCGCTACAAGAAAGGCGACGGCACGCTCTATGTCATGAACGAGAGGATAGCTTGGATGCTGGACAACAGAGACACAGTGTCCGTCAGTCACAAGTACGCTGACATTAAATGTGAGTTCAAAGATCGTTCTGTGAAGAATGTTGGACTATACGTGTATATAGCACTTATAGTATTATTCTGGTTTTGCAAATAAACGATATATTGTTTATTCGCAAAACTAGTTACACTGGCACATTTACATCCTGACCGCTCACAACTCTACCAGAAAGTAAAAAAACTACCATAATCAAAATAAAACTCTAGTGGACTTAAAATAAAAATCTACGAGAATTGAAATAAAAATCCACCAGAATGACAATAAAACTCCACCGGAATGCAAGGCTAGACAGCCTTGTCTTCTATTAGTTTTATTTTGATTCTGGTAGAATTTTTTTTCTTTCTAGTCGAGATTTTGGTAGAGTTATAACACGATGATAAAATGACAAGTTCAAATCGGAGACACCACAAAGGAATTTCCAAAAAAAAGTTGTTTACACTGACCGATTAAAAAATACACAGTATCTATAACATTGAATGGAAAAATTTCCAAATGTTCTTTAATATATTCTCCCTAAATAATTATCCGAAATAATTGAGGCGTAAGCCCTTAAAAAAAGTTATTAAAAAAAAAATTTAATTTAGTAATACTGAGTAAAGATTGAACAACTTTTTAAAATTTTTAGTACAAAAAATATCACCGGATGGAAAGTCGAAGATACAGCTGCAGGTGGTCCTGCACGACGGCACGTCGTCGACGTTCCACTTCGTGAACAGAAACGGTCAGGAGGCGCAGATAAAAGATCGCGACGACGTCAAGGAGTTGTTGCAGCAATTGCTGCCGAAATTCAAGAGAAAAGTCAACAAGGAGCTCGAGGAAAAGAACAAGTGAGAAAATAATTTAATTCAACAAGCTTCTGCCTCTCGTACCGTCTCGTGGAACAATTTTTTTCAACACCGATATCCGTTTGATCAGATTGCTGCAGGAGAATCCAACGCTACTGCAACTTTACCGAGATCTCGTTATAACGCAGGTGATAACGTCGGAAGAATTTTGGAATCAGCACGCGGCGGCTTACACTCAGGCGAAAAAGTGCCAGCGTCAGGAGATCGGCGTCAACAGTGCCTTTCTCGTGAGTCGGCGCAACGAGATTAAAATTAAATCGATCGAATATCCGTTCGAAATTATTCCATTAATCACTCCATTTATTAAATGTTTTAATTCCATTTATTAAATGCTTAAATTCGATTCGGTAAATATTTGAATTCCATTGATTAAATGCTTAAATTCCATTTATTAAATGCTTACATTTCATTGATTAAATGCTTAAATTCTATTTATTAAATGTTTGAATTCCATTTATTAAACGTTTAATTTTTTTTAACCAGGCTGACATAAAACCGCAGACCGACGGCTGCAACGGTCTCAAGTACAACCTCACCGCGGACATAATAGAGTGTATATTCAAGACGTATCCGGCAGTGAAGAGAAAGCATCAGGAGAACGTGCCTCAAAAAATGTCGGAGCCAGACTTCTGGACCAAGTTCTTTCAGTCTCATTACTTTCATCGCGACCGCATAAACGCCGGGACCAAAGATCTATTCACCGAGTGTGCCAAGATCGACGATCAGGAGCTCAAGAAGGACATACAGACTGGTATAAACGATCCGCTGGTCGACATAACGTCGTTCGAGGACAAAACTGTCGACGATTGTTTTGAGAACGACAGCGACAAGCACGAGAGGAAAGCGGACAACATTCATCAGAGTATGATAAAGCGTTTCAATCAGCACAGCATTATGGTTCTGAAAGCGAGCACTGCCAAACAACAGACATCGCAAGCTACAGCTCAACCGCACGTTAACGGTTCGGCGTCGTCCGCCGCTGGCAAACATCCACCGGCTCCGAGTCCACTGGAGGATCAACCAAAGACTAAAAAAGTAACGACCAGCTCGGATAAAAAATTACTCCAGCATCGATTGCTCTTCGAATTTGTTTTCTAACTTTGTCTATTTTTTTATCTCGCGCACAGCTTAGAATACAAGAGAAGTTGGTATACGACGATCTCGACGGAAGCCTCGACTACAAATCCAAGTACACCGGTGCGCCGTTAAACTTAACTCACGTCGATAGATATTTGCACGGTCCTGTGCCGGGAAGCGTCACAACGGAAGCAACGACCGAGGAACTCCAGAAGACGCTCGGCGAACTGAAACGCGACGCCGCCAACTGGATAAACGGAAACAGCTTGCCTAGGCAACCGTCCGGCTCGCTGGTCAGCTCTTCGGCCGCTGTGTCGGCTCTTGGCGAATTGACACCCGGCGGGGCTCTCATGAAGGGATTCCGCGAGGACAATGTCGGCCGTGAGTTTTCTCGTCGAATGATATTTAAAGAAAAAGAAACTACAACTTTGAGAGTTGATTGCCCAATTACAAGGAAGATACGTTCTTCAGCCTAACCAACCATGTGAAACAAGTATTATCGTTTGTTTAATCGAAACCGAGTATAGCACGTTCACTACAACGTTATTTATTACACTCGGTGGGAAAATGGCAGTTTTACGCACGCTTCGGGTCGCATAATACCTATTTTCACATCTTGTGAAGTAAAATGTAGTACGATACGCGCGTGTAAGTCGTTTCTGAACTCGCGTGACGGCAAACTCACACTCGACAGAAAAAGTTTTTTCGTACTGGTATCAAAATTTACTATTTTGTAAAACATACACAAAAAGTCCCACATGTTGTGCCCGTAACGCATGGTGAAAGTGAGGCTTTTTAGTGAGGCGATCGCGAAAAATACTGCGCGTGCGCAGATCACACTAGTTATTTTTTCGCACACTTTTTTGTATATTTATTACAAAAGGTACGATATTCGGTTTTTCTTTATTTTTATTATAGCGTATTTTATCCCTCCACAGAATTAATACCAAAGGACTTGGAGAAGGAACTACGTAACGTATACGTGTGCACGTGTGAGCTACTGAATCATTTTTGGCGAAGTTTTCCCCCTACGACACCGCAACTCGAGGAAAAGGCTGTGAGAATGCACGAGGCATTGCACAGGTTTCATTCGGCGAGGCTCAAACCCTTCGAGGTACGTCGAGAAATCGAGATTAAAAACTTTTTGTTTTTAGTTGACTGCCCATGTCGAGATCGTAAATTTATCATTCCGTATTGCTTTCCGTAGGATCGAGTTCAGAGAGAGTTCTCCGCGGTAAGTCAACACTTGACGAGTCACTTGAATCAGCTGTTGAACACGGCGTACAGAAAGTTCGCTGTCTGGCAACAGCGGAAGATGCAGATGAGGTAGCCAAGACTCGACGCCCTAGTCGGAGCTACGTAATGTATAAGTTAAAAAACAAAAACAAACAAAAAAAAAAAATTGAAGCAAGCGTACGAGAGCAATATCAACGATCCTACAGTGTTATTGCACTTTTGTAAAACTGTTACCGTAAAACTAAAAAAAAAAAAAAAAAAAAAAAAAATGGTATTCGAGGGATCATCAGTGTGACGCGTCAAAGCCAAAGTGGAGTCGAGAGATCGTGGTGTCGTAGTAGCACGCGCGTCTTAATTCGCAACGCGTATCGATCGTCCTATTTATTGATTTAGCTTTGTCCGTTTGTCGTTGGTTGAAAGTTAATTCGTCGACGAATGGACGTTACGTAAAGGCGATGCTCTCGAGCTGTGCCAACCCCAATATTTTTTCTTTTCTTCAATTATTTTGCACGTAACTACAGATTCCTTTGTCGCATGACACGAGACTTGTATCCATTTATTTATTATTTAAAAAAATGATTCTCCCGCGTCTCGTGCGAATTTTGTCCGCGAACGAGACTCATCTGGTCGACGGACGAAACGCCGAGGAATCGGAAGACTTATAGTCACGATAAATTTAACGGAGAGTAGAAGAGACAAAACGAGGACCGAATATTTCCATCTTTTTTACCGCGTATAGTCACGTACTGTCGGTTACTCTTCAATTATTTTCCGTCATTGAGTTCATACTCGATAATCTGTGAAACGGAAGTTAAATTCGCGAAACTGCATCGATACGCAAGCCGCGCAAATTCCGGCATACTCAAACTAAGTGTCTTAAACGTTGTATTCCTATTTTGAATAACGATGATTCGTAAAAAAAAAGAACACCAACTCCGTTAAGGGAAAACAAAAGAATGAATATTAACGTTCCTGTCTGTCTAGTGATCATAGCGATGGTAGGAAGGTCGAACAAACGAGTGAACGGAGAGTCGCTCGAGGAATGAACAACCTTCTCTACTGACGATAGAACGATATCCAGTTACAAAAAAAAAAGTAATAATAATAATTCGGTAGCCGCATTATTCGTAATCACCAAGTTATATCATTATTAATTATTATTGATTATTAAATACGATGAATGATTATTGCTACTATTATAAATATATTCTTACATCATCATTGACACCGAGCCTATGAATTGAGAATTCCCGTAGCTTCCGTACACGATTGATCGTACGGTAAGTTTATCTGAGGAGGAGCCACGTCGTTTTGCCGACTATCGGCGGAGTCGTTATATGTCCGAAAGTCGTGTGTCCGAATGCACTTCATCCAAATAGTCAAACTTCCGAAACTTTATTTTTTCGAATTGTCAAATTTTCCAAGCTTTATTATATCGAATCTTCATTTCAGCGAGCGTTACTTTTTGGAAGTAATTGGCCGAATGTTAATCCTGCGAATCGTCATTTGACCAACGTCATTTTTCCTGAATAATAATTTCACCGAACGGTATTTTCCCGAATGGTTAAACTTCTAAACGTCAAGTCCGAATCGCCAATAAACCAAATCATGAAATTGAATAATATGACCGGTCTTATTTAGTCTGTTCTAGTGAGTATGAATGGCCTTGTTTAATCTGGTCTAGTGATTCAGTATACGAATCGATTCGTATAAATACTATTCGTAAGAATGATGATTCGGCGACTTGAACTTTGAAAATTTACGGATTTGGGGAAATGAAGTTCGGGCAATTACTATTTCTGAAGAGTAACGTTCACTGAAATGAAAATCCGAGATAATAAACTCGGATAAAGTATCGGAAATTTGACAAATCGGAAAAATAAATATTCAGGAATTTCACGATTCGGAAAAATTAAGTTGCGAAAGTTTGACTGTTCGGATGAAGTGCGTTCAAAATCGTATGACTTTCGGCCGATTGCAGGTTCAGCAAAATGATGTAGCTCCATCCGAGGACGAACGACCGACGAATTTCGAGATAAATCATCGACGCTGCGCGGATCATCGGTTTAATCCTAATCAACGGGAGGGCAGTACCTTTCGCCCGTGAGAGGATTTCGTATGGACCTGTGGAATTCGGTTAGCTCGGAGGTTGCCACCGTAACAAAACCTTGAGGAGCCACGACGAGACCGGAACGAGAGGGGAGGGGAAAGGTGGCGGAGGTGGGTCCTGTCTGCAAAGGAATCGTCGAGTAGGGCGGAGCGATTCCAAGGTCGAATATGCCTATCGCGAAATGTCCGTGAAGGAGGATGCGCGCGCACCCACGAAACTTCTGCATTTCGCGGACCGCGGTGTTGTTCTGCACTGCGTGGATCGCTGCAGAACGATAGAGCAGGCTGGATCAATTATAACCGAGGGATGCGAAGGTTTTTTTTCATCAGCTGATTCGATCGATTTATTCGATACCGGAAGTCGTCTAGATTGTACATCTATGAGAAAAAGGTTCGACGCGCCCAA
Source organism: Ichneumon xanthorius (assembly GCA_917499995.1). Classification (NCBI taxonomy): domain Eukaryota; kingdom Metazoa; phylum Arthropoda; class Insecta; order Hymenoptera; family Ichneumonidae; genus Ichneumon; species Ichneumon xanthorius. The sequence continues at coordinate 10,820,194 of OU824205.1, read as the reverse complement.
AGTAGATTTATCGCGAGCTGTGCAAAGGCGGATAAGCAGGCTTAGTAGCGATCGAGATAAAAAATGCAAAGCGAATGTCCAACACGCAGTGCCGGCGATATCGCAAAGCGAAAAGAAGCCGGGTCGATCTTTCGAGAAGTTCCATGGCCCTGAGCGAGTTTAATCCTTCCGAAGCGAATCATAATCTTCGATCGAGCTCGCCCCTCGCTAATCGACGAAGCTCAACGTCACGGGATCGAGATTCTTCGAGCCGGTAGAGGATCTCCGTGTCCGGCACGCACACGCGGATCGCTCGCTTCACCCTGTGTACGTCTCGAGCTTCGGACCTCTCGGCTGGTAGAAACGATCGGAGGGAGGGTGGCGAGGATCAGGCGAGTGGTGGGGGTAAAACACTCAGTTACGTCTCGCGCTGGAGAAGCGAGCACCCGGCAAGGAGCAAAACACGTTGTATACAGTTCTATCCTTTCGGAGTATCTCGCGAAGCTCTCGATTCTTCTATTCAATGATAACTGATGCATAATTTTCAAATTGCGAGTGATCGATAGTTTGAAAAATTAATGAACAAGTAGCGACAATAAGATTATAACAAATCTTCGATCGATCTATCTAGCCGATTCAAACACATGTGCGTTGGAACTTTACAATAAAATTTGTATTTCTAATAATTTTTTTTCCAAATTTCAGAAGATTTGTAATTTTAATATCTGGTATTTTTATTTTCCGAAAAATAGTAAATTAATGTTCAAGTTAATGTAACTAATGTAAGCAAATTTCAAGTTCCAGTACTTAAGTTCACAATTAATATTTACAGTATAGTTAACAAAGCCTCGATCGCCTGAGACTTTTTTATTTCAAAACAATTGGCTGTCGTTCTAAATTTATTAGCGATTTAACGTTCCTTTATCAATAAGCAATCCGAGTGCGGCGCGTCGAACTACGGACCTGGAGGAGCGCGCGTGGGTGGATCCAGCCAGATCTAGCATTGTCCCCCCCTCCGCCCGAGAGGTGGGGGGTTATTACGACCGCGAGAAAACGCTTCCCCTCCCTCCTCATTGTTTGAAAAATCCCGCCTGCTCCCTCCGGCCCCCCCGAATCGATAGATGGCGCACTCTATTGTTGACTCCGATCAAAATGGCAGCCTGTAATGGGACACTGCGATGTGCAATGTTGCTCTCGCTAACGTGCGCGATAAATGTCCCGCGTTACGTTGATTCGACCCGGTAATTGACCGAACGACAGGTCCGCTCCGTCGTGCACACGAAAATACGATTCAACGACGGAACATGCGAGAATCAAGATTCGGACGCGCGACTCCCTCGTCCAGTCTCGTGTTCGCCTATCACCGATTGTAGCCATATTTACCCTGTTATCCGGCGAAAAGTTTATTCGCGAAGTTCGCCTCCGAACGAGACGGATAGACGAGAAACTTTTCAGCGATCGCTGGTCCACGGTGTTTTATTTCACGCGGCCCGGAGCGCTCGATGAGATTTTCGACGAGGAGCCGCCGTCCGGTATTTTCCTGTCAACCCGCCGCGCCGAAGTGCCGACGAGCTCCCGGAGTCGGACCAGTGCACGCGAAGACTCCCCTCGGTACTTTTCACAGGGACGTCTGCCAATCTCCGCCGATCGTCCGGAACGCACGACGATTTTCGGATCTATTCGACGAGGCTGTAAACGCGCTGAGGCGCGAGTTTGACGACCAATAATATACTGGAATCTGCTGGAACTTCTTTGCGAAGGAAATTTAACGATACATTGCTAACAATGCGCAAAAGTTTACAATGGCCATTGTCTGAAGAGGTAATTTTTTTTTTATAGAGAAATTTTAATCGACGCCACGAAGGCCAATATTTTTGTGATATTTTTAGAACTTACGGAATCCCTTTGTTTTGCAGACTAAGATGGAAGAGCGTTGCTCGTTAGGAAGGAGGATATATGCATGAGAATCTGATTGAAACACTTTTCCGGGTGGAAAATATTGATTCGGAGGAGAATTGGGCTCAAGGATTATGTTATGTACGATCAGGCAGCCAGGCGCATATTTTCGCTGAGAAATACCCTGCGGCAGGCAGGCTAGGCACCCTGGTGCCTATCGTGGGTGATGGATCCTGTTGGTCCATGGTAAGAATCTTAAAAAAAACAAACACCTTTTTTTTGCAATTATTTATTGACGGAGTAACGCTTTTAGACAGAACTTAAAAATTGAGAACTGAAAGCACAAGGCATATAAAAAAACAATTTTTAATAAAAAAAACTGGAAGCTTAAAAAATTGCAACTATTGTAATTTTCTATTTACTTCACACTAGTGCCATTCTTATTATTACTAAATTATTATCCGGCTATCGTTTACCAACAAATTTCTATGGTTATAAATCCTGTTGATCCATGGTAAGAATTTCAAAAAAAAGTAAAAAAAAAAAAATTGTACGCTCAGAAAATTGCAACTAGTATCATTTTAATCTTCGACTAAATTCACAGCATTTACATTGTTATTATTACTTTATCACTGTCCCATTATCGTTAAGTTAAGAATGTTCTAATTACAATGAAATTTTCTATTATTTTTTTCTCTACAAAGGTACGCGTCGTACAATCGTTTGGCTGCGGGCTGCGCGGCAGGTAGTTTCCAGCCATCGGTTTCCTCGCCGAGCGGTGAATTCGTGACCCATCATTTGGCGACATCGGCGACGCAGGCCGTGCCGTCGACGACGACTTCCCAACTGTTGCTGCAAGCCGCTCACACGACGGCGACACTGGCCGGTCAGCCCTCGCCGTTCAATCCCGGTGGATTTCTCTCCCCTCCGCCGGTCGGCTACGAGGTGTTCTCTCCCCTGTTCCATCATTCGAACACGAAGCAAGCGCACTATGCCGCGCAGCATCGCCAGGCATTGGCGCAGGTCCAGCAGCAGCAGTCTGTTTCCAGCGCGAAGCAGACCACGACTCCGGAGCCCGAAGTGCCGGCACTACGGGAAAACTACAGCGCGGCTCATCAACAACAGCAACAACAGCAGCAGCAGCAGCAGCAGCAGCAGCAAGCAAATTTTTTCGAGCACCATACGCAGGCCTCCTCGCCCACGGCTTCGACTCTGGCCTGGAGTCATCAGAGCAACTCTCAGCTACCGAGTCCCTTCGGTATTTTGCCTCACGAGAGCGTCGTCCCTTCCTCGCCCGGGCCACCCTCCGCCAAAACCGGCGGCGCGGCCTACGAAAACACCTTCAACACCCACTTCACAGCATCCGGTCAGCCGATAAACAACCTCAACTCCCAACAGTTATCCACATCGGCCGTTAACGCGAACGATTTTAAGTCCTCGAATTACACGGACGCCAGTAAAAAATCCGCCAGTGCCGTGAGAACGACTTCGCCGACCGTGGTTGCAAAAAACTCCGTCTCCACCTCGCCCGTTGCGACGACCGGTCAAGCCTTCTTTCAGCAAGTCTCCGGGACATTCGGCGCCGATGCGCTGAGCGCCAACAGCTACAACAGCGCGGCGAACGACGCTCAAGCTCCGAACGCCAAAGTTCAGGCCTCCCTGCAGCAGCAGCAGCAGCAGCAGCATCAGCAAACCTGCATCGTCTCCTCGCCGAGCAACAATGCCGCGAAGGAGTACAGAATCCCGCAGCCGCCCGCCGGAGCGAGGACGAACGCTCCGACGACGATATTTCTGAACACCTCCGTGCGCTCCGCCGCCTCGCAGGTTCAAGACAAAAACACCGTGGCCCGAAACTTCGCCTCGCCGCCCGGCAAATCCCCGTCGAACGCTCAGCAGGCCGTTCAGACCAAAGCCCAGACGAAGATCTATCCGGAGATCGGGAGTCATCCCGATATTCGAAGAAACGACACAGTTCACGAGAACAGTCAATCCTCGCCGATAAGCTTCTCGATAATGGACGCTCGTAATCTGAACTACCAGACCAACAGCGCGAACAACTGCACCAACAACGGCAACGGCAAAATCGTCAGCAATCAGCGAACGACGCCAAACAGCAATCTCCAGTCTCAGCAGCAGCAATTTCACGTTCTCAATCAGCAGCAAGCGACGCCTTACAGACACTACTCGACGGGTTCACAGAGCGACTCGGAGTACCATCATCCCGGTAGATCGAAGTCGACAGCCTCGACGGACTCGGCCTACTCGTCGAACAATTCGACCCAGAACGGTCCCGACTGCAGCGTCGTCGTGCCGCGAAGGCCCAGCCCGTTGCAGGCGCACTCACAGGCGAGTCCGCTCGGTCACGTGCCGAGTCCCGCTTACCCGATGTACAACAGTCCCATGACGACGATGTCGTCGCCCTCGCCGCTCCAGCAGCACAACGAGAACAACGGAAACAACCATTGTCCGAGCGGAGCGAGTTACAAGGCGACCGTCGTTCAGCAGCAGCAGCAGCAACAAGTCACGCCGCCTCTGGACGTGACCGTATCGAGGCCCGCCTCGCAGGGACAAGTCGCTTACTCCTCGGTGATAACGAGAGTCCTCGCCAGCGCCGAGAACACCAAGACGAGTTACGCGACGGAGAATCGCAGTTACGAGAGGCTCCAGGAGTTCGGACAGAAGCAGCAGCAGCAGCAACAGGTGTGCTGGGATAACGAGAATCGTCAGGGAAACGCGAACAGAAAATTCGCCGTTGCGGCTTACGCTGCCACTGCGGCCGAGATAAATCCGCAGAGCCTTCCGGCCCAGCAGCAGGCTCAGCGAGTCATCAACATATCGGAGAGACAACAGGCCTACTTTGACTCCAATCAGGTGACACTGCAGGATTTGAGCAGCTGTCGGGGCGATCCGATGAGCATCGTGAAGAATTTGCAGACTCTGCAGCAAGGATCTTGTCAGGTGCAGCAGCAGGCAGCGACGACGAGCGCGCCAGGCGAACAGCAGCAGAAGCAGGTCGAGGACAGACAACGAAAGGGCGAGACACCGAACAAGAAGAGACGGAGCTTCGAGAAAGCCGGTCACGCGTCGTCGCTCAACGACCTCGCCGGTGCGGCAGCTATGACCGAGTACGTAGGCAGAATTCCACCGCCGGCTCATCACAATTCGAATCAGCAGACGCAGAACGGCTACTTCGATTTTGAGAGGTGGAATCTCGCACCTCCACCGGCGAAGATGTTCACCGGGTCTACGACCGCGTTCGCCAATCAGACGACGCTTCATCACGCCGGAAATTTCGTAGGCAATCCGGCGCATCAGCATCAGTCGATAATGGTTCCGCATCATCACGCGCCACCGCCTATTCCGTACTTTCCGGCTTTTCACATACCCTCCGGTCATCATCCTCATCACTCCCACGATTATCAGACCTCGGTCGAGATAACGCCGATCGCTTTCAACGAAAATTCGGCGCCGGCTCAGAACTCCTGTTATCAGGAGTTTCGCGACGATCAGCCTAAGGTCATCGTGCCGAACATCGAGGAGGAGCTCGGGTTTCTTCAGCACAATCAGCTGCCGATTCCCTGCGCCAATCAGATCAATCGGGATATGAAGGGAACCGGCAAGGATCCCAATTCGGGTTTTATGACGAGCTATCTGAAGTTCCTGCAGGGCGAGAGGGAAACCTCACCACCGCCCGCGGTGCGCGGCGCGAGGAGAGCAACGTGGAACAAATCCAAGCCTTACGTTCCTCCGGTGACGAGGAAAATCAACGAAGCCTCGACCAACGGCGAAACGGCCAAGAGTCAGACTGACAAACCGTCGTCGACGAAAGACACACCCGCGATTGACTACGCCAACGATCCGAGATACTTTCCGCTGCCCAAGGAGAGGAAGAAACTCACATTCGACTCGAGCGACGATGGATTCACGAGCGATGACGATTTTCCGTTCTCCACGAAGAAGACGGAGAAGAAAACCTGCGCAGGGGCGACCGTGGCGAGCGTTGATCAGGCGAAGGTCGAGGTCGCTCCGAAAGCGTTCGTCAAGAGAAAGGGAAGACCTCCGAAACCCGGAGGGCCGGCCGATAGGAAGAGGAAAGCCGCTGCGGCCGCGGCCGAAGCTGCTGGAGGCAAAACGCCCAAGAAATCGAGCGAAGGTTGTTACATCATCTCTCGTCATGGGGCCCTAGCGGTCCTTCAATTCCTTCGAGTCGAGACAATATTTTCTGATAACTTCTTTCTTTTGCTTCCTCATAAAGGAAGCGTTTTCGTAATAGGAACAAATTCGGGGTTTTAATGTTAGGGTACTTAAAATTGTCTAAAATATCGAGAAATGGGATTTTTAGATGAGATCCGGATGTATGTGGGTATGTGACAGATTTGCATCGTTTAAAACGGCTGTAACTCGGAAACGGTATGAGACAGCGAGTCGAAATTTGGTACACCAATAGAGTAGTCAGATAGCTTCGTTCGGTGCTATTTTCGTGAAGATTGAGGCCTAATTGGAGATTTTACGCGAATTTTTGATAATCCTCTGTGGTAGCTCTAACTTGCGTTAATTTTGAGCCGTCGTCCTAAAACTACACACAAATATACTAGATTGGAAGCCAACAGTACAGAAAATGCTTTCTCATAGAAGAACCTTCGCAAAAACAGGAACATCATGAGAAAGCCATATAAAAATTGGAATTTTCAACTTTTATGAGAATGTCATATGAAAATTTCAATTTGGAACTTTTATGAGAAAGCATTTATGAGAGACTGTCGTATGAAAATTTCAATTTTCAACTTTTTTTTGTTTTTCCTTAGATGCCCTGCTGTCGCTTCCGAGACGAGAGATCTCGAAGAGAAAAGCGAAGGAGAAAACTTCGGTGAAGCAGATTCTGGATCGCCAGCAGGGCATGGATCCCTCGGACAACGAGGAGGAGCAAGTCGACTCGGATTCCGACCCGGCCTGGACTCCCGCGGCCAAGTTGATCGGTGACGAGGAAGAGAAAAAGAAGAAACGCGGTCGACCTGTGATCTCGAAGAAATCAAAACGCATACTCGACGAGGAGGGCTACTCGTCCGGCGATGTGATATTCCTGAAGAAGAGCGGCAGGAAGAAACACGACGGGAGTTCGAAGAACTCGAACAGCGGCAGCAAAACTTCGTGCAAGATCGACGAGACGCTTTTGGCCTCCGTCAGCGATGATGACATCGATATTTCGCCGTTTAAAGTAAGCAATTTTTTTTTTGTTTTACTTCCACTCCCGAGATTCGTTTAGATTTTGTCAGACTTTTAATGATAAAACGTTATCGCAAGCAGCGCTCTGTCGAAGACTCGGAAGATCGGGTAATGAAGCCGCTCAATAATATTATCAATTCTTGTAATCTGTGTATCTTTATTAAGTTATTATCGAACAGACTAAAACGAATTCGTCGTGTTAGACCTGCTTCATCTGAACGTTACGTTTTTTGCAGTCCGGAGAATTTGTCGTCATCAAAGCCGATCTGGACGACGAGTTTCCGGCATTGTGGAGAATCGACGGCAAAACTTTGTTGCAAAAGTACGAACCTTTCAAATCCAACGGGAAGACATTGTACAGAAACATATCTACGGTAACTATTAAATTATTCTACTTCAAGGAAATACGAAAAATGTTTGTCCAAATATCTCATTACCGATGTTATTCTATCGAACAGTATTCCGGCTGGGCACCGCAGAATCGACACATATATCAGCAAGTACCAGTGAAATTCTGGCAGCAAGGCAAAGTCGAGACGGTGGTGGAATTTTTACGCGACGAAATGATAATCGATGATAGGTGCGTCGAATTTTCAGGCTTCGGGAAATTCCCTGAAAACAATTCTCCGAGTGTGCAATTTCTCAAGAATACAATTTCTCATTTTTTTTTCTTCTTTTTTCCCGCAACTTTTTTTTTCATGAAAGCGGTTCCGTGTGTTTTGGTGTTGTCGTATGTTATGGAGTTTTCATGTGATTTGGAGTCTAATGAAAAAAAACAGGATATTGTATTCGGGAATTATTTTCGGGGAATTGTCCGTAAATCAACAAAACCATCTACGATACGTTTACACCTAGGGCGTAAAAATGTTATCAACGCCTTTCATTAATTTTCAGCGAGTGCATCGACAGGTCTATGAAAGAAACGGAAAAATATCAAGACAACTTTGAAGTGTACATACAGACGCTGATATCTCAGGCTCTCGACTCGAATTTCCTCACCGAAATATTCCAAGAGCAAGGTAACCAATCGTCGTTCGAAGAATCTCTATTTGTTTGCAAAAAATTCTCCTCACAATCACGATCGTCTTTTTAGACGATTATTTTCTGTCGAACGTTAAAACCGTGGACGAGATAACGGACGAGAGGAAGCGACGTCTGCTGTCGACGACAAAGTGGCAGCCTAACGTAATAACCGCGATGTCGACGTGGCCGTGTCTGAACGTCCTGAAGGATCTTCAGTTATCCGAGAGCAAAGGGAAACAGTGCGCTGGTTGTCAGCAGAGCAAAGTTCACACGAGGGTCTTGCTGTACGGTCAGCCCTACAACGCCACAACTCTCGAAGGTTCACCGCCCGATCCCAGAGTGCCTCAGGAAAAGGTAGCAGAAAAATGTCCTCGTCACATTAGCTAGTCAAACGAGAGTTGTATTACGCAAATTTTGAAGGGTTGCGTTTCGCAACCCTTGTATAATATCCCCCAAAAAATGGGGATATTATAAAGTATTATTTTGCAAATATACGACACTACCTGATAGCATTATTTGCGAACCTTTAAATATTAAGACATCGATTTGCTCCGCCGGTTTCTGTTAGACTCGAATAACAACGTTAACGCTGTCTTTACTTTTACAATCTTCACAGGACTTTCTGCTGTGCAGAGTCTGCCAGACTAAAATCGCGCTCTACAACAAAGTCGCCCACCAAAAGTACCTAATGTTCGTCGAATGCGCGAGAAGAGTGGCGGACAAGAGGCTGGCGGATCCGCACAAGGATACGACGATAATCCTCAACGAGTTGCTGGCTGACGAGGCTTGGCTGAATCAGGTGTGTAACAATCGCGAATTTATCGCTTCGTAGATGCGATCGATCAACGAAAACGAATGAATTCAACATATTCGATGACTCGTTACAGCTTTTCAAGGAAGTCCGAGGTATCTGGGCCGAGATAGACAGCATAGAGCAGCAAACTAAAACGAAACTAAATTCATCTTCCTCTTCGACGACACCGGCCGGTAAAGCGGACGGTTCGAGTTGCGCGAAGAACGTCGCCGGAACCGCCAAAACGAAGGCTCTAAATCAAGCTACTTCCGATTCACACGTGCCTACGCAGAGAGCGAAGAACGATTGCCAGACGACAATGACGACGATGCCGGGCGCGACGCCGATGTCCGTCGCGCCGTCTTAATGGTGATAAACGGACGCTCCGTAATATTCGATCTGTCGAACGGGGATGAAGTACGAAAAACCGGTGGCAGAACGGACATCGAACTGCGGATCGAGGATCGAGAATTCTCGAGTCACGACGAAATTAATTGTTGCGAGAATACCACGAGTGCTCGGAAAACAATTGAGAGTTTGACGGACTTTCGGAACCGAACGAGACTCGGGTGATAAAATGTAATCGCTGACTAAATACTCCGTACTCTCGTCACTCGTGGCTTCCGCACGAGCATTCCGTCGCGATCGAAGTCGAGAGCGAAAGGACAATGCACTCACTTGTCACATATGTAACATACATCACATTAATGATTAAGTAAGTTAGGGACGACTGGACGGAGCGCGAGAATACCCATGTCTTTTGCCATTTACGGTAGGCGTAATTTTAACGAATTTACGAATATCGGTGTGAATATAGAGTTTTACTAGACGTAGTGTTTGTATCGTGATAGTAAACGGAAGGGGGGGGGGGGGATGAAATTTTCGTCGATAACGAGCCGATGAATTCCTAAGAGATCGCAGATCTCGACATTTTTAAACGACCATTCGTCACATCACATCGCGTTATGCATAATCAATCGACTTACGGCCATTGCAGACACACACACGTCGAATCGCACAGCACGCGGCGATTGTGGATGAAAAACAATAATGATCATTAATGTGTGAAAGTCTTTGAGTACTGGTTAGATAACACTCGCTTCAATATTTTTTGTTGTTTTTTTTATATATATATATATATTTTGCTAGTATCGTTCACGGTGATAAAATCCTTTTGAAAGTTGTACATAAATCAACGAGCGCGATCGGACTTCGGTGAGGCTCGCCAGGCCTACGTCAATATCGCCCTTTCCGTATTCTGAATCTTCCAACGGGAACGGTGGACAGTCTCGTTAAAATGTTTCCTTTTTTTTTATAAATCATTGAGGAACGTCGCGTTGCGATCAATGCCGAGCTAGCTTTTAAATATACTTTCCACTAGACTTAGATTACGTATTGTAGAAACTTCGGTGATCGGCTCGGCTTGTACATTGAGGACGAAACTCCACTGTATAGTTCGTAAGGGGAATTATTCATGCTGCGTCATTATTGGCCCTATTATTATTGTAATAATATTATTATTATCTTTATTGTATTATTATTATTATTATATTATTATTGTTTTTGAGCCTTGGGCGGTTTAAGTTTATGACAAGATTTGTTACGTGGCGAAGAGAAAAAAAGCTTATAACGAACAGAACACTGGACAGAGTTAATCTCTAGAGATGATTAGAGATCAGTGATATGCGGCGAGGCGCGAATGTATTTTTCGACGATGATTGTATGAAATTATATTTGTAAATTGTAAAGAATATATTAGAGCGAACGATAACGATAGAGGAAAAAACAAACGGGAGGCTCCTTCGTCGTTACGAAAATTTTCGGACCTTTTTTTGGCATTTTTATTTTATTTTATTTTAATTTTTAAAAATATTTTCGCAAGCGATTTAGACAAATCTTTGATAGTTGATTTGGACGAGTCGCAAAAATTATATAGGATGTAACGAAGTGAACAATGGGATGTTTTGGGATGTTTTGAACAATGGGAGGGAAAAAAATATTTCTGGACCTCCAGAGGGACTTGAGAAAATGCGGGCATTTGGAGAAAAAGAAAAACTCGATTATCGTGTCAGTATGTAATAAAGAGATGAGACGGAGCAGCTACGTGAGAGACAGAGATTATATTTTTTTTCTTCTTCGATGTGTTCTTGTATTTTTTTAGCGAACGTGCCATTGCAATATATCATATCGCGTCTGTTCGACGTGCGAGATAGAGAGTTTTACCGCGTTGAGTACGTCGAGATACCTCACGGAGCAACGTAAAAAAATTATTAATCAGTTTTTGCTGTTTCACGGAGAAGAAGACTGTAATATTGACGCGCTGACGACGAGGACTCTGACACACGCTGAAAGAAAAGAAAAACATTTTGTCATTATCACAAAAGGATATAAAGGACTATTAATGTTATTGCTAAAACCATTGTTATCGTTTATTCATTAATCCAACCGGATCCAATCGGGAGGAATCGAGCGAACCGGAAGTGAGTTGAAGCGAGCGAATGTTACGATAAATGAAAAGAAAAAACCCGCTGAATCGTGTGACACGAATTTTCTTTGTTCTTAATTGATCAATCTGCGATTATAAATCGGTCGAAATATCGGAGAAAAAAGAATCGACACACTTGTTGAAGGGGCGCAGCGATCACGCGAGACGTCACTGGCATCCGGCGTGAACCGCGCATGCGCGCGAGTCAAGCTCCTCCCTCTCGCCGCTAAACCCGCTGCCATTCCAGTTCGCGTTTGTTGCCCGTGAAGGATGCCTTCTGCCAACCCTAAACTAGAGAAACAGGCCTCTACGGAGGCCGTAGATCCAATACGCCAAGCGATCAAAGTCATCGAGCACAAGATAAGAAACTTGGAGAAGCGCAAGGTAAGAAAACCGGCCGGCTCGCGCGTCCTTCGGCTCGTTTGAGTTCTCGACGTTTAAGTTTTCGGATGATCTGTCAATCCGCCGCTATCGACGGTGTTATCGGCCATGTTTCGTCAACGTCGGTGCGCCATGTGCTCCCCGACACTGCGAATATCCCAACGAACGACCGCTCGCCGACAATCCCGACAATTATCGTTCGCGCAACAAAGCCACGAACTGTCATCGTCAATCGCGATCGTTATCTCGCCTCGAACTTCGGATTCCTCGCCGTCCACGCTTCTACGCGATCGGTCAGCGTCCAACGACGAAGCGCGAATTCGTGTCATGGCGGTTCCTCGCTTCCGCGATTCTTTCGACTCTATCGTTTTGCTTTTTTTTTTGCTCGCGACTATCACTGCACGCTCTCCCGGCACGAAAATACGTCCAGCCGGCTCTCTCGCTCGCCTCTTTTTCGCACGATTTATCCATGGAAAGATGTCTTTTTTTTTTCTGACCCAGCGATACAAACTTCCCGAAGGACCCTGCGTGTTTCGTCAGAATCGGATAGATCGAACGAGTATGGAATGTAATTTAGTCGCTGTTCCCGGTTGTTGATTATTTCAGCCTCGAAATCGCGTCGATGGCCGGCGGTTGGGCTCGAAAGGGGGAGAGAGCGAAAGCTGCCGAGCGGATTTTTTCCTTTGTTTCTACGGTGCGCATTTGCGTCACGAGACGCGTGGCCCGATAACGCTCGGCCCACCGGCAACTGCGTAAGACACCTCGCGAAACCGGAACGATTCTCGGAACTTTTTCGATGCTTAATCGATACGATCGAGCTCGGATTTATGCGGGTTCTCGAAGCTTTTTTTCACCGATCGTGGAAGCATGTTTAGTCGAGAAAGTTCGAGGTTCGTTGAACGCGTACTTTTTCAAGAAGACTTCACAATGGATGAAACACGGTCGTGTTTACGGCGATGTTTGTTTGAGGGAAAAAAAAATAAATCGACGCTGGTTCGTTACGTTGTAGCGATAATTTTGAGGCTCGAACTTCGGGCACGTTAAAATGCCGATTTTTATGAGTTAATCTTAATTTTTTTTTTTCACCTCGTTTGTCGTCAGGCTAAACTAGAGTCTTACAAGGATATACAAAAAAATGGCAAAGAACTGGACAAGGATCAGAAAACGGCTGTCGCGAAGTACGACGAGGTGCTTCAGACATTGGACATAACGCGCGATCTTTACAAAAGCATAGTCACCATAGCCAACGACAATGCCAAGGCGCAGAAGAAACTTGCCAGGACGGAGGCACGGGAGAGGCTCCAGCAGGACATTGCCAAGGTATATTTTCACCTCTGTACGCAGACATGCGAATCCCTTATTACTTTTTGAAATATTTTGCTTCAAATCGCTCTACGGGTTCCAATAGGTCGGTATTTTATTTATCGTAGCATTCGGCCAATTGGAAGCTGAATGTGTGGCCAATTAGAGGGCTGGATCAATTTTATTATTTGAATCTTATGAGCTTTCCGTTCCGTCGATTAATAAATTCCTCTTGTCGATTTCTGTATCAATGTTTTCACTTGTACCTTGTAATGACCCTTTTTTCTTGAGTTATATTATTTCTTTTTTCATACAAAAAACAAAAAAATGTTTACTAAATAATGCTTACTACTGATTAAAACTATTTATTACTTTTTGAAATATTTCGCTTCCGATAGGTCGATGTTTGATTTAATATAGCACTTGGCCAATCAGAAGCCAGATATGTAGCCAATGGAAGGCTGGATCATTTTTATTATTCCAATCTTATGAGCTTTCCGTTCCTTCGATTAATAAATTCGTCTTGTCAATTCCGTGTATCGACACTTTCTAGTTGATTCTTGAGTTACACAATTATTTCGAAAACAAAAAAAAAATTCACTTAGTGACTAATTAATGTTAATCTACATTGTACCAGGTTCGCGAAGTTCTCCTGATTCAAGACACCCTGCTGAACATGGGAAGCGATACGGTGCGGGAAGATTTTCTGAACGGCACAAACGGCGCTGCGAAGTTGACCGAGGAAGAACTGAAGAGCCTCGACGATATCTACGCCGAGGTGACGTCGAAGCGGCAGACGGAAGTTGGGGAGCCACCGTTCGCGCAGCAGATGCATAAAGCCGCGGAGCACTTCGTCCTGATAATCGAGGGAAAGCAGAGGGAAATCGTCGGAACGACTTACGTAAAGATCAAGGAGACAATAGCGACGATTAATCAGTGCGGATACTTCGATCAGGTTCACGAGGTCGAAGCTGCCGGCCAGGAGGTAATTTTTTCACTAACATTTTTTTTATCAGAACCATGTAAGAATAGACTGTAATCGATTATTTTTTTTATCATCCGCAGACCGCAGAAGCGCCTTCGGAAGCCAGAATCTCGAGCGTCCAGGCACCGGAACAAACGGCCGAAGAGTACAGCGCCGGTGAAGTTCACATTCCACCCCCAGAGTCGATGGTGCCGGCGCCGAATTTTCCAGTCCCGGTCGCTCAGATTCCAGTCGTATCGGGACCGGCATCGATAACGGGCCCGATACCCGTCGTAGCGCAAGCCATTCCGCCGCTCCAAGCGGCATCCGTGGACACGTCGTACTACGTCAACGCCGCCGGTTACGTGCCGCAGTCTCAGCAGCATCAGCAGCCGGGTCCGCCGCCGCCGCAGCAGCAGCAGCAGCCACCGCAGCAGCAACCCCAGCAGCCACCGCAGCCGCAGCAGCCGCCACCGCAACAGCAGCCTCAAGCACCCCGGATAAACGATGTAATCGGCACACCAAACTTCTTTTTCCTACAAGAGTCCGAGCTCGATTCGCCGGACCCGACTGGCCAGAGCGCACCGACAGTATCACACATTCCTCCGACGGTAAACGCACCGATACCTTCGCAGACTTACACGAATCAGAGCTTCGCCGGTACACCGGTCCAGGTCATCTATCCGCATCCACCGCCGCCCCAGGACATGCCTCACATTCCCGGATTCGCGAATCCGAATCCACCGCCTCCAATACCGATGCCGCCGTCTCACCAGCAGCAAAACTTGCCGTACAGCCCTCAACATCCGGCTGGATTCCCGCAACAGGCACCGAACGCTCAACAGTTGCAACAGCAGACTTACGATCCGAGCGCACATCAGCAGGATGCGCCGATGGAGGTGAGTCGATGGAATGTTATGAAATTTTTTTGTAAAAAAGAAACCGTAGAGGAGAGGGATTGATTGTTAACGAGACTTGGGGAATTCCCATAGGATAAGATCGAGCACGGCCAGGAGGGAGTTGTGAGCGTCGAACAGGACGCGAACGAACCGCTCGATTGGGTTCAGATGGGAGAGCAGCCGGTGGACGAGTGGGGCAAGTCGGACGGTCAGGAATCCTCGGGACAAATGTCTCAGCAACAGTCGCAGCAATCACAGCAGGCCTGGGGTGAGCAACGCGGCGGTTACAGGGGTCGTGGCGGCAGACGCGGAAACTCGAACGGCTACAACAGCAGGGGCAGGGGAGGCGGCGGATACCAGCAGAACGGACGCGGAGGCAGTGGACAAGGTAACAATGATTTTCTTCAGTGGGTGCGAGAAAAACAAAAATTGCGGTTTTCGTGATTTTAAGGCAATATTTATTCTTCACCGGTGTTCACACAAACTATAACTCTTTTTATCCTTTGCGTGATATTTGATTCGGAAACTCGTAGACGTTAAAAACGAATTTTAAAAAAATGCGACATGTACATAATCCCATAAAATTTTAAGGGTTTGAGAATTTTTTTTCCAAATTTAATACAAAACATTGTACAGTGTTCGTCCATTCCCGTACCAAATTTAACCTCAGTTCCTCCATGTTTACTCGAATCTCGAGTTAAAAAAAAATCAAAGTTCCATAAACTCTGACCGCGTGGACAGATTTCGACTAAATTCAATATCAAAGGTCTTTCATCCAAATATTATATTTGGGTGCAATTTTAGAACGATAGCTCAAAATTTACACAAATTAGAGATACCACAGGCATTTTTCAAAAAATTCAAAACTTCAAATTCAATATGCATAAAAATTGCAATGAGTAAAGAGACGTGACCACTCTACTAGTGTACCAATTTTCAACTGGCTATCTCAAGCCGTTTCCGAGTTATAGTCGTTTTCAACGTGGCAAGTCTGTCCCACACACGCGCGCATATACATATATGCGCCTGTTAAAAATCACATTTCTCGACGTTTCAGACTATTGTAAGTACTCTGACATAATATCGAATTTTTATTTACGAAAACAACTTCCTCTATGCAGAAGCGAAAAATAAAGGGAAAAAGATATTGTCGTCTTAACCACCATTGATTTTTCTTGTCCAGGAACGTATTATCGCAACGACAACAGCAATTACCAGAACGGCTATCAACAACGCGGCTACAACAACGACGGGAGTGCAGGCTACAACGGCGGATTCAAGCGCGGTGGCAGCGGAGGTACCGGCGGACCTCGCGGCGGTCCCAGAGGCGAACGCGGCGGCATGGACCGAGGCGGTCGCGGAGGGCAATTTCGCGGCGGTCAGAGAGGCGGAAATCGCGGTGGCGGCTACGCTCCGCGCGGCAAACCCCAACAGGCGCAACAATAATTCATAATGCAACGAGAAGATCATTGAGCTGAATTCGAGTCACGACAACGTCGCGTTGGCATCGGGATTACGTTTATGAATACGATTCGGAGACGAGGGCTCGAAACGATCTTCGAAACGAGGGAGCAAAAATTCGTGTCATCGCTCTTTTTTAGCAAAAAGTTTTGGAGTCGCGCATACGTTCGAGTATCGGGATTTAGTCGTTGCCGCGTAGACTCGATTTAAGTTTAATTTTTGTAATGCATCGATAGATAGATTCGATTCGATCGTGACACTGTGTCGACGTCATAGACGAATCGTCGAAGGCAAAAAAAATATGTAACTGCAACAAATAGTAATAAACTCCAGTTTTCCGGAGTCGTTTTCGAGCTTTCGTCTCGAGAGTATATTTTCTACCGTCGGTGTCTCGCGGTTAACAAAGACCGACGAGAAAACGGGTGAAGCAGGAAACTGACGCGGAATTTCCGAATTCTGCGAATCCACGAACTACTATTAGCGTCGACGAAAAAAATGACGAGAAGTAAAGGGAATGAAAGAAAAAAATGTTAATGAAAACAAAAAAAGAAAAACGTGAAGCAAGATTAAAGAAAGAAAAATATGAAAACGATTGAAAGAAAGAGGTAAACATTGCTGGTGTAAGTGATTGGCCGAATTCAGTGGATGTCAACCGAACCCCACCACGCAAGTATTATTGTGTTGTGACAGAAGGCAGTTTTCACAGGGCAACAACAGCTGATCGACAAAGATTAGAAAAATAATTTTATTATAAAAAAAAATACGAAAAAACAAAAAAAAAATATGAGAACTCGTACACGCCACGCATTATCAAAGATTAACACACGCGACACTCACGAATCAGATGAACACATTATCACAATAATGAAACGCAGGACAGAACATATATTTGAGTGTACATCGATGAAAACGAAGGAGACAAAAAAGAAATGAAGCGATAGATGAGTAGGCCGTGCGGACTTTCTTTCGTCCCGCGGCGCGTTCAACGCAGAAATACCTTTGCTCCTTTCAATAAAACCGGTTAAAAAAAAAGAACTAAACAAACGAAAAGGACGAATTATACCTCGACGATCTCTACTACTGTCCCACAGCTTATTAACTACGTCTTTAACTTTTCATATCGAGCAACAGTTTGGCTGATTTCGAGCATGCGGAATTCAACGATCGACGTCTCTAAAGCTCGTTGACTTTACTTTCTTCTATTGTTTATTTTTTTTTAATCTTGTAAAATATTTTCTACATTTTTTTTTATCAATTACACTTCTTTTAGGAAAAGACCAATGTTTTTTTATGTCAAAGTCTTGACGTACCATTTGACTCGAGAGGCTGTTCGAAGCTAAATTTTGCATGCCGGACAGCTTCGTTCTACATCATAGAGATAAAATCGAAGAGATGAGCGGGGGACGAGACAATGAGTACCGTTACTGTATTTCGTTTGTACATTTATGTTTAATCAGCCCCTCCCACCTACAGTTACGTTCGGATTATCCTATCAATACCTAATGTATCTTCCAAATAAATATCTTATCGAACCTGCTACTTCGAAACCCCCTGGCTATCGAACTCGGTGCAAAAAAAAATGTTTGCTTAGTTTTTACTGTGTTCTCATAACAAAAAAAAAAATCGATTTAAATAAAACGAATAATTACCACCAACCTCGGATCGACTTAATTTCCTTTCGATAAGGGAAAAAAGTGAACCCTGCAAACGAAAAACCCCAATGAAAAAAGTCATCCTTCGGATCACTTCTGGTCGAAAAATTAGATTTTCGAACCGGAAGTGAAGTTTTCCTGGTAAAAACTTCATCGTCGCTTCTGGTAAAAAATATTTTCAAACCGGAAGTGGCGACCTGGATAACGTTCCTTCAGGTTGGACAATGGGATTTCAAGACCCATGAATAAAAATAACAAAAAAAACAAAGTGGCATAAAATCAGATTTTAGTGAGTAATAACAAAGCACTTATAAAAAAAAACAGTGTTTAGGGCTTTTATTCCTTCCTGCGGTTGCTTAAACTATTGGATAAAAGCTAAATTCGGTTCAGAACAGCCTTGCAGCTCCATCTATCTATAATAAATGAGGTTCCGATTCATGGGTGTTTACAATATATTAGTTACTTTTTAGCGGAAATGATCTTTGGCTGAAATTTACTATAGTCTTCATGCCTGAGATGAATTTGGCGCAAATGATACTCTACCATTTCGTTGGTACACAAACCTGCGCAGACACTACTTCCGTTTTCCCTTCCTTCTCCCTCGCACTCTCCGCGAATAACAGAAACACCACCAAAATATGCGCGTCTCGTTTGACTAGCGATGTCGTGAATGCGCGGTTTAAAAACACGCAACTGTCAAAACTGATGTCCTTCGGATCGAAATCACGAGCTCGCGAATCTTAACTGCCGGTGAGGTGGATTTTTCCTTTATTTAATAAACCTCGGTGCTCAATCATCCGCCTTTGCATTTATCGTCACGCCCGATTTTTCTTCGGATTCACAGGTAAAAATTGTTTGCCAATCCTCGACGTTCGGATATTCACGTGTTTCCATCGATGTGGTTATCCTTCGCACGGGAGGATCATCGATCGATTATTCACTCGTCGATATCTGGATAAAATTTTGTCGATGAAATTTATTTACTTACATTCGTTCCTCCAGCCTATGCGGCCGACGCAAAGATGTTGGACAGTTTCGATCCGACCGTCGAGAAGCATCTGAAGGGTCACAAAGACAGCGTCACGGGCGTGTGTTTTCATCCCGAAACGACGAGAGTATCCACGAGCAGTTCGGACCGTACTCTGATGGTCTTTAATATCGCCAATTCTGTCAGAGCGTATCGTTTCTTCGCCCACAAAGACGCCGTTTTGGACCTCGATTACGCACCCTCCGGAGAAGTCATTGCCAGCGCTTCCAGGGACAGGACAGTGAGAATTTGGGTGCCGACCATCAAGGGAGAGTCTCTGGACTTCAGAGCTCACACGGGAGCTGTCAGATCTGTGCAGTTCAGTCCCGATGGCAAAAAGGTGGAGATTATTTGTTCCATGTTGACATCGATAAAGATACTTTATTAACGGATTAATCTTTTTGCAGCTCGAAAGAAAGTAATACACTTCAGTTTTTTTTTTAACTAGTATATATTTTTTGTAGGAGAGAAAGAAAGCATGAATTATTTTGGTATTTAATTTTTTTGCAGCTTATCACAGCCTCCGACGACAAGAGTGTCAAGCTGTGGATGGTTTGCAGAAGAAGATTCCTGTCTTCGTTCGTGGCTCACACGAACTGGGTTCGCCGTGCAAAGTTCTCACCCGACGGTAGATTGATAGTCTCCTGCGCGGACGACAAGACTATAAGATTGTGGGACGTGTCCACCGGCAAATGCATCAAGACCTTCAACGAACTCAAAGGTATATCGCAATTTATACGCGACTGCCTTTTCTATCAGCTAATCTGATTAACTGTGATAAAAAGAAATGTATAAAAATACGATTTTCAGACGCGGCGGTCGACGTCGATTTTCATCCGAGCGGTGCGGCGATCGGCTGCGCGAATACCGGCGGCTGTGTGAAACTGTACGAGCTCAGAACGGGCTCCCTTCATCAGCACTACACGGTTCACAATGGAACGGTGAACAAAGCGGTGTTTCATCCGAACGGCAATTTTATGCTGACCGCGTCCGATGATTCGACTATGAAGGTACATTTTTTTTCGTCCGGAAAGATCGTTTATGTAACTCATGCATGAAAAGTAGCACTTATCATGCATGATTATGCACGCTTCTCGAACTTTACGCACGCGCCTCGTACTTTACGCACCCTTCTCGTACTTTACGCACCCTTCTCGTACTTTACGCACGCTTCTCGTACTTTACGCACGCTTCTCGTACTTTACGCACGTTGGCTATACAGCGCCACATCAGCAGGCACGGAGAAGCACTTCTCCTGCATTCGTTACATTAAATATGCAATACTAGTGCGATATAGCGAGCATCATACGCGGACCATGAAGTCAGTCGCACTTCACAAGTTCGCTTTACCGCACTTTTATCCCAAGTTACTATTCCGATATGTCTATTAAAATACGAATAAAATTTCTCAATCGAACTTCGAATCCGCAGGTTCTAGATTTGCTGGAAGGCCGACCGATCTACACGCTCAAGGGTCACTGCAACGCCGTGAAGACGATAGCGTTTTCGTCGGGAGGCGAGTTCTTCGCCTCCGGCGGTGCCGATCGTCAGCTGCTCGTTTGGAAGTCGAACTTCGATCGCGACGATGCTGCGCGGAAACATCCCAGGAAACTGTACTCGCCCGGAACGAAATTGCGGCTGGAGAACGATTTATCGAAGACCGAAAAGACGTCCGGTATCGAAGATAAGTACGAGGACGAAGAGGCCGGGGTGGCGGTCGGCGAGGACGTCGAGGTAAATCGGCGATAAATCGGCTGAACCACTTTTGTGTCTCTCGTCTCCGGCGTGTCTCTCGAGCGTTACCCATTTCGAATTCGGTTTAGTTCCTCTCCGATTCTACGGAGGATGTCGATGCGGAGAGCGTTTTTACCGGTGGAAAACACTGGCACGGTTCCGTGCCGGACATCCCGGGCGAGCGTTGCCGCGTCGAGGTGATCAATCTCAGAAACGCGAGGCCACGGGAGAGAGGACGAATCGCCGAGCTTCCGGTGAAATCGCGAGATAGCCAGGCCAGCTCGGTTTTCGAGACGCTCAGCGAACAGGTGGACTCGATACGGGACACGATCGTGCTTCTCGAACAGCGGATCACCAACGTCGAGGACGAACTTAAGAAATAAATGAAAGTGATCGATGGCTCCGCGAGATCGCAGACATTTTTCGCGATCTCGCGGAATCATGAAATTCTTCCAAAGTCAATTGCTCAATCGAGCGTAAAAGGTGCTCCGGTACTCCGTAACTCCGGTGTCGATTTGTCATTCGAACTTCGCGGAATGAAATGGAATTTAAGATATCGGTTTCGCCGTTACGGTAATTACATTTTTTTTTAATACTCTACCAATCGTCAGTCAATAACGGAATAATTCGGCAATCGGCGGATCACCAACGTCGAGGACGAACTTAAGATATAAATGATAATGCAAAGTGATCGATGGCTCCGCGAGTTCCCAGAAATTTTTCGCGATCTCGCGGAATCGTGAAATTCTTCCAAAGTCAATTGCTCAATCGAACGTGAAATAGCGCTGCGGTACTGAGTTATTATTCGAATTTTGCTAAATGAAATGTAATTTAAGATAATGGTATCCCCGTTACGGCGACGAAATTAATTTATTTTTTGTAATGCTTTTTTTTTTTACCAATCGACAATCAAAATCGGAATAATTCGACAATCGGCGGATCACCAACGTCGAGGGCGATCTTAAGAAATAAATGATAATGCAAAGTGATCGATGGCTCCGTGAGATCTCAGAAATTTTTCGTGATCTCGCGGAATCATGAAATTCTTCCAAAGTCAATTGCTCAATCGGGCGCGAAAAGGTGTTCCGGTACTCCGTAACTCCGGTGCCGATTCGTCATTCGAACATCGCGGAATGAAAAGTAATTTAAGGTAACGGTTTCTCCGTTACAGTGATTAATTTTATTTTTTAGTACTTATTTTTACCAATCGTCAATCACAGTCAGAATAATTCGGCGGGGAGTCATTTTACCACAATGTCTTTTTGTACTTATCGTATAAGTTATAGTATAGTATTTATTGTATTAAATTAAATGGTCACAATGATCGTACAAAGATACTCGAAAATTGTATAAATTGATAATATACCAATCTCCCGTCATCTTCAAATCAATAAGAAAGAAAAACATAATCCCTCGTAGAGAGTGCAAAAAATAATATTTCAAAGGCTCATAATTTTTTATAAAGAATTGTCAAATTCGCGTCCAGCGATAACAAAGAAAATATACGTGTGTAAAAATGTAAAAAAAAAAAGATGACAGTCTGGAAAGTAAAGAGCTGCGGATCGAACATAATCTTACGAATGGAATTATCCTTGAGTACCAACGAAGGATGCAGCTTTCCCAGTTTTTTTTATGCAACCAAGCACTTCTTCGGAGCTCAGTGTAGACGTTACAAAGACCTTCTTGCCTGGAAGGTCGATCTTTATATTCTGGACGCCTAAAAAAATAAATAAAAAATAATAAAAAAAATCCAGTACATAAGTAATTCGAACTGTGACTGCAGAGACTTGGAATTCGATTCGACGTGTAATTAATCGACGTCTCACCATCTTTTTTTCCTAGCACTCTCTCCACAGCTCCCGAGCAGCCTTCGCAAGTCATCTCGACATCGAATTCGTAAACCTGAAACACGAAAGCGATAGTTACTGCGCGGATAATCAATAATTCGACGGTAGATCGAATCGCGATTATTATTTTTAACCGAGGTTCGATTTTTTTCGAGCTACTTTCGCGCAGCATGCGTCTGTTCACTCACTTGAGCTGCCATCGCGATCGCTTTGTTGCTCGTGGCTTTTCCTCCCGGTGTTTACACGTAAGCGGAACAATGCTCAAAGTTCACCGGTCGTTCGCCCTATCGTGAGTCCGCTCGTTTATCGCGTGGACGAAATAAACTCCTATTCATCCGGTGTACTGTGTCGCAATCAACGCTCATTTTCCGACCAATGATTAAACGACATTCTACCCGTGGTCTGTCAGTCGCTCAAGGTTCACTCACCGTGTGAGCCTATATCGTGAGACAGCTGATGTCTGTAAGATGGCGCTCGCTTTACCACTCGTTCGCTTTAAGAGCATTTGCAATACCGCGGTCGGTAATAAAAACTGTAATCAACTTTTTTCATAGATTCTGGCATATACGGTCAAAAGAAAAGTCTCATCGGAAGCGGATATCATTTCGGCTTCCCATGAGACTTTTCTTTTGACCGTATATGCGAGATCCAGTGAGAAAAGTTGACTACAGTTTTTGATACCGACTGAGCCTGGGATGGACGGGAAGGGGGGTGTTTCATATGGTCTTAACGACATATTTTTATTTATTTATATTTTGATTTGATTTTATGTTTTTCACATGACTGGACTAAGACCAGCTGCTTCTGTGATTGTTAATATAATAAGTTCCTGATTCAAGTGTTCGTAGATGTAAGTATAGGGTGAAGATCGGGAAAACTCATTCCTTGGAAAGTTTATCGAGCGTCCTGTAATATCGTTGTCGATGTATCTAGAACTGATAAGACAGAGCTGTGGTCCATGTATATAGCCGGTTGATAGGACATTGACTCCCAGAGCCATCTATTTTGTACCTTTTCTATCTCAATAAAAAAGCTTTATTGTCAGCCAGTTTCGTTTATCGCATAGACTGGATAAAACTCCAATTCATCCGTATTTTCCGTACTATAGTATCGCTAATCAATTCTCATTTTCCGACTACTGATTAAACTACACTCTACCATGCCCCGTCGGTCGCTCACCGAGTGAAGACCCTACATTGTGAAACAGCTGATGACCGCAAGATGGCGTCGATATCTCGCATACTCGAGACTCTTCAAAAACTATCTCACGAAGATGTCATTGCCCGTCAAGATCGTGGAACATTCGCGAGCGATCGTTTCACGTTAAGTTTCACAACGATGAAACTATAAACATCGCTGTTCGACCGTAGACTAATATTTGTCATCGACGAAGCTACGTTCTATCGAATTTACATATAACCGATGATTCATAATTTATTTTTTCACTGAATTGGAGATACGCGTGAATCGAGAAGAATAAACATACGAGTCGGTGAGTTGCTTAGCCGCCAAATGGACTATCTCGAATTTGTAATTGGGCTATCGAGCTCTATCGTATGAAGTTTGTACTCGCGGTTCTCGGTAAATACGCAATTACATCCAAAGTCTCGGATAACTCACCGCTCGTCCGTATCGATCAGTCATTCGTGTCTTCGGGCAAACATTAAGCGGAAAAGTATTAATAAACCCGAGACGAAGAATTCGTAAAATAAACGATTAGTAATTGAAGGTCCAATTATACGAACCTCGATGAATTGTCGTCACGTTTTCATGATAAATAACGTATTCGAAAAAAGACGACGTCTGGTTGTGTACAGCGGAGTCAACAAAAATTAACGGGAATTCGATAATTCACCGGATAGAGCAAATATTATTCGCGGTTGTTATCGAACAAGAGCGAGTAGCATGTATAATTGATAAACGTTTTTCATATCGCCCTGTCTTATCCGTACACGCTATTCCGTGTCGCGTACGTGTTACGCAAACATTTAACTAATCGGTTAACGAGACTATTTTCATTGCCCTGAGCTAGAAATACAAAGACATATCGAGAGACGCGGTAGCGACTCGATGTCAAGTACATAAAAATAAACATTTTTAGACGCGAGACGCTACCAAATGCCGCTACACCAGAATGCCGGAAGTGGATTATTGGTTCTCGTTGCGATATAGCTGCATTAAGGTAGTCCTTGCGAATAGTGTTCACATCGCATAAGTTTCAAAGAAATGAGAGGAAATTGCAAACACTTCTCGATGGTATAAAATTCCTGAAGAAAATCAAGCATATTAAAGGTGCTTAAAAGATTAATTTTGCATAATAATAATTGCAAAATGTTATCAACAAATTGATGATAAATAAAATTGTTCAACAAATCTTCCGGAAACTTAGCTTTTTTTTAATGAAAATGTTTCGTTTATTTTTTTGAACATGTATGAATTTTTCAGATTTTTAAATTCACTTTGAATTTTGTGGCTTTCTACACATTTTTGCCATATAACAAAAAATTCAATGAGAATTAACAAATCTAAACAAATTTATACGTATTGAGAAAAGTGAACGAATCATTTTTATTAAAAATTGTTTGGTTTCCGGCAGATTTGTTGAACAATGTTATTTTTCATCAATTTTTTAATAACATTTTGGAATTATTACTATGCAAAATTAATCTTTTCGGCACCTTTGATATGCGTGATTTTTTCAGATCTTTATACCATGCAGAAGTGTTTGCAATTCCCTCTTATATCTCAAAAATGTATGCGAAACGAACAC
The DNA here is from genome assembly GCA_917499995.1 of Ichneumon xanthorius. Lineage (NCBI taxonomy): Eukaryota > Metazoa > Arthropoda > Insecta > Hymenoptera > Ichneumonidae > Ichneumon > Ichneumon xanthorius. The sequence continues at coordinate 10,794,758 of OU824205.1, read as the reverse complement.
CACTCGCAAGAACTACCTTAACGTCGCCGGACGAAAGAGTGTTCGTAGCTTCTACGGCTAACTTCGATTCTTCCGTTACACGATAATTCGAGGGTCTCTACTCTTTCATCGACCCCCGATAAATTATCCCGAAACCGTCGTGTAAACACGAAACGCGTGCTCGCCGAGACGAATTTAATCCTCTTTTAAGATAGTCTTTTTTCATCTCTTTCATCCTCCTTTTTACGTGCTCGCGACTCGAGGCATCCGAACGAGCATTATTGTCGAAGCTCTTGGACAAACTCGTAGGCAACGCTTTGTCTTCGTTCTTTTCTCGGACGTTAAGGCAGCTCGAGGCGATAGATCATAACAACCAAAGCATACACGACACGTCTAAGGACGAAGCGTTCGTAGGACATAGGCCTTCCCCCTCTTCGCCCCCCTCCTCGAAGTTCCGCCGGAGCCGCGAGATGTCGCCGCTTCGCGACATTAATTTGCGTGCCGTGTGCCTTTTTTTCGTGGGCGCTGCTTGAAAAGCGACGGATGTGGGTGCGCACCGGAGAATGGAGAATTCAGCAGCGGTAGCAGCGGAATCGAGTCGGCCTCGCGCCTCTTCGACAAACCAGCCAGTGACGATGGCAGCGGGAACCTCTCTAATTTGCCTGACAATGAGACGCCTCACTTTTCTTTTTCCTTCATTGTGACCGTAACCGTCGCTCGGGCATTGTCGCGAGGGCATGCGTGCCCCGGTGTAGACGCTCGCTCGGACTCGCCTCGCTCTTCGACGGTCACCAGAGACTTTACTTTTGTCGCGTATCGTACGAACGCGCTGCCTGAGCCGTGCGCAGCGTCAAACGCGGACTGGGTGGTATAGGATCGTAAAAAAAAAAAGAGCGCCATAATAACAAACCGAACTCATTGTATTAGGCGGATAGATACACCAGTCAGAGAGTCGGGAGGGATCCCGTTGAGAAACGTTTAGTCAATGTCTTCACAGGCATTAACACACATTAGCGGTGAATGAACGGCGTGTTCACCAGCTCTGCCATTGCCACCGGAGCACACATACTTGACACTCCTTTACGCTATGGACTCAGCTGTATTGTATGTTCAACATGCGTAATGCCGAATGCTCCACCGTGTCTGCCGATGAGTGGCACTGACTACCGTGCTACCGGGTAGAGACGGCTCTGATGTACGACGTTTCCTCCTGGTCTTAACAATCACTAGCTCGTGACTGTCTCGCGCGTCGAGCTATGTCGCTCGGTGTCGATGATGTTTAACGACGAGCGCGCGGCGGACCAACGCCGAAGCTCTCGTCGAATTAATGTCGGTAGATTGTATGTTGGGTTGAGAACACTAAGAAGGAAAAGAAACCTCGAAAAGTCGAATTCTTTTCGTGCTCTTACGATTACGAACAAAGAGCTGCAAGTTAGTTGATAAATTGATGTTACAGTTACATTTAATATAGGAGAGTAGAACCTCGATTATCGAAATCATGACGCCGTTTATCCGAACGTTAGTAAAGAATATCGTACATTGTTTACATTAATACATTAAACTTACAATTTTGTTACAGTGTATGTCTTATTTCTATACGTGTTATAATCCCGTAAAATAAATTGTTTCGATTATTTTGATCATCCGAATTTTTTTATTTTCCGAACTAAGCCCGGTCGCGACGGGTACGTATAATCGAGGTTCTACTGTAAAAGAGTCGAGTCAATACATTTAGGAGTTAGATACCCAGTGCGAAGATATTAGTAGAGGCGTGTGTATATCCGACCGGAAGTCGGGGAAGAAAGAGTCGAGCGTCGAACCGAGCTAAACACAAAAAGTTTTATGAATCGAAGGAAAGCGGCATCGTAGCGTGTAGCGCCTGTGTATACGGTACCGTCTATGTACCCCGGAAACGAGCGAGCGGCCTGTGCGTACCGAACGGCTCGTGCCTATTGAGAAAACAATGGATCGAGCCCCGACGCAGTAGCCGGAGTTGCGAAGCGAGTTTCTCGTGTGTTCGTGAAAACGAACAGAGAACTCGATGGTACGCGATGATGCCGTCGTGTGTCGCGGCGCACGGCCGGTCCGAGTCTGCAGTTTCTGCTCGTTTAACAGGAGACTTCCGGGAGCCCGAGAGAGAGAGAGAGCAGCGCGAATCGTCGGGCAAGAGAGATACTGCTCCGTGGCTCCTCGGAGTTTTTCTGTGTTTTTGCCACCGGCTCGGGAGCATCGATCGAAGTCAAAGAGCACATCCTCCCGGCGCGTTGGTTCGTCTCTTTCGCACAAACGAAAACGACCGTCGAATTTATAATTAGCTCTGACGAAGGGACTCAACGGCCGCTCTCGGGCACAATGGCCGCGCAACCCAACGGTATAATCATTAATGAGGGAACAATAAGCCGGAATGAAAATTAACGGACAAAAAAATAAAAATAAAAAAATGAATGAAAACAAGGAAAAGAAAACGAGGCAGCGTATATTTCAACGACCGCTTTCGATGGGACGTAATTACCGTGCGTGGCCCATTACAAAGTGGCGAGGAACCGCAGGGTTATTGTGCGGTGAATTAATGAGTCGTCCGGTACGTGACAGAGACGTCGAAAATATCGGCACGCCCGTCGACCGCGAAACAAGTTATCCGCATGTTTATTTGAATTATACGGGACTTAGGTGGGGGAATTTTTTAAATAAAATGATAGTAGTGTATCGATACAAATTTTTTCATTCTTTAATCGCTTAACCTTTCAATGCCTCTTGATTAATTCGAGTGTAAAGATAGTGAATTATTCGAATATCCTTAGGAGATTTAAACAAAATTAAAAAATCGGTATACATTGTTTGGAAGGTCTCCATTTTAGGTAGCCACACTTGTACTCGTCAATAATTTTTTTTTTTTTTGTTTCCAATGAGTAAAACGCCTGGAATTATGGTCGAGTCGCAGGACCTTTTTTCAGTGCTCGAAAGTAAAACCGCGTAGCACCCTTCATTTATTTTTATTATACCCCAAAAAAAATTGAAAAATACCTGTAAGTATCTATAAATAAGTGGAACAAATACTGATGCTGAAATATATGATAGAACCGATACATTTTTTTATAAACTACGAAAAACATCCTCGTTTAGACTAGACTAGATTAGACTAGACCACCTTAGAGGGTTAGCTTTAAATCTCGACCTTCTGCTCGAGTCGAAAACCGTAATACGGAACTTACGAGCTTGTTCGCACGAAAAATCAACACAAAATGAAGAGGTATTAAAAAAAACACAACCCCCCCCCCCGCCCCCCTCCTTTCACTAAACTACAAGCAAAACTGAAATGACCTCTGCTAGGTTCCGATTCTCTCTTCCTGCTGGGCCCGAGTTTTCTGGGAAAACGTTCAAATTCATTCCGGTCACATTAAATTCGTTCGTGCGCGAGAGAGGCGAGGTTTGACGCTCGTAGTTCCCATTTTTTTTTTCCTTTTGTTTTTTCTTCAAAAGGCCTTCGGAGCGCGCGCTGTGGAGTAGCTCATGCCGCTCGGCATAATGAATATTGATAACCACTTCAACGGCGCGAAGTGTGTAAGGATAATAGGGTTTGGGGTAATATACCTCGGGAGGTATGTACTCTTACCTACCGGCGAGTATACAGCAGGGTTACCTAGAGAGCGCACGGGCGGAGCGTGAAGCATTATCGTAACTTCGCATCTGCCTCACGGGCCTATGGCGAGCGAGCTCGGTCGTACCAACCTAGACCGCCTTTTACCATCTATAGTTATAATATATAATGTGTGTAAGCGCAACGACTGTTGCACACTGCTACCGGCACACCTATGTGTAACACAAGTGAAAACTCATACGCTATGTAATCTTGACTCGCAAACAGTCGTCTTTCCTCGTACTCGATCCCACCGTCCACCTTTAAGAAATTAAAAAGATTTTTCTAAGGCAAATTTTCAACTGAGCGACCCGATTCAACCACCGGTTCCCATATATCCCATTTTGTTCCTATATTCGTAATTCTCGGTGCATCGGAACGTGTATATATATGTATATATGTATATGTATATATATGTATATAGTGTGTGTGTGTATGTATATCGAATTAAAAAATATGGTATAGCGTTTAAGGTAATAACCGATTCCCCGCGGGGTCGTCGGATAACGAGTATGGATCGGGCGTATCGTGCGAAAGAAAAACACGACGGCTTCGGGAACGTGTTCATTCTCGGATATCCTCGAACCCACGTCGTTCCTCTATCTCTACGTACGATAAACGTATGTTGGCATGCACGTGAACTCCGAAGGTTCCCGAGGGCCCTTTTCAATACTATTCAGTATTATTAGTAAACCGCGAGAATATGCCCGAGACTATTACGATGAAGATGTTACGGACACCAAACGGCCCCACTCTAGCTCGACGCGGAGAGCGGCGAAAGCGGCGGTCGGCCGAAGCTTTAACGCTCTCGCGCAACGAAACTCGCACGGAAGCGTCCTGATATCAATAATGCTAATACATAGTTTGGTCCCGGAGAGAGGCTTACCGATGGAATCCGTAATACGCCGTTGGTAATCCTAGGACTATTTTTTTTCCTCGCTCAATATTGACGGTGTACTCGTTACCTAATAAACTCTTAACATGCCTAATACGGATTTTAGGTTATGTAAGTTCGAGCGCATGTGACGACGGAAAGTTTATCGCATTAGCGTCGGCGTTGGAGATTGATGTACTATCGGTGATTCATACATATTCCGTCGGCAGATTGCATAGGCGAAATTATATTTCTCATTTTATTTTTTCTTTGTTCTTAATAGATAATGGGTGTTTAAAACACGAAAGACCGAATAGGTAATAGGCAGAGCGATAGGGAAATTTTGTTTAGGGAAAAATAACGATGGAAGAACACGTAACTTTATAAGTTTGGAGTTTTATGTACGATATGAACTGTATTTTAATCGGGGCAGCGAGAGACAAGAGTAGGGAGAGTGAGCGGGGCAAGATGAACCAGTCTCCTTTATTTGAGGCGAAAGTTTTTTGTTGATTAATGTACCGCAAGAAATTAATGAAAATGGTCCGTTTTGCCCCAGGGTTCCGTCTTGTCACGCTAAATTTTGTTTGGTGAAAAATAACGATAGAAGAACACCTAACTTTATAGGTTTGGAGTCTTATGAATGGTGTAAGCACTACTCGAATCGGGGTAGCGAGAGACACGAGTAAGAAGAGAACGGGGCAAGATGGACCATTGTCCTTTATTTTAGACGAAATTTTTTTAACGTACCGCGAAAAATTTATAAAAATGATACCATGGCGTCCAGTAAAAAGTCTGTACGAAATTTAAGGAGATTCAAGGACAATTTCCAGGACTCCAAGGACTTCAAGGACAGCTGGACACCATGGGTACGTTTTGCCCCAGCGCTTACGCCGCTCTCATCCCATGAAAAACACGAGAGCCCGAATGATCTCGGTGTTACGAGACTTTGTGTACGTTTTGCTGTGGGCAGAGCGGAGAGCATACATCAAACGTAGTATAAGGTTACACAATGTCTCAATACCAGCCTGTCGAGATATTGGCTTCAAAACGGCTATGTGTAATTTGTGGCTCCGGTATGTTTCTCAGTATCGGAAAGAAATCTTTCACGCGTTTACATATGGATAGATTATACACGCGGAGGAGTTGATGCTTTTTTTGTTTTTAATCCTTTAAGTTGCATCTTCGCTACACGCTAGACACTAATCTGTGCGATTTGTTTTCTATATATGACTCCTACGTACCACCGGCGTGGAGAAGAGGCACGAAGCGTGCGCTCTCACACCTCTCGCTGGCGCGAGGGCACCCTGAACGAAGATGAAGTCATTGCCACGAAGCTGCATCGTTGAGAGTTGAAGGATGCGAGCCCACAGCAGCATTCGTAAAGAAATTCTATGTAGATATATATATATATATATATATATATAATGTATACATATAGCGATACTGCAGCGTGCGTTACAGCCCGCATAGAACGCTGAATACTTTTACGGCCGAGAAGAGCAACGTAATAGTCCATGTAATGGCAGAGTTAAACGGCGATTTGCGAGTTCTCTGTAGTACGAGGCAATATATCGACGCACCAGCACGGTAGCCACCGAGACTGTAGTGTGAAATCGACCCACCTATTCAATACCGCATAATGCATTTTTTATTGCATACGTACACGAGGCGATACGATTTGTTTGATTAAAAATCCGTTTCGCCGATTCGATGATTAATTTCAAAATTCTTTTTGGGTGATTGCTTATCTTCGGCTTGGCTGTAGTAATTTTTTTTAAATTCGATTCTGCTGGTAGCGTTGACACAAGCGATGGGAAAAAAGAGGAAGGCACACGGTAAAGTATTTAGTACATTGTAAAAATTAACGTGCAGTATAATAAAAACTTTAGAGATACTTTACTTGTAATAATTTACTTAAATTTTACTATAAAACTACTTTAAATCCAATGATTTACGTTAATATCACTGTAAAAGTCCATTAATTATTAATTGTACATTAAATTTAATGTCCCAGTTTTTGCTTAAAAAACTTCCTGTCCCGTGTATTAAATTTACAATTTTTTCAAACAGAGTATGTACATCGGCGACCTCTGTAGGCTCATTATTGACCGGTTCGATAACAAACGCCTCACCTTCGATAACCTCCAAAGTGGCGTCGGCTTGCCCAGTCCGCGCCCCTCTTTCGGCTTTCTTCGTGCGTGTCGTCGATATTTCGGCTGGCTTCTCGAATGCGCAAAATACCGCCAAACCGCGATAATCCACCGTTAATAAAGCACGCACTCCGACAACGACGACTCGGTTTGCATCAAAGCGGAAAAAGGGCCCGTGGGCCACGAAGCGAGCAGTGCATAAACGTTTATGGCCCTGCGCACGCAGCTCACACGGCCCCCCCCCCCCCCCCTCCTCCTCCCTGTTGTTCCCAAAGCCGAGGCGAGATACCACGGACTGTTTGTACCGCTTAACCTAATGAGGTACAGATGGTGATATTGTTGTAAGTCGGTGTCGGCGGCGAGAACGAAAGGGGGAAACGGTCTCTAACGCTCCCGGGACACATGCGGTCGTGCGGCGGCGGCGCCGCGCAAGGTGGCTCGAAAAAGCCACGAACGGTGCGCGCGGGGGCCCCCGAAAAGAAACCTGGAACTTGATGCCCTCTTCGCTTTGCTTCCCCGGACAGCGCCGAGCGGAGAGACTTGGCGCAGTTTCGATTTTATCTCGCGACCAGCCGGTGGCTACCGGCCGCGTCCGATCCTATCTCCGCTCACCTATATTATACTCCTTCGGTTATGCTTCTTTCTTTTCTTCTCATTCACCCCTTTCTCCGCAGCGACTTTCTTAATTTTTTTTTTTGTTGTTTTTTTATTCTGACAACTTTTCACTCGATCTCTCTCGCGGCCCGTCTCATTGTTTCGTTCCTTCCTCGCCGATCGTATAATGCGTTCGAGCATCGAAACGTTCGTTGCGCGATGCTAATGCGCTCACTTTTCGGACGCAGATGTACCGGAGGCGTTGTTGATTCCGCAAGTCGCCGCTGGGGCGCTGCGTTCGGTCATCTCGACGAGGCACCTTGCGGGTTTCTCGAAGGATCGGGAGACAACTGGGGATTCGGGAGGGAGGGTGCTGCGGTCGAAGTGACAACACTAGAATTAGGCAGTTTTGTTCCGGCAATTTTCACGTCTCTCGGTCGGGATAGGAAAATAAACGCTTTCGACTGGTAGGATATTTCGAGGTTAGACGAGGGTGAAGGAGTTCTCGGAAACGTTTTAGACAATCCATGATGGATGGATCACGCTGGGCAGTTTTTCTTTTCACGCTGCTCGAGTATCAACGGGCATCGGGGGAGGAGCGGTGATGTGCCGTGACGGTCATTTTTGTAAGCCTCAATTGACCAAAGAATCACCGTCTTTTTTATTGCAGAAACTATGAGATCTACAAAATTGTATAGAGCTCATAGTTTGTATGGCTAATTAGCATAGCTGTACGGCTCATTAACCAACTTTAATTTTTTACTTTAAAATGTTTATATAATTCTATTGGTGGTCGTTTAGTGGTAATTGGTAGCCTAATTAAAACGTGGTGGTTAATCGTTTTATTACAATAATTTAAAAAACTAATGAAGTCTAATGTTGGCCAAACATTTTTTTTCTTCAAGTAGGGCTTCATCGTTGGGGAATTATTTGGCAGTCAAGAATAATATACTTAAAACTTTTGGGGCAATTTGTACCATTCCATTGATGGTCGTTTGGTGGTGACTCGTAGTCTAATTAAAACATTTGCTGGTCAATTGTTTACTTACAATAATTAAAAAACGAAATGAGCCTTAAAGTTGACCAAATATTTTTTTTCCATCAAACAGCGATTCAAATAGCGCTGAATCGATGCTTCGAAGGGTACTTTGTTAATTTTTAGAGTTTTTAGAGTTAATGTCGCTGTTATAGTGCGTTCATTTCCGGACCGGCCGATCGACGGTCACGTGACAGTCAATTGAAAATAAAAACGAGCAGTTACAAAGTCGGCGCCCATCTTCAGGGAGGAGCGAGTGAAAGTTATCGGACCGTGAGCCCGAGTCGATACTCAATCGCGAATATCGACGGGATTTTAATCGTTAACTTCGTAGATCTTAATTACAGTCGCGAAAGTTAATAGCTGCATTATTTAATTCGACATTGGTACACAGGCATTAATTTGCGGAGATACGTTTTCATCGATAAGACCGCAGTATATAAATAGTATCGTTGTACGAGCGAACGGTAATCAATAATGCACCCGAGCCGATCTCCTCGAATATCCAATTTGCGTTAACGTAATCAGTGCGAAATTACAGCAGAGGAACAGGTATTTTTCGCGTGCGGTTAACCGAAAAATCATGGGGCCCCCATCGGGGCCCCCCGATGCAGCCGGGGCCTTGTCTTACTTTCCTTTCGAATAACGCTTAATGCGGTACACCGATGAGGAACCAGTTATTCAATCTGTTTCGGCCGATGGTGCGCGACGACGCGGACAAAAAACAAGCAGTCCTCGCCAATATTACCATAAAAATGACCAGATGGCGACTTTTTGCTCAACTTATTCGAGGGCCTTATGGATTTTCGCTTCTGGGCCACCGCGTCGATTTCTTCCACCTGTAAAAAAAAAATCATGAGAAAAATAAGAAAAATAAAAATAAAAAAACGTAATTAGCGCGAAGCAGTACGGCGGTCGTATAAGCACCGTACGTAGAGGCACGTGGGCCCCTTCGATTTAACACCGCGGGACCCGGTGCGTACGCCGGGCCGAGCGACCGTGATTCGGCCAGCGGCACAAGCTGCAGGTACCGGAAGTGAGCCATCATATAGGCACACATGTATAACTGCCGCCCGGGGAGCAGACGATTTTCTTGCATAATGTGAAATCGGGGTCTCGACGTACATACGAGAGTGTAAAATCGCGAACTCTCGGCGAGATGCAGCTTGCCCGTCGTCGCACCGTCGCTTTTGTGCACATTGCGCCGAGTGGCGTGTACACGCGCAAGGCCCGATGAAACAATTACTTACAAGCCGCTTCGAGCGAGTAACGGAGAAATCGGCAGCCGGCCGAGATTTCGACGAATGTCGCGGTGCAGCGGTGACGACGTCGGGTATGAAGAAATTTTGTACATATGGGCAAATGTCAACTCTTTAATTTGTATCTCTTAAGCCTTTTGCTTTTACCGGGAAAAAATTATTTTTGAGGCAATCGCTATTGGAGTTACATATAAAAGTGACTGCAACATAATTTGAATTTAATTTTTGGTAAGTCAGTTTAGTTTGGGTCTTTGAGAAATATTTGTTGGATCAAGCTTTTGGTTTTCCCTCGTTGTTTGTCTTCGAGTTCTGGGAATCCTGCACGGTGCTCTTAGGAAACGACGATCTCAAATGATCTTGGCTCATTTTATTTGTATTCAATTTTAGTTAAGTTATAGTTTAGGTTTTTTTAATATAGCAGTTTTATTTCCATGCATACCCTGTTGGGTTTTTACACACCCCAGCCCTTATAAAAATTCTACGGATTAAAAATTATATTTATTAGATCAAACTTTTGGTTTTCCCTCATTGCTTTTCTTCGAGTTACATAATTTCTGCACCTCTTAGGAGGCGATGAGCTTTAATGATGTTGGCTTTTTCAATTTTTATTCAATTTCAGTTAAGTTAGTTTAATTTAAAAAATATATCTATTAGGTGAAGTTTTTAGTTTTCCCTGAATGTTTCCCTTCGAGTTCTGTAAATTCTGTACGCCTCTTATGCTGGACGACTATATCGAATGATCTTGGCTCGTTTTTCCAAATTCAATTTCAGTTAAGTTAGTTCAGTTTCCTAAAAATATTGAATACATCAACTTTTTCATTTTCCCCGATAGTTTCATTTCGGATTCCGCAATTTCCGGACGTCGTTTGTAAACTGGCGACGATCGCGAATGATCTTGGCCCTATTTTTCTAAATTCACCTACAGTTAAGTTACTTCAGGTCTTCTAAAAATATCTATCAGATCAACTTCTTCCTCTCCCCCGATTGTTTCCCATCGGGTTCTGTAATTTCTGTACGCCTCTAATACGGCACGACCACATCGAATGATCTTGGCTCGTTTTTCCAAATTCAATTTCAGTTAAGTTAGTTCAGTTTCCTAAAAATATTGATGACATCAACTTTTTCATTTTCCCCGATAGTTTCATTTCGGATTCCGCAATTTCCGGACGTCGTTTGTAAACTGGCGACGATCGCGAATGATCTTGGCCCTATTTTTCTAAATTCACCTGCAGTTAAGTTACTTCAGGTCTTCTAAAAAATATCTATCAGATCAACTTCGTCCTTTCCCCCGATTGCTTCTCTTCGGTGAATTCAAAGTTCGCCGAGCACCTTGCAGAAATTCTACAATTGGCGCATTTCTCTTAGGGTGCCTCGTGGACTAAAACTCTCCCCGTCTCGCCGCAATGGCCGATGACCATGTGAGGCGTTTCGAGGGCCCACGACTAATGGCATATCGTCAACTCGGTGGATCGGAAGCTAGCCTATCCCTAAACTTTGTTCCCCGTCCCCTGGAGGGCTTCCATTACGCCGGTAGTTATACCCGGCAAATACTATAGGGGCACATAGTTGCGTGATGGAGAATAAGCACATATCGACGCGAAAACGTTTCGCAGCCCCGGCGAACACTCGGGCTTCGCCGACTCTCTCGTGCATCGCTTACGCCCCTCGAATTGCTCTCCACTGTTGGGTGTCCGCGTGCACATGCCCCGTACAGCTTCTGGCGAGTCCGCGTTATTAATATATATACACACACGTGAAATATGAAAATATTTCCCACATGCGCACACGAACCGTACGTATAACGTATTTATAGGAGCGAGTTTCCGAGGATACGATGCCGGTTCTCCGATGGATGCGTGCGGAAAACTCTTCGGCCGGCCTCACCGGCGGATCGTCGGGCAACGCGTTGTTCGTACCGCGAGCCGAGAATGGCTGTGCGGAGGCACACGTAACCACATGCCTCCGGGCAAATAAAGGAAAATCTCTCTCTATAAAAGGATAATCGGAGGAGGTTTCTCCGGTTTCCTAGTTTTGCAACCCTGCAGCACACGTGCAGCTATTGCCATTTTTTTTTTTCTTCTCTTTTTTTGCCTTTTTCTTCTTCTCGCCAGCTCGAGCGTTTTATGCATTATGCTCGATTAACGCGCGGTTGGAAAAGGCGAAGGCGCGAACCGGCGGTCACTGGACTATTATCCGCAGCTTTCCCGGTATTCATCGCCTGTGACTCCGACCCGGTAGCGGAAAGACCGAGTCTCACAGGTGATAGACGTAGACACACCGGTGTACCGGCGAGCTCTGTGGTTATTGCGTTTTCTCGCCGGACGAACGGACGACGGAAGCGCGCCGCGTTCTCGGGTCTTTATGCACGGTGGATATACCACTGGATGTGCATCTATCGCATCGCTCACCGAGGCGCGCCGTAAGCAGGACGTCGATGTCGTGAGGCTAACTTCGTTTTTTTTTTTTTTTTTTTTTTTTTATTGATATCACTTCCGTAAAGCGGATACGGAAATTGGCTGGCGGATTGGTAGCGGCGCGATCAAGGACGGAAAAGCAACGTCGCTTCTGCACGGTAATAAAAAATTACGGTTTTCAGCCGGGAAAATTGTTGGGTGTTTGAGGTGAATTCCGGTGAATCGACACGTTGGTCGGTTGGGCCGGTAAATTTGTTGTGTCGGACGAATAAATCAATAACATTGGAAAAATTAAGAAGAAATCTGTATTCTCGATCATTTTAGAATTTATTTTTTGATTACGTGTGGAGAAAACTTTGTTTTCGAGATTTTCATGGAAAGGTGTTCAGAATGTTCTAAAATGTAGAAAAATAACATGGAAAACTAATTTCTGTGTGGTCTCGGTTTTGTGATATTTTAATTTTTTCGAAAAATTTAATTTGCACTATAGCTGTTGTAATTTTTGAGATATGTACCTAAAAAAATTGACATGAATAAATTATTATGGACGTTCCGTATTGAATTTGGCAAAAATCGATCCACCCGCTTAAATTTTATAAAATTTGGAATTGAAAAAAACAACAGACGCAAGTTTCCGTTTCAAACATTGAGGCAGAAGCTAAATAAGTGGCAGATTCGCGATCAGTGGGAAAAATACATGAAACGAATTGCTGAATTTATGAATAACGAACATTTTTTCATAGGGTATTTTTTTTACTAATAATGTACATCATGAACTTCAGAATCTTCTCGGCCGGAACTGCACTTCATGTCCCTATTTTACTTGACAATTAAAACATATATTTAAATTATCATTGGTTTACAAGAAGCATTTTTTTACTTATAGAGGAAACTTGGTTTTCATAAATATGAAAAAATGATGCACAGTAATTCGCAACTTGACTTCCTCATTTATTACAATTTTGCGCATAGCTTCCTGTACGAGTAACCCAAAAGTAAATCAACGAACATTCCGATAGAAAAAGCAATGCGCAAAATAGTAATAAATGAGAAAGCCATCTGCAAATTACTTTGCACCATTTTTAACTTCGGTTTCTTGTTGCTAAAAAAAATATATTCAAAAAAAAAATAATGGTGGACTTTTCGTGAGCAAAAAAAAAAAGTTAGACAACGTAAAACCCTTCTTTTTTTCCCGCTACTCTGCAGCGTAAATTAGTACGATGTCAGGCCCCCCTTAAGGCGAAGCCATTCGAAAATCATATTCGTGCTCGTACGCCCAGTAATTATATATATATATATTCGATTCTCGGTAAGGGTAGCTCGTCGGGAAACTACGAGGCGGAGTTCTCCCGAGGGCCTTCGTGTACACGGAAAATAATTACCCCGCAAGTTTATTAATTCAGGAATCAATAATTTCCGTCATGCGTGTTTTTTTCTTTTTAGGCGCATGCAGGTCAATGACTCACGAAGCGAAGAATAACCTTCCCGGTTATTATTCCCAAAGTTTCGTCTCGAAAAAACGTTGAAATATATTTTTTGTTTTCTTCCAGGAACGGGAAGACGTTTCGTCACCGGAGGCAAGATAACGGGACCGGGGAAGGAAATTTGTCCGAGCACGTATATATATTTTCGGAAGAAATGTATGTGCCCGGGGTATAATAGCGAGAGTTGGCAATTGGTAGCTTCCTGTCGTTCGGCCGTTTGTCTCCTTGCGTTGCGTCCTTCTCGCCAGCAGTCACTGTACACTCGCAACTTTCCTGAATGGAAACATCCCACCGGATCTTGGCAACAATGAGAACGAAGTGAAAATACAATAAATTGGAATCGTGGCCGAAAGCGTGTTCGCGTTCGGCTGAACCACCACTGGCTCAACATCGATATATAATATTCAATTGTTTTTTTTATCTTTTTTTTCTTGAAATATTAAAAGTGCAGCATACAGCATATATATATATATATATATATATATATATTATATATATGTATTCGCAAAAGAGTCGCGAAGCGTTTGGGCGTTTCGTGGGCGAGGCCCACGGCGGGCAATTCGACATTGGATATTGCCCCGGGTATATCTTTACGTCCGCACCCGGCTCGGCCACAAGAGCCTTCATCATCGGTCGCCGCCGCGCACTTATCGATCTCCTTCGCGTCTCTCACGGTTTCTCCTCGGCGGTTAAACATTTCTCAGCCGCGAAGTTGAAAAATACAATAGCGGGTATAATACTGCGTTCGCTTATCTTACAGTGCAAGACATCGCGATTCTATTGTCTAGGAACTCTTCCGCGTGTCTGCTTAGGTTTTCATTTCGCGTTCTCAATTTCCCACTTCATAGTTTGAGTCGGAAAAAAATTAATTATTTTCTAATTAATTTATTTTGTGGGTGCCGAATAGCGTTATATGTGTTTGAAATAAATAAATACTGGCTGAAGGACTTTGGTCAATGGCCAATTGGCAATGTATATATGTTCTGACGACAATCTACGTTATGTCATGCTATGTATAAAAAATTGTTCGATCTGGCATGTTGTCAATAAATCCACTTTTACTACTAATAAGTAAATATGATTGCAACTGGGTGCGTTGGAAAAATTGTGTCTGAATTTTATGATGAAAAAATCGTCGAAATTCTGATCCGATGCTTCGTTTTCGAGTATCATAGATCGGAGGATTTCACTTCCGGTGTATTGAAGTATAAGTACACTGTACCGTCTCGCTTAAAAAATATTTTTTTAAGTACTTGGCGTGTATGAACTCTTCGGCGTATCTGCTTAGATTTTCATTTCTTGTTCTTCATTTCCTACTTCATATTTTCACCCAGAAAAACAGAATTATTTTATGGGTGCCAAATATCGTAACATGTATTTGAAATAAATAAATATGATTACAACTGGGCGCGTTGGAAAGCTTATGTCCGAATTATATCATAAAAGTGTCTTCGAAATTCCGACCCGATGCTTCGTTTTCAAGTATCATAGATCGAAAGATTTCACTTCCGGCGTATTCAAATATAACTACACGGTAGCGTCTCGTTTAAAAAGATCGTATTTTTTAAGTACTGGCGTCGAGACGCTACCGCATCTCTCGACACCTTTTCCTCAGTCTTTCCAAATCGACTTAATAAATATAAATTTTTTGTTTTTTGCTTAAAAAAAAAGTATGAGATCTTTCTAAATGTTTATACCACAAATACCGAACTTTCTTGAGTCCCGTCTTAATTCTTCCGAGTTGGTAAACAAACTTTCAGTAGAAGAACCTCCCAGCGCAGAATCGAGAAAAAATACAACCAATATTTCCCCGCGCACCAAACAATCCTCGACACGTGTAGCACACTCGTGGAGCGCGGGTGGGGAGTCCTGGGGCAAAAAGCGTCAAAGTTCGCGGAGAGAGGAGAAGCTTCGCGGAGGATCGACGAGAAGCACACAGTGACAGGGATAAAAGGGACAAGAGAAGAAGAAAAAAAAAAAGAAAAGAAACACAAAAAAAGAAAAGAGAAAAAAAAAAACGAGGAATTGCACACACGAATTGAAAGAAGTTATGAAAATAAGGCGAAGCCGGAAAGGGGCGTATGATATGCGCATGCGACGATCGACACGCAACACGGACGCTCTAATATTAGATCTTGTCACTCTGACGCCAGCTGGTGCCCCTCCCCGGCCATTACACACGTTTACACGCACGCGGAGGAGGGCGTGTGTGCACACGCTCGCTCGCACACACCGGGCCGTTGAGACGCGCGTGTGTGGTGAGCCCCGCGGGGAGCGGCGAAGCCGATGTCTCTCGCGTTACACATGTACACAAAACCCTTCGAATCGAGTTGCAACTCTTTCCGTCCGATTCCGCGACCCTCGGACGCGCGCCATCGACGAAGCCCGTGAGATCGCGAGCAGGAGCGAGCGTGACTCTCGGGTGTTCACCGGGCCGCGACACCGCGGATGCTGCGCCTTCTCGGTACGATATAAATATTATTCTTTCGGTTACCGGAGAGTTTTTCGCACGTAAGTTTTCTCGCCGGAATTGCCCTGCCTGCATCGTTCCCTCGTCCGGGCAAAGTATACTTACAGAGATTATTATTACGCACGCACGATTAAAATACCCGCGTGTAACGCGGTAAGCAGGGAGAGCCGTGAGGGAAGCCGATTCGTTACTCGCCGGTCATGAATGGCCCGAGACCGAGCACAACGGCAGAAGCCTTTAATCATCGACGACCTTCGCCGGATGACGATTTTGTTTGTGCCATGGGGCTTTCCCGCAGGCGAGCCGTCAATGACGGCGAAACTCCGGTCCACACGCAGGCTCACCCCGAGGATCTCCTGTTCGAAGAAAGGCATACGGCGATATACCGCGCCGCCGAGACGAGAAACACACTCCCCCTTGTGCGTTGTACACGCGGACAGGAAATCTCATTGTCGATTGTCGACTTTGCCACTGAAACGACCAGTCGGCTTCGACGAGTCAATAAGTTTCGGAAATTAGCTGTACACTTATCTTTTTTTCGTCGTGGGAATAATAATAACAATAATAATGATAACGACAATAACGATTACAATAATGATAACAATAATAACAATAATAATAACAATAATAGTAACAATAATAATAACAATAATAACAATAATAACAATAATAATAACAATAGTAATAACAATAATAATAATTCACGAGCGTCGCTAATAGGCTGGATCTATCCCACTTGTTCGAGGGACCAATTGCGACGTATACGAAAATTCTCCCTCCACGAGTTCTTCTCTACGAATGATACATGAGCGATTGAACGATAAAAGCTGTAAACTGTACAAAATTAATATCGTAACTAATTTCAACTTGATCTCATACTGTTATTATATTATTTATTTATTTATTTATTTATTTATTTATTTATGAGGCATGGCCTTTCACATAAGAAATTCAGATACTACAGTACGTGTGTGAAATTAAGTTCAAATTAATTATTTTGTGGTTTTGTACAGTGTATTCGAAATAGTCTTCGCGAATAATAGGACTTTTATCGTAGTATAGCTCGTGTGACACTCGTAGAGGAGCACTCGTGCAGAGAGGGCTCTCATATACCCCGAAATTGGTCCTCCGAACAGATGTGATAGATCCAGCCTATTAGCGACACAATAGGATTATCTTATCTGGATTTTTTATGTAAAAGGGCCCGTAAGTAAAATAAAAGTAAATAAATAATAATAATAATAATGATAATAATAACAATAATAATAATAATTTACTTGGGGCAACTTTTCACTTATAATGTAGGAACAGTTTTTAGTATATCATTATTTTTTTAATTCCGGTGTTCTGTTATCTGTGCGGTAGCGATTCGGCTCGATGAGTATAAGAGTCACATATCCGCGAGACTCGCGGCGCCGGCAATGAGATCTCATCCTCTCGCCGGGATCATCATACGATGTTAATTACCATCTCGTATATATTCTGCCTGTATCATTAGAAGGAACGTCGGTTGAGAGTCGTAGACCCCGTATGGCTTGAGCCACTGTGTATATCCCGATCTGCATACTCCATCGCGGTACCGTACAATTTCACCCGCACACACACACAAAATATGTTCACTTATCTACTTATGTATACTGTAAAATTTCTCATACTCCCCAGTAGCCGCGACTTGCTTGTATAGCCAGCGATACGAAAACACACAAAAGTTTTCTATGCACGCTCGATACATAAATTGTTCTACGAACAAGGAAGTTCGTACGGATACCGTATTATTACAGTTAGCACAGCGGCGCAAAGATACATCGAACTATACTCTCTGCCCTGCTACACTATAATAACAATAATAATATCGTCCCTATACATACGGCCACATCGACAGTGCGGAGGGAAAAAAAGTCGAGTTATTCTAATAATCTACTCACCCTCACAGGCATCTAGAAATTATGTTACAGGTTGTGCAGCGCACCCATTCTTCGATTCGCGATACTTAAATTGTACGTCCGCTTGCCACTTTTCTTTCTTCGCTGCTCATTGTATTTGCGGGTGTCTACAAGGAAATAAAATAATTTCCTAAAAAAGGAATACGATGTAAATAATTTTGTCAAATAAGTGACAAACTTTTATTTCCCGAGTCATTGACAATTCTAGTTTTTACTTCGGTTTCTAAAAGTAATAATACATAAAAAATTGTGGACTTTGTGGACAAAAAGTTGTCGCAAAAAGTACAAACTTTTTTTTACTGTGTATAGTGGCGGATTTAAGACTGTTGAAGTGCTAGGTTAGCCAATTTAATGCACCCCGAAAATAATTGGTACGAAGCTTAAATCACAATGTTAACGCTGCGATCTCTGAAAATCAGAGAAAATAAAGGAGGCTTTGATCGAACAAATTAGTGTCGCAAATCCGAAAGATTTTTATTGTATTTTGTCACCTGGAAATTGTTTTTATTTTCAAAGATGGAACACCGATTATAAAATGCTCCGTCGTTAACTATACGCACGCTTCGCGTGCACAAAGCCCCCATTTTCACACCTCGTGCGAAAAACTTTTTCTTAACTCGTATGATTGCAGCACTCCCTTCGACTCGCGCTGCAAAGTCACACTCGTCAGAAAAAGTTTTACCGCACTAGTATCGTAAATTACTATTATACAACAATCCGCAATTTTCGGTCTTCAATTTTTTTCGCCCTCAGCGCGGCGGCCCCTTCGCCAGTTCGGCGCCCCTAGTCAATCGCTCGCATTGCCTCTGCCCAAATCCATCACCGCTCGCCTACAGGCGTTTCTACACAAGCCTCGATTCTCCGAGAATTTCAAGTGCCGGGGCGTGCAAACATCGAAGCCATTTAGATTCGAGATTGTCAGCAGGAAATTATTTCTTCGTCTGTTACTTTCTTGTTTCTTTTTCACGCGCGAACCGACGAAAGATAGGTTAAGCGTAATGAGAAAGGAGAAAAGCCGAGGCACGCCGGGTCACCGGATGCCGCTTCGCGGGCTAATAGGAAGCGGAGCTTATTATACCACGACGACGACAACGACTATGATAGTGTAGTGCTGAAAAGGCACACGGTAGCAATCTTGCAATCGAGTTATCTGTTACGGATATAACGGTTAGGCGCTCGAGAGGGACCGGCGGGCACGGCGAAGCGCCGAGTGGCGGATCGTTGATGAACGAGGACGCGCTGGCGCTGCTGCTGCCAGCGACGGTGCTGCCACCGGAGTCGCTGCCGACGCCCGTTCGGGCCCCGCGATTCTAAGGCGATATCGCGATATCTCGATCGCCGACACAAACGCCCCTCGTCGTCGTCGAAGAGAAAAGGAAGCCGGGCTCGTTGGACCTTGACTTCCTCTCATTGTCTCGTATCCCGAGATTCTCTCTTCGTTATTACTCTTTCTCTCGTTCCCGCTAGCCATTTTTTTTTTCAACGTTCGTTAGAGCTGCTCGCTACTTGCGTAGACGCGGAGGGTTTTCTTGCTCGCACCGATTAAGGGCATGTTAAATGCTGCGGTCGATAATCGAAACTGTGATCTTGTTTTCTTTCACGGGTGCTGAAATTTAGCGATGATTGGGCGGAGCTGACTGTAGAATTGATAGAGGAAGCGGCATTCTATTTCAGTTAGGCAATAAAGTTTAGGCAGCGTGGAAAAAATAGCATTGCAGTTTTTATCACCGACTCGACGCCGGATTGAAAATTGTTCTGTTTCTCTAACAAAATGTAGATCGTTAATAATTTATTGTTGTGGCAGCAAAAATATTTGGCTGCCACAGCAAAATATTTTGTTGTTTTTATGTTGAGCAGGTAAATGAGTTATGGTAACAAAATTTTTGCTGCCCCAACAATTTTTTTTTCTCCGTGAAGGACGGTGTTTCGTATCACTTTAACCAAAGCTCTAAGGAATTTGCCGGTTCGCGAGGGGCAACTTTCGTGCAAGATATCGCCGCGAGTTCATCAACTTTACCGTGTCGACGAGAAAGATGCAGCCACATAGGGTAAAGGCAGGGGTATGGGCTTTGACACTTTCAAACTTTGGTGAGGTCGTTTCAAGTTTTATACTCGCGCGAACTTCGCTCTGGGCTGGAACCTGGAAGGTTTATACCCTTGAGCTTTTGAATGACGTCTTCAAATCCGGAGCAACTTTCATGCCGTTCCTTTTATTTTTATCGTCTTCTCGACCAATCTCTGAATCAAAATCTTTTAATAATACACTTTTTATATTTCTGCACCTAAATGAAAAAAAAATTGTTATGTTATTATGGTAGAATAACTTTACTTGGAACGCATTGCGGCGTTCTTATGATACCATTTCTCAATTCTTTTCCTGATTTTTAAAATGAAAACTTAAGACGATTTTACCAAAAGCAGTTTATTTGCCAGTGTAGCAGACATGGCACATTGTGCATCAAAGAGTAAAAAAAAATTCCGCCATCTTGCTTTCTCAACGTGTCGTCATTTTTAAGAAACGTAACAAAAATTCTAAAATTAATAAGAAAATAAAAATGGCGGCCGATCGTAAGCAGAGTTTTGTTAAATGCAAAAACCGCTTTAACCACAAACGCAACAAAGTAGTACAAGTGTACGCATATCGTGCATCCCGCGTAGTTCCAGAAACGCCGCGAAACATGCGATCGTCTTATTGTGCGAGAGATCCATTGATAAATTTAGCACCGCGGACGTCGTGAGTGCGTATTACGGGGCGAAACGGACCCCGAGCTCCCCGGAGGGAAACAAGAGGATCGAGAATTACAAAGACGATAAAGAATCGAAGGAGGAAGAGATACGCGTAGGTAAAAAGGAGAGGAGGAATAAAAAGAAAGAGTTGGGTTTGTAGCGCGGAGGAGTCGAGCAGCTGGTCGCGGAGGGAGACTTAATGTACGACCGCGTCGAGGAGAGCCCCAACATCTGGCTGTGGTTTCGGCGTTTAGGCGATGACGGACCGCAGGTATGCGCATGCGTGTGTGCCCTGTCGTATGTGGGATGCAAAAGGTGGAACGCAACATGCGTATGTATTGTATTATTATATACACATATACACATATATACATACATACATACATACATACATATATATATACATATATACATACATACATACATATATATACATATATATACATACATACATATATATACATATATGTCTATATGTATATATATAAATATATATAGGTGTATACATGCGTAACTGCATGGGACGTCTATCTGCCGGTGTTATCCGGCGCGCTGGTACGAAAACGGTGGCGATCGCGGAAGGCGATCGAAAAGGCCTCAAGAAAGCTCGCAGTCGGTTTAGCGCTCGCCGGCTCTATCGACGTATACAAAGCCGCAAGCCGGAGGATATTACATATTACGAGGGCGTGCACGTTCGGCGGTCTTTCGCTTTCTCTGCGGCTCTTCATCTCGGGTCCGTCGGACATGGCAGACCGGAAACGGATGATCAGGGATGAGAGCCGAAAGAATAATAAGAGTCGGCCGCTTATCGACTTTCCATCGTGAACAGAAGTTACGGCCACGCTCCACTCGATCGTGGTATAGTATATTGTGTGGCGTCGAAGGAGTTTATCTCTTTATTTCATCTACGAGGCGTTTTGGGTGCGCGAACGAGATCCGGATCTTGAGGATATCCTAGGGAGATCTTTGAGAGATCCCCTTAACAAGCTGTGGTAAATTGTCAGGTTAGATAGGGTGGTTTTGAGAACTTTGCCTAACGATATTTGAGCTAGGGAAGCGTAACGATAATGACGTTATCTGTGGATTTTCTGGAAAGCGGCTAAGGGGACGCAGGTTTGCCTGACCGAAAATTCAGGAGCTTTGGATTATTTATTAGAAGGCTAGAATTAAGTGAAAATGCTAGTCTCACGAATAAACATGGAGACTCATAGTCGTGCAGACATGGGGATATAATTAGGTGCGACGGCTAACTGTAATTCTAGCGAGATCTTAACGAGATCCCTTTAAGAGGCTGTGGTAAATTGTCAGGTTAGATACGGCGTTTTTGAGAATATTGACTGCAAATATCGGTCATTTTGGATTATTTATAAGAAGATTATAACAAAGTGAAAATTGATGGAAAATAAATGGTGCTATGTTAGTGTCGCGAATAAATACAGAGACTCATAGTGGTCGCGCAGTCACAAGGAGAAATAATTAGTTGCTTTGGCTAACTGTTTTGTTACACTGAACAAAAATATCAATGACTCAATTAAATTCGCTTGCGGGCTGTCAATGAAAAAATTGGTATTTCAATTCTTACAATTTCATAAGGGATTGAAACGATAACATGTCTCCTTGACAAACTCGCCTTCATTGCTTCAATATCATATGAAATTGTAAGAATTGAAAGAAGAATTGAAATTAAGAATAATTTCATTGGCAGCCCGCAAGCGAATTTTCTTTTTCGGTGTAGGTGTAAACAATTAGTTACCAATTGGTTAACATCTTTCTTTTCATAAACTTTCGCATTCGGAGCCAAAAATTTAATTCCAAACTGATTAGCTCGACCCCAACGACAAAAAGTCTCGCCCAGGCTGTTACAGAGAGACATTATTTTTCCCATTCGAGAAACCGATGATAACTAACAAATAATTACTAAATGTCTTAAGAAAATTTGTTCCACCCAGTCCCGAATTAATACACTCGGGAACATCTTTCTCTTCATCGGCTTTCGCATCTGGAGCCAAAAATTAAATTCCAAACTGATTAGCTCGACCGCAACGACAAAAAGTCTTGTACTGACTGTTACAGAGAGACATCATTTTTTCCATTCAAGAAACCGATGATAACTAACAAATAATTACTAAATGTCTTAAGAAAATTTGTTCCAAAGAGCCCCGAATTTATACACTCGGGAACATCTTTCTCTTCATCGGCTTTCGCATCTGGAGCCAAAAATTTAATTCCAAACTGATTAGCTCGACCGCAACGACAAAAAGTCTCGCACAGGCTGTTACAGAGAGACATAATTTTTCCCATTCGAGAAACCGATGATAACTAACAAATAATTACTAAATGTCTTAAGAAAATTTGTTCCAAAGACCCCCGAATTTATACACTCCGGAACATCTTTCTCTTCATCGGCTTTCTCATCTGGAGCCAAAAATTCAATTCCAAACTGATTAACTCGACCGCAGCGACAAAAAGTCTCGCACAGGCTCTTACACGGGGACATCAAACGCTTGGTCGAAACATAAGTTTTTATTTTTTTTGGCACGAGAAATGTCCTATCCATCGTCGATCGTCGATCGGAAGAAGACGAGAGAGACGCACGTGCTACGAGACGGATGTGCGTAGCGGTGTGCGTTGTCTCGATCTTGAGTTAGGGTTGAGGCAGGGCGCGCGCTCGCGACTCTCGCTGCCCCCTCATGAATTAAGTAAAGTAAAGCGGAGAACCGTCCTGAGGCCCACCGGTCTCTCTCTCCTCGGAGAGGAATCCCAGCTCGCGAGTTGCCCACCTGTTTTGTCCACCCGTTCGCCCTTCTCGTCCATCCGTCTGTACGGTTCTCCCCGGCGCACTCGGATGCGCCCCAGTTGGCACAGGTGTTCATTTAACTCGAAGTGTGTTCTTCTTACCGTCGGCGGGGCCCGAGCGCGGGGCCCCTCGGTCAACCCATCCCCCTTCGATCCGTGACTCTTCCTCACCACCCTATTCATTATATTACGGCGAGGGGCCCGAGCGCCACCCGGAGGAACCGAGAGTGTGGAACGCGCAGGACGATGTGTAGATAAGAATGCGTGAAGAGATATACCGGCGATATGAGCTGATTATTCCCGGCAAAAAGGTCTTGTAATTTACACATTACAGCGCCGTCTCCGACACTTGAGAAATCGACTTTGTTCAAGTATTTGTATATTTTAACGAAGCATTTTTTAATATTTTATATTTTTATTGTTTTTTAGATTCGAGGGATTTTTTTTTGCAGGGTGTAGGAGAGAGCGGGATTTGATACGAGAGTTGATTTCGTCCAGCGAAAAATTACCTAACATAGTTCGTCTTGCCACGCTCGGTCGTGCGGATGTTAATGTAAATAGATGTAACAATACGAGTATTACGCGATCTATTTAAAAAAGCTACAGTTTATGTCAAAATATTTAGAATGTTAGATTACCTAAAATCTTAATGATAATTTAAGTCACTTCGTTAACCCTTCAAGTACGGGGAACTTTTTGCGGAGAGCCGACGACCATGCTTTCTTTTAAGCACGAAAACGATACGGATCTTCGCCATAAATTTTCTTCTCCGCTATGAAAAAAAAAAACAATACTTCAGGATACATCTGTGGATTTTTACAGGTTTTCTTTTAGCACAAAAACGATACGGATCTTCGTCATAAATTTTTCTCTGCGCTACGAAAAAGACAACACTTCAAGGTACGTCTGTGAATTTTTACAGATTTTTTAGAACACATCGATTTATTATTAAAATCGTTCGAACGCAAAGGGTTAAATAAGTGTTGATTCAACATCATTTTTTTTTATGAAACCCATAAAGTCCTAAGAGCATAAATAGACATTTCACGTAGCAATTACGATCACCGTAGGGACGAGCAGCACAAACTATCAGCCGATCTAGCCATCTGTCCATCAGCGCGAAGAAACATTGCCGAAGAAAAAGACGCGACTCCTCATATTTTGCGAACGAAGAACAAGTCTCCGACGACGAAGAGAAGAGGAACAAATTTATTGTCTGCATTATGTTTTGTTTCACCGGCCGTGCCCTCGGTCTGCCCCGCTCTATCATTCGGATATTATTGTAAATGTAACAATACGAGTATTAGGCGATCTATCTAAATAGGCTACAGTTAATATCAAAATATTTAGATTACCTAAAATTTTACTATCAATTGCATTCCCCGCGTTAAAAACTTAAGTCTCGAATTCATATCAGACCACCCCAAAATCAGTTAAAACGTTAAACTTTTCACCAGGGCCCATTATGCCCCGCTCATCCTTGAATCCCTCTCGGAGCTGTTGAAAATTAATCTCGGAATTGTTTAAGAATCAACCCTTTGAGCCATACATTTTGATACTATAAAAACAAAATCTCATGTCAAGAAATTAGTTTAAAAATTTGAAAACTGAGCGAAAGAAGGTGGGACACCCTATGCCCCACCGTGGCGCAAAGGATTAAATAAGTGTTGATTCAACATCATTTTTTTTATGAAACGCATAAAGTCGTGAGAGCATAAATAGACATTTCACGGAGCAATTACGATCACCGCAGGAACGAGCAGCACAAACTATCAGCCGATCTAGCCATCTGTCCATCAGCGCGAAGAAACATTGCCGAAGAAAAAGACGCGACTCCTCATATTTTGCGAACGAAGAACAAGTCTCCGACGAAGAGGAGAGGAACAAATTTATTGTCTGCATTATGTTTTGTTTCACCGGTGCCCTCGGTCTGCCCGGTCTGCGTGAAAGACACACACCGGGCCGCGAGGTAGCCGGCTTCGCGCACGCGGATATGAGCGATGGACTTCCGAGGTAATTGATGGTTACTTTCCTTCTCCGTCCTCCGTTCGTGTTCAAGAAAAAAAAAAATAAAAAAAATAAGAATAAACCTGCGACCAGCGAGTACGACCGAAGACCCCGAGTCTTTTGTTCGTACGCCAATTATTTGGGCGCGAGAGCGCTCACGGGTACGTATTCGCCGAATCGCGCGCCACTGCGCAGCCCGCCGCGCAGCTCTCCGCCCGCGCGCGCGGTTTTCGATTGCCGAGACAAAGGGAGTTAGGTCATACGGTAGCGAGCGGGTAATTCCTCAACCGGGAATCGACATCCGTGCGATTAATATGTACGAGCAACGAATGCTCCGTTTTGTGAGCAACTCCTGTGCCTCGGGTTGCAATTCGCACGGTGATTCGTACGAGAAGACGCGAACCCGTATTAAAATCATTATAAATGATTATAGACTGTCTATGAAGCACCGCGGCCCATAAACGGATGTTTCTCGTATGTTTCCGTGAAACATACTAATAAACTTCGCAGACGATCGATAGATCGTTGCTACATAGTTAGGCGGTTAAACGCGAGTGTCGGTTTAATAATTTAGAGACAGTTAAGTTTCAGGTGAAAAAGAGCATCGACGGTTGCACGGTAAAAAAAATGAAAAAAAAGGACTCGAGAGCGGCGCTCGAGGAGAGTCCGGATGTGCATCTCGAGTCGTCGAAGACGTGAGCTATATAATGACAGTCTGTAACATAAAGAAACGCCGTGACTCCCGGATGATCGCACAAAACGGTATCCGGTATTCTTAAATTATTTTTTGTTTGTTATTTTTTTTTTATTTTTTTTTTATTCTTCATGTTTAATGTATGTATATTCACGAGGCTGTTTCCTCCGGTGTTCTTCCGACGTGCATGCGTAGCGGAGGAAAGCAGAGCTGTGAAACATCCGCGACTGAATATGGATGACATCCCCGATGATGGTTGGTTACGGAGATGGGGAGTCTCACACGCGGGTTTCTCTTAATATTATTCACCGGTCGATGATTAAGCTGTGGAACAAAATATTCCGTCTTTCTTCATTTCTCGTATCGCGCGTCTTGTCGTCGTTGCAGTGTCATTATCGCGCATGAGAGAGGAAGCGGATAACGGTGCGTGTCCGTACAGTCGAAACTACTTGATTGAAAAGAGAAGAAAAAAATGTTAGTCATTTCTTTATCGTAATGCTGCGAGAGGAAAATGTAGACGGCGTATCTGCTACCGTGCATCTGGGAATATTGTTCGATCTTGAATTTTTATTTTTTAAATTATTTCACGTGTTACAGATCGGTGGGGATTGAGGAAGAGTCGAAACTACTTAGTTGAAGAATGGAAATGTTACGCTTTTTTCTTTACCGCAATTCTGTGAGAAAAAATGAAGTCGTATCTACTAACGTGCATCTGGGAATATTGCTCGATCTTGAATATCAATTTTTTAAATTATTTCTCCCATTACAAAATAAGAAGGCGAGACCGATCGGTGAAGAGTGAGGAATAGTTGAAACTACTTAGTTGAAGAATGGAAATGTTACTCTTTTTTCATTACCGTAATTCTGTGAGAAAAAATGAAGTCGTATCTGCTACAGTACATCTGGGAATATTGTTCGATCTTGAATATCAATTTTTTAAATTATTGCATGTGTCACAGAGTAAGAAGGCGAGATCGATGGGTGGAGATTGAGGAAAAGTCGAAACTACTTAGTTGAAGAATGAAATGTTACTCTTTTTTCTTTACTGCAATTCTGTGAGAAAAAAATGAAGTCGTATCTGTTACGATACATTTGGGAATATTGTTCAATTTCAATTTTTTTTTTGTTTTTTATCGATTAACCTGTCATGAAATAAGAAGGCGCGACCGATCGGTGGAGATTGAGGGAAAGTCGAAACTACTTAGTTGAAATAAAAATGAAAAAAAACTGTTCATTATTTCTTTATCGTAATATCGTAATAGTGTGAGAAAAGATGAAGTCGTATCTGCTACTGTGCATCTAGGAATATTGTTCGATCTTTAATTTTTATTTTTTATTTATCCTTTCATCTATCAAAAAGTAAGAAGGCGCGACCGATCGGGGGAGATTGAGGAAAATTCGAAACTACTTAATAATAACAGGAATCAAAAAAAAAAAAACTGTTCGTCATTTCTTTATCGTAATTTCTGTGAGAAAAAATGAAGTCGTCGTATCCGCTACGGTACATCTGGAAGTATTGTTCAATCTTGAATCTTAATTTTTTTTCTTCCGCCTATCACAAAGTAGGAAGGCGAGACCGATCGACGGAGGTCGAGGAGTTCACGGGACGTGGCCCTGTTAAATAGCCGGTGGTGGAAAGCATGACGGACCGAGAGGCCCGGTGAATCATTATTATGCGTATCGAAAGGGTTATCGCGCTGCTCTCAGCTTCGATGCATTTGTGTGTGTTTGTGTGCTTGCGGTCCGATAGATTCGAAGCGATAAGCGAGTAGGCCGGGCCATACTCCAAATTCATATGCATGAGTCCTTATTATATGGTATTAGCTATGCGCACAGGTGGTTGCCTCGGCGAGTGCGCGCTCGCGAGCGCGCGTATTCACGTCGCTGCGCTCTCGTAGATTCGAGCTATTCTAATATTCAACACCGACATATAAAAAAATTATTTAAAAATTGGACCTAATATATGGATCGTAGAATATTATTTGCCACACCGTTGAAAAATAAAAATATTTTGAAATCATTTTAGAAATATTTTTAATCTTTCAAATCTTTCGACATATTTCTGAAAGGTATGAAAATAATACTTTGAAATATTCTAACGAAACGTTTCTTAAATATTTCAGAAACATACTAAATCTTTCGACACATCGGAAATATTTCTGAAACATTTTCAGGAATTGTAAAAATATTATGAAATGTTTTTTTTTTACTTTCAATTTTTCATCAAAATATTTCTGCTAATGTTTCGTGTTTACGTGGGTGTGTATATGCACTTTGCGTTGGTGATGCAATCTTTCACATTTCGCTGAAAAGTTCAAAAAAACATTTCTGAAACATTTCGATGCAAGATTTATGAGCGGACAAAAAAAAAAGTCAGAATGTTTTAAAAATATTCTTTAACATTGATAAAATATTCTTTAACATTGATAAAATATTCTTTAACATTGATAAAATATTCTTTAACATTGATAAAATATTCTTTAACATTGATAAAATATTCTTTAACATTGATAAAATATTCTTTAACATTGATAAAATATTCTTTAACATTGATAAAATATTTTGAATATTTCAAAAAAATATTGAACCCTTTCAAAAATATTTCCGTGCTATGTCGGTGTGGATAATGTAGTTTGGTACAAATTATGTCATAAATGTAGGACGCGTGCAGGAGCAGGGTAAAATGGTCGCTCATTTAAAAAATTTTTTTTCATGTTCCACGTAAAATTGTAAAAAAAAGTTCCGTTTTGCCCCTGTGTTCCGCTTCGCCCGTTCATTCCTACCTCACCGCCTATTATGCGTTATCTAGGTCTTAGCCGTGCGTCGATAAGTGTGCGGATCGAATTCGAGGCGCCAGAGACTGCTAACCCGCCTAGTACCGCGATACCGTCGCCCAATGACTGTTGATATATATATATATATATATATATATGTAATAAATAACGACGCGCTGAAATGACATAACTGCGAGAGATTATCCGTATCGGACCTCAGCTTTTGGAAGTAATTAAGAGACAGAATGACGACAGAGGTGGATGAGATATTAACGCGCAGCGAAATGGCCAAAGCACTTGTCATAACAACGAGTATTAAAATGTTTACAAAATTCCGACTATCAATAAAACCCATGGATAAGTTTTCATCATTTCTGAGCCAAATTTTTTAATGTTGTTTTTATTTTATTATTTTTATTTAATTTTGTTTATTTTTCGGTTTCTTGATGCAAAAACAGTTACAGATCATTCTGGCAAAAGATACAAAAGTTTCACTGTTCAAATGGTGAAAATCACGATAGCGTGATTTAAAAAAGCCTACAGGTGAGTTTGGTTATTTTTGGGTTTACGATTTTTAAATTTTTTGTACATATTTTTTTCAATTTATTTATTTATCATGCAGTTGGACGGTCATGCCGAAGACGCACAACTTTCACCGTTGGAACGGTGAAAATCACGGTAGCGTGATTGCCCGGCGCGCCGTGTCTTGGAGGAGCATCGAGAGGAATAGGTTGACGAAGGTTAAGGAGGGTTAACACGACGAGACTGTAAACTGCGCGCCGCGGGGGAATTATAAGCGGTGTAATAACAAGAATCACAGGAACGACGTGTGAACGTCTGTTTTACTCACGAACTCTCCTATCCTCTTGCGCTAGTCGGCGCACAGACGGATCCATGCATCGGGGCTTCCAGGATATTCATGTATGCTATATTGTTAAAATGCAAAACGCTTTCGTATTATATACTGACGGGCTTCAGTTGCGCGGATAATCAAAGAGTGGCTGATACGAAAATTCAAATGTATTTAATCATGATGCATAAACTCTGCGAAATTTTTGTCGATTCACTCCCGTGTCAATGATTATTTTTCGATTTAACTGATTCAACCCTTTGGACGGTCAGTGGGAAAATGGTTTTCCGATAAATGTCGACTGATCGATATTTTGATCGATTATCGACTAATCGATCTTAATCGACTATTGAATGATCGATTATCGAATTATCGACTATTGAATGATCGATTATCGAATGATCGACTATTGCATGATCGATTATCGAACGATCGGTTATTGAATGATCGATTATCGAATGATCGGTTATCGAATGATCGATTATCGAATGATCGATTATCGAATGATCGATTATCGAATGATCGGTTACCGAATAATCGTTTATATTATCGATGGACTTGGTTTGCACGAAATTTCGGATATTCGACTTATGTTTCGGCTATTCGAATTTTTTTTTCTTTTCAGAGAACGTTAAAGGAATTTTTTGTTTTAGAAGTGTTATTTTACCAGTGCGAGCTGAGCTCTCGTATATGCCCAGCTTGGAGTCCAGAACACGTAGGCACTTTTACCCACGTACAGCGTAAAAACCGAAACGGTGAAAAAAAAAGAAATTTAAAAAATCTCACATATTAAAATTAATTCAGTTCACGTACGATTTCCTGTACGTACACGGGAACAGCCAGACTTCCAAGAATGCTCATTGAACCCGTACCCTCGCGACGTTGAAGGATGTCACAGCCAAAAAGCATCGACAAAAGATGTCGTGCCACGGGTGTAATAACCGTGAACCAAGGAGGGACCAAAGTTTCTTTCCCCGTCGAACGGCACGTGTCTTGGATGATATTAGGTGCAAATTACGTTCGTGAATAGGAAACGCGTAGCTAAGAGAGATTTTTTTCCCAGTATGTGCCCAATTGTCTATATTTTTTAATAATTGGGCTCCGGAAATTCGCATTTGATTCAATATCAGAGCAGGGCAGTTATACTAAGTACTTGGAGTACGTATTGAAGCAACAAGTACTAAGTCAGTGCCAACTACACTGAAAAAAAATCTTTGCCTAAAGGGAAATTCGCTTGCGGGTTGCCAATGAAAGAAATGGTTATTTCATTCCTTATAATGAAAGAAATGGTTATTTCAATTCTTACAATGAAAGAAATGGTTATTTCAATTCTTACAATGAAAGAAATGGTTATTTCGATTCTTACAATGAAATAAATGGTTATTTCGATTCTTACAATGAATGAAATGGTTATTTCAATTCTTACAATGAAAGAAATGGTTATTTCAATTCTTACAATGAAAGAAATGGTTATTTCAATTCTTACAATGAATGAAATGGTTATTTCAATTCTTATAATGAAAGAAATGGTTATTTCAATTCTTACAATGAAATAAATGGTTATTTCAATTCTTACAACGAAATAAATGGTTATTTCAATTCTTACAATGAAAGAAATGGTTATTTCAATTCTTACAATGAAAGAAATGGTTATTTCCATTCTACTTTCAATTCTTCCTCCACACGGAAACTATAACATGTCACCTCGACAGCCTTGCCGTCGTTATTTCGATACCACGTCGACTTTTAAGAATTGAAATAATATTTATTGCATTCGGTGCGAAAATGTCAGTTTTCCGCACGCTTCGCACAAAACCCCCATTTTCACACCCAGTGAACTAAAATTTGGTACGACACCCCTCCGAATAAAACTTTTTTTTGAACTCGTCTGATTGCAGCACTCGTCAGTAAAAGTTTTATCGCACTAGTATCGTAAAATAATATTTTTTCTTTCCCAGCTCACAAATTTCTTCAGTTTGTATGTTTCTTGTTTTCAGTCTACTCGGAACTTCAGCAATGTAGTTCCGCCAGTACTCCATACGTCAGTACTCAAGAACTACCCACACTGAGAAAAAAAAATTGGTTGGATTAATCAAAAGTCGTGGTGCCGTACGTTCAAAGCTGTTATTCGTTTGGTACAAATAAAGCATTGTTTTCTTCGATTATTTGCTTCAATTTATTAAAAATTTATCGATTGAAATAAACATTTTTGTTATACCAACCGAATACACCTTTGAACGTATGTCACGGCGCATTTGCTCAATTCAACCATTTCTTTTCCTCAGTGCAACTCTCAGTACTTCACACTTCAATGCGTACTTCAAGTACTTCGGGCATTTGCGCAGCTCTATCCTATATTGTTTCCTCAACGTTACCAAAGAGATCAAGGCTAATCGAGTGTGCTATTACAGCGGCGCATTGGAGAGACACGCGGGCACGGCACGGAAGTGTCACTGATGTATCGTGCGATCAGGAGCATATTACGAAGTATAATATGTCTAATTGCTTACTTGAGATTTTTTTTTTATTCTTGTCTCGTCACTCGAGTGAGTATAGCTCCGTGCGGCAGCGATGTCGAAACAGTCACGGAGGGCATGAGCATTTAAAATTCATGACGATTGAGACATTGGTCACAAAACCGAGCCGCGATCGCAACACGTCCATTAGCCGCAATCTCTTCGTTCATTATAACAACGCGCACGACTCGAGACCACGCGCAGTGAGAAACGCGTATAATTAACTCGTGCGAAATCGTTGCACGATATCGAGTGATAACTGTCACGAGACATCGATGAGTAGCAAATCCAACGATCGACAAAAGCTAGCCATCCTTGATCTTTAAGTCCTTAAGGCTGAATTATAATCAGCGGAGCGCACGCGAGAATCGGTGAATCAGCGGATTCGCCTTTGACGGGTTAATTTCACGAATTTAACGAGATTATTAATGTAATCAAGGGAATGAGAGTCGGAAGAAAAAAAAATGACGATGATAATAAATGATCCGCTAAGAGGACAGGCGAGCGTCAATTTACGTCGAAAATTATGATGCTGCGAGGTGAAACAGAAATAAACAAGTGAGAGATATCGCTTTAGCGACGTCAATGATGCAATTCATTAGCGTAACACCCTCCGATCATGCGATCGATTTTTTTTCACCCCTCGATCGCGAAGCTGTCTCGATGTTTTCGAGCCGATTGTGCAAACTCACATCAAGGGGGATTCGATGAAAAATAATGTAAAGCACGATTTTTGTGGTCTGTAGGAAGGCCTCAATTTACCGTGAAATTAAGACATTTCGAGGTCGAGAAATAAATAACCGGTGTCGCGGAAATAAACAAGTGAGAGATTTCGTTTTACCGACGTCAATGATGCAATTTATTAACGTAACACCCTCTGATGAAGCGATCAATTTTTTTTCACCATTCGATCGCGAAGCTGTCTCGGTGTTTTCGAGCCGATTGTGCAAACTCACATCAAGGGGGATTCGATGAAAAATAATAATTTAATGGTGGTAAAGCACGATTTTTGTGGTCTGTAGGAAGGCCTCAATTTACAGTGAAATTAAGACATTTCGAGGTCAAGAAATAAATAACCGGTGTCGCGAAAATAAACAAGTGAGAGATATCGTTTTAGCGACGTCAATGATGCAATTCATTAGCGTAACACCCTCCGATCATGCGATCGATTTTTTTTCACCCCTCGATCGCGAAGCTGTCTCGATGTTTTCGAGCCGATAGCGCAAACTCACGTCAAGGCGGATTCGATGAAAAATAATGTAAAGCACGATTTTTGTGGTCTGTAGGAAGGCCTCAATTTACAGTGAAATTAAGACATTCCGAGGTCAAGAAATAAGTAACCGGTGTCGCGGACGGTCAGTCAAGGATGCAATTCATTAGCGCAACACCCTCTGATGAAGCGATCAATTTTTTTTTCACCCCTCGATCACGAAGCCTTCTCGATGTTTTCGAGCCGATAGTGCAAACTCACATCAAGGGGGATTCGAGGTGGAGAAAAAAAAATTGATTCCTGAAGTACGATTCTTGGAGCTGTCCATATGTATAATTGACGTCTTGTAGGTGTCAATTTACAATGAAATCGAGATATTCCGAGGTCGAAAAATAAATTACAGGTCTCGTGGACATTTAGTCAAGGATGCAATTCATTAACGCCTCTGCGATTGAGTGGTCAATGTGTTTTTTTTTTTTGTTCATTGTGAGCCTATCTCGAGGTTCTCGAGTCGTTATTGCAAACTATACATTGGTTTGACTTTGAAGCACATGTATCGGACGCTTTTTTGAAGCAATAAAAAAGCGAGGAAAAAAAAACAGTAGAATAATCGTTAGTTTCTACTATTTCTACTGACCGAACGATTGCGCAAAATGCTCGTGTCCTTACATTGTTGCGCGCTACGAACAAGGCGATTCAAGCACGCTCGAAGTCGCATAACTCGCACAGCATTACCGTAAATGCACGTCAGTCATATGCGCAGTATTTATTAGTTTCTCAGACCGAGCAAATAGATCCACATGGATACAACATTTATTTTTCTTAATCTTCAGCACAGTAAAAAATAATTTCGTAAAATCGGTATGCGAAATTTTGTTAATTAAAATCTGTGACAAACGCATTTGTCACTTATTTGAATATACGAACCTGTCCTTTTATTTCCCGTGTAATTGAGAATTTTAGTTTGTACTTTTGTTTGTAAAACT
Source organism: Ichneumon xanthorius (assembly GCA_917499995.1). Lineage (NCBI taxonomy): Eukaryota > Metazoa > Arthropoda > Insecta > Hymenoptera > Ichneumonidae > Ichneumon > Ichneumon xanthorius. Next base: position 10,760,358 of record OU824205.1, on the reverse strand, counting down.
ATAAAATTAACATAAAAAATTGTGGACGTTTGTGGACAAGAAGTTGTTGCAAAAAGTACAAACTTTTTTACTGTGTAGTCCCGTAGTTTAGTGCGTTATAGTTTCAAAGTCCAATCCTTTCACCTCTAAGCGTAAGCACAATGCACTTACAGTGGAAAAAGATTAGAAACTCATTCGAAACTCGATAAAGGAGAGGCGCATCGTTGAGGCGCTCGCATGACGTTGGTAAATTGTCAATTTCTGAAAAACATTTTCTATTTGTATATGATTTGTTTACGATTTGTCATATGACAACATTTTCTAGCAGAATGTCTTAAGTTTCTTTTCGTTTCGACAAAAGAAACGATCTTAATTGTTTGTTATTGACAAATAAATTTAAAAAATGTTTAATCATCCGCTCATTAGATAGAAAATGTTATAATCAAGGATCTGTCCAAATTTCAATTCAATCGGTCATAACCGATGAATTGAACCTCAATGTGACTCAAACCTCATAACACCTCGTACTAAATGCGTGTAAAACCCCGACCTTGTCCTTGTAATACCCGCGTTAATATAAAATGTTGAAAACCGACCTGTTTTTTTGGACCAAATAATTACGCTAGCGCCTTAAGTTTACAATGAATGTTTACCACGATGTCGTTGTATTATACCTGAAGTCCCATATGCCTGAAAGTTCCGTCAGTTTTCACCAGACTTGTTGTATTTTTCTATCAAATCCTTCTCTCACTCAACAAAAAAATCGTAAAATTAAGAAGAAAGAGTCAAGAATCTGAAAAAAAAAATAAAAAAAGTGCAAACATTTATGCATATCTAACCCTGCCAAAAGTACGGATCATAATTATTTTTCGACAATCCATAGCTTTTTCCCACCTACAAACCACCACCAAATTCCCAAAGAAAAAGAACCTTAAAATAAGATCCAAAAGAAAAAAACATGAAGAAGAAAACCCACCTCACGCATGCGCGCAGCGCAAAGCCCGATGCTTATGAATCATGGATCTTCTCTCCGTTTCTCGACCCCCTATCGAGGTGCATCGGCGCAAAATGTCCGCCGCTCCGTGCCGAGCCGCACGATCTGCGTTCGGTCCCGTCCATTCTAATGGTGGAGCGAATGCTCACGATGGTGGGTGGCAACGATTGAACCAACGAGAGCCATAAAACCCGCGGGACAGAAAGCGAGAGAAAAAGAAAGAAAACAAAAAAAAAAAAAAAAGAAAAAAAAAGAGAGAGCGATGGGTGCCCAATGCCCAGGGTGTCCGCGGTCACCGGACCGACATGTTACATTGCCCGATAAAACGTGCGCGCGCGCGACTCGGATTCACGTATCGCCCGCGGTACTCGCGATTCTCTCGGTGGCGTGCGTAAGACCGGTGGCAGAAAAAAATTAAAAAGAAAGAAAAAAAAAAAAATTGTAACCTCCGAGTCCAGCCAGTCATTTCTGTGGGTGTGGCATTGCCAGCACGCCTACATTCGCCGATGTCCAGTGATACGTTCTTCCCCGCCGGTCTCGGGTTTCCAGACGCCGCCCAGGCGCATAGGCGCGAACCGCGCGATAGCCGAGAACCCGCTGGCGGCGCGGACGGGCCCGCAGTGGAGGGGAAAACGCACACCGGAGCCGAACAGCCGACTCGAGCTCGCGGAGGTTTGTCCGGAGCCTTTTCTCTCCGAGCACTTGCCCAGCGCGCGCGCGTTTCTTCCTACAGCTTCGGGAGCCCGATCGCACATATACATATACATATACATATACATATACATATACATATACATATACATATACATATACATATACATATACATATACATATACATATACATATACATATACATATACATATACATATACATATACATATACATATACATATACATATACATATACATATACATATACATATACATATACATATACATATACATATACATATACATATACATATACATATACATATACATATACATATACATATACATATACATATACATATACATATACATATACATATACATATACATATACATATACATATACATATACATATACATATACATATACATATACATATACATATACATATACATATACATATACATATACATATACATATACATATACATATACATATGTGTGTGTACGTGTGGTCGAATCAATAGACCAATGGCTACTAGCACGCGTGCGTACTCTCGCGTGACCGGCGTTGCCCCACCCACGGGCACGGAGCGAGGAGCGGAAAATACATATAGTCCTTCGAGCGGAGACTCCGAGTACCTGCACCGCATTATCCGGGCGCTCTTGGCTCGGTGTTTTTTTTTTTTTTTTTTTTTTTTTTTTTATGTGTGTATATTCCACCTCTTGGTAACTCTGCTCTCTATCTTTCCTCGAGGAGCCGGTAATCAGCCCCCTCGCGCATACCGCCTCGCCTGACGGTCGAGGCTCGCTCCTTGCGTTCCGGCGAGGGGCGAGCGCACGGGTAGCTACGTGCGCGCGGCCAATTTAGCCGATTCATTCCGCTGTCGCATGATTTATCCAGCGAGAAACGATTCGATGGCTATGGTGGTCTCGTGTGCGCCGCCTCGCTACGCTGCGGCCGCTCGCACTAACTCCTGCCGGCTTTAGAACGTGTACAGCGTGACGATAAAGAAAAATAAAGAAACGTTGACCGCGCGGAGTCGAGCTGCGGCCGTTTCGCTGAGGGCGGACTTGCACGGCACAGGCTCGTGTATCGAGAGAGGGATTCGAAAAGGGCGTGAATTTAGGAGGGGTTTGTTATCGTCGATGTGCAGGCCTTGTAGCGAGGGACGGTTTTTTTTTTTTTACGGGCTGATAATTTGTGTTTCGACGGTTAGTTTTAGCGTTTAATTTCGTTCGGCGGAATTTAGGGAGGGTAAATGAACAAGTTAAATGTCGTTTTTTATATGGGAAAGCTAGGGTTGAGATTCGACGCCGATTCGTCGTGTCAGATAAGCATGGAATGGAATCAATTTTTTTTTTTGTAATGAAGAAATATAATATAAACTTTGTAGACGAGTCGAATTACTTGTGGATACTTGGCATAATTTGGAACGACTATACGTTGGAATGTTAGAATTAATAAACATTAAGAAATCTAAACGCGATTATTTTCTCTTACTGACAAAGCTTCCTCTAGGAGGAAGCCAAGTAATCATAAAAAAAATCATCTTTCAGGGAAGCTTTGTACACAAAATTACATTACATCAGGAAGCTATGTGAAGATCTTGATTTTCGCTGCTTTTTTTTTACACACATTACACAAAATGTGCACAAAATGAAATTATCCATTTACCATGAAATATTTTGAAATAATTTTAGAAATATTTTCAAACATTCAAATATTCGAAATTTAAAAATATTTCAACGAATTGTTATGATTTATGAGCGAACAGAAAATATTTTCAAAATGTTTTAAAAACATTTCACAAATATTTTCTTAATATTGATAAAATATTATCGAAACCTTTCAAGAGTATTTCCGAGTTGTGAAAAATTAGCTTTTCACTGTCTTCAACACAAAATACACAAAATTACATTACATGAGCAGGCTGTGTGAAAATCTCGATGTTCACTACTAAAATGTTTTTCTTTTTTTTTTAAGTTATTCTACGCGTGCATGTAACACTCGCAGACACAATATCGGAGGACAGCGTCTGGGAAGGTCGCGAGCGCGGCGAAGGAGAGGTCAATGCCGCTGCACGCGCTTGCGATGCCAATTAAACAGCCTTGGACTGAAGTCGCAGGATAAAAGAAAAACGCGGTATATCCGGTGATACTCGTATTTCTTCGTAACTATACACAATACGAGACGTGAGAAAACGATAGCGCGTTGCGCTTCATCATTTCGTGACGAATATACTGTGCGAACGATAATTGCTCTGTGGAATCTTCGCGCATATGCATGTTTAATAATCCGTTTGCATGATATCTCTCGTTCCGAAGACACCGCCCTCCCCCCCCCCCCCCCTCCCCCGCGCCCTCTGCCGCAGTGACACTCGAGCTTAATCACGATCCATACGTAAGTCGTAATTCTTCGTTCTTCGAATAGAATCACGCGCATCGCAGTTTCCATACAACGTGTCACGGGCAACTAATAATTCCTGATAAATGCTACTGTTCGAAGAATTAATGGCGAAACGAGGCAACTTATTTATTTATTTCTAATCATATTGCATGTGTGAGACCTCCATGCATAAAAAGGTACCATGTCAAAATAACACAACATGCGAATAAGATAAGCAAAATAATGTGACATAGAAATACGATAAGTAAAATAACGTGACATGAAAATAAGATAAGAAAAATGTCATAACATGCGAATGAGATAAGAAAAATAACGTAAACAAAAATAACATAACACGAAAATAAGATAAGCATACTGAGCAAAATAACATAATACGAAAATAAGATAAGTCAAATATCTTAACATACAAATACGATAAGCAAAACAACATAGCACGAAAATAACAGACGTCGTCGAAAATAACAAACGCATTTGACAAATGGTGTCCAGTTGCGTGCGGGGTGGGCTCCAAAATAAAATGTCGATGTTATTTTTGCACAATGTTATTTCTGCGTGTGTAATTTGTCAACGCTGTTATTTTCACGTCTCACAAAAAAATGCTCTCGGAATCAATGACGCTTTTTTGTAAAAAAAAAAAAAAAAAAATACCCATTTGGCGCCGTTGCATCGCCGAGGAAAATAAAAGGAGTAATCGTCCAAGCCTGCGCGCCTACTCGGCGGACCATTCGAGACAACGGTACCGCGAGTCAATTGCCACGAGTTCGAGCCGCAATGGAGGAATAATACGAGGAATGAAACCGACGGCGAGCGAAAATGTTCGAACAACGTTTATTCCACACGCGGGAGGGGAAAGAAGATAGCGCTGCAAGGAGGGCGGCGGGGGGGGGGGGGGAGGGTGAGGGAGGGGTAAAGAGTGACTAACCATTCCAACGATTACTACTTGTGCACTTGCAGAAGGTGCATCCGAGTGCATATAATGACACCGACCGTCGGGTATATACGTGCTGCGCCGGCGGAGGGTGTAATGTTCGCATTCGACTCAATATATACACACATACACACATGTACACACATGCACACACATACATTGCATATAGGAGATAAGCAATTATTCAAACGGAGGTAGTTTACGGAATAGCTTTCTATGCCTATACCTGGATATACGGTCGGGAATCGCAGTGCATATTGCTCTCGTGTCGGGAGGAGAAAAGCACGGTATTTCGGGATCGATAGCCGAGCTATCTTTTTCCCTTATTCCTGCTCGCTATTAGAGTTCATATATCGCCGCATGATGCAGCTTTGCCGCCCGTGCGGAAAACGAGCTGCGTACCCGCGAGTGCTCGTTGATTTTAACATCCGTATGTATTTATATATAGTTATATATAAATATATGGATGGGTCGGTTAGAAACGGAAGGGCGTAACTCGCGCTCTTTGAGACGCAAGACTTTGGGGAGTTGCGCCCTTAAGGTTCTCGGCGGCCGACAACGTCTTCTATCTTACCGCTAGGCCGAACGCGATATCCTCGTATATATATCTCAAAATTACCTACACTTAAGTCCCATATTGGCGCGGTGCGAGATTCAGTCACATGAGCGACTATATCTCATGAGAAACGAGGAACACACGCGCGGCCGATACCGCGCAAAACCCCCCCGTCCCCATGTTCGTGCCGGGCATCCTACACAGCCTCGCCGAGAGGCACCTCTTTAAATGCCACACAACCGACTTTCCTCATACTGGAATACGGCATGAATAATTGAAAGAAAAAGGATAAAATTGAACACGGAGAAATGATGATGGAGCGCATAAGCGTGCTTGCCGGATCGCCCGGCTGATAGCGAGGATTCCGCACTTTATCGCGGGGCAGGCGAACAAGACGGTGAAACGAGGGTTTCTAGCTTTAAGATTTTTTTTTTTTGCGACGAGGGTCCGGAATTGTTTTCTTGTTGATTTCGGTAAAAAATTAATATTTGTGAGATTGGGAAAGATTTTTTAATATGGGAATTTTTTTGGTACGAGGAGGGAAGGGTTGAGAAGGTTCGTGGACGAGAAAGGGTACTTATTTTACTGCAAGAGTTGGAATTGCACGTGGTGGATTGTTTTTCTTTTTTTTTTTACGCCGGAATACAAATTTATCTATGTCGTGATTTTGTGTTAATTCAACGTTGATGAATAATGAAAAAATTATTGATCGCATATCCAGGGCGGATGTGTTGAGAATTTCGGAACCATCAGAAATATGGAAATTCTTTATGAGAAAACTCCTTTAATGGTTTTAGATATTTAATAATTTCGTGCATTCAATGCCATTAGAAGTAAACCTAGATAAATAATTTATTTGACGGGCGCCCCACAAATTAATATTTGTTTGGTTTACCTACATATATATTTAAATGAAGTAAAATATTTATTTGTGGGTGCCCGTCAAATAAATTATTTTTCTGGATTTATAGCTCAAAGTACGTGTTTTTTTACCTATCTTAAAAAAAAAAATCCACGAACCGAAATGTACCGGATCAATGGGAAGCTTCCTTGTCGATTTGAGCCAAAACCGCAAAGATACTTATGCGGAACGAAAAAAAATAACGATTTTAGCCTTTTACCGATTTGAATGAAGTTTCGTGGCTCCGAGTTAAAAATAAATGTCCTAGTGTCTCGCGACGCCTGTTCGAAAATTTGATTCGCGTGCAAATAAATACAATAACGTGTTTCTCACAGTGGAATGACATGCGTCTCTCGACGTATGACGATCGCGAGCGCACGCACGATCCTCGTCGTTCCGAGTTGTAAATTCTCGTGTACTTAGCGTCGTTTAATCTTCCTTTATCCGCGGAGCTACTTTTAGCAGAGCGGAGCGCAAATTCGAGCCACATTAGCTGCTACGGGAGAATAACGTTTTTTTATTAATTTTTTTTAGTGAGGATTAATAATATCGTTGACGATCTGTTTGTTATCGAATGACGTAGGTGTACTTAAAAAAATTAAAAAATCAAAAAATATGAAGCTTTGAATCGCATTGCAATTTGCATTCGAAGATCTCTCGACGCGTCAAGTGTGACGTCCCGATGAAACGCAGCCTCGCCGCACGAAGGCATCCAGCAAATGTGGGTAATTTTTTTTTTATAAATTACTATTTATTTTATATAATATTTTGTATATAAATACAAACAATATAATATAAATAATTAACTATTTTTATAAAAAGAAAAAAGAATTTTTTTTTATGTTTCTTTTGGACGGCATTGCAATTTGCATTCGAAGATTTCATGACCCGTCAAGTGTGATGTCCCGATGAAATCCTGACCGGAAACTCTCACGAAGGCATCCAGCGAATGTGGGTAAATTTTTCTCTTTGAGAATAATCCTTATCTGAAGCAGCGTATTATAATGAAGAATCAGAAGACATAGCTGTACTAAAAAAATATACCGATTTAAATGGATCTTTGAATTACATTGCAATTTGCATTCGAAGATTTCACGACGCGTCAAGAATGACGTCGCGATGAATAAACGCAGCCTCGCCTCGCGAACTCCCGACGAGAAAATGCATCGCAAAGTGCAAACAGTTTTGCTCATGCATCGTCGCCCGGACTCGCTTATAACCGACCGGAAGCTCTCACGAAGGCATCCAGCAAATGTGGGCAAATTTTTTTTTTTATAAATTACTATTTATTTTATATAATATAATATAAATAATTAATTATTTTTATAAAAAGAAGAAAGAAAATATTTAAATGGTTCTTTTGGACGGCATTGCAATTTGCATTCGAAGATTTCATGACGCGTCAAGTATGACGTCCCGATGAATAAACGCAGCCTCGCCTCATGCATCGTTGCCCGGACTCGTTTATCACCGACCGGAAGCTCTCACGAAGGCATCCAGCGAATGTCGGTAAATTTTTCTCTTCGGGAATAATCCTTATCGGGAGCAGTGTATAATAATCGTTGTATACAAATTGCGAGTAATAAGATGGAGCGAGGAAGAGGTCGTGAATACGCGCTCCCGTACCGGAAGTACGGCTCGCAACGATTGATGGCCGATTCCGGGATTAATTATTCGTGCCGGCAGTGCGGCGCAAACTCCGTACCGTAAAGACTCTCCTCGCAGATGCTCCGTCATTAGCGGGCATTATGCACGTCGAGCCACCCTAAGAAGATTTTGCAAACGCAACAAAAAAAAAAATTTTAATATAAAAAAAAAATGGGATTCTGACGATTCGGTAATAAGTTTGAACTGTTGAGAATCCTGGACCGAGAAAAAAACTTTACTTCGCAATAAAAAAAGGCGCTTGCATACAACAAGCTTTTTTTGCCCCATAATTTTTCGTCCGTCAGAAAGTCGTATTTTTTACCAAAAAATCAATAAATAAATAAAAATGATAAAATTAAAGGTATTGTATTTTTAACTAAACATTAAATATAAAAATAAAAATTGTAACATTAACAGGGAAATAAACACTGCGAAGGTTTTTAAGCAACAACTTGTTACAGTTTAATGTCAATAAAACGATTTGTTTTTCCAACCATCTTCGCGACATTTATCTTCAGCGCGAGGATACATTTTATCGAAAAACGACCTTGAAAATTTCGGCATCAAACATCGTACCTTTGTACCAAATAAAATCAATTCAGTCCCAATAAATCGTAGCATGAAAAAACACTATAAAAAAACGAGAAGTTTCATCGAATTTCGTGATGTTTTTAATCCCCAATCTGCGCACGATAAATGGATAGTAAGAGAAACGCCTCGCAGACGATGCATCGCAAACGAGAAGGGAACGATTGGAACAGAGCAATGAAGAGACAAGAAGGAATCAAAGTAGAGGAAGAAATTTACGAAGCAAGAAAAAACTAAATCGTAACTTGTCCCAAATAAAATCAACTTTGTCGCAATAAATCTTATTCCAGTACCAAAAAAAAACACTATAAAAAAAGAAGAAATTTCATCGATTTTCGTGATGTTTTTAATCCCCAATCTGTGCACGATAAATGGATAGTAAGAGAAACGCCTCGCGGACAATGCATCGCAAACGAGAAGGGACGAATTGGAACGGAGCAACGAAGAGAGAGGAAGGAATCAAAGGCGAGGAAGACGTTTACGAAGCAAGAAAAAGCTGAGAACTGGGTATGCGAGGCAACCGTAGTGGTAACGTGAGGACACACACACACGCGCGTCTCTGCACTCGACATTGTGCACGTGTAAGTCACGTATGGATGGGACCCGAGCAGGAAAAGAAGTAGAAGAAGTGCGGGTGTCCGATGGTCTAAGTCTCGTCGAGCGGCCCTCGGTGGGCGTCCACGAGGTCATCCAATTGGCCGATCGGTGGGTAATGGTCGGTGGGCGGTAGGCGTACCGACGATTCAAACTCACGGATGCGCGACGGGGGTGCGCAAGTTGGTCTTCGTCATCGTCGAGAGGTCTCTCTACACACATCTTCGCTCCCTCTCTCTCCGGGTCTCTTCCTCACACACAGCGGCGAGGTGTGCAGGTGTAGCGAGGCTCTTCCACTACCGCTCGAAAAACTACTTGCTCGCACCGCACAAGCCGACGATCGGCAGAGCCTCTCGACATTTCCCATCTCACATTTTTTTTTTTTCCTCGTAAAAAGATCGTGCAGTCTGCGCTTCCGTTTTACCATGCCGCTGGCTCGATATCCCGACGTCGCTGTGATTCCATAGGTCGGAACGTAATCGTTCACGCCAGAATTAAAATATCGTGTCCCGGGAAAAATATATTAAGTGATCGGCGTTCGAATACATTAATTGCATAGTTACGAGCTTGTTAGATGAAAACAAATGGTTTAACTATATATCTCTTTTGTTGTGGGGTTTTGAGTAATGAATTTTTTTTTATTATTAAATTATTGAATTATTGAATTATTAAATTATTGAATTGTTGGATTATTGAATTGTTGGATTGTTGAATTGTTGGATTGTTGGATTGTTGAATTGTTGGATTGTTGAATTGTTGAATTGTTGAATTGTTGAATTGTTGAATTGTTGAATTATTGAATTATTGAATTATTGAATTATTGAATTATTGAATTATTGAATTATTGAATTACTGAATTATTGAATTACTGAATTATTGAATTACTGAATTACTGAATTACTGAATTACTGAATTACTGAATTACTGAATTACTGAATTACTGAATTACTGAATTACTGAATTACTGAATTACTGAATTACTGAATTACTGAATTACTGAATTACTGAATTACTGAATTACTGAATTACTGAATTACTGAATTACTGAATTACTGAATTACTGAATTACTGAATTACTGAATTACTGAATTACTGAATTACTGAATTACTGAATTACTGAATTACTGAATTACTGAATTACTGAATTACTGAATTACTGAATTACTGAATTACTGAATTACTGAATTACTGAATTACTGAATTACTGAATTACTGAATTACTGAATTACTGAATTACTGAATTACTGAATTACTGAATTACTGAATTACTGAATTACTGAATTACTGAATTACTGAATTACTGAATTACTGAATTACTGAATTACTGAATTACTGAATTACCGAATTACTGAATTACTGAATTAATAAATCATTCAATTATGAATTTTTGAATTATGTATCTTGGAATTACGAATTTAAAAACCATGGATTTCCGGATTAATGATAAAAAAATAAATATTAGATCGTCCGCTCTTTCGATGACTGTTGGAGTCGCCGATCCGTAGTAAAAGTTGGGTTACTCGGGAGCGATGCGCGATATATCCCCGGGGGTAATGCCGTGCGCGGGTCTCGCTCGTCTTAAATCTTGATCTCACCTTTTCGCGGTTAGGCCTGCCGGCGGGCAGGTAGGTAGGCCAGGGCGAGAGGCGCGCGGAGGAAGTGTACGGGAGGAGGTGGTGGCGGCGAGGGGGTGCGGCGGGGCCGGGGGGGAGAGAGAGGTTTCGTCGTGCGGTGGCGGGCAGGAGAGCGGCCGCGCCGGTGGCAGTGCGGAGGCAGGAGAGGGGGCGAGAAGGCAGGTCTGGGTGAGCTTCGAGCCGGCGAACGGAAGCCAATCTGCTCGAATCCGGCGGAGCGCGAGCAGTCACGGTACCCCTATAGCGTTCAAGATATAGCCTCGGCCGCCTGCCTTCGGCTCTGTCTCCCTCGCTCGATCGGCCTTCTGTCTCGTCGCTCGTTCGCGTACGGTTTGGATCGTCGACGCTTCGCCGTCGCGGGACGAAAAGAACGACTTTCCGAACGTTCGATAATCGGAAGAAAAAAAGAAGAAAAAAAAAAAAAAAAACAAGTTACTTTTATTTTTTTTTTCAACGACACAATTTAATCCGGTAAACCGAGACGCGCGAAAAGTGCGCGTTGACAATGGAGAGCGCGGTGGGAAGAGCAAAAAATTGATCGCTCATTCTCGCGCCCGACGACAGAGGGTTTTTAGTAGTGGCGGCGAGGGAACGAGTTGCAGAAGCACCGTGCGCGAGCGGACGCGGAGTTTGTTGTTTTTTGTACTCCCTAAAACCTCGTCGTTCCGGCACCGACTTAAACAGTGACCTCGGGTGATTCGCGAACAGTGAGGTGAAGCATAATCGGCGCTTGCGCGCGCGCGCCCCCGTCCTCGTCAATTACGTCGTCATCGTCGCAACGTCCCCGGCGCCTCGACGTCGTCGCTCCATCGACGATGGAATCCGATCGCGATCGGCTTTCGTCGCTAATCACCGCACTCGACGAATTTACGTACGAGTAAAAACAACGAAATTCCAACGAATCCACCGAGTGTCTCCAAAGTACCAAAAAAAAAAACAACAACAAAACAAAAGAAAAAAGAATCCCCAAAAAACGTCCCAACAGTTGACTCTCGTATCTAAAAAAAATTAAGGTGCAATAAAACTGCGATAGAAGAAAAAAAAACGACAAAAAAAAGAATCCCCAAAAATTGTCCCAACAGTTAAAAAAAAATAGTTCCGCTCGTTGAGTCTCGTGTCTAAAAAAAAAAAAAAAAAAAATTAAGGCCCAATAAAACTGCGAGAGAGAGAAAAAATTAAGTTGCAAGGTAGAAAAAAAAATTAAGCTGCAAGACAGAAATAAAAATTAAGCTGCAAGATAGGAGACAAAATATTAAAAAGACTGGAAGTCAAAAGATAAGTGGGGAGGAGAGCGAGAGGGTTTGGGAAGAGGCGAGCGCCCGGTGATGATGATCGGCGGTGGTGTCGCGACACCTCCGGGTACTGCCAAGACCGTCGCTGCGATAAACAACGAGATGGTGGTCGACAGCGTGGGCAGTGGTAGTGTCAGTGGCAGTGCTAGTGGCAGTGGAAGTCCGGCGACCGGCTCTACACGTACGACGAACAATAACAACAACAGCACCAACAACAACAACAACGAGACGAGCAACAACAACAACAACAACGAGGGACACGTTATAGTGGTCGGGGGTGGGGCGACGACGGTGACCCCGAACGCGGTAAATTCGGGCGGAAAGATCTGCTGCAGGGACGACGAGGCGAGCCCCGGCACGGGTACGACTGTTACCAGACCATGGGAACCCCCCTCCCCCACTTTAGCGCAGTCGAGGGCCCGCGTCCTTCAGGTCCACCCGTCGCATCATCACTCCCAGCAGCACGCCAGCCATCCGGCTCATCATCATCAACAGATCGCCCTACCGGCGGCCCAACTCATCGAAGGTAAACTCAGAGGTTTTATCATTTTTAAGTTTTTTTTTTATTTTTTATTATTATTAAAAAGAAGGAATTTCATCTTTATTTATTGAGAAAAAATATGTTTATCCTTATGTAGGGTACCGAAGATGTAGTTTCAGTGCCTAAAAGGAGGCTTGAGCCTCCGTTTAATTGGTATTGGTATTGGTAGTTTTATTATGCCCTAGTTAGACTTTGGGTCAATAAGTTTAGGCACTTTATCAGAAAGACTTTAAGGCGGGTCTGCGAATTCTTGCAGATTTTTTTTAGCGCATTAACTTTTATAGTTGTTGAAGATTGATCCGGTAGGTGAAGGGTTAAGAAGGATGAAATTTCGTTTTTATTTATTTGGAGAAAATAATTATTTTAACCCCTCGAGTACTGAAGTTTTAGTTTCAGTGCTTAAAAAAAGGCTTTAGCTTTCTTTTGAGCACTTTATCAAAAAAAGACGTTAAGGTAGGTTTGTGAATTTTTGCAGATTTTTTGAAACGCATTAACTTGTACTCGTTGAACAAGGATCGGGTACATGAAGGGTTAAAAAGGAAGAAATTTCATCGTTATTTATTTATAAAAAAAAAATATTTTTATTTATTTTTGTGGCGAGAAAGATCTGAGGATTGAATGCATGGACAGATCCGCGGTCTAGCGGGGATTATACGGTAGACCAGTGTCTCAGCTGATCGGTAATTTTTATTTTTATTTTTGGGACATCCGAGGATTCAATGCCTGGGTAAATGTGCGGTGTATTCGAAACACCCGCGGATGTCTCAGCTGATTGAGGAAATTGCTGTTTATTTTTAACACGGAGATCGGAAGGTTTAATGCATGTGGACGATGTTCTTTCGTTTTGTCTGATTTATGTTCCTCCTTAAATACGAATATTTTTTCGCGAATTAGTTACGGGCGATTTGGCAAAATTTTTGTGCGTGACTCAGAATATCGCCGTTCCATTCACCGTCGTCGGGACTGCAAGATCGGAGCAGCGTATTTGACTTTCAGATTAATATTTCACACACCCACCAGCAGACACTCGATAGACTTGATTTTCTCGCTCGCTTATCTTCGATGTTAGCCGTTAATTTGTGTACACTTTAACGCCATTCAATGTTTCACTAGTCACATGGCGTTGCACTGTCGGAATTATGATTCGCCGGGTTATCTTTTATTCGCACTCGCCAGACTGCTCGACGCGCACGGCAAAAAAAAGTTGGTACACTTTGTCAAAAAATACATTTTCGTGGCGACGAAAAATTGTAAAATAAAAAATAAAAGAAAAATAGTTGCCCTTTAAGGACAAGAAATATTTGTTTAGTTTAAAATCCCCTTTTTTCGATGTATACAGTGAACGAGTTCACGACCGTCTTTAAATAAATTTTTTTAATGCTTTTGATGCAATTTTTTATTTTTATCGCAAGTATCCAAATAATTCAAGTTTCCCATAATTAAGATTTACGTGTATTCCTATTTTGATCTCGCAAAAATCGCTCGATGTGCACAGCTTAAAGAACGTTGTAAAGAAAAATTGTAAAATTAAAAGAAATAGAAAAATTGTAAAATTAACAAACAAAAATTCTTTCACTTCCGCGGGCAAGAAATATTTTTTTAAATCTAAAAATGCTTTTGGTCTAAACTGTGCACAACGAACAGAAACATCTTCTTACCATCTTCAAAAACAATTTACCATTTTTAATGCTTTTCGATCAAATTTTTTATTTTCACCGCACCTCTCCCGATTAATTAAAATTTCCCATAATCAAACCTTACGCTCATTATCACAATTTCGTCAGAAACAAGATAAAAATAAAAGTGTAAAATACCCGAACCTCGAAAAATTCATTTGGCGACGGAACTCTCGCTACCAGTCTTGGTCGATCGATTCCTCAAAATATATTCCCATTATCGAAATAACGAATAATATTCCCAAAAATCCTGTCACCGGAACCTTCGCCGAAGTATCTCCCAGTCGTTCCCGCAGCCACGCAAAATCGGGTCGTCGATCGCCGTCATCGAAGAACAAAAATTAGCTGCGATGCACGATGAAAAGCCAAAAGATGGCGGCGTATCTCGCTGAAATTTCGATATGGACAAACAAAACCTGAAAAAGACACAGGTCACGATTCAAAGAAACAACTTGCCAAATTTTGTCAAGAAATTTTTTGTCAACTCGGAGAACACTGGATACCAAGGAAACGCGCAAAGTCTCGCGATCACCGCGAAACGCATAACTCCCGTCTTTTTGCCCTGGCGGGCAGTCGGGAGTTAAAAATCATCGCGATGAAAAGCCCGCGAGAGCCTTACATTGATTATTTTTGAACATCTGGATTTCGTAACAGGCATCTGGTGTAATCAGAGCAGATCGTCTGTGTGTGTCGAGAGGATTTCGAGGCACCGAGAAAGGCGCAGGGAGAGGAAACGCATACCGATCTCGCGGCGCGGAGTCACCTGCGTTCCGGCGCTCTTCGGGGTTCGCCGTGGAGCGAGCGAGAGGGAGACTGATGAATTAATTCCATGTTTCGGCAGGTGCAGGTACCTTTACGACGAAGCGGAGCCCCGCGGGCCCGGAGCGAGCCCGAGAGAGTAATGTGCCCCGCACATACGCGAATATACATTCTCTGATTTCAGAGATTAAACGAGAAAAAAAAGGCCAACTTGCACGCGTTTCCGATCGCGGAGAGATTATACAAGCGGGGAGTGTGTACTTTGGGACACGGAATATGCCATTAGCGATCCTGGAGATTGCAAAAATCACGACGAGTGACCGAGTTTTATAACTCCCTGTGACTTACGACGCTGCTGACACGCGGTAAATTAAATTTCATGTAATCACCGAGAGCAGTGAATTTTGCCGTGAAATGAGGACATTTTTTTATTATTATTTTTTTTTTGTGCGAAGAGAAATAATAATCGTGTAAACTCTCGCTGCAGCTGTCCGGCTTGGGCATCGAATTTACGCAAGGTTTCGAATGAAGTCGTGAACAAAGTGTAACCTTTGGCTCGCTTCGTGATTCAGTTTTTTTTTTTTTTTTTTTTCTTTTTAATGCGGCGGTTAGTGAGGTGGGCAAGGTTGAAAGGCTAGGGAGTTTCGAACTCTGAGAGTCGCGCGGACGAAGTTTTGCACCTGCCCGTCGCTCTGCGCCGTCGCCCAGTTTCCGGGTATAACACCATTGGCGTTAACGTTAGAGCCGAAGAGACATTATTTTATTTTTTTTTTTTCGTGAGCTTCGCGCCGTCTTTGATAATAAAAATATTAACGGACGAGTCAGCGAGCTGCGACATACGATGTTGTCGTGATTGAGGAGAGTCGAGCCACTTGAAAAACTGCGATTCCTAAACTTGAAAAAATGCATACTAACAATTTTAACTATCAGAGTACATTAAATGCAAATATTGCACTGGGTCGTATTCAGATATTGCAACGTATTAGAATTGTGTATTAAAAACTATAATATAGAAAATTAAGATAGAACAATTTTTTTGGTACATTACCAAGTGCGCGTTCTGTCCCTCGAGTCGATCGCTTATTTTTTTGGCTTTTGAGACAGTCGGATAAATGTAGATAAGTGGATAACTTAAGAAAATTCGTGCAAAAACATTCAATTATCAGAGTGCATTAAGTACCAAGATTGCACTGGATCGTATTTACATATCGCAGCATATTACAATTATTATTTTTTAATGAATTTAATGCCCAAAAACCAGTATGTCAATAATTCACATACACAATTAAGATAAAATTAATTTTTCACTGCATTGCCGACCGAGCATCAATTTTAACTCGTCCTTGTATATCAAAATAAAAATTAAATTCACTGCATACAGATTTGCATATTATTAATTCGATTCCTTAATGTCTCTTTTTCTCAGTGTGTATCCAATTAGATTGAAATCTTTTTTTTTGCTTCGAATGATTTTTAATCTGGACAGCCAATGACCGATGCAATACGACTCACCGTTCTACCCCTCGGGTCGATTACTTATTTTTTTATTTTTTTTTTTGGTTTTTGAGATAGTTGCATAAATATGTAGATAAGTGGTGGAGATCAAAAGGGAGACACGGTAGGTGTCTAATTGGCTATTAGGTAAATTATCTCGTGGCTGATCCGGGCCGAGGATCCAACAACGCGAGCACCTGCTGTTCCCGAGTCCACAGAACGATAGAGAGAAAGAAAGTCGAAGGGAGAGTTAAAAATAAAAAAGGAACAAACGAGCCCCTCAGTCGTTCCCGGCTATGATTTTTTCGGTCCATCTGGACGTCCTCGTATAGTTTCCTATCGGCCCATCCATCTTGTTCTCGGTATGAACAAGTGAATCATGACCGTGTCCGATTCATTATCTTCTCTTCCGCTATCTCACGACGAGGCGAAACATGATCTCGGGATGTTACACAAATCCGAAGCCATTCGAGCCCGGTTATTAAATCAATGTACAACCAATACATCGTCGATATCTTACGATGACGCAAAAACCGCGATCTCCACGTATTTTAATGATCCGAAGCAGGCCGAGCACTTTCCAAAAGTCACATTAACCTTTCGAGTCCGAAACCTCTTTTCTGTAGAGTAAAATCATTCGTCTCGACTTGGACACTTTTTTGAATCGATCATTTTTTTTACGTGTCGCTTTTTTAAAAATGCACTTTTTCAATTTTTAGACCAGAACTGGAAATCAAAAAATTTATGACGAAATTACGTCCGTCAAACTTTCTCTAGGATCGATTATTATTAGGGATGTGCGAATGTTCAAAAATTTGAATAATTCATCATGAATTGAATATAAATAATTCGTATTTGAATATTCAAAATATTCGCATAAATTGAATAATTCAAAATACTTGAATAATTCGAGTAATTTGAATACTTCAATATAATTGAATAATTAAGAATATTCGAATGTCAATATTCAATTCAATTCAAACGCTATTCACATACCCCCAATTATTATACGTAACATCTTGCCAGAATTATTATTAAAATAGACGAAGATATTAAAAAAATATAAAATAAAAGAAACGTAAGAAAATATAAGAAATATAAACAAGAAAAATAAAAAAAGGAAGAAAGAAGTTAAAAAAATAAATTTGGTTAAAAAATAAATCCCTCATAGCTGTGCCACCAATGTGGGAGATCCGGTACATCGGGAATCAGAGGGTTAATCGTCTTTAGTATCGTCCAGTCTTGCCGATCAGGTCGTTAATGATTCCGCGATCTTCTCTTACGATTTCATTCACAAAATCGTTGCGGCATTGCGGAAGCGCATATTTCGCTATCTAATCTTCGATCTTACGCATGGCTTCAGCCCGCGCTGCGGGTTGCGAAGGGTCGAGGCGATGTCGAGCCGAGTTTCACCTGTGCGGAATATCTTGTATATATCTTGTTGCCCCATTCGCAGCTCGTATATAATTTCCATAAGAGTTATTAGCTGTAACGCCGAGTCGGGCTCCTCTTCTCGTTGTCCCGCTGGCGAGCCTCTCGCCGGCGGCTTAAACGACCGTGACAAAAGGAAGTTTCGTGCTTTTGCTGACGGAAAAATAACTGCGGAAGAGAAGCGAGACTAATGGTTTTGGTCCTGCGCGATAATCAAAAGGACATCCGAAAAATATATTAATCAATAATAGTAACATTACGCGAATATAATAATAATTAATAATATTAATATTACGCAAAAATATATTATGTAATAATAATTAATAATGTTATGCGAAAATATATATTTTATATCAGGGTAAAAGTGGGGAATATGGACCGGTCCATATATCATTGATTTACGTGTTAATCGAGGTGGGCCATATTCACCACTTTTACCCTATATTCTACGGAAATATTAAAGTCGTATTTGGGACAGAGTATTTTTATTTGTGTTCGTATATGCGATATGGAATATTCGTTAAAATTGAGGCCTCGCCCTAACGAGAGTCGTGCATAAGCATTATACTAGTATAATCGAATTTCTCTGTGATATCCAAGAACGAAGTTGCAAATTTTCGTGGACTAAATATTTGGAAGAGTTTTAGCGGTGTAAAGATGTATTTTATTATGAATGATACAATTAGAATATGGTATTTGTGTAATAATAATTGAATTAAATTTGAATACTTGAATAATATACGAAAAAAATTCATTTGAATTGAATTATATTTGCCCAGAATTATTTACTATTTTTCGGTAAAAAGTATAGGGGGAAAGCGAGGCAAAATAGGACAGTGGGGCAAAACGGGATAATGAGGCAAAACACAATTTTCCAATAACTTTTGTATGGTGCCAGTGGTGATCGGTGGGGCAAAACGGGGTTGAAAATCCGGATGTATCGTTGGGAGGAATTGGGACATCCAAAAATTATTGGAGAATTGAGTTTTGCTCCACTGTACCGTTTTGCCCCACTGTCCCATTTTGCCCCGCTCTCGCCTATACCTAATTCATGACAAATATATTTACGCATATATTTTTTTTCCATCGGAAGGGGTTTGCGACATCCGATTATGGTGTTTATTTGCAGTCCCGTTCTGCTTCGACGTTCCAAACGAAATCGGTGCAAGTTATCGGTGCAAAATTAACGATTAGGGCAGAGAGCGGTGGGCACGCGTGGACTGCGCAGATATTTGGCTTCCCTCGACTGACATAGGCAACAATGCACTGTGTGTGGAAAGCCCAACTGGACGGCCGACGGTGAACCTAAAACCTACGCCCAACAACGACCTATAGTAATCCGATAGTCGAATACCGGATTTTCACACCTTCGTTCTCTAATTTCGCGACTTTCCGGACCGCAAAGCCGTTAGGTTCAGAGTATTTTTTTTTTTTTTACGATTTAACATCGTCCCGCTGAAGGCCCGATAAACACGTAGGCTTCGAATAAATTCCCCTACGGTTAGATTTTCCGTTTGTTTACGCGTGAAAATAAATATTGTTCCTTGAATGAATGTAACTGATTTCAATTTTTTTTTTTTGTAATTTTTTTTACGTCTATAAATGTACTCAGCTGTGGTTCCAAGTGGTCATTTTTTTAGACGATTTAACATTTTACGGCCGAAGGCTCAATCAACACGTCCGCTTCGAATAGATTCTCCTACCGTTCGATTTTCTACTTCTTTACGCGGTGAACAAAATTTATTCCTCGAACGAATTTCACATACTCCATTTTTTTATGATTTTTTTACGACCGTAAATATACGCAGCTGTGATATTTGTGTAATTCCAAGTGGGCATTTTTTTGACGACTCAACATCATAACGCTGAAGGCCCGCCAAACACGTCGGCTTCGAAGAGATTCCCCTACGGTTCGATTTTCTATTTGTTTACGTGTGACAACAAAAATTGTTCCTTGAATGAATTTAACAGATTTGATTTATTAACATTTTTTTATTTTTGCGACTGTAAATATGCTCAGCTGTGGACTTTGTGCAATTCCATTTGCTAATTTTTTTTTTCAACTCTCCGAGTCACGCGATTCCAAAAAATATAATGTTTCGGATGTCAACCTTCCTACTGGCGGAAATATGACTACCAGATATGTATATTTGCTAGATACAGCAACCGGTTGCCGTGGGACAGCAGCACCGTTTATTTTTATTTTTAACTTTTTTTTCACACCGCTGTCAATAGAGTTATTATAGCGTGGGTGTCCGGTCGAAGCTACCGTCCTTCTTCAGCGAACCGGGCGCCGCCGATAAACTTTGATTATTAAACGAATTCAATCTTCGACTCTCATCTCCGTGTTGCTCCGAGTCTCGACAAGGCCACGCCATGTCGTTCAATCTAGTATCAACATTTGCTCGTGGATATCAATGGCTGAGATAGAGAGAACGAGTTTTACCCATTACCGATCGAGCTCACGGGGGAAACACTTCGTCGTTAGCTCGTTGATTTATTTCAGAATAAATCGCACCGTCGATAAAATTTAATCGGCCAACTATCGTGAGCAATTTCCGATGTGCATATTTGTGCGATTCAAAAATGCTGTCGATTCACGGCGCGGCGCTCGCGATATTTTTCTTTATCGGCGTCGTTCTCTTCCGCCGACCGGTAGTGAGCTTATAGCTCGTATAGCGCCCAATTTTATTTTGGGCGCGATTTTGTTTTGCGCGACAAATCGTCGAGGCGCCGATTTATTTTGCGCGGAAAAATCGTTGGTGCGCCGATTTATTTGGCGCGAAAAATCGTCGCTGTGCCGATTTATTTGGCGCAAAAAATCGTCGCTGCACCGATTTATTTCTCGCGGAAAAATTGTCGCTGCGCCAATTTTTTTTCGCGGAAAAATTGTCGCTGCGCCAATTTTTTTTCGCGGAAAAATTGTCGCTGCGCCAATTTTTTTTCGCGGAGAAATTGTCGCTGCGCCGATTTATTTTACGCAAAAAATCGTCGCTACGCCGATTTATTTTCTCGATTTTTATCGATTTTTAGCGCCGATTTTACCGTAAAATTGTATTATTAAACCGTGCAGAACTTTGACAGAGTGAAAGTGCCGAATACGAACCACCCCGATCAGCACCACTTCAACCCTTCACGTTCAAAATCCTTGTTCAACGAAAACCTAGAATTTGCAAAAACGCAACCTTCGAAGAATTCGAACAAGTCGACGTCCTAAAAAAATCTGTACAAATTCACAGACCTACCTTAAAGTTCTTTTGATAACGCGTCAAAAAATAGATTACCAACATCCATATCGTTTTTCTGCATAAACGAAGGCATGTTCGTTTGCTCTCGGCAAAAAGTCCTCTGTACTCAAAGGGTTAATCATTTTCCTATTAACCCGCGTTATCTCAAAGATAGTCGATAAATATCATACGCCTCTATCGAGCATAATCGAGCGCTCCTCTATTTCCCAATACGCAAAATAAAAAAATTAAGAACCAACAAAAAAAAAACAAAAAAATAATAAAAAGTTCTTTTTAAACTCCAATCGTATCTCCGGAATGTAACTCTGCTGTTACACGTTGCCTCCGGCAATGTGTTTTCGTTCTTTTTCCTTTTTTTTAATACCCATATACGCGTCAGCTATATCTATACAACCTCGGCGACATCGGGACAATTTTTAATCGACATTTTCGCACCGTTCTCCGAGTGATACTGGAAATCCAGCCATACTCGTTGAGAACCGGTTCCACGGTTTCGTGAGAGACGACCGAGCCGCGCTCACGGTGTATGGGCACTTACTTCTTCCTCCTCTTCTTCTCGTGCCGGGTCTCTTGCATTAGCCCGTGCCCAGAGGAGCGAAGAGTCTACTTTCGTTTTCACGAACGGGTCCACGAGGTTTCTCTCTCGTCGTTTTCTTGGGGCTTTTTACCGCGCGCGGTAGTGCAAATTTGTTCCCGAAAACGGAAACGAAGGAGCGGAGAGAACGGCCCGAGCGGTTTTGCGTACGGCCCGGTGTCGGCCCGCCGGCAAACGTCTCACGTACGCTCGCAGCGTGCCGAGCGGTACTGAACTTGTCGTTAAATTGCTTCTCGCTCGATAATAAAACGGCGGAGCCGCCCGCCTCGGACAACGATGCGTCGATGTACGTTGCCTGTGGAGAATGCGCGATAAATGGCCCCCCTGAGGGCGCGGGGACATGTGGCCTGCCGACACGCATGTATAATGCTCGGGCTCCGATTATTTACAGCCGATCCGCGGAATAAGACTGCCTAATCTATCGCGCACACGAGGCGTGGCGATTAGAGATGTAAGCGGTACATTAGTACGGTAACTTTACCGTCGCGATACTGTGTTTTGCCAATCGAAATGGTAGATTTTTGGTCAAAGACAATGTTGAAAATTGACATTTTTATACCGCTTTCTTATGAAAGTTGAACACTGAAATTTTCATATTGATTCCTCATAAATGTTGAATATTGAAATTTTCATATCGCTGACTCATAAAAGTTGAAAATTGAAATTTTCATATCGGTGCCTCATAAAAGTTGAATATTGAAATTTTCATATCGGTGCCTCATAAAAGTTGAAAATTGAAATTTTCATATTGATTCCTCATAAAAGTTGAAAATTGAAAATTTCATATCGCTTTGTCATGATGTTCCTTTATTCGTGAAGTTTCCTCTATGAGGAAGCCAAAAATACAGAAAATGCTTTCTCATAGAAGAAGCTTTGCGAGTAAAGGAACATTATGAGAAAGTGACATTAAAATTTCAACTTCAGTAAGAAAGCAATATGAAAATTTCTATTTCCACCTTTTCCAGTTTATGAAGGCGAATATCAAATCTATATCTATCTATCTATCTATATCTATATCTATCAAATCTGCGCGCTGCAATTTTTTTTCTAAAGAAAACTCGACTTATTTGGTCGAATACAGCGTTTTATTTATATATAGAAATTAATATTTGGTTACAGAGGATCGAAAAATAGTATGAAATAGTATGAAAAAAAAAAAAAAATATTGCAACTCGATAGTCTTTCGGTGATTTCTGATCGATTTTTTCCCCGATCTATAAGTACTTTGATTCCGTCAATTATGGGCGTTAATTATAAAATAATTAATAATAAGTAATGAATACATGCAAACGTCGTCGAGACTTCGTGGCA
Organism: Ichneumon xanthorius; assembly: GCA_917499995.1. Taxonomy (NCBI): domain Eukaryota; kingdom Metazoa; phylum Arthropoda; class Insecta; order Hymenoptera; family Ichneumonidae; genus Ichneumon; species Ichneumon xanthorius. Next base: position 10,737,126 of record OU824205.1, on the reverse strand, counting down.
AAGTTGGTTAAGGTGAAGATCCTCGTTTCCACCTAAAGGGTTAAAAAAAATCATTTCACGACTATAGACTGGCGAGTAGCCGAAGTCATTTAATAATTCAGCCTCTCGTTTGTGCCTTCAGGTGTCGGTCTTCAGAATTGTACGGCGAGTCCGTTCACCGGTGCTGGGGGTGCCGGTGGTGGTAACAACGGCGGAGGATCGCGTCAGCGTCTCCTCGAGCTTTCGCACGGATTGGGCGCCCTTAGGCACTACAACGATCTCGCGAACCACGTTCTATCGTTGAATCAGCAAGGGGCCGTTGTCACCAAACTTTTGGGTAAGTGCATTCACAAATCAACGTCCCGACGAGCGACGTCGAACTATCTCATATCTTTCGACCAAACAGCTTCTTCGCAATCATTATAAATAATAATAACAATAATGGAATGGATTGGGACGAAAGCAAGTGGCGAGAAGAGAGTCGCGTCAATGCCGAAAGAATAAGAACGGGACCGACCTCAAATGGCCGATAGGCATGAAACGACTTGAAGGCCTCGCTTGCTTTTTTCATTTTCAATTTAAAAATAATTTTAAGTTCTCAAAATAATTTTTTTTTAATTATGAAGTAATGTTTTATTCAAAAAAATATTCTTAATTTTTTATCGAGTTCGCGAAATGCTAAAACGTTAGGCAAGAAGCACCGTAAAAAAAATTGAAAATTTAATGTACCGGACTGGAAGTTTTTATGCGGAGACAGTTTAATGTACAGTTGTGATGAAAAATTAATATACTTTTTCATTGAAGTTCAAGTAAATTATTAAAATTTGATGTACTTTCATAATAAAATTAAAGTAAATTATTAAAAATAAAGTATTTCCAATGTTTTTAATACACAGGTATATAAAACAATATTACTTGGATACAATTTGTAATAATAACATAATTTTCATATACGGATGTCTTAATTTTCAATGTCATCACCGGTAATTTTAATACACAAGTATTGCATTTAAGATTAAATTATTAAAATTCAAATACAATGTATATTAATTCTAATTTCATATACCTCGGTTCTATATTTCATATAACTTTGTCTATTAAACGTGTTGTAAATTTCATAAAAATTTTTACAGTGTAAGTTACGTCTTCACTCTTCCACTTCATAATCGTCCAACTCAAAAAAAAAAAACAAAAAAAAAAATTGCCGATGACTTCGTACAATTTGCCCGTGAATCACGGTACTACTGTGCAGTGTTAATCGCCGTGCGTTCTCGAGCGCTCTCGCGACTTGGTCGGGTCGAGACAACCGCGATGCGCTGCTGGCCGGAATTCACGAAGAACGCGACGGTCTATACTTTGCTAATCGCCGAGCATGATTGCGTGTTCATTAGTCCCCGCTAAAAACACAACTTTCATGCGGTGTAGAGTTTCCTTAAAAATTCGAGCACTTCACCGAGAGAAGGTTAAGCGCTGTATACTTTGTTTCCACCACACACAAACCCACACACACAGTAAGAACAAAGTGTTATGTGCCCTCTCACGACCCGAATAAAAATCCCGGCAGAAATCGTTTTCGGCGAACGGTCATTTCAGTTAAATTCCCGAGATATGAGGCTACCGAGCTGCTGGCCCCGGCTTAATGATCTTTCCATTTTTTGCCTCCTTTCCTTCGATGGATATTCTTCCTTTTTTTTAGTAAAAAAAAAAAAAATAAAAAAAAATAAAAATAAAAATAAAAAATGAACAATAAGACCCAGCAACGGCGAGATGAATTTCATGGAAAGCCGGTTGGAACAAGGCGAGGTGTTGGAACGGGGCCACGGGGAAAAGTCTCGACTTATCCCTTCAGCGCGCTGATTTCGCAGTCGCAGCGCGCGCGCGCCTCCTCGGGCCGCGGCCAAAGCGCGCGCGAGAAGTTCTCCGGAGAGAGTGGTGTAATAAAAAATGAAGCCCGAGAGACGGTCGGAGAGTCAGTTTCTTGGCGTCTCTTTCTTTACTCGCGCTTTGGGAATCTCTCGGTCCGGGAACGTCCGGGGAACGCGGCGGAGCTGCCGTGCGATGCTGCGGAGGCGAACGAGGGGGCCCCCGCAGCATCTCTCGCTCCTCGTTAACTTTACGAGCCGCTCGTAAAAATACCGTTCGCCCCGCGCGTCCGGTAATGTCTTCATTTTCGGAATACCAACCTCCTTAGGCGCCCAAGGTGAATATAATGTACCATAATCGTTCGGTCAATTACTTAACGGTGAAGGACAATTTATATTGCCCCCCATCGGAACACCGATTGTTGACGCTGAAACTCTCGCGCTCGTTACTCCTCGCCGGATTTAACGCCGAGATACCACCGAAAACTTCGCCGGCCGACTCGTTTTGTGGTTGCTCGAATCGTCATTTTTATTTTTGTTTTTGCTTCGATGCACGGAGAAAAAACGTTCTGTTCCTCTCACAAAACCAAAATATTTGCTGCCAAAGCAAAATATTTTGTTGTGCCTATGTTAAGCAGGTAAATGAGTTATGGTAAAAAAATTCTTGGTGTGCCAACAATTTTTTTTTCGTTGTGGAGAGGAAACTATGTTTTTGTAATGGGAATAGTCGGAAAGGTCGAGAAATATAATTTTTTTTAACTGGCATCTGGATGTATGGTTGCAATGGATTTGCATAGTTTAGGGTCAAAATAGGGCCGAAAACTTCGCGGGCCGACTCCTTTTGTGGTTGCTCGAATCGTCATTTTTATTTTTGTGTTTGCTTCGCTTCACGGAGAAAAAATGTTCTGTTTCTCTGACAAAACTAAAATATTTGCTGCCAAAGCAAAATATTTTGTTGTCCCTGTGTTAAGCAGGTAAATGAGTTATGGTAACAAAATTTTTGTTGTCCCAACCATTTTTTTTCTTGGTGTCGAGAGGAAACTATGTTTTTGTAATGGGAATAGTCGGAAAGGTCGGGAAATATATTTTTTTTAAATTGGCATCTGGATGTGTGGCTGTGATGGATTTGCATAGTTTAGGGCCGAAAACTTCGTCGGTCGATTCCTTTTGTGGTTGCTCGAATCGTCATTTTCTTTTTGTTTTTGCGTAGCTGAACGGAGAAAAATAGTTCCGTTTCTCTAACAAAATGTAGATCGTTAATGATTTATAGTCGTGGCAGCAAAAATATTTGCTGCCAAATTTTTGGATTTATCAATTTTCTGAGAAATTACTAAAAACGGTCCAATTCAAGTATTCATGGAGGTAACGAGCTCCATTTCGGCAATTGAGTGGACTAACATGCTGTACAATATTTGGTATTGGATTTGGAGAAAAATGATCTAACCGTTTAAATTGTTTCGGGACTTTGAAATGTTTAAATTTGTTCGGGAAATTCGGATCTTATGTTTTTTGACATTTTAGGAAGCCATGTGCAAATTACTTTGCACCTTTTATTTAGCCAATTTTGTTCGAACTCGTAACTCACTGGTGATCCGATTGGGAAGATCCGCTCTCACGAATCCATCGTTCTTTTATGCTTTATTGGATGCAAATTAATTCTTATCTCGGCCCCGATCGTGCGCGTGGGCTTTTGTCGCGGCTTCTTGATATTTAAGTGTCGAATCTCATGACCGCAGTCCCGAGGATTGTGTCCGGTAACCGGATTTCGTTTCGACGAGTCGGCGTGACGGTCCAGAGGAAGCTATCGGGGCCGCTTATCGTCCGAATTGTTTATTTCGCTGGCGAAATCGCGGATCGTTTATTTCGTTGGCGAAATCGCGGGAGCTCGGTGAAACGCACAGCACGGGAGTCAAAGTAAAAAATGTCCGGTCACGAAAGATAACGCGCTAACGCAGTATTTTTAAAGTGTTGACCCTTCCCAGTGAATACAAAGTAACAGTTACATCGCTATTTTATTATAATTCTCGAATCAGCAATGTAACCGTAACATAACAAATGTGTTGACTATTAATGGTTATATCGCTGAGTGGAAAATTGTCACTTTTAGCCGGATTTTGTTTCGGCTAAACGGTCAGCGTGACAATTCGGAGAAAGCACCTTACCACCGAAAACGTACACATCTGTACAAAAAAAGCGAATCAGGGGCTGAAGGACTTAGGTCGATGGCCCGTTGGCAATGGTAATAGCAGAGGAATATATTATGTAAATAATCACGCAAATGTATCACCGTACCATGTAATACATTGTCAATAAATACATTTACTACTACTACTCAGAGAAAGCTATCGGGCTGCTTATCGCCCGAATTGTTTATTTCGTTCGCGAAGTTACGGATTGTTTATTTCGTTGCCGAAGTCACGGATTGTTTATTTCCTTGGCGAAATCGCGGATCGATTATTGAGTTGGCGAAATCGCGGGAGCGTCGTGAAACCCGTCCTTTGCTCGGTGGGCAAGTTGGGAGTCAAAGTGAAAAAATGTACGTTCGCAAAAGATAACGTGCGAACACGGTATTTTAAACGTGTTGACACTTCTCATTGAAGACGAAGTAACAGTTACATCGCTGTTTATTGTAATTCTCGAATCAGCAATTTTATTGTAATTCTCGAATCAGCAATTTTATTATAATTCTCAAATCAGCAATTTTATTATAATTCTCGAATGAGCAATTTTATTATAATTCTCGAATGAGCAATTTTATTATAATTCTCGAATCAGCAATTTTATTATAATTCTCGAATCAGCAATTTTATTATAATTCTCGAATCAGCAATTTTATTATAATTCTCGAATCAGCAATTTTATTATAATTCTCGAATCAGCAATTTTATTATAATTCTCGAATCAGCAATTTTATTATAATTCTCGAATCAGCAATTTTATTATAATTCTCGAATCAGCAATTTTATTATAATTCTCGAATCAGCAATTTTATTATAATTCTCGAATGAGCAATTTTATTATAATTCTCGAATCGTAACATACAAAATGTGTTGACTATTGATGGTTATATTGCTGAGTGGGAAATTGACATTTTTAGCCGGATTTTGCTTCGACAGGTCGGCGCGACGATCCAGAGGAAGCTCGGTGAAACGCGCAAGCCTAGTCACTATAACTCCCGACTTGCTCGGCGAGCAAGTCGGGAGTTATAGTGAAAAATGTCCGGTCACAAAGCATAACGCGCTAACGCAGTATTTCAAAAATGTTGACGCTTTTTTTATTATAATTCCCAAATCAGCCATGTAAGCGTAACATAATGTTACCTAACACGCTGAGAAAAATAAATGGTTGGATTAAGCAAATGCGGTGACATACGTTCAAAGGTGTATTTTGTTGGTCCAACAAATGTGTTTGTATGACAAAAAATTTTGAAAAAATTGAAGCAAATAATCGTTTACAAAACAACGTTTTATTTGTACCAAAAAAAATTACAACTTTGAATGTGTGTGACCGCGACTTTTGGTTGAACCAACCAATTTTTTTTCTTAGTGCAATCATATTCTTGAGTGGAAAATTGTAACATCGCAGTAACATCCTCGTAACTTGCGTTCATGGGGTTCGATACGCAGCAAAACGTGAGCGCGAAAAAAATACACGAGCATTTTTATGAAAACAAGTATATTTATTAATTAAAAAAAAAAAGAAAAGTTACCCTTTATCGCGCTTTTTTCGCGTTCCTCCTCGTCCAGTAATGAATTCCGAAAACCCGTCTACTATCCCGCGTGTGTTTTCCCGCGGAGCCCGATAGGCACCTGGCCGAGCACGAAGAGTTGAATAATCACGATAATTACACACGAACTCTCGCAGAACCGCAATCGTTTGTGATCGTCGCAACTACTCGCTTCGTAATTCATCGAATAAGCTCCGGCCTCGCGTTAGTCGCTTCTCAGCGAAAACCGATTATGCCGTTAGTTTCTCATACGCTATAACACAACAACTATAATACAAGAAGTCGAGAAGACGTTCTCCTTTTTTTCTCTCTCTTCTGCTTCTTCGCTCTTCACCCCCCCCCCCCCCCCCCCCCCTTTAGAGAGCCTTTGAAACCGACGGTCATCGATCGATTTCGTTGTTCCGTCAGTCACGCGAGCTCCTCTATACACATACGCGAACACGTGCATCTCCTCTCCGCCTCGGTAGAAGAGCCTCCTCCTCCTCCTCTCTCCTTCAACTTGAGAGAGTATTAAAAAAAAATAAAAAAATACGTTCTCGTATTCGCTCCATACTCGCGAGATCCTCGGGAGCCTCACGCTCTTTTCTCTCCGTTAAAAATGAGGTCTCGAAGGTTTTTATGCTCTCCGTGCGAAAATAAAGCGCTCGCGCGCAGCAAGTAGCGCGCAGCGAGTAGCGCGCGCAACCCTGAGCCCCCCAAAGGGGGTTGGCGGGAGGGCCCGGCGAAGTACTCGAAGGCCCACCGTTCACGGACACCGGAGCGAGTCTCTATACACACTAAATAATTGGCTGCGTGCGGTTTCTTTTATTAAATGCGCGAGCGCGGTTTTGAATTTTTTTTTTTTTTTTTTCTTTTAACCTACACTGTATTTATAATATACACAATATAGGGAATAAGCGAAAGGGAAAAAGAGAGAGCCCGGGTTTTCTGGTGAGGAGGGAAACGGAGGGTCGCGGAGGGGGGGGGCGGGGGGTTGGTCGAAGGCAGAAACAGTGAGGCGCGGTACGTGGCCCGAGGGACGAGGAATTCGCTCGGGGCACGGATACCTATTAGGTCTCTCCGGGTACATCGTTTATTCCTTGGCACGCACTTCTCTCGTGGGAGCGCACGCGATACAGCGTCCGCTCGTCCGCCAATGCCCGCTCGACGATCTCGCGGAACCTTCCGATATATCTCGTCGGCCTCTCTTGCGCTTCATTATTGTTATTAATAATAGTACGTAATAACGACCGATAATTGCTCAAGTCTGCCTGCGCCTCTGGTTTCCATTACCAATCGTGAGAGGATCATCGCGCGCCGCTCCTATATCGAGACTCTGCACTACCGCCCCCCCCCCTGCCCAGCCGTCCCAAAACCCCCGCGTTACTTTTTTTTTTTACGTTTTTTCGATATCTCACGTGTAGGAAACTGACGAACTAATCACAATGGCGAGTTTTTTTAAATTTTTTTCTCTTCTAATTTCAAACTTCATGTTTCAAAATTTGAACTGGCACGCAGACGAGACGGGATTGGGTGGGAGTCGAGTGAGTGATTTTTCAGTCGAGACGGGAAGGAAATATCATCGGGGCCTCGGGATTTTACGTGGTGCGAAGATTCGAATGATTTTTTGAATATTAAATCGTTTTTGGCTTTGGAGGATTTTTGTCACGTTCGTTTTTAATCTAACATTTTTTTTTGTTTTTTTTTTGTTAAATTGTTATTCCGGTACTTTGTTTTGTGAAACTGTAAACTTTGACTCGAAAGATTTTTTTAAATATTACTATGTTAGATCATTTTTGCCTTTGGAGTATTTTTGTCACGTTCGTTTTTAATCTAGCATTTATTTTTTTTTGAAAAATTATATTACAGATTGCATAAACTTGTGGCGAATCGTTCGCTCGATTATTCCGTAAATCGACCGATTTTTCATTCGAGCTGAGATGGAAATATTATGGATACGAATGATTTTTTTTATATTTAATCGTTTTCGGCTTTGAAGTATTTTCCTCCGACTCATTTTTCATTTCAAAGGAAATATTATGGATACGAATGATTTTTTTTATATTTAATCGTTTTCGGCTTTGAAGTATTTTCCTCAGACTCATTTTTCATTTCAAAGGTCACGAGAACTCGTCGCGGATGAGTCAACCGATTTATTCCGTACTTTGTATCGCGGAACTGTAAACATTGATTCTGCAGATTACTCGAACGAAGATTGCTATCCATATTCTCGTACGTTAATACGAGCATATCAATGTATGGATGGCAATCTTCGTTCGAAAAACGTCAGTGCTAACTCGTCTGGAATAAAAAAAAGGCGTACAGTAAATTAGTTGCCGCGCTGTAATGAGATTCAGTGAAGTTTAGCGACGATTAATACGATGGCTCACGCTTCACTGCTCCTCAAAGACGTGTTGTCGGGAAGTGGAAATTAATTAGAACACGTTTTAGTTTTATTTTCATTTTTTTTTTTTTTTTCAATCAACCGAGAGGCTTCAAAATCGTTTCTAATTTGCAGCTTGCTTCGCAGGCTCTTTTGTAACTTTTTTTAAAAATCTTCCACTGCCACTGGCCGAGTTATAATGTCGGAAGTTGCCGAGGAGCGCGTGGTGTGCGATCCTCACCGGTCTCAGAGGATCTAATGTCTATGATTCGCCCCGTCAAAGCAGTGCTGTGAAGATTCGAATGATTTTTTTTTTATATTTAATCATTTTCGGCTTTGAAGAATTTTTTTCAGACGAATTTTTTTTTTTTAATTGTGTCAACGATCACGAGAGTATTCTGAGAATTTACTTTACGAATTTTTTTTTTTTTTTTTTTAACTCAAATACCCTAAGTACTTGAAGTACGTATTAAAGTATCAAGTACTCGAAGTACTGAGCGCTATATGTGCTCATATGAGCACATGGATTGGCAATCATCGTTGGAATAACGTCAATGTTAACCAGAGCTGGGCAAAATGCACTAAGTACTTGTATAGGTATTGAAGCATCAAGTACTGAGTCAGTGCCCACACTGAGAAAAAATTACATACTAAAAGCAACAATAACTTTTTACCATAAAAAATAGTTCCCAGGGGGAACGTTTACATTTTATATTTACGACAGTGACGAAAAATCATGGTTGCAACTATAATTATAATTTAACCAATTGAACATATACTATCAGAAACTATCTATATAGACGTTTCCCCTGGGAACTATTGGTACGGTAGAAAATACTATCCTTTTTCTCAGTGCATTATTCAAAACTTCAAGAATTTAGTTCTGCCAGTACTCAATACGCCAGTACTCAAGAACTACCTAGCGCTCAGTACTTCGAGTAACTTGATACTTTAATACGTACTTCAAGTACTTAGGCTATTTGCCCAGCTCTGATGTTAACCCGTCAGGAATAAAAAAAACAAAATGCGTAAAGTAAATGAATCACCGTGCTGTAATGAGATTCAGTGAAGTTTAGCGACGATTAAAACGATGGGTTACGCTTCACTGCTCGTCGATGACGCGTAGTCGGGAAGTCGGAATTGGTACCCGTTTTAGTTTTATTTTCATTTTTTTTCACTCTTCCGAGAGGCTTCATAATCGTTTGTAGTTTGCAGCTTGCTTCGCAGGTTCTTTTGTAACTTTTTTCACTTTTTTCTTTAATCTTCCACTGCCACTGGGCGAGTTATAATGTCAGAGGCGTCCTTGAGGAAGTTGCCGAGGAGCGCGTGGTGTGCGACCCGCACCGGTAGCACCCCATCAGCCGCAGAGGGTTTAATGTCTATGATTCGCCGCGTCAAAGCTAAGGCGCGTGCACCTGGGGCCCTCCCGCGCAACTTATTACCCAGCTCGGCGAGGTGACTCACGGGACCAACGGGGCACCGGCGGCGGTTGCCGTTCTCCAGGAAGCGTGTCTTGACGAGCGATGAAAAAAAGGATCTCTCCTTTTTTAAGTGGCGAAGTTTGGTGGTTAAAATAAAAAAATTCCCCACAAGAAAGTGGGAAACTATGGTGGCTAAAAAAAGTTCCCCACAAGACAGTAGGGGACTTTGGTGGTGAAATTAAAAGTTCCCCACAAGACAGTGGGAAACTTTGGTGGTGAAATAAAAAGTTCCCCACAAGACAGTGGGAAACTTTTGTGGCTAAATAATAAAAGCTGCCCACAAGAAAATGGGAAACTTTGGTAGCTAAAAAAAAGTTCTCCACAAGACAGTGGGGGACTTTGGTGGTGAAATTAAAACTTGCCCACAAGAAAGTGGGGAACTTTGGTGGCTAAAAAAAAGTTCCCCACAGGACAGTGGGGAACTTTGGTGGTTAAATAAAAAGTTCCCCACAAGAAAGTGGGAAACTTTTGTGGCTAAACAATAAAAGTTTCCCACAAGAAAATGGGAAACTTTGGTAGCTAAAAAAAAAGTTCCCCACAAGACAGTGCGAAACTTTGGTGGCTAAAAAAAGTTGCTCACAAGAGAGTGAAGAACATTGATGTCTAAAAATTTGTTTATCGTTCACGTTACAGGTACTCTGCGCCCACCGGGACTGATAGGGGGCAGCAAGCCCAAGGTAGCTACACCAGCGGTCGTCGCCAAAATCGAACAGTACAAAAGAGAAAATCCGACGATCTTCGCGTGGGAGATTCGGGAACGGCTCATCTCAGAAGGTACGACAGGAATCTGTCTTTCGATTCATTACTTGATTTACCATTTAATTGGCAATCGACATAATTAATTGGATCGTCAGTTTTTTCATAGCTAAGGCAAAAGAATGTTTCTCTTATCTGGAGTCAATACCTTTAAAATAATATCCGACCGAATTATTATCACGACATTCCATTGGTCCATAATTAAGTGATATTAAATTTTATATTCCACAATTATTCGTGTTCACCGACGTCCTAGAATTTGCCAATACGCAACCTTCGAACGTTTCGAATAACACATTGAAGTGCTAAAAAAAAAATCTGTAAAAATTTCGAGACCTACCTCGAAGTGTTGTTTTTTTGACAACGCGGAAGAAAATTGTTGTGCTTTAAAGATAGTCGTTTGCTCTCGGCAAAAAGTCCCCGGTACTTGTGAGGTTAACGTTAGTGAGTGAATTTGCAATTGCCGATTGTCGACAACAAAGTAATTGATTATTATGAAAATTGCTTATAATAAGAGCGGGCCGTCGTTTCGGTGGTTTCAGGTGTGTGCAGCAACGCGACGGCTCCCTCGGTCAGTAGCATAAATCGGATCCTCCGAAATCGAGCTGCGGAAAGGGCGGCAGCGGAGTTCGCTCGGGCCGCGGGCTACGGCCTCTACGCGGCCGGGCCTCATCCTTACTTCAACTCTGCCCATCATCATCCGTCGTCGTCTCATCATTTACCGGCGGGCTGGCCGACCCCCGGAGCACCGGGACATCCCTGGATGATGCCGCCTCTGGCTTCTGGTCTCTCCGGTGCCGCCTCGGCTCTCCTGCTTCCGCCGTCGCTCAGTCCCGGCTCGGTCGCGGCGTCGGCCGCCGTCGCCGGAAGTCCGGAGCACGCTCTTCACGCCGCTGACGCGTTGGCTCGCGGATACCTTCAAGGTATTTACATTTACTCTCTCGTAGTTCGGAAAAATTATATATGCATGCATATAATAATACCTTATAAACTTAATAACATATTATAAATATAATTATTTTATATAAATATATAAATATATATTTATTCATTTCGTCTATGTTAAACTTAAAGGCAGTAATAAATTCCTCCGATCGGATCGAAATCCGTCGTCGCGGATGTCCGAGACCCGTTTGATTTTTGAGACCTCGAGGAATCAAAGTCTAATTTTTATAATCGTTTCAAGTGATCGGGCTGTGTTAATTGTTTTGTTCTATTTAGTTAATTCATTTTCGTTTCTTATGGAGGAAGAGGAAAAGAATTGAGATTTTAGTGTTAGAGTACTTAAAATAGTTTGATACGTCGAGAAATGTGTGTGACAGACTTGGATCGTTTAAAACGACTGTAACTCGGAAACGGTTTGAGATAGCGAGTTGAAATTTTGTACACCGATAGAGCAGTTACGTCGCTTCGTTCAGTGCAATTTTCAGGAAGATTGAGGCTCGATTCGCGAAGCTTCCTGTATGAAGAAGCTAACAATTCAGAAAAGGTTTTCTTACTGAAGAACCTTCGCGGATAGAGGAAGATTATGAAAAAGTCATATCTAAATTTCAATTTGCAACTTTTAAAGGAGTCATAAAAAAATTCCAATCTGCAACTTTTATAGGAAAATCATATAAAAATTTGAATTTTGAACTTTTATGAGAAAGCCAAAATATATAAAAATTTCAATTTTGAACTTCTATGCGAAAGTCAAATGAAAATTTCAGTTTGCAACTTTTATGGGAAATCCATTCTAAAATTTCAACTTGCAACTTTTATGAGAAAGCCAATCTAAAATTTAAACTTGCAACTTTTATGCGTCATCGAAATTTCAATGTGCAACTTTTCCGAGTCATCAAAATTTCAATTTGCAAGTTTTACGAGAAAGTCATATGAAAAAGTCAATTCTCAATTTAACTAAAAAAATTAACTTAAAAAATTTCACGCGAGTTTGACGCGATTGAAAATAGGGTAGAAATGTTTTCGGCCATGGTGGCTTCGGTAGTATTGTGATCGCGAGTGATATTGCATGCCTCCCACGCGACACGCGCTCGCGATGAAACGCCGGAGCGTGGAGAGACCCCGCAGAGGTCTCGCCGTGTACATAACTTATACACACCAGAACTTTGGATATGATCAGGCAGTTTATAACGCGAGACAGGCAGCTACTTAGTGATTCATTAACGAGCATATAAACAGCAAGTAAGAATGCACGTGACATAAATTATCGGGACAGGGTTCCTCCCGCTCGGGACTCGCGACGTTTCTGCCAGTGGCGGTTAACCCGCGTGTTTCGCTATTTCGCTTCCACACACCGGCGCTCGGTTTCCACGATTTCATTATCGCTCGCGAAACGTCGGGAGGCTTGAGATTAAAATCACGGTTCGTTACGATCTTTGACATTTTGTTCTGCGGGTAACTCGTGCTTCTCGCGGTGTACGCGCGCGTTATCGACGATGACTGGGCTCTCGTTTATTAGAACCTACCCACTGCCACTCGGGGCGCGACGCCGGCTCCGTGACAAATTATCCATGCTCGAAGGTTGCGCGACCTTTTGCTGAAAATTCTCATTTTTTGTGGAAAAGGATTTTTTTTCAAATCGAGGAATTTGCGCCTAGCATGGGAGAAATGGTAACGTTCTATGGAAGGTTGTTTAACCGTTTATCATTCACCCCATCCTAGGAGCAAATTTCTTCATTTTGTTTAAAGTCTTTCAGTCCATGATAAACAACAAAATGTGACAAATGCCAATTTTTTAAATTTTTATTCGTGGCCTAAAAGGGTTTAAGAAAATCAAGGAATTTGCGCCTAGCATGGGAGAAATGGTAACGTTCTATGGAAGGTTGTTTAACCATTCATCATTCACCCCATACTAGGAGCAAATTTCTTCACTTTGTTTAAAGTCTTTCAGTCCATGATAAATATTAAAATGTGACAAATGCCAATTTTTTTGTTTCGTGGACTAAAAGGGTTTAAGAAAATGAAGGAATTCGCGTTTAGTGTGCTATAAATAATAAGTTGTTTGACTTTTTGTCAAACATGTTGACGTCTCTTGTATATAAGTGGTTAAAAATGAAGGAATTCGCCGCCAGTTTATGATAAAAGCTCTTTCAAAGGTTATTTAACAGTTGGCCGAAAACTTAAATTTCTTGCTTAGATGTTTAAAAAACAAGCAATTTGCTTCTAGTTTAAGCCAAACGCTGAATCATCTCTGGAAGTTAGTTTCACCTTTTGCCAAAAATGTTGCTTAATCACATTAAAGTGTCGAAGAAAAATACAACCAAAAATGAAAGTGTCGTCGTTGATTCGCAGACGGTGAGGGTGACGACGGCAGCCTGGACGGTTCGGAGCAGCCGAAGTTTCGACGGAATCGCACAACTTTCAGTCCGGAGCAGCTCGAGGAGTTGGAGAAGGAGTTCGAGAGATCGCACTATCCGTGCGTCTCGACGCGGGAGCGTCTAGCGTCTAAGACCTCGTTGTCCGAAGCCCGCGTACAGGTGAGGGACCGAACTATATCCTCTTCCCTATCGATTCGCCGGGAGCGCTCTGACTCTCAATTATTCTTTCCATCTTTTTTTATCTCTCCGCCTTCTTTCTCCCCTTCACTTTTCTCTTTGGTTTCCAAACCGCTCTTTATTTCTCTATTATCGCAACCCTTCCGGGTACCCTCCATTATTTATTATTTATTTATTTATTATTTGTTCATTCACTTATAAAAAAAAGGTTGAATCAACTACAGATTCGGGCAGGGACGTTCAAATAAATATTTTGTTGGTACAGCTAAAAAATTCATACTCTCAAAATTTTTGTTGATGATTTCACCAAAATATTTTTGAGGCATTCAAATATTTCGCTCGACGAACAAAATATTTATTTCATCGTCCCTGCCCGAATCTTTAGTTGATTCAACCGCATTTTTTATTGGAGTTATTTATTTATTATTTATTATTTATTTATTATTTATTTATTATTTATTTATTATTTATTTATTATTTATTTATTATTTATTTATTATTTATTTATTATTTATTTATTATTTATTTATTATTTATTTATTATTTATTTATTATTTATTTATTATTTATTTATTATTTATTTATTATTTATTTATTATTTATTTATTATTTATTTATTATTTATTTATTATTTATTTATCAATGAACCCCTCTCTTCTCTAAAAATTTCTCTCGTCTTCTCTCCCTCGCTGAATTACCTTATCGTTAAGTCACGAGCCTTCTAACGACCTAACTCGTGACTCTTAGGTTTGGTTTTCCAACAGACGGGCAAAGTGGCGGCGTCATCAGCGAATGAATCTTTTAAAGCGCTCGCCACCGCCGCCGCCACAGCCGCCACAACTGCCGCCGCATTCCGCGTCCGCGACTGGCTTGGATATCGGCCGTACGGTGGCCTGCTCGATAGGAGGTATGGGCGGCGAAAATAGCGCCTTTCGGGCGGTCGTCACGAACGCGACGTCGACGAACGAGAGGCTCGAGACGCACGCCGCGACGAGACAGCAGTCGAGCCATCAGCAGCAGATCGAGAGAAAACCGAGCGCATTTAGGATGATAAGTCAGCTGGTCGGCGAGGACACGACGACGAACGCGACCGCCTCGTCGACGAGTCCGGGAAGCGGAAGGCGATCGCCGGTCGCCGGTCAGGGCGCGGGCAATCCGATGGACATCGAGTCGGCCGACGACGAGGACGAGGAGATCGACGTCCAGGACTCCGACCAGGAGGTCGTCTCGTCGTCGCCCCTCGCCTGGAGAGACCACTGGAGCGACCAGCAACCGCTCGAGCTCACCAAACACGATCGTTGAATTTTTAAAGAAAAAAAAAAAAAAAAAAAAAAAATTGCCTCCGAAGATTTGAGAGAGAGGAGAGGGGAGAGAGTTATAGATCGTGCGGTACTCGTGGCCCGATTATTGTCATCGAGTGATCAAAAATTGCACGAGAGCCCCCGAACGATAAAAGCACAAATGGACCTGCGGTGATAACTTATAAATAAATATTATTAATTAAAAGAAACACACACACACACACCTGTGTAAGTGTGCGGGTGGATAATGCGAGTATATTAACGGTGTCGTGTTTGCGAGTGAGAGAATTTTAATCGGCGGACGTGCAAGTTCAGCAGCTATTGACATGTGTTAGTCATATATATATATATATATATATGTTTATGGGTGTATATATGTATGACGAAGCGACATACCCGGTTCTAAAAATATGGCTATTATCTCTTTATAGTATACCTATTATACTGCCGCTGCGATTACACTATCATCACACTAATACTCTATTCTCTACTACCACCTATGCATATATATATATATATATAAATTATTATATATATGTATTTGTCCCTCCTCCGCTAATGTGTTTAAATCAATTTTTTTAATCCTAACGCAAATATCTCGTTAATTATCGTTGCGAGAAGATCGAGAGTCGAACGATGATCCAGGAGGATCATCTTGATCTGGAATTCCAGTCGAGTCGGGAATGCGGCTCGGGCCGCGGACTCGCGCGACCGACGACTCGCTCATTCAATCGGCTAGCGAATATCGCATTAAAATTATTCAATTAAAACTATCGCATTGATTTGATCAGTGAGAGAATTCCTGTCGGGAGTACTTAAGAGTAAAAAGGAGCACTGTTTAAAAAAAGCTTTAGTGTTCCGATCGTTTTTTTTTATAACTACCTGAAGAAGTTAAACTCGTTACTGTCCCTCGATCGCGCCAGAGTCCCATTGACGATGAGTCGGTTTTTTTTATTATTTTTTTTTTTTTTCATCCAAAGGAACAGAAACATCCCGACTCTATCGAAACTAGTCCTATAAAAAAAAAAAGAAGAAATAAACGAGATGAAAAAAAAATGAGAAGAAAAAAAAAATGAAAAACCACTAGATTGTTAGATACTCTGTATAGATCTTAAGAAACTATCGATCGATTTAATTGATCGATCGATTATACATATCCTGTACTATGTATACAATACAACATATAGTTATATTATACGTTATACCTCTGTACGAAAGTTCTGTTGAGATAATTTTATTAAAAAACAAAAAAGAAGAATAATTAAAAAATGAGGAAAAAAGTAAAGCAATTGGGATCGTTTGTGAATGACCTCTGGTGACGTTATACCTGTGCGATGGAGGGAGGTGAATTTAACCGTCCGAAATATCCTCCCGAATATCTCGGGAACCAGTGAATCCCATAGCGCTCTCTTATTTTCACACTCGTGTGAAAATAAGAGAGCAAAAGGAACGGGACGATTGAGAGAAGGAGCTACCATCAGCGGGGGAAACAGCATCCAGCAGCCACGATTAACTCGTGGATTCCGAGATTCGCAAATAAGGGTTTCGCCAGTTGAAAAAAATAAAATAAAGCTAAAAAAAGGTTCGAAGTGTATGGAGAGAACGAGCGAAGATATAAACTGGTTCTTCTCTTGGCGAAGGGGGGGATTCTTGGCGCGAGCCGTTAACGCGTCGTCGCTGTTTTTCTTCGGGGTTTGACACCGCCTGCACCGTGAAAAAAAGTTTGTACCTTTTGGAACTTATTGTCCAGAAACTTCCACAATTTTTTACTTCTTAATTTTCCGATCGCGCCGTCCGGCTCTAGATATACAAACGAAAGTACAAACACAAATGGTCGATGACGCGGGAAATTAAAGGACTGGTTTGGATGGACAAATCTGAGGGAACGAGTTTGTCACTTATTGAACAAAATTATTGTTACAAGATATCTTTTTACTGTGGGTGGACACCGGATTGTCCTGAATTACCTCGGACCGTCCCGGACAGTCCCTAACACCGACCACGAAGGCGATAGAAAAAAGCGATAGACATTCAATTTTTTTTTCATGTCCACGACTATATTTTTATTCAATTAACATTTTTGTAGTTAAATATTCGGTTATTAGAAAAAAATCGTGGACAGAGAATGTTGGTTATTACAAAAATGTGCTGTTCATTGTCTATTTTTTTAATTTTAACGAACCGTATTTTCAAGTTTAAAAAAAGTAAAAATGGGCACTGTAAAAAAAAAAATGTGTACCAAATTTAATCTACCCGACTGAAAGTTTCTATTCAAAAACTGGTATAATAAATTTCATGCACAATTGTGATGAAAAATAAATATTCGGGGTATTAAAAACATTGGGAATCTTTAATTTTGGTTTGTATAAATAAAACTTAAACATTTATTTTAATTTCAATGAAAAAGTGTATTAATTTTTCATCACAATCGTACATTAAATGTAATGTACCGTTTTTGCATAAAAACTTCAAGTCCGCTACATTAAGTTCACAATTTTTTTTCCAGCGCTTCTTCACCATGCAAACTCCTCAAGTGGCTCAATCGAGATCCAAAAGCCGCATTGCGAATAAAAATCCCGAATTGCCAAAAGAAAAAAGAATAAAATCAGAAAAAAAAAGAAAACCATTGAAAGATACATCGTGCAGCTCGGTAGGAAGCTCTATAACGGTATAATAGAGTTAAGGTAAAACGGATAGGCAGCATTGTAAGCCGAACAAATTTGCGGCAGGCATTAAAATCGCTCGAGAGTGAGTGGTGTCGTCGCTGTTACTCCGCCTCGAAAGGGAGCATCGGCGCGTACTCGTACATCTGTATTCCACCGCGTTAGATGTACAGATTATAACTATACGTTCGACGAAGGTACTTCGTGTCGAGAAGAGCCATTGGCAAGCGGTCAGCAGTTGACTAGATAAAACTCAACCATACACACACATATGTACATATATATATACATATACATTTTCTGCCGAACGATCGGAAGCTACGAAAGCAGAAGCGGCCGTTCTAAGCCGGTCGACCGAAGGAAACGAGTTCGCCACTGCCATATGTATATGCATATGCATATGCATATGTATATGTATATGTATATGTATATGTATATGCATATGCATATGCATATGTATATGTATATGTATATGTATATGTATATGTATATGTATATGTATATGTATATGTATATGTATATGTATATGTATATGTATATGTATATGTATATGTATATGTATATGTATATGTATATGTATATGTATATGTATATGTATATGTATATGTATATGTATATGTATATGTATATGTATATGTATATGTATATGTATATGTATATGTATATGTATATGTATATGTATATGTATATGTATATGTATATGTATATGTATATGTATATGTATATGTATATGTATATGTATATGTATATGTATATGTATATGTATATGTATATGCATATGTACATGTATATGTATAACAGTCTCCTCGCGAAGATCCAAATGCCGGGAGTCTCGGATGCTCGCTCGAGTCGGCTTCGAAGATACCCGTCACAGAGCGACTACAGCATAATACACACACACACACCCATACGCGTGCATATATATTTTCTACTGGTTGCTCCCGCGAATGTTGCTGCCCGCTGCCGGTTGAGGTTGCCTCGGCGGCCGCGCCGCTGCTGCAGCAGTCAGCAGTCAGGCGCGAGAAAACGAGAACGTAACAATTACTATCTGAGACCGATCGGCGCGGAAAGATTAACGATCTTACTCTTGCCGGCACGTCGGGTGCCTCAACGCGATTGCCCACGAGACGAGGGGCACATTAAAGTCACCCTCCTCCTTTTCTCAATGAGATATTGCCGAGCCGAGAGTGTTGCCGAGCCACCTTTTTCCACCGCTCTGCGGTCCGGCTCTCCGAGATACTCTCGCAGATCTTTCTCGCCTTTTTCTCTTTTTTTTTTTTTTTTCTTTCTTTCCCTCCGATACTGTATCTCGCTCTTTCTCGCGGGTCGGCCGCACGGCGCGTATGCGTACGCGCCTCTTTTCCTCGGTTTCGCCCTCGCCGACTCACACTCGAGTCTCTCCCCCTCCGTCGTCCGGGTAGCTTGTAAATCGCGGAGGCTTTTTGCCTCGAAAAAACGCGGTCCGCGGACCACGAAACGCGCGTGCTCTTCAACCGCTCGTTCGCGCGCGCGGGCGGGATCGCGAGGTGAGTAGGAGAGGACTCGGTCCTCTCGCACGGTGCGCGTGCTGCTCTCGCACCCGCGTGCGTGGACGCCGAGGGAGCGAGGAGGACGAGGCGAGGCGAGAGGAGGAAGGCGCGCGCACAGGCCAGAGGGAAACCGAGAGAGGTTTCGCGAACGGTCAAGTTTGTCGTGTCCCTCTCCTTTCGGTTTGTAGAAATAAAAGTAAAAAATCGTCGAAAGTGAGATAAAAAAAAGAGAGGCAAGAGTGCGCGGAGGCTGAAGGGGGATTTGGCGAATTAGGATCACGCGTGGGACCCCGTTCCAGAGGTGTCTCCTCGAAGAATGTCGTCGAGACGCGCCGCGGAGATGGCTTAATCGTTCGGTGGATACGAGAGACTCCGGTATAAATATAAGTTAGATCCCACGGCGAACGAGCGACACGGCGACGAGGAACGCCGAGAGCCGAAACGAGATATCGGCCGGAGAGGGATTTCGACGTTTAACTTCGAATTACATCCATACGTTTGGTTCGTCGGTTAGAACTGGGAAGTGGAAAAAAAGGTTGGCAATTATAATTGTTAAAAGGAATGAAGCTTATAGGGGTAACGGTGCCGACTGCAATAGAGAAGTTGCAATTGAAAGAGTCTTAAAAAAATTACTGCTTGTTAAAAAAATATTTGCAAAAAAAGAAAAGGTTGGGAATTAGAATTCTTAAAAGAAATTAAGCTTGTCGAAGAAAAGGTGCCGACTGCAATAGAGAAGTTGCAATTGAAAAGGTCTTAAAAAAATTACTGCTTGTTAAAAAAAAAATTGCAAAAAACAGGTTGGGAATTAGAATTCTTAAAAGGAATTAAGCTTATCGAGGAAAAGGTTCCGTCTGCAATAGAGAAGTTGCAATTGAAAGAGTCTTAAAAAATTACTGCTTGTTACAAAAATATTTGCAAAAAAAAAGTTGGGAATTAGAGAATTCTTAAAAGGAATTAAGCTTATCGAGGAAAAGGTTCCGACTGCAATAGAGAAGTTGCAATTGAAAGGATCTTAAAAAAATTACTACTTATTACAAAAATATTTGCAAAAGAACGGTTGGGAATTAAAATTCTTAAAAGGAATTAAGTTTACCGAGAAAAAGGTGCCGACTGCAATAGAGAAGTTGCAATTTAAAAGGTCTTCAAAAAATTAAGGCTTTTTAAAAAAATAGTTGCAAAAAAAAGATTGGGAATTAGAACTCTTAAAAGGAATGAAGCTTGTCGGGGAAAAGGTGCCGACTGCAATAGAAAAGTTGCAATTGAACGTCTTAAAAAAATTACTGCTTATTAAAAACATATTTGCAAAAAAAAGGTTTGGAATTAGAATTCTTAAAAGGAATGAAGCTTATCGAGGAAAAGGTTCGGACTGCAATAGAGAAGTTGCAGTTGGAAAGTTCTTAAAAGAAATTACTGGTTATAAAAAAAACATTCGCAAAAAAAAAATCGCGGATAAACGACAAAGCGATTAATGTCTGTAAAAAGTAACTTTGAAAAGGATGAAATAAATCGTTGTATAACAACAATTAATATTGTTTTTTTGCAATTAATAATGTTAGTTTAAGACTATTATTATATGAAACGAGTATGGCACTCTAAGGCCCGACTTACCATAGCAGGAGCTCAAATGCCTCAGAACGCCATACTCGCACCGAGCACCGATTGATTTACTGCGTTGGTTCCGACTCGGCCCGATCTCCCGAACTTTATGTTGCACGAACGACCAGTCACGGGTGTGTATTATCGGGATCAATTCAATTTCTCTTTTTTTTTCATTCATCGGTATAGAATGTGCACAGAGAAAAATGCCGGTAATATAAGTAGCTTGTTCCTGCGTCGAGGCGCTGGCGAAGGGAGAGAGACAGAGTGGAACAGTGGAGAGGATGCTGCGAGGACGGCAATAACGCGAGGATCGTGAATTAGTGGCGTATTTGACCGGGCCGTAGGAGAAAAGGAGTGCCCGATGATTTCTCGCCCAATTAGAGTCGACCGGGCTATAAACTTCTTCGGGTGGATAAGATAGGACTGAATCCCCCCGGTCGACGCGGTCCTGTTCTCTTCCCTGAAGCCCCCCCCCCGCGCGCGCTCGCCCGTTCTTCCAAGACTCCGGAGAGCCAGCGCGCTCCCGCGGGTGAGACTCCGTAATGTGTCCTCTCGTCGTGGCTTCAGGCCCGGAAGCCTCTCGGGCAGGTCACTTGTGAGAGAAGAACAAAAACAAAAACAAAAAAAAATTCGCCCTGTTCCGCGGATACGCGCGGTGCTCGATGCTGACGGTGTCCTTCCGTTGGCCATCGGGACATGGAACCCTTTCGGCCACGCTGGGGACCTGAGCATTCGGACGGGGCTAATTGGCTCGTCGACTGACCATCGCCCTTTTCGACGATTCAATTCACACCGTGGAGGTACTTTTTAATTTTTTTTTTTTTTATGTCGGAGATCGATTTTTTTTTCTGTCGTGCGTTTTATGGGTTTTTCTCGGCCCGTCCGGATATCGGCAGGGGACGGGCACGTTCGGTCCTCGCGGAGAGGCGCGACGATCAATTAAACTGGCGAGGAGAGCCACCGAGAGATATACGTGGTTCTGGAACGGGGAACCTTATACTATGAACCGAGGATACGTGTATATATATATATATTGGTACACTGATTAAAAATTGTGACTGAATCAATTAAAGATTCGGGCGGAGGTGTTCAAATACATTTCTTTTTGGTACTGCTAAAAGATTGGCTGGTTTAACAATTTTGTTAAAGTTTTATGATTATTCGATGATTTTATGGAAATATTTTTGAGGGATTAAAGTATTCTGTTCTACCAAGAAAAAACTTATTGGAATGTCGCTGCTCGAATCTGTAATTGATGCAACCGCATTTTTTTTAATCAGTCAAATAGACATTTATAGTTTTCGGGAGCGAAGGGAAGGAAGAAAATGTCCTTCTTTCTCCGGATCTGCCGTTATTTAAGGCTGTGAGGTACCGCACAGGAGGTAAATGAAAGTAAAATGAAAAAAAATCAGTTTACAGAAAAATGTCTCCAAAGCGTAATAATTATAATTCTAAGTGCATCGATATGAGACCTTGACGAACATGTTGCGCACATCCTGGCTCATAGATTTCGCTACAGTGGAAATTAGCAGAGATCGAGTCCCATTGAGAAGCGTCGCGGAAACACTCCCCATGGGTTCTCCCCAAAGATCACAAAACTCGAAGCTACATTTGGAAAGTAAAAAAAAAATGGAAATTTTCATATTGATTTTTAGAAAGCATTTTCGGTATTTTTGGATTCCTGCTGTGTGTGAAATTTCAGCTTGATCGGTCGAGGGATTCTCGAGTTATAGCAGTTTGAATTTTTCGAGTCAGAGTCACATATACATACATACATACTTACATCCGGAAATTTTTTCTAAATGTGATTTTTTGATGTTTCCGAAAATTCTGAACACGAGTTCATTTAAAAAAATTTTACCAGAACAAAGCTTCCTCCAGGAGGAAGCAAAATAATGCGAACAATATATTTTTATTTTTGTTAATAGGTAACTGAGCAGGTTTCCTCTAATTGACAATAAAATCTTTACAACAGCCCGTCAGAACATGCCGCGCGGGTTTTACAGGCCATCGTAGCGTCAACTCTATAAACGTCACATAAAATGTAAGAATCTCACCCAGTGCGAAAAATTACTGAACCGAGCCCCGAGTATTATTGCCAAGTTTCCAACCCAATGCGAATGCTCGAGCCGCCACGGACTCGCCGCAGGAATTCTTATGTGGAAACTCGCGCGAGCTTCTCCTCGAGAGTCGAGAGTCTCCGCTATCCCGGTAACGCAATCTAGGGCCATCAACAAAGTCGTACACGGGCGGGAAGTCGCGCCACCAGAGCTCAGTGGATAGTGTTAATTCCTTATTCTCCGATCTCCGGCGGACAACGCTGTAAAGCTTCGCGTCCGTTTAATCCCGGGACTTGTGTGTATCTGTCGCCTCCCCCGCGTCGGAGCTCGAGCTTCCGTGGAAACCGGGGCCGCCCGACCAGCGAAGAGAGCGTCCGGTTCGCACGGAGAGCCAGCACACAACGGCGCACATCATCGTCTCATCACTCATGGACAATATTTATATTTATATTTATATTTATATTTATATTTATATTTATATTTATATTTATATTTATATTTATATTTATATTTATATTTATATTTATATTTATATTTATATTTATATTTATATTTATATTTATATTTATATTTATATTTATATTTATATTTATATTTATATTTATATTTATATTTATATTTATATTTATATTTATATTTATATTTATATTTATTGACAAAATCGTGTAGTTTATCCAATAGTTAGTACATCGCTCTATGTTAGTAACTATAACGGTCATATCGACATTGCCAATGGGAAATCAACCGGAGTGCTTCAGCCCTGGGTTTTCACCATATTCGGATCGATTTATTAATTAATTTTTTCCTTAGTGTATTAAACTTATTGCTGTATTTGTTATTTTATATTTTTCATCACGTACATGTATATGAATTATATGTCATTTCATGTTTTCCGGGCTTATACTTATGTTTTTATATGTTTTTCTACATTGCCCATTGATTGAAGCTCTTGGAAGATTGTCTGCGCAGGTGATTTGTACTTGAGTCTTGCCTGTTGTTGCGCTCAATGTTTTTTAGTTATGGGACAGCGAATCATTTCGTGAGATTATATTTACATTTGTGTTTATATCATAACCGACTCTCCCACTTCTGTCGATATCCATCTCACTTTTCCCTTCATTCAATCTCTTTCTTTTTTATAAATATTTATTGTTTATCTTTTTATAAATAAAAAAAATTCTCGTCCTCGTCTCTCATTCCCTCCTCGTCGCCTCGCGTACTCCCGTGTACACACAAAGTGGCAGGACCGAGAGGCGTCCGAAGTAATGGCGCGGGTAGCTACTCCTACTACGCCACCGGAGCTCTCCGATCGCGCCGGACGCTGGTGTGTGCGCCGCTCCTGCTCCTGCTCGCTGCCTCGTTCTCCTCCTGCCGCCGCTGCCGCTGAAATGAGCCGACTAGGATGGTGTCGAGGTGATGTACAGCGACAGGGTCGATAGCGTTACAAGAGCTACTAACCCTTCTCTCCTCCCTTGCCTCTCTCCGCCGCGCTTCTCACACTCGCCGATTCTCCTTCCCTCTCTCGTACCCTCGGTTCGGTTACTTGTATCGCTCGTGGCACGCCTTTACTCGCCCTCGAAACACTCTCGGCTTGCGCTCGATTTTTCTTCGGTTGACTCTCTTCGCTACATGCACGCTCGCACTTATTTGCCCGCCTATTATTTCCACTCTCGAAAATTTCATTGGCCATTTTAGTTATTTTTTATTATCTTTTAAATACTGCAACGGGATTTAACTGAAAAAACTGAACAGACAATTTACTATATTATTTCGGACTGCGCTACTGTTACGTCCATATCTTTGCCTATAACGAGACTGCATATAATACTCTTTTTTCTTTTTTTATTTTCTTTCCTGTATCGCTTCTGTTTGCTGAATGGGCAAATCAAGCACCGTATGCGCGCACTCATAACTTAATATATGATTGTAAAAAGGGCTTATCCTTTATCTTCCCAAAATAGACACATAAATAAATTAATGATTTATCATAGGGACTTGTGCGATATGAAACTTAGGTGGATAAATATTTCGTTCGAAAGTTGTTCTGTTTGCTCAGAGAATTGCCGGCACTGGGATTAGAAGAAAAAAACAGTAGAATTGGCGTATAGCTATTAAAAAAATAACAATTTACGGTTAAATTTGTGATGAAATTTAATGGGCAGTTTAAGAGAAAATTGAGAGCAAGTACGATAAAAAGAAAGGAGTCGAAGAAACAACCGCAGTTGAGGCAGTTTTTATTATAATTTTACCGTTAATACACACGCATAATTACGTGGAAACGGGCTCAGCGTCGGGCGAACGGGGCCCTTGCGTGGCTCTCGGTTGCCCTGCCCCTCGTTTCTTTTCCGTCTCGCACACTCCCTCGCTCGCGGACTCAGCTTCGCTGGGGAGGGACGCAAACGCAACGGGCGCTATCGCACCACTAACTTATTATCGGGAACCGCCATTAGCATGTTTATAGGAGCGACTTGAGAGACATGCATACACTCGGCTTGTTCCCCGGCGTACCTGTCCTGTACGCGCCCCAACGCGCCTTATGTGTGTATATTTATGCTCGTATTTACGATCAATTATTGGAGCTCCGCGGTTTGTCGCCGCTAAGCGACTTCGCTCGGGCAGGCGGAGCGAATGGGACAAAGGGACATTGCTTGATGAGTGTGAGAATGAAACAAAAAATAATTATAATGATTCCCCGGACAACTACAAATCGATGACCGCTCGGTCGATTTGTTATATTATCTGTAATGAATCCTCCTAAAATCCTCTCGTTGCGGAAAGTTTCCTGCGCGTAGATTCTTTATAATATAAGTTTTTTTCAACGGTAATACTCGTGCAGCCTTTTTAATCTGCGGAGAGTAAGAAAATTAAGGTACGACTCACTCATTTTTCTGGAACTCTTCGTACAGGTTGTCCGTCGATGCTCCGGCGTGCGAATTCGCCTCTCGTTCATTGCCGGAGCGATCCTTGAAGCTCGTGCCTCGATAATTCACTTCCCACGAAGCCGTAAACGAGCGTAAGGTAAAGGTAACAATTCTCGGATGGTTAAGAGCATTCCCAGATTCCAGCAGTTAGAATTGGTCAAGAATAAGTTTTTATTAAAAATAACTGAAACCAACGTCAAGCGGATAATTTCTAGTTTAGAAAATACATCTATTAATTACGAAAAGATAAATATTTTTGGAATTACGGAAGAAAGTAACAAGAGAGTCCAAATGTACCACGCTTCCGACACGGTTTTTCGGCACGTCTCTATATTCGGACACTGTACGTGCCGATGTTTTGAGCAATCATAGATTTCGAGAATTCTGATGTACGAACTCATCTAGTTCGTATTCACTAAAAGAATTTCTTTGCCATTTTATTAATTAAATCAATGAAACTACATGTACGCGAAACAATACTGAAGATAAGCTACGTAGAAAGCGGTCTAACCTAACTTCTTCGAACTCTCCGATTGTTGGGTCGCGCATTTAGTTGTCAAATTGGATTTTTAATACCTAAATTCGGAATAGATCGAATCTGCAGAAGAGTTTCCAACGCATGGAACTTGACCGTGCATCGGTATTGTTACCTTACCTAACCTGCCACAAGCTCACGAAATAAGACATCCCGAATGTACACACAGCGAAGCTTCCGACGGGACGAGGTCGGTGCGAATTATTCAGTCTGTACAGTTTCGTCTATCGTCGTCAATATGGCGTCGCTTCGTCCACGGGTGCACACGATGCACGCGATTCGCACAGGTTCGTGATTCGGCGGAGAAACAATGGCCGAGCGAAAGCGAAACACGCAGCGCGTCGCTTGATCTAGAAGGCAGAGTAATCAATTTGCCGGTCGCTTGTTAGGGGTTGCGCGCGCAACCGCCCGCAGCGTGAGCGCGACCCATCACTCAGCTGTCCAGTAATGGCGAAGCGTGAAGGATGCGACTCGTCGATCGTGCTCTTTCGCTGAATCGTCTCGCATCAACGACGTCGCGCGCGTTCGGCGACGCGTATAATCGAGCAGAGCTCCTTCGGAGGACACGGAATACGGACGGTGATATTCATTTGCATTTATTTCGCCGGAAGTCTTACGGGTTTGCACTCGATGTTTGCGAGCCTCGTGGCGCACCGTCTTAGTTTACGAGCGAGCGAGAGTGAGAAGCTTACGGTGACAAGTGTGAGGGACGTGTGTGTGAGGTTGAAAGATCACTTTGGCGAGGATCGACGTGCCAAATTCGTTTTCGTCCAAACATCGATGTAAATACAGTGCTTCGATTCTCATCGCAAGTTCGAGCTATCGACGAGTGTCGCACGGGCGAAACTCCTGCATAAAACGTTCCCCGTCTTCCATCGCTAGTGAGTCCCGAGACAAAGGTCGGTGGAATATTTTTTCGTCCGGCGCTTCAAGCAGCCTGCGGAAGCGCCCGTTGTAATGTTTCTAAAAATTATTTTCGGAAGAAAATAAGGAAGAGTCCAAATATACCAGTTTTAGGACGCGGTTTTTCAGCACGTCCTTAAGTTCGGACACTGCATGTCCCGATGTTACGGACCATCATATATTTTGAGAATTCTGATGTACGAACTCAACTAGTTCACATTAACTAAAAGGATTTCTGTGCCATTTATGAATCAAATAATTAATTAATTAATTAAATTTTATACTTACGCGAAAAAATACTGAAGATAAGCTAGGTTGAAAACCGGCAAACTTAACTTCTTCGAACTCGTGTATGTAATAACGCTTTTACCAATTTCTGGACACTGTATCGTCGGTCTTTTAACAAAATGCAACAATAGAAAATAATTTAGGCTCAAAGCTTGTATAAGTCGTTTCTCTGCATCAAACAACCTTTTTAGATACGATTACAAGTGTCAAATTGGATTTCTAATAATACTTAAATTCGTAACGAATAAAATCTGCATAGGAGTGTTCGATGACCGGGACGTGTTCCAGCATTGATACCGTTTACCTCACCAACTCATTCGCGAGAATAGAAAGAACAAGCGGGGCGTGACGACGAAACAATCGTATTACTAAAAAACTAATTTAGATGTAATAATCTTTCAATTTACGAAGTGCGATGGAGCTCGGTGAGGATGTGCAGGAGCGAGATCGACACGCTCGAGCAGTACATCCATGGCTCGAGCGTGCTGAAGCCACAGAACGAGCGCCCATTCGCTTCGAGCGCTCATCCAGTTTGAGCGCTCATCTGCTCGTGAGCGCTCATGTGCTTGTGAGCGCTCGTTTACCTGTGAGCGACCGAGCAGACTACAGATGCTACTGTATCATGTTTTTCTATAGTATTCGTTGCTCTGCGGTGTCGCGAGCAAATTTGTTTTTAATATCCTCATATACCGTATCCTTACGCAAGTAAGGAATAGTATGAGTTTTAGCGAAATTGCCACTTAGTATCGCAGGCAAGACCCACCAAGAAGTCACAACGTGCTGTACCGATGATTGCACGAAATTTTCTTCAAATTCTTATAGAGCTTTATCCGTACAGTGTAGCGTGACGCGCATCAGAAACATATTTTCTGTGTATAAGTACACAAGATAAGTCCTTGCTATTTTAGCCGTGCTATATCCGTTCGCACGGACTCCCCGGGAAGAAACAGCCTGCTGCTAGTTGCAAAATAATTAAACACCAGATAGGGGTGCGTCGTTACAGGCTATTTCAGCGAAACGCATCTGCGTGAACTCAAGACTATAAGTTAATTGGGATATTATAGTCCGTTCCCTATTTCGCTTAGTACGTTCGCTATTTCAATATAAATGTATGAAAGGGAAATCGAGAATTTCGATGCTGATACCAAGAAAGCCGTGAACCGAGAAGTCTTCGGAATCAATCTCAAGCACAGAGACTTAATGCAACAATAGAAAATAATTTAGGCTCAAACCTTGTATAACTTTTTTCTGTGCATCAAACAATGCTTGTAGATACGTAATGTTTATTATTAAATTCGTAATGAATCAAATCTGCATAGGGTAAAAGTGGGGAATATGGGCTGGTCCATATATCATTGATTTACGTGTTAATCGAGGTGGGCCATATTCACCACTTTTACCCTATAAATTTCCGATAACTGAGACGTGTCCGTGCATTGATACTGCTTACTACCTTACCCACTCGTTCGCGAGAATAAAAAAAAACACAAGCGGGGCATGACGACGAAACAATCGTATTACTAACAAACTAATTAAGACGTAATTATCTTTTCAATTTACGAAGTGCGATGGAGCTCGCCGAGCTCAGCTCGTTGATCGTCGCGAACGTTAAAGCGAAGTACGAAGTCCGTAACGCGGCTCGTTATATCGAGTAGATAAATAAAATAAAAAATAATGGCGTAGAGAGCGTCGAAGCACCTATCTCGCCGTCAACTTGAAGTGCATAACCTGTCGTGTCTCTAACTATCCGCGCTGAGCTCTCTAGCCCGCGCTTGTTCTGATGAATTTACGACCAATTATTATCGTTACTCCTCTGACCGGGCCTTTCGCCACTGGACTAATGGCTACTCTACCGATTATAGTCTAGTTGGAATTCCGTTAACATACCGTTTTCACTGCCTTCTCAATTTTATTTATTTTTTATTTCTTCTTTTTCTCTCGTCTCTTCCCCCTCTCTCCCTCTCTCTCCCTCGAGGGAATCCAACGGCAGCCGCTATTTCCGGCGACACGAGATTATTCAGAGTCGTACACAATTTTGTCCCGTAAAGGTAGTTTTCTTCGAGCTTCTATTTCTCTATCAGTGGGCCGAAAACCTTAATTCTTTTTTTCTTCATTTCTCTTTATCGAGTCAACTCTGGGTCCAGAGGAGTGGGGGGGGGGGGGGGGGGGGGGCGAGGGGGGCAAATAGATGCCATTGACTATCGATCGGACTGAGATAACTTTGTCCAACTTTGCCAGCGGATCTTTTTTATACGGGGTCGCCGACGCGCGGCGAGACGAGATACACGGACACACGTACACGGACTCGCTGTAGGCGATAGATCGATCTTTATTGTTCCCCGTCCAAATAAAGCGTTAATAGCCTGGAACGCGAGTGTTACACGCCTCCGTTCTCTTTTCTCCTTCTGTCTCTCACCTCACTCTCGCCGGAGCCATTGGGAGCGAACTCGAGGAACACCTTTTTGTTTTTCGACTTTTATTTAACGGACAACGAGCTCCTCCGCTCGATTAGGCTTCGGCTCGCAGCGCCGCAAAGTGTACGACGCACAGCGTCAGGCCTCGAGCCGACACGAGTCTTCGTCCTCGCGAAATCTCTTTCTGCCGAGATGAAATAATTAAAGAATTCTGACCGACGAATATTTGCCACGATCGCAATTAGCCTATCGAGTTTAGTCATCGTGTCGCAATTAGCGAAATGGCTTCGCGGATCTTCGCCGTTGTATATCGTCGCGCTGATGCGATACTTGTTTTTTTGTTTATTTTATTTAAACCGTTTTTATGGACAGTTTTTTGTTATTTTATTTTATATATAATATATAATAATATTTATTGTGGCTGCTCAAGTGTATATATATATTTTTTTGATTGAGGCTCGTTTCAAGATTTTACGCGATCTTGAAATTTTTGAAAAAAGGTCGTGGTAGCTCTAACTTGCGTAAATTGAGTTTGTTCGCTCGCATAGAGATGTGGGCTGGCCGGTAGCATGCCGAGAAAATTCTGAAATAATTCATAGATACTACTTGAGGTATGTACAACCTCTTTTTTTTCCTAGTAACTTGCTTAATGCTATAAATTTTGGGCATTTCTAGTTGTACCTTCATAAAATCTCAATCCCTTAATTCCTTAATTTATACACGTGTGTACATGTAGATATAATTATTATAAATAGACATATTTATTGTGTTTCATGTAAATTTCGCGAGTTTTTTTTGTGGTTAGCTGGGCTGCTGGAAAGTGTAAAATGGTATTACGAGTGGGGTTTTCGGTTTGCGATTCGGATACCGATAATGCAAACGCGGAATTCCCAACACGGAGAATGCAAATAAGAACGATCGTTCATTCGGTGTCGTGCGAGTATAAGGTGGAAGTGATACGCGGAGAGAAAAGCGTGTCGGGGCTCGCGCTCTGCACGGAGAAGTGAGGGGAGGGGGCAACGCCAAGCACCGAAAAATCCCCGCGTTCGGTGTATAATACAGAGGCTGACTGATCGCCGTCATACAAGGGCCGCGCGCGCGAGGTTCATTCGCGATCGCGTTCGTGACGAGACTACCGAGTCCCACGATTCCGTCTTGATCTCGTGACCGAGGACTCGTGACAAAATAGTAATTGAACGGATCTTGTAAGCCGATGTGGAACGGTGATTTTTATGACAATCGATCAACTTATCGAGCTCTTCCGAGTCATACGTCAGAAAAAAAAGAAGTTCGACGAGGATAAAGAAAAATAAGAAATGAAGATAAAACTATGAAATATCGTTCGTTCCATCGTGAATTTTTTTTTGCGGTAAATCACGCATCCAACGGTGATAAAAAAAACGTTAGAAACATCTCGCCTCTTCCGAAACGTATAACAGGCGCAAAATAATTCGCACCACATTATCATTATTATTATTATTATTATCGATACATTTTTTTTAATACAGTAAAATTGCACAATCCTAAATTTGGATTCCTGTGTAAAACGCTGCGAAGATCGACAGTTAGAATCTCGTCACGAAATTCTCGTATATATTCCGTTTCCTCGGTTCCTCGGGCGACTCGTGTTAGAATCGAGAGACGCCCGAGCGTTCGGGGCGTCAACGCCGAGTCGGTATCGCGCTAACGACCGGAGCCGATTTCGAATTATCGTCAATCTTACGATCGCGCGCCGTCGTGGCCGTGTCCAAAGAGCGCCAGAGAAAAAAGACATGGATATGTATATACACATATAGACATAGATATATCTATGTCCTCTTTATATTAACACATACACACACCTTATAGGACACACATACACACACGTATATTCTCGTAGAACAACCGCAAAGCGCAGCCGATATGTAAAAGCCGGACGACTAGGGAAATTCTCTCCTCTTTTAATGTATTGTACAGTAGAACCTCGATTATCCGAACCTTAGGGCGAAATCTTACATTGTTACTCGCACTTTTCCCGAGCAGTTTCACCCAAACCAGCAGAGTCGGATAGCGCGCATCAGAGCTTAGTTTTAACACCAAATCGTTTCAATCGCCTTAAATTATTTAATCCTAAAGCGGCTTCGAGATTTCACAGCCTAAAAGCGCGTTGCTAGCGTTTGGTAATTAAAAAATTGACGACTTTATTTCGCAGAATCTTTCAAATAAGACTTTGATGTTCGAATATTGTTAAAAGTATGTTTTGAAGTTTATTAATATCTACTGTTATTTTATTTATATGTTTCAGTTATATGTCTTATTTATGTACATCTTATAATGTCTAATGCCTAAAACCTTGATGTTGGAAATATTTTAAAAATATGTTTTGGTGTTTAATATATATTGTTAGGGCTGAAGGACTATGTGTGGCCCGTTCACAATATGTGGATGCAATTGTACATGTATAAATGTATGAATGTTTAAAATCCGTAACGGTCGCCAATGCATCGTCTTTATTGCTAATAAATACACACTTACTACTATTATATACCGTTATTTAATTTATATATGTGTCATTTATGTGCGTGTTATAATCTCGTAAGAAAAAAATGCTTCGATTGCACCGATTATCCAAATTTTTGACAATCCGATCTAGAGCCGGCCCCGACGGGTTTGGATAATCGAGGTTCTACTATACCGTGTAAAGTATATAAACGCAGTTACGTACACGTATCTCGGGAAAAAGAGAGGACGCCTGGCAGTCGTTCCTAATTATACACGGTCACGAATTAGGCGGTTTGTATATAGGATACACAACGGAGAGGTGCGCGTGGTGTATAAGTTGTATCTATCTCTGTGACTGCCTACCGGTGGTATAACGAGGGACTGAATTTACAAACCGGACACCGAACACCTCACCGGCCGAGAATAGGGAATCGAACTCGCACCCACAAAGAGGCAGGCTCGAGCGGTCTCGTGTGAGACTCTCGTTCATAGATCTCAGCCGCCTCATTCCAAGAAAATCGTATCTCCGCACACTCGAAAGGATTAACCACGGAGACAATCGAGGAGAAGATTTTCAATCTAAACGACAGTTTGAGTCGTTCGGACGAGCGGGCAGGGTTGCGATTCGTGCTATTAAATTTTTCACCGCGGATCTTGATGAATTATTTATTATGTTAATTCATTCATTGACCGAATAATTTGTATGTCATTTGTGACCAATTTGGTCGATAATTATCCAAAAGTAATTAAAGTGATTAAATAATTAATCAAGTAATTAATTAAGTGATACAAATTTCTATCATACTACAAATTATACAATACAATGTATTTATCATATTAATTAATTGATTGAATAATTTGTTGGGCCAATTTGGTCAAAAATTACCCGAAAGTAATCAAGTAATTAATACACATTTGTCTCAATTAAAAATGCGTAAATTTGTATTTTTCAGTTTTATCGAGAGGATTACACAAGTTGGGTTTACTGATATAATTAATGCTGAAGGAATTATTTTTTTTTATAGCATTTAGCGACGACCTCGAGAGGCTCATTATTTTCGTCGTGCAAATGATGTCAAATCTCGGATGCTCGTGTACGCGAAAAGCATCGATCGAATATCCTCCGCGAGGATCGCCAGTGGCGATCTATCTCGTTTCCATCGCGAGATTAATATCCGTGATCCGTTGAGCAGAACCGATCGAAGCTCGCTACCAAGCGGCTGGCCCATCATAGACGCCGCGTATCGATGAGGGGGTTTCCGTCTCGAGCATTATACTCCTCGGTTCGGCCTCTCGTCCGTCCGTCCGGTGTAGCGGAGGAGGCTGAAAACCGAGGCGGAGGAGAGGAGGAAGAGCGTAAGGAGGTAGTGGCCATATTATAACAAGGCCCATTGCTCTCCGGAGGCTTCTGACGAAGGTCTCCCTCGCGGGGCACAAGACTTTTGTGGAGTCACCCGGTTCTCATTATCCGAACGGCAAGTTGGGTTTATTAGGTACGCAGCGGGGGTGGGCCGAGAGCCGGCGCGCGCGGCATCATCGACACCGCTACTATACCAGCAGCAACAACATATTACCTCCGGACTTCACCTCTACCTTTTTTTTTTCATTTTATCTTATTTTTTTATTATTTTTTTTTTACTGTTTCCTTTTTTGTTTCCTCTCTCTACCTAGGCGTAACAACTACCGGCGATCGGCGCAGAAACGGCGGCGAATCGGTCAGGCTTGTTACCGCTTCTCCGGAGCAGCTCTTGTTGTTTCTTTTTGTTTTGTTTCTTTTTTTTCCACCTTTCTCCCTTCTCGCGCGCGCCTTTATGTTCCGTAACAATTATTAATGGCTCGGGCTCTTTCTCCGGTGCGTCGTCGTCATCGTACTCGGGATATGCGAAACCGGCATCATACAGCCTTGTTCATTGGGTAGAGGCAAATTCGAGACGATACTATTATTTATTCTCTACGGTCTGTTCTATTGTGCACCGGTGGATCGTTTTGAGGCAACTTTGTCGACAGGTAAACCGTGAAGCCGTTTGTGTTTTTTTTTAATTTTTTTTTTTTTTTTTTTTTAATAACAAGCAGCTTTTTTTTGGCTTAAGGCCATGTGATACGGACTCAGTCGGTAACTAATCGGTTTTCCTATTTTCGCTGCGACTATTAACGTTTCGGGCGAAAGTAGGTTTTCATGCATCTGTGTATAGCCTACGAAAACTTAATTTGTTTTTGGACGAAATATTAATAGTCGCGGAGAAAATAGGGAAACGGATTCGTTATCGACTGAGCCGGTCACACGTGGGAGTGCGCGTGCTATTTGCCAGCGACTCTGCACAGTAAAAAAAGTTTGTGCTTTTTTTACATCTTATTGTTCACAAAAGTTC
Organism: Ichneumon xanthorius; assembly: GCA_917499995.1. Classification (NCBI taxonomy): domain Eukaryota; kingdom Metazoa; phylum Arthropoda; class Insecta; order Hymenoptera; family Ichneumonidae; genus Ichneumon; species Ichneumon xanthorius. Next base: position 10,702,399 of record OU824205.1, on the reverse strand, counting down.
GGAATTTTTTATTTCTTAATCTTCCGATCGCACCATTCGGCGCCAATTTTGCAGACAAAAGTACAGACTAAAATTGTTAATAACGTGGAAAATAAAAGGACAGGTTTGGATATTCAAACCTGAACAAATGAATTTGTCACTTATTGAACAAAATTATTTTTATGAAACTTCGTATTCCGATTTTACGAAATTATGTTTTTACTGTGTATTGTTTATACGAAATTTTCTGTGATGAGAGCGTACATCTATTATGTACAGACGCACACACACGGTTTTTTTTCGAGGGTTTTGTTCCCTGGTATCCCGTACGAGTGTAACGAATTTCGACCCTCCAATTTTCGACCGCGAGGAATTCGTACTATAGAGACCACGCCGATCGGACCCACGAATCTGCCCGAGAAAAACAAGAAACAACTGCCTTGGTGCTCGATTATAGTACGATTGTTGATTCGATCGTGACTGGCAATATTATTATTTTTTCTCCTTATTTTTCATTCTTTCTTTTTTTAGTTACCCGATTTAGATATGCTCGTATTATAGCACTGTTAATTCCGTACCGTGCGTGATCTTTCCGCCCAGATCATCTTCTATTACTAGATCGGATATATATATATATTTGAAGTTGATGTGGTTCGCGCCCTCGCATGAGGCAAGAAGTCCGAAGAGAACTTGTCTAAAAATTAGAATAATCAGGGCCTGGGGCAGGGGCGCCTCCCTTCCTCCCCAATCCTCTTTCGCACCCCTGCGCCTCCCCCCCCCCCCTCCCCGGTCCTTTCCAGGGGGGGTCTTAAGGTCGGATTTTAAGGGGTTTGAGAGACACTTCAGATCGAATTTAAGATCGAAGCTCGGCCCAAACTTCATTGCGGGCTTAAGATCTACCTTAACTCTTTATAAGACACGACTCTATCTCCACCGTAGCAATGCGTGGCCCCAGTCCAGTTTCAGGCCCTGCGATTTATAAAGGAATAAGTTCGAACTTCAAACCGAACCTCGTACTGAAGTTCAATCTTAACCCTGTGTGGGTACACTGGGTCTTTGAAGGAACAGTCGAAATTTGAAACTCTGTTTTTTCGGCTTTTTCTTCAATTTTTATTAACAACGGTTTTAAACTTTTGACTTTGGCAACTTTTGGGCCACGTAGTGGACACTTCAAGAAGTACCCCAGAATTCTTTCAGATTTTTTTACAGTCTAGAAAACATTGAAAACCCGACTGTTCAGTAGAAGACCCAGTGTACACACCGTGTCTCTGAAAATACAGTGTACACACGCAGGGTTAAATTCGGTCTTAAGTCTGAACTCAAATTCGGTCGTAAGTTCGAACTTAAGTCCGAACTCAAGTTCGAACTTAAGATAGAGCTTAAGCACGCAAAGAAGTTCACGCCACACTTCGATCTCAAGAGCGATCTTAACTTCAAACTAGCATCTTAAAATTCGACCTTTAGAATATCTCAGCCTCGGTTTTGGGGGGAGGGGAGGAGTTGGTGTTCCGCTTCAACGTGCGGGGAGAGGCTCTTTAGTACAACGAAACTGATCCGTTGTCCGTTACGGTGGGAGCGAAAAGGGTCACCTTCATAGAAAGGAATCCGCACGGTGAAGCTGACCGCTGCGATTCTTGTAAATGGCGGCGACTGCGGCGAGACTTTTTTATATTACATATATATATAAGATCTGCAGATCGCGTCGCTGACTTCCAAATCTTTATAACATCCGACAAGATCAAAATCGAGTGATACACGTCCCACGAACTTTAGCAAAGAAAATATAATAATAATTCACATCGCTGGATGCCAAAATCACAAGTGCTACCATTCGTGAGGATATTAGTCACCGCCGACGATTCCTCTCACGGTGGTTTTTGGGCTCCGGTCTAGATTTCGAAAGATCACGTGAATGGATCACAAGGATACGTATACGGGAGTCAGCTCAGGCTGTTTCTCTCCAATACACATACACGGATCGATTCTCCCTCTCGAGGCTCGAAACTCGAATATCTCTTCTCATCTCGTGACTCGGTTACGAATACTGGCCGTAAGAAATGCCGGAATGCCGATGTGTATTAAAAGTCGGACGGAGAACGGATGCAAACTATAAACGAGTTCTCACAATTTTTTTCTATCAATCAGACCGAAGGAGTTGACGAGGAAGAAGAGAGTAGTCGAGAATTTTTGTTTTGTTTTATTTATTTATTTTTTTCTAAAGAATATTCCCACATCAATTCTCCCGAAGGTATATCAAACCTTCGTTCTCTTCTTTGTTATTTTGTTTTTTTAAGTTTTAGTCTTTCACTACTGCAGGATCACGCGAAACAACTGGAGTCCGTTAAGATCGCGTGGTCGTTTCCATACAGAGGCAGAGATGAATCTCGACGGGACGATCCACCTAATTCGCTCCTTCGTCGCTCTGCCGATTCCATTGTATTTTATACACACTTAGAAAGATTTTTTTTTAATTACTAAGAACGAGAAACAAAAGCGTAACTAGCTCGGGTGCGTGTTCCCGAAACCGCACGAAATTCGTTGTGCGGAGAAAATATCGCACCATCGCATACCGTTCCCATATATTCAAGAGTCGAGCTTACCTACCGTTGAATGCACGATATAATTTTTTTAACTTACCCACATATTTCTGCACGAAGATATGCCAAAAGCATCACTTTCGAAAAATTTAAGTTTTTAATTTGTTACATCCTGGAAACGCCTCAGCGCCTGGACTAGATTATTATATGGAACATTGTTTCTTTAAGATATTGTATGCATGGAGTGTCACGCCATCGACCCTGCGATATTTGTACCTCGAGATTTAAGGTATATAAAACACATTCGAGTCATATCCGCGTGCTAGCTTAAAAGCTTCTGGGGACAAAATTAATGTATGTAAAATAGTTTGTACTTAATCAATTAAAAATAATAAATTAACTGAATCAAATGACAAAAATGAAATCTCGATCGTCAAACTTTCCTTGACCCTTCAACGGTCAGATAGACGAGAATGTTAGCGACCAAACATTTCCAGATCAAAATTGTCGAAGAAAAATAGCGTTTGTATCAAAATTGTTTCGCCTACGAAGCTGTGCCAAGCTGGCGCAGTTACAAGATTGAAAAAGTGTCCTAAATCGGTTCAGAAAAAATAATAATAAAATGACAGACAAACGGTTAAAACCATTACAAATTCCATAAATCAGTGAAAGAAAATAACAACCTAAGAATATAAGAGTTTGCAAGTTGGGCGTCTAAACTGTTTCCACGGTCCTGCGAACATAGGTCTAACTGTGGAAAAAAAAGTGCGCAGAGTCTCGGGTAAGAGGTACGAGTATAGAATATCTGAGGCAGAAGAAAAAGGGAAAAATAAGAAATAAAAAAGAATGTTGAACTGACGAGCAAGGCACAAAGTCAGTGAGCCAAACCAGTGCGCATCCAGTGAGGCAGGCGGGCAATGGATGTATATACACATAAGTCGAGTTATACGGTGGCCGAGGCGTCGTTCGGTGGCCGCGGACTTTCAAGCCTGGTCGCTCATTGTTAGCCGAGAAGTGCGGGCAACGTGCCGCGCTGGCTCTTCTTCTTCTCCCCCGAGCTGCCGCCGCTGCTCCTGCTCCCGTTCCTCCTCCGTCCCGAAAGATCGAAGAGAGGAGCCGGAGGATAAGGCATTGTTCGCTCTCTCTGCCTTGTACTCCTCCGCTGCTTCTGCTCGTAGTATAGCCCTAGCCTCTTGTGGCATATATACCGGTCGAAGCACCCCGCTGCGTAAGTTATTTGCCACGATCCTCCTTCATGATTTTTACTCTAATTTGTAGCGACAGGGATGGAGCACGCGAGCCGCATTCCTCTTCTCTCTCGTACCCAAGAGCACTCCCTCGCTCCGGAGTTTCGATTCTTTTTTGTTTTTATCTTTTCTTTTAGTCGCGCTCTCCCAACTTCGGGCTTTTTACATTATGGCTTTTGGGTAAAGTTCGGTTCGCATCTGGATCTTATACCCGGGCTGCAATCATCTTTTTATTGGGTTCGGGCATCGCAATGTTTATTTTATTCAACGGCAATTTCGGGATTTTGGATTATGAAAGAATGTCAATCTGTTCGACGATTTTCTAGGTTTATCTTTAATTAGCAATCTACTGTTTTTTATGTGACTCGTATGTGTCAGCTATCTAGCTCCTGAATAGTTATTTGTATCGGCAAGGGCGTAGAAAGGCAGTTCCTGACGAGTGTGAAAATGGCGAAGACGACTGCGGCATTCACACGAGTCAGGACTTACTTTTCTACGCTCTTTCCATTCGCATAATTTCTTCTAACAAGCTCATATCCGCTCTACAATTATCTTTTTATTGGATTCAGAAATCACGGCGTTAATTTTACATACATGCAAATTTGGATTTTCGAGAATAAAAAAAATCTTAATCCATTCCTTAATATCCTAAGTTAATTTTTAAATACGAATCCACTTGTTTTTTTCTTTGTTGTCGTATCTCATACATGCCAGTTAGGTTCCTGTCTGGTTCTTCGTATTCTGACGCAACGCGAGCGACTTCTCCCCGTGGGGGGGCCTTCACCGATTTGACAATAGCGCAGCTCGCCCTATGATATCGGTAGCGGCGGTATTTTTTTTTGTTCCCCGGTCAACGTGACCGCTTTCCTCCTGCCGCAGCCTCACACAAATCCCGCGTATTATGTGGCCCGCGGGGCCTGATCGATGAACGAACTTTAGCTGAGTAAGCCTCGGTGTAATTAATTCCTTAATTACTTTTCACCGCGCGTGGAATGAGCTGCGGCCCCGTACGAGATCGCGCGCGCTCTCGATTTGTTATAACGTTTTCGTATTGTACTGTAGAAATTTATATATGGTAGCATAATACGATTTGGAGACCGAGATAGCCGGTGCGCTGACAGACCCACGGTAGCCGCGATCATTGCCTCTCACTGCCCTCTGGAGACTCGATCACACACACATGCACCCCTATATATATCGATGCTCTAATGCCGGAAGGACATACATGCCAGCATTATATACAGCCGATATGCCCTTTTGGCTTTAAGCCATCGATATATATACATCTTATAATATATCTTATAATCGTATTTTGAAATAATTTTTGTTACTGTTTATCCTCACATTTCTCCGTGTAATAGAAATCGAAAAATGTAGCCAATATTTCATCAGATATGCCACTATCGCTAATTTCCCTATTTCGATCAGTGACTCTTTTGTTCTTATTGTTAACCCCCTTTCATATCCCAATTATTGACCTCGCCCCTATTATTGACCCCCCCCCCCCCTCCACCCACGTCCTTAATACCAAACTCCTTCAAGCCCATATTATTGACCCTGTGTACGGCCCTATTATTGACCCCCCCCCCCCCTCACGTTTCCATTAGTAACTCCATTTATGTCGGTATTATCGACCAACTTCATATCCCTGTTATTAGCCAACGTCTTGTTCCTATATTAGTCAACTTCAGGTGCCTATTATTAGTCAACTTCGCGTCCCTGTTATTGGCCAACTTCATGTCTCCCCGGTTCTTGTACACAGCGGCGGCGGCGAAAGTTTTTTTATATTCTAGAGAGATATATATCTCTCACTGCGTCTATACACACTGCGATTTAGCGCTAGATATTGCAGTCTCTTTGATAGATTTACCATTAATTATCAGCCAGTTTGTTCAATTTCAAATCCGGCGGGGTCAAGATATGCATTTTAATCGACGAGGGAGTATATTTTTCTTTTTGGTCATGAACTGAATCGCGTACGTGAAATTGATTCGATATTATATCCACCAGGTTGGAAGTGCGACAGCAAAAGCTATTTATCAATTCGAACGATAATTTTAATCAATCAAGCTATTTCGACCTATAATTTTTATCGATTACTCAAGAAAAGTGACCGATTGATCCTGTAATAGTGCGCGTGAGTCTGGTGGACCCCGCTCATTGATCAAGAATCACTGTGTTGCCTCGACCCGAAGATAAACATTTCTTTTTTTAAGTTAAGACACTGATAAATAAATACTAAGATTTCAACGAATCAAATTTATTAATGTTCCCTGAATTATCCCTGGTGCAGAACAGACAGTGAAAAAAGAACGCGCTGTGTACAAAGAGATAAGGAAAAAAAATTGGTTGTAGAATTAAGAACAAACCCTCGTTACACTTTGTGCTTACCCATGGAAAAACTTTGTCCTATCCATGTACAAAATATCCAGAAGCCATTCATCAGTACTCATCTATCCAGTGCAGAAATTACAGCGCCCCAATATTATTCACCCATAACACACCGCTATAGCTACAAACATAAAATTTTAAGATTTCAATTATATTTAACCCTCATTTCGGGCGCGTTTTTCGAGGCAGACACGACGATATTGACAAGGGATAAATATTCTTCGGTACGACGGATGTGTCTCGTCGTCGCCTCGCCGGTACGCTTTACTACACACGTTCTATCTACCTGCATGTGCGTGTACCTTCGGTACCTGCGTCTTGCGCCACGCCTCGTTTCTTCGCAAGGCGCGCGCGCGTCGCTCCCCTTGCGACGTTACGCGTACACACTATCGCAACGACTCGGCAATCCGACACCGGCAAACACCGGACTCTCCTGGTCTTTGCGCGAGCGCACATTCTCGCGTGGACGCAAAAGACCAGAGCTGAAATTATATTACGCTAAGCCGGCTAAGAGCGCTCTGGGGAGGACGCCGTCCATATTTTTTTTTTTATTATTTATTATTATTATTATTATAACTTTATTTTTATTTTTTCAAACACCAACTAGCGAAAGCAGCGTGCATAAGGGCCTAATAACGAGTGACTCCACTTACCGGACGGCCGCAGCGTATTATTCGCAATTAGGCGAATAAGTACGGTGCCAAGGAGAAACGACACTGGTCCGACGCTCGCGCGCTCGCCGCCCGCCCCTCCGGAGTACACACAGCGGCCGTAACCTTGAGAGTCACCGAGATGACCGGCCGGTGCCTTCCTCTTGTTTATTTCGAACGGTCGCCGAGGCGTCACGAGTTCGATTGGCTCGCGTGCGTGCGAGCTGAATTATCGAAGAATCCTGCCGGCCGCAAGCTTGCGGCGGGCCTCTCGCGACGGATAAATACGATATACTTGTTTCGTATGTTTTACTTGAATTTATTTTTCAACGGAAGCCGCAGCCCGGGAGATTCATTGCCGAGAGCTACGGGGATTGACCTCGAGCGAGCGTTCTCGCTCGATTGATTCCCCGGTCAGTTTGAAAAGGCGCGAAGAGGGATTCGTTTGTGTGTGTCTGTGTGCTGTGAGGAGGAGCTACCATTTTAGCCGAGCGTCGCGGAGCGTCGCACGTAGCGAGGCAGAGGTACAGCACGGAGGACCGAACGGCTCTCCCGCAACAGAGGCCCGGCACGCGAGTGTGTACCTGCGATCGGTCGGCGCACGCTGTTTCGACTCCGCTCGCTCTTCCGCTCCTTCCAAAGGCGTGAAAGGAGCCCCTCGTAAAATTAGTCTTCGTTCGGGAGCGCGTTAAGCACCGAGCTATATAGCAAACTATTAGCCGATGCCTCGCCAGGGGTCAACAAAACATCACTACGCTTCATCACTTTTGCTTTTTTTTTTTTTGAGTGGGTCTTTTTAGACTCGGCTACGACACGCTGTAATACTGTTGGCGGGGAGAAAGGACGGGACACAAATTTTACGCCGATGATCGGGTTTGTTTGATATTTTCTTTTTTTTATTGAGGTTTTCTTCTTTTGGATAAAATTGTTGTTTGGGTAGAATAGATTTTTTTTTTTGGTTTAGTTGTGTTGACACACAATTTCGAGGGGCTGGTGGACTTGTTTGGAGGGTTGTATGTGGTGTTTTATATTTACGGGCCAATTATATCGGTTAAAATTTGTAGCTTTGCAAAAGAGTGCTATTTTTTTTTTGTTTTAACTTTCTTTTTGGTTAAATCAACGATATTCATCAATTTGAATGATTTCACAGGCGATTTATCGTCGATTGAGTGTCGTTCGCGGTTGATCGACCAGTTATCTGCAGTGTTGTTTAACCGGTCACTTACCGGTAGGTATCGCAAATTGCGCGAGGCCCCGATAAGGCCTGCGCGTCGCCTATCAGGCGCCGACGTGACCGTCAAGAATTCCCACCACGGCTATTCAATAATGAAATAATGCAACTTCACGAAGTTTGTCCGGTAACACGAATATCTAGGATTTCCCGAGGCGCGATTAATTATGCAAAAATGACCGTCTTTTGTTCGATCGGTGAAATTGCGACAAAATGAATGGCAATTGACTGCCTTTTGACAGTCTGGAGGTCAAGAATAATATAATTAAAACGTTTGGTGGTCATTCGTTTGGCTAAAAAAAAACCTATGAAACTAAGTGTGCCTCAGGGTGGCGAAAAAATGTAAAGAAAACTAAGTGCGCTTTAGGGTGGGAATTCATTAGTGCGTAATTCCTTGGACCATGACTACCATGGTCCAGAGTATTACGCACTAATGAATGAATGACTAATTAAACCCCATCCTAAGGCGAACTTAGTTTTGTTTACATTTTACAGTTTTAATTATATTATTCGTGATCGCCAAATAATTTCGCATCGATTGTGCTCTATTTAAAACCCTATTAAAAAAAAAAAAAAAAAAATGGTTTGCCAACTTTAGGCCTTATGGTTTTTTAAAATTATTGTAACTAAATAATTGACCACCAAATGTTTTAACTAGGCTACCAATCACCACCAAACAACCACCAACCGTATGGTATAAATTGCAAGTTTTTAGATAAAAATGGTATGGTTAACTTTATAGAGCTGGTCACAAAATCGGTAATTTTTGGTTCGGCCAGCGACGCTCCTGTGACGGTCATTTGATCCGTCATGTGACGAGCTTGCGTCACCAGTCACGACACATAACAATATCTTCTTTTTTCTCCCAACGTCCACACGTCGATCCCGAGAACGCACGGGTCATCCTATTAATATCGTTTGTTCCGTATACCTGCCTTCTTCATTTCAAAATACAATGTCAATTTTTTTTTTATTATAAAACCCAGAATATACATACGCCGTCACGGCATCGCTCGGTCGGCGGTTTTTATTTTTCTCCCCGGCTCTCGGAAAGAATGCATATGCCCGTGAAAAGGTAGCGAGAAGAGAGACAGTTTTGGTAATCGGTCGTCGGAGCTCGGTGTGCCCGGACCGCGCGGAGTCGCGGAGAGAGGGGCAAAGACGTGAAAGAGACGGTAAGAGCGAGGGATAGATGGACGATAAAAAAAAAGAACCCGCCGGCGGAAAGAGCGGGACGCGTGTGTGTACGGGCGGTTGGAGAGCACGGGAGAAATAGCCGTGCGCGGAGCCGGACGATGTCTCTCCGAGATGAATTGGTAGCCACTCTCGGATCATCCGTTGCGGCAGCGCTGCGAGAGCAGCGGCGTATTGCATGCACGCTGACGGGATCGTCGAGGCTTGAAGGAAAGCTAAAGACGGAGAATATATATATATAAATATACATACATGTGCAACGATTGAGCGGCGCTCGGGCGCACACTGCGTCGGCGAGACAAGCAGAAGCTCGCCGTACACACACATGTAAATGTGCATATGTAAAAAAATATACATGTATATGCATTTGCGAATATATATACATATATATATGGAAGTATCGGTATTATGGGTACATAAAGTATGCTACATGGACGGATAATACGAAAAGTCGAGTCTCGTATCTCCTTGGCGCTTCGTGCTTGCGTGCCAGTTCGCATTGGCAGGTAATTTCTTGCACGCAATTGCCCGCTACTGGAATTGCCCGGTAGGCGACCTCCGTCAGTCATTTGCCCTTTTAAAATTTATCCTGTATATATATGTATGTATGTATGTATATATATGTGTGTATATAAATGTTCATACACGCGTATGTAACTCGTCCTGTACGTTGCGTACGTGTGTACGCACATGTGTGTATTATTCTGTACACATCGGTGTCATAAACTATATTTAAGTGTATTTAAGGTACGCACGGTCGATGGACGAACGCGCGCATGCGCGCCGAACCGCAGAGCCACGCGGCACATCGAATCGCACTGTCGAAGAAAAAAAGAGGAAGGAGAATCTTTTATTATTAAACATGCGCACGGTAGTTATCCGCGGCGGAGCGCGAGAGGAGAGTCGAAGATGTGTGGGAAAAAGCGGCGGGTGAAATAAAAGGAACGGAGACGACGCTTCGGAGTTCGACGCTCGCCGCGAACGCGCGTCGACGGCGGGCGTTTAAACTCTCCGGGGACTTTTCGCGCGAGCGAAAGTTTTCGAACATAGCCGATGTTGAAAGGAGGATAATACTTGGACTCGGTTAAAAGTTGCTCCGGTAGGCAACCGCTCAGTAGGCACGGGGTTGTACTCGGATATTTCATGGTCTTAACTGGGCGATTCGGACTTGACGATATTTTGAGGGCAATTATTATTATTTTTTTTTCGAAACTAGCGCAAATTAACGAGAAGCTTAAAATAACAGAGAACACAACTCTAACTATTGTTTTACTTATTACGAATTACACAGTAAAATAGGTTTAAGCTAAAAAAAAGAGTTACTCCTTATAATATTAATAAACGGAAGAAAATATTCAACGATTCTGAACTAATCAATTTTGAATAAGAATCGAGATTAAAAAACATGCAAGAAAAAATGTACGTTGTTTCTTTTTCACAAACGTCCACAATTATCTTGTTAATTTTATTGTAAGAATGTTGTGCATTTTACAAAATTTGTTAATTGTGGAAACATTTGTTACTTTTACAATTAAAAAAAAATATATCAACGAGAATAAGTTTGTGACGTTGTGGGACGAAATAAATTCGTTGAAAGTACCAAAGTTTTTTTTATTGTGTATGCGTACAAAAACTTTTTTTTTATAAATATGAATAAATAAATGAATAAATGAATTATAATTTTAAAAAAATAGAATTAAAACGCTCTCGGGAAGTTCGATGCGGCTCAAGTAGGCTGTAGGGAGTCCGGAAAGGCTGTTCCATTCATTCCGAAACGTCCGAGCGGCTCGCGTGTGATAAGCAGCCGTTAATTTAAGCGACTTCAAGCAAGCGCGCATTTACATAATATGCCGTTGAGCTATTTAGTCATGACGAAAACGCCGATAACACGCGGTGCACGATCGAAATGTGCGGCGTACCGGTGTATGTACGGGTGGAACCGAATTTCACCGTGGGCACAAAACCTCGACGGCGACAAAAAGGGTCGAGCCCGACTCCACGGAGTTTCTTGGGCATGGAGAATCTCTCCCGTGGAAATTGAAATTTCACGATTAAATGCGACCGGGGTGGTCCGAATCGATTTTATCATCGTGCTCGAATAAACAGCCGTCCTTGTAATTAACCCTTCCTCATAATTACACGCTAAAAAAGGAGTCATTATTTTCATCCGCCCGATTTAATATTCCCCTTAAAAAAAAAAAAATTAAAAAAAAACGGAAGAAAAAATTCAACGATTCTGAACTAATCGATTTTGTACAAGAAACGAGGTTAAAAAAATGCAAGAAAAAAAATGCACCTTAGGCTCGTTAGAAACTATATCTATGCAAATGCGGTACAGTAAGAATGCAAAAAAAAAAAAAAAAATCGATCTAAATATCGAAATATAGAAATTTAGAAATTTGGAATAAAAAAAAAGAAAAAAAACAGAGATCTGCCTTATCTTCTGATGATCACAAGTGTGGCATTGATGAGCTTCGAGGGGATCGCCGTGGGATGGAGCCGCGCGTTTGGTCCGACTTACCGTCGGCTCCGAGTAGTTTTCCTTCCCGACCGTCGGTCGATAACTTACCGACCGAGCTCTCCTTTTATCTCCACACAAACGACGATAACTCACCGTCCGCGGTATCTGAAAGGGCGCTAATTTGGGAACGATTGAGACGCAATCCTCTCCAATCTGGTTGTGTATCAGCCGCGCTAATGATTTCGCCGAACGAGCGCCGGGGAATCCCCCTCGAGCGAGCGGCGTTGGGAGGTGACGAGAAACAAGGCCGATGCAATTTGTCGAAAGCGGAGAAGAGAGGAAGCGCGATACCAGTCGGAAACCGTGAACGAAGAGTCATTGGAGTGGGCTCGAAAGCTCGTGGTTATTGTAAGGGGGCTGAAACCGCGCCGAGCGAGGGAAGCGGGCAGGCCGGAGAGCCGCGAACTACTCTCCGGTGCACCGTAATGAGCCCCAACGAGTTATCATCGCGCATATGAGCCCGCGAGTGGATACACGTTATACAATCATCGCACAAGTAGAATGGATTATGCACGTTTACCCCGAGCATTCGGCGCGGTTTAAGCGCTACGCGGAACACGGCACAGTAGAACGCCCCGAAAGTTAAGAAGTCGGTAATAGCGATTTCTTTGCTCATATATGCATCGGTTTTCTCGTCGGACATTCCGAGCGGAAAACTTATCTGGGAGGAAAACAAAAACTGGTACCGCGTAACTTGTGGCAATTTTGAACTTTCGACTTATTGAGGCAGAAATGAAAAAAAATATCTGACGATCTGAGAAAATATGAATAGCTCCGGAATTGAGGAATCGGTAACAGAGATGGCTTTTGTTTGTGTTTTAATCATAAATTTTAAACATTATATAAAATTTAAACGGTTCGATCGATTCTCTCCAAATTCAATGACCGCTCATGCTCCAGCTCTGGAAAAATTGTTGTCCCGGTAGCTCAGAAATTGTAAGAGCTAGAGCGCGCACATACATTTTTGGAGAAACTAAAAATCGCGTACAAAAACAAAAAAATAATTGAACATTTAAACATTTTATTTTGAAGAAACATTGACTATTAACCGCACTTTCTGTGTGTGAAATTTCAGCTTGGCCGGTCGAGGCAATCTCGAGTTATAGCGGTTTGAATGGATCACATCTGATTCACACACACACATCCGGACATTTTTTCTGAATGTGACTTTTCAATATTTTGGGACATTCTGAATACGGTTTCATAAAAATCTCGAAACTTTTTTGTCGAAACTGTAATCAAAGGGGGAGTGGTCAATTTTAAGATCTTGTGTAAGATCTTTAGTATTTTCAATTAAAAAATATATTAAATTTTTTATTCCCGAAGAATAACATACAACACGTTTGATTTCCGAGATCGGTGAAGTCCTCTTGATTGAGGCAAAAAATTATTTTTATAAAAAAATATCACCCTTCGAATAAAACGAGTTGAGGACACGCGACGAAAAATACGCAACTTATGGGATGTCCGATTGTAGATAGCCTAGCAAGTTTCGGAGTGACGGCGCCGCTCTACGCCGAACAGTACGATGCGCGTTTGATTAACGTCATCCCACGCTTCGTTAAGCGTTAACATGACATTGTTACGAGATTGTTCTTGCCTTCACCTCCTCCATCGAGAGTCGTTTGAACGTGCGAAAATACAGCTAATGGGAGCTTCGATCGCATCATTGATATTTCTCAGTGTAGTGGGTTTTGGAGTTGTTTCCAATTTGACACCTCGGGTAAAGCACCCCGTGATAAAAAAATCCAGCCCCAGGCGATTTCCGCTCCCCAGGCGCTGTATGAAATGTTAAATCCAAACGCGAACTACAACGCGTAAAAAAAAAACTTTAAAACCAGAACTCGATGTTTCATAAAAATAATATTGCTCAACGAGACTGAAAAATCCGTTCGTTGGGCCAGCAAAAAGTAATCGATCACGTGCAAACTTATCTTCCCGTCTGGCGTGAAAATTTACAGTATTTGTTTTCGAAAGTGAAAAATAAAATAAATAAAGGATTACTATCGATCCCTGTCAACAACAAATTGTCGTACAGAGAATACTGTGGTAAACATTTTAGCGATCTCTGTATATCTAATATTTTTATATCAGAAAACTCCAAATTTTCTTTTTTGAAATCCAACCGTTTGGCCACATTTCGGCCACATTAAATACCAAAGATCCTTACTCGATATACTATACTTGTGCGCATTTTTAAGATTATAGCTCTAATTACACGAAAGTTAGAAATCCCACGCAATTTTTCCAAAAATTCAAAATCCTTAAAAATCTCAAATCCGACATGAATTTTCATGAAAATTCTACTGAACAATAGGAAGTTAACCTTACCTCTGTACCAAATTTCAATTAACTTGCTCGGACCGTTCGCGAATTACAGCTATTTTAAAGGCCCCAAATAGATTCATACATATAAATCGGACGGTAAAAAGCTAAGTCACATTTCTCGAAGTTTTACAGTATTATAAGTAAAAACCCAAGTTTTTGTTGTTCTTTTCTATTACAAAAACAAAAAGATTATATCTCTATTACACGAAAGTTAGAAATCCCACGCAATTTTTCCAAAAATTCAAAATCCTTAAAAATCTCAAATCGGACATGAATTTTCATGAAAATTCTACTGAACAAAAGGAAGTTAATCTTACCTCTGTACCAAATTTCAATTAACTTGCTCGAACGGTTCGCGAATTACAGCTATTTTAAAGGCCCCAAATAGATTCATACATATAAATCGGACGGTAAAAAGCTAAGTCACACTTCTCGAAGTTCTACAGTATTATAAGTAAAAACCCAAGTTTTTGTTGTTCTTTTCTATTACAAAAACATCGCTATGCGTTACCAAAATAAATAAAAGATGAAAATCTTATAATTTATTTTTCTCTACACCGCTCGTTAAATTGTATATACATATACACAAATGTATCTCGCGCCCGACGTTTGACCGTGAACCCGAGCGAGATCTTCCGCTATGCAATCTGGGGGGTTATCGGTCGGTCCGCCGTACGACGATGTTTCTCTCCGTCCTCTGCGAGGAGAGTTTCGTCCGACGCTCGTAGCGTGATGCGAAGCTTCTTAATACAGCGCAGTCCAAGTTCAAACTCTGTAACAGCCTTAACCCTTAACATATATATATATCGACAGGAATAAGTAACCCGGTCAACGCGTGCGTTTTATCGCCGTCAGTTAGATCGAGTTAGTGCGGTAGTTGGTGTAGTTGTACTGCGGCGAGGATGCACGAACGGCGGATTCTCCTCTCGCCGATGCTGTTGGCGTTGTTGCTGGTGCTCTCGACTTCGACATGTGCGAGAGCCTGGTCGTTCAGCAGCCTCCTTGACTTCTTCTCCCTCGGGGTTCAGTCGCGGGCCGTTTCTTCGCCGAGGTTGGGTTACAGAAACGTGGATATCGAAGACGAGAGGAGGCGAACGAGGAGCGAGGACTCCGTCTTCGAATCGGACACCGAAGGAGCGTTGCCTCGCGATCAGGCGACCATCATAACAGCACCCCGGAGGCGAAGAGTCCACGCGTGCAAAGCCGGACAAAGGATGGATCGACGGGGCAAGTGCAGAACCCCATTTTGACGATGAAAAACGATCTCGAAAAAGGAAGAACTTAACGAACCTCGATTAATACGGCAGGTAGGGTAAAACATGCGTTTCGTTGCTAAAAAAAATTGCAGATTTTTTAAAAATAACTTTTTCGTATTTCATGTTTTCATATTTAGTTGCAGAGCTGGGCAAATACCTTAAGTACTTGCAGTGCGTATTGAAGTATCAAGTACTCGAAGTACTGAGCGCTAGGTAGTTCTTGAGTACTGGCGTATCGAGTACTGGCAGAACTAAATTCTTGAAGTTTTGGATAGTGGGCACTGACTCGGTACTTGATGCTTCAATACCTAAACAATACCTTAAGAAGATTTGCAAAGTGGGCGGCAAAAATATAATCGAATCGTCAGGCAAGTTAAAGAACCAAGGAAGAGCTTTCGAAGGCAACGAACTAAATAAATGAATAATAATAATAACAAATGAAGATAATTAGAAAAATAGGACGAAAAGTATATGAAAAAAAAATACAGATCGAATAAAAAGGAATAAGAAAGGGAAAATACATTTTTGTTATTACTTGACCAAGTTTTATATTCATGAAGGGACGTAATTATTTTTTTTTATGAGACAAAATCGTTTAGGGTGGCGCGCAGCTTATCCGTGATAAGGAATGAAATTATATCCGCGGGGAGTGACGTAGTGTAATTATGTTTACGAGCGACCTTCGCGAGAGGGTAGGATGATACCGTATACATATTCCGGAGAATGTCGTTGGGGTTAGTTAGGATCAAGTATGACGTAACGACACCCTAGGCGAAGGATAAAGGCCTCCCCTATTTATAAGAGGCTCCGATCTCGAGTAACGCGTATCCTCGGGCCCGACTGGGGTGAGTCCTGTGCCATAGCAGTTTCCCGTAGAGTCTTCAAATTCTTGCCTTCGTTACCAATTTTGGGAATGATAGGGCAGGATAACAATAAACGCGGGGTAGAAAAGAACTGGAGACCACGATTCGAGTCGTCATCGGGGTCGACACGCGTCGACATCGTCTGATCCGTTGCCTATCTGTGCCTCAGAGTCTCCAAAAGGGTCTTCAAAAAGTCAAATTCAAAAAATTGAACAATTTTTTGAATTTGACTTTTTGAAAAATTAATTTTGAAAAATTAGCAGTGAAGTTTGGAACGTTGCAAGTTTTCAACGACTTTATGAGCGTTTGTCATATGACTTTGGTAAGATAAAGAGGTTATATAATAAGATGGGATTTTTTTTTTCTGAATCAATAAAATCCTGATGCCCTGCAAGTGCTGGGGATTCTTGAAGAAGAAGGCCTGTTGTAGACCGTAAAAAAATTGCCATCAATAAACCCTGCGGAAGATCTTTGTTGAGCGCCTCAAAAAATATCTGAGCTCGTACGAAGGTCTTCTGCAGGGTGTATTGATGGGTATTTTTTTATGGTGCAAGTGGGACCGTTTTCTCCAAGAATCCCCAAGAGTCGCAGGCCACCGGCGTTTTATTGAATTAGAAAAAAAATCACCTCTTATTCTATAATCTCGTTATCTTACCAAAGACAGATTCGAAATACGACACTGAAAAAAAAATTACACATAGTAAAAGCAACAGCAACTTTTTATCATAAAAAATAGTTCCCATGGGGAACATCTACATTTTACAGTCACGACAGTGACAAAAAATCGTGGTTGCAACCATAATTATAGTTTAACCAATTGAATATTATACTATCAGAAACTATCTATATAGACGTTCCACCTCGAAACTATTCATTATAGTAGAAAATACAATAAGTTATAATCCTTTTTCTCAGTGCAGAGCTCGTGAAGTCGTTTCAAAGTTCACCCCTAGAAAATGCATGCCTTCATTATATAAATTTTGGTAATCACAGGATCAAAAAACAAGGATCTTTATATATACAAAAAAAAAAAAAATTGTCCACACACGCTTGTAGCTTATGTAACGCCCGGTTGGAGATACCTGGAGAACACATCGGGAATCGTTATCAGGGGAATCGTTATCGCACGGTGGGCGCGCGCTCCACTTGGCCGACGGTTTCCCTCGCTCCTGGGATTTGACCTAAAGAATCATCGGTGTTGATTGATATTCTCGACGAGATATGCGTGCGATTGCTCGCGAACGCTTGGAAAGAGACCGAAACGTTCGGTTTTCATCGTTCCTTCTTTGGACCTCAGTACGAACGTCGACAGTGTAGAGACGCCATCGTCTTATCACCGGCACACGGGCAGCAACATGAAACACTGTACGGATCGCGGTCCAATAACAATCGCGAGTGTAATCCTCGTCGTGTTAATCGCGTTCTCCGCAATACCGATCGCCCGCGGAGCGAGCCAGGAAACCAAAAGCTTCGTACTATTCGATCGCAAAGTGGCAACAGGATCCTTCATCAATTTGCGGCTCCGCTGCCCGCCGGACACCCTTAAAATTGGGAACCAATGTCGCGTTACTTTTTAGGTAAGCCGCATCAGTGACTTCATTTTTTAAAAATTAAATTAAATGAATCCAACGAAATTAGACAAATTTACATTGCGCATTGAAATAAATAAAAATTTCACGAACAAATTTGTAATATATTTGGATACATATTGAATGGTGATATTATTCTAATTGGAGAGATAATTTCATAAATTACTGATTATTGATGTTTTTATATTTATATTGTATGTAAAAGGGTTCATCCCGTAAACGAATAAATAAATAATTAAATAAATGAATAAATAAATATTTGAAGAAAAAGAATTTAATTAAATAGATTAAAAGCGCGTTTAATCTTCGGACGTTTGAAATCTAGACGAAGAGTCGCGTTTACCCTCGTCGTATTACATCGCGCTCGAAGACGTCGATACGACGATACTCCGGCGAACGGCCCGCACATTGTGACGAGCTCGGAAGAGCCGAGGATCTTTTATCTTTTTTTATAAAATTTTTACAGCGACACGCTTATAGCGTACGTGACGCAGGGTCGGAGAGAAGCGGAGAACACGGCGGGAATCGTTATTAGGGTTGACACGCGTCCGCACGGTGGTCGCGCGTTCCGCTAGGCCGACGGTGTCCGCCGCTACGCGGAGTTGACGTAAAGAATCTTTCGCTATACCGCGCTCACTCGGAAAAGAGTCGGAAAAGAAAAAATAACAAAAATAATATTTATTCGAAGGCCTCTTTTCTGGCGAAAAATATAATTTTTCTCAACACCTTCCGTTACCCTAGATAAATTTTGTTTAATAGCCGTTTTACCGAATTTACCGACGTGGCACATTTTCGCTATATGGAGAATATAATTTTTTAATTTTTTTAATGACAGAGAAAGCTTCCTCGCGCTTGATATTTTACGACGTACATTAATCAGTCACGCCAGATCACTCGGGTACGTTAAATGATGAGGTTCTGTTATTCCGCTCATAAAGCTTTTACAGCGAACGAAACCGTGTATTAGGTAGATTCTATCTATAGCTTCCGGGCGATGAGAAAATAATAGGACGCATATGGAGGAACGTTTGTCAGCTCGGCGAAGTTGACCCAGTTGTCCGATGGAGATAAAAATCCGAGAAGCGCGAAGAAAAATCCGCGCTTGTTGATAATTCCGGGTGCATCGGAAGGCGATAAAAAAAAAAGGAAAAAATATTGAACCGGGTCATGCCAGTACGTGTGTCGTCACGAGCTCTCAGTCTCACAGGCCTGCTTGCGCTATTTTCAAGACTCGTTTATCGTCTATTTCCGTGACTTGGTCGATTCGTTTCACGTTCATGTGCGGCTTCGAGTGTCAACAGGGGTTATCGCCTATCTCGATTGATGCATCGCCGCGTGAACATCCTCTATGTAACCTTGCACTTCCGTTGAACGGCATTAGTCGCTATGCATTTCTCGGGAAGAACGTTTCCACTGGCACTTTTTTGCCTCGTCTTGCTCGCGTCGTTTTCAACTTTCGCGAATCCAATCGATCTCGCGCATTCGAAAATCCATATGCAAAGCATAATTCGCGCTCCACCGAGGCTCAACAAGCTATGCGAACCGGGCGAGATGCTCGATCGGCGCGGAATCTGCAGAAGTTCCATTTAATTCTTACCTCAAGTATGTATTTTTTTTTATTTTATTTTTGCTTGCCAATTTCATCGATAAAAATGCAAATTTTTTTTTTTTTCAAGTTTTACACGGTTTTTAATTTTTGAGAAATATCTATGCGCACGGTGACTCCTAGGATTGTAAATATTGTCCGAAAAAGTTTCACGTAAAGTGGAGCATCGGAGACCAATGAACCCTGTTAAATTCGACGAGAATCGATCGAGTCGTTAAGATTTCGTAATCTAAAGAGAGGAACCCAAATATCATATTGGATGCTTTCTTATGAAAGAATCATTGCGAATACAATCAAATGATGGGTAAGCAATGTTAAAATTTCAATTTTTAGGTTTATCTGATCACGAATCCAGCACTTATTTTACTCTTAACCCAATATTTGATACGGAAACTCGCGTCAGAAAGGAAATACAAATTTTACGTAAAATTCAAAAAATTCTAAAACTGGTGAAATTTAAACGATTCGATCGTTCCTCGCCAAATTAAATATGGATCATTGGTCCATAACTTTAGCCCGATAGCTCAAAAATTGTAAAAATTGTAAAATTGTCTATTTTAGCAAAGATTGAAAACTGCGCAGTTCTTATAACCGAAACTGTTTTCCTAAAAATGTAGCCAAACATTGACCGTCGACTTCTCCACCTACCTTACAAATTTCAGCTCGATAAGATAAGATAAAAGTTAAAATTTTTCGTGCCTGACACACACTCACACACACACGCACGCTTATTTTTCCTAAATATAATTTTTCAATGTCTTAGAAAATTGCCAACACGTTTTCACTCAAAACATTTAATTTCCATGAAAACAAATTTTCCTCTACGAGCAACCAAAAACATAAAAAATTGATAAAAAAAAACCTCATTTCACGAATAACTCAGCTCACCGCGCCGAGTCTCGAGTTCGCCGAAAGTAAACCGCAATCAGCTCCGAGATAGATATGTAACAACAGCGAGGCTTGCCGAGTGCGTGATTGAATGCGAGGCGCGTGGAGGCGAAGATTCGTGACACGTAGGCACGTAGAGCCTCTCGAATTCTTCGAGCGCCTCGGGCAGAGTCGCCGGTGTTGATTGATATTATCGTATTAACTGCGTTTTATGACTTGACGAGATATGCACGCGTCCGCGGCAACGCACGGTGCTCGGACGTGTGCACGCGGCGAGCTACCTTGACGATCGTCGGCGATCGCGAGCGATGGCTTGGAAGGGGACCGAAACGCTCGGTTTTCATCGTTCCTTCTTTCGATCTCAGTACGAACGACGACACTATAGAGACGCCATCGTCGTATCATCGGCACACGGGCAGCAAACATGAAACACTGTACGCAACGCGGTCCCCGAACGATCGCGACTGTGATCCTCGTTGCATTAATCGCGTTCGCCGCGATACCGATCGTCCGCGGATCGACCCAGGAAACCAAAACCTTCATACTGTTCGATCGCAGAGTGGAAACCGGATCCTTCATCAATTTGCCGCTGCGCTGCCCGCCGAACACCCTCAGAGTTGGAAATCGATGTCGCGTTACTTTTTAGGTAAGCCGCTTGAGCGACCTCATTGTTATTTATTTCATTTTTTTTCCGTAAATTTAAAAAAACATCAATTGAATCCCACGACATTATACGAATTCACGTCGGACATTGAATTTCGGACATTGAATAAAAATTTTACGAACTTGGAAAATATTTGATATGTTAAAGCAGAAACAAAAGACAGACGTACATACATAAACACATGCATACATATGTGATAGGTGGATAGATTTGTTTATTCCGGTTTCTGAGGCCCAAGCCCCCTAAGAATACCGTGCATCATAAAATATTTAAAATATTTAAAATATTTAAAATATTGTTGTTGTTGTTGTTGTTGATGAGCGTTGCGAGCGCTCGGTCCTTCTGGACCATTGTACTCGGGTCCCTTTTGGGACACTCGCAGAACATTAAGTTTGGGGCATTTAAAATATTTATTAAATTAATATTTAATAAATAATATTATTTATATAAATAATATTTAATAAAATAATATTTAATAAAATAATATTTAAAAGATTTATAATATTTAAAATATTTAAAGAGGTAATTATAGAAAATATATTATAAGCGTGTTTAATCTACCGACGATTGAGGACGAGACGAAGCGTCGCGTTGGGCCTCGTTGTTTTACATCGTACTCGAAGACGCAGACACTAAGACACTCCGCTTAATCGCCGAAGACGTTCGATCGGCAGATCGTATCTGTAATTTTTATTATCTGTGTACTGATATCGGGGTTCGGTATCGGGCGACGATTACATCCGGCGATAAAGCGATTGTTCCCGAAGCGCAAATACAATCGCGATCGGCCCGACCGGCGTCGAGGGAACCGCCGGGCCGACGAGACGCGAACAGTGTGAAAGACAGCGCGCTTTAAGCGTGACACAGACGTTACGGAGAGTGAGCAGGGAAACTCCCTCGTTCAACATCGGCTACGGGCCATATATATACATTACATATATATATGTACATATATAGGGAATGTATAGCGTATAGGGAAGTTTCGGGATTCTGGAAGGCCATTCGCTCGTAAATTCCCACCGAATTGTCATTCCCCGTGAGCGTCGCGGGACCGTACGTACTTCCGCGCCCGAACGTACGTACGTGTCACCGTTTAAGCCGGTGCGTGAGTCGAATCGATCACGCACACTGATATATCCTTCCCCTCCCTACCTCGCCTCACCCCCCGAAGGCATTATCGTATTACGCGACGCTTGATTTATGTTTCAGAGATACCAGGGAGAAGGATCTGCAGCTAATACTGCTATTCCCATTAGCTTTTGGCTTATTGTGCTTTATCGTTACCAACGCTGTTTTCGGACCCGATTCTGGACGGTATTAGTGGCATTTTTTTTTTTGCGAATGTACGCGCGCTCCGTACGTTCAATTATTTAATCCACCATTTTTTCAACTACTGGGAAACATGGGAACCGTAATGGGGGCGGGGGGGGGGGGGGGGTTAATGGGGGGATTATTGTGACTTTTTTTGTTTCCTCATACAGGAAGCTTTGTTTTTGAGGATTATCTGTGGCCGAGGAACACGATGTCTCTCGAACAGATTTTGTCGTTTTTTATTATAGCAACGTTTTATATTAATTTTAATATTTCATATTTGACAATACTTTATTGGCTGATGAAGGACTTAGGTCGATGGCCAATTGGCAATGTATATATGTGTTCTCAAGTCAATCTACGTTATGTCATGCTATGTCCCAAAAATTTTACCATCCGGAATATTGCCAATAAATCGACTATTACTACTACTACTAGCACTTTATTTCACTCGGTGGAAAAACGGCGGTTTTGCGCACGCAAAGCGTGCGTACAACCCGATTTTCACACTTTGCGAAATAAAATTTTGTACGAAAAATGTTTTCATAACTCATGTGATTGGAACACTCGCATTCGGCTGATGCTGCAAACTCAGACTTGTCAGAAAAAAAATTTCGCACTAGTATCGTAATGTACTATTGCGATACTAGTGCGAAAAAGCGGTCTTTCGACGGAGGTTGTGAAGTTAGCCACACGAGACGAAGGCAAGTGTCGCCTACTTCCAACCGCCATCAGGAAACCCCTTTTTTCATACAAGCGTCGCGTACTACTTTATTACACTTGGTGCGAAAATGGCAGTAAACTCTCATTTCCGCACCTCGTGAAGTAAAATTTTGTACGTTACGCGTGCGAAAAACTTTTTCTTAACTCCCGTGATTGCAACACTCGCCTTCGTCTCGTTACTGCAAACTCACACTCGGCAGAAAAAGTTTTATCGCACTGTTGTCGTAAATTACTATTCAGTAACAAGTGCACAAAAACTCCCACTTTTTATGAGTGCAGCGTGTCGAAAGCGTGCGAAAAAGTAGCTGGAGTATTAAAAAAAAGGTAACCAGTGCGATCTGCGCATGCGCAGTATCTTTCTCGCCCGCCGTACTAAAAAGCGCCACTTTCGCCCCTCGTTACATTCACGAAAAGTGAGACTTTTTGTAGGTGTTATAAAGAAAATATTACACAACATAATAATTGTAAAAAACAGTATTATGGTCCCTTTCGTCCCGGGGTCATTCTTGCGTCTGCCTTGCCCGCGATATGAGCATTGTGGGACGCATAATAGACATTCACCCACCCGTCACGCTCGAACAGTTTGCAAATAGTTTTTAGTTTTTTCTTTTACGTCCCGAGCGTAAGCGCCCAGTTTATAGTTCTTATCGTGTCCCACAATATGCTTCCATAAAAATGGCGAAACATCCCATAAACCGAGCGTACGAAGAATCCTCACGGTTATACTCGACGATAGGTGCATTGTGCTCGATCGATTCGGAGGTGGATATTGTATAATGGTATCGAGTCTTCTTCCCCCTGTTCCGTTCGCCATTCTCACGCTCATCTTCTCATCTTCTCGCCGGTCGGTTGCGTAACAGGCGAGGACCGCTTCGAGCCGGATCCTTCGCGGCCCGGCCGATTCCTTCGGAGTTCCATCCGCACCGATGCTGCCGGCGGTCGTTAATCATTCAATTAAGGTAGCTATGTCGCTTCCCGCTCATCTCGCATAAGTTATCGAAAAGTAAGTGAATATTGCAAGTACTTCTCGATGGTATAAAAATCTGAAAAAATGCATGCATATTAAAGGCACTGAAAAGATTCATTTTGCATAATAATAATTCCACAATGTTATTAACAAATTAATCAAAAAATTAATTGTTTAACAAATTGCCCGGAAAATCAAATATTTTTTCCATGAAAATGGTTCGTTTATTTTTCTGAATACGTATGAATTTTTTCAGATTTTTCAATTTGATTTCTTTATTTTTTTATATGGAAAAAATGTCTGAAAAAACACAAAAATCAAAACTAATTGAAAAATCTGAAAAAATTCATACGTATTCAGAAAAATAAATGAATCATTTTCAATAAAAAAAAGTTGTTTTGCCGGGTAATTTGTTAAACAATTAATTTTTTGATAAATTTGTTAATAACATTTTGGAATTATTATTATGCAAAATGAATCTTTTGAGTGCCTTTAATATGCATTAATTTTTTTAGATTTTTATACCATCGAGAAGTACATGCAATGTTCACTTACTTTTCGATAACTTATGCGAGATGAGCGGGAAACGACATAGCTACCTGAAACTGTATGACCGTGACTGCCTGAAAGTCCTCGCGGTCGCTCTTCGAATCGCCGATTCTCCTCCTTGAGAGTTTAACGCTTTCCGATCGAACAAGCTCGAACCGCCTCGCACCGGTTTCTTCGTCCTCCGAGGGAGAACGTTTCCGGCCGGTGGATCGCCGATGCGCATGCGCGCCCACCGCGCCTGTCGATCATATTCAATTTATGGCGATGCCTCCCCGGCTCGAACAAGCTCTCGCTCCTACAATGTGAATCCCTCAACGTTCGCTGGGTGTTTGTTAACACGCAGATGCGCTCACATGCACCCCGACGCTGGCTCACTCGACTGGACGGGGTTCATAAAAAATATTACGTCTGGACAGATTCTCGCGGCAGTTTAATCCGCTGGGAGGTTTTACGCCACCGTAAAAGGTTGTGAATTTGTTTATTTGTTTTTTTTTTAACGCTCTTAAAATGAAACATTCACACTTTTAAAAAAATATTTTTTCATTCGCTTTTATTAAATTGTAACAACGCGGATGTATTCCTGACGCAAACCAGAGGGAGCGGAATTTTCAAATTTTATTATTTTTCGAAACGGTTTTACAACGAAACTTTCACACGAGATATAAAACGTTGCGAATTTTTTTATTTTTTTTTTTACACCGTTTTGCAATGAAACATTCACGTTTCTTAAAAACATGTTTTCATTCATTTCATTGAATTATAATAACGTAGATATATTCCAGGCGTAAACGAGATACAAAACGTCGTCAATTTTTTAATTTTTTAAAAACGTTTTTGCAATTAAACGTTCACATTCTTAAAAACACATTTTCATTAATTTTGTTGAATTATAATAACGTATACACAATCCAGCCTATGTATCTTTCGTTTCTGTATCTGACCGATGGTTTTGAAAAGATTACAAAAATATGTTCGGCTTTCCGTCAAGCGACCAGAACTTTCGGATTTTTTTTTTTTTTTTCAAAGTAAATATAAATTTTTCCGAATTAAAAAAAAAACTCGTCTGTAGGATTTGAGAAACGAGGTCTCTACGAGCCCCGCCGGTTTGACGAGGGAAAAAGGGTCGAAGCGCTGTTTGACGTAGAATGACGTTAATCCTACGAAGTTTGATCGTCGTGCGACTAATATTTGGCGATCAAGATCCGTCGGTCGCCCAGTTATATAGTTCGAGTCCTTCGAAGTTGCGAGCCATGCGGAGTATCGAACCCGCTAACGAAGGCATATTCATTGATCCCCTCCCCCCCCCCCGCCCTTCCAATCTAAATCGTACGCCTCGCGTAACGTTATCAGCTCCACATTGTGCCGGGTTTCCGATTACCATAACGGATAAGGCTCCTCGACGATAATGAATTAATGATACACCTCAAGTGTTTCATTCACTCGAACGTCCGGCCGACAGTTTCCCATTAACGTACCGTATTTATACTCCCACCCGATTCGATTCCCGTTCATAACCGACCCTCGATTATTAATCAAAATTCGTCTCGGCAATGACCGGTACTTCGGGCTCCATTCACACGGAATCTCGATTCGCGAGTGCCGAATGAAATCTTGTCGATATTACATCGCTTATTCGGGCGCTGATAAATCGAAGTCTATAATCGGCTATCGGAGAAAAAAAAAACAAAAAAACTGCGGAAAAGAGAAAAATCTATTCATCCGAAGAAGGCAAACTTTTCCAAGAATGAGAATTTTCTCTGCGCAAACTAAAAAAAGAAGAAAAAAAACGCAAGGAAAAGGAATAAAAGCGGTGAAAAGGAGAGTGAAAGTACGAGCAACTGGTATGAATGAAAATCACGCGCTAAGGGTTGCGTAGCGTACGAGCCAGGTGGGCGAGGGGGGCGGGGGAGGGGGAAGGAGGTAATACGACTCGCGACCGATATCTCGAAAATTATGCGGGAACAACGGTTCATTAGCATAATCTAAACGCAAAGGACACCGTATAAATTCTGTTTATAGACCGGGGGAGTGTCTTATCGTAGCTGCGATGCGGTTCTCTCTGTATACACACAAGCCCCGTTTATACGTGTATATGTCTACACATGTATGTATGGGGCATTCCACGTCAAACCAGTTCGTGATCGGGTGATTTTATTCATTTTATCAGTATGGTGTTGTTACCGACCCCTAAGGGTCTCGGAATTTTTTGTCACGTTTTTTTACCACCATTGACATTTTTAAATCCTCGAAAAATCAATTCCGAAATCGCTTTTTTAAAAAGTCTAAAAAAATTCGCACCGATTGTATGATTTAAAATATGATTTTTAAGCACTAGACGATAATGGGATCTCAATATTTACTATTTTTCTCGCACGATTTTAGGTTCTTTAGAAAAATTTAAATCTATTGATATTTAAGGAAGTTATGACCGATTATGAAAATACAAATTTCAATTACAAAGTGAAAAAACTAAAAACTCGCCTAAAATAGTAAATATTGAGATCCCATTAGCGCGTAGTGCTTAAAAATCATATTTTATGTCGTAGAATCAGTGTGATTTTTTTCAAATGATTTAAAACGGTCTTTTCGGAATTGGTTTTTCGAGGATTTAGAAATTTCACTCATCTAAAAAAATCCGATAAAAATCCGGAGACCCTTATGGATCTGTAGCAACAGCATACTAAAAAAAAGCTTCCTCTATGAGGAAGCAAAATGAAGAAAATCGACAGGGGTGAATGACATTGGCTGGCGATTTGACGTAGAATGCCCCATATACACACATACGTATATTTGACCCGTACGGTGGGATTATTTAGCGCGCGTTGGTAAAGATGCGTATCGGCGAGCGAGTGGCCTCGGGCTATCATAAAATTTCACCTCTCTGGTTACCCACACACACACAGTGGATTTGCCCAGTTGGTCACCCCCCCCCCCCCCCCCCCCCCCCCCCCTCCACAATGTACCTATAACCCAGCCACGAGCGCGTACGTCGTATCTCTCTGTCCAATGTCCATGCAAGCTCTCGGGAATATATTATCGTATATTCATGGGTTTATACGGACACGAGACTCGAGGTAGACGTTTTCTTCGAGCTTTTTCCCGAACTCCCCGGAGGCGTCTGTCGTGGTCGAGAAGCATCTTGTTCGATACAGCGTCCGTAAAAAGAATAAAAATAAAAGAATTGCAAAAGAAACACCATCTCTGGATAGTCCGAAGGACAGGATGGATTGTTTCTCGTTACAAATAGCCATTATTTCACTGAAGTTTCGGTCTTCCTTAAATTGGACCGCCGATTATTCAGGAACAAGTCTTCGATTATCGGCCGTAAAAAAATAAAAAAAACAGGAAAGACTCGGCATTGCGAAGGTTTCTCTCGGTGTAGGACACAATTGGATTGCGAAGAACAACGGGCAGGGAGCGTGGGATGGAAAATCGACGGAAATTGGTAATACCGATTTCTTGTTGGAAAAAGCTCTCGATGGCGTTTTAGTTCCGTTTCATTCGTATTTCGCAATTAGACTCGGATTAAAATGATGGAAAATATTGGGCTTACAGAATGTTTTAATGATAATTCCTTAATTAACGTTTCACATACCGGAACCAACGAGGAACCGGAATTTGTCAAGACGTCAACCTTCGAAAGGTCGCATAATGTGCTAAAAAAAATCTGTAAAAATTCGCAGACGTACCTTGAAGTGATGTTTTTTTGATAACGCAGAAGAAAATTTATTACCAATATCCGGTTCGATTTTGTGCTTTAAAGAAGGCATGGTTCGCGATCGGCAAAATCTCCCCGGTACGTGAAGGGTTAATATCGGCTACCGGTCTGCCGTCGATCGTGTCACTATAGCAATATGGCAACCCTATGCATTCGGAATTACTGGCTTATTGGCTGCGTCAAGCCACCAGGTTAAATCGGTAGCCCGCAAGCATGTTGTAACGAATGCAGAGATGAGGATTGACTGAGACATGGAGGACCGGAATAGCTCGGTATGACATGTGACGGACGTACAGATTATCGATTGACCAGATGACGAGAGTCTTCATCGGATTTACAGGGAGAACAGGCGTTTGACAGTTCGCGCGCGAGATATTTTGCTGCACTAATAAAAAGGTTTGGTAATATTAACTAAGCTGCGGCTGCGGGTGGCGAACGAATATTTAGTTGATTGAACGAATATTTAGTTGATTGAATGAATATTTAGTTGATTGAACGAATATTTAGTTGATTGAACGAATATTTAGTTGATTGAACGAATATTTAGTTGATTGAACGAATATTTAGTTGATTGAACGAATATTTAGTTGATTGAACGAATATTTAGTTGATTGAACGAATATTTAGTTGATTCAACGAATATTTAGTTGATTCAACGAATATTTAGTTGATTGAACGAATATTTAGTTGATTGAACGAATATTTAGTTGATTGAACGAATATTTAGTTGATTGAACGAATATTTAGTTGATTGAACGAATATTTAGTTGATTGAACGAATATTTAGTTGATTGAACGAATATTTAGTTGATTCAACGGATATTCAGTTGATTCAACGAATATTTAGTTGATTCAACGAATATTTAGTGATTCAACGAATATTTAGTGATTCAACGAATATTTAGTTGATTCAACGAATATTCAGTTGATTCAACGAATATTTAGTTGATTCAACGAATATTCAGTTAATTCAACGAATATTCAGTTGATTCAACGAATATTCAGTTGATTCAACGAATATTCAGTTGATTCAACGAATATTCTTCAGTTGATTCAACGAATATTCAGTCGATTCAACGAATATTCAGTCGATTCAACGAATATTCAGTCGATTCAACGAATATTCAGTCGATTCAACGAATATTCAGTCGATTCAACGAATATTTAGTTGATTCAACGAATATTCAGTTGATTCAACGAATATTCAGTTGATTCAACGAATATTTAGTCGTTTCAACCAATAATTAGTTGAATTGACTATTTTGTTATTGATTGTGAAAAACATTTTGTTCAATCGACCAAAGATTTCCTTCGTCACCCGCAACCGCAGCTACAGTTGATATGAACAATATCCGCCCCAAAACCAAACACGCGCTATATTTACTCCACGCGAACGCAACAATCCATAAACACGTCAAATTTATCTAAGAATCAACAATGTACAAATTTATTACCTATCATAAAATGACAGGATGGATTGTTTTTCGTTACAAATAGCCATTATTTCGCCCCACCGAAGTTCCAGAGTTTTCTTTAAATTGGACCGCCGATTATACGAAGAAGTCTTCAATTATTGGCAGCAAAAAAAAAAAAAAAAGAAAAAAAATAACTCGGCATTGCGAAGGTTTCTCTCGGTGTAGGACACAATAGGACTGCGAGGAACATCAGCAGAGGAGCGTGGGGGGAGGGGGGGGGGGTGTGGTGGAAAATCGATGGAAATTGGTAATGCCTACGTGGATAACAAGTAATAACCGGTAAGCTACGTGGGGTATCTCACTCGTAAAGTCTGTCCCTCTCCTTCGCTTCATCCCTCCGCGCTATCGGATACAGAGATCTAATTGGAGTTGGCTGGTAAGTTGGAGCGGCGTGGCGCAAGCCAAACTTCAAAGAGGAAGGAAGGAAGGCAGGCAGACAGGCAGAGAAGAGGAGCAGGCGGACGGAGCCTCGACGTGCTGAGACCTGGGCGAACCAGCGGCGTGTGCGGCATAAAAGGCCTCGTGGGAAATCCGGGCCTGGGCATCGTTAATTGGCATGGGTATAGCTACGGTTCGGGGAGGGGGCGACAGAACGAAAGAGCAACGGGGAGACGTATATTCCAGGAGGAGGGACTGTGGAAGGTGCGCGCACACAAACGCACATCCGCACACAGAGATATTTTACCTCGGAGTTGGCAGGAAAGGCAAAGTATAACGAAGATAGGAAATGTCGAAGGTAGAAGAGGCGCGTTGGCTAATTCTGCAACCCTCTCGAATCGGCGAAAAAGTGACTAGCGGTAGGGGGGGGGGGGGGGTAATCATCCCCTGGTTGGCGTGGCTCTTGAGGAGAAATAGGCCTACTTGTGGGTTAGTTCTTAGGGTTTTGGTCCGCAGAGCCGTGATTGAGGTTGTTCGTTAATCGGGGTGCTGCGATGTACGTCGGGAAGTGGGGAGCTGGTGTCGAGCTGGGGCGTCGAAGGAAGAGTAGTCAATGTTTATGGACGGTGGAAATTTTAGCTCGGAGTTGGTGAGAAATTGTGAGGGAGGTTGGAGAAAGCGTCGAAGGAAGAAAGAGCGTATTGAGGTGGTAAGAGCGAAATTGGTTGTGTGGATACAATGCGAATTTTGTTTAACTGTGGAAAAAATGGTGGAAAAAATGTCACGATGAGGTTTGGGGCTGTTTCATTTGTTTTCCGTGATTGGATGCATATGGGAATGATGATCCTAATATAATCCGGAGATTTTAAGGATTGAAAGGATAGTCGAAAATATCGGGTTTACAGGAATGTTTCAATGATAATCCTTTAATCGATACCGGCTATTAGTCTACCAGCGGTGGTCTCATACTATAACGATATGGGAACACTGTGAATTCGGGATCACTGGTTTATTGGCTGTATCAAGCCATTGAGTTAAATCGGTAGCCCTCCAGCATATTCCACATTCATGGAAAAATCAATAATTTTTTAATTCATTATCTGTCGTCAGAACGTAGTGAAGACCGTTCTGTTTAAATTTATATCTTGTGATAATGTTGTATTAATATTCAACAATTCCCAAAGAATGCTATGTGGGACTGTCGTATACACACAAAATGATACTTTGTCAGTAGTAGTGAGTTTATTAACAATACAGTAGAACCCCGATTAACCGCGGTCGGATTAACCGTGCGTCTTTCGAGGTTTTTTTTATGCGCGGATAACCAAAGTCACTGAGTAGTTAAAAAAAGACAAGCTTACTTACTATGCTTGAAAAAAAATCCAAAGCTTAACATTCTAGTTCACACTATTTAACAATTAAGTGCAAGACGTACCAAATGTCATGTCATTGTAACTAGTCAAATAAAGTTGTATAATTAGCCATTATTGACTTACATATTTTCGCTGCCTAGTTCTTAACCAAATTAACCAGCATTTCGATTATCCGCGGACTCTTCGGCGCGTCCCGGTTAATCGGGGTTCTACTGTATAACGTGTAACAGTTTTTTTTGTACCTAACAAACTTATCGCTTCTCACCTACATTGCATATTGCCAATTGGCCATCGACAGCACACCCAGAAAAAAAAATTATTTGACGGCCACCCTTTATTTGGTTCAAGTAAAATATTTATTTGATTTAAATAAATATTTATTTACATCAAGTAAATAGTTACTTAAATGAAACAAATATCTATTTAAATCAAATAAATATTTTGCTTAAACCAAATAAACGGTGGCCGTCAAATAATTTTTTTTTCTGTGTGCAGTCCTTCAGCCACTTACTTTACCACATTACTATTTTTTCAAAATTTAAATAGGCACGTTTCAAAATTTTGTAATACAATTCTGATTTGACTAGCTAATGCGCAGCCTTAACTGATTCGGCAACCCTCTCGAGTCTGTGAAAAAGCGACTAGGGTGGGAGGGAGCAGAAACTAGGGAAACCGTCTCCCGGAAGATGTACAGTGGCACTTGAGGAGAAATTGGGCCACTCGGTTAGGTTCTTGGGTTTTTGGTCCACGGAGCCTGTGATTGTGGTTATTCGTTAATCGGGGCGTTGAGCGATATGCCGGGGAAACGGGGCCTCGAGTGTCGACCGGGGGCGTCCGGGAAGGAGTAGTCAATGTTTATGGACGGCAGCGGAGTTAATGCGCGGGATGAGATTTTTTTCTTCTTTTCTTCGTTGGTACAGGAGGGAAAACACGTTTTCTCCGATATGCGTGCTGCTTTCTTTTCCCCCTCGACGGTACGTACAGCCTTGGGTAAACCTTCTCTCTAACGTCGCAATTTGTTCCCTATTCGGGAAAACATTTAATCAAGGCAACGGAAGTGAAATAAAAAAAAAAAAAGGAAGACGAGCTCGGCAGCGAAGATTTGTATTGCGAAAGTCGCTCCTCGTGAATGGCTCGGAGGGAAGCATTGTTGATTTTTATTCGAGTCTTCCGCTCCTGCTTTTCCATGCGTCTGCGGAGCTGCAGGCGCGGGTGGGGCAAAACGGGACAGCGCGGTATAAAGGCTGTTCGATGGTGCGGAACTACGAATTGACTGTTTGCTGAAAAAAAAAAAAACAGAATTCTTGATGATTACTCCAAGGATTGGAGAAAGAAAAATGCCAGTTTGCGGCAAAAGGCAGTACTTCATAATTTCACCCTCATCACGGGAACTGAAGTCGTTTGTGGTTCGACCCAATTTTTACAGGGTAGAGTAAAAGCAGTGAATGCGGCAAATATATTATTTATGTATTTATTCATTCATCCACTGATAAAAAAGTGCAGGTGGGTCAACTAAACATTCGGGCAGGGACGTTCAAATTAATATTTTGTCGGTCGGACAAAATGAATTAAAATATTTTAATTCATCAAAAATATTTTAGTGAAATCGTCGAGAAAATTATTGAATTAACCAATCTTTTAGCTGCACCAACACAATATTTATTTGAACGTCTCTGACCGAATGTTTAGTTGAGTGAACCATGTTTGCTTTATCAGTGTCGTACTGGAAGAACCCTTCAACGAAAATATTCGTGAAACAGTCGTAAAAAAAATTCGTGTGTAAAAAGAATTACCTAAACAAGGAAAAATCTCAATAAACTCTGGAGAATATTTCGGTAAATAAAAAAATGAAGAATCCGGTATTTAAAATTTGGTAAAAAAATTTAGCTGAAACCCATTTTGCTCCCTCTGCCACAAAAACTGTATTGATTTATTGATTTATTAATTTATTTATTGTACCCGCAAAACCGTTTGCAAAAATAGTCTCGAATCAGTATCAAAAAAATTCGTTCATAAAAACAATGAAGCAAATAAAAAAAAAACGAATCTCCACACTCTTCGTGCATTATGTAGGTTTGTTAAAAAATTGAGAATCCGGTATTTATGTCTCGATAAAGAACAATGTTTCGGTATCTCGTGTTGCGCGCATTATATCGTGCAACCTCCCTCTCGGCATTGTCGGGATGGATAATGAAAGGGTTAAACACCGTGGGCGGTAACAATGGGAACAGCAGCGGCGTTTGTAACAGCGGTAAAGGCATCTGGCCTTTCGTTTTAGCTCCCTGTTCAATGGTCGGTACACACACATTTCGCCACAAAGGATATATTCGAACCGCAAGAAACCTTGAGAAATTATAATACATTCGTCACTTCCGCGGTCCCCACGCCCTGAAAATTTTACATACCGCTACTGTGAATTCGCCTTCCACGGAAAACAAGTCCGATAAACGTCGCCATACCGCAAAGTGCCCACTGACTTTCTGCAGGACGATGCGGTCTTTACATAAAAAAACAAAAAAAAAATCCACGCCCATCATCACGCAATTAAATACCGCACGGTCTCTCTCCGACACCGCAGCGCGAGCGTTTCCGTTTCCAACCGCCTGTGAAAAGTGGGAGCGCGAACCACGTTCATGATTGAAAATACCATCGAGATAGCTCATCAGGCGAGCGACGCAATAATAAAAAAAATGAAGTTTTCTACCCTCGAGCCGCGATTAATTCGTTAAATTTGTATGCTAATAAAAACGCCGGCGAGACCCGTCATAAATTGGCGAGCGGGGCAAAATGGACTCTTAACAATATTTTTCACTGGATAAAAAGTGAAGTCTAGTCCAGTGTGAAAGACACATCCAGGAAAATAATTCATTTGACGGGCGCCCCACAAATAAATACTTAAATCACATAAATATTTATTTGAATTAAATAAATATTGATTGAAATATTTAATTATTTCTAAATGCGCGTTTCGCGTTTAGAAATACGCTATTGCTGCGTCCACGACTGCACCCAGAAAAATAATTAATCTGACGACCACCGTTTATTTGGTTTAAGTAAAAACATTTATTTGATTTAAATAAACATTTATTTAAAACCAATAAATATTTTACTTAAATCAAATAAACGGTGGTCCCCAAATAATTTTTTTTTCTGGGTGTGTAGCACTTATAGTTATAGTTTTCGTTTAATCATGTCTCAGTCCTAAGCCGTAGGTTGTGCACCACAATGCACTCACATAAGCATGCAATCTCCGGATATCCAAAAAGGGATTCTTTCCCGTAAATGCAAATACATAAATAAATCAAATAACATTTATTAATTCCAAATATTTATTTATTTCCGAGTCGCCTTTTTTTCTGGCCGCCGGTCCATCTTGCCCCGAGGTTTCGTTTTACCCCCATGCGGCCATGCGTCCACGTACACGCGGCCCCAGTGAGCCATCGCGGCGGGTGAGGTGCTAATGGGAAAAGGAAGGGCGAAGCTTCGGTCAACTCGGTCTCGGCCGGTACACGTGTGCGATGTGTGACCTATACCTATTAACCAGTGGGGTATAACGAGGGACGTAGTTCCTCGCTCGCTCGTACTCTCGTTCTCTCCCCCCGCCCCAACCCAAGCCCCGTCCCGTTGACCGCAACCCGACCGAGCACCTCCGCCAGGATGACGTACAGTGGTCGCCAGCACATTTCTCGTTTCCGCGTTCGGAGCGACCCACCTACCGGAAATGTTACTTCTCGCCATTATCGTTCCTCGCTTAGCGGTTTACTCGATAACGTTGCGCTTTCCCTCGTCCAGAAACAGAAACTCCCGAGAGGTTTAGCGTCAGTTATCGAACGGCTCGCGAGCTTAATCGTCGATCCGGAGCGCGTACGACATCTCGTTGCGTGCGACATCGCCACTAGCCGAATTCCTGCCGAGCGAAAGAGTCGATAAGGACGAAACTGTTCACCGTCTGGGAAGATCGCCAAGATGACGACCTCTTCGAGGATCATCTTTCTCATCCTGCTCCTCGTCGTCGGGCTGACTTCGATCTCGGAATCAGTGCCGCTGAAATTCCCGTCGAGAAGTCGCCCTCAGGAGATGTATCGCTGTCCGAGAGGCTACCGACCCGTGCATAACGGGGGTTGCAGACGGATCCTCTACCTTCAGGACTCTAACAACCGGCCTAGGCAGGTGAGAAATTCAAATGAGGAGCGCGTACTATCATTCGCTTGACCGCACACCTCGGATCGCTGTTAGGGATCGGAGCGGGGATAAAGTGTTGGCTTGGATGTCTGGATAGGTGAGGATATGGGTGAGGACATAGGTGAGGACATAGGTGAGGACATAGGTGAGGACATAGGTGAGGACATAGGTGAGGACATAGGTGAGGACATAGGTGAGGACATAGGTGAGGACATAGGTGCGGACATAGGTGAGGACATAGGTGAGGACATAGGTGAGGACATAGGTGAGGACATAGGTGCGGACGTAGGTGAGGACATAGGTGAGGATATAGGGTACAAGTGGGGAATATGACCCGGTCCATATATCATTGATTTACGTGTTAATCGAGGTGAGCCATATTCACCACTTTTACCCTAGGTGAGGATATAGGTGAGGATATGGGTGAGGATATGGGTGAGGATATGGGTGAGGACATGGGTGAGGACATGGGTGAGGACATGGGTGAGGACATGGGTGAGGACATGGGTGAGGACATGGGTGAGGACATGGGTGAGGACATGGGTGAGGACATGGGTGAGGACATGGGTGAGGACATGGGTGAGGACATGGGTGAGGACATGGGTGGGGATATGGATGAGGATATGGGTGACGATATGGGTGAGGATATGGGTGAGGATATGGGTGATGATATGGGTGAGGATATGGGTGAGGATATGTGTGAGGATATGGGTGGGGATATGGGTGAGGACATAGGTGAGGACATAGGTGAGGACATAGGTGAGGACATAGGTGAGGACATAGGTGAGGACATAGGTGAGGACATAGGTGCGGACATAGGTGAGGACATAGGTGAGGACATAGGTGAGGACATAGGTGAGGACATAGGTGAGGACATAGGTGAGGACATAGGTGAGGATATAGGGTACAAGTGGGGAATATGGCCCGGTCCATATATGATTGATTTACGTGTTAATCGAGGTGAGCCATATTCACCACTTTTACCCTAGGTGAGGATATAGATGAGGATATAGGTGAGGATATGGGTGAGGATATGGGTGAGGATATGGGTGAGGATATGGGTGAGGATATGGGTGAGGATATGGGTGAGGATATGGGTGAGGATATGGGTGAGGACATGGGTGAGGACATGGGTGAGGACATGGGTGAGGACATGGGTGAGGACATGGGTGAGGACATGGGTGAGGACATGGGTGAAGACATGGGTGGGGATATGGATGAGGATATGGGTGATGATATGGGTGAGGATATGGGTGAGGATATGTGTGAGGATATGGGTGGGGATATGGGTGAGGATATGGATGAGGATATAGGTGTGGATATGGGTGAGGTCTTCGGTGGTGGTGTCGGTTGGTCCTTGGGAGGGCTTTTCTGTAACATTCGCTCGGTGCGGAACGAGCACTTTTTTCTCTTTTTTGTCCAGACGAAAGGTCCATCTTGGGTGTCTCACGCCCTCTTCTCTCTTCCGTTGAACTAACAAAGGATATAAAAGCTAGAACCGGGGGAAAAACAGGAAAAAAGAGCCCTCGTAAAAACATATGAGGACTCGTGCCATTCCCGTCTTTAGTACTTCGGGAGTGGAAACAACAACAAAAAAGTGGTCGTAGGAATGTGGGAAGGGGCGAGTCACTCGAGAGTGGGAAAAATAAGATGGGGTCGGTGAAAGGCCCGAAGGGAGGAGGGAATAAGTCGATCCATGATGATGGGGGATGTTAATCGAAGCGGGAGAAAAATTGTACAGGAGAGGCGACCATACGGGGGCGGGCTTGACCCTTTGACGGTCACTGCGGAAAACCGATATCACTTTGTTTGCAATTATCGAGTCTGAAAGAGAGAACAAAAAATTGTTGTAGTGAAAATATCATTGTAGCAGTTCTCGGACAGCGGTGCGGTAAAAACGATCGCGAAGGCGCGGGTTCGACCCTTTAACGGTCACTGCGCGAAGATAAAAAAATTGCGAAGACGGCAAGAAGTTTGTTACCGGATTTTTATTTATTTACTTAATATAGAAACAAGAAACTATGTTGCTGCGAGGGAAATCGTTTTGCCGTGGTAGGATTTTTTTTTTTGCTTCTCCAGCAATAAATCATTAACGATTCATATTTTGATCAAGTAACGAAATAATTTTTTTTCTTGCACGAAAAATAATATCACTTTGCCTCCAATTATCGTAAAAAAGAGTCGTAAAAAAGGGATGAAAATAAATATTTTCATATCACTTCCTCATAATGTTTCTTTATTCGAGAAGCATCTTCTATGTGAACGCATTTTCGGTAGTTTTGGAATTTTTTTTGCACTTTCGATTTGTACTCAAAAAATCCAAATCATACCACTTTGTCTAGCTTTTTCAACACCGTCAGATGATGATGGATCTGACGAGGTGCCTCTTGCCGTAACACATGATAGGCACTTGGATTTCCGCAATGCTATCGGGAAGCAAAGAAATCGCTGTTCGAAAATACGCAAAATCACGCATTTTTGCATTATCGGATATAAAAATAATTTGTTCGACGGGTAGCCAGCAAATAATTATTTATTTGATGCAAATAATTATGTATTTGATGCAAATAATTATGTATTTGATGCAAATAATTATGTATTTGATGCAAATAATTATGTACTTGATGCAAATAATTATGTATTTGATGCAAATAATTATTTATGTGATGCAAAGAATTATTTATTTGATGCAAAGAATTATTTATTCGATGTAAATAATAATTTATTCGATTCAAATAAATATTGATTGTAATTGAATACACATTTATTTGCAGGGCGCCTGATAAATAAATAATTTTTCTGGGTGTAGAGTTTTGATAGTCAAAATGACGCTAAATGTCAATTTCTCTCTCTGCATCTACACCCGATTCATCTTTCATCATTACTCCCCGAAAAATAATCGAGACATTTAATTTTCCGAGAAGCATCGAGACTAAAGACCGTACGAGCTCCTCGTCGGCTAGTTCGAAGATAAGCACTCTCTCTTAACGCTCGTGACCTGCGACCCCGAAGCGACCGAGGAACGATGCGAATGCGAGTTAAGCATCCGGAGAGCTATAAAACCGAGCTGCTTCTCTCGTGCCCCGTCTCCAATTTTCCCTCGTCGGACTTTCCCGCTGCAGCTCCGTACCTTTTATTCCTACAATAATAATATCATAAAAGAATACTCCCCGAGAGAAGATACGGGAGAGATCGGAGCTCATTGACCGACCGTCGGGGATTTTATCCGCGCTCCCCTGGAGTGAATAATTTAAAGATATGTCGTCAAAAGCTAATGCACACTGATTCATCATTTTTATGGAGAGGGAGTCTGGACCAGACTTGCCGATGTTGTTTACCAAAGAAAACGATAAGAATCTTTGAACTATCTCTGCACTCTAAAGAGAAGCGTGTCGATTCAACACGCTTTACGCGTCTTAATCGTGTAATCACATTTCACGTCCTTTATGGTTTGTTGATTCTCAAGACATGTCCAAGTGAATAAATTTTACATGCTTTACGTACGTTGTTTTTACACGGTTCTACGTGTGTTCTCCTTTCCCCCCTCCACTCAACTCATGATGAAGTGTGTTTATTTTACAAAAAAAAATTTAAAGAATGCGCATTAAATGAAATAGTATTTATTATTCAATACAGCATCTTACAAATTAATTACAAAGATTTACCTTCCATCTCAACACGCTTTAAGCACATTCACGCATGCAGTTACTTTTTACACGGTTCCACGTGTGTTCACCTCTCTCACCTCTACCCAACTCATGTTAAAGTGTGTTTATATTACAAAAAAAAAAAAACATTGAAAGAATGGGCATTAAATGAAATAGTATTTATTATTCAAATACGTAATCGCTCATTGCAGCCTCTTACAAATTAATTACAATGATTTACCTTCCACCTCAAGCCGCTTTAAAAGCATTCACACATGCAGTTACTTTTTACACGGTTCTACGTGTGCTCACCTCTCCCCCCTCCACCCAACTCATGTTTTAACATGAGTTGGGTGGGTTTTTGTAATATAAACACACTTTAGTGTTCATATTACAAAAAAGAAAAAAAAAATTAAAGAATGCGCATTAAATGAAATAGTATTTATTATTCAAATGCGTAATCGCTCATTACATCCTCTTAGAAATTAATCACAATGATACCGTCCATCTCACGTTAAAACACGTCTACATCTCATAAAATTGAAAAGCTCAAAAATGTACCGCAAAATTTATTGCCGAAAATCGCTAACTGAAATTAGCCTGGTTCGTCGATTTGTCTCCACATTTAATCCGGTTCTCACTGCCAATTACGAGTCTCCGACTTATTTTACTCCCAGCGTGATATCCGATTCATGAACCCGTGTGCAAAAAGCGTGGTTTTTTTCTCCTCGCTCCGCCGGAGCGAGTAATCCGAAGGAAAATTTCGCGAGAAGCTAAAGGCACACCGATTCACAATTTTAATGGAGAGGGCGCGTCCGGACCAGAGCGGCGGATGCTGTTTCGCGACTAAAGCGATAAGAATCTTTGGACTTTCGCGCAGCGCTCGGTCTCCGTTTGTGCGAAGCTCTCTCGGCCGGCGCGTACACCTTGTATATCATAATTCATAACTGGTCGGGTATATTCGCGAGGGAATATACCCGGCCAGTTATGAGGGAAGCGAGGACGGCGAGGGAAGAAGAAATCGCAAACGGGGAGACGAGAGGAGAAGACCGAGCCGCGTGTCCCGACGGCGACACGTCGACGAGTAGCGTCATCACGAACGCGCACTCAACCGCGAACGGTTCGCTTACGTATTCATAAACACTTGGGCTCTTTCTAAGTGAGTTTATGCGGGCCCGTCGGGGTTGCTTTCAGTGACATCGTTTTATTCGCGGTAGACGCTTCTCAAAAGCCTCGCCGGGGCTCTGAAACTGCCACCGAACTCGCGGCGCACTCGCGGTTCCCGCGAAAACGCACCTTTTGCCGGCTTTCTCTATCTTCCCGTTGCCGTACAACTGGATTCATATCAAAGATATATGTACATATAAATATAAATTTGTATACGGGGCGTTCCATACCGATTCGACCTACGTCGGACCCTCGACCTCTTCAATTCGGTTGGTAATTTTTTATAATATTGTTCTGACTCTAAAAATCACTCCAAATTTTTTACTATTTTTTTTAATTTGCATTAATTGCAAAGTGAACATATTTTTAGCCAGAAGTAAAATTTTTGGAAAAAATTCTGAAAAATCCTGTATTAGATACGAAAATTTTTAAGCCTAAACCCGGACTGGTAAAACGTTTGCTTCGCGATGTTTTAAACATCTAGAAGGAAACGTTAACCATTCTGGTTTTAGGCTTAAAAATTTTCATATCTAATACAGGATTTTTCAGAATTTTTAATTCCGGCTAACAATATGTTCATTTTGAAAAATTGTAATTAATGCAAATTATTTTTTATTTTTTTTTTAATGTGGAGTGATTTTTAGAGTTAGAACTATATTATAAAAAATTACCAACCGAATTGAAGAGGTCGAGGGTGCGACGTAGGTCGAATCGGTATGGAATGCCCCATATGTACCTATACATAGAGTGTACACCAGTGTATTCGAGTGCTCGGTGCAAAGGCTCTTACACGGCGCGCCATCGAAGAAGGCAAAAACGTTTTTGGAGCCCTTTTCTCGCCGCATCTGGTGAAGTGAACTCGCCTCGAAAGCAAGATAACTTGCCGCCAGTTTCTCCGAGCTTCTGTCCGTTACACTTTTTCTTGGCTTACGCGGCAACTTCGCTCCGAGCCGATTCATATTTGCAAAAGATCTTGTAGACTTTGGGTCTGCCACGGCATTCGAGGGATTGAATTTAATTGACGGGACTTCGAGGAAGCGAGGCTGAGGATTTATCGAAATTTGTGTCGGGGAAGACGAATACGAGATGAACTCAAAGAGTCCGTCGTCTGGATGGCGTCCAGTCGTCATTCTCGTTGGAATCGTGCTGCTCGCTTCGAAATGCCGGGGCGAGGGCTTCGGGTCTGTCGTCGAGTTCACCGGCACCGGTCTGCAGAGCGAACGCGAAAACATACGGAGTGGCGACGAAAAAATGTTGGGTGATGATGACCAAGACATTAATCTGGAGGCGACAAATCAGGTTCATTTTGAAATCTCATACAGCATTTTAAATCACACACCTGTGAGATGTCGCTCGGGTTATCGCCTAAAAGCCGGCCTATGTCGACCGATTCTTCCGTTCAGCTCGTATGCGGTTTTACGTGAAGAGGACCAGGCAGAATACGGCAGTTAGGAATGAAGAAGAAAGTACGTCGTATGTTTATAAAATGTTATTTGGTCTGAAAGGAAAATTATACTGTAATTTAGCCGCGAGTTCAGGCGAGACTTCTTCTGTGATAGGGTAAAAGTGGTGAATATGGCCCACCTCGATTAACACGTAAATCAATGATATATGGACCGGTCCATATTCCCCACTTTTCCCCTATGTGGTAAAGATTACCTGCGGAAAAATCTTATACACGCTTTTAGACGCTATAAAAAATGTGTGAAGTAATTTGCACATGGCTTCCTCGTTTATTACAATTTTCTGCGTAGGTTTCTCCGTGAGAAAGTTTTTTGATCGATTTTGGCTTTCTCACAGAGGAAGCTATGGTAATAGATGAGGCGCAAAATTGTAATAAATGAGGAAGTAATGTGCAAATTACTCTGCACCTTTTTCTCGTGAATCTCGTAAAATTGAAACGGGTAAAATTTATTGTAGAAAAATCGGTAACGCCAATTTGCGTAATTCGTCGTTTTAAGGCTAGTTCTAATGCATTTTCACGACTTACTATAAACCTCGAAAAACATTCGGAAAATATTTGAATTAAAATCTTAAAAATATTTTTTTTTCATAAAAACAAAGCTTCGTCTACGAGGAAGCGAAAAGTTATCTTATCAACGCCTCGAGCGCGCTACGCTGGTAGCGGAGGGGTCATCGCAGCCGATAGGGTAGAGCGGGGCAAAATGGGCCAGTCGGGCAAAACGGAACAGTGAGGCAAAACGCAATTTATCAATCATTTTCGTATGGGACAGTGGGGCAAAACGGAACAGCGGGACAAAACGCAATTTATCAATCATTTTCGTATGGGACAGTGGGGCAAAACGGGACCGAAAATCCGGATGTATCGATGGGGCAAAATGGCACATCCATAACTGACAGGAAAATTGCGTTTTGCTTACTTTTCCGTTTTGCCCCTACATGCTATCGCACGATTATTCTATTTCCGAAAAAAAATGTATTATCAAATCATTATCCCCATTTGGACGAGATCGAAAGTAATGAGAAAAAAAAATTCAGCGCAGTAAGTCGAACAACAAGTCGATAACCTCATTCCAAGATTCGGTCCAGACTCAATCCGAGAAGTTCACCTAATACATTGACATCGTGTTATTCGCGGTAGACGCTTCTCGAAAGCTTCGCTGGGGCTCCGGAACTGCCACCGAACTCGCGGTACTCGCGGTTTCCGCGAAAACGCACCTTCCGCCGGCTTTATCTATCTTCTCGTTGCCGTACAACTAGATTCACATTACACATATACATATATATTCCTATATATATGTATATATATATTCCTATATATACCTATATATAGACGCATACCAGTGTATTGGAGTGCTCGCAGTGCAAAGGCTCTTGCAAGGTGCGCCATCGAAGAAGGCAAAACGTTTTTGAAGCCCTTTTCTCGCCGCATCTGGTGAAGTGAACTCGCCTCGAAAGCAAGATAACTTTCCGCCAGTTTCTCCGAGCTTTCGTGTGTTATTCTTTTTTTTTGTACCTTACCAAAAAATCAAATCAAATATTATTTTTTGGTTTTTTTACTTTCTGAGCCGATTCAGATTTCCAAAAGATTTTCTTTACTTTGTGGCTGCTCGGAAATAACACTTTCTCCGGCTTCGGCTTCGAGGGATTGAATTTAATTGACGGGACTTTGAGGAGGCGAGGTGGAGGATTGATGCAAATTTGCGCGTACGGAGACGACGATACGAGATGAGCTCAACGAGTCAGTTGTCTGGATTGCGTCCGGTCATGATTCTCTTTGGTCTTGTTCTCCTCGCTTCGGAATGCCGAGCCGATAACTTCGGCATTCTCTTCGACCTCATCGACGATACTGTGAAGATGGTTCGCGGTCTTTTTGACGGTAACGAAAACAATCGGAACGTGACAATCAAGAGCGACGACGATTCTCGCACTCGGAGCATCATTGTGGCACCCTCGAGATGCCCTCGAGGTCGCTTCCAAGTGGCTGGCAAGTGTCGGACGATTCTTCGCAGGGCTGTGGAGGTTGAAAATGAAGAGGCGGCGGATTACAGGTTCAATGGATAAACATTCAACACAGTACGTCGAATGTTTGCAATTATATATCTCGTCGGAAAAAAAAGTTTTTCGATAATTTATCCGGAAGTTTGTACGAGATTTTATCGGTATTTTAATATGTGAAAAAGATTTCTTGCGGAAAAATGAGTTTCAAACGCTTTAGATTTTCTACAAAAAAGGTGCCAAGTAATTTGCACATGGCTTCCTTATTTATTACAATTTTGCATAGTTTTCTCTATAAGAAAGTTTGTTGATCGATTTTGACTTCCTCGCAGAAGAAGCTATGCACAAAATTATCATAAATGGGAAGTCATGTGTAAATCTCTCTGCACCTTTTTTCGTAGTATTAAAAAATGTTTACAGCTCCTAAAATTGGAACGGTCAAAATTGACCGTAAGATTTTTTTTTTTTTAGAAAATCGCTAACCGAAATTTGCGTAATTTGTCGTTTTGAGACTACTTTTAATATGTCTTCTGCCGTTGATGACAAACCTGTAACTCATTTTCCTCTCAGCGTGATCTCGTGGTCCACTCGCGTGAAACTCGTGGTCAGACGCATACAATTTTTTTTTTTGTAATTCAAAAATTACAAAATTTCATCAAATTTAAAGGATAGTTTCTTTTAGCAAAATTGTAATAAATGAAGAAGACATGTGCAAATTACTTTGC
This sequence comes from Ichneumon xanthorius, assembly GCA_917499995.1. Lineage (NCBI taxonomy): Eukaryota > Metazoa > Arthropoda > Insecta > Hymenoptera > Ichneumonidae > Ichneumon > Ichneumon xanthorius. The sequence continues at coordinate 10,657,781 of OU824205.1, read as the reverse complement.
AGCTTTTTATCATTAACGAAGACATAAAAATAAATTATCTCACGCAGCAAACACGCTACGCTGGCAACAGTCGATACGTACTATCGCTCGTTTACTCCATTCTCGGAACAAACATTATCAAATGGGTAAACCCACTCAGACGAGATCGAAAATAGTGGAAAAAACCCAACATTCATAGATAGATAGATAGATAAGAGTTTATTAAATCCTGAGATAAATCTCCTAAGGACCAGGCAATATAGGCAATGAATAATAAGCATTATTATAAAAAATCTTGATTAATAACAGATAGATAGATCCGTTTATTACGTGTTCTGGGATCTCAGCTCCCTAAGAATACCGTGCCCAAGGTACAAAATCATCACATAAGTAAACAAATCGTAACGAAAAAGCGCCATAAGCCAAAATACAAGTTAAAATATAGAAAATATATATGTTATATATTTCTCTTTTTGTTCTACTCATGTAAGCAACCTTCTCTGCATTATTCGCTGTACTTACTAAACATCCTCTCATGAAATGTAATATTATTATACGATGAGTAATTTTTTCATGTGCAATTACAATTGTACATATCGACCGGTAAAAGGGTTCTTCCCGTTTATAAATAAATAAATAATAAATAAATAAATAAATAGTGTTAATAATAATTTAACATTTCTAATATTCCAATGCACAGTACAACAGGCAGTCAAAACAGTAGGCAAACATTCTCAAACTAAAAATTAAAATTCCGCCAATATAGTAAGAAAAATAACAAAATGATAAATCCCGTCTCCACACCCCAAAATCGATCCACAAATTCATCACATAAATAGTAAAAAAAAAAAAAAAAAAAAAAAAAAAATGAGAAACCATCTAAATTGTACCGATTCTCCAAAGAGATTTATTTCCGACTCTTTCATCGAGTAGACTTCCGGGCTTATCACCCCCAAAAAAAGAGGACACTTTTATTTTCTTCCAAATCCCTTCCGAGCTTAACCACATTGGTATATTGATTCGTTGCAGACTCCGGAGTGGCAAGGACCACAGTACGATCGATAGCCCGAGCGATAAGGTCACGAAGCGGCGGCGGCGGCGGAGCATCGAGGTCTCGACGGGATCCGCTGTACAACCCCCCGAACAAGCTCTCTCCTATCATCCGTACAAGGGATCTTCCCGAATTAACTCTCGACGTAACAGATCAAGATATACGTACCCGTCGATACGTTGTTCCAGGCCCGCCAGTGTGCATTCACAAGTGTAACATTCTCTCGTCGTACCCTCCTTGAATAATTGAGCCCCCCCCCCCCTCCTCCGCTCCTCCAGCCCTCCGGATAATGCTGTTTCATTGTATACCGATACAAACGTACTGTAACGTAACTAGCATGTATGTACGAGAAATCCTATCTCGTGTCTCGCACGCACCGCTCCGGATTTCCAAAATCGATTTATAACGTTATACCGCAACTATTGTTTCCCCCGCCGGTGGTGACTATGGAGAGGAAAGAGCGAGAGAGGGTAACTAACGCAGACCGGCAGTTTCGGGAACAGCAGTCGCCTCGGTGAATATTCACGAGAAATTCATTAACGCCCGGCGATAATGATATTATAATGAAGCCTGTTTGTAATCGAGATCGCGGCCTCCCACTCTCTCTCCTCTCCGGGCCGCTCTCGGCGCGACACTGTATCGCTATATACGCTGTAATAAACCCGATGAATTATCATCGGGAGGGCAAAATACATGAGCATTTTTAGACGGGTGGGAATATAAATAAAATTACCAAAAAAAATATTGATTGAAAAAATAAATAAATACGGGGACGAGAATTTAAGTTTATTCTAGCGGGTCTAAAATGTATCGAGCTTCTTATTCTGTATATCCAGTAATCGAGGTTTGTTATCGAGATCGCATCAGGGAACAAAATACATGAGCATTTTTAGGTGGGTCGAAATATAAAAAAAAATAACAAAAAAAAATTGATTAAAAAACGAAATAAATACGTCGACGAGAATTTAAGTTTATTCTAGTGGGCCTAAAATGTATCGATCTTCTTATTCTGGACACTCGGAGGTCTTGTGCCGCCCATCCAGTAATCGAGGTTTGTTATCGAGATCGCATCTGGGAACAAAATATATGAGCACATTTTTTTTAGGCGGGTCGAAATATCACTAAAATTACAAAAAAATAAAAAAATTGATTAAAAAACGAAATAAATACGTCGACGAGAATTTAAGTTTATTCTAGTGGACCTAGTGGATCAAACATACATAACTAAATGTATAGCAAATACATAATCAAATTTTTACATGGGTTGAAATGCAAATAAATAAAAAATTAATAATAAAAATACGTCGACAAAGAATTAAGTTTATTCTGGTGTGCGCAAGATGTATCGAACTTCTTATTCCGTACACGCGGTGGTCTTGTAGAGTCCATCCAATAATCAACATTTGTAATCGAGATCGCAACCTCCCACTCTCTCTCCTCTCCCGGTCGTTTTCCGCGCGCCACTGTACCGCTATATTCGCTGTAATAAACCCAATGAATTATGATGAGGGAGCAAAGTACATAAGCAAATTTTTACGCTGGGCGAAATATAAATAAAATCAAAAATATAATTAATTAAAAAAAGAAATAAATACGTCGCATAGCGTTAAGTTTATTCTGGTAAACCTTAGTTGTATAGAGCGACACTCTACGGCTATATACGTTGTAATAAACGCGATGAATTATTACCCAGGGGCAAAATACATAAGCAAATTTTTACGTCGCTCAAAGTATAAATAAAGCTTTCAAAAAAGAATTTAAAAAAAAATCGATCGACGAAAGAATTAAGTTTATTCTAGTGGGCAGAAGACCTATCGAGCTTTTTATCTCGTACACTCGGTCTTATAACGCCCATCCAGTAATCAACATTTGTAATCGAGAAAGCAATCTCCCACTTTCTTTCCTCTCCAGCTCGTTGTCCGCGCGACACTGCACCGCTATATACGCTGTAATAAACCCAATGAATCATCATAAGGGAGCAAAATACATAAGCAACAAATTTTCACGTTGGTAGAAATATAAATAAAAAAAAAAGAATTAATAAAAAAAATAAAAAAAATAGCTCGTGGAAAGAATTAAGTTTATTCTCGAAGGCGGAAGATGTATCGAGTTTTTTTTATCTTATACACTCGGTTTTATAAGACCGATTCAGTAATCAACATTTGTAATTAAGATCGCAGCCTCCCACTTTCTCTCCTCTCCGGGCTGTTCTCCGCGCGACATTCTACCGCTATAAACGCTGTAATAAACCCAATGGATTATCATCAGAGAGCAAAAATACAAACAGATTTACATCAGAGAGTAAAAATACATAAGCAATTTTTCACGTGAGTAAAAATATAAATAAAATCGAAAAAAATGAATTTAAAAAAAAAAAAAAATAGGTCGTGGAAAGAATTAAGTTTATTCTAGTGGGCGGAAGATGTATCGAGCTTCTTATCCCGTACACTCGGTAGTCTTGTAACGCCCATCCAGTAAACTACTATACTTCCTCGGTCGGTCTCGAGATGTATAGAGATATACAGAGATGGGGGGCAGAGTGGCGGACAAACCAGAGCTACACTATACTACACTTTTCTTCGCTTCCACGCTCGAGCACGTATTTACGGGGCAAATGCAACGGCAGCCGGATGGAGCCCAGACCAGGACGGAGAGTCACCGATCGATGTGGTAGAGAGATGTATATACGGGCCTAGAACGCTATGTATGCACATAAAACTGACACACCCGTCTCCTCACACATATACATATACATATACATATACATATACATATACATATACATATACATATACATATACATATACATATACATATACATATACATATACATATACATATACATATACATATACATATACATATACATATACATATACATATACATATACATATACATATACACGTATATTATATATATATATTATATATGTATATACACATCTATACAGCGAACGGCAGTCGCGGGCAGGATCGCGGGTGAGCTTGGGGAAACATCGCGCGGATGCCACGGCTCGATCACATTTTGGTAATGGCCGTGTCCCCGGCTACAGCCTCTCTCGTTACGCGTTAGTATTTCCGCTTCCACGACTCCGCAACGTTACCTCGTCTGCTCCGACACTCCAGCTACCTACTACCATCTCCCTCCCAACAACTATGTACAATGCCCCCCCCCCCCCCCACTGCCCCTCCCCTTGTATTATTTTCGTGCTTACGAGTATACATACCGTGGGCATTGTGCGGGAGAGGGAGGCCAGACCGGTGTGTACGGAAACTCGACAATATCAGCTTTTCGCGAATTGCCCACTAGATACGCTACTCGGAATCGCCCGCTGAATTGAACGGGAATGATTATTTTATTGCCGGGTGTGAATGCACTTTGTTGCTTTCCGGGGAATACCTCGAAACGGGCTATGTACGATTTTCGGGAGTAAGTCAGATCTATCGGGGAGAATCACTCGTGGGATAATGGGGAATATAGGTATAGTCGGGCAGGTACGGCATTCGGTGAGAGAAATCGTGAGCTCCGGTTTCGGAGTAAAATAACCGATGAATCTTGTTATCCTCGGCTCAGCGGGGCAATCATTTTTTTATTTTTTTTATTTTTGTTATCGACGATACGGTATGGTCTTGTGATTTTTTTTTTGGGTGCGCGGGTGACTGGACGGTATCAGCTTTGCGCGAATTACTGATAACGATACTCGAAATAGCGCGCTGAAGTGGCGGTTCGATTATTATTTTATTGCCGGGGTGAATGTATTTTGTTGCTTTCCGGGGGTCACTCGAGCGTTGGACGAGTACGTGAAATCTATCGAACTGCATACGTGGGATAATGGTAAATATTGAGGAGTTCCAGGGATGTGTGTTTCCATGTCGATATAAATGGAACGTGAAAATGACGAGACTAAAAAAAAAAATTGGACGCCAAATTAAAATCATTAGTGTGTTGTTTTTGTAATGTTATTTTGATGCATGTTATCTTTACGGGCTGAATCAGATACGGGCTGAATAACAGATGAATCTTGTTATTTTAGTCAGTGGAAGCGGCAAACGTTTTGTCACCCCCCGAGCTAATTACGTGTTACCGTAATTTGTAAATATTAAATAGTTCCAGGGATATATGTGTTTCCATGTCACTATAAATATAGTGTGAAAATGATGCGATTGAAACAAAAAAATAAATAAAATAAGAGGGACAAAATAACACCATTAGTGTGTTATTTTTATAATGTTATTTTGGTGCATGGTATTTTTACGTTTCATTTGCCTTAGAATAATATAACACATGAATCTTGTTATTTTATTATATTTATTTGTTTTATTTATTTATTGATAACACATGTTACTGTGATTTTGGGAGAACATGGGAGCAGCAAGCATTTTTTTTTATCCTAATTTGTAAATATTGAATAGGTCCAGTGATATGTGTTTCCATGTCAATATAAAAGTAGCGTCAAAATTACGCGATAAAAAAAAATAACACCACTAGTGTGTTATTTTTATATGTTATTCTGATGCGCGTTATTTTCACGTGCCATCTTCCTCCGAATAAAATAACGGATGAATCTTGTTATCTTATTCAATTTACTATTTTATTTATTTATTGATAACACATATTATTGTGATTTTGGGAGAACGAGAGAGCAGCAAGCATTTTTTAAAAATCGTAATTCGTAGATATTGAATAGGTCCAGAGATATGTGTTTCCATGTCAATATAAAAGTAACGTCAAAATTACGCGATAAAAAAAAATAACACCACTAGTGTGTTATTTTTATATGTTATTCTGATGCGTGTTATTTTCACGTGCCATCTTCCTCCGAATAAAATAACGGATGAATCTTGTTATCTTATTCAATGTACTTTTTTATTTATTTATTGATAACACATGTTATTGTGATTTTGGGACAGCGCGGGCCGCAAGCGTTTTGTCACCGTCGACCCAATTACGCGTTATCGTGCCGCCCGCAGCGAAGGAGGCTGTGCGAGCTATCGGGTCCGCATATATATCCACACACACGCGTATATACAAACCGATGACTCGCAATCGGAAGGAGACGCCGGAGAGAGCAACACGTTCCCCTATCTGGAGATATATCGCGCGAGGAATAATAGAGACGCGGATTACCCTGGAACTCGTCGGCTCACCTTTATTTCCCGGCTCTCGCGCACGCGCCCGCCGGCCCTACGGAAATTTGTATTGTTTCCGCTGACAGACAAGATAACGAGATTGGAATACAGTGACAGAGACCGGCGTGAAGTCCCGACGCCGGAACCGTCCCTTAAGTTTCTGTATAATTTTTCCGTAACGTCTCCTTCTCTCAGGCTCGGACGACTTCAACGAACAGTGAAAAAAAAAGAAAAAAAAATGAAAAGAGGGAATCAGTCCAAACTTGGAAACTCCGCTCTTCAATCACGAGGCAAAAGGTATTTAACTCACGGTCGGGCTTCGACGGTGTGAGAGAGAGTGAGAGTGGAGGAGATAAGAAAAAAAGGAAAAAAAAAATTTGGCAAACTTTTTGGCATATAACCACCGGGGGGTGGGGGGAGGGGGGCGGGCGATGGAAACTAGTATTATGTAGTTCCGGGCTATTGGGGAACTGGGTCGTGCCCGAAACGCTATTAATCCTTCCATAAGAGTCGTAATCCCTCTCGAGAACTTCGTTGAGACCCGCTGGAGAAACGGCTCGAGATTTTCATTTCAAACGACGCTAAACGGCGTAAGGAGGCACATATTGCGTAGAGAGTTGTTTCGCGAAGGAAAATCAAGCGGTACAAAAAAAAAAAAAAACAGATAGGGAAGAGCGGGGCAAAATGGGGCAACGGGGCAAAACGGTGTTTTTGGGCAAAACTAAATTTTCCAATCATTTTTGGACCGGACAAGGTGGCAAAACGGGGCAGAAAAGCCTGATGCATCGATGGGGCGAATTCGGACATCCAAAAATTATTGGAAAATGACGTTTTGCCCAAAAACCCCGTTTTGCCCCGTTGCCCCATTTTGCCCCGCTCTACCCTACAAAGAAAAAATAAAAATAAAAAAATAGAAAATGAAGAATAGAGGCAGGTAAGAAGCGCGGAAGAGAGGGTAACCCTTGGCAACCTCTGTAATAACATCGGAGCGAAGTTTTTCTTGGATATCGCTTTGCTGAGAGGATGCTTCTCGAGACCTTTGAGAGTAAAGAGCCTCCCTCGAGAAAGTAAGGGATGGAGGGTCAAACGGGCGTGCGCTGGAATAAAGGCATACGACGCCGAGATCAGAAAGGGGTAAAGAAATATGCTTCCGAATTGGCGCGAGTAAGAAATCGATGTGGATATAGATATCTATATATAAATAGAAATAAATATGTATATGTATGCGCTCAATTGAGTGGAAACAATGACGTAGCGTGGCGAAAATCGATAATGCATTGACCGGAATCAATGCAAGTTGAAGTGGAACGAATGATACGTTGACGGTGGGTATAATAATGGAAGGTCCGTTTGGAACGGGCGCGATGCAATCATTGATACATTGAGCGAAAACGCTATGGGGGATCGCGGCCACGAAGGGAAATGGAATTGGTAATACGTTGACTAACGTCGATTGTACTCCTCTGTGTCTGTTCGGGAGGAAGAGAACTACGCAGCTTGGGAGGGGGGAGGGATGAGCGGAGAGAGATGGAGAGGAGGCTTCAGAGGGGGATGAAACATGGCATCGGAGAGCAGATGGAACGCTCTCGGGTCAGTTGACAACATGTATACGTACAAACAGGGGATTCAATGGAACATGGCCAAGAATCCGATCGGACGGAAATCCGCTGCATCGGGCGCATAAGTGCGAAGCTTGATGTGATCTCGATTACCTCGGATCGTAGAATGGCTTTTTTTATGCACGATTGGAAAATGATCTCTGATGTTCCTGGGAGTTGATGTCGTATGGGGTAATTCAGTAATTCATTTTGCTTGCCCTATATTATCTTGTGTATTCTTCCCCGTAGAACGCGATGGGCACCCTGGATTTTTAGTAGCTTCATTGGGAGTCGAGATATCGACCTTTGAAAATCACGAAAATCGACATTTTTCCAAAAGTGGATCAAAAACTGAAAAATCGTTGGTTAATCGATTTTTTTCATAAAATCACGATGTCTCATTCATAATGTCTCATTATTAGTCCTTGTCTCACTTTAGCCCCAAAAAGGCCACTGGATTCATGTTCAGCGGGAAAAAATACTTCGAAATACGTGGCAGTTCATTCATAAAATACAAAATTTCCAAAAATGTTGTATGTTACGTCAGAGATAAATTAAGAGTTTAATGATTGGCCGATTATAATCCAGTTACTAAAATTACATATCTCGGGCACAAACTGTCACAGGTCGGTTCTCTTTTAAAATCCGAGCAAGACTCTCGTCACGTAGTCAATCGATAATCTCTACGCTTGTCATTTGCCATACCGAGCTATTCCGGTCATCCATTCCGGTCTTAGTCGATCCTCATTTCCATATTCGTTACAATATATTAGAAATATCCTCGAAACGACGAATTAAGAGAATTTGACTTAACGACGAAGTTTTACAATAAATTTCGCGACAAATTTCAACCATAAAAATGTTATATTATAACCATAGTTTCCTCTATGAGGAAGCCAAAATGAGACAGCGAAAGTTCACAACGGTAAAAAACAAGGTAGCCACGCGCAAATTCCTTTGCATATTTTTTTAATATCCTCGACCATCGAATATTTCTTATATTTTTAAAATTTTGTTCTGATTCACTATAATTTTCAATAATTCTTTTTTTCATAGCACCTTACATTTTCTCCTTAAAAAACCACATGATCGTATCGTACCTGAAATAATCATGTATATCGCGAATAACACACCTAAATTTGATGTCGAACATCCTAATATTGAATATTTCACGGCCCCGTAACAGGACATCCAGACGAGGGGCCGAGGTGGTAGCGTGCATAATTATCGGATGCCACGTTCGGCAGACATCCGGGACTTGGGCATCAGCCCGGGCACTTTACTCATGTAATTTTCAATTTAAACCTGTCCGAGCCAGTCACACAATTATTCCGCGATTAGCCCGAAACCCGCGTCCACGCACGACCCTTCTCTCCGTTGTTTCATCTCTGCGGACCGGTGCATGCATTTTTCAGAGCCGTCTCGCCGTCCGCGCCGGGGATGAAACGGCGATGTTATTAATCAGACAGAATCTTTTAGCTCCGTCACTCCGTTTTCTTCCATTAGCGATTGCGTCCATTCCGGCGTTTTATTTTCCTCTCTCCGCGCGCTCTCGCGGCTCAATCTTATCCGCCGCTCGGACGTGTGCATGTGGGTTGAGCCGAGGGTGCAAAACCCCGTCGCCGAACAGAGGATCGAGAGTGGGTTACGGGACGAGAGCGGAGCGAGTAAAAGACCGCTATCGCAAGCCCGCCTCGACGGAATCGCGATACAAACCGCCGAGAGCGACCCGACCGACTCTCCGGAGAACGTTGTAGTTTCGTTGTCGTCGGTTCGCTCGACGTCGTCCTCGACGTCGTCGTCTCTGTGCTCCACGTTGTTTCGTTGCACTCGACGGAAGAGAAGCGTGACAAAGAGAGAGGAAGATCCGCGCTATACGTCGAAGGTCCCTACTTGTATGGAGACTCACCCTCGAGTTCGCTTTTGTTCTGTTCCGGGCATCGATGTTGTCTTTGCTTCCGGTTTTCCCAACTTCCACGCTGGGCGGTCTATACAGCTCGGGTCTCAACGCCACGGCTCCCTCTCATCTCTCTCTCCCTGGCAAAGTCCGTGCTCTCCTATCGTACGTCCGCACGTCTGACCACTGTCGATTCCCTTTATCCCCTTATCTCTCGCTTCTCCCCCTATGGAACACTCTGTCACTCGCTGTGGAGACAAACAACAATTGTGGCGGCCGCAATTACATCGCATGTGGCGCGGATTAATATACCTTTGTTTCGATAAAGTTGAGAATAGCTGGTGTGCAGATATAAGAGAATAAAAAACTATGCGGAGATATTTGCGGATTGCTTTTTTATAGAATTTTTTTAACGTTTTTTTAGCATAGCTTTCTCCGTGAGAAATTTCGTTGTCCGATTTTGGATTCCTCCGAAAGGAGAACATTTTTATGGTAATTTTTTTCGGCAGATTTATTGGAGCAATACGACAAGTAACATTTTTGTTAGTCGTCGTTTTGGAGACATTTCTAATGTAGCTTTTTTCGGATTATAAATCTGTAGCGGATTTCACGTCCTAGCGCCACGGTTGATGCAGAAGACCGTGTCGGAAAATTTTACAAAACAAAGAATTCACAAATTTCAAAATGTTATAAAGTTCAATGGTTAGATTCATTTTTCACAAAATTTTATACCAAACACTGTACGGTGTTGATTCATTCATTTTCCAAAATTGAGTTCAAAACCTCCATGGTTACGCGAATTAGAGTAGTTTTCGTAATTAAAAAAAGAAACTCAAAATCTCATAAAATCTAACGGCTTGGATGGATTTCGTCGAAATTCAATACAATCCTTAATCGCTATATTATATTTGTGCGCACTTTTGAGAATATAGTTCCAAATTTACAAAAGTTGGAGAACTCACGCCATTTTTTTCAAACCGGACTTCAATTCTCATGAAAATTGTACTGAACAAAAGGTTAACAAAGCAATCCACACCCAGAAAAAAGATTGATTCCAATCAAATAAATTTCGATCTTCAAATAACGTTTATTAAAATAAAAGAAATGTTTACTGCCTTTAACAAAATTTCTATCAGATTCAAATCAGATTCTTTACTCTCAGTAAAAAGATGTATTCAAAGTGACTATTTATTGATTTGTACTTAAAAATAAATCTTTTTTCAATACAAAGAAATTGAATATATAAAAATATGATTTAAATATGACTTTTTTTTAAAGATATTTAGTCGCGCCAAAAAATCATATCTGATGTAAAGAAAACTCGGCTATTTTCCGGCGCATTGCAGAGTCGTCAACGCGTCAGTCGTCTGAAAACATCTCTCGCTGATAGTACAAGACTATATTTATTCATCCCGGGGAACCGCTACATTGCAATATAGAGGCAACTCATCGGTTTGTTGTTCTGAAACTTTGTTTACTTCAAGCTTGTGTACCTCGATCGCAATGTGGTTGTGGAGTGAGTGCTCGAAGAACAAACTTCGAGATTGGTTATGAATATAACTAATGTTAATGTGCGGCGTAATTTCTGAAATCGAGTGTCAACAATGGAACTCCGTGCTTATTTAATAATAAAATATTCGTTGTTGATGCTTCGTTGATAATGAAAATAATTTAGTCAACAAAAAAAAATCGTTTCTGCGTCATTCATATATAACATTATTCCCATACGATGAAAAGCAACAGGTCTGTCGCAAAATAAATAAAAAATGTATGTGAAATAAACATCTGTTTATTAAATCCCACTAAAGATGATTAAATAATAAGAATAATCCTGTCAAATAAATAAATATATCAGAAACTAATAAACGCTCTATTGACTTATGAAGCAAACAAACATTTTTCGTCGTCCTTAATAAATTTTCTTTGCTTAGAATAAACTTTTTTCAGAGTGCACGCACGCCCACCCAACTAATCATATTTTTCGACCTTTTAGACTATTTTACGTATTCTGACACCAAAAATGTCGAAAAGTTTATTTTTCGAAAACAGCTTCCTCTATGAGGAAGCAAAAGAAAAACTATCCGACAAAAGAAATTATTTTTTAAAATGAAGTTTGACTTATTACATTTTGGGGACAAATACATAAATCGTAACATTTCCCAAAACAGATCGTACACAAACAAAAATATCAACTCGTCATTCGGTGGCATTTTGCGCCGTGTGTCGTCCGATCGCGACTTATTTCGCTCGTCGTTCAATATTTCATACGGGAATCCGCTCCAGATTCGTAGCCCGTCGGCAAGGGATTGTGGGGGGAGGGGGGGGGGGGGGCAAATATTGTTTTTGCGTGTTTACCATCCCGCATGGAAGGTATTAAACGTACCGAACGTTAATATGCGTTTATCGCAGAAAGGGTTAATTGGATACAGACATTATTATCAAGGCGCACAAGCCATTGCTCTCTCTCCCCCGACGTTAATTGAACCCTCCGATGCGGTAATTTAATATCGTTTAATATTAATATCAAATTTAATAATCGATCGAGATATACATACAGCCCCCTATTAAAGTTTCAACGTTGCCGCCTCGTGTCGGCTATCGCAGTAATACGGCCAATCCGAGAATTACGATATTAAAATCATATTTTGGTCGAACGTCAATGTCTGACTGGAGCGAGAGGATAGAGAAATTAATCGCCGGATCGGCGAGGCTGCGCGCATGCGCGAGTTTCATCGAGGATACTAATAGCCCGGTTCTCATCGGTTCGCGAAATCTTCCAGTCGCGCAAGGGGCTTTTCTCTCCGTCGTGACGCGCGAACCTAAATATAGCTCGATACCCGGGTCATTATGGACATGCTATATATAAAATATTCGATAAAAGTCGCGTCATTTGAAATCGAAGGTTGTACCGTTTCGCTATCCCAGCCCATTCTCTTCGGGCATTCCGGGGATATTATACGGGTGCACAGAGCTTCCTCGGTGAGGGTTGTTACGTCCTTTTCAACGATAACTTTTCAATCTCTCGGCCGGAGCGGAGTCGCCGCCAGTTTGCACTTTGCACTCTCAATGCGCAGGGGGGAAGACTAAACCCCGAAGGAAGAGAAAACCCAAGGCAAAAGTATTTCTCAACTGCGCGGCAAACGGCTCGGCGGCGAAACTTTTTCACTCCCCGAGCCCTTTGACGTACGGCTGCTCGCTTCGACTTTTCAATGTAATTGCGATTCCGCTCCCCCTCTCGCCACCCCCCCCCCCCCCCCCCTTCGCTGCCCCTCCCACAACCCGCGGACCGCTCCTTTCCGCCTATCTTCCACCGTGTGATGGATATACGCAATTGGCCTTTTAGAATTGAAAAACTATGAAGTATGCCGCTATCTCTTTCTCTTAAACAATTTGTTGAATCAAGATTGAAAAATTGAAGAGTTTGCGGCCACTCTCGGAGCCATCTACATCGCGGCGTATTATACGCTACCAAAGACCGAGCCGTGCGGTCGAGTCCGCGATTATCCCGGATGGAAGTAGCCGGAATGGAAATATATAGCGAGGAAAAAGTGCATTAATGATATTTTAAGGGACTTTGAATTGTTAATATTTGGATAGTGCATAGTATGAGTTTTGGAAAATTTATAATAGGTATCGAATATTTTACAATCTGTATAAATTAATAAAAATTTTGTGACGGAAGAGGCCGGTATAAAAATATTTATGATATAAAAATTGCTAAAATAATACTATACGCTCCTTTTTGCCTATTTTCGTCCGTGTGATGGATATACGCAATTGGCCTTTTAGCATTGAAAAACTATGAAGTATGCCGCTATCTCTTTCTGTTAAACAATTTGTTGAATCAAGATTGAAAAATTGACAAGTTTTCGGACACTCTCGGAGCCATCTACTTTGCGGCGTATTATACGCTACCAAAGACCGAGCCGTGCGGTCGAGTCCGCGATTATCCCGGATGGAAGTAGCCGGAATGGAAATATATAGCGAGGAAAAAGTGCATTAATGATATTTTAAGGGACTTCGAATTGTTAATATTTGGATAGTGCTTAGTATGAATTTTGGAAAATTTACAATTCGTATCGAAAATTTTACAATCTAAATAAACAAATAAAAATGTTATAACAGAAGCGGCCAGTATACAAATATTTGTGATATAAAGATGAAACTATACATTTACGTCGGTTTAATCATCACGAATATGGTAATAAAGTATATAATTTATTTTTCAAATTTAATAATCGATTTTCAAATTACAACCATTATACGTCCCGACAAAATAAGATAATCCTGAGATTACAGAGTTGTAGCGACAAAGAGATGAAAATTTTAATGTTTTCATGACCCGACCATAGCGACGAAAATGACCCGGTGCATAATATGTCATTTATCTTAATCTACTCCACGATTTTATTATTATATAATCGCTTTTTTATTATTATACTGAGAATAAAAATGGATCATTAATATTTCAAGGCTCTGAATTATAAATATTTAAATACTGCACAGTATGGATTTTGTAAAATTTATAGTACGCTTCGAAAATTTTACAATCCAAATAAATAAATAAAAACGTTATAACAGAAGCGTCCAGTATACAAATATTTGTGATAAAAAGATGACACTACACACATACGTCGGTGTAATCACCAATAATGCGTTAAAAAAGTATACAATTTATTTTACAATTTTAATAATCGCTTTTCAAATTACGACCATTATACGTCTCACCAAGATAAAACAATCCTAACATTAAAAAGTCGTAGTGAAGAAAAGCGATGAAAAATTTAAATATTTTCATGACTCGGCCCCACCAACGAAAACAGCCCAGAATGCCTAAAATTAAATTTACCCTAATCTACCCCACGACTCTTCTTCGTCATTATTACAATTGTCTGCCTATCACACTCAGTTATCCGAACTTTAAACTGTCGTGCTCGAAACAGCCGTAAACAGAAACAAATAGCGTTGACAGACGCCGAGAGTTTTCGAGACGGCCGGAGTGAGGGATCGAGCGAAGTGAAGTAGTTCCGTATTTGTCAGACGGCACGCTCGGTGTACCGAATTGCGCTGCTCGTCGAGTTCTCGCGTGAATGGTACCGAGCCTTGTGTACAACCGGTCTTCTTAAGTCCTCCCCTGTCTCGCTCCAGCCCTCTTGTTCTCGAATGAATGCATACGCCCGTCGACGGGTTTTCTCCGACACAGACACACGCGTGCACACACACATGGGGATTCCCCGGCGCGCGTTCCCGTCTTTCGACTCGGTAAACGCGTCGTGAGAGAGTTGTCAATGGGGCCGGGGCGAAAGAAGCGCATCGCCCATTCAGAAACTGTCGAACAAGTGTGAGTCCCACGTATGCACGTCACTTTCAAACTCCCGATGTCACACAAGCCCGAACACCCCACGGACACACACAAATTTTAAGCTCCCTCTCGAATCCCGACAAACTCTCGACACGTTCGACTCGAGTACGGAAACGACATATTTTTCTTGTCGCATCTTTCATGCTCCCCGATCGTCGCGTGTATCGGCCCGCCGGAGAAACATTGCATTCATCGCTTTTTCAATTCCGCTCTTTCTTTCCTTTTCAGGTTTTCAATTTTTTTTTGTTTTTTTTTATTTCTCTTTTTTTACTTTTTGTTTGTTCTATCAAAGCATTTTTTTCCGAGCCGTCCGAGCGATGTTTGACTTGAAAGGAAGTGTATCTCTATAGGAATGCAGTGATAAGCGGAATCTCTCTGACCAATGCCGGAGCTGTGCCCCGCTATACATGTATCCGTTTCTCCATACAAAGCTCCGAAGTCCTCTTGTGCCGGCCCCCCCCCTCGCCGGCCCCCCGCGCGGCTCTTCGTGTATCTACGACCCACATCTACTTTTACTACCGCATCGACCGATACCTCCCACTAATCCTCTCAAAGTAGCGGCAGGTGGCGAAAAAAAAAAAAAAATTTCTCGTCTCTAGGTGACTCATAGATTTGCCAAAGATCGCTGCTTCTCGCGTTTCCTCCGCAGCGGTAATGCCGCCTTATCGGCTTTGCGGGGCGACAAATATCTCGTCTGACCGAAAACTCGCCCCCACTACTTGATCCCTCGGCCCGAAAGTTCGGCCTGCAGCTCGCGCCTCTCGCCCGCGCCCCCCTCGGGCTCCCCGACCAGCCCGTCCTCGACTCTCCTCCTCCACGTGTCTACATAAAAAAAGATGTCCCAACTTTTCTTCATATTTTTTTTTTTTCTTTTCTTTCGACCCTCGACTCGGGCGTAGCACACGCTTCCGCGCTACACCTGCTCCTGGGTCGTTTCTGCTGATTCTCCTGGCGCGCTTTGGTCTTCGCCGGCCGCCGCGCGCGCGGCACACACACCGCTCCTCTACCTCCCTCTCCCCCTCCCGGAGAGGGTGAAATTCCGCGGCCTCGACGCCCGCCCGTCGCGCGCCGCGTTCGGGGAACAGCCGTGTGCGCGCGTTTGAAAATCGATAGGAGGGCCCGCGTACCTCTTCTTCCTCGCTCTCGTCCCAACCCCATCTCACTTACACACACACACATACTCATACATATGCACACACATACATAAACATACACATTCATATACATACACATACATATACATACACATACATATACATACACATACATATATATACACATACATATACATACACATATATAGACATACACATACATACACATACATATATATACACATACATATACATACACATATATAGACATACACATACATATACATACACATATATAGACATACACATACATATACATACACATATGTATCAATATGTATTCATATATATATATGCATATGAGTTTCATATGGATGTGTGTGTGCCTCATAGGTGAGTGTACCTTGGCAGCGGGCTGGTGTTAGGTGCGAGCGGGGCCAATCACCGCGACCTTTCGGCACGTCCCGTGTAACGCGGGCGTCGGGCAGCCACCATGAGCCACGAGCCATGGGGGGACGTTGGACGGGAGTGCGGCCTCGAATGCCGGATCGGGCCTGCGGTGAGAAGGCAGGATGAGAGAACCCGAGGACCTTCGGAGAGTTCCGAAACGCGTTCACCTTCCGTACGAGCGGCTTCAGCATCCGAGACCGACACGCGCCTCGGGTACCCCGTCGGAATCGATGCCGAGAGTCGGCGAGGATCCTTAAAGAAAGACCCACACCCGGGTCACGGCTCGGCCGAGCCACGAACGAATTTCTCGGGCTCCCCGAAGAATGTATTCCCCGGTAGGGAATATATCGTTCGGGGCGCGCGAACGGATAATCGTGAGAAAAGGTCCTCGATGACTCGGCAGGGTCGAGTCTGTGCGCGGCTCCTCGCACACAGGCACATGGGAAAGATCGCACACGGGAACCACTCTTCGCTGGCGTGGATGCACCTTTTCCGAAGGTTGTAAGGAGCGCCGAGCGTCTCGGGCCACGGAACGGAGATACCTTGGTGGAAAATCGTCGGAGCGTATTTGTTGTTTTTTTTTTTTTTTTTTTTTTTTCTTTCGCTTCTTTCCGCCTCGATGAAGGAAGCGGTGCATTGAAAAATGGGCAAACACAAAAGTCTATCGAATAAAGATCTGAGTCAGCTTGTGTACCGAAAAAAAGGGAAGAAAATGAGGAGAAGGTCGACTGTGCATTTCCCGACGAAAAAATTTCAAGCTTCGGCTGTCCTGGGAGAAAGAGGAAAAAAATGGAAATATTTGATGTAAAGTGCTGAGGTAGTCGCGCGGCCTGTGACGCACGGATAAAGATGGATGGTAAGATTTTTTTGGGGAAAAATTGTTAAATCAACGGGAAGGGAATCGTAAAGCTTCGTAGGCAAGAAATGTTTGTTACATTTATACTTTTTATTTAAATGCGTACTATAAAGCACTATATAAAGATTAGGAACGTTGAGTCTGCCGAAATATTACTATCAATCTTTCTCACTTAGTGGGAATGTCACACGGGACCGGTACCGGCCGACGTTGGGTGAATAGTGGCCGACGCTGCGCCGGTACTGGCCCTGTGTCGCGCTCCCGCTACACTCTAAAAACAAGCGTGTTGAAACAACTCGGTACACACATATTACATGTATTGCGTCAACCAAGTGCATTCATATAATACGTATTGGGCGGCTTGCGTTTTGATACAACACGCTTGCACTGCATTTTTGTTGAATTCTCTGTACAACACGCTTTTTATAGTGTTTTATTACAAAACACTCTTAACGCTTCAAGTATAGAGAACTTTTTGCCGAGAGCAAATTTAATGCCCTCTTTTAAGCACAAAAACGATACGAAAGTTGGTAATAAATTTTCTTCTGTGTTATCAAAAAAAAAAAAACAACCCTTCAAGGTAAGTCTATGAAATTTAAAACATTTTAATGTACATTCTTTTAATCTGTTTTTGCAATGTATACATACTTTAACACATGTTAATAGATAAATAGATAGATAGAACCTCTCCGTAGAAGAAGATCGTAAATCGTAGAAGTTTATTGGGCCCTGGGATAAATCCCCTAAGGACCAGAGCGAGCAGAGAGCAATACAAAGCAATTTA
Organism: Ichneumon xanthorius; assembly: GCA_917499995.1. Classification (NCBI taxonomy): domain Eukaryota; kingdom Metazoa; phylum Arthropoda; class Insecta; order Hymenoptera; family Ichneumonidae; genus Ichneumon; species Ichneumon xanthorius. The sequence continues at coordinate 10,639,580 of OU824205.1, read as the reverse complement.
AACCTAAATTAATATACAATAAAGTGAGAATAAAGTAAGGGATCCGAGCTAGAATTCTAAATAAAAAATTATAGACACAATGTAGGTCAGAATAAAGGTAGAGGATAAGGCAAGCGAGCGGCACTGGATATGCGGTGAGCGCACCTAGAATCGCGCAAAAAGTAACACGCGTGAATTCGTTCAGAGCGTCTTGGAACAACGTGAATGCACGTAAAGCGTGTCAAATTTACACACTTCGACAAGTGTGAGCATCAACTCGCTACGAAGCATGTAAAGAGGGACTACACGATTTACGCGCCTAAACCGTGTGAAACAATGCACGTAAAGCGTGCAAAATGTATTCACTACGACATGTGTAGATAATTAATGCACCACGAAGCATGTAAAGAGTGACTACACAATTTACGCGCCTAAACCGTGTGAAACAATGCACGTAAAGCGTGCAAATTTTAGACCCTTCGACATGTGTAGAGAATCAACACACCACGCAGCATGTAAAGAGTGACTACACGATTTACGCGCTTAAAGCGAGTTGAAAATTTATTCACTACGACATGTGTAGATAATTAACACACCACGAAGCATGTAAAGAGTAACTACACGATTTACGCGCCTAAAGCGTGTAAAACAATGCACGTAAAGCGTGCAAAATCTATTCACTACAACATATGTAGATTATTAACACACCACAAAGCAGGTAAAGAGTGACTACACGATTTACGCGCCTAAAGCGTGTAAAACAATGCACGTAAAGCGTGCAAATTTTAGACACTTCGACATATGTAGAGAATCAACACACCACGCAGCATGTAAAGAGTGACAACACGATTTACGCGCCTAAAGCGTGTTGAAAATGTATTCACTACGACATGTGTAGATAATTAACACACCACGAAGCATGTAAAGAGTAACTACACGATTTACGCGCCTAAACCGTGTGAAACAATGCACGTAAAGCGTGTAAATTTTAGACACTTCGACATATGTAGAGAATCGACACGCCACGAAGCATGTAAAGAGTGACTACACGATTTACGCGCCTAAACCGTGTGAAACAATGCACGTAAAGCGTGCGAAATTTCGACACTCGTACATGTCTGAGAATCAACACACCACGAAGCATGTAAGGAGTGACTACACGATTTACGTGCCAAAACCGTGTTGATACAATACGTTTCTTTTTAGATCTTAGGCTCCCTTTTTAACGTGGAAAAACTCACGTCTATCCTCACGTCTGCGTCGCAATTTGTCTTCGAAAAATCGAAAAGAAAAATCTTCGTGTCGCCCGAGCCATTCGACCTTGATTCTGAAAATGTCCGCGATCCGTAGAAAATATCTAGGTACATCCCGGTCCACATTCGCCGGATAATCGTAAGAAAGAGGGTCCTCGGCGTGCACTCGCGACGCTCCCTCCCCGCTATATCTTCCGTGCTTTTTCTCGCTTCTCGGCATAAAGCTCCACATACCATTTGCGCCCTATATAAGCCCCCGTACACAGCTATGTACAAACGAGAGAGTAGTCGGCGCCCTGCCTCTGTATGCAAGCAGGCGCGAGGGCGCGCGCGCGCACACACATACGCCAGCAGAGCTCGGGAATTAATTCTAATCTCGATGCCGAGGCCCGAGAGTTTCCCGAGTGGCGCGTCGACGCTGATATATATCCAAGCGGAGGCTCCGTGCTCTCTGGAGTCGGACGATAGTAAAGCCAGAGTAAGGAGTAGGATATAGGGGGGGGGGGGGCAGCGCGGAAAGAGACGGAAAATTCGTATATATCCTTGATGCGAGTGCGCATGCGCGGCTCGGGATAGGCGCGAAAGATAGCTCGCGTCCTCGTCGGGCTGGCGTTGTGCGAGTCGATGTGCGCTGTTTCGTCGAGTGAGACGAAAACGCATGGAGACGGGAAGCGGAGAGGGGGGGGGGGGGGAGAGGATATCGCTGGAGAGTGTATGTACAAAGCTGGAGCGAAGAGTGGAGAGAACAGGAAAGCGTGACCCGGCGAGGTGGATGAACGAGGAAGGAAGTTGGAGTGGGGAGGGGTTTGAGGAGGGTGCGGGTGAGACGGATGATTATCCACGAGGCTGGAGGGTAGAAAGGAGAGAGCGTGTGAGGGATGGAGGGAGTGGCGGGAGGGAGTGGGAGGGAAGAGTCCGGAAGTGAGAGGGAGGCGAATGGAGGATGAAAAAGCCCGGGAGGGAGGAGGATAGCTGTGAGGGATGAGAAGTAGAAAGGGAAGGAAGTAGAAAGTACGGGTCGAAAATTGGGCTGGGGAGAGGGAGAGGGATGGAGGGTGAAGGAGCGATAGGGATGAAGAGTGGAGAGGGAGAGGAAGAGCTGGTAGAGAATTGCGCGAGGAAGAAGGACGCGGATGGAGGATAAGGGAGTGCAGGAGGAACAGGGATGAAGAGTGGAAAAAGAGCGGAAGTGCAGGTTGAAAATTGCGGGAGGGAGAAGGACAGGAATGGAGGATAAGGGAGTGCAGGAGCAACTGGGATGAGGAGTAGAAAAGGAGCGGGGAGTGCAGATTGAAAATTGGGCGAGGAAAAAGGACGCGGATAGAGGGACGAGGGAGCGCAGGAGCAACAGGGATGAAGAATGGATAAGGGAGAGGGAGTGCAGGTGGGAAATTGCAGGAGCAAGAAGGAGCGCGGGAGCGACGGGGATGAGGCGTAGAAAAGAGGGATGGAGCGCAGGTAGAAAATTGCGCGAAGAAGAAGGAGAGCGAAAGCAACAGGGACGAGGAGTGGAAGGTGAGAGTGAGTGCAGGTACAAAATCGCGGGAGTAAGAAGGAGGCGGATAGAGGATAAGGTGGAGCGAGAGCAACGGGGATGAAGAGTAGAAAACGAGGATGGAGCACAGGTGGAAAATTGCGCGCGGAAGAAGGAGCGCGAAAGCAACAGGGATGAGGAGTGGATGACACAGAGGGGTGCAGACGCAAAATTGCGGAAGTAAGAAGGAGGCGGATGGAGGATAAGGTGGAGCAAGAGCAACGGGGATGAAGAGTAGAAAAGGAGGATGGAGCACAGGTAGAAAATTGCGCGCGGAAGAAGGAGCGCGAAAGCAACAGGGATGAGGAGTGGAAGAGGAGAGGGAGTGCAGGTACAAAATTGCGGGAGTAAGAAGGAGGCGTATAGAGGGATAAGGTAGCGCAAGAGCAACGGGGATGAAGAGTAGAAAAGGAGGATGGAGCACAGGTAGAAAATTGCGCGCGGAAGAAGGAGCGCGAAAGCAACAGGGATGAGGAGTGGAAGAGGAGAGGGAGTGCAGGTACAAAATTGCGGGAGTAAGAAGGAGGCGTATAGAGGGATAAGGTAGCGCAAGAGCAACGGGGATGAAGAGTAGAAAAGGAGGATGGAGCACAGGTAGAAAATTGCACGCGGAAGAAGGAGCGCGAAGGCAACAGGGATGAGGAGTGGAAGAGGAGAGGGAGTGCAGGTACAAAATCGCGGGAGTAAGAAGGAGGCGGATGGAAAATAAGCTAGCGCAAGAGCAACAGGGATGAAGAGTAGAAAAGGAGAACGAAGCAGAGGTAGGACATTGCGGGAGCGGGAGGGAGAGCAAAAGCAACAGGGATGAAGAGTGTAAAAGGAGGACGGAGCGCAGGTAGGAAGTAGCGCGAGCGAGGAGGAGCGCAGAAGCAACAGGGATGAAGAGAATAAAAGAAGGATGGAGCGCAGGTGGAAAATTGCGGGAGCGAGGAGGAGCGCAGAAGCAACAGGGATGAAGAGTACAAAAGAAGGATGGAGCGCAGTTAGGAAGCAGCGCGAGCGAGGAGGAGCGCAAAGCGACCGGGACGAAGAGTGTAAAAGGAGAGGAACGGTGGAGAGGGCGAAGTGGGGGAAGGGGAAGCAAACACATAGCGAACGATGCAGCGGTATGAAGAGAAAGCGCGAGAGGGTTCGAGGGAGGGTGCGAGCGAGTCGAAAGCCGCCGGAGGGCAGGACGTCGGGGGTTGACGATCCGAGGGAGACGAACTCCGGTAGGAGCGAGAGGGAGGCCTCGCGCGTGTGTGTCTCTCCGTGTGTTTCGGATGTGCGCGAACGTGTGCGGAGGGCAAAGCGCAAGCGTGGTGAAACAGAGGCTCCCGCTGTAGTCCGCTCCTCTCGTAGGGCAGTCGTTCCTTCGTCGTTCCTTCGTTCTCGCTCTAACGAAGTTATTCCGAACGAGTACGGGAGGCACGAGAGACGTCTGGCCGCGTCGGACTAGACAGACTCGGAGAGTCCGTGCTGGATTCCTCGCCAGCAGGGAGGCGTAGGCGTAAACTTTTTCGTATTTTTTTATCGTACTCCACGCACTCGTCGTCGACGTCCTCGTCCGTTGCTGTCGCTGTCGCCTTCGTCGGCTCGCGGCGGTAGTTCAGCGGTCAGTACTTATCCCTAAAGTTTAAAAAAAAATCAACAACAAACAAAAAAAAAAAAGAAAAAAAAACATCGTCAACAGACGAATTTAACGCGAGTTCGCGAACAAACCGCGATCGTCGCAACGAAGTTCGAACGGATAAGAGCGCGAGGAAGTTTTTAGAATGACGAGTGGTGAACGGTCGATGGAGAGGATTTATCGAATCGTCGACGGACCTTGGTCGGAGGGAGAGCCATGGGGATAACAGTGCATCCCGCAGGATTGTGCAGTTTAATTTTTTTTTTTCTTGTATTTTTTTTTTTTTTTTTTTTTTTGTACGACGATTGACCCGTAACGGAGGTAATTTCGGGAGCCGAGGGTTTCGAATCGGGGAGAATAGCCGGGGACGTCACACACTCGACGGACAAAGTCGGTGCGGCGAGCGAGATCGCGGATGATCGAGAGGCGATGGAAGGAGAGGGTTGCCGGAACGAGCTGAAAGAGGAACATCGGGCCGGCCGTGTGCGAGCGAGGGAACGAAGCGGCGCTTCTCTCCAGTCTATTGCCACTTATTGATTTCCGCACAGGTTCGCGTTCGCCACGAGAATTTCGGCGGCCTTCCCCTGGACGCGCGAGAGCGAACGAGCTCCGAAGCGGAACGAGAAAGATAAAGGAGGGAACGGGAGAGAGAGCGATAGAGGGAGAGCACAGAGAGACGCGGAAGGACGACTGAAAACCACACGATCGCATAGTCGAGAGGGAAAAATGAAATTTTTGCACCCTAAAAAAAAACAAAAAAAAAAAATTAAAAAATCCAAAAAAAATAAAAATTATATTATATTTCGAGGACGAAAAAAAATCGCTGATCCTGGAGAATCGCGAATCCGGCGTGCGGTCGTTAAATTCGCGGGGGAGGCACTCGAGGTGGAGGGAATCCTCGAGGTGTCCCGAAGCGTTCGCCAGGGTATTCACACTTTGGAGTTCCCTCGCGCGCGCCTGGACACCGGCGAGGAGACGGAGAATCGATCGATTCTCCAGCCGTCCCTCTTTCCCGTACGCTCTCTCGCTTCCGCACACTCCCTTCCTCGCGAGGATTCCTACCCTGGTGTTTTTATTAATTTTTATTAATTTTTATTAATTTTTATGAATTGTTATTAATTTACTTTTTAATACCTGGAAAATCGGGAAAAGTCGGGAGATCGTCAAGGGAAAATTTGCTTCCGGCCGGAAGATCGATGCGGATCGATCGATCCTGAAGGAAGATCGATACCAATAAAGCCGCACGCCGGACCGTTCGCCAGGACACGTCGCGTACCTGCACACCTGGCTCGGCGTTCTCGACGCCTGGACACCGTGTGAGAATCGATCGATTTTCTTCACCGTTCCCGACACGCTCCTCGGACACGGACACACGCACACTCCGATTTCTCCCGAGGAAGTTGGCGTGTGCCATCGGTTTTCCCCGTCGTCGCTGCCACACATAACGAGCGCCAAGATCCGAGGCCTCCGCGAAAGTGCTCCGACGATCGAGGAGACGACTATGTAATTATCCGGCAGCTCGAAAGTTCCTCGCGCTCCTCGGCCCTCGCAAGAGAATTTCGAAGAGAATTTCGAAGAGAGCCATCCGCCTCGTCGAGCCACCTGCGAGAGGCGTCGATCGATATTCGCACCTTCGCACAGGACACACGGAATTTTTAACCTATTTTTTTTTTTTTTTTTTCATCTCGGCCTCTCGCAGAGCCGAACAGGTCGAGTGGGAAAAATAAAGGAAAAAATATATATTTCGCGTAATGTATTTTCGGAGTTTTTACGAGAGAAATGAATTTGAGGGAAATTTGAGAGACTCGTTGAAATAATTAGAAGGATTTTAGTCACGCTCGAATCTCGGCTCTCAATGCGTTTGAAAAAAGAAGGAACCGACTGCTCCAAAGAGAGCCGAGTGTGCGTGTGAAATTTTTCTTTCTTTTTTTTCTCTCGATCTTTTTCTCTGAATTCCTGTATAAAGCCCACTTTGGCCATGAATGGAGACCGCCGGGTCGAATGAGTTTCAAAGAGGCCCTAAACTTTGTGCGGCCCGGATTAGACCTCGTAATTGAGTCACGCAATTTTACTCTTTTTTTTCTTCCCTTTAATTTCGCGATATCAAAGAGAGGGTGAACGAGGGAAAAGTATAACCAATTTGAATAAAGAGCTGTCCCCTTTGAACTTGAAAAAAAGTTGTCGGTTGACTCCCGAGTCCTCGGGAATCTACACATTCACCCCCGTGTACTTTTCCCGTCTCGGGAAGTTATTGGACGGTTCAGGAGGGCGGGGGGGTCGTTACACTCCGCGTTCGAAGAAGAGGTTGCGCCCTTATTTTTTTCTTCTTTTTTTTTTGCTCTCGGCCATTCGCTATCTTCCTGTCTCATTCTCGCTGCGTTTTTTTGTCCTCGCTCTTCCGGAATTCTATGGGCAAAGCTCGTGGATGCTCTCAGAAGTCGAGTGGCTCTACGCGCGAGGAGCACCGACGAGTCCTCCGCCGAATTGTAAGCCTCCGCGAGACTGGAGTCTCGACGAGAGACTCGAGTCTACCTCGGGATACTGGAAAGATAACTCTCCTATACCTCTACCTATACACACATATATGTATATGTATATGTATATGTATATGTATATGTATATGTATATGTATATGTATATGTATATGTATATGTATATGTATATGTATATGTATATGTATATGTATATGTATATGTATATGTATATGTATATGTATATGTATATGTATATGTATATGTATATGTACATGTATATGTATATGTATATGTATATGTATATGTATATGTATATGTATATGTATATGTATATGTATATGTATATGTATATGTATATGTATATGTATATGTATATGTATATGTATATGTATATGTATATGTATATGTATATGTATATGTATATGTATATGTACATGTACATGTATATGTATATGTACATGTACATGTATGTATGTATGTATATGTATATGTATATGTATATGTGTGTGTATGTATGTGTGTGTATGGGGTATGGGAGAGCTTGGGTGAGATCGGGATCGATCGATCGACGCTCGTCCCCGAAGTGAGCCTACTCGAGTTTTCCTAGCGCAAGAATACCTTGGCCAGATAGATAGGGCAAGGGAGGGAGGGAAGTCAGTGGGGTGAAGTGGTTTGCCTAGCATCGCCGTGCCGGAGCCTAGGCTCGTGCGAGCGCGGAGCTGCAACTACCTCTGCACCACCCCGTTCGGAGCACGGAGACGGCCAACCTCGCCTCCGTATTCGACGATCCTAGACCTCGGGGTGGAAATATATTTCCTTCGAAAATCTCTGAAATTTATGGGATTTTTTTTTTTTTTTTCTTGCGGATAGGAATCTGAGTCGCGAATTAATTATTGCAGCGAGCTGCTTCGAGATGCATTTACGATTCGTCGAAAGGGTACAGAGAAGAAAATGTATCAGACTCGAGTAAAATTAGCTTCGGGCTGACATTCAAAAAAATTGTTATTTCAATTCCACTTTCAATTCTTACTATTTTATACGGGATTGAAACTATGCCAAACAGTCTTGCCGTTGTTGCTTCAATAACATGTGGAATTGTAAGAATTGAAATTGAAACAAAATTCTTTGGCAACCCTTAAGCGAATTTTTTTCACTATAGAAAAAATTAATACCTCTTTGGTAGACAGTAAAAAAAATTTAACTTTTTACAACTCATTGTCCACAAACGTCCACAATTTTTTATTTGTTAATTTTCCGATCGCACCCTCTGGCTCTAAGTTTTACAAACAAAAGTACAAAATAAAATTGTCAATGACCCGGGAAATAGGAGGACAGATTTGTATATTCAAACCTGAACAACAAAGGTTTTCTATATTCAAACCTGAACGAGTTTGTCAATTATTTAACAAAATTATTTTTACGAAACTTCGTATGCCGATTTTACGAAATTATTTTTTACCGTGTATTCGAATTTCCCGAAGAACTTTATTTTCTGTTGAATGGACGTTAACATGGACTTCCCGTGATTATTTTTTTTTACGCTACAATAATTCCCATCGTTATATCAACGGACGAATTAAGCAAATTTGGTTACCGTTTTCGCAGAGACCTCGATTAATCGGCACTCGAATCGTGCCTCCTTGAGATCCAAATTTACGTAGAAGCCTGAAAATAGTTTCCAATCTTTCAGATTGTTGTGAGGAGATTATCGATTTTTTTTTTTTGTTAATTTTTTTATACTACCAAAAGGTCCGTTGATGGATTGAAATATATTTCCGTAGGGCGGACCATTCTCGATTTGTTCCACTTCGACTTTTCGAGTGATATTAATAGTAACACACTCTTCGTTCTGATAATTGAGCGGGTGGAAAGTGGGCGGTTCGTTTCCTGTCGGGAAACGCTACGAATATAATGTACACACATATATATCTATATATATTTTTTTTTATTCAGGAACTTCACGAATGATGTCTAATTGACGAGAAGCCATCGGTAGGAATGGCCGCATACAGTTCCGTCGTCTTGGGTGTCTGGGGTGTCTTCGTTCTAGTTTTAATTAAAGGTACGAATAAAATAAATCACAAAAGGTCATTTTTCTTAAAAAAAAATTTCGTCGCCTTGGAATACACGCTATGTTGTTTTGTATGGAATTTCTAAATCGACGATTAATCGTATTTTCTTTTATTCAAGAAACAAAACCCGTTAGCTGGGATGAGTGGTGGACGTACGACGGGATTTCCGGTAAGCAATTTTTTGTCTAGGCATTTTTTTTTTTTATTGATTTCTATCAATCTTGGTATTATTATATTTGCTAACGAGACAAATGTTCATTTTTCAGGTCCGGCATTTTGGGGCTTGATAAATCCCGACTGGTCCCTGTGCAACAAAGGCAGAAGACAATCGCCGGTGAATTTGGAACCCAAGACCTTGCTCTTCGACCCGAATCTTCAGCCTCTTCAGCTCGACAAGCACAGAGTCGGCGGTTTGCTCATAAACACCGGGCATGGGGTAGTTTTCGCGGTGGACAACAACACCCTACATCCGGTCAACATATCCGGTGGTCCGCTTAGCTACCGTTACCAATTTCACGAAATTCATATTCACTACGGTCTTCACGATCGCGTAGGTAGCGAGCACACTATCGACGGTTATGCCTTCCCTGCCGAGGTAATATATTATAATAATTTGATATCTATATTTTTTTTTATAATTATAATAATATGATAATAATTTGCTTATATATATATATATATATATATATATATATATTTAGGATAAAAGTGATGAATATGGCCCCCCACGATCAGCACGTAATTCATGGCATATGAACCGGGCCGTATTAAACACTCGTGCCCTAGATGCATATTTTACAATACGTATCAAGGAAAAATAATCGTTAGCGTGTCGCCGCGTCTATTTTGATTTGGACAAGTCGCGACGATTAAAAATCATTCTCCCGTAGTCAGGAAAAAACTCTTTTATATCTCGCATCACTCGTGAATTTCAGACCCACTATAATATATTATAATAATATGATATATATTTTTTAATAATTATCATTTGCAGATATACATATATATTTTGGATAAAAGTTATGAATATAATCCACTACAATCAGCACGTAAAACATAATATACTGACCGGGCCGTATTAACCATTCGCGCTCTATATATATATATATATTTTATAATCCGTATCAATTTTTAAAAAATCGTTATCGTGTCGCCGCATCTAATTACATTTGCACAAGTCTCAATTATTCAAAATCATTCTCTCGTAGTTCGCGAAACTCTTTTATATCTCGCGTTCCTCGTGAATTTCAGACCCACTATAATATATTATAATAATTGAATGTATACTTTTTAAGAATTATTATAAAATGATAATAATTTGCAGATATACATACATATTTAGGATAAAAGTGATGAATATTGCCCACCACTATCAACGTGTAAAGCATGGTATGTGAATGGGGCCGTATTAACCACTCGTGCCCTACATATATGTTTTACAATACGTATCAGAGCCAAAAAAATCGCTATCCTGTCGCCCCATTCATTTATATTTGCACAACTCTCGACGATTCAAAATTATTCTCTCGTAGTTCGCAAAAAACTCTTTTATATCTCTCGACCCTCGTGAATTTCAGAGCCACTAAAAAAACCTCGACCGCATAGTGTGCTGTGCTATTTTTCATGCTCTATAAATAGTTACTTTTATACCGTCGATAACTTTAAACGTTTATCCGGGTTTATACGAGAGTTGTAAAAGCCGCCGTTCCGTAAAATTGTTATTTTTGGCCCGAACTGTTTCGGAATGTTATTGGTGTATTGATAACCGTGGCAAATAATACTCGCATCGTGTCCACCGTTCCCCGTTCTATCGATAAAAAACAAAACAAAACAAAAACCAACACCGAGAGTTACAGTTACGATGAAATATCTGTTATGAAATTTTTCCCCTATCTATAATTTTTTTTGCCTCCAATAAATTTTTTTCTTTTTCATTCATATATTTTTTTTTCTCTTCTTTTTCGCAGATACAAATATACGGCTTCAATTCGCAGCTTTACAACAATTTCTCCGACGCTCTTCACAGGGCCCAGGGTATCGTCGCGGTATCTCTTCTCCTCCAAGTACGTGACCAATCTCGGCAGGCTTAACGCCCCATTATTATGCGTGCACGTACACACAAAACTATCTTCATCCTCGAGTTCCTCCCCCGACCTGTCGCTCCTTCCCGAAGCTCACCCTTCTTCTGTAACACGTAATACATAATACAGATGTATAGATATAGATACATGCACGCACATAGCGTGGCATGTACCTTGTCTTATCCCCCCGTGGCATCTGGCGAGGAGATCCACCGGGGCGATAAGTCATGAGGGGATGAAAAAAAAAGATATACCACTACAAGCGGCACCCTTCGTCCCGGATTGTCTTTCAGGTGGGCGACCTCTCGAATCCCGAGCTGAGAGTATTCACCCAGCAGCTTGAGAAGATAAAGTACGGAGGTGAGAGAGGGATGTCCCGTCTCATATCTGCACGATACATGTATATTCGTTTTCTTTTTTTTTTTTTAAAGAGATCTTGACGAAAATAAATCGTTCGGGGGAGCTGATAAGAGAAAGACGAAAAAAAATGAGAAAAAATGTGGCAGTAAATTATTATCGAGAGTGGGTCATTGGGACTCGGGGGAAGTATTTTTGTTTGTTTTTGTTTTTTTGTTTATTTTTTCGTCACGTATATAATTGAGGCGTGTGTAAATTTGCCGCAGGCGAGGTGACGAAGATCCAGCGATTCGCCTTGATACATTGTGTATATTCGTCTGTTTTTTTTTTTTTTTTTATGAGATCTTGACGTAAATAAATCGTTCGAGGGGGCTGGTAAGAGAAACGCGAAAAAAAAAATGAGAAAAAATGTGACAGTAAATTATTATCAAAAGTGGGTCATTGAGACTCGGGGGAAGTATTTTTGTTTCATTTTTGTTTTTATTTTATTTTTTCGTCACGTATATAATTGACGCGTGTGTAAATTTGCCGCAGGCGAGGTGACGAAGCTCCGGCGATTCACCGTGATAGATTGTGTAAATTAGTTTTTTTTTTATATTTTTTTTTGATTGAGAGATCTTGACGAAAAAGATCGTTCGGGGGAGCTGATAAGAGAAACACGAAAAAAATGAGAAAAAAAATGTGGCAGTAAATTATTATCGAGAGTAAGTCATCGAGAATCGGGGGGAGAATTTTTGTTTCATTTTTTTATTTTTGTATTTTTTTATTTATTTTTTCGTCACGTATATAATTGACGCGTGTGTAAATTTGCCGCAGGCGAGGTGACGAAGATCCAGCGATTCGCCGTGAGGGAGTTGCTGCCCGACACGAACAACTACATGACTTACGACGGCTCGACGACGATGCCTGCATGTCACGAGACGACCACGTGGATTATCATCAACAAACCGATATACATAACGAAGCAGCAGGTGAGAATTTTTACTACGCTTGACCGCTACCGTGTGCACGCCGGGCGATTGTCGGCGAGAGAATGAGCGGACCGAAGATGGGGCGAGCGTGAAAGAATGAAAAAAAAAAAAAAAAATTGTAATAAAAAAAAATACCGAGGGAGGAACGCATGAAGGAACGATAGGCTCGCACGAAAATTCTCGCACGAACGTGACGCTGCGGTGGGGCACGACGAGCCGGCCAATTACACGGCTAAAACGGTATCACGCGATCCTTAGGCATTTTACTCGGCAACGAACGGAGATTTGCGCGCCGCACGGTTCAATCTGTAAATATCTCGCGTTCTCGCGCGAAAGCGTGTCGGCAAAACTGCCCCTCATTGCGCACGGGGTTTTTGCATGAAAATCATGTTTCCTTTATTTTTATACATTTTTTTTTTTTCAGCTGCTCGGGTTACGGGAACTCGTGCAGGGAGACAGACGAGACACCATGGGGGCGCTGGGCAACAACTTTAGACCACCTCAGTCGCTGCACCATCGTCCGGTTCGAACGAATATTGATTTCCACGTGCCGCAGGTATCGAAACTTAACTTTAAGGAAATATCCCGAAGTATCGTGGAATATATTTGTTTCATTTATTTATTTATTTACGATTTTTTAGAGTTCGGATAACGATGGAAATATGAACATAAATATAGCATGTGTTAAGATAATGACATCGTGATTTATACATTTTTTTTTTTTTTTTTCAAGATTTTTGTTACAAGAACATGATATAGTTTTATTATTTTGTTTATTCGTATGCCGATTAGTTTCACGAGTCTGAAAACGGATCCATAAGAAAGGTTAGTCACGTCAGACTTTATATATATTTTTTTGCCAATGTCCGATTGACTGTGGGCTGAAACCGATGTCGGATTCGTATTCAGCGCGGCAAAATGCAATGATTGTAGAAAAATGTATCGACTTGTTCTGAAATTCTGAAATATTCAATATTACTAGTCTGCATTTTGTTTTAAATCTGCGCAATTTGATCGATCCAATGATCGTAGAAAAATGTATGCACTTGTTCTGAAATGTGTCGAATGATCATAGAAAAATGTATCTACTTATTTTGAAATGTCTGAAATATTCAATTACTAGTCTAGAATTTGCTTTAAATCTGCATAGTTTGATCGATCCAATGATCGTAGAAAAATGTATCCACTTGTTCTGAAATGTTTTCCTCCTCGCTCTCGATTCAATGTCTTGATATCACATTTTTTTACGGATAACCGTGTTAGGGATAACAAATCAGCGATTGATGTTTCGTACCACTCGATATGTTTATAATACGCGAGCGCGACTTTTATTCATTGTCACGACATAAATTACAGATATTATAGTCGAGTCGCTATTTCTCAGAAGTTAATAACTACGACAAATAATTTTATTTATTATATGCTGGCTTATAGTACTAATTATAATTGATCGCTATGAACTGCAAAAAAATTGTTTTGAAGCTCCATCGCATACCCTATCTGGTGTATTTTTTACTGTATACTAGCAGCGACTGCGCGCGCGATGTCTCGTGCATAAATTACTAGCCTGCATTATGCTTTAACCCTTCACGTACCGGATCCTCGTTCAACGAGGACCTAGAATTTGCCAAGACGCAACCTTCGAACGATTCGAATAATAAGTTAATGTGCTAAAAAAAATCTGTACAAATTGACAAACGTACCTTATAACGCAGAAGACAAACGCAGACAAACGTACCTTATAACGCAGAAGAAAATTCATGAAAACATCGATATCGTTTTTGTGCTCAAAAGAAGGCATTGTCTAAGGGTTGAATCTTGAAGGCTTGAATCTGCACAACGTGATCGATCAAACGATCGTAGAAAAATGTATCGACTTATTCTGAAATGTCTGAAGTTCCAAAATATTCAATTACTACTCTCCATTTTGCTTTAAATCTTTCTTCGTTCGATCGATCAAATCTGCACAATTTGATCGATCGAACGATCGTAAAACAAATGTATCCACTAGTTCTGCAATGTTTTGCCTCTCGATCTTGATTCAATGTCTTGATATCACAATTTTTTTACGGATAACCGTGTTGAAGCTGTAAATGTTGGGTATTGATGTTTATAATATCGAATGCTAAGAATCACAAGGGAGCATCTCACATCGTTTTACACTTTAAAGCATGTGGAATACGCTCTTGTGTTTCTGAGCCATCGATATCGTCGTGACACGCGAGTGCGACTCTGATTCATCGTCACGACATAAATTATGGATATTATAGATATTATAGCTCGAGTCGCTATCTCTCAGAAGTTAACAACTATTGTAACTGTTGTTTTACTATGTGCTGGCTAATAATACGCGTCGCAGTCGACTGCAGTTGCTTGTCAAACATCAGATTCCGGCCCGTATCGGCAGACAATCAGAATGCTTTTGTAAGGGACAACAATACATCGAAAATTCGAGGTGGTTTAATCACGATTTTTTTTGAAGAGGGAAACACGATAGACTTTTGCGAGATTCCATCGGGATGCACAGATATGGATGTTTACACATATGGAAATCATATCTGTTCCACAGATATGGAAATTTCACTATAATTGACTATAAAAATCATGTATACATTTTTTTCCATTTCGTCCTGTAAAGACTGCATCTGATGTATTTTTTCCGCTGATCACGAAACTGACAAATACCGAAATTCGCTTTTCAAGAAATTTGCCAATAATCGACAAAAATCGTCAATGCATTTTTTTTCACATTTCATCCTTTTAATACTACGTCTAATGTATTTTTTTCCGTTGTAACGAAATTGACAAACATCGTAGTAATTGGCTATAAAACTCATCTATAAATCTTTTATTCTTCGTATTTTATACTTTTACGACTATATCTGATGTATTTTGTTTGCCCTCTGGTCACGAATCTGCCAATTGTTTTAGTCCTAGCTTAATATTCGATGTGAAAACTCGTTAAAAAAATGCATAAATATGCAATAAATTTTTACCGGTTTTAGTGGTGTTATTAACTTTAAAATTTGTTTATCTTTACAATGCAGGATAAGAAGAAATGTCCGACGATGAACATGAACATCTATTATAAAGGTGAATAAATTTATCTGCTATATAATAATTTTATCCGTCAGCTTGGCTCGATACTAACGATTATTGAATTTTTTCAGCGAACAGCTGGGATACTACTAATTAGCCAATCGAGGCCGAGGATGCTTTCGATCGAATTCCACACAACTACGCTTTTCCACGAGAGAACTTGGTCTTCGCTGTATAAATAACGTGAGAAAGAAGATAGCAAGGCGAGGAAGAGCGAGGAATGAAATAAAGATAATTAAATAAAATAATTTAAAAGAAAGAAAAAAAACAATCGACATATCAACACGCGCGTGTGCGGGACGACAGCGCGGAAACCAAACAAGATATCGTTATTTGGTGGAAACGTGAAGAAAAAAAAAGAAGTAAATAATAATAATAATAATAACGTGGGGGATTGAGTTTCGGGGATTGTGCACGGAGGATTTTTAATCGCGCCTGCCTGTGCGAATATCAGCAAATCGCTTCGTTGTAAAACTAATTAGACGTGAACTGCCAAGTATGTTTCAAGTAAAGAAAACGAAACAAAAAAAAAAAAGCAAAAACAAAAAAAAAAGAGAGAAACGGAAAACAGACACAAAACGATAACCTATAGTTACGTTAGCCGATTAAAGTAACGTATAAGAGTATATATGATATATGATTATATACGTATATCGAATAACTATTGAAAAAAAAAGCTATGACTATCGTGGCCTGCGTGGGTGAGATGCGACTATGTATAAAAAAAGAATAAGAAGAAAACGCTGAGAAGAACAACAACAAAAATTCATACACACAAACGAAGATTAACAAAAAAAAAAAAGAAAAAAACGTACACACGCAACACACAAAACATACAAGCGCGCGCGCGCTCGCGTATGCGTATACAATTATCGAATGAAAAAGTTTATACTATATTCTTGTAATAAAATCTATGAAAAAATGTACCAAAAAGATACTCTGCGGAGTTGCGATGTCAGCCTACCCGACAATTTAGAGCCCGACTTTCTCTATAAAAAAAAAAAAAACTCCATAAAGTAAAGCAATTACAAAATTGCCGCAGCCGCTAAATCGTGCACGATCGGTGTAAGTCACCGCTCTATCGAGCCCGCTCCACACGGGCGGAGCAACCGAGTCCCCTCAATGTTTTGCCATGTGTACGACGGCTCGCTATGAATAATCATGGCGAGGGTCGTGCAAGCTGCGACGAAGAGATTTAGGACGGAATAATAGACGGATTGTCTCGGAGCTATAGAATCCTTCAAACTTCATCGCGCCCTCCCGGTCTCCGTGTCAGCCTGTTGCTCCTCAAGAATCCGCTTAATCCGCGTTGCCGATTCGCCGCCGCAGCGGAATCCTCGAAGATGTTTGTTCCCGAGCCTCCCGTCACGCCGCGGACACACATTTCACTGATATATGCATCGGGGTACATGGATATATGGATTGCAGTTTGCGAGCGAGATTCTGGAGCACATATGTACACATAGTATAATGCTTGTTATACTCCAGCCATACTTGACCGCGCCGATAAAACAGCCAGATGCGGTAGCCACTCGTGGCCACCGTCGGAGGGTAGGAGGAGGTCGGCCACCGCGTTAACTCGCCTCAAAGCATGATCGATCGGACTATTAATATTCGCCCACGCCAGCAGAGTCGAGCGCGGGGGTTAATTATTTCCCTCGACCGGGGCCACTTTTCCCCGAGACCCAAATCGTCCCTCGGAACGATCCAATTTCTCTTCGCTGTAAAAAAAAAAAAAAGAAAAAAGCTTCGGCAACGCTTATGACGATCCGGCGTATAACAAACTCCACATATCGGCAGTTCCACCCCCCGCCCGCTCATACATATAACAGAACTATAATACCGAATGGCTTTCCGGACGTTTTATTTTTCTCTTCCTCCACCTCAGCTCATACCCCGAAACCGTACCCCCGATTCGCTGAAGTGTAGAAATTTCTATATCGACGTGTAGGTAATTGCGGATTTCGATCGAAAATTCCCTCCATCCCCTGCCACCAAACTACCCTCGAATCGAGTCGTGGAATTATTATTATAATTTTTTTTATTACATTTCTTTTCCTCCCATTCGATTAAAATCTTCGCCGCGGTCGGGGGCTTGAAAAAATCTCCCCTCGAAGCCCGCCGAGGTACGGAGGCTTGTAGCTTAGAAATATGAATATTCCGTGAAATCCGAGTAACAGCAACGTCAGCGTCCCAAAGGATTCTTTGCCGTTCCATAACAGCTAAACGGGGGGCGGGCAGGGGGCGGCTGGTTTGGGGGTTGTCAGGGTTGAGGCGCAGTGACAGAGGTGAAGAAAAGGTGAGAGAGGGGGGGGGGATTCTCGAATGCTCCGGCGGAGAACAGGAAGCGGAAGATCCCTCTCCGCGTCTCGGGAAGGCTCTTGCCGCACGGCTTTTCGAGGGTGGTTGGAGGCATGGTTCGAGGCGTCGAGGGAAGTGAGCGAGACGCTGCGAGAGGGTTGTGCAGCGTGCGCGCTGAGAGTTTCCTCTCACCGAGGTAAAGTTCCCCCACCCCCCCTCCCCCCCCACCCCGCACCCCCGGTTGGATTCTCTCTATCTTCAGAGCGGAGGACGTCGATCGTGTGCGCGGCCTCGAGGGTGGGAGAGTCAGCGGATTTCATTGAACGCCGGTGGAATTCGACGGTGCTGCTGCGCGCGCGAGCCCTTCCGCCTTGGTGGAAGGAGCGAGCGGAGCCGGGTAAAGGGTAGTTCGCGCGGAAGGGTGAAGGGGCGCGGGAGGGGGTGAAGGGTGGGGGGGGCACAAACGGCTGTGCGGGAATACCGACGGAGGGAAGGCGGGTGGAAGGCGACGGAGCGTCGAATCGGGGGGGAGAGGAGAACCGCACGTAGCTGGAAACCAGCGGGAGAAAGCGCGGAGACGGGGTTGCGAATCCCTGGTGAGCGCGTCTGCTCCGCTCGGTGTGGATACCTCTCGCGCTTAGTCGTTGCTGCGGCAAATCTGCGGGTCCACGCGCTCCCGACCGTGAAACGTACTCTCCTCTCCCGAAGAAAAATTCCGCCGAGGGCCGGTGTTCTCGCACCGGAAAGAACGGTGCAAAGAAACGGAAAGGCTTTAATCCACTGGTTCACGGTACTCTGCGCTCAATCGTCCAGGATATTGCGATCGGGATTCTGGATATAAGAGTAAATAGAGAGTAACGATGAAAATAATATAGAGGGAGACGGGGGTGAGAGGAATCGTATTCGATATATAATTGCGAACGGGGGGGAGGAGAGTAGACCGGTATGGGGCGCTGCACCCGGCCTGGATTAGGGTGTCAGAAACATCTTCGCCGATAAAAGACGGCCAAGGCTCCGACAACGTGAGCGCCTCGTGCTTCAAAAACGTGACGGTATATCCCGAGTTTCTTCCAACCAATCTATATATATATATGTATAAATCTATATTTATATATTTATATATGTATAGATCTATAAATATACAATTATATAAATATAGATCTATATTTATATATTTGTATATTTATAGATCTATATTTATATATTTATCTATATATACATATATAAATAAATGTATTTATATATTTATGTATATATAGATATATGTATATATATATATTGGAAATACATAACAGACGAATCTGCGACGAGTGACTCGCGGTCGAGGCGGTATCGGATGGTGTGCGGATCTGGCGAGGACCTCGAGGAGCCCCGGGAAGACACTCGCGGCGGCGTGCTTAACGCCGGACTAAGCGGCGATTCGCTGGACCGTGGTTGGAAGTTGCTCTCATCGCGGTGGTATTTGTATGTCACTCATTTATCGGGGAATCAACGGCGAGGAGGGAAACCGAGAGGGCGAGCGGCCGAGAGGAACGGCGTCGGGAGACATCCGTACGCCGACGCACGCCGCGCCGGAGGACCTCTAGATCAAGGCTGTTTCCACTGCGAGACACGGACACACACAGACCGGAGTGGAGGTCTCTCATTTTCTCACTCCCTCGCAACCCTCCGTTATCTCTACTAACCCAACCAACCCTCCTTCACAACTTACAAACCACCCCCCAACCCCCACCCCCCACCCACCTCCGGAGGTTCCCTCAACGCCCCCCTCTCCACCGGCTGTACACCTCGCTCGTCCTCACGTTTTTCGCGCAACTTCCTCTCGATATTCCGCTGGTAGAAGACCAACCACCGAGAGTGGACCCTCGAGGGACCTCGAGCTACCGTACGTGCTGCTATTACCGAGCGAAGCAATCCGGCACCGATATATTCCGTGATTGATTCTCGCGAGATGTACCGGAGAAAAAAGAAGTGAGGGAAGGTTTCATTTTTTTTTTTTTTTGTTGGGTTCATTTTTTTTTCATTTTTTTTACCTTATTTTATTTTATTTTATTTTTTTTATTTATTTTTGTATTTTTTTTTTCATTTATTTTTTTTTGTTCCTTTACTCTCCGCCCGCCGCGACGTTTTTCTCGCGACGTTCGCGAAAAGCGGCTTATCCCGTCAGCGCGGAGTGTCGACGGGCACGACAGAGTCCCGGTGGCTTCGCTCGTCGCGAGTGAGAAACATCGAGACAGCAGGATTTCACCCCCTTCGCTTGAGTGACGGGTAAGCTTTTCTCGCGACATATTTATGAATATATAGAGACAGTCTGTTCTCGATTCTGCCGATGTGCATGCTTTCGTACGTCGCGTGATATTTTTATCATTTTTTTTTTTTTTTTTTTTTTTTAGTAACTCGCTATCAATTTTATCGGATGTTTATTTTACGACATGATTTTATTCAATTTCTCCGGTGGTCCCGAGGCGGTTCGGGCTCGGAGGAATTTTTTCCACGCGATCGTCCGTCAGGCTCCTTTTCCCTATCGGGCCAATAACGATATCGAAACCCCCTCGATAGCCGCCCACCCCCCCCCCCCCCCTCCCTCTCGCCGGATATAATGGACATCATTTAGAGTGGATTGATGCGATCTGATATTCCTTTATAGCTCTACTCCGGCACTTCGAGTCCGCGGAAAGATCAATATCTGTACGAATATCAGAGAGAAAATGGGCATGAGGAGAGACCGAGGGGTGAGGGAGAGAAATTTTATGTCGCAGGTTACCGTTGCGGCCTGGCTTATGGCCCTTACACAGCGGAGTGGGCTTGTTTGTTTCGTGTTTTATAAGGCTCGCTCTCCCGTTCCATCCCTACCGACATCCCACGCGAGATCGAACGTCCCTCGGGCTTACACGCGTATCGTGTTGTATCTGATACACCTATCGGCGCATCCTATACATCATTCCCTCCACCAACTCCACACACACACACACATACATACATACATACATACATACATACATACATACGTACGTACATACGTACGTACGTACATACATACATACATACATGCATACATACATATATATATTATATGTATATATATATGTGTCACTCCATATATATATATATATATATATATGGAGTGAGACGGTTCATTGACAGTGTACATGTAGAAACAGATTAAACTACCGGTCAACGACCGTTGATTGGCGGTTACCGTGGTCGAGGGAAATATAGGAACGGATAGATAGGGGAAGCCCGGAGAGCCCCTATACGGTTCCGACACTCGAGTCTCGAGTGCGCTCAATGTAAATAGTAGAGTTGGTCAGTGACTGGTCAGACGGGAACTCCGCCAAACGACGTGGGGAGGCTCAGGGGAGATCGGGCGAGGGAGGTCTCTGAGTAATTGCGCCTAACCGGTTCGAACCCTCGCTCACCCCCCTCGCGGCGGACTCTTCCGTTCGGTTTCGAATCTCTTGGACAATTAGAAATTCAGCAAATATTAACTTCATTCCCCAACCCCCAACCTCGCTCGGTTTTAACACTGCGGAGAAGAAGTTTCTCGCGATAGTTTATAGAGGTCGATTCGGGGGGGATTATCGAAGTCTTCATTCAAATGGCAAAGTTTAAACGAGGGAGGGAGCGCGAGGGCCTCTTGAACCGAGTTATACCTCGCGTTAGCCCAACTCCAAAGTTTAATGGGTAAAACCAATACTGGGGGTTTTTTTTTTTTTTTTTTTTTACTGCGCGCTCTTCCGAGCAATTGGGAAATCGGAGGGTATAACGGTGTTTGTCATTCGGGGAACGTACTCCTAATTCGTAATGTACCTATTACCGTAGTGTCGGAGACGTTCAACCCCTCTATGGTGCCCGCCGGGTTTGGCTTCTCGACGGGGGAGTGGAGGGGCAAAAACGTTAATTGAAAACTGTACCGTTTCCGGTACAATACAAACGATTTAACCCACTTACCGGCACCACATTGCTCATTCGATTATCCCGGACGCTGTGTGTTACCTCATTTGCTCCGTTTCGTAAATCTATTGTTTAATTCGTAAACAACCTCGTTTGTCGCATTGTGTCCGTATACGTGTATAAATATATATATATATATATATATATGTGTGTAGATATATAGAGCGTTTGAATAACAATCGCTGATTAACGCAATTACGATTCATGTAAATATAACCCTTTGCAAGGGAACCTGCAGTTTTGGATGGTTACATCCGGGTTGGGGGAAACACGGGAAAAATAAAAAAATAAAATTGCTTGTGTGCCAAATACTAGAGGGTAAAAAAATAGTACATTTTATGTACTCGAACTTGAAGTGTTTATGCAAAAACTGAAATATTAAATTTAATGGACAATTGTAATGAAAAAATAATATACTTTCTCATTAAAGTTGAAGTCATTTTGAAAAATTAAAATATGTTTATAGTAAAATTAATGTAAATTATTGTAAATAAAGTATTTCCAATGTTTTTGATACACTCAACATTAATTTCTCGTCACAAATATACATGAAATTTAATACACCAGTTTTTTCATAAAAACTTCCAGTCCGGTACATTAAATTACATATAAATTTGTTTTACAGTGATATATATGTTGTTGCGTCACGATTTAGTTATAACTTTTACAATTTCTTGTGGTATGGACGAAGTTGCGGAGAATAGTTTATGATAATATGTTAATGTTTGAATATCGAGTAGATTCGTTAGAAGACAGCGGGGCAAAATGGGACTGCGGGGCAAAACGGAACAGACGATCGGGATTCATCGATGGGGCAAAATGGGACGTCCTGAAATTGCGTTTTTAAAAACGCATTTTTTCAATAATTTTAGGACATCCCATTTTGCCCCATCGATGCATCCCGATTGTCCATTCCGTTTGGCCCCGCTCTCCCATGTACTTGGAAGTAGGATATAGAGTAATTTTTTTTCCTCTTTTTTTTTACATTAAGCGGATTTTTTCTTTACATTCTTTTTTTTTTGCATTAAGCGAATTTTTTCTTTGCATTCCCTTTTTTCATTCCACGATCAAAAAAAGCATTCAAAAACTCAAAAGCAAGGTCCTCGTGGAATAACGGAAGAGCGACAAACGTGATCGCTATTCCGATCAAGTTATTATCCTCATAGGATTTTATTTTTTTGTATATATAAAACTCCCAGCTAATCCGTCTTTTTATCCGTCGCACGGCGTTCCAATTGAATCCTCGAAATCCCTCCGTCGGCGTGCAAAACGTCGAAATAAATTTCATTTTCCCAACGAATTTTTTTCGTTTTCTCTCTCGCGAATGCAGGTGTATCGCTCTACCGAGAACGTGAATATAAAATCATTCCCCGTTGCTTTGATTGAAGCCTCCGGGGGTTTTCGAAAAGTTTACATACATTTTTACCCATTTTTATATTTTTTTTTCGTTTGTTTTTTAATCCCCCCCTGAAATTCATACGCCAGCCTGATTCGCCTCGGTGAAAAATTTGCATCCCTCGTCGGGTGTGGGTAATCGATGTTCTGTCGACTCTTAATTTATTGCGAGAACGAAGAGAGAGGGACCGAGGAAAAATGCCTCGTGTGTCGAACCCTGTTTTTTTTTCCTTTTTTTTCGACGCGCTCGAGCCCACCCCAGTGTGCGGTGGCTGGTTATATACTCGACGCTCTCACGGCTGTACCACGGCTCTCCACCTTCCCCTAATGCCCTCGTGATCGATGCGCTCGAGACCGCTCCGACCGGCTGTGCTCTGGCTGCCGCTACTCCTGCTGCTGCTGCTGCTGCGGCTGCTGCTGTTGGCAGCGGCAAAGCCGTATGAAAGGCGGCAGACGAGGGCATAGACTCCACTTCAGGGTTCAGATTTGTTGTCGATTAGCCACTCGAAACGACGCCGCACACTCCGCGATACATCCGCGATCTTCGTTTCATCCCCACAACTATATATGCATACACATATGTGGATATATATATATATAACATGTATATATGTATGTATGTATATATATATGTATGTATGTATGTATGTATGTATGTATGTATGTATGTATGTATGTATGTATGTATGTATGTATGTATGTATGTATGTATGTATGTATGTATGTATGTATGTATGTATGTATGTATGTATGTATGTACGTACGTACGTACGTACGTACGTACGTATGTATGTATGTATGTATGTATGTATGTATGTATGTATGTATGTATGTATGTATGTATGTATGTATGTATGTATGTATGTATGTATGTATGTATGTATGTATGTGTGTGTGTGTGTGTGTGTGTGTGTGTGTGTGTGTGTGTGTGTGTGTGTGTGTATGTATGTATGTATGTACGTATGTATGTATGTATGTATGCATGCATGCATGTACGTATGTATGTATGTACGTGTGTATGTATGTATGTGTGTGTGTGTAAATGCTTTTCCGTGCACGTACATCGGTAAGCTCGGTCGCTCTCATCGCGCCCTTTCCGGGCCCGCTTTATCCCTCCTCGGCATCAAGCCTGCACCCCGGTTTAGTTGTTCGTCGCGAGTGCAAGGGCTTTCCAGTCTCCTACCGCTGCTCTCGGTTACATTGCATCCTCGTTTCCGTGCCATAAACCGCGAAGCGAGATAACGCGTATTTCAATGCCGAAACCTACCCGCCCGCCCACGTCCTACGTCGCGCCCCTCCAACCAGTCGTATAATCCTATTTAGAATTGAGCGATTCCATTGAACATTCAACGGACGACGCGGCACCACCTGTTATTTTCGTTCCGATTATCCTGCCCGCCCTGTGTCTGCAAACCTATGGATCGCATCGCCGCACCAGCTCACCTCTATGCATCCACTTTCAAAGGCCGATTACCTTTTCTCCATTTTTCTTTTTTCATTTTGTCAATTTTTTTGTAACACCGCTTTTTTTGTCTCCGAGGTTTCGTAATTGGACGCGAGAAAAATTGAGGGTGAGAACGAGAGAAAAAAAAATTGAATCGTGCTTTCTTTCAGGTGGAGATAATTGGTGGATCGGTGGGGGGCGATGTCGTAACGACGAGGAACGGAACCGGAGTTGGACTCGCGTATTCAGAGCCGAAGATGAGAGCTTTCGTCGGGCACTCGTGCGTCGTAACACGCTCCATCGGAGGACTTCCGCTCGCGGCCCGGGCCTGAAGTGTCCCCGCGGAGAAGATGAGAGAGTCGGCGTGCGAGTTTCACCGTTCTTGCCGGAGAGCCGGAGCGTCAAAGGGAGCGGTTCTGGGCGAGCGGGGACTCTGAGGAGCGAGAAACGTCGTCGCCGCCGCGGGGGGCCCCCCCGAAGAGGTATGAGGTGAGTATGGCGAGGAGCTCTATGCGATGCGAACGGTCGCGGTTTTCCGAAACGGTCGCCGAAGCAGTTCCGATCAAACGAATTCGCCACTCGCCGTCGAAATGTCTGAAGCCCCGCCGCGCGACCCCCCTCGAAACCGCGCGACTACCCCCCGTGCGAGAGCCCGAACCGCAACGCGTATGTTTCACCCCACGTTGGCTTCTCCGCGTTCTCCGGCGCTACCGCGACGCCGCTCGCGCCCTCGCACTCTCCTCGCTTCCGGTCCTCGTCCCACTCTCGCTCCGGCGAACGGCAACGAAGCCTCCGCAAACCACTCGTATATACCGAGCAGTAATTAATGGCGTTGGAAGTAATTGGACAGCACTCGCAACGCCACTTCTCCACACGATCATCCTTCGTGTCTCGTGGTGATTTGTCGCTCGTTGAAGCAGAGGCCTCTCTCTTTCCGCTGTATGTTCCGAGCACCACCTCCAACCCCCCCACCCCTCCCCCACCCCCTCCCGATCGTCTCCTCGTAAACCGCAATTTGTCATCGTATACCACTCGTTTTCCTCATCGCACACACGTAGCGCACGGAAACGAGGGGGACGGAACCACGCAGCCGGAAGGAGATAGAGAAAACCCGGCGCACGGAAAATGGTTCTTTTTTTTTTACTCTTCCTTCGAGCCCGAGCCAAACTCGCGAGGCAAAGCCTCGGCGGAGAAAATATTAAAGAAGCTCGCACGTGCGCCAATCTTTTTTCCAACGCGACGCGGAGAGAATCTTCTTTGGGTTGGGGGGAGATTCAACTTTCCTTGGGGTTTTCTGGGAGCGCTTTGTTGCTTTCATTTTTAATCTTTGTTTCGTCGCGTGAAGATTTGGTATTTTTTTTTGTTTTTTTTTTTTGTATAGTCGGGAAGTGCTCGGGTACCTTTCGAGAAGTATTCGCAGGACGCTTTTTTCTTGGGATTTAACCCTTTAGATACCGGGGACCATGTCTTCTTTTAAGCACACAAACGATACGAATGTTTGTAATAAATTTTCTTCTCCGGTATCGAAAAAACAACACTTCAAGGTACGGCTGTGAATTTTTTCAGAATTTTTTTAACACGTTAACTTGTTAGTCGAATCGGTCGAAGGTTGCGTTTTGGCAAATTGTGGGTTCTCGCTGAGCGAGACACCGGTACGTGAAGAGTTAATTGTATGTAGGGTTTCATCCTTTAGGTAAATTTATAGCGGTTATTGATAATCCTTGTTTAGTCGCATTAACAGTATTTTTATACAGTCGAAAAGTCCTCGCGTACATTTAGAGAATTATCCACAGAATTTGTTTTATTTTCTTTGGATTTATTTGTATTTAAGGTTTCGTCCTTCAGGCAAAATTGTATCAGGGCTTTCTGAAATGGCACGTTTATCCCGGACTCTGAAAAAAAATGTGGCAGTGGTGCTGGAACAATAGAGTCAAATGTATAGAGTAAAACTGGTGAATTTGGCCCAACGCGGTAAGATGAACCATTGCGTGAGGACACAAATTCGGATTTAAAAAAATCTAAAACTTCGTTCACTTACTTGCATTGATAACACTGAGGTATTTTAAGTGTTAAAGCTTGTCTATGCGATTTATAACTATCACGCGAATGTCCCCGATTTTCATAGACCACCCATAGTTCGGCAATATGGACCACCCGTGGTTGGGCAATATGGACAGCTCTTTTATCTTATTACAATAGTGAAATTGATTTAATTTCCATTAAAACCGGAAGTTCTGAAGAAACTTGAATCCAACTCTCGGTGTCCGATGCCTAAATATTTCATTGGCAGGCCTTTATAAAGGGTGGTTTAGGGTACCTATTCTTTCCACTAAAAATTGGATTTACGTCCGGGTGTGGAAGATACAATCCCAAACTTTTTAATGGCCCATATTCACCAATATTACCCTACATAAAAAAATCATGTCTCAAAGTGCGCTCAATTTTAATATTTAAAAAAACGACAATGTCTATAATTCCCGGTAAAAACTTTTCTAGACCATCCGCAACGACTTAAGGACTTACTCCACAGTAAATGGGTAAAAACCCATGCATATTTCATGATATTTTTCTCGGAAAATATACGCTTTGTCGATTTTATTTTTTTAGGGAGGAAGGAGGATACATTAAAGAACATTTAGGCATTTTTTCACTCAATTTTATTGTTATGTATATTTTTATCGGTCGGCATATACCATTTTTTTTTTAAGTTCCTTCGCGGTGTCTCGGATTTCAACTTGTCACTTTATTAGAAACAAAATTTTGTAATGCTTTCTTAACGATTGTTATATAACGCGGTTCTTAATGAGGGGAAATAAAAAACGAAATTGCCAAAATGGCGGCCATTTGACAAAAGAGGTTTTTCTCCATTTTTCAATACTTTGAATAATTTTTTAAACGATTTTTTATCATTTTAGAAAAATATGAGACCGTCAAGGACTAAAAAATCTATTGAAGTACGTCCGTAAAAATATTCATAAAAATTGATCAACCAATATTCCGCATATCAGGAACATCTTGAAAATCACATTTTGAGAAAAAAACCTTCAAAGTTCGGCCGCATCGCCACGTTCCACATAACAGTCTCCAACTTTCGTAATTCGTTGAATTTCGACATAAAAATTTAACAAAATATTCTTGACACTATAAACAATTAGAAGAAAAAAAATCGATATTTTACTATGGCGTAAGTCCTTAATTGGACTCAAAAGTTCCCCCATACGCACCACGACGAACCAAGACTCATCCCACCCACTCTTCCCCTCCTCCACAAAAAAAAACCTCCATAAATAAAGATAACAATAAAAAATCCAGGTAAAGGACGCGAGCGGACCTTGGTATGGAGCCTGCCTGAGCGTAGCAGGAACAGCTCTTCGGTGCCCAAGAGAAAATTTCAAAAAGTCGAAAGTGATATGCACGAGCGTGAAAGTTCGCGGGTGCCGACCTGCAATGTTAGACAGAGGCGTCGGAGGAGTCAGAGGCCGGAAGTCGCCGAGAGGCTCGCGATCGTTGGCCACCCACCGGAGGATTGCTGCGCGGTCGTTACGTTGGAGAAGAAGAGGAACCCATTGCGCGGAAGTATCGTGCCGGCGTTACTGTTGCTCATCGGCAGCTGCGCTTTACAGTCGCGAGCGGCGGCGTTTCCGGACTGGACGGATTGCCCGGCGGTGTGCAAGTGCAAGTGGACATCCGGCAAGAAGACGGCGCTGTGTCCTGACGCGGGTCTGACGACGTTGCCGGCCTCGTTGGATCCGGACATGCAGGTGCTGGACCTGTCGGGAAACCGAATCCCAGCGCTGCAACCGGACATGTTCAAGCGAGCGGGTCTGGTGAATCTTCAGCGGGTGTTCATGCGAAACGCCGGAATCCACCGTATCCACGCGGACGCCTTCAGAGACATGGGAATCCTGGTGGAGGTCGATCTGTCGGACAACCACGTGAAGAGCCTCGACCCGGAGACGTTCAGCGGCAACGCGAGACTGAGAATCCTGATCCTGAGCGGGAATCCGATCGGCACGCTGAGGTCGCACCAGTTTCCGGTCCTTCAGCACCTCCGCAACCTGGAGCTTCAGAGATGCTCGCTGGTGGAGATAAGCGGCTCGGCGTTCGCGCGTCTGACGGGCCTGGAGTCGCTGAAGCTGGACGGCAACCAGCTTGAGTACCTTGAGACCTCGGTAATAACGAGCCTGCCGCGTCTGATGACGCTCACGCTGGAGGGCAACAGATGGAGCTGCGACTGTCGTCTGCGAGGGCTGCGAAGCTGGCTGATACCGGACGGCTCGCCCAGGAAACTCTACGGAACGCCGCAGAGCTGCTGGGGACCGGCGAGGCTGCGCGGGCGTCTCTGGGAGGACGTGAAGCCCTCGGAGTTCGCGTGCGGACCGGAAGTCTTCGTGCTGGCGAACAGCGTTCAGGAGGAGGCGAACGGAAATCTGAGCCTCGGTTGTCTGGCGAGCGGCGATCCCGAGCCGGAAGTCTGGTGGCAGTTCAACGGCGGTGCGCTGAACGCTAGCAGGGTCGAGCAAGCGGTCGCGGGTTACCAGGCGGGTCATCAGGCGAACGAGCTCAACGTCGAGGCGAGGCCCTCGGGCAGGATAATCGAGAGATGGAGCAATCTGACGATCTACAACGCCAGCGAGGCCGACGCCGGCGAGTACGCCTGCTCGGCGAAGAACGTCGCGGGGATTGCGAGGGATTCCGTTAATATCGTTGTGCCGAGAGTCTTCAGCGCGCCGACCCTCTCGCAGACGGATAATTGGTACTTGTGGGTCAGCCTCGCCGGGGGCGGAGCGGCGGCGCTCTGCGCCTCGGTCTCGGCGGTCGTCCTGGTTCTCTGCCTCTGCGGGAGCGCGCGACGGAAGAGGCGGAGGGAGAAAGTCAAGCTCCAGGGCAGCGGGAGCTTCGGGGACCAGGAGAAGAAGCTGCTCGATCTCTCGGTGACGACGACGACCGCCGGAAGCGGAAACGGCAACGATCGCGGCAGCGGCCACGGCAGCATCGCCGAGACCTGCAGCCCCGGCGACCTCGAGCTGACGGAGCGCGGCTCCATATGCGACCCCATCGGCGCGGCGAGCGTCACCGTCGAGAGGCTGCGACCGGAGTGCAGCGTCCCCAGCGCCATCCGGGCCATTCCCTGCGCGAACATATTTCCACCGCCCCCGCCGGAGTTCACGACCGGCGTTCTTCCCGCTGGCATCTTCGGCAACATATTTATATCCGTCTCGCTGCCCCAGGACGGCGAACGATGCTACCCCGACCTCCTGGACATCCCGGTCCACGGCGCCGTCCTGGCCGACAAGTACACCGGCAATCCTCACGCTTCCTCGTCGTCCATGATCTCGAGCTTCGCGACGCTTCCGCGACGATCGCTCCGATCGAACTGCGACCTCGGCTCACCATACGACAACATGGGACCTCGCGTCACCGCAACCGGAAGCTCGACCTTCTCGCTCACCGACGACCTCCCACTTTCCCCACCGCCGCCGCCGCGGATCATCAAACCTCCGATCGAATTCGTTTCTCTGTAGAGTTACGGAATGAGGGGCGAGATCGGAGGGGAAAAATAATTTTTAATAATATATGTAGAGAGGAAAGAAAAAAATCATACATAGACATATGGAGAAGGGTGAAGAAGAAAATAATACACAAAAAAAATACTGAGAGAGAAAATCAAAAGAGATACGTAAGTTTCATTCTCACATTTCTGAGATATTAAGACCCTCCCTTGGTCCGCATGCGAGATGATCGCCCGAATGTTATTACTCTGAAAAAAGTTTTTTCGCTTGATTGTAAACGAGAGCGTGCGAGCGTGAGCGTCACTTTATTCCCACCTTACCTTAAACTTTTATGAAAAAAAAAAAAATGAAATAAAAAAAAAACTTTTACCTTCTAGTCGCTAAAAGAGAGTATGATCGTCGGGGAGCCAGTGTAAATATTTTCACGTGAAAAAGAAAATTCTTCGTACTTTAACGATTAAACTTTCGCGCCCCCTCGGAGGCGAGCGAGGGAGGAACGGGAACAACTTAATTTTCCGCTTTCCGTTCCTCCGCTGCGGAGATGATTGAGAGGAGGCCAAAGAAAATTTACAACAAATATATATATATATATATAAAATAAAAAATAAAGTGAGAGAATAAGAGAGAAGGAAAACCTTGTATCACTAGTTTGTTAAAAATCCTTACCTGTGTACATATTTGTTATATTATACATGAAGAGCTACAAAAACAAACAATTACGCGTAGTCGATAAAAAAAAATCAAAACAAACAAAAAGAGGCACGCGAGTGCGCAGATAAGAGGACATCATAAATCGGTATTTATTATGAACGCTTTGTCAATTAATAAAAACCATTGAAAATTTTATATGGTGTGACTTATTGTTCGTTTATCGGCCCGCATTCGCTGATCCGAAAATTTGCTTATTCATTGTTTTATTTTTCCCTTCTTTTTTTCAGGTTTTAACGAGCGTGCAGTACAATCTGATTTAACGCACGCTGGATAACTGGGCCTGGACGTAGCACGTACTCCATTCTCGAAAATCCATGCTACGTTTTAATTGCAACGCTCTATATTGCGAATGCTGTGATTATACATGACATGTGTTGTGGAGCGAGGGGGAGAGAGGTGAGAACAGTCGAACTGCAGTTCGTGTATACGACAACGATATAGCGGTAGAATGTCGGACAGTTCGGCCGCGGTTACGGTCGGCAAGAAGAATAAAATCGATCGGTAAAAGTTTTTTCACACGTTTGCGCGGGCTTCGTTCCCCTAGAGGGAAGTTGCCGCTGGTTTGTAGCCAATCGTCCCGGGATCCTTGTTCGCATCGCACGCCGTCGGTCAGCGTTCGCCACGTTCAGTTTTACTTTTTTTCTTTTTTCTTTCCCTTACGAGTTTACGCTGTTCGCGGGGATCTCGTGGTCGACCTCGCGGACCAGCCTCGGAACGATGTTGCGACCCGGTTGTTGCTCCAAACTCGCCAGATCTGGAATAACACGCGATTCGAACTTTTCAAATATTCATCGATGGATTTATCGGTTTTTTACGCATCATTTTTTCCAAATGTTTTGAATTTTTCAAGTCTTTAGGTTTTATTCCAAGTCTTAGGTTTTTTCAAGCCTTTAGATTTTTGTATCGAGTGTTTAGATTTTTTATCAAATCTCTAGATTTTTTATCAAATCTTTAGATTTTTTATCAAATCTTTAGATTTTTTATCAAATCTTTAGATTTTTTATCAAATCTTTAGATTTTTTATCAAATCTTTAGATTTTTTTATCAAATCTTTACATTTTTTATCAAATCTTTACATTTTTTATCAAATCTTTACATTTTTTATCAAATCTTTACATTTTTTATCAAATCTTTAGATATTTGAAAAAAAATACAAATATTGTTTAAGAATACCTCTTGCGGCGAAGAGCACTGCCCAAGGACCGTCGATGGGTTGATTGCAACGGTTCAATCTTTGGCGTTCCTTGTCTTGGACGGGGAATCCCTGCGAAGCTCCCGGCCATGTTCCGCCGTTCCTCACAGCCTCGAAAAGCTTTCTCGACTCCTCATAGTCCATGGGATGATGTCCTGCGAGTGTTGATAATATACAATTGATAGGCATATCGCTTCGCCTTAAGGCTTTTCTTCATCGCAAAGCTTACCCTGGTAATCAAAGTCCTCCGAGAACCCGGCGTCAAAGTCACGATCCATATCGATCCTCGAGTCCAGATCGAACTCGCGTGCGTTGCGATCAACGTTCGCCATCGAGGCGAAAGATCCCGATCGACCGACCCGCGGATAGTTGACCAATCCGGCGCTACCCTCCGGCCTCGCAAAACTGGCCATCGCCAGGTGTCTTCCGATTCTTGGATGCGCCAACAGTCCGTATGCTCTTCTCTCGTTTGACCTTATCTTCTCCCCGTCTGAAATTTTACCCCAAAAACGTCGAAGATTAGGAAAAAAAAACAATTTTAATCTTTAACATTCGAATAAAAATTTTTTTATAAAAATACATTTTTTTTAAGTTTAAATAAAATTTCTTAAAATTACAACATAACAATTTTATATTGAATAATCATTTTACTTACGATTGAGAGACGTTGAAAACACTAGAATAACTAGCACGATGCATAGATTATCGTTCATCGCGGATAATAATTGTTTGCAATAATCAAATCGCAAAATCGACGAAGATGAGAACGATTTTTGTTTTGTTTTTTAAACAAACTGTGTATGTTGCAGTGTCGAAGATCGCGATGATACTGGATGCCGGTAGCTTTTCAGCGAGGCATTTTATACCTCTCGCCGTAGGTTCTAGTCGGCGCATCCTCGCAGCACCCTTTATCACTTCATCTCTCTTTTGCGCTTTGAATCCCTGTTTCCCTCCTCCTTTGCCATTTATCCGCCACCCGCTGGCTCCGTAACATGGGGATCGCGTTCTTTAGCATACCCGCTTCGATTAATTGAACGTAAAAACTATCCTGACAGCTAAATTCTCTCACCGCAGCCCCGATGCCCATCTACAACCACCTCCAATTTATTAACACTATCCATAAAACAATTTCGCTTCATTTTTGTACTCTCCGTCGAATACAAATTTCTGATCCTCTTACGCACGGGCGAATTATTATATTGTCACGAGAAAACAATTACAGAATTTGTGCGAAGCAAATTTATTTTCAATATTTGTCGAATATTATTTCTTCAATTTTGTACTTTTACCGAAAAAATGTTCTGATCCTCTTACGCACGTGCGAATAATTATATCGTTACGAGAAAACAATTACAGAATTTGTGCGAAGCGAATTTATTTTCAATATTTATAGAATATTTTTCCTTCATTTTTGTACCTTTACTGGAACCAAATTTCTGATCCTCTCACGCACGTGTGAAAGATGATATTGTCATGTAAAAACAATTACAGGATTCGTGCGAAGCAAATTTATTTTCCATATTTTTCAATATTTTTATACTTTTACCGAATAAAATTTTTCGATCCTTTCACGCCGGGACCAATGATTAGAAATGTTATGAGAAAAAAAGTTTCAAAATTTGTTCGAAGCTTATTTATTTTCAATGTATAGATAAAATATTTATCCTACATTTTTATATTTTTTTCCGAAGAAATTTTTCTGATCTTCATACTGCTATCTTCTTGCTGAAGATATTTTAATGAGAAAACAGCTATATAATTGTCCGCCAATCCCATTATTTATAGTGTGCATCGCCGCGTCCACTATCACAAGTAGTACAAGTCAGCGGCCTTGCCTATTTTCGATCGGACACGCGCGCTCTCGATGAGAGTTAAAAACGAATACCCGCGATGACGTACTCTGCCGTTTGTTTATCCGGACCTTTTCCAGTTTATTGACGAATTCGTGACACACACCCCGTTCCGAGGCTTACAGCGATTAGTTCATTCGTGACATATTCGTCAACCCTTTCGCGCCTCTGTTTGATTACCATCTCTGCCATATCGTTTTAACCCGTGTAGCAAAAAATATTTCGAAATAATTTCAGAAAATATATGAAATATATTTTCATATATGAAATATATTTTCATATATGAAATATATTTTCATATATGAAATATATTTTCATATATGAAATATATTTTCATATATGAAATATATTTTCATATATGAAATATATTTTCATATATGAAATATATTTTCATATATGAAATATATTTTCATATATGAAATATATTTTCATATATGAAATATATTTTCATATATGAAATATATTTTCATATATGAAATATATTTTCATATATGAAATATATTTTCATATATGAAATATATTTTCATATATGAAATAAAATGATATTTTGAAATATTCTGCAAAAATATTCCAACGAAAGGTGTCTTAAAATATTTCTGAAAATACTTGGAAACATTCTGAATTTCACGTTTCACCGAAATATTTCTACAAATGTTTCTATGTTTATGCAAATTGGACCGGTGACGCAATCTTTCACATTGCGCGTGAAATGTTTTCAATTCAGCGGAACATTTCTGAAACATTTTCCAAATGAAAAATACTGAAAAAATATTTTCCAAATATTTTCAAAACATTTCACAAGTATTCTTTAATATTGGTAAAATATTTTAAGTATTTCAAAAAAATGTTTTTGAAACCTTTCAAAAATATTTCCATGCTGTCTGGGAATAACGCGGAATAAGTCTGCAACGACGTTTCATAATTATACGGCGACGATGATTAAACTAACGCGTGTTAATTTATATACCGAGAACGAAAAGTAATTTATCGTGAACACGTGAGCGGGCTCATTATGGAAAATGTCGCTTGCACACGTCTCGCAGCGTTTCTCCCCTTAACCGATTCATTTGAATATAAAAGACGCTGCAGACGGCGCCGAGCTTGTACCTATCGCTTGCGTTACCTAATTCTATCTCCCTTTTACGTACGAACTAATCGCATAGCGACGATATTGCTTTCGCGTGAATAACACCCGATACAGTTCCTGTTATCAATTTGCACAATAGCCGATTTAACCCTTTGAGCCCGAAGCCTCTTTCTGCACAGTAAAAAATAATTTCCTATAGTCGGAATACGAAATTTCATAAAAATAATGTTGTTAAATAAGTGACAAAATCGTTTGTTCAGGTTTGAATATACAAACCTGTCCTTTTATTACCCGCGTCATTAACAATCTTAGTTTGTACTTTTGTTTCTAACACTGGAGCCGGCCGGTGCGATCGGAAAATTAACAAATAAAAAATTCTGGACGTTTGTGGTCAATAAGTTGTTGTAAAAAGTACACATTTTTTCACTGTGTGTTATAAAATAATTTTTTTCCAACGGGAATAAAAATGTTTGAAAAATATTACTTTTTGAAAAATTGACTTAGAACATTTTTGTTTGTATTTACATAAACAGATTTCAAGAGGAAATTACGTTCGAGAAACTTTATTTTGGATGCATTATCAGTGGTAAAAATGTTCCTGAATTTTTTATGGCACGTTGGACATTAGTGGATTTATTTAATGGACATTTTTTAAATGTTATGCCCACGAATAATTGATTCCTCACCGCGGCTAATGTACATCCAAACGGTAATTATTCGCTATGACTTATGATACTGGAATAATTAGCGAGCTCTTTTCCCCCCTCGCTCTCTCATCCCGACCGTATCGTCCCGATATGGCGTTAATCTTAATCGCGGAGACCCACTCCAACGAAATGGATAGCTCCAGCCGACAGTTTCCGAAGCCGAAATCACGATAATTTGTCAATTAACGGGTACAACTCCCTTTCTGCTTAAATTAGCCTGGCAAGGTAAGAGAATATTTCCAGCGGATATCAAACCGTATTCTCTTCGCACTGTTATATCATCGAAGCTCTTCGAGAAACCCCTGAAGCGCTGTAACTCTATTGTTTTCTCGATAAACTATATCTCAATATTAAAGAATCGGAAGGAAAAAATTGTAAAAAAAAATGCAACTGCATTGCATTTCATATGTCGTATGCGGAAAATTCTTCTAAAACAATTATCTAGAACAATTCGTCTAAAAATCGACTTGTCTAAAAACAGTTAATCTAAAAACGATTCGTCTAAAACTCTCTACAATTATCCACAGATATTTCCCGCTGTAGTTAAAAAACGCTATGCATATTTCCCGCTATGGTTTAAAGAAAAACTGTATGGAGATTTCCCGCTACAGTTTAAAAAAACACTAGACCAACGGACGAATTGTTGTAAGCAAATGTTGTGCAAATCTCCATTTATAGAATCATTTTATTGAACTCTCATTAGCGTATCCAGTTGTCGTTAATAATTTTACTTCGAACTCTCTTTCTGCTTAAAATAGCCTGGCAAGGTAAAGGGGGAATCTACTCTATGAATCGAAACTCTTCGAGTGACCCCTGAAGTTTCGTGACCCTATTGTTTCTATATATAAATATTAAAGAAGCGGACGGAGAAACTTGCAAAAAAAAAACAGGAGTTTAAAAAAATGCAGACTGCATTGTATTTCGCATGTAAAATAATTTTATTGAACTCCCATTAGCGTAACAGTCATCGTTAATAATTTTACTCCGAGAACCAACATCGCACCCGCATTTTCGTCTTTCATTTAGATTTTTTCCCCGCGGCTTTACTCGTGAGTACTTTGACCGCGTATTTGTAGAGCTCAGCGTTTTTCAACTTGAGAGCTTCGATCTCAGCCCTCGCCTCTACGAGTCTCCGCGAAGCGTCATTGTCCGTCGGGCCGGAGTCCGCGTCGTTCTCCAAGTAACATTCGACGTTCAAGAGACTCGCGTCGTCCCTCGAGGATATTATCTCGAGTATATCGTCTCTGCCGCTCTCGTCGGCGATTCTCTGGAGTGGACGAACTTGCAGCCTGGGCTGGAGCGTTGCGGCGCGGTAATTGTTGTAAGCGGGAGTGAACCGCGCCGACGTAACGGAGCCCTTGTGCGTAATCGTCCTGACGATTTGTCGGCTCGGAATGTCCCAGAGGTGAACGTTGGCGTCGGCCGATCCGGAGAGGAGAACTCTGCAGTCGATCGAGACCGAGAGTGCGGTTACGCTTCCTGTGTGACCTCTGAACACCGCGTTGCCGGATTTCTCGGTCGTCGAGCCCGCGGGAACGTGGTACTCCGTTCCGCGCGGTGGATCGCGAAGATCGAACTGCATTATCAGCCCGTTCGAGGAGCCGACGAACAGATCGGTCTCTCGTATGTCGGTGCAGACCGCGGTCAAGGGAACGTCGAAGACGAGAGTCAGCAGAAGACTCCCGGCATTGGCGTCGTATATCCTTGCGGTGCGATCGAGCGAGACGGAGATCAATCTAGCCTGAGCTCCGAAGTTTCCGTAGTGGAGATCCTTCACCGGCAACGAATGATCGGAGAAACCGTGGGTCGGCGCGGCCTGCTCGTGATTGTTGGACACTCTCGTCAGCGACCAGACAAACACGAGGCCGTCCTCACCGCCGCTCGCAAAATTCGATCCGTCTTGACTGAACTTCAGGCACGTTACGGTCTGGTAGTGCCTCGCGACTGTGCCCAGCAGACGTCCCGTTGTCAGTTGCCATACGAATATCTTCTCTCCGACAGCGGCGACCGCGTACGAGCCGCTCGGGGTGCAAGCCAGAGCCGAAACTTTTCCTGGAGTTGTCAGACGAAGATTCGGCACGGGTGACTGACTGTTCAGCGGCCAGAGGTACAGACGGGGCTTCGTCACGTCCGCGGCGATTACGTAAGTATCGCCGACTATTTGCAGAGTGTGATGACCCAGGGCCGCGGCGTTTCTGTACGTAGAGAGAAGCGATCCCGTCAGCGGATCCCAGACAGCGGCGCTCCACGTCTCGCCTGAACTGTCGCTCGTTACCAATACTTCTCTAGAATTTTTCATCTCTGCGTCTCATTCGTGTTTGTCGGGTCGACGGCTCTTTGGTGACTGCGAGGCGGTTACTCGCGGTCGATAAATCCTTGATGGTCCGCTGATTGAGAAAAAAAAAAATTCAATAAATATCTTTCTCAGATGAGCATTATTAATTTTATAATTAAATGATTATTATTATTTTATATTTAAATTTTATGTTTATGTAAAAAAGCAAAAAAATAATGAGTATAAGAGCATGTACTGAAATTGTATGTGATAACATCTTTGTTAGCTTTAAGATTGAATGGGCATTGAATAAACTTATAGCCTGCATCGTTGATTAATCTAAGTTTCCTAACTATCCACTTCTATGTGGTAATTATTTCGAGTACCCCTGAGAGCCCTCCCTAGGGCCTGGTTACTACAAGATCATCTCATCGAAGTTATACCAAGAGGCGTCCCAGTCCCGGATTATTATGCTAAATCAGAGAGATTTTGATCGCGATAAATTTTGTTTTACTGGGAAGACCCGCTGAAGATGTTTGTGCCTTTAAAAAAATGCTGGTGATGTTTGTTTTTACCTCAGTGTGGATATCTTATATCTTCTAAACAGGAAGACAAAAAAAAAAAGATTGAGTATGCTTGCATGCAGACTCTGTAATTGTATGTGAAAACATCTTTCGTAGCTTTAAGATTGAATGGGCACTAAATAAACTTATAGCCCGCATCATTCATTAATCTAAGTTTCCTAACCATCCACTCCGATGTACTAATTATTTCGAGTACCCTTAAGAGCCCTCCCTAGGGCCTGGTTACGGCGAGACCATCTCATCGAAGTTATACCAAGAGGCGTTACATGGATTATACTAAATCAAAGAGATTTTGATCGCAATATATTTTTTATTTAGAAGTCATGCTGAAGATTTTTTGCCTTAAAAAAAAACGTGATGTTTGTTTTTTACCGCAGGTTGGATATCGTATATCTTCCTAACAGACGATAAGTCGTCGATAGATTATGACTGAAAAAACATAAATCGTTGTTAGACAAGCTTCGCCATTAAGACTATGTTTTGTAAAATTTGTTATTAACGTTTTTTAAAATTATTATTAAAAAAAGATGTTTGTTTTTACCTCAATGTGGTTATGTTATATCTTCAGAGCAAAAACTCCAGGACAATGAAGCGAGGCTGTATTGAAAAATCAATGATCGTTATCAGGTAAGTATTGTCATTAATTTTACTTTCCATAGACTTCATTGTTTAAAAAAATTCATAGATATAAAAAAAAACTGGCTTTTTGTTTTTACCTCAGTTTGGATAAGTTGTATCTTCCTGCCAGACTCGTAGACGATAAATCGTCAATAGATTCCGACTGAAAAAAAAAATCTTTGTTAGACAAGCTTTGAAATTAATACCATGTGTTATAGAATTTCTGTTATAAAAAAAATCGTTGATAGACAAACTTCTTCATTAATACTATGTTGTACAGAATTCGTTATTAAAAAAATCGTTGTTGGACGAACTTTGTCATTAATACTACGATTCATAGATCGTTATTTAAAAAATCGTTGTCAGACGAGCTTCATCATTAATACCACGTTTCATAGAATTTGTTATTAAAAAACTGAAATATTTATCATAATTAAAAAAAAAAGCTGTTTGTGTTTACCTCAGTTTGGTTATGTTATATCTTCCGAGCCTAAATTCCCCGACGACGAATCGGGTTTAGTCCTCTGAATCGAAAAAAGAAGATCGTTATCAGATGAGCATTGTCATTAATTTTCTTTTCCGTAGCATTGATTGTTAACACATAAATAAATAACAAAAGAACCCGGCGATGTTTGTTTTTACCTGAGTGTGGTTATGTTTGACAAAGCACGCATGGCAGCGGAACTTCCGTGTATTTAGAATCTCAGGTTTGCGTTCAGAAACCCTTCCCGGATAAGTGGCTTCTCGCTCTGACATCGCACCAGCGCAGCGCTCTTTCACTCTCTCTCGTTCTACGTTATCCAAAGTAAGTTTCTGACCGGGTCGCGACGCTGGAGCGACGACGGCGTGAATGTAGTTCATGCTCGTTAAATGCGGCAAGCCGAAAAAGGTCGTCGAGTCCGCCATTTTTATTCGACTCGATAGACGCCCGGTTTCATGTTTTAGGCGTTTTACAATCACGTACGTTTGTATTAAATACATTTCAACCCGATCTCTGTCAATCTCGGACACTCGACGATCTCTCGTTCATCGTAACCGAACTTCAGCGACTTTTGTGAAAATATCGTGAGAAATGTCGGAGCGTCGTTGACGTCGGGACGCTTCTAGCCGCGTACATAACGATCCATGCAGTGGAAGATAATTAAAAGCCCGTCGGGTAAGCTTCGCGAGATGAGTTAACGATCTTGTTTTTTTTCCACCGACAGTTTCTTCCTCGGAGCGATCGAGCATCGTCGCGAATCACGATGGCTCTTCCACCGAATTACAAGCAAGTCGCGATGGCCACGTCCAATGTCGTCGCTTCCAATCGTAAGTCCTGAAATTCCGATAAAATTACGGAACGAAATATCACTAATTTATCGTCGCTAAATTGTTTATATAGAACGACTGAGAGCCTCCGGCGGAAGCAGCAGTGGATCCGGAGCTAGCGTAAATATATACAATTTTTTTATTTGAAACCTTTTAAATAATGTTCAATCGATAAGTGTGTTTTATATATATACGTTTACAGAAAGACACGCAGAGTCCCTTCATTCAGACCCCTCATGGCCATCCAGGATTCACGCCGCAGAAAGTCGGAAAGAACACACCTGTGAGCGTAGATTTTGATTTTATGTGCACGATTCAATAATTCTGGAAATTAGATTCATTAAAAGATTCTATGAATCGTAGGCTGACTCGAGGCTGCCAAAGCCGCCAAAACCTCCGGAGAAGCCTCTGATGCCGTACATGAGATACAGCAGGAAAGTTTGGGATCAAGTTAAGGCTCAGAATCCTGAACTCAAGCTCTGGGAGATCGGAAAGATCATCGGTCAGATGTGGCGCGATCTGCCCGAAGAAGAAAAAACAGAATTTATCGAAGAATACGAAGCGGAGAAGGTTTTTATCTGAACATTAAAAAAAAATCGGCTATAGAGCCATCCGGAGATTGTGGATTTACTTATTTAGTTATTTTGATGGGAAAAAGAACCCTTTTACAAAAGAAAGAAATAAGTTATAGTTTATTAGATTTAAAGTAAATAGTATATTTACTTTAAATCTAAATTACAACACCCTACAATTATCATTCTAAAGAGACTATTAAGTGTTCATCCGCTGTGACCAACACGCATAGCATATCACAGTTTATACCAGTGTGAATAGTTTAATTGATTTCTATTTCCTTCCCAGGGCGAGTACGAGAAGAGTCTGAAGACGTATCACAACTCCCCCGCCTACCTGGCTTACATCGCGGCGAAGAATCGTGGAAAGTCCGGTACGTTTGTCTCGGTCTCTCTAGCGAAAAATTCAAAAAAATAATAATAATTTTTTTAATAAGTACGACGAAGCATCGTTCTGTCTTGAGAAAATAACGCGTGTAGTTAGCGAGCACCTGTCGAGGCAGGGCGGTATGATGATTCGCCGAATGATTTACGGATTGTCTTGTATCTAACACAGCGTTGTGTGTAGCACAACAAAGTAGCGACGATCGTGAGAGTCACGAGCGTTCTTCCGGTAGCAGCAAGAGCCAAGCGGCGCAGGATCGACGAATCGATATTCTGCCGGCCGAGGATGACGACGGTGAGTTTGGCGTTACCGTCGATCGACACCCGTGACGATATCGCCTACCGAGTTAATACGTATTTCGTTGCCCGTGCAGATCAGGACGACGGATACTCGGTGAAACACGTGGCTTACTCGCGCTACACGAGAAATCATCGGTTGATCAACGAGATATTCAGCGACACGGTCGTACCGGATGTTCGTTCCGTCGTAACGACTCAGAGAATGCAAGTTCTGCGACGGCAAGTGCAGTCTCTCACGATGCATCAGGTGAATATTTAAGCTCGTAAGAAAACGAAAAATACAAACCTAGCGAAATTCCATCTCATAAAATACTGAGCGATTTCGTTTTTACC
Source organism: Ichneumon xanthorius (assembly GCA_917499995.1). NCBI lineage: Eukaryota > Metazoa > Arthropoda > Insecta > Hymenoptera > Ichneumonidae > Ichneumon > Ichneumon xanthorius. Next base: position 10,597,623 of record OU824205.1, on the reverse strand, counting down.
GCTTCGCAGAAAAAATTGGAAGCGGAGTTGCAATACATCGAGGAGAAATTCGAGGCGAAGAAGCGCAAGTTTATCGAGACCAGCGAGATATTTCAAGAAGAATTGAAGAAGGTATTTTTGCTTCCTCATAGAGGAAACTTCGTTTTGGTAACGAAATATCCAAAATTCACATTTTTCTTCACAAATGTTTGTTCGTGCTCTAGCTCAACTTGTTAGTAACCGGAGCAAAAAGTTGTACACAGATAGAGTATGAACGCCCGATGATACCTATTAAATAAAAATCCCTATTACGAAAGCGATATGAAAATGATAATTTTCAACTTTGATGAAAATTGCAATTTTAACATTTATGCGTAAACGATATGAAAATTTCATTTTTTTTTTTCAACATGCACCGGTCTAAGGACATCATCGAAATAAGAATGTTGCAATCAATGCGTCTCTTTCTCGTTCAGCACTGCAAGCCGGCCGTAGGCGAGGACGTCTTCAAGGAGATGGTGGAGCGTCAGTACGAGCTGCTGCGCCGCGACAGATTGAAGGGAACCGAGCAGAATCGTTCCGAGGGTGCAGCGTCGAACGAGGCAACGCCAACGACGACTCCCACATCGACGCCGGCTCCCGTAACCGACGACTCGTCAACCGACGTAAACGTGAGAACTCAACTAGCACATACGCCGTTAGCCGATCGATACAACAACTAAAGCAGCTTTTGTCATTGCATTCGCAGATGGTAGAGAGCGAGGTCGTTGAAAAGAAACCAGCGGAGCCCGAGAAAGCGGTGGCCGTGGATCCCAAGAAGGACAGTCCGTCGCCACCGTTCGTAGAAGCGAAATCTGACTCGCCGGTGCAGGCGACAACACCGACGGCTCCGTCGAGCAATTCTTCGATGTATTCGAGCGCAGTTAGTCCGATTCATCACCAGCCGCAGGCGCCTCAGGCGCAGCCGCATCCACAAACGCAGGCAGTCCAGCAGCAACAACAACAACAACAACAACAACAACAACAACAACAACAACAACAGCAACAACAACAACAACAACAACAGCAGCAGCAGCAGCAACAGCAGCAACAACAACAACAACAACAACCTGTGCCTCAACAGCAGCCAATTCCACCGCAAGCAGGTCCGCAACATCCTCAAGCGCCTCAGGCCCAGCAAGTGCAACCTCAGCAGCATCAACATCCGCAACCACCCCAGCAGCATCCCCAAGCGCAGTTGCATCCTCCTCAATCTCAGCAGCATCCGCAGCCACCTCAGCAACACCCTCAACAAGGCTCGCAGCAGCATCCCCAAGGACCTCCTCAACAGGGATCCCAGCAGCATCCCCAAGGACCTCCCCAGCAAGGATCCCAGCAGCATCCTCAAGGTCCTCCTCAACAGCAGCAGCAACACACCCAAGGGCCTCCACAGCAACACACGCAAGGTCCCCCACAGCAACATCCTCAAGGACCTCCTCAGCAACATCCTCAAGGGCCTCCGCAGCAACATCCTCAGGGACCTCCTCAGCAACACTCTCAGGGACCTCCTCAGCAACACTCTCAAGGACCTCCCCAGCAGCATCCTCAGGGCCCTCCCCAGCAGCATCCCCAAGGTCCTCAGCAACATCCTCAAGGACCTCCCCAGCAGCATCCTCAGGGCCCTCCGCAGCAACATCCCCAGGGCCCTCCTCAGCACCCTCAGGGTCCCCAGCAGCATTCTCAGGGGCCTCAGCAGCACTCTCAAGGCCCTCAGCAGCACTCTCAGGGCCCTCAGCAGCACTCTCAGCAAGGACCGCAGCATGCGGCGCAGTCACCGCACCATCCGCATCCTCATCAGGTTCAGCAGCAGCACTCTCAGCAAGGTCCTCCTCAGCACTCTCAGCAAGGTCCACCCCAGCACTCTCAGCAGGGTCCTCCGCAGCACTCTCAGCAGGGTCCTCCGCAGCACTCTCAGCAGGGTCCGCCGCAGCACTCCCAGCAAGGGCCACCCCAGCACTCTCAGCAAGGTCCTCCCCAGCACTCTCAGCAGGGACCGCCTCAGCACTCCCAGCAACATCCCCAAGCGCAGCAGCACTCTCACGTTCAGCAGCAAGCGGCTCAGCAGCATCAGCAGCACGCCCAGCAGCAGCACTCTCAGCATCATCCGACTCCCCAGCACATTCAGCAGCACCAGGCCCAGCAGCAGGCTCAGGCACAGGCTCAGCAGGTCCAGCAACAGGCGGCCCAGCAGCAAGCCGCTCAGCAGCAAGCACAGGCGCAGGCTCAGCAAGTACAGCAGCAGGCCGCGCAGCAGCAAGCGGCTCAGCAGCACCAAGCGCAGCAGCAACAGCATCAACATCAGCAACAACAGTCTCATCCCGTGACTTCTGCGCCCGTTACACCCAACGCGCCGCCCACTCCTCCGGCCTCCTCGCCCGTACCGCCGATGCAGCACAATCCTCATCAGCAGCCCGGAATGATACCGAATCACTCGATGCCGCCCCATCAGGGCAGTCAAGGAACGCAGGTCATGCCGAGCCAGGTCGGTCCCGGCAATCCTCACGGCCCACCGCCGATGATGCCGCCCGGCCAGGGATACGGACAGCAGTACCAGCCGTCCGGCGGACAGCCTCAGGCTCAGAACGTTCCGCTGCCGCCGAGACCGCCGCATCCGTCCTACGGATACGGACAACAGCAGCCCTATCATCAACCCTATCCGCAGTACTCTCATCCGTACTATCATCAGCCTTACCAGTACTCGCCGCACGCCATGGGAAGACCTCATCCTCACAGCCCTCACAGTCCCCATTATCATCCGCAGTCGCCGCACGCCCCCGGCGAAAGCGGACCGGGAGGAAACGCCGGGCCCGGACCGGCCAGCAATCCCGAGGGTGGAAATCCGGCTTATCCGCCGGCGCCGGTTCACGAGGGCGAACGCCCGGGGCAACAGGAGAATCAGGGAGACGGACAGGCTGACTCCAAATCCGGATCGGGCTAGAGTAACGAGATATTGGGATTTTTTTTTTTTTTTTTGGGCTGGTTCTAAGTGAGCTGGGGAGAGCCGAGTTCCGGTGCAGATATATTTACGAGACGGGGCCGAAGATGCGGACTGGTTTTTTGAGAAACTCTTGGAAATCGAGCGAGTGGGAGTGATGAGTTTACGTTTCTTCGCTATCAAATGTCGTATGCGAATAGTTTTCTTTTCTATTTTCATAGCCTTCGTCGATCGGTGTTTATACAATTAATCTCCCATGGACGCGAGGACGTAATAATCGTAATGAAGAATGTAGAGAATCGGTGAAATTATTGGACAACAAAAAAAAAAATGAAAAAATACATATATGGATTGTAACAGCGATGACACTTTTTTTTTCTTGTTCATAAATTACATTAATAAACCGGATGGAAGCGGTATGAAATCGCTGCGATGCTCAGAAGACATATCGAATGCTCGACAACCAACGCCCGCGAGACCCGCGCGAGACGCTCATTTGACGGCTTTCATTTGCCAGAGACCGTCGTTGAGATAGTGGCAGTTCTCGACGCCGACGCCCTTGTTCACTTTAGCACTGAAACATTTATTAAAAAAGCAAGCGATAATATAGTTTTATGGATTTAATGATAAAGTAAAGGTGTCCGCTTTGTAAAGTGTAATCGGGACTTACATGTCGTCGGTGGATAACGTTGTTACACCGACGGCCAGAGCGTGCTGTTTTCCCTCGGCCATTACAGCCTATTAATCGTAGTCAAGGTAAAAAATTGTGCCCTACAAAGTTTTAAAAATATCTTCTGCGTCACAGTCGCAACAAAGACAGAGTAATTTTTTTTCTGTTTTGTCTGAGTCGCTGATACGCTTCACGGCTTCGGAGCTAAGTTGAGTTTCGTTGAGATTGTAAACATGGACTACAGCGAGACTGTAAAAAAAATTGTCTGAAATTGAATTTACGGGACTGAAACTTTTTATGCAAAAATTGGTATATCAAATTTCATGTACACTTGTGATGAAAAATTAATGTTCGGTGTATTAAAAACATAGGGAATACTTTATTTTTGATAATTTATATAAAAAGTATATTAATTTTTCATCGCAATTGTACATTAAATTTAATGTACCTGTATTGTATAAAAACTTCCAGTCCTGTACATTAAATTTACAATTTATTTTTACAGTAGATATACTTGTGGGACACACATACAAGTACGCGTGTGCCTCAAGTATATATCTGAAGTTATGCTCCGCCCATATTTTTATTTCTCGACGGAACGACAGGACAGAGAATCGAACCCTCGACCTGCTCTAGTTCAAAGGCGAGCACGCTGACCACTATACCAACGCACCGATAAACACCGAGTACTTTGTTTCAAAGGATACAACAACCGTGCCTTTCGGGACGGGCGTCATTTTTGCGCCCTTTGAGGTCAGACCGGGACACATGATGTTTGCACCACTGAGAACGAATCTTATGGCTCCTTTGTCGACTTGCTCCAGTGGTAAGAAAAATGGATCTGGAACAACAGAATCCACACTATGAAGCTCTCCAGATTTAAGGATGCATCACACATACTATCCCAACCAAATGTTTAATTCGATACAAATTTCAGTACTTCGCGATATGCCAAAAATCTGAAAAAATTAGCCATATTAATGATGCCAAGACCTTTCATTTTGCATAATAGTAATGCCGAATAGTGATTAACAAATTATTTAAAAAATTAATTGTTTAAAGAAATCAGAAAAACTGTTTACTCTCTCATTTTTAATGAATTCCTCAATTTTTTTAAATTCATATGAATTTTTGCAGAATTTTCTTACATTTTCAATTTCAATTCAAATTTTGTTTTTTTCGAAAATGAGTGGCACGAATGTCCTACGTTTGCCTTTCACGATTCCACAGTGAACACAAATATTTTCACGGCAATTGCGCTAACAATTTCGTAGTTATGGCCTCAACAAAATTTCAAAAATATACGAAAATTCTAAAAAAATTCATGTCGCTTCTAGACAATCAATAAATACATTTAAAAATAGAAAAAAAAGATTTACTGATTATTTGTCGAGCAATTTTTTTGCCAGCAATTAGTTAATAACTTTTTGACATTATTATGCAAAATAAGTGTCCTTCGCACCTTTAATGCAGTTGATTTTTTTAAAGATTTTTGTACCAAAAGGAAGTGTTCAAATTCTCACTGAATCCTTAATAGGATGGTTCAATAGATGTTTAGCTGGAGAGATTTACATTTGTGAAGAAGTCTCAGAGTGGGCATCCACGGTCCTTCCCTTTGCCGAAAGAAGAGCAGCTCTCCCGCGGCGTTCACCATGAGTTCAATGTGGTCGTGGCTGCAATAACGATAATCGGTCGATCGATAATTTTGTGTGCATAATTGCTGAAAAAAAAGAAACAGATACGAAACACGCACCATCTCACGATGCGAAAAGAATCCTTTTTCGGAATGATTTGATCGACGTGGCTCTCGAGAAAGGGATAAAGCTCGAGCAGTTTGGATCTGATGCCCTTCTGGACCGAAGATTTTAGCTGCTGCACCCCAGAAACGCTGTCTTTCTCGTCGAATCTGTGAATAAAATGCAAAAAATGTAAACCACACACAAGACCGCCGCCCGCTATCGTTCGATAGCTTCCAACACAGGTGATCAAACGCAAGGCTCGCTTACTTCTTGAACATTTTTCTTTAGTCTTGCCGTACCGCTGTGCTAGATCGCTGATATTTATTTACAATCCGCTCGACGACAAGCGGAGAACTCGAATGCTCGACGATTCAATTAATACGAAAGAGACGAATACAAAGATCGCTCCAAAATAAATTAGGCTATGTTTACGTCGGTTATGCGTGTTTTTACTGCAGGTTAAAAAAACCGACAGGGCTCTCCCGTGCGTCGCGGATAAGGCAGATCGTTGCAGAGTTCACTCGCGATCTTCATTCTCGCGCGAAGTCCGTCGCGACACGCCGCGCTGTCGCGGTGAAACAGCGAAAGCGACAGACGGAACGAAAAATATTTGCACGATCCTTTATTTTCCCAAATCGCAAGAACTGATCACGATTGTCTAGCCTTAAAATTAACGCATCAAAATTCGTTGGTCGAAACGTTCGCCGATGCAAATTTCCCCACGACAGAGCGACGCGGGACTCGCCCAAAGTTTTTCCGAGCGCGGATTCGAAGTTGCCGCGCCACGGTGAAAACTGCGCGACAACTTATATTTTGGTGGAAAATAAAATAATGTATATAAAGGTCGGACAAGAGCGATAAACACCCCCGTCTCGTAACGTTTCGTGCAATCATCGGATCAGTGTTTCTCCGTATCGCGAGCCATTTTGTGGATCGCGGAGGAGAGAGAGCCAGCTGTGTGCAATATTACACGTCCTTTTAAACTATCGTCACGAGAAATGTCAAATCCCGTGTAACAGTGAAGTTGATAAAAGGGAGGAATGCGTCGAACTTGAGAGCGTGCGCGAGACGACTCGCCCACGTTAACGAGTTCGCATGTACGAATGACCGTTTTGACAAAAGTATACGACACAAAGTCGGGAAGTTGCGCGTGACAAAGAGAACGTTATTTCGTTGTACCTTTATTAACCTTGGCCTCGTCGTCTCAGTCGAGGTGAGTATTTTTTCAGCTCCCTCTCTCTCCCTCCCCCGCGAGAGCGGATTGTTTAAAAATAGTTATTCACGAATACGCGCGAGGCCTCGGCGCGCGAGTACGACGCACCAGTGTGTCCCTCGGCATTGCCAGTGTCCGTGACTCTCTTTGCGATTGTCATGCTCGATATAATCGTCGAATCATACATTTTTTTTTTACCTCTATCGTCAAACCTCTGCGATTTTTTTTCCCTCAAAAACTCGCCGGAGGACTCAGAGCGAGCAAAGTTTCCACGAATTTTGCTCTCGTTGCGCAATAAAGTTTATTCGTTTCGTTAGATTTTTTCACTCCGCCAAATTATAAATTTCTCCACCGAGCCATTGTTTTTGTGTACGTATGCGTAACGGAGATTCCTCGAAATCGTTTCAGCGACTAGACGTTGCGGGGCGATGAGCGCGGAGAGCATGCAGACGGAGCCGCACAGAAACATGGGCGACGTCGAGCTCTCGCCGGTTCTTCCGGTGTTTCCGAATTCGAGCAAGCCGTGCGTCAACGTGTGGATGGACAAGATGAGCAAGGGAGTTCTGACGTCGACGCACTTCAAGGAACACTGGAGAATCTGGGTGCCGAAGATCTACAGTCCGGAGCCGAACGGCAATTGCCTCGACTGGAGCTTCGACGAGAACGAAGCGCAGAAGATGCTGTACAACACGCTCGAGGAATTTATCTGCAACGGGGATCCTCGCGAGGTGCTCAAGCAGCTCCGCCAGATGGACAATCCTCCGTCGGTGTGCGGGAGGGTGTTCAAGATGGGCGAGCCGACGTACTTCTGCAGGGAGTGCGGAATGGACCCGACCTGCGTGCTCTGCGTCGATTGCTTCAAAGAGTCCGTTCATCCGAACCACAAGTACAAGATGGGAACTTCGCACGGAGGAGGTTGCTGCGACTGCGGCGACTCCGAGGCGTGGAAGAAAGAGCCTTTCTGCAAGATCCACTTCGCGGGCACGCAGTCGAAGGAGTCCACGAGCAAGAAACTCCCGGAGGACATAGCGATGAGGGCGGTGGCGACTTTCGAGGCGGTTCTGAAGTACTGCTACGAGCTGCTGACGCTGGAGCACACGCCGGGTCTGCCGTCCGATCTCCAGGTGAAAGAGACCGACGAGGATCCGCTGAGCCTCCTCGGCACGACGGACACGTACTGCACGGTCCTCTACAACGACGAGACCCACACGTTCGAGCAGGTCATAAGCACGCTGACCAAGGTAATAAAATGCTCGCAGAAAGACGCTATAGACTTCGTGACGAACATCGACCGGGACGGGCGGGCGGTCGTCAAGTGCTCGGTGTTCCAGCACTGCAACGAGCTCAAGTCCGACGTCGAGAGATTCACCTCGAGGCACAGCAGCAGACCGCTTAAGGTCCTCGTCGTACACTCGCACGTCGTCGCTCACCAGATATTCGCCATGAAGCTCCTCGGCTGGTTGCAGCAGTTCATAAGCCTCTGCGAGGGTTTCAGGATAATATTCAGCGACGTCGCGCTCAACACGAAACCGGTCGAGGTGCCGATAGTCGAGGGAATCCTAATGCGCGACTCGACCCTGTGGAAGTCCGCGAGAACCGCCTGGCACAGACTCTTAATATCCGGTATGCTCATGGAGTACGAGAGCAAGAAATCCCTCGCCAAGGTCTTCACTCACAACTACGGCTCGGTGATGAAGGACTTCATACGCGACGATCACGATCACTCGTTCTCGATAACGTCCCTCTCCGTTCAGCTATTCACCGTACCGACTCTCGCTCACAATCTCATAGCGCATCACGACGTTCTCTACATTCTCCTGAACACATTTATCTCGGAGAGTCAGCGTCGTTGCAACGCGGCTGGAAAATTGGAGTTCGAGAGAAACACGCCGAACACCGCGTTCAAGAGGGCTCAGTACATACTCTACGATCTCAGATACCTGCTGACCTCGAAGCCGGACGTTTGGACCGACGAGCTCAGACGAGGCTTTCTCGAGGGAATGACGCCGCTCATAAAGCTCCTCTGCAGCATGCAGTGGATGGACGCGGTGCTGCGCCAGGTGGGACAGCACATGGAGTACGAGCCCGAGTGGGAGAGCGCTTTCAATCTTCACATAAAACTCTCGCCCGTTATAAGCCTGGCTCTCGAGTGGTGCGGCTCGGACAGGATCGTTCTCGTCAAAGCCTTTCGTCTAGTCCTCCGCAATCTCTGGGAGCAGCCGGGCAACGATCCAGGTCCCGGACAGCTGCGCGAGATCGCCGATCACTCGGCATCGTGCCTCCAGTACGACGTCGCCTCCGAGCCGGTCTCCATTCATCTTCCACTCTCCAGATTTCTCGCCGGTCTCTTTCTCTACCTCGAGAAACACGACCTCCACTTTCAGAGCAACGAGTTCTCCGTCGGCAATCGGCCTACGCCCGAGCAGATTATCGAGCCCGTCCTCCGAGCCCAGGCGATGATCTCCCAGGTACACGCTGGAATGTGGCGAAGAAACGGCTACAGTCTTCTCAACCAGCTTTACTTCTATCACAACGTCAGATGCCGAACGGAGATGCTCGATCGGGACATTATTCTCCTCCAAGTAGGCGCCTCGTTGATCGAGAGCAACGAGTTTCTCATTCACGTTCTCAATAAATTCAATCTCGTCAACTGGGCCGATCCGGAGTTCGAGACGAATTCCCTCAAGAATCCCGAGGAGGACAGCACGAGGCACACGATTAATCTCGTCGAGGAGTTTCTCGGTTTGCTGATAACGGTGATAGGCGAGCGTCACGTACCGGGCATAGGTCAGGTCACCGCCGACGATCGTCTCAAGAACGAGATAATTCAGCAGCTGTGCATAAAGCCGCTCTCGCACTCGGAGCTGAACAAGACGCTTCCGGACGGAATTCATCACGAGACCGGCCTCGAGCGCGTAATCGACGACGTCGCGGAGTTCAAGAAACCCTCTCAGACCTCCGCCGGCAAGGGCGTCTACGAGCTCAAGCCCCACCTCTTCGCCGAGTACAACGTCTTCTTCTATCACTACACGAAGGAGGAGCTCAGCAGGTCGGAGGAGGCGCAGCGGAAGCGCCGCAAGACGATGGGCGAGCTCGAGTGTTGTCCACCGCCCAAGCTTCCGAAGCTCACCGAGGTCTTCAGCCTCGTCGCCAATCTGCTCCAGTGCGACGTAATGCTCCACGTAATGCAGACCGTGCTCGAGCGGGCGTTGAACCTCCGCGCAAGAACATTCTCCGAGCCGCAGGTCCACAAGATTCTTCACCTAATCGGCTACGCTCTTCAGGAGGAGGAATCCGGAAATTATCCCTTCCTGATATTCACCGACAGAGCCCAGAAGTGGAACATCTACAAGTTGCTCGAGGAGCTCTCCAGCAGTCCTCGCATAGACGCTCACAAGGATCTCCTGACCTGGGTGATCGGGAAGTACCGGGAGGTCGCCGGTGCATCGGCGAGCGGCGAGGAAGCTCCGGTCGCCGCGCCCTCCGCGCCTCCGGGTGAACCCGCCGCAGACGAGGACCACACCAAAACCGACAAGGAGTGGCGAACCAAGATGGCCGCCCAGAAGAGAGCCAAGGTCATGGCTCAGATGGCCGCGGCTCAGAAACACTTCATGAAGAAGAACGCGAAGCTCTTCGAGGACGCGGCGCTCGACGCCATCAAGAGCGAGGATCGAGGCTCGTCGATGGATCTCACGGAGTGCACGGAGGAGGCGCCGGTCGCCGTTGGCGCCCGACAGACGGCGCGCATGGCCGAGGAGAAAACCTACACCTGCATACTTTGCCAGGAGGACACAGCGGTGACGACCTCCGGCAGAGCGATGGTCCTCGCCGCTTTCATTCAGCAATCGACCGTTCTATGCCAAACGAGAAAAAATCCCGACGAAACTAATCCCCTCTTTCTGTCCTCTAAGCTAGGCGCCTCGCCGCACACGAGCACGTGCGGTCACGTGATGCACGCGAGCTGTTGGCAAAAGTATTTCGACAACGTGATGTCGAAGGAGACCCGAAGACCCTACAGACTTCGTCAGCCGGCGAGCTTCGACGTCGAGAAGAACGAGTATCTCTGCCCGTTGTGCGAGTGTCTCAGCAACACTGTGCTTCCATTACTGCCGGCTCTGGGAACGATCCGGGCGACGGAGAACGATCGAGCCGACGTTGATTTCGAGACGTGGCTCAAAGCTATGAGAATCACTCTGAGAGCGACGACCTCGAAGGAGGAGCGAAGCGAGGATGACGAGCAGAGGTCCGCTCACGACGAGCTCAATTGTCGATACTGCCAGGAGGCGAAACCTCAGGATTCTCACAACTCCGAGGACGGCACGCTCGAGGAACTTCTCGACATCAGCAAGGTCGCTTGTCCGCTCAAGAGAATCTACGCGAGTCTCGGTGAGAGCGAAGGAGCGGCGCTGGAGGCGATGTACGCGAAGCACGACACAGCGCTGTCGGATCATCTGGCCTCGATGATACTTCTCTTCGCTCGGGCGACCTACACGAAGGCACCGGGAGTCGCGGGCGTGACCACGGTCAAGGAGGACGCGAGGGTTCCGCTACTGGCGTGGAAGTCCACGGCTTACACGATACACGCCATAGAGTTTTTACTCCGCGACACGGAGAAGCCTCTCCTCGGAGCTTTGTCCTCGAGACAGCGGGACAGTCTCGAGTGCCTCGCGAGAATATCCGCGGTGCTCGGATCCATGTGGCCGAACAGCAGCGACGGAGCCGTGACGACCCTTGGCGTTTACGCCGTGTCGCTGCTGTCGATCTTGCTCGAAAATCCTCACGACGTCGACTGCTTCACCGAGTGGGATCCGTTCGGTCTTCTCATACCGCTGATGATCACCCTGCCGAGTCTGCTGAACACCAGCAAGAACGAACCACCGTCGGTCATCACCGGCGGCGTTCGCGAAGGTCACGTCCTCAAGCTCGTATTTTTGTCGCTGGTCGGTAAGATACTCGCGACGAGCGACTTCGACGACGAGGCATGGACGATGGACGTCGACAGCCAGGAGGAGGTCGAGAGCAGCCTGGGCTGCGGGTCGATCGTTCCGCTGATGGAGGCTATGGGATTGAACACCGGTCGTCTGACGGTCGGCGAAATTTGGCGGAGGGTCAAGGAGGCTTCGCTGCCGTTCTTGCGCTGCAGCGCCCTCTACTTTCACTACGTTACCGACGTACCGGCGCCGATCGAGCTCACGAGCAAGGGCGGCGACACCTACGAGAACATATGCACCTATCTCGGACTGCCGACCGGATGCGACGAGCTACTCGACTCTGAGGTCGTGCGCGACCTCGCGAGGCGCTGGATGGAACATCCGCGGGCGAGACTTCCGGCCGCTGTTAAGGAACCGCTCAGGGTCAACAGACTCGTTCCGCTGCCGGACGACTACAGCGAGCTCATCAACACCGTTTCTCTGTTCACGTGCCCGAACAGCGACAGGGAAGACTCGAGGAATCCTACCATGTGTCTCGTGTGCGGCGAGATGCTCTGCTCGCAGAGCTACTGCTGCCAGACCGAACTCAACAACACGATGGTCGGTGCGTGCACGCATCACGCCAGCAAGTGCGGCACCGGCGTCGGTGTCTTCCTCCGGGTGAGGGAGTGCGAGATACTTTTCCTCCGGAGTCCTAACAGGGGATCTTTCGTATGTCCGCCGTATCTCGACGAGTACGGCGAAACCGATCAGGGACTCAGACGCGGCAATCCGTTGAAACTGTGCACCGACAAGTACAAGCAGCTCAATCAAATGTGGCTGGGACACGGTCTTCACGAGGCGATCGCTCGGGCCATCGAGGCGTCGAGCAATCACATGTCCACCCAATGGCAGCATCTCTAACCGATCGGCCTGCGAGAGCGAGGATTTGTTTTTGGATTCTTTTTTTTTTTTTTTTTTTTTTCAAATGTCGAATTACGGGAAGGCTCGGTGGGAGCGACGAGAGCGAGGCCGGAGGAAAGAACGCGATGAAACATGGCCCGAGTTGTGAATTTTAGGATTATATGAAGAATTTTTATTTTATTTTTTCGAGGAAAAAGAAAAACTAACAACGTATACCAATTGGATGAATTAGTAAGAGCGATAACGTAGCCCAACTAGTGTGTCCAAGAAAGTCGGTTGAATCATGTTAGATTGTTTCGAATTCGGTGGCTATCGGGTGAGACGAATTGAGGAAAAAAATTTAATTCTTTCCCCCCCTACCCCAGACTCTCGAACGCCACGAGTTGTACATCATCTCGACAATTGCGAGCTTCGCGATGACGAGACGACTCTCTCTTTCTCTCTCTATCTCTCTCTCTCTCTCTGTTGGCTTTGTATATTTATACGATTCGATGTTATCGTCGTTTACACGACGCTTACAAATTCTTTTTGATTTTATTGAGACTATATACATCCTGACCCCCCCCCCCCCCTCCCACCCCCCTAAATCTTGTAAATGAATGATATGAAGATTATCCTTTTTGAAGTTGCTTTAAACGAGATTTCTTGAACGGTTATCAATGCGATTTTTTTAAACGCGAATATATTTGATCCTTTTCTTCTTTGTTCTCTTTTCTTGTGTCAGAATTGCTCCTGAGATCTGCGGAGATTTATTATTTATGTATGAAAAAAAGAAAGAAAAACGGATTGTACGTTTTTTGGTAATTTGTAATTTGTCTGACGATGATCCAGCAAGTTTATTGGCCCACCCCGACGAATTTCTGTGAATTAGATTTACGTGAAGCGATCACGAAAAAATCACTTGAAGAACCGCGGTAGATCTAGTGTGCTTTCGATAATAATATATTAGGATCAATTCTACTGTTACGTTTAGTGAATAAAGTTTTGAAAATAATTTTTCTCCATTGTTAATGGTTTTTTTTTTTGTTAATCGTGCGATCATCGACGATGACGAAATAATTTTGTTTTGGTCTCAGCGATTCGTCAGAGGTATCTGCGCAGTAAGTATACGTATATAGTTAACCGAGTAAAAAGTCAAGGTCGCCGCGAAGGCATAGGAATAGAAAGCGAGAGGAAATTTCATTGCGTCACAAACTCCCGCAAAGTAATAAAGCAAACCAAAGTGTATCATCTACGAAAAAAAATCGCTTCGTTCGAATTTTTTTATTCGTCGCCGTCGATGATTCCCGAGGGGGGGAAAGAAGAGGGGAGAAGTTACAGTCGCGACGATCGCGCGTATCGTCAAGGCCGCGAAAACGCATTCGAAGGTCAACGAACCCTCATTTTGTTTCCTGGAGCGAGATAAGCTCGGCACCTGCAATCGACATGCATGAAAGCGTCGAGTGGTCCATGAACGATTGTAAATCGTAGATCACAGGCGGCGAAAGGACCGTGGCCTCTCTCGCAACGAATATAAATACACACACACGTCCTACATATATAACGAACACATCCTGAAAGCGTATCGGAGCCACATAAATCCCATTCCCATCGCTTCACCCGCTTGGCCGTGCTTCGAAGAGCGCTCCGTGCCGTTCATCTGATATCCAATGTGGCGCCTTTAGTGTGTTTGGAAGGTTATGGATTCGAGCTTCGGGGTGTGGCATCTTATACGAATTTACAAAATGACAGTGACGTTAGTGTCGTATTATGTCGGTTAACGAAAGCACCGAAATACCGGGCAGAGTGAAAAGGGATTATCGCAGTCAGTTCCGATTTGTCGGCGAGTCAGTCGCGAGCCTCGCGAGTACGCGAGTTCGCCAGTGGTCGTGAAATTTTTTTCTAATTTTTGTCCCCGCAGAGACGTCAACACCGTCGGAATCTCGTCGTCGGGGAACGTATCGGGATCAACGTGGGACACGCCGCTGGGCAGTGCGATGTTTTCGTCGTGACAATCATGACGAAACGCACGAGTCCTGGGTAGAGCAAAAAAAAATAATTATTAAAAATCATCGTCCGATAAGATCGGGAGATTTTCGTCGGTCGCGATCGGAGGAGATACGAGAGGCTTCGTCGGTCGCGTAATCGACGGAGATAAACAAACGGCGATACCGAAACATATCTTGGGCCCCGCGAGCGAAGTGTTCTCGGTCCATGAAATCGAAAATTCACAACCTGCTGTGGGATGTTGAGCGCAGCCACCCCCACTCAGCCCCACGAGTACACGGAGATGTCTCGGCTGGCGGACTACTTCGTAGTCGTGGGATACGATCACGACAAAGAAAGTAAGTTTCTGTCGGTCATTGGATGACAACGTTGCGGGAGCTTTTCGCTGACTTTGTACTTTTTTCAGGCCACTGCGCTATTTCCGGGGGTGGCATAAGTAGCGGGATCATCGTTCAGAGGTTTCCTGAAAAGGATTGGTCCGACACGCCTTTCATCGAGGGTATAGAATGGGTAAGAACAGAAAAAAAAAATGTAAGGATGTCTTGTCGATATTGTGATTTTTTTGGATTTATTAATCATTATCTGACTGGAAACTATTTTCCATTAATGCGATCTCAACGACAATTGAAAACAGCAAAATTATACTCTAAGTTGCATCCTTGTGTAGCTCAGATTAACGCATCTGATAAGCCTGGAAAAGTGCACCAGCTCTCATTTCAGGTTTCTTGTTCTCCATGTATAATAATATTTACACTTTAATCAATTTTGGAACATGAGCTCAGTGTTAAATTTTTCATTACCAAATTGCAAATCGTTACTCGATGATGCAAACAACAATATCAGAAGACTTATAAGCAAATTGAAATTAATCTAATTATTTCTAGCCTTTTACTTCATATCTGTGAAACAAAAAATAAGTAACAACAGATATCCCTGTAATTTAATAATTTCCGATGTCCATGCTTCAGTTTTGCCAGCCGCAAGGATGGGCCCTCTCAACGGAGCGCCAGGAGCCCCGCTTCTTCGTCTCCATCCTGACGGACATCGACGCGAATCGTCACTACTGCGCGTGCATGTGTTTCAACGAGACCGTGTCCATAGTGCCGAGCAAGCCCGTGGACGAGGAGGAAGATCCGGTCGACGGGGACAGTCGAACGTTAGTCAGAGCCATTCCGGCTATAGCGCATCACAGCATCATGTATGCCCCAAAGTGTCTGGTACTAGTCTCCAGGCTGGATTACATAGAAACCTTTCGGGTATGCCATTTGTTTATTTTCATACTCTAAAAAAAAAAAACAAAAATGTATAAATCATAACTATTCAGATACGACCGCTATTTTTTTTCTCCCCCAACAGAATTGTCTCGGTATAATTTACACCGTGTACGTCGAAAATTCCGGAATACCTCTCGAGACGTTGGTAGGAAATATCCTAGGTTGTATCCAAGTTCCGCCGCCGGGTGGGCCGCAGGTTCGCTTCAGCATCGGGGCCGGTGATAGGCAGGCTCTCCAACCACCGATAAGTCCGGCTCTTCCCATCACCCACACTAGCGTAAATTTGCTGTTCCAGCAGCTCGGTAAGATACGAGCGATTCTTCTCAATGTAACAAATCGCGGATACAATAACTAATCGACGAATGCGTTCTCTTCTGATTTTTTCAGGCATTCGCAATGTTCTAGTATTATTTTGCGCGGTCATGACCGAGCACAAGATTCTCTTCCACTCGGCGAGTTACTCAAGACTGACCGAAGGCTGTCGCGCGTTAACCGCGCTGATGTACCCGTTTCGTTACACACACGTTTACATTCCGTTACTGCCGGCTGCTCTCGTAGAAGTGCTCAGCACACCGACGCCCTTTATCATGGGTGTTCACAGTTCGTTGAAGTACGAAGTCGCGGAGCTTGTAAGAAACGGCAATTTATTATAGCGACAATTTATAAAGGGCAAGTGTCGATAAGTACGAGTATTAGTTTACGCGGAGGGTTCTTTTTTATGTTTCGTAGATGGACGTGATAGTCGCCGATCTGGACGGTGGCTCGATAATGGTACCGGACGGCGTGTCACTCTCGTTACTGCCGGAACCACTCTTATCACAGACCCAGGACGCTCTCTCGCTCGTTCTACAGCCGGAGCTCGCATGTGCAGATTACGCGTTTCCCCCGCTGGCAACGAGAGCGCCGCATCCGCCGATGTTGGACAAAGAACTTCGGGCCGTTTTTATGAGAGCGTTCGCTCAGCTCTTGCAGGGTTACAGGAGCTGCCTGACCCTCATACGAATTCATCCGAAGCCCGTTATTACTTTTCACAAGGTAATTAACGATCGTGCAACTTTTAGAGACGAAAAACCATAAAAAAAAATAACTTTAAAAATACCTTTTAAAAAAGAACAGCCCGTTGTAGTTTATACGCTTGCGCACATGGATTAATTTGTACGAAATTTCAGGCAGCCTTCCTCGGCGAAAGGGGCTTGATCGACTGCGATTTTACAACGCGAGTCCTCGATTGCATGTTCTTCACATCCTTCATCGCTGAGCGAGGACCGCCGTGGAGGCCGTGCGACGTGTGGGACGAGTTGCACAGCAATCTCAGTGATCAGCTCAAACAGGAGACCCAAGATCAACGTGAGTCCTTGACAAGATCAATCCAATTGGCACCCTTTGATATTTGTGTTGACCTACCGGAAATCACAAAAACTGCGTATTCGCGTGTCTTTCAGGCTTGTTACTGTCGCACATACAAGAACTTGCGGAGCAGTTGTATACGAACGAAAATCCGAATCCTCAGCCTTACGTGCAGAAGATTCTCAAGCCTCCGGAGGGCGCCTTCGCAAGGATACATCAGCCACTCCTTCCGAGGATAAATCCTGAGCAGGTTCAGGCGATAATCGACGAGGGACTCGCGAAAAATAATCTCAAAGTCAGGTGAGTAACGACTCTTAACCTTTCACGTATCGGGTCTTGTCAATACTAGAATTTGCCAAGATCAATATTGGATCAATATTGAATCAATATTCGAATTTGCTAAGACGCAACCTTCGAATGATTCGCATAACAAGTTAATGTACTTTAAAAAATCCGTAAAAATTCACAGACGAAACTTGAAGTCTTGTTTTTTTTTGCTAATGCAGAATCAAATTTATTACGACCATCCGTATCGTTTTTGTGCTTAAAAGAAGGCATGATCGTTTGCGACCGGTAAAAGTCCCCGATACTTGAATGGTTAAACGAATTAACTGTACCGTTAATGGATTTATCTAAACGTTAATAATGTAATTGCAGATTATCGTCGCTGAGGCCTCTTCAGCCTCGCATAGTACCGTCGGGTCCGCACATATCCATAGTTCACGACACGAGGCACCTCGTGAGCAACTCCGCGCGCAGATTAGAAGTTCTGCGAAACTGCGTGAACTGCATATTCGAGAATAAAATATCCGACGCACGGAAGACGTTTCCCGCGGTGTTGCGAGCCTTGAAGAGTAAAGCAGCGCGTCTGGCACTGTGCAACGAACTTTCCCAGCACGTCGTCGGCAACAAAGCCATGCTCGAGCATCAGCAGTTCGACCTTGTCGTTCGTCTCATGAATTGCGCGCTGCAGGACGATTCGTCGATGGACGAGCACGGCGTCGCGGCTGCTCTGCTTCCTCTCGCAACGGCCTTCTGCCGAAAACTCTGCACCGGTGTCATACAGTTCGCTTACACTTGCATACAGGAACACGCTGTGTGGCAAAATCAGCAGTTCTGGGAGGACGCCTTTTATCAGGACGTTCAGAAGGACGTTAAGCGGCTTTATCTACCCGGTGAAAATTTGACTCCTCGTTTGGGCGGCGACGGCTTGATAAGCCCCGTCAGTCCGCGCGAGAGCAAAGAGTTTCCGTTCAGAGATCGCGGCTCTATATACCGGAGTCAGGAACCTTCGGCTCTCGAGATCGCCGCCGAGCAGATGAGAGTCTGGTCGTCGATCGACCCGGACAAGCAGAAGGAACTCGTCACCAGCGAGGAGAGCACTATGTACAGTCAGGCCATTCACTACGCGAACAGGATGGTTTATCTACTCGTGCCGCTCGACATCGGGGCGAAGACTCACCGACAGGACAACGTTTACGACGACGAGAGAGCCAGTAACAGCATCACCAACAGGTAGTTGTTTGTATGGCTAGGGCGTTGAAAGGGAGTTCTTGGCGAGTGTGAAAATTCACACGGGTCAGGACTCCCTTTTCTACGGCCATGCAATTCACGTAATTTTTTCTAACAAATTCACGAAAATCACGCTTTTCGCTTTTGGGTGTGGGCAGAAAGGAACTTTCTCGCACTGGTGTGAGAAAAAATACCATATTTTTCCCGCAGGCGATGTGAAAAAGTACCGTTCTGGGCACAATTCACAGGAATGGAAAGCGGGATTTTACGTGCAAGCGTTAGGAAAAAATTATTTCCTACTTACATCGTCGCATAAAAGTAAAAAAAACCGCAATAACGTAACGCTTTTGTATTTTCTTCTTTTTTAATTATTGTAAAGTGTGGCGAGTGACAGTGGAGACGCCGAGTCCGGCTTCGAGGAAACCGATCCCGGCGAGACCGGAGGCGCGGTCATAAGGATGGTCTCGCGTTTCGTCGATCGCGTTTGTACCGAGGGTGGCGTTAGCGCCGAACACGTACGCTGTCTCCATCAGATGGTTCCCGGCGTCGTACATATGCATATCGAGACTCTCGAAGCCGTTCATCGGGAGAGCAAGACTCTGCCGCCGATTCAGAAGGTATGAGTGTCGGTCGAACAGCTCATATTTTTATATTTAAATAAAAATATAAATTTCCAGGCTTGTTCAAGAACATGCAAAATGCAAATATTTTTGCTCCCTCATAGAGGACGTTTTGTTTTATCGACTTCAAGGACTTCACGTGAGAAAACGAGAAAGAAAAACAGTAGATTAAATTTTTTTCAAACCTACATACGTATTTAGATTATTATTTAAATACGTATGTACGTTTAAAAATAATTCTGATCTAACATTTTCCTTTCTCGTCTTCTCGCTTTACCCGACTCCGTCTCGATTATCGTCTATTACTTTCCTCTTTGCATGTCGTCCGGCGGTCTTTGAAGTCCTTGAAGTCCATAAAAAAATCTTTGAATTAGCTCGTTCTTGAAAAGTCCCAAAAATACTCTATCGTTCTGTTTATGTTACACGCAGCCCAAGATCTTGACGCCGAACATGCTGCCCGGCGAGGAAGTGATAATGGACGGCCTCAGAGTTTATCTTCTTCCGGACGGGCGGGAGGAGAGCACAGCCGGCTTGCCGAAAACGCCGCCTCTCTTGCCAGCTGAAGGGGCAATTTTCCTCACAAACTATAGAATCGTATTCAAGGGAATGCCGTGCGATCCGTTCGGTAACTTCAACTTTTTATTTTCGACACCGATAGATCGAGTCGGCTCTGGGTTAATCGCAACAAATTTATTTCCATCGTTCAGCCTGCGAACAACTGGTCGTGCGAGCCTTCCCGGTGACTTCCCTGACGAAAGAGAAGCGCGTTGCCGTTCAGCATCTCGCCCATCTCGATCAGTGCATTCAGGAGGGTCTGCAGCTGCGTTCCTGCACATTCCAGCTCATAAAACTCGCCTTCGACGAGGAAGTCACACCGGAGAACATCGAAACTCTGCGAAAACTCGTTCACAAAGCTCGTTATCCGCCTCACATATTCCATCACTTCGCTTTCAACGGCCAGGTTCTCGTTACACCTACGGCTCATCACAAGGGAAAAGAGAAGAACGCGACGTTGAAGTGAGTGTCCGCAACGTGCACGCTATGCTATTTCTTTCAGATAAATTCGTTAACGCAAATTCGTTAACACGAAATATTTTGAAAACATTTCAGAAATATTGTCAATCTTTCAAATATTCCGAAATATTTCGGATATATATGGAAATAATATTTTGTAATATCCTCGCAAAATATTGCAACGAAACAGGTCATAAACATTTCAGAAATATACTTAATCTTTCATAGATCTGAAATGTTTCTGAACGAGTGAAACAATATTTTGAAAGTGAATATTAACAAGTGTGTACTGAACTATGTTCATGAGGATTGGTGCCGATTATCGAAACGTTTGCACGGTAAATCTAAAAAAATTGCAAACGTTTCAGCCTTTGCCTCCAAAGTAGTAAAGTTTTATAGCGATCGAACAGAAATGCGTTTTAGGCCAATCATCCTTAACGACGAACGAATTTATCTTGCAGGGGTTTCGCGAAGAAGACTCTTCTGAAGACCGCGCGCAGGGCCGGCTTCAAGCCGAAACAATCGTCGAAACGGCAGAAGTACGTTTTGCCGAATATGAATCTCACGAGCGGAAACAAATACATGACATCGCCGGGACGCATGAGTCTGCCCGTGACCGACAGCAACGATCTCAGCCACGACGACGATCTCAGCAGTAAGTTCAACTTTTCTTTGGACACCAAATAAATAACGCTATTTTTTTTTAATGATATTTCTCTCGCGTTATTGCAGTCGACGAGTTCGAGGTTTCCGGCTTCGTCGCTCAGCCGCCGACCGACGCCAAGACCCTCGAGCGTTTGTCCGAGCGAAGCTACGTGAGGGATTGGTACAGACTCGGTCTCTGTCCGAACGGCCTTCAGAACAATCGTAGGAACGAACCTTTTCGGTTGACTTCGGTGAACTGCGCGTACATGGTATGCAGAAGCTATCCGGCACTGCTCGTCGTACCGAGCTCGGTGTCCGACGAGAGCATCCGTAGATTCTGCAGGCTCTACAGGCACAACAGGCTTCCGTCTGTTACCTGGAGGCATCCGCGGACGAAAGCTTTGCTGATCAGGGGCGCTGGATATCACGGAAAAGGTGTTATGGGCATGCTGAAGGCGCATCCGGCATCCGGCGGTAATCTCAAAGGTATTACGATAACTATTTTTTCTTCTTTGATTCATAGTTGTTGTCTTTGAGACTTTCAGTTTACAACAGAGCTGAGTAGTACTTGAAGTACCGAGTACTTGTTTGAGTACGATAATTACGTACTTGATGCACAGATTACTTTTCAGTACTTCACGTACTTTTCGGTACTTCAAGTACTTCAAGTATTTTTTTACGATTTCAAGTACCAAAAACAAGTACTTTTTGAGTACACGCTCCCATTACGGATGCTCGATGAGTCGCATGATATCCTGTTTCCATTAATACATGATTGTCTGTTTAAACCTTTCAATAAGTATCATTTTAACGAGAGTTTATTTCTAAAAATTTATTAAAAAATATTCCATAAAAAACACGAGAAAGGACCCTTTCGTTTTTTTAATGGAATTTTGTATGATATTTTTGTTATGGTTTTGTCAGCTCTAGTTTACAACAATATTGTTATTCAAATTTTAGCTACATCTTCGGAAACAACTTCCACTTTGGAGCAGGAAAAATACATAATGGCCTTGGTCGCCGCGACTCCACTGTCCGTACTCCGGCAGGGCTCCGCCTGGGGAATGTCGGACAGTTCTCTGAGCATCGATTCCCTGCTGCTTGCTGCCGAAGATCGTAATGCAACGCCCGAACAGTCGAGAAGAAATCCTTTCAACAAAGCCATCGGCACTTTAGGGTATGCTATTAATTAAAAAATGTTCTTCTCAAATACAAATCTACAAATATAGTGCTGTGTATTTAAAAATTGTTTTGCCTTCATCGTAGATCATCCGCCGGGAAAGGCCCGAAAAATTTTGGCCGTTGGGGATCGTTGAAAGACAAGAGGCACAACTCTCAGGCTTCCCTCACTTCGGTGAATCAGCGAGGAACCGTCCGGCATTCCGCAGATTCCGATAGCGGAACCGAGTGCGTGCACACCTTTCAGCGAGCCGCTCTGTACATTTTCGGAGAAAAGTCGCACATGAGAGTAAGACAGCACGAATATTACGATTACTAGTCCCCAATTAATTATATATTTATTATATATATTAATTTCTCGTAACTGTACAGGGCGTGAAAGCTGAATCGGCGCCGAAGACTGACTTCATACCCGTGGAGTATTTCGACGTGAGGCACACGAAGACGGCTTTCAAAAAGCTCATGAGGGCGTGCGTTCCGAGCTCGCCGAATCTCGAGCCCGATCAGAGTTTCTACAAGTGAGTCCCGATTCGTAAAATAGCGTCGACGCGACGCTACGATTACCGTTTTCTTCACGACGGTGTTTCTCCTTTCCACAGATTAATCGAAAGCTCGGAGTGGCTGCAGCAGCTTCAGAGTCTGATGCAACTCTCCGGAGCGGTGATAGATCTGATGGACGTGCAGGGTTCCTCGGTGGCGGTTTGCCTCGAGGACGGCTGGGACACGACGGCAACGGTTTGTTCGGTGGCCCAAGTCTGTCTGGACCCCCATTACCGGACGATCGACGGCTTTCGAATTCTCATCGAGAAGGAGTGGCTCGGCTTCGGTCACAGATTCAGTCATCGCAGCAATCTAGCAGCGAATTCGCAAACTACGAACTTCACACCGACATTCTTGCAGTTTCTCGACATAGTTCATCAGATACAGAGACAATTTCCCCTTGCCTTCGAGTTCAACGACTACTATCTTAAGTTCCTAGCTTATCACTCTGTGTCCTGTCGTTTCCGTACGTTTCTGCTCGACTGCGAGTTCGACAGGGTCGAGTGCGGTATCACCGCTGTCGAGGACAAGCGCGGCTCGCTGACGAGCCATCACAAGGGCGTCGACACGGGCAGCGACGACGAGATAGTCTATCCCGGCGGAAGACTGGCCGGCACGAATACCGGCTCGAATCTCGGTCAGAGCGTCTTCGACTACATCGAGAAACAGCACGCCCGATGCCCGCTCTTTTATAACTTCATGTACACGCCGAACACGGAGCATCCGGTACTGAGGCCCGTGTCGCATCTGCCGAGCCTCGACATCTGGCAGTACTATCTCGAGGAGGAACTCGCTCACGGGCCCGCCTACGATCTTGAAGTTCTCCAGCAGGACACGCAGCAGGAGGAGGAATCCGAAGCGGCCGATGGAATCGTCAAGAGCAATCGAAAAGTCGTTACGCAAGGGTACTTTTTCTGTTTCTCATTTCTATAAAGCATTTTATATTATAACAATTGTAATTCATAATTTATTTTTAAAAATACTTCATATACAAAGTGCAATGTGTCACAAGTACTTAAAGTATTTCTCAAGTACTTTTCGTAATTAGGTTCGTAGCGTTAAGTGTTATCTAGGAGTTAAAAAAACAACGCACACAATTTGAAATCGTGACGTTCAGCCATACAAGAAGAGCGTAGCGTAGTATTATGATTTCTGTTCTGTTGTGTTTTATGCTTTGTCGTTGATGTAGATGTATAGTTAACACAGCACGTAAGGCGTCGATCGCCGCATCGAATACATACAGCCGGCTGTATATCGCGACTATACTTCGCAACTTACGTTACAACATTCTCGTTAAAATCATGGTTATTGAAAGTTAGACAGACAATCATATATTAATAGAAACCGGATGTCATGGTACTTTTTTATTTGGTACTTGGAATCGTACAAAAAGTACTTGAAGCCCTAAAAATTACTTAAAGTACTGAAAAGTACTTGTGTAATTCAAGTACGCACTTCAAGTAGTGCCCAGCTACGATTTACACAATACCAACAATAATAAAATAAATGTGTGTAACGATTGTAATTTTACAATTTAATTGCAGGTACGACAATCTCGGCACGATGGTGCCGGATCAGTTCTCGTATCTGTTGGAGGAGATTCACAAGCTGGAAACGGAGCTGGGTCATCTTCCACAGAAGTGGAAGGTTCTCTGGGACAAGCTCGAGCTACCCAACACCGATTCGTTGGCTGTAAGTTCGGCGTCAATTTTTTGTATTCTTTTCGATAGCTCGACTTCGATAACTTAGTTTTTATTTTTCTCGTTGTAGCGGCACGCGTCTTTCAGCACTGCTCTAGTCAGGTACCACGGTCGGTTGATTCACAAACGTTCGACTCTGGAATTACTTTTACGGGGTAAACTCGCCGGCGGCAATGCTTCCGGCAACGAGGGTTCCGTCTACGCCCATCCGCATAGGTACCGAAAAAAAAAAAAATTATTGGAACATGGCAATCGTTATAATCCGTAGGACAAAAATTACACTTAACGTTTTTTCTGTTTTAAAAGATTCGAAAGACTGGATTCCGCGACACCGACTCACTGCGACGCGTGTTCCGGTGTGATATGGGGACCGGTAAAGGCCGGCCTTCGTTGCGTCGATTGCGGACACGTTTGTCACGACAAGTGCGCCGACGCCGTACCGAAGAACTGCACCAAGTACAAAGCCGTAGCCGATAATTTGCAATCCCACACGCTCACTCGGAGCGGCGGTGACAACGGAAGCGTCAACTCCAGTAAGAATACTCCTCGATGTCATTGGCAAAGCCAAAAAATCGGCATTCTTTCTCGTCAAATTCTAACGTAAAAATCTTCGTATTGCAGGCGTTACGACTATACAAACATCGTCGCAACAATATTACGAACAATTCTCGAGCAACGTCGCGGAGAACCGAACGCACGAGGGATATCTGTACAAACGCGGTGCTCTGCTCAAGGGTTGGAAGCAACGATGGTTCGTCCTCGATTCCATAAAGCACCAACTGCGATATTACGACGCTATGGAGGATTCTCATTGCAAAGGGTACATAGGTGAGTAACGACGATTCGTAATTGAGGCATGCAACATTTTTCGAAACCTTGACGATTATCAATTAATTTCTGTTGTATCGCCGATGACGCAGATCTGGCCGAAGTGGTTTCGGTAACGCCGGCCACACCGACGCCAGGACCACCAAAGAAGACGGACGACAAATCGTTCTTCGACGTAAGTTGCTTAGTTATGGGAACACTTTTTTTTTTTGCTGTGGGTGGAACAATTTTGAAAGACTGAAATGTCTGCCAATATTTCGAAATTTTATCATTGCGAATATTAAAATATCGAAAAATGAATAGTTCGAAAATTATATTTTCGACAGATCGCTAAGTCAAATAACTCACCGAAAGGCAATTTTTTCAAGCCCTATTTTTCGAAAATGCGCGTTTAGAAGTTGGAGGTCAACATTTTGAAGGACTAGGTTTAGAAAGGGTCTATTGCTATTTTGACTGTTCGACTTCATAGTTTTTCGATAGTTTGAACATTAGATTCATTTGTCTTCCACTATGATGAATTCAGTATTGCGAACACTCTTAATATTCGCAATTTTAGATTACCAATACTCAAACTTTTTAGTGTTCCAATTTTCGTCTATTCACAGGTTCACCCCTAGCAAAATCGCCCATTCATATATTTGTTCTCGATACAAGTTCATTTCGTTACATTTATTTTATAATTTTTTTTCATCTCCTCAAGTACTCTCAGAGGCCGGGCCTTGTACATTAGCACCGATGTTATTTTTCTATTTCGAAATGCGGGCTGTTTGACATTTCGATCATTCAAAATTTCGACCTCCACCCTTTGCCGTTCCTACGTGACTAATAATTTGTCTTTTTCAACAGCTCCGCACAAACCGACGAACGTACAACTTTTGCGCGGGGGACGCCGCGATGGCGCAGGAATGGATCGAGAAGGTACAGGCGTGCCTGCAGTAGAGAGTGCCGAACCTCCCCCAGCCCGAGACGAACGAGTCTCGAACTGTTTTAGCGCCCTATCTACCACGACCTCTCTCTCGCGAGAAAAATAAATCGTGCAAGTGACTGATAGCGTAATTAAAGAAACAAAAAGAAAAGAAAAAAAAAGAACAGAAACCCTTAATTTTGTTACATAATTTTTGTATAGTCTAATAATCGGACTCGCGCCGCGACGCGTGTGAATGCGGCGCGTCGCGGATGCGCGTTCCGCCGTCTACGAGCTGTTCCTCCTCTTCTGAATATTAACTGACATTGAGATTGGTCCCGGCGGTGACCGAGTGCGAAACGATTTTCGCACTCCCGATGGTCGTACCGCCGCGAACAATCTCTCCCGACTCTGCTCGACTTTATATATATATATATATATTCACAGACACACACATATATATATATATATATTATGTATTATAATTGTCCTTTAATTCGTATTACGTTAAATATACTTTGTAGAGCAAACTGCTTCGAGATTTCCGCTGGAAGACGAGAGAAAGATCGCTCTGCGTCAAAAATATTGCGCGCGAGGCTACGGATTTTTGTCAGTTTACATTCTGTTTCATCTCAATTTATTCTTTTTTTATAATGTATAATTTTTATTTTTTATCGCGAGACAGAACCGAGACGGGAAATCTGTACCGAGTGTAATTTTGACGTAGAAACATTATGATAAGGTAAAAGAAAAAAGCGTATATCTGTCGATATATTAATTATAATTAATCCGATTAATTGTTACTAATCTATAAGACCGAGATCTCGCTTAGAAAAAAAAAGGAAAAGAAAACGGGCCATAAATAACAAGAACGGGAACTTCGTGAATGCTCGTTTCTCCAACGAAAGACTCTCTTTATCTTTATCCCCCTTCCGTAATGTACGTTCAAACCGCTTTGCTGCGAATAATCAATAAAAGAAAAAAGCGAAATGTTCTAAAATCTGTGAAAATCTGTCTTGCCATATATACGATACGTAGCACGAAGAAAAAGAAACACTGATAAGCAACAAACGGGTTGACTCGTTAATTTGTTTCGCTTCCCGCGTATTTTCAAATTATCGACGTATGGCAGGCCTGTCTGGAAGTGTGTTCGATTCGGCGTTTTTCGTTGTAACGTATCTGCGCATGCACGCGGTTGTTTTTTGGTAAGAATTCGCACGAGAAATAATCGTGCGCATGCGCAGGTTTTTTATGTAATAATTCGAGCCCAAGTAACAATTTTTCAGATGTTACGAAAAAGTTGTCCGTTGATTGACTTATGATATCCAAAATGTTATCTGTAAGCTATCCCATGTCCCACAGTCATCTTTCGGACATAAGACAGCTTACGGATAACACTTTGGCGCTCATAAGTCAACCAACGGACAACTTTTTCGTAACATCTGAAAAATTGTTATTTGGGCTTGTACGAATTGTTACATAAGAAACGGAAAATGCCAGTTTTACGCACGCGTCACATGCACAAAACCCCCATTTTCACACCTCGTGAAGTAAAATTTGGTACCATACTCGTGGGAAAAACTTTTTCTGAATTCGTGTGATTGCATCGCTCGTCAGAAAAAGTTTTATCGTACTAGTATCGTAAATGACTATTTCGTAACATCTGAACAATTGCTACTTGGGAGAAAACGTCCGTGCGCATGCGCAGTCACGATATAAGGAAAAACGCCAAATCGAAAGTACCTAAGGTCGCGTTTGAATGTCAGCTGCGAGCCGCCCAAAGAGACTAAATACGAATCTAGTGATTTTTGCGTCAACAAGTTTTTCACATGGGGTGTCCATAGCTGATGTTCACTCCTTTCCAGTTCTTTACGTCGCGTTGAAAACACGTGGCCGAAGCTGTAGTTTTCGTATTCCAAGTGAATTACCGAGCTAAACACGTAAGTAAACACACCGGAATGTTCGTCGAATATTCCGAATTGGTGTGATAACGTTTTTCGACGATATTTCGTTGCTCCGACAAAGACCGCGTCCCGTGAAGCTTCGCGGCGTTTGACCGTTCCCCGCAACGTTTGTGCTACGACATTTTATCAATCCGCGCGATATCCCGTCATACCAGCAAAGAAAAACCTCGAATCTTTAACAAGACTGAATCCACGATAAATTCCTTTGCTCGGCTGACAATTTTTGTTCAGATTTCGAATCAATCGCCACCATAACCAATGTCAGCCATGAGTCAAGTTCCGGAGAAAAAAAAAATTAGTTTTTTTAATACTCATGATCGGTTTTTAAAAAAAGACGAACTACGTTATGCCCATTTTTAAATGAATTTTTTATTATTACAGAATGCCGCTTGCAAGAGATTTCCTTCATCCGAGTCCAGCGGAGGAGAAGAGGAAACACAAGCTAAAGCGTTTGGTACAAAAGCCGAACAGCTACTTCATGGACGTCAAATGTCCTGGCTGCTATGCAATCAAGACCATCTTCTCGCATGCCCAGCAGGGAGTCGAATGCGACGGTTGCCGTACGATACTGTGCACATCCACCGGCGGCAAGGCTCGTCTTACCGAGGGTTGCTCCTTCAGGAGGAAGGTCCAATGTTAATTCAAACACAAAAAAACTGTGCATTTCTATATCACGATTTTCGTTCGGTAAATAAATACGACTAAAAATGTAAACGAGATCATGTTTTTCTATGGATTTTTTATACCCAGACCATGTGTGCCCTCAATGCTATAATTTTTTTTTTTTTTTGAACCAAACTGCACAAGCAATACACCTTGTCAAATATTAAACCTACGTCTGTTTGAAATAAAATAAAGATCTATTGTTAAAGATATTACTATTAATCATTTTTGTGATAATTTAAAAAATTCAAAGTCCTGCTATAGAACGAAATTTGAGAATCTGCTGCAGTTTAATTCAAAACTATTTCTCATAGTTACAACATATGTTGCAATTGCTGTGTTATTCAACTAATCTTATAGTTACTATATATACTACGTATATAGCGAGTGTTGGAGCGATGCTGACTCGATGTCGGTACGTCGATTATTTTAGATCGACGTTCTTGCCAATTCGATTTATCTTTAAAAATCCATCATCTGTAGACTAGAAGAATGAAGGTAAAAATAAATTGCCTTTACAAAGCGTAGCAATTCCCGCGAATGAAAACTATGAATCGTATTTAAACTTTATCTCACTCGGTGCGAAAACGGCAATTTTACGCACGCGAAGCGTAAATGTAATGTCCCCTTTTTCACACCTTGCGAAGTAAACTTTTGTACGATATTCGTGCAGAAAAACTTTTTCTTATCTCGTGCGATTGCAACACTCGTCGAAAAAAGTTTTATCGCACTAGCGTCGTAAATTACACTCGGTGCGAAAATAGCAGTTTTACGCTTCGCGTGCGCAAAACCCTCATTTCCACACCTCGTGAAATAAAATTTGGTTCTACACTCGTGCGAAAAACTTTCTCTTATCTCGCGCGATTGCGACACTCGTCAGAATAAGTTTTATCGTACTAGTATCGTAAATTACTATTATCATAAATGATGCATCGACAATTTTCATCGGACAGTTATATTTTCCATGCCTTCGACCGGTTGCGAACCGCGTGTTAACCTCTGCGCTAGAAAGCCACCGAGCGATTGCAGGAAATCGCTTGAGCGATCGAGGGTAAAGCGTCGAAGCCGCCTTTGTCTCGCAGCGCTTTGAAAAGCGTCTGAAAGATCGCGTTGGACGGATCGCGCGAGTGTCCCTCGGCGAATAGAAGGCACAATGCAGTCACGTAGGGTATAGTCAGTGAGCCAAGAGTTCCAAAGCCGAACACGCCTTGCTGCATTTCCATGTGCATTGGCTCGCACGTACGACACGCACACGGACAGTCCCGCAGGCAGCGAGCACAGTCGCACACAGCCCGCGCCCGTCTCAGTGTCTGCGTGCCGAGTCTCTCGTAACAGCTTTCACGTCAGCTTCATCATTTTTCCCAAGGAGTACGAGTAACGCTCTATGAAAAAAAAAAAAAAAAAAAAAAAACAATAAACGAAAAAAACTCATCTGCCCCGGGGACAGACGATCGTTCGTCTCGGCCGCGAGTCGCGAGACGATAAGAAAACGTTCTCCGTTTAACGCCTCTCCGCGTGCCATTTTCCATGTGAAGTCGCGATGAAAACTCTTCTCCGAGTGTCCGCGATACTCGTTACAGTCCTTTCCGCCGTGTACGTGCCAGTGGATCTGCGTCTTACACCTGAACTCACCGTTCCAGAGGGATAGAAATAATGCGTCGCGTTCGGATAACGTCGTCGACGGTGCGAGCGTCGTGAGGGAGGACGTGTCCCGTGTTGTTCCGTGGACCGAGGCGTAAACCCCCAAAAGTTCTGGACAATAAAAAAAAAAACGAAGAAAAAAAAAGAAAAGTTACCTGGCCGTTTCAGGCGTTGCGAAAAAATAAAGAGATACAAGGTACCGAATCGACGATAGTCCTTCGCGAATTGGGGGGGGGGGGGGGGGGGAAGGTGCCATGTAGTTATTAACGCTAATACGATGTTTTGACATTTGCGCCTTCGCACGGACACACGAACGGCGAACACGGCTTCTCGAGATCAACGTTCGTGTTCGTGCGTGAGGGACGTGCGGACCATGAGACTACGCTTTTTTTTTTCCTTGTCCGCCACTCCGCTCTCTCTCTCTCCGCCTTGTCCCCGCTCTCAAAACGATTCTCGAGATATGGACGGAAATAGAGGCCCAATGTTTTCCGAAGCTCGCCGCGGCGCTTCTCTGCACCGTACGCGAATCTTCGCAACTCTCGTGCTCGCGAATAAAAAAACGCTCCTTTGCCGTTCGTTGCGAAGCTTCGACGGTAATTTGTTTGCTATTGGCGTTGAAAAGAAATATATGTGCCCGACATCGGCGTTGCCCCTCTGACAATGAAAATAATATTCCCTCCTCGAGGTCACGGAATGTCCGTCGATCGGCGTTTCGCGATACCGACGAATCCCCTGTGCAGATGTCGGACGGCGCTGCTTCATGTGGCACGGACCTAATTAGGCAGTTGAGCTCTTTTGACAACAGAAGACGATACTTTTTTATCGTTAGCGACGAGAGGAGCGAGAGAGGGGCGGGGGAGGGGAGCGCGCAAGGTTTCTCCACTGACACGGCTTTTTAGACCCGATGATTACTTTCGCTCTCTAAAAACATCGATTATCGATTCTCGCGCGGGGGGTTGATTGTTTGTTGTTAACGCCAGACTGTTTCAGGAACCGAATAGATAAATTTTTCGCGCTCTCCCGGGCTGTTCGACCCACTTGGCGAAAACACTTAAATCGGGTAAGCAAACTGTCAAGCCGTTTGACCTTTGGAATTTGTTATCTTTTTTCTTTTTTTTCTTTTCCTTTCGCGTGAGAAATTACGATTTCGCGACTCGGAGGGATAAACCAGACTGGTGGAACGCTGTTTGTTTTATTTGTTTATGTTTTTTTGACGTCGCAGATCCGAAATGGAGAGTTCAGAGGAACCGACGAGTTTGCAGTCGATTTGT
Organism: Ichneumon xanthorius; assembly: GCA_917499995.1. Classification (NCBI taxonomy): domain Eukaryota; kingdom Metazoa; phylum Arthropoda; class Insecta; order Hymenoptera; family Ichneumonidae; genus Ichneumon; species Ichneumon xanthorius. Next base: position 10,566,126 of record OU824205.1, on the reverse strand, counting down.
CACCTACGCGCCTCGGAACTCTTTCCCAAACACACCCACTTCGAGTGCGAGGATCCCACGCTAGCCATTCCCTTCGCTCCGCTCAGCGGCGAGTCGGTCGTCGCGCTGGGGAGAACCTCGGACGGGATATTGGCGCTCTCCAACTACAGATTGTACTTGCAATTGAATCAGGCTTGCTACAATATACCTCTGGGACTCATCGAGCAGCTCGAGGTCAAGGAAATATTCTATCTTCACATCAGTTGCAAAGACGCTCGATCTTTGAGGTACTCGACAAATACATTCGCCATATTTTGAGCATTAAATATTTTTTATTTCGGGAAAATTTCTAGACAAAATTATGAATTTCTTGCGCATAAATATGTTTTTCTGAATTTTGTATGCAGTATCGAGGATATGATTAGGCATCTCGATTCGGGCATTAAAATTTCAATTAAAACTTTTACATTTGCCATACTTTGAGCATTAAATGTTAAAAATTTTTGTAAAATTTCTATACAAAATTATGAATTTCTAGCGCATAAATGGATTTTCCTAAATTTAGTACGCCGTATCAAGGTACAATTAATCAGTGGATATACTTTAAGTACCCACGAAGCTGAATTTCATGGAGCGAGTCTTATGAATTTAAATGATGAATTTCTAGCGTATAAATGGGTATATTAAATTTAGTACGCCGTATCAAGGTACAATTAATCACTTGTTATATTCGAAGTACCTCCGAAAGTCGATTTAATATACCGAGTATTCATTTTGCATAGTCGCAACTGATCAGGAAAAACCTAGAAATTCTAGAAGTCAGGGTATTAAAAAACATTGTCAGCAAAATCGGCGAAAATTCTGCGGATTTTTCTCGGTGTTTTTAGTCCCCCAAGGTCATAGTTGTACATTAAATTCAATTTATTGATTTAGGGATTAAAACTCCACATACTGTACATACATTTTCAGACCAAGAACAAAAGATTGGCACCTTTTACTATTACATTTACTATACTTTGAGCATAAAACGTAAAAAAGTGTAATAAAGTTTCTACACAAAATTATTATAATTGAACGCGCAAGAAATTCATAACTGTATTGCACATTATGATATTGCATATTAATCTGCAATATCAGAGTGAAATTAATGGATCGGTATATTAAAAATATCAACGAATAAAAGTCAATGGTGGTCGCTGGACAGGAAAAACCTGAAAATGTTCGAAGTCACGGAATTTAAAAAATGCTCAGCAAAGTCGAAAAAAATAACCGGGAATTTGTTTCACCGTTTCTAGCGCTCACCATTGCCATACTTGTACATTAAATTAAATTTATCGATTCGGGACTTAAAACTTCGCATACTGTACATAAATTTTCACACCAACATTTTTCGACCATGTATTCATCAGAAAGTCAAATCACACCAAGATCAGCACGTTTCCGAAATGCCAACGAAATGGTCGATTAAAAAAAAATTTGTCCCACAGTTAGCCAGTTTAAATATAACAATCACAGCTTTCGTTCGACCCTCTCGAAGCCGCGACAACATCAATGAAATTAAAACTGAGTGTAATTAAAATTCCCAGCTGTGCATTCTCGACCAATGAACACTGCTTGGAGTGGTTCAAGCGTCTACACAAAGTTACTTACCCTCGCAAAAGTATAGAGGATATATTCGCTTTCGGGTATTACGCTTGGTCCATAGAGGAAGGAAAGGACTATCCGCGTTTGGGAAAGGATAATGGCTCTTACATGGCGAATTTCAATTCCGAGGTAATTAGCTTAAGTTTCGCCGATCAGATAAATGATTCCTCTTTCATTATTATTAATTTTTTCTTTTCTTTATTTTCTTTATTTTCGTTGTTACAACGGTAGCCTCGAATAAAATATTATCGTCGCGCTAATCGTAGCCCGTTGCAAAGTGGCACGATTTTAATTGATCGATGCGTCGATCAATTTAATCGATATAAATCTGTATCCAATTCTGAATTCAATGTCCTAACGCCGAACGATGAAAATTATAGGTGGAACGATTGAGATTCAATCTGCACGGTGCCTGGCGAATCAGTCAGATAAACAAGGATTATCGCATGTGTCCCTCGTATCCGCCGCAGCTTTTGGTACCCGCTTGTATTACGGACGACACGCTCGAAACAGTTGCCAAGTTCAGAACTTCCAGAAGAGTACCCGCCGTTGTTTGGAGGTAAATTATAAATCAGCGTGAATAATGATGACCCTGAAAACATCCGCACGAGAACAAAAATGCATATAGTTACAATGGTCGTTTTTTTGCGTCGTACAAACTTCGCTCGGGAAAGTTCACTTGGAGAAAAAAATTCTATGAGTGAACAATTTTTTTTTTTTTCATCGCAAAGCGACGCCTCGACAGAGATTTGAGAAAGATGAAATTTGACGTGGCGCAGTTATATTTGGGGTCGTAAATAATATCGGAGAAAAAAATCGTTATTCGTGCGCCGTAACTCAAGGAATATTTTTTTTCAGACACGTGAACAACGGTGCCGTGATAGCACGCAGCAGTCAGCCGGAAGTCGGCTGGCTGGGCTGGCGAAGTTCCGAAGACGAGGACCTCCTGAAGGCATTGTCGGACGCATGTTCCTACGACAGAGGCGAATCGACGATCGACACACCGATAAGCTACTCGGACAGCGTCGACGACGTCATACCTCCGAGCAATACCAAAGTGAGTCGCTCGGACGAATCTCTTTCGCAACGATCGTCGAATGACGACACGTTCAATGTCTTTCTTTTTTTTTTATCGCAGAAAGTACTGATCATCGACGCAAGATCCTACACAACGGCGGTGGCGAACAGAGCGCGCGGCGGGGGCTGCGAGTGCCCGGAATATTATCCCAGTTGCGACATACAGTTCATGAACCTTCCGAACATACATTCGATACGAAAGAGCTTTCACGCCGTCAGACAACTTTGCGCATCGGACGCCGATCAGCCAAAGTAAGACGCATTCTATTTTTTTTTTCCTTTATCGATAAGGTAACAGTAGCAATGGTCGGACACGTCCCAGTCGTCGGACACGCATATGCAAATTTGATTGCACAGAAAAATGGTATACAAGGTCTAAGCGTAAATGATTTTCTATAGTCACATTTTGTTAAAGGAGACGATATAGTCCGGAAATTGGGACAAGCGTTACTAGACACGCGACCCAATAATCGGACAGTTCGGAGAAGTTAATTCAGCCAGCTTTCTACGTAACTACGTTTAACTTCAGTATTGTTTCGCATAAATATAATTTTTATATTGTTTAATTAACAGATGGCCCAGGAATTCTTTTAGTTAATATGAAATCATACATCAGAATTCTCGAAATCTACGATTGTCCGAAACATTGGGACAACCAGTGTCCGAGTATAGGCAAAATGTATCTTTTCGTAATTAATGGATGTGTTTTGGAAATGAGGAACTATCGGCCGACAGTGGTTTCAGTTATTTTCACAAAAAGCTTGTTCTTGACCAATTAATAACAGCTGGAATCTGGGGATGCTCTTAACGATGCTTTGCACGTACATTCCCAGCCAGAAGTGCGATTTAGTGAGAATTTGAACACTTCCTAATAGTATACAAGTCTGGAAAAAAAGTCCGGAGAATTCTGAAAAAGTTCATATGAATTCCAAAAAATCAAGGAATTCATTCAAAATGAAAAAATAAAAGGCTTTCCGATGTTTTTTTCAACAATGTATTCGTTTAATAATTTCGTAATAACTTTTTGGATTTGTTATTATGCAAAATCAAAGATCTTGACATCATTAATACGGCCGATTTTTTTCAGATTTTTGGCATATCGCGAAGTACGGACATTTTTATTCGAATAAAACTTTGGATTAGCAATATACGTGCGATGCATCCTTAACCGTCCGAGCATTGGTACCTTTACCTTGCGCGTTTGCGCATCCGCGTCAAAATGTGTCGCTACTTCTTTTTTTTTTCTTTTTTTTTTACTTCTCGCAGCTGGCTGAGTCTGCTGGAGGGAACTCGATGGCTTCAACATATGTCGGGGTTGCTGAGGGCGGCCGTGACCGTCGCCTCGGCCATCGAGAGGGACGGACGACCCGTATTGGTGCACTGCAGCGACGGTTGGGACAGAACGCCGCAGATCGTCGCTCTCGCCCAGATACTCCTCGATCCGTATTACCGAACGATGGAGGTAAGCTCGAGGCGAACGGTGTTACACGATCGATATTCGCGGTATCGTCGAGGCGTGAACCGCCGCCGACGCATTTACTTAACGCACTTGCACGGCTTCCAGGGCTTTCAAATGCTGTGCGAGAGAGAGTGGCTAGACTTTGGACACAAGTTTGCCGACCGATGCGGTCAGACGGTCGGTTGCGAAGATCCTAATGAACGATGTCCCGTATTTCTTCAGTGGCTCGATTGCGTCCATCAGCTCATTCGAAAGTTCCAATGCAGCTTTCAAATGTCACCGGCGTACATCGTCAGTAATCTGAAAAAAAAATCCTGCCTTGAACCATTATCGTTAAATTTCGGGAACGATTATGAGCCGGTAATTTAATTTTCAGGTCAAACTCGCCCAGCATACGCACTCGCAGCTCTTCGGCACTTTTCTCTGCAACACCCGACAGGAGAGATTACAGTTGAGAATAAGAGAACGTACGTTTTCCGTATGGCGTTTTCTCAATTCGAGCGCGTTCGTTAATCACTTGTACACACCGTCGAAAAATCAGGTGAGAGCGTTCGTAGGAATCGTTCGGGCAAGCTGCGCTTGTATCGAATCAGAAGCAAAACAAAAAATATTAAATTACAAACCGCCCTAACAGGTTTTATGGCCGAGCTGCAACGTTCGCGATCTCGTACTGTGGTCGGAGGTTTATCTAGGTTCACTGGAGGTGTCTCTGAAGAATTCCGGCGACAAGCAGAGAGTGTCGATGATCGACATCGAGGCTGGCGAGAACGAGGAGCCTCAAGGACAGATGACGAAGACGCGTTCCTACGGCGATCTCATCCACGCTCAGGATCACGTGGCTTATCTACATCGCAGACTCAGCGATCCCAGTATTTCCATTGAAAAGTGCGTTGGCCCGTCGACAACGATCTATCGAGTCGATCAATTGATCAATCGAACAATCCAATCGTTCGGTTATCATCATTTTTTTTTCTCCATCAATTTCAGAAAATTCGACTCGATGAATCTCGAGAACGAATCAGACAAGACTGAAGTTAACGAAGTGGACGTCGAGAGCAAGGTCCAAATTGTTGGCGAAAGTGCGCCGGAGACTGACTTTCGAATGAACGGATACAGCGGTAATCAATTGTCGAGCGATTCACCGGCAAATCCATCTGTGGACAGTTCAACCGATACTCTTATACCGATCAGCGAACCGGCCGTCGTCGCCGTAAATGGCGATAACGATACGTGAGTCTCTCATATGGCTTGCCTGTTTCTCGTACCAGTAAGTGGATCGAGTGTCTCAACCGGATCGACATTTAATTTTTTTTTTTCTATTTCTCAGGATACACACTATTCCGACGCAGGACCCCTCAGCGCCCTGGGTGGACGGCGCAGCCGTTGTCGGCCGTCCGCCGTGCACCTGCAACCGCGTGCAGCGGGAGGGCAGCAGCGACATCAGCGACACGAGCGTTCCATTGATGTCGCGAACGCCGAGCAGTTTATGTCCGGCATCGCCGATTCACCAGGATATCGTTGCGGACAATCCCGACAGACTCGACGACGTCGACGGTCTGCCGGTTATAAACTGCGACGTTCAATTGAGGGTGCAGCAGATAATCGTCGAACACAAGGTGATTTTCGGGCCATTCTCGAACGCTACGTTTTCACCTGCAATTTTTTTTTCTTTTTTTTTATCCTTCCCTACCCAAACGCTCGGCGACAAAAAAAATCGTCCGGAGGACCGGATTTGTTTTCCTGCGGTGGTTTAGAGTGCGACTCATCCAGCTTAGGCATGTGCAAGAACCCAAAATATAATTACGGTGACTTATCTGTGTCGGCTGCCGACAGATGGTTTATCGTCTTTGGCTACTCGCTTCGATACAAAACGCGAAGACTGTATCAACGTCCGTCCTGTGCTGAGTACTGTCCTTGAAATGTTTTCTTGATAATAGTCTGATAGATCGATTTTTGTGATTGACGGAGAGAGAGAGAGAGAGAGAGAGCCCGGTGAGATAGCGTGGCTCATTTGCTTTCCTCGAATCTGTGGTAGATCGCATGTATGGAGATTGCGCGGGACACAGAGCTCCACCAAATTTCGAATGTCTACGGGCCAAAAGCCATTTCTGCGATGGCCCACATTTTTCTCGGAAGTACGTATAATGAGAGTTTGGAATTTAAAAAATTTAAAAAATAGCGAGTAACTGAAATTACAGTAGACAGCATTCAGTTACGACTTGGGATTCGAGTTCTCGTACATCCCTATAGCTAATGTCATTACCAAACAAAAATTGAAATAATCTTTCGGCATCATTATTATGATCGGCTATCGATTGTGAGACTCAACATTTTCGAGTACAAAAATATTAATAGTAAGAAAGAGCGAGTGACTCTGAAAGTACAGTAAGCAGCATTCAGTTGCGACTCGCGAATTCAGTTTAAAAAAAATAAAAATAAATAAACTATCGAGACCGTTATTATCATCGGCTGTCGACTATGAGACTCAAAATTTGGAAATACAAAAAAATTAAAAATACGAAGAAGAATTTTGAAATTACAGTAGACAGCATTCAGTTGCGACTCGCGAATGGAGTTCTCGTACGTTTCTATCGCTAAAGGCATCAGAAAAAAAATTAAAATAAACTTTCGTCATCGCTATTATCATCGTCTATCGACAGTGAGACTCAAAAGTTTAGAATGGAAAGGAATAGTTTAATAGAAAGTAAGAAGCGAGTAACTTTGAAATTACAGTAGGCAGCATTCAGTCGTGACTCGTGAATCGAGTTCTCGTACATCTCTATAGCTAGACACTACAAAAAAAAAAAAAATCTTTCGCCATCATCATTATAATCGGCTATCGCCTGTGAGACTCAAAAGTTTGTAGCACGTTCGTTTCCTTTCGATCTAGCTGAAAGAGGACGCGCTGAAGAAGGAGCTCCACACGACCCGGCTGGCTCTGATAAGACAAGTCTGCAATCATAATGCGGACGCCGATCGCATCGACGACATCGTGAGTACTCGCTTATTAAAAATATATTCGCCTCTCTGCAGTAATTCTCCGTCATCATCGTGCACCCCACACTCGTGGCAAAAATTTGTCAAGGCCCCGAAATGTTGTAAAATTGACACGGTTGCGTCTTCAAAATTTGCAGATAGCTTAGACTCTCTTCGGAGGGTTGTTGATTCGTAACGGAAAAAAACAGGAGATGCGACCGACGTAAAACGTCCTTAGAGTCCAATGTTAAACGTGTGCGTGGTTCTCCTTAGAAAACACACAAGTCGAAGCATAACGTGAATAATATTGGGTGATTTGGAGTTGGAAACTCGAGAGAAGAAAAAAATAAATATAAAATAATATAAAGATTGATTTTATTCGTTTGCAGGGTTCGTTGCCGGATTCCGTGGGTAGTGCCGGAGACCACGGTGAGTCGGTGCCCTCGGACATGTCGTGGGAGGCCGTCGAGGAGTTGGGACCGGCTCCGACCCTCTGGGTTCCCGATCACGCGGTAAATCGTTGTATGGGCTGCGACACGGAGTTCTGGCTTGGAAGGCGCAAGCATCACTGCAGGTACAAATCGTCACGTTAGAATCGTGAGTGAATACAGTAGAACCCCGTTTATCCGAGGCAATGTGGGGAGAGCGTCGGTCAAGTGAAATCTCGAATCACGCGGATAACACATGCAGTTCAAACTTGTACTACGAGTATACATTTTTTTAAATTAAATACAGCACTTCGTGTAAACATTAACTTTGTTAGTCAATGTAGTTATTTTTTAAATGTCATTACAATTTAGTTAATTAACATTAACTTCATATTAACATAACCCATTGACTCTGGAATCGAAAGCGTTGTATTTGCAGATCGAAATATAAAGACGCGGCAAACTTGTACAAGTTTAGGCGCGTATGCAACAAAGTAACCGTTAGGGACAACCCCGCGCGTTGACATTGCTAGTTTATCCGTTTTATCCGAGCATCCCGTATTATCCGAGCCTACACCTCGGTTAAGAATGCTTCACACGTACATTCCGAGCCAAACGTGAGATTCAGCGAGAATTTGAACACTTCCTAACGGTATAAAAATCTGAAAAAAATGAACTGTATTAAAGGTGCCAAGAACATTCATTTTGCACAATAATAATATATCAAAAAGTTATTAACGAATTGCTAAAAAAATTGTTCAATAAATAATCACTGAACCTCTCGTTTCTCTTTAAAATGAATACATTGATTTTCTAGAAGCGGCATGAATTTTTTCAGAACTTTCTTACATTTTTGAATCTGAATTTTATACTTTTGAGTTTCGAGGCACAATCGCCGCAATACTTTTTGTGTGTACTGTAGAATCGTGATGCAGAAACATATCAGAAATGTGTGCCTCTAGATATATTTTTCAAATTTTCGAAAAAAGAAAATTCTGAAAAAATTCATATGGCTTCCAAAAAATCAAGAAATTCATTTATAATGAGATAATAAAAATTCGTCAGATTTATTTTTCAAATAATTTGTTAATAACTCTTGGCATTATTATTATTACACAAAATCAAAGGTCTCGACATAATGAAAACGGCCGATTTTTTCCGATTTCTGGCATGTCGCGAGGTACCACAATTTTTATCGAATTAAACTTTTGGTTGGGAAAGTATGTGTGATACATCCTTAACGCGAAGGGCTCGGATGAGTTGGTTGCCTCGGATATGGCGAAGGCTCGTTTGATCGAAGGTCGGATAAGCGAGGGTTCTACTGTAGCTGTAACGCAACTCTTTTTTTCGGCTACGCTAATAACACCAAAAAAAATGCCCAATTTTTTGCCACCTCGACAGATGTTGCGGAAAGATTTTTTGCGCCGATTGTTCGGAGAACTCGACACCATTGCCGAGCGAGCAGCTCTACAATCCCGTGCGGGTGTGCAGCGATTGTTTCTCCCGTATTCATCATCACAGCAGTCCGTGCCAGTGCAACGCGCGAAATCAGACCGCCAAGTACGTCGACAACGAGACGGACAGTCTCCCCGGTAACGGCGAGACGATGTTGGTCTGCACGAGGCCGAAGATTGGAATTGTCGGTAAGGAGGGCGGTTGCGGCGAAGCCTCGATGCAGGCTACGCAACAGAAAAGACTGGAGCCCTCGCCCGAGGCTAGCGCGGTTAACTGAAGTGAGAACGAGTCCTCGTCAAAAGGAAATCTTTCCTTTTTTTTTTTTTCTTTTTTTCTTTATCTCGACGATGCGAAAAATAGACCCCGAGATAATGTACCGACGTATACGAGACGAACGTCGGTGGAGGATTTATACATAATTTGTACGGGAGGACACATATATACATATTGAGAAAAAAAAACATACACACAAACACATACACACGCAAAAACACGTACATCGACACAGACACACACGCATGTATGTATACTATAAACTTATATAGTATATATATTGTATATGTATCGTAAGCGCGAAAGACGCGTTAGTTTCTCTAAGCGATCTAATATTTATTGATAGATTAATGATTTGTACGACGATGTGTATAGAGAGAGGTGAGGGAGAGAGGTCGAGCGAGAGAGAGAGTGAGAGAGAGAGAGAACGAGTCGGTGGAGATGTGACGACGAGGGGAAGGAACTTTATCAGTATACGAGGTTGTACATAACATACCTTGAACGCGACCCGAGGTTGAGGAAATAATCTATAGGTCCGTACACCGTAGGACTCTAGAATTTTATCGCGTTTAAGAGAGAACAAGACGATCGCAGAGCATGGTGAAAGAGCCGAGAGGGTTTACGATCGTACGAAGTGAAAGTTGAATCGGGCGGGCGCGTTTTTTAGATAGAAAGGCTGTGACAGACGTCTCGTGTTTCCGGGAACGTAAAAAAAAAAAAAAAATACCGACGGGACTGATTTATTATCGATTGTTGTAAATTCGTCGATCGTTCGTACCAAAAATCGATCGACAGACCGGATTAAGTTTACGGAAAAAAAGTAAAAGTTTTATTTATATATATATATATATCATGAAAGTGTCAAAGAGGATTGGTAAAATTAATTGTCATTGCGTTGTTTCATCGTGTCTCCGCGGTTCGTCACGGATTCTTCGAGGCTCCTCTCTCGCATTTATAAAAAAAAAATCAGGGCTGCACGAACACACACACGCCCAGTTCGGCGCGTCGATCGCGTTGTGCCGAAAAGGAAAAGCATTCCGATCGACCGCGAAAAAGCCCGTAATTTCGTTGCGCGCTTTTTTGACGTCGATGTGGATAAAAATTTCGAAGACAATCGTCGATTACCGGACAGCGCATGCAATCGATGCCCGGATTCAACGTAATATTCAACGTACGAGAAATTTTCGGGCGGTGTATATAATTGTACGACATGTTACTCGGAGCGAGACGACGGGCGGAGCGTATCCTGAAAAATCAATTCAGTTTAATCCCTGACTAACCAAAGGTAGTTGGAGGGGGTGAAGTAATACGAATATTTTTGCGTTTCGCGTGAATTTAAAAACGACACGGTCGAGCGTTGCGGTTCTCGCCGCACTGACGCCGCACCGTAGGTCATCGCCGGAATGAATAAAGTGAAATCGTTATTATTGTCCTTAATTATGCCTTTTTTTTTTTTTTTTTTTTTTTTTTTTTTCATCGGTTTTTCCTCGTTTTTTTCTTAAACAATTTATAGTCACATAGCGGATATATTAATTATCAATTATCAATTCTATCTATAGTAATAGGATGCGACTCGTGGTTCCTCTACTGAAAGAGTTTCAGAGCCGTTAAGTTGCTGAGTGTTGCGTTCTTTATCATCAGCGTCGCGTTCCTAATCGCGTCGTTGGTGGCGTCGACGGTGTCGTCGGCTTTTTGAAATTGTATCAGAATCACGAGATACGTCGTCACGGCGCCGGCCATCTGTAATCGGGAAGACTTTCGTTTTTTTTCTCGAACACCAAAAAGCTTTTGATGTGCCGTTATAATAATTGTCCTAATAACGTCATAATAACGAAGCTTAAAACGAAGAGCGCTCTAGCTGCAACAACTGCGCATGCGTATTACGCGGCCCAACGAATCGACGCGGTTTACTCGTGCGTGGTCACAATACACATGTGCAGTTATTGTAATTAGCTGTTCGTTTTTAATTTCGTCGGTATTATGACGCCACCATCATTATAACAGCAAATCGTAAGGCCCTCTGAGGTGTTTCGATTTGGCCTTTTTCGTTATTATAACGTCATTGCGCATGCGCACGGTTGTTTTCTGGTATACATTTTTACATTAAAAAAATGACCATGCGCATGCGCAATCATGTTATAATAACGAAAAACGGCAAATCGAAAGCATCTCAGGTCGTAGCCCTTTATCGACTGTCGGTACCCACATAACAATTGGCCATAAATACGTCGTAAATGGATCGTAAAAAACGGCGGACTTCTTAAATGTGCTCTGATTTTATTTTGATATGAACTCTGAATGTCCTCTGAAAGATATCGAATACGTCGATTTCGGACCACCGGTAGTCATAGTAAACATGTGAAGTTAAGTCTTTTCGGGGACTGTCTATATACGTATTGCACCGTACAATAATATTGTGGATCAATATTGTATTAATATTCTCGATTAATATTGTATGGGACAATAAGTATACAGAGAGTCCACAAAAAGACTTACTTAAGTTCAGATGTTTGAGAGAACTACCAGTGGTCCGAAATCGACGCATTCGAAATCTTTCAGAGGACATTCCGAGTTCATACAGAAATGAATTCAGAGCACATCTACGAAGTCTGCAATTTCTGTTCTCTTCCAATTGGTATATGGATAGAGCGTTTGTTATACTCACGGAAGTGACCAGCGCCCTGTCCAGCGAGAACATGCCGCAGGCCGAAAAGTCCAGCGGCCTGTGGAGCAATTGGAGAGAAAATATTTCCAACTGCTTCCGCACATCCGGTTCCCAGTTTGCGGACAAAAGTTGACCGATCTTGATCGCCGTTACCTTAGCCTGCGCGACAATTGAATAATTAATGTTGCCGCCACCGTTCGCCGGAGTGGCGCTGTTCGCAGTCCGTAGGAGGGAGAAAAAAATACCTCGGCGGAAGTGGAATAACAGGGCTGGACGACGATGAGCATTCGGATAACGTGGACACTGCACCACAGGCACTGGACGACTATGAACAGGCATTCGCGAGTGCCGGTCGCCTCGACCAACAGCACGTACGGTGTTATTATCAGGTGAAGGAGACACGTTATCGTCACGACTACTATGGGCACCCCGAACGCTCGATTTATCAGCAGAGCGACGTCGCAGAGGGACGAGTGTACGGTTATCAATTGCGACACAGCGTCCGACATATTGCGAGTTTCTAAAAAAAAAAAAATTCCGCAAAGTTACGGGAAGTCCATGAAAATTTTTTGCGCATCGTTTCGAATTTCGCGCCATTCTCACCGCCCTCGTTGGCGAGCCAATCGGAGATCTTCGGAGTCCGGTACACTCGGACGCTCGTTCTGTACTCCATTTCCGGTCTTACGTACGCGGCGATGTTTTCCGGCTCTCTCACGTCTCCGACTGTGAGAAAATTAAAAAATTTCAATCGAGTGAGGAACTTCGTTTTTTTTTCTTTTTTACCTACCAGCGGTAAAATCTTGACGCGCGTAGTCGTAAAACTTGCAGCCCTTCAGCAGAGTCTCCAAATTTTTGTTCAACCTAGCGAAACGCTCGCCGAGATTGTAAGTCGCCACGGTGTACTGAATCTCGATCATCAACGCGATGAGGTACAACACGTAGATCGGTGTATAGTTTATCGGTCCCTTGTCCGCCATTTTCTTGCTCGACTTTACTTGCGCGCTCCAGGTGTAAAAGTCCAAACACGAGAGGCTCACGAGAAACGTCAAAACGGACGCGCTTATGATTATGGAGAAACGTCGGGTCTTCTTTAGAGCTATGAAACCAAGCCTCTCGTCCGCCTGTGTATCAATTTTATCAATTAATTTACTTTTCATTTATGTTCACTAGCATGTTCATTTTCTTTTCATTTATGTGCACTAGCAGCTTCAGCAACTGTAAAATTTACCGAAAAAATTACGTTAATTTCGGATCACTTTTTATACCGTTAAGAGGCTGCTGCACCTTCCAGTTTTAACGACCAAAATAGACGATTTCTTAGTTTTACTTTACGTAAATTACTTCAACATAAACATAACATAATTTGGTGCACCAATCATCCGGTTGGTTTCACGTTGGTCAGAACGCGAGGTTATTTCTACGGCGGAAAAAGTGACCTCGAACTACCGAAATTTTTTCGATAATTCTACGGTTATTATTATTTTTTAAATAAACGTTTACTAAAGTTGCACAAAAACAGAAAAAAAAATTAAGTGGATGTTATCAGCAACCTCCACCATGCGAGCGATGATTTCCTGAAGGTATTTCCATCGGGTGGGTGCACCGAGGACACCGACCGAAGCAAGTAGCGCCACAGCTAGTACGTCGCCGATAGTGACGATCATCGCGGTATGAGATTTTAGTCTCGTACTGTTCTTCCAGCCGTCTCTCAGGTCCCTCCACAGACCCCATATTTCCGCCCCTATGCAAAAAAACAGTAGGCCAATACTGCCCAAACAAACTGTTAAGAAATCGCATTACTTAAAAAAAAAGAAATCTCTTATATCGACGTCTATAACGCCAATAGCGGTCTCTCGATACCTCTTAGTTTTTAGGCGCCTCCAAACATACGAACGTTCACCGCAACATGATTAGTCGTACGCTTCGCAAAATGGAGTACGTCGCTCAAGCGTACACGGCGAATTTCTAACAAACGATTTTTTAACACGTCAAAAACAGCAAATTTACCACCTTCAAAAAGCGTTCATATTTTTAATGATGTTCGATATTGTTCAATTCTGAATGTTTGTTCATTAAATGAATAATATTCAATTACAAATGTGTGTTCATTAAAAATGTGAACACTTTTTGAAGTGTACTCAATTTGCGGTGTGTTGTTTTCGACGTGTTAAATAATCGTTTGTTAAAAATTCGTCGTGTAGGCTTCAACGCGTTCTATTTTGTGAAGTGTACGATTTAGTCATGTTAGGGTCAACGTGTCTATGTTCGAAGGCGCCTCTTATTTGTGTAACAAACATATTATATTCACCTATAGCACACGGGAAGTAGCCGGACCTGACCTAGATACCTTCCAGACGTCTGACCGACGAAACGCACCGGAAGCAGCCCGAATACCTTACTAAGGTAATATATCGGCACCAGTGCGTGGTAGAGATCGGATTTCACTGTCTTGCTCATCGTTTCGGCTTTGTTTATCGTCGCGTTACATTCTTTTCCGCTCAGTAGATTCTCTACAATTTTATTCCAGTTTTCTTTATGTCTTTACCGACTTTTTATGCGGCGCCTTCAATCGTGCACTCGTTCATTACTACAGAAACAAATCCTACCTTAAAAAATGTTACATACGTTCACAACTTCGTTCAAGTGCACACCGCAAATATCTAACACGTACTTAATTATCGGTTCAAGTTTACGTATTCAATACGTAGCACATTAGTAACTTCACACAATTTTATAGTAAGACTTGCCAAACCTTACAACTTTAAAACATAACGCGTTCCAATACACTCGACGTGATTAAAACTTACAGGCGAGCGACCTTACAACGACGGGGAGGAAAGGCGTCCTTCCAGAGATGCTTTCGATGAACACCACTGTTATTCAGCAGATAAGATGAACCACCTGGCGGGTTACCATCGCTGATAGACAAGCGGCAAAAAACTAGCAGCTGGGGCAATAATTGCGACATGTGTCGCACATGTCGCAAATATCGCGCCAATATTGCTACTTTTCGTGGCGCTTGCCTATCAGGGATGTGATTAACAGTCAACAGTCGGTTCATCTCACCTACAAAATAACAGTGGCGCTCATCCAGCGCCCCTCTCGAAAGCCGTCGTTCCTCCCCGTCAGTAAGCTTGTCGCGTTTAAGTTTACACATGCGGAGTATATTGAACGCGTAATGTTTTAAAGTTGTAAGGTTTGGCAAGTGTCATAACGAAATGGTGTAAACTTACTGATCTGTTACATATTGAGTATGTAAACGTTTTGTGGTGTCAGGAAATTGACGGTGTACAGTTTTTGATCCGATAATTAAGCCATTGTTAGATATTTGCGGTCTACACTTGAACGAAGTCTTGAACGTATGTAACGTTTTGTTGCGGTGTACGATTTATTCCCGTAACAACGAACGTGTGTACGATTGAAGGCGCCTCTTTATTGTAGTTTGTGTAATCAAACTATTAACAACGACGTCGTCGGACTCACTTGCTTTGGGTATCGCTTCTTTGATGGTCACCCATGACACATGCATTTTAGTTGCGAAGATAAATTCGATTCTATTGTCCACGAAACTCTCTTGACACGCGCCGATTTTCGCGTTTCGCGAAATTCATCTTAGTCGCTCGTAGTCGCTCGATCGAATGAACCGGAATTCCAGCGACCCTTGGACTTTTATTCATCGCAATTGCAGCTCCGCGGGCTAACACATCCATAAGTGTCAGATTCAACGTGGATAATTGTTGTTGACAATACGCCGCTCGGGCGATCGTTATCCATTGAAAAACATCGCGCTGCGAGAGTTAAACATCACCTGCGAGCCACCCTTTCCTCGGATTTATCATGGATAAATCAATACTAGGGGCCGGTGCAATAACACGTCTAGCGTGAGTATCCGCTCGTGGACGAGGCTGCGAGTGGCAAATAAGGCGCTCGAATAATGTTTCTCGGCTCGTCGAACACGTCGTTTTTAACGAGAGGGCGCGACTCATGGGTGCGAATATAGCCGAGCCACCTATCGTGCGTTCAGTAATTGATGGTAAGATGCGCAGGAAAGAATTGCGGACCTTGGACGTAGCTCGGACCCTCGGACAAGCAACGAATGTTTGTTCAGTTGCCTATAGATAGAGCCACAGAGTGTAACGCAAATGGACGCCGCGTCTTGTCCTACCTCTGACAAATTGTTCGAGTGACACACGGCGCAGCATAAATGTCCGGACGACCAGCACGTTGTGCTCAAAATTCATCGATACGGTCTTAAATAAATATATATATGTATGTTTTTACCCTCGGCAAATAACTCGTTCGATCGTAGAGAAAAATTGTACTGTTCCGACTTGGTAGTTCGTTGCACACGTGCGCATAGATTAAAGATCGAAAGTGACGAGTGTTTACGAGGGAAGAGGCGCGAGACATGCACACACGCGTTGCGATGAATTTTATATTGTTGCGATCGCTCGATCTGCGTAATACACGAGCGCGCGCTCGGTCGAAGACCACGTAAACAAACGAGCCTGGGGGTGCGGTCGTCGAGCTCGACCAATGGTCGCTCCCGCGGTATTCCCACGCAGATAACTTTACTCGGAAGATATACTCTTTTTCCAAACGGCTCCTGTTTTGTTGTTGTTTTTTTTTTTCTGTCCTCTGTATAATTTAATAACAATCTAGGTTTATTTTACCGGATGTGTACGCGGCTGTCTGGACGGATATTACCCGACTCGCATCACACGCTTTTCCATCCGGCTCTTGTTTTTATTTGTTAGTTTTCTATATCCTTCGTACAATTTAATAAACATCGACAATTGTTTGACCAGATGTCCACGCGGCTATCCGACCGGATATTTACCGACGCGCATTACACTCTTTTCCATCCGAATCTTGTTTATTGTTATTTTTTATTTTTCTATATCCTCCGTCCCTAACGGAACTGAGGTGACCATCGGCAGACTTCAATAGACTAATGCACAATGTTCAAAATTGTAACTTGCTATTGCTATACTTTTTCTGTAACCCTTGCAACCATCGTTGTATAGTCTGTTTATTTGATTCTTAGTTGCGTGGGGAGTCCATCAAAACAGAGTTGCTTAAGGGGTAAAAGTTTGAACAAAGCGATCAGTCTCATTTCAGTATACCCGGAGTCTCGTCATAGTCATTGCAACTCGTGGATGCATGTCTAGTCAACTCTAGTGCGACTGCGACTACGATGCAACCCCGAATCCGTGGTTGCACCAGTTCCACTAGGGCTACCCTTTAAGGCCATGTGAAAGATGTACCACGTGACATATGAGTGCGAGAGTCGCCATTTAAATCAATGCCATTTAAAACCGGTTGACTTTTCGGATAAAACGGAAGCATCATCGGACGCGGTATTACATTGTACATCCGCTAATGCTTTGCTTTTTCCCGAAAAGTCTACGGTCTCTGAATCGCATTCATTACAGATTTTGGGTACCGACTGAGTCGTTTCACATGTCCTTAATAAAAACCAAGGTTTATTTGACCGGATGTGAACGCGGCTACCCGACCGAATATTTACAGACTCACATCACACTCTTCTCGACCCGATTCTTGTTTGTTTTTTCTACATTAATAAAAACCAAGGTTTATTTGACCGGATGTGTATGCGGTTATCTGATCGGATATTTATACCGACTCGCATCACACATTTTTTTCCATCCAACTCTTGTTTTTTTATTTTTTATTTTTCATTTTCCAATATGCTCCGTAGAACTGAATAAAAAATCAAGGGTTATTTGGCCGGATGTGTACGCCGCTATCTGACCGGATATTTATACCGACTCACATCACACTCTCGGTGTGCCGTAACCGCCGTAACACTGCCGAGCGATGATTTGTTATCATTTTTTTTAAATCGCTCGATATCCCACGGATTATACATTACAAAAAAAAATATATATCAGTGTCAATAATATTTCACAGCCGTGCCGTTGCGAACTGACGAAAAATATTCCGATGTAGAGGAGTGAAAACGCGATGATATTCGGCTAGGCTGTTTCGAGGCGGTCGGGCCTAACCTCGATATGAGAGACTCAACGAATAACCTCTCTTATTAAGTTACGGTTTTGTAAATTTCTACATAAATTGTGTGTCACCGAGGATGGAAAGAAACGAGGAAGACTGGTCGGTCGAGTGCTCCGACGACGACAAGTACGAGGTCGATCCTAAGGTATGCTCTTTTTTTTTTTGTCAACGTCGCATGCATCATTGTTTACTAGCGTCGCGACACCGCGCACTCGGTTCAAAGGCCCGGCTGTACTCGTCACATTCGTGCTCGTTAAACGCACGTGTAAAAGGTAAAATATTTCTTGTTTGCATTGCGCAGGAAGGATGGTTGCTTAAGCCGGATGATATAGTGGCGCTGATAGGAGGATTGGAGTGCAATAATCAATGTCTGGAACTGGAATGGAAGTGTCCCGGGAGGAGAGGACCTTCGCCTACGCCTGCCAACAATCAATTGCAGGACCATGGCTTGCAAGAGTACAAGTAATACGATGTTCATTCTGTCAAATACGACATCAAATTATGGCTCGCAAGAATACGCGTAAAGCCACGTTTATTCGGTCGAAGATCCAGAATGAAATAATGGCTTGCAAGAATATAAGGGAAATGATGTTCATTCTGTCAAAGACCCGACGTACAATAATGGGTGCACGGATACGAGTAATACGATGTTTATTCTGTCAAAGACCCGACGTACAATAATGGGTGCACGGATACGAGTAATACGATGTTTATTCTGTCAAAGACCCGACGTACAATAATGGGTGCACGGATACGAGTAATACGATGTTTATTCTGTCAAAGACTGACATACAATAATGGGTGCAAGGATATTAGTAATACGATACTTATTCTGTCAAAGATGCAACATAAAATAATGTCTTGCCAGAATTCAAGTTATACGATGTTCATTCAGTCAAATACGACATAAGATAATGGCCTGCAAAAATACTAGTAGTACAATGTTCATTCTGTCAGATCCGATACGAAATAATAGCTTGCAAGAATACAAGTAATATGATGTTCATTCTATTAAAGAACCAACATAAAATTATGGCTAAGCGAATTATAATGATGTCGCTATACTTCTATCGATTGGTAATAGAAATGAAACTACCAAAATAATGTCAAGTTTCATGGTTTTGAAAGTACAGTAGAACCCCCTTTAACTGTAGACGTAAAGCGATGTTTGAATTGAATTTAAAACCATCAGTGTGAAAACCCAAGTGACCCATTTAGTGAAGGTCACCCTGGTGCATCTGGATAATAATAACTTGTACAGCAATAGTATAAGAAATAGTGCACTGTTGACCTGCAAAATTATGGTGTCTGGCGGTCTTTGAAAAGTCCATGCTCTTGAAAAAGTCTTGAAAGTGGACGTGGATTTATCATAAATCCGTGAAATATTTAAAAAAATTGTCCGCTTTTCATAAGTATAAATATTTAAATCGTAAGTCATAAATAAATGAAAAAATAACATTTATTATCAACACCGCAGGCCCGAAGAAAAATCAGACTTCGACTTCATGGATGAGATGTCGTCGCCGAGATTGCCGGTGCGCAGAATGGGAGAGAGCACTCCGAAGGGTAGCGCGAAGAAGAAAACTGCGAGTTTCAACGGCGTATTGTCGACAATGCGACGCCACAGAAGATTGGAGCAGCAGGAGATAAATTCGAGTCCGAAGAAGGGTGAGCCCAGTTCTCCAGGCATGAAGCCTCAGCCTACATAAAAAAAAGGTTGCAAAAACAACACAAAAAAAAGCAAAACGATAAACAATGATCGATGTCGCCGCGACGAGGAACACTTTGTGCGGGGATGCGTGAGATAGCGGATCGTCGATATAGTCCTTGACTTAAGAACAAGAGAGACTAAATGTATCGAGTAAACACTGTGAACTTCGTTCTTGCTTTGAAGACCGTGCGATATTTGATGGAAAAAAAAAAACGAAAGGCCGAACGAAGATATCGCGCGGTCGACGTGAGCGTATCCGTTTTACTGACAATACTTAACAACGTCATACGTCGGAATTTGATATGTTACCTGAAACAAGGTACACTGGTGTAAACCTATCCTCTGTGAGGATACACGGACGATCGATCGATCACACCGATTCGTTGATTTATCTGACGAATCGATCGATAAAACGAGCTATATTCAACTGAAAATATTGTACAAAGAAGAGAACTTAAAAGTAAACGTCAAAATATATTCGTGTATTCATTAAAAATAAATCGATTACTTTAATTGATACAATCAGACTGATAAGAGACATCGCCTTAAAGTAAACGGCAATTCGTCAGCAACGAGTGTTCGCGGTCGAACTTATGTTCCTAGCCCATTCGGGAAATTCGCTTATGTTGTACACGTAGACACCCCAGGTGGGAAAGAGAGCTACGAGCGTGACCAGACTGTAGATCGCTGGTATGCAGCCACCAGATATCAGAGATTTTACCGATATGTGGCCGATACCCGCCGCGATCGCGTTCGGCGGAGTTCCGACGGGCAGTCGGAAGGCGTACGAGCACATGAAAGTAGCCGGTAGCATGAGGTACATCGGATGTTGCTCTATCGCTATGCACTGTTGGGTTAAAAAGAAAACAGATGAAAATGTAGACGATTAAAAATGTTCTGTGCCTCCGCAATCGCTTACTATTCAATATTCCTTTTTTAAAAAAGTATATTTACACTGCAAAGAAAAATTGTTTGAAAATTAATGAATGGTATTGGAAGTTTTTTTTACACATAATGTTTCTGAAATTTCAAACACATGCCCGTTGCAATTTTACAGTAAAATTTGTATTTTTTATGAAAATTTTTGGAAACTTCAGGCAAAAGATTTGCAATTTTAATATCTGGTATTTCAATTTCACAAAAAAGTACATTAATGTGCAATTGATGTAATTAGTTTCAGGAAATTTCAAGTTCCAGTACATTAAATTTACTATTTATTTTTACAGTGTAATTATGTATCTTACCATTTGCGCTACGACTGGCAGAATAATATTGGCGATACCGATATTCGAAGTGAATTCCGTAACCGTCCCGATAAAAAGGCATATCACGAAGAGGATTACGATCGGCGGCAAGTCTTTGAGGGGGACGAGAGACTCGCCGATTCTCTTCGACAGGCACGAATAGTCGCTGCCCTTCGATATAGCGAATCCGCCGCCCAAGAGGAACATCAGGCTCCACGGCATTTGCGTATTGATTACTTTCCACGTGATCAAGCCCTCCGAGGGTCTCGACGGTCTTTTGGAAGCTGCGATTGTGTTAAGTTTCTTGTGAAGAATTATCCTAAAATTTTTTTTTTTTTTTTTTACAGTAAGTTGCCTACCGTTTTTGCTGCAGCTGTAAATGAAACTGGGATCCTTCGGTATGCAGAACATCAGTACAGTTACGAGAAGAACCGGAGCGGAGTCTTTCACTTGACTGTCGGTCGATTTAATGGGATTTAATTGGAGGCCGACTGTTAGGCGCGAGAGAGGATTTTTCGCACTCACACGGTCGTTATAGCTTCGGACCATCCCGTGATGAATCCCGGCGCTCTGAATATCCACAGAAAAACGCACAGCGTAAAGAGTAGACCTACGCCGCACTCGTGAAACGACATTGGACCCAAGTTTTGATACTTCTCGCGCATCACCTAAAAACAAACCTTGTTAAGAATTTCGAATTTTTTTTTCTGCTCGATCGGGAGTTTTTTTTTGTTTTTACTTGACTGGCGATGTCTTCGCCGTGCGGGCCTATGGAAGCTGCGCGCGCAGCCCGACTCTTGGGCCGAAGCATGCCGAGGTAAAACAGCTGGACGTAGAGCCATGTAAGAAACGAATTTAAAACCATCGGCACGAAAGCCCAAGTGACCCATTTTGTGAAGGTGATGCCCGGTGCATCCGGAAACGTCGCTTCGTATATTCCTTTGAAGGTTAAATTCGTTCCGGTACCGACGAGCGTGCCGGTACCGCCGAAGGTGGCGCAGTAAGCGGTGGCGAGAAGATAAGCCTTCGTTACCTTCGTTGGCCTCGGCGCGCTGGAGAAACGAACGCCGAACATTTTTCTTCGCGACTTTTAATTCGAGAAAAAATAATTATTGCGCGAAACTCACGGCGATTCTTCGGGGTCTTCCGGGTCGGGCTCGTTCTCGTCGAACATCTTACTGAGTCCTTCCTAAACAAGATAATATTGGATAGGAAATGGAATTGGAGAACGGCAAAAGCGAGTTTTTTTCTTTTTGCTTCCTCATAGAGGAAACTTTGTCTTCGTGAACATTTTTTTGTTATTCAAGTTTTTCAAACAATCAAACAATTTTTAATGAAAACGTGTTCAAAATGTTCCAAAACGTTGAGAAATGACATTCAGAAAAATAATTGCAATAACATTGCTATAATTGAAACATTCGTTCAAATTTGCGAAGACACTATTTTCGCTACAGCTTTCCATTTCTGCAGAAAGTTCCACCCGATGATTGAAGCTTTCTGCAGAAGTGGACTATCATCAAACAATTTTCGCTATTGAATTTAGTAAAAATCGGTCGAGGGGTCTCGGTGTTGCGAAATTTTCAATTTTTGTTTAACCTTCTCGAGTTCCTTCAGTATAGCGAATATAATGGGAATCATCATAGCGGTAGCGGCGGTGTTCGATATCCACATCGAGATAAAAGTGGTGACCGTGCAGAGACCGCCGAGGAGACGAGTGTGACTGCATCCGACGATTCTCATCACCGCCAGGGCTAGTCTCATGTGGAGATTACTGTGCTCTACAGCGATGGCGAGTACGAGTCCGCCGATGAAGACCATTATTGTGTCGTTCATGTAACAAGCGGACACTTCTCGGCTATCCAAGATGCCGAAGCAAGGGAAGAGAACTGTTGGTATGAGGGCTGTTATCGCCATGGGGATGCACTCGGTCACCCAGTAAACCGCCATTATTAATATGACGTAACTGCATCGTACTGCCTGTTTACAGACCGTAGAGAATATTTCAGCATACGTTTTTTATTATTTTTTTTTTTAATAGAAGAATTGATATTGTACCGGTGTATTGTAAGTGAGCAGCAGAGGCAGAAGAACCAACGGCCAGACAAAAATTACGCAACTGCGCCAGTACAGCTTGAAAAATATCTTCGTTCGCTTTCCAATGGTCAAGCTAGGAGGCCCGTTTCTGCGTCGAGAGCGTGGATTATAAGGATGAATTTTAATATGGTATCGATTTTTTTTTTTTTTTATACTGAAACACTGAACTCTTCACCGCGATTCTCCGCCTGACCCGGTTGCTGATTCGTTGCCATTATTTTTATTTTAGTTTAGGCTTTTCTCGCAACTTAACCAATGTGTCAATATATGACTGGCCGGTCGCTCGAGAGACAACGGAAAGTCAAACTTCCAGTTTGAAAATCTTGATTATTCAACGTGACGTTAGAGAATTTTTTATTATTTTTATTTACTTAGATTTAGGAACGATGCCGACATGTCGCTATCGTTTCTAAGTCGTGCAGCCTATGTTTCTTCTTTGTTTATATGAATAGACTTTAATTCACTCGGTGCGAAAATGGGAGTTTTACGCACGCGAAAATGCCAGTGCGTAAATCCCCCATTTTCACACATTGTCAAATAAAATTTACGGTACTCGTGCGAAATTAGTACATTACGATACTCGAAAGTTTTTCGCACGAGTATCGTACCAAATTTTATTTC
Source organism: Ichneumon xanthorius (assembly GCA_917499995.1). NCBI lineage: Eukaryota > Metazoa > Arthropoda > Insecta > Hymenoptera > Ichneumonidae > Ichneumon > Ichneumon xanthorius. Next base: position 10,542,464 of record OU824205.1, on the reverse strand, counting down.
ACGAGGTGTGAAAATGGAAGCTTTACGGGTACAAAGCGTGCAAAAAACTGCCATTGTCGCACCGACTGAAAAAAGTACTACACATTAATAGCGTTAATAGATTAGAGATTTCGAAACCGAAAGTGATATCGCAAAAAAAAAAAAAATACTGAGAATTATATCATGACAAATTTTTCAGGAATGACTTGCACGATTACGTCAAAGGTGAATGTTTTATTTTTGACATTCATAACGTAAAAGATGATACTATAATCACAGGTATAAAACAAACGAGAATAGAATAAATAATATGAAATACGATGTCTGTTGAGATACAAATAAAGAGTCGCGTTATCCAGACGCCACTTCTCTCTTTACAGGCTATAAATACTGACAACATCCTCAAAGACCGAACAACGATTTCATGTCGTCGAGAGAGCTGGAGCTTCTTGTCTGCAAGAGACGAAGCTCCAGCTTCTTCTCTTGCAGAGCCTTGATTCGCTCTTCTATCGTATCGACGCAGATGTACCTAAAGAAAAAAAACATAAAAAAGACGATTAGAATTTAAGTTCGATTCTAAAGAAGCATCAAATATTCTGTAGGGGAAACCGGGGCAAAACGGGGACGCTAAGCAATAAAACCTGGAACAATGATACGAAAGTATCATTGCGAAAGCATAGATTCATTGTTTTTCACACCAAAATTGTATTGGCACCGGTTTTGAAAGGTTTAAAAAAAAACCATCTGGGGCAAAACGGGGTACATTTCCCCACTTTGCCCCATGTACCCGTTTTGCCTCGGTTTCCCCGTAGACCGGGACAAAACGGGGACGCTAAGCAATAAATCCTGCTAAAACGATACCGAAAGCATAGATCCATTGTTTTTCACACTAAAATTTTATTGGAACTGGTCTTGAAAGGATATTCAAAAAACCATCTGGGGCAAAACGGGGCACATGTTCCCATTTTGCCCCGGCTTCCCCTACTCATTTATAAATATGGACATTTCTCTTTTGCCCGAAGCGATAAATTCGATCCTGCGGCTGACTCTCGAGTTGCGGATTCCAGTGGATGTCGATCAGGAGTAATTGGTTCGCTTCGACCAGATTCAAACCAACTCCTCCCGCGGTCAGGGATAGCAAAAGTACGTTCGACTTGTTGCGCGGGGAATTAAAATTGTCCAGAATACCCTGAAATAATTTTTTAAAAATTTATACCTGCGTTACAATTTTTTTTTTTACTTACAAATAGTCTCGAGCTGTTCGCTCACCTGGCGATCTTTCACAGCGACTTTGCTGGTGAACATTCGAACCGCAGCCCCCTCCACGGACGTAAGCTCGTCCTCTGGAATATTGAAAACGCTGGTCCATTGCGACACGATGATGAGCTTCTCGCCTACACTCAAGATCTCTCTGACTGAAAAGTCCTTGAACAGTCCGTTAACAATCCCTGAAAAGTTCTTCAAAAATCGTTGAACAACCGTGGAAGAGTCCTTCAAAAGTTCTGGGAAATTCCCAGAAAGATCCTGAAAATTCCCTTTGATTTTTTGTATGTTTGAGGATTCTGAGAAACGCTTCGAATCTTTGAAATTAATTTCGAGTGCATATCAGACACCGTGATTACAAAGTCCTTGCTGGATAAATAATTGTGCCTCGTTGTATCAATTACTAGGACGTCGAACTTGAAGCTCAATCCTCGTAGTTTATTGACCAATCTCTCTCTGAATATATTTCAGGGCGTCGGACATCCGGTCTCGGTGCTGATAGAAGAAGACGGTATAATCACAGATTGCTCTCTCAAAACTCAGCAGCCCGATGAGCTGGTAGACTTTCACTTAGATTCAGAGGCAGTTCTGAACAAAGTTATGTTGCGGACGGCATTGTTGAAGGACTTTCTGAACGAAGTTGATCCTACGAGCGAATTGATGGAGGTAAAAAAAACAATAATTACACATTACAGTATCAAGCTCTGTGTCCGCGTACATCTAAGCATGAAAAGCAATATTTTTGTTTCCTTCCAGTTGCATCTCTCGCCTGATGCTCCGTTCTTCACAATAACCACTCACGGCCTCGGAGGCCAGTGTAGAATCGAGCTGCCGCACGACAGCGAGTCGGTCGACAGTTTTCAGTGCAAAGCTCCGGCTACGTTCGGTTACAAATTTATGCACATAAGGCCAACGCTGAAGGCGCTCGGATGCGCGAGCAAAGTGTCCCTGAGAACGGACGAGTTCGGCCTGCTATGCTTTCAGTACATGGTGAGAAGCGACAAGGGCACTCTATGTTACGTTGAGTATTTTGTAAGAATTATTTTTTTACTCCATAATACAGCTTGCTGCAACGTATAAAAAAAACACTTTTCCTGTTGCAGATATCACCAGTTCTGGACGAAAACGAGGACGACTAAGCTTAATGGAATTTTTTTTATAACTAAGATTAACAATAGAAGAAACCTTGAGACTGATTTGTTCAGAGCTTACTTTTATTTTTTTTTTATTTTTATTTAGACTAGATAGTACTGTACATGAATCCTCACGTATTTCATTCGGTTTGTAAGCCACGGAACAACGATACGCCCCGCGAGCGCTTCATGGAGAACACATCACGATGGGATCTTTGTTACAATTCAGCGGTTAAGACGATACAAAGCTCGAGTACACTGGTCGGTTTTTTCTCCTTTTTTTTTTACTTTGCTCGGACACAGGGACGAACAACAATTATCACGAGTTTTGTGCGGCTTACGGGAAGGGACGATCTCTTGTTTCTTTCCTTTTTTTATAGTATAATTATCATTGTCCACGAACGAGCGCGATCCACGCGTTCGTACGAAACACAAAAAAGCAAAGCTTTTTCTTGTTGTTTATCATGCGTGAGATATGTTCTCGCAACTTTCGTTTTCATTCTTTTCTTTTTCGTCATCGCACATCGCGAAAGCAGACTCGTTTATACCATCCAACAGTGAATCTAGCCGGGCAGGCAGAGTATATTACACAAAATATTTTTTTTTTTAAACACGATTTCACGGCGATATTTTGTTTTTTTTTCTTATGCGAGGATTCGAAATCGTAAAGTCGATTTATACGTTCGATCCCGTAAAAAAAGTATCCGTCGACGGTGGAAAAACAAGTACGAATTTTTACATAATATATTCTCACACGCATATATTCTCTAAACATAAAAAAACAAGGAAACGAGGATACACAAGTTGCAGTATTTACAGATTTAAAAAAATGCGAGTCACGCAAAGCTTCGGGCTCTACAATTTCTCATGATGGTTGTCGGTCATTCAAAAACAAATATATATAAATATATATAAATATATATATGTATATATATAACGCAACGCACGTCGCGAATGGGAAATGAAAAGGGACTAGCGGGTAGAGAAGAGTCGAAGTCTCAGCGCTTCGTTGAATTTTTTTTTTCTAGTTTCTCCTGAAACTGCACACGCGATAAAGTTTTGTAAAAAGTTGTTGCAGACTTAATTACCGATGAGGAACGTGGCTTTCGGAAAAAAATAACTAAAAAAAAAATCGAGCAAAATTTATTGGCCAATCTATCGAAACTATTTTCAGAATTCTTAGAAAAATCAAAGTACCAAAGACGCGCATAACTTTTCGATAGCATTCGCGGGCAATTCGTTTTTTTTAATCAGCACACCGAGCTTCGGAGAAAGAATTGAAAAAAAAATACAGCTAGTACTTCTTACGTTTTACCAAAGAAACGGATTGGTAGAGTGAGCTAAGAGTCTACGACGGAGTTGCGAACCCGAAAAAATGCGGGGTTGGTCCAGTCTTATAATGGAAACGCAAAAAATATTTCGCGTTGTCGGTGGCAAAGACACTTCCGTGCCTTCGCCTAGTGTGAAGCGCGGAAAAGCCTCCTGGAGCGTTCAGAGGGCAGTTTCGAATAAAACGATACAGAACTTTGTTTTCATTTTTTTTTCGCGTAACGCGACGCGAGCTTCTTCCCAAAAAAAGAAAGAAGAAAGACCTCGCGCAGCGTTCGTCGTCGATTAACTTCGTATCGTTGTAGTAGTATTTGCTACTTGTAAAAGTATAATATTTACAAGTGTATCCACGACGTTTTTGGCTACATCGGTCGTGGACAAAATATCTAATTTGTGCAAGATCTGGGGCTATTCGTATTCGAATATGCGACTCTATTGCATTTGGATTCGCGTACCTTGCATAATTCATTAGTTAATTCATTTTATCTCTTAATCTTTTTTTTCCTTTTACGCAGAGTATCGAGAGGATTTTTCGAAAAACGGGAGCGAGATAGAGACAGAGAGAAAGAGAGAGAGAGAGAGAGAGAGAGAGAGCTGAGGTGCTCTCGAAAATAACACATCTTACCAAGTAAATTGGGCTCGTATACGATTATAAAGCTTCGGGTATGCAAGGTGGTTCGAACCACCATATTTTTTTTTTTTAGTACCGGTAGTCGTGTGAACGAACATATCAGATCGAGCACTGCAAGTTGCTTTTCTTTTTTGTTCTTTTCGCCGTTAGAGTCGTGCGCGATTTCCCATGTACCGAGAGAATGAGAGCGAGAATTGGAAGACTCGCACTTGAGTGGACGCTCGCGCCGGCGTGGCGAGGCCGAGCTCAATCCGGCGGACTGACCAGTCGATAGCCCGACGGTATAGTGCTGCGAATCCAGCGTCAGAGAAAACTGTAAGCGTTCTGTACCGCCCTGCCGCTGGACGAGGCGGAAGCTGGCTGCGTCTCGGCGTTGGCGTTTTGTTGCTGTTCCAGTCGCTCCAACGACTCGGCCCTCGTTCTTATCGACCCTCCGTACGTCTGCACCTGCATCATTCGCGAGGATACACTCTCTATTCCGCCTCGTTAAACCGGCAGTGGTCCGGCAAGAAAGAAAACAAAAAAAAAAAGAAAAACTACTTTGCAAAAAGTTCGAACACCTTCGAGAGACGAGCGCAACTAGTGAATTAAAAAAAAATAATAATGTGCATACGATAAATATTTTCTAAAGCGTTAGTTGGACTAAGAGCGGACCACTGGAGGTTTAAAAACAACGATAGAATGGAAGACGCTCGAATCGCCTGGATTCTTCTGCAAGGTGTTGGAAAAAAATATATATCTCAATAAAACACATCGAGAATCGAAAAGCAAAAGAAGGCAAGAGTCGAAATGAGAGATATTGTCGTTGGAAAAGTCGAAGGGTACGTTTGTGTGAAAGCGAGCCCCTTCACCCACGGTCCAACTTTTCGTACTTCGATTACCTCGAGGATAAAGTTTATCTCAACGGGCTACCTGTTTGTTTTTTTTTTCTTTCTAGCTCATTATTTTCGTTGGTCGCGTTACGGTAACTCTAACGTCGTCACGGTGGATTAATTAATTCACACGAAATTCTCGCTTCTTTCGAAAGAGAGGTCATCGCTTTTTTTTTATCTACTCACTGTCTGTAGTTCAGACTTCAGACTGTGGGGAGTCGGCCACTCGCGCTCACTCGAGAGGAGTGAGACTTCCGCTGCTGACTCTTACTTCTCTGGGCTCCGGGGCTGCCGCTGGCCTCCTCTCCTGCAGCTGCTGCGGATTCGCGCTAGCCACAGTGTGATGTGTCGTACGCATGTTCTGATTGGCGACTACGAATTCCGTTAGCATAACGTCCGCCGTGCCACCCGATTCTAGGGGTATGGCGTTCTGCCGAAAATGATCGAGCATATCGAGTATCGCCGGAAAGCACAGATGCTGCACTCGACAGTGACCCTGATCGTTCAGCGTCATTCTCAGATGCTGAAACGGACAAAAAAACATCGGTCAAGGACGCTTGATTATAGAACTAAAATCGAGAGGAAATTTTAACGAAGTGCGGACGTTGCAAATTATACGCTTCAGCGTTTGAAACATGAAAATAATAAAAAATAAGAAATTACCTTCGCTCTTCCTTGAAAATTAAATGTAAGAACGAATTCTCCTTTCCTCGTTTCGCTCTGCCGTACGAGAAAGACTCCGTGACCGTTCGCTGCATTATGCAAAACAAGTTGCGCCGCGTCCGATCGTGGTAGCGTGCCGTGAAACCACGCGTACTCTCTTAAACTAATCGATAGATCCAGCTCTCCCTCGTTCGCCGCTACTGCAACCACAAGCAAGATACACACAAATATTACGTAACACGGAAAAATATGGAATGGAGCTATCGCGACGAGTACGCAAAACTCGCGTTTAATTTTCTTTTTTTTTTATGCTTCAACGTCCCACACAGCACAGAAATATTTTTGAAATTTTTCAAAAATATGTATATTTTTTAATCTTGAAAATATTTTAGCAAAAAATATTCGTAAAATGTTTTTAAAACTTTCTGAAAATATTTTTTTGTCAGCTCATGAATCTTGCATTGAAATGTTTCAGAAATGTCTCGCTAAAATGTTTTTTTAACGTTTCAGCGAAAATGTGAAAGATTGCATCACGAAACATTTCGGTGAAACATGAACTTAAAAATATTTAAAAATATTACGTTTCAGAAATATTTCAGATGTTGTCGAAAGATTGTGTTTCGGAACTATTTAAGAAACCTTTCGTTGCAATATTTTTAGAGAATGTTTCAAAATATTATTTTCATATATTTCAGAAATTTTTCGTGAGATTTGAAATATTGCAAATATTTCAGAATTTTTCGTGCTATATGGGGAGTTTGGGAAGACTGCATTGCTTCGAGACCTACGATAATCTTGTTGAGCTATTTTTTGTGACGTTACATCGGATAAAAAAAGAAAAAAAAGAAAAAGAATCTTACACTGCTCGATCTCTTGTTGCGACGAGCAAAGTTCGAGATTGCTGTTGCTGCGCGTACGAAGTCTCGGTGGCAATTCGGGTGGATTGCCCTGTTCGTCGACGTGATCGTGACCGGTCCGGGAGCTCTTGCTCGCCGAGTTTGCCCTGAGCCGGTCGCCGTCGCCCGCGCCGGTCGTCCCGCCGTGACCGCCGATGCCGTCCGCCGACAGGTCGTTGCTCGCCGATCCCGGGTTCATCGTGTTCTGGTTTACCGACCTCATGCAATACTTTATAGTCGCGAGCCACGATCTCATGTCGTTCGAGTCGTGCGCCTCGATGACGAACTCGGCGTTTTGCGTTTTCAACACAAACGTGTTCTCGTGATCGGGCATCTCCAGGGCGGTCGTCTCACGCGCCTCGGTTATCGCCGAGCAGAATACACCGTCCCGCGGCTTCACCGCCTTCGGCGGCGAATAAAATTCCAGCATGTAACCGCCTATGGCCTTTATGAGCGCGAGTCTCGATTTTTCCCATTTCTGCGTGCCGTCGACGTTCTCGCCCATCAACGAATTAACTATACCCTCCTTTCTGCATTCCACGACGATCTTCGATAATTTCGCCTTGGAGTGTTTGTCCCTCCTGTGCTCGCTGTGCGAAAGCTCCACCTCGTCGCTCTGCTGCTTGTGGAAGAAACCCTTGCCCTTCTTGAGCCCCTTGAACGAGAGGCGTCTGAAGAAGGGCTTGTGAACGGGCTTCGGCGAAACCGCCTCGCCATCCTGCTCCGAATAGTCGCTGAACTCCTCGTGCGAAGACGCCCTCACCGGCACCCGATTGTTCTGGCTCGCCGAGTTGGAATTCTCCCTGTCGTTGCCCGACGGATGTCGCGTGTCGTGGAACGACGGAGATCTGTAAAAATCAGATAACAATAAATCATTTTTATTTTATTTTTTTTATTTAAAAAATTATGGAACTCCAGTCTTGTTGTGTTAAGCTACAATTTCGCAATTCTTTCATGGGAAGACGCGAGACTGATGAATAAAATTCTCTAAAATGATCTTCCAATGAAATTTTTAGACCATTGCAAAAAAAAAAAAAAAATCCACTAATCTAAACAGATAAAAATCTGTACCAAAAATATGATTTTCGAAAATTATGAAACTTCAGTCTCGTTGCATTGAGCTACAATTTCTCGATTATTCGATGGGAAGACACGAGACGGATGAATAAAATTCTTTAAAATGATCTTCCAATTAAATTTTTAGACTATTAATTTAAAAAAAGAAAAAATCCAAAAACCTAAATTGATAAAAATCTGTACCAAAAATATGATTTTCGAAAATTATGAAACTCTAGTCTCGTTGCGTTGAGCTACAATTTCTCAATTCTTCAATGGTAAGACACGAGACAGAAAAACAAAATTTTCTAAAATGATCTTCCAATGAAACTTCTAGACCATTGCTTAAAAAAAAAAAAACTTTAATCCAAAAATGGATCGAAATCTGTATGGGAAATATGGTTTTTGAAAAATATAAAACTCTAGTCTCCTTGCGTTGAGCTACGATCACTTGATTCTGCGATGGTAAGATGCAAGACGGATGAATAAAATTCTCTAAAATGATCTTCCAACAAAACTTCTAGACCATTGCTTAAAAAAAAAAAAAAAAAAAAATCCAAAAACCTAAGTCGATCGAAATCTGTACTGGAAACATTGTTTTTGAAAACTCTAAAACTCTAGTCTCCTTGCGTTGAGTTACCATTTCCAGATTCTTCGACGGTAAGTCGCTAGACCGACAAACAAAATTCTCTAAAATGATCTTCCAACAAAACTTCTAAGACCATGTGCCTAAAAAACAAAACAAAAAATCCAAAAACCTAAGCCAATCGTAAATGAGTGCGGAAAATACTGTTCTATAATTCAAGCCCGAAAATCGTGTGCAACGTGCCCGCACAGCTAAAGCGTCTTTCGAGGGATTTTCTACGCGATCGTCGTCGAGGTGCCTGAGAGAGATTGTTCCTCGACGCGTCACAATAATACCGGGAAAGGTGACAAAAAAATTTCGCGAGGCGAAGCTCCAAAAACAGACGAGCGAGGGTTGTCGGTCCGGGGCGGGGTGGGGGGGGGGGGGGGGGCGGTGCAGGTAAGACGGTGACAATTCATAACAGACCTCGCGCTTCGCCTGAGGTACTCGCTCTCGAAATGTTCGCAAAAGGTGTCGATGAATTTTCGCAGAAAGTCGCGATGCGAGAGCGTGGCCCTCGCGCTCTCCGGTAGATTAAGACTGACGTATGTGCAGAAAGCCTTGGCGAAGTCGGAGGCTGAGGCGCGGGCGTGTCTGTCGCAGAACTCTACCCAGTCGTCGGCACCCTCGGGCGTCCCGGCGGCAGCGGCTGCCGACGCCGCGTTGTAAACACTCATACCTCACTCCGGGCACTTTGGCAAATAAAGTTCGTTCGCTTCCGGGCCTGTTTTCGTCTCGGGAGGGTTCGGAGGAAACAAAAATTGTTAAGAAACAAACAAAAAAGGACGTCTCGACGTAACCGTCGGATTCACGGGAAGGCGTTACACACGCGCGATTGATGTTTTAACTCGGGGTTATTAAACGTACGGTCGCGTTGCGGCTAACGTGCGGCTCGACATCGCGGCGCACGAGCACACCGTCGCGTTCGGTTTACATTCGACACACGCGTACGCAGCAGCACCAACAACGCCAACTAATCGGCGTCCAATCGAAATGCACCTGTTTACGAGGATCAATCACTGTGCGACGGGGGAGCACAGGAGAGAGAATCGCGCGCGGCTTTCTCGGTACGGCAGAGAATCGTGAAGAAATGGTTGACACTGATACATATTGCGACAAAATTGACCTTTAAGGCGATGCGAAGCCGCCCCCGCCCGGACCGGGCTCGGTCGGTAACGACAAGCGTAACAACTTTTGTTCGAGGGAGAACTTTGCTGAGGGTGATCGAATTATTACCGTCCGTTGAACTGTTGGACGAAGGGCTGATAATTTGTGTTTTGCCGAAAAGTTGGAATGGCCTGGATGAAAATGGATTGCAGTTTTTGTTACCGACTGCTTCACGTTGTCTTAAGGTGAAGTGCAACTCCTCGGCCGGTAACAAAAAATGCAATCTAAAATTCTCTAAGACGGTTAATTTTTAGAGAAAAATACGAAAATGGTAAACTATGCGCAGTAATACTGCAGTTCACTATTCTCATCATTTTCCCAAGAAATAAACGGCTTGGGAGATTTTTGGGTTGCGAAATTGCAGCTATCTCTGTCGCACTCATAGCGGTTACACTTCACGTTAAGAACATGTGCAAAACTGTAATCAACTTTTCTCACCGATTCCGGCAGGCACGATCAAAACAAAAGTCTCATTGAAAGCCGAGATTATATCCGCGTTCGAAGTGACTTTTGTCTTGACCACACGTACGTACGAGAACCGGTGAGAAAAGTTGATTATAGTTCTTTATACCTTATTGAGCGTGGAATGTTGGATAACGTACCGCCCACCTGCCCGCGCACAGTTGGTAATAAAAACTGTACTGAATGCCGTTTTGAGACCGCAGACCGGCGAGAAAAAAGAAAATTGTCTTTCCCTACGTCTGCCGACTCTCCAGGGAAAGACAATGTGCTTTTTCGTCGATTGAATTGAATAAATTCAATAAAGTTGAATAAAGTTAATTTGAAAATTGCAACTTTCTCTCTTACACTCATGGCCCCATACGTGACTTTCACTTCCCCTTAATTGATGGACGCGATTTACCCAAGGATACGAATCAAACGATTCTACTCTACCGTATTTTCTATTTATCTTCCTATTTTCTAAAATGTATCTGCTACTCGTGGAACGCAATCGATGGCGCTGTCGGTAAATTCTCCGGTTTTAATTGGTTCAAATTCTCCACGACGGAACTTTGTTGTTGTTCGTTGATGATTTAAAATAAATTCCCCCTAAAACTCCCAATCGTTTTAATCCACAAAGGGCTCGAGCGACAGTTCGAACAAAAACAATGTCGGACGACGAACACGAAGAAGATTCCGGGGAGAGGCGACCGGAGGATACGTTGAAAATTCTGCTCGCAACCGATTGTCACTTGGGTTATGAAGCCAGCACAAAAAGATGTAGCTATAGAACAATAATAATAACAATGCTTTTATCTGTTTATTATTCTCAATTCATTCTCGTTTTTTTTTTTTTTCTTTACACACTTTTATTTTTTTTTAATTATGCTCTGGTTTAGAGACGAACACGCTAAACCACAGGACGAACGCACCGGTGTTTTCTTTACTCATTTATGGATTTTATTTACAGCTCAGGAAAACGATAGTTTCATAACATTCGAAGAGATTCTGCAACATGCTCAGAAGGAAGAAGTCGATTTTATACTGCTCGGGGGAGATTTGTTTCACGACAGCAAGCCGCCGCAGAAAATCGTGCTGCAGTGTATGGAATTGCTGAAGAAATACACACTCGGCGATAGGTCAGTATAGTCTTTGATGAATTTCTATTCAAAGTGTCTCGGCGATGAGGTTTTCTAAGTCTTTATAACATTCTAATGGAATAAATAAAACACATCTTTATAACACAGTCTTTATAACAATTCTAATGGAAATATATGTATAGATATATATTTTTATTTTTACAGAGACATACAGGTCCAGTTTTTGAGCAATCCGGAACTTATATTCTCGCACATGGCACAGAAAGTTGTCAACTACGAACATCCGAATATGAACATTTCCATGCCTATTTTTTCAATTCATGGAAATCATGATAATCCAAGTATGGTTCTGCAATTTTAATTGTCACTTATTGTAAGGTCGGAAAAATTGAGGTTTTCATGCACCTTGCCACAGGTTTTGCATCTACCGGATCAATGGATTTGCTGGGAGCCTCCGGACTCATAAACTACTTTGGCAAATGGTCCGATATCACTCACGTAACTATTCCACCCATGGTATTCAGAAAAGGCAGAACCTACGTCTCTATCTACGGATTGAGTTACATGAACGATCAGAGGTTGTCACGACTGCTGAGGGACGAGAAGGTTGGCATCTAAAAAATCGGTCAACTGTTTATATATGTTAATCGTAAAGAACATGTTTTACTGTTTTGCGCATAGCTTTCCCCAAGATCGTATTTCTCGACGTTATAGACTATTTTAAATACTTCTTGTGGACTTTAAAAAAAAATATGAAAACAGCTTCCTTTATGAGGAAGTTAAATGAGACAATGTACAATAAAAAATAATTTTTTTCTAGCTCACTTTGTTACGTGCGGCGACGAAGTCGGTACCCTTCAATATCATGGTTCTTCATCAAAATCGCGCGAGGCACACGGAGATGGGCTACGTGGATGAAAATAAATTACCCGGGCTGCTGGACCTAGTTTTCTGGGGTCACGAGCACGAGTGCCGCGTCGAGCCGGAGTACACTCTGAACAAGGACAACTCCGCCAGTTACCACATTTGTCAGCCAGGTTGATCTTCCGTCGAACGAACGACTGTAGAATATTAGAACGCCTATAAACGCGATAACAACGCGGAAATAATTTCAGGAAGCTCCGTCGCGACGTCTTTGAGCGAGGGTGAGGCGGTTACAAAAAAAATTGGCGTGCTGAAAGTCAACAGACGCGAGTTCAGAATTCAATCGATCAAGCTCGAGACTGTACGACCGTTTGTCTTCGAGAGTATATTCCTCAAAGAAATGGACATCAAGCTAGATCTCACGAGGCCCCGCGCCGACGTTATCTGCGATTTCGTCGACGATTACATCGAGAACATACTTCTGGCGAAAGCTGAACAAAAGTTAACGGGTTCGTTGTAAGATCGTCCGTTATCGTTGAATTGAGCATATCGAATATTCTTACGAGCACAAATTTCATATTCAGGTCATCCGAAACAGCCTACCATACCCCTGATTCGTCTGAGAGTATTCTACACCGACGAGGCTGAGATGTTCGACGTCATGAGGTTCGTTGGGCGAACGCACGAATTTAAAAGAAAATAGTTTCTGCACCGATCGACGTATAAAACATTTATTTCGAAATATTCCTCGTTCACAACTTGTTTCTGTCATAGAAAATATTTTTTTGAGACGATCGACGTATAAAACATTTATTGCGAAATCGTCCTCGTTCGCAACTTGTCCAAAGCAATTTATGAAACGTATTAGCGAAACGTCAACATTTTTCTAGATTAACAAGAAAGTATCAGGACAAAGTCGCCAATTCGGGCGACATTATACTGTTTCGAAAGGACAGATCTGCCGTCCAGGATTCAAGGAAAAAATTGGAAGACAGTACCCGCGATTATGCGGATATAAACGAATGTTTTCGCGATTACAATGTGATTATGGATCGATATAATGTTTTACTCAATAGCTACATTCGTAAAGCCGTTAAAACTTATATGAAACAAAAATTCATACAACAGGATGACGTGACTTGGAATAAAACGGTTCAAAGCCAAATCCGCATGTTCTTCGAGCGAGCCGACAAGAAGGAACAGTTGACGGTACTTTCCGTGGGTGGTTTGAACGAGGCCCTGAAGAGATTTGTCGAGGTAGCTGACGACGATGCCTTCGACGCTGTTGTAAAGTGAGTAACGACGTATCATTGCTATTGCTATTGCGATTACGTTTATGATTATATTCAATATTTCAGTCACCAAATTGAAAAAAATATGGAGTACATGAAGAAGTTTGACGTCGACGAGGAACAGGAGATAATCGATCAATTGAAAGTGTACAGAGAACAGAGAACCAAAACCGAAGCATCCGGAGATGAGGAACGAGACGTCAGTAATACCCGCTACAGCTTGAAAAATTTATCTCTCGATAGGCTCGATCGATACAATTTCCATTCGTACCTTGCAGGCCCGAAATTTTTTGGAGTCGACCACTCGAAGGTCCCAACTGAAAACGGCATCAGCCTCGCGCTACGATTCCAACGTCGAAGATGACGATGATGCTGACAACACCGACGACTCGATGCCCGCGCCCGCTCGCGGTCGCGGCAGAGGTTCGCGGGGCGGCAAGACCAGAGCCACCAAAGCGACTACAGCGAGAGGAAGAGGTGCAGCCGCACGAGGTAGAGGCAAGGCTGCCGCATCAAAATCTCCTCTAAAGGCAACCGTTTTCTCGTTCGCGCCGAAAGCAAACTCCTCCATAAAACCAACGGTGTGCAGAATTTTTCCTTCTTTTGTTGATGTGGCTCGCGCGCTCGCAATCATCGACGAGCTAAAATTTAGGCATTGAAAAATTGAACCATGGAATAAAGTCGATTCCATGAGCTAAATTCAGCCATTAGAAAATTTCGCCCATCGAATGGAATAAATTCCATTCTATGAGCGAAAATTCGGCAGTTAATAAATTTAGACCATTGAATGGAATCCAACTGAAATGAGACACTCAACGACCGTCGCGGACACTCGACATATGAGGGTCGTTGAATGTCCTGAGTGTCCTTGAGTGTCGCGATAGTGTCTGTGAGAGCGTCCAGTAGTCTTCTACTTCATTATCAAGATTTTTGGAATTAAAACTCTATTCGTTTTTTTCTAGGCCGCGAGTATTTCGATCAAAGATGAGGATAATAATACGTCTCTCAGTCAGTTTCGCGCGAGACCCGCAACGCAGTCGCAAAGACACAAGATGTTCGTCGAGGAATCTGATTCTGACTGAAACCCGGAATGTTTATTTTAATTTTTTTCATTCACGCCGTTCTTCATAGGTGAACGATAAAATTATAGAGATGACAAGTATGATATTTTTGTATGACGTTTGTCCATCCTATGATATCTTTGCTGGTCGAAATATGTAAAAATCAGAAAACAATTTGTTTTTTATATAATCAAAAAAAAAAAAAAAGGAAACTCTAGCCTCGTCGCGTCAAGCTACGATCTCCCACTTATTCCAGCGTAAGATGTGATACGGACGAATAAAATTCTCCAAAACGATCTTCGAATGAAATTTTTAGATCAATCTATCTAAGAGATACACGGTACACGGCGAATATAGGAAGCCATTGGTGCGATGAGGTAACAGGGTATGCGATTGCGATGAGGTAAGTATGTGATGAAATTCGGTTCATCACTAAATCGAAAAATGTAGCGTCGTTGAAAAATAAAAAACAGATTTTATTTAAATGCCTTCAGTTACAGGCTTAATTTTGGTCGCGATCGACACCTAAAAAATATGTTTTGCACTGCCGAAACAACTGATTATATTTAAAAACGTAAATAATAGAAAACATCCAAATATTATTTGACGAAAGCGCCGTCCTTCGAGTAAAAGAGAGTCGTGGCGTTTCGTCGATCGGCTTCATGGACAATAGAAATGTACTTGTCTCGAGAGACTCTTAATCGTTGGCCGGCGCGGAGTTCCTGTGGTCAGTGCGGTTTCCCTTCACTGTGGTGGTGAAGGCCCGGATAAAATTGTGTTAAAGAAGAAGAAGTCTCGAGAGAGTCCCTCTCATAGCAACACTGCACAGCATACGCCATCAGCGGAAGTCTTATCAGTAATATTCATACGCTGCAGGCAAGGCCCTGCTTTCATTCTGATAAATTCAAAATAAAGATAAAAATCTGAAAACATTCATACGTATTCCGAAAAATGAACGAATCATTTTCATTTTAAAAAAAGTTGAGTTACCGCATATTTTGATGAACAATTTTTTTTCAACAATTTGTTAATAACATTTTGAAATTATTATTCTGCAAAATTAGTCTTTTCAGTGCCTATAATAATTATGAATTTTTTCAGATTTTTATAACATCGGGAAGTGTTTGCAATTCTTGCCCGAATTTCTCGAATTTAGGCGAAATGAACACCACTCGCTGGAGCTACCTTAACCGTATGTCTTTCCAGTTTTTTTTTCTTTTATGCTCCGAGCAAACCAAAGTCACAGACTAGCTTATGTATTATGAATTTAAAAAAATATCCAAAGCTTTACATTCTAGTTCACACTATTTAACAATTAAGTGCAAGTTGTACTAAATGTCATTGCAACTAGTCAAAATACGGTGCATCACCACGCGGGGTCAGCGTCAAGCGCTAAGCCTGCCTAAAACCTGCCGAAAACACAGGGTTTTGGCAAGCGTCTTGCCGGGTTGCCGGACCTAGTTTTCTGGGGTCACGAGCACAAATGCCGCGTCGAGCCGGAGTACACTCTGAATAAGGAAAACTCCGTCAGTTACCAAATTTGCCAGCCAGGTCGGTTGGGACTTGTGGAATATTAGAACGCCCATAAACGCAATAAAAACACGAAAATAATTTTAGGAAGCTCCGTCGCGACGTCTCTGCGCGAGGGTGAAGCGGTCACAAAAAAAATTGGCGTGCTGGAAGTCTGCAGACGTGAGTTCAGAATTCAATCGATCAAACTCGAAACGGTACGACCGTTCGTTTTCGACAGTATATCGCTCGAAGAAATGGTCATCGAGCCGGATCTCACGAAACCCCGGACCGACGTTATCCGCGATATTGTCGACTTTTACATCGAGAACATACTTCTGGCGAAAGCTCAACAGAAGCTAACGGGTTCGTTGCAACATTGTACATTATAGTCGAATCGGGCTTATAGGATATTCGTTCGAGCACAAATTTCATATTCAGGTCATCCGAAGCAGCCCACCATACCTCTGATTCGACTGAGAGTCCTCTACACCGAGGAGGCCGACATCTTTGACGTCATGAGGTTCGTCATAATCGTGAAACTTTGGACAGAAAGATCTTGCGGCAAAATCGTTGCCTGAGCACATGAAATTAAAAGAAATTAGTTTCTGCGACGATCGACGTATTTAGCAATTTATCAAATACATCAATGAAATGTTAACATTTTTCTAGTATAACAAGAAAGTATCAGGACAAAGTCGCCAACCCCGGCAACATTGTCCTTTTCCAAAAGGAGCGTGCCGGGCAGGATTCAAGGAAAAAGTCGGAAGACGGCGATTACGAGGATATATCCGAATGTTTTCGCCATTGCAGTGTGATTATGGATATCGATATTTTTTTTTTTACTGTAGCTACTTTCGTAAAGCTGTTAAAACTTATATGAAACAAAAATGCATACAACAGGATGACGTGGCTTGGAATAAAACGGTTCAAAGTCAAATCTGCGCGGCCTTCGAGCGAGCAGACGAGAAGGAACACTTGACGGTACTTTCCGTGGGTGGCTTGAACGAGGCCCTGAAGAGATTTGTCGAGGTAGCTGATGATGATGCCTTCGACGCTATTGTGAAGTGAGTAGACGAGGTATCATTGCTATTACTATTACTATTACTATTCAACATAATATTCAATATTTCAGTTACCAAATTGACAAAAATTTGGAATACATGAAGAAGTTTAACGTCGACGGGGAACAAGAGATAATCGATCAATTGAAAGTGTACAGAGATGAGAGGATCAGAAGCGAATCATCAGGAGATGATGAACAACATGTCAGTAGTGCTCGCTACGCCTAGCAGACCCGACCACTGCGACATTTACCATGTTTTCACGGTGGTTTTCACCTCGGTGATTTTGTGCAAAAAGTTTACGAAGTATTTGGACGGAACCGCAATATTCCTTTTATTGAGGTTTTATTGGGTTCATCGGGTTTCACGACGGACTGCGATGATTATAGGAGATTATACTTTGTTAGAACACACGAAAACAGAGAACAACCAGATCGGTTGAAGAACAATGGCTTAGGTAGTAAGAACAAAGACGCATCCGACCAACGCCTTTTTTACGGGGTGCGTAACATAATGAAAACCAAAAAGACATAGGAGACCAAATCCCTAGTGGTCTCACGGGTCGGCTTTTGATAGTCAATCTTTTCAACACCTTTTAAATGGTGGTTTTGACGGTGGCGACGATGGATAACCCTACGCTTCCGCTTATCATTTGATTTTGTCTCATTCCTAGTAAAATTTGAACGTAGCAAAAGTTGTCTTATCTAAAGTGAATAGTCAATGAATGCTTTGTTTACTTATTTTTAATACTTCGCACTATTTTTTCATAGTATTCATAGTCTTTTATAGTTTTCATAGTACGCCCTAATAAGGGTATATCGTACTGGACGGTACTTTATATGAGACCTAGGGGAAACCGGGGCAAGATGGGCCCCCGGGGCGAGATGGGCTAGTGAAAAATCGGGCCGACCCGGGGCGTAATGGGCCACCCCAAAATGATTAAAAAACATATAAAAACCTGGAAGGGAAAAATAAAAACCTTTCGTGGCCAATGACAGAAGCAGAGAAAACGCAAAATAGGGAAGCGGGGCAAAAAGGGGTACAAAAAAAAAAAAATTGGAAAATTTACGGGTAGCCCGTTTCGCCCCAGAAAATTTTCATTTGGGACGGGTTATAAAACCTATGAAAATATCATTGTTGGGTGACAAATAGTAGATTATACTTTCGGCAGCGTTGTAGCCGCGTTATTTGTTTAGGGGGCCCATCTTGCCCCGGTGTCCCCTATATGAAGTTTCTTTTTATTAGCATTTAGTTATGTACAATTATATGTAAAAATAAACGCTGTGTCTATTCGCACCCCTTTTTCCGTGACTCTAAGCAAGAGACACGAGACACGAGACACGAGTTTACGTGTCTCGAGAAGATCATTTTCGTGTCCCGTGAAGTTCGTACGCTTGGAGACACGACACAGCGGATACGACAGTTTAGTATCGAGGGCGCGTTTTCACTAACGGTATTGTAGTTTACAGAAATTTCAAATGATTTTTTATATGTTTCCGAATGCTCCTCGTACAAAGCAGCGAAATACTTTTTCTTTACGCATTAGGATAACATTTCTAGGTTATGACCATCGTCGAAGTAAATAATACGAAATATTAAATAAAAATCCATTTCACCAAATCCTCACGCAATCATTTCCAAAGATATTACACTTAAGGGGCCCGAGACGCTAACTCTCAATACGAGATAAGAAATAAGAGACACTTGTTCTTTTTCCTTCAATTTGGATAGGCTTAGCAATCTCACTGGGTGCCCGCTTGGCCACTGCAGAGCTCGTGTCAGTCAGCTGTTGGATACAAGACACGAGACACGAGACACAAGACACGAGACACGAAACAAATAAGTGTCGCGTCGATTTGATCACGTTGAAGAGGCACAAAATTACGTGTTTCCCGCTCCAGTCTTATTTCACCGAATCTGCCGAAGGTGTATACCTCAGTATAAATTACATGTATAAATTAGATTACATGTATAAATTACAACATCGACGAAATTCTTTTTTGTAACACGTGCACAAAAAGTCTTGCTTTTCGTTCCTGTAAAGTCTGGCGAAAGTGGTGCTTTCAGAGGATGCGCGAAAAATGCTGTATATTCTATTTTACACGGTAGTGTCTTTTTGGCACACTTTTTTCACCCTCTAGCTACTTTTGCGCACACTTTTTTAACACTCTAGTTACTGTCACGTACCCTTATCTGACACTGTAGGTATTTTCCTGCACGCACTTTACAGGCACGAAAAGCGGGAATTTTCGTGCACTCGTCACAAAAAGTACTATGCTCGCGTCTCGTGCGAAAAAAATAGTGCATGCGTACAAACGCAATATGGTCTCCTTTCCCACGCGAATGCGGGAAATGACTATTCCGTGTCTTCTGAGAATTCGTGTCTTGTACATATCCGTAGTGCGCGAGACACGAGACACGGAGACATTAATTTTACGTCGATTTTATCACTATGTAGAGGCACGGACTCACCATCATGCTATTACTTGCTGAGTAAAATTACGGGTTTCTTGCGGTAATCTTATTTTTATCGAATCTGCCTCAGGTGTATAAATTACAGCATCGACGAAATTCTGTTCCGTGTCTTCCGAGTATTCTTGTCTTGTAGATATGCGTAGGGCACGAGACACGAGACACGAAATAAGCATTTCGTTTATATTATCTACTGGCTCGAGACACGAGACACGAGACACGGGACACGAGACATGAGACACGAGACTCGAGACACGAGACACGAGACACGAGGCACGAGGCACGAGACACGAGACACGAGGCACGAGACACGAGACACGAGACACGAGACGCAAGACACGAGACGCAAGACACGAATAAACGAGACACGGATGCGTATAGTCCGAGAATCACGTTATTTACTGCAGTGACAAATCGCATGCTTCTCGTAGTTGCATTCATGTAATCTGCCGTAAATATAGACGCGTTTATCGTTTATCGGTCATTTGGATCACAGAATCGAAAGAATTATTGTCCGTGTCCCCTGCGACGCGAATACCAGACATGAAATTGCGTTTTGTGTAGCTAGAGGGTGAAAAAAGTGTGCCAAAAAGACACTACCGTGTAAAATAGAATATACAGCATTTTTCGCGCATCCTCTGAAAGCACCACTTTCGCCAGACTTTACAGGAACGAAAAGCAAGACTTTTTGTGCACGTGTTACAAAAAAGAATTTCGTCGATGTTGTAATTTATACATGTAATCTAATTTATACATGTAATCTAATTTATACATGTAATTTATACTGAGGTATACACCTTCGGCAGATTCGGTGAAATAAGACTGGAGCGGGAAACACGTAATTTTGTGCCTCTTCAACGTGATCAAATCGACGCGACACTTATTTGTTTCGTGTCTCGTGTCTTGTGTCTCGTGTCTCGTGTCTCGTGTCTCCAGATGTAGACAATATTGACAAAATGCCCATTCGTGTCTCGTGTCTCGTGTCTCGTGTCTCGTGTCTCGTGTCTTGTATCCAACAGCTGACTGACACGAGCTCTGCAGTGGCCAAGCGGGCACCCAGTGAGATTGCTAAGCCTATCCAAATTGAAGGAAAAAGAACAAGTGTCTCTTATTTCTTATCTCGTATTGAGAGTTAGCGTCTCGGGCCCCTTAAGTGTAATATCTTTGGAAATGATTGCGTGAGGATTTGGTGAAATGGATTTTTATTTAATATTTCGTATTATTTACTTCGACGATGGTCATAACCTAGAAATGTTATCCTAATGCGTAAAGAAAAAGTATTTCGCTGCTTTGTACGAGGAGCATTCGGAAACATATAAAAAATCATTTGAAATTTCTGTAAACTACAATACCGTTAGTGAAAACGCGCCCTCGATACTAAACTGTCGTATCCGCTGTGTCGTGTCTCCAAGCGTACGAACTTCACGGGACACGAAAATGATCTTCTCGAGACACGTAAACTCGTGTCTCGTGTCTCGTGTCTCTTGCTTAGAGTCACGGAAAAAGGGGTGCGAATAGACACAGCGAAAAATAAATGCTGAAATAAGAAACATTGCATAGGAATCATTTCCTTTTCGCTAATAAGTTCAGGAATTACATAAATAAAGTATTTATTGACATTCACTTCATACTGTACGCTCCCGAGCATGGGATGCTTTCCCGACGGCAGTGCTCGACAGCCTGCCCCCACCACGCCGTTACCCTGGCACCGCGCGGCTCGCGTCGTGGTCGGTTTTCCTCGCACGAGACGAGTGGTGAGGGTTCATGGGTGAAGGCGCCCGCGCAAAACCGTTTCCCCCACCTTGCCAGTGCGGATCGCGGGCCGTGCATTGGAGTGTACTGTACAGTAGAAACCCGATTAACCGGGATGCGGGCAACTAATGATACAACCTTATTTTGGCTAGTTACAATAACATTTGGTACAACTTGCAACTAATTGTTAAATAGTGTGAACTAGAATGTAAAGCTTTAGATTTTTTTTCATTAATAGTAGGGTAGAGCGGGGCAAAATGGGGCATGGGGCAAAACGTCATTTTCCAATAATTTTTGGATGCCCGAATTCGCCCCATCGATGCATCAGACTTTTCTGCCCCGTTTTGCCACCTTGTCCGATCCAGAAATGATTGAAACATTTAGTTTTGCCCAAAAACCCCGTTTTGCCCCGTTGCCCCATTTTGCCCCGCTCTTCCCTACGTAATATTACGTAAGCTAGTCTTTTTTTAAAGTACTCAGTGACTTTGATTTGCTCCGCGTATAAAAAAAACCTCGGAAGACGCTCGGTTAATCCGACCTCGGTTAATCGAGGTTTTACTGTATAAGAAAACTTTTGGATCGTACAATTTTTGCACAAAACCACGATGGCGATTTCGAATGGGGTTCGGTCGGTGAACGAGTTTGCTGGGTTCTGCTAGAAAAATTTATCTCTCGGTAGGCTCGATCGATACAATTTCCATTCGTACCTTGCAGGCCCGAGAATTTTTTATCTCGACCACTCGAAGGTCCCAAGCGAAAGCAGCATCAGTCTCACACTATGATTGCGACGTCGACGATGACGATGATGCTGACAACGCTGACGAGACGACACCGCCGCCTACTCGAGGTCGAGGCAGAGGTTCGCGGGGAGGCAAGACTACGGCAAGAGGAAGAGGAGCAGCACGAGGTAGAGGCAATGCTGCTGCAAAGAAGGCTCGAAAATGATAAAGATGACAAGTAATATCTTTTTTATGCCGTCTGCTCGTCCAATGATGTCTTTGCTGCTCGAAATCTGTAAAAAATAATAAAATCAATAACAATAATATGAAACCCCAGCCTCGTCGTTGCAAGCTTTCAATACTTCGATCGCAACATGAGAGTCAGACGAATAAAATTCTACAGTTGTCAAAATGATCTTCCAATGAAATTTTAAAACTTACTGTAAAAAAAAAAGAAAAATCCTAAAAACATCGGTGAACACGCGAGAGGCAGGAGGGGGCGGCCGGGGAGCGGTACGGTGACAATTCATGACAGATGTCGCGCTTTGCCGGGATACTCGTTCTCAACATGTTCGGAAAAGATGCCTATAAATTTTCGTAGAAAGTCTCTGGCTCGTTTGGGCCCAGACAAGACGATTCGGTCGGACCTGGAGATAAGGAAGACCAATTTAAAAAAATGTTATTTCCCACCTACTATTTCATGTACTCCGCGTTTTCAACGAGAGCGATCCGAGGACAGGTGAATCTGCGGGAGGGAACATTGAGATCCTTGAGAAATTCGAGAGCCCGAGCTGTGTCGTTCGAGCAGGGGGCTGTATATCAGGTGGACACAGAAAAAGTCGACACGATATGTTTGGGTGCCCACATTCACGGTGTACAATCTTTGTGCCGAGTTGTCTTCGTGTCTACTTTTTCTGTGTCTATCTAATATACTGCCGAGGAGGGAAGCTCATACCCGAGGTCCCGCAAGAATCGGGGCCCTATCCTGTTGTCTGAGTCACGAACAAGTGATCGAGAAGGGATTAACATCGATTTTTGGTACCACAAAATACCATCAACTACTCAAGACTAGTGTTAAAATAGTTGCGTAAATGAAAGTTTGCGTACTGATCAATCCAATTTGTGGTGACCCTAACAAGAAACAACATTGCATGGATACGGTATGCAGATTAGTACGGTCGGTGGTTGTAAATGTTTCATTTTATTTTAGGCTCGTAAGTTCGGGAGAAAATCGGTATTGAACCACAGCCGGTTTTGTCAACTTTGTCAATGGAGGTAAAAGTTTTTTCGTGTGTCGTACTTACAGTACTTTTGTCACGGACGAAAGAAACGGAATGGCAAAATGAACAGCGAGGTTTCAATCTTGCGTTGTACTTTAGAATTATCGGTATTCGAAAACATACAAACGTATGTTACGAGCGGATACACAAAACGGTTTGCACGTAGTCAGACTCGCAGCGTCATCAGGACGTCGCCGACCGCAGTGTTGTAGAAAATGAATGTAGCGGAAAAGAGGGATATGTTCATAAAATATGCACGGCAAGTATGGGGGCTCGCGCGGGTCGTGAGTATGATAGGCGTCATAATCGTAGCCGCGTCAATCATTGTACGCCAGCGATACATATTATATGAAAATGCAGCAGTCTCACCGCCACTGTCGGTGAGAATAAGGAAAAGTTTCTAACTTGGCTCATTCACCGTTCTCAAGTAGTTGTCGGAGTTTTCTATTGAGAAAACTTTTTTAAAGGAGCCCGGAGAACAGTAGAAATAGTGAGTTGTAGCCATGAGTTTCTTCGATCAGCCATACTACGCTTTAACCAAAGCTTACATGTCCCGAGTAGGCATTTGGCCGGAACAGTCAAAATATGTGAGAATTATTCTGCCTTTGACGATGTTCGCCATAACATTGACAGCCGTCGGACCTGTGGTAGCAGTCGTTATCTGAGTGTGAATTTCCCTTTAAAATGTTGTGTTTTTTTTTACAATTTACTAAGTTTAACAGCTTATTCGATTACATGACGATTGGCGAGACATAGACATTCTTGCACGTAACACAACAATCCTATTGATGATAACAATAATTTTCTTCATTGTGTTCAGTTCTATTCAATATGCTGACAATGTACGGTTTGGGAATGTATATGTTTTATATATGTACCGAAAATATTCATGTGTAATCGGAAATTTTTCAGATGAAATTATCGTTGAAATATATGGAAAAGCATTGGGAAATGGTAAAAAATACACCTGCTGTGACTGTCCTTGATAAGTACGCTGAAGGAGGACGCTATATCACCATCGTTTACTCGAGTAAATAATTAATTTTGACAATGCACAACACCGGCTTCGATTTATCATTGCTTATTATTTGCTTTTGATTCACTAGCATCTGTATATGTTGCAATGATACTCTACTTCGGCTTATGTTTATCACCTATAATACTTGACTTTGTTCATCCTGTCGACGAAATCCGGCAGAAAATTTATGTTGTTGAAGCAGAGTACGGCGTTGATGAGGATAAATACTATTGGTTCATAATGGCGCATACATATATCGTGGCCGCGTTGGTGATGAGTATCATGATTGCCATTGGAACAATGTACATTTTATGGGCCGTTCATGCTTGTGCACTTTTTGAAGTTGTTGGGTGCGTATAATTGTCTCGAATCATTTGAGGATAATTTCAAGGACAATTTTCACTTAACATGCCATAAACATAATCGTCTTAGATGGCCCTTTCTTCACAAAACATCTTTTGTGAAGAACACACACTCGTCTACTGGCTTATTGTAACACAAAACTCGACGATTGCAAAGTTTTCATCTAGCGCAATTTCCCGTCCTGTCATTTTTTGCTACTCCTTTTCCTCAATCCTTCCAATGGCATTACAGCTCTTCCCTGCCATCCAGTAGTCAGCTGTTACTGAGATCAAGCGCTGACAGTTCCATCCGGGTCACCCCACAATTTTCAACGCTATCTACCGTCATCTTTCTTTGGTCCTCCAACACTTCTCCGCCCGTGTTTTCCTTTCGTCCACTCCGGCTTTCCACTTCTGTGTGGCCCGGCTTGTATTTCCAACCTCGATCTCTCCGGGGCACGACATCGAGAAATGGTTCAGCGTTTCGTCCACAGTCAACCCTTTCCGTCAGCAACATTTCTATTTGTTCCAATGCCTATTCCCAACGTTTTAAAGTACTTTGCGGAAGCCTTCCCGATCAATTTTACCCGATACTTTCCACAAAACCAGGAGCTGGCACAGACACGACTGCTCCTTTCCAAAACTCTCAGCGCTCTCTGCTGCTTCCCATAGTATTGATTCCAGTCAGTAGAGGGATAATGTAATTGGATTATCAATGAATTGACTATACCGCAGATTATATATATGTAGATTCAATTTAGAGCTGATCGCACATGAACAGACGGTTAATATGGAAAGCGCTGTTACTCGTCGCAGTGATTGGATTTATAAAAAAATCTGTGACTGTATCATTCTTCATACGGAGGCAATACGGTAAGCCGGGCAAGTGAATGACCGTGCATTGGTAAGCCGTTGGAGTTCAACGTAAAATTGGTTTAGAAGATTAGTTAATTTTTGTGCAACGCAGTTTTGTTGATCTGGTCGAGAGCGGCTGTTCCCGATCTAGTGGTGTGGTATTAGGCATTATGGCGATTATTATAGTCATCTCAGGAGTACAAGTAAATTAAAACAATTCAATTTCGAAACACATTTTGCATTGTAGAAAAAATATTCCTCATCGACGATTGTCACTGCAGGCTCTGATAAACTGGAACCATCCTGCAATGCTGATACAACAAGCAACCTTGGTAATTGGTCAGATATTTCATCTTTACATAATTAGCATACCCGGACAGGAAGTGATCGATCGCAGCGGGAAGATTCACACAACTGCGTGCGTATAAACGAGTTACTTGGCGAAAAAGTCTACCAAGTTGTATTACTATTACCCTCTCTACCCGTTAGTTATAATATGGGCTGGCAGGATATGCCGGTGAATGCTCAAAAACTCCTGATACCAATTCTGATGCGAAGTAACAAACCTTGTTGTTTTACCGCCGGAAAAGTCTACGTTCTATCGATGGAAACCTTTGGCACGGTAGGATATTATATCGCGTTTCGATTATCTATCTCGATGTATCGTAACCATCGATAGTATAATCGACGCTGTGCTTATAATAATATATTTTGAAACTGTTTTTTAAGGCAATACGGACAATGGTATCGTATTTCACGATATTTGCTCAAATGATTTAATCGTTCTACTCATCAACGACGCTGGATCACGGTGACGACCATATTCTTTTTTTTGTATTTTGCAATACAAAATATTATAGTCTATATGTGATGATAATAGTCTATAGAATATGATTGTCCGATGCAATATGCGGAGTAGAAAAAAAATATATCCTTGGTAATACTTTTTATAAATGCGAATAGCGCTGCATTGATTTTTCAAGTAAGAGATTCAATAACCAGATCAATAAAAGCTCGGTCAACCCGAATCTGATAATGTAATTCCGACCAAAGTAGGTGCTCACACCGTTAATGGGGCCCTCTTCGAGCGCTAGTCGAGAGCGGATGTGAATATGGTAAAATTGGTAATTATAGGCCACTATAAAGTTCTAGCCTATATCTCTTACTTCTAAAGGTAAATCCTGCTTCGGTGAAACAAATAGGTACCCAAACACACAATTTATAAAGGGCTACCAATGAAATATTTTTAAGCCATCTTAGTAATTTTTTTCATACTTGGTAACATGGACCCCAGGCGTTACAGTGCACTCCCGAGCACAGCTTGCTCGCGCAAGACCGCTTCCCCGACGGCAGAGCTCGACAGCCTGCACCCCCACCACGCCATTACCCTGGCACCGCGCGGCTTGCGTCGGTTTTACTCACAGGAGATGAGTGGTGGGGGGCACGGCCGCTTCCCCACTTGTCCAGTTCCGACCGCGCGCCGTGGTCGGGAGTGTACTTTATTAGCAATGAACCACCTACCAATGCCTCGGCAATGCTTAGCATATTGAGAAGTAAATACAAGTTTCTTCAGAACTTCAAGTTTCTACGGACATGAAATTAATGTCATTATTGTAACGAAATTAAACGCTCTAATGGAGCAGAGGTACATCGTGTTTTTGGGTAATTTAAATACGATATCGCGTCAGAGATAAAATGTCACTGGAACGAGATTAATTTCTTAAACGTTTACATCGAAAAGTTTGTAGCTGCGTTCTGGAAGATAGTTTTATTTATGCATTTTTTTATATTTCAGAATTTTTTTAAATCTTTTTTTATAATAAGTAGAGCTATGTTTGTTCTGGATAAAGTGTAGGCGAGCGGTGCGCGGGTTGCGGGGAAACGATCAAAGGTTTCCACTCGCGC
This sequence comes from Ichneumon xanthorius, assembly GCA_917499995.1. NCBI lineage: Eukaryota > Metazoa > Arthropoda > Insecta > Hymenoptera > Ichneumonidae > Ichneumon > Ichneumon xanthorius. Next base: position 10,515,177 of record OU824205.1, on the reverse strand, counting down.
GTGAGAACAGGGTGTCGTGAGCACAACACGATCTTTAATGAATCGCATAAATTAATTATTTTCGGCATTTTCCTTCTATGGAAAGATCGAGAACATCGATATTGAACCGCAGCCGATTCTGTCAACTTTGTCCATGGAGGTAGAAGTTTTTCAGTGTATTGTACGTGTAGTTTCTTGTCACAGAGGAAAGAAACGGAACGGCAAAGAGGCTAAATCCCTGTGTCGAGAACAGCGGGGTCTCGATCGTGCATTGTACTTTAGATTCTTCAGTATTGGAAAACATAACACTAACGTATCTTCCGAGCGGATATACATAACTGTTTGCACGTCGTCAGGCTCGAAGCGCCATAAGGACGCCGCCGACGGCAGTGTTGTAGAAAATGAATGTAGCGTAAAAGAGTGACGGGTTTATGAAATATGCACGGCAAGTATGGGGGCTCGCGCGGGTCGTGAGTACGGTAGGGCGTCATAATTGCAGCCACGTCAATCATTGTACGCTAGCGCTGCATATTACATGCAGCGGTTCATCACCGTTACTGTCAGTGCAGGAACTATATGCAGATTTCTATTTTGGCTCATTCAGCGTTCTCAAGCAGTTATCGGAGTTTTTTATCCAGACATTTTTTTTAAGGGACCCGGGAAAACAGTAGAAATAGGAAGTTGTAGCCATGAGTTTCTTCGATCAGCCATACTATGCCTTAACCAAGGCTCACATGTCCCGTGTAGGCATTTGGCCAGAACAGTCAAAATACGTGAGAATTATTCTGCCTTTGACGATGTTCGCCATAACATTGACACTCGCCGGACCAGTGGTAGCAGTCGTTATCTGAGTGTGAATTTTCCTTTAAAATGTTGTTTTTTTTTACAATTGACTACGATTAACAGCTTATTCGATTACGTGACGATTGGCGAGACATAGACATTCTTGCACGTAACACAACAATCTTACTGATCGGAGTAGTCATTTTCTTCATTTTGTTCAGTTGTATTCAATATGCTGACAATGTATGGGTTGTGTCGATATATGTTCTATATATATACCGAAAATATCCATGTTTAATCGGAAATTTTGCAGATGAAATTATCGTTGGAAAATATGGAAAAGCATTGGGGAATGTTAGAAAATACACCTGCAGTGACTATCCTCGATAAGTACGCTGAAGGAGGACACTACATCACCGCCGTTTACTCGAGTAAATAATTATTTTTATTTTTTCACAATGCACAATACCGGCTTCAGTTTATCATTGTTTATTTTTTGCCTTTGATTCACCAGCATCTGTCTATGTTGCGATGATACTCTTCTTCGGCTTATGTTTGTCACCTACGGTACTTGACTTCGTTGATCCTATCAACGAAACCCGACCGAAAATTTATGTTGTTGAAGCAGAGTACGGCGTTGATGAGGATAAATACTATTGGTTCATAATCGCGCATACATATATCGTGGCCGCGATGGTGCTGAGTATAATGATTGCCATTGGAACAATGTACATTTTATGGGTCGTTCATGCTTGTGCACTTTTTGAAGCTGTTGGGTCCGTATAATTGTATCTCAAATAATTTGATCGCTTTAGACCGCTGCTTTTCCCCTTGATTTTCACAAAATCCAAAGACCACCTGAAAACCGACCGGTCACCTACGCCTAACTAACTGCTGTCCCAATTCTGGTAGAAATTTAAAAACCACTTGGCGAAAATGCCAACCAACAAATGGACGGAAACTTTTAAATATGGGGACGTCCATTTAGAATTTGAGCCGTGTATTTACCACGCCATCGAAAAACATTTCAGCGTTTCCTCCATCTGTTCCAATGTCTATTCTCAACTTTTTAAAGTAGTTTGCAGAAGCCTTTCCTATCAATTTTACCCGATACTTTCCGAAAACCCAGGAGCTGGCCACAGACATGACTGCTCCTTTGCAACGCTCCAAGCGCCCTCTTCTGCTTCCCATTGTATTTATTCCAGTCCGTAGAGGGATAATATAATTCGATTATCAATGAATTGACTCTGTGCCATTGCTCATGCAGATTCAATTTAGAGATGATCGCACACGAATACGCGATGAATACGAAAAACGCTATTACTCGTCGCAGTGATTGGAATTACAAAAAAATCTGTGACTGCATCATTATTCATATAGAAGCAATAAGGTAAGCGGGATAAACGTATGACCGTGCATAGCTAAGTCGTGGGCGTGAACGCCCACGACTTAGCTATGCACGGTCATACGTGAAGTTTTTTGCAGAAGATTGGTCTATTTTTGTGTAACATAGTTTTGTTGATCTGGTCGAGAGCGGTTGTTCCCGATCCGGCGGTGTGACATTAGGAGTTATGGCGATTATTACAGTCATCTCTGGAGTACAAGTAAATTAAAACAATTCAATTTCGAAACACATTTTGCATTGCAGAAAAAAATATTCCTCATTGACGATTGTCACTGCAGGCTCTGATAAATTGGAACCATCCTGCAATGCTGATGCAACAAGTAACCTTAATAATTGGTCAGGTACTTCATCTGTACATAGTTAGCATACCCGGACAGGAAGTGATGGATCGTAGTGGAAAGATTCACACAACTGCGTGAGTATAAACGAGTTACTTGGCGAAAAAGTCTACCAAATTGTATTACTATCGCCCTCTCTACTCGATAGTTATAATGTGGGCTGGCAGGATATGCCGGTGAACGCTCAAAAACTCCTGATACCAATTCTGATGCGAAGTAACAAACCTTGTTATTTTACCGCCGGAAAGGTCTACGTTCTGTCGATGGAAACCTTTGGTTCAGTATGATATTATCACGTGTCGATGATCTAACTCGATGTATCGTAACAATCGATAGTATAATCAGCGCTGTGGTTATATTAATATATTTTGAAACGGTTTTTCAAGGCATTACGAACAATGATATCGTATTTCACGATATTTGCGCAAATGATTTAATCATTTAACTCATTAACGACTCTGGATCACCAACGCATGTAGCACGAAACACGAAGCGTGCGGAAAAATGACATTTTTGCACCGAGTGTAATAAATGGTAACTATAGGCCACTATCAAGATTTAGCCTATATCTCTTACTCCTCGACGTAAATCCTGCTTCGGCGAAACAAGTACCTAAAACACCCTTTATGAAGGGCTAACAATGAAATATTTATCGGCGTTTTTTCCACAGCCGTTACGCGATTGTCCATCTAAGTCACTTTTATCAATCTTGGTAATACGGATCCCAGGCGTTACAGTGCACTATCGAGCACGGCTTCCTCGCGCACGACCGCTTCCGCGATGGCAGAGCTCGACAGCCTGCACCCACCACGCCGTTACCCTGGCACCCCGCGGCTGCGTCATCGTGGGTTTTACTCGCACGAGACAAGTGGTGGGGCGCACGGCCGCATCCCCACTTTTCAACTTCCGACTGCGCGCCGTGCTCGGGAGTGTACTGTATTATGAACCACCTACCAATGCCTTGGGAATGCTTCGGATGTTGAGAAGTAAATACAAGTTTCTTCAGAACCTCAAGTTTTTACGAACATGAAATTAATGTCATTATTGTAAGGAATTTACACGCTCCAATGGAGGAGAGGTACATCGTATTTTTGGGTGCATTAAATACGATATCGCGTCAGAGACAGAATGTCATTGGATCAAGATTAGCTTCTCAGACGTTTACATCGAAAAGTTTGAAGCTGCGTTCTGGAAGATAGTTTTATTTATGCATTTTTTATCTTTCATAATTTTCTTAAATCTTTTCTTATAATAAGTAGGGCTATGTTTGTGCTGGATAAAGTGTTTGCGAGTGGTGCGCGGATTGCGGGGAGACGATCAAAGGTTTCCGCTCACGCGTGGAAACAGGGAGGCTTGAGCACAACACGACCTTTAATTAATCGCGTAAATTAATCATTTTCGGCATTTTCCTTGTATGGAAAAATATTGTATCGCTCATAATGCGTAAAAACCAGACGCTGACATCGAGTGATCGTTTATTATAATGGCTTATAATTGCTCGTCAACGATATCTTAAAATGAAAAATGCGGAAGGTTTTACGATTCCTTTTACAGTATAACCTCGATTATCCGAACCATAACTCCGTTTATCCGAACGCTCGGTTATCCGGACGTTAGCGCGAGACATTGTAAATTGTTGCTCGCCACGGCCGGAGCCGCGACCGTGTTGAAGCGCACTTTTCCTTTTCCAGCGATAATGTACGCTATCCGAAGTACCAATCATGAGCCAGAAATACAAGTAAGCGAACGAAGTTCGCTTACCTGTATTGATCTTTCTGCGTTGGACCGTGTTCATCACTTTTATCCTATACAAAAATACAAATCTGATCTGGACGTTTTCACTGGAAGATCCAGAAGGTTCTTCGATTTTCAGTATCACAGAATAACATCAACTACTAGACTGTAGCGGTGCTACTATAATTGTGTAAATGAATGTTGGCGTGCTGATTAATCCCATTCGTGGTGACCCCACACACGAAACATTGTATGGATACGGTATGCAGATTAGTGCGATCGATGATTGTAAGAATAGTGAATTTAATTTCAGGATGGTAAGTTCGCGAGAACATCGATATTGAACCGCAGCCGATTCTGTCAACTTTGTCCATGGAGGTAGGAGTTTTTCAGTGTGTTGTACTTGTAGTATGTTGTCACAGAGGAAAGAAACGGAACGGCAAAGAGGCTATAATCCCTTTGTCGAGAACAGCGGGGTCTCGATCGTGCGTTGTACTTTAGATTCTTCAGTATTGGAAAACATAATACTAACGCATGTTCCGAGCGGATATACATAACTGTTTGCACGTCGTCAGGCTCGAAGCGCCATCAGGACGCCGCCGACCGCAGTGTTGTAGAAAATGAATGTAGCATAAAAGAGTGACGGGTTTATGAAAAATGCACGGCAAGTATGAGGGCTCGCGCGGGTCGTGAGTATGGTAGGGCATCATAATTGCAGCCACGTCAATCATTGTACGCTAGCGATGCATATTACATGCAGCGGTTCATCACCGTCATTGTCGGTGCAGGAATTATAGGCAGATTTCTATTTTGGCTCATTCACCGTTCTCAAGCAGTTGTCGGAGTTTTTTTATCCAGAAAACTTTTTTAAAGGAGCCGGGAGAACAGTAGAAATAGTAAGGTGTAGCCATGAGTTTCTTCGATCAGCCATACTATGCCTTAACTAAGGCTCACATGTCCCGTGTAGGCATTTGGCCAGAACAGTTAAAATATGTGAGAATTATTCTGCCTTTGACGATATTCGCCATAACATTAACACTCATCGGGCCAGTGGTAACAGTTGTTATCTGAGTGTGAATTTTCCTTTAAAATTTTGTTGTTTTTTTTTTACAATTAACTACGTTTAACAGCTTATTCGATTACATGACGATTGGCGAGACATAGACATTCTTGCACGTAACACAACAATCTTACTGATCGGAGTAGGAATTTTCTTCTTTTTGTTCAGTTGTATTCAATATGCTGACAATGTATGGGTTTTTTATATATATGTTCTATATATATACCGAAAATATTCATGTTTAATCGGAAATTTTGCAGATGAAATTATCGTTGAAAAATATGGAAAAGCATTGGGGAATGTTAGAAAATACACCTGCAGTGACTGTACTTGATAAGTACGCTGAAGGAGGACGGTACATCACCGCCGTTTACACGAGTAAATAATTATTTTTATTTTTTGACAATGCACAACACCGGCTTCAGATTATCATTGTTTATTTTTTGCCTTTGATTCACCAGCATCTGTCTATGTTGCGATGATACTCTTCTTCGGCTTATGTTTAACACCTACGATACTTGACTTCGTTGATCCTATCAACGAAACCCGACCGAAAATGTATGTTGTTGAAGCAGAGTACGGAATTGATGAGGATAAATACTACTGGTTCATAATCGCGCATACATATATCGTGGCCGCGATGGTGATGAGTATAATAATTGCCATTGGAACGATGTACATTTTATGGGTCGTTCATGCTTGTGCACTGTTTGAAGCTGTTGGGTGCGTATAATTGTGTCTCAAATAATTTGATCGCTGCAGACCGCTGTTTTTCCCCTTGATTTTCACAAAATCCAAAGACAAATTAAAAACCGACCGGTCAATCGGTACGCCTAACTAACTGCTGTCCCAATTCTGGTAGAAATTTAAAAACCACTTGGCGAAAATGCCAACCGTCAAATGACCGGAAACCTTTAAAAATGGGGACAACCATTTAGTATTTGAGCCGTGTATTTACCACGCCATCGAAAAACATTTCCGCGTTTCTTCCACAGTGAACCCTTTCCGTCACCAACATTTCCATCTGTTCCAATGTCTATTCTCAACTTTTTAAAGTAGTTTGCAGAAGCCTTTCCTATCAATTTTACCCGATACTTTCCGAAAACCCAGGAGCTGGCCACAGACACGACTGCTCCTTTGCAACGCTCCAAGCGCCCTCTTCTGCTTCCCATAGTATTTATTCCAGTCAGTAGAGGGATAATATAATTCGATTATCAATTAATTGACTCTGAGCCATTGCTCATGCAGATTCAATTTAGAGGTGATCGCACACGAATGCACGGTGAATACGAAAAACGCTATTACTCGTGGCAGTGATTGGTATTATAAAAAAATCTGTGACTGCATCATTATTCATATAGAAGCAATAAGGTAAGCGGGACAAACGTATGACCGTGCATAGTTAAGTCGTGGGCGTGAACGCCCACGACTTAGCTATGCACGGTCATACGTGAAGTTTTTTGCAGAAGATTGGTCTATTTTTGTGTAACATAGTTTTGTTGATCTGGTCGAGAGCGGTTGTTCCCGATCCGGCGGTGTGGCATTAGGCATTATGGCGATTATTACAGTCATCTCTGGAGTACAAGTAAATTAAAACAATTCAATTTTGAAACACATTTTGCATTGCAGAAAAAAATATTCCTCATCGATGATTGTCACTGCAGGCTCTGATAAATTGGAACCATCCTGCAATGCTGATGCAACAAGTAACCTTAATAATTGGTCAGGTATTTCATCTGTACCTAGCTAGCATACCCGGACAGGAAGTGATGGATCGTAGTGGAAAGATTCACACAACTGCGTGAGTATAAACGAGTTACTTGGCGAAAAAGTCTACCAAGTTGTATTACTATCGCCCTCTCTACTCGATAGTTATAATGTGGGCTGGCAGGATATGCCGGTGAACGTTCAAAAACTCCTGATACCAATTCTGAACCGAAGTAACAAACCTTGTTATTTTACCGCCGGAAAAGTCTACGTTCTGTCGATGGAAACCTTTGGCTCGGTATGATATTATCACGTTTCGATGATCTATCTCGATGTATTGTAACAATCGATAGTATAATCAACACTGTGGTTATATCAATATATTTTGAAACGGTTTTACAAGGCATTACGAACAATGATATCGTATTTCACGATATTTGCGCAAATGATTTAATCATTTAACTCATTAACGACTCTGGATCATGAACGCATGTAGCACGAAACACGAAGCGTGCGGAAAAATGATATTTTCGCACCGAGTGTAATAAATGGTAACTATAGGCTACCTAGTTACCATTCTATCAAGTTTTAGCCTATATCTCTTACTCCTCGATGTAAATCCTGCTTCGGCGAAACAAGTACCTAAAACACCCTTTATAAAGGGCTACCAATGAAATATTTGTAGGCGTTTTTTCCACAGTCGTTGCGCGATCGTCCATCTTAGTCACTTTTATCAATCTTGGTAATATGGACCCCAGGCGTTACGGTGCACTATCGAGCACGGCTTCCTCGGGCGCGACCGCTTCCCCGACGGCAGACCTCGACAGCCTGCACCCAACACGCCGTTACCCTGGCACCCCGCGGCTGCGTCATCGTCGGTTTTACTCGCACGAGACAAGTGGTGGGGCACACGGCCGCATCCCCACTTTTCCACTTCCGACTGCGCGCCGTGCTCGGGAGTGTACTATATGAGCAATGAACCACCTACCAATGCCTCGGGAATGCTTCGGATGTTGAGAAGTACATACAAGTTTCTTCAGAACCGACAAGTTTTTACGGACATGAAATTAATGTCATTATTGTAACGAATTTACACGCTCCAATGGAGGAGAGGTACATCGTGTTTTTGGGTGCATTCAATACGATATCGCGTCAGAGATAGAATGTCATTGGAAGATAGTTTTATTTATGCATTTTTTATCTTGCATAATTTGTTTAAATCTTTTCTTATAATAAGTAGAGCTATGTTTGTTCTGGAAAAAGTGTTGGCGAGCGGTGCGCGGGTTGCGGGAAACGATCAACGGAACGGGGAGGCTTGAGCACAACACGACCTTCAATGAATCGCATACATTAATCATTTTCGGCATTTTCCTTCTATGGAAGAATATTTTATCGCTCATAATGCGTAAAAACCAGACGCTGACATCGAGTGGTCTGTAACGACCGGGCGAATGAATAACGCGGGTATTTAGTTTGGGGGTGGATATTATTAGTACAATCGCATCTAAATATCCCGAGCATGAACTGTCATATGTCTGTTCGGTCAGACGTTTCAGTCCAGACTGTCTAACATGACGATCGATCTCGTATCGATCGTCCGTTCGTTCTACATGACGTTCGATCTCGTATCGGTTGTCCGTCTAATGTCAAACCTAACTAATACCGTGTGTCTTAACGAATAGTCAGCTACGATATTCGTTACAGGTCGTTTATTATAATGGCTTATAATTGCTCGTCTACGATATCTTAAAATGAAAAATGCGAAAGGTTTTAGGATTCTTTTTACAGTAGAACCTCGATTATCCGAATCATAACTCCGTTTATTCGAACGCTCGGTTATCCGGACGTTAGCGCGAGACATTGTAAATTGTTGCTTGCCACGGCCGGAGCGACCGCGTTGAAGCGCACTTTTCCTTTTGCAGCGACAATGTACGCTATCTGAAGTACCAACCATGAGCCAGAAATACAAGTAAGCGAACGAAGTTCGCTTACCTGTATTGATCTTACCGCGTTGAACAGTGTTCATCACTTTTAGCCTATACAAAAATACAAATCTGGTCTGGACGTTTTCATTGGAAGATCCAGAAGGTTCTTCGATTTTCAGTATCACAGAATACCATCAACTACTCAACTGTAGTGGTGACCTCACACACGAAACATTGTATGGATACGGTATGCAGATTAGTACGATGAATGGTTGTAAGAATATTGAATTTAATTTCAGGATGGTAAGTTCGCTGGAACATCGATATTGAACCGCAGCCGATTCTGTCAACTTTGTCCATGAAGGTAGAAGTTTTTCAGTGTGTTGTACTTGTAGTATTTTGTCACAAAGGAAAGAAATGGAATGGCAAAGAGGCTATAATCCTTTTCTCGATAACAGCGGGGTCTCGATCTTGCATTGTACTTTAGATTCTTCAGTATTGGAAAACATAATACTAACGTATCTTCCGAGCGGATATACATAACTGTTTGCACGTCGTCAGGCTCGAAGCGCCATCAGGACGCCGCCGACGGCAGTGTTGTAGAAAATGAATGTAGCGTAAAAGAGTGACGGGTTTATGAAATATGCACGGGCTGAGTATGGTAGGGCGTCATAATTGCAGTCATGTCAATCATTGCGCGCTGGCGATACATATTATATGAAAATGCAGCGTTCCCTCAGCGCTATTGTCGGTGAAGGAACTAAAGGGAGGTTTCTACCTTGGCTCATTCACCGTTCTCAAGCAATTGTCGGAGTTTTCTATCCAGCAAACTTTATTAGAGGAGCCGGGAGAACAGTAGAAATAGTGAGTTCCAGCCATGAGTTTGTTCGATCAGCCATACTACGCCTTAACCAAAGCTAACATGTCCCGAATAGGCATTTGGCCGGAACAGTCAAAATACGTGAGAATAATTCTGCCTTTGACGATGTTCGGTATAACATTGACACTCATCGGACCTGTGGTAGCAGTCTTTATCGGGTGCGAATATTCCTTTAAAATGTTGTTATTTTTAAAAAAATGACTACGTTTTACAGATTGTTCGATTGCATGACGGTTGGCGAGACATAGACATTCTTGCACGTAGCACAACAATCTTACTGATTGAAACAGCCATTTTCTTCGTTTTACTCAATTGTATTCAATATGCTGACAATGTATGGTTTCGGTATACATGTTCTATATAAGTATATATATATATGTTCTATATAAGTACCGAAAATATTCGTTTAATCGGAAATTTTGCAGATGGAATTGTCGTTGAAGAGTATGGAAAAGCATTGGAAAATGTTAAAAGATACACCTGCAGTGGCTGTCCTTGATAAGTACGCTGAAGGAGGACGCTACATCACCGTCGTTTACTCGAGTAAATAATTATTTTTATTATTTTATAATGCACAACACTGGCTTCAGTTTGTCATTGTTTATTTTTTGCTTTTGTTTCACCAGCATCTTTCTATGTTGCGATGATACTTTTCTTCGGCTTATGTCTATCACCTACGATACTTGACTTCGTTGATCCTATCAACGAAACGCGACCGAAAGTTTATATTGTTGAAGCAGAGTACGGCGTTGATGAGGAGAAATACTATTGGTTCATAATCGCGCATACATATATCGTAACCGCGTTGGTGATGAGTATAGTGATTGCCATTGGAACAATGTACATTGTATGGGTCGTTCATGCTTGTGCACTTTTTGAAGCTGTTGGGTGCGTATAATTATATCTCAAATAATTTGATCACTTCAGACCGCTGCTTTTCCCCTTGATTTGCACGAAATGCAAAGAAACCTGGAAACCGACCGGTCAATCGGTACGCCTAACTAACTGCTGTCCCAATTTTGGTAGAAATTTAAAAACCACTTAGCAAAAATGCCAACCGACAAACGGACGGAAAATCGCTGCGTGGGTGTGTGCCGCTGAAGCGATGGGCAAATCGATCAAGAACCGGCTGATTTTTTAGTCCAGTGATAAGTCCAGTCCACTGGACTTAAGTCTGTCAACATGCGTTCCACATTTAACCGACTTTTTAGCTCAGTGAGCCGGTTAACCATCAATTTACATTCAACCGACGGTAAAACGATTGTAGATAATTTATAGATTGACTGTGAACTGACCACCTGACTAAAAAATGTGTTGTTTCTCGTTCGATTTGTTCTTCGGTTCAGCGGAAACTGTCTAAGGAGGCCTTAATGAGGCCCCGATATAACGCTGCGAAATGTTTACTAGGAAACCTTTCTAGAGGTCGACTTTTTGATCGATCTTTGAAAACCAGCCATCATACATACGATTACATTTGTTGGACGGAAGATTTATTTATGGTCGGATTATATAAAAACAGCCCAATTTATGATGATATGCGGCGAACGTTAATCTACTGCCGGCTCATATGCACATTGACCTGTTGGCATTATGACTGGTTTTGAAAAATCGACCAAATCGCCAGAAGAGTGCATTAAGAATTATTGCAACAACTCGATCGGATTGGAATCAATTGCAAGGAAGCGACTTAAAACTAATCCAAAGTTACGATTGGGTAGGCAAGGACATCGTGTAAGTCGAGTACCTCTACCGGTTAACCTTTAAAAATGGGGACAACCATTTAGTATTTGAGCTGTGTATTTACCACGCCATCGAAAAACGTTTCAGCGTTTCTTCCACAGTGAACCCTTTCCGTCACCAACATTTCTATCTGTTCCAATGCCTATTCCCAACGTTTTAAAGTACTTTGCAGAAGCCTCTCCGATCAATTTTTCCCGATACTTTCCAAAAACCCAAGAGCTGGCCACAAACACGATTACTCCTTTACAACGCTTCAAGCGCCCTCTTCTGCTTCCCATAGTATTTATTCCAGTCAGTAGAGGGATAATGTAATTCGATTATCAATGAATTGCCTCTGCACCATTGCTCGTGCAGATTCAATTTAGAGCTGATCGCACATGAACACACGGTGAATACGAAAAACGCTATTACTCGTCGCAGTGATTGGAATTATAAAAAAATCTGTGACTGCATCATTATTCATATAGAAGCAATAAGGTAAGCGCGACAAACGTATGACCGTGCATAGCTAAGTCGTGGGCGTTCAACGTGAAGTTTTTTCAGAAAATTAGTCTATTTTTGTGTAACATAGTTTTGTTGATCTGGTCGAGAGCGGTTGTTCCCGATCCGCCGGTGTGATATTAGGCATTATGGCGATTAATACAGTCATCTCTGGAGTACAAGTAAATTAAAACAATTCAATTTCGAAACACATTTTGCATTGCAGAAAAAAATATTCCTCATCGACGATTGTCACTGCAGGCTCTGATAAATTGGAACCATCCTGCAATGCTGATGCAACAAACAACCTTAATAATTGGTCACGTATTTCATCTTTACATAGGTAGCATACCCGGACAGGAAGTGATAGATTGCAGTGGAAAGATTCACACGACTGCGTGAGTATAAACGAGTTACATGGCGAAAAAGTCCACCAAGTTGTGTTACTATTGCTCTCTTTACTCGGTAGTTATAATTTGGGCTGGCAGGATATGCCGGTGAATGCTCAAAAACTCCTGCTACCAATTCTGATGCGAAGTAGCACACCTTGTTATTTTACCGCCGGAAAAGTCTACGTTCTGTCGATGGAAACCTTTGGCCTGGTATGATATTATCGCTTTTCGATTATCTATCTCGATGTATCATAATAATCGATGGTATAATCACCGCTGTGGTTGTATTAATATATTTTGAAACGGTTTTTCAAGTCATTACGGACAATGATATCGTACTTCGTGGTATTTGCGCAAATGATTTAATGGTTCAACTCATTAAGACGCTGGATCACGAACGCACGAAGCACGAAGCGTGCGGAAAAATGACATTTTCGCACCGAGTGTAATAAATGGTAATTATAGGCCACTATAAAGTTTTAGCCTATATCTCTTACTCCTGGACGTAAATCCTGCTTTGGTGAAACAAATCGTTACCTAAAACACCCTTTATAAAGGGTTAACAATGAAATACTTGAAGTCATTTTTCTCACAGGCGTTGCGCGATCGTCCATCTTAGTCACTTTTTTCAAACTTGGTAATATGGACCCCAGGCGTTACAGTGCACTCCCCGACGACAGAGCTCGACAGCCTGCTCCCACCACGCCGTTACCCTGGCACCGCGCGGCTGCGTCATCGTCGGTTTTACTGGCACGAAACGAGTGGCGGGGCGCACGGCTGCATCCCCACTTTTCCACTTCCGAACGCGCGCCATGCTCGGGAGTGTACTGTATTAGCAATGAACCACCTACCAATGCCTCGGGAATGCTTCGGATATTGAGAAGTAAATACAAGTTTCTTCAGAACTTCAAATTTTTACGGACATGAAATCAATGTCATTATTGTAACGAATTTACACGCTCCAATGGAGGAGAGGTACATCGCCTTTTTGGTTGCATTAAATACGATATCGCGTCAGAGATAGATAGTTTTATTTATGCATTTTTTTTTATCTGTCACAATTTTTTAAAATATTTTTTTATAATAAGTAGAGCTATGTTCGTTCTGGATAAAGTGTTGGCGAGCGGTGCGCGGGTTGCGAAGAAACGATCAAAGGTTTCCACTCACACGTGGGAACGGGGAGGCTTGAGCACAACACGACCTTTAATTAATCGCATAAATTAATCATTTTCGGCATTTTCCTTCTTTGGAAAAATATTTTATCGCTCATAATGTGTAAAAACCGTTTATTATAATGGTTTATAATTGCTCGTCAACATCTTAAAATGAAAAATGCGGAACGTTGTACGATTCCTTTTACAGTAGAACCTCGATTATCCGAACGATGACTCCGTTTATCCGAACGTTAGCCCGAAACATTGTAAATTGTTTCTCGCTACGGCAGGAGCCGCGACCGTGTTGAAGTGTGTTGAAGCATACTTCTCCTCTTTCAGCGTCAAATCGCTCACACATTGGCTTTCCCGAACAAATTCACCCACCCCAGCAAAGTCGGACAGCGCGCGTCAGTGACTAGTTTCAATATAGGGGAGAGCGGGGAAAAATGGGGCAACGGGGCAAAACGGGGTTTTTGGGCAAAACTAAATTTTCCAATAATTTTTGGATCGGACAAGGTGGCAAAACTGGGCAGAAAAGCCTGATGTATCCGATAGGGCGAATGCGGGCATCCAAAAATTATTGGAAAATGACGCTTTGCCCAAAAACCCCGTTTTGCCCCGTTACCCCATTTTGCCCCGCTCTACCCTACTAAATAAAAAAGGTGTAGTTCACACTGAAGCGGATTCGAGATTTTGCTGCTCAAAAGCACGTGAGCTGGCGGTCGGCATTTAAAAATGGACGAATTTATTTCACAGAACCCTTGAAATAAGACTTTGATATTGGAATATTCTTAAAAATTTGTTTCACAGTTTAATGTATACTTTTATTTCATTAATATGTGGTGTTTATATACGTGTTATAATGCCGTAGAAAAATCTGCTTTTCGATTATCCTAATTTTTGATTATCTGAACTAGACTCCGTCCCGACGGATTCCGATAATCGAGGTTCTACTGTATTGATTGTTTTTTGCATACTCGCCTCGCGAGCACTTGCCAAGAGAGAGATACGTTGATGCCAACCGCTCATACAAAGTATCACATGTACGTATACAAAGTACCGGATAAAACCGGTTAAAGTGGCGATAGCCGGCAGTCTTCATCTTTAGCAATTACTAAAAAGTACTCGGACCAGCTCGATCTCGCTCCAGGAGCGCAACAGCAGCACTTCGTAGAATGGGATCGGGTAACGAGCGCAGCATTTTTTTTTTCTTGACGCATACATTCATTATTTTGATAGAGACAATGTAGTGTAAGAATTTAAAAAAACAATTCTACGCGCCATAGGGAATGATGCAACAAATAAAACGTCAACCTGACCTCGTACAGTTGCTCTGTCGTCATTGATTATTCAAAGCAAAGTTTACTGCACAATGCAATTTATTATGCATTATGCATTCAAAGACGTCTTATAAAGTGTCTAGGAACATCGTGCATCCAACTCCTACGAGATACAATATTGTTAAAAATTCTACACAATACATCTTTATAATAATCAAAAAAATGTTTTAACAATTTATGTAAACTCATTTTTTCTTGCCCAGGTTTGTCAATAATATTATTATTCTTAGGAAGAGTTGTCGCATTCAGCAATACATCAGAACAATCATTTCGGTTGAGATGTTATGAATTTTTGTATTTATACAAATCATCTTATCGTAACTGAAATATTTTAATATTTCAGTTACGATAAGATGCGGCAGATATTCAATTAAAAATATTCCCATAGTAAATTTTCCAGATTTAACTACCGACTTGGTAAATTCATTCAAAGCACTATAATATTCGAGGTTTTGCGGAAATCTCATTTTTAATCTAAATCCTGGATCACACATTAAGTAAACCATATCATCGATAACCATGAACCATTAACTCCATACAAATCTTGTATTGTTACAATTCGCAAGGACTCAAAGCAATATATTCTTCGCTTCTTTCGCAACAAACACTTGAGGGGTACATTATTCAGTCATGGACATCCATATGTTCAACTCCAACACTCGAACACATGGATGTCCATCCCTACGATATTGTAACTATCATGGACATCCATATGTTCAACTCCAAGACTCGAACACATGGATGTCCATTCCTACGATATTATAACTATCATGGACATCCCTACATTCAAATCCAAAACTTGAACGCATGGATGTCCATCCCTACAATATTGTAACTATCATGGACATCCATATGCTCAAGTCCAAGACTTGAACTCATGAATGTCCATCCCTACGATATTGTAACTATCATGGACATCCCTATATTCAAGTCCAAGACTTGAACTCATGGATGTCCATTCCTACGATATTGTAACTATTATGGACATCCGTATATTCAAATCCAAGACTTGAACACATGGATGTCCATCCCTACGATATTATAAATATCATGGACATCCTTATATTCAAGTCCAAGACTTGAACTCATGAATGTCCATCCCTACGATATTGTAACTATGATGGACATCCCTATATTCAAGTCCAAGACTTGAACACATGGATGTCCATTCCTACGATATTATAACTATCATGGACACCCCTATATTCAAATCCAAAACTTGAACTCATAGATGTCCATCCCTACAATATTGCAACTATCATGGACATCCATATGTTCAAATCCAAAACTTGAACGCATGGATGTCCATCCCTACGATATTGTAACGATCATGGACATCCATATGCTCAAGTCCAAGACTTGAACTCATGAATGTCCATCCCTACGATATTGTAACTATCATAGACATCCCTATATTCAAGTCCAAGACTTGAACTCATGGATGTCCATTCCTACGATATTGTAACTATTATGGACATCCGTATATTCAAATCCAAGACTTGAACACATGGATGTCCATCCCTACGATATTATAAATATCATGGACATCCTTATATTCAAGTCCAAGACTTGAACTCATGAATGTCCATCCCTACGATATTGTAACTATGATGGACATCCCTATATTCAAGTCCAAGACTTGAACACATGGATGTCCATTCCTACGATATTATAACTATCATGGACACCCCTATATTCAAATCCAAAACTTGAACTCATAGATGTCCATCCCTACAATATTGCAACTATCATGGACATCCATATGTTCAAATCCAAAACTTGAACACATGGATGTCCATCCCTACGATATTGTAACTATCATGGACATCCGTATATTAAAATCCAAGACTTGACACATGGATGTTCATTCCTACGATATTGTAACTATCATGGACATCCGTACATTAAAATCCAAGACTTGACACATGGATGTCCATGATAGTTACAATATCGCAGGGACTTAAATCAACATATTCTTTGCTTCTTTCGTGACAAACACTTGAGGGGTATATTATACAGTCATGGACATCCATATGTTCAAGTCTTGGACTTGAGTATATGGATGTCCATAACTGAATAATGTATTCCTCCAAGTGTTCGTCGCGAAAGAAGCGAAGAATATATTTATTTAAGTCCCTGCGATATTGTAACTATACAAGATTTGTATGGGATTTCAAACCCTCCGACCAGGGCGGAACAAGCGCGATGGAATGAATTGTTTCCGTCTAGGCAAAATATGTAAAAACAATAAATAAATAAATTATGGTCAGAACTTGCCTGCATTTCAAGAGTACGCAAGTTCTACGAAAGTAGAACTTGCCGTAATTTCTGTTTCCTCAATTTAAATCCAACCATAAACCATCCTCCTGTCGACACATAAAACGATTGACTTTTTAACATTGCCGAAAAATCAACCTCTTGAACATTGGAGTCAGAGTTGATGTGGTGCACCAATCGACCGGTTAGTTTTCAGGTTGATTTTGGGATGGTCAGAACTTGCCTACATTTCAAGAGTACGCAAGTTCCACGAGAGTAGAACTTGCCTACATTTTATATAGAACGCACTGAGAAAAGGGATGGTGTTTCCTACCATAACGAATAGTTCCCAGGGAGAACGTCTATATAGATAGTTTTTGATAGTATATATTCAATTGGTTAAACTATAACTATAGTTGCAACCACGATTTTTTGTTATTGTCGTAACTATAAAATGTAGACGTTCCCCTGGGGAACTATTTTTTATGGTAAATAGTCAGTGTCGTTGCTTTAACTATGTAATTTTTTCTCAGTGCGAACTTCAGTACTACGTCTACTGTAATACTTCTTATGCATAGAATTATGAGTTTGGGCGAATGAACAACACTCAAGCGTAATTAGCGATTCCTCAATTTATTTGTCACGTTATTCCAGCGCGAATTTACATGCTCCAATAGAGTACTTCGTGTTTTTGGGTGGATTACATACGATATCGCGTCAGAGATAGAATGTCATTGGACCGAGAGATTAATTCCTCACACATTTACATCGAAAAGTTTTAAGGTGTGTCGTGGAAGATAGTTTAATTATTATTTTTTTATCTTTCACCCGCCAGCAGCACCTCGTTGATCGATGGCGGTTCAGCCGGTTGTCCGTAAGACACCATTCCTCGGGTCTCGCAGGCCATCAATTGCCGCAGATCGGACTGAGACAGGCGACAACGGTTTGCACGATTGGATCGGATGAAAAATAAAAATAATTTATTATCGACGCTGTTTCAATAGTACGAGCAAAGTAAATGGACGATACTCACCATCAGTTTGCGGCACATCGTGAAGACGAATTTCGTCGTGAGCCTGCAATTCTCGTCGTGGAAAGCTCGCTTCCCGGGTCCCCAGCCTTTCGAGAGCGTCACCTTAAGTAACAGGTCGGTCAGTAGGAATTAATTTTAAAAAATAGCAAAATTTAGTCGTGCATTAAAATTAATTTTTATTTTAAAAAGAATTTATTTAGTTTTGTATTTATTAAAAGTATTAAAATATTATCATAATTATCATAATATTATCATCATTAAATTATAATTAAAATTATTTATTTATATTTTTCAAACGGACAAAAATTCAATGTGTGTAAAATAGTTTGTACTTAATCAATTAATAATAATAGCAAATGAAAATAATAAATGAAATGAAATCAGATTTTAAAAAGTTCTTAAAGAAGAAAAAAATGGAACACAACAACAATCGAGGAGAAAATACGGGGATTTTGAAAATATAGACTACAATTTTACAATAAAAATTCTGATTATTCGTACCTGGGCTGATCCGAGCGCGGCGAGGCATAACAAAATACCCGTAACAGCGAGTAGGCGAATTATCGTGTGCTGCATGGTTAAACGTTCGAGGTACTTATTTTATTATTTACTCGAAAAGATTTTATCGGATGTTATCGTTAAACGTTGGCGGAGATCCTAAGCGTTGATCGTTTAGAACTCGTCTGGCAAACCTGTGGAGGATACCGAGCTTTATATACCCCGTTGTGCGAGGGCCGGCACGCATCCTGATTTGACCGAGATGCGAAAACCCCTCTCGCAACCCCCAAACCAATATTTCCCGATAGAAGATTAACCCGCTGAGAACTTTGCTACTATTGCCCCAACGAGACCAGTCGAGGGATGAATCGAGATTTTCCGTAATAATCCCGTGTCTGACGGATATTATTATTATTATTATTATTTTATCATCGGATAACTAAAAGGGTAGGAATTGATTAAAGGCTCGACGGTTGTTCCATAAATTTATTGATATTACTGAAAAATAATCGAATTAGTTTATCGACGAAAACGCTGAACCGTGCGTTTCATTACTGTTTTCCAATAGATATCTTCGGATGTTATTATTATTATTATCGGATATTATTATTATACTACCCATATATCATGCAATATTTTGAGTTCCGCATCAATCGAGCTACGACTTTAGTGATCACGATTATGGCCCAATGAGAAAAACTCTGGGTGTTTTCTCCCTCAGAAAGGCGTCGACTGGCAGACCTAATGTTCTTCTACAATGTTTTAACTGGGTATGTCGACTGTCCGGATCTATCAAAGGAATTTATTCAGCGTGTGCCGGCTCATCAGACGATAAATTATGAGCTATTCAGAACGCAACCGTGTACCACAAACTACGGTCACTACACTTTAATCCCTCGCCTCATTCGCTTTGCCGATGAATTTGATAGTACTGAAGAATTGTTTGCAATCCCGTGTCTCGCATTTAGAAACTGGCTTGGAATTTCCACAGTTTTATAGTTTAATTCAAGTTCTAGTTGTAAGTCGTCGGTTGGTATACAAATGAGCATGTAATCTCTGTTCATGTAAAAAGGGATTGTTCCCATTTACACATAATTTATAAATAAATAAATAAATGATTATTATTATTGTTATTATTATTATTTTATCATTGAGTAACTAAGAGGGGAAGGAATTTATTAAAGGCTTGAAGGTTATTCCATACATTTATTGATGTACTGAAAGGTAATAGAAAATCGGTCTATCGATGAAAACGCTGAACCGTGCGATTCATTACTCTTTTCCGATACATATGTTCTATTATTATTACTATTATTATTATTTTAGAGTAACTGAAGGGGTAGGGATTGATTAAACGTTTGACGGTCGTCTCATAAATTGATATTACTGAAAAATAATAGAATCGGTTTATCGATGAAAACGCTGAACCGTGCGTTTCATTACTGTTTTCCGATACATATGTTCTATTATTATTGCTATTATTATTATTTTAGAGTAAGTGAAGGGTTAGGGATTGATTAAACGTTTGACGGTCGTCCCATAAATTGATATTACTGAAAAATAATAGAATCGGTTTATCGATGAAAACGCTGAACCGTGCGTTTCATTACTGTTTTCCGATACATATGTTCTATTATTATTACTATTATCATTATTTTAGAGTAACTGAAGGGGTAGGGATTGATTAAACGTTTGACGGTCGTCCCATAAATTGATATTACTGAAAAATAATAGAATCGGTTTATCGATGAAAACGCTGAACCGTGCGTTTCATTACTGTTTTCCGATACATATGTTCTATTATTATTACTATTATTATTATTTTAGAGTAACTAAAGGGGTAGGAATTGATTAAACGTTTGACGGTCGACCCATAAATTGATATTACTGAAAAATAATAGAATCGGTTTATCGATGGCCACGCTGAACCGTGCGTTTCATTACCGTGTTTCTATACATTTGCTTGTCGCTCGTTCATCCGTAGAGCGTGGGCCGGACGTATTTCCATTCTTGATAAGCTATTGATAAACGGGGGGCAGCATACGAGGCCTCATTAAATTTCACGGTGTGTACGAAGAAAGCGGAATGCTACTCCACCAGTTGCAAGCTCGCCCTCAATGAAATATCGACAAAAGTACATCACCGAGAAAAGAACTAAGGTTGCTAAATTAATATCTGCGGGTACAGCCGCGGGCTCACGGCCACGCACGAGCTTCATTCAATGTCCGTCTCGACCTCACGTCCGGCGCATTTAAATGTTTGGCTTCGCCAACGCTTCGCATTCGCATTACAAACGGCGTTTGTACAGACGTTCGCCTGTACAAACTCCGATTCATTCGCAAAGCGAGTGTGCTTGAAATTTCCACGATAACTAACATTTAAGGAAAGTTTGTTCCGCAGTCGAACGTTGCATCGGAGGAAGCTTGCTCAAAGCTCAAACGATTGCTATTTACGGATGAGGCGATAATAATTGGCGTCTAGTTCAACGCGGGCAATCGAATTCGCATGAAAAATGTGCAATCTCATGACTATTTTTTCGTCGCGGGACGGAGGAGGAAGACGTAGTAAAGTTCGGCGCAAGTAAAAATAGTCGAACGCTTTTTTTTCGTCTTTTATTATCTGAAAAAATCCACGACTGCGTAAACTCACTATTTAAACTCCAAATGACTTAGTCAACACTGTGAGTGCAGAGTGCAATGAGCGTAACAATTAGGCGTTTTTCAATTGTATATATATCGAACTCTATGAATTTCATTTTCTTCTTTTTTTTTGCGTTAATATACATTATACATTATTTTTATAGGATCGTCTCCTCGCGATTGATTTCTTCGGGAGAGTTAAACTAATGTCTCGTTTACGCGATAATTCCGCATATTGTATCTCATTGAATTTGTTGCATCGTTCGTATCTCGATGATAGATTCGTTAATGGATTAAAAAATTAGATGGATTTTTCCATCCAATAAAAATCTATCATTAGATGGATTTTTTAAATCTTGACGAACTGTTAATCGAAGTTGTTTGTCTTGCCTCTGTGCGACACTTGCATTCGCAAAGCTTTCGATCGAACAATTATTTGATTATTTCGATATTAAAACGATCGTCACTACACAGTAACGCCGACTTCTCCCAGGATTTCCGATAGTTTCTCGAGGTGTTTGCTTATCGACGTGTACTGCTGTTGACTCCGAGCGATTAGTTGAAAAGCGTTCATGTACTCGAGCTCGGAAAACTGCGCCCCGTTCTCGAGTACACTGTTCAGAATTCCTTCGGGTGTTTCGTAGAAAAGTTCGAAGTATTGACGCGCGTAATCGAGGGCGAGTTCGCGGGCCATCGTGATGTTGGTGAGAGTCTGCTGAAGGGTGAAAACGTTTCGGCACATTCGCTGTATCCCGCTCTCGTCTATCTTGCCGATGTATTGGGCCGAAGTTATGAGAATCTTCGCTATCAGGTGTCCCAGACCCTCGAAGATATACTAGAAAGAAATTAATGAATTAGGAAAAAAATTATGTACACCACGCAGATTGGAATTTTATTGTCGCGAAACAGAGCTGGGCAGTACTTGAAGTACCGGGTACTTTTTTGTCACTTCCGCTTTGAAAATCCCGTTTTTCGTCCGAAAATAACGTTTACCCCAGACTTTAACTTTTTTAATTTTATTACTTCCGGTCGAAAAATGAGAATTGCAAATTGGAAGTGACGTTTCCTGTAGAAGACGTCACTTCATACATTTCAGTTAGCGATTTCCTGCAATAAATTTTGCGGTAAATTTCTACCATTTTAATTTTATGAGATTTTATAAATGTTTTAATGTTACGAAAAAAGGTGCAAAGTAATTTGCACATGGCTTCCCCATTTATTACAATTTTCCGCATAACGTCCTATATGAAACAGTCAAAATCGACTAACGAAGTTTCCTACAGAAAAAGTTGTGCGCAGCATTGTAATAAATGCGAACGCCATGTACTGTAAAAATATTTTTCACCTTTTTTTTTTAAAGCCTAGATAATGCTTAATGCTACGAACCTCATTGCGAAAAGTACTCGAGGAATACTTCAAGTACTTATGACACTATGTACTATGTACTTGAAGTATTTTTTTATATTTTGCCCAGCTCTGTTGCCCAGGTCGCGAATTAATGACCCACCTTTGTTTTCTTTGCATGCAAAGTCGATTGCAATGCCTCGTCGATATTCTGCAAAACTCTGCTGAGCTCCTCGACTCGCGGGTCAGCCTCCTGCGGATCTTTTACTCCGCCACACAAATGGCTGTACTCCCCTTTCGGCAGCAGGTAGTGGAAGCACTGCACTCTCACCTGAATAAAAAATAAATAAAAAAAATCTTAAGAAAATAATATATGTCTACGGAGTCTCAAACAAACTTTGCATTGGTTCTTTTTTTTGTTTTTTTTTTTCCAAATCGTATAAAATTTTAGCCCAACTAAATTTCACCTCGAGATGCAAGACCAGTATGCAAGTATTGGCGAGCTCCTCGAACTCTTCGGCGACTTGCTGCAAAGATTCGACGAGTGAATCGGGCATAGGTGGTAAAAACGTCTGGCCGTCGACGTCGGTCCTCGCTTGATGGAGTTCGGCGATCAATGATCTCGTGGACAGGGCGAACCACTCCATGCTCTCCTGAAGCAACGCCAAGCTCTTCAACTGTCCGACGTCCGACAATATTTCGTGGGCGTTTATACCACCCTCGCCAAGATTGCTCGCCAGTATCTCGGCCTCCCGAAGATTACGCTGACGAACTTCCTCCGGGCTCTCCTCGTCCTGCGTCTCCTGGCGTCGCATCTGCCATCGCGACTGCTTGCCTGGCTTCTTGTAAGTCTCGCTCTTCAGATTGTCCCAATTCGGCAACGATCTGGGACAATCGATAGATAACAGAAATTGCGTCGAAAAGCAACCAAAAAGCAACTGTAACGCAACTGACACATCTCGAATTTTTACAGATTTAGCCGAACAGAGCAGAACTGCATTCAAGAGCGCACGTTAACTGATCGTGTCTCACGACAGTACGTACTTTATAAACCTACTGATATCGTCATCTTTCAGCCAAGCCGCCGAACATATTCGCTTATCCTCGCTGTCGGGCTGTATTATACCGCGATAGGCGGCGTTACAGGTCTCACGGTAATTGTGAAGAACGTTCAATGCCAATGTGCAAAAATGCTCGCCTTGGAGCGGGAGAGCTATCATCAGTGCCCGTAACTCGGCGACGCATTGCTCGACTTTTACCGTACTCTGAAATTCATACGAGAGTTTCATACCAAAATATTTTATATTGAAAAAAAACTGAGTTAGACGAGTGTAAAAAATATCCAGGATCGTACCTGCAACAGAGGCCTGGTTAATCCCAGATCTTTCATTACTTCCGGTGGAGTCGTGGCTCGCCAAGCTTCAGAGCCCTTCGTTGCCGCGTCGATAGTCGTTGCTACCATTACGTGATGTCTGCCCAAAAATACCTCTTTGACATAGTCCGCGATGAAACTATTCAGAGTGCAAGGATTTCTGGAAAATACATCGAGGAGTTGGGATTAGTAAATTGAGAAGTGACAACTTAATTAGTGTCCGGAAACAATGACACACCAATCGATGAGATTGGATTATAAAAACAAGTCCATTTTCTTTACTGACAGGAGTTCGAAGGTCTTACCCGGGCTTGCAATCGAGAGCTCGTTCGATCTCCTCGATAAATTGCATCATGGGTCTGAATATGAAGGTAATGTTCTTTGGATCAGGTTCGCAGATGAGCCTTTTGTCGCCGACGGTTTGACCGTTTTCCTGCAGAGATGAAATTTATTAAAAAACAGTCGAGCGTTGTGAGCGTTGCGATAATTTATCAACTGTAATATAACTCTCACCACCAGACTGAAGTTACTGTAACGATGCTCTTTCAGATAACTGTTCAGCGCTTTTGGATGAGACGAAGAATCGAATTTAAATAATGGACCGGTTTTTTGTCTCTGAGGTTTTCGTCGTGCAAAATACGTGTTGATGTCGCTGGTGGGTTCGCTAAGAGCAGTCGCGGCGTGCAACGGACCGTCGACCATATTTTGTATGTCCAGGTACTCCGTTAACAGCAATTGCAACTGAAATGAAAATAAATGTTTGAAGATTTTTTCGTTTTTTAGGTTTTGAAAAATAACGACAGGATAAACGAACTACTCACGACGGCTTGAATTCTACTCCACACATCGGCCATCTCGTACAGGCGTACTTCTAAATTGTATTTACGAATAACGTGAGAAAAACTGCGAAGCGCCATTGAATGAGCACCGGCAACGAATCTGAGCTGATCGAACACAGTGTTGAGCAATTCGAGAAGCGACGACTGACTCTCGGTCGGATTGTTACCGCCGGTAACTCTTATATCCATGTTTTGGGAAGCTATCGATTTGCCCAGCATCCCTTGCTTCTCGGGATTTCTCTTTATCTGATCGGACGTTCGAGCTATTATGTTCAAAAGTTCCGTCTGCATTTGAACTTTTATCGCCTGAAAATTTAATGAATTCATGATTCGTTAACTTTCGTTAACCGGTGATCGAGGTTTATCGATGTTGCCGAGTTATGTGGTAAAAAACGCACCTCAACGGCTTCCGGTATTTTGTTGAGCAAAGCAAGGCACTCTATTATGATGGCGATAAAGTGTTCCGAATTCTCTTCGGGATTGGATGAATTCTCGTCCTCGACGATGTTACTCAGATCCTCCAAATTTATATTCGAGCTTCGTCTGTTAAGAGTAAACATATTTCGCATTAATTATTATAGTATTTTTTTTTTCATGGTGTCCTGTAATAAGTCCGTACAAAATTCAAGGACATTCACGGACAATTTCCAGGACAATTTCTAGGACATTTTCAGGTTGTGTTGGAATACTTATTTAAAAAAATGAACATATGCATATCGTGCGCGGCGTATAAAATAAATATTTCGTTCGATAACCGTTTGCGTTGCCATCGCTTCAGAAACAAAAATTACTCGCTCGATAACATCGATATTGAAACAAGCTCACATTTTTGAGGAAATAAAAAATTCAAGAACATTATGTGAAATTCAAGAACGGCTGGCCACTATATTTATTATATTATTTGTCATTAAATAATTTATACCGAACCTGGATATCTGACCCGCGGGATAAGCAGGCATGACGTCCAGCAGGGCGCGTTTGACCTTGCTCCCTCTGGAGCTCCGAGATTCGTTTCCTCTCTGAAATTCCCTGCCGGATCCTTGCCTCTTGAGAAAAACGTCCCTCGTCGTTTCGACGTACAGATGTCGGCTCAGCTCCTCGAGCAGTTTCATGTGCAGCTGTTGCTTCCGCGTTTCCAGCTCCATCCTCACTTCTCTCAGCGCCTCGACGCCCTCCAAGCTGCCGTCTCCCATGGACAGCGAGGAAACTAGCAACTGTGTCGCGTGGAGATACAGCTTTTTGTTCAGGTAGTGGCTCAGGCGCGAGGGAACGTCGCGAAGTTGATCTCTGGAGAAAAAAAAAAATTGAAGTTTCCATATCGCTTCCACATAAAACTTGAAAATCGAAATTTTTATATCACTTCCTTATAAAAGTTGAGAATTGAAATTTTTCTATCACTTTCTTACACAAAACGAAAATTTAAATTTTCTTATCACTTACTCGTAACGTTCCTTTATTCACAAAGCTTCTTCTCTGCGATAGCATTTTCTGCATTTTTGGCTTCGTCATAGAGGCAGCTTCATGAATAAAGGAACATTATGAGAAAGTGATAAGAAAATTTCAATTTTCAATATTTCTACGAAAGTGATATGAAAATTATCAAAGCATCAAAACTATGGACAGGAAAAAAATTGATAAAAAATGTTGTTTGTCCTGCTGCTCACATGTCGTTCAGCAGTTGCAAAACATGTTTGTGCTCTATGCCCTCCAGCCAGAGCTTCATGAGTTCGTCCCTCCTGCATCTCAACAACTGCTTGCAGGCATTCAAGTTCTCCTTGACGGCGTGAATCTTCTCCCTCGAAGCGGTCACTCTCTCCGACAGAGTGCTGAAGATCTAAAATCAGGAGCACGCCAAAGGGCTCTGCAAAGGTTTCTCACGTGACATTAAAGTACGTATGAAAGCATCCACAAAATGTACCTTCATGACTTCGGTAAGATCCTGTTCGTGGAGCGACACCAATTCGTCGAGACGCTGGTCGCTCCTCTTGTACTCTTTCTCGAGCTTAGCCTTTTCCACTTCCCTCTGTTCATTGGTCTCGCTCGCCGATAAGGCTCTTATAACGGAGATCAGTAAACCGCTCTGTGGATGAACAAAAAAAAATACCAATTTTTATTTTATTCTTTTAATGACGAAAGAAATACGAGGGAGAAATGAAAATAGTGCAGAACCAAAAATTCGTCCCGTTCGAACGAGCACCAATCTGGACGCTGAAATATTTTGATTGGGCAAAGTTATTAAGAAAGATGACAGAAATACGGGGGAGTAACCTCTGCGGAAACGAAAATTCGTTGGGTTCGAGGGAGCGTGTATCTCACGATGATGACATTTTTTGGGCGAAACGATTAACTCACGATCTCTTTGGTGGGCTTGATTCCCCGAGGGGGTTTCACAGGCGGTGCCGTTGACATATTATTTTTCAATCTCGTTCGTCCCAACAAGGAAACGTCAAAAAACCTTCATTACCCACATCAGCGACGAAACAACACAAGCGGGCTTCGGAAGCCGTCGCGAGAGGCGGCATGCTCGAACTCGAGAAACTCGGTCACGTGATCTCTTTTTCGCATTTGATGTTGGGTTGAAACATGTACCACGTGACATACGAGTGCAAAAGAGATAGTTGCATGCAGTTGCATGTTTGCGAAACAATGCCATGTAAAAATGGTTAAAATTTGAGGTAAAGGCGAATTGTCATCGAACGCAGTATTGAATTCCACACCAGCTAATACTTTGCTTTTGCGCAAAATGTCTGCCATCTCCGAGTGGCATTCATTACAGTTTCCTTTACCGACTGAGTCTGCTTCACGCCGACTTATGTATCATTATTTGCGGTTATCACGGGGAGTAACCTTGAGAAGTTGAGTGACCTCTGCAGAAATGAAAATTCGTACTGTTCGAGAGAGCATGTATCTTTGGATGCTGACATCTGTTTGGACGCAGCGATTAAGAAAGATGACGGAAGTACGAGGGAGAAACTTCTGCAGAAATGAAAATTCGTTGTGTTCGAGAGCGCATGTATCTTTGGGCGAAGCGATTAACTCACGATCTCTCTGGTAGACTTCATTCCCCAAGGGGCTTTAAGAGGCTGTGCCGTTGACATCTTTTTTAAGCTCGATCGTCGTGACAAGGAACGTCAAGAAACCTTCATTACCCACACCAGGGACAAAGCGACACGAACTGGGTCCGGAAGTCGTCGCGAGAGGCCGCATGCTCGAACTCGAGGAACGGTCACGTGACCCGACCGGTGCATCGCTTTTTGAATTTCGTGTAATTATTACATTACTTACGGTTATCACGCTGCAATAACGTCCTTGAGGTGAGAGGAAAACGTCAATCCCTTTTCTTTTGTTTCGTCGGGTTATTGTCAGATACCAGAAATAAATTTTAGCGTTATATATAGAAAAGAAGAGAGCGATGAAGAATAAGAGGAAAGTGGAGGCCACGGTAGAGATATGCGCGGGTGGTCTTCACATCCCCGAAGGATCCTCGGTGAGGACAGAAATTGTAAAACTTGAAAGGCATCAAGGTATTCACGCTCGAGCCGACCTTCACACCTTTGTCAGCAGCGTAACGTACAGGCTGAAGAAAAATCAACCGTTTTCGGCGGAGAGCGCGTTGCCTAGAAAAGAGGTGGTCATTGAAAAGGTGAAACATTGAAAAATATTTATTCAATTTATCATAAAAAATTGTAACAAAATAGTTATAATCGAAGGAATAATTATTGCAGGAGCCCGCGCGAGTCCCGAAAAAGTCGTACAAATCGCTGCTCGTTTCAGTCGCAATAATCGCAGTATTATTCGTATTATTGAAAACGATGATTACCGTGGAAGACGAAAAACCGGTAACGGCGGAACCGCGTTTCCGGGTTTGCCTAACGCTGTTCAGAGACGCGGTCGCCGGTGCGCAATCTGTAAAAACATTTTCGGACGATTAATCGAGATTTATGAGCGGTCAAACAAACATTAGTTATAAGACGTTAACAAAAAAATAATACTAATATAAGTCGACTTTATCTCAAATGTCTTCGTCGACTTAACAAATATGTGTACAATATGGAGAAATACACGCTTATTAAGATTAAAAAAAAACAATCATTATGTAGTTATGCTTGCTGAAGATATCTTCGTAATGATTTGTTTTTCCTAGTTATTGGAAATGTTGTCATTAAGATATTATTATTATTGCGAGATATGGTAAAAAAAAAAAATTGTTCTTGAAGAAGAAGCGTCGAGCCCCCGGTATCGCGTCAGCTGAACACAGCTGATTGTCGGATCTCTTTCTGGAGAACGCAAGACGTATTCCGGATAATCTATCAAAATTATCTCGGATGAAAAAAAAAAAACGAACAATCGTTACAGTTACTTGCTAAAGATATCTTCGTAATCCTTAGTTCGCGGTAATTATTTAAGATATTATTTTTGTTATTGCGAGGTTTCGTAAACAAACAAAACAATAGTTTGCGAAGAAACGTAGAGTTCTCGAGATCGCGTCAGCTGATCACAGCTGATTGTCGGATCTCTCTCCCGAGCATGCGCGCGCACGACGTATTCCATTTAAACATATCCATACCAAAAGTCGTTTCTGTTCGGTCGCGATAAAACTTACCTGGTCTACAGAAGAAAAACACGCTTTAGTTGTTGGAATTTTCAAAGATTTTTTAAACATCTAGTTTTTTACCAACGTGACTTCAAAGTTACGTATTTTGACATAGGAAGGTTCGGATCTAACCTCAGAAATGTTACAATATAGCATTTTTCTCCGCCAATTTCTGTTCGATTTTAAGTAAAAAACTAACCGACTGAAGAGCATACTTTACTACAGATTGTGTCCAAATTTGAAAAAGATTTATTGTCTCGTTTTCAACTGACCTTAAAAAAACGAAGCGTCCATCTCTTTCTAGCGCACTTGCTTTGCGTCACCTTTCTCTCTCGCACAATTTACCGCCTTCAGCAGAGCTCCTCCTTCGTGCCCCCTCGTGTTTCTCGTACGGATATTCTTAATCTGTCAAAATAGTTGCGGACGCGAATCGACATTATTGTTTTTTAATTTAAAAAAAAAACCCATCGAGGCCGAGACGAAGCTGTATCACCGTTTTAGAATCTAATAGCTCGTCGTTATGTCGAGCATAACGATATCGGCGGTTCGTCCGCGAACGAGCATCCTCGACAAGCCGTTGAGCAAAGGCAAGGGAGAGGTTAGCCTTAGTTGTTACGCACTGTTGTTCTCGGAGCTCGTGCAGTATTGTCAGAATCGCGTCTACACGGTTCCCGAGCTGCAGAGCAAGTGAGTCGATATACAGTAAATAAAAAAGTTCATCACCTTAAAGATATTTGCATAAAACTAAATTTCCTCAAGTTATAATGGCTGTGTTTTGCATTGCACGAACTTCACTTCAAGTTCACTTGGAGAATAAAATTGCACGAGTGAACTTTTTTTTTTTCTTCCTAAAGCCACGTATTGATAGAGACTTGCCGAATATGAAATTTGTTTGTTTATTTGTTAAACGGATTTCTTCTTTATAATATTTTTTCTTTTACGTATAACTTGGGCCAAGACCTGACATTATTAAAATATGCTATTTAACCAGTACAAAAACATTTTTTGTTCTTACTTTCTCTTTTTTGTTCTTATATCTTTTTTATCTTATAAATAAGTATCAATGACGCCTATATTTCTACCCAAACCGAAGAACCTTCTCCCTCGCATTATTCTCGAACCTGCTGAGCTGCAGACGAGTGTAGTGAAGCTCTGGGTTCGCATTACCCAAGTTGGCTAATCGTGCTACCGTAGAGTTAGCAGAAAAACGGAGACATTATTTTTCTCATGGAAAAGAATAGGATTCGTGTTTCTCAGTCCACGAACAGGGACATGCAATTATATCAATGCCACTATAGATGCACTATTAACTAGGCCATTCAAGATTCAAGAACACAAGATTTTGAAATTTAACGTAATGCAGATATTTTCATGATCATAAAAAGATTCAAGAAAAACAGTTATAACATTCTTTTAACATTTTGATATTGGTGCATATACTAATTGTTGATTTCAATTGTTAATTTCAATTTCAACTGTTGAGTAAAGACCACCAATATTCTATTATATTATATCATACATATTGCAGTTTAGTTTAGTACTTTTTATTGCAACCTAATTTACTAGTTGGAGTTCTGAAATAAAACTTTATATAAACAGATTGTAAAAGGAGAAATCCATTGAATAATAGTATATTACGATACTAGTGCGATAAAACTTTTTCTGACGAGTGTTGCAATCACACGAGTTCAGAAAACGTTTTATGCACGAGTATCGTACGAAATTTTATTTCACAAGGTGTGAAAATGAGGTTCTACGCACGCGAAGCGTGCGTAAAACCGCATTTTACGCACCGAGTGAAATAAATTAAATTATATTATTTTAATACTTCAAATTAACTGTTATCGTCAGATTGGCCGAAATGGGCGCGGAGGTCGGCCACAGAATAACGGATCTTCTGGTGGTCCGCGAGAAGAGCGGAAAACGGGAGACGAAACTATTGAACGCCCTGCTTTTCGTGAAGAGCACTCTGTGGAAATCGCTCTTCGGCAGAGAGGCCGACAAATTGGAGCACGCCAATGACGACGAGCGGACTTATTACATTATAGAGAAGGAATCGTTGGTTAACAAATTTGTGTCTGTTCCGAAAGACAAGGGGAGTCTCAACTGTGCTTCCTTCGTCGCCGGCATCGTCGAAGCTGTCCTCTGCGACTCTGGATTTGTAAGTTGTCTTCGCATGGACGGGATTACAAAGATTCACATACTCTCTTATTTCAGCCAGCCAAGGTTACCGCGCATTGGCACAAAGGCACTACTTACATGGTTAAATTTGACGACGCCATCGTCGCTAGGGACAAACAATTGGAAGATCGATAATAGATTAATTATTTGTAAGCCTATAATTGTATAAACAAATAACAAATAAAAATAATTCTAATTCCTGCGCGTCTGCGGCAAAGACCCGACCAATTTTTATATCTTCTTCGTTTTTAAGCCAAAAAATAATTTTCAGATACTCTGTAAAAAAAATTTGTATGTAATTTAATGTACTGGTACTGGAAGTTTTAAATATACTGGTACTGGTATATTAAATTTCGTGTACAGTTGCGATGAAAAATTAACGTACAGTATATTAAAATCTTTACAAATACTTATCTTTTAATAATTTACTTTGCTTTTACTATAAAAGTACTTTAATTCCAGTAACTTACCTTCATTTCACTCTAAAAGTCCGGTAATTGTTCATGACAATTGTACATTCAATTTAATGTACCTGTTTTTGTATAAAAACGTTCCATCCGGTGCATTACATTTAAAATCTTTTTTAGCAGTGAATCCCTTTTGTTCAATGGAATTAGTTTAAAAAATATTAAATATATTAAAATTTAAATGAATAATTATTTAATTCAATAATAATTAAATTAAATAAAAAATATCATATTATAATAATTAATTAACATAATGGGCATTATGCAATTAATGGACCCGACATTTTCCAACCCTAGGGAGATCCGCGTCGTGGACACAGGGCAAAATTGGAGATGAGATCATACCAAAGAAACCTATGGAAACATACATTATGGAACAGGGTTGAGAATCGAATCTGAGACAATCAACCAATTTCAAAATACACTCAATAATTCTATAAGTTGTCAACTTTCTTTCTGTAAATAAATGCTAATAATAATAACAATATTCATTTGGGACAGTCAATGATTCTTTTTGTTTCGCATTGCCGACCCCACGTACTTTGGTACGTTTCAGTTTATTTCCAAGCTATACATTTATCATTGAACAATTCGTATCTACAGAGTCTCACATATTCCTCTTTGCATTTGTTTTAATAGAACTTGAACTCTCTGTCACGATAGCTGACCTGTCCGGTACGATATTTGAGTTCCTTAGCATCCTGCGGAACGAAAGGGTGAATACACTTTTTTTAGAGTCTCCGCATGCAAAGCGTATGCATGTATACAAGATATCAGTGTCAGCTTACTCTGGAACCGAAGATCCAGTACGAACCCACCACGATAGGAAGGACCACGGCGCAGAAACTGAAAATGGCGCTTTTCACATTTGGCCTAAAATGCTCGAGAGCCGTTTCTCTCATTGACTGGAACCTTTGTAGTCCGAGATCGAACTGCAACGAAAATGCAATGTTAGTTACGTAACAACAACGAACGATGTTTGACGTTCAATTATCGACGGATGTTTTGCGTTGATAGAATTTTACGACTGTAAAATACGAAGTTTAATAACAATCGAACGCAGACAAAGCGTTACTTTGCCAACGAACGACATTGTTTTTATACGACATTCGAACGGGCCAACGACGAATGTACGAGATCAAGAGGTTACAATTTCGAGAACACTTGCCACAGTGCCTGAATACTCCATTCCCATTTTGTACGGGTTTCCAACTTGTTGCAAGTATTCCGCACGAAGCCGAGTACGCCTCGCGGCACGATATTCCAAGATTCTTCTCTCCTTCGCGGAAACATCGAAAGTTTCTCGGCCGGACATGATTCTTCGTTCTCGTTGCGAAGCTGAACCGAGTCCCGAGTCGGTCAAATTTTGTCGTCACGAAATGTTCACCACAACCGGGAGACAATCGATACGCGTGAATCTGCAGTGTATCGAAGTGTAATCGAAGCACGATCGAAAAGTATCGAAGCGCGCGCAGGCGTGCGAAGATTGTTGTTGCGTGCAGAGATAAACAAGCAAAAACAAACAGTCGGAAGTTCCAGGAGATAAAAAAGAAAATATGAGTCGGGAGAGCGGTGAGGGGTGTTTTAAGGCTCCACCTACAAAAATGTTACAAAACGGCGTGACATAAGCACCTGTCGTTTTGTTCTCCACGCGCTTCGAGATCGTCCGACCCGATAGCGAGAATGAATCACGCTCGAAATATTACGTCGATAATCATTTATCAATGTATTCGGCGCAATATGCTGGGTCCTTTTTTTCCAAAACAAACATCTCCCGCGTTCTTATCGATCCGTGAATCTTTCTGGCCAAGCGCGTGTGCTCCAACTGTTCCGTAAAAAAAATAACAAAAAACTGTCCATTTTTTCCTCAAACATGCTTCACCTTCGATACACCTACAGATATACACGCCACAGCTAAATAGATGGGTAATACCAGACATTACACGGTTTCCTGGTAATATCGCAGGCATATTAAGTTTCAGAAAATACAGCGCACGGATTGCGCAAGGCGTGTGCGCACGCGCAGTAAGCTCGACTCTCCATCACGGCGTGAACGAAAACAAATGAAAGAACAGATAAATAGCCGATGAAACGCGCGGGTTCATTGTCGATAGCAATTATACGTAGAAGTAGATCCGACAATGATCTCGCGTGCAGTCAAGGACCTGTTCGTTCCGCAGCCTCGCGTGGAAATACGTTCTTTGTCCCACGCCTCAACGATGTGGGTTACTCGATTTTATTTATTTAATCTCGGTCACATGAGGCTTCGGAACATATGACTATGACTGATCGGGTTACCAGTTCAACGGGGTGGCAAACTCCACGCGACGCGATAAAACAACATTAACACATTTGTTGCTTTTCATCTATCGATTATAAAGTCAGAATATGTATACACACGGAATAATAGAGAGGACACGTGATTCATGCCGTATTATCCTACTCTCTCTCGCGTCTAATCGCGCCAGGCGATGGTAGGGCGCGCTGGAGGCACGCATTGAGTGTGCAGTTCCGCACTCGGTCTGTTCATTAGCTCTCGAGCTTTCGTCGAGGTAGTTGCCACTCGAGAGTTTCCCTTCGACATTCGATTCTGGTGAGTAAGCTCCTACAACAATAATAATCATCGTTCACAAATTATCATTCCTCGACCATTGTTTGCATGCATCGGGAGAATAACTGATTTACGCAACGAAAGTTATCGAGCGCATTGTGTCAATAGTGTGTACTAACTGTATAAACGGAAATTATGTATGTCGCGTATACGCAGTTTCTGACGCAAATCCAGCCGACGATTTGTTTTTCTTATTCGTTCCGATCAGCTTGTTTGTTTTTTTTGTTTTTTTTTTATTTCTTGACGATCGGAATCTTATAATGATTGGATGCATCCGTCAATGTTCCGTCGATAGGAGTGTCTCGTAGCGCGGAAAAATGATGACGCTCTTTGTGACTGGAGCTTCCGTAAAATCCGTGAGTCACGGCGATCGTCCGTTGCCAGAAACAAAGAGATGTGTTTACCGTTAAGCTATGTCGTCGAATTTTTTTCGACACCATCCGAGCACCACGGTTGCCACGGACCCGGAAAGTCTGGAAAACTGGGAAAAGTCAGGGGATTTTTTGGGACCTGTAAAAGTCGGGGAAAAGTCATAGAAATTTTTTTCAAACCCTGGAAATTTTTTTGAATCTGATTACGTTTTACGTTTAATCTGATTTTACGTTTAATTCCGTGCTGCACGACGTCCACGTTTTTCGTTTCAGTAAACTTGTCGACTATATAGAGCATATATATGACTGTCGTGATATTAATTTCGTTGGAAACTTAAAAAATTGTGAACTGAGTTTAATATATTGATAATCATTTATGTTGCATTTTACGTTATTTTTAATCGTTCTTTCCTTAATTAAATTAAATTTTTGCTCTGGAAAACCGGGAAAAGTCAGGGAATCTCAGTTGGAGAATTTCGCGGCAACCATGGAGCACGATTGATGACGCTCGTTAGCCGTTATCATACATTTTATCGGACCCCGCTTCCCAGCGGAACGCAAAGTTTTGTGTTTTTTTTTGTTGCGCGTTGATTGACGTTCTTGATTTATGTGCGACAGTCAACGCGCGCGTCGAATTTCGGGCTCGGGCTGTTCTTTTTTTCGAACCATCCGAGCACGATTGATGACGCTCATTGTACATTCACCGTTATCGGATTTTTTTTTTTGTCAGACTCCGCTTCGCTCTAGAACGTTGAATTATTATTATCTTCACATTGATTGACGTTCTTGATTTATGTACGTCGGTCGACGATTGATACACTAATTTTGGATGCACTAATTTAGGATTGATGCACTAATTGAGGATTCGAAAAATCGCCTCGAAGCGACGATTTCTCTCCGAGAAGAATTTACGAGGCTCGTCGGACATTCACCGTTATCGGATGTTTCGTCAGACTCGCTTCCCACTAGGACGTTCAGTTTTTTTTTCCTTCCGCACCTTGATTGTACATTCTCCTCGCGAACGCTACGCAGCTAACCTGCCGCGCTGCGAAGGACTAGCTTTGTGTACGAGGCGACGATAATAGTGACAAATTTTGCGAACGATATCTTCGCGTTTCGTTCGCGCGCGTTCGGTAGGTCAATTGGTTCGGGACAGAGTTTGATAGAGGTCGTGATTTACGACACGGCGATTAATCGGGGAACTCGGTTAATTGTTACTGCCGATGTTGGGTCAATCGCGTACGAGCTTTGACTTTGTTAAATTCGTTTGACCGCGCATTAACGATAAAGACGATAAATGTATTAGTATCGAAACGCGACTCACGGAGAGGTCGCTGCTATGTCAAAACGTCGTTCGTCCAATATTTCGTCCGTACAATATAGGTGAAATTTATTTAGTGTTTGAATCTTCGTTGTTTCAGATAATCTATTTACAATCATGAAGAGCCTGCTCGTCGTTTTTGCGGCGTTTTTTGCCGTTGCTCAGTCGGTAACACTGTACGACCTTGTGGCAGAGGAATGGGGCTCGTTCAAGGTATGTTTGTAAATCGTCGATAGACATTATTATTTTGTTTTTAATCTCGTACAACTAAATCGATTTTTTTTTTTCAATTTGAAACTCATGGATAACAAAGAAGAACGAACGAAATTCGCAACTATAATTGTATTGTAAAATTACAGACTCGTTATTTAATATAAGTTTTAAAAAATGCACTCTTATTAACTTCATCTTTTAAAACGATTTTGATAAAATTTCGATATCGAAAACCATTGCAAGTATTTTCTTTCAAAGTATGTTTATAAATCGTTGATAGACATACAATTTTTTTAATCTTGTACAACTAACTGGATTCAATTTTTTTTCAATTTGAATCAAAAAAGAATAAAAGCAAATCGCAACTATAATTGTATAGAATCATTAGTGAATGAGTTTTTAAAAATAGCACTATTATTAACTTCATCTTTTAAATCTGTTTTGGCAAATATCGATATCGAAAACCATTGCAGAAATTCAGTGGCGGATAAACATTTCGGCAACACGTTCGTAAAAAAGAGCCATTACTGAACTCGCAAAAGAAAGTTTTTGGCTGCACTTGATTAAAACCCATTTTTAAAAAATAATGCAATATCGATCAAATGTACATTTGTATAAAAAGCATTACAAGAAAAAAAGAAAAGCAGCGAATCATTTCTTCGGTGACGAATTAGCGCGTGTAAGCTGATCTAAAATCACGTTACATCAGCGCCGAGTGTCGAACAGACGAGTGCAGTAACGCACTCTGGAGTTTAGTCGCTTCCTGCTCGTAACTCGATATCAATAACAGATTAGCCTGAAACACGTAGTCAAAATATATTTGGTTGCAACCGAACGTTCGTGTAACACGACGCCTTTGATAACGTTGTACTGGAACTATCGTCTTGGCTCGCCGCTTTCGTTGTTTTCTCATTCCGAGCGTTATCTCGCTATGACTCCCGTCTTTTAACAATACTGAGCTACAGTCACCCCCGCGACAATGAATACCAACGCCGATTACAGTCATCTTTTTTTTTATACAGACGGAGCACAAGAAGAACTATGCGAGCGACATCGAGGAACAATTCAGAATGAAGATTTTCATGGAGAACAAGCACAAGATTGCCAAGCACAACATCAAGTTCAACTCGGGACAAGTTTCTTACAAATTGGCCCTGAACAAATACGGTGATATGGTGGGTAAACCAAGTTGATAAAATGAAAATCCCAGTTGGATTCTCGTTTTTTTAAATACATTTAAAAAAATTTTCCGCATCGCAGATGTTCGATCGCAAAGATTGCCAACCGCGGGATAATTATTGTTTCCTCAATTGTATTACTCTGCGCTTACGTAATTCGTTGTTGACTCGTCATGTGCGATGCGACATGGAGATGATGAGCGATCGCGAGTAATGCATATTCGCGCAGTTGCTCGAATCTATCGCCCATTATTTCCCCCGCTGGTATCGACCACGCAAAGTTTGCGATTCGTTTCTGACTGGTAATTAATCGCATCCTCGTTCGATAAAAAAAATAAACAGCTTCATGACGAGTTTGTGAATATGAAAGCGATTGCGAGCAATTCATATTTGCGCAGTTGCTCGAATCTATCGCAAATTATTTTCCCCGCTGATATTCAACTTGCAGAGTCTCGGAAAAAATCTTGGTCAGGGAATTTCAAAATTGATTAGGGAATCAAAAAAAAGTCAGGGAATTTCAAAATTGGTCAGGGAATAAGTAAATTGTCGCCTAACTACATTAACTAATAAAGTTAATGAAGCGCTGTCTTATTGTTTTTAATATATAATAATAGTAAAAGTTTGAATTGAGCATGTTATCCGTGTTATCCGAGATTTCACTTATCCGAAGTACGCCTCCCCACATTGCCTCGGATAAACTGGGTTCTACTGTATTCGCACAATTCTTGGAATCTATCGCGAATTATTTTCCCCGTTTGCGTATCAGAGTTTGACATTTGTCACTGTCTGATAATTAATCCTCGTTCGATTTTTTAAAAACAGCTTCATCACGAGTTCGTGAACACCCTGAACGGATTCAACAAGTCGTCGACGAACCATCTCGTGAAGTCTGCTTACTTGCCCGTCGGTGCGACGTTCCTCGCCCCCGCCAACGTTGAGCTTCCCCAGGCCGTCGATTGGAGAACGAACGGCGCAGTTACGGAAGTTAAAGACCAGGGTCACTGCGGCTCTTGCTGGGCCTTCTCAGCCGTGAGTTAACTTCGTTTAATTTATTACGAAAATCTATTCTGGACCCGCATGAGTCTTTTGTACTCCTCACAGAGTGACCGATGTTGCCCGCATGCCCTCAGCTTGCATTCAATTTAGAAACTTAAGGGCTTCCGCCACAGCAAGTGACTAAAAACGCATGCATTATTCGTGATTTTTTTGTTCTCGGTAAATGTACGAGAACAAAATCGAGATACAGCTTTATCGATTTAATTTTTTTAGGGTGGAAGGAGGATATATTAAAGATCATTTAGGAATTATTTCATTCAATTTTATTGTTATTATGTATTTTTTTATCGGTTGGCGTATATAATTTTTTTAAAGTTCTTTTGCAGTGTTCCTGATTTCACCTTGTTACTTTATCAGAAACAAACGCCTCTATTCGAGCGCTCCATCATTTTCGTCATACGGTCTCGAACTTTCGTAAATCGTTGAATCACGACATAAACATTTTACAGAATATTCTTGACACTATAAAGTATGCGATTTTTTTGTTTAGAAATTGTACTGTGGCCTAAGTCCTTAAGCCAGTGTAATAATAACGCGATATAAAAAAAATGGTTTAAGAACCGAATGTAAAAAAGCATGGCTCTGTCGTAGACCGGTGCCCTGGAAGCTCAACACTTCAGAAAGACCGGAGTGCTCGTTTCCCTGAGCGAACAAAATCTCGTCGACTGCTCCGGAAAGTACGGCAACAACGGATGCGAAGGCGGCATGATGGACAACGCTTTCAGATATATCAAGGACAACGACGGTATCGACACCGAGAAGTCTTACGCGTACGACGCTCAGGATGAGAAGTGCCGGTAAGATATTTGAAATGAAACTCGTGCAAAGAACACGTGGTCGTGCACGTTTGAAATGAAACTCGTGCTCGTTGTTAAAATTAATCTTCACGTTTTTCGATTTTAAGAATTAATATTAATCCTTGAATAATCGAAAAAGTAGTTTAGCAAAATGAATTAATAAAACTTAATTAAACCCGCGTGAATTCAAGCGCTGTTAAAATTAATCTTCACGTTTTTCCATGTTAAGAATTAATATTAATCCTTGAACAATGTAAAAAGTAATTTAGCGAAATTAATGAAAATTAATTAATGCCTCGCAGATTCAAGCGCAGCGATGTTGGCGCCGACGACGTAGGTTTCGTCGACATTCCCGAGGGTGACGAGGAGAAACTGAAGGCCGCAGTCGCCACAACCGGACCGGTCTCGGTTGCCATCGATGCTTCTCACCAGAGTTTCCAGTTCTACTCCGAAGGTGTGTACGACGAGCCCGAGTGCTCGTCGACGGAATTGGATCACGGTGTGCTTGTGGTCGGATACGGAACCGACGAGAATGGAGTCGATTACTGGCTCGTAAAGAACAGCTGGGGCAGTTCCTGGGGCGAGCGCGGATACCTCAAAATGTCTCGTAACAAGGACAACCAGTGCGGAATCGCCTCTTCCGCCAGTTATCCCCTTGTCTGAGCTCTCCGAGAAAAAAAAAAAAAAAAAAAAAACAAGAAACATTATAGCGGCTAAGCAACGAGACATTCTCTATTAGGAGTGACGTCCTCGCGACTGGTGTAAATAATGACAAATCCAATATGAACTAGTTGAAACTTTAAAGGAGAAATCAAAATAGAGGCTCTAGCTAATTGATTTTTAAGTAACTTGCCATTTACGAAGCAAAAATTCGTTTTACCGTTCTCTCTCTCCCCGGCAGCGTGAAAGTTTAACGATTATTTTCCTACCTAGTTATGCATTGTTTTAAATTCGACCAACATTTTTAAACGATTATTTTTTTATCTCTAAGGAAATTGCATTTCGATTGTAGACAATGTGTTATTTAATAAAGTTGGGATAATTGAGTACTTAAAAAAAAAATTGACTTTGTCTGCAATATGACGAGTTCACTGTAGCGAAGTTACGTATACTCGTTCGAGCGTAGTTTTCTGTAAGAGATCGATCGGATATCCGGTATTTTGGATAAGATCGAAGTCTTATCCAAAATATACGCAGACGACGGTGAGACAGTGATCTGCTTATCACGAGCCACGATGTCTTCTCGCCGTTAATGTGAATCAGATAAAGACGAATCGTCCGGCGATCTACAAAGGTCTGTGAACGATTGTTCGAATATGGAGTGTAACATTTTTCTTTCGCGTATCGTGGATCGTCGCATCGGAAATTGCGTTTCCGCGTGAAAGACCTTGATACGGTCTCGCGCTGGAGCATCGAAGTTATCGGCGAGGTAGATCTGTCCGTCCGTCGCAAAGATATAAAAATATCTCGTGGAATGACGAAAGAAAAAACTACGTTATCGACGTTATCAAGAATATCCTATCCAGAGGTGCTTTCGAGTTGGCGTTGTTCTTCTTTTGTTTGTTTGTCGTTGGCTCCGTTCATTTGGCGTTTTCCGTTATTATTATAACGTGAGTGCGCGCATGCGCACAATCATTTTTTGCTACGAATTCTGAATCTTAAGGGGAAGCGAAATATCGCGGTCGGTAATGAAAACTGTAATAAATGAACTTTTCGCAAGGGTGCTAATTTTTTTGAGAGAAAAAAAAACAAATTCGAGCCGTATGCGCAATGTAATTTCGCGTCCGGCCCAAATGCATCTTTTTCTTTAAAAAATTGCACCATTGACTAAAGTTGATTTGAAAATTGCAACAATCTCTCTCGCACGCACAGCTGTTTCACTTTCTCTTAATCGAAAGCACCTCACGTTAAAATAACGAATAACGCCAAATCGAAAGCACCTCAGAGGTGCAACTTTCGATTAAGATTAAGAATTCGTACCAATAAACAACAACCCTGCGCATGCGCAAGGCTGTTTTTTGTCAGAATTCGTACTAGAAAACAACCGTGCGTGTGCGCACACGTTATGTCAAATTTCAATTGTTGCAACAAGTGAAATTTAACATATCATTAGCTTAGATAGTTAAGAGAGCAAAATAGCATACGTTCGAGCTCCCACCCGAGAACTCCACACTCGACGATACGATACGATACGATCGCCGGTGTAGCGAGTTTCCGGTGACATGCGACGCGGTAATGATCACAACTACAGGACATGCATCAGTAAAATACCCGCCTGATTCGACGGCGGGGACGAATGCGCGGGGTATCCTGTAGGGGGGCTCGATGTGGCGCAGGAAATAATGGCGGAAATAATATTGAGAAATGTTTTAAATACAAACATAACGATCGACGAATTGTTCGATTGGCTGACGTCGGAAAATATCGAGGTAAACTGCGTTTCTCGTAAGAAGAAAATCATAAAAGTCAAAGACGATACTTGCTACATACTTTCCGGCTTATATACGCAAACGATTTTTAGGTTAAACCCTGCATATGTTTACTCACATCGCCGACGTACCTTCGTCTTTTTCAGGAAACAATTTTGCCCGGTGTTGTACAAAATGGATCTACACGCGCCGAATTCGTATCCTACTTCCTCAATTATCTCCGAGAACAGTGCAAAAGGTAATCGACGAATATGATACGTCGTTCCTTCGCCATATACTCTTATCTCGAGTCGAGCATTGTTTTTTTAAATCTTTTTATTTATTTATTTTTTAAGCTTTTTTTATAAATTTGTTTGTTTGTTTATTAAACGGATTTCTCCTTTACAATATTTTTTGCTTTTATGTATAACTTCGGCCAAGAGCTGACACTACAAAAATATGCTATTTAACCAGTACAAAAACATTTTCTTTGTTCTCATCATCATTTTTCCACCCTAATTTTATATCACTTTTATCTTGCAACTAAATATCAATGACGCATATATTTTGAACCAAACCGTAGAACCTTTTCCCTTGTACTTTTCGGGGACCTGATGAGCGGCAGACCAGTATAGTAAAGGTCCGGGTTTGCATTACCCAAGCTAGCTAACCGTGCTACCGTAGAGTTAGCAGAAAAAATCTGTTAATTTTTTCATTTATTATTTAACCTTTCTTTTTTAAATCTTTATTTATTTTATTTACGGCATATGCCTTTTTACATAAAAATTCAGATAATATAATAACAGTATGAGATCAGGTTGAAATTAGTTATGATTCTGATTTTGTACAGTTTGTTCGAAACAGTCTTTCCGAAAAGCTTTTATTGTTGTATCGTTCGTGTGTCACTGGTGGAGAAGAACTCGTACAGAGATCGCTCTCATATATGTTGTAATTGGTCCCAGGAACAATTTATTTATTTATTTTTTATAATTGTTATTTATTTATTTCTAGTTATCTTTTTTTCTCAAAAGCTTTTCAAATGTGTTTTCAGCATTTTGCCGGAAGTCAAAGATGTCCAAGAGAAGCCGTCCAAGAAGCCAATACAGAATGGACCACAGACTGAAGCTGCGGCTCTATCCAGAGAATCGCTGTCCAGCGAAGTTCCAGGAACTCCGCCTCACACAGACAAGCCTGAAACTCGTTGCGGCAACGAGTCGCCCGCGAGTCCTTACAGCGACTACAAATCGCGTCACGGCGGAAAGCCAGTTTTTCAAATACAGCCTAAGAGCTCGCCTCGTCCTCAAAACGCCGCACTCGCGGCTCCGAAAACGGGAAGCCCGGCAAATTTGAGAATGCCGACAACGAATTTTCCGCCTTTGCCTCATCAGCAAAGCGCCACTTCGCCCGCTCAGAATTTTTTGGCTGCGTTTTGTCCGACGCCGGAGAAGTTCCAGGGGAACTTTCCGCAGCCGATGTCGCCCCGACACTGTCCCGACGACGGAAGATTTACCGCAAACGGCGGTTCTCCGTACGACAGTATGTTGCAAACGGTGCCAAAAGTTAGCCTCGGTAATTTAAGCCAGGCGCAGATTCAGATGGAAAATCTCAGCGTATCCTCGTCGTCGGAGATTTTCGACGGCAGCTTCTCAAACGTAAACGCCGACGCGAGTTCGCCGCATAGATGTGACTATTCCGTGATAAACGGATCGAGTTTCGTTAACTCCTCGAACGTTCCGTTGAGCCCTATCTCGCCTCTGTCCGCAAACAACACGTTGAATCTTTGTCCGAGTCGTAACGATCTGTCGTACAGCGAAGCGTCCAAGAGCCACGATTTAACGAGCGGCAGCGGAAATCTCAGTACGGTCAGCAGCAGCACGCCGAAAAATGGGTCCGGACAGAAATCCGGTAAGGCCGGACGAAATCGGAGTCGCTGTCTCGGCGATTTCATGGTACAACAGGTACAACAAGGCAAGGGAAAACAGGGACAACAGGCGAAGGGACAGCAGGGTAAAAAGAGTAAGGGACAACAAGGCAAGGGTCAACAGGGAGACCAAGGCAAGGCTCAACAGGGACAACAAGGACAGCAAGCAAAACATCGCCAGGGACAACAAGGACAGCAAGCAAAACATCGCCAGGGACAACCGGGAAGCTCGAAGAAGAATTCGAAGAGATCGCAGATGAGGGCACTGCTCTTTCTGGAACCGCG
Source organism: Ichneumon xanthorius (assembly GCA_917499995.1). Classification (NCBI taxonomy): domain Eukaryota; kingdom Metazoa; phylum Arthropoda; class Insecta; order Hymenoptera; family Ichneumonidae; genus Ichneumon; species Ichneumon xanthorius. The sequence goes on along the minus strand of OU824205.1, from coordinate 10,470,876 downwards.
AACGGCGAGCCCGCCGGCAAACGAAAACAAATCGACGCGGAGGATCAAACCCACTAGGCTGGATGTTACCGACGACAATAGTGTGTAACAGTATCACGTTTTAAAAGATTGACGTGGAGATCTATTGAAATCTAGATAAATTCGACATTTTCTTAACATTACTGAACGAACGTTATTTTATTTTATTTCGCAGAAAATTGTGGCGAAGAAGTTTTCGGGGTGATAAGCAGACCGTCGGCGGTGAATCCAAAATTCGTCGAGGCTCTGTCGACGGACAAGTCCGAGGAGGAAGTGTCGTTCGGGGTCGAGAGAGGCCTGCTGAAGCTCGAGAGGCAGAGACAACCGAAGAACGAGTCAACTGCCGAGGCGGCCAACGTCGAACAAAAATCGTCGAAAAAAACTAAGGTCGAATCCACAGTCGTGCCTCGATTAGACTCGGTCGAAAAAGTCGAGACATTGAAGACTCTTGCTCGTATCTACAGCGGCATTATCGATCGCAATTTAATGACGAATCCCATGACGGAACTTTACTTTTTGGTGACTCTTCTCACGAGTCAGTACAAAAAAACGGACGCGGAAAAATGTTCGGTTAAGAAAATTTCGAGCGACGGCAATGACAAATCTTCGGCTTCCGTTAACTTGTTGGAGACGCTGCAAAGCGATCTCGGATGTGCCGTATTGATCGAAGACGTTTCCTCGGACGTCGACGAATCAGAGTCGACCAATGACGACGAGAAATTTAACGATACGAATGATAATTCGATTCACGGTAACTCTAGGAATAGCTCGGAAACGAGCGACGACGAACGTAAACATTTTAAGGACGAGTATCTCGGGACGGCGCACAACTGCGTTTATTTCGCCACGATGGTCATGCTCGATCAACAGTTTCTCCTCAGCGTTCTCGACAGAGCGACGCTGAAGCTGCTGTACGAAAATCAACAGATTGCCGAATTTCAACCCGAGCTACAGAAATGCCTGAGCGAAATATACAGTGCGAAATGTCTGCAGACGAATCGCATTAAGCAGTCCGACTCGGGGTGCGTTCGAACGTTGATCAGATACAGTAGAACCTCGATTTTCCAAACACCCATTATCCGAACCGCCGTCGGTTTGGTTAAAGTTTTTACTATCCGAACTATAGCGCGAAATTCTCGTGTTCTTACACTGTTGTGCGCTACAAACAACAAGCCTATTCAAGCACGCTAGAACTCACTTGGAGGCTCGCTCAGCATTATCATGCATGCGCGTCAGTCATATGCACAGTATATATTATTTTCTCAAACCCAACAAATACATACACACGTATTCAAAATTTATTTTTGTTAATCTACTAGTTTCGTAGTTTAGTGCGCTATCACTTCAACGTCCAGTCGGTCCGCCTCTAAGCGTAAGCATAATGTACTTACGATGGAAAAGTAATTAGAAATTCTTTCGAAACTCGATAAGGGAGACCAGCACATCGTTATCGTGCTCGCATGTTGTTGACAAATGCGTACTGTAATTTGTTCTATATGTATCGCGCTTATCGCTTAACACTGCTTCACAGTTCGATTGTTCAAATTTTCGCTAATCCGAACGAGTTCCGGCCTTAATTAATTCGGATAATCGAAGTTCTACTGTCGTATTCTTCGTTGTCTCGATTGCAATTAATTTTAATTTTTTGTATTTTTTTTATTACTCTGCTTGCAGAAATTTACAGACAAACGTTTGTTTCCAAGTGGACACGGACAACCGCGAGACTTTTCCGTCCCTCGCGGCTTTCTCGCTTTTCCGAAAGCAACGAGACTTGTTCTACGACATACTGAAAGTTTGGGAGGAGAAGCATCTGGTCAAGGGTTGGATATTTCAGACTGCGTTGAAGACCAAGATAAACGCTCTGCTGACTCTTCACACCGATCCGGTCAACTATTGCCACTTTGCGAAATTGTTTGTCTCACAGTTGCTCGTCTCTTCTGTTCAAAGCGGACAGGCGGTAAGCACCGACGATCTAAAAGAAGACCGTAACTAAAAGAGGAAACCGAACTGACCAATGATGTGAATTTTTCTGCCCAACAGGAAGATCCTATGAACGACGAGAGTCTGAGCTTTCTCAAGTCGCTGAAACATCTGAATCCCGAAAAATTGATACAACTCAAAGAGAGACTGGTTACACCCTTGTCGTCGACCGGTCCCGTACCTCAGCCCGTATTTCCCGGGGTTCAAGAATTCTACAAAGAATTCATTCTCAATGCGTCCAACTGGAAGTTCTACGTGATAATGGAAATGACATTGATACGCGAGATCGTCGAGCTCAACGAAGTTCAGTTCGCCGGCAGCGAAATCGAAGGGACAGGTATTGCGCGATTGAATTCTCGGTCATTCCAGTCTATCACATCAGTAGACGATGTCAAACTAATTTTAATTTTTTTTACAGGAACGACGGTGGATGAGAGCACGAAGCAAACTTTCATCACTTGCGTATCCAGTCTGAGGCTGCTGGCAAAATTCCTGAGTTTCACGGTATCCCTGCCGCTCAGATCTGCCGCGAATTCGCCCGAGTGGTTCGGGCTGCAAACCCAACTTCGAAGCCGCGTAAGCAATTATTCCAAATCGTTCGATTAAATCCGGTGCGTTGGTCCAGTGGTTAGCGTGCTCTGCAGTTTTTCTATGCATTTAGTCGCAGTACGAATGCGATGCAGGGGGAAGTCGGTTGCGGCCTTAAAAATGGGGGGCTTGGCTCGGTGCGTAAGAAACAAAAAATAAGTGAGGATTAGTAATTACGCATCAAACGAGCCGACCTGCTACACTTTATATATAAGTATAATATATAATATATATATATTATATATAGATAAGTAGCTTTGCAAAGCGGGGGACAATATAGATAAAAAGAAATCGTTCGATAATTAATTTAATCGAAAGTTAAGAGGTAAAACGTTTTTTCCATGCCGACGTGTGGTTCGTTTTTATTGAAATTGCTTCTTTATTTTACAGATTTTGCCATCGCTGGATCTTCGAGGTAGTCTCGTAGACGCTCTGACGCACAGAAGATTGTCATTGACCGTACCGTGGATCGTTCAGTACATGGCCATGCTCGACACGATCACGCTGCGTATGCCGTACTACGCAAACCTCGGCGAGATTCTCTACTGCATATATCGGGTCTCGAATAATAGCCACACGATCAGTTCCTCCGACGACTCGATATCGCCGCAGACCGCCATATTGATGATGTTCACGATCGGATGGTTGTTCGATCTGCCGCACTTCCCGCGCGAACTTCACGCCTACTGGCAAATTAACTGCGACGCGAAGAAGCTGAGATCGATCGGCAGAACAAACAGCGACGATGCGAAAAACAACGAACTGGCGTCGGTCAACGTCGTGTCTTCCAAACAATTTGACAAGTACAATTCGAATCTGGACAAATTAGATATAATCGACGATCGTACGCTCTACGAATGCTGTCCGTTCTTGACCGAGTTCAAGGTGCTATTGATATCCGGTAATGCGGTTCTCGGCAACAGCAACGCCAATAGACACATAACGCCAGTCTCCAGTCAACTTTCTCAGCCGACCTTTGGCGTTAAAAAAAAGAATCTTCAAGTAAGCCCCTGCTTTTGTTTTATCTTGACTCTTCGTAATATCAATTTTTCAACTCTCTCGGCCGACCCTCGATGTTAAAAAAAATAATCTTCAAGTAAACACTGCTTATCCTATCATGATTTTTCGCAGTATAATTTTCTTTTTCGGCCGTAAATCACGGATTAATTTTAACGTTGTATATTTTATTTTTTTAAACGCTGCAATACTTTTGTGCAGATGCAACTGGAAGAAGCATTTTTCCACGGTCAACCGAGCTCAATAAGAAAGACAGTGGATTTCGTCGCGGAGATGGTGGCCTCGAGCTGCGTAAAGTACATCTGCAACACGATAATCCCCGCGGCGAAAGAGCGAAACATGAAAACGTTTATAAAATCGAAAAATGGAAAGCTCGACTTGACCGTGAAAGACGACGATGAGGATGAAGAGGAGCCTGCCTCGTCGCCGAAACAATCGCCTACAAAATCTTCGAGGAAGTCGCAGGCGAGTACTTGTGACCAAACGATTTTCGAGCGAAGTTTCGCGAGCCACTTTGATAAATCGGGACATTTTTATTTACAGGCTGAAGCGATGGAGCGCCAGTTGGAAGGACTGGCGAAGACGATAATGAACGACGTCAAGAACGAGGGTAGAGAAAAAATTTCGGACATGTGCGAAACCCGAACGCTCAAGTCCATCGAGTCGCTCCTCGCCGACGACACTTTTCCTTGCGTCAAGGAGACATGCGTAGCCATAGCGAATAGAAACGCTACGGAGCGCATCGATCAGTGGATCGATTCGCACATAATCGAGTCGCTGTTTCTCAAAACCATGACATTCGAATTGAGGAGGATGTTGAAGGGGGACGACGTAGATCAAGCGGAGAAGGAAAATCGTCACAATTCGGAAGTCCCGTGTCCGACCGAGGTTATCGGGATGATGAGGGTGAACAGAATTTTTGTTTCGATCATTGATTTGAGGTGAAGTGAAAGTCACGTGACGGAGCCAGGAGTGCGAGGGAGATAGCGGCGTTAGTCTCTTATTGGAGCGAGATAGAGCGACGGAGAACGTGTTTCGCTTCACCTTAATCCCTCGATCATTTCGTGTTCGGCAAGAGATTTTTTTTTAATATTCTTTTCGCGAGAAGAGTTCCATGTGGGAATTGCTGGAGAGGAAGGGTCGATGGTCGAAACTCTCGTTGGACTCGGTCGAAAAGATTCTGACGGGCCTGAAGCAAACTTTGGCGGAACGGGCGGATTTGGTTGATCATCCGGAGAAAAATCTGTACAAGATGAGCGTGGAGTATTGCTTGCTTCTGTGTAAGAAATTTATTGATATGCAAGACTTCGAACAGGTCGCGCGTCTCGCCCGTGGCTCACGGGTCACGGGCGAGACGCAATCACGGTTTGCTTTTGCGGGAACAGTCACTCGAATCGTATTATTAATTTTTTTTCTTATTTTTAGTGACTCACAGACAGGACTTGTACAGCTCGAAGATTCAGCAACAGTTCATTGATGTTTGGAAGATGAATAACGACCGCAGTAGCGAATCATACGATTTGTTTGCGAGGATAATAAGTCCCCGAAATATTCGACTGCTGACCAACAAGTCGAATCCATTGGTGTTCAAAGTCTTCGGCGGATTGCTGAAGGCACTATTGATGGAGGATCTGTTGAGCATCGAAGCTCTCAGCGAACAGTGCGTCGCTCTCTTCAGACAGGAATGGCCAACGGTGAGATCGAATAGAATACAGTAAATCGCGGTAAATTGCTGTTGCGAATAATTGAAATCACAGTTACATTTATCTTGAGACGGAAAACGGGCATTGCAGCCTAATAATTATATAATATAATATATATTAATGAATTTAATATAAATAAATGTCTTTATTTATATTATATACATTAGGCAACATATATTAATAATACATAATCGTGGATAATAATTATTTATTATATATCATAATTCCATGGCCATGAGGAATATTTCAGTCTGATCGCGCTGTTTTCCAAGGCCATGACCATGATTTTATTTCATCCCGACTCGCACAGTAATGCGTCTATGTCCGATTGGAATGAATTCACTCCGTACAAATCTCGTCCATTGACTCACCCTAAAGATTAATCATCATTTTCCTTTTTGCAGTCAATTCTGAAGCAACTGTCGCAGTGCCTGAACGACGTTACATCGGACTACAAGAGTTCGAACGCCCACGCGGAAGGTGTTAAGTATCTGCTCAGTTGGATCGCGTCGACCTGCGACGAAATGGAAATATGGGATTACGAATGATTCGATGCAAAGTTGAATTTTTCGCACACCCTTTTCACCCAACGCTAATAATCCAATAATCCAAGAGAACCCGCTGGGTACGGATATTCTTGACCTACCCGCGCAAACGAGGGACAAGAGCACGCGTTTCTTCAAAAATATTCGTCAATTTTATAGACAAATTATTGACGAATACTTTTGAAGAAATGTTGTTTACTATAGACTGGTGAATTTTAATAATAATATCAATGTGATGAAATACAATTTATTTACCAATACGATAACGCTTCCAGTGTACCATGGACCGTTGAATTACACTGCATTTCCCGTACATGCGTTGTTGATTGATGACTCGTCATATTTATTTAATCGTCGGTAAATCGACGTTTATATGTACCGACTGTAAAGTGTTTGAAAAAGTTTAAGTGCGCGCGGACAACGATGCTCCTGCGCATTGTCATGCGCAGTGCACGCGATTGTTGTCGCTCGTCTATCGTAGTTCCAGAAACTGCTTACGTCTGTTCGTTCGTTAATTCTATAAATTAAATTGCCCTTTCCCAAAGACACGTGCCAAATTACGTACGAATACGAATCGTGCGGTACTCTCAACGAAACAATCTCTCTTCATAAGGAACTCACGAAAGACTGCTGAGTTCATTTAGTTTCGGTTAACCTCAAAAGCGAGTCTTGTTTATTTCTGCTCCGATCTACGGCAGCTGCTTCGCGTATGTAAAAAAAAATTGTCATTCGTCATATGAAGCGTTCTCTTGTCGACTCAGCAATTGACAGTGAAATTGAAGGTTTTGCATTGCCCAAAAAAAAAAAAAAAATTCATTCCTTTTTCCCAAAAATAGCCTTTGTAATACGAACGAAAATATAAAGCATATTCGCATTAAATAGTTAATGAACGAAGATAGCTTTTTGTTGTCACATTTTTTTTGCCCTAGTTGTCCCTTTCAAGATATGCGTGTTCGGAAAAAAAACATCTAAATGGATGGAGTAAAAAATCTGAAATTCCCACATTTTCAAGTAATACTAAAATGTGGCCATTTATAGGATAGATCTGAGGCTAAAAAAAAGTGGCCAAGTTCACAGAGAATGCCCCATATACAACTTTTCGACAACAAAAATTGCAGATCCTCAATAATTTGTTATTTGCAGAATGATCAATTCCTCGGATCCGAGACGTCCGGAAAAGGAGATTCGCTACAAGCCTTCCGTGACGAGCACTCAAGCCCAGCCGGGAGATGACTTGACGCCCGACTACATGAACATTCTCGGCATGGTGTTCAGCATGTGCGGCCTGATGATGCGACTCAAATGGTGCGCCTGGGTCGCGCTCTACTGTTCCTGCATAAGCTTCGCAAACTCCAGAGTCAGCGATGACACAAAACAGATACTGAGCAGTTTCATGCTTTCCATATCGGCCGTTGTAATGTCCTATCTGCAAAATCCTCAGCCCATGACTCCGCCATGGGCAACGGCTATGCAATAAACAAGAGAAATATAAAGGGGAGCATCTGAAACTGGTAATTTCTCTTCGTACCTTTTATTTCTTACAAATTATTGTTTTTTCCTCACAGATTAATATTAACACGTTGCACCGTTGTGATTTAATTTTCATATTTTTTTTTCTTCAATTATTTTTTCATCTTTTCTACAGGAAATATTCTCACTCACGACAAGCTTTGCGTACCGCGCTGCACCTACTGCGTACAGAGTGATACCTGACTAGAATGTAATATCATTTTCTCTTACTTTTTTGTCTCCTAATTTATACAGAAACTACGCTATAATCTCCCTTCGATCGTTCGGCGTACGCTCGCGCGCGTGTCTGTCACGTCGAGGACAAAGTACGTCGCTCGCGTACATTTTTTTTTTTCTTAGTCTTTTTATTTATATAATCGTCATCGCGATTTTCTCGCATCTCGGATCACATCGTTTTCGGAAACTCCACGTTCGGCTATTTTTTTTATACATTTTTTAAATATTTTTTAAATACCTAGAATCATATCTGCGGTCGGCTGGGCAGAAAATCGATAGAAAAATCTATTGGCAATTGCATCGTCGTTTACGAGATTTTCTATCTGGTCGGGGTTCCCTTCATTAATTGTCCCACAGTTTACGATTGTTGGGACGCTCGTGTCACGAGTCCAGCGTATTCGTTCGTTCATTCGTTCTTTTGGTAGAAACAGACGAGATTAGCTGGAATTATAATTTCTATTTTCTTTTTATATATATATATTTTTTATCCCTGGAAGCTGTGTCTTTTTGGCCCGAAGACTCGATCGCCTCGTTTTATGTACAACCGGAGGCTACACCGAAACTTCACGACTGGTATCGTTTTTTTAAATATTTTCTTCCCTCAGTCGCCTAAACTCTATAAACGAAGGAATCCGATTTATCGAGAACAATTCTTCTAAGGATAATTAATAGCTCGATGTCGGATATAGGCCTGTTCAAAGTTGTGTGCAGTAGCGTTCGAACTTCCGTTTACGAATTCAATTCATTGTCGTCGGGAATGCATTTTTGTAATATATTTTTTGTTTGTCTCCAGAGTGGAAGAAAAATGATTTGTCGTTGCGATAGGATTAAACTGAGTTTCGCCGCTCGAGCGCGTCGCTATAAACTTTCAATGTCGCTAGAGCTCCTTTTTTAACTTGGCGTCGAGACACTATCGTGTCTCTTGATAATCTATCGACGAGTCGTGCTCTCGACAGCGGCACAGGCCTGGTAAATTACGCGTACTGCACAGATCAATGCTGTACAAGTTAATAAGTCTAGCGTACGTCGCGATTTAGTGGTCCCATTTCAAAGCCACGACTGTGCCGCCCTCTCGCGTATTCTTTCATATGTCCTTTCGTTTTTTTTTTTTTTTACAAACGTCGTTAAACACTGCTCTCGCCGCGTCCAACGAGAGTTATCGGATAAACGTATTTTTTACGTTTGACATTGAAGAACGGTGAGTTTGAGTGTTGACTGTGACTCGGCGTGGGCGAGAGACCGCGAAGAAGCGGAAGCGAGGAGTCGCCGGCGATGGCCGACGGATCGAGCCTCTTCTTCCACTCGGCACCGAGATCCGTTGCCGGCGCCATAAGTCCTTTGCACTCCGGTGAACTTCTCACGCTCAGGAATACGTCGTTGCTGCTGTCCCGCTGACCCGACGAACTCTGCACAGTAAAGAAAACAATGTGAGCGTCAATTTTTGTTTTTCTTCCGTTTGTATACCGGAAGTGGAGCAGCAGAAATGAACCAGAAGTGAAACAGCAGAGCTGAACCGGAAGTGAAGCAGCAGAATTGAACCAGAAGTTAAACAACTGGATTGAACCAGAAGTGAAACAGCTGGATTGAACCAGAAGTGAAACAGCTGGATTGAACCAGAAGTGAAACAGCAGAACTGAACCGGAAGTGAAACAGTTGGATTGAACCAGAAGTGAAACAGCAGAACTGAACCGGAAATGAAATCTCGCTTCCGATAGATGCAAAAAAAATCTATTTGTTGGTACTTCTCACCTTGGCTTCGTAAAAATCCAAGCTAGAGCCATTGGTGTCGTTCTCCTCGGATCGGAAGTCAATCTGCACGCAATGCGAGCCCTGCACCCCTCGCGCCGAGTGACCCGACGAGGGGGTCGAGTTTTCCGAGCCATCGTCCCTGCAGCACGCCGCCGTGCAGACCGTGTGCTCTCTGCAGAGACAAAAAAGAAATATATTTGTATCTATGAAAAGAAGGTAAATAAATAAGAAATAATCATTTAATCCAATTATAGTAATTTGCAATACCAATACGGTGAAACGAACATTATATGCAGACTGTCAAGACTTGCGGGTTTTTTTTCTTTTTCAAACTTTTTTTACTGACTTCTTTTTTTGATGACTGACCGGGTAAGTATCAAGGTGAATTTTTTCGGCTTGGTGTTTTCTTTGGATAATTTTTCTTTGGGGGCCTTTACAAAATTACTATTTTGTAATGAATGAAGGAGAAGTGCTACTCCGTGTCTGCTGGTCGTGACGCTGTGCAGCAAGGCCTACTGCGCATGCGCCGTACTTTACGCACGCTTAAGCGTGCGTAAAGTAAGATCGGCCCGATGTGCGCATGCGCTGGCTATTTATAACACACTGAGCTGTAAAACGCCACTTTCGCCACTCTCGGCAGCCACGAAAAGTAGCACTATTCGTGCATGGGTTACAGAAAACACAGTTGAAAAAAAAAATACCTTCTCGTTATGACGGAATCTCGTCTCCTGGGTACCGGCGGCGGAAGACCAGCAACTTGAAGACTCTTCGCGCTCTCGTAGCTCGCCTCGCTGTTACCGCTGCTGCTGTTGCTGCCGGCGGTCTCCTCGCGTAGGCTGTAGTTCTTAGCCGAGAGCATCGCGAAGTGTAGGTTGCTCTTCAGATCGTCCGCCGCCGTCGACAAGTTTCCCGGGATTTTTGGCGTTCGTCTCATCGGCCTCGGCGGTGGCACGGGCGACGGTGGATTGCTCGATGTTTCCGACATCGTCTCCGGTGTCGCCAGTGGCGCTATCCTCGGAGAACAGTCCCAATCCAACGGATGGTTCGACCTGACAAGCGTATCAGGTTCCGATAACGTTTCGTGCGGAGGAAAAAAAAAAAAAAAAAATCGTCGTGAAAATCCCTAAGTCTGACCAATCTCTGATTCTCACGACATACGTGTATATATATATAGATATACAGCGAGAGAAATAGACTTAGGAACTGCTCGTGAGCGGTTTAACAGACTACAATTAATCGTGATAAATCCAGTCGTTATTTTCGTGCGCGTGTCGTGAATCGTGATGTGATTATTATTGCAAGCAACGATACTTTCTTTTTTTTTACAATATCACATGGTATCTGATGAATAAGTGTGCGATGTGTTGAGCGAATTTTATTGAAAAGCGAGCACATTAAGCGACAGCGTTTATCCTCGTGTTTATGTCCACAGTGTTTAAGGTTTGGAATGTTACTCGTGGCACGTATTTGCATCTACCGTACGTCCTATGAATTTTTTCATTGTTTCGCCCTCTCGTCGTTGAGTGACGGGCTTTACCGAGAGTTTGTGAATAACAATGTGGCACGGGCGAGCGAATCACCGTCCGTCCGAAACGCAGAAGAGGAGTCATCTATACCTCCCCTTATTAGATCTATATAGATGAGAGCATCGTAATAACAGCTGTTAGGTTACGGTCTGAACTTTGCTACGAAACATTGTTTCCGACAATTTTTAATGGTGATTCACTGAGTAATAAAAAAAATGCAAACGAAAGGACGAGGCGAATCACTCGCCCGATATAAATTCGTGACAAACTAAACTCGTGAAATGCTAATGACATGTGATATACGTCTCGAGTTTCATGTACCTTCCTTCCGGAGTTTTCTCTCGACTGTTTTAAAACTCCTAGATTCTACGATAGAGGGCTATGTTTAATTTCTTTTTAAGTTCCTATATTTTTTGTCTGAACTTTGCTACGAAACAATTGTTTCCGATAATTTTTAATGTCGATCCTTTGAGTAATAAAAAAAACATGCACACGAGAAGACGAGGCGAAGCACTCGCCCGATATAAATTCGTGACAAACTAAACTTGAGAAATACTAATGCCATGTGATAAACGTTTCGAGTTTCATGTACCTTCCTTCCGGAGTTTTCTCTAGACTGTTTTATAGATAGTTCGGGGTTACCGCGCGAAGCCCTAAATTCACATACACTCCCAGATTCTACGAGCCATGTTTTTGGTGAAAAAAAAAAGTTCCTATATTTTCCAAGTCGGGTGTAGGGATGGTCATTATCGGGGAATGAAGAATCTTTCTTCGCTCTCCCGTCAAAAAGGTTGCTCTTACAATTTGTTGTCCTCGGGCCTCGGTGTGTTGAGCAACTCGCTCGCGAGGCTGACGTACTCCCAGGGAAGACCCCTGGAGTCGACGCTCAACTCGCGTCCGGCCTGTGGAAATTCGGTCGGGCTCTGGAGCGACGTGAAGCTCGTCTCGAGGCATAGCCTGTGGGGCGGCGTCCCCACCGTCAGTGATCCACACTTCGCTGGACTCGGCGGCGACAGCAGCGCCCTCATCTCTTGCTCGATCTCGATCTCCTGTATCTCGACCGCCTCGCGAGTCTCCGAGGCTTCGGCTGACGAGCCGGAAGGAAGACGTTGCGGCTTCGCCGGTCCCAACGTCGTTACAACCTGATCCGTACGTTGGTTCAGTTCATCGTTCCTTTTTTATCTTTACTTTTTTTTTATTTTTTGTTTCCCGATCATAATTCACGCGACGGGCTTTCGGGCGAGTTCAACGACCTCGCGTGAGCCTGCGAGGAGCTTCGACCGACAGATCTCGATTGGGAACCACATAGATTAGAATAAAAAAAATCTACCTCGTTTTTAGATTAAGAGCGACATGGACGATATCTATGGTTTTTGTTTTTTGTAATCTGAGTAGCGTAACAATGTAACGATCATGAACGTTCTACGGCATGCAACTTTGGCGAATACAACGATCCAGAACCTGGGATACTTGAGTACTTTTTTTTTGTCAAATGCGGTCGATGAGATGCAATCTGCAGAGATGATCGACGCCTCCATTTTTTCTTCCTGTCTGATCATTGATGCGCATGCGCTCTATACTTTGGATGTAGTTTACTATGTACAGTGTATCGGGCGACCAGAATAGGAATCCAATTTCGACGCAAGAGTAACGCGCATGTTTATATTTATATCAAAAAATGTCGGTGAAGTGAACAAAATGAGCTACCAAATTTTCACTGGCAACGAGAATGGACTGAAGCGGATCTAAATCAGTGACCGATTTTTGCGTAGACTCCGAATTTCGTCAGTGGCTTAGATCCATTTCAGTCCGGTCTCACTCACCATGGAATCTCAGTAAGCATTACTTTTACAGAAAACGCAAAGTGACGCAAAGTTTGCGTGACACTAGGCGAAATGCGAAAGTCACGTGAGCTTTACGTTACTTTAACTCTGACGCAAGAGTAGCGTTTGCGTCGCTGCAGAGACGGCGGAAGAGGAAAGCCGATTTTAGTCGCGCGATACGTGCGTCTACTCGGAATACGCATGCCAGAGTTTACGAGTCGCTACCGAGGAGAGCAACGAATACGTTTGTTCAGCGACAAGTATAGATCGTCGGCGAGTCGAGGTTATGTTCGCGATGCGTGGGAATCGCGATGAATGACACGCAAATGAGCCGATGGATGACCAAGATACACGGGTGAATGTGCAATCAGTGGAAACGATACTGAATTATAGACGGAACTTGTAGAACAGAACGAATACGGCTTATAATGTCACACCACTCTCCCCCCCCCCCCCTCCCTCCTCTTTTTGTCCACATCCCACTTCTATTTCTATGTTCTATTTACAATCGAGAGCTCGATGATATTTATTACCCAAGGTCTACATAGTGCGCACTGCGTTGTCTATGGCATGTGAAAGTAAATAAATAAATCACTCGTGTGCTGTCCAAGATATGTGGAGAGAAAATTGTGCGATGCAGTACGATAGATGATTATCTTCGGTCCAGCGAATACATACACCTTTACTATGGTATATATTATCAGAGTTGGGCATCGCTCGAAAGGTCGTTGAGAAGTAATTAATATATTTAAGGTAACAGTACCAATGCTCGGACACGTCCCAGTTGTCGGACACTGCACATTTCATTTGTTCCGAATTTTACTGGAAATCCAATTTGACACTTGTGATCGTATCTACAAACATTATTTGATGCACAGAAAAAAGTTATACAGTGTTTAAGCCTAAATTGTGTTCTATTGTTGCATTTTGTTAAATCGATATAGTGTCCGGAAATTGGTACGAGCGTTTCTACATACGCGACCCAATGATCACACAGTTCGAAGAAGTTAGGTTAACCAGTTTTCTACACAACTTATCTTCAGCATTATTTCGCCTAAATATAATTCTTTCATTGATGTATTTAATGAATGGCAAATAAATTCTTTTAGTTAACATGAACCAGTTGAGTTCGTACATCAGATTGCCGAAGAATCGCGTCCAGAGACTGGTACATTTGGACTCTTATTATTTTCTTCCGCAATTACGACATATTTATCTTTTTATAATTAATCGATGTGTGTTTAGAAACTAGAAATTAATGGCTTGACATTGGTTTCAGTTATTTTCACAAAAAAATTGTTCTTGACCACTTAATAACTGCTGGAAACTGGGGATGCTCTTAACCGTCCGAGCATTGGTACTTTTACCTTAGAACTTTTGTGGTTTCTGTTTCTTGTACAATGTTATATGAATGAAAAAATAAAATTGCCCAACTCCGTTGATCAAACGTCGGGGACATTGGAACAGAAAAGATCGTTAAAAGCCATCCCAAAAAATTTTTTTAGAATTTTTTTTTCTTTTCTGTTTTTTTAAAGAGCTGTTGAGGTTTTTCGAGGTCAACGACCTTTTCTGCTTCGCGCAATGCCCCGTCGGAGGATCCTAATAAAAGGTACCTTGTGTCGTGGCGGGAAGAGGGTGTGGTGGCATAGGCGTCGGCGTCGCGGTCTCGCGGTGATGCACTTTGAACTTGAAGCTGAAGTGTGATGTGATGATCGCCGTCGACGGGCCTCCTGAGCGCCGAGACGTCGACGCCGCAGCAACTCGCTCTCGCCGCTGCAATCTCAGCAGCAGCACTATGATCTCTGCACGCTGACACCTAATCCACACCACACGCCCCCAGCCACTATAATTCTGGCAAATTCACCTCTCTGCTCTAAGACATCCCATTTTTTTTTCTCTTTCTTCTTTTTTTTTAACTGTCTCTAATTTTACTCAGCGCTAAATACAATCGTAAGACTCTCGGTAGCTAATTAATAAATTCGTTCGGAAGGCATAAATTAGACTAGTCTAGAGGCAGGCACTACCAAACGACATTATTGTATCTCTACCCTATTAGTATACGCAAAAAAAAACTGATCAATTTGTTTTTCGTACAATTATTGTCATTTTTTTTTTACTTTGTCTCTAATTTTACTCAGCGCTAAATACGATCGTAAGACTCGATAGTTAATTAATAAATTTGTTCGGAAGGCATAAATTAGACTAGTCTAGAGGCAGGCACTACCTAACGACATTATTGTATCTCTACCCTATTAGTTTACGCAAAAAAAAAACTGATCAATTTATTTTTCGTTCAATTATTGTCACATTTTTTTTTTAATTTTGTCTCTAATTTTACTCAGCGCTAAATACGATCGTAGGACTCGGTAGCTAATTAATAAATTCGTTCGGAAGGCATAAATTAGACCAGTCTAAAGGCAGGCACTACCAAACGACATTATTGTATCTCTACCCTATTAGTTAACGCAAAAAAAAAACTGATCAATTTGTTTTTCGTACAATTATTGTCATTTTTTTTTTACTTTGTCTCTAATTTTACTCAGCGCTAAATACGATCGTAAGACTCGATAGTTAATTAATAAATTTGTTCGGAAGGCATAAATTAGACTAGTCTAGAGGCAGGCACTACCAAACGACATTATTGTATCTCTACCCTATTAGTTTACGCAAAAAAAAAACTGATCAATTTGTTTTTCGTTCAATTATTGTCACATTTTTTTTTTATTTTGTCTCTAATTTTACTCAGCGCTAAATACGATCGTAGGACTCGGTAGCTAATTAATAAATTCGTTCGGAAGGCATAAATTAGACCAGTCTAGAGGCAGGCACTACCAAACGACATTATTGTATCTCTACCCTATTAGTTTACGCAAAAAAAAACTGATCAATTTATTTTTCGTACAATTCTCAGCTAATCTTCCATTCCGTAATTATTATTACAACTTTTATTTCATCTTCTTTTTTTTATAAAAAAGAAAAAAACAAATCGCGATAGAAACAAAAGCATTTGTACTCGAAATCTCTCAGCGCTAAATACAATTCTAAGACTCTCGATAGCTAATCAATAAATTCTTTCGGAAGGTATAAACTAGACTAGTCTAGAGACAAGCGCTACCAAACGATATCATCGTATTCATACGGTATCAGTTTTTTACTCCAAAAAAACTGATCAATCTATGTTTCGTCCATTATAAAATCGTCGATTGCATAATTATTATTATTAATTTTTTTCTATAATAAAAATAAAATAAAAAAATCGCGATCGAAACAAAAGCGTTATATTTTTAGTGGCACGCGATACTCGTATCGGTTGTGTATTGTAAACAGTGTAAACTACGGCTGAATAATAATTTGTTTGCGCCTGTTAAACTGGAGCTCTCGCATCTCTCGACGGTGGCTTTCCGCATAATAACATTTTCATCCCGTCGAGCCGCCGTTTCGCCAATACGATGCGATCGGTTTGTGAGTTATTTACACGCGTCTGTGTGCGTATTCGAGAACGATTCGCCCTCTCTCGTTTCTCCGGTGTCAACAAGGCCTCTGGCGGCAAGCACAAGTGGCGGAAAGACCATTCAAAGCGGCACTCCATAAATATGTAACGAAAAAAAAACGATGCCTGCGTCTAACAGCGCTCAGCAGCGGCAGGACAAACAACTACATCTATTATCTGCACATATTTATCCGCGTCTCTTCGTTATTTTCACAATTCGAGCATAAAGAGGGCGCACAAAAAAAAATAATTATAAAGATAGAAACTAAAACAAAAGAACGAAACTTGTATTTCTCGAGCAAGTGATTTACATTGACAAACGAAGAGGTGTACACAGTAACTGAAAGTACAAGAGAAAAATCATAAATTGGATAAAGTGGAAGTTGGAGAACAGTGCTAGGGCGATTAAAGTAATGTTGAGAATTAAAATAATAATATGGTTAGAGATCTGAAACCACGGCTGAGAAAAATTATCATTACGCGTAATAGTATAAAAATGTAATAAAAAAAATAAATAAAATAAAAACTTGTTACATTTATCGAGCAAGTGATTTATGTTGACAAACGAAGAGGCGTACACTGTGACTGAAGGTACAAGAGAAAAATGTGAATTTTCGATGTTTTGGAGCATTCTGAACACGTTTTCATTAAAATCTCGATTTTTTTTTTCACTATAATAAGTGGGATAAAGTGGAAGTAGAAGAACAGTGCTTGGGCGATTAAATTAATATTAATAATAAAAATAATAATAATAATGGCGAGAGAGCTGAAGCCACGACTGACAAAAATTATCATTACGCGTGTAAAAAAAATAAAAATAATAATACAAGGAAACGATTGATCTAACGACGGCATCTCGCTGGCGAGACGATGATTTTCTTTTTTTGTTGCCGTCGAATAAATAACTCTACGCTTATTGTGCACTACGCGTCATGCGATGCTCGCGCCTTTGGAGCTCATGCACTTTTATCCGAACTTTGCATAATATTATACTGCAAACGGTACGTTCCGTAAAAATTATATTTGGGCAAGAGTTGGCCCTCGCGGCGGGATCTCCCGATTTATCGACCTTAAACTTGCATTCACTGATCGAAACACAATTTCATCGGCAATTGTCTGAATCAAGTATAATTTACAATTATTTTACAGTAAGATTCTATGTACAAGTCTGAATGGTAAATTCGGCGATAACAAGTTTGAACAATGAAATTAAATAATTGCGGTCAAGATTCGCGATTTCGATGTAGATCGGCATCAATGACGATCGATACGGTGCTCGAGACACGCAAAATTATATTTGGCAAGAGTTCCCGATTTATCGACCTTAAATTTGCATTCACTGACCGAGACACAATTTCATCGGCAATTGGCTGAATCAACTATAATTTATAATTATTTTACAGTAAGATTCTATGTACAAGTCTGTATGGTAAATTCGGCGATGACAAGTTCAAAGAATGAAATTAAATAATTGAGGTCAAGATTCGCGATTTCGATGTACATCGGCATCGATGACGATCGACACGTTGCTCGAGACGATCGACGCCCCCCCTTCGCGCCGGTTAGGCTCGACCGATCGAACTTCTTCGCTGATCTCGGTAGATCTTATATCAGTGATCCGGGTATCGTCTAAGACTACCTCCGGTCCGTCGTTCGTATCGTCCTCCAGAGGCTCGTAAGAGCCCGGCCTTACCGAAGGACTTCGACTCACCGGTGTCTGTACGTATCTCGAATCTCTCATTGTTCCGGTCCTCTCGGAGACTCGAGGGCTTACCTTGTTGAGTGCTTTGAGCATGTTGTCCGGCATGTGATCTTGGATCATTACTGGACTGATCAGAACCTCGTCGAAGTCGCATGGGCCCGCCCATAACGCCTGATACACCGGTTCGCGTTTCCTCAATACTTGTCTGAAATTACAATTACAAATCGAGGATTAATACGACAATTTTCAAGACACAATATATATATTTTTTAAATAACCATATCCAGGCACAAATTTACGGGATGGTTGGTTATACTTTTTTTTTTTAACTCTCCGAATCCAGCGAATTTTACTACACGAATTTGTGATTTGCATTGCCATGTAAAGTGAATATTTCAATTTTTTTTTTATTTGACGAGAGTTCGTTGAATTCGGAGAGTTGAAATAAATGGGATGGTTGGTTGTATTTTTTCGAAATCTCCGAATCGAGTGAATCTTAGTACACGAATTCGCAATTTGCATTGCCATGTAACGTGAACTTTTTATTTATTTATTTTTGTTTATTTAAGAAAAGTTCGTTGAATTCGGAGAGTTGAAATGAATGTTTCCATTCGATGGTCGAAAAAGGCAGAGGTCGTTTCTCTGGTCAATCTATATATATCGAATGAGAACACACGGGAGTAATTTGTGTACGATTATACAGCATTGTTATTATACAGTTGACGTGCTGCTCTGCTCTACGTCCCTTCAGTACTCTCTACTATCGGATGATACTTTCAAAATTTAAATAAAACTCTATACCTTATTAATTTGTATTATAATTTTTTTTTTTCATCTATAAACCATCTTCGAGTTTAGCCGCTTGAGCATGCATCAACGGTGTTAATCTGTGCCCGTATCGGAGGAACAAAACGTACCGGGATAATCAACAAGGGCGACAACCGGAATCGATCAATGTTAATAATCTACGATACAATGGCATGGACAATACTAATTATCTCACGGTAAACTCGAAGATCTCGCATGCTTTCATTAACTTCGGGGGATGCAGTCATGATTTTTTCCTAACGCACACAGTAAAAAATAATTTCGTAAAATCGGAATACGAAATTTCGTAAAAATAATTTTGTTAAATAAACGACAAAGTCGTTTGTTGAGGTTTGAAAATACAAACCTGTCCTTTTATTTCCCATGTCACTAAGAATTGTAGTTTGTAATTTTGTTTGTAAAACTACAACCAGATGGAAGATTGGGTAAATTAACAAATTAAAATGAGGAAATTAACAAATAAAAAATTGTGGACGTTTGTGGCCAATAAGTTGTTGTAAAAATACAAACTTTTTTTACTGTGCATGCACGTAAAATCCTGCTTTCCATTCTTGTGAAGTGTGCGCAGAAAGTCACTTTTTGGCATCATGTGCGGGAAAAATACTGCGCATACGTATAAACGCGATATGGTCTCTTTTCCCGCACTAGTGCGAGAAAATGCCTTTCTGCGCACACTTCCCAAAAACGAAAAGCGTGATTTTCGTGAAGTTGTTAGGAAAAATTATGTGAATAGCTTGGGCGTAGAAAAGGGAGTCCTGACTCGTTGAATGCCGCACTGCCTTTCGTCTCTTGTGACATTTTTACACTCGTCAAAAACTCCCTTTCTACGCTCTTGCCATACAAATAACTATTTTTTAACAGAGTTGGACATTCTCATTGCTAAAATAATTGTGTCCCATTCGAAATTGATCGAGACAGTTTCTATCGTTCGAACAATCAATTTTTCGATAACAATTTACAGCCCAGCTCTGTTTATACCCTATATGGTAAAAAAACTATAACGATAGTGCGATACAGTATCTGCAAACTTGATGGGTCGACGGACGTTTGACGTACCTCCAACGGCTCTCATACTTTTGCCTATAAATGAAGAAAACAAATGACGTTAATCGAGTTACGAACGATTTTACTCACAAGCCCACAGTTGTCGATTCGTATTATTGCGATCGTCCGATGTACTATCGCTTATTTATCGTGGTAACGAAGATGAAAAAAAAGAAAATGGAAAACATAAATTCCACTCACTCTCCCTTGTTGGGATGATGCCGGACCACGTGAATTATCCTCCCCGGTGGATAGAGCGGTGGGTGAAGCGTTAGTGCGATGCTCGAATCGCTCGGCACGATAGTTTGCTCCCGGGCCTGGTCCTTGTCCCTCTGGTACTCGCTGATGCATCCCCCGGCCTCCAAGTTCGCCGCTGACGTTGGCATCGAACCGCAACCGCAGCACATCACCGAGCAGGCAATTGTTTTCCACTATAAAAAAAAACAATTTAAAAAAATAAAAAAATAAAAAAGAACATTCATCCGTTCCGTCCTTTCATTCGTGTCCATAAAAAAACCGCAATATATATAGATATATATAGTAGAGCGTGAACGCTGAAGAGGGGAAAAAACGTCGGAGAACGATGCAGATTTTTTTCGTTGAACTACCAAAAGCTGTAATTTTTTTTTAAATCCATTATCCAATTTTTTTTATCGGCAAATTGAACGTACAATAAATGTATTGCGGTTTTGCAGAGGATAATAATTGTGTGAACTAAAGTGAAAAAAAGAGGAAGCCAAGGGACTTAATTAAGATAAAATAGCTTGTAAAGAATAGTTTGTGTAGGAGGCATTACCGCTCTATTGTAAAGAGAAGGTGTAACACAAAGAGTAAACGAAGAGTTGAAAGGGAAAAAAACGCTTGGAGAACGGTGCGGGTTTTTCTTCGCTCGACCACTAAATGCTAGATTTTTTTTTTTATCCATTATACCATTTTTTTGTCGGTATATTGAACGAATTAAATGTATGTATTCCGCTTGTACAGGGCATAATAATTGTTCGATCGATAAGTGGAAGCGAGGAAGGCCAAATGACTTAATTGAGATAAAATAGCGCGTAAGTAATAGTTTATGTAAGAGGCCTCTGTTGTAAAGAGAAGGTGTAACACAAAGAGTAAGCGAACGCTGGAGAGGGAAAAAAACGCGTGGAAAAGGGTGCAGATTTTTTTCGCTGTACTACCAAAGGCTGCAATTTTTAAAAAATCCATTATCAATCTTTTTTATCGGCAAGCTGAACGAATTAAATGTATTCCGCTTGTGTAGGAGATAATAATTGTTTCAACGATATGCGGAAAAAGAGAAAGCCGAATGACTTAATTAAGAAAAAGTAGCGTGTAAGGAATAGTTTATGTAGGAGGCATTACTCCTCTGTTGTAATAAGAATGTGTAACAAAAGGAGTAAGCCAACTCTGTGATATCCACGAACCAGCAAATCCTGCTGTTGTGGACAAAACAAAACCTAGAATTTTCTGCGTAGACGTCATTATATCATATTGTATTATATTTTTAATTTATACTAAAAGTCAATGCTCTGCAAGGCAATGTTATGTAAATAAACAATAAACAATAATTTGATTGAATATTGAAATTAACCTTGGGATCTACGCTTCGTTTAATGGCGTTAATGAGATCGGCTCGCAGGCTCTCCATCTGGTTGAGGCCTATCCTTGGTACGACGTCTTTCCCGACGACGACCGATGTGATGAATTCCTGGGTGTACTGCTGCGCCGGCATGCTCAGAAGACCACCGGGAGGTGCGTACGAGAAACACACGAGGTCTGGAAATTCTTGTCTCAATAGGATAGCAAGAATCGCTGCGGTTCCGGCGCCCAAAGAATGCCCGACTAGGGTCAGCCCAAATTGGTTGGTTCCTCTGTCGGGATCCTTTATCGCGGGAACAGAGAGAAAAAATTATATTACATAACATTATTCTAAAATAATAATAAAATCATTTTAAAAATTGCAAAAGAAAAATGGAGACGAACATAAGACGGGACTAGGCGGTTATTATTTTTCTCGACAAATTTTTCGAGAGTCCGTCTTGCGCTCTACACTCGGAGTCTCGGCCCAACTTTCGGTTTTAGATTTAGCTTACTTGTCCTATTCTTAAAAGTTCTTTTATCCCATTAAAAAAAATTATTTCTCCTATTCTTAAAAGTTTTAGTTTATTTTTCGTAATCTTAACTGAATCAATTTTCCGCTCACCACTGTTTCCAGTGGTCCAAACATACAACAACTGGCGCAAACTAGTCATGTTACTTACTGATGCAATCACACTCACATACTGTACATTCTTGTAAAAATGCTTCGACCCGTGAATTTAAATAAAATTAAAAAAAAAAAAAATGTATACCTTGGCGAGTGCTCGGTCTATGATACCCTCTTCCGAGATTTTTTTCCGTATATACTCGGCAGCTTGGACCATGCCCTTGTGCCCCAGCCAGTCTTCCCTAGGCGGGGTCAACGGCAACACTTCGGCTTCGGCGTTTAAATCCGTGACGACGTCTTTCATGCTCAGGGTACCTCGAATACTGATAACGACCTGTGAACAAAAACATATATATAGAATTATTCAAATTCAACGAATCATGCAGTTGTACCTTATGACTTTGGATAAAAGTTATCGGCGCAAAAAACGAACCTTTTTCCTCGTGTAATCCAGAGCGACGAAGAACGGCGTCTCGCCGACGTCGACGTGAAACGTTGCGTAGACGACTTCCACCTCGCCGATCTCGATCATGCGTCGAAGAGCCGCGTAATTACACTGGCAACAATTGTCCGCCACGACCGTCGCATCGTCGTCGTAGCTTATGCACGGAAAGCAACCGCACCTTAACCTGAGAATTACAATTATTGTTATACACTTTTTAACTAAAAAGCTGATATAAAAAAATGATTTATCGTTTTTTAAACAGCATTTTTAAAATTTTTTTTTGTGCATGTCATTGAATTTCTTCACACCTTCGAGGAGTCGAAAAAGAGGAACTTTATTTACAGAATCTCTAACGGAGATTGATCGGAAAGAAGACCCGGTCATTACCTGGTGCACAACTTGCAGAGACCGGTCGTATGATTGAGGAGGAAAAGCGGCCAGCCATAAGCCGCGAGTGCAAAGTGCATGTAATGAATAGCCGACTGGAAATGTTCTAAATCACCGTCCTCGGTCAGCGCGAGAAACTTTGTTCTCGGCGTTACCGGTACACCCGAGAGAAACTCGTAAGTGTCGTTCTTCTTCTGCTTGACTATTAGCTCCCTCTCGATTTTCTGAAACTTCCTCAGTAAGACGAGACCGGCCACTACGTCGGACGGCACGACGTCGAGGTCCCTGAAGAAGTCGCTCAGCAGCCTCGCGATGTCCGTGAATGAATTCTGTAAATTCAGATAAAATGGCAATGGTTAATTAGACAAAAAATACTGATAATAGAAAAATAACTATTATAATAAATTCGAGTCGATATCCCGAAAAAAAATTATCGATGGATAAAAAAATTATCGATGGATAAAATAATTTTCGATCGTGCGGAACATTGTACATTGGCTACAGAGAACAAATATTTCGGGTCTGACGAAAGATGGAATTTGTTGATAATGAGCGAGAAACTTTGTTCTCAAATATTTGTTCATGAATTCTGCATATTGAGACAAAATAATAGAATTGAATTAGAAAAAAAAAAATAGAAAAATAACTGTTATAATAAACTTGAGTCGATGTGACGGAAAAAACGATTGACGAATAAAATAATTTTCGATCGCATGATACATCGTACAGTTGCTACGGAGAACAACTATGTTTAGTAAACATAGAAAGTTTCTTTTGTAAACATTGTTTGCAGAAGAAACTTTTCATTTGAAATGTTTGCTCATAAATTCTGTTAATTCAGAAAAAAAATGATAACGTTTAGTTACAAAAAAAATAGCTGCTATAACAAATTTGGGTCGATATGACGAAAAAAAAATATTGAAGGATAAAATAATTTACTCGTGTAGTACATAGTGCAGTGGCTACGGAGAACAACTATTTCCATGTTTGCGGAAGACGGAAGCCGTTGATACCGAGCGAGAAACTTTTCTTTTCAAATATTTGCTCAGGCTTTTAGAGCTATCCCCCCTCCGCATACAGTTAAGAGTTATACGAGCTTCGACGCCCTTCCGTGGATAAATTGCACCGCTAGTCGAAGTTGCTTCCAAATGGGTACTTTACGTATTTACCGGAGAGGGACTAATCTGCACGTTGACTGCCCGGTGGAATCTATTAGAGACCCGAGTTAATCGATAAAGCCAATTATCCGGGTACACGAACTGGGACGAAATGTCTCTCGATCTTTCGAGGTACGTATATCCAGTGGCTAGAATAGCGTCGGAGAAATCAATTGGTACAACTTTGGGTAGCAACATTTATTTCAGAAAAAAAATAAAATTCGAGTATTGAATTCGAGTATTGAATTCGAGTATTGAATTCGAGTATTGAATTCGAGTATTGAATTCGAGTATTGAATTCGAGTATTGAATTCGAGTATTGAATTCGAGTATTAAATTCGAGTATTGCATTTGACGATTGAATTCGATGGTTGCATTTGACGATTGAATTTGACTTACTCTATTCCTGTCGGAATTTCCCATGCAGCAGAACAGCAATCTGCACCTGTTGTCCCAGCTGTCCTGGTAGGCACGTATGACCTTTCTGCAAGACAATAATTTAAAAAATGTGTGAAGATTTTGAGATATTAAAAGAATTTTTTTTATATATGCGAATGGAGTGGAATGATTATTTTCTGTTCATTCGGAATTTTATATACCGTTGTCGCCAGTTTCTATTCCGGCTGCCGCTTCTCTTGTAGTGCATTCTACCGCCGCCCCGCGTCTCGGCTTCTCTCATGCTGCGCTGATATTTCTTCATTTTAACCCACGATCTGCCGGCCGCGTCGTACGTGCACCACACGGTTACCATCACCGAGGCGAGGATGCACCAATTCGATATCACCAGTCCTGTGAACATTGAATGTAAAAAAGTTAGAAAAATAGAAAAATTTAATAAAAAAAAAAAATAATAATAATTAAAACATTTATCGGAATGTAAAGCTCCTCCGGCAAGAGCGGAAGATCGAACCTACCCAATATAACATCCTTGGCTTGATCCACGGGACACGTCTGATAGTACTGTACGAGCCACGCGACGCCTGCGCAAAGCCATCCGGTCTCTACCAGTAACAACGCTGAAATAATAATTTTTTGCAGAGATTAGAAAAATGAATTTAAAACGTATAAATAAGGAATGTGAGAAAAAAGTATAAAATCTTTTTTAATAAAAAGAAAAAATAGTTTCGGTTCCCGGAAAGAACTAAAGTACATTTTCCCATCATTGTTACTATAGCTAAAAGTAGGCAACTCGATTTTCCTTTGGACGAATTTCCTATAAGTGAGGGATAAAAAAATCCGAGTGACGTGTAAAGTCATAGCATAAAAATCAACATAACATAAAAAAGAAATCTCGAGAGCACGATACAAAACTGTCAAAAACAATAGCTAAAATAATCATTTATTGCCGAGGTAAGAAAAAAAAATAATAAAACGATATGAGAAAAAAGTGTGAAATTTTTTTTCAATAACAAAAAGTGCCAGTTCCTGGAACAAAAAAAATGCACAACCCCATCATAGTTCCTATATCTACAAGTAGGCAAATCGATTTTCCTTCGGAAGAGTCTCCTACGAGTGAGGGACCAAAAAAAAAAAATATATCGAACGAGAGGTAAAAGCATAGCATAAAAATCAATATAACATAAAAAATAAATCTCGGGAGCACAGTGGAGGCGAGAGTCGTCATGGAGGACAGGCTGGTGGATAAAAGTTGCCAAGATACGGGAGTTTGCAGAGAGGAAGTATCGTGGGACGAAAAGCCCGTGGATGGCGAGGAGGCGAGACACTGCCTGTGTCTATACGCATCGTCCAATCAGCCGTACGTGATCGGAAAGACAGTTCGGGCTCACGGCGCGCCTCGGAAGTTCTGGCTTGCACGAACGGTCTGGAGGGGGCGCTGCGGAGATCTCGAGAGTAGCTGGAGGCCGGCCGTGATCTTGGATATCGTCCAAAACCGTTGGTGCCCGAACGAACTCGCGCTCCGAATTCCCGAGAGGACCCGGAGACGACGGCGACGGAAGCGCCGTCGCCGGTTCGCGAGGGTTCAAAGGTGTATGCAACTCGATGCGAACTCTCCGACGACAAATTTGTAGTCCGTGGGTAAAAAAAAAATGGCGGCCCCGGCGATTCTTCCAACTCTGTCCTTTACCCATTGCGTTTTTGAGTGTTTTATTTATCTTCTGTTAATCGCGCATTTCTCAATTCGGATCCTGTTGTCTGCTTTTGTTATCTAGTTGGATTTTATTAAAAATGGTAATGGATGTTTTTTTTATGGTTTTGTGTTTAGGTTATTCGTTTGTCTTTTTCCGGTGCTTAAGTTGCAGATCATTCTTTAGTATTATTGTTAGTTAGGTTTGTATTATTACGTTTTCTTTTTATTCTCCTAATTTGTTCTACGTGTCCGGCGGAGCTTCCTATTAACGTTCGATAAATCTTATTTTTGTAACTCATGAATAAACAGTGCTACTTTTCGTGCCTGCCGAGAGTGGCGAAAGTGGCGCGTTACAGTCAAGTGGTCCGATCTTACTTTACGCACCCTTAACCGTGCGTGAAGTACTTAATCACACATTAACTATCTTAACGTATGGTCGCTTGGGTCTAGGAATATTCAATGAAATATAGATGTCGAAAAATTGTCTTTATTTCATTCGGTGCGAGAAAATTGCAGTTTTCACATTATGTGTGAAAAAAAATCCATTTTCACACCTTGTGAAGTAAAATTTTTGACGATACTCGCGCGAAAAACATGTGTTTAACTTGTGTGATTGTAACACCCGTCGGAAAAATGTTTCTTCGCACTAGTACCGTAATGTACTATTATCACTTCGAAGAGTTTGGAAGAGTGTTCTCTAGTACAGTGTCAGAGGTTTGAGCTGAACCGATTAGAAACGGGCGAGAAAAAAAGAGCTTCGCGTTCATTGGCAGTATTTTGTGCCCTTGACCGCGAGGCACAAAGCGCTTCCAATGTTTACGTTACGGCGCGATGTAAGATAAGGGCCCGTTCGTGGAACTCGGCGGTCAGTCCGACGGATCGAGTGTCCCGGATGAGCGATAGCTTTAAGGTCTTCTCCGAAGGAGAACGAGAGTAAAAATAATACCAACAATCGATAATACGCACAAAGAGCCTCGGGCCGTTAAATCGAGCACTTCAGCATTTTCGCAGAAAATAAAAATTTCTCAATCAAATCTGAAACAATACGAAAGTTACGTAAAAAAAAAAACATTGAATTCCACAACGCGACGGGCAATAATCAATATTTCATACATCTTAGAAACTAGAAAAAAATCTGTGGCCTCTTAAAGAAAAGAAAAAAAAATCCGAATTCTTGTTGAATTTAACCCCGACCTACCGCAATGCCTTTCTCATGCATATCGAAGTGTTCCGAGATTTCCGTGCTTTATCTCGCTGCGAACAGGTAATTTTTTCCGATTAAGGAACAGCTTCCTCCATTCGCACAAAAACCGCTGAAGGAGCGTGTTTGCAACAAGAAAATTCGCGCTTTACGACCTTAACTTTAATTCGCAATCGTCGCATCAGGCAAATTGAAGATAGGGGAATTGTGGAGAGACGGGGGTGAAGACTCTTGATGATTGGATGAAAATCTAATGGGGAGCCGACGGGGCGGTGGAGAAATTTTCCGGGACGACGGAATGAAGATTGAGAGGAGGAAAGAGCACGGCCAAGTGAAGCGAGAGGCGTGAGAGAGTGTGAGTGGGAAGTAAGAAGGGAAGCGCTCGAAGGGTGTCTCGTGGAGCGTGGAAGTGTATACACGGCAACCACGACGTCCGGAACGTGACTGGCGCTACGATTCGGCATTGTCGAGCGAATCCACGTTGCTTCTCGTATTTTTCTCATTACCTCCCCGAGGATTTTTCGGCCCTCGTGGAATTTTTTAAAGTGCCTCGTAGCGAGGTGGTTTCTCTTTAGTTCCGGGCAATTCTAGAGCCATTAGTAAAATAATTCGAAAAAAAATACTCCGTTTGCCGCTTCGACAAAAAGTTTGATATATCGTCGGGAGTAATCTTATGAGATTAGTGTGAGAGCCTCGGGGAGGCCGGAAAAGCCTCGACGGCGTGGAGGAGCGTGATCGATTATGAAACCGGCTGGGAAAACTCCTCGGAGAGGTTTCGGTGCGCTTCTAGTGATAAATCTTCCTTGTCTTCGCGCTTCCACTCGCTTTGTCGATCGGTCCTTTCGATACTAATGGCACTTCTGTCCGATACTCTACCACCACCTATACACCCATTCGCCTTCAAGATGTCTTACCCAAAAAAAGTAAATAAAAGGAATGGAAAACATACAAATAAATAAGTAAATTTAAAAGTAGAAAATGAATTTATATTAATCTATATAATAATTAATACTATATTTATTATTATATTGTAAATTGTATAATAGATTATAAAAAAAATTCGTATGAAATTTAATGAACCGGGCTGGAAGGTTTTTTTTAATGAAAAAAATGGTATATTAAATTTCATGTACGATTGCGATGAACAATTAATGTTCAGCGTCTTAAAAACATTAGAAATTCTTAATTATATTTGGTAGCAATATTTTGTTTAGTAATTAGTAATTATACCATTTCGGATATAAGTTCATATCCAATGTTGTATTCTTGATGCAAACTAGTCTTCGCAATCGAATGTAAACCAAAAAAAGAAGAGATGTTTTATTGCGCTTCGAGTGATAAATCTTCCTTGTCTTCGCGCTTCTACTCGCTTCATCGATCAGCCCTTTCGATATTAATGGCACTTCGGTTCTGTAGTCTACAGTACCCCCTATACACCCATGGCGCCTTCAAGATGTCCTACCCAAAAAAGTACCACAAAAAAAAAAATCTAAAAAATAAGCAAAAAATAAATAAATTTAAAAGAAGAAAATTAATCCAATGTCGCCTAGACTTACTTTCTGTACATTGAAAAAAAATCATAATAATACAACATTACTAAAATAAGTAAAAAAATCTTTATATCCAACTTTGTATTTTTTATCGAAACGAGTCTTCGTAATTGAATTTAACCCAAAAAAAGAAACGTTTCATTGCGCTCCGAGTGACGAGTCTCCCTTCTCGCTTCTACTCGAATCGACGATCGGTCCTTTCGATACTAATGGCGCTTCGATCCTCTATCCAAACGACTCTTCATAATCGAATATGAACAAAGAAAATTGCTCCCCAAATATGATCTCCCGTAATATCGCCCATGGATAAAAAAAAAATCCAATATTTTTGTTTCAGCCTTCGAGCAATTTTTACCGAACTGTCTCTCTGTATCACGAGCTGGAGTTCGATTTCAATAATCTCCGCAAACTCCTCGCCAATCACGCGAATTCGTTTCACGCGGTTCGGACACGAGCGATCCATATACCAATCGTATCACATCCCGGAGGTAAACCGCCGCGGAGTCGCGTATGTTACATTCACCGGCTATATCGACCGTAATCTGGTAGTTCGGATTGAAAAGATTTCTGCGGGCTTGCGGATTCTCTGTGCCACCGTATAAATCGTCCGCGAGAGCGGAGAGCAAGGCTCGCAGCTATTACTCTTCCTCCCGTATACAGACTGACCCGCACCAACTCTCCACCAACTATCTGCATCGGAATGAATCCGCGGTTCCTCTCTGGTCCATGATGAAAACGACCCTTGGAACTTTTTTTTTCCAGACTCTTATTCCTACTCTTGGTTGACTGCTGCTCCTGATGGTCACCCCCTCCCCCCACCTAAGCGGGGGGAGGGGATGACCCCAAGGATGCTCGAGCAACTATCTGCACCGAAATGAATCCGTGGTTCCTCTCTCGTCCATGAAGAAAACCAACCTTGGAATTTTTTTTTTTTTTCTGGACTCTTATTCCTACTGTTGGCTGACTGCTGCTCCTGATGGTCACGTCCCTCCCCCCTCCCCAAGTATGCAACTATCTTCTGCAACTATCTGCACCGGAATGAATATGTGGTTCTTTTCTGAGACATGAACGATGAAGAAAACCACCCTTGGGACTTTTTATCCAGACTCCTATGACTACTGTTGGCTGACTTCTGCTGCGCCTGATGATCCTTCCCAGTATGCAGGGGGGGGGGGCATGAACCCAAGTGTGCTCTCGAAACTATCTGCACCGAAATGAATCCGTGGTTCCTCTCTCGTCCACGAAGAACACCAACCTTGGAATTTTTTTTTTTCCGTGGACTCTTATTCCTAGTGTTGGCTGACTGCTGCTCCTGATGGTCACGTCCCTCCCCCCTCCCCAAGTATGCAACTATCTTCTGCAACTATCTGCACCGGAATGAATATGTGGTTCTTTTGTGGGACATGGACGATGAAGAAAACTACCCTTGGGACTTTTTATCCAGACTTCTATGACTACTGTTGGCTGCCTACTGCTGCTCCTGATGATCCTTCCCAGTATGCGGGGGGGGGGGGGGGGGGCATGAACCCAAGTGTGCTCTCGAAACTGTACCGGAATGAATCCGTGGTTCTTCTCTGGTCGATGGTGAAAACCAACCTTGGCATTTTTTTTCTGGACTCTTATTCCTACCGTTGGCTGACTACTGCTGCTCCTGATGCCCCCCCAAGTATGCAGGTGGGATGACCCCAAGTATGCCTCTCCGGTCGATGAAGAAAATCACCCTTGGAACTTCATTTTTCCCAGACTTCTATTCCTACTGCTGGCTGACTGCTGCTCCTGATGGACCTCCCAGTATGCGGGGGGAGGGAATGACCCCAAGATTTCTCCCGCAACTGTACCGGAATGAATCCGTGGCTCCTCTCTGGTCCATGAAGAAAACCAACCTTGGCATTTTTTTATACACTCTTATTCCTACACTTGGCTGACGGCTGCCGCTCCTGATGCCCCCCCCCCCTCAATATGCGGGGGAGGGGATCGTAGCAACAGTGCTCCATTAACTATGTGTGCCGGAATGAATACGTGGTTCCTCTTCGACCATGAAGAAAACCTCCCTTGAACCTTTTTTTTCCAGACGCTTATTCTTACTGCAGGTTGACTGCTGCTCCTGATGGCTCCTCTCTGGTCCATGAAGAAAACCAACCTTGGCATTTTTTTATACACTCTTATTCCTACACTTGGCTGACGACTGCCGCTCCTGATGCCCCCCCCCCTCAATATGCGGGGGAGGGGATCGTAGCAACAGTGCTCCATTAACTATG
Source organism: Ichneumon xanthorius (assembly GCA_917499995.1). Taxonomy (NCBI): domain Eukaryota; kingdom Metazoa; phylum Arthropoda; class Insecta; order Hymenoptera; family Ichneumonidae; genus Ichneumon; species Ichneumon xanthorius. The sequence continues at coordinate 10,439,824 of OU824205.1, read as the reverse complement.
TGTGCCGGAATAAATACGTGGTTCCTCTTCGACCATGAAGAAAACCTCCCTTGAACCTTTTTTTCCAGACTCTTATTCTTACTGCAGGTTGACTGCTGCTCCTGATGGCCCTCCCAGTATGCGGGGGGAGGGAATGACCCCAAGTGTGCTCCAGCAACTATCTGCACCGAAATGAATCCGTGGTTCCTCTGTGGTCCATGAAGAAAACCACCCTTGGACCTTTTTTTCCAGACCCTTATTCTTACTGTAGGTTCACTGCTGCTCCTGATGGTCAACCCCCCCCCCCCCCCCCCCCGCCCCCAAGTATGCGGTAGCAGGGAATGACCCCAAGTATGCTCCAGCAACTATTTGCACCGGAATGAATCCGTGATTCCTGTCTGGTCCATGAAGAAAACCACCCTTGGAACTTTTTTCCCCAGACACTTATTCCTACTGTTAGCTGACTGCTGCTCCTGATGGTCCCCCCCCCACCCCCGCCCGTCCAAATATGCGGAGAGTGGTCGTTCGTTAGGGTAAGGAACTTTGGCGAGGGTAGTTTTCTTATTAATATTCCCATCCCGCACTCTCACTTCCTCGCGCATGCGCACTGCGATATTCGGCGAACACCGCGACGGAACCAAGCGCTTCCCGACCCCTCATTTTTGTTTCTCTCTTCACCGGCGGTTCGTTATTTGCCTTGGAAAAATGAGAAATCTTGCCGAAAATTGCTTTCCGCTCGGTGCGAGAGTCGTCCTTTCGTAAGCTCCCCCCCCCCCCCACTCCGTTCCCGCCACTTGTGCAGCGAGATTTTTCCATTAAAGGAACCGTGAGGGGTTGAGCTACAAGGGGATTGATAAATATCGGATTAATTCCATTTATTTATTTTTTTTTTTGTCATCGAAGAAAATAAGGGGCGAGGGTGCTTTGTATAGAAACCGCAAAGAAGCGGCCACAGCTCGGCGCAGCTGTGGCCGGGGTTAAACCGAGCGTGCTAATTTAAACCCCATGTTTAGCCCGAACTCTGCTGCGAATCGTGAAACAGCTCCGGGCGAAATAAAGCCGCGGGTTCTAATTAGGAGACAATGTGAAAAAATAAAAATAAAACAATGTATCGAGGGGAATTGAAAATCGATCGATGGTAGAAAACTTTGGTGATTACGAAACTCTTTTCCCGAGATTTATTTGTAAGCCTATCGGGGGAAAGCGGGTTGGAGTAAACTACGGATTTACCTTAATCCTGTTCGGTATCGGAGATTCAACTGGGGGATTTTTTTTTTTGCTGACTTGTTTTGTTCTTGTCTTCAGAAATCGTATTTGGTGGAAAAGAAAATTGAGTTACGATCTTGAAGAAAATTAGCTCGTTCTCCCCTCAGTTCCAGACGGCTGTCGTCGAATCATCGGTGTGCGTATAGCACATAAGTATCCTCTTTCGTATACTTATATAGGATCCAGGAGGGTAGCGAGACAGTGAGGGCGAAGATGTTTATGGGAAATCGAATTATTTACAGCGGAAGCCAGTTGCAGGGAATTGTGGCTGGTCGATCGTTCTGGCGATCATTAGATCCAAGACCCTCGAGATAGATCTATATGCTAACGGTTGTTCGACACTCACAGACACTCACAGACACTCACAGACACTCACAGATAGTCACGGATAATCACGGACACACTCACAGATAGTCACGGATACTCGCATGAACACTCACGCACACTTACATAGACAATCTCATGACTCTCATAGACACTCAAAAAGACACATGACACTCAAAAAAACTCATGGACACTCAAGGACCCTCGTGTCTTAAAAACATTGGAAATTCTTAAATTTTAATCATTTACTTTAATTTCAATGAAAAAGTATATTCGTTTTTCATCACAATTGTACATTAAATTTAATGTACCAGTTTTTGCATAAAAACTTCCAGTCCGGTACATTAAATTTACAATTTTTTTTCACCGTAAATTTACAACACGAACGCACACTTGCATAGACACTCTCATGACTCTCATAGCACTCAAAAACACACATGGACACTCAAGGACCCTCGTGAACACTCATCGATACTAGGGCTGTACAGATGGGCCGGCCTAGCCGGCTAAAATATCTTATCCGCCTAAGGGATTTTATAGTTTAGCCGGTTAAGCGGCCTCAGCCAGCCAAGCTGTATTAGCTGGCTGAGCTAATATAGCTTAGCCACGAACACGAATCCGCGGGCCTTTTTGGACTAAAGTACAGTGCGACATTACAGAACTCCATTTTTTGCACGAAATTATGGACGATTTTATGCACTTGGTCGGCTGAAACGGATTAGCCGGCTAAACTAGTTTAGCCGGATAAGATATTTGAGCCGGCTAGGCCGGACTATCTGTACAGCCCTAGTACATAAGGGTCCTTGATTGTTTTCGAGTATCGAATCGATACTCAAAGACACTAATAGACACTCATGGTGAATATCTATGGGACTGTCCGAGAACGTTGACGTGAATATATATGAATACGTCCGTGAGTGGCTCTGACTGTCTGAGCGTGTGTGCGTGACAGGACAGCAGGTAAACATTTTTCGGGGACTGACGTTTTTATATATATATATATAGAGATTATTATTATGATAACCTAAGCACAAATCATATGTCTGTGATATTCTATTGCAATTATTAATATAATCATATTGTATATAATTACAATAAATTATGTATGAATAATAAAAAAAACTGAATGTGGCAAAAACTCACAAAGTCTGATGTAGAGTAGATGTTGCATTGGCGCCCGCGCATCCGTGTCGAGTATGCTGCCCCTCGTAGCCAGGATGCATATCGAGAACTCGATGGCCATGGAAACTACGAATAGCCCAAGATATCCGAGCACGTACTCCCAAAGTAGGAGAATGCACGTTACGCTCCGATCCCACTCGAGAATACCCAGTAATACACCCAGGACCGTAACCCTGAAACAAGACGAGAACTTTCGGTTATTACATCGAAAATCGATAGGCGAAGTTAATAGAAGCGAGAGCCGGACCGGAGTTCGCCTCGATAAGTGTGCGTCGATTAGGTATGCAATAATGACGACTCACGCAACATCGGAACGGTATTTCGATACATTGATACGTTTCGCGATCTTCCCTGTTCGCAGTCAATTTTGGTTCGATTTTTGACAAAATTGTACTTAAGGTAAATACTTAAATTGTCTTTAAGGTCCGGCCATTAAGGGAAATATTTTATGAAATTAAGAGTTTGTTAGATGAAAATGCATAATTAACCATTGAATTGGTTTTTATGATTCATAACGCATGCATACGATAACGGTCACACACTGAAAAAAAAATATCAATGATTCAAGTGAAATTTCCTTGCGGGCTGCCAAATAAAACAAAATGTTGTTTCAATTCTACTTTCAATTCGTACAATTTCATACCGGGTTGAAACGATAATACGTTGCCTTGACAATCTTGCTGTCGTTGTTTCAATATCATATGGAATTGTAAGAATTGAAAGTAGAATTGGAACACACATTTTTTTCTTCGGCAGCGCGCAAGCGAATTTTTTTTTCAGTGCGGTAATTCTTGAGGTGTTAGTAATAATTTTGCGGAGACATATTACAGTGCACGCGCCGCTCAAGCACTTTACAGAGATGTGCTTCAAATGAAGGAATTTTTTTTTCAGTGCAGTAATTCTTGAGGTGTTAGTAATCATTTTTGCGGAGACATATTACAGTGCACGCGCCGCTCAAGCACTTTACAGAGATGTGCTTCAAATGAAGGACATCTCTAAGTCAGCTGGTTAAGAATTGAAGAAGTCCAATTAAAATTGCGCCGTCTTCAATTTCGCTACTTCCAGACATATTTATGTGGTCGGGCACGGGTTCGTCGTCGAACGCGACAAACTCAGCAGCCGCAATGTCAATGGAAAGCTAGACATTGGCGATCGAACGTTTCGTCCAGCAATATGTAATTGTTAATTACGTCGAACCAGGGCAATTCATGGAACAAATTGATTGGATTGGAACGATATCATGGAACAAGTTGATTGTGGTTGCACCTGTGAGTGGTTGCTAATAGGGTCATACAGCGGTCGGCCATTGGGACGTAACCGAAAACTGATTCTCGGCTGCTGGGACATTTCCTTTTCTCGCCTTTTCGGCAAGTTGCAACGAGACTATAAAACCGATAAAACTATAAAACCGATAAAACTAATTAGTGGTTTACATAAATTAGAGAATCTAAGCTTTCACTCAGTGGCAATAATTTATTTTTAAAAGTTTGTTAAGACAATATAAAAATCAATTTGTATTTTCCTGATGCTTTAGATGGTCCGATATTGGGAAATTTTCCCTAAGGGAAAATTTTGTCAATCAAAGAAAAAAAAACATAACATGTAGTTGAGAGCAATTGAAGGAAAGGATTATCCTCCCAATTTTCCAGTCATATTAATTAGGTGACACATATCGACGCGATATAATTAACGCCGTTCGGTCAATCGAGTCCCGACAAAGAGCGAGCTGTTCTCTGTCTCTGGGTAGGCCAGCAGTCCGAGGTCGCGCATAATTATTACGAGGCTGGACCGAGAGCGCGGAGCTCGCTCGTATCCTTAGGCGACCTCATTCTATTTCAAGTTGTGATCGATTAAAGGAAAATTTAATAAATACGAGCCAGCCGTGGAGGGAGATGAGAGATAAGAGGTATTTCGAACGAATCTCTCCAATCTTTTTCTTTTTCCCGCCAGCCTTTTTCTGTCGTTGGAAAATATGAGAGGTCTTTTTTAAGCTGGACCATTTAACTCGGTTTCTACTCAAATAAATAAATAAGTAAATAAATAAATCAATCAAGTAAATATATAAATATATATATAATATATAATATAATATATATTATATATTATATAATATAATTAATATATTAATATATTAATATATAATATAATATATAAATATATAAATAAATCAATCAATACATAAATAATTTTTTTTAATACCCTCGAAAAATATTTATTCTTAAAACAAAAAAAAACGAGAGATTGTTTGTTGATTCCGCGTCTCCTTTAGCGTACATATTCATGATTTCCGGAGCCAAGATCGGCGAGTGGATTTTCGTCGATTATCGTCGGAGGGAGAACGAGGCATGACCAAAGTTCGAAAGTTCCAGCTGACGCGGGTGTCGAGGATGATGAATGCACCTTGGATTTTTGTTCGACCTTCGCGGTTCGAATTCTGGCAACGTCTCCGGTGCTTCCTTCGGTACGTCGATTGTCCTACAAGAGAATATGGGCTTTCAACTGATAGCATCAGGCAGTGTGTTCGGGCATCATACTCTGTACAACCGCTTTCTCGATGCTCCAGATGCAGTAAAATCGATCGCCGGCTCGTTACACTCTTCGGTCGAGCGAGAGATAATAAATCTCTGTCTCGTGCACCGTACGTTGTCGGTACATCGCTGGTCGAGAGGAATTCTATACTTTTCATCTTCAACTTTTTTTTTTTAGATTTTTTTGATATAGTATACTTTTTTAAAAAGAGAAACCGTTTTGTGCCCGGCAAAAATTCACGACAAATAATTATTATTAATAAAGTTACGTGTTTCACGTTCCAAGTTCTTTGAGGGCAAATTATTTCATAATTTTTAGAACTATTGAAGACATTTTTTTTCACGATTTTTTTTATTCAAATTTTTAGACTCTTTAATCATGATAACAAGATACGAGGGAAAGTCGATGAATCTCGCTGTAAAATCCTCGTCTATGACTCGTCGTACTTGGTTTCCTTAAATTTATCACTCAGCCTTATTTTTTGATTGTTTATTTATATTTATTTTTCCAACTTATCTTCTCAGTCTTGGGGTGGAGTTTTAAGACGACCGTTTGAACTTAAGATCGCTCTTGAGATCAAACTTAAGAAGGTCGGGCCAAAATTCAATCTTAAGTTCAAACTAATGTCTTAAAATTCGATCCTTAATATCTTAGATATTCGGTATATTAGTTCGATAAAAAAAAAATGTTGTATGGTTATAAACTTTGGGATATCAATTAATAAATACTATCGTTTGTGCTATATTTGTATAATAATGAATTATATGATATATTACTATATTATTATTATTAATTTATGAAATAATATATATAATAATAATAATAATTCTCGGCAGTTGGCTGAAGAAAAATGGCGTTGGTGAAAATGGGTTGGAAACGGTCATTTGTTGAAAAATCCTTGTCTTTATTGAACCCACGAAACTTAGTTTTCTCGTGAGTACTACTGGGTCATCGACCGACGTCCGAGACGAGTTAGGAGCAGTGATTCGGGTGGGGAAACGAGCTCGATGAGATGGCGAAAAAAAAGGATTTTCCGCTTGATTTAAAGGGGATTGCGATTCGATGCCCGAAACACAAATCTTTCCGATGCACAATACTCGGGACTCGAGGGAAATGAGAATGCGAAAAGCGAAGAACCACTGGTCCAGGAAATGGATGGGAAACGGAAGAAAAAATAAAATAAAAGGAAACGTATACCGAACTTTGCGGGCGACGATGGACAAGGAAATAAATGGGATCAGCCCCTCCCTCCGCGTGAGTAAACGAGATCGAAATAACAGGGGCTTCGATAGTCAACGTGCGGAAGATATCCGCCAAAGTGGAAGCTTCCTTTCGCCACCTTTTTTTTTAGGCTGGACCATGTTACTGTGTTTCTATTCAAATAAATAAATAACTGAATAAGTAAATATATAAATAAATCAATCAATACATAAATAATTTTTTTTAATACCCTCACAATATTTCGAAAAATATTTAATATTTAATATATAATATATATATATATATATATTTAATTTAATATATTTATATTTAATATTTGTTCTTAAAAAAAAAAAAAACGAGAGATTGTTTGTTGATTCTGCGTCTCCCTTAGCCTATTGAGCCAAAGTGGAAGCTTCCTTTCGCCACCTTTTCTCAAAACTAAGTGCCCCGAGTATCGACAAAAACAAAAAAATTAATAATAAAAAACAAGGCATAATAAGAATGATATTGCTGATGCAAAATTTAAAAAAGGAGTTAACAGATTTAAGAAACCGAGGGTAAAAAAAATGGGGCTTCGATAGTCAACGTACTGAAGATATCCGCCAAATCGGAATCTCCCTTTTGTCACCTTTTCCCAAAATTACTTGCCCCAAATATCGAAAAAAAAAAATAAGAACGTTCGAAAAAACGAGTTATCAGATTTATAAAATCGGAATTAAAAGCAGGAATGGCCTCGGGGAAAAAAACTGAAACAATGTGTACATTTTGCATCGCAGTACTCACGACTCTTCGGGCAAAAAAAAAAAAAAAAAAAAAATCGGACAGTCAAAACTTCGTCGACGTGTGCACACAAAGGGTCCGGTGAAGGACTTTAACAAACGTTCGAGCCGTGACGGAAGTGCTTGCAGAGCCCGTTCGACGATGCTCTCTAATCTATCTTCCTTTGTTCCTTGGGTCGCATCGGGTCTGTGTCGACATCATTCTCCGATGCAGTGGATTCCACCTGCAATTGTTCGCGCGAGTGCGATCGGCATTCAAAGTTTGCGAATCGAGTTCCACGGCCGCGCGTGCAGCGTGGAATCCTCGATACACTGATAAGGGTAATCCAGCCGTCCTGTTTTATTCATCGGCTATAGATATAGTGGTGCATCCGTTGCATTGTACCATATGCAAATGAAAGGGCGCAAAAGCTCCCGCTTCCTCGCACTTCCGGTCGTCGAACCGCGAGACCAAGATAAATAAATAGGGATAAATAGGGTTGCGGAAAGGGCAGTTGCGTTGAATTTGGAGCATTAAAAAAAAATTAATCAGCATAATAAAATATAACAAAATTTCGAAAAAAAATTCCACATTAAATTCGACATTACAACAATTTGTACACAAACGACGACAATTTTTGATTAGTTGATTTTATTTACTGATAAGGGTAATCCAGCCGTCCTGTTTTATTCATCGGCTACAGATATAGTAATGTATCCGTCGCATTGTACCATATGGAAATGAAAGGGCGCAAAAGCTCCCGCTTCCTCGCACATCCGGTCGTCGAACCGCGAGACCAAGATAAATAAATAGGGATAAATAGGGCTGCGGAAAGGGCAGTTGCGTTGGATTTGGAGCATCAAAAAAAAAAGTTTACATGAGCATAATAAAATATCACAAAATACCGAAAAAAAATTCCACATTAAGGTAAACGGCCCAGATTCCGCCGCTGTCCCAGTTACCGCCATTAATCGCAGTTTATACTAATAATAAATACAGTATGCGTTAAATACAAAAGAAATTGACGGCATGTTCAAGAGCGGTTGACTCTTGATCAATGCCGCGATACGTATATTTTTTATAAATTGTTTCTTTTAACAATTGAAGATGGCGGAAACTGGGCCTAAAGGTGGCGGAAACTGGGCCGCTTATACCTTAAATTCGACATTACAGAAAGTTTGTACTTTTTACAACAATTTGTACAAAACAACGATAATTTTTTATTTGTTGATTTTATACACTGATAAGGGTAATCCCGTCATCCTGTTTTATTCATCGGCTATGGGTAGAGTAGTGCACCCATTGTGCATTGTACCATATGCAAATGAAAGGGCGGAAAAGCTCCCGCTTTCTCGCACTTCCGGTCGTGGAACCGCGAGATCAAGATAAATAAATATGGGCTTTGATATAGTAGCGTTGGATTCGGCGCAGCAAAAAAATAAATAAAAAAATAAATAAAAGCTGCAAATTGAAATTTACATATGACTTTCTCATAAAAGTTGAACATTTTTATTTTCATGTCGCTTTCTCATAATGTCCTTTTATTTATGAAATTTCTTCTATGAGAAAGCGACATCCTGGATCGTTGGCTTCGCGAATAAAGGAACATTGTGAGAAAGCCTTATGAAAATTTCCATTTGCATCTTTTATGATAAAACCATATGAAAATTTACTCTACGAGGAAGCAAAAAACTATGTCCGCATGAACCTTTCTCCGTATTCATATTCACCACCGCCACTCCACATAAAAACAAACGTCTGAAATGTTTTCATTTTTTCCCCCTTTTTTGCTTCCTCATAGAGGAAGCTTTGTTTCGGTAAAAAAAAAAAAAATTCGAGATTTTAATGAAGACATGTTCAGAATTTTCCAAAACGTCGAAAAATCACATTTAGAAAGAATGTCCGGATGTATGTGTGTGTATGAAATGGACGTACGAAATTCAAAACGCTATAACTCGAGAACGCCTTGACCGATCGAGCTGAAATTTGGCCCACATCATGTGTGATCAATAGTCAACATTTGGTCGAAATTTCGTCAAAAAATGTTCAGTCGTTTTTTTTTATACGCTATTTTTAATTTCTTCCAAAATGTATGTTCGCGCTCTAGCGTTCGCAATTTTTTAGCTATCGGGCTAAAAACGCGTACACACATGGAATATGACGACCCGACGATCCCATTAAAATTTCAAGAGAATCGGTCGAACCGTTTAAATTTTATGTCATTTTGAATGAATTTTTTTTTAAAGAGTGCCCTACGGCACGTCGTGCGCCTCGCGCTGCCCCACGCGGCGCAGAAGCCGATAAATGCAGGCGGAGAAATGCCAGAAGCTCCGCGAGCAAAGGGTCCAGAAAACCGCAATGGGCGCGGGGACGAAGGGACAGCGACGGTAGGGCTCAAAGGTACGCTAAGAGCAAAGCTGAAGGGAGGCAGAAGGGACAGCGCGTAGCGTGACAAAGATAACGCGCGCGAGAGGGAAAGATAAAGGCCTCGGCTGTTGCGTGGTTCGTATCGATTTACGTTGTACCCACCGCGTGCGCGGTTTCTGTGTCTCTCCCCATTTCCCCGTTTCGACGGTGTAACGTCGACTGCCGCGTACACCGACGTTTCGCGTTTTACCTCGGTTCATTTTTTTTTTTTTTTTTTTTTTTTACAGTCAATACTTTTCATCCGCGAGTTTCCACTGTTCGGCTGTTCTTCCATGAGACGGAGGTGGGTGAGGTTTCTTGGGCGGCTCTGCTGCTATCCTGCCGAGCAAATCGCGCTCGATAAGCGCCGTTTGCTTTGCGCTCGACATAGCAAGCTCCGGCTCCGTCGGACCGAGGGTTATAAGCGAAGGGCCGAAGCCTGATGCGACTTTATGATAATAGGAATAAATTTGCTTTTATTGCTTTTTTTTATTTTTTTTACGAGCGTTTGACGACAAGCAGATGAAAAAAAGTGGATACTTTGTAAGAGAGATAGGATGAATGGGCGATGATAATGATCAGCTTTATTGCGATGCGAGGGCGAGATGGAATGTCTTAAAAACTGGTAACGAGGTGTTTGGGTTCAAATCATGACCCTGAAGATATGACATAAAATAAATGACATCAAATGATGTCATTTATTGACAGCATGACATCGAATTTCATCTTTGGCAAGTCTCTGTCAATGCGCAGCTTTAAGAAGAAAAAAAAATTGTTCGCTTGTAGAATTTTAGTAACCAAGTGAACTTCCCCGAGCAAAGTTCGTGCGATGCAAAATGCCGCCGTTATAACTCGATGAAATTTAGTCTCATGCAACATATCTTCAGGGTGAAATCAAATCAACAATTTTTTTTATTTTTTTTATTTTCTTATGTTATTTTTTGCGCGGTCTACTTTGCGCTCGACAAAGCAAGCTCTGGGTCCGTTGGACCGAGGATTATAAGCGAAGGGCCGGAGCACGATGCGACTCTATGATAATAGGAATAAATTTGCACTTATTGTTTTTTTTTACGAGATTTTGACGACAAGGAGATAAAAAAAAATGGATACTTTGTGACCGAGATAGGACGAATGGGTGATGATAATGGTCAGCTTTATTGCGAAATGTCGACTCGTGACGGCGAGATGCAATGTCTTAAAAACTGGATAACGAGCTCTTTGAGCTCCAGCCTCGATTTTTTGTTTCCTTTTTATTAAAACGTAAGAACATTTTAAGAACATTCGTAAGAACAATTGTTTTGTCACTTGCGTGGAATCTCAAAGCTCCAAAATTTAAAAAAGTATACTTTTAAAAAGTATTTATTATTGTATGTACTAAAAGGCTTCACCCCGTAAATAAATAAATAAATAAATAAATAAACAAATAAATAAACAAATAAACAAACAAACAAATAAATAAATAAATAAATAAACAAATAAATAAATAAACAAATAAATAAACAAATAAACAAACAAATAAATAAATAAATAAACAAACAAATAAATAAACGCGCAATCGACTCAGCAAGTAGTTAGTACAGAGTAGTTATTACGAGCCTGTCCAAGAATCGACACTTTAATTATTTAAGAAGCTCGGCTCCCTCTCTCCATCTCCAGAACCATCTCGGCAGCCTGTCCGTTTTTATCGAGCTCCACGCTCGAGAATTAAAAAAAAAAAAAAAAAAAAAACTCGTGCCCGAGATGCTCTTTTCCCCTCCGAGGATAGAAATACAGTAGCGAGCGCGTCATCCAGTGGATTTTCACCCCCGGAGCTTTGCAGCACTGTTCCGCAGAACAGCTCGATTCGTTTCTCTCGCCGATGATACTCCGAGGCTCAAAAAAAAAAAAAAAAAAAAAAAAGATTCTCGTAGCCAGCGGGAGAGAAAGAACGAGACAGAACGAACGAGATTGCCGGTGGTTACGCGGAGGGTCCTCCAGGCCGGCTGCTGCTATACAGTCAAGCGATTCCGGGTGTTCTCACCCTCTCCGCTCTTCCCTCGGTCGCTCTCAATCCCACCGTATAATGTCCCGGCCCACCTGTATAATATATACGACGCCCGGGAAGCTCGTTCGGTTCGACGACTCGCGATGGACTTTATTCGAATCTGGATGACTCTCGCGGCCTCAATAATTCGACTTTAAAGCGAGCCCCGGCTCGACTTTGCAATGATAATGCGAGGCTTCGAGCTCCGGGCCACATTGAACGAAATGGAAAATAAATGGAAAGTAAGCTCAAAGGATTTTTATTTATTTTTTTTATTTTTTTTTTTTGCGGTGAGAGAATAAATTATTCCTGCTAGGATTTGTAGTGTGGAAAAAAAGAACTGGTCTGTGTTCTTATTTTTATGGGGGCGAGCGCGAAGAGCGTCGAGCTGTTGATTTTTTGTCTGATCACACACGGAGCATCTCTACTGGACACTGGCGCGACGGAGAACATTTATAAAAAGAATAACGTAGAGTAGAACCCCGATTAATCAGAGTCGGATCAACCAGGAAGCGGATTAACCGCAGTCGAATTAACCGGGATGTGGATTAACCGTGCGTCTTCAGAGGTTTTTTTTTTATACGCAGAGCAAACCAAAGTCACTGAGTACCTCCAAAAAAAGAGTAGCTTACATACTATTAATGAAAAAATGTTTACACTATTTAACAATTAAATGCAAGTTATACCAAATTTCATTGTAACTAGTCAAAGTAAAGTTGTATCGTTAGCCATTATTGACTTATATACTTTCGTTGTCTAGTTCGGATTAAACGGGATTTCGATTATCCGGAGACTCTTGGGGCCCGAGCATCTCGGATAATCGGGATTCTACTGTATCTAAAAAACATCTAAAAAAAAACTAAAAAAAACATCTTAAAAAAAGGAAAAAATAATAAGGAAATGAAAAGTAAATAAAAGGTAAGTTCAAAGAGCAGTTGCGTTTCGGTCTGATCATACACGGAGCATTTCTACTGATCACTGGCGCGCCGAAGAACATTTATAAAAAGAATAGCATATAAGAACATAAAAAAAAAAAAAAACAATAATTTTACAAAAATTCCAGATTAGAGCCCAAACACCTCGTTATCCAGTTTGTAGGATATTCCATCTCGCCGTCGCCAGCGAACATTCGGCGATAAAGCTAATCACTATCGTCACTCATCTTTTATCGTTCATCTTATCTCGTTTACATAGGATCCATTTTTTTTTCTCATCTGTTTTTTTTTTACATTGACTGAGATGGAAAATAAATGGAAGGTGTGCTCAAACGGAACTTTTTTGTTTGCACTGAGAGAATACATTACTCCTGCTAGAATTTGTAGTGTGGAAAAAAAGGACTGGTCTCTGTTCTTGTTTTCCGACGTTCGACCGCAAAGAGCGTCGAGCAGTTGAGTTTCGGTCTGATCATACACGGAGCATTTCTACTGGCCACTGGCGCGACGGAACTCGACAGGGGCGCGCGAGAGTAACGGGAAGAAAAAAATGCTTCCCGTCTAGCCGTGTCGCGCTCGCACTGTACTTTGAGCTTTGCGACGATGACGACTTTGTACGGGACAAAAAAAAAATCAAAGCGAGAGCTTTGAAGATTTTTTCTCTTTATTTTTACTCCGCTCTTTTTCGCAAAGCCCGGGTAGACGATGCACCGTCGTGTGCGTTGGGCGCACGGACCTTCTGAGGCGGAGGGTGTTTTTTTTCCTCTTTTTTCGTCGACGTACGTGTAAAATAGGTCTTTTTGGCCGGGAAAATTTCCGGCTCGGCGTTTGTGTCGATTGCTTAAAATTTCATACTTGGGGAGATTGGCTGCATGTATAAGTTTCAAGCATCTTACGATTCTAAAATGCTATTAAGCGGATAATTTATAATTTATAATTTATAATTTATAATTTATAATTTATAATTTATAATTTATAATTTATAATTTATAATTTATAATTTATAATTTATAATTTATAATTTATAATTTATAATTTATAATTTATAATTTATAATTTATAATTTATAATTTATAATTTATAATTTATAATTTATAATTTATAATTTATAATTTATAATTTATAATTTATAATTTATAATTTATAATTTATAATTTATAATTTATAATTTATAATTTATAATTTATAATTTATAATTTATAATTTATAATTTATAATTTATAATTTATAATTTACATCTATTCTTCGATCGAGCATGCATGATTTTTTTCAGGCATTATTTTCTTTGGGTTTTTACTAGTAACGGAATATGATATTGGAGTGCAGTTTAGGGGCTTTGCAAATATGTCGAAGCCCGTGGCCAATTTCTTTTCTTTTTTTTTTTTGTCTTCAAATAACATTTTTCCGGCGGGAGTGAAGAAAAGAAGCGACTTGGCAGCTCGACCAAGGACGAAGATCGTCGCGAAGTGGAAAAAGGATGGATGGCGCAATTTGCTTTCCGATTTCTCGCTCGGTTCGTCTCTCAGTAGTCGCCTGGAAAATAATGAAAATAAGAGAGAAGAGATCAGTCGCCGGAAGGGAACGAAAATAACTGCGGGATTCGAGTATATAGTATGACAGAAATGGAGTCAAGATCACTGCGGCAAATGTCACGCTCTCTTATGCCAGTGCCATTTATTATACCGTACCTTTTCCCATTGAAAACAAAATATATTAACTTCAATTTTCTTTCTTCAATTTTTGTCTGCAAATGGCTATTGAATCCCCTTTTTATTACCCGAACTGGTTGAATTATGCACTTTCCGGTTGAACAATTTTGCAAACGGATTTTGTTTCTTTCGCAAGATTTTAATTCCTCTCTTTTTTATATTTTTTAATTTCTTTTTGGATGGCAAGACGCCAGTATAGAATCAAAGATTCCTTGACTTCGCGCGTTATTACACAATAATAACGCGAACAAATATTACCATTTTTGTCTTCAATTTTCATCTACAAATCGTTATTGGATCTTCTTTACTTATGCATTTTTCGATTGAACAACTATGCAAACGGATATTTTTTTCGCAAAATTTTTATGATCGAAATTTCACGCGATTTCGAAATTTGTGAAAAAAAAAATCGTGGTAGCTCTAACTTGCGTACATATGTTGACCGATGGTCCTAAAACTGCGTACAAACATAATATTAAGATCAAATAGCTTTGGTATTGAATTCGGCCGAAATCTATCCAAGCGATTAGATTTCGTGGAATTTTGATTACTTTGAAAAATTACTAAAAACTGTCTAATTTGAATAAATATGGAGGTATCGAGTGCGTACGCGCTTTATTACACAATAACGCCAGAAAATGTTACTATCATTTTTTTTTCCTCAATTTTCATCTACAGATAACTACTGGATCTCCTTTTTATTATCTTACCCGATAGAATTATGCATTTTCCGGATGAATCACTTTGCAATCGAGTTTTTCCTCCAAAAATTTTCATTCCGCTATTAAAAAAACAAAAAAAAAAACAAAAAAAATCTTTTTAAACGGCAAGATGCAGGTTCAAAGACTGCCGGAGTTCCCGCGTTATTACCCAATCTTCGAGTTTACCGTGATCAAGGCTGCTCCCCCGAACTTCGGTTGATCATCAAATTACAGTGCCGTCGAGGCGTCTCGAGTAGTTGGTTAAACTACTCCGAGGGATGAAAGACATCACGGGCTGGCGAGGACCCTGTGTGTCCCGTCGAGTGCCGCTTCCACTTTCATTGCTCCTCTAGTGTCTACGACGAGATATACAGCTGATACAGAGCTCTCGAAAGATCGGACCGTAAGCTCGGGCTGATCGTCAATTTCCTTCATCCCCCTCCCCCCACCCAATTGCTTTTCCCCTTATCTTCCTCATCCAAAAAAAGCCGAAATCTGGTCTGGTGGAGTGCGATATTACGCGTGAGTTTCGGTGCAGAATAAGCTTCCCGGAAGTGCCGAGGAAAAAAGAAGAGCTTCGGAGAAAAAAGAAATTGTCGGAACTCTGGCCAAAAAGGATCTTCAAAAAGGATCGTTAATTCCGGAGGGAATCCTTGACCCGGTTTCCGGCGCCTCGCCAATACCCTCATACACAGACCCGATCTAGGGGAGAACGGGGCAAAATTGGACAGTGGGGTAAAATGGGACCGGCAAAACTGAATTTTCCAATCACTTTTCGATGCCCGTTTTGCCCCACATACCACCACCTCCGTCATCCAAAAAGTGATTAGAAAATTACGTTTTGTCCCATTATCCCATTTTGCCGATAACCTCATACATACTCCCCATGTAGGGAGAGAGTGGGGCAAAATGGAACAGTGGGACAAAACTCAATTTTCCAATACTTTTCCAATGCCCGATTTTATCCCAATGACACATCCGGATTTTGAAGCCCGTTTTGCCCCACTTACCACCTCCTCCATCATTTAAAAAGTGATTAGAAAATTGCGTTTTCCCCCATTATCCCATTTTGCCAATACCCTCATACATACTCCCGATGTAGGAGGAGAGCGGGGCAAAATGGAACAGTGGGACAAAACTCAATTTTCCAATACTTTTCCGATGCCCAATTTTGTCCCAACGATACATCCGGATTTTCAAGCCCGTTTTGTCCCACTTACCACCACCTCCATCATCCAAAAAGTGATTAGAAAATTGCATTTTGCCCCGTTATCCCGTTTTGCTGATATCCTTATACTCGGCGTCTCACCGATACCCTTATACTCGGCGTCTCGCCGATACCCTTATACGCGGCGTCTCGCCGATACCCTCATACGTACACCCCTGTGTAGAGCAGATCGGGTCAAAATGGAACAGTGGGGAAAAACTCAATTTTCCAATACTTTACCAATGACCAATTTTCTCCCAATGATAAATCCGGATTTTCAAGCCCGTTTTGCCCCACCTATCACCACCGCCATGATTCAAAAGTTACTGGAAAAATGCGTTTTGCCCCGTTACCCCGTATTGCCCCACTGTTCCATTTTGCCCCGTTTGCCTCTACGTAAGAAAACAGCTTCATCCCTCGTAAAGATAGATCCAACGATACGCCTTCTGCGGGTATACGAAGGAACGGAATTTTTCGTCGCTGTTTGGTAATATTGATTCCGAAGTGGCGAGAGGTCGAGGTGAAGAAGAGGAAGCGTGTGTGAGAGGTCATAGGTCGAACGAGATAGCCCAGAAATGAGTCGTTCGAGTTATAGGTAGGTATGCTTGTATAGAGGAAGATATACTATCTATGGCGTATACGGCATGTCGCGGACGGAAATGGAGTACAGCGAACCTATTTCTGGATGTTTCCCGAGCTGTTCGAAGCCATCGCTAGGGCTAAAGGCTCTCTCTCTCTCTCTTATCTCTGGCTGTGCATGTGTATATGCATGTATATATACTACGTAAGAGGGTTAGGAGCAGCGTGGAACCGAATCTAGGATACGACGAAACGGATGACTTGGCTGCGCTGATAGCGTGCAGTCTCCGATCCTCTTTTCGTTCTTCCAACGGTATATTTCTGTCTGGATGAAAGTGGGGCACTCGCAATTTTTTTTTCTCTTGTTTTCGTCGAATTTTTCAAGAAAAATTCAAATGAATTATTTTTTGCCTCCTCGTAGAGGAAGTTATGTTCGACTTGAACAAAATCGACGTTTTTACATATATGTATAATATAAGACGTTATATATAAGTACTGGACCAATCCTCCAAGTACTTGAATCACGTTTTGAAGTAGCAAGTACTTGAAGTACGTATTGAAGTAGCAAGTACTTGAAGTACGTATTGAAGCAGCAAGTACTTGAAGTACGTATTGAAGTAGCAAGTACTTGAAGTGCGTATTGAAGTAGCAAGTACTTGAAGCACGTATTGAAGTAGCAAGTACTTGATGTACGTATTGAAGTAGCAAGTACTTGAAGTGCGTATTGAAGTAGCAAGTACTTGAAGTACGTATTGAAGTAGCAAGTACTTGAGTACGTATTGAAGTAGGAAGTACTTGAAGTGCATATTGAAGCAGCAAGTACTTGAAGTACGTATTGAAGTAGTAAGTACTTGAATTACGTATTGAAGTAGCAAGTACTTGATGTACGTGTTGAAGTAGCAAGTACTTGAAGTACATATTGAAGCAGCAAGTGCTTAAAGTACGTATTGAAGTAGCCAGCGCTTGAAGTAGCAAGTTCTTGAAGTAGCCAGTGCTTGAAGTAGCAAGTTCTTGAAGTAGCCAGCGCTTGAAGTAGCAAGTTCTTGAAGTAGCCAGCGCTTGAAGTAGCAAGTTCTTGAAGTACTGAGCGCTTGAAGTAGCAAGTTCTTGAAGTACTGAGCGCTTGAAGTAGCAAGTTCTTGAAGTACTGAGCGCTTGAAGTAGCAAGTTCTTGAAGTACTGAGCGCTCAGTAGTTCTTTAGTACTGAGATATTGAACACTGGCAGAACTGAATTGCTGAAGTTCTAAGTACCTTCAATATGTATTTCGAGTATTTAGTGTATTTGCCCAGCTCTGCCACCTTAGTATCGTCCAACGATCAATATCAGCACCAATAAAGCGACTACAACAGCCTGCAATGTTTTCGAATGTTTCTGTTCTTAATGTGTTTTTTTTAGATAGGTTCTTTCAATTCGAACATCGCGTGAATTACCGGAAGAGCTGCAGGCATACGTGTGTCAGCAATGACGAAGTGAAGAGCGGACTAAAGATGAAACAGAAAACACGGTCGAATCCATAACTCATGGATAATGGAACATGATATCCTCAATCAAAAAGTATATGTTGATACAATCGCCAGTAACAACGTTGTTAATAATAAAAAATAACATCAGCATTTTTAACACATCTCTCCAGTAATGTTGCCATAAATCCTTAAAATAAGTACAACGAATTTCACATCGTCCAAAGATCAATATCAGCACCCATAAAACAACTACAACAGCCTTCAATATTTTCGACTATTTTTGTTGTTTAGGTCCGTTTTGTTCAGTTCGAACATCACGTGCATTGCCGAAAGAGCTGCAGGCATGCGTGCGCTCAGCAATGACGAAGTAAAGAGCGGACTAAAGGTGAAACAGAGAAAACACGGTCGAATCCATAACTCACGGATAATGGAACATTGTATCCTCACGTGAGTACTTTCGTGATGACCATGTATATTACATAGCTCTCGGCGAGTGCGTGGGTGAACGGGATAGGCATTGTTCGAGTGTTCGACGTGCACAGCAGCGCGCGGAGAGTACATAGGCGATGTTACATAGACGCACCCGCGTATCTCTCGTGTTTACAATTATCGATGCGAGTAGCTGTTAACAGAGGAGATAACGGCGTTTCGCCCTATCGCAAACCCATGGCCGACGTACGCGCGGGAATATTACGCCTGCGGGCACATTATTCCGCGTGTCGTCATCGCTCGATGATAATGTTAATAACACTCGGAAAAAGAATATCGCAGCAATTACCGCGACGACATTAAAGCTCAAGGCTCGGGGCTAATAGAGCCGTTTTAGGTAAACACGAGTGAATGGAGCTGAACAGTAAAATAGGAAAATTCATCACAACCCGAAGCCGAAATGTTGCCACTAGCGAATATTCGATTCCATCTCTGGCCATCCATTATCCGTTATTAATAATAATATACAACGTTTGATAATCAACTCGTTATTATCTCGATATTATTTAATTATTTGTCAAATTCATATTATCGTCTGCAGCAATTAGTCAAGATAACATTTTTTTTATATGCTGAAAAAATTATTTAATAATATAATTAGGGTTTTAACGTCGTTTATTTTTTTGGGGTTTTTTTTTAAGTCTCCTTTAATAACTGTAGCTTCCGTCCTGCAGATTACACCAGCGGGTTTTGTTCCAGGGTTTCTTCTCACCTTGCGAATAATACATTGCGTCCTCTCATCATACGGAATTCCCTTACATCAGCTAAAAATAATTGGAATAAAAAAGTCAGGCGAGAAGAAAACCCCAAGATTGAAGCCTGGGCGGGAGGGGGGGGGGGGGGGGGGTTGTGTGGATAGGATGAGGATTGGAGTTTAGGCAATTTCCGAGGCTCTTCCCCCTGGTGATGGTATCCCCTACAGCGGAATCCCTATAAATAAAATTCATCTATACAAGTGTGGTAATAACGCCGTTTGTTTATCTTTTCGATTTTTTAGTCTTCTTCAATAACTATAGCTTGCATCCTGCAACGAGTTTTATATTTTTACTTTACGAATAATACATTCCATCCTATCGTACTACGGTACGATACGATTGTAGGGTAAGTTGGGGTGATATGGCCGCGCGGGTGATATGGCCGTAATGTTTATTTTTAACTTAACGAACAGTTTTTAGAATATGCACAGTTTTTAGTATATGTAGATACAATACGATTGCACCGAAAGTTACAAGATTGTCTGTGCAAGGGTCAGTACGATATGCCCTTATGGCCATATCTTCCGCAATTTCCGGGTGACATGGCCACTAAAACCGTTTTCTTTTTAATTTGGCAAGTGAAACATTTGACGGAGGTAATTATTGTCTTTCCGTAGTTCACGTGGACAACATAAAATATACTAAGCCATGTTTTGTGCTCTAGGCCTAAACGAGCACCGTTATCACTATGGCCATATCAGCCGTGGTGTCCGGGTGATATGGCCGATCGCAAATATTTATTTACAGAGCTGCAATTAAATCACGCATCGGAAATACCGACTTTCAATATCTAATTATTCATTCAAATGGTCGGTAAAAGCCTTCGAGATTTTGTGCAAGTAAAATTTGATAGTTAAACTGCAACATGTCAAAAGTTTATGCACGTGTCTTTGGATTGCCTTAAATCAACTTGCAAATACCTTAAATCACTCATCCAAATAATCTCAAGTTCCGAAGTACTTAACTTCAATGTTTCTACAGTCGCATACGACCAAAAATTGAAGATTCTTCTTTTAACCTCAGACCTCAAATTCCTATTGTCAAAAAAACAAGCCGCTTCGCGGCTCGTTGGGGGCCTCCGCCCCCCAAACCCCCCGAAAAATGTCCCTTCGGGACATTTTGAAGGCACTCACAGATTCGTACGCACGTCGCGCTTCGCGCGCCCCGCGAATTGTCCGTGGTTTGCACACTGTGGTTTGCACACTGCAAACCACAAAAGCGGGGCAAAATGGGACAGTAAGCAAAACGCAAGATTCCAATCATTTTTGGATGTCCCATTTTGCCCTGTTGATACATCCGGATTGTCTGTCCCGTTTTGCCCCATTCTCCCATACAAAAATCATTGGAATATGGCGTTTCGCCCCACTGCCCCATTTTGCCCCGCTTTTCCCGACTGGTCGCGTGCGGCACTGGATGACTTCGGGGGACCGCTAGAGCGCGTGTGAGACCGACGCCAGCGCCGCAACGTAGAAACAGTTTTCTATTTTGACAGATATAATTGCGAGTGTTTTTTGACATATAATAATTATTGTTCATGAGTGATACAAAAATGTACTTGTGAATTATCGTGGATATCTTTAAATGTGTAAAGTGGAATCTTTATAGATTTTTTTAAATGTGATGTATGTAATGTGCGCGATGATTTCAGTGAAAAAAAATAATTAACTAAAAAACTTTTAAAAAGTGATTAACAGTTAACATAGTGATAATCGTGTAATATAATTGGATAAGAGGATGTCGTCCATTTATTTTTTTCATTTGTATCAACCAGACTTTTATGTTATATATTTTTTTCACTTATTTTGTAGTCGAAAAAAATATCACACATAACCTCCCAAATAGACAACTGTAAACATTTTTTGCAAAAACTTATTTACAGATGTCTAAATGATTCTAAATTTGGTGGGCCACTTCTTAACGATATAGTGAATGAAGACTGCGAAGGATATCTTCATTGGTTCGTAAGTTTTTAAGTTTGAGCATGGTACGGACGTCCGATGCGCAAACTTTGAAACTAAAAAGGAGATATTTAGGTGATAATTTATACTTAATTGCTTTAAAAAAGTATTATTAGTTATTTAAATTGTTTTAAACTTTCAGGGCTTCATGTCTGTGATACAGCGAAAGTATTGCCGCTAGGTATATTCAAATTCATCAATATGTATTGAAGCTGGAGCACGACACGGACGTCCGACCGACTAAAAGATTTATAAAAGGTTATTTTTTTATTTTTTTTAGCTATAATGTTAAAAACATAAACTTATATTTGTTTTATTGGTTTCAGATTCTCTAGGCTGTTTGTCAACGATACAACCAGACTACATAGCAAATTTTAGCTGCGTTGGTTGTTTCGTTGCAAAGATATATTGTGACACGGACGTCCGACAGGATGAAGATTTAGAAAATAGTCATTGCAATAGGCACTTCTTACGTGTAAGGAGTGAGTGCCTAAAAACACCATCGCCATATCACCCCACATACCCTAAAAAAAAAAAAAAAAAAAAATCACGCGTGACGGAAACCCCAGGATCGAAGCGTGCGAGGCTGGGGTTGTTCGATAGGGTGAGCGTCGGAGTTTAGGCAATTCCCCAGGCTCTCCCCCGGAGCCCTGGCATCCCCTGCATCGGAATCCGCCCCCCCCCCCGCGCCATCGATCGTTTTTTCTGGAAAAGTTCACCACCCGCTCTCGGCGTTTCTCCCTTCGGTCTCTCCGTCAGTCCGTGGGTGCGCGGGCTTTAATGCGGCCTTGGGGAGGGTTCGCCCCCCCGGAGATGATCCCTCACCGGAGCCCGATGCAAATCCAAGTGGCGTCGACGCGGCGTTCTCGTCGCATTCGTCGTCGTCGTCGTAGCGGGCGCTTCTCATCCGCTCTCGCAAACGCGTGGCTGTCGCTCGGCCCTCGCGGTTCTTCCTTCGCAGGGCTTTTCCCGTCATCCCCTTCCCCCCCCCCCCCGCGCCGCCATGCCCTGCACGACACGGCGCAACGTTTTGCGGATCGAGCGTACACGAGAAACTCCTCCATCCACTCGGCGCATCATCGAGATAAATGGGCCTTTGTGTCTCTCGCTGTGTCGCTCCCTCGAGCTGCCGCTACCGCTCCGCAGTAAATCGCACGCTGTACGTCCGCGCACCGCTTCGCGGGTACTTCGGGGCTTTGCATGTACACGTGGGGCTTTCCTCTCCGAGCCGGCTCGTCGCTACACTTTGTTTTTCATAATTTCTCGATTACACAAGTGTCGGAGAATATAAAGATATTATTACTACTGTTATTGTTATTGTATGTAAGTATGTACGTGTTTATTTGCTTTTGAGAATAAGTAAAATTGATTTTACAGCACGTAATAGATTAGTCTTGGCTTATTTGTTAATCATAAACGCGCGGATTTTACATCCGTCGATGACGAATTGGAAAATTGCATTTATCGAGGCACTGTCGCAAATTATTATTATTATTATTATTATTATTATTATTATTATTATTATTATTATTATTTTGGAGTCAGCTGTATCGATAAAAAATTCTTTTACTCGCGAAGTTTCCTCCGCGAGGGAGCGACAAATATAGAAAGTGCTTTCTCATAGACGAAGCTTTGCGAATAAAAGAACAATTATGGGAAAACCATATGAAAATTTCAATACACGACTTTTTTATTATCGTTATTATTATTATTAATGAAGTTCATTTTTTTGGGTGTAATTTTTCATATCACACATGAGCCTCAACTTTCTTTCTCGAACAAAACTTAAATCAGTTTTTATGCGGGCTCGGGTGAAATTGCTTTGAGAAAAAAAAAAAAAAAAAAAAATTCTCAACATTTTCTCGTGGTATGCAAAATGAGAGGCGGACGAGGGGGGGGGGGGGGGGGGGGGTGGCGTCTAGCACGAAACGGTCCGTGCCCGAGTACGTGTGCTGGGGAGGCGTCGAGTGAGCTGCTGATCCACGGGAACATTACGGTAAATGCTAGGGGTGTCGTGACATTACGACCACCCCCCCCCCCCCCCCCCCGCCCCCCGGCGTAATGTTCCGTACTTGGTTGAGAGGATCCGACGACTTTTCCAGTGCAGGAACTCTGCACGTGTGTGCGTTGCTCGTTTGAAAAAAGGAGCCGAGATCAACACGCTCTCGCATGCGTTTAAAACCCCACGTGTACACGCACTGCACAAGACGTAAAGGAGAGTGGGAACAGACGACATGTTTTTTTATTCTCCCGAGGAACGTTCCATTCCCGTTAAGCAGTATTTGCATAAACATATATAAATAATTTCATGAATCAATTATTTTTTCGGAAAATGTTTATTGTAGGCCCGAAAAGAGTTTTTGTATTGAATATTGTGCCGAGCGAAACCCCCGAATTCCGTGGATTTGAAAAGTTTGAAACTTACTTTCTGTAAATGAATAATAATTATTTTTATTATTATTCTTATTATTCTTATTATAAATAACTCCAAAAAGCAATTGGAATGTTGTGTCGGATTTAATTAACGGAAGTAATTTTGTTCATTACAGAAAATCCGAATTTTGAAACGAGAATAAAAAATACATCGTTCGCGTAATAACCAAAACAAAAATGTCATATCTACAATCAATTTTGGACCCGCAAGAGGCCTTTGAGCAGGGAAATGAAAATACATTTTTCAAACAATCGATCACATCTGCAAATACTTCATTCGACCCTTTCTTCAATTTTTGTTCTTATCTTTAAGGAACATTTTTGAAGTAACAATGTACGCGTCTGTGATTCGTCTAATTGAGTTCCGACCATATTGGAATTGCGAAGTGGTATTCCAAGAAAGTTAGTGATTAATTCGAATTCGGAAAATTAGTAAATGTCTTATTATACCGGATGTCGACGTAACGTATATTCAAAAGCCGAGTCCGCTTGCCGAAATACACACGTGCAACAACGTCGATTCAGCTGCAATCAAGTATCTCATGGAAGGTCAGCAAAACCGTTAATCAGGAAGTGCGTAAGCTGAAGAGGGGCGTCCCAAGATCGTCTGGAGTCTCGAGTCTCGTGAAACGTTTGATATAAGTGATTTTGAAGCAAGACTACCTCGTCAGTCGCGCTCATACCATAGACATACCGGTACTTGCTCTTCTTTTTTTCCTTCCTATTCACCATGATAAGCGCGCCAATTTCTCGTCTTATAATTTTTATTCTTGTTATCGAATCAATCAACTCGACTCTCATATCAACGACGTCGGCAAAATCTGAGGACGAGTGCAAACCTATCGTTGACAAACCGACCGTAACACGTTTGAAAAAATATCTCTTCTGTGAATACGACAAAAGGGAAAGAACAATTATACCGTCCGAAAATGGTACTACGTATGTTGCTGTAGCATACGCACCGAATTTAGCTAATTTTGTAAGTTTCACATAATGATAAATAATCATAATCATAATCATAATCATAATCATAATCATAATCATAATCATAATCATAATCATAATCATAATCATAATCATAATCATAATCATAATCATAATCATAATCATAATCATAATCATAATCATAATCATAATCATAATCATAATCATAATCATAATCATAATCATAATCATAATCATAATCATAATCATAATCATAATCATAATCATAATCATAATCATAATCATAATCATAATCATAATCATAATCATAATCATAATCATAATCATAATCATAATCATAATCATAATCATAATCATAATCATAATCATAATCATAATCATAATCATAATCATAATCATAATCATAATCATAATCATAATCATAATCATAATCATAATCATAATCATAATCATAATCATAATCATAATCATAATCATAATCATAATCATAATCATAATCATAATCATAATCATAATCATAATCATAATCATAATCATAATCATAATCATAATCATAATCATAATCATAATCATAATCATAATCATAATCATAATCATAATCATAATCATAATCATAATCATAATCATAATCATAATCATAATCATAATCCTCTTCGCTGTCTTCTCTCAGAACGAACTGTCCGGTAATCTGGAACTTGTTGGATCGATGGTCGCAGTAAGTTTTAATATCACGAATCTTAAACGATGTGAATTGATAAAACAAATATTATCTGAAACAAAAGTTTTTCTTTCATTTGGTCTAAAGGAGTGGAACGACGAGGATCTAAAGTGGGAACCTTCTTCATTCGACAATATCTCGTCGTTTTTTACGCTCAGCGATAAAATCTGGGTTCCTGACATAGCAGTTCTGAGCGCGTTCGTCTTGTTTAAACTCCTTATTATATAAAACTATAATAGGCACAATTGCATTACATAAATAATGTGACATTCGTTGCGTAACTCTCGCAGAGGTAACGAAGACTCGAATGAGTACGGTCTTCCAGGCGCAATGTGCAATGTTCACGAAGATGGAATGACATTGTGTACATTCGACGCTCGCCACACCATAAGATGTCAGACAGACTTTACCAATTGGCCTTACGATCGACAAAACTGCAGCCTCGTAATTTCATCATGGTCGCAGACACAGGAGAACATACGCTTCATGGAGCAAGTTAACGAAACTGTACATTTCCAAATTTTTTTAGAAATACAAAATAGAGTAAAAATGCATGATACAATGATTCAATAATTATAGTTATATATGCAATTCTTCCAATCAAACGAAAAATGGCAATTGACCGGGTCCCGAGTCTTCTACGATCAGAGAAAATCCTTTTTCGTTGAAAACGCCACCTCTTCGAGACTCTCGATGGACTTCATATTGGACAGAGTTCACAATCAGCTGAGCCGAAGATACATTTCTCCCGCCATAAGTATGTACTCTCGTCCGTCTATATTACATGCAATTATGATTGATTTGATTACCTATGATTCATAAAAATTCTTTTATTATTTTCTTTCCGAAAGTCATGACGGTTTTAACGCTGACCACTCTCTGGCTAGATCCGGGATCAATCGAACGTCTGACAGTCGCGTACCTCAATCCCGTCATCCATCTGCTTTGTATAAAGAATCTTCACTGGGCTCTGCCTCACAACGGTTCCACGGTTCCCGGCTTGCGTGAGTATTTCTTGGATTCTCACACTGAGAAAAATAAATGGTTGATTTAAGCAAATGCCCGTTGATATACGTTCAAAGGTGTATTTTGTTGGTATAACAAATGTGTTTGTTTCAATCGACAAATTTTGAATAAATTGAAGCACATAATCGTTTAACAAAACAATGCTTTATTTGTATCAAACAAATAACAGCTTCGAACGTATGTCACCGCGACTTTTGGTTAATCGGACCAATTTTTTTTTCTCAGTGCATTTGTCAAAAAAACGAGAATAAGAACACGATGCGAATGATCCCTCAGTGCTGTTCTACGCCAACTCGTTGGTACTCGCGACGATCGCGCTCCTCCTTACGTTCTGCCTGGGAAAGATACGAGAGACGAAGACTCCGCCGCCCGGATGGATCACCTCGTTGACGGCCTCCGTACTGCGAACCAGGGCCGGCCAAATTTTCCTACTGTGCATGCTCGATCCCAAGGCGGCTGCCCAGATCGAACCCGACGCCAATGACGCTGGCGATCTAGTGACCTCTGCCCCGAGGCAACCCGACTGGGCTTACTTCACCATCCTGTGCGGTTGGATCGCGTTCTCGAGCTTCTTATTCGTCTACGCGATACTCTACGCGGTTCTCGTACCGAATTCGTCGATGAGAACTCCGATAACGGATATCCTCCACATCTACAACGAGCCGACTCAATAATTTTTAATCTCTTTAATGTTGTCGAATATTTTGTTTTGTTTTTAGTTCTATGCGTTACGATGCCATTTCTTGTATGTCGCGTTGAACTTTGCAGTAACGGTAACACGAAGCTTTTGAATACTCGATGAGTGGACAGCTAGTTGCTATTATTTTACAACTCTTCTGCATATACTTAATCTGTAGGGTGAGCGTGGCCGAGTGGATCGGCGCACGCTTCACACGCAGTAGGCCCGGGTTCGATTCCCGGCAAACACCAAGAATTTTCTGTGGTGTTTTTATCTGCGTAAAAGTGGTTCGGAACCCACTATAATAGTAGGTCCAGAGGAAAGGACCAGCGCCTCGGTATGGGAAACCGAAAGATTGGGAAAAGTGTCGCGGGTTCGATTCTCGAGACTGAAGTCCCGTAGGTGAAAGGAAAACGGACAGGGACGTAGCTCCGGAGATAGGACGTACGAACTACGACTATATCCGTATGTCTGGGACTACTGACACCTGACGGGGCGAGACGAAGTTCCGGGCCCAAGAATCGAACCGGCGACAACGGATAAGGAAGGAGGAGGAAAAGTGAAGGAACACGTAACCCTTAGGGGATCGGTGTAAACACACAATATACTTAATCTGTAACAACTGGCGGCTAAAACCAAATCCACGGAAATCCCAATTAATAATCTTTAACCATAGAATCAACCTACTCTCTCCAAAAATCAACATGTATAATATCGACATTGCACCGAAACAACGAACAAAATATCTTGGAATCTACATAGAACAAAAACTCAACTTCAACTTCCACCTCCAGCAATGTAAAATAAAAACAGCGTCCAGAGCCGCACACTTCAGAAGCATCACGTTTAAAAACCAAGACACCCGAATCCAACACGTCTCGCAAATCTACAAATGCATATGTCGCCCGATTATGGAGTACGGCCACCCGATATTCTCAAACTGCAAAAAAACAGCAGTACAAAAAAAAAATAAGAACCGCCGAAACAAGCGCACTCGACGTCTGCAAACCCTCTCTTCAATCCACGATACTCTCTGCTATACGAAAAAACCGGAATAATACCAATTACAAATAGACTGAAAGATCTCACCCAGCGATTTGCTTGTAAAAACTTAGAGAACATCGAACCACTGTGCATCCAACGACCAACACACATCATCACTACGCATAAATACCCTACTCACACCATACACGAAACCCTCAAAAGAATGTACGACGAAAACCACACTTAAAAACTAGCTCATTGTCGCACACTTACATACACTAACCCAAACTCATTCTGTCCTACATAAATCACAGATACCTAGATAAACCAAAGAAACTCTTGAGCTGAAGGACCAAGGTCGATGGCTCGTTAGCTGATAATGTTACCATACATTCATGTAATCACCAAGCCAAATGTAACATACTTGAACGATCGAGAAGCAATGTAACATTTCGCTAATAAATTACTTGTACTACTACTTAATCTGTATATCAAACCGATTTCGGTTTTCTTCTTATTAATTTTAGGATACATCTGTACAGGTTGTAATCTTCACCTGGAAAAATTTATGTTATTCTCATTTCTCCCCTTCAGATTTATTTTTATTTTTTAATTCGTAAAAAAATTCTTATCATCGTTATCGTTCTCATAATCCCGATGTAGTGGGTTGCACAGGGCACAGTAAATGTACGATTATCGTCACTTTTCGTCGGTAAAACCGGAAATTCCAGCAGCCGCTTAATGTTCAATTAATGTACAATCAATTTTGGACCTGCAAGAGGCCTTTGAGTAGGGAAAAGAAAATAAATTTTTCAGATAATCGATCACATCTGCAAATACTTTATTCGACTCTTTCTTCAATTTTATTCTTATCTTTAAGGAACATTTTTTGAAGTAACGATGTACGCGTCTGTGATTCGTCTAATTGAGTTCGGACCATGTTGGAATTGCGTAGTGGCTGGTATTCCAAGAAAGTCGGTGATTTATTCGAATTCGGAAAATTAGTAAATGTCTTATTATCCCGGATGTCGACGTAACGTATATACGTTACGTCGAATATTCAAAAGCCGAGTCCGCTTGCCGAAATACACACGTGCAACAACGTCGATTCAGCTGCAATCAAGTATCTCATGGAAGGTCAGCAAAACCGTTAATCAGGAAGTGCGTAAGCTGAAGAGGGGCGTCCCAAGATCGTCTGGAGTCTCGAGTCTCGTGAAACGTTTGATATAAGTGATTTTGAAGCAAGACTACCTCGTCAGTCGCGCTCATACCATAGACATACCGGTACTTGCTCTTCTTTTTTTCCTTCCTATTCACCATGATAAGCGCGCCAATTTCTCGTCTTATAATTTTTATTCTTGTTATCGAATCAATCAACTCGACTCTCATATCAACGACGTCGGCAAAATCTGAGGACGAGTGCAAACCTATCGTTGACAAACCGACCGTAACACGTTTGAAAAAATATCTCTTCTGTGAATACGACAAAAGGGAAAGAACAATTATACCGTCTGAAAATGGTACTACGTATGTTGCTGTAGCATACGCACCGAATTTAGCTAATTTTGTAAGTTTCACATAATGATAAATAATCATAATCATAATCATAATCATAATCATAATCATAATCATAATCATAATCATAATCATAATCATAATCATAATCATAATCATAATCACAATCACAATCACAATCACAATCACAATCACAATCACAATCACAATCACAATCACAATCACAATCACAATCACAATCACAATCACAATCACAATCACAATCACAATCACAATCACAATCACAATCACAATCACAATCACAATCACAATCACAATCACAATCACAATCACAATCACAATCACAATCACAATCACAATCACAATCACAATCACAATCACAATCACAATCACAATCACAATCACAATCACAATCACAATCACAATCACAATCACAATCACAATCACAATCACAATCACAATCACAATCACAATCACAATCACAATCACAATCACAATCACAATCACAATCACAATCACAATCACAATCACAATCACAATCACAATCACAATCACAATCACAATCACAATCACAATCACAATCACAATCACAATCACAATCACAATCACAATCACAATCACAATCACAATCACAATCACAATCACAATCACAATCACAATCACAATCACAATCACAATCACAATCACAATCACAATCACAATCATAATCATAATCATAATCATAATCATAATCATAATCATAATCATAATCATAATCATAATCATAATCATAATCATAATCATAATTCTGTTCGCTGTCTTCTCTCAGAACGAACTGTCCGGTAATCTGGAACTTGTTGGATCGATGGTCGCAGTAAGTTTTAATATCACGAATCTTAAACGATGTGAATTGATAAAACAAATATTATCCGAAACAAAAGTTTTTCTTTCATTTGGTCTAAAGCAGTGGAACGACGAGGATCTACAGTGGGAACCTTCTTCATTCGACAATATCTCGTCGTTTTTTACGCGCAGCGAGAAAATCTGGGTTCCTGACATAGCAGTTCTGAGCGCGTTCGTCTTGTTTAAACTCCTCATTATATAGAACTATAATAGGCACAATTGCATTACATAAATGATGTTACATTCGTTGCGTAACTCTCGCAGAGGTAACGAAGACTCGAATGCGTACGGTCTTCCAAGCGCATTGTGCTATGTTCGCAAAAATGGAATTACATGGTGTGCATTCAACGCTCGCCTCACCATAAGATGTCAGACAGACTTTACCAATTGGCCTTACGATCGACAAAACTGCAGCCTCGTAATTTCATCATGGTCGCAGACACAGGAAAACATACGCTTCATGGAGCAACTTAACGAAACTGTACATTTCCAAATTTTTTTAGAAATACAAAATAGAGTGAAAATACATGATACAATAATTCAATAATTATAGTTATTTATGCACTTCTTCCAATCAAACGGAGAATGGCAATTGACCGTGGCCCGAATCTTCTACGATCAGAGAAAATCCTTTTTCGTTGACAACGCCACCTCCTCGAGACTCTCGATAGACTTCATATTGGACAGAGTTCACAATCAGCTGAGCGGAAGATACATTTCTCCCGCCATAAGTATGTACTCTCGTCTGTCTATATTACACGCAATTATTATTGATAACCTATGATTCATAAAAATTCTTTGATTATTTTCTTTCCGAAAGTCATGACGGTCTTAACGCTGACCACTCTCTGGCTAGATCCGGGATCGATCGAACGTCTGACAGTCGCGTACCTCAATCCCATCATCCATTTGCTTTGTATAAAGAATCTTCACTGGGCTCTGCCTCACAACGGTTCCACGGTTCCCGGCTTGCGTGAGTATCTCTTGGATTCTCACACTGAGAAAAATAAATGGTTGATTTAAGCAAATGCCCGGTGACACACGTTCAAAGGTGTATTTTGTTGGTACAACAAATGTATTTGTTTCAATCGACAAATTTTGAATAAATTGAAGCACATAATCGTTTAACAAAACAATGCTTTATTTGTATCAAACAAATAACAGCTTCGAATGTATGTCACCGCGACTTTTGGTTAATCCGACCAATTTTTTTTCTCAGTGCATTTGTCAAAAACAACGAGAACAAGAACACGATACGAATGATCCCTCAGTGCTGTTCTACGCCAACTCGTTGGTACTCGCGACGATCGCGCTCCTCCTCACGTTCTGCCTGGGAAAGATACGAGAGACGAAGACTCCGCCGCCCGGATGGATCACCTCGTTGACGGCCTCCGTACTGCGAACCAGGGCCGGACAAATTTTTCTACTGTGCATGCTCGATCCCAAGGTGGCTGCCCAGATCGAACCCGACGCCAACGACGCTGGCGATCTTGTACCCTCTGCCCCGAGGCAACCCGACTGGGCTTCCTTCACCGTCCTGTGCGGTTGGATCTCGTTCTCGAGCTTCTTATTCGTCTACGCGATACTCTACGCGGTTCTCGTACCGAATTCGTCGATGAGAACTCCGATAACGGACATCCTCCACGTCTACAACGAGCCGATTCAATGATTTCTAATCTCTTTAATTAATGTTGTTGAAGATTTTGTCTTGTTTTTAATTCTATGCGTTACGATGCCGCTTCCTGTATGTCGGGTTGAACTTTGCAGTAACGGTAACGCGAAGCTTTTTAATATTCGACGAGTGCACAGCTAGTTGCTATTATTTTACAACTCATCTGCATATACTTAATCTGTATCTCAAACCGATTTCTCTTTTCTTCTCATTAATTTTAGGATACATCTGTACGGGTTGTAATATTCACCTGGAAAAATTTAGGTATTTCTCATTTCTCCCCTTCAGATTTATTTTTATTTTTTAATTCGCAACAAAATTCTGATCCTCGTTATCGTTCTCGTAATCGCGATGGAGTGAGGTTGCACAGGGCACAGTAAATATACGATTATCGTCACTTTTCGTCGGTAAAACGGGAAATCCCAGCAGCCGCTTAATGTTCAATTAATGTAAGTAATTTAAGCAAATTTCAAGTGCCGGTACTTGAAACTTACAATTTATTTTAACGACATGTGAAACGACTCAGTCGGTAACCAAAATCTGTAATGAATGCGACTCAGAGACCGTAGACTTTTCGGGAAAAAGCAAAGCATTAGCGGATGTACAATTTAATACCGCGTCCGATGATGCTTCCATTTTATCCGAAACGTCATCCGATTTTAAATGGCATTGATTCAAAAAATGCATCCATCTCCCTCGCACTCATATGTCACGTGGTACATCTTTCACATGGCCTTAACACTGTATCTTTGAACGCACGTCATCGCGTCTTGGTTGATCCAACAATTTCTTTTTCTCAGTATATCGTTTCACGAGCCATTGGTTGGATTAGCCGCGTTTGCACTAATTGAGAAAATTGAGGGACATGAGTATACCCGCAGCTACATGGATGATGACGTGCACAACACTCATACTGAGTGATCCGGTCGGAATTGTGTTGAGACTCAACGTCGCAGAACACGAGGAAGACACTGAGGAGAGCGAAAATAACGTACGAGCTGTGCACAGCCCAAAGGATCGTACTTGGCAACGATTAGCCACGATCCTCGAGTGGAAAAGCTTCGCTTCGTTGTTTTTACTAATACTGGCGTGCTCGCTATTGTCTTGCTAGCGAGCGAACGGATTGGTCATCATATCTCTTGTGCTACTGGTACTGTGCTACTGGTACTGTGCTACTGGTACTGTGCTACTGGTACTGTGCTACTGGTACTGGCCAAGAAAAGTAACGAGAATAAAAAATACATCGTTCGCATAAAAAACAAAACAAAAACGTCATATCTACAATCACACCTCGGACCTGTAAAAGCACTTGAGCTGGGAAAAGGACT
Organism: Ichneumon xanthorius; assembly: GCA_917499995.1. NCBI lineage: Eukaryota > Metazoa > Arthropoda > Insecta > Hymenoptera > Ichneumonidae > Ichneumon > Ichneumon xanthorius. The sequence goes on along the minus strand of OU824205.1, from coordinate 10,406,176 downwards.
ACATTTTTCAAACGATATATCGCATCTGCGAATATTTCTTTCCATCCCACCCTCCATTTTTTTCTTTTCTTTGAGGTACCTTTTTAAGTGACGATGCACGCATCTGTGATTCATCTAATTGAGTTCCGGTCTTGTTGGAATTGCAACGTGGCTGATGTTTCAAGAATGACGGCAATGAATTCGAGTTCGGAAGAGTAGTAAATGTCTTATTAATACAATGAGAGAAGGATCTAATATGACTATAATCGTTATATATAGTTTAATATAGTATTAACTATATAGTCATATAGTTAATACTATATTAAAGATATTATAGACTATATAGTATTAACTATATAGTCATATAGTTAATATGACTATATCGCTTGAGAGTTATTAACATAGCACATAGTAGTAGGGAACTAGGGCGCCACCTATGATAGGAAACAATATATCGCATCCGCAAGTATATCTTTCCATGCACCCTTCCATTTTTTTTTCTTTTAGGGCAGGTGGTACAGACTCAGTCGGTAACAAATCGCCTTCCCTGTTTTCTCCAAAACGATTGATACGACGAGCAAAAGCAAATTAGGTTTTCATACTTATGTCTATTGTCTACAAAAACTTCATTTGATTCTGGTCGAAGCATCAATCATCACGGAGAAAATAGGGAAAGCGATTTGTTACCATCGGAGCATCGATACGTATGTATCACATGCCCTTAAGGTACCTTCTGAATCACTTCAAAAGTTGACGATGTACGCATCTGTGATGCGTATATCTAATTGGGTTCCGGTCTTGTTGGAATTGCATTTGGAATTCAACTAATTCGACCAATTAGTTGGAATTCTACTAATTCGACCAATTAATTGGAATTCAACTAATCCGACCAATTAATTGGAATTCAACTAATTGGGTTCCGGTCTTGTTGGAATTGCATTTGGAATTCAACTAATTCAACCAATTAGTCGGAATTCAACTAATTGGGTTCCATTCTGGTTGGAATTGCGAAACGGTTGATATTCCAAGAAAGACGGCAATGAATTCAAGTTCGGAAAAGCAGTTATTGTGTTGTTAATATGTAATGAGTATTATTTCGATGTTAAGAATCGTTAGAAGCCGAGTCCGCTTACCGAAATACGCGCGTGCAACAACGTCGATTCAAATGCACATCAAGTATCTCATGGAAGGTCAGCAAAAGCGTTAATCAGGAAGTGTGTAACCTGGAGAGGGGCGTCCCGAGATCATCTGGGGTCTCGAGTCTCGCGGGACGTTTGATATAAGTGATTTTGAAGCAGGCGGAGGCCTACCTCGTCAGTCGTGCCGATACCATAGTCATACCGGTACTTGCGCTCCTTTTCTCACTTCCTATTCACCATGATGGGCGGGCAAATTTTTCGTCGTATCATTTTTTTTCTTATTATCGTATCGATCAACGCGACTCTCTCATCGACCACGTCAGCGAAATCCGAGGTCGAGTGCAAACCTATCGTTGAAAAATCGACTATAATACGTTTGAAAAAATATCTCCTCTGTGAATACGACAAGAGGGAAAGAACAATTATACCGACCGAAAATGGTACTACGTATGTTGTTCTACAATTCGCACCGAAATTAACAAGTTTTGTAAGTTACACAACAACAATGATGACGATTATGACAATAATAATAATAATAATAATAATAATAATAATAATAATAATAATAATAATAATAATAATAATAATAATAATAATAATAATAATAATAATAATAATAATAATAATAATAATAATAATAATAATAATAATAATAATAATAATAATAATAATAATAATAATAATAATAATAATAATAATAATAATAATAATAATAATAATTCTTTTCGTTGTTTTCTCTCAGGACGAAGTTTCCGGTAATCTGGACCTTTTTGGATGGATGTACGCAGTAAGTTTTTGATATCACGAATCTTAGACGAAAATATTATCCGAAAGAAAAGTTTTTCTTTAATTTGGCCTCAAGCAGTGGGACGACGAGGATCTAAAGTGGGAATCGTCTTCGTTCGAAAATATCTCATCGCTTTCTATACACAGCGAGAAAATCTGGGTTCCCGACATAGCAGTTCTGAGCGCGTTCGTCTTGTTTAAGCTTCTCATTATGTATAACTATAATAGGCACAATTGCATTACATAAATGATGTTGCATTCCTTGCGTAACTCTCGCAGAGGTAACGAAGACTCGAATGAGTACGGTCTTCCGAGCACATTGTGCCACGTTCGCCAAACCGGGATGATAGTGTGCGCACTCCAAATTCGCCACACTGTAAGATGTCAGACAGATTTTACCAATTGGCCTTACGATCGACAAAACTGCAGTCTCGTAATTTCATCGTGGTCGCAGACTCAAGAGAACATACGCTTCGTGGAGCAAGCTAATGAAACTGTACATTTCCTAATTTTTTAGAACACAAAATAGTGAAAATACATAATTCGATTATTCAATAATTGTAGGTATTTATGACCTTGTTCCATTCCAACGGAGAATGGCAATTGGCCGTGTCGCGAGTCTTCTACGATCAGAGAAAATCCTTTTTCGTCGAAAACGCCACCTCCTCGAGACTCTCGATAGACTTCATATTGGACAGAGTTCACAATCAACTGAGCGGAAGATACATTTCTCCCGCCATAAGTATGTACTCTCGTCTGTCTATGTTACACGCAATTATTATCGATTACTTATAATTCATAAAAATTCTTTGATTATTTTCTTTCCGAAAGTCATGACGGTCGTAACGCTGACCACTCTCTGGCTAGATCCGGGATCGATCGAACGTCTGACAGTCGCGTACCTCAATCCCGTCATCCACCTGCTTTGTATAAAGGATCTTCACTGGGCGCTGCCTCACAACGGTTCCACGGTTCCCGGCTTGCGTGAGTATTTCTTGGATTCTCCCACTGAGAAAAATAAATGGTTGAATTAAGCAAATGACCGGTGACATACGTTCAAAGGTGTATTTTGTTGGTACAACAAATGTGTTCGTTTCAATCGACAAATTTTGAATAAATTGAAGCACATAATCGTTTAACAAAACAATGCTTTATTTGTATCAAACAAATAACAGCTTCGAACGTATGTCACCGCGACTTTTGGTTAAGCGGACCAATTTTTTTTCTCAGTGCATTTGTCAAAAACAACGAGAACAAGAACACGATGCGAATGATCCCTCAGTGCTGTTCTACGCCAACTCGTTGGTACTCGCGACGATCGCGCTCCTCCTCACGTTCTGCCTGGGAAAGATACGAGAGACGAAGACTCCGCCGCCCGGATGGATCACCTCGTTGACGGCCTCCGTACTGCGAACCAGGGTCGGCCAAATTTTTCTACTGTGCATGCTCGATCCCAAGGTGGCTGCCCAGATCGAACCCGACGCCAACGACGCTGGCGATCTTGTGCGCTCTGCCCCGAGGCAACCCGATTGGGCTTACTTCACCATCCTGTGCGGTTGGATCTCGTTCTCGAGCTTCTTGTTCGTCTACGCGATACTCTACGCGGTTCTCGTACCGAATTCGTCGATGAAAACTCCGATAACGGATATCCTCCACGTCTACAACGAGCCGATTGAGTAACTTTCAATCTCTTCATTCGATGTCGTCGAATCTTTTTTTTCTGTTTTCAATTCTATACGTTACGACGCCGCTTCCGGTATGCCGCGTGCAACGCTCATCTCGCAGCAGGAAGCGCTGACAATAGCAGCGCCGTTTTTGTTAACGGAAACTTTGCAGTAACGGTAACAGGAAGCTTTTGAATATTCGAGGAGTGAAGAGCTAGTTGCTATTATTTTACAATAACTCATCTGCATATGTTTAATCTGTATCTAAAGCCGATTTCTTGTTCTGTTAATTAATTCTAGGATTCATCTATACAAGTCATACATCTATATGTATAGATTTATAACTAACGTTACTCTGACGATAACAGGAAGCTTTTGAATATTCGAGGAGTGAAGAGCTAGTTGCTATTATTTTACAATAACTCATCTGCATATGTTTTATCTGTATGTAAAGCCGATTTCTTGTTCTTTTCATTAATTCTAAGATTCATCTGTACAAATTATACATCTATACATATACATCTATATGTGAATGTCTAAAATCTCAGCCGCTATAAATCGGCACCTATTGTCCAAGCGGAGTCAACCGCGAAGTGCGTAAACAAGGTGACGCGGAACGCTCAGCGTGACACGAAGAGAGAGCGATAACGAAAGGGCGACAGTTCGTACCGAGACCGATAGTATGGAAGACCTATCCTGTATCGACATAGTTTGCTCCAAATAAATTATTTTTATTAAAGTTTTCAACTTTGTTCGGTTCCCTCACGTATACAGGTTGCAATTTGGAAAAATCTGGAAAAATTTATCTCCCATTTTATACCCTTCAGATATATTTTGATTTTTTATTTCGTGACAAAGTTCTGATTCTCGCAATCGTTCTCATAATCGCGATGGAGTGAACTTTCGCAGGACACGGTAAATGTACAATTATCTTCACGGCTATGCAGATAAGCTCTAATAACTCGTTGGGAGTCCGGTCGTCCGATCCCACACGTGGGACGAATCCAATGCAAATAAAAACCCACCGAAGTGGTGTTTTCATAAAAGTTGACGCGAAGGCATTAATCAGGAAGTGCACAACGTAACGCGAAGAGGGGGGCGAACCTGAGATCATCTGCAGTGTCGAGGTTTCTGTGTCATTTTTTTTCCGCGCTACTAGTGTAGACTCGCGAGCCAGTCGTTTCGATACCGTGCGGTAAGGTAGTGGCTTTTCGTCGCGATGTATAAACTCGCTGTAATACTAGTCTTATTAATAAAGTTTACACTTTTATCATCGATCTCCATGGACTGGGAGATGGAGTGCAAAAAGTCCGAGATAGTATCGCCGCACAAACAGCTCAAATCGTATCTCTTTTGTGAATACGATCCTTGGAGTTTATCGGCGATCAATGACAAAAATGGGACGGACGTCTACATTGGCTTGGCACCGACATTGGCTAATTTCGTGAGTTCGATCTGGACAAACGAACAAAACTCTATTCGCCGATGATCGTGTTTTGTTTTTGGTCTCTTTAGGACGAAGATGACGGTAATCTGCAAATTTTCGGGTGGATGATCACTGTAAGTGCATTGGTATTAAGGGGATGCTGGAACTGTTTTTTTTTCTTTTTCAACCTGTTTTACCGACGGCCGTAGACAATTTTTCAGATACGACTTAGCATTGTTAATATGCGCCAAATCATGGAGGATTATGATATTGACATAAACGCTTCGGTGTGGGGTCGAATTTTGATCGAAAACTTACAAGGAATTAAAAAAAAACTAATATTATAGTTTGCCAAAGTGCATGAACGTAGTGTTACGATTGACGCACAGGTGGCTCTGAATCGTGTCCTACGCAGTAAAAAATAATATTGTAAAAATAATTTTGGTAAATGAGTGACAAAATCATTTTGTTTGTCACTTATTTGAATATACGAACCTGTCCTTTTAGTGTGTACTTTTGTTTGTAAAACTGGACAATTAACAACAAAAAAAAATTGTGGACGTTTGTGGACAATAAGTTGTTGTAAAAAATCCAAACTTGGTCATGTTGGTTTTCGCGACAATTTGTAATGTTCGACTTTCTTTATTTCTCGGTAGATTTCGACCGAAATTCGAGCGCACGCCAAATCGTTTATGTTATTAGTACAGTCCTGTAAAATTTGAAGCATACCCGTCGCAAAGTAAAGACGAATGGTGAAAACTAAGAAATCCCCTTAATTGTGAAGTATGTATAATAAAAAATTAAAACATCGTTGTTTTATGAGCAAGAGTTGGATGGACCCGCAACTCAGGTGGAATCGCAGCTCCTTCGATAACGTTCGCATGCTACGAATAGAAGCTTACGAAGTGTGGAGGCCCGAGATAGCCGTTCTTAGCGCGTGAGTGTCCTTAGATGCGTCAACAGGAAATTATTTTAAAAATTAAGAAATTTAATGATCGTTATTGATCAGAGGAAATGAAGATACGAATGAGTACGCTGATCCTTCGCAAGTCTGTTACATTTTGCGTCGTGGAAGGGTAATTTGTGTACCAGAGGTACGACACACGATAAGATGCCAGACCGACTTCACCCAATGGCCTTTCGACCGTCAAAACTGCACCCTCGTATTTTCGACTTGGTTGCGCACGAATGAACACATTCGTTTCATCGACAGAGACAATGACACGGTATTTAAATCACGACTCATTGTCGACACGTTGGAGTTGAAAAGTAGTAATTTGCGATACAAGTGCGGTAAAGCGAACTTGTACTGACTGCGAGTTTTACTTCACAGTCCGCGTATGATGTTCGCCACACCGCACTAGTATCGTGTGACATTTTCTGTAACGGATGCAGGAGAAGTGCTACTCTGTGCCTGCTGATTGTGGCGCTGTACAGCCAGCGTGCGTAAAGTACGAGAAGCGTGCGTAAAGTACGACAAGCGTGCGTAAAGTACGAGAAGCGTGCGGTAAAGTAAAATTGGCCCGATGTGCGCATTCGACGGGTATTTACAGTGCACTTGGCTGTAAAGCGCCACTTACGCCACTCTCGACAGGCACGAAAAGTAGCACTTTTCGTACACGAGTCACATGAATCTTCAATAAACCGTGATACTTCCAGATCGTTATGGATTTCTTCCGACCCAACGGAGAATGGACATTTACGGCCTCCAGAGTATTCTACGACCAGCGGAAGTCGATTTTGTCCAAGAGCCCGGGTGTCACTTCGCCGAGACTGTCGATAGACTTTATAGTCGATAGAGTGCACAATCAACTTAGCGGAAGATACGTTTCACCGACTATAAGTAAGACTAATCATATCAACCGCTTTTAGTAGTCCCATTTTACTTAATTTTTTTTTAATGATCAAAAAATTAAAAAAAATCCCTTAGTCATGATGGCCTTGACCTTGACTACGCTGTGGCTGGATCCAAGATCTGTCGAGCGGCTCGCCGTTGCCTCTGTCAATCCTATGATTCATCTGCTTTGCATACAATCTCTTCACGCGATTCTGCCCCACAACGGATCGACTGTGCCCAGCATACGTTAGTATTTCTTCACTGGGAAAGATTAATTGTTGGATTGAGCAAATGCGCTGTGACACACGTTCAAAGGTGTACAACGAAAATGTTCGTTTTGGAAAATTTTGGTTGATACATAGAAAATGTTTGTTTTGGAAAAAAAAAATTTCAAAAATTTTGGTTGGTACAACGAAAATGTTTTGTTTTGGAAAAAAAAAAATGAAAAATTTTGTTTCGTACAACGAAAATGTTTGTTTCAATCAACAATTTTTGAACAAACTCAAGCAAATAATCTTTTAACACAAAAATGTTTTACTTGTACTAAACAAATAGCAGCTTTGAGCGGATGTCACTGCGACTGTTGGTTAATCCAATTAATTTTTTTCCTCACTGTTCTACGACGTAATTGGCACGTTATTGCCAAGGGAAACAATCGGAGCTCAATAAAATCTATCTTTTCAGTTGTTTTCTACGCCAGCTCTTTGGTACTCGCGACGATCGCCCTCCTTCTCACAGTCATCTTGGCGAATGTTCAAGGATCGAAGAGCGACCCACCAAAGTGGATGTCGTCGTCGACAGCCGCGATACTGAGAAGCAGAGTCGGGCAATTTTTTTTATTGAGTATGCTCGATCCCAAAGTGGCCGCCCAGGTCGAACCCGATGCCGATGACTCCGGCGATCTCGTCGACGCCAAATCGCCGAAGACGGCTTGGGCCTATTTTGCCATTATGTGCGGTTGGGTGTCTTTTCTCTCGATTCTCTTCGCTTACCTTATAATGTACGCCGTTCTTGTTCCCAACTCGTCGATGAGGCCGCCGATAAAGGGACTCGGATATTACGGCATTAAGCATTAATCGAGTAAGCAAGCATTAATCGAGTTCTTTTCGATTTGGCACGACAATCCACCAATAAGTTGTAAGCGATGACAAATCTTCCGAAAATTATTTTTCTACTTTTTTTTTTACATTGTATTATATTGTACCGTTCTTTTCGATTTGGCACGACAATTCACCGATAACTTGTACGTAGTGACAAATTTTCCGAGCAGTCGTTTTTCTAGCTTTTTTTATATTCAATTTATATCAAATTTTGTGCGTGCTTTATCAATCAAGTGAATAAACTGTTTATACACAATTGGCGTTTAGTTAATTGTCCATTAAATTTAGGACACATCTGTACTGGTTGTAATATTTATCTGAGAATATCACCGAAAGATTATTTCCCATTTCATAAAAGTTGAAAATTGAAATTTTCATATCACTTCCTCATAAAAGTTGAAAAATGAAATTTTCATATCGCTTTCTCATAATGTTTCTTTATTCGGGAAGCTTCCTCTACGCGGAAGCCAAAGATACAGAAAATGTTTTCTCAAAGAATAAGCTTTGCTAATAAATGAACATTGTGAGAACGCGATATGAAAATTTCGATTTTCAACTTTTATGAAGAAGCAATATGAAAATAAATTTTTTTAACTTTTATGAGGAGGCGATATGAAAATTTTAGTTTTCAACTTCTATGAAGAAGTAATATTAAAATAAAAATTTTCAACTTTTATGAGAAGGCGATATGAAAATTTCGATGTTCAACTTTTATGACGAGCCGATATGAAAATTCAATTTTCAACTTATTATTTTCACTCAGCCTAAATGGTTGCAAATCGCAACAGAATAGTCCCACGGCGTACTGCGTTTGCGTGCTCCTCTATGCACCGTGCCGCGCATATGTGCATTACGACATGCATGCAGTATCCGCAGTTGTGTATTTTCGTGGAAACATCAATTTGAAGAGAAGGCGATCGGCCTTGCGATCTCTGATTGCTCATCAACGACTGAGCTACCGAGGTGTATTTGTGTATACTATATGTATGTGTATAGCGCAACAGCGCATCCGTCCCCGAGATCGGACATTTAGATATTAAACGCTGAATGCTATCGACATTTGCATTAGTCCGAACAGACGATTGCTTGGCGTCTAGATTCAGGATACACACGAAGGCATATAGCCCACGTACGGGGCCTATCTGTGGCCCATTATACTATATCTATCGATTGAGAGCTATAGTTATACGCAGAGACATGCCCGAGGTGTGATGAAATTTTAACGAGGATTATGACAACCTGTGCATCTCAGTACAGGTACTAAACTCAGTATAACTGGTATACATGTCACTGCAGTCTCTGGGAGGCTGGGAAAGTTTATAAGTGTCCGTAAGTGTCTATGAGAGTATTTGCATCTGTCCATGAGTTTCTGCGACTGTCAATGAGTTTCTGTGACTGTCCATGAGTGTCTGCGACTGTCCATGAGTTTCTGCGACTGTCCATGAGTTTCTGCGACTGTCCATGAGTTTCTGCGACTTTGCATGAGTTTCTGTGACGAACCATGGGTTTCTGTGACGAACCATGAGTGTCTGCGACTGTCCATGAGTGTCTGCGACTGTCCATGAGTTTCTGTGACTGTCCATGAGTTTCTGCGACTTTGCATGAATTTCTGCGACTTTGCATGAATTTCTGCGACTTTGTATGAGTTTTTGTGACGAACCATGAGTTTCTGTGACGAACCATGAGTTTCTGTGACGAACCATGAGTTTCTGTGACGAACCATGAGTTTCTGTGACTGTCCATGAGTGTCTGCGACTGTCCATGAGTTTCTGCGGCTGTCCATGAATTTCTGCGACTCTCCATAAATTTCTGCGACTGTTCATGAGTTTCTGCGACTATCCATAAGTGTCTGCGGCTGTCCATGAGTTGCTACGACTATCTATGAGTTTCTGCGACTGTCCATGAGTGCCTGCGACAGTCCATGAGTTTCTGCGACTGTCCATGAGTTTCTGCAACTGTCCATGAGTTTTTGTGACTGTCCATGAGTGTCTGCGACGGTCCATGAGTGTCTGCGACGGTCCATGAGTGTCTGCGACGGTCCATGAGTTTCTGCGACTGTCCATGAGTTTCTACAACTGTCCATGAGTTTTTGTGACTGTTCATGAGTGTCTGCGACGGTCCATGAGTGTCTGCGACAGTCCATGAGTTTTTGCGACTGTCCATGAGTTTCTGCAACTGTCCATGAGTTTCTGCGACTGTCCATGAGTTTCTGTGACTGTCCATGAGTTTCTGTGACTTTCCATGAGTTTCTGTGACGATCCATGAGTTTTTGCGACTGTCCATGAGTGTCTGCGACTGTCCATGAGTTTCTGCAACTGTCCATGAGTTTCTGTGACTGTCCATGAGTGTCTGCGACTGTCCATGAGTGTCTGCGACTGTCCATGAGTTCCTGCGACTGTTCACGAGCGTCTGTCAGTGTATGTGTGAGAGAACAGTCAGACAAACATTTCAAACGTATAGATATAATTTTTTGCGTTTTTTTCACATCACATCTTCACATTTTCTTTTTCCAACCAGCGGAGGAAGGATAGATGGAATGTTCGCCGCGGGAATTGGAGACCCACAAACAGCAGGGGCGGAAACCTTGTCACACCTTCAAGTGGGAAATGGTATACTCCCCGTTTCCGATTACTCGGACTTTTTTATGGGACGAACATTCACTGCTTCTCCGGACAGACCCGATTTAACTTTGCGTGTCCGCGCCGGGTATCCGGAAGCGACCTACAACTCGGTGGCGAAACTTTGCCGGTAATGTTACAATTCCGTTCTGCTTGCTCCTCGCACGGCTGTATGCGGACATCGACCACACACGCCACACCCGGCTTTTCCTCTCTGCTGCGGGCATGCGAGACGTCATGATTGTGAAAACTCCGCCCGCCCTCGAACGGTATATTGTACGTTATTTTTCAAAGCACTTTCGCCCCATCGTTCTTGATATCGATCATCGGCGTGCACACGCACCTCCGACATCCTGCAATCGTCTCGCCGAAGTTAATTAAACTACCAACTCGATCACCACCGCTCACGGCTGTAAATGCGAATTTTTCTTGAAACAAAAAAATAGCGCCTTCCGTCTTTTTCTTCATCGGTTGAATATGAAATAATAATAATAATAATAATAATAATAATAATAATAATAATAATAATAATAATAATAATAATAATAATAATAATAATAATAATAATAATAATAATAATAATAATAATAATAATAATAATAATAATAGTACTTTTAAAAAATGGCGAGACGCTGCCAAATGGTTGCGCTCGAGAATGCCGGAAGTCAATACTTTGAGTCGATGTTATTTGAAAAAGGAGCTTCGGTTCGGAATTTCCAAGACACTTTCCGTACGTAATCCGGACTCAAAGTTCCCACTTACAATTTACACAAGACCGTAATTATCAGTGAATGTTTTAATGATCATAACTTTTTTTTCGTGTAATTAGGAAAGTAGATCCGGCAGTATTATCACGTTGCTAAGAGAGTTTGTACTCTCCGTAGTTGTACGAGAAACGAACCCCCTTCGCATCGTCGTTAGCTACTCTCAGAGTTAATTGAGTTAGCCATATACGTACGCGTGTGCGAGTGGGTCTGTGTGTGTCGGGCTCGCGACGGAGAGCGACGGATGATACATATATATATATATATACATGCATGTGTCTACATATATGCATACCGGGTGAAACTTTATACGGCTGCCCGACACACCCGCAACACACAGGTGAGCACATACATATGTAATATATATATATATATATATACATATATACATATATATATACATATATACATATATATATACATATAGGTATAGAGACGGAGAACAAAACGAATGTGTGGGCGAATCTGCGGGCGCTCTTGCATCCATGCATGTGGTATCGGCCGCGGGGTCGTCGACATTTGGGGCTAATTGGCCAGACACGACGATTGAATTGCATGTGATCGAGGCACACGATAAATATATCACCACTGCAGGAAACCTCATCCGTTATTTTACCCTTGCACCCCCCATATACAACATCTACGACTCGCCCAAACTCTCGCTCTCTTTCTGCTCGCTTGCCCTTTTTTTTTTACCTTTTTAGCACTCGGGTTCACCGCAGTTCTATGGCAGCGAGAGATAGCTGTTTCGTTCATTCGAGCCAAGCAAGAGACAAAGCCGCGCCGATTCGTGAGAAAAAGGGTTAAAAGTGTGATGCTAAAAAAAGGTGGTCGGGTAAATAATAACTTAGATTATCGTATCTTTGGCGGCACATTTTTTAATTTTGTGCGTTTGCATTCACAATGAGGCAAAGCTGGGACTTTTGTATTTTGAATAGCGCGAGTTTGATTTTTTACGTTTTTTTTGAATATATTCTTTTTGTTCGAGAAAGTGCCGAACCGAGCGTGAATCGAACGAGGCGACTTAGATTATCGTATCTTTGGCGGCACATTTTTTAATTTTGTGCGTTTGCATTCACAATGAGGCAAAGCTGGGACTTTTGTATTTTGAATAGCGCGAGTTTGATTTTTTACGTTTTTTTTAAATATATTCTTTTTGTTCGAGAAAGTGCCGAACCGAGCTTGAATCGAACGAGGCGACCGGAAATGGAACGTCGCGTCTGGATGATTAAAACTATCGAAAATAATGTATGCGTAGATTTCGATGAACATTTTTCATCTTGATCGAATAACGAGTATGTCACTAAAACATAATTCGAAGGTCGACTGACCGAAGATATTTTTAATAAATTGCATTAAGGGCGTCGATTCACCTTTCGCTTTGATCGCATCGACTCGTAAGCGAATTATGCGCATGGGAGAGCTTTCCCCGCACTGTCGAGTAGGTCTAGAGGAAAAAAAGGTCGAAGGGAGAAATGTGAAAAGAATAAGGATTAACGACCCGTGACCCTTTTTCTGATCTTTAAAAACTCGAGGCAGACCCACTTTCGTTTACGAGAAGAATAGAAACGGGAATTAAATGAAAGCAACGCTCGGCTCTTTTTTGCCGCAAGGAACAAAGTGGAGAAAACGTCGCACACCCAAAATAATAATTTATTCGACAAATAATATTTTTATTTAATTTAAATAAATTTCTAATTCGACCACATAAATATTTATTTAATTCAAATAAATGTCAACTTATTTCAAATGAATATCTATTCCTCATCGCAGAACCGATAAGAAAGTTCACTAAGATAAGACGCCCAAACAATCCACAATCCTTCGAATCTGCTACTGTACGAAAATTCCAGAATAATACCGATAAAGGAGCATATCAACAACCTAAGCTCAGACTTTGGGAAAATTCACTTAGAAACTACTACAAGCCTATGCAATTGCTGATCTCCAAATGTAAGCCACAAACACAAATTTCCGACGCACACAATAATAGAAATCCTGAGCATACTCCACAGCACATGGTCGCATCTTAACTTCCTAAAAAAAATCATGTACAACACCATCGCACCTACATTCTTCCTCATAAATAAAGCCAGACAACACCAGCTTACTCATGTAAACGTTCTGACCAATAAAATTCTTCTACTACTACTACTACTAAAAATATATTTAATTAAAATAAAAATATATTTAATTCAAATAAATATATATTTTATTTAAATAAATATATATTTTATTTAAATAAATATATATTTTATTTAAATAAATATCTATTTTATTTAAATAAATATCTATTTTATTTAAATAAATATCTATTTTATTCAAATAAATATCTACTAACTTCATAGGAATATTCATTCACAAGACAAGGGTCAAGTAAATTTTTGTTTCTGGTCACACCGCAAGAGAATGGCGAGGGAACGCCGCGAATGAATGGAACGTCATCTATTTTTAATATTTTTAATTAATTACATTAAGCGCGTCGATTCGCCTTTCACTTTGATCCCACCGGCACGTAAGCGAATTATGCGCGAGGGAGCGCTTTCGCCGCGCAGTGGAGTAAATCTCGATAAAAAGGAAAAAAAAACAAAAGGTCGGAGGGAGAGACGTAAAAAGGAACAAGGATTAACGACACGTGGCCCTTTTGCCGATCTTTAAAAACTCGGGATAGACCCACTTTCGTTTACGAGAATAATGGGAGCGGGAATGAAGTAAAAGCACCGCTCGGCTCTTTTTTCGCAAGGAATAAAGAGGAGAATGGAGTCGTGGCACCGCGGGAGAAAAGCGAGGGAACGCCGCGAATGAAGGTAGCAGCTATTGCTGGTCCGCATCAGAGACAAATGTTAGGGCCCACGAGGGACGCTTCCTCTCTTCACGCACCACTACTCCGCACCTCTGCACCTATAAATATATATATATATATATATACATATAAACCTTAGCGCGCAAAGGGGGACAATCCGTTTCGGCGATACTGTGTCCCGCGTCGTGAATATTTCACCCGGTGAAGCAATGCGCTTGGCATCCGTGAAAAATCGCGACATTTAATGCCCATTAATCGACATACCTGACGAAGAACCATAGTCGAGTGGAAATATCATCGACGCGAGAAATAAACTTTATTCTGACCTGTTCGAGAAATCCGTTTTTTAAATACAGTAGAAACCCGATTAACCAGGCTCGGATTAAAAGGGAAGCGGATTAAGCGTGCGACTTCCGGGGGTTTTTTTTTTTTTTTTAAATCCTCGAAGCAAACCAAAGTCCCTGAGTACTTCCAAAAAAAATAGTAGCTTACTTACTATTAATGAAAAAAAATATCCAAAGTTTGAGATTCAATTCACACTATTTAACAATTAAGTGCAAGTTGTACCACATTTTATTGTAATTGGTCAAAGTTGTATCTTTATATATTTGTACTGTATATATATACTAGTGCAGCTGGTGGCTTAAGGGCTTAAGTCCCTTTGCGGACTTAAGGACTTATTATTAAACGTCCCTTTAAGGGGAAGCTGGTCCTTCCTGTTTTACCGACCTTTAAAACTAAAAATAGGCGATTTCTTAGTTTTCACTATACTTCGTTACTATGCGACGGGTATGTTTCAAGTCTTAAGGTGATGTGAAATACCGCCGCCGGTAACAAAAACTGTACTGCATGCCGTTTTGAGACCGCAGACCGCCAAGAAAAAGAAAATTGTCTTTCTCTAGGGAATCGACAGACGCAGGGGAAGACAATTTTCTTTTTCCTCGGCGGTCTGCGACCTCAAAACGGCATGCACTACAGTTTTTGTTACCAACGGGATGCGATGTACGTGGGCGGGGGAGGGCGGGGGGTTTATACCACATCACCCTATTACTGACCCCCTCTGACCCTATTATTGACCCCCTCTCCGACCCTGTTGTTGACTGCCTCTGACCCTATTATTGATCCTCCTGGAATCTTGGACACGACGGCGGCGGCGACGGCGACAACGGCGAGACTTTTTTATATTATAGATATTTTTTTTTCACATAAACTGTAAAAATAAATTGTAAATTTAATATACTGGAACTGGAAGTTTGCTTACATTACTTACATTAATTGAAAATTATTATAGATTTTTTTTGTGAAATAAAAATAGCAGATATTAAAAAATACACATTGTACTGTAAAATTTTACCGTGAAGAGGGAGAGAATCTGTTTCAGGAATTCTGTTTCCCGTGCCGTGCATACTTGACCCGATGACGCAATGCGCCGGGCACCCGTGAAAAATCGCGACGTTTAATTCCCATCAATCGACATAGCTGACGGATGACCGTACTCGAGTGGAAAAATTATCATCGCGAAATAAAAATAAAATGTATTCTGACCTTTTCCAGAATTCCCTTTTTCAAACATTTTTTTAACCACTCGAAGCGAAATTGATTTACGGATGCCTGAGGTTGGACCGATTTTCGACCGGTAGTTAAAGGTCGCGGAGCGGGCGGATTAAGGCCGGAACCGTAATTAAACTAACGACGAGGAGGAAGGACAAAATGACCGAGGGAAGTTCACCGATTGGTTCGGCGCTGTTGGGCTTATCGTAAATTATATGACGCCGGGTTTGCCGGGAACTCGGACGACCGCCGGCTCTGGCGCGCTGCTACTGTACTATATAAGGGAAAATCGTTCGGATAAATGAGCTTTAATTTGTTCCTCCGTCGTCACCGACGGGGTTTGAGAAATGTGCGCTCTGGACCAATCTTTCTCTTGCGGCTTGACTTTGTACTCGAAACTGTAGAAAAATTCTTATCAAATTTAATGTACCGGACCGGAAGTTTTTATGCAAAAACTCTGGTATTAATTTTCATGTGCAATTGTGATGATAAATTAATTAATTATTAAGTTCAGTGTATTAAAAACATTGGAAATACTTTATTTTTAATAATGTAGTTCAATTTTGAATCACAATTGTACATTAATTTTAATGCACTTTTACTTCATGATATTTCGTTTTTTTTCCTCCGGGCAGGTTACAAACAGCCGCACAATAATCTATTTAATTAGATATTTGTTTAAATAATAATATCAATAATATTGGCCTTAATATTACCATATTATTATTGTTATTATTCTTGATATTATTTTTCTATTATATTATTTTTTAAACAAATGGCGCATAATTGTTACAGATTCGCGCGTGACGAATTAAATATAATTTGAGTTACCGATAATAATTCCGAGTCGTGTTAAATTCGGCGAATAATTTTGATATTACCAAGGCGGTAGTTTCTGTGCGCGTTTGATTACTCGACTTCAGAGAGAATTACGCGCAACTTTGCCGTCGAGTTTCGGGTAACAAAAGGGTTTCTCGATGCGCAAGTCCTTCACTCCCGCATCGCGGCTTGTTACTCGGGTACTCGGGCGATAGAATTATACGCCGCACGATAAAAGATCCCCCGCAAGCAGTTTCAACCGGCGGTGCGAATTGTTCCTCTATCTCTCATTATTCTATCATTCTTTGTGCATATCACGCCGTACGTGCTTTGGACCGAAAGATCTTCGTATGGATACTATAACACATACGTATGCAACACATTCACATGTACATTTACATATACATTCACATATATATTCACATA
This sequence comes from Ichneumon xanthorius, assembly GCA_917499995.1. NCBI lineage: Eukaryota > Metazoa > Arthropoda > Insecta > Hymenoptera > Ichneumonidae > Ichneumon > Ichneumon xanthorius. The sequence continues at coordinate 10,389,264 of OU824205.1, read as the reverse complement.
TACATTCACATATATATTCACATATATATGCACATATATATTCACATGTATATTCACATATATATTCACATGTATATTCACATATATATTCACATGTATATTCACAGGTATATTCACAGGTGTATTCACAGGTATATTCACATGTATATTCACAGGCATATTCACATATATATTCAGATGTATATTCACAAGTATATTCACATATATATTCACAAGTATATTCACATATATATTCACATGTATATTCACATGTATATTCACATATATATTCACATGTATATTCACATGTATATTCACATGTATATTCACATATATATTCGCATAAGTATTCGCATATATGTTCACATACAGACCCACACTTACGTATAAGCTCAGACGAAGGACACCGCTCTACATTCGCTCGCCAGCTCGTCCGACTATAAACGAGATTAATCACTTAAAGTACCCGCTAAGGGTAATAGCTTTTCTGCGGCGGGAAGCTTTCGAGTGCCGGGAAAGTGGAGCATGAGGACTTTTCCACGACAAGAGACTCTGCATGTCACGTCCATAATTTACCATCCTTCTGTGTCTGTTACACACACTTTTCTTTTCATGGTAAAACATAGTGTTTATTTCAATTTTTCATTTTTCTTTTTTTTTCTTTTCTTATTTTACTGTGTGTGGGAAAATCGGGAAAAGTGGGTCGTGCAGCGGCCGAAGCTCTCCATCCCAACGTAAAACGTGGTGCACTCAGAAAAAAGTTTATTCCCATCAACGAAATCTTATTGGGGACGAAGGAAAATCTTTATTTGCTTATTTGTTTATTTACCTAAAGTACCTGCTAAGCTTAATAGCTTTTCGGCGGCGGGAAGCTTTCGAGCATCCGGTAAAGTGGAGCATGAGGACTTTTCCACAAGAGATTCTGAATGTCACATCCATAATTTACTATCTTTCTGTGTCTATTGTACATACTTTTCTTTTCATGGTAAAACATGGTGTTTATTTCAATTTTTCATTTTTCTTGTTTTTTTTTTCTTTCTTATTTTACTATGTGTGTCAAAACCGGAAAAAGTAGGAAATTTGAGAAACGAGTCTGTATCATTCGCATTTATTTTGCCATTGCGTTTTTTGGGTAAAAATACGTGTCGTTAGGAAAACAAAATTGTTGAGTTGACGGGCAAAAAAAAATCCGGAAGCTTCTGGATGACAATTGTTTTTCGATTATCAAAACTTAATTTTTTTACACCGTGTTGCGTAAAAGGTCATGAAAAAAGTTAATTCCAATCAAAGAAAATTTATCAAGGACGAAGAAAAGTCTTCACTTGCTTATTTGTTTATTCACTTATTTATGTGTTTATTCACTTACCACTTGTCTTATTTTAAACTACCAGCTAAGCTTTTTAGTGGCGGGAATCTTTCGAAAAACCGGCAAAGTGGAGCATGAGAACGCGACAATTGTATACAAAATATTCCGCGACAAGAGACTCTGATGTCACGTCCATAATTTACCATCTTTCTGTGTTTATTGTCCACACGTTTGTGTTCACGGTAAAACATGGTGTTTATTTCAATACTTCTTTTTTCTGTTTTTTTTTCTTCTACTTTTAGTGGCAAAATCGGGAGAAGTGGGTCGTGCGACGGCCAAAGCTCTCTATCCCGACACACGTAAATTTCCACGCGAGCCCCGATCGTTTTCTTCACGGCTGAGATACGAATTGTAAATCGTTCGTTTCGATTTTGCTATTTTTTTTTTCCATTAAAAATACATTTCCTCAGCAACCTGAGTAGAAATTTTCGAGCGTTACATCGGGCCCTGATAAGGTCCTGATAAGGCATTATCAGGCCCTTATCAGGGCTTCTCAAGACCTTATCAGAGCCCGATCTAACACGTGAAAATTTCTACCCGGGAAATCAAAATTGTTGACTTGAGGAGAAAAAAAGAATCCCGAAGTTTGTAGAAGAGGCTTGTTTTCCTATTATCCAAACGTAAAATATCTATTTTAATTTTTTACCATGTACCTGCGCTACTCGCAACGATACAATAGGAAGTTTGTGATTATCGAGCGATACGTCGATAGCAGCTAATTACCGGGTGGTCTCGTTGAAGCACAGAAGCGTCTTTCATCCGGCGAATCACCGGAGCGTTATAATCGCGAGTTTTCCCTTGGGAAATCGCCCCGATCCGCGCGGGACTAAAACCACGAGAAAAGTCTCGAATTTCACGCGGCGAGCTGGGATTACTGTCGCTTGCTTTCCACTGGCTCGGCTCCGGTGTGTTTCCGCTGCGGGCGGGTTCGGCGGTGTTTGCCAAAAAACTATTTTCATCGTACGTGTTTACTCATTAATCTTCGAAGTACCGCATTTCGTGTGTGCACAGTCTGTGCTCGATGCGCTGCAATGATCTCCGGTACGATTTATCGCGACTCGGCGAGCGGGCGGATTTTTTTTCTATGTTTCAACACTCGTTATTCGTTGGCCTGGTTTTCTCGAAAAATTGCAGAAATTAAAAAAAACGCCTTGTTTACTTCTACATTTTCGCACCTCCGTGAAGCTAGCAGAGCAAAGTTTCCTAAATGATGTTAATCGCTTCAGCAGCTGATAACTTTATCGGAAGTTGGCTCGAGTCTCTTAGGGGGAAATCTTAAGGGAAAACTTAATAAGTAGGGGCGTGTCCTTTGGATATTTGTAAAGCAGATAAAGAGCACTTGAATATGGTGTGAAGCAATCTACGGAAATCGCGTCACCAGCTGATAACGTTAGCGGAAGTTAGTTCGCGTCTCTTAGGGTAGGATTTTAAGACGTTAGTTTGAACTTAAGATCGACGTTTGGACCGAACTTTATTGCGTACTTAAGATTTATCTTAAGTCCGAACTTTAAGCTTTTCGAACCGCAGTTGGAACTTGATTTCATGCTTAAGTTGGAACTTGATTTCATGCTTAAGTTGGAACTTGATTTCATGCTTAAGTTGGAACTTGATTTCATGCTTAAGTTGGAACTTGATTTCATGCTTAAGTTGGAACTTGATTTCATGCTTAAGTTCGAACTTAAGTTCAATCTTAAGTTCGATCTTAAGAGCGATCTTAAGTTCAAGCTAACGTCTTAAAATTCACCCCTTAGGAGTGAAATCCAGGGAAATTGAGTAATTAGGGTTTTATCTCTTGGATATTCGTAAAGCACATAAAGAGCACTTAAATATGGTGTGAATTAATGTACGGAAATCGCAAAAACAACTTGTAACGTTATCGGAGGTTGGCTCAAATCCTTCAGGGGTGATGTCCGGGGAAAAAAAAATTGACATAAATAATAAAGCACATAAATATTATATTAATTAATGTACAGATAGTGTTAAAATTGCGACTTCTGCTGGATTCATGGGAAACTAGCAGAGCACTTTTAATGTTCACAAAAATAATGATTTTCACACAAAATTATTATATAAAAAGCCCTAAATTTTGTTGTATAGTAAAAAATTATTTTGGGGATTTTTCTAGTTTCACGCAGGTTTTTTTGCGCAGTAAAGTTTCCCTATTTTTAAGACAATCCCTTACCCGAAATATATCTTAATAATGGAACGTATAATTAATTACGCTTGGTTATGCTGAGATATTTGACTCACATTCACACATTCGTTACTATACATTATTGAATAAATAAAGATGAAAAATTAGCGAATTGAAAAAAGTTTTATAAAAATTTTCTTTCGAGAAATCATTCTAAGCGAGAAGAAAACCTTCTGTTTTCCAAGTCTCCGCAGCAGCTCCACAGCAGAATCAGAGCCGGAGAACCGCCATCGCGGTCTCTCGCTCTCAGTATGCCGCAACATGTTAAAGTTTAATGCTGCAATAAAACGAGAGAGGCGAAGTGAGCACAAGTTCGCTTTCGCTCGAGTTATATCGCCGCATGTCGCCGTTTCATTCGAAAGCATATAGCGAGCCGACAAATATTCGTACACTTGGCTGTGTTGATTGTGTTTCCTCGTCGGAGCGTTTCTAATATCCTCCTCGCATTTGCCCACACAGTTGGTCTCAACCTCCAGTTTTCCCGCAGTTTCGCATCGCGACACGATTGTTTCCACCTTCGTAACAACCAAATCGCATTCCTCCGTTCGTGATTCAGGAAAATGGAGATCGGCCAAAAAACAATATCGAGCTACTTTAAAGACTCCGGTAAAAAATCCTGAGAAAAATCACTCATGTTCTACGTATCAAACCTGACACTCCACAAAGACCTCAAAGTCCCGACGCGCCCAGAAAAAAAGTTTATTAACTATCAATAAAATCGGATATTAGAATAATTTTTATTTTATTTTATTGTAATTTTATTTGACTCGAGGATATTTTGTTACTTGATTCGACTAATATGCGGTATTAATCGTTAATTAAAAAAATATATATTGAAAGTATGGCTGTGCCGATTTTTATAGGGTTACGAAATAGTTTATTTCTACGATCAGGAATCGCTCGACGAAAACAGCAACTTCAATGGATTGACTTGTTCTAAAATTTATTTAGAGTTGGATGTTACGAATAATTTTTTTTAAACCTTTTCCGGTACTCGTGACTCTCATTGTTGCAATTTATTTATTTTTGATTCATAAATTCAAATTCAAATATAATTCAACATAAATTTCGACATTCATGATTCATAATTACAAATATTTCATGTTCGTTTTTAGTTTTTTAGTTCCGGACGATTATTTTTTGAAAGTAATATCGCAGACGGAACTCCTTCGCGAAATTCGATGGCAAAATGCAAACTCGTTTATTATTCACGTGGCATGTAGCCGCGAGGGAAGGGCCACGCTGCGCGCCGTCGAGAACTTGTCCGAGAACGCGGGTCCCATCGGAGCGATGCGCATGTGTTTTCCGAACCCTCCGGGAGTTCGCCACAAACTCGCTAAAAGTTGTTTCGAAGAAAATTCACCGTCTAGCGTAAAAACGAATATTGAAGAAAATAAAAATTGGGAACCACATGTGGGCGGCGCACTCAAAATTTCTTCTCGTATACTCACTTTAATTAAATTTTATTTCATTAAATTTTATAAATGAATCATTCAAGTTAAGTAATTTTTTCTCTATTGTACTTATCGTATTGTATTATGTCCATTACATTGATCGATTTTTCTTTTTTCTGCGAATAATCTAAATGTCCAATAAAGAAAAAAATTACTTAACTTGAATGATTAATTTATTCATTTTAATGAAATAAAATTTAATTAAAGTGAATGTACGATTAGATTAATTTATTTATTAGATTTCAATAAACCTCTATTAAGCCCATATTCAAATAAGCAATTTTATTTGCTTTTAATAAACTTTTTTTCCTGGCTGTGAGTGCAGCGTCTGGAGCGTCGCCGTGAGAAATTGGCCGGCCGCACTGAAAGTGCTGACGGTATCGCGATTAAGAATTAATACAATATGACTACGAGTGAAAGATCGAGTGCTGGCGTGAGAAAGAATGTCTGTCCAATTTAATTGAGTTAAATAATTATGAGAGGGCCGAAGGGCTCAGATCGATGGTGCTTGGCCAAGGTGTAAAATTATCGTTAGGTATAAAATTAGTATAAGAGAATAACTGTATAAATATTAACTTCGGCAATAAATCTCTTTTACTACTACTATTTATGGGGCTACGCAAAACGCTCTCAACCCGCCAGGGAAAAAGAGTGGGGGGGGGGGGGACGATTAATATACAATCTTCTCAATTACACTAAATCAGACTTAAAAAAAAAAACACTAAATTTACTGGCACATTTTTTCAAGCTTGATCTTTACTTGCGACGATTTTTCACTGTCTCATTTCTCATTTAAAAATTCTCGTACCGTTAGCTTCAATTTTGTAAATGGTTGATCTCAAAATACGATAAGGTTGGGAGATTGTATTTACAAGATTTTTTTTTCCACATCATGTTTTTCGGAAACATCCTCGCTCGAATTTGCAATTTAACGCTCGTAAAAGAATTTTTATTCAACGTGCTCGCACACCTGACGCGATATGTTTCTGCAGCACTCCCGGCTACGTTCCTTTGCTTTTGCGTCTCACCGAGCCACTCCCCCCCCCCCCCCCCCGGCTGAATTTTATTCGACGCCAGCTGGTCTGTTAGTTCCGCGTTTGTTTACAAAATATCTCTATTCCGATCGCGTGTATGGAACACACGTATTATACGCGACGAATATATCCGTGGCTACGTGCCGATATCTTTTACCAGCAGCGGTGGATACACACATAGCGCAAATACATGCTTTAAAAAAAAAAATTCCGTTTATGTTTCTAGAAAAGTGGGTAGAACTGGGCCAACTGCATCGATACGGCAAAAACAAAAAAGACCGATAGGAATTGAAAGAAAACTCTTTCGCTACGGTCGTGCAAAACAAAAGTCTCGATACCAATTTCGTCGGTGTGTCTGGCAAACTTGTTTCCGCGCGAATGCTTCGACACTACGTTGTTTATCGTATCCACGGCGTCGACGACTGAAAGGTCACCGGAATGGGCTTTGTACAGATTGCTTTAAGATAAGAATAGTTTTGAGAAAATAAGAAACTAAAAAAACGTCTTTAAGCTTCAGTAGAATATTTCAGGCGGATAAAGATGGTGAATAAAAGTTTTATTCGTGCGGCTCTTGAGAAAGCGTTATTGTCGTTTATTGTATGCATAGCTTCAATGATTGACAGGCCACCGAAAAACGTTCTATACACATTGCTGCAGTATAGAAATTATTTTAGAAAAAATAAAAAAATAAATAAAACTCTTTAAACTTCAGTGGAATATTTCACGCGGATAAATAAGGTTAACGAAAAGATTGATTCCTGCAGCTCTCGAGAGGGCGCTCTCATCGTTTATTGTATTCATAGCTTTAACAACTGTGTATAGAGCGGAATTCACTCTATACATATTTGATGTGATATAACAATTTTTTTTTAATCTCCTTAAGCTTTAATAGAATATTTCACAGGGATAAAGAAAGTGAATAAAAAGGTTTAATTTCCGCAGCAATTTATACACATTTGATGTGATATAATTTTTTTTTTTAAATCTCCTTAAGCTTTAATAGAATATTTCACGGGGATAAAGAAAGTGAATAAAAAGGTTTAATTTCCGCAGCAATCTATACACATTTGATGTGATATAAATTTTTTTTTTTTAAATCTCCTTAAGCTTTAATAGAATATTTCACGTGGATTAAGAAAGTGAATAAGAAGGTTTAATTTCCGCAGCTCTCGAGGAAGCGCTCTTGTCGTTGATTGTATCCATCGCTTCAACAACTGTGTACAGCGCGGAATTCACTCTATCAAGAGACGCGGCAGCGTCTCGATGCGAGGTACTTAAAAAAAGTTTTTAAGCGAGTCGAGCGAGACGCTACCAAGTGTATCTCCTCCAAAGTGCCGGAAGTGGATTTACACGTTTCTGCAATATAACAATTATTTAAGAAAAAAACCTCCTTAAGCTTTAATGGAATATTTCACGGGCATAAAAAAAAGGTTGAAAGGTTGAAAAAAAGTTTGATTCCTGCAGCTCAGGAGGAGGTGCTCTTGTCGTTAATGGCATCCGTCCCTATAAAGGCTGTGTACAGCGCGGAATTCACTCTATACACATTTCTCCAATATGACGATTAATTAAGAAAAAAAAATCTCCTTAAGTTTTAAGGTAAAAGCACCAGTGGCCGCACACCTAAGGGCGAAGTCCCAGTTCCCGTACATGCATGAAAAATCGTATTTGCGTCTCTCTTGCACGCATGCTTCTCGCGGCCACTGGGACATGTTCGGTCACTGGGACGTTTACCTTAGTAGAATATTAAAAAAAGTTTGATCCCCTCAGCTGATTGTATCAATCACTTCATCAACTCTGTCTACAGCGCCGAATTCACTCTATGCACATAAAAAATAATAATAATAAATAAAATGTTCTCAAGCTTTAGTAGAATATTTCACGCGGATAAAGAGAGGTTGAAAAACAAGTTTGATTTCTGCAGCTCTCGAGGAGGCGTCTCTTTTATTTTCAATGATAACGAGGCTTCAGAGTTCATTCGCGGCTTCTTTACCGGTCCTCGACGTCCCCATCGCCATTGTCGCACTGGAGACTGGCGAAGCCAACTGTGCAAATCTAATTAACGCCTCGAGTAAGCAGAGATAATGAGCCACCGGGGGGGATAGAGCGAGGTCCCTCTATCCGTCTATTCTCTAACCGGGTGCCAAGGTGATTTACCGAAGGATCGATCGGCGGCACGTCTCAACCTCTGCGACACCCTCGTGGGTTATCCGCGCTTATAGGTATATAGTCGTTCTCGAGCTTGTTCGCCGACCGTACCCCGCTTTTTGCCGGAACGATAAAATTACAGAGCCGCGTTTAAATTTGTCTCTCCGCTCTTCTTCTACATTGATCCCCCTACCTCACGCGATTCTACGATGCACGTTTATAAAGCTGAAGAGATATTTTTAATTTTTTAAGAATCGTGAATTTTATTTTTTTTTTTGCATTTAATATTTTTCTGATTTCCTTGAGAATTCAAAACTTACCTGACATTTTTCCAGGTATTCCAATTTGTCTCTGACCATGGTTACCCTGTCGTATCTTGAGAAACGGCGCCCGTTTTTACGAAACGTGTTCATTTGGACGGTCCACTAAGCTTCATAATTTATGAACAATACCAGAAAAAAGATTTATTAACATTTATCAAAATTCATTAAGATTATTAAGATTTATTAATATTTATTAAGGTTTATTGAGATTTATTAAAATTTATTAAGATGTATTAAAAAATACCAACCCTCCAACCCTTACCATCTTCAAACTTTACCATTTTCAACCTATACCATTTTCAACCTTTACCATTTTAAACCCTTACCATTTTCAACCTTTACCATTTTCAAACTTTACCATTTTCAACCTTTACCATTTTCAACCCTTACCATTTTCAACCTTTACCATTTTCAAACTTTACCATTTTCAACCTTTACCATTTTCAACCTTTACCATTTTCAACCTTTACCATTTTCAACCTTTACCATTTTCAACCTTTACCATTTTCAACCTTTACCATTTTCAACCTTTACCATTTTCAACCTTTAACCTGACAAATATTCAATGCCCTGCATTTTTCCTGATTCCCTAGGGTATTTAAATTTCCCTAACACTTCCGAGTGCCTCGTATTTTACAGCGATCCTGACAGCGACGATCATGCGAAAATACACGCGAAACCAATCTGTAGAGACTGTGTCGGAGTACCTCGACAGGTATATTCGTTCATTTGCCAGGTGAAGTTACAACCCACGAGAGATCTCCACGGAGATATGCGCTTGAGCGTGTGACGGGTACGGAAAGACTCGGGCAGGTTCCCCCGGTTCTTTAGATCGTCACGCCGAGACACAAGTGTCTACCTGTCGCGTATAACAGAATTGGAACGCGTGCGGGGGCACGTGTCGTGCTTTTACTAGAATTCGAAAGCAACCCACACGGCTCCATCCGACGGGACGTATCGACAGTTCCCCGGCTTTGACGATACACACTGCGCCAACAGCGGAGAATACCTGTACGATAAATCCGTTCCCGTGTGTCAAAAGGAAACTCGCCGCGAACGATATTTCCGTTAAGCGTAAAAGTGTCAAAGCCTTCGAGAAAACGATGCCCGATCCGAGACTGTGACGCAAGGTCACCGTCGAATGCGGGCACTTGTTTGAAAACTATTAACGACCCCGAAGATCTGTGCACGACATCGAACCCAGATAGCCAACCTTAGCACTCTCAAACAAGTGCAATTGCTCGCGGGGCGGTACATCAGGTGGACACAGAAAAAGTCGACACGAAGACTGTACATCGTGAATGTGTTCAGTTGGTAGTGTGTACACTCTCTCGGTGTAGATTTGACTCGGTTTACAGCCTATACGTGGTCATACACCGAGAACAAAAAATTGGTTGGATTAACCAAAAGTCGCGGTGACATACGTTCAAAGCTGTTATTTGTTTGGTACAAATAAAGCATTGTTTTGTTAAACGATTATTTGCTTCATTTTATTCAAAAAATTTCGATTGAAAGAAGCATTTTTGTTGAACCAACCAAATACACCTTTGAACGTATGTCACTGTGCATTTGCTTAATCCAACCATTTCTTTTTCTCGGTGAATGTTTGCGTGCGCACATTCACGGTGTACAGCTTGTGTGTCGAGTTGTCTTCGTGACGACTTTTTCTGTTTTCACCTGATATAGTGCCCTTGCAGCCAAGCTTTGTTGCTTCTTTGCACCGAATAAGCCTGCGTCTTATAAAACGACAACGTGAACACTGAGAAAAAGAATAGTATTTTCTACTATACCAATAGTTCCCAGGGGGAACGTCTAGTTTTTGATAGTATTTGATATACTATCAAAAACTATAGTTTTTGATAGTGTATATTCAATTGGTTAAATTATAATTATTGTTGCAACCATGATTTTTTGTCACTGTCATAACTATTAAATGTAAACGTTTCCCCTGAGAACTATTTTTTATGGTAAAAAGTCAGTATTGTTGCTTTTACTACGTTATTTTTTAATTTTGTTAGTGAACGTTAATGGGCGTCTTTGAATTTTTAATTTCTTCGAAAATCGTGTTAACGCTCATGTTCGTTTGAGTGTCGATATATCTTTCTAAAATATGATACACAAATGCACTAGCACTGACGATGTTTGATCCGCCCAGTATAAAGTCTGTCCGAAATTTAAGGACTTTCGAGGACAATTTCCAGGAAATTTCCAGGTTGCGACGTACGAAATAACGTTTAGTTCGATAACCGCTTTCGTTTACGTTGGAATGGGTTCAGAAACAAAACCACTCACTATGCACGAATGTATATATGTATATATGAATGCTGGCAAAAACATGGGCAAATTCGGACGCACATGACGCAATTTCGCCACCATCGCTCGAGGACATATTCTGCCTATTTGTTGGCGGGTTGTTGTGCAAAATGCTATCCGAGAATTTCCTCGTTGACGAGTCTCTGTCAGTGCATTGCTTTAGGAAGATATAACAATTGTTCACTTGTAGAATTTGGTTCATCAAGTGAACTTCCCCGAGCGAAGTTTGTGCGATGCGAAACACAACCGCTATTCGCTATACTCACGACCTGCACCAGCTCACTGGATAAGTGTGTGTGGATCCCGTATAGACGTGAGTAGCTTGTTGTGCAGGTTCCCACATAGCATTTTGCCAACAACCCGCCAGCAAATGGGGAGCATATGTCCGCACGGGATGGCGGCAAAATTGAATAGGGGAGAGCGGGGTAAAATGGGACGGTGGGGCAAAACGGAACAGGAAATCGGTATGCATCGATGGGGCAAAATGGGACGACGTAAAATTATTGGAAAATTGAGTTTTTAAAAAAGCTATCGTTTTATAAGAATCATTATGGGATGTCCCATTTTGCCCCATCGATGCATCCCGACTTTCTGGCCTTTTTGCCCCACTATCCCATTTTGCCCCGCTCACCCCCAAGGTGCATCCGCGTTTGCCTGTGTTTTTGCCAGCATTCAATGCCGAACATATTCAATTAGGAACATATTCCCAGCAAGTTGTCAAGTTGTCCTGATAGGATAGATAATCGAAAAAAAGAAAATTCGAAGCATGAAAAGTACAGTGTAATATTTTTCTTATTTAATTTTACTTGCTCTCGCACAGCAAATCAAGTTCGTGATTTTATATTTTTTTCACTCTCGCCTTGCATCGTTTCCTCAATCTCTATTTATTTTTTTCCTTTCCCCAATAACTCGTTAATTTTTTTTTTATTTATATATATATTTTCCGGTATTCATGTTTATCGCCCAGCGTCTTAACAGGATAGACAATCGAAAAAAAAGAAAATTCGAAGCATGAAAAGTACAGTGTAATATTTTTCTTATTTAATTTTACTTGCTCTCGCACAGCAAATCAAGTTCGTGATTTTATATTTTTTTCACTCTCGCCTTGCATCGTTTCCTCGATCTCTATTTATTTTTTCCCTTCCCCCAATATCTCGTTAATTTTTTTTATTCATATATATATTTTCCGGTATTCATGTTTATCGCCCAGCGTCCTAACAAGATTGACAATCGAAAAAAAAAAAATTCGAAGCATGACAAGTACAGTGTAATATTTTTCTTATTTAATTTTACTTGCTCTCGCACAGCAAATCAAGTTCGTGATTTTATATTTTTTTCACTCTCGCCTTGCATCGTTTCCTCGATCTCTATTTATTTTTTCCCTTCCCCCAATATCTCGTTAATTTTTTTTATTCATATATATATTTTCCGGTATTCATGTTTATCGCCCGGCGTCCTAATAGGATAGACAATCGAAAAAAAAAGAAAAAAACAACAGAAAATTCGAACCACGAAAAGTACAGTGGAGAGCGGGTACGGCCGATGTCGGTATACATGATTTAGAGGGATATTACACGGGAGAGCCCGGAGCCTGGAGTCGTATAACACGGGCACGCAGAGGCAGAGGGAGGGGAGAGAATACAATGCTCCCGTCGTTCTCCTCGCTCCGTCGTTATATCGTCGGTCTGGAAGGGCGTGGGCGATAAATTCCGTCGGAATATCCTCCCCCGGATTTTCCGTGACGTTACGTCGTAAACGCGGAAGCTTTCGTCGTTGATGTACATAGATCGTACGTGGTAGCTGTACGAGCGCGTACGGAGAGCGAGTTACACAGCATCGGACGTACACAGTGTATACGACTATGGGCGTTATCACCCTTACGGGATAAACTATCGGAGAACGGGGCTAAAAGAGCGATGAAATTAAATTGGATGAGGAATTCGTGCTCGGAGAGAGTTCCGGCCCTAAAGTTTGCGACGCCACTCGACATGTCACGCTGCGGAGCACTTGACGTCTGTTATTGCGAGCCAGAATTATGCGAGTACGCGAAGTCCCTCGGGGAGGTCGGCGCTCTCGTCGCCAGTCGAGTGAGTGCCAAATTTTACGAAGTTCTCTAACGTTAAAGTTTCATGGCTCTTCCGACCGTAGCGGATAACGGATTCTCGATTTGTAGCGTACAGTGGCGCATTGATCTGGAAAAATATTGAGAACGATGCAATTGCACAACAGTACATTACGATACTAGTGCGAAAAATCGTTTTCTGACGAGTGTGAGTTTGCAGCACGTGCCGAGGGCGAGTGTTGCAATCACAGGAGTTAAGAAAAATTTTTTCGCACATGTATCGTACATTTTATTTCACAAGGTGCGAAAATGGGAGATTTGCGCACACCCAGAAAAAAAAATTATTTGACGGCCACCGTTTATTAGGATTAAGTAAAATATGTATTTGATTTAAATAAATAAGTAAATAGTTACTTAAATGAAATAAATATTTATTTAAATCAAATACATATTTGACTTAATCTTGATAAACGGTGGCTGTCAAATACTTTTTTTTTTCTGGGTGCATGGGAGTTTTTGTTTGCTTTTTTTGTTTTTTTTTTTTAAGGTAAATATCAAATGTTTGGATGATATGTAAAGTTGTTGACAATCTTTACGGAATTGCATATATTGTAACGAAAAAAGAAAATGTATTTCGCACAAATATCGTACATTTTATGTCACGAGGTGTGAAAATGGGAGTTTTACGCGTGGGGGTTTTTGTTTATGGCATTTTTTTAAATCAAATGTTTGGATGATGTATAAATTTATTGAGAATTTTTAGCGAATTGCAGAGATAATGCGAAGAGCGGAGAAGCAACGCTCTGATTACTCGAAACGTCGAGCCACTGACATTAATTATTTTAATTAATCGCGCGGTTCGATATAAAATAAATATCGAATGTTTGAATGATGTATACATTTTTTGAGAATCTTCACAGAATTGCAGATATAATGGGAAGCGCGGATAAGTAACGTCCCGATAACTGGAAACGTCACAGAGGCATTGACATTAATTATTTTAATTAATCGCCCGGTTCACAGCGACAACCCGGATCCGGTTTAATTATCCGACTCTGTCAACGTGCCTCCGCCTATCGACCAATTCATTCCCTCGAAATAAACTCGAGCGCACGTTAATTTTTATTTATTTTTATCGCCTAATTATCGTACGTCTACCGTCGATCGGAAAAATGCGCGAGTCGAATTTTTTCGCCACTCAATAAAAGATTTTTTTAAAAATGATCATCGTAAAATAATTTTTTTCAAACATTAAGAAGAAAAAAAGAAACAATGAAATAATGAGCTGAAATAAGAGAAAGGGAGTCCAGATATAATGAGATGGGATACAGTAATGGAGATTTTTTTTTTTTTATCGTGCTCCGTCTCTATAAAAATTCCCGCCTGCAACGGACGGAGCTCAATGTCGAGGCTAAATGCAAACGAGGTATATCTGGGCGCGAACTTCGCGCCGGAGAGCAATTAATTAAACTACGGTTGAACGGATCGGCAAAGCGGTGCGAAAGAATCGGACGAGTGTTATTTTTTAAATGGATGGTATTTTACTTTTGCACGCGACTGATGATGTTTCGCGGGACGGTTCTGGTGAATATTGTTTTTGTATACGTTAACGCATGGCTGGACACATCGAAGGTCACGCTCGACCCGCCGGTTCCGAGAACTCGTCTCGTAGCTCGTGCCTCAAATGCACGGGGCAACGTACAAGCGAGAGGGAGGCAGCGACGCGGCGCTCGCTTCGCACGTCTATATCTATCCGTAACTTACTGTATGGGCGGACGTGAAATTCGAGTCACACTTTCCTCATATTTTACCCGATGGCTCTAGTGTCCCAACGCTCGAGTTTATAATAAGTTGCGGACGGCATATTCACCCGCCGCTGACACCACGTATCTGCATACTCTCTATTTGCATACACCGTGTTTAATAACGGAGTCGCCATTCTTCTTTTTCCTTTTTTTCCGCTCGTTTCTTTGTCGAGCAACGATTCAGAAAAAATCGCGGCGTCGAGCGAAGTTGATTAAAATTTTTCCCTCCTCTCTGTTAAGGGAACATTGAGTTCGTCAGGACATTAATTTTTGTTAGCCCATCTCCTTAATTCATACACCGTGTTTAATAACGGAGTTGCCATTTTTCTGTTCAATTTTTTTTTCACTTGCTTCTTTGTCAGGCAACGATTCAGAAACAATCGCGTCGCGATTAAAATTTTACTTCCTCTCTGTTAAGAATGGAACCCCAACCATTTTTTGGGGGTTTAATGGACCACCCCATCTTGATTCGCGTGTTAAAAAAATACCCTTCCGTGATAGTTTCACAGTAGAAAGGATGAAATGCACTGACCTAAACAATTTTCAACGCGAATGACAAACGCCTCTACGGGCTTGCAAAGAGAAGGTAAAAACGATTGCCCAGGCTGTTTGAGGATTAAACAAAAAGTCTTCGATTCATGGATGCCACCATTGTTGACGGATGGCGTTGGACAATAGATACCATTTTTCTTTCTCCATTTTTCCAGTCGAAAATGAGTTTAAAAAATACAGAAAAAAAATGTAACCCCAACAATTTTTGGGGGTTTAATGGACCACCCCATCTTGATTCACGTGTTAAAAAAATACTTTTTTTCCCGCCTTCGCTAAAATAACCACATTTCTTGCGTGCAACACGGGCGGAAAATGGCCTATTATTGACCGATGATCATTATTAAGCTGTGCGCATGCGCAGTAAAATTTCATTACTCCCTAGGGAGTAATAGGTCTCATTACTCCCTAGGGAGTAATAGGGCTCATTACTCCCTCTGCAAGCTCTATTACTCCCGGGGCAGAAATGGTCATTGGCGAATATGACGATTTTGCGACGCAAGAAATGTGGTTATTTTAACGAAGTCAGAAAAAAAATATCGTATGGCACAAGGGAGGAAGTGCCTTTTCACCTCGTGTGAATTTCTGCCCTCGCTTCGCTCGGCCATCAAACTTCACACTCGGTGAAAAGACGCACTTTCCTCCCTTGTGGCATAATATACTATTCCGTGATAGTTTCACAGTAAAAGGGATGAAATGGACTGACCTAAACAATTTTCAACGCGAATGACAAACGCCTCTACGGGCTTGCAAAGAGAAGGTAAAAATAATCGCCCAGGCTGTTTGAGGATTAAACACAAAGTCTTCGATTCATGGATGCCACCATTGTTGACGGATGGCGTTGGATACCGCAGGATGTCTCGTCCTCTGTGTGCGATTACTATGATATTATTGACTGGAAAGCTCGGTGTGTACCCGCAATATAGGAGGTCAGGGGTGTGCTGCGCCGCTCCGGATCTCGCGCCGAGCCGAGTGACTGTGCTCGTTCGGTGTGTGCCTGTAGCGTAGGGGGTCACCCTTAAATGATTCATAGCTCGCGGGCGAGTGGGGCAAAACGGTACGAGGCCGGGGGAGAGAGAGAGAGAGAGAGCTAGACAGCGAGACGGAGATAGAGAGATAGAGAGAGAGTTTGGGGAGAAAGGGAGAGTGAATAAGGCAGCAGGCCAGCCGGGCATCACAGGGGTGAGCAGCGTCCATTCACAGGCAAAATGTTACACGCGCTCTCGTACAGCGTGACGTATCGATCCATGCCAAGAGAGGTTACTGAAGCGAGGGAACTCGCGACAGGCTGGTCTCTTCCTTCTTCTGCTTTGCTCCCGAACGAATTTTCCTCGGCCCACGAGCATCGAAGCCAGCGCGGGTGATATTTTTTAAAAAATATAATTTATTATTTAAAAAAAATTTTTTAGAAGTTAATTTAGAAAAAAGAAGTGGTAATAGCAATTTAAAAAACAATTGCGAACAGCCATTTAAAAAAGAAATACGGGATAGTGGACGGACTTACAGAATCGCATAATATTTTCTGTAATCAATGCAGGAGAAGTGATACTCCATGCCTGTTGATTGTGCCGCTGTACAGCCAGCGTGCGTAAAGTACGAGAAGCGTGCGTAAAGTACGAGAAGCGTGCGTAAAGTACGAGAAGCGTGCGTAAAGTACGGGAAGCATGCGTAAAGTATGAGAAGCGTGCGTAAAGTACGGGAAGCATGCGTAAAGTACGAGAAGCGTGCGTAAAGTACGAGAAGCATGCGTAAAGTACGAGAAGCGTGCGTAAAGTACGGGAAGCATGCGTAAAGTACGAGAAGCGTGCGTAAAATACGGGAAGCATGCGTAAAGTACGAGAAGCGTGCGTAAAGTACGGGAAGCATGCGTAAAGTACGAGAAGCGTGCGTAAAGTACGGGAAGCGTGCGTAAAGTACGGGAAGCGTGCGTAAAGTACGGGAAGCGTGCGTAAAGTACGAGAAGCGTGCGTACAGAGTAAAAAAAGTTTGTACTTTTTACAACAACTTATCGTCCACAACCGTCCACCATTTTTATTTGTTAATTTTCTAGTTTTACAAACAAAAGTACAAACATAAAATTGTCAATGACAAAGGAAATAAAAGGACAGATTCTTAATTAAGTGACAAACTCGTTTGATACTTATTTAACAAAATAATTTTTACGAAATTTCGCATTCCGATTTTACGAAATTACTTTTTACTGTGTAAAGTACGAGATGCGTGCGTAAAGTCCGAAAGTAATTTTGGTCCAAAAATTATCTGAAACATTATGCATTAAAAAAAAAAAGAAAAGTCAATTTTTTTTTTTTCGATTCCCGTCCCGTTTAATTCCGCCAGAGGGACATCACTCTGAGGCTCTGCGTGGCTTTTCCTCCGTCTATATGCTGCAAACTTCATCGGGCTCTCCGCCTTCGAGACTCGACGCTGTGTTCCGTGAGCGTCGGGTTCTGGATCTTGGCTTCGGGTGGAAGCGCGGGGTGGACAAGCACAGAGATTGATGGATGGAGGGGCTCCACGTTTTAGTGTAGCGCGGCCTGTACGTGAAGAGGCTCAGCGCGCGAGCGTTCGGTTTACGTCTGGTTACCGGCGTCTTCGCGAAAGGCGCTTCAAGGCGATGCAAGGCTTTCAGTGATGGTCGTTAGTGCCCGTCGGATGGCTCGTTGTAATTAAAGCGAAATAACGTCGGCTCAGCGCGCGGCCGCGAGACGGCAAACGGTACAGCGGGGCGTTCGAGATACTTTCACGCGAACCATCACGGGAAAGCCTCTCGGGTCTCCGCTCGGGAGAACCTCCGCGTGGCCTTGCGGCGTCCCGACCAACGGGAATCTAATTTACACTCTCGGGCCAAAACAACGGCGCTGGGACGAGTAAAACCCGGCCCTCCGACCGCACTGAGGGGAGGGGAGTGGAGGGGAGGGCCCTTTTCAATCCTCTCGTACTTTAGCTTTTCAACCCTTTCGCAAGTTCTTTCACTCGTCGTCTGGTTCACTGAACGAACTGAATGCTTTTTTTCAAGACGGAACTTGCCTCTCGTCTGCTGTGCCAGACTCGCACGTTGCGACGGTCGTGGATTTTTTTTTTTTTTTTTTTTTTTTTGCTGTCTCGTCGGACGGAAGCACGAGAAATATTAGGGAGTATCACAATCCGATGGGAAATGGGGATTTAATGTGTCTTGGTTGCAGACAATAAATAGTTTTGTAGCTCTTTCTGTGTTGCTTCATGATTACTTTGGATAGGGTGAGTCGCGTTAAGAAAAAATTGTATTGACCTTTTAAATACGATGAGATGTTTTATCAGTATTTTTAAATTCATTTATATTCATGTAATTTACAGTTATAAATTCTTAAGCATTATAGACATTTTCCTAGTGAACCTTTCACGAGATTAAACTAAGAGTTTGAAAATGTTTTCTTTTTTTCACACAACACAACAAAATCGGGTGTACAATCGCAACTGCACAGTGTCCTCAATTGTGCTCAATTGGAAAACAGCTGATTCTTTTGTTTCGTTCCTTTTAGTCGTATCAAGAAAAAAAAATTGTGTTGAGTTTTTAAATACGACGAGATGTTTCAACAGTATTTTTTAATTAATTTATATTCATGTAATTTATAGTTATAAATTCTTAATAATTTCTAGTACTTCTTGAGGTTAAACCAACCGTTTGAATATTTTTTCATTTCCTTTTCCCCCAACGGAGTTGGCAGTAAAATCGCAACAGTGCTCCCCACTGTGCTCAATTGGAAAACCGCTGATTTAATATGAGCCCAAGAGAGCTTGTTCGAGGCAGTCAATGCATAACGCGAGAACGAACCTGTAAGAGAATCGTCGAGTCGACTGAACTGTGCTTTCATCTCTCTAGAGAAGGGGGGAGGCAATTTATCGCTTTCACTCTCGTCCTTCATCCAAAGTCTTTCTTCACACCCGCCGCTCACGCGAGATTCTACTTCCGGTGGATATTATAGGTTTCTCTTCGCACCCCTTCGTTTCACCGTCCGATCTTAATTTCCAATAACGAAGTTGTTTAATCAGTCTCATCCGTGCTAAATTAATTTCGTCAAAGGACAAACGCTGTAAGAACTTTTCAGGAATGCGATAACGAGGGTACAAAATTCATCGTAACGAGAAGTCAATAAATGGATAGAGACTGTTAAAAGAGCTCCGAGAGAATAGCATTACGATGTGGGGTTTAAAAAAATATTTTTTATGTCACTCGGTGGGAAAATGGCGGTTTTTTCGCCCGCTTCGCGTGCGAAAACCCCCATTTTCACACCTTGTGAAATAAAATTTTGTTCGATACTCGTGCGAAAAACGTTTTCTGAACTCGTGTGATTGCAACACTCGCCTTCGGCTCGTGCTGCAAACTCACACTCGTCAGAAAAAGTTTTTTCGCACTCGTATCGAAATGTACTATTTTATGATTCTCCTCGCCGCGCCGAACGCGAGGCCGAGTGGAAATTCTAAACGAAAAGTGCACAGTTCGGATTTCTTTCTTCACTCTTCATCTTCCACCGGGATAGTTTTTTTTTCAATAACCAAAGACTCCAATCATTCGATAACAGGAAAATGAGTTTAATCAAAGGGCGAGTCTGCTATTGCTTTTCTCGAATAAAATACAAAGAGAAAAAAGAAAAAAATAATTAAATTAAAGGACAAATTTTTCTCGAATGGGATAACGAGAGAACAAAATTAATCGTAACGAGGCTAGAGAATTGTTAACAGGCAGAGCTCCGAGAGAATAGCATTACGACATGGGGTTAAAAAAATGTATTTTTTTTTTATGATTATTTTTTCGCCCTGCCGAACGCGACGCCGAGAGAAAATTGTAATAAAAGAAACGTAAACGGTTCGAATTACCTTCTTCACTCTTCATCATCCACCCGGATACTTATTTTCTCAGTTTTTTTCTAATAATCAAAGAGTCCAATCGTTCGATAACGGGAAAAATCGGTTTAATCAAAGAGCGACTCTGCCACTGCTTTTCTCGAATAGAATAAAAAGATAAGAGAGAAAAAATTAGTTTAGTCAAAGAGCGAACGCTACAATAACTTTTCTCGAATGAGATAACGAGGGAACGAAATTGATCATAATGAGAATTCAATAATGGCTTTTCACTGGGTAACGCATACTTTTTTTTTCAATAATCAGACAGTCCAATCATTCGATAACGTGGAAATGAGTTTAATCAAAGGGCGACTCTGCCATTGCCTTTCTCGAATAGAATAAAAAGGGAGGAGATCAAAAATTAATTTACTCAAAAGACGAACGATGTAATAACTTTTCTCGAATGGGATAATTAGGGAACGAAATTGATTATATTGAGAATGCAATAAATGGCTTTAAATTGTTAAAACTCTTTGTCAGAGATTGTTAAAAGTTCTCCAAGAGAATAATAATAATAGCATCACGACGAAGGGTTTAAAATGAAAAAAAATGTTTAGTGATTATTTTTTCGCCCCGTCGAACGTGACGTCGAGGAAACTGTAAACGAAACGTAAACGGTTCGGGCTGCCTTCTTCACTCTTCATCTTCCACCCGGTCAGTTTTTTTGTTTTCAATAATCGAAGAGTCCAATCATTCGATAACGGGAAAGTGAGTTTAATCAAAGGGCGACTCTGTCATTGCTTTTCTCGAATAAAACAAAAAGAGAAAACACTGGCCGGCTTTCAAACGAATCAATATCCGATAAGTAGATAATAAAGAAAAAGTTAACGATTTTTTCTCTCGGCTTCTGCGGACGGCAGCCATTCGCGAACGCTCATTTTATTTCATCTCGATGGAGCGTCGGCGGCCCGGCTTTTCCCATGATTCCGTTTACGCTTCGACGCGCCCGACATTAAGACGAAAAAAAAAGAAACGAAGTGGAAAAGGTCGCTCATCGTTGGCATACAACGGCCGACGAGGAGAGAACGATCGATAGAACCGAGTGACACGGTACCCTCATCGTGTATACTATAGTACGAGTGTCTATAGTGCGAATCTCTATACCAGCAAGTCCTCGCAATTTTTACAATATAATGGCGTGTCTCGTTCAGCTACATAGAACATTATTCGTAATTCTCATTTTTCAAATATGGAGACTTTTATTATTATTATTATTATTATTATTGTTATTATTGTTGTTATTATTGTTGTTGTTGTTGTTATTATTATTATTATTATTATTATTATTATTATTATTTCTTTACAAAATAGATGTTTAGAAACTATCTATTAAATAAACCGGAAACGTATACGGTTGGTGCTACTTTTTGATATTCCAACTGTGCGTTGAAGCTGGTTAAGATTATACGTTTCTGCGGCTATGGAGAGCCCGAGGTCTTGTCCTCGGAAAAGCCCCTGAGCGCACGAATGCAGACCGCTCTATCCGCAACAAGGAGAACGTGCTTTTCCGGGTATCCTTCTGTACGAGATTCTTTTCACGGATACGTGTCCCTTTTATACGCTGGCAGAGAAAATAATTTATTTTACGAGAGTTGCGCGCTGCTCTTTCGAGAACACATTCTTCCGCTACATACATATATATATCTATACACGTTGTCGCATTATAGTGCCGCAACGTCTTCCGCGACGGCAAGTGGTGCTTGCCCAGCTATTGTCAGCTGTATTGTCAGAACCACAACGAATGTCGTGAACATATATATATACATATATGTATGTACTCTGGTTTTACCAGTCGCGATGTAGCGAGAATTTATTTTCTTCACCAGACCCGCCGGGCGTGAAGTTGAAAGTCTTGAATGAAAAAAAAATCATCGTTTTGATTGGTAGCGAGATCTTGATCGAGAAAATCTTCGTGGACCGGCGCCATATTAACATTTCTCGTCGCAAGATATCCGACCTCCGTTAGGGTTTGATTGTTGACAAATTGTTTTTAAAACAAAAATTTAAGTTGCCGGCAGATTTGTTGACCAATTTTTTTTCTCGTATTTGTTAATAACATTTTGGAATTATTATTATGCAAAATCAATATTTTCAGCACCTTCCATATGCTTGATTTTTTTCAGATTTTTATCCCATCGAGAAGTGCTATTATTATTAGTATTATAATTTTTTTTTTTTTTTTCAAAAATAATTTTATTTTGTCAAATAAGTTTTTTAGGACATATTTTTTTCTTCAAAGTAGCGAACGACATAAGTGCCAGAGTCCTCGACGGGATGTCGAGGAATCGAAGAGTGCAAGGTGCAGCGAGAATAAAGCGCTCCGCTAAAGGATAAAAATATTCGAAGCCGTGAGGTGGAATCGAACTTCCAAGTGAAGCGCGAAACCGTTCCCCGCCGAGTCACCCGATATTTCGTTTAATTCCGCGCAACTCTGACCGCTGTGGCTCTAAACGCTGCGCCAATTTCCCGGAAATTTAACTCGTCCAATTAAGGGGCTCCGGTGGGATGAGAGTGGGCGCAACGGTGACTATAGGCTGATCCAGTCCTCGCGGGACTCGGTAGTAGCACTCCGGCATGGACACAGTCATTGTGTCGTTATCCGCGCTGCGCGAGACTGCGCAAGCGCACGCACGCAAACTACCGAACTCTTGTTAATAATCGTTAAAAGCTTGTACGATTTTCCGACCGCGAAATGGCCAACGCAGATGCGGTCTATTGTTTTCGCCGGACTAGCGTGCGCATCGCTGGCGTGCACCGAGTCGCGTTACGAATCTGTATATCTATGTATAAATATATGTATATGCATATACATATCGGATGCGAATGGTTGAAATGTGTTTGTATATTACGGTCGAGTGACTCGCCGCGATGATAATTGAATCGATATTGTGACGGAGTTATAAAATATACATATACTATCTCGAAGATAATCGTGTTAATTATGTTAATGACAATCACGGGAATGCGCGAATTACGTGCCACAGAACGTATTTCGTCATGGCGTAGAATTAAAGATAGGCTGTATAAAAAATTCGTATGAAATTTAATTTTCCGAATAGAAGTTTTTATCCGGAAATGTGTATATTAAATTTCGTGTGCAATTGTAATGAAAAATTGATGTTCAGTATATTAAGAACATTGGAAATACTTTATTTTCAATCATTTACTTTAATTTCAATGAAAAAGTATATTCATTTTTCATCAGAATAGTACATTATATTTAATGTACCGGTTTCTGCATAGAAACTTCTAGTCCGGTACATTCAATTTATAATTTTTTTTACAGTGTACCAAAGATATAATATCGACGTAGCGTAATCGAATAAAACTCAAATATGTAGACGAAACTATAGATCAATTCCGAAAAGATAGTGCCAGAATTGCTTCATTGGTTTTTAACATCGAATTTGAATTCGATGTGAAGTACCAATAAAGGAATTTTTCATTCCATATATCTTGAGACGATTGTCACGTATAAAAGTCTACCCCTTCGATCGACACGAAAGAAAGATCGAGCGCAGATATTTTTTTACTCACTGTAATACAAATTGTACTTTAAGAAGACGTACATTATTCTCGTTTACTTTCGTATCTCGCGACAGGACAGTGCCTGTAAGCTCCGGTTGCGAGCCCGAGTCAGTAGATGGCGCTGCATTCGACTTCAATAAAATTGTTTACGATCCCAATCCATAAATTCACCACTGTTACACGAACAGCCTCGAATTAATGTACTGTAAGTGAAAACCGAGGAAACATAGGGAAAAAAAGAACCTCTATTCGATAAAAGTTCACGAACCAGTCTGAAGTAGTGATGCGAGATCAGCACAAAACGGGTCACGTGACGGTCACGTGACAGCCCGATGATCGTAAGTTGCACCTTCATAAAATAACCGATTTATATGAAACCGATTATTCAAATTCCCTGACGCTTTGTGACCTGTTTTGAGCTCGAACAATCGATAGCTTCATAAAGAGGGATTGTGGAATTAAAGATTCTATATATAATACAAATACAAGAATATGTGATAAAAAGTTTGTTATGAGAGAAACTGAAAAAAAACTACGTTTCTCTTCACGTTCAATATATTCAGGTGAACGCGTTTTATAATAAATCGTGCATCCCATCTTTTCCTTATACTTATCCTAACCGGAAAAGTGACCTGTTAACTTTTGCTTCCTCACAGGATATATTTATCGACCTCGAATAGATACAAATGCATGCAGTGTGAAAAAATCTATGACTCATTCGTGCCCGAAAAAAATGACCTTCATTTTGTACCTAAGTAGGCGTTTTGCTCATTTGACTGTCATGTAGAACCGTCAAATGACGCGCACCCAAAATGACCGTAATTTCCACACTTAGAGCATTGAGTGAAAAAGAAATGAGGTCAAATGACGGCAATTCTGTCGCAATTTGACCGATCGAAGAACGGTCATTTCGCTACTCGCAGGAGCAATAAAAAAAAAACGAACGAGACCGAGAGTGAGAAACAGCGAGGTTGGTTAGCGAACGAATCGCACGGCAGTCTCCAACGTATATTTTTTCTCGAACTCACTCTATTCCGTGAACGCAGCCGAGTGCGAAGCCGGGCATCACGAAGTCGTCGCTTCCCACCAGCCATCGTCTACCAAATGCAATGAGGCTCGGCATGCCTCGAGACGAGAGCAAAATTTGCACACACACACATATACACGAAAACCACACGATCACGCTCGCGCACGTTAACAGGCCGCAGCGGGCGGCGGTTCTCCCGCCGTATACGGTGGGCCGGCGTTTCTTTCGCTCTACCCCACTCTGACGTCGAGCCAGGCGCACATGCTGCTACAAACGACGGGGTGTTGTTTTCTTTTGTTTTCACGGATTGTCCTTCGCCCTGACAATGGGACCACGTGGCGGCGTAGCCGCGTGTGCACACGGCTCTGGTATGTATATATATGTATATATAATCCGTACTATTTATAGTTATTATTATATGCCCGGTTAGACGATAAATCGAACTTCAGGGTCGTCGCGTGAATGAACGCGACCGTGACGAAGTTTGCGCCGCGTGCGTATCGTCTCGACGCCGGGGACGAACTGAGTGAAAATTACGAGTTCACGGTCCTCGACTTATCGCACACACATTATCTTTCGATACATTTATTTTTTCATTGTTGCGTCTTCGTTCGCTGCTTACTGTGTGTGGTACGTGAACTGTGTGCTGCGCTGTAGGCTTGAGTACGTATTTGTGTGGACGGAAGAATCGTGCCAGTCGGCGGTCACGGAACGACGTGAACGAACACTACTGGGAGGGGATTTACCGGTCGGACTGTGGACATTGTGTACGTGTGTCGTTGAGGATGCTTCACACGTACATTCCCAATCAAAAGTGAGGTTCAGTGAAAATTCGAATACTAATGGTACAAAAATCTGAAAAAAGTCAACCGTATTAAAAGTACCAACAATATTAATTTTGCATCATAATAATGTTAAAAAGTTATTAACAAATTGCTAAATAAAATTGTTCAACAAATAATCAGTAAAACTTTTTTTTCCCTTTTCAAATGAATTCACTGATTTTCTAGAGGTCACATGCATTTTTTCAGAATTCTCTAATATTTTTGAATTTTCCGTTTTTGAAATTATTTCAAGGCCATAACTTAGTTACGGTTGGCGCAATCGCCTCGAGACTTTTTGTGTGTACTGTAGAATCGTGATACTGAAACATATCCGGAATTCGAGCCTCTACATCGATTTTTCAAATTTTCGAAAAAAAAAGATATTGGAATGATAGAAAATTCTTTAAAAAATCCATATACATTGCAAAAAATCAAGGAATTCATTTAAAATGAGAAAATAAAAAGTCGTCTGATTTTTTTTTTCAACAATTAACTTTGTAATAATTTGTTAATAACTTTTTGGCATTATTATTATGCAAAATCAAAGGTATTGACATAATTAACACGGCTGATTTTTTTCACATTTTTGGCATGTCGAGAAGTACCAAAATTTTTATCGATCTAAACTTTTGGCTGGGAATCTACGTGTGATGCATCCTCAATGTTTCACGGGGCGCGTGAGCCGGAGTGAAAAAATAAAGGAACATCAAGAGCGGAAATCGAGTGCAGAGCTGAGACTGACGGAAAACGTGATGGCTCGAATGCGGCACGCGAGGCTATGTTACTACCTCGTCTCGGGAGATGCTAACCGGCTATTAATAGTGTCACGAGTCAGTGCTGAATTTAGGTTGAGACGTTGCAATTACTCTCGCGTTAACGAGACGAAACGAACGAGACGTTAATTATTTTGTCGTCTGCGTACGTGCGTAGGTGGAATTTTATACCCGGTTTTTTCCTCTCCTCTTTCACAGAAGTAAGGTTACATCACCAATGTTCAGACACCTCCGCGTCGGACACTCCTATGCATGTTTGATTTATACCGAATCTAAGTACTAGAAATCCAATTTGACACTTGCAATCGTATCTACAAACATTATTTGATAAACAGAAAAAAGTTGTACGAGATTTAAAGCAAATTTTTTTTCTATTTTTGCATTTTGTTAAAAAACAGACGAGATACGTGCGCGGAAATTGGTACAAGCGTTACTACATACACGACCCAATAATCGGAGAGTTCGAGACGTTAGATTGGCCAGCTTTCCACGTAGCTTATCTTCCGTATCGTTTCGTGTAAATACAATTTTTTTTTATTTACTTAATTACTAAATGGCAAAAAAAATTTTTTAGTTCATATAAACTAGTTGAGTTCCTACATCAGAATTGTCGAAATCTATGATTGGTCGAAACATTTGGACATACAGTGTCCGAATACAGAGACGTGCCGAAAAACCGGCACGTTTGGACAGTTCCGTTATTTTCTTCCGTAATATTTATCTTTTTGTGATTAGTAGGTAGGCAAAAAAAATATTTATCTTTTTGTGATTAGTCGATATGTTTTGGAAATTAGAAACTATCACCTAGGTATAGGTTTCAATTATTTCCACAAAAAAATTGTTCTTGATCAATTAATAACAGCTGGAATCTGGGGATGCTCTTAACCGTTCGAGCGTTGATACCTTTACTTTACGCGCTTCGAATTTCAATTGCGACTGCTATTTCAATAGCAGTCACACTTGAGTGATATGTGAATCGAAGATAAATAGTCATTCGTACGTGCCGGAGCTACGCTCGGACAAGGTCGAGTATTATCCTGCTTCGTTTGTTTACTTCGGATGTGTGTTCGCTCGAAAATATATTACTGTGCAAATATCGATAATTATGCCAACTGAGGCGCTTAGAATTAACGCTACGGCGATTATTGCCTCTTCAAAACGATAAGAAAGCTCCTCCACCGACCGAGCCGGACTCGTCGGCAACGAAAACTCTAATCCTTTTTTTAAGGATAAAAATCTTTTTCCAGCGAGACTAATCTTGAATTAATAAATTACAGTTTTTGTTACCGACTGAGTTCGATTCACATCGCCTCTAGCAGATACAACGAACTTATTAGCATCAAAGTAAATACATTCGAAATTTAATTAACTATATCGATATCTCGCGAACTTTATCTTACCACGTTTGACGATCATACGGACTAGTGCATGATTCTCGTCGATATCGATGGTTTAAGGTAGCTATGTCGCTTCCCGCTCATCTCGCATAAGTTCGAGAAAAGTAAGCGAATATTGCAAGTACTTCTCGATGATATAAAAATCTGAAAAAATTCATGCAGATTAAAGATACTGAAAAGATTAATTTTGCACAATAATAATTCCAAAATGTTATTAACAAATTAATGAAAAAATTAATTGTTTAACAAATTGCCCGGCAAAACAACTTTTTTTCTATGAAAGTGATTCGTTTATTTTTCTGAATACGTATGAATTTTTTCAGATTTTTCAATTAGCTTTGATTTTTTTATTTTTTTATATGGAAAAAATGTCTGAAAAAACACAAAAATCAAAACTAATTGAAAAATCTGAAAAAATTCATACGTATTCAGAAAAATAAACGAATGATTTTCATAGAAAAAAAAAATTGTTTTGCCGGGTAATTTGTTAAACAATTAATTTTTTCATAAATTTGTTAATAACATTTTGGAATTATTATTATGCAAAATGAATCTTTTCAGTGCCTTTAATATGCATGAATTTTTTCATATTTTTATACCATCGAGAAGTACTTGCAATATTCACTTTCTTTTCGATAACTTATGCGAGATGAGCGGGAAGCGACATAGCTACCTTAACGCTAGAAGGGCACATAAGCTATGCTTATACACAGCCTGTACGCCCTTTCGAAATTAGGCCATCGATATATAAGTACATCGACCTGGCACATAACTCTCCAGTGTCAGGTTCATTCATTGAAACTCTCCGATTACGAACAGTTGGGCCGGAATCAAGATTCGTAAATGGTAGAATAAGTGGGTGAGGGGTTGGGGCGTGGAGTGGGGGGGGGGGGGGGGAACGGGCGAGGCAAAAAAGTACAGGAGTTTCAGGCGGAACAATCGAGGCTCCTCCCGCCACGAATATTAAAACGCACCATGGACTTTTGTTCCGGTAGATTACGTGTAACCGGAGGGGGTTCTCTAGACCGGTGTATTAATTGCTCCTGCAGTTCCGTGCCGGTCCTAGTTGATTTTTTTTTGTGCCGAATTTCTATGATTGTTGTGCTCGAGTCTTTTGTTTCGAAGCTGCGGGCATGTTCTCGAGATACAGATTACTTTCCCGAAGTTCAGGGTGGGGGGTTTTTTTTTTAACTATCTTTTCCACAGTACTTTGGTAAAGGAACCAACGACTGGACACGTCCCAGTTACCGGACAACTAGCCCGCAGAATTTAGTTTGTTACGAATATAATGGTTGAAAAATAGCAGTTACTGTTAAAATAGTATCTACAATTATTGTAAAATGGTAAAATAGTGTCTACGGTAATCGATGTGACTGCAAAAGATCGGCTATAGACCAAGCGTAAATAATAAACCAGCCAATGAATGGATACTTTCCATAAGAGCACGTGCATAAAAAACGTCTATTCACTGGCTTCTGCGTCTGCTTAACCGTCCATTCATTGGCCGGTTTACCCTATCGCTCGGTGGGAAAATGTCGGTTTTGCCATTTTCACACCTCGTGAAATAAAACTTTGAACGATAAACGTGCGCTTTTTTTTACTCGGGACACACCGATAAAAAGCTGTTCAGCCACTGGTACACTTACGCATCGCCGCATTTTCAGGAATAAATATCGTTCGAGACTTTGCAGTAGTATTTAATGGATGTGTTTTGAAAACTAGAACCTTGAGATTGGTCGCTGCTAGTTGCAAAAATGATCGATGCATGACCGCGAAAATTGAGTTGCAAGATGGACATCGCCTTAAATGTGCGGCCATTGGTACGTTTACATTATTTCCATCTGTCCAGCCTCGGTCACCGGTGCATAACCGCTCAAACCAATACGAGTTTACTACTCGTTGCGTCATAGTTGTAACGATGTTTTTCGACGGATAGGAAACAGTATATTACAAGCCGATAAAGAACTGTTATCGTTCTTTCCATCAATCATAGATCGCCATCGAAGATAGTAAAGTTACATCTGTAGTTAAGAATAACAATCACGTAAAAAAGTAAGGATGAATTCCATAAAAAAAAAAAAAAAAAAAAAATGGAATTGCGACAATATAATCGTAAACTCACCATATGAGATGGAGACTGAAGAGAAAAGCTCCGGGGACGACGAGATCGTCGCTGCCGACGCTCCAGCGTCTTCGGAAAACGACAATTCCGGGCATCGTTCCTTTTTATTATTTTCACTCGTTATTAAAATTTTATATCTTTATCATATATTACACCTCACCACGTGTCGTGTCAGTTACTATATATATCTATATATTTTTTTTATATATATATATCGATATATCTATATATCTTAAAAATTAGCACCAAATCACAAATTGTATGTTCTAACGAGACGCTTCCTCATTTTCGTTTTGGCCTGCAGTTCCTCAAACTCAACGAGTCTCGACGTCAGCTCGTCGTATGTGCTCGTCGTCGTTGACCGGCTTTCGTTACGCCTCTTTCTCGAAACTTCGTTAACCGAGCGACCACGACCACTGCTCATTGCCATTTCTTCACCGACAACTTTTCACCGTTTTGCTTCGTGTGACAAAAAAAAATGTATGTATATACATATATGAATATTCTTGTGGAAGCTCGACGAGCGACCTTCGGCGTGTTCTCGAATGCCGGCGAGCTCTCCGACCGCGTACTTCATCCCATTCGCTTTAAATATATATATATATACCACCTCCCCGGCCTGCGGTTCATCGAGACCCGGACGTTAACTTTTTTTATTTTTATTTTTTCAACACACCAGACGAGACTTAATTATTTCATTCGGATGCACCGCAAGTTGCATAACCTCAAAGTCCCGACGCACAAAAAATTCCGAAGCATGCCAACTTTCGCGCGATCGTCCGACCGGCCAATTACCTCGACGCGCATCGACTATAATCCGCGATACGATTGTAAATTTTCATTATTTCGAAAATATGTGCCGACGTGACGTAATCGAAAGTGCGAACAAACACGCAACTCAATTAACGGCTAGCGAGGAATATATTTCTCGTTGGCGATTGCAATTGTAATTTCGTTCGACACCGAACCTTTCCCGAGTCGAGTAACACAGCGCGAAACAGCGAAAAGCACACCCCGGTTAATCCGACACGTTGCGTCACTCTCGTCCGATTTCGACGATTTTTCGTAACGGCGAAATTACGTTCGCGCCCCGATTAACCGGCGAGTTCGTAATCGCATTGTTAACTTTGTTTAATACAATCATGTTCGACGTTACCGAGGCATGAGACTAACTTCCGGTGCGTCTCTCGCCCTGAATTCTGTCAGCTCACCATAGCTCTTTTCTTTTTTTTTACATCGAAGCCGCTTCGACCAACGTCGGAACTTCTCTCAGTCTCGATATTACGTTTGTTCAAAGTTCAACGTCCATTCCCGTCGCGATCCCAAAGTCTTTCCAGCCGATGCAATTCCTCCGTCCAGACATCGATTCCCTCCCTATAAACCTCTCGATCTTTTCACTTATTCTTTCATTTTCTTTATAGTTATTATTATTATTATTTTTTTTTCAAACTCTTGTTTTTTTCGATTCGAGAACCACCGCACTAAAGAGTGAGGAGATTGTACGTTGGCGGTTTCAGGATCAAGCGTCGAAACGTCTCTTAGTCTCGATATTATGTTTATTCAAAGTTCAACGTCCATTGCCGTCGGGATTCCGAAGTCTTTCCAGCTGATACAATTCCTCCGTCCAGACATCGGTTCCCCCCCTATAAACCTCTCTTTTTCACTTATTTTCTCATTTTATTTTGTAGTTATTTTTTTATCTATTTTTTTTGAAACTCTTTCGTTTTTTCTATTCGAGAGCCACCGCACTGAAGAGTGAGGATATTGTACGTTGGCGGTTTCAGGACTAAACGTCGAAACGTCTCTTAGTCTCGATATTATGTTTGTTCAAAGTTCAACGTCCACTCCCGTCGCGCTCCCGAAGTCGTTCGAGCCGATGCGATTCCTCCGTCCAGACATCGATTCCCTACAAACCTCTCGATCTTTTCACTTATTTTTTCATTTTCTTTTTAGTTATTTTTTTATTTTATTTTTTTTCAAACTCTTTCGTTTTTTCGATTCGAGAGCCACCGCACTATAGAGTGAGGAGATTGTACATTGGCCGTTTCGAGCGCTATCTGCATCCGCCAGTCGAGCGAGTGACGAGCGGACGATAAGTATCGTCGACTCTCCTCTTCCTTTCTCTCCGGTCCGGTTCTTCGTTCCTCCGTGTCTTTTCTCGTTTTTATTTTTTACAACATTTTAATACCACGTGCGAATTCTGCAGTTTTACGTTTGTGCTTGTGTAGTCTCGGACTTATCGCGAGACCGTTGGAAGCAGCTCGAGCCGCACTCGCGATAGAAACAAAGGAAAAAACGACACCGTATCGCCGTTCGACGCTCGCCGAGCGAAGCGAGACACTGTCGGGAGGCTCGCGGCGCGCGTTCGCGAGAGGGTTGCCGAAAGCGCCTTTTTTTTCCTCGGGGAGTTCCGGGGGATTCGTCGCCTGCGAACGCTGCCGGGATTCCTCGTGCTTTCTCCGCACGCGCCCTCCGCTAAACGTTTCTCGCACAGTCGCCGAAGTATCGAGGATACAGGTGTGGAGGCGCTGCGCGATCCCAGCGGACAGTCTTCTCGTGTCTCTCTGCGCGCGTATATATATATATATTTATACCATAGAGACAGCTACTCGTGTACGGTGTAACGCTCGTTTGGACTAACGCGTTCGACACACCACAGACGCGGGTTAATTATCGATTTAAGTTTTCCACCGCCTGTGCGAGGCGAGCCTTGCGGCTGACGAGAGTGTCGCGGAAAACATGTCGCAAACGTCCAAGATGCATCGGTGACAACCGATTTTTATCTTACGCTTATTTTCTTCAAATTAATTTTTTTTCTTTTTCTTCATACCGTTGAGCGACTCTCAACGGCGGTCGACGCGGATCGAAAGTCGGCAATTATAGTCGCAATCTTTCGATCTACTTCCGTCCCAGTATTTCAGTCTTTAGTGATTTTTTTTCATCTTTTTTGTAAGCGAATATTTCTAGTTACTTTTGTCGAATTTTTAATCTCTTTTTTATATAAGCGAGTCTTTTTAGTCTTTTCTGTTGTGTTTTTCCGCAGGTAGTCCGAGTATCAGCGGGTGAGGTAAATGAATTGAGAAGTTCTTTTCGGTAACCTCCCTTTTTTTATAAGCGAATCTTTTTAGTTACTTTTGTCGAATTTTTAATCTTTTTTTTTTTTATAAGCGAGTCTTTTTAGTCTTCTGTTGTGCTCTTCCGTAAGTAGTCCGAGTATCAGCGGGTAGAGGTGAATGAATTGAGACGTTCTTTTCGCTAATCTCCTTTTTTATAAGCAAATCTTTTTAGTGACTTTTGTTTAAAATTTTTACTTTTGTCGAATTTTTAATCTCTTTTTTTTATAAGCGAATCTTTTTAGTCTTTTCTGTTGTGCTCTTCCGTAAGTAGTCCGAGTATCAGCGGGTGAGTTGAATGAATTGAAACGTTCTTTTCGATAATCTCCTTTTTTATAAGCGAATCTTTTTAGTGACTTGTTTAAAATGTTTACTTTTGTCGAATTTTTAATCTCTTTTTTTTTTTATAAGCGAGTCTTTTTAGTTATTTCTGTTGTGCTCTTCCGCAGGTAGTCCGAGTGTCAGCGGTTGAGGTGAATGAATTGAGACGTTTTTTTCGGTAATCCGGTGCATCGTCATCGAGCCACGTGCAATCGACGTCGCCATGTCGGCGACTACCGGCTTAAGTTACGTGCGGTCGTGTGCAGTAACAGCGTGCAGGTGTTGTATATATACATACACCCACACACACACACATGTATACGAGCGTGTGTGCGATATCGTGGATGAAACGAGGTTCACGTCCGTCGAGGGAAGCGACCTCGGGAACACTGATGTGCAGACGAGGAAATAGCGTCGGCGTCCCGGCGCCTGCGTATTCTTCGCCGAAGACTCCCACTCGCGAATAACTCGGGGCTTGTGCGTGCCCGCAGTCCCCGACGCCGTCGCTCGCTCCCCCGCGATCCTGGGGAGGCAGACCGAACCCCTCCGCCCCTGCGATTGCACACGCGTAAGCTGTATACTGTGTAACGGCGGCATCAACAGAGCTCGTCTCGCTTTCGCTTCCAACCCTCTTCCCCCACCCCTTCCCCCATCCCGCCACCTCCTCCTATTGCTGTTACCAGTGCCGAGGAAGAACACATATTATGCACAGATGCGACGTAACCGATTGATCGATGAGCCTTTTTTTTACATAAAAATCAAGTGAGGAGCCTCGGCGGATCTCTCGCAGGCCAAAGTACCCGCGACCCTTTATTGCGGTGTTTGAAACGTGTGCGAAACGAGTGCATCAACGTATAGCACGAAATATTTTGAAGAGATTTTATAAATATTTTCGATGTTTAGAATATTAGGAAATATTTATGAAATATGCGGAAATAATATTTTGAATAATTCTATCAAAATATTCCAACGAAAAATGTATCAGTACTAGTAGTGGATTTATTGACAATATGACAGATGGAACAATTGTTGTTAGGTCTTGACATGTTGCCAATATACAAATGTTTTTTAAACATTTCTAAAACATTTCAATGTAAGATTTTTGAGCGAACAAAAAAATAATTTCAAAATGTTTAAAAAATATTTATAAAATATTTTTTAATATTGGTAAAATATTTTTATGTCCCTCGGTGGGAAAATGGCGGTTTTTTCGCACGCTTCGCGAGTGCGAAAACCCCCATTGTCACACCTTGTAAAATAACATTTTGTTCGGTACTCGTGCGAAAAACGTTTTCTGAACTCGTGTGATTGCAACATTTGCCTTCGGCTCGTGCTGCAAACTCACACTCGCCAGAAAAAGTTTTATTTCACTCGGTGCGTAAAGTGCAGTTTTACGCACGCTTCGCGCGCGTAAAACTCCTCTTTCGCACCTTGTGAAATAAAATTTCGTACGATACTCGTGAGAAAAACGTTTTCGTAACTCGTGTGATTGCAACACTCGCCTTCGGCTCGTGCTGCAAACTCACACTCGTCAGAAAAAGTTTTGTCGCACTAGTATCGTAATGTACGATTTTCGCACTCGTATCGAAATGTACTATTGATATTTCAACAAAATATTTTCGAAACATTTCAAAATATTTCCGAGCTACGTGACTCGTATGTCGTTTACTCGTACGCATTCGTCCCCTTTTTTCCGGGCCAAAGATATTTCCGAAAGTTCCTCTCTGCGCTATCGCGTCACGTTGCACGGAGCGAAGGAACTACGACGGTACGGTAATACAGTTTACATTATATGTACTGCAAGGTACGCTTGTCATTCGGCCCGGCACTCGCTCGCTCTATAAGGATATTGATGACGCAAGTTTCGCATGAACTACCAAGTAGGCAGATTCGCGAACCTCGAGTGAGCTATCCTCAAGGAAAACGGAATAATTTATGCATGAGTATGAGTAAGCGAGATTCGTATTTCAAGATTCTGTAAAAACGAGTTTGTAAGCATAGAAACATATATAAAAAGAACCCACGATACAGGTTACGCGGCTCTGAATATATGCAAGAAGATGACTCCATAACGAAAAAGAACAAGTCTCTCAGGGCACTTCGGGAACGAGGGACATTTTTTGGGGGGCACCGCACCCCAAAAAATGTCCCTTCGGGACATTTTTGAAGGCACTCACATACACGTCGCGCTGCGCACTTCGTGTCAGGGCACACGTGGCATAAATATTTAAAACGTTGATGAATTGGTACAACTCTGTATAAACTTAGTTTGAGAGTTAAACAATAAAGTTTCCAAGTATTAAACTAACTAATTCCAAAAGGATGAAAATGAGCAATTTTATAAATTAAGGTGGACACGGCCACGTGGCGTATCGTAATTTTCGGTACAATCATGTTACATCCACATATACCAAAAACTGTGCAAACGGCAGCACCATTCGTTTGTTACGTTAACAGTAATTTACATACTAGTGCGATAAAACTTTCTGACGAGTGTGAGTTTGCCGCACGCGCCGAAGGCGAGTGCTGAAATCACACGAGTTCAGAAAAAGTTTTTCGCATGAGTAAAGTACCAAATTTTACTTCACCAGGTGTGAAAATGGGGTTTTGCGCACACAAATGCGTAAAACTGTTCTTTTCGCACCGAGTGACATAAAAGATATTATGAGTAGCCATATCACTATGCCTTACCATATGAAAGGGCGCATACGCTTATATTAGTATATTAGCTTCAATAAATACTTTAAGAAAGTTTGGTACGCTTATTACGAACAGCGTTATGCATTTTTTTAGTGGGATACACAATGAAGGCAAATTTTTGTCCAAAACGACTAAATTCTTGCTGAAATCGAATCTTGCAAATGAAATACATTGCTCTAGTGTAAGTAAGGATATCAAACGGAGTCATAATGTGGATAAGAGACAAGAAACTCTGTTAGGAGGGCATAAATTCAAATTATGAATTATGAAAAAGAACGTTTGAACTCGAGCGCTATAAGTGGAGGATTCGTGCGACTGAGCGCTCGCACGCACATAGCCCGCTCTCGGTATGGTCGTCATCTGTGTTATCACGTCATATTATCGTGTTGTTTATTCATACTTTGATGATTCTTTATATTTTCGCCTTACAGAACATATTGATCGCAAAGAGCTGATTTCATGCGATTGAAGTTAAAAAGAACACATAATAGTAATAAAAAATATCATTATAGGTAACCATTATCACAGGGATGATCAAAGTTTTCCCGACGTGCAGTCCATATTTGGTGATGTATTTAGCGAGTAGAATGCAAACTTCAAAACTTTTGCTTCTCAGAATTCAACGTTATAACATAGTACGAAAAGATACATGACGTTTTGACTAAAAAAAGATTTTCTCAGGTAAACGCATGCATAAAAATATTGAAATCAATTTATACTTCCCGTGTATACTTTTCATCCCAAAATATAGTTACGCTATCAGTTTCAACATCATAAGTCTTCTCAGTCCAAAAATACCCCTCGGACGTTCGGGGTGTATAAATCGTCTTCAGGTCTTGCGGATTCCAAATTAAGTGCAGCTTTAAATCTCTACGGTATAAAAATCTCCAAATTACCATGCATGTAGAATGTGAAGCGCATGACAAAAATGCAACGATTTTTAATTAAGATTTTTCCTCTTTAGTCAGCAATGCGGAGCGGAGGGCGATTTTAATGGGCACTTTCCTCTGAAAGAATGATAGCAGAAAAATGCTTACGCGGCGTTTATTAAATTCGGAAGATTATAGAACGATTCGAAGCGACGCGAGATGTTAATTATAGGTAGGCGAAGGTGGGCTATATTCGACGGAGGGAAAGAGACCGATAATTCATCGCGAATTTATAGGAAAGTCTGAACGTGTTTCTCGTCCACAGTCGTTACTCTCGCGCGTTCTACACCGCTTCGTTATGCGCTTCGAGACGTTCGTCATTCGAAATAGATTGACCTTTTCATAGTCGCCCGAGTAACCCAACACTCGGGCGCAGTTACTGCACGGGTCGCGTACCTGCGTTACATTTATGCTATTCAGAAAGAGAAACGGCGCTAATACATCCGGTGCAATGTCCCGCCGAGTGCAAAGCCGTCAGTCACGTGGAGCTGACCTCGGCCGGTTCAACTTCCGACCAGATTCTATAATCGGGTGGTATATTTTTTTTTTTTTTATTCAAAGTTCCGCTATTCAGTGCCCAGAGGAAAATCAATCATCCGTCTGACGTGTGTCAGACACCAAACTATGTTTAAAGCAGAATTGGTCTTTGAATCTGTTAAGTCGATGTAACTTTCCCTGGCGGACTAGATCAACGTAAACAAGGTAAAATTCAACCCAACTCCAACCTTCGTTACTCGACTATTGACAGTCGGGTTTTATAATTACAACGAAATTCTGAGCAATGTATCTAATGAACATCGGTGTGAAGTTGGATTTTGTAACTCGAACGGCATTCCAACATTCCAAAAATTAGCTGATATGTGACTATGATTATATTACCATTTTTCCCGGTCTGATACTTCACGATTGACTTAATTTTTATGAATATGTTTTGGAAAGAAATAAAAAATGTTAACATTTATTGCTTAAGATACAATATTTACATTTTTGAAAAAAAGTATTTTTACGAAATTTCATCCATTTAAAAAATCCAAAAAATCATTGATTATCGACGACATGTCGAACTAACCCGGTAAACATTACGTATAGAAGACGAGCCACAGAGAAAGGTTACGCATTAAATTGAAATTGCACAGACGTGTGGATTGCGCACATTGTATAACGTGTGCGTCAAGTTTTTAAAAATCCTTGAACAAACTTATTCCTCAAAGATACTGCCTCAAAATCGCGGCCTAAAGAACCATAAAACATCGAGAATTATTTTCTCATTGTGTGATCGCCAGCGGGGTCTTTCAATTGATTCAGGCTCTGAGGCATCTTTTATCGACATTATATATTTATTATTGTTAACGTCGTATTAACATAATCGTTGTGAAAAAATTGTAATGTCTTAGTCGTAACGTATCGCGCGTACATAGTCTCATCTTAATAATTAAATAAGCCCTCGCTATATAGTCAGTTTAAAAAATTGATTTCTTATTATAAACATATGGAAGTGTCTGTTGGGACACCGTGCACGGTATGGATATCGTGATACAGTCCCAGTATAATTACATTCTCATTGCCAATATACTAAAATACCGTGTACGGTATCACTAATTTCCACCGAGTACGGTCACGGTATAATTACATTCTCACTGCACTGAGAAAAAGGATGGTATTTCCTACTGGAACGAAAAGTTCCCAGGGGGGACGTCTATATAGATAGTTTGCGATAGTATATATTCAATTGATTAAACTATAATTATAGTTACAACTATAATTTTTGGTCATTGTCGTAACTATAAAATGTAGACGTCCCCCCTGGGAATTATTTATTATGTAAGTTTTTCTCAGTGTTCCAGTATATTGAAATACCGTGTACGGTATCACTAATTTCCACTGCATACGGTCACGGTATAATTACATTCTCAGTGCTAATGTACTGAAATACCGTGTACGGTGCCACACCGGGCACGGTCACGTTATAATTACATTCCCAGTATCACTATACTGAGATACCGTGTATGGTATGACTAATTTCCACTGGATATGGCCACGTTATAATTACATTCTCCGTGCCAATATACTAAGATACCGTGTACAGTAAGATTAATTTCCACCTGATACGGCAGAGATACATAAGCCCAGCCGGATATAACGTGATACCGTAGACGGTATGTGCATCGCACCACGGTATACTTCAGAAAAGGAAGCATTGTGCAGTACGTTTATTGCAAGACGGTATTATTCCAAATACATTTATGGTGAGAACCGTCACTATATCGTGGCCATAATATGATAAATTTACAACACTGTCAGTGATTCAGTGCTAGTAGGAGAGAGCGGAGCGAAATAGGACAGGAACTTCTGGATGGCGGCGGTGGTAGTAAGAGGGGCAAAACGGGCTTGAAAATCCGGAAGTATCGTTGGGACAAAATGGGGCATCCAACAATGATTGAAAAATTGACTTTTGCCCCAGTATCCCGTTCTACCCCACTGTTCCATTTTGCCCCGCTAACCGCTTAGTGATAGTGGCTAACCACTATCGGCGGTCTGAATTCAGTAAT
This sequence comes from Ichneumon xanthorius, assembly GCA_917499995.1. Taxonomy (NCBI): domain Eukaryota; kingdom Metazoa; phylum Arthropoda; class Insecta; order Hymenoptera; family Ichneumonidae; genus Ichneumon; species Ichneumon xanthorius. The sequence goes on along the minus strand of OU824205.1, from coordinate 10,349,876 downwards.
AGCAGTGACAATGGTTAACCACTATCGGCGCTCTAGTGATAATGGTTAACCGCTATCGTCGTCTAGTGATAACTGCGGTTAGCCACTATCACCGTTTAAGCTATTTTTAGAGTTCTAAATTCATCATATTATGTCCACATTCATTCATTCTCGCGATGAATGAATTTGTAACAATTTTGAAGAATAATAAAAACACTGTACGTTATAAAAATGGGCCTGAGTAAAGGATACAGTGCGTGATGCGCAAACTTAGGTGTTTTACGGCCACCTAATCTGCGTTTGAATTTAGATTTTTACCGTATTGCAATAGACGCATGGGCTTGTTTTTCTCATGCATATAGTCGTACGATGCGCATACCGTGCACGGTATCACAGTATATTAGCGTTGGGAATGTAATTATACCGCGGATTGGCTGAAGGACTTCGGTCGATGGCCAATCGGCAGCATGTAATCTAAGTCTGTTGTGTATCAAAAAACTGTTCCATGTTATTCACCGTCAATAAATTCATTACTACTACTATACCGCGACCATGTCACGGTTCCCATGCCGTACACGTTACGGTCCCAAAATACGCTTTCAACATATTTATAAATAATAGGAATCTACTATATAGAGAAGCTCGAAAAATCGTACCGTACATTTTTTATCTACATTTAATTAATTGCGTCGTCTAGAAGACATACGATGCATCAGGTCTTAAAGTCACGCCGTGATTATTATAACAAAGTCGAGATTAAACTATCTCGCGGCGGGGACAAGACAAATGCGGGGTGAAAAGAAAAATTTGATGGAAAGATCGAAGTACATTTATCCACATTTTCGATGATACTCGGGCGATGCTGCGCCGTAATCTTGAAGGCTGAAGAGGTCGCTGCTGTTTTTGTGCAAATACCTGAGAAAGTCATGAATGTGAGCGAGAAGGAATTGAATACTTCTCTCGTCCAGCGGAGTGTAGGACAACATACTGCCGAGTTTGACTGTAAGTAAAGACAGTGTGTATTGAAGAAAAAAGAACACATGCGAATCGAGGTGACGCAATTGAAATTGAATTTTTCGTTCACCAACCGAATAATCTGAGCAAATGAGCGGCTCCGTATATTCGACTCGGACTCGTATTTGGATTCTCTGCCATTACTTCGCCGTACTGTTGCCGCTCCCATCTATAGAGAAGTTGCGTTCCAAGCATAACGTTGAAGTACTCTCGGAGTCCTTTCGTCACTTCCAGTACTGCGCTTTCCCTGCGACAATGCAATGGCCATCGTTAATTTTCTTACACTTTATTTGGAATTACAATGGAGTTTGAAGCTGCAGTTTGGACTTAAGGTCGGGAGAAAATAAATTGAAATTTGAATTAGAACTCGATTTTAGCCGACTCGACGTTCAAACTTACAAAATCAAACTTATAGTTCAGTTCATTCCCGCAGTTGTGATTCGGCAGCTAATATTAGTGGTGGTTTAACTTAGCAAAGACGACCAAAAAGACTCGGCTCGAATAGTTATTAAAATATTGTTACGAACTTCAATGCAGTACAATAATTAAAGAATCGATTCTATATTTTCTCAGAAACTCGCGTAAATATTTCCTTCATATTTACATTAATGTTTAAGTAAATATCGTTACGATTATTTAAGGGAGTTTTTTTTTTGTCTTTTAATTGTTTCGGCTAACTGTTTGCTCTTGCTATGCCAGACTCGTCCGATTCTTACGATCTTTAAAAGAAATATCTAGCGAATAATACTTGTTAGGATTGTTCGTCTTGCTCGACGTCTTGAACTTCACATAATCTTCCAGGATACGATCGACCGTGTGTCTCGCCGGTAGGATAACGAGTTTTCGCTGTCGGCTTATCGCGTCCCAATCGTCTACGAGCCAGGGCTTCAATTCGTCTGGCATTTTAACTTTGACCTCGACCTTTGTCAAAAACTGTTCCTCCGTCTCGATGGAAGGGTCAAGGCGGCTGCAAAAATTGTACTCAACGTCATTTTCAATTCTCTATTTTTCAATTCAATTTTCTCAATTCTTTCAATTCAATTTTCTCCATTCTTTCAATACAATTTTCTCCATTTTTTTCAATTCCATTTTCCCAATTTTTTTCAATTATATTTCCTCAATTTTTGTCATTTCCATTTTCTCCATTTGTTTCCAATATTTTTCAATTATTTGTGGGTCGTAAAAGGAGAAATCGGTGAAAGAAACAAATGAATAAAAAATGCAACACTTTCAAGCGTTAAAACTACCTGCGCTTTTTCCTTGGTACATCGGAGGAAGAGTCGTGCATGGAAGAGGGCGTGACGGAGCCATTCTTGTTGCTACTTCCGCTTAGTTTGTCGTTACTAGGAACCGGAGTACTCGACCTACTGTCGCTCTCTTTTTCTTTGCTGTTTTCGCTCTTCCGTCCCAACGTTCCCTTCACGATTGTCGTTCCCTTCTTGCCCTTCTGCGTAGATTGTTGCGCGGCATGCGCTCTCTGTACCTCCTTCTGTTTCTGAACGTTTGACTCGTTGTACTTCAGCACTCGACTCTCCGGCACCCACTCGTCCCAACTATGTGCAATTTTTTCAAATTAATCCTTACTATCGGTAAAAATTCTTTATGACAAATCAAAGCTCAATATTTTTCACCCAATGAGGTATTTTTTGACGACGCATAGCGCTACCTAAATAAAAATTATAGGTTACGTCCCTGTTGTTAATATAGGTTAGTTTCACTCACTTTTTGTTCCACCCGGCATAATGAATGAGATACTTTATTTGTTTATCCTTGGTGGTCGAAGATTTCAAACACTTCGCTTCATAAATTAGAGGACCATGAAAGCAAAGTACTTTTTCGCCTGGAAAGAAAAAATTTGTTTACGAGGCTAACGAAGATAGCCTTCCAACAAAAATAAGTTTCAATCGCTGAATTAAATTGCTCACCCTCTTGAAATTTACACTTCATCCCGTGGCGTATGATTTTTTTAGTCGACTGTAAGTTATCAAAAACGATGATAAGTAGCGAAATAAAAAAAAATAATAATTCTACAGTGCACCAAGAATTGTGTTCGCTTTTTCTTCTTTTGTTTTCCTTTTATTGGACGAGTACGCAGGGTACAAAAATATAGTGCGGCTTTGGGAGCCACTGTCCCATCAAGCCAGTTATAACAGTTGGTAATCGGAGTTAATCTAGGAATGTTTCTTGCCAACTGAAGACCTAATGTATCGTAGTATGGTATATACACGTATAAGTAGCACGAGCCTTTTTAAGGTCATGTGAAAGATGTACCACGTGACATATGAGTGCGAGAGAAATAGATGCATTTTTAGAATCAATGCCATTTAAAACCGATTGACGTTTCGGACAAAACAGAAGCATCATGGGACGCGGTATTAAATTGTGCATCCGCTAATGCTTTTCTTTTTCCAAAAAATGCTACGGTCTATGAACCGCATTCATTACAGATTTCGGTTACCGACTGAGTCTTTTCACATGTCCTTAATATGAAAACGACGGCTCTTTAGCACATTACTGCCCGAAATCGTTTATGTAGAACAGATAGAATATCCGCGCTCAAATACAATTTCCGTATAGAATCACCGCAGACTTTTGCATAATACAGTTAAAGAGCTTAATAATACAAAGATTTTCATGAGAAATATAAAAATCCCCACGGACACGCGGTTCGTACTCGCCAACTATGAACCCTTCCCGAACACGAAAATTTTAATACTACATGAAAATTCGAATGCTACATGAAAATTCGAAGAAAACAAACGAAGGTTTGCGAACGGAGAAGCAGCTAAATTACCGACGTCTGGAGAAGCGAGGTATCGGCAATGCAGGTATCTGCTTGCCTCAAAGGCTTTGAGGCTGTATCGAAATTATGATTTTTTTTACGATCCAACAACCAAGGACTATTCATGCAAATCCTAAATCATTTGTCTTTCATAAGGTATATGAAATTAAAAAAATGTTATAATGTCAAGCAGTTTTTCATAGCATATACGACGAGAGCAATAGTTAAAAGATGAAAGAAAGAAAAGTGCGCTTATAGAAAAGAAAACTAGTTTTAAAAAAATAAAATTAAGAGTAACATATCAAAAAATTGAGAAATAACAAATTAACATAACAAATCACTTACCATAACTTATCTCAAAAATGGAAAAATTATTCCAACATATTCAGCGGAAGACTGTCCTATATAATATGCTATCGATTAACGAATGAGCGTCGAATTAAAACTCATCAATGCTTTTTGTGGACGTTCAATAACGCCAACGTGCACGACTTTATTTTATTAACAATCATTTTATACAATATTGTTATTTTTGGAGTCGGTATTATATATTATGTAGTATTGTATATACCAATTTTATATGGTCCGTGTTTTCGGTTCACATCTTTTCAATTCTGTGTAGAGGAGTTACTCGGTCAGTAAAATGAAATAAAACATCAAATCAAATCTGTTGCAATCTATATTCGCTGATATATTTCTTATTTCTTATTCACGAATCGTTGACATGACAGATAAGTGAGTTCTTTTCTACGTCTCAAGCATAGGTTCAAATAATACTAAACTATGACGTATACCATGAATTTGTGAGTTTAGATAAAAGAGCATCGGTTCCCGAAATGTTTCCCTAATTTATTGTCAATGGTAGCTCGTGTTCTGTTCCAGGATATTCGCCTGCAAATGCGGATACAGATTCCTAAGGTAATTTTGAAAGTGTTTGTTCAAGTACTTCTCCGCTTATCTATTCACGCTTCTCTGAACGATATTCTTACGGTATGACCGTGCGAATACGTCTTCAAAAATATCATTCGCATCGATCTATACTAGTAAATGTAGAATATATCGATCCATAATCGTGATTATGCAGATGGATAAACAATTGAATTACACGGGTTGTCATTCGCATTTGTAATTATTGTTATGGGACTAGTATATGCTACCATTACATTCATTACAGAATGTACAAGTATATCTATATTTACATGCAAATTCTGTAATGAATGTAACGGTGGCGCATGTTAGTCTCATACCAAGAATTACAAATGCGAATGTTAACTCTCGTAATTCAATCGTCTTGAAATTTGGATTATTCATGACCTCCCAGTCCAATTGGAATTCCAGTAATTTAGTGAGATTACATTTTGAACCAAATGTAAGAATTGTTCACCTTATTTATTCTGCTATGAAAGCAACGATGAAAGGTGCCTCGCCAAACACAAACACCGTCGATATAATTATACTTATCAAGAACGTCAATAATGTTGGTCAGTTGTGACTTGTAGCCTTTGAACTGTGATCGAAGAACGACTCCAGCCCTTTTGGATGGATAACTTTTCAAAAATATTTGGGTCCGAAAGTTATCCATTCAACTGGGATAGAGTTCTTCGATCACAGTTCAGAGGTCCTAAATCGCAACTGGCAAATATTATTGAAGTCATCGATAAGTATTCGTGGTACGGTTTGGGTATTGTGTATCGGATTCAAACATATTAGCCTCCACTATACTTGAGAGTATTACATTCACTGGTGGTAGGAGAGGCCAATACAATCGACAGATAAAAACATTAAGGAACGCTGCGATGAAGTCATTAGTCACGTGTAGGTTTAACTCCCGGACTTCGTAAAGTGCAATTTACCCCGTCCATATCGTAAAAAAACGATCGACGAGTCTTCAATCACGTGACAAATACAACTTTCTGGCGAATCATTTATGTAACGTTCGTTAAGGTCGAATTTTCTAACAGTTCTTTTCTAACAGTTCTTGCGGAGTGTTAACACCACAAGGCGTGTAACCAAAATCCACAAGGTTCAGCGTATCAACGTTTCGGAGTGAAACTTGAGTCGTCAGGAGAAACGCCAGTTTAGCCTGATAAATCCTTTTTATGGTTATCATTGAAAATAATAGACTGGTTATGAAAATGCTCGATGAAGTGTTTCCGGGTAAATTTCTAAGACCCGGATAGCAAGTAATACAAACAAAATTCAGAAATTCTAGTATTAGAGTGTGGAACATTTTTAAAAACTCAGACTAATCAAATACACGACACCCAAACCATACCGCGAACAGTTGTCGATGACTTCAATCATTTTTGTCTGCTGGGACTTGTGGCCTCTGAGTTGTAATCGAAGAATGACTCTATCGCTTTTGAATGTACAACTTCCGGACCCAAATGTCTTTGAGAAGTTATCCATTCGAATGGGACGGCCTCGTTCTTCTGTCACAGTTAAGACGCTATAAGTCACAACTTACAAAAATGATGGAAGTCATCGCTAAGTATATTTATGTCGACAGTGTTTGTTTATGGCCTGGCACTCTTCACGGTAGCGTTCGTAGCAGACTAAATATGGTGAACAATTCTTGCATTTGTAATTTGATACTGATATGATGTTCGATTCTGCTTATTACCAATAATCAAGATTAACCACTCGACCCCTGATCCGGATTTCGTAACTCTTCAGTTCATTTTGTCGATATCTAAGTTGACATACTTTGATTCACTTTCTCGATACTGCTGACTAAACATAGTCAACGGATGGCCGTATCGTCCTGGACGAACCGGGACTCGTTTCCAAGAATCTGGTGCCCGACTCGTAAAAGGACAGTGATCAAAAATAAGTTTTCGACGTCAATGACGATGGTAGCATGCTTTGGCATTAAGCAAATTCTTGTTGGAAAATTACGTTGGTGATCGTTCTGGTCTTGCCACATCTGGACGACGGATCATTTATCAAAAAATAAGCCATATGATTCCACCAAATAGAATCCGCGATGTTTTTCCGGATGATGATCTTAATTTGTTGCCAAAATGGTGAATCTTCCATGAAGAGGTTTTGTTGTAGAGATTTTTTCGGTGTAGCCAGATAACCCATAGTATTACCCGGTTATGCGGTTTTGATGGATATCAAAACCGCATAAATGAGGTGTTGAGTCGGTAGTGTTGTTAAGAGAGATTAGGTGGATTTCCTCCAAGGACTACCACATGCAACTCGTCCCCGTAGCCAGATGTCGATATCTTGATCTGAATTCCATTAAATCATTATCAGTTTTCATTCCGTTTGCATTAGTAACATGGTTAACATGGCACACATAGTGGTAGAGTGTAGAATAATTAACGAGTCGTACAGTTGATTTTATCGAAAGAACTTGATTTTAGCAGATAACATTATTTATCCATTCATCATATTCGCTGGAAAACAACAATGCATAGTTTTCCAGCGAAATGACCCGCGGTGGAGACATTGCCAGTGCGCCATTTAAGGTAGCTATGTCGCTTCCCGCTCATCTCGCATAAGTTCGAGAAAAGTAAGCGAATCTGAAAAAATCTGAAAATCTGAAAAAATTCATGCATATTAAAGATACTGAAAAGATTAATTTTGCACAATAATAATTCCAAAATGTTATTAACAAATGAATCAAAAAATTAATTGTTTAACAAATTGCCCGGCGAAACAACTTTTTTTTTCTATGAAAATGATTCGTTTATTTTTCTGAATACGTATGAATTTTTTCAGATTTTTCAATTAGCTTTGATTTTTTAATTTTTTTATATGAAAAAAATGTCTAAAAAAACACAAAAATCAAAACTAATTGAAAAATCTAAAAAAATCCATACGCATTCAGAAAAATAAATGAGTCATTTTCAATTTTAAAAAAAGTTGTTTTGCCGGGTAATTTGTTAAACAATTAATTTTTTGATAAATTTGTTAATAACATTTTGGAATTATTATTATGAATAATGAATCTTTTCAGTCCCTTTACTATGCATGAATTTTTTCAGATTTTTGTACCATCGAGAAGTACTCGCAATATTCACTTCCTTTTCGATAACTTATGCGAGATGAGCGGGAAGCGACATAGCTACCTTAATCCATGCCTTTAGCCCTCTCTATGCCCTCTCTATGTTGGCCGAGCGTAAAGAATCTTACCAAATCATTGACAAGACTCTTGGTTGATTCGTCCGGCCTCGAGGTCCCAACGACAATTCTTGGCTCGCATGTTCCCACCACAAGATCGAAAGCAATGACCGAAACCGTCGTTAACTTCATCACTTCACTATGACGCCAAGAGAAAGCTTAATGTTGCGAATGCCACGGTTTATTGAGGACTGAATTGAATTCTCGCGCAACGCGTATTTATACCCTTCTGTAAAATTGTACCGTCAATGCTATGCGTGACTGGAAACTCTAGTGCAGGACAGTTCACTTTTGCCTTAAATCGCTTATCGATCGGCTCTATGCGAAGCATTATAAAAAACGATGCACGATCCCCATGTGTGCTGGTCACCTTGATGTAGGACGGACGATAACGTCCTTTGCATCTACCATCTCGTGCATCGATGTAATACGGCTGAGTATATCAAACCAATGATAAAGATCGTCGTTCGTGTCAACTCTATACTACATGGGAGAATTTTTCCATCGATTGCCGACGGTATAGTGGAGCAGCAGTAAATTTTACATAAGCCTGTTAAACGCGTCCATTTGTTTGCAAATTAAGTGTTTGCATTGGACATTGACATACGACGAAGTGATCTTCCGTTTCTTGCCCGAAAAGATGCCTTGGAAAGACTTCCTTAGCCGCACCACTTTGCTATGACGCCAAGAAGGAACTTTGTGTTGCGAATACAACGGTTCGTCATGGACTGAATTGAATTCTCGCGCAATGCGTATTTATACCCTTCTGTGAAATTGTACCGTCAATGCTATGCGTGACTGGAAACTCTAGTGCAGGACAGTTCACTTTTACCTTAAATCGCTTATCGACCGGCTCTATGCGAAGCATTATAAAAAACGATGCACGATCTCCATGTGTGCTGGTCACCTTGATGTAGGACGGACGATAACGTCCTTTGCATCTACCATCTCGTGCATCGATGTAATACTGCTGCTAAGCCAAGAAGGAACTTTGTGTTGCGAATACAACGGTTCGTCATGGACTGAATTGAATTCTCGAGCAATGCGTATGAACACCCTTCTGGAAAATCGTACGATGAATGTTACGCGGGATTGGAAAATCTAGTGGGTGATAGTTTCATTTTACTTTAAATTGCTTATCGATTGTATTCCATTTTTTTTACTGAGTATGAGGTCAACAGATTATTAAAAACGATACGCGATGCTCGTGTCCTAGGCAGTAGGACACGAGCCTTGATGTTGGACACGCGGTAATATCCTTCGTATGTACTTTCGCGCGAATCGATGTAATACCGATGAGTATATCAAACCCAATGATAATGATCGGCTTTCGTGTGAACTCTATATTCCATGCGAGAATTTTTTTATCGCTTGCCGACGGTATACTGGAGCAGCGGTAAATTTTACATGAGGCTGTTACACGCGTCCGTTTTGCGTTCGACATTGATATCCCATATAGCACGAAATATTTTGAAATATTAGGCTCGACTTGTCGCGTCTACTTGCTGGTCCAGAAACGTCGTACAATAGGCAGCTTGCGATAAGAGTCCTAAGATATGAATGAATAAATTTTTTTGCGATACTCGAAATCATAGTCATAGTCATACTGTGATCTCGAAACATCTCGATCTCGAAACAAAGTGTATAAAAATTAAAAAACAGAAAAATGTAAAATAATAAATAAAAATGTAAAATAATAAATAAAAATGAATTTTTGTAAAATATATACACATGTTACACGATATATCTTTGAAATTTTATCTGAACTGTAAAAAATTCAAAATGTAAAAGGGTGTATCCCGTAAATAAATGAATAAATAAATAAAATTTTAGAAATATTTTCAATCTTTCAAAACATCTGAAATATTTCTGAAACATAGTGATAACATATTTTGAAATATTTTTTATTTCATGTTTCATCGAAATATTTCTACGAATGTTTCCGTGTTTATGTGGGTGTATATATGCAATTTGGATTGGTGATGCAATCTTTCACATTACGCTGAAATATTAAACAAAAAAACTTTTAGCGAAGCATTTACCAAACATTCCAATGTGAAATTTATGAACGGACAGACATTTTTTTAAATTGATTTGCTATTTAATTTGTCACAATGACGTGATCCAAGATTTATCTTCAAGATTGACTTTACTGTGACTAATAATTTGTTTATGATTATCAATATTATTCACATTTAAAACATGATTATATTAAACTTTGGATTTTCAGCACAGGAGTAATCTTAAATTTAAACTAAGGACGAGAAAAATAATCGCAAGACGTAACCGTAGCAAGATTACATTTTTGTCCACTTTTAGTTCTTGTCGGATACTCCAAAAGATTTTTTTAAATTCATTTATTTTACTTTTCAGTAATGAAACTTCACTCGTCAATCATTTGTTATTGCTCGATATAAATATAAATTTAGAAGAAAAATTTACGTGTGCACGGTCATTTTTCGGGTATGAATTCTTACACAAAAAACCGCTGTGCGCATACGCAGTCATGTTATAATGACGAAAAACGCCAAATCTAAAACACCTTATGCAATAAGATTTACTTGCATGTAACTAGATCATCATCATTGTCATTGTAACTAGATCGCTATTCGTTTTGAGCTTCGTTATTATAACGCCACCATCATTATAATGGCAAATCAAAGGTACCTCTGTATGTTACCCCGAATCTGTTCCACTCCTCGATCGCTGTAGACAATACACCCATATTTTTAAGTTGAAGTAATGAATTGCCTTCCTATATTTATTTGATTTCTTAATACATTTGTACAAGTTTATTACATAATAAACACGCCATAAATATTAAAAATTAGTTAATGGGTATGTAGGCGGGAAGAGGACCAATAGGGGGCCTCTTTGGCCTTTCATCTATGACACAATCAGATTCTTGCTCATCATCATCGATAGTTTCGCCGGAACTGCCGATGGTCTTGATAGCTTCGTCGCTACAAGAGCTAACTGATTTGGAAAGGCCGAGACTCCTTTTCATACATTTCATTTGCTTGAGAATACCTTCGCGCATCTCCGACAATTGTTTAACAGACGGGCTAGCCTTGTCGTAATAACGCTTTCGACTATCCTCGCACGATCCAACGACCTCCAATGATTGATGATTCAGAATCGGTTTGCTCGATGAACTTGCTCGGATGGCTTTCACAGTCCTGCTTTTCGGCGCTGATCTTGACGATTCTAGTCTATGGGGATATGGGCAATACTTACCTTTGGCACACTTTCCCGATTTCTCGAACTCAGAACAGATGTACGCGTGCCGCTGTTTACACTGGATAAAAAGAACACATTTTTCAGTTTACAAATAAACTAAACTGCTTCAATTTTGTATTTTTATGGGTATGTATGTTAAAGTTCTCAGAGGGTAAAAAGCTTTTCTGTCTCAGCAGATTCGCATTATTTACGATCCTGTCAGGTTTTTGTTCAACAGTATATTGCCATAAATACTGTTTTGTTTTGCTTACCTTATTCCCGTCCGCGCAGTAGCCACGAAGGAACTGTGCACACAGAGGCGTATTCGCCGACACTTTGACGTGAAGATATGGACAAGCGTCGCGGATGCAGCATCCCTCCAGAAAGTACTTGCAGGTCGGCATTTTTTCCGGTCCAATGTCATGCGACATCGGGCACGAGTCGAGAAAACATTTGCCCTGCAGAAAACTGAACAACGACAATTTAGTAACACCTTTCTGTCGATTGAAAAATTAACTTTAGTAACGCGATCAAGCAATTGATTTAGTTTTATCAATTTACTTTTTACAATGTGCAACTTGTTTCTTATCGTGAAGTTTCGGACACGTTCCCTTGGCGTGACTTGCGCAGTAGCCGAAACGTCGGTAGATCAGGCAAGGTATGTAATTCTTGCGAAGCTTGTCACGGAGTATTTGCATGCTCCTCTGCTTCGCCTTGTAGCTAAAAATATGCACATTGATAGAACATAAGTAACCGCAATGACAAAACCATGAATAGTTAAGACGATGCCAACGTTCTCCTAGGACAAAACACTTTTAAATTTTCGTAGATTCCCATTATTTACGATTCCAGATTATGGCTGTTAGAACATAAATGGCCTCGCAGGGTTATTACGCATAGGGCATATGTGGAAACCTACAAATCCCAGGGACTTGCCACTAACCTGGAATAATCAGAGAATTTTGTAGTTCATTGGATTTTTTTTCTAGAATTTACTTGACCGTCCTTTTACAATAAATAATTCATTGCTAACAATTCAATTATCAAAAAATTTCGAATAAATGTGGTCCCCCTCAAAAACTGAACGTATACGTTTTCCCAAAAAAATGCTTGTGCCATCGAAAAATCATTTAATAAACACCCCTCAAACGAATTCGATCGTTCGTACAAGTATGTTAAAAAAAATAAATGGCCACCTTATGATTATTCTATTTTATTGATAATGTTATTCTGTGACGGTTGTTTAAATTTTGAGTTTATGATGCGTTTCATAAACATTTTATTCTTGTTTTCTTACATCTTGAAGATTTCTTTACCATACGAGTTATATTTTCTCACTGAGAATTTCTGGACTTTTGTTATTCATAATAAATGTTTAATGAGAACTAACGTTCTATGTATGAAAAATCAGAAAAATACAGGGAATTGTGAAGTCAGCAATGCGTTACGACTTCGAATTATGATCCGTTAAATCGGCTATAGAAAAAAACCATGCACGCGAAACTGCAGGTTCCTGCGCTTACCGACAATTACTTTTGTTTGCAATTTAAGCTCAAGTTTGAAGTGGACTAAGTATGTGTTTTCATGTCATTCAGAGTAGGAACATTTGTTTTTCGATCGGCAATAACATGAATACATAAATAATGTAAGCTTGTAATTGTAGGTAACTGTTTTATCCTGTGACTGGTGTAGCTTTACCTTAAGTACGAAACAGAATATACTATCCTTTTTGTACCTTATGACGTTTTTATGGCTCGAATGGACGATGGAATTTGGCACTTTCTTTACGACGGTGTTCCGATTAACGACGTTTCGCGAGATCATGTATCTCGTTAGATTCGTTCCCTCTTTGCTGGTCCGCAATCGGTGCAGTTTCTTTCCGTTCTTCGCCATCACGAATGTGTCGTCTTTACCATTCGAGAGGCAATTTTTTTCTGCAACAATAACGTTTTATTTCATTATAAAATGCTTTGGAGATTCCATTAAGGCGGTTTGATGGCTTACTTTTGTGCACGGTACTGCCCGTAGCACTGCGAACTAGCTGAGTCCTGGAAGATTGATACATAACACCGCCAATTGCAACTAAACCCTTATTAACGTTCCTGAAACGAGATTACTTTCCATCATAGATATTGTTCACTGAACAATGCATTTTCGTTGAGGTGAAATAAAATAACATTGATCGGTATTTGGTAATAAAATCGGTCGGTAATTAAAAACGGTAATGATTTTTTTTTCTGTTAAATTGAACGTTTTTTGGGCAAGCACAAATTATCTTCTTATCCATCTGTTGGTTCCGCACATACTAATAATTTGCTCTTTTCCCGAAAAGTTCCAGCAGCCTCAAAAAAACTGTATCACAGTTTTAACTATCGACCGGGCCCGAAAGGGTCGGGGAAGGGGTGTCACATCGTCATAACGGATCTTTCGAATCATCTTTTTATAGCGAAATATATTTACATGACAAATATTTTATTCGAAGATAATTGGGCGATGCAATCTGGTATAATCAGAAATTCATATTGATGAATTGCTTTCACGAGTTTTAACAAGGAGTACGTTTCGACCGTACGCCGAATCTCGGATTCATTAATCGATTTTCTATGAGTCGAATCGAGAGGTCTCCCGATTTTCTCATTTCCACTCATGCCAAATAGATCAATAAATCTTAGATTGAGTGTACGGTGAAAGCGCAATCAAAGAAGATCAAAGAAGATTTTATAAACATTACTTCTTCCAAATACAATTTTAACCCATAAAAGCACGTAATTTTTTTTTCTGTGAACATTTTTTTTTCTCCTTGCTAACCGCCGATCTAACGAGTCTACATCACTCAAATCCCCTTAAGGCGATGTGAAACATCCTTCTGCTTAGCCTCCCCGCGCTCCATTGGTAACAAATCGCTTTCCCTATTTTTTCCGACACTGTCGATATTTTGAACAAAGACAAATTCGATTTTCGTAGCTAATCGATAGACGGATGAAAACCTAATTTGCTCTTTTTAACTCCCGACTACCCGCTAGGGCAAAATCCGGGAGTTATTCGTTTCACCCACGATCTTTGCTGTTTTCGCTTCGCCGTTTTTGTCGAAATGGCTTAAGTCCAATATTTTTACGGTCCCGGAGAAAGTAAGCAAAATAATTTGTTACCGCAGGATTAAAACGACCGTAAACGATTTTCTTAGTAACTCACCGGATTCGCGCGTCCGGAAATCCATTTTTCTTTCGCTTACTGCGCTCCTCGATCGTTCTATCAATTTTGTACGCATCGAGCTTATATTTGTTATTTCTGTTTGCGACAAGTTTCGACAAGGTGGCAGGGCTCTTGCGCGCTTGCGCACCTTGCAACGATTTTCGCTTGACGCACGACGTCGGTTTATTGTTCGAACCGATTCTTACGAGTTTTCTTCGCGATATCGCTAACAGACGAGGTGTCAACGGCTTGCTCAAAGCTTTATTGCAGTTAATGTTTTCAATTTTTTTACTCAGTATCGACGAACCAGCTTTCTCACAATCCGTTTCTATGGGTTTTGAACTTTTCGCTTTGATATCGTCGAGCACGATGGTGGATAGTTTTTTCATCAATTTTGGATTTACGTGAATCGACCTTTGAACTAGTTCGGGATTAACGGGTGTCTCTTCGACGCGTACTCTACTGTCGTTACTAATCTCTGCTCCGTTGGACTCAGTTTTAGTCACCATTTCCTTCATCATCTTAGGATTCAGGTGAATCTTCCGATTTTTGTGGATCCTCGGATTGATGTGTATAACTAAACTTTTGCTCGATCGAAAATTTGGATTAACATGAACTTTTGGAACTTTCAAAGCATTTCTTTCGTGTGTCTGGTCCATCTGTTTTAGCACCAACGATTCTGCGTCGGCTTCTTGCAAGTACCGCATAGAAGTGAGCGGCACTCTGTCCATTTCCATAATTTTTGTTTTACAAGTTGTTACGCTGATCGCTTGAATATCGAGTGCTTCTTTAGGACGTAACTTCTGCCTGCAACAAGAAATGATTTAATGTATCTGCTTTCCATCCAGATAAAAGGCTAGAATATGTTGTCGCAATGTGACAAATGGACTGTGCAGCAAAATGGGCATGGAGCACAGTGGAATACCTGGAGTAAAGTGGATCATGGAAAAAAATGAAGTACAGACCAATGAAACCCAAAGAGCAGAAGGAACTGCAATGAACAACCCAACCAATTATTGCCATCAATGTATCTGTTTTCTATCCACATAAAAGTCTCGCATATGTTGTTGGTATGTGTTAAATGGATCATGCAGCAAAACTGGCATAGAGCACAGTGAATAACTGAAGTAAAGTGGATCATGGAAAAAAAAAATGAAGTACGGACCAAATAAAACCCCAAAAGCAGAAGGAACTACAATGAATAATGTGACAAGTTATTGCTTTTATTGTATCTGCTTTCGATCCACATAAAATTCTCAGATATGTTGTTGGTATGTGAAAAATGTCTGTGCATCAAAATGGACATGGTGCACGGTGAATCATCGGAGTAGTGGATCATAGAAAAACAAAAGAAGTACAGACCAAATGGGACCCTTAAGAGCAGAAGGAACTAGAGTGAACAACCCGACAAGTCATTACTTCAGCAGTCGACATAACCAGATAAGTTAATTCCCTTGCTACCTGCCATGGACCTGGCTTTTCACACATTTTTGTGCAAAAATGTCCCATTCTGGATGGTGTTAGAATGTTTTGGACTGTATTTGGCAGCAAATTAATTTCCGCATCACTCTGTCTTTTTTATTCTGGCAACGATTCTGACTGCAGGTAGCTAAAGGAAACTTTCTCACTACCAATCGGATGAAAATGACTGCAAGAACAGGATGACCTTGACTTATCTGATTGTATTTTATTAACTTACCTGGTTGATTATGTTAACTTATCCGGTTGTCCACTGCAGAAAACAATGGTGAAAAAAAAAAAATATATATATATATGTAATCGATGATGTGCAAATTTGTGTGCAAATTCTTCTATATAAAAAAATGACTATATCCATTGTCTGCTTTCCGATCGGAATGCATACATTTTGCCTATTAAGCAATATGGAAAAACACGAGTTTACAGAGCATCGTAGTAACTTGTAACGAATAACAAAAGATTTAAATGTAAAAAATCCAAGCATTCTAGAAATCAACAGCAACATCGCCATTCTATCAACACTGAACTGACCTAACCTGGGATTTATCCTCGAACGAACTTCGAAACGTGACATAAATCAGCAATTGAATTTCCTTAACGAGAGATTCGCATTACAGACGGTGATCGTGCAATAAGAAATGAATAGAGAGCGACGAACCATGCGTAAGGAATTTCAGATCAAGGAACACGATAACTGTTCGATAAACATTTACGTCTTTCGAACTGCAGGATAGTCTTACCTTCTTTCGCGTGATGCCCGACTCAACTAATGTATTTATTATATGCTTTAAGCTATCGAAGACAACGTTGTTAAACTATTGAATCACAAATGTGAGTTGAGTAAGAAAATATAACTGCTTGGTACGTCGCAGTCAACAAGTCAACATGTGGGATAAAACTTTGCGAGTTATGACGAAACAAAACTTAAGGCCTCGTTCTTGAAAAGCGCAATGGCGTTGTGGTGTGTTTCTATTGGTCGTTGGAAATGTGTGTCGGCCAATTAGAGTCGCGCGATTCGTGACGTCAGCCCACCGGATAAGTTATGGGTTATGGGTGGCCAAAAGCAAAAGGTAACAGGTAAATATGCCACTTGAAAGCAATGGCGGAGGTTTCAATTCGATATCTCGAAATTTTTTGAAAAAAAGTGCCGTTTCGCAAAATTTAACATAGGATTCCCTATGCTGGAAATGCTCAATTTTTAAAATTTCGATATAAGAAATTTCGATCAATAAGCATAAAGTGTATATCTAATTTTTATGGTCGTCTCTATTGGACGAAAATACGTTGAATGTACACTAGTGCAGGCCAGTCGAAAACGCCATTAGTTCGGCCAATTGTACGCTGTCATCGACTCCCGAAGACTCGCGATTGGTTGCCTCAATAACGTGGTAACCGGAAGTAGTACAACTAAAATTCGTTTTGCCTCAGAATAATCTATTTACCGCGAATCCATCCTCATAAGTCAGCACCTACAGAAACGCTCGATAAATAATTTATTTAATTTTTTTTAGATCGAAACAAAATATTTCGTTTGTAACGCGATTTCGTGATGGAAAAAGTGTCAAAGTGAATTTTGACTTACTCGGTAAACGGAGCTCGGGTTCGACAGTCCCTCAACCGCTTCGCGTAGTCGGATCTTTTCTTTTCCGGTAAACCATGGTAAGTGCATTCCGTTTGTCGCTCTGGTTTGGCTTGTTCACGTTAAATCCTTAACGCTAACAATATGGGTAAAGTGTTTATTGAACTATTATATTCGTCCTCCTTATGTCTATTCGGTTTATAATTCGATGTGCCGTTAATTGTTTACTTAAAGATATATAACCTCTTTTTTCGTTCGCGTCAACCACATGGCACGTTGTCCGACCACGCTTTCATTCGTCAATTCTTGCGACTCTCGTTCAATCTTTGTCTGCACCTCGTGTTTTTTCTTCCTACCAATTTTCTTCGTTTCTTCTCACGTGCTCAGCGCACAAACAAAAAAGTAGAGATAACAATCTATTCAATGGCCGATGACGCTTGAAACTAAAGTCAAGCGAGTCAATTTACAATTGTTTTTTTACAACCACGTGGCACGTTGTTCGATCACGCTTTCGTTCATCAATTCTTCCGAATCTCGCCTAATTTTTACCTCCATTGTGTTTTACTTCACACGAATTTTCTTTTTTCACGAATTATGTACTAAAAACAAAAATGGACAATAATCTATGCAATGGTTGATGACGCTTATCCAAGCGTCTTAAAACTTATTCAAGCGAGTCAATTTACAATTTTTTTTTTCTTGTAACAAGAAACAAATTTCTTGATTGATCTTAAAGTCATAGAATTCAATTGCATGTTTTAACGGCAAGTTTGTTTTTATAAATCGATGCGGCGTAGCTTTGACCAATAGTTTGATGATTATCGTCGACTTCGATATTGCAATCATTGATATCTTCGGGTGGAAGTTTTGTCTTGAATCAAATGCAAATTGAGACAAGAGGCCAACAAATTTTTTATACTTTTCTTGCCATAATGACTTATTACACTATTATTATTATTACTATGTAATTATTACTTGCAATAATTACTTGCTGCACCGTTATTATTATTACTTACAGTTGCTTATTTTTCTTTAGCCGTTCGAGAGGTTTGTGGAGACTGGCCGTGTCGCCTATGTGAGCGATGGCCCGAACCAGGGTAAACTCGTCACGATCGTCGACATCATCGACCAAAACAGAGTAAGTTATTTCTTAGTCCTAGTTATGAACTTTGTTCGATGCAGATTGAGCCCTTGGTTTTAGTCACGCAAAATATATATATATAACTTTTTTTTTTCATGATGAACCATTATTCGTGATAGGAATTGCCGGCTGATACATAACTGATGCCATCTATGATACTCTGACCTATTTTTACCAACCCATTGTACATTTTAAGTAAAAAAAAAAAACATTTTGTTAACGAGTCGACTTTTTGCGATTTTTGCAGGTTTTGGTCGATGGCCCAGCGTCGAACATCCCAAGAGGTCAGATGAGGCTGAGCGAGCTTCACTTGACAAAGTTCCGTCTGCGTTTCCCGCACACCGGCTCGACGCGTGTGGTACGCAAGGCCTGGGCGGAAGCCAAGGTCGATGAGAAATGGAGCGAGACCATGTGGGCCCGTAAAGTCGAGGCTAAGAAGAAGGTAATTTCAAAAAATCTGATCTCCGTTCTCCTTAATTTTCCTGTGGATTAATGATTTTTAAAAATACTAAATTTGTCCATTTCAGCGCGCAACCCTCAGCGACTTTGACCGTTTCAAGTTGCGCAAAGCTCGCCAGATTCGAAACAAACTGAGGACCGATGCCTTTTTCCGACTGAAGCGCGTCTCGAAGAAATCGAAGTCCGCTGCCGGATCGAAGGCAAAGACCGCCGCGAAGCCCGCTAAAGCCGCGAAACCGGCGAAGGCCGCAAAAGCAGCAAAGCCCGCAAAGAAGTAATTGTACTGAACTCTGAAATAATAAATGTATAAAAATAATCTTCACGTTTCGACTGAGTTTATTACCTTGTCGGCTTCGATTCCGCTTAAAAAAAAATTGCAAAACTTATTCGCTCTGTTAACTGGAGCAGATTAATTTGCAATATTGCATTGCATATTTAATGCGAAGCCGGCGCTGGCGCAGTTCAATAAAAAGCAAAGTTGTTTGGTCGCTTTGCTTATTGACAATTTTTGTCGATTGTTTTTTTTTTTTTTTTTGCGCGTTGTTTCGAATAACATTCGAATACCACGCTTGAACGAGCATTTCATACGAGGCAATACATTTTTTTGGCCAAGAGCAATGCTGTTGAATTGAACGCATTCAACGCTATTAATCGAACAACTGTTTTACCCTGTGAAATCACATCTGTTAATTTTGAAGCTTACAATTGAGCATAAATAATCCTTAAGGTGATATATTTCCTTTATTTTTTTGTACACTGCCATATCGCACTTCAATTATTACACTACCTGCTATTACAATATAGTTTATTATTATTATGAAATCTAATTTTCATTATTCCTGTCGATATGAAATTTGATCTTGCCTGTCCCTTTGCTTTCTCTCGACGATCGAGTACCAGTTATGACCAATTTTTTTAGTCACTTCAATTGTCCCTTCACGTTCTTTACGAATTATGACAAACTAGCTCTGATAAATAGCAGAGAAGTGAGCTTTTTATTTTTCTCTCTAACCGCAGATATTTTTTCGATATCGTTAAGTGCTACGAGTATAGCGACGCTTCTTTTTTATTCCAATCTTCCAATGCTTCAGATTTTCTATTACTTTTGGAGCGATATGATTTTTCACCACAAAAGACGAAACGTTTATACTTAAGGATCGAAAAGTCGACCGAAGCATTTAATATTATTTTCGTAATTATACAGAGCATTTTCGGTTTACAATGCGATCTTTACTGTGCAGGGCGCCATCATCGACGTACTATGCATTTTTTTTTATCGGATATAGATCAACGATATTACTATAAAATAAATAACACGTGCCAGACGTTTAATGTGTTTTACATATAAATAGATTCGCCGCCGCGGTTTTCTATAGTATAATCACATAAGAATATTTCTTTCTCGAATTAAGCGCTCAACGCTTATCTCTCATTTTTCTGGAAAGAACGTTGTGCGATATATCGTAAGTACTGCTCCCCTCCCATCTTTCATTTATCACCATAATATCAAGATAATGGAAGATTACCATGTTTGACAAAATATGTGTGATAATTCTCGAATTTTATACAACACTAATTATATTCGGGTACTCTATTTAATAGTACTATATCGAATATAGCTCAAACGGTCAAATTTTTTCAGTAATTCGTAATCGAGTTGCGAAGCTCTTCAGTCGGTAAAACAGATATCGATCAGTGGCTCTTTTGGATCGAAAAACCACGCCATTGAACCCACGCTTTTTGAATTTCTTTTCACGCCTTAAGGCAACAGTAGCAATGCTCAGACACAATTTTGTTGCGTCGAAAACATAAATAGACCGTGCCATCTGTTTTACCGACTGATGGTTATCGCATAACACCAATTAATTATTTTTTAATATTATTACGCTACTTTTTTTTTGGCTCTGATCGATTTTTAAAGTGTCGATAAATTTGCTAATCTGCATTAACGGCAATTGCCGAGGGGAACTATGTATTATTAGAAATTGACGGTTGTCGAAGCACAATTTTCTATAGAAGTTTCATGATCCTTAGAGAATTCCGGTAAGACACCCTTCAATCGACGTAAAGCGACCCCATGAGAATGTCTCGTCGCGGTCGTTCAACATTATTTGCTTTAAATATTTGATATTTATAATAAATATCAAATATTTCATTTCCAGCAAATATACCCACAGGTGAACAAACTGCACAGCCTATTATACTATTGAGCACTGATCGAGGTGATAAATAAATTACGAGCTCTCTTTATCTTAGTTTTCCCAAGCAAACCGAGAGACCGAAGAAGCGGTCTTAAAAGCGACGGTGGTTTTGACCCAAAAATTTAATACACAATAAACTACCACTCTGGTAATATCTGTCACCGTGTTTAAACAATGAAGTCGTTTGTTTCATTGGCGACCGTAAAGTAACTATCCAGATGTAAGCTTTTTGACGACCAGGATGAGCTTTTCTGGACGGTTGATTTTGCGGTCATTTGTCGCCACCCGATTTTTCAGACGTTAGCAATTTTTCAGATTTTTCAAATGTTATGCGTAACCTATCGCATGTACCAAAGTCAACTTTCGGACATGGACAACCTGGTAAAAATATTTCTCTGAAAATTTGTCTAAAAAACTCTGCGTAAAAAAAACGAGTCGCCAGAGCGGTCATTAGTGGTTAATTTTAGAACAACACAACCGTCTCTTTTTGAGTTTCTTCTTCGGTCGCTCGGTTTGCCGGGTTTTCTGGAAGAAAATGAATTCGTTGTAACAATGCTTATACACCGACGTTCCAATGGAAGTTAAACCTCAAATTTTCGGTTCATTAGATAATGTGCAATGTTTACAACGAGAAACTAAAGTTCTCATTTTTTCATCTGGAGCTCCAGACATTACTAACTGTTTTTCTAATTTTATTTTATCTAGAGTTCCAGCTTAATCGATTACGATTAGGGAGTTAGGATATTTGTTTTTCATTGCTCACCAGATTATTGTTATAAATGTTTTAGTCTCATTCAGTTGATGTACGATACATCAACTGATTGATTGCATTGATGTATAGTTGATGTATAACAATAAAACGCGTAGATTCTTTCGTGACGCAGAGGCTTGGACCCAACAAAGCATTCTATCGTCTTGAATATTCGAATTCAGAAAATACTTGTCTAGAAAACAGTTACGATTATAGTTGGTATAATACACATGTGGGTACTGTGGTCTACTTTACAGATTCCAATTTCAAAGTGATATGATAGTCGATGTCTCAAAAACATAGTAAGTATTTTTTTGTTCTACTGGCACGAAATACTCCGTTGATGTCAATCAACGTTTTATTTCTAATCGTATTTTGATTTTCTTTTTCCATTACGTTATACCTTTTACATGAATTTATTGCGTTAGCGTGAATTATGCTATAATCGAATGTACTTACACTTCGAATTGGATTGATGAAAATATCTTTTGGGCTGAATTGAGAGTCATAAAGGAAAAACCTTTATTTTTAACTCTAGTGGTAACTTAAGCTTAAACTTAAGTTCGAACTTGACTTTGGACTGAAGCGTTCACTCAAATTCGAACCTGGCTTTGCACTTAAGTTTCCACTCAAGTTTCAACTTGACTTTATACTTACGTATGCACATTTCTCAAGAGCATGCGATACAGACTCGGCCGGTAATAAATCGATTTAATTATTTTTTTCGCGACTATTTTCTTGCGAATAGTGTTCGCAACTATTCTTCGCACAGAAGTTTCAGAGAAATGAAAAATCTGAAAAAAATCAAGCATATTAAAGGTGCTGAAAAAATTAATTTTGCATAATAATAATTCCAAAATGTCATTAACAAATTGATGAAAAATAATATTGTTCAACAAATCTTCCGGAAACCTAACTTTAAAAAAAGTGAAAATCATTCGTTTATTTTTCTAAATACGTATAAGTTTTTTCTGATTTTTAAATTCACTTTGAATTTTGTAACTTTCTACACATTTTTCCCATTAAAAAAACATTCAAAGTGAATTAAAAAATCTGAATAAATTCATACGTATTCAGAAAAGTGGAAGAATTGTTTTCATTTAAAAAAAAGCTAGGTTTCCCGGAGATTTGTTGAACAATTTTATTTTTCATCAATATGTTAATAACATTTTGGAATTATTATTATGCGAAATTAATATTTTCAGCACCTTTAATATGCTTGATTTTTTCAGATTTTTATACCATCCAGAAGTGTTTTAAATCCTCGCGATTCTGTGAAACTTATGCGAAGTGAACACTATTCGCAAGGACTACGTTAATGTTTCGAACAAGAGGTTTTCATGCACTTATATATGACATACGAAACCTAAATTTGTTTTTGTCCGAAATATTAATAGTCGTGAAAAAAATAGGGAAACCGATTTGTTACAGGCCGAGTCTGTACCACATGTCCCGAAGACGAAGTGAATTACCGCAGTCGGTATCGAAAACTGTAGTGACCTTTTTTTTATTATTGTGCCAATTTTTTTGAAAAAAATTGGCACGATTGAAAAAAAATGTATTAGAAATTTGCAGCTATCTCTCTCACGCTCACAGCCGTGTCACTTCACCCTAAGTGTAACTTCATCCTAAAGTTTATGCTGTGTCTGGGACACTTCACTTAGCCCTGTCCTAGGTTCTCGGTATTCGAAGTGAATCTCACAACGATTGTTTGCGATCGTTTGTCAAATTACTCATTTGTGACTAGGAAACGTTGCCAATGCGTGACACGCGCATGGTAAAAAATGTTGGCTATTGACAATGGCCATTCGAGTTAATTTTTCAACAGTGCATTCCAGTTAATTTTTTTTTATACGCTTTGTCCCGAAATTCGCAGCCTCTGGCGCATATCACCCATTCCTTCCATCTCCCGAATTCATGTCAATTGTAGCCTCGCCACAATCGCAATAATTATCACATACATCAGGACCGGAAGCTCAAACCGCTACACGAACCGATAATGGTCCTTTGGACAGGCACAGGAATTTCGAGACAGCCTTATTTCTTTCGACATTGTTCATCAACAAAAAATAAAAAGAATGAAGACAAGGTGTTGACTTACTCGTCGCCAGTGTACCGGTAATCGTCATTGTACTCTTTGACTATATCAGTAAAAAATAATTTCGAAAAATCGGAATATAAAGTTTCTTACAAATAATTTTGTTAAATAAGTGACAAACTCTGTTATAACTATCAGCGTTAAATTCCTATTTATTTTTCTTTCTTTCTGTGGGGCAAAAAGAAAAACTATACTTCCGGTTCCGTTTTCCTTTATGCGCCATCTTGTTTCCGTACGCCGACCGAGATTATATTCTCGCAGCCGATAATAAATATCATCTAATATTATTCACTATAATGCAATTGTGAGAACCGATCTAATCCTTTTCTTCTTCAGGTTTGAAAACACAAACCGGTCCTTTCATTTCCCGTGTCGTTAACAATTTTAGTTTGTAGACTTTTGTTTGCAAAGCTAGAAAGCCGGTCGCGATCGGAAAATTAACAATTACAAAATGGTGGCCATTCGTTGACAATAAGTTGTTCTAAAAATTACAAACATTTTTTACTGTCTAGCAAAATCTATATTCAAAGAACGCAACTGACGATTACCGATCAGCAACAGAGAATCGACCTTATCAACTTCATTCACGAATAACAAGCCGCCATTCCCTCGTCACGCACAGTCACGTGACTGCAGGCACGAAATAGACGCACAGTAGACGAGAAGTGAAATATCGCGGTCGGTAATGAAAACTGTAATGAACTTTTCTCAAGGGTGGTAATTTTTGTTGCGGAAAAGGCAAATACGAGCCGGATGCACACGGTAATTTCGCATCCGGCCAGAATTCATCTTTTTCTCAAATAAATTAGCACCATCGAATAAAGTTAATTTGAAAATTGTAACTATCACTCTCACACTCATGGCCCCGTCACGTGACTTTCACTTCACCTTGAGATAACCCGTTGTCTGTTACTGGCCGACGTTGTTTCTCTCGCCTACGAGTATAGTTCAACATAAGGCATGGAATAAAACAAATGGCCATCGGTGACCAACGTAATGTTCTCTCGTCCCGTGCACCTTCACTCCAGGAGTTCTTAAAGCGGTGCGCTTCGATCGGAAGTCATTTTCTATGTACATATGTACATAGTATAGGACTGCATGTCCCGTTCGTTTTGTTAAACGAAACAAACGGGCCATGGGGATTATACATTTACATTGCAATATGCAAAGATAGAAATACACGGCTTACGAATAGCGTATATCGTTGAACAATGTTTCATGATTGGATGGAGAACATATGCGTGAGTAAATTATGCCAGGAGCTCCCGGCATCCTAAATCAAATATTTTTTTTTCTATGACTATAGTCATAGAGAAGACATTTGCTTTAGTAATGTAAACATGTTAATGGCGGATGAAGAGGTCGATGGCAATTGATGGAAGTGAACACCATTAATTTACCATTCACCATTACCACAGCACATTTTCACCGCGGAAATTTAGTGAACGAATATAGCCATGCAACATGGAAAAAAAATACAAAAATACTTCACAGTGCGAAGGTACTCGGTCGGTAAAACAGGGATCTGGCATAAAAATGTGTTAGGCATATCGCGGTCCTAGCAGCAAAATCCAGCGTAACCAATCTATACACTGTGAGCAAAGAAGGGACAGTTTTATATTTGTGTTTGTTTCGCTCATCGCGCTTTGATAAGTTGCGTCCTCGCCGCTAGGTACCGGTGATAAGGCTTTGTATGATTTGGAAATGCAAATTGCCTTGCAATCAAGGAGGTGAAAATACACCCTGCGTAAGGTTTTCGATTCCGAATTGGTGAAGAATTGTCGTTAAACAGAGAATCCAAGCTATAACGTAAATTTCTAAGCGACGAATGCCTAAATTCGATAATCGTTCTTTACTTACAAAAACTTGATTCATCAACAAATTGTAAACCAAGCTATGCTTTACAGAAATGTTCTTACATCGTCCAGGACAAGACGACCTGATTTTTTAAAAGAGCAAATGTTTTAACCATGTAAACAAAACGCGTATTCGACTACAGATAACTGTTTTACCCTTCGAGCAACTTCACCTGTCGTGAACCATGCGATTGCAACCTTCGCGTCTTAAATTGAAATGCAAGTAAACGGCAATACAAAAGCTGTACAATCGTATGACTGAGTAATTCGAATGGGAAACACGTTTAGGTCGAAAGTTAATAAATTCATGTGAAATATTGAAACGGCTTTTTTTCAAATTCATATTTCGTTGATTAAAAAGAAGAATCACAGATGAGTAGATGATAGATAAGAACATTGTAAAATATTGAAAAAAAAACGTTTAAAAAAAAGCAACAATAATAAAAATTATGTGGAGCTGAGTGATTGTGCGCCGGGACCCGATACGGGACACCCGACGGATGATTATAGCTACGTGGACGCTGCAAGGCTGATGGACGTGGACTCGGTAACGGCCGATCGTGGCTTGGCGTCCAACGAATCGTACATTGGATATTCACAGCACAGAATGAATTTTAAGAACCACGGCACTTCACCGTATACCGCTGGTGGTATTGGAATCAGTGGTGATGTCGTTTGTTTGTACTGACGATAATCGGCGTTGCTGAAAATTTTAACGCCAATTAAAATTTTCATTGATGAATTTCGATCGGTGGTAAAATAAACTTACTCTCGGTATCGCTCGTCGGAGGCCTTCTCCAGTAAAGGCATACCCGAGAGAAAAAGTATAATGACTGTGGTGAATATGGGCGATGCGATTGCAACCCATTCAGCTCCTTCGATCACGTTCAGGGATATCACGAATATTCCCCACCAGACAACGATTTCGCCAAAGTAATTTGGATGTCTCGATAGCCTCCAAAGTCCTAAAAATAGTTAATGATTGATATTGTACTCGATACTACATTTGTGACCGTTGATCAGTACATATTTGTGATCGATATCTTGAAAAAGCGATTGATGTTCCCCTCAACGAAATGAACTGCTAGGTAGTTATTACTGGCATTGTAGTAGTTACTACACATGTAGTTACTAATTTTTAGTTGTTACTGAGGACGTAGTGGTTCCAGCATCAGTAATTACTACTTATAAGTAGAACTACCAAAAATTACAAGCAATCCTTAGTAGTGAACTGCTGGACACTGCGGGAATTCCCAGTAGATAACTCATTGTAGTTCCGCCTAGTTTCAGAAGTCCTGGACACTCATAGTAGTTTCCTGGACACTCATAGTAGTTTCCTGGACACTCATAGTAGTTTCCTGGACACTCATAGTAGTTTCCTGGCCACTCATAGTAGTTTCCTGGACACTCATAGTAGTTTCCTGGACACTCATAGTAGTTTCCTGGACACTCATAGTAGTTTCCTGGACACTCATAGTAGTTTCCTGGACACTCATAGTAGTTTCCTGGACACTCATAGTAGTTTCCTGGACACTCATAGTAGTTTCCTGGACACTCATAGTAGTTTCCTGGACACTCATAGTAGTTTCCTGGACACTCATAGTAGTTTCCTGGACGCTCATAGTAATTTCGCCTAGTTTCAGTAGTCCGCCAATTTAGCACTGGGCAGTAGTTCAGTGGTTTATTAATAGTTAATTACTGGATACTCTCAGTAGTTTTCAGTCGTTCTTTTCGGTGAGGGGAGGCCTTGTATGCCCGCAGATATAGCTACTACTGGTTCATAAGGACGATGTCCGAAAATTCGACGAAAATTAGTGGGTTTTCATTCAAGATTCAAAACTGAGCAAACTTTCTCTACGAAGAATTTTTGTAAAGTGCATCATCGACTCTTTTCCTCCGAGGTTTCGGGCTCACGATGAGTATTAGTAAAGTGCATTAGTTTTTAAAAACGGGCAACTAAAGTTTTCAGCTTTAGACCGATTGGGTGATCGTGAGGGCAATTCCACATCAATGTGGCCACCTTGTTTTCGACCCTTTTACATTTTAGTACCACTTGAAGCCTTTCTAAATTGTTCAGACATTAAAAATCGACATTGCAGAAATACTGTCGTTTTGAAAGTTTTTGAGATATATTGATTTTAAATAAATACAGTATTTCCGCAATGTTGGATTAAAAAATCTTAAACAATTTGAAGAGTGACATGGTACTAAAATATAACAAATTATTGGACAAATGAAAAAGGGTCGCATAAACAATGACTGACTCGGTATGGAATGCCTCATGCGTCGTTGAAATTTAACAGAGTTTCAAGACGATTTAGTTTCAGTGGTACAAAAAATGTTGTCGGTAAACATCAAATCTCACCGTCGTTACACCATTTTCCATTATTAATGGGATCTTCCCGGAAGGAGAATTTTTGAAGATCGGCATAAGTCTCGAACAACAGACCAACAATAAACATTCCCGTGCCAGCACTGTCGAGGGTGGTCATCGTTTTTGGTGCGGGTGGTATCTTGTGTCGTGGTGAATTAATGATTATTACAGGTAAACTGACCACGTACACCCATACCGCCTGCAAAGAGTTTGCAAATTCGACAAATTAAAAACGGAAGTTTGTTAACAAATGTAACGGTGTTTAAGATATGTTCAAATTATGTATATATTTTTGAAAATATCAAAGACCGACCTGAAATGTCCAGAAAACTGCAAAACGTATAACGTTACTTCGCCGATCATCGAATCTTTTGTCGCGGCCAATTTTCATTATTCTGTACAAAAGATATCCGGAGAGACGGATGCCCCAGAGGCAAACAAATACAGTAACCATCAGTTGTCGACTGTCGTATGTCTGAAATTTAAAGCATTTTTTAAATATTTTAAGAATCGCTAGATATTTTTGAATCAGTTTTGGACACGGGCAAAGCTTAGACTGTGTTTATTTAAGAAAAATTCGGCCAATTGCGTCGTGCTTCGTAACACAACGCGTAGGGTAACTTTTTTCTAAAAAGCGTTAATGCACGGTTTTACATATTAATAGATCGAAACCTTGCCGACTTGTCCGAGGAAGAATGTGAGGAGAGCGAGAATAATAAAGTTGGTTCCGCCAGCGAAATCCGTCAGTTTGTCCATTTGGAAGGTAGCAGCTATAGTGAAGAAAATGAGCTGCATCCCCACAGTCACTATGGCACTGACGGCGAGGTGATCCTCATCGAGTATGTCAATCGCCATTCTCTCAGGCTGTTACCCAACGCCTCGTTGAAATTGGCACTGAAACGGCAAGCGATCGTGCGACAATCAGCAACAACTCAAATCAATCCCGCTGATATCCGACTTTTTTTACAAAAATATTCATGTTGCCTACATTAAATTTTTTGGTATTCAGTTCCATATGAACCGAGGCATCGCTATCGCGGCTCATGTTAATTTTCTTTTACAATGAAATATTTGTTAGGTAAATAGAAAGTTAAAAGCCTTTATAAAAAGAATGGTAATTTCCGATTCTCTTTAACAAATTGTGTCTCACTTAGCTCAAATAGCGAAATCTTGGCAATGCAAAAGGGCATTTTCAGTTCTCAGAACAACTTCAAATGACCTCTTACACTGAGAAAAAGAAATGGTTGGATTAAGCATTTTGTTGATACAACAAACATGTTTGTTTCAATCGACAAATTTTGAATAAATTGAAGCAAATAATCTTCCCACAAAACAATGCGTTATTTATACCAAACAAATAACAGACTTCCGGTTAATCCAACCAATGTTTTTTCGCAGTGTACTGAGTGAACATTTTCAACAAGAAACTACCAGATTCGATGGCTTTCCATTAACTTGAAATTGTAAAATAACTGAAGCAAATGGTTTCCTCTTCACCCTTGATCGTGAAATATTAGTCACTCTGAATGAAAAATCATTGGAACAAATGTGTGATATCATTTTCGATGGTAAATTGTAAACTTCAACGATTTCCCCATTCATCTTCAATGGAAAATCATTGAAAATTACGATTTTTACTAAGAATGTTTCTCTGCACTTGTCAAACTCCTGAACTGCAAAAGTTATTCTGGACTCGTTCTTTGTTCTATGCTGTCCTTGACAGTCGACGGTACAATCCGATACCCCCCCGACGGACGGTAGAATTGGAGGAGAGAGATCAACTAAAAACGTACAGATATACCGCACAGTCGATTCGGTGAAGGACAAGGTTACATGAGGCTAAAAAAAGTTTGCATCCTAACTTCGTTCACTCAACAAAGTAAATAAATATCTTTGGACTGAAGAGATAAAACAACGTTCCTACAGCACGCTCGCTAAACAAACGCTTTAAAAAGTTTCTTAAATCAATTCTGAGGAAAAAATTGAAAGTGTCATCGTCGCTAATGTGCGGCCCTCACATTCATCCAACTGGGAATATTCACTAGAATTGTTACATCGAGACGAAAACACTTGCTACACGTCTAAGTTTATCTTGCACTGCAATGCCTTTAAGAACGATTGAGATGATTCGTAGTGCAATCGTGGGAAGAATAACGCTACGATGATCTATGCTATGTGAGACATGATCAGTTCTTGTTGGGTTTTTTGAGAAAACCCCTTTTATCTTCAAAAATGTAGTTATGGATTGATTATTGACTAAACTTATACTAACCGTGCGTTAACGATGCAGGGTCACTTCATTTCAGTGAGATATCATCGGGACCAGAAGCCTCATTGATTTAACGGCACAGCACCACTTTATCATTTTTATTAAAAGTTAACAGACTCTTCGATGCGCGTTGCGAACCGTGGAAACGGATGCGAGTCATAAATTTTGTCACGTGTCGATTGTCGCTGAGTCGAAAAATCTTAAACACATTGACGACGAGAATGACAACGATGACGAGGAGGTGCGTTCTTCGGAGCTCCGGTGCGCCTATTTCATTCGGTTCTCCCTCTACCTGATGCTGCTGCACATCCACAACCTCCCTCTAGGAGAGCAGCAGTGGAAGCTCCTCGACCAGGCCCAAGAAATCAATACATTCACACGAGGACTCTGCATTATAGTTGACTGCCAATAAACTGACATTTGTTTATTGGATATTGCGGGGGAAATACTTCAATGCCTTCCAACTTTTACATACTTCCTTTTTTCTACCATTCGAGTTTTCTGTTGGAACTACCAAGATAGCGACCTCTCTCAGAAAATTACTTGGCTCCCTATCAGTCTTTCTTAATTCTCGTTTAGTCGTCATAATCTCGAGGTCCCTCACACCCGGCATATTATGTATTTTCGGCATATTGACACTATGCGCAACATTTGTCATTTAAAAAAAAGCAACTGAAAAAGATGTTCTCTGCATTATAGTTGACTGCCAATAAACTGACATTTGTTTATTGGATATTGCGGGGGAAATACTTCAATGCCTTCCAACTTTTACTTTCTTTTTTCTTCCATTCGATTTTTCTGTCGGACCTACCAAGATAGCGACCTCTCTCAGAAAATTACTTGGCTCCCTATCAGTCTTTCTAAATTCCCGTTTAGTCGTCATAATCTCGAGACCTCTCACACCCGGCATATTATGTATTTTCGGCATATTGCCACTATGCGCAACGGGATTCTTGCTGTTCATTTGTCATTTAAAAAAAGCAACTGAAAAATATGTTCTCTGCATTTATAGTTGACTGCCAATAAACTGGCATTTGTTTATTGGATATTGCGTGGAAAATACTCCAATGGCTTGCAACTTTTACTTTTTTTCTGCTGTACGATTTTTCTATTAGACCTACCAAGATAGCGACCTCTGTCAGTAAATTACTTGGCTCCCTATAAGTCTTTCTTAATTCGCGTTTAGTCGTCATAATCTCGAGACCTCTCACACCCGGCATATTATGTATTTTCGGCATATTGCCACTATGCGTAAGGGGATTCTTGCGGTTCATTTATGATTAAAAGAACCAACTGAAAAATATGTTGAATCCTTATAGTCTTTATTTAATTTTTTTTACTTGTAAATACGGACTATCGCTTAATTACAGGTGCGATTGGTGCCGATAAGAGTCCTGCATAGTTACTGCTCGTAGTATAAATATCACTCATAAAGGACACGAAGGAAAAGTGAGAAATATGATAGAATCAATTGAAGGGAAACTATTTTTTCTCGTAGTTACCTAATCGGTATACAAAAGGAATTAATGGTAGAGTTCAAAGATGCCAACTGGACCTTTACTCTTTCACTGTTTACTTTTCAAAGGCGATGTGCTCTGCAACTACCTCGATAAAAGAGCTCTGGAAGGTCGCGACCTTTCGGAATCACAGAGTAGTATTTGTAATCGAACTTTCGGTATGGGAAAATTTGTCTTGGAGCTACGAGTTAATGAAGTTTAGCCAATGAGGTCGCACGAGCGACCGTGCAGTCATCTAGAGTGAGTCACCTGATTGGCTGAAACTTTACCCGCACGCAACCCGATAACGTTGCGTTGTACTAAATTTAATCAAAAACAGAGTTTATTGAGTTTACTTGGCAAAGTATACTTGGCAGCGTCCCGGTTAAAAAAATCGGTTTTTAAGTACTTTGCGTCGAGACGCCACTGCGTCTCTTAATAACAGGTCTACTGTTATTAAGAGACTATTGCTGCTTTATCCGTTTTATCAGAGTTTTTCGTATTAGCCGAGCCTACACCTCGGTTAACGCGGAGGGCTCGTTGATTGAAGGTCAGACAATCGAGGTTCTAGTGTATAGACGAATAAGCCTCGATTTTTATAGAATTCGATGGGGTATGTGGTACAAAGTCCAACTTAGTCAGTTTGGCACAGCATATTAGCACAGATTTTCGTAATATTGAATTCGTAATTCAACGCTTTCAACGGGAATCGCCTACGTGAATAGGAAATTTCTTGGACAAAAAACGTGCTTTCGTTATTTTTTTTTACGGCTTTCAATAAAATTCTCTAAGAAGGCGATTACAAATTTGTAGTGTTTAGATCCACGAATTACACATTAAGTTTTTCAAAGTTCACTACAAATGGGAAGACCTACCATCATTTTGGGTCTGCAATTTAAAACCATTATTTTAGCCTAATAGGATTGAGTTACGAGTTCATAACTTTTTCCCAAAGATCGATAATTGGGAAAAAAACACGTGGGAAAGTTACACATTGGGAAAACACATTGGGAAAGTTATAAACACGTAAAAAAATGAACCACACAAATGACCGCCGACTTACTTTCGTGCCGCGTTTCGGCCGTGAAGTCGTTTGTTTGATTGGCGACCGAACAAACGACCGTAAAAGCGACCCTCCAGAAAAGCTCATCCCAGTCGTCAAAAAGCTTACGTCGTTTGTTCTGTCGCGGCAAAAGAATTGCCAGAGCGGTCGCTTCGCCACTCGTTAGTGTGGTTAATTTTTGGCACTAAAACACCGTCGCTTTTAGGGTCGCTTTTCTTCGACCGTTTTTCACGGTCGGTCTTGACCACTACGAAAACAATTATCATTCAGCGTAAAATAAAAACTCAAGCTCAGAATAAGTGTTATTTATCATCGTTATTAATCCACAATGAGAATCGTTTACGTTAATGAATAAAATTACTATTAAAACAACGAGTTTTAATTGTCTAGGCTTCCCGAGTTGCCATTGACTTCTCCACCTTCCGCTTAATCTTCGATTTATTCATCTATTTTCCACGAGTGCAGTCGTTACATTGCCTAATAGTTTGATGCTTAACGAAAAACGATTGAGACGAGGGGACTTCACTTACTTTCCGAATATCAAGATGAAAACGACGCAGTTCACTGACAATCTTCGACAACGTATTTTATTTTATCATTTTATAATCGCTGCCACGCAATTTGTCGATTATCGCTTATCATACTGCACTGCTTGTTTATTTACGGACGCACTCGTAAAAAGTGAACGTCAAACATAACCACAATGCTGATTCTGCACGCATTGTGACCAATGAGGAATGCGTAGAACATCTGACATGTCGTGTATAACCGTGCGTGTGTAGAATCGCTTTTGGGAAAGCTTTGGACTATCCATCGGCCACGTTCTTGGTCGGTACGATTGTTTTATTCTTTTTGCAGATCAAGAGCACGTGACATACCGCGCGAACCGAATTTTCTTTTGTCCAGAATAGTAGGAGATTCGGAGAAAATGGGTAAAGGCGATTCGTTACCGACCGAGCACGTGGCGAGCGAACGCAGGATCTTTCACATCGCCTTACGAACTATTTAGTCGGGTATTTTTCTGCGAAATTTTCATTTCACTTTTACAATAATAATAATACTCTACTTATCTCCGACAGGATAAATACCCAATTGTTACAGAACAGTGGAAATAACGGTAATTTTATGTCTGAATATTGCTGTAAGAAGAGAATTATCGAAACTTTGAACCATCCTTCGCGTGCAAAACTGCCGTCTCAGAAACAATCGACGATCCTATTGCTTGATGCAATCGTTATGTTCGAATTAGACGGAAGGATTAAAAAATGTCTCCTCTTATTTAGACGCGCATAGTCGCGGCACGAAGTTACACCACTGTCTTATATCCGGCTTCTAATGTGCGTGGTGGTAGAGAAACTCCCCCTTAATTCCATGGTAGAGATAACTCGATTAGCAATAGTGAATAGGGAGGTTTGCCTCGCGACCACACGTGTCGCTACCCGCAGGGTTCTTTTTTTATTAATCAAATGAACAACATTTTCTCTATAAATTAATTTCAGTGCATCTCGTACATCGAAATCATTTTGTACCTTGTGCACCTGTTGTACGCATTTTGATAATCAACTCTATAAGTTAGGAATGATTTTCCTTATATGCAAAAAAAAAACAAGTACCGATAACCAGTATGAACCGTGCGCACCTGGTCAGCGCGTGTTGCCAACCACGAAAAAATTCTTCGCTAAAGCCTTCCCCCACCACTAGAGTTTTCAGCCCCGCGTGCAAGATCCTGCGTTTTATCACTCGATATCCTTGAACGACTGTTCCTTCTATGTTGATAAATCCGAAGGTTCTCCGGACCAAGAACTTCGATATATATTGCATTTTCTCATGCAATAAACGTTTCGCTAACCGAGCCTTCCCCCACCACTAGAGTTTTCAGACCCGTGTGCAAGACCGTGGATTACATATCTCGATACCGTTGAACGATTCTTCACTGTATGTTGGCAAACCTGAAGGTTCCGAATCGAGGACTTCCACATTGCTATTTTCTGATGCAATACTCACGATTCCTCTCGAATCTAACAAAATTATTAAACAAATTGAGTGCTGTGTGTGCTGTCTAGTGAAGAGGATCCCCGTTCGTTAAGCGAGAATGACTGAAGAAGATTCGGTAAGTTTGTATAGCATTGACGTTGAGTAATGTGGAGAGGCCGTCAGGAGGTTCGCCTCTGGCCCAAGGCTCCCTCATGTCAACGTGCTTTGGCATATTTCGACCATATCTGGCGAGCGTGTACTGCAAATTCACACAAAAAATTACTCGTGACACGAATAATTAAGCCTAAGTTAAATTTTTCGTATACATCGAATCGTCGGATAATAGAAATTTACTCTAATAGACCAATGGGATAAAAAGAAAAAAATTTCCTACATCGGTTGACTGCAATAGTGCTGCAGAAACGGGTGTGAGACAGAGATGGGAAAAGAAGCGTTTAGTGCTATTTTCTTGTCCTCGTTCACTTCGCACTGTAATTCGCTTGTAGGCGTTTAATTGCAATTCGCGACTCCGTTCGCCGATAAGTTTCTTCGGCATTAAATAATTATAGTCGATGATATGTTGTGCAGAAAATGAAGAATTAAATAATTCGAGCACTGAGATGGAGGTTAAGAATTCCCTAGTCTCGCTCGTATTGTTTTTTGCAAACCTCTTTTTCCATTTTCGGATTGCTAATTTTATAATCTTAAAATATTTACCTGTTGAATTTTTTTTTTAAATAATTTTGTATTTATCTCGTATTTATCTCTGGGTTTTAGGGGAACTCAGTTTGCGAGCCGTGTAATCCAGCAGTCAATAATAGCAATAATCACAAATTAATCTGTCCTGGTATACATTTTTGCGTTCAATTGCTTCGCCTTAAATGTGAAGGAAAAGAAAATTGTAAAAAATCGTTGAAACGTATAAAAGAAAGAAAAATTGGTAATGATTCGATTACAAGTTCTTTCGGAGCACGAGCAGGCAGGCTGTGGAGAGAAAAGTATGAGTCGCTTGTTTTATTTTTTAATGTTTTGACCTTGTTTGCATACGCTTTTCCAAAAAAAGAAAGTCGACTAGTAGAAATTTGACAATTTCCACTGAATTTTGATTGTTGAAAATGTTGAAGATTAACATTTAAATTCTGCAAAAATTGTTATATTTAGACGCATAAAAACGTTTTGGAGCAGGTTTTGCAAATAGGACTTATACATTGAAAAATAAGAGATGTGATAAGAGGTGTGAAAAATAAGAGCATGTAACACTTTCCTCCCCGCATGTACATTGCAATTCAACATCAGATACATATGACTATAAACATAAGAGATAGACTTTATTATAAATAGATTTAAAAAAAACGATAGTACATGATGGACCATCCGGTCATATATGTATTATTGTTCTAATGCAAAAAGGGTGTACGAACCATACCTGTACAGATCCGATATGCCCTCGTAGAATCGAGCCATCGATATATATAAATGATTTATTGTGTCCAGAGTAAAAATCCTGTAAGTACAAAGGATCGAATAATATTGTTACATCTGCATTTATTTTATACACGTTTATAGTCTATGAATAATAAATTACTATAAGAATAGTTTACGAACAGCGCTTAGAAGAAGTTCTTCCAACTTCTATTGGTATATCCCACTATTAGAATCCATAACTCATGCAGATTATATAAGTTTATACTTCCGTTCAGTAAATAATAATAATAATAATAATCATAATAATCTGTTGAGTAGAACAGGAAATATAAAACTTACTAATATGAAGAAATCGTATGATTATATTACTAGCGAATGGTCATCAGAATACTTAAAAATAGGACAAAGCTCTCCTAAGCTTTTCAGATCTTAGATCCTAGTTGTATTTTTGCCATATTTTACATAATGACAATATCCTTGAATTTCATTGCAAAATTAAAACACCCTACATGCAAATATCTTTTTTGGAGCGATGTTTGTTTAACATTTTTTAAAAGTTTTTCTTTCCAATTCAATATTTAAAAAAAATGTTAACGAAATGTAAATTAAAGTCATAAATAGTTATAAAGTAGTACTTTATGTCCAATCAGGCTTCAAAGTATTTATGTACGTTCGACGGTTTATAGATCTTTGATCCGACCCTAAAGAAGAAGAAGAAGAAGAAGAAGACTACCTTCGATCTCGATGGCGACATGGGCGACGCCGGTAGCGGCGGTGAAACCACCGAAGGTCTCGGCGACAAAGAAAACCAGGAGCCTGATAATCCTTCCGTAGACGATGACGAGGCCCTCGATTTGGAGAACTTCGGAAAGAAGAAGAAAAAGAAGAAGAAGGCGTTCAATCTAGACGAACTGGATGCGGCATTGCCCGACAGCAAAAATGAGGTACGCAGGAACGCCGCGTATAATATTCGCGCTCCTTTGACTGCGTCGTTTACATGAACAAATAAAAATAATACAAAATTCTTTTTTTTTTTAAAGGATGTTGTCGAAACACAAATGGAGGAAATTCCGGTCGACGACAACTTTGACCTGGACATGGACTTTTCGAAAACGAAAAAGAAGAAGAAGAAAAAGAAGGATCTCGACGAGCTCGTAGCCGAGGAAGAGAAAAAGGAAATGGAAGACAACGAGAATGGTAAATATTAATTTAACGCAATAATTTTTCCTTCTCGCGCATCTATCTGTTTACGTTTTGGATTATTTGTTAACATGCTGCACTGACTCTGAGCGAAGTGCAGACTATGGTAAGAGTTACCTCCGTGATAGTTTAGACAACTCTTCACAAGTACTCGCACACAAGATGATGCAGCGTAGGATGAATGCGCACAATCTACGCTCGCGTCGAAGCCAAAAAAAAGTTCATCCTGAGCTGAATCGGCTAAATCCAAAATCGATCAATGTACTCACTTCTCATGCACGGGTTCCTCGTTGAACGAGGATCTTGAGTTTGCTAGTCTGTAATTTTCGAACACTTTTTATAGATAAAAAATCTGGTAAACTTTTTTTTTATCAGACCGACTTTAAAGTACGGTTTATTTAATAGCACAAAATTAAACAAAAATGATTAACGTTTATATCGTTGTTGTGGCTCGAGAAAGGCACCGCAGTTTGCCCACGGAGAAAATTTGTAATACGGGAAGGGAATCCTATATAGACTGCGTATAAATATGACCTCAATCGAGTCTTTCATGTTAGCTACTTTTTAAGAACAAATGTATAATATACATCGACTCGGAAAAATATCAGACGTATCCACGATAAATACAACCGTATAAACATATAATGAATAAGGTTTGCTAACGTATAATAGAAGTGTTTTATAAATTAACACCAATATTTCACTTTACCTTACCGGCCATTCTACGTATTTTTGTACAGTTATTTTTATCAGGATGCTTTAACACTTCTATTATTTGATGATCTAACGGCTTTCTAATGCAAAACAATCAATCGATGACTCGAGGAATAATAAATCGAAGATTGTATGAAAATTGCGTATAGGATACGAAATTGGGCCGGAACGCCAAAGAACCCAAGTTTTTTTTGTCTAGGTTTAATACATTTAAATACCTTTGTTTAAACGAGCATTTTTAACCCTTTGGTGATTTTTGCTCTAGTGGAGGACACGAGCCTGTGGGTAGGATCGGACAGAGACTACACCTACGACGAGCTACTACTTCGAGTATTCAACATCATGCGAGAAAAGAATCCTGATATGGTTGCCGGTAAAAAACAAAAATTCGTCATGCGGCCGCCACAAGTTGTGCGTATCGGCACCAAAAAGACGTCATTTGCCAACTTCACTGAGGTATCCACATTTTTTTCCATTCATTTATTCGGATTTATGCTGGCTGTTCAAATATCAATTGTTATTGTAGGGTAGTTGTTCCGGCTACCCTACTTTGGTCCGGTCGGTAATAAAAACTGTAATGTAATTTATTCACAAGAGACATTTCCGACGAAAAACAAAGTTACAGCTCATGCAGAATACATGGATGGAATTTCTAAGAATTTCTAAGAATTCGAATTTAGTTTTTATCGTACATGCGACTCGTAAAAAAATTGGTTGCAGTTTTTATACCGATCGGGTCCAACTTGGATGGGCAGGAAGTTCTTAATTCATTCGTGTAATTACAGATTTGCAAAACGCTGCATCGACAACCGAAACATTTATTAGACTTTCTACTGGCGGAATTAGGAACAAGCGGCTCTGTTGACGGCAATAGTCAGCTCATTATCAAAGGACGTTTTCAACAGAAGCAAATAGAAAATGTTTTAAGGAGATATATTAAGGAATACGTGACGTGCCATACTTGCCGTTCGCCTGATACTATCCTCCAAAAAGATACCAGACTATTCTTCTTGCAATGCGAGACATGTGGCTCGCGATGTTCGGTAGCTAGCATCAAATCTGGTTTCCAGGTAATTACTCGTCAAATTATCACTTACATAGTACAATTATTTTTTCATTAAAAAATGATTCTCATTTGTTTTCTCTTTCAGGCTGTCACTGGAAAGCGAGCTGCCATTCGAGCAAAAACGGCTTAAAACGATTTTGTACATTTTGCTAAGAGGATACTTGGAGCATTCTTAAAGTAACATCAAATTGGAAAAAATATATAATGAAATATAAAAACGTCACGTCGAATAGAGCACGTTTATTACCTTTCTTCCTTCGCGTTCTATTCATATAAGTTACCATTTTTTACGCTTTGACGATATATTTGCGAAGTTA
Organism: Ichneumon xanthorius; assembly: GCA_917499995.1. Classification (NCBI taxonomy): domain Eukaryota; kingdom Metazoa; phylum Arthropoda; class Insecta; order Hymenoptera; family Ichneumonidae; genus Ichneumon; species Ichneumon xanthorius. The sequence goes on along the minus strand of OU824205.1, from coordinate 10,310,097 downwards.
CAGAATCGACAAATGAAAAATACCGCGACTTCGAAGACACGGCCATCTTAGCGACGTCACGTGTTAAAAAAAGGTTAAAGGACATTTTTTAAAACCAAATCTAGTAAAGTAACGAAAGAATATATTTATTATATGGAAGGATTCATCGACCCTTGTTAGCTTATTCCTTATATTTGGTTTACACGAAAAGATTACAAGTAAAAAAATACTCCTCAGACTCTAAGCATTTTCTTGCTCTCAGCGCTGGTATTTGAGGACAAATAACGGGATGTAGTAGCTTCCTTTTCGAATGATGCGTGTTTCTCTGGATCTACTCCGCTACTCCAGGATACGTCGTCTGACGCGTCGTACAAATCTACTCGGCGGGGAGTTATCGTATACCGCTGTAACACGAAACACAATTGAATAGTATTATAATTCATGATACAGATAATTTTGCACGTCAATGCAATTATTTTTAGAGACATAAAATTGATGAATGAAAACAAATCCATTTTTTTTCTGAGGATGCTAGCTTTTCTGAAGGAGGGTAGAAAACTAAGGCTTATTTTGAAAGATTGTTAACAGCGTAGACGTGACTCTTCAGGGACTCGTTGCCGAATAACGGCGTCATCAATATTCTTTGAGACAACGATATACCTGCGACGCACGATATTCGTGATATTCACAGTCAGAATGTGGCTTATCGAAGCATGGCAAAACTCCGCTTTGGAGGGTACCCCATGGAGTTTTTTTGGGAAACGTCCATTTTCTGGACATAGAAACGTTCTAGAAAGTGTATGTTGTCGGGATTTCGACTTCCCTTGAGGTAATCAGGGAGTGCCCAGAGCTGGGCGAATACACTAATTACTTGAAGTCCGTATTTGAAGTATGAAGTTCTTGATACTTCAGGTTCTTGATACTTCAAGTTCTTGATACTTCAAGTTCTTGATACTTCAAGTTCTTGATACTTCAAGTTCTTGATACTTCAAGTTCTTGATACTTCAAGTTCTTGATACTTCAAGTTCTTGATACTTCAAGTTCTTGATACTTCAAGTTCTTGATACTTCAAGTTCTTGATACTTCAAGTTCTTGATACTTCAAGTTCTTGATACTTCAAGTTCTTGATACTTCAAGTTCTTGATACTTCAAGTTCTTGATACTTCAAGTTCTTGATACTTCAAGTTCTTGATACTTCAAGTTCTTGATACTTCAAGTTCTTGATACTTCAAGTTCTTGATACTTCAAGTTCTTGATACTTCAAGTTCTTGATACTTCAAGTTCTTGATACTTCAAGTTCTTGATACTTCAAGTTCTTGATACTTCAAGTTCTTGATACTTCAAGTTCTTGATACTTCAAGTTCTTGATACTTCAAGTTCTTGATACTTCAAGTTCTTGATACTTCAAGTTCTTGATACTTCAAGTTCTTGATACTTCAAGTTCTTGATACTTCAAGTTCTTGATACTTCAAGTTCTTGATACTTCAAGTTCTTGATACTTCAAGTTCTTGATACTTCAAGTTCTTGATACTTCAAGTTCTTGATACTTCAAGTTCTTGATACTTCAAGTTCTTGATACTTCAAGTTCTTGATACTTCAAGTACTTAGTGTATTTGCCCAGCTCTGCAATCACCCACAGAACTCGCGCCTGGGCAGTTCTCTCACGAGAAGGCTAAAACCCGATGGGCAAATAATAGAGACACTAGTGAGCAAAAATGTCCAAACCTTTCGGAAGCATTTTCCAAACTTTGGCACTCCTGAATCAGCGAGGTCGTCTGAATCCGTTATGCGGAGTAACCGCTGCGCCGTTGTATTATTCTGCAATATTATCAACACACAATTAATTAATCTAATATCTGAAACATACTTAATTAACTTTTTGCTGATTAAACTCACCGGGTCGTCACGACTTGGGAAAAACACCGATACCTCGGTATCATGACTTCCGTATGACTTGTTACCGGAATCGTCCATTGTTCGATGATCTTTGTTTTCAGTCCAGTCGTCGTCATCGGGTTCCATTTTGTTGGGTTGCGTGGGTGGTGCACGATCGATTTTTTTCTTCGATGCCGTCTGCTGCGGTAGTCGAAAAATGTCTTGTCCGGTATTGGACAAGGGTTTGTGACGTTTCAATGGGTTTTCGATGACTTCTAGTGAAGGTGAAGTATCGGACCTGCTGACTTTTTGCTTCCGCAATGTTTCACCGTCATCTAAAATAATTGTTTTTACTCGTAATCATTCATTATCGTATTTTAGTCATAAATGAGTTTGGAAAATGTGACGTCGTTGATCCATGCTGGAAATATTTAGCGCTGATTGGCCAAGGATCTTTAGCATAGATCCAATAGTAAATCGACTTCAGTGTTACCGTCGATATAGTTGAGAGTGATCGACAATTGAAAGTCAACCGCATCAATAATAAAGTTGATGTTACAATTGGTTGGAATAAAAGTATCACTGCGTCCTCTCGTGTACTCAACAAAAATCGCGATGATTAGTTGCTAATTATCTTCCGAGGCGATCGAACGTGTTTAGATTTTATCACACTTATACAACTTTCAGCAACAGTATTATAGTGCAGGCCAAGTAATGTGTGAAAATGTGTGAGTTATGAGCATAGGTCCCACTTCCGGTTGCGCTTCTATATAATGTATTTTGTAAAAACGTGCTTTTCTATAGAAAAAAAATGTCCTGGCTCGAAAAGACGAATGGAAATGTATATCTGTTTTACCTGCAGAGCATGTAAAATAACGACAACTATAATTGAGAACTGACCTGCCTTCAGGGCTGATCTTTCCTCCGATTCGAATACACGCGTACGGTAGCTTTGAGCTTTTCGTTTAGACTCGGGAAGCACCGGTGCCTCAATCTCTTCGACATCAGAATCCCGGTCCACTTCGGACGTAACACATCGCGAAGTTTCGACGCGTTTTTTCGCGATCGGCGAACTATGTAACGCGCCTGGCGTTACTTTCTGCCTTTCTGGTTCGTCTTTTATGGTGCTAATTTTTTCGTCGACGAAACAAATGTCCTCGTCGCCGCTCATCCGATCTTCGTAGGACACTTGCGGTTTGTGCGACACGTCGGCCTTTTGGCTACGCTCTTCGTTACCGACGGAGGTGTCGAGACATGCCCTTTTATTTGGACCGTCGATCTCGACGTTCTCCTCGCGGTCTCGCTTCAGCGAATTTTCAGCCAACGCTGCTTTTTTCTTCAGGTCATTTTCGAGGTTTTTTTCATAGTTGAGACTCACTAGTTTCATACTGCCGATGGAATCGCAATTATAGCTACTGCTGGCTGTGCTTTCGGACATATCATCGATCGGATATGACTGTTCGACGGATTCCTTGACAAAGTCGCTTTCTGTGTGTCGTTGCACGCCGGAGGTCGTTGGGAGTTCGACGTCTTGCGTATCCAATGCGAGTATACTCGAGTTACTTTGAGGAATCTCAGATTGTCGACTTGTAAACAATGTAGCGTAGTTGTAGCTTGGGTTGCAATATTTGTCCGTCGAGCAGTTCAATATTGCGAGAGGGATTTCGCTCTCGGGTATCGTTCGACGTCTGCGTGTTCCCAGCTGTTCACCTAAACAGTTTTCAGTCAAGAAACATTTATTACAAGAGGTTCGAGTGGATGAAAATATCAGCAAAACTGAGTAGAAATCATTTCGTGCAAATCACTTGACTCGACGTTTTAGAGTGGTTCGAGCATTCCAAGACGAAAATATTGAAAAAAATTCCACGAAAACAAAGCTACACTTGCTGTGGACGTAAAACTAAACAAATTTTAAAAACCTATTTTGAACAAAAAAAGTAACGTTTTTTTTTCATATTCCTTTGCCAAAAAACAACTGTAACGCAATCGTAACTGCTCGGTTGCCCGGATCCGCTAAGGGTTAATTGCAAGAATTCAAGGAGGTTGAAATCAATATTAATCACTTACAGACATTGGCGTAATTCACATCTCCCATGCCAGTTGCTTGGGTAGTATTCGATTCAATCAATTGCACCACAATGACATTGTCATTGCAAACATCCAAATCGCTTCGCTGTCTTCCGTACTTGATTGACGTTCCACCTGCAGATGAAATGGATTAGCTAAGGTAAACGCCCAGTTGCACAAAATGATCCAGTTTGTGAATCGGGAGCCTTAAGGGGAGGCTAAACACGTATGAGTGCGAAAGAAATAGGGTAAAAATGTTGAATCCATTTTTCTCCTAAACGATTCTACAAAATAAAAAACGAAAAACGATTCTACAAAATGAGAAACGAAAAACATAATCAAATATGCAGCGAGGCCCACAATTCGTTTATCATTTTATAAAATCGTTTCGGAGCAAAATGGATTCAACATTTTAAGTCCGCCTCTATTGCACTCAAATGTGTTTTGCCTCCCCTTAAGCATAATCGGCTTCCCCGCCATTCGGTAAATAGCCAACGCGATGGTGCTTACTACGAACGGGAAAATTTGTTTTTCCTTGTTTATTTCTATGAATTCATACCGCTAGAGTCGGAAGTCATTTCTCATACGGTCACCAACCGTGCCGTTCGACTTAGTAACAATAGCATTGATTATTATTTATTTTTAATGATAAATACCTGCCAATTTGATCATCCGGTTGTACGTATTATATTGTTTGGAGGTAAAGTGGACGAACGTGAGATTTTTAAAGCACGTCTTGCGCATAGGATTCGGTGTTACGTCGACTTTGCCGAGCTTGCTCATTTTGTTGTTAATCGAAGCCGCAAACTCGACCGGGTCTGGAAATTCTTCGTTGTTCTGAAAAGCATTCAATGCGGCCTTCCAATAATCGATGGAAACTATCGGAGTGCAATATGCAAGAGCACAAGATAACTAAAACAAATACAATACAAATGTATCAATTTATTTATTTATTATTAAGTTTTTTTATTTAAAAAAACGGTGATACTAATCACGTAAATGACGGTGGAAATCGGAACCTTATCATTGACGCTTCAATGATAGGGTTCGAATTCAAATCTATCAATATCAAACTTGATTTCGATATCGACGTTGAACTCAACTTCGAACTTGAGGGCGTTTTCAAAATTGAACCAGCATTTGGACTTACGACTGATGATTCAGGGCTTTCAAATTGCCATCGTGATTGACGATATTTATGTAAGGGTTCACCGGATAACAGTAGAAAAGCAAATTAAAACCTTTTCCGATATCGTTGGGGTCTCGATCGTCATGTGTGTACACATTGGAGTCCAAGCATACATGATTTTTCCACCAATAGCATCGATTATTTGCGTCAACTGATTCTTCTCAGTTTCGTTCAGGCTCGATGTCAGCGTTATTATCGGAACGTACAACGCCCTTAAAAAAAAATAGTTTGAAAAATCAGTTTTTAAAAATACTTGTGGCAAGTCGAAGAGCTCAGGACACAATCAAATCACAAGTAAATAAATATCAAAAAAATAAATAACAAGTAAATACCAAGTAAAGCTCCCATACAAAAAATGTCAAGTAAATTCAATCCAAACTACACGAATAGAGCTTGAATAGAAAATATCGAATACAATTCTTCTTTTTCATTCTCTCAATAGCATTTAAACTTAGGTGTTCAGTTTCATGCGAAATAAGATGACAAAACTCTGACCGCTTTTGTTTTTTTTTCTAAAACTCACGTGAAAATGTAATTCTGCAGGCCGAATCTGATGCGATCCATATGCTTCAGTACGTATCCACCTTCTGTTATTTTGGTTTCTGAACCGTCATCTTTTAAGATGAAATTGCCATACTTTGAGTTGGCATCTTCGACCGTGCACGTTGACAGTGGCACAGTGTTATCGGTGATCTAAAAAAAGATACTTTTGTCCATGACGTAAAGGAATTTGAATGAATTTTTAATTGACGAGGACGAGGAAGGGGCACCTTGGTCGTGTCCGGAACAGGTTCCACGGTGATTTTGGCGTGAACTCGGCTGATCGACCCATCATCCGTCAATATTATGTCACCCCTGTTACGTCCGACCGTCAAGGTCTCGTTGGGCTTTAGATACGTCAATGTTCCTGAAAACAATTACCCAACAATTAACAGTCGATAGACATTCGTCTCGATAATTGATCAGACAAAATTGACAAATAAAATACGAGCGTTTTACAATTTTCCGTTTGTCATAAGATAGCAAATTATTTTATACGGAGCAAACTTCTACGACATTTTTGGGCTTCGGATGGGCCAATATTTCTGAAAACGTGCAATCAACAATTAACAGTCGATCGACATTCGTCTCGATAATCGATTACACAATATTGACAAATAAAATACGAGCGTTTTACAATTTTCCATTTGTCATAAGATAGCAAATTATTTTATACGGAGCAAACATCTACGACAATTTCGGGCTTCGGATGGGCCAATATTTCTGAAAACGTGCAATCAACAATTAACAGTCGATCGACATTAGTCACAATAATTGATCGGGATGAAACAAACAAATTTTAAGGTTATAATTGAAGGTTTAACAATTCTCCGTAGGTCGAAGAATAACAAATTGTTTTGCACGGAGCGAACTTTTCCGATATTTGTATGTATTTAAAAGAAAAAAGAAAAATAATAAATGTACCACTATCATCTTTTAGTAGCCACATTTCGACAGTCGATTTGAGCGCTTAGCAAATGTAAACATAAATGTTTTCTTCCGTTTATCATCGAATTTATGCCGAAAGGCTAACTCAGGCTAAGTGTCATTGTTTCTCCGTCTAATCCAAAAAATGATTCCTCTTTTTCTTTCCTTTATGCCGGGGGCCAAGCACACCAATTCCATTAGCGAGAGCTGCACCCTCGAGCTGATTTCAGCTCGTAAAATCCGCTGCACCGATTGGCGCTACTTGCCAGCACTAGTAATTCTTGCCGTCCCGTTGGAGGTAACCGAGGAGCAAAAGAGCCGTGTGGGAAGAGCTTTTTGTATGCACTATTATTATTATTTTTAATTAATTAATTTGTTTTTTGTAGTTGTTGATGTTTTTTAGTTATTTATTTTTATAATTATCCCCGAGGGAAATTTGAAGGATTCCTGCCAGGGTCGAAGTTCCGGTCATCAAATTTTTGAGATTGTTTCTCGAGTTAACTTTTTCCCTTTACCCTTTATGGGGACCTTTGCAGGACCGTCCGACCTTGTTTTTAGCACCTTATCCGACTCTTATTAAGAAAGGAAAGGAAATACATCGGGGAAAGAGCAGCTACGGTTAATTAACAAATGATTTACCGTGCTATTTTACCAGTTGTTTATCAACCTACATCGCTACGACGTAAATTCGTCGTCGAGCCCTCAAGCAGGGGTTGCACTTGAGCTCTCATGTGTGATATTTTTCAGCTCACACGATTCGATCTCCCTGTGCCAGAGATCTCGTGTATGACGAGGTCGGTCGGACAAGTTCTACGTTGCGCGCATCGCCATTCGAGGTGTAAAAGGGAAAACAAGCGACTGACCAACGGGTCGGCTCGCAACTGGACGAAGTAACTAGCGCCATCTAGAGGAAAATAGAGTTCCACCTCAGTTTTAGACCAATAGATTCGAGTACTGCTTTTTGTCATTCCTTTTTCACTCTATGACTATGGAATATTAGCACTACCGCGGATATAAAAGGGCTAGGATATTCGATTGAGAAAGTTTACATAAACGGGATAAAAGGAAGCGAGTCAAGTAATAATGGCGGACGAAGAACTACCAGCGGGTTGGGAAAAACGGCTGAGCAGATCTACCGGTGGGTATTAATTCATTTAAGCTAATTAATCGCTGTTCAAGGAACGTCCCTGCTGACATCTCTTTCGGCACGCGATCTCACGTTACTTCATAATAGTACATTGCACACGTTGACGGCTACGCACTTTCCTACCGGTACTATCAATTTTATTAAATGTTTATGTTTCGATTTCGTTTCACTTCCCACTAATTATCGACCGTTCTCGTAATTTTTAAAAAATTATTTCCAGTTAGTCGTTTATCTGACACTCGATCGAATCCGACGTAATCCATCGACGATCGTAAATGCTTTAGATAATCAATTTATCGAGGTTATAAAAATATATTGACATTGGACAAGCGTTTGGAATCAGAAGGGCAATTTATCGATCGAGGTATTCCATTAATAATTTTTTTTCTCCGACTTTTTATTTCTCTTGGTATTATCGATATTTTTCAAGTAGGTTTTTTTATAGAGGGTGTCGTCAGATTTTAGGTATTGTTGATACTGTATTATTGACAACTAATTTGCACCGCCAACGATCGAGGTGCGACTTGCGTAGAAGTTACTGGTAATCCATGATGGAATATTGGGCAAAGCATATCTAACTGATCTCTAGGTGAAAGTTTCTACGAATAGGTTTATTACTGGGTGTTTAGTTTTGTTCTACGATATAGCTACGATGCAGATACTATAAGTTGTAACTCACTCTCTGTAAAACCAATAATAATAATAATTACGAAAAGCTGGCTAAAAGCTATTCTATGGTGGCTAATTTGACACTGAATAGAATTTAGCGATACCAACAAATAGCTTTTTTTCAGCATACAATGGTAAAAATATTTCTCTGACAATTGGTCTAAAAAACTCTAAGTGGACAGTTTCAGTGATTTACAGAGATTTTCCAAAAATTTTCTCTGACTGTTTCTACTATTTGCTAAATATCTCTACCATTTTCTCTGCACATCCTCCAGCAGGCACAATTTATTTGAGAAATTTGGAGTATTGTGCGAAAAATTATGGTAAACTCTGATTTTTTCTGATACAGTATGTTAAGAGAAAGTACGAGTTATCTATAAGATCTACTCATTCTGTTACTTGTACCAAGAGTAGACATTACAAAAAACTTTATTTTTCAGAAATGATATGATTTTCCTAGATAATGTTGGTTTAGAGAATTTCAAAGAATTTATGAGTTTTGTCTAAGATCTACTCAATCTGTTACTCGCTGTAAATCAGCGAAAATTTAAGTTTTTCAGATACATTGTGTTTGGGAGTATGGAAAATTATTAGACAGAGAAAAACAAGAAAGTTCATAGTTATTAAGAGATGCAGTAATTATCATTAATGTTTGGGTAAATAAATCGACACCGAACCGTCTTTGTTTGCCATTTTCTTATTTAGGATCTGCTATTTTAAAAAAATTAAATATTGCACATATTTAATGTAAAATAAAACTTTGCTCCTTAGGAATTTCAGATCTTAGTACATTTTTGTGATGCTATTAACACTGTGGAAAAACTTCATCGTGTCGACACTTAATGATCTGTCTGTCTTAATGATGTTCTTAAGGATGTTCTTAATGATGACTCAATGATCTGTTGATGATTAATGACCACTCATGGCACTCTTGTGGTTGAGATGAATGAAAGGCTGATTCACAAGAGTGCAAGATTAAACCGGATCCGCTTAGTTTGTTTGCAATGAGTATTAGTCGGATTAACGACAATCTCGGAGATAGCGTCTTAGCGATTTACCACGGTACTGCGTGATGTTTATACGGTGCAGAAAGAAGAGATTTCTGTGTTTTTGATTGCAGTCATAAATTTAAGGCGAATTAAGATATAATATCAAATTAATTATAATATAAAATTTAAGGCGAGTTAAGATCTGCTGGTAAAATCAAAGAGTCGGCGCGGGAAACAAGATTACAATTAAGAATATTCTAGACTATAATTAATGTCCGTTTCCTCCACGAATTTGAAAGACTATTTTAATTGTTTCCTGGGCACAGGTCAGCATTACTATTTAAACGTGTACACGAAAGAAAGCCAATGGGACGTGCCGGATAAGCCCGCAGATCCGTCGGGAAATGGCAAAGCGGACGGACCGGAGGAAGTTCAATGCTCTCATCTCCTCGTCAAACATTCAGGCTCTCGGCGCCCTTCTTCCTGGCGAGAAGAAAACATCACACGGAGCAAGGAGGAGGCTCTAGATCTCGTTAAATGTGAGTCCATTTAAATACAAATATTACTCCAATACTCGGCAAGAGGAAAAAAAAGCAATAAGTCTGTTGCATTTCTTTTCGCCTCTTCCGAAAGAAAAATGTGTTCGCCCCGTTTTATGAATACCGAGAAGTCTCTCGGTATCCATAGAACGGGGCGAACACAATTTTTTTACACTTTCGGTGGCTTCCGAACGGCGTACATAGACGTTGACTCCTTCCGGTCTTGGGCGAAGAACACGCCGTCACTGAAGTTTACTTTTACTATATTAAACAAAAACTATTTAATTATAAATTTTAATTGCACTGATCGAATCGCTTGGCCCAACACTTGCAGAAGGTAAATTAAAATGAAGGAAGTGTACAAGCCGTTTCATAGTCACAGTAAGTGTAACAAAAAATAACGGATACCAATACTTGTTACAAGTATTAGTTTCCGTTCTTCAATCCTTTAAAGACCATTTAATAATAATGCTACATATATGTAGTATTATTATTAATGCGGATAAAATGTAAAGTGTTCAGCACAAGTTTCTTAGACATATAGTATTTTAACGTGAATCTCGCAGTACAAGTCATTCTAACTTAACACTTCGAAAGCGGGTGTGGAAAGCGCTTCTACGTTAAGGAGGAGGTATGAACACGACTCACAGCTTATGAAACCTAATGAGTTCTCATGATGACGGATATGCACGGATAGGGCCTGGCCCACGCAACAGAACTCGAATATGACCAGGCGCAAAACATTAGATTCAGCGAGAGATTGTGCCGACTTTTTCCAGATGAGTTTGTGTATTGTTTAACGTTTCTTTACCAATTGACGATTCTGTTGCTGATTCTACCTTGCTTCGCGTATACTACCGACCTGATAGTCGCATATAATTGTACCGACCACAGTAGGTAGAATTATATGCGACTTCGAGCACTTTCAGTTACGGCGTTAGTGAGTGATTAAAGGCAGGTAACAAAGTAGGCAGAGAAATAAGGTGAATTACGGAATGTTTTTTATGTACTGTTTATTCAACGGCATCCGGGTTTTAAAAAATTATAAGCTATGTACATTACGCTATCTTGAGGATTTTTTTGATAAACATTGTGCGCTGTTATCTGGGCCCGGTGCGAAGTCTTTCTCGCCGACTTGGTTCGCAGTGCCCACGACTCAGAACAGTCGATTCATCAAAACAAAAAGAAAATAGCTTCCTCTATGAGGAAGCAAAACAAACGGATTCTTAAAATATAATACAGAAAGCAATTGACCACGTAAGATTTTTTGTTGACTTTACTTTTTTCGCAAAATAGCGATTGTTTGAACTAAAAATTCAGTTCTGTAACGTAGTTTTTCGATTTTGCAGATTTAATTTTTATTAAGTACTTGCACTAACAAATTCTACTTAGTTACCTGCCATCAAATGCCAGTTGGTAGAGAAACGAAACACACCCAAGATGTCCATTCAAAATATACAGAAACACGACTAATGTACCAACAAAAGCCTTTACTCTGTACCGAATACTCTAAAACCGAATGCATACAGCGGACGAAATTGGTGAGGTACAAATTCTATTCCCGGTATAAACGCTCGGAAACAATTGTATGTAATGACCAACAATTTGAAAACCACTAATTCTTTTAATGACCCTGAAGATATCTGCATAAGACTAAATTGCATCGAGTTACAACGGCTGTGTTTTGCATCGCGCGAACTTCGCTGAAGCAAATTCACTCGAAGTATAAAATTCTACGAGTGAAATTTTTTTTTCCAAAGCAGTGTATTGACCGAGACTTGCCAAAGATGAAATTCGATGTCGTGCAGATATCTTCAGCGTAATTTTTTTAATAGAAAATTTCACATTTGGGTTCAATCTGCAATGATAAGTAATATAATAAGATTTAATGTCGGTGCAGCTTACAGAGAACAAATCGTCTGTGGGAAAGCAACGTTTTCGGAACTGGCTGCGAAATACAGCGATTGCAGCTCAGCCAAGCGAGGGGGAGATCTTGGACCGTTCAGTCGTGGTGCGATGCAAAAACCCTTCGAGGAAGCGGCATTTGCATTGAAAGTTGGCGATCTCTCATTTCCAGTTATCACCGACAGCGGCATCCATATCATTCAACGAACAGCTTAAATTATTCCAAATTAAATTTAAAAAAACAAAAAAAAACCACCCGCGCAAATCCATCAATGTACGTCAACGGTTGTCGACAGATAATTCCTCTTTTTGTGTAATGTTATTTTTTATTATTGGTAATGTATTCCGATTATTGGATGTGTCTCCGCGTACTTAGATCAAGAAAGAAACTAGCTACCATATTGAATTTATTCAATTCAACTAATTCGTTTTGTATTCAAAACGGGACAGATTTTTGTCATTTTTATTGTACTACTTGAGAGTAGATAGAAAATGATGTATTCTATGTTCTCTCCATTTCAATTAAATACCTGATAAGACAAATAATATGTCATTCTCACAACGCCTTCTTGATAATGATCTTCAGAAAATATCAGTGTTTTTTGTCGCTGATAAATTGTTAAGTTTAATAATTGTACGAGCACAGTACCGGCATATGGATGGTACGATATACAGTGGAACCCCGATTAACCGGGAAGCTCGGGACCTAAGAGTCCCCGGATAATCGAAAGGTCTTTGCAAACGATTTCTCCAAACCTATCGACGTGGGTATATTTTATCTATTGGATGTTGACAAATAATAAATCTGTTGTCCATTCGGCTGCAACGACCAATTCCGCTGGGTGCGGCGACGAAAGCGTTAGGAAATTCATTTTCAACATTCGTTACAACAAATTCATTTTCATTGAAATCTGTCGCTCATTTCCAAGTACTTGGTTGACAAATAATTATTATAGGGCCTATACAGAGAAAAATAGTTCTGTTTCTCTAACAAAATTGTAGATCGTTAATAATTTATTGTTGTGGCAGCAAAAATATTTGGCTGCTACAGCAACCTTATTTGTTGTCCCTATGTTAACACAGGTAAATGAGTTCTGGTATCAAAATTCTTGTTGTTCCAACAATTTTTTTTTCTTCGTGTATTTCGAACCTACTTTCGAGGAAGATGTAATACATCGGTATGCGCCTTCTGTCGATCCGTAGTGAATCATCAGATAAGTTAACAGGACCAGGTACGTTGGGGAAAAACGACTATACGAATACAGTGAAAATCGTCATCTCATTACAAACATTCATATGTCAGAGATATCGCTGCGGTAAGTTTCGTACCGCACGAACGCGCTTCCCATTGCACTGTTTCCTGTATGCGTACTGCATATGACTTTTTTACGGAAGAATGAGATCATGGTCTAATTAAATTGGGCGTACACCTCTTTACAATGTCAAATTAAGATTTGCTACTAATCCTTTGCATACTGTCTTGGATGCAATATTCCCATATATGTATATAAGGATGCAATATCCATATATGCATATAAGGATGCAATATGCAAAATCCATATATGTATAGGATGCAATATGCAATATCCATATATGTATATAAGGATGCAATATGCAATATGCAATATGTATATAAGGATGCAATATGATTCCGCCGAAAATTATAAGACTGTATATGCAAGGTTCAGTACGATATGCCACGTGGCCATTCCCCGGCAATTTCCGAGTGATATGTCCAGTAAAACCGTTTTCTTTTTAGTTTGCCATCTGAAACATTTGACCGAGGTAATTATTGTCTTTCCGTAGTTCATGTAGACAACATAAAAACATACTAAGACATGTTTTGTGCGATCCCTTCTGCTTCTCTAGGCCTAATCAACTACCATTATTACGATGTCCATATCACCCGTAAGGTAAACGTACCAATGACCGGACACGTCCCAGTGGCCGGACAAGGCGTGCGTGCAAGAGAGATGGAAATACGATTTTCCATGCATGTCCAGGGACTGGGACTGCTCCCTTAAGTGTCCGGGCATTGGTACGTTTACCTTAGTGTCCGGGTGATATGGCCGATCGCAAACATTTATTTATAGAGCTGTAATTGAATCACTCGCCCTGATAGATAAGCGGCACAAAAAGTAGCAGTTGGCTCAATAATCGCGGCATGTGCTGCACATGTCGCAAATATCGCGCCAACATTGCTACTTTTCGTGACTTTTCGTACTTGTCTATCAGGGTCATCGAAGGTATCGAAAGGTTCTGAGTGAATTACTTCAGTTCGATGTTTCTAGAGTTGGTTACGATCAAAATTTAAAGGTTTTTTTAAAAGTTACACCTCCTATGTTAATCGGTTAAAAAATCGTGGTCACATCACGCCGACTTATCTATTAGGCATTTATACTTCAGTTCAATGTTTCCAGAGTTGGTTTCGATCAAAATTTAAAGGTTTTTTAAAAGTTACACCTCCTATGTTAATTGTTTAAAAAATCGTGGTCACATCACGCGGACTTATCTATTAGGCATTTATCCTACAATAAATGCCTACTCTACTCTACTTCGCAGCACTCTGGCAGCGCTCCGGCAGCAGAGAGATTCAATACCAGGAATCCATAGTTCATTGACGACGATCGAATAGTCGTGATCCTTGCGCCGCATAGGCTGGCCCAGCTTATACTCTGCCATTCTAAAAGAACTTGTGCTGAACTCTCTCCGACTTCCTAATATGTACGGCATAACCTGGGTTCCAGACCTGAGGCGCGTAAGACAGGATAGACCGTAACACATTTATCTGCGATGTCTTCTTCCTCTCCTTTGCTGGCTAACGCCATGTGCCACATGTACAATGCCTCGATAGTTTCGTCTCCACGAAAATCCGATGCAGACCGGTACGCAAATTCGTTTGAACGCAAAGCTCTCTCAGTTATCTTCTCAATGTATGGCTCATCTCCGGATTCATCGATGCACCAAGTTCTTAATAATAACATAAAGGTAATCGTAACATCTCCGAAATAAGTGGTACGTCGACTGTGCCAAAGTTGGTCTCAGACGATTCACCAAACCAATCGCTAGGAATAGTACAATTAATTTGATTTCTCTAAGTCTGTAGCCGCAAGGAAAGTTCTGCCACTTCGAGCTTGCCTCGTAGCGACCTAAGCGACTGGTTCAAATTTTAGATTTTCTAAAAAGTACTATAATCTCCTGAATGAGACTATAAATTATATTAATCTCCGAGCCCTATAACAGTACACACTACGTACCAAGTACCCGCACCAGATAACGCACGGAGCCCCCTCCGTTAACATTTTTTAAACCCTCTTTTAAACTTCTAAAAAGTGCTATACTGAAACTTTAGATTCAAACCTTTTACCCATAAATACCTTAAACAAATGAATGATATTAATACAATATTAATGATATAATCTCCGAGTTCTATAACAGTACACACTATATACGTAGCAGGTACCCGCACCAGATAACGCACGGTGCCCCCTCCGTTAAAATTTTTTAAACCCCCTTTTAAAATTCTAAAAAGTACTATACTGAAACTTGAGATTCAAACCTTTTAGCCATAAATACCCTAAACAAAAAAATGATATTAATCTCCAAGTCCTATAACAGTACCCACTACGTATCAAGTACCCGCACCAGATAACGCACGGAGCCCCCTCCGTTAACATTTTTTAAACCCCCTTTTAAAATTCTAAAAAGTACTATACTAAAACTTGAGATTTAAACCTTTTACCGGTAAATACCCTATGCAAATAAATTATATTAATCTCCGAGCACAATAACAGTACACACTACGTACCAAGTACCCGCACCAGGTAACGCACGGTGCCCCCTCCGTAAAAATGTTTAAAACCTTTTAAAATTCTAAAAAGTACTATACTGAAACTTTAGATTCAAACCTTTTACCCATAAATATCGTAAACAAATAAATGATATTAATTTCCGAGCCCTGTAACAGTACCCACTACGTATCAAGTACCCGCACCAGATAACACACGGAGCCCCCTCCGTTAACATTTTTTAAACCCTCTTTTAAAATTCTAAAAAGTACTATACTGAAACTTTAGATTCAAACCTTTTACCCATAAATACCGCAAACAAAGAAATGATATTAATCTCCGAGCCCTATAACAGTACACACTACATAGCAAGTACCCGCACCAGATAACGCACGGAGCCCCCTCCTTAACACACACCCGGAGAAAGTGTGCGTGCCAGCTCCATACAATCAAACGCTAGCTGACCCGCGAGATTATGGTCAAGCAGAAAAGCCCAAGGAGCGGGTTATGCGGCAGAGAAAGAGCGAGGTCAATATCACCTGCAAGTACGGAAAATCCTGGGGTTTAAAAAACGGCCCCCCAGGGGGGCAACAGGCGGCGGAGAGTGACAAGTAACCGGGAGTCGAAAAATCAGCGTCCGGATACTCACAGATAAGATAGAGTTGAGGAGGAGGAAAAATAGTGCTATAGCATAGGAATGGTCGCAGGTTCGAGTGACAGGCCGAGGTGCTACTACTATATAAATAATACTTCGCACTCCGTCAGATCAGTCTGCTTGTGGCCACCGTACCTGCCACTGCACAATGCAACATTATCGGTCCTCGCCAGACTAATCAGTTTTTCTTTATTTTTTTATTTTTTTTTTATCTGTCTCTCCCCACCCGCCCCGACCTCCCCACACGTTATCACAATATTTTCCACGCTTTCATTGCCGTAACGCTCACGACAAAAAAAATTTGATATCGCTCGACCAGTACTGTACAGTGCACGCAGGATGTCACACGATAATTTGGGATTTACGTCTAGCACGGTGAGTTAATAGATTAATCAAAATATACATTAATTTAAGCCTCTCCAAAAAGATTTTTTTATTTTCTCATATGGGAAGTTTTGGTGATACAATTATTTTATTTTTTTAAATTATTATGAGAGTGATATTGGAGTGTTTGAAAACTTGTATGAATGACATTTAAGTATTAAAAATAAGTTTGGTTTTGTGTGAACAAAATCTACCCTTCGTTAAGCCTCTTGCGGTTTTTATAATTGGATTTAAAAGGAGCAGGAAGGTTTGACCAGCTACAAATTAAGTTCGGTTTAATAGCGATTAGATTATTTATAACAAGGCTGTTAATAAGTGTTAAGCGGTTGCCCTTATAGTATGTATGTGTGACAGCATTTCTAAGGAGGAAAATACGTTCAAAATGCTCATATTATTGTTATTATAGATTGTACCGAAGAAATACCTTTTTTCTTGTGCACTCGATTATACACTCGAGACTAAATTATAATTATAAATTATAATTATAAATTATAATTATAAATTATAATTATAAATTATAATTATAAATTATAATTATAAATTATAATTATAAATTATAATTATAAATTATAATTATAAATTATAATTATAAATTATAATTATAAATTATAATTATAAATTATAATTATAAATTATAATTATAAATTATAATTATAAATTATAATTATAAATTATAATTATAAATTATAATTATAAATTATAATTATAAATTATAATTATAAATTATAATTATGTTTTGCTTGTTTCCACATATTTATTGGACGCACATATATTCAATATTGAAATTTAATCATTGTTATCTACCGCGCATCCGGTGAAATCAGCATTTGTTTTACGGCTCCGCCGATTATTAACAAACCGTCACAAATAATACAATACAATTCTCCAAAAGATTAAATCTTAGTCGGTTCACCGTCCGGTATGTTCATAAATTCATAGGTCGATGATTTATCTGTCGATCAAATTAAAATTAATCGATTCCGACAACATTCCGCATAGAACCGGTAGGTACGATGTCGTAAGAGCATTCATTAAAAAAAAAACAAGTCTCGTCTTTGTTTATCTCCGTTTCGCGCGAAAAAAATATATATTCCGATAACAAATACATCCTTGGTCGTTTGAAGTCATTATTGCATGTAAACTAATTATGCGCTGGACGTAGACGGCGCGATAAGCTGTACCGTCCTGTACAGGAAAAGTTGCGGTGTTCATGAAATGAAAACGGAATTGTGCGATTAGTTGAATTGAATATTTTTATCGATTTAAATAAATATTTATTTTTATTAAATAAATATTTATTTTTATTAAATAAATATTTCTTTTTATTAAATAAATATTTCTTTTTATTAAATAAATATTTATTTTTATTAAATAAATATTTCTTTTTATTAAATAAATATTTATTTTTATTAAATAAATATTTATTTTTATTAAATAAATATTTATTTTTATTAAATAAATATTTATTTTTATTAAATAAATATTTATTTTTATTAAATAAATATTTATTTTTATTAAACAAATATTTATTTGCGGGGCGGTCGTCAAATTATTTTTCTGGGTCTATTATGTCCTCATGACAAAGTTTTGCACTTTAACAACGGGCTGCTGTTATTGTGGGAAAAAACGAGCATGCCCTCATTGATATTAGAAGTTATTAATTCGCATCGCATTTCTAACTATTATGTCTGCATAACAACGTTTTGGAATTTAACAACGGACTGCTGTTATTGCGGAGAAAAACAAGACTGCATGCCGTTGTTGATATTAGGATTTGTTAATTCGCGCCGTATTTCTAACTATTGTGTCCACATAACAACGTGTTCGTGTTCCATAGACTCAACATCGTAAATCAACACTTCTAGTATGAACTGACTAGACACTTTAAAAAATGTCGTTGTCTTAACGAGAAATGGTGCACACGATCAGTGCTTTGTCCGGTACTGAATTAGGGCCGGATTCCGATGCCGGGTCACGGCCGAATTGTCTTCAGCGTTACACCCTCGACAGGGCCATATCGACTCCGCCATATCCCACAATGCACGAAAATATTTTTGAAATGTTTCAAAAATATATTTTTTTATGTATTGAAACTATTTTACCAATATTAAAAAATATTTCTGAAATATTTTTTTAACATTTTGAATATATTTTATTGTACGCTCACAAATCTTTCATTGAAATGTTTCAGAAACGTTTCGCAAAAATGTTTTTAAAACGTGAAAAGTTCAGCGGGCACCTAGTAATATTCGTTTAAAAATATTTTTTCACCGTTTCGTTGAAATATTTTTATAGAACACATCAAAATATTATTTCCGTATATTTCAGAAATACTTCGTAAAATTTAAAATATCGAATATATTTCTGAAATATTTCGTAATATTTGAGAGATAAAAAATATTTCTAAAATGTTTTCAAAATATTTCGTACTATACAGGACTCGGGCAAGAGGCAATTTTTCTGCGGTTCTAGCTTGAGTCCCAGGCTGCTAAAATTTTCAACTCGCGTACGCGAAGCTTTAAATCCAAAGCACAATTTTAGTTGAAGGTTTTGCATCAGTGCAAATTTTTAAGTTCAACTCTGCATCACAACATTCGCTATACTGTCCCAAGATACAATTCGCTAAAAAGGTGGAAGAACGCTGTCTCTTCATGATCGCTGAATAAAAATCGTGACGACAGCATGTTGGCATTCCCAAGTAAAATATTTTTTTATCGATTACAAAAATAAGATACGCGTTCGAGGGAGCGACTTTCGGATAACGGCCTGGCTGATAAGAATTTGATTAAAGCTCATCCGTCTTTCTTTGCGTTTCGTCGTATCCGTGACGAGTGTCGGATAGTCGTCAATCAAATTAATTTTTGCCTCAATGTCGTTACAATGGAACGTTGAACATCCGTTGTGGACTCGGACTGTGATTCGTGTTCGACAAAGGTCACGTACTAAACGATCGTGAGGTATTACTACTTGTACACTGCGCTGAGCGACTGTTGCGTCGACCACGTGTGAATGAAACGTGCTGCGACATTTGCCAAGGTTGGCACAGTTTCATTACTATTCACGTCTGGACTGTCTAGTATGATTCGTTGAATGTCACATCCTCATTGTCAATCACTCTGCGGAAATTGTTATTTGGTGGATACTGTACGTGTCATTGATCCTTGACGAATTCACAAGCTCATTGCCGTTCCCGAGCGTTGAACTAATGTATCAGCATGATTTATTAACTACATATGACCGGTCACGCGTGGGGATTAAATGGGATCTACTGAAATCTACTGGACCGACGAACGTGAGGTTTTCGCGGAAGTGTCCGTTATTATCTCTAGATTAATTCGGAGCACAAGAACATTCGTCTTATCTGTTTGTTTATTTAAATGTTCTGTTTATGTAGGGTAAAAGTGGGGAATATGGACCGGTCCATATATCATTGATTTACGGGTTTATCGAGGTGGACCATATTCACCACTTTTACCCTAAATAATCACTTTGTGATTATTTAAATGTTGTGTTTATGTAAATAATCACTTCCTGATTATTTAAATGTTATGTTTATGTAAATAATCACTTTGTGATTATTTAAATGTTGTGTTTATGTATATAATCACTTTGTGATTATTTAAATGTTCTGTTTATGTAAATAATCACTGTGTGATTATTTAAATGTTCCACTGCGTGTTTATTTAAATGTTCATTACCGAGAAACGGTACGTATTTGGCTGGTAACAAATAAGTGTGGAATAATCAACTTTTAATGACGATGACGCTGAGCTGTTCGGAGGTGAATTAAATGGCCATTGGGAAAAGGACTATTGAATCAAATGAATACTCGTTATAAGGTGCAAATTAATTTACATATTGCTTCCTATATGAGACAGTTCATTAACCAATTTGGGCTTCCGCATAGTCACGGAGAACACTATCCTTATAAAGTAGCATTTGAAGGGTAAAAATGAACCGGGAGAATTTACTAAAAAAAAAAATTAAATTTAAGTGATTCGATCAATTTTCGCTAAATGCCAATACCAAACATTGTACGGGTTAGTTCCTTCACTTTCACAAATGTGAGCTCAATGCCTCCATGTTTACTCGAGTTAAAGCATTTTTAGTAATTTTTCAAAAAATTCTAAAAGTAAAAAGATCTGACCGCTCGGATAGATTTCAGACAAATGCAGTACGAAAAACGTGTATTATTTTTCTTTGCAGTTTTAAGATTATAGCTCGGTATTTACGAAAGTTGAAGCTACCACGCTATTTTTTTGAGAATTGGAAATTCCAGACAATCTCAAATCGGGCATCAATTTTGATGAAAATCGTACTAAACGAAGAGAAGTGACCACTTTACTAAAAAGTGACCACTGTACCAAATTTAGATTCGCTTGCTCAAACCGCTCGTGACTCATAGTGATTTTAAAGAATCTCACTCAATCACACACACGCATCCGGACGTTTCTATACTTTTAGACTACTTTAAGTACTCCGACTCTAAAATCTTGAATTTTTGTCTTTTTTGCATGAGGAAGCATATAATGAAAAGTTAGCGGAATGCTCTCTGCGCAATCAAATGGCAAACCTTGCTTCCACTTAGTGTACGGATGAACTGTTCAATTACATTTATTAGCATTGCTTAGCTGCTGTGAGATAACGTTTTGCTGATCCGTGAGTAGTCGTTTCTACACAGTAAAAAAAGTTCGTACGTTTTACAACAACTTATTGTTCACAATCTTTTATTTGTTAATTTTCTAATTTCACAAACACAAGCACAAACTAAAATTGTCAATGACACGGGAAATCAAAGGACAAATAAGTGACAAACGAGTTTGTCACTTATTTGAATACATTTAGCAAATTTATTTTTACAAAATTTCGCATTCCGATTTACGAAATTATTTTTTGCTGTGTAGGCTGGCGTGATACGAAAAATTGTCGCTTGAAGATTTTTAAGCTCCTAATGGAATTGTCCAGCTACAATTAAGGATTTATGTCTTAAATGCGTCTTGTGGAACGTCGTCAAAATGTATGCATAAAACAAGTGCGCCAAAAAAAATGAAGTATTTTTGTCTTACGTGGAGCGCCTCTCAAACCTCGTCTGATCGCACAGGGCGCGGTCGCACTTGCCGCCGTAGTGGCTGCAAATACTCCTGCAAGCCAAGCCTAACGGAAGTTCATCATTTTGTCAGAGTGGTTAAGTACGATTAACTATTTTCAATGCTCACGCGATTTACCAACAATCCAACCAAAAGCCTTCGCTATAGCTCGCTCTCCTGTCATCGAACAATGGCTTAACATCATTGCTCGTAATGGTATGCTCAGCTAGACCTCTCAAGGTTTGTCCGTGCGGTAGATCGAATGGAAGGTTTGATATTCCAATTTAGCTTAATGTATACTAAATAAAAATTGGCGGATGAATTCGACCGTCAACTCCCAAAGTTGTCGATCTATTCCAGTAAGACCTGCATTTTTTATCATTGGCTCGATCTTGAATTAAAAATTTTAAGATTGAACTTAAGTTGCAGTTCAAGTTCGACATCGAATTGAACCCAAGTCCGAAGGATTGGCCAAAAAATGGAAAAAATTATTGCTCGTAATAGTTTGGTCAGCTCGATCTTTCAAGATTTGTTCGTGCGTTAGATCGAATAGAAGTTTGATATTCCAATTTAGCTTAATGTATACTAAATTTAAATTCGCGGATGAATTAGACCGTCAACTCCCAAAGTGTCGATCTATTCCAGTAAGACCTAAATTTTTGATCATTGGCTCGATCTTGAATTAAAAATGTTAAGATCGAACTTAAGTTGCAGTTCAAGTTCGACATCGAATTGAACCCAAGTCCGAAGGATTGGCCAAAAAATGGAAAAAATCATTGCTCTATTACGAGCAATGATTTTTTCAATAGTTTGGTCAGCTCGATCTTTCAAGATTTGTTCGTGCGTTTGATCGAATAGAAGTTTGATATTCCAATTTAGCTTAATGTATATTAAATTAAAATTGGCGGATGAATTAAACCGTCAACTCCCAAAGTGTCGATCTATTCCAGTAAGACCTGAATTTTTTTTATCATTGGCTCGATCTTGAATTAAAAATGTTAAGATCGAACTTAAGTTGCAGTTCAAGTTCGACATCGAATTGAACTCAAGTTCGAAGGATCGGCCGAAAATTGTAAAAAATCATTGCTCGTAATAGTTTGCTCTGCTCGTCCTTTCCAGGTTTGTTAGATTAAATTAAAGGTTTAATATTGCAATTTAGCTAAATGTACATTAAATTTAAATTCGCAGATGAATTAAATCATCAAATTCCAGAGTCTCGTTTTATTCCAGTAAGACCTGCATTTTTAATCATTGGCTCGATCTTGACTTTGATTGTAAGATCGACTTCAACTCAAGTTCGAACGTTCCGCTGAAAATTGGAACAAAACGATTCAACACGGAAAAAGACCTTCAACACGGCAAAAGGAAATAGTTCCGTTTTCGCGGTGTAATGAAAATTTAAGTGCAAGACACTTAATTCACTGGGAATGGAAACGGCCTTGGAGATACGTGGGCAGTACGCAGTATTCCACCTGTTAAGGTATTCCAGTCAATATTCCACCTACTTGGAAGCCCACATTATTATACTATGTGACTGACATGCCAGATAGAGCTCTGACGTAGGATTGGTAATTACACGGAATTTAGCGTGAATCTCCTCGCGACGCCAATTGCCTCGTGTAAGGAGGCTCTATTAACTCGTTTAAAGGGAATCTTAAATATATCGCCAATGTTGCATTTCTTTCCACATTATAATTCAGGAAAATCTCGTTCGACTGATGTTGCATTGTGCTTGCAGTATTTTTTGTTAAACTATAAGTGTCTCGTATTACGTATGCGTTCCGTAAAAATGTGAACGCGGCCTCGGAGTAGTGTTCCATACGGTTTAGGGGCCAGTAAAAAACTGCTGGATAATTGGTAAGCGTGCATGACAAAAGGGAACGAAAAGATTCGGAGGCGTGCTGTCGAGAATCGAAAAGTCAACTCACTGTAAATCACGTGAAATAAATATGGCGTGGGTTATGCGAGTCTCTGAGAGACAGTCTCATGAAATTGGGAAATGAAAGGTATTGGCGGTGATGAAAGGTAGCGCATGTAACAAATTTATTGGGACGAATGAAGGTGTTACTAAGTTCGTTCACTCGTGCACGTTATTTAAATCAATAAATACTTATTTAAATCAATAAATATTTATTTAAAGCAATGAATATTTATTTAAAACGATGAATATTTATTTACTGGTGCCCGTCAAATAGATTATTTTTCTGGGTGTATATAATCCGATATGTAATCAGAGCATCGCTATTAACAATGAACGGGCGTGGTTTTTTTTATCGACAAAATAAAATGAAGCATGTTTCTTTGTGTGAAATTTCCGGATCCCTTCCATCCTCACCAATCCCCTTAAATTTCGGGTTAAATCAATTTTAAAGTTCGGTCCATCACTTAAATTTCAATCGACTTTAGTTAAAAATCTAGTTTAAAGTGACCCGCAAGCAATATCCACTTTGTTGAATAAGTTATCAAATACCGGTTTGCGGAGTTCATGCGTTGCATCTAACGTGCCTATTAAAAGTCAACCCATCTATCCAAAGAGCAATGCAATGCTTATTCTCGTCTCTCATGAAAAAGCTGGAACCCTCACAGTAAAAAAAAAATTTCGTAAATTCGGAATTTACAAAGTTTCGTAAAAATACATTTGTTAATGAGTGACAAACTCATTTGTTCAGGTTTGAATATATAAACCTGTCCCTTTATTTCGCGTCCCATTGACAATTTTAGATTTTTAACTAAAATCGATATCGATCGATTTTAGTTACTTTAGATTTAGAACTTCAGTTCGCCCGACTGGAAATTCATAACATTTCATCGCATTAAAGGAAGAAATATATTGACGTTTTGTAAAATATGCAATCGAATACCGGTTTGCGGAGTTCATGCGTTGTATCTACCGTGCCTATTAAAAGTAAACCCATCTATCCAAAGAGAATGGCTATAACACTCGCGAGACGTCGCATTGCAATGATTATTCTCGTCTCTCATAAAAAAGCTGGAAACCTCACAGTAAAAAAATAATATCGTAAATTCGGAATTTACAAAGTTTCGCAAAAATACAATTGTTAATAAGTGACAAACTCATGTCTTCAGGTTTGAATATATAAACCTGTCCCTTTATTTCGCGTCCCATTGACACTTTTAGATTTTTAACTAAAATCGATATCGATCGATTTTAGTTACTTTAGATTTAGAACTTCAGTTCGCCCGACTGGAAATTCATAACATTTCATCGTGTTGAAGGAATAAATATATTGACTTTTTGTAAAATCCGCAATTGAATACCGGTTTGCGGAGTTCATGCGTTGAATCTACGGTGCCTATTAAAAGTAAACCCATCTATCCAAAGAGAATGGGTAAAAGACTCGCGAGACGCGGTATTGAAATTATTATCCTCGTCGGTGAAAAACGTCCTTCGAATTGGTTTGACCACCGGTTCACGAGCGGTCCTCGTACTCGCTCTACGATCTGGTTAAAACTCGATCGAACCGGAAAGTTACGCTGCTCACGCTGGAGTAACTACACCGCTGTCACAGTTGAATTTGTGTTGTACAAGTTAGTAGTTGATCGCTGTCGTTGGCTATATTTGTATTAGATTGATAGATCTGGCACGACCAGTCCTTAATGATATGGTCAAGCTGTACTAAATCGTCGACGGTCGCCGCGGCCGAACGCAGCCGATTATGCAATACGCCAATAGCCTGCACGTACGTCGAGTCTCAACCTTCTCTGGCGTTTTTCTGCATTGTCCAGACGAGCGAAACATATTTCCGTGTAGCCCGGTGAAATTTTTTTTTTTAGATTCGAATATTCCTTTTTTTTCAACGATTTACTTTTGTGTCAATGATGCACTAAATTCTCAACGACGAACGAAATTTTGAAAAACACGGCGAAAAAAATTATGTAGTTCGTTTATTTATTTTTTGCCGATTAACGTGGATTTTTATTATTCTAAGGTCAGAATAGTTATCGGACTTGAAGACGATGCAATTTGGTACAAATTCGCTAGAAGAAGAAAATGTTGCGCACAGGACTGATAATTCGAAAGTTTGAGCCATCCGTATTCATACTGCTACGAGAAATACAAAGTGGGTTTCATTTTTTTTTTTTTTTTATTTGTGACGAATCATTTTTGTCTGGTTGGATTTACGAATACATTTTTGAAGGTATATTTGAGAGGACTCAATTTTTTTCGTTTTGTTGTATGGAGATATAACAAAATGAAAATAAACAGTCTAAGCGCCCAATGGTTTTGGAGCTGCTATCGTAAAAAATTGAACGAAAATCATATTTAAAAATACCTAAAAACCTTGGCAGATAAAAAAGATGATCTGCATATCATTTTGCAAATTCGACCAAATAATGATTTTCTTTTATTTTCGCCTTACATGCATTCTAATACTTGATCTTGACTCTGCAGCCAGTTCGATCGGATTTATCGAATTTTGCGACCCTCCCAAACATTTCGTCTTAATTCGCTTGGGAATCTTCAAGTCTGTTTCATAAATTAAAAATATTCACGTAATTCTTTTTTATACGATAAATAGTGAAGATTCACCTTCAAGACAATTATATCAAACGCATAATACATACCAACTTAATAGTGAATAAAACGTCAACAAAGCATTACTGACGATAAAAGCATCAGGACTTCCCCTAGGTCGATTCGTAAATCCTGTGAGTATTTATCTTGTCGATCTTAGACGCTCGGCCAAGCGCAAATGTGTTAGGGTCGTTTATCTTGTGTGTAAATGCGCATATATTACCGTGTCGTTAAACAAGTGCGTAGTGCATTCCACTTCGCACGAAGAAAATCCACGTGGCCGGTAAAATTCCTGAATAGATATTTGCGGTTGTTGTGAATCAATCGGATTTTACTAAGAAATTGAAAACCGGGAATTATTAACGTTCGACAGTCATCTTATCGACACATCGAACGTTCCGCCCTGATATGCTACTTGAAATTCATCGAATGCATCGATACCCATATATCTACCAGCACGAACTCTGATGGAGTCGACAAGAATAGGAAGTTGAAGGTGATCGAACGATCTATAAGAGTTAAACGATAAGTTTTGATTTTGGAGGCTCGATGGATACGCCCTTGTTTAATAGAAAAGGGATGAGACTGTTTATAACGTTTCCAAGAGCGTGTAAACAATCGTGGACATTTTGAGATCTGAGTAAATTGCGAAACGAAAAAATATTTTTTTGGTCCAAAAAGGTAAAAATGGGACCCCAAGTTCTTACACTGATAAAAAAATATGATTGAATCAACTAAAGATTCGGACAGGGACGTTAAAAAAAATATTTTGTTGATACAGCTGAAAGATCGGTTAGTTCAACAATTTTTTTCATGACCTCACCAAAATATTCTTGAGTTCTGGTGTTTAATTCTTAACATTTTTTTTGAAAGTACAGAAAATTCCGAAAAAATTCATTTGAGTTCTAAATAAATAAGAGAGCTATTGAAAATACAATAGACCTGTTGAAAATACAAGACGCGTTATTATCTTCGAGCTTGCAGCAATCTATCGCTTTCACTCTTTCGTTCATAAGCCAGGTGATCGAGCGCGACTTATCGTGATCAATACGTCGAGATTACCACGCACTCCAAGTAAACAAATATTGAAAAAATACGAACGGTATTATTTTCATCTTCTGACAATCTCACGCTCTTTAGCACAATACCACTTGACTTTGCACGTGATCTGTTAACGCATAAACGCATATCGATTTTCAAGAAACAAAAGGTCGTATTCATCACCTGTTTACACTCTTTTTTAATCCAACTCATGAAATATCGAGTTTTCGGTTTATAATATTTCTTATCACTATATATGAATCAGGTATCAAGTTTAATTTGCATGCAAGATGGATTTGGCGACGGACGTTAGAGGCTTGCAATTTATTCGTCACCTTTTTGCAAAAACAAGGAAACAATTTTACTACGGTTGACCGGTGGGAACAGATTGGATCCATACAAATTTATTCACACCGACAGCATTGAGAAGTTAAGTGTTACGTGGGTGGTGCACCGGCAAATTACGCAATGAGAAAAAATTACATACTAAAAGCAACAATACTGACTCTTTATCATAAAAAATTGTTCCCAAGGGGAACATTTTATAGTTACATTTTATAGTTACGAGAATGTCAAAAAATCATGGTTGTGAGCATAATTATAGTTTAACCAATTGAATATATACTATCAGAAACGATCTATACAGACGTTCCTCGAAGGAGTAAATTGTTTTTACTAGACGAAAGCGATATCGAAAAATTATCTTCAACTGGCTGCCATTAGCGGTCAATATTGGTTAATTACAACAAGTCGTAATTATAAAGTATGACAAAGAACATCGGCGAGCGAACTCTTGTTTTTTTCTATATAACTTTCCATACTATACGTACTATACTATAACTATATGTACTATACTATAACTATACGTTATAGTAGAAAATACGATCCTTTTTCTCAGTGCGGCGTTTTTACCCCCGATCTGAAATTGAAATGGAGTTCGGATTTTACCCACAATTATACTCGAGCTTCTATGCAAGTTTACGATTAAGTTCGAAATCAAACCTACTTTTGTACTTTTAAAAATAAGAGTCCGAGGAGATTCGTTGAAATTCTTCGAGATCTTTAATACAAAAAGTAATTCAAGCGCAAATACCGGGAACCGCTTATCGCAAGATAGACCGAACAATAATTGCTATCTAAACTTGATCGAAGATAAACTCACGGCTACATTGATACAGTTGTCTTCGTCCCCACGCATGCCATGAGAATGATACTTTATCATCAGAATTTTCCACTCTCAATCGAGCATCTGCTATTCGAAATTCGGGACAACGGCGATTAATCTGTAATATCACTTTAGTGGACAGATGATCGAAAGAGCCATTAAGATAATACCATTAAGATATTAAGAAACTAATGAGCCATTAATCCGTTCTTGTTCATTTTTACCGGATTAGTTTGTATGGAATTTATCGTGAGCATGATCGGTTTCTTGCTCTTAATTTCTTCGCGATTTATCGACCAATCTGATGTACAAAAGCGACGGTAACTGTGCGATGACAATAATCGCATTCCTGAGATTCCTTATCGTATTAAAAAAAAATGAAATAAAATCTACTTAGACTCTACACTTCCCCTGCTCGAGAACCGGATGTACATTTAGGGTCGAACTTTGAGACGTTTGATTGAACTTACGATCGCTCTTGAGATCGAATTTACGAGCATTCCTAAGATTCCTTATCGTATCAAAAAAAAAAAATGAAATAAAATCTACTTAGACTCTACACTTCCCCTGCTCGAGAACCGGATGTACATTTAGGGTCGAACTTTGAGACGTTTGATTGAACTTACGATCGCTCTTGAGATCGAATTTACGAGCATTTCTAAGATTCCTTATCGTAAAAAAAAAATGAAATAAAATCTACTTAGACTCTACACTTCCCCTACTTGAGAACCGGATGTACATTTAGGGTCGAACTTTGAGACGTTTGATTGAACTTACGATCGCTCCTGAGATCGAATTTACGATCGATGTATGGCCCGAACTTCGTTCCGTGCTTAAGATCTATCGTAAGTTTTATCTTAAGTTCGACGTTAAGTTTGAACTCACATTCAAGTGCAGTTCGAGTTCGATCTTAAGTTCGAACTTAAGATAGAACTCAAGTTCGAACTTAAGATAGAACTCTAGTTCGAACTTAAGATAGAACTCTAGTTCAAACTTAAGATAGAACTCTAGTTCAAACTTAAGATAGAACTTAATTTCGAACTTAAGATAGAACGTAAGCACGTTATGAAATTCGGGCCAAACTTCGACCTTAAGTTCGATCTCAAGAGCGATCTTACATTGAAACTAACGTCTTAAAATTCGACCCATGGTGTACATCTCATACATCGACCGCGTGCCGCCACAGTGATACCTTATCATCAGATTTTTCCACTCCCAATCGAGCATCTCCTATTCGGAATTCGGAACAACCACGATTAGTTTATAATATCAGCCTAGTGGACATGCTATCGAGAGAGCCATTATAAGGTATTAAGAAACTGATGAGCGATTAATCCATTCTTGTACATTTTTAGCGAATTATTTGTATGGCATTTATCGTGAACATACTCGGTTCTTGCTCTTAATTTATATGCAAGTCATCAAACAATCTGATATACAAAAGTGCGGATTATCGTGCTATATAGCAATATTCGCGTTCATAAGATCTCTTATCGTATTAAAAAAATCAAATAAAAACTCTCTAGTCTACACTTTTCCTGCTCGAAAATTGGAAGTACATCTAGCTATGATTATCCAAGACCATGACATTTAAAGGCGTAACATTATTTTTCTATTAATCGCTGCATGAATATAAGGCGATAACAACGGACTTGGTTATAAGTAATAATAATTATTATAAGTAATAAGTTAAAATGTAATAATAAAACTTCACGGGAAATCGAAGGTCTGTGTTGGCTATCCGGGTCGCAGCTATTAAAATGTACTACGGAAGCAATGTTCGCGACAGATTATCAAGATACAGTAGCGAACGAATACGACACCCTGTTTACGTTCCAAGCACTTGACGCGCTAGACGTCAGTATCATCTGGTTATTACGTACTCGCATAAAATTGAATACCATGTCGAAGCTCAATAAAAAACATCTTCTATGACTGTTTATTCCGTGAAGAATTCGTGGTACAAAAAAAGCCGACGGTGTTGAGGAGATCAAGTCAATCGGATATTGTTTTTTTTTTCTTCACCACATCATTTTTCCATCACCCAATCAACCCAATCAGCCTTGTTGGGTATTGTCTGTACCTCTTTGGGCCGAATTCTTAGACGTTAATTTGAACTTAAGGTCGCTCTTGAGATCAAACTTAAGATCGAAGTTTGCCCCGAACTTCATTGCGTGCTTAAGATCGAACCTCCGTTCGAACTTGATTTCGTGCTTAAGCTTGATCTTAAACTCGAACTTAAGTTTAATTTTAACTTCGAATTTAAGATTTTAAGTTCGAACTGATGTCTGAACTCAAATTCAATTGTAGTTACTCAATTGTACACTGTAGATAAATTGTAAACTTAAGATCAAACACAAGTTCAAACTTCAGATCAAACTCCAGTTCAAACTTAGGATCAAACTCAAGTTCAATGTTAAGATCAAACTCAAGTTCAAGCTTAAAATCAAATTCAAGTTCAAACTTAAGATCCGTCTTAAGCACGGAAACTTAGATATTAAGTTCGATCTCAAGTTCAAACAAATGTCTTAAAATTCGACCCTTTGACGCATTGAGTACGATAATTGCACGCAGCAATTGAAGGCAAAAATGGGATGATCGAATATTTGATTGTCTATGCAAGGCACGCATCGTATCGTCATACACGAAATGGGTATGCAGTATTGTAGTGGTAAAGTTCGTCGAGAACGATTTGCAACGGTTTTGTTTGTCTTCGTTGAAAGGTCACATAATAAATGAGCAAGAATTCACGGTCGAACGTGCTTTCATGACAACGCTCGATCGCGAGTCGAAGGACAAGTTTTAAGATAGTCCTTTCACGGCATGTGAACAGCACAAAATGTTCTGTTATCGTATCCTTTCATGAATTGTACAGGGTCTTTACAGTCCAGGGATCGTTTTGGTTATCTACTTTAAAATGCTCTAATCGATAAAGACGAAGAACAATACAATGAAGACATCTACGCTTCTTCCGATGCAATTTCATCACAAACGAGTGTGCTAAATTTTTCGATTTTCAACAATTATTATTCCATCGAAATGCTCGGTGACCGGCCCTATTCACAGCTATCCCGGATTGCTCTACAATTATATAACATAAAAAACTCAGGTACTCGCCTAATTTCGATGCTCCTGTAAGGACTATCTTAATAGCACTTCGTGTCGAAGTTTAAATCAATAGGTTTATGCTTAAATTTCAATTCAACTTATTGTTGAACTTTGAATCAATAGATTTGTGCTTAAATTTCAATTCAACTTATTGTTGAAGTTTCAATCAATAGATTTATACTTAAATTTCAATTCAACTTATTGTTGAACTTTGAATCAATAGATTTATGCTTAAATTTCAATTCAACTTATTGTTGAAACTTGAATCAATAGATTTGTGCTTGAATTTGAATTCAACGTATTGTTGAAGTTTCAATCAATAGATTTATGCTTAAATTTCAATTCAACTTATTGTTGAACTTTGAATCAATAGATATATGCTTAAATTTCAATTCAACTTATTGTTGAACTTTGAATCAATAGGTTTATGCTTAAATTTTAATTCAACTTATTGCTGAAGCTTGAATGAATAGTTTTATGGCTAAACTTCAATTCAACTTACTGTTGAAATTTGAGTCTAGGCGCATGTTTAAATTATCAATTCGAGTTCGTCCTTAAATGTTGATTGCATTTCGTTCATGAGTTTGAACTCAAGTCACAGTTCGGATAAAACTACTTGCTTAAGTTCATGCTCAAAACTCGTCGTTCGGCCCTAAGATGTATCGGAATTTGATATTTACGATAGCCCAAAAAAAATGCCATGCTATAGCAGGCTTAAAAAAATTATTGATCGATTGGTTGTAGACCCACGCTCAGATTTGACGTGATGGAAGGTGTTACATAATTTCCGCTACCGCTGTCGACTTGGTCTCCGCATTGCGAGCCTCCGGATAGAGATGAAATCTGTCTGACTCATCGACCTCGACGATAATATAATTACGCGGCTTTACGCGTGCACTATCCTACAAACGATTTCCCGTCGGATTTTTTACAATTAATTTGCAGCAAGGTTTTACCCTGACTTCGTTACTTACGAGTCCGAGGATCATTGACTGAAACTATACCTCCTAAGTGTATCGCACTTTGCTGTTCTAATGCAAACACAAATATATCTGTCTTCTATCTATCATAGATAAAGAATATCTCAAGAACCCGTCGGGAGATTCTTGAAAGGCGTGAGTGTGTTCGTGTGCATTCGCATTGGGTATTAGTTGGAGGATCCTCATTAGGCAGGTATTGGGGGAAAACGGGGCAAAATGAGACAGCGGGGCAAAACGGGATAATTTTCATGTTTGCTCGAGTTTGCCATCCGCGGTTCTTGAACGAAACAAAATTGCAGTAGAAAGGATATTGAGAAGGCTAATAGATTCTCCTGGTAATATAAGTGACGCAGAGTAAAGCGATCCAGAACCTGATGTCAAGGAGAACGGGTTAGTGTACCACTCGTTAGGGTATCGTCATGCCTCTACTGTACAGTCAAGTAAACATAGAAATGCATTTGTGCTTTCAACTCATAGAATCAGTGTTTATTATTATTATTATTATTATTATTATTATTATTATTATTATTATTATTATTATTATTATTATTATTATTATTATTATTATTATTATTATTATTATTATTATTATTATTATTATTATTGTGTGAACAATAATATTTGAGCTGAAGTGCAAGCTGTCCAAGATTAAGCTAGTTTGATACAACCACATAATTGTTATCGAAAAACAAAATATGCGAATTCCATTGTCCTCGAATTTGATGAGAACTCCATTGAAACAAATCGCTACATCCATTGCGACTCCGGAAAATCCAAAATTGAATCCATCGCAGCATGTTTTCTTATGTCCTTTGTCCAGTAGAAATTTGATTTTCGACGAAAATTACATGAAATTGCCAATGATGTGACACCCTGGGCTCCAGGTTTTTCATCCAAAGCCTCCAGGGGGGCCTTTAAATTACCTTAACCGTGTTAATTGCCAATGCATTTCTCAGATAAATATTTTTCATATGTTTCAGGACGCTGTCAACTGCAAGAAGAGCTCAGGCTCTTCGGAACAGCACGGGAAGCAAGACAGGTAAGAACTTGCTGAAATGAATCACATTCTCGATACACAATGTGTCAACATTGTGTATCATGCTCGCGGTAAGACCATACGTTAGGCCATACGTACGACCATGCTAGAACCATACGTTAAAAATCTCGCATTAATTATTGTCACACATGCTATACCATTACGAACATCATTACGCATGCCATTACGGATCGTATTAGGGAAGAGTGGGGCAAAATGGGGTAACGGGGCAAAACGGGGTTTTTGGGGAAAACTAAATTTTCGAATAATTTTTGGATCGGACAAGGTGGCAAAACGGGACAGAAAAGCCTGATGCATCGATGGGGCGAATTCGGGCATCCAAAAATTATTGGAAAATGACGTTTTGCCCCATGCCCCGTTTTGCCCCGCTCCACCCTACGGATAACATGACTATAGGCCGCTCTACAAAATTAGTTGTTGAATATTTACTACGTTAACGTACCTGTTTTATCGTCCGAAGATATGCCTTGAAAGGAGTTACGAATGGGGTATTCACCATCGATCGGGACGATGAGAAAAGAAGAGCGAAAGAACTCGAAACCGATTACGACCCATACGAGCACAGAGAGGTGGAACATCCAACAACGTAAGTAAATTTCAATTTAATGCAATTTAATGAGATGTATACAGGTCCATCAATCATACAATTTTTATCGATGGTGATTTTTTTTTTAAGACTACAAACGTTATGCATTGGAACTGCGGCCGACTCAAGATCGGGATAGAAACATAATGGTAATTACTGTTTTATTGGTGATTTGCAGCTATTTAGACACGTTGTTCCACCTTCTGAAGGGAAGTTTGGGTACCGGGATCCTGGCTATGCCAATGGCCTTTGCGAATTCTGGATACGTCATTGGATTCGTGGGAACGATAATAATAGGACTTTTGTGCACCTACTGCATAAAGTTACTTATAGGCGCGGAGTACGAGTTGTGCAAAAGGAAACGGCTCCCTTCGCTAACTTATCCGGCAACCGCCGAGGCGGCGTTCAGTGAAGGACCGGCGATATTCAAAGGTTTCGCGAAGATCTCCGGGTAAGTTTAGCTCGGAGTAAATCCTGAGATTGAGCTTATCGGTGTCGTCGCTGCATTTGCGATAGTTATAATTTTTCAAACGTCATTTCAGGCATGTCGTCAATACTTTTCTCCTCATATACCAGCTTGGAACCTGCTGCGTTTATGTGGTCTTCATTGCTGAAAATCTCCACAAGGTGAGTTATGTCATCGTGCTTATATAACGATGTCTGAAACAAAATTACGTAAACAAAATTCATATGAAATTTAATGTACGGTTAAAAGTGGGGAATATGGACCGGTCCATATATCATTGATTTACGTGTTAATCGAGGTGGGCCATATTCACCACTTTTACCTTACTGGTACTGGAAGTTTTTGTGCGTAAAGTGGTATATTACATTTTATGTACAATTGTGTTGAAAAATTTACGTACGTGTATTAAAAACTTTAGAAATGCTTTACTTGACATTTCACTATAAATATACTTTAATTCCAATAATTTAATTCAATTTCACTTCATTAATTTTTCATGATAATTGTACATTAAATTTAATTTACCAGTTTTTGCATAAAAACTTCCTGTACGGTACATTAAATTTACAATTTTTTTTAACAGTGTAGCCAAGATTCTCGACGATAAACTTTGGAGGAACCCTACAAAAAATGCGGGCCAATTGACACAAAAATTACCTTTATCATCCTTTTATATTACGATTAGTCTGAATAACATGGTTAACATTTTTTATGATTAGAAAACTATAGGAAAGTTTAATTTTAAATAACGTACAATAATTTTTCCGCCCCTATTGGCGATGGAAAACGGAGGCGATGACGGCAAATATGCCGTCTTGTTGAGCTTCAGCAAACAACGATGACGCCGTTTTTTGGTCATTTTTCGTCAGTGTCAAAAACAGCACCAAGAAATGACCGGTCACAAATTCGTTTCACATCTCTAATTTTAAGGCCGCCCGCGTCGCAAGCGTAACGAATGTTAATGATTTCAAATCGTTGTATAACAAACAATTTTATACTGTTTTAGGCATTGAGCGATTGGATCGGCGAAGCTGACGTTAAATGGTACATGCTGGTCATTCTCCTGCCTTTAATTTTGATCAATTGGATAAGAAACCTTAAATTTTTGGCTCCACTCTCAACCATCGCTAACGGTGTGACTTTCGTGAGCTTTGGCATCATAATCTACTACATCTTCAGAGAATCCCTGACGCTCAATGGTAAAGCAGAAGTCGGCGAAGTTCAAAATTTCCCTCTCTACTTCGGCACTGTTTTGTTCGCTCTCGAGGCTATTGGAGTCGTATGTATTATTTCTAAATCTATCAATTAATGTAAATCTATCAACAGCCATAGCTGACAAATGTAACTTTAGGCAATTTTTTTTTTTTTAGATAATGCCACTTGAAAATGAAATGAAAAAGCCAAGATCGTTTGGCAGTCCTTGCGGAGTTCTTCACGTAGGAATGGGGAGTATAATATTCTTGTACGTTGGAATGGGATTCTTCGGATACCTGCGGTACGGAGATAAAGTCGCAGGAAGCATCACTCTGAATCTCGAACCAACGGAAATACTCGCTAAAACTGTACAGATCCTCCTTGCACTGTCGATCTATGTAACTCATGCACTCCAGTGTTACGTCGCTGTCGACATCGTCTGGAACGAGTACATTTCCAAAAGAGTACAAAAGGATTCGCACAAGATCTTTTGGGAATACGTCGTTAGGACTCTTCTTGTAGTCGTTACATGTAAGTAAATTGCCACAGTCTAGCTAGTCTTTATCGCGAAATAAAACTCCACCGCCCTACCGAGGCCATTTTTACGCGAAATACTTTTTTCAATAAAAAAAACTGATTGACAAAGCTCGAAATTTGTGTTTGCAGCCAACATGTTTGCACCCAGAAAAAACATTTATTTGTCGGCCACCGTTTGTTAAGGTTAAGTAAAATATTTATTTGATTTAAATAAATATTTATTTAAATCAAATAAATATTTTACTTAATCTTAATAAACGGTGGCCGTCAAATAAATTTTTTTTCTTGGTGTGACAATCTGAAAAAAATGTATTATAATTCCTGGTAACAATCGCGGTATCGTACTTCCCACCTAGGGTACTCGGTCGTCATATAGCGACGAAACAGGTGCATACTTATAATTGTCTGTTTGTGTTCTCAAAGACACCGGAGTATTTTTGTCATTTTTTTATCGGTCACGGCATTTTTTGTTTTGGCGCATAAGTCGACTCTACTCGCTTCAAGACGAAAGCATGATTGGGGTAAGATTTGGTGCTCTCGGTCATCTAGCAATTTGTTGAACAAGAAAAGCCTTGGGTTAATCGAGAAAACGAGTAGATAATAATACGTTCCTGTTGTACCGACTATCCCATCATCTGAAATTTAACCCTTACGTAAGAAAAGCCGCGAACGTCACATAATGAAGTTATAAGCTTTTATAACTTTAGGGTCGAATTTTAAGACTTTAGTTTCAACTTAAAATCGCTCTTGAGATCGAACTTAAGATCGAAGTTTCGCCCGAACATCTGAAATTCGAACTTGACTTGGTGTTTAGGTTTGATCTCAAGCCCGCTATGAAGTTCGGGCCAAACTTGATCTTAAGTTCAAACTGATGTCTTAAAATTCGACCCTAAGATTCATTTCCGCAAGAAAGATACAACAATGTTATTTTCATATGTTTCAGTTCTCCTAGCGGTCGCAGTACCGAAGCTGGAACTGTTCATCTCTCTATTCGGCGCTCTGTGCCTGTCGGCCTTGGGTTTGGCCTTTCCCGCAATAATCGATTGCTGTACGTTTTGGAAAGTCAGAGATCGCAGCGGAAAAATTCTCATGGTCGCCAAGAACGGATCATTGGTAGCTTTCGGCTTTTTGGGCCTGGTAGTTGGAACTTACACGAGTTTGAGTGAGATTGTCAAGAGTTTCGGTTAAATCCTTACCAAACTCCATTGGATCCTCCCATTTCTCTTCGGCATTGACCGCATATAACGAGTAAGCGTGCAAGAGCGCGCGTACAAAAATGCTACGAAGCTTTTGCAAGCTCAAATTACGTGTTTGACCCAATTCTACAGGTACGACATGATTAACGTCGTACTCAAGGTTATAAGTATTATGCAGCGGACTGAAGAACTCGAGAAAATAGTGACTGCCTCCACCTGCTGATCACAACACTCCTAGGCAATAGGAAACGTTGCTTTTGTGGTCGCTCGATTAACCACACCCAGAAAAATAATTTATTTGATTGCCATCGTTTATTTGGTTTAAGTAAAATATTTATTTCATTTAAATGAATATTTATTTTATTTAAATGAATATTTATTTCATTTAAATGAATATTTATTTCATTTAAATGAATATTTATTTTATTTAAATGAATATTTATTTCATTTAAATGAATATTTATTTCATTTAAATGAATATTTATTTCATTTAAATGAATATTTATTTCATTTAAATGAATATTTATTTCATTTAAATGAATATTTATTTAAATCAAATAAGTATTTAACTTAAACCAAATAAACGGTGGCCGTCAAATACATTTTTTTTCTGGGTGCAAGCAAACAGTCTGAGGTGCTTTCGATTTGGCGTTTTTCGTCATTATAACGCGACTGCGCTTGCTCACGGTTGTTTTCTCCCTTGAATGGGCAGTCATTTTATAATATCGAAAAAACGCCAGTTCGAAAGCAGCTCGGGTTAAGTTGTTGTTTCACAAGTTACATTTTTAAGTGTCGCGAACTATTGCGCGACAAAGCCAGTATGAAAAGAAAACTCGTGTTAACACGACAGCATTTGACATTGATAAATACTGTAGTACTCAGTCAATTAGGCGGTTAGGACGATAGATATTCTCAATGGCACATGAGAGAATAGCAGATTAAATGGTCGTCGACCGTAATCCTTTTGTGGACAAGTGCATGTGTCTGCAAACTGTTTTATGATTCATATTGAAATCATTGAGAAGTTTTGGCATCAGCGGACGGAACGGTTTGGTCGAGGATCCAATCGACGATTCATAAGCGCGAACTTGCTTTCCTGGATACGTTCAAACTTAAGTGTAAATCGGTTTGCTCTCGAAGAAACTTAATTAAAGTTTGAACTTAAATTAAGTTGACGGATGTTTGATTGCAAATTAAGTTAACTAAAGCTTGAACTTGATCGAAGTCATTTGGAGTTCGGACTTGATCAAAATGAATTGAAGTTCGGATTCGATCAAAGTGAATTGAAGTTCGAATTTGATGGAAGTGAATTGAAGTTCGAATTTGGTGGAAGTGAATTGAAGTTCGGATTTGATCGAAGTGAATTGAAGTTTGGACTCGATCGAAGCTAATCGAAGTTCGGGTTTCGTCGAAATCGATTGAAGTCCGGACTTTAATAAAGTCGGCTGAAGTCTGCAGTCAAGTTCATGCTTACGATCTCAATTCAGCCCTGACAAAAATTCCAGGCATCAATGCATTGTGCACTTGACGCACATGAACGCATATTGCGGACCCGCAAGGTATTATATCCGGTGCATATTATAGTCGTGTATTGTACATTATTGTCTGTGAGAATATTATTATTTTATTTTATTTAATACTACACACAATTTCGCGAACCTTGACTTTTCTATTCAAAGTGAACATCAAATTGGGATCTATGAGCGCAAAAAATGTTGGTGAAATCATAGTAATTAATAAATAGTTATTTTTATTTTTACTCTAAGCACAAATGATTGAGTCGTGCAGTACATGCAGTTGTTGTTGTTTTTGTTGTTATTTTTATTGTTATCCGAAAGGTAAAATCTAGACTTCGGTTTCGTAAATACCACCCGACTAAGACCATATCAGTTGATGAGGGAAGTGTGACAGGCGATTTGTGCGAAAATCCCGTTGAAAATATTTTATTTACATAATAATACCCGTAAAGCTTTAGTGTGAATGCTGTAAAATATTCGGTGCATATTAACTACCTGTAATTGTAATATATGTATGTATACATTGACAGATATATTGCATAAATAAATGTATTATAGCGATAATTGTACGGTTGTAGCGATATTTCGATCACTAAATAATTTATTACTGAATAAAGCTTGTATCCAATTGCAACGATTATTAAGTTAATACGACAAATATCAATTTTGTAAAATGCATAGCGATGACTACACAGTAAAAAAAGGTACCAACGTTTCTTGTCCACAAATGTCCACAATAATTTTACAAAAAAATATTGGCCAGTTTACAAAAATGTCTGTCAATTTTATGGATATTTTTTGTAAAATCAACAAGAAAATAATTGTGGACGTTTATGGACAAAAAAGATTTGTTAAATTTACAAATCTTTTTTACCGTGTACTATACGGTACGAGGATGAGTATATCCACTTCCCATGCAGCGTATAGTACCAGCACGAACGGAAACTCATTCGCCCCAAAAATACTATGATTCTCGTAAGTAAGTACGGAATAGGAATTTCGTAAGTTAAGTACAAAACATTATCCCGTTTTGCCCCGCTCTCCCCTATCTCTCAACTCGTCTTCGCGTGATCCAGAAAGTTATATTATTTTTTTTCCGGACGATAACTGTTGCAACATAAATAAGAGCATTCGTAGAAAACTCGATTCATCAGCATTTACCTTGCAGCGTTCTATTATTCAAAACTCCATGGTTACCATTTGTTTCGCTTATGAGTCAGTCTTTTACTATAGTGACTTCAATTAAAAGTCTCTTTGACTCCTCCTACCGGTTGTCTCTTTTAATTATTATTCCATCAGTAATTATAACGAATAATTACTTATACCATTGCTAGTGCTGCCCGATAAGAAATCCACTGCTAAAATGTAATGTCAACTATTCGGTACGAATTGCAACTATTTAATTTTCACATCACCTCATCAAATGTCCAGACATAAGTCCAATTAAAAAAAAAAAAAAAAATGAAAAAAATGAAAAAAAAACATGTCTGTGTACGAACGACGAGAGGGTAGTTGTTACTGGAGCTTGCAGTATACTGGATGGGGGAGTATGCTATAGAGGAGAGACTTGAGCGAGGTAGTTTGCGCAAGCTCGCGAAAGCAGACGTCATGGCGTGCAGATGCCGGCCGTCCGCCACCGCGACCTCGCCGCTGTCGAGTATAGATCGACGAGGATACTCTGTCTTAGAGGACAACAATGTTATTTACTCATCGCAGTGTACGCGACATTTTCAATTTTCATGGACAAAAATCCACGTGTGACGTCGTGCGGCGTCGATAATGTCGGATGAAAAACGACTCAATTTTTTTACGATAAATTGCAAACCAGTTCCATCGTGTGCTGCTCAACGTGCAACGATGTCGGAGAGGTTTTCTTATTGCCCTTGCATTGGATTGATTTTTTCCATCTGATCCGCCTCACCTCAACTTACTCATTGATAGGGGTAAGTTGATTTAAAAATAATGCCAAAAATGTTTTCACGTTTAAAGTTTTTTTTTTTATGTAGTCTGCTTTTATATTTTGTTTTTTTTATTACGTCCTGGGAAAAATTCGTAAGTGCCGATTTTTTTTTTGTCTATAGCAAAAAAATACGATGCATTGAAAATAAATGTAAATTATTGGGAAAGATTTGGCGAAAGCGTTGACAATATTTAAGGAAGTACGTTAAGGGCGGGAGCGAAATTGAGGCGCGATTGGAGAGTGTTACATAATTTTTAGATTGCACGCAAGAATATTGAAAATCCGGATATTTGTCTTTATGTACGAAACTTTGCTTTAGTGAAAACAAAATTTCAAGATTTTCATGTTAAATGTGTTCAGAATGTTTCAGAACGTCGGAAAATCGCCTGTAAGAAAAATGTTTATATGGATATGTGTGTATGTATGTGTGTGAAACCTCATTTATTTCCACCGAATTTTGTCAAACTACACGTAGGGCTTAATACTTAATGTTGTTTTGAATTGTGTGAAAAAAAAAAATTCGTTGCCGCTCCAGATTGTGCTTATATCGAACCAACAATTAAAAGTGACGAGGAGCAATTGAGGAATTTTTTTTTCTTCAGATTTTGAATTTTCTGAATTGGAGCAACCAAACGTTCAGATTTAGATAGCGGGTCAAAGTGTTTTACAAACGTTGCAGAGAGTGAAAGGCGTGCTAAGATTGAATTGGGTTGGAAATCGATCCACTCGTGCCAATTTGATGAAGTTTAATTCGATAATATCGATCGAAGAATATTTGATTACAATAAAATATTCTGAAAACTGGAAGATCGCACATTACTTCATAAATTTCCATTATTCACAAAGCTTCGTCTATAAGGAAGTCCAAAAAATGACGCAAGTTATGCCTTATAGGCGCTTTGCAAATAAACAAGAATTCTGAGAAAGCGACATGATAATTCCGCAATTTTCAGGGTATTTTATACAAATTTTAGTTGAAGTGAATCGACCAAGAATTCCACCCTCACTGAGCCTGCATGGATATCGTGTCTGTTACATGATTGGCGCATGGTGCCAGCTCGGATAATCGATTAAAGCCATGTGCGTTTCTGCCGGCAGTAATGCCAACACATGAGCTTAATCGCAATAGTTTTGCAGGAATAGCAGCGATCGTCGTTCCCGATTCGCTTCGGTCGATATTAGCTATTTATTTTTTATGAAAAAAATATTTGTGATTAGGGACGATCTGAGACATTGATTTATCGATTCGGCTTATCAATTATCCGGCATACATAAATTGGAAAAAAGGCTTTCCTATAAACTGCGTATTTAACTCGATACATAATGCAAAATTTTGTTCATAACATTTGGCATACTTTCGAACGCGGTAAAACATCAATAGTAGTCGCCTAGGCGGAGGTTGAAAGTTTTTGTTATTCGTGTATCAAAATTTCAAGGATTCAAGGTTTCTAATACATTTGTGAATCGGGCGGGAAGAAAATACTTAATTATAAAGAATTAAAAATTAATAGTTGCTATTAAAAAGAAATAGTCATGGCATTCTGAGAAAACTGGTTGTTACTATTAAAAGCTTATGGTTGTTATTGGAAACAAAAAGGTACTCTCGGAAATTAATAGTTTTAAATAACTAATAGTAACCATTAATCTGTACATGTATATTTGTACTATCAATGACATTTTTACTTTATCATCTGATGCGAAGTATGTAAGAAGAGAAAGTATTGTAATCCAAAAAAAATTGTACTGCCAGATCCTTGGTCGAAAAATATGTTTAGCATCTTCTAGAATGCAAAAAAGCAGCTTCCCCATTTCTTTATATTTGTCTGTAGGTCTGTCTGTCTTATACCGTTCTAAAACACAATAACTTTCCAAAGACACTTCGGATTGCAATGAAATGTGCTATGTCTTGTACATATAATAGCATTGTTGATATTGAGTTTCAACATCTCGCACTTCACCTTAAAGGTGATAAAAAAAATTACGAAAAACGGTTAAAAAAAGTGTTTAGAAAAATGGTCAAGAATTGAGAAAAAAGTATACATTTGGTCCATCGGCAGACTTACATCCGACTAACCAGCAGAAAATTCGAGTTGCCAGCCCAGCTGTCCTTTCGTTATATCTAAACGCTCGAACGAGATAAAAAAAACCATTGGTTGCAAAAAAAAAAAAAAATGTGCAGCAAGTGCAATATGGATCTTGGATTTAAAAGGAATTATCGTCTTTGTGATAAACATTCTCAATGTAAAATTGAAACGGGACGACGGCAATTGAGTATAACTGATGACGGAGGGTTAATAAAATTATTGAAACGTCGGATGATGCCATTTGCGTATCAAGTTGGGGAGAGACGGATGAAGAAGTGGAGTAGCTGATCAATGGAAATCTTTGGAACAACAATATCGGAACAGTACGTGATCCCCCGTTGGTGCATTGGAACAGGGGAATAAGAGATTTATGAGAAGGCGTTA
Source organism: Ichneumon xanthorius (assembly GCA_917499995.1). Classification (NCBI taxonomy): domain Eukaryota; kingdom Metazoa; phylum Arthropoda; class Insecta; order Hymenoptera; family Ichneumonidae; genus Ichneumon; species Ichneumon xanthorius. The sequence continues at coordinate 10,266,545 of OU824205.1, read as the reverse complement.
GAAGCAATTCTTTATGAATCACGTGACGTGTATGACCCAGCGTAGATGCTCGTTGAGCGAAATAGAGTGATTGTCGTCAGTAGGCTACAATCGCTAGAACTGTACGGCCGTAGCCCCACCGCCGCATTATAGAACCCCGTGAGGTTAACTCAAACTCGGACCCGCTCGTCTCGTTATATCTTCGAGGGAAGTTCCGAGTCCATTACATCTTCGTATAACAATATAAGTGCAATTGATATAGGTAAGCTTCAGTGAAACACGAAAACGATAATCAGACTTGTTTGAATCGGAGTTTTGAACAACCGGAAGTTAAGATGAAATTTTCTTCAATTTCATTTCATGTCAACATCATTTCATCGTAGAAAATATTTTATGAGCTTGATCGTATATTTTAAACTTCGGGAACGAAAAGATAGCTTGAGCCATAATTAATCTGTTGTATATCAACAATTTCTTGCCGCGGGCAAATGGACTTGTCTTCTTAACAACGACATGGATATTCACAATCCATTTTTTGTCTGTTGCACTATGAAAAAAAATCGTAAGGTAACTGTAAATTTGTACAGAATTTTGTAAATTTGGACAGAATTTTGTAAATTTGGACAGAATTTTGTAAATTTGGACGGAATTTTGTAAATTTAGCCAGAATTTTGTAAATTTGTACAGAATTTTGTAAATTTGTACAGAATTTTGTAAATTTGTACAGAATTTTGTAAATTTGGACAGAATTTTGTAAATTTGGACAGAATTTTGTAAATTTGGACAGAATTTTGTAAATTTGGACGGAATTTTGTAAATTTAGCCAGAATTTTGTAAATTTGGACAGAATTTTGTAAATTTGGACGGAATTTTGTAAATTTGGACAGAATTTTGTAAATTTGGACGGAATTTTGTAAATTTAGCTAGAATTTTGTAAATTTAGACAGAATTTTGTAAATTTGGACAGAATTTTTTTTACCACCTCATTATTTTTAGAACTATTTGAAGATCGTTGTCGTGTCGAGAGTGCATCGAGTATAGTTGAGTTAAATGAAGTTTAAGCAGTAGTTAAAGGTTTTCATTTATCCAACGTGCATAATCTATTTTAAGCTATTGTGCGAAGATTGCGAAGATGAACGTGTTATCGGTTAAATCTGTCTCGGTCGATTATTCGCTGAGCGGAAATGTGTAATGAGCTGGATTGTTCATGTTTCAAACCGACCTTGGTCTTACATTGATCGCATGAGATGCGGTCGGTATGTCTAATTTTCAATCTAAACATATCTCGTCTATCCAATCTGCGCATACCAGTACTTCCATTGTTTTGTCAGCAATACTAGTTGAGCAACGAAATAATTGGTTGCGATCAATCTATCCTCCCGCACTATGTGTTAGTGTATTGAGAGTATATTGTCATCGGACCCCTCTCATCCATTTATCCGATAGCTCGTTGATTGTTATAATCAAGGGCTTATTGGGAAACGCACGGGAAAAACGATCACATCCTTCCGATCGCAACCCTAGCGCTTGCAGTTAAGTTTAGAGAATATATTTGAGATTAAAGTACAGTTCTATGTGAAGTTTACACTCCATTATCAATGTGAGTTCATATTCGTATAATCAAGAACTTATTGGGAAACGCATGGGAAAAAAATCACACCCGTCCGAATGCAACCCTAGCGATTGCAGTTACGATTCGAGATTACATTTGAGTTTAAAATACAGTTCTATGTGAAGTTTACACTCAATTATCAACGCAAGCTCATATTCGTATAATCAAAAACTTATTGGGAAACGCATGGGAAAAAAATCACACCCGTCCGAATGCAACCCTAGCGATTGCAGTTAAGATTCGAGATTACAATTGAGTTTAAAATACAGTTCTATGTGAAGTTTACACTCAATTATCAACGCAAGCTCATATTCGTATAATCAAGAACTTATTGGGAAACGCAAGGGAAAAATATCACATCCTTTCGAATGAATATCACAACCCTAGCGATTGAAGTTAAGATTCGAGATAAAATTTGTGTTTCAAATACAGTCCTATGTGAAGTTTAAACTTTATTTTACTTCATATAACTTTGAACTTAATTTATAATTAATGTTTTAATATTGCGATTAATTCGGAATTTGATTTTAAATTTATGCCAAAATGAAAGATTAAACTTAAAAGTCTAATCCTCATTTAATGCTTAAGTGCATAAGTTAAAATAATAAGTAAATCCTAAAGAACTGTTAATTTTGCACTGATCACAACTCGTTATGATATCGAAGAGACGTATTATTATAAATTAGTTATGAAATGTCGCAGTACCGTTTAGAAACTATACTATAGACGATAATCGTGGTACCTTGTATTATTAGCGCACCGGACATTAAATCGTGCTTTGGAATATCATGCACGCATTCGTGAATTAAGCCAACCCCCCCGCTTTAATAGTTGCTGCAGGATATATAAAGCAGTTTGATGATCCACATCGAGAGCAGTCTCGCTCGACAATGGAAAGATTTATAGATATATGTATGCTCCATTTACATTTGGAGCGTCGTACAGACATGCACTCATCGCTGCCATTGCCGTGTTGACCTTTCGTGCCCATAATTCATCCGCTATCTACCACTTCGATACCTTTACTTTCGTGATTCGTCGATGTTAATTTAATAATGTTTCTTCCATTTTTATCCGTGTTTTCAGGTGGTACCGAAATGGACAATGCAACTGGAGAATCCATAAATTTGCAACTCATTGGTCCGCAAGATACTTACAAGTAAATGAAATACGCTTTTCGTCAAATACCCCAGTCGATAAGATAGAAAACTGCAATCACTAAATTGGTTTTACATGGATTTCAACATTTATTTTTCTCGAAACATTGCAGGCCATTGAAGATAATGATAATTATTGTAAAAAATTATTTTAAAGAAAAGCCACTATATATGTCCAAATTACATAATAATAAATTATATTTGATAGTTCTGAAAAAAAAATGCAATTACTTACATAAAACAGTAACGGGAACTCCAGAGTGGGGTGGATTTCCACACCAAGCTCGTTGCATTATCGCCCCGTGCAAAAATTCCCTAGCAGCTGATGCTACTATCGGACTGCACACATCATCAGATACTTGAACTAAATTATTTTTCTGCTCCCGAGTCGACAATGTCAATTTCTACATTAAGAGCGCAGTTCGAATATCGTCTGGGATCGTTTTCTACCCCGCACATGACTTCTAGGGTTAAGAGGAAGTGAAACGGCTGTGCGTGCGAGAGAGATAGTTGCAATTTTCAAATTAACTTTATTCACTGGTGCTAATTTTTTTGAGAAAAAAATGAATTAGGGCCGACTGCGAAATTACCGTACGCATCCGGCTTGAATTTGCTTTTTCCTCAAAAAAAATAGCACCCTTGAGAAAAGTTCATTACAGTTTTCATTACCGACCGCGATATTTCACTTCCCCTTAAAAACGAGGGAAGAATATGCCATGCGGATTGAAACCGATAACCATGATATGTTGGCTATTACTCGGTCAGGCCGTTACCGCGAAACTGGATATATAGTAAGGGTAGTAGATAATGCCGCACGTGTCTCTTATCTTGTATCGCCGCAGGGCAACCGCTCCAACGGACGCGATGTCTGACGCGACAGCTTCACCGACGTCAGCCCATGACGAGGGTCCTTACGATCCGCATAAACATCGCAACCGACCAGCCCCTACTTCGTAAGTACAAAACAAATCACAGCACTTTCAAACATTAACATTAAGTCTATCAAATTAAGCTTGACACTTCCAACTCAAATTTCAAGGAAATAAAATTTAAAGAAAAAAAAATTTCGAGAAAATAAAATTTCAAGAAAATAAAATTTCAAGAAAATGAAATTTAATGAAAATAAAATTTCAAGAAAATAACATTTCAAGAAAATAACATTTCAAGAAAATAAAATTCCAAGAAAATAAAATTCAAAGAAAATAAAATATCAAGAAAATAACATTTCAAGAAAATCAAGATCAAGTTTAAACTCTTAAGCTTGAGTTTAATGTCGAATTCGAACTTTCAATCTTAAGTTTGCAACCACCTTTGGACATAAAAACATACAATTTTAAGTTTCAAGTAAGGTTGAATATCTAAGCCAACTGAAGGTTTTTGAACGACTATGCATGTTGAACTCCAAAGGTGCCCAAATTTATGCAAGATAGATTCTTCGTACCTGCAGGTGAAGTTCAAATTTGTAATTTTCTCGTTTCAGAAACACAGAGACACTCATTCACTTGCTGAAAGGAAGCCTTGGCACTGGCATTCTCGCAATGCCGAATGCGTTTTATAACAGTGGACTCGTGACTGGTGTTATAGCTACAATAATAATCGGAGTTTTGTGTACATATTGTTTACACGTGCTCGTAAAAGCTCAATATGAACTATGTAAGCGGTTAAGGGTTCCTATTCTCAGCTACCCTATGAGTATGAAATACGCGCTCGAACAAGGACCACAAAGTGTTCGTTGGTTCGCACCTTATGCACCGTAAGTACCCTCCTAGTCCTCTTTTGTTTACCGTCTTGTATATACTGGATCGTGACAACTGCACAGTTGCTGACCTATACAGGAATAGTCGCTTACGATACTTACCTCACTTTAAGCACCCCAATTATAGCTAATATTGTGGAAGCTAATAGAAAAAACGACTTTAGATTATCCAAATAAATAAGAAGTCCCAATAAATCCCATAGTAAGAAGTCCCGATAAATCTCATTAATTTGCAAGGAAACGATCCAGCAACAAGTCGGTATTTTAACAATAACGCAATAAAAAAAAGACTTTTGGGTGTTTGGGACAAAAATGGGATAGTTGTATTATCAGCTCGTAACTGAACATACTCTTCCGGTTGGAATTTCTTTTTACAGTGCACAATTCTCGAGACGCCTTCGAATGTACGGAGTCCAAAACGACACGCGTGCGAGTTAACATATGAGCACTGCACTCCACAATTAATGCACACTCGTATGTACTACTATGCGATTCTGCACAGATAGCAAACCTACGGCGGGGTTTTCAACACATCTACATTCTACATTCGTCATTTCCATTTTCTACATCTACATTCTCGGAAATCTACATTCGTACATTTCCATTTTCTACATCTACATTCTCGGAAATCTACATTCGTACATTTCCATTTTCTACATCTACATTCTCGGAAATCTACATTCGTACATTTCCATTTTCTTACATGTCATTATTCTTACACATTAAGAGCAAGCATATTTCCAGCCTTACCCACAAAAATCATCCCGTGTCCAAACCAAACCCTGCGCATATACACATGGCTGCAAGTTAACATGTATAAGCTATTCAACACAATTCATGTACACTTGCATGCACTACTGTTTGATTCTTCACTTTAGCAAATATACGGCAGCGTTCTGAACAGACCTACATTCATACGTTTTCATTTTCCTACACCTCATTCCATCTACACGGCAACAAGTTTACATATCTTATGGATAAGACCCAAAAGTTATCTGCTAGCCAAGCTAACACATGCGCACAAGCAATATAGCGATATAGCGCTAAATAAAAATCGTACACACGTTCAATCATTCGCGCGCCTAATTTTACATCTCACCGTCGGTCGATGCGAGGCAACATGTGCTTGAGAATTTCCAAGAGACGAAAACCATGCCTGGTTCATCGGTAAAACAGAGTGCAAGTTTCAGTGTGTTTAAACTTCCACTCTATTTTACCGATAAGCCGTCGTTCTCATCTCTTGGAAATGCTCAAATCCATATTGCCTCGCATCGACCGACGGTAAGTTGACATCTTAGGCGCGCGAATTGTTGAATGTCCGTACAATTCTTGTATAGGTGCAAACGTATGTGTTTGCTTGGGCAGGAGATAACTTTTCGTATCTAATGCATAAAATATGTAAACTCATTGACATGTCGATAGAATAAGGAGTAGGAAAATGAAAACGTAAGAATGTTAGTCTGTCCAGAAGGCTCCCGTATATTTGCTAAAGTGAAGAATCAAACAGTGGTGCATGCAAATGTACAGAAATTGTGGTGAACAGTTTATACATGTCAACGTCCAGCCGTGTATAGCTTTTAAATTGTCGTAGTCACATATGAAGAAGCCTTAAGTCTCTTCTTATGTGGAGCGCGAAAAACATTCGCGTCCATACGATATTTGCAATTGGCCATATGTGCAAGGGTTTGGTTTGGGCTCGGGATGACTTTTTGTGGGTAATGTCTGAAATATGCTTACTCTTAATGTATAAGAATAATGATGTGCAAGCAAGTGGAACTTAACGATAGTAAGTGTGTTGAAAACGCCGTCGTAAGTTTGCTATATTGAAAAATCACATAGTGCTACATACAAAAGTGCATTAATTGTGGTGTGCAGTAGTCATATGTTAACTCACACGCGCGTCGGTTTCAATTTCGTAAATTTACAGGCGCCTCCAATTTTCGAGTTCCTAAATATTGAAGCGTACGAAGTCAATGCGACCGCTCCGCCGACCGTGACGCCAATTGTCAGGGCGCTTTCATTGTTTGAATCAACTTCCTTCCTAAGTCGAAAAATGATGCACTTGAAGCAAACGTTCCGCACCATTCGATGTCTAATCTTCGAAACACCTTCCACAAACCCCTTTCATGGCACAGCTTCAGTCCAGCGCTGAATTTAAGCCGATATGACTTTTCCATTTTGTCCGAATTTAGCATCAACAGGAAACATAAAAATGCACAATATACATTGATGATATAATATGCTATTTTCTGCTCGAAAAAAATCATATTTAATTCCACACTATATTAATGACGTATTCGCCTTGTACTGAATCTACTCGGTATTTTTTATTCGGGGTTAAAAAACTGAAGGTTTCCGATTATTTTCAGAGGAATTGTAGACGGGTTTTTAATTGCGTATCAACTAGGCATCTGTTGCGTGTACATTGTATTCATTGCAACGAACATACAGCAGGTAGCGTGCAACAATGTTCTTATGCCTGTTCTCCACGTGCTGACACTGTAGATAGTTCATCCTTAAACGTACCAAGCTATGCACCGTGGATCAAGACAATTAGTTTTTTTGGTTCGATCATTGAAAACTTAATAATGCATATCATTTTTTTTTTTTTTGGGTAAATTGTTCACAACAATGTTCTTATGCCTGTTTTCCACGTGCCGACACTGTAGATAGTGCATCCTTAAACGTACCAAGCTATGCACCGTGGATCAAGACAATTAGTTTTTTTGGTTCGATCATTGAAAACTTAATAATGCATATCATTTTTTTTTTTTTTGGGTAAATTGTTCACAACAATGTTCTTATGCCTGTTTTCCACGTGCCGACACTGTAGATAGTGCATCCTTAAACGTACCAAGCTATGCACCGTGGATCAAGACAATTAGTTTTTTTGGTTCGATTATTGAAAACTTAATAATGCATTCATTTTTTTTTTTTTTTTTGGGTAAATTGTTTACAACAATGTTCTTATGCCTGTTTTCCACGTGCCGACACTGTAGATAGTGCATCCTTAAACGTACCAAGCTATGCACCGTGGATCAAGACAATTAGTTTTTTTGGTTCGATCATTGAAAACTTAATAATGCATTCATTTTTTTTTTTTTTTTGGTAAATTGTTAGGTGGCCGATCAGTACGGGACACCGTTGAGTATCAACGTCCACATGCTCATACTGTTGATACCGTTGACACTCATAAACTACGTGAGAAACTTAAAACTCTTGGCGCCCTTCTCGAGCGTTGCGAACGTCATTACGTTTATCGGCCTCGCCATGGTCTTAGTATACGTCTTCGACGATTTGCCGTCCCTCAGCGAACGGCAAATGGTTGGCTCGCTAAGAAATTTTTCACTCTACTTTGGAACTACTTTGTTCGCTCTGGAAGCCGTTGGTGTGGTAAGTTGAGTGATTCGTCTGATATACTTAAAAATTCACGGCCTGATCGCTTGCAAATTAACGTGGTACGAACTTGCCGATTGAAGTGCGAACCGGTGCAATTCAAGAACAGAACTCGCACAATCAAGAGAAAACTTGCACAATTCAAGTACGAACTTTCGATCGCACTCCGAGCGTCGTGAGTATGAAGCGAAGTTTGAAATCAAATTTAAAAATCAATTTTCGAGCTTGTATTTTTTGCCTTGAAAATGCAGTCAAATACAAACGTGTGTGTTTACGACTTAAGTAAAGTAACCAAATAACTTTTGGGCGACTCTGTATTTGCCGCTAAGATTGCAGTGAATATATGAGATAAGATTTCGTTTGATAACATAAGTACGAAGCTTTATGTTGTTTTTTTTATTTTTTTTTTATTTAGATAATCGCGTTGGAAAACAACATGAAAACACCGCAAAACTTTGGAGGTACCTGCGGAGTCTTGAACATGGGAATGTCAGTAATCGTCATTCTCTACGTCGTCGTCGGCTTCTTTGGATACATCAAATACGGATCAGCCGCCGAGGGCAGCATTACCCTCAACTTACCGAAAGATGAAGTGTTAGTTACAATTGGCTTAAGATAAACAACACGAAAGTATGAAAACAAATTTATAATTTAATCTCTCCTGTCTCAGAATGGCTCAATGCATAAAAATCATGTTTGCTTTTGCAATCTTCATCACATATGCGCTACAAGGATACGTCCCGGTTGAAATTATTTGGAACACCTACCTCGATCATCGCATTGAGAGGCGCAAAGTTTTCTGGGAATACGTCTGCAGAACTCTCGTCACTCTAGTTACATGTGAGTTAAGTCCATGCGATCGATTCGCTTTTAGCCAAAGATTGAACAGTGTAGTGTCTTAGTTCAAACAGCAATTTGATAAGAAAAATAGCGAAATAAGAATTGCTGTTAGAAATATAGTTTGGACCGAAGTGAAACCGTCTGAACAGAAGTCTGAACAGAAGTCTGAACAGAAGTCTGAACAGAAGTCTGAACAGAAGTCTGAACAGAAGTCTGAACAGAAGTCTGAACAGAAGTCTGAACAGAAGTCTGAACAGAAGTCTGAACAGAAGTCTGAACAGAAGTCTGAACAGAAGTCTGAACAGAAGTCTGAACAGAAGTCTGAACAGAAGTCTGAACAGAAGTCTGAACAGAAGTCTGAACAAAAGTCTGAACAGAAGTCTGAACAGAAGTCTGAACAGAAGTCTGAACAGAAGTCTGCACAGAAGTCTGAACAGAAATCTGAACAGAAGTCTGAACAGAAGTCTGAACAGAAGTCTGAACAGAAGTCTGAACAGAAGTACGAATTTAGGTTTGAATCGAAGTTTGAAATGTAACTACATCTATCTGGGGAAAGCTACAGGCTTTATAAATTATTTGTATGTGTCCGATTTTTTTGTTACAGTTATATTGGCTATTGCGATACCGAGGCTAGGGCTGTTCATCTCTCTCTTCGGTGCTCTCTGTTTATCCGCATTAGGAATAGCGTTCCCCGCAATAATTGAGATCTGTGTTCTGTGGCCCAACAAACTGGGTCCATACAAGTTACTCCTAACGAAGAATATTTTATTGATCTGCTTCGGTCTCATCGGTCTTGTTGTTGGTACTTACGTCAGTCTTATCGACATTGTTAATTCTTTTTCTACCAATACAACAAAGGTCGCAGCAAATGAAAGTCTCGTTGCGTAAACTTGCGCCGATTATTGGTGCAAACAATTGTGCAACGAAAGCGCGGAACAAGAATATCGCCAGGTATGAATCAAAGACCACGCCGATGAATCTCACATTACAACAACAATAAGAATCCCGGATAGAACGATCCGAAAAATTCGTCCGATGGAAAAAATTGCCCGCATGCTCGCACCTCGTGGCGCGTGACAGAACAGTAGTTCAAGACGCAAGTCGCGAAAAAATAGCGATTACAGTTCACACTTCCATGCCTTTCACCGCGAATCATTATTTTCGACAAAGTTTTTCACGGTCAAATTTTCCACCGTCGATTTTTTCCTGGCGTCCAAGATCGCCAATTTTTGTGCGTGTTCTGTGCAGAATATTCGAACGATGGAAAAGTATGAGTGACGTTGGCACAATGATTAATTAAGGTAGTACTAGCGGACAGCCTGAGCCCACGTGAGTTCAGAGAGAATTGCGAACACTTCTCGACAATTTTTTTTAATTACATTTTTTTTATTAAGTAAAAACGCAATTTTAAAAAATTACACGAAATTCTGAAAAAATTCATACATATTCAAAAACATTAACAAATTGTTTTTATATCAACAAAAAGTTAAGTTGCCGGGGGATTTGATGAACATTTTTTTTTTATTCATTTGTTAATAACATTTTGGAATTATTATTATGCGAAATCAATATTTTCAGCACCTTCTATACGCTTGATTTTTTTCCGATTATTATTCCATCGAGAAGTGTTCGCAATTGTCTCTCAATTCTCTCTGAACTCACCAGGGTGCAGGCCGTCCGCAAATACTACCTTAAAGCGCTCTCACTTAGTAACCCACTGAGCCGAGTTCGAGTCCCGGCGATCACCAAATTTTTTTATCATTCAAATTTTTACCAGCCGTCACATCATCCGCGACGACCAATCCTCAGAAGTCTCCGACCGGTCGTTACATTGTGTCAGAAGTTATCGGACTAAAAAGTTGCCACGTGTCCGGAGCAGCCATGGTACAGCTCTTGGGCAAAGCGGCTTGCGACGAACACCTATAATGAGCCTGCATTTATACAAGACGGCAACGCAAAGTGGCGAGGCCGACGTCGACAGCAACGGCGCTGACAGTGAAGAGCTGTGACGCGGAAAAGCTCCGACAGGCACCGGAATCATGGCTGTGCTAGTTATCGCGCAAAGCAACACTCGCAACTCTGCACATTCGACGAGGACGAGGCTACGACCAACCCTCCGAAGTCTCCGCCCGATCGTTACGTTGTTAATTGAAATAAACGCTTTTATACGAAGGGTGCCGATCACTGTCGGTCAAAACGCAATTTGAGGAGGATACGGAATGTGTGATCATCCGGCAGATATTTGCTTTCGCGATGAAAGATTCAACACCCTGCACTGAGAAAAAGAAATGGTAGGATTAAGCAAATGCGCGGTGACATACGTTCAAAGGTGTATTTTGTTGGTACAACAAAAATGTTTGTTTCAATTGACAAAGTTTGAATAAATCGAAGCAAATAATCATTTAACAAAACAATGCTTCGTTTGTACCAAACAAATAACAGCTTTGAACGTATGTCACCGCGACTTTTGGTTAATCCAACTAATTTTTTTTCTCAGTGTGGAAAAAAATGCATTTGAAGATTTCGTTGGCTTGTCTCGCACTCACGCACAAGGGACCGGGGCAAAATGGCAAAGCGGGGCGAAACGGGACAGTGAGGTCAAAACTCAATTTTCCAATAATTTTTTGATGCCTCATTTTGGCCCAACGACACATCCGGATTTCAAATGAACCTTAAGATATCTGCATGACAGCAAATTTCATCTGTGCCAATTGCCTCTGTCAATGAATTTCTTCACGAAAAAAAAAAATTGTTCACTTCAAGAATTTTATTCTCTAAGTGAACTTCCTCGCGCGAAGTTTATGCAACGCAAAACACCGCCGTTATAACTTGATGAAATGTAGTCTCATGCAGATATCTTCAGGGTCATGTTTTCAAGCCCGTTTTGCCCCACGTATCACCATAGCCACCATCCAAAAGTTATTGGAAAATTGCGATTTGTCTCAGTATACCGGTTTGCCCCGCTGTTTCATTTTTGCCCGGCTCTCCCCTAACTTCGCTTTAACAGTGAGGGAGAAGTTCTCGTTTGGGTTGGTTTTAATTGCCAACTCTTTGCAGCAGTCAATTCATATAACGATTGAAAGCTCAATTAGCTGAATAGAGATTCATAGAAACGAAATGCACCGATACGAAATACAGGTATTAGTATTGATAACTAAAAATGATAATTTAGAGACTATATTGTAGTTTAAAATCCCTAAAATTGGGTGCGCAACGCGAAAAATAAGTCCACGAGATCTTGTACAGTAACGCTCGATGAAAATTACCGAGTCGTTTAGAACGAAAAAAAATATCACGGTGAATTTTTTAAAACAGAAATAACGAAGAAAGTTTGAAAAAAAAATCAGCGACGACGCCCGTGCCTGATAGAGTAGATAATTATTATCAGTAGTGTAAGTAGGAAGACTTGTATGTGTTGGCTCATTCCAAATTTGACCACACTTGTTATTGTACACCCGACGATTCGTCAGTCCACGATTCATAGCGTTAATTACGAGGATTTCGGACGAGGATCATTTTGTAGATTGCACTAGAATCGAATGAAATTTATTAACGCATTTATAGTCGTGATATCATGAGCTCGATTTAGAGAGAAAAAAAAGTATTGACAAGCAACGCCATCAAATAAGACATTATCGCACCTTGGTAACAATGAAGGTAATTTAAAAGTTTAGCTTTGATAAAAAAAAAATTCGAAAGCGTGTAACTTGCGAAATAGGTGAAAAAGCTTTTTACTTTGGACGCTTGATAAAGTCGAGTATTAAGGTGATGCGTGTCAAGTTGATTGCACCGCGAGGGTCATAAGAAAGCAACAGATTTTACTTTAATTTAAACATTTCTCATATCTTCGGTGATTCCCTTTGGTTCTACTCTACAGAATCGTATATTAATCACGATTGAATTTTGTATTTTTCGAATCTTCCAGTCGAAAATTGAATTTTTCTTACAAACGTAATGCGAAAACACAATTTACGACGTTCAATTCCTATTTCTGATACATTACATATACGATGAAAAAATGCAACAAAAAATGTATTTAAGTTTTAAGCTTCAGCGACATATCTACTTTAACATATACATCGAGTGTGTACGATCGAAATGTTTTGGAAGAAGTGTCAGAACATTACAAATGTGAAGGAAAGACAAGGTGTAAGCTGTGGATAATTGTTGGAGGGCGAAATGTGTTGGGTCGGCGCTGTGGTGAATCGAATTGTGCGGGAAAGAAAATTGAGTGCGAGTGGCTCAAAGTTTACTAACACGCATACACATTTTTTCAATTACAACATAAAGCAGTATTGACTGGATTGGACTATTTATTAGACTATACGCACAGGTCGTTTTATACCTATGACGGATTGCTTCAATATTCCGTGTGCTCCAGATATGACCCACGGATTGTTTGCGTGCATTTTGAGCACAAATTATTGTTTTTTCATAGTCCTGGGCAACATTGAAAGATATAATGTTATCTTAATTTTTTTTTTTACAATCCCGCGTGGAACCGTCCGGTGGAAAAATAATTCTACCGTATAATATAAAAAAATAACTCGCATGGACTCTAAGTTTACCTAACTTATTCATACTGCCATAAGTCGAAAGTACAACGAAGATTCAACCATCCGTTCGCGATAACACTTACGAAAAAAAAATTGGGTGACGAAAGTACTATTTAAGGTCATTAATAATGAACTAATTATAATGATTCATTATAATTAACTATCGACATCAAATCATCGACTAATGGCTGTGAATAGTATTTTTGGCAGAAGTACGGCAAGGAACTATAGAATCTGTACTACAGAATTATCTAATACAGGAGAATGGAAGTATACCTAATTTTTATTGATTCAACTTAGCAATAAGTTTAATCGACTAATTTAAATTTTATGTTCTATAATTTTGTCTAAAGAAATTCAATTTTTTGTTGCATAGCAGCCTCGCGATGATTGCAAAATACCAATTTTTAAAATTTAGTCTTAGTCACGATGCACCGACTAAAAAAAGATCTTAATCTTAGCGCTAACTATAATTGCGAGACGTTTGGATATACTCGAAGAATTTATGTTCTTGCACCGGCTTTCCTGAAGCAGTTGTACATTTTATTGTGACAATAAAATTAATAATCTGTTATTATTGTATCGCTGTTTTGCCTCTTCGTAGAGGAAGCCCCGTTTTCCTCAAGATTTTTTTTGTTCGATATCTTAACGTGTTTGGCATCGCCCAATTCCCAATTTTTTACGTGACAATTTTTGTCCATAGCAATAGTAGTGCTCATACGGTTTAGATAAAAAATTATTTAAAATAAGAAATATAATAAAGTAAATTCCACCGAAAATGTGAAGATGTGCCATCGAGTTTTTCAAAACAGACCTCTAATAGTCCACTTGAAAACATTGACTATTACCTATCACCTATAGTCAACCACACGATAACTACCTTAAGCAACACCTCATAACTACCGAATATGGAAACAATTAGCCAACCTACGTTAATATATTAGTGGTACGCCAACAATTAAGCTAATCATTGAATTGGATCTCCGACAATATTTATTTTCCAATCGCAAATCCATCCTGCGATTCGGTAAGGACCTCGATCGAATGCAGCGATGTATTTCGACCCTTTCAGAGCACAAACGACTAAAAAAATCCAAACAAATGAAAAAATATTAAAATTTCACTAAAAACAGTTGGCAGATTGTACCAATCCGAAAGGTTCGTTAAATTTACATATACGCTTACGTTTCTTAGCGCGCTCTTGTCGCTCTATAGATAACTACTAAAATCTCGAACCTTTCAGAGGACAACATAAAAAAAAATTAAAAAAACATATTGAGAAATATTAAAATGTCACTAAAAACAGTTGCCATATTGTACCAATACGAAAGATTCGTTAAATATAGATACGTTTATTAGCGCGCCCGAGTCGCTCTATAGATAACTGCTGTAACCGTCCCAGTGGACGAAAATATGTATACGAAAGTCGAGAGTGTAGCAAGAAGTCGGTGTCAAAACGCTTGATAATAAGCTGTGACGCGCGGACAAGCCTCCACAGCCCCCTCTCTGCGACCGCGCAGATAAACAGCTGCTAAAGCGGGCCGCTAGGCTCGCGGCCCGTTACATCCAGCCGTTTCTCGTTGTGCGCCGCAGTGTGCCGGTCGACGCGTTCTTGGGAGGCAGAAACGCTCTCGTGTTTTTTTCGCTTCGATTTTTAAATACTCCGTCCAACAACATGACGTCCCGAGGACCTTCCTTCGACTCGGACTGCATGACGCTAACGCGATTCGTATTAGCGGAACAGCGCAAGGTTCCGACTGCAACAGGAGATTTGACCCAACTTCTTAATTCGATACAGACCGCGGTAAAGGCTGTTAGCTCTGCCGTGAGGAAAGCCGGCATCGCGAACATGTAAGTTGTTTCCTCAAGCTGATGAAACATTTATATGTATAAAATATGAAATATGAAATATATATAAATATAATGCTATGTAATGCAAATAATAATATATGATAAGTATGAAATATGATATGTAGGTATGTATGTATTAAATTTGATGAAACATATATATGTATATATAAAATCATCTTGTAATAGTTTTTTTTGCCACATATTTTAATATAATTTCTCATAAAGGCGCTTTGTATGCTAAAAAGCGATCCTTCCATAGAGCTGATGTAAAATCAATTTCTGCGATTGATGTCTCAGAAACTGAACGGTGAATCTATACTTAAAATTTTGCACCCTCGGATATTTCGTGAATTTAGGTGTATATTTACGTGTATTTGACTTGAGTTAAACTTTCCATTTGGCCGATTATTTTGTGACTCATGAATCATTACTTAAGGCTAAATATCGTCGATAAAAACTACCAGAGCAAACAAAATGTTGCGATAGCCTCTTTACGATTAGGTAATAATGGGCATCTCGGTGTTTTTGTATCTTTTAATGACTTTCCCAAAGTCCAATTTCAGAGACGTAAACATCCGTCGAGCCGGAGATACGCTCCACACACGCATACGTTTGCAGTTTCTCAAAGATGTTTTGAACCGCCCTTTCGAGGCCCCATGATTTTAATAATCAACATTGGTACTGATAACCTGCTCGTGGATTTCAATATTGAGGGTCACATCCGCAGACTTAAATACTACATTCTGTGGCCTTGGTTTTCGGATTGGACTTGCCTGTTCATTATTATTATCACGATATATTATAATGCACAAAAGACGGACCGACAATATTGGAATTGAAAGGCGTGGAAAAGTTTGTTTGAACTTACTAAACTTCGCCACTTAGTGGCGAATATCTCAGTCCGATTCAATATGATAAAGGCATGCAAAAACGGCGGGCCATATTCATCACTTTTTACCAGCGATTGGAATAATTAAATGTGTTTCAATGTGAATGCAAAGTTCTGACTCGACTTCAAACTTAAGTTCAAGCTTTCATGTCGCAACTGGCAACTACAAAAAAACCGCACAAAAACAACATGTTGACAACCGAGAAAAAAGAACCGGCTGTCAATAACTTTTTTTGTAAAACCGAAATAGTGACAAATTTGCTCGAGGAGCATATCGTGCGCTCACATCCTATCAGCAGTCCGGTTGTTTGCATATTTTGCAACCGCAAAATAACTTGTAAGCAAACTTTCAAGGAACGTGCCTAGTGTGGTTGTTTTGGGTACGATGACCACAAAGTTCGACGTGGCTCTGATGTGGTTTTTTTTTTTTACTTATTCTCTGATGAAAATATTTCTCTGACAATTATCTGAAAACCCCATCCGGACCGTTTCAGTGCTTTTCCGATTTTTTTCTGTGAGTTTCTCTGATAGTTGTTAAATATCTCCAACATTTTCTCGGGAGAACCTCCGGCAGCCACAATTTATCACATAAATTCAGAGAATTTTCTGGAAAATTATGGGAAACTGATTTTTTCTCATAAAGTACTTTAAGAGAAAATACGAGTTGTCTCCAAGATGTAATCATTTCTGTTACTCGCTGTAAATCAGCGAAAATTTGAGTTTTTCAGATAAATGTTCGCGAATATAGAAAATTATTAGCCAGAGAAAAAGAACAAAGTTCATAGGCAAATCCCCGAAGTATTTGAAGTACGTGTTGAAGTATCAAATTCTTGAAGTACGTGTTGAAGTATCAAATTCTTGAAGTACGTGTTGAAGTATCAAGTTCTTGAAGTACGTGTTGAAGTATCAAATTCTTGAAGTACATGTTGAAGTATCAAATTCTTGAAGTACGTGTTGAAGTATCAAATTCTTGAAGTACATGTTGAAGTATCAAATTCTTGAAGTACGTGTTGAAGTATCAAGTACTTGAAGTACTGAGGGCTGGATAGTTCCTGAGTATTGAAGTTTTGAGTACGGGCAGAACTGAATTGCTGAAGTTCTGAGTACTGGGCACTGACTCAGTACTTGATACTTCAATACGTACTTCAAGCACTTGGTGTATTTGCCCAGCTCCGGTTCATAGTTATTAAGAGAAGTCAACAGAAAAAACCTGAGATTTTCAGAATAATCAGGAATAATTACATTCAGAAAAATCTTTGACTTCTGAAAACTGCGAAAACTTTGAGAAATTTGGAGGAATTTTCAGAGAAATATCTGACAAATTTTCCCAGACTTTCAGAGAAATTTTCAGACATATCCAGAGAAATATTTTCCCCAAGGTTACAACCGTAAAAATTACCGATTATTAAACCCTTTCAAGAGCGGTTTCGTGGAATTTTGCTTATTACAATCGGAATATTACCGGTGATTAAACCCTTTTACGAGTTAATTAATTCCGACCTTGATTATAATTATAACTTCACGCTCAAACTGTGTATGTACTTCGAGCTTAAATTAAGGCTTAAAATAACGTTGCATCCAACAATTGTTTCAGGTATGGCATTGCCGGAAACATGAACGTCCAAGGCGAAGAGGTGAAAAAGTTAGATGTCCTGAGCAACGAATTGTTCATCAACATGTTGAAATCATCTTACACCACGTGCCTTCTCGTCAGTGAAGAAAACGAGAAGGTGATCGAGGTCGAGACCGACAAGCAGGGAAAATACATCGTATGTTTCGACCCATTAGACGGTTCTTCGAACATCGACTGTTTGGTCTCCGTCGGTTCGATATTCGCAATCTACAAGAAGCTCAATACATCCGAAAAGGCAACGATTGCCGATGGTCTCCAGTCTGGTAGAAATTTAGTTGCTGCTGGCTACGCTCTCTACGGATCTGCCACGATGATAGTTCTTTCCATTGGTCACGGTGTCAATGGTTTCATGTACGATCCAGCACTCGGAGAATTTATATTGACCGAGAGAAACATGCGCGTGCCGACGAGAGGAAAAATTTATAGGTAAGATAATTTTCAGCATTTTTTTTCTTATATGTAAAAATTACGGATGAGAACAAACACGCTAAAAATTAACTCGTTGACAGTATTAACGAGGGCTACGAGGCAACGTGGGATGCAGCGGTCAAGGAATATGTTCAATCAAAAAAATACCCAACGAGCGGAAAAGCTTATGGGGCAAGATACGTCGGCTCGATGGTCGCCGATGTCCATAGAACTATCAAATACGGTGGTATCTTCATGTACCCGGCGTCGAAGGATAACCCAAGTGGCAAGGTAAATCGTAAATTCATTTTATCAAAGATTCCCATAGCAAACCAACGTAACCTCAGTAATAAAAACAATATCAATGTTGCTTTCAGCTCCGCCTACTCTACGAATGCATCCCTATGGCCTACATTATCGAACAAGCCGGAGGTTTAGCATCAAATGGAAGTACACACATACTCGATATAGTACCGACGAGTATTCATCAGAGATCGCCTATTTTCTTAGGCTCAACGGAAGATGTCCAGGAAGTGTTGTCATGTATCGAGAAGCATCAAAAGTAATTGAGTTTAACGTCGTTATTGAATTGTTAGTCACACGTTGTATTAGTGATGTATAAAGGAGCTCCAAGATTTTCCTAAACTGTGAGTGGTAATACTTACTGATATTAGAATAATTTCCTGACCCGATAGTCGGCTGCCAACCTGCTGCCGTCTAACAGACAATTGTCGACTGCATTCCAAGCGCGGGCCAACTGCACTTGAGAATCTATATTAAGTTTGATTTATTTTACATTTCCGATGACTTAATTTGGATTTTACGTTTGAGCATTTTTCACGCCCGAAGCGAGACTCCGCGGCACTGTTTCTATTGATAAACAATGAATCGACATCGGTTGAGAAGTTCGAAGCAAATTGAGCGAAGTTAGGAGATAAGATACCAATGAATATTTTAAGCTAGGGGAAGCTAAGCCCTAGGATAATTTCCTACCCCACCAATCATCTATAATGGTTTTGAAGCAGCTAAATTCTCTATACAGGAAGTACATAATAGTCTTTCGGCAAAGTTAAATGCACTGTAAATGTAAACGTAATTGTAACACGAGAGAGCCAGTATTCTCGTGTTCAATAGCACCGACAGCAGAAATGCTATGCGGATCCGACTAGTTTATTTATTCATTCGACGTTCTGTCGGACTAGCTGGGGTTGCAACTCCCGCGTATCCGAGGCGAAAATTGCGTGCAGTTATGCTTTGAATTCGTGTAAGGGCTCAGTGTTTCACTCGAAACGTTTCCGTGCTTAATGAATAATTTGCTACACGCTGTCTCGCGAATTATATTGCAAGCCGTAGAAATATACTCGTCAGTTAGTTGCTAAAACCGACCAGGTTCGTTGTCCTTTTTAAGTGTCAAGTACAAACTGTTCCTCATTTTGTTACATGAGTTTACTATGTAATGTAACTTTAAAGTTTGCAATTCGGTGCGAACAATGGACTAACGTATAAGCTTCAGTTTTTTAATTTGAATTGTAGCCTGATCTGCAGTTCAATGTTCAAATGAAAGTCTCGAAGTCGAACATCGAAACGCTGTGGAAACTTCGACTTAAAGTATCAATTTAATCCATTATTAAAAAACTTTGATTAAAAATACCACATTTTTATAATTTTTGTTTACCGTACATTCATTTCACATAATATTTGTATATTAAATTTAATATACTAGTTTGTGCATAAAAGCTTCCAATACCGTTACATTAATTTTCATGCAAACATTTTTTACAGTGTAGATCTTCAGCCAAAGTCCAGCCACGCGATATCTTCTCGAGCCATTGAAATATTTTAGTAGCATGCGTTGGAGAGCCACTCCGGAGAGTGCCGTGCACTTCACGAAGCGGAGTATGTATTTGGCATTTTGTTGGCCACCACCGCGTAATTCTACAAAGAACCACATACAAACGTTGAACATCCTCTGGTGGATGTCGTTTCTGAGCTCGATAACGTTATTGGGTCCGTTACTAATGTCGATCTACCAGTTTCGTGGCAACGCTCTTATTGTCACGAAATCAACACTCTTTTCGCTAGCTATCGCCAATTTTGCGATAAAAATGATCGTTTGCAGACTGAACAGGAAACGAATGCAGGTAATATCTTTCCAATGAAAAATATTATGTGCCTTACTTAAACCGAACTTAAAATTACCTTAACTTCAAATTTAAACCGAACTTAATTACCTTAACTTAAAATTTAAACCGAACTTAAAATTACCTTAACTTAAAATTTAAACCGAACTTAAAATTACCTTAACTTAAAATTTAAACCGAACTTAAAATTACCTTAACTTAAAATTTCAACGAAATTTTTTCGTTAAACTGCAGAAGCTGATTTACGAAATGGATGATTACTTGAAAGCTGCGGAACCTCACGGGCGGATAATTCTTCAGAATTACGTTGACCGGTGCGCGACTCTTCATTCGACCCTTACAATTATTTACTACTTTACAACTGCCGCCGTTGTTTGCGGGCCGTTCATATTGCCACAGACTTTTCCGACTACTGCCGTTTATCCATTTCCCGCGGACTCGACACCTGTCTTTATTGTCATTTATATTCATCAAGCTTTCGTCGGATTTCAATGCTCGACGGGTTTGACGATCGACTGTCAATCGGCACTGCTGCTCTGGTTTACCGGAGCAAGATTTCAAATTCTCGCTGACAATGCGACGAGAGTCAACAAATTGACATTCCATGACTTCGTCAAGGAACATCAACATCTATTGAAGTAAGCTATATCGCGTGACTAAAACCAGAAAGTCTCTCTAATTTTTTTAAGCTCTCTTAGCATTTTTTGGAGCTCTCTCAGAAAGTCTCTTTAATTTTTTTGAGCTCTCTTAGAATTTCTTGAGCTCTCTCAGAAAGTCTCCCTAATTTTTTTTAGCTCCCTTAGAATTTTTTGAGCTCTCTCGGAAAGTCCCTCTAATTTTTTTTAGCTCTCTTAGAATTTGTTGAGCTCTCTCAGAAAGTCTCTCTAATTTTTTTGAGCTCTATCAGAAAGTTTCTCTAATTTTTTTGAGCTCTCTTAACCATTCCAATTCCCCCTTGTTTACTTTTTCAATCGTTCTGTCGCTTATCTTCATCTCTCTTCCCTCCACATTTCTTCTGTGCCACACCAGATGCTCAAGTCTTCGCTCTTCCGCTGTACATTTCGTGCACTTCCGCTTTACTCTCGTCCCCAAGTACCGTTTTGCTTCATCCCCGTTTCCACACTGCAGTCTTACCGGTGTCTTCTGGGTGCATTCTGCACCTTCTTCCTTAGCGGGTTCGGCCAACGTGAAAAGCCATGGTGGTTACCATCAAGAACATCACAGTGGTTTATTGATAAAACAACTGGTTTTATCAATGGTGGTGGTTATTTAAAAACCCACCACATCATAAGCTTCCTTCAGAACTTTTGGGTCTACTGGGCCCGTGGTTTTCACCCTGGCCTGGTCGGTTACGTTTTGAAAATAAACCACCGTCTTTTTTCAGTAGTTTGGTCGGCGGCTGCGTCCGTTAAGGTTCCTTCAGGTATTCGGGTCGTTCCAAGGTCATGAATTCCTTGCACCGTCCCTCGTATCTCGATCCTTCAGTTCAATTAATTTATAGTTCAGAAAAATTGTGGGAGCTTCAGTCAAATTTATTCGCTTCTTAATCGTTTGTCGAATTGAATCGAATTTTAGCTATGCAGATGACGTCAAATATGTTACTCGCTATGTTGTCTTAACGACCGCCATGATGACAGGCTTAGGAACAGCTTTTGGTGGTCTGCAACTGATTAGCGTAAGTATTTAACAATTATTGTTTCACTTGTGTTAGACACACGCGCATGCGTAAATTGTCCCGCGACGAATCAACCCATCGATCGATATCGAGCAGGCTGTGGATCTCGACCGGAGAGATCCTCAGCGGTGCGTGAGAGAGATCAGTGTCCGATAACCGAGCGATCGAGCGATAACATACGCACAAGGACGAGTGGGCGCGATACGAACGTAACGTAACGGGGACACCGAGCGCGAACGACGACGGGCGAGAGTGCGAGCGAACGATTGATCGAGAGAACGAGTGAGCGAAGTGTAACGTGTAGGTGCGAACGGCTAGAGAGAGCCTTAAATATAAATTTCAGTAATTATCGTTAAACCGTGTGGTTACCGGTCCGCCGGCTTTATTTCGCCCTATTCCCTTCCCGACTTCGCGAGCTCGTCCGACCGTAAGGGCGCTAAACCGCGCCCTTAACAGATCAGAAGTGGGATTTCTATCCGTGACGAGCCCTAAAAACGTGAAAACGGTCGTGAAAAAGTTCAAAAGTGAGTTCGCGAAAATCGAGGGACGCTAATGAGCCAAGATGGCGGCGTAACGCGCTGAAGAAGGCGTGAGAACCACGAATGGCGAGACCTCAACGCGAGTGCGCGGGGGTGCCGACGACGCGTCGACAGAACGGACCAGAAAGAAAATATATATATATAGAAAGAGGAGGACAAACGGACAGACTTTTTTTTCCTTTTCTCTTCCGACCTGCATACGAGAGTCGAGGGTCGCGAGTTTAGTGCAAAAAAAGAAATGACTCAAAGACGGAACGCCGACGCCGAAGCGTTCGAACGTTTCATGGCGCGCGCGCGCGAGGCGGACTCCGATCTCAGCGACAACGATCGCGAGTTCGATCCGAGCGGCGAGCTCGCGGCTGCGAACTACGCGAGCGACTTCGCGCAGGATGTCGCACGCCGTTCGCGCGGTGGTCATCGGGGACGACAGAGTCTTGGAGCCGTGCCGAAGAACCCAACGCGAGCCTCCACACCCGCCCCGTGGGAGTTTCCGAAAAATCGGAGCAGCAACGGACGACACACGGAAATCCCGCACGCACAGGGCGCGCGCGCACGGTTACCGACACAGCGACCGACATTACCAACGCCGCTCCAACCCGCAGCACCCCTTGCTCCGAACGCGAACGCGTTCAACGCCCCTCCACCGAACCTCCCGGTCGCACCGCCGAATCGTCGAGAGGGAGAGAGAGAGCGGGAACCGGCGCGCGCTGATCCCGCCGACGCCGAGGCTGCCCGACCACCCCCACCGTATCAAGCCGTCGCTCCTGTCGGGCGCGACGATATTCTCCAAGCGCTACTCGAAGATAACCGACGTCGAGACGCAACAATGCAAGCGTTGATCACCCGCCTGGTCGAGCAGGGCGACGGAGAGAGACAGAATCGCAACAACAATGCTCCAATAAATTACAGCATTCTTCCAGATCTCTCGCATACGATCGGACAATTCGACGGCGAGGCAGGAGCTCGTGCTGCTCGCGACTGGATCGAAGGGATCGAGAGCACGGCTAACTTACATCGATGGCCGGACAACTTTGCCCTGGAGACAGCACGGACGCATCTACAGGCAGGAGCCCGCGACTGGTACTACTGTAACCGACGGGATATTCCGGATTGGGCCACGTTCCGCGAGGCGTTCTTCAACACGTTCGTCACCCCGGAAAGTTTCACAGCCAAGTGGAATCGGATGGTTAACCGAACGCAAGGTAAGCAGGAGAGCGTAACCGCCTACTTCCATGCGAAGACTCGGCTCTGCCGTGCGGTCCACCTCGACTTCCAGGATCAGAAGGAGCAAATTCTCGTTGGCCTCTGGTCAAGAGAATTGTGCAATATGATGGCAACTCGGGAACAGCAAGACACATACGAACTTCTCCGGGACATCCAACAATTCGAGCGTCTCGAATCCCAACGGACCATGCGGATACGCGGGTCTCGCACAACGACCGAGGGAAACCGCCCGCCGGCGACGACGTCGACGACTTCCACGACTTCCACGACGGCGACGCCGCTTCCCACCGCACCATCCCGTCCAGGCAACCCGACTACGCACTACTCCAGCCCCACGAACGATCCACGGCCACCACTAACCAATGAGTTGGGTGAACGTAAGTGCTATAATTGCAATCTCTTCGGACACATTTCACGAGACTGCCCTCAACCCAAGCGCGAGCTTCTCTGCCGCAAATGCGGCCGAACCGGACACACGCAGAGACATTGCACGGCGACTGGAGCGACAGCACCCGCTCCTCCAACAGCGGCCACCGGTACGAATCCGACGACACCCGGCGTGAACCTCGTTGCGAGCGAAAATGTGTACACCGCCACCACGTACATTAAGGAGCTGGAAGTGAACGGCCACGCAATGAATGGGTTTATCGACACGGGCAGCTCAGACTGCACCATTAAGGCGTCCCGTGTGCTGCAATTTAACTTAGCCTTCGTCAACCGACCGGAAATGCTTCACTGCTTTGGACCGGAACAGAACCAGGTTTTATCGCCAGGCATTGTACGAGCTGCGATCACGATCGACGGTGTCACCGTGCAACAAATCGCCCTTCGTGTGGTACCCGACGACTGCCAATCCCATGACACTTTGATCGGGCGGACCTTCATCGACGCTCCGGGGGTCGCTCACACCAAAAAGAACAACGAGCTGCGATTTTACGAGGAGCCGGAACTCCCCACTTCCGCGATTTCGCGACCGAGAATCGCCCAGGACGTGGAGATACCACCGCGGACGATCCAATTCGTACAGGTACGCGCGGGATCGCAAGAATTTCATCTACCGATGCTCAACAACGGATCTACGACCAAGAAGCTCGACGGCGCGACGAAGATCCAGAAGTGTGCCCTCGGCGAAACGCCCGTTTTCGAACGGCATGTGCCGCGCGCGCCGATTGTACGGGAAGATCTTGACGTCGGGCAGAACGTCGAGGAAAGTGAGGTGAAAGACTTATTAGAAACTTTAAACGAATTTCGCGACACGGTCGCGATGGACATTTCGGAGTTAGGCCGAACCGACACAACGGAGATGCAGATCTCAGAAATCCCCGGGAGTAAGCCAGTACAGTGCAAACCGTATCGCGCTAGCCACAAAGAGCGCGACGAGATGCGTGAAATCGTGCGAGGTATGAAAGAAACCGGGATTTGCAGCGAGACTAATTCCGCGTACGCGAGCCCGGCATTTATTGTGCGCAAAAAAGACGGATCCCCACGACTCGTTATCGACTATCGGCGCCTGAACGCGCAGACCGAGAGGATCCACTTTCCGTTACCGGACTTAGACGCTCACCTCGAGCAGATCGGACAATTCGGGCTTTTTATTACGCTCGACCTCATGCAGGGTTATCTGCAAATACCCCTGGCCGAAAACGCGCGCGAAAAGACCGCATTTATCACCCCGGATGAAACCGGGCAGTTCAATACCGCCATGTTCGGCCTGATGAACGCGCCGTTTTATTTTATGAAAGCAATGCACCGCGCGCTCGAGCCCTTACACGATCAAGTGGTACTCTACTTTCTTGACGACGTGCTAATCCCCGGCAACTCGTGGTCGGAGTTAAAAGAAAAATTACGCGAAACATTAAAAGCTCTCCGACGCTCGGGTTTTACGCTGAATCTCCGGAAATGCCAATTTTTGAAACCTGTCGTATCGTATCTCGGCTTTGAGATATCCGGGAACGCGATCAAACCCGGTGCACAAAAATTACGAGCAATAAAAGAGTTTGCGCCACCGCGAAACGCGCACGAGATCCGACGATTTCTCGGCTTGACCGGATTTTTCCGCCGATTTGTCCCGAAATACGCGGAGCGCGCCGACCCGCTATGCCGACTGCTTCGCAAAGAAATTCCGTTTAAATGGGACGAAGCGACAGCGCGATCGTTTAATGACCTTCGCGACGCTCTTACCTGTCAACCCGTCCTTAAACCGTTCAACCCGCTACATCCGACCGAACTGCATACCGATGCCAGCGCCATCGGGTTAGGCGCGATGCTGTTACAACAAACCGACGACAAGAAATGGAGCCTCGTCTACGCGATCAGCCGACGTACTAATCAGGGAGAAGCGAACTACCATTCATCCAAGCTCGAGCTCATCGCGATAATATGGGCCGTAAATCGTCTGCGCGCGCTCTTGATTAACATTAAGTTCACGATCGTGAGCGATTGTCAGGCTCTAATGTACCTCAATACGAGCCGAACCAAACACCCGCAAATCGCACGTTGGGCCGTACAGCTCAGTGAATTCGACGCCGAAATCCGTCACCGCGCGGGGACTGATATGTCTCACGTAGACGCCCTGAGCCGCGCTCCGACCGACCCGATTAACGCGATAACCGTCGCGAACGAAAACTCTAAAGTACCCGAACCGATGAGTCGCGAGAACCCGGACGAAAAACAAACAGGAGAGAGAGTGAGACAGGCCGAGACGAAGCAAGTGTATACGGTAATCCGCGAACAGACCGAAATAGCGATGTTTCAAGCGAGTGACGAGTCGATCAAGCGAAAATGCGCGATATTACGCGCGAAACCCGCGACGCGAACACCCCAGGAGCGAAGCGAAATTCGCGAATTCGAGTTAATCGAAGGAATTCTGTACAAGGTCGATGACGGAAAACGCTTGTACGTCGTCCCGCACGCGTTACGTAAAAGCCTGGTCATTCGGTTTCACGACATGAGAAGCCACCCGGGGGTGGAACGAACGCTCAACCAAATGAGACAGAATTATCATTTTCCCAATATGAGGCGATACGTCAAGCAACACATACGTGCGTGCATCCAGTGCGTTATGACTAAAAGCAAACCGGGACGACAAAAAGGGGAATTACACCCCATCCCACCGGGCGCTCGACCTTTCGCGACAATCCACGTGGATCACTCAGGCCCGTACGTCACGAGCGGTAGACAGAAACGTCACGTGTTCGCAATAATCGATAACTTAACACGATTCGTGATACTTCATGCAACCCGCGACACAAAGGCAACGGGAGTCGTCCGTGCACTGGAGGAGTTCGTGTTACAGTACGGCGCACCCGTCCGAATCATCAGCGATCGAGGAACGTGTTTTACGAGCAGCAAGTTCGATGAATTTTGCAAAACACACGGGATTCATCATGTCTTAACGTCGCCACGACACCCGCAAGCGAACGGCATGATCGAGCGCGTCAACGCAACGCTACTCCCGGCGATAATCGCGAGCCTGAAGCAAGAGGACGGCCGCGATTGGGACCTCCACCTGCGGAGCGTACAACGAGATCTCAACGCATGCTACAACCAGACGACTGGCAAAAGTCCCTTCGAATTGTTATACGGGTATACGCCGAGGTTTAACGAGGGCACGTTACGCCAGCTGACCGACGAAAGCGAAAAACGGTACCAAGAACCCTCACTGCTACAAGACGAGGCCCGCGAACGAATTGTTGTGCAACAACGAGCTTACAAGGCACGCTACGACGCGAAACGAGACGTACACACGAAATTTCGAATCGGAGACATCGTATATATGTCAACACAAACGACAGCAACGGGCGAGAGCACCAAGTTTCAACCCAAACATCGAGGGCCGTTAGTGATAACGCAGACACTTCCGAGTGATACGTACCGGGTGGCGCAGCTACGCGAGAACACGCCGGGACGACGCTACGCTTCGACGGCGCACGCTAGCCAATTGAAAGTGTGGAGACCAAACGACCCTGAGGAAGAAGAAAACGAACAAGATTCGAGCGACACCGAGAGCGACGAGAAGAAGATACAGGACGCGATCAACGAAAGCAACGATAACGGCAACGAAGAGCCCGAAAAACTACCCGAAGAAGCGAGCACGAGTGCGAAGAATACGCGACCGCGAAGATCGCGACGCCCGCCGGAATTCTACGGAATATAAAAAAAAAAAAAATAATGCAAAGAAAAAGTGCAGTGTGTGTGAGCGAAGAAGCAAAAAAAAAAAAAAAAAAAAAAAAAAAAAAAAGGACAAACAAAATTTGTCAATTGTCGTTAAATCAGAATTTGTCAATTATTGTTAAAAGTATGAATCGGTATGGATGCCTGCAAAAATAAAAAGAATGAAGCGATGCGAACGTGTCTCGAGGCCGAGACACTGTAAGGATGGCCGAGTGTTAGACACACGCGCATGCGTAAATTGTCCCGCGACGAATCAACCCATCGATCGATATCGAGCAGGCTGTGGATCTCGACCGGAGAGATCCTCAGCGGTGCGTGAGAGAGATCAGTGTCCGATAACCGAGCGATCGAGCGATAACATACGCACAAGGACGAGTGGGCGCGATACGAACGTAACGTAACGGGGACACCGAGCGCGAACGACGACGGGCGAGAGTGCGAGCGAACGATTGATCGAGAGAACGAGTGAGCGAAGTGTAACGTGTAGGTGCGAACGGCTAGAGAGAGCCTTAAATATAAATTTCAGTAATTATCGTTAAACCGTGTGGTTACCGGTCCGCCGGCTTTATTTCGCCCTATTCCCTTCCCGACTTCGCGAGCTCGTCCGACCGTAAGGGCGCTAAACCGCGCCCTTAACACTTGTAAAGTGCACAAACGCTGATTAACAAACAGAGTTAAAGATGTTCGTC
The DNA here is from genome assembly GCA_917499995.1 of Ichneumon xanthorius. NCBI lineage: Eukaryota > Metazoa > Arthropoda > Insecta > Hymenoptera > Ichneumonidae > Ichneumon > Ichneumon xanthorius. The sequence goes on along the minus strand of OU824205.1, from coordinate 10,238,027 downwards.
CAGTCAGTGCAATTAATGTAATACGACATTGCCTATACCACAAGCTCAGTTTTTACCACGAGCCGAGCTTTTTATAGGTCACGTGACTCTTAACTATCCCTAGCGAATTCGAGTAACCGAACGATTTCAGTAGCTTTGCTGTCGCTTTCCAGTTGAATATCGCGTATCCTTTATCAGTTTATTGTTATTAATCTCATCGGAACGGATATTTTATAACCAAGTATTTTGTCGTCGGACAATTCAAGGAGACACCTCAGTTGCCGTGATGAAAAAAATAGTAGATCGAATAATTTTGCATATTAAACCTTTGCTCACCGAGGCATTTAAAGCTGTGTGAGCAGTTAAAGGTGCTTCGAGCTACATCGGTACTAACATGCATATTTATATGACGTTTAATTGTTGCTGGATTGAACGAGTCATCACACAGCCTCAACCGATGCTGGTCAAGATCCAATTTCTAGCGGTAGCGCTCAGCGCGGTTATGAATCTATATACGTGCGCCTGGCCTGCCGATAATTTGGCAGCGGTGGTAAGTGCATTGATATAATTTTCCCATCGGCATCCAAGTCCGAACTGAAGTCTAGGCTCACGTTTTAAACGGAACCTAAGTACCTGCGACTACCTGTAAGGACCTATGTGTACCTGCGAGTACCTATGAGTAGTTATGAGTACCTGTGAGAACTTATGAGTACCTACCCTCACCAAAAATAACTACTAGGGGTCCGGTAGTGACTACTGGCGGTTCAGCAGTTACTGCAGTCATTGCAGTACCCTGTTGAAAAGGTCCGATAGATACAGATTTAAAAAAAAACCCTATCAGAAAGCAGTAGGTTTTTGTCCCTGGAAATGCATATACCTTCCAATCTATTGCACATATTTCGAAGTCCACTGTCTATACGGTTGTATCCGTATGTACGACATCCCCATAAATTCGGATAGAAATAAAGTTGTAATATCCATGTGCAGTAACTATAGTTACTGCACATGTAGTTACTACGCCTACGTCTACTACTACGTACTAGACGAAGTTACTGCACATGTAGTTACTACGCCTACGTCTACTACTACGTACTAGACGAAGTTACTGCACATGTAGTTACTACGTCTACGTCTACTACTGCGTAGTAGACGAAGTTACTGCACATGTAGTTACTACGTCTACGTCTACTACCACGTAGTAGACGAAGTTACTGCACATGTAGTTACTACGTCTACGTCTACTACCACGTAGTAGACGAAGTTACTGCATATGTAGTTACTACGTCTACGTCTACTACTGCGTAGTAGACGAAGTTACTGCACATGTAGTTACTACGTCTACGTCTACTACTGCGTAGTAGACGAAGTTACTGCACATGTAGTTACTACATCTTAGTAGTTACTCCTCAACAGTCAGTAGTTATTACTGAGGATGTAGTGTTTCTTGCATCAGTTATTACCACTTATAAGTAGAACTACTGAAAACTACAAGCAATCCTGACTCAGATAACTTAATATTCTAATGTTGTAGCATAAAGTCTCGCATGGAAACTGTTTTAGAGTACCTCAATTGGAAATTCCCTCTACAACTCTGCATGGCCGGATTCATCTACAAAGATGATCAAAAATTATTTGTTTGTCATCCGGAGATCCCAAAAGGCAACGGTTGTCACAGTGGGAGGATTCATTCCAATACTTTCGTTGCAGTATTACGGTTCGGTTAGTATTCTGAACATTCTTTTCAAACATTTGACGTTGTTTCAAGGACTTTGATGCTTCATCTTGAATACTACTTGCAGTTTCTCTCAACTGCGTTTTCGTATTTCACAACTCTTCGAATGACAATGGATGTTGAGAGCTCTGAAATCTAGTGTTCGGTAAATGATGCCTAGCCATCCAGTTTTACACGAGCATCTCTTTATGTTATATCTATTTTTTTTAGACGCACACGCCGCACATAGAGTAAAAAGTCAATTATCCGAAACCATCGGCACCGAGTCTGGTTCGGATAATCGGAAACCGCAATTTTTTTAAAGGGATTATAACGTGTACAACAATAAGATATATATAATAGAAATAACAGTATCAAGAGACGCGGTAGCGCCTCGACGCCAAGTACTTAAAAAAAATGTAAGGAAGGGGTCTTGCTGCGCGCTGACTTCGCATAAGTTCGACAACAATAAGAGAAAATTGCAAGTACTTCTTGATGGTGTAAAAATCTGAAAAAAATCATGTATACTAAAGGTACTGAGAAGATTAATTTTTGTGACGGTCCCGTATTTTGAATGAGTATTTCTGCTCATAGGAAACTTAAGTTAAGACATTTTATCTCATCCGCGCTAATCTCTGTACCGTCAGCACCTTCCGTAGGAACGCTAACGCTCTCACGGTAGCGGTCCAGCCGCTGCACTCGCCACGCGCGAGCAGCGGCCGTCTTATCGCGCGTAGGAATATCGTGTCGCGCGCAGCAATAGGCGAGGGCCCTGCTCTCGACAGGCCCTTTATTCAGTTCATCATCAGTCCCCGATCCTGTAAGACGTTACGCTCTCCAAATAGTTTCGACAATAAAGTACCACGGTTATTATTCACTTATATTCAGCATTCAACACACATTCATAACACCTCGACGAATCCTGACTATTACATTTTGCATAATAATAATTGCAAAATGTTATTAACAAATTCATCAAAAAATTAATTCGTTAACAAATTACCCGGCAACAAAACTTTTTTTTTATGGAAATGATTCGTTTATTTTTCTGAATACGTATGAATTTTTTCAGATTTTTAAGTAATCGTTGATTTTTTTTTTTTTTTATAGAACAAAGTTCTATAATCGATATCGTTTTAAGGATCGTTTAAGATATCGTTTTAAGGATCGTTTAAGATATCGTTTTAAGATATCGTTTTAAGGATCGTTTAAGATATCGTTTAAGATATCGTTTAAGATATCGTTTAAGATATCGTTTAAGATATCGTTTTAAGGATCGTTTAAGATATCGTTTAAGATATCGTTTAAGATATCGTTTAAGATATCGATTTAAGATATTGTTTAAGATATCGTTTAAGATATCGTTTAAGATATCATTTAAGATATCGTTTAAGATATCGTTTAAGATATCATTTAAGATATCGATTTAAGATATAGTTTAATATATAGTTTAAGTTATAATTTACGATATAGTTTAAGAAATAGTTTAAGAAATAGTTTAAGAAAAAATCTACTCTTCGGCCGGGGCCCTTTGAGCAACTTACTATTGACAACACAGAATGAGAGAGAGTGCTGCGCTGTCGCGAATATCAGAGAGAGAAGCTCGTCACGCGTGTATGATTTCTGAACGCGGCCCGGCAGAGTCTCGAAGTGTTGTAAACAAAGATTTATTTTTGTAACAGAAGAGAAGACAATAAAAAATCACGCTCATGAATCAGCAAGACGGCGCACCGACGAGCGCAAATGTAGCGGATAAAAAGTACGATAGAAAAATCACCGGCTTGGCGAAGCACGTGCTCGAAGAATCAGCTGTTGATTTCGGGCGTGAAGGCAAGTGTGCGTATTCGTCGATTGCTTCGGAAAAACATGTCAACAAATATTATTTTCATAAAACTTTTTATTTGATATTTCAGTCACGGACGCGAGTTTGTTGAAACTCTTCGGTATTTTCGGGGTGATTTTTGAGAGGGCTCTCGAGCTGTACGAATCGGGCAGAGTGACTCGCGTGTCGGTGTCCGAGCCGCGTCAGAGTAAAGCCGAGGAGGAGCGAAACTCTGCTCGCTGGCTTCTGGAAATTCAGGGTCTGTCCGGCGACACTTACAGGATTTTTCCGGAAATTAATTACTGTCGTTGCGCTGCTTTCAAGTAAAAAAATAAAATAATAAAAATTATATGCGTATAATATGTTCAAATATATATACATATTCTATGCATATAATTTTTTACTTAATGTGTATAATGTTTGTATTATGTTGTTATACTTATCAAAGATGCACTTCATATTTGCAGATTCCAAGTGCTCGGCGACCGGTCGTATCTAACCTGCAAACACATTTTGGCTGCTTGGTTGTCTACGGTGGATTCTCAAAAATTATCCTCCAAGACTCTAACGCCCGCTCTGTACAAAAACTTGTTGCTCTATCAACTATCCAAAGAAGCAGAATAAGCCGGCTCATCGAAGACTACGCTTTGGTCGCCAAGCTTGGAAATCTGAGAAATACTCACAGGTACATGAATCTGGTAGAGTAAATCACGTTTGGTGTCCGAGTCTGATCAGAGTACAGTTGAGGAGGAGCGTAAAAGTGCCCAGTGGCATCGGGAAATTCAGGGCTGTAAACTACTTACTGTCACTGCACTGCTTTTCAAGTAAAAATGAAATATAAAAATAAATAATAACTTAGTGTGTATAATATGTGTATATATTGTTATATTTATCAAAGATGCACTTTATATTTACAGATTCCAAGTGCTCGGTGATCAGTCGTACAGCACCTGTAAACGCATCTTTGCCGCCTGATTGTCTACAGCGACTCTTTACAGAAACTTGTTGCTCTATTTGATGAAATTCAGAGTCTATCTGGAGACACACGATTTTTCTGCAAATGAAATACTGTTGCTGTGCAGCTTTCAAGTAAACAGACGAAATAAATAATACAATCTGTACATACAAGCTGTACATACAATCTGCACATACAATCCATATAATCTATATATTGTTATACTTATTAGAGATGCATTTTATACTTACAGATTCCAAGTGTTCGGGACCAGTTGGACTTCATCTGCAAACACATCTTGGCCACCTGGTTGTCTACGGTGGATTCACAAAAACAATTTTCCAGGACTTTGACGCCGACACTTTACGGAAACTTGTTGCTCTATCAATTTTCCAAAGAAGCAGAATGACCCAGCTCTCCGAAGACTACACTCTCGTCGCCAAGCTTGGAAATCTCAGAACTTTCGTTCAACTTTTGAGATCCATAAACTTCCAAGCGGTATGCAACCGATGATATGCATGATTGGAAAGTCGAAACTATTGCCGCTAATTTTTTATTGTACGTTTGTTAGAACGCGACCTGTTCGGCTACGGACAGCGGTCTCAAAGTCACTGTGGAAGACTCGAAATGTATGCAAGGAAGCTGCTACATTCCCAGCAACGTCTTTGAGGAATTCAGCGTCAAGGAGGATGCCATGTTCAAGATAGACTTGAATGTGCTGGTAGAATGCATAAGCATGTTTGGGAGCAGCATATCGGGACAGGGCGCCAATGTAGCTTTGCAGCTGTTTTACAAAGTACAAAGTACATCTATGAAATTTTCAACAAGGGGAACGTCCTGCTCACAGACGATGTACAGCTTCATGAACGATTGAATTGCCGTATACCTTCGAGTACTGACATCGTGTCTAAGAGTCCTTGAAATTCTTGAAGTCCTTGAAAAGTCCGTGACGAGTCCTTGAAAAATTCTCGAAAAGTCCTTGAACAGTCCTTGAAACAATCTCGAAAAGTCCTTGAACAGTCCATTAACAATCCTTGAAAAGTTCTTCAAAAGTCGTTGAACAATCGTGGAAAAGTCTTTCAACAGTCCTGAAAAAGTCCTGAAACAATCTAGGCAAAGTCCTTCAAAAGTTCTGGGAAAGTCCTAGAAAGATCCTGGAAATTCCTTTTGATTTTTTGTATGTTTGAGGATTCTGAGAAACGCTTCGAATCTTTGAAATTAATTTCGAATGCATATCAGACACCATGATTACAAAGTCCTTGCTGGATAAATAATTGTGCCTCGTTGTATCAATTACTAGGACGTCGAACTTGAAGCTCAATCCTCGTAGTTTATTGACCAATCTCTCTCTGAATATATTTCAGGGCGTCGGGCATCCGGTCTCGGTACTGATAGAAGAAGACGGTATAATCACAGATTGCTCTCTCAAAACTCAGCAGCCCGATGAGCTGGTAGACTTTCACTTAGATCCAGAGGCAGTTCTGAACAAAGTTATGTTGCGGACGGCATTGTTGAAGGACTTTCTGAACGAAGTTGATCCTACGAGCGAATTGATGGAGGTAAAAAAAACAATAATTACACATTACAGTATCAAGCTCTGTGTCCGCGTACATCTAAGCATGAACAGCAATATTTTTGTTTCCTTCCAGTTGCATCTCTCGCCTGATGCTCCGTTCTTCACAATAACCACACACGGCCTCGGAGGCCAGTGTAGAATCGAGCTGCCGCACGACAGCGAGTTGGTCGACAGTTTTCAGTGCAAAGCTCCGGCTACGTTCGGTTACAAATTTATGCACATAAGGCCAACGCTGAAGGCGCTCGGATGCGCGAGCAAAGTGTCCCTGAGAACGGACGAGTTCGGCCTGCTATGCTTTCAGTACATGATGAGAAGCGACAAGGGCACTCCATGTTACGTTGAGTATTTTGTAAGAATTATTTTTTTACTCCATAATACAGCTTGCTGCAACGTATAAAAAAAAAAACACTTTTCCTGTTGCAGATATCACCAGTTCTGGACGAAAACGAGGACGACTAAGCTTAATGGCATTTTTTTATAACTAAGATTAACAATAGAAGAAACCTTGAGACTGATTTGTTCAGAGCTTACTTTTATTTTTTTTATTTTTATTTAGACTAGATAGTACTGTACATGAATCCTCACGTATTTCATTCGGTTTGTAACCCACGGAACAACTATACGCCCCGCGAGCGCTTCATGGAGAACACATCACGATGGGATCTTTGTTACAATTACTAAATACTAAAAAAAAATCGAGCAAAATTTATTGGCCAATCGGAACTATTTTCAGAATTCTTAGAAAAATCAAAGTACCAAAGACGCGCATAACTTTTCGGTAGCATTCGCGGGCAATTCGTTTTGTTTATCAGTCCCGAGCTTCGGAGAAAGAATTGAAAAAAAAATACAGCTAGTACTTCTTACGTTTTACCAAAGAAACGTATTGGTAGAGTGAGCTAAGAGTCTACGACGGAGTTGCGAACACGAAATAATGCGGGGTTGGTCCAGTCTTATAATGGAAATGCAAAAAATATTTCGCGTTATCGGTAGCAAAGACATTTCCGTGCCTTTGCCTAGTGTGAAGCGCGGAAAAGCCTTCCGGAGCGTTCAGAGGGCAGTTTCGAATAAAACGATGGAGAACTTTGTTTTCATTTTTTTTCGCGTAACGCGACGCGAGCTTCTTCTCAAAAAAAAGAAAGAAGAAATACCTCGCGCAGCGTTCGTCGTCGATTAACTTCGTATCGTTGTAGTAGCATTTGCTACTGGTAAAAGTATAATATTTACAAGTGTATCCACGACATTTTTGGCTACATCGGTCGTGGACAAAATACCTAATTTGTGCATGATCTGGGGCTATTCGTATTCGAATATGCGACTCTATTGCATTTGGATTCGCGTACCTTGCATAATTCATTAGTTAATTAATTTTATCTCTTAATCTTTTTTTTTCCTTTTACGCAGAGTATCGAGAGGATTTTTCAAAAAACGGGAGCGAGATAGAGACAGAGAGAAAGAGAGAGAGAGAGAGCTGAGGTGCTCTCGAAAATAACACATCTTACCAAGTAAATTGGGCTCGTATACGATTATAAAGCTTCGAGTATGCAAGGTGGTTCGAACCAACATATTTTTTTTTTAGTACCGGTAGTCGTGTGAACGAAAACAGCAACGACCTGTCGGCGGACGATGCCGTCCGCCGACAGGTCGTTGCTCGCCGATCCCGGGTTCGTCGTGTTCTGGTTTACCGACCTATATTAAACTTCAAATCATATTTTTAACATATATTTTTAATATATATCCAACATCGAAGTTTTGTTTTAAGGATTCTGTGAAACAGTCGTCAATGTTTCAATTATCGAACGTTAGCTACGCGCTTTTGAGCGGCGGATCTCGAAGTCGCCTCAGTGTGAACTACATATGTAAGGCGATTCAAACGATTTGGTATAGAAGTAAATAAATCTCCGATGTGCGCTGTCTGACCCAGCTGGGGTGGGTGGACCCGCTTGGGCAAACCAGTGAGCGAGTCCATTAACTCTGAAAGAGGAAAAGCGTGCTTCAAATCGCTTGCACACGTGCGTGACTCTTGTCGCGGCGAGCGACAATGTATGTTTCGCGCTAACGTTCAGATAGCCGAGGGTTTGGATAAACACAGTCATCATTCGGATAATTCGGGGTTCGGTTAATCGAGTTCCTACTGTACACAAATATCGTGATTTTTTTTACCTTTTTACATTACTATCCCATGCAGAAAGTTTTCTTTTCGTTACAATTTTTTTAAAAAAGAAATCGCATCTAGAATCAATGTATTTTTGGGACTTTGTCTAGCTCGACCAAGTGATCGGCTGTCGCTGCCTCGAGGAGGCTTCAGCGATGGAGAAAGAGATTAGCTGGAATATCAAATGTACATTCACAGGTTTGAACGTAATGTTTAATTAATATATTCAGAAATGCAAATACATATATGCATCCAATAATTTTCTTGCCATTATATTAATATTATTTTACATATATTATAGTTGTTCACGCTATGCAAAAGTATCATATACGATATTGCGCTACTTTTGTACGAGTGCGATTTGTCGTTTGCTGAACATTATCACTTTCACCACTTTCAAGCGTTTTTATTGGTCCAAACAAGTCCTGGGAGCTTAACGAAAACACTTTGAAAGTCGTGAAAGAGATGTATCGAGTGTAAACACCGCAATCGAAGTTTTGATAAAATCATGCTTATTGGTGATCTTAGCGAAAACCTATTGCAGGATATTCGAATGTTATGACTCACTTAAGACCCGTTATTTTATTCTACGTCAGCGCCTTAACTTTTTTCTTTCGTTTCTTCTTCTTTTTGTCATGATGAAGCTCTTGTTTTTTAGCGATACACAGCCGGCAATACCAATCTTCGTGATCCGCCGGCGGTACTTGAACTCCAACACAGACCCTGTTCGGGAACAAAAATAATCGATGTACAAAGTAGTCCGTGCACCATTACGGCATTGAATTGAAAGTCGAATAATCACCAGTGATACCAAGCATCACAGTCATCGCAACCGATCATAGGTGATCCGTCATCCTGGTTGCCGCAAGCAGGACATATCCAAACTTGGCGGCTGCCCTGATCCTGTAATACAAATAACTAAATTAATAACGAGCGCCGATGGGATATCACCGCTGTTAAGGGAAGGCTAACATAATTATAATCAACACGTATGAGTGCGAGATAAACAGAGTAACAATTCTTATATTTTATAGTCTTCCGCGATAATAATCGATTGATAGTAACAAATGTCTTGTAAATGATAGTAAATGCAAACCCAAATCTTGAGTGTCAAATGGCTCACAATTAGATTACAATGAATTTGCCATGAACTTAATCAAGTATGATACCAAAACCATTGTACTTTATACTTAAGAAGTGTATTTGGCCAAAAATGATCGGTATGTGCAACATGAGAAAATGTAAAATAGAAACCATGGTACTCACCACAGTGATGGGTTGCGTAGCTAATACGTCTTTCCCGTTTTCTTTATCGTCAATTCCATCGTTCTTTTTAGCAATTGCATCCGCTTTCGGTTCTAAAACATTGGGACTTGGCGGCATAAATCCGAGAATAAAGGGGAAAAAAGGGGGAATGGATTTACACTTACTTGTTACTTTCGCCTTCGGCGGCCGCGTCACCAATGGAGATATCTTCGCCAATTCCGGGCTTGGATCTCTCTTCTTTTCCTCGTCGGGTTTCTTGATCAGTGGTTTTATCGTTCTGCAATATTAATTTACGAATTTTCATCAATCGTTAATCGATTAAATACAATTTACTCAAAAGCAGACAGGATCAAGTTTAACTTCAAGATAGTTAAACTCAAACGACAAGTCCGCTCTCAAACCTTTTTCGCGAAACATTGGCTGAAATATTTAGCGTTATTTCCCTTGCAATCACAGTCGAAATGTCACTTGATTATTTCATGTGACAATTTCATTTACTATGCGGATTATTTAACTTTGCGCGTGTACTTACATTTTCTTCATTGTAGGATTATCAGGCGTTGGTGGCCGTGGCGAGGCTGTGCCCAGTTTTAACGTTATCTTGGGCACAGACTCGGCGCTCTTGTCCTCTTTCTAAAACAACAAAACATATATACAATAAAGATGTTCAATTGTTATTATTCGATCGGTAAACAATCCACTTACACCCTTATCCTTTCGCTTTTCTTTTTTGTCTTTCTTGTCCTTAAGCTTAATGAGCTTTCCTTTCTTTCCTTTAACTTTATCCTTGATCTTGTGTTTCTCTTTCTTATCTTTCTTTTTTTTGAACTTGTCTTTCCTCTCTTTCTTGTGATCCTTCGACTTCTGGAAAAAAATCGAAGAAGCGACTTAATATCAGCCAGGTTTAATAATATTCAGCAAACACGAGTCATTAATAACAATAATAATGACGCCCATTATTGATAACTGGCGGTTGTTGTGGCACACGCGCTGCCGGCGCTCGCAACTCATAGACCGTCACAGACACTCATAGTAAATGTCTATGAGTATCTGTGACATTCACCGTGAGTGTTTGTGAAATTTACCGTGAGTGTCTGTAATTGTCTGTGAGTGTTATGTGAGCTGTCCGTGAGAGTGTATATGAAAGTGTCTAGTGGTCATGTACTTTATTATTAAGTAGATATATCGAGTGCTAAGAAACAAAAGGTCGTATCGAATGTCATTCGACACGTAAAACGACATGGGATACGCCCTTCTGTATCTTACCTATCGATATTAATATCGCCTAATATTACACAATACTAGATATTACCTTATTATTTTTATCCAACTTATCATTTTTTTCATTTTTCGTCATCAATCGCGGTGTCGTAGATACGGAGGTTGGGCCGCTCACAGTTGACGTAGACGACGGAATCAAGTTGTTTTGGGCCGCGGTCGGTATGGATGGTTGTTGAATAGTTTCTTTCTCCGGTTTAACAGCTTTTCCTACTTTTTCGATCGTTGATTTCTGGAACTTTTCAATTTCGGGATGCGTCTCGTGGATATCTTCGACCGATGATGTCAGTACCTTATCACGATCAGGAGCCTTAATTTTTGGTGGCAAGCAATCGTCAGGTCGAATACTCGGTGGCAAAAATCGTGGAGGAATCGGAAGATTGGGCATTGCTGGATGGGCGCCTGGGACGCCTCGGCCCATGGGCAGAGGATATCTTGGAAACATGGGATGGACCAGCGGATGCGGTATAAGTCCTGGTGCTGAGGGAAAAGGCGGAAAGAATGGAAACGGCAAGGTTGGAGGATTGCTTGGCTCTTTGTGAAACTCTGCTTCAATCGCCTGGGGAGTTTTCGGCCTATCGCACGATGGTGAATCTTGCACGTCGACGGCACTCTTTACCTATAAATGGAAAATCGCTTTAGCTCGTAAATTGCAAGTGTAAAATTGGTCATAGAAAAGAATTTGGAATGACTTGCACTAACTGTGGCTAAGGCCCAAAATAATATATTGAACTACAGCTGGGAGCATCAACTTAAGATTACACTAAAGAGTAGCGTAAATGCAAACCCAAATCGTAATTTCGGCTCGAATAAAAATCTAATATGACTTCCTGACTAAGCGCTTAGTAACATTCAAAGTGAACCATAAGTTTACTTGCAAAGTGAAGCATAATGTTCGCTTCAAAGTTGCGTACAAACTTGTGTCAAGTTAAACACATACTTGTCCCAAGTTCAGCAAAAACACGTTTCAAGTTGAACCGAAACATGTTTCAAGTTGAACCGAAACATGTTTCAAGTTGAACCGAATCATGTTTCAAGTTGAACCGAATCATGTTTCAATGAACCGAATCATGTTTCAATGAACCGAATCATGTTTCAAGTTGAACCGAAACATGTTTCAAGTTGAACCGAAACATGTTTCAAGTTGAACCGAAACATGTTTCAAGTTGAACTGAAACATGCGTCAAGTTGAACTGAAACATGTTTCAAGTTGAGCCGAAACACGTTTCAAATTGAGCAGAAACATGTTTCAAGATGAACAAAAATATGTGTCAAGTCAAACAAAAATTTGTCTTTAATCCGGCGCAAAGTTATCGAAGACTACACAAGTCTACATAGGCTCATTGCATAAGGTGCGACCCCGCAGGACAAACATGTAAAGCACAATATTGGAGCTTACCTTCTTCGGACTAATACTTCGTTTTGGACTCTTCGAACGCTGTTCTTTTTTTCGAACATTTCGTTCCTTTTTCTTCTTTTTGAGGTCAACGGGCGCCGGTACGCTTAGCTCCGGAGTTTTTGGAGTACTCGGGGTTCCTGGTGGAGACATATCATCATCATCAAAGATGTATACGTCTGGCGAATGGCTTTGCATATCTGCTGTTTCCGCACCTTCATGGATATGTACTTCCGGCGTTCTTGGTGTTCTCTTCTCCTCCCTTTTGGCATCGATGTCGCTGCGTTGCGCGTGCTTTTCCAAATTCTCATCGATTATGAGACCAGGCGAACTCTCACGGGAATCGAGGTCTTTGTATTTGAGCTGTTCCGGTCCATCGGCAATTTTTTCTTCCCGCGGTTTGGATATTTTTTTGAAGATGTTCAGTTTTTGTTTGTCAGGCTCCGAGGGTAACTTATCGACGTTATCTTCCTTCTGCTCGGGCGGCGCAACGACAGGCGGGACCTCCTGTTGTCTCTCCGGTTTGACCTTCGACGGAGGCGTTTTCAGTGCTTTTGTGGGGGTTTCCTTGTGGAGAGGAGGCTGAGGGCTGACGGGTCGGTTGGACGTGCCCGGATTGCTGACGTGACCTTTGACACCGGCGGATTTCAAGGGCTTCAATTTGGTAAGTTCTTTCATACTCGCAAGCTTCTTGGCCTTGAAGTCGGTGATGTTGTCGGGTTTGAACAATTCCTTGACACGATTTTTCTTCTTGTTCTCTTTGTCCAGTTTACGATCGTCGGGACCTTTCTTGACGATCTTCTTCGGTTTCTTCTCGGTTTTTAATTCGGGCGGAACCATAGGATAGGAGCTGGCCGGGGGTGAGTCCGCCCGTGCCGGATGCGGTGTACGCGATTCGGGAAGTTTGCCTTCCCGAGCGGGAGACAGAAATCCCGATGTAGTCATTATCACACTGTGTATCTCCCGCAACGGACGACCTTCCTCGATAATCTTTGACCGTTTTGTGAGCGCCGAGTGCTCCGACGGTAACGGACCGCCAGGACGCTTGAAGACCGACTGGGATCCTGCCTGATTCGGCGGCGTCGAGGCCGTGCCTCCTTGCGGTAACGCACTGCCGTTGAGGGAATCCATCGAACAACTCGTGGGCGTTTCTTCTTTGTCGGGTAAAGTGGGTTCTGTAAAAAAAAAAAAATTATCCTTATTTAAAAAATTGTAATTATTAAATTGTACATCCGCTAATGCTTTGCTTTTTCCCGAAAAGTCTACGGTCTCTAAATCGCATTCGTTACAGATTTTGTTTACCGACTGAATCACTTCTTTTAGATTAAACATCAAGTTTAGGATTTAAGTTGGAGTGTCGACATGAAGTTCGTGACTTTGTGTGTGAAGTTGAAAACTTTAACGTTCAGACATGAAGTCCAGTAAAGTGAGGATAAATCGTGATACTGACCTTCGGTTTCTGGATACATAGCTGGTAAGTGTTCGTGGACATGAACAGGCCGTGTTACGACCTCCTGGCTGCCTGGCTTCAGAAAATTAAGGTGGTTCTCGCGACAGACCGGAAATTTTGGGACGGGAATCATGCACGGAACTGAATCAACATTTCTAACATATTCCGATAATTCGGGTATCAAAACGTGCATGTGTTGGAATGCAAGGCCTAAATCGTCGAGATTTGCTTCCGTCCTTCCCACTAAAACAAATGAATTTAATACAATTTTTGAGTAACAATACAATTGTGCTATTGGGTTTAGGTCTATAGGATTGAAACCGTTTGGTATACACGTCACTCACAAACTTCGGCGTATTGATGCGTAACTTTTGATACGCGCAACAAATACTCTTGCATCAAGTCAACAAGGAACTCTAACGGCGTGGAATTAATCGAGTGCCATCCGATCATCTGGCAAATCTGAGCGATCACCATCTTCAGAACACCTCTGCTGTATTGTTCCGGCATTGTATTCTGGAATTAGAAAGAAGTAAACAATTAAAGTTGTAATCTTGCTTGAATACAGAGGAAACGTTTTTTTTTTTTTGGAGATTAACAATCATATTTGACCATTGTATCTTAGGCCAAAGAATAGGAGGACGCACACTCTATGCTACTATGCAACCTATATGGCCGTGTAGCATTAAGAAATTAAGGCAATAAGAAATTGTAGCAATAAGAAATTGTAGCAATAAGAAATTGTAGCAATAAGAAATTGTAGCAATAAGAAATTGTAGCAATAAGAAATTGTAGCAATAAGAAATTGTAGCAATAAGAAATTGTAGCAATAAGAAATTGTAGCAATAAGAAATTGTAGCAATAAGAAATTGTAGCAATAAGAAATTGTAGCAAAAAGTACAAAATTGTTGCAATAAGAAATGGTTGCGTTAAGAAATAGCTGCAACAAGAAATATTTGTGTTAAGAAATAGTTGCATTAAGAAACAGTTGCGATAAGAAATAGATGTGTTAAGAAATAGCTGCGATAACATAACTACTTGGTAAAAGGGACTATGCGTCTTGTCATTGGACGCGCAACGCAAATGTAGCTTCGCAATAAATATAAAAGTGATAATTCTCCTGAGGTCATCCGATCCCAGACGTTCAAAGGGAAAAATATTAAATAGCATCACGAAATAAATTTATTCTATTGCAACTTTACACAACATCATCGCGTCGAATAGTCGTTACAAAAAAAAACAACTATAAAATATGAAACTTATAGGTTAAAGTGACTCGTGTGCATATACATAAACATGTACTGAAAAATATTTTACCTGCGTAGTCTCGTAGTTCTTATGTACAAATATTATTGTTTATTGTCGGCCCAATGTCGACGACGATGTTTTACGCGCGTATTTACACAACTACGCAACAATTTGCCGTTCGTAGTGACGACACTTCAGAGGGAAAAATTCTGACGTTGGCGAGCATTTTTGCTCTCTTTAGGTCGCTTACAGAGCGAATTTTTTTTGTTCCGTATGGTTTTGTGGCAGTATTTGCGAATAAACACCGAACAATTTGACGACACAACTCGACGCAACAAACTGCACCGAGGAACAGTGCACATTAACAGCTGTACACACAAAACTGAACAAATGTGGGTTACTTTAGGGGCCGAAGCAAAGCCATCGTATAACACCGAGCCTTGTCCCTGAAGAGGGCTGCATTATAGACGTACGTCTATATTAGTTTTTTAGCTTTTTCGTTTTACGGTTTTGTGTGGCTTTGTGTGGTTCTGCGTGTGAGGTGTCGCGTTGTTGTCGCGACTTTTCGATGTTGCATTTGATATTCGTCCAGCCTTATACCTGGGGCCATGTCAATCTACGAAATAAATTATATCTTAATATGAACCTCTATGAAATAAATAATAATTTTATAAATATAACCGTCATTTCTTTTACAAAAAATATGAGCGTTCAGGTGAATTTCACCCACAAAAGTATTTCAACTTGTTATCTGCAACAGTCATTTTGCAATAGTGTCACCCATCACAAAATGGTCATTTTCCGTCACGACACGTAACGAATGTACATTACTTCAGGGGCTGAAGCAAAGCAATCGTATAATCCCGAACCTTGTCCCCGAAGAGGGCCGCATTATAGACTTTTCGATGTTGCATTTCATATTCATCGGGTCTTATAGCTGAGCCCAGTCAATTTATGAAATAAATGATATCCTTATATAAATCTCTATGAAACAAATAATAACTTAATAAATATTAATAAAATTCAAACCAAATTTCATTTATATACTGTTATCTGAATTTATTATATAAAAGGGCATGTCCCGAAAATAAATAAATAAATAAATAAATAAATAAATAAATAAATAAATAAATAAACATAAATCTTATTTATTCTATTAAAAATATGAGCGTTGAGGTGAATTTCACGCACAAAAGTATTTCAACTTGTCATCTGCAACGGTCATTTTGCTGTGTCACCGAACACAAAAAAATGGTAACTTTCCGTCCCGTTTCGTGGCTCGTATTTGTGAACGTAGCATCGATGAGTTTTGAGGTTAGTTTGACATTTTGAGCAACGAATATAGATGTACGTCTATATTCGTTGTTTTGAATGACACTTGCTCCTTGAGAAGGCTTTGGAACTTTAATTCGTATCGTTTGTTTGCCAACAAATAATCGACATAACAGCAACAAAAACGCTCGAAATACTCCGATTATTTACAACCGTGCTAAAATGAGGAGCTAAATGACACGGTCTATTCTGACATAAGAGCGAAAAGGTTAATTATTATTGACTAACCAGATGCAGTTTTGTTATTCGAGTTAACGCAAGCTTTCAACAATTTTTTATTTCACAGCTGTCGTCGAATCAAATGAGTCGGCACAGACGGTGTCGCGTCGGGTAGTTTCATTGCTGCGTCAACAATGTCGTTGACACCGAACGAACTGGCGAAGCTACTGGAAATACTCGACGAGGGAAATCTGGACACGCAATTGGAAAATCTATCGAATCAACTTCATCATATCTTCGCTACGGAGAACAGGTTTAAAGTCGGCGTGACGTTACTTCTTCTGCTACAAAACTTCGATCTTCTGTCCAATAACACGCAACGGGTAATAGCGATGGCGTTGCTCTACGACCTTTACCGAGGCAGGCCGATCAGTCAGACGCCGTTCGTCAGCGTTTTCATTCAAATTTTTCAATCCGCCGAGCAATTGCAAAATAACGTATCCCCTTCGAACGGCGACGGACACGTACCTGTGCTCTCGCCAAGAGAGAAAAATTTTCTCGCCAAGCTACTCGGAGGCGACGGCAAAGAGATAATGAAACAAACGCCGCGACAAATAATGGACGAGCTGTACTACGCACCCATAACTAACGTCGACTTTACGAGTTTGCAGCTTCACTTGGTCGAACATCATTCGGAGTTCACGTCCGTCAGTAAATGCGGATATCCTATAATTCTCTCGGACGCGGAAAGTACCCGTGCGAACGAGCCGAACGGAAGTTCCAGTAGAAGTATAATAGAGGATTTGTGCCTCGGCGAACCTCCGATCTGCTACGAAAGCTACAGGCCAGAATTCTTACGCCTCGCTCCCCCTCTCTATCATTTCGGGACGGAATACACGTGGATGAATGTCGTCGATCCGACGACATTCGTGCCGGAATACGACGCCAGTATGTGCATCTCGAACTGCGCGGGTGCCGAAGCTCGTCGACTCATGGGGAAAGCGTTCAAAAGCGTTTTGACGTTGCAGCAGCAACAGCATCTCGTTACGGAACTAGATAAAGAGCCCAAACTCGTTTATCACATTGGGCTTACACCCGGAAAATTGCCGGATCTTGTGGAAAACAATCCTCTAATCGCAATCGAAGTACTTCTAAAGTTGATGAAGTCCACTCAAATAACGGAGTACTTCAGCGTTTTGGTGAACATGGAGATGTCTCTTCATTCTATGGAAGTTGTTAATCGTCTAACGACAACCGTCGACTTACCGACCGAGTTTGTTCATTTGTACATAAGCAACTGTATTTCAACGTGCGAGACGATCAAAGATCGTTACATGCAAAATCGGCTGGTACGCTTGGTCTGTGTATTTCTTCAATCGCTTATAAGGAATAAAATAATAAACGTACAAGAATTGTTTATCGAAGTTCAAGCGTTCTGCATCGAATTCAGCCGTATCAGAGAAGCGGCGGCTCTCTTTCGACTTCTGAAACAACTTGAGTCGGGCGATGTTGCCAGTCTTAATCCACCTTCGACAAAAAAAAATATCGATATCTGATGAATTTTGTGGCTCCGTGTAAGTCTTGATATCGAATGTCCGAGTGAACAATGATAATAAATATTAATATAAAAATGAAGGCTTCGTGTATTTTTTAAAAATAAAATAACATTTCATCACATAAAATCATTTTTATGTAACAACTATTGAAACTGGCGATCTGATCCGATGGAAGGGGTCAGTTGGCCGCAACTCTCGATTATTTATTTATTTATTTATTTCGTTTACGGGATAAACCCTTTTATTAACATACAATAAAAAATAAATCAGTAAATCAGTAAATAGTGGAAGTGTTTCTAACAATTAGAATAATATCACCAGATCGCATCTTAATATAAATCATTTACACCGATCATTTGTCATTGGTAGCCAGATTATTCAGGGATAAAAGTCATTCAAAGACCATTATTTATTTATTATTGTGTGACCCTGAAGATATCTGCATAACATTAAATATCGTCCTCGGAAAATTTCTACCGATGCCTGGCTTTGGAACGAAAAAAGAGTTGTTCACTCGTAGAATTTTATTCTCCAAGTGAACTTCCCCGAGCGAAGTTTGTGGATGCAAAACACGTCCGTTATAACTTGATGAAATTTCGTCTTGTGCAGATATCTTCATGACCGTATTATTGTAAACACGAGTCAAGCCCTTTTTACATCATATTATACATGTGTGAGTAGTGTACAATGTGCTAGAAGCTTTATAAACATTAATACCTTTCGATAAAGTATTGGGTTGCATTTGAGTCGGTTGTGTGGAAACCGCCACAAACCCGACCGAGAAATGGTTGGAGGGTGCATCCGTACGGTCTTTTTGATTGGTCAGTCCGTGATGGAATGCGTGGAGATAACGTACGTCACTCAACTTGATAAAAATGGTTACGATTCTTGTCACTGACTGAATTTGTTTTACATAGTGATGCAAAATAGCTATATGTCTTGCACTCACAGTGCATCAGTCGGTGTGACACTTCGCCTCAAGGTAACTTAGGAAGCTAAATGAATGTATAACGATACTAATTAGGTAACGTAACTTCGATCGTAGCCTAGTAAGTTAACTAACTTAACTAAGTTAATAAAGTTGCAGTTGGGTTTTAATACGTGTACAATGTTGTACGCGACTTGCCAAAATGATGCCCGCTCGAACGTCAATGTTGAAAGTAACGGTAACTTTCATAATTCTGACGGTCATTTATGAGGAGGGACGAGAAGCATGTGTGGCCGGTGCTGTAACCGCACAGCGGTAGTCTCACTGTTCTTTGGTCGCCGATATGGAGCTTGATTTTGAGGTACAATAACGCACAATTTCACAATTCACATTACGTACAAGTATGATAATGCATAAATAGTTAAATATATCTATACGCTTCTATTGCAACAATTAAATAGACTTAAGTCGCCAACAAAACAGCCAGTAGCGATCAGCTGATGTGACGAGGATGGGACACGAAAGTGTCGAATCTTTTCGTGTATTTTAGCGACATAAAAATGTATGCGAATTGTTCTGCAATCTTGCCGATCATGTTACATTTACTATTTCATTCGAATTTCCATGTTTGTATGAGAAAAAACGCGATTTTAAATGTATTTTCCAAAACTAAAATAATTTCTACATATCAGTCATGACGTTTGCTGCCGGTGCGTTGAGTTGTCAAAAGAGTCTTTTGTTGTTTGTTTGGCGCTGTGCTAGTGGGCGTTAATGAGCTAAGATTTTTCCTCGACGGAATGCGTTGAGTCAGCAATCGCTCCGTACGAGGATGGAATAAACAAATTGCTTCAATGACTATATACGCATAATAACTAAATATTCAAAAGTTGCAAGGTCGCCCACTTGCCCACGTCCACTTTCGTCGTAGAAGCGAATTTATTGTACAGTTTGCAAGCACTGTGCACCAAATTTCACACGGTCGCCAGTGCGATAACACTCGATTTAATTTAAGAAAGACTTCCGCCATTTATTCATTGCCAATTTCGTGTTCCGTGGCGAAAATCCTGAACGTCAACACCGTGGAGGTCGCCATGTTGGACTCTTCACGCTCGAGCTTGTAGATGTTGGTTCTCGAGCCTACTTTGTTGTACTTCGTGTTTCTCCTGGCGCTAAACTTACGCCAAGTGGAATAGCGCTATGCCTTATGCTAATGTAGGAACATTATATTCATACCCAGCCGTACTTGCACACTACCATGCACTGTACACACATGTGTGTAGACCGATATACATAAAATAAGAAATATAGTCCGCCTGCGTGACCTTCATAATGACTTCAGAGGTCGGCCAGTGCGCGTTGAGTTCAGACGAGTTTTCGACAGAATATTAGAGCCGAATAATCATGTTGACCGTCGACGACAGGAAGGTAATTTGTTCGACAATCGTCTTTCTGGTAACTTTTTTCCACACGAGACTCGGGAATTCGAGATAAAAATTGAATTCTCTAGTTGAAAAAGAAAATTCGAATAATTCGATCATCGTTGATTATGTTCGACCTTATTCAATCAAATTTTTTCAATGCATGCGTGTAACTATCGAGTTGAAACAGCGGGTATAAACATTTTTTTGGAACACAAGTAATTTCGTGTAGGTTATGTTAGATCAGGCATTTTTATTTTTATTTTCATTGGTAAAGTTGTCGAGGTTTGTTTGACTCTACTTTGCTAGTTCGTTACGGAAGCTATTGTTATGTATAATTTTAACACTAATCGTTATCGATAGTAAAATTAACGTCAACGAATTTTATTTGCACTTGTGAATAACGTTTAAGATTCGTTAGATTACGTAAACGTGATAACTGATTCGCTAAGATTTATACAAAAATCTTATCGAGTTCCAAACTCGAAGATTCAAAACCTTACAAAATCTCGAACTCTTCAATCAATATTCCTGTACTGTTTAATAACGATAGCGAGCAATTTATGAAAATTATACTTAACAGATATTTATCAAAAAATTCAAAATCGTATAAGATTATAAATCTGTTTCCAATATTCGCGAAAGTTGCATTGAACGAAGAGATACGATCACATTAGTCGTGTGTGAAGTTTCAGCCTACAAGCACACGCTGTTTATGAGTCATACCCACAGGGCACGGACATTTTTCTTAAAAGTTAAACGTTTCTTAAAAAAAAAACGTTTGAAATATAGAAAATTGTTCACTAATATTAAAAGATATTTGTGAAATGTATTAAGAACATTTTGAAATTTTGTCCCTTCCTCGTTTTATCGTCTTTCGTCGTTTTGAGACGATTTTAAATCTATTGTTCACTTTTTTCATAAAAAATAAAATCCATTTTTCAAATGAAAGGGGCGTTGCTTCCCTCCCCTTCTCGTTTCTTTAAAATAAAAAAAAAACACGAAATAGTGACACTTCCCATTTTTTGTACGGAATTTCTCAAAATAAATTTTTTAATATAAATTCTCGTTAAAATTATTCTTATTGAAAAGATAAGCAAATAATCATATATTATTAGAAACACGATGTCATCCTAGTCATCGGTATCCGTAATGTGAGCGTCCGCTTAAAAAGTACTTGTAACTTCGTACTTGAAATGGTAAAAAAGTACCAAAACGTACTTGAGGTACTAAAAAGCACTTGAAGCACTAAAAAGCACTTGAAGCACTAAAAAGCACTTGAGGAGCACTTGAAGCACTAAAAAGTACTCAAAGTACTTTTCGCCCTTGAAGCCCTAAAAAGTACTTGAAGCACTAAAAAGCACTTGAGGAGCACTTGAAGCACTAAAAAGTACTCAAAGTACTTTTTCATCCTTGAAGCACTAAAAACTACTCGAAGTACTTTTTCGTCCTTGAATCCCTAAAAAGTACTTGAAATACTTTTTAGTACTTGAAGCACTAAAAAGTACCCGGTACTTCAAGTGCTGCCCAGCTCTGTTATAAAGACTACGATTCATGGTCAATGTGCTCATATTAACCCGGACTCGCCACGTATGAAGGATGCGCAAGTGGAACATTACAGAGACAAAAGTTTAATTGTATGGGAGAGAAGTTTTGCCGAATAACGAAGGGAAGTAGAAGTCATCATGGAGAAGATATCGGAGCGATTCCATGACCGCGCGCATTGTTTAGCTTGATTGATAAAGAGTGAGGGGACTATTAATCATAGACTAGACACGTATGGTTGGGTAGGCGTAGCAATCTCGCGTATTACGAAACGACGCGCGACTGGTGGCAGAGCTGTTCGTTCATGCTTTTCATAGCTGATAGTGGCGACGTGATAAGAGGCAAAGACATTATGGGCATCCGCAGTACGTTTTTTCTCGTTCGCCGAGACTGAGTCCCAGATCTCGAGAGGAGAACGATAAATAGCGCTTTGATAGATTGTTTGTCAGTTGAGCCGCACATTTTGACGCACGTGAGACTTCTCGGTTTTTTGTGCACGTATCTCGCATCACTGCACGTTGCGCTCTGCCGCTACACTATTGTTACGCATCGATCGACGAATAAGCGCACATGGAATATCTTCTTGAAGTGAGTTCAATCCAATGACCTCGGCTCGGGTTTTCAAGCGTCAATCCACGAATTAGATTGTCTTCTTTCTAAGTTTTGTTCTACGAATTTATTTGCCTTCTTTCTAAGTTTTGTTCCACGAATTTATTTGCCTTCTTTCTAAGTTTTGTTCCACGAATTTATTTGCCTTCTTTCTAAGTTTTAGTCCACGAAATTAATTGTCTTCTTTCTAAGTTTTAGTCCACGAATTTAATTGTCTTCTTTCTAAGTTTTTAGTCCACGAATTTAATTGTCTTCTTTCTAAGTTTTTAGTCCACGAATTTAATTGTCTTCTTTCTAATTTTTTAGTCCAGGAATTTAATTGCCTTCTTTCTAAGTTTTAGTCCACGAATTTAATTGCCTTCTTTCTAAGTTTTAGTCCCCGAATTTAATTGTCTTCTTTCTAAGTTTTAGTCCACGAATTTGTTTGTCTTCTTTCTAAGTTTTATTCCACGTATTTATTTCTCTTCTTTCTAAGTTTTATTTCACGAATTTATTCGTCTTCTTTCTAAGTTTTATTCCACGAATTTATTTCTCTTCTTTCTAAGTTTTATTCCACGTATTTGTTTGTCTTCTTTCTAAGTTTTAGTCCACGTATTGATTTCTCTTATTTCTAAGTTTTATTTCACGAATTTATTCGTCTTCTTTCTAAGTTTTATTTCACGAATTTATTCGTCTTCTTTCTAAGTTTTATTCCACGAATTTATTTCTCTTTTTTCTAAGTTTCATTCCTCGAATTTATTTCTCTTCTTTCTAAGTTTCATTCCTCGAATTATCTTTTTTTGTTTGCCACTCTTTGGAAGTCTTTGGATCATTTTGATTAATCTTCGAAACTTAACGTGCCGTCAAAGCGATGTAACGTACTGGTTGCGTTGGTGTGACTCTGAGAGCGATCGTTGTGGTATTTCGTCTTATTTTTTATCTGAGATGCTTTATCCTTCGAGTATGAGATGAGAGAACCATGAATTGCGGAAATCTTAGGCCGGTTTTTGCTCCGCTCTGCTATTGTCCAAAAGCTCAACCAATTGTGACAAAATTAGACCACAAAAATACAAAATGAAATAACATAAAATAAATATAACTCACCGTTTTGTTGCGAGCCACACCCGAGTACGATGTACGAAAAAGAAGGTTTTCTGGCACCTTAAAGGAATATTCGCTCGAAAATGCACGTTTCCTTGCACGTTTCCTAAATCACGAGTAGAATTTTAAGTGTTTTTTGTTTGTACCAGCGTATGGTAAAATATTGTATGAAACACATTTGAAATCGAAGCAGAATCTTAAACCACGAGGAAGCCAACGAAAGAAAAAAAAAAATGTGTATGCGATAGAGAAATTAGCGAATTTCAACGATATTCATACAACACACGCTTATAATTAACTTAGCGCTGAAGATAAAGAAAAAATTGCTGTCGACAAAACAATACACATACCATATTTTTAAGGTCGCTGTAGAGCCAGTCTTTTTATCAGAAATTCTAAGTTTGATTATAATTTTCGAAACGTATCTTAATAAAAGTACGAGCAGAAAGGGAATTTCGATGGAGATTAGAGGAGGTCGTTAGAGGAGGTCGTCAAGACTACATTAGTTGAGAAATTCTAATTTTGTCCTTCTTTAATTCGTTTCGTTGAGAAACGAGAAATTTTAATTTTTTTCTTCTTTACTGGTGTATTGTAAAATATAGCATGAAACGCACTTGAAATAGAAGCAAAATCTTCAACCTCGAGGAAGGCAACGAAAGATTAAAAAAAGCGTGTACGCGATAGAGAAATTAGCGACTCTCAACGATATTCGTACGATAAGACACACTTATTCAGCACCGAACTTAAAGAGGAAATTATTGTCGATAAAACAATACGTATACCATATTTATAACGTCGCCTGTAGAGCCATTCTTTTTATCAGAAATTCTAAGTTTGATTATAATTTTCGAAACGTATCTTAATAAGAGTGCGAGCAGAAAGAGTACGTCGATACAGATTAGAGGAGGTCGTGAAAACTATATTAGTTGAGAAATTCCAATTTTTTTCTTTTTTAATTCGTTTGTAAAATATAGCATGAAACGCACTTGAAATTGAAGCAAAATCTTCAACCACGAGGAAGGCAACGAAAGATTTAAAAAAGCGTGTACGCGATAGAGAAATTAGCGACTTTCAACGATATTCGTACGATAAGACAGTCTTACTCAGCACCGAACTTAAGGTAGCTACGTCGCTTCCCGCTCATCTCGCATAAGTTATCGAAAAGTAAGTGAATATTGCAAGTACTTCTCGATGGTATAAAAATCTGAAAAAATTCATGCATATTAAAGGCACTGAAAAGATTCATTTTGCATCATAATAATTCCAAAATGTTATTAACAAATTTATGAAAAAATCAATTGTTTAACAAATTACCCGGCAAAATAACTTTTTTTAAATTGAAAATGATTCATTTATTTTTCTGAATACGTATGAATTTTTTCAGATTTTTCAATTAGTTTTGATTTTTGTGTTTTTTCAGACATTTTTTCCATATAAAAAAAAATCAAAGCTAATTGAAAAATCTGAAAAAATTCATACGTATTCAGAAAAATAAACGAATCATTATCATAGACAAAAAAAGTTGTTTTGCCGGGCAATTTGTTAAACAATTAATTTTTTGATTAATTTGTTAATAACATTTTGGAATTATTATTGTGCAAAATTAATCTTTTCAGTACCTTTAATCTGCATGGATTTTTTCAGATTTTTATATCATCGAGAAGTACTTGCAATATTCGCTTACTTTTCTCGAACTTATGCGAGATGAGCGGGAAGCGACATAGCTACCTTAAAGAGGAAATTATTATCGATAAAACAATACGTATACCATATTTGTAACGTCGCCTGTGGAGCCAGTCTTTTTATCAGAAATTCTAAGTTTGATTATAATTTTCGAAACGGATCTTAATAAGAGCACGAGCAGAAAGAGTATGTCGATACAGATTAGAGGAGGTCGCGGAGGCTACATTAGTTGAGTGCACGCGTCGCTTCCCGAGCCTCTGGTCTGACGCTCCATCTCACGCTAATACACTATATAACTCGATGACCTCTATTCTCGTAATGATGGGCTTATGCAATCAGTTATTCTCTCGACGCACTCGATACTTGTGGAATAAAACTGGACACTTTACAGATCTTATAAATAACGTTTATTCTAGTCGGTGGTCTTCCTCTATTTCAATGTTCGTGTCATCGTTCGAGTACAGCTTTTTTTATTGACTCAACTTTGATAAGCTTGTTTACGAGGAAATTGACTTTAAAAAAAATTTCTTTGTTTCAAAGAGCGTCACTCACCGTTTACATTTGCTTTCTTATACACGGATAAAAATACCCTTTTAGGCTTGAATTTATAGTTTTGAGAACGTAAGTAAGTTTGCATAGTCAACTTCAATCTTAGGTCGATTCATCTAAACGACTATAAAATTGGCCCCAACAAAACATATATAAAATAATATTCGGTAAAATATGACGGATGAATTATTATTAAGAAAAGCGATTATTAAGAAATCATTCAAATGTAGAAAAATTTTGAAATTATAAAATAAAGAAAAGCTTTACGATTTCATAATTCCTAGGCGAGTTTAATTTTCGTTTTTCTCGACTTCCTGTACATTGTGGCCCGACTTCCTAAACTTCGGTGTACATTCCGTTATCGCAAAATGTATTCCTTGTTACGCCAGTTCGACACACCTGTAGATTACATGCAGAATAGTATTATTATTATCTACGAATTGTTCGGCACAGTTCGCAACTTCCGATCCGATATCGCGTCTGGAATTACTTGCACTGGACGGAATATTGGGCTGAAATTTTTTTACGTATTATCGATTCATTATTTAATTACAGGGAATCGCGAGAAATATGTGAGTTACAGTAGTGAAACGATGACTAACGAAAGAATTTTTATGAGGCATTTTTATAGCCAATGTTGCAAAAGTTTTACGTTTTTCAAGTACTTTTCTTAAGTCCGTTCGTGGCGTTAAGCGTTGTTTAGGCTTAAAAAAAGCCCAATGTAATTTACTCATGGCTTCCGTATTGAAGAAAATCCTTAACTGAAATTTTCGTAAATCATCGCTTTGAGGCTATTTTAAATGTATTCTTCACTTTTTTCATAAAAAATAAAATACATAAAAAAAAATTGAACAGGGTACTTTCTCGCCCCTTTTCCTTTTTTTTAGAGATATTTTTTAAATAAAAAAAACACGGGAAGGGGTTGAAAATATCGATTCGCGCCTTTGTTTTGTGAAAACAAAGCTTCCTTTGTGAGGAAGTTCAATAATTACGGAACATGCTTTTTCATAGAAGCTTTGTTCTCAAAAGTACATTCTATGAAGTAACTATGTGAAAATTTTGATTTTCACCTTTTGTTTTACGACAACAGAGCTTTCACCTTATCACGAACCAAAACGACAAACATTGCCTTGAACCTTTTATCGTTATATATTTATTTATTTATTATTACTTACATACAACAACAAAATATAAAACAGTAAATCAGTAAATAGTGGAAGTATTTCTAACAATTAGAATAATATCACCAGATCGCATCTCAGTATAAAAGTAGATAAAATATATTTCATCATTTCATTGAAACATTCATAATCAATACTCCGATTGTTTATCTTTGATTGTTATGTCAATAATTATCAAGATACCAGCCCTTCCATTATTCAGTTAAAACGAACGCGCTAGAAAACCCTCCACTCATCATACCTCGAAAACTATCCAGTATAAAAAAAAAATTTCCACTGAAAAAAATTAACGATTTTGAACGCAAATTACAATCAAAGAATTTTCCTTTTCCTCTAATTTAGAGAAAGCTGCAACAACCCATTTAAAAAAGAAGGATTTTGTCGCGAAAGATATTGATTAAATGCGATAGATAAATATTTTTTTAACATGTTACTTTGATAATCTAGGCAAAGGGCCATCAACGGCACCCGTCCGACTCCCAGGCTTTTCGTGAGAAGACAAAACGAGATGCGGAAATCGATCTGCAGTTCGAGCTCGATAGGCTCGAAGCGACAGCACCTCCGCATCTTCAACCGACGTTTAAAAGTCAATTCGATGGATTCGCCAGGTTGGTCAAGAGATTTCTTCAGGATCGAGGACCCGCGGTCGAATGGGAACGCATTCAAAAACTCCCGGAAAATTCGGTAAGTCCTCGTAGCTGCTTGATCAACCAACTTACAGATCTCGAAATAGCACCAGATACATATTTTCTTATATGTATATTTTTTCAGATACGCGAGTACCAAAGCCTCGAGGAGCCAGGCATGGAAGAGATCAAAACAATGCTAAACAAGTTGATTGTTGTAAAATTGAATGGTGGCCTCGGTACAAGTATGGGTTGTCACGGTCCGAAATCCGTCATCACGGTGCGAAACGACTTCACCTTCTTGGATCTAACTGTTCAACAAATTGAGGTATAATAAAGTTGGTAATTTTTAACTTTAGTGATTTTTACTACGGTGAATTTACTACGACAAATGTATAATTTGCGAAAAGAAATAATTTGCACATTCGTCCGATCGAACGATTAGTGTTCGAGTGCATAACGATTGGACTGATGAACAATATTGGTTACAGTATTTGAACAGAACATATAACGTTGATGTTCCACTAATTCTGATGAACTCTTTCAATACTGACGCCGACACTAAACGGATTATCAGGAAATACAAAGGAATCGGTGTGACGATTCACACATTCAATCAGAGTTGTTATCCCCGAATAAGCAGAGAATCTTTCCTGCCAATCGCGAGAAATTGCACCATCGACGAGGATCCTGAAGCGTAAGATATCAGAAAATCAGATTACCATAACTAATTTCGTCGGATCTAAATTTCTAGTTTGAAAGTAAATCTGAAGTAAAGTAAAAAATAAAGATCGAACTTAATATAATGTGTGCGGGTGTTTGACACTGAATCGAGCCCTGCTACTTAAAGAAGCTCCATAAAGGCTGATAACTAAGTAGGCGGAGAAAAAAGTCGGTGAATTTTGGGATGTTTTCTCTCGAAAACCATTGATTCAATATCATAGGAATTTTTTTCGTTTATTTATTTTCGATTTTATGATTTAATTTTAGTGTTTGAGTAAAAAAAATGCGACGCAGTCAACGAAAAAAATCATCCAATCACATCGTGACGAAATTCGATGGAAATTGTTTTCGAGATTTTTGGGGCACCAATTTTGAAAACCATGTTTCGAGATAATTGCGTTCAGAGTTTGGCTAGGGATGAGGCACAGTTTGGTCAAACACCCGCAAATTCCATATTTTTTGTAATTTCAACATGAGATTCGTACTCAATATTCTTTATAGTTCAAACTTTAAGAAAACACATTTAAAATATCGGTTTTTTTTTTAAAAAGAACTTGTTGGCGACAGCCACACATTTGGCGTTTCGACCGATTGTGTGGCTCGTATCTCCGCTGAAAACTATTGTCAAATAACTGAAAGATTGAATGTCATTTCATTTTTCTTGCTGTTAGTTGGTACCCACCGGGTCACGGAGACTTTTACGAAAGTTTTCACAATTCTGGATTGTTGAAACAATTTATTGACGGGGTAAGCGTGTTTCAATTTTTATTTTTTTATTTTTGTTAAGTCTTAGAAATACGCGACGAAGCTAATCAAACTCTAACGACAGGGTCGGGAATATTGCTTTATCTCGAATATCGACAATTTGGGAGCAACGGTCGATCTGAAAATCTTGAAGATGATCTTCACTACTAGAGACGTTGGCCCTCTCGATTTCATAATGGAAGTAACGGACAAAACGAAAGCTGACGTCAAGGTACGTAAATTCTCATTGAAGTCTACAAAAATTCAAAACATATATCAATGATAATATAATTTAATTCCAGGGAGGTACGCTGATGCAATACGAGAACAAGTTGCGTCTTCTCGAAATCGCTCAAGTTCCGAAAGAGCACGTCGACGACTTTAAGTCCGTCAAGACTTTCAAGTTTTTCAATACCAATAACTTGTGGGTCAAACTAGGCGGTAGATATTTATCATTGCATTGTTCCAGAAAAAAAAAAATCTGTCGCAGTACTTTACAGTTTTTATCTTCGTTATTTACAGCCATTCAAAGATTGGTCAGCGAAAAAACGTTAGAGCTGGAGATAATCGTTAATCCGAAAACCTGCGAGAACGGCGCGAATGTAATACAGCTGGAAACTGCGGTGGGAGCTGCGATGAAACTCTTCGATGGAAGCCTAGGTTCGTAATTGTCCATAATATATTATATTCAATATAATATACAATGCAATAGTATATTATATTCAATTTAAAAAACAATATAATATATTGTTTTTTAAATTAAATCTCAATCCTATCAGTTTCGGAATATTTTGGTCTCCGCAGGAATAAACGTACCTCGAAGCAGATTCTTGCCTGTAAAGAAGACATCCGATTTGCTACTGGTTATGAGCAATCTTTATAATCTACGTAATGGTTACTTATTGATGAGCCCAACAAGAATGTTCCCCACTACGCCGCACATCAAACTGGGGGACAATCATTTCGCCAAGGTGATTAACAGAAACTTTTCAAGCACTTTCTAACGGACCGGACGACGGGTGGTGCTCGGTTCTTTTCTGTCGTAAATAAAAACCAACGGTTAATTTACGACAAAAAACCACCGTAAAGAGACCGAAACAGCAATCGTTGATTGTACGGTTGCAAAATGGGATGCTTTTCGGGTATATTCGGAGTTATCTAACGTTATTGGACGTTCAATTCACGTTTGGCTTTAACGCTTCACGTACGGGATTCTTCTTTAACGAGGATCTAAAATTTGTCAAGCCGCAACCTTCGAACGACTCGAGTAACAAGTTGATGTGCTAAAAAAATCTGAAAATTTCACAGACGAACCGTGAAATGTAGGTTTTTTTATGACGCAGAAAAATATTTATTACGAACGTCCGTATCGTTTTTGTGCTTTAAAGAAGGCATGGCCGTTTGCTCTCCGCAAAAAGTCCGCCGTACTTTAAGGGTTAAACGAACAAATAATATTTATTCGAATAGTAACTCCGTAAAATTGTGGATAATCCGAATATCTAATGGCAGATAACTGCATTACCATGAGAGTATTTAAACATCAATTTTTAAGAGTGATAATATATAGAGGCATAAATGTTTTTTTCAGGTCGAAGACTTTCTTCGGAGATTCGCAACAATTCCCGATGTGTTAGAGCTCGATCATTTGACGGTTTCCGGGGACGTTACTTTCGGAAGGGGCGTATCGCTAAAGGGAACAGTTATAATAATCGCTAATCACGGCGACCGTATTGATCTTCCTTCCGGTACTACGTTAGAAAATAAAATAGTCTCCGGAAATCTGCGTATATTGGATCACTGAAAGGTCAACGCAGGTAGATGAAAAAAAAACAAACAAATGTTCCTCCATGTCTGAATTCATAAAGTCGACCAACCTCAGAGATGATTTATCGCATGCTTCGAAAACGAATTTCGGCAATGTTTTTTTTAGCGTAGTTGTGTTATTTCCTTTTGGTAGACATTCGACAAAAGTCTTAGAATTTTTTTGCGCTTATTGTGTTATCGATTTATTCTCCTATGTGTACAAAAGATTCGTATTATAAAAATCGTTTGGCCAAAACATGCTCGTTATTTAAGCGGCCGATTTTAAATTCAATACGCAAGATTTTTTTTTTTTAAGTCAATGCGATTTACGATCTCATCAATTCTCGTTGTTTCATCGATTCGTTGTTTTATTATTCGGCGAAACAACCAAATGAATGATTCGATGTTATTGTTGTACTTATTAAAGTACTATTAATGTTACAATCTTCGGTGGTATGGTCGAATCAATTGAATACCAAACAGATTGTCGAAAGGAAGGTGAATCTGGATTAAAGAATTTCTACTTACCATATAAAACGCATACTTTAACAATCTATAAAAAATTACTCATTTTCCGCCAATAATCCATGAGACAAAAAATAAAGAAATGCGTTAAATTACGCGTTATAGATTTTTGGCGCAAACTGTGTTATTTTTCTGTAAACTGATGGCAATAATTTTTTTTACACCAAGAAGGAATTCTTTAGTTCCAATTCCCTTTCGTTTACACTAGTTTCCCTTTTACAATGTGTAAGTTGAACAACTTTTGAAATCTTAGCAGTTGATCGATCAGCCGTGCTGCCGAAGCCTCTTTAAATGTAAATGAAGCGCAGCAACTACGATTAACGCAATTTGTAGGAGTACAGGGATGTAGAGATCTATGTAATTAGTTACAGATATAATAAAAGCACATATTACCGTGCAAAAGTCGAGGATTAATTAACTGATTATCCTGGCGAAAAAAACTACAAGAAACTATGCCATTTCAACAATATATTATGTCTTTCTACAAAAAGTTATAGTTTATTGTTAAAAATGTATACAAACACCAACAATAAGCTACTAACGCCTGCAACAGAAAATAATTAGTTGTAGGTTTTTCATAAAAATTATAAATATGTATGATAGATAAGTTTCTTTACAAAAAACCCTACGGCATTCTAAAGTCACGATAGGCTTTGATTGAAAATGGCCATAAGTAAGACATTAAAAATATCGTTCAGGTAGATTTCACCCAAAAGCAAAAGTTTTGTTTCCAACTTCTCATAACATTTTCGCGAAGTATAATTATATTATTGATAAAGTAACCGCCGATGTATTGGATAACTTTACCGGCAAAAATGGTAACTACATTATAATGACGAATTGATTTGATTGGTCCATTCTCCGAGTGATTTGAAGGGACCAATCAAATCACTCGGCTGGACGGAAAGCTCCAATAGTTGTGCGTGACCGTCAATTGACCGTCGCTGCATATCGCCCGTTACATCGCTAACCTAACGCCCTCGAATCCGCACCTTTGCGAATTCACCTTGTCATTGGGATTTTGTGCATGTGTTTTTACAAGACTCCCGCGCGAAAACTCCACTCGATAATTGCACTACAAAGCGATCGGGACGAGACGAAAATTCGTCAGTGCATCCTTGTATTCGAATGCGAATGGTAAACTTGTTGCAATGGCAACGATAGAATTGCCTTTTCCGAATACGAGCCAACCGGGGAAGATATTGAAGTGGCGAGTAAGCAAGGGTACGATGGTATCCGTCGGTCGGATATTGTTACTGTATCAAAACGTCGGAAGCGAAAACACCGATGCCACCGAGAAGAAACTTCGGGCAACGCAATTCGGACGTGTTACAAAGCTGCACGTCAAGGAAGGCGATACCATACAACCCGGGTACTACAAATCTTTCTTAACCTCAAATTTTTTGTACTTCTATACATTATTTTATGTCTCTATGAACAATGAATTTGCACATTACGCTTCGACTGTTGGTCGATGCTTCTATGAATTTTATATTTGTAAGGTAAAGAGAGGATACAGCGAGGCTCGTTTATCGACACCAGATATTCTCCGATATGGATCGACGTCAAAACACGATTTTTGCGCGCCATTTTACGTCGCACTGTAATACGGATTTTAACTATTTGAAAAGTTATGTTTACTGTCCATTTGGTTTATGGGGAAACGATATAAGTAATTAATTTGAAAAGTGAAACTGTTGGGACATTATTAATATTATTGGAACACAGTAAAATGTTTGTTCTTTTCATTTATTTTTTTAGCACAGAACTTATCCGGCTCCACAAATTTGTGATCCGTTAAGTCACAGTCAGTTTTTGCCAGTGTTTTCCATCCTCGCGCGATGATCTTTATTATTTTATGTGTTATAGTTACATTGTAATTCTCATTATATTTAAACATAATTGAAAATCTCATTTTTATGTTTGAACGTAATGGAAAATAGCATTTCGTTGTAACATCATTGAAAATCTCATTTCGTCCTAACATAATTGAAATTCTCATTTTATTCAAAACTGCTACACGGATTGTCATAAAACGTTATCTATATGCAAAAAATGTTATATAGAAAATATGTAAATTTTGGAGGATTGGTAGTTATTTTTGGTACAACGAAAAAAAAAAGAAATACATGAATCCCCATATAATTTTTAAATCTCAATTGACCCTTGCTAGATTCAATATCAAACATTATTTTTTCTTGTTCAGTGTATAAAGACTCAGCCGCAAATCTTATTTTTTCTACAAGTTGGAGCAATCGCAGACATTTAAAAAAATTTCAACATTTTTTTTAACTTTCCTCAACTTCCATAAATTTATACAAAAACTACCCTGGTCGCGCATACTCAGACGCACTCATACGCACATAGAGACATTTTTCTTAATGTGATTTGCAGGCCTTTGTGGCTATTATAAGCCCTCTGGCATTAAAATAAAAATGATAATAAAAAAATCCTCACAATCGTAAAATTTACATTGTGAGAAAGCAAATAAAAAAATGTATCGTATTTATCACATCGCAAGATATCAAATTTTGTTAAAGCAAAAACTCGCCGTAGCCTCTGCTTTAAACAAATCTGTTTTGTATTCTTTTCTTTTTATGATGTTTCGAATCGTTCAGTGTCACCATAGCAATTTAGTGTTACAGACAAGTGTATCTGTCATTGGTGGGATGTAAGCATCCAACGGTGATGAAAGATCTGTGTGCAGAGTGCGGAGCAGATCTCCGCGAAGAAGTTTTGATCAAAGATGGCAAGAAAGAGCCTGTTACAGAGGCGAGTGTACCAATGTTGCACAGTATACCGGAGCTCAAAGTATGCCCGGAATTGGCGGAAAAAATTGGAAAGGAAGACGAGCAGAGATTGCTGCAAGATAAGAAATTGGCATTGCTAGTTGATCTTGATCAGACCATTGTTCACACCACTAATGACAATGTTCCGGTCAATATGAAGGTCGGTACAAGGGGAATCCTCATTGGTATTCCAGCTTTATATATACAGCAATTGGAAGCTATGAAATTGCAAAATTGTTTCCAAAATTCTATTTTTTTATGATACACAAGGATAATGTCGGTTTCGAATGTGTCGAAATTCAGGATAGATATGTGTTGAATCTATCTAAATCCTGAAGCGACTTTACCGTTAAAATCATGTGTCGATATGTCCCATTCAACATCCTTATGTCCAGAGTTTAAATAAAGCGAACATTTTATTTGCAGGATGTGTTTCACTACCAATTGTACGGACCGAATTCGCCTTGGTATCATACTCGGCTGAGACCAGGCACGAGGCATTTTCTCGCGGAGATGAGTAAACTATACGAACTTCACATTTGTACATTTGGAGCACGAAATTACGCTCACACTGTAGCGGCGTTGTTGGACAAAGAGGGAGCTCTGTTTTCCCACCGCATTTTATCCAGAGACGAGTGTTTCGATCCGGCATCAAAAACAGCAAATCTTAAGTTAGTTCAATTACAATTTTTATACACATGTACGATATAACAAGTTACTGAAAGAAGTAATTGTTATGCAATTTTTTGACATATGTTGAACAAAAAACAAAGCGAATAACTTTCGGCATTCTTGAAAAAAAGGAGATGTATTTTTGTCATCGACCTTCACACTGCACCTTAAAAATATATATTTTTGTCTAGAGCGTTATTCCCCTGCGGAGATGACATGGTGTGTATCATAGACGACCGGGAAGACGTGTGGCAAGGATGCGGCAATTTAGTACAAGTCAAGCCTTACCATTTTTTCCGTCACACCGGTGACATTCACGCGCCACCTGGTTTGGAAAAACGCGATGAGCCAGATGTTCCAGAATTGACGGTGAAAGAAGACAAAAAATACTTGGGAGTCAAGGGAACCAATGAAAAGGAAAACGGCACAGTGGATGATGAAAACGAGAGTGAAAATGTCGATAAAGATAACCGAAGCGTCGATGAAAAGATCGAAGAAAAGTCGAAGCTTGAGCCGCAGAATAGTAAAACCGAAGACGAAACGAAGATTGAGGAGAATTCGTCGGTACAGAATTCCGAGGATGTGAAGGCAAATGATGATAAAAAAGGCGGAGAATCGAAAGATGAGGAAAGGAAGGACAAGCCACCTTCCAACGTGAAGGAAGAGGAATCGCTAAATCAAGAAGATCAAGACGATTATCTGTTGTATCTCGAAGATATATTGCGTAGAATTCATGCGGAATTTTACGAGCACATTGATCAGCAAAAGGGACGAAAGTCTCTGAGGGAAATAATACCTCGGGTGCGGGCGTGCGTTCTTAAAGGACTGCACTTAACGTTCAGCGGTTTGATACCGACTCATCAGAAGCTTCATCAAAGTCGGGCTTACAAAGTTGCGAAAGCATTTGGCGCTGAGATAACTCAAGTAAGAAGATAAATTAGTTTACAAACAAAAAAATCGCTTTCCGACATTTTGCTACTCTTCTATTAAGAGTATGTGAAATACGAAGGTTGGTTATGCAAAAGAGAAATCAACTTGTTTTTGACTGGTGGTCGCATGTACGATCGAATGAGAAAATTCATCGAAAGCAAATATTGTGCCAATTTTTGCTGAGATTTTTCTTTTGACCGATCGTTTTTTCAAAGTTTACTTGTTTCCTGTTTAAAAAAGTAAGGTCACACCACTCGCAATTCCCCTATATAAACATGAGGTATTCCATACCAAATCTGAAAAAAATAGGAAAAAAATTCCCAAAAATGCAGTGTTGCATCTAAAACAATATCTGAGTGCTTTTGAGAGTTAGTTCGGTCATATTAAAACATCACGGGCCGAATCCAAGATATGAAGGATCAGACCCAGGTCGATTTCGTATGAAATACCTCGTATATAAATATAGTGGAGATTCAATATATAA
Source organism: Ichneumon xanthorius (assembly GCA_917499995.1). NCBI lineage: Eukaryota > Metazoa > Arthropoda > Insecta > Hymenoptera > Ichneumonidae > Ichneumon > Ichneumon xanthorius. The sequence goes on along the minus strand of OU824205.1, from coordinate 10,201,858 downwards.
AACAATAGAGCCATGATTAATTAGTTTTTACATTTCTTGGCATTTCTTTTCTGGATTATATCATAAAGAACGTTTTACTTACAATGACTTTTTTCACAGGATTTAACGGATAAAACGACTCATCTAGTGGCAATAAAGCCAGGAACCGCAAAGGCAAATACGGCGAAAAAGAGTAAAGGCATAAAAATTGTAAATCCCGACTGGCTATGGGCAAGCGCCGAACGTTGGGAACGAGTGGATGAAAGACTCTTTCCCCTTACCGCACAGGTATTATATTGTCTCTTATCGCGCAGGTATTATCTGTCCTACCTCGTTGAGGTTTTTATTTTTCCTTTTCTTTACTTTATAATTTTACCTTCACCGTACGTACATTTTATAAATTAACTTATCTTTTTTGCTCAATGTTTTACTTTACTTTTTTCTAATTTCCTTCCATTCAATAATCAGTACGAAAATAATAAATGTATGCGCATTTAGGCAAGAGCATCGAGAATACCGCCGCCCCATTGTAGCAGTCCGGACCGAATAGAAGAATCGCAAGATGAGAAAAACGACAGCTTCGCCGATAGTATAAATCCACTAATGTCATTCACCGCCGAGGAGATTGAAAATATGGACAAAGAAGTCGAGGAGGACATGAGTGATCAAGAAAACGATTGTTTGCCTGTGGAAGCTGACGAATTCAGCAACAAAAGACTGATTGGCGACAGTTCTGACTCCAATTCCGACAGCGGCAAGTTTTATTTGTGGCGGGATGGAAGCAGCCCTAAAATGTTGAATACATTTTTCTCCGCAACGGTTCTATAAAATGAACAACGTGGGGCTCACTGCTTTAATCAAATCCATAGTGAGTCCCAGAATCCGTTTTTTTATTTTATAAAACCATTTCGGAGAAAAACATATTCGGAATATTTTGATGTTACGTATTTTAACGCGCTGCGGCTTCGGAATTATCACCTTAAGGGGAGCTCCGGTATAAAGCCGCGGATAGCGCTTCATTTTCCGTCCAATTTTTTTTCGAAGCCCATTTGATTTTGACAATTTGGATGAGCGGCGAACCGTTTACGTCCGTTAATCATTACTCCACTCATTCGGATTGCCTGCATCAACTGCCCAAAATCGGTTTCTGGTGGCGTGGAAGGTTTTAATAAGGTGTGCAATAAGGGTACATTTTTTTTAACAGATCCATCGACCAAAAAACGAAGAAAAATTGCGCAAGACAGCACCACCGATGATTCGTCGGATGAACGAGATAAATATGGCAACGATGACGAAGACGGCGACGACGATGACGATCTTGTCGTGAGATTCAGAAGAGGTGAAAACTTACCGGACGATCTTGATCTTGGGGATAATTCACAAGATTCCATAGGCGATGGGCCAAGCGACGAGGTCGACGACAGAGAATGGAACGCTATGGGAGCCGCATTGGAACGAGAATTTTTATCCGAATGATCGAGCTGATTATGGAACAACAAATTCCCAGTGTTTGCCATTTCGCCGGCTCGAACAACCCCATTGAAATACAAAGACGGGCAAGAATCTAAGGTTTTTTTTTACTCACTTGAAAATTGTAATATTGATTTGTACGTGACTAATCACTGAGCTTACAATGAATGACTTACATGACGAAAAAAACATGTAACGTAACAAAAATGTACTTAAAAAATTATTCCGCGGAACTGTAAAATTTAGTTTGCCCGATCGAGTTGAAATTGTATATTAATTAGCATCGCTATTTGGCCACCGTGCTATATCAAATTTCAATAAAATGTTTGTAAAACAGATTAATGTTAATTTGGTAAGTATGAAAAATGCTATTCTTAACGCTGGTTCATTGTAATTATCTATTCTTTGTTAAATGAATATGGGATGATACAATTTTATTTTTATTTTCAATTATATGGCATGTGGAATATCTCTGTCAGGATCGTCGTGGAACTTTATGACTCCGGTTTTGTGACTGAAGTCTCTTTTTCCTCGCGTTTTACCTCGCGGAGGTTCTTTGTCGTAATCGAAGGCCTCCGTCGATTCTCCGTACATCTGGTTAATCATCTTTACGTCCTCTCTGTTTGTTAAAAAATAATAATACATTTGTTAGCTTAGAGAGACGTGGAAGACAGCAGCACTGTTTTAGTGATACTAATGCGATAGTCAATATTTTGGCCAATATACGGTAGGGTACACCGGCCAATGAATGGACAGCTATCAGACGAAAAAGCCAGTGAATAGACGATTTTTATGCACGTGCTTTTATGGAGTGTCCATTCATTGGCTGGTTTACGCTATCACTTGAAGTTTCGAAGGAATTTGCTCGTCAGCGTAATGAGTTCGAGCTCTGGAGCTCGAACTCTGGGGCTCGAAATTGGGCCCTGTTTTTCTTAGACTCGCGATATAAAAAAAACTAAGTTAATCTTTTCAAATTGGAATGTACAAATGGTCAGACTATCGTGCGAGAATAGATTAAAAATTCGTCCAGTTCATATTAATATATAAAAGGAAAAGAAGAGCTCAATTAAGTTAGTGCGAAATACCGTCGTCGGTAACAAAATTTGTAACGAATTCCATTGTGAGATCACAAACATTGAGGAAATAACGAAAAACACAAGTTGGTGTTTAATCGAATGACGATGGTACCGAAAAATTGACAAAAGTATTGTTTGTTGTCGGTAAGACAACAAAGATCATATAAAAAAAGTCCAAACTACTTGAATTTTTAAATGTAACTTTAGAGTCACGTTCAACAGGAATGCGAAAAACGTTTGGTGAAGTTCGCGAGTTTCGGACAATTCTATAGTTGAAACCTGCACGTACCTGAATTTTCCTACAACGACCTTTTTGCCAGTTATAGGGTCAGTAACGTCACCGAAAGGATAAACAACTTTGACGACCTGTGAGTTGAAAAACCGAGGAAAAAAATGTCGATTAGCAAGAATGTGTCGACGATTATAAAATAGCGGAGTAGCCGTACCTTGTGAGTAAGGAGTGTAGTCAATTTTTCGGGCAAAGTTTGTATCAATACTGTGTCGCCTGTTTTGCATGACTTCTCTGGATCGTGGGCAAAGACGAATTTGTAGGTTGGAAAGTACTGGAAAAATAACGATACATAACCTCGAAGAGTCGTTGCATAGCTTTTTTGAAATTAAGTTTAAGTTTATGTCATACCATGCAAAGATTTTTATCGAGTTCGAGCTGCTTTATACGAATCCTGGTGGCGTTCCGTTTGTGACAGGGCATGCATTTACCCAAATAATACGTTAATGCCCGGGCTCCTCGAGATCCGGCGTTAGCCATGCCCGCCATGTTTGGCCTACTTGTAACAACGAATCTATGTTCGGTGCTTCGAGCCTTCGCCAACCACATTTGGGTAGCGTATGTTCGTCCTGCCGCAGCGCTTACAGAAAAAAAAATCGAGATTTTCAGATAGCCTCCTCGTATAATGCACGATTGTGCACAGAGCTTCTATTAAAAACGGATATTCTGTGATTATTTGGATTTTTCGTAGAGGAAGCATTGTCAATCAAAGAAGATGAGTGCATTCCGTTGCTGGCCGTGAGGCCGCAACGTGTGACTTTCACATCCCATTTGTTTTGGTTGTGTCGAGAATTTACTGAGGTAAAATTACGCATTTCACTAATTGTCACTATATTCTTTATGGAAGAACGTTTCTTTGTGTTGGGTTTCCGGACGTGGTCAGATGAATAAAAATGGGAAACCTTTTTTTTGCATTCTAGCATATGCAAAACGTGTTTCCAGACCATAATCTAAGAGTCCAATATTTTTTTTTATTTATACTTTTTAATCACAATACTTGCTCTCCTTACATTCTTTGTACGGGACGAGAAAGTGCGATACAGTAGAACCTTGATTATCCGAACCTCGATCATCCGAATCATCAATAATCCGACCGATGAGTCCGTTGGTCCGAACGCTCGGTTATTCGATCGTTAGCGTGAAATATTGTACATTGTTACTCGCCGCAGCGGAATCTGCGCTCGTGTTCAACCGTGTTGAATCGCGGTTTTCCTTTTTCAGTGTCCATCCGCTCGCACACTGGCTTTCCCGAGCAGTTTCAACCAACCCAGTAGAGTTGGACAGCGCGCGTCAGAGCTTAGTTTTAATACCAAATCGGTCGAATCGCCTTAAATACGTAGTTAATCCTAAAGCGGCTTCGAGATTTCGCTGCCCAAAAGCGCCTACCTAGCGTTCGGTTATTAAAAATGGACGACTTTATTTCACAGAACCCTTGAAATAAGACTTTGATGTTAGAATATTATTAAAAATATGCTTTAAGAGTTTCGTTTATACTGTTGTTTCATTCATATGTTTTATTTGTGTACGTGATATAATGGTGTTAAAAAAATGCGTTTTCATTGTCCGAATTTTTGATTATCCGAACTAGTTCCAATAATCAAGGTTCTACTGTAATGGCGTTTAGATTTTTTAATAGTCACCGCATCGAACATCGTTTTATCGTTGAAATTAAAAGATTTAAACACTAAAGAAGTAAACAACATTTTGCTGTGTTCCTTTTTTTTTACCAAAATTCATGCCAAGCATCCACAAATAACTTGTGTAAAAAAATTTCAGATCAATAGCACTAAGATTGTGCAAAAAAAAAAAAAAAAAAAACATCGCACAAATATAAAGAAGGAATGAAAACAGCAATAACTTTTAAGTCCCTTTGCCGTTTCTGTCCAAATTCAATACCGAGCAACTTTAGCAAACTTCACCTAGATGAAAAGTTTCAGTTCGTTCGGTAAAAATTTGCGACCGGTAATCTTCTTACCGGTATCGATACACTTTTGGCATAAACACGTCAACGAGACATTTTTTTCTGAACGTGACTTTAAAAAATATTTTACAACATTTCGAACGCGCTTACGTGAAAAACCCCCGAACACATAATTCACGAAAACCCAGCCTTGTTTTCGTGAATAACATGCATAGACACGAGGAAGTGAAATTGAGTACTCGGCGTCGAGACGCCGAAGCGTCCCGAAATTTCGAATACGCCTAGCGATCTATTATTCCACAGTGGCTTTCGCAATGTGCCCGAGTAAATTGCAACTTTCATTCCGCTTCGTTTGTAGAGGAAAACCGCTTATGGTGTTCCACCTTCGTCATAGTCAGGCCGCACAGATTGGTGTGGAAGCGAGAGTAAGTGTTCGAGTGGGGGGGATGTTTTACGGAGATAGTTGCGGAGTGTGCGAGAGGAGGCGATGGGACGCTCACAGCCACGAGGTGTACGGGGACGATGCGTCTGTTTCCATGGCGACTGCAGACGTCGTTGGTGGCGGTGCACGTGGGATGGTTCGCCTTGTGCGAACGTCCCCTTCGTTTCGCGGAGCGGGCAGAGCGAGGGTCGTGAAACGAAGGAGCGACCGAGTGAGGCTGATAAATAGCGCGCGGGGGAAAACAGGGAAAGACTTCGGGTGAACGAGGAGCGGAGTCAGAGTGAAAGCCGAGGTGAAAGCGGAAGGGAGATTCTTTTTTGTACAGAGCCGGAGAGACCCGCTTGAATTGGGAGCTCGAACGACATTTCTATACTCCTGATCATCGAGCCGCGCAGACTCCTTGTAATCTTGAAACACGTTTCCTATCTACGCTTTCCATCGCCTCTGACTCACTTGTGCGAAGGTCGATTCGGTTCTGTGAGGGCCTTGCATACTGCTATGAGAAAAAAACGGATAGTAGAGAGGGATATCGACAGCTACGACGCCTGACACCCAAAGTTAGAGAGGTGTAGGGCAAGGTTTCCGAATGTTTATTATGGTGTGTCGGCATCTGGGGAAAAATGTTCGACAAGAGAACATTTGTTCTCTTTGTTTTTGTTTTTGAGAAATTGCCGATAGTTGTGCAGACTTGTTTTGTGAAAATTAATTGGAAATACTTAAGGATTTATTAGGACGATTAGTGGAGCCGGGCAACTGACCATTGGGAGCTTTGCAGTTGCTGTCGGTTGAAAGTCCCTTTTTGGATGGAAATGAAGGATTTCCGGCACAATGCTGGATGCTTTCTGTCACTGGGAAAACTGACCGGATATCTTAAAAGCAACCCTTTCGTTCCATGGTTGGAAATGAGTTGTCACGGTTGGGTTTTTTTTACTGATCCCCCTGGTTATTTTTCAGTTGCTTCAAAATTCGCCCAAAGTTAGAGAGGTACAGGGCAAGGTTTCCGAAAGTTTATTATGGTGTGTCGGCATCTGGGGAAAAATGTTCGACAAGAGAACGTTGTTTTGGAGAAATTTCCGATAGTTGTGCAGCCTTGTTTTGTGAAAATTAATTGGAAATACTTAATGATTTATTAGGACGATTAGTGGAGCCGGGCAACTGACCATTGGGAGCTTTGTAGTTCCCAGGTAGCACAAAAAAATTAATGATCAGAAAGTGATTTAAATGGGTTACATATGTCCGTCCGGATGTTAACTATAAGCTATCCTATGTCCAAAAGTTAACTTTTTGAATGGGAGGTAACTTTCGGATACCGTCCAGACGGACATATGTAACCCATTTAGATCACTTTCTGATAACTAATTTTTTTGTGCTACCTGGGTTGCTTTCGGTTGAAAGTTCCTTTTTGGGTGGAAATGAAGGATTTCGAGCACAAGTGTTGGTAGCTTTCTGTCACTGGGAAAACCGACCGGATATCTCAAAAACAACCCTTTCGTTTTTTCGGTTGATTGCCGGTTTCCTCTCTTGTGAGAGAAACACGGTATAAGTCGTCTTTCATAAGACGATTTATACGTAAAGTCGGAAATTGATTACAGCTCTACTTTCTTTCATGGACATATTTCATTCATGAACTGACACCTATTATTAAGGTCTTAGATCGTCACACATGGTTTACACCGCGATGTTTATTTGGCCTTAAATGAACATCCCATTTTTACGATTTATGATAAATCCTAAAAATGATATGTATAAAAGTTTGAACCACAATTCCTCTAGGAAAGTCGTTTTTTCGATGCAGCATCAAAAAGCAACCGAAATTGGTTAAATTTTTCGGTCGCTTATGGGTTGTGTCAGTGTTGCTTTGCGACAGAAAATAACTGCGTGACGATGAAACATCTACTACAAAAACAACCGCTGCTTTTTGGTGCTCGGGATTCAAAGCCGGATCAGATGGTTACTAAGCAAGAACGTCAACCACTGCGAAATCCTCACCCATATGTTTCTATCATTCGAATCAACTGCATATATGCAAATGCTTGAACCGCCTCGTAGTTTTCGATCGTTATTTGCTTCCAGGTAACTCCGGTTCCACCATAATGGTGAACTGCTTTTTAGGCGCTTGGGAAGACCTGCGATTGGGTTAGGAGGAGGATTGGCTGAACAAACAGTGTCCTCGATAGCTTTACATATATTGTCGTACCGTGTAATTGGGTCTAGGTGCACCCAGAAAAAAAATTTATTTGATGGCCACCGTTTATTAATATTAAGTAAAATATTTATTTCATTTAAGTAACTATTTACTTAATTTAAATAAATATTCAATTAAATTACTAAACTAAACTAACTAACCAGTTAAAACTATTATTTAAAAAAAAAACGTGTATAAAACTATGTAAAAGGGGCTGGACCCCGTAAATAAATAAATAAATAAATAAATAAATAAATAAATAAATAAAATAAATATTATACTTAATCTTAATAAACAGTGGCCGTCAAATAAATTTTTTTCTGGGTGTGAGAGAGGAGGAATTTCGTCGCCGAGGAAGGTTTTTAAGTCCCGCCAATTGATGTTTTCGAATGGGTAGCGGTGAGAACGCGGCGATATTACAGAATGAGAAATACCGATAAGGATAGAGATAGCGTAATGATCGCTGCCAATTGCATCTAACTCAACATACCGCGTTCAAAGAAGAAGATTTGGAAAGACCGACGTGAGATCTATCGCTGTGGGGTTGCGATCGGCAGGAGTAATGAGAGTCGGAAAGTCGTCGTTAAGACATGGGCGATTGTAGCTTAGAAGTGAGACTGATAGAGCGGAGCCCGAAGACGAATTGACTGCGCAGCCCCAAGAGGTCTGACGAAAGTTAAATTCGCCTGCTATGAGCCGATTGTTAGAGAAATGAAAAGAGTCAAAGGGGCGTTTCCATGTTGAGCTTGAAGTCTCAATTTTCATCCCAGGTAGTGAATCGTGACATCATGAGGAAATACAGGGAGGTCATGTGTCGGCAAGCTTGCTGCGAAACAGCAACCGATACACTTCGATAGCTATGAATATCTTCACGCGCGACTTGCAACGCCATCCGGAAAGTGAAACCTTTGCACTGGAAGGGCGAAAGGCCAGGTCCTTCGGCAGGTAGTGTGGCACCTCGGGGAACCTTATCTGGTTCCCGAGACATCAACTTATCCACTTCTCCACGGTATGTTTCTATTGCAACGCAAACGTCCCAGTACACGTGGGGCTTCGCGTCCTCGTAACTTCCTGCAATATTGGCCTGTAATATTCCGAGGCAAGTGCCATTTTTGTAGTAGATGTTTCAAAGTCCAGATCCCATTGGGACAATTTTTTCGGAATCGACAATTTTTGCCCACTGACCTTAACACTTGTTAGGGGCTGAAAATTGGAAAATTTAAAACCTGTGTCATTCGTGCAGAAATCCATTATACTGAGAAAAAGTTACATAGTACAAACAACAATACTGACTTTTTAACATAAAAAATAGTTCCCAAGGGTCTTTCTGGTCTTTCTTTTATAGTTACGACAATGCCAAAAAATCATTGAATTCATTCTATCACAAAACTACCTACACAGACGTTCCCCCTGGGAACGTTTCGTTATAGTGAGAAATACAATCCTTGTTCCCAGTCCACAATCAATAAAGGATGGAAAACGGAACCGATGTGGTTAAATTATAGAAACAAAACGTCGACATCGTCTACACGAAAGGCATCGTTCGTTTAGAAGCCCTACCACTTTTTGTTTCTTCTGACTCCAACATTCCTACGCAAGTGCCATTCCAGTAGTACAAGTGGAGTCTGCGACCGACACTGCTCGGAACCTTTTCCGCGAAATGCCATTGTTCAATCTTCCTGCACGTCCCACCCATCCGTGAATACTTCTCTATACATACAAATAAACAAATTTCCGTCTCGTGAGCGTAATTCCGTTCAATATTTGTCGTGCACCCCTCGCTCCCGTCGTCCTTTATATACGATATACTTTCGTCATATAACTTTTCGTTTGTTGCCCGGAGCTTTAGAAGCGCGAGCTTTATAAAGTCGCGCGAGCTGTGCAGCACGGAGACATTGTCGGAACAGCGTCGCTGTCGTCTTTGCTGCTTTTTACAATCCGTACAACTCATCCCCCATGGCCACCTCGCGGACCGGCGTCTCAACGAGTTATTAATGCTTCGCTCCTTATAAAGTAGTAAATTTCAGTCCCGCGCCGGTGGGTGGTCAGCGCTGGAGTGAGCGAGGGGGTGAGATAAAGAGAAATGTCTTGGATAATGGGTCTGCTGAGCCGCGATAGAGCTATAGAGCGAGGCCGCTGTATCCGCGCCACTAAGGAGTCTCCGGCGTGTCGGACGTATAAAATTACATCGTTCCGACGGAGATGTTAATACATCGGGCCGAAGTTTACAGCTGCTTTAACAAGCGGGCGCCGATGTATTTTGTGTAACGAATATCGATCGTCGAGCGGCGTGACGAGCCGATGAGCGGGACATTTGACGGGCGGAGAACTCTTCTTCTTCTTCTTCTTCAATTTGACTGGGCTCCCGGAGCTGGAGACCAGTCTGGGCGGAGAACTCTGATGGACAAGCGCCACGAAATGTAGCGATACTGGCGCGATTTTTGCAACATGTGCGGCACGTGTCGCAATTATCGCGCCAAGTGATACTTCTTGGGCCGCTTGTCTATCCGGGAAATGATCGACTTCCTGAGTAGAAATTTTCGAGTGTTAGATCGGGAACTGATAGGGACCTGATAAGGCCTGATAAGGGCCTGATAAAGGCCTGATAAGGGCCTGATAAAGCCTGATAAGGCCTGATAAGGGCCTGATAAAGCCTGGTAACACCTGATAAGGCCTGATAAGGGCCTGATAAGGGCTGACAAGGGCCTGATAAGGCCTGACAAGGGCCTGATAAGGCCTTATCAGACCCTATCAGGGCCGGATGTAACGCTCGAAAATTTCTAGTTGGGTTCACAGCGATCGGGGATTTTACGGAGTCTTTTTCGGGTCTCGAAGATGAAGACGCATCGAGGGTTGCGGAATTATTACGACTTCCTATTCGTGCTGAATAACGTTTTGCCTCTCGGTCTTTTGGTTATCCGTGTCCCTTTTTATGTATCGGTATGTATCGGTTGTATAGGGGAGGGCGGGGCAAAATGGCACACCGGGGCAAAACGGGATAATGAGACAAAACAGAATTCTCCAATAACTTTTGGATGGTGGCCATGGTGGTGCGTGGAGAAAATCGGAATAATGAGACAAAACACAATTCTCCAATAACTTTTGGATGGTGGCCATGGTGGTACGTGGGGCAAGACGGGTTTGAAAATCCGGATGTATCGTTGGGACAAAATGGGGCATCCAAAAATTATTGGAAAATTGAGTTTTACCCTCACCGTCCCGTTTTGCCCCGCTGTGCCATTTTGCCCCGCTCTCCCCTAGTAAGACACGATTTGTGCGATCCCGATGCCTATCTAGGCCTAATTGACCACCGTTATTACTGTGGCCATGTCACCCGCAGTATTCGGGTGAGACGGCCGATCGCAAATATTTATTTGTAGATCTACAATTAAATCACGAATCGAAAATATCGAAACTTCTGAGTGAATTCCTTCAGTTTGAAGTTTCTAGAGTTTGTTGCAAAAAAAAATGTTAAAGTTTAAAAAATGTTGAACCTCCAATTTTCGTTGTTTAAAAACCATCGTCATATGACCCCGACTTACCCTATTTGCCTCACGCCCAGTCAACCCGAGCATAGCTTACTCGTGTGCAGTTGAAACGACCGCCCAGTCGGCCGTAAACAACCGATTCGGTGCACCGTTCCGGCGTGTAGTAAACGGGCTAAAAATTTGTTGCCTATAATGAATGAGAAACGAATTCTGGAGTCATAGACCGTGAAGTCAGCACGCCAGATTCGATTTTTGCGGATAGTGTCGAATTTGGTAAAGCAGCCGATCTATCCGTCAGCCGGTTCTTCTTGTACTCCGTTCATCCCGATACTTTTTCTACGACCATCGCACCGTAGCATATCTATGTGTATATATATATGGATACATATATATATATATATGTGTTTGTGTGTGTATGTGTGGGTGTATATAAAGTATCTCCATAAAGCTTCCAGGCGAAGATCAATACGTCTTTGACGTCGTCTTCCACCCAATGACCAGATGGACATTTGCTCTGCTTGTGGACCTTTTATCGTTTCGTTTTTTTCCTTTTTCACGGTCCTTTTTCTCTATCAACCTTTCCTTTCCACTCGATCTCGACTCCAAGTGTATCAGTCATCTCGTAGTCTCGAACAGATATGGTCATATATGGTCATTTTTTTGGTGCCAGGAACCCGATCAAATTCGACAGTCCGGATCCTGGTGTTGAATTTGAACAAGCTTATTTTTGCAATTTTTCTATGAAGGTTGAATGGTGTTTATCGGTAAAAATAAGATATTTACGTTTTTTTTTGTTAGCATTATATGTGTAACGAAACACATACGTTTGTGGATAAAGTAAAAATAATGCATCGCCTTAAAACGGTAAAACAAAAATGATGGTCTCACAGTTGAATTTTTAATACGGCATGTCGCATGTCAGCTAGTGAAACGGAGCAAAGCGCTAGCGCGCATCTCGTGGCAATTTTCGAGAAAAACACTCCGAAAAAAGCGGCTATCACTTATGCAGTAGTCACTTTTATATCCTATTACCAAAGCCAGCGTGACCGAGTGGTTACGGTGTCGGGTTCCTCCGCTGCCGGAATGGGTTCGATTCTCGTGAAGTTCGTTTTTAAAGTTTTTTTTTCTTTATCCTCTATTTACGCTACGACTGTGAAAGATAAGTTATTTTAAGCAAAAACTCACAATTTAAATCAATTTATAGCAACATTTTTGTCAGATTTTCGATCGGATATGGTTCTATATCTCTATGTGATCCGACCGTATTTGGTCAGATATGTGATCAGATCTGGCTCTTTCTTTTATCTGATAAGATATGATCAACGAGATTTGATCCATATATGAGCAACCAGATGTGATCCATAGATGAGCAACCGGATCTGATCCATAGATGATCAACCAGATCTGATCCATATATGATCAACCAGATCTGATCCATATATGATCAACCAGATCTGATTCATATATGATCAACCAGATCTGATCCATAGATGATCAAGCAGATCTGATCCACATATGATCAACCAAATCTAATTCATAGATGATCAACCAGATCTAATCCATAGATGATCAACCAGATCTGATCCATATATGATCAAACAGATCTGATCCACATATGATCAACCAAATCTGATCCACATATAATCAACCAGATCTGATCCACATATGATCAACCAAATCTGATCCACATACGATCAACCAGATCTGATCCATATATGATTATGCACGATCAACCAGATCTGATCCGTATATGATTATGTACGATCAACCAGATCTGATCCATATATGATCATGTACGATCAACCCGACCTGATGCATATATGATCATACATGATCATCTGTTCCCCGGATGGATATCATCAGTTTCGCTAGGAAGATGCTGCGGAATAGTGATCGGCGCATCAAAATCCATGTCTCATCAAAATGCAAGACGCGTGAAATTATAAAACCGTCCAAGGTAAACCTCGGACGACTTTCCACTAGAAAGCACAAACCGTCAGCAAGCCATGTGAAAATCTCGATCTCCACCTTTTCTTTACTTTACCTTTCACGAATGGACATTAGCTTCGATTGATCTATCGCTGATCATCACCATCATCCGCCTTCACCATCAATTCCATCGATCGCGCTACTTGTCCATCTCCTCAAGGTCACCGACCCTAAAAGATCCTTTCAACATCCCCGCCTCTTTATTCAATTTGTACCGCAGGCCTTGCGAAATCGCCTTTTTAATGAAAGAAGAATACAGCTGTTGCCCCATCCCACCACCACTATAATCTTTGATGTCTTTCTAATATACCTCAAACCCCCGGATAGCCGAGTATACCTGAAATACGGAATACACTATATAACCGTAAATAGACGATTCCCAGTGTGTACGTCGCGTGGGTACGGGCTACGTCGGATGGCTGCTGCGTGAGTTAGTCTGCGAAGAACGGAGGGTACAGGGAGAGTGGGTGCGCAGAGACCGTGGTCTAGGCAGGAAGGGTGTCGCGCGCGGCGGGGTGGCGGCGCATGGCGCATGGAGCAGGGGTTGCAACGGATTCGGGTGGGGGCGGGGAGGGGGGGGGGTCGGCTTTCCCACACATCCAATGCTCTTCTCGTATACCGATACCCGGTGGATATCCACCTTCGCACGAATCACGAGACCCGGCGTTGGTGGTGGAGGAGCCGCGTTGGTGTTGGTGATGGTGAATCCTTCCAAACTCCAACGTTACCCGACTCAGTTCCGAAAACCGAGCCGAGACGAAAGCACAGTGCGAGTCGCGCGCGCGCACTATTCGCTTTCATCTTACGCCTCGACGGTATCCGCGGAACTTTGTCAGATATCGCGCAATTGTCGACCCCCTTATGGGACAATTCTCGTCCCTTGCGAAAACCTGTTCATCCGTTCGACTTCCGTGTGACCGAATTGTCGCGTGTGCTTTGTTGTTTTTTTAGACTCTCGTTCACGTTGATTTGTAATTGTCACAGCGGTCGCGCGAAGGAACCACGTCCGTTCGATAACCCTGTGGATTTTATAGTGACGCTGGTTTAGCGGCGATAGGATTTAACTAGAGTTGCAACGGATGACGATAGTTGAGGACGATCTAGGATTTCTTGAAGAGGAGGCAACGCAATCCGGTCCGTGTGTCTGATCCGCTGGGCAGGCGGTGCACGTTGACGCTCGTGGTAGGTTGTCCCTGTGATGTACTATGTACGACCGCGTTACGGTCTCGTGTGGAATACAAACGGTAGGGTGGAATTGGATTGAGAGATACGTCGGGCCGAACCTGGCGAATCGGGAACAGCGAGCCGGGCTCATGTGCCAAACCCGTTCACTGCTACCCTTATCATTCGCTGGCAATGTCCGCTACTCTTCTGCCTCTACCTGTGGCGCCAGTAATTATCAATGAGTTCCAAATCGCTCGATGTTGACATCGGAGAATCGCGACCGCCTCCAACTGAATTTGTTACTCTCGATGCCTCTTCAACAACGGTCTTGCGTTCGTTGATATTCTCCGCGCGATGAATCGCACTCGCTCGCAAACGCTTCGACGCGTTCTTGATGATTTACCATCGGCTAACAAATCGCTTGCCAATCGGCTTCGATGGCAGATCGTTGGAAAGGGCATTTCTGTTAGGCTGAGTTGGGGGAATCGTCGGCAAAGATGATTCGAAAAGTATCGCTGCTTGTCTTTAATTGGAATCAATTGGTAGAAAGGTTTGTCATTAGTTTTGACTGGGAATGATTTGGCGATAGATTGGCTACATTGATTTTCAATGCGGTGTCTCTGGCGAAGAAGCTTGCGATTGAAGTAAGGACAATGAAGATATTTATATGAGGGTACTTTGTGACTGAAAGTTTAACGTAATCGGGACTGAGATCGCTGAAATCAGCGCATTGAATGAGTCGATTTTAGATGAGTTAATAATTGAGTTCGGAGGGTTTCAACAGCTATTCAAATCGTCCTATTCTGACCGGACCGCACCGGTTCATTAAGTAACGATTGATAGGTAACTTTTGAGGTATCCCAAACTGTAGAGTTATCTCCCGCAAAGTGGGATATATATTATTGGGTGGTGCGGTGAGAAACATGTATGATGCGAGAGAGATGGGAGAGAAAGGTCTAAGTCAGCCAGCTGAGTCCGGCACGCTGGGTGTTTTCACGCGTTCATTCGAATAATCGATGATATCGCTAAAATTTTTGGTAATTCAACGTTTTCTCGTCATCTTTCGAATTTAAAAAATGTCTCGTGTGAATTGCCTAACTTACACAAAAAATCCCATGACGTAGTAGATCAAATAGTGTTATAAATGTAATAAATAACACTTTTTGATCTGATAGTTGAAATATTGCACGTCATGGGATTTTTTGTGTAAGTTGGGCAATCCACACGAGACATTTTTTAAATTCAACAACAAGTGCAGTTTTACAGGTTTTACAAGTGTAGGTGTTTATGAATAACACATTCGTAAACACCTACACTTTAATGCACTTCAAACTTCAGACGGTTTTGGACTCTGTTTCAGTTTAGACCCGCATGGGTTACAAGAATAGTTATAAAAATCATCAATTTTTAAAAAATGTCACTTTACATTCTGAGAAACCCAAGAGGCAAATTATGGTCACGATTCGTATGAAAAGATGAACACGCCTATTGTCGTAAAACACAATTGCGTAATTAAATCCAAAGACCATAGCAACGTTTGAAAAGTGCGTTTAATTGAATTTTTACCAACAAAGCCAAAAGCTTAATTGCAGCGACATAACCACAGATTGAAGTTCATTAACTAATGTATCGACGGGCACGTGGGAACGCGGAATTACCGAACTGAAACCGCATTTCAAAGCTTTATTATTTCGCATATAAAATCGATAGGGCATAAAACGCTATTGAAAATTATGGAATGACCGTTATCGTTTTCGATACGTTTTTCCTCGACGAAAGGCTCAATTCTGTCGAGCATTTCGAACGGAGCGAATGTGATCGTGAATGGACTGAGCGGATGCTGACTCAACGGGCTATGAACTATGCATCGCGGCCGCGTATAGCTGTATTTACCCGGTGCGATTTCAACAGGGCTTAGCGATCGACATGATGCTCCTCCACTTTACGCTTTTTGACATATCGGAATAAAGTCTTGCTCATCGGCTGATGTAAATCGCTATCGATCCATTTGGGTCTGATATTCGTATAATCGAATTACCTGTAACGCGTCAAGCGAATATAACGCCGACCTCTCGTGGAATAATGGCAAAAAAAAAAAAAAAAAAAAAATTGGATCAACTGTGCAGTCCATCACGTTATTCGATATATCTCTCGCAGCACCCGTCCATCTGGCTTTGATCCACGTGCAAAGCAAACTCATCTGTTCCGACCGTAGAAATCGTAGTTACGCCGTTGATAGATATATGATATGTACATAGCCTACTGTATAAGCGAAACGTGAATACGTCATCGGTGTGTTTCACTAAACTGAGACAAATCGCGAGCAATATAGCGGGTGGGCAGGCGTAACGGGAGAGTGGGTTTGAGGGCAAGCATTCGTAATATTTCTGTGTTGTCGTGTGCTGATCGGGTGGCTGCCACGCATTGTTCCCATTAATTCAGCACAAACGACGGGGCTGCCGGGTGAGGGGGGGGGGGGGTCATCAATTTTACACGCTCTCTTACGATCGCTTTTTTTCGTGTTTTGCTTCCTCGTGGAGGAAACTGTGTTTGCGAAAAAAAAATTAAAATTCAGATTTTTGCATCGCTTGTTTGTGTGACTTATTTTTATTTACGAAGCTTATGTGTTTATGTAGTCGCACAGGAACCCCCGCGCACTGAGAGGATCCGACAGAAATTAGCATACATTTTGGTAAAAAATTACAGAACTTTCGGGTACGTGGGAACTGCGGCGACATCCTGGCAAAAATTCGTATTAAACTTAACACATTCTGATAGAAATTAGCGTAATTTTTGCTGTCGCAGATATTACTCGGACATCCAGTAATTTTTGCTGAAATATAAATTTTTCGTACTAGAAAATGTAGTAATCGGTGGCGTCGGGATCGCTGACCGTTTGTTTTAGGTTCGTCGGTTATATCGGTAGGGGAGAGCGGGGCAAAATGGAACAGTGGGGCAAAACGGGAAAGTAGGCAAAACGCAATTCTCCAAACACTTATGGATGTGCCATTTTGCCCCATCGATACATCCGGATTTTCTGTCCCGTTTTGCCCCATTGTCCCATCCGAAAATGATTGATAAATGGTGTTTTGTCTCAGTGTTCCATTTTGCCCCGCTCTCCCCTACATTATGTCGAACAAATCTTTTTATGTATACATACGTAAAAAAATTGGATCGACGAAATTCACAGTTTTAATCCGCGGAATTCTTAGTTTTATCCATGAAATTGCGCCAACGCGACTTCTGAAAAAATTCTGGAAAAAATTACCATATTGTTGGGTAAAATGTGTCCATGGAATTGTTAGTTTTAATCCGCGAAATTCTTAGTTTTGTCCATGAAATTGTGCAAACGCGCCTTCTAGAAAAAATTACAATATGGTTGACTCAAAATTGGTCCCTTTGAAAATTTCACATATCGCTAGGGGCGGCGCTGGTTTACCAGTTGCCCGGTCAAAATTTACCATCTGACTAGGTAGTTTTTCCAAGATCCTTCTCTCAGTGCTCGGACAGTCGCGCAGACACTTTTATAATGTTTAGATGCCAGATTTTGAAGATAAACATACAATCAGTGAAACTTGACTTATTTGCAGCGTATCGAAAAATGCTACCGTTTTCTTGGGACTGGATTGGGACTTAATGTTATTGTTATAATCATCCCCTTGATAGCGTTCTCGACTAATGCAAGCGACTACTTGCCATCCGAAATTGTACGCGTAGGGGAGAGCGGGGCAAAATGGGGCAACGGGGCAAAACGGGTTTTTTGGGCAAAACTAAATTTTCCAATAATTTTTGGATCGGACAAGGTGGCAAAACTGGGCAGAAAAGCCTGATGTATCCGATAGGGCGAATTCGGGCATCCAAAAATTATTGGAAAATGACGTTTTGCCCAAAAACCCCGTTTTGCCCCGTTGCCCCATTTTGCCCCGCTCTACCCTACAGCCCAAACGCAATAGTTACGACTCGTACCTGACTGGCGGATGTTCACGGAATTATCGGAAATCACCTGCGGTTCGACTTGTTCGCGATATGGCACTGCAAAATCAAATGCTTGTAAAAAGCAGTCGCCAGATTCGGTGAAATCGTTCGGCTTGCGTGAATCGTGGCGCGGACGTGATGGATCGCGAAGCACATGATGTAACTCTGGCCCACCCCGGGAGTCCGTTCATAAATCTGTCCTGAGACTGTTCTAGGTTTTATGGACGATAAAATTTCTGAGTAGCACGGTAGCTCCAGGGTTAAAACTCGGAGTTCGATAAGCCTTTTGATGCTCAATAATTGGGCTGTCTTCCATCCGTTTCTTCTGCCCTTTAAATCCGGCATCACAAAAGTGGCGACAGCCGTCACAGTCGGGTCTCTCAGTCAGAGTAACTTTTACGACACCGCCGTAAATCCATCATCGCTAAAAGACGAACAATTTTTAATATCTAATGCAAAACTGCGAAAACGGTTTCGAACATACGTTTCATATCAGACCGGCTGACTAAACCATGGGAAATTGGCATCGTTTACTATATTAAGCAGGCTGTGTGTGTCAATTTGCGACCCGGAAGATATCTGCACACTGAAAAAAAATTTCATTGACTCAAGTAAAACTCGCTTGCGGGCTGCCAAGGAAAAAAATTATTATTTCAATTCTAGTTTCAATTATTACGATTGCATACGGGTTTGAAATAATAACATGTCACTTTGGCAGTTTTTCTGTCATTGTTTCAATATCATATGGAATTGTAAGAATTGAAAGTAGAATTGAAATACGAACTTTTTGCTTTGGCAGCCCGCAAGGAAATTTTTTTTTCAGTGCATGACATCAAAATTCATCTTTGGCAAGTCTCTGTCGGTGCATCGCTTTAGGAAGGAAACTGATTGTTCACTTGTAGAATTTTATTTTCTCAGTGAACTTCCCCGAGCGAAGTTTGTGCGATGCAGAACACAGTCGTTGTAACTTCATGAAATTTAGTCTCGTGCAGATATTTTCAAGATCATGTTAATTTAGTGTGCGTATTGATTTCAATGGAATTGATTCATCCCCTCTGTTACTTCGACGTCGTCTTCCATTTCTTTTGCATTTTAAATACGGCACTGCAAAAGTGGCGACGTTCGTCACAATCGGCTCTCTCAGTCAGCAGAACTTTTATGATGTTACGGCAAATTTTAATCGGGAATGCAAAAGTGGGAAAACAGTTTCGAACTTAAGTTTCCTATCAATGGAATTGGAATTTCAATGGAATTGATTCTTCCACTCTGTTACTTTTATGCACTCTAATTTCGATTTTTCTGTCAGTCTGTTGGAAAGTGCCAGAAAAAAAGACACAAGTTTTGAAGTAGGGTGCGGACGATTGCCAAATCCAATGTGATGATAGGTTCAATATGTCGTACGTATTTATTTTAGTGACAACACGAAACGTCTTGTGATTGCGCTGAAATGCATAATTTCTCTCTTTTGACCGGTTCGCGAAGTTAGAAATTCCGAACTTGAAAATTACCGACCCTAGCAACAAAGTTGTAAGCACTTTTTGTC
Source organism: Ichneumon xanthorius (assembly GCA_917499995.1). Classification (NCBI taxonomy): domain Eukaryota; kingdom Metazoa; phylum Arthropoda; class Insecta; order Hymenoptera; family Ichneumonidae; genus Ichneumon; species Ichneumon xanthorius. Next base: position 10,182,337 of record OU824205.1, on the reverse strand, counting down.
TTCGAAATGACTGGAATGTTATAAAAAAAATTCGACCTCTAAAAACAAGGCTCATTTACTGACAAACTTGTTATATCCGATAATTGATTAGCGTCTTCACCAAATGGGGATTCAAGGCTGTTTAACCCTTTGAGGGTGTAACCCAAAGAGGTGTACTCTTTGAATTCAGAAAAAAATTCATCAATAACCAACTAAAATGTTATGAAAAAAATGCGACCTCTAAAAACAAGGCTCATTTAGTTACAAACTGGTTATATCTGAAAATCGATTAGCGTCTTTACCAAATGGGAATTCAAAAAGCTGCTTAACTCTTTGATACACCTCTTTGAATTCAGAAAAAAATCCATCAATAACCAACTGAAATGTTATGAAAAAAATTCGACCTCTAAAATCAAGGCTCATTTACTGACAAACTTGTTGTATCTGATAATCGATTAGCGTTTTCACCAAATGGGAATTCAAAAAGCTGCTTAACCCTTTGATACACCTCTTTGAATTCAGAAAAAAATTCATCAATAACCAACCGATGTAGTTAAAACTTCATTCTTGTAAACATTTTTTTTCAATTGACGCGTTCGATGCAAAGTATTGAAAAAATCAGCTTTTTCTTCGGCATTCGAGAGGGCTTCCAGGTTCGTAGTCGCATTCCGATTGAAAACAGTCCAAACATCGTAAAAACCTGTCTTTCGCCAGCTGCCAATCAAAATAAGTAGGAAGTTGGATCTGGTACGGAACGAACTATAAATTCAAAAGTGTCAAAGCCCGACTGAGAGAAAGATGGCGAGGGGGAAGCGAGCCGCGTAACGTCGAGGAAAATAAAGCGAGCGCACACGGGAAGTCGAAAGAAAAAAAGCTACAGTTCCGCACAAAGGGAACGAGTTTTTTTTTTATATTCACCGTGATCTTCGTAATTGGTGCCGGGCAGGGTGAGCGGCTAGACTGCGCAGCGAGTTACCGGGTCGGGGCGGAGGGGACTTAGTGAATAACCGAGAAAATAATAAAAGGCGAACCTCCGCGAGACGAAGAGTTGCGAAGAGATGGTGGAAAAAAAAGCGCCGCGGAGGGATAGCAATATAGATAGATGGAAAGATAAAGCGGAGGAGGGAAGTAGAGAAGGCACAAATAGGGAGTAACCAGTTGCGGAGTCTGACGTATCAGCAGTAGGAAGTACAGAAGCGGGTGGTGGGTGGCGTGGCTTCGCATTAAATCACTCCGTTCGTTATTGCAGAGCACGATTGGTGGTTTGGTGGGGTATCGACGCGTATCGAACAGCAGGAACGAGTGAGCGAGCAAGCTCTTCGCGAAGTGAACCAGAGCAGCCAGCGGGGAACTCGCCGCATCGCTTTATTCTCCTGAAATTAAGCGACCCTCGGACCACGGTATTCCCGCACGGCGAGCGCGATCGATCCGAGAAAAAGATAGGACATGCATCGCTAGAATACGGGATTCGGACGCGGAGACGAGGGCTTCGGCTCTATATGCGGAGGATCAGAGGATAACAAGAAGGACGGATGGAATAATCACTGGCGCATCCGCGGACAAGTTCGAAGTGGTCGTAAGACTCTTTTTTTCCTGGCTTTGGTAGCGGCGAGTCCCAAGTCACGTCGTCGGGGCTGAATCGGACACTTCCGCGCATCTAGATTCTATAATCTGGAGGAGAAGAAAAGTTACTGAAACTATTCTGAGATACGTAATAACTGCTCAACCAAGTGCGGACAGGTTTGAGGTTGTTCTAGTCAGTTTTGTTATAATTGGAAACGGCGTGTTCGTGATAGGGCTTGTTGACTGCAGTCCTGTTGTACACTATGAAGATGTCTGCAATAGGAAACAATCACCCGGACACATTCGGACAGGTTTGAAGGAGTCACTGGAGGTGTTCCATGGATCTGAGACGGTCAGGCTTGAGGTTTGATTGGACACTCACGCATGTTCGTGTTCTATGCTTGATATAAAAGAAATCCAGAAGTCTTTCGCACTGGCGCAACCGCGGACAAGTTCGAAGTGGTCATAAGACTCTTTCTTCCTGGCTTTGGTACCGGCGAGACCGAAGTCACGTCGTCGGGGCTGAATCGGACTCTTCCGCGCATCCAGATTCTACAATCTAGAGGAGAAGAAAAGTTACTGAAAAAATTCTGAGATACGTAACAACTGCTCAACCAAGTGCGGACAGGTTTGAGGTTGTCCTAGTCAGTTTTCTTATAACTGGAAACGGCGTCTTCGTGGTAGGGCTTGTTAACTGCAGTCCTATTGTACAATATAAAAGAGTGCGGAAAGAATCGAAGATGTCTGCAATAGAAAATGATCACCCGGACACATTCGGACAGGTTTGAAGGAGTCACTGGAGGTGTTCCATGGATCTGCGACGGTCAGGCTTCGGGTTTGATTGGACACTCACGCATGTTCATGTTCCACGCTTGATATAGAAGAAATTCAGAAGTTTTTCGCACTGGCGCATCCACGGACAAGTTCGGAGTGGTCATAAGACTCTTTTTTCCTGGCTTTCGTCGGGGCTGAATCGGACACTTCCGCGCATCTAGATTCTACAATCTAGACGAGAAGAAAAGTTACTGGAAAAATTCTGAGATACGTAACAACTGCTCAACCAAGTGCGGACAGGTTTGAGGTTGTCCTAGTCAGTTTTCTTATAATTGGAAACGGCGTCTTCGTGATAGGGCTTGTTAACTACAGTCCTATTGTACAATATAAAAGAGTGCGCAAAGAATCGAAGATGTCTGCAATAGGAAACGATCACCCGGACACATTCGGACAGGTTTGAAGGTGTCACTGGAGGCGTTCCATGGATCTGCGACGTTCAGGCTTCGGGTTTGACTGGACACTCACTCATGTTCATGTTCCACGCTTGATATAAACGAAATCCAGAAGTCTTTCGCGATGTCCGTGAGACGGAATAACCGCCCAAACGTGTTCGGATGGGTTTGAAGGTGTCACGCGACGTTTCTTCGCTATCCGGGACGCACAATTTGAAAACCAATTTCTCGACATTGGTGCTTACACGCGCATCGATAGTCTGGACGAAAATATGTAGAAAAACGAATTAGACTTATCGGACAAATTCGGAAGAATCTTCGAATCAACAAAACTGTGTACACACTTGGCTGTGTAGCTTGCAAGGAATTACTGCTTATCGGGCTTCCTCGTCGGGCATTTGTACGTACGGTAGAATGGTTGGCGATATGTTTGTGCCCGTAAAAATCGTCGTATCGTGAAAAGTGCGGTCGATGCCGAGACGTGTAACGCTTTGCGGTCGTTGCTCGCCGAGCCAAGGGACCGTGGGTGTTCCGGTGTGCTCGACGCTACGTGTCAGCAAGCTACCTTCGGTCTAACCTTCGACCCTCTACTTCTCCCTCTGGTACCCCTGAAAAATCCAAGAAAAGAATAACGGAAAGGGAAAGTGGTGTTCTATAGTTGTGGGTTGGTGTTGCAGTTTTGTGCAAAGGGTGTGTGTGTAGGTGGCAGTGCCGGTTTAGTGTCTATGTAGGGGAAAAAAAGAAGATCTTCCAACTTGCGGCTGTCCGTTGACTTCTCGAGCGTTGTTGAAGTCGGTCGAAGTGATGCCGTGATGGGGCGCGGCTGGAGGTCCTTCTTTCTAACCACCACTATCCTCGTGGGCACATTTGTTCTCGTCATATTCCTCATCGACGATGTCAATGGAAATCGTAAGTCCTAGAAAATAATTATTAATCTCCAATATTCATATAAAACCAATATGTTGGCTTTAGCCAATCTGACACATTATTATTTATTTATTATTTATTTATTATTTATTTATTATTTATTTATTATTTATTTATTATTTATTTATTATTTATTTATTATTTATTTATTATTTATTTATTATTTATTTATTATTTATTTATTATTTATTTATTATTTATTTATTATTTATTTATTATTTATTTATTATTTATTTATTATTTACGGGACAAACCCTTTTACATTGTAAAAGGGTTTTTTACAGTTCAGATAAAATTTCAGAGATATATCGTGTTAATTATTATTATTATTATTATTTAATCTGGCAAGGCCAGAACTGGTCGATAAACTTAATTTCTTCATGTCGTGCAATTATTTAGGGGTCGTATTGAAGAAGAATTGTTTTTATGTTTTCTACTTTTGGTTGTTTTGTTCTCTTGGTATCTTTACGTTGCAGAGGATTTTCGAAGTGGTTTGTGTCGTGATACGTTTCGAATTGTTAATTGACAGTAAATCGAATTTTTTCAGGAGATTTCTTAAATTTCGACAGTAGAGAATATTGTGTATAAAAGGTATTAATATTATACTTTGGGTGTTCGGCTTTATGGATGAGTAGAGAGGAGGGGTTTTTGGTGAGTTTTAAGAAAACGATTTATTGGAAAAATCAAATTTGTCGTGTGCAGTGAAACTTCTGACTTATTCCTCTCTGCATTAGTTCAGACACGACCTCTCTATTAGTCCACATTCTTCGCCTACCTGCTTCCTTAACATAACGCTAATTTTAGTATCTGTGTGTGCTCGTCTGCGCGGACGCTGAATTTAAATTTGTAATCACCGTACCAAAAAGATGGAAACTACGCTGTTAAAAATATTAGTATGAACATTTAATATAAAATATTGGAAGTTTCTTGTCCTCATACGCCGTGTGTTCCATTCAAATAACTTTTATCAAGCAATTTTAATGCACCACATATAAACATATATTGAAGTTTGTACTCGAAATTTGCCATACACAATTGGCTTTTCATACAAAAGTTAAAAGTTATATTTTTTAATTAATAGACAAACTTTCTTGCATTTACCGAGGCTGATACTAACTTCAATAATGGATGTATTAAACTCGCTACTAAATTCTCGACATCACTACGCAAAGTATATTAATTTCAATTTTCTGTACCTGTATTGGATTTTTCGTTACCACTGCCGTAGTAAATGTGTCATAAATTTACCAACATTCTTAACAGTCTAGTCTACGAATCTACTTGTTCGATAATTTATGTCTGCATAATTTGGCGTTCAAGCCCTGGTGGGGTGATCGGTTTGTCACTAAATGCAGGTAAATACTTAACGAAAGAAATTTTAACGCTACAATTATGATTCTACAGCGTGGCTGATGTTTTAGTAACGAGAATTCAGCATTCATGACTGAACTTTAACCAGGTGGATTGACGCAGATCTACTTGCAAACAGAGGATACTTACAAGGTACCTACAGCCAATTTGAATTCGCTTAAATTCATGGTTTAGAAATGCGAAACAATGTTAAAAACAGAAGCGGGTTACTGTTTAGTGCGCAATGCTCCGACAGGATGTTAATTGGCATGTTGCGTCGCTGACAGTCGTTCGCTGATTGACTTTAGAGCGAAGCCGCGTTTCCGCCCCTTTTTGGACTAATAGAGAGGTCCCGAAACTGCGCCGGACTAATTTACGAGGTTTTACTCCGGAAAGTTTATCGTTGCCTATAGTTGTCTACGGCAACTACAATTCATTTGAGAAAATATCGCGTGTACTCGACGCTTTAACCGGGAACCTAATTATTGATTGTCGAAATGCATTCTATCGATAGGAAAAAATAAAACTCTGGAAAAAGTGAGACAAATTTTTGTTGCATCGGGGATTCGAAAGGCGGCGACTCTTTCTCGCGCAATTCGATTTACCGACACATTCCTTGGTCCGCAAACTCCGTCTTGCACGTCGTGTTTCCTCCGCGTTTATAACGTTAGCACGCTTTTTCCACGACAAAAATTGCTTTGTAGACAAATCCTTTGCAAACGCTCGGCGTACTGCACAATTCGCTACGGCGAAATCTCAAACCAACACATTCGTTCCTCTACCAACTCTATTTTGCACGCTTCTTTTCCAACGCATTTGTTATGTTTACATCTTTTCGCGATCGTTCGATCGCACACATTTCGATCGGGGTAAATCAGGGCGAGATCGTCGCGCGTAATATCTTTTATTTCACTCGGTGCGTAAAGTGCAGTTTTACGCACGCTTCGCGCGCGTAAAACTCCTCTTTCGCACCTTGTGAAATAAAATTTCGTACGATACTCGTGCGAAAAACGTTTTCTTAACTCGTGTGATTGCAACACTCGCCTTCGGCTCACACTCGTCAGAAAAAGTTTTGTCGCACTAGTATCGTAATGTACTATTAACGTAACAAGCCAATGGCGTCGCCGCTCGCACAGTTTTTAGTGTATGTGCACTGAGTAAATAAATTGTTGAATTAAGCAAATGCGCACTGACATACTTTCAAAGGTGTATTCGAGTGGTATAACAAAAATATTTATTTCAGTCGACAAACTTTGAATAAATTTAAGCAAATAATCGTGTAACAAAACTAAGCTTTATTAGTACCAAACGAATAACAGCTTTGAACGCATGTCGACTTTTTGTTAATCCAACCAATTTTTTTCTCAGTATGCAATGCGATTGCAGAAAAAAATTTAAGGTTCTTCCCTTTTTTTTTAAATTTAAGAATCCCTTTTTCGCGGTAGCCAGAAATTTCTCGGACTATATTTCTACACTGATAAAAAAATTCGGTTGAATCGACTAAGATTCGGGTAGGGACGTTCAACTAAATATTTTGATGGTGTAGAGTTAAAAAATCGGTTCAACAATTTGTTGGGTGATTTCAAGAAAATATTTTTCAGTCATTAAAATATTTTGTTCGACCAACTAAATATAAAACGTTCGTTATTTAAAAAACCATGGCCATATCGCACCGACTTATACGTTATGCACAATTGCTTGCCACGCAGACTCGATTCCTCGCGCATAGTTAACTGAACTACCCGATTGCCCACGGAGCCATCGCTGCGCATCTTGATGTACCACAAACTTTTCAAACACATTCCGATGCTACATATTACCACCGCATCGCCATTGGCTGACGAGAGAACTCTCGCTCGCAAGCCAAAATGCTCGAAGTTCTAAGTTACCCGCGTGAGTCGAATTGCACTGAACGAAGAAACGCAACCGTTCTACCAAATTTCAACTCGCTATCCGAAGCCGTCCTCGACTTATATAGTCGTTTTGAATGATGCAAATTTGTCGCACAAGCTTCAGCCGGAAATTGCCTTTCTCGACGTTCAAACTGTTTCCTGCACGCTGTTACTAAAATCTTGAACTTTTTACTTTTAATGTTGCGCGTGTGAGGAAGCAAAAAAATTACCATATTTTATACACTATTTCTCTATTTTTACCCATAAGAGCCTAAAATATTTTGAAAATATTTCAGCAATATTTTCAATCTTTCAAATATTCCGTAATATTTCTGAAATATTTGGAAATATTATTTTGAAATATTCTCACGAAATATTGCCTCAAAATATTTCGGAAATATACTTAATCTTTCATACATCTGAAATATTTCTGAAACGGTGAAAAAATACTTTGAAAGCGAATATTAGCGGATGTGTACTGAACTAGTCGGGATGAACTAGAATGGATCAGAAGGAACGAAAAATAAAAAATGCCATGGTTCGTGGATACATTTTAATACAGTTCGACTATTTAATGTGTCATAACACTAGATGTTATTTTCACTCTTGAAGGCGCTCACGGGAATTCCATAGATGAAGTGCCGGAAGCAGCAGTACATATTTTAAAAATAATGAACAATATCTACAGCAGTAAATTCTTAAATATTTCGGAAAGATATCTAATAAATATTTTACCAACATTTAAAAATATCCGTAAAATGTTTTTAACACATTTTAGCGCAATGTTTCAAAAACATTTCCATGTAAGATTTATAATCGGATAAAAAAATATTTCCAAAATATTTAGTAATATTGGTAAAATATTTTCAATATTAAACAAAAAATATTTTCGAAACATTGTGAGAAATATTTCCATGCTATGTGGGTACAGACCTGTAAATCGGACTAACTCGATTTCACATGCTATTTCAAATACGGATTTTAGGTATTTGGGTATTCGACACACATTGTCGAATCCTTGTATCTTAAGGTACAAAGCGAAGTGCAAGGGAGGGAAACCTGTGGAACAATAACATTTCTGTCCAGGCATCTGATAAACAGCTTCCCGAACTATTATTTCCCTCTCGCAGGTATCGAGGTCGATTGAGAGGGTTGCGTTACACGGGATTTCGGCTCAGTGTACACCAAATATTACAAGGCTGCAACAACCTTCCATAGACTGCAGGCGTAAAGAGCTTGTGTTACAACCCTCGTTACGAGGGAGCGTTCACTGCGATTTTCACGCTCCAAAAACCCAACATCTGTTGATTTTTCGCACGTACAGAATACGCGCAAGCTTAACTTGCCAGTGCACATGCAGTTTGCGCCGTGTCTTGTCTCACAGAGTTATAGTAGAGAATTATTTGTAAAAAGTATAAAAGTAGTGGCAAAGCCCTTACGAAACGCATTTTTCGCAACAGGGAGGATGAACGAAAGTATTAAGAACTTTTGCAGACTAGGGCGAGGGGTTAGACTATGTATTTGAAAGTGTGCGTAGTACATCTGTTTCCAGCGGTGCGTACGCCGGCAGAATAACGTATTACAATGAGCCCTCGCAGCCAACGACCCAAAAGTCTAAGCTCCGCCATAATCCACGCACGAGGAAACTTCGCTGGGATAACTTCGATGAAAATTCAGTACGAAAGAGCAGCGAAAAAAAAAAAAACGATACGAGACAGAGACAGGGGTGAAAAGCCAGGGGTGAAAAGTGTTTGAAATCCAACGCAGTGTACTGTCAAATTTTTTTTCCAGAAAATAAAAATGGTAACCCAAATACTTAAAATTTGTTTTCTGGTAAAGAAAGTGTATTTATTGAAATAGTGTCTTCTTAAAAAATAAAAAATTAATAAAATCACATGAGTCAAGTCGAAGTAAACAGATTTATAGATTATGCATATATTCTATAAATCATATATTTTATAGAATATGCATATATTCAGTATAGTAATTATGTCGTTAAGAAATTGAAAAAAAAAACTAAATCATTTTTTTCTTACTATATATTACTCAAAAATAAAATAAGAAAATAAATACTTTATGCGTCCTTTATTTGATGCGGACTCAGCGGACTCAGTTTATTTGTATCCAGGGGTGCTCCAGATATTTTTATTATTATTTTATTTTTGTGTAAAATACCAAAAGAGAAAAATGGTTTGATTTTTTTTCTCCATTTTTTGACTGCATAATTAGTATACTAAATATGTACGTGTATATATAAATCTGTTTATTACTACTTGGCTCATGTGATTAAACTCGTTCTCGATATTTTTTCAAGATATTCTTTCGATAAACATAATTTTTTTACAGCAAAAATTTAATTAAAGTATCATCAATTGTCTCCAATTAAGAGCCTCATTAATTTCGTTAAATATCCCATATCCTATAAATAGCGCAACGATAAGTGGGGGAAGATAAGTGTGTTTAAAATCGAGTAAAGTTCGTACCGTACATAGTTTCCGAGTTACGAGCGATAAAAGTTTTCATTGAAAGAATTCAGACGAGAATCTAGGTGGGCATCCAGCCTGGAATGCAAGTGGGAATTTATCTAGGAACCCTCTCTAAGAAGTCCATTTGCTGGGTTCCGATGGATTCCCATCTGATGTTACCGTTGGATACCCATCCGGATTCCCAGCTTTTCCACCTACATTCCGGGCATCGTCATCGCAATTTTTTCAACAGGCTGAGTTCACACGATACATGGAGCTTGCATGTTTCAAGTATAAAGGTTGCCTAGAGTCGAATCATTAGTAAACCTTAACATTTTCATGCCCAGATTTATGCATTTGTACTTTTTAACTACCGCCTGCTCTCCGATCAAAAGACGGCGGATATTCGTGTCACTGCATGTCGTAGTAATTGTCATATAATGGTCCTGTAGCTTCTTCTAATTCTACAAATAATAAATTATATTAGAAAATATAAATATCTCTAAATTTCATATTCTTAAAATCGCTTCGCTTGTATTTTCTATCTGCAGTAGGCTAAGTCTTCTTTTCTTGAAAGATCCAACTATAGTCTGCAATATTGATTTACTAACAAAATTATAATTTAGTAGGGTAGAGCGGGGCAAAATGGGGCAGCGGGGCAAAACGGGGTTTTTGGGCAAAACGTCATTTTCCAATAATTTTTGTATGCCCGAATTCACCCTATCGATGGATCAGGCTTTTCTGCCCCGTTTTGCCACCTTGTCCGATCAAAAAATGATTGGAAAATTTAGTTTTGCCCAAAAACCCCGTTTTGCCCCGCTCTTCCCTATGTCTCCAGAGCGCTAGAAATATAGCTCGATAAATTTCTGGCTACCTCGAAATAGGGATTCACCGCTCGTGCTGACCCTTGCACCTACGATCTTAAATTTTTGTTGTGCAATCGCATTGTATCCACATATACTAAAAACTGTGCAAGCGACGGCGCCACACGTTTGACACGTTAAAAGATATTACGGCTGATTTACCCTATTTATATTTCAAGTAAAAAAAAAATCCATATTGTTTTTTGTTATGTTCCGAATCGCGTAATAACAATGTAAAATGCACACGTGACATCTCACGTTATTATTAGCGATCCGAAATACCAACGCAGTCTCCAGAGTTGTAATAAACCGACGATAAAACATATCAAACACTGATTTTTGTACGACCATTTATTAAATACGTGAAGAGCTCTTGAATATTGGGAGTCGATAGAGATAGTGTGCACGCCCGTAGGCGATCGGGATCAATACTGGTGAGTTTTGTGGAAAATGCATTCGAAATTCGTGATCGTCCTCTTGATGCACTGCACGCTACGCCGATTTTATTTTCCACGATATTTTCGTAGCAGGATTTCGGTTAATCCACGCTTCGAACCCGACGACAATTAGTGGAGCCTGTGCCATACAGCGAAATATTTTTTGTGATTTTTCGATGCATGAGAGGGGAGATCGTGTTACTTGTACACCTACGACCGGGTTCTCTCACGCATCTCTCGTCGGGATTGATAAACTTTGGCCTTGGTAAAAAAAGGTAAAGGTCTCGATGGACAACATTCCGAGTAGAAATTTTTGAGCGTTACATCGGGCCCTGATAGGGTCCTGACAAGGCCTTATCAGGCCCTTGTCAGGCCCTTGTCAGGCCCTTGTCAGGCCTTCTCAGGACCTTATCAGGGCCTGATGTAACGCGTGAAAATTTCTACTCGGGATTTCCTCCCCATCAACACCTTTACCTCTATTGCTTCTTTCCTCGCGTTTTTCTTGATTGGTGGCTTTTCATATTTATACCCAATTTTTGACGACCTTTGGTAGCAACAGCTATATCGCAAAAGAAATAAGAATTAACTAACCTGAAGTTCCACAATTCTTTGGTCGCCATAATATATTCTCGTCACGGATCTCGTGTATTCCCGAAGAAAAACCCTTTTCGGCGAGGCACTTTTAGTCCTTTTGAGGGCCGCTCATGGAGATTTCCGTCCGAGGCTTACCTCTTGCTAATGGGGACGAAAGAAGTTCCACAACTTTGAGCTGCAAATCAAGCTCCGGTGGGTATGGGATAGATAAAGCTGGTTTTCCTCTTACGAAGGTTTTTGATCTCATATATTACCGAGAACCCATTTTTTTTCCGAATATGAAAAATGTCTCTTCAAACATTAATGTTTTTTTTACTCTTTATTAAGTACGATTGCGTGATGTTTTCAAAGGGTCGTCAAATATCGCAAAAACTTTTACGTACAGTAAAAATGTACGCAAAAACGCAATTAAAAGTCTCGCTCGAGAAATAAAATATATAAAATGAATTATGTCGTCCAGGCTGAATTATAACGAGAACAAAAAATTGCAATACAGGTTTAGTGTGCCGACGGTAAAATTCACAGAAACATGAACTCCCGATAGAACACCAATTTTGTGTTGTAATTTTTAGTTTTTCATCGAACTATGCAAGGAGAAAAAGTGTTGCAATCAAAACCAAAATCGACGGTCAGATTATGGCCTAGAAACATTTTTTGCATATTCAAGAATGAAAAAAATGCCCATCCCTGAAACGCAATAACTAGTCAAAGAGACTTTGGATCGCAGCGAAACTGGCTGTGTGTCTTCTGTATATGAAACGTAGTTTTGGTATTGAGTTTCGAATTAATTCATCCATCCTTTCCGCTACTTGACTTTGAATCTGAAAAAAAGAAATTATGAAAACACTTTTAAAAAATGCCAAAACATATAATAAAAAAGTGAAAAATTCTGATAAAAGTATGTTCGATCCGCGGACAATACTTGCAGCAATGTATAGAGCAAAAAATGAGTGTTACAGTCCAGCGTTGCTTCCCTCACCTCATGAAGTCACTCGACTCAGATAGGAACGACCCATCGTTTGAAAAAAAGTGCATTGAGCGAAATATGAATCTTGTCGCAGGTCAAACAAAACAATGTAAAAAAAGCTTATCCCAGAGTGGAAAAGCTTAATCGCCTTTCAACGAGGAATATGCGCACAATAATTCATACCCGATTTCAATCACTCGGAAATTTGGAAATTCGAAAGCCATTGAATGCCGATTCAGGAAACAATTGACAAAAGTACGTTATTATCTGCATCATAATTGGCAATTATGTCATCCAACTGGATAAAAATGTTGAAATATCCCACGGATAATACAGATACGAAATTTCGCAAATAAAAAAAAAGAAAAAAAAGCAGAAACACATACACGTAAAACAGATATGAAGTACAATACCGACAAAGCGGGTGGTAGCTGAATGGAGTGTAGGAACGAGGAATGGAGTAGCGGTACTGTTTTTTGGCTCTCATACGCAGATTCATATCCGAGTGAGTGGTATTGCCTCGAACGAGCCGGGAAGCGTTGAAAAATAAGGCCATACATAAATATATAAGCATTCTTCAGTTATACCTATGTATTCGGGTATTTGACCGGATCAGCATTAAAACGGGGTATTCCGCCCGGAGCGACGTCGTTTCAGGTCACGATCGACAGATTAGTTCGTTCGTTTTTTCCTCCGAGTCTTTTCCTCCCTTACAGTTTGACGGTGACCGTGACAGGGACTAGAGGGAGGTTTCAGACCCGCGTTATGCCCTGAGCCAAAATATGATTTATGTATTTTCGGCTATGGAGCCGCAGTATCTGCTTTATGACTCGGCAGATGAGCGAAATGGCTGCCGCGCGGAAACGGCAGAGCTTCTCTACTATCCGCTATTCTCTCTTCCCACGCGCTTCTCACTTTTCTCGTATTGCCCGACCATTCGTACGTATGACACACACGTGCGTTGGATACACACATTAACCGTAGCGCGCACACACGGGGGAGTACTTTCTGGCAACGAGAACTCGACTGCCGGTGCGCCGCTCGTCCGTCTAACGCATCGGCAACTTTTACTATCTTTTCCCTTTGATTTACCGAACGATACACCTCTGAGCACGATCTCTGCGGACTTCGTTCTGGCATTGCTGTGCAAGTTCATATACACGGATAGATAGAGTTCTGGGATGAGATGCAACTACGTCATATTGGAAAGTTCCGTTTAGCTACGGTGCTGTTTGTATGTTTATCGGACGCGATTTGGGTTCTATGAAAAATTTTTATATTGGGAAAATTGTTGGGCTGAGAAAAAGGATAGTATTTTCTACTGTAGCGAATAGTTTGGAGAGGGAACGTCTAGGGTAAATGTGGTGAATATGGCCCACCTCGATTAACACGTAAATCAATGATATATGGACCGGGCCATATTCCCCACTATTACCCTATATAAATAATTTCTGATAGTGTATATTTAATAGGGCAAACTACAATTAAGGTTGAGCACGATCTCTGCGGACTTCGTTCTGGCATTGCTGTGCAAGTTCATATACATGGATAGATAGAGTTCTGGGATGAGATGCAACTACGTCATGTTGGAAACTTCCGTTTAGCTAGGGTGCTGTTTGTATGTTTATCGGACGCGATTTAGGTTCTATGAAAAATTTTTATATTGGGAAAATTGTTGGGCTGAGAAAAAGACTAGTATTTTCTACTGTAGCGAATAGTTTGGAGAGGGAACGTCTAGGGTAAAAGTGGTGAATATGGCCCACCTCGATTAACACGTAAATCAATGATATATGGACCGGGCCATATTCCCCACTTTTACCCTATACAAATAATTTCTGATAGTGTATATTTAATTGGGCAAACTACAATTAAGGTTGAGCACGATCTCTGCGGACTTCGTTCTGGCATTGCTGTGCAAGTTCATATACACGGATAGATAGAGTTCTGGGATGAGATGCAACTACGTCATATTGGAAACTTCCGTTTAGCTACGGTGCTGTTTGTATGTTTATCGGACGCGATTTAGGTTCTATGAAAAATTTTTATATTGGGAAAATTGTTGGGCTGAGAAAAAGGATAGTATTTTCTACTGTTGCGAATAGTTTGGAGAGGGAACGTCTATCCCGATAGCATGAGATGCTATCGAGCATACACTGAGAAAATATCACATTAGTAAATGTAACAATACTAACTTTTTACCATATAAAAATAGTATAGTTACGATAACGACAAAAAATCGTGGTTGCATCCTTAATTATAGTTTAACCATTTAAATGTACTGTATCAGAAACGATTTATACAATCGGCGTCAATCGTAAGAGTAACTTTTTTTCAGTTTGTCAACTGCACCTCTGAGCACGATCTCTGCGGACTTCGTTCTGGCATTGCTGTGCAAGTTCATATACACGGGTAGATAGAGTTCTGGTATGACATACAACTACGTCATATTGGAAACTTCCTTTTAGCTACGGTGCAGTTTGTATGTTTGTCGGGCGCGATTTGGGTTCTATGAAAAATTTGTATATTGGGAAAATTGCTGGACTGAGAAAAAGGATACTATTTTGTACTGTAGCGAAGTTTCCCAAATATTTCAGAAACATTTAAATGTAAGATTTATGAGCGAACAAAAAAATATTTTTTAATATTGATAAAATATTTCCAATATTGCAAAAAAAAATTATTGAAACATTTCAAAAATATTTCCGTGCTATGTGTCTAGTGAAGTCCACCAGCTGTGTGGCGATATTTTTTATAAAAATGTATATTCGATTTCCAAGTCAAGTTTCACTTTCATACACAGCCGCGTTGATGACGGAATTAACCCACGTATTATAATTTCCAATAATCCCCAATTTAATATAAATTTTATTTACCTTTCAAATATTCTACTCCTCCGCACAGCGTTTGTACAACAAAGTTACCAACATTTTTAACAGCACGTATAAGACCTTAAAGCTAAAAAGTTCATTCCAATTTCTTCCGAACGAAACGGAAGAGCCGCTGGACTTTCCTCCGCGTTTCTTCGACGCTGATTTCGGACCCCTTCGATATTAAAGTCCGTTTTGACGTCGACCTCTTTAAAAAGTTTAAGCGAAGCGAAACTACATCTAAAAGATATCGTCGCTTTTCCCTCCGGTTGTATCACCAGGGGAAATGCCTCATTCGCCAGACACGCAATAAAAGTTTCCCGGATACACAGCTCACAGTATTTTCGAGCCTCACTCTTCGTGCCTCGTGTTTTGGTCGCATTGTGCGATAGATCGGCTGCTTTATCGCTCGAGGAACAACCCGACTGCCGGATGGCCTCATTTTTACATCAAACTTGGACAACGGGCACATATTACACCGAATGTGTCGCTACACACATGTAGCATGTGTGTAATGGTCGAAGTCCTATCTTCGATTTTATCCTAGAAAACGCGGAAGGAAAAACCAAAAAAAAATATATATGTGATATAACGGATGATCGAACAGGACGAGATTTTTATGCTGGTCCGTACGTTGTACGTGTAACAAGAGGGATTGCCAGAGGCCATCAATTCGACTGGACATTGTATAGGGGCATAATCTCTCACTCGGCAAAGTCTCGGCTACGGGGAGCGCGGTGCGCTGGCCTCGAAAACGTGTGTAAGAATCGATGAGCCGGACCGGGAATGCGAGGGAAGTCCGCTGACCTCACTATCATTACATTTACGGTTGGACGACCTCGCTCAATCGTTATGGATAAGCCGTCGTTTCGAGCGAGGGATTTCACTCGAATATACGATGTCCCATCGCGTGTATAGTTGTTCGGTTATAATGAATCCCACGCCGGTCGTAATGTTCGACCGGAAACGGCGCGCAAAATTCAATAAAATCGGAAACTGACTGAACTCTTGACAATAATACACGAATACTCCAATGTTCGAGGATACATGTAGAATTAATCGTAATCGTGAAGCCGTTTCGTTAGCAAGAGTAGCAGAACCAACCTGACAGCGCATGCGCCTTTTTGGCAAACCGCAAGATGTGCAACGGAGTTCTTACCAGTGTGGATAATAAGCCAACCAAAAAGTACACTTTTTTTCAAAAAAGGAAATACTGATATATTTTAATATTTTTTTTTAAATTTGTATAAAAGTTACATCATTTGAGCCAAGTAGTTCCAAGCTTCTATACATATAAAGATATAATCGGGTGTTTCTTTTTTTCGTCTCACACCTCATAAAAGCGTAGATTGTTATCTTGCGAAACCCATCGTGGAAATCCTAAGTGGAAGACACCACTTAGGATATTGGCTAAAAAATCCTAAGTGGTGTCTTTATTCACTTTTGTATAAAACCCGTAAAGTCATCTTAAGGTTTCATTGCTAGCGCGCAGCTTATTCGGAACGTTTTTTTTACACAAAAAACAAAAATTCTTGCTGGCCAAAAGTTAAGTAGAAAAGTATGTAATATTTGGTTACAAAAAGAAAATTAAAAAACAAACTATTTTTCTCTTTCTATGTATTTTACTCAAAAATAAAATAAAAAAATACAAAAAATATTTGATGCGTTCTTTCTCGTACCAAGTATTTTTTGTATTTAAAAAATTATTTTTATTTTGAATTTATGGGATAAAAGCTTCCTGCATGGGGAAGAATAACACGAGAAAAATACACGCGGAAAGATTGTGTCAGAAGATAAGACAATCCTTGCAGTTCTCGGATTATAATTAGGAAAAATGTTTCAAACTGTTGAGGTCGAGATATCGGTATGTTTGTCGACCAGCCTCGAGTCCCATCCTCACTATTCTCTCATCTTGCCACTCTTCGCTTTTCTATAACTCCTCTTTCTCTCCTGCACCGCCGCTCGTTCCATGCACTTCTTGAAACGACGCACTTCAGAAGTCTTCATTTTCGAGTAGACTCGGCAGCAGCAAATTGAGAGAAACGGATAATTGAATTAATTACAAACCCGGAGACTTGGACTTTGAGAAGCGCCTTCGGAAAGACATCTTCAGACTTTCAATTTAATTTGCCGAAAAACCATATCGGTAGACAGCAGCACCGTCGGCGATGCATGGAAATTCAGATCTCTTGATTGTTTTATGTAATGTTTTAATTTACAATCTGTTCTGGAAGTATTGTTACGACCATGCTAAATTAAAACGAGCGTATTTGATTTATGGTGTTTTTTGTGGTACGGGATAGTCAATGTCAAACCGAGCTATTGCAGTCTCCTCCCACGGAGAAATATTGTTCTGAGTCTCTAACAAAATGTAAATCGTCAATAATTTATTGTTGTAGCAGCAAAAATATTTGCTGGTATAGCAAAATATTTGTCGCCATAGAAAAATGTTTGCAGCCATAAAAAAATATTTGCAGCCATAGCAAAATATTTTCAGCCATAGCAAAATATTTGCAGCCATAGCACAATATTTGCTGCCATAGCAAAATATTTGCAGCCATAGAAAAATATTTGTAGCCATAGAAAAATAATTGTAAATGAGTAATGATAACAAAATTCTTGCTGTACCAACAATTTTTTTTTCTCCGTTTTGCAATATTGTGTGTGTTTGTAAATGATATACACAATATCCCGATCTTTCGGATCTTTACATTCGTTATCGTTTACTGAAAAAAACAGTCGTAAAGTTCTTGACAATTGTTTTCGTGACCACGCTAAAGTGGGTCCGTGAAGTTGAAAAATCGTTCGTTATGTGTCAATATTTCTTTTTTTTACATCCACGCTAATCCAACGAATAATTGGCGCCAATTATGGCATTCATCATTTTTGCAACATATACAGCTAGGATAACCGTCCTTAGTTACGGATTACAGTCGTATAGCGTTTTCAACGTTCAGTGTTAATCAAGGTAGATTATAACAAAATCCTATCAGAAAAACAAAGCTGCACGAAAAAGGGTATCGAATCAGCCCGGCCTTTTCACAGAACGCCATTTTTTTTTCTACCTCCGGACCCGCATTTATTTCCCAGACCCTATCACATGCTGTAACGTCATGCAGCGTGATTTTTAAAATAACGAATTACGTTTCCACGCGTTTCGACGGCAGCAAAATTGAAAATTGCTGCACCCGATAGCACGCAACGTTTTGAAACAAAAAAAAAACACTTGTAGCTGCAGAACAATATTATTAGCGTCCGACTAATGAGGTATTTCACCGAAGGCCTTCCGGCAATCAATTGGAAAATTGTAAATATCCATACTTGTCACTATATTTGTGTGCAATTATACGGCAGGCCAATTATCGGGAGCGTTTATTGGCACTGATAGCATTTCATATCCGACATAATACGATTTAATTAATTCTATCGAATCATACATAAATTTGCTGATTTAGCTGCCTCGCATTGTATCCACTTTCACATATTGTACGTATCACGGTCGGAATATATTTTATTCGGCAAACATGATCGTAACAGTGTATTGCGCTTCTCTTGCATACTTGCTTCTCATTTGGGCATTGAGGTACGATGCAAAAGGCGTTGCATATGGAACAAGATGTGCCCGTACAAAGCGTCCGGGTTTCTCGACTGACTAACATTTGCCCGAGATCGAATTTGCCTGAGGCGTGTGACGGAAATTTCCAATGCACCGGGGGGGGGGGGGGGGGGGGGCGACGCATTGGTAATTAACTCATTAGCCGCATTTATGGCAAATGGTAGAGGTGCGATTCGGTAATCTCAAGGCGCAATCTTCAATCAGACTTTACTTTACCTGAGCTCATAAGTCGCTAAATCTATTGCTTTTAGGAAATTGTCTTAAAATAGTAATTCACAATGAAAATACCCGAACGACTCGATATATAGATAAACTCGATACTACAATTCGTCGTAGCAACTCCGTTCACCAGGTTGAATTTTCTAATTGTGTAGAATACGATGGTGAAAGTGTAATTAAATAAAAGACAACGCCGAATAATTCACCGAATATCTTGCTTATAAATTAAATTAATAAACTAAACATGAAATGATTAAGACAATTTAATAGTCGGGATTCCCTGCTTACAAATTAAATGCATTGGGCGGTTGTCGTTGATTCGTATAGATCAACTAAATGTGAATCGATGAAGACAATTAATAGTAGAAAAATTCCAGCGCGTAACCGACTTCAATCCTCCTTTCCAGTGGTTATCTGGCTGTGCCGGATATACAGTTGAACCACCCAATCGAAATTAAATTGAATAGTTGAAATTTTGTAATTGTACAAAATAAGGTGGTGAAATTGCAATTAAATAAAAGACAACGCCAAATCATTCACCGAATATCCTGATTATAAATTAAATGAATAAACTAAACATGAAATGATTAAGACAATTTAATAGTCGGGATTCCCTGCTTACAAATTAAATGCATTGGGCGGTTGTCGTTGATTCGTATAGATCAACTAAATGCGAATCGATGAAGACAATTAATAGTAGAAAAATTCCAGCGCGTAACCGACTTCAATCCTCCTTTCCAATGGTTATCTGGCTGTGCCGGATATACAGTTGAACCACCCAATCGAAATTAAATTGAACAGTTGAAATTTTGTAATTGTACAATATAAGGTGGTGAAATTGCAATTAAATAAAAGACAACGCCGAATAATTCACCGAATATCTTGCTTATAAATTAAATTAATAAACTAAACATGAAATGATTAAGACAATTTAATAGTCGGGATTCCCAGCTTACAAATTAAATGCATTGGGCGGTTGTCGTTGATTCGTATAGATCAACTAAATGTGAATTGATGAAGACAATTAATAGTCGGGATTCCCTGCTTGCAAATTAAATGCATCGGGCGGTTGTCGTTGATTCGTATAAATCAACTAAATGTGAATTGATGAAGACAATTAGTAGTAGAAGAATTCCAGCGCGTAACCGACTTCATTCCTCCTTTCCAGTGGCTGTGCCGGATATACAGTTGAACCACCCAATCGCCCCTATGCCAGGCCTATGGATTAGATTTGCCCGCAGGAAAGGAACACGTTTAAAATACACGAATTCAGGGTAATAATTAAAATTTATGACCCCGACGTGAGGCAGTTCGGTACCCGGTCGTTCCAGCGCTCGAAAAACGTTTACACAACATACAAAACACAAGAGGAGAATGCGGAGATTTTACTCCGCCCCGGATGAAACTCGTTACGTCTGCCGAGCCGAGTTTGCTTGGCGTCGATCGAGCAAAGAAAATTCAATGAAAACCCGTGTCCGAGAGTTACGATCGAACAAAAGTCTCACCGTTGAGATAGCTGCGATAGGGGACCAACAAACGAATTTACTCCTTCATTGCTTTCGTTCGGACAATCACAAGCCTTGGGAATCTGTACCAATGGCATAAAAGCCTCGAAGTAATCCTCTATCGCTGAATCTCTCGAGAACAGATTTTCCCACCGCGAGCGCTGTGAACAGGGTCATCGAGAGATCTTCGCTTTACAGTTCTCGCCGTCTCGTACTCTATCGTCTTAGAGTTCTTCGGCACTGTCCCAATACTTGTCGCCGTACTGCGATTCCTTATGTTGGTGAACAATATGAAGATTAATATTCTAATATGTACTGTTAAGTCTCGCGAGCGTCTGAAAAGTAATGCTCATTGATAATTTTATAATGCTCTGATGTTTTGATTAACTTTTGTGTAAATAGAGGGGATCTTTGCGTTCTTGAACACTCCTACGCTTACTCGAAAGCGGACTATGAGCCTCGGAATTATTTTGGAGCATCTATCTTTTATGCTTTCTCTGTTATCCGCTAATTATTGTATGTATTGTTTTTTTTTATTTTTGTCTTGTATCATCTGGCGTCTCGTCACTCTCATTGTTTCAAATCGCTTGATGGTGTTTCCCATTAATTTGTAATTGGAGTCAGCCCGTTTTTACTCAAATAAATAAATAAATAAATAAATAAATAAATAAATAAATAAATAAATAAATAAATAAATAAATAAATAAATAAATAAATAAATAAATAAATAAATAAATAAATAAATAAATAAACACTATGAATTACAGGCTAACGCTATCGCCGCTTCTTCGTCACGTTCACGAATGAATTGGACAGTTCACAATTGATCTGACAATTAGCGCCATCGCTAGTTGTCAAATTGCCAAGCTAATTGTCAAAAGAACACCATTGGTTCCCATACACGGTAATAGCGACGAAGGGTTCGAAGATCTAAAAAATCAACGCCCTCGAGAATTTACATCGAGCCTCGACGTCGAGGAAAAAGTTGGAAATAATTTTTCTTCAACATACGAGGCTCATTGTTGATGACTGTGGCGACTTTTACAAGAGATTGCGTTCGCTACAGATAATAACACTAGAATTGTGATAAAAAAGGACGATATATCTAAGGATCTACGAGAGTTCTTCGATACTTAGACGATAGCAGATCGCAAGTAATCGAAGGCAGAATCTCATTTCAGTTCCATTTTTACGAGACCAGGATTCTATATCGGGAATCAGCGGCCATCGTTTGCAGTCTTCGGCCCACCGATATAGATTTGTTTTCTTTTGGAACTATCGTTTTCCTTTGACGTATTTCCACAGTATTTCTGTTTAATAAAGCTATCGGGCTTATTGATTGCATCTAGGTCTCTGCCCTGGCAGCGAGTAAACAATTTTTTCCCTCTCGTTTCAATCGCTCTAGGTCATCGATTTTTCCCGGCTGAGTTTCATTTCTACGTTTCTCGGAATAAGTAGAATTAACCAAGTTACGCTGGGCAACGAGATCGACACATTTTTTTTGCCAATCGTCGAAATACGCCGATCGCGCAACTATAAGTGTTAAAAAAAAGAAACCGCGTCCGCGTTCTGCAATCGATAATTTAACGATTAAAGGTACGTGACGCATGTAATTTCTCGGAACCAAAAATATTTATCTTTGTCGATAGATAGGTTTCTGCCCTGGTAGCGGGTAAACAATTTTTTCCCTCTAGGTCATCGATTTTTTTCGGCTGAATTTGATTTCTAAGTTTCTCGGAATAAGTAGAATTAAACAAGTTACACTGGGCAACGAGATCGACACATTTTTTTGCCAATCGTCGAAATACGCCGATCGCGCAACTATAAGTGTAAAAAAAAAGAAACCGCGTCCGCGTTCTGCAGTCGACGATTTAACGATCAAAGGTACGTGACGCATGTAATTTCTCGGAACCAAAAATATTTAACTTTGTCGATAAATAGGTCTCTGCCCTGGTAGCGAGTAAACAATTTTTTCCCTCTAGGTCATCGATTTTTTTCGGCTGAATTTTATTTCTAAGTTTCTCGGAATAAGTAGAATTAAACAAGTTACACTGGGCAACGAGATCGACACATTTTTTTGCCAATCGTCGAAATACGCCGATCGCGCAACTATAAGTGTAAAAAAAAAAGAAAGCGCGTCCGCGTTCTGCAATCGACGATTTAACGATTAAAAGTACGTGACGCATGTCATTTCTCGGAACCAAAAATATTTAACTTTGTCGATAAATAGGTCTCTGCCCTGGTAGCGAGTAAACAATTTTTTCCCTCTAGGTCATCGATTTTTTTCGGCTGAGTTTGATTTCTAAGTTTCTCGGAATAAATAGAATTAAAAAAGTTACTCTGGGCAACGAGATCGACACATTTTTTGCCGATCGTCGAAATACGCCGATCGCGCTAATATAAGTGTAAAAAAAAAAAAGAAACCGCGTCCGCGTTCTGCAGTCGACGATTTAACGATCAAAGGTACGTGACGCATGTAATTTCTCGGAACCAAAAATATTTAACTTTGTCGACAGATAGGATCCATCCGGATCCGTTATCCGCAGGGGGTGAGAAAAAAATAACGAGTGACTCGTTCGAACAGGGTGAATGGTTTGTAAAATTTCAATCGTTACGATATCAAAGGCCCACCCACGTGAATGGCATACGAAATAAACAGTGCGTGGGTACGGAGGCAAGATAAAAGGACAACTCTAGTGGTGCATCGATGAAAGACCTTTGATCGTAACGAAAAAGCATTGCGGAACGAATCGCAGATCCACCAGACTGCGTGTTTCTACCCATAACGTTGCCGCGTTGCGCCGAGCTTCGATCGCGCCCCGGAGCATTCCGAACTTTCACAACACACAAAGGCAACCCACGTAACACAAGCGCCTTTACGCCAAACCACGTCCGCCACCCTCGACATTCGCCACTACGGTGATCTCGGGCGCCATGGGAATTTTACCAAGCGCGATCTTGGGCTCGCGAACATTGTACCGCAGTTCAAAGACTCCACAAGTACGACGAGCTTCTTCGTTATTGCTCCGTGATGGGTGTGCGAGATTAACGTAAGTCCCGTCTGGTTATGACCGTAGTAAAATACGATAGTTTGGTTAGTAAAGGAGGCGATGACAAAAATCATACGATCGTGAACCTTAAGTGACGGTCGCCATTACTGATATTAAAATGAGACAAATATGAGTATTCGCTGAACTTAACTTAGGGTAAAAGTGGGGAATATGGCCCGGTCCATATATAATTGATTTACGTGTTAATCGAGGTGGGCCATATTCACCTCTTTTAACCTATGTAGAAATTGGCCGTAGCGTCGGCCCTAGGGTAAATAACGAATTCAATCGGTCGATGTTTGGCTGTCAAAACGGTGCCAAAATCGAAAGTAAGACGCAATATATTATTGACATGGATATTGATGATTTCTGTTCAGTGGGCCAAGTGCAGGGCAATTGTCCGACAAATCTATTATAAAGATGCGTTCCTTGAAATATCGACATATGTCATATACCTATTCTATTGGACCATTTAAGGAATACCTGTGTGCTGTAAGCTAGCAAAAAAAAAAAAAAAAAACTAAAAATAAATACAGGCTAATGGTTTGCATCAATGGACAGCACTTTACCACGTACCATCTGTGCGGCCCCAAGAACCTCATAAATAATTGCAACTACGAAACCTTATCATGTCAGTGGTAAAACTGTATATTATTGATATAGGGATTAAGGATTTCTGTTGGGTGGGCCAAGTGCAATGCAATTTTACGATAAATCTATGATAAGTATGTATTCCTTGAAATATTGATATATGCCATATACCTATTCAGTTATTTTTAGTTATATTATATTTAGTTACTTTCTTACCGAGCTTTCCCAAGATACGAATAAACGACACTTTCTATCTATCTGTTCTATTAAACCATAATATTAAACGAATAACTGTGCGCAGTAAACTTGCAAAAAATAAAAAAATTTTAAAAAACTGCAAAATAGATGCAAGATAATAATTTGCATCAATATACAGCACTTTGCTAAGCAATGTCCGATTTCGTCTCCATTGCGCCAATATTTCTACGTTTCGACGAAACATTCTGATATTTGAGAATCGATGAAAGCTGATATACGGTATGCTCGTGTGCATCCGTGAATAATCTTGACGTGGTGATGAGCGTGATGGAGATGAGCACCGATCATATTAGCGTTGAAGCACTGTCCAGCGCTCTCGTGGAATTTTCAACCGATAATGTGGAACTGAAGAACATTGAGGCGCTGGAGCACCGACTGTAATTTGAAAGTGAAGCTCTTACAAGCACCCTGCATAAAATAATTAATCTACAAGAGTCAATTAATATTTTTCAAGAATAAAATCGATCTATACGTTTTTACGTGAGAGAATTTATATAGAAACAGATGTAAAAAGTGTAAAACTTACTTTCTGTGAACGAATAATAATAATAATAATAATAATAATAATAATAATAATAATAATAATAATAATAATAATAATAATAATAATAATAATAATAATAATAATAATAATAATAATAATAAGATAATCAACCGATTCAGAAAATACACTTTCAAACTATAAGAAGCATTAAGAAGCATGTGAGTCTACATAGGGTTCCATATTATTACGAATTTTTTAATACATTTGTGTAGAATATTTTATGTAGGGCAGCGTGTTACAGAACAATATTGCCGAAGAAACAATAAGTATTGTTCTCTATGAATATGGCTACGGCTTCAATTTTCGATACAATCGACAGCTGACAAGGAAATACACATATTTGCACCGCTGAAAAATGCTGTAATGTAATATTTAGAAGAGGAATAAAATATTTTGTTTGTCGAGGGGCTGAAAAGTGGGATCGTTTGTATGGAAGAAAGTGGTCCCGTAGGGCGGGTTGCTGACGGAGAGTAAACGTTCCCATCTCGAGACCTTACCGCGTCTCTTAATACCGCTTCGTCGGGTGGTCGGAAATATCGCCTTAAAGAGTGGTATGATTTATTTTTCTTGGCTCGTCATCTCAGATTCAGTTTGTCTTTGGTTTATTTTGGATGTAAGAGGAATGACAACTTACGAAAGGCTACCGCAAAGTTAAAAGTACCGCCATGATTATTCGCTGCCAGACGGAAGATCTTCTGAAATGAAGTAATGCATAAGAATTCAGTTAAATATCGCATGTAGCGTCTTGTTATCATTGCAGCTTATGCATTGAATTTTTCACTTCAGTGTTTTTCGCAATTGGTTTGTGTAATTTTTTCGCGTCATTTTTTTTTTCCAGTCTTGAACAAAATTATATAAACGATTAAGTTCAGTTTTAGGTAACTCGTTTGGAAATTCAGATATTAATAGGTTCGCACCTTTCGCCAATCGAAAAGAAAAATACATAGTCGGAAATGCAACCACCGAGCAAGAGACCACGGAAACAATATTTCAACTTATCGAAAATAGCTTCATGGCTGAGAAACAGCGGCCAAATGAAAGGAAATTCGTATTACGAGGAGTAGACAGCAGGGAATTCAAATTTTCTCTCGGGTGATGCGAGTTTTGATCGACGAACTGTAAGATGGGAGTATCATAGTCATTGTTGATTTGTTTTACGAATCACTGGTGTACCTAATAAAGTCACAGGTGTTGCAGGTCAACACACCGACAAAAGGGTTTTAAAGTAAGGGTTTTGATCTTCACCAAAAGGTGTTAAAGAGTCCATAACTTTAATGGCGAATAGAAGATTGCACAGTTTCTGATCGTCTGTGTATGGGAATTAGTTTGTAAATGCGCTAATTTGTGTTGCTGGCGATTAAGAAATTCGTAATGATAAACTTTAGGATACTACTTGTCGCCTAAGTTTGACGTGGAATCGTAAGACGTGTTGATTTTGGAATTTCTCAATATATAAGATATACGCACCGTGTGAAGTTATGAAGGGCAAGTAAGTACAATGTGTACTTATTTTTAAAAAGTCAAAAATATATTTCAAGAGAACATTAGCGTAAATTCACAAATTTTAATAAATACGATCTTATCGTTACTGGCTAGGAACAAGTGGAAAAGGGTAATATTCGCACAATGGTACGTGTTCACCAGAGGTCGGGCGTTCCACATTCAAATCCAATGCAGTTCCACGCACTTGGCATTACAATTGTAAATCCAGTGGTCAAGGCAATACGATTACATTTTCGATTTCCTGGGTCGTCGCCAAAGGCCGTTACCTCGACGCTCGTCATATGCATCACAGTTCTGTACTTGTGCTGCATTTAGGCCATCGTCGTAGTATTCTAATTTTTCCATTACGCTGGTCAAGCTAATATTGCACTGAGAAAAATTGACATAGTAAAAGCAGCAATACCGACTTTTTACCATAAAAAATAGTTCCCATGGGGAACGTTTATATTTTATAGTTACGAGTATGACAAAAAATCATCATTGCAACCACAATTATGATTTGCCCAATTGAATATGCACTATCAGAAACTATCTGTGTAGACATTCCCCCTGGGGACTATTCGATATAGTGAGAAATACTATCCTTTTTCTCAGTGTGTGAAGGACACGGCAACTAAGAATCACTGGTATTAAGGTGAAGCAGCAGGTTTGAAATATTGAGAAAAAAAACGTTTGCATATTTATATAGAATATAGAGATGAGGATTGACTGAGACACACGATATTACAGAGATGACCGGAATAGCTCGATATGACAAATGACGAACGTACGGATTATCGATTGACCGGATGACTACGGTCGTGGTCGGATTTTCAGAGAGAACAGACATTTGAGAGTTCGTACTCGAGATATTTGGCTGCGATTGCACTTAATAATAGGTAGATAGACAGATTCGTTTATTTCGTATTCTGGAGCCTAAGCCCTCTCAGAACACCGTGCATCAAGATACAAACAATCCTTATCACCCAAAAAGACAACGGCAAATAACATGATAAGAAAAAAAATATATATAAAATAATATAAGAAAAAAATAAAAATAAAAATACAATGTAAGAATTTTTTCTTGCATTGTATTTTTATTCTTATTTCTTTCTTATATTATTTTATCTATCTATTCTAAAATAGAATAATGAAAAATATCCGCCCCAAAACCAAATAAGCGCGTTATTAATTCGCTCGGTCGTTGCAATATTATATATAGTTGAACATATTTTCCCAAGTTTGGTATGAAATTCGCAAATACATACAGATATAACATAAATTGGGCTATTTTCTCGTTTCTCTGTCAGTGATAGTCGCGAGGCGAGTTAATCACGGTCAACCCGGAAATTGGCATGACGGCATAAGGTCGGTGCCTCTCTTACATGCAAATTTATCCCCTAGCGACGAAGTTTCTTGCATACCGGTCCTAAGTGCAAAGAATCTCCACAACAATTTGTCAATCCAGAGTTTCACCGCAACGTCCCACTTCTACCAATCCTTGTATACGACGATGTCTTTGCCGTCTCGCACGACCGCCGCGTTACCGTCTCTATGAAACCGAGCCCACTTCTTATCTGTCCGACAACATTCTTGAACTCAACTTCAACGATTTCCTGACTCCGTCGAGAATTGTCGCGAACTTGCACCTCGGCGATGCTGAAACGATGTCAAAACAGTTTTCCTACTGTACATATAAAATCACATATTAAATGGAAAAATATTACATATTAAATGGACAAATATTACATATTAAATAGAAAAATATTACACATTAAATAGAAAAATATTAGATATTAAATAGAAAAATATTACACATTAAATAGAAAAATATTAGATATTAAATAGAAAAATATTCCATATTATATAGAATAAAGTAACGTTTCTCATTCAGTTTCGTATGTCATTGCAAATTCACGTTAAGCTTCGCATTGCAAAGTCTCGTTAAGTTTTGTACGTCATTGCAAATTCTTGTTAAGTTTCGTGTGTCGTGCTCCGACAAATGTATAGACGATTTTTTTTTGCCATTGTCGGATGAGATTGGCTAGGAGATATCGGGATAAACTCCAGATGAATTAAGTACACAGTAGAAAGCAGAGAGCAGAGATGGGAGACCGAATAGTGATGAACGGGAAAATACACAAAGGTTGACTCGGGATAAAGGACAATCAATCAATGACTGTTTGACGGCTAAAAATTACTGAGTCTAGGGAAACGTCAGGGTTGGCATGAGGGATGTGGGAAAAGAAAGTGAAACCACGGAAGCGACGAGGCGAATAAATCGGAGGGTTCGCTAGGAAGAGCTAATGAAGCGACCTTTCGGCGTGGTCGATCCATCGGTAATTGATAGGACGCCGAAGGAGTAAACACTTCGTCCCTGATTGATGAACTAATGAACCTTATATCGAACTCCGCAGTGTCCGTGGGTTCTTTAGATGTCTATACGCTGCTCCGTCGTTTTCATCCAACTACCCTACATGTTTGATCATTTTCCCAATACTTTCGTCCCTATACACAGTAAAACATAATTTCGAAAAATCGGAATACGAAGTTTCGTCAAAATAATTTTTTTAAATAAGCAACCAAGTCGTTTGTTAAGGCTTGAATATACAAACTTGTCCTTTTATTTTCCATTTTGTTAACAATTTTAGTTTGTTCTTTTGTTTGTCACACTAGAAGCCGGTTGGTGCGATCGGAAAATTAAGAAAAAAAATAAATTGTGGACGTTTGTGCACAATAAATTGTTGTAAAAAGTAGAAACTTTTTTACTGTGTACGACGCGGGATTCTGTTGCTGATTAAAGTGATACGATTACAAGAACTGTAATTAATTTTTTTCCCGAGTACTGACCATTTTTGGTTGAATTCTTAGATGGAGCTGTACGGAGTAAAAACAGTTTGTACTTTTTACGACAACTTGTTGTCTACGAAAGCCCACAATTTTCCTTTCGGTTTTTCTGGTCTCTTTCCTCTTTTCGCCGTCGTGGATTTGCCAATAAGTATTTCCCAATTTTATTAATTTACAGTAATTCGAGATACAACAACGTGGATATTAATTTACGTTCATCTAAGTATGTACTTTTGATTCTAAGTAGTTTCTCTCTAACGCACAAGCATAAAAAATACAAGTTTAAAATATGGCAGTAACTACAAAGTGAGACCCAGCCGAGAGTGAACTGAGGTGAACATTTCGGATCGCAACCACACGACAACCAATGGTTCATTATCACGAGGGTGGTCGTTTTCCATTTTCTTGTACTCGTTACTCATCTAGCAAAGTGTACCTCTAGGAACAATTTTTCTGGTTGTTTCAGAAGGTAGTTGCCAAGACAATTCAGAAAAAGCCGACCAGTCTGCCTCCTCTCCGCCCGACCAGGTCCGAGCTTATATTATTTCCCATCTGCAACTCCTCATATTTTCCCTTCGGTTGCTCCGATCTCTTTCCTCTTTTCACTATCGCCGTGCGGGGACGGGGGAGTTCGGGGACAATAAAGAAAATAGTATAGAAATGGATAGAACTCGCTAGCTTCGCCGTACCTTCCGGACCTATATAGGAACAGAGAAGAAGCATCAACGAATGCGTTCTTTCTCGTCTGCGTTCCTTTCCTTTCATCTGCTTCTTTTTTGTCGCTTCCCCCGCGCTTCCAGCTGGGTCCGCACAAGCCCGCGCCCGTTTTGCCCGTTGCCAATGTTCATCCTCTGACAATCGAGACGCTGGGAGACGCAGCCAGCAGCGGAGGCAGCGACGGAATGGAGGACCAACCAATCCTCACCCTTCTCATCACCACATACTTTCTATCCGCGCGTTCTTATCCCTCGTTTTTCCTTCACGTTTGTCAATACCCTTAACGAATCGGAATGAGAATGGGGAGGTGTACCAGGCAGCCTGCAGCAGCAGCATGTCGCGATATCGAAGCTGAGAGCCTGCATTGGCGAGATGGCCGACTGTATTTGTAAAATGCCGCCTCACTTGTCTCCCCCGGCTTGGCATAACTCGGGATCCCGAGCCGTCCTTTGCTGCACCCGCTGCTCCGTTCCAGTACTCAGTGCTCCTTCTCGCGAACTTGTTCTCTACTTTTATTTGTTTCCATTCGTTTTCGATGCTCATTCGCTGGGTGGCGATGGATCTTTGGCAACTTTTCAATGGAGCCAATGTGAGCGTAGAGGCCTGTTTGGATTGTTCTGATTTTTAAGAGTGATCGAGAGAAGTACCGTTGAAATCTGCTAAGGGTCGAATGGAGAATCGTGGGAATTAACTGAAACTCTACTTGAGGTTGTGCGCTTCGATTGTGCGTAAGTTTTATGTAATGATTCCCGAGTAGACATTTTCGAGCGTTACATCGGGCCCTGATAGGGTCCTGATAAGGCCTTATCAGGCCCTTCTCAGGAACTTATCAGGGAAAATTTCTACTCGGGTTGGTGTTAAAGTTGTACTTAGGTTACGCTTTCGTTTGAAATTATGTTTGTCATTAAGTTTGAAACTCCTTTCATGGTTAAGTATGTACGTAATTTTTTAATTTTAGTATGGAGCTAAGTTCTCTACTTTTATTTGTTTTCATTTGTTGTCGAGGCTCATTCGCTGGGTGGCGATGTATCTTTGGCAACTTTTTTATGGAGCCAATGTGAGTGTAGAGGCCGGTTTGGCTTGTACTGATTTTTAAAAGTGACCGAGAAAAGTACCTTTGAAATTCGCTTGGAACCGAATGGAGAATCGTGAGACTCAACTCAAACTCTACTTTAAGTTGTGCTTTTTGATTGTGCGTATGTTTTAAGTCGTCATTGGTTTCAGGGTTGGACTTAGTTAATGCTTTCGTTTGAAATTATGTTTGTCATTAAGTTTGAACTTCCTTTCATGGCTAAGTATGTACGTAATTTTTTATTTTATAGTATGGGGCTAAGTTCTCTACTTGTATTTGTTTCCATTCTTTTCGAGGCTCATTCGCTGGGTGGTAATGTATCTTTGGCAACTTTTCAATGGATCCAATGTGAGCGTAGAGGCCTGTTTGGCTTGGTCTGATTTTTAAGAGTGACCGAGAGAAGCATTGTTGAAATCCGCTTGGAGCCGAATGGAGAATCGTGAGAATTACCTCAAACCCTACTTTAAGTTGTGATTGGTGTTAAGGTTGTACTTGGGTTCCGCTTTCGTTTGAAATTATGTTTGTCATTAAGGTCGAACTACCTTTTATAGAAATAAAGGTATGAAGTATGTACTTAATTTTTATTTTAGCATGCGCCTAAATGTTAGCTGAAGTTTGTAATGAAAATTGAACCAGTGGTTGCCTTCAAGATTAAGCTTTAGTTTATACTCAATTGTATCGTCATGGACTGGCGCGTCGGATGCAACCATTCGTCCTGAATGGTGTAAATGGCGAACCATTAACACGCGTAACTGTCAATCATCTATGAATAGTAACTATGTGGAGCATCGACTCTTGACCCTACCCGTACCCTACCCTACAGTTACCCTTTGTAACTGATTGGAGCATTACCAATAGTCACTAAACGCTTGACATCCCAATGGAGCGATTTTCATCAATAAGGGAGAGCGGGTCAAAAAAGGCACAGCGGGGCAAAACAGGATTATGAAACAAATCGCAATTTTCCAATAAGTTTTGGATGGTGGCAATGGTCGTCCGTTGGGCAAAACGGTGTTGAAAATCCGGATGTATCGTTGGGACAAAATGGACCATCGAAAAATTATTAGAAAATTGAGTTTTGCCCTCACTGTCCCGTTTTGCCCCACCGTCCCATTTTGTCCCGCTCTCCCCTATGCATCTACACGGAACACGAGTGATCAATGAAACAAAGTGAAAGCGGGATGAAAACAGTAGATAATCTGCTCGACGGATCAATATACCGGTCATTCAACCTGGCAAGAGCGATGTAAAGAATCAAGGGCCGAATATATCGGGTGGGGGAGACCGGGGCAAAATGGCACAGCGGGGCAAAACGGGACAGTGAGGACAAAACTCAATTTCTCAATAATTTTTGGATGCCCTATTTGGTCCCAACGATACATCCGGATTTGCAAACCCGTTTTGCCCCACTTACCATCAACACTAATCATCCCAAAGTTATTGGAGAATCGCGTTTTGTCCCGGTGTGCCATTTTGCCCCGCTCTCCCCTAACATATTTCCGGGCTTTTCATGCGGTTTCCGTGTTCCACTGACACACAAGTAAGCTGCCCGTCCATATAAGATTCGTGATTTAGTGCATTCGTAATATGTGTTCGGTATAAGGTATGGACTGGTTCCCAGATTAATATAACAAGAGACAGAGCTTTTGGGTTGTATTGATGGCAGAACGGGCGTACGTGAGAAAGATTCATGCATTCCCTCGGCTCCGCTTGTACACAACACCTAGAACCGTCGACGCGTTAGTGAACCAGGGGAGGACCTCGAGACGAATCTAAATTCAAATGAGGTGTGTGGCGTGCGAACATGCCGGGGCCAATCTCGGCCGGTGTTATGGCTTCCACTTCCTCGATTGTCTCCCAACCCGTATCCCGGTCTCTCTTCTCGCACTTCACCTCTTTATTGGTAGAACACACATTTGTCGGCTCCTCCCTGGGGCCAGAATTGTTCCTTACTCTCCGTGGGACCCATCAAATCAAAAACATCATCAACAATGTTCACTTTTATCCTACGCTTGGGTCTACCTATCGTGTCGCTACTGCATCGTCAATTCGGTTCGTTCTCCTAGTGCGGCTGACCGGAACAAAATTTCAGATCACACAATATTAGGAAAATTTAGGAAGTCAACGATATTTACAAAATGTCCATTTAAAAAACTCTACGGTAAGATATCGGTGAATAATTGGCTGACTTTTCGGTGGAAAAAGAACATGTTTTGATGTTCTGAGAATCTGAGATTTTTGAGATGGGCTTGAGAATTTTTCTACAAATGGAAAAGTGTTGGATCTTCTAGGAAATATTGTAATTGCAGAGCATTTTTTATCCCGAAAAAAAATGCATGCGATTTTCATATTGCTTAACATCTTTGCTTCCTCGAGCAATTTGACAATACCGAGAGACAAGACGCGAGCCGTCCAAAATTCGACTCCAGAACACTTGCGCAAAAGCGTGATTAAAGGCTATTTTCCAAATATTGATACGCGATTTCCAACATCCAAGACCCAAACTCACACCTTTCCAACTTTGGGACTTTGCTTCATGAATTTACAGTCGTACTTGGGAAGTGTGGTTTGTCGTGAATGGAACGTGTGAACGGTGCATTGTATTCGTGTCCCAGAAGATCAGCGAACGATTTTATCGCGATTTAGGATGATCCGTAGCGGACTGGCTTGCGAAACTGCTTATGATATCTCGAAGATGTTCACCGGAATCTTCTCGGCTCTTCGGCATGTCTAGTCTGTGGACGTAGTTTACAGAATCTCCCAGCGTCGAAACTTAGACTATGTGCAGAATCCGCCCGACTGCCACGGAGTGTCTACTCTCCAGGTTCGGAATATATCGCGAGGTTTGAATCGATCGAACGACGAGGCGAGACTTCGATGGAAATCAGTATTATTATTCTATCACCCGTCGTCTCCGACGGGTTTTCCCCGACACCGGTTTCACTATCCGTCCTCCTTGGCCCTTGGGGCGCGCGATACGCCCTGGGAAATCTCGACTTTCAAATCGCGCGCTGACACTCTGCACTAACGCAATTCCACCATCGAACTTTAGGAAAACAGGGTGTAAAACCGACGGAGACGACGGGAATCTTCGCTGCTGAGTACACGAAAGACCTTCCGTACTCGCGGAGTAGATCGAACATCTTCGTCTGAGGCGAGCTGACGAAACGCCTACGCGGTCCTCGATCCGACGACGAGTCATACTCCAAATCGCGAGGAAGGTCTCGTTATATTTTGACGATCCGAGTGGATCGTTGTACGATCCGGAAACCTGAGAGATGTATTGTTATCTGCTCATAAATCTGAGATCGTTATGCGCGGTTGTTACGAACGGATGTGCTGAATACGGAATGAAATTTGTTGTGGCTCTGCGACTGCCTTATGGTAAAATGAAGGGATATGGCCGATTCTCGAATAATGAAAATGTGGAGTAGGGAGAATTCATCGATCTTCGTCTCGCACCGAGATTGCCGCTGCGGCACGTCTTTGTCGGCTTTGTAGCAAGCGACGACTTCATTAACAGGTGAAGGGGTAGGATAGGAGAAGGGGCCGAAGTTAACTTACGTGGTCGTAATTTTTGAAAATACGCGGTCATTTCGAATTATGCTTTTTGAAAATACGCGGTCATTTGGAATTATGCTTTTTAAAAATACGCGGTCATTTGGAATTATGCTTTTTAAAAATACGCGGTCATTTGGAATTATGCTTTTTAAAAATACGCGGTCATTTGGAATTATGCCTTTCTTTTAGTAATACACGTTCATTTCGAATTATGTTTTTTGAAAATGCGCGGTCATTTGGAAGTATGTTTTTTGAAAATACGCGGTCATTTACAATTATGCTTTTTGGAAATACGCGGCCATTTGAAGGTATGTTTTTTGAAAATACGCGGTCAATTGGAATTATGCCTTTCTTTTAGCAATATGCGGTCATTTCGAATTATGTTTTTTGAAAATACGCGGTCATTTGGAAGTATGTTTTTTGAAAATACGCGGTCATTTCGAATTATGTTTTTTGGAAATAGTAAAATACGCGATCATTTGGAAGTATGTTTTTTGGAAATGCGCGGTCGTCTACTGTATATGTAATTAAATTTAGTGGCGTATCTTTATCGTATCGATAGTATCTGTTTAATCAAACTAATCAAATAATTAATTACGTCTCTCGCTTTATTTCTTATTATAAATTAATATATGCAGTAAACTCCGTTACGAGTAGGTTAATTTAATTGAAATTAATTTTATAATATACATTTAGCAACTAAGATAAACTATATTCATTTCGGTTGCACGAATTAACTAGCTTACTTAATGTTATTAAAACAACGATTAGTAGGAATTATTCAGGCCATGATAAGTATGAACTTCGTATATATATTTGTAAAAAACGATTACACAGAAAAAGAACATACTGCGATAAACATATTCGCAACGAGTTTGGACATTTAATAATGGCTTACATTTAGGTTCGAGCTCAAGTTAACGCCCCTTCTGTTTGGCGTTTAGCGGTCAATGATTCAGTGAAGCGAAGATTCTCACTTCTGAGTCCAACGGTAAGAATGCTGGACTAAGCCTAAGTCGTTTGAAGATAACTGTGGTGCGCTTTTCTTCAGGAAACGACCGGAAAAAGCAATACCCTTTCACGGGTAATGGCGCATCCATATTGTCCGGTTGCTGGCTGAGA
This sequence comes from Ichneumon xanthorius, assembly GCA_917499995.1. Lineage (NCBI taxonomy): Eukaryota > Metazoa > Arthropoda > Insecta > Hymenoptera > Ichneumonidae > Ichneumon > Ichneumon xanthorius. The sequence continues at coordinate 10,146,623 of OU824205.1, read as the reverse complement.
CGGCCATCGCGCGCGACTTAAACTCTCGGCCAGGCAGGTTCTCTCCGTCATAGCACTACCGGAACACAGTCACCCTCACGATCGAAGCACGTGCCCGTCTGCCGATTCCATTGTATTCCCAATTCTTTGAGATCGGCCGACACAGGGGAATGCAGCGAAATAGCTGACATCGCCGGGACTCCGATGCATAGTACATTCAAAGCCTCTTTACGGTATAAAATATTTCCGAGGATGCAAAGAAGGCATTCATATATTTGTAAAAAAAAAAATCAAATTTTCTTTTTTAAACTCAAAGACGCAGGTCATGATTCAAAGAAACCGCTTGACAACGGTGAAAGAAATAATAGTATTTCGTAGTATATAACGAATAGTTCCCAGGAGAAACGTCTATATAGCTAGTCTCTGACAGTATATATTCAATTGGTTAAACTATAATTATGGTTGCAACTATGATTGCTTGTCATTGTAACTATAAAAAATAGACATTATCTCAGGAAACTATTTTTTATCGTAAAAAGTCGATATTGTCGCTTTTACTATGTAATTTTTTCTCAGCGAAATCTTGCATATTGATTTTTTGTCGATAGACAAAATTTGTCGATAGACAAACACAGGATAGGAGGGAATCGCGCAAAGTCACGTGGTCGCCATAAAGCGCATAATTGCCGTCTTTTGAAGTCGGGAGTAAAAAAAAAAATACAAAGCAGTTGCTGCTTTGTTCGCGTGTTCTTTAGGACAATGAAATACAAAGTATTAATTGCCATACTTTCCATGTGACCCAATTTCCAATTTTAAGGATATTTTTATTTTCTGTTTTATCGTACCTTTATTAGTTCTGCGGGGGGCGAGTTCAACACAAAAGTATCCACGTACATTTGGCATACTTTCCGAGAGCACTTGTGCACATATGAGGAAGTATGAACTGCGCTCCTGGGTATACATTGTAACCACACTCCTCGTTGTTCCGAGAGTGTGTATACTCCGCTTCCCCATTCCTATGTTTGCTTACGTTTGGCAATACAGTAGACAACCAGATAACTGAACCCAGCTAGGTAACTAACCAAAGTACGACCACATAACTGAAAGTTGCTCCGCCTTACGGTCTTTATCCCCGATGGGTGGCGAGACGAAACATCTCTTCCCTTCTGCTATCTACTATTAGAATCGTCGACTCGATAAAAATAAGAGATAAGGCAAATGCTTCTATTAGCGTCCGTGTCTCTATTAGTGGTACGTTTACGACGTCATGTATAATAGCAATTCTTCTTGACGCTCCAGCGAGAGATTTTAATACACCAAATGACTCTCGTGATTACTTTAATTAGATAACTATTTTTGACTTACATTTTTTAGTGTCTCGATAAAATCGTGTTACGCTTTTTTATGGAAGAAATTCTGAATCGACTCTTGGAAAGTGGTTACTAATAGGTGCATCGATGGCCACTGATTTATTTATTCTTCTATTAATACTTTGTATTAAAAAGCTTCCTCTGTGAGGAAGCAAAATAGATAATTCACTCAATAAATGACTGTTCTCAACGGTATCTTTTTCAATGACCAGAAATATGAATAGTTACGTGAATATCGGTACCTACTAATGGGTACATCGAGTAGTCACTAATGGGCGGAACTCTGTAGCAAGAGTGGCATTAATAGGAAGGACGACATTGATTAAGACTTTTATTCATATCTTTTGGATAATCCCTTGAATTCCCTTCTGCTATCTAATATTAGAATCATCGCCTCGGTCAAAAAAACAGATAAGGTAATTGCTTCTATTAGTGGCAGGTTTACGACGTTATGCATAATAGCAATTCTTCTGGAAGCTCCAGCGACGGGCTTTAAGGTAGTACTAGCACAATGACTGACGCCGCCTAAGGTCGAGAGAAAAAAGACAAAGATTACAAACACTTCTCAATGAGAAAGAAATCTGAAAAAATTCTAGCATATAAAAGGTGCTGAAAAGATTGTTTGTGCATAATAATAATTTCAGACTGTTCATAACAAATTACTGAAAAAAAAATTGTGCAACAAATTACCCGGCAACCAAATTTTTTTTTACTACGAAAATGATTTGTTAATTTTTCTGAATACGTATGAATTTTTTCTGAATTTGATCTAATACTTGAAAATTACGATTTTAAACAAATTTTAACATAAATGAAACGAATAACATTTTGGGATCATTATTATGGACGAACAATCTTATCAGCATCTTCCATATGCTTGATTTTTTTCAGATTTTTATCCGATCGAGAAGTGTTTGTAATTCTCATTTATTCCTCTCAAACTTAGGCGGCGTCAGTCATTGCGCTAGTACTACCTTAATATACCGAATGATTCTCGTAATTTCTTTGATTAGATTACAATTTGACTTATATTATTAGTGTCTCGATGAAAACGGGTTACGCTTTTTTATAGATGGAATTCTGAGTCGACATATTTATTCTTCTAATAATATTTTGTATAAAAAAATAGATAATTGAGTCAATAAGTGACTCTTCTCGACGATATCTATTTAAAGGACCAGAAATGTGAATGGTTGTGTGTTGCTTTTATAGGAACGTCATTTATTCAGACTTTTATACGTATTAATTGAATAATGATAAAGAATTGGTAACATTTGCGAGGTTTTGGTTAACCAACGAACTAAACTTCCCGATGGAATCAATTTCAATTATTTCAATTACTAGATAGCCATCGTTGTATAAATATTTAGTTGTTTCAGAGACAATTCTTAACCGACCACTAATTTACCTCAGATAACGCGACGGCAAGCAGCTATACATATACTCACACGCGATACATAACGGTACTTAAAAAGGGAGATTTTTCCACTAGTATGGTGAACAGATAGGTATTTGGACAGATAGTGGAGAAGTTTTGTTATTTGATTATGTTTAACTGGATGGATTCCCGAGGAGTTAAGTTATGTGGGTGTTTGTCATACTCGGCTGTATAACACGAATAATTGTACGAATAGCAATACTAAAACATTAAAAAATCGAAAAAATGTGTTTTCGAATATGTTATGCAAATTACATAAACATTCTGAACTTTAGGAAAACTCCTAAATTTTCGACGGATATTCTCATACCATTTGATTTTCACTTTCTCATCCTATACGAAGTATGCAAGGAGGGAAAGAGTTATAAGTAAAAAAAAATAACAGTTAAAAATTATGGTCTAGAAACATGTTTTGCATGTCCCAGAATGCAAAATAAGCATTTTCCCATTTTTGTTCGTTTGTCTTTAGGACTGTCCCGTCCAAAAAATACTATAATTTTTCAGAGAATTTTTCTACACACAAAATGTCATTTTGGTATAGAATTTCGCAGTAATTAATCCATCCTTTCCAGTACTCAAATGCACACGAAAACAAATGGTATGAGAAGATCACGAGTTGCGGTTTCACTAGCGCATTGAATAAAATAAGCACATTTTATATTATCTTTTTGTCCGAATAACGGAAAACCGGCGTTCGCAACACTGTGCACCCAAGTTGCTAATTATTATTCCGTTCATCGGAATGTAAATTCACTCCGCGTTATAGTCAAGTATGTACAATTATGTTATGTCGTGGAATTTAATTGGGTTTTACGGATGAACGGGAGAATCGATAAAGCACACAAGGCACGTGCTCTTGTGCGCGTTAACCTCGGGTGAATCGCGCGCAAGCTCGTAAAACTTTGAACGTGCGCCGGGAGGATTCATATTTCGTTATGGGTCAATATTTTCACGACATTCTTTGGCCAGTCCTGCTCGCACTTCATAGCCGGAGTTTCCATACGAAAGTATTAAATTTAATAACAATGTCTCTGTAATCATATCGTTCATAACATTAAATTCCTACGAATAAGCTTAAATCAGATTTAGTCTGACTTGCTCGTTGAATATCCTTAACGAAACCTTTACAAGTCATTGTAACGCTCCAAAAATATATATGAATGAATGTCTGGCACACGCGAACGTAGATTATGCAGAAATTATGATAAACTTTAAGAAAATCATGTTATAGTAAAACGTGTACAACGTGCAGAAGGACGACGCTGTTGGAATTGTCGAGTCTTATATGAAGAACAAAAAATTTGAAGATTGAAATTTTAATATCGCTTAGTCATAATATCTCTTTATTCGCAAAGGTTATGAGAAAGCATTTTCTGTATTTTTGTCTTCCTCATAGAGAAAGCTTTGCGAATAAAAGCGGACTATGACAAAGTGGTATGAATTTTTCAATTTCCGGCTTTTTTCCACGTCAACGTCGTGCTTGAATTTTAGGCAGAATTGCTGTCCGATTCAGGTTCAGCGCATCAAAAAATACATGGAAAAAATATACTGACGTCGCAGTAGAATGTCGGTCGAAACTAATGTCGGACTAGTCGGCGCGAAAAAATATGTGGATTTGTGCGCTCTGGATTTGTTTATGAAATTTAATATTTTTACTGAAGAAATTTGACTTTTTAGTCCCCGTCATATCTGTCATTTTGTATATTTCGTGCCGCAGAGCATGATAGACACCTGGATTTTTCCGGGATGCCATCGGGAAGCAAAAATATCGCTGTTTGAAAATACGCAAAATCACGCATTTTTGCAATATTGGACATAACATTTTTTTACGTTTTTACGTGATAACTGAAAAAATTCTAAAAGCTAGAGCACGAAGAGACATTTCTGAAGAAATTAAAAATCGGGCACAAAAAAAAAATTGGAACTTTTGTAATTACATTTTTTTCATACACACACACATATACATCCCGATATTTTTCCTAAATGTAATTTTTCAATGTTTTGGAACATTCTGAACAAATTTACATTAAAATCTCGAAATTTTTTGTTTTAACCAAAATTAAAGTTTCCTATATGAGAAAGCAAAATCAAATTTAGTCCGACATACTCGTCAAGTATTCTTAACAGTACGTCCATAAGTTATAATAATTGTCCAAAAATGTATATGACTGAATACTTGACACCCGCGAGCATAGATTATGCATTGTGAAAAGCGACGAAATCCGGAAAATTAAATTATGATAAATGTCACGAAAATCATGTTATCATAGTAAAACGTGAAGAAGGAGAATGCGAGGTGCTACTCGTATCGCGGAATCTTATTCGAAGAATTCGCGGAGCTTGTCAATTATGCGCAACGACTCAAACCTCTCGTCCCCGTCATTGGATACGAGATTTCTGATTTTTCAATGTTTAGGAACATTCTGAAAAAATTTACATTAAAATCTCGAAATTTGTTGTTTTAACCAAAACAAAACTTCCTATATGAGGAAGCAAAATAAAATAAAATTAAAAGTACTCGTCAAGTACAAGTTATAATAACTGTCCAAAAATATATATGACTGAATACTTGACACCCGCGAGCATAGATTATGCATTGTGAAAAGCGACGAAATCCGGAAAACGAAATTATGATAAATGTCATGAAAATCATGTTACCATAGTAAAACGTGAAGAAGGAGAACGCGAGGTGCTGCTGGTATCGCGGAATCTTATTCCAAGAATTCGCGGAGCTTGTCAATTATGCGCAACGACTCAAACCCTCAAACAAGTTGTAATAACTGGCCAAAAATATATATGACTGAATACTTGACACCCGCGAGCATAGATTATGCATTGTGAAAAGCGACGAAATCCGGAAAACGAAATTATGATAAATGTCATGAAAATCATGTTACCATAGTAAAACGTGAAGAAGGAGAACGCGAGGTGCTGCTGGTATCGCGGAATCTTATTCGAAGAATTCGCGGAACTTGTCAATTATGCGCAACGACTCAAACCCTCAAACAAGTTATAATAACTGTCCAAAAATATATATGACTGAATACTTGACACCCGCGAGCATAGATTATGCATTGTGAAAAGCGACGAAATCCGGAAAACGAAATTATGATAAATGTCATGAAAATCATGTTACCATAGTAAAACGTGAAGAAGGAGAACGCGAGGTGCTGCTGGTATCGCGGAGTCTTATTCGAAGAATTCGCGGAGCTTTTCAATTATGCGCAACGCCCCAAACGTCTCGTCCCCGTCATTGGAGGTAGAAGAGCAGCGGAGTGGTGTTGGCCGAGTGACGGGGTCATTTGCACAACGAGGACTCGAGGATGAGAGGGGAACGTGGAGGATACGACGTTATATCTGCGAAAAACACGACAGAAGCAGCGTCGCAGTTCCGCGAGTTCTCGAATTTTCGATGAGGCATTGGCTTTCCGTCCTGTCGTCGTCGTCGTCATAGTCGAAGACATCGGCAGCTAGCATCGCCGTCGCCGAAGCGTTTTCAACCCCACCCCGGGCTAAATCAGTTTGCAAACGTCATCGTCACGAAAGCTACGATAGACGGGAGGATTCGAAGTGAAATCGAGTTTACTCTGTTGGCGCCTCGGCGTCAACTGCTGGGCCTCCGTTCTTCATTCTTCGCGCCGGTATTCTTCTCTCGCTCGTGCGCCAGCTATGCGCGATCTCGGGTGAATACTCTGAGAGTAATGGGAACTGGGCGAAACGGGATAACCGCGGACGTACCGGCGGTAGAATAATTTCGTTACTGCATCGATTTCGTACATGGCTGAATTGGGTCGTATATCTTCATCCGGGCGACCAACGAATGAGTATAATATTGTAGGTCTTTCCCACGCGATGTATCGGGCAATTGCTTTAGACGGGGGACGACCGGCATGGCGTTTAAAACGGGCGGTACTCGAATTCCGTATAACATTTTCTATGTATAATTGATGTAATGGATTGTGGACATATTACTGAAACATTATACCGTTTTGCCTTATATTTTAACGGTAAACTGTTGAACATTGTATCACGATCTCAACCCAGTGTGGAATGTAAAGGTCACCCATAACTAAAATCTGCTTTCGTATATTCTTTGCATATGCTGTAAAAATAAATAGTTAATTTAAAAAATTATTCTACTAACGGTAGAATAATTTCGTTACTGCATTGATTTCGTACATGGCTGAATTGGGTCGTATATCTTCATCCGGGCGACCAACGAATGAGTATAAGATTGTAGGTCTTTCCCACGCGATGTATCGGGCAATTGCTTTAGACGGGGGACGACCGGCATGGCGTTTAAAACGGGCGGTACTCGAATTCCGTATAACATTTTCTATGTATAATTGATGTAATGGATTGTGGACATATTACTGAAACATTATACCGTTTTGCCTTATATTTTAACGGTAAACTGTTGAACATTGTATCATGATCTCCACCCAGTGTGGAATGTAAAGGTCACCCATAACTAAAATCTTCTTTGCATATACTGTAAAAATAAATAGTTAATTTAATGTACTGGAAGTTGAAATTTGCTTACATTACTTACATTAATTGAACATTAAGGCACTCTTTTGTAAAATAAAAATACCAGATACTAAAATTACAAAGCTGTTACCGGCGGTTTGCAAAAATGTCCATTTCAATTTCATAAAATTGCAACGCGCATGTATTTGAAATTTCGGATACATTTCATGTAAAAAAGCTTCCAATACCGTTCATTAAGTTTCGAATACAACATTTTTACAGTGTAGGTGCTCGCCATTAACGGAAAAGTAGGAATGCTTTCTGAAAACAAAATAAAATTTCTCTTTCTCGGAATTAATTAACAGTTTATAGTTACTCTAGTTAGGTGTGTTCGAGGAAGCTTTGCAAATAAAGAGATATCATGACGAAACGATATGACAGTTTAACTTTTTGTCGCGTCAATGTCGTGCTTGAGTTTTACGCAAAACGGCTGTCCGATTCAGGTTCAGCGTGCAAAAATACATGGAATCATGCGCTCCGCATTTGTTTTTGAAATTTTAGATTTTTACCTTAGAAATGCTCTCTATAATTTATATAATGGATTATTTTACTGAAACATTATACCGTTGCAATGGTAAACCGTGGAACATGGTATTATGGCCTCCACTCAGTGGACAGTGTAGAGGTCACCCATAACTAAAATCTCCTTTGCACAAGTGCTCGGTGTCCCAAAATTGCCATTAACGGAAAAAATTAAAGGAAATTGTCATTAACGGAAAAGGAAAACCAACGCTTTCTGGCATCAAAACAAAATAAACTTTGCCTTTCTCGGAATCAATTTACGTTTTTTATAGTTACTCCACTTAGGGGTGTTGAAGGCTTTCAGCTAATTGGGGTACTTTTTTGGGTATTTTTAAATATTTGTTAGACATAATCTCCTCGTAATTCGACAACGATGTACTACAAGAAATATCCCGGTTTGCTGGGACCTTTATGAACATCCCCTTTATGTGTACAAAGAGTTAAAGTAGGTTATTCGGTCAGATGTACTTCGTATGCTCATATTTTATAGTTTATGTTGGCATTCGACGTTCACAATAGAGAACAGTATTGTTGCAATGACCGTTATTCTGTGCATTGAAATCTATGCAGCGAGGGTTGACTGTGCTTGGTCAGCGTCGGATGAATTCTACAATGCCTTCTGAATCAAACGATGGTACTGTTACGTGCGAGGTAAAAGCAGAGCTCGTTCGCGCCCGTCGCAAGTTGACCTCCGCGTACAGTGCGGAGTTTATATTTATTGTTACTCCGGCGCTTTGCTCCGGCCCGTACTGGCCCGGTCCTCGATTACTTGAAGTGGGAAATAGGAAATAGCTTCTGTCCTCGGACTGCAAATAATAAAAATGGATTTGCCCGTAATACGCAAAGTGTAGTGATTAGTGACTAAATTAAGTGCCATTAATTTAGACAAAAAATTTCGTAACTATAAAGTTGATACGATTGAACACTAAGATACTCACAAAACAAATCGATAAGTATTCCTCTAAGCATTTGCCCATACTAGGTAGGGTAAAAGTGGTGAATATGACCCACCTCGATTAACACGTAAATCAATGATATATGGACCGGGCCATATTCCCCACTTTTACCCTACACTAATTTGATTGCTATTGATTTCCTCAAAAATCTTCATAACGATAAAGGTGATAAGATTGAACACTCAAACTTATACTCGGAATACTCACAAATACTTACCGAATCTCACAGATGTTACGTCCCCTTAAGAGCACAGCGCCTAAACATTTACCCGTACTACAATAACTTAATTGCTATTGATTTCCTAAAAAAATTCCATAACGATAAAGTTGATACGGTTGAATACTCGGACCTATATCTGAGTATATCTGAGTACAAATACTTAGAGATTCTCACAGATATTACGTCCCCCCTAACACTAGTCCCCATCGACAAGTACTCCTCTAAGCATTCGTGTGTACCCTGGAACGAGGGACCACCCTGGTGCGATGTATGATGAAGGGGGATACACGGCCCCTTCAGCATATACTAGAAATAAGGTCGATTCTCCCCAGTTCTGTGGAAAACAAGGGAGAACTTGTAGAACGACTCTCATTCTTTCTACAAGTTTTTCTACAATTTTTTCCCGTATTACAAATCCCTGGGTCGTGTCGACTTGAATACCTTAGGAGTTATTTGTATTCATTGCAAACATATAGGTGCGTTGTGAATAACGTCAAAAAAATTACTATATGATGTGCAAATTTAATTTCAGATCGGAATCAGAATCAGTCTTGATTTGTCAAAAATTTCCTTTCAATTCGATGCGGTTACAGGCGAGTGAGCAGTTACCGATGCTTAAATCTTCAGAACAAAATAAGCGTGAATGTACCACCATAAATATCATATCACCCCAGCTTTTTGGAATATAGGCGCCCGTCGGGCGACCTCGTCGCCGCAGCTACCGAGAATATCGCATCGAGTACGGTTCGCAGGATGCTTAACCACTCGGAAAATCTTGAGCACGATTCGCAATTGAAACATCCCGATATTGTGTCAGGGGAGCTGGAAAAGAATTTACATGCGTACCGGATAGAACAAAGTGAAAATTACTTTTAAAAAATCGATCTGAAGAAACAAAAAATTGAAGGAATTGGAAAAATTATTACGGTTATGAAACTCTCACTCAATTTGCATTACCTATCGGATAAGAATCATCCCTTAGTTGTGAAAAAAAAATTAGCTTCAGCCCTGTAATTTAATTTCGCTAAAGGTATTGAACCAGAGGTTCGTTCAGACTCGAATATATTTCGAACGGAGCGAACTATTGGCTGACCTAAAAATGACCATACTGTAGGGACTACAGATGGGATACCGATGGGTTCGCTGCGAATACTCAATTGTAAAATTGGACAAAGGTATATGGGCAAGTCAATTCTTTTTCAGTGAGTGCGGCACTTTGAAATTCTTTAATTAAGAAATAATTACACTGAGAGTCTTCGGCTAATTTGAGTGAGAATGAAAGCCCTGGCTTGTCGGAGACGCAGCGAGCCTTAGGGGTGTTCACGATTCCCTAAGGGAATTAACATACGAGGACTTTTTCCAGCCATAGCTTTTCTAGCGTTTTTACGACTTTCGAATGTAATCGCTTTGATGGATACAAAACATCGTATACTGGGAAGTGCATCACGTATGCATATGCTGTAGCCGAGGGCTTTTCACGTCTTTCACCATTTTCCCTTTACCTGCCTTTTTCGTACGAATTTCTCTGAAATGCACACTACCATGCCTTTAACGGCTTAGTATATGGGTAAAAACGCACGCATATTTCGTGATTTTCTCTTGGTAAATATACGCTTTATCGATTTGGTTTTTTTAGGGTAGAAATAGGCTATATTAAAGAACATTTTGGCATTTTTTCATTGAATTTTATAATCGTTATGTATGTTTTTTATTGGCAGGCGTAAAAAATTTCTTTCGGAAGTTCGTTTGCAGTGCCTCTGATTTAGACTTGTCATTTTATCTAAAATAAACATGTTTTATTGTTTTTTAACACATGATATATAACGCGGTCCTTGACGAAGGGGAAAAAAATGGCAAAATGACGGCCATTTGAAGAAATGGATTTTCACTCTTTTTTTGCACTTTGAATCATTAAAAAAAAATGTATTCTTTCTTTTTATATGAAAACGTCAATGACTAAAGAATCTGTTGAAGCATATTGGTACAAATTTTCATAAAAATCCATAGTGCCGTTTTTGAGATATCAGTAACACCGATTTTGAAAATTACGTTTCGAGAAAAAAGCGTCCAAAATTTCCACATAACAGTTTCTAACTTTCGTAATTCGTGGAATTTTGACATGAAAATTTATCTGAATATTCTTGACACTATAAACTACCAGGAAAAAATAAATAAAAAATGTACTGTGGCGTAAGCCCTTAATTCGAATACGCAGCAACCACTGTTCGATAACGGATTGTACTCGGAAGCTCTTGAACTTCAACGTTGCAGCGCGACATCACGTCGGTAACGGAGGATTAAATAATGTTTCGATACGAAAGCCAGTATTTTGAGAGTCCGATTAAAATCGATCGAAAGTTTCATGTTCAACGGCTCGATTACACTTGCAATGCATTAACTGGGCGAAACCACATTGTAGTAAAATGTTATTCTAGCAACTCGATTGAAATCCGTAATTCATTGGCTGCCCGGATGGCGGTTTCTATTCATGGCCATTATCTCCACTTTGGTCCACATTAATAATAGGAAATTTTGATAAACTCTGTGCAATATTGATGCTAGTCGTACGGGTTGTGCTACACATTGCACAGTAAAAACAAGTTTGGACTTTTTACAACAATTTATTGTCCACAAACGTCCACAATTTTTTATTTGCTAATTTTTCGATCGCACCATTCGGTTCTAGTTTTACGAACAAAAGTACAAATTAAAATTGTTAATAACGCGGGAAATAAAAGGACAGGTTGGTATATTCAAACCTTAACAAACGAGGGTGTCACTTAATTAACAAAATTATTTTTACGAAGCTTTGTTTTCCGATTTTACGAAATTATTATTTTACTGTCTGGTTGTCGAAATTGAAGTGCAACTGCAACAAATGTAGACAAATAATCATTTCCAAGGAAAAGTCGATAGCTTTGTGTTCGTTCAAACGACTACCTTTAAATCCGACCTGTGACCACGTAACGATTCGAAAATTCAATGATTTTAAAAACAGGAACATAGAAGCCTTCAAAACGCCCGTAACGAATACTCCAAGTTTATGTACATATATATGTTGAATAAAGATTCCTCCACAATATCCACCCTAAGATTGAGAAACAGCAAATAAGAGTTTCCGTTCAGCGGCAACCTTGAAAATCAATGGAACTAAGAAAGATAAATAGATAGATTGTGTATTAAGACCCGGGATAAATACCCCGAGGAAAAAGTGATACAAACATCCGACATATAGCACACACTGAGAGAAATATCTAGTAAATATGACGATATTGCTTGAGAGATATTACCCATAGTACATGGTAGTAAGGAACTAGGGCGCAACCTATGGTAGGAAGTACCGGATTTATACGAATTTTTCGTAGAAATTATGGTAAAAATTCTTAGAAAATCTAACCACCGATTCTAAGACTTTTCGCCATAGGTGGTGCCCTAGTTTCCCACTACTATTATGGTAATTTTTCTTAGACGATCGGTACACTGAAAAAAAGGATGGTATTTCCTACTATAACGGATAGTTCCCAGCTGGGACATCTATATAGATAGTGTGTGATAGTATATACTCAATTGATTAAACTATAATTATAGTTACAACTATAATTTTTGGTCATTGTCGTAACTGTAAAATGTAGACGTCCCTGGGAACTATTTACTATGTAAGTTTTTCTCAGTGCAGTTTTTACTAAATTCTTCTCTCAGTGTAACGTAGAAGAATAGAATTTCCATGCATCACCGAATCACAAATAAATGTTGAGGACATCTTCAAGTAATGCAGCTCGAATATTTTCCGTGTTGTTAAGGTTCGGTGATGTTTTGCACGTAATTTTGTATACGATAAAATTGCGATTCCAGCAACTTAATCTATATTCGCGGGGGACCGGTTTGACAGTATCGATATTGTAGTCTATGAAGCGTATGCCGCACACCGATGGACATGTACTTTATCTGGCATAATATACCAGCCCTGATATTGCATTGTGTATTGGGGTCGATCGATAGAAACCTTTTACATTGTAAAAATAAGATCGTTTCTCGAGTCTCATTCAAATTGAGTTGTGGAACGGAACAGCCATTCAACAGAAATGGGATGCTGCGGCAATCCTATGATGAAAATACGGCAGTATGGAAGGCTTTTCACGGAGCTGCCGGACGAAGGAAAAGAGCCAAATGACACGGAGGATGAAACGGAATCGTAACGGAAATGAGTGAATTGACTATCTTGGTCGCACGAAGTCATTAAAACTTCTAGATTGCGCAAGCATCACCTTACGCCATGTAATCGGGAGACCATAATTTGCTGTTTCATGTTTTTTAATCTGGTGCTGGTCTTTTTTGCACCACCCGGAAACCACTGAGTCAGAAAGATCGGTGCATTAATCACTTCACCAATTGACATTGATATTAAATATGTGATGATGGAATTTTAGAGAACATATTGAAAAAAAAAATCAAAATAAGAGATTTAGCACTTCGAACGAAAGAAAAAACAAACTTTTACAATTTTCTGAATGCTTACAGGTAAAACTTTTTATAAAAAAAATTTAACAAAAAAATAATACAATGGAAATGTTATCGGCACAATCCCGTCCGCCATTTGATTTAGTAGCGTTGTTTTTTTTTTTTTTTAACGTACCCGGTGACAATTTCTTTTGTCGTTTATTTATTTGTATTTAATATTAATGGTTTTCCAATAATAATGAAGGGTTATTGTTCCGGCAAGGTGGAGAGGAACCGTACAAATGTGTGCTCGTTCGCAGCGAGCACACATTCTCCTAATCCTCTTAATTTTCAACGCTTGCTATAGGATTTTCTTCTACGTCAAACTAAACTTCTCGCTTTCCTCCGTGAAGGAGCTTTAGATAAACGGCTTTGAAAAGGACTTTCTGCATTCGTCAAAAAACTGATTTTCAAACACAGTTGAATATAAAATATAGTTTTGAAGGAAAAAAATATTTAATCAACGGGCCATTTATTCTCCTTCATGTGATTATTGCTAATTAATAAATATCGACATTATAATAAAAACGTGTGAGTAAAATTTAATTGATTACTATTAAATTTTCATTATCATTACTAAAATTTCATTATTATTAATAACGAATATTTTTCTTACATATAAGTGGAATACATCGGTTTAAAAAAAATCGAATCTCAAGGGATCGATTATCGAATACCGGAGTGAAAGCCGGTGAACTGGTCTCAGTTTCCACCGTAAGAATAGAGCTCGGTCATCGACGAAACGCCGTTTGAAGTAAATCCGAATATAGAAGATGCATCGTCAATCATATCGCGAATATATATGAAAAAATGTGTACCCGTCTATCGATCGTGAATTATCCATCGATAGTGTCGTGAATTGTTGTTGTTGTCAAGCTTAACATCACTCGACATTAACATTAAATCTTTGCATTAAGACGGATTCTAGCGGTACTAAAACGCAGGTATTTTCCTCCAGCACTAGCACGTATGTAGTTTCCTAGTGACAGGAACAACAATGCTGAGTCTTCGCTGAAGACAACCAGATTCAACTCTTAAGAGAATACGTGATAGATCGCCGTTTCTTAATGGCGGGGGTGGGGGTGGTGTGGGGTATGTTGCTAGCAATGGTTGAGGCCAATGTTTCTATTCATACACAGATTCGATGCTCCTTCAACTCGTAATATCTTCCAAAATCTATGGGCACAGGTCGATTTAATTTTTTTTAATGCGTGCGTAATAATGTTGTAAAGTTCTTTCATTAAAAAATTCTAACACAGTAGTCCGGAAATACATATAAAAAAAAGCATGTTGCCTTTCACGCCGCTCCATATACAGCTCATGCTAATTGACCCAATTTTAAGCTCACGTATCTCGGAATCCATGTGGGAAAAAAATTATTAGAAATAAAAAAAAAAGTTATTCATTGCTTTATAAAACATGTGATTTTTAGTTCCGGAAGTAGAAAAATCGTTATGTCGTTATCCCGTGAGTCGGATGATCCGGAGTTCACGACCCGAACGCCGGTAAAGAACGCATGCAGAACAGGTGTATCAGGCAGGAGGATTTCATGTCCGCGGCATTCGCGCCGAAACCCTCTATCTCTCGTTTTTTCTCGTTGCCGAAGAGCACGGAAGTAGAACAAAGTTATTTACAGTAGGTAATGTCGTTAACGTTTGACTCGAGAATACTACTATCGCTAGTGCAACGCTGGTACAACGGTCGAGCTTTTTGCTCCGTACGACGCAGCGGCTAGCAGTAGTTTACGTTGTAACCCCGTAAATGCTGCTTAAAGAAGGAAAGTTACGAGGACACTCGGTAGGTGTAAACTGTGCGCGGATATATGTGCTGTACGTAGGTATGCGGGGTCCATGGCAACGGTCCGGAAGGAACTTGCGTCGCCATACCCGGGGCGCTACGACCACTGGGACGTGCGCGAACCCACACCAATAACTCACGAATGAATCAAGCATTTCCGAGGGACGGAATGGGAAAGCGGATAAACGCAAGAGCCCTGGGGCCGCTCACGAGATCCTCAGCGGATGGTTTGCGATCGCCCTTCGCTTTTCTCACGACCTCCTTTCCACGCATGCGGCAACGTGCCCGTGGTAAAACGCTTTGTGAACACTCGCTTTTTGACTCCGGGGAATCTGGAATGTCGGGCTCGAGCCGGGAGAAAATCGACGAGACTTCGGGCTGTGTTGATGAATTGCATTCAAGGAATGAATCCCAAATTCTTCGTTCGTAGTAGACGTGCCTTCGAGATTAGACATTCTGATTTTTATCTTGCATTCATATTTCTAACGAGTGTCTTCTTATCAGGGAGCCGTGGGTGGAGCTGGATGAAATATCTTTGGTTTAATGCCAGTCGGTAGCGTTTTGTCCTGGACTACACACTGAGGATGGTTTGCGATCGCCTTTGGCGTTTCTCACGACCTCCTTTCTACGCATGCGGCGACGTGGCCGTGGTAAACGCTTTGTGAACATTCGCTTTTTGACTCTAGGGAATGTGGAATGGCGGGCTCAAGCCGGGAGAAAATTGACGAGACTTCGGGCAGTGTTGATGAATTGCATTTAAGGAATGAAACCCAAATTCTTCGTTCGTAGTAGACGTGCCTTCGAGATTATACGTTCTGTTTTTTTGTTGTTACGGCCTGAGTATTTTTGACGGTCTGAGTGCGCTTTCTGAACATTCATTGTTGACTCTAGAGAATCTGGAATGTCGGATTCAAGCCGGGAAAAAATTGACGAGACTTCAGACAATGTTGATGAATTACATTCAACGAATGAAATCCAAATTCTTCGTTCGTAGTAGACATGCTTTTAAGATTACACATTCTGATTTTTTATTGTTACGACCTGAGAATTTTGACGGTCTGAGTACGCTTTTTGCACATTCATTTTTGACTCTAGAGAATCTGGAATGTCGGATTCAAGCCGGGAGAAAATTGACGAGACTTCAGACAATGTTGATGAATTGCATTCAACGAATGAAATCCAAATTCTTCGTTCGTAGTAGACATGCTTTTAAGATTACACATTCTGATTTTTTGTTGTTACGACCTGAGAATTTTGACGGTCTGAGTACGCTTTTTGCACATTCATTTTTGACTCTAGGGAATCTGGAATGTCGGGCTCAAGCCGAGAGAAAATTGACGAGACTTCGGGTAGTGTTGATGAATTACATTCGACGAATGAAATCCAAATTCTTCGTTCGTAGTAGACGTGCCTTCGAGATTACACATACTGATTTTTCGTTGTTAAGGCCTGAGTATTTTTGACAGTCTGATTACGCTTTCTGAACATTCATTTTTTACTCTAGGGAATTTGGAATGTCGGGCTGAAGTGGGGAGAAAATTGACGAGACTTCAGGCAATGTTGATGAATTACATTCAACGAATGAAACCCAAATTCTTCGTTCGTAGTAAACACGCCTTCGAGATTACACTTTTCGACTTTTTGCTGTTACGGCTTGAGTATCCTACATTCATATTACTAACGAGTTCCTTCTATCATGACAGGAGCGTCGTGGGTGGAGCTGGATAAAAATATCTTTGCTGCAATGCCAGTCAGTGCCGTTTTGTCCTGCACTACACCTACCGAGCACCTTAAGGGGCTGCTGGGCCGTCCTGTTTTACCGACGAAAATAGGTGATGTCTTAGTTTTCACTGTTCGTCGTAACTATGCGATGCGTATGTTTCAAATCTTACAGGACTGTATCAATACCGCTCCCGCTCAACGGTTCCAATGCACCAGTTAGAGCACGGCTAGGCGGTCACCCATCTAAGTACTGACCGCCAGCGACTCAGCTTGACTTTGGGTCTACATTCATGTAGTGTAGGGCACGATGCAGAGCCACCTGTGCGTCAATCGCGACACTACGTTCGTGCACTTTCGCAAACTATAATATTCGGTTTTCTCAATTCCTTGCAAGTTTTCAGTCTAAATTCGACTGCGCACCGAAGCGTTTGTGTCAATATCATAATCTTGCATGATTTTACGCATACGTGTACCATATTAACAATGCTAAGTCGGAACTGAAAAATTGTCTACATCCGTCGGTAAAACAGGTAAAGCAGGTTAAAAAAAGGAAATAAAAACTGCTCCAGCATCACCTTAAGGACTCAGTCGGTAACCAAAATCTGTAACGAATGCGATTCAGGGACCGTAGACTTTTCGGGAAAAAGCAAAGCATTAGCGGATGTACAATTTAATACCGCGTCCGATGATGCTTTCGTTTAATCCGAAACGTCAACCTGTTTTAAATGACATTGATTCGAAAAATGCATCTATCTCTCTCGCACATCTTTCATACGACCTTAATGTGCAATAGGTCAAAGGTACTACGCATCATTCGTCGGGCGTGTCGACGCATGCGCTCAGCGCAATACTTCTTCTCGCACTGTCTTCCGCAGTCGGTCTTGACGACGCGGGTTTCGGAAGCCGAGTGAGTTTGGCTCATTAGTGTGTAGGCAGCATGCGAAAATGTCTTGGGCCGACGCTTTTGATTTAGCAGATTCATTTCAGCCTGGATGCGGCGGTGGAAAGTAGGACAGGAAAAATGGCGCGGTAAGATGGGAAGAGGATAAGGGTGAGTTCAATAATGAATAGGAAAATATTGTATGGAAGAAACTGGAGGAGTCAGGGCACATGCCCGCGAAGCTTGACAATTCCTGAGACTGCTGGCACAGCGGGAATACGGGTGGCTGGTGAATCCGGCGTTCGTTGAAGACTATAAGGTCGATCGCAGGGTTCGACGGCGCGAGCATTCATCGCTACTTTACAAAATAATAATATACAGATCGCAGTGGAAATCATTTGTATTATGAATGGAAATTTTCACAATGTACAAATTGGTTCTTTTCAAACTCGCGACGGGCATTCATAGAAAATTTTTGCTGCGAAGTAGCAGCCTTTCTGATTTTCTACATTAAATCGAAAATAATGAGCTGTATTTCATGATGATGATGAATGATGAATGGTGAGCTGTACTTTAGCCTCAAAATAGTGGATTCCGCGAAAATCATTCACGGAGTGGGCGATTCCATCTTTTTCTCCCATTGTTACGATTTCCAATAGTTTACGCCACGAAAGCTTTAAATATGTTTGAAGCTTATAAGGTTGATCTCATTTTCAGGGTTCGATGGCTCGAGCATTCACTGCTACTGTACAAAATAATAATATACAAATCACAGTTGAAATAATTTGTACTATGACTATTATGAAATTTTCGCAATGTATACATTGGTTCATTTCAAATTGGCGATGTGCACTCATGGAAAATTTTTACTACGAAGGACACTGTAAAATTAATTCGTATTAAATTGAATGTACTGGACTGGAAGTTTTTATGCAAGAACTGGTATATTAAATTGAGTGTACAATTATGGTGAAAAATTCATGTTCAGTGTCTTAAAATCATTGAAAATACTTTATTTTTAATATTTGATTTTAATGTTACTATGAAAGTACTTCAATTTTAATAATTCACGTTAATTTCAATGAAAAAGTACATTAATTTTTCATCATAATTGCACATTGAATGTAATGTACCAGTTTTTGCATAAAAACTTCCAGTCCGGTACATTAAATTTACAATTTTTTTTACAGTGTAGCCTTAAAGTGATGAGTTGTACTTAAGTCTGAAAATTGTGAATTCCGCAAAAATCATTAACGGCCTGGTCGATCCAACATCTTCATTTTTCTTTCCCATTCTTACGATTTCCAACATTTGCCGCCACGAAAGCTTTAAATATATTTAAAGCTGATAAAATTCACGATCAAATTTGTTCGAAGCGCTTTTATTATCAGCCCGTCGATGACTAGGACATCGAACCTTAGGGGTGTCGGCTACTCGTGGTGCAGGAGACTCGTTGACAAAGGCTCCGCAGCCTCTCGTCTGCATTCTAATTGCCTCATTCCTCCCGAAACTGCCTGGATTCCGGTGCGCACTACCGCATTGCCGGATGAGGTGAGAGTGGACAGGCTCGCGCTCGTTCACCTTGCGAGAAACAGATGGTAATCCGTACACGTTCGGTACTCTCGCCACCCTTTACTTCCATACTTTCGTAATTTGCCCGCATACGCGCATTATATTATACATGATGTCCCAAATTGGAAGAAAAATGAGAGGATCGCACGAGGGTTTCGAAACTAATCACATTTTTCCTTTCACAGCATTATCTTGATATTTATTCCATAGCGTTATTTGATAGTTCTGAAATTAAGAGCAGAAAAGATTCGGCTAATAAAGCCGCTGCATTGATCGCGCTCATGACGGTTGTATTGAAAATAGGCGTAATGTAATTTGTGTAAATACATATACATGTTTATTTGTATATTGCTTCGGCATAGAGGAAACTATGTTGTAAAACGACAGTAAAAATAAAAATTTGGGGATTTAGTGTTGAATTGATCCAAGAACATTAAAATCGCTATAACTCACGAACGGTTTGAGCCAGCGAGATTTGGTACACAAGTTAAAAATATATTCATGTGCAATATATTTTTAAGATAATAAAAATGGTCTGATTTTTTTTAAACAATGTATTTTACTAATATTTTGTTAATACATTTTTGGCACTGTTATTATGCAAAATCAAAGATCTTGACATGGTTAATACGGCTGAATTTTTCCAGATTTTTGGCATATCGCGAAGTACTGAAATTTGTATCGAATTAAACTTTTGGTTAGGTATGTGCGATCAAATGGTACACTTGTATGCTGTCTAATATTGCAGTCATCTACGTGGCATGCACTGATAAAAAATACAGTTGAATCAACCAAAGATTCGGGCAGGGACATTCAACTAAATATTTTGTTGGTACACTTAAAAAATACGATTGAGTCAACCAAAGATTCGGGCAGGGACCTTCAACTAAATATTTCTCGATCATTCCGCCAAAATATTTAAATATTTTGTTCGACCAAGTAATTATTTAATGGAAAGTCCCTGCCCGAATCCTTAGTCGTTTCAACAGCATTTTTTATCAGTGTAAGCCGTCTCCGCGGTGACGAAGGATTAGTGAGTTAGCAAATTACGAGACGCTGGAATGGAAACCGGGCAAGAAAGATTGGGACTCAGTGAATCGGATCATTTATAAGGTCGAAATGGGTGTAGACTCGTCTGTGGTGGACGACGAGTACGACGAGGCCACCCCGTCGAGTCTCCGGAAGGGGCAAGTGGGGGGGGGGGGGGGGGGGGTAACGCCGAGAGAATAGCACTCATAAATCTGTCGTAAAAAGTGAATTTATTTGGGTGGGTCGTTGGACGCTCCTTTCGTTACCTCGCGAATTCGTTGAATACGCGCCCGCGGCTTGAATCCGCAGGAATTTCGCATGCTTCTCAGAACCCTATTCGGGCAAACGTGTACGTACATTGAGGGCTCTATCGAGGCGAGCGTTTCTGGCTTTCGTTCTGACTGTGAAGCCGGTGCTTTATGAGGCGCACCGTGCAATCCACGACATAGAGTGGTACTGCAATGTGGGATTGTCCAAGCGGTCGTACGGCACAGTCGCGCCAGGAACGCCTCGTTAGTACGGCAATAAAGCGTTTACCCAATCAACGTTGTCACTTCCGGCGCTGACTTACCAGGATTGCAGATACGGCGAGCAGATCCGTCTCGCATGCATTTTTCTATGTCACATGGTAATCGCGCTCTGTCAATCACTTCTCTGAGAAAAGCTTTGGGGAGAGCGGGGCAAAATGGAACAGTGGGGTAAAACGGTACAGTGATGGTAAAACCCGATTTTCCAACAATTTTCTGATGATTTTGTCCCAACGATACATCCGAATTTTTAAACCCGTTTTGCCCCACGGACGACCATTCGAAACCATTCGAAAATTAGGGTACAAGTGGTGAATATGGCCCACCTCGATTAACACGTAAATCAATGATATATGGACCGGGCCATATTCCCCACTTTTACCCTATTGGAAAATTGCGTTTTGTCTCGTAATCCCGTTTTGCCCCGCTGTGCCATTTTGCCCCGCTCTCCGCTAGGCTTGGTCAGCTACGAAACCTTCCACTGCGGCTCATTAAAATTTGCTTACGGTCTTTGAAGCTCGGTCGCGGATATATCAAGAGACGTTCTCGACGCCAAGTTAAAAAAAAAAGTATGATATACGCGATTGTACGATATTTCAAAGAACACCAGATTCAGGAGTTGAGGTAACCAGATTTGTCAATGTCGTAGTTGGAGACAGAAAATTTGTGAACATGTTGATATATATTTATAATATAAGTAAACTATGGCACGTGTCTGTCGTGCATGTCATACAGACTACTTTGTCAAAAGAGGCGAGACAAGCTGCGGTCTCGCGTAGAAAAAAAAACAATAATATAGAAAAGACCATCAATTTGAGTATCAAATTGATGGTCTTTCCCATATTATTATTTTTTCCACACGAGACCGCTGCTTGTCTCGTCTCTTCCATCATGACCTTTTCCGTCTTCGGGCGCGTACGGGGCATGATGATGGAAAATAGTATGGGAGAGAACGTTCCGCATCCGTAACGCGATATTCCTCCAGAGTTCTGTTTCCTGCCAGATTCTTCCCATATTTGTTCTCAGACTCTTCCCTAAATCACTTCCGTGTATTTTGCAGCGTAGAAAAAAAAGTTGTATGGCTGAGATTCTCGGTGAGAGTCCTTTAAAGAATCCGACAAAGATTCCGGGAGAAATTGACCGAGAGTCTAGATAGATTCCGGCTTGGATGATCTTGGTGGTTCTTCTGTCGAGTTAGCCGGTGAACGGAGAATTCGAACGGGAGCCACCAAGGTAGGGGCTAGTTCGAACACGGGGTAAGTTGGAACAGACGTAATGAAAAGAAAAGATTTCACGCATTGAGTACGGTGCTCTATGGAATCAGAGTGCATACACAGTAAAAAAAAGTTTGTACTTTTTACAACAACTTATTGTCCACAAACATCCATTTTTTTATATGTTAATTTTCTAGTTTTACAAACAAAAGTGCAAACTAAAATTGTCAATGACACGGGAAATAAAAGGACAAGTTTGTATATTCAAATAAGTGACAAACGAGATTGTCACTTACTTAACAAAATTATTTTTACCGAATTTTGTATTCCGAATTTACGAAATTATTTTTTACTGTGTACGATGATCATTAATCTTGAGAGATCTGCATGAAATCTGTTCTTTTTAGGTACTGCGTCTGCTTCAACTTGCGCCGTGGTCCGACTAGCCCCGGTTTACCCTACCGGCACAGGTTTTCAGCAGTTTCTTCGTGCACAGTAAAAAATAATTTCGTTAAATCGGAATACGTCGTTTCGTAAAAATAACTTCGTCAAATAAGTGACAAATGCGTTTGTTCATGCTTGGATGTAGAAACCTGGCCTTTTATTTCCTATGTGGTTAACAAGTGATTGACTGCAAGAGACTGTAAAAGACAAGTGAAATCATACAAAGAAGAGTGAAAAAAATTATCTAAATAAAAGAAGAAAAAAAAATTGACATTATAAAAATTTAAAAGAAGAAATACGCCCGAAAGCAATTTTAGGCGCCAGATTATGTTGTAAATAACGGAAGAAAAAAAATAGAAGAAAAATATTGAAAAGAAGAAATACGCCCGAAAGCAATTTTACGCACCAGACTTTGATTCAACGGGCACGAATAGTTCTCGGTAGTGAATAATCGAGGTTAAAATTGGGTTAAACTTGCGTTGTATCGAAATATGGAGAACACATTCTGTCCATCACCCGTCTAACGTTTTTTCACATAGTAGCTCATACAATTTTCCCATTGTCCTGCTCACACGCAAATTAATGGGCTTTCCCATATTATTGTGTTTCCGCGCTGGCTCTACGTTCGGTCACCTAATCATTAGAGACCACCACCAGCAAGAGCATCAGAATTACCACGGGAAGCTGAGAGTGGCGGTGATTCGAGTGCGGTTCTGGCGTGCGCTCGGTAGGAAATTAGTGAGTCTCGGCCTTTTCTTTCGGCTAGATGAGCCAAGGAATTTTTTGCCCCGGTGCCACCGGAGCCACCGCACCAAGTAGGTTGGCTCCGGTTACAAGACGTCGTCGGGGTGACACCGGTGTGCGAGCTCCGGCACACGAATTAACGGATTTCACGGTAGGAAACTGGCGCTCAGCACCGACGGTTTTGCGGAACTCGGCGGAGACGCTTTCAGGATGTTCGGACTCGAGGCTGGCAGAGAAAATAAATGAAAAGGAAAGATAAGATAAGTGAGGAAAGGAGAATTGGGAGGATATGAGGAGAAAAAAAATTGACGATGAGTGGCGGGAAAAGTGAGGATTCCCACTTCTGTGCCTGAGGCTTCTTCTTGCCCTCCACATTTTCCTTTTCCTCTCCATCTTTCTCTTTCGTTATCCACCTTGCGTGGTCGAGCACACGTACTGCACTCGTTCGTGCACTTGAGGAGTCGTTAGTGTCACACCGAACCCGGGAATCTTCCGGTCGGCGGAGCTACACAGTAGCCCGGAGTGTCACGGTCGCTTCCGAGCTTCCTCTCGACGACATGCCGTGTTGGCCATCCAGCTAGCGGGGTCCAGAGCCCTCTTTAGCGTAATCGGAGTGTCCCCTGACCGACGTAGTCCTGTATATGCTCCACTGTCTCTCCTCGGAAATCGCCACCGAGTCCGTATGTTCATCGCGTTGATGGTTGTTGCACACACTGAAAAAAAATATCATTGATTCAAGAACAGTGAGACTTGCGGGCTGCCACACTGAGAAAAAGTATAGTATTTCTCACTGTATGGAATAGTTCCCAGGGGGAACGTCTACATAGATAGTTTCTGATGGTGCATATTCAATTGGTTGCAACGATGATTTTTTGTCATAGTCGTAATTATAAAATATCGTCTATATTTCTATATTAGGGTAAAAGTGGGGAATATGGCCCGGTCCATATATCGTTGATTTACGTGTTATTCGAGGTGGGCCATATTCACCACTTTTACCCTATGTGTCGCTTCCGAGCTTCCTCTCGATGACATGCCGTGTTGGCCATCCAGCTAGCGGGGCCCAAGAGCCCTCTTTAGCGTAATCGGAGTGTCCCCTGACCGACGTAGTCCTGTATATGCTCCACTGTCTCTCGTCGGAAATCGCCACCGAGTCCGTATGTTCATCGCGTTGCTGGTTGTTGCACACACTGAAAAAAAATATCATTGATTCAAGAACAGTGAGACTTGCGGACTGCCATATGGACATACGCTGTTATTTCAAGTCTATTTCTCTTGACACACACAGAAAAAAAAATTATTTGACGGCCACCGTTTATTAAGATTAAGTAAAATATTTATTTGAATTAAGTAAATAGTTACTTAAATCAAATAAATATTTTACTTAATCTTAATAAACGGTGGCCGTCAAATAAATTTTTTTTCTGGGTGCATAACGACGCATGGTAATGAAACTATTACATATCTTCTCATGAATTCCATAGACATTGGTTCATTTTGATATATAATTGTTAGCATGAAAATAATTACACCGACTACATATGTCAATGGCAGCCCGCAAGTGTCACTGTTCTTGAATCATTGATTTTTTTTTTCAGTGCATGCATCGCTCGTTAGATTCGTGGTTTAAAATAAACCCGTCCATCATGGGGCTGCATTCAATGGCAGAGAATAACAGGATTTAACTCCGCGACATTTCCATCGTATGCGTTTCGATGACGCACATTGTTTGCCCAACAAACCGTTTGAGCACACTTAGTTTACTGCGCGACTTCATAATTGAATGTCTGGCTGCGGAGCGGCTAAACTGGCGCTGACTGGGGCCCTGATGAAAATGAACCGATCGAGGAGTTAATCTTTTGTGGTCATTCTGACCATTAGTACCTGCAATTGTTTGGGTTGTTTTCAGTTGGGAACGTTTTCGAGTTGCCGGCGCGTTGGAACTTTTCGTCACGGCAGACAAACACGATTTCTCACGATTCCTCACGGTGCATAATCATTAATTATGCAATTTAATTTAATTAGCCAATTAACATGGTATAATGCAATATCGTGCATACACTTTCTGTTCAGCTAACTCGGCAGAATAATTCTGAGAGGGTAAATGTCAAATTATCGCTGATTACACCAATCCTGAGTCGAGTGATTTCTATGTGCGTTGATATGCGCGTCGTGATTGGGAGTTTGTTTTCTCAGGCACTTATATAGCGAGGCAGTCGCAGGAACTCGAGGAAGGATCGAAACTCCGACGTGAAATGTCTGGTGACTGGCAGCGTAGCTGAATTTTACACTAAACTGGACTAACTCACCAACACATAGAGCGGTATGTGTACAACTCCGAAATGCAGCAAACCGACGTGCGGCAAGATTGGGCGCGGTTTGGACTTACCCAACTTGGAATTACGCCAGTTTACAGTTTCGGAAGAGAAGGACCACTTACCGAGTAATGTGTAAGAGTAAATCGGCTTGGCCGTAACATTCGGTGAATTAGGGACACCATTTCGGGAATATGGCAACCCCATGCTGGAAGAGCACCCTACAATCTGGACTTAAAAATGGATTTTACACTGTTGTTTTGAAACTGCAATGTATCGAATAATCTACAAATGTCAATTTAATGGAAATATTTACGCAAGACGTAAATTGCTTCACTCATTGTATATTATTACGTTAGTGGATATTTAATTTAATTACCCAATTAAAATTGTATAATATCATATAGTGTAGGGTGTGAAAGAGCACCCTACAATCTGGACTTCCGTAAAAATGGATTTTAGACTGCTGTTCTGATATTGCGATGTATCGAACAATCTACTAATGTCGTTTGCATCGAATGCAATGGTTCATTTATATAAAAAACGAACCTTTCAGTTTCGCGAGTTCTAAAATATGGTGACTTATTTTTTTTTTTTGTAATATAATACTATTCTAATAATAATAACTATAGTATTCCGTTGCAACCTTAATGCTTACCAACAACAAACCTGTTTTCTACACACCATTTTTCTGAGCCCGATATACGGTCGGAATAATTGTCAATATTTCCCTCATCGAAATCCGCTGAAAATCACAAACTCTCTGAACTTTTGTTCCTGACGTTGACACGCGACAAGATTCGCAAATTGCTGCATGCAAATTTTTGCCGGGATGGTTTTTTTGCTGTCCCGTCGCATACGAAGTATGTAAAGAGAGAAAGTGTTTTTTTATTATTTTTTATTTCCCAGCTATGGCTTTTCAGTATTTTACCAACACCCTTTTGTATTCCAAGTGGCGCCTTTTTGCCGCCGCAGCCGACTTGTCCCTACTGTATCGCATTTACACCAGGGCACGGGCAAACTATGGGAAACCCATGCCAATACAGATGCAGTGAATTCGCTTCACGGTACCGGAGCTACGTCACGTTTCGCCGACAATGTAAACATCGACCACAACTATGTGTCTGCCAGTGGATGCAACACCTACACCCGTACACAAACCCGGGACGTGTGTACGGCTCATCTGGAGCTTCGTCACGCCCATATTTTTTCCCTGCGAAACTGCGGCACCGGCAGTCGGACCCTCAACCTATCGATGCTCTGGTTCAGAGGCGTGCAAGCCAACCACTAGACTATCGTAGTAGTACAAAAGAGAGACGGTATTGTAATCGAAAAAAATATTCTATCGTCAGATTAGCTTTTAATGGATAGTATATTTTTTCTGAAAAACAAAAATCTTTATATATATTTTTTTTCAACGTCCTTGAGGCGCCTTCAATCGTACACTCGTTCATTCTTACGGAAATAAATCGTACACCGCAAAAATGTTACATAAGTTCACAACTTCGTTCAAGTGTACACCGCAAATATCTTACACTTGCCCAATCCCCGGATCAAAAAATGTACATCCCAATTTCTTTACACCATTAAAAGTTTACGTATTCAATATGTTGTACATTAGTGAGTTTACGTATTCAATATGTTACACATTAGTGAGTTTACGTATTCAATATGTTACACATTAGTAAGTTTATGTATTCAATATGTTACACATTAGTAAGTTTACGTATTCAATATGTTACACATTAGTAAGTTTACGTATTCAATATGTTACACATTAGTAAGTTTACGTATTCAATATGTTACACATTAGTGAGTTTACGTATTCAATATGTTACACATTAGTAAGTTTGCGTATTCAATATGTTACACATTAATAAGTTTACGTATTCAATATGTTACAAATTAGTAAGTTTACGTATTCAATATGTTACAAATTAGTAAGTTTACGTATTCAATATGTTACACCTTAGTAAGTTTACACTATTTCATTGTAACACTCGTCAGACCTTACAACTTTAAAATATTACAGATCCAATATACTCCACATGCGTAAGTTACACCGCCCTTTCCTTACCCCACAACGACGGTAAAAAATGTGTGGTGTAAGAAACGGGCGGTGTACAGTTTTTACTCCGAGCGTCAGCCAAGTGTAAGATATTTGCGGTGTACACTTGAACGAAGTCGTGAACATACGTAATATTTTTTGCGGTGTACGATTTATTTCCGTAAGAATGAACGCGTGTACGATTGAAGGCGCCCCAAGTCCTTGGTATTTTTTAGACACGGTTAGTAGACGTTTTTATTTACATTCTAAAATTACGTTCATTCGGGACTACATTTAATTTACGACGCGTGACAAATGAACTTTATAAAAAAATACTTCGTAGCTCAATCACCAAACGAAGTTGGTTGTGATGTTCAGAAATTACACCAATTACCATCGAGTACCGAAAAAAAAATCGTTCTTCGACGTAGTCACCAGATTTTTTAGCCGTTCGCAATATCAAAGTCCGTCCGTGTGGCAATCAACTTTTGCAGCAGCCCATACATCGAGAGACTGGCGTATCACGTTTCCATCAAAATACCGGATTGTGTATTACGCTTGATATCTCACACCCAATTTACACGAGCGGTGAAGCCAGCGCGCTTGGCCGAGAGTCGCGCCACCGTAAATTGCACTCTCGCCCTTAATCATCTCGCATTTCACGGTTGTATAGAAGCGTTAGCATGCGTGTCGAACGCGCTTCCCGGACGCACAGCGTCAAGGGGTAAGCGGTTCGAAGGGGGTGTGGGGCTACCTAGTCTGCTTGTCATGGATTTACGAGTTTGAGCGGAGCCGAGCATTCACGCAAGGATATAACGCTCATGAACAACCTCGTCCTATCCGTGTAATCGAGAATTCGGTTTTCTTACTCGTTCACTCGTGTACCGAAGCGCATTATAATGCGACATAAACGTTTCCGGGTTCCTCTCAATTTTCCCATACGATATTCGAGCACTCCGTTTTCACCGACCATATTAGTCGCCACTTCGATGTTTTCCACCGGGTCGTATCTGTTGCACGCGAAATTCGGGGCAACATCGCGGTTATAATAATAATTGTAATAATACCGCGAGCCCGTGTCGTCCGGTATGACGTTTATGCATAAATTCCGTTTCCATCGACCTCCTCGTCTCCTATTCGCTCTGATTGGCACGGAAATTCACTGACGCGCGAGAATTCAAAACATTTACATTATACAGTAGAGTTCTGCATAAATTGACTCCGAACGTGTCCGGTTTAATGTGGATCAATCCCAGAACCAACCCATCGAGTCCGACCGCGATGAGAAGCAGAAGAAGATAAACTGACTCGCTGATATTAATTGGGGGAACTCATCGGAATGCGTTGACATCTCCGCGTCACATTTTTTTTTTCCAATAGTTTTCAATTGGGTTACATTCCGAGCTTATCTCCGACAAGCGTAGGTTCGGACTGTTCGAGATTGAAAAAACTTCATCTTTCGGAAAATGTTTTTAACTGATTAGTGCTCGAGATGAGAGTTAAGCTCATTACTCTTTCTCCGTTAACTTAGTCAGCCAAGGCGCCTGCTAGGACAACCGTGGGACTGTCGGGTCATCTGTTCGCATGAATTCTTAATCGCAGCTTCAACTTTGAAAGTAATGCAGAAAACTGTGCACTGTAAAAATATTTTCCGACGGAAAAGTTTGCTCAGTTTTGTGCCCAGAATAGAATCGTTCATTGAGAGAGAAAATTGGTTGGAACCAAAAGTCGCCGCGATATACGTTCAAAGCTGTTATTTGTTTGGTACATATAAAGCTTTGTTTTGTTAAACGATTATTTGCTTCAATTGATTTAAAATTTGTCAATAGAAAGAAGCATTTTTATTGGATCAACAAAATACACCTTTCAACGTTTGTCACCGCGTATTTGCTTAATCCAACCATTTATTTTTCTGAGTGTAGTCTTTATAACATTTCGAGGGCAGCGTATACTAAAATTACGCGGTATTTTAGAAGATTTGGTAATTACTAATAATGTCATAGCGTAAGTAATAGTGCGTCATGCTCGAGATAACTGCGGCACAAAGTTTCGTTCCCAACTTCTCCGGAAAAAATGTAACAAACTTTCTCTTTCGAAAAATGCTTTAAACTGATTAGCGTTCAAGATACTTGTAGTTAAACTCATTAATTTTTCAACATTAGTTTAGTTGGTCGAGGAGTCTGCTTCGGCAATCTTGGTGCCATTTATCGTCATCTGTTTGGCCAAAACCTTCGACTTTGAAAGTAACTCAGAAAACTATGCGCTATAAAAATATGTACCAAAGGAAAAGTTCGCTCAGTTTCCAACCCATAACAGATTCGTACTCTTCTTT
Organism: Ichneumon xanthorius; assembly: GCA_917499995.1. Lineage (NCBI taxonomy): Eukaryota > Metazoa > Arthropoda > Insecta > Hymenoptera > Ichneumonidae > Ichneumon > Ichneumon xanthorius. The sequence goes on along the minus strand of OU824205.1, from coordinate 10,116,488 downwards.
GTCCCGATTCGAAGGCGCTGTGTACTAAAACTACGCGGAACTTTATTAAGATTTGGTAATTACTAATACGAAGACGCTCATAAAGTAACTAATCGTACGTCACGCCTCGCGTTAGCTGCGGCACTTAATGGCATCTTCGTATCTGCAGAAGCTTTGGGTTTCGTTCCCAACTTATCCCCAAAAAGTGCAACAAACTTTCTCTTTCCAAAAATGCTTTAAACTGATTAGCGTTCAAGATACTTGTAGTTAGACTCATTAATTTTTCTACATTAGTTTAGTTAGTCGAGGAGTCTGCTCCGTCAATCTTGGTGCCATTTATCGTCATCTAGGGTAAAAGTGGGGAATATGGCCCGGTCCATATATCATTGATTTACGTGTTAATCGAGGTGGGCCATATTCACCACTTTTACCCCATTTGGACAAAACCTTTAACTTCGAAAGTAACTCAGAAAACTATGCGCTATAAAAATATCTACCAAAGGAAAAGTTCGCTCAGTTTCCAACCCATAACAGATTCGTACTCTTCTTTGTCCCGAGTCGAAGGCGCCGTGTACTAAAATTACGCGGAACTTTATTAAGATTTGGTAATTACTAATACGAAGGCGACCAGAGCGCAAGCAATCAAGCGTCACGCTTGCGTTAGCTGCGGCACACAATCGCATCTTCGTATTCGCAGAAACTCGGTCTGTCGCTCGTTCCATCTAATCGTCTAACCTGCTCCGCGGCACATGAGAAAGAGAAAGAAATCTACAAGGCAAGTTCCTCCCCTCGCAGACTTCTTCAGTCCTCCCCGGAAAGTTACGCGAGCAAAGGCTGCCGTCTGCCCAATGTTGCACTACACTCCTGCCTCGCCCCATACCAACGTGAACCCTCGACAAGCTCGTCCGCCAGCAAACTTCGATCATAACGAGTGCTGACGTAACTTGAGATAACAAAACTTCCCCGTTCGTCTGTGCCCTTTCCCTTTCCCCTGCGCCATTCCACATCTGACGGTTCACCCCGACACTGAGGCGAACGAGATCCGAGACAGCAGCGGCGTATCTGCGTTCAAGAGGGCTTTTCTATTTTTCACATAGGGTAAAAGTGGTGAATATGACCCACCTCGATTAACACGTAAATCAATGATACATGGACCGGGCCATATTCCCCACTTTTACCCTATTTGCCTCTTTCTTGAATTTTCAAAGTGCCGATTCATCGGCGTTCCGCCAGACAGCTAGACATCGAACTGCTGATGTGACACTCCAAGATAGGCAACTGTAGCACTGGCAAGCAAGTGCAATGGCTTGCCGCGGAGCTTCGCTGTTTTCTTGCGATAAATATGCCTGCGTTTCGTAAAGATCATAAAAATGCATACGCGTTTTTTTGGATTTTAAATTTGTTAAAAAATGGTGTCAACGCTCGGGTTCGTTTAAGCGTTGTTGTGTCTTTATGAAATATGATACACAAATCAGCCAGCACTAACGATCTTTTATATTGCATTTTTTTGGGAATCGATGGAGACACTTAAAATTACATTTTTTTCACATTTCACTCAAAACAACCACGACTAAAGCAAATAGATCTTTGCAAAGTTGCTGATAACTTGCTGGCTATATGCTCTAAGAATTTTCGGCATTGAATACTGGCAAAAACATACACAGAGAAAAAAAATCAATTAAGTCATCAAAATGTGCACTTACGGGTGGCGAAAGAAATGTTTGATTGATCGAAAAGAATACCTTATTGATTAAACTAGCAGGCCGTTGAATCGAATGTTCCTTCACTGACTACGACAATTATTTCGTTCGATCAACCAAAAATTTGTTTCGCCACCCGTAAGCGCTTATTTTGTTGACTCAATCAATTTTTTTTTCAGTGCAGGCAAATGCGGACGCACATGACTCAATTTTGCCACCATCCTGTGCAAACATAGACATAGGTAGGTTGGTGGCAAAATACTATGAACGTCACATCGATTATAAGAACTCGAACATAATTTTCATCCACGTCAGACGCGGAAGCGTTTAACTGGAGCCAATAAAAAGGCACGCTCAATATCTGCTTGCTCACCGTAGCGATAACAGAATATAAGCACGTGAATTTGCGCCAACAGAGCTCTCCCGGAAATAAGCCCTATGTGCTAAATTAGTTGTACACAAGCAAACAACAAAACGTTTTTGCCCCTCGCTCAGGCACTTCTTTTTTAGGCTTCAAAAATTAATGAGTTACAAACTGTAATATTCTCGCTTAATTTACCACTAACTGTCCCTTCAACCAATCACGAGAACGCCGATGCGTTCTAGAAACGCAAGGTGTCCAAGGTAATGCGGATGGGTTGGCTATTTAAGAGTTGGATAACTCGAACTCGTGAGCATTCATTGAGTAACACACTGAGAGAAAAATCGGGGATGGAGCGAACACACATGAGAGGTTGACCCAAACAAATATGGTTGCCTCAATGACGATTTAGGTGGCTAACCACCGAGAGGTTGAGTTAACAACATAAGGTTGACTCAATCCCTCGATGTTGGCTCAATAGATCTCATCAAGGCTGAGCCAACCTCAGTAAGGTTGATTGATTCAAATTGAGGTTGACTCAACCCCAATGAGGTCGATTAATTCAAGTTCACCATCAGTTTCGCCGTATTTAACCTCACCGAGAGGTTGAGTCAAGTTTGTGTCGTTAACTCAACCTCTCGGTCGTTGAGCCACCTAAATCGTCATTGAGCTAGCCATATTCGGTTGGCTCAAGCGTTTATGTATGTTCGCTCCATCTCCGTTTTTTCTCTCAGTGTAGCTCGTCGCTGTAAGGCGCGGTCAAGAAGTCACTCTCTGTGACCGCTTCGAAAAAGAACACTCGTCTTCCAAGTCAACCAAACTTTCAACCTTTCCGAAAGTTGCTCGTCTGTTTTATGGAATCTGACTTACCGTTGCAGCCACGGAAGAAGTGCAGTAGTAGCACACGGAGACTTTTTCCTACCATCATGACCTACTCGAAGAGCAAGAATCTAACCCGAAGAGTACGATCAACATTCAAAACTCTGAAAAGACCCTGAAGACGCTTTCGGGCGTCGGGGAGAGCGGGGCAAAATGGTCCAGTGGGGACAAAACTCCATTTTCCAATCATTTTTTGATGTCCCACTTTGTCCCAACGATACATCCAGATTTTCAGCAACATTTTGCCCCACTTAAGTTATTGAAAAGCAGAGCTGGGTTAAAACCATAAGTACTTGAAGTGCGTATTAAAGTATCAAGTACTCGAAGTACTGAGCGCCAGGTAGTTCTTGAGTACTGACGTATTGAGTAGTGGCAGAACTAAATTCCCGAAGTTTTGAATAGGGAGCACTGACTCAGAACTTGATCCTTCAATACGTATATAAGTAATTAGTGCATTTTGCCCAGCTCTGTTGGAAAATTGCGGTTTGCCCCACTGGCCCATTTTTGCCCCGTTCTGCTCTACAACCGAGATAGGTTTGTGGGTCTTCCTGTGTTGAGGAAGTGGTCTTCCTCACTCGCCGGAAAGGCCTCCGTTACTTCGGCCCTATTTAACCTCGCGCAGGGAAAAACTTCCGAACGTAATGCGTAAAAAGAACCGCACCGAAAAATACCAAATGCCAAAGACCAAAAGCCTCTCTCCTTGCGGTTCGACCTGTTTCCAAAATGGAACTCTCAGAGCCTTTTATCAACGGTAGCTGCGCGTCTCTAGCTGAAGAGACTTCGAATCGTAGTTCCTCGGAAGATGTAGGTTCATCACTACCTCACCTTCGACCAAGTTGTAATCAGCTCAAGCTCTTTTGGAATTAATTACTCAAAGCCCTCTCTCACGGACACTCGAGGAAACTCATTTGCCCCACAAATTCCAAGTTCTCGACATCGACGCCTCACATCTAGCGGGTGGAGGATGGGCGGCTCCGTTATCGGAATACATCTATTGACTCAATCGCAAAAGTTACACATAGGACAGACTCGGGATCGCTATAATTGTGTAGCGAAGTAATTACTTACGTATTTGCTCTATCGAAGGTTGTTACACGTTCGGTTTAGTTGCATATCGGGTACTTATCGCGTACTGAATTGAGGATGAATCGAGGAAACTGATAACAGACTCGTGAATGTGACGTGGTAATGTGTAGTGTTGTGAATTTACCGGTTAATAACGTTCCTAACCATTTTTACTGGTAAAGTTATCGGTAAAACAACCGGTCATTTAAGTAACGATAGTGCAAGCAACGCACTCCAACTTTCTACTTAAATTTGATAAAATGTCTACGTTATTGCGAATCATTTAATCAACGTTTTATTTCTTCAATTAAACCTTTATTTGACCACCGTTTATTTTACTCGAAGCAAATAAATGGTGGCCGACAAATAATTTTTTTTTTTCGGGTGTAGCGCAAGTACACCAGGCGCAGAAGTTCGAATTGTAGGTTTTTCTAGCAGGATAACACCGCTGAGAGAAATAAATAAAAGCGGTCGCCGGCAGCGAATACAACGTTCTTACGGCAGTTACTCACACGAAGACCGATGTTTTATTACTCTGATCCATTTTAATTCCCGTATATCAAAAATTCTTTTTTTGTCGTTTGTCAGATTCACAGGACGTCGCAGAATTCGAAAAAAGTCTAAAATCCTAAAAAACGTATCTCTTCGTATAAAAAAAAGTCTTGCTGGTAACGCTGTCCCGAGGACCGAGAATTGCTAATACCGGGGTCGAACAGCACACCATGACCCTGTTTTTCAGTCCCTTTCAGCCGCCCTTAAGTAAGGGGCTTATAGATGCCCCTTATAGATGTCCCTTGAAAGTCCTTGTACCTTGATTAATATTGCGAAAAAAATCCATGGCGGATTATTATCCCGTTATTGTCCGGTACAGGACGCGAACCCGCGTCATTAACGGAGGGTTTGGGGGGGGGGGGGGGGTCCTCACCAAGTCCTTTCACTGGGGCTCGTTTAATTTTATATTCACGATTTTCTTCGCAATGCTTATTACACCATATTTGAAAATATTTACAGAGATACCTGTACTTTGCTTATATGATTTCACTATTTTCTCCATTTTTTTGTACATTTGTATTCTAACATTTGTGAAAAGAATTTGATTGGAAAGACCTTCAAGTATAGTAGTCGAATGCTGTGACCGATGAGAAAATATATTTCTTCGATGTGCTGCGGCTTCGGAATGGTCTAATTTCAGAATCCTCTTATTCGGTTTTTAACGAAGAGACTCACCTTGCGTAATTGGTACCATCAAGTATTTGGCGTTCGCATTTTACTTCTGTGCAAAAAGTATTTTTCTCAATATTTCTATACCCTTACATGCCCTTCTACACTATTTGTCTCCATTTACGTCCAGATACCAGGAGAGTGGAGCCCGCTTGACGTCATAGATTCTTTCGGACATGGACACACGTGGGCGGTATGGGATAAAATCCATAGTGGATTATTATCCCGGTATTGTCCGGTACAGGACGCGAAGTTCCTGTAGGGGGGGAGGGAGGAAGCCTCACCAAGTCCCTTGACTGGGACACGTTTTATTTTCTATTCACAATTTTCCACGTAATGCTTACAATACCATTTTTCAAAGGATTTATACCAATACTTTGCTCATATGATTTCACTGTTTTCTCATTTTTCTTGTACATTTTTTCCCATCATTTTGGTAAGAATTTTATTGAAACGATCTTCAAGTAAAGTTTTCGAATGCAGTGACCGATGAGAAAATGTACACTGAGAGAAGGATCTAGTAAAAACTACCGATAATCTAAGAAAAATTACCATAGAAACATAGCAGTAGGGCACCAGGGCGCCACCTATGACGAAAAGTCTCAAATTTCCCAAGAATTGTTACCATAAAACGAAACAGTAAATTTAGAAAATAATATTATAAACAAAACTGCAAATCTAGAAAACACCTTTATAAGCAAAACTGTAATTTTCACCCACTCAAGTGGAAACGAAAACTTGCAAAAGGGCATGTCCCGTTAAACAATAAACAAACAAACAAACAAAAGTAATATATACCAAAAATTCTTATACATCCGGTACTTCTTGCCATAGGTGGCTCGTTCCATACCACTATGTGCTATGGAAATATCTCTCAATTGATATAGTCATATTTACTGGATCCTTCTCTCAGTGTCTTTCTTTGATGTGCTGCGGCTTCGGAACGTTCTAATTTCAGAATCCTCTTTGGTTTTTAATGAAGAGACTCACTTTACGTAATTGATACTTTCAAGTATTTGGCGTCCGCATTTTACTTTCGTGGAAAGAGTATTTTTGGCAATATTTCTATACCCCTGCATGCCCTTCTATACCTATTTGTCGCTATTTGCGTCCAGATATCAGGAGAGTGGAGGCCGCTTGAGGTCACAGATTCTTTCGGACATGTACACACTCAGGCGCTATGGAGCCACTTTGTCCCAACGATACATCCAGATTTTCAGCCCCCTTTTGCCTCACTTAAATGATTGGAAAATTGCGTTTTGCCCCACTGTCCCATTTTTGCGCCGCTCTCCTCTACAACCGAGATACGTTTGTGGGTCTTCCTGTGTTGAGGAAGTGGTCCTTCACTCGCCGGAAAGGCCTCCGTTACTTCGGCCAAGGCCCCACATTCAACCTCGCACAGGGAAAAACTTCCGAGCGTAATGCGTAAAAAAAACCGCACCGAAAAATACCAAATGCCAAAGACCAAAAGGGGTATTTTTGGTAATATTTCTATACCCCTATATGCCCTTCTGTACCTATTTGTAGCTATTTGCGTCCGGATACCAGGAGAGTGGAGGCCGCTTGAGGTCATAGATTCTTTCGGACATGTGCACACTCAGGCGCTATGGAGCCACTTTGTCCCAACGATACATCCAGATTTTCAGCCCCCTTTTGCCTCACTTAAATGATTGGAAAATTGCGTTTTGTCCGACTGTCCCATTTTTGCGCCGCTCTCCTCTACAACCGAGATACGTTTGTGGGTCTTCCTGTGTTGAGGAAGTGGTGCTTCACTCGCCAGAAAGGCCTCCGTTACTTCGGCCAAGGCCCCACATTTAACCTCGCACAGGGAAAAACTTCCGAGCGTAATGCGTAAAAAAAACCGCACCGAAAAATACCAAATGCCAAAGACCAAAAGGGGTATTTTTGGTAATATTTCTATACCCCTACATGCCCTTCTGTACCTATTTGTTGCTATTTGCGTCCGGATACCATGAGAGTGGAGGCCGCTTGAGGTCATAGATTCTTTCGGACATGTGCACACTCAGGCGCCATGGAGCTCGCAGAGTGTGGCCGGTCGGAGCAGCTAGGCCATTCTGCGGCCAGGAGCAGGGGCAGATAATGTACTTAGCAAGAGGGCATTATCTTCTCGGGGTGTCCGATTAGACCCGTACGATTAATGCATCGTGGCAACTGATCGCGCTGGTTCTCGCGCGGTTGCTATGAGCCTTCCTGTTCGACGTCTGTGCGGTTGGCTTGTCGATACACTGGCTTATCGGAATTGGATCTTGCGTCTTGCTGCTCTCGGTCCCTGTATGGGAAACTCTATGGCACTCAATGGCTTGTCTCTGCTTCGATCACATAGATACCCCCTCGTTCGAGGAACCCATGGCTTATCTATAGGCCTCTATGACGTAATCGGGAGCAGCGTTGAAACCACAACTATACTGTTTATGCATCGAAAGCACGCACCGGAGGATCACTCACTCTCCGCATTATCCTTTCAAACCCTCAACGTGTTGTCGGCGAAGTTTCGCCGGCGATCGTCCATCACGGTTAGGCATCGATTACGCCGATTTGTTATCCGCAAAGTTGAGACGCCTTCACATTTTAGCTCCAACTTCGAATTTTTTATGGCTGTCGGATTTAATTGGATCGATTTTGCGACGGATAGCGCGTTAGGCATTTTCTGTCGCTGTACGCTCGGTCGTGCAGAGAAAAATCTCGGGGTTGTTTGAGTTATTTATTTTTTCATGAAGTTCATCCGCGAGACACACAAAGTGTGTGTGGCGAAATGTTATTCGTATAAATGTCGGGAATGGAATATGATAGTTAAATTTTATTTTTCGTCGATAGTTTCGTGAATGTCTCAGGAATGTGACTGGTATTCAACTTTAACAAAGTCCGCTTGACCACGAACACCAAATATAAATATAACTTTTCTCTAAACTTACCGTCGAATTTTACATTAGATTGATCTGAAGATCGGTCTTGATATCGAATTTCGGATTGAAGTGTGTCCCAAACTTCATTGCGCGTTTAAATCTATCTTAAGTTAGAACTTGATTTCGTGCTTAAGTTCAATCTTAAGTTCGATCTTAATTTCGATTTTAACAGCGATCTTAAGTTCAAACTAGCGTCTTAAAATTCGACCCCTACTCTTTTTATCTCTATAGCTTACGCATTGAGTTAGATTCTAGCACCAGCATTCTAGCAATTAGTTTCCAGCGTTGGTGATTCAAGTACCAGAATTGCGCTAAAATAGGTTACGGAAATGGAACCGAGACGTCGAATTGTGAAGAACTTGTAATTCCTCAGTTTTAACCAATGACAATCGCACGGGATTTTTCGTGCAACAACTAATGAAAACTAACTTACGTCATCTAACTTCTATTCCCTCTAAATAGATCGACGCAGAAAATACTCGTTCTCGTTGACAAAGGAACGACTCGACCCAACGAATGACTCATTTCTGTATTCCTAGTAACAATAGCAATAGTGAGGCAACAATGAAAAGGAGGGAAGCCGCGTTTGATTGTAAACTCTATATTCCCCTACCGTGTATTTTGCATGTTTCGCTATACACGGCTTTTCTACTATCTTAATCTAACATTAACGCTCACGTGTGGATGTGCCGTGAGTATTCCAGTCCGCCTTGATTACACGCTATTGTGCAACGAGCACTAGACAATTCTTCTATAGGTATACATTCATGCGGACGATATACGCTTGGTTTCGCACCAGAGAGATCGCGAAGTGGTTTCGTTCGTATATATTACTACATATCCCTGCATAAGAGAAACGATGTCTGAAGCGTGTCTGCAAATGCGCTCGCACATCCGTTGCCGGGAATTGGATACGGCAAAGAACCGACTGGCGATCAATGAAATCCCGCATTCAAGGTCGCAGACAAAATATCTTATTCAGATACTTTTAACACGCTGATGCGATCACTAGCTTTTTTGTATGTCGCTGTGGTTGCATTTATTTTGGCTCTTTATAACTTAAACTGGGGCACTTGCATTAAAAATACTTTTCATCACTCAAAAAAAACTAAATGTTTTTCTGAGTGAAGACAAGTATTATTAATGCAAATTCCCCAGTTATAGTTATAAGTTATAACTATAACTGGGGAATTACAACCATTAGTTATGTTATAACTTATAACATAACTAATGGTTGTAAATACAGTTCACGGAAACAAATACTTCTTCAAAATTAACTCAACCAAATATATATAAGGTAAAGGACCCAGTTTCTGACACTGACCCAGTTTGTGACTGGGGTACCTCTAGCATAGCCCCCCACCATTTGATAGGCAGCCAATGGGTAGCGCGCGTTCGGGGGGTCCAATCTGCGACTCTTGGTCCTCCTTGGTTATCCCTACGATTTTACACGCTTAAAGTGAGAGAGCTGCGTAGAAGTGTCAGAAACTGGGTCCTTTACCTTAGTTAGTTTCACTAAACCTTTTTCCGAGTGTTTTTAAACAATTCAAAAAAAGTACGTCAAATACTTGACATTTTTTGGTGAAATTTTGTTGTACCAACAATTTTTTTTTCTAAGTTTACAACTATAATGTAATGTGACAAAAACCAACTTTACCCGTCCATTCTGTCACACATCACGACGCGATAGTGCTGCCCCGCGCGAGCAACGGATGCAGCGAACCTGCGCGAGTCAATTCATGAACAGGGGTTTTTTTCCGTGAGTTTTTTCCGGGACGAGGTTGAAGCCAACTCACCTTGTTTATAAGTTGGATCTTTCCCGATCTCATCATGAAACTCTTTACCCAATTCATATTCCTTTGTATAATTTGTATAGTGATGATATGATGCCATCTAGCATGGACTGGTCGTGATTGCTGCAGCTGAAGCTGCAGCTCCACAAGCGCCATTGCCGTTGGATTGACGTTCCGAACCGCAAGGCTACCGCAGGAGAATCCATACCAGCGACGTTCGCCGCTATATTCACAGCGAGTCACGTGCTCACTCGAATTTAATTATCTCTTATCGCGAGCCGTCTGCTGGATTACCAATGGTGCTTCATTGGTCGTTTTTATCCGGCTCGCACTGTCCCTTCAGCTCCGGATTTTTTTAACAACGAACCAGTCGGCGCGCTCTCGGCAATCCGCTTTGTGCCGGGGACTCCAGCAATACTGCAGTTTTAGAACAAAATTCTTCGTCACGCAGCCAGCGAAATATGTATGCTTCGGATAAAAGTGGATTGTCCATGTCCGGCGACCATCGGTAACAATATATCGTAACGAACGAGCGAATGAATAACGCGTGTTTTTTTTTTTGGGGCGGATTATTATCAATAATGATAAACGTTAATTATCCCGGTCACGCAATGTCACATGTCTGTTCGGTCTGAAAGTCTCGTCCAGATCGATATTGTATCGATCGTCCGTTCTTTCGTCTATTGTCAAACCTAACTAATATCGTGTGTCCTAACGAATATAATAAAGTTATAAGGTAAACTATTAATTATAAGGTAAATAGTCCGTTACATATTCGTTTAATATATATGTTGTGTACTATATTATGTGGACCAGAGTCGTAAGTTGAATGAGAGTCGGTGCAGGGTTTAACTATTGTTTCATTAACGAAGTTCGCATGAGCGGAGGGAAACAGCTCTATATCTCTCGGATATCTATATCTATACGTCTCTGTATATCTGTATCTATACGTTTCTGTATATCTGTATCTATACGTTTCTGTATATCTATATCTATACGTTTCTGTATATCTATATCTATACGTCTGTATAAATCTAGATCTATAGTGGTCTATAAATCTATATTTATGAGTTTCTATAAATGTATATTCATACGTTTCTATATATCTATATATGTGCGTCTCTATATGTGATACATATCTATATCTGAAACGTCGACGAGAGCGATGCGCCTGCGCATGTCTGTTCCGGACGGATTTTTCGTGGTACGATGGCGCTACATTTGAGGTCGTATTCGATGCTGTACATCATGTTCCATTTTGTAGTGCATCAACACGGGTTCAGGAGGAAGAGCGCGCAACAACTGACCTCGTTATAAACCGATCATTGGCCTTTGTATTGGTTATAGCATAGAGTAAGTGTATTCGCTATACAATTGTTCCTATAAAGGGCCAAAAAGATCTCTCACTATGTTGATATTGTATTTTTACTTCATCGTAACATATGAAGTATGTAAAGGGAGAAAGTAATGCAATGCAAGAAAATTGCAGCGTCCAATTAAGACTCAGTCCACATTTTAGACTATTTTAAGTACTTAGACATTAAAATTTCAATTTTTTTTTACGAAAGCACTCGTTCCTCTATGACGAAGCAAAGACATGAAAATTTCAATTTTCACATTGCTTTGTCATGGAATTTACTTTTGTTCACAAATCTCTATGAGAAAGCATTTTCTGTGATTATTGGACTTCCTCATAAAGAAAGCTTTTGTGAATAAAGTAATAGGAATAAATCTTTTAGTGACGGCGCTCGGATTAGGTCTGAAACATTTTCCGCTGTCTATGAGAACGACATCAAGAAATTATATAATTAAAACACTATCGATTTTCCGACTTGTCAAAGCTTTGATGGATGAGAAGGCATGTATAGTGTGCCAAGGAGAGCTTCATTTGTGGATTCAATTATAGGATCGTTGCTTTTGTTCCCATGGCGAGGATGTAAATTAATCAAATGAATAGCCTAAGCAGCACTGCGATATATTTACTCGTATTTGAACTACGATCTGCGCAATTTCCGGCCTTGCCCCTTCCGAGTCATCTACGCGGGAAAATCGAAGCCACTTGCGTCGTAAGAAGCTTATGCGAGCGTAAGTTCACATAAGCTTGATGCAAATCAAATCATACAAGTAGGAAGGCATTGTGCATCGTTGCCGTAATAGTGGAATTATTACGGCATTATAGCCATTATTATCAATTGTTCATTATATTGACGAGCACACTCACGCACTTGTGTTTCAATAAAGATAGCGGAAAAGACAGCGGAGGATGCGCCGTTGACTCACGGCTCCGGTTTTCCCACAGCCAAGCACATTCATTCACGGCCAGTACTTGGATGGGTGACCGCTTAGCTGTCCGCTGGTTCCGATTTTCCCGAAGTCAAGCACATTCATTCGCGGACAGTACTTGGATAGGTGACCGCTTAGCTATCCGCTGGCTGTAATTTTCCCGAAGTCAATCAGATTCATTCGCGGACAGTACTGGGATGGGTGACCGCTCAGCTATCCGCTGTCTCCGATTTTCCGGAAGTCAAGCAGATTCATTCGCGGACAGTAATTGGATGGGGGACCGCTCAGCTATCCGCTGTCTCCGATTTTCCGGAAGTCAAGCAGATTCATTCGCGGACAGTACTTCGATGGGTGACCGCTCAGCTATCCGCTGTCTCCGATTTTCCGGAAGTCAAGCAGATTCATTCGCGGACAGTACTTGGATGGGTGACCGCTTAGCTATCCGCTCGCTCCGATTTTCCCGAAGTCAAGCAGATTCATTCGCAGACATTACTTGGATGGGCGACCGCTTAGTTATGCGTTAGCTGGCGCATCGACCGTTCAGCGGGAAGCGCTTTCTTCCGAGACTTTAGTGTCTCTGCACTTTACTCAAGTGCAAAAATACCGGAGGATCAGTAGAATGTGGCCATCTGTACCGGCACGGGTTTTCCTTAGTTTCCCCCGTGACCCGGGCAAATGCGGTAGCAGTCTAGCAAAGTCGGCTACGGATGCACTGGAAGTTAGGTAGCTTAGCTGAATGCGGTAAGGGAGTGCTAGGAAGGAATCGGGATAGGATTCCCTAAAAATCCCGAAAGTTATGCGGTGGAAATGGAACAACAAATAAGTAATACAATCTGGAAAAGATAACTGAACGATAATTTCATCGAATTTCTGTACTTAATTGCATTCAGGAATTCGAGAAGCAACCTCGATATGTCTGCACTGAGAAAAACTTACATAGTAAATAGTTCCCAGGGGGGACATCTACATTTTACAGTTACGGCAATGACCAAAAATTATAGTTGTAATTATAATTATAGTTCAATCAATTGAGTACATACTATCACAAACTATCTATATAGACGTCCCCCCTGGGAACTATTCGGTATAGTAGGAAATACCATCCTTTTTCTCAGTGTGCCAATAGCGGTGATAAGGTAAACGGCCCAATTACTGAGCACCTAAGCTCCGCATGGCATTGAAAACGGAAGAAGATTGTTAAAAATAGTGGAGGTATTGACATAACTGGTGTTACAGAAATGTTTAGAGTCTTAATTAACTAAAACAAGTATTATTTTATTATTTTTGACAATTTTTTAAGTATAGTCTCGAAATATACGATGTGGGGTAAATGACCCAATTAAAGTCCTACAATTTTGTCATATAGCCTATATAGTGACCTATTTAAAGCCTAATCGCTGACCTACACCATCGTGCATCGATGCCCAATTAGTGACCATACATCAGCGTGCTCATCGCGTTGACTGATCTATGCGGACAGTAATGGGAGCATACGGCGTCTTTATAGCCTTAATTCTGACCCACGTATTTATATAATGAATCACACAGTACAACTTGGATTCATAATTTTATTCGCTTCTGATGAGGAAAAGGAACCGATTATAGAAACGTAGCGGCTCAACGAAACTGACAAGAAAAATTGCCTGTGCGACCTTCTTTCTGACGGGTTCATAGATAAAACTCCGAAAGGCGACGATTTTGTAACATTTTGTCCCGATGCTTATTCAATCACATGATGCACAATATAAAGGATGTAAAAAAAAATCTGAGTATACCGGACATAGATAGAATTTTCTATCGTAGATAACATGATTAAGGGACAGTAATTGGGCTACGTCAATAATCGGGCCGTTTACCTGACAAGTCACGGTCGCCGATGCACACCCAGAAAAAAAAATTATTTGACGGCCACCGTTTATTAAGATTAAGTAAAATACTTATTTGATTTAAATAAATATTTATTTTAATTAATTAAATAGTTACTTAAATGAAATAAATATTTATTTAAATCAAATAGGTATTTTCCTTAATCTTAATAAACGGTGGCCGTCAAATAATTTTTTTTTCTGGGTGCAGCCAGCTTGTCTTGACCGAGACACAATCGTCTAGGCTGAGAATCCGAGAATCATATGATCTGTTCGCATCACCCGAAACGAGGCTTTGATCGTCGATGCCTCGATAAGTCACATTGTGTTACGAGTTTGCCTCTCGCAAGTAAGTTTGAAAGCTCCATGCGCGTTAAACATTGACGCGTCTGGCGAAATTAAATTTGAAAGCTCGGCGCTCGTAGAACGTTATTGAGTTCAGCAAATTAAGATCGAAAGCTCGGCGCTAGTAGAACATTATTGAGTTCGGAAAATTAAGTTCGTAAGCTCGGTGCCTGTTGAAAGTGTAGAGCCTCTAGTGAAATTAAGTCTGAAAGCTCGGCGCTTGTATGAAATTATTTTGTCGACTCATTGGACGGCTAGAAAGTTCAGGAAAAGAATGTAAAATTAATTCTACTATAAGCGTACACGTATAGGCAGTACGTATAGTCTCTGTCAAGAATTACCGTTTAAAAATAAATAAACGTGGACACATTGCGTAATAGGAATGTAACAATACTTATTAAACTTTTTAATGAATTTCGTGCGATGATTTATCATCGTAGATTCCGACAACCCATTCCAAGCTCTCGCTAACGACAGTCTCATAGCACCATGTTCTTGTATATCCACTACACAGTAAAAAATAATTTCGTAAAATAGGAATACGAAGTTATGTAAAAGTAATTTTGTTAAATAAGGGACAAAGTTGTTTGTTAACATTTGAATATTACAAACCTGCCCTTTTTATTTCTCGTGCAATTAACAATTCCAGTTTGTACTTTTGTTTGTGAAACTTGAAAATTAACAAATAAAAATTGTGGACGTTTGTGGACAATAAGTTGTTGTAAAAAGTACAAACTTTTTTTTATTGTGTAGGGTGTTTCTTAAAAAGGACTTTTAAAAAAATTTCCTCCCACCCTTTTACAGTATTGATTTCGATAAAATAATTGAACTTCACTTTGAATAAATTGAAGCAAATAATCGTTTAACAAACCAATGCCTTATTTGTACCAAACAAATAACAGCTTTGAACGTATGTCACCGCGACTTTTGGTTAAATCAACCAATTCTTTCCCCCAGTGTAGGTAACGCCTTTCGCAAGATGCAATTTGAGATCGAAATCTGTACTTTAAAAAGGTCAGAGGAAAATAAAAAATTGCCTTTTTTTGAAACACCCTAATATCCACATATCGTAAGTTGTCATCTCGAGTGATTAATAAACCTCCATAGGATTCGATGTGAATCAGGTAGTTGGATCGTGTATGGGCATTGAACTGCCGGATGTACTGATCGCCAGCAAAAGCACGTAGAACGACAACGGGCTAGATCGACCTGCCGGTGCTGTTGGCAAACCGACTAGATAAAGGAAACATGGTGGGGAGCCGACTGATTAGCATACCAAATTGAAGCGTCGAAGCTTGGCCATGGCAGTGCCGTGGTCCGTCGCATCGAGCAGTTAGGACCTGGTAATTTAGATCGTACTCCGACAGGTAGAGGGGTAAGCGAAGGTCCGCACGGGTCCACCGCACCGTACATCCTTTTTAGAGCGGCTCGCCAGGGGGACATTTCCTCGAAGCAGAGGCTAGGTGGCATCCTGGGTGGTCGACTTGGCCTGTACAGTGTCACCTATACATCGGGATAGGTTAGACATTTGAATTAATCGGCTTCCCCGGTGCACTGGCTGGTCACCTAGGGGAGAGCGGGGCAAAATGGCACACCGGGGCAAAACGGGATAGGGTAAAAGTGGTGAATATGGCCCACCTCGATTAACACGTAAATCAATGATATATGGATCGGGCCATATTCCCCACTTTTACCCTAATGAGACAAAACGTTATTCTCCAATAACTTTGGGATGGTGGCGATGGTGGTAGGTGGGACGAAACGGGTTTGAAAATCCGGATCTATCGTTGGGACAAAATGGGTAATGGGAAAATTATTGGAAAATTGAGTTTTGCACTCACTGTCCCGTTTTACCCCGTTGTGCCATTTTGCCCCGGTCACCTACCTACAATCCCTACCTCTTTCTACCTTTCGCTATGTTTCATTCGCTTGCGCTCTCCACCGGCGCGCTCTTGTACCCTGTCCCAATGCACCGATATATTCCCTGTTCGAGTGTAACCTGAGGTCAATTACATTGTTGTTATCCGCGTGCCACAGCTGTGTCTATCTGTCAGGTGTTTGTTCCATCGGCTAAAGCGTATGCTTTAGCCGATATTTTCAACGGAGCCACATCATTTCGCCGAAACTACAATCGGCCGAATCGTCGTATGGCCGAAAGTCATGGGTCCGAACGCGCTTCATCCGAATAGAGAAACATCCGAAACTTTATTTCTCCGAATCGTTGAATTGCCGAATCGTTATTTTTCCTAATTGTCATTTTTCCGAAACGTCATTTTTCCGAAACGTCATTTTTCCGAACCGTCATTTTTCCGAAACGTCATTTTTCCGAAACGTCATTTTTCCGAAATGTCATTTTTCCGAAACGTCATTTTTCCGAATCGTCATTTTTCCGAAACGTCATTTTCCCGAAATGTCATTTTCCCGAACCGTCATTTTCCCGAACCGTCATTTTCCCGAACCGTCATTTTCCCGAACCGTCATTTTCCCGAATAGTAATTTCACCGAATCGTTAAATTTCGAAACGTCAAGTCGACGAATATCAGCGAAATGATGTGGCTCTTTTTCAACATTCGACCACGTGACTCGACAGTGTGCGAGTCCGGTATGAAGTGGCATTTCAGCGTGTGTGTAGCGAACTTAGAACGCAAAAGTTCGATCGCGATAACCATTGGATGGGAATCAAAATTTGGGACGAAAAAAATGTAACTGAGTCCGAATCTCGAATTTCAAAATTATGGAGAGTTTGAGTGTAAAAATATCAATCCTTAGCGGCGCGTTACTTTCCCAAGTCCGGGAAGACATCACTCGCGACTAGAGTCGGTCTACGGCGTTTTTTGCTGCGAGCTCTTCGTTGCGAAGAGAACCAAAGCGCACGTGCACGAAGGTTATTCGCAACTCACTGTCAGAACATGCCGAGCGAGCACGTATACGTCTTGCTTCTATTATGTCATTGCGGTTCATAGCAAGACGCAGTGTCACAGAGAGTGACAAATTCAGTTCAGTGCAGGATTCTTCCTTCACTTCATGGTAGATCTGACGCCGTAAGGTCACAGCCCTGACGCTCAGCTTCGAGTCTGCGATTTTGTGATTCTAGTTTGAAGACGTTCCTGAATAAATTTTTTGAGCGATACATCGGGCTCTGGTAGGGTCCGGAGTAGGGGAGAGAGAGCGGGGCAAAATGGCACACCGGGGCAAAACGGGATAATGAGACAAAACGCAATTCTCGAATAACATTTGCGAGTCTATGTTGATGCGCTGTTTTGGGAGGAAAAATAATTGTTCGCTCGTAGAATTTTATTCACCAAGTGAACTTCCCTGGTCGAAATTTGTGGTACAAAAAATACAACCATTATAACTTGATGAAATTTGGTCTCATGCAGATATCTTCAGAGTCATTCCGAAAGTATAAAAAGGATGTCACAGGTGAAGTTATTTGATACGTAGGTCCTGTTCCCAGTAGATTACGCGGCGAGGAAGTTCTGGACGATTTCTTGGCGCTGAACCGCGTCCAATAGTGTCCAGGGACGTTAGTCCAAAATGATCCATTTGTCCGAAATTTGTGGTACAAAAAATACAACCATTATAACTTGATGAAATTTGGTCTCATGCAGATATCTTCAGAGTCATTCCGAAAGTATAAAAAGGATGTCACAGGTGAAGTTATTTGATGCGTAGGTCCCGTTCCCAGTAGATTACGCGGCGAGGAAGGTCTGGACGATTTCTTGGCGCTGCACCGCGTCGAATAGTGTCCAGGGACGTTAGTCCAAAATGATCCATTGGTCCGAAATTTGTGGTACAAAAAATACAACCATTATAACTTGATGAAATTTGGTCTCATGTAGATATCTTCAGAGTCATTCCGAAAGTATAAAAAGGATGTCACAGGTGAAGTTATTTGATGCGTAGGTCCCGTTCCCAGTAGATTACGCGGCGAGGAAGGTCTGGACGATTTCTTGGCGCTGCACCGCGTCGAATAGTGTCCAGGGACGTTAATCCAAAATGATCCATTACACACGCTAGGTGGAAGCCGTGTATAACATATGTGCACAGAGGCAGCAAGTAGTTTTCGACAAATTTGTTACACAAGCCACAGTTGACCATGGGAATTGTATTAGAAAATGTGGTTTGATAGCCGAGCTCACATAGCGGATAAGTAAGCCGAGCTGAGGTAGCAGATTATCCGTTTTTCCATCGATGATAGGTAGCGACCTGCTTATCCCAGATTCGATGTGGCTCCGCCGATGGATATCTAGCTCCCGGCCGTATCGATCTTGATAAAATCTCCGCAGTCTTATCGTTGATGAGAAACCAGATTTTGGAAGTTAGAAGAGCAGTAGACGCCTAAAAGCTTTTCCCACTTGCGACTCGAACAAGCGAGCTGCACCGTTTATAGTATAATGAAAACCGTGAGCCAGGTATGGACGAAACTCTGAAACACATCAGCTGGTCGACACACATGCCTGCTTACTTTGAGCACCTATTTAGCACCCAGTATACTACATACATGTATGTATGTAGTGTTGTATATGAAGCAAAAAAATCCGTTTTTTCCAAAAATGTAAAAAAGGTAAGCCAAGTAGTTAAAAGTTAAAAATTTGTTTTTGTTCAAAAAAAGAAATAGATAATTATGAAAACGGGCTCTGAAATAAAGTAGAAAAAGATTAAGCCATATTCAATCAGCTGTGTATTCGGCTACAGTCTGGGAACCTACGGACCACAATTTTCGATAACTTCAGAACACGATTCGGCCAACAATGCAGATAACCATTGAGAAGAGACGCACTGCTGCACCCTATCGCGCAACCCAGAGTAGAGAAAACTCACTTGCGAGTTGCGAGAGACGTGACAAATACACTGAAAGAAAAATATCAATGATACAAGTAAAATTTGTTCGCGAGCTGCCAATGAAAAAAGAAAATGTTGTTTCAATTCTACTTTCAATTCGTACAATTTCATACCGGATTGAAACGATAACATGACCCCTTGACAGTCTTCCCGTCGTTGTTTCAATATCATACGGAATTGTAAGATTTGGAAGTAGAATTAAAACAAACATTTTTATTTCTTCGGCAATCCTCAAGCGAATTTTTTTTCCAGTGTACTGCGCTGAGAAAAAGAATAGTATTTTCTACTATACCAATAGTTCCCGGGGGGCGGGGGGGGGGGGGGGGGGAACGTCTATACAGATAGTTTTTTATAGTATATATTCAATTGGTTAATTTATAATTATTGTTGCATCCACGATTTTTTGTCACTGTCGTAACCATAAAATGTAAACGTTCCCCCTGGGAACAATTTTTTATGGTATAAAGTCAGTATCGTTGCTTTCACTATGTTATTTCTTCTCAGTGTGGAAGTTCGCCATGCCGCTTGTGAACAACAATAACAAAATTTATCGAGGCACATCGATGATGACAATTATTTATTTATTTATTTATTTATTTATTTATTTATTTATTTACGGGACGAGTCCTTTTACATAAAATAATTCAGATAATATAATAACAGTATGATATAAAAATTAAATTCATAATGATTTTTTGTCTTGCACAGTTCACATTATAGTCTTTCGATGTATACGAATATACATATGAATATTCTGTAATAATTGTCATCATCTGGAAATAATGTCATAATTGTCATAATTTCTGGAAATATCCGTAATTCTACCGCATCAATTCCACGACAGCGAATGTGACGAGAAAGTCACGAGTCGCGACTGCGTTAGCGACGCATCTCCTTTGATTCCGGAATGAAATGCATTCGCCTCTCTGGCAGAACCAGTGCATTCGCGTCCCAGCAAAAGTGATCGGAACGAGATTAGAATCACGACCTGGATCTATGTGGACATTTGGGTCGTGTCCGTAGAAAGATTCGGAATTAACGGGTGCAGTAAGCACACAGCAGGCAGGCCGGAGAGATGGGTATGACAACAGAGACTACAGCATCCCCAGCTCGGATGGGGAAACGTCGCCATGTCCGGTCAACGTCCATCCTCTACCCCACGGGTATCCGAGCACTCACACCCCCGCTGTCCCGGAGACGCTTGACAAATGACCGGCCGAGTCACGTGGTGGCTGCAGCTGCACCGGGCTGAAGCGTTGGCAGCGGCGGAGGTGGACGTGTTGGTAGTGGTTGCGAAAATACACTCACCATCATCGGCGACAATGCCAAGAGCCGTTGGCGGGCGGAAAGCCACACAGTTCCGCGCGGTTCTTACTATACTTCACACACTCTCACCCACACACGGCAGTTTCAATGAATCCTCTACTCCCACTTACCACTCGACTGCTACGCGTAGGTACTCATGACTACAGTTGCGCAGTTTTTTCCGGTTTATTATTTACGACAGACGCAAACCCGGACGCGATCCTGAAGCGTCTCTTAATTATCGCGTACCGGCGAGAAAAACACTTTTCTTGGCTTCGGTGTTACTGCAGTTGTAGTACGCGGTGCACGAGCGATTGACTGGAGAAGGAAATCTTCATATTTGTAAATGTCGTACAGTGGGCGATGGCGTGTTTTCAAATACGATATTTCGATTTCCGATCAGGTAAAGTGGAAATGAATGGCCGCGTAAGGGGGTGCCGGATTCCTCTCGGAATCTGTTTACTTGCTCGGTGGGAACACAAAATAGTACTTCCCTTTTCCTACGTGCAAACAAAATCGTCCTGGCGGGATGAACTGCTGCAAAGATTGATCTTAAGACGGAATTTTGCAACTTATTAAAATTCTTTAAACTCAAAGTCAGTCAACTCAGGATCCGGCAATGTACCTCGCTACTGTGCTTCTAAATCTATGTTCTTATTCTTAAATCTTTTTAAATCTGTATTCTTATTCTTAAATCTTCTTAAATCCATATTCTTATTCATATATCTCCTTAAATCTATATTCTTATTCTTAAATCTCCTCAAATCTATATTCTTATTCTTAAATCTCCTTAAATCTATATTCTTATTCTTCAATCTCCTTAAATCTATATTCTTATTCTTAAATCTTCTTAAATCTTCTTAAATCCATATTCTTATTCATAAATCTCCTTAAATTTATATTCTTATTCATAAATCTCCTTAAATCTATATTCTTATTCTTAAATCTTCTTAAATCTATATTCTATATTCTAAATCTCCTTATAAATCTCTTCTAGTGAGGGATTACCTCACCTAAATACACTCTTAAATGACTACATACGTCATTCGCATTTCCGAACTTAGTGGAAAAAGGCATACGACCGTTATCAAAAGGTAAGACTCCTAAGAGTGCATCAGATACCAGACTAATTGCCAACTTATCCGAAATTTCAAAAAATGCTTGAACGAATTGTCCACATGCGAGTTGTCAACTACATTGAATCGAATAATATCCTTGATGCCAGACAATCGCATTATCGGAGTGGTTGAGCACCCACACTGCGCTAACAAGAGAACTCGACGACGTGAGACAATGCGATGTAATATATATGAGATATATTCCGCATAAATCCAGGAATAGTTGCACGATAGATCACATGTGTCTGCTATATAACTGCGATATATATTGAATGTATTGAAAGCATATATTTTGAGATATATATTTTCGTTACGTGGGTTGTGTCCATTCGAACGTTCGTTTATTGATAAATGATGCTGTTACGTGTCTCTTTTTACATGAACCAATGCAGAAGATTCTGTTTGTATCGTTATGCTTCCATGGTAGTTACAGTTTGTAATTGCAACAGGGTCTTCGTTAATGACGAGAATAATTAGACGGTTACAAAGGTTCTTTGCGATGAAAGAAAACTTGAAGACCTTGCTCGCTATTAATTACTGCGATTCATTAATTTGTAAGAAGTAAAATAACTAGCCAGTGTTCTCGAACATGATGAAAGAAAACGGGGCAGTAAACAAGAGGCTCGTAAACAAGACGCTTTACCGCACTAGTATCGCGTAATATTTTTCGTAACGAATGCAGGAGTGTTATTCCGTACCTGCTGATTGTGGCGCTGTACAGCTAGCGTGCGGAAAGTACGAAACGCGTGCGTAAAGTACGTCTCGCGTGCGTAAAGTACGAGACGCGTGCATAAAGTACGAGATGCATTCGTAAAATACGACATGCGTGCGTAAAGTACGATATGCGTGCGTAAAGTACAAGAAGCGTGCGGTAATTTAAAATCGACCCGATGGGCACATGCGCCGGGTATTTATGTACACTTAGCTTGAAAGCGCCACTTACGCCACTCCCGGCAGGTCCAAAAAGTAGCACTTTTCATGCATGAGTTACATAAAGGTTCTTTTCGATGAAAGAACACTTGTCGATCGTGCTCGCTATCAATTACCGCGATCCATTAATTTGTAACGAGGAAGATAACTAGCCAGTGTTCCCGAACATGGCGAAGGTAAACGAGGCTGTAGACAAGGGGCTTGCATTCTAATCAGTTGCGTCGACAGCGATCAATTATATCGACCAGATACGAATAACGCTGGAAGCTCTTACGCAATATCGCTGACGTTAAGTAGCAAAGCAATTCCCCGCAGTGGTGCATAAGCTTTTGCTATCGTTGCGACTAAGCTCTGGCAGATCGGACCAACGGAATCACGTAATTCCTCGAGGGATTAACCGATTACGCAACGGTGCGAGTGAGCGGACAGGGATGGCCTATACGTAACTCAGTGGAGAATTAGCGAGCTCCAGGATGCGCGAAGCACTCCTCTAAGGGTAATTATGTTTTCGCAGTACGCGATTAAGAGTCGAGAGAGGAACGCGTTACTTACTTCTTATCGTAATAATTGCAGTCACGATTAAAGTTGGAAATCACCAAGACTGAGAATAATGTCAATGGCTTAATGCCATATAAGGGCATACAACATGTACATGAGCGACGCTTATACGTCTCTCTGGCGTTGGATTATCGTTGTTCACACATACTACATGCATTAATACGCTTAATGCTTGCAGCAAAGAGCGAGTACCATCTCGGAGTGTGCAGACATGTGTGGGCATTAATTTGAGTGTTTGCATGCGTAACCTTTCAGACTGTATATTCCAAAACTGGATACTAAATTCCAAGTACGAGATAATTGTGCTTCATGATGCATATTCTTAATTACTAGCTGTTGGCTGCCATCGTGTAAAAAATTGCCTTCAAAGAAAATAATGTAATTAATTTGGGTGGGTTTATCAAAGATTTCACCATTATTGCGTTACACAGTATGCAAATCCTTTCAGTCGCCACTTAGTGTAGGGAAAAGCGGGTCAAAATGGGGCAACGGGGCAAAACGGGGCAGTTGGGCAAAACTAAATTTTCCAATTAGGTTTGGATCGGACAAGGTGGCAAAACTGGGCAGAAAAGCCTGATGTATCGATGGGGCGAATTCGGGCTTCCAAAAATTATTGGAAAATGACGTTTTGCCCCATGGCCCGTTTTGCCCCGCTGCCCCATTTTGCCCCGCTCTACCCTATATCCGACGTCTGTTGTGCTACACGTCGTTGTGGTACAAGGCTTGTCGCGTTTTGGTACTATTTTCATAAAGGTGAATCCAGACCTCGCAGGTCTGAAAGGTGATTGCAGTTTACCTTCAATCTCCATACAACATTATACGTAAATAGTGAAGCGCAGCACTCATCGGGACAAGAGTGAAGCATCCTGTCACATGAGGTGGTCTACGTGAAATGTGTTTCTGGAATAGCCCAGCCCATTTCTAGAGGGTTTCCATCGCGGTGTAGATTTGTTGGAAATGAGAGAGCGTAACGCTGTGAAACCGCTCGTTCGAAGGTAGCAAATCATGAGATAAAGGAAACACCTATTCTGCAACCATTACCATGTATTACTGGCGCTATGTTGATATGTAATGTAATTTACTATGCAGTTACGTAAAGCGAATGTATGAGATGCTTACGAGTCAGCGCGGTGTTTGCAGATTCACAGGAGAGGTTGCCTCATGATTAAAATTAAATATGTAAGGCTCATATTCGATGTTAAAAATCGAGCGAACTAGTAGAGAAAAATGGTGATTCTGCATAGTTTTCAAGTTACGAGCAAAGTTTTAGCCAATCGATGATTCCAGGACGGTCTAACTAACTCATACTTTATCCGCCCGTAACTCCAAATACTATGCATGGTGGAAAATATCTGCAACTGAAAAACTTGCTCAGTTTAGACCCATCAACAAGACCCTAAGGTTCATATTCAATGTTCAAAATCGAGCAAACTGTTTAAGAAAAATGTTGATAGTGCATAGTTTTCAAGTTATGAGCAGCGTTTTAGCCAATAGATGACACCATAGATGATTCCAGCACGGTCTAACTAACTCATGCTTTATCCGCCCGTAACGCCAAAACTCTGCATTATGGAAAATGTCTGCAACCGAAAAACTGTATCACTTTCGAACCGTCAATAACACCCTCCACTTTTGTGGGGTTCGCCGGCAAACTATCTGTGAATGTCGACAACGTTGGTTCAACGCCAAAATAAGTCTCACCGATGTTTGTACATACTCGATTTTCGTTCATTTCGGGTTATGCATTCTATTCCTTATTTCGGATCTAATATTTCAATTCTTCAGTAAATATAACTTCAGTAAATATAACTTCAGTAAATATAACTTCAGTAAATATAACTTCAGTAAATAAGGAATAAAAATTGTATTGAAAATTTAATGAAATCATAACTTTATGGAAACTGACTGCCTATAGTAGCATTTACGCATTGCTGTATGCATCGCGTAAATGTTGTTGTCTAGCATTGTGTGTGTTGTTTATGTCAGCAGCTAAGCTTCTGAGAAACGCGAAACGCTTGGGACTGCTGTGATATCAATCGCCGAAGTCGGATGATGTGGATGTAGTTGTACGTGTGAGACGGTGAATTACGGTGGCTCTAGGATGAACGCGATGGTGGATGGGTGCGATAGTAGATGGAATGGTACATTGTAGCTTCCACATACATATGTATACATATATACGGTGCAAACTCTGTGTACTTTTCCGTACCTACACTAAACGAGAGAGGCGGTGGCGGAAGTTTATATATATGAGCCATGTGGGCGGCACCTCACTAAAAAAGGAACCAATGAAACAACGCTGCAGCGTGCAGTAACGAAGTTAATTTCTGCAAAATCGTGTACTGCCGGGCTGTGCGCCAACAGAGTTTTCGCTGTAGTTAGAAACTGGTAGAACGGTATAAAAGTATCGATAAGTACCCGCGATGCAGGCTGGAACATCAGGACTTGCGATCCGTTTCCGTGTAAGAGAAGAACGTTCACGAAATCACAGAGAGTAAGACGGGGTGATATGGCCATGGTTTTTTAAATAACGAAAATTGGAGGTTCAATATTTTTTTTGAATTAAGAATTTTTGTTGTAACCAACTCTAGAAACTTCAAACTAAAGTAATTCACTCGGAACTTTAAACATTTTCGATGCATGATTTAATTGTACACAGAAATAAAAAAATATCATTGAATCAAGTAAAATTTGCTTGCGGGCTGCCAATGAAGTAAAAACGTTGTTTCAATTCTACTCCGAATTCGTACAATTTCATACCGGATTGAAACGATAACATGTCACCTTGGCAGTCTTGCTGTCGTTGTTTCAATATCACATGGAATTGTAAGAATTGAAAGCAGAAATGAAACAAACATTTTTTTCTTCGGCAGCCCGCAAGCGATTTTTTTTTTCAGTGTAGCTCTATAAATAAATATTTGTTATCGGCCGTCTCGCCCGGACTCTACGGGTGACATGGCCACAGTAATAATGGTAGTCAATCAGACCTAGAGAAGCGTTGGGATTGCATAAAACATGTTTTACTATAGACATGTTTTGACCTATGATTTGGCCTATCGAGGAAGCACATAATAGGAATTTAAAAAAATAGCCCACAGATGTCTCAAAGAAAACATTCTACGTTGGCATCGAGCGATTTCGTTGGTTTTTCCATCTGAGATTTAAAAAAGGAAGGCGCGATGCGAAGATATCTAATGCCATTGCGATGTCTGGGTCAAATCTTCAGAATAAACCTCTTTTCGGAATTATCATGGTGAGTGGAGCTTGGACGGATTCCAAACGCAGCGAGTATACATGCCTACCAAATCGGATAACGGCGCGGCCTGGCCCGGCGAATAGAGTCTTTGTCGGATGAGATGAAAACGTACGAACTTTTCGGGAACCCAACGCTGCATCGTATTCCGTGAGCTGCATGAAAAGGACGGATTTCACTGGCCGCGCCATAGTTGGCTGGCCATCAATTAAGAGAATCTCTGCACTGAAGAAATTTAGATTACATCCCGGTTCTTAAAGCATTTTGTCATTACTTCGCTCAGCAAAGTGATGCAGCTTTCATTTCGGACCCGTAAGTCGCAATTTTCAACTCTCGACTGTCCGCTAGGCAGAAGATGAGAGTTACGCGTTTCGCTGAACTTTCGTGATTTTGTACTTTTCATTCTCTATGATGTTTGCCGAAACGGCCAAATATATCTTAACAAAATTTGGTTTATTCACTGTAAAAATATATTGCAAATTTGATGTACCGGAAGTTGAAATTTGCTGAAATTACTTACATTCATTGAACATTAATGTACTTTTTTTGTAAAATAAAAATACAAGATACTAAAATTACAAATCTTTTGCCGGAAATTGACTAAAATTTGCATGAAAACTAAACGAAATGCACATGTGTTTGCAACTTCAGAAACAGTTTATGTAAAAAAAAGCTTCCATTACTGTTCACCAATTTTTAAGCGAAATTGCAGTCAAACGATTTTAAAAGCGAAAAATTGGACTAACTGAAATCATTTTTCCCTGTCTATATATTTTAATCTACACAATCAAGCAACACGATATCATTTTGTAAAACTAACTTCGATTATTCTAGTATTTAATCTTGGTTGCTGCCAGGATATAATTTCTCGCGAATGTTCATTAATATTTAGTAAGTTGAAACATTTCGACAATTGCACGAAAATGATTTGTCGAATGTCGAGAATATGGTAGACTGTCGGTAAGTTTTCACACTCCACCTGCAGCGAGGGAAGACCTACGTATTCGGGTTACACCGTTTCATTAGAGAAAACTTTCTTTTTTTTTCTCTGGCAATCTCGAATATCGGGCTTTTGCGTTCGCACTCTGTCTAGCTATTTCTCTACGATTAATGGAATAACTTTCGCGAGACTACCTATTACTTCATCCATCCGATCTTCAGAGCGCTTCTGCCACCGTTTTGCGACCTTCCGCAGAGACGTCAAACACGAGAGTTCCATTAAATGGATTCGCGCAATCGATATCCTCGATAGTGGGGTTCAATGCTTATAATCCGCAGAAAGACTCGAGTTCCAATGAACTCGTTGCCTATGTTGTACAACGTTATAATTCATCTATACTATATCTATGTATATCAGAATCCAAACCCAGTGGATTCTTTTGAATTTAAAACTTGGAAGAAAACGGAGTTCGGTGAAGTTCCAAGTTGGATGGAGCCAAATGTAAAAGAGGAGTGGTTCCTGTTAAACGATGCCCTGGAGGGAACAAAAACCGGGTTCAGACCAGCGCTGGACAAATCCCAGACGCCATTTTGCCAACAACCCACCAGCAAATAGCCAGCGTATCTCCGCACAGGATGGCGGCAAAATTGCGACATGTGCGTCCACATTTGTCTATGTTTTTGCCAGC
This sequence comes from Ichneumon xanthorius, assembly GCA_917499995.1. Taxonomy (NCBI): domain Eukaryota; kingdom Metazoa; phylum Arthropoda; class Insecta; order Hymenoptera; family Ichneumonidae; genus Ichneumon; species Ichneumon xanthorius. The sequence continues at coordinate 10,088,436 of OU824205.1, read as the reverse complement.
ATTCAATGTCGAGAATTCTTGGAAGCGTATTTCCAGGCCGTTGTCAGCAAGGCTTGCTGGTGATTTGCGCACGGAAAAAAAATAATTGTTGGGACAACAAGAATTTTGTTACCATAACTTATCAACCTGCTTAACACAGGGACAACAAAATATTTTGCTGCCACAAGAATACATTATTAACGATCTACATTCTGTTAGAGAAACAGAACTATTTTTCTCCGTACGTCTGATTACTTCCAAAAATTTAAGTGCTTCCGTCGATTCTCATAAAAATTCAATATCACACCCAGAAAAATAATTTATTTGACGGCCACCGTTTATTTGGTTTAAGTAAAATATTTATTTGATTAAAATAAATATTTATTTGATTAAAATAAATATTTATTTAATTTAAGTAACTATTTGCTTAATTGAAATAAATATTTATTTAAGTCGAATAAATATTTTACTTAAACCAAATAAACAGTGGCCGTCAAATTAAATTTTTTTCTGAATGCAAGGATCGTTATTGCTAGCCCATTTGTGTATCATATATTAGAAAGATATACCGACGATTAAAAGAACATGAGCCTTGGCACAATTTTCGACCAAATTAAAAATCCAAAAACGCCAATTCATTTTTACGATGTGGTTTTGTGAAATGCAAGCATATTTATGGCTAATGAAACAGCAAAGCTTGCCGGCAAGCAACTGCACTTGTTAGCCTGTTCTACACTTTTCTGTCTCGGATCACGTGATTTCACGCCAAGTCCCGGCCAGGCTGTGTCGCCGATACCAGGACGGGTCCATCAAATGTACTTTTCATGCCGCCATGACAGCACTACAAATTTCAATACGCTTTGTACAGAATTTCCGAGACTTGCTTTATAATTTCATCACGACTCAAACCGTCAACGCTTATCACGCAGGAGATCAATACATTGGCGTTTGCATCTCTCTAGATGTTCTATAGTGTATTGACAGTTTACAATATGCGCACAAAGGAGGTTTAGTTTCAGGGCTTTGTGATCCCAAGCATACGCGTACACGGTCGGATAGGCATGCACTACGCATAACTCGGTTATTGTGTGTCACCCTTTGACACCAAGTAACCCTGCCAGTTCTATGCCGCATACGCAGAGGCAACCATATAATCTTTTGCCGCGGATGGGATTTCATTCCGTGTCGCTCGCTTAATTAGTGAAACCAATGCGTCCGTCCGTGTTCAATGATTTTATCATAACGTAGTCGACCCGTATATGCTGTTCTAGTGTATGCTCTTTGTTTTGGGTCATCTCATAATGGTCCAGTATCCATAGCCGCAGGAAAGCAGCTATGGATAGTGGACCATTATTCACAATTGGACATATTCTACTCGTTATTAATTAATCGTGAGCGAAAGTCTTGTAATAGGAATAATACAAGACCTTCGCTCACGATTGATTAATAACGAGTAGAATATGTCCAATTGTGAATTACGATTACATTTGAAATAACTTGGAAAAGGTTTACGTCACGTTAATTAATCGCTCTAATTCACTCTAATGAATAGCAGTGGCTTCAAGGCGAAGATGCCTGAAGATGTTTCGTTTGTGCGCATGTTTGATTTGGTCCATAGCTGCAGGAAAGCAGCTATGGATAGTGGACCATTATTCACAATTGGACATATTCTACTCATTATTAATTAATCGTGAGCGAAGACCTTCGCTCACGATTGATTAATATGTAGAATATGTCCAATTGTGAATTAGGATCATATTCTAAATAATTCGGAAAAGGTTTACGTCACGTTAATTAATCGCTCTAATTCGCTCTAATGAATAGCAGTGGCGTCAAGGCGAAGATGACTGAAGATGTTTCATTTGTGCGCATGTTTGATTTGGTCTTTGACACTGTGAAGGGCTGTTTCCACTACAAACTGCTCTTAACGCTTCGGCGCTTTTGATGGAGGCGAAATTGCTAACGTTTGTCGTCCGACCGTGATTCCTGAGACTTGACATCTCGTCCTGCCTCTGAACGTTCGATAGGGTCATCGACGGAGGTTTCGGACCCTTGGCCGGGCTCCTCACCAGTTGTACCTGGTACCTGGGCAAAGTGATGGGAATGATCCCTCGTGCGTCGCCTGGGAATCTGCCAAGTAGGTAAGTGTATTTACACCCAGTAAAATAATTTATTTGACGGGTAAAGAAATATTTATTTGATTTACATAAATATTGTAATTGATTGAAATAAATCATTATTTCAATTAAATAAATATTTAAACCAAATAAATATTTATTTTCGGAGCGCCCGTCAAATAAATTATTTTTCTAGGTCTACATGTTTACGATTTAGTAATAACTTGTATATTTTATACGTTTCAGTTGCGGCTACGCCAGCGGGGAAGAGACCACACTCAAAGTGACGTTGACGACGCGATTCAGAGACTCGATGTTACGTCCTATATGTCCTTTTTTTAATACTCGTCCTCTAATGTTTGTACGCTAGAAATAAGTTCAGAGCAGGCAACACTGCCAATAATTGTATCAGGTCAGTCACACAACGATCTGCTTACCGACTGTCTTTTCTCCCATCCTGTATCACTGTACGCGGCCCACCCATACTTTCTGGCTTTCCCGACTTTACACTCGTCTCCAGTTATTCATTAGAAATCTTTCCTTTTTACTCTACTGTAAAAGGCAATTTCCGCCCGCCATCCTTCCTTCCTCCCCCTCCCCCTCGTTCTCTCTCTCGCTAGCGAGAAACCTCTATCCATCCTATAATAAATTCCCTTCAATCCAGGAAACTAATCACAATTTCCCAAAACTCAAACGACCTCTTTCCTTCGCCTTACCAAAGCAGTTAACATCTCTCGTCTTGCACCCACTAACGGATAACCATAAGCAACATATTCCCGACTCTCTTTCTCGGATACAACTCGATCTTCTATCAAGCACTTCTTCTTCTCAGTCTTCTCCCTTCCTTGTCACACAGAAAACTATTCTCCATTAATCCATTCTCTATTAATAATCTCTATTAATCCATTCTCTATTAATAATCTCTATTAATCCATTCTCTATTAATAATCTCTATTAATCCATTCTCTATTAATAATCTCTATTAATCCATTCTCTATTAATAATCTCTATTAATCCATTCTCTATTAATAATCTCTATTAATCCATTTTCTTTTCTTTATAGGCAACGGCGAGCGATGTCGGAGTTACGTAGGGCTTGGATTATGGCTTTTCGGGAGTAATTATCGCGAATCATAACGAAATCACTATTCGCTACTCACTATTTGGACATATCATCGGTAGGTAACGTCCAATGTACAGTATTGTCAATACCAGAACAGATCCATAACATGTACTTTTTATTAGTACATGTGATTAGTATTACAGTTTTAATGGATGATTAATCCATTTTCTTTTACAAGCAACGGCGAGCGCTGTCGGCGTTACGTAGGGCTTGGATCGTAGAAATTAAGCTAGGTCATGGCTTTTCGGGAGTAATTATCGGAAATTGTAGAGGAATCACTATTCGCCACTCACTATTTGGACATATCATCGGTAAGTACACTGAGAAAAGCTTACATAGTAAATAGTTCCCAGGGGGGGACGTCTATATTTTACAGTTACGACAATGACCAAAAATTATAGTTGCAACTATGATTATAGTTAAATCAATTGAATATATACTATCACAAACTATCTATATAGACGTCACCTCTGGGAACTATTCGTTATAGTAGGAAATACAATCCTTGTTTCTCAGTGTAACGTCCAATGTACAGTATTTTGTTTGCCAATACCTGGGCAGATCCATCACAGGTAGTTTTTATTAATACCTACATGTGATTAGTATTACAGTTTTAATGGATGATTAATCCATTTTCTTTTACAGGCAACGGCGAGCGATGTCGGAGTTACGTGAGGCTTGGTTCGTAGAACTGAGGCTAGGTCATGGCTTTTCCGGAGTAATTATCCGCTCATTACTGAAATAAACCGACTATTCATCAACAGTGCATTACGAGGCTGTTCACTCGTCGCTCTATTTTATCAAGGATCTCAGGCTACCCTCCAAATCTCGTCAAAAAGATTTCGATAGCTCCAGTAATGTCAGTCTCAGATGGCGATAGTTAAAGTCTCGATCGCGCAGTGTGAAGCTCGGCGCCCGAGAAATGGAGACAACGACAACCGACCAAGAATGAGAAGCATAGATGCTCGAAAGGGGAATGAAGCTGAAGGGCTGGAGGACGGGAAAATCGTTGGTCGGAGGGCAAGACGAGCGGTTAAGTTATAGAGGTACGATACCTTATCGCGCTACCGAATAGCGAGTCTACCCACGTTCCTCTTATCTTTCGCACCGCCTCGCCGTGATCTCTGTGCCCCTCTGTGACAGAAAACTTATAACCTACTCGACGTATACAGTCTCTCAGGCACACGTTATACACGTTGTCTCAAAATCAGGGAAAAATTGTGGAGGCGTATTTTTCCTTAAAACGGAGCAAATGTTGAGTTTCGCAGTTTTCTTTTGACAACCCATGCTTTTCAGTTTAGATAAGTTGGAAAGAGAGACGTCCGATAGTCGGCTGATAGGACGTCGGAACGGCCCATTGGCTGTTTGATTATTTGCATGTATATCTCGAAAAATGTTTCTTGATGTGGGTGTCTGGAAAAAATTTCGTTCCGGAAAGTTTTGTCAGTTTTTAAATGTAAATATTTCTGGATGTTTTTTTGGAAACTTTGGAAGAGCCTGTATGGATGTTTCCAGTAGCGACGGAGTCTTCGCGGATATTGCTTGGCATTCAACCTTCGACTTTCGGGTTATCTGACATTCACTCCCGGTTCCGACATTAGCGGGAGCTTTCTATCTACCTCTGTGATAACGTACCAGGTGAAGTGATGACTCTGAGTTTGGAATAAGCTTTGAGGTAAAGCTGGAATAAAGTTCGCGTTAAAGAATTATATACTACTAGATGAAAATGTGTCTTTCGTGGGGAAACTTGGTTATTGACGCGACCAAAAAATCTTAGGAATTAAGTAGACTTAATTTAGTAATAAATAAACTGAGTTCAATTGAAGAAAATAGTGGAACAAAAACAAGTCAACGAATGCATGAACTTATACTTTTGTGCTGTTGTACTTATAGCAATGGCTTAATTGTACAAAGGCGCACCGGCTATGTGTAATACGCACAAGCTTATTATACGCCTTTCTGACATTAGACCATCGATATCATTGCGAATTAAAATAATTATAAAGATTTGAAGTTGTTCAAAAGGAAGCGTACATAGAAGAAAATTCCACCGGTGATACTCGCGGAGGAACAGAGCGAACACAAAGCTTGTATTTTCAACGTTATACAATCAGTAATCAAATACGGATATGAGTGAACTTTTCGGTTGTCTACCTTCCTGGTCGTCGACCTTTCTGGTTGTCCGCCTGCCTGATTGTCTGCTTTTCTGGTCTTCTGTCTTTCTGGTTGTCCGCCTGCCTGATTGTCTGCTTTTCTGGTTGTCTCCCTTTCCGGTCGTCTCCCTTTGTGGTTGTCTCCCTTTCTGGTTGTCTCTCTTTCTGGTTGTCCCCCCTTCTGGTTGTCTCCCTTTCTGGTCGTCTCGTTTTCTGGTTGTCCCCCCTTCTGGTTGTCTCCCTTTCTGGTCGTCTCGTTTTCTGGTCGTCTCCCTTTCTGGTCGTCTCCCTTTCTGGTCGTCTCCCTTTCTGGTTGTCTCCCTTTCTGGTTGCCTCCCTTTCTGGTTGTCTCCCTTTCTGGTTGTCTCCCTTTCTGGTTGTCTCCCTTTCTGGTCGTCTCCCTTTCTGGTTGTCTCCCTTTCTGGTTGTCTCCCTTTCTGGTTATCTCCCTTTCTGGTTGTCTCCCTTTCTGGATGTCTCCACCTCCCTATACACTTGAAAAAGTGATCGATTGGAGAATCGATTTACCAAATATCAGTAAATTTTTTTTAGTTGTCCTGGATAACACCCCGGATGACGAAAATCGGCGAATCACCAGATAGCAATATAATGCATCGCTCCCATACCTCCGTAGCATTTGGTAGTTAAAAACGGCCTAATAAAGGACATAAGATATCTTTGGAAACATGACACGAATTAATTGAAAAGTCGAAAAATCTTGTCTATAATTGCCATCTGATCTGCGCAGCTTCATCGAATTAGATATCTATTAAAGCAACTTGCTGGTTATTGTATTGTAGTCGCATCGGCTGTGATAGTAATGGCGATGAATACGGAAGGTCGACAATAGAAGTCGAGTATTTACGGCCGGGAACAGGTGATGCGTTCGAGCCGGACGATGGCCGCTCGTGTCTAACAATGTACGGACCGGTGTGGCGCCTCTTCTATTGTGAGTGGTGTCGCCGCGTGTGCCGCGCCAAATCATCCTACTGCTCGTCGCCCACTGCTATACACTTTACATTCGCCGGACTTGGGCGGAAAGCTGCATACACATTATATGCATATATATTCAACATGTATGTATGTCTGTAGATACGAGCGAGTTAGTTCGTTCATATCCAGCACGCCCGAAACAACTCGACAACTCTACATGTGCCCAACGAAAATCCGTTAATACACTTACGTTTGTTTCTTCAGCTACGCCAGAAAGCATTTGCTTTTGAAGCTCGTGAGATAAAACCAACTGATGCTCCGAGTGAGCGATACGAACACTCGCGGCTAAAGTTTCGGCATTATCTTATTCGTCGACACGACAAATTGCATCGCGGTTATTTTGCCTCTTTTGCTTCCTCATGGATGAAGCTTTTTCATACTTGTACGCTTTATCTTGTGTCCTCATGTAGGATATGTTCGATCACGTATGTACATATTTGAACGACAAAAGAATGCTTTCCGTTTTCTTTCGTCCTTTCGATCGAAATTTGTATGACGTCAGCAATTGATTATCCGCTGCGCTTGGAATTGGTCTTAGGAATTTCAGAAGAGCTCGCATAAATACTATCAATAACAGGCGCGCACGTGTTTTGTTCCTCCAGTTAATAGGTCTTTCTACTGCTGAAGCCTCTCGTGGAAGCCGAATATCGAGGAAATCAAATCGGACGATCTTCGCAGCCAAAGCAATCGCCATCAAGACTGTGACGATGGTTAAATCTGGCAAATTAATCAGAAAGCATCACTAAAGATTCGGAGTTGGAGCATTAATAACGGACAGTTCGTAGAGTTCCGGCGTCGATGATCGTCCATCGAACATTAATAGTAGCAATCGCCATTAGAATCGCAGAAAATCGTAATAAACACATGAAACAATTAAGAATTTTTATGAACCTAAAATAAACGGGGCACTCGCTGAGAAAGTCAACGGGCTCACCGAGCAATTGGGAAGGCAAGACCGAACTTAAGAGAAGAACATCATTATCGGCACAGGTCTAAGAGTTAGAGACAACCAGGTTAAGGAAAATTTCGAAGTTAAAAAAGGGGACTCTTAAAAAAAAATAGGATTATTATCTGATATGAAGTAATTGTGAAGAGCTTTTTATTCAACGCTCCACAAGCTATGGTTTGATCGCAGCTATCGTGCGGCTGAACAAGAAGCACGGGTGACTTTTATTATGCAGATACTGTGTACTCAAAAGAAGAACATCATTATCGTCACAAATCTAAGAGTTGGAGACAACCAGGTTAAGGAAAACCTGGAAGAGTTAATAAAGGTAACTCTTAAAAAAAAAAAAAATAGGATTATTATCTGATATGAAGTAATTGTAAAGAGCTTTTTATTCAACGCTCCACAAGCCATGGTCTGATCACAGCTATCGTGCAGCTGAACAAGAAGCACGGATGACTTTTATTATGCAGATACGGTGTACTCAAAAGAAGAACACCATTATCGTCACAAATCCAAGAGTTGGAGACAACCAGGTTAAGGAAAACCTGGAAGAGTTAATAAAGGTAACTCTTAAAAAAAAAAAATAGGATTATTATCTGATATGAAGTAATTGTGAAGAGCTTTTTATTCAACGCTCCACAAGCTATGGTTTGATCGCAGCTATCGTGCAGCTAAACAAGAAGTATGTACGGGTGACTTTTATGAGACAGATACGGTAATAACACGCAACGAAAAACGAGAACGATTGTTCGAGTTGTGTGCCCTATTCGAGACGAAAGTCTCCTTTTCGGAGGGATTTTCCGCCGGCAAACTGATGATTCGTATTTGTATCCATCTCACGTAAATCCATAGCTTAAGTCCACATACATGCATTTCTGTACACGTGCAGGACGTATAAAATGTAAACTCTGTAGCTGTAAGACTACACATAACACAGGCTACTCAGAGCAATAAAGAAAGCTATAGGTCTGTTGGTTACGTGCAGAGTGAGCGAGCGAGCGAATAGGAAATGTCTCGTCGCGAGGCGGTGCCCATCCCGCGCAGGTGTCTTACTTTATTCTCCATAAAAATGTCTCCAAGCTTTTACGTACCCCTCGTGAAACATTGTATCGTATACGCTGCATCATAATTCTGCACGATAGATATGCGCTCAATCTTAATGACAAAGTTTAAGAGAGTTGAGGGAGAGTTGAGCACACGGTGGCAAAGTTCGTGCAGAGAAAAAGTCTTTAAGTAAATGGATCCACGCTGTGTCCTAGAGGTGCAACTTTTTGGCAAACCAGATCGGACCGGATTAGCCGGTTCCGACGATTCGAATGTCCAAATCTGGTTGGATTACCCGGTCTTAATTCCGGAGTGGCCATTTCCGTATTACCTGAATCAGATCCGAATCGGTTAAACCGGCCAATGAATGGTGAGTTAAGCAGACGAAAAAGCCAATGAATAGACTTTTTTGGAAAGTGTCCATTCATGTTTTTGGAAAGTGTCCATTCATTGGCCCTGTCCATTCATTGGCTGGTTTACCCTACTTCGGATCCTGTCCGAATATTTACGGATTTTACTCATTTCAGTTATGTGATGCAAACTTTGATGAAGTATTGCGTTAAAACCCAACACACGATAAAAAATAAGTTCGTCAAATTTGAAAACGAAGTTTCGTAAAAATAATTTTGTTAAATAAGTGACAAATTTATTTGTTTAGTTTTGATTATGCAAACCGGTCCTTTTATTCCCCGTGTCATTAACAATTTGAGTTTGCACTTTTGTTTCTAAAACTAGAGCCGCACGGTGCGATCGGAAAATTAACAGATAAAAAATGTTGGAACTTTGTGAGCAATGAGTTATAAAAAGTACTAACTTTTTTTTACTGTGCAAAAACTGTCAATTTATGGGATCAGGTTTTAAGAGTCACTATAAGAATATTGTGCCATCAATTGTTTGGTTTTGCTCTCATCAATTCTATTAACAACATCATCTATTTTACTCTAAACGGACACATATTTGTGCACAGAAACTACTCGCGCGAGAGTGGCTTCATTATCACGGTAGGGTGAACTTAAATCGCGAGCCATCATGTGGTTACATGTATTACCGATGCGTAGTCGTATGTGTGATCCACGCATCAGCATGGTTGATCGAACACGCCGCAAATACAATTCCACAATACCACAATCTTTGTTTACCTATGGTAGTTCCTGCGAAGCATATTGGAAAACGTCATAGACAATTACATTGCTCAAATGGTATTCTAAACCATAGTACAGTACACTGATAAAAAATACGGTTGAATAATCAAACATTCGGGCAGGGACGTTCACATAAATATTTTGCTGGTTACAGCTAAAAGATTGGTTAGTTCAACAATTTTTCGGATGATTTCACTAAAATATTTTTGAGGATTTAAAATATTTTGTTCGGCCAACAAAATACTTATTTGAACCTCCCTGCCCGAATATTTAGTTGATTCAACTGCATTTTTTATCAGTGTAGAAAGCATAGAGGAAGCGCGTCATCAATGGACTTTTTTGAATCTTGATAATTCAGCGACTATGCAAGGCACACGGGTGAAATACCGCCCATATTTAAGACTGACGATCACAGTTTTATATGGGCGGCGACCCATTTTCAGTTGTACTCGGAGACACAAGGACGCAAATGGATCCATCAGAGCGAACCTAGCCCTAGTTTCAGCTGTTTGTAGGATCGGCTGTGCTTATTACATATGGTAAAAGTGGGGAATATGGACCGGTCCATATATCATTGATTTACGTGTTATTCGAGGTGGGCCATATTCGCCACTTTTACCTTAGATCAAATACACTGAGATGCGGATCTCGATAAAACCACCTAATTATATAGTAAATGTCGACCTTGTCCTTAGAAAGGTCCCTAGAAATGTCGACCTAGTCCTAGAAAACCACTCAGTTATATGGCAAATGTCGAATATGGTAATTTTTCCAGAGGACGGGTTGGCCAAATTTCGTGGATTGAAATTAAGAATTTCGTCGACTAAAACTAAGAATTTCGTGGATTAAAACTAAGAGTTTCGTAGATAAAAACTGAGAATTTCGACATAATGTGCCGGTATGACTTACAGACCTAAAACAAACGATCCGCGATCGCGACGCCACCGATTACTATATTTTCTACTAAGAACAATTAATATTCTAGAAAAAATGACGGGGTATTCGGGGAATATCTGTGATTGCAAAAGTACTATACTTTCCAGCAGAACATGTTAAGTTCAATACGATTGTTTACCAGGGCGTCGCTGTAGTTCCCATATATCTCAAAGTTCTGTCAATTTTTACCAGATTGATAGTAATTATTGTCATATCGTTCTCTCACTGTACATAAATGTTTTTAAAATCTCAAAACGTCTCCATTCTACAATCGTTGAACCTCACGCGTCCATTAAACGAATTTGTCGCTTGTTTAGCGAACGCACGCCAATTATAATTTTTATAACATATACGGTTCGCGCGAGCAGTGCCACGCGGGCGGTATGCGCAGGCATACCGAGCTCCGGTTTTCCCGGTGTTATAGGCCCCGCAGCCGAGCCCCGATTTGGTTGCCAGCTCTGGAAACGTCCCACTTCTCTCCCTCCGTGCGCCCTGCGGCGAGCCAGTTTTAACGAGAGTTGTTTCTGCTTGTTTCAGTAATTACGCGGAAATTACATCGGCTAGCCGGCGTCCTGCTACCGAGCTCGTGTATACCTGAAAATTCTCGCTACGCCGACAAACCCAAAACAACCGTAACCACAGCTTTTGTACAAGCCGTCTATGCTGTGGGCACGCATTGCAATTTTTTTTCCATCAGCTCTTCATCGTAATTTATTTATTCATTATTTGTTATTCATTTATTACTATGGTGTCGCATGAAATATTCCACTAAACAAATCCGATTTCCGAAACACCGCCACAGGGCGCTATTTCGGACATCGGATTTGTTTTGTGAAATATTTCGTGCTCGGTATGAGTTTCAATAAAAATAGTCCATCACTTACGGTAGCCTCGGGTCTAGCGGAATTACGTGAGCGACGCAGCGACCTCGTCGTTCCGCTTCTGATAGACGAATCTCTACGATGCTCTTCCCGGTTTTTTTTCGACCTCCTGCTTATGAACATACAGTACCTGAATTGAATGGGTTTAACGCGAGTACATAAGCACACTTTATAACTTATTGCTCACAAAGTTCCAACATTTTTTATCTGTTAATTTTCCGATCGCACCGTGTGGCTGTAGTTTTAGAAACCGAACATTTAGCCACCAGAGACAAACGAGAATGCATTTGTGATTAATGTACACTTAATGTGGAATACATTTGCGAGGAATCCATTAAATAGTCACGCACGTCTATTTAATGAATTTGTCTCCAAATGTCCACCAATTATTTAGTCCATGCATTTGTTTTCCAATTCCTGTTAGTTCGAAACGCTTGTGCCGCTAATGCAGGAAAATATCCTGACATCCTGATTGAGGTATTTTTATTAGAAAGCATGCGCATGCGCGATGTATTACTTTGCGGTAAGTTTAAAACGACCAAACGCCTTGCAGTAAGTGATGGTGCGCTAGGCAGCGCACGCTAGCCAATCGAATATGGCGGTGGCGGTTGTCGGGGCTGAAATATAAATATAAATATAAATATAAATATAAATATAAATATAAATATAAATATAAATATAAATATAAATATAAATATAAATATAAATATAAATATAAATATAAATATAAATATAAATATAAATATAAATATAAATATAAATATAAATATAAATATAAATATAAATATAAATATAAATATAAATATAAATATAAATATAAATATAAATATAAATATAAATATAAATATAAATATAAATAGCTGAAGGACTGCGGTCGATCGCCAATTGGCAATATGCAATATAGGTCAAAAGAGAAAAGTTTGTTAGGTATAAAACAAAACTGTTACATGTTATGTATTGTTAACAAACTCGCGGCTACTACTATACATATAAATGGATTATTTAAAACTTCATTGATCCTGTGTGGTTCTTGTTCAACTCACCGATTTTTTTTGTTCCCATGCGAATAGTATCTATCAATGCACATATACATAGTGAATATCAATCATAAGAATGGCGGTGGCGGTTGTCGGGGCTTTCGATAAATTCGCTCCAAGAGTGTAGGGTCGTATACCGCGTCCCGGTATACCGGGACGTTATCGGCACTCTCACTGAGCGTTGAGACAGCGGCGCAGAACGAACGCTAGGTCGGGGTCTGGTGATGGAGTGAAAGAGGGAAAGATACCCTCACGGAACCCAGGCCTGCAGCAGAAAGGCCGCCAAGACATTGTTTTTGCGTTATCTTTTTATCCGAACGATAAATCTCGGTGGCCTTATCACGGGGCTTTTACGGGATGTCTACTGGCGCTTTAGGATGGCAAGAAAAAAAATGGTGACGCTTCACGAGCCGCTTGTTCGTGGACGGTTCTTTCTCGGTATGTTCCATCTTCCCGCGAAGATTATCATTATAGAAATAGTATCTCACGTTATAAATGATAATAACACCCCATTACATTCTTCAACAGTTATGACAGGTTTTCGACGGCGGAATTGCACGCCTCCAAAAAATCGCAATTTATCATGCACTCTTACGTTTTTCTGCATCATAGGGAAATCTGTGTTTACGTAAGGCTCAAAAGACCTTTGGTATTGAATTTGACAGAAATCTATTCAAGCGATTAGATTTTACGGAATTTGGATTTTTTTTTAAATGACTAAAAACGGTCTAATTTGAGTAACCAAGAAGGTATTGAGCTGGAATTTGACACGGGAATGAACACTGTACAATGATTGGTATTAAATGTGGCGAAAATTGATGCCACCGTTTAAATTTTATCGGATTTTGAATTTTTCAATTTTTTTTTGGGAATTTGTATTTTACGCCGCTGAGAGTTTTTCCATCAAATATCGCTTCGGTGGTCAAATAAGTTTGAGATTAGTCATCAGTGGGAAAGAATACACAAAACATAGTCTCAAAACAACGAATTACCCAAATTGAAAATCGCGATTTTCTACAATAAATATTCCGGTCAATTTTGAATTTCAATTCTCTGAAATGTAAAAACTTTTTACGTTACGATTATGAAAAAAGATGCAAAGTACCGTGCGTGTAGCTTCCTCCATGAGGAATCCAAAATCGACCAACGAACTTCCCATCGGGAAAGCTATTGTAATCGAAAAATAGTAATCTGCACATTTTTTATTATCCTGCAGCCGTACGATAAAGCGATCCATCAGTACCCTATCTTGTGCATTTCCTTCAGTAAAACGCGATAGTTCCTGGATGCTCCCGGAAGCCGCTATATGCAAGTGACAAGGTAAAATTTACCCAGTCACGTATAATACACGCTCGAACAACAATCTACAATAATACAGGGGGTGCGATAAAAATGATATGAGTGGATGAAATGAAAACAGACGGCATCAGAACTACGAGAGATGAGTAGATGAGGGAGAATTTGAGAAAGAAATGAAGAACCGGTATGACGGGCGAGACCACCTCTGTTTCTACTGTCAAGAGTTAATGAATGTGCTAGAGTGGAATGGCTCTGCTGGCGCGTTCTTTCAGCCCTAAACTGGGCGCCACTAGCACTGCAACTGGTGGAGGGTATGGAGACTCCTCGAGCGCTGAACAAACTGTAGATAAGGCTTTGCGGTGATTGCTCTATAAAATATGTATTGCAGGGGCTCTCGCTCGTCCGACCTTCGCTTCCTGCTGCAACTCTCCCCTCGTGCGCTTGTTCCTTTTTCGTTTCTTTCATATCCACGGATACGGTCTTCGAAGCTTCTCGGATGCATCGTCATAACTTTCATATATGAGGCTGTGTACCGAGCTTATATATCAATTTACATAGGTATCGGGCAGCTACCTGGTGGATGTGTGTGTTCGCATCTCTCGACGCTATTTCTGAAGGCTTGAGATCGATCTTAAGAACGAAGTTTAGCCCGAACTTCGTTCAACTTCGAGCGTAAGATCTGTATTAAGTTCGAACGCAAATTCGATTGTAGTTCGATCTTGAGTTCGAACTTGGGGTGGGTATGTGGCTTCGCATTTATCGACGCTATTTCTGAAGGCTTGAGATCGATATTAAGAACGAAGATTAATCCGGACTCCGTTCTACTTCGAACTTAAGATCTATCTTAAGAACGAAGATTAACCCGACCTTCGTTCAACTTCGAACTTAAGATCTATCTTAAGTTCGAACTTGATCTCGTTCTTAAATTTAATCTTAAGTTCGAACTAAAGTCTGATCTTAAATTCGATTGTAGTTCGATGTTAAGTTTGAACTTAAGATCTATCTTAAGTTCGAACTTGATCTCGTTCTTAAATTTAATCTTAAGTTCGAACTAAAGTCTGATCTTGAATTCGATTGTCGTTCGATGTTAAGTTCGAACTTAAAGTGGGTATGTGGGTTCGCATTTATCGACGCTATTTCTAAAGGCTTGAGATCGATCTTAGAAACGAAGTTTAGCCCGAACTTCGTTCAACTTCGAACTTAAGATCTATCTTAAGTTCAAATTTGATCTCGTTCTTAAATTTTCGAACTAACGTCTGGACTCAAATTCGATTGAAGTTCAATCTTCAGATCGCACTTTACCTCTTTTTGCGGCGTAGAATCTACATCCGGATCCCAAATGCTGTTAACTTTGATTACACAATATTGTCATGAACAGGAGATGTAGCAAAAGAATTTCTTAAATCCGTATCTACGGAATGATTGCTGGAGAACAATCGTTCTCCTCAATGACATGACCAGCGATTATGAAGGTGGATGGAAAACGATATGTGCATGCGGAGAATTTTTTAGGATCGGCTTCAATAACAATATAGGAAAATTTCCCATACAATATCGTAAATTGAGAATATTCGGCCAATCTGGCAATTTTTGTCGTACTTTATATAGCAAAATATTGATTCGCGTCTGCAATACAGGCTGGCAAAGATCGGCACATTCATGGCAATCAGCTATCAATGCTATAACGGCCGCAAAAACAGAGCGTAACAATTATAATCGACTGTGTGTCGGAAATCGTAACACGAGTTTAATATGCATGGCCGTAACGTCGTGTAATAAACGCCACAGGAACGTGCGGCACATATTATTGAGCTTGCCGATTCGGTTTATTGCGAGCGATATTAAATCATTGCCATGCAACGTAGCATAGCACAAAAAAATATATTGGATAAAGAAAGTCAATGTAAAGAAAAACAATGTTTGTATTCAAAATTTGTATTGCAACATGCATAAATTATGCAAATACGACGTTTATTACATAACAGTTGCCGTCAATCAATTTGTTTGCGTGAATTGCCGTGCACGATTCGAGACCGTCGGAAAACAATCCGATGTAAAGCTTTCCAGATCGTCAAACTTGCACGGCTGAGTACGAGTTGCAGAATTAAAATATCGCAAAAAATGTGTATTTGCATGCTTTGTTTGCGTATCTTGCTCGATGCAGCACGAAAACGATGTTTTCGTGACGACACGAGGATTGAGAGTGCTTGCAAAGTAAATACGCGGCGACCTGCGTCGGGCGTACAATATCGGGCACCGACAAGCGTATGGCGAAAATTCCAATACTGTTTGGAAACACAGTCGGAAATCGTGGGATAATATCTTGACTCGGGGACTCTTTAGTCCAAACACCGAGTATGGGAAAGTAAGCTACATTGTTTATATGTGAACTATTCTTGGAGATTTCGGAAATGTTTCGAGAATTGTTTATAAATTTAAGATGTGGATAAACTGTTCGATTCCTACGGGCCGCATAGGAAAAATTGTCCGTTGCGAGTAAAAATCGTAGCTACAATTCGTTGTAGAATTAAGTTCGAACGTAAGATCAAACTCAAGCAAGAAATGAAGTTGATCCTGAGGTTCGATCTTAAGTTCGAACTTAAGACACATTTTAAGCATGCAATGAAGTTCGGGCCAAGCGTCAAGTTCAATCTCAAGAGCGATAGTGAGTTCAAATTAACGACCTAAAATTCGGCTCTTAGAGAATGAATGTAGCGTCAAAACACCAGTTACGCAAAAGCTGTTCCGCATCTGGAACACTCGTAACCAGCAGGTCTTGACAGCTAGCATGACTCTATTAGAGTCAGACAATACACACATCCGAATTGTTTAGTTCATCGAAGTTAAACATGAAGAACATGGCACAGGTCGTCGACGTCGCAGTGCTAAAAGTGCTAAAAGTGTTGACATAAAAAATAAGAAAAAAACTGTATCCTCGGGACTTTTACGATACTTCGATAGCAATCCTTCCTGTCACATCTTTCACAGACTTTGATTGCAGCTATTACCGCTTCGATTTTATAAATGGCTTCAGTTCCACCTTAAATACACTTCACACTCCCTATACCTTTCCCAAATCTACTTCATTATTTCTATTAAACTGACGTCAAACTTATCTAAACAACAAATATACGATATTAAAAAGTGAATCCTTTTTTATTCATATTTTTATTTTCACCTGAATCTCAGTGGTTCTTTTATTTTAAAAAACGCCAGTTCCACCTTAAATACACTTCACACGCCCTCCACCTTTCCCAAATCTACTTCATTATTTCTATTAAACTGACGTCAAACTTATCTAAACAACAAATATACGATATTAAAAAGTGAATCCTTTTTTATTCATATTTTTATTTTCACCTGAATCTCAGTGGTTCTTTTATTTTAAAAAACGCCAGTTCCACCTTAAATACACTTCACACTCCCTCTACCTTTCCCAAATCTACTTCATTATTTCTATTAAACTGACGTCAAAGTCATCTAAACAACAAATATACGATATTAAAAAGTGAACCCTTTTTTATTCATATTTTTATTTTCACCTAAATCTCAGTGGTTCTTTTATTTAAAAAAAACTCCAGTTCCACCTTAAATACACTTCACACGCCCTCTACCTTTCACAAATCTACTTCATTATTTCTATTAAACTGACGTCAAAGTTATCTAAACAACAAATATACGATATTAAAAAGTGAACCCTTTTTTAATCAGATTTTTATTTTCACCTGAATCTCAGTGGTTCTTTTATAAAAAAAAACTTCAATTCCACGTTAAATGCACTTCACACGCCCTCTACTTTTCCCAAATCTACTTCATTATTTCTATTAAACTGACGTCAAAGTCATCTAAACAACAAGTACACGATATTAAAAAGTGAACCCTTTTTCATTCATATTTTTATTTTCACCTGAATCTCAGTGGTTCTTTTATAAAAAAAAACAGTATCATGTCTTTTGCGCGAAACTCTTCTTTCATTAAGGTGAAGCGACGCGGCGAGGCGGAGGGGAGCGGAATGAGAAGTACTCGTATGAAAGCGTCGGGTGTTCACATAAGAAAGCGCCGACGCGGCCTGTTCCACCGGCATGAGGCATGCCGCTTCTACCGTCAGTGCCGGTGGTAACCGAGGCACTGAATGCAGGAATTAAAACGCAATTTTCCACACAAAGGAGACAGTTTATGCCAACCTCTTGGAGTGCTCAGTTACGCGGTTCGTTGTCGCGAGACACGCCGGGAATACCAGCAAGCCCCGCCGGTTCTCGTCGGGAGTTCCGTCTTCCCCGTCCGATGTTCTTCTCCCTTCTCGTCCGGGAGTGAGCGAGGGAACACTGCAAGCCACCCTTCCAAACCTCCCTGTGGCGCTTGCTTAATGAAGCTTTCTCGCAAGCAGCTTCTTCCTTGTCCGCTCACTCACAGACCCGCACACCGTTAACCGCTCAAAGACACCAGTAGTATATTCCGCAAGAGCGGAAAAAAAAAAAAAAAAAAAATGAACGACAGGGATATAAAGACTGTAGACTTTTTACCCCAGTTACGTCTACAACTCTGCACTGTAGTACAGTGTATGTACTTACCTCGAGCGTTTTTCCGCGTGGCAGTGAGTTACTCGACCGCCGGGTAGTTTGCATTTAAAATATAGAACTCTCGTCGCGGATTCTAGACGGTTGTTCTTTTTTTTTTCTCGCTATTTAGAGAGCTTTATTAATTTTTTTTTATTAGACTTCGAGAGCGTTTTTTTCTTTACTGTGGCTCGTTCCGATATTATTCATTTTTTTATTCTTTGCTGTTTCAAGTTTTTCTTAGTTCGGTTCTGGCAACCGGTCATGTTCAAAGTGGGTTTCCCATCGCCGGCTCTCGCTCGCCGGCTCTCGTTCGACGATAACCGTTGAGGAATGGGAGGAGGTTCTTATAAATAGCTTTCATCGCTCGACGGGTGGCTTCGAGCTTGCGACAAAACCGTGAAAGTTTCGCGGAAAATTTTTACCTCAAATTCACACCGCTCGTTTCCGTCCACTCTTGTCACCTCCGCGGTGACTTTCTTGCTTTATTTTTTTGGGGATCGAGTTCGTTCCCAGGTTTCCAACGATATCGTATCGTGCGCGTTGCGAATACACGTAATGCAAGGGTGTGTGCCGAATACTTTTCGCTTGGTACGCTTCTGACGTTAATCTCGGAGCGACAAATTCCTACCAGACGTCATGGACACCCGGGAAAATAATTTATTTGAACAAATATTTATTTGGTTTAAATAAATATTCATTTAATTTACATAATTATTTATTTAATTTATATCATTATTTATTTAATTTACATAATTATTTATTTAATTTATATCATTATTTATTTACTTTACATAATTATTTATTTAATTTATATAATTATTTATTTAATTTATATAATTATTTATTTAATTTACATAATTATTTATTTAATTTACATAATTATTTATTTAAACCGTATAAATATTTATTTGCGGGGCGCGCGTCAAATAAATTATTTTTCTGGGTGCGTCGTGTTCTCACACGATGCGTGAGCCGCTTTGTTGCGAACGATCTGCCACTCAAAAACTCGCCTTTGGTTCATGCTGGCAGATTCACAGCCTTTGACGAAAGTTTTTCGCTCTTGCATCGCAAAGTATACTTAACAGATATTTAATCAAGAGATGCGGTAGCGCCTCGAAGCCAAGTACTAAAAAAAAGAATTTTTTTTAAAGCGACGCTATCGTGTATTTATACTCCATTGTGCCGGAAGCGAAATCTTTCGATGATACTTGAAAACGAAACATCGGTTTGCAATTTTATCGACACTTTTATTACATAATTCGCACTCAGGTTTTTCAACGCGCCCAGTCACGATCATATCTGTAAAACATACGCTGCGATACAAGCATCGCTCCAGACTAAAATTACAATTTTCTCTGTAACATAATTTCCGGTTTGAAAATCTCACTATTAAATATTTCACGATTTTTACATAAACACACATTTTTCAGGATTTTATGACAATTCCGTATTGTACAATCGCAAATTATTCACATTTTTTTGTATCCACTATTTAATCGCAATTACAATTTTTCATAATTTATACAATCTTCGGTCAGAATAATTAGTTAGTAATAGCGAATTTTCCTGTCAGGTATTTTTCCGAGCGGTCGTCCGACCGATGAACCGCACAGATCCGTTCAAAAATGCATTCTGGCAGAAAGAGAGCGACTGCTGTGCTGATACAAATGTCGAACAGTAGACCGCGCGGATTTCACATTACATTACACAACGGGATGATAATTTCGGATTTCTCGCGAGCTCGATAATCATATCGCAGCACCTGCCGAACTGTTGCCATTGCAACTGGGCGTGTTGGAAAGCACGTATCCGAATTACATAACAAAAGTGTCGTCGAAGGTCCGATCCGATGCTATGTACTATACTACATACATACGTGTATGTATAAATCTGAAAACCACTACTTGGCTCATATCATTTAACTTGATTTCGATTTAAAAAAAAAAAATTGAATGCGCGTTTTGATAAACATTTTTTTTCTTAAGAGAAAACAAATTTTAAGCACTTGGTCTATCATTTTTACTTTTTTGGAAATAAAAGTATTTTTTGGGTTCCAAAAATATT
The DNA here is from genome assembly GCA_917499995.1 of Ichneumon xanthorius. NCBI lineage: Eukaryota > Metazoa > Arthropoda > Insecta > Hymenoptera > Ichneumonidae > Ichneumon > Ichneumon xanthorius. Next base: position 10,068,160 of record OU824205.1, on the reverse strand, counting down.
GTTTTTTTTTTCAATACCAATCCGATCGGATATTTAAATGATTATTAATAGGAGATTCCCGAGCGTGCTACCGCGTGTCTTGATGTAAATGGAAGTTTATTGACGTGCGATGCAATCCGTTTGGTAACGTTTGGACAAGCTAAGGCTGCAAGGGGAAAAGGATATTCATGTGAGCAAAAGCGACATCCACTACATATATGCGATAATATGGTCCATGATGCAATAACGTGAGGTAGTGCAGGATTCACCAATGGCCCGCATAAAACTCTGTGAAGCGGCGAACGGAGGGTAACGAAATTCCCGTTGATGGTACAGGGTATGAGGCGTGGAGAGCCGAAGGAAAATTTACACGAGACTATCGAGCGCGAAAATAAGAGCCTCGACCAGCTTATTTACGGATAGCGTTATTCCGATACACGTAGGCACTCGTCAAAAATTTGCATATTGAAACTCCCGGGAATCGCCAACTCCTATCTATCCTTTACCATCCTTCGGTATAACATACCACTTTACTTTATCGTATCGTAGCCATATGGTGATTTTAAACACAATACTACATAAATTTGAACGCCTTTATAGCGGTTGAAGATAAGGGAACACCTTAAGTTGATATCGCGTTGCGAGATATTTGTGATAACTCGAACGGAAGTAAGAGAATAATTAAACAACCTAAAGCAGATTATTGTCAAAAGTTATTTTTCGCTATTCAGATATATTCCGATATCAGCTTGCGATAACTTGCAAAATCCACATAGCAGCAAAATCTGCTATTTGAAAAATCAAGAAAAACGGAAACTTATTAGAACAGTCGGTAACTTAAGAACCGACGAAGAGAGCCACATTGTGATATTAAGTCTTGAAAAAGTATCGTTAAAATGAAGAATAAAGTATTCAATGTTATAACAATAATTAATATGGCCTAACATTTATTATTTCCATTCAGTCGCCATTTTCACTATAATAGCGAATGTGCAGCACAAGCAGGGCGTGTCTTAAACATATCTCAACATCTCAAACATATAAAATTAATAGATATGTAAATGGATATATATATATATATATTTATACCAATATATATATTGAAATTGCCCGTCTTCTTGCCTGATGGCTGGTCGGGAGTTCACAGGCCATTTATCCGGTAAAGATTGAGATTGTCCTCGTAATAAAGTTCACCGATGACGATAGATCAAAACGAAAATAATACAAGCTTGAGTATTTGACAGTACGCGATGGGATATTCCCCTGGAAGTGCAATATATTGGGTCTCGGCAAATCCGATCGAATCCTTCATCCAACGAAACGAGACTGGTGGACCTCCGTTGGTACCTTTCGTTCGTTCATTCGTTTATATCCGTTCGAACTCGATGGGACTTCCTGCTGGTATTGCTAGGGACCCACTTCTTTTTCCCCTCATTCTACTTTCTTTTTTTCATTTCTTTTTTACCCCCGGAGGCATTTGCGTCCAACGGTGCAGCCATGACAGCGAGAGAAAAGAGAATAATCGACATCAATGGGCAATGCCGGCCGTCGTAGGAGTAATAACTCACACTGTTAAGGATACTTCACACGTACATTCACGGCCAAAAGTGAGATTCAGTGAGAATTTGAACACTTTCCGATGGTATAAAAATCTGAAAAAAATCAACTGAAATTCGCGCCTCTACATTAATTTTGTCAAATTTTTTTAATGTAGGAAAATTCTGAAAAAATTCATATGAATTCTACAAAATCAAGGGATCATTTAAAATAAGAAATTAAAAGGTTGTCTGATTTTTTAAAAACATTAAATTTTTTCATCATTTGTTTATAACATTTCGGCATTATTCTTATGCAAAATCAAAATGATATATCCTTAAAAATGTCTGTATATATCTTCTTCTCCATATGCGGTGCCTTGAATCCTAAACACTTTTGTGAAGAAATATTAATGAACCGTTTGTAAACATCCAATGAACATTTGTGTCATTAACGGATAAGTTTGCATTGCTGAGCCACATGCCTGTCCATATGTCAAATGCGAAAAGAAATTGAGGTTGTAAAAATTTGGTTGATTTATTGGAGGCTGTCACGTTTCACAGCTGTCTCTAAAGCCATTTACTTTCCTGATTAAGCGGAGCTTCTAAGTATTTATAAAACATCAAAGCCATCTTAATGTAGTTCTTATGGCTACGAGCAATGAGAAAATATTTTCTCTGCTGCACTGCGGCTGTCGAACGGTCTATTTTCTGTGTTCTCTTCTTGCGATTTTCATTGAAAAGACTCCTTTTGCGTTTTGACCCTCGTCACGGTCCGCTTCAGAAAGTTGATTATTTATTCTATGATTACAATATTATTATTATTATTATTATTATTATTATTATTATTATTATTATTATTATTATTATTATTATTATTATTATTATTATTATTATTATTATTATTATTATTATTATTATTATTATTATTATTATTATATATCTATTTCTGTGATTCTGACTTATATTTATTAGATTACCTCTTATCATTATTCTCTTCTTTCTTCTGTTTAATGTCAGTCATGTGTGTCTACCATGTGCGAAATTGACATTATAATGGAGTCCAGGCTATAATGCTTTGAAATGGTGTTCACTCCTTGAAAAACCTTTCAAATTGAGAAAAGAAAAGAAAATTAAGAAAAGAACCTACCTATTGCTATGTCATATGTTTTTCTGCCTGGACGTCGGAAAACTACGGTTTTTCATTTTCTCAGTATTTATCCTTTTGTCAACTATCGTGGACGATCACACTACGCCTAAGCGGACGCGTCATATTTGATCCAAAGTCAGTATGGATCCGAACCAGGGTTCGGAACGTAAAAGGGGTCTCTTCAATGAAAATCGGAAGAGAACACCCAAAATAGACCATTCCACAGCCGCAGCGCAGCGAAGAAAAAAAAGCCATCTTAATCCTCGAAGCCACTTAATGACTGTCATCCGCCCTGTGTCTACAGATTATAATGAAAATGTATATGCAATTTCAAAGCTAAGTATTGATCTTTAATCACCGATCCACCGGACTTTTACAATCCAAAGTTACTTGTACCTACTTATGTCGATAGGAAGCTCCAACCCATCTGGGAACAGGAAACGCCAACCCATTTACAGCCAGGCCGTGAATTAATAAGTGATCCGTTTTGAGGGCGAAAGCTGTCATGGGACGTAAATAGAGTACCTGCGAGTGGGCGGCTCTTTATCTTGCTCCTAGAAATTATGGTGCATAGTAACATAGTAGTAGGTAACATGTGTGTGTCACTCGCGTCTCCACATATATGTAGAGTGAAGAGGAGGCCACTCGATAGTCGGGATTCCGCGCACATCAGCGCTGATTGTTAGCCGAACATTCAGAACTTCGCACTTGCGAGTATTGCTTCCAAGAGAAGTAGCAGCCAACTACAATGCTACCAACACTAGGTAGTGGTGCGGAAGAGCGGCCCAGCAGTCGATGAGGTCCGCGAGCATACCCGTCAGAAGTTTCCTTCAAAGTTTCTTGGCCGCACGATGTTTTCAGACGCGTCGCTCTATCCCAGCCGTCTCTTGTCGTCGTCGTCGTCGTCTTCAATAGCCCTCTTCCCGACTGAGGACGTCGAACTCCGCTGCCGAGTTTCGCATGGTATGATGGCCGGGTCGTCGATGTGACTGAGAATTCATTTTTTTTTTTTTTTTTTTTTATAGGAGGAGCCATTCCAGATCTGTCTCTCCAACGTTTTGTTTGACATGTTCGAACTAGTAGCAGAAAGAACAATACAATATTCAGTGGAGTTTCCGTATTTGGCAAACCCAATTCTGCCAACAAAATACGTATTGATGGATGAGTGAAAATATGACCGGGCAAGCTTGATGTTAATATGAGACGGATTAAGAACTTATCAAGGATTAAGAATTTATCAAGGAAATGCATAGTTGTGCATACACTGAGAAAAAATTGCATAGTAAAAGCAACAAGACTGATTTTTTACCATAAAAAATAGTTCCCAGGCGGAACGTTTACATTTTATAGTTACAACAATAACAAAACATCATGATTGCAACTATAATGATAGTTTAATCAATTAAATATATACTATCAGAAAGTATCTATATAGACGTTCCCCCTGGAAACTATTCGCTATAGTAAGAAATACCATCCTTTTTCTCAGTGTATATTTTCAATCTTGACTTAACATAAATCCTTCTCAGCCTGTTCAAAATCGCATCCAGGGCGCGAACCTTCATCCGGTCAGCACACTCATAGTTCTTATACATAACAACTATGCAACTATGTTCAACTATGCATTTCCTCGATAAAAATACGCATAAGTTACTCGCGATGTCCACAATCTGGCTGCCTCTGAGGCGCCAATTTTTTATTGTATTGATTAATTTTTGCAATCATTCAGCTATATAATTTATATTTTTGTACAATTTTATTTCCTCCTTTGAAAATTATCCATACGTGATTCCGTCGACGCTTTCCGGTCTGTTGCCATGCAAATTCGTGGAAGCTGCACGAGCTCGCTCTTACGGCATCTCTCCCGCCTATTCGCTGACCTCATGGCGCTCGCTCAAAGTATGTCGGCCAAAATTGGGAAAGCCGGGAATAAACTTTCGCGTATAAGCGGAAACGGGGTACATCGCGGAAGTGACAAGTGATCGTTCATCAACAATGGGAGTCAATCAGCGAATTGTACACATGGGTGAATAGGTTCGATTATTCGCTTCAAGAGGATTGCTCGTGAAGGCCCCAACGTAAACGTCATTTCTGGATGCTGCCATTGCCGCTGTGAGCGGCTTTTCCTCAATCCTGTCTCTCTTGGGGTGCTATCGAATCGCTTTTATAGTGTGCACAGACACGGGCACTGGGCTCACCAATACGAGTGGCCGAACTCGTCGCAATGACGCTATTGCAGGTGGTTGCGTCGTTCAGCAGACAAGCGGCCGCGATGGCATTCTGACCGCGCCAACGGCGCTGCAACGACGTTACCATAATAGGGTCCCGATTAAGATGCAAATTCCACGGGCCGCGAAACGGGAATGGGTAACGCGCTTGCCGGCCTGCCAGGATCGTCCGCGGCAACCCGTCGTCGGAACCGCCCAACAATTTAAACCCGCTAACTAAGGTTATATTAAATAAAATTCAGAATACCAGGCTAGACGGCTATGACGCTGCGGAGCTTGTTCGGGTATTTGAGAAGTCTTTGTGTTCTCTCGTTCTATCACCGTACAGACATTTTCATTTGATTATTTCCATTGTCACTGGCTTTTATTACCCCTGATATAATGTCCTTCTCGTGGGTGCAGGCGTGTAGCGTTGCATGGAGTGCGGATGAGACGAAGGATATTCATTCGAATTTTTGCTAAAAATTAAGGCGATGTTCAAGGGATGAACAAGCCCGAACTTAAATGTGAATTTAAGCACATGACTAAGTTCAAGCTTTAGCAAAATAATGGTTCGTAATTTTGATATTAAGTCCCAATTTACGGATTTCTGAGTTCAAGCTTCAAGTTGCCACACAAGTTTCAAGGTAGAGATTGTATTAAAACTTTGGTCCTTTCAGACGGAAAGGATCAAACTGGGCGAGGTGCGCTATTGCTGCTAGAGGTTAACGAACAAATGGTGGCTATTGGTAGTGTTAATTATTCACCATTCGTGATTTTCGGATGGAACGGTTGCCGTCAATAAACCATGCACTCCGTCATTAATCTCCCAATCGTAATAATGAATCTCCTAATGGTAACCATTAAACTCCCAATAGTAACCATTAATCTCTCAATGGTAATAATTAATCTCCTAATGGTAACCATTAAACTCCCAATAGTAACCATTAATCTGTCAATGGTAACCATTAATCTCCCAATGGTAACCATTAATCTCCCAATGGTAATCATTAATCTCCCAATGGTAATCATTAATCTCTCAATGGTAATCATTAATCTCCCAATGGTAATCATTAATCTCCCAATGGTAATCATTAATCCCAATGGTAATCATTAATCCCCCAATGGTATTTTGGAGCCCTAGTATGTATGTACATTGTAACGCATGACCCAAATGAGACTTTTGGCCGTATATTAGTGATTATAATCTCAGTTCGTTAGCACAACCTCGATCTATCACATGTCCGATAGATGCGACGTTCCGGTAAAAATTCTCTTGTTCTCCTGACCCGATCACGTCCTCATTTATCTAAAGTCAATCGGTGAGCAGTATTGGTTGTTCCAATGCGCTATAACTCTGAGAGTTTTCATTGTGAAGCCACTAGACATTCTCTCATAAAATAATCCAGCTCCCACTAATAATGAAAAATATGACGTCCACAAACCTGAAGAAATTGAAGCCAACGAATTTTTTTTAAGTTGAAAGTAATCAGGCGTCTTGAGTTTTTTTTTTTTTTTTCAACGCTGCGCTCGCTATTGAACCAGACGCTTTAACCCGCCGGTGAGGAGACAAACAGCAAGGATCTGCGCAGTGAAGCGAGGAATGGCGGGTCATAGAAAGGTTGAACCTCTACTACGGGCAGGGTTCACATTCTACGCCCGACGGTCTGGCAACAATCGCCGCCGTCGAAGCGAAATTAGTACCGTTTGAATCAATTATCCTTGCATCAGCCTCAAGTAGATGCATGGGAGGAGCCACCGCAGATACCAAAGAGCTGTCGTTCGAAGTTCTAAAAGCTTTTAGTTTTCGCACTAAATAATTTTACAGGGGTTATGTGTATAGCACACGGTGTGATAGTAGATGGCGAGAACGTCGCTCCATCTAAAATATCGACAAATTGCTACCATGCCGAACGATGTCTTTTCACCAACGGTTAAACGCCGCACGACAAAGTCTCGACTTTCCCATCTTCAACACTTTAGAGAATGTCCAGATTGCGAAAATGTCTAGAGTGTTATACAAGGATTGTAAGTTCTGCGTAAAATGTTGCAAACGTTAAATCTAGAGGTAAAACAGCCTTTAAAAAAAATGACTTTAAAAATAATAGAAGGATGCGTTAAAATAAAAATTAAATATGGAATAATATTTTTGATAAATTGCGGCAGTGATGTGTGTATAATTCGCCTATAAATTACGGCCGGTAATGTAAATAGTAGAGGTTAAAAGAATCTCGGGAAACGAAATTCTGCACGAGCCACACATTCGCGGCAAAATTTTTCGAATAAGAATTATTTATACATTAAAACGAATTAATCGGGACTCTATTACATATATTTAAGTTACATCGTCACCGATATTTTCTCGTTCTGTTAAACAAACATTTTTCACGATTTTATACAACTCTTGATTCTTCATCTGATTGCTTGTTTAATCGCAATCAGATTTATGTGTTTTTTATTGATGTAATAAAACTACTTGCCAATAAGAAAAATCCTGCCAGGTATGTAGCCACGCAGTCGACAGGCCAACAAACTGCGACAAATGAGCCAGCTAACGCGACAAACACGTGCATAGCAAACGCGAGGACTTTGCATTATATTATATTACATTACATAACACCACAGGATGATCGTTGCGGATTTTTTGGGGGATACGATAATCATATCGCAGCATCTGCCGAACAGTTATGACCCTGCCTGTGCGCGTTGGAAAGCTTATGTCCGAATTATACGAAAATTTCGACCCGACGGTTCCTTTCCGCGATAATCGAGAATAAAGATTTCACTTCTGGCATATCAGAGAATAAATAAATAGTAGCGCCACTTTAATAAAAAATATTCTTTTAAAGTATTATCGAAAGTTGAAAACAGCAAGTACGCTAAATCGTCGAAAAAACCAATCTATTCGCGATATCTAAAATCTTTCTATCATAGTTACTACAAACTAAAAAAAAATCATATTTTTTATTTTTATAATGGCTTCAGGGTCTTTGGTGTGGCTATCGAAAAACGCTAAATACGTTATTCATTTTATTCGAGGCACTTTGGAAAGCTTATGTCCGAATTATGCGAAAATTCCGACCCGATGGTTTCTTTCTGCGATCGAGAATAAAGATTTCACTTCTATATTGGAGTATAAATAAATATAAATAAACAGTAGCGTCTCTTTAAACAAAAATCTTTTCTTAAAGTATTACCGAAAGATGAAAGCATCAAGTACGCTAAATCGTCGAAAAAAACGCATCTATTCACAATATCAGCCATCTTTCTATCATAGTTGCTAAAACCGAAAAAAACGTATTTTTTTATTTATGTAATAGCTGCAGAGACTTTGGTGTGGCTATCGGAAAACGCTAAAAATGTTATACATTTTGTTCCCGGATCGTGGGTGTTATGTAGGTGGCAAGAAGGGTCTGGTGTAGGTTCACGGCCAGATGAGAATACAAACTGATGGTGACAGTATAGCTGAACTATCCAATCGGCTTCAACCGCCGGCAGAATCGACGGGTAACTCGAGTACCAAGGATACATTGTGGGAGGTGGAGATATGGAACGTGTGAGAGCGTGTCCGCAACTGCATGCGCAGGATTAACGCGAAAGCTGCACTCTAGATAAATCATACGAATTAATTACTTTACTCCGCCGCAACGAAGTAATACAGAAAAATTAAATGTGTTTTCGCGTGACAATTCGGGATTTCGGTCGGGCTGCGACTGCACACACAGCCACACGAGCAGCCGGACATATACGTGTTTTTTTTAACAATAATCGAAAGTCGATTATGAAAATTGGGTTATCGATGCAGTTTATCCATCCGTTAATATGGTAATATTATAAAATCTCTACAGAAGTATCAGCCCGGTATCCGGAGCTAATTTATTACGAATTCCAGGCTGATTTATCTCTTCAAATGTGCACCAATCCCAGGAGCGTTGCATGCGACAGGGAACAAAACCCTTTTAACGTTTTTTTCCGGGGTGTTTGCCGCTTCCCACGTGTACGCTAACTCTCCTGGCCGTAATTTATTGTCGAATTAATTGTTTGCTAGCAACAGGATTTTTTTTATTATGCATATTATTAAGAAACGCAGTAGATTCTCGAGACAAGGGCGATTACAATCCGTCGGTAACAGCCCGACGAAACCCGACCACTCCCTTTTGCTAGAAGGGACGCTCTTTTCAGCCGCTCAGTGAAGAGCGCTTGTTTTTCATGAAAAGTAAGTAGAAGAAAGAGCAGTTTATGTCTTTGACTGCTAGAAAGATGGACAATATTAGGCAACCCTGTAACTCAGCACTTTAGCTCATGTTGACTGTGGAGAAGCAGAAAGGCACATTCCGCACCATTTAACACGTAATAGGACGTGGAATTTCCCTCACCGAAAATAACTACTAGGGGTCGAGTAGTGACTACTGAAAGTTCAGCAGTTACTGCTTCTTAGTAGTTACACCTTAATAGTCTGTATAATTCTGTAAATACTACTACTGCGGACGTAGTGGCTCATGCATCAGTAATTACTACTTGTAAGTGGAACTACTAAAAACTACAAGGAATTCTGACTAGTGAACTAGTGGATACTGCCGAAATTGCCAGTAGATAACTACTGAACACTCATAGTAATTTCGCATACATTCATAATAGTTGAGGGTATTTAACTACTGGAGATTTATAGTAGTTTCGGGCAGTTAACATCGTAACCCCAGTAATGTTCAGTAGTTAACTACTCTCGATTTCCAGTAGTTTATAAGTAGTTAACTTATTAGTAGATACACGTGTAGTTACTGCTTCTTAGTTACACCTCAATAGTCTGTAGTTACTACTGAGGACGTAGTGGCTCATGCATCAGTAATTACTACTTGTAAGTGGAACTACTAAAAACTACAAGGAATTCTGACTAGTGAACTAGTGGATACTGCCGAAATTGCCAGTAGATAACTACTGAACACTCATAGTAATTTCGCATACATTCATAATAGTTGAGGGTATTTAACTACTGGAGATTTATAGTAGTTTCGGGCAGTTAACATCGTAACCCCAGTAATGTTCAGTAGTTAACTACTCTCGATTTCCAGTAGTTTATTAGTGGTGAACTACTGGAAACTGCGGAAATTTCCAGCACTTAACTACTGGATACTCACAGTAGTTTCGCATAGTTATCTACTGGACATTCACAGAAGTTTCGAGTATTTAACTACTGGAGACTTATAATAGTTTCGGGTAGTTAACTAGGGTAAAAGTGGTGAATATGGCCCACCTCGATTAGCACGTAAATCAATGATATATGCACCGGGCCATATTCCCCACTTTTACCCTACTCATAATACCCCGTAATGTTCAGTAGTTAACTACTCTCGATTTCCAGTAGTTTATTAGTGGTGAACTACTGGAAACTGCGGAAATTTCCAGCACTTAACTACTGGATACTCACAGTAGTTTCGCATAGTTATCTACTGGACATTCACAGAAGTTTCGAGTATTTAACTACTGGAGACTTATAATAGTTTCGGGTAGTTAACTAGGGTAAAAGTGGTGAATATGGCCCACCTCGATTAGCACGTAAATCAATGATATATGCACCGGGCCATATTCCCCACTTTTTACCCAACTCATAATACCCCGTAATGTTCGGTAGTTAACTACTCTAGATTTCAAGTAGTTTTCAGCAGTCCGCCAATTTAGCATGGGGCATAGTTAACTACTGGACATTCATAGTAGTTTCGGGTAGAAAAATACTTATAATACCCGGTAATGTTCAATAGTTAACTACTCCATATTTTCAGTAGGCCGCCAATTTAGCACTGGGCAGTAGTTCAGTAGTTCAGTAGTTTACTAGTAGTTAACTACTGGATACTCCCAGTAGTGTTCTCCAGCAGTTTTCAGTAGCTCTTGTCGGTGAGGGATATGCCTTTTTATTTCTGAACAGTCGTTATGCATCGTTTAAACTGTATTGCATTATAGCGGAAAAGCCCTTGCCTCGACCAGAGATTCTTCGCTTCAATCCGCAAAATTACTTTAACTTAACATACCAACCGCTACGGTATTTTATCTCATACTATCAATTCACGTGGTATCGATCCGCAGTATTTTTCAATCAACCGCGGTACCCGCATATACCTGCGTCTCGGATTTGTTTAATGGAGAGTGAATAATATCGCGAGTGGCTCGATGGCTGCTGGGAGTCGTCTCGCTTGGGGGATGCAATTAAGTTGAATCGTTTCGAGCGGAGTGAGCCCAGGCGCCGCGCACCGGGAGCTCAGTTAATTGTGAATGTTTCTTGCCGATCATATCTGCGAACCGAGTGTAAAGCAATTACTCGCTTTCTGTCTGGCCCGCGTCTTCTCCCTTGATTTTTCGCTTTAATAGCCCGCCCTACCGTTAATCTTCAAGAATATAATCTATCGCAAATGTCTATGTCTATTTTGCGCTCGCCCATCTGTTTCACTTTCCTTAATTCATTTTCATTCTACCTGCTGACGTTATTCAACGGCATTTAAATTTCGCAATTCAAATAAGGGAAACTGTACTTCGGGCCACATGGAGGGTCAGAAACATGTCGTTCGGTTCTTACGGAAATCTCGGTCAAACTTGAACTTGGAATTTTTATTAATTAAACACCCACCTTAGTTGTATTTAAAAACAACTAAGGTAGGTGTTGCTACACCGCACTAGTATCGCATAATATTTTATGCAATGAATACAGGAGAAGTGCTACTCCGTGCCTACTGATTGTGGCACTACATAGCCAGCGTGCGTAAAGTACGGAAGCGTGCGTAAAGTACGAAACGCGTGCGTAAAATACGAGAAGTGCGTGGAAAGTAAAATACGAGAAGTGCGTGGAAAGTAAAATCAGCCCGATGTGCGCATACGCTGAGTATTTACAGTAGACTTGGCTGTAAAGTGCCACTTATACCACTCTCGGGAAGTACGAAAAGTAGCACTTTTCGTGCATGAGTTACATGAAAACTCTTTGTTACACTGAGAAAAAGAAATGGTTGGACTAACCAAGGCGCGGTAACAGACGTTCAAAGGTGTTATTCGTCTAGTACAACAAAAATGTTTTTTTGAATTGCTCGAAGCAAATAATAGTTTACCAAAACAATGCTTTATTCTTACCAAACAAACCACAGCTTTTAACTTATGTCACCCCGACTTGTGATTAATCTAAACATTTTTTTTTCTCAGTGTTCAAATCTACTATTCTACATAAAGATACATATAAATCTGTGTACAACTACTTGGCTCATATGATTTAACTTTCTGGGACAAGAAAGTATTATTTGATTAGATTTGTCCGCGATTCACAACCGACTGATTAGCAACAAATTGTCTGCACCATATTAATAATATATTTATCGCGAAAATTTATCGAAAACGGAAAATTTCGATGTAGGGTAAAAGTGGGGAATATGGACCGGTCCATATATCATTGATTTACGGGTTAATCGAGGTGGGCCATATTCACCACTTTTATCCTATGTTAATAAAATACTAGAAGCTGCGCGGATCTCCAATTGTCCTGCGTACGATATCATATTTCAGTGAATGGCATGTGGAAACTACACGGTGCATTTTCTATACGAATTTCGCACTAATACTGAACACTTTGTTATTGCCGTCGTCGTTGATATCTATAATGGAATGAGAGAGAGAGAACAAATATTCGTAGGCGAGGTGTCGGAGAATGGGGGCGCGTACGGAATCGGATCGCAGCTAGTTGACATTGCTCGATCACAGCATGAATAACGAACAGACGTCTCTCACTTGAATAATACATACATAATGCTCGCAGTTCGCAAGCCCCATTGCGTCACGTAGAGCCCACCGTAGTTCCATCCACGTTCTAGAATCACACGAGCTCCGCACCCTCTCATCAACAGCCGGCGCATCTTTGCACCAGCTTCATCTCCAAACTTCGGATATTTGGACTAGGTTCATCTCCAAAATTTGACAAGTTTTATTACCCCGGGCAAATGCTTTCATCCGCAAAATGTATCAGAATTGAAAAAATACAGCGTCGTTTTCAGCGTTCCAAACGGAAAATATTTGACTTTTAGAACATTTTTGCATTCTCATAAAGGCGGTTTTCATGAAGTTTCTTTTTCCATAATTTTTTCCTAACACATGCACCTAAAATCCTGCTTTCCGTTCCTGTGAAGTGTGCGCAGAAAGGCACTTTTTCGCTCCGCATGTGGGAAAAATACTGCGCATGCGTACAAACGCAATATGGTATTTTTTCCCGCACTAGAGCGGAATAGTGCCTTTCTACGCACACTTCACGGGAACGGAAAGCGTGATTTTCATGAATTTGTTAAGAAAAATTATGTTAATGGCATGGGCGTATAAAAGGGAGTTCAGACTCGTGTGAATTCCACACTCTCCTTCGGCATTTTCACACTCGTCAAGAACTCCCTTTCTACGCCCTTGCCGTACAAATAACAATTATGTCATTATTTTCAAATTGTCCAAAAATAGCAGAAAGAATGGCACAGCAGCCCCAGCTTGAATCACATTTGGCATTTTCACCCTCGTCAAGAACTCCCTCTCTACGCCCTTGCCATACAAATAACTATTACACTGAGAAAAATAAATGGTTGGATTAAGCAAATGCGCGGTGACATGCGTTCAAAGGTGTATTTGGTGGGTACAACAAAAATGTTTGTTTCAATCGACACATTGTGAATAAATTGAAGCAAATAATCGTTTAGCAAAACAATGCTTTATTTATACCAAACAAACAACAGCTTTGAACGTATGTTACCGCGTCTTTTGGTTAAACCAACCAATTTTTTTTCTCAGTGTATGTCATTGTATTCAAAGTGTCCAAAAATAGCAGAAAGAATGACGCAGCAGCCCCAGCTTGAATCGCACTGCCGAGACACGTCATGTTCATTTGTATGTAGTTTTGGTGTAATCCGAGGTCACTTTCTTAACTACCTTCGCTACACGCGATGGCGTTTCCGCGCTGGTCTCCGAGTGGCAGAAAAGTTCGTTGCTGGTCCGTATGCCATATACAGTGGTTGAAGCTGGAGTTTGAGGGTTCACTCGCTCCCGGCTGCGAGACCGAGATCCGCTAGTCGTGTTAGCCATTTGCTGCCAATTTGTGGTTCATCGCGTTTGCAATTGGTTTTCCTTCATCTTACTGCTGGTCTCTCAGTCTATTAGCCATTCTGTGTGCTTTGCGAGCGGGAAACTTTTGAGACTGGGAGGACACCTAGTTGCTGTGTCGAGGCATGGTTGGGGTCCGAGGGAGGTATGAGCTCGGAACTATGTTGAGACGGAGAACTATGGGATACGACGACGGGACCGGTGACGATACGGTATATGCTGGTTGATGTAAAACTTAATTGAATTCTGGCGAGGCTTGATCTTGCCCACCATAGCCTCTCCTTACTCGTCACTCTGCACCCTCCAGAGAATATTTTTGATATTACCCAACTTGCGGCTTCATTGTCATCGTAATTTTATGTAATTGTCATTCATTTTTTGCTTCGCCCAAAATATCCTCCAGAGACTATTTTTGTTATTATCCAAATTGCAGCGTCATTATCAATGTAATTTTATGTAATCGTTATTCATTTTTGGCGTTGCCCAAAATATCCTCCGGAGAATATTTTTGATATTACCCAGCTCGCAACGTCATTGTCATCGTAATTTTAAGTAATTGTTATTCATTTTGGGAGTCAACCAAAATACCCACTGGAGAGAATTTTTGATACTTTAACTCGCAGAGTCATTGCCATTGTAATTTTATGTAATTGTTCTACATTTTCGGCGTCGCCCAAAATATCCCTCGGAGAATATTTTTGATATTACCCAACTCGCAGCGTTATTGTTATCGTAATTTTATGTAATTGTTATTCATTTTTGGCGTCGCCCGAAATGTCCCTCGAAGAATATTTTTGATATTACCCAACTCGCAGCTTCATTGTCATTGCAATTTAATGTAATTGTTATTCGTTTTGGGAGTCAACCAAAATACCCTCGGGAGAATATTTTTGATATTATAACTTGCAGCGTCATTGTCATTGTAATATTATGTAATTGTTATTCGTTTTCGGCGTCAACCAAAATACCCTCGGGAGAATATTTTTGATATTATAACTTGCAGCGTCATTGCCTGCAATTTAATGCAACGGTTATTAATTTTCACAGGTCTCGAAAATGTCTTTTATCGAGTCTTTATTGACAATTAACGTAAACTGTTTTCAAAATAAACGTATATCTAAAGGCAATGTAATTGTCTGTATTTCAGGTAGCGTGAACGAATCTGGTCTGTTTGCGCTTCGTGGACGACAAGAGGGTGGCAGACGATCCCGTAGAACAACGACGACTACAATAAGGTCGACGACCAGTACGACCACGCCAAGAACGAGTACGCCGAGTGAGAGTGCGCTGGCCGTGATGACCCTAACTTCGGTGGCGACGAGAGATGTTGTTGCGCCGGCAGCCCTTCTCTCTGCATCCAACGATCAGGCTTTGCTCTCGAGTGGTTCGCCATCGGGTTCACCACCGTCTTCCAACTATCCAAGCAAAATTCTTCTTTCAACTTCGCAAAATCGACCTAACGAGATAGCTGTCAAACCACAGAGCAAGATCGTTCTACCCTGCGATCTTGAGGGCAACCACACAAGAGTTCTCTCACCCCGCGCAAGGTTGGTATCTTATATTTATCTTATATTTATATTATATTTATATTATATTTATCTTATATTTATATTATATTTATATTATATTTATCTTATATTTATCTTATATTTATCTTATATTTATCTTATATTTTTCTCAGTACAAAGTCATGATCTTTCTTGTCGAGCCCTTAGAGATGAAATTATTAAGTTGCTTCGTCAAGTCACCTTCGAGACGCGGTGGCTGTTCTGGGAAACGCTGATCAGGACGCAACAAATAGTTTGTCACTGAATTTAAAATCAACGTATTCACCCGTAGCATAGCAATCTACACATCGTAACTTTCAATAACTTTGATATGAACCGAGAAGACGAAGTTTACGCGATCTGTCGAACTATTGAAGTAGTTATCTGGGTGTACGCCCGCGGCGACGAGACTATTCACGCAACGCCGTCGCTGGAGCACGTTTCGAAGGGGTTACACTATTTCTTGTATTGCGCGTAGTCCAACAATTCTAGCCAAGACAATGGGTTACTTCGTAATTTCAGAATAATTTCACAACTTGGCGCCAAGAGTCAGGAAAGTCACGAGTTCCGATTACGTCATTGACAACTGTAAAAAATATTTCTTTGATGTTTTGGAACATTCTGAGCGCGGTTTCATGGAAATTATAACACAACAAAAAGTACCCAAACAAAGCTAGAAAATCGAACGAATATTATTGTGCACTTCAGAAAAAAAACAGCCACATCAGCACTTCGAATGGTTCTTTAATCAATCCACTTATATAGAGTCCCTTCCTTTTGATAGTTGACTAGTCGATTGTCGCATATGTTTTCAGGAGCTACAGGATACGACCGGCGAAATGGCTTCACGACGGAAAGCCTGTCGACATGATAACAATAGACACTCGGACGGAGATGAGCGGTACAGGACATCGTTACATCGGGGATTCATCTACAGCGGCGCTTCATATCGACAATGTGAGACTCGAAGATGACGGTATTTGGAGTTGTACCCTGGAAGACGATCAGGGCGAGACCCACACTGGTCGGTCGGTCAAGGTCGTCGTTCTCGGTGAGTTACTAAATGACCACGACAATTGACACTTTCATGTCCCCTAAACCAACTGGAAATTACCTGAGTGACCCCTGTGGGAAACTAATCAGCTCCGGACTATTGAGCTGTATGAGGATAATGAACCGCAAAATGTGGCAGGGTCAAATTGAACGGTGGGGCAAATTAACTGTCTTAGATGTAGCATTTCATTCAGGGTTAACTAGGAAAGCGGAAATGTCCATACACGGTACAAAATCGTTTCTTAAAATTGGCCTACAAAATTTCCTGCCAGAAAACTACCAGAGAAGAAAACCGTACCAGAATCAAAATGAAACTCTAATTGAAATAAAACTCTACCGAACTTGAAATTGAACTACATCTTAGATGTAGCATTCATTCAGGGTTAACTAGGAAAGCGGAAATGTCCATAAACGGTAAAAAATCGTTTCGTAAAATCGGCATTCAAAGTTTCCTCACAGAAAACTACCAGAGAAGAAAACTGTACCAGAATCAAAATGAAACTCTAATTGAAATAGAACTCTACCGAACTTGAAATTGAACTACATCTTAGATGTAGCATTCATTCAGGGTTAACTAGGAAAGCGGAAAAGTCCATACACGGTAAAAAATCGTTTCTTAAAATTGGCATACAAAATTTCCTGCCAGAAAACTACCAGAGAAGAAAACTGTACCAGAATCAAAATGAAACTCTAATTGAAATAAAACTCTACAGAACTTGAAATTGAACTCGTTACAGAGCGTTACATCGGGGCCTGACAAGGTCCTGATAAGGCCTTGTCCAGGCCCTCCGGACCCGATGTAACGCTCGAAAATGTGTACTCGGGCATATTCCGCTAGAGTTGTTATGTGGTAAAGTTGTTGGCAACTGGTTCGCTCTGGTAGCATTTTTTTTTATACTCTGATAGAGAATTTGTGTGGAGTTTTGGAACGCTAGAGTTGTTATGCGGTCGAGTTGTTGGCGCTGTCTTTTTTGGTAGAGTTGTTATCTGGCAGAGTTCTAATCCGGTAGAGTTTATTTGGTAGAGTCGTGAGTGTTGGAAATATAAATGCCATTGAAACGATTCGGTATAGAAACCAGTCTCTAATGCGCGCTGTCTGACTCCGCTTGGGAAATATCCGGTAATAATCCGCTCGCACCCAGTTTGCAAGAGGATTAACGCTGGAAGAGGTAAAGCGCGCTTCAACACGCTTGATCACGGACGCGGCTCTCGCCACGGCGAGCAACAATGTATAATGTTTCGTGCTAATGTTCGGATAACCCAGCATCCGGACAAACTGAGTCATGGTTCGAAAAATAATTCAGGGTTCGGATGATCGAGGTTCTGCATTGTACGTGCCATTTCTTCAATGACGACAAATACTTAGCGCCGGATTGGTCCGTGTTAAAAAAAAGCCTCGAGCGAATTATTAATGGATGGTCTGTATTCTTCCTTAATCGGACCGACACTTAACCCTTTATAAGTCGCACCTCTATCCCCACGCTTGGGCGCCACCGTACGCTGAAAAAAATATCAATGACGCAAGTAAAATTCGCTTGCGGGCTGCTGAAGAAAAAAACTTGTTATTTCAATTCTACCTTCAGTTCTTAATTAAAAGTAGAATTAATTCCGCCCGATTACAACTTCGGAAAAATCCGACATAGGAAACATGCTTGACAGTAAAAAAATTAGCAGACAGGGTGCAAATCTAATTTGCTGATTAGCAAATTTCACTTTTATTGGACCGAATATTCCATCAAAAGATTTTTCTATGGGCCGACTTTTGC
Source organism: Ichneumon xanthorius (assembly GCA_917499995.1). Taxonomy (NCBI): domain Eukaryota; kingdom Metazoa; phylum Arthropoda; class Insecta; order Hymenoptera; family Ichneumonidae; genus Ichneumon; species Ichneumon xanthorius. The sequence continues at coordinate 10,049,821 of OU824205.1, read as the reverse complement.
GCGGCAAAAGTTTCTATTGGCCGATCTTTCCCGGCCGATGTTTTTACAGCCAATACTTGCCGATGTCAATGTTAATATAATGCATCGTAGATCAAGTGCGGCAATCGTAGTCTTTCTTCTCTTCAGTCACGTGTATCGGCACTAAGTAAACGTCTAGACTGCAATTGTATGAACTGCCGTATACTAGAAACAGAGTATTGTCCGGCGAATCGATACATCCGGGAGGTACGCAGTATCCGTACAATGTCCCGTCACGTAACTGAACACGATAGCGATAAAGTTTCAGATTGAGCCAGACAGCGACTCATACGGTGTGCTGACAAACGTGGGGGCGCAGATCGCTATAGCAACGAGGGCTGTGATCGATGTCGTAGAATCACAACAATAACAAGTATACATCAGGGTGACATTTCTCAATTGCCGATTGAAAGATCGTCTGCAGTATATCCAAACGCTTGTCTATCCCTATAAGGTATCAAAAGTAACTTTGAAAACTCTTTGAACATTTATCAAGGTTATTACAGTCATGTCATCGCCACTCAGATCTCATAAACATACAGTCATATACGTTATCATATTGTCAAGAAATTAATTAACAAAATATCTACATTCATTTAATTCGTCCAATAAATCATTTATATACAGTATGAACAGAATAGGTCTCAGAACAGATCCTTCTGGGTCACCATTACTGATATCATCGACGCTCAGATCTCATAAACATACACGCATATACATTATCATATTGTCAAGAAATAAATTAACAAAATATCTACATTCATTTAATTCGTCCAATAAATCATTTATATACAGTATGAACAGAATAGGTCTCAGAACAGATCCTTCTGGGTCACCATTACTGATATCTATCTTGCTCGAAGCTACTTGGTCATGTAGTACGTTGTGTAATTTTTCGAAAAATTCAAAGTGTCACAAAATATGACGATGAAGATATCTGCATCATAGTAGTTTCATCTTTGGCAAGTCTCTCTCAATGCATCGCTTTAGAATGAAAAAGAAAAATTGTTCAACCCAAAGATATCAAAAGTAACTTTGAAAACACTTCGAACATTTATTAAGGTTATCACAGTCATGTCATTGCTACTCATATACATGATCATATTGTTAGCAAATAATTTAACAAACTATACACATTCATTTCATTCCTCCACTAAATAATTTATATACAGTATGAACAGAATAAGGTGTCGGAACAGATCTTGCTCGAAGCTACTTGGTCATTTTTAAAAAAATGCAAAGTGTCACAAAATATGATGCTGAAGATATCTGCATCACAGTAATTTAATCTTTGGTAAGTCTCTGTCAATGCAGTCTTTCAGAAAGAAAAAGATTGTTCACTTGTAGAATTTTATTCTCTGAGTGAACTTTTCACAGCCGTTATAACTTGATAAAATTTAGTCACGTGCAGACATTTTCGGGGTCATCACAAAATCCAGAAACCGCGATCGATTCTTTCCAAAATCAATAGCGAAAAGCCTTCGATGTCAGTATACTTCCGTAGAAAGCTTCAGCCCGATAACCCAAAATTTGCCAATGCCAGAAATCAATCTGGAGAATTCAGTGTTGCGGAAGTTTTAACGTTGGAACGTTATGTACACAAGCTACGTGTAAGCTATAATGGCACCTGCAGTCGTATAGGAGAGGATGTCGAATGTCCTGAAACCACGAGGAGTAATGCTGTCACCCTATGCATATTAATCTATCCTGGCGGGATGGCAGAGCGCGCTCGAACACCCACGACATACGGAAGCCGGTTGCTGCTATGAATATGCATCGGGTAAACATTATTCTTCGGTTTCTTTTTTTCGGCATCCCGGAAGCCAGTGTACGGTCGTAATGTCAGGACGAACGAAACAATGCCACAAAACGAAACAATCACCGAACACCACCCCGAATGGACACGCCACGCTTCATTTGCCCGGAAACTTCCGTACAGCAAAGTCCCACCAATGAACTTCATCCCTGGACGAATTTCCAGTGCAATTTTTTTTTCCATTGATATGTCGCTTTTCAATTAATCCTTCTTTTTCGATTTTCATTTCCGGTCATTTTTAACGTGAGTACGAATGCATTCGTCTATGTCATTTCTGGTAAAAATGTTAAATTCTAGATGCCTCGTTGAGACAACACCTCGAGGAATGTACCAATCAGTTTTCAATGAGCGTCAATGAATGTTGAGGGAGATTGGATTACGGTGGTCGAAAAAGAGATTTGTCTTTTTAATTAGTTGTTCACCGAGATTTATTATACACTTTCATAAGAGACTGATAGTCGCACGGCGACTGCGGGAAAATATTCACTGGAGCGCCATTGATGGCGAAAAAAAACAATTTCTCATTTATAAAAAATGCAGGTGTCGAGTTGCTCATCGAGGCTCGTGTTCAATGATAAAACAGTTTTGTAAAAGTGGCGGTCCGTGCTATATTTTTGATTATGTCACAGCCGATGTTGAAATTTTAGTATTCAACAATTTAAGTTTAATAAATTAAGATATTCAGATTCCTGTGCTGATGTTCATTTTCACTGAAGAATATGACATCGGCATAAACACGGTATTGGATTCCTCGGCGTTGACGTATTTTACTGGTCTGACGATTTAAACATTTCCAGTTCCGCAAGTCTTTAAATATCGGTTATCGCGCAGGGTGACAGGGGGGGAGGGGTTGTTGTAGGTGTCACAGATGTTTTGCGAACATCAAAGTCTGCTTACAAATCCAATCGCAATCCATCCAGGACATGCTTGAATTTTGATTATTTTATTCCTGCTGTCCGAGGTTTCAATGAAATCGCACACGTAAGTTAACCTGCACCGAAAAAAAGGTTTGGTAATATCAAACTAAGCTGCGGTTGCGGGTGCCGAAAGAAATATTTGGTCGATCGAACAAAATGTTTGTTAAATCCAAGTAACTATTTCTTGAAGCAACTAAATATTCTGTCAAACAACTAAATATTCCTTCAATGAACTAAATATTTATCTCAATCGACCAAATATTTCTTTCACCACCCGCAACTGTAGCTTAGTTTGATATTACCAAATCTTTTTTTCGGTGTGATAGGTGATATTGCAATAAAAACTATATGATGTCATGATGCAAAATACATTGGACTCGATTGTGAGTTACTCGACAGTTTTCTCTATCGTTATAGGGTTGATCTTTGCGAAACTCGTTCTAATGGTCATTCCCGTTACCGACACGCGACAATCGGTTGTAACAAGCAAATTTATCGGCAATTTTGGCGGAGGTCTGTTCGGGATCTGGGGTATTTGTGAGAACGAGATGTAAATCACTGACCTTAAAGCTCGGACCTTCCCTTGTTGGGAGGGTACATACGTAACGGGCTATGCCCGCTAGGGCACCAATTATTGGCCGGGGTTGATTATAGTCGCTAATGATGCATTGATTAGCCCTGGGCTTCCCACTAATTAATGGGAGAGTTATACCAATGTCCCCACATTTACAACTTAGCCCCGCACATGGCGACTAGACACGATGTTACTTTGGCTTAGGCCTACTAATCTCTCTCCTACCATTTATATAGAACATAATCGGGTAATGTACGGTATAACCTGCAAATAATGATCTTCTCAGTACAACCCCAACTTAACATGGTTGAGAGGTTTTACGCATAGTTTCAACTCTGCACTTCCAGAAGAAGTCTAAGGGTCGAATTTTAAGACGTCACTCTGAACTTAAGATCAAACTTGAGCATGAAATCAAGTTCGATCTTTAATAAGTTCCAACTTAAGATGGATCTTAAGCATGCAATGAAATGTAAATAGGACACACTTCTATTTAAAATTTGATATCAAGAGCGACATTAAGTTCAAACTAACATCTTAAAATCCGACCCTAAGCCTTCTTCTAACATACGATCCACGGTTCCATGTTTGTACCATAACGTCAGGTTTTTGAGCTTTTGCACACGAGATCCTCGCTGATATAAACCTCGGTCCCAAACTGTGTGACCAGAATTATATATTTCTCTCGAGGTCCCTCGAGTTCTCGATTTAGATCTAGATCGCTATTACCTTCTCGTCTGCCCTACCCAGATGTGGCGAGATTCCTCAGTTTTATTAAGAATCTCAGTTAGCTTTGTCAAATTTAGTGGTAGGACTCTCGAAAAAAAGTTACGAAACGAGACTGTTTCAAGTTAGAAAATGGAGTGTGGGATTGGATCTTATCCGTAACTCTTCTCTAGCAATTCAACAACAGCTCAACAACTATATAACTCACAATGCAGATACCCCACCTATAAAAACCAGCTTGCTTGCTTGAAACAGCTTACGTCTGCTTGTACGCTCTAACCACATACAACACATCCAATATTTCAAGCAGTTGTAAACTGCTTGAAATATTAGATGTGTTATACATTGCAAGCTCAGACAATCTAAACGAAATCCCGCATATGAATGATGACGATTTCGGAACGTAGAGGAGTAGATCTGGTAGAAGCAGCTAATACTTCATGCTGCTTTTTACACATACGCGAATCACACTTTCATCGATTTAGTCTGGTGCGATGATAAGGCGTTGCGTCTCGACTGTAAGAAAGAAGGTGCTTTGTCAAATTTAGTAGTAAGAATCTCGAAAAAAGTTACGAAACGAGACTGTTTCGAGTTAGAAAATGGAGTGTGGGATTGAATCCTATCCGTACGTCTTCTCTAGCGATTCAACAACAGCTCAACAATTATATAACTCACAATGCAGATACCCCACCTATAAAAACCAGCTTGCTTGCTTGAAACAGCTTATGTCTGCTCGTACGCTCTAAACACGTACAACACATTCAATATTTCAAGTAGTTGTAAACAAAATCCCGCATATGGATGATGACGATTTCGGAACGAGGAGTAGATCTGATAGAAGCAGCTAATGCTTCATGCTGCTTTTTGCACATACGCGAATCACACTTCCATCGATTTAGTCTGGTGCGATGACAAGGCGTTGCGTCTCGACTGTACCCTGAGAAAAACTTACATAGTAAATAATTCCCAGGGGGGACGTCTACATTTTACAGTTACGACACTGACCAAAAATTATAGTTGTAACTATAATCATAGTTTAATCAATTGAGTATAAACTATCACAAACTATCTATATAGACGTCTCCCCTGGGAACTATTCGTTATAGTAGGAAATACCATCCTTTTTCTCGGTGTAAGAAAGAAGGTGCTGGACCTTCAGTGGAAGGTTCCATCTTCGCGGAGAAGATCCACGTCCCTGTCCGTCGCGTAGGATAGTAACTATATTGAGCGGACATCGCGATCGTGTTTTTATGGAGTACAGTAGGAAGTCGAGTGGCCAGTCAATAACACAGAGGTTTCGGTGCCGCTTCGAAGCGCGCGAAAGCCTGTCATCGGAGCCTCAAGACCTTCCCGCCCTTACGACGCTATGTCGTCCAAGTGCGCTCACTGGAGCAACGGCAAGAGAGCGATATGTATGTATGCGGGACGTACATAGACAGAATGTATTCTAGCTGCATGTTATGTACGAAACAGCTAGCAGCGAGCTATTGACATGAGAGAGCGTTGAAGAGTGCCGTCGCATATACAGCTCACTCAGTATCGATGGCACACGTCGGCGACTGTGCCGGCATAGTCTCGTCAAGAGGAACTTCAAGGATGGCCCGAGCAAACTGTCAGACGAGCAACGTCGAGATCACAGCTTCTCGCAGAGGATATCGAAACCCCCTCTGTCTAAAGAGGATACGGTCGCCTCCTTGGCACTTGTTTGTCCTATTCGATGAAACGCAATCCTGTTTCATTTTTTTTAAGGACAGACATTCGAGACCACTTAGTGTATCGCAATATTTTAAAGTAAGAGGTCTGAGGAGAGGTTATCGAATGCGCTGCGTTTGGACATTACGTATGTTATCAAAAGGTTGGGACTATGAAGGAAGATTCGTATTCAAGGTTCAAAGTGGAGTGAACTGCTTCGTTGGAAGACCAGATAGATTAGGAAGTTACACCAACTTGAAAGGCCAACACTAGTACATTTCGATACGAGTGCGAAAAAACTTTTATGTCACACGGTGGGAAAATGGCGGTTTTTCGCACGCTTCGCGTGCGAAAACCCCCCATTTTCACACCTTGTGAAGTAAAATTTTGTTCGATACTCGTGCGAAAAACGTTTTCTAAACTCGTGTGATTGCAACACGCGCCTTCGGCTCGTGCTGCAAACTCACACTCGTCAGAAAAAGCTTTTTCGCACTCGTATCGAAATGTACTATTTTTCCCGCCTTCGCTAAAATAGTCACATTCCTTGCGTGCAATACGGTCGGAGAGTAGCCTATTTTTGACCGATGATCATTACTAACCTGTGCGCATGCGCAGTGCAGTTTCATTACTCCCTAGGGAGTAATAGTGCTCATTACTCCCTCTGCAAGCTCTATTACTCCCGGAGAGTAATAGAGCTTGCATTAGCGAATATCACGATTTTGCGACGCAAGAAATGTGGTTATTTTAACGAAGTCGGGAAAAAAATATCGTATGCGACAAGGGAGGAAGTGCATTTTCACCTCGTGTGAATTTCTGCCCTCGCCATTTTCCGCCATTTTCCCACCGAGTGGCATAAAATATGATATGCTGGCATTTTTTTTACATCTTACCAGCGATATATTTTTTATTGCCGTTTCACACATTGCTAGTACATGTATTGGGCTCACAAATTAAATTTAATAAAAAGTACTAATAATTAGCGGAAATACCTGCTTAGTCCTCCGCTCCCCAAATGGGCCAAGTCGGGTCCAGCACAGACCCAGACCCCGAATATCATCCAATGTTTCTGCGAATAGAACACGAAAAGGGCTATAGAGGAGGTGGCGCATTATCGGTCACAATATTTAATAACTGCCAGTTGCTAATTTATATATTAACCGAGAAGTTATCAACCGATTCGATTTTATTATTCTTACTATTTACACCTTGTTTTTATTAAGATGGTCTTAACCTGACAAATCACAGTCGCAAGGCTGTGTCTGTACATTGAGAGAAGGATCCAGTAAAAATGAGTATATCACTTGAGAAATATTACCATAGCACATATTAGTAGTGCACTAGGGCACCACCTATGGTAAGAAGTAGCAAATTTATAAGAATTCTGGTTAGATATTATGGTAAAAATTCTTGGAAAATCTCAGACTTTCCGCCAGAGGTGGCGCCCTAGTTTCCTATTATGTGCTAGGGGAGAGCGGGGCAAAATGGCACAGTGGGGCAAAACGGGATTGCGAGACAAAAGGCAATTTTCCAATAACTTTTGGATGGTGGCGATGGGTGGTACATGGGGCAAAACGGGTTTGAAAATTCGGATGTATAGTTGGGACAAAATGGGACATACGAAAATTATTGGAAAATTGAGTTTTGCCCTCACTGTCCCGTTTTGCCCCGCTGTGCCATTTTGCCCCGCTCTCCCCTATGATTATTTTTCTTAGATGATCGGTAGATTTTACTAGATCCTTCTCTCGGTGTAAGGAAGTAAATCCTATTTATTCTCTACAACTGTTATTGATAGTGGGGTTTCGACACTCGTGTGATAATGTTCACATAATATTTTATACTGAGTAGCGTATTATTGATCGTGTCACAGATGCTCCTCATGGAACTTACCTGCTGATAGACGGGCGACGGTTGGACCCCGGTAATCAATTTGTCCCCGTTAAAGAGGGTTCAGAACTGACGCTTGAGTGTGCTGCCGAGGGTGGAAATCCGGCACCAATTCTGAGCTGGGGCATGATACTGTCACAAGCGACGTTGGATGGTCCTGAACAGCCACCAGACAATCTCACTGTCCTACCCTCAACACAGAACGGTCACAGTGGTGCGCATCTCAAGGTACTGCGGGGACACCACAATGCGACCATCACTTGCACCGCTCGCCACATCACTCTCCCGATACCGATGAACGCCAGCATACTGCTTGACGTGCAATGTAAGTAAAGCATGATAATAGACAAAGGAATATTAAAAAATATCTAACGGCGATACCATCATTGCAATAACATTACCTGGGAAAAGATCAATGACGAAGAAACGAAGTAGGGACGAGCGGGGCAAAATGGGGCAACGGGGCAAAACGGGGTTTTTGGGCAAAACTAAATTTTCCAATCATTTTTGGATCGGACAAGGTGGCAAAACGGGGCAGAAAAGCCTGATGTATCGATGGGGCGAATTCGGGCTTCCAAAAATTATTAGGAAACGACGTTTTGCCCCGCTGCCCCATTTTGCCCCGCTCTACCCTACGTCTATACTTGAAGTACATTTGCATTCCGTCGGTGACGGCCCGACGGAATGCAAGTGCTCTCTTTTACTCGGTAGAGTAAAGGCATATTGTGTGAAATTTACACACAATATTTTTAACGTTTGAAACTTTAAGAAAATAAACAAAATCATTTTTTGTTTGTATCATCATAGAGGAAGTTATTCGTAAAAAAAAATTGAGATTTTAGTGGACGTGTATTTAAAATAGATTGAGACGTCGAGAAATATGATTTTTACTGGTGTCCGGATGTGTGTGTGTGTGTGTGTGTGTGTGTGTGTGTGTGTGTGTGTGTGTGTGTGTGTGTGTGTGTGTGTGTGTGTGACAGATTTGCATAGTTTAAAACGATTATAACTCGGATACGGTATGAGATAGCCATTTGAAATTTGGTACACTAATAGAGGGGTCACGTCTCTTCTTTATTCAGCGCAATTTTTATATAGATTGAGGTCCAAATTAATATTTTACGTGATTTTTAATTTTTTGAAAACTGTCTGTGCTATCTCTAAGTTGCATAAATATTGAGCAATCGTACTAAAACTGCCTACGAATATAATGTTTTTGATCAAAGACGTTTGGTATTGAATTTGGTTGAAATTTATCCAAGCGGTCAGATTTCATGAGATTTTGATTTTTTCGAAAAATCATTAAAAACGGTCTAATTCGAGTAAACATTGACATATTGAGGTAAAATTTGACACGGAAAAGGACCAACACTGTACAATGTTTGGTAATAGATTATGTGAAAATTGATCTAACCGCTTAAATTTCCGCTAGCGATTTTTTTTTATTATGTTTTGATATCACTCCTTAAATTTCGGAGAGAAATGCGTAAGATGGACATTTTTTCGGACCATTAATCGGCGATTCCAGGGCCATACAGCAACCTCTCCGCATCACTTGCAGCATCGTCTGCGGCAATTCTCGACCGTCTCCGCTGAATTCTTCCTTCACGGGTTGCGCTCTACGCTAAAATATCGGCCCGCTTTACGCGACCCAATTCTTTTTTACACTTTATCGTCCCGAGAAAGAATAAAAATCCGCGCTACTCTGCACGGTCGACGTTTTTTGAGAAGTCGTTTTTTTAAGAACTTGGCGTGAAGAAGCTACCGTGTCTCTTGATACTGACGCACAACGTGCTACAGCCAGTGGTTTCCAGGGCAAGGTTTCGAGCTGCGTTAGCACGATTTCTATTACCCATTCCTTCCCAACGGATGATCCACTCGCTGTCCGGTAACGAAGAGTGAGAAAGACGTAGTAGTTTGCTAGACCAAGAATCTAGACGAAGGAAACGCCGATAAGGCGAGAGAGTTCGCGGCATGAGTTTGCCGATCACGTCAAGACCGCCTCCTTCCCCATCCGTCCCAAACTTGTTGGATTGTACGTGCCATTTCTCGAGGAACTCGGGCGTAGAACTCGTAATTGATTTACAAGCTTCGCATCGCGGTAGAGTGTCAGCGAGGCGCTGAGCAACGAAGCACGGAACAGCCAGTCTCGGAATACCAGGAAAGTAAGCGGGCTAAGCTGAGAGACATACGCGACACTTCGGGACCAACGTCAGCGATAGTCCACCAACGCTTCTTGTCCACCATTTCTCAGATATTCTGTGCTCGGTGAGCATGAGCTTCAGACTATGCAAACCCAGGTTCTCGATGTGAGCTCGTTAGCTCACTGTGTATTATTTTTCGATGATTGACCACTTGATTGGTATGAGTTTTGCCAAGTCTGCGGGAGAGGAAAAAATATCTTTATAAAGATAGAATGCAATATCAGATAAACAAAGATTATTTATTTAGATTATATTAGATAAACAAAGATTATCCATTTAGATTCTATTAGGTAAACAAAGATTATATAGAAACGTAGATCTATTAACACATTAAGATAACGGTACCAATGCTCGGACATGTCCCAGTTGTCGGACATACGGGACCCAATAATCGGACAATTCAAAGAAGTTATCTTCAGTATTGTTTCACGTAACTATAATTTTTTCATTGATTTCATTAATAAATGGCACAGAAATTCTTTTAGTTAATATGAACTAGTTGAGGTCGTACGTCAGAATTCTCGCAATGTATGATTGTCCGAAAGATCGGGACGTGCAATGTACGAATATAGAGACGTGCCGAAAAACCGCCGATAAATAAAAGGATATTTATTGACAACAACAGTTGGTCCATACAATCTCCGATACATCTCTCTATGTTATTGTTAAGTCGCTTTTACTGACATTGCTAATGGGCCATTAACCGGAGTCCTTCAGTCCATCTTGTTATTTTCTTCCTCAATTAAAAAACTGTATCCTTTTGTAATTTATTGATGTTTTTTAGAAATTAGAAACTATCAGCTTGACATTGGTTTCAGTTATATAATAAAAAAATGTTGTTCTTGACCAATTAATAACCACTGGAATCTGGACAATCTCTTAACAATCCGAGCATTGGTAACGTTACCTTAATATAAATTTAATTTCCGTCCTGAGTGTAAACTTAAGACCAAACTTACGTGACAATTTTGTGTGAAAATGCGTTCAAACTAAAGTGCTTGTTGAAGCACGAAATGAAGTTCGAACATAAATTTGCTCCGAAGTCCGGGCTTAAGTTCGTGCTAATAAATCTTTGTTCGGGCTTAAAAGACTTAAATCTTTACAAGATTCGTTAAACCCAACTTTCCAATCTCATCTTCATCTTCGTTATTACCACTTCAATGGAGGGTTGTGTAATCTGTATGCTCTGCATCGTGAAAAATGCTCATATTGGGATTTCTTTGGCCCGCAGAAAGAAATTTTCTCGCTGGCCTGTCGCGTTTCGCGCGAATGAAAAATTCTCTCTCGCTCTTCCTCGTGGAATTACTTCCTGTAGTCCTTTGCAGAGCGAGTTATCAAGAGACACGTTAGCGCCTTAACGCTGAGTACTGAAGAAATGAGTAATCTTCATCTCAACGATTCTCGAAAACGAAACGTCGGGTCGCAATTTCGACGACATTTTTATTTTATAATCCGGAAACAAGATTTTCAACGTCCCTCATTGCGATTAAATCTGTTCAGCTGAGACTGACGCATCCCCCTTGGAAATTAACTATATTCGAGATATATAGGAACATATCACGGATATATAATTAATAGTTTTTCTGTCAGCGCGGAAGCAAATTTTTGTCGAGGCATTTGTTCTTGAGATTTTTTTTTCCAGTGTAAAAATTAATCCCCACGCCTCTACGCGATCCGATATTATAAAAACAGTATTGCAATAAATCGTTTAAAAAATGTGATCCTTAATCGGCTTAGCTGCAATAATAATAATAATAAAATAGAAACAATAAAGTGAAATTCCTTGCGTTGGTTTGTGAGAGTTGGTGGCTTTGGTGGGGAAATAATTCTTACAGAGCTCAGAAATTTTTGTATGTTGGGATTTTATTTCAAGCGAATTATGGGCTTTGGTTTTCGAATTTTGTTTCATTAGAAAAAAAAAAAGTAGTGGGTCGAGGTCGTCGGCTTTGACCGCGCGCACTGTACAGTTAAACGTTAGTCATGTCCGTGTCACAACTTTTTCTCGTCGCTGCACGGCGCGGTGTTTAAATTTGTACTCATTACAAAATTCAAGTTGGCAGACGAGCGGATGCGCCAGGATGCACCCGCGTGCGGGCGACACTTCATTTAAACCTCGACGCTACCATGATTTTCTTTTCTCTTTTCGACTGCTCTTCGCCCTCGTCCGTTTACTATGTGCTACATCTCGTGTACACTTCGCGGAACGAGGTCGGGAAAAAATTCCAACCGCCCTTTAGTTCCTTATAAAAGATGTTACTCCATGTAAATATGCAGCCTCTGGCCAAAGTAATCACAGGTTCAACGGAGCTTATTGCATAAATGCAAAACATGAGATCACCGTTATGTTTGTTGAATTCTATTTTTTTTTTTTTTTCGATTTTGGTTATTAAATAGTCCATCTTCCCTAGCAGGTCAAGCGACCGGTCGTTTTGTGCCGTTTTGGCGACCTCCGTGCGACCAAAACAACGAGCAGTTTTTAGGTTTAGGCTTGGTCGTATTTCCTTTAACGACCCCAAAAAACAACCAGCGAGTTTGAGCAGACGTTACCTCGGGCACTTTTGGGTTGATAAAGCAAAAGACGACCAAATCTAAACCGACAAAAAGGTCGTTATATTGGTTGTTTTATGGTCGTCAAAACGGCACAAAACGACCGGTAGTTTTTTTCAGAAGATAGAACTCTAGACTTGCTAGAGTTCTATCTTCTGAAAACGATTCTGAAAACTTCTTCAAAACGAGGCTTGGATCGAAACCTACACCTGATCGACCTACCTAAATACCTAAATAAGAGTACGATATAACACATATATATATACATATATATATGTTATACTATATCATCAGCATGACGATGAAAAAAAAAATCGTAGGAAATTTAATATAATGGACTGGAGGTTTTTATGCAAAAGCTGGTATGTTAAATTTCATGTACAATTGGGATGAAAAATTAATGTTCAGTGTATTAAAAACATAGGAAATACTTTATTTTTAATAATTTACCTTTATTGATCTCACTCTCGGTGAAAATCACGGACTTTCCTCCCTGGCAGCATAATGCCCTATTATAGTAAAATTACTATAATAGTGCATTATGCTGCTAGGGAGGAAAGTACGTGATTTTCACCGAGAGTGAGATTTGCTGCCCGAGCGAAGTGAGGTGAAAACCCGCTCTTTTTTTTCCGACTATGTTAAAAAGTGGCCATATTTCTGTGCCTAGACAACGGGAGTGGAAAGTGGCCGATTCTTGACGAGCGAGAAGAATCGGCCGCTTTCCACCTCGCTGCGGGCATGAAATAGGGCATTTTTAACATCGTCGAGAAAAAAGTACTTTAATTTTGATCACTTACTTTACTTTCAATGAAAAACTATATAATTTTTTTATCTCTGTTGTACATTAAATTTAATGTACCAGTTCATGCATAAAAACTTCCAGTCCGGTGCATCAGATTCAGAATTTTTTTTTACCGTGATATGAATAAGTACACGTGTTTAAAATGTTTTGTTGTTCGTTAACCACTGATACAGGGATGTAATTCGCCCACAGCCGCGGATCGATTACTGACGGCTCTCTGACATTAATCGTTCTCATACGTGTTACAGATACTCCATCATTCGTGATAACGCGTCTACCTGGCTTCGGAATACCAATTGTCGAGGGGATGTCCGTCAGTGTAAAATGCGAGGTGGACAGTAATCCGTCGAGTGCACCGATATGGCGTCGCGGTAAGTAATGCGGCTAAAGCTATAAATTCGCTCTTACTCTCATCTCTCTCTCGAGTCTACTCACTCACTTTTCCATCGTGTGAGCGTCGAACCCCGACCACAAGCCGATGTCAATCATTTAAAACGCAAAATTGCTCTCATTCTCATCGTTCTATTTTAATGGAATGTGAGACTTTTTCCGCCTTAAACTTATCGCCTCGTAAGTTCGATATTGTAATATATTCTCATGGCGCTTTCGGAGCCAAAAATATTCTTCACGATGAAGCGATTAAATATTTCGATGTAATTAATCTTTATCATAATGAGACCACCGAAAAATATTATTCCAGCTCGGAAAACCAAATCAAAATTTGTATTGAAAATTCACTAAACTAGAGAAAATCTCATTTTCATTGTATTTGAGAGGATATTATTGATGACACCGAAAATATCTGCAGAAGACTAAAAAATGTCATCGAGATATAACGTTTGCGTTTTGCATCGCGCAAACTCCGCTCGGGGAAGTTCACTTGGGGAATAAAATTCTGCAAGTGAACATTTTTTTTCTTCCCAAAGCATTGCATTGAGAGAGAGTTGATGAAATTTGATGTCATGCAGATATATTCAGTCATTATTATTGCAACTTCCAACATTGTGTCGGGACGGTTCAGTGAACGTTAACGATTTGGCGTAGTCGTCGCCCGTTCATTCGTTGCCCTCGTCGCAATTGGAGCATCAGGATAAAACTAGCAAGATACCGTAACCGTAACGCTATTCTGCAACTTCAACCGCGTGCAGAAATATGAATTTCAGAAATTGCCCTGTACGGTTCCAGAGTTATTTTGAAGTCGTATCGTACAGCCATTTCGTTATATTAAAGTGCCCGTCATGTTCAACTTTCCATACTGAAACGTTATCTCATTTATGTTTCAGACGATGAACCGCCACCGGTAGAGCAAAGCGAGGGCGGTTGGTTAAATTTTACGAAAATAACTCGTGCGGAGAGTGGGTGGTACAAGTGTTTCACGCGGCACACACTAGGTAGCTTCTCCAGCATCGGCTATTTCCTCAACGTACGCTGTAAGTGCAATATCCCTTTGCCGGTTATTACGGTAATCGAACTTTTAGTATACTTTCGGTTCCTGTGTCACTGGTACTCAAAAAAAAGTTTATAAAAATTGCTTTTCGATTCTTTACCACCCTGACTTCAGCAAAAAATTTACTACTTTTTTATCACTGCTCCGACCTCAAAATGTCTTGACGTATTTTATGTAGCCACATAATCTTGCCGATTATGTGGCTACATAAAATCTACAATCGGCCGAATCGCCGTATGGCTGAAAATCATGGGTCCGAACGCATTTCATTTTCATCCGAACAGTCAAATTCCGAAACTTTATTTTTCTGAATCGTAAACTGCCGAATCTTTATATTTCCGAATCGTCAAATTTTCGAAACTTGATTATTCCGAATCTTCATATCGGCGAACGTTACTTTTCGGAAATGGTATTTAACCGAACGTTATGCCGTCGAATCGTCATTGGACCAAACGTCATTTTTCAGAATACAAACTTCACTGAACTTCATTTTCCCGAATCGTCAAATTTCCAAACTTCAAGTGACCGAATCGTCATTCGTCCGAATAGTATTATCTGAAAGGTCATTTATCCGAATCGATTCGTACTGAATCTCTAGGATTTTCGTATTCACTAGACTAGTCTAGACTAGAATAGACTAGTTATATTGTTTTATTTCGTGATTTGGTTGATTGACGATTCGAACGAATAACGATTGATGTTTGGAAGTTTGACTATTCGGATGAAGTGCTTTCGGAGCCATAATTTTCGGCCATACGACGATTCGGCCAATTGTAGTTTTGGCAAAATGATGAGGCTCCGAATTTATATCCTGAAAATGTCTTATACCAACACAAGTTTAAAGTATTCATGCAAACTTAGTTGGCTGCTAAAGCAATTCTCGAATTGGAATAGTATGCCATAAGATATTGGCCCGTTTTGTAACACGCGATCATCCGAAGCTTTGAGATATTATGAAATAACTGTCTGTCAGATAATCCAGATATGGAGTTGGAGGCTGAAGCACTAAACGGTGAAGCAATGGACTCGCGCATGATGGAAGTCCAAATCGGTGGTGCGGTAACTCTGGAGTGCGACGGAGGATGTTGGGGCCACGGTCCTGGCATGGACCCTGTCGGCGGACCCGGACCACTCGCTCTCAGCCGAGTCGTTTATCAAGACGCCGGTGAATATCGATGCGTCGCACCTGACAGAAAAATGCAGGGTACCTGGCGAGCGCAATTACCCTACCACGTCAAAGTCACAGGTAAGTCACATGTTTTATTGTATTTCTTTTTCAAGAGATGCGGTTGACGCCCGAAGTGAAGTACTTAACTTAAGCTTATTTTTAAAGCTTATATTTAAGCGCGACGCTATCGTATAAATGTTTACAACTACTTCTTTTTATAATAGAAAACAAATTTTGAGTACTCAGTACCAAGCTTTCACTTTTTTGGAAAAAAAAAATGTGCTGTTCTCGAAACAAGTCCCTTACGAACAATTAATTTTGATTACCAAAATTCACAACAAATGTTAATAAAGAGGATAATTGTATAACAAATCTGTTAAAGATAAATTTCAATTAAAGCCGAAAATATAGCGGAATAGTTATGAATAGAAAAATACGTGATATAGTATAACATATAAAATGTAACATACAATTCAGCAACCATGCAATATTCGAAGACTAGTAATGAAAAGTAGTAAAATGGTTTCACCGTGACAACGAAACGGGCATTAAATAAGTAGCTGTGCGAGCGAGGTTCTACATAACGGCACCAAGTCGTGCTGACCATCGAACTCCTGCTGCCGCGCGCAGTTCAAAAAGCTCCCGCAAGTAGCTAGGCTCCCCGAATCCGATAAGTCGGATTTCGTTGCGGCCGCAGCCGCAATTGGGATAGTAATTACTTCGGCTAGCGAACTCCTTAGGGGCCGCAGGTCCAGAAGGTGTTTTCGAAGAAGAACCTCCCGTGATACGAAAGCCGTAAATTTGTAACAACTAAAGTTGGAAAGAGAGAGTGGTCCCTACGTGAGGCACGGCGCAACTTGCCGTGGTGCTGGCAATGTTGCCGGGACAAGGAAGAGAAATATATAATGGATTGTGGACATGTTACTCCGGACTTTGCACCGGTGACTTTCAAGTTCGACGATAGCCGTGCAGAAATTTAGGTAGGGATCCAGCTGGATTCTTACGAGACTCCCTACGTGCAACTCACACGGAAAAAAAATATCATTGACTCAAGGAAAATTCGACTGCGGGCTGCCAAAGAAAAAAATTATTATTTCAATTTCACTTTTGATTCTAACAATTCAATAAGTGATTGAAACGTTATAAGTGATAACACGTCACAATCATATGGAATTGTAAGAATTGAAAGTAGAATCGGGATAACAAATTTTTTTTCTTTGACAGCCCACAAGCAAATTTTTTTTTCAGTGTAGGTTCCAGTCAGATTCCAGAGGTGAGATGTAACGATCGGAAATTGGATTCTGATCGGGATTCCAAACCAAGTTCCAGTCCGATTTCCATCTGAAGAATTTGAAAATTAAGTTAACAATATATTGAATATATTGAAATATGTTGCTCAAGGTGTCCCTGAAACATCCCTCGCGGCACTGATAACTCTTTTGAACTTCCAAATTAGGATCCAGCTGGAATGTTGTAATGACTCCTTGTTTAGTATGTCTTTCCAACGTCCCTAGCTGAATTGATGGCCTATTTTAACTTTCAAATCGGGATCCGTCTGAATTCTTACAAAAAGTCCCTTATTGAAATACGTTGCTCAAGGTGTCCCTGAAACATCCCTCGCTGCACTGATAACTCTTTTGAACTTCCAAATTAGGATCCAGCTGGAATGTTGTAATGACTCCTTGTTTAGTATGTCTTTCCAACGTCCCTAGCTGAATTGATGGCCTATTTTAACTTCCAAATCGGGATGCGTCTGCATTCTTGCAAAGAGGCCCTTGTTGGTAAATCCCGAACAAATTCCGATCGGAATCCGATCGTAAGTTGAGACTCCCTCAAATATTTCTTCACGGGTAGCTTTGCCATTTCCGTCTGTTCAATCCCTGTACCTTTCAAGCTCTACATGCAACATTGGCACTCAATGACGAGGACAAGGACTTACTACAGCATCTCACCGGTTATCTGTTTTTCCCCATTCGATGAAGTGCTTGGCAGTTTCGACCTCGGCTGTTCAAAAAATCACAATTGCAGTCACAATAAGAGGGGCTTACGTGGAATTCGAAGTGATTTCTGATAGTCCGAATCGAGTCCTAAAACTTTTTCTATGCTGCGGGTTTGAGCCGATTGGGAGGTCCCTACAGCTTATTTTGCTTCAAAGTCCGTGGCAAAATTCCCTTGAAGTTATCTCATTAGCCTTTCAGTAAGAAGTTTGCGGTTCAGAAGAACAATTGGTCATCGAGATTGAACGAGCCTCCGCCTTGTGAACATCGCTATTCAGGCCGATGCACCGATAAAAAAATACGTTTCAATCAACTGAGATTCGGGCAGGGACATTCGACTAAATATTTTGTTGGTACAGCTAAAAAAAATTAGTTAATTCAACAATTTGTTGGGTGATTTCAACAAAATATTTTTGATTCATTAAAATATTTTGTTCGACCATGTAAATATTTATTTGAACGTCCCTAATCTTAGTTGATTCAACTGTACTTTTTTATTAGTGTGGAATAACGTCATCCAAGTCGTTGTATACAATCCAACTCGGTTCCTTTCGTCCAAGTTATCTGTCAAATAACTTTTGAAATGCGTTACAGTTCCCAAGATCGCGAATTGTTTTCTTCGGAGCCGGAGGAGAGGGTTAATGTATTTTTCTAAATTTTCGGTCTTGCGCTGCAACAGCAGCCGAACCGTTTCCGATAACTCACTTGACCTCCAGTGTGGGAACGTCAGTGGCCGATCCTCTCTTTCCCAAGAGAAATGCGCGATCCAAGTTTTCTGGCAGTCGAGAAGAGGGTTGGTACGCGCTTCGAGTAGTCGATACTATCCAGGATGGTATACTGAACAAAAGAACAGCCGAGGGGGAAGAAACTGCTAGACGAGAGGGAAGCGTGATTGAAATATGGGAGGATACTTGATCCGACTATTTCACTACTATCGGCTTTGGAATACTGTACATGTGCGATTTAACGGAGACTTCGGGAACTCGAAGGGAACGTGAGGAATCTACGCGAGGAATGGGCAAGGAGAAGGAGAGGAGAGTAAAGGAAAAATGGTGATAGATTTATGTGTTAGTGCAGACCATAATCGATTAAATCCATCCTGCGCTTCATCAGCAAGATTCATTCACTCATGGATACAAAAGATTTGGGAAGACCGCTCAAAGTGAGAAATTTGTATTTAAAATATTGCAAGTCTAGCATTTGGACTATTTAAAAACGATAATTGTAATTTCTTCCAAGATTTTTAACAAAGTTTTTTATTTATGAGCGGATAGTAACGTAAATTGCAGCTTTCAATATTAAAAATAGGCAAAAATATGGTAGAGTTTCTATCAATATTTTTCTATCAATATTAATGTAAACTTTCCATATTTTACCGTACTTATCCGTCGCATAAATTGTAGGGTAAAAGTGGTGAATATCGCCCACCTCGATTAACACGTAAATCAATGATATATGGACCGGGCCATATTCCCCACTTTTACCCTAAGTGTAATCGTCAGTGCGCGTGCCGTCACAAGTGTCTACGTGCCAGATCAAATATCGCACCTTGGACTAATTAGCAAATCCTCAGAAGAACCATAATTGCCCGATTATGCGAGTGCATAGAGTTGCAGCTCTAAGAAGCTTAATCACGCCTTCAATAAATAATTACCACCTCTATTTCAGTATCCTCTATTGTACAACGATCGTTTCGAGCAAAAGATCGTACGAAAAGGATCGTAGAAGTTGAACCGTCGGAAGAAGCAGAAGGATGAGTGGAAGAAGTGAAAGATTAGGAAAGAAGCAATTCGGAGGATGAAGTTGGGTCGGAAATGAGTGGCGTGAAATCGGATGAAGTGGAAAGAGCGGAGCGGCGGTAAAGAAGAGAGGAAAATAATGAGAAGACCAAGAGGTTAGGTTGGAGAACGATGAAGAGAAGAGCGGTAAGAGGAACGAAGCAAAGGATCGCGTTGACAGTGGTCGATACAATGAGGAAGCGAGCGATGGAGGGCGGCAGCGTCGACGCACGAGCGGTGGCGAGGAGAGCCGAGAGGTCTCGAATCGGGGAAAGATAAGCGGCGTTGAAGGAAGAGCGATACGGAGTCGAAATACGGAGAGAAGGGGAAATGATGGCAGCCGAGGAAACCCGCGGCGAGGAAGTGCCGGCAAGGGAGGCGAGCGATGCAAAGGAAGACGAGGAGGGGCGCGCAAGCTCGTGGCGAGAGGAGCGGAAATGCACGAGGAAACCCGGGCAGAGGCGAGGGAGCGGAATTCTCGAGAAAGAACGGACAGCTATTGAACACATGTGGACGGGAGGAAACAACGCGGGGGAGTAAGAGAAAGACATGGCGAAAATATGGAAGGAAAAGGAAAGGAGTGGAAGAGGGAGTCGACAGAGGGAATGAGAGAGGTGGTGGATAAGCTAAAAGGGATAAGAAAATGAATACAGTAGAACCCCGATTAACCGGTGTCGGATTAATCGCTAAGCGGATTAACCGTGCCTCTTCCGAGGTTTTTTTTTTTTTTTTTTCTATACATAGTGAAAATATGGAAGGAAAAGGAAAGGAGTGGAAGAGGGAGTCGATGGAGGCAATGAGAGAGGTGGCGGATAAGCTAAAAGGGATAAGAAAATGAATACAGTAGAACCCCGATTAACCGGTGTCGGATTAATCGCTAAGCGGATTAACCGTGCGTCTTCCGAGGTTTTTTTTTTTTCTACACATAGTGAAAATATGGAAGGAAAAGGAAAGGAGTGGAAGAGGGAGTCGATAGAGGGAATGAGAGAGGTGGTGGATAAGCAAAAAGGGATAAAAAATGAATACAGTAGAACCCTGATTAACCGGTGTCGGATTAACCGGGAAGCGGATTAACCGTGCGTCTTCCGAGGTTTTTTTTCTTTTATGCTCGGAGTAAACCAAAGACATTGAGTACTAAAAAAAACACTAGCTTACGTACTATTAATAAAAAAAAAATCCAAAGCTCTACATTCTAGTTCGCACTATTTAACAATTAAGTACAAGTTGTACCAAATGTCATTGCAACTAGTCAAAATAAAGTTTTATCATACTCTGTCTGGCTAGTTCGGATTAACCGGGATTTCGATTATCGGGGGACTCTTCGGTCCCGAGCATCGCGGTTAATCGGGGTTCTACTGTAGCTGGAATATCTGCGGAGATGAAAGTGGTGAGAATGTTAGCGGAAGAGGAAGAGGAAAAAAGAAGGGCGCAGAGAGGAGCGGGTGGGATAGAGGAAAGGACCAGTGAAAAGGAGGGGTGGATCAGCGAGAGTGAGAATGAATGCGGAAATGATGAGGAGGAAGAAGAGACGAAGAAGTAGAAGAGAAGCAAGTAGCGAGAAAAACGGCAGAGATAAGAATGGAATGAGAGGTCACAGCAGACAAGATAAAGAATAACGAAAGGGAGGAAGGATGGAACGAGATGATGAAAGAGAACGAAAGGAGAGCAAGGGAGGAGGAGGAAGTAGAGAAGGAAGCAGCGAAAGTGAAGACGGTACAAGGGAAGAGGGAAGATTAAGAGGGAGCGAGAAATAAGGGATGAAAGATGGTAGCGAGGGATACGGAAGAGGTGAAAGAGAAACGACGGCTAAGGGCAGAAGAGAGATGGAGAGAGGATAAAGAACGTGTTGCTGAGAGGGGAGGCGGACGTAGAAGAGATTAGAATGAAAGAGGTGAAAGAGGCAATAAGAAAAAGAATGGGAATGGAAATGGAAATATAGAAAATAGCGATAAAGAAACAGCTTGGATCTGGAACACAATCCCAAAATGTTACATATTTGTATTTAGATATTTTAAAGTAGCTATGTCAGAACGCGAGAGTCTGGCGACTATCGTTTTGAAGAAGACTTTTTTTATTGATTCTGAGTGTTCTAAAAGTAATGCGATGAATTAAGAGGGTGTGCTAAATAACATAACGCGACAATTTTTACGTTGATAATTTATAAGACATTATTTACAGAGCTGTTTTTACTTCACTTTTTACTCGATCACTATAGGAATGAATACTCAAATCATGACTTATAAAAAATCCAAGCAAATGAGTCAGGATTACTTTCGCGACATAACGAACTTAATGTTCTGTAATCGCAAATTGCTTTCACGTTATACAATAAACTTCGGTACGTTTGTCAATAAAGATTTTTCTCTCCGGCAGTCTCTTTTACTGAAAATCCGAAGGCGTCGACAGACGAGCCAATTGCCTCGATGAAGGCGTGCGTAGTAGATGCAAGGACATCATATCACATCACAGGATAATTTTATAATAATTTCGCACGTTTATCGGGCCATGAAGTTTATATCCCAGCATCGGTCGACCGGATTTGATCTTAAATAGGTGCACTAGAAAACTTGTGTCCGTCCGATGCTTAGTTTTCGAAAACATCGAAAATAAAGATTGGAGTGCAAGCATTCGATAACGTCTTTAAAAAAAAACGTTCTTTAAAAAAATCCAAGTACTTCACATCGGGACGCTATCGCGTCTCTTGACATAAACACTTCACTTGCGAGGCTCTTCCGAACGTGATAAAGTTAACCGTAAAATTACGTGCGAGCTTGAGGTTGTACTCAGCCCAAGTACCTTTCACATTTATCTTTCGAAGCATCAACCCTCATTAGAGTGCTGAACAAAGTTTAAATTTCCACAATGATCTATCTTCCAATTAATTGTGATCTAAATTACGGCGATGGAAAAAAATATCCAGCTTCGATGTGGAGTACGACGAGCACACAAAGGACCGCTGCGGCACAGGGGATGGAACTTGCGCGCGTCATGGCTCTCCGTCAATCGGGAAGAGGTAGTTTCTATGCCTGTCACGTCTATTTCTCATAAGGGGATAAACATCGCGCCTCGGCTACCGCATCTCAATGCCTCGCTCCGTGGCGCCAACCTCTCCAACCACATAGTGTCACACCGAGGACAACACTGCAATCGATACTCGATTCGTTTTCTACTGTACTGCAGAGATTGCGTCTCGTCCTAGGCCGTACTACGATTCTCGCTAGATTTAATGTCAAAGCGCTCATCCTACTTCCGTTCGAAGTAATCATATCCATGGCAATCCAATTTACCTCAATACATAACCCATGTAGGTTTTGCCGATGGAACGTGCGCGTCCAATGATCGGGCGGGTATTGACGTGGAGATTGTCGAATTCGCAACGTTCGACCAAAATTCCGGCTCGCCAATGGTTGGTTTGTCGATTTGAGGCCAACGTTTAGCCGAATATAGGTTCGCCAACCGTTGGTCCGTTCATACATGGAGTTCATGCAATGAGCCATCAATCAGCGGCTTTCGCCGCTAGATGGCGCGAATCCGAGTTGTTTCTCGCAACCGAAAGTGTACCCGAGCGGCAATATAGTGTCACACATAGTGTCACACCGAGGACAACACTGCAATCGATACTCGATTCGTTTTCTACTGTACTGCAGAGATTGCGTCTCGTCCTAGGCCGTACTACGATTCTCGCTAGATTTAACGTCAAAGCGCTCATCCTACTTCCGTTCGAAGTAATCATATCCATGGCAATCCAATTTACCTCAATACATAACCCATGTAGGTTTTGCCGATGGAACGTGCGCGTCCAATGATCGGGCGGGTATTGACGTGGAGATTGTCGAATTCGCAACGTTCGACCAAAATTCCGGCTCGCCAATGGTTGGGTTGTCGATTTGAGGCCAACGTTTAGCCGAATATAGGTTCGCCAACCGTTGGTCCGTTCATACATGAAGTTCATGCAATGAGCCATCAATCAGCGGCTTTCGCCGCTAGATGGCGCGAACCCGAGTTGTTTCTCGCAACCGAAAGTGTACCCGAGCGGCAATATAAGAATCTGCAAAATGATACGTTCTCTATCTCTCGCAAAAGATGCCAAGCTCGCATGCCAATGTTGACAACATCGATGCCCAGCTTTACCCAACCATTGGCCACACCCGATCAATCTATATGGGAAAGCTCATTTATATATGTTCCCTCCGTTTTGGATCCAAAGAATTTCGATAGAGTATCTTATCGACTTTTGTTCAACAATAATCCAAACACTGGCAATTTCTTCGATAAATTTTAGATCTTTTTGTATACGGCCTCAACGTAAATTGTAAAACATAAATGTTATGTTCTATTCGACTATGGCGGCCAATTCTGCGATGTGGGTGCGTGGACGAAAGCGTTAGAAGACGTTCTTTACTTTTCGGTCTTATGTGTCGACCCTCTTCTGAAATATGTTCAGTCCCTACGAGTAACAATCACATCAGTGTTATATTCCCTCTCCTTAATTTGTTTGACGATAACCTGAATTGCGTAGTCGCCTATCTGACCTATTCTCCGTGCATGACACTTACGGTTGAACAATTTCCCGTCTGCTATCGTCAATGAAAAAAACCCTCTTTGAAGAGAAGTAGTTCGGCGCGTATTCGAGAAACACTCGACCAAATCGATATACTTCTCATTGAAGGTGGAATTTAAATAAAAATTCACGCGTCGATGAGCATCACCACGGAGTACTTCGCTTCACAGAGGGTTTTTCCTAGCGGACAATAGCACAAGAGAAATCGTTCAACCATAAGTGTCACGCACGGAAGTTGGACCAGAGACAGGCGACTACTCGTCACAGAATCTAGGTTATCGACAAACAAATTTGATAGAAAAGGGCATAATAATAACAGTGTTGTAATTTTTACTCGTAAGGAATAAACATATTTCAGAAGTTCACCACATAGGACCGAAACTTAAAAAAAGAAGTGTTTCCTGACGCTTTCGTTCCCACACCCACATCGCGGCATTGGCCGCCATAGCCGAATAGAACATACGATTTATGTTTACCGTCATCGGCCGCTCATCTCTCCAAGAACTTGGGTAAATCGTAAAAGTATAGAAACATAAATAACGAATTTTATTTCTTATCGCTTCGCATATCTGACTAAGTGCAACAGCCTTCGTATTTACTTTTAATATGGTCGGCTAATTCCTCGCGTCGTTTCTCCATGTAGCGACTATAATCCAATGCTGTTTTCACCGAACCGAGTGTAATAGCAAAATATGGTGGTACAAAAGAGGATAAAATAGGAACTCGAAAAAAATGCTGCGATGCGCCTGTTATCGCAGATTAATCGTATTCCTCATGCGGTCCGCCCCATTTCGCATGCAGCCGCTGCGCTGCCGCGAAATAGCATGTAGGCACGTTAGATATGCGAGACGTTGCGCCGCGGCCATAAATCAATTCGTATTCTCTCACCATTTTCTACTTTCAACCCTCCCGCCCCCCTTTCATGCCCGCGATTTCACCCCTTTTTCTAATGCGTTCATATTTCATGCTTAATACGAACGGGCATCGCACTGAAAAATTAATGCGCTCGGCATTATGCGCGGTGATTTCATTCTGGTCGACTAGCTTTCTTTGCTACGGATCCTGAAAAGTGTCTTTTTACAAAATTAACTAAGATTAACTATAAAAAATCCTCTTGGATCTCGAAAAAACGATTTCTTTGGAGTGTACTTGTCTCACTTTACACTGCGTGCAACGCATTTCTGTCTGCTATCTCGATCCAATTCGCTTTCCGTATAGCATAAACTCAAATGCACGAAGAATGTCTAGAGTTTTTATGCGTTATTTTATTTAATCTGAATGTGGATTCCCGTTTTCGGTGAGAACAGCCAGAGACGCGGGAGAAAAACGAGTGTATAATAACAATAAATTTGTAGAGTAAAAAAGAGCGAATATAGTGAAAGAAGCTAGAAAGGGCTGTATTGAATAGTATTAAGATTAAAGGTGGCCGCGAGGAAGGGAACGTATTTATTTAGTAATTTGCTACTCCATTTTTAATACATTCCGTTGGTATTACATTACATTTTTAATCCACTTCTTAATTATATATTAACTAAGTTAAATGTCTCTATTCGCAATTCCTTTAAGGCAGTATTGTTCTCTAGAAATATGAAGAAAAAAAATCGATTTTTAAAATGTTATTTTATCATTCTACAAACCTTTCTGAATACATTTATGAAATCCGTTTAACGAAACTCACAAAATCAGCCGATTTGTACACTGAGAAAAGGATCCAATAAAAACTACCAATCGTCTAAGAAAAATTACCATAGCACATAGCAGTAGAGCACAAGGGCGCCACCTATGGCGGAAAGTCTCAGATTTTCCAAGAATTTTTACCATAATATCTGCGCAAAATTCTTAGAAATCCGGTACTTCCTACCATAGGTAGCGCCCTAGTTTCCTAGTACTATGTGCTATGGTAATATCTCTCAATCGATATAGGGTAAAAGTGGTGAATATGGACCACCTCGATTAACACGTAAATCAATGATATATGAACCGGGCCATATTCCCCACTTTTACCCTAGTCATATTTACCAGATTCTTCTCTCAGTGCAGAAATGATAAGAAATTATAACGGTCAGCTCGAAGAGCGCGGTCCCAACTTTTTCGAAACAGTGAAATGGTAAACTAGTTTTCAGAATTATTTGCCACTCTTCCGAATGCTTCGTTGTTCGGTTTCGATCACCCTGTATAGGAAGCGACATCACACATTCAAATGTATCGCCGATACTCGTAATCGTTTCTGATCCGTTTGTGCGATGCTTGGCTCGTTTCCAGGTCAACCGATGGTACATCCAGTGTCACAGACGGTCACAGCGAACGAGGGACAGTTGCTCGAGATCTTGGTTGAGTTTTGCGCATTGCCGGCCTACACGAGAGTCATGTGGCTCTCATGGGAGAGGGTGTACGTGCCCGGTGG
Organism: Ichneumon xanthorius; assembly: GCA_917499995.1. Classification (NCBI taxonomy): domain Eukaryota; kingdom Metazoa; phylum Arthropoda; class Insecta; order Hymenoptera; family Ichneumonidae; genus Ichneumon; species Ichneumon xanthorius. The sequence continues at coordinate 10,023,292 of OU824205.1, read as the reverse complement.
CGAGCCTTTGTCCGACGGAGTTTTCGCCACTCCAATACTGGTAAGTTATGTTCACAGATTGACAACGGACTTATATAGATTATCGCTCTGTATAGAGAATCGGATGAAAAAGGAAGGCGCACAACGGCGCCCGCGGGCCCAGTTGCCGCAACATAAAGACTGAAATTGTTCTTGCGCTGTTTCTCGCTTGATTGGAAGGGCGCGCCTCTCACACAGGTTTGAACGATTCGCTGGATTTCTGCTAGAGGGAGAACGGGAACCGCGCGGAAACACACAGACGAACCTCCGAGCCCTCCGGGATCGTTCGGTATTGCGTTTCGCCGCTCTATGCACCACTTCCCAATCTCTGAAACGCTGCTGTTTTATTGAGAAACATAAAGCAAAGGGTCGAGATATCCATGACGTCGTGGAATAAAAATCCTCATCAGTCTGAAAATGTCGATTCTTCCTTCGTACGATACTTCGTAGTGCGATGGGACCACGCGTGTCACTTTGTCCGTAGTATACGATACGTGCCATGGATATGCGACTACGCTAAGGGGTAATATTTGCGAGCCATCGCAAACAAATCGTATATTGTAAAAGCGCTTCTGGAGTTCCCCTCTTGATGTCCCAATGGCACTCCCAATGATGCTATCGGTGGGAGTCCCCACCGGCCGAAAAAAAACCAATACCTCCACCAAAGAGGTGGAGGTATTGGCGACAACATTTTTCCACCATCGGATGCAATATGTGGCAAGATTGTACAAATTGCACATTTACATCTTCACCACTCACAACTCTACCAGACAACATCTCTCCCCAAACATATCTACAAGAAAACAAGTTTACCGGATTATAACTCTACCAAAATCTCTACCAGAAAGTGAAAAACTCTACCGGACTTGCCATAAAACTACCGAAATTGAAATAAACGTCTACCGAATGGAAATAAAACTCTACCGGCATAGAAGACTACCGTCTAGCCTTGTATTCCAGCAGTTTTATTTTGATTCTGGTAGAGTTTTATTTTGATTCTGGTAGAGTTTTTTTACTTCCGGGTAAAGTTCTAATACGGTAGAGTTGTAATATGGTAGAGATGTTTTCTGGTAGAGTCGTGAGTGGTAGAAATGTAAATGTGCCACGAAACCGTCGGGAGCTTACAAGGCGTCATCAATAGTGATGGATGTCGTTGAACTAACGTCTAGACCTTCGTGCCGGAGCTCCGCGTCGGTTTAGAATTTTAAGGTCTAAAGTGTAACAGCTGCTTAGTTAGGTAACTCCAGTTGGGCCCATCATTACATGTGAAGCGCCTGCACAGCGTCAGGAAGTTTGATCGTGTCGCGAAGATAAATAAGCATAAGTTCTTGTATAGGTGTGTTCCCCACGGGAATTAATAGAATGGATGGTGCGAGGTAAAATCAGGACACGGTTCAAGCATATTCTAAACAACCGCTCAATCACGTGCATTTTGGTCCTGGATGACTAGTAAGCTCACAGCTAATAATGACACTCTTTTAAATTGATTAGTGTTAAACAAACAATGCGTTTCTCTAAAATCTATGACAATTTAGAGCCACATCAAAATTATGGGTCCGAATGCACTTCACCCGAATAGTCAAATTACAGAAACTTTATTGTTACGAATAATCAAATTATAAAAACTTTATTTTTACGCATAGTCAAATTACAGAAACTTTATTTTTACGAATAGTCAAATTTCCGAAACTTTCTTTTTACGAATCGTCAAATTTCCGAAACTTCATTAGTCCGAATCTTCATAAAAGCGAAAGTCATTTTTCCGAAAACTAATTTCACCGAACTTCATTTCCATGAATCGTAAAATTTCCTAAGGTCGAGTCATTTATCCGAAAATTCAATTACCCAAAAATTTATTTATCGGATTCATACCGAATCCCTGCGATTCATATTCTCTAGATTAGACTAGACTAGTAATATTATTAAGTTTCGTGATTCGGTTGAGTGTCGATTTGTACGAATGACCATTCGGCGACTTGACGTTTGCAAGTTTAACGATTCAGAAAAATGACGTTTGCTCAAATTAGTATTCGGAAAAATGACGTTCGCTGAAATAAAGATTCGGAGTACTAAAGATTCCGAAGTTTGATTATTCGGATGAAATGCGTTCGGACCCGTGACTTTCGGCCATACGAGGATACGGCCGATTGTAGTTTCGGTAAAATGATGTGGCTCTTGACCATCCGATAGGAATCGTAATCGGTAGGAGGGTTTATCCCGGCGAAATGGCGTATAGAATAAAGCGTATAAATTTGGGTGTAAAGCCCCCCCGTGGTGAACCATGAGAGTGTACTATGTGAATGCTTTTCTTTGACGAAAAAAAACCATTTCACGCTATTCATTGGCGACCACGCGTTTGGGACATTAAATTTATCTAAGCGATAATTTAAACTCCGGAAAAAAGTGATCATACATGATCCTATGTGATCATATATGCATATATATGAATTCATGTGTAGTCAGGTAGTGTTCCATATCTGGTCAGGTATGATCCCCCATGAGCAGGTATGTTGAGATATGAGTTCATATCTGGTTATAATTATACGACTGTTGAGAAACAGAAGGGCGTATTCCAAATAATTTTACATGTTATATGGTGTGGGATGGGTTCCGTTTCTTAACAGTCGATGTATGATTACCTTTCGCTCACGTAGAACTATATCTCATCACATGTGCTCATGCGGGTTCATATCTGACAAAATATGGCACGATAACTGACTATGCATGAAGTCATATGTATTCCGGACAAATTAGATGCCCGGATAAAATAAAAAATATAGGCCAAAGTGGACTCCTCTTCAATTGTAATGAAATGACACAGTGGACATGACGACGAACATTAAAATATCGTTGAAGAATTTTCTTCGATGGGGATTGTAATAATACTACTAATATACTTGTATATAGAAACTCATCCATTAATGAACAAAGCATACAAAAACTGCAAAGTGTCGTACACTAGTTCTTGAATATCATGACGCGCATAACTTTTATGTTATTTTGTGACTTTAGTTTTATCTTATCGGGAATTTTCGTCACTCGCCCTAGTAGGTCAAGCGACTGTCGAAATACCCAAAAAAACGACTGGTCGTTCTGTGACACTTTTCGTCCGGAATAACTGAAAAAGACCAATTATTAGTTTCAGGATGGGTGCTTTTTCTATCAGTGACTGCAAAATTACCACAAAAACGCCCGATGTATAAATTACTGAGAAAGCTCTAGGTTGGGTCGTTTCGTCGGCGTTGATCAGACTAACCGGAAAAACGCCTATGTTGAAGTTTTTCTTTAGGTCTTTTATAAAAAATGGCTTATCTGAGAAATGAGCAAATGGGCAAATGAGTCCTCGGCAACAGTCGCTTTGCGAGTATGTTTTCACAACAGACCCGAAGAGCGACCCAACCAAAAGATCTCAACATCGTCGTCTTTATGGTTACTTACTGATCATCGCCGGCGAACTGACCCAACCTAGAGCTTCTTCCAGTAATTCATACATCGGTCATCATTGCGGTCATTTTGCGGTCATTGACGGAAAAACGACCCATCCTCAACCTAACAGTTGATTTTTTTTTGTCGTTATTCCGGACGAAAAGTGTCACAAAAAACCAGTCGTTTTTTGAGTCTTTTGATAGTCGTTAAATCCGATCGCTTGACTTCCTAGGGCGATGTTTATGCTCTTACTAACAACAGGTTAATATATTAACTATATTATACATAATTAATTTAATATAAAAATTACAATAAATATATAATAATTAATATAATTATATAAATTAATAACATTATATAATATATTAAACATTTAATTTCAAATGTTTTTTATAGATTGATTCACGAGCCTGTTATTCCGAAGAAAAAAAAAAATGATGTTCTGATTTCAGAACGGCGAGACCGAGGCATGTTACAGGAGCACCTTACGGTTCGAGAGCGTCCAATGGTCACACGCCGGGGAATGGATGTTACTGGTTCGTTCGCCAAAAGGCCTTGCGGATGCAGCCGTATTACTCAACGTCGCCAGAGCATCCGGTTACAGCGACGCTGACTTCCTAACGTTGAGCCTTCTAAATCTCATGTTATGCCTCGGCCTGGTCGCGTTTCACCCTCGACTCGTTGAAATCACTGCGAATCACTGAAAGAAGTGCGACGGGTTCGTCTCTCGTGTAACGCGGCAAGGAGGCCTCACTTGACCCTTCGGGGCAAATCCTCGAACCGGCGTCACCGGTTCCTCATACAATTACTCACTTGCCGGAGTGCACACTCGAACAAACGAATTCTGGAGCAACTGAGATGAGGGGCGTTTTACCATTCGACAAACAGCCCTCGACTTCGATCGAGTGAGCTATATCTATTTTCCGATTGACGAGGCCGTGTGTGTAAGACACGTCGTTAACAGTTGGTCGATGGAAATCGTACTGATCGAAAATAAAAATCGATGGACATTGCAAACGATTAAAAATGTATCTTTAATCAATTGTAATTTCGATTAATTTCTGCTCGTCCCATGCGAAGTTGAAGTAAAACTGGCGAAAGGGGAAATGCTCTTTCGATAACAAAATTGTCGATAAATCATTAATTCGAAATACCCGAACATCGATTTGGCAACACTCGTGTCGGAATGTAAATTATTTATCGAGTTGCATGTGGCGAGGCACGTTCGATCAGTTAGCATCGATGTCTTCGCTCGTTCGGTGTTCCACCCGAAAACGGCCTCGTTAATTATGTATATATAACAGGCCAGAGCCATTTATGATATTGCGTTAAATATTCGTTAAAAAAACGATAACATGTAATTCGGCCGAGAGTCGGGTGATTCGCATTTATTGATAATGCAGTTTCGCCAAACGATACGTGCTCCCCGGTGAGTACACATTATCGATCAAACTATTAGAGTATGCGTATGCCATTATGAAATTGTACTGGAAATATGTAACTGGTCGGTGTAAATAATTGTATAGATAATTTCTCGTGACGAGGCGACGAGACGGGACGTTTGTATGATTGAATAAATTGTCCTAATCTTTCGACATATACGAGATACGGCAATAAGATAAGTGTGACCAATTTTTATCATTTTTTTTTTTTTTTTACGATCCTGGTTACCGGACTGCGGAGTCGAAACTCTCACTGTTTTCTGATAGAATAATCAGATCAATGTGAACATATTTTATTTTCGAAATTTCTTGTGACGCTTCCCGGTCATCATCGCTTTATGAGTCGTCGTCAAGTGTTGTGAATTTTTGTACGGCGTTAATAACGGCATTACGACACTCTATATTAGATTATCATGTATCGTAATGAGACATTGCCAAATTCACAATATTGGTCATAGTTTTCCAAAACGGCAACGAAGTGAAAGCCAATTCTTTTTTTTTGTTTTTCTTTTTACTTCAAGGGTTCCCGTAGAACTGAAATTGACATATACGTATACGTATTATATCGACATTGACACACACGTATATATTTTACGTACGTGTCCGCGAAATTCCGTTGATAAGCAAATATTGTTTTTTATAGACGCAGACAAGAAAATACGGCAAGCGTTTATCTTGCACTGCCAAAGACGAGTCTTCTTAATGAATGAAATAAAAAAATAAATAAAAATAAAACTCTTATTCGGAGTTAGTTAATTGATAAATTGTTGTATATTAATTTTAGGTGAAGTAGATTTGTAATATGTATATAGTGAATGTACATGGTTTGGCTGTTGTGTACGCGGTATGACGAATTATACACACGAATACTGTTAGAGATATATTTATTATTTGTTGAAATATTTTTATAATGTATTATTCAGTGATAATTTCACATTAGCTTTTGCGTCGATTTGCTGACACTGTAAGCCGGGCGGTCAGATTTTTTCGCCCGTACGATGGTAAGTAATTACATTAGTAATTTAGACCCCCTGTAAGTACGTACGAGTCAAGTCGCTGATACTGAAGAGAATAGTCGATATAAGGGTCGAATTTTGAGACGTCAGTTTGATCTTGAGATCGCGCTTGAGATCGAACTTCGGATCGATTTTTGACCCGAACTACATTGTGTGCTCAAAATCGATCTTAAGTTCGACCTTAAGTCTGAACTCAAATTCGATTGCAGTTCCCGTTCGATCTTAAGTTCGAACTTACGATCAAACTTAAGCACGAAGTTAAGTTCGAACTTAAGGTTGGGCTTAAGCAGGCAATGAATTTCAGACCAAACGTCGATTAAGTGCGATCTCAAGAGCGATCTTAAGTTCAAACTATCGTCTCAAAATTCGACCCCAAGTCCATTTATATCGGTTGTATCGATGTTTTAAAAATTTTATGTAACCCTTCATTATCAGAAATGTGTTCGATTGGATATTGTTTATAGAATACGTAGCAACGATTGTCACGCGTTGGAGCAATGATAACTGGTGAAACGACGAGAAAAATAAAGAAAATAGGGATATATAAAAAAAAAAACACACGTTTTTCGCGTGCATGGGATGTGTGAGCGCGCACAAGACACGGCACGTTGATTGAAAAATGGCCCTTATTAAATTTAAGTGACGTGTAGAAGGAAAAAAAGTGAAGTCGATTTGTAAGCAGGCGGTTACAGTAACGAATTTATTTTTATTGTTTGCGGGTCGGGCGAACGAGAAAAAAAATGTCGCGAAGCCGAAAGATGTACGACACGGATAAATGAAAGTGTTCCAGAGAATAGTAGCGAATCGCGATACACTTGAAATAATAAACAGTAAATTTAATAGGTAACTTAATTAGGTGAATACGTAAGGTGTGATAATATACACACGGTAATCGCGACTATAAATCGAAAGAAAAGAAAAAAAAACGTAATAATATATAAATAACAAGATCGAAACTTGAACGATTGCGGATAACTTCGATACGTGAAACGACGGTGTCACGACGCAAAATTGTTTTCACTGTGAAAAAGTTTACCGAAAATTGAGCTTCTTCGTCAGTCAGCTGTCGGTACTTCGCGTACCGAACTGACCGAGTAATTCCTGCGGAAAAAATAATCCGAACGCCAGCCGCGCGAATAACGTTTGTCTGAGTTTCTCGGATTTTATAGTCGACGAGGCGGAGAATAGCTTAGGAAAAAAACGGAGTTTAGAAAGTTGGAGGGTGTGATTTCACGAGTGCGCTTATCGATATACTCAAATGAGGAAGAGTTGGAAACTTCCTTCGGATGCTGGTGATGCATCGGTGTAATTAATGATTTTCGCGTAAATAAAGGCTCGCTAATGTAATTTTATCTAGTAGTACATGTCTTTTTTTTGTGGATAAAAAAAATCGGACGACGATCTCGTTTTCCCGATTTGTGATTCATCTTCGTCGATACCGATCGTAGTGTTGGATTTATCGCATCAACGCTTGCCAGACCCGAAGTCGATTAACGCACCAAGACAACTGCAGCTTCATCGCTATTTCACGGCGGGAAATTCATTGAAGCCAAACGTACGTACTTGAGATTCACACACGCGAATTGAAAGACACATTTAGTCGTGATTTTTACAGATAAAACATCCAATACTTTTGTTCCTACGTAAATTTGTGTAAGTTTGTGTTGCAGCGTTGTGGAAAATACACTGTAGGTGCAGGGTAAAAAATGTTGTTTGAAAATTAATGAACTTATTGGAAGCATTTTTACATACACTGTTTCTGAAATTTCAAACACATGCGCATTGTAATTTTACAGTAAAATTTTGATTTGTCATGAACATTTCTGTAAATTTGAGGCGAAAGGTTTGTAATTTTACTATCTGGTATTTTAATTTTACAAAAAAGTATATTTATGTTCAATTGATGTAAGTAACCTCAGCAAATTTCAAGTTCCAGTACATTAAATTTACAATTTATTTTTACAGTGTGAATTGAGTCTCAGAGAATCCTAAGCTGGTAATCAGAGAGGCACCCTTTATCAATCGCTAAAACCATCAACAAGTACCCCACGTAGGAAAAACAAGAGCCTCGCCCGTGTGGAAATTCAACACCAGCGCTGGCTAAGTATCAGCTACTTTTTATGTTTGCTATCCAGCGTCTGTCTGGAAAAACTTATTAGTGCCTTGCGCTAAGTGTAATTTCGCGTTTTCTAGCATAGTTTAGCTAGCGAGAGACTAACTGGCCAAACTGGACTTATAGCCGCAATCAAAATTATTTCAAAGATTATTCGCTATAACTTTGTTCGTCACATTACATAGGATAAGTCGGGCTGGTATGGCCATAATTTTTTAAATAATGAAAATTGGAGGTTTAACGTTAAAAAAACCTTTAAATTATTGTCGTAACCAACTCTAGAAACGTCGAACTGAAATAATAAACTCAGAACTGGAAGTAATTTACTCAACGCTGGCTAAGTATCAGCTGAAGGAAAAGGTCTACAAATTGGGTCTAATAAGCATCGATATTGACAGTCAGTGCTGATTGAGTTCGAGGTAAATTCAACGACTGCCACAAAGGTCGCGAATCTTCAGTATGTTTCAAAATTGGGCCATTGCCGTACTGTTAACAAAAATGCGCTTCTGCAACTTTGCCTGCCTGAGTGAGCGTATCGTCGATGCACGTGACGAGCCTGACCTTTCGCGTCGCATAAGCAGGTGTAACGATAAATAACGACTTATGCACTTGGCACCACTGACCCGTAATCGCAGCTGGGTGGCGATTGTGAATGACTATGAGACACAGCGTGAAGGTGGCGGCAACTCTTGACTTGCGTTGTAGCGCGAGCCTCCAGCTGATCTTGTCAAAAACGAGTGACAAGGTAAGTACATCAAACCCTGCGCGCGTGAAGCCCCGCAGTCGTGGGTTATAGTACACGGTATGTGCTCCTATAGTAGTATAGCTATGGATGAGAGAACTGGGCTGCCGTACACCGCTCCGCGTATCGCGCGAGACAACGGTAACGAGATGAGAGTGGGTCAAGTTCAGTAGATGTACGTGCGAACGGAGCAAGGCTCTGCTCACTGTCACTCTCGTATTCCAACATCGTTTGTATACCATTATAACTATACATGTGATACATGTGTTTTAATGCGTTACAGGTAATCCGAGATACACAGGCAGACACGATATGTTGGGGTGTGTAATACAGTTCTAATAACTAACTCGATTCCTGAACACTCCCGGTAGTGCTTCAGAATACCTCGTTGTTCCAGATTCGTTACTTAAGTCGTTACTTAAGTCGATACCTAAGTTGATAGTCAAGTTGATACTTGAGCTGATGAACCGGCTCGGGTTTTATTGTTACTAGGCTATTTATACAGAGATTTGCATATGTCATATTTTAATAACGATTACAACGAAAGTAGTAAAAGTAGTAGTAGAGAATATAAAAAATGGAAACGAAGTTTATAATCATATACTTTAATACTCAAAAATTAAATAACAAAAAAGAAAAGCTTGATTGAAAAAATAAATACTTGATACGCCCTTGGAACAGAAATCAACTTATTCCATTGAATCAACAGAAAGTTTGTTTTACATTTTTCATGTTTAATTTTTGAGTAATATATATAATTAAAAACATTGTTTTTATTTTTCTATTTTTTATGACTATTTAATGCATAATCTGCACTAAACAATTACTACATATCGTGAGATTAAAAACAGGTAGGCTTATTTTCTCTGTATAAACATATAAGCATATAAGAAACGCTTTTCTGATTTTCGTTACACGATATACACATATACACATATGCACGATATACACATACGTGTACAAATCGGTACACCATTACTTGGCTCAAACCATTTAACCTTTTCGGTTTTTTAAGAGGTTTCGATAGACATCTTTTTTTACATATCGAACTATCTTTCCATCGTCGTCAAACGTAGGAAGTTTAAATATGCATTCCAACATAAAAATCAGTTGAAGATTGAACTGGCGTAAAAAATTTATTTTCCTGATTAAGATCGAACGCACTCCTGAATTTAGACCAGAAAATAAAGTCCCGACTCAAGTTACAATTTATGTTCGAACTTGAGTTCAATCTTGAGACTATAACGTCCCGAAGTTAGTATTCAAATTTAAACTCAGTTTCCAATTTAAACACTTATACAGTATGAAGTTAATCTCATTCTCACGATTCTCGATTGAATCCGAGTGGAAAACTTTCTGATCGAACTATTTACTCGAACATCCTGGCGGTTGCGAGACGTATCACATACGAGACTCCGGACCACGAATAAAGCCTCAGATAACACGATGCATTTTCAGGGAGCCAATAAGCGATGTACGTAACGTTACGAATGGGGTTATACAACCGTGGAACAGTGCATCGTGCTGCTTTAGCCGAACCTCGTAACTCACGTCGTTCACGCACGACCATAATTCAAATCCGATCCACACGCGTGCATAGCTTGTAGTTGCCCATCGACCGTCTACACCATCGTGCAAGAGTCCTTCCTTGTTGCATGCGGCAGATCGAAACATAAATAAGAAATTTTCTGAGGGGCCTCGATTGGAATCGAGACACTCCATTGCCGGCCGTGACCGCACCATTCTACGTTTCTAGAAAATATATAAGATATACTTCAATCTGACGATAGTGAAGACTCGTCATTATAGAAGAATTAATCCTGATTTGTTCACCTAGTACCATTGCGATGGTTTGCAAATTTCTTTAATCCTTTCACGTATATATGGACTTGCAATTAATCCAATCTAAAAAGCTTCCTCTATGAGGAATCAAAAACAGCCAGCAAAAAATAATTACAGACGTAAAGAAAAATACAATAATGAAAAATTAATAAAACTTTCCAATAACGTATTACGATAGATTCGGTACAACAGATTTCAGTCACTGCCACAGTTACGGTCATCGAACGTAATTTATATTAACAAAAAATATTGTTTTCGTTTAAAGAAATGAAAAATTGACGGCGTGTTATTTTATTTATTTATTTTGCACTTAACGATTCTACAGCAAGTGACGCAACTTGCGTTTCGGTGTTTCTCGTCGCGATTTCTCGGACGCAATTGGTTTTTCAGTGTTAAAAAACGTTAATGTCGTACCAACAGCGTCGGAGCACGTTATATTGTCGGTCCGATAGGTAATAATTTGTCCTTTGATTACTCGTTTCGTTAAGTTTGTCGTGACAGAATTTGCGTCAAACTAATTAGGCTACGTTGTAGTCCACCAGTTACTCGATGCCCCAACAAACTCCGTCACGAGTGACCGAAAGTGGGTACGCGAAGAGCTGTAACTGCGACGTAGGTAACTGAAACTGGGTGTAATGAGGTGGCCGTAACTGGTACATAAGTGGACGAAACTGGATAACGCGAGGTGGAAACTCCAGCACGAGGACTAGAAGGTGATCAAAACCCCAACAGTAGAGAGGCATTACTAAAACGATAATTACATCATTGCATTCTATCGATTTTACACTTAACTAATGGATGAATCGCTTTAGAAGGCTTTAACGCTTTGAGACGCGGTTGCTTCACGACAGCAAGCACTCGAGAAATACACATGCCAGATACGCTAACGTATTGAGCGAACTACTTCGATATGTCGAACGTATCAATATCATCATCAATATGCGACGGTATAATTGAGTGAAATCCTTCGATATGCCGAACGTATCAATATCATCATCAATGTACCACGATATAATTGAGTGAAATCCTTCGATATGCTACCATATAATTGAGTGAAGTACTTCAATATGCGACCGTATAATTGAGTGAAATACTTCAATATGACCATGAAAACTTTCGATTAATGATTTTTTTTTTTTTAATTAAGCATCGGATAGCAATTTTAACAACATTGTTCTGATGTAATGCGGACCCAACAAGATCCTGGGATCTTATGTGCTTTGCCTGGGACGTTATCCTGTTTACCAATTGTGGATGCGTTGATCCCTGCGTCCAAAATTGTAATTTTTGAAAATATAATTTTTACAAGGAATTGAAATCGACATCAGAAACCGCTCGGACTGGCTGTTTCATGAAAAGGTCCAAACATTGGTGAACAACACAGAATAAAAATGACGGCAACAACCCAGATGGTAGACAATGATGCGATGTGATATGATATGATATTTTATTATTGTAACTAGAGTAAAAAACCTCTAAGTACAAAAGTTTTATAGCGTAGATAGAGCAGCACACATTTAAATCTACCGAGAAACACAAATAAAAAAATTAAGAATTAATGCACAACACTAATTTGCTAACATATTTCTCCGTAAAACGTGTGTTCTTATCTGAACATTGACTTTTATCGCGGATTAGAACTGTGTTACTAAATATCCATACTGAGTTACATTAGTTAAAAAATAATTTCGCAAATCGGAATACCAACTTTCACAAAAATAATTTTATTAAATAAGTGACCGTTTCCTTAGGTTTGAATATACAAACCAGTCCTTTTATTTCCCGTGCCATTGACAATCTCAGTTTGTACTTTTGTTAGTAAAACTCCAGCCGGATGGTGCGATCGCAAAATTAACGAGTTAAAAATTATTGACGTTTGTGAACAACAAGTTGTTGAAAAAACTACAAAATTTTTTTATCGTCCACATGTGAGTTCCCAATGGCACGTTAAGAGTTGAAATCGCCCATTTCCGCTATCTTCTCGTCATAATTCAAGTGGGCTCGGAGAAGACGTCTTATTTCCTCAGTCGAAGGTTATCACGGTCGATGAGTGTCTGCAAATGGCCTCCGATTTGTCCCCGAAACTTTAAAACCGCCGAATATATGTATAGGTTCGATACACTCGGAAAGCGGCAGGTGAGCGTTCGGCGTGCGCGGTGTCACGAATGGAAATACGATATAGACTAGAGTGTACAGATAATCGTGTTATCGGGGCCCGGCTTGAGCCAAGCTCACATAGGAGTCCTTGTGAAGTTCGGCCATCGTCATCACCCGGAGGTTCTTTAGTGAATTCGACAGGGGAATGACATACCGCGTTGGCCCACGTACCTACATATCTATTCATACGTCATCGACCGCTCAACCTCGAATTCGTACGTTGCCAGCCTAACCCTGACAGTTAATACCTGCGTTTAATGCCTAATACAAGCTACGGCTTAGGCCCGGCTATACGTGCCGAGTCTCGGTTCATGTACGCTTATCAGCTCGGTTTAAGGACACTATATGTAAATCGACAAGACCAAACATTTCCTCTAGATAAAATTCGGGCATCATTCAACTCGGCTCATATTTGCACCTCATTTTTTATAGTCGTTGTTAACTGTCAATATACGAGGGACTTTTCTTTCAATACGCACTATGTTGCCTTTTTTGTGTATAACAACCTGCGTTGTTTTCAATGAATTCATATAAACTTTTCTTGGTACTACAATGGACTCATAGTACAACATGGTATGTACGAAGTTTGAGGGCCCTTGATTTGTTTAATCAATATTCGAAAAATTTTAGGACTGGTTCTCGTTTTCTTGGTGTAAAAACAATATGTATCAATTTCGATGTTGGGCGCATTATGCACGAGGATCAACATATATGAATTGATGATATATTTTTGTTATATTGATTGGTATTGATTATATTGATTGGTATTGATTTTTTTTTTATTGGTATTGACTTTTTTGATTGGTATCGATTATATTGATTGGTATCGATTGTATTGATTGGTATTGATTATATTGGTTGGTGTTGTTACATCGATCCCGTAGGGGTTCCGGGCGCCTTTACTCTTATTTCCACTTCGTTCCTTATCCGTTCGCCGATGATTCGATTTTCGACTCCGGAGCTTCGACCCACCCCGTGAGGTATCGGCCTCGGACATACCGCTATAGTCGCAGATCTTACGTCCTATATCCGGAGCTACGGCCTCGTCTATTGCCTTCACCTGCGGGACTTCCGTCTCGGAAATCAAACCCGCTACAGTTTCGCAGTCTTTTGGCTTACCACACTAAGCCGCTAGCTCTTTCCTTTTAGAGATACCATTTCTACGGTCGGTTCCGAACCACCGAGATCACAGAAAGCACATAAAAAAAAGTCTATCGCAGCTTGACTGGGGATCGAACCTTGACCCACTTCGTGTGAATCCGGGACCGAAACCCTCGTCCACTGCTCTGCATGGCAGAGAAAGTATATCGATTGTTTAAAAAAATAAAATTGTGTTTCGCCGCCTCACCGTTATCAAGTAATGGCACTTTATGTTCGTTTCAGATTTTTTAATCGTATTTTCATAAAGCATTTGTAGCTCGCAGACTTTGTTAACGTTCGCGCTAATCGCAGATTAGTATAATAAAGCACAATTATATTGCTTAATTATATACTGAACATAAATATTACACTAGTATTTACGAAGGTATTCTACGTTAATGCGTAAAAAGGATAACCCCTATTTTAAGGGTGCAAATGTCGTTCCCTCCTTTAACCCGGAGACTGGTGACGTCGACGACATCCAAAGATCCGAGCCCATAATTTTGCAATTAATATTTCTATTTGAAATTAATATTGCAATTTTTGAAGATGTGTTGACATCTTCTAAAATTGCAATTTTTTTTGCACAATATAGTGTTCTACGTAGAAATAACTCCGTACATGGGTCTTACTCGTAGTTCGTCTATGTGAGAATTAGAAAAGAAATACTAGCGCTAAATAATAGTAGGACCGATCTGATGAGAGACATTTTCGTATTTCCTCCGTATGTACTCCTTGATCGTCACCCGCGAGGTGTTGCTGAAATTGATTCTATTCTTATCCTTATCTGCGGCATTCCTCTTTTCAATGACAAACGAACACCATTGAGAGCCAGAAGGATCGACGAGCTCAGCGTTCGAGATCTCAAAGTTTCGCGAGTTGGGCTTACGCGTCACGGCACTCCACGGCCAAACTTTGCCATGTAGTGGGAGAGTGCCAGATGCAGCCGAGCCCCCCAGCGGAACTCCCAGACTCCCGCTTAGGTATAAAGAACCTCGTGTCACCGGGAAGCTTTGACATTTTTTTATTGCCCACCAACAACTGCTCACCAAGCCAAGGGAAACATGACAGACCGTGTTTGCGTCTCCTACTTGATGACCGGACTTTTTCTTCTTCAAGTTCTGTCCGGTCTCGTCGAGGCATCCGTTAATCGTGAGTACACCTTGGTTAAAGCTCTAAATGTCCAGTACTAGTAATAGTATTTATTGGCAATTTTTGCATGGTGCGATCATCGATACATGTAGGACAATATTAACAGTATGGATTTCCATTTGTATTTGAATTTCCATCACCATCGACTTGAGTCCTTCAGCCCCTGATTCGCTTTTTTGTACAGGTGCTTTCGTTTTCGGCGGGAAAGTATTATTTAAATTAAATGTTTACACTATAAAAAAATTTTGCTTGAAAATTAATGAACAGTATTGGAAGATTTTTTACGTGAACCGTTTCTGAAATTTCAAACGCATGTGCGTTAAAATTTTACAGTAAAATTTGTATTTTTCATTAACATTTATGTAAATTTCAAGCAAAAGATTTGTAACTTTAATATCTGATATTTTTATTTTACAAGCAAAGTACATTAATGTTTAATTAATATGAGTAACGTTAGCAAATTTCAAGTTCCAGTACATTAAATTTACAATTTATTTTTACAGTGTAGGTTTAGTTTGAATCTTCGTTTACCATTCTCTCGAGTTGTTGGTATGTGGTGAGTGTAGAGTGTTTGCGTCTGGGGTTTACATTTTGTGTGGGTTGTATATAGAGCGGTTGAATGTTCAGAATTTGTGCGAAGGCGAACCTTTTGGTGAGTATTTTGTGTTCTTGTCATTAGGGGGCAAATGTTTGATTTTTCGTAGAGTAGTGTGTTAAGGGGGTTGTGTAGAGGGTTGTTCTATATGTCTATTAATATACGTTTACACAAAAGGGAGACCCAAGTTCAGGTTGAAATTCAGTTTACAATCAAGTTCGAAGGGACGTGCAAACTTAGGGTGAACTTAGACTTAGGTCGAAGCCTCATAGGTCATCCCGCCATATCGATTATTCGGCCTTGCCGAGTTGCAAATCTGTCGAGGTCGAAGCTCGAAACATTTTGCATCGTATACCGCGCAGTTTTCATAAAACAACATATTAGCAAAGCGATAACTTTCATTTAATTATAGGGATTCTCTTGAAAATTGATTTGCCAGTCAAAGTTTTGTTATGTGACTTGGCACTTTTTTGCAACATCTGCGTCGAGGAGAAGAGCTTTCCTACGAAACATGGAGCTAAAAAAGATGCTAATGTAGTTTGCTAATTGTTCCCTCTTTTTTATCGTCATTCAAGCTTCCTCTCTGAGAAAACGAAATTTGGCAACCGGCCTAATGGGATTTATAAATGACAATTTAAAATAAATAAAAAAAACAACATGTTATCTTCAATTACAGCTCTTTTTGCAACTTTTTAACCAGTTTTCACGTTATCCCAAGCGTATAGGAAAAACTCCAACATCAGCGGGTTCCGATTTTCTGTCAAGCCGGGGGGGGGGGGGGGGTGGTATATCAGTAATCAAATCAATAAACCAGTAATCAAGTCAATAAACCAGTAATCAAGTCAATAAACCAGTAAACAAGTCAATAAACCAGTAATCAAGTCAATAAACCAGTAATCAAGTCAATAAACCAGTAATCAAATCAATAAACCAGTAATCAAATCAATAAATACCAAAACCACTGAATACCGGTAATCAAATCAATAATGAAACAGCGACGTGCTAAAAACATTATAACCATTCGATTCATCCGCGCATACTGCACTGAAGAACGGTTTTAGCAACAATAATAAACCATTAATCCGCTACTGATATAATGACAAATGTCATAAGTTGGTGGCCGAGTTTTCTTTTCCTCAAAATATTAGCGTCAAGGAGACCGAATTTAGATAACCCGATCGAAGGTCGGGTTTCCGATGGTATACCTGCTATATTTGCAAGTCAATATACATATAAAAGAGTGGGAGGGGGGCGGGGGGTAGAGTAGGGGGCGCCACGCGGTTTAGCGAGGGAGTGCAGTGACTATGTACCGATGTTCTACCTCGCGCATCGCAACCCACCGGCCGAATTTACAATTCAAACTAAGCAGCCGCCGTGGGTTCCCATAATTTTGTTTTATTCCGACAGCCGGACCGAACAGTCTGAAAAGTCTATCGGTGGTGTACGGGCGGGGGTGCGCTTACCCCGATAAATACATTTATCGTAATGCAACGCTATACTCCACACACCGCACCCACCATACTAACATACTATATATTCTGCATCGATAAGCTCCTCTCGAAAAAAGCTGTCCATAGTTTGAAATTAAAAAAATTAAAAAATTAATTCGGAAAAATAAAGATGGGAACCATCAATACGTTTGTTCTGTGGGAATAGCTTTTTCTCAATGTATAGCTCGAGGCAACGGTGTTATCATACGTAACCCACTAAACACACTGTTGAGACAGTTCTGAGGCCCAAATTTATAGTCGTGAGCAAATAAAGACGAATCGAAATTTGATAAGACATTTTTATAGACAATGTTCAAATAATTAGCGATGTTCGGTACTTTTTTTCTTTTAATCGACTAAACTTTGACTCGAATTGAAATGGTTGAAAATTGAGAAATGTAAAAGCGATTATTTTTATTTACTGTCAAAGTTTACTCCGAGCCAAATAGTCACGGAGAATTATTTTTCCTAACGCATGCACGTAAAATCCCACTTTCCGTTCCCGTGAAGTGCGCGCAGAAAGGCACTTTTACGCATGGCGTGCGGAAAAAATACTGCGCACGCGTGCAAACGCAATAAAGTCTATTTTCTCGCACTAGTGAGGGAAAGTGTCTTTCTTCGCACACTTCTCAAAAACGAAAAGCGTGGTTTTGTTTATTTGTTTATTTATTTATTTATTTATTTATTTATTTATTTATTTATTTATTTATTTATTTATTTATTTATTTATTTATTTATTTATTTATTTATTTATTTATTTATTTATTTATTTATTTATTTATTTATTTATTTATTTATTTATTTATTTATTTATTTATTTATTTATTTATTTATTTATTTATTTATTTATTTATTTATTTATTTATTTATTCGTCGACGGATTTCTCTTTGACTGATTATCACAATATAAATCTATAAATGTGTCTCATAACAAACATATAATTATATTCATCTATTATTTATTTTATTATATTATTTTCCTGAATTCGTTAGAAAAAATTATGCGAATGGAATAAACATAGAAAAGGGAAATTCCTGACTCGTGTTACCGCACTCGCCTTCAGCTCGCGCGTCGTTTCCACACCCGTCAAGAACGCCCTTTCCCCGCCCTTACCATACAAGTAACTATTCCATACAAGTTTCATACACAAAACAAGTACGTAAAAGTACACTGCACGAGGAACCTACGTGAATCTCGGATGGCACCATTTTTAAAAATTATCCACACATGAGATGATGCGCAGCAGGCCGTACGATAATCGACCGAATGAACACACCCATCAGCTCGTCCCGAGCTTAGTCAGCGACGGAAAGCATATAAAGTTCAACCGCACACAGATTGGTCCACACACAAAAATGTTCGTTTATAGATTTTGCAATTGACGTCAAATACACGATTTTATACAATACAAAGCCCGCGGCGGAATTCGGGGTTTGGTTATAGAGGGCGGATATGTTAGTTTTATGAATATCAACTGGATATGGCACGGAGGGTGCGAAAAATGCTGTTCGACGACGAATCCTGGCGATAACATTCGGGTGGTGCGCGCCACGAGGCATCAGCATATCATCATGACCATATCCTGAGTCTGCTTTTGACATATCTATTACGCGCTCCCGAATAGAGTTGACTTCGAATTCTATAGAAAATCCGAACGGGTATACGAGGCGTAGAGGTCGAATTAATCAACCGGCGCGTGAAACGAGAGGGCAGCAAGCGATCCAGACTTCCTCCTCCTCCTTCAGTGACGATGTCGGTCGCAACTACTGGGATTGGGCGAGCAGATTCCACGTGTGCGTTCCGTCTAATGGAACGGGCATTGAATTCCTCGTAACTGTCCCGATGAGCCGTGGTCACGATTTGTGCTAATTGTGTCAGCCACTTTTAAGGCCAGGTAACTAAATTTGCGGAGGAAGAAGTTGATGAATTTTTGGATTTTTTTCGGTGTCACGTAATTTTGGAGATTTCGTCGTTTGGACGAATGTCATATGGGTCCGAAAGCACTTCGTTTGAACAGTCAAATTCCCGATATTTTATTATTCCGAATCTTTTTTTCAGCGACTGTTACTCTTCGGAATTAGTAATTGGTCGAACGTTATTGATTCGAATCGTCATCTAACGGCATTTTTCCGAATAGTCATTCGTCCGAATTATGAAACTGAATAATGTGACTAGTCTAGTCTAGTCTGGTGAATCGGAATCAGTTCGAATCCATGCGGATAAGTGACTTTTCGGAAAAATGATGATTCGGCGACTTGCCGTTTGGAAATTTAATGATTCAGGAAAATGAAGTTCGGTGAAATTAGTATTTGGAAAAATGACGATTCGGAGGAGTTACGTTTGGTTAAATGACGATTCGGAGGAGTTACGTTTGGTTAAATGACGATTCAGAGGAATAACGTTCGGCCAATTACAATTTCCGAAGAGTAACGTTCGCTGAATCGAAAATTCGGAATAATAAAGTTTCGGGAATTTGGCCGTTAATAATAAAGTTTCGGGAATTTGGCAGTTAATAATAAAGTTTCGGGAATTTGACAATGAATAATAAAGTTTCGGGAATTTGACAATTAATAATAAAATTTCGGGAATTTAACAATAAAGTGCGTTCCATGACTTTCGGCCATACAACGATTCGGCCGATTGTATTTTCCTCAAAATGATGTGACTCCGAAAAAAATCCTAAAATTCATTACCTTCTTCCTCCGCCAATTGAGTCACCTGGTCTTAAAAGTGACTCATATAATTAGCACAAATCGTGGCCACGGCACATCGGGACAATGATTTGGTTCCACTTTTTCCCCTCCAAAAACCACTGATTCCACACCATGCGAATTTCGGATGTGCGGCACTGGAAGAGAATCGATATCGGGTGATAACTTCGACGTTGACGCGTGTGTGCGCACCTGCCCTGATCCACCACACTCCCACACACCATCGAAGTACATGGCCGTCAGCCCCGGTCGCATCTTCAGTGGCTTCGGAACTCATGGAATCAAAAGTTTTGCCATTACCTACAAGGATTGGCTTATTGGTATTCCTTGATACCGTGGCTCCGGATTCTTGGAAATTCTCTTGCCGTCTCACCACGTCACCCTCTTATCTTGTTTATTCTCTTGTTCGGGGGATTCGAACGTAAGTTTTCTCTCGAGTTGGCGTGTACGAGTGCCATCGCATCGACAGCAGATGATAATGGAGTGATGGAAGCACATTGAGAGGGTAAATCTATCTTTGAGAGAGGGAGACATCGTATATATAGCATGTATATAATGCAAATATATATAACGTATAGCATGACGGAATTATACTTCTCCCCCCGTGCATTGCGAGAACGGCAAATCTATGCGATGCCTTCCGGCTTCGTGGAAATATAAGCTGAAATAGGTACGCGTAATCGAAACCGGCGCTCCGCAGAGGGGAGGCCCTTGGAACCCTCGAAAGATTAGATATGCAAATTGCGTGGCCAGCAGCGAGGCGCAATCATTAAATTCTTCGGGGGGTTTTTTTTTTTATACATTGTAGGGGAGGGTCGAACTTTTAGTTTGATTAATATCAAGTTCTATTTTACTTGTAGATGGCTATACCAAAACTATCAGCGTGTTACTTCCTGACATTAAACATCAATTTTTTCTGTCAATTTCAACATTTCACTTTTTGATATCGTCAGAAGAGATCAAACTTTTTTTTCATCATTTTTTCGCAAAACGTCATATTTATATGGAACGTTGACGTTATTCGAACGAATTTTTGTTTGAGTAGCAGATTGCAAAACGTTCACGGAAACATCGATGGGGACGAAAAGATCACAAAAAAAAAATACTTTTAGAAGAAGTGTGACCCTTGAATTTATTATTAATTTTTCATCTTTCAACGGCCTAAAATGTGCATGAGTTCCTCTGCGAGGAAGCCAGAATGAACGAACTTAAAGGGGAAGTTATGCACAAGACGGTGAGAAATGCGGAAGCAATGTGAAAATTACTTTGCATTTGGTTGCCGATTTGGATTGCATTTGGTTACCGAGAAGCCCACTAAAACATGTTTTTTGCCTGAAATCGAGCAACCCACCGTAATCCGGGAAAGAAAGTTCGCCTCTGAGTTCGATCCCGGGACAATAAATTCGGCCCTAAGAATTCCCAAGCCCCGATAATCAGGTAACAGTACTTTAAGGGAAGTTAGATTGTAGGAATTGGAAACTCCTACCATAAATAGTTCGTGACCTGGGAAAGCTTATTCCCAGAGTTGTATAAAGTATTTGTATTTTTTTTTTACAGTGGCGGATATACCCTGTGGTAAAGCTTCGACGAATTTGCGAGCCGCACGTGTGGTCGGTGGCGAAGATGCCGTACCACGCGAATTTCCTTGGCTGGTGAGCATCACGAGAATGGGAGGGCACTTTTGCGGCGGGACAATCATCAACTCAAGATACGTACTGACCGCTGCTCATTGTCTATGCTCGTAAGTACATCGATATCATAACGCAGATAGACTGAAAAATGATTCGCTAAAGAAAAAAAATAATGATTGGCAAGAGAAAAAAAAGTTTCAATACTTACAATTCCATCACTGTAAAAAAATTTTGTTTCAAAAATAACTGAACGGTATTCGAAGCTTTGTTACACAAACTGTTTCTGAAATTTCAAAAGCATGTGCGTTGTAATTTTACAGTAACATTTTTATTTTGTATGAAAATTGTTGTGAATTTTAGGCAAAAGATTTGTGATTTTTTCCTATCTGGTATTTGAATTTTACAAAAAAGTAAATTACTATTAAATTAATGTAAGTAATGTAAGCAAATTTCAAGTTCCAACACATTAAATTTACAATTTATTTTTACAGTGAAATATTGAAACGGCGACGGAAAAACTTGTCAAGGTGACATGTTATCGTTTCCATACCGTATGGAACAATTTTTTCCTTTGGCAGCCCGCAAGCGAATTTCACTTGAGTCATTGACATCTTTTTTTCGATGTTATCAAACGCATTTTCTTGGCAAGTGTCTGGGCAGCTCGTGGTGCACATTTGCGGCCATTGGCGTGCGTATAGCAAAGTGCGGCGTCAGTCCGTCTTACTAAACAAGCTTTGAGAGCCAGACCTCTTAGGATAGCATCTTGCAAGTCTGCTAAAGGCAGCACTTTTCTCCCGCACAATTCGATACACTAAACCGACAATCAAACGCAGTCGTTCCTCCACAAACTCTATCTTGTACACTGCTTTTCCTTCACATTTTTACAGGATCTTCGGATTGATTCACGGTCGACTTTGATATGATCAACCGATTGTCCAGTGTTTGATACAATTCACTTTATCATTCGACTCGCGATGGTGGTGGTCAGTCCATACAATTTTTTCCGCACCTTATCAAGTCCTGATGTACAATTTTTTAAAATGTCCACCAGAACTTCCTTCTGCAGCACTTCTTTCCCGGACAACGCGATAACTAAACCGACGACCCAACACATTCGTTTCTCCACAAACTCCACTTTGCACGCTGTTTTTCCTTCACATTTCCACAGCATCTTGGTATTGATTCACGGTCGACTATGATATGATCAACCGATTGCCCGGTCTTTAATATAATACACTTTTGATTTCTACTCGCGATAGTGGTACTAAGTCCATCCATTTTCCTATAAATCGGTTATCAGACCTTTTTCGGACCTTACCAAAGTCTGACATAAACTTTTAAAAATGTCCATCAAAACTATCAATTAACGTTCATTTAATCAAGGAACGATTTGTTTCACACGGGAAAACTCCACCTCTTAATAACACTTCTTGCGGTCGTATGAGCTCGCAATACAGCGACTCATTGAGGAAAGTTACGGATGTAATCGGCAACGCCACAGTAAACTGCGCGTTTTATACATTCATTATACAACTGTTGTCGGTGCAAATGCGGATTGATTCACGGTCGACTTTGATATAATCAACCGATTGTCCAGTCTTTAATTTAATACATTTTTGCTTTCCACTCGCGATAGTCGTAATAAGTCTAACCAATTTTATATAAATCTTTTATCAGACCTTTTTCGGAACTTACCAGGGCCTCACGTAATCTAATAAAAATTTCCATCAGAACTATCAAATGATTAATCAAGAACCGATTAATTTTACACGGCAAAACTCCACCTCTTAATAGAACTCCTTGCGGTCGAATGAGCCCGCAATACCGCGACTCATTGAGGAAAGGTACGGATGTAATCGGCAACGCCACAGTAAACTGCGCGTTTTACACATTCATTATACGACGGTTGTCGGTACAAACGCGGTGTCGGGCAGATTGTCCGATTAAACAGTCGCGCGCTGCACTACGCTTCATTCCCTTTATCCCTATTCCTCATGGTCGCTGTCCATTTCTAGCTGCAAGACTACAAAACGCGTGTTGCACCCCCGCTGGGCCACACCAGGAAAAGCGGGCTTCGCTCCCTTTCGCCTAGCCCAAACCCCGTTCGCCGAGTGCACCGTGATTGCGTGCTGCAGTTTACGAAACAACTCGGTAATTGCTCGCAGCAACTAGGCAAAATGCGTTGCGACAAAGTTCGGTCAACCGTGAACACACACACGCACAAACACACACACACACACACAAAACGGTACGCTCACACCGCTCGGCACTTCCCGACCATGGTCACGGCGAGAGCTTCTAATGGAACCACGCGTTCATTATTATTCTCGCTTGTAGCTCTTGTTCATCCCTCGTGCATCCCCATTCGTCCATGGATTAAGTTCCATACACCATGCATCTCCAGTTTTTTTCGTGTATACTTTTTTCGCTCAATCGGTGTTCCTCGGTTTAATCTTCGAAAGTTCATGCAAAAATTTTCTATTTGATTTTGTGCCTCTGAATAGAGGTGATAAGATTGGTATTGATAAAAATAACTCCAATGGAATCGAAAAATATATATTTTTATATATAAAATATGCAGTAAATCATTACATATGTTTACTACATATTACATAATTCTATATATAACTCTATTTTAAAAAAACAGATATGTGAAATATTTTTATAGTTAGTTTTAATTTATTTACTTTTATATCACGGATATTCAATTTAAATACATCAGATCGTAATCAAGACCTTATCTAGCATTCATCGAACTTCCAGTGGTCCTCAGACTTGAAACAATCGGGCCTGTAATGGGCACTCTGTAAGACAAGCCTGATCGAAGTCCTGATAATGCCCAAGCCGAAACATAGCAGAGCTGGACAAATATACACTAAATACTAAAAGTACATATTAAAGTATCGAATACTAAGTCAGCGCCCAATACTCAGAACTTCAGCAATTCAGTTCTGCCAATACTCCATTCGTCCTTCTGCCAGTACTCAAGAACTACCCGGCGCTCAGTACATCAAATACTGGCTACTTCAATACGTATTTCAAATACTTCGGAAATTCGCCCAGTTCTAAAATATAGTGACTTGGGGTTTTGATTCTAATGAACAAAAAGTCTCCCATTGAATTTCCATGAAATTGTGAAGCAGTAGATGAATGACACTACGTTCTGCTCTTTTTTTTGGTACTTTCAAGTGGAACTACATCGATACCAACACGTCAACTTCGAGTGACTCTGGGCGAGCATAACTTGAAAGAACCCGAGGTACCAGCCTCGATTGTCGAAAGCGTTATCAACGTTAACGTGCATCCCGGGCACAAGTGCGGCCAGTACGTCGATGACATCGCAATCCTGGAACTGGCGGGGCCAATATCTTGGTCGCAGAGTGTACAACCCGCCTGTTTACCCACTGCTAACGGCGATCCAGGTTACAGCGACTTTGAGGGTACTACAGCTACGGCAGCCGGATGGGGATGGCTTGGCGAGGACAGATCGAGAAGTAAGTGAAGACGCATTATCGTGAGCGCCGTCTTGAAGAAACCTGCAACTGCCGTTGACTCTATCTCGTCGATATGTACTTTTCTGGTAATGGACATTTTTCCGATGGAAAATTATTGGTTTACAAGGAAAAACATTCATCGGAATATGTTTTCCATTGGCAAATGGAAAAGTTATTTTCAAGTAGACTTTTCAAGTCGCAAATTATATATCAAAAGGTTTCCAGAAGAGCCACATCATTTTGCTGGCATAGTAAAGTTTCGGGAATTTTACGATTCGGATAAAGTATGTTCGGACCCATGACTTTCGACCATACGACGATTCGGTTAATTGCAGTTTTGGCAAAATGATGTGGTTCAGAGTTTAAACATGACGGTTTAACGATTCCTCCATTCGTGTGTAAACATTTCGTTGTTTTATGAAGACCAATAAAGCTGATTCGTGACAGAAATGCAAAACCTGTGAATCGGCTCTTCAGCATTGATGCACTTCATATTTATAGCGATATAACCGATAAACCGTTCTTTTCAGACAAGCGGGCTGACATTCTGCAAAAAGTCGGGGTGAACGTTGTGGACAATAACGTTTGCAAAGAGTGGTACGCGAGTCAGGGCAAAAGGACACGAGTTGGGCCGTACCAAATGTGCGCAGGCCACGAGTCCGGTGGACGCGACGCCTGCTGGGTAAGCGCCTATTTCATATTGTAAAACAAAACAATGTCCTCTTTGCCGAACCGAAGGTGGTTCACTAAAGACAAACTGTTTTGGCCGCCATTAATGAACCACTGGCTTCAGCGAAGTTAGACTTCGAGATTCTATAGTTGATGGTGTTCACTGTATGATAACATAGGAATCCAGAGAAAAGACCTACAAGCGCGTCTTTTTGTTCTTTTTCGTTATACGACGGACGTATCTTACAATAGGAAATCAACAAAACGCGTAAGACATTTTCAAATACCCCCAGGAACAAAGTTTAATACTTAAATTACCTCACTGTTGCCAGTACAAGTTAGCGTATAGAGTTTCGGACTTGTAACCCTAAACGTACTCGATCCCTGTTCAACGAAGACCTACACTGTAAAAATAAATTGTACATTTAATGCACTGGAACATGAAATTTGCTAACGTTACTCATATTAATTAAACATTAATGTACCATACTTGTAAAATAAAAATACCAGATATTAAAATTAAAAATCTTTTGCTTGAAATTTACAAAAGTGTTAATGAAAAATACAAATTTTACTGTGAAATTGCAACGCACATGCGTTTGAAATTTCAGAAACGGTTTACGTAAAAAAGCTTCCAATAGTGTTCATTAATTTTCAAGCAAAATTTTTTTACAGTGTAAAATTTCCCAAGACGCAATCTTCGCAATGTGCTAAAAAAATCTGGAAAAATTCACAGATGTACCTTGAAGTGTTCTTTTTTTCATAAGGCAGAAGAAAATTTATTACGACCATCCCTATCGTTTCTGTGCTTAAAAGAAGGGCTTGAAGGGCTACGAGCCTGTACTTGTTCCAGCACCCATTAGTACCTACATTTTACCGCGTCAGGCAAGATTCGCCACTTTTTTCCTTCGACGCGAGACTATACGAAGTCTTTTCATCATACATGACTGACCTAGTTTTCATCACCCGATATAGCAACTATATTTCCATATCTATAGTGGAGGGCTCGTTAGAACGGAGTGCCCAAGATCGAGCGGATAGGTGGATGCGATATTCCGTTCCGATGTATTGGATTGTTGATCTGCATAAATGTTTTCGTTCCAGGCGGACAGCGGTGGCCCCTTAATGGTCGGAAGTCGTCTCGGCGCGGGTACGATGGTCGTGGGGGTCGTCTCGTCGGGAGTGGGATGCGGTAGACCACAACTTCCGGGCATATATACGAGGATCTCAGAATATATTCCCTGGATCACGCAACAGGCACTCTCGAAACGTTAAGCGAAATACGTTTTGAGGAGATGAAACCCTCGCACGGAATTAATCTGTGGGGCGCTCCCGATTCCTCCGGGGAAATTTCAACCCTGACGGGGTTAACTATGCACTACCGTCGAAGTCCATAACATCACCTCAAATGCGAGTATAGTGTAGGTCTTCGTTTCCTTCAAATCGTGTTTCCGATACTTTCCTTAAGGTGAAGTGAAAGTCTCGCAATGGAGCCAGAAGTGTGAGAGAGATAGCGGCGTTTGTTTTACGGTGGAGCGCGAGGGACAGGGACAGAAATGTGCTTCACTTCACCTTAATAGTACGCACAACGAAAAAAAGGTTTGGTAATATCAAACTAAGCTGCGGTTGCGGGTGGCGAAAGAAATATTTAG
This sequence comes from Ichneumon xanthorius, assembly GCA_917499995.1. Taxonomy (NCBI): domain Eukaryota; kingdom Metazoa; phylum Arthropoda; class Insecta; order Hymenoptera; family Ichneumonidae; genus Ichneumon; species Ichneumon xanthorius. The sequence goes on along the minus strand of OU824205.1, from coordinate 9,996,001 downwards.
TTGATTGAACGAATATTTAGTTGCTTCAACAGATAGTTACATGGATTTAACAAACATTTTATTCAATCGACCAAATATTTCTTTCGCCAACCGCAGCTTAGTTTGATATTACCAAACCTTTTTTTCGGTGCATGAAGTCGGCACGGAACACTATGCATGGAGTGAAGGTTTAACGAAACGACAACAACGCGTGTGATATTTGCCATATAAGAAATTCGCACCCGAGATTTTCGATGTATAATCTTCACCGACTTTGTAGAGCTTGAATTCATAGTAGGGAAATAAGAGCCACTATGGTCGCGGCAATTAGGGATGCAAGAACAGATAATCTACGTATTATCATAACTTAATCGTTGCAAAGGGCAATAAAAATTCCTCTGCATCCGATAAACAAATTGCCATCTTTCTAGTCAATTGTACTGATATTTAATGACATCATCCATTGTCAATGTTAATGAGAATATATTATTGTAGTATAGTAGTTATAGTATGGAATATTGTAAGAATATTTATGGATGAGCGTATTATAAGAATGTAACCAATAATACTATATAAATGTTGACTAATAATAGTAAATAAATATTTATGCCTGTATAGAATAGAGTATATATTTGTCTTTCGTGTAATTAGCAGTTCCGCAATTCAAGAACGCGAAAAAATATCAATATATTTATTATGTCAAACTTATCTTTATAGGTTAAGTGTCAAATTCGTGTCAAATTCACTAACTAGAATACCGACTGGACATCTGGCAATGCAAAAATATAGTTGATTAAAAAGTGTTTCCCTCTTCGAGCTTTGTTGCCAATTCGTTACCGATTTGTTTTGCGTGTATTAGCGATAAGATCGCAATGAGAAGTATCGACGCGACAGAAATATTAACCGAAGAAAATTGCGTGCGAATTTCGAAGTATCGTCGATGAGAAGATGGACCGACGGGGGAAATGGCGACATTCATCAAAGTCCTTGGGAAAAGTGCATGATCCATTATCGTCACTTCCAGTGTCTGGTACAGCGAGCCCCGATCCATAATAACTACCGTTTCATCCATAAATCCATCAACCGATCCACGAACCAAAGTTTCCGGGCGTCGAAAGCTCTCCGGCTATGTCGCTCGAGCGTATGAAAAGTTACACCGATATAGACATAGAGGGCTGGGGGAAAAAGAGTCGAGAAATGAAAAGGGGCGATAGATGTAACCCTTTTTATTAGAACATCGATCTCACGTAGTTAAACACGTCTCTCCAAGTTTTCGCTCGGGTGAGTAGTGCAGAAACACTGGTTGTCGTTACTATTAGCATTTCACATTTCCTTTATTTCGTCTCCCACTTTCACGTTGACGATTCGATGCATCTAATCATATCGTTCGAAAAAAAATCCAAATAAATTAGACGCAGTATACTTTTCCATTTCTCGAAATAATTCAGGACGCGTCCTATGAGAAGTTCAAGTATCGACAATTTTACGGATTCCAAAGCAACCGAAACATCGATCAGTCGTAATGAGTCATTTCTCATCGGGTAAATTTCACTATCATTAAAATCGTTGGTTCCATTCTTGTTATCATTTCCAAAATGGTGACTCCCCGCCGTTTTTCATAATATATCTTTGTCTCATATTTTGTTTCACTTCAGAGAACAAATTTTGCGTCCTGATCACGCGTAAACAACGCTATCGCGGTAACTCGTTTGTGTGCAGTTGCATATATTTTGCCTTCCCTCTTGTTTCGCCAAGTGTCCGTGCATAAGCAAGCGAGCAGAGACAAGAGCGCTAAGTTTTTTAATCGCTTTTCTCGCTGACAGTGAAGCTCACCGAAGTTACGACCATTTGTCGGTGTACATCTTCTCGCCACCACTACCACCACTCAGGAAAGTTGTTTGCCCCCGCGGAGTAACATTCTACTCGGCTCGCGAGCTCGCAGTTTAAATTGGTAAAGTTTCAAGTTATAACGCTTACCTGAGGTGGTTGAGGTATTACCTACATCAACCACCTACATACTAGGTACACAGACGCGTAATACAAGGTTCGTCCCATCGTAAAATCTCCGGGACTAACCCGATGCAAGAACCCTTATAGTAGCTTCGTGACTGTATCTGTAATCCTCCTCAACGAAAACTGTTAGTTCATCATCTACTCCCGAGCCGAATCGAATTTCAGTTAATTATCCACAGCTTCACGAGCTATCATATATAGAATATGTGTGGTATGCAGTGTATGCATTCCCAATCGAAGCTGGATTATTGTCCAAATCTATTCATATCTAATAAAGGAATGAAAATCAACAACCCCCATTGTATAGGAGATCATTTGGGTCTGGAAATGTCTCTCTATAATATATAAAAGTCTGGCCGCTGTTGCCTTGTCAAGAATGGGGGGGGGGGGGCAGTTTCACCATACGGAGAAGAAGGTTCCCTTCTATGAAGGTGACCGTTTTCTCGCTTATCGTAAGGGAAAAAGGTCAGCTTAATGATACGCGGAGCCTTTCCTCGTTTAGTGAAGCTGCCCCGCTCCACAGACTAAAATATTCTAAGGTCCCTTGGGTTGCTGCCTAAGCTTTGATTATTATTTTTAGTTTTTTGGAGACTATGCGAGCGCGCGAGCCACCCGAAGTACTAGTAATATTTATACATATTTTGGAAAGTCGTTTGTTTGGCCCAGTTTTCAGGAATCCAGACGATCTTCTTCTTCTTCATCCAATGATCGTTTCCCTGAGCCCAAGTACCATAATCCAGAGGATCCTCCTCAGGGCCCCTCAGATCCGGATAATACTAAGTCCCCCTAGGGACCTCCTAAGCCCTGATCGATTTCCCTATTATAATACTGTAACGATGCTGACACATGGTGACCGTTTTTTCCCCGGAAAAAAATTCCCTGACTTTTCACTGACTTTTCACTGACCAATAAAAAATGTTCCCTGACCAAACTTCTGACGATCGCAATTAAAAAAAATTAATTATTGAAATGAAAATGCCTAATTATGGGTATTAATATTTAATTCTATTTTTTTTTTTTTTTTTTCAAAATGTTCCCAATTTTTTTTAAGGCTCCCTTTTATGTACTTCGTATATATTTATAGAAGGACCAGCGACAATTTACTTTTTCCCTGACCAATTTTGAAATTCCCTGACTTTTCCCTGATTCCCTGACCAATATTTTTTTTCCCTGACTTTTCCCGGTTTTCCCGGTTTTCCCTGACCGCGGCCACCATGTGACACTAATTCTACAAACGAGCTGAATAATAATGCGGTACTGGGGCGGATATTATTAATGACAATCTCAGCTAATTAACTCATCGAGATCCGCCACACGCCCAATCGATACGACATTTCGGCTAAGACTCCGTTGTAAGTCTGTAGGATAGACGCAATGGGGAGCGGAACAGCTTTGATACCAGCATGCCATCTGTGAGCGTAAATGCGTGTCTCGGAACTTATACTTGCACAGTTGGTGGCGCTGCAGGGTGGTAGCGTGGGTGTGTTTAGCTTTTCATTTGTTGAAGACGGAACTTTGTAGAAAAAACTGTAGAAAATTGTTTGCTAGTGAAACCCGCTGGTGTTTTACTAGTGGGCAACGGCTCGTCACTTGCTTATCATTTCAAATGCCATGAGATAAAAGTTACGGTCATTTTACATGAAAAATAATTTTTACTGCAAATGACCTCACATGACGGTCACAAAACGGGCATTTGACGGGAGCCCAGAATAGTCATTTTACCGTACTGGGTCGCAGCCTACAAATTTTAAGATGCTACGTTTGAAAACTCGTCAGTCTGAAAAATGTTATATCGTTTCTCAGGCTTAAATATTAACAATCACGAGAGTAAGTCTGCGACTGGACAACATTATTGTAGCATGGGTTGCGGGCGAAATATTTTTCCCACGGCGAAGAAATACATAAGCTATAAATGGATAGTCCATTCATGTTCTGTATAGGAATTATTATGTATAAAGTAACAGCTTTCTGGGAAACTGTATGCCTGGAAAGTTTTCACTACGCATCCCGGTGAAGCTTTTTTTTTAAATCACCTTTTAATAATCCCCCTGCAACTGATGAACTGTTTGCAAAACTTTTGCCGTCTGCTATAAAGAAAGACCTTTAAAATGTTATTGCAGGTCAGGACTACCATATCTAACGTCAAATTTCCATTATTAAAAAATAATGCGAACAAAAAAAAAGTTTCTGATTCCTCAGAAACTTTTTTCAGAAACTCTATATGGATACTTAACTGGGTAATGAAAGTTTAATGCGCTACTTATTCAATTCTTTGTTCCATAAATACTTTTTCTTACAATCTCCTCGCTTTTCGCGCACGTTGGGGGTTATAAGTTACTCTCGTGTTATCCGTTATCGACACTATATTCATTCCTGCCATCTGTACGCCCTTGATAGCAGCCTGAAAATAATTTTGTTCAATGTTATTGAACGAACTATTACACAATTGTTAATCACTTTCATAGGTTTTTGCAATATTTCCTTGTTAATAAAGCTTTATTTTGTGACAAATGTTATTTTCAAAACTTTATACTCGAAAATGTCCACAAATCACATGTAGAAAAAATGTCCTGTGTAAATGTGTGTGTAAGTGTCCAAAAGAGCATGTTAATATGCTACTGGTCGTAAATTTCGAGCCATCGAACTTAAATTTCGTACACAAGTTGAAATATTCATGGATATTTGAGATGAATTTTTGTAAAAAAAATAATAGTGCTAGAATCCATATATTAAGATAAGATTTTGTTATCGACACAAAGTAGGTACGTTGATCCGATTGAATATTGGGGAATCTGAATACGATTCTTTTGCCTACAAAGTTTACTCTGTGTGGGCGCCAAGTAATGGCACGAAACCCTGTTTTTCATAGAAGTTTTGCATCCGAGTGTACATGGCATGAGGATGCTATGTGAAAATCTCGATTTTCACGCCTTTTTACTCACCATTCTTCCAGGTCCAATACCGCGCACCCGTACTCGAGCCATTTTAAAACCCTGGTCTAGAGCTTTCTGCGAAGGAAAAAACAAAATTCCATTAATTGGCTGAATATATATTTTGTGCAGGATTATATACTCGATTTTGTCAACCTTTGCATCAACATTCAGATGCAGATCGATATGAAAAAACTAATTCATCTAGACACAATCAAGGCGTCAGCACAGATTTTTTGAAGGGCACATTAAATCGAAACTCTACAAATATTTATAACAATTCGTGCTCCGCAATTTCGAGTGAATATCCGTACTTTTTGTATTTATAGTTATAACTATTTTCTTAAAAAATGTATAGGATTTTATAATGTGTTAAATCGTATTTTGGTTTTTATTATATTGAGAACTTCTGTTGGCTACGTCTCGATTATTTTTGTGATATAGCTGTTGTGCTATACACGGTCTGACTTTCTCAGTCACCTGCATTGTCGATAATGTGCCCATTGGTACATTATCGACAATGTAAGTATCTCTCAGACGAACTTAAGGACGACTCCGTCTAATATTCAATGTGAAGCTAAAGATGAGTTGTTCACGTACGCTACATATACTGATGGCAGTGGCCTGGGCTGCGATATTTGTTCCTTTCCTTGCATTCTTGAACCCTTCTGTTCCGCACGATTTCAACAATTTCAACACTCCTGTAATTAGATATTGAGAAATATCGCTTTTTTAAGGAATTTAGTATTGCGACACTACGGAAACTCTTGAGAATAAAATTCTACAAAAAAAATAATTAGTGTCTTGAAAGCATTCTATTATTGAGGTCAGACTAGACGTTATCTGTTTCGTTGTGCCTATCCGTATCTCGTGCGATACCTTTGTAATCCGTCACGGAGATAATCGTGTTGTTCGGCGTAGTCTTGATGTTGATGATGGGAATTTCCTTGAACGGAACTCCATTGAATAATTTGTTCTGTGTGTTTTGGTCAGGAAACATATTTCCTCTGCAAAAAAAAAAACAAAAACGTCACTTTTTGTAGAGAACATTACAGTAATTAAACAAAATGAAACTGAAGAAAATAATAAAGAAAAAACGGCGCATAGTCGCAAATAAGTTGCGTGTGGAGTGCTATTAACTTTTAAGAATTCTTTACCTAAAATAGATCCAATTTGCAATTTTTTTAGGTAATGTAAAAAAGCGTAAATATAAAAAAATTATTACATAATGTTTATACTGAAATTAATAACAGTGTTATGTTTAGTCATGAGACTTTAAATTTGTTTAGGTTAGGTATTTAGTCAATTCCTTAGGTTAACCCGACAAAATCACGAACTTAAGTATAAACGTAATTTATATAAATATATTAAAATTGACTTACTTGGTGACGATCGTATCAATGTCAACAAGTTTTTCGCCCTCAGTTCCTTCGTCCGGTTTTATCACCGATGAAGTCATATTTTTTTTATTATCGAGCTTTTGTAACTTTGAGGTTGTGTGTAGATGTTTTATCGGAAGGTTTGCCGCAACGGGTACACACGATTTTACCGCATTATAGCAGTTTGCCTCTGCCAGAGGAACCCTCAATAACTTCAAAACCGAACGCAACATTATTCTGTTGATATTTGGCGCAGCTCAAAACAGCAAAAAAACTTTTTTTCACTTCCTCCCCTGCACCGGTTATCGCTCCCTCGCGAGAGCATGTGCCGCCATTCCGAGGAATCAGCTGCTTTCGAGGCGCCGGGCCGCTTCAGAAATCACAGCACGGTATTATCGACAGGTCACCGCACTCCCCGGACAAAAGCGTGCCACGACTGAATTCAACATGGCGACCAGCTCGGGCCTGTTTTATCTACGCGCATGCGCAACGCGTGCGTTCTCCACTCAACGATTACAACCGAATCCAAATCATCTGTTTATTATTTCATAAAATAAACGGAAACTAAACAAATAAACGTAATTGCTAAATTCGACGTTTGAAAGTAGGCTTAAAAAAGTAGCAGCACTATTCAATAAGCGATTGAATATATTATTCCAATTTAGCAGGAAATATTTTGAAAACCTTTCAGAAATATTTCCAATCAATCAAATGCTCCAAAATATTTCGAAAATATTTCCGAAATATACTTCATTTATTATAGAAATGAAGTATTGAATGAAGTATTCTTTTATTATAGAAATCTTTCAATACATCTGAAATATTTCTGAAATGGTGAAAAAAATTTTATCCAAAGTATAATATCCATTATTGTTATCCAAAGTAAGTTTCTGAACGGATCCCTGCGGAAGTATAAAAAATTAAACGGAAATTTATTTCCATGAAATTATAGTTTTTTTTAGCATTTTCGTGCAAACATGTTCTCTTTGGTCTAAAATGTCGCAATATCAAATTTAGAAGAAAAAAAAATCCGGCCGGGTGACTATAAAATGGCCGAAAGGCGAGTCCCTACGCAGCTGAATTGATTTTGTACGATTGTATTTATTATCGACGACATTAAAGGGAGGAGGCGCTTTTGCATCTCATATTTCTTTTCTTAGTTATCTCTCCGGTGTCATCCGATCTACTTTATCTACGGTGTGCTGCAATGCTGTGTCGCGCCGGTCGCGCCCTAGAGATACGACGTCGGATGAGTATGCGAGCGTGTGATACGTGATAGGACTGAAACGTAGCACTCAGTCATTTAACCGGTTAAATAGCACGGTAAACAACTAGTTCATTAAATGCGGCTAAGAACGACATTTTAATGACCGGCAATTTGTCGATCATAATAACTAATAAATTTTCGTATATAAATATATATATTTTTTTATAACAAATATAATGTCTCGGGAGTATTTAAAAGCGGGAATTTAAAATGCCACAGTCGGCAAAAAAAACACCTTCCACTATTTTCTCCAAGACTGTTGATGTTTCGAAAAAAAAACAAACAAATCCTATACAAATCCATAAGGATGTCTATGTTCGTATGGATTTTCGTCACAATTTTTATTTCCTTCGAGAAGAAGAAAATAATGTTGAGCAACTTCGGCCCAGTATTGACTGCCGATATTTGACCTACGTTGAATAAAAAATATTAATAAACTATAAAAAAAAGGAGATCAATCGATTCGAATGGTTTTATTATTTAAAAGTGCTTCTTGACTGTTTTTTACCTGCAGTACTGCAATGGTGACAGCCGACTTTCCCTAAACATTGTTAATTACAGTATGAATAAAAGTACTAAAATAATAAAACTTAGATAAAACGAAGCAATCGATAAATAAATATAGTCACTCCGTATAGGCCATCAGGTCCACCGCTGAACGGCCGTGAACCGACAGCCGAGTGCGTCATCCCTTTGCCAAACTTTGAACGCAATTATCTCGAAGCATGGCTTTCAAAATCGGTGTTCCAAATATCTTGGAAACGGCTCGACCGATTCCCTTCAAATTTCAAAACGAGATTGTTTGATAGTTTTTCTCGCTGACCACGCAAAATTTACTACAAAATTACTAATAAATTCATTTGTCGTACAACCGAGAAGAATACGAAATCCCGCACTTGAGGACATTTTCTCAGAATTCCTATGGATATTATCACGAAGTAAGCACCATCAACTATAGAATATTGAAACCTGCTTCCGTCGAACCCAGTGGTTCATTAATAGCAACCAATACCAATGTATTGGAATTCCGTGACATGAAACTTCCGTTTGTTCGACGGAACAGTGAAATTGAGTATAATTCGTTTAATCGTGAACCTTCTGCAGTAAAATTAGAGTAAGCCATTACCTTCATTTATTTAAACAGTCCGCTTACGTAGCTGGTAGGAGAAATACACAGAAACAGCGTTGCGGTCTATTCAACGCACGATCAGTAATTTAACTTAAGCTTCCGGAATCTTAGAACTTCTTAGAATTTTTTTTTTTTACATGCATAGGTTCAGAGTGTGCCGAAGCCGTCCCGACCCGGTAACGATACAGGAAGCCTCGCTGTAACAGTTAATGAACTTACTCCTGCAACCACCGTTTTATGTTGGTTTGTTTGTGTTCTGGCTCCGAATTAAGATACACTAAATATTCGTGCCGAGTCTCGCGAATTTAAGAAAAGTATAAACTCGTGTCCTCGAGATCTTTTCGGGATACACTGAGAAAAAATTACATAGTTAAAGCAGCAACACTGACTTTTTACCATAAAAAATAGATAGACAGATAGACAAGCGCCATGTAAAGTAGCGATATTAGCGCGATATTTGCTACATGTGCGGCACATGTCGCAATTATTGCGCCAACTGCTACTGTTCGTGCCGATTGTCTATCAGGGCATTTTATAGTTACGATAATAACAAAAAAATCGTGGATGCAACAATAGTTATCGTTTAACCAATTGAATATATACTATCAGAAAGTATCTGTATAGGGTAAAAGTGGGGAATATGGCCCGGTCCATATGTCATTGATTTACGTGTTAATCGAGGTGGACCATATTCACCACTTTTACCCTAGATGTTCTCCTTGGGAACTATTCCTGATGGTAGAAAACAGTTTATTTTTCTCATTGTACATTCGTTCTTGTTGTTGCGTAAATAATGTGTCATGTGCAATTGTGTGTCGATGCGTAGCACGTTTTGCTGCTTTTGGCTATTGGTGATGGTGGTGATGATTGCTTCGTGCTGAAAGAGCTTCCGCCGCTCGCTGTCTCTATCTACATTTAATAGTTGGTCGAGCGTGAGAGGCCGACAAGGCAGTCCGACTTAGTTCTCTCGCTCCCATGTGTGTAGTTCTCACGGCTTCGTGTATTGTTCCAGCGCGCGTTTCTCGTTATTTCGCTCTCTCGTATTCCTAAGAGACATACGCTGCGTCTCCGATATCGTATCGATTCCCATGATTAGTGCTCGCGCGTTAAAAATGACGATTTTTCTGACACAAATAATCCTGTTTTCCGTGCTACCTTGGTGAAAATAATTCTCTGAATATGTCTGAAAATTTTTCTGAACGTCTTGGAAAATTTATCAGAAATTTCTCTGAAAAGTACTCTAAATTTCTCAGTCTTCGCACTTTGAAGAGAAAGTCAAAGATTTTCTGAATCTTAATATTCCTGATTGTTCTGAAAATCTCTGATTTTCTTTGCCGTTTTCTCTTAATACCTTTGAACTTTGTTGCTTTTCTCTGACTAGTAATTTTCTATATACACGAACATTTTTCTGAAAATTTAAATTTTCACGGATTTAGAGCGAGTAACAGAATGCGTAGATCTTAGACAAAACTCGTATTTCCTCTTAACGTACTTCATTTAAAAAAATCAGTTTTCCATAATTCTTCGGAAAATAGGGGATAGCGGGGTAAAATGGCACAGCGGAGAAAAACAGGATAATGAGACAAAACCCAATTTTCCAATAACTTTTGAATGGTGGCGATGGTGGTCCGTGGGGCAAAATGGTTGGAAAATTGAGTTTTGCCCTCTCACTGTCCCGTTTTGCCCCACTGTCCCATTTTGCCCCGCTCTCCCCTCCACTCCACTCCAAATTTCTCTGATAAATTGTGGCTGCCGTTTGTGCCGCGAAAATGGTAGAAACATTGAACAAATAGCAGAGAAACTCAGAGAAAATTTTTGGAAATTCTCTGAAAATCACTGAAACTGTCCGGTTCAAGTTTTTTAGACAAATGGTCAGGGAAATATTTTCACCATATTACGTATGGTGAAACCATAAGTGACCTTGTTCTGTTATGGTTTGAGATATTTAATGATTAACCATCCGATTTACTGAGTCCGTCAGTAACTAGAATAATTCGCTCCCTTAATTCGTTTTCGCTCCCGCGGTTATAGCCGGGCGGCGCGGTCGCCGTTATGACGCTTGTTACATTCGAGCGTGGGACACCGATAATTTCCATCTTCGTTATTTCGTCTCGCCGCGATTCGCGGCACTCGTCGCTTTTCGCCAATATTTCGATTTTCACGGTCTCGTTGGGATTCGTGTTTTTGCCGTTCTCGTTATCGCTTTCGAATGAAATTAAATTATTTACCAGCAAACGATTGCGAACCTCTCTGCCACGACCTACAGTCTGAGCGGCATTTCCGCGACCGTTCTCGCTCGTCCCCGTGCATGCAGTTCCGATCTCAGTCGCGCGCCCGCCATTTTTTTTTTTTTTTTTTTTTTAAGTAATGTTTATTTCTTTGTACTTATCATAGTAAGCATAAGTTACATGGTGGAAAAAAATACATACAAAAAGACCAAACAATAAGGGTAATATATGGCGCTTGCCCATGTGGGAATGAGTCTTACAACCAGGACTGTTTTCTGTAACTTAAAAGTGATACAATCGAAGAAAGAGAAATGGCTAGCAGTGTATGAGAAATATTTTGGTATCTCGGTGCGTCTCGGCAGACAGCTGAACAGAGGGGAAACAGTGGGTCGCGCGACCCCCAAAACTTCAGTTCTTCGGTTCTTCCGTTCTTCTTGATGAGTTCAGTTCGCTCCACTGGATTCTCCGTTCATACCGGTTTGTTTATTCCGATGAAGTCAAAAAGTGAGTGACGTTCGTCGGTCGCAGATGCATGCACGAGGTTGGCGTACCGATTGTCTGTTCTCGAAATGTTCGTTTGAGTTACCGAAAAAAAAATCTCGGATGCTCCGAAACGGCGGGCGCTGTGGGTCTGGTGCACTATCGCTCTCGCGTGCAGTTGACCCGTGCCTAGTCGGTCGAGCACAGTCGACTCGATACATTATTCTCCGATGCCCCTAAGTGACGTGGTCTGTTGACCGGGTGTACAGTCCAACTTGTGTCCGGTTGATCCGTGATGTATTGTCGGTGTACAGTGGGCTCAGTGGACAGTGGACGGGTACTCAGCAGAATCCAACCCGATTTGATCGGATAAGAAAAATGGTCAAATCTGACCATATTTGGACAAAGAGTGACCAGATGTGACCCGATATATTTGACCGTACAGTACACGACCGCGTTTCCCGATCCTCGGGAGCCAATCCAATTAAGCACGACCGCGTAAGTTGGATACCCCACTACCTGCCGAAGTATCTGCCCACCGTCCCTTTCCATACGCAAAAATTATAGGAATTACAGCAGCGACGATGTCATTCGCAGGTAGCAAAAGGGAAGGAGTCGTTTGTTTCCCCACCAAGCAGGTAACGGACCTTGAGAAGGGGCCGGATTGGACTTACGCGGTCGTCATTTTCGGAAATACGCGGTCGTTCGGAATTATGCGGTTGGGAGAAACGCGGTCGTGTACTGTATATGGACAAATCTGAGCGGTCGGAATTATTAGCAAGGAATTGTTAGCAAGGGATTATTAGCAAGGAATTATTAACAAGGAATTATTATCAAGACATTATTAGCAAGGATGTATAATTAGCAAGGAAATATTAGCAAGGAATTATTAACAAGGAATTATTAACAAGGAATTGTTAGCAAGGAATTATTAACAAGGAATTATTAACAAGGAATTATTAACAAGGAATTATTAACAAGGAATTATTAACAAGGAATTATTAACAAGGAATTATTAACAAGGAATTATTAACAAGGAATTGTTAACAAGGAATTGTTAACAAGGAATTGTTAGCAAGGAATTATTAGCAAGGAATTATTAGCAAAGAATTATTAGCAAGCAATTATTAGCAAGCAATTATTAACAAGGAATTATTAGCAAAGAATTATTAGCAAAGAATTATTAGCAAAGAATTATTAGCAAAGAATTATTAGCAAGCAATTATTAACAAGGAATTATTAGCAAGCAATTATTCGCAAGGAATTATTAACAAGGAATTATTAACAAAACATTATTCTGTCAACGACATTGAAAAATTGCTTTAAATGGTGGTTTTTAACTTTAAACAACTTTTCCCGATATTTGTGATGAAAAAATTAAAAGTTTTTTGCTGTTGAAAAAATTAAAAGTAACGATGGAAAAGAGCGTTCCACGGGAATCGAGTCCGGACAGCCAGTGCATTAATATTGAACGATTACCACTCAATCACACTCGTTTTGGTGATGGAATATAGAGTTAACTACACGGAAAAGAGAGTACTGTAATAATTGCTACATGCTGTGTAGCAAACTGTGGTACACTGCCATTTGCGCGAACCAGCGCTCGAACAATACCCAGTCGGAGCGTACTGTTCGGTGTTGAGTACTGAGGTGTGATGTGGCGAATGAATGATATGTCTAAACGTTAATTGAATTTACACGATACAAAGTGATGTAGCAGTGAACGATTGCCCATAACTCGTGGGACGTAAAGTTCGAGTTCATATGACGATATTTTTTTTCTCGTCAGCCACTAGTCTGGCAAAAAAAAAACTTTACTTACAGTAACGCAAGTTCAAGTCCATATGACGCTATTTTTTTCTCGTCAGCCACAGGTCTGACAAAAAATACTACTCACAGTAACGTTTACTGAGCAATCTCGCCCGCGAAATTCTCTACGTGCATAGCGAACGTACCCAGATTTGCACATTTTCATTTTCCAACACTGTACGGTGGTGTCTCATTTTTTTTTATCGCCGCAATTTCCGGAAAATTCTCTCCGCATAGAATGTAGCAAATATCGGCTGACTCTTTGGGAGCGTTTTTCTCTGCTATTTTTCGCTAGCAGACATGTAATGTTTACTCTGACCGAAAATTCATCTATAAACACATCATTTTTTTTACCGTGCACCCAGAAAAAAAATGTATTTGACGGCCACCGTTTATTTGGTTCAAGTAAACGGTGGCCGTCAAATAAATTTTATTTCTGGGTGTGATGAATTTTCATAGTAAAAAAGGCGGAAACGATGTGCAAATTACTTTGCACTTTTGGAGAAAATTATGCGCCATACGATTAACAACGAAACGGCTATGAGCAATTATTTTGCATCTGTTTTCATAATTTTCCCATAATATTTCAACTTGACATTCTTAACATATTGGTGTTTGTGAAAATGCAAAACGGACGATTTTTTCATCTACTTGATAGGGTCGCCCTGTACTGTTCACCCTGCAATATCGAGGTTAATATAAGATAGTGGAATTCTCATCACACCTCCACAACACGCTCACTGAGCTGGTTGCAAACACCGGAGCGTTTCAATACCTGGCTGGCAACCACGAGAAGATATACGCGGTAGTTTGCTTTTAATCGCTGGAATTCGACTTGCCAAAAATCCAACGAAAAGTGAAACTTTGGTGTCGAAACCTACGAATGCAGCGCACGAGATATTAGATAAACAAACGATCAACTTGAAAATCGATTATCTACTAAAATAACCGGCCAATGCATTCAAATCGGGGAAAAATGGAAAAAAGCGAAATCAATGATTCATTTATGTTTATCCGTGGAATAAAGTCAAAGAGAACTTTCAACCTCTTAAAACCGTTCCACTGTTTACGGAAGGCAGCCAAGCTTCTGTTTCGAGTTAATAGTAAATATCCGCCGATGGCGAAGTCCGACGAAACGTGTTATCGGAGGAAACAAACTATGAGGATCCGACCGATGTCAATAAAAAAAATATCTGATTTGCCATTCGTCTATCATTTGTAAGTGTGAATTGAGTTGCACGAGGATTTATCGTGAGCAAAATTCATCTTTAATGGTTCTCATTTATCGCGAATGGGGAAACCGTGATAAAAGTGAATAGCCCAAAGCTATTTACGTATTATTAATTAACTACTTGCAATAACAGAGAAAAACATTTGATCAAAGCTCAGTGCGAAAGTAGTTGTTAATTAATAGGCACGATATACAAAAACGGTCGTACACAACTACACACTAAAAAATAATTTCGTAAAACCCCAATACGAAGTTTCGTAAAAATAATTTCGTTAAATAAGTGACAAACTCGTTGAATTCACAAACTTGGTCATTTATTTACGGTGTTATTAACAAGTTTAGTTGGTACTTTTGTTTGTAAAACTAGAGACGGATGGTGCGATCGCAACATTGATAAATAAAGAATTATCGACGTTTGTCGACTTTAAGTTGTAACAAGTACAAACTTTTTTACTGTGTATTCGTACCTACCAGGGATGTAAACATGATTAATAAAATGGTAGAGGATTAGAAAATATAGGACGGAATTTCATTCCAATTGACTGATGCCGCGTTAGGAGGAGGAGGAGGAGGAGAGGGGGGGGGGGATTGATGGATGTTCAGGTCACATAACTTCGCTCTATTAAAAAATCGTCTATTGGTCTCCAGGTCCTTCGCGACCACCGCACTCCCCCTCTTTAGTTGACCTCTGCAACTCGGACACATCATCCTTATCAGAATCACGCAACGTTTCAGAAAAACCGGACTCCTCTAAAATTTAAAGCATAAACCGACCATAGCCCCGAATAATCGATGGTGAACTTCCTTCGACTCTACCCATCAAAATAAATCAATACTGCGACCGATGGTGCGATCGCAAGATTGATAAATAAAAAATTGTCAACAATTGTCGACAACAAGTTGTTGTAAAAAGAACAAACTTTATTTACTGTGTATTCGACCCACTAGGGATGTAAACTTGATGAATAAAATGGTCGAGGATTAGAAAATATAAAACAGAATTTCATTCGAATTGACTGATGGGGCATTAAGGGGGGGGGGGGGGGAATTGATAGATGTTCGGGCCACATAACTTCGCTCTATTAAAAAATCGTCCATTGGTCTCCAGGTCCTTCCCGACCCCAAAATTCCCCCCGCTTTACTTGACCTCTGCAACTCGGACACATCATCCTTATCAGAATCAAGCAACCTTTAAAAAAAAAACCTGACTCCTCTAAACTTTAAAGCACACCGACCATAGCCCCTTCATAATCGGCGTTGAACTTCCGTCGACTCCACCCATCAAAATAAACCGATACAGCGATCGGAAGATTGATAAATAAAAAATTGTCAACGATTGTCGACAACAAGTTGTTGTAAGAAGAACAAACTTTATTTACTGTGTATTCGACCCACTAGGGATGTAAACTTGATGAATAAAATGTTCGAGGATTACAAAATATAGAACAGAATTTCATTCGAATTGACTGATGGGGCATTAGGGGGGGGGGGGGGGGGGGGGGGATTCATGGATGTTCGGGCCACATAACTTCGCTCCATAAAAAAATCGCCCATTGGTCTCCAGGTCCTTCCGGACCCCAAAACTCCCCCGCTTCACTTGACCTCTGCATCTCGGACACATCATCCTTATCAGAATCAAGAAACCTTAAAAAAAAAAAAAACCTGACTCCTCTAAAATTTAAAGCACACCGACCATAGCCCCTTCATAATCGGTGTCGAACCTCCTTCGACTCTACCCATCAAAATAAACCGGTACTGCGACGGATGGGCTCTCGCGCCCATCCGGTCGGGGTCGTCCTGATGGACGCTGAGGAATCCTTCCTCCGATTGCCCGAACGAGAATAGCTCTACCCTATCGGTAGTCGCACTTTAAACCTATTTCCCTCTCGCTCGGTACCATCCGACCTTCTATACATATCGGCTTCCACAACCCCCATCTTCCCCACCAACACACAGACGTCCAACTTCTCCTTTCTTCCATCTCTGTTTGCCGTGAGCGCGCGCTACCCTCACACCCCCATCTTCGTGAATTCCCGGGATCAATGCGTCGGTGCGCCAAAACGCCTGCGCTGCCCTCGATCCCCCACCACGTCCTCCCGCTGCTCTTGTATATGGAACTATCCCACATAGCGCCCCCCCCCCCGCCCCCCAACCCCCCGCCCCCTCGAGATCACCAAGCAGCAGCAGTGGCACCCACAGCAGCACCAGCAGCCGCCACCACCGCCGCCGTCGCCACCGGCGCCAACCATCCCCCGTTATGCGATCCGCAGAAACTCTCTGATACCCAACGCGCCTGTGCAGGCGTGGCGGCGCCGAGGCGCAAGAAAAGTCCACGATCTGCTCTAGGGTCTCGAAGGGCTCGTGCCCGATTGCCTGACCTTACACGCAGAAAAACCGCGACCATTTTTGTCCCCGGTTCCTATATATGATGGATCGAGTTATCGCACGATTATGTTGAGAACGGGGCCTCGTCGTCACGAATTATCGGGCCATTGCGGGATACAAGTGATTGTTTGGAGAATTTCAGTGGTCGAAGCCAACTCCCCGAGAGTTCCATCGCATCGTTCGAGAGTGTCAAAGTGGGAGAGTCTAGTGAGATAGGAAAAGAAGGGGGGTACCGAGTGCAACGAGCTACACCACGGACACCAACACCGGGATAAGGCGGAGGGAAATCCCCCGAGCGGATACCAGTCAATGGGCTGGATGTAATATATTGTATGGCTACTGTAGATTCGTGCCTGGAAGTCACTCAACGTCGCGATATCATTTGCAAAAGATCGGACCAACGGCGAGAGAATCCGTGATTCCTTGCCCGGCGTTGTCAATGACTGTTTCGGCTGTGGGTGAGGTATCGGGGAAACTCGTGTGTCTCGGGAGTTGAGCGTCGGTGGTGCGCCTACAACGGCTCAGGATCTGGATGACCTTAAAGGGGAGTCGCGATGTATGGCTGCGATTTTTTCGTAGTGGTGGTTTGAGTGAGATTGGAAGTTTGTCCCGCGCAACCTGAGAGTGTCGAGTGTCGAGTGCTTGGTGGCGAATATTCCTGTGCTATCGGTAACCCCTTTTTCGCGGTCCCCGTCTCTGGCTTGCCCGATTGCCGTCGGTCTACTTCACCCTCTTCGACCTATCGTCGTCCCGGCCGTCTCCGTGAAGTCGGCACAACGCGGAATCGGAAGTGGTTGGACTACGTCGGATAAAGTTGGGAGATCATGCGTCTCTCGCCGGTAACCTCGGCACTGACGGACTAAAGTTACAACCGGAAGACACCAACTGGGAGCACCGATACCGACCCACGAAGAAGCGTCGCTCGTCCCCACAGGAAACCGACCACATTCCTCGAAGATTGAATACCGGCAGACCGACGAACTGCCGTTTAACACTGCACGCCCTGAAAGTGAGTTCCCAAGTCTGCGAATCAAATATTTCAGTGTCAAAGATTACAATCCGAGAAAATCTAGCCTCAAGACGATCGGCCAAGGTTAGTTGAGAAGTAGTTCATCTCGATTGGCGCCTCCTGCATATTGCAGACCTTTGGAAATAGAATTGGAACGAGATTATTTTTTATTCCGCGCTCCCGTGCACTTGAGCCAGGCTTAATGTAAACCTCGGAGCTCGCACGTCTGATTTTGGTGAGATCGGAATTCGATATGACCGGCGGGTGTCTGTTTATAGCGTGACGGTAACTTTAATAGCTTGTCGCACACTTCATCGGTGCTTGTTCAGAGCAGATTCTCATTTTTTTTTAATGCGTCTCTAAGATATCATTTGATTGATATCTTAGAGCGACGATATTTTGATTTCATGAATCAGAAATATTAATGGAGACGTTTGAGAACCAATTTCACTTGGGTTTTGATTTCTCCCCAAAAAATTGTAACATTCTTCATTGGAAGATCGTGATTTAGAATGTGCTGCTAGCATTGATATCAGATTCTTCCCAAAACAAGGCAAATTGTTCTACGAATCTTTTTTGATGTTCGAATACTTCGAGGCAAAATGATTTCTTACGTCTCATAAAAGTTCAGTGACTTTGAGAATTCTTGCTTTATTGACGGATGTTTACAGAACTGGGAAACTGTTGTGGAAATGCCATTGACTTAGACCGTACGCGCTGCGAAGGGTGTTCCTATGCTGGCTGTTATACCTCACATCGGGTCACGCAAATGAGGAACGTAGACGTTAACCACGGTCAACGTCTACGTCAACTGTTGTTAATTTAGCTTGATCGTACAAACCCTACTTAACCCAGAAAAAAAAAAAATTTGGCGGCGACCGTTTATTAAGATTAAGTAAAATATTTATTTGATTTAAATAAATATTTATTTTAATTAAGTAAATAGTTACTTAAATGAAATAAATATTTATTTAAATCAAATAAATATTTTACTTAATCTTAATAAACGGTGGTCGTCAAAAATTTTTTTTTCTGGGTGTTGATTTACGCTCCGCGCCTAATCAAAGTTTTGTATTTGCTTTAATCGAATCTCTCCATTGAGACTCTTTATCGATTAATTGTGCAGTATTCTTCAGATCAAAAAAGATCCTTGAGATAACTCCAACGACCCTCATTATCCCCAAGAGAACCATAACAAACAATACTCCGGTCCCAGTTTTGTTTCTCTAAAAATGCATCTCTTCTTTTAGTCCTCCTAAAGTAGTTTTTCTGCCAGGATAAAAAAAAACATTCTCAATACGACAGAACATGCAATCTTAAATTTTCCTCGATTCCGATCCGATTTCGAATTCACATCCGGAAAAATGCTCCGTCGAAAGAAACTCATCTTCCCTCTCCGTACGCAACGATTTTAGTTTCCTGCCTGTTCGTATAAATCGTAAAAAAAATTCAGCATTTCGAATCTTACGTACAAACGTAAAATTTGATCGTCGATGCTTATCGATAGGAAAAACATCCGCGACTCTCTCTCATCCCTGCCAGCGCCGTGGCATCAACGACGTATATAGAATTCTATAAACATCGCCGCTGTGTCGGTGACAAGACGAGGATTGTACTTATCGAACGGGTGTATACTGCATGCAACGTGCTATACTCATATAACGGTACATTTCAATTATGTAAAGTATAGCATGCCAAAGTGGCTTTTACTTGTAACCATTCGCCGTCTCATTCTCCACTGTCTGTCGCGGGGTTCGCGCACACTTGCTTTTCTCTTCTACGGGGCAGTGATATATCGCTTTCCACCGGCACGGATTTCATGCAAATCCGAGAAATCGTGAAAGTAGTATTTCGCGAGGTATTTCGCATGTGGCTGGTTATATCACGATTTTAGGGCACCTCCTACGCGAAGGAGGAGGAAAAGTTGGGGTGACGAACGAGGATATTATACCTACTGCCTAAATTCTTTCAACTCCGCTAGCGTCGCCCCTACCTCGACGCCCCCCCACCCCACCCCACCCCACCCCCGCCGTGGCCCAGCGTTAACGCATCAGAAACGCTTGAAGAGCCGACGGTTCGTGACCGCGTTAATTTTACGAGGGTCCAACCTTTCCCCTGTATCAGACTGACCCAAGGGATGCGTTCCACTCAACTTATTGCAAAGTTACTCCCCATAACACAAGAGACAAAAGACCATGATATACACGACTTTATGGTTCTTGTTAAATGGTATACAAAAATGTTTTGGTGTGATCATCGACCATGCACCGCCATTTTTCTTGTTATTAGATATTAATATTAACGTTAATATTAACATTAATATTAACATAAATATTAACATTAATATTAACAGTAATATTAACATTAATATTAACATTAATATTAACATAAATATTAACATTAATATTAACAGTAATATTAACATTAATATTAACATTCGATACACCGGTTACTTTGTACTGACCGAAGTAAGTCCTCGATAGATCAATGGCATAAGGCAACAATCCTATCTGGAAATTAAACTATAAAGTTCCCCTTAGGATCCTCCTCGGCCTTACCCGATCCTTCTGTCTGAAAGGGTAATTGAACTGATCCGTTGGTTCAACGGTGCTTCCGTTGGTTCAACTTTTCGATTGGCTATCGTGTACTGTTTGATGTACCGATTGCAATGGTTAATTAATTTTAAGCGCGTAGAATAAATGTACCCAACCTACAAACCTGTTAGTAACAATTAGAGTTAGTGTGATATGGAGTCAATATCTGTACAGAGTCCCCTGTAACTCAGTACAAATCTCGACTCAACGAACGCAAACGATTTTGGTTCCTCAGAGGAAGTTTTGTTTTTGTTTTATAAAAAAAACATTTTCGAAATTTTCATATAGATATACTTTGAATGTTCCTTAACAACGAAAAAATCACGATTGCGACAAAATTCTGGATGAATGTGTGTCCACCATATCTCCTAAATTCATGCCTTTAATTATAATAATTCAGGATCGGGTTTATTAATCGGATTGAAATTAAGCGTCTGCGTTTCTTGTAAGTCAATTTTTGAAAAGAAGTGTATTTGGTCTGTATTTTTCGCAAATTTTTAGTCACGGGGCTGATATTTTCCAAATCATTTTCGTTATTGAATTTGGTAAGAATGGGATGTTGAGACGTTTTAAAGTTTGTCTCTTGCTCTGTAACTCTTATAATGTTTCTTACCTATTCACCTAAAAATTGGTCCACAAGTAGACCTCTTATCGTTTTTTTTATTTGTATAGTTTGCTTGCGATTAATTCAAGTAGCAGATTGCAAAATAATGCAGATGCAGCACTCCTTTGACTTTATAACTGGTTGAACCCTCCTTAAAATAGATGTCATACCGCCTTCAGCGGACCAGAATAGGTTGCCCGAGCAAAAATTCATTCACGCTAGATTATTTATAACGCTACTGTAAGAAAGTGAAAACAGTTGTCCTTATGGTAAAGATGTATGGGTACATTATTAAGTAGGAAAATACGTTCAAAATACTGATTATTATTAACACCAGTTCTGTGATCGATTGTGCGAAACATGTACTTTTTACTTATGAACACGATTTCAAGAGAACGACTGAAAATTTGTTTAGTGACCACAGGAGAATTGTTGTTCGCAATGTTCTACCCCATTGACTGAAACAAAAAAAATGGAAAAAAACTCGGACACTGGTGTGAAAAGACGTAAAAAAAAACTCGTGAAATTTTTCACTATATTAAAATGTTCATACATATTTTACATCCATTCTCAGGTTACGTATATAGACTATGACATACTTTAACTTCGGTATAAATGTTTTAACGATACATATAACTGCTGTTGAAATACCGTGTTCAGATCACCGAAATATGTAGTTTTAAAGAAATCACGTTCAAAGTTGGCGCTTACGTGCAGCGGACATTTATGCACCCGGGCACGCACCGCTTTGCATTTTCCGCTGTTCCGACCGTAATTTTGCGAATTTCATAACATACGTGACGGGAAAAGTGTTATACTATCCGTATAAGCAAAAAAAAATGGTTTTGCGACATTGCAAATCTCTCCGCCTTCTCACCCAGATTGACTTACCTAAAAATCGTGTAATTAAAAGTGGAGTGCAATTGTGCATTATAACGAATTAGAAATCGAAGAATTTATCAATTAAACGATATTTCTGTAGCACGATCCATCGTAGAAAATATATATATATATATATTTTTTTTACTTGTCCTAGCTTTCACTTCACCTAGCAAATTGACCGGGCAAAAGTCGCATTTTCTTCGTGATAATATTGCGAAAGTGGCAGTTTTGTAGCCCAATTTGAAATTCAAAGTGATATAAATCACAAAGGATTATTTTTATGCCACTTCATCGATACGTTTATCACACAATGTCGATATCACCTTTAAAACGAGCCTGAGAACAATCAATTTAGTCCACGCAATCGCAAGGTATTTCATTCATAAGATTCACTCGATTTTTTCATTTTAGAGATTTTTAGAGCCCCACATAAACGGTTCCACCTCACGTCCGTGTGGAACCGGTATTAAGGGGTGATTGCTCTCGTTCGAGCTGAAAATTATTTACATAATAGAATATTAAGGGGTTGGTTGACTAAGGTTGATTGAGAGGGTTGTACGGTAAACTAGTGAGTGGGTTTCTATTTAGGGTTGCCCCAAAGGCTTTAGATGCGGGCTATTTCTGAATAACTACTTTAATAGTTTAATGACTCGCGATCGCGTCTCGTCACTTTTCGTAATAAAATTGTCGACATTTATGGTCCACAGATTTCTGAGGTCAAAGCTAAATTTTTGTATGAAATTCTGTATCAGCGATGAGAACTATGGGTGCGTTTTTGCAGATCTGCTCAGCTATGCGTTCTTTTGCTTGTGGCTGCGCACTGCTAATGGGTTTTTTTAATCACCGACAGTACATTCCATTTTTTTCCGCGGGATCCATCTAGCGCGTCTTGATAACAAAAGAACGCTTATCAGAGCAAACGGGTGGGTTCGTGAATGTAGTTCTGCTCTGATTGGCTACATCCGTGAATACATGTGTGTTCACATGCATACGCGTCTGAAACAGACCTTATATTCCAGTTTGCTCTCAGTATGACTGCCGGTGTGACTAATTGTAAGTAGTCGAAACACTCTCAAGTCGAACCTCATTTAAGCAGCGATTTCTATAAATTACTCGTTTCTGTAATTGATGCGATATCGATTAAAGTTCGAATGAAACTTTTGTGCGTGCAAGATAGATTTTCTTCTCACTTGCAGAAACTTTGATGGGTGGAAAAATAAATGGATCGTGAGTCTGCGAGTTCTTAAGGTAGCCCTTTCGTTATGTCTGACGCCACCTAAGTTCGAGAGGGGAATGAGTGAGATTACAAACACTTCGCGGAGGAATAAAAATCTGAAAAAAATCAAGCATATGAAAGATGCTGAAAAGATTGTTTGTGCGTAATAATAATTTCAATATTTTATTAACAAATTACTGAATTCAAAAATTATGCAACAAATTATCCGGTAACCTAAGTTTTTTTGTCATGAAAATGGTTTGTTACTTTTTTTGAATACGTATGAATTTTTTCAGAATTTTATGTACCGTTTGAAAATTGTGATTTTAAACCATTTTTAACGTAAAGAAAATGCAATTTTCAAACATCAAATAAAATTCTGAAAAAATTCATACGTATTCAAAAAAAGGGACAAATCATTTTCATGAGAAAAAAAATTAGGTTGGTGGGTAATTTGATGCATAATTATTCATTTCAGCAATTTGTTAATAACATTTTCGAATGATTTTTATGCACAAATGCTTGATTTTTTCATATTTTTATGCGATAGGGAAGTATTTGTAATTCTCTCTTATTCCTCTCTCAAACTTAGGCGGCGTCATACATAACGAAAGGACTACCTTAATTCATAGCTCGCAATTACAAGATCTATTTCTACTTAAGTGGCTCATACAGAATCCAAGCACTTTCAGTAGGAAATGAATTCCGCTTTCATCTATCCAAAGCGAGGAAAAAATATTTTGTTGATGGACTCTTGGATTATGTCAGAAACATTTTTCCCCTTTGATGGGAACAACAGAATATTATTCAAAAATAAAACGGGAAAAGAAAAAAGAAGGAACAATCATGGTCCGTCCTTTCTTTTGATGCAATTAACTGGGTTTAATTGCATTCCTAGGATGCACCAACTATTATTTTTATTCCTTTTTCTTTTCCTTTTTCGCTGTCGTATCGAGATACACCGAGCGACTCTAAAGTCGTTTATCTTGCCTTTATAAAGAATCAACTGAATTTTATCTAGACTTATCAAGATTGTAAACCCATGAGATAACTTGAATGACTTACAATGTTAAGAAAATATCTCGTACACGGTACAAAATAATTTCGTAAATTCGGAGTACGACTTATTTTCGTAAAAATAATTTTGTTCAATAAATTACAAACTCGGTTGTTCATTCCTCAATATACAAACCTGTCGTTTGTATTCCCGTGTCATTAACAATTTTTGTTTGTACTTTTGTTTGTAGAACTATGCCGGATGGAGCGATCGAAAAATGAACGAATAAAAAATTGTGAACGCTTGTGGTCAATAAGTCGTAAAAAGTACAAACTTTTTTTACTGTGTATTGTAGAGTACATTGCAGATCCAGTGGAAATGTGATTGATATTATGAAAGAGTACAGCAACAACACGACGATCTGAAAAATGGTGTATTTTCTATACATAGCTGTCTATAATATACAAATATTTTACCGCCGACGCTGCCGTGTTCCAGAATCTGGAGGGGGAGAGGATAGGGTCAGGGGGTCAATATTAGGGTCGGGAGGGGTCAATAATAGGGCCAAATGGGGGTGTCGAAAATAAGGTCAGGAGTCAATAATTGGGTTAGGAGTGTCAATAATAGGATCCGGGGTGTATAGAGTTAGGGGTGGTCAATAATAGGGTTAGGAGTGGTCAATAATAGGGACGGGAGGTGTCAATAACATGGCCAAATGGACTGTCGATAATAGGGTCAGGGGTCAATAATAGGGCCAAAGGGGGTGTCGATAATAGGGCCAGGGGGTCAATAATAGGGTTAGGAGTAGCCAATAATAGGGTTAGGAGTGGCCAATAATAGGGTTAGGGGTGGTCAATAATAGGGTCGGGAGGTGTCAATAACAGGGCCAAAGGGACTGTCGATAATAGGGTCAGGGGTTAATAATAGGGCCAAAGGGACTGTCGATAATAGGGTCAGGGGTCAATAATAGGGCCAAAGGGGTGTCGATAATAGGGCCAGGGGGTCAATAATAGGGTTAGGGGTGGTCAATAATAGCATCAGGGAATAGAAGACCGGGGTCATATAACACAGCCGTCAACTGGGGGGTGCCCGGTCGGGGTGGTTGTCCTGGGTAACCGGAAGGAGGGTTGCCTCGGGCAACCCTACGAGCGGCTGCCACGGCTTAATTATTCTAAGTACCTTGGGGTTTCTGCCCGTGTCTTGATTATTCTAAGCCCAATTCTAAGTAACTTTAGGAGATACTCGACGGGAGCACGCGAAGCGCGCAGACCACCGGAAACCCTTGTTTATATACTATACTTTTCCCCTACACTTCATTTCCGTACGGGAAATCCGGTCCATTTCATTCAAAGTTAAAACAACAAAGAAGAAGGGATAAGACCTTCAGATTATTTCCTGCGATTGCGCGTGAAGTAACTTGGGCAAACGAGCCACGTGCATCCGCCAAGATAGCAGAACTGCACAATGGCAGAACTGCTCTATCCGGTCCGGCGTTACCGCAGCCAATATCTCGGTCTCGATCTCTCTTTCACGGACACTCAGCGCGGGAACTTCCCGCTGTCCCCATTCGTAATTTATTATTTGTCTTCAGATATATGTCATTAAGTTATTTGATAAACTTTTGCGGTTTTTCAAAATTCAGTAAGTAACCTTATTCAGAATTACCCCAGCAGGCACCACACAAGGGGATCGATATTTATTCTGGACCGCCCTGAATCGTCCTATAATGTAAAAAGATTTTTCCCTCGCCGCCGACGTCTACAAGAATGGGGAGGGGTTCAGTAATAGGGTCAGGGGACTCAGTAATAAGGCCGGGGTGGGAGTCAGTAATAGGGACATGGGATCAATAAAAGGGACGAATATTACCTAGGGACGGTCACTAATAAGGACAGGGACGATTATACGAGTGAAGAAAAAGTTGTCCGCGCGAATATCGTGCAAAATTTTATTTCACAAGGTCTGAAAATGGAGTTTTTACGCATGCGAAGCGTGCGTAAAACTGCGATGTTTGTATCGAGTGAAATAAAATGATTTTGAGTTCAATCAAGAGTCAATCACCTCAATATTCTACTATATAAATTAGTTTAAGCTTGAGCGAAAGCTAAATTGAACACTGTAACGCACAAAAGTTGGAATAATTTTTGAATGACGCTCCTCAATAGGATAAATGGTCTCTCTTTATAATCTTTGATGAGAAAGAAAATGTTCCATTGATCTTCAATGGGAAGATTATTTGTCACCAATCTTCAATTGGATACATCACTTCTCTTGACTTTTAAGTACTAAAATCAATTTCCCTCAATCCCTAATGGTAAAAATTATTTCTCACTAATTTTCAATTAAGACTGCTTTTCTCAATACTTCCTAATAGCGAAAGTCATCATAGCTGTTAATAATGGCATATTGTGGGTCAACAACAAATCCAGAGATAAGTCAAGCGATATTGCACAAAGTGAGTTACTCAATATAGGTCTTCATTATATCATTAGGTCTTAATTTCCCTTACATTATATTCCATCGATCCATGTAGCGATTACAAAGATTATAGATTAGTCAAGAATTACTTGAGGGGCGGCAACGGAAAGTAGAGTGACAAGATACACGTAACTTGAGTGCTTCGCCGTCACCGACCTGCGGTCGCGTATCGCGAATGATGAACGACCCTGACCGGAAATAAGAATGACTGAGTACGACGAAAGTCGCTTTCAAAGCAAGCCTTTACAAAAAGGAGCATATCCTTCATCTTGCTATACATTCACTCTCCAGTCCTGTCACACGTGCAAGGAAAGAAGAACATGCTCGCGAGTGGAGTGCCAAGAGAGATTCAAAGAACTTTAAGATAATGGACGCGTTAAGGACGAGGCGAATGGAAAGCGTGGATAACACTTTTCTTCGTGTTTGTGATAAAATATTTTTACGAAAGCTCTTCTCCTGACGATTCTTAATATCCGGGAATGCAAAAAGGTCTCGCTATGCACTACATTCATTGTGGATTGTCATTGGGCAAAATGGAATCTTTGAAAGAATCTTCACGCTGCGATACAACTTTTATCAAAAGACACGGTAGCATCTCAAGCGGCTGAAAAAAAGTTTTTCTTTAAAAGCGAGACGCTATCGAGAGAAGCGGTCTCGACGTTAAGTACCTTAAAAAAACGATTTTTTTTTAGCGAGACGCAACCGTGTAGTTATATACTAATATTCCGGAAGTGAAATCTTGTGATCGATGTAATTTGAAAACGGAGCATCGGGTCGGAATTCCGACGGCGTTTCTACCATAGAATTCAGAGCGAAGAACTGCACGATAATAGAAGCGTTAAGAATGAAGCGAATGAAAAGGGTGGATTGCATTTTTTTCATGTTTGTGATGAAATATCTTTATGGAAGCTCTTCTGACAATTCTTAATATCCACGAATGCAAGAAGGTCTCGCTATGTAGCACATTCCTTGTGGATTTTCACTGGCTATTATGAAATCTTTGAAAGAATCTTCGCGTTACAATACAACTTATCAAAACTTATCAAAAGACGCGGTAGCGTCTCAACGACAAGTACTTAAAAAGAAGTTTTTCTTTAAATGCGGTAGCGTCTCGACGCTGAGTACACAGTAAAAAATGATTCCGTAAAATCGGAATGCTAAATTTCGTAAAAATAATTTTGTTAAATAAGTGACAAACTAGTTTGCACCCAGAAAAAAAAATAATTTGACGGCCACCATTTATTAACATTAAGTAAAATATTTATTTGATTTAAATGAATATTTATTTCATTTCATATATTAAATGAAATATTTATTTCATTTAAGTAACTATTTACTTAATTTAAATAAATATTTATTTAAATCAAATAAATATTTTACTTAATCTTAATAAACGGTAGCCGTCAAATTATTTTTTTTTCTGGGTGTGTCACTTATTTGAATGTACGGACCTGTCCTTTTATTTCCAGTGTCATTGATAAGTTTAGTTAGTACTTTTGTTTGTAAAACTGGAAAATTACCAAATAAAAAATTGTAGACGTTTGGGGGCAATAACTTGTTGTAAAAAGTACAAACATTTTTTGACTGTGTACTGAAACGAACATGTAGCGGACTATTCTTTAAGACCCACGATAATAGTTAGGTTTGACAATAGACGAACGAACGGACGATCGATACAAGCTCGGTTGTCATGTCAGAGAGTCTGGACGAGACCTTCCAAGCGAACAGACGTGTGACATTGCATGATCGGGATAATTAACGTTTATCATTATTAATAATATCCGACCCAAAACCGAATACGCGAGTTATTCATTCGCTCGGTCGTTACAGTACTTTAAAAACCGATTTTCTTAACCGAGACGCTACCGTGTAGAAGAGAGCGGAGCAAAATGGGACAGTGGGGTAAAACGGGATAATGGGCCAAAACGATATTTTCCAATAAATTTTGGATGGTGGCGGTGGTGGTAAGTGGGGCAAAACGGGGTTGAAAATCCGGATGTATCGTTGGGAGAAAATGGAACGTCCAAAATTTATTGGAAAATTGAGTTTTGCCCCACTGTCCCATTTTGCCCCGTTCTTCGCTAGTTCGAGGTGGACCATTTTCACCAATTTTACCCTACTCCAATATGCCAAGTGACATCTTCGAATCGATGATATTTGAAATGGAGCATCGGATTGGAATTGCGACGGCGTTTCTACCATAGATTTCGGACACAAGCCTTTCATGTATCTAGTTACGACAACAACTGTTCGTCAGTTGCTGTGATATAATCAACGTGCTCTGCAAGCAATCCGAAATTATCGTCCTGTTGTGTAAGTCGAAGTCCTCGTGTGTATTCTCGTCTCTCTCGGACATTCGTATATATCAGCACAGTTTCATTCTAGATTACCCATAGTGAATTTCTGAACGCGCCACTGCGATTCGTCGGTCTGTCGACTGCTCGGCAAAATATCTACTACTAGGGAAAATAATTTGTTGCCGACTAGTTTTTATGACCATACTTTCAGTGCAACTGTGTGCACTAAAAAAAAATATTTCGATAACTCAATTAAAATTCACTTGTGGACTGCCGAAGAATAAAATTGTTATTTCAATTCTACTTTCAATTCGTACAATTCCACACGAGATTGAAGCGGTAACATGTCACCTTGACAGTTTAGACGTCGGTGTTTCAAGATCACATGAAATTGTAAGAATTGAAAGTAGAATTGAAGTTAAAAGAAAAATTCTTTAGCAGCCCACAACCGAATTTTTTCTCAGTGTTCAGATCGTAGATGAATTCAGATTGAATGAAGAAGGTTCACATAAAAATCGTAACCCTTGTATTCTAATTTAAGCCCTATGCTCCTAATTCTGGAACAAGGCGTTAAATCAAGGAGTTGACAATATTATATAATATTTTTCTTGGAAAGTTGGAAAGAAACTCATTACATTTTGTATAACGAAAGCGTCTTTAAAGGACATGAGACGAAAGTTTAATTTTCTGTTGTGAACATAAATAAAGAGTTTCCGTTACTTACGAGAATAAATTCTCTCCCAGCTTCTCGAAAGCGGAGAGAGAACAGGTGCACAAACCGAGAGTTTGAGAGAAACTGAGAGAGAAGGAAATAACAGTTGCGCATCGAGGTATTCGCGATTGATTATCGAAGATCGGAATATCTTTGCCGATGATCAATCGAAGAGCTTCGACGAAGCGGCGCAGAATCGCACCGGCAGCGGTCGAAAATTCGAACGGCACACTGGATCGAATGCGCTTCATTGAAAGGCAAACCACGACGAGCAGCGGCAACAGATAATCTAACAGAATCGTACATCGATTCATTGGGAGATCCGATGACAGGGACGTTGTGTTGATTGGTTGGCGATGAGTAGCTCAGCGTGATTGATGTTACACTCGCACATTTCGATGAATGCCATGCGGTGGAATTTCGACGCTTCTTGCAAACTTGTTTGACGCCGTTGCCATTGTGGCAAACATAACGCGCCTCGATTCACTCTCCATAGAAACTGCGACACATTGCCATTAAACATACAAACTATGATACAAAGACATAAAAACCGCAATTACTTTCCGTCACTCATATTGAATAGAACTTTGAGCCGTCCTGGGTTCGACAAGCTTTCTTTTAGATAATGTGTGTGTTCACGCGAGGGCCGGACGGAATGTCGGCGCCAGTTTGAGGATAGTTAAGGTATCTATGTTGGTACGCCGGAGTCATAGACATCAGGGTCTATATATGACATACAAAATTAATTATATGTGGTACTTTGTCTGCATCAATAATATTATTTAAAAAAGTTGAAAATTGAAATTTTCTTATGGCTTCCTCATAAAACTTGCAAATTGAAATTTTCATATGACTTTATTATAAAAGTTGCGAATTGAAATTTTCATATGACTTTATTATAAAAGTTGCAAATTTAAATTTTCATACGGCTTTCTCATAATGTTCCTTTATTCGCAAAGCTTCCTCAATGAGAAAGCATTTTCTGTACTGTTGGCTTCCTCATTGAACCGATTGAACCGATTATTTGTAAGCAAATTATTCGATTAGTGTGGATTTGAGTTCATTTTTTGTAGTCTTTGAAAATTGCGTTTTTTCCATGTTCAAGCCGTGGAAAAAATGCAATTCTCAAAGACTAGTAGTTATTCAAACCGAATAAATATTCATATGGGGGGGCGCTCGTAAAAAAAAAAATGTTCGTGCCCCGACCTCAGCTCAGGTTTAAAATTGGACCAGGGTACTCGATACTTTGGGCGATGACTTGATTTTTAATAATATAGAATTTAATTGAATACCCTGTGTAATCTACTTGTACGTTCTTGCGGCAGAGTCGCCAGACTCGATGGTTCTGATATGTTTGCTGAACTCGCAGAGAGTAGCGGCATCATGCGAGGAGTACATATAAGAGCGAGAGTTTTGCTGTTCGTACACCACTTACTACTCGCCAAACTGCACGTACCCCCGCACATACTTGCTTATGTGCGTACATCATAGTAGTTACGGCGATGTAAACTCGCAGTTTCCGCTTGCGCAAACCTAGCTAACGACGTTTCGAGATCTCGGCGAGTAAACTCGGGCTGCTCCGGTTCCCAGCAGAAGCGGTAACATCGCGACAGGTAAAGTGGTCTCTGGTCGGACGGACGAGCGTAACTGCCGTCGGCGTCGCCGCGCTTGTTGACAACGCCGCCAATGGCAAACCCGTCAAAGCTTCCATATACGAAGGAAGAGTTCAGGCTGAAGAGCACTCCGCTCTTCCTTTTAAGTTCAAGGATTTGTAATACGGTTATAAGAAGAATTCTTCATGTTTGCTTTTTCCAGGAGGGCAACAAACGCCACCAGAATGCGGGACCGGCTTTCCTGGTACATGGTTTTTCTGATTCTGCCGACTATTCTACTAGCCAGATCTCTCGACAAGGGTGAGTTTATCCTGTATGTCTAGTTTATTATGTCATATTTGCGATTGGCGTCAAGAATTAATAGCTCATTATATATCTGTGCACATGCGCTGATTATAAAGTACAGTTGAATCAACTAAGATTCGGGCAGGGACGTTCAAATAAATATTTAGTTGGTCGAAGAAAATATTTTAATGACTCAAAAATATTTTGGTGAAGTCACCCAACAAATTGTTGAACGAACCAATTTTTTACCAAAAAAATATTTAGTTGAACGTCTCTGCCCGAATTTTAGTTGATACAACCGTATTTTTTTATCACTGTGGAAATGAAAGTTTTGAAATCGATGGTGCTGATCGAATGTACTTAAGAATCTAAAATCGTAAATGTTGTAGAATTTAGCGATGTTCGTGCAATTATTGACTAGACATGAAAATGAAAACTTTGAAATCGATGGCGCTGATTGAATATCCTTACGAATCTGAAATCGTAAATGTTGTAGAATTGAGCGATGTTCGCGCAATGATTGACTAGACATGAAAATGAAAACTTGAAATCGATGGCGCTGATCAAATATACTTAAAAATTAAAAATTGTAAATGATGTAGAATGTAGCGATGTTCGTGCAATGATTGACTAGAGAGCTGTCAATGTCTGCGTTGAAATACGTGTAACATTATTTTTTGGAATTGCAATGTCGTCGCGCAAATTGGGATTTTGATACTTGAAGCGTTGCAAATAATGACCGTAGCAAATGAACATTAATATGAGATTTCAGTGGTGTGGTTTCTTTTATTAGACAACGGTACACGATCGATAAATTAATTCCACCGACGATTTTCCCGGTCGAAAAACTCACACGACCCAAAAACCCAAGCGATTTAAAAATTCGTTCATGAATATTTACCTCTGAATTCAAGAGGACTCTCTACTACCTGATATATCTTTTTTATTTCAAACTTCAGAGAGTGCAAATGATTTTTTCCGAAGAGGTTTTGTGGGTCGGAAAGCTCTAACACGATCGATAAAACGTCGATAAATTTTTTTCTAAGTTGCCAGTTACTTTTTCTGAGTCACTAGTTATTCTGAATTTTCTATTGGAATTGATTCACGAAGCAACTTAATGAACACATTTAATGGCTACATTTTTCCAATTGTATAAAAACTGATGTCAGGTAAACGTCCCAGTGACCGAACACGTCCCAGTGGCCGCGCAAAGCATGCGTGCAAGAGAGACACAAGTACGATTTTTCATGCATGTACGGGAACTGGGACCCTTAGGTGTGCGGCCACTGGTACTTTTACCTTACAGTCTTACGGTTACACGCTGTAAGCTGGGGTTGGATAGCTAATATACAGGCCACAAGTGCCTCGGTATTGCAGCTACATTACTGCGTTTACCGTCGTACAACAAACTACACAGAAATAAAATCAAGACCACCAGAATCAAAATTAAATTCTACCAACAGATTGCGGTAGAGTTTAATTTTTATTCCGGCAAAGTTCTACTTTACTTTGTTAGGGACTTTCGAGTGGAGTTTTAATACCGCAGAGTTAACCCATTCAACCCGTTCAAGGAACTGTATATAAGGCACACGTTCTCACACACCGTTTTAATGCGCTTTATACATCGAGTTCCGCTTCCGCAAACTCTCAGCAGACAAAATGTTCGACCTCGCAATTTGTACGCCTGTGTACACAGCAAGCAAGCAAGCGGAAATAAGCAACTTCACATCAATAAGTGAACAAGTTATATCGAAGTCTTTTCATTGGCAGACTTTCCCACTCACCTTCGCAATAACAATAAAAAATATCCATCTTAGCGTCAACCCTTCCCGTTCGAACTGTTCGAATTACAAGTTGACGTGCTAAAAAAAAATCTTTAAAAATTCACAGACGTCCCTCGAAGTGTTGTTTCTTTGATAGAGCAGAAAAAATGTATTACAAACGTCCGTGTAGTTTTTTGTTCTTAAAAGAAGACATGGTCGTTTGCTCTCGGTAAAAAGTTCCCGGTACTCGAGGGGTTAAAAGAAATACCTTATACACAAAGTAATGTTTTATGAGACGAGGATTCGAATAAAAAGCTGTTTGCAAAAAAGACTTTAAAACTTTGTGCCGGGACGTTCCGTCATAAAGCGCGTTCCGGGAGCTTTCTTCCGGGAAGAAGAGTCTCTTTGAGGCAATCAGACAATGTCTGCATTAGCATACCGTCACGACATCGAATATTTCCGTTGTAATTTCGCTCTCCTGTAATTCGCTCGAGGGCCGCGGGGCTCGTATTCGCCCGAGAGAAATCCGATCAACTGTCTCAGCGTGGATCACAGCGCTGGGGCATCTCGACTGGCAGACGTCACAGGAAGCCGGAGCAGCGTCAACATAGCAGCAACAACAGCCCTCACGTCCCCTCGGCGCGATATGGTAAACCGGGGCTGGTCGGACGGCGGGGCAAGTTGGAACAGCCGCACTAAAAACTGGGAGACTCCATGCACTGAGTTTGGTTCTCTCAGGAATTACTTATTATATACACGGGGAAAAATGGTTTACCGGAGAAAAATTAGTTTTGCTGACAATGAGCTCGTTTCCGCAGCAAAAGGATTAGAGACAAAAAATTAAGAAAAAATTACTACGTACAAATAATTGGTTTTGCTATCACGAGAAAACTTTCGTATTACAGCGACGGTTTAGTTTGAGTACACTTAAAAAAAATTTTATTGACTCGAGTAAAATTTGATTGCGGGCTGCCAAAGAAAAAAATTATTATTTCAATTCTACTTTTAATTCTAACAATTCCATACGGGATTGAAACGATGACACGTGACCTTGACAATCTTGTCGTCGTTGTTTCAATATTATATAGAATTGTAAGAATTGAAAATAGAATCGAAATAACAATTTTTTTCTTTGGCAGCCCGCAAGCAAATGTTTTTTTCAGTTTAATGACTGGTAATAGGAGAGTTACAGATACGCACATTCATTTGCACCGAGAAAAAATTACAAAGAGCAATAATACTGACTTTTTACGGTAAAAAAAGGTTCCCGAGGGAACGTCTTAATTTATAGTCACGACAATGAAAAATCATGGTTGCAATGATAATTATAGTTTAGCCAATTGAATTTATTCTATCAAATCCAATTTATATAGACGTTCCCCCTGGGAACGATTCGTTATAGTAGGAAATGCTATCCTTTTTCTCAGTGTATGGTTACAAGCTAGTTTTCTTATCCCGATACCACACGGAGAAAAAAAAATTGGGACCACAAGAATTTTGTTACCATAACTCACTTATCTGGTTAACATAGGGACAATAAAATATTTTGTTATGGCAACAAATATTTTGTTGTGGCAACAAATATTTTTGCTACCACAACAATAAATTATTAACGATCTATATTTTGTTGGAGAAACAGAACTATTTTTCTCCGTGCAGAGCTGGGCAAATACAATAACTACTTGAAGTACGTATTGAAGTATCAAATACTCAGTCAGTGCCCAACACTCGGAACTTCAGCAACTTCAGTTCTGCCAGTACTGAATACGTAAGCACTCAAGAACTACTCAGTGCTCAGTACTTCAAGTACTACAATACGTACTTCAAGGACTTATGGTATTTGCCCAGCTCTGCCCGACTGTAACAAACTAAATTCGTAAAACAAAAATTTGTAAAACAAAAATTTGTAAAACGAAAATTCGTAAAACAAAAAATCGTAAAACAAAAATTCGTAAAACAAAAATCTTGTTGCACCAACAAATCTTTATTCTCCGTGTAGTGTGCACTCCAATTCCCTGAAGTGCCATTCTCACCGCGTAAGATCTCTCATTTTTATTACGCCTGGGCCAACTTGCCCCGTGTTCCACCTCGCCTCGATGTACCCAACCAATGGACAACGCACGTCCTGCCATATAACAATTTTTTGCTTCCTCATAGAGGAAGCTATTTTGTTACAGTAACAAACGCTGTTTTGTTGGGGTAGCAAATCGCTCCAATCGACAAATTTTGCCGTGTTTACAAGCTGGTTTTCTTATCCCAATACGAACAAACTAAATATGTTACGGTAACAAAAATCTTGTACCAACATATTTTTATTCTCCGTGTAGTGTGCACTCTAATTCCCTGAAGTGCCATTCTCACCGCGTGAGATCTCCCATTTTTATTACACCTGGGCCAACTTGCCCCGTGTTCCATCTCGCCTCGGTGCACCCAACCAATGGACAACGCACGTCCTGCCATATAACATTTTTTTTTTTACAGTAACAAACCCTGTTTTGTTGGGGTAGCAAATCGCTCCAATCGACAAATTTTGCCGTGTTTACAAGCTGGTTTTCTTATCCCAATACGAACAAACTAAATATGTTACGGTAACAAAAATCTTGTACCAACATATTTTTATTCTCCGTGTAGTGTGCACTCTAATTCCCTGAAGTGCCATTCTCACCGCGTGAGATCTCCCATTTTTATTACACCTGGGCCAACTTGCCCCGTGTTCCATCTCGCCTCAATGTACCCAACCAACGGACAACGCGCGTCCTGCTATCGTCCAGAATGTCCTTACAGCAGCGCTGGTACCGCGATAGCGCGCTTCCCTACCGACGACGTAGTCTCTATCTCGAGGCCCCACCCTGTGCGGCACTTGAACGAGCTCGCAGCATTCTGCACCTTCTCTCTCGTCGTCGAACCAGCGTCTCGTACGCCTTGGAAACGCTCTCGTGGCTGTGCCCCGTTGCCGGGCTCTCGTGGACGCACATCATCCCGACGACGCCCCTCGTCGTTGCGCGCTCGCGTTGGCCGAGAAAATCAAAGAACCGCGCGAAGCGCGTAATTCGCAAGCGGCGTGAGAATAGGCTCGATGGGGAGAAATACGTGCAGGCGGTAGAGTGCTGGATGGGACTTACGGTCGTGAGCACGTTACTCGTCTCGGGGACTCGAGCGTAACATTTCGAGAAAGAAGTACGCGGTTACTGCGATCGATCCGCGCTTGGGGTCTCGAGGAAAATATAGAGATTTCGCGGAATTCGGCGTGAGAGCGATGATTGTGAAGAACTCGAGAGGCTCTCGCAACTGCAGGGTAACAGAGGGTGAGGTCGTCGTGGGTGTTCGATTTCAATAGTTGAATCATACAATCATTCCATATGCATTTTAAGGTCTATAGATATATATATATAAATATAATAAATATATATATGTATATTAATTATTGTTAATTTATACCAATGTTAAATGTACTTTCTTGCATCTATGCATCCAATAAATATTATTATTATTATTATTATTCTTATTGTATATATATGCTGGACACTGATATATATATTCGCGGTCTGTTTATTGAAATCTATCGTGCACTAATATATTTGGATACCTTTGAAGAAAAAAAAAAAAGATGAAAGAATGCATGAGCATAAACCTGAAAATTCCTATTACGATATATGACAGAATTTCAGAGAACGCCGGAAGCTTAGAAAATCGATTACACATAATAATACGAATAATATTCTAAAAAAAAAATAAAAAATATATAAAATACTATTCGCATCATCACTGTGCGTGGAATCACTGTACTAGGATATTTCTATTTATTTATTGGATATTGACTATGTAGACTCGGTGATAATAAAGATACTGAAGTATCTTTATTGAAAGAAAATTTGTTCTTGGCCAATTAATAACTGCTGGGATCTGGGAATGCTCTTAACCGTCCGAACATTGGTATCTTTACCTTACTACAAAAAATTTGTTCTCGACCAATTAGTAACGGCTGGGATCTGGAATGGTTTTAACCATCCGAACACTGGTACCTTTATCTTACCAGCAGTCGCGACCGCGCGCTCCACATCCCGTGCATCAATTAGGGGAGAGCGGGGCAAAATGGGGCAACGGGGCAAAGCGGGGTTTTTGGGCAAAACTAAATTTTCCAATCATTTTTCCATCGGACATGATGGCAAAACTGGGCAGAAAAGCCTGGTGTATCCGATAGGGCGAATTCGGGCATCCAAAAATTATTGGAGAATGACGTTTTGCCCAGAAACCCCGTTTTGAGCCGTTGCCCCATTTTGCCCCGCTCTACCCTACTAATTTCACTTTAAATTTGCACGATTTAATGAATCCAGTAATCGTAGAAAAATGTACCCCCTTTTTCTGCCCCGTATTCCCCATCACTCTTGATTAATTACTGAAAATGCATAAGCCATTTTCGATACCAGCATTTATTACGGATAGCCGTATTAAGAGCAGGTTAAAGTCACGTGACTGCGCTACGAGAGCGAAAGACATGCCCTTATTTTCGCTCGCAGGGGAGTGAGAGAATCACCGGGGAGTGCTTCACATGGCGTTGAAGATAACTGATTACATTGTATCTCAGACATTCAAGGTATGCCCACCTTTAAATTATTGATATCCGACACACATATCATTTCTGTTCAGAATTGTTTAAAATTCGGCCATTAGAGTTTTCAGCTAATCATGATTAAATATTGATTTTGTCAAATAAAATGAATGATTAAGAAACAGCCTACAGTGAACTGACACCCGATTCCAGTTTTTCAACATAAATAAGCTCCTAAATTGAGGTTCCAAGTGGTCTACTGGCTAGCGCGCTGTAGTCCACGAAGTCGCGGGTTCGATTCCCTCGCCAGGCCTCTGGGTGTGTTAGTTTCGTCCTACCATATAACTACGACGCAGATACTATAAGTTTGTAACTTGCTCTCTGTAAAACCAATAATAATAAATGACCCCCAACACTCTTATCGAACCAATGCTCCAAAATGTTGATATCTGATACAAAACTTAAAAATGGTTTTGAGTCAAATTTAGTCGAGTTTTTTTTCTATCTATCTGTGTCTTTTAGAGTCAGATGCCATAAAAAAGGGGCCCAAATCTAAGAGTTCGATGTTCAAGACTCAGTTCGATTCGGTATGGAATGCCCATGTACACAACGAATACAAGTATCCAGCTGCATTGTCTGCGGAGGAAACAAAAGAGAGTTAACTTACGTCTCTTACCTTACACACAAGAGCTCAAAAGTTCAGTCTCGAGTGTTCTCATCTTCTG
Organism: Ichneumon xanthorius; assembly: GCA_917499995.1. Classification (NCBI taxonomy): domain Eukaryota; kingdom Metazoa; phylum Arthropoda; class Insecta; order Hymenoptera; family Ichneumonidae; genus Ichneumon; species Ichneumon xanthorius. The sequence goes on along the minus strand of OU824205.1, from coordinate 9,957,450 downwards.
GTGGGCACCCTCCAGGGCTTTGTAACCGGCGACGACAATAACGGTGGCGAGACGGTTTCGCTCTTCTGTCGGTTCACCTGCTCCTGGCTATTCTGGCTTATAGCACTATTTTCCGCGGCGCATTCAACCCAAAGACTCTTTTCGCTCATCGCATTGTATGTTATGCATAGTGTACATAGCGGAGATGATCATAATGAGTTCTTAATTATTCTTTGCTCTACTTCCTCATTTTCTTTACAGAGTATAAACAAGCCAACCGCGTCTAGTCGCGAATCGCCCAGACGACACTATTGCAAGTTAATATTGTAAGACGCGGTCCGTTATCTAGCACACCGTATCGTATTCTTGGGATCTTTCAGGCAACGTATATATCGTGAATAATTAATAAACGCTCGTTAACGATAAGTGGCCGAGTTTCAACGTACAGACACAGACAAAAATTATCCCTCTTTGCCTGCATAGACAATTTTTGTATTTTACTCCCCATTAGATTTTGGGTAAAAAATAATAGGGAAAAAACTGGCGCAATTGGTCGGGTTTTTCATTCGATTGTGATAAACGTATCTTACCGACGAAACGGACCAACCCGATTGAATATGGAAACTAGTTTGACGATATTTATTATATCGATATAGGTATTAGGTATTAGGAATTTAGCTGCGGTAGGGTACAGCGGGGCAAAATGGGGCAACGGGGCACAACGGGGTTTTTGGGCAAAACGTCATTTTCCAATAATTTTTGGATGCCCGAATTCGCCCTATCGGATACATCAGACTTTTCTGCCCAGTTTTGCCACCTTGTCCGATCCAAAAATGATTGGAAAATTTAGTTTTGCCCAAAAACCCCGTTTTGCCCCGTTGTCCCATTTTGCCCCGCTCTCCCCTACATTATTAGGCTACTGTTTAATTTCTTTTATATAGTTTAATTTTAAGTTTTGTATTCAAAATTTTTTATTTAGCTATTCAAAGAAATTACCTAAAAACGTTCGATCGAAGATACAAGGACGGACGGAATTGTTTCCCTGATTTCGAACCGCGAGTGTACTTCGTCATAACGAATACTGCCCTGCGGCGTTGAGAGCTGTTGGCGGTGCAAACTAAATGCATTTATGCGAAGCGGATGACAGCGCACTGGAGAATCACGGAGTCGAAAGCGAACACGGACACGGTGACGAGAAACACCACACTGCACGTTTACACGGACGTAATTCGGAATCGTAGGTGGCGTGGACTGATCAAAATTGGCACGTGTGAACAACATGTCCTAGAGGCACTGGCAGTTGCGACCAATGCAACTGGTTCGCGCGACCCAATATTTACGGAATGCATAGCGCCAGTGAATCGGGCGACGAACTTGTATGAAAAAAAGCCCAGGACAAAAAATGATGAGTGAAGAGTGAAGAGTGAAGAGTGAAGGTTTGGCAAGCTTGCAGTGATGCCTACTCAGGCCATGTTCATTCGACTTCACACATTCCTAATGCTCAAGACCCTCACACTAAAAACAAGCATGTGGTTTCAACACCCTTTAGGCGTGTGAATCGTGCAGTCACTTTTTACATGATTAATGGTGTGTAAACTTTACACGCTTGTGTGTTCTCGAAACACAATTGTGTGTATGAAAAAAAGCCCAGGACAAAAAATGATGTAACCTGTAAGAGTGAAGGTTTGGCAAGCTCGCAGTGATGCCTACTGAGGCCATGTTACCCTCATTCCACTTCACACATTCCTAATGCTCAAGACCCTCACACTAAAAACACGCATGTGGTTTCAACACACTTTAGGCGTGTAAATCGTGCAGTCACTTTTTACATGATTAATGGTGTGTAAACTTTACACACTTGTGTGTTCTCGAACGTACGCTTGAACGTTGCATGTTCACGAACTTGTATGTTCTGTAGTCAAAGTATGGGAAAAACGCAAGACTAAAAATGACGAAGCCTGTAGGAGTGAAGCTGCAAATTTGCAGTTCTCCGTGCAGTAACCCCCCCCCCCCCCCCCCCCTCGCAGGACAAAAAATTATGTAACCTGTAAGAGTGAAGATTTGGTAAGCTCGCAGTGATGCCTACTGAGGCCATGTTACCCTCATTCCACTTCACACATTCCTAATGCTCAAGACCCTCACACTAAAAACAAGCATGTGGTTTCAACACACTTTAGGCGTGTAAATCGTGCAGTCACTTTTTACATGATTAATGGTGTGTAAACTTTACACACTTGTGTGTTCTCGAACGTACGCCTGAACGTTGCATGTTCACGATCTTGTATGTTCTGTAGTCGACATATGGGAAAAAGGCAAGACTAAAAATGACGAAGCCTGTAGGTGTGAAACTGTAGGAGTGAAGCTGCAAGCTTGCAGTTCTCGGTGCAGTAAACCCCCCCCCCCCCCCTCCCCACTTCCCAACACATGTTAAAGTGTGTATGCACTACAAACAAATATGAAAGGAATGTGCATTAAATTAAATAGTCTTTCGTCTTCAAACGCGTAATCGCTCATTACAGCTTTTTACAAATTAATTACAATTATTTATCTTCCATCTCAACTTCGTCATATCTTTCCACATCAGGGATATCTGCAGCTTAATCGTTAATTTCGACGAGAGGATGCTTTCGAAAGCCATATCGTTTGAAAGACTTCCAATTAGTAACCGCTGCGCCACATCCACATTCATTGCACTCCACGTTAAACGACGCATCAAATCGGTGATATCGAACAACGTGTTTAAATAGCTGATTATCCGATGCAGCTTCAAAATAGCACATACAACACTTGGAAATATTGGGCGGCCTGCCCATGATCGTGCTGCGCGATATGTGAATCCGCCATATTGCGATTTATTGAAACGCATATGCAAGTGTTTTTTGCCTAGTATTTTCTTTTATTAAGTATGTAGAATACCTAACGTGTACTTGTGTGTCAAGCGAGTTGTTCGGCCTCGAACGCGTTGAAACAACACACATAACGTGTATTTCAGTAAGCGTGTTCTGCAGCAGAATACTAAAAAGTGTGTTGTACGGAGAATACAGGAAAGATGCAGTAGAAGCGAATTGTTTCAACACGCAAGCCGACCAACACGTATTTGATTGATGCGCTTGGTTGGCGCAAACGCATTAATACGCTGAGAGAAGGATCTTGTATAATCTACCGATAATCTAAGAAAAATTACCATAGCTCATGGTAATTTTTTAGTACGCAACTAGGCGCCATCCATGGCGAAAAGATTTTCCGAGAATTTTTACTATAGTATTTACGCACTTTTTAGTATGCAACTAGGCGGAAAAACTTGGCGCCATCCATGGCGGAAAGATTTTCCAAGAATTTCTACCATAATATTTACGCATGTTTTAATATGCAACTAGGCGGAAATACTTGGCGCCATTCATGGCGGAAAGATTTTCCAAGAATTTTTACCATAATATTTATGCAAAATTCTTATAAATCCGGTACTGCCTACCATAGGTGGCCTCCTAATTCCCTACTACTATGTACTATGGTAATATCTCTGAAGCGATATAGTCATATTTACTAGATGCTTCTCTCAGTGAATGTGTTTTGAATTGTTTCAACACTTTTCAGAACGCACTTGTTTTTAGAGTGCTGTTAAAGTTTCGATTCGTCGATGTCGTTGTCGCTGTCGTCGTCGTCGCGCTTACGGGTCATCCGAAAATACAGCCCAGTGCGCCAGAATGATGTTCGATATCGATTATATCCTAGCGTACTGGAACGGACTGATCGACTCGTTCTAAATGTAGAACGAATGTCGTGAGGATGCGTCAATCGTAAGCAGCGATTCTTTTTTTGCGATAAGTTACTTACACTTTTTATTAGTAAGTCTCATGTAAAAGTATATGTGGACATTTTTTAAATGAAATTTTGCACAGAACTCTGATGCGGTTGCGGAAAATGTTTGACTAAACTCTATGAAGCGTCCGATCAGGTTTTCAAAAAGGACAAAAAATGTAAAAAGAAAACACGAGAAACAAGCCAAAAATAAATCACTGAAAGGATTTCAAAACAAGAATAGGCAGCACTGGAATAATCGCGTGATAATTTCTGCCCACGTTCAACGCCTTGGCATTCTATCTTAACGGCGCGTGATATTCTCATGCGTCGACATCGATATCGGTAATGTGTGGGATCCAAATGCGTTGAAAAAGTTCGTGGTGAATCGAATGTGACGGATAAAAATGCTTTGCAACGCCTACGAACAATCGGGTGACGCAGTAAACTAGGCGTGGGTAATCATGATCGCCCACGCCACGTGGACCTGCAGGTCTACATTGCAAGAAGCCGTGGGAAGGTCTACTAATTTTTTTTAGGACTTTGAAAACTAAGAAGGTTGCATTGCCATTCCATGTCTCATGTGTAATTTTTTTTCAAAGGCACACAATCGGTTCGTTTCTTAGTAGTCAATATGGATCTTCTCAAGATACATAATGACTGTTAAGAAACAAAAGGGCGTTTCTCACAGCGTTTAACATGTAAAGCGATGTGGCCCTTTTTTGTTTCTTAGCCGTCGATATAATTTCCGAAACTATATATCGCACCCTTATAACAGTGTAACAACTTATATGGTAATCCCGTAAGAGATGTTACACTATTGTTCTAGGGGTGCGATATTATTACATATTTATGTTTCTGCAGCTTGGTCTTCGTTCTTCGACTTTTTCAAAACTGAATTTGGCCCGATAATGTGATTAAGATTGGTTTGGAAGATGGTTGTACGGGAATACTGATCCATTATATTGTGCATTAGCGATGCACCCTTTTTTGTTTCTTAGCCGTCGATATAATTTCCGAAACTACATATCGCACCCTTATAACAGTGTAAAAACTTATATGGTAATCCCGTAAAAGATGTTACACTATTGTTCTAGCAGTGCGATATTATTACATATTCGTGTTTCTGCTGCTTGGTCTTCGTTCTTCGACTTTTGGAAAACTGAATTTGGCCCGATAATGTGATTAAGATTGGTTTGGAAGATGGATGTACGGGAATACGGATCCATTATATTGTGCATTACACACGGAGTATTAGTATAATGCAATAATTACATTATGTTCATCGTTAATTTTCAGATCGACGAGTCTCGTATAGCATACCGTCCGACTGGCGGGCACTTTGGTACAGCAATCTCGACGAGTTGCAGAGAGTGAACGAGGCGAACGACAACAACACCGTGTCCAATGTAACGGTACAGCTGGGTGGTACGGCCTTTCTTCACTGCAAGGTTCGAAACTTAGCGGAACGAACGATTTCCGACGCCGAGGTTAGTAAAGTTGTTTTGAGCAAGCGTTATTTCGTTACTTGGAGAATTTAAGTTATCTCAACGTCAGTTGAAAGTCTTGGGTCGAGATAACAAACGTGATTCCATTGAAGATTAACGGAGAGTTCGTGAACTGGGTTGTTACAGACATAACGGTCTGCCAGGTATGGTTGACGTTGAATGAATGAATGTTGGATGTAAGCCGGAATAATGATTACCTGCACTGAGAAAAAGAAGTGGTGGAATTAAGCAAATGCGCGGTTCGAAGGTGTATTTTGGTGGTACAACAAAAATGTTTGTTTCAGTCGATAAATTTTGAATAAATTGACATAAAATGTTGGTTAACGAAACAATGCTTTATTTGTACTAAACAAATAACAGCTTTGAACGTATGTCACGGCGAGTTTTGGTTAATCCAACACATTTTTTTCTCAGTGTGTATAACGTTTATTGAGCGGAAGTATGAACGGAGAAGAGCGAACGTTTTACAGGTTCACTGAGAAAATCTTACATAGTAAATATTTCCCACGGGGGACGTCTACATTTTATAGTTACGACAATGACCAAAAATTATAGTTGCAACTATAATTATAGTTTAATCAATTGAGTATATACTATCACAAAATATCTATATAGACGTCCCCCCATGGGGACTTTTCGTTATAGTAGGAAATACCATCCTTTTTCTCAGTGTTCGGGACTCTAAGATGAACTGAAAAAAGGACCTGACTCAAGTCTTGCGCGTAAGCGCTGGCGATAAAAGAGCCGCTATTCACACTTGGCAAGTGCAACGGCTGCACCCTTTCCGTGCGAAAGCGCACGGAAGGTGCTGACGGTGTTGCGATTAGCGAGAAATAATATGCATCGGGTCAAGTTAAAGTGTGAAAGAACTTGGAGTGTGTAAAATGTGGGAACCTTAGACAGAATTGCGCCACCCTGAATGCTACCCTAGCGGAACTGAGTTAACCGTCGGCAGACTTCGATAGACTAATGCACAATGTTCACAATGTTGACTTGCCCCAGAGTCGCCTATACCCTTTACTTTAACGTCGATTTTTCTGCAACAATTGCAACCATCGTTGTTTAGTCTCGATTTGACTAGTAGTTGCATGGGGATCGCTCGGGTCCATCAAATCAGTGTTGCATAAGGGTTAGAATTCCGCACAAAGCGATCGGTCTCATTCCAGTATAGCCGGAGATGCATGTGTAACCAACCCTAGTGCGACGGCCCTAGCAGACTCGGCGACCGACCGAACCACTTTCGAAATCACCATGGGCGTTTTGTGCAAAAAGTTTACGAAGCATTTTTGTCTTCGTAAACTTTACATAGTTTACATAACTTTACATAGGACTCATATAAAGTGCCTTTTCTTTTCAGTAATAATAAAGTATTCATTGTCCATTCACTTCAGATAAGAAATCTTTTGTTACGTTGAAATCTCACAAGGAATGAGAACAATTCAAGTGGTGGTTCAAGGTCACCATGCGAAAGGTTCCGGGTTCGAGCCCAACTTAGGTCGTCAGGTTTATTTCTCTTTCCGAAATGCGTAATAGGGTAAAAGTGGTGAATGTGGCCCACCTCGATTAACACGTAAATCAATGATACATGGACCGGGCCATATTCCCCACTTTTACCCTATAGTATCGTATCCTAAATTGATATCATTCATGATAACGATTTTTCACAAACAGTTTTTTCTAATTAATATTAGAACCTTTACCTTCATTAATATTAATAATTATATGGACAACACCACCACGGTGAAAACCACCGTGAAAACATGGTGATTTTCGCAGTAGTCGGGTTTGCTAGGGTGCGACTACGACGCAACTCTGAATCCTCGGTTGCACCAGTTCCGTCAAGCTACCTTGTACACTCTTTGGGCGATCTACGATGAAGACGCTTCAAATCGAGCGAATCGAAATGTCGCAAACTTAATTATCACACCGCTGTACGATTGTTCGTCATTTCACGCGTTCGACGCCGGACTCTACGTGCACGAGGTGTTTGTTGTTCGTCTAATTTCAATGTATAGCCGCAGCTATACGTAGGATAGTTGAGTATACAAATATAGTGCGACTGATGCGGTGGCTCGAGTTGCATCCGCCCCCAGCACGCCACGCTTGTCAGGCGCAAAAGTTTGACACCCAAACTGTCGTCCTCATACCGGCCATATCTGCTGCTCTACAAGCATAGTGTACAGTTAAATATCCTAGGAGCGAGCGGGGAACTGCAGTGTGCTGCGAGCATTCATTGTCAGTTAGAAATTACTTCGTGGATGAGACGTCGATACTACATGCCTGTGATGATGGACATTGTTTCACTCGACGTCAGAACGTCTCGGTAAACTGCGTTTCACAATATTTCGCCGTTTATCATCCATATCAAAGGGTTCCTCTGAAGGGGAGACACGGGAAAGTCAGCACTCTCTTTGTGGAATTCCACTGCAAGATGAATAAACTTTAGTCAAGTTAATACTATTTCTGTATTCGTATGCGTGCGCGCGTTCAGACAGCAGTTAAAAAGAGAGACGTTCAGTTATTCATCGCATAAACCTAGTCCGGGCCGCTTAAGACAGTTAAAGATAGAGTTAAAGAACAGTAAGACAACAGTTAAAAACAGAGACGTTGAGTTATTCATCGGATAAACCTAGTTCGGGCCGCTTAAGACAGTTAAACATACACCCAGAAAAATAATTTATTTGACGGCCACCGTTTGTTTGGTTTAAGTAAAATATTTATTTGATTTAAATAAATATTTATTTCAGGGCTGAAGGACTTCGGTCGATGGCCCGTTGACAATACTTGAATGCAAGTAGATTGATATTAGAAATATATTAATGTATAAATTAAAAAAAAAAAAGACATTGTACCGATCATCAACGCATCATATGTATTGTTAATAAATACTCACTTACTACTACTACTATTTATTTCATTTAAGTGACTATTTACTTAATTTAAATAAATATTTATTTAGATCAAATAAATATTTTACTTAGACCAAATAAACGGTGGCCGTTAAATAAATTATTTTTCTAGGTATAGAGTTAAACAACAGTAAGAGAACGGTTAAAAATAAAGACGTTGAGTTATTCATCGAATAAACCTAGTTCGGGCCGCTTAAAACAGTTAAACATAGAGTTAAACAACAGTAAGGCAACAGTTAAAAATAGAGACGTTGAGTTATTCATCGAATAAACCTAGTTCGGGCCGTTTAAAACAGTTAAACATAGAGTTAAACAACAGTAAGACAACAGTTAAAAATAGAGACGTTGAGTTATTCATCGAACAAACGTAGTCCGGGCCGCCAGTGGCAACGCCAGCAGATATTTTTAACTACTGTAACTACTGTTAAAAAAACACCAGTTTGTAAAACTAATGGATGGAACTTCGCTCTTTCGTCCTCAGATATCCTGGATTCGTCGTCGCGATTGGCACGTACTGACGAGCTCGTTGTTCACGTACACGAATGACGAGCGATTTCAGGCTCTCCATCCCGAGGGTTCGGACGACTGGACACTTCAGATCAAGTACGTTCAGGAGAGGGACAATGGGACCTACGAATGCCAGGTAAAGTCCCTATCAATTATTTACCTTGTTACAACCCCAATTACAACCTTAAGCGATGCAAAATGGGATAATGGGACAAGACGCAATTTTTTAATAACTTTTGGAAAATTAAGTTTTGCCCCACTCCTCCTAGTATTGAATTATTTTATCAAGCGTCATGAATTATTTTTGCCAGTTTAAGAATTAAGGAATATAGCAAAACACAGCCAAGATTGTTATATTTTCGGATAAAAAAGAGGATCACAATTGCAATAAGAATTGAAATAATGCACACATTTCACGTTTCATTTTCTACATCGATAAACACATATTTCGGGAAAAAATAACAAGTAATTAACGATGATGGAATCCCGGCAAGTTGAAGTACAGAAATGTTGTTGTTTGTCTTTGGTGACGGTAATCGGCTTACATTCTCGAGCTCAAGGAGAGGTTCTGATAAAAAAAAAATACTTCCACAGAATTAATTGGTGATTAGCTGTGATTGGTTGAGAGGAACTTTAGTAAGGATTGTTCTGATTTGTGTCGAGTCCTTTCGGGTACAAAAGCCATGAAATTTTTGCCAAAAAATTATTTCGAAATTATTTTACTATTCATTATGATTATCTTATTATTTTGGTAGCCAAATTGCTACCAAATGCTTTGATTTGTTTTCGGGTACAAAAGCCATGAACTTTTGGCGAAATAGGGTAAAAGTAGTGAATATGGGCCACCTCGATTAACACGTAAATCAATGATATATGGACCGGTCCATATTCCCCACTTTTACCCTAATTGTTTCGAAATTATTTTACTATTCATTATGATGATCTTATTATTTTGGTAGCCAAATTGCTACCAAATGCTTTGATTTGTTTTCGGGTACAAAAGCCATGAACTTTTGGCGAAGCAATTGTTTCGAAATTATTTTACTATTTATTATTATTATCTTATTATTTTGGTAACGAAATGGCCACCAAATCCTTTGGTTTGTTTTCCCCTGACAATGTACAATGTAGTGAATACCGCAAATTACAGTACCATGCAAATACATATTGTTGCCTTTCTTCGCGCCACAGGTGTGTGTACTATTACGCATAATTACGAACCGCCGTCGTGCAATCCGGCTCAGAATTTAAGCTCGTCAAAGCTTCAGTTGTATGTAAAGATTAATGAGGACACCAAGTGAACGTATAATGTCCCACTGGTTACGGTATGCTGTGTGTACGTCAAACTCCTTGACTGACTGCGCTTGAGCGTGCACTTTTCGGGAGGACCTCGTGGAGTGGTTGGTTTTGTCAAAATTAATGAAGCGACCGAGCGAAAAGTTGACGGTGCCGTGAAACTTAAAAGCGTATCATATACCTCGCTCACCCCCAATGCGCCGTCGACCTGAGGTACGCGCACAGTCGACGCCGCGCCACGATTTCGCTATCAGAGTTCGCGGATTCGGGCGGCTGCTTCGCGTCACTCGCGACTCGAAACATTCCACGGCAAAGCACCCAACGGAGTTTCGAATTTCATCTTTGATAACGCCGCGGGTGTCGAATCCGACTAAGATCGATACCGCTGCCTCTGTAAGATCTGCTTCTTGTCGTTCGGTCGCTAGGTGACTCAATATTCGTTCGCGCAACCACCCGAGCCGCACCGTCCCCTCCATTCAATTAAACGTACGAGATTCTGATAGAATTCGAGATTCTTGAGACAAAGTTCTTCATGTTACAGTCGCTGTTACGATAAGGATTCTCGCGAATTAGCACGATTTTCAATTCTGACGTCGTGTATACAAAGCGTTATGATAAATACTCACTATCATTGGATTATGCTTATTATTTAATAATATCGGACCACGGTAAAAAAATTATTAATGGAAATACGTCACACGGCGACTTTTCTACTTTTGGAACTAAAAATCACAAGTGTTATAAAGCAATGAATGAGGCTTTTTAAAAGAATTTCTAATTATGATTTCTTCACATCGATTCCGAGACACATGAGCTTAAAGTTGTGTTAATTACCATGCGCTTATATTAGAATTTTCTTTCTAAAGTAACATTGGAACATTATTAGGGACGCATTAAAAAAATAAAATCGACCTGTGGACCCCTGTTGACGGAGCTTCGACCTTGTATATGAATAGATATCTAGGAATCGACCACTCCTAGCAACATGCCCCCCACCACCCACTATTAAGAAACGGCGATTTGTGACGTATTACCTTAAATGCTTATATTCTGATATTCATGAAAATGCTGAGAAATTTTTGCCATTTTTGTTCTCCAAAAAATAGTTCTTGGGAAAGAATCCTAAATATAAATATAAATATAAATATAAATATAAATATAAATATAAATATAAATATAAATATAAATATAAATATAAATATAAATATAAATATAAATATAAATATAAATATAAATATAAATGTAAATATAAATATAAATATAAATATAAATATAAATATAAATATAAATATAAATATAAATATAAATATAAATATAAATATAAATATAAATATAAATATAAATATAAATATAAATATAAATATAAATATAAATATAAATATAAATATAAATATAAATATAAATATAAATATAAATATAAATATAAATATAAATATAAATATAAATATAAATATAAATATAAATATAAATATAAATATAAATATAAATATAAATATAAATATAAATATAAATATAAATATAAATATAAATATAAATATAAATATAAATATAAATATAAATATAAATATAAATATAAATATAAATATAAATATAAATATAAATATAAATATAAATATAAATATAAATATGAAAAATCTCTGAGAGTTTCTCGCAACGTGTCATATTATACCCGTCCACAAGTTAGTTGAGGAAGGACCTTCTGGAAGAAAAGGTCGCGACAGTACAGATACGAACAATTCTGAGAAAGTTATTAAATATTATCTCAACGAGGGATAATTTTCCGTTCACCAGCTAAATGAGGAAGCGGCTCTTGAAACAGAAACGGAGACATTGCGCATATGAATAAAAATTGCGCTTTTGGAGTAATTCTCAGTTCTCCAACGGGGAAAGTTCATGCGTTAGGCGAGGTATGAAAATTGATTAACTGAATTTCGCCGGTTCCGCCTGAGCACTTAGTCGACTGTGCACCGACAATCGGGCACAGATCAACTGAACACAAGTTCGACTGTGCGCCGCTCTGCGGAGCATCGAAGAAGAAATGCAGCGTGTCGATTGTGCATAAACGACTGGACACGACTAAAGTGCCCGCGAGTGCAACCGTGCACGGGGTCGACCGGAAACTGGAGGGTGACTTCTACTGCGCACGAGTGCAACCGTGCACCGGCTCGACCGGGCACGAAGCAACTAGGGGTAGCTTTCAACTGCACACGAGTACAACCGTGCACCGGATCGACCGGGCACGCGGCAATTAGAGAGTGGACTTCAACTGCACACCCGGTACAATTGTGCACCGGGTCGACTGAGATTCGGGTGCACAAATATACAATCTAGGATTTCGTTGGACTCGATTTTCGCACACGCACACATTTTGGATATTATCGATTAAAAAAAAATGAGGAAAAAATGTTTATCATGGAAATATCAAAATTAAATAAAAATTCGACTGTGCACCCGTCGCCTCGGAGCATCGGAGAAGAATGCACATAGTCGATTGTGCACAACGGACTGGACACGATTCAAGTGCTCACGAGTGCAACCGTGCACCGGGTCGATCGGGCACGAAGCAACTAGGGGTGGACTTCAGCCGCACACCAGTGCAACTGTGCACCAGGTCGACTAAGAGTGGGATGATGAAAAATACTATGTAGGATTTCGCTGGACTCGATTTTCGCACAAGCACACATTCTAGACATTAAAAAAAATTGAAAATTGAAACTTTCATATCGCTCTCTCATGAAAGTTGAAAATTGAAATTTTCATGGCGCTCCCTCATAAAAATTGAAAATTGAAATTTTTATATCGCTCTCTCATGAAAGTTGAAAATTGAAATTTTCATGGCGCTTTCTCAAAATGTTCGTTTAATCGCGAAGCTTCTTCTATGAGAAAGCATTTTCTGTATTTTCGGCTTTCTCGTTAGCTAATAGAGGAACATTTTGAGAAAGCGATATGAGAATTTCATATGAAAAAATGAGAAATTTTTTTTTTTTTTTTCAGGAAAATCAAGTTTCCTCTACGAAACTTAATTATTTTAGGAAGCAATTAAGTATCGTTTGATACCGCAGTGTAAACCCGTGGGAATTGGGATGACGCTTATTAAAACCTCCGATTGACAACCTTAAGTTGATTTAAACTGGAGATTTTTGTATTTTTTCAGGTCTCGAGAAGTACGGGGATACTATCGCACTTCGTTAATCTGAACGTTGTTATACCCGAGGCGTTTATATTGGGAAGCGAGGAGCATCACGTGGACGTGGGGTCAATAATAAATCTCGTGTGCATAATTGAAAAGGTAAGGCGAAGTTATTGGAAAATACGATCGTGTATAATTCGAGCTTATCTCTTATTGAATCTGGCATCAGACATTTGCATGAATTGCCTAAAGCTTTTTAGCAACGTTCTCTCGCTAAAATCGTACACAGTAAAAAATATTTTTACATTTAACAAGCCTTTTTTGTCCGCAAACCTCCACAATTATTTTGTTGATTTTACAAAAAATATTTGTAAAATGGACAAGTTTTGAAACCTTTCAAAAATATTTCCGTGCTAGAGTCGCCATCTTTGTAAAAAATAATAATCACTGAAACATTCGGTAAGCCTAACATTTTCCAATATGATAAGGTGTGGCGAAGTTATTGGAAAATACGATCGTGTATAATTCGTGCTTTTCTCTCATTAAATCTGGCATCAGACATTTGCATGAATTGTCTACAGCTTTGCAGCAATGTCCGGTCTCTCGCTAAAATCGTACACAGTAAAAAATATTTGTACATTTAACAAGCCTTTTTTGTCCGCAAACCTCCACAATTATTTTGTTGATTTTACAAAAAATATTTGTAAAATGGACAAGTTTGAAACCTTTCAAAAATATTTCCGTGTTATGTGGGCGTATTCCATGCTAGAGTCGCCATCTTTGTAAAAAATAATAATCACTGAAACATTCGGTAAGCCTAACATTTTTCAATATCAGTGTAATCCTCGAAATCTTCGGATCACATTACGGATATCGTTCCTATATCCATATTATCGCGAAATGCAAATAAAACTGAACGAAAGCGCGATCGTGATCTTTTTTCGCAAGCAACCATGCTATATCTGTCGACTTTGGATTTATTTATTTAATGTTATATAAACAGCCGGTAACCTCGTTTGCATTTTTTAAAACGCGATCCTCCATGCATTCTTCCTGACATATAAAAAAATTGGCATTCTATCTAATAATCAAGTTCGTGCTTCTACAACCTTAATCAAAATATTGCCAATTCCTTCTCTGAGCCAGCGAGTCCATAGTTATTCTACCTGCTGTTGTTTACTCGAAACGTCGGTTGACTACAAGTAGTCCGGACTTATATTTGCATGCACATTTTGGAAAATCGAACAACTGTCACATGATAAGTAATAAAATATTATTGAAATTATTTCAAATTATTATTTTTCTCTTTTTCACATTTTAACGACACAAAAATTACCACAGCTTCCTCTGTGAAGAAGCCACAATTGGTCAATGAAATTGCTCATATAGGGGAAGCTACATCCCAGGCGACAGAATAAAGTCGAATCAATATGCACATTATTTTGCACCTTTTTAATATATTTTAATATTTCAGATCGTTTTATTTATTTACTTTTTTTGTCAAGACCATTTGTTATTTCCGTCGCTTTATTGTAGATGGGAGTTTTTTTATATTTAATTCCTTTCGAATCCAAAAGCAAGTATGCCGTGCATCGTAGATTGGATATGCTTATACGCGGTGGCATCGGATTTGCATTCAAAACTCCAAGCAGTAGATATGGTCTATTATACATTATATAGTGTATATATATATATATATATATCCATGATAGAAGCCCCCGGCTCGAGTATCGGCAATGACGAGAGACTCGCACGCCTATCGAGCGATTCTCTCGGATGGCTTTCAACGACCGTCTGAATAGATAAAAATATATGAATGGAACTTCAGCATGGCACGCTGAAAAAAAAATTACGTGATACCTATAGAAAATTATCCAGCGGGAATTTACAGTCCCACGACGATACATGACTACAAACGGCATTGTCTGTTACAAGTAAAAATATCAAGCTATTTTCAAATAGGATCCAATAAAAAAAATTGCGATTGCGCCTTTTAAAAATAATTTTTTTGAGATCACGGTGATACAATCTCTACGGTAGGATTCTCTAACAATAAAACTTATATCGTGTGATGGCGAACATTTTTATTTAGATATTTTGATGCCAAGTCTTAAAACTATCGGAAAATTCAAAAAATCTTATTTCCTTCGGCAATAATTTTTCTGAAAACTGACATAGATTTCTTAAGATGTAAGATATTCAAAGTCTGCTTTCATGAAAATAAAATGTCCGACGTTCTTATGAAAACATGCCCAAAATATTGGAAAACGCTGAAAAATCATATTTTCCATAAAGCGTCCCCCATGTGTTTATCCACATATGTGAGTGTATCGACGTGCACAAAAAGTGAAACCTCTATAACTGGGGCTGCCTCGACCAGTCGATGGACCCTCCTCAGTGACTTCATCAGCAAGTCAACACCACACAATATCCAACTGCATAAATTATTAACCCTTAAAAAAAAAAAAAAAAAAAAACCAAAAACAAAAACGATTTCTTGATTCCTCTAGCGGGGTCACGAGAAAATTTGCGAGCAGCGCAGTATATTTAACAAGGTTTTCCCCGTCGAAATCATAGCGTAGGTGTAGCTGGTAGTCGGGTGCCTGGAATGTACGACACAGGGGAATCCCCGGATACAATGTAGCCTGTGTCCTCGGGATTCGTACGGTCTATACCTCGCAGTCCCGCTCCTGCATCCACTTCACCTCACCCAGCGTACCGCCGTGTACCGTCCCATTTTCACTGACACACATGCATTACATGAATAAGTATTCGCGCTTTTGCTGCTACGAGAACTGCTGGTTGAAAGGGCGGCGTATACATTAGCGCCGGTAAACACAAGCAGATTTAGATCTCTGACGGCAAAACCCATGTTATATGTACTATCGCGTACTATACGATATTACGCTATACTATATTCCTATTGTTGCCGTACACTATCGTGGTGTCCGCGTACAGATAGAGATATCATTGCACCGACTCAATTAACGTTCGTGACCGTAAAGTACGTGTACGTTCCTCCGTAACGTTTCAGAGTCCAACGCCGCCGCAATACGTATTCTGGTACCACAATAACCGGATGATAAACTACGATACAGCTCGCGGCAGCGTTAGCGTACAAACCGATCCAGGACCAACCCAGAGTCGGCTCATCATTCAGCAAGCGGTCGAATCGGATACGGGAAATTATACCTGCAGAGCTTCGAACACCAAACCTGCATCGATCTACGTCTTCGTCACGGAAGGTACTAAATCTGTTTTCTCTTAATTCGAGACGTTTCGTTGCACATCGGGAGGCATCTCGATGGCGCACATTTTGCATGTCACACAAGCCTGATTGCTGTCGATATCGGCTCGGGCGGGCGAGGTGCAAATCCGAGTATTTTGGCCCTCCTGGCGGATCGATATCGAGGGATGATACGTGGAATCGATGTGTGTTGGGAAAGAGTTTCGGGCCGAAATGCACGGCGATGATCCTGGGGACAATCGAGTTGTGCAGGAAAGTCGCCGTGACGAATTACGTCTGTGTTGCAGAGGGAGTTTTCGTGCATGCAGTGAAAATAAATAAAAAGTGTGTAAGGTAGTTTAATCGGAGAAACGATTGGGTTAGTTCGAGAGTTGAAAATATTTTTGAAACATTTTCAATCTTTCAATTTTACGAAATCAATTTTACTTTCAATTTTACGAAACCAAAATATTGCAACGAAACATTTCTTAAATACTTCAGAAATATTGTAGATATTTCAATTCTTACGAAATATTTCTGAAATATACGCAAATAATATTTTGAAGTTTTCTAGCAAATTATTCCGGCGAAACATTTCTTAAATATCTCAGAAGTATACTTGATGTTTCGATACAACTTAAATGTTACTGTTAAGGCGAGAAAATATTCTGAAAGCGACCATTAGTGGGTGTGCACTGAACTTTTCGCGTTGTTGAAAGATTTTACAAAGATTTTTAAATGTCGGTACAAGATTTATTAGACATTGGTACGTTGTCAACATACAAATGTTTTTAAAAAATTTTTGCGACACATTTGTGAAAAAATTGGTTGGATTAACCAAATAATTATTTGTTAAACGATTATTTGGTTCAATTTATTAAAAATTTGTCGATTGAAATAAACATTTTTGTTGCACCAACAAAATACACCTTTGAATTCATGTCACCACGCATTTGCTTAATCCGATCATTTCTTTTTTTCAGTGTATACTATTTTCTTGCTTGATACTCATATATTACAACGTATATCAGATTCATACTTAATACTCTTCAGCGATAGATTAGAGTATAATTTGAGCATTATTGAGTGCAATACGACATCCCAAGCGGAACTCCTGCAACCACGAATTCGGAGTTGCATCGTAGTCGCAGTCGCATTAGGGTTGACTAGACATGCATTCACGAGTTGCAATTATCATGACGAGACTCCGGGTATACTGAAATGACACTAATCGCTTTGTTCAAACTTAACCTTTATGCAACTCTCTTTTGATGGACTCGAGTGATCCCCATGCAACAACAAGTCAAATAAATTAGACTATACAACGATGGTTGCAAGGGTTACAGAAAAACGACATTAAAATAAAAGTTATACACGAGTCTAGAGCAAGTCACAATTTTGAACATTGTACATTGGTCTATTGAAGTCAGCCGATGGTCACCTCAGTTCCGCCAGAGATACTTTCAATACTTCCATTTTTAATATTCTTTTAATACTTTTTATTGCGCTGTCTAGTCAACCCCAATGCGACTGAATAGGGACGAGCCAACATTCGGCTAAAAAAAAAAAAAAAAAAACCTCAGTGCGACTGCGACTGCGATGCAACTCCGAATTGCGCCAGTTCCGCTAGGGTGCGGTGAACGAATTATCCAGAAGGGCTGCCCACATAATCGCTAGGATGTCCCACACCCACTCACAACATAAACCTCGCCAATTTCCCCTACAATGATTTCTCCTTCATTGCCCTGGCCACCGGAGCCATCGCTATATGCAATCAATATTTTGACGATTGATTTTAACGCACCTGTGTGTTCCGTTTTGCAGGCGACAAAATGGCAGCGATCCTGCGTCGTAAAACGTCAGGCGTGAAGCGAACGAGCGTGGGAGGTTTGGCGCTGACGCTCGTCGTAACTGGCGCCGTTTTAGTGCGATAAGCGTTCCACTCGGAGCGGTCCATTATCATTACATTTACGTTGTCATTAGGTAGGTAACTTTGCAACTACGATCCTCGATTATTTCTTTCGTTACGTCGATGAAAAAAAAAAAAAAAACAAAAAAATGAAGAAAAAAAAATGTTAAGAAGAAGAAGAAAAAAGGAATAACAAAATAACGGTCCAACCCAGCCAATCCCCGTGTCGCCCACAACATTCGTCACACATCGCATCAGTCCGAGGTTCGTAGCAGTTCAAATTGTGAGACTCGGTGTGCATGTTCATTGCGGAATGATATTTCACGATACTAAGGTCAGCTGGACGTGTGCAACGCCAGCCTGCGACGTGTAGTATACTATGTAGCGGTTCGTTGCGGGATAATATACAACGCAAACTGACAAGCAAGCTGGCTGGCTGGTTGTGAACCGAAAATTAATGTAAATACTCGTAAGTGTAATCATGCTCGTCGTCGAGCTCCCGCGCAACGACGGTTATAGTACATTACATCATATACTACATAGACACATATGTACATGTATATATATTGCATATATAGAGATACGACGCCACGTCAGAGACCCTGGTACAAAAATACGCTGGAAATACGTTCTGCATAATTACATTAGAGAATTGTATTGTTAGTACAATTTCATCGGGCTTTCGCTAAATTATGCAATCACTGGTGTAAAGGAACTTCATGGGTTGGCAGCGTAAAATTAAGATCGACTTTTGGTTCAAGCTTACATGTGGAGGCGATTCCCTCTTTTGAGCTCAAAGTTAAACTTCAGTTGGAGTTTCATTCGATACCGTGTTCAAGATCCTGGTACAAAAATACGCTGGAAACGATCTAAAGAATAAGATTAGAGAATTGTGTTGTTAGTACAATTGGATCGGACTTTCGCTAAATAATGCAGTCACTCGTGTAAAGGAACTTCATGAGTTGATAGCATCAAATTAAGATGGACTTTTCGTTCAAGCTTACATGCGAAGGCGGATTCCCTCTTTTGAGTTCAAAGTTAAACTTCAGTTGGAGTTTAGTTCGATACCGTGTTCAAGACCCTGGTACAAAAATACGCTGGAAACGATCTAAATAATAACGTTAGAGAATTGTATGGTTAGTACAATTTCATCGGACTTTCGCTAAATAATGCAATCACTCGTGTAAAGGAACTTCATGGGTTGATAGCATCAAATTAAGATGTCTTTTGGTTCAAGCTTACGTGCGAAGGCGATTCCCTCTTTTGAGTTCAAAGTTAAACTTCAGTCGGAGTTTAGTTCGATACCGTGTTCAGGCACGAAGTTAGACGTGAGTACGATTTTTTGTTCGAAGACGAGGTTAAAGTTCGATTGGAACGCAAGTCCGAATTGAAGTTCACACTCTAGTCCAAACTTAATAGTAACTCGAATTCAAATCGTATATAGACGTATAGAGTTAACTCGGTTCGAACTTAACTTTGAAATTGGTTCAGCTTGATCTTGATGAAACTGTGTTTATGTTCCCGATCTTTGATTCGGTCATTACATATATCGACGGCCTAATGAGAAAAGAGCAGACAAGCCATAAATATGCTCTGTTGATACGCCCTTATGGAATTAGGCCATCGATATTATTTCTATAAACTGCTGTACAATTCGCTGAAAGTCATTTTGTCCTTTTAAAAAAACCGACATTTTCACGTTGGAAATTACCGTCTGTAATAAAAAATGTGAATCAGAAAAACAGTTCACTAATCATAAAAAAAACTCCACTTTTGTTTTCTATGTTCGTAATTTATTGGTTCGTGTGCATAATCTACAGCGGGGAAGTTTGCCTTAAAGCACCAACGAGTTGCATAAAATAATACCCGTGAATTCCACCTTGAGGTAACGTCAAAATAACACATATTTTTTTCTATCGAAAACGTCTTGACAAACTTTGTTTGTCAAGGAAAACAGTGAGTATTAAGGCGTACCTAGCAGTTACGATTTTCGATCTTAACGTCTTGCTGTCGATAACTATTGAATTGCAAACTTTTGTTTGCACTTGCACATATTCGTGAATAATTACCCGTAAATAATTATGGGGGTGAAGTTGTATACGGTGAAATCTTCAATATCAACACAATATCGAAAACACCAGAATTTCATTCAACGTATCGGTCACCAAATACGTCTTGATTTCTATGGAGAGAATAACGTCTGTGGCTGAAAAGAATTGCAGTCTTTTGCAGCCAATTTTAGCACAGATTATTACTTGACCCCACCCTAAAATAAAACCCTAAACCTGGGTTTTACAGACCGACATGTAACCACCCGTGGCGAACCAACCAACCGTAAGACTTTGGGTAGCACTTGGGTTGTTTTCTAATAATCTATTCAAACTCGTCTGATCCATCAGTGCGCCAAACCACCTTTGATTCCAATCTTCTAGAGCTTGATTTTTGATCGATATTTCTGAACCATGTGTGGGACGGAAAGTTGGTTACCGGTTGAATTTTCCCAAAACAAGCTGATTTCCAACCCCGAACCGAGTCGCAATCGGTGATCTCCGATTATTGGTTTTACAGACCGATATGTAACCACCCGTGGCGAACCAACGAACCGTAAAACTTTGGGTTGCACTTGGGTTATTTTTTAATAATCTACTCAAACTCGACTGATCCATCGGTGCGCTAAACCATGTTTGACTCCAATCTTCTATAGCTTGATTTTTGGTCGATATTTCAGAACCATGTGTGGGACGGAAAGTTGATTACCGGTTGATTTTTCCCAAAACAAGCCGATTTCCGACCCCGAGCCGAGTCGCAATCGGTGATCTCCGATCATCGGCGAACTACGATGTGTGCGTGGATGACGTATCAGAACTTACGGCAATATACACTGTATATTGTCGCGTGCTTCTGCTCACGAAAAAAATGTCACACTCAGCGGGAATCGAAACCAGGCCGCCCAGTCGGGCGCCGTGCTAGACTAGCTCAATCACCAAGCCGGGATTCCGAGAGACAGTTAATCGGAACACGAATAAAACGATGACAATTGTCAATCTCGCGATTCGATTGTTTCGTTACGCACAATCTATTAGAAGGTGAAAAGTAACTCTCCGCGCGACTTGTCGTCAAAGCACCCATGACAATCGACTGATGTTGGCTCCGTGACACAGCCATCACCGGCCAATCAGGGCACGAATGAAGCGACATCAATGGGTCATCCAATAACTTGACAATGATTGACACACCAACTGTTTATACATGTTGTCAACAAGTTTTGTTTACCATTAATGTGACAACACGTAAGCACGCTCTAGCGGATTGGACAACAATCGGGAGCAGCCAATCAACAACCGGGTGCTTTTCCACAAAAAGTCATCCTTCACAAGTCACCGAAAAAATGGCAACCTAAAAAAATTGATATTAAAAAGCAAAAAGACGTAATAACCGTTTTCACGGTTGCTCCCCGGTTTTCACATACGAAGTATGGAAGGGGATAAAGTATTGTAATCCAAAATAATCTAGTGTCAGATTGCGGTCTAGAAACATGTCTCACATGTTCCAGATTGCAAAAAAAAATGCACACTTCTATCTGTCCTTTCCACAGGTCTGTAGATCTGTCCCGTCCGAAAACACAATAACTTTTCGAAGACACTTTGGATCGCAGCGAAACTTGTTGTCTCTTGTGCATATAAAATGTAGGTTTGGTATTGGGCTTCTGAATTGATCAATCCTTTCCGGTTTCTGGTAACTTTTAGTACCCTTGAACATGGTCGAAAAGACAACCAATTTGGCAACCATACGCGACGGTTGTTTTTTCGTTTCATGTACAGTGGTTTTTTTTAATAACCGTTGCTTGTCGATTGACGATCGAAAACAACCGAGCAGTCACCGCTGTCCGATCCCCAGGGTGGTAGTGGAATAACATTCGTCATTGAAGGACTATCGGTCGAGTTGTATAAAGCGTTATTGCATCGCGGATGGCAAGAAACGATCACAATGTTCGTTATTTAAATTTGTCAAAACTTATATCGATAACATCGTGTACAGCACAGATTATGGCAACACAATGATGAAAGACCGTAAGAATTGATAGAATTTATATTTACGAAAGAAACTGAAACGGGATGCGGATCATATAGATAGGTAACGACGATTTGTTTCAAAAGAGGATGCAATAATACGTAACGCACGCAATTGTCATTTTAGTGCTTCGTTTGACGAGCGAGCGAACTGAATTTATTCAAAAAATTATAAAAATCTCCATCCCAAGCTGATATGCGACTACGTTAAGAGAATCAGAATCTCCGTTCCTTTATACTGCGACATATCCGAGCGAAGGTCCGTTTGTATTGTACAACATGCACGACTCTTGTCGAGTTCACGAACCACCCGAGCTCAGTAGCGTGTGACGATCGTATTTGTTACTATATATGTAGTATATAGACTATTACAATTGACACACAAACACACAGATACAAAAACACCGTAATCCGTTCGGTCGACAAAATAGTATACTATACATAATATACTATATAAAAATAGTATACGGACATGTAGTGTACACGTATAGAAAGTTTTGGATTTATTTGTTAAGTACGAGATGACAACCATTTCACTAATCAACGTATACCACGTGATCGTATTTATGTTTTTTTTTTCCTTCGTGAACGCGGAATCCATTATTCTAGTAATAGACGCATGAAAATGAATGTGAAAGGAACGAGAAAAAATTCGCTCCGCATACGGAGATACCAACAAAGTCACAATGATTATTATTATTATTTTTTACTAACAGCGTTGTTCGACATGCCACAACACATTTTTAGAAAAAATCAGAAATGTATCATAGCAATGACTCCCAGTGCAATGGCATTTTCCAACGGGACATAATTTACTTATACCACATTCCCATTGAGAATACATCAATGCCTTTGGAATATGTGTACAATATTTTCACGTTCGCTCCATTGGCAATGTAAGTTGCCATTTCCATTGCCTATTGGGCAATGCCGATGGAATCTAATAAGGAATCAATTTGTTCCCAATGGCAATGATATTGACTCAATGGCAATGATATTGACTCAATGGCAATGATATTGACTCAATGGCAATGATATTGACTCAATGGCAATGATATTGACTCAATGGCAATGATATTGACTCAATGGCAATGATATTGACTCAATGGCAATGATATTAACTCAATGGCAATGATATTGACTCAATGGCAATGATATTGACTCAATGGCAATGATATTGACTCAATGGCAATGATATTGACTCAATGGCAATGATATTGACTCAATGGCAATGATATTGACTCAATGGCAATGATATTGACTCAATGGCAATGATATTGACTCAATGGCAATGATATTGACTCAATGGCAATCATATTGACTCAATGGCAATGGCAATGGAATGGTATTATCCCAATGGCGATGGTATTGACTCAATGGCAATGGTATTGACTCAATGGCAATAGTATTGACTCAATGGCAATGGTATTATCCCAATGGCGATGGTATTGACTCAATGGCAATGGTATTGACTCAATGGCAATGGTATTGCCACAATGGCAATCATATTGTCCCAATCACAACGGCAATGTCTTTCTTACGCGTAGTGAAATCGTTGGGTTTGACAAAAAGGCTGCATGGCAAGATCAGTTGACCAAGGAAACCGACGGAAGTGAAGCTCAAAGGAACTCGAACAACACTGACGTTGTTAAACATAGTCCATTCAAAGTGAATCTGGTGAAATCATCTGAATCAACCCAGAAAGAAAAGCGTGTCGTAACATTCGACACGCCGTGCTGCCAGGTCGACAATACAGACATGTGTGTTCGCAGGTGACGATGCCGCTAGCACAGTTCCAGTTCAAGCTGGAGAGCTTCACGTCGAGATTGTGGAGCTGCACAGCGAGTTGGAACTGTGCAAGCAGCTTCTGGTTTCGCAACTACCGTGCCGTCACAATATCGTCACCTGCGGACACACGTGTCTGCATTGTCCCGGCACGGCGTGCATTCCCGTGCTAGTACCGAGTAAATCCCGTGCCGTCAGTTTTCGATCTGGGAACGTTCGAGTTTGCGCTACTTACACCCACGTTGCAAATATTAATGAACCGGAAAATTCTCCATTGCCAGCCGCTCCCGACACTCTCGCCTTCTAAGGTTTCGCGACTACGAATTACGCGTCTTACGACGGCTTAACTTCGTGCAATCTAAAATCGTTAAAGTTCACCGTAGGACGGTAACGACGACTGAATAAAAAATCGGAATCGTCTGCTTCGATAATTGTCATTTGGGAAGATTATCGATGCAGACTTTAAATCTAAAATGGTGACGGATAATTGGAGTTCAGATCTCGTTTGTGGATTCAAATATAAATCAATTGAAATGAGAGTTCCAGGTGGAAATCTAATATCACTCGGCAAAATATTGACTCACGAGACATTGCAAATGAAAATATGCAATTAATTATGCCCACTTAAACATGAGTAATTATAGACGCAAATTGGACCAATAAATTATTCGTGTGCGACGTTACATCGTGAGTTTCATACTGTGCGAGGATAAAAAAAGAAATTTGTTAATTCGTCGAGCAAGTCGAACAACACTGACCGGAAATTCTATAAATGCAGGCGTTTCAAATGTATTTCAATTAATCCATAATTAACAATAATACGAGGAATTTTCTCCTTAAGTCTTTCACTTGTTGAAATCGTCTGTCAGCGTATCAATTCACTAAAGGGTAAACGATACGGAACGTCGTCAGAACGGGTTGTGATAAATCATGCAACAAAGTGTCATTAACCGAATGAAGAGGACCCATTAAACTTGCATTGTTCATATGTATAATCGATGTAGATTCATCATCCAGAAATACGTTAACTATTATTTAATCAGCGAATAAAAAATTTAAAAAAAGAAAAAGCAAATCCAAAACTCGAACTACGAAAGATTATGGCAATGAACACGACGCGGCATGTAATACCGTTAATGTTGAAAATAATTTTTAATGATATAGAATAAGAACGATGTACCTTTACGTCTCTCGTTAGCTACGTTATTCAGAGATTTATTATTGATGTAAGAGAAAACAGAGAATAATTTAATGAGAATAAACAGACGAGAGAACGATGAATCGACTATGAAGCTACTTCTAAATTCCCTATTGTATTTATATATTAGCTGATACGAGGTTGATGATACTGATATCGTAATTATTATACATATTTCATAGAAATACACTTTTGCTTTTCATTGTTTTTTTTTTTTTTTTTTTTCTTCGTTTTACATTATCGTCGACAACACTGTTTAGAGGAGATTTTACGAAGATTATTAAGAACTGAGAGGAGAGTGTATAGTGTATATCTCAAAGGGACTCAAAGAACAAGGGTACGGATACGTAGGATGCTATATTGAACGGCTTTCGGCAATGCCTTTGTTATGGATGGAGAAATAAAATGTTGAGACTTTTTTCTCTCGTGATTTAAGATTTTTACGAATCATTGTTTGCTTTCAGGCGTATTGTGTTTTTACGCTTCGAAAGATATTTGTTATGAATATATTATGATTATTTGTAAATTCCGCATCGCGCCCGACATCAACGACGAATCATTAATATAAAAAGACACTATCAATATCGTAGACATACGTATGAGCCATGCAAATTGATCGGTAACAAAAAATATTACAAAAGAAAGAGAAATTCATGGATCCAACGTGGTAATGAGGACGCGTATCGAGATCAATTTATTTGTCGTATATGTGAATATATACCCGATAATTTATCATGCGCCTCGTACCGATGGTTTCAATTTAAGTTCATACCGAAGCTTCAGCGACTGCAGTGTACCAAAAAAACAACAAGAAAAAATGTATTTTTTATCGCGTCGTCTTTTTTTAAATTAGAATCACAAATTAATATGCAACTTATGAATTACATTCCAATTGTATCTGTATACGCGACAGAATGTATATTACGCATACACCCTATCGCGTATATATCACATATAGGCTATACATATAAATAAATAAATATATATACATATATAGAATCTGTTAATACTAAGTTAAGCTAATTATACATGGTACATTACGGTGGTATTTCAGAATAATTCTCAAAGAATTGAACGATCCTTGCAATTTAAAGATTTCTCAGTATATGTCTGCAATCATGTGTTATAGAAGAAACGATCCGATTCAATAAACGTGAATGAAATCGCGAATAACGCTATTTATTATTATCAACGATTCGACATGTCTTTGAATGTTTCAGTTCTGATCGAGGTAAGTACAGCTATGTTGGCAATTATGAACATTATTTAAAAAATCGCCCAATCGAAAGATGGCTGTAAAAAGGAAATGAAAAAGTTGAAAAATCACATTTTTATATCATTTATCAAGGTTAAAATTGGAATTTTCATATCGATTCCTCATAAAAGTTGAAAATGGAAATTTTTATATCACCTTCTTACAATGTTCTTCTATTCGAAAGCTTCTTCTATGAGAAATCATTTTTTAAATTTGTTTTGCTTCCTCATAGAGGAAGCTTCGCGCATAAAAGAACATTATGAGAAAGCTATATGAAAATTTCAATTTTATACTATTATGAGGAACCGATATTAACATATTTGTTGGCACTTTCTATTTTTACTCATGATATCAAGGTAGCTTTATTTTCGTGGAGGTTTTTTCGAAATTTAATCTCGAAATGTTCACACCAGTTTAAAATGACAAGATCTGAAATCAAATTTTGTGTAAAACCGTTAACATTTTTATTTCTAAACATAAGTATGTTGTATGCCTGAGATAAAAATACAATCAATCTGTAGTACACGTCTTAAATTAGTTTATATAATTTTAACATGAAAACATCAAACGTATCGCTGGCCTAGAACCAAAGAGACGTATTTTTTATGCTTTAACACCGAAAATACGTCGTTTTTATTTCGGATGTCGGTCGTTTTTATTTCGAATAATCGATATCATGCTCGTATTCCTACGATGTTAGGATAGGTGTAAAGTTACTCGTTGTCAGTAGAAGGTTTGCATGATCTCTTGTAGAGCCGCCTACAGGTTTTATACTAGGATTCTAATTTATCAACCGTCTATGTACCGTGCGTCGGCAACCACGACTTCCACGATGGTAAAAAAAACCTTATTCGGGCAAATGAGACCTCGGTTGAACCGATTTCGGGATCTCGATACATCGCTATATTAAATAGTCGGTTTTACGGCAATTCGATGAAATGATATTTCGTGATCTTGAACCATTAGGATGAATGAACACTCGGTGTTCTGGTCCCTCAGTAGTTTATAATTTTGCTTCTCGGTCTCATAACTCATCTCACGCCTCAAAGCAATTCTCACTACGGCATCGCTTAAAGGTTTGAAAATTCTTCAGTAGAACTGCCGAAGTCTCCGAAGTAAACTAGGCGTACTTATAAACATAGCTGATTCCTGCGATATTATTATCTTGTGCAAATGTTAGCTTTGTCTTCCGTTGTTACTTATAAGTTTTATCCGTTAAAAACAAAACAAACAAACGGCGTGAGAAGGAGATTAAAGGATTGATAAAATACATACATTATGTTCAACTTTATCTTTCTACTACCGAACTTTATTACAATATAGCACGTATGCGTATTATTCGTACGATCTTATGCAGATAATATATCTATCTATATATGTATATAGAATATAAAGGTCCTCACTTGATAAACATAACGGGATATTAAACTGAGCTGCAAGGGTGTTTTTTTTTTTTATAACCTTGAGCATATGAAACTCATGCAAATTTGAGGGGCGTATATAAAACGCATCTGTCTCGCCGCGCCAAACAATTTACCGTCGAGGAAAAATACATCTCACAGTAACAATATTTTTTTCTTTCTCTTCTTCTCTGATCGAAGCACTTTACAGCTCGCTAACTAGAAATTGGAATATTCGCATTTCTACTGTAAAAAACCCCCTTGCGGCTAAAGACGTAATAGAGTTGTTTCGGGATCCTGATACAGATAGTTATAACAAAAAATAGAATATCTTACAATATCATTAAATTATCAATTAATGAATAAACTTCTCATCTGCATTTGTAATGCGTGATAAGGATAGCCATGGTCGTTGAAATGTGGAAAAAAAACATCACTCTTCTCGTAGGGCGAGTAAACACTTTTTGAGCAAATCTGCGTGTGCCTGTAATTTAAAGAACGGAAAGTTATGTACACAGGTTTGAAATTGGTTATATCGTTACATTCTAAAAACAGGGGTTTAGAGCCCCCCCCCCCCCCCCCTCACCCTCAAGTGTAATTGCTCCATTAAATTTTTTTATTTTTTAAAATAATAAAATACCTTGGCATGTTTAATCTCTAGCTCTGTTAGTTCAACGAGATTCTTCTTAAACGCCGCTATCCGTCTCGTTTTGAAATCGGTCAGCTCTGAAAGACAAAACAAATGATTTTCAAGAATTCATTGTAACATAATTTTATTTGACGAGACGAAAAAAAAATCAAGCTTACCTTCCTTTCCTTTATCCGACATTTGCTCAAACTTTTCGCAAGCTTCGGTTTGAACTTTCTCCGCCTTCAATGAATAGTGAACAAAAACGGTTAAAAAACATTATCAATTCGTGGCTCGATAAGCGTGCAATGCGTAGAGATTAAATAAATTCACTATACAAAGCTCGATTGAAGCAATGTTTGTTTTTTTTTCCTTTCGGAATTGTCGAGTCGACGGTAAACTAGGATTGTGATACCAATTGGAAGGTCAGGGAACATGAAAGAATGAACGATGGGAAATTACCCACATAGCCAAATGCCGTATTGTTGCATGAACCTGTTTCGAAATTATTGCATTAATCCTTATTCGCCGACGAATTTTCACAACAATACCATTACCATAAAACAATGAAACGAGAAAAAATTCACACGCATCCGTCACCACATATAAAGTAAAGGGCCCAATGACTGTCCTTTAATCATATTATCTGCGACAAAAAAATGTATTTATGTCGTATTACGTTTCTAAAATCGGTTCGTTTTCTTTATTGAAAGTGAATAAAATGATAAATCAAAGTTGTACTATGTGATTAAGGGCCAATTTTTTAGATCTCGAGAAAGGAATAAGAAATTACAATTTCGCCGGAAAAAACGTGGGTCAGAATTAAATCTTTATAAGACGCCGTATTCTCTCATTACTGTCCGCATATTTCAGTCAATGCGGTGACCATGCTGACGACTTATGTTTCGTCTCTAATCGGGCATAAATGCAAGACGGCATAGGTCAGTGATTAGGCCTCAGATAGGTCA
Source organism: Ichneumon xanthorius (assembly GCA_917499995.1). Taxonomy (NCBI): domain Eukaryota; kingdom Metazoa; phylum Arthropoda; class Insecta; order Hymenoptera; family Ichneumonidae; genus Ichneumon; species Ichneumon xanthorius. The sequence goes on along the minus strand of OU824205.1, from coordinate 9,927,884 downwards.
CTATATGATAAAATTGTCGGACACTAATCGGGTCATTTACAGCACTGCCTATATATCGAATTTATTGTTAAAAAATATTCCTCCATGAGGAAGCAAAATGGTAAAAAATAAAACTTTAAAAAACTCTAAACTTTTCTGTAACCAGTTATTTCAATACCTCCACTATTTTTAATAATCTTCTTTCATTTTCAATGCCATTCGGAGCTTGGTGGTCAGTAATTGGGCCGTTCATCTTGTACATCAAATATTGTCAATTAATAGTAACAAGCAACAGTTGCCGCATATCTATCGGCAATTCAAAACATATGATAACTCGTTGTCAATATTTTTGTCGACAAATGCGGACCTCAATGCTATGATTTCAAAAAATCTTCCTGCACACCATTGCAACTTTGGCTGTCACGATTAAGATGATCATAACTAATCGATCTCTCGATTATACATGCAATGAGCTCGTATCATGCAATGTTTTTTTTAATCAGTTGCCAGCCGCTATTTCTCGCTATTTCTCTCTGAGATATATGGACACACCTTAACCCTTTCGCTACCGTAGTGTATTTTCATATAAAGAAAATTGTATTGCAATAACGTGATCAACATGAATTTATCGACGTTGGTATATCGCGTTCCCGTCAATTATATTTATCTACCGGACGCATATGTATCAATTTTTTTTTTTTTTTTTTTTTTGTTACTGTTTATTCGCTTCGAACAATTTTCTCGGTATATAACTCGGTAATCGATATGTATCGATCAAAAGCGACTGCAAATTTTGTTACATGTACTTCATAAGCGAGAATAAATGGAACTTGCATATTTTTTAACTTTTCAAAAAACGAAAAACTAACGCCATGTAACCGTCCATTGGCGTTCGGCAGTGTGACGAAAAATATTTTTGTATATGACACGTAATAATGAAAGGGTTAATGCAGTACCGTCAAATATTAGTAAGGACCCGAAGAAATCGTAATACGCGTTATTAGATTTTTATCTTCGATCGGCCACAAGTCGCAAACCCAGAAAAAAATTATCGACAAAATACTATTTTTTGCGTATATTGGCAAAGAAAATGAAAAAAAAGACATGAATTGTACATGAAAAAGACACACCTCAGCAACCTCCAGGGCCTCGAAGAGCCGGAAAAAGCAAATTGTCAATTAGTTTAACGTCAATATTTACATTAGTTTGCTGTTAGCATCGGATGAAACGAAGTTCGGTGACATGATTTTTAAATAAAGTACAATTATTTTATATCGAATGCTCGATAAGTTAAAAATTAGATCGTCCACGACGATCTTTTTTTTAATGGCAAAATATACGTGCCGCTTATCGCATGTGATTACACAAAGACGGTTTCTGTATCGAGATAATTGCACATGAATGTGGGTACTGTGGATATCTCACAACGTGGAGAGAAAACGTTAAACGGCACAATTCCAATGTTAGCCACTTTAGAGGCCCAATGGAGAGTCATCAACCCTAAAGTATTTCTTCGAAATCGCAACGTCATTAGATCGCGATCGCCAATAAAGGAGAAGATAAAGAAGAAGAAGAAACGGCTTTCAAAGCACGGTCTAAATGTATTCAGGAAAACGCTGCTATTAAATTTTCAGGAATTGGACATTTTCGTTTAAATTTTGAGATGAGAGTTTCGGTATTCAGCCGCGCCTTAAGGTGAAGTAGTATAACGTCCCATCCATCTGCTCCGCGCCCACTTGGTAACAAAAACTATACTCAATGCGGTTTTAAGACCGCACATCGCCGAGGAAAAAGCAAATTGTATTTCCGTGGGAAATCGACAAGCGCAGGGAAAGACAAATTTCTTTTTCCTCGGTACATTCAGTACAGTTTTTTTTACCGGCGACGGGATTTCCCATCACCTTAAGATAATGCAAAACATGCTCCCACTCCTCCGCGAGCGCCAATAACGGTTGTGTATTCATCTCGTCCCGTGGTCACGTAACTTTCACCTACTCTTAAGAGATTTCGCACACGCGGCTGGCGTTTGAATGCAAAAAGTACCATCGAAAACGCGCAGGCGCGCGAGAGGTCGTTTGGCCTCTTAAGTTTAAGGTTGAGTTTATACTTGAATCCAAGCTCACAATTAAGTAGGAACCTAAGTGTGAGTTTGAACTTCAAAACAGAATCAAGTTCGAACTTAACCCACTCATGATCGAACCGCTCCCCCACTTCGTTGCACTCCGTCCACACTGATAAGCCTCGCGGCTCTCGATCATGAGAGGATTAATTGTTGACGCTCGACAATCTCCGTTCGGCCTCTAAGTACATTTTAAATATACTGTAAGAATAACATTTTGGAGACTCACAGCATGAACGTCCTTGTTTTTTGCACGAGCCTTTTCAAGTGTTCGATTGGCAGTTTCGTAAGCGTGCAATGCCTTTAGTCTTCGGAAGAGTAATCTCTTTGCCGCAGCCGTATCTCGCATGTAATAACGAAGCGTGTCCGATAGCTTTAAGTCTTCATCGGAAGCTACGCGACCCTCGACTTTCTGAAATTAAACAATGACCGATATCAGTAAATCGACTACTCAGTGAAGTCTCCCTGAAATTTTACATGCATAAAACCTACCCTCAGTTTTTCGAATGTTTCTGCAATTTTCGCTAAAAACCTCTCCAATTTCCCATTATCCGTAGTCGCGAGTTGCAAGAGATTCGTAGAGATTTTTATGTACGAATCGGCAACGTCTTTGTGTTTGCCGGTCTGGCGATCCGCTCGCGCTGTTGCCTCCTTAAGATTGTTATGATAGTGCTGTATAAACGTCATCTCTTGGTCGAAAAAGTCGTTTACGTCCTTCACAGTCGCTGACAGATAGTATTCATCGGTTGTTTTGGAAAACGATTTAACGAGACCACCGAACATTTCCATTTTATTTTTCCCTAAGATAGACAACAGCAATATATTAGGGCATTTAAAAAAAATATACTTATCTGCCTTAAGACAAATAATATCGATGATCTCACGCCAGAAGTCACGTGGCTGGTGTTTCGTAAAATATATCAGTTACAACTCACCTCTGACGCATAGGTCTTGATCATATTCCAGAAAAACTCTTAGATTGTGATCGTTTCGAAAGACTGGATGGTGCGCCAACCTTGTTAGAAACATCTCGTGCATTGCCACAGTTTTCTTGAACGTTGCTAAATATTCTCTGAAAATAAAACAAACATTTCCTGATTTAGAACAAATCACCTCGACCAATGAAAAATTGTTATGCCAAAAAAATATTCAGAAACTAATCGACAAACGCTGTAATACGAGACGTTTAAAAATCGCAATTTGCATTGTAGAGAATATCTACGGAAATGAACAATCTCCCAGTGTTTGAATCTTATAATGTCCCCATTAGTTTATTTAAGGGATTATTCCCTTGCGAACGGCGTCAAATTTGGCTGGTTTTGCAGAATTAATCCCGAAAAAACGGGAGAAAAAAAAGCTCCGTTACGTTATAACTAATACTATGCAGTTAATGAGCTTTTTTTCCTACTGATCATATGGGCCACATCGTGAATACCGTCCGACCACGCACGAGGAACAACATCAGACGCGAAATTATACGAAATATTAATATTTTTGAATAAAATTTTGTACACATTCCGCTTAAGGTGCTGAATACAAATAAAAATACTTATAATGTGACATCTAAAGTTTTTTCGGAATTGATTCTAAAAAATGTGGTTTTTTAACCCTAGTAACTGTTGGATAATTGCTTAAAGGAGCAATTAGTGATATTGTTCTTTGCCAGACGACTATTAAACTATAAATTGCATGCCGTATATTGGACGACGATGCGTTGATCTTGATTTTAATGTTTTTCTATTGCATGTTGTATTATATTCTAAAGACTATTTATATGTGTAAAATAGCATCGCTTGTTGCTCAATAATAAATAAATCGATAAATCAATAAATCAAACAATAAATATTTGTCAATGGGTGTTTGCCGATGCAATAAATAAATAGGTATAACTGAAACCCTTCAATTCTACACTTAAAAAGGCATAAACATTGTCAATTAATATTGAAAAAAATTTAATAATTACGTTTCAATGAATCGAACATGTTTACTCGCAAAGATATTTTTGTTATCATCGAATTATAATTCTTACGCTTCGAGCTCTTGTTTCATCTTTGTAAACTCCTCTCGTGTCATGGTGCCCTCTCCTTCCCCAAGTTTTTGCAGCTTCTCTCGGGAAGCATCGAAGTCCGGCCGTGGCGGACATGGCGGAATCTACAAAATCCAAAAAAAAAAAAATGTACACGCTCACGCCCAACAGAAAAAAATCAAACCGAAAGTACACCAAACTTACAATGTATCCCGCGTACTCCTCGTTCTCCTCGAACCGGTCGTGCAGCCACACGAACTCTTCGTGTTGTCTGACGACGAGGAAGTCGGATTTCTGAAACTCCGGCAGTGTCGTTTTTGTGTGTACCGTAAATTTAACTTTGTCCTTCTCGCTCAGCGCATCCGATATGTCGACCTGCAGCGATTTATCCGACAAGTCGACCGTGTCGGCTTGGATGATCTGCGCAGATAAGAAACATCGAGTCTCAGTCGCAAAAAAAAAGCGCGCAAGATAAGCCTCTTCCAACTCGCCCAAACGAAAAAAAAACATTTTTCGGACCAAAAATTGAACAATCATAAACAAAAAAAATACTTATGAAACAACAAAGAAATTTACCTTTTTCGGTGGCGCGCTGTTTAAAATGTCAGCGGTGTCGCATATGCCGTCCTGCAACATTATTAACAACGTTCGAATGACAAAGAAAATATGTAACGGAGTTGGCCGGAGCTGCGAAGCTATTAATTCATCGAATTATTGTACGGCCGGCTGGGTGGTATTGCTGGTGAGCGATAACAGGTTCCACCTACCATCATGGCGGCGGGCAGCGTCTTCCTTGACACACCGTGTCTGTCACTTGTCACGTTTCAACTGTCAAAAAATTATTCGTCGTCAACTGTCCGAGCGTTCGTCCCGCTGCTCGAGCCGCTGCATCCACGTATTATCGTCCGCTACGAGAAACTTCCTGTTTCCCCACTAAATACGTCGACGCAATTACTGAGGTCCGGTCTTCAAGAGAGTCACGACATGTTCGTCGATTATCGACACACCGGAAAGCATAAACTTGGAAACGAATCGGTTGGCGGTAAAGATAACTGCGAGCGCATGAACAACGCTGCGCCTTATTAAGAGCGCCGAAAGGCGAAAGTATTGGTGCTGGACGATAGCCGCAATTCGCGAACTTTGAGCGCTGCGGATTATGCAGAGAGCTCTGTTCGAGGCGACAAAAAATGGCCGCCTCGGCGTTTGGGTGATTAGAGTTCGGATTGTTTGTAAACAATCGTTTCCGCGATTTGTAAGCATATCTTTATAGAGAATGTATCTTTTTGTTTATGTGGATTGTCATAGATCAGAATGAGGATTCTGTTTTAGATACAGGCAACAGGTTATGCGCAGCGATGCGGCTTGTAAAATTACGGGGCATTTAAAGGCCGCGTTATGGAAACAATGGTGACCGATATTCTGATAGTTACGAGAAAATTGACGACCTTCTGGTGTGGGTGTTGTGATTCATGAATATGATTCTGTTATTTTCTCACTCTAGATGGCGCGCGCGGCCGCTTCGCGCGTGGAAAACTACGATCGTCTTTTTGTCTATTTGGAGTATTAAAAGTACTATAACAGTTCATAAAAGTTTAAAGATTTCACAATATTTATTTGTTTGTTTATTTATTATTGATCAACATTGTAGACATAAACTAGTCTTTACGCGATCGGTCTATAAGATCGACATTTTTAGACATACCTGGTCGTTTGAAATTATGCGGTTTGGAGATGCGCGGTCGTCCAGTGTTTTCGCATTCAGCCGCCTATCCATAATTATAATAAACCGAGCGCCACCGTCGCAAAACATTAGAAATGGGTCTGAAATGCGAGTTTGGACGCCGAGCAGCGGTGACAAGTGACAAGTATCGGATGAAAATGTAATTTGAAGAATGTCTTTTTGTATACCGTATTGTACATATCGAATAAAAATTATTAAATCGGATTGCATATGAACAATAAGTTGCTACGATGTCGACCGAACTGGAAAAACGCAAAGACGAGGAATACGAAATGCAATTGTTCGGTTTTAATTCAAGAGCTGCACAATTGACTCGTGAGTAAATATCTCCGCTCGATGTTGACAATCTCTTCGATCCCTGTCAAATAACATTGTTTATATTTGAAATTCTTTTTCTACTTTTTCTTTATAGTTGAACGTATCATTGAAGAAAGAATTCACCTGTGCTGTAAAAAACTGTGGGAGTCGCTCGAAAGGATCAACAAGCCAGATGAGAAAAATAGTTTGACACTCAGATCAGATGGGAAAAGTCTTTCGAAGGTTTATCATTCACATTCGCAACCGCACACAAACACCATGAAGGTAATCGGTCGCTGACGTGACTTGTTGTTATTTCTAAGCAAGCAGATTGTTTTGTCACAATGTTATCAATTATCAATCATCATTTTATTTCATTTCATTTATTATTAATTGATTAAGTAGAAACTATTTTACATACATTCAAATTTTGTCAATTATCAATCAATTATCGTTATCAATTTACAATGCTCGATTTGGCTGTGTGATCTCAAAATCGGGACCGTCTCTCACAATGGTCCGCATTTATTTTATTTGTTACAAGTCGTTACATTTTCTGCTTTGGCCATTTGTGCCTAGAGAATTATAAGACGTGGTCCTGTTATATAATAAATTTATTCATTAATTCATTTCCTCATTCTCATGCTCTCTTGTCAGCTTTCACGATCAATAAAATACTATCTTATTCTGAATTGGCAAATACACTTTATGTTGGTAATTCTCTCCTGAATATGTCCACTAAAATGTCAGTCAAAAAAACCATCTAAGTGATCAACAAAAACATTGTTAAGCGGCCAGAACAATTTACCGTTTTGCTCATCTCTAGCCGGGCTTCAAGTTGCTGTTTTTTCGACAATGCAGATACTAAAGATCAACATAAGAATAACAAAAATGTGCGATATATTTTTCTCTAGATGGTGCATCAGAAATGCAATTTATCATAAAAAGCATCATCTTTTTTTTAAGTGGTGAACATTTGTTTCTCAAATACAATCTGTATGGAAGGAGCAATGAAGGACAGGGCTGTTTCCACCTGTAATAATTACACAGGGTATCTTGCTCTTCAATGTTGAAGCAAAAAATGTGTTCCCAGTTTTGTTGTATTTACTTTAACATTTAGATTAATGAAATGCATATTATTATTTGTTGTAAGCCGAGGATGCTATTTTCAGAAATGCGTTAAAAAATTCATAGCAGTGCCGCGCAACATATTATTGGACGAAGATAAGTGTCAAGCAATTCAGTACTCTGAGGAAGAATTTCGATGTATGGAAAAGCATCTTGAAGATTTGCAATCTCGTGCTAAGAAGGTATGTTGGACCAAACTTTGCATGATTGTTGCATGAAAATTGGTAACTCTGGGAGTCCGATAGGGTGGTACAGTGAAGTCTCGTAGCTCACTTGAGGTAATGCAAAAAAGGCCGCGAGTGCAACAATGATAGCTGCAATTTCATAATCACGGACAGCCGAAACGAGTTACCTTTATATCGCATTGGTCAATAATAACCCGTTGCAGTAATAGGCTCACCACCAGCCTCGAATTATTGCTTGATCAGTTGTTTTGCATTTTTTCCGTCGTCGCTACCGGTTTTTTTTTGTGCGAAGATTTTCATGGTCTGCAACTCAAGCGCATGTGAAATGCTGTAATCAATACCAAATTACATCCCTATTTTCTTTGGTACTCTCAATGTTTCATACAAAAATAATTTGTTTTTCATTTGTCTATCCATTGGATACAGGAACCTATTTTGCTTTTGGTTGAAATATCGGCCATCTCGGGAAAAAAGATGAACTTCAATTTGTTACTAATAAAGCATTCCTTGACATGTCTTTCACCTGACTTTAACTCTGCCACAGTTGATTTGTTGGCACATCGTCCAGGAAAGATGCCAGCCGTTTAGCGACTGTAAATATTTCGGTAAAAAGTAAAAAGTTGTCGAGTGCGTTTTTACATTCGACATCTGACAACGCTTTGCTTGAAATATCAACGAACTAAAAATGGCATACATTCGAATATTGCAGCAACCCGTCTTGCAGGCTTCTTGCAGGCTCTCTCAACTCAGTCGGTATGTCACGTCGTCTTAATGCAACTGCAAGTAATTTCGGTGCCAACTAAGCCCAAAATGTTTATCTGGGACTTCACTGTATTTCTAAGGCTCGGCGGATTTTTTAATTTTCTCATTAACTCGTTGTTCTGTACCTGGCTAAAAAAACCATAACGAAATGATATTGTTTGTAGGCGAAGATGTTACATGCAGCTTTGGATGAGGAACTTAAGCTGAGCGAACAATTTGAACGCAACGAAAATGTAGCAGAAATATTATCGACTGTGATGGACAACTTATCACATCCTGACGTGGACAACAAGTTGATAAGATGCGTCGAGAATTGTCATGTATTCGAGAACACCATAAAAAAGTCGGGTGCAATTACAAATGTTTACAAAAACAATGTACACAATCTTCGCGTAAAAACGTTGGATCCAAACTGTTTACAGCCTGACTTATAGAAAGGTACGCAATATATAATGCCGCACATACAAAATTGTGGCCAGGACACCAATCGAATCATTGACGAATAATAACGAAAGAACCCTTCCATTTTTCTACTGCCTTAAAATCCGTGTTTACATTTTTTTTGTTGTTCACGACAACAAGTTGTTTTAATGGGCTGCTGGACCTTCCTGTTTTACCGACGAAAATTAGTGATTTCTTAGTTTTCACTATCCATCGTTGCTCGAGCACGATGAACATAACTTCGAAACTACTTTTAAACTTAATTAAATTAAACTGAATTGTGAACTGAAGTTTGTACCGAAGTTCGCTGATAACTCTATTTGACCTGTACAGGTTGGAACGTATGATAATCGCAAAGACAACCTCACGATAGTATAAAAAATGTAATTCCATATGCAAGTATGCTTCACGCGTTAAACGCGTTTGCTGGACACCCAGCAACCAGCAACCCAGGACCGGCTCTGCTTAAACATTGAATTTAAACTTTGCTCCGGACGGGCCCATGTCTTTAAGAGTCGCTGACAAGCTTTCCAAGCTTCTGCGTATCGATTCTTTAGGCGGAACCGATCTCATCGAACAATGCACAAGTGTAGTGGCTTCATTGAAGCAGCGGCCTTCCAATGCGTACTTTTGAGTTCCAGGAGAAAATATGCTGCGTTTGTTCCCAACTTCCATACTGAGTAGTTTCCCAATGACGCAATCCAGAATGGTGTCGTTCGGTACGACACCTTTTCCACTTTCCTCGCACTCTCGGACGGCGCTGCTCATCCATCCCCATTCTTCCCAATCGTCTTCATAGTCCACCCTCTGGTTGTCTAACTGCCAGGTGAGACGTACTCGATACCTAAAATATTTCAGCATTTATCAACGTTATATGAAAGTCCTCCAAGCGTGCATAAAATTAGTGGCAACAGAATCTATCAGATTCGGACATGCTTATCATTTTCTTTTCAGTCTATCACTCATGAAAATTCATAGCATATTTTTTCTTACCCCCAATTCCACGGATTATGGCCTAGCTTCACCTTTCTGAGATAGCCGAGAAGTGAAAACATGGAGTAATCAATCGTCACCAATTGATTATAATCAAAATAAAAGACCTCCAAGTTCGGAAGGAGTTGATAAATAGTGTAGTCCACGGCTATAATTTTATTGAAAGAAACATCGAGCTCTCGAAGATAGGAGGAGTCTCGGAACCATTCGGCGGAAACTCGAATCAAGTTATTTCCCGCAAGGACCAATTTTTGCATTCGGAAAAGACTCGCAAAGCCTTCAGGCTCAATTCGTTCGATTCCGCAGTTACGGAGCTCTAGGGCTTCGAGGGTTGTTCCAAATCTCACAAAACTGTAACTGAAAGCAGAAGAAAAAAAATGGTTTAGCATAGAAGTTGTTAATTGTTATTTCATTTCATTTCATTTCATTTATTAATTGATTAGCTACAAACTATTTTACATTCATTGCATTTTCTGTCCGCAGAAGCTTTAAAGCTCGTACGCGGATATCACCCGTATGTTTTTTACGTATCTTAGTTCTTCAGGTACAAATATCGCAGGGTTGATGGAGTGGTACTCCATACATATACTTTCTACATAAATAACGATCCATATATCGCTATCTGGAATACATTTAATCGGGACTGCTATCATTTTTTGCTTCCTCATGGAGCAAACTTTGTTTTGGTGAAAAAAAAACCAGATTTTAATGAAAAATATTTCAGAACGTTTCTTTAACATAGCGAAATTTTCATATCCCTTTCGCATAATGTTCCTTTATTTGCGAAGGTTCCTCTATAAGGAAGCCAAAAATACAAATAATGCTTTCTTATAGAAAAAGCTTTGCGAATAAAGGAAGATTATGAGAAAGCGATATGAAAATGTCTTCAATTTTCAACTTTTATGAGGAAATGATATGCAAATTTCAATTTTCAACTTTTATGACAAAACGATATGAAGATTTCAATTTTCCACTTTTTTGCAAGGGTATCGAAAAATTGTGAATAAACGCAAATTATTAATATCTTCATCTATTCCACATTATAATACTTTATTTCCCCCGAAACGGTTTTGCACCGTTAAATACAATGGAATGTAACATTTCCGATGTCTCTCTTGGACTTATGGTATTTCACATACTTAGTCGGCATGTCACATAGTCAATAGTGTACCAAAAAAAAAGAAGAAATTAACTTACCGTGGAATAGCAGTTATTTTAGAATTGACAATGCTGACGTTGGTTGTATTGCTCGGGCCTTTCTCCATATGACTGTGAAGCGAAGTCAACCCCAAGCAACTGAATTGATAGTTACCACTGGGGCGCAACACGTTCGTCTTGCACTTCGCATATTTACTTGCACCTTCTGCGCAACCAACGACATGAAGAAGAAAGAAAAGTATGGCAAAAACGAACATCTTTACAAATAACGAAACAAAAATTCGCTGTAGGACTGCACGCTGAAGCAGTTAGAAGAGCACTGAAAAAAAATGCTACCATCTCATATGCGATAAATGGTACTTTATCTCCAAGGCTGAATATGTGCACTATCTTCTGTATTGTGGGTGGAACATCCGTTAGCGATTTTCTCTTCCGTAAATTCGGATGATAATATAATTTCAAGAGCTTGTTCAGAGTTCGTGAAAAATGACTGAAGGCAGAATTGTAATGTGATGAAAATATTTTGATGCTTTTTATTCATATCAAATGAAAATATATCTTACACAGTACAGTTTGGAATATCGGTATTGTCGGAATAGTTTGGAACAGTCGGTTTAACAGAACAGTTTATCACATAGGTGTTTATCAATGCAACATAGATATAATCTTGAAAAATAACGACATTAAGTACGACGTATTTAACTTTTGTCGGCAGCACATTCATATAATTGAAATTTTTCAGGAATGGACAAAGATTTTCGCCAAAAAGTAATTCTAATCAGCAATTGAACCGTCAATTGACCAAACTAAATTCGATTATCTATTACAGAAATTAACTGAAAATATTCTCTGGTAACATTGGTATAGAAAGTTAAATGTATCAACTTAGCCAAAGAGCGTCAAGCGCACTTTTCCTCTTTGAACACAGCTTTGAATACAGCTTGGGTCTGTAACGGTTGTCACGCTAAGATGGTTGGCGAAAAATTTCGGACACCAGATCTGGATAACTGCACAACTTTTTAAATTCGCCGGAATCGACGATCTCCTGTTGGCAAGATCTAACGAAAAGCAGCGCTTTCGTTTTCAGTGTCTCGAAGTTGTGGAGATACGCCACTAACAGATATTTGATAGCGTTCTCCTTGCAGAGATGATCCGCTATGTGAGTTTCGCACAAGTTACGGAGGCTCAGTACCTCATACTTATCCGCCACCACCAAAAGATCTTCGACGATTTCGTCCATTTTCCCTACGCTTCCGGTGTAGATGTAATTCAGGAATGCCTCGAAAGTTACGGCGTCAATGTCTCCGATCTTCACAGTTTTTTGTATCTGCTCGAACATCTCTGTCTTGAACATCGCTGCGAAGACCGGACTGTTGGCTGCGAGGATTACCTTGTGTCCTTGGAATTCTATGTCCCCAACGGCGAAGGTAACGTCGCAGAAGTCCTTCGATTTGAAGAAAACCTGCAGATTTTTTTGTACGTCGTTGCTGAAGTGATCGACTGTTTTCTTTGTATCCGTTAGTACGGATTCTTGCTTTTTGATGTTGATTATCTCGCAGAGAATCGTCAGAGTATCGTTGTGAACGTAACTCGCAGCCGTAAGCGGATTCAACAGCTTGGATGCTTCGATCAGCTTAAAAGTCGTAGTGTGCTTTTCAAAACGTTTCGCTTGGCTGACCGACTTCAGCTTTGCACCCGACGCATCGACTATAGAGACGATTACCTTCATTTTGGGGATTACCGTGTCGCATGTAAAATGCACACTGGCGTAAGTGTGGTCGTCAGGTTGAATTATCGGTACAGGATTTTTAGAGACACTTGAAGGTCCGAAGATATATCCGGGGGAGGCGCCAAACGAATTAGAGGGGTTCGTTATAATAGATGTATTAGGAACTTCGACGTTAGGCTCATCCTTGCCCAATGTGAATTCCAAACGGCATTTTATTCCCGAATTCGTTAACATGAACTCGCTCGACAAAACCCTCTTGTAATACTCGTTGAGAAGTCCAAAGTCAGGTAAGTTCCATCGGAAGCTCGTGTACTCCTTCGCAGTGTTTACACTGCAGCAATACTCGGTACGCGCCGTGTACGACATGTGCGATTTTGATTTTAAAATCTTTGTGCAAAATCTTTTGTTTGTATCGAAATTTTTTAGGCTTGTAGGTCTGGAAAGATAAGAGGTGCTGTATATGCGTACTTGAGTATCAAAAGTTTCAAATGGGATGAAAACGATATATTTACCTGATCTACCTTAGTTTCAATAGTCTTGCTGTGCGCTTTGTGGATTAGCGAATGGAAATCCCAAACAATTCTCCCGGACTCGAAGTGTCTTGTTGCCGCAATGCTAGGTCGGCGAGGTCAAACAACAAAGGCGCGTTCGGAAACTCACTCGGGGGAAGGTAGAAAGAGAGAGAGAGTGCTGCGCTGGTGCGAATATCCGAGAGAGACGGGTAGTTAGCCGCGTAGATTTCTGAACGCGGCTCTCAACGGACGGGCGAGAACCGGCATCAACACGTGTGACGTGTAGTGTTGTTAATTTACCGGTAAGTCATAATACTTACATTGTATTAGTAAGTAACGTACTACTAGCAGTTAAAGCGGTTAATTGTTTAACTTGAAAAGTTGCAAAGTATTGTAAGATGAGAAATAGTATTGAGTATTGTAAAGTATTTTATAAATAAATTGCCGTCGATAAAATATCGTTCGTAACCGGCGGTTAAATAACCAATTAAGAACCATGATATTTAGTCTTACCGACTTACCATATTACTTACTTACTTATTTAGTCTTTAGGTTTAGGTTTAGTCTTTAGGTTAGATATTTAGTCTTACCGACTTACCATATTACTTACTTACTTATTTATGTCACGCGGTGGGAAAATGGCGGTTTTTTCGCACACTTCGCGTGTGATGCACCAAGTACTTGAAGTACGTATTAATGTATCAAGTACTAAATCAGTGCGCAGAATATGAACTATTAAGTTCTGCCTGTATACTCGATACGCCGGTACTCAAGACCTACCCAGTACTTCGAGTACTTCCTACTTCCATAGGCAATTCAAGTACTTAGGGCATTCGCCCAGCTCCGCTTCTCGGTCGGCATGGCAGAGAGAGAACCGAAAGTTGCCCTTGACGAAACGTCGATATCTCTGCCGCGAGGTGTCTCAGCTTTCACTGCTGTTCGCTCTCGCGGAGTGACCACGGTTGACCAAAGCAACCAAATAGCAGCAGCAGCGCAGCAGCTTCGCTGCCTATATTGATCAACTTAGATTTTATAAATACGCGGGCTGATAAAATCTCACATTTCCATTCGTAATTCACAGTGTTTCCCGGATTTTTTTGCCAAGTTCACGTTACGAGTTCTTCGTGAGTGTCGGTGCGTTCCAGCCGCGACTGTGGGAAACGAAAAACAGTACGTAAACTGCACATACAACTACGACAATAACATAGCCGTGTAGGTAGGTAATGCACTGGTAGGAAGTAGCTTGGTGCTGCTGCTCGTTCGAAGCGACTCGAATCTTCGCTAGAAACGAGAAATAAAAAACTATCCCCGACGGCTTTTATTTTTCCGCTTTAACGGACTTAATTTTGCCAAGCCCGCATCGAAAATACAATGCACTTAACAAAATCAAACGAGAGACGAGAGCGTTCGGACGATGTTCTGGAGCGTGACAACGACAGCGTAAAACTTGAAACGTAATACCTCGCGGTGTTATGACGTCACTCGGGAACATAGGCAATTACACAAGCGTCATCGGTCAGTATAGTATATCGGTGAAAACTTGTGACGAAAAAAAACAAATCGTTGTCACGAATAGATAATCGATGACGCGAACTTTGTTGATCGGTCTGTTAAAAAAAAATTTTATAAAAATCGGATTATGGAAATTTCGATATCACGGGGGGAAAAAAATCGCGTGGCGAGAACGATTGTGATCGAATGTTTTCAAACTTGTTTTATCGGTTCGATCGACGATTTGTTTGTTTATTTATCTGAACAAACGGTGATAAGTCGAACTGCTACGTGGGAGATCGAAACTGACGATTAGAAAATCAGCCAATAGCTAGTAATTACAAATTTACACGAATCCGAAGATTCTGAATTCATATTTTTTCGTTTTTCTTTCTATACACAAACTTGCATTCTTTTGCTTCTGTTACATCGTTATCCAATTGATAATCGTGCATTAATTGCTGCGTTTAAGACTTTGTTTACTCGGCTATTTATTATTATTATTATTATTTATATTTACAGGAAATAAGTTTTCACTTTTTACATCTGCTTCTATACATCTGCTTCTTTCTATACATCTGCTTCTTTTACATCTGCTTCTTTCTCTTCATGCAATGAATATACATTGATTTTATTTTTTTTAAATATTCATTGAATCTGCTTCAATTGCATCTGGCCGTAGTTCGTTCCACAAATCCACTATTGCACAGTGCTCGCTCAGTAGCGTATATGTCTCTGTGAGGTCACCTCGTTTCCGTTTGTCCTCGCTATAAGATATTTTTTTAAATTTAAATTATCTGATGGATTTCTCATTCTTTTATCGATTTACATTAAACCCAGTACAGAGCTCGGAATACAAAATTATCAAATATCTGAATAGAAATTAAATACAAAATAACATTAGATTCTAGACTCACATACCAATCTAACATACATTAAACAATTTAGCACTTTAACGAGACTAGTCCTCCCTACACTTCTCTTCTCTTTTCTCTTTACCATTACAGAATTTTATTGTTCTTTGAGAAATCAAGCTTTTTCGTGGGTATTGCATAATTGTAGAAACCAACGACAAAAGTACTAGCAGAAGAAAAAAACTACTAAATTGGTTGACTTGAATCTAATGTGACCAAAGGCTTCCGAATCCACTGCATTGACTATTACACATACCATGAGTTGCCCTGGTCAAATATTTTTTTTATCTGCAAGTTTTCTTATTTTTAATCCAGAGGACAATGCAACGATATAAAGTAGTGCTATAACATTGTCACTGTCACGCTATGAGAATGGTGATTTGTTAAACTTCTTAAACTGAAATTTGCTTCTTGTCTGGTGCAAACGGATAAGTAATGAATACGAAATGAAGGAGAACAGTGCCGGAGAGTAATTACAAAATTCTAGAAAGTAGCCACTAAAAATCAGTAACTGAATCGTTTAGCTCAAATCTAATAGACCAAGAGCTTCCAATTTATGGTGTTGCACCCTGCACAATTTTCTTTTTCCATCTGCAACTGTTTTTTTTTTAATGACACTGTACAATTGTTATTTATTTATTTATTTACTTATTTACAGGGTCCAGCACCTTTATATTAATAAATACACATTTTTCCATCTAATATAGGTTCTCAAAAGTAACTCATTTTAAAGATTTTAATGTTATAGCCACGTTACGAGAATAGGTATGCATTAAACTAAACACTTGCTTCTTGTCTGTTACAGTTGGATAAGTAAGAAAACAAAAGTTGAAAAACCAAAGGAAGAAGTTGGGGAGAAGAGGATAAGGAGAGTCTCTCCGTAGACGCGGATTGTCAACATGTCTATGCAACAATTCTGTCTACGATGGAACAATCATCAGCCAAACTTCATATCCGTATTCTCGTCATTGTTGAACAACGAGACTTTGGTGGATGTAACATTGGCCGCCGAAGGTCGTCATCTTCAAGCACACAAAGTCGTACTATCGGCGTGTAGCACTTACTTTCAGTCTCTCTTCACCGTCAATCCCTGCCAGCATCCTATCGTTATTCTCAAAGATGTCAAATTCTCCGATCTCAAGATCATGGTGGATTTTATGTATTACGGCGAAGTCAACGTCTCACAGGATCAGTTGCCCTCGATAATCAAGGTAGCGTATTATACGGTGGTAGACCCTCTTAAATAAAATACTACTTAAAGGGGTTGAATATTGAGTTGTGCACTGCTTGAATTTACGGACTACCAAAAAGTATGGAAAATCTTGAGTAGGCGATTACTGTTTCTGGGTATTTTAGATCTTTAAATACTACTACTTGATATTCTCTACTTTCTTCTTAATAACTTAATATTCTCCAGTTTCCTATTAATTACTTGATATTCGCAGTGGTCAAAAATTGCATTTAAAATGTAGTACAAAGTAATGAGTCTCAATATTTCCCACGAATTTATATCACTATGCACGATACATTAGTCGTCTACCACGAAGGTGAACTAACACGGGTGTGGGTGCCAGAGAGATACCCGCAATTTTTCAATGAAATTTACATTTTTTTTTTACAGAAGGGTAAAAGTGGTGAATATGGCCCACCTCGATTAACACGTAAATCAATGATATATGGACCGGGCCATATTCCCTAGTTTTACCCTAAGTGAAAAAAAAATGTACACGTCGACTGGTATTTGATATATCGGATCTAAAGTCAAAACATTTTTTCCAGACTGCAGAAAGTTTGAAGATCAAGGGCCTGGCGGAGATGCACACAGCCTCGTTGACGAAATGGCCCAGTGGAGGCAGCGAGCCTGGCGGGGGAGATCGCGGCGAGTCATGTTCACCGAGTCCATCGCCCTTGTCGCCGTCTTTTCGCAGAAAACGTTTGAGAAAAACTTCGACCGGTTCGACGTCGGCCGGCTCGGCCGACAAACCCGAGGAAATGAACGAGATTACACTAGTTGCCACGAATATTGTCAAACCCGAGCCACACATTGTTGCGCAAGAGAGTAGTGAAAATGTTAGACGTCCCATTAACACGGCAACCGAATCGCAAGGCAGTATTGACGAGGATCAGATATCGATTGTAAGTTTCACATCCGGACAACATTGCTTCTTTACTTTTGCCGCTACTAATCGCAGCACTTTTTTAAAAGTGTGCTCAAATTTGAACATCCCAACCCGAGTTCATACTTCAATTCGAGCGTATTCTTGACTCAAGTTTTCACTTCGATTCGCTTCTTTCGTAAAGCATTGAAGCTCAGCGACTTAGCCTGCTCGGCTACATTCGATGTCGGTTTTCTGGGGTTTTCCTATGTCTTCGGCAATTGCGAGTGTTTCTATCTCAATCTTAAGTCGCCCACAGCCGTATATATTAAATATAGTATACAGAAAAAAAAAATCGAATTTATAGCGCGATGTAAGTTCGGCTCCGGAGCTACATCACGTCGATTCATGCCTGTAAACATTGGACGGATAAATGTCAGTAGACGTCCAATGTTTGGAGCCATCAATCAGTTTTGCTCGTTGCATTAAATTATCGCACCTTGTTCTAATTTCCAATAGTTATCGCTGTCCCTATGCGACTTTTTGTGCCTTTCGTGGTCGACCCAGGCGCCCTCTGGTTATATTTAATACGCTTGTAGCATAATTTACTGTGAACATTTCCATTTTATCTCAAGTGCATTTGGAAGGTTAATATTGCAAGTTTTGTTTGTACAGATGAGTAACATGGAAAGCAGCACAGCGACGACACCAGCCCAAAGCGAAGGTTCTTTGCAAGAAGTCAGCCAACAACCTGGTGGAAACATTGGTCAGAGTTCCGTCTCTTCGCAGCCACCAGCCCACCAAGGTAAGCGCTGTTCTTTACACGTTTATATAACTAAACTTTTCTTTAGCCTATTATTTATATTGCCGTTAATAAGAATATGTACGTAAGAGCGATGCATCCCCGTTTTCTCGTTCTCCGAAGTGAGCTTGACAAAAAAGCACTTGTTACAAGTGTTACGAGTCTCACGAATTTGAGAGACCTCAAAATTTCGGACGTTCTACTATTGCCACAGCAAATCACGTTAAAGAAAGGGCGACTTGTATCGAAAAGCCCAAGTCGCCATGGACTGTTTGCGCGGATTCGATAAATTTGATTCGTGTCATGCCCAATAGCGAAAGTTGCAGCGATTCTTTTTAACATCATTGCTTTATGGTGCTTCCGGTGCTTTAAGTATAAATGCCCTTTTTTTAAAAAAATATGCCGTTACATGCAACTGCTTACAGCGAATTCTGCTGCTGCAGTTGAATTATTTATAGGCAACTCCTACGTCTTGGCCATTAAAACCTAAATAATTTTCATAATCATTTTAATCGATATTTTATTTGTTCCTATGATTTCATTATTAATTGTTATACTTCCATCTAATGAAGAGCTCGAACCGAACATTAAGCCGCCCGTCTGGCAAAGCTCAAATCACAAACAACAGCGAGAAGAATAATTATTATAAAGAATAATTATTATAAAGAATAATTATTATACCCGTACGAGTTTAGTTCTTTTTTTAATCAGCTGCTTTTACAGAGCCTTTAATTAATAAAACGGCTTTTAATTAATAAAAGGTAAATTTGCAAAATTGTTCGCGAATCCAAGCCGAATATAAATTTCGAAGACGGGCGCACCTCAATGTTTTCATGTTAAAAAGGTTGCTGCAACACTTATCCGTTTTTTCGCATAAGGTAAATTACAAATGATGGCGCTTAGTCACACGCGCATTTTACTATTGTCACTTGTCTGCCTTATGCGACCTTCCAAACGGCGCTTCTCGTGGCTCTAAAACACTGCGTAATTTCCTGTGATTTTGATTGGTAACGGCCTCGGGCCCGTTTTTGTTAATTCATTATTATTTAATCAATTGGAAAAATCTCTCCAAACACTCTCGATAGCTGTAGTACCAGTAGTTGAATGTCTAACGATAGATAGAGCGTAAACATTGACAGGCGAAAATATAAGGAAGCATGACCAACGATATTCAAATAAACCAAATGTACCAAAATTGCGTAAGTAATTTTTAAAAAAAGTGCCGATGATGGGTCAAGATTCTATAATGCAAATGAGTTAAGTGATGCATAAAATAATTGATCCGGTGACTTCCCTAGATTACGTTGGAAATGAAATGAAAGAAAAATAAAGGCCGTCAGTGACGATATGCGTTAAATGAGTATTGAAATAATTCGGATCGGAAAAGTGCTGATGGCGGCAGCACCATCGAACGGGTGAAAACGGGATGAGCTTTAAAAAAAAGTGACAGTAACTTGTAAGAAATTTAAAGATTCATTCAAGTTTTGGGTGCTCCGCCATGTAGTGCATACGTAGCTTCTCGATCCGAATAGCGGCGACCAATATTCGACAAAAGAAAAATGGAGTACGAAAAAAGAAAAAGAAAAAAAAACAATACCAGAAAAAATTAAGTCTGCATGTTGTCTGCTTTTTTTTGTTTGTAATAATCAAAGGTACACCATTATTGTGGATCATTTTTATAATTGTAAAAATTCGTTTACAGCACTGCTGCAAATACTCGAAATACTTGTAGATGTATTACTGCGATTATTATTATTATTATTATTATTATTATTACCTCGTTTATTCCTCGTTGTAATTATTATATATATACATATTTACATATATTCAGGGTTCATGGATGACATTTTTTACATTCTTTGCTCGGTGGTAGTTGATCGTTTTCTGAGCAAAGTTAGTTTGACGTTTTTTGAATTTCGCAACTGTTATTTAGATAGACATATAATAGATCGAAAAAAAATATATTAACCAATCACAACAAACTTTGTTGCGCCGAATTTTTAACTGGCCATTTTTTTTATGTCATTTGGATGTCACGTGACGGTCCCAACCTTAAAGTTAACAACGCTCCAATCTCGTTAATGAGAAAAAAAATAATTTTGTATTAATTTTATAATATTGTTTCATTGATGAATTAATTGATAAAAAATGAAAATACGAATGATTACGTAGTCGACGAGGGAGAAAAATTTCTTTGAAATAAACCTGAACTGCTAAAAAGCTGACCAAATTTGTGACCTAAAGGAAAACGAGTGTTTCGCTGTTTTAACCATATTTATAATCCCAAATAAATATTGGGGTCGTGGCACAACAAACATTTTCGGGAATTAAAAAAGAACGTAATTTTTTTGGAAATTGACGCTTACGAAAAATTGCCGTCACATTCCTAATCATAAAGCAAATGCACCAACGCTTGGGTCTCCGTATCGCGATCCCGAGCCTCTCAGCGCGTCGAGACAGTTTGTTCTGATTGGTCCATTTATTAAGGATTTATAATGCTTATAACTAAATAACCGTAGCGAATTTTAAAAAAACGGCTAAGTAATTTTTCTCAATGTAGGGCCAACTACGAACCCGCAAAAAACGTCAACAACTTCCTGGGTCACCCTGCATATTGCATATCGATAAAAGTAATATATCAATTGTGTAATATTACTGTTAAAAGTAATTAAGATAATGCTGGCACAGATGCGTTCAAGTATTTTGCACGAGGGAATCAACAGACGTTTGACATGATAATAGAGCGAAAACAGAGATCGATTATAAATCAAAGTATAATTTATTAAAAAGAATACGAACAACCACAATAGAAACAACAGCAACAACAGCATACACAAACAATATGGTTACATCCAGACAGTGAATCGATAAATTAATAAATAAATCAATCAATCTAGCAATCCTCATCGAGAAATCTAAAAAAAACAATATAATGGCACTCAGATACATAGCACACGTTAAAAGAAAAAGCATTGTTCATGAAATAATTGACCACTTCCTTTTGAATGTATGTGTGTGTCCACATTCGCGGAAACGTTTGTTACAAATAATGGTAAATAATTAATAAAAATAAAAGGAAAGGAAAAAAAAGTAGATTTGCGATTCTCACAGTCTGACGATGCTGGGCTTGAATATGTATCTGTGCCATGCCGGAGAACCTTTTTTTCCTTTCTTTACATCATTTTTTGCCTCGTTTCATGATTGTTATCTTTTTTCACCCGAAAGAGATAACTAAATTACATTGGACTTTTGGAATCAATTTTTTGACACATACTTTACGCGAACTGTTAATATAACACGTAACTGGTATTTATTTAAAAATGACGATTAACGTCGCGAAATTACTTGACTGTTGGCTCGATTAACTTTGGAAGGACTTTTTTTTTTTCCTGTACACGGAAAATAAACCCTTCTGAGGTTGCAATTAGTCCTTCCCACATTTTACTCGAGTAATTTTATACACCATACGAACAATCATAATCCGTGTCATTAACATTATTACATTAACAGAAGCCAATGTAGACTAGAAAAAAAATATCGCCCTACTGGAATGAAACTTAGTGCTTAAAAAAATGTTGACGTAATATCGAATACCGGGTCGAAACTCTTAATTCAAAATTACCGCGATCAATATCGATTTTTTTTGTTGATCATTTGAACTCCGCCATTTTATGCATTTCGAAATGCATATAACCGGAAAAGAAATATCATCCGACCAGAATCTGCGTAATCGTCATTTCGAATTTGAGAAAAAAACCTGTAGAATCAAAAAAAATAAATAAAATAAAAAAAATACTCAATATGTGACGATATTTTTTTCGATCTGCCTTTTTAGATGATAACCTCATGTCGAAGATGCTACTAACATCGGACGATATTTCTTTCGACCCGCCATTTTCTATTTCCGACTTGTAACCTCAAATCGAAGACAATGGCTACTCGACAAAAGGTATTATCTGTCTCAGAGGAATATTTCTGCCTGAAATTCTTTTTTCTCGTCGTTTCAAATACGAGACCGAAATTTATGAATTAAAAAAAATACCCGCTATTCATAAAGAGTGATATTTTTTTTCGACTGACCCAATCGTCCGCGCCATTTTGCATTACGGAACCCTCATCTTTGCAATGCGTCACGTGCCTTTAATAAAAGAACTCCACAACGGCCGGTTAGGATCACAAAAACCAGCCTGATCGCCAGATACTGCATAAAAGAGACTGTATAAAAAATGTCACCAATAACAAAAAACGTACAGCCATAACCGAGAGGGAGAAAGAGAGCCAAGAATTCTAGTGTAGAAAGTGATCGAATAGTAGTTGATAGTTTTACCATAAAATAGCATCCAAAAAAAATCTAAAAAAAATCTTTAATCCATAACGTTTTTTTCTTCTCATCGTACATCTCTGCTGCTTTGACTCTTGACATTATTTCCAAAAAAAAAAAAAGATTGGTTGATATGGTCGAACAAAAAAAAAAAATCTATTATTGTTGCTATAAAAACACTGCTGACCAAAGATGAAATTGGTCTGTTCTACAGGATTGCAATGGACAATAATGGAGCATACGTATCCACGTTTCGCTCTGTCCTCGTGTCAAACGAATCTGTCGATCCAAGCCTCGTCGGCGTTCACGACGCCCGAAATAACAGCGACATCGAGCATCAGCGAGCATCAGTACCAGTCGGCGGGCGGTACGAGTACGACGACAGCCTCGAGCTGCGCCCTGACGAGTTATCCGAATTCGTCGTCCCACGGTCCGTTGCAGCACACCACGAACTCTAGCGGCGGCGGCGGTGGCGGGGGAGCCGGAGGTGGCGCCGGTGGTGGCGGAAACGGCGGTGGCGCCGGAAATAACGGTGGGAACGGATCGGGCGGTCCGTCACCGACGACCCAATGTCCCAGCAACTGCCAGAGTCCGTGCGCCAGTCCTCAGACGACGATAAAGAGAAAGAGATCGACGAATCCGCAGGCGGACGAGAATTTCATTCGTGCACTAGAGGCGGTGCGTTACGGAGGTATAGGTTTTTGCAAAGCCGCCCGTATGTTCGGCGTGAACAATCGAACTCTGTGGCTCGAGTACAAGAAGCGTGGCTATCCGAACAATCGTCCGAGCTTAAAGTCTCGTGTAAAGCAGGAAGTTAACACCTCCCCGCCGCCAGCGCCATCGTCGCAGCCGGTAAATTCCCAAAGCCCGACACCGATGGGCCCGCCAACGACCCCACACAGTACCCACAATACGCATCCCACTCACACGATGCTAACGGCCCACACGCCTCACACAATGCTATCCGGTTACATCGACAGCAGACACACGGATTACTCACTTCCGAGCACCACGATGCCGATTAACTTGCACGGCGTCAATTACAACTCCATGTGAACTGACCTGTGCACCACCGATTATTAACTTGTACAGCGGGTGGACTTTGAGCTGGCTAATCCGTGTCTCACCGTGCAATGCCCACGGCACAAAACACACACACAGACAGGACACGCACAGAGAGCTAGACACTATTCGATTAGGAACATGTTTGGGAATTAAAGCTCGAGATGCGGTGTAAACCTCTTGTAGATTTATCGGACGGACAGTATTGTAATGAGACTACTTTTTGAATTTTTTCTTAGATCGTTTTTTTTCCATTACACGTTTCATTCTTTTGTACCCCTCGTACACGACGGATGTCGGTCGTAACGGACCCATTTATGGCGCAAGCGTGTAGCTCGACGAATCGATGATTCGCTCCGATTTTTTGGCCGTATTCGTTTTCGCTGCCGGAGATGAGTGGGCATGAACTTGAATTTAAGATTCATGAGTCTGGACTCGTTTTTCATACTTGACTCTATTTTGAAGTTTGGTAAGTCCGAACTTGAGTCTACTTTCAAGTTCACGCTTATGTTATTTATATCGTTAAGTATGAACATGAGTTTAGGCTCGAGTAGGGCCAAAGGGAAATAAATGTAACTTCGGTCTAAAGTCCAGTGCAAACTCAAGTCTATCCTCGAGTCTCCACCCACGTTATAAAAATCACGAAAATGTTGGTATCGGTCGTTTCGAAGCGTCGTTGTCATTTCGTTCGCGTGCGTGACTTTTCGGTTAAAAAAAAATCTTCGTGCGCGAAATCAGCGAGCCGAGAATTTCCACCAGTTCATACTTTTTAACTTAAACTGGAATCGAACAACAGTCTGAACTGATTATTCATTTTTATCTTTTCTTAAATTTTCGAGATTGAGTTTAAACTTTAAATTGAAGATAAGTTCGAATCGGAGATTGAGCTTAACTTCGTGCACGCGAATCTCGATTCGAGCGTTAAGGTACTCGATTATCGTGATATCAAACGAGACTCGATAAACCGTACCTTATCAAGAGGTTTAGACAGTAAATTTGCAAAGAAGGACTCAAACACATAATCAACCATATACTTTCTACTTGAGCGTAGAACACTTGTAGATTAGAGTTGCGTATCGCTTGTCTCGCCACTCAATACCTTTTGCTACACTTGGACTTTTTGTAAATTCATTTTATATAGTTGTTACAATATAGACACAATCTACGCAAAGCCTCTTAAGGCCGGTTACGAAACGATTAGCTTTACTTTTAATGTCGCAATGCTCCGTTGAGTTACTATTCCTAAGATACTAAGCGTTCTCGATAACCCTTATTCATTCTTACAGTATGTATTAGTAAAAAAAAAAGAACAAGAAAGTGTCTACTAAATATTCAGCAATATATTTTCGTTTGTCGAATTCACAATTGCATTAAAAATCCGTTAAGCATATAGTGGCTCATTTTTTAGTAATAAAACTTTCGGTGCTGTAAACTTTTATTTTTGCGTGTATAATCGTTACCACAAAAAGTTATGACAAAAAGAGATTAGACGTTTGAGCAGTGACATAACGTTTATCGTTGCGACAAAATTTTATTTATCATTTACAACAAACGTTCCGTGCGCGGGAACGTTGTAGATTGCCTTGGGCCCGAATTTGCACTCGTACGTTCGATTTCGAGTTTAAACTGATGTTCCGAAATTTATTTAATGCTTAAGGGGAGTGTAAATACCGACGCTCGCCCCAAAACTTCAAACACATTCTTCTCGGAGATGGCCAAATAAAATCGAATAAAATCGTGACAATTATTGCAGTATTACGGCAAAAAAGACAAGCTCAGGCTTTTATTTTTATCTAAAATCGATAAAAACAATTCCGGAATAATTGTCACCGGAAGTCTATAATAATAAAGTGATAAGTAATAATATCTCTGCTTCCCAGCGGTCGAAGACAAGAGCCGGCGATCCGCACACACATACACACACACCCACACTCACACGCCAAAACACGTATCATGACATTTCGTAAAACGACGGCTGAGAAAAATACGCGATAAATGCCGATAAAGTGCGAGAAATCAATTTTACGAAGCATGGCCAAAAAATTACTTGTAGGAGGGCGCTGACGATCGAATTTTAACGATTCAGGCATTTTCTGCCAATTCAAAATCTTGACAAACCATTTCATAACAGTGTATCGGTATATATCACAATTTTGTTCACTCCACTTTTTCGCAGCCATCGTTTTACGCAATGCGACTAGACGCGTCTCAAAAGATGTATTTAATTAGTGGGAAGAGCGCCGCACTCCGATTTTCGGCAGACTCGAAGCAGAAAAATCACTAAGTATCAGTTTATTATTATAAATTATTCCCGGAAATTACTCCGTAATTGTGTTTCCAATTTTGCCCGAAATTAAAGTGGGTCCTTGGTTCGTAATTCTGTAAAGATTGTTACAATTTTGATCAATTTTTTTTAACCGCTCGAGCTTACGACTGAAAATTTGGATCTCATGTATCGAGAGATCGACGATTTATCCAAGAATGTAAAAAAAAAAATACTCGATGATTACTATGCGTCCCACATGCGAATTCGGCCAATAATAGTGTACGTACTTATGTCCGAAGGCAAGTTGTACAGAGATCGCAGAGTCACCGCACGCGACATGCAAACTCTTTCGATTATCGAGCGACGCGATTTATAATAGGGTATTTGTAACTATTATCAAAGTAATTGATCGCGAATTCTATTACGATGCAGATTACTTATATATACCTAATATATACCGATAGAAACTGCTGGACACCGATGCTGTCGTGCGACTGGCACGCAATCTGTTTTGTATGTATTTCTATCCCACGACCGAGAGATCAATGTATATAGTCGCGTAAATAATATTAATCGCTGGTTCCTCTGTTCACGCCACGCGATTATTCTGTAATGTTTTATAACGTGAATATCTGCCAGAGCGAAAATTAAAAAAAAAATCACTCATTGGATTCTCGAACTTGTCAATTGCCTTCGGGAATTCAATAAGTTTTTTCTTTTTTTTCGTACGGTTTGATTCTGAGAAATATAATTGAGGTCTTTTGTTGTTAGATAAAAAAAAACCGCCTAGCCTACCGAATGGTCGCGACGATAAAGATAATTGTTCAATAAGAATTGTCTATGTGAAATGTTAGTTATTCGTAACACGACGTTGTATATCAATGGTAGTATAGCATACTTACTAGATTTGGTACCGTATATACACATAGTGTGTACCATATCTCCCTAACATTCTTATATAAAAAAAAAATAAAACAAAACACTACAACAACTTAAAGATATAAGATTTTTTTTCTTTTGTTTATGTACATAAGAATAAAAGGGGATTATTTAAAAATAATGTTCGAGTTGTATCTCACTGCGATTGTATGTGTCTAACACTGAAGAAATTGACGAGATAAATTTATGAAGTTAAGTTCGAACTTAAGCACGAGATTCGTATTAAAAATGAAACATGAACATGAAGTTATTATTTCAAGATCTTATTTAAAGATATATTATACTAAAATTAAATCCAATATTAAACACGAATCTACGCTCGAACTCGAGCAGGCACCGAAGTTTCTATTTATATTTGAAGGTAAATTAAGAATTGAATTAAATTAAACAAATTTTATTAAATTTTGCTGTTGCGTTCTAGCTTCATGCTCACGGTTCTTTGTTTACCCAGAAAACCTGCATCACGGATAAAGTGGTTAAGCTAATTGTACAAAGATAAAAGAATGGAATAAAGTATATCCATTAGAGTAAACCTAATCGGTGATATATATGGAAAATGTGCAATATCCGACGAGTCACAGGTGTCTCATACGGTGGAAATTTGAGCATAGCAATTGAAGTTTCTGTGGCAGCATTATAAGCTTACACCAGTGAAATTATTTTCTCATAATTTCTGAAGAAAAAAAAATTAATAATTCCTCAGAAATTTATCAGAAATGTGGACAAATTTCTCTGAGTTTCTCCACAAGGGCAGATTTTTCATGAATCGCTCGGATCTTCTCAGACTGTCGACGGGTCGACTCCAGAGAAAATCTGAGGTACTTAAAAGCTGAAAAAGTCGAGATTTCTCATACATTTTCCCAAGCAGTCATAATTGTAGGCACTACAATGGATTAAATGCCGAGATTCTCCCGAGGAGAAAATTGGACGAATGTTAGAAAATATATGATAAGATAGATATGAATAGTGTTTCGAATCTACTCAAAATCACTTATATGTTGTTAAAATTTGCAAACATCGTCTCAGGAGAAAACGGCCAACGTTAAAAATGGAAAGTGTCTCAAATCTTCTCAAACTCAATTACATTTTGTCAAACTATTCTAAAATCATCAATAAATCGCGACACGAGGAAAATCGAAGAATCTATGAACAATCAATGCCTCGGAAGAAACTTCGATTTCTCATCAACATTCGATTTTATGATCTAATCAAAGAAATTTTATGATCTAATCAAAGAAATTTTATGATCTAATCAAAGAAATTTTATGATCTAATCAAAGAAATTTTATGATCTAATCAAAGAAATTTTATGATCTAATCAAAGAAATTTTATGATCTAATCAAAGAAATTTTATGATCTAATCAAAGAAATTTTATGATCTAATCAAAGAAATTTTATGATCTAATCAAAGAAATTTTATGATCTAATCAAAGAAATTTTATGATCTAATCAAAGAAATTTTATAATCTAATCAAAGAAATTTTATGATCTAATCAAAGAAATTCAAAAAAAAAAATCGCCAGTTAATTCACATATTTCTGTAAACATTTGTGTAAGTTTTTTGTATTGAATCTTTTAGCTCAACATCCGAAGCAAGTGGGAACGAAGCGTGGTAGATTGTTGATGCGTCAGCCAAGAGTGAAGAAAGAGCCGGAGCCGAGACAGCGCGCTTCGCCGGAGAGCGAGCCTGGCTCGCCGCACATCGTTCCCTCCTCTTCCTCGTCGTCTTCGTCGTCGGTCGCCCATCCCGTCACGCCGACGTTGAACCTTCCACCTTCGCGCGAGCAGAGTTGGGACGATCCGGAATCCTGTCCGGTGTCGTCGAACACGACGTTGCTCACCGTAACGACACCCACGAATCTCTTGACGGTGCCGCAGCCGTCTTACCTGGTGAAGCAGCACTCGCATCCGCTCTTGCCCAGTCAGCAGCAGCCGACATTGGGAAATTATTGGATCCAGAGGCAACACTCGAATCCCGAATACCCGGGGAGGACGACGAGTCCGAAGACGAGCGATAACATACCTGTGATAAAAATTGAGGAAGGTGGAAATCAGCATCAGGAGGGAAAGAGCTCCGTTGGCGCGAGGGAAATCGCCTCGAGCAATTCGAGTAGTGTCGGCTTGAGAATTATACCGGCGGAATTGCTGAGAAGCTCTTCCACACCTCAGGTACCAGTAATACTAAAAATGCATAAAATAGTTACGTTTTAATTTTTTTTTCTATTTGAAATTTTTTCAGAACCTTGTTATAACAAGTAATTACGAGAGTGTTGGTTAAATTTGCCGTTGGACAGTACTTTAGTTCACTCGGTGCGAAAATGGCTGTTTTACACCTTGTGAAATAAACTTTTGTTCGATAGTCGTGCGAAAAACTTTTCCTTAATTCGTGTGATTGCAACACTCGACTTCAGCTCGTGCGGCAAATTCACATTCGCTAGAAGAAGGTTTTTCGCACGAGTATCGTAATGTACTATTTTATGCCTGCAGCGTGGCGGAAGCGTGCGAAAAAATAACTAGAGTGTTAAAAAAGTGAGCGAAAAAGTAGCAAGTGTTAAAAAAAGTGCAAATAATTAACTAGTGTGATCTGCGCATGCGCAGTATCTTTCTCGCACGCCTTACCAAAAAGCGCTACTTTGGCCACGCGTTGCAGGCACGAAAAGTGGGACTTTTTGTGCACGGGTTACAAAATTAGTACATTACGATACTAGTGCCGAAAACCTTTTATTGAAAGCGTGAGTTTGCAGCACGAGCAGAAGGCAAGTGTTGCAATCACAAGAGTTAAGAAAATGTTTTCGTACGAGTATTGTACAAAATTTTTTTTCACAAGTTGTGAAAATGGGCGTTTTACACACGCGAAACGTGCGCAAAATATCAATTTTCCCACCGAGTCATATAAACATGTTTTAATAATCCGCCGATTATTAGAGATCATAATGTTTGAACGATGATTTTCAGCCGAGCAGCAGCAGTGGCGGCGGCAGCAGCAGCGGGACACCGGAAACGAGAACGTTGACGAGAGAAGGATCGAGCGATCAGCGTCTGGGTCATTGTCCGGTTCAACGTCCAGGACCGGCGTTGGGATGCAATCATTGTTGGAACACCATAGACACACATGGCCGTATATTGAGGAGAAAAACGAAATATCATTGTCCCGAGTGTCAAATTAATTTGTGCATAGTACCCTGTTTCCAAGAATTCCACGAACGACCCCGGGAAATCTCGACTCTAAGGCCTTTGCCAAAAACTAGCTCCGTTTAAAATTATCGTTACCGTTAACTGACTATTCATAAATATTATTTATTCAATGGTTTTTATAGTTGATATGCTTATAGTACATATCAATCCTGGCTATATATGAAAATATAATTTTTAACAAAAATAATACATTGTATCTTTGCGTCTATACATTTATTGAACAACTTTATCCTACAAGTTTATTTACAATTGTTACCGAACTGTGTACTAGGGTGTTTCACAAAAAGAACATTTTTTTATTTATTTTGCTCCCACTTTTTTAAAGTCTTGATTTCGATCTCAAATTGAACCTCGCGAAAGGTGGTCTCTAGCAAAAAATTCTAAGAGGTGCCGCATTCGAAGTTTGTACCCAAAAATGCGGCACCTTTTAAACTTAATTGTCAACGACCGCCTTTCGCGAAATGTTTTTTTAGATCGAAATATATAATTCTACGGGGTGGGAGATTAACTTTTTGTAATTTTTTGTAGTGAACCCAAAATACATATTTTAAATATTTTTTTTTTATTTTTAGTCTTTTGTGTTTAATACAAAAAATGGCAAAACGTTAAGCTCCCACCCCATAGAACTATATATATTAATTGAAAAAAAATCCAGCGAAAGACGGTTGCTGACAATTAAGTTTGAGAGGTGCCGCATTTTTTGGGTTAACCGTCGAATGCGGCACCTCTTAGGATTTTTTGCTTGGTACCGCCTTTTGTGAGGTTCAATTTGAGATCGAAATCTGTACTTTAAACAGGTGAGAGGAAAATTTAAAAAACAATGCCTTTTTTTGAAACACCCTACTGTGTACGCACAGACAAGTAAAATAATAAAAGCACATGATTATTATTACATAAGAAAGTAGGTAGCTTGTTACGCGTTACGAGGACAGATATTTTCTGCCGTACAATTGAGCTTTTTTCTCGAAGCCAACTGAGTTGATCGGTGTGTTCGGTTGATAGAAGGGATTCATTGAATACTGAAAAGATCATAATATTTATACATTTTTTTACCTTCCTGCCTCTCAGCAATTTTTGCATCTTTAATTTATGCAAATGGATGAAGTTTCTTAAGATGAGACTTTTAATAACAAAAGTTTGGCTTATGCTAAATCTTGGTTATATGATCAAACTATTTTTGCATCATCTTAAAATTCAAACGTAGAAGGGATTCATTGAATACTGAAAAGATCATATTTATCATTTTTTTTTATCCCTTCCTGTCTTAGCAATTTTTGCGTCTTTGATTTATGTGAATGGACAAAGTTTCTTAAGATGATACAAAAGCCATTTTTTACTAAAAAATTTGGGCTGGTTTCAAAATTTTTAATGAGAACAGTTTGGATCATCCTAAATCCTGTTGTGTGATCAAACCATGTTTGCATCATCTTAAGATTCAAAAAATAATGTATAGAAATAATATATGTATAAAGATACGATTTTGAATGTTCAGAAAAATTATAACTTAAAAACTTTGTTACCTTGATATAAGCCTCGTACATTTCGCTGAAGAAACTTTTAATACCATCCTCATTTTTGTTGTCGTGAACCATAAGAAACCGGATGTGCGTAGCAGTGACAAAGGCACTGACGAACCACTGATTGAATTTGTCGACAACTTTCAAGTGCATATTCGTCGTCTTCCACTTGTGTTCGTCTACGAGGTCAAGGGCGGCATGGGCGATAAATTGGTTCAAGTGCGCGTGATCCTCTTTCTGTTAAACATTAATTGTCGCTTTGTTATTTTTTACCTCAACCATCGGAAGAAAGTATTTTATTCGATTTATTGTTGCCTGCGCACCTTGGTGTCCTTGCTCGAGTTGTTAAATTCAATTTCGTACAACGGATTATCGGCGTGTCCGACGATAACGAAATAATACGACATCCTTCTAACCTGCAATAATCTTTCGCGACGAACTATTTGTGCTTACAGACGCAAGACCTTAGCGTTTCTTTTGAAATTTAATGGAGAATAAATTTACGTTGCACTAAACAAACTTTTGACAATATTCATTTAAAGTATCCGATAGGTTTTGGTTTGTATCTCAGAAATGTTGACAGCTTTGTCAACTGCAGCTGTACAGACAACGCCACAAGTTTGTACAACAACACAACGCGCTTTCGCGCATCGATCTCGGCGGGCCGCGTTCAGAAATTTTGTTTGGATAACATAGAATGAGAGAGAGTGCTAAGCTGGTGCGAATGTCAGAGAGAGAAGCCAGTTACGTATGATTTATAAACGCGGCCCAATAATCTCTCTGCCTTGTTCTACGTTATCCAAAGTATGTTTCTAAAAGGGCACCTGCTGTACCGCGTGCAGTTTCGCTACTTACGCGCTGATGATGCGTAGGACTAACAAAAAAACTAGCACACGGTCGATAAGTGGATGAAGGGTCGATAAGAAGTAATGAAATCAAGCATATCGACGTATCGATTTAAAGAATAGCATGCAATGAGACTCTTCAACTTTAGAATTATACTACGCTCTTAAGGGGAAGTGAAATATCGCGGTCGTTGATAAAAACTGTAATGAACTTTACTCTAGGTTGGTAATTTTTTTGAGGAAAAAGCATCCGGTCCAAATTCGTTTTTTTTTCTCAAAAAAATTAGCACCATTGAATAAAGTCAATTTGAAAATTGCTACTATCTGACTATTGCACAGTTGTTTCACTTCCCCTTAAAGACAGGTCTGAAAACTAATGATGTGGGTCGGCCTCGTTGGCTTGCGAACACTTGACAAAAGTACTAAAGTGTTAAAGTTAAGGTGCTGATAGGGCGTTCATCCGAGATGATAATGAGACGAAGGGTCGAAACTCCAATTATTTATTTCTCTGAGTGGATTGAGAGTTTACGAAATATTGTTTTGTCGATTGTTTGATTCTCTCGGTATACCGAACGGGCATTGCTCGACCAATCACATCGCGGTAAATTAAAAACCGAGCAATCTTACAACCCGAATAGCAATGATTGACCAACAAATGTTTTAATTACGCTGCCAATCACCACAAATCGAGTAGCGTAAATTGCTAATTAAAAAAGATTTAAGTCGCATGGTAAACTTTACAGAGCTCTGAAACTTTCAATTTTTATTTCAAACGTCGTTGCGGTATGTTTATACTTCAAAAAATACTAAAATGAGTTGATAAAAATCTTAAGATTTCGATGAAATCCATATAAGCGACACATATATATACATTTTTTATGATAACAATTGTGTTTATAAATCTATAATCGATTTAATAGATAAATTGACATCGGGAAAAAAATTGTTTTTCGCGGCGGTCAACTAACCGGTCATTTACCGTGCGACTTGACCGGTTATTTATCGTCCTACGCGATTATTCGCAGCATCACGGAAACGTCCGAACATTGCCGAGGGTGCCGAATGACGTCACGGTCAAAGCAGAAGAGATAAAATAGGTAAAAAATTCTGAAGTTCATTTTGGAGTCAGTGACAAGAATCTTTTGTGGTTCTTTCTAGCTTCGATCGTCGAAACAAAAAAAAACATGTCTTACGCTTACCTCTTCAAGTACATTATCATCGGCGACACGGGTAAGCCTTTCGTTCCATTATAAACAAAGGGATTCGATGAATTTCCAATAATCACGATTCACGTACTGTATTACGTCTTGCCTGACAGCTCTCACTGTTTTTGTCCATTGTCGGACCAAGAATTTATTTCGTCGTTGCTCTCGTCGCGCAAAATCAATCGTTCAATTCGTCGAACACGCGCGATCGAACACGCCGATATGACTCGTCGAATTTTCGTATCTCGATTTTAATACTGAAGTTTCATACGGAATAATAATTTCTGCCAGTAAAAAAAATAGAAAAAAAAAATCAGTTACAAGGTTGGATCGGAAACAAGATTTGCATTTTGACTCTTATGAATTTTACCGAATCGTCTTTTCGAGTCTGTGTTTTCTCCCTCGTCGATGCGTTATGCAGCAATTTTTTATGCGAATCATTATTTATCACTTTTCTTACATTTTTTGTCGTTATGTTTTTATTTTGATTTGTTGTGTTTTTCACTGCTCAATTTTTCCTGCGCCTTTTCTATGTTATTGGTTGTTGTACTTTTGGAACACGGTGACCTTAGGACGCTTGCCGTGGAACGTGAATAATCAATGCCATTCTATTTTCTATCCCGTTTGTCTGTGATTTTCAATGTCGCGTATTCGGAGAGCGTTAAAACAATGAAAAAACTCAATGTTTTTGTTCGACGGACGCTTCGCGTGGAAAAACATGAAAACATATGTCGGCGAAAGAGCGGCGAAGCGTAGTAGAGTATTACGTGACGACGATGTTGAATCATTCGTAAATCTTATTTTTCTTGCATTTTTTTTACAGGCGTTGGAAAGTCGTGTCTACTTCTACAGTTCACCGACAAGAGATTTCAGCCGGTTCACGATTTGACCATAGGGGTCGAGTTTGGGGCTCGCATGATAACGATAGATAAAAAACAGATCAAGCTTCAAATTTGGGATACCGTAAATATAAAAGATTTGTTGATTTTTTTTTACGAATATTGAGTTTTTTTTGTTAACACGCTATTGTGATTTGACCCACAGGCGGGCCAAGAAGCGTTCCGTTCCATTACGCGTTCGTACTACCGGGGAGCGGCGGGAGCTCTGCTCGTCTACGATATAACGCGCAGAGAGACCTTCAATCATTTGACGACATGGCTGGAGGACGCGAGGCAACACTCCAATTCCAATATGGTGATTATGTTGATCGGCAACAAAAGCGATCTGGACGCGCGAAGAGAAGTCAGGCAGGAGGAGGGCGAAGCTTTCGCTCGAGAGCACGGACTCGTGTTCATGGAAACCAGCGCCAAGACCGCCGCCAATGTCGAGGAGGCGTTCATCAATACAGCCAAGGAAATTTATGAGAAAATTCAGGAAGGCGTTTTCGATATCAATAACGAGGTAATCTGCATATCGATTTACCATAGGCCAAAGTCCCAAATTGTCATTGGCGGACCTATTATTGCATAGTATTTTGCAATAATAGGAATATAATTTTGCAACAAAGCACTATTTTTTAAAAACTATTTTATGTTAATTAACGATATTTCATATACATGTGCAACATTTTTGTTGTGTGAATTCTGGTGCTTATTGGAGTAAAATATTTAAAACATATGAAAAAGAATGAAATCTTTAGTAATTCCGTGATATACGAAAATACTTGAAAAGACCTTCAATATTTTTTGCGATTAAATTGATCTTTAAGGTAGTACTCGAATTTTAATGTTTATAATGCACACACATTATTTTATGCGTGCAATCTTCGCCAGAATGACACGAAGGCAAATATTTGTGGTGATGAATGAATATTCAAAGAAACCGCCTTCGTATCTTTAGAACCAGATTCCTTGTAATGTTTCTATTACATTGGGCTCAAGTAAAGCCATTCTTTTTGTTCCGTTGCAATTTTATCCTGCTAGTACCAGTGAATATCATCGCCTCACAAAATAATCAATTGAATAATGTTGAAATCAACCGTTTTGCAAATTTCAGGCGAATGGAATAAAAATTGGACCCCAACATTCCCCAACAAGCCCGGGTGGTTTATCGGGCAACGGTGGCCAAGGGAACGCGCAGGGTGGTGGGTGCTGCTAGGGACTGGGGCTCGCGTGTCCACTGACAACTCCATCTCCGAACTGATCTGATCATCACACCGAACTTCTGGACATTTTTTACTTGGACCATTTAATTTGTACATTTAGATTTTGGATTTTCTTTCTTCATAACAGACCCGCAAATGAGTGCTAATAAGTCTATTTCATATCGTCGAAGATCCTGACACTCAATCAGTAGGTAAATATTATATTTAACGAACTATCCAAAGTCTCGCATTAATCGCATTATTAATTGCAGCATTGAAAGATAAAATACCCGCGAGGCCCTGAGTTATTTTGTATGTAAAATTAATCTCCACCTCTTCGTTAAGCTTCGAGAACCAAACATACTTATGGACAACCATATACTTTGATACGACATTAGATTTTTCGGAAAAAAAATGCATGGAACTAAGAACAAATATCGTAATCGGGAGAGTGAGCGGTCGCAGGAATCATGAGTATTCCAGGATGTCCCAAAATTGCGCGAAAACCAATGATAAATGTTTCCTGTGGACATTTTTTTTTTTACAATTCACAGTTTAAGAGTTTCGCGCAGTTAAGCGTAAATCAATGAGATAACGCACCAGATGGCGCCACTGGTATCTGCGAATCCTTAGTGGCTGCAACTTTAACTGTCTGCAACTCTTAAACTGTAAATTGCAACAAAAAAAATCCAGTGAGGAAGTTTTCTAAATTTTAGATACGAAATATGAACGTACAATTTTTTGTTGTTGCAATTATTGGGACACCGGTGTACACTTATGTAAACGGACTCGTGACTTTATGTGTGTGTATTAATGTACCTAAATGATTGTAATTAAGAATTTTTTTTTCATTCCTTTACGCTTGACCGACTATCTGTCTACGCTATAAGAACTTCATAGAAATAAAAGGGAGCCTAAAACGAATATGGTTACCGTATAGATTTAATTATGGGCGTTTAAAACAACGGCGAGCTAATTAGCGGCAAGTGGGCGATGAAACGAAAATTGTCTATTTTCTATTCTTTCTTCTTTTTTATTTCACGCAGCCATAATGACTGATCATTATTGGTATCGGCTTCACAATAAATTTACTTTTAAGTATACATATAACGATTCGCTTAACGTGAAATCGTTAAATGAATGTCCTGATTGAGTTTGAGGTGGCAAAACTAAAAGATAAAATACCGATCAGCCATGATCGGTGACAAAGATGTACTATACTGATGTTGAAGAGAATCCTTAGCGCACATATCCCTCCCCACTATTATTTGTATTCATTTAGAACTAGTCAGCGAGTAACAGATGTGATTATCGATCGTGTTACATTATAATGAGAAACAAAAATCCAACGTATTTTAAGCATGTATTGTAATCGATTATGAGTTACTAAAAACAAAATAATAATAAACATACACAATGCTCTCATTGTGCTTGTGCCGTAATACATATGTTCGTTCACTATTGCTCGGTGATAAGTTTGTATTTTTTTTTTCTTTTTTTCTGATAATTGTTCAATCTTGGTATGCGGTAGTATGCCGCCCTTGTAATCATGCTTATGTATCTTTAAAAATAAATATACAGGGTTTTCGGAAATATTAGCTCATTATTTATACGATGATTATCGCGATTGATTATTATTTTTGAATCCATGATTTATTAAATTAAATAAAAACAATTTTCAGTGTACATTATATACATTTCTATTATTATGAGACAACTAAATTCGTTGCATTTTATCGACCCCTAAGATTCAAGAGCTTTCAGCTGGTTGCGTCTTTAATAATCCGCTGTACATATATGTACATCGCACATTAAGTGATTTCGTTTTCAGGTTTTTGTTTGTACTGAAGATTTTTGTTTCTTTTGAAGAATTTTATTTCCATGCAGTCAATACGATATTTCGGGGTGAGACTCTTGGATCGAAGATCGGCCGCAATGAGGGAGTCAAATTGCGCTCGGATAGATACAAAAATCGATCTAACAGGACTGCAGTTTCGACGAGTGGGGCTAACATAAACCGGAGTGTCCCGAATGCGACTACCTCGCGCCAGCGGTTCAAACAGTTTGAAACTTCGTCGGTGTTCAGATCGGTTGGATCCGGCTGATTCTCTGGCTTCAATATTTCGGTAGCATTTAGGCAGTATCTGAAACAACCATCCGTGAATTAGGAATTCTCCATTTGAGAGAAGATAGCATGAGAAAAATACATTTTTTTATGAAAGCGAAATGCTCCACTTTTTTATATTCATAAATACCCACATAGCACGAAAATATTTCTGTAATGTATCAAGAAATTTTTTTTGAACAATTGAAAATATTTTACCAATATTAAAAAATATTTCTGTAATATATTTTTAACATTTAGAACATTTTTTTTCAATTCATAAATCTTACATTGCAATGTTTAGCAAAATTTTGTAAAAACATTGATATGTTGGCCACATACCAATATTTAATAAATACTTTACCAACATTTAACAATTTACATTTTCGCCGGGGAAGTTCCAACTAAACTTAAGGTCACGATTCTCCATCGGGTTCTCAGTATAAATCAATTGGGTTATCAACATATAATTATTTGTACGATAAATACCGCTGGAAACTCATGTCTCTCTTCAATTTCACATTCTTCAAATGTGATCGTCGCATGCTTTTTCCATTCTTCCTTATCAATACGACTTCTAGGGTTGCTCTATAAGCGTGAACCTGCAATGCAGCGTACATCTTGATTGGCAGCTTTTTTAAATTAACTAATTCAACAAGATGCCTCTATAATTGTAGGTTTTACCAACAAATCGTGATAATCGCCAGTTCGCAGTTTGTCACTGTAGTTTTCAATAGCATGGCAAGCTACTTCCAAGGCCGCGTAAGACAATCCATGATTGTTAGCCATCGAAACGTGTTTGCTCAGCGGATAACCGAAAGATGCAGTTTCCATTGTTCTGTCCATTAAAATATAAAAACATTAAAAGCCA
Organism: Ichneumon xanthorius; assembly: GCA_917499995.1. Lineage (NCBI taxonomy): Eukaryota > Metazoa > Arthropoda > Insecta > Hymenoptera > Ichneumonidae > Ichneumon > Ichneumon xanthorius. The sequence continues at coordinate 9,889,102 of OU824205.1, read as the reverse complement.
TACTTATAAAAACATGTTGGAAGTAAAATTTAGGTAGCTCCGATTGTCCATTCGAGGTTTGAGATTTAAACTAATACAATTTTACGGCGATGTGCCGCCCCTTATTTCTCACTTATCCCGGGTTCTGTCGGCAATAAAAATTGTAATTAATTTTTTTAACAGTGCGGACCATCTACGAAAAACAACACAGAGACAATAGAAGGAATAGAATTCGTACATGCGGCCGATATCGCCAACCGTCCAAGGTCAGCATTGGGGAAAAATTTAATTACGTTGTTTATTACCAACGGAGGTGATTCACATGCTCATAAGGTGATGTGAAATACCGCGACCGGTAACAAAAACTGTACTGAGATCGTTTAGAGATCGCAGTTCGCCGAGGAACAAGAACATTGACTTTCCCTGGGAAATCGGCAGACGCAGGGAAAAACAATTTTCTTTTTCTTCAAAACGGCATTCGGTACAATTTTCGTTACCGACTGAGCGCGGGGCAGGTGGATGGAGGATCGCAGCGGAGTGTTGAAGAACTACAGAAACGTGTGGCACATCGTGCTAGGATTCGCCCCAGATTCGAACTTAATTTGCAAATTAATTTGCTCGTACCCTGGAGTAATCTTCATGTAGCAACAGCCTACGATGCAGATAAACCTCGATTCCTTTTGTGTTGCGTGAAATTTTAGTAAAGTGGCTGCCAAATTACCACACGAATGCAATCCAATCAGACCAAAGCCAGCTTTCGATTCGTCCAGTCCGAAATTCAACTGCAATTCATTTATCAACTTCTTAGCCAGCTCCTCTCCCTGAATGTCTGAATCCGACACTTTCGTAGATATGTGGTGAGGATTTCTTGCCAATATATCAGGCATTTTTTTCTTCAACAACGCCAACAAATTTTCGTCGCATTTTCTGATGGAAAAATATAAAATGGTTAATCATAATTCAACGCTTTATTTTTTTTTATATTTACGGAGAGTAAGTTGTAATTTACTATACCTCGCTTGATCGGATAGTAATTCATCCTGCTCCAAGCATACAACACACAGGCCGTAATTGTACGCTAAGGTTCGCGCCAGATGACCCATTCCTGCACCAATGTCGATGATGCACTCACATTTTGCAAGGGTCGCCAATTCGGAAGTCGTCTTTAATGTATCAAAGTCAGAAGCAGTCCATTGAATTATAAATTGCAATAAATAACGTCGCATTCGCTATTTCTTCCAGTGTAAATTTTCGTAGGAAATTGCACATTTACCTTAACACTATCAGTATTTTTGCGAGATATAAAAAATCTTGAAATACTGTTATTTTTTAATTATTATTCGAAAAACAACGTCGAATTTCAAGCTGCAAATGTCGATGACTCAACGATAGTAAAAATGTAAATTCGATAAAAGATTTTTTGTTAAACAATTTCAAAATACCGAAAAACATGTATTTCGTCGGTACTGAAAGGGCTAAAAATAAGTTGACAATAATTTTTTATGTTTCGATGATCTGACAATACCTTTCTTCTTCACACTGAAAAAACTTGGGTACATAAGTAAGCGTAAAGAAATGTATCGTTTCAATTACACACCAACGAACAATTTTTTTTTTTATAATGTAAGACTTGTCTAGCAAACCTACCTTGGCAATATTTTCAATTTCGTGCCGTTTTTTCTTCTTGACGGACTTTGTGAACAGTTGATCGTATTTTGGATCCACAAGTTTTCTTTTCGTCGTCTGGGGCAAGTTCTGTAATTCCTCATTGCAATTGCTTTGTTCCGATCCGTAACACTTTAGTAATTCTTCAGTCGGATAGTCTCTGTTTATTCCCAACACTTTGATAGTTTCCCGGAAAGCCAGTAGCGACAAAGGCCATACTCGCACACTGTAGCAAAAAATATATAAATATATTATTGTGTAAAAAAATGTATTCAAACGCAATTTTTTGTAACCGCAATTTTTTGTAACCGCAATTTTTATTTTTTTTATCAGTTCGAATATGAAGCTATTCTTTACAAAGCAAAGAACACTTTTTTTTTACAATCGTGGTATAAATTTTCCCATCCATCCAGATATTATCTCTAAGTGCGATTTTTCGACGTTTTAAAACATTCTGAACAGATATACATAAAAATACCGAAAAAAGTAATTTAATTAACATAAAGCTTCCTCTACGAAGAAGTAATTTTTTCTACTAAAGTATAAGTTCAAAGACGTACCTGGAAGTATTTCCCAGCGAACCTGGAAGTATCCATTCCCCCAGTTCTTCCGGACTCGTATGACCTAAAACCTTTCTCCAATCGCCAGGTAATTTACTCCATACATCGTCTTCAAAAAAATCCTGCAAACAAAACGGTATTAAGGCTTTTATCGCCACGTTTAAATTCAAATATGCCGCTACAGGTACTACGAAGTTCGGTAGTTCATCGACCATCCGTCGAGTCGTGGGTGTCGCCACAAGTGCCTTAACCCATAAACGTGTGATCCGAAGGACATCTGGGACATCTGTCTTATTCCGATAACATATGACTGAATGATTGAAGTTTTTCTGAATGCATCTTCATGATTGTAATAAAATTGTAAAACAAAAATAAATTTAGTCGCATACTCACCACAATGTAAGTGTCCAAGAGCCATCCGTAAGTATCCAATACAGTGAATATTTTGTTCAGCCGCGCTCGGACACCGTCGCAAACTCGGCAAACGCACGTGTTGCCGCTACCTCGTCGGCTTGCCATTGTTACTTCCATACTGACAATCCACGACTATTTCCCGGCCATTGTGATTTTGTATGGAAACGTAAAAAAAAATATTTGACCGGACAGATACGCATTTAATGGCACATGTGTTTATCTAAGTTAGAAACACATTGCGATCAAGGATTAAATTGATGCAAGGGCCGAGACAATCCAATTGTAAGACGTCAGAAGCTGCAACGTACGACCTAGACGTATCAGCTGTTCAATAAAGACGAGTGGCAGCCTAATCGAAATAACTCATATTTTAGGTTTCGATCCCATTGCTCCGATTCCTGACATTCTGATAAAATTAGACTTTTGCTTTAAAAAGAAAATGTATTTTTTAATTTATATATGTGTTCCATCTGTACGGGGTCCTTCCCCTTTTACACACTCCACCTCCCCCACCGGATTGCGTCTCTAGCAGACTTATCTCCTTACTGTGTCGCATTCGCACAAGGACACAGGGAAACTAAAAATAATTTAATGGTATGGGGAACAGAGATTTATGGCAGTGTGAAATGAGCTTAGGCTTAAATTCGAAAGTGAATGTATAAAAAAAAAAAAGTATAAATGTAAAAGTTGAAATGTTTATTCTTCTGACCTCAGTCGAAATTGAAGTTTTCACTTAACCCCTTATAAGTCACACCTCTATCCCCACTCTTAGGCGTTACCGTAGTAATGCGTAGCCCACACTCCGCGTCCGTTAGTCTCCTTTAAGTACGGTTTCGGGCGGTGAGACTATAAAGGGTTAAGTTAAGTTACGTTCAAATTTCACACATGTGCATGCATATTTGAATTGAATGAAAAATGAATACTTAGTTTGTATTTGACCCTTTTATAAGGCAACAGGATAGTTTACAATCTACGAAGTTGACCACAATCAATATTTCTGATACAGGCATTGATGGAACCCGTGAAAAGAAAAAAAATGTTGCAATTTTTCCGAAAAAAATCATGGCATTATTCACCATTTTACTCACTAGTGAAATCGGGTCATTCATCTTCTTAATACATGCAATCTATCATATGCTGCACATAATTTCTATAAGCCCTGCGTTGAACGCACCATTGTAAAGTATGATGCAGTTGTCCTGATTGTCTGGAACATATGAAAATGACATATTCATTGTATCTCAATTATAATTTATCGAACGCTATAAAAATTATGTGCAGCATTAATAAAATAGTATATTATAACACAAGGGAGGAAAGTGCGTCTTTTCACACGAGGTGAAAATGCTTCCTCCCGAGCGGCATACGCAATTTTTTTCCGACTATTAAAAAAAGTGGTCATATTTCTGTGGCCACTTTTTAGAGCTGAAAGTCTGCCTCCTGTTATATAACTTTGCCTCCCGTTAAATTACTTTTCCTCCCGCTCGTCAAGAATCGGCAACTTTTCAGCCCCCGTTGCAGCCATAAAATAGGGCCTTTTTAGCGTAGCCGGGGGAAATAGTATATTATGCCACAAGGAAGGAAAATGCACTTCCTCCCTTGTCGCATACGATATTTTTTTTCCGATTTCGTTAAAATAACCACATTTCTTGCGTCGCAAAATCGTCATCTTCGCCAATGACCGTTACTCCCCCGGGAGTATGTAACGGCCCTGCATTGCATATAAGAGGACGATTCGAATGAGAGAAACATATGGTGATCACCGGGATTCGAACCCGGATTAATCGGTTACTGAGTAAGAACGCTAACCACTGCGCTAATGTCACCTATATGTTTCTCTCATTCGAATCGTCCTCTTATATGCAATGCAGGGCCGTTACAAGTAATAGAGCGTCCAGCGGGAGTAATGAGCCCTATCACTCCCTAGGGAGTAATGGAATTGTACCGCGCATGCGCACCTGTTAATAATGATCATCGGTCAGTAATAGCTTATTTTCCACCCGTATTGCACGCAAAGAATGTGGTTATTTTAGCGCAGTCGGGAAAAAAAAGATTTCTCTCACCACCCCAAAAGATCGTATTGACAAAATCAACATTTTTCCGGCTGTCAATTGGCACGATACTATACAACGCATCGTCATCAATTGCAGGAGCTTCTGCGCCTCAAGCGGTAGTCTGTACCATCGGCAGTTGTATCTAAAAGCAAAAAAATTTTTTTCATCACACAGTGCGGAAATGGCGGCTTTTCCGCCCGCTTCGCGTACGTAAAACCGCCATTTTCGCACCTTGTGATGAAAAATTTCGTACATCTCTCGGGCGAAACACTTTTTCTAACTCGTGTGATTACAGCCCTCGCCTTCGGCTCGTGCTGCAAACTCACACTCGTTGGAAAAACGTTTTTCGCCCTCGTGGAGTAATGTACTATTTTTACCTCATGCATCAAAGTGCTACTTTTCTTTTGACACTTTACTCACAGACAAAAACGAATATTAATACTATGATCCATGAGAATTTGGGCAAAGTAGCAGTCTATGAAGAAGAGGAATATTACAGATAATGCAAACATTATGAATTTTGTGGCTGCTTCGGGATCGCTGGTGTTTATAAGAACCTGAATTTACAGATACTTCATCTGTTAATGCGGAACATTAGTCATTATTGGTTACAACTTTTACCTCAAGTCCCAGTATGTTAATCAGAAACATGCCAATTGTTATGACAACAAAGATATTCCATGTGTAAATTGTCTCGATGAGATTGGCGTATCTGATGTGAATTTATTAATGACATTAATTAGTTTCAAGCGACGTGGTAGCGTCTCGACGACGAGTATTTATTTAAAAAACGATTACTAGATACATTCTCGAAACTATCTCACTCGATGGCATCATTGTGTCTGTCAACGCACCAAGCTAACTGTATCACGTCCCTTTTGCCCACCGCATACGCAGCACTCTCTATCTTTATTGCTATGTCATTATTCCCGATTAGTTCTAATTTGTGCCTGAATATTTAAGTTAAAAGGTTATTATGCTCATTACTGCACAATTAATTACTGACTAACCCTAACGCAGCAAAAATCCCAGAAGCGTGTTGCACATAACTGATCAACATAACGTTATTGGTGATTATGACCATGGCTATGATAAATAGCATTAGGCAATAATACATCATAGTGTAAAAATAATATTTTTGCGTGTCAATGTGATAATAGTCGACGTGAGTTGGAAATTTTCCAGGTTCGGTACCATTCTTTAGCAAATCATCGATGATCTTTGATAAGACTAGTTGCGTCACATTGACGAAAATGACGAAATATATCATGGCTGGAGAGAAATTCCATACATTTGTAAGGCAATAGTTAAATTTAAACAACCTGTTGCTATACTTGATTAACCTATAAACATAATATTTATCTTTCGTCCCTGCTCTGCGTATTCATGAAGTATGTTAACTTCTCGATGTCGAGCCCACATTTGCCAATCAGTACGAATACGATTTAGCAACTTTACAGTCTGTGTGTATCCAACAGATTTTCACCAATGATAAGAATCGATTGATTTGCTTATCATGGCTTCGATTATGATAGTATTTTCTAGCAGATTCGTCCATCGACCGAACCACCTTCGAAATCACCATGGTGGTTTTGTGCAAAAAGTTTACCAAGCATTTTATCAAAACCACTACGCAAACAACCATTCCGTGATACTCGTATTAAAAGGTGGCTTCGACGGCGGAAACGACGGCAAATACCACCAGTTATACTTTGTGTTTACGGCGGTTAGCACATACCGAAAAAAACCTTATAAGCTTCTCGCTTATCAGGATCTCGGTTGCCGCTAGGGGCAGACTTGAGGCCTCCCCCCTCTTCCGTTCTAGCTGAGCTACGACACGAGAAAGCCAGAGCTCTCGCAGCACTCGACGCGTCAACACGAGTCCAGTTTGCTTACACAAAGTAAAGAAACGACATATAATTGAGCAAATAATTTAGTTCGCAATAAATGAACCTAAAAGACTAAAAGTGAAAATACGTGCCGAGCACCCGGCTATACAAGTTATTCCGTCGTCACCACCATTTAAAACGAATATCGTGGAGCGGTGGTTTGCATAGCAGTTCCGACAAAATACTTCGTAAATTTTTTGCACAAAACCACCGTCGTGAAAACCAGCGTGAAAACATGGTGATTTTCGCAGTGATCGGGTCTGCCAGGGTTGTATTTTTGCGTAAACAAACCTTACCTTCTGGGAGTTTACCATAAAACCAATCATATTTGTAATACAAATTAAGTCTGTAAGAAATGGTATAGCGCAGTCCAGGAGGACACTGACGTCGTTACGATGTTTCACAATATCCAGTATCCGAGATACCATTTCACTGCCGTTGGCGTAAATTGTAACAGCACAAAAGCAGCGTCTTGCACGGGAGTTCTGATACGGCCATTGTCCAATAAGCATCATAATGGTTTTATTTAATCTATAGTAACGGTGCTGAAAAATGTCCATCGTGATTCGAACTACCGTCAGTGGTGGTTCTAGGACTACTTATAATATTGTTCCCTACAGAATACCATGTACTACCATATATGAGTCTGCGCGTTTCACCGCGTCTCATTGTTCTTTTTTCAGCATGAAGTTTTAAGAAATTATGTTGAAGTATCGCACCTTGACGGACGTTCAAATTGCTCTTCATCTACCCGTCAATGTTGAGCGACAGCGATGCGAGGGTGTATAACTCTCCCCCCTCCCCTCCGCCCCCAACCGCGCCGCCGTATGCGTCGTCACAACGTATTCAAGTTCCCTCGACGAGCCATACTGAGAGCTGAAATAAGCTGACCTCAACGTTATTGAAAAAATGTTCTTCTATAAAACGACGCTGGAGAGAAATATTTGAAAAATGGAGTCTGTTGTGAGGAGTACTCTCTGACCAGCGGAGAAGCATGGGCACCGCAAGGTGGAATTCGCAGCCCTTAAAATGCCTTAAGGTGAGTTTGACCGACAGCGGTGGATGGGCGGTTCGGGTTCAGTGGTTCCCAGAGTCAAGCAGAATCGTTCACGGTCGGTATTTGGATGAGTGGCCTAGCGGTGCACTACCTGGCGCATTCCAACCGCTGAACGGGAGGTCGAATTTCGAGGATTGGTGTTGGTACTCGAAGTATCGGATACGAACATCAAGACTCAGTTGGAATGATCAGTCGAAAAATTGATATGAGAGTACTGGCTAGATGGTACACAGAACCTAAGGCTTTAAAGTTGGGGAGTTGCACTTTCCGAATCAATGCCATGTAAAAATGGTTGAAATTTGGGGTAAAAGTGGAGTATCATCGGACGCGGTATTGAATTCTACATCAGCTATAATATTTTGCTTTTTCGTGAAATGTCCACCATCTCCGAATGAGTCTGTTTCACCTCGCCTTAAAAACAGTACTGTAGTGTAGTGCTAAGTAATTGTACTTAAACCAATCTTCAATGCTAGGTGACTGTTTTACAGCTCGGAGGATTTTCGAGTTGACTCGACGTCATTGGCCATTTTATTCCGTGTACCAATCTTAATGTTTAGTGGGACACATCTTCTCCCTATATATAAACTCGATTGTGCTTAAAAACTGCCTTCAATTATTGTATTCACTTTTATAATCATGCGATTACAAGAAAGTTACATCGCATACACAACTCCATTACGTTTTTATCCAAACTCGTTCGTATATGCCCCGAAGTAAAGAAAAATATTTTTTTAGCACCGTTATCGAATGTGAAAGCGGGCTTCCATATGGTGAAATTATATTCGTCGAACGAAGATCGAAGATGCGTTTTTTTTCTGGGCCACCTTCGACAGGCGTTTCACTTCGCGTTATATCCGATAAATTATGTTAAACAAAATCTGACAACAAAGTCGAACATTTTTAGGCACTGCTATGCCTCGGCATACTGCATTCTTTTACCTCGATTACAACAAGCCGTGTAACTTCCATGCTAAGGAAAGACTATGATAAGATCGATACACATATCCTACACGCTATTGTGCACAGACACTGGCTAGGAGATATTCACGAAGATACGAATCGTTTACACGCTTTATTTATTAATTATAAACTATATTGCAGTTTCTTGGCGCGTCCCACTTTACAACACTTTCACTCTTCAACAGTTACGTTATTGCCGGGTCCGTCGGTGGTGCGCGAGCAAGCTACTACGGAAGAGACGTGTGTGGCATGGTAACTGGCAAACTATATACCAGCATACCTATATAGTTACTCATCGTCTCGAGAGGCAGCAGACTTTCATGCCAGTTCCGGAAAAAGATATATAATATATATATATATCAAAACGCACACCGATCGTTTTATCTCGATGGCGTACAAGCATTGTTGTCACGAGTTATGTTCACCGCGAACATTTCGCACGTTCAGCTATAATGCACCGATAATTGTTACTAGCATGAAACATTGTCTACGAGACTTGTTTTGTGGACAATCTCGAACAAGTCCGCATGGAAACGAAGTATACGCGAAAAATGTAAAAAAAAATACATTTGGAACTTGCGAATATGCACATACATCACAAAATATATGAATTATATACTATTTTTAATGGATAGTAGAGTAAGTATATAAAAAAATATATTTTCGCCAATATTTATTTTTCTCGAGGAAAGATACGCTTACCGCTATTTTTTTTTTACAAATTATGCTACTGAACATTTCGTTCGTTACTTGGAAACTTCAGTCGAGACTTCAATCCAGACCTAACTATAGCTCTCAGTTCGAGCTTAAGTATAAATATAAGTTCAAACCTAAACAAAGAAAGTACGAACTGCTAACGTTTGTATGCATTTGTTTCTTCTTCTTCTGTTTACTTCAAACAACACTTCCTCACTGTATTATCCATGTGTGAATGTCGCTGTAAAGAGTTCACATAATAATCCATAGAAAAAGTGCACTCGTGAACGTGCGAACGTTGTTCCTCGAGATATGTTAACGATACTCAGGTATTGCGAGCACGCTTACGGCATATAAATTATCGTTAACTGAAAGTGCTAACATTACCCTAGATCTCGTCCGATATTGCTCAAGCTTGCGCGATGAATATGGTAAACCGTACGTCGGAGTATGAACGATCGCAATTAAAATCTGGAATGATCACATTCGCGGATGGGTAAACGTACGTTAACTCTAGTATTATATTTATGTATATACATATACATATATATATATATATGTATATGAATATAGTGTACGGTCTCTATTTAAGCCTCTTACGCCAACGTACCTACATAAGTGAAAGTTGCCAAGTAGGACGCTCGTCTCGAATCCGAAGACCTCGCGCGCGCTTCGTTTAAGCCTTCGCCAAATGCTCATCACCCGCTCGCGATACTCACTCTCGAGGTGGCCAGTCTCAAAGAACTTCGTAAAAGGGAAAGATGTTTCTAACGCCTGCGGGTGAACGGAACGCCTCCCCCCCCCTTCGGCAGCGCCGCGCTGCGAACGTTCGAACAAGCTCCGCACGATCATCTTTTAGCGCAAGAAGCGGCCTCAGGATATTCGGGTTACTGAATTTTGGCCGTCTCTTGTGTCCGCATTCTTGGATGTCGTCCTGTAGCGGCGATGAGAAATCTTCCCGATGAAAGTGCTCGGTCGATTCTAGCGGATCGCATTGCACGATCGGTGAAAACTTTCGACTCCTTAATTCGACAATACATTTTTTTTAGGTTAGTCTCAAGATCAAATCGAAACCGTTTGTATCCCATAAATAAAATTGCGTATGTGAAGAATATATTCGAAATCTATTATATTCGCCGAGTTTAGAGGCTTCGCATGCTCGTTATGGATTATGAAATTTATAAGTGCGTGTTACGTATTTTATACACTTTCCTGCCAACGGTAGAATTCCCAACAGTCCTTGACGTCAACATTGTACAAATTGAACTATATTCTCTATTTGTTCGACGCGTCTCTACGTGATGTAAAGCATATCGCGGGTCACGTGACCGTCACAGGACCGTTTATAAACTGAGCTACGTGACCAAATTGGTCGCAAACATTGCGGCTGGATAATATAGTATAGTATTTTATTTCCATTGTGTGGCTTCAGTTGCCTTTTACATTATCTTACATACAAAAAAATTATTGGGACTGCTCTCATTCCAAACATCACTACACCACGCAATTCATCTCACATACATGTTCCATACACTTAACGTAAGGAACACGGGAGGTATTATACTGTTCTTTCCACTCGAAGACTTGTGTATTGTACAATCCAACTTTACTTTCCACCTATCTTTTACTGATCTATATCTCACTGTTACGCCTACTATTACAGGTTTTTAAAATTATTTTACCTCTTCAGGCCTCCCCAACTGCGGCTGGATAATTTAAGTCACTCCGTTAATTATTACGTGGTGTCCAGCGGTCCTTGAAGTCCTTGGAGTCCTGCAATGTCCTTGAATTTCACCTAATGTCCATGAATTTTTTATTTCCCCGAAAATTTCTTTTTTTTATATATATTTAGTTTAGTAAATGTTTTTGTCTTTTTTAAAATAAACTTCCACTATTTCGACGTATTTTTTCCCGTTGAACACGAGTCCGCTGGCATTTTTGGGGCTAAAGTATAGTGAGACATTGAAAGTCTCGAAAGTTTTCGTTAATTTTGCGTTCATCGTTTATAACGAGTACTTACCGTCGTTGCTCATTGGGCGATGTCCAAAGAGGACCTTCGTGTCCCACGGTACAACAAATGGCTACTCTACTTTACTCTACTCTCTCCCACGACGTCTCGACTCTCTCGGCAACGCGTAATAGGTTAACAAGCCGGACTTACGAGTGCAAATACTCAACCGGCAACTTACAAGAACCCGTGCTCGCGCTCGAACGCATATGCAACGTTACGTTTACGATTGGAAAACTAACAAAAGCACCAAGGTGTAACTTCGCTGTCTGTGGCTGCCCGACTCCGCCGAGACGCTGTAAAACCATGAGCAATATTTTTTTTTCCTATGCTCGATAAACCTCTCACGACGGTTGCCTTACCACGGTAATTCCGTAAACCATTCGCGTCCTCTTCCGTACTCCGACTGGAAAGCAGCAAGCATCTATACGCTTGAATAATCATCAATCTTCCAAATAGCCAGCATTTTTATTTATCTACTTTCGAGACTCCGTCCGATCTTTCCGCCGAAGGCGAATCTTACACAGGATACATTATTTCCCTTTTATTATAATCATCATTTTTTATTACCAACTTAATCGAGCCCGATCGCCAGATACATGTCATGCGTGGCTCAACAAGAGGTTCACTGTGAATGACGGAGAGGTTTCGGTTTCATCGGATGGAGGTGGAGGTCGCCTCGGGAAGAATAAAACACACACTCACACTCATAAACTCACCGCGCTCGAACAAACGGCCGAGGGATGAGCGCGGCCGTTGCCTCCGAAGAAAGTCTTCTTCCTCGGTGCGCTCACCTCTCACCATCGCGCTGCGTCCGCCGCATGCCTACTTTTATTTCGTACGTCTGCACTGGACTCTGACGCTGGACGCCGCGAGCGTTGTTTGTTTCTTTTTTCTTTCGTTTCGAATCTCGTCGAGCACACAACCAAGGTACACAAGGCTCGAGGCACATGGACGCGCGGTGATATGTACCAGAGAAAGGTGCCCCACCGTGTGTTTACAGGCGTCTTCGATATTAGAGAGGAGCCTCTCGCCGGCGCAATGAGATGGCGGGGGGGCAGACGAGTTGGGAGAAACGGGCCTACGGTGCTCGATTGGTCCTCAGTTTCACGACGACTCTTCTCCATCGATATCGTTCGCTTCGTACTTATCCGACCGGTCGACCCAAGCGTTATTAACATGTTATTTGGTGAAACGAGCAGGTAGCGCAAAATCGAAGAGGCAAACTCGCGTGTTACCGGCGGAGTCAGTGAAGTGTGGGCCTTGTAAATAGAAGGAAACGAAAACGACCGACGAACACGGCGCAATGTATTTTCTCAAGACGGTAAATACCAACGAGACCTCTTGCGAGGCTCTTTGTCAAGGATTTCTATTGTATCGCTGTTTATACTTTGTCGCAGCTTCCCTAGAACTTCCGAATGTTAAGATTCCGTGTAACCCAGTGGTTTTTTTTATTTTGCACTTCCGGATAGGCAGAAATGTGGGGATTTTTGTTCGTCTCTTTTTTGCGAGGGCGTCAGATTTTTGGAATCGCGAGTGATCGGGCTTTAAGAACTTGCACTTTCGTGCGAGAATAAAAAATTTGGTTTTTCCGAGTATTTTGTTTTGAAAAGAAAATTGTAGTTTCGAATCGGAAAAACATTTCTTTAGTTTTCCTTTGTCGTGGCAATTTATTCAAGTCTAACTTGCGGAATGTACAGAAAAAAAAAATGTCTCGCAACAGTAGAACCAAAATTTGACCTCTGCAACGCGAAAATAATTGCAAGGAAGGAAAAGAAGACGAAAAAAAAATTGTGTGTTTGTCCTGTTATTTTATGTCGATTATTTCAGGCGATTTAATGCATGTTAATTATAACGATGAGGGTGCAATGAGTGTTATAATTAGTTTCCGTAAGAAAAAAAATCTACGTCAAACTTTCGACGAAATTATTCCCAGAGCGAATCTAACGACGATTAAATTTCTCTGAGCTTCCTGCTATGATACTTCTTCTTTTTTGATAGTCCTCTTGTGCGCCAGCGACGAAAAAAAAACAAAGCAACGGAAAAACTTGTCGATTTCACCTCGAGCGAGAGATAGTCGTGTTCTGGAGCGGCGTTGTGTAAGAAGAAGACGTGCAAATTGCGATGATTTCTCGGGCCACGCTCGTAGCCGGCCGAGGCTTGCCGGGAGAAATAGTATAGCGAGGCCGTTTGTGATGTGTTTGGAATTGAGAGAGTCCGAGGATACGCAGAGGGCGCCGAGTAGAATTTAAATGGTGCGATGAGCTTCGGCCGCATCGACACTTTCGAATGTAAAATCTATCGGACTTTTGTACGGTGTACTTTTTACTTTGTCGTCGATCGTTGGGTCGAAAAGCGATTTGAAAAGATGTAAGCAATATGGACCAAACCTCGAGCGGGCGTTTCGCGTGAACGGAGGACGCTGCCGGTTGTTCTCGCGAAACAACTCGACCTGACTATATTGGGAACAGCGTTCGCAGCTCGGAATCGCTTATCAGGCGTCGGTTGGCGATCCGCATCGGTCACATTGCTAGAATACCAATCGATCGGCTTCTTACTGTAGCAGGATGTATTTTCTCGTTATTAACCGGGTCACTCGGCTGGTTACTTCTAATGAGCCGTATAACATTACGGAGACTTTCCTCAGCAACGTCGATTCGACTCTAAAGTAAATCATTATGGATTTAAGTTACAGCGAGTGACGGTTCAATGTTTAATAAAAAAAAAATTGGTTACGTATCAAACATACATTTTTTAACGCCAGCTCGTATAAAGCAAAAATGTATGCACGTCTACAGTGCGGATCGCGTCTCATAATTGCATGATTATTTTCAACATTTTATCTCTCCGCTATAAAGTTTCATAGAGAGAACGAATTATTAACTTTTAATCATCTACAGGCACCGTTTGAATGGGATTCTCCTCGAAATTCCATTAAGACCATATGAAACACCCCCCTCCCCGTCCAGCCCGGGCTCAGTCGGTATCAAAAACTGTAATCAACTTTTCTCACTGGATCTCGCATATACGGACAAAAGAAAAGTCTCATGGGAAGCCGAAATTATATACGCTTCCGATGAGACTTTTCTTTTAACCGTATATGCCGGAATCAATGCGAAAAGTTGTTTACAGTTTTTATTACCGACCGCGATATTGCACATGCCCTTAAGGAGTCCCTTGCCAAGTGAAAAACAAGCCTCCTTCGACTTTACTCTCGAATCTGGGCCGTTTCGAATTTTTAGGCGAACGAAAAAATAAGTCGTAGTACAAGTAATTTATTAGCAAGATGTTACATTGGTTCTCGTTCATTCAAGTATGTTACAAATGGCTTGTTGATTACATGAATGTATGGTAACATTGTCAGCTAACGAGCCATCGACCTTGGTCCTTCGGCTCGTCGACGAAATAACATTTTTTGAAATCAATATTATCTTCATTTTGTACGTGTCAATAATTAAAAACAAAATGTCTGACCCACTTATAGTCTCTTGAATCTGGGCCGTTTCGAATTTTTAGGCGAACGAAGAAATAAATAGTACAAGTAATTTATTAGCAAGATGTTACATTGGTTCTCGATCATTCAAGTATGTTACATATGGCTTGTTGATTACATGAATGTATGGTAACATTATCAGCTAACGAGCCATCGACCTTGGTCCCTCGGCTCATCGAAGAAATTACATTTTTTGAAATCAACATTATCTTCATTTTGTACGTGTCAATAATTAAAAACAAAATGTCTGACCCACTTATAGAACCTCATTGAGAAAAGATGTGATGCGCACGGTACAGAAGTGAACGCTATTCCACCTAGCGCAGTGCTCGAGTTACGAAAAGCCCAGTCTCGCTATAGTGTGCAACCCCGATCTCACGCTGATTCTGTAACATCGGTCCCGGGAATCCCACGTTTCGATAGTACATACACAAAATTGCGACTCTTATAAAGTTTCGTCGTCGTTGCGTTTCAGGCGGTGCTCTTGGCGCTGATTTTCCTCGCTTCCGCGAAGGAAGAGGTCAATAACCGCGACAAGAGACAACAGATCGCCTACTATCCGAGGCGCGGAGGCCGTCCGCCACCATACGCGGTGCAGATGGAGCCGATAGTCCAATATTCCCAGAGGGATCCGCTTTACAACCCCTTGGCGAGCTCCAAGAGCGACGATCAGATCTACCACGATGATCCAGCACTGTACGGTCATTACGTAACCGAGCCGGAGCCCATAATTGAGATAATAATAAAAGAATCCAACGAGTCACTACCCACACCGGTTCCACCACCAGTTCCGCCTCAGCCGAAACCAACAAAGGAGCCCATTCAGGTGTTCTACGTGAAATACGAGAAGAAGAAAAGCTACGGCGACAGCAAGCCTCGGGTAGTGTACGACGCGCCGGTGCCAGCGCTGACCCCGGTCGAGGACCACGAAGAGATCCAAACGGTAGAAACCGACGGACGCGACGAGAGTCCCGTTTCGTACCCACCGGAGGTTCAACCGCCCGAACCATCGACGACGCTCAGAACGATAATACGCCCCGAAAGCGAAGTCTATCACTCGGGCAGCAGCGGAATACGCGTGACTTTCGGCACTGACAAACTGCCACCTAACAATCACAACAAACGAAGCGACGTAACTGCGACCTCGTCGAAAGCCCCGCCCCCAGCGACTTCGGTCACTGCTCTACCACCTCCGGGTGCCCCGAAGAGACAACACGGCCCCTATCATCCCCTTCAACCGGCGCCCCCGCGCGTCCCACCTGCGTTTCCCCAGCAGAGGATAGTGAATTCTTTCCCGCCGCAGCAGCAGCTGCCGCAGAATTATCCGGCCCATCAGCAGTTTCAACCGCCGCCGAACGGCCCGATAAACCTACCGAGACTCCAGCAACAACGACATCCCATCACCATTCAAGGTCTGCCAGAGATTCAACAACGATTGCCTTTCCAGACGAATGGTCCACCGCATAGGATCACTATCAGTCATCCTCAACAGCCTGGTTTCCCGCCCGCCTTGTCATTCTCCCATCAGAGCGTTCACGTGCAGAATCAGCCACCTCTGGCGGGGCCGCCTGCCAATTTCAATGGTGATCTACACCAGCAAAATCCGCACCAGCAGCAGCAGGCGCAGGCACAGTACAAGCAACAGGAACAGGAGAAACTGCGCTATCACCAGGAACAGCGTCGTCAACAGGAGGTCAGATACCGGGAGCAACAGAAGCAGCAAGAACAGCAGCGACTGGCGGAGCAACAGAAGCAACAAGAACAGCAGCGGCTGACGGAGCTACACAAGCAACAGGAGCAGCAGCGCCTGGCGGAGCACCAGAAGCAGCAAGAGCAGCGTCTGGCGGAGCAACAGAAGCAGCAGGAGCATCGTCTAGCGGAGCAACGCAGGCAGCAAGATCACCAGAGAAAGTTGGAGCAGCAGAGGATAATCGAGCAACAGCGACAGCAAGAACGACAGAGGCAAGATGAACAGCTCAGAATCCGTGAACAACAGCACAGATTCCATCTGGAGCAACAGCAACGCAACGAACAGGAGAACAAATTGTTGCACGAACAACAGTATCGTCAGCAGTTGAAGTTCAGCCAACCGCAGCCGAATTTGAACGAACCGTATAATCAACAGGTGCACCGACCGATTGAGCAATCGAAACCTGGCGGTGAAATATTCAAGGCCGTACCGAAATTGGAGCAACATTATGCCATCCGTGAAAATCCCCTTCATCCTGGGCCGTTCCCACCGAATCCTCAGGTTCAATCTGTGCAATATTCTGAAATAGGGCAGAACCAATATTTGCAACAAGCTTCGTCACCTGCACCTGACATCAAACAACAGCAACAACCGCAACAGCAGCAACAACAACAACAGCAACAGCAACAACAGCAACAACAACAATACTTTTCGAGAAATCCAACTACCAATGTTGCTCCCACTCAACAGCAACATCAGCAACAGCACAACAGCATCGGAAATCAACAGAACTATCAGAACAACGAGCAGTTCTTTTCCCACAATTTGCCAGCCCCACAACGGCAGAGAATACCGTCGTCACCGCAACAATCAATATGGGGACGACCAGTCTTTCAGGACAATGGCAAACAGAAGATCTACGCAACGCCTGTGAGCACATCGAAAGATCTTGGTCCAACCTCGACCGCCAGAACGATTTACACATCTCCCAGCAGCACAACGCCGGTGCCCACGACAACTCCAACTCCGACACCTACAACGGAATCAACTACCGTCGCACCGAAGAATGAGGCCAAAATCAAGGAAAACATAGCCAATCTTCCGGACGAAGTTCCCGACGACATAAGGGAACAGCTGCTCAGTTCCGGTATCCTCGGCAACGCTGACATTCAGATCTTGGATTACGATAAAGTTGGTGGGATACCAATCGAGAATCTGCCGCCCGAGGCACTCGCTAATTTCTACGGTGCAGGCGGTGCCGCGGCCGCGGCCAGCGAGCCGATACCGTCCGTAGTGAAGAGGCCTAAGATCGTGGGTACCGCGGTGTCGTCGGGACAGTTTCCGAAGAAGGCGACGTTCACTAAAGTTGAGCACGCCACACTGCGGCCCGGAGGTGTAGAAATGAAAGTAGTACACTTCGACCCAAATACGGCGCAAGGCCAGGCGATTGCCGATCAGCACATACGCGAAGATGCGACCCACCTACAACCAGTCGCTGTTGGTACGAGGTCCGACGCTCAGTACAATCGTTACCTTCCACTCAAAGTGAGCGGCGCGTCATTCCCGATACCCGATGTACCGGAGCTTCAGGGCAGAAAAATTTCGAGCGTCGTTGTCCTAGCTCCGGTCGACTACAGTGGCTTTCGAGATGACGATAATGAACAGAATGAGGACAACAATTCGAGGCAGAGTAGAATGCTCGTGGGAGCGCAGCCGGTCAAATTTTTAGCTGGCGAATCGCTCAAGCAACTTGTGAAGAAGCCAAGTACGGAAAATTACAAGAAGTGGTTGGATCAGGAAAGTCGCACCGAACCGCAGAAGCAGTCGGTCGTCTTGCTCGTTACGACGTGAGTAACACACGTTCTCGTTAAGTCGACGATCGATCGATCATATTTCTTCTTTGATTTTATACGTGTTTATAACCGGTGTTGATTTACTTTTGGGCTCATCAATGTTTCCCATGTTCGCAGGCCCAAGGACGATTCCCACGGAGATAAGGAGATATTTATGTACGATGTATCGTCGCAAATGGTTAGCAAACTATCCGGCGACTTGTCCTCCGCGTTTGTCAACGCTGCTGAAAGCAACTCCGATAGCTCCGACACAATCGATGACTCGGCTTTTACAACGGACTGAACAATTGCAACTTGCCAGACTCGTTCCACGGTGACGCTAAGCGACAAGGTTTTTCTGACTGCCCGACGAATCGCGGTATCGCCCCCTGCTTAATTTATCAGTTTACATTCGACAATCGACGAGTTGCCGCAACTGTACTCACGAAAGAAACCGATGGAAAGCGGCTAATTGACATGGAGAATGCAATCGTCGGTCTTAACTGATGCATTCGTACGATTATCTCGTGTAGATATTTTAATTATGTATCATTATGTATATACGTACTTTTTATACGATTTTTTTTATATTAATTAAAAGCTATTTTTTCTTATAATGGAATACTCGTTAAACCATCTACTATCAGATGTCGATAAACCTCGCAAAGGGGATATTTTTTTCAATTCAATGGAAAGGTTCGACGCCTTGGTGTGGTAAACCAAAAGACTGGAAGACTGCAGCTGGTTCGATTCCCGAGACCGAAGGCTCGTAGGTGAAGGCAACGGACGAGAATCCAATTCTGCATATAGAACGTAAGGCCTTATTTTATTAAGGAAATAAAACGGAGGTTGGGCTGTGGAAATTTTCCTATGCAGCCTTTGCAACACGTTTCTTATATAACTAATTTTAAAAAACTAAATTATAAGATCGTAACGTTTAAGATATATGTTATTATTTATATAAAAAAGGGTCTATAACGTAACATATACTCGGCCTATATCCGAGGTCGGCACCTAGCGGGACGCCCCGAAGCTCCGGACTCGAGAATCGAATCACCGACAACGGATAAGGAAGGAGGGAAAAGGCGAATGAAGGAGCCCGCAGCAACCTTTAGGGGACGGCTGTATCCCACAATTTAAAGAAATTTTTTTTGCTCCAAGTAGTTTACGCCAAGTACGTACTTGGCGCCGGGACACTACCGAGCCTCATCAAAACTTGCCGATTTTCCCCCAAGAGTTGCTGATTTCTCATTATATTCGCCAATAGAGAAAAAACTATTCGACGTTACGAGTTTTATCTAAGGACTTTAAAACCTATTACTGGAACGAGTAAAATGTGAAAAAAAAATTAGAAATTGTGAAAATTAAGAAATTAAGAAATGGTGAAAAAAAGTTGAGAAAATGGTCCGCTTGGGATTGCGACGAGCCAACAAAGCCTATACGTTTATTGAGTATTATATACAGTTGACCCAAAAAGTATAAGCACATATAGTTGTGTGCAGGAGTTTTATTGGACTGTCGTCGAAAGATGAGACGACATTGGTCGATGGTTTGCAAGCAACTTCATGCAGCATGCAGTAAATTTGCAACACGTGTTCTCAATTCACTGGTAAATTATATTCTACCATTTCTACCGACAAAATGCTGTAACAGGTCGAAAAACGATTTTATTTTTGGGTAATTCCTAGCCGAGCAATGTTATTTAATTAAAGAAAATTATGTTTATGAATTCATTACATGCTTCAGATAATCCGGAGAATTTCCATCGGTAAAATATCGTTCGTAGTCGCGGCCATGGTCGCGGCTAACGAAACCGGTCATTTACCAACTCGTATCACTAACTTCGTGCCTATAACAAATGTCCAACTGACTGTACATTGTTGTACATCGTAGTACACGATCGCACGATCATGTGTGTTGTGTGGTGGCGTATGTAAACAAGTGTTTCGTTGCTTTCATTGT
Organism: Ichneumon xanthorius; assembly: GCA_917499995.1. Classification (NCBI taxonomy): domain Eukaryota; kingdom Metazoa; phylum Arthropoda; class Insecta; order Hymenoptera; family Ichneumonidae; genus Ichneumon; species Ichneumon xanthorius. The sequence continues at coordinate 9,868,843 of OU824205.1, read as the reverse complement.
CGGTTAATTTATTGACAATCACAGGAAACAAACTGACTTTGTGATGCCACGGTACAAAGAGAGGCCCAGAGAAGATCGAGAGGAACGGGACGACAGGCGAAGGCACGATCGCAAACGCAAAGGTGAGCTTATTCGTAAATATCCAAATTCCCGATAACCTCAAAGTCACAATGTCCGATCGAACATTATCGAACGAAATCGAATTAAATTTATATTTCGCATGTAATATTCTAGCAATATTAATTAGTTTCAACCACGCCTGAGTTCTTTCAAATTAATTCGACGCATTTCGATAGTCCTTATTTTTTGGCATTTGTACAACAATTTTCGGTAAATCTGTTTGCATTTTTGTTGTTGTTTTTTTTTTGGCTGCGCAACACCACGTAGTAGTATCGATGAAACGCCAAAGATTCTGAACCATTGATATTTTTCTTTATTACGGATGGACATAAAATATGATAAAAAGATAAACCCAGCATCCAATGAAATTGTGGGTCGGTCTTGATTTGTCATAGATTTCTCGACCATCTGTTAATTCGACCAGTCGTATTATTATTTTTTTTTCTAATTGCATGTAACATTTGTAAGGGGAGAAAGTATCGTGTTCTGTTGTCTCTGTATCGTTCTCTCGAATGTATTCAACACAAAGTCGATTTTGATATTCCTTATTTTTTGGCATTTGTACAAATATTTGAAAGGCCAAAATTTCTCTTTAAACCATTGTTATTTTCTGTTTACTTCTTAACGTTGAAGCAAGATGTTAAAAAGCAAAATCTTGGGTCAAATGAAATCATAGGTCGATCTTGGTTTATTGTAGATTTCTCGATAAACCAGTAGTCGAAGGTGTTCTATTCGATAGCCGTTCGTTCATATTTGGTCGAATGATATTTTTATTTTTGAATCGCATAGAAACTATGCAAGGAGAGAAAGTATTGTAAAAAAAATAAAAAAAATTATGACCGTGCAGGTATTTGCATGAGAGTAAATTTCATAAAGTTATCTGGGCTATGTGTTGCATCACACAAGCTTCATTTAGTGAAGTTCACTTGGAAAATAAAGTTATACAAGCAAATCATTTTCTTGTCTTCCTAAAGCAGTGCAACGACAGAGACTTGCCAAAGAAAAAAATCTGATGTCATGCAGATATCGTTATGGGCATAAAAAATTGGACCGTCAGATTATGGTCTAGAAATATTTCCGCATTACTGTCCAGAATATCTTTGCATGTCCCAGAATGCAAAAAAAAAGCATTTTGCCATTTCTGTTTCTTCGTATATCTGTACGTCTGCCAACAACATCTGCCATCTGAAAACACAATAACGTTTCTAAGATAACGTATTTTTACCAGAACAAATAGAATTACGCAAACATCTTTCTTTTAGACGTTAACGGCATCCTCTATTCCTGCTGGTTTCCTAATTATCCAGCCCAAAAATGGCCCAATGAAAACTGTTAAACTCTACAATTTAATACCTCCAGGTCACAATCTCGAGAATGTCCTCAACGGCAGTTCGGCAAACGATCGCGTGACTCCGCGGCAAAAAATTTCACACAACAGCCGCAATGAGCGAAACGACCGCAATGAAAGAAATGAGAGAAACGAGAGAAGCGATAGAAACGAGAGGAACGACAGAAACGAGAGAAACGAGAGAAACGACAGAAATGAGAGAAACGACAGAAACGAGAGGAACGAGAGAAACGAGAGGAATGAGAGAAACGAGAGGAATGAGAGGAATGAGAAAAACGACAGAAACGATAGAAACAACAGGCGAAAATCCAGCTTCCAGGAGGCCAGAGTCGATAACGAGCCGTCCCCGGAGTGGGGTCGTCGAAATCCGAAAGACGATCCGAACAAAAAGCCAATCGAGAAGGACAAGCCGAATTTCGGTCTCTCGGGAAAGTTGACGGAGGATGCAAACACGGTCAACGGCGTAGTAATTAAATATTCGGAGCCTCAGGACGCGAGAAAACCTAAGCGACGATGGCGTTTGTATCCGTTCAAGGGTGAAAAGGCGTTGCCGACTCTGTACGTTCATCGACAGTCGGCGTATCTCATGGGTCGGGACAGGAAGATCGCCGACATTCCCCTGGATCATCCATCCTGCTCCAAACAACACGCCGTACTCCAGTATCGTCTGGTGACGTTCAAGCGAGAGGGGGGCGGCGAGGGCAAACGCTTGAGACCCTACCTGATCGATCTGGAATCAGCGAATGGAACTTTTGTAAATAATGTTAAATTGGAACCGAAGAGGTATCACGAACTTCTCGAACGCGACGTCATGAAGTTTGGCTTCAGCTCTCGGGAATATGTTTTGCTGCACGAACACAGCAGGGACGAAGCACTCGACGATGACGTCGCGACCGCCGCGACTGCGGCGACCGAGACGTAGATATAATTAATTACTTCAATGGGGAGGCTAAAAATCGATGTGATCTTAGCGACATACCCAACAGTTTTGTCGATTACGGCTTGAGACTAAGTGGAACGCGTTCCTCCATACCCAACCCGAGTTCAGTCGATGTTGAAATCTGTAATCATCTTTTGCGCGGAAAGTAGCATGGTTGTGGTCAAATGAAAAGTCTCATCGAATGCCGACACAATATCAGCTTTCGATTAAACGCTTCATTTGACTTTACATATTACCAGTCGTGAAAAAAGTTTATTACAGTTTTTATTACCAACGGCGATATTTCACATATTCTTAACGTTATGTGAAATATTTTCCTTCTCACCGAACCCGGGCTCGGTTGGTGTCAGGAACTGTAATCATCTTTTGCACCGATAGTGGCATGGTAGTGGTCAAAAGAAAATTCTCATCGAATGCCGACACAATATTAGCTTTTGATGAGTCGTTTCGTTTGATTTTACATGCACTAGCCGTGAAAAAGGCTTGTTACAGTTTTTATTACCAACGGCGATATTTCACATATTCTTAACGTTATGTGAAATATTTTCCTTCTCACCGAACCCGGGCTCGGTTGGTGTCAGGAACTGTAATCATCTTTTGCACGGATAGTGGCATGGTAGTGGTCAAAAGAAAATTCTCATCGAATGCTGACACAATATTAGCTTTTGATGAGTCGTTTCGTTTCATTTTACATGCACTAGCCGTGAGAAAGGCTTGTTACAGTTTTTATTACCAACGGCGATATTTCACATATTCTTAACGTTATGTGAAATATTTTCCTTCTCACCGAACCCGGGCTCGGTTGGTGTCAGGAACTGTAATCATCTTTTGCACGGATAGTGGCATGGTAGTGGTCAAAAGAAAATTCTCATCGAATGCCGACACAATATTAGCTTTTGATGAGTCGTTTCGTTTGATTTTACATGCACTAGCCGTGAAAAAGGCTTGTTACAGTTTTTATTACCAACGGCGGTATTTCACGTATTCTTAACGTTATGTGAAGCATCCTCCTCCGGAGCTCGGTCGGTATCAGAAACTGTAATCAAGTTTTTTCGCGGCTCCCGACTTTTATTTTCGATGAAAATAAAAGTAAAAAAAAAGTCTAAAAAAAAGATACCCCGGGTGAGACTTTTATTTTGACTGCGAGCACCCCCGCCCGGTTTAGAAAAGTGTATTACAGATTTGATTACCAACCGCGGTATTTCACATATTCTTAAGGTGAGGTGATATACCGCGTTTCGTAACGCATATTGCAATTCGAGTTTTTTTTTCAAGACTGGGGCGTTCAATATTTTTAGGCAAAGGCAAATTATTATCATATTCATTTATCAATTCCGCGGACAATAATAATTTGTTTCTCCCGGCAATGTCTAGCCCATTTAAAAAAATTGAATTGCCGTTTTTCTTACCGACCGGATTAATATTGGAGGGGGGGGGGGGGGCTCACACCGTTCTTCGATTTTCACGACGAAAAGTATTGAAAAAATAGGGTTGAAAACATAAACTCTAGCTCTCTGTTACACAGATTCGCAAGATAGATCATTTAGCCTCCTCTTATGCCAAAATCGTTTTTCCGCTATTATCGAGGGTATAGCGAGGCTTAACTTAGCTGCGTTGCATCTGGAGATAAATTACGTTATCTCAAATTATGTTGTGATATAGTACTGTTAAAAGTTTTTTAACAGAGTTTTCGTCTTGAGGTTTATGCGGAAAGAAAATGTTCGATTTTCCGGTTCTTATATTTTAAATGACGAGAATTACGACGAACGGCAGTATTTAATTGCCGAAAATAACGCGAGAAAGGGACATCAATGTGTTACTATGTGTCTACATACTATTCAGTACTCGAAAAAAAAACATCGCACCCTCAGATAAACAGTGTAACATCTTTTATGCGATTTCCGTTCAAGCCATCATAAATTGTAGTTCTTTGGCTACGCTTTTATGACCGGAGAGGTAAAGAGGCGATAGTGTTTCGAAATTAATGATTTGTACAAAAATAAGAGTACATAAAGTCTTCTTTTTGAAAAAAAACGTGGTAGGCTGATTTGATTGAAAGGGAATATACAAAATTAATTTCATTTCTTAGGGTGAGTTCGAAGTACCGCGGGTGATAATAAAAATGTTAATACACCTTTGTCAAGAGTGTTAAACACTTTGGAGTGAACACGAATTGTTAACGTTTTCATCTATCAGCTGCACAGACGCTAAGAATTTGCGTTTCTCCCTAAAATATTTGGCATCTTTAATAAAAAAAATAAAAAATAAAAAAAAATCGATTACAGTAGTTATCAAGCACCGGGGTCGAGTAAGCCAAAAGGGGAAGAGTGTCGCATCACCTTAAAAGTTCGACGTAAATTTGATCCTTCGTGCATAATCAGATTTCTACGAGTGATTAAACGAACCAGATATACGAGCTGCGTTGTCAAAACATCTCAACTCGATCTTAAGTCGCATCCATAGAAAGTCGACGATTAGCAACTATTAATTCCGCTATCTTCGAGTAATATTGAATTTTCCATAATTTATAACTCGGAGTCTTCGAGATTCGGTATTATTTAACAAGAAAAATGTAAAGTACGATTATACGTCAAACAAAAGAATCCTCTATGAAATGTAAATGATTACCTGACTATAAATAGATCTTATATTTAGCAACGCATGGTTCCACCAGTCATTCAATTTATTTACAAATGATTCTTTACATTACTAAAAAATAGCCGTGGATGGGCGTTCTGTTTTTGGTTTTATCGGCAATTCGAGACCTTCTCGGCCTCGGTCGTAGTAAAAATTCGTTTCGTTTTTAACGGGCGCCGTTTATCCTAGTTACTTTTATTGTTCGAGGCACTTCAAACTTCGATTACATCTCGTCACATGCGCTATTTACAAGTCGCACGATACTCCCGTGCTTTCGGTGATAAATACTATCAGCATCTGTTTCTATAGGAAGACTACAAAAAAAAGAAGGAAGTAATTGCATAACAAACATTCGTGAATTCGTTACCTAAAAACATAAGGTCATTTTCTAAATTAACTCCCTGCAAACACATACGATTTATCGTTCGCGGAAGACGTTTTAATACTCGGTAAAATAAATGTCTAAAATGAGAAAAGGAAACAAAAAAAAAAAGAAAATTATCGAATTCTCGTAATACGATGTCTTAAAGCTAAGATATGTACATTTGTCGATAAACTATCGAAACTTGACTAAAACTTACATATATAAATTTGTCCGTATGCGAACACCGCACAATGCAACGTTCATGATATAGTAACTTTCACATATGAAAACTTAACAAGTCTTTACACACACATATCGCGAATATGAGAAAAATGTTTACGCTCCTCCCGTGTACGTTATACGTTTAAGATTGTGGATATGACAAAACTGAGCAATTACAAAAAAATCGTAGTTACATAATTCTACTTCAATAAATACATTAGATGAGGAGTATGTGAAAATAATTATAGTAATACGTACAGACGAAACATTTTAGTACGTGTACGATAAAATGGCAGTCAGACGCTTCACTGAAGCTTTTGTATACGGCTCGCATTTTTTTCAACACAAACCATTCGAGCCCGTCAATCGATGCGATATTTTACGGTTAATGATGGATGAAAAGGGACCAGTTTAAGGCCGAAATGAAGAGTCGTATGGGTTAAGTTAAGTTAAAACTTCTGCATAAACTTGACGTCAACACTGGATCTGGAACTTGAATTTGAACTTGCCGTTAAGACTTGACTTTGAATTTGAAGTCAAGACTTGACTTTGAATTTGAGGTCAAGACTTGACTTTGAATTTGAGGTCAAGACTTGACATTGAATTTGAAGTTAAAACTTGACTTTGAATTTGAAGTTAAGACGTGACTTTGAACTGAAAGTTAAGTCTTAGTTCATATTAACATTTAAGCTTCTACTTAAAGTTAAGCGTCTTGGCTTAACCCAAGCTGGCTTGGCTCCAGTTTAACTTCAACGTGATGCTCACGACTCTTCATTCAACCCGCAGACTGGGTGGAAACTACCCGATCTGGCCCAGCCCAGATATGCGATTTTATGCGTACAGCAAAGAAAATTAACTTGAAAATAAAAAAAAAACAGCCGAAATAAAGTATGTCAATTCGCATCCAAATGAATGCACAATTTTGAATTCTGACCAAAGCAAGTCAGTTGACCCTAGCGGCTTTAGAATTTAGATTGGTGTACGTAACAATGGCATTGCTATCCTCGACCTCTTGCGATTGTCCCAACAGGTTCGAAAGCGCCCGCTGAGTGTTCATAACCAGCGGAATATTGGCTTTGCCATTTTGCAACGCCGCGTGCGTTATAAGCAATTTTTGTGGCTTAGTCGCGCCCGTCTCATTCGGCAGGATTTCCCTGTTGGTGAGAAGGACGTTACTATTTTTAACAGGAAGACTCTGTTGTGAATTTATCAGCGAAGAGCTCGGACGCGTCGACGGTGCCAAACTCATCGAAGACTCAAAGGAGCTGCAACTTCGCCCTTCCAGACTCGTCTCGGAGCTCGCGACGGTCGAATTTTTTTCAAACTCCCGCCGCTTGTTCACCGACAATGGCGACGCGTCCTTCGAGGACGACGATTGGACCGTCGGTTTACTCACACCGAGATTGTCAAGGGTTTTGCTTTTCTCTCGAACGTTCGTTAACGAGGCTCTCTTTCGATCGGACAAATTCAAACTCGTTACCGACGATCGTTTCTGCAGGGAATTTCTATCGTGCTCTTGATTGTCGACCGACGATGCACTTTGGATTTGCGCTCCGTCCGCAAGATTCTTCCTCTTACCGAGCGTCAGTGTGCCGTTCAGCTCGGCGTTTAATGTACGCTCCTCGGCGATTATGTGACTCGGTATCGACCTCGGTATTTCGTATTCGCCTATGTGACTTTCTTTGGGTGTGTGGACTTTATCGTCCGGAAGCACCTCCATGTAGTACTCCGGCGCACCGGAGGAACAGCGCAGCGTCGTTGTGCTGTTGGAGTCTTGGAGGAACGGCTGCATGTCGCGGCTTCCTTCGGAACTACTGGACTTCCATGAGTTACCTGAACATAAGGAAATATTGCGATTGGCTTCTTTGTCAAATAATTTTTTTTTCCTATAATTATTTTTATAAGTGCCCAAATGTTGCAGAGTTTTGTGAGTAGCGTGGTTAAACAAAAATAGATGGTTTTGGGTGAGAAGATGTATAAACGATTTTTCGAGTGGTTGAGGTGAAGTGAAAGTCACGTGACGGGGCCATGAGTGCGAGAGGGATAGTTGCAATTTTCAAATTAACTTCATTCAATGGTGCAAATTTTTTTGAGAACAAAATGAATTCGGCCCGGATGCGAAAATTACCGTGCGCAAGCGGCGCGAATTTGCTTTTTCCTCAAAAAAAATGAGCACCCTTGAGAAAAATTCATTACAGTTTTCATTACCGACCGCGATATTTCACTTCCCCTTAAGGACGTGTGAAACACCTCCCTCCCTGTCCATCCCGGGCTCGATCGGTATCAGAAACTGTAATCAACTTTTCTCATGAGGTCTCGTATGTACGGTCAAAAGAGAAGAGTCATCGGAAACGGACATCATGTCAGCTTCTGATGAGGTTTCTCTTTTGACTGTACTTCCCAGAATCCGTGAGACAAGTTGGTTACAGTTTTTATTACCGACCGCGGTGTTGCACATGCTCTTATGTTCAAAATGCGAGGTAAAAGTATTTCAGGGGCAAAACATTATCTGCTGTTAGAGATTTTCATTGCTTAAGGCCATGTGAAAGATGTACCACGTGACATATGAGTGCGAGCGAGATAGACGCATTTTTCGAATCAGTAATTTAAATCCGGTTGACGTTTCGGATAAGATGGAAACATCATCGGACGAGTACTAAATTGTACATCCGCTAATACTTTGCTTTTTCCCGAAAAGTCTATGGTCTCTGAATCGCATTCCGTACAAATTTTGGTTACCGACTGAGTCGTTTCACATGTCCTTAAGGAATATGTGAAATAGTTTTTGTTGCCAGCGGTCGGTAATAAAGACTTTAATACAGCCTGCTAGGGTATAAGAGCATCATTCCAATTAAATTGAAAAGCATTCGACGAACAACGGTTCGTTTTCATGAGGGCATTTTTATTGCCTGGACTTCGAGTAATCATATGAAAGCGTTGAATGATTGATGAAATGTATGTGATTTTTTGAACCTACCTGAATGGTTATGATTTTGATTCTCGTCAGCAAAGTAAGCCATGTTAGAAACGCCTGCAAGCACGAGCCATGCGACATCGGTTAATTTCGATTCCAGCGCACATCGATAGATGGTTAAACATGTGATTTTTTTAAAAATTACATTACATTAACATATGATTTCATAACAGTAATACCACAAAGTTATAAATGATATATCGTTACTTTCGTTTCTTAAATTTTCAAAACGAATTTTTAACACATAAATGAATTTATTGCAATAATGATTTTTTGCTATCAATTAGTAAATATGCATCCGCATCGACGATATTTATTGCAATAGCATGCTTTCGAAATATTTGGAAGCAACAATTAAATCTTATCTTAATGGTACCCCTTTAAGGATTAACAAGGATATATCCTTACTTTCGTTTCTTAAGTTTTTCAAACGAATCTTTAACACATAAATTAATTTTTTTCAATAATGATTTTTTGCTATCAGTGAGTAAATATGCATCCGTATCGAAGGTAGTTATTGCAATAGCAATAAATATCATGCTTTCGCAATATAAAAAAAAAACATGCTTTCGCAATATTTGGAAGCAACAATTAAATTTTATCTTAATGGTACCGATTAAGAGGGATCTACGAACCTCGTCTCGTGAGATAATGTCCCGCGTGTACAGGGCTGAGAGGCGCGTCGTCAGTGTTGCTTCTCAATGCAATTATGTGCTCGAGGCAATTCTTGAAGCTGGGCCGTGTGTCGGCCTTGCTCCAACATCTCAGCATCAACTGATGCAACGCTGGCGGACAATTGAGCGGCTTGGCCAGCCTACCGCCCGCCCGAACATGATGCAGTACTTCCAAATTCGTTCGTGCAGGATACGGCTGCTGACCCAGCGATGTTATTTCCCACATTAAAACACCGAACGCCCATACATCACTTTGCGACGTAAATACACCGTCGACCAGGGATTCCGGCGCCATCCATCGAACCGGTAACAAGCCTTCACCCTCCTACAATCATCGGTAGCGATTAAGACAAAAATTTAAGACTTATCAAATTTGTTATTGTTATTGATGAAAATTCGAACCCGTCGAAATAACTCTAGAAAAGCGCATTCTATGACCTCAAAGTATTTTTCTTGAAAATATAATTTCTTAGCTGCGGAACCCAATGGTATGCATTTTTCATAAAAACTCAGTTTAAGTATGAATTTTAATTCACATGACTGTTTTCCTTGAGAACTCGTAACAAAATTACTCTCAGTTAAAAAGATTTGTACTTTTGACATAATCTTGTGGATTTATAATTGTGTAGATTTGTACATTCGACATAATATTTTTGTCCACAAACATTCATAGTTAGTTTTTTGACAATTATATAAAAAACATTTGTAAAATTAACAAGAAAAAATTTTGGACGTTTGTGGACAAGAAACGTATTCACTGTGCAATTTACGCCCCTGCATGAAAAGGAGTCAAGCCATGCCTACCTTTCGATAGTAGTCGTTTTTGTAAATGTCCCTCGCGAGTCCGAAGTCGCCAATTTTAACGACCCGGTTTTCCCGATCTCTGGCGGAAACCAAGCAGTTTCTGCACGCCAGATCTCGATGCACGAAGTGAAGTTCCTCGAGATATCGGCACCCCCTCGCGACGTCTTCGCACATCGCCAGGAGATCTTGGAGCATGAGGGCTCGGGAATCGGTCGGCGGTAGAGATCGACTCGCCCGAAGATAGCTCAACAAATCTCCGGCTTCCATAAGTTCGAGAACCAACAGAGGCGGATCCGTATCGAGGCAGACTCCCAGCAAGCGCAGCACGTGCTTGTGACGGAAGTGACTCATCAGCTGAGCTTCCTGAAGAAATTCTGTTTTCTCCTGTGCCGTCGCACCTTTGCGAAGAGTCTTTATAGCGACTGGCGTTACGCCTGGTCCATCCAAGTCCTTCGCGTTGCCTTGGAACACCTATGAACAAACGCACTCCTGTCAGTCAGCTTTGACCACGAAAAATCGTCACTTGCGGAAAAAACACAGGGAAGAGCGGGAAAAAATGGTCTAGTGGGGCAAAATGGTCCAGTGGGGCAAAATGGTCCAGTGGGGCAAAATGGTCCAGTGGGGCAAAATGGTCCAGTGGGGCACAATGGTCCGGTGGAGCAAAATGGTCCAGTGGGGCAAAATGGTCCAGTGGGGCAAAATGGTCCAGCGGGGCAAAATGGAGCAGTGAGGTAAAACGCCATTTATCAATCATTTTCGGATGGGACAATGGGGCAAAACGGGACAGAAAATCCGGATGTATCGATGGGGCAAAATGGCACATCCATAAGTGTTTGGAAAATTGCGTTGTGCTTACTTTCCCGTTTTGCCCCACTGTTCCATTTTGCCCCGCTCTCCTCTACTTCTGGACATTTTATCTACATGTGATATTTCGATGTTTTGGAACATTCTGACACGTTTTTCATTAAAATCTCAACATTTTTTTTTTTCACCATAACAAAGCTTCCTCTATGAGTAAGCAAAAAAATGGATAGAAGTGAATACCTCGCCAAAAGCACCGCTGCCCAAAAACTTCGCCAACGTTATCTGCTCCCTCCTTATTTTCGGGAGCATCGCGTCATCGTGGTCGTGTTGCAAGGACGACGCGTAGAGAGCGTTGGATTGGACGAAATTTCCCCGCGGAATTTCGCGGAGCGTCGCCAGTTCCAGGTCCGGCATTATCGGCGGTAGAACTGCTTTTTTGTCTTCCTTGCGTTGCTTGTAAACTGGTAAAATCGACGATGAACCGTTCAATGACAACGACACATAACCGGTTAAATGTTTCACCGATGCAATGATTGTTAAGTATTTACCGCAAAGAAAGTAGCAGAAACAGAGCAACATTATCGTGATGACTGGCACACTGAGGCCGAGTACCAATCCAAGATGTTGCTGACTGGCGAGCGAAGTACCCGTTGTGTCGGTAAGATCTATGACCGAACTGGGCTTGCTCCAACCACCGAAACCATAGGCGTTTCTTGCCTGAACTCGGAAAGAGTACTTCTGATCCATGTCGCCCATTATGATCCAATAATTGTCGGTCCCGTTGTAATAAATGTTCCATCGTTCGGTCTCGTTGCCAACGTAATCGCGGATCGAATCGTCGACGATTTTTCCCTCGAGACGGTACAACGTCACTTGCGAACCGTGCGCTCGAGCCGGTTCCCAATTCAGCTGGTAGACGGAATTTCGCAGTTTCGTTACTGTCGGTGATCCTGGCGCACTTGGCACGTCACCTGAAAAGAGGAACAAGTCCTTATGTCGTTACTTTGTTAAAGGCTTGGGAATTTTTTTTCACATTAGTACGAAAGACTTTCAATAATAGAACTAGAATTGACAGTTTGCAAATTGGAAAAAACGATTCGCTTGGGGGTTGCCAAAGAATTTTTTTTTAAATTTCGATTCTACTTTCAATTCTGACAATTCCATATGATTCAATATGATTGTTTCAGTAAACGACGACGACAAGACTGTCAAGGAGACGCGTTATCGTTTCAATCCTTCATTGAATTGTACGAATTGAAAGTCGAATTGACATAACAATTTTTTTCTTTGGCAATCCCAAACAAATTTTACTTGAGTCATTGATTTTTTTTCTTTCTTTCTTTCTTTTTTCAGTTCATCATTGAGAACATCCATTTGCAAGGTGCATCATTGAGAACATCCATTTGCAAGGTTCATCATGGAGAACATCCATTGGCAATGGAATTTTCTCAGTGATGAATCATTCGTTTCTCATTGATCGGTAAAATACAATACCCCAACGGAACTGAGGTGACCGTTGGTAGACTTCAATTGACTAATGCACAATGTTCAAAAGTTCGTCTTGCTCCAGACCCGCCTATAAACTTTATTTTAAAGTCGTCTTATTTATTTGATTTGCAGTTGCATGGGGATTGCTCGAGTCCATCAAAACAGAGTTGCATAAAGGTTAAAAGTTTGAACAAAGCGACCGGTCTCATTTCGGTAAACCCGGAGTCTCATCATAGTCATTGCAACTCGCGTGCATGTCTAGTCAACCCTAGTGCGACTGCGACTACGATGCAACTCTGTGGTTGCATCTGTGGTTGCACCAGTTCCGCTAGGGTAGCCAGCCGAAATAAACGTGGCAATTTCTACAATCGAAATACCATCAAAATGTCGTGGAAAACGCGTGTGAACATAAAAAATGTGAAAGATCGGCCGCGTGTGACATAGAGTTTGTGGAGAAACGGATGTGTTTAATTGAATGAAGTCCCACATAACAATTGGACGACATATATACGTCGTAAATGGTTCGTAAAAAACGGCGGACTTCTTAAATGTGCTCTGAATTTATTTCTATATGAACTCTGAATGTGCTCGGAAAGATAACGAATGCGTCAATTTCGGACTACTGGTCATCACAAACATGTGAACTTAAGTAAGTCTTTTCGAGAACTCTTTATATACGTATTGCACCGTACAATAATATTCTGTATTAAGATTATATGGGGCAATACGTATACAGAGAGACCACAAAAAGAATTACTTAAGTTCGGATGTTTGAGTGAACTACCAGTGGTCCAAAATCGACGCATGCTTCAGAGGACCTTCAGAGGTGAAGATATCCTTCAGAGGACATTCTGAATTTATATAGAAATGAATTCAGAGCACATCTGAGAAGTCTGCCATTTTTGTTGTTTTCCAATTGCTATGTAGGGTGTATTGAAGTGTTGAAGTCCTCTGTTTTACCGCCAGAGGGCTGCGACGAGCAGCTTTCGAAGATTGAATATGAAAGTTACCCACCCAACGTTTGAAAAGTGAATCTCGCATCAGTAGGCCATATGAAGTCTTGCTTGTAGGTCGGGTATCGAAGCACCAGTCTGAATTTATACAAAGTTCTCGACAAAAGGCCCTTGATGCGATACTCGACTTTGTTTCCCTTGATCTCGCTGTTGCCGGCAACTTGCCACTTTTCCAATCCAACCGCAGTAAACTCCAGCACATAGCTGATCGTCAGATTAACAGTCGGAACCCACGAAAAATTGAGTGCATTGACGCTGACTCCGGTGAGCGTGAGATTGTTCGGTTCCGGATACATCGTGACATCCACACCGGCACTTTCGGTGTGAGCGTCGCTGAACTGTGCCGGATACGCGCGAACGTAGACCACGTAATCCTGTCCAGGTTGCAAAGGGTGCAGTATAGCCGAGAACTTTCCGTCGATCGGTTTATCCGAGTTCTTAATCAATTGCTCGCCCTTTTGTCGAACCCCATTGACCAGTCGAACCGAGCACCAATGAACTTCGTAGCGGACGTCGGCGGAATTGAGTTGCTTCGGTGGCAGCCAATGAACGGCCGCCGTGGTCGGAGTCAGAGCTTCGACGGTTACATTCTCCGGCGTCGTTGGCGCCCCCGCGGCCGTTCTCAGCACTACGCCCGGTCCGAATTCTAGGCTCAATGACTCCGAATCCCCGTAGTAATTACTCAGCGCCAACTTGAATCTGTACTTCGTGAACGGCTTCAAGCTCTTGACCTCGATCTCTCGCTTGTAAGTTTGTAACTTGATCTTGTCACTGCTCTCGCACTTGTTGGGGTCGTTCTCCAGACATTGGGATATGTAGATCGTATAGAGAGTTCCAGGCAGATTGTAATGTTTGCATTTGTAGGCCGGCTTAGGTCGGGGAAGCTTCACTGTTATGCTCGTTGCCGTTTTCGAGATTTCTTTGCAATCGTAAACTACCTGATGAGGTATCAGACAGTCGGCCGACGGATAAGGCTGCAATGATTTTCCGGTAGCTTTTATACTACGCAAATTCTCGAGATAAAATGTTTTTATGCCCTGCAGATTGGGGTGGTTTTTGTTGACGAAGTTAACTTTGTCGCCTCTCGAGTCTGACCAGTAGACATTGGTTTTGTCGACTGTCAGCGATACCGGCGGCAAACCACCCTCGAAGTCTGATGTCAATACTGGGTTGCAGACACAACCGTCAATGCCGGCGATGTTTAGGTTGCCGTCCAATGAAACCCAGTAAATCACGGGACTTTCGAGGTCAGTGTTGTCAACAACCATTGCAGGCTTTACCGACGGTTGGTAACCGCAGGAACAATCCTCGTTGTGATTGAAAAAACGCTGCACATCCTCGCCGTACAAGTCCGAATGCATTATCATTCCACGATCCTTTTCGGACAATTCTATCCAAAAGAGACGTCTGAAAGAGAAATGTTTGTTACGTAAATTTAGTTTGTTATTCCAATGAGAAATGAAAAAGTTATTTTGCTTCCCTGCTGAAAATATTTCTCTGAATAAGATAATTTATCTGGAAGTCTCGAAAAATTTGTCAGATATTTCTCTAAAAAGTTCTCTGAATTTCTCCAAGTTTTTGCACGCTTCAGGAAAAGTCAAAGATTTTTTTGGATGTAAATATTCCAGGTTGTTCTGAAAATCTCCGAGTTTCTCTGCAGACTTCTCGTAATAACTATGAACTTTGTTGTTTTTCTCTGGCCAATAATTCTCTATATTCATAAACATTTATCTAGAAAACTCAATTTTATCGGGAAAACAATTTTCGCTGATGTACAGCGAGTAACAGAACGAGTAGATTTTAGAGACAACACGTATTTTCACTTAACGTAATTTATCAAAAAAAATCAGAGTGTTCCATACATTTTCTGAAAACACTCTGAATTTCTCTCACAAATTGTGACTGCTGAAGGTCGTGCCGAGAACATGGTACAGATGGTTACCAAATAGCAGAGTAACTCAGAGAAACATTTAGGAAAATCTCTGAAACTCACCGAAACGGTCCGGTTAGAGTATCTTAGACAAATCGTCAGAGAAATATTTTCACCACTCCTTTTTGATTTAACGAACGGTTGTTTAAGGTCGGACGTCGAAGTGAAACTCACCCGGTCAACGGTGATATGTCCAAATTTTTGATACTTCTGCTTCGCGTGACAATCTGCTCGTAAATAATCATCCCAGCTTCCCAAGCGCTTAAGTCGAGTTTCATAATGCGACTGCTGCCCGATTTTCCGTACGTCGATTCGCTCCAGTACAATTTTCTCGCGACCCAGTCGACGCACAAACTCAAGCCCGTGCTGTTCAGAGTCAACATTTTCGTCGCGTTTTTTCCTCTCAGATCCGACGTTACGACTTCCAGCATCTCGTTTATCCAATACATCTTGTTCTCGACCGCCGAATACCTGACTTCTTCCACAATGTGTCGTGTTATAGTTTCGTTGGACCTTCGATCCAGATCGATCATTTTAACGGCGTCCGTGGTCGCTACCAACAATTGAGGGACCGGATTTTCGTACTCCGTTGACACGTTTACCGTGTCGGTGTAGAGGCCGGCACCGATTTTCGTAAATGCTCGAACTTTGAAGTAATACGTCGCATTTGATTTCAACTGATTTACGGAGTATTCCTGCACTTCCGATCCAACTTTGATGTCGTTGCTGATTTGAATCTCATTACCCTCGATTATCAACCAGCACTTCAGCTCGTATCCCTGTATCAGACCGTTTTCGAATTCAGGCAGGTCCCATCTGTAAACGTAATTGGATAATTGCAGAGCGATTAAAAATTTAAACGCGTTGATGTTCAGGGTTCGTTTTCAGTGACTATTGAAGGGTCACCGACACGAATGTTATCCACATAGCACTGATATACTTTTTAAAAGGTGTCATCATATTTTTTTCGAAATATTGACAATATTTTATCTACATTAAAGTTTCAAATCATAAGATTTGAAAGACTGAAATTATTTCTGAAATTATTTCGACATATTTTGTGCTATATGAGTAAGTTTTAACTTCGGCCTATCTGTGGTTTCGATTTTGGGTCTAAACTTGAATCTAAATTCAACCCCCAAATTTTGATCTAAAGTGAAATTTATACTCGAGTCTAAATCCAAGTCTTAACTTAAATCAAAAGTCGCTATCGAACATAATTGTAGACTCCAGTTAAGTTAAATGTAAACTCTTAACGAAACTGAAGTTTAAAATCAAGTTTCAAAAATAAAGTTCAAAATCGGTCCAAATTCAATTACGTGTTCTAATTTCGATAACGAGTCAGTGTTTATGAACAAATCTAACTAGAAACTTTAGTTTGCGATTGAGTTCATACTCGCTACCCGCCATTTCGCCCTAACCGGAAACGGACGACTTAAAAAGGTCCAACTTGCCTGAACGTGACTCCAGTTAAGTTAAATGTAAACTTGTATCGAAACCGAAGTTTCAAATCAAGTTTCAAAACTAAAGTTCAACATCGGCCCAAATTCAAGTACGTGTTCTAAATTTTATAACGAGTAAGTGTTTATGAACAAATCTAACTAGAAACTTCAGTTTGCGATTGAGTTCACACTCGCTACCCGCCATTTCGCCCTAACCGGAAACGGACGACTTAAAAAGGTCCAACTTGCCTGAACGTGACGAACACATCGGTAACTTCGTCCAACGGTTCACGATTAAATTCCACAAAAACTCGAACGTTCGTCGGTTGGCTTGGCACGCTCTGCGGTGACTTCAGCATGGTTCGAGAGTGCGTCGCGGTGCCCCAGTAAGTGAACGCTTTGACCGTGACTTCGAGCACCGAAAACGGCAGTATTCGATCCGAGTTGTTGTAAGGCATCGAAGTCTCGGTCGTTATCTCGGGATTCGAATTGGTGTTAATATAGTCAGCGAATTTAACTTCGTAGAACACTGTTCCGTAGTTGACATTAGTAACGGCGTCCCAGGATACGTTGAAGTTGCGCCAAGTGCCCTCGACTCTAATACTGTCGAGTTTGACGGCGTTCGGCAAAACCGTGATGGTATCGGACGTCAAATTTCCGGGGTATTGGTGAAGCGCAGGATCCATTATAGCGACCATGTGCAAGCCGATCAGTGATATTCCATTTATTATTGCCGTATTCTGACCCGATCGATCGCCGATCACGGTGTTTCTGTCGTCTTGCAGCCACAGCAAGTGTTCGGAAAAATAACACAGAGGGCCTTGCATGTTTGGATGCTGCAGCGACGATACCTGTTCAATTAAATCGGTTAAATTAGTCCATTGTAGATCAAAAGTAAATCTTCCCGAAAAAAAAGTTTTCCCACCTTTTCCGGCACTATTTTGTGACTCATCGGTATCCTTTCGGAAGTGGGTGCCCGATAGACGATGGAACCGCTCTCGTAGCTTCTCACGATCCAATATACATATCTATTCTCGGTGTCTAGCGTTAAACCCATGACCTGCTTTCCATTGAATATTTCGTCGGAGTGATAGTATCTTCTGTCCTGGCCATTGAGACGTGCGACTTCGACCGCGTGGCCGGTCGACCAGTACAAATACGCAGCTTGGGCATCGATCATCAACTCCTTAACAATCGCCAAAATTGACATTGGCTCTTGTTGTGATCCATTCAAATTTGCTCTTGTTATCTGTAATACATTCAGTATTAAAAATAATGAATAAAAAATAATTCAAGAATGTGAGTAAACATGCGAGTAAACGCGAGTAAACGCGAGTAACCGCGAGTAACCGCGAGTAACCGCGAGTAACCGCGAGTAAACGCGAGTAACCGCGAGTAAACGCGAGTAAACGCGAGTAAACGCGAGTAAACGCGAGTAACCGCGAGTAACCGCGAGTAACCGCGAGTAACCGCGAGTAACCGCGAGTAAACGCGAGTAAACGCGAGTAAACGCGAGTAAACGCGAGTAACCGCGAGTAAACGCGAGTAACCGCGAGTAACCGCGAGTAACCGCGAGTAACCGCGAGTAACCGCGAGTAACCGCGAGTAACCGCGAGTAACCGCGAGTAACCGCGAGTAACCGCGAGTAACCGCGAGTAACCGCGAGTAACCGCGAGTAACCGCGAGTAACCGCGAGTAACCGCGAGTAACCGCGAGTAACCGCGAGTAACCGCGAGTAACCGCGAGTAACCGTGAGTAACCGTGATTATCTGTGAGTATCTGTGTGTCTCCGATCGATATGAATTTTATTACTATTTATCTAATCTATTTTATTGATATTTATAACCACTCCCGCGAAGCAGTCTCCTATACCCTAAGAGTCTTCCGACGTTTCAAATAACTGTTATGCCGACATTTCAAATAACTGTTAGGGTAAAAGTGGTGAATATAGCCCACCTCGATTAACACGTAAATCAATGATATATGGACCGGGCCGTATTCCCCACTTTTACCCTATGCCGACATTTCAAATAACTGTTATGTATAGCGATGAAACATTGCCATCGGCAAAATAACACTATTGGCACCAATAACGTTATTATCAGCTATTAACTATTAGCACTGTTTACAACTATTACAAAAATCACATATATGTGTTGAAAGATCAGTGTAAATAATAACGTGTTGCATTGCGAGGCAAATCATACTTACGATTTGTTGCTTGGGATTGGCCCAATAGAGTTTTTTCGATATCCAGTCAACGGCAACACTTCCGACCGAATTAATGTTCAACCGTGTTTTTTGATGACTCGTTACGTTGTATCTGTAGAGTATGGAATTATTTCCGACGAGATAGAGTAAATCCTGATACCAGCTTACATCGACGATGTAATATTCAGTCTCGGAATCTCTCAAACTCTCTTTGTATATGAGAGTTTCGACGTTCTCTCCTGTAACGTCGCTTCGAAGCAGACCTTCGTTTGCTGACCACAGTATAGAAGCGTGTGATCCGTCCCTAGAAAAAGCACCGTACACGGATTAATAATTTTTTTTTTTTAAATAGTCATACATTTTTCAAGTCGATATTCGGTTGTATTATTACTTTAAAGTTCGTCCTCTGAATTCGGTGGACCACGGTCCTCTGCCCGCGCTGGTGTAAGCCGCCGCCTTTATGATGTACTCGGATTTTTCACGCAGATCATAAACCGTGTGAGATGATCCAGCGATAGCGGCCTGACGAATCGTGTCGCCAGTTGATTCGTCTTTGATCTCGAGTTCGTAAGACCAATTTTGCCAGGCACCCTTCCCCTGTCCACCCAGCAGATGTGGCGCTTGCCACGAGACTTTAGCCCTCTTGGCACCCAATACGGCTTGAACGCCGGTCGGTGGATTCACTGGTACCGGAACCGGCTGACTCGCGTCCATCAACACATTCACGCTGACGAATGAACCATCGGATCTGCCAAAAGCATTATTGATGCAGACTACTTTTTTTTCGTTTTCAATGGTATTCGATGACGATCAATGAGAAATAATGCATTGGTCATTAATGATTGAGCATCCAGAGATTCTTACTTCTTATTGGTAAAGTAACAATGGCATTGATGAAATAAAATTCCCATTTGGAGAAATAGCATTACTATTAATGAATTAAAAGTTACATCGAAATTGGCGAAAAAACATTGCCATGGGTTGAACAAGATAGAGATAGGCAACATAACTTTGGCATTGGTAAAAAACCTATTACAATGGCATGTCGACTTTGCCATTGCCAAAATGGAATAGCCATTGGCAAAATGACATTGCCATTGGCAAAATGACATTGCCATTGGCAAAATGACATTGCCATTGGCAAAATGACATTGCCATTGGCAAAATGACATTGCCATTGGCAAAATGACATTGCCATTGGCAAAATGACATTGCCATTGGCAAAATGACATTGCCATTGGCAAAATGACATTGCCATTGGCAAAATAACATTGCCATTGGCAAAATAACATTGCCATTGGCAAAATGACATTGCCATTGGCAAAATGACATTGCCATTGGCAAAATGACATTGCCATTGGCAAAATGACATTGCCATTGGCAAAATGACATTGCCATTGGCAAAATGACATTGCCATTGGCAAAATGACATTGCCATTGGCAAAATGACATTGCCATTGGCAAAATGACATTGCCATTGGCAAAATGACATTGCCATTGGCAAAATGACATTGCCATTGGCAAAATGACATTGCCATTGGCAAAATGACATTGCCATTGGCAAAATGACATTGCCATTGGCAAAATGACATTGCCATTGGCAAAATGACATTGCCATTGGCAAAATGACATTGCCATGCGTTAAACCATGTCCATGCGATGGCAGTGACACAATAACATTGCCATTAGAATTTCACCACTGCCAATGTCAGGACAATATTCCCATTGGCTCGATAACATTGCCAATGGCATAAATACCATTTGGATGTTTCGGTAATGGCAATGAAAACATCTATCGCTACTGACACAATTACAATCGTACTGTCGACATTACCTGTCAGGAAAGGCGTTATGAAAATATCTGTTCTGTCCCGAATGATATCCCTCGGTCAGTACTTCCTCGCCGTTCGTCCAGTAAAACAATCCATTGGCCATGGCGAGTGAGACGACATTTTTGAATTTTGGCTGCTGCGTATTGGCTCGAAGATTGAGAATTTCCCGTCCATCGAGAGAAACGGAGATCACCGTATTTTGAGTATGATCGGGTACGAGCAAACGGAAATTTGTGTGGTCGACGGTAAACGCGCCCAAGTGAGCGTCTTCGAGGATCAAATAGGGTTGTACTTCGTGCTTTATTCCGTTGCTTATGTCCGCCAAATCGAGCCTGAAGAGGCCGCCTCTGGTCACCCAGAAGAGATAGCCGTTGTAGGGATCGACCTCGATGTGCGATGGTCGGGTGACAAAACCAGCCATCGCCACTGTCAATCCTTTTCCATAAAAATTGCACCGAGCTATTTGCCAAAACGTCGTCGCGTGTTTCACTTCGCCCAGCACATACAGGTGCATGTTCAGCCAGTCGACCGACAAACTCAGCGGCTTGAAGTTAACTTGGCCGGGACTCAGGACAACTTTCGGAACCGACGGCTCCAATATCGATGTCCTATAGACGTAGCCCGTGGAATCGGACACGAAGAGCTGAGCCGATGCCACGTGAATTGCCACTCCACGGATCAAACCGCTCGATTGATACACTTGCCTCGGCTCGTCGAGCATATCAGCACCTTGCTTCATCACCACGTGCTCCCCACCCAGAATCAATATCGGCTGCTGCATATCTTTCACTGTGGGAAAAGGAGATTTACAAAGTTAGTTACGGTCATTCTGGCGAATAATCAAAAATTTCATGAAAGGTAATTCTGCGAGGAACTAAAATGGGAGCCTCATCATTTTTCCGAAAGTACAATCGACCGAATCGTCGGATGGCCGCAAATCATGGGTTCGAACGCATTTCAGCCGAGTAGTCACAACTGCCGAATCTGTATTTTGCCGAATCGTGAACTGCCGAAACTTTATTTTGCCGGATCGTAAACTGTCGAAACTTTATTTTTCTGAATCGTAAACTGCCGAAACTTTATTTTTCTGAATCGTGAACTGCCGAAACTTTATTTTTCTGAATCGTAAACTGCCGAATTTTTATTTTGCCGGATCGTAAACTGTCGAAACTTTATTATTTCGAATCGTAAACTGCCGAAACTTTATTTTTCCGAATCGTAAATTGCCAAAACTTAATTTTGCTGAATCGTTAACTGCCGAATCTTTATTTTTCCGAATCGTGAACTCTCGGAACTTTATCTTTCTGAATCGTAAACTGCCGAAACTTTATTTTTCCGCACCATAAACTGCCGAAACTTTATTTTTCTGAATCGTAAACTGCCGAATCAAAATTTTTCCGAATCGGCAAATTTTCGAAACTGTATTATTCCAAATCGTCATTTCAGCGAACGTTACTTTTTTTGGAAATGGTATTTAGCTGAATGTTATGTCTTCGAATCGTCATTTGACCGAACTTCATTTCCCCGAAACGTCAAATTTCCGAACGTCGAAATGATGTGCCACTAAAATGAACTTCGTTTTTGACGAGACCAATATATTGTACAATTCCTACCAGCGGGTTCCGGCGGTGTGGTGATGTAAATGACGGCAGGTGGTCCATCCCCGACCGCGTTTCGCATGGAAACGCTTATAGTGTAATTTTTGTTGGGTTCCAAATTTTGGAACATGTAATGATCGGTATTTTCCGCCGCCGGTATATCCTGCACGAGTAATAAATATTTTACAAGATTAAACAAAAGTTGTCGAAGTTGAGACCTTCCTGTAGATTCCCGTGTTAGAAAGTGTAAAACCGTATAGGACAGAACGCCATGCCAGAAATGTCTGCATCGTCGTACCTGGTTCGTACAAGCCCAAGTTTGTTGGAGTTCTTAGTAATTGTTTGCGCCAAAATCGGCAAATTTTGTTTAAGATCATTGCGTGTGCGAAGCGATCGACATTTGACGTGAAGCAACGTGCTAAGCAGTCAGCAGGCATTGAAAGATGAATAGCTCAAAGTTACATATACAATAATCAGACTCAATTTTTTTTTCCGTAAAAAAAATGAAAGTACCAGTTTTAACGATTTCAATAAAACTTGCAAATAAAATGTTAAAATCTTTAAAGATGGAAGAATTCATCAATTCGTAATTCAAAAACTGTAGCTTCTATGATTAAGAAGAGTCAATTTTTTTCTATTAAATTCATTCGTTTTTTATTACACATATTAAGTGCCAGAATTATCTGAACATAAACGATTTTTTTGCACTAATTTGCTTTGCCCGAAAAAGTTTGCCTATCACTGAAACTACAAAAATAAGGACAAATCTGAGCTGAACATCTTTCGTGGTCTAGGATCGTCTATGCGAAAACAGGCAACGCTGGCGCGGAATAATTTACCAAATTTTTTTCGCAATTCCACCAGAAGCAACCTTTTTCGACATGGACGAGTCATATAAAATTAAGAATAAATTAATCGAAGGCTGAGCTGTCGAACCAGTTTAAAATTTACATCTACTATAGAGCGTGACGAAGCAATACTATTGTCTACAGCGAATCAGAATATTTATTTGCGGACAGACTAGCGAAGAGAAAGTGAGAATGAATTGAAAGTAAAGAAAAGTGGAGAAAGAGCTGGTGCTGAAAAAATTGCAGCACTGGCCGGTATTCATATTTGAAAAAATAGAAAATATTCATTGACTTGACGTTTCTCATGTTTTTATTCTGGCGTGGCGTGTACCTTATTAAGCAAGGAGTAGTCGGCCCCTCGTAATTGTAGGACATAGGACGCAAGTGGACCATTCGGGAATGGACCCGGTTCCCAAGACACAGAAACCCGACAGCTATCGACCGCCGCCGCTCTTACAATTACCGGCGCTGATGTCGGGCGGCCCGCGGCCAATGTTAATATAACAACGCTCGGGGCTGATACAATCGGCTCGCGATTGTGTTGCGTCGATTTGAGCAGCAATGCCACTCGAAACTGCAAGAATTATTTCATTACATTAAAAAAAATAATTACGCTTCGTACCCGTGAAAATTCCGACCCAATTATAAAAAATGGTATAGAATTTTTGTTGATGAGAAAAAAAAGAAAAAAGTAGATTCTTCTCAAGACTAGCTGAATGTTCCTAGGTTAGTGAGAAACCGTTGCATACTGTTGAGTAAAAATTTAATTGTGGAGACTTTTTTTAACTATGGCCATACCCGATATTTTGTGTAGGGTTGCAAATTGTCAACTAGAATTTGATCGTCCTCGCCCCACGATTGGTTCCTGCAATACTGCCAGGTCTCGGCGAGTTCCTCGTACCTCCACTGAACCAAATAAGAGATTCCGCTACCTCGTCTCTTTTCTACGTCAATGCCCTTCCATTCCAGGCGAAGAGACGTAGCGGTGAGCGAATCGGCTACGAGAGCAGGTGCCGGTGGTACGCCAATTTCCGCTAAAATCGAAAAAAAATGTTCATAAAGAAAAAAATAACATTTAGCCAAAAGAGTTTGCCACGATAACTCTGGCAGGAATTTTGGAACCTCACATCCCGATAAGACCCCGATAAGGCCCACACCCGGAAAAACAATCTATATGACGTTTTTCTCTAATCTATATTTGCGGGCACCCGCAAATAAATATTTTGATTGATAAAAATAATTATTTATTTTAAACAAATAAATATTTATTTAACACAAATAAATATTTATTTAAACCAAACAAATATTTATTTAAACCAATCAAATATTTATTTAAACCAATCAAATATTTATTTAAACCAATCAAATATTTATTTAAACCAATCAAATATTTATTTAAACCAAACAAATATTTATTTAAACCAAACAAATATTTATTTAAACCAATAATAATATTTAATTGTGGGGCGCCCGTCAAATAAATTATTTTTATGGGTATAAAGCTCGACAATTGGTCACCCTCACTGAGCCGCGAAACACCGATCGGCGAAGTAACATTTGGCCAAAGTATAAATTCAACAAGGAGCAATAAAAGCATCGAGTTATCCAAGAGCCCGATCCGCGGAAGCCGGTCATGAGGCCAATTGATGTCGAAACCAGATAATGGCGGGTCGTACAGCATCTGACGTTTTTAAACGAAATTTTACCTCCCGCCAGACAGATGCAAAGGACTATCGCGTCATTACCGAGCGCACCGTGTAATTCAATCCTCCAACGGCGGATTCGTGTGTTTTGCACTAATGAGAACCTTTGGTTGACTGACACTTCTTTTGCATTGACTTTGCCGAAAGCTGTGCAATCGATGTTAGGGACCAAGAATCAATCCCTAAAATCGATAAAACGCGATGCCTCAAAGACATCGGCGACGAACGATGGTGAACGTGAGAAAATATATAGAGATTACGAAAACGTGTTGGACGAGCTGAGGTTATCGTTTGTCGAGAAATGGAATATCAAGAGAGAACACAACGCGAAACTCGATGACTTCGAGAGATTTCGAACTCTCGGGACCGGCGCATTCGGGCGCGTCATTCTGGTCAAGCACAAGCCAACCTCGAGTTACTACGCCATGAAGATCCTCGAGAAAGAAAAACTCGTGAAGACCAAACAGGTCGAGCACACTTGCAACGAAAAGAAAGTTCTTCAGTGTCTCAAATTTCCATTCGTTGTATCGATGGAATATTATTTCAAGGACAACACTTATCTCTACATGGTTCTGCCGTTCGTCGGTGGCGGGGAAATGTTTTCGCATCTGCGACGCATGGGTAATGAAAAATCTCCTCGCCAAAGAATTTTTCAGCAATATTTTTTTGGAGTTGTGAAAAATTTTGAATGCATTCATCGTTTTGTAACTCTGGTGAAAATATTTCTTTGAATATGTCTGAAAATTTATCAGAAATTTCTCGGAAAATTTATCAGAAATTTCTCGGAAAATTTGTCAGAAATTTCTCGGAAAATTGATCAGAAATTTCTCGATGTTTTCGCACTTTTCCGAAAAAGTCAAAGATTTTTCTGAATCTGAATATTCATGACTGCTCTGAAAAACTCAAATTTTCGCTGACTAGCAGCGAGTAACAAAATGAGCAGATCTTAGAGGCAACGCGAATTTTCTCTTAACGTATTTGATTTAAAAAAATCAAAGTTTTCCATAATTTTTCGGAAAATTCTCTGAATGTCTCTTATAAATTGTGACTGCTGGAGGTTGTTTCGAGAGATATTTAGCAAACAGCAGAGGAACTCAGAGAAAAATTTCAGAAAATCTCTGAAAATCACTGAAACCCTTTGGTCAGAGTTTTTTAAACAAATTGTCAGAGAAATATTTCGACCACGGAAGTTACAGTTAAAAAAATTAATAACTAGAAATAAAAAAAATTCGAACGAAGATGTTCTGTTTCAAGGTCGCTTTGAAGAGGAATTGGCGAGATTTTACGCGGCCCAAGTTGCCCTGGCACTCGAGTATTTGCATCGCTGTGGTCTCGTCTATCGCGATTTGAAACCGGAGAATATTCTGATCGATAAGACGGGTTATGTTCGCGTAACGGATTTTGGTTTCTGCAAAATGCTCGAAACTCGAACCTGGACTCTGTGCGGAACACCGGAATATCTTGCGCCCGAGGTTATTCTGTCAAAGGGTTACGGTAAATCGGTTGACTGGTGGAGTTTCGGTGTTTTGATTTACGAAATGAACGCCGGCTATCCGCCATTTTACGCCAACGATCCGATGAGGATATACGAGAAGATTGTGGCGGGAAAATTCAAATTCGCTAGTCACTTCGGCGACGATTTGAGGGATATTCTTAAGAATATACTGCAGGTGGATCTGACGAGACGCTTTGGGAATCTGAAGGGCGGTTCGATGGACATCAAGCGACATCGATGGTTTCGCACTACCGACTGGAATCTTATTTACCATCAGAAAATCGTACCGTCCTTCGTGCCGAAATTCAGTAATTCAAGCGATACGAGTAACTTCGATAATTACGACGAGTTAGTCATGAAAGTTGAATCCGTAGATCGTTATGTTAAAGAGTTTGCGGACTTCTAGTAAAAGTTAGTTATCAAAATGTCTGTAAGCTTAAGTTAATAAATATTATCGAACGGTGAATGAATAAATGATATGTAGAGGCGAGCAGTTGCGTCGGTTATAGAAATTCTTATTTTTTACATCTTTTCTACATCTAAATTTATAAGAAATTAAAAGAATTTATAACAAAAGAAAAATGTATTCAGTTAACAAGATGCAGATTTTATAAGTATTGCTCTTTCTTTTCTGTAAAGTTTAATGATAATAATAATAATAATCATAATAATAATAAAATTTCAACGTGGCGACCCGCGAATGGAAATTGGCGTTAATGCAGTATAAATAATTATTTATATTTACTCTGCCTAATTCGCATATTGTCGTCTAGTAATTTTTTTTTTAATGATACGTATTTTTGTAATTTTTGTTCTATAGGCGTTTTATAAGTCTTCTTTTATTGTTATCTTTTCACTTTGCTCAGCAAATTTGTTTACTTATTATTGCGACGTACTCTCTCAATTTGCCATAATTGTAATTGGGCCCGGCCCGTAATTATACCGATAAATAAATATTGTTGGGAATAATCGTACCTTTGAGCCGTTGGAAGTATCGATTTAAGGCATCGTGACACCCGAGGACACAATACAGTGCCTTCGGTGGTAAAAGTTCTTGCGTACCATTCTGTAAAACAAAAAAATTATTCTTTATCGAAGAAACCTTTGTCATTTTGTTTGTCAATTTTCGGCCCAATTTTTGGGGAATCGGTTGTAGTTTCGAAGTTATTTTTTCGGGAATTCCCGATGGTCTTTGCACTCGCAAAATTTCCGCATTTCATCTCGTATTAGCTTATCGTGAAAACTACATAAACATCCAATATATATAAATATTTTCAGATATATTTTACTCACGCAAACTGCCTGACAGCTCGTTTCCAGTGCTTGTTGCCAAGCTGCACAGCCTTTCGTACACTGAAAAAAATAAGAAAATAACCCAATTAAAAACTGCAGACCGGAATTTAGCGAAGATACTTTCTATAATATAATATTTAACGAATATTATTATTTTCGAGTCCAGAGTAAGAAAACTGCTGTTTGAGTCGAGAGTTTCTTATAACGACGCTAGAACCTTTGGGGGGCGTTCGTCTCATCATAATTACTTATAAACGATCTCACTGACTCGTGCCCGGACGTTAAATGATGGATGGCTCTGTTTATAGTCCATCCAGCGAGGTAGGCGTTCGATTTTATTCTTCTTCGCGTTTCATTGCCCCTTCGTCGTGCGGCTTAGTTCTATTTCGGGTTTACAATTCATGAATCTTAGCAGGTATTACAGTCTCAAATAAAAATAAAAAAATGTTTTTTTTATGTAATTTTGCTTCCTTATCGTTGAAGGTTGCCTGCAAAGCATTGTGTGAGGTAACCCCCCCCCCCCCTTTCTTCTTAAAGAAATGCAATATAACCAAAAATATCATAATACATACAAAAAAAGAGAGGAGGATGTAATAAATGCAATAGTTCTTCAAGACTTTTCATTGCCCCTTCGTCGTGTAGGCTAATTCTATTTCAGGTTTACAATTCATGAATCAGGTATTACAGTCTCAAATTTAAAAAGAAAACAGATTTTCATGTTAATTTGCTTTCTTATCGTTGAAGATTGCCTGCCAAGAAGCTATTGGGAGGACTTCCTTACCTTGCGTAAGGAAGTCCTCCCAATTCCTTTCTTCTTGAGGAAATGCAATATGGATCAAATCATAATAAGATCATAATAAAAAATCATATTTAAAAATAATAAGATCGTAATACATGCAAAAAAGAGAAAGGAGCAACTCACAAATGCAATAGTACTTGGTCGCTTCAAATACTTCCCATTTCCATATTTGAGTAAATTTCTAAGATATAAAAATAAGATAATAAGATAATGAAATTGTATTTAAAAAAATGCTAAGATTATAATACATACAAAAAATAGAAAGGAGCAACTCACAAATGCTATAGTACTTGATCGCTTCAAATACTTCCCATTTCCATATTTGAGTACATTTCTAAGAGGGGTTTATACGCGCGTGCTGGCATTCTAAACATTCTGAGACCTTAGACCACTGAACCCAGTTAGAATTCCTTCAGAATGAGACAATCGCCAGCGCTGGTGGAATAGACAGAGTATTTCAGAGTAAAGTTAATTAGCCATGACTTTCCAGCATCTAATCGAAATATGGAACACCCTTTTATTTTCTTGCAATACTGAAATTGACTTAATTTCTATAAAAACTTTGGAGTTTTCGGGTACTCATTCCTTCCACCTAAGTGGAATTTACCTTTAGCAGTCGAATAAACAGGCCAAACATTTTGAGTGGTCCATTTTACCCTATATTTTATATTTTTTCATTAGTCAATTTCTTGGCCAATAACTTCATAAAAATATCGCAATGTCGCGTGTATATGAATTTCTAATAACAACAATCGAGCTCGCAACTGGCCCGGAAGTAAACATTATGCCGTGTTAATAAATGACTCGTGACATAATTCATTCGAGTTAAGCGGTGTATGAAACCGTAATTTTTTTTTCAAGACTCTCGGCATGCCTCCGGCACGTGCCCCGGGTATATGACGCCCACATTCATTGAGAACAACGACGGTGACCGAGCCGTACGGCATGGATTTGCGAACAGAAACTCCACGGAGTTGCATCGACCCTCAAACCGCGCGGGAGGAAGTCGACGTTTTACAACGAATCTAGCGAAACGTTGACACGAATAGTTGACATTAAATATTATGTCCTAAATTTAATTTACGAAATTAACACTTGAATTTCACGAAATTTTGCTCGAATTGTGAAGCGGTTGCGTAACAAATTTCCTGCAATTTTTATAAAACTATTATTTCAAGGGATAATGTAAAGTATTTATTTTTGCTCCGAAAAGTTGAATCATCCACTAAGATCTTTACAACAAAATTTAAGTTTAAGCTTAAGTTAACCGCATAATTAAACTCGGACCTGAGCAAAGCAAGATACGTTGGAACTTAAGTTGGAACTTAAGTTGGAACTTGAGTTGGAACTTGAGTTGGAACTTGAGTTGGAACTTGAGTTGGAACTTAAGTTGGAACTTAAGTTGGAACTTAAGTTGGAACTTAAGTTGGAACTTAAGTTGGAACTTAAGTTGGAACTTAAGTTGGAACTTAAGTTGGAACTTAAGTTGGAACTTAAGTTGGAACTTAAGTTGGAACTTAAGTTGGAACTTAAGTTGGAACTTAAGTTGGAACTTAAGTTGGAACTTAAGTTGGAACTTAAGTTGAAATTAAGTTGGAACTTTATTTTTTGGTCCAAGTTCACGATTCACCGTCCGTCCTCTCGATAATTATTGCGGATGGTCTCACAAACAAGGCTTTAATAAAAAAATTTCGTCCCCGAAACATGTAAACGCCTAACGCGGTCGAGAGTTTTCGAAATTTCCTTCTGCCCGAGCCAAAGTCCCGTTCGTCTGTCAGTGGATATAAAGTTTCAAGAGGAACGAATTAAGCATCGCGCATAGTTGACAATTGGTCCGGCAGAAGCAAAGTCAGCTAGCAGAGCTTTATGTGCTCTGTAAAGGCTGTAACAGCCTCGCGCCGGCTCGCTGATGAACAGCTCAGCAACGATCTCGTCGTAGTCTCCGTGGCTAGACTGTCGGTTCGCTCATTTCGCATCGCTTAAGAATTCTACTGGGCATGAGACGAGGAACGGACGAGCGGGGCCTTGAGACGGAACAGAGCGATTTAGTATATCGAGCCGGTCGCCAGCCGCGCTCGAGGACGGTTTGTTTAAATTGGGAAGCTACGGGAACTACCTAGCGCTCTTAAGACTCGGCAGGTCGAGGAGGTCAGCGCATCGACAGCCGAAATTCATTGACTTGTGGCTCCTTGAGACTCTCGAGCGTTGCGCAGATCACATGGCAGATACAAACACACCCGTGTTGACACTGAACCAACTCCCATTTTCAACCTCTCGAAAAAAATCTCTCCACTTCTCGAGTGCATTTACATTTCAATGAATAAATCTCGTCCTCCGGCTCCGCGGGGTGAAGCAGTCACCGTTTCGGCCCGCCGTTTCGCGACGCTCCAGTGTCCCAATAAATCGTCTCAATCAACCACTCGCAGGTGCGGGGGTAGAAAAGTTTGTACCTTTTAATATAATTGTGGACAATTTACAATTATTTACAAACGTAGACAATGTTTTATTTGTTCATTGGGCTCTAATTTTACGAACAAAGGTGCAAACTGACATTTTTAATCACACGGGAAATAAAAGGAGAGGTTTGTGTATTTAACAAAATTATTTTTACAAAACTTCGGATTCCTATTTTGCGGAATTATATTTTACTGTGTATAGCACGAAATATTTTTAAATTATTTTAGAAATATCTTTAAAATCTTATGAAATGTTTCTGAAATATATGAAAATAATATTTTGAAATATTTTGTCAAAATGTTCCAACGAAACGTTTTTTAAAAATTTCATAAACATAATCTTTCTACACATGTGAAATATTTTTGAAACATAGTGATAAAATGTCTTGAGATATTTTCAATTTCACGTTTCACCGAAATATTTTTACAAATGTTTCCGTGTTTATGCGAGTGTGTGTATGCAAATTAGGCTGGTGATGCAATATTTCACATCTCGCTGAAATGTTTTAGGAACATTTCAGCTAAACATTTCTGAAGCATTTCAATGTAAAATTTATCCGCATTACCTCGTTCCGTTAATTGGTGCCTTGGTTATAAATATATTATATAACCAAGTTATTATATATATAAGTTAACTAAGTTATATTTTTATTTCATAGAGATATTATATTCACCCGTATTCGATTAACCACAAATTTTCACAATAAATTTCAATTCTATAAACTACCACTATCAGTAGACAGAATTCGAGGGTTCTTTCATTCATCGGTATCTATATGATCAAAATGTGTTGAAAAAGTTTCTGATGGATCAAAAGTAATGCTTTGAAATCCGCAGCAATGAACTTGCGGACCATAACTTTTACTTTGAAAACTATGCCATATAAAAATGATATTACATCAACTATATATTATAACCATCGGTGTGTAGACATTTCTTTTTTAAGTAACGCTGCCCTTCATCCGAGCCTTCGAAAAAAACCCCGCCATCTCCGGCAGTGACGCATGAAAATAATAAAGCAACTCGGTCCAGAAGTGAGACGAAGAAAAATTATCGCTCTTAACCGATCGAACGAAAAGGGTATCGTTTCTGGCGGGTCATCAGGATCCGAGCGTCCATCGAAGTGTACCCGAGCCCGTCGCGGCGAGATTAACTTTATTAAATTATCTCGAATTTTTCGAAACTGGCGATAGCGACATATTTTACCGTGCGACTTTGTAGCCCGAAGGCAGCGATGAAAAATGGGGGAAACGACGTGGTTCAAGAGGGTCACGGTTGATATATTAACGTATAGTATTTCATTTATATCTACACATGGGAACAGATACCGGACGATAAGTGTCGAAATTACAACGACGACGCGCTTACGCAGTCACAGACCGCGTGGAACAGAAGCTTTGTTTTTTTTTTTTTACCCGTGAACAATTGTACTATTTGGTTGCTTTATACATTTTTTATGCCGTTTCAAATCGCTTCAATAAAGAGGGTTGAGCAAACCGATAAAAGTGAATACGTCGAGAAACATTGATCGAAGATGCTCGCATAAATTATGATATTCGATGTGGAGTCACCCGCACACTCGCACATCGGTCTAGACATTTTTTTTTTCAAAATGTGAAACTCGAGATAAAAGAGTTTCGTGCAAACAAAGCTTCTCCCTCTATGAGGAAACAAAAAAGACCAAAAAATGAACGATGAAGAAATTACTGTAAATGTTAATCATTATTTTAATGGTTGTTTCTCAACTGCGTTTTATGCTTAATTTTTTAAGGTGCTCGCAAATGTCAAGGTTCATTTTTAATCCACAATTCTGAGAATAGTGAAAAAATTATTTTATATTTTCGGATAATGGGCTTCAGAATGAATTACATCGCTCATAGCTAAAAATAGTATTGGGTAAGTCAGGGTGATTGTTCACCCGTAATATCTTTGAACATAACGAACGAAAGGCGTGCCTTTTGCAGTTTTTGGTATATGTGGATGCAATATGCATTACACAAAAAATTATAACATTGCATGTGCAAGGATCAATAAGATATGCCACGTGGCCCTATGCCCCGCAATTCCTGGGTGATATGGACAGTAAAAACGTTTTGTTTTAAGTTTGGCATTTTAAACATTTGACGGAGGTAATTATTGTCTTTATTATAGTTCATGTAGACAACATAAAACATACTAAGACATGTTCTCTGTGATCCCTCTTTTCAATTATTTGATCTCTATGCTAATTCCATTATCCCTATGGTCATATCACCCGTAGTGTTCGGTTGATATGGTCGATAACAAATATTTATTTATAGAGCAATTAAGTCACGCATCGAAAATATCTAAAGTTCTCAGTGAATTACTTCAGTTCGATGTTTCGAGAGTTGGTTACGACCAAAATGTATAGCTTTTTTTTAACGTTAACCTTCCAATTTTCATTGTTTAAAAAGTCATCGCCGTATCACCCTGACTTACCCTGCACAGTAAAAAATAATTCCGTAAAATCAGAATACTCAATTTCGTGAAAATAATTTTGTTAAATAAGTGACAAAATCATTTGTTCATGTTTGAATATACAAACCCGTCCTTTTATTTGTCGAGTCATTGACAATTTGAGTTTGTACTTTCCTTTGTACGTTTGTGAACAATAAGTTGTAAAAAGTACACATTTTTTTACTCTTTACGTATATAACTTGCCAGTATTAATATAATATATTTAAAAATATATATTTCATTTCTGATAAATGTTCATTGAGGGTGGAATTTTCTTTGTGAAAATTTTTCATTCTATACAGACCGGGGAATCCGTCTGGATTGTACTCAGAGTTAGTCATGATTGTAGCTCCTTGCAACCATTGATTGTAGTAGTTAAAGAAGCAACACCAGTATTCCAGAGTAGCTGGTAATGTGGACAGCGAAGACAGTTGTCACCAAATGGATCAAGTTAAATAGCGTCGATGGGTTTATTAAAAGCGGGAGAGGACTTACGAATTTTGTAGCGGCGGCTCGTGGTCGGTTACGCGGAAAGAATATATCTATATGTGTGTAATGTATAACATACGGGGCAAGATAGACGAAGAGACATATAGATATACACGAGCGGACACAAGCTCCGACGGGGGCTCGTAACGTGCGTTGAGGGTTTAATGAGGAAGTGAGAAATTAGCGGTCTCGCTGCCTCGACGAGCTACGCGCTGTACCATTTTTCGAATGTCCGACTATTTCGTTGGACGATCGGTCAGCTTTTTTTACCCACTGTGGACGCAAATGTTTGGCGCGCCTTTTTTTAATTACACATTCTCCGAACTGATCAAACACATTAGAGATTCGAAGAAAATAAATTAATATGTTTTTTTTCGGCCATTTTTCGAATACGGTTAAAAATTTTGCTGTAAAATGAGTTATCCAATGTATCTAATTAAAGAAATTGACAACGATAAAGTAATCGTTTATTTGTTTTGCTCCCTCGTAGAGAAAGCTGTTATTATTGAAAAAAAATCGAGATTTTAGTGTTTAGTGAGATGTCAGTGAGATTTAGTGATTTTTAGCTAGCGTGTATGTGCGGGTGTTTGTCTATGTGATGGATTCAAGTCGATACAAATCTCTACAATCCATTAATAGTTTGAGCCCGCCAATTGAAATTTGGTAGTTTGAGATTTTAAGTTATGTTGATTTTTTTTATTGCACGTTTGCCCTATCTTTGGTAAATTTGGAGCTACATTCTTAAAACTGGACATAAATACATATATTATCGTTATCGATATATATATATATATATCGATTAACGGTCTTTCGTTGCGATTTTTGTCGAAATATAACTAAGCGGTCGAACTTTGAAGATTGTTGATTTTTTTTTTTTGAAAATTACTAAAACGGCTCTAATTCGAATAAAGATGGAGGTATCGAGCTCAAATTTGGAAAAATGTATTAACACTAAACAATGCTTGTGATTATTTAAATTTTATGAAATGTTTATAACATTAAAATTTTACGAATTTTAAAAGGGAGGGGGGGGGGGGAGCGGTGTAGGAAACATTAAGGATGGGCTTAAAGTGCCGATAAACGAAAATTTGACTTTTTACGATAAATTTTTACGATAAATTTTGATTGTTCAAATTTTATAACATAAAAATGTTATACTATAAGCATATAACGTTAACCCTTTATAAGTAACACCTCTACCCCCACTTTTTGGCGTTGCCATAGCAACACGTCCCCCTTCTACGCGTCTGTTAGTCCCGTTAGGCCGAAACGGTTTGACTTATAAAGGGTTAATAGTTTCCTCCACGAGAAAGCCAAAAGGTGCAAATTACTTTGAACCTTTTTTTTCGTTTGGGAGGGTTTGAAATTTATTTTCGTGGCATTTCGTTTATGAGCATCCTCGTAGGCCAGAACACGCTGCTAAGGGATTCGCTTCGTTCCATTCCAAGTATCGAAGGGTTTCCTGCCTGTTTAGATGAGTAAACAGCGAAGGGGATGCTGGGCTTTGTTGACCGCACTACTCGAACTTGGAGCCGAGCAAAGCTTCACGTGGAGATATACAAGTACCGCAGAGACGGTCGCGACATCAGTGTCTGCTGATGGAACAAGTATGTTCTGAAAGCCCGAGTGCACTCGAGTCAAATCGCTCATTCACTCGGTAGGTGGTCCTCCTGTCTAGCCTTTTCTCTCATTCATCGACAATGCTCAATTTTGAGAGCCTCTTTTTTTCGGCTGCCTGAGAACGCTTCGCGAAAACTTGGCTACAAAGAAACGATTTCCAATGCTAATGAACGATACTTTTAGCGGATGTCGTATAAATTGTGGAAGAATGCGATTTGGTTTTTTCACCATTGAATCGAAATATTAAAAGTTTAATTTTGTATAGGGTAAAAGTGGTGAATATGGCCCACCTCGATTAACACGTAAATCAATGATATATGGACCGGGCCATATTCCTCACTTTTACCCTATCTTCGAAATCCCTTGATAATAACAATAATCAAAATTATCGATTTTATAGGAACTTAATTTTCTCTTTTCCTTTCATAAAAGCTTTTTTCCCAAAAGTTATCTGATTTTGCAAAAAAACAAAAAAATTTTGAACACCACTAATAATAACAATCAATAATCAATAAATAATCAATTATCAATAATTTTCATTCCAATATTGGGTAATGAGTTCGTGTTAAATATTAGGTAATATAGAAGTCGCCTAAAGTCGTAAAGGTGATACAAATATCGAGCGCTTAGAAACAAAAGGGCGTAACTCGTATGCTTCAACACGTCTAATACGCCCTTTTGTCTTGTAGCACTCGATATATCTATATCGTGATCTGTAGTGTGTTGTTGGACGCGGTGGCGACGGCGAGATATGTTTATGACACAGAGAAATAGAACGAAAAGAGATATCTATATGCGCATACAAATATGATGAATAGAGTCCAGCAAATATGTGCACTAGCGTAGAACTGAAAGGCGTGGGAGTGACAAAGCCACCGATTCCGATGGTATTTCCGAGGGCGATCCATGCGTATAAAACTACTTCCCCTCCGGTCTCATTTCACGCTTCGTACTTTCCCGTAACGCGTACGGTGCACAGTGGATCAGGGCACCGTTAATAAAACACGCCCCGCACCACGATCGCAACAATGTTAATCGCAATGTTATTCGCTGACGCCATTCGCGTTACTCGCAATCGTTATCATAAAATATACAATCATAATGATCAAATATAATGATAATGATGCAAAGTAATTTGCACATCGTGCCTCTATGAGAAAGTTCGGTGATCGATTATTATTAATATATATTGATATTTAATATATATTGTTAATATTATTGAATGTTAATATATATTGTTAATATTATTGAATGTTAATATATATTGTTAATATTATTGATTGTTAATATAATATGCTTTCAATATAACATTTTTATTTTATAAAATTTGAACGATGAAAATGTATCGTTCAATTGTTCATATTTATATGTACCTTATTACAAATCTACCTCTATAACTTTAGAACGCTTTTAGCGTCTTTCAGCTATCAAGTAAAATGTATCCCAAATTGCGGCGATATACTTGGAGTCGTGAAGATTTTACGCGGTCCGTAATGTCACCAAAAACGTAGAATTTCTTTAAATCAACGTTCAAATTTTATGAAAATTGATGCACATA
The DNA here is from genome assembly GCA_917499995.1 of Ichneumon xanthorius. Lineage (NCBI taxonomy): Eukaryota > Metazoa > Arthropoda > Insecta > Hymenoptera > Ichneumonidae > Ichneumon > Ichneumon xanthorius. Next base: position 9,831,703 of record OU824205.1, on the reverse strand, counting down.
TAAAAATGATATGACTTTTTGAATTTTCCGAAAGTTGGTATTAAACAATTTTTTAAAAAAGTAATCCTGTTTACTTTTCTTACGATTCAAAGCCGCATATTAATTAACGCTTCCTAATCTTTTCCATTAATTATTTTTAAAAACTTTCCTAAAAATAAAGAATCCAAAAATTGACCGACTCACTTTCTCACAGGATGCGATATGAGCGATGTTGAACAATGGGAATGCGACTTACGATAATGACTCGTCTTACAATATCGAATATTTTCGACCTCAAAACCCGATACCGCAGTCATAACGTCTCTCTTTTATTCTGCCCTGCGTGCAGATGGCGACACACTGCGTTGCCGATGGACATCCTTCCACTTCAGCCCAGGGTCACTTTCCCTTTAACCGCGTACAATACCCGCCCGAAACAGGAAATAAGAAAATTACTATAACTACCGGATTGCTTACGAGTAAAGGCGTCAAAACTGTTCTTTCCACACACGACCCTGAAGATATCTTCACGAGACTAAATTCCATCAAGTTACGACGGCTGTGTTCTTCGGCTCGAGAAAGTTCACCTAGAGAATAAAATCCGACAAGTGAACAATTATTTTTCTTCCTAAGTCATTAAGAGAGACTTGCCAAAGAAGAAAATTTAACGTCATGCTTCATGTTATAATAACGTTCAAGATATCTTCAGGGTAATTTCCACATTAATTCATAGAACAAAAAACCGTTTCATCACATTTGCACTATTCAGTCATCACCGAAATGCTCACACATTGCTGCATTCCGAGTTTCCATCAAGGGTCATTGTCGTCGCTAAATGCCAGGCGTCACAATTGTCCATTCCACATATGGCCCTGAAGATATCTGCACGAGACTAAATTTCATCAAGTTATAACAATAATTTGTCTTCCTTATTACCAAAGATGAAATTTAACGTCCTGCTTCATGGTATGATAACGTTCAAGTTATCTTCAGGGTAAATAATTTCCACATTACTTCATAGAACAAAAAACCGTTTCAACCCCAATTGCACTATTCAGTCATTACCGAAATGCTCGCATATTTCTGCATTCCGAGTTTCCATCAAGGGTTATCGTCATCGCTAAATGCCAGGTTGAAAGTAAATGCGTCAAAATTGTCCATTCCACATATGGCCCTGAAGATATCTGCACGAGACTAAATTGCAATAATTTTTCTTCCCAAATCATTGAGAGAGACTTGCCAAAGATGAAATTTAACGTCATGCTTCATATTATGATAACGTTCAAGTTATCTTCAGAGTAATTTCCACATTAATTTATAGAACAAAAAACCGATTCATCCCATTTGCACTATTCAAAAACCGAAATGCTCACACATTCCTGTATTCCGAGTTTCCATCAAGGGTTATCGTCACATCACTAAATGCCAGGTTGAAAGTGAAAGGCCCACGTTTTCAAACTCGCATCAGAGCAACACGTGCATTCCCATTCCTCGCAAATACATCCTACTTTTGTATTTCAATTTTTTTTTTCTTCTTTTTATTGTATCGTGGCTTCCGGGCAAGCCGAATGAGAACAACGAGACGGTCGCACGTCAATTTGGCGACATCCGTTAAAGGCAGAGCACTTGTACGCAATCCAATTAAAAGCACGAAACCCTACGCGTCATCAACGCACTCTGCTTACCATTCTTTCATTCGGTCTCCGCGGCAATGGTGCGTTACACATGTACGAATATATTACAGTAACCTACACGCGATAAAAAAGATACCGTCATTGGTCAGTGGCGTATTTTTACTGAACGATAAACATAGCTATTGGCACGCTTAAATTTTCGCTTGGGCGAATTATGCACTTTTGCATTTTTCTACCGGCCAATGGCGTTCTCTTAACTTCCGGTTTTTCATCTTTTGTATACGGAAGACATTTTAAGATTGCAGACATTTTTAAGATTGTTGTTAAGGATTTTTGTGCCCCAGTCCCGATAATAACGTTTTTAGTCGCACAATCTTTATCGAAAAAACATAGCTATTAGCACGCTTAAGTTTTCGCTTGGGCGAATTACGCACTTTTGCATTTTTCTACCGGCCAATGGCGTTCTCTTAACTTCCGGTTTTTCATCTTTTGTATACGGAAGACTGATTGCAGACATTTTTAAGATTGTTGTTAAGGATTTTTGTGCCCCAGTCCCGATAATAACGTTTTTAGTCGCACAATCTTTATCGAAAAAACATAGCCTAATGTACGTAGCTCATAATTTTTTTGAACCCGATAATAACGCTTCTAGTCGCACAATCTTTATAAAAAAATCCTCAAGATAGGCCAATGGCCATAGCTTATATATTTTTTAACCCGAATTCTATCGAATCAATAGTTTTCGAAAAAAAAAATAATCCCAAAATGTATCACACTTTTTCCTACGCCTACCTAGTCACCTGTCCTTAATGTATATTTTATGCTTGTAATAATCGTTCACTGAAAAAAGTATCAATAAAAATGCCAAAGAAGAAAAATGTTGTTTCAATTCTACTTCCAATTCGCACAATTATAGAATTGTACGAATTGAAACTAGAATTTAAACAACAATTTTTTTTTTTACATTGTCATTGATCCCTTTTTCAGTGAACGATTATTGCAAGCATAATGTGGGATTGAAACGATAACATGTCACCTTGGTGGTTTCAATATCGTATGGAATTGTAAGAACCGAAAGTAGGAATTTGCAAGTGGAATTGAAAGAATTGAAGTAAAAAAAAAAATTTGGCAGCCGGAAAGCGAATTTTGTTTTCAGCGTTGGTAACAAAAATCGGATTAAAAAATCAGACTTTTTTGTATGCCATTCGCTGGTATGTCTACGAAATACGATTTACTATACAACGGACACTGCCGATTACCGTGCCCGGTCTCCAGCAGACAAGGTTCAACGGTTCGCTGGTCTCGTGAGGCCCAACTTTGTATTTTTTTTTGTCGCACTCATTGGTCCCGACCGGGCCCCGCATGTATGCTACTCAATGATACGTCCACTACACGTATGTAATGTGAATGAATGGACGTAGTGACACCGTCCTGTGAAACCGGGGTCTGGTCCCAGCGGATGTACCGTCATTCGGAGGAGGGACCGGGCATCCCTTCATCGTTCCGTCGTCGCACCGAGATCCTCGACACAATCGCTCACTAGACTTGGTACACACAAACAATCTACTTAGCGAGTGGGCACCCCCTACGGTTTATACGGCGGTTTGTACCATGGAATTTATGGTTGTTTCATTGCAATGTGTAATTTGCACCAAAACAACATTCAACAATTTGGGTAGAATTTTTTTATTAAAAAAATAATTCTCGATGGTCAATGGTCAGATTTTCGATTTTAAATTATCGAGAGTTGAGACGACTATGAGGGGTAAAAAAAATTATTCGGTACGTTCAGGAATTTCTTGTTGATAATCTGCTATATATTTTTCATCATCGTTTCGCACTCCGTTAGTAAACAGTTTCAGGTTAGCACGTGGTTTGCAACGTTTTCACATTAAGTGAAAAATATTGGGCTTCCGTCGACTCAGCGAGTAAATTGGGGAGGTTTGTGATCAATAAGTTGTATAAAACGTACAAACTTTTTAAAGAAAATACGCCCTGCTTAAGAAGTTTGATAGATCATGCTTTAGGTCCGTAAATATCGGACACGTTGGACAATTGTCCTATAGACAAAAAACTTTATCGTTTTGTCTCGTTAATGCAATGTATTTTTAAACTTCAGCAAATTCGTAGGACATCTTCGAAGAATTAGTGCGTCTTTTTTGGAATTTTTCAAGCGTATTCTCTAACTCTTCCAAAGTGTATAATTCTAGGCCTTTTTGATTTTAATCACGTGATGTGGAGTTTTTAAAAATTTTTATTTTGAAAGAAATTGCAAATTTGCAACACATTGCTCAAGAGTTATTTTTTATGATAAAAAATATTTTATTTTATACGGTACCTGATCGATCTTGCATCGCACTCCGCAACCGACTTCCGAACTTGCGTCATCTGTCCGATTCTGTAACAATATATTAAACAAAACAAAAAAATTAAAATTTTATTACACATAAAATTTTATATTGGGAATTGGATTTAGCATAATAGGCACGATACATTATCGATGTGTCGTGCTTAGTGCAGTTTCGACAAGTAAAGGGTAAGACGACCGTTATACGTTGATTGAACAAGCCGTATAAATTTAGCCTTTAATTCTCATGTATATACTTCACCAAACTCGGTATTACGCTTCGATTAACACCCCGTTATGCGTGTGACGAATAATTTTGGACTTTGCGTTATAAATGGACAAAATAAAAAACACATTCCGCCGGTGATGGAGGAACTCGCCGGACCGCATATAATCGACGCGCACCTGTGTCCCGGAAGTAACGCACAGGTGCAAGAAGGCACGAGGCGCGTGGAGCCTAGCGCTGTTTTCATTACACCCTCACGACTTTGTATGCACAAGCTTTTGTCTTATTATTTTTTGGTCTGAGTATTTTTCGATGTAATATTTTTCAGTGGAACTTATTCAGTCGCCGTTCCATCTTCAGTTACAATTTAAATTCCAACATAAGTTAGATTTTAAGTTCCACCTTAACTTAGAATTTACATTCCAGCTTGAGTTAGAATTTAAATTGCAACTTAATTAGAATTTAAGTTCCAGCTTAAGTTAAAATTTAAGTTCCAACTTTAGTTAGAATTTAAGTTCCAACTTTAGTTAGAATTTAAATTCCAACATAAGTTAGAATTTAAGGTCCAACATAAATTAGAATTTAAGTTCCAACTTAAGTTAGAATTTAAGTTCGAAATTAAGTTAGAATTTACGTCCCCTCTTAAGTTAGAAATTAAGTTGTAACTTAAGTTAGAATTTAAGTTCCAACTTAAGTTAGAATTTACGTTCCCACTTAAGTTAGAATGGAATTTCCAGCTTGAAGTATTTTTTTTCAAGTGCTGCAGCATTAATATTTGTTTGCTTTTTGAACGAACAATAAACAAACAAAAAATACAAATAATTTTCGCTTGTAGAGCATACGATTTTTTATTCGGCGATTTATCATAGCAACGTGAACATCGAGGGTTCGAATTGAACCGGATGAAACAGTTTATCTTGAAGCGAGCAAGCGATTCAATTTATTTTCTACGGTTACGGTGTACGTAATGCTCCTCTCGCACGAGCTTCGGGCCTGCCTGAAGCTTTTTTTATACGTCCGCGACTCTACCCATATCCGCATTAGGATCACAAGCCTGTTAACTTTTATCGGCCGGCCGAACCAACCGCAGCAACACTGCCGGGAATTTTTAAACTCGACGCATCGCCGTTCAAGTCGTCATCTACGAATATTTGGACCATTGCGCAGTTGTCTACAAGATTTTTCATTGGTTCTAATTATAAATCGGCACGAAGGGCTCTAAACGTTGAGGAGTGACAGAAAACACAGGGGGAAAATTTCGTTCCAGCCTCTAATGAACATAGTATAAATAGATAAACAGACGAAAACAGGAAACATCGGGTTGTCCCAGCGTGGCTTTTAAAATTTCAACGTGCACAACAACAATAAATATATAACACCGCGACACATTTTCCTATTTGCGTAATAATAATTCACTGAAACGTATGGATCGGTTACATTTTTTGCCCTAGGGATGCAATTGTTTACCTTGTATTATGTCAATAGAGAGTAAAAATCATTTGTTGACTTGAATGTTCATGAATTTGATTGTTTGCACTATGCTCTTTTGTATTCAGTAAAAGTACTGCCATACGAGGGATGAACGAATGTTATAATATTGTTATTTATTATAATTATGTTAATTGTCCAAGAGTTTAGAGTGTCTCTCTAAAGAATACCGAGCAATCTGAAATGAACGTGAAAATCAACCGATCGATTGGTGCACTGAGAGAAGGATCTAGTAAATATGACTATATCGCTTAAGAGATATTATCAGAGCACATAGCAGTAGGGAACTAGGGCGCCACCTATGGTATGAGGCACCGGATTTATAAAAAATGTTCGTATATAGTGTGGTAAAAATTCTTGAAAAATCTGAGACTTTTCGTCATAGGTGGCAACCTAGTGCCCTACTATTATGTGCCATGATAATTTTAGGTGATCGGTAGTTTAGGTGATCGGTACTAAATTCTTCTCTCAGTGTGCGCATGCGCAAGAGCATCGACAGTTCGCGTCTCAGAGTCCGAAATCGGGTTGTTTTGGGAAAAACCTATCTGAAAAAAAATATCATTGATTCAAGAACAGTGACACTTGCGGGCTGCCATGGACATATATGCTGTTATTTCAAGTCTATTTTGCTTGACATAACGACGCATGATAATGAAACTATTACATATCTTCTCATAAATTTCATCGACATTGGTTCATTTTTCTATATAATTGTTAGAACGAAAATAATAATTACGCTGACTACATATGTCAATGGCAGCCCGCAAGTGTCACTATTCTTGAATCAATGATATTTTTTTTCCAGTGTACGCATATAAGGGTTGACATTACGGTTTGTTTTGAAATATCGTCCAGATAATTCGTTTGGAGCACCAATCGATGGGTTTAGTTGGAGTAGATTATTAGAAAACAACCCAAAGGCAACCCAAATTTTTACGATCGGTTGATCGGGGTTGGTGCTCTTCGCTTTTGGGACGACACTTTTTCGCGCGAAAAGTGCATCGAGCGTCTGCAATAACGAAGTTCCCCCATCAAACGGTTCTACAGTCAAACTATTATTAGTCACAGTGCCCTTATCTCATGTCGACCATTCATCATCATACCGAGCTGAAAAGAAGTCACTCGTTGATGCGGTCTATTCGTGGATTGGCCGTGGCAGTTGTGCACTGCGGCGGGTGATGGTTCGTGTATATTTCACTCGCCTCCACTTTCATTAGATATATCACTTTCCAGCAAGTTCAGCGTGACGTAGATGTTGTTTCCGGGATATATTGGGGGAAGTCTGAGCGATTCGTTTTGGTTCGCACTCCGCGCGTGGATTACAATAGACAAGTTATCGTTACATTTCGCTCATTGATGAAGCGTCGAGGCATCGCATTGGATTCTCGCTTATCGCGAGCATTAAACTTTAATTTCAATTGATCGCGAAGTGGGAAAAAATCAGCAATGCTGAAGTTCAGATCAATTGCAACAGCGAAAACGTTTCTCTGACGCTAAATCGTCACAATGTTTACAACGATATATTCTTGATTGTATTTAGTATTCCGTTTTTTTATGGTTTCGTAATTCGCAATGATAAGAAACGCTCATAAATATATATTTTGCACATATCCACGCATACCAGCGAATGTTAGGAAAGTGTGTAGCCATCAAGAATTTAAAAAGAAGAATATTAAAGACTGTATTTTTATAGTTATTTAAATGGATTATCGCCTCTAAGCAAAATTAAATGTTATATTCAGATTCTACGTTTATGGGAAGAATCTAACCTAATTTAACTTACGTTAGTATGTACGTTATGTTAGGGGGTTGGAGGTCGCAAACAAGCTCTTAATTGGTATTATTAATAATCGGGATCGTATTTATGAACTGTTTTAAATCAAATTAACTGTATGTTGTTATATATATTATGTTTGTTAAAAGAAGAAAAAAACAAACCAATGTATACACTTGAGCAGCCACAAGAAATATTGTTATTATATATTATGTAAATACATATTTATTTAAATCAAATAAATATTTATTTGCAGGGCGCATTGTTTTTGCCAGCAAAAAGATCGCCACTGCAGCTTCGGTTATTCGTAAGATAACCGAATCTTCCCTATGTCGATGCCCGATGTTTTTTGGCCCTTTCTCGAACTCATCGATTCGACCAATGTCGACGATGATTCCTTCTTATTGTACCCGATTAAGAACGATGATTCCTTCTTATTTTCAAGTGCCAACTTAAGCCAAGCGTCTCCCCGTCTCGTTATTTTGGTTCTCACGAGGAAGTGAGCATTGGCCGGTAAATCAAGCCACGCCCTGAAGAAGACCTAACGCCCGGCTGCAAGAAGTAAAAGCGGAAGTACAGTGTCTTCGAGAGTGAAGACTCTGGCACGTCGTATCCAATTCGATGTTATCGTCCGGACGAGCAGGTAGCCTGTCGCAAGTCCGCACTACTTACGACCCGCAGTATCTTCGTCACGCTCGGGAACGTCGACCAACTGTTGCACCTTTTCGGAACCGCTCAGCCCGAGGGCCCGAGCCCTTCCGGTACAACGATCATCTCGTCTACCCGGCCTCACTCGCCTTTTACGAGCGACACGTGTGCCGTAGGACCGATTTCTCATTAACGAAACCGGCAGGCGACTGAAACTTTACCGGATTCGCATGGAAACTTTACCGGATTCGAGAATCTCGTCGAAGAGAATCATAAAAAAAAAAATTTGGGCACACTTTTAGGGTAATACGAAACTATTTTCTGAAAGGTGGAAGTCCGGGCGAGTGAGTAGATAACTTAATAACCGAACAGATTTGGCTTCGATTTGGGCTCGATTACCGACGAATTGGAGTCTACTCTGTGTTTAGTGGTTTTTAAATATTTTAATATGTCCCACTAATGGTAAACTTTGGCTCTCATTTTTAGTTACCTGCTGACGTAATTAATGAAAAGAAAAAAGTCTTTTTTCACGAAGTCGTTCTGATAAAAACTAGTCTAGTCATAATCGGTCTCGGAGAAAAATGTTTCTAAAACAAGAATTAGGGTCTGGAGCGAAGGTGTTATTTTCTATTATATATGTATGTCTTTTCGGTAGTGATCGGCAGTGAATATAGTAAAGGAGCAATTTTCTGAAAGCTGGAAGTCCAGACCAATGAACACATAACTTAATAACCGAACAGATTTAGCTTTGATTTGGCCTCAATTACCGACGAATTGGAGTCGACACTGTACCTCATAATTTCTGTATACAAATTCCTATGTCCTACTAAAGGCAAACTTTGGGTATGCTTTTTGTAACCTTATGACGTAATTAATGAAAAGAAAGAAATCTTTTTTTTATAAATTCGCGTCGGTCGACGTTCTGATAAAACTGAGCTAATCATAATCGCTAGAGGAGAAAAATAGATCTAAAACAAGAAATAGGGTCTGGAACGAAGGTGTTTCTTTCCACAACATCCGGACGTCTTTTCGGTAGCAATCGGTACCAAACATAATAAACAATCCGTCTTTGCGGGCGTATGTACATAATTACAATAAATTATATGAATGAATATATTTGTGCTAGAGACCCGCTGTTGTAATAATTTATGACCCGATCCACTGACCGCAAGGTCTCATTCATAATAGTACGCGGCGAGTTCGTCTAATGCTCGTGGGGCGCTTCGAATTGGGTCAGCGAGAGATGAACGCCCGACATAGCTTCGCGCTAGACGCACTTACAAAAAAAAAAAAAAAAAAAAAAACACAAGTACTCTACGTTCGATCTGCCGTACGTTCTCCGATTATGATTCACAGCTTCATACCGTATCTTCAATTCTACAGTAGCGGAGAAGCGCCTAACCACGTGACAACGAGTTCGACCGACGACCGACACGGAAGGTCAATAAAAATGTTAAATCGTCACTAGACGAGAGGGTAACGACCAGAATTCACTCGCCCGGTCAATAACGTTGATGATTCACACATATAAATCGCACTCTCTGATCGATACTAGGCGAGTTATGTGCTGGCCAAAGAGGATTGAACTCCCTGTCAGGACACCGAACAGGGACGTTTTGGAACGGAAAGCTAGAGTGACCAGGATCTTCAGCAGGTTCTTAACGGACGCTCAATTTTTCTGTTCGCCTACTGTATTCGCTATAAGCAGCTATAACTATAGTGTTCTATACTGCATGTACAAAACAAGTCAATACTAGCCGGGTTACTTGCTGTTCAATACTAGAGGAGTTACCTGCTGTCCAAACTCCCTCTCACTGTTATCTGTTCGGTACCGAGCTGGGACATCTTGGGACTGGGAGGTTCAATACTAGACTGGACAGGATCTTCAGAAGGTACTTAGTGGGGACTCAACTTTTGTGTTCGTCTACTGTATCACTATAAACAGCTATAACTATAGTGTTCTATATTGCATGTATACAACAAGCCAATACTGGACGGGTTGCCTGCTGTCCAAACTCCCTCTCACTGTTATCTGTTCGGTACCGAGCTGGGGCATCTTGGGACTGGAAGGTTCAATACTATACTGGACAGGATCTTCAGAAGGTACTGAGTGGGGGCTCAACTTTTATGTTCGCCTACTGTATAGCTATAAACAGCTATAACTATAGTGTTCTATACTGCATGTATAAAACAAGTCAATACTAGCCGGGTTACTTGCTGTTCAATACTAGAGGAGTTACCTGCTGTCCAAACTCCCTCTCACTGTTACCTGTTCGGTACCGAGCTGAGACATCTTGGGACTGGAAGGTTCAATACTAGACTGGACAGGATCTTCAGAAGGTACTTAGTGGGGACTCAACTTTTGTGTTCGTCTACTGTATCACTATAAGCAGCTATAACTATAGTGTTCTATATTGCATGTATACAACAAGCCAATACTAGACGGGTTGCCTGCTGTCCAAACTCCCTCTCACTGTTATCTGTTCGGTACCGAGCTGGGACATCTTGGGACGGGAAGGTTAACACTAGACTGGACAGGATCTTCAGAAGGTACTTAGTGGGGGCTCAACTTTTCTGTTCGCCTGCTGTATCGCTACAAACGGATATACTGTACGCATACAACAAGTCAATACTAAACGAGTTACGTGCTGTCCAAAGACGTTCGAACGCCCTGTCACTGTTCCTTGCTCGGTACCGAATAGGGTCATTTTGGGACGGAAAGGTAGACTGGACAGGATTTTTGTCAAGTACTTAGTGGGGTCTCAACATTTCAGTTCGTCTACTGTATCACTATAAGCAGATATACTGTGTGAATAGAACAAGTCAATACTAGACGAATTGCGTGCTGTCCAAAGAGGATCGAACTCCCTTGGTACCGAATAGGGACATTTTGGGACGGGAAGGTAGAGTGGACAGGATTTTCGGCAGGTACTTAGTGGGGTCTCAACATTTCTGTTCGTTGCTACCTACATCGCTATAACCAGCTATACCGTATGTGTACAACAAGTGTGGCGAGATGATACTGCGTTTCGAGCTCGAAGCAACCACGGTGTCAGGTTTTTTCGGTCGGACCACTGCCAGAGAAGGACGGATGGCTTTGATGGAGGAATGAAAAAAATAGACACACACAAGGTACCGCATGGAGAAGTCGCACGGTGTTAGGTGTATACCGGACCGTGTTCGTTCGCTCGGAACCCCGTCATCGAGGGTGCAACAGTTTCCCGCAGACTGGCAATGGTGTGCCAACAGAAACCACGAATATGTTCGCTTGTATGTCTCGTCCAGGAGATTCTCACGGTGGTTTCAACTTGGAAAATAAAAGGAAGTCCGAAAGTGACAAGAAAGCACTCGATCGAGTGAATCGAGTCGTTGGCCATTCGACGGATCAGACCAGATAGCGCTTTGTTTGCGTGTGTAAAGTACGAGAAGCGTGCGTAAAATGCGGGAAGCGTGCGTAAAGTACGGGAAGCGAGGGTAAAGTACGGGAAGCGTGCGTAAAGTACGAGAAGCGTGCGTAAGGTACGGGAAGCGTGCGTAAAGTACGAGAAGCCTGCGTAAAGTACGAGAAGCGTGCGTAAAGTACGGAAAGCGTGCGTAAAGTAAAATCTGTCCTCACAGGTCTTCACAGTACACTTGGCTGTAAAGCGCCACTTACGCCACTCTCGGTAGGCACGAGAAGTAGCACTTTTCATGCATGAGTTACATAAATCGTTTTCTGCTTTCGCAGCTTCGTTACTCGCGAATCCCAGTGTGGAACGAATCGAGCAAAACTGCGTAGACAGAAGAGACTTAATCTTCAACTACATCGGGGTTACAAAAACATACACATATCAGTATCTTCGCTGACACTTCACCGACACACTATTCCATAAAGATGATCTCTTTGCCGGATTTTTTTTATTCGCTATGGCGTACATTAAATTTAGGCGAGTGGGAGTTCAGCTGCATTGAAATATGAATTGGCCTCTGAGGGTGGAAAATTGAAAGCAATAATATCTCGATTCTTGACCGTCACGAGGCAGCCGACCCTTATGTGAGCCATCGAACTTAAACGGGGAGAATGTCTATACGGGTATGAGTGACCACTCCAATCCCCCATGTGGATGTCACTTTTAAAAGGATACATACAGACATATAGGTATTTCGTCCCCTCGTCTCGAATCGCCGTCCCTAAATATTGCAGGACTATCGGTAACAAAGTGTCGCCTTTTTGCCGCCCAATTCCATCGAATACCCTTCAGGAATTTCATCAAAGAAACGAAATCAATCCTGATTAACCCAGCAGTTCTATGTCAAATTTGATCACTTAAAAAATGTAGCGATTTTACTTTTTAAATCATATAACGTAAAATTGGCCCAACCTTATATCACATCCTTTAGGAATTTCATCAAAGAAACGAAATCAGTCCTGATTAACCCAGCAGTTCTACGTCAAATTTTATCACTTTAAAAAATGATGCGATTTTACTTTTTAAGGCACAACATAAAATTGGCACAACCTTATATCACTTCCTGATAATAATGCGGTCCTTTATCAAAATTTGAAACGCCAAAAATATTTTTTTTTTTTAATTCAGTATTTATTGTATTTTTGTGTTTAGTTCGACGTTATTCTTATGCTCGTGGAAGCAAAATATGTACGGGCATATGATAATAAATCACACGCTCGAACCGATGGATTTCGTCGGTGAATCCTTAGCGAGTCGACGCCGGCGACACAGTATGTCGGTGAGAGGATGTGGCCGGCAGGAAGTTCATTGTTGAACGGTGTTCGTGTGGACGGTGTTCCAAACCGAGGCGCAGATCCACGTAGTACAGTTTCATCAGGTCGAACGAAACAAGGCTACAGAAAAGCTCATTCTCGCGTCTCACGAAGCTCACAAGTGGCCGAACGCGAGGTAGCCCAGTCGAATTCCCATTCTATGTTACAAAATAAACACCACAGTTTCGGCCATCTTTGGAGAATTTTCGAACTAATGAATTTTTCTTTAAATCATTGTTTGATGAAACTTTTATTTCATTTAGCGATTCGTCGTGTTGGACAGACCGCAAGTTCCGAATAACTCATTTTTCGATTCATTAACCCTTCATTAACCCTTCACTAGAATTTGCCAAGACGCAACGAACACAGTAAAAAAGTTTGTACTTTTTACAAGTTATTGTCCACAATTTTTTATTTGTTCATTTTTCGATAGCAGAAAAAGGAAAGTTGAAACTAAAATTGTCAATGACACGGGAAATAAAAGGAAATTTGTATCTTCAAACCTAAACAAACGATTTTGTCACTTATTTGACAAGATTGTTTTTACAAAACTTCATATTCCGATTTTACGAAATTATTTTTTACCGTGTTCGAACGATTCGAATAACAAGTTAATGTGCTAAAAAAAAATCTGAAAAAATTCACAGACGAACATGGTCGGTTGCGATCGGCAAAAAGTCCTCGGTATTTGAAGGGTTAATATTTGCAAAACCGACATTTTGAAATAATAACCATTCAGCGTTTCGGTTATTCGATATTTTTAGCCCCACTGGCCATTTACTTCACTTTTCGTTCTCATTTTTTTCCATCGACCATTTAGTTTTTTTTTTTTTTTTTTTTTTTTGCAACGTACGATCCATCGGTCTCATTGGCGATTTTTTTCCCCCAACAACCCGCAAACTGAAAACTTCGGTAGAGACGTCCGTTGCATTCTCCGAACATGGTAAACGAAACGGAAAATTGAAGATTTCCGGCTTATGCAAGTCGGGCTACAGGTCATCGGGAGTCATCACCCTGTTCGCGATAGACGATAAGCTGTCATGTCCATATAACGTTCTATTCCTGTTTACCAATAGCCCACGAAGGCGCCATACGCGCGACATCGAACCCTGTAGGCTGCCGTACAAAACACACTACTATCAACTTTTCACTCGTGTTTATGCGACCACTATGTTATCAGTTTATCATTGCGATACGCTCCACTCTCTCGTTTATGCCTTCGCGAGATCGCTGCAGGTCACGGATACGAAAGGCGAAAAGAAAGAAGAAAAATGAAATCTTAAGGATTAGTATTTTTAAGGTCGCTATACAAATACACATCTGCCCTCGTGCCAATTCTTAACGCACAACATCTCACATCCGAACCTATAGCGAATTTTATTTTCCCTGTTTCGAATTACCCAGAGCTGGGCCAATACCGCAAGTACTTGAAGTATGTATTGTAGTATCAAGTACTTGAAGTACTAAGTACTGGGTAGTTCTTGAGTACCGATGTATTCAGTACTGGCAGAACTGAAGTTGCTGGAGTTGTGAGTGCTGGGGGGTAATTTTTGAGTCACTCGTTTGTAAAACGTATACGTTCTGTCGCTGTATTCATTCGCATGTTTATACGCATACACCGACAGAGCGTATACGTTTTGCAAACGAGTGACTAAAAAATAACCCCCCTTGGGCACTGACTCAGTATTTGATACTTCAATACGTACTTCAAGTACTTATTGTATTTGCCCAGCTCTGGAATTACCGACAATATTGGGGCAAATCAGGCATTCGATAGTTTCCGCACTTTGTACGTTTATCGAGAAATATTGCGCGAAAATTTAAGGAAAATTAAGGGGATTCGAATTTACGAGAACAAATACTTTGTTTTTTTTTATCCTTCGTGGTCACATTGGCTCGACTCTACCCGGTCCATTTTTGAACCAGTATTGTGACCAAACTATCGGTTGGAAAAATCTCAAAACATTACAGAACATCTTTCAAACGTTCCAGTTGATGTAAGAAACATTTTTTTCATGAGAAATCAAATGGCAACATATTTTTAAAAATCGTAAAGAAAAAAAACAAGAAAAAAGTTTTTTCACTAAAAAAATCATAACTCCGTGAATTTTCAATATTTTTGCCTAAACTTTGAACCTGACACTCCTTAGATGTGATAAGGTCGTCGGGTGGATTATACCCAAGGTGACGAAGGGTTAAATATGTAACAATTGAAAATATATTTGATTTTTTTGTTTCGTTCAAGAATTTCCCATGAATTGAAAACTGTAGTGCGGTAAATCGGCCCATAACTATGCAGTAATTTTTTGTTTTGTGTAAAAAAAATTTTTCATATAGTCCAAATATACATTAAAAAACACATCTCTAGATCCACTGTACTCACTTGTTTTTCCCCCCTAAAAAAATTCCTGAAAAAACGCTTTTTTAGACCTTAAGCGGGAGTTCAAGTTATATTTTTGGGTGGTCGAACCTTATAGTTTATCAGTCATCGTATGTTCCGCCTTTATCGTATGTCCCCGATACTAGGATTTAACGCGTTCTGCTGCAGGCAGTTCCGGCCCTTCCCTATCAGTCGGTCTCAAAAGCGCTCTAATGAATTAGATAAGTCGAGGCGAGATTTTTCTCGCGCGTCGATCATTTAATTTTCATTATCTAAAAAATAAGTTTATTTTTGGAAATAATTTTTTTTTTCCATACGACGATCGTCTCACATATGTTCAATAAAAAAAAAGTCATCATCCTGAGCGGTTGTCAAGGTGAAGCTCCTTGCCGTTAATTTCATACGCGTGTAACTCTTTGAACTATTTGGTGGCAATTTTCACGATCATAGAGCGTGTCGTTACGTAAAGAATTCCGCATTCGCATCGGTTCATCCACTCCGCGTGGGTGAGATCCGCCGTACGAGATTCTTGTGATCGCTTATATCACCGGTACGAACGGATGTACCTACAATAAATCGGAGGGAAACGCGACGTGTTAATAATCATCCAATGCACGTGGAATAATCGCAGCAGAATAAACAGAAAACAATATCGTTTGGCAAAACATGTTGAATAACAATTTCTCCGGTCAGACTCGTACGAGCCGTAAACATTTACAATCGAAACATTAACATCTTGCATGCAATTATTATTGTTTAATCGAACAAAATTTATTAAAGTGTAAATTAACATTTTTTAAAAATTTCAATATTTTGAAATCATCTTAGAAATATTTTCAATCTTTCAAATCTCACGAAATATTTTTTAATATTGGTAAAATCTTTTTGAAACCTTTCAAAAATATTTCCGTCCTATGTAAGGAAGTTTGACGGTTCACAGTTTGAACTCAAGGTGAAACTGGGATACGAACTTGAGCGATCACTCTTCATTCTGCATTGAGATTGGCCAATTAAAAACGGTACAATTAAGTGTTCCGATCTAACGTTTATCCTATAATGGGACCAGTGTAAATATGAGCTGGATGACTCAACGGAATTTCGTACAACGAATAAGAGCGAATCCGTCGAATCGACAAGTCTCTGATAAAGTGTATATTTTAGTATATTTCACTTTAATATTTTAGTATATCAAAGTGAAACCATCGAATCGACAAGTGTCGGACAAACTGCATATTTTAGTATAACATAAGTGAAATAGTTTCACCGAAATTTACGATTGTTTCCGTGTTTATGCGGGTGGGTATGTGCAAATTCGAATGATGATGTAATCTCTGACATTTCCATAAAGGTAAAAAAAAAATTCACAAATATATTTAAACATTGACAAAATATTTTCAATATTAAAAAAAGAAAATGCAAGGTAAAACTGGAATCTCCCCATTCTACATTCAGATTGTCCAATTAAAAACGGTACAATTAAATCGTACGTCCCATTGACAATGTCTCAACTTAAATATTCCGATCTAACGTTTATCCTATAATGGGATATTCTATCTTGATATAACCTTTATCCCATAATAGGACCATTCTAAATATGAACTAAAAATGACTCAACGGAATTTCGAACCACGAATAGAAGCGAATCCGTCGGATCGATAAGTGTCGCCTAAAGTGTTCCAGGTAACGGTGACAATTAATAGTGATGCGATTTGAGTTTGGTCGAGATACATCGGACGGTCAGAGGCGAGCGGTCGCCCAATTCGATACGCGAATTCGTGAAACTCCCTTTGTCATTTGTGGTCCCTCTAAGTAGTGAAATTAAGGGCCCTTGGCTCCCGCGGCTTGGGCGCGCATTCTGCACCGTTGGTAGTCCACGAAGAGCGCAAAGTACACTGCCGTACGTGTAAAACGTCGTGTTTCGTCTTTCGCTGGGAGGACCGCGCGCACGGGACGATGCGCCATCGTGAGTAGTTAAGTTAATTAATGAATGGTACAGTCTGGCCGGAGAGTCCGTTTAAATTGATACGTCCTTCTTCGCCGGCCATTTTTCAAGTACGTACACCGCATACACTTGCCAGCCGTTACACTCGAGGCATGCACTCGCTGCGAAACTACGCTATTAGATACGACAAAGGCGTCCGCGAATTACGCTAAACCAATCGCACTATTTCTTAACGCAATTTTTGTTCATTCAACTTCGTGGCCGTTCGTATTTGCAGACAACTTCCGTCGCGGTGGCGATCGCTCTCGACTATGAGTTGCAAGGCCGATGAGTTGCTTCGAGAATGGAGATTTCGCGGAGGAAAATAAAAAAATGGAGGTTGTTCGGACTTTAGATCGTTAAGTTTCGATCGGCAAATTGACAATACCAAAGATTTGGAAGATACTTAGGGTAAAAGTGGCGAATATGGCCCACCTCGATTAACACGTGAATCAATTATATATGGACCGGGCCATATTCCCCACTTTTACCCTATGGGAATTTGGCCTCAAGTGAATTTTTTATTTATGATGCTTTTTTGTTTGTCAATGGGAAATAAACAGTGCTGATAGTTAGTTTCTCCCTAGTTGTTAATGGAAAATACTACCCTGATAGACAAGCGGCACAAAAAGTAGCAGTTATATATGGACAATTATATATGGACCGGGCCATATTCCCCACTTTTACCCTATGGGAATTTGGCCTCAAGTGAATTTTTTATTTATGATGTTTTTTTGTTTGTCAATGGGAAATAAACAGTGCTGATAGTTAGTTTCTCCCTAGTTGTCAATGGAAAATACTACCCTGATAGACAAGCGGCACAAAAAGTAGCAGTTGGCGCAATAATTGCGACATGTGGCGCACATATCGCAAATATCGCGCCAATATTGCAACTTCTCGTGGCGCTTGTCTATCGGGGTATAGAATTTTTATCAAAAAAATTGCCGATGCTATCCGTAAAGGGAAATAAATAGCGATTGTTTCCATTTGAGACGGTAAATTTTTGGTCGGCGAATTGACATTGCCAAAGCAACGTCATTCGCTTTAGTCGATTCAAAATATTTCGATTCAAACAACATTTTTTATTGTACCAACTAAATATCGCCTTTGAGCGGGGGAACGCACCTTCGTTCATCCAACAATTTTTTTTTCTCAGTGTACTACAATGTCTTATGGTATGAATCAATTATATATGGACCGGGCCATATTCCCCACTTTTACCCTATGGGAATTTGGCCTCAAGTGAATTTTTTATTTATGATGCTTTTTTGTTTGTCAATGGGAAATAAACAGTGCTGATAGTTAGTTTCTCCCTAGTTGTCAATGGAAAATACTACCCTGATAGACAAGCGGCACAAAAAGGAGCAATTGGCGCAATAATTGCGACATGTCGCAAATATCGCGCCAATATTGCAACGTTTCGTGGCGCTTGTCTATCGGGGTATAGAATTTTTATCAAAAAAATTGCCGATGCTATCCGTAAATGGAAATAAATGGCGATTGTTTCCATTTGAGACGGTAAATTTTTGGTCGGCGAATTGACATTGCCAAAGCAACGTCTCAACGATTCAAAATATTTCGATTCAAACAACATTTTTATTGTACCAACTAAATATCGCCTTTGAGCGGGGGGGAACGCATCTTGGTTCATCCAACAATTTTTTTTTCTCAGTGTACTACAATGTCTTATGGTAATATCTCTGAAGCGATATAGTGATTTTCACTGGGTGCTTCTCTCGGTGTAATAATCGACTTCTTAAACTGAGGAGATACGGAATACGCGCGATATTATTCTCAATAGCGGAGTTTATAAATAAAAATAAGAAACAGGGTGTGGATTATCACCTCGGCCTTTTGTGCGAAGGCTATCGGCCTCCCTCACGAAAGACGGAGAGATGATTGTTCTTCGAGATACTATTCATATTATTTCTTCGTATTCCACGCGGTCCAGGTCGTTTACACCCGGGAAATCTATGAGATTTATATTCCCGATCGTTCGTGGACGAAGTTGTTTCTTCTTTTTTTTTTCAGTCGCCAGCGATTATAATTAATAAACAACGACAGAGCGGTGCCTCGCACCGTATATATCTCCCTGTCATGTCGAGAAAAAACGAATGCGATTCATCTTGAACTTTACACTTGACGTTGTTCGCGCGGAAACCTTCGGGAGACCGTGAAAAAAAATAAATAAAACGACCATTGAAAAATTTGAGAATCGATAACGATAATAATGCGCTCTCTGGCGTTCGCACGTTTTGTCAGTTTTTAAGGACCAGTCGTCGGGATAAAAATAATATTTTTATCGCGCCTCGCGGTGACGCCATTGACGAGAGTATTTTTTTTTTAGTATGTTGTCATTAGAACGTGGAATGCGCAACTGCACATTAATTCTTGAATTTTCATCCTGTGTAGGGAACAATTGTTATAAAATAAAAGATTTTAAATAAAAAATAAAAAATTGATAATATTTATTGATTGAGTAACTAAACTGGTGATCATTGTAAACGTAAGCCAAAAACCCCTAAATTCGTTTTAAAAATCAATGTGCACCAAAAATAAACATTAACTATTTTTGCGAATGTTTAACGGCGTAAATTATTCATATAAAAAACCTTTCGATGTAGCATTGAAATTCAGTCGAGAGGCAGTAAAAGAATATTTTTCGGTAATTAATAAATGGTATATGTTTGCTTAAAAGTTACATGCGATGTAGAACTGTTAACTGGAAAAACAATTTAATACGTTGCGACAAGTTTGCTGCAAAACAAAATTAAATGTTGTTGATTGTATTCTCGATGCAAGACATTTACATAACGGTTTGTCATAACGACAAAGTTTGTGTTTCTATAAAGCTCGTTATACACAAAACAGGAAGTATAACCCGTGCGCTCCTAGCTGAACGTACGTGTCACAAATACTAGGAATTATTCATACATGTCTCTCATCGACATGTTCATTCCAAAATAGATTGCCCAGATAATCTAACAAAATTCATTTGAATATAAAAAGTTTCTGATCGTGTATTTGAAAAAGTAAACACTTATTTTGTCCAACGCCATACATTCACATTTTTAGACTTTGCAATGTCCTCAAAAAAATATAACACATGAACATTATTTCCCAGTAATCAAATGCCTCAATTTAACCCTTTGGATGATGTTTTTTTAACTTGCCTGATTCGAATCGACGTTCAAACACCTCGATCGTGCATTTATAAAAGTAAACAATTGTTTTATTCAACGCCATATATTCGTATTTTCAAACTTTGCACATCCTTAAAAAAAATGCAACACACGAACATTATTTCCCAGTAATAAAATACCTCACTTTAACCCTTTGGATGATGTTTTTTTAACTTGCTTGATTCAAATCGACGTACAAACACCGAGATCGTGCATTTATAAAAGTAAACAATTGTTTTGTTCAACGCCATATATTCGCATTTTTAAACATTGCACATCCTTAAAAAAATGTAACACATATGAACATTATTTCTCAGTAATCAAATGCCTCAATTAAACCCTTCGGATGATTTTTTTTTAACTTGTCTGATTCAAATCGACGTTCAAACACCTCGATCGTGCAATTATAAAAGTAAACAATTGTTTTGTCCAACGCCATATATTCGTATTTTCAAATTTTGCACATCCTTAAAACAAATGCAACACACGAACATTATTTCCCAGTAACCAAATACCTCAATTTA
Source organism: Ichneumon xanthorius (assembly GCA_917499995.1). NCBI lineage: Eukaryota > Metazoa > Arthropoda > Insecta > Hymenoptera > Ichneumonidae > Ichneumon > Ichneumon xanthorius. Next base: position 9,810,778 of record OU824205.1, on the reverse strand, counting down.
ACCCTTTGGATGACAGTTAAATTTTTATTTTCCAAAACTTGCCTGATTCAAATCGACGTCCGGACACCGGGATCTCGCGCACTCCTCCTGGAGATTGGAGTTTCCGTATCCCCGTTCCTCGAGGTCTTCGGGAAGAAGCGCCGCAACGTTTCCCGCCAGCCCCAACACCGCCAGAGTAACCCATAGTCTCGTCCCTAACATAATATCCAAGGTGCAAACGATACCCGAACACTCCGAGCCTCTGCGATTGACTCGCACGAGTCTCTTTTCAAAAGCTTCCCGTTATCAGCAGTCGCTGCGTCTTCCTTCCGTCAATCGACATCCTCGAATTTCCCTTTTCCTCGCAATTCATTAAAAGTCGTAAAAAACAAAAAAACAAAAAAAAAATCACCCCGCCACTTGCAAGCGCCTCGAACGCTACATAATTTCCGATCCTTCGCACCAAATCAATGTCACAGTATCGATGCACCGAAGAAACTCCAAATCAAACCACCTTCGAGTCAACCCTTTTGCCCGATTTCACCCCCGAATTTCCGAAAATTCACCCGAAAGAACGAAAATTCCACACCTCACACATTCACATTAAACGTTCCGCAACTTCGCTTTACCGTAAAAAAAACCCGATTTTTTTTTTTTATAAATTTTTTTTTTTTTTTATTTAAAGAAAAATTTACTATTGCTTAAATGTCTTCGGTTCGACTCGGTCTTAAAGTTTCCTCCTTAATTTTCGCAGCCGCCCGAATGTTTGGTTTGGTTTGCGCGGGTTTACGAGAGCGTCACGTGTGAACCGATCGGCCGGTCGCACCGTTGCGGCTGTTGGTTGACGGCGAGCATAAGAGCAACTGACTCCGAATGGCCACTAGACAGTCTACTCTAATCCCCACCAAGAACACCCTCATCTCGTTCACTCGCCGTGACCGGAGCCCTCTTCAGCAACTCACTTTGTCCGTGTCGCTCCCACTCCCTTCGCGCTGGCCGGTTCGGCGCCAGAAGGGCGTGCAATGTTCGGGCCCGAGCCGCCAAGATGCGCCCTTCTGACTCTGGGCCGTCGACTTAGTGTGAGGAGAGTCCAGCGCCAATGTAGCCGACATGGCACGAATACTTGTTGACGAGTACACCGTATAGTGGTACATACGATAATTTGCAGCGGCGGTGAAGACGCCGCCAGCCGGCGAACCGGCCGGTCAGCACCACCAGAAACTACTTGAACTTTTGCCCATGCTGGATCTCGAACCGTGCGCGGTGGTCAATTGGCGGATTGACCCGTTTCTTACTACATACTGGCGAAACTTCATTCATCGATTCACACGTGCGCAGGGAGAGAAACCGCGAGAACGTCTTTGGGTGCCGGCATGGAACACGTGCGCAGTCTTTGGCTACGTCTTCGTATATTTTTATTTATTTTTACTACTTCGTTATTGAGAAGTGTAGGTTGGATAAGTGAAATCGCTGATAAGACGGATAATATACTGGATTCAAAGTTGTACTACTATCAAATATAAAAAAAATAAAAGACCACTTTGTATACGCATTAACTTTATTATTTAATTTAGTTAGTTAATATTAACTACTTGAACTTTTGCCCATGCTGAATCTCGAATTGTGCGCGGTGGTCAATTGGCGGATTGACCCGTTTCTTACTACATACATACTGGCGAAACTTCATTCATCGATTCACACGTGCACAGGGAGAGAAACCGCGAAAACGTCTTTGGGTGCCGGCATGGAACACGTGCGCAGCCTTTGGTTACGTCTTCGTGTGTATATATACATTTTACTACTTCGTTATGAAGTAGAATAGTTTATTCGATGTATTGTGGCGAGAGAACTCGGATAAGACGGATAACATACTCAATTCAAAGTTGTAATACTGTTATATATATTTTTTAATAACAGACTACCTCCTTCAAACATTAACTATATTAGTTAATTTAGTTATTTTTTTAATGACATTATAATGTAGTTAATTAACTTTAACTTCATATAAACATTAGGATGCTTCAAAAAGAGGACATTTTATAGAACATTTTTCTCCCACCTTTTTGAAGTATAGATTTCGATCTCAAATTGAACCTCACGAAAGTCGGTACCTAGCAGAAAATCCTAAGGGGTGAAAAAAATAAGAGTAATTTCAAAACACGGGGCTCCGAATTCTCCAATAACGCTTTGAGGGAAACACAGGTTTCCGTCAGACAAGTAGGCACTTGGGTAGTAATTCCGAAAAACGCTATACATTGGGCAGTCGATAAAAAAGTATAAAATAGTTTCGTTGGCATTGCAAGAGCAGACTTTACACGACTCTCCCGAAGTTAGTTTGTATACCAAATTTTTACACACTAATTACGTACTATAAATTTCATAAACGATTTTTGTTAAAAAAAAAACTTCTCACCCTTTTATATGAATGTTTATAAAGTTTTTTCCGACAGTCAGAGTTACCGAAGATATCTTACGAGGTTTCTTCCACTGTAGATATTTACTGACAGGAAACCCCGCGGTGAGAAGAGACTAAGGTACACAAGAGGTGAGATGGAACGATTTTTCCATCGGTATGCTCATCTCCAATAGTTGAAAGTTTACTCTCCACCCTGATGTATGTTCAGGCCTAGCACCTCCGAGGTCCTTTCGGGACCGACCGTTTCACCGAAACCGGAATTCGGAATTTACAGTTTTTAACCCTTCAAATTATCGTAGACCTTTCGCCGACAACAATGCATTCTTTTAAGCACAAAAACGGCACGGATCTTCGTAATAAACGTTATTCTGCCTTAGCAAAAAAACAAGACTTCAAGGTATGTCTGTGATTTTTTACAGATTTTTTTTAGCACGTCAACTTGTTATTCGAGTCCTTCGAAAGTTGCGTCTTGGCAAATCCTAGGTTTTCGTTAAACGTGCAATCCGATTAAATTTTTTTTGACCTCGTATGCCAAGTCTTATAGACTTGGTCTCGCAATACCTTCGACATTTTATCGTAGACTATTCGCCGAGAGCAATGCCTTCTTTTAAGCACAAAAACAGCACGTGTCTTCGTAACAAACGTTATTCTGCCTTATCAAAAAAAACAACACTTCAAGGTATGTCTCTGATTTTTTACAGATTTTTTTAGCACATCAACTTGTTATTCGAGTCCTTCGAAAGTTGCGTCTTGGCAAATTCTAGGTCTTCGTTAAACGTGCAATCCGATTATTTTTTTTTTTTTTTGTACTCGTAGGGTAAAAGTGGGGAATATGGCCCGGTCCATATATAATTGATTTACGTGTAACCGAGGTGGGCCATATTCACCACTTTTACCCTATGCCAAGTCTTATAGAGTTGGTCTCTCAACAACTCCGACATTCTCGAATTGATCAAAAATTTAATTGGGTAAATAATTTAATTTTTTCTATCTCGTAGTATTATTTTTCCTTGTTGAGATTGGCAGAACCTGGCTGTTGGCGAATTCGGATCAACCTGCGTTACGAAACGATATAACGATTATAGCGCGTCCAATCTGAGTCTCAATGGCCGTTACAGGTTACCTAGAGCTTCCTGCGGAAATGGCCAATATACTCCTCCGACCTCCAACTCGCTCAGTCGTTCGCTCACTCCCGTCGGTTACACCCCTTGCCCATATGATCGCCCTAACCGTTCAACACGAACTCGTTACTGGCCATCATGATGATCTATGCGCCTACAACAAACGTTGTATCGTTCATCTACGGTATTCTCTCTATCCTACTGGGCGTACCTCTTCCGTGAAAATTTCCTTCTTAATTGCAACTTTTTAATATCAGGATTCGAACTTTTAATTTCAATCGGATTTCATTACAATGACACCAGACGAACGACCCAACCAATCTTGGATTCGAGGGACCTCTAGCGATTTTCAAGGAGGCAGCACCAGGATCCTGTGCTACGTTTCTATTTACAGTGAAAGCCCGTTTATCCGAGGTAATGTGGGGAGGGGCGCACGTGGCATGAGTGAAATTGTTGTGGAATGATTGAAATGTTGGATAACACGGATAACTCATTTCAAACTTGTACTGCAATTACATGTTTTTAACAAATAACACCGCTTCATATAAACATAACTTTGTTAGTTCATTTCGGAGCTGGGCAAATACCCTAAGTACTTGAGGTATTAAAGTATCAAGTACTCGAAGTACTGAGCTCTCGGTAGTTATTGAGTACTGGCAGAACTAAGTTCCTGAAGTTCTGAGCAGTGGGCACTGACTCAGTACTTGATACTTCAATACGTATATACCCTAAGTACTTGAAGTACGTATTAAAGTATCAAGTACTCGAAGTACTGAGCTCTAGGTAGTTATTGAGTACTGACGTATTGAGTACTGGCAGAACTAAGTTCCTGAAGTTCTGAGCTGTGGACACTGACTCAGTACTTGATACTTCAATACGTACTTCAAGTACTTAGTGTATTCGCCCAACTCTGGTTAATTTAGTTATTTTTTAAATATTATTATAATTTTGGTAATTAACGTTAACTTCATATAAACATAAACCATTGACTCCAAAATCGGAACGGTTATGTTTGCAGGTCGCAATAGCAACCAAACATGTACAAGTTTAAGCGCCTATGCAACAAAGTTGCCTTTACTGACAACTCCGTGCGTGGGCAATGCTGCTTTTATCTTATTGAAAATGTGTTGAAAACGAGACTTTCATATCGCTTTCTAATAATGTTCCTTTATTCGCGAAGCTTCCTCTATGAGGAAGCCACAAATACAGGGAATGATTTCTCATAAAAGAAGCTTCGTGAACAAAAAAACATGAAAAAGTTGTATAAAAATGTCGATTTTTATCTTTTACGAGGAAACGACATGAAAATTTCAATTTTAAACTTTTTTCTTTGACCCAACATTTTGTTCACTCAGGAAAATGACATTTAGGTAAAAAGCGTTAAAATTGAAATTTTTGCATTCCTCCTCCGTGTAATTTACTTTTGTTTAGTGTAGTGCAGACTGACAACCGACCTGAGACTACGTTGCGTTTGCGACTAAGTTGTTGCCGGTTGGCCATCTGGCGTCAGAATGCCGGACTCTACCGTAGAGTGAAGCGCTCTTAGGCTCTACATTATCCGACACGATCGTCGTCTTTCACAATGAAAATAGTATTTTGCCTAAAAATTCTATTATCGATACGAGTGAGGGAATTAATAAACTTTAACAAGAACTAGTATTTTATTGCAAATTATCGAAACCTGCATTATTAAAAAAGAAATCGGAATTATCCGACGAAAATCGAATAATTCAACTGAGCAGAGTTGTTTTTTAAAAACAGGTGAAACCGCTTCCCCCCACCCGTCTCGTGCCCAATTGGTATCAAAAACTATAATCAACTTTTGTCACGGATGCCAGAATCGACGGTCAAAAGAAAAGTGTCATCAAAAGCTCACATATAATCCAGTTTCGATAACACTTTTCTTTTGACCCTAGATAACACCGTCCGTGAAAAAAGTTAATTACAGTTTTTATTACCGACCGTGGTATTTCACCGGCTCTTATTTATATTATGTATGACCGGTTCATTTCCGTGAGAGGGGTTACGAAAAAAAAATCGTTTCCGAGAAATTATACCATGAAAAAAATTTTGACCGATAAAAAAAATTCAATTTTCGAGCTATAAAAATTATCATCGTGCGGTGTACACAATGTTACAAATAAATCGGATTTCGGTCAGATACACACGCGGGTCGCTGTCGGAGGTATCACAAAGATAGTGATAAAAGTTATGCGGAAAAGAACATTTATGTTTACACTCATCACGAAAAGAGAATCTTGTTTCTATGTGCAATATACATTACAATATAAAATAAATATTGAAATATTTCTAAAATGAATGAAAATAATATTTTGAAATATTCTATCAAAGTATTTCAACGAAAATTTCTTAAAAATTCCCGAAACATACATACATACCGAAATATTTCTGAAACACAGTGTCAAACTATTTTGAAATATTTTTAATTTCGTCTTTCACCAAAATATTTCTACCAATGTTCCGTCTTTATGCGGGTGTGTATATGCAAGTTAGATTCGTGCCTTTCGAGTTACGCTGAAATGTCCAAAAACCACTTCAGAGACATTTCTGAACCATTTCAATGTAACATTTACGAGCGGTAAAAAAATAATTTCAAAATGTTTATAAAACATTTCACAAATACTTTTCAATAATTACAGACATTTTCAATATTGCAAAAAAAAATATTACAGAAACCTTTCAAAAATATTTCATTCGTCATTCCCGGAAAATCCCAATAAAATTACGCGTCGATAATGCAGAAAATTTTCGTGATATGATTTATATTTGCCCGATAATTATTAGATTGTTACGTACGTAAATTGCACTATATTTATATATGTGACCGAATAGATGCTGGACATCGTACTTAAACATATTAGTCATCACCGGTGGTGCGAGGATGTGTTATCATTGTTATTTCATAATCAGCGTGGAAACATCTGTGTGCAGTTCTGTGCGGTCTCTCTGTGTTGGTAAAATCCTTACTGGAACGCGCGCAGCTACAGCACGTTGTAAGCCGAGAAGTCCAATCGAGGTTATCGGTTAACTTTTGCGGGACGTTCAGTCGTAGTCGAGATATCGCTCCGCAAGCATCATCATCATGAAGACTCTCGTTACACTGGCTGTCGTTCTACCGTTACTCTATGGCACGATACTCGAAGTACGGACCGCTGAATCTGTGAAACAACCTCGGCAAAATGGCACCGCGACCGGACAATATCGATATGTGACGAAGACGTTTAAAGTCCCGGTAAGTAAATTTTTTTTTGCAAGAAAAAAATATCATTTTGAGAAAAAATATAAAAGGTACGTTTTTCTTCTAATATAGAGTAAGGTAATTTTTTTAAATGAATTAAAAAATTTTTATCTGTTGTTTTTAGGTGGACCATTTTAGTTTCGCTCTAAACGACACATTCGATTTGCGATATCTGGTTAACGAAACTTGGCAAGGAGAAGAGAATCCTCCGATATTCTTTTACACGGGAAACGAGGGGGACATCAAAATGTTCACGGAAAATTCGGTACGTTTTAACGATGAGATTTTTTTGAAAATAGCGCCTAAAAAATTATTCGCATCGCCTTAAGACCTCTGCGCATGTCCGCGCTATTTCGACTCGATGTATTAAAGCTTTCTGGAGATAAGGATGTTTCCATTTAAGGGACCGATGGAAAATCCTATCACTTTAGATTGTGTATAACAAGGCTACAACTTAATGTAAACCGCTTTTCTTATGTTGAGCATGTGTGTCAACATTACTAAGTAGGAAAGTTCATTACAAATTCTGATATGCTTTATAACAATCTTGTTATTGCCGTTTGTACGAAACAAATACTTTTCACTTCAATTTCGGTAAAACGACCATAAATATCTTTAGTATTTATAAGACAAAAGTTTTTCCCAATATGCTTCTTCATCTATTGAACCGATATTTTTTATTCACGCAATGTTCCGCTAAAAAACAAAGTTTTTCATGTTTGTTTTTGTTTTTTAGCTCCCCATTGTGTGAATTTTGTTTGCATACATTTTTTTAGGTTCAATCGATAACGGGCGGTATTTTCAACAACTTTTGTCTTATAGTAACTAAAGCTATTATGGTTACTAAAGATATAATAGTTACTAAAGCTATTACAGTTACTAAAGATACAATAATTACTAAAGCCATAATAGTTACTAAAGATATAATAGTTACTAAAGCTATAAGAGTTACTAAAGCTATAATAATTACTAAAGCTATTATAGTTACCAAGGCTATTATAGTTACCAAATCTATTATCGGTCGTTTTACCAAAATCGCGGTAATAAATGAAAAGTGCTTGGTTAGTACAAACGGCAATAAAAAGATTGTTATAAATAACATCAACATTTTTTTATGTACACCCCTACATCACAATGTTGACACACATGCTCACCATAAGGACAACGTATTACATTTTGTTGCAACCTTGTTATACACAATCTAAAGTGACTGAATTTTCTGTCGACCAAACCTCCCCTTAACGAAGTTCAGTTTCCTTTCGGTTTTTTTATATCCGATTAGCATTTTTAATTCGATCTAATTTGATACGATTAATCAGGGTTTCATGTGGGACATCGCGCCGGTTTTTGGTGCCCTGCTGGTCTTCGCCGAGCACCGTTATTACGGCGAATCGATGCCCTATGGAAACAAATCTTTCGCGGAACCAAAGCACCTGGGATACTTAACGTCGGAGCAAGCTATGGCCGATTACATCGATTTGATACAATTCATTAAGTCCGAGAAGAAATATAAACACAGTCCTGTTATAGCATTCGGAGGTTCGTATGGCGGCATGCTGAGCGCTTGGATCCGCATGAAGTATCCCCATATAATAAACGGGTGAGTGAAAACAGAATTTTCCTTGTGGATTTTTCGGTTGAAGTAAAACAATTAATAATTAAATTAAATTAAATTAAATTAAATTATTCGTGCAGCGCGATCGCAGCGTCCGCACCGGTATTATCCTTCACCGGCATGATAGATTGCGAGGCGTATTCGAGAATCGTTACCTCGGACTTTCGATCCGCCAATCCACAATGTCCGAAGCTTATACGGAAGTCGTGGCAGACTATAGACAATGTATCGGCTACAGGTAACGTCATATCGTCTCAATATTTTCATTCGGATAACCAAATTACGAGATACTGCAATAAATAAATAAATAAATAAATAAATAAATAAATAAATAAACATTTTCAACAAATGCAAACACCTGAATGTTATAATTTTGAAAATGCTTGCTGCTTTGCCCTTCTGCACCTTCGGCAGTTGTTAAATTCAATTTTTAAGACAAAATAAAATTTACACCTAGACGTAATTATCACTTGAATTTTTAAATATAATTATTTCTTATTTTTTATTGAATAATTTTTGTTTTTATTTTTATTACTATTTATGGCAATTTCGGGCTTGGGCAAGAACATAATGAACTTGATCCAGTGCTCAAACAAGCATTCTAATGCCGCGATTAAGTGCAAACTTGGCTTTGAAAATCATATAAATTTACACTTGGATTTATACTCAAATCCATGAACTCTCGATTGATGGCTTTTCGGTCTTTGTAACAGTCCCGAAAATGTTGCTTATGTAGACGATGGAAAAAAATGGCTGTCGACAAATTGGAATCTCTGCAAGGCTCTGAAAAATACTTCGGACGTCGATGACCTCAAAGATTGGATCGCGGACGCCTATTCGACTTTGGCAATGTTGGACTATCCGTACGCGACGAACTTTCTCAAACCGTTGCCTCCAAAGCCAATAACTGTATGTAAAAATCTTATTTTTGGTTCAAAAAAATATAAGCAAATAAAATCATATTTTACTTCACTCGGTACGAAAATAGAACTTTAACGCAAGGTGTGAAATTTGGTACCAGTGCAAACAAATTTCCTTAACTCATGTGATTGCAACATTTGTCAGAAAAAGTTTTATCGCTGTTATCTTAAATTACTATTGTACTAAACTTAAACTTAAACCACTTTTCCTGCCTGCCGAGAGTGGCGAAAGTGGCGCTTTACATCAGTGTACCATAAATGCGCACATCGATCCGGTCTTACTTTACGCACTCTTCAGCGTGCGTAAAGTACGGCGCGTGCACATCAGGCCTCGCTCTACAGCGCCACGATCAGCAGGCACGGAGCTGCATTTCTGCATTCGTTACAAAAATTACTATTATATTACGATAATTACGTGATACTCATGCAGGCTTTTTGTCAACACTTGACGAACTCAAGCCTCGAGGGAAAGGACTTGTTGGTTGCTCTGAACAAAGCCATTAAAATCTATGCAAATTACACCGGACAAATAACATGTCTGGCGACTAACGACGCCGGTGATGATGACCTGGGAATCGACGGTTGGAATTACCAAGCGTGCACCGAGATGGTCATGCCGATGTGCACCGACGGCGTTCAAGATATGTTCCAACCGCTGCCTTGGGATTTCAATAAATATAGCGACGAGTGTTACAAAAAATATAAAGTCAGACCTCAAGCTGACATGGCTTGCGAAAATTATGGATGCAGGGATCTTTCCGCAGCGACAAACATTGTATACAGGTAATTTGTTTTTGAATATTAGTATCTCCGATTATTTGCTTCCTCATAGAGAAAGTTTAATTTTAAAAATCCAGGAAGTTTAAAAAAAATCCAGTAAGTTAAAAAAAAATCCAGGAAGTTTTAAAAAAATTAAAATTTTCATGTCAAGGTACTGAAAATACTCTAAAACGTATTTTTTGTAATTATAATACGTTTGCTTTCCACTACTTTTGGTACCAGTAACAGAATGAGTAGATTTTAGAGACAACTCGTATTTTCTCTTAATATACTTTATTTTTAAAAATCAAAGTTTTACAGAATTTTTTGGAAAATACTCTGAATTTCTCTGACAAATTGTGACTGCTGGAGGTTGTGTCGAGAAAATGCTAGAGATATTTAGCAAATAGCAGAGAAACTCGGAGAAAAATTTCGGAAAATCTCTGAAAATCACTCAAACGGTCCGATTAGAGTTTTTTTAGACAAATGGTCAGAGAAAAAAAATATTGCAAAAAGAGAGAAAACCCTAAAAAATTATTATTTCTGTGCTTATTCCACAGCAACGGATTACTGGATCCTTGGTCAAGCGGTGGCGTTCTCAGGAACGTTTCCTCGTCAGCGACAGCGGTAATAATACCGGAAGGTGCGCACCATCTGGACCTTCGAGGGAACCATCCGGACGACCCATACAGCGTTGTTCAGGCTCGAAAGTATCACGTTTTCTCCATCAAAAAGTGGATTCAGCAACATGTCGGTAACACTGTGATCAGGACGAAAAATTATAGATCTGCATCTCCCTAAGATAAATATTTACAGCAGCGAACACGAGCTTAATAAGTTACACCACGCTGAGAGGTCAAAAACTGAGTCGTTATAAAAGCCCGTTCGCTCGTTCGCACACTTTTAGTGTGCGTGTTTCGATTCACAAATAACCTTTTTTTCAATTAAAAAAACAATATTAATATTTAGCGGAAATGACACGCCTTCGCGCGAGTCACTTTTTTCCCGTAATCGTCGAAAGCCATGTAGGCAATTTTCATAAAAAATTGAAACACCAAACGGCATTCTGTCGACCAAGTTCAAATACATCATTGATCATTGGATTTTTTTTTTGAAATTCAAAAAATGGGTTGATTTGGCCACAAAAAATATCGTCATTAAACATTAATTAAAAATATGACGGTTAACGATAAAAAAAACAATCTAACGATAGTCAACAGATAATTGCAATTCACGCATATAGTTTCACATGAATTGGAACAAACGGTTATTGTTCCGATAGAGTTGTGAAATGCGGCATCTTTGAAAATACCTTTTCGAGGAAAAAGAATCCAAATATTTGTTTATATTACCGACACCGACCTCGGATTGTACTTAACATTTTCTTAGAGGTTTGGTTTGTAAAGAAATAAACATTGAATAAAAAATCGATTTTTTTTAAACTGGCGCGATGGGTTCGTGACTATTGCCGTGTTTTTCTGTCCCTGCAATAAAAAAAAAAAATATATTAATAAAAAATTCACGCATGATTTTCGGCGTGAAATCGCCGTAGTCCGGTCTGATAGGACACTTGTAGAAAAAACCCACACTATGTCGTCGATACCTTATCTTCAACGACAATGCATCAATGAGAATGATATCCGAGTAAACTTGTAATATCAATTGTTCTGTTACTCTATTTGCGAAATAAATATCAGTTCTGTCGTACACGTACATTAAAGCGAGATAATACATCGGAATATACGACAGTGCGTTTGCCAAAAAAAAAATTGACAAGATTACGAATTCTAAATTACAATGATGTACATAACGCAATAATAATTCTCGACGGGACGATGGTAAAAAGAAAATAATAAGTTAATATCATTTATATCACCTAAACGACTTTTTTTCTCTTCAGCAAAAGATACTCTGCTTGATAAAGCTTTAGCTGCCCTAATGTAAAAATCAAATAATTGTCAAAAATTGCTCTTCCGTAATAACTAGCAATAACATAAGTTAACAATTAACAGCCTCGGAAAATACTAAGAAGAAAGTAATATGATCTATGCGGAAATAAGTCGAGCCCTAATTTTCTGTAGCTCATATCTCAATGGGGTGTCCGACGATGAGCCGTCGTCGGCCGCGGAACGCCCGAACGACCGCGAATTTTTTTCGGTTGCGTGAAAGTCGTTTCTGCGCCTGCGTTGTATGTTAAATAGATGTTCGACATGTCGGGTAGCGGTTGCTGTGAAAATAGGAAAAATCACTGAGTTAATAACTTTACTGAGTTAATGACTTCCTTTACGACGAAGTCCATAAATTCTGTATTTGATGTACCTTAATTAATAACTTACGTCCTTATTATTGCCTATCGGAGGTGTTGCCTGGGCTTTCCGCATATTGTTACCCGTATAAGCCACACACTTCAGTTGCCATTCGCCAATGTCTTCGTTCCAATGAACGTATCGCTCGATCATGGTCTGCATTAAAAATAAATAAAAAAATCGGATGAAGTGCGTTCGGACCCATGATTTTCGGCCATACGACGATTCGGTCGATCGTAGTTGGCACAATGATGTTGTTCCGCATTTATATACGTACTTGATACTGCACAGGGATATAACTGTTCAAAATAAGTTCCTGCAATTGAAGTTCTCTTCCGATACCCCTCACTCCCTCCAGAAGCCCCTCCATTTCCCTCTGATGTTCCTCCTGCAAATCCAACAACTCCGCCTTTGCAGACATCAGCATAGTATAAACTCTCGCCAGCTTCTTCGTCTTCCCGGCAGCCTCGTCCTGCAGCGACGAGTATTTTTCTTCTATGTCGATGCGCTCGGCCTCTTTCTCTTCGATCGCTCTTTTCAACTGTTCCTCGCGACTTTTACGCTGATCGAGCTCGATCGCCGCTGCAGCTAACAGCTGTTCCTGCGCCTCAGCCTTTACTAATAAATTTTCACCGCCCACTAATATTTTATTTTGTAGATCTTGCATTTTTTTACGCAAAGCTTCCTTCTCGCTCCTGTGGAAAATCGTACGAACGTTAAATTTCGGAATACTAAAATATTTAAACAGTTATTATGAATCTTGAAGTAAAAAGTTTAAATATCGCGTTTTTAAGTATATTATTCGTATCGCGTATTTAATATTTAATATAATTTTTGTTCATTTCAAATTTCACGCTTACTGAGTCCTTTTCAATTCGATGACGTCCTTGTCGTCGGGACTCTTGTCCTCTCGCTCGGCTTTATCAGCTTTCTCGGTAGATTCATCTCGGTCGTCCAGCTCTTCCATCGTCAACATTTGACTCCGTCTATGGCGGATCTTACGATCGCGTTTCGTTTCACCATTTTCTTCCGACTCCTCGGTATCACCCTCGGATTCCGATACTTCCGTGCCATTCTCCTCGAGCTGTTTACGCAGTTGCTCAATTTCGTCCTGAAATTGTCGAAGCAGAGCGTCCTTCGGGTCTTCGTTGACTCTCGCTCTGTTCTTTATGTTTTTAGCGCGATTCGCGTATCTAAGCGTGCTTATAGTTTCGTCATAATTCACATCGGCCGGGCTTATATTTGCACACTGAAATTTGTCACAATTAGTTAAATACACCATTTTTTTGTTGCAACTTTTAATATTTCAAGCTGAAACTCAAGACGATTGATTTTTTTTTTTATCATTCTTGAGATAAGATCGTTCTTTTGAGATTCAACTTGATTGATAAGAGCGCCTGCAACATCATCGGCGTTAAACGTACCATAAGAGTTTTTGAATTACCACCCAACGAGTCTTGAAGCAATCGCGTCAATTTTGAGTTTCTATAAGGCACGTGAGAACTTTGCCCATCGACCAGCGCCGATATTACATTTCCCAGTGTCGAGAGCGACAAATTTATTTTCGTCGCTTCGCGCAATCTCACTCCAGTGGCTTTGGTTTTGCTCTGTCTTTCCGAACCCTGGAAAAAACAATAATTTTTCTTCAATACTAGTGAACCCCTTAACTCTTCACGGACGGGATCCTTATTTAGCAAAGACCTAGAATTTGCCAAGACGCAACCTTCGAATGATTCGAATAATAAGCTGATGTGATAAAAAAAAATCTGTAAAAATTCACAGACGCGCTTTCAAGTGTTTTTTTTTTTTTTTTGATAACGCAAAAGAAGTTTTTTAAAAGTTTTTGTGTTTAAAAGAAGGCATGTCTTGCTCTCGGCAAAAAGTCCTCTTACGAGGACTTTTTGCCTTTTTACTTAAAGGATTATTAATGAATTTAAAAAAATTGCACTCACGGCCAAATCCACTAGATGAAGCTTTCCCATTTTTACATGCTGCTCGCCGTCCTCACCGAGTTGACTAGATTCGACGGTTATCGTGAATATCGCGTGAGAGCGGGAACTCGATACATTCATTGCAGTTGCTCCGACGACACCTGGAAATTGAAAGACGTGGTGAAATAATGAAATTTTAGATAAAAATCTTCATACAAAAAAATTGTATCGTGTAATTCCTCGTATATAATGACGAACTTACGATTCTTATTTCCAATGGTCATTATCTTATCCAAGTCATCCGCATTGTTTACAACGTATACACTAAGATCTTTGACAAAAACTCCAATGTCCGGCCTCTCTTTCACTTCCAAACGGGTGTTTTGATCTTTTCCTAACAAATCTCTCACCTCTTCATTGTAAATCTCCAGATAGTTTGCTCGAACCAGAAACCTTTGGGTACACAGATTTTTCATTTCACATGTGATATATTGCAATGTGATAATGTTTACACATGCTATATTGTGGTTCATATCTGTATTGTTATACGAACTGTTAAAATTGTAAATGTAAAAGGGTTCGTAAATAAACATAAATAAATAAATAAATAAATAAATAAATTGCGAAACAAGAACTCTGGACTGTGAGATTGGCACTAGCCAATCAAATAATTAATTACTTTCAGATGTTAATTTGTACCCTGTTTTTGCATTTTCTTGCATCTATGCATCCAATAAATATTATTATTATCATTATGATAAATAAATAAATACTGAAAAAACAATTCATTTGGTAATTGTACGGTGATTGCCAAATAAATTGCCCAGTGGAAAAGTAATCATTGCTTTGTCGGTAAACGACCAAAAATATCTCAGAAACAATTGGCCAAGCTTAGATAAGTCTACCAGTTAACGACCATGGCCGATTGGCTCGTGTTGCAGTTTGCAAATTTCAAATCATCGGATCCATTGATCATAATCGCCGTTTTGAGTACTCACTTCTGATTATCGTGCGCTTTCGCTATGTGTCCGAATATCTGCGCGAAAGTGTTAGGAATGATTCCGCGCAGCTGTGGCGAAGTCTTTGCTCCGGACATGGTGAACGTTTTTCCCGTACCCGTTTGCCCGTACGCGAATATCGTTCCGTTGTATCCTTGCAAAACCTTGTCGACGATCGGCCTTGCCGTCTCATTGTAGATATCGACTTGCGTCGAGTCCGTGTCAAAAACAGCATCAAACGAAAAGACCTTCGGCGGTTCGCCCTGCGCAGCGTTCGGATTCTCAACCGTTATCTCGCTGTTCAACGTGTCGACTCTGATGACGTTCTTGCTGTGTCCGTCCAGCTCTTTTCCATTGAGCGGACGAACGCGAACGACCACTCGAACATTTTCAATTTCTCCAAGCTCCGTCGCGTTGTCCTAAAAATTTTTTTTTTTAACAATTACTTTCGTCCATTCGATTGTTCGTATTTTTGGTATAAAAAAAAAGAATTCAATATCGTCAGACAAGTGTTTCGATAGAACGCTTACTCGAGAACATTCGAGATTTGACACAAATTTGACGTTCGGTGATTCACGGTCAAAGACAATTCTACGTCTCGTTTGACAAATATTAATAGCAAGGACGAAATAGTCTGTGAAAAAAATAAATAAATAAATCAATACTCACTCCCGGTCCTGGCATCGTTCGATTTGACTAGAAATTCATGTGAAAAACGCATTCACTGCATAATAACGTCGTGGTAACGACTACGAGTCACCACTTAGCAGACAAGCCCGTAAACAAACGGATCGATCTCGTGTGTTCTGGTCACGGAGGAGCATAATCCACCAGCATATCCACTGAACGCGGCGTGCGGTGCGTCAACAAAAAAAAGTAGCCAATGGGAGAGCCGTGCCAACGGGCGACGGTGTGACACAGAAGTGGCTGAAAACGAAACTTTTATCGCGACCCAATCTCCTTCGTTCGAACTCACTCTGAAGCACGCAGCTGCTCGGAAATAATTGTAAATTATTAAGGTGAAGTGAAAGTCACGTGACGGCGCCCGAAGTGTGAGAGAGATAGCGGCATTCGTCTTACAGCGGAGCGAGAGAGAGAGAGAGCGATTGAGAACGTGTTTCACTTCACCTTAAGGGGAGGTGAAATATCGCGGTCGGTAATGAAAACTGTAATGAACTTTTCTCAAGTGTACTAATTTTTTTGGGGAAAAAGCAGATTCGGGCCGGATGCGCACGGTAATTTCGCATCGAGCCCGAATTCATTCTTTTCTCAAAAAAATTAGCACCATTGAATAAAGTTTATTTGAAAATATGACCCTGAAGATATCTGCATCAGACAAAATTTCATCTTTAGCACGCCATAACTTCCGTATTTTTCATCGTAGAGACTTTTCTTTGGGCTCGTTTTCTTTGTTATAACATTCTCTAAATGTGCATTTTTTCCTTTTTTTTTTTTGAGGCAGGGCGTTGAAAACAAATCTTTAGCACGCCGTAACTCCCGTATTTTTCATCGTACATCACCGGACGCGGTATTGATCAAAAACGGCATTTAGTAGAGTTTTTGTTACCGATGGCGGTATTTAACACCACCTTAACGCTATGTGCTGAAGACTCTGTCGGTAACAAATCGGTTTCCCGATTTTCTCCGCGACTATTAATATTTCGGTCAGAAGCAAATTAGGTTTTCATGCATCTATGTACAGCCCTCGAGAACCTAATTTGCTTCTCTGTTTAAAATAACAGTAGTCGCGCAGAAAACAGGGAAAAAGATTTACTGTTACTTCGGGGTTTACTGCTAACTTCCGGTCACGCATGTTGAAGGGCAGACACCGCTATTCGCGAAGAAAAAAAAAAAGACGTTCGTTTTTATTTTTTGACAGGTAAACTTTTTGTCCGTCATCGGAATTTTTAGATTTCATCGTACAGTCGAAACATAACCAGGAGGACACTATGTCGATTAGTGAGTTGAGATAATAAAAAAAAACTTCAAGTGCAATTACGAATGACTCGTTAGAATCTGGCTCTAGGCTTTCCGCCGGTCAGCGATCCCAACTGTCTCGCCCTTCCCTCCTCAAGTCGCCAAGAACTGGATCAGCGACACGCGCCGCGGGGGGTAGCTCTGTGTCACTTTTATGGGCGAACAGAGTCAGTGCTGCATTTAGGATTGGCAAAGGTGGTTTTAAGGTAAAAAACGAAAACTCCAAGACCATTTGAAACACCCGGGCTCAGTCGGTATCAAAAACTGTAATAAACTTTTCTCACGGGTTTTCGCATGTACGGTAAAAAAAAGTCTCATCTCGGCTTTCAATAAAACTTTTCTCTTGACCGCGTCAGAATCTGGGAGGAAAGTTGATTACAGATTTTGATACCGACTGAGCACGGAACCGGGGCGGGGGGGGGGGGGGGGGGGAAGGGGGTTCACATGTTTTACTATGTTTTCTATTATGAACAGGTTCCGCGGTACCAGAACACTTACAGACTCGTTCCAAACCATCGATTCAATCACGAAATTGTCGATAAGATTTTGGAGAATGTTATGAATGAAACGCTTACAGGAATCAAGTACGATTCAGAAATCTGCCTGAAACTCTGTCAAGAAATGTCCAAAACAGTCCGCAGTCGAATATACAAAAAAGATTTTGATCGGTGAACTTGGATTCTTTATCGACCGAGCTTAAGCGCGTGTGAAAGTTCTTCGAGGGTAAAACCAGTTAGCTATAATTGGAAATATTCATAAGGATTCTATCGCATTGCTGTTTGAAAAAACCCAAAAAAATATTACAACTTATTTCGTGCATGGATTGATCTGTTCGACAGTTTACAACACAAATGGACAGACATTTTTTTAAAATCAATCGAGAAAATAATGCGGATTTGTTATGGGAGGTAACTGTTTTACCGTCGAAGATAATCACAGCTTTGTAAGGAGGTTGAAAGTTGTTAGAATGTGCGCTCAGTTTTTCCACTTGCTTTTATAAACAGTTAAAGGATAATCGACATTCATGAAACGTGAATCATTTGTTATTCCTGTTCCATCAAATTACCAATGATAAAAAGAAATGAGCTGTTTCAGAAAAAATGCGGATTGCATCATCGAGTCTTTTTCAAATTGCTTAATTCTAGTAAATTCCAGCTTCCTCAATTTACGTCCTGTGCGTTACGAGCCTCTTGTATGCAATATCTATTGTATCCAATAGCTACAAGTACGTCGTGACTTTTACGATTTTTGAGAAAACTGGACAAGCTATAAACCTCGCAATGGGTCGGCTGTGGGACGTTGAAAGGGACACGTACAGCACGCACACCTTCGAAAATACAGAACTTATTGCGATCGGTACTGTATTCGGTATCTACTACGAATAGCTAATGGGCTCAATAGACGCGTAGTAAAAACTTATAAAAATAATTTGTCAATTATTATATACGTGCAATAAAAAAATTTCAATAAATTTATATCGAGTGATCATAAGCCTATTAATTGGAATTTAAATTTTATCCCGTCCTGGCAGGATCTATCAGAGAGCGTAAACTTGCTGCATCCGTTTTCACACACTTCACAACGCGCCAAAAGTGAAAATACTATTGTGTTTGAAATATAGAATTTATTGACGATTGCAGTAGTATAGAAAAATTTATGTAGGCTAGCATTATTTCCCTCTTCGATGCTCAAGTCTTGGTCGTCCTTTCTTCGCCGCTGGTTTATCTTTTCCCTTATTCAATAAAGGATGTATTTCTGGAGACCGAAAGAAAAAAATATTAATTTTAAAGACCGAAAAATTTGATCAATTTTACTGAATGATTTATGAAAGACTTTACCATCATTCGGAGCATCCGGCAAATTTATGTTATGCGATCGATGTTTCTTTACCGGTGGCTCGTGCGAGGCCGATTGATTCTCTTCGGACTCTTCGACGTCCGGCGAAATAGGTAAAAATTGTAATGATCCGATGTCTTCGGTCTCCTCGTCGGAACTGCAGAACGCCGCTACCCTATCGATGGCCGCAACGTCGACCTCGACCTCTTCGTCTTGAGCCTCCTCGCCCTGAACCACGGATTTATCTTCGTCGCTCAAGTCAAATTCGCTTTCTCTTTCCTCGTACTCCACGTTCTCGTCGAGCTCTTTGAAATCCGGGGCGAAAGCCGACCAATTCTCAACTTGATTTTGCGCCCAAATTGACACCACACCCGATGATATTGAGGCGATTATGGGCCTAACTGGATGCCACTGAAAATGATATATATCATTTAATAAAAATCGTATTTTTTCACAATAAATAAATAAATAAATAAAGTTAGGTTTCCGGGAGATTTGTTGAACAATTTAATATTTCCTCAATCTGTTAATAAAATTTTCGAATTATTATTATGCAAAATTAATCTTTTCAGCACCTTCAATATGCTTGATTTTTTGCGGATTTTTATATGAACCAGAAGAGATTGCAATTCCCTCTCATTTCTCTGAAACTTATGCGAAATTCGCAACGACTGCCTTAATTGCTTCACGAAGCTCATCGCATGACTCACCACGACATCGAGAAGAAGCTCCCCTTTGGTGCCGTGCAAAATCTTCACCAAATTGCCGATACTCTTTTCCCAAACGTACAAGGCGTGTTGCCTCGCCGAACCGGCGCAAACGTACTCGCCGTCGCCGGAGAAACAGCATTTTTTCCACATAGTCTTGTTAACGAGATCCTGCAATTTCTGAATGGGCTCCGGTTCGCCGTCTTTGCCGCAGGCTAATATCTCGGTGCTGTCGTAGACTCTTATGACTCTGTCGGACGTATTGATGAGAAAGCAGGAACCGCGGCGTGCGAATTCGATGCTCTTAACGGCGGTGTTGCTCGCCGTTCCTTGCGATATTTTGTAGGAGGCTTTGACGGCCAACGTTTCGGAGTCGAGGACCAATATTCGACCTCGAGCGTTTCCGGTGAAGACGTAGCGGCCTCGGCGGTCGAACGACGCTACAATGTTTAAGTCACTCTGAAATTAAAAGCCAGATATTATTGTAACGGTGCGATAAGATTGCGGATATTGAACGAAGAATTACGAACATCCTCGTCGAGCGGAATAATTCTGTGACTGCCCTCGATATCCACCATGACCGCTGCATGCCTCATTGGACAAACGAGAAACTTGTTGGGATTTCTCGGATGAAATTGTACTTTCAGTATCGGCGATGGAAATCTGTATTTTTGGTCGCATTCGCCCAAGAGCACATCCCATATGCAGACGTTGTTGTCCGTCGATGCGCTGAGCAGTTTGTGCCCATTTCTGGACCAGCTGTAGTGCAAATATAAACGTTAACACGAAACATACTCGCGTACGGTAAAAGCCTCGATTAAACATTTCCGATAATTATTATTATTATTAAACTTTACAGAAAAGAAGTACAAGACTTATAAAATCTGCATCTAATTAACTGAATAATTTTCTTTTTTAATCAATTTCGCGTCTCCATATATAATTTCATGCGCCCATATATAATTTTCATATATAATTTTCATATATAATTGTTTTTGAATAGTGAGATTAAAATAAATGATGGATTTATTTTCTAATGATGGCTTTACTTACTTGCTAATGATGGAACTTAATTACTTCATTTAGAAAATGTCTATGACCTTTGTGAATTGCAATCACCACTCTTATCAGTTGGAATGGTGTAGAACAATTGTTTATCAATTAATTGAACCAATGGATGATGAAACGTTGAATTATAATGATTTATTGATCAATGCAAATGCTTAACGAAGGAGCAACACGTCTAACGGTCTCAGAATCCTGAGACAAACTATTGGCGTTGAATTTAATTTAGTTTCCCTGTGCCCTGGGCGAATGTTAGTGTTTCCAAGTCATCAAAGTTGGATCGCAGACATAATTGGCTCAGAAATTGCTCCGATTACCAGACTTCTTAGGGATTTGGTTCAGAGGTCGCTTTTGGAAAACTGCCTTTTCGCCTCCCTATTTATTCCTATTTTTATGCTTCACCAGCGACCCGGTCGTCCACCTTACACTTACGTATTTGATACATTTTTTTCATAGTCAGTTTTGCCATTTTCATTTCTCGCTCACCTCAACGAACACACAGGATGCACGTGCGCGCTGATGATCTTTGCGATGCCTCTTGTCAAAAAATCCCAGATTACGATTCTACCGTCGTTACATCCGACGGCTAACAAAGTTCCTCTCTTGTTGAAAGTGCACGTAACGGCTAGCGATATGCAGTCCAAAGTTCCATCGAATTCCTCGGATAAAAAAATAAAACAAACGTAAATAAAGAAATTGTTTCGCTACACTGAGGTTATCTCGTGTTTGGAAAGAAGTTGGTTAGTTACCTCTGGATAGTTCTGGCCGAACGATTCTTTCGAGGAAAAAAACGTAAATCTTTAATTAAGCAAGGCACACTTTGTTGTTAATATCTTTCTGACTTACCGAGTAATTCCAAATTCATTATTATTCGATGGGATTCAGTGGTACATTTTATATTTTGAATGTAACAAATGTGTCAAAATATTGAGCTGTCCTTGTCGCGACGTGTGCTGCCATCTGCGCGAATCGTCTTTTATACATCTCGTTCCCGGAGTGCGCGCTGACCGATCGACGATCAGGCTAGAAAAGTCTATAATCGATTGCGCGAATTGTAGACACGCTAATGATTTTTATGACAAAAATTACAGATTTTTTAATCGAATAATGTTGCTGATATCTCTCGGTGCATGTTGAAATTTGTAAAGGGGTCGGAATAGGAAAAAAAAATCGTATTCCGAAGTTTGGATTTTCTTTTTAAGGTGAAGTGAAAGTCACGTGACGGGGCCATGAGTGTGAGAGAGATAGTTGCAATTTTCAAATAATTCGAGCCGTATGCGAAATTGCCGTGTGCATCCGGGTCGAATTCGCTTTTTCCTCCAAAAAATTAGGACCCTTGAGAAATGTTCATTACAGTTTTCATTACCGACCGCGATATTTCACTTTCCCTTAAAAGCATAAAAAAATAGCTCCCTGCCCGTCCAGCCCGCGCTCAGTCGGTATCAAAAACTGTAATGAACTTTTCTCATGGGTTCTCGCATCCACGAGCAAAAGAAAAGTTTCATCGAAAGCCGAGATGACATCCGCATTCGACGTAACTTTTATTTCGACCGTACATACGAAAACCCGTGAGAAAAGTTGATTACAGTTTTTGATACCGACTGAGTCCGGGACGGACGCAGACGGAGGTGTTCCATACAATCTTAAGTTGTTTTGAAATACCACCAGCGGTAACAAAAACTGTACTGAATGCCGTTTTGAAATCGCAGTCCGCTGACGAGAAAGAAAATTGTCTTTCCCTGGAGAATCGGCAGACGCAGCTGCAGAAAATTTCGTTTTTTTCTCGGCGGTTTATCTGTGGTCTCAAAACAGCATTCAGTACAGTTTTTATTACCGACTCTACGCGGTGTTATAACACATTACCTCAAGGTAATGTGAAATGCCGCCTCCGGTAACAAAAGCCGTACTAAATCCCCGTTTTAAGACCGCAGTCTGACGACGAAAAAGAAAATTGTCTTTCCCTGGGGAATCGACAGACGCACTGAAGGACAATTTTCTTTTTTCTCCGCGGTCCCAAAACGACATTGAGTAAAGTTTTTGTTACGAACTGGGCGCGGAGAAAATAGGCGTGAGGTTTACCACATCACCTTAAGGCCATGTGAAAGATGTACCACGTGACATATGAGATGAATTTTTCAAATCAATGCCATTTAAGACCATATGAAACACCCCCCTCCCCGTCCATCCCGGGCTCAGTCGGTATCAGAAACTGTAATCAACTTTTCTCACTGGATCTCGCATATACGGTCAAAAGAAAAGTCTCATGGGAAAACGAAATGATATCCGCTTCCGATGAGACTTTTCTTTTGACCGTATATGCCAGAATCCATGAGAAAAGTTGATTACAGTTTTTATTACCGACCGCGGTATTGCACATGCTCTTAAAACCGATTGACGTTTCGGATAAAACGAAAGCATCATCGGATGCGGTATTAAATGTACGTCCGCTAATGCTTTGCTTTTTCCCCGAAAAGCCTGCGGTCTCAGAATCGCATTCATTACAGATTTTGGTTACCGACTGAGTCGGTTCACGTGTTCTTAAGACCTTAAGCTATTCCACGCTACCCGATTTCTCGTACTCGAATGAAAACCACAAAATTTAACAATTAACCACAGAAGAATATAGAGCTAGTTTGAAATTTGCAAGACCATGCACGGTACGGTCTCGCTAAGCGCGGCATTCTCGTTGTACAGTATAGTGTAAAGTATATACAGGGAGTGCATTGTTACGATCGTCAGCTGCTCCGCTCGAAACAAGGGGGGGCACAAACGATGGGGCTGGGGTTCGACGAGCCCGGAGGAAACAAGTAAGGGACGAACGTGACTCTGGAGTGGGGCTGCTCGCTCGAATGCCTATTGTGTAATGAGCGAAAAAAAATTCTCTCAGCCCTGCTGCTTTCTCAAATTGGTCGTTATTTTGTTTTTTTTTTATTTTAACAATGTTTTTAAAAAATCCTTTTATCAATTTTGATTATCGTTAGATCCAATTACTCGAGGTGTTTTTCCTTTACGAACACCTTTCTAAACAGAATTAAATTGGCCAATGTTTGTCCAAAGCATTTTCATTCACTTACTTTATTTACATTCCGTGACTTGACATAGTAATAAAAAAAATCCTCTCAGCCCTGCCGTTTTCTCAAATTGGTCGTTATTTATTTTTTACATTTCATTTACATTTTACATTTACATTTTACAACAATGTTTTTTTTTAAATACTTTTATCGGTTTTGTTTATCTTAAGATCCAATTACTAGAGGCGTTTTAACTTTGCAAACAGCTTTGAGGACAGAATTAAATCGGTCAATGTTTGACCGAAACATTTTCATTCACTTACTTTATTTACATTCCGTGACTTGACACAGTTCTGCACTATGCATACGTCTGTCGTGTGTCTGTGAGACATTAATGACTTGTCACATTCGTACCGGTTACAATAGCGGAAAATTGTATTTACAGTTTCCGTAATAGCAGCTTTACTGCACAAGAATGACGTAACTCTGTACGAGTCCTCTGTGTGTAAATGTTACGGAAATGTCGGTTACAACGCTCCATAAAGATAATTCATATTCATGGAGGAGATTTAAACATAATAACTTTGCCGAGCAAACCGGTGTTTAGAAAGGGGCATTCTACCTACTCGATCCGGTGCAGAGTTTGCAGTTTGGAGACACCTCGCTAAACGTCCTTAAGTTTACGAACAATATTCTTAGACGGGTATGATATTTGCACCGTCTTTCCGAGCGAGCACGCTTATTAAATCTTTCAATATTTGTGTGAGGTTTACATTAAGGGGACGGTAAACACGTACGCGTGCCACAGAAAAAAAACAAAATGTTGAAATCATTTTTCTCCGAAACGATTCTATGAAATGAAAAACCATTTCGGAGAAAAATGGATTCAAAATATTTTGAGTTTATGTTGGTCTTCAGCCCCACCGTAAGGTGCAGCATTGATGACATCGTATTCATGACTTTGACTTTGAAAGAGTTCTTTATTTATGATAATCTGGTACAAAAGATTGTTATGTTTCACATTTTCTTTTTACTTTACTTTCTATACTATATCTATCCTAAGTCAAACATAACCAGCAAGCTTATATATTTTGTGCTTTAATATTTATTTTCTGGAGCTGTTTCACCAGTTGATATCGCTGGTGTGGGTAGAGATTTTAAAATAATCCCATATCGTATTCATGGACGAACGGATAGTGGCTTTATAGCGGTGGCAGCGACCTTTCGCTTGCGGGAAACGCTTCGGCAGTCGGCCACCTAGCGGCCAGAATCCGAACCCAACTTATAGTAAGTCCGCGAGGTAAGACACCTGCGGATGGAAAAAGCAACGCATTTTTGCAACTATAAAGCAATAGTTGCCATTCAGGTTCCTGGGAGTTAGTTTTATTTTTTACGGAAGAGGAACCGTGGCTTCTTGGTCGGTAACAGAAAAGAACGGTTCTCCGATCCGCTAGAGAATTTTTCTCGACTGCAATAGCATACGAATGATTACTGTTGGTGTACAAGTCAATGTACCAATGATCGAGGGCAGCCAGATGAATCCTAGCGTGCATTCACCGCATACTTTTACGCACAGTAGTTGTTGGAACGCCATCGACGGATCATGGGAGCTCGCAGAGAAATCGAGACACGCCGTAATGCACACGTAACCCGATATCTCGTATACATCAGTCATCGGTTGTCGTCGTGTGTACGACGAGTCGCCAATATAATCACGTTCGAAGTATCCGCAGGTTGACCGCGAAAGTATTAATCTCGCGATGAGGTCCACCAGGATGTCGACGACTTCACCCACTGTCATTACTTGTATATCCGCAAAAGTTGGTACCATCGAAGATTTACTACTCGAAAAATATAAAACATTTTTTTAAAAGTGTTTTGCCAACAAAAAGACGTTCACATTATTAGTCGAGGTTCGAAAACCTTGCCATAACAAATTAAATAAATATAACATACAGCACGAAATATTTTGATATCATTTTAGAAATATTTTCAATCTCTCAAATCTTACGACATATTTCTGAAATGTATGAAAATAATATTTTTAAACGTTCTATAAAAATACTCCAAGGAAACATTTCTTAAATATTTCGGAAGCACACATAATCTTTCAACATATCTGAAATATTTCTGAAATATTTTTAGTTTACAACGGCAATAACAGACAATAGAAAAAAGTTCATAGTAACAGACGAACATCATCGTGCCTGCTCTCTATTCCTCCCGCGATCTCTGCGTACGTGGTAACGAATCAATGATAAATTATCCCGACGATTATCGGGGACGGGCCGTACGTGTGGAAATTATCGTTTCCTCTTCCTCATCGCCAGCTTCTTCGTTCGTACACAAACTCATCGGTCAACGGACGCTCCTCCAGGCTTTCGAGTCCTCGCGTTTGTATGCATCCTCCACGTAGCTTCTTTTGCAGTTCGTGTCTACAACTGCTAAGCCTTTGACTATATATGTATATATCTACGTACTAAATATGTATATTTTACGTGATATATTATATAGAAGCAGATCAATAAGTGGAAACTTAATTTCTATGAACTCTAATAATAATAATAATCATAATCATAATAATAATAATAATAATAATAATAATAATAATAATAACAATAACAATAATAATAATAATAATAATAATAATAATAATAATAATAATAATAATAATAATAATAATAATAATAATATCGACGGCTAAAAAACAAAAGGGCGTATTTCTCGCCACTTTACATGTAAAACAAGGCGATGCGTCCTTTCGTTTCTTAGCAGTCGATATAGTATGTATATGTCTCGTCGTCCTAGCGTTTGTATGCATCCTCTACGTAGCTTCTTTTAGAGTTCGTGTGTGCAACTACTTTGTTTGCCTTTGACTATATATGTACGCATCGACTGCTACGAAGCAAAAGGGCGTATCTCTCATAAATTCAACATGTAGAACTATGTACGATGCGTCCTTTTGTTACTTAGCAGTCGGTATATGTGGATGGCTCTTCGTCCCCGCGCTTTCTTCTCGCTCCCTGTGCCAACATTGTCGGACTATAGTGCGCTACTACAGCCTACCACGCTATAGCATACTACACTGCGCCACACTACACTGTACACTATACTACATTGCTCTCGCATCGCATTCAATAGTCCCTCGCACGCATCCCCTGCGCACCCTATTCCGTATTCATTCAGCCTCGTCGCTTCGCTGACGCGACTCTCCTTGTATCACGTATCGTTGTCGTCCGTTGCCCGGACGAGCAGATTGGACCGAAGAAGCTCAAATGGACGTAGGGAACGGTGCGAGAGAAAAGAAGTACATCGTATACCTATATTGGAAGGAAAACAATTATTATGCATGCAATAAATCGTCAATGGCATATTTCGGACCAATCGATCCATTGAAAATTACAACGATTATAATTTACTTTGCTTTAGATTCGGGCGTGTAATATGACGATGTTTATGCGTAGGGCCGAATGACGAATCTTGAATTAGAGCGGTTGCCGCGGAAGCACCAATTAGAATGACACACCAATCTATAAGGAATATGTCTGCCAGGAGTTTAAGACAGTTGAATGAATTATTGCTTGTCCGCGACGGCAGTCGAACGAAAACAGCAACAAATTAACAGACTTATACTTAAGTCAGAACTTGAGTCAGAACTTAAGTTCATATATTATTATTATTATTATTATTATTATTATTATTATTATTATTATTATTATTATTATTATTATTATTATTATTATTATTATTATTATTATTATTATTATTATTATTATTATTATTATTATTATTATTTATTGCACCTGAGGCTCTAGGACTAAGTCCCCTGAGAGCCGACACCAAAATACATAAACACACATAGAAGAGGCAGTACAGGAAATAAACATGTGCATCTTAAGTAGAGTCCTAATCGACCGATATATATTAGATACGAGTTCGGTTGTGTCCGGTTTCCACTTAAGTCTTAAGCGAACTTGATTTCAGGGTTTTATTTAACCTCCAAGCTGGAGATCCACCGTACAAACAGATCAACGAAATAGCTAAATTCAATAAGTTCATTAAGTAACTTTACGAGTTAGGTAAATTTTACTCAACGATTTTTTACAAAAAATTTTCCGATTTATTTCGCCGATTTGAATTTTTATTTTACAAGCATAGCTTTCTCTGTGAGGAAGCCAAAATCGTTCGAAGAATTTTCTCACGAAGAAAGCTATGCGCAAAATGATAAAAAAATACAAAGCCATGTGTAACTGTACTTCGCAACGTTTTTTGTTATTTTTACCGTCTATAGATAGATAGATAGATAGCGGGAATGCGATTGCTTTGATAAATCTCAAACTGTGCTATTGATGAATCTCAAAAATCGAGACGATCAGAAGCAACGTTACGCAGCCGATCCGAAACGCCGATACGTCGGTTCCTTGTCATTGCTTCGGAGTCAGAGCGAAGGGAGAAATCGACGAGCGTGTAGTACACGCTGCCAGAACGAGAAGAACATGCCGGAGTGAAATGTGACTTGTCCTCTCGTGAATGTGCCCCGTCCAACCGTCCGAGCGTTCCCGTCCCGGCTCTATCTCCCTCGCTCCCGAGAAGAGCCTCAGACTTCGAGAAGGGATAAGTCGGGTTCTGTTACTCGTTTCTCTTCTCCTCTGTAGTGGCAGGTCAGTGTTGTCCCGGTTGCAGCGGTGCACGGTTCCATACCTCTCCACGGGTTCACGGCGAACGCTTTTCTCGAACGTCGGCGGTTCAATAAAATATCGTTACGTGTCGATTTATTGGAGCAGTGGAAACGTGGATTATTCCGGTGCATCGATTGGTGGAATTTTGGAAATGTGAGTGCGATGTGAGTGAACTTTGGAGCAGTAGGTAGGTTCATCACAAATCGTAACTTGTTATTTAATATTATTTATTATTAAACAAATTTTTTTATTATTTATTATAATTTTTTTATTTTTTATGGTTATTTATTATTATTTATTATTATGGGACGAGTCCAATTACGAGTCGGTCGGGAATTCCCGTCAACCGAAATGACACAAAACGCGTGACCAGACGCCTGAAACAATAAATAAGCGGAGTCAAGTGTTACAAGCATAATTAATCGTTAACCGTAGAGAGAACTCAATATTAATGAGAACTTAATCAATAACTAACGATTGATAGTTAATCACTGAGAACGCTAAGAAAGCAGCCCTACGGGAATAACGCAAAGTAATAACTATTAATTCGCGTTTATTATTATTATATTAAATCATGTTTAAATTTGAAGCTGTGATAAACAATATCCCGAATTTCGAAGACGTTTTTAGGATAGCAATTTTAATACTGTTGAAAATCATTCGAAATCCTCTAACTGAACAATTTGTTTGTTGTTTCAACTTTTCGTAAAAATCGATGGAATATTTATAATGAAACGGTTTCGACAATCAAAAGCTCGAAGCATAAATTTATGGTGAAGTAGAAATTCATTCCATAGTCGTTTCAGCTTATAATGAATAAGCGCCAATTTAGGGTAAAAGTGGGGAATATGGCCCGGTCCATATATCATTGATTTACGTGTTAATCGAGGTGGGCCATATTCACCACTTTTACCCTATTTCGATTTCGCATTTCCCAAAAAGAATTCATTTTCAATAGACGTAAAAAAAAAGAATCGAGGCTTATATTAGGTTAAATCTTACAAGTAGTTCGGCTGCAGTAAAATTAGAGAATTTAATTTGATTATTATCAGTTAACAACAAAAGTCACCATCCGGTGATTCAATTGATACGAAAGGCCGTTCAAGGTGGTGAGACATATTAAATAAATATGGAGTTTCTTCTCACGATGCAATAATTGCGGGGTTGAAGTATTAAAAAAAAAAAAAAAAAAAAAAAACAAGCATGCCGAGTCTGTTGCCTGCGTTGCAATGCCGCACAATAATAAACGTGCGCTTTCGTGACTCCTTCACTAGACATCTGCTCATCAAGGTACGTCGGCGCGCGCACGCACGCGGTCCGCCAGCGGCGCGTGAATGAAGTTTGCGTTTCCCGCGTGTGCGAACCCTCTCGGGCCTCAATGATCATCGTATGGCGAGCCTGTGGAGTGTTTGCACGCGGGGGATTGAGGAATGCTGCGAATGCATGGAATACTTGTATTTAAAACGGGATTCAGCTGATGGGGATTGTGCACAAGAATGCAAGTTGAAAATATTGTTGCAGAGGAAAGTAAGATGCAATTTTAACGAAGTCGTGTGCGATGAAGAGGTTACGAGTATGGAGCTATAATTGCTGAGTAAGCAACGAAACTTACCATGTGGCACCAAATATTTTCAAGACATTTTAGAAATATTTCAGAAATATTTCAGAAATATTTCAGAAATATTTCAGAAATATACAAAATCTTTCGATACATCTGAAATATTTCTGAAAATTTTTTTTTTAATGAAAATGTGGACTGAACTTTTCACGTTTTAAAAATATTTTGAAATGTTGCCAAAATATTTATTAGATATCGCTGTGTTGCCAACATACAAATGTTTTAAAAACATTGTTCCGAAACATTACAATGTAAGATTTATGAGCGGACAGAAAAATATTTTCAAAATGTTTCACAAATATTTTTGAGTATTGGTAAAATATTTTCAATATTTCAAAAATGTTTCCGTGCTCTGTGTGTTGATAATGTATCTTGTTGAAAAGTATCTTGGAACATGAAACATTAACCCGACAACCACCATGGAGCTTGTTTAAACCCAAGAAGACATAGCGGTATGATTTTCACATCACATTTAAAAACCGATGTTATTAACATTCTCATGTTAATACGTGAAAATGTTAATACACGACATGAACAAATTGCACTGCGACACCTGGCGACAATTTACTTAGGCTAGGCAAGAATTGCAGACTAGCGTGCCTAACCCTTACAAGTCCATAAATTTTCCGTGCGCCTTTCGTTGCGTTACCAATTCAGGACATGCATTACTTACGGATAGTAGTGTTGCTTACCCTATACAGAAGTAGAGCTTGGAACACCACGCACACTTTTGCACTTCGGTCGTCGTCGTTGCGTTACCTTCCCCGAATCAATATTTATTGGCTTTTTCACAATGAAATCGATACCATAGGATGTAAGCACCACATACAGTAGAACGTCGTTTATCCGAGGTGATGTGAAAATCGATCTGTTTTTTTTTGGACCAAATTCTTATGCTTGTGCCTTAACGTCTGCTGGAACGATGTGAATAGAACTGGTATAGGAAAACAAACCGGGAATTAATTAAGTGCAATGTACAACAACTTCACAGCCGGAACAACGCACCCAGGCAAGTGCCCTACTTCATGTTGAAATTCGACCGGTTTTTATTTGGATCAAATCCTCAAGTCTCCTGGACGGTCCGAATGGAGCTGGTATAGGGAAACAAACCGGGTCTTAAGAAACAACGCACTCAGACAAGTGCCCTACTTCGTTTCCGCAGGAATTGCTATCTGGGTCGTTGTTAAAACAACCTGCGAGAGAACCACCGCTAGCAACCGACCAGCAGTACGAATAAGTCAGTCCACATTCCCAACAGGCGTAGAGTTTTAGTTTACAAAATCGTAAATCACTTCAGTCCAGAAGAGCGAAAGTCGCGTGAGTGGAAAAAGTACAAGTTGAAAATCGACCTGTTTTTTTGGCCCAAATCTTTATGCTCATGCCTCAATGTCTCCTGGACGATCCGAATAGAGCTGCTATAGGAAAACAAACCAAGCATTAATGAAGTGAAATATACAATAACTTCACAGCGAAACAACGCACGCAGACAAGTGCACTACTTCGTTTCCGCAGGAATTACTATCTGGGTCATTGTTCAAACAACCTGCAGAAAATCTCCGGCAGCAACCGAGCATAAGTACGAATTAGTCAGTACGAATTCCCCAGAACTGTAGAGTTTTAGCCTATAAAGTTGCAAATCAACTTAGTTCAGAACAGCGAAGCTCGCGTGAGTGGAAAAAGTAGATGTTGAAAATGTACCTGTTTTTTGGACCTAATCCTGTCTCAATAGAGCTGCTATAGGAAAACAAACCGGACATTAATGAAGTGCAA
Source organism: Ichneumon xanthorius (assembly GCA_917499995.1). Classification (NCBI taxonomy): domain Eukaryota; kingdom Metazoa; phylum Arthropoda; class Insecta; order Hymenoptera; family Ichneumonidae; genus Ichneumon; species Ichneumon xanthorius. Next base: position 9,778,811 of record OU824205.1, on the reverse strand, counting down.
AGTACAATAACGTCACAGCCGGAAGAACGCACTCAGGCAAGTGCCCTACTTCGTTTCCGCAGGAACTGCTATCGGGGTCGTTGTTAAAACAAACTCCCAGAGAATCATCGGCAGCAACCGACCACGGGTACGAATTAGTCAGTACGAATTACACTACAGCCCAGAGCCGTAGAGTTTTACTCTACAAAATCGTAAATTACCTCAGTTCAGAAGAGCGTAGGTCGCGAGAGTGGAAAAAGTACATGTTGAAAATGTACCTGTTTTTTTGGACCTAATCCTGTCTCGATAGAGCTTCTATAGGAAAACAAACCGGACATTAATGAAGTGCAAAGTACAATAACGTCGCAGCCGGAAGAACGCACTCAGGCAAGTGCCCCACTTCGTTTCCGCAGGGACTGCTATCTGGGTCGTTGTTAAAACAACCTGCAGAAAATCTCCGGCAGCAACCGAGCATAAGTACGAATTAGTCAGTACGAATTCCCCACAGTTTTAATCTATAAAGTCGCAAATCACCCTATTCCAGAACAGCAAAGGTCGCGTGAGTGGAAAAAGTACATCTTCAAAATGTACCTGTTTTTTGGACCCAATCCTGTTTCAATAGAGCTGCTATAGGAAAACAAACCCGACATTAATGAAGTGCAATGTACAATAACGTCACAGCCGGAACAGCGCACTCAGGCAAGTGCCCCACTTCGTTTCCGCAGGGACTGCTATCTGGGTCGTTGTTAAAACAACCTCCCAGAGAATCATCATCAGCAACCGACCACGCGTACGAATTAGTCAGTACGAATTACACTACAGCCCAGAGCCGTAGAGTTTTACTCTACAAAATCGTAAATCGCCTCAGTCCAGAAGAGCGAAGGTCGCGAGAGTGGAAAAAGTACACCTGCGGAATAAACACGCTCGGCGCGAGCCTCCACGCGGTCACTGTACCTGCATGAACCCATACGGGAGTTCGTTCCTGTAAAAGCAAACCGTTTCTCTCGCAGAGGAGTGCCGCGCTCGCTCGTTCGCCGTCGGGCTGGTCGGGCACTTTTTTCCACCGAAGAAATTCTGTGAAATTGTCTCGGCTCTCGGGAGTCGTACCAGATGAGAAAAGGACCGGTGCGTGTACCTTGGCACCATAAACTGGGACTCGTTACGTTGTGGCGGTGGTTCGGCCGTTTCTCGGATCGGTCTCGAGGGCCTGCGGTGGCCGGCGCGGCCGGCAGAGGTCTCGCTCGCTCCGGAGACCTGCGGCAATGGCGACCACTGCCGTTGTATACTTTACAGTGCCTTGGGCGTCTCGTCGCAAGCACTCGCGGGTTCTTCATGACGCACGGGAACGAGTCGTGCGCGGTCCGCACCGTGCGTTAGACAGATGTTGGTTTCTGGTAGAGGAACAAAAAATATCGCCGACGAAGCGGTATACAGTCGGCGAGCGAGAGGACCAAGAGAGGCGAGAGACTGCGACTACGAAACTGGCAGCAGCGGCGAGGATTCCTGCCGGCTGCGTGTTTACTCCCGGCTTCGCTACTCGTACTTTGTAGCTAGCCTTACGCTGGCACCAGATTCGCACGTTTCCACTTTAGGACCTTTTGTTCTTAGTATGGATGCTCTTAGTATGGGTTATTCTTTCGGTCCTCGTGTATGTCGAGCTGTTTCTGCCCTAGAGATCTTAGGGTATCGAGGTGCTTCACGATTTTTTAACAAAGTAACCGGCGAAGCTTGTATTGAAAAGACCGACCGGTGACTGATGCGTGAGAACCGCGTTTTTTTTTTTTACTTGAGGCAATCCTTGCGAATAGTGTTCACTTCGCATAAGTTTCGGGTAAATGAGAGGGAATTGTAAACACTTCTCGATGGTATAAAAATCTGAAAAAAATCAAACATATTAAAGGTGCTGAGAAGGCTAATTTTGAATAATAATTATTCCAAAATGTTGTTGACTAAATTGTGAAAAATAAAATTGTACAACAAATCACCCGGAATCTCTCCTAACTTTTTTAAAAAATGAAAACGATTCATTCATTCTTCCGAATACGTATAAATTTTTTTATATTTCATGCAACACCATATGCAGTTCATGCTAATTGACACAATTTTAAGGTCATGTATCTCGGAATCCATGCGGGGAAAAAATTATTATAAATTAATTTTAAAAAGCTTTTCCGGTGCTTTATAACACTTGTGATTTTTAATTCAAAAAGTAGAAAAGTCGTTGCGTGACGTATTCTTTTAAGCCTGAAATAACGTTTATAGTAACGTTCTAGACAAAGTGGCGCGGTTAAGTGTGAACTTGGTTTCGAAGCGAAATTCAACCAAGTTGGAACCTAAACTTGAGCTCAATGTTGTAGAATTCCTGATGAAGATTCTCGATTCGGTGCTGGAGACCTTCCGAAGCTAATTGAAAAAAATGATGAGAATTGTAAAGTAGGTAAAGTCCCGTCGCTCAATCATTAACATACGCACGATAGGAGAGAGTATAGAAAGCTGTCGTCATAAAAGACCTCCACATGTGGGAACGAACATTGAATTTATATTCCTAATGAGGCGAGGAATAACTCGTGGAACCGAAGTTGGGAACGCGCTACTTTTGCCGTAAGTTTTTGGTGTTTCACTTCGGGTGGCTCAACGAATTATCGTTTTCGTCCTCACTGGGTCAGAGAAAAATAATAATTATTAAGCATGTAGTCCGCGAGGAAGAGTTCTCACGACGGCCGCGGTATTGGGAATATCGGACCCGTTGCACGCACAGTGCCGTTATACAACGGTGCATTGGATGCAGAGCCCAATGAGCGAGGCCAGCTGGCTCTACTATAGTGTCTCTACTATAGTACGGGATATGCTACGGAGGATCTGCAACCTTGACTCCATGATATATCGCCGGCATTGTCGTTTCGTTGAAAGAAATTTATTCTTTTCTCTCGCAAGCCTCTTTGTAACGAATTGTTGATCATAGTGATATGCAAAATAGCGGAGAAATTAAGCTCATTTTAACCCTTAGTCTGCCTAGGGGGGTCGTTTGCGTCCGAGCGAAAATCAAATGTCGAAAATCAAATGTAATAAAAAATATATTAAAAAATTAAATTGTTTATAATTTTATGATCGATACTTCAACTTAACGGTTTAAAGAAACTCCATGACTTTTTTCAGATTTTTAGCCCCACTTAAACAGGTTGACAAAACGTCAGGACGCCAACGACCCCCCTAGGTGCCAAAAAACCCTAGGCACACCAAGGGTTAATATTTTACAATTAGAAACAAATAAAAAGTTCTTGGATTAGAACTTTGCATGATAAGGAAAAATGACATGATATAAATGTGAAGAGATCGAATTGCATCGATTAACATGTTACATGGTCGAATAGCAAAGATATGGAGACGGTCACACGTAAAATATCCTAAAAATTGAAGATATTACCATTAGAGCCTTATAATTTTTCGTGATGCACAGATATGCTTCTATGCGAAATAATCTTCTGCCTCACTGCGAAAGTGTATAAATTTTGTAATACATGTTCATGGAGATTGTATACCGTATACACAATATATATGTTCTTTCAATAAGTTTTATGTTCATTTCGATTATTAGAAAAACAAAACGTGAAAAAAATAATTTAAAGAAACTATTCAGACATTAAAAACAAACTATTTTATGACAATCACAATCTGCTGGAATAGTATATAGATACAAACATTTTGAATCGAGAGTAAAGTTTTGTTAAATTTTTTAAACTCTGCTAATTGAAAAAGCAGAGTTTTTTCGTTCTCTATAATGCAGTGAGCAGCACATATGTAATTCGCCATTACCCATATAGAACGCAATATTTTGAAATGATTTTACACATATTTTCAATCTTTCAAATCTTACGAAATATTTCTGAAATATATGTAAATAATATTTAGAAATATTCTACAAAAATATTCCAACGTAACGTTTTTCAAATATTTCAGAAACATACTTCATCATTTAACACATCCGAAACGTTTCTGAAACATAGTGACACAAATTTTGAAATATTTTTAATTTCATGTTTCGCCGAAATATTTCTACGATCGTTTCCGTGTTTATGCGGATGGTATATGCAAATCGACCTGGTGATGCAATCTTTGACATTTCCCTGAAACGTTTAAAAAATATTTTGGAAACATTTCAATGTAAAATTTATGAGCGGACGAAAAAATATTTTATAATATTTGTAAAATATTTTCAATATTTCAAAAATATTTCCGTGCTATGTGGGTAGCCAATGTAATTTTACTCAAAAGTTCCCGGGCAATGTCGACGACCGCAAAACAACCCAAAACACGGCCGCTTGTTTCGTGCCGAAAATTAGCCGCACGAACAACCGCAAAACGACCAGCCTGGGAGACGGTGTGGTAGTTTTTTTCGATCAGCGATCGACAAACGACCGTGGAAAGCGCCAGACCCAAATTTGCCCTGGTCCATATTCATCACCTTTATTCTTCCCTATATTATTCGGTGCACTACAAACATAATTTTCGTGTGCGCAATTTATAACAATAAATTGCAGCACTGTGAAAAATGAATGAGTGACGTAACGTACGTAGGAGGGGGAAGTAATATTTGCTATATCAATAGACGTATCCTCGGTACGAGGTGTAACCAAGGTCGTGTACAAGGGGTTGGCGCAAGCGCGCTCGTCTTATCGTGTCTTGCGCGGCTTAAAACTCCAGGACTATGTGAGCAGGCTGGTTACGCTCAAGAGGAGACGTATCGTTGCGGGCCAGTGCCATAGCGCAAACGATCGGACGAACAAGTGCACGCGACTCGTTTCGTTCGTCATACACGTGTTTGTCATTCCTTCCTCTTTTTATTTTCATTAAAGTTGTTGTAGACTAGAAACGTTCCCATAATATCGATATGTTCGCGAGAATGACGTAAATATGTTTTTTTCATACATGTAACGCAGTTATGCAATATTAATTAAAAAGGGATTGAATACACATAAACCCAAAATTTTGATATTTTGAGATTGCTTCCTCATTACTTTTTTTCTTATTCACAACGGTTCTTCTATGAAATTGGATTCTGAGCGATTTTTTTTTGGATTCCTCGTGGAGGAAGACTTTTGTGAATTGAGAAAAAATATCTTGACTGTTTCTTCGATAATTTTTACTAAAATTCATGTCAATGTTCGCAAAAGTTAATTTATTAATGACTCACTAAGTTTTAAGTCGGGAAAAGCATAATTTGGAACTGTAAGACATTTCTCGAAAAATTGGTTTTTCTTGTAGCAGAACTATATAATGCATTAGTTTTTCAAAAATGTTTTTAGCTTCATAGATAAACATTTGGTCAAGGACAAGGTACAATGGCCATCAAAGAAAAATTCATGACATTTGAACCGTTTTATGGATTCGCGCCATTCGAATAAAAAGTATTAATCCGATTGCTTAAAAATTATTAAGCTACTAAATGGATTTTAAAAAAATGTAAAAAGAGAAGATAATTTTCAAATCGCGTTTTTGATTATTGCCAAATTTAGTATCAAACAAACCTCGACAGAGACGCAACTAGTGTGACAAGGATCAGCTCGATGGCTCAAAATTTGCGACAGTTATCGTCGTAAACCCCTTTTTGGCATACATAAACATACACCGATAATTATTTTTGTAGACGCGATTTTCCGATGTTTTAAACGCGTTTACATAAAACGAACATTTTAAACACGTTTGCATAAAAATCTTTTAAAAATGTTTTATAACAAAGCTTGCTTCGCGGGCAATAAAAAATAACAACATTTGTTTTTCAAACTTCAATGATTATGCATGTACTGATTATAGCCACTTAACAGATATTGTTTTGGCGACGGAAACGTTTAACGACGATAGTTTCGTGCCGCAGGTAATAAACTTCACCTCGAAAAGCAGTCGCTTCTCTCACCCTCACTAAACCAACTACAGTATAACGGTAATTTAGGTCAGTTCGTTCTTGGAAGAACGACTGTGCCAGGAGTATCATTTGTTCGATTTGTGGTCACGACGACGAAAGTACAAATTCCAAAGCGCGGATCACCGCAATTCTCGACATTAGACCGATGCAGTTATTTAGCTTCTTTTTTCTACTTTATTTCGTTGTGGTTTGCACACTGCGCGGATCTTTCAAACGAAGTAATTTCTCAGTTGACTAAACACAAAGTTTCGTACCTATCGCAAGAACAGTCATTTTTTTTAATCCATCAATTGGCAGTGTAAATAACTGTTGTATAGCTTACCTGCAAACCGGAAATACATTACTAAAATTATAGTTCTAAATCTCGATAAGAAAAGTGTCTAAAAAAGTGTAAATAACACATTGTTTGCTAAACAAAAATGACGTCATTTTTGCAGTGTTTATTTCCGGTTGAAACCTTTGTGTATGGCGATTTGTGACTCGAATTGCCAGCAATGAACAATTCATCGAAGCAATAAAAAACACTGATGAAAAAAAACAATAAATTATGCGAACTCCGCTCAACCTCTCGCTCTAAAAACTAAGGAATAACGGGAACAGTATAAACAAACGGTTGAAATCGAATTATCCAAAAATGCAGCTTCTATCAGGCTTTATGGCGAGACACGTGAAGCGTGGTCCATCATTCAAAAAAGGTACCAATGACTCGAACTTGCCAGATTAAAGGCAGCAATGCGATTGTATAGATAAACTCTGTTGTATCATTTTTTTTTCATTTACGGTGAACCAATACATTTCTTCAAGTAACCCTACAAATAATTATAATGTCAATCTTAATCTCTATAATATCTAAGTTTAGCCAATTGAAAACCTTCAACGAATTCCCCGGGAAAAAATTATCATATCTGATATAATACATATTCATATTTGGATCATATTTGGATCATATTTGGATCATATTTGGATCATATTTGGATCATATTTGGATCATATTTGGATCATATTTGGATCATATTTGGATCTACCCACGCGGCATCTTATCCGACCAGACACGGAACAATGACCGACCATGCATACGTTCATATATGTTCATATCTAGAAATGTTTTGCTGTTATGAAATCGTATCTTATCGTATATGAATCATATGATATATGATCAATGATCACATATGAAGACGGTTCTCTTCTCTAGAATCTTATCTGATCGTATCTGCTCATGCGGCATCCTATCCGAGCAGCCATGGAACAATACCCGACCATGCATGAGGCCATGTGTGTTCATATCTGATCACACACGATCACGTTTTGCTAATGTCAAATCATATCTGATCATATACGAATCATATGTGACCATATCTGCTATCTACCATCAGAATTGCACAAGTGGATTTTCGTTATTGTTTTCTGAACATTTGGATTCACGACTGATGTGTATCAATAAACATAAGCAATTTACCTTTTCTAAGTGTAACAAAACGTTTATTTATATGTGATTATACACAATCTTTGTCTCCCGTGTAACTTTACTTACATTAATTTTTTAATAATAATTTATTTAATTATTTAATTAAAAATTAAATAATTTTTAATTAATTTTCATTCACTCATCTAATTTCATGCAAATTGAAAGGCATGTGGGATATTGAAAACCAATGAATCATCGGTCGTTGCTGAAAAGTTACGATTGTTTCTTCATTAATATCATGGAATTTACAGATTCCCTTTTGCGGAAGTTGCAAAAGGTGAAAGAAGCAGTACATTGCAATCAACTTATGTACAAAGTCACTCTTGCATTTCCCAGAAACACCACTAAGCTTGCACTGCACAAACTGCTGTTCTGTAAACTGCACAAGTATTTACTTGTGCAGTTGTGTCCTGCAGCGTGACGACTCGAAATATTCGATTTATCATTCAAAATAAAGTTTCTCTCAGACGTTCTGGAATTCCATCAGGAAGCAATGATCTGAATTCCGAATGGGAACTAAAATTTTTTTTAAGAGGCCGCGTTCAAGGTTGGAACTGGTAACACTTGTAGCACAACAGCAAATGGATCTGTGGTATTGATCGTCATGGGACGAAGAGGTCGTGAATAGCGAGGCGACTCTCGATGACCCGCAAAGCTCGGGGGTTGTAACATAAATTCTGACTTTAAGGCCGCATTAGTCACGTCAAGGCCGCGAGACTTATCCACCATTAGGCTTGTTCGTGCGTTCGCACGGCCAATTGATATATCTTCCTCAAAGATTTCGATCGGTGACGGCAACGGCGACAAACTACCGAAATTGTCGGCTTAAGTTCGCACTTGCTCATCCCCATTCGTCGCTTCGATGTTCGACTCCGCATTCGGAGAGGAAAAGTTCCATCGTAGAAAAAATTATATATATAGCCAATAATTGTCTTAATCGTATGATACATGGAAGGAATAATATTTCGTCATGAAAAATGTACAAAAAATTTGTTCATAGTTTGTACGATAATTTATCAATGTCAGGTATTAATATTTTTATCAGCGATATGACTATTTTATTCTGACTCCGTTTTTATTAGCAAAACGTGAAGGCAACGGTGGAAGCAGCTCAGCTGGGTCCTCGTCGGGTCCTCTGGGGGGACCTGTCCGACCCCTCAACGATTCTAACGTCTACTGTGGCACGTCCGTGGGCCCAAACATGATCTCAGACGATCCCGCTCCGGATGAAGAATTCTCACTGGCCATCAACCAAAGTCATCAGGTATGTGGCCATGAACTTAACTATGCAAGACCATGAGTTGGTCCTCTTCCACGCTATCGTTTTACGCTGTGTTGCGTTCCCATTTTTACTAACTTAATTTTTTTTTAATCGGTGCATTGGTCTAGTGCAGTGGTTTTCAACCTTGGGGGTCCACATGGGGTCCCACGTGTATTTTGGGGGTCCACGGACCGCAGGTTAAGAACCTCTGGTCTAGTGGTTAGCACGCTCGCTCCTTGTCCTTTAAGGCCATGTGAAAGGTGTACCACGTGACATATGAGTTAAATTGTACATTCCCTAATGCTTTGCTTTTTCCCGAAAAGTTTACGGGCTCCGAATCGCATTCGTTACAGATTTTGGTTACCGATTAAGTCGTTTCACATGTCCTTAAGGGGCTGCTGGACCTTCCTGTTTTACCGACGAAAATAGTCGATTTCTTAGTTTTCACTATCCGTCGTTACTATGCGACGCGTGTGCTTCAAATCTTACTTTAGGACTGTATTAACCCTTTATAAGACACGCCTATGTCCCCACTCTTAGGCGCTGCCGTACACGGAGAAAAATAGTTCTGTTTCTCTAACAAAAAGTAGATCGTTAATAATTTATTGTTGTGGCAGCAAAAATATTTGGCTGCTACAGCAAAATAGTTGTTGCCTTAGCACAATATTTTGTTGTCCCTATGTTAAGCAGATAAATCAGTTATGGTAACAACATTCTTGGTGTCCCAACTATTTTTTTTCCTCCGTGTGAGAAGGGGGGCACAATATAAATAAATAAAACTTAATATTTTTAAACGGGGTCTCAGAAAAAAAGTGATATGTCATTCGCAGTTAACAGTTAAATGTCGGAGCAAGGGGAGAACAATAGGGGATTTCTGAACAGATACACCAACTCGATGTCGGACCAAACTTATCGGAACCCAATCTTCGGTCTCGGTCGGGTTAATGACGTTAGGAATGACGTCACGAAACTACTTTTGTCGGTGGCACGCGATGTCGCGTGGGCTTGTACGGCGAATGTGATCCACATTGTAATGCGAAGTGACGAAGGAACGTGGGATACACTTAAAATTTATCAACAGCAATATAAGTTTGCGTATTCGGTATGAAACATCAGTGTCGGTTCGCAGAGGTTCATTAAACAACCTTTTATATGACTGGTTTTTACAGCCGAGTTATGCCGTAGGTGCCGGATACGAAGATTATTCAGAATTGATTCCGATTTGCATCGATGAAGCAGAAATAGAATTGGTCAAAGGATTATGTTTGTTCCTTTTCAAGAAGGGTAGGTGGAAAGACACCTGCGGAAAAATTCTCTCGAAAAAATGCTGAAAAGATGATTATCAGATAGATGAAAAAAAAATTCGGATCGGTGGAAAAACCGACTTTGCCCAATCATTCTGTTACACATCACTGTAGAAAACAATTGTAAATTTAATGTACCGGTCCGGAAGTTTTTATGCAGAAACTGGTACATTAATTGTACATTCAATTTAATGTACAATTCTGATGAATAATAAATATACTTTTTCATTGAAAATTAAGGTAAATGATTAAAATAAAAATTAAAGAGCTTTCATAGTGAAATTAAAGTGAAATATTGAAAATTAAGTATTCCCAATGTTTTTAATACACTGAACATTAATATTTCACCACAATTCTACATAAAATTTAACATAGCAGTTGTTGCATAAAAACTATTCGAAAAGACGTGAAAAATGTGAATAATATATTTTCGACCCATGAAACAAAAAGGAACCAAAAAAAAACTTTTTTTTTTGTTCGGACTGTTAAAGAGGGATGCAGAAGCTATCCGTGGCGCTTGGTATTTCGGGGTGACTGTGACGATCGCTTGGATCGTGGGCGCTGCAGGACTATCGCTAGCCTGGCTCCTTCTTGTACTCGCCATAGCTGGTACGATAGTAAAAACCCGCTTCGCCAGACTACTTCACACATCGGTTCAGCACGAGTTGTCGAGATTGCGGCGAAGAAGAGCTCTGTACATGGATGAAACTGCCGAGTGGCTCAGTCTCTTGGTCAACAGATGGTAATGTACACACACTATTGTTATGACCCTTACAATAATCGAAGAGCTTCGGATCAATCGACGCCGATCAGGCTTATAACATAATTGTGGACGTTTGTGGACAAAAAAAGTTGGTTAAAAAATGTAGGGAAGAAGTTGTGCGGGGCAAAACGGGACGGTGGGGCAAAATGGGACAGTGGGGCAAAACGCCATATTTCAATAATTTTTGGATGGGACAATGGGGCAAAACGGGACAGACAATCCGGATGTATCAACAGGGAAAAATGGAACATCCACAAACGATTAGAAACTTGCGTTTTGGTCACTGACCCATTTTGCCCCGCTCTACCCTAAATATCTTTTTTACTATGCGGGAGCGTATACTACATCACCCTTTGCGTCACGGTTAGCCATTGCGTGACCCACCTTCTTTCGCTCAACTTAGAATTTATTCAATTAATTTCTTCGAGTGTTTTGTCTTTATAGTCTCAAAATGTATGGCTAAAAGGGTTAATTCTGCGCAGTATTTTTTTTTTTAAGTTCTTAACAAACTTAAAGGTCACGAGACACTTCACATCTCACCCAGGACAATGCAATTTGTTTTTCCATCAACAGCGCATGGGTAAATAACGCGAATCTCCAATGACAATTAACTCAGCTTTGGCATGCGAAGTCTGAAGCAAATCTATTGGAATTGCGTGTACACGACGGGACCGAACGAGCCGTCAATGCGCGCGTCGAATGCATTGATAGACAAACCACATTCCACCTTCGATTTACACACATTACCTTTCACATACGATTGTATGTGGTACGCACATAACATAGCATAACAAACGGGAACGTCACGCGTATATCTGCAAAAAGGTATGGCACACGCTTAACATCTTGGTATCTGCGAGTGCGTGGGCCGCAGCTTGACACGTGAATGGACAACGAGCGTCGAGAATCTTGCACCGAACAATAGCGTCAGTAAAAAAAAAAAAAATGAGAGATAAAAATTCTTAGAATAAAAAACGACAACGATACGACTGCAGGGTCGGAGAAGCTAGGCGTAGCACGAACAGGCGCTATGAGTATGGGCTATGTACCTACTGCACGTAGATAGTATCGGATAATTACACGTTCCTTAGCGGACGGAACAACGGTTGCTGCTCGATTGTTTTCGGTCGTCAACCAAGAAGCAACGGTTGCCTTTCCAGAAATAAAACCACCGTAAAGGAACCGAAAGAGCGACCATTGCTGTATGGTTGACAAATAAGTTGACCTTTCGGTCATATTCGGAGTTACCGAAAGCAACCAGAAAAAAATAATTAAGGTCAACTGTTTTACAGGTACACTGAGAAAAAGGATGGTATTTCCTACTATAACGAATAGTTCCCAGGGGGGACGTCTATATAGATAGTTTGTGATAGTATATACTCAATGGATTAAACTATAATTATAGTTACAACTATAATTTTTTGTCATTGTCGTAACTGTAAAATGTAAACGTCCCCCCTGGGAACTATTTACTATGTAAGTTTTTCTCAGTGTAGTTTTCCTCAGATTCCTCAGAACTGGCAAGCAACTATAAAAAGAGTTCTCAAATGGGTTGCTTTTTTGGTTGTTTTGCGATTGTCAGTGATTTTTTGACAACGTTATGTGGAAAAGCAATAGATCTACGTGTTTACCACACCACTTGCTGGATCTTTTGAATTTCATGGCCTCCAAGCAAAAATTCTTTGATTTCTTAATGAATGTTGAAAAATACCAAGCTCGTAAAATATCTAATTTTAGAACTAGTTTGTAAAGTGGAATTTTTCCCGTCTCGCTGAAGAGCTTGTAAAACGTTGGGTCAAATGAAGATATGAATATTCAATCGTTTTATCACCGTCACGACCCGGAAGCACTTTTGCTATTAGTTCGGTCGTTCGCTATTAATTCATACATGCGTTTGTCTGTACACCAACGTGTATGTTTTATCAGTGCCTTTATCCAGGCTGAACGCAATCTCTTCATGAATTAATTAAAGGGTAAATAGCCAGCTCAATTCCGTCGAGAGACACTCCGTATTATATCAGTTCATCGCCGCTTATTTTTTATCCACGGTCTACTTAGCAATTATCGTTGTATGCCGCCATATAGCGTACGGCACTGTTTTATATTCGTAATGTGCGTATAATTATCGATTTTCCTGTGGCAGGTGGAGATTCAGCGCCGCTGGTATATTTTCCCTCGCGAAGGAGCGTCTCGAGCCGATTCTTAACGAAGCGAAGCCTTCCATACTAGGTAAGAAACTCACATGATGACAATAATTTTCGTATATATTTTATGTATTCTTTTTCCCCCCGTGGGTTTAGTTAGTGGTTTTGTCTCGGCTCCCACTTCATTTGTGTAACTTTTGATATCCTCATCCTCGAGCTCGGGGTGAAAAATAAATGCTGTTCGGCGCAGGCCGCAGCGCGCTATACCACTCAAATAGCGTGCTTGCACGCCATTAAACGATATACAATTGATATCTAAAGCCTGGTTTTCTAAGCGCTCGATAGACGTGACCGAACATTTACTTGAATTTATTGACTCTAAATGCATTAAACCCACCCGCAGGTGCGGGTCAAATAATTTTCGTAATTAAATATAATTGTATTTGCATAATTTACACAATTAGAACCATTAGAACTACTCTTAGTTGTCTCTATGTTCAGACAATGCAAAGAAACAACTATCCAAATGGATGCAAATTTATTCTTAAAGTTATTTCTTATTTTGGCACAGAGCGACCCCATAGTAGGTTTCGTCATTTGGCCGCCAGATGGCCACAGCCGAGGCGTTTCTCGCAGGAGAAGTGTCCGACCCAAAGCGGTGGATGCGCTGTTGGTGTGCGGCTTCGGTCGTTCACAGAATCGAGCAGAATCGTCCGTGGTCGGTACTTGGATGGGTCGGTACTTGGACCGCCTAGCCGTGCACTAACTGGCGCATCGGAACCGTTGGTGTTCGCACTCGATGTATCGAACATCAAGACTCAGTTACAATGACCGACTGTATCGGCGTAGGTTTTCGAGGCCTTTTCCGTAGCTTTCCTGCGCCCTCGTGCAAATATAATGTGAGGGGTAAGAGCAGCTGCGGTCGTGAACTTTGCAAGTGATTTGAAGTCGAAAAATTAATACGAGAGTACTGGCTAGATGACACTCAGAAGTTAAGGCCTTAATTGCAAGAAAAGGAAAGGTGAAACCGGAAAGCTATAAGTTACCTGCCAGTCTTAATGTCAAATTTTATAGCCTACGGAAATTGCGATCCAACCTACCAGAATGCAATCACGACCTCAATACTAAAACAGTAATACAAGCGTTATTAGCTCACCTAGTTTTTACGCTCTCAGTCGAAGGATTGTATTTGGCCTTGAACTTCGGGTAGACGAGTAACATCCTCGAATTGCGAGATTGAAGAATTCCTACGACTTTACCTACCCTCACGCCATATTAGGACTTTACCTACCCTCACGCCATATTAGGAACGGTACTTCTCATCTCTTCGCGTTCATTGTGAAGACTTGATGCTAACGTCAGGGATGTGCACGAACCTGTTCGAGCCTGGTCGAACTACGCCCCTGTGGCTCGGTACTTGTCCGAGCTTAGTATCGACCAGCGGTACCCCGTCGACCTACGAGCCACTGGATGCGCTCGACCGTTCGAGCAACTCGGTCGGCACTTCGATACCTCCCATTTGAGCAGTAAAGTCGAAAAATTTCTTCTGCGAGATTTCTTCCAGTTCTGACTAACTAGGATATCGATACTATTTTTTTTTCACCTCACTTCGAGTATTGTCTTCGTCGTCCTAATCAAGCAAGATTAAGCCACACTATGATTTCCATCTCAGAGAATCCAAGTCGACAAAAACGCTATTGTGAAGATCCAGGTAGATTGGGATTCCGAGAAAAGTACGATGTAATTTTCAAGCATTCTCTCTTCTGATATAATGCTCGATCTGATGAGGCTCCATCAGATGAGGCTCCATCTGATGAGGCTCCATCTGATGAGGCTCCATCTGATGAGGCTCCATCTGATGAGGCTCCATCTGATGAGGCTCCATCTGATGAGGCTCCATCTGATGAGGCTCCATCTGATGAGGCTCCATCTGATGAGGCTCCATCTGATGAGGCTCCATCTGATGAGGCTCCATCTGATGAGGCTCCATCTGATGAGGCTCCATCTGATGAGGCTCCATCTGATGAGGCTCCATCTGATGAGGCTCCATCTGATGAGGCTCCATCTGATGAGGCTCCATCTGATGAGGCTCCATCTGATGAGGCTCCATCTGATGAGGCTCCATCAGATGACGCTCCATCAGATGACGCTCCATCAGATGACGCTCCATCAGATGACGCTCCATCAGATGACGCTCTGATGGAGTACCCCTTGAATATGGTCGTGTGTTTCAATTTTGCGGATTCCCAATCAATCAGCACAGACACAATATTGTCTCAGCAAACCCTGGTTTCTCGAATCACATCTCCAAACGATTCTGAACACCGCGAATGACACCTCACTCGACTTTCAAAAGGCACATCATAATCCTTTGAACCCCGAGATGTAAATCATAGTCAGGCTTGAAAGACTTCTTTGGGTTACAACCTCAAAGACTACGACGTAGTCGAGCTGAAACCCGAGAATCGTATCTTGCACAGGCGACCCAGTGATGTCAAACGGTGGGAGAAATCTTACCGGAGAAATTTTTGTTCCTCCAGGATCTGGAAGTACCGATCCCCCATACGAGCTAATCCAACCCGAATCTACCGATCGGCTCCACGACTCGAGCGTTCAAGCCTGGCTCGAGCAGGATCGATCAGCGGCCTACAAAGTCAAACGGCGAGCCACTTGAGTCACCCTGAGCTTGTGCACATTCCCAATGAATACATCACTGCCTGCAACATGGTTTTCTCTCATCACTTAATTATTTTCTCTCGAGACCCCTCTTGATCATTACGCAGCAAACGTTTCTATATCATTGGTACAACAGGACCTTTAGAGCTGCGAGAACTGACTCTCGGTGAACAAACTCCTTGCATCACGCGGGTCAGGTATTTGGATTATTGCAGCGACGAGGACTCCCACCCAAGTCAACCAGGATTGTCCAGATTGTCTATCGAGGCCGACCTGAGGCTCGACTGCGAACAATTTCGAATGCTCATAACTACAAGACTATTTGGCAAAGGGTACCAGTTTCTTCACAGAAAGAAAAAAATATATAAATTATTAGGGTAAAAGTGGGGAATATGGCCCGGTCCATATATCATTGACTTACGTGTTAATCGAGGTGGGCCATATTCACCACTTTTACCCTAGGTCATTTTCTAGTTGTCACTTTGCGAATTGAATGTAAAATTTCTTCAGTGTCGGAATGGACGTGGACGTCGAGGTGGAGAAGCTCTCGGTATCGGGAACGATTCTCGGGACACTGACGATGGATACCTCCGCGCCGTTTCCGCACATGACGCACTTGAGCGTCAGCTTCGTCGAGAAGCCGGACGTTTGGTTCAGTGTCAAAGTTCTCCGTGCCGTTCAAATGATGGAGGTACCACTTGTGAAGACCTGGATCCACGCCGTCGTCTCGGACGCTTTGGCGAGCTGGCTTGTCGATCCTGGACATCTGGAACTGGACCTACGGGCCCAGGAACGTCCGGGACCAACGCTGGACTCAATGTCGGCGTCGGTGCCGCAAGGAGTTCTCACCGTCGTACTGAGCCAAAACGGCATCAATAACTTGGGTAATTGCTTTAATCCAGTCTTTACCGACTGGACACGTTAAAACCATGTGAGAGATGTACCACGTGACATATGTGTGGGAGAGAGGTAGATGCATTGTATGACCCTGAAGATATCTGCATGTGCACAAATTTCATCAGGTTATAGGGAAGAGCGGGGCAAAATGGGGCAGTCGGGCAAAACGCCATATTCCAATAATTTTTGGATGGGACAGTGGGGCAAAACGGGCCAGACAATCCGAACTTATCAACAGGGCAAAATGCGACATCCAACAATGATTGGAAATTTGTGTTTTGCTCACTGTCCCGTTTTGCCCCGCTTTCCCCCACATGCTAGAATCCGTGAGAAAAGTTGATTGCAGTTTTTATTACCGACCCGCGGTATTACACATGCTCTTAAACCAAGATTACTTGGAGAAACTTATTTCACCAAGATTGTGTAAAAGTCTATTGTTGCGGTATTGTCACGTAAAAAGACGTCGTGACGTTTGAGCTTCAACCAATGTAATTATAAATTTATATATTACATTTAGGAATGTCTGGTGACGAAGAACGGTGGCTCACAGTGGCGATCGGTGATCAAAAACGCGTCACTGCGCCTCTCAATCAATCGTGGATAGAAGACGTGTCGTTTCTCGTTGGACCACTCGAAAACGAGAGAATCATCATAAAGCTCAAAGAAAAACGACTCGTCAGTACAATCACGGTCGCACAGTTCGAGCTTCCATTGGGAGTGTACAACTGGGATAATTCTCAAAGGTTGTTTCAGAATCTTTATTTATTTTATCACTGACACCTTTTTGTTGCTGTTGCGATAACACTAATTTTTATAATTTTCGGGATTGAATAGTGTCGAGACAGTATTACAGCAAAAAAAACCATCAAGAAGCAGCGCAAATATTCCAAATATAACCGCTAAATTAGAATTGACCGCACTACCTATTCTCGAACCGGATCTACCTCAACCGGAAATCACGGAAGACACTTTGCAGCCTGCAGGTAATCATTAAAAAATTACTTGTAAATACAACTTCCATGCAAACTTTCGAAATTGGGAAAAAAAAATTGTCAATACTATTTTTATTTCATAAAAAATTAAAAACATTGTGGTCATAAGATAATGTGCGCGGCTCTCGTATTTTCAGCGACACGTAGAAATTATTTCGGTTCTCTGTGAGCAGGTAAAAAGTTTGAAAATGTGTGATGATCGTGTGTTGACGTGAACCTTACTGGTACATTTGCATTTGCTTGTGTTTCAAGCACAATAAAGGCGTCTTTGAAGGAGGCACCGAAAATCACCATTTTAGACGATGCAAAAATATTTAAGCCTAATCTGAAAATCTTACATGGAAAACGAATTAAATGACATTTTTTGGGATCGTTTGGATGAAATAAGTTTTTTTCTGTGCTATTTTCTCTATAAAAATAAGAATGAATGTGCCCGGTTGATAATGACTGTACGAAAAATATGATGCATCATGTGTTTCAGGTGTTCTCGTCGTGTACATTCACTCGGCAAGGGACCTCAACAGTGAATCCTCACAGTGCAATCCTTATTGCTTACTATTCAATAATCGTAAAAAGGTACGTTTTACCGTTTGTCAATACATGCATCCATTGATACATTGCCAATCGTTCGAACTGCCTCGCGTTCCGGCCAACCCGCAAAACCAACCGGTCGATGCGTCAGACCAACTCTGATTCGAACCTACCAGATATTCACTTTTGACCGATATCTAAAAATAAACCGCAATACCAACCATTGAATGTTTCGAGAAGAAGGTTGGCTTTCGGCTATATTTCCCCAAAAGAACTCGATTTTCAATTCTATGTCAAGAGCATCCATCAGACTCTGAGCTCTTAACTTAGAGTCAGAAACCGGGTTGTTTTGGAAAAAGTCGACCGTAAACCGACCTTCCATCCAACACTTATAACGCTTGATATTGGGATTGGCTTTGAAATATCGAAGAAAAATCAACCTCTAGAAGGTTGGAATTAGAGTTAGATTGGCAGATTGATCGCCCGTTTGAATTGGAGTGGATTATTACAAAACAAGCCAAATCCACTCCAAAGTTTCACAGTTGGTTGGTCCGCGCCGGCTCCGTAGCAAACTCTCGATCCACACTATTTGCCTAACGAATTTGATAAACCTTGTAGGTAAAAACTACACATTACGTTCGCGGAACGACGTCTCCGCGCTGGGAGTCAAGAGCGCAGTTTCTTGTACAAGATTACACTCAGGTTTCCTTAAGTTTTGTCATTTACTCGTGGAACGTGTCAAAGATGGCTGATACCGATATGCTCGGACTCGCGATGATGTCGTTGTCGCAGGTAAATACAGAGATCCTCAAATCCTTGATGTCGTTGTCACAGGTAAATACAAAGAGTGTTTTCCGTTTCAGGATACGCGATGGGTAGTCAGAAAAGACTTGGTACTGAGTGGTTCGAACATTGGATCGTCGATGAACGTATCAGTTTTATTCTATCCAGTTCGCAGTGTTCAACGAGTCATGCCAAGTCGTCGCAACAGCATAGCTCCGACAATGAGCGACGATGAACCAAAGGCCAAGAGGAACAGTCTTCCATGGATGCAGCAAGCGGTTTGTTCACCTTTGCATATTTTTTTTCAGACGCCCTCTAGATCCGCGATGATGCACCCTTATTGAACGAAGATGCGAATATTGTTTTCAGAAATTGCTCTTGACCCACCGAGATACAGATCCGGCATCATCAGACATATCGAGTCTCTTGTCGACCGGAAGTGGTTTGATGGAAGTGACGCTTCTCAGGGCGAAAGATCTCGTGGCAAAGGATCTCAATGGATTCAGCGACCCGTTTTGCGAACTGAAGCTGAACAACGAAACGAAATACAAAAGCAGCATCAAAAAGAAGACGCTCAATCCTTGTTGGGACGAGAGTTCCATCATGGGTCTGCCGAGAAACGCCGAAGCTTTGGACGTTGTGAGTAGTTTCGATCAAATGTTAACCGCTGTCAAAGAAATTTAGTAATTTTCAAATGCACGGTATAACAAAGTAATTCAGACAATCCGAAAAAATGCGTGGCGTAAGGTAAGGTAAACGTACCAATGCCCGAACACTTAAGGGAGCATTCCCAGTCCCTGGACATGCATGGAAAATCGTATTTCCATCTCTCTTGCACGCACGCCTTGTCCGGCCACTGGGACGTGTCCGGTCATTGGTACGTTTACCTTAAAGGACCCAGTTTCTGACGCAGAGCCAGTTTGTGACAGGGGCACCTCTAGCATAGTCGGCTCCCCCCACCATTTGATATGCAGCCAATGGGTAGCGCGCATTCGGGGACTCACAAACTGCGGCTCTTGGTCCTCCTTGTTTATCCCTATGATTTACACGCTTAAAGTGAGAGGGCTGCGTAGAAGTGTCATAAACTGGGTCCTTTACCTCACTGGGTCGGGATTTGAACCCGTGACCTTCCGATTGCCAGTCGATTGCTATGACCACTGAGCTACGCCAAGTCGCTACCCACACCAATTCGAATTGTCCTCATTAACGCTATTTTTCGCTTTGTTACAACAGGTATTGTGGGATCATGACACTTTTGGTATGAAAGACTATCTTGGAAAAGTGTCATTGACTCTGGAGGATATAAGAAAATTATCGTGCACCGATCAGTCCCATTGGTTCACGTTAAAGGAAACCAAATCGGGAGCTGTGGAACTCAAAGTTAAAGTGTTGTCCGAAGAATGCGAGGTGCGATATCATTGATTACCCGACGATTCCCGAAAAGCTACCTGCATTCGTTTTCTGCATTACAATTCGTGGATTATCATTTATTTAGACTCAAAGCACATACGCGGCCAGCAACATAAGTGAGACGTCTTCCCGGCCGATCGTCGAGCCCGAGGTTGTTATCGGAGTGATTCGAAGACCGTCAATGGAAAAATCAAAGATGCGGTTACATTTGGAACCGGTCGTACCTCCACCGCCACCACCGCGAACCGTAACTCTACTTAAACCCATGCAGATCAATCACTCGGGTACATATTTCGATAAATGTCAATTATTTGGTTTCTGACCGCCGCGTTCTGACATCGCGTTCTGACCAACCTGAAACCGACATGAAAAGCAATCGGTCGATTGGCGAACCGAACCAACTCTAAATCCTACCTCTAAAAGGTTGATTTTTCGCCGATATTAAAAAACGAACCGTAATACCGACCGTTACATCGAAAACAAACCAATTTCAAACCCTTTATAAGTCACCATTTATACTAGGCTTAGGGTTATGATTGGATTGTTCTAAAACACCCCAATTCGCAACCCTGAGCTGGGGAGCTATCGATTCTCTCGACATAGAGTCCGAAATTGGGTTGTTTTCGGAAAATCCAACTATAAACTAACTTTCTATTCAACACATATCACGTTTGGTATTACGGTTGGTTTTGAAATATCAACCAAAAGCCAACCCCCAGAAGGTTGGAATTAGAGTTGCATTGATGCACCAATCAACTGGTTCAGTTGGAGTAGATTGTTATAAAACAACCCACATCCGTCCCAAAGTTTTACGGGTGGTTGCTCCGTGAGTGAACTTATAATCGGTCTACAGTTTAGTGTATTATACCGACTCACGTATACTGTGTTAATAGCAACTCAGTAAATGCATGGCTGACCAATCTATGTGGGCATGTTTGATGAAATATTAATACGAACGTTTTTCGATCCAGACAAAGTTAGCACAACGAGTAAAGAATCAAACGAAATTAATGGAGGATCGAACAATTGGGTGTCCCATGCAATTTCGGAATCGATCTTAGACGCGACGGATGAGCCTGACACGCGGAAAATGACTGAAAGAAGATCATCGCATCACAGCATGACGCCCAGTCCGGATCAGAGCTTTGGAAAAAAATTACCCCAGTACAGCAGTTTTCGTGTGATGAAACAAAAGGTTTGCGAGGGTTGTACACAATAATGTTTGCCGGAAGGAGATGTACTTACAAATAATGTATCATTGTTCCGTAGGTGAAAAGAGGATTGAAGCTTCGTAGGTTTCGCTCAGAGGTGAATATCGAAGACAAAAATGATTCAACCAAGGCTGTGACGTTGAGTTTGGAGCCTCGTGGAGGGGGAGAGGCCGATGCAACGGAACTTCTGCAAGGGGCTGGTCTTTCGCATGCCGTTTCGCAGCCCGATATGCTTGGGAGGATAAGGCAACCGAGTCCTCGTTTGAGGTTAAGACCAAACGGTACGTGGCGACCTCTATTGACGTAACTTGCCATTGTTGCCTTACCGTCAAGAACTACGGTTACTCCTCAAAAGTCAGCTATTGATGAGAACTTAGTGGTTCCTAGATCAGTAATTACTACTTATAAGTAGAACTACTGAAAACTACAATCGATACTGAGTAGTGAACTACTGAAAACTACAAGCAATACTGACTAGTGAACTACTGAAAACTACAAGCAATACTGACTAGTGCACTACTGAAAACTACACGCAATTCCCAGTAGTTAACTACTAGACACATAGTAATTCCGCGTAATTAATTACTGGATATTCATAGTACTTTCGAGTATTTAACTACTGGAGATTTACAGTAGTTTCTGGTAGTTAACTGCTCAAAATACCCAGTAATGTTCAGTAGTTACCTACACAAAATACCCAGTGATGTTCAGTAGTTAACTACTGACCACTCCCAGTAGTATTTATCACTAGTTTTCAGTAGTTCTTTTCGGTGCGGCTTGCCTCATTATCTTATCATTCCCTGTTTCTTTTCTTCCAGATCTAACGACCGCTAACGGTACGAGAGAAAAATATTCCGGAGTCGAAGGAAAGGTTCTTCAAGCTCAAGGGCTTCACGTAGCCCACATTGCCCAATTGTACTGCCGGGTAAAAATCCAAACGTAAGACCTTTACGGGACCGAACAATAACGCCGTACTGGCACAGAGAGAGAGCTGGAAAATATCTTATTATTATTTCGATCTTTACTTGCAGATGTACGAGTCCAGATAAAATAATATCGACCGTGAACAGCGGCAAAACGATAGCTAAATCGCGTCTCTTACCAGCCATGCCGAATCCTCAATTCAGTATAGATTTTCATTTGGATAGCGACAGTGTCCCGCGACAGGCGTTATTGATATTCGAAATAAGGAGCGCCAGCAAAGAATTATTAGCTAGCCGTCGTATCACACTCCATGAGCTTCTGGGTAAGATTTTTTTTTCATTAGAAACGCTTTTTCATTTTTAACGATGAAAATATCGTCGTAAGTAAATATTTCTGTGAGTCTCTACTTGTTTATTGCAACTTTTTAGGGGCAACTGCAGCTTCGAGCGACGTTCATACATGGCTCGCGTTGAACAACGGTGCGTCGCTCGAAATTCAAATAGCGCACGGCAAGGAGCTCAAGAACAAACCGTCAAAGAAATTATTTCGATCTTGGTCGGTACATCGAATCGGGAAAATATGAAATAGGTTTCACGTCGGATTGTTCTGCCGATAACGAAAAAAGACACCCGGCGATACGAAATATCTTACGGATTATCGACGTTACGTTATATCAGAATCTGCATTTAATATTTGTATTGAAAATTTTTTGAGAACTGCATATGGCGATACTAATGCGAGGTCCGAAAAAAGACACCTATGGTAATGTCAAAACGAATATGACTTTTTTTATTGTAATTTATCTAAAAAGCGTTCTATCGGTCTGTATGCCTTCCAACATTGCGCAAACAATAATTGTAGTTTCTTCACCTCTCCACATTATGAAGAATTTAGAGCTTCGAAATCTCGGCATTCGTGACGCGATATCGTTTAGATGGAATCGTACCTCGGAGTGTGAATACGTAAATATTGTTAGCATTATTCATCCAATCTGTATGTACTATAATATATATGACTTTCTAATGTACATTTCGCGAGCAAAAATATGTTCGCGCTGAGAATTTTCACTTCGAGATATTTATTGCTTTAGCCCGGTCGCTATCGAAAGTTGCAAAGATTTATACGGGCAATTTTCATGTATTCGGCAGTCTGTGATACTCACGACCGACTGGAAATTTATAGATATAAGCAAACGATAAATAAATTACGACATTCATAACATTCCTGTTGACTTGTTTTTTTACAATTCAGAAAATAAATTACCGGTGTTAGCCGCCATAATAAAAGCGTAGGATTTTATTCAGAGCCGAAAGCCAAAGAATGATGCAAAATCTGTTCCGATTTCGAGAATTCCTGCGCCAGAAATATTAATTGGACATTGCCAGAAAGTGGTCTGCGAAGTATCATACATTTTGAAGTGTCGACATGAATTTTGAAGTACCGACATGAATGTCCCGATATTTTTAGATACCGACGTTCGGAGTAGAAAGGAATATCGGGGATTATAGTTTGATGACTCTCGTTGAAAAATCATTATATTTATAAATCATATCACATCGATTCGAATATACATCCATATCCCCAAGAAATTGCTAAACGCTTTGCGTTTTGTGTTGATCTTGGCCCGGAAGTAATACAGTAATGGTGTGACACCAAGCCATATTTAATGCTGTCCATGTTTAGTTAGTAATACATTAGATGACGAGGACTACGGTATTAAGGCGATATGAAATACCGACGACGTCGCCACTTGTGTTCGAAAGCGATAATTTTTCATAGGGTTTATTGACATTTTGAACAAAATTGTTAAGTCAAATACTCTGTTTTGCAGCTCTAAAAATAGCGTTGCATTACAAATGATAAAATACAAGGACGGAATGAAGAGATATCTTGACACCGAGCTTTTTCGTTGATTTTTTCAACTACCGCCGAGCAGCTCTGTATTAAAAAAATTCTATTGACAAAAGTGAGACTCTAGCAGAAAAACCAAGTATGTGATAAAAAGTTAAAAATAATATTCGACATTAGAAAAATGTTCATATAACGATTTCTCGACTACGACGGTCTTCGAAATGTAAAATGTGCCATTGCCATCCAGCAACACACGGATCAATAACGTTCCTCCTTTTTATCGTTAAAGGAACAATAAGGCTGCGAATGCCATTCACTTATTACAAATGGTACGCCGTCGCTGCACACGTGTACGTACGTGCAAATATATGTACACTTTATAAATATTTTTTTTCTTTATAATCCTATATAAATAATATAATATACATATAACGAAGAGTATATTCGTACCTTCTGTACCACGATAGGTGCAAGTAAAGATATACAGAAGTGATGTATGGAAATAAATCGATAAACGATACAAATCAATATATAGGATAACGAGATGCTGCCATGTCGTAGTTTGTTCCCATGGATATTCGTGAAAAAGCTCATGGATTAGAAGAGCCCACACAATTTTTGTTGCTTTCGTTTGAAGTAGACATTTCTCTTTTACATCGCTTTGACTCAAATGTACGTAAGAAGAAGCTGAGTCTAATTTGAATTAGATGCGTCGGATAGATTGTAATCATAACTGTATCCCTTACCACATAACAATGCTATAAGTAGTTCGTGATGCTTGTAGCCGTTCCGCATATTTTCTCTTCTCTTGCAGGCGTTTCATCTAATTGACTTGCCACTGTAATTTTAATTTAAACATTAGTAAGTAGAGTACATTATTAAAATCAGAAACATATGAACCTTTAATCATCCGAAAAAAGTGCAGCGTCTTGTCTACGTTTTGAAACCGAGCTACGTTTGGAATATCCTTTGGAATATTTCTCTAAAGTGCATTTTTTCGAGTTACGAGCGGATGTAAAGATCAGTTAATGAGACCGTTTCGGAAAATTGCATCCATTCGTTCTAAGAGGAAGAACTATAGATGTGCCGTGACCGTCATTTTTTTCTAAGCGTTAATTTTTGGGGCCGGCTGGAAGTTTTTAAGCATTAATATCTGAAGATTCAAAAGTCTCAACTATAATATCTCACACGATATATTTTACGAAATGTCGTTTCAGCATAAGTCTATAGAAGCAATAAAGACAAACGTAAAATGATGTTAGGTATGACGATAAAATTACGCAAACTTTAATCTACGATTAGTGGACAGTGTCGGAAGTTCCAAGCAAACGGCGCCTTAAATTCCTGAAGAGCTAGGATTACAATATTATCATTTTCGAAAGTTTGAATTTCAGAAAGATGTACGGATTATAAAATGAACTTATAGAACAGCCCATAGGGCAAAAGTCTGAATTTCAGAAATTTATAGTTAAACGAGAGATAACATTTACGAAATTCAGAGCTCTGCATATGATAATTTGAAATGTGAGAAATACTGAATTAAGATTCCCCGAAATTTGATTTTCCAAAACAAAAGTCTCCGAATTATATCCGATATCCCGAATAGGGTATTATATCCCGATAGGGGTATCCCAATGCCGGGATAGCAAATTATACGTTAAGGCAAATAATCCGAAAGAGTCCGCCAGATGATTCCTCGAAAGGACAAAAATCAGAAAATTATTAGGGTAAACCAGCCAATGAATGGACAGGGCCAATGAATGGACACTTTCCATAAGAGCACGTGCATAAAAACGTCTATTCATTGGCTTTTTTCATCTGCTTAACTGTCCATTCATTGGCCGTTTTACATTATTAGCGATAGTCGTGTGGTTTGATTTGCCGCGTTCAAACTGCAAAGCTACCCAGGTAGCAAAAAGACATCAGCGGCCCGTTTAGAAACTTATCTTGGATAACGTATAACGACAGAGAATGCTGTACTGGCGCGAATGCTAGAGAGAGAAGCTAGTTATCCGGGTATGATTTCTGAACGCGATCCTGGTCTGAAAAAGTCGTCCGAATGGGTTACACATGTCCGTCCAAATGGTAACTATTAGCTATATTATAGCTTTGTTAATTGTGAAGTTTGGACCGTGGAGGGTTTTAGACTTAATGTCGCTGTTGTTACAGTGCGCCAATCTCCAGACCGGTCAATTGACAAAAAAAGTTCTCGTTTCCAAAATCGGCGCCCATCTCTAGGAACGACTAAAGGAAATATGTGTCGCGTTTCAAAACTGTACTGCGATGCTGCACGTTTTCATTCCGGTTTTACGACTGGTAACGTAAGAGAAGTATTCATATTCAATGCGTCACCTTCAGGGCATTCTGTGGATTCACGTTTCCAGCTTCTTCCTCGCGTTTTTCACGCTCCAACGCCATCTGTTGCTGTCGCTTAACGGCGTTCACATTGCCTATGCCGCGTTGCTCTTGTTCCGCTTTCCGTTTTTCTGCAGCCTCGGTTTGCTGACGTCTGCGTGTCTCCTGTGAACCGAAAGAAAACAAATAACAAAAACGAATGTCGTTTAAAAATCACAAACGGCGAATGAAAATTGGATTGTGAAAATTGTATAACACACCACCTTAAGAGCATGTGAAATACCGCGGTCGGTAATAAAAACTGCAATCAACTTTTCTCATGGATTCTGGCATATACGGTCAAAAGAAAAGTCTCATCGGAAACGCATATAATTTCGGCTTCCCATGAGACTTTTCTTTTGACCGAATATGCGAGATCCAGTGAGAAAAGTTGATTACAGTTTTTGATACCGACTGAGCCCGGGATGGACGGGGAGGGGGGTGTTTCATATGGTCTTAAGGTGATGTGAAACACGTTCTCAGCCTGTCTCTCTCGCTCAGCCGAGAGCACCACTGATGCTATCTCTCACGCACTCCATAGTGTTTCATATCACCTTAAGGTGATATGGTATACGCCCCGCCCACCTGCTTCGCGCCCAGTTGGTAAAAAAAACTGTACGGAATGCCGTTTTGAGACCGCAGACCGCCGAGAAAAAAGAAAATTGTCTTTCTCTGCGTCTGCCGATTCCTCAGGGAAGGACAATTTGCTTTTTTGTTGACGGACCGCGGTCTAAAAACGGCATGCAGTACAGTTTTGTTACCGACGGCGATATTTCATATCACCTTAAGAGTATTTGCAATACCGCGGTCGGTATTAAAAACTGTAATTAACTTTTCTCACGGATTCTTGCACGTACGGTAAAAAGAAAAATCTCAGCGAAAGCCGAGGTGATATCCGCCTTTGATGCTACTTTTATTTTGACCGTACATGGGAGAATCCGTGAGAAAAGTTTGTTGCAGTTTTTGTTACCGACCGTGGTATTTCACCTGCTCTCAAGGGTAGTCATAGTATGTAAAAAAAAAAAAATACCACTATTGGTAATAAAACCTGTAATGAACGTCTTTTCACGACATCCGACAAAATAAAAAATTAACGTTCGACGTGTAATTGATAGACTCGGTGAGCGAAAATTTTATTTCCTTATATGTCATCACCATTACAGTTTTAGTTACCAATTGAGCAGGAGGCTGACGAGTTATATACCTCATCACACTAATAGCAATCATTACAACTGATAGTTAAGTGTTACAAAAATATTGCAATAATTTATTTTCTACAGAAATATGATGTGGCAAAATATAAATATATATTACAGAAATACTTAAAGTATGAGAGGTGGAACATGCAAACAACTGTCCAAAATATCTATGACCAGCTTATAAGTTTGCCGAAATGAATATTTACTTATCATACCTATATATACGTTGCTATAGTATATTATAGTATTGATATTGTATCGACATAAACAATTTCCACCGAACGAATTGACAAAAGATCTCAACACTTCTACTTTTTGGGCACTAATTTTTCCAATTATAGGAGACGTTGGATTCACACTAATATGTCCTACAAATAGTTTAACACGAAATTCGATTTTTTTTCGTCGGTAATAAAGCGCCCTCGATTTGCAACGAAAAGAAGTTACGTTTTAAAAGATTAAACAATGAGTAATCCATAACCTCGGTAACTACGTCTTACCACGTCAGGTGTCAAGTCCTCGTATGACGATGCTTCCTTACAGCAAGATGTGCAAAGCCCCATTTTTCTCTACACTTCTAAAACACTCGACCCACACTGAGTTCAAGTCGACTCTAAATTATCGAAACTGTGCGCGTACTTTTTTTGACAAGATACTCAATGTCAGTGCAACTCCGTGACGAACTGTCGAACACTCACGTCCACTCACGTCTCGCACACCGATGTATTTCCGTACACACGTCATGTAGATAACGAGATAACCCACCAAGATTATCACCTCTGGCGTCAAAACAACATCCGAGTATGATTATGTTTACAATTTTTACGAACTATCGCGAACTCGAGAGAAAAACGAAAAAAAGCTGTTCTCTATTTTATGCCCAAAAAAATGTTAAATTCCGGAGAATCGCAAGCGATAATTTCGTTTAGAATTAAGATCAATAATGGACGCTGATTCGAACACGGAGTCGATCTCAGCCGGCAGCCATCTTCCTTTTTGGCACAGGTGCTGAGGTCTTCGCGATCGCAGGAAGGCCAGTCAAAATGTTGTCGAGATTAGCACTGAGAAATGGTAATTCTTTATTTTATCCCAAAAGTCGCTTCGCATGCCATAAAATTATTACCAAATTTCAATTCAACGGTCTTTCGCCTTTCCTTATTTCAATGCACGTCCGTGTCAGATCTTGTGTACAATAATTTTTTTTCGTTCATTATGTAATACGAATACCGGACGAATTTACAGTCATATATTCGTTAAGGATTTGTTACGTCAAATTCGATACCTGTCATGTAACTTTTGTTTTACCATTTTCCTTGAGAATGGAAAGATTCTTCGCTGAGATTCGTTTCGCAGCGTGCACTAATCGACATTCATCGCCATTGAATTTTTTACTGTCGCTGCGAAAGCGTTTGTCGTTGTTTAGATTGATCGTAATAAATTGTTTAATGTTGTTTTCAGCTCAGGCGCTGCCAGCGATGGCTCGCGGAGCACCGGCCATGTCCGGTCTCGCACCTGGCTTCGAAAGAAGAACACGCCCCATCGATCCGTCCCCCGTCCGATTTCATTTCATTCCCGAATCGTGGTTCCAGTTCTTCTACCCCAAAACTGGCGTAACCGGTGAGTAAGTTGTTTCGTTTCCAAGGTCGATCTGACGATTCAAAAAAATTTCATCGGCTCACTCGTGGTTCGATTATCCGGATCGCAGGTTTGAACAAGAGTTTGTGGTTCCGAGCCTGTTGTCCAATGTTGAAATCATAGTGTGTAAATTTCGTTAACGGATGTTAATGCGATTTTATCAAAACGGCATGCGGATGGTTCTTGACTCGGTGTGGCCGACTTTCTGCTTTTTGCGATGATTTTGTTTTACTTTAATTAAATTTATTTCAGGGATTTCTCATTTACTATAAAAATGTACCATATTATCAATCCTAAATATAAGAGCTTCAGCATTATGAGTTATTAAAGTTGAAAACTCTTAAGGGTATGATTTATAAAAAAAAATTCTAAAGTTTGAGGCTTTTAAGTTTTTTTTGTGTTTACTTGGTAGAGTTTGTAACACTTCACATGAGACTTGTGCGTGACTAGACGCCTCATTTTATTTATTTATTTATTTATTTATGTGTTTATTTATGAGGCACCCTTTTATAAAGAAAATACAAATATAAAAAAAAAATTAAGAACGATTTTAGTACAGTGTATTCCAAATTTTTATATTGATATTCATAATTTATCAACAAATTGTTCCTTTTACAGTAAAAAAAAACATTTCAATAGCTAAATGACTTATGTATGTAATTGCATGTGTCCTCTTTTGGCTTGTGAACAAACACAAAATTAAATTAATAACAATAATTACAAATGAATAAATTAGGTAAATTACATTAGATTAAAATTATTATAAAGTGAATAGACTGTGTAAAATGAATGAATAGAATAAAATGAATGGACTGACTATTCATACTTAAACATATTTCTCTTTGCTATCATGTGCAAGTTTTAATTTTATATAACGTTTTTATATGAAGATGTTTAAAATGTTCCTTATTATGATTGCAATACAACTTAAAAATATGTAAAAGGGCAGGGCCCGTAAATAAATTAAATAAATAAAAAAATCATCGCAAAGGCGTTGAAAGACTGCCCTGTGAGTCCGAGCGCAGAATATCTGTTTCCAGTGTGTGGCTATTGTAGCGTATGATAACGATTTGTCAACCAAATCGTTATCAAGGATTTTATGCCAATTGGAGAAACATCAATCTGCGTACCATCAGTTACCGCAGAAAAAAACTAACGATAAAAAAATGTCTACTTCCGGCAATCTAAAAACTGATTGCGGGAGTGGAATATAAATTATTGTTGTTGATAATGGTACAAAATTATTTTAGGCCCGTACGCGTTTATGGGAGGTGTCACGACTTACCTGGTGTCGAAGGAGATCTACGTACTCGAGCACGAGTTTTACACCGGTGTGTCAATCTTGATCATGATGGTATACGGAATCAACAAATTCGGTCCGGCGATCGGCAAATATCTGGAGGACGAGATGGACAAGTGGGAACACAATCTTGTTGATAGTCGGCAAAGTGAAATCGACGGGTACGACGAACTTATTAAGCACGAGAAGACGGAACAATGGAGAACCGAAGCACAAAAAATGATTATGGACGTTAAGAAAGAGAACATCCTGATGCAACTTGAGGCTGCGTACCGCGAGCGACTCGCCACCATTGGCATCGAGGTAGGTTTAGCCGTGGGGCTCCTTTGTTGTTTGGCTATGGTTGTACATTTTTTCTTTTTACACTTTACAAACAATACTACAAATAATTTTCCTTTCAGCAAGTAGTTTTTTTTTATAAGATCCGGAAAAAATACATTCTTATGTGAAAGACTCTCAGCTTTCTAATGAACATGCTGCCGACCCATTTTTAAATCAGAAAAGCATTCGAAAACGCAATTGAAAAAAGAACGTAACATGACGAAATAAACATAATTTGTAGTCAATTTTTAACAATTGTTAAAAATGTATAGTGTGCCGTAGTCAAACGGGACCGTTTAAAAACCTGATACAAAAACTTGAGTTATATCTCGTCAACATATGTGAATGCATGCAAGTTGCAAGGTGATTCACGCCTAGGAGGTCCACGAGTGTGTCGATTTGTTTGAAGAATCACGCACAAGTAATTACCGAATGACCGAAGTAATTAACAATTTTGTATGTTGTTTTCTTAGGTCAAGAAACGATTGGACTACCATATGCAAATTCACCACGTGGAGCGTCGATTGGCCCAAAAACATATGGTACAATGGATCATCAGCAACGTGATGAAGGCCATCACTCCCGATCAAGAAAAAGCATCGCTTCAACAGTGTATCAAAGATCTCCAAGCACTTGCACCGCGGGCGTGAAAATGTACTGCCGCATTAGACGACATAGTTTAATAATGTACGGTACCGCGTTTAGTGTAACGCTAAACGTCTGAAACAACCCGATACTTGTGCCGAATTGTAATTTCGTTCAGTCGACCAACCGTTGTGTTTAACATCACAACGATGGTCAATTCTTTCAATAGGATCATCTGGTGAATAAATTGCTTAAAAAAAGAAAAATATAATATTCTACCAAAGCAACGATATTCGATTTGTAGATTGAAGTAGAAAAATGCCCGGAATTCATAAGTATTTGCGGTTTATGAGCCAAACGCTCGTGGAAACTGTGTTAATGGAATTTTCTTCTGCGTCATTAATGAGGATAAGTATATGTTTACCTCGGCCATCTCCACTTTCAGTAGAAAGTCGAAGCGGCAGATTCTTTGAACTTTAACGAAAGTAAGTTTTTATTTAAATTCAAAGTACAACATAGAGCTCGAAATTTAGTTCAGACTTGAGTGTGCATTTTTTTAAGTTTTAGTTTAAGGTGATGTGGTGTAACTCTCCACCCACCTGCTCCGCGCCCACTTGGCAACTAAAATTGTACTGCATGCCGTTTTGAGATCGCAGACCGCCGAGGAAAACGAAAATTGTCTTTCCCTGCGTCTGTCGATTTCCTAGGGGAAGACAATTTTCTTTTTTCTCGGCGGTCTGCGGTGTCAAAACTGCATGCAGTACAGTTTTTGTTACCGGCAGCGGTATTTCACTTCCCCTTAAGGGGATGTGACACACACGTAACAATGCTCCGATGGTAACAAATCGCTTTCCCTATTTTCTCCGTGATGGTTGATACTTCGACCAAAATCAAATTAGGTTTTGGTAGGCAGTAGATATAAGTATGAAAACCTAATTTGCTTTTGCTCGTCGTATCAATCGTTTTGGAGAAAACAGGGAAGGCGATTTGTTACCGACTGAGTCTGTAACACATGCCCTTAAGACCATACGAAACACGCCCCTCCCCGTCCATCCCGGGCTCAGCCGGTATTAAAAACTGTAATCAACTTTTCTCACTGGATCTCGCATGTACGGTCAAAAGAAAAGTCTCATGGGAAGCCGAAATTATTTCCGTTTCCGATGAGACTTTTCTTTTGACCGTCTATGCCAGAATCCGTGAGAAAAGTTTATTACAGTTTTTATTACCGACCGCGGTATTTCACATGCTCTTAAGGCAATATGATATGCCGTCCGCCTCGCCCAACCAGACCCGGTCGGTAACAAAAACTGTAAGACGTTTTTATTTAATCTTTGACAAAAGTTGATTACAGTTTTTTTACTGAGCGATTCTCTTCCACATCGCTTTAAGAAGCAAAGTAAGAAGTAAAAATCTGGCAATTTAACCCACGTGGATATTTAAAATTGCAAATATTATACAGAAAATATTTTTTGCAGAATATTTTTTACCGGCAGTCGATTTTGACCGAAAATTCTACAATTTCCTACATTACCGAAGTTTACAGACGGTTTCCTCATATCGCACTCGCGGTTTTGCGCTCCCACGACTCTCATAATAATTGCGCGAGTCTGTCTGCTTCATTCATTGAAGCAAACATAACCCAACAAATCAGTCGTGTAAATTACAAAAAAAAAGTGAAGTTTTAGAGCCGATTCTCAATGGAATAATTCTTTCTTTTTTTTTAAATCGTATCAATAATTTTTTTTTTTAAATCCAATCCCTTCGAAATGGCGATAACAAAGATACTTTTACACATGGAAATCAGAAAACTATCTGGTGCACGAGTAAGTTGTCTCTTCCGTGATGATTATATTTCATTTGTTTATTCGATTACAATAAGCGACGTTAAGACTCGCTTTGTCCCACCCATTGTTTCCCTCACTGTTCGCGCCGCCTTTGTTTACCCCGTACACCGTGCTATCAATGACTGTCCTTGTTGATCATTCACCTCCGCCTTTTTCGTCAATAAAAAATACCACCGTTAAATTTAATTTAAACATATTTTTCAAAAACATGATCTTTATCGATATTTTCACGCATGAGCAGTTTCTTTTTATGTAATCGAAGGGAATCAAAAGTCGTTATCTATTTAGTGAAATTCCAATCGTTTGGTCACGGGTTATGTAGCGTCCGTGACACGCAACTGTGTTGACATACTTATTTTCCGACGATAAACGTAAAATACGATATTTATGGAGTACCGCTTAGCACAAATTTTCGGCGTTGTTTCTCTTTTATTTCCGAGACAATTGTCCTTGCATTAATATTGTACGTGAGTGACACATGCACATTTGTTGCACTTGCAAACCAAGGCCTCTTGGTTACAATGACTATTCTAAAAATACGTTTACCTTGTGACAATAGCGGGATGGTATATTTTTATTCCCACTGGCGATTGGCTTTGGTGCTCCCTTGAATGCACATGCGATATATTTATTTTCTTTCACGTTCATCACTTTCAAACGTATACTTGTTTTTACAGCTATACAAATTTAAGTCGGATGATAAAAATGTACCGTTTGCATGTTTCAGAATATCCATTGAGGAAATTGTGTCGGAAGATTTTGTTTAGAATTAAAAAATGCTGTGCAAAAAGGGCAAAGATTTTTTAATATGAAGGGAGGCGCATTGACAGTAAATGTTATCAAGGGGAGGCTATTACAATTTTACTTTTCTCATTTTTAAACTTTGCGTAATGCGTAGAAAAACAAAGCTTCCTCTATGAGGAAGCAAAATTGGTGCATCGGTTTGGGTCGCAAGATATTCTTATGGAATAAAAAGGTTGTAACTAATTAAAAGAAATTTTTGAGTTGCAACGGCGTTCGAAAGATAACTAATTTTTTTACATGGAAGTGCAGCTTATACAATTTTCCCTTGAGAAAAAATCGACCCTTTTCTTTTGCAGTACGGAGTACAGAAACTGTTAGATATTGTTAGATAAAATTTAGAACATTTTTGTGTCAAAGTCAAATACGACAACGATGTTGAAAAAAGTTGAAAATTGAAATTTTCATATGGCTTTTTTATAAAAGTTGCAAATTTAAATTTGCATATTGTTTTCTCATAATGTTACTCTTTTTTACTTTTTTTTACTATTCGTGTAGAAGAAACTTTGCGAATAAAGGAATATTATGAGAAGACCATATGAAAATTTCAATTTCAACTTTAAAAAAAAATTATTTATCTGTTTTATTTATGAAACAACCACCAAACTGTACAGACAATATTGCAATATTCAAACATTTCATCTTCATTCAGATCTACTTATTCCTTCTATCTTTTCCATGTTCTGTAATTTATTGAATTCAAGATATAATAACTTAATAACTTTTTTATTTTCATAAATCTCCTGTACAACCAATTCCATGAAAAAAAAAAATCACTTACCGTTTTTATGCTGACAATTTTATAATTAAATACACCCATGCAAAAACTACATCACGCCCGCTAGAATGGTACAGGCCCAATGCGCTTATTGCGGGCATGCATTAAATGTTATTTCGTTTTCTCCACATGTATTGCAAATTGACCCATACATTTTTGCTCACACGAAGATTAAGGGTTTTTGTAATAAATTCGGACATGCCTAAAAATGAAATATTTATCTGTAATCCTCCATCATTCATCTCTAATTCATCAAGTTTTATTTAACATTTCGATTTGTTTCTTGCATGTCTTTCAGCGATCGCAAGAGTCAAACGCTCGATCTCCATATAAAACGACTTTCCATTCGACGAGGGCTTCTCTGGCTGCTCGAAACGCATGAATCTTGTGTATTGACATAGAACGAAAGCTTCTGGTGCTTAATCAGTTTCCGTATCACGATTATAATTTTTATAATTTTGATTGCGAAAAGAGATTAAGGTTGCATAATATTTTTATTTCTTTTTTTTTTCAGTACTTGAGTACGAAGCCTAAATTCGGTTTGATCTTCGACATCGACGGTGTGATCGTTCGCGGCAAATCGGTTCTACCGCCGGTACCAAAAGCCTTCAAGAGACTTCAAGGGGAGGACGGTAAATTCCGAGTACCTACGGTATTCGTGACGAACAGTGGAAATGCCTTGCGCAGTCAAAAAGCCGAAGAGTTATCTAAGTGGATTGGATTCGAAGTGGCCGAAGATCAAGTAGTTATGGCGCACTCGCCACTCTGCCTATTCAATAAATTTCATGACAAACAAATTCTCGTATCGGGCCAAGGGGCTATCAAAGAAATAGCTATGGAATTAGGTTTTAATAAAATAGTAACGATGGATGATTTAGTGAAAAATTTTCCAAGCTTAGACTACGTGAATAAGGACAAGAGAAATCCTCAGTGCGGACCAGTAGATATTAATTTTCCAACGATAGAGGCAATAGTTCTTCTCAGCGAGCCTACGAATTGGGAAACGCCGTTGCAACTGTTGGTTGATCTTCTAATGACAAACGGAATGCCATCGGCTTTGCCCGCCGATACTCCTTACCCGCATATACCAGTTATAGCCTGCAACATGGATTTATTGTGGGTATCCGAAGCTCCGATACCTCGTTACGGTCACGGAGCTTTTCTAGTGTGTCTAGAAGCCCTGTACAAAAAGGTCACTGGCAAGGAAATGCAATATACGGCTTTGGTCGGCAAACCGAGCGAAGTCACGTACTATCATGCTAATCATATGATAAAGAAGCACGCCAGACACTTGGGTATTGATCACAACATTGATACGATCTATGCCATTGGGTGAGTTGATAAATGTAATTTACATTAAACAGCGCCGAAAAAAAATTGCTTTTTTTCAATACTTGCGAGATAATTCCACGAGATTAGGCTTATGGAGAAAGGAAATTGTTTTCGTGCAAACATTTTCTTCCTCGGGATTTTCAACGTGAGATTAATTTTTACATTAAACGTGTTCGGAATGCTCAAAAAAAAAAAAAAAAAATCACAATCTGAAAAGATACGCGCACGTGCGTGCGTAGTCGCTCGAGGTCAGCGGAGTTCATATCTCTAGTTCTATCATAGTAAACAACCCAAAGTCGAGACACACATGAGCCGTGATCGTCATCGAACTGGACTGTCTCTTTCAAGTCATCGACGATGATTATTGTACACCTGTTTTTTCTCACATGTGGCACGTCATTCCCAAAGACACTTGGCAACGAATTAGTATATAAGCAAATCGTAACGTTTCCCTCGCGGATCAACAAACCGTAAAACTTTGGGTTGGATTTGGGTTGTTTTCTAACAATCAACTCCAACTCAACCAATTGATTAGTGCGCCAAACCGACTCTGATTCCAACCTTCTGGAGGTGATATTGGTTGATATCTCAAAATCAACCACAATATCAACCGTTTTGTGTCGGATCGAAAGTTGGTTTACAATTGGACTTTCCCAAAATAACGCAAATTCCGTCTTTATGTCTAAAGCACCGATAGTTCTTGCCTCACGGTTAGAAATTGGGTTGTTTTGAGAAAATTCAACCGTAAATCAACTTTGAGAAAAATCAACCTCTCGAAGATTGGAATCAGAGTTGGTTTGGTGCACCAATCGACCGGTTGGTTTCAGTTTGGTCGAAACGCGAGGGTTAACGCAGTTTCGCCATTAACATCGACGTGGCTACGTTCAGTCGTTTCCATTGTACGCGCACAGATCGGGCTCGAGAGATCGAGGTTCGCACGCGGAGCCCGCGTACAATGCCAGTTAATCGAAAATTCCGTTTTATTTTTCAGAGACAACATCAACACCGATGTATTCGGTGCGAACCTGTACGATAAGTATTTGGCCCGATATTCCAAGGGTAAAGGCACCAAATCCCGTGGCATGGAACTCCTACTCGGCGAGAATCTTCAATCTCCTACGGTGAAAGCTTGCATCAGTATTTTGGTCGAGACGGGTGTACATAAACAGGATTCGAAATTCTTTCCGGAGCACAACCCCAGAGACTTTTTGCCTATGGAAGAATGCCTTAGCAAACCGGCGTTCATCGTTAAAGACGTCGGACGCGCAATAGATTTGGTACTGAAGGAGGAAAAACTAGATTGACATAGTTAACTTTGATTTCATTGAGAAATCGAAACCCTCTTATATTGCGGACCCACAAATTATGTTAACCCTTCAACAGTCTCCGGACAGCGAAGTGAATAGTCCTATCATACTTCGTGTCGTGATATTATAATGCAAGAATTTTTTGTTCTTTGTTTTTATGGAAAAACAAATTTTCCTGCATTATGATTATTTTTTACCGAAAGTTACTTCTCAACCAAGTTTCATGAATTGTTGAGGCGCTAGGGTTAATGAAAATTTGTTACAAACGTTTGAATGTATATTGTCTTATATATTTCGTGCAACTGTACATATAGAATGATTATGTAGATAGCGAAGTTATCATTTGTTGAGAGATATATATACCGTGATAGATATTTATTTCTCAAATGCAAACCCCGTACTGTTTTAGATCCGCAGAGATGTATAGAAATGAGTTTGTATAATAATATAAGAGTAGGGTAGCAATAAAAATCTTAATAAATCGATTGTCAAACTATCCGCTGAGGATAGCTTAAAAGCTGAAAACGTCTACCTAAAAATAGATGATTCCGATAATTGAAACATAGTTTTGTTTTCCAAAGAGCCTAGTTCAATCAATCGACTCTAGAACAGCTCGTTTATGAGCGTTTCAACTATGTCGCGCTCACGGTTTGGACGGCGATAAGGAGCGATAAGTGGTCGAAGGTTCAAATTCAAGGCTGAATAAAGGGTCGCATTTCAGTCTTAAGTTTGACTATTGCTTAAGGTCCTGTAGCGATTGCAAAGTGCTGTTCCGACACAGAGTGTGAGAGAGCCCTAGCGGATCCGGGCAAGCCACGAAAACCGAAAGCGACTCAGTTATTTTCTATCACTGTGTGATCCACAAGAAATCCGTAAATAACTAATAAAATAAAAATTGATAGATTGCTTTTTGGTGCTGCACCTAAAAAGCAACACTCGTCGAAAAATTGAGTTACTCTTATTATTGATTTTAAGTAAAATATGTTTACAAAAGAAAACACAATTGCAGCCGCTGCAAAGCGATTGTTGTGACTGATAGTGAGCAAACATTTTTTTTAGCAATTAAAACGTTAAAAAATTGACATCAAATTTGATTTCATATCTTGTCCAATCGTCTACATGTGGGCGAAATTTGAGCCCGATATAGTAAAAAAGCTTCCTCTCTGAGCAAGCAATATTGTGGTAGTGCAAAAAATGATATTTTGGAAAATAAAAATAAAAAATACCATACATTTTGACCCGTTTAACGATGTCACTCTAAATTCAACCTTAACACTCGTTTAATAAATGTTTACTTGTC
This sequence comes from Ichneumon xanthorius, assembly GCA_917499995.1. Classification (NCBI taxonomy): domain Eukaryota; kingdom Metazoa; phylum Arthropoda; class Insecta; order Hymenoptera; family Ichneumonidae; genus Ichneumon; species Ichneumon xanthorius. The sequence continues at coordinate 9,739,904 of OU824205.1, read as the reverse complement.
GACCAAATTTTAAGCAGATATACGATCTAACATTTCGTGAAAATCATTTGTCTCGACGTTTTACACTGGTTTGAGCATTCCATGATGACAATCTTGAAAAAAATCGACGAAAACAATGCGATCCTCACTGTGCAAGGAAAACGAAATAAAAAATTAAGAGCAACCGAAAAACGACCCACTTCCAACCAACAAAACGACGGTTGCTTTTCAGATGCATCTGGCGGTTGGTACATGACGGAAATCAACCGACAATTGCAACCGAATTCCTTAATTTCCAACCGAAAAGTAACCTTGGGCCAAAAAACAACCATTCGATTGCACGGATCCGCTAGAGAAATTGCTGCGTCCACGCACTCGATATTAGTACGAGAATTTCCTTTCACTGCAGATTTCTGTGCAGGACGTCCTAGGTTGTTCTGTGCTTGATAAAAAATATTGGACATTCGTAGACAACGTTAGACAATAATTACAAAATCGGTTTCAGAAAACCTAAACCGGATAATGAACTATTGTCGTGCAATCGCCAACAACATGTTTCGTCGAACATAAATTAAGGTTTAATTTTAAGCTTAAGTTGAGGGGCGACGAGCGTGTCGTGTAGAGTGAAAACGATGACTATTTCTTACCATTTATCCTTATAGGCCACATATTTTTATAAAAAGAATGCCATTCTTATATCGAACTTTTCCGTAAAATAAGATATCAATTAATAGCGGTTGACTCTGGCTCGAACGAGAAGTCTTAATTAAGTCTCTATCTCGAATCCTATACTCGCTCACACAACCTATTACAAAGTTGTCTGTAATTCTCTGCCATTCCGAAATAAATTTTCGAAGTCTGCCCATCGAGCATAATACCGCAATTTCTTCCCTTTCGATGATTTCCAGTACACCTTCAGACACTATCTTTGCTGCCAATTTGTATCATCCAAGGGGAAGTAGACTACAGATGTAATATACGCATGTAATCGGGAACCAGACGAGGATATAATTAAGGTTATTTCACACGGTGCGAAAATTGCAGTTTTACGCACGCTTCGCATAAAGTGCGTAAAACCCCCATTTTCACACCTTGTGAAGTAAAATTAGGTACGTTACTCGTGCGAAAAACCTTTTCTTAACTCGTGTGATTTCAACACTCGTCAGAAAAAGTTTTATCGCACGAGTATCGTAAATTACTATTGTAGTTAAGCTCTTCGGTGACAAAATAAAGGTAGTGTATAAATATATACATTACTTTACACTGTACAAACACACTATCAAGGCAATGTGTTCTCTAAACTAACATTAAGCAAACTATCTTATATATATTTATTGTTAAAAATAGTTTCAGATTGAATTGAATTATATTATTAATGATAAGAATTTTGTTTCCTGTCGATATTTGTCAAAATCATAGGATCGCGAGGCTCGATAAACCTCACTGGACAGACGACTGTTTAATCGTCTCGATTAATCTAAATATATTCTGCTTTTAATTTTCTCTTTACAGTCCGTGCTCAAAGTAAGGAACGAAGCTAATAATTGATCGTTGTCTCGACGGGTAGGGTGTCTGGATCTCATGACCCACGGGTCGCGCCTTCAATTGTCCGATTGAAATAATTCGATTGTAATCAAACCGTGAGCGGGCGTCTACGATCGCCGTGAGTCGATGCCAGACCGAAGACGTATAAAGAAAAATACAGAAAAATTAAATAGGCTTTCGTGCGCAAAATTGCTATTCGCCGTACGCTTTTATTTATTGCGCTATGCGGCGAATTTGAAAACTTGCCGCGACATAACATTAGCGGACCAACGCTAGGTAGCAACAAAAAATAAAAATTATTTATCAAAAAGTGTTCCCATGGGTTTCATCGCATATAGCACGAAATGTTTTGAAAACATTTCAGAAACATTTTCAATATTTCGAATATTCTAAAATATTTCTAAAACATTTCCGAAATATTTGCAATATTTCCAATCATACAAAATATTTCTGACTTATATGAAAATCATATTTTGAAGTAGTCTTTCAAAATAGTCCAACAAAACGTTTCTGAATTATATGAAAATCATATTTTGAAGTAGTCTATCAAAATAGTCCAACAAAACGTTTCTAAAATATTTCAGAAATGCACTTAAACTTTCATACGTCTGAAATATTTCTAAAACGGCGAAAAAATATTTTGCAAGCGAATATTAACCGATGTGTACTGAATTATGTTCGGAAGGAACGAAAAATAAAAAATACCATGAATCGTGGATATATTTTAAGACAGCTCGACTATTTAATGTGTCATGATATCTGCAAAAAATAATTAACTGCCCGGAAAAAACTGAACTTTATGTTCCAATGATAAGTTACAAGCTTTCATTATTAACAATTATATTGTTCTGGAAAAGTGGTGGCTCGACTAACAAATTTCGGTTACATTAATCTCAGCGCTCTGAACATTTGACTAAAAACGTACATACTCGAAGTCGTCCAATTTCACAATTACCATGAACTTGATCTGCAGAAGTGATTTAATGTTAATATTATCGGCAAAAATTAATTCCCTGCCAGGAAAACATTGAACTTCATCTCCAAATGATAAATTACAAGCTTTCATTATCAACAATTATATTGTTCCAGAAAAGTGGTGGCTCGCCTAACAAATTTCCGTTAGTCGACTAGCTCGAAATCGCCCCACGAAGAAACTCCACTAAAGTAACGTCAGGGTCTGCCAAACTTGTCGAAACCCGGCGACAGAAACAAATCTCGTTGCTCCGTAGTCGAGATTTTTCGTTGATTAATGAAGCGAACGAGTCAGGCTGAGTGTCCTGGATTCCAGTGCTCGGGTTCAGCGACAGATCCAAAGAACGGTGTAGCGATAAATAATACCGTACAGCGCGCTCTGGCACCGTAACCGATGGACCGCGCTTGGCCGACGCACTTGTAAAAGATGTAATATATTTTACAATATACAATTAGTTTGGCGTAATAACAGGAATGTAACTGCAATAGTAATTACTTGTGGTAACATAATGTATTCCTTTGATAGCTGAGTCCGTACAAAGATACAAAAAATAAAATATTAATCCGAATTCGGGTAATGCGGTAAGGTGCTTGAGAGGTCAATTGAAATTGCCGACTGACGAGTTCACGATCTTTTTAACGAATATAATTATTGTAAATAATCTACTATTTACATGCGGCAATAATTACTCACTACAAACGAAGACGTTAATTCTTAACCGCCGTTCGCCTACATTCGCGTGCATTACGTGGCGACAAACGCGGGTACGTCCGAGTCGTATGTACATACATAGTGTCATGCGTACGAGTTGTCTATGTACACATAGAAGAATCTCCGGTTAACGGTTCGTGTCATCATTCAGGTTTGAACTTGGCCTGGAGGCTTTCAACTCGTCGCATTCATATAGTAATGCTACTTTACGGCATTCTATTTTACTCGATCCCATTAGCACCTTGAGCATCTTAAGGTAGTCCTTGTGAAGAGTGTTCACTTCGAATAAGTTTCGGAGAAATGGGAGGGAATTGCAAACACTTCTGGATGGCACAAAAATCTGAAAAAAATCAAGCATATTAGAGGTGCTGATATTATTAATTTTGCATAATAATAATTCCAAAATTGTTATAAAAAAATTGATGAAAAATTTAATTGTTCGACAAATCTTCCGGAAACCTAACTTTTTTTTAATGAAAATGATTCGTTTATTTTTCTGAATACGTATGAATTTTTGTATATTTTTAAATTCACTTTGCATTTTTTTTCTATACAAAATTCAAAGTGAATTTAAAAATCTGTAAAAATTCATACGCATTGAGAAAAAGCAACTAATAATTGTTATTAAAAAAAAGTTAGGTTTCCGTGAGATTTGTCGAACAATTATTATTTCTCGTCCATTTGTTAACAACATTTTGTAATTATTATTACGCATAATTAATCTTTTCAGCAACTTTACTATGCTTGGTTTTTCTCAGATTTTCAGAAGTGTTTGCAATTTCCTCTCATTTCTCTAAAATTATGTGAAGTGACAACCAACCAAACTTATGCAATTACTACCTTAATCGATCGAAATTCACTCGATGGAAGCAATGAACGGCGCATGACTGAAATTGCGCATTGACAGTTTATTTAATGTAGATATAATATGACTATACAGTTATACTTTTTTTAACATTTTTTTATACCCATCCAATCTCATAGATAAATAGTCGAAATCGGCTGAAGACTCACGTAGAGTTTCGTGACTTTATGTTAGCCCGTCACGATAAAAAAAAATCGGTTCCCAACTACTACTCATTATAATACTCATTAATAATCGACTACACACATTGAAGCTCTTGGATAATCGATAAAATAATTATTCATTTATTGTCCTAAATTTTTATGGAAGCCGATACAGCAGAGCTCCGATTGTTCGAAACGTCGATTGTCACAATAACCATTTCTTTGTCCGACTGTTCAGTTATCCGAACGCGTACCGTTACATTGTGAAGCGACGTCGCGAACTCAGAATTGCACTGCTCCCCTCCGCTCTCTCGGTCTGAGGTCGCTTACATTTTGCTTTCCTTTGACAATCGGCAAAGATGCGAAAAACGGGCAAAACGAGCATTGACAAGATATTAATGTCGTTTATTTCCTCTGTTCAAAAAAATAAATCTATACCTTCTATAGCACTTGGACAATTCAGTGTTCTTTTTTCCACGGAACAATGCTGTTCGGTTCTTGAAATTTTCGATTATTAGTTCGGATTATCGACGCTGTCTCAACGCAGCAGCAAAAGTTTCATTGACAAGATATTAATATTGTTTATTTCCCCTCTTAAAAAAAAAAATCTAGACCTTCTATTGTACTTGAACAAATCAGTGTTCTTTTTTCCACGGAATATTGCTTCGATCATTAAGCCGCCGCTCAGTCACACTTAGTTCGGATTATCCACGCTGTCTCAAAGCAGCACAAAAACGTTCATTGACAAGATGCTGTTCGGTTCTTCAAGTTTTCAGTTAGTCACAGTTAGTTCCGACGATCGACGCTCGCAACGATCTCGGCTCGATCGTGAAAGACGACGTCTCTGTAAACTCAGTGATTCAATTAATCCCCAGAGTGTACTGACCGGCGGGAGATTCCCGATGAGTGAGGTCAGCGCGATGTCTGATGAGCGGCCGCTCTAACGCACAGTCAGACCGGCGGTTATCGCGCTCTGTAACAGTAAAACTCGCGATCGATTTGCTCGATCCCCGACGACACGAGGCCAATTACGGCACAGCTCGGAGAGTCCGCCCTTCGAAGGAGTCCAAGAAAATACGACCAGCTATCAACTTAAGAGTCGCCCGAAGCAAAATTGCTCTCTCGATCGCGGGAACACCCGTTTTGAGCACAATCACAGTAAATGCGCTCTTTCGACATTAATCGACCGAAACTCTTTAATTACCAGCACCTGTTCTCGCTACTCTCACCGTCCTTAGCCAGCTTGGCGTTGCACTCGATGGCTTCCCGAAGCCGCCGCGCGTATTCCTCGATGAGCTCCTCGGTCACGTGACCGTCGGAAAAGGAGCGTCCAACTGATCTCTTTTGTACCAGAGCCGTCAGCATGAGCGTCAATGTGGGAATCGTCATACCGAGGAGAAACATGGGATTCATAATGTTCTTCATTCCGTGCCTCTTGAAGCCGCTGAAGAGTTCCCACCAGATGCTCTTCTCCTTGGGTTCGCCCAACTTCCCGTAGAGCCACGGCTTGATCTTGCCGGTGTTGGCGATGTAGTTGTAGTAATGAGGATCGTAGGATTGCGCGTAGAGCTGGGAGTAGAGGACGTCTTTCTGCGGCGCCGGTTGGTCACCGTCGACATCGGGAAACCAGCGACTGGCGTCATCGTGAGAGAGGTGATTGTTGGGTGGTCCATTGAGGAGGCCCGGTGGTCTCGTGTAGATCACTTGGACGGGTGGCTTCCATTTGCCGGCGAAACCTGGCGGAGGTCCCGGTGGACCAGCGAATCCCGGTCCCTTGTGGTGATAGAGCGGTGGGCCCGGACCGATTCGCGATTGGGACCAAGGATTGCCGCGGTGTCTGCCAGCCATACCGGCAAAATGGCCCCGATACGGAGGTGGACGTCTTCCCGGACCAGCGACCAAGGAATCCTGCCTGGACTGAAAGCCAACTTGGTTCCATCTCAGCGCAGCCTGCTGCCCTGGTGGATAATTCATCTGGGGCGTCGCAGCACTCAACACCGAGGACGACTGAGCAGCCAACAGCGGCGCTTGGGCGTTGATCAGCTCCTGCTGCGGCATTTGATTCGATACCGAACCACTCTGAACTGCGTTCGCCGCGTAGCTGTTTTGATCCCCTTTGGCATTCACTTCTCCGGATTGCGCGTTGGCCTGAGTCGCGTATTCGCGGATTCTCAAGTAATGTTGAAGCGCCATTTGCGATTCCTCTGGAGTTTTGGATTTCAGGAAGTTGTTCAGGGCTTGGCCTGAGGCTAAGATTATCGGAGTTGGGTTAGATGGCGTGTAAGCCTGGGGAACTCCAAGCTGCGAAGACTGGTCCGATGTTCCGTAGGGTTGCGAGTGGCCCACATTGGCCGGTGTGTCCTGTGACGAAGCTGAACGATAGGCTGGACTCGGCTGCAAGTGAGTGGCGTATTCGCGAAGCTGTCGGGCCTCCGCTCGGGATTCGGGGTTTGGTGGCGATATTGGTGTTTTCGGAGACGTATCGGTAGGTCCGGGTGTAGGTGTAGATTGTACGTTCTCGTGGGTGGCGAACGACGATCCGATTCCAGAAGCTTCTTCGGCCTCTGTTGATAATCTTTGCATGGCGTTTTCCACTCGCTCGTCTTCCTTCGTTCTGTCAATTGTCCGAGACGCTTGTTTATCCCGACTGGCGACAACATCGTTTGGCGAGGAAGAGAACGGATCATTCGATACGCCGACCGTTCTTCCATCGTCTATCTCGAGACTTTCGTAATTTCTTCTAGCGTTTCGCTCGGAAAAGTGAGTCTCCTCGGCCGTGTAGTCGATGTTCTCCGTTAACGGATTACCCTTGAAGTTCAACTGGCCTCGGGCAATGAGTCCAATCGATGCCAGGATGCACTGGATTATAATAAAACGCATCGCTGTGCCGGTTTTCTGGAAAATAGATTAAATGGAATATGTAGATTAGTAGGCTGAATGGAAGATCATCGGTGAGCCTGGAAATTGGAGTAGATTTTTATATTGATATTTATAAGATATTACATGTATGATTAGTATATTAATTTTTACAATCTTAGTACATTAATCTTATTAATTGACATATCTACATGATAATAAAGTTCACGTTGATCGGTCATAAAACACTCACGTACGCAAAGAGCATTTCGCGTCAGCGCGAGGAAGTAAGGTCATGCATAATAAGCACATTCGTTTTCGACTTGAAACCTTCATGCGTACAATATATATGCACATTTATTCAACAAATATAATTAATGAAAAAAATATCATATCAAGAAACGACCCTGAGATAAAAGGAAGACTATTTTACGACTTAATGTTAACGACTCGCGTGTTAGCATTGACTTTGTAAAATGGTTTTGCTATACACATACTAGCATAAACGTCAGTATGTATGTATAGAGACATACATCTGCATATATATACACGAAGTGTACCATTTCGCGGCCAAAATATATTTTTCTATACATGGCACATATACTTTTTCCTATGTGGGTTACGGCGAAGCAGACGAAGAGAGAAAGAGAGAGTGGGCTGGAATTTTACTCATCCACGTCCACCCAACGAGTGACCCGTAGCTCAAACACATTTACTGGTGACCCGCTGCCGCGCGACTACGCCTCAGTCAATGGACTCAATCCGACTCAGTCAATGGACTTTCTAAATCCGTTATGTTTAATTATGAAGTGTTCGACTAAAATCGCGACTCTTCGACTATTTTTCAGCACTGTCATTGTATATTGTTCTATTTTTATTAATTTCCTGTTTCCGGGATATTTATGCTTCTGAAAGCGCGACACGACCATCAATCCAGACAGGCATCGGGACGACAATGGATTTCAATAGCCTGATGATCGGGACACTTTTCGGGATGGGATAACTGTCGATCGACTCAATATTATCGAACAGTCTTTATAATTCGCCTATCACATCATATATAACGGGAACGGTCTGTTTACCGATTTGTCATTTTGCTATTAAATAATCAATGTGCAATTGACGGAAGTAATTGAAGTGGCTCCGTGTAGAGCTCTTATGGACACTAATTGATCGCTAATTAAACGCTAATTGAACACTAATTAAACCCCGAATTAAACAACTTAATCCTGGATTGAGTTGTTTGATTCAGGAACTACAAAATCTCGAAAAAATTGTTTTAAAAAGCGGTTTAGAAAAACCCCGTATCGTACACTAGGGACTCAAAATGCCGCTTGGTTATTACTTCATACTCCATAATTTTTAGTAATGAAATGAAAATCTGCGCACGCTTGGATACGGCATTTAAGTCTCTAGACGACTTATGCTCCAAAAAGTGACTAATAAATTATCCCTGGTCTGGCTGTGAACTAAGTGGGGAAACCCTATACCCAAAAACCTATAAAGGGTTAAAACTCTATAAACTGACAACACGACCATACCCCACATTGAATCCAAACTCTCACGATAACTATATTCTGGACAATAATAAAGTTAATGTCGATTGGACGCTCAGACCGATGCTCACCGATACTCACACGCGAAATCGCATTTACGCACAGACATTCATATATACTCACAGATAGTCACAGATACTAACGAATAGTCACAGGTAAGTTGCAGATACAGACACTCACACAGATACAGACACTCACACAGCTACAGACACTCACATAGATGCGGACACTCACACAGCTACAGACACTCACACAGATACGGACACTCACACAGATATGGACACTCACACAGATACAGACACTCACACAGCTACAGACACTCATACAGATACGGACACTCACACAGATACGGACACTCACACAGATACGGACACTCACACAGCTACAGACACTCACACAGATACGGACACTCACACAGATATGGACACTCATATAGATACGGACACTCACACAGATACGGACACTCACACAGATACGGACACTCACACAGATACGGACACTCACACAGATACGGACACTCACACAGATACGGACACTCACACAGATACGGACACTCACACAGATACGGACACTCACACAGATACGGACACTCACACAGATACGGACACTCACACAGATACGGACACTCACACAGATACGGACACTCACACAGATACGGACACTCACACAGATACTCTCTACTCTCACGCTGTATTCTACGAGGTCGTGTGTAAATATGATGCAGATCACAGGGGCCAGATCTGGCCTGTTTGACAAAATCCATGCGTGTGCTCGATAACCCGCTTGTGAACCTTCCGGACTCCAAGAATATCACATGCGTATGTGTCCACGTGGAAGTATGAAGGGCAAAAAAAAAGTGCAAGCGGCGATTGACACGACAGTGAGAAATTCACCTCAATTTCACCTTATTTGGCTCGACTCACCGTTCTTCAATTACAACATATACGCTTAAAGCTACGATCCTCGTAAGACGGCGCTTTTTATTTCCGGCACGACACTCGAGGCGTTAAACTTTCCGCGATTTACGATTATCTTTACACCGGCGTTTAAGTCGGTGTTCTGTGCTGGCCTTCGCGCGAGCGCGTCCATCGGAGATCAAGGTGCCAGAAACACTGATGCGCTGTACCTTACCATGAGATGAGAAAGGCGGTTCGTTCACCGCGTAAACTCCCTACTCACTTGGCCACGCGCCGCACCTTCGGATCTCACACGAAAACTCACAAGAATATTGTGGCTCTCGTGCTCATCCGGCGTTCGGACTCCAGTGGAACACTCGCCGAGCAACTTTTTTTTTCTTTTTTTTTATCGTTAGTCCTGGTTGAGAACCCGGATGCAAAAAGAATGCGAATCCATCGAGGAAAGTGTTTCACGGAACTCGCTGTCCGAACATTCATCGTGAAGAACCGTTCCTTCGAGTACCGCGGCGCGCGCTTACCACTCGTCATAATAATGTGCCATTTGCAACCATCGCGGCGGGGCGACGATTGTGTTAACAAATCCATTCGAGTTGAACGAATGCCTTGCCGAAGCTTGGGAACGGACGTCGATATATATTAAGCTTCTAAAATTGAACAACTTTTATGAGGAAGGGTTATGAAAATTGTAATTTTTTTCTTGTCAAGGACCGCATTATATGTCAATTGTTAAGAAACAATAAAAAAAAATTCTTTCACTTATAATGACAAGTCGAAATTGGGGACAACGCAAAGGAACGTTTGATAAAATATTTTGACCGATGAACAACATACATAATAACAATAAAATTGAATAAAAAATGCCTAAGTCAATTCGATGAAGCGTATACTTACCGAGAAAAAAATCAAAGCCTTTAGTGCGGAGACAATGTACGCTAGCTGAAGTACCAATCACGAGCCAGAATACTTCGTTTGCTTACCTGCATTGATCTTACCGCGATGGACCGTATTCATCACTGTCATCCTATGCAGAAATACAAATCTGTGTCTGAACGCTTTCACCGAACTTTTCAAGATCACACTATAAGGATCCAGAAGGTTACGCGAATTTTCAACACCATAGAACACCATCAACTACTGAAATATAGTGATGCTAAAATAATTGTGTAAATGAAAGATTGCGTACTGATTAATCTGATCGATGGTGACCCCACAGAAGAAACACCATTGCATGGGTACGGTATGCAGATTACTACGATTGGTAGTCGTAGGAATATTTAATTCAATTTCAGGTCCGAAAGTTCGCGAGAACATCGATATTGAACCGCAGCCGATTCTGTCAACTTTGTCTATGGAGGTAGAAGTTTTTCAGTGTCGTACTTGTAGTACTTTGTTACAGACGAAAGAAACTGAATGGCAAAAAGGCCATAATCCCTTTCTCGAGAACAGCGAGGTTTTGATCTTGCATTGTACTTTAGATTCTTCGGTATTCGAAAACATGATATAAACGTATGATACGAGTGGGGATACACATTACTGTTTTGCGCATAGTCAGACTCGAAGCGTCATCAGGACGCCGCCGACCACAATGTTGTAGAAAATGAATGTAGCGGAAAAGAGTGAATTACTCATGAAATATGCAAGGTAAGTATGGGAGCTTGCGCGGGTGGTGAACACGATAGGCGTCATAATTTCAGCCGCGTCAATCATTGTACGCTAGCAATACATATTACATGAAACTGCAGCGGTCTATCACCGCCACTGTCTGTAAAGAAACTAGAGGTAGGTTTCTATCTTGGCTCATCTACCGTTCTCAAGCAGTTGCCGGAGTTTTATACCCAGAAAACTTGTTGAAGAAGTCACAAGAACAGTACAGTAGGAGCTGTAGTCATGAGTTTCTTCGATCAACGATACTATGCCTTAACCAAGGCTCACATGTCGCGAATAGGCATGTGGCCGGAACAATCAAAATACGTGAAAATTATTCTGCCTTTGACGATGTTGGTCATAATATTGACACTCATCGGACCTGTGGTAACAATCGTTATCTGAGTATGAATTTTCGTTCAAAACGTTGCTTTTTTATTACAATTTACTACGTTTAACAGCTTATTCGATTGCATGACGCTTGGCGAGACATAAACATTCTTGCACGAAGCACAACAATCTTGCTGGTGGGGGTAGTAATCGTCTTCAGTGTGTTATATTGTGTTCAACATGCTGATGATGTACGGTTCCGATATATATATATGTTCTTAGAAAATATTCACGTTTCATTGGAAATTTTGCAGATAAAATTGGCGTTCAAGTCTATAGAAAAGCATTGGGCAATATTAAAAAATACACCTGCAGTGGTTATCCTTGACGAGTACGCCGAAAGAGGACGCTACGTCACCGTCATTTACTCGAGTAAATAATTATTTTTATTATTTTCAATGTATTATTATTTTCAATGTATCATTGCTGATTGCTTATTTCTCATTCTCCAGTATGTTTGTATGCTGCGATAACATTCGTCTTCTGCTTATCTTCAGCACTTATAATATTTGACCTCGTCCATCCTCTCAACGAAAGCCGGCCGAAAGTGTATATTGTTGAAGCAGAGTACGGCGTTGATGAGGATAAATACTATTGCTTCATACTCGCTCATACATATTTCGTGGTCGGGATAGCAATTAGTATAATGGTTGCCATTGGAGGAATGTACATTCTCTGGGTGTTTCATATTTGTGCACTTTTTGAAGCTGTTAGGTGCGTATAATTGTGTCCCGAATAATTTGATCGCTCCAGACCGATCCTTTTCCCCTTGACTTCCAGCAAATCCCAAGACAGCCTGAAAACTGACCGGTCAATCGGTACGCCTCACTAACTGTTGTCCCAATTCTGATAAAAACTTAAAAACCTTTTATTTTGAGTTTTTAGTCCAGTAGTAGATTCACAATCGGTCAACAGTTATTCCACATTCAACCGACTTTTTAGCACGGCAGGCGGTCAGCCATCAATCTACAGTCGAACCGCGGTCAACCGTAGATAATTTGTGGATTGACGGTCAACTAACCGCCGGACTTGGCAAAGTGTTGGCTCTTGTTCGATTTGTTCTACGGTTTAGCGGTAACAGCCTAAGAAGGCCCTGATGAGGCCTCGATATAACGCTTCGAAATGTTTACTAGGAAACCTTCAAGAGGTCGATTCTTTGATCGATCTTTCCAAACCGGCTATAATAAAAATAGTTATATTTGTTAGAGGGAAGATGTGTTATAGTCATCGAGAAATGTTCCAGCGTTTCCTCTACAGTCAACCATTTCCGTCACCAACATTTATATTTGCTACAATGTCTATTCCCAACGTTTTAAAGTACTGTACAGAAGCTTTCCCGATCAATGTTTCCCAATACATTCTAAAAACCCAGGTGCTTGCCACAGATACGACTGTTCCCTTCCAAAGCTCCCAGCATCCTGTCCTGCTTGGCATAGTATTTATTCCAGTCAGTAGAGGGATAACGTATTTCGATTATCAATTAATTGACAATACCGTTGCCCATGTAGATTCAATTTAGAGCTTATCGCACACGAAAATACTATTACTCTTCGCAGTGATTTGACTTATAAAAAAATCTGTGACTGCATCATTCTTCATACAGAGGCGATAAGGTAAGCGGGGCAAGCGAATGACCGTGCATAGCTAAGCCGTGGACATTCAACGTGCAGTTTTCACGGAAAATTAGTTTATTTTTGTATGACATAGTAGTGCTGATCGGATCGAGGATGGTTGTAACTCAATAACCGGAGTGTCATTAGCCGTTGCTGTCATTGTTTCAGTCGTGTCAGGAGTACAAGTAAATTACAACAAGTCAATTTCGAAATACATTTTGCAGTGCAGAAAAAAATATTCCTCATCGACGATTGTTTGTCATTGCAGGTTCTGTTAAATTGGAATCATCCTGAAGTGCTAATACAACAAGCACTCCTCATAATTGCTGAGGTACTCCATCTTTACATAGCTTGCATACCCGGACAGGAATTGATGAATCGTAGTGGAAAGATTCACACAAGTGCGTGCGTATAAACGAGTTCCGTGGCGGAAAAGTCTACCAAGTCGTATTAATATTGCCCTCTCTACCCGTCAGTTATAATTTGAACTGGCTGGATATGCCAGTGAATGCTCAAAAGCTCCTGATACCAATACTGATTCGAAGTAGCAAACCTTGTTGTCTCACCGTCGGAAGAGTCTACGTTCTGTCGATGCAAACCTTTAGCTCGGTATGATGTTATCACGTTTCGATTATCTATCTTGACGTATCGTAACAATCGATAGCATAATTACCGTTGATTATAATGATATATTTTGAAACTGTTTTTCAAGGCTATACGGACAGTGCTATCGTACTTCATGATATTTGCGCAAATGATTTAAACGTCTTACTTATCAACGATGCTGGATTACAGTGACGAACATATTGATTTCTTTGTATTTTACAACAAAAAAAATAGTAATGTACGGTAAAGGACCCAGTTTCTACCACTTCTACGCAGCTCTCTCACTTTAAGCGTGTAAAATTATAGGCATCAACAAGGAGGACTAAGGGTTGCAGTTTGTGACCGCCCGAACGCGCGCTACACATTGGCTGCATATCAAATGGTGGGGGAAGCCGACTATGATAGCGGTACCCCCTGTCACAAACTGGGTCAGTGTCAGAAATTGGGTCCTTTACCTTATAATATGACTGTACGATGCAATATGCGGTGTCGAATAAAAAAAAATATATCTGTAGATTTTTTTGTATCTTCTAATATAGCGCTGCATTGGTTTTTCAAGTAATAGATTCAATATTAATTCGTCACCAACAATATTATTCGAATGTAGTAGATAAGAAGATCAATGAAAGTTTGGTCAACCCGAATCTGACTGTGTGATTCCGAACAGAGTAGATGCTTGCATCTGCGTGAGTGCTAGTAGAGACCGCTTGTGAATAGAGTAAAAATCGTAATTTTGGGCCAGTATAAATTTTCAGCCTCTTACTCTTAGAGGTAAATCCTGCTTCGGTCAAACAAATGGGTACCCGAACACCTTGTTTTTCACACCCATGGTGCGTGGTGGATAGTCTACATCAGTTGCTTTTTTTCATACGTGGTAATATGAACCCCAGGGGTTACAGTACACGCCCGAGAACAGCCTGCCCGCACACGGCCGCTTCTCCGATGGCAGTGGTCGATAGGCTGCCCCCATCACGCCGTTCCCTGGCACTGCGCAGCTCGGGTCGTAGTGGGTTTTACTTGCACGAGTCGACTGGAGAGGGGCCCTACCCACGGCCGCTTCCCCCTTTTACATATAACTCTATGTAATAACACATAACTCTATGTATTTATTTACGCCGAGCACAGATTCGACATCCGTTTTGACCAAAAGATCAAGGCTGGTGTATTTCTTCGCGCTAAACCTGAGTCGGCCAGCAGTTTTGGCTCAAAGTTAAATGCGACGTTGATGTTGAAAAAAGTTTAAAATAAAAATTTTCATATCGCTTCCTTATAAAAGTTTAAAATTTTTATTTGCATCCCGCTTCCTCATCAAAATTGAAAGTTGAAAGTTGAAAGTTCATCGTTGAATTTTGTATATAAGAGTGAAATTCGGAAAACATAAATAACTCCGATATGCTATCTTCTCGAGATTTCGGCGTTCATAGCGTATGGGAGTGAATTTCGACAAACTCAAATCCCATATAGCACACGAGAGTGGAATTCTAAATTCGAATCGGACGTGAAATTCGGTTGCTTAAGAATATGTTATCCGGCAATCGCGATTCAATAGACGAAGCTGTTTTCTAAACGGGCTGTCACGTGATGACATTTGAAAATATTTAACTACCCAAGCGAATGCATTTTCATTTGATTGCTTCACTGCAGCATTTGTATTCATCTACTGTCAACAATAAATAACATAAATAAGCGAACCTATCGTCGGGCGCGAAGCGTCCGACCGCTAGTAATAACAATGAAATTGAATAAAAAATTCCTAAGTTTTCTTTTATATATTCTCCTTCCACCCTAAAATCAATTCGATGAAGCGTATATTTACCGAGAAAAAACATTACGAAATATGCGTGCGTTTTTACCCTTTTACAGTGGCTTAATTCATTAGTGCGGAGACAATGTACGCTATCCGAAGTATCAATCATGAGTCCGAATACAGGTAAGAGAACGAAGTTCGCTTACCTGTATTGATCTTACCGCGTCAGACCGTTTTCATCACTGTTATCCTATGCAGAAATACAAATCTGGTCTGAACGCTTTCACTGGACGTTTCAAGATCACACTAAGGATCCAGAAGGTTACGCGCATTTTTAGTACCACAGAACACCATCAACTACTGAACTATAGTGATGCTAAAATAATTGTGTAAATGAAAGATTGCGTACTGATTAATCTGATCGATGGTGACCCCACAGAAGAAACACCATTGCATGGATATGGTATGCAGATTAGTACGATTGGTAGTCGGAAGAATATTTAATTCAATTTCATGGTGGAAAGTTCGTGAGAACATCGATATTGAACCGCAGCCGATTCTGTCAACTTTGTCTATGGAGGTAGAAGTTTTTCAGTGTCGTACTTGTAGTATTTTGTTACAGACGAAAGAAACTGAATGGCAAAAAGGCCATAATCCCTTTCTCGAGAACATCGAGGTTTTGATCTTGCATTGTACTTTAAATTCTTCGGTATTCAAAAACATAATATAAACGTATGATACGAGTGGGGATACACATTATTGTTTTGCGCATAGTCAGACTCGAAGCGTCATCAGGACGCCGCCGACCACAATGTTGTAGAAAATGAATGTAGCGGACAAGAGTGGAGTACTCATGAAATATGCAAGATAACTATGGGAGCTCGCGTGGGTGGTGAATACGATAGGCGTCGTAATTGGCGCCGTGTCAATCATTATACGCTAGCGATACGTATTACATGAAAATGTAGCGGTCTATCACCGCCACTGTCGGTGAAGGAACTAGGGGTAGGTTTCTATCTTGGTTCATCTACCGTCCTCAAGCAGTTGCCGGTGTTTTCCATCCAGAAAACTTTTTGAAGAAGCCACAAGAAGAGTAGAAATATTGAGCTGCAGTCATGAGTTTCTTCGATCAGCGATACTACGCCTTAACCAAGGCTCACATGTCGCGAATAGGCATTTGGCCGGAACAATCAAAATACGTGAAAATTATTCTGCCTCTAACGATGTTCATCATAATATTGACACTCACCGGACCTGTGGTAACAATCGTTATCTGAGTATGAATTTTCGTTCAAAACGTTGCTTTTTTTATTACAATTTACTACGTTTAACAGCTTATTCGATTGCATGACGCTTGGCGAGACATAAACATTCTTGCACGAAGCACAACAATCTTGCTGCTGGGCATAGTAATGGTCTTCAGTGTGTTCAATTGTGTTCAACAGGCTGATGATGTACGGTTCCGATATATATATGTTCTTAGAAAATATTCACGTTTAATTGGAAATTTTGCAGATAAAATTGGCGTTCAAGTCTATAGAAAAGCATTGGGTAATATTAAAAAATACACCTGCAGTGATTGTCCTTGACGAGTACGCGGAAAAAGGACGCTATGTCACCGTCATTTACTCGAGTAAATAATTATTTTTATGATTTTCAATGTATTATTATTTTCAATGTATCATTGCTGATTGTTTCTCATTCTCCAGTATGTTTGTATGCTGCGATAACAATCGTCTTCTGCTTATCTTCAGCACTTATAATACTTGACCTCGTCCATCCTCTCAACGCAAGCCGGCCGAAAGTGTATATTGTTGAAGTAGAGTACGGCATTGATCAGGATAAATACTATTGCTTCATACTCGCTCATACATATATCGTGGCCGGGATAGTAATTAGTATAATGGTTGGCATTGGAGCAATGTACATTCTCTGGGTGTTTCATATTTGTGCACTTTTTGAAGCTGTTAGGTGCGTATAATTGTGTCCCGAATAATTTGATCGCTCCAGACCGATGCTTTTCCCCTTGACTTCCAGCAAATCCCAAGACAGCCTGAAAACTGACCGGTCAATCGGTACGCCTCACTAACTGTTGTCCTAATTCTGGTAGAAACTTAAAAACCCTTTTATTTTGAGTTTTTAGTCCAGTAGTAGATTCACAATCGGTCAACAGTTATTCCACATTCAACCGACTTTTTAGTACGGCAGGCGGTCAGCCATCAATCTACAGTCGAACCGCGGTCAACCATAGATAATTTGTGGATTTACTGTCAACTAACCGCCGGACTTGGCAAAGTGATGGCTCTTGTTCGATTTATTCTTCGGTTTAGCGGTAACAGCCTAAGAAGGCCCTGATCAGGCCTCGATATAACGCTTCGAGATTTTTTACTAGGAAACCTTCAAGGGGTCGATTCTTTGATCGATCTTTCCAAACCAGCTATAATAAAAATAATTATATTTGTTAGACGGAAGATGTGTTATAGTCATCCAGAAATGTTCCAGCGTTTCCTCTACAGTCAACCATTTCCGTCACCAACATTTATGTTTGCTCCAATCTCTATTCCCAACGTTTTAAAGTACTGTACAGAAACCTTCCCGATCAATGTTTCCCAATACTTTCTAAAAACCCAGGTGCTCGCCACAGATACGACAGCTCCCTTCCAAAGCTTCCAGCGTCCTCTCCGGCTTGGCATAGTATTTATTTCAGTCCGTAAAGGGATAACGTATTTCGATTATCAATTAATTGACAATACCGTTGCCCACGCAGATTCAATTTAGAGCTTATCGCACACGAAAATGCTATTACTCTTCGCACTGATTCGACTTATAAAAAAATCTGTGACTGTATCATTCTTCATACAGAGGCGATAAGGTAAACGGGGCAAGCGAATGACCGTGCATAGCTAAGCCGTGAGCATTCAACGTGCAGTTTTCACGGAAAATTAGTTTATTTTTGTATGACATAGTAGTGCTGATCGGATCGAGGATGGTTGTAACTCAATAACCGGAGTGTCATTAGCTGTTGCTGTGATTATTTCAGTCATGTCAGGAGTACAAGTAAATTACAACAAGTCAATTTCGAAATACATTTTGCATTGCAGAAAAAATATTCCTCATCGACGATTGTTTGTCATTGCAGGTTCTGTTAAATTGGGATCATCCTGAAGTGCTGATACAACAAGGATTCTTCATAATTGGTGAGATACTCCATCTTTACATAGCTTGCATACCCGGACAAGAGTTGATGAATCGTAGTGGAAAGATTCACACAACTGCGTGCGTATAAACGAGTTACGTGGCGGAAAAGTCTACCTAGTCGTATTAATATTGCCCTCTCTACCCGTCAGTTATAATTTGGACTGGCTGGATATGCAAGTGAATGCTCAAAAGCTCCTGATACCAATACTCATTCGAAGTAGCAAACCTTGTTGTCTCACCGTCGGAAGAGTCTACATTCTGTCGATGCAAACCTTTAGCTCGGTATGATCTTATCACGTTTCGAGTATCTATCTCGACGTATCGTAACAATTGATATCATAATCGCCGTTGATTATAATGATATATTTTGAAACTGTTTTTCAAGGCTATACGGACAGTGCTATCGTACTTCATGATATTTGCGCAAATGATTTAAACGTTTTACTCATCAACGATGCTGGATAACGGTGACAAACATATTGTTTTCTTCGTATTTTACAAAAAAAAAAAAAAAAAAAAATAGTAACGTAAGGTAAAGGACCCAGTTTCTAACACTTCTACGCAGCTCTCTCACTTTAAGCGTGTAAAATTATAGGCATAAACAAGGAGGACTAAGGGTTGCAGTTTGTGACCCCCCAACGCGCGCTACCCATTGCCTGCATATCAAATGGTGGGGGAGCCGACTATCCCTAGCAAGTTGACGGACGGCTGCTTTTAGAGAAAAAATTAAAAAACGGACACGTCCGTTGGGGAACGAAACGGTCCACAAAAACGGTAAAACGGACCGTACGTTTGGATTGCTCCTTCTTCAGTTGCAGAAACCAAGGAAGGACCGAATGTTTTTTATTTAAATTTTTGGCTGTTTTTAATTTTTTTTGTTGTTTTGCTTTTAATTATACTTTTAATGTATTGTATTGTATTGTGTGTTACACCGATCCCCTAAGGGTTACGGGCTCCTTCACTTTCTTCCTCCTCCTTCCTTATCCGCGGTCGCCGGTTCGATTCTTGGGCCCGGAGCTTCGTCGCGCCCCGTCAGGTGTCAGTAGTCCCGGACATACGGATATAGTCGTAGTTCGTACGTCCTATCTCCGGAGCTATGTCCCCGTCCGTTTTCCTTTCACCTACGGGCCTTCAGTCTCGGGAATCGAACCCGCGACACCTTTTCCCAGTCTTTCAGTTTCCCATACCGAGGCGCTGGTCCTTTCCTCTTATTATAATTATACTTTTAATGATAGGACAGAATAAAAATACGATCTTGGTCCTTTTTCGGTTGCTGGAACCGAAAACGGACCAAAGGAAATTTTTCGAAAAAAACGTTAGATCTGTTTTCGGTTTCCGCAACAGAAAAAAGACCAAACGGCAACAAAAAATGTATAGTCCGTTTTGCCGTTTTTTATGGTCCGTTTTGTTTCCCAACGGACGTGTCCGTTTTTCGGTCCGTTGGGTCAGTGTCAGAAATTGGGTCCTTTACCTTATAATATGACTGTACGATGCATTATGCGGAGTCGAAAAAAAAAATATATGTGTAGATCTTTTTGTATCTTCTAATATAGCGCTGCATTGGTTTTTCAAGTAATAGGTTCAATATTAATTCGTCATCGACAATATTATTCGAATGTAGTAGATAAGAAGATCAATGAAAGTTTGGTCAGCCCGAATCTGACTGTGTGATTCCGACCAGAGTAGATGCTTGCATCTGCGTGAGCGCTAGTGGAGACCGCTTGTGAATCGAGTAAAAATCGTAATTTTGGGCCAGTATAAAGTTTGAGCCTCTTATTCTGAGAGGTAAATCCTGCTTCGGTCAAACAAATGGGTACCCGAACACCTTGTTTTTCACACCCATGGTGCGTGGTGGATAGTCTACATCAGTTGCTTTTTTTCATACGTGGTAATATGAACCCCAGGGGTTACAGTACACGCCCGAGAACAGTCTGCCCGCACACGGCCGCTTCTCCGATGGCAGTGGTCGATAGGCTGCCCCCACCACGCCGTTCCCTGGCACTGCGCGGCTCGGGTCGTAGTTGGTTTTACTTGCACGAGTCGAATGGAGAGGGGCCCTACCCACGGCCGCTTCCCACTTTTACATATAACTCTATGTAATAACACATAACTCTATGTATTTATTCACGAGGAGCACAGATTCGACATCCGTTTTGACCAAAAGATCAAGGCTGGTGTATTTCTTCGCGCTAAACCTGAGTCGGCCAGCAGTTTTGGCTCAAAGTTAAATGCGACGTTGATGTTGAAAAAAGTTTAAAATTGAAATTTTCATATCGCTTCCTTATAAAAGTTTAAAATTTAAATTTTCATCTCGCTTCCTCATCAAAATTGAAAGTTGAAAGTTGAAAGTTCATCGTTGAAAGATGCATATAAGAGTGAAATTCGGAAATCATAAATAACTCCGATATGCTATATTCTCGAGATTTCGGCGTTCATAGCGTATGGGAGTGAATTTCGACAAACTCAAATCCCATATAGCACACGAGAGTGGAATTCTAAATTCGGATCGGACGTGAAATTCGGTTGCTTAAGAATATGTTATCCGGCAATCGCGATTCAATAGACGAAGCTGTTTTCTAAACGGGCTGTCACGTGATGACATTTGAAAATATTTAACTACCCAAGCGAATGCATTTTCATTTGATTGCTTCACTGCAGCATTTGTATTCATCTACTGTCAACAATAAATAACATAAATAAGCGAACCTAGCGTCGGGCGCGAAGCGTCCGATCGCTAGTAATAACAATGAAATTGAAAAAAAAATTCCTAAGTTTTTTTTATATATTCTCCTTCCACCCTAAAATCAATTCGATGAAGCGTATATTTACCGAAAAAAACATTACGAAATATGCGTGCGTTTTTATCCTTTTACTGTGGCTTAATTCATTAGTGCGGAGACAATGTACGCTATCCGAAGTATCAATCATGAGTCCGAATACAGGTAAGAGAACGAAGTTCGCTTACCTGTATTGATCTTACCGCGTCAGACCGTTTTCATCACTGTTATCCTATGCAGAAATACAAATCTGGTCTGAACGCTTTCACTGGACGTTTCAAGATCACACTAAGGATCCAGAAGGTTACGCGAATTTTTAGTACCACAGAACACCATCAACTACTGAACTATAGTGATGCTAAAATAATTGTGTAAATGAAAGATTGCGTACTGATTAATCTGATCGATGGTGACCCCACAGAAGAAACACCATTGCATGGATATGGTATGCAGATTAGTACGATTGGTAGTCGTAAGAATATTTAATTCAATTTCATGGTGGAAAGTTCATGAGAACATCGGTATTGAACCGCAGCCGATTCTGTCAAGTTTGTCTATGGAGGTAGAAGTTTTTCAGTGTCGTACTTGTAGTACTTTGTTACAGACGAAAGAAACTGAATGGCAAAAAGTCCATAATCCCTTTCTTGAGAACATCGAGGTTTTGATCTTGCATTGTACTTTAGATTCTTCGGTATTCGAAAACATAATATAAACGTATGATACGAGTGGGGATACACATTACTGTTTTGCGCATAGTCAGACTCGAAGCGTTGTAGAAAATGAATGTAGCGGAAAAGAGTGAAGTACTCATGAAATATGCAAGATAACTATGGGAGCTCGCGTGGCTGGTGACTACGATAGGCGTCGTAATTGGAGCCGTGTCAATCATTATACGCTAGCGATACGTATTACATGAAAATGCTGCGGTCTATCACCGCCACTGTCGGTGAAGGAACTAGGGGTAGGTTTCTATCTTGTTCATCTACCGTCCTCAAGCAGTTTCCGTAGTTTTATACCCAGAAAACTTGTTGAAGAAGCCACAAGAACAGTAGAAATAGTGAGCTGTAGTCATGAGTTTCTTCGATCAACGATACTATGCCTTAACCAAGGCTCACATGTCGCGAATAGGCATTTGGCCGGAACAATCAAAATACGTGAAAATTATTCTGCCTCTGACGATGTTCGTCATAATATTGACACTCACCGGACCTGTGGTAACAATCGTTATCTGAGTATGAATTTTCGTTCAAAACGTTGCTTTTTTATTCAATTTACTACGTTTAACAGCTTATTCGATTGCATGACGCTTGGCGAGACATAAACATTCTTGCACGAAGCACAACAATCTTGTTGATGGAGGCAGCAATGGCCTTCGGTGTGTTCAATTGTGTTCAACAGGCTGATAATGTATGGTTCCGATACATATATGTTCTTCGAAAATATTCACGTTTAATTGGAATTTTTACAGATAAAATTGGAGTTCAAGTCTATAGAAAAGCATTGGGCAATCTTAAAAAATACACCTGCAGTGATTATCCTTGATGAGTACGCGGAAAGAGGACGCTACATCACCGTCGTTTACACGAGTAAATCATTATTTTTATTATTTGACAATGCACGACATCGGCTTCAATGTATCATTGCTGATTTCTTGTTTCTCATTTTCCAGTATGTTTGTATGGTGCGATAACATTCTTCTTCTGCTTATCTTCGTCATTTATAATACTTGAATTCGTTCATCCTCTCAACGAGAGCCGGCGGAAAATTTATATTGTTGAAGCAGAGTACGGCGTTGATGAGGATAAATACTATTGCTTCATACTGGCTCATACATATATCGTGATCGGGATGGTAATTAGTGTAATGGTTGCTATTGGAGCAATGTACATTCTCTGGGTCGTTCATATTTGTGCACTTTTTGAAGCTGTTAGGTGCGTATAATTGTGTCCCGAATAATTTGATCGCTCCAGACCGATGCTTTTCCCCTTGATTTCCAGCAAATCCTCAGACAGTTTGAAAACTGACCGGTCAATTGGTACGCCTCACTAACTGTTGTCCCAATTCTGGTAGAAACTTAAAAACCCTTTTATTTTGAGTTTTTAGTCCAGTGGAAGATTCACAATCAGTCAACAGTTATTCCACATTCAACCGACTTTTTAGCACAGCGGGCGGTCAGCCATCAATCTACAGCCGATCCGCGGTCAACCGACCGTAGATCACTTGTGGATTGACTGTCAACTAACCGCCGGGCTACAATATGTGTTGGCTCTTGTTTGATTTCTTTTTCAGTTTAGCGGTAACAGTCTAAGAAGGCCCTGATGAGGCCTCGATGTAACATTTCGAAAAGTTTACTAGGAAACCTTCAAGAGGTCAATTCTTTGATCGATCTTTCCAAACCGGCTATAATAAAAATAGTTATATTTGTTAGACGGTAGATGAGTTTACGATCGGATTATATCAAAACCGTTCAATTTCTGATAGTATGCCGAGAGCACCGATAGCTGTCTGCTCACGTGCACATTGACCGATTGGCATTATCGCTGGTTTTGAAAAATCAACTAAATGGCCAGAAGAGTGGAATAAGTATTAGCTTGGCGCAATAATTCGATCGGTTGGAGTCGATTGTAAGGAAGCAACTGGAAACCCTCCAAACTTTCGATTGGGTAATCGCGAGGAGATCGTATAAATTGTGTACCTCGACCGGTTAACCTTTAAAAAATGGGGATCACCATTTAATATTTAAGCTGTGTATTTACCATGAACGTTACACTGATCGCCACCCTCAACTGACGCGTTTAGCCTACGGCTCGGACCTCGCTTTCTCATTGACACACACGGTATAGCAAGGGGGGGATATTTTGTGATATTTATTTATCACAAAAGATGCGTAGAAGAATTTCTAACCAAAAGGTACTCACTCGGTGATTTCACACACATACACTTTTCATACAATAATCCAATTTCAATTCGCACGTCATTTCTCTTCTATCCTAATCGCACGCACGTTTGTCGCGAAGTATCAATATGGCCTCGTTTCCTGGCCTCGTCGTCCTCTTTATCGTTCGTCTCCGAGAATTTCCAGATTGGCTCGTTGGAAGTACGGAGTGCTCGGGGATTGGTGGATCGCTCGTTATCGCAAGGTATCGGCGTCTTGTAGCTGCGGGGTGCCAGTTTCTCGGATGTTCGAAGATAGGGTACGGCTCCGTCTTCAGGGCGAATATCGATCGGCGGTCGATCGTGCCGACATGACCATTCGGCCGAGCTGTCATCGGCGAACCGCTGGTTAAAGTATCGTTCCCGGGAGTCGGGAAGAATCGGGACGCGAAGTGGATGGTGCTGAAGACATTTTTGATGATAATCCTTCGTTTCGCGTCGATCATTCAGGCTCAGGTTCTTACCATACTCCCCGTGGTTTTTGTCGAGGGGAGAGGTTGGAATGATAGTTTGGTAAAGTTCCTCACTGACATCGTCGGGCAGCTCCCGATGAGGGGAACATGCATCTAGGAATGGTCCGGGTCGAAGAACCAGTTGTTTTTTGTATGGGATGGTCCGCGCAGCCGATGGGTAAACTTTTTCTCCAACAATGAGGGTTTTCTGCTCGCACTCTCCATGGCTCATTTCTCGTTACAAATGTCTCGTCGTGGGATAGCTTCTTCGACGAGGCCAGGAACCGATAACTCTTGACGGCAGCTCTTCCCTGCTACCCAGTAGTCAGCTGTTGCCGAGATCAAGTGCCGACGGTACTGACCGGGTCACTCAACAATGTTCAACGCAATCTTCCGTTGGTCATCCAACAGTTCCCCGTACGTGTTTTGCATTAGCCCATTCCAGGCTCTTTCCTCTTCCTGCTTTACACTTCTGCGTTGACCGGCTCGTATTTCCAAAGTCTTGTGTGCCCAACACGTAATTCCAATGCCGTAAGTGTACGGCTCGGCCAAATCTTTCCAACCGAAAGTCGTCTGTGCTTTTCTTCTCCCTCCTCTTCCACAGTGCCCAATGGCACTGTGGCAGCCTTTCCTACTTCAGCGTCATCTGGCTCTCCGGTCGATAGGTTTTTCCACTGTTACGTTGATCCGCTATCTTTTTTTCACTCGATTAACCTCTCCGGGGCACACCATCTAGAAATGTTCCAGCGTTTCCTCTACCGTCAACCCTTTCCGTCACCAACATTTATATTTGCTCGAATGTATATTCCCAACGTTTTAAAGTACTTTACAGAAGGATTTCCGATAAATGTTTCCCAATACTTTCCAAAAACCCAGGTGCCCACCACAGATACGACTGCTCCTTTCCAAAGTTCCCAGCGGCCTCTCCTGCTTACCATAGTATTTATTCCAGTCAGTAGAGGGATAACGTATTTCGATTATCAGTGAATTGACAATACCATTGCCCGTACAGATTCAATTTAGAGCTTATCGCACACGAAAATGCTATTACTCTTCGCAGTGATAGGAATTATAAAAAAATCTGTGACTGCATCTTTCTTCATACAGAGGCGATAAGGTAAGCGCGACAAGCGAATGACCGCGCAGAGCTGAGCCCTGGGCGTTCAACGTGCACTTTTTACTGAAGATTAGTCTATTTCTGTATGACAGTACTGCTGATCGGATCGAGCACTCTTGTAACGCAACAACCGGAGTGTCTTTAGCCGTTGCTGTGATTATTACAGTCATGTCAGGAGTACAAGTAAATTGCAACATTTCAATTTCGAAATACATTATGCATTGCAGCACAAAATATTCCTGATTGACGATTGTTTGTCATTGCAGGCTCTGTTAAATTGGGAACATCCTGAAGTGCTGATACAACAAGCAATCTTCATGATTGGTGAGATACTCCATCTTTACATAGCTTGCATACCCGGACAGGAATTGATGAATCATAGTGGAAAGATTCACACAACTGCGTGCGTATAAACGAGTTACGTGGCGAAAACTTCTACCAAGTCGTATTAAGGCGTATTCTACCAAGGCGTATTGCCCTCTCTACCCGTTAGTTATAATTTGGACTGGCTGGATATGCCAGTGAATGCTGAAAAGCTCCTGATACCAATACTGATTCGAAGTAGCAAACCTTGTTATTTCACCGTAGGAAGAGTCTACGTTCTGTCGATGCAAACCTTTAGCTCGGTATGATGTTATCACGTTTCGATTATCTATCTCGACGTATCGTAACAATCGATAGTATAATCGCCATTGATTATAATTATATATTTTGAAACTGTTTATCAAGGCTATACGGACAGTGTTATCGTACTTCATGATATTTGCGCAAATGATTTAAACGTTTTACTCATCAAAGATGCTGCATTGGGTTGACGAACATATCGTTTTCTTCGAATTTTACAAAAAAAAAAAAAAAAAGTAATGTAAGGTAAAGGAGTCAGTTCCTAACACTTCTACGCAGCTCTCTCACTTTTAAGCGTTTAAATTATAGTTATAACCAAGGAGGACTAAGAGTCGCAGTTTGTGATCGTCTTCACACTACGCCGTTCCCTGGCACTGCGCGGTTCGGGTTGTAGTTGGTTTTACTTGCACGAGTCGAATGGAGAGGGGCCCTACCCATGGCCGCTTCTCACTTTTACATATAACTCTATGTAAAAACATATAACTCTATGTAAAAACATATAACTCTATGTAAAAACATATAACTCTATGTATTTATTCGCGCCGAGCACAGATTCGGCATCCGTTTTGACCAAAAGCGCAAGGTTGGTGTATTTCTTCGCGCTAAACCTGAATCGGCCAGCAGTTTTGGCTCAAAGTTAAATGCGATGTTGATGTTGAAAAAAGTTTTTAATTGAAATTTTCATAACGGTTTCTTATAAAAGTTGAAAATTTACATTTTCATATCGCTTCCTCATCAAAATTGAAATTTGAAAGTTGAAAGTTCATCGTTGAAAGATGCATATGAGAGTGAAATTCGGAAATCATAAATCACTCCCATATGCTATATTCTAGAGATTTCGGCGTTCATAGCGTATGGGAGTGAATTTCGACAAACTCAAATCCCATATAGCACACGAGAGTGGAATTCTAAATTCGAATCGGACGTGAAATTCGGTTGCTTAAGAATATGTTATCCGGCAATCGCGATTCAATAAACGAAGCTGTTTTCTAAACGGGCTGTCACGTGATGATATTTGAAAATATTTAACTACCCAAGCGAAGGCATTTT
This sequence comes from Ichneumon xanthorius, assembly GCA_917499995.1. Lineage (NCBI taxonomy): Eukaryota > Metazoa > Arthropoda > Insecta > Hymenoptera > Ichneumonidae > Ichneumon > Ichneumon xanthorius. The sequence continues at coordinate 9,712,207 of OU824205.1, read as the reverse complement.
CATTTGATTGCTTCACTGCAGCTTATTTGCTTATTGCACTGTATTAATCTAATGTCAACACTAAATAACATAAATAAACGAACCTATCGTCGGGCGCGAAGCGTCCGATCGCTAGTAATAACAATAAAATTGAATAAAAAATTCCTAACTGTTCTTTAATATATTCTCTTCCACTCTAAAATCAATTCGATGAAGCGTATATTTATCGAGAAAAAACATTACGAAATATGCGTGCGTTTTTACCCTTTTACTGTGGCGTAATTCATTAGTGCGGAGACAACGTACGCTATCCGAAGTATCAATCATGAGTCAGAATACAGGTAAGAGAACGAAGTTCGCTTACCTGAATTGATCTTATCGCGTCGGACCGTATTTATCACTGTTATGATATGCAGAAATACCAATCTGGTCTGAACGTTTTCACTGGACTTTTCAAAATCACACTAAGGATCCAGAAGGTTACGCGAATTTTTAGTACCACAGAACACCATCAACTACTGATCTATAGTGATGCTAAAATAATTGTGTAAATGAAAGATTGCGTACTGATTAATCTGATCGATGGTGACCCCACAGAAGAAACACCATTGCATAGGTACGGTATGCAGATTAGTACGATTGGTAGTCGTAGGAATATTTAATTCAATTTCAGGTCCAAAATATGCTTGCACGAAGCATAACAGCCTTGCCGACGGTGGTAGCAATGGGCTTCAGTGTGTTCAGTTGTATTCAACATGCTGACGATCTACGGTTCCGGTATATAATATGCTTTTCAAAAATATTCATGTTTAATTGGAAATTTTGCAGATAAAATTCGGCTTCCAGGCTGTAGAAAAGCATTGGGAAATGTTAAAAAATACGTCTGCAGTGATTGTCCTTCACGAGTACGCGGAAAGAGGATATTACATCACAGTCGTTTACTCGCGTAAATAATTATTTTTATTATTTCAGAATGCACGACATCGGCTACAATGCGTCGTTGCTGATTTTTTGTTTTTGATTTTCCAGTATGTTTGTATGGTGCGATAACACTCTCCTGCTTATCTTCATCACTTATAATACTTGATTTCGTTCATCCTCTCAACGAAAGCCGGCCGAAAGTTTATATTGTTGAAGCAGAGTACGGCGTTGATGAGGATAAATACTATTGCTTAATACTTGCTCATGCATATATCGTGGCCGGGATTATACTGTGTATAATAGCTGCCATAGGAACAATGTTCATTGTCTGGGTTGTTCATGTTTGTGCACTTTTTGAAGTTGTTAGGTGTGTAGGGGAGAGCGGGGAAAATGGGGCAACGGGGCAAAACGGAGTTTTTGGCCAAAACTCAACTTTCCAATCATTTTTAGATCGAGCAAGGTAGCAAAACTGGGCAGAAAAACCTGATGTATCCGATAGGGCGAATTCGGGCATCCAAAAATTATTGGAAAATGACGTTTTGCCCAAAAACCCCGTTTTGCCCCGCTCTACCCCAAAATTGTGTCCCGAATAATTTGATTGCTCTAGACCGATGCTTTCCCGGTTGATTTCCAGTAAATCCCAAAACAGCCTGAAAACTGACCGGTCAATTGATCAGTTTTTAATCGGCAAATAACATTCGAATTAATAAGCAAGTAAATTATTTATTTCCTCAACGCCTCGATTTCTTTTATTATGGGCACCAGCCGCTTGTAACGACACCAGTCCATCTGATCAGTTTGTCCGATTACTACCAAAAGAAGTCTCGGTAAACAAAAAGAAAGAAGATTCTACTTCACAATATCAATATTAATATTGATATTGCGTTGACCGACTCGTATTTCCAAACTCTTGTGTGCCAAACACGTAATTCCAATGTCATAAGTGCTCAGCTCGTCTAAAGCTTTCCAACCGAAAGTCGTCTGTGCTTTTCTTCTCCCTCCGCTTCCACAGTGCCCAGTGGCGCTGAGGCAGCCTTACCGACCTCAGTGCCATCTGGCACTCCGGTCGCCCGGTTTTTCCACTTTTCACGTTGATCCGCCATCTTATTTTCCCTCGGTTAACCTCACCGGGGCACAACATCAAGAAATGTTCCAGCGTTTCCTCTACAGTCAACCCTTTCGGTCACCAACATTTACATTTGGTTCAATGCTTATTCCCAACATTTTAAAATACTTTACAGAAGCTTTCCCGATCAATGTTTCGCAATACTTTCCAAAAACCCAGGTGCCCGCCACAGATTCGTCTGCTCCTTTCCAAAGCTCCCAGCGTCCTCTCCTGCTCACCATAGTATTTATTCCAGTTAGTAGAGGGATAATGTAATTCGATTATCAATGAATTGACAAAACTGTTGCCCATACAGATTCAATTTAGAGGTTATCGCACATGAAAATGCTATTACTCTTCGGAGCGATAGTTATTATAAAAAAATCTGTGACTGCATCATTCTTCATACAGAGGCGATAAGGTAAGCTCGACAAGCAAATGACCGTGCATAGCGCGGGCGTTCAACGTGCAGTTTTTACGGAAGATTAGTCTATTTTTGTATGACATAGGACTGCTGACCAGATAGAGGACGGTTGTACCGCAAACACCGGAATGTCATTAGGCATTGCTCTGATTATTTTAGTCATGTCAGCACTACACGTAGATCACAACAATTCAATTTCGAAATACATTTTGCATTGCAGAAAAAAATATTCCTGATCTACGATTGTTTGTCATTGCAGGTTCTGTTCAATTGGAAACATCCTGATATGCTGATACAACAAGCACTCTTGATAATTGGTGAGGCACCCCATCTTTACTTAGGTTGCCTAACCGGACAGGAATTTATGAATCATAGTGGACAGATTCATACAACTGCGTGCGTATAATCGAGTTACGTGGCGGAAAAGTCTACCAAGTCGTATTAATATTGCCTTCTATCCTCGTTAGTTATAATTTGGACTGGCAGGATATGCCAGTGAATGCTCAAAAGCTCCTGACCCCAATACTGATTCGAAGTAGCAAACCTTGTTGTTTCACCGCCGCAAGAGTCAACGTTCTGTCGATGCAAACCTTTAGCACAGTATGATGTTATCACGTTTCGATTATATATCTCGATGTATCGTAACAACTGGTAATATAGTCGACACTCATTATAATAATATATTTTGGAACTGTTTGGCAAGGCTACACGGACAGTGTTATCGTACTTCACGATATTTGCACAAATGATTTAAATGTTTTACTCATCAACGATGCTGGAACACGGTACGAATATATTGTTTTCTTTGTATTTTACAAAATAAATAAATAAAAAATAGTCATCCATAATATGACTGTACGATGCAGTATCCCAGCAAAAAAAGCGTGCCGTAAGAATCGACATGGCGTACCGGCACAATGCAGACATTTATGTCCGCAGGTGACGATATTGTGACGGCACGGCGTTTTGATACCAGAAGATGCTTGCACAGTTCCAGCTCGTTGTGGAGTTTCACTGCCGAGATTGTGAAGCTACACGGCGAGCTGGAACTATGTAAGCAGTAGTCTAGTATCAAAAAAGAGTAGAAAAAATATCTACGCTAGGACCCTGATTTTTCGAACCCCGATTTTTCTAATTGCTCCCACTACACGGAACATATCGATCGCGTGGCTGCGTGGAAGATTTATTTATCACTGTATCATAGAAATTGCTCGAAGCTTCTGCGAGGATTGGGTTTAAGGGCTAAACGTAGAGTCGCTGATATGAATTTCTAAGAGCTTGTATAATTGATTTTTTGTTTCCTTACGGAGAAAGCTTTGCTTTCGTGAAAAAAAAAACATTCCGAGATTTTGTGTCTCAATGATGAAAATATTGCATAATATCGTATAATCATATTTAGGAAAAAGGTGTATCTGTGCGTCGGTGCGTCTCCAGCTTGAACGCTCTTCAACCCGAGTGCCCGATTTCGTGTAGATAACTTGGAACCTGCTCGAATTTTAAGTTAGCCCGATCTTTAAAATAAATCTTGATAAACCCACATGCACTTGTTGCTTTCCGAAAACCCCAATTCCACCAATTTGGGATCACAGGGTAACATTCTTTCCAGTTGACCTTAATACGAAAACGCAAGGAAAAAAAGCGCTGATACAGCATTCAGGAACGCCCCGGCTTATCGCCTTTACAATCTACACCTACTTGGTCGTGCTACACGTAACTGACATTCGGGTTACACGAAACTTAAGAAGGATTCGAGCATTAGATTTGTGAATCGTCAATGTTGATCGACAATTTTTTTTTTTACTTTTATAATGCGTCTACGATTCCACGCAAAGTTTCCAACAGTTAGTCATCTCCGTCTTCAATATATTGGCAATTAAACGTACTCGCACTTACTCCCGTGGAAATGAAATAGTATCAAGCTCTGTTATCTTACAAAATTTCATTTAAAAAAAGGAAAAGGGTCCCATCTCGTTTTTTATGAAATTTTTTATAGCATTAAAAAAAATAGATTCTCGTTAAAATTATATGTATTGAAAAGTATAGACAAATAATCATATATTATTAGAACTAAGCTACTCATGGAGTATCCGTAATGTGAGCGTGTACTCAAAAAGTACTTGAAGCACCAAACAGGTAGAGAATAGTGGGGCAAAACCCGATAATGAGACAAAAATCAATTTTCTAATAACTTTTGGATGATGGTAATGGTAATCCGTGGGGCAAAACGCGGTTGAAAATCCGGAGGTATCGATGGGACAAAATGGGGCAGGCAAAAATTATTGGAAAAATGAGTTTTGCACTTACGGTCCCGTTTTGCCCCACTGACCCATTTTGCCCCGCTCTCCCCTACCCGGTACTGCCCAGCTATTTTCCATAGAGGGCTCGTAAAATTTTATAGGTAAATTTGTGATTTAGCTTTCCCAAGCAAAATGTTCAAATTTGCAATCGCTCGCCTTTTTAGTTTTTGAGTGAATGATGATTTTACCGTTTGTATCTCTTTTTTTCTATCTTATTCTCGCACTGCAACATCCCAGTCGCACATTACCGTTCGAGCGCACCGCGAGCATCGCCGACCTGACACTAGATTCTTCTTAATAAATGAATATGTACACCTAAGAACCCGACGAGCCGGAGTATGTACGTTACATAATTATGGTACATTACTTCAATTGCTCACCGTGTGTGCCCCACACGGTTCGGAGAGCATGTCTTATTCAGTCGCGACTCGGATACGAAAGATCACACACACGCGATGGAACCTCGCCGAAAAAATCGGGCGAACGTCCAGTGGAAGAAACTCAAAAGAATACTTCTATCTATGCACTTTGACTTGGATCTAATTTTTTATCAGTGAGTACTCGATCAACGAGTTTCGTTTAATTTATTCTCGCGGGTTTAAATTGAAGCTAAAGTCAAAACTTCATTTGACCCTTCACGTACTGGATACTTGTTCAACGAGGACTTGGAATTTACCAGGACGCATCCTTCGAACGATTCGAATAACAAGTTGTTGTGCTAAAAAAATCTGTAAAAATTCACGCACGCACCTTGAAGTGTTGTTTTTTTTTATAAGGGAGAAGAACATTTATTACGAATATCCATATCGTTTTTGTGCTTAAAAGAGGACATGGTCGTTTGCTCACGGCAAAAAGTGCACCGTGGTTGAAGGGTTAACTGAATATATAAACTTCGGTCTTTTGTCAATTCTTTTCGTTGTTCCCTTAAGGGCTTACGCCACAGTAAATGGGTAAAAACGCATGCATATTTCGTGATTTTTTTTCTCCGTACATATACGCATTATCGATTTATTTTTTTAGGGTGCGAGGAGGATATATTAAAGAACATTTAGGTATTTTTTCACTCAATTTTATGGTTATTATGTATTTTTTATTATCGGTCGGCGTAAACAACTTTTTTGGAAGTTCCTTTGCAGTGTCCCTGATTTCAACTTGTCATTTTATCAGAGACAACATTTTTTCATTATTTCTTAACAAATTATATATAACGCGGTCCTTGGAGAGGAAAAAAAATTGGCGAAATAGCGGCAATTAAAACAAAAGTCGGGTTTTACCAATTTTTAACACTTTGAATCATTTTTAAATAAAAATAATCTATTATTATTATTTTTTTAAATATGAGACCGTCAAGGACTAAAGCATCTATTGAATTATATCGGTACAAATTTTCATAAAAATCCATCAAGCCATTTTTGAGATATCAGGGACACCGATCTTGAAAATTACATTTTGAGAAAAACTCCTTCAAAGTTCATCTGAGCCGCTACGCGACCGTTCCGCCACTTTCCACATAACCGTGTCTCACTTTCGTAATTCGTTGAATTCCGACATCAAATTTTAACAACATTTTTTTGACACCATAAACAACTAGAAAAGAAAATCGAATTCGAAAAAAAAATCGTAAGTCCTTAAAGGGTTTGGAAAAAAAAAAAAAAAAATGGTAAAGATGCTCTAGCGTGTAAATGATCGGCGGAATGAAAGATCAGAATTTTAAAGAACATTTACCGTGTCGAATAACAGCATAGGTTTGAGCATAGGGCGGAAACCATGGTTCTGGCTGATTGCTTCGATTGGCGTGAGTTGCGTCTGCGGCCCGGGAATGTTACTCTGGCGCGAGGAGCTCGACGAAGTCGAACTCTTTATGCCATTGGATTCGATTGTTCGAAAGGACGCGCTTTGGGTCAAGGAACACTTCAGGGATGATCTCACATACGAAAGTATCATAATCTCCGCGCCGAATGTACTCGAGCCCGAAATCCTTCACGCGGTAATAACTAGCTCAGCTTCGACTAGGCATTTTGTTAAAACTTTTATCTTGTTACTGACATTCATTTTTTATAAATAACAACATTATAATCACTTCTACTAATACTGAGTTGTTAAAAAAAAAATTATTACAGAATATTTTGATGTTTCCAGCATTGTTTAGATTGAAAAGTCGTTAATACAAAGTTGACCATTTTTATTTGCAGATAGCTGAGATAGAAGAAAGTGTTAAAAGCATAGTGGTGAACAATCAGACTTGGCACGATGTTTGCGCAGGGTGAGTTCTCAATTGTTCATAAAACGACCCACAGAATTATTTTTTGATGTTAATTTTCAATGTTCGTCACTCAGATATTTAACGTCGTTTCAAGACCACACATCAACGATGAGCGATGAAGATTTGGAATTCGCAGCTAATATAATAGATCAATTAAACAGCACGACAAATGAGGACGGATGCATATATCAGTCCTTGTTAAAATTATGGAATATGAAGAAACCCGAACAGTTTAAAGAATTATCGAAGAAAGACCTGCTCAAAGACGTGTCCGTCGCGCTGAGCGATACGTGAGTGGACTTTGAATCCTACTCAGCACCCAATCATAATTACCCATATAGCACGGAAATATTTTTGAAAGGTTTCACAATTATTTTCTTGCCCGCTCATAAATCTTACATTGATATTTTTCAGAAAAGCTTCGCTGAAATGTTTTTTTTTAATTTTTATTTCAGCGAAATGTGAAAGATTGCAGGATTGCTAGTCCCATTTGCATATACATGCTCGCATAAACACGGGAACATTCGTAGAAATATTTCGATGAAATATTAAATTAAAAATCTTTTATCACTATATTTGAGAAACATTACAAATGTGTTCAAAGAATCAAATATTTAAGAAACTTTTCGTAAGATTTGAAAGATTGAAAAATATTTTTTAAATGATTTTTTTGAATATTTCATACTATATGGGAATTGGATCATCGAGAAAAAAACCCACATAGCACGGAAACATCGAAAACATGTTACCAATATTCTAAAATATTTCAGTTAAACATGAAACTAATAACATTTCAAAATGTGTCGAAATATGAATTATGTTCCCGAAATATTTGAGAAACCTTTTATCGGGAAAATTTTACACAATATTTCAAAACATTATATACACATATTCCAGAACCATTCCGCAAGATTCGGAAGATAGAAAGATACGTCTAAAATGATTTGAAAACATTGCGTGCAATATGGGAAACTGGCGGCTGATTGGGGACTCGCCGTAGCGGATCGGGAAATCGTTGATATTCCGTTCTTCTTGGCGGTCGTCCAAGAAGCCACGCATGACCAAGGTATCTCCCGGCGAGCGTATGAATAAATTTCTCCTTAATTTTCAGTACGAGCAGCGGTAACATGTTGCTGGACCTTGCCCCGTTGCTGGCGGGCATCGAATACGACGACAATGGCCGAGTGGTCCGCGCCCGCGCGACCATCCTCAATTGGATAACGAAGAGATCGAGCGAGGATCTTCCCGAATGGGAGCTCGAGTTCATCGAACGAGTTCTCAACTCCAACCGCACTTTGCCACCGGGAATGCAAGTTTACGCCGTAACATCGAGAAGCTTCAACGACGTTCTCCACCAAGTTATGCAGAACAACATGACCGTGCTCTTCTGCGGATTGTTCCTGATAGCGATTTACGTCATGGCGATGATCGGCCGATGCAACATCGTGCAACAGAGAATATACTTGTCGTTGATGGGTGTGTCGGTCGTCGGTCAAGCAATATTATCAGCCTACGGCCTTTCCTACTACTTGGGTTACTTTTACGGTCCGATACATCCGGTTTTGCCATTCTTGCTTCTCGGAATCGGCGTCGACGACATGTTCGTCGTCGTGCAGAGCATGGAGAATTTGTCGGGGGAGGAAAAATCGCTGGAAATACCATTCAGGATCGCGAAGGCCTTGCAACAATCGGGAATGTCGATAACGGTGACGTCGGTGACCAACATGGTTGCGTTCGCCGTTGGCGTCACGACTGTTATGCCCTTTCTGGAATCGTTCTGCGTTTTTGCGACACTGGGCATACTTTTTCTATACGTGTATGAAATCATGTTTTTCGTCAGTTGTCTCGTTCTCGACGAGCGACGACTCAGAATGAACAAGGACGGATGTTTCTGTCGGGTGAAAGCCGATTGGATACCGAACGAGTGCAGTCAACGGAGCACCCAACAAATGATATTCGAAAAATTTCTCGGTCCTGTGATAATGCGACCGAGAGTGAAGGCCCTCGTTTTAATCGTCACCGTCGCGACTGTGGCTCTGAACGCGTGGGGAATATTCAAGCTCGAGCAAAACTTTGATCCACTATGGTACTTAAATCAACAATCGTATCCGATTATGTTTAACGACAAGCTCACGGAGTATTTTCCGAAATATGGCAAACGGGCGACCATCTATCTGGCCGGTGTCGATTATTACAAGGATCGCGATGCTCTGGTGGAACTCGTCGGGACACTTAAACGGAATCCGTATGTCAATAACGAAACTCTGGATCCTTGGTTTATCGCTTACGATAGGTGGCTCAACAAGTCGGGATATGGTAATTTTTTGTTTTGTTTATTAAAAGTCATGGTAAACTCACGATAAAACTATCTGCGCGAAGATGGCTTGGTTTTTGGCTATTGTCGGATTGACCCTGGTGAAAATATTTCTTGGAATATGTCTGAAGATTTCTCAGAATGTGTCTGAAAATTTCTCAGAATGTGTCTGAAAATTTCTCAGAATATGTCTGAAAATTTCTCAGAATATTTGAAAAATCAAAGATAAAGAAAAAGTCAAAGATTTTTCTGAATGTAAATATTCCTCATTGTTCTGAAAATCTCTGATTTTCCCTGCCAAGTTCTCTGAAAGACCATAAACTTTGTTAATATTCATAGCCTGTTTCTCATCTATATTTAAAAACCATTCTCTGAAAGTCACATTTTAGCTGAATTTTTCATACAAAGTAAGTCTTAAAATAGAGTCTTCCTCTTAGAAAGTTTCAGGGAAGTCCAATTTTTTTTAATTAAATTCTCCGCACAAATCGGTTAAAAGAGATATCCAAGATTGAAGTCTGATTATTTCAATCGGCCTCAATCCTCAGAGTGTAGACAATTATTTTAAAAGAAGGCTACTTTTTTCATTTTAGAGGTGGAAAATAAAGACGAATATTACGGTTACCTGTCTGAATATCTGCTGTTTAATAAACAGGGACAATCTTCTATCGCTGACATTAAATTCAACAAGATGCCAACGGTGGATTATAATATTACGGTAAAGTTTGGAAACTTTAGTAATTAGTAAACAACGCGAAGGCGTCGACAGGAAAACGGATTAATATGAATATTTCATGTTAGACATCCAAGATACAGATTCAGCATATTCTCATCAATACGACGACCGACCAAATACAGGCAATGCATTCCGTAAGGAATATTCTGGAGGCTGTTAATTTTTCCCGGGGGGTCGAGCATATTGCTGTTTATTCGCAAGATTATGTGTCGTGGACATCAAATCAGGTGATAATTTTTCAACTCCTTTATTTTATACCGGAATTACACCATATGTGTGTAATAATTAATGAAACTATTAAACACGTCACTTTCAAAATTCGTCAACTATGGTCATTTTTAGTTCGCATTGAGTAAGTTTGGCATGCGAGAAAACATTTTTTTATGTTTATAACTTTGAATATCTAGGTGCTCGAAATGTTCCAAATAGTCAGAAAATTACACCTAGACAAAATATCTGGAAATATCTGGACGTGTAAAATTGAAACTTCTATAATTAAAGAACGTCTCGAGCTATCGAACTTTTAATTATGCATATAAGATCTCATTGAGAAACGAATTATCGATCATTGGTATTGACTTAATTTCAGATAATTGGCGAAGAGCTAATTCATAATTTGGCCTTGGAAATACTGGCTGTTGGATTGGTGACGATACTGATATTACGCAATATCCAGGCATCTATTTGGGTTTTGTGTTGTGTAGTATTCACCCTTATCGATCTTTTGGGTTCAATGCACTACCTCGGATTGACCATTGAAATTTCTTCAAGCATTATGATCCTGTTGTGCGCAGGACTAGCGGTCGACTATGCAGCACATATCGGATTGGAATTTACTCGTGCTGAGGGCACTAAGAACGGTATTGAGACTCCGGCCATTACTTCGATAATAGCTCAACGAAACATCTTTTCATGAAAATAAATCTCCCATTGGAAAAATGTGCAAGTAAAATGAAGAAGAAAAAGAAACGTTAAACAAATTCTTTGCTACGTAATAAGTTCAAAATAGAGCATGCTCAATGATAAAATTGGAATATGGCAGAAGAATCTGTGTGGGAGAGATCAACACTTCTATACGTAAAATTTATGAAATTTCACGATTTTCGATGCAATGACTGAGAAATTACAAATATGTGATAACAAGACAAACATCACCGTACCATTTTCTTAATATTCCACCATACACAAGTCTACATTAATTTTTCAGAGAGATCGATTTCAACCCTCGGACTAATCGGTCCTGCGATATTCAACGGCGGATTGAGTACTTTTTTAGCATTTGTTCTTCTGAGCGTCAGCGACGCTTATTTGTTCAGTACTTTCTTCAAGGTTCGTGTAATTAGTATATTTTCTTAATTTCGTGCATTATCAGTGTTAAAGTCTATCAATGTTTTCTTATGTCTTATCTATTGATGCTTCAGCTTTTCACGTCTGTAATCGTGTTTGGTTTGTTCCACGGACTGATATTTTTACCCGTAATCCTGAGTCTTCTGGGGCCGAACGAGAAAAAGACAGAATTAAAGGACAATCGTAATCTAGACCAGAATGGTTTTACCACGGTGCATTTACCGGTGATATCTAAAGGTAAAGAAAATTTACTAACATTTTTTTGAACGGCTGAAAACATGAAATTCGACCCATTTCAAAACCATCAGCTTTTGATATTTTTCGGGCTTCACGGTTCATTTTACGATACTTTAAAGATTTTTCGTACATGCCGTAGGGAAAAAGGTGCTTCCGCAATACTTAGCGGCTTGTCGACACACAATACAATACGATTACGAATATGAAGTCCATTTTGCTCCAAACTCAATACTTTAGATTTTTATCTAAAAAATGCGATTCCACATTAGAGCTAACGGTTTTCAGTGCATAAAGTCGAAGATATAAATGTCCCACGGCACTTACGCATAAAAAGGCCAGCAAATTCATGTTCAGCGTACAAAAATACGTCGGAATACGTCGGCAGTTAATTTTGTAAACCGAAAAAACATCTTGCACCGACAAAAAATATTTCATAAAAAATTCAAAGGGCCCTTTCCAATCCATTTTTCACGTTTTTCAACGTCCTCGAACGTCACGATAAAATGATTCTAAAACTTCGCACAAGGCCCTATCCTCTGTACTTTTTCCCGTAGACATTAGGTGAAATTCAAGGACATTCCAGGACTTTTTCAAGGTCAGGCAAAATTCGAGAACAATTCTAGGACTCCAAGGATTTCAAGGACCGCTGGACACCATGCATTACAATTATGAAACTTTTTTTCATCGCAACAAAGCGCCCTCTATCCTATCTATCGTCCCTCAGAAATCCTATCCTATCTTCCTGCAGAAATTATTTACACGTCATTTCTTGAATTATTTTCAGATTTAACGGCAAAACCGGAAATAGCGAATTAATGAAGACTGCCCAAATCGCATTCTGCTGAGAAAACCACAAAATTCGTCCACTCGGTGAAGTTTCTCAACACGAAATTTTATATCGAAGTAGCTGTAACTTACATTTTTTAATAAAAAAATATACACATATGCAATACGATAAAGCTACTTTTTCCGCCTCGTTTTTACTTCCACCCATTCATCGTCGACGGTGTCCATTTGTTTGTCGTCTTCCCCCTCACTGCTGGAGCTGGAATCGTCTTTCGCATGGTTCGCCTGGCTGTTCATTTCCCTGATCGATCCCCGCGACATGATCCAAGGCTGGAGTTGCGGAAGCTTTGCCAATTCTTCCACTGCCACCGGTTCGTTGCCTTCCACGCAATATCGATGGAAACGCAATAATTCATTGGCTACTTGTATGGCACTATTGTCTTCCAATTCCGTACTAAAATTCGTATCCATGTAATCTTCCAGTTCCGCGGCTATATCGTCGTTGTCAAGCTTTTCTGTAAACAAACAGATAAACAATTACATGGATGTAGAATTGACTAAAACTTATCGCACCTGCATTCTCATGACTTCTTGCAGAAAAATACAAATATATATATGTCAAACTAAACTGACAAAATATTTTTACATTTCTGCAGTTTACATTCAAAATGGAATAAATATAATAGAAATAGATTATCAATAAAATACCATTAATGTTCAATAGCCATCTAGTAAAAATTCATAATTTAGTGCGGCAATAGCATTTTAGAGATTCTGAAAGTTTGTCATTTCTGTATGTAATAAATGTGCACTTATAGCAGTAAATACAGATTTAGATGGAGATTTATTATCCAAAATTATAAAAAACCATGGATTCACCATGCTAGTTTACATTAGGCTTTTGGGAAGTTTGTGGGTACCAATGCGAGTGTGGTTGTATCATATATAAACAAAATGACAAAAAAAAAAAAAATTGTTATATTTTAAAGGAAAATTATATTGATTATGTAATAAATTGTGCAACGATATACAATAAGAATCAAGTGCTAAGTCCTTAATCGAAGTTCAGCAAAAAAATATTTAAAAAAAGCATTGTACTTTAGAGAAAAATGTTCTTTTTCATGTAATAATTGGTGCAATAATGTGCGATAAGAATCAAGTGCAATAATGCCCTTAATCGGAATTCATCAAGATAATACAAACCATTCATGAACATCATTTCGGTGACGTACGAACAAAACTCTATTGCACGATCCTTGGGTCCCATGCCATGTTCCACCGCCAACTGTAGCATTTGAATAATAAAAAAATTAATTATAAACCATTATCGGGGCTTTTTAAATTCGATGATAACTTGTAAGAAACATATTTTTCACTGCACGTAAGTGTGTCAAGCATGCAAGTCAGTCTTTTCTCAGGGCAGCAAGTACACTTGACAGAAAAATACGGCACGAATTATACTCATTTAGTTGAGCATATGGAATGATTTTTAACTTTATTGAAATTGCTTTTCGGTATTTGCTTGTTAAATTGGATGCGTGTTTGTTCGTTAAATTGGAACGTGTTTAACGTGTTTATAGATTTCTCGCTTATGTACACGACCCTCAAAACGGACATAACCTAAAATGAAATGATTATTTTATTTTTTTCTTATGATTTTTTAGAGTTATAATTGACGATATTGCGTACCCTTAACGCCGTCCAATTGCTGAATAATCGTTGTGCAACGGTGAGAAAAAACTCTTGAGTGTTCGCCATATTAAGGTTATTTCAACGGTGCGTTTTCGGCTCATGAAAGTTAAAGGGAAAACATTACGCTGTTTTAATGTAGTCGGTAAGAGAGCTGTCTTTTCCTCCGACAGAATTGCGGCGTTGATGTGGATAAAGAGTCCACGCACCAAACCTCGATGATTATCCATCGGCTTAAAAAAAAAAAACCTCGATGATTTCATTTGTATTCTTGTCTGTACATCGTTAGGATAATAAAAGTTTAATAAAGAAAAGCTATTAAAACATCGCATAAATAAATCAGATTAATATATGATTTGTCAACGAAGCTTCCAAATTGAGGAGTTCAGCGATTTCATTCAGCGATTTCATAAATTTAAGGTTTTACATGAATTGGTCTCCCCATAAGTTATCTTACATAATACGGAATTATTTCACCTATATTAAAGGCACATTTACATCTCTACCATATTACAACTCTACCAAAATCTCTACCAATGAAGAAAAAACCTCTACCGCAATTTAAATAAAATTCCGGTAAAGTTTTATTTGAATTCTGGCAAAGTTTTATTTCAATTCGGGAGAGTTTTTTTCTTCAGTGGTAGAGATTTTGGTAGAGTTCTAATACGGTAGAGATGTTTTCTGGTAGAGATGTTATGTGGTGGATTTGTTAGAGCTATCTTTTTTGGTAGAGTTATTATCCGGTAGGATAAAAGTGGGGAATGTGGCCCGGTCCATATATCATTGATTTACGTGTTAATCGAAGTGGGCCATATTCACCACTTTTTTACCCTAGACTTGTTTTCTGGTAGAGTTGTGAGTGGTAGAGATGCAAATGTACCATATAAAAAATCCGTCGCCGCAGGCGACGAATCGCATGAAAGCTGACTGTTAAACAAAAGTCAAGAGATACATCAGTCACAATGTTTTTCTAACCGAGCAAACGCGTCGTGAAAACGTTGTAAATAGATTTTACATAAGAACATTTTCCGTGCGAAATACTTTTCCAACATGGCTGAGTGTACGTCATTGGAGCGAGGGATTTATCAGTGGATCGTGTCTTTAGTGTTGTTTTTTGTAATGATGTCGGTAATTTCGTGGGCGAGCATCTATCTGGGTCGAGACGCAGCAGTCTCGAATATTCGGAATAAAACTGTCATGGAAGACGTCACTGAGATCATATTGGGACATCCTTGTTGTCCCTGCACTCCGCCGGTTGCTGTCCCACACATCGGACCAACCACGACCACCGAATTCCCAGTACAACCAGCAGGAATGACACAGTCGCGAACGACCAGCACATCCGTAACTACCGACTTGATTGATGCGCCTTTGACGAGGCCGTTGGCAACCCAACGAACTCAACGAACCATCACCGACGACCCGTTTTTGACGCCCACCACTCTGCGAACCATAATCTTGGTGACCTCTAAAACTAATCTTACCGATATCACTGAGCCGTTGACAGTCGTGCCACAGACCACAGTCTATTCTCTGGTAACCACAATAATCACCGACTCTTTCGCTTCGGCAGCATCGGCGATAACCCGATCGCCAGATTTTCACCCCATTTTTACGACATTGAAACCTCTACACACAAGTTCCAAAATTGACGAGCTCACGGATCGAATATTAGTTTCGATTACGTCGAGTCTGCCTGAAAGTACCCGTTCAGCTCATACCGACCCGAGAACAAGCCCAGGAACTTTTGAACTCTATCTGACCACTCCAACGATCTCAAGTTTGAGCAGCACCACGAGGTCTGAGACCTTAAAATCTAGCACGTGGACTCGGTCGACGAAAGTGGAGGCTCCGACTTCTGGGAAAGAGCCCGCAGTTCACTCTGTTCCTCAGAAAACGCTACCAACCTCTGAAATCGTTGCGACTACTTTGGCGATGATTGAGAAAGACCTTATTAGTGAAGCTACTAAGGTGGCTGGGCCGACATCTTTTCCCGACACATTTCATGAGACTGCAGATAAATTTGAGATCCCAAAAGTTACCTCATCGATTTCCGAGAACGTGACGAAAATAGCAGACTTTGCTGAGCTTACTGTGGTGACGATTACGAAGGATCTACACATTAGTGAAGCTCCTAAGGTCACTGGGTCGACATCTTTTCCCGCCACATTTCATGAGACTGCAGATAAATTAGAGATCCCAAAGATGACCTCATCGATTTCCGAGAACGTGACGAAGATAGCAGACCTTGCTGAGTCTACTGTTGCGACGATTGAAAAGGAACTACATATTAGTGAAGCTCCTAAGGTCACTGGGCCACCATCGTTTCCTGCCACATTTCAAGAGATTGTAGATAAATCTGAGATCCCAATGATGACCTCATCGATTTTTGAAAACGCGACGAAGATAGCAGACTTTGCTGAGCCAACTGTGGCAACGAGTAAGAAAGATCTACATATTAGTGAAGCTACTAAGGTCGCTGGGCCGCCATCGTTTCCTGCCGCATTTCAGGAGACTACAGTTAAATCTGAGATCCCAATGATTTCCGAGAATGCGACGAAGATAGCAGACCTTGCTGAGTCTACTGTGGCGACGATTAAGAAGGATCTACATATTAGTGAAGCTACTAAGGTCGCTGGGTCGACATCGTTTACCGACACATTTCAGGAGACCACAGATAAATCTGAGATCCCAATGATGCCCTCATCGATTTTCGAAAACGCGACGAAGATAGCAGACCTTGTTGAGTCTACTGTGGCGACGATTAAGAAGGATCTACATATTAGTGAACCTACTAAGATCGCTGGGTCGACATCGTTTCCCGCCACATTTCAGGAGACCACAGATAAATCTGAGATCCCAATGATGACCTCATCGATTTCCGAGAAAGCGACGAAAATAGCAGATATAGCTGAGTCTGATGCATCAACCTCCGAGAGATACACAAAAATGTCCGAGATATTTGTAACCACAACCGCTTCTTCGCCTTTTAACAAAACCGTTAACATAACTGAGATTACTTGGTCGATCCCCGAGATTGTGTCAGAAGTCAGTAAAACTTCCCCACCGACTTCCAAGACCGAGGTGGAAAAAACTGAATCGACTGAGACTGCGTCATCGGCCATTGCTGATGCATCATCTGAAATGGTTGTAACTTATTATCCGGCGACTTCTGACAGCACAACAAGAGTATTCGACGATTATGCGAGTGCTCTGCTCAGTACGAAGGTCACGAAAGAAATTTATGAAACCCCTAAGATTCTTTCAACGACGCCCGAAATTGAGACATCAAAAACGTCTTCTCCGCTTGATGAAGACACATTCAAAATTGCTGACGCCGCTCTGCTAACGACTGAGTCATTCTCGAAGTCAACCGTGGTCTCTGAAGCGGCTTTAGAAACTGTGAAAGAAATCACCGATGCAGATGATACGATTATAACTGTTCCTTCAAGCCCACCAACAACAATAGAGGTTACTGCGACAGTCTCATCGCCAGTAAAGGTCACACTGGAAATTGCCGATGCTCCTAGCACTACGTCTTTCTTACCTGGGACCTCTCACACTTCTCATTTACCTTACGATAGCACTAAAACAGAAACAGGTTCGATTGAGGTAATCCGAACAACTTCCCAGAGCTCGCGTGAAATTACTGAATTTTCTGAGCCTTCCCTTTCACCTCCGATCTCGGATGAGACATTGATCACTCCACTAACATCTACTGAGACGGTGGAAATAATTACCGAACCTTCTGTAATCACGCCATCGACCACTAAAACTTTACCAAAAGTTACCATTTCTGAAACCGATTCGCCAACTACTGAGAGTTCAGTTGATATCTTCAAGACTTCCGGAGCTTCCCTAGGCACGCCTAAAAGCACAATTGAGATACTTGAGATTACTGAAGTTACTTCTCCAAGCACGCCACCAACGACAAGGCCTGCTAAGACAGTTCCGTCAACTCCTGAATCCTCGCGGATGACTTCTGAGACCTCTGAGACTAGTCGACTCAGCACGAGCATGTTTTTAGATAACGTCACCTCTGAGACATCTCTCTTCAGTTCTGAGAGCACGAAAAAACGAACGGTCGCCGATGTAACCGCTTCAGCAACCACTTGGAGGACACCAAATGTTACAGAGGCTGAAATACTAACTACAGAGACTACGACTGAAATTTACGAAAGTGCTGAAACTACCTTGTCGACGACAGAGAGCGTAATCCACAGATGTGAGAGTACTGCGTCAGCTTTATCGAGCTCTCCTATTTATGCAATTTCAACAAAACATACAGAGGAAACGCCAGATGTCTCCGACAGCTTACAAAGAGTGACTCATGCATCAGAGACACCTGTTTCGACAACTGGGCGCACGATAAAAGTACCAGAGACCTCTCAAACAGCTCCATCAATCCACGAGATTTCGGTTGACGTTACATTCGATACTTCTATGCCAACTACTGGAAGTCCTGATGAACGATCTGAAACCACCGCTGAAATATCTGAAGTGTCCGAAACTTGGGGCCCGACATCCGAAAGTCCGCCGGACATATCTACGATTATGCGCACCGCATTAACAATTGAGTTCACTGAGACAGCTCCATCGACTGCTGAGGGTTTACCAAAAGAAATGACAACCTCTGAAGCTGCCGATTCTGAAATACCTGAAACTTCTCTGCTGAGTTCTGAGAGGACAAGCGAAATATCTGCGATTACTGAAGCCGCTGGCTCAAGTACGAAGACAATTCACATTGTCAAAACAACTTCACCGATTACTGAAAGCTTAGCTGAAATAATTGCGATTTCTGATGCCGCTCTGCTGAGTACTGAGAGATTGCCTGAAATATTCGAAACTACTGAAACTTCTATGCGGATGTCTGAGACGATGGTTAAAACTTCGGAAGCCTCGGAAACTTCTAAAAGTCTCGATCGCGTACCTGAAACGTCAGAAACTTCCGTGCCGATGTTTACAAGTTCAGTTGAAATAACTGGAATCCTTGGAGTTTCTCCATTGATTTCTCAGAGTGCGGTTGAATCTGCGATCACAGTCACTGCACCTTCGAGTATAATTACAACGAAAGTTATTGAAACGGCGTCAACGACAACCGAGAGTTTGTCGAAGTCAATTGAGACCTCCAAAACGACTGAATCTGAAACATCAGAAACTTCTCTGTTGACATCTGAGAGGACAAGTAAAGTGTCTGCGAGCACTGAACCTCCTAGTTTGAGTACGAAGTCAATTCAGATTATCGGAACAACTTCATCGATTACGGAAACCTTGGCTCAGATTAGTGGAATTTCTGATGCTGCTCTGTTAAGTACTGACAGATTGCATGAAATGTCTGAAACTAATGAAACTTCTCTTCGGACGTCTGAGACGATGATTGAAACTTCGGAAGTGCCGGAAACTTCGGCGATACCATCAAAGAGTCTGATTGATATATCTGAAACTTCTAAAATTTCGGTGCCGATCGAAGCAACTTCAGATGAGATAACTGTAGTTTCTGCGCTGACATCTGAGAGTCCGATTGAATCACCGATCATAGAAACTGCACCCTCAACTATAATTACTACGAAAGTTATTGACACGGCGTCAACGACAACCGAGAGTTTGTTGAAAGCAATTGAGACCTCCAAAATGACTGAAACTGAAACATCGGAAACTTCTTTATTGCCACCTGAGACGACTATTGACATGTCCATGAGCACTGATATTGCTCGCTTAAACACATCAGTTAAGACCGTTGCGGTATCGCAATCAATTGCGGAGAGTTCGCTTGAAATAACTACAGCTTCTCATGCTGTTCCGCTAACTACGGAGAGTGCGGTTGACATATCTGAAACCACTGAACACTCTCTTCTGACGTCTGGGACTAGGGTTGATATATCTGAAACCTCTAAAATTTCGGTGCCGATCGGAGCAACTTCAGATGAAATAACTGTAGATTCTCCGCTGACATCTGAGAGTCCGATTGAATCACCGATCTTAGAAACTGCACCCTCAACTATAATTACTATGAAAGTTATTGACACGGCGTCAACGACAACCGAGAGTTTGTTGGAAGCAATTGAGACCTCCGAAATGACTGAAACTGAAACATCGGAAACTTCTTTGTTGATACCTGAGACAACTATTGACATGTCCATGAGCACTGATTCGCTTGAAATAACTACAGCTTCTCATGCTGTTCCGCTAACTACGGAGAGTCCGGTTGACATATCTGAAACCACTGAACATTTTCTTCTGACGTCTGGGATTACGGTTGAAATATCTGAAACATATGAAACTTCAATGGTGACGTCTGAGAGTCCTATTGAAATATCAGCGATAATCGTTACTGCTGCTCCGGATATGACGACAAGTAAGACCGTCGCAACAGAACTATCGACTATTGAACGTTCCTCGGATGTTACCAAGACGTCCAAAATTGACCGGCCAACTACTGAGACTTACAAGCAAATATCCGAAACTACGGCAGCTCTTGTGCCGATGATAGACAGCACAGCTGAATTGATTTCGTCTACTGTGACTGCTTCTAGAAGAACTACGAAGATTTCTGAGATATCTCGATCAACTGCAACGAGTTGGACTATTGAGTCTGAAAGCTCTGAACTGTCTTCGTCGACGTCGGAAGGCACAGTTGAACTGTCCACGATCACCGTAACTACTCCCTTAAGCATGGTAACGACGAAGATAGCGGAAACATCAGAAAAAATTGCGCACGTTTCGCAAGAAATTATTCAGACATCTGAAATTCTTATGCTGTCATCCGAGATCACGCTTGGAACTTCTGAAGCGTTTGAAACTTCGGCGGTGACATCACAGAGTCCAATAGAAAAATCTGGAATGCCTAAAACTTCTGCGGTGACGGAAGTAAGTCCGGATCGACTAACTGAAATTACTGAAACTTCTCTACGTGCATCTCAGGGTCTGACTGATGTATCAGCGACATTCACTGCTCCTCAAAGAACAACGATAACGAAGGTGATTGAAACAGTTCCATCGGCTGCTGAGACCTTGCTGGAAGAAGTAGAGTCCTCTGAAACTACTGATTCTGAAATATCTGACACTTCTTCGCTGACGTCTGAGAGAACGATTGAAATTTCCACGACCAGTGAATTTACTAGCTGGAGTCCAACATCAACTAAAATTGTTGACACATCTCGATCGATTGCGGCGAGTTTGCCTCAATTAACCGCCGAGCGTTCGCCCTGGGTAATTACGTCTGAAAAGACGATTGAAGATCTGACGTCTGAGAGGACGATTGAAGATCTGACGTCTGAAAGGACGATTGAAGATCTGACGTCTGAAAGGACGATTGAAGATCTGACGTCTGAAAGGACGATTGAAGATCTGACGTCTGAAAGGACGATTGAAGATCTGACGTCTGAGAGGACGATTGAATATCTGACGTCTGAGAGGACCATTCAAATATCTGCGAGCACGGAAGCTCCTTCCATGAGTACAACATCAATTTACATTGTCGAAACACCTTCATCGACTATGGAAAGTGTGCCTGAAATTATCGCAATTTCTGATGCTGCTCAACTGAGTACTGAGAGTTTGGACAGAGTATCTGAAACTTCTCTGCAGACGTCCAAGATCGTAGTTGAAGCTTCGAAATCGTCGGACACTTCGGCGATGCCATCTAAAAGTCCAGTTGAAATGTCTGAAATGTCTAAAGCATTTGCATTTACGGCAGCAAGTCCGAGTGGGTTAACTGAAATAACTGAATCTCCTACACTGATTTTTGAGGGTCCAATTGAAATATCTGCGACAACAGTCACAGCATCTCCAAGTATAATTACAACGATAGTTGTTGACAAGAATGCATCAACGTCCGAGCGCCCGCTGGAAATCATTGAGATCTCTGAGATTACGAAAACTGAAACGTTTGAAACTTTTCTGCGGACGTCCGAGAGGACAATTACACCGCCTACGACAACTGGCCCTCCTCGCCTAACCATGCCATTTATGCACGTTTTCGAGACACCGCCATCAATTCTGGCTAGTTTTCCTAAAATAACTCAGGCATCTGACACTGTTCTGTTAAGTACTGAGAGTGTGGTTGAAATTTCTGAAACCACTGAGCCTTCTCTGCTGACGTCAGAACCCAAGGCTGAAATATCTGAAACGTATGAAATTTCAACGCTGCTATCTGACAGTCTGATTGACGTATCTGAGATCGTCGCCACTGCTGTTCCGGATATGACGACAACAACGATTGGTGTGACAGAATTATCGACTATCGAAAAATCCTCAGAAGTTACTACGACTTCCAAAATTGATCGGTCAACTACTGAGAGCTACGAACCATTTTCAGAAACTACTGAAATTTCTGTGTCGATGTCCGAAAGCACAGCTGAATTGCTTTCGTCAACTGTGGCTGCTTCTACAAGAACTACAAAGATGTTTGAGACATCTCAATCAACTGCCAAGAGTTCAACCACTGAATCTGAAAGCTCAAGAACCACGATGATTCCTGAGACAGCTCAATCAACTACCGAGAGCTCGTCCTTTGAATCTGCCAGCTCGAGAACTATGACGATTCTTGAGACATCCCAATCCACTGCCAAGAGTTCGACTATTGAATCTGAAAGCTCAGGAACTACGATGATTCCTGAGATAGCTCAATCAACTACCGAGAGCTCGTCCTTTGAATCTGCCAGCTCAAGAACCACAATGATTCCTGAGACATCTCAATCAACTACCGAGAGCTCGTCCTTTGAATCTGCCAGCTCAAGAACTATGACAATTCCTGAGACATCTGAATCAACAGCCAAGAGTTCGACTATTGAATCTGAAACCTCAAGAACCACGATGATTCCTGAGACAGCTCAATCAACTACCGAGCGCCCGCTGGAAATCATTGAGATCTCTGAGATTACGAAAACTGAAACGTTTGAAACTTTTCTGCGGACGTCCGAGAGGACGATTAAACCGTCTACAACTGACCCTCCTCGCCTAACCATGCCATTTATGCACGTTTTCGAGACACCGCCATCGATTGCGGCCAGTTTTCCTAAAATAACTCAGGCATCTCACACTGTTCTGTTAAGTACTGAGAGTGTGGTTGAAATTTCTGAAACCACTGAGCCTTCTCTGCTGACGTCAGAACCCAAGGCTGAAATATCTGAAACGTATGAAATTTCAACGCTGCTATCTGACAGTCTGATTGACGTATCTGAGATCGTCGCCACTGCTGTTCCGGATATGACGACAACAACGATTGGTGTGACAGAATTATCGACTATCGAAAAATCCTCAGAAGTTACTACGACTTCCAAAATTGATCGGTCAACTACTGAGAGCTACGAACCATTTTCAGAAACTACTGAAATTTCTGTGTCGATGTCCGAAAGCACAGCTGAATTGCTTTCGTCAACTGTGGCTGCTTCTACAAGAACTACCAAGATGTTTGAGACATCTCAATCAACTGCCAAGAGTTCAACCATTGAATCTGAAAGCTCAAGAACTACGATAATTCCTGAGACAGCTCAATCAACTACCGAGAGCTCGTCCTTTGAATCTGCCAGCTCAAGAACTGTGACGATTCCGAAGACATCTCAGTCAACTTCCAAGAGTTCAACCATTGAATCTGAAAGCTCAAACACCACGATGATTCCTGAGACAGCTCAATCAACTACCGAGAGCTCGTCCTTTGAATCTGACAGCTCAAGAACTACGACGATTCCTGAGACATCTCAATCAACTTCAAAAAGTTCAACCATTGAATCTGAAAGCTCAAAAACCACGATGATTCCTGAGACAGCTCAATCAACTACCGAGAGCTCGTCCTTTGAATCTGAAAGCGCCGAAATGTCTTCGCCGACGTCGGACAGCACGGTAGAATTATCCACGATCACTGTAACTGCTCCCTTAATGATGTTAACAACAAAGATCGCGGAAACATCAGAAAAGACTGCGCACATTTCATCAGAAATTATACACACATCAGACACTCTTATGACGTCATCCAAGACCACGCTTGAAACTTTTGAACCATCTGAAACTTTGGCGATGCTATCTGAGAGACCAGGTGAAATATCTGGGATATCCAAAACTTCTTCGCTGACAGTGAGTCCGGTTCGACTAACAGAAATCACTGAAACTTCTCTACTCTCGTCTGCTCCTCAAAGTACAATGACTGCGAAAGTTGTTGATACTGCTGCATCGACTGCTGAGAGTTTTTTCCAAGAAATTGAGACCTCCAAAATTGCTGATTCTGAAATATTTGGAATTTCTTCACTGGCGCCCAATAGCACAGTTGAAATTTCTACGACCACTGAAATCACTCACTGGAGCACGACCC
The DNA here is from genome assembly GCA_917499995.1 of Ichneumon xanthorius. Classification (NCBI taxonomy): domain Eukaryota; kingdom Metazoa; phylum Arthropoda; class Insecta; order Hymenoptera; family Ichneumonidae; genus Ichneumon; species Ichneumon xanthorius. Next base: position 9,687,806 of record OU824205.1, on the reverse strand, counting down.
AAAGTACGATTGATGAGACACCCGGATCGATTGCACGGAGTTTTCCTCAAGAAACTGCCGAGGATTTACCGACAGAAATTACGACCCCTGAGATTGCTGAATCTGAAATATCCGAAAATTCTACGCTGATGTCTGAGAGGACGAGTGAAACATTTACTCCTCAAAGTACAATGACAACGAAAGTTATTGAAACGGCTCCATCGACTGCTGAGAGCTTGTTGAAAGACATTGTGACCTTGAAAATTGCTGATTCTGAAATATTTTACATTTCTTCACTGACGCCCAACACGACAGTTGAAATTTCTACGACCACGGAAATCACTCACTGGAGCTCGACCCAAAGTACGATTGATGAGACACCTGGCTCAATTGCACGGAGTTTACCTCAAGTAACTGCCGAGGATTTACCGACAGCTGCTGAGGCTTTCTCGACAGAAATTACGACCCCTGAGGTTGCTGAATCTGAAGTATCCGAAAATTCTACGCTGACGTCTGAGAGAACGAGTGAAACATTTACGAGTGCGGAATCTGCTCCGATGATCACATCAATTCATATTACCGAAACGTCTTCATCGACAACGGAGAGCTTGTCTGAAACTGTCGCGACTTCTGACGTCGCCCATTAAGTATCGAAACTTCGACGATGCGATCTGGCAGTTGAGCAATCTGAAACGTCTAAAACTTTTGCACCGATGGCAGCAAGTCCGATTGGACTAATTGACAACACTGAAAGTCCTCCATTGATACAGAAGGGTCCAATATATGTGCCGTTTTAGGATCGTTCATAATAAGCTTTTCCATTATTACGTTTGCCTTTTCCAATCGCACTGTCCTAAACAAGGTCAACATTTTGGCAATCCACAATTAATCTAGCATAAATATACCTGCATCTATTGTTTTCGTTATCAAGCTGTTACTGAATTATGCTTATGCACTAAGACACTATTTATCAACAAAACTCAGTTAACCTCAGTGTATATACATAATTCTCAGTTCGCATCACATTAATTGCTGCTTATTGTATGTCCGTTATTAATTATTGTTATTTTACGTTGTTGAATGAGAAAACGAATAAAATAAAATAAACTAACTTGGCATCGATAATATTCTTTGATAATAACAAATCAAATTGGGGTTCTCGCAGATAAAAAGGTAAATCCCAAATAAAATGCTTCCATAACCGTTGCACATTCAATTTATTAGAATTACAAGTGTATAATATATATATTTATGTATATATAGATATATACGCTCATCCTTTTCAACGGGGGAAAATACATCACTATCGTAACTTTATTACCGGATCACTAGAAGTTATGGCACTCATATCGGGTTTAGCCGAGAAATATAAAAAGGCCTATAATCGTTCATTCGTTAATGTATGAGTCTTTCAAACGTATTCGTGTGTAAATAGATATAACACTACATCTATAAGCCATTAAATAATCCTTTTTGTCTATACAGAAATATATTCCGTATAATTAATATCACTATACACGTAAACGATAACAGATAATGCAACGTTACGCATATTATAATAATTCATAATAATTCAGTGTCACAAAGCAGGAGATCGTGTACTGTATGTGTATGGGTATAATTAGACCGTAAACGCTTTTAACAGATAATTTCTCATCAAATATCAACGATCACGAGACATTCCTTTCGATTTTTATTCGATCAACGTTCATATATTCATTCACTTTTTTTCATATACATCCTAATATAATACTGAAATACGCCCGAATAATTCATGAATTAATCATATTTCCTACATAGAATTACTATTGACCAGAAAGGAGAGACTTCCAGCTCGAAACGCGTATATTACGCTTCCATTTTTCCTCGACTCTGTCTTTTTGTTTTCACTGATTTTTATCTCTTGTATCATCGTTTGTGCGCGACTTTCGTAAGGCAACCGAACGAACAGATCCTATCGGAAGGTATACACGAAGATGCTATAATATATAGAATTGATTGTTTTCGATGTAGTACCAGATAGCTAGCGTTGTCTATTCATTCGCTTTCTTTACGGTCGCGTCTTTGACTTTTTTTCACAAAAATGCTTTTATCAAACTCTACCTTACTCGAGCCCTGATAAATGACTTTTGATAGTAACATTTTGTCAATTTAATCTGCATTCACGACTTTCATCAACAATGTATTAAAAAAATGAGCGGAGACTTCAACGACTAGACGGAAAAGTGAGAAACAGGTAAGTTTGGTTTCATTTATATCGTGCAAGAGATCTCGCGAGTTTTGAACCCTCAAAAATATTGATAAGAAAATGCACGACTCTTAATACGTTATTAATTACTTAAATCAAAATCAATTTATCAAAGTCAATCAATTAATTAATCAAAATTGTTCGATTTTACGACCTGTTAAATTTTTATTAAATATTCCACATCACCATTCAAGACATGCATAAGAGACTACAAGCGACTGTTTGATGCAAAAATCCAAGGCCCACCCAATTTGAAATTCCTGTAGAATTATCGACTCGATAAGTTCTCAATCAATGAGTCCTGAGAATAATTTGTCCTTGTTATCGGAAATGGAACTGAGCAGTTTGTTTGCCTTTTATGAGACCTCAAGTAAGGCAGGTCACCCTAAGTGATACCTCGCTTGTTGACCAATAGATAAAAGTCGATAATTTTATAATATAGTAAAACATCTAACCCTCTCACAAAGTGCTATTTACCATTTGTAGCCCTCATATGTACTATAGGCCGGAGTTACTTAGCCAAGATAAGTCTCATAATATCGCTTCATCCTTTATTGTATATCGTAATCTCAGCCCGCTGTATTCCACATTATATAAGTAACATTAAGACACGTAACATCGATCGGTATTATCATATAAGACACGTAACATCGATCGGTCGCAATCTTGTGGACGTTTTCAATGGATTTCATTTGTTGCCATATGTACATAATATATTGTACGCCGGGTCTCAAAAAATTCGTAGATAAAGTGTAAGGTTTATATTCTCTGTTGAAAACTGAGGAAACTTTGCTGCTGCAGAAATTTTTGGAAAACGCGGAGTTTTTGACACGACAATACCCAAAAAAAATGTCATCATGACCACTCGTACGATTATATATTACGATGTATAATTATATGTGATCATATATAAGTGTATATGGATATGTATGAAATCATATACGATCATATATGAATGAATATATTGACACGAACGTTCTTACATTGTATCGCGTGACTAAAATCAGAAGCTCGTATTTTTTGTGTATAAGCATATGAAATACGAGTTCTGCTTTTAGTCACGCGACATGGTCATCTATGGGCGTGTGTGACATTGTATGCGCTCATACTCTACACGTGGGAGGTCGCGTATAACTATATATATAATACCATAGGGAACTTTTTTTTAGACTTATTTTGTATATGAGCACCAGGCCATTTTTGAAACTCTCGTCGTACGGGAAAAAATGGCTTCACCCGGATCCGTCGGAAAAATCTGGAAAAAAAGGAAATATTTTCAGAATTTTTTTTCGAAATTCTTATGATAAAACTATTACCAACAGAGAATTTTTCTAAGCAAAATTATAAGATTTTTTGGTTGGTTGGTGAGATTGTCAATTTTTAAAAATCAAACAAAACAGTATTTATGGAAAAAAGTATTTAAAAAATTAATTTTTTTAGATTGCAAAAATTGTATTGTTATTATTTTGTTCTCCATCAACGATGCAAAAATGCCCATTGCTTTCTACGTGGGGAAGCCAGCACAGGTCAACGAACTGCCTCATCGCGGAAATTATCCCCAAAACGGTACGGGTTAAATGTGAAAACAATGTACAAATTACTTTGCAACTTTCTTTTTGTAGTAGGTAATTTTCCTCAATTTGTTGCATCGTTACAGTTAAAAACGTATACGCTCCGAGGCTCGACTTTGCTCCACTTTCTCGTGTCACAGATTGGAATGCCCGAATCCCGTCACTGACATAAAAATTACGATTTCAGTAAGTTAGCCCTTTTTCAGCGATGCCGTGGTGCAAAGCAATGAAGAATGTTCAAATTTATTTCAAAAGTTTTTCCAATTTTATGTACTCGAACCCCAGTAGGTACCGCTTAATGATATCGAGTTACTCTCAGTACGCATTTCGAAAATACCCAGTAACGTTCGGTACCTAAATACAATAGTTTCCCATAGATTTCCAATAGTTTCCAATAAGTGGCTACTCGAGATTTCCAATAGTTTGCCGTAGTCCGCCAATTCAGCCCCATTTCCGGTAGTTCTTTCGATAAGAGAATGATTAAGGCCATGTGACAGCTTTCCCTCCCTGCGCAAATCAGGCCTCGATAACAAACACTCTTGAACGTAAATTGTCAGCATGGTTGAAAAAAAAATTAATTACAGTTTTCATTAACATCGCTTTAACCAATAGAACGGCTGCAGTGATGCGCACGCCATCTGTCGAGCGATTCCATTGGCCGAATTAAAATGCTCGCAACTCAACGGAAAAGCTTCCTCATTTTTCAATCTGGAGTACGAACCTACGCGTTTTTATGTACATTCTTGGACCCTTTGTACATATGTATAACGTGCTTTATGATCAAGTAATCATGCTAGGCTCGATGAACTTACTTTTTTTTTCTTTCGGGGTTACAATAGCATTACGTCACGATTCTCACTCTCATACTCAGCCAAATATGGCCAACGCATCCCTACCTTTATTTTCTATGACAAATAATGAGTGTGTAAAAGTAAAAAAATTATATTCGTGTTCTCGTGGTACACAGACAGTACGGTTTGTTATATGTTTAGGCCGAGTAAACCGGTGCAAGTATACGTAACTTTCTTTAATATATCGTATGCTGGACTTTGTTATAATTTATTAGTTTTTATTACCCTCGCGTATCGCCTTTGTCAAGGCGCTTACCCATAGGCCATTATATATTATGACATTGACTCCTCATTTCCATATCATTTTTCTATGAATACGTATCCTCATATGCGTAAAAATTTCGCTCCCGCGTTAACACGACGATCTTAGGAAACAACGTCTATTTAACCCTTATCTCGTGCGGCTATTCAAGCCCCCTGTAAGGACAATTGGAGTGCGTGTCTTACCACTATCCCGCGTCTGAGAGTCTCATTCACTTTCCGCAATGTTACTATGTTTCTCACTGGAACTCTGCAAAAGTCCCATTCACTAAAAATAAATTGATCTCTTCGTCAAAAATTGATTGCGCAAAGATAGTTTATTATCGTTAATTTTCATCGAAGTGGTTCAGTTCGATTGGAGAAGCTTTTTCAACGATCGCCAAATGTTTCATCAATAAAAGAATTTCGGTCGATTTCGCTTGGGTGCTAATTGCAAATGCAGAGGCTGATCGTGTGGTCGAATTTATTTACAAAAAAAATAGTAACTCCCCTAAGGCGAATGAGAGAAACTCTTACGACGCGAGTTATAACGAATGACGGTTGCGTGAAAATCCTTCAAGAGTAAAACAGTCACGGATACTTGGAAATTTTAATCATTGACGATTTCCGTGCATCGCAGCTCGAAGCCAAATTCGGCCTAAAATAGGCGAAAACGATCGTGGATGATCTATCCTATTCGACAACAAACACGATACAAAATTTGAGCCGAAAGATGTTGCATCCAACCGCCCCGAATTCCCCCGATCTAATCGCTCTCGAATAGCGTTACTACAGATTCGTAGTCCAAAAAGCCCTGCACAAACGTCTCCACCGTCAACTGCGCAAGACGATCGACTCTCCAAAAGCAAATGTCGTAGAAACTCTTATCATGAAATTTCCAACAAGTCGCATCCGTTTCACTGTTGAAGGACCTTCCAAGCCGACCCTAAACGTTGCCAGTAGTACGAGGTACACTTGAGTTCGAGATCGCCTCAACGATTCAACAGTCTTGCCACGTGTAAATATTACCCAGTATACGCAGTATACTATACTATATAGGACAGTCTAGTTATACAAATGTGTTAAGTCTCCTAGGAGTGTCACAGCTGCGTTCATAGTCGGTATCTAGGCCCAGCGCGTGGCCGGACCTCCTGCTAGACCCAGTACTGATTTCTCCGCAGGAGTGGATTGGGCCTCCGCGTCGTCGCCGTCTGGCACGGCAGATCACCGGTGTCGAAGCTGCTCCACTCTTCGCCGTCGGCCACCCCGTAGGGATACCTCCCCGATACATCGGCGTCGGAGCCGGTGACGCTGTCGAGGGCGCTCAGCGGAATGACTTTGCACTGTGGAAGCGTCGACGTGCTGTTGGGCTGACCGGGCAGAGGCGTGCTGGCCGTCACACCCGGATGATCGGCGCCGAATCGCTTAAGATGCGGAGTCGCTGGCATCAAATGATCCGGCGGTCTTGGCAGTGGAATTACTCCGACAGCCGGACTGCCATCGACGGGCTTGTCCTCCTCGCTGTGCTTGTATCGGTTCTGTCTGCACTTGATCGTTATTATGACGACGATGGCGAGAACGAAGACGCCCGAGAGCATCCCCAGTATGAGAATGTAGTCGTTGCTCATGTTCGGCGCGACGGCCATTTCTCCCTCGTGACCGACCGGGTCCATGGGTCCGCTTAGGGTGCTGTTGGCCTCGCCGGCGCTGTGTCTTACGAGCATCTCGAAGACACCCCTGGCAGGCTGATAGATCGAGGCTGAGAGGGTAAAGCCGAAACTGTCGGCCACGCCCTCAGCCTCGGCGGCTGGCAATCTTCTGCAGACTACGAATATCACTTTGGAGACCACCTCCGTATGGGTGAATCTCGATACTTCGCGCTCTCGGGATCCTCTCTTCTCACCGGAGCTCCTTATGATACGCTTGAGCTTGCAGTACTTTGGTTTTCTCGTCACGTGATAGGTCGGATTGCTGCGGGTCAGCTCGGCGAGTGGCGTGGCGTCCATGTGACGTCGGGTCATTTGATTCTTCTCGCCGGCAATCGCTATCATCACCTGAGTGATGATCAACGGCGCGACTTTGATGTCGACTCTGACGTCGTTCACCCTGAAGTTGCTGAGACGCGCCGACAGGTAGAAACTGTCGTTGGAGGCTGTCATGTCCGTTTGAACGAAGACCACGCTCTTCGAGAGCAAATCGCCGTGCTTGAAAGTCACAGCCGCCACGTCTCGGACGTAAAGCATGCCGTGTTTGGGTGGTCTCGTTATCTCGTAGATTACCTGCTCCTGCCTGGCGTTCGTGTCCAATCGGATGTTATCCTCGGAAACGTCCGCCATGTTCCAGCCTTGGGGAAGGCTTATCGGCTTCGCCACCGTCACGTTCAGCCTTATCGGCAGAACGTGAACGTTGAACATCTTGTAGACGGGATTGAAACTGTGATCGGATACACGGAAGTAGAACGAGGCCGACTGGGTCGTGCCGTTGTGCTCGTAGACCAGACGATTGGAGTCGACGTCTTGCTGCGTCCACTGCGTCACCTGACGCACATCCGAGGAGTTTTGATCCAGCGAGGACAGCAACAGTCTGCCGTATGTTGGACCCGATATCAGGTCGTAGCCCAGCTCTTCGGGGCCTGTGTCAGGATCGGTCGTCAGCAAGTTCTCGCGGGTTATCGTTTGCGTCTGATTTTGGACGACCGTGATGAAAGGCTCGTTCGTGATGAGCTTGAATGGCTCGTCGTTTATGGGACTCACTTCTACCGGGACACTCGCGTTGCAGAGCATCACGTGACCGGGTGTCAGGTAGAGGGAAAATGATATGCGATCCTCGAGGGTGTCCGAGTGGTCGTGGTAATACGCGATTTTTTCACCCTCTATCTGAAGTTGGGTGAACGTCGTGATGTTCAGATCGGGCACCAGCATTACGTGGCCGTGACTCGGCTGCCTCGTCAGACGCGAAAGCACCGTGGGATTCTCGATGCCCGCCTTCGTTCGGAGATATCTGACGATTCCTGTGATGTTCATCACGACGTGGGCCGAACCGCCCTCTTCCACGCGGACCGTTCTTGCAGAGATGTATCGATCCAAACCACCACTCGACACGGAAACATCGATTCGAAACATCTGCGAAATGAAATGTTGTATTTAGATTGGGTATTGTTGGTTTGCATATTTTGGGAGTCAGATAATTGGCGGCTAATTGACTGGCGGGAAAAAGTTACACATTTTTTTTGTGAAAAACTAAACGGGATAAAATAGATTTTAAGATGGTGTTGTTCGTTATTATAAAATGTTTAGATAAGTACAATTTTGGGTTCAATCGATAGGCGAAAATAGTTGTCTTATGGTTGCTGTACAAACAAACCTATATGATAGCATTCATGCCACCTCTGTGTGTCTGGCGGTTTTACCGGACCGAATATGCGTCAATAGTAGCAATGGTGTTGACCGTTGGCAGACGGAAAAAAATTTTAAGTGACAAACTCGGTTGTTCAATTTTGAATATACAACGCTGTCCTTTTATTTCCCGTGTCATTAACAATTTCTGTTTGTACTTTTGTTTGTCATACTATAGTCGGATGGTGCGATGGAAAAATTAACAAATAAAAGATCGTGGACGTTTGTGGACAATAAGTTGTTGCAAAAAGTACACGTTTTTTTTTACTGTGCACAGAATGAATGCAATTAAAACTGTATAATATGTGCGCATAATGATTTGTTGAAAGTGCTTGCCAAAAAATATGTGCCGCTCGATTAATTATCATTTTTTTCGTCTCTCTCTGTCTTTTGATTTACGCTGCAAAAAAATGTTGGTTGAAATTTAATTAACGGTATCAGAAGCTTTTTTACATGAACTGCTTCTGAAATTTCCATCACATCTGCGTTGCAATTTTACAGTAATATTTTTAATATTTTCTCATGAAAATGTTCGTCAATTTCACGCAAAAGATTTCGAATTTCAATGTCCGGTATTTTTTTTTTTACGAGAAAGTACATTAACATTCAATTGATGGAAGTAATGTAAGCAAATTTCAAGTTCCTGTACATTAAGTCTACAATTTATTTTTACAGTGTAACTTTTCGCGTGGCTCATGCTTTTAGTTTTTCTGTTGATTTAGCAACTCGTTAGATTCTATTGATTTTACACCCTCTTGCCACACGTTTTTATAGACCTCGCGGTGTCAGGGGTTCCTCGGGACTCTGACTTTACCCCCCCCCCCCCCACTCCCCCCCCCCATGTGCAGCCGACTTCTTATAAGTACCCCCATTCGTGTAGTGCCGCGTAGGAAAACTGCGGAAAACCTACAACAAGGTAGAATCGGCCACGAGTTCGCTTGCGGTGAGCGGATTTGCTACACGTTTCACTAAAATGCTTACAATGGACCAATAGGTACAGCTATTAGGCAATTTTGTCGCGTTTTTAACAGAATATTGGGTTTATAATGAAATATCGTGGAATATCTGACAATTATTCGGTGTTAGGTTTTTGACACCAAACACAATGGTTAATATGTTATGAATACACCGCATCGATCCCGAGAGACGAGAGACGTCGTGCGGCTGGGGAATAAACAGCAAATAAATATTTACACAAATTATTGAACTTTGTTAGTACAATTATAATTAACGCCGGAGTTATTCCAAGGTTTTATTGATATTTATTTATTTATTTTTATTTCTTTTTATGTATTTTAAGTTTTTTATTGAATAAATTTAAATTTTGGTACAGTATCTTTTTTTATTTAGTATTTTTTTTTGTGTTTTTAATGCTTTATGAAGCGTTATTTTTAAACCAAACAATTTTTTTTCTGGACAAATGGTTTGTTTGCAAATTGTAATTTCTTCGACACTTTTAATCCTCTCAAATTTCGTGGGATGATAAAGAAATTACCCAGGGTTTTCAGAGACAATTTATGAACATTATTCAAAAATAATTTTTTTAACCAATTATTTTTTTTACTCCGGGACATTCAGCGATATCACTCTGTCGATTTTTTGTATTATCGACACACATCCCGAAACGTTATGTAAATTTTGCAGTAAAATGAAAGTGGTTTTTTGCGAAAAACAAAAATAATCTATACATTTTTAAATAAAATTTTCAACGTTATCGGGTGGATAAAATTTATTTGAAAAAGAAACCATTTAAAAACTTGCAAACTGTTTTCTGAACTGCAGTTCCCGAGATACATTGACCGAAAAAATACCGTAACGTCAGCAATGTTGAATTTACAAGTGTAAAAAATTCAGAGACTGTACATTTAAGTGGTACTAAATACGGCCAATTATGGAACGAATAGCTGTAAATCAGCTCGAAATTACATGTCGTTGATTTTGTATGTCGCGAATGCCCCATATCGCCAACGAATCTCGTCGATTTAACTTATGTTTGAATGAATGAATTATAGCGCCGATTAATTAAAACAATTCATAAAATTAATTCCTACAATTACGTAAATTACATTAATCACATACCTGATTCGTTATGCTGTCGGCAAAATGTGTTTCCACGTCGAATACGAGAGAATCGTTGGTTGACAGGTCCATGAACTGTTTAGTGTGTTCGTATGTAACTCTGCTGGCGTTCACGTCCGCCTGTGTAAATCGATCAACCTCGTGCCAGGTTCCTTCGCTCGTCTCCATTATGATCTTTCCCAAGTTCGGAGCTTTGCGCACGATGTATCTGACATCACGTTTCGGGTCCGAACAAGTGGTCAGCAGTAACATACTCGAGATTGATTTTCTCGTCAGTGGGAAGACGTTGAGTGGATTGTTATGTTGCATGGTTAGATGAATCGGTAAAGTTGTAACCGATATCTCATAATTACTCGTGGCGTGAACACCGTCGAATAGGACAAAAGAAAAAGCCGCCTCGCTACCATCTGAAAAAAAGGGTTTATCAATATTTATAAACGTTTAAAAATGGGGCAGTCGAAGTTAAGACGGCACAGGGCAATTGGAAAGTCTTCTCAGATCTTCTCCTACTTTGCACTCTGTAAATAACTATTACTTATAGTGTGCGCAAAATTCGTAGGATCGGGATTAAAATTACCGGGCAAAGAGAATTTTTACTACGTATACTTTGATCCCGTGAAGACTGAGCTGCATCCGCCGGGAGTCTAAGTTACCGACAGTTCGGTTTATACATACAGAATTCGGGAGTGGTGCCTTAAACTTCCATTGGGAGGCGTATTATCGTGCAACGACCGATATTTGTAATTTGAGCGTGGAGAGTGCAAGAGAATATTTAACAATTAAACGTGATTGAATAAACCGAAGCTTTCAGAATTATTACATTGTATATAACTCAATTAAAAAAAGGAAAGAAAACCGCTCGTCTGCGTTTCGTCGTCCCATCAGACTGTTAGATCGCTTCGTGCTAGTCAAATATGTGTTTGAAATGTTCAGATAAGTGCTCTACCGATATCGTGGTCACGTTAACTTTCAGGGAAATATATATCTTCAAAATTTCTCCCTAAGATTGTGTTAGAAATCTTTCGGAATTTAACACGTCCATGAGGTATTTCCCAAAAGCGCAGAAAAAATATCACAGAAAAAAAATAAGAAACATTTCGTAACTCATGCATGAAAAGTGCTACTTTTCGTGCCTGTCGAGAATGGCGTAAGTAACGCTTTACAGCCACGAGTACAGTAACGATACGGCGCATGAACACATCGGATGGATTCTACTTTACGCACGCTTCTCGTACGTTACGCACGCCTCTCGTACCTTAAGCACGTTTCTCGTACTTTACGTACGCTTCTCGTGCGTTGCGCGGGCTTCTCGTACTTAACGCACGCCTCTCGTACCTTAAGCACATTTCTCGTACTTTACGCACGCTTCTCGTGTGTTATGCACGCTTCTCGTACTTTACGCACGCTTCTCGTACTTTACGCACGTCTCTCGTACCTTAAGCACGCTTCTCGTTCTTTACGCACGCCTCTCGTACCTTAAGCACGCTTCTCGTACTTTACGCACGCTCTCGTACTTTATGCACGCTGGCTGTACAGCGCTACAATAAGCAGACATGGAGTTGCAGTTTTCCTGCATTCGTTAAGAAAATATCATGCCAAAATATGATACTAGTACGGTGTAGCGAACATCATACGCCAACTCTGAAGTGAGTCGCACTTGCCACACTCGTAACACAGAGAGCACTCTCCGTCGGTTCGTGCGCCAGCGGTACTCTTGCGGCTCGTGTAACACTCTTCACAGCGTGTGCATAAAGTGCGCTTTACCGCACTTGTATCGCAAATTACTGTTTCAAATGACTAAACTTTTACACGAATTTGGCATAAAAAGACGTTACTTTTAACCCCAGAATATGAATCTACCTGTCTCAGTTTTTGGGACACTGCGTGTAACCTGCACAGTTGACTAAACTTACGAAAATAATCAGGTTTTTCCTGAGGCTAAGAGCGAGTGTCCTTCATCCCTGACAAAAATTACCCTTACCAGTATTAATAACATACTCACTCGTGTGTGTAAATATAATCTTCGAATGATCGATTTGTTCCTGGGTAAAGTTGTAAATATCGACATCAGGTGATTCCGTGTGCCACAGATAGCCGTTTCTGACGCTCGTGAGATTGTATATTATTTCATTGGCACCGGTGTCATTGTCGACGCTCGCGAGTCTCGCGGAGTCGATGACGACGCTGCCGCCTTGCCAGACGCTGATGACGGACCGATTGACGAGCACCGGTATTTCGTCGTTGACGGGTTGAACGTTGATCCGCAGATCGATCGGTTGACTCGTCTTGTCGCCCGCCGTGACCGTCAGCCGAAAATCATCGGTCAACGATTCGTCCCCGTTGTGTTTGTAGATAATAACACCGGCGTTTAGATGCTTCTGAGAGAACTTCTTTATCTGGTTGTTCTTCGTCGAGTCGATGACGCTGCCGTGCTTGGGTTTCGTGATCATCTTGTAGTCGGTTATCTTCCCGGCGAAGTAAGTCGTGATAACGCGAAAATTGGAGGCCGCAAGTGGGACGCTCTTGCCCTCGACCACGGTCAAGTTGGTCGCCTCGACGTAAACTTTGTCGGGAATTATGATGAAATTAACGGTCAGACCGCGAGCCCAGGTGACGCCGTTGGTCACGTCGACGACGAAGCTGTCCCTCGTCTGATTGGAAGACGACTGAACGTAATAAACGCGACCCTCGTTGACCATGCTCTGATCGAAGTGCCGTACGAGACTCGGCTCGTCGTCCTCCCTCGTCGTCTCGACGCTGTGATTCTCGTCGTTGCTCTGGACCTCCAGGTAACCGTGCTTGGGCCAATCGCGGATCAGGTAAGTGATCTCCGAAGACGATATGTTGGGATGGAAAATCTCGAGGCTCTTCTTGTTCAGGCTGACGCTCGTCGTCTCCTCGACGAGGATGCTCCGATTGTTCTGAACCATCAACGGTTCCCAGTAACTCCTCGGATAAACCCTGACGGTGACGCGAGCCTCCGACGAGACGCCCTTCATGGCGGCTCGCACCTTGAAGTCGTCCTTGGCCAGCGACCCGCCCGAGTGCAGATAAACCACGCTGCCGCGGATCAGATCCTCCCGCGAAAAATTGCTCGTTTCCCTGCCGTGCCTCATCAGCGTTCCGTGCTTCGGTTTCGCGACGACGCCGAATTTGATCTCCCTGTCGTTCGTATTGAAGTTCGTGTCGACGTCGATTTCCTTGAGGGTCAGAGCGACCGAGGCGTTGAAACGAACGACGGAAGCGTTGCCCTCCCTGAAGCGGATGTAAGGTGGACTGGCTCTGATGTCGAGCACTCCCTTGGTACTCCAGCGACCGTCGCTCACGGCGAACTCGAAGCTCCCACGGTCCTCACCGCGATGACGGAACATTATCTTCCGATCGTTTAGGTCCTGTTGGGTGAATTCATCGAGCTCCGTCGTCGCGTCGTCGACGGCGTAGATTCCACCGTTGGTGACGATCTTCTTAGTGTAAAGCAAATCGGCGGCTTGCGTGCCGGTGTCCTTGTCCTCGTAGGCCAGATCTTTGCTGGTCAGGGGGCGTTCACCGTTAGATACGACGTGAAACATCGTTTCGATCGATCTCTGCGGTGGATTGTCGTTCTGCAAGGCGACCTCCACGTTGAACTGACCGGCGTACATGAAGTCGCTGTTGTCCGTCGATACGGCGACGAATTTGAAGGAATCGCTCCGGGTCTCGGAATCGTCGTGGTAATAGTAGACGTTTTCGTCGGTGATCTCGTCGGTGACGAAGTACGTGGCGTTCGGTCGGGTGCTCTCGTTGACGCGACAATGAACCGCCAACCAGCCGTGGGCGGGACTCTCCGTCAGGTTGTACACCATTCTATTTACACCGTAACTCTTCGGGTCCATGCGAACGATCCTCAGCGGGACTTTAGAACCCTCGACTACTTTGAGACTCTCGACGAACTCATTTGGCGATGAGTCCCTGCCCGTACGATGTCTCACCGATAGACTCGACGTGATCGATTGACACTGCGGCGCGCTCACCTCGAAAGTAACTTCGTCATCCACCAGCGAGTAAGCTCTCTTGAACAGACGATACTTCAATCTTCCGGAGTCAACGTCGCTCTGTGTAAATCCACCGCCAACTTTCAGCACCTCGTTGCCGAGTATCGTGTTACCATATTTTGTACTTTTGACGATCGTGTATTTGATCTTGCTCGGGTAAGTCACGAGGGGATTAGTTTGAAACTTCAGATTCCCACCGGTGAAAGCGATTTCGATGGCGTTTGTAAAGTGAACCGAGTTCCTCGCCACCTCCCGCAATTCGAGATCGATGAAAGTGATTTTGAAATCAAAGTTTTGTTGGGTCTTCACTTCGCGAACACTCGCCTGGAACTTGAACTCGTCGTCGGCGGGACTACCGACGTTGTGCATGTAGCGAATGCCGTCCGACTCGACGTCTTTGCTCGTGAAGTGATCGACGCTCGTCCATCCGCTACCGGTCGAGTCTTTGGATTTTTGAATGACACCGTATTGCGGCAGGGTCACGATGTTGTAACGTATCTCGACGGTGCTGTCGTCCGAATTCGTCGCGAACGAGAGATTCGACGATCTCAACAGCGTGAAGGAACGATGAACGACCACCAGACCGGTGTTGTGCTTCAATTTTATTTGAAGTGGATAGGCCGAGATTCTGAGAAATCCCGATTGACTACTCGACGCGCCGTCGCTCACTTGCATCCCCAGCAACGCGTTCGATTTCGCTGAAACAGTAATTGAGAGTTTAGTTGCCGGGAGCGTAATTTTAGACCTGTTGAAGGGTCACGCAACGCTGAAAGGTCAAAATATCATTCGTTATGCCACAATTTTTCGCTTCTACCATGCAATATTTTTTTTTTTTTTAACGTGCATAAAAAGTCCCACTTTGGTTTTTTAAATCGATAGACTGGAAATTATTGATGGCCAATTATTGCCAATTCATATCGCATGACTATCCCTCACTGAAAAATACTACTGGCAGTGTCGAGTAGTGAACTACTAACAAACCACTGAACTACTGCCCAGTGCCGAATTGGCGGACAACTGAAAACTACTGGAGATATAGAGTAGTGAACTACTGAACGTTGCTGGGTATTTTTAGTGGTTAACTACTCGAAACTACTATAAATTTCCTGTAGTTAAATACACGAAACTGCTATAAATCTTCAGTGATTAAATACTCGAAGCTGCTATGAATGTCCAGTAGTTGAATACACGAAACTACCATGAACGTCCAGTAACTATTGGGAATTCCCACTGTTTCCAGAAGTTCACTGAGTACTGCTTGCAGTTTTCAAAATTTCTATTTACAAGTAGTAATTAACGCTTATGAGTAGTAGAACCACTACGTCCTTAGTAATAACTACTGACTGTTGAGAAGTAACTACTAAGAAGTAGTAACTAAATGTGCAGTAGCTGCTGCAATGCCAGTAGTAACTGCTGGACCTCCAGTAGTCACTGCCGGGCTCCTCGTATAGTTCTTTTCGGCGAGGAATAGCACCAGATTCGCCTACATACATATTTACATATGTACCTATTATTGTGCTTATACCCTAGCGGAACTGGCGCAACCGCAGATTCGAAGTTGCATCGTAGTCGCAGTTGCATCAGGGTTGGCTAGACATGCATCTGCGAGTTGCAATGCACCGAGAAAAAAAATTTATTTGACTGCCACAGTTTATTAATCTTAATAAACGGTGGCGGTCAAATAATTTTTTTTTCTGGGTCTGACTACGATGAGTCTCCGGGTATATTGGAATGAGACCGATCGCTTTGGGCAAACTTTTAACCTTCATGCAACTCTCCTTTGATGGACTCGAGCGATTCCCATGCGACTACAAGTCAAACAAACAAGACTGTACAACGATGGTTGCAAGCGTTACAGGAACCAAGCGTTAAAATAAAGGTTATACGCGAATCTGGACCAAGTAAAACATTTTGCACATTGTGCATTAGTCTATTGAAGTCGTGCCGATGGTCACCTCAGTTCCGTTAGGGTTCACCGAAAACACATGCCGATTCTTATCGCAGTATGTTTACTTCCTAATGGCATCGATCAAAGTACTAAAACTGTTGCTGGAAGATTCGTATAAAAACCGCCAGATCATTACCGTTTCCCCGATGGACATAAGCGATCGTTCCGGCCAGCAATTCGGCTTGAGTGAAGGTTTCAATTGGACGACCAACTTCGCTCGACCTTTCGACGTGGCCGGCATCCGTGTCCGCTCGCAGAACCGTATACGTCAGCATCTCTGGCGGAGTGTCCGGGTCCACGGTCCAGACAAGTTCTTTGCTCAACGTTTTCTTTGTACCCTGTCGAGAAACGTAGTTGTAATCGATTTGCCTAATTTGGGTCTGGTGAATTTTGCGACACGACGATACATTCTTGTGTATGTCAATTCCGAGAGACTGTGAAACGACTTTTGACCATCTACGCGAAGGAGACTCTAATTGGATGAGACGCCAAAGGATGCTTCTATCCACTTGGATGATCAATCGGAGCCACATCATTTCACCGACTATCGGCCGAATCGCCGGATGGCCGAAAGTCATGGGTTCGATCGCCCTTCATCCAAATAGTCAAACATCCGAAACTTTATTTTTTTGAGTCGTCGAATCGTTACTTTTCCGAATTGGCAAATTTCTGAAACTTTATTATTCCGAATCTTTATTTCAGCGAATGTTACTCTTCCGAAATAGTAATTGACCGAACGTCATTTTTCCGAAAATTCATTTATCCGAAAAGTCTTTTATCCAAAAGTCATTTATCCGAAAAGTCTTTTATCCGAAGAGTCTTTTATCCGAAAAGTCATTTATCCGAAAAGCGTTTTATCCAAAAGGCATTTATCCGAATCGACTCGTACTGAATCGGTGCGATAGTTCTCTACGATAGTCAGAATATTCACTCATACTATTTAGTTTCGCGATTCGGACGAATGACGATTCGGATGCGTGACGATTCGGCGACTTGACATTTGGAAGTTTAACGATTCGGCAAAATGACGTTCGGTGAAATTACTATTCGGAAAAATGACGTTCGTTTGAATGACGATTCGGAGAAATGACGTTCGTTTAAATGACGATTCGGAGAAATGACGTTCGGCCAATTACTGTTACCGAAGAGTAACGTTCGCAGAAATGAAGATTCGGAATAAAAAAGTTGCTCCGATCAATCCATCTCGCAGGGGGTAACATAACGAGGCTGATTGAGAGGTCGTGTCCAATCACCGGATTAAACACTAAATTAATGTTTTGACGCCACTCAAAACAAACAAACTGTCGACACATTGTCTAGATGAGCCTCTCATCTCGGAGGGGGAACCGACCAAACAAACGCCCGGTAACCACTTATGTAGATCCAAGATATACCATGTATACTTTTGATAGTAGGGCGTAGTAATATAGTATACATATGTAGGGTAGTACATAAGTGGAGGTCGTGGTAAGTTCCTTAATTGCGAACAAACATAGCTCGAGAGGTGTATATGCTCGTGTATGCGAAGGAGTCCGCAGCGTAGGCTGTTTTTCTTGTGGCTGCTGGCCGGGCTTACTTGGGCTAGCCTGAGGACTTTCGTTGTGGGTATTTCGAGGACCGGTGGGTCGTTAACTGGCGTGATGTTCACGTGAAGAGGAAATCTCAAGCTACCCTGGAGATAACTAGGAAGCTTCAAGCTGCTGCCAGTCGTCAGGGTTAACTCCAGGATCATCTCATCTTCCGTGCTCTCGCTATCGTCGTGGCTGTATTGGATCTGCAACGAAACACGTTTAATACAATTTTACTGCTATTATCTCATATTTATTCCGTTTCAAACCTTCAATTATTTTCGACGAGATCGTGCATCATTTTTTTATCCTAATATGAAGGATGGCGGAAAAATGTGATCAATATTTCATTTATATATTTGCAATTGCTGTTCCGGTTTGCATAGATTTGGGTCATAACGTGTGAAACGTAGTCCCAGCTCAGAAAATAAATGGTTAGATGTTCGATGTATTAAGACTTGCTAGGCTTAAATGGTTATGTAATATATTAAAAAATCGTTGTATAATATTATCCTTCGAATTACTTCGCGCATTACCCTTAAATATTACCCTTAAATAGGGGAGAGTGGGGCAAAGTGAATCCATGGAGCTAAACAGACCCGTTCCAAAAATGAAAATAAAAGACAGCCAAATAATAATTTTTAAAATTTGGTCCAGATGTACCAATTGCGTTTGGAAGATTCATTTCGTGCCTTAAAATGAAGTGAAAACATGTGGTGATAATCGACGAAACTGCCTGAGTAGCTTATGCGATCCACTCCCCTCTGCATAGTTATCTTTTCCAACAAGATAATTGTATATGTTCCGATATACAACAGCGCGAGAAATTTGCAATTTCAATTAACGGAAAAGGATCATGGTGGAAGCTCGAGGAAGAAGTTGGGTAAAGTATGTACATGGAATACTGTCCTTTAGCACGGAGGGATTAATGAATTAATCATCAGGAGACTTTCGCGGAAATTCATTGACATAATGTCAAGACTATAGTTTAAATAAGCTGGGACAGTGCGGTATACTGTCTCGAGTGAAAACTCGCGTCACGTTATAGTAGCGAGATACATAAAATATATTCTTCCTCCGAGGGCGACTTTGCTCAACGGGAATTCTTATTCATTATTAATTGGGTAGTTAGCATAACGCGAGGAGGTCATCCGAGGTCAATAATTATTCCAGGGTCATTCGGGTTAATAATCGCTCGGGACGGAGTGCCCGGGAATAATGAAAATCTTACTGCAAAATTGAATTCTCGAGTGGAGCCGCGGAGCTCTGCTTTAAGTTTGGTAAATTGATAAGTAAATGAGGAGAAAGCGAGCTGCCATACAGCCTATATCGGCCCTCCGACGAGTAAGAGTAAAAAAAAAAAGGACGAACACCGCCGATGCAACCTATAAATAGAATTCCCCCATCGTAGTACCCTCCTTTTCAGCGCGAACGCCGGCTGGCGGCGTGGAATAAGTCGAGGGTCTTATTGGACCGACGAACGCGGGTGTTCTCGAATTCACGCACGGGTCGTGAGATGCTGTGGGCCTTCGCTTGGCGCGAGCTGCTGCCGTTTGCCCTTTCCCAAAATGTGCTCGTCTAAAGTTAGGCCTACGCCGTTCTGAACTATGTATAGAACGCCGCTTCTCGCGGGGTTCGAGACGACGGCCGAAATACTATAATATATTAACGCGAGGTGGAAGCCTCGAGCACCCATCATATACCAGTAATAATTGTCCCGATTTTACAACCCATGAAGACATTGGAGCCACATCATTTTGCCGAAACTCCAATCGGACGAATCGTCGCATGGCTGAAAATCGTGGGTTCGAACGCACTTCGTTCGAATTGTAAACTGCTGAATCTTTACTTTTCTCAATCGTAAACTGCCGAATGTTTGTTTTTCCGAATCGTAAACTGCGGAATCTTTGTTTTTCTGAATTTCCACATTTCCAAAACTTTGTTATTCCGAATCATCGTTTCAGCAATCGTTACTCTTCGGAAACGGTAATTGACCGAGCGCTATTCCTCCGAATCGTCATTTCAACGAACGTCATTTTTCCGAATACTAATTTCACCGAACTTCATTTCCCCCAATCGTTAAATTTCCAAACGTCAAGTCGCCGATCATCATTTTTTCCGAATGGTATTTATCAGGTTATTTATCCGAAAAGTCATTTATCCGATTCGTACTGATTCCCTGCGATTCATATTCACTAGACTAGACTAGATTAGACTAGTAATATTATTTATGTTCGTGGTGCGGTTGATTGACGATTCGTACGAATGACGATTCGGCGACTTGACATTTGAAAGTTATTATTCGGAAAAATGACGTTCAGTGAAGTTATTATTCGAAAAAATGACGTTCCGTGAAGTTATTATTCGGAAAAATGACGTTCAGTGAAGTTATTATTCGGAAAAAAATGACGTTCGGTTAAATGACGATTCGGAAGAATAACGTTCGGCCAATCACTATTTCCGAAGACTGAAGATTTGGAATAATGAAGTTTTAGAAATTTGACAGTTCACAAAAGTAACGATTAAGCGGTTTGACGATTCGGAAAAATACAGTTTCGGCAATTTGACATTTGGGAAATGTAGCGATCCAGCGGTTTGACGATTCGGACAAATAAAATTTCAGAAGTTTCACTATCCGGACGAAGTGTGTTCGGGTCCACGAGTTCCGACCATACGACGATTCCGTTTTCGGCAAAATGATGTGTCTCCTTTCGTGTCCAGGTTCATTCACGATTTCAGCGGCCAGCTCGCGATGACGAATACAACCCTTCCGGCAAGCTCTGAAGAATGCAACGTACCAGCGAGCTTGTCCGCTGTGGTGTGTAAATTCGAATTCGAATTTGGTGTTTGCTATTCCCTACGCGAATTCGGTGCGCCCTTGGGGCTGCTTGTGTAGCTTCGCGCAAACGTACCGTCTACAGCCGGTATTCCTGAGTGAAATTGTTACCTAGATGGTTCTCCCGAAACTTCGAGGCGTTGGCCTCGAATCTGTTACCCCATTGTCGGGCGTGAACTTACCCGAGTACAAATTTTCGAGCGTAACACCGGGTCCTGATAGGATCCTGATAAGGCCTTATCAGGCCCTTGCCAGGCCTAATCAGGACCTTGTCAGGCCCTTGCCAGGCCTTATCAGGACCTTGTCAGGTCTTATCAGGACCTTGTCAGGCCTTATCAGGCCTTATCAGGCCTTATCAGGACCTTGTCAGGACCTTGTCAGGCCTTATCAGGCCTTATCAGACTTCGTCAGGCCTTATCAGGCCTTATCAGGACCTTGTCAGGCTTTATCAGGCCTTATCAGGCCTTATCAGGGCCCGATGTAACGCGTTAAAATTTCTACTTGGGTAGGGCTGCCTCTCAAATATTAATCTCCAAACCCCCAATTACAGATTCCAAAGCAGGGCGGCACCGAACTCGCCGGAAATCGTGGCAGCGAACATCGGCGCGTGAGTTTCCCCGATTAAAGGCAACACTACGAGAAGCTTTCCCAATCTCTTCGTATATTCTTTTGTATGGGACGCCGGGTACTCAGAACCGCGACAAGCGAAGCAACAGCGGGGATCCACCTCCGGGCTGATGAGTAAGGCGAGAGGGTGATGCGCTAGTATTTCGGCCCATTCTCCGGCGCTCCTCGCATCCAATTGTTCCACTGAAGCAAGTGTGCAGCACTCCGTCTACGGACGTGTTGACACGTCGGCGTTGAAATCCATTATTTCCGCTCTCAAAATTAGAGTACCAGAAAACAAGATATCATTTCTTAAATTATATGTTGCAATGAATTTTTTCCAAGGCGGCCTTTCCTCAAATTATTTTGTTCGGATGAAGTATCGTCATTTGTCGTTTTAGCGAACGTGAAAAATGTTCCAGACCCCGGCAACGTTTATCGACCCTTGCACTGAGAAAAAATTAAATCGTAAAAGCAACAATACTGCACCCAGAGACATAATTTATTTGATGGCCACCGTTTATTTGGTTTAAAGAAATATTTATTGCATTTAAGTAGCTACTTACTTAATTTAAAGAAATATTTATTTCATTTAAGTAACTACTTACTTAATTTAAAGAAATATTTATTTCATTTATGTAACTATTTACTTAATTTAAAGAAATATTTATTTCATTTATGTAACTATTTACTTAATTTAAAGAAATATTTATTTTAATCAAATAAATATTTTACTTAAACCAAATAACCGGTGGGGGTCAAATAAATTTTTTTCTGGGTGTGACTTTCTACCACAAAAAATAGTTCCCAAGGGGAACGTTTACATTTTGCAGTAACGACAATGACAAAAAAATCATGGTTGCAACCACGATTATAGTATACTATCAGTAACTGTCTATATAGACTTTCCCCTGGGAACTATTCGATATAGTAAGAAATCCTTTTTCTCAATGAGGGACGATGAAGATCATCACAAATTTGCAACAAGCCTTGTAGCCTTTTTCCACTCGCACACTCCCTCGTATCACGTTGACGTCGATTTTCCGCCAGAAACCTTAAAGAGAATAAACTAATTTTAATCGCTTTCGACAAGTAACATCGCATGACGTCCGACTCTAGCTCTTCGATCGTCAGCTCACAATGTCACTGTGGATGCGATTCTTTGTTGCAGACAGCGGTTCCCCGTCACGAAGCTATCGAGTCGGAGAAATACGTCGGCGTTGCCAGAAACCAATATATAATTTTTTAAATTATATGTTGTAATAAATTTTTTCCAACGCAGTCTTTCCTCAAATTATTTCGTTTGCAGACGCGAACAATTTGCCATTCCTCTCCAACGTTGATCAACCCTTCGGACGATAAAACTCGTCACAAATTTGCAACAAGCCTTTTTCCACTCGCACACTCCCTCGTATCACCTTGACGTCGATTTTCCGCCACAAACCGTAAAAAGCATTAACTAATTTGAATCGCTTTTGACAAGTGACAACATCGCATCTCGTCCGATTCTAGGTCTTCGATCGTCAGCTCACAATGTCACTGTGGATGCGATTCTTTGTTGCAGACAGCGGTTCCCCGTCACGAATCTATCGAGTCGCGCCGGGAATCGATGTAGGTTGACTCGGTGTAGAGCATCGAGATTCCTCGGCTCGTAGCTCGTTGAAAAAGCTGGTAAGGCGACGCGCCGAGAATGCCAGTTAGGGAGGAGGTTGGGGGAGACATCTAAAAAAGAGAAGAGTTGGAAAAGAGCAAGGTGAATTGCGATTCGTGAATCCGCCGGTAAACCAGACGCTTTCGAAAAAGCTCGACGCCTTCGCATCCATCCCGTCAGCGTGCCCCAATCCACTCAGCCTCGATTTCCCCCCCCCTTACCCCACCCCATCATACGGAAATAGTTCCAGTACACTTTTAGCACGTGCGAGTAAACGAGGGCTTTTCGCCCACCTTTCCGCTTTTCCCCAGGGAAGAAAGGAGGTAGGTGAAACGCGGAAGCGAGCGCTCGCCCATGAAGAGATGTGTGTTTGTCGACTGTGTATACATACATCCACTCACCGTACATACCGGGCACTCTCCGTGATGTAGACGAACTTACTATGTGCAGTCGTTGCCGGGCTTGAATAACCAGGTAGTGCGGGTCACCTGCAGGAAGGTCGGATGTTTCCAACGGTAATGAACATTTTCTAATGAGCCAAACGACCGAGCTCAAAGGCGTCGGAATGTCCCCGGTACGCAACGCGAAAGACCCGCTTTATCTTGAAATTTCTAACGATTTTCTGGAAAGATTCTTATATTTTGAAGGGAAGGAAAGTTTCACCCCTGAAGGGAAAATCGTACAACGAAGGCTAGTTCGAACCCGAGGGAAAATTGAGGTTGCAGGTTGAGTATCGATTTAAGATCGTTCGTTAGCTAGAAGGAATGTTCTTAAGTTTAGTTTGTAGAGTAAACTGTGGACTCGAGTTTACTGGGAGCTTATCAGATCTTTAAACCCGCGCGCATGCTCTTAACTCTGTATTAAGTGCGTCAGACTTTGAGGTTTTATGGTCAACTACTTCGAGCCTTTGGTAATCCCAAGAACTTCGACCATCCCTGAGAAAAATAGTTGGGGAAATTGCTTATGACCTTCGTGTTCAGGGATCTTGGGCACGACACGAGTTCTCTGGCGAAGTTGAATCCATTATATATGATCATGTGATATGTTGACATGAAATTTGTATATGTTCACATAAAATTTATAAGGATTTGTAAGAATGGATAAGAATTTATAAGAATTTATAAGAATTTATAAGAATTAAAAAAAAAATCATAAGAATTTATAAGAAAAAAGTAAAATGTAATTCAGTTAACGAGATGCAGATTTCATAAGCTTCACTTCCTTTCTGTAAAGTGTAATAATAATTACGTGAGCTGAAGGTTGAGCGTCAACCTTTAGCTTGCGAACACGCAATAACTGGACCTTCAAGCGCATACAGCACTTGCCGTAATTTTCCCTTCCCAGGGTACGTCTAGCACCTACTACAGTGAGTTTGTGTTCTCTGTAGCAAATATCAAGCGGAACGCGGTTACATAGAAATCCTGTGGTATTTGAACGAAGTTTTGTAATTCCATCCTTACCTTTTCCTGATTGACGTCCCGCAACGTGAACGAGCGATTCCTTTCAACTGGATGTGCTTCCAGCCTGAGGGTTCCATGCCTCGGCGGAGAAACAACGGTGAACGCGATGCTGTTGTCGTCCATTCCATACTTGGCAATATCCAGAACGATTTCAATGTTCCGATGATTCATGCGGACACGATCACCCTCGGAAACTGAGAGTTGCGCAACCGACAGGATGTCCAAGTTGACCGGCAAATTTCTGTCCGCGTTCACCTGCACTCGACAAAAGACATTCAGGCATGTCACGTGTGGTTATATTGTATTATACGCATAGTATAGTGCGCGTTGCTCGTTTAATCGATAAGCCACAGGCTCGTACCGCACATGTAATCTCATCAGACGCGAGTGACCCAACCGAGTTTTGCGTCGGTGGGTCCACAAACTTCTTCCTCCAACATCAATTTCAAACAGCTTTATTGGCGTTTTGCCTCTGAATTATTGGTGAATTTAATAATGTTCATTGTTGCTCGCGTTAATTACTGTGAGTTTGTCAATCCCGTGCTGGGTTAAATTTTGGGCTAGGTCCGATAAGCGGAAGGTTCGACAAATGCTGTCGAATGTCGACCGAGCCGATGTCCGGCTTTGAACCGGGAGCTGTCGGTGTTTTTGGTGGGCACTGATCAACCGGTAGGTCATGAGGTTGGTTTTGGGTTGATAGGAACGCGATGGTACTCGAAGGGTAGTGATTGAAACACAATCAGCAGTCAATAGGGTGCATTACTTTAACCCTTTATAAGTCAGACCTCTATCCCCACTCTTAGGCGCTACCGTAGAAACGCGTGACCCCGTTCGGTAGTCCCGTTTCGGTACGGTTTTGGGCGGTCTGACTTATAAAGGGTTAAATCTGATCATGACGGATCGACGTTACTTTATTGAAGTCTATTCGTATTGAGGATATTTAGGTAAAAACGCGTTTTTGTTCAATCGCTATAAAGCTTTCCAACTTTGCAGGCAAAGATACACTGAATCGTTTACAATTTTTTCAGACATTTGGACCGTGTGGTTTTCTTTTTTTTTACTAATGCGTGTACGAAGCTACATGAGGAACCGTGTGAACGTTTCGAAAACCAGTCGCTAACGACAGGACTTAGCGATTTTCGCCGCCGATTTCTGTTAGATTTTTATTTAAAAAAACCTATCAAAGCGAAGGGCATATCAGGGATTGTGTCCAAATTTCAAGAAGATTCGCGGTTTTGTTTCTGAGATAAACTCAATAAACGAAAGACTACACTGTAAAAAAAATTGTTTGATAATTCATGAACGGTATTGGAAGCTTTTTTACATAAACTCTTTTTTGAAATTTCAAACACATGTGTTTTGCAATTTTACAGCAAAATTTCTATTTTTAATGAACATTTTTATAAATTTCAGGCAAAAGATTTGTAATTTTAATATCTGGTATTTTTATTTTACAAAAAAAGTACATTAATGTTCAATTAATGTAAGTAATGTTAGCAAATTTCAAGTTCCAGTTCATTAAATTTAGAATTTCTTTTTAAAGTCTATCTCGTACAGTGTATCTGGCTACCCCTTGCTTTATCTGCGTTTGTCACTCGCACACTGATAAATGCAGTCATCCTGACTAATGGAGCGCCCCCCCCCCCCCCCCCCCCCGCCGCGATTTCGGGCCAAACATCCTTAAGCTCATTTTCTCGAGCACCTCGTCATACATCGAGGGTGCCCAGTAAAAGCGAGAAATGAGTGCAGACGGATGGTCTATACAGCCCAACGAATCTTCATTAAACGGAGAGAAGACCTACGCGAAGTGATCGTCGTCTTCCTCCGGTGCAGAGTCGATAGATAAGGTAAACGCTGGTGCAAAAGTGCTCTTACCGATGCGCCGTCCTTCTTTCCTGTACCTCATCTCTTTCCGTGCTGCACAGAAAACGTACACTGCCCAAGGCAAGAGCCACGTAACGGAGTCGCCCGTTGGGCTTCTTGAAAAGTCACTTGATTTCCTGAGAGACGCCTAGCATTTACCGTTGAACCACGAACAAGGTAAAACCGATTTCTTCTCGATATACTGGGGTAGTTCGCGCCGCGGGCCAATTTTTCCAATCAACTTGATAAAAATCCGTTCGCTTATTACGATCACTCTTGACTCTCTTCCTATAGGACACGCCATCCCCCTGGCATAGTCCGCCCACTGCGGCATGTACCGCTGAGCCGATGACCCTTATCGATACTTTATCTACCAGAAAACCTGTCCGCGCCCTCCGTCGTTCTATATATTCGTGCAAAGACCGGGTGACTTAAAATTCGATGAAAAATTGTAGGCTTGTACGGAGCTTTTAGGGTTCGCTCTACCAGGAAGGCATATTTCAACGCGGACAATCAATCGAGTGCGCGATAATCGGTGATAAAGCTCTGCGCCGATGACCCTTATCGATACTTTCTCTACCAGAAAACCTGTCTGCGCCCTCTGCCGTTCTACACACAGAAAAAAATATTATTTCACGGCTACCGATTATTTGGTTTAAGTAAAATAAATATTTTCTTAAATTAAGTAATTTATTTAAAACAAATAAATATTTTCTTAAATTAAGTAATTTATTTAAAACAAATAAATATTTATTTAAATGAAATAAATATTTTACTTAAACCAAATAAACGGTGGCTGTCAAATAATTATTTTTCAGGGTGTATATATTTGTACAAAGACCGGGTGACTCAAAACTCGCCGAAAAATTGTAGGCTCGTAGCGAGCTTTTAGGGTTCGATCTACCAGGGAGGCACATCACAACGCGGCAATCGATCGAGTGCGGATTAATAGGGTAATCGGTAAAAAAGCTCTGCGCCGATGACCCTTATCGGTACTTTATCTACCACAAAACCTGTCTGCGCCTTCTGACATTCTTACATTTGTGCAAGGACCGGGTGACTCAAAACTCGCCGAAAAATTTGAGGCCCGTAGGGAGCTTTTAGGGTTCGGTCTACCAGTAAGGCACATCACAACGCCGACAGCCAAGCGAGCGCGCAGTATTATGATAATCGGTGAAAACTCGCAAGAATTACAAAGGCACAGAAGGAAAAGGCGTGCATGCATAATGCCCTATATATCTCTTCTTTCTCGATGTTTTATCACTGCTTGCCAGAACGAACGAGCAATTTCAGTCGTCGAGCGATATTTAAAGCATGGATGCCAACTACGAAAGACCGCCAAGTTATTTCCAGTCCTTTCTCCCCCGTGGCCCTTTCTAGTCGCGCCCACGGTATGTATGTACCTTCGGTACCACCGAATTCTCTGAGAAGCACCGCATTCTCGGCATCAAATAGCACCCACCTATACGTGTACAGACACACATTTTATGACTGGGAGGCTCCCTTCTCTCGCGAATGAGAACGGGATGCATCGCAAACTGCAAGCTTGAATGGGCACGATGGCTATACTCGGTATGTATATATTAGGTAAAGTACACTTCTATATAAACGGCCCACAGCGTCGTTGAAAGCGGAGTATCTGACGTGCCGTCATCCATCGCGTTTTCCTCTCCACACATGTACTTTTCTATGTGCCGTACAAACTATCCACCACATCGCCGTACCGTTGTGTGCACTCGGGGCATTATAGTCAATATTTCACGATAGTCGACAACCGGTATCTCGCACAACAGAGGAATACGTCGCTTTCGGGATCATTCGGTCAGAAAACTATCCAGTCGTTTTGTCTCGAATACGCTCAATGCAAACTGTTGTAACATGTTTCGTATCGCGTGACTAAAAACAGAAGGATCTTTGTAGCGCTTTCTGGGCCGAAACATATCGATTGTTAAAGAACAAAGTGGCGTAAACCGTGTGCTTTAACACGGGTGATACGTTATTTTGCCTTTCTGCAGTCGATATAAAACACGCCTTTTGCTTTCTCATAGACGAAGGTTTATTTTCGCGTAAACATGTTGAGAATATTTTTTAAAAATCTAAAAATGACGTGTAGAAAAAATGTCTGGGTGGATATGCATATGTGGATGTGTGTTCGCCTTAATATAAAGGTTACAACTTAAGAACGGTTTTATCAATCGGGTTGCC
Organism: Ichneumon xanthorius; assembly: GCA_917499995.1. Classification (NCBI taxonomy): domain Eukaryota; kingdom Metazoa; phylum Arthropoda; class Insecta; order Hymenoptera; family Ichneumonidae; genus Ichneumon; species Ichneumon xanthorius. The sequence goes on along the minus strand of OU824205.1, from coordinate 9,659,275 downwards.
ATTTACCCGAAGTAGAGAAATTAGGCGCATCGGTTTCTTACAAATGAAAAATTATTTATTGCATAAAGACATTTTTTTCCAGAAACTGGCCGGGTTTTCAAAGAACTCGGTTTTTATTGAATTATAAAAATAAATCCGATCTCATTCACGAGTTTATTAACTCGTTGGATTATCCAAGTCACGTGACAGACGTGAGACACGGGAGCTCGTAAAGTCCTCGCAAACTTGCAACGTTTCAAAGTTTGACGCTATAAACGTTATCACGCGAAAGCGATGTTCGACGCGACGCAAAGTGGATACAATAGGGACGCGAGCAGCGCGAAACCACAGAATATCTGCATTGATCAATAGCTCGCATCGATAGGACGACCCTGTGAACAACAGCTGAGCGCGTAAACACCGCGAAGGCCCATCAAGCAAATGTTAATATCATTTGAAGCGATTAGTTACCCCAGGCAGCCGGGACAATGTTGAGCTTCTGAGGGCAATCTGCATAGTTCTGGGCACTGTGTGGTCTGGTGAGGCAATTTCGCATGAGTACCCTTAAAAGGGTGCTGCTAGGTAAGCTTCACGATTGGAAAAAAAAGTAGAACCGGAAAGCTTCGACGAATGTAAACAGTACAGCGAGCCCGGGCAAAGCTGCCGCTACCGGGGTCCGCACGAAAATACGCTCGCCGGGCGTAGCCCAGAGATGGAAGTATCAATCGGAATAACAGATGAAGGCACCTGTTTTGTTTCTTTTTACACGTTTCTGGTTCGGGATCAATTCGCAAGGTTTGTCATGTTGAAACGATATTCCGTAAATATAGGGAAGTGTGGAGCAAAACGGGACAGAAAACCGGGATGCATCGATGAGGCGAAATGGGAAGTCCTAAAATTATTTTGTGTTTTTTTTTTTTTTGCACGTTTCTGGTTCGTGATCAATGCGCAAGGTTTGTCATATTTAAACGACATTCCGTAAATATAGGGAAGAGTGGGGCAAAACGGGATGCATCGATGAGGCGAAATGGGAGGTCCTAAAATGATTGGAAAATTGCGTTTTTAAAAACGCGATTTTCCAATCATTTAACACCTCCCATTTTGAGCCGTCGATACAGTCCCGTTTTGCCCCACTGTGCCATTTCGTCCCGTTTTCACCTACAGAAGAGCGTTACCGGAACGTTCAAAATAGATGTAATCTCAAAACAATTTGCGTTGGTATTTTAGATTATTGCTTTTTCGATCGATCAGCAATTCGCCATCCGCTTTTATTGATAATCGGGTCCACCGTCGCTATTCTATCATCAAGAATTTCGCGATAATTCGTTAAACAACAAATATGCACAGGTGAATATTTGGAATTAGGTCGCTACTTTACTGAGAATGTAACAACCCTAATACCGCTTTATTGGCAAATGCGTGACACCGAGCGGACAATCTTCTGCAAGCTATTTTTCCAAAAAACGCGTTAAAATGTCGGCAAAATTGCGAAAAAAGAGCCTCTTTGGAACTTTGGACATCGCTTTAGCAATGATTGCTCTCTTAGTGCACTCCAATGATCCTTGCTTTTAAACACCGTCATTTAGGTAATGGCTTGAATATCGACGAACCCGTATACGATCTAACTGTTGCACAACAACCAAACCTTTATCCGACATGCAATAAAAAAATCCATATAGCGAAATGATCGCCGCAACACTCACCTCGTAGTCGTAGTTGGGTTTGTAGCAGGAGACGGGTTGATCGCACGTACACTTGAACGAAGCGACGCCGAGTTGATCGCATGCCGCTTCTTGAACGCACGGTCCCTTTTCCATCAAACAGGGGTAGCTCCAGACACATCCGGCGAGAATTCCCTGGCTGACCTTGACGTCCGGTAGACCGAGTGGTTTCCCGTCGAGAATCATCCCTCTCAGGCAACCCTTGTAACTTTTATCACCGGATTTCAGTCCCTTGCCGATCGCACGGGCCCTTTTGTTGAGCTCCGTGCCGCCTATGAATAGTGTCTCGGCGAGATCGAGATAACGATTGCCACCCAACGGCAGATTCATTCTTTTGTCGTGGCCGTCGACGTTTATCCCGATGGCAGTCGGATTGAAATCTACGGCGACGCGATGCCACTTGCCATCGCCGACGAGATTCGGATGTGTCAGTTCGGTGGGTCCGTTTCCTTTGTTCATCAAGACGCGTATCCTGCCCTGGTGAAGCTCGATGCCCAAGTAATCGGCATGAGAGGTATGACCCGTATTGTACAGAAGCATCCCGCTCTCCAACGCCGTTTTCAATTCGAATTCCCATCTGCAACGCGATACCAGAAGAGGAACAGTGATACAGTTTCCGGAGAAGATTCAATAAGGCGACATGCGGGAATCGAGTGAAACCGGTGTATTTCGAGACCTTTGGTAAGAGCGACGGGGAGAGGGAACAGTGCGGTCGTTGCATTAGCAGCGACGGGAAACTTCCGACATGCACTATTCACATTCAGCCACTTTGACTCCGCTGTGCTTTTGAGCCTCTTCCTTTCGCGCGCTAACGGCACTTGTTCGCGATCTGCTTTTCATGACCAGACGAACAAAATATACATTACCTGGATCCGGATCTGGGTATCGGACGCGGTATGGAGGTAAAGGCTCCGTCTTCCACGAAGCTCACTTCCGTTTCCCTCGTAGCGTCAAATTCGGCGGAACAGCTCCACGTGATGGCGGTCGCCTCGGACTTGCTACGCCTCGATTTCGCATATTCTATAACCTTGGCCCCGTTGTAAATTATGTCCGCCATGCAACCTCTCAGATATTCCGTGTGTCCTGGAGCAAAGAGTAGAAGGAATGTGGACGATGAAGAATATGTGAACAGGCACATGAATTACTAGGTGCGCATCAAACGCGCTTCAAAGCGTATTTATCAACAAAATGTGCTTGGTTTTGTGCAAACTTTTTTCATCGAACGTCGATCTAAAATCTGTATAAATTATCGAATGAGTATAACCGTTATTGATGCAGTTGTGTGTATGCATGTTTGTGTTTGCATTGTCCGCGAAGACGTAGGTGGGACGCGGGAAGGCGTACGAGACAGCGGGGCAAAATGGGACAGTTGGGCAAAACGGGACAGTGGAGCAAAATATTTTTGTAATCATTTTTGGATGCTTCGTTTTGTCCCAACGATACCTGCATCCGGATTCTCAACTCCGTTTTGCCTCACTCACCACCACCATCCAAAAGTTATTAGAAAATTCCGTTTTGCCCCACTGTTCATTTTTGCCCGTGGTCTACATTCCCCTGTTGTACATTTAATGCATTTTGCATTTTTGCAACTTCCGGTATAAAGGACGACGATCAACCGTTAAATATAGTCAATTCAATTCCTTCCCCTTGAAAATACGGGGTGTGAATACACGTCTGCTGCTTTCTCGGTTTTCCGGCAAAACCGTGTCGAAGGCAATAATGCCCGTCATACTATTATCACCAGCCGTTGATTCAAGTCAAATAAAAAAATTTTTGGTTTTATGCAAAATTTTCGATAAAAAATGTCTACACATTATCGAATGGCTATTATCGTTATTGATCCAGTAATGTGTATGCATATTTGTATTTGGATAATCCGCGAAGTTGAAAGGGAAGGGGGGGGGGGGGGGTCGTCTACATTTCATAAATTCACATTCATAAATTCATAAATAATTCATATTTCATAAATTTTACATTTGTGCAATTTCCGGTATAAAGAACGACGATCAACCGCTAAAAACCGACAATTCACGAACGCTTCCCTTGAAAATATGGTGTGTGCATACATGTCAGGTGCTTTACCGGTTTTACCGCAACACCGTGTTGAAGGCAATAATGCCCGTCATACCATTATCACCACCCGTTGATTCGAGTAAATTCATCTCACAAAGCTGCGGTTTTCTCTCGATGGTGAACTACAGTGTAGATAGGCTCTTAGTCGTACTCTGACCTCATTGTTTCGAGTCTTTATCAAGCAAAGATCACAGAAACAAACTTTTCCCCCGTGGAACCGATCGGTCAGACATATAGCGATGGAAGTGATATTATTGATCGTCATGTCAATGGAAAGTCGATCGTGTCAAAGAATACAGCGAAACTGGTTCACAGCTCTTCGCCGCTATTAAGGTGGTACTTGCGAACAGTTCGACCTCACTTGAGTTCAGCGAGAATTGCGAACACTTCTCGATGGGATAAGGATCTCAAAAAAATCAACCATATCGAAGGTGCAGAAAATATTGATTTTGCATGATAATAATTCCAAAATGTTATTAACAAATGAATGAAAAAAAAATTGTTCAACAAATCCCCGGGAACTTAACTTTTTGTTCACATAAAAACAATTTTTTAATCTTTTTGAATACGTATGAATTTTTTCAGATTCGTGTCTAATTTTTGAAAATGACGTTTTTTTATTCACTAAAAAGGCAATTTTTAAAAATGACACGGAATTCTGAAAAAATTCATACGTATTCAGAAAAATTAACAAATCGTTTTCATAAAAAAAAAGTTAGGTTGTCGGACGATTAGTTGGGAAATTTTTTTTGTTCATTAATTTGTTAATAATATTTTGGATTTATTATTATGCAAAATCAATCTTTTCAGGACCTTCCATATGGTTGATTTTTTTCAGATTCTTATCCCATCGAGAAGTGTTCGAAACTGTCCGAAACTACCGCCTTAACAGTAGCGCTCTTCCCGTGCGAACAATAGAAGACATCTGGAACAATAATTCAGCGAATTTAATATCGAGTTTCCACGCGCTTCTTCAAATTTACACTGTTCTCAGAGGTGACATCCGAGCGCTTTGGCTGCAATGGCATAATACGGTGGCCACGAGACTTTTAAATTGCTGGCCTCCCGTCTGTTCCTTGTCTGCCCCATCGCCAAGTCGTCAGAGTTCATCTCACTACGTACACTATTTGGACGGTGGATCCTCTTTAAATTTGCACTCGACCCATTGGACATTTTTCGGAATGAAAAATAATACGTTTCGCTCGTCTCGGGTCCCGACGCGAAATGAACTCGAGCTAGCACCGGCACCGTTGTCGGACGAACCGCGGGTACCGAGCACTAAACCCGTTGAATAATTCACTCTTGTGAGTACAGTAATCGTAAATTTCCCCAGCGTCTGATTGAAGAGGAATGAAAAGTGCAATTTTGCTCCATGGAAAAAGATTGGCGAACCGCGGGCGTCGTTCAGGCCCGAAGCACCGAAGTGGGATCCGCCGCGACCTCCGCTTTTTCTACCCGTTTTCTGTTTAAATGTTTCGCATGATTTGTTTCCACTTTCTAAACTCGCGACGCGAACCGTCAGATGTCGGGGCCCCTCCTTTTTTTTTTTGTTCATTTAATGTGTATAAATATCTCACTGTGTCTACCGACTTCTATATCTGCATATGAAATTACTCGGGCTACGCGCAACTTCGAACTCGAGGTATCATGTTTTAACCAACGTGCACTACTTCTTCCTGTCGCCCCCCCCCCCCCCCCCCCTTTCTCTTTAATATTTATGTATTTAAATTGAAAGAACGCGGGCGCAACCGCATCCCTCCCGAGAAGCAAGCAACGAGCAACGCGATAGCCGTACTGTTCGTTCGGTTCACGTGAGTAAAAAAATATGTGGTTTCGTAACATTATTACGAAAATAATCGTGCGTATTCCATAATCTATTCCATAAAACACTGTTTTTTTTTGTTGAAAAAAAAAAGTTTGAAAAATGTTCGCAATGGACTTGAACATTTTTGGCTTATCCACAAAAAATATTGTTGACGGGGGAAAATTTTGGTTCTTTTTTTACAAGTGAAATATTATCAGCCAAGTTGTAGTTTAGGGGTCTTTATAGATAATTAAGTAATCGGTACGTAGGACATGGCGATGAAAAATATAAAAACTGAGTAATAGCGCAATGAGACTGGTTTGAAAAAATGAGGGTCTGAGTTTTTCTTATTTTCTTTTTATAATAGCTATCTTACGTGGTTTATGGTCATGGTTAATTAAAATAATAGTGGAATATGCGTATTTATAAAATACAAGAATCAAAGCATCAAAGCTTTTCAACTTAACGCTTTCGCCTTGCTGTAAATATATAATTTTATATTAACACTTCTTATTGTCACATTTACAACATCTTTCCAATTCGGTAATTTCGTTTCTGCTAATTGCGATTGCATCGAAATCGTATAATAATCGATTCATTATTAATCAATTATTAATGCTCGACATTGTACGACAATTAATTAATTATGCTTTCTGATGCACACAAGAAACCATTTCAAGCGAATGTAAATCGATCTCACCCGACATGTACTAATCGGGTTACACACGGGTGGTCGATAGGTGGAGCGACGAGCGCGCCGCGCCACTATTCTTTACTGATAACGATAGCAGATGCAATTTTGCATCGTTCCTCGAATTTAGCAACTCTCGACTGTCGGACTCAAGGAATAAATGTGCATGGAAACGCCAGGGTGACTATTGAATTTGAAAATGATAATTGAAATGTGCCGATCTATATTTGTAATGTTATCGATACGTTTGGCTATACAGGAAAAAATAATTTAATAAAATCGGAATACGAAGTTTCGTAAAAATATTTTTTTTCAAATAAATGACAAACTCGTTTGTGTAGGTTTGAATATCCAAAACTGTCCCCTGATTTCCCATGTCGATAATAATTTTAGTTTGTACTTTTGTTTGCAAAACTGGCGCCGGATGCTACGATCGGAAAATTAACAAATAAAAAGTAGTGGAAGTTTGTGGACAATAAGTTGTAAAAAGTACAAACTTTTTTTTACTGTGTATCTTATACTGCGTATATATAGTGGTAGTTGACGCCACTCTTGTTCTCTCTGTTCTTGCCTGTTCGATCCAAGGACTTTCTCTCTCGTTGGTGTTGTTCTTTTCGTGTTGGCTTAAGTCGGCTAATTAGTCCGAGCATTACACCGGATCCCAGTCCCGTGGGGATGTCCGTCAAAGCCTCCAGAGTCGGTTCGTTTCCCCGTGCTAGTGCCGGGCTCTTCGATAGCCGCGCTGTGCGATAACCCTTCCGTTCGTCATCCAGCCGTCTCACGAGGTCAATTAACCGGATTTTCAGCCTTCAGTCCTTCTAGTACGTTCAGATTCTCGGCTTTATGTCAACCTCATGCTCGCTTTGTGGGATTCGTGCGCATCAGCCTTCTGCTCCTCCTTCCACGCCCATCGGCACTCACCTGAAAGCCAGCTGGACTTTTCGAGTCTCCACATGGCCGAACCTACAGAACCTTGCTGCAGGTCATTTCGCAAAAATTGGGTCAAGCTGCGTCCGCATTTCTTGGCAAAATTCTGATAACACCCTCAATTTCGCCCAATTTTGAGAGAGCTGGAGTTCTCAATTTCGCGCAATTTCGGTCAATTTTGAGAGATCGTCCTCAATTTCGATTTTTGAAAAACTTAAGAAAATAATGTAGCTAAGGTAATTTTTTTATTGGAATAATCTTGGAGAGCAAACCTCTAATTGCTCGTTAATTTTCGCCAATTTTAATGGACCAGATTTGAAGTCTTACACTGTTGTCGCAATTTTTAAATAACTATGTTACGGAGAGTACAATTCTCAAACGTGCTGGTCAATTGACCATTCCGCTAAGGTCTACGCACGCCGAAAAAAAATTCGCTTGCGGGGTGCCAAAGAATTTTTTTTTAAATTTCAATTCTACTTTCAATTCTTACAATTCCATATGATATTGAAACAACGGCGGCAAGACAATGTTAAGGTGACATGTTACGCTTCAATCCCGTATGGGATTACAAGAATTGAAATAACAATTTTTTGTTTGGCAGTCCACAAGCAAATTTGACTTAATCATTTTTTCAGTTCATGTATAGGCGTTAGTGCTTTACGCGTGAAGTTAATTTTTCTCGAATAACGATCACTTTTAGGCGAATATTTAATTTGTCTTTTAAAGACCGTTGTCCCAACTGAAGCTAAGACTTAATGTCTCTGACAAAACAATTATTCAATGATTGTTAATAACGCTTGTTATATTTTTCTAATTATACAAATTGCGTCACATTGTTGTTAAGTACAATTGAGTGAGTGTTAGCATTTTTTTTTTTACTGAATCGTTTACATCCGTCATTGAATTTCTCAAATGCACAAACATTATAAGACTCACGGTTGAGGTCGGAGTTTCACCTTCCAAGTCTGCAGCCGTTCTGCTTGCCGGTAGAAGCTGAGGAATTATTGAACACTCCCCTCTCACTAATTCTCACTGGGGAAAATTCGGTTGTACCGCCGGCTCGTACAAATGAATCGTCATGAATATGTAAATTGTATTTCGTCGGTTAGCCCCGAGGAATACTGCGTGGTACTGCGACTGCCATCGTCACCCCTCTGTGAAAAGTCGCTGTTTGCGCGCTGATCGGATTCAATTTCATCCCACGGTTGAGCAAATCAGCGCGAAAATGCAGGCGCCTTCGCATTTCTTATCTCGCTGTTTTTGTTCTTTTTTGCCTTTACTTCGCTTTCTTTTATTGTATTCTTTTATTCATTTATCGTATTTTATTTTTTATTTTGAGCAAGTAATCTTCGTTAATACCTAGGTGCGGTTTTAAAGGCGGGCTGACGTTGGACCAACTACGACAGCCTGAGATGGAAAGGCAACCCGACTCCCGGCTCCCGTGCTCGCCGTTGGTAATTTATTGTTTAACTTCAATCGAGTCCTATTAAGGAGATGCTGGACCTTCCTGTTTTACCGACCAAAATAGGCGATTTCTTAATTTTCACTATTCGCTGTTACAATGCGATCGGTATGCTTCAAATCAGGCAGGACTCTATTAATGACATAAACGATTCGGCGTGCACTCGGATTTCGGTCAAAATCTCCACCGTCAAAAAATTGCAAGGTCCCTTTCGAGTCCATTTTTTGCGTTTTTCAACGTCCTCAAACGGGACGATAAGACGATTCTAAAATTTCGAACAAGGCCCTATATTATGTATTTTTTCCCGTAGAACACGATGGGCACCTCGGATTTTCCCTACCTCCATTGGGAGCCCAGAAAATCACGAAAATCGACGGTTTTCCAAAAGTGGCCCAAACATTGAAAAATCGTTGTTATTCGATTTTTTTCGTTTCAAAGCTATATTCGATGTGTTTTTTCCCGCTGATCACGAGTATAACAATCATTTTATTCATGCGCATCGCACAGTAACGACGAATAGTGAAAACTAAGAAATCGACTATTTTCGTCGGTAAAACAGGAAGGTGCAGCAGCCCCTTAAACACATGGGGGAAAAACTCATGCATCCCGTTTTATTTGTGAAAGTTTGGCAGTTATACTGTGCCACGAGATGTACTCCATTGCCGAGATATGTCCGCGGGATATGCAAGGTTCGCAGGATATATACGGTCTTCGGTATATATAACGTTCGTGGAACATGTAACGTTCGTGGAACATATAACGTTCGTGGAACATATAACGTTTGCGGAACATATACCGTGCACGATGTATTTATACTGCTTCACGGTGCAATTATACCGTAACCATGCACAATGTATAGCGCAAATAAATCCAGTATGCCCTAACCACCATGTATAGTGCAAATAGACTTCGAGATAAAAACCCGACATTCAGTACAAGGGGGTATTTCTTGTATCTTCGCGCTTAGGACGCGCGACGGACTTATTTCGTAATGGTGTTTGAAATTCGACGTATGCGAATGTGAAGGCCTTGTTAAATGTCCTGAGGGCCATTTCGGCCGAGAGGAGACGCCAACAAACCTCGCAGTACCTTGTTATTTCAAAGCTTTCAACTGTTTCCGTTGTCTATTAATTTATTATTTATTACTCTTAGATCCGTTCGGTTCAACCTATCTGCATTCATCTTGATCGTACTTGACGTTCTCGATCAGCCGAATGTTCGAGTTACTTCGAGTAAATTCGAATGTTACAGTCGAATGCTTCGGTCTAATGTTGACGTTTGGTCGAACTCCGAGCACTTTGGCTTGCAAACTGGTGTTCTCGCGTCAGTCAACATCGACTGCGATATTTTGTTGGATCGAAATGTGTTGAAACTGTTGTGGTGGATCGACTGTGATGGAAGTTGTGCAGTAAACACGGTGTGAGGCAAACAAGATGCATAATCAAAATGTGTACGATCGAAATGTGGAAAGCACGTGAGAATATTACAAATGTGACGAAAACGGCAATGTGTAAGATAAAGTTTGCGGACGAACAAATGCAATAGATCGGCGCTGTGGTGAATCGCATTGTGCGGAAAAGAATGGCTATGCGCTCTGCGCATTCCGTTTTTGAATAAGAATGTATTGAAATTATACTTTCGGTTTTTTAAGCATTTTTAAACATACTTAGATTTTGAAGTTCATGCCCATGGCATAAAAATTAGGGTAATACGATTTTTTTCAGATTTTTATGCCATTAGGAAGTGTTGAAATTCTCACCGAATCTCACTTTTGGCTGGGAATGTACGCGCGATGCATCCATAAAAATAAGCTACAAATAACGAGATTGATCACGTGACTGCCGGATATTCTTTTCCCCGTCTAAACGTACCAATTGCACCGATAAGTGCTGTAGCTGTTATAACTGGAATTCCGCCTGAAACACCCACAATCATACTCCATTGATCCGATGTATAACAGTACTATATATACTGCAGTAATGCGGGCTGCCCAGTAAAAAGCAGCTACGAATTCTTGAGATTCATAGAGGCTACCTATAACGTTGGCGGTAGATGAGAGTTCAAGTAGGTAAGCACAAAAAGACGAAGTGCGGGAGAGAACGAGGGTCTGAGAGAGATTGAAAAGAATCCCTTCTCTTGAAATTCTGAAATTCAACCGGGAGAGGCAGCGATATTCGATAAGCGACACTCAATACGTAGTTACTGGTATAACCCAAGTAATTCTCACTACAATCTCCGATGTCAAATATACCCGCGAGGAGATGGGTGGTTATTTCGTTTTTTTTTTCTTGCCTCCATCACACTCGCGCCATCTTCGATGTATCCACCTCGTGTATGCTCCTGCTGGCGACAGGGGAATCGCTCAACAGTAGAGTGTTTTCCTCCTTTTCGGCTCGTTTCATCGGCGTATCCCATCGCAACCGAGAGAACTTAAGCACTAACTGTATATCTATATATTCTACGAAGAAGACATATGAAAGTTATGTGCCGTATGAGTGTGCGTGTGCAAGAAACCCATTGGACGCAAGCCCGCTCATCTCGATGAGTCATATGACCTTACCTAGAAATAGCTCGTTGAAGTCTCCCTGTCCGCCGATGTAGACGCCGTAGTGTATGTTGAGCTCGAAAAATCTTCCGGGCAGGATTGATCTCGTAGTGTGAATAACGTCGATCTGAAGGGTGATGTTCGCCTCCCGTCTAGTCAGGTTCACCTCGTGCCACATGAGGTCGCTCAGGGTTAATCCACGGGCGCTGGCCATTTCGCTCTCGCCGGCTCCAAGATTGATGTGGACCTTTGACAGGAGCAGAAATCAAACTTTATTTTCAGATAAAAGACGTAGAGTCTGTAAGTAATGGGTATGTACTGTAACGATTATAGAGATGAGGATCGACTGAGACACGAGATAGATATAGATATATAGACATAGATGACTGGAATAGCTTGGTATGACAAATGAGAAACCGACGGATTATGGATTGGCGAGAGGACGAGAGTCTTGATCGGACTTTGAGAGAGAGCAGACGTGTGACAGTTTCTACTTGAGATAGGTAGTGATGATTGTGAATTAATAATATCCGTCCCAAATCCAAATACGCTCTCTCCGGCTCCAAGATCGACGTGGACTTTTGACAGGAGCAGAAATCAAACTTTATTTTCAGATGAAAGACGTAGAGTCTCTTCATAATGTCCTGTAACGTAACATAATAAGCGTACTGTAACGATTATAGACATGAGGATCGACTAAGACGCGCGATATTAAATAGATGAGTGGAATAGTTTCGTATGACAAATAAGAAACGGACGTGTGACAGTTTGTACTTGAGATAGGTAGTGATGATTGTGAATGAATAATATCCGTCCCAAATCCAAATACGCTCTCGCCGGCTCCAAGATTGATGTGGACCTTTGACAGGTGCAGAAATCAAACTTTATTTTCAGATAAAAGACGTAGTCTTTAAGTAATGGGTATGTACTGTAACGATTATAGAGATGAGGATCGACTGAGACATGCGATATTACATACATGAGTGGAATAGCTTGGTATGACAAATGAGAACGAGATGACGAGATGACGAGAGTCTTGATCGGACTTTGAGAGAGAGCAAACGTCTGACGGATCGGACTTGAGATACGTAATGGTGATTGTGAATTAATAGTATCCGCCCCAAAAACCAAATATACGTGTTTTTTTTTATTTCGCCCTGTTGTAACAATACAAATAAATACCAATCGCTTTCAGTGAGAAATTCTATGCACGGTGTAATAAAATGTAAACAAAAATGTTTATGCTCGTGCTCTCGATTAAAAATTGAGCAAACTTTTCCTTTGACAATGCATATTGACAATGCTTTTCAAATTCCGTGCCGGTAACGTTTTAACCAATGGGGTGGGGGTCGAAATGTGGAACAGCGGATATTTCTAAATAGAAAAATAACGAACGTTCAAATGTACAACAGCCAGTGTTCTCAAAGTCCTTCAGTAGTAAATAACAATGGAGAACATAAATATATCGAATTGAACGTATATCGAGAAGAAATATATGAATAGGTAATACCGCATGGCGTGAACCTTAGAATAGACGAAAATTCGATAATTAAAAAGTTCGAGTCCTGGAAATGTTAAATTGTGGATATTGCGCTTATCTACGGTTTAGTTATTCGAAATCTGTATTCTCGACATTCTTCTGATACGTGTGTAGACTATTAAAAATATTAACTTGTCTCCGTTTTCAACTTCGAAATTTCAGGCTTTCGAAACCTGGTCGTTAAAAAGTTGATCTCCAACTTCTGAAAATGTATTTTTCGAATAAAAAAAAGCCCTGAAAAAATAACCTTCCGGTGAAACGGTTATCAGACTTGGCTATCTATCGAAAATACAATTTTCGAACCTCTTATTTTTCGATATTTTAATATTCGTGTGGGGTCTCGAGTTTTGGATTCATTCGTACATTTTTTTGCCAGGAATTTCAAAACTTCCTGCGCATGTCCTAAAGATATCAAAGCGTCAACTCTTATAAGATCGCCGAACTCCGTGTAACTATCTTGTCCTGTCTCTATGACCGGAATCTCCTGCAGAGTTCAGTTCGCTTTCGACTCCGGTTTCCCTTTTCCCTTATAGTCGCCTTACCTCCCTTACTCACTCTCTCAATCCGCCGATCTTACGAGAACACGGAGCGAAATTTCTCATCACAGAGACCGAACAAATCACGAAGTTCGTCGTCGCCGTCGTCTTGCCATCTAATTTACTTCATTCCGTAAATTTAAAGGGAGGAGGGTGGAAAGAGAGAGGGGCTTAGGGATTTCTCGTTGAGGGTTAATTCACGGGCTCACGGCATTTCTCGTCTTCGCCACCACCGCCAATAGTACTATCTCCACCTTCACGAGCACCATCTACCTCCCTATCACCAACGACACATAGTATAGGCACCGCAAGGGATCGATCGGCATACCTTTGAGGTGCAAACCTCGAGCCCGGTTTCAACCAGTATAAATTCGCTTTATACGATCCCGGCTGATATAGTCCAGCGTCCCCTCAGCTTCCTAGACTTTCTCGTATAATCTCCGACCTAGTCTATTTTCCAAGGATTTTCCTTTATCCGACTGTGTGTCCGAAAGGAGTAAGGAAGGAGTAAGGAAGGGAATAAGGAAGGAGCGTGTAAGGAAGAGATCGGTGGAGGAAGGAAAAAAAGAAAAATGTAAAACGAGAGATGCCCAATGAAAAAGACCGAAAGGGCGAGTCTGCCTCCAAGCGGTATCTGCGATATCGGCGAGAAAGGAAACTTTTATAATTCTTAAATCTCTTCCGATTACATCGTTGAAGGTTTCTCATTCAAGGCAATTATGTTTCGAATGGAACGAAGAGATCATTAAATGCGCCCTGCGTCATGAATCGCGAGAAATGTAAGAACCTACAAGCACTGAGATTAATTCGTAAACGATGTTGATTGAGAACTCTACGTCTTTCGTCTGGCGATCGAAAGTCCCGGATTTGAATCCCTGCACGGAACAACCTGCCATTTTGTCGAATTGCCTACAGTGCCACATATACTTGAAAATGATTCACTGATTTCCAATATTACGACCAATCCTAAAGCGATTTTATAAGATTATTATAGTGTTATAGTGGTATAGTGAAGCTGTTCCTGTATGCGTAGCGTCCTACCACACACAGAAAAATAATTTATTTGACGGCCACCGTTTATTTGGTTTAAGTAAAATATTTATTTCATTCAAATAAATGTTCATTTCATTTAAGTTACTGTTTACTTAATAAAAATAAATATTTATTTAATTTAAGTTACTGTTTACTTAATAAAAATAAATATTTATTTGAATCAAATAAATATTTTACGTAAACCAAATAAACAGTGTTCGTCAAATAAGTTTTTTTTCTGGGTGCAATGCATGTGCCCCGCTTCTGTACGCGTTCGTCGCTCGTTTCTAATATTTCATAACAAATTTCTTTCCGTCGTCCGGCAATCGAAAGTCCCGGATGCAATTCCCTGCCCGGAACACCCTGCCCTTTTTTCAAATTTCCTGCACTGCAACACATACTGGAAAATGATTTACTGATTCCCAATATTCCGACTTATCCTCAAGCGATTTTCCAAAATTATTATAGCGTTACAGTGAAGCTGTTCCTGCATACGCAGCCTCCTACAATCCATGCAACACATACATGCAACTCACTCACTGATTCCCAATATTTCGACTCATCCTAATGCAATTTCCCAAAATTATTACAGCATTACAGTGACGCTGTTCCTGCATACGCAGCCTCGTACCAATCCAAGCGCGCAGCTTCTGTACGCCTTCGTCGCTCGTTTCTAATATTTCATAACAAATTTCTTTCCCTCGACGAGGTCCCGCGGCGCACTGAAGCGGGTCAGCCGCCCACTCTCCGGTAATATCCGCGTACATATGACGTTCTGCGTCGCGACCGCATCCCCGCTGTAATTAAAAAAATTCCGCAGCAACCTTTTGTATGCGGTTTGAGAAAAGCCCCAACAGCAGTCTCCGCAACGCCGAAATGAAGGTCCGTCTCTCTCCCACATCTCGGTCGCCACTTTGTCGAATGGCGATAAATCTAATGTAGCGCGCATACCGCACGACATGCATCGATTGACCGATTGAACGCCGCGGGAGCGCAATCCGCAAAGACGATAAAATTTTATTTGATTCAACGTGCAACACGTTCGTCTCCCTTCCACATTCTCATATCTATCTGCGAAATGGAAGAGTGATATAAAAAAAACATCATGAAAACAGGCGAACGACAACTAGCACAGTTTTAACTGAATGTCGGACGTGGTCGAATATCGACCTGTCTTTCTATCCGCGTCCCGCTCGCTCGCTCGCATTTATCCCTCATCGACCTCTTTCACTGAGAGAGGAGGGTGAGGTTGGGGGCGGAAGAGGATTGGCGGGTTGGTGAAAAGAGTAGTGGCAGCAAACGCTAGGGGCTGGTCACGGCTTTGTGCAAACGCTAAAAAGCTCCGTTATTCATTTCCCGCCAGCGAACGAGAGTGCCCGGAGCCTGGGGAGGGTCAGCTTGGGGAGGGACAGGCGGAACACGTTGGTTGAACAAAAAATTTGAGTAACCGGAGAGAGCGCTAGAAACAAGTAAAGAAAAGTGGTGGGAAGGGGCAGTCGGTACACCGATCGATCGACGGATCAGCGAGGTTGTGACCGAGAGGGTGCTATTGAAGCGAACCATCAGGAGTAACGGGACGGACACTCCTGCTGGTGGTAGCTCAGGTGAAAACCGGTGCTATTGATTGCAAACAATCAGTCTCCGGCTTAAGTCGGCGAACGAACGTGGGAGATAGGATTTCCGAACACACGACCGATGCGGTCTTGATGTTTATTTCACTAATACGTTGTACCAACTTATCCGAAAACCACCCCTTCCTCTGTAGATATGTGGATCAAGCACACGTAATCTATACATCTGCCGTCTGTACAATGACTCGTGGCACGATGGTTACATATCAACGTTACATTGAAGGGAACCATCAGGAGTAACGGGACGGACATTCCTGCTGGTGGTAGCTCAGGTGAAAACCGGTGCTATTGATTGCAAACAATCAGTCTCCGGCTTAAGTCGGCGAACGAACGTGGGAGATAGGATTTCCGAACACACGACCGATGCGGTCTTGATGTTTATTTCACTAATACGTTGTACCAACTTAACCGAAAACCACCCCCTTTCTCTGTAGATATATGCATCAAGCACGGGCAATCTATACATCTGCCGTCTGTACAATGACTCATGGCACGATGGTTACATATCAACGTTACATTGAAGGGAACCATCAGGAGTAACGGGACGGACACTCCTGCTGGTGGTAGGTCAGGTGAAAACCGGCGTTATTGGTTGCAAACAGTCAGTCTCCGACTTAAGTCGGCGAACGAACGTGGGAGATAGGATTTCCGAACACACGACCGATGCGGACTTGATGTTTATTTCACTAATACGTTGTACCAACTTATCCGAAAACCACCCCTTCCTCTGTAGATATGTGCATCAAGTATACCCAATCTATACATCTGCCGTCTGTACAAGGACTTGTGGCACGTGGGTTACATATCAACGTTACATCGAAGAGAACCATTAGGAATAACGGGAATGATATTCCTGCTGATGGTAGGTCAGGTGAAAACTGGCGTTATTGGTTGCAAACAGGCAGTCTCCGACTTAAGCCAGCGAACGAACGTGAGAGATAGGATTTAGAAACATATGACCAATGCGTACTTGATGTTTATTTTACTAATTCGTTGTACCAACTTTACCGAAAACCACCCCCTGCATCTGTGCAGGAATGTGCATCAAGTACACCCAATCTGTACATCTGCCGTCTGTACAACGACTCCTCTGCCCACAGAGGCAGAGGCTCGTCTTTGGTTAAGTTAGTACAACGAATTACTGAAATATACATCAAGTCCGCATCGGTCGTGTGTTCGGAAATCCTAATTCCCACGTTCGTTCGATGGCTTAAGCCGGAGACTGACTGTTTGCAATCAATAGCGCCGGTTTTCACCTGAGCTATCACCAGCAGGAATGTCCATCCCGTTACTCCTGATGGTTCCCTTCAATGTAATGTTGACATGTAACCAACGTGCTACGAATCGTTGTACAGACGGCGATTGAAGGGATGTGCATTAAGTACACCCAATCTATACATCTATGCATCTGCACAAGGACTCGGAACGTTGGTTACATATCAACATTACATTGAAGGGAACCGTCTGGACTAACGGGATGGACATTCCTGCTGGTGATAGCTCAGGTGAAAACCGGCGCTATTGATTGCAAACAGTCAGTCTCCGGCTTAAGCCGGCGAGTGAACGTGGGAGATAGGATTTCCGAACACCCGACCAATGCGGACTTGATGTTTATTTAACTAATTCATTGTACCAACTTAACCGAAAACCACCCCCTGCCTCTGTAGGAATGTGCGTCAAGTACACCCAATGTATACATCTGCCGTCTGTACAAGGACTCGTGGCACGTTGGTTACATATCAACATTACATCGAAGGGAACCGACAGGACTAACGGGATGGACATTCCTGCTGGTGGTAGCTCAGGTGAAAACTGGCGCTATTGATTGCAAACAGTCAGTCTCCGGCCTAAGCCGGCGAACGAACGTGAGAGATAGGATTTCCCAACACACGACCGATGCGGACTTGATGTTTATTTCACTAATGCGTTGTACCAACTCAACCGAAAACTACCGCCTGCGTCTGTAGGAATGTGCATCAAGTACACGCAATCCATACGTCTGCCACCTGTACAACGACTCGTAGACACGTGGGTTACACATCAGGCGGCATTAGTTTGCAGGAACGCGTGTACCAACAGTTATGGAGTATCACGTGATGCTATTGCTAGTTGTATGCACATATTTATAATACGTATGTAAGCGGTGTGAAAGGCACCTCGAAAGCTACCCCTGCCTCGTTGGCTCAGCGTTCAAACATCGATCCACGACCTCTGCTCTACGCAACCATGTATAGTTATATGGCCGGGAAACCCAGCCAACATCCCCGGCCACCAACGAGAGTTGTGTCGACTTGGCATTTATCTTCTCAGCTAACTCGCCTGACGCCTATCGCCTATCATAAAAGCCAGGGGAGGGCACGGCAAAGCGCAAGTGTCGGGAGGCAAGGAGAGACGGCGATTTGCGAATATTTATCTTCACCACCTAACCCTCCCTCCCCCCCCCCCCACCCCGCCCGCCCCGCTGAGTTCCCACCTAACCCAGTATCCTGTTTATGTCATGAGACCGCCATGGTGAGGTGAGGCTGTATATGGCAGGTCTACCAGGGGTAAAGTAGCGTCCCTCGTAAGTTCATGGGTCGAGACTATTTTTCTGCGGCTTCAGTCTACCATCACAAAAAGCATAGAGAGCGATAAACAGTCATGTTCTACCGTCGCAGTCGGGAATTACACGGCCAGAAAGATTATTTTTCTGACCGGCGACGCACAAATGAATATTTGTTTTGGTCAGGGAAATATTTATTTGAAGCAAACAGATATTCGTTTTGCGGGGCGCACGTCAAATAAATAATTTTTCTGGGTGCGGAAGAGAGTCGCATCGAAATATCGACCGGTATCGGCGGGAATTGTGGAAAAAACTGAACGCAACGAGGAGACTACAGTTGACTCAAGGTGAGGCTGACGATCAAAGTGAAGTTAAAATATTTTGAATCCATTTTTCTCCGAAATGGTTTTTCATTTCGTGGAATCGTTTCGGAGAAAAATTGACTCACAATTTTAACTCTGTCTCTCTATATAATAAATATAATAAATATTTATGTACACCAAATACATAGGGTAAAAGTGGGGAATATGGCCCGGTCCATATATATTTGATTTACGTGTTAATCGAGGTGGGCCATATTCACCACTTTTACCCTATGTCATTGCGGGGCGGCCATAAAATAAATCATTTTTTTGGGTGCAGAAAAGAATCGCATTGAAAAATCGACCGGCGTCTGCGGGAATTGTGAACAAAACTGAACGCAACGAGGATCCTATAATTGACTTAAGGCGAGGCTAAAAATCAGCGTTACCTCAAGATATTTTGAATCAATTTTTTCCAAAATGGTTTTTATTTCATGGAATCGTTTCGGAGAAAAATGTTTTCAAAATTTTAACTCTGTTTCTCTCACACGCATACCTGTTTAGCCTCCCCTTAAGACCCGCGATGAGTGAAGGCTTGCAAATATCACCTCGGGGTGGAGTTCGGAGAAGTATTGGACGGGCCTGGAAGCAATATCCAGTCATCTTCTATTATTGGAAAACCTATTCACCATCCATATTTCTCCTTACGGGTGTCGCCTTCGGATATTCGCAAATTTATAAATCATTTAAAAAATATCACACATCTGACGACGTTTCCACATATCCTTTACCTAAGATGCTTCTCCCACCGACAACAACAAAATGTAATATAACAAAATCCCATCAAGTACTTTTCGAAGATTTGTCAGTAATCTTCGAAATCTTCGATTTGTCAGTATCTAACATGGCACACACGATATCTCTGATGACAGTGTCACTATCGACAATAGTGACAACAAGTACGTTGTTTGCGTACCGCGGCTCTCCATGCAATTCTAAACTCTACGATCTGAGAGTAAACGAACGAAGCCGTCGCATTCCAAAAGTGTGCATCTAACATGCCTGCCTACCTTCGTCGCATAGGATCTTAACATCTCCGTTGCACAACAATTCCAACTATGCACCTCAATATCGTCGAGATAAGAATATTTTCCACGATGGGAAGCAAAAGAGGCGGGGAGGCAAAGAATAGCGGGGCGGAGAAGTTTGCTCGGGAAAACTTATACTACTCTGGCCTGTATTATAGTAATATATATACGGCGCCGAAGCTTCTTTCCCATGGTAAGAACCTCGGAGGCCAAGCATTCTCGTCGGTTTTAATAATAGTGCAATCTAATGGAGTCAACGGAGACTTATTGGATACAGGCTGTACAATAAGGCGGGAAGACATCAGTGTCAATAAAGGGCGGATCCCTTTCGGTCTATCGGCAGAAAGTTATGGAGAAATATGGCCTGACGGGAAGTGAAAAATGGTGAATAATACGAACCTTTAATCTGCCAGCTTCGAGCTTGATTAAGCAGTAATCCGTCTTTCCTGCGGCAAGGAGCAAAATCGCGTCCGGTAGGTGGGTGCGGAAACGGAAACTTATGTCGGTGCTGCCCTTAGCTTCCTGGACCGGAAAGTGGATGTAACTAGCGCCGTAGAAGGAAACTGAAAAAAGAGAATGGAAATATCTTACTTATATTATTATTATGGCGAATATGGAATGGAAGCCATTACTTGCAGTCACCCGAGCGTAAAATTCGTTACTGCTAGTGTTACTCCTTTATTTTGTAGGCGATTTATTAAAACACGTGAATCGAGGCGAGAGATGCATATGGCCCGGTCATCCTGCGCAGGATGCACCAATCAACAAAAACTATGAACAGCTCTGTAATAGTGATTTTTTGTAATTCACAAATTACGCTCTTTTACTCAAAGGACTGCGCTTTCTGCGTCTCGACAGAAGCAATGTTTGTATGTTTTTTGTAACTCCGTCACTGCCAGAGAAAAGTATTTTCCTATACGTTGCGGCCCTTGTAGGGGTTCCTGACAGCGAAAGGGTTAATAACATTATAGGTTGTTTCGGCGGTGGAAAATATTTCTTATCGTCACTGTAAGAATTAGATTTCACTAAGATGAATGTAAAAACTACACGTTCTGGGAAATACATGTGAGGGGATTCCTATGATTTGAAAACTTTTTGTACAGTCGGAACGTCTTATATACATGCAATTGTCTACATTTCTTACATCATTTACGGTGTTTTTGGATTAGCGACTATTTATGGCAACTTCCGATTGCAATTTTTTATTTTTCTCTTAATTTTTTACTTCAACTGTTCACTACGATCTGTGAATCGGTACACGAGCGGGAAAGTTCGATTCCACACAATGGGAGAAAACTACATAAACTACGAAATAAATAAGATAGCAGTCGACGAATGACGGTGCCAAATCGTTGGGATGCGGGCCAACATAGTGCACGAGTCTTGAACCGTAAGTCGATTCGAATATACGACATGCAGAGTCTCGTTGTTAAAAAAAAAAAACCATATTTACAACAGGTATGAAATCTTTCGGATTTTATGGTGGGATAGAGATTATATTCGGTAAAAAAATCGGTGCCAGTTCACGACCCTTCGGAGACCGTAAAAATCGATGGGAGCTCGTTAGGTCGTCCAGTGGAAAAATTTTACTGGGTCGTAGTTATATCGATTTTCATTACAATTTCGAATATTCATGGCGAGCATTGTATCAAATTTGGTAGATGGGGAATGCCCGGAGGGAATTCATTTAACTTGAGAGGGTTTCGGAGTATCACTTCCACGATTTTTCCGACTCATTAAACCGAGCCCCGGATTTTTTTTATACTCGATACTATATATATCCGATAGTACACTATGCCTCAGTGGCAGCTACAGGGCGGGGCATGCCAAAGCGGTGAGTCGTTTGATAGAAGCCCCGGGCGCGCACAAGCGAACAAACTTACACAGCCAGTGCGATGAAGTTATCCCGAAAAACAATTTTACGCGGTTAACCCTTTCGTTTACCAAACTGTACTTAAGTGCTCTCCCACACTACAGCACGGTATAACAAACGGCAATTTTTTCACATCGAAGCACCGGGTTATCGTTTATTCCACTTTTACTATAGATATACATGGTGGTCTAGAATGAGTATCGAGCCTGGTTTATAGCGGTTTTGTGTTTTTTGAAAATTCGCAAAAGTTTATTTATGGAATTTGTTTTAAGTCATGGAATTAACGACCAACGGGAAGAGCTTCTCGCACACTTTCTCAGTGAAAGAGAGGTCGAGACAATCCCATTATGCAGTTTTTCTTGATACTTGATGGTTTGCTTTTGAGAAAAAAAACCCTAAATTATACTTTTGTAAAAAGATATTGCATGATGGCAAAAAACACCATACGTTGCGAAAAAAGAATTGAGCTAAGTACAGTTACATAAATCGTCTCTACCTTGTATTGACAAGTACACGTAGTTAGTAAATTAAACTTCGTGAAACCCAATTCATGTAGGAAAAATAAATATTATGAACTGGAAATTTGATATTTCATGCGTTGAATTATTATTTTTTTTAAACATAGTTTCCTCTATGAAGCAGCAAATAGCTTCAAGTCTTCCTCCAGGTTCCAAGTTAGCCAGGATTCCAAGAGGGACTTGGAAATATTCGCCGTAATGGCTTCGCCGTACTGAGCTTATTCTTCATTTTGTAAAAAAACGCGTCGAGATCAATCAATGTGTGTATTGAATATCTGAAACGATGCATGGTTTGCCACGTGGAAAGTTGAGAGAAACTTACGTATGTTTCGTTTGAAGCGTATATAGGTATACTGTCATGAACTTTATCGGGAAAGTTTTCATAAAGTTTCCCCGTGCGCGATCAGTGAAACTTTCATATATCTGATTTTTTTTCCCACACATCTCAAAAGAGCGTTACTCCGAGAAATATATGAATGACGCTTGGCTCGATATTGGGGTTGGTCCATTTTTCTTTTCAATTTTTATCCGAATCTCTGGTGAGGTGGAAGGGAACAAAAAAAACATCGGGTACTACATAAAATATCTACTTCACTGAAGCCGATAACTTTTCTTCCGAAAAACTCGACTGATAACTTTGCTTTTCTCTTAGATACCATCCTTAAAAAGTTTTATCTGTAAGTTTTTTTTGTTTACATTGCGCTATATGAATTATGCTGTAGTAAAAAGTTCGCCCAACGTGGATGACAAACGATAGTTAGATACGCATAAATACTGTCAAATCTTAAAAGAATATCATCCGGCGTTACGACGTAGTTCATGCGTTTGATATTGATTCAAGTCCATTCCATACTTAGCAGGAAGTTGTTCCTTTTCTTCACGAAACGAATTACTCTTTCTTGCAATTTTTCAAACTAAATAATGAACTTCTTCTTGTTCTGACAGAACTATATCAATCCAAAATTGTCGTAATGTCTGCTGGAGATCCTAATGCTACCTTAAGGGTCAAATTTTAAGACGTCAGTTTGAACTTAAAGTCGCTCTTGAGATCGAACTTAAGATCGAATATTGGCCCGAACTTTATTGCGTGCTTAAGTTTGATCTTAAGGTCAAACTTCATTTTGATTTTAAGGTCGAATTCACGTTCAAATTTAAGATCAAACTCAAGTTCGATCGTAAGTTCGAAGTTAAGATAGATCTTAAGTACGTAATGAAGTTCGCACCAAACTTCGATATTAAGTTCGATCTTAAATTCAAACTAATGTCTCAAAATTCGCCCGAAGTCCATATTCAGGTGTTGGAACAATTGAAATTGTGCTTAGCATAGCATTAGGATGTCGTCAGAAATGAAGTTCTGTTCACACTCAGAAGTGAATCACTGTGCGTTCAAGATAGGATACGGGTGATTACGAGCTATTTTCTTACAGTTTAATATCTTTATGAATTCATATTTCATCGTAACAATAATAAACGTTAAACATTCGCTATCGATGTCTGGAATTGCAGTGTTATTTTTTGTCGTTCTCGAGAACACCCCGGACAGTGAAAATTGACCGGATGAACGGATAGGAGTGACCGCATCAACGGATAGCAGTGACCGCATCAACGCATAACGGCCGTTGTTTTGCCCGCGGGCAGTCGGGAGTTAAAAAGGGGAAAAACGCTCACCGACGTTTTTGCCTAAAAGTGATAGTTTTGAAGGTATAGCAGGACACATTTTTGATTTATTGAAGACTAGCATTATTGGGGTTCAAGAAAATCTACAAGCTGCGAATGCAACAAAAAAGAACAAAGCTCTTAAACATTTCCCTCTTAAACCGACAGTTTAGAAGTTATGGCCTGATAAAGTGCATATTCGCAAAAACTGACTTTACTTTCAGACCAAATATTTTTTTTAAATGTAATTTTCATGGAGCGAATTTAAATACGAAAAAAGTCCCTTCAAGAAAGTTCTTTTCCCATGAGTGAACTGTTAAAAATATGAGTACATTTAACAATATCATAAGAAATGTATCAAATAGAGGATTCAAAGGTACAACACATGAGTCGATGAATTCGATCATCAATGGATTATGATAATCAATATACAAAGTTCTATAAATTCAATATTCGAAATGGAATTTAATATATATTTTCTTATTATACGGGTTGTTAAAGTTATCGAAAGTACAGGGCTTGAAAAATAAAGCACTGGCAACTCTGAAATCCCATCTGTTCGGGTACATTAACATTAGAGCTTTATACAAAATTTGCAAATACTCGATTTAAATTGGATATACCATAATGAAAAAATTACAATTTCGCTCACATATTTCAAGATCTGGTATTTTATAATTGCAATACATATATATGACTTGGATCGTTACGAGAATTGTGAATGAAAATCAATGAACAGTTTGGTCCAGGTTGGAGATTAATATAGTTTTTTCGACGTTCACATTTATAGTTTTTACGACGTTCATGGAATTTCGATACTGGACTTGAAAAATGACATACTAAACCGACGTATTTAATATTAAAATGTACATTAAATTTCAATGCCCGCATTGAATTTACAAGACAATGAATATTTTTTCAGTTGGTTGAGTCGTCGCCAGACGACAAGTGGCGTTAACGTTTTTTGTTCATTAAATGGCACCGATAAAGATTATAATACACACGTTATAACGTTGCTGACTTTTAGTTTTTTTTATCCGTCTCTCCTAATAGGTCAACCATGACGCCTCCATTACAGGGTCAGTTTTTCATACACAGTAACTGTGAAACTTGAGCACAAAGGTGTTTGATATCCTTTATGGCCCGATGCGGGCCATAAAGGCAGCTTTAAGTTTCATATAACATTTTTTTAGTGATTTCCACAGCTATGCTGTTTGTTCCCGACAATTCAAAACAGTATTATAATTATATCCGCATGTACGAATTTTCCGTACACCATTGCTTTAAAATAAACGAAACAGATATCTTTGACATTTGAAATGCGGACCATGTATAAAAAATTTAATTACATACATGAAATTTCATGTACGTTATTTATGCAAATATAGCGATTGTTGCCACATTTTCAAGGACACAGATATTATTCTTCATAAGCCGACCCCTTAAAATAGCACATGTCTTTGAAATTGAAAATCCAAGCTCATACATAAAAGCTACACTGTAAAAAAAATTAGTATGAAATGTAACGTACCGGACTGGAAGTTTATGCAAAAACTGGTACATTAAATTTCACGTACGATTGCGATGAAAAATTAATGTTCAGTGTATCAAAAACATTGGAAATTCTTAATTTTTAATAATTTACTTGAATTTTGCTATAAAGGTTCTTTAATTTTTATAATTTACTTTAATTTCAATGAAAAAATATATTAATTTTTCATCACAATCGTACATTAAATATAATGTACCAGTTTTTGCATAAAAACTTCCAGTCCGGTACATTAAAATTTACAATTGTTTTTTACAGTGCACCAGTACGATTGATCAATGTCCGAGCAAATTCTGTTTACACTCTATGTTAAAACCTACACTCTTATAACATAAATATTAGCACATGCATAAATCATTAATGTCATACCGAGTGGTTCTACAGACGCATGCAATAATAACACCCGGCAGTGCGCATCAGCATTTGGGGCGATTTCGTGGACGTCGAGAGCACGAGTGCGCAACGAGAGGAAATCGCTTATAGAATCGAGGGGAAGTAACATGTTCACGGGCGATTGAGCCCTGTAAGATCTCCTTTCGTTCGTTTATCCAGTTCCGTGTCTCTTCCGCATCCACGCTCGATCACAGATCACTATAGATATAAAAGTCCGATGGTCCTCCATACCGGATCGTTCCGCGAAGAAAATAAATAGGAGGAAAACAGTATTAAGCCCTCGTTCGCCGGTTCCTCCGTTCCATTTCGCTGTCGTTTCAGTTTCGAAGCGTGGACAGGACACGCCGTGAATTTCGCTTGTCATGCACTCCAACCCTCTTCGCCGGACCGGAGCGCAGACTTTGCTTTCATCCCCTATTTTGCATTTGCCGGTTTAGTATACCAACACTGTATACGAATCTCTGTCGTAAAATAATAGAGTTTGGCTGCAGGGTTATCGATCTTTCGGGATGGGTTTTTGCTGGGTGAGGGAGTGCCGGGGGCTTCTATACTAAACATGGTATATGGCTCGTGCACATAACAGCGGGACGGTAAGCAACGAGGAGGGAGGAAGCTGGTATAGGTAGGTATTTGGCCGATTCCATTATAAGGGGTGCATGCAGGAATGTTTATTTTACGAGTTTCCATCAGGCCGTGGCGCCTATCCGCGTCCGATCCAGCATCGATCCCAGTTCCACGCATATAAACCGGGCTGCCGAACCTCCGCGGTTGTGTTTCCATTCTGCTACTCCCCGCCACGGTGTTCACTTCGCCATCGCGCTCGACGGTCAAACGTACGCACAATTTGCTTTAGAAATTGAAAAATCAAAAAGAAATACCGTTGCTCACTTTGACTCGCTGTGCGGTCGGCTGGAGCGTTGGTGTAACGAACGATTCGCGGCTTGAACGAATGGTCGGCGAGCGGATTGACCGGGACATATTGCCGTTATGCCGCAATCGAGTAACCAGCCTGGGCTGTGGACGCTTCTTGCGAACCACCACCCAACGATGGACCAGCCGGTGCATGCATGAACCACCGTGTATTTGATATCGGTACTCGGAGCTGTAACTGTTTTCTAAATGATGTAACCAAACCAAACTCGCGCACAACTGGGTCGAATTCGGTTACATTGACGTACTTCGCGTATCGTGTCTGGTGCCAGTCACCGAGATAGACAAGACCAGAATTTCGGCGGTATTTGTGCTCGTACGTTACATATGTGCGCATATCGCATGGAGTATCTGGTGCCAGTTACCGAGATGGGCAAGATCGGAATTTCGGCAGTATTTGTGTTCGTACTTTACGTATGTGTTGGAGCTTCGTACACTGAGAAAAAATTACATAGGAAAAGCAACAATACTGACCTTTTACCATTAAAAATAGTTCTCGAGGGGAACGTTGACGTTTTGTAGTTACGACGATGACAAAAAAAATCATGGTTGTAACCATAATTATAATTTAAGTAATTGTATATATATCATGAGAAACTATCTATATAGACGTTTCCCCTGGACACTATTGGTTATGGTAGGAAATAGGGTAAACCGGGAAATCAATGGACTGTTAAAGACGAAAAAGCCAATAAATTGACGTTTTTATGCCCGTGCTCTTATGGAATGGGTCCATTTATTGGCCCTGTCCATTCTTTGACTGGACACTACTGTCCTTTTTCTGAGCGTATAATTCATAATAATCTGAATTGATGCGACGGTAGCTGAACAACGTTTCCGGTTTCGCCTTGAGCGAAATTTGTAATTTACCATGTTATTGTCGCTAATAGTTTCCCATTGGAGACAAAAAGGAATTCATTATCAATGCACCTTGCACAAGGAAGCTATCTTAGCAGAAAGCGCGTCTAAACAGCCCTGGAATGGCACAATGTTCGGTGCAATTCAATGGTAAGAAAGTGACTGCTCAACCGGAAATCCGTGACCAATTCGAAGGGCAATTGCTCATTCAATTTCTGATAATTTACTATCGGCAGTGTTTGAATAAGTTTCGTCAATGGTTTCCTATTGTTATTCATTTTTCATTTTCGATGATAAAGTGGCCTAGTTTTTTTACTTTTTTTACCCCTTCACTGTGAGGCGCCCCTATAGGGGCAAAAACGTATAGGGAAATACGTTTCGCTGACAGTGAACGGGTTAATAGGGAGGAGGTAAAAACAAATGTATTGGGACCGGGGCGGACCGGTTGAATTTTTTATTGGATTTCTCACGCTCGATCCATTATTCCAGCAATATGATATATTTTATTTGTGTTTACGTCGCGAATACTACAAATTGTATTCAGTGGGGTGAATATTTTCCTAAAATGCATTGAATCTCCAATATTTTTTCACTACGATTAAAATTTTTTTAACGATTTTAAGTGTCATCTACGCTTATGCAAACTTCTACTAACTTCGCGTTCGCAATGTAACGTTTGGTTATTAAACCGAGCGCCCGGTGCTATGCAATTAAATGTCTTGAAAAATTAACATTGTCAATTGAATCTTGAACCTTGTGATTTTTGAGGTCACTGATTTCGCACGCCATCTCAAAATCGATGTAAATAAAAATAAAGAGTTTAATATGGCGATAAATTGACCTATCGTCACTTTCTTATAGAAGAAACTCACAATATAAAATTAAAATCATCCAAATTGATCGTAAAATTTATTGTAAAAATTCTTCAAATCAAATTTTCGTCATTCGTCGTTTAAAATCTCGAAATATTTATTTGTACGAAAACACAGCTTCCTCTATACTCACAGAGCAAAATCCTATTTTTCGATATTTAAAAGGACGCTGAATTTGAGTTGGATTTAGAAATCTAAAATTAGAGAGCTGTTGCCTACAGAAACATTAAGATGATAATTGTAAGATGCTAGGTCGGATACTCAGTTTTAACTGCAGATATTAATCAGCGGCTCCAATACACACTGACTTTTCTGAAGTTCGTTATTAACCAAAAATCCGAACTCTCATTGGAATTTGTGTCGTCAAACGCATGCACACGTATTTGCACGGACTGTTTCATCTGGGCGGCCGATATTATTCACCAGGGAAAAAGTTTGACGTGTCCTGTGTTACCAACCGCACTGAATTGCATGAGTTTCAGCACTCCCAAGTACAAGTGTGAGTTGCTCACACGCACGCGCAAACACGCACGCCCTTTAAAAAATGTAATATTAAGTTAATATTTATTTCTTAATAAAAGTTATCTTGGCCTTTCACCGTTTCAACATACCCTACGACGGGGGACGGGTAAAAGCGACGGTGGACAAAAACGGATAGGCAGAGGTTGAAAAGAAGTTACAGAGACGGTAGACTCCTCAGATTTGTACCAGTGGTTGGGTAGTTGCTCACATGCACACGTAAACGCACACGCGCTTTAAAAAATGTAATATTAAGTTAATATTTATTTCTTATAAAAGTGATCTTGGCCTTTCACCACTTCAACAGTCCCCTACGACAGGGGACGGGTAAAAGCGACGGTGGACAAAAACGGATAGGCAGAGGTCGAAGAGAAGTGACAGAGACGGTAGACTCCCCACACTGAGAAAAAATTAAATAGTAAAAGCAACAAGACTGATTTTTTATCATAAAAAATAGTTTCCAAGCGGAACGTTTACATTTTATAGTTACAACAATAACAAAACATCATGATTGCAACCATAATTATAGTTTAATCAATTAAATAAATACTATCAGAAAGTATCTATATAGACGTTCCCCCTGGAAACTATTCGCTATAGTAAGAAATACCATCCTTTTTCTCAGTGCAGATTTGTACCAGTGGTTGTATAGTTGCTCACACGCACACGCAAACGCGCACGCCCTTTAAAAAATGTAACATTAAGTTAATATTTATTTCTTAATAAAAGTTATCTTGGCCTTTCACCGTTTCAACATATCCTACGACAGGGGACGGGTAAAAGCGACGGTGGACAAAAACGGATAGGCAGAGGTCGAAGAGAAGTGACAGAGACGGTGGACTGTGTGCTCCTCAGATTTGTACCAGTGGCAGTTCGGAGTATGAGGTACATGCGTTATATAGGGTATCGGAGGCAGGCATGGTATTATACAGCGGGTCATAGGAGGAGTGCAAGGCTCGCGACACACCGATATATCCATACTTTACCTTTTCCATCCGTCTGGCAGTAACCCAAGAGAGTGGCCGTTGCCGCCAGTAACATCAGAAGCCCCATGACGCTGACAGTCCTTCCACTTCCTTGCCTTCCTCTTCCTCTTGCCTCCCGAAACACGTGATAGCTTCTCCCTCTTCTTTCTCACCCTTCCTCACCTCCTTCTTTATCCACTTCCACTTTACTCAGCCACTTTGCTCTTGATGTCCCTGATTTTCCACAGTTCGCCTATTTACACACGTACACCCACCCGGAACTTCTTGCATTTACTCCTCCCCTCAAAAATCCTCGCTCAAAAAAAAATTTTTTTTTTTTTTAGTTTCAATTCATACCTTCATGTCCTCTTGTTTTTGCTCATTCTCCCCCTCCCGTTTTCCACTTCTGCGCGCACACCTTCCAGAGCGCGGCTTTCCTATCCCTATTCCTCGCACTTCTTCGGGGGTTAAACTTTCGGAATAGATGGGCTTACCAAGCCGTACGAGACTTAAGCGGCATCGATCCCCCTCCACCGCCCTCCGCGAACCTCCGATACGCGAGCTCGCTCGTGCTTACCCTCAGCTCGCGGCCGTGCGAGCAGAAAAGGCCACCGCGCTGTGTTATTTATGCCCGGTCATAAACTACGTACTTTCAAGACGCGTCATTTTTTTTTTTTTTTTTTTTTTTTCCTACTCGTCTACTCTTCCTCCTCCACACGGCGATCCCGCTGATGCCGAGGCCGCGTGTCGATGGCTCGCTTTTGTACTCCACCACCTACTTCCTCCTCGCGATCCTTCGGGAATACAAATACCGCATCGAAGCTCCGCAATGATTCAAGGCAGACGCGCTAGGTGAGCACTCAAGCGATTAGTCAATTTTCCTTCACGAGCTCCCCCCTTCGCATTTTTCTACACTCTCCTCGCTCCTTTTTGTATCGCGATGCTCAAATCGATGGTGTCATAGTTTTGTTGCCTCTACGTTTCCTTGGCTTTTCCATGGTCAGTTTTGCTCGGTCTTTGAAAAAAAGGGCCGTTTTTTTTTTGGATTCCGCTCCAGTTCGCGTGATCCGGAAAACCGCACGTACGATAGGCCACGATGTTCCACAACTAGATCGTTACCGCGAAGATCCCGCGAGGATTCCCGGATGGCGCGTGTGAACTTTCTCCTCCTTCCGCTCTTTCGCTCGTTCCTCTTGCCTGGGCTCGTGTTTCGATAATTCACACTGGTTGAAATCCCCCTTACGGTTTTCCGGGCACGTACTTTATCTGGCGAGAGAGAAGACCAAGAATGAAAAGACATGATTCATCGTCACTTCGTTATGGGAGAGTGTCTAGGATAGTTGGAAGGCGTAGTTGTGCGCGTTAGTGCGGGAAGCGAGACGACACTTAGGGTGCGGAACTTGCGAGCTCCTGTTGCGCTTTTATCGCGAATTTTCACGCGTTTCAATGGAACTACGGATATCTCCCTCGAACTATGCGCAGTCTCGCGGATACGCGTATTTATTACGAAACTAGCCGCGAAAGTTGTCGTTGAGTTGCTCATACACCAAAGTTTCGAATGGCTTCAGTAGTGCGTTGGATGACAGATTTTCACACCGCGCAAAGGATTCCATTACATCTCTATTCATCACTGTAACGCTCTCAGCCGACTGCGCTAAATGCTTTGTCAAAGATTTGGGTAGTTTCTGCGCGGAAGAGAGGAGATAAGAATGATTACTGAAATTCCCGTGAATTGTGCGCTCCGTAATGCGAAAATAGGAATATCTAATTTTGTGAAAAAAGCAATTACTGGAAAATGGATCGCAAAAATACGTTCGCATATGTATGAGGGTTTAAAACATTTGCTAGGATTATTGTAGCAATATTCTCGCATCCATACCCACACAGTGAAAAATTACTTCGTAAAATTGGAATCCGAAGTTTCGTAAAAATAATTTCGGAAAATCGGAATACGAAGTTTTGTAAAAATAACTTCGTAAAATAAGTGACAAACTCGTTTGTTCGGATTTTACTATGCAAAACTGTCCTTTTATTTCTCCTGTCGTTAATAGTTTTGGTTTGTACTTTTGTTTGTAAAACTAGAAACGAGTGATGGGATTGGAAAATTAACAAATAAAACACTGTGGACCTTTGTGGACAATAAGTTGGTGTCAAAAGTACAAACTCTTTTTACTGTGCAACAAACGTGCCCGCTGTTTTGGCATTATATTAAATATATGAATGATTGCTGAAATGTACAGTATTTTTGTCTTGCAGCGCACACAATCATTATTAATTATTTTTTCCGTGTAAAAATGACTTACTTTTTATGACCCTGGTGGTCATAAAAAAATTAGTGTCACAGTACAGCGATTCTTCCCTAAAAACAAACCATCGGTTGTAAAAAATGTTCATCGAGTGAAAAATAGAACTTGTCGCAGAGGTCTATTAAACAAATGTGAAAATACATAGCTTCCTCTATGAGGAAGCAAAGACAAGGGTTTTGACTCGGAATATGCTTATAATTAAGCATACCCGGTTTTAATCTCGCACAATTGCCTAGCTAGAACAGTCTCAACCTCCAACTACGTGGGGGATATAAAGACACACACTTATGGTATTTATTGCTGGTATAGCATTTCATAAAATAGTTCGTCACTTTATTTAAAATCAGATAACTGTAATACTGAAAAATGACGAGACGAAAATGCGAACTCTCAAACTATTGAACTTGTGTTTACTCTTGATGGTTTCGTACTTGACTCTTACACATTAAATGTCAAACTATTAAAGTAGCTACTGAGAAATATTCCGCGTGTAAAATCTATGGAGCAACCCTGAATAGGTCACTCACTTTCCGTGGCGTGACGAGCGCTGAACGAAAGACATTCGGAAGTTCTAACGAGAAACGTCGATTAAAATTATCATACCGGATTTCAAAATTTCTGTCGATTTCATTAGAATTTGTTTTTACTTCTCCACTTTTTCGACAATTATTCACAATCTTTTCCGAACGTTACATTACAAGCCAAAATAAACGAATTTCGATAACGAAGATAACGAAGAACTGACAATCACCCAAATGGGTGATTTTACCTCAGTAATTTCACAACACAATTTTACACCGAAACATATTATTCGTTTGTCTTTCGTTTCCGAGTTTTCCAGATCTGTTTGTCGTTTCCTCTTTGAGAGTAAGTCACGCATTACTTTATTATCAGCAACGGAGGACGCATATTTTTTTAATTACAGTACGGAGACGTCTTCCTTCAAAGTACCGATATATATATCACAGTTATTTTATTTAGCGACCTGCCGATCATAAAAACTTCAAACAACTCATTTTTCCTTTTTTTGCAATTTCCCTCACTTATCAAGACTCTAACTTTTAGGGTGTTATAGCGGGTCGGCCCGGCTTTCCACACATTATTATGTAACTATTCGTCATCCAAAGCATTTCTGTCGCGAGCCAGATTTTTCCTTATTTTAATATTCGAAATTATGAAATTTCTAAATATCGGCCGTTCCACATTAGGTTATTCGAAATGCTAATCGCTAACCCTACATAGCAGAGTTTTTATCTGCCTAGAC
Organism: Ichneumon xanthorius; assembly: GCA_917499995.1. Lineage (NCBI taxonomy): Eukaryota > Metazoa > Arthropoda > Insecta > Hymenoptera > Ichneumonidae > Ichneumon > Ichneumon xanthorius. The sequence continues at coordinate 9,625,699 of OU824205.1, read as the reverse complement.
TTCGTGTAAGGTCAGCCACAACCTGGACACTATTGTGCCAACAATCGCAGGACGGCAATGTGTTGCCATCACTGTAAAAAAAAAAAAAAAATCGTATACAATTTAATGCACGGCTACTGGAATTTTTTAATGCATAAACTGACATATTAAATTTTATGTACAATTGTGATGAAAAATGACCGTCCGGTATATTAAAAACTTCAGAGATACGTGACTTTTAATAACAATACTTTAATTTTACTCAAATAGTTCATTCATTTTTCATGACAATCGTACATTAACTTTAATCTACCAGCGCTTGCATAAAAACTTCCAATCCATTACATTAAATTCACAATTGTTTTTAACAGTGATCGATACCCGTATGGCCAAGGCGTCAACGACCGCGTCGCTTCCGCATGACAATATCCTCCATTTTTGTGTCTCAGTTCCACGGTACAAAACAATTCACGTAATTTAAAAAATAAAACCTACACAGAACCACCGTCGCCGAGCGATACGCGTACACCCGACTGGCCCGCAGCGCATTACGTCGGATACCAATGGATACCGCACCATCCACTACATCTCCGCATTTGATCAATTTTTCTCCGAAATCTATTTTATCTCGTACGGAGATAAAAATTTATTCCGAACTTTGCACACACCCACACATGATTCCCGCTTGTGCACATCGAGTGTCGAGTTTATCGGGTGCACGGTTCCTCGGGCTCTGCCCGGGCCGCATACACCATGCATCGCCTGTGCGAAAATTGAAACTCGAGTTACTCGCGTCGATGATAGGGTCCACGGGTAATGAGACGTGAAAATCGTTGCCACAGTCACGAATCACTGTATTTCGCGGAACGGTTATATACATACATGGGATAACCTACATAATATATACACGAAGTTATAACTCAACGGCGGGGTAGTACGTTACGGTATCGCACGTAGTATATCGTCATGGTAGTACCTTATATTCCGGTATATTCCCGTGCCGTATCGTATCGTAGCAACGTGTACGAAGGATCAGGCGGTGGGAGTCTGAACCCTGCGATCCACCCAAGCGTAAATTCCGTCGGCACCGCAGCTGCAGTGGTTTCTGACGGCGCTAGTCAGGCTGTCCATCATGTATGGTGAACCAGAATAATGTCGTTTCAAAACAGTATCTCTGAATTTTCCCCGCCCCTCGGCGGATAACCCGCTCCTTTGGCTGTTCCGCAACAACGTGCCGAAGCGACGCGGCGCTTGATTTTCGTTAAAATTGCCGGGTTCGACGACGGAAGGGGGCACCGAGAGAAAATGCGTTGCGTAATTCGACGAACGGTCGCATCGGTCACGTTTCCGTGTACGCGTACGTCGTTCCCTTTCATCTCGTCGCAATAACGTTGCGACGGGCTGTTTTGTCATGGATCACTCTCATTATGAGATACATGTTGTTGCCATCGGAGCGATACGCATCGTTCCCATTCATCGGCTTTTCGCGCGTCCATCGCGCAACACACTCAGCCACGGGAGTGCCCAAAGTAATGATTTGAAAAGTAATTTCGATCATTGTAAAACGATTTTGTATGTGTGTAATTGTGGAGACTGGCGTTTTAATTAATGGATCGAAGCAACCGATACGGTAGTATTTGCGTGTGGAATTTTCAAATCTCGTCGGTTTAACGCGGTGGAGAGCCGAATCGCAGGTACTCACTTTTTTTTTTTTTTTTTTGCGCCTGTATTTAATATCATCGTAATCATACGCGCAGTTAAACCGATCATCTTATTCAATGGATATTCCGGAATAAAGAGCAAATAGAGAAATGCCGACATACGGGAAAAATGTCCCGGCGTGGCGAGCGAAATTAACAGAAGACTGCTTTGTTTTTATTTTAAAATGGGAGTGTATATACGTAATGGGCTTAAAAGGGGATAAAAGCGATGCGAGCTCGTTCAGTGATTTTCATTTCAAATCCACGACCGATGCGTTCACGCTCTGCTTGATTGCACGTTCAAATTTGAATTTTCGGTGAATACTGACAAAATAATGAAATTCAGGGCGGTCTGATGCCATTACTATATTACAGCGGTCGAGCGCACTGTAAACTGGTCTGCATAAAAGGGGTCACATGTGTATATTTGGGAGAAAGATAATCATCATCGCTGTTCTGCTTTATTCTAAAAAGCCGGTGTGTCGATTCGTGTCTCAAAATGTTACAATTAAAGAATTTTATTAAGAGCGTGTGCAAAACCGCGGTCAGTTATAAAAGCTGCAATCAACTTTTCTCACGAATTCTGGCATTTACGGTCGAAAGAAAAGTCTCATCGAAAGTTACGATCGTATCCGCTTACGATGAGACTTTTCTTTTGATAGCACCTGCGAGAACCCATGAGAAAAGTTTATTACACACTCAGAAAAAAAATTTATTTGACGGCCACCGTTTATTCAGATTGAGTAAAATATTGATTTGATTTAAGTAAATATTTATTTCATTTAAGTAACTATTTACTTAATTTAAATAAATATTTATTTCATTTAAGTAACTATTTACTTAATTTAAATAAATATTTATTTAAATCTAATAAATATTTTACTTAATCTTAATAAACGGTGGCCGGCAAATAAATTTTTTTTCTGGGTGCAGCTTTTGATCTCGACGGAGTCCAGAGAGGGAGGTGTTTCATATGGTCTTAAAGCATCTCGTGCAAGGAGCGCGCGATTTCGTCAATTTCACCACTCAAAAATTCGGGGCGTCGCCATACTTATCAACTATCCATTTTTTATATCGCAATTTCGAGGGCTCAGCGATGCAGCTTATGATTCGCGCTGTTATTGATCGGTGATGACGACAACGTCCGGGAATCGTGCGCGCCAGTTCGTTAAGTCCGTGAAAGTTTGTTCGCTGAACTGGTAGAAATTTTAGAGTGAAACATCAGGCCGTGATCAGGTTCGGAAAAGGCCTGACAAGCTCCAGATTCAACGCTCCAACATTTCCAGTAGGCGTCGGTTTTTAAATTAATTATTAAAAACATAAAATAAAAAATACAAATTCTGCTTATTATTTTATGGATGTATTTTTAAGACTTTTTTTTTAGATATTCTTAAAGTTTGAAGTCTAAAGAATGTTGTGTAGAAATTTCACACATTGGAGAAAAAATCTAATCACATTTCACTTCACATTCACTTACGTGTGATACTGCTCGATTGACTATTAGGGATTCTGACCGGTGAGCGCGGCTCAAAGCTATTTCCAATTCCTATTCCAAGGGGAATTAAATTTTGGGGTATGTGACGAGCACGGTCACTTAACGAACGGGTTAGCAGAACTTAGAGGAAGCTGGCCGAAAACCTACTCGGATACATCGACCGATGGCCGCCGGCACGATGATCTGTGTGTCTGCACAGAGAAAAATAGTTCTGTGTCTAACAAAATGTAGATCGTTAATAATTTATTGTTGTGCCCACAAAAATATTTGCTGCCACAGCAAAATATTTTGTTGTCCCTGTGTTAAGCAGGTAAATGAGTTATGGTAAAAAAATGCTTGTTGTCTCAATAATTTTTTTTCTCCGTGTACTACATCAATGCTATTCTCTAGCTATGCTATACATATGTGCTATATGCTGTATAGTTCGTTAAACTGAGTCAACGAATGGCATGATGGAGATCAATCTCATTTGCGCGAGGTCGTATAATTACGATATTTGAAGTTCATTATTACATTTAATTGTTGTGTTTAAAATTTAGTTCATTTTAACCATGAAGTTTATTATAATATTAATACCGATTAATAAATGATCAATATTATTTTACAAGGATTATTACATAATATTACACCATTAACGAAGAGACTTTACAGATTTTACCGGATCCCTCGAACTGAATTAAACTGCGGATGTTTAGCAATTTTTACAAATATGCTGCGCCGTTACAACGTATAGTTGGGACATGAATTTTAAAGCCATCCGGAAAACCCCTTTTCGTATTGACTATGAAGATTCTTACAAGTACGATCTACAGTTACAAAACAGCTGGAATAAGAGCATCGAAGCCATCGTGCCAAACCTTCAGTCCACGCACCTTTATCGAATCGGCTGCGCCGGCTTTGCGATTCTTACAAGAGACGCGATATTATCCGGAGCCAAGAACATTTACGCCGTCGGCGCATCACGAGATGCCGCTCTCTGTTACCAGAACGATCGCGCTTTCCGCCTCTCGCCAAGAGCGATACTTGGATTCTTTTGTTTCCATTTTTTGCCTCTATAGGATGTTTCAGCGATGCAATTGTGTGCGCTTTTTTTTGCAGTTGTTTGCGACTACAATGAACGGTGCAGCTAAAGCCATGTAGATAATGTTAATTATTGCATTTCAACGATTCTCATATTAACGTTAGCCAGTCGTCAGTCTCATTTTTCCTGCACACTCCAGCTAGTTTTTGCACACTCTAACGTCATCGCTCGTCGCACAGCCAACGCATAAAATGCGATAATGCCGACAGCGATAATTACCAACGTGAAGGAACCTCAATGTGTAAGATAGAGTTTATGTAGGAATTTATGTGTTTGTTCGCGACTGCGCTGTTTCGATTTATACAGTGAACTAAATTTGTTCCAACTGTTCGTGTGGAAAGCGATGCGGATAGTTGAAACGTGGACAATCGGATAGTTCTGCCGATCCGGTGATGTTTCCATTTTTTACCTTTACAGGACGTTCCAGCAATGCAAATGTGAATTATTGCGTTTTAACGATTCTCGTATTGACGTTACTCAGTCGTTGGCCTTATTTTTCATGCACACTCTAACTAGCTTGTGAACACTTCGACGTCATCGTTCGTTGTACAGCCAACCCATAAAATGGGATAATGCTGACAGCTATAATTACCAACGTCAAAGAACGTTGATGTGTAAGATAGAGTTTGTATAGGAATTAATGCGTTGGTTCGAGACTGTGCTGTTTCATATTATACAGTAAACTAAATTTGTCCCAATAGTTCATGTGGAAAGCGATGCGGATAGTCGAAACGTGCACGATCGAATCGTTTTTCCGATCCGGTGATGTTTCCATTTTTTTTTTGCGTTTACAGGACGTTTCGGCAACACACATGTGTGTGTTTTGCGGATGATTGCGACTAAAATAAAGGATGCAGCTAAATTAATTATTGCATTTCAACGATTCTCATATAAATGTTAGTCACTCGTCGACCCCCAGTTTTTTCCTGCACACTCTTGCAAGTTATTTTTCCGGCAAACTCTAGCAAATTTTTGAACACTTCAGTTTTCCTACATCGAACCTATTCAAGTCGTCCAGGCAATGATGAACTGCACGGTACTAAAAACCAAATTTTTTCAAACGGTTTGTGTGGAAGGCAATGCGGAGAGTTTGAAACGTGTAAGCTCGGATCGTTTTTCCGATCTGGCGATTCTTGTCATTTAATTAAATCAGGGTGAATTGTCTCGATCTCATTATTATTCTTCGTTCTTACGTTCACGGTTGTGCACTTAGCTGGTGTGTTCGACTACAGTTAACACGCTTGCTACGAGTGTCAATACCGATAATCTTCGCTTTCGGTATTTCGCCCTCTCGACGTATTTCAAGCGCTCGTAGCTCTCAGCCACGATTATATAACGTTATCGATTTTTATGGTCTCGTCTAAATTAGCGTTTTTGCTACTCTCCTTGTCGCTTTCTATTATTAGGTTATTTTCAGCAAATTATCCCGTACCTCTCTACCACAATCCGCAACCCGAGCGGCCGCGAATTTCCGCAACCGTTTTCTCTCGTCCATGCAGTTGCGTTCTCAGTTCCGCTGTACCAAACACTTTCCGCTCTTTTGTTCGTGACATTTGTGCCGTCTTTGGTGGAGCCAAGCCTGCTCCGCTCGACTTTCGGTTTATACCGGTTTTCAATTGCGGCGGACCAAAAATTAGTATTTGGTGGAATCGAGCCCAGCTTCACTGAATTCTCTCAGTTTATACTGGTTTGTTAATTTTAGACGAAAATTGACTGGCGCCCGCTGGCTTGAAGATGCATGAACAAATGTGGACAGACGAAGATGACGTTTTTGCACTACCGATTATCTGTTCTCGAATTGTTTAGCTGAGTTACCGAAAAAATCGTCGCAATATATTACTCAATACCATCGTGTGACGTTACGATATAAAAAAATGTGGAGTGCATGTCGGATCCCAATTCACATTTAATCCCGTTTGCACAGTATTTAGTACACACATAAAAAGGTTTGGAAATATTTGGATCGATTGAAAGAAATATTTAGTTGATTGAACGAATATTTAGCCGTGTGACCGAGTATTTGGTTGAATTGACTGTTCTGTTATTGATTGTAAAAAATATTTTCTTCAATCGATCAAACATTTCCTTCGCCACCAGCAACCGCAGCTTAGTTGGTATTAAAAAACGTTTTTATCGGTGTATATGTGGATACAATATGATTGCACCAAATATTATAAGATTGTATTTGCAAGGGTCAATACAATATGCCGCGTGGCCATAGCCCCGGGATTTCCGGGTGATATGGCCAGTAAAAACATTTTATTTTTAATTTGGCATCGGAAAAATTTGTCGGACGTAATTTTTGTATTTCTGTAGTTCACTCAGACAACATAAAACATACTAAGACATGTTTTGTGCAATCCCTCTATGCTTCTCTTGGCCTAATCGACAACCATTATTACGATGACCATATCACCCATACTGTCCGGGTCATATGGCCGATCGCCAATATTTATATAGAGCTGCAATTAAATCACGCATCCAAAATATCGAGAGTTCTGAATGAAGTATTTCAGTTCGATGGTTCTAGAGTTGGCTACGACCAAAATTTAAAGGATTTTTTTTACGTTAATACTCCAATGTTCATTTTTTTTTTTTTTTTTTAAATCATGGCCATATCACCCCTTCTTGACCAGCACAAAGTTTACCATATGAATGGTAAACTTTGTAACGATGCAAAAAGTAACAGTCTTCGCATCGTCACTTGGAACGCGGTATCCTAGATTAAAATGATTATTAGATGACTCTGTACACATAAGAAATTATGCAGTCCATGTAACTTTTGGCAAGGGTATGAATTGTCAGTAGGAGCGAACAGCAACATATGCGCTTATTCTTCACATGAAGAGTGGGAGGGCATTGCGTCAGCGGCTCACGTCAAGCACAATGTACTATACGCGTACAGCATAAAGCGAGAGCACATGTACGAGCCCAGGCTAACGGGATAGATTAATATCCACATGTAACTTCATTCGCCACGCTGTCGAGCACTGCAGAACCTGCTTTTCCATCACCTCTGCGCTACCAAGTTCTCCGTTCGCCTGTGGAAAGTTGTGTATAATGCTTTGAGTGTACTCAACATTCGGATCCAAATTAAAATACCCTCAAATTCTCCAGGCATTCTGTGCATGGAATTAAATTATTGTGGCTTGAAGGATTCTGCGAAATGAATACGCCCAATAACTACGTGGGAATGAAAACGGTTCATGTTATTGAGTAATCCTTTTTAAAACGCGTAATTATAGACCGAGTTCAAAAAATGTCTTCCGACAAAAGAATTGTGAAAGTAAATTAAATTACATTGGACAATTTGAATTAATGCAATAAAAAGAAAAATGTTTGCACAAAATGGCCGTTTCAGTGCCAGTTGTTGTACAAGGTTTCTGCTGCTATGTATCGCGAGGCTGACTAACTATGGCTCCCCGATTATGTGTAGAGATTCTTTGTTTTTGTAATAATTTAACTTAACTCACATGATTTAAGTTATTTTTGCAAGTTTTCTGGTATAAGCATTTTTTAAGTACAGCGCGCATACTTTTACTTGTTTTTGGAAAAAAAATATTCGTTGTACACAACGACGAGAAAAATTTTACAATTTATCGTCCACAAACGTTCGTAAACGTCCACAATTTTTTATTTGGTAATTTTCCGATCCCACCACCCTGTTCTAGTTTTGCAAACACAAGTGCAAAATAAAATTGTTAATGAGACGGGAAATAAAAGAACAGGTATTTATATTCAAATCTTAACAGACGAGTTTGTCACTCATTTAACAAAATTGTTTTTACGAAACTTCGTATTCCGATTTTACAAAATTATTTTACGAATAAATGAATAAAAATACAATAGAGAAATTATACAAACAATTCCATGTAATTAAAAAATAGATCGGTAGTTCGGAAAATCTGAATCGTGTTGACAATCTTAATGGAATATGGTTTCATATTTGCAGAAAGTTTTAACCCCAGAGCTTGAATTTTGCTCGGGTGTAGCACGTGACATTAATTTTCAAAAAATAAAAATAAAACCTCATACAATCCCGATTACTTTTCCAATGTGCGAAACCGATGGTTAGATTATTTTTTATTAAATAGAAACATCGCTTCACGATTCGAAAGTAAAAGATCCTTTTTCTCCGGAGACTTGAAATTTGTAAACAAATTACTGACTTCTCAGCTATCGACCAAGATCCGTTAATCCGTTTGGTCAAGCCGTTTCGCTTCTTTGCTAAATATTGAACAAGTTCAATCACATTTAGGCAAAACTCTATCCTCAATGAGTACGACGTCTGAGTTATACATACAACAGGTTCCGACAATTTATATCGATTGTTGCCTCTCAACCGGCGAGACTTCTGCACCCAGAACAATAATTTTTTTGATGTCCACCGTTTATTTGGTTTAAGTAAAATATTTATTTGATTTAAATAAATATTTATTTAGAACAAATAAACATTTTACTTAAACCAAATAATCGGTGACCGTCAAATAAATTATTTTTCTGGGTGTGAATTGTGTTAAATAATACTTCTAGGCATAAAAATAATACTTCTGGACGTTTTTATCATTTAACACGTTCTCTGTTCCACGGCTACGTGACTTGTGCTTTTCGAACGATTACCCGGCGTTCGACAAAATAACGAATTGACCATAATTTATCGAATCACGCAATCCCCGAAAATTCCGGTCGGCACACAGTGAAAAAGTTTGTACTTTTTACTACAATTTATTGTCCACAAATGTCCACGATTATCTATTTGTTAATTTTTCGATTGCGCCATCTGGTTCGAATTTTCAAAAAAAAAGTACAAATAAAAATTGTTAATGACACGGGAAATATAAGGGCAGGTTTGTATATTCAAACCTTAACAAGCGAGTTTGTCACTTATTAAACAAAATAATTTTTACGAAACTTCGTATTCCGATTTTACGAAATTATTTCTTACTGTGCATGCACAACTTGTACGGGTATTCATGGCTATACGTTATATGTATATACAACACATGTACATGTCGCTGTAAAAAAAATGCCTTTGAAAATTAATTAACGGTATTGGAATCTTTTTCAATAAGCTGTTTCTCAAATCCCACACGTGCGTTGCTATTTTACAGTAAAATTTTAATTTTCATTGAAGTTTTTAATAAATTTCATGCTAAAAATTTGTAATTTTAACATCTGGTATTTTAATAAAAAAAAAAGAAAAGTACAAGTTGATTTAATGCAAGTAATATGAGCAGATTTCAGCGTCCCGGTGGATTAAATTTACAATTTATTTCTACAGCGCATATGCATCATATATGTAACAAATACATATGCAGAAGTAACAAGTACATCGGAGCGGAGCCACTCAATCGGCCCGACGGCAGCGGGAGCGCGCTTATGTTCCCATTCTCATGCTCTCACCCACTACGGGATAGCTAATTGATCAACGAATGTGCTTTCGTAGGTAGAATAGCCGAGTGAACGTGTAGCGACGAACACGGGATCGATGCAGTGTGCCGTTTCGGCCACACAGCTTATCGAGCGTTCGGCATCCAACACGGCATTTCTGGTCGCCTCTCATTCCGCACCACATTTTTTGTTACAAATCTCTGCGCGTGTTATGAGCTTTCTTTTTTTTTAACGTAGAAAAGCCACGGTGCAGATTAAACAATGCAAACGCGGCTTTCGCTGCAGCTGCACGAAAAACATGCCGCGCCGTGCATTATCGCATCACGCGTTATGAGAATGGGAAATGTTTTTCCAATGCACAATTTCGGTACAATTGCAGTTAACGAACCGTCGAGTAAACCGGCGATGAAAGGACCGTTGTCCACTTGATTGTTTGCATGGCCAAACACCCCTTAAAACGCGACCCCGTTCGCCGGCTAATGTGGACCATCAATGTTGACCCTCGGACGCGGCGCGTTAAAATTGTTCCATTTACTTTGCCTCGCAGGACGATATTTTTGTTCCGGGCGCGTTCATGAGCGACAATGAGAAAAAGCTGCCGCTCCGTGCCGACGGTGTTCGCCGGGTCAACGAGTTCAACGTCCCCCCGTTAATTTCTCATCTGCTGGAATGTGTATACTGATTTTTTTCTCTCGTCTTCCCAGCTCGTCAATACGAAAATTAAAAAAGTCTCGCTTCCCGCACTTTCCCTTCGTTTTAATTCTAACAGGGGTTTCGGGATAAGAACTCTTGTACCGTGTTTTGTATTACCGTGGATAAAAATTCAGCCTGGGAACGTTGCGCCGAGTTTTTCGATACTGCACTCCTATGCTTTTATATTCCCAGATGTTTTCTTCGTGTTTTTAAAAAATTTTATTGTCATTTAGGTAAGCACGGTTTTTCCAATGACGTTGTTCTGTTGCTGCGCCGTGCAGACTCTTGTCACTTCGGGATCCGTTTGAGCATGAGAAAAACAAAACGTCTGCCACTGACAGGAAACACTGTTCCACTATCACGATATTTTGTACTGGGTACGAGCCCGGAGATTTTGTACGCCAGCGGGTGGGCTGCCAGTGGAGCGAGAAACGCGAGAGCAGCCATAGGAGGCTGAGCGGCTCCGAGAAAAGCTCCGTACTCGCTCGGCGCGGTGCGAGAACTCGCCTGAAACGAGCCTTCTCCTATGCGATCCAATCGCCCTCCGCCCCCATACTCTCATGCGCCCATCCGTACTGGCAGCACACTGAATCTTCGGGGTATACGGGGAGGCTGCGCGCAGGAGCGGACCCGCTGATAACGGCGCCCCACGAAAACCGGTGCGAGTGAGAAGAAAATTGAGAACGTGCGGATGAGAATACATTTTTTTTTACGATGTTTATTTTGTGAAACAATATGGAATAATTTTACGTAACAATGTTGAATTATTTTAGGTAACAGTAATGAATTGTTTTAGGTAAGAATATTGAATTATTTTAGGTAAGAATAATGAATTATTGTAGGTAAGAATATTGAATTGTTTTAAGTAAAAATATTTAATTATTTTAAGAAACTTCATACGATCCTTCTTCTGTTAAAACAAAATAGTTCGAAAATGTACGTAATGTACTGCAATCGTCACTTTCAGCATATGCCCTCGAAACAAAACTGGGAAAGCATGAAATTCGAGATTTTCACGTCGCTTCCTCGCGCAATGTACTTTTGTGTACAAAGCTTCTGGGCAAAAGCATTTCCGTGATTATTTGGCTTGCTCGTAGAAGCTTTGTTAGTGAAAGAATATAATCATGTATTTATATTTCTCAATTTTCAACCAGTCCAACAACCCTACTTTTTGTGGATTAAAAGAAGAACTCTATTTTAATATTCGGAACATTCGTTTGGTAACCGTGGGAGAACTATTGTTCACCACGTCCGGCCCTATCGATTGAACCTTTATTTATTTATTTATTTATTTATTTATTTATTTATTTATTTATTTATTTATTTATTTATTTATTTATTTATTTATTTATTTATTTATTTATTTATTTATTTATTTATTTATTTATTTATTTATTTATTTATTTATTTATTTATTTATTTATTTATTTATTTATTTATTTATTTATTTATTTATTTATTTATTTATTTATTTTACAGCAACAAGTAAGACAACGTTTTGAAGTCCTTCCCATCTTCCCAAAAAAAAATGCACGCTATCGTGACTTTTTCCAATACTTTTTTTTACTCGATCGATATGTACAAATGAGAAAAAGGAGCATAGTATTCTTCTAAAAGACGCCTGTACTATTTTCGTGCCCTCTCGTGTACTATTAGACGATGCAAAAAGAAGTTCACACTATAAGTTCCATTGCAGAAAACTTTTACGTTTAGAAATGGAGGAAGTGGAAAAGTAAGAAGAAGAATCGATCGTGAAACATCGTTGTAATTTTTTTTTTCGTCTCAGGTATGAGGATGTTCAAAAGACCTATTGTAGTTTGCGAAGGTCTTTCGAGAGACTCGTAAGGGCAGTCGATCCGGCTGTTAATGTCCCACTCTTCCTCGTTTTTTCAATCAAGCATGTAGGTCAGGCATTGACTTCCAGACCAAGAAACATGTGTTTATACTCAGCTGCTATATATTTTTTATTTTCTTGCACAATGTGTATATGGAGTATTCCCTACCATTTCGACCTGGGTCTGACGGTTCACTTCTTGGATTGGATCCGTGATTTTTCATATGATTGAATTAACTCCCAAAAGGCCTTAGAATTGTTATTAGATTTTTTTAAGTGAAAATAAATCGATTATGGCTAATCGCCTGATCATTTTTCTATGCAAAACTGCATTTTTAAAAAATGTTTTCAGATTTTTAAAAAGAGATTTTTGTAGCTCAATAAAAAAATGTTAATATTAGAGGCCACGTACAAATAACTTACACTTTTTTTCATATTGTGATCAATAATTTCATTTCTTTTTAATCATAACTAATTACAAACAATTTGAAAAAATCTAATAAAAAATCTGAAGGTTTTTGAGAGTAGCGTTAGTCATATAAAAAATCGCTGGCCCAAACCAATATGTGAGGAACCAGACCCAGGTCGAAATTTTCGGGAATACTCCATTCGGGAATACCACATATGATTAAATTTTTTAAATTACATCTACTACATATGACTTTATTTTTGTGGGAATACCTGGTACCGTAAATCATTTTAACTCACGATCTATATTATATGATTCAATGTTTTTTTTAACTGGTCCCTTTTTAATTTGTTCAAACCTTCCGAATATTTGTATGGATATTGTACGGTGTTGGCCAATGATTGCATGAACCTGAAAGGCTCGTTTCATTATTACGACTTACTTGGCCGACAATACACACATTATTTCCTGAAAGCGATGAGCTATCGATAACATTAAACATCCAAGTTGAAAAAAAAAAAAACAAGTAAACATCCACCGAATGCATGAAAATAGTGTGTGAAAGCTTGTATTGACTTTAAAATCGTTGCCCGATGGTGTCCGGTGATGAAGCGGATAAGCGAGATGGAGAATGGCGAAAAGAGTGTGTGAGTCAGAGGGGTTGAGTTGATACACAGCGAACGAGAGTGTAAGAGAGGGATATGAACGACGACCATCACGGCTCCGGCGCGGCGGGCAAATTTTTTTCCTCCTACATTCGCGACAGACGAGCGTCCGCATGACAAAACTCAACGACGGATAGACGTGCGCGTACCGGCCAGTGCTGTTCTGCTTGCTGAGAAACTGAGCAAGAAATCACCGAAATGCTTGAATGTAGTATCAATCGCACACACAGGTATGTTATGTGTACTCATGTCACGTCATACATAGGGGAGAGCGGGGCAAAATGGCACAGCGGAGCAAAATAGCACGGCGGGGCAAAATGGCACAGCGGGGCAAAATGGCACAGCGGGGCAAAATGGCACAGCGGGGCAAAATGGCACAGCGGGGCAAAATGGCACAGCGGGGCAAAATGGGATAACGAGACAAAACGCAATTTTCCAATAGCTCTTGGATCGTGGCGATAGTGGTCCGTGGGGCAAAACGGGCATGAAAATCTGGATGTATTGTTAGGACAAAATGGGGAACTCAAAAATTATTGGAAAATTGAGTTTTCCCCTCACTGTCCCGTTTTGACCCACTGTAAATCGTACACACAGGTATGTTATGTGTACGCATGTCACGTCATACATAGGGGAGAGCGGGGCGAAATCGTACAGCGGGGTTAAACGGGATAAGGAGACAAAACGCAATTTTCCAATAACTTTTGGACGGTGGCGACGGAGGTCTGTGGGGCAAAACGGGTTTGAAAATCCGGATGTATTGTTGGGACGAAATGGGGAACCCAAAAATTATTGGAAAATTGAGTTTTGCCCTCACTGTCCCGTTTTGCCCCACTGTCCCATTTTCGCCCCGCTCGCCCCTACTGTCTTCGATATGCGAATACAGCCTGCAGCAGTCCCACATACGTACTGGAATATGCAGAAGACGCTAGTGAGGACTGAATACAGTCCGTGATTTCTCCGCGTGGTCGGTGAGAGACACACAAGTATTGGTCTTTGTATAACGTAGGTACATATACGTAGGACATATACGTAGGTATATGTATAATGTATAAGAACGCCACCTGATCCGCGTGTGCAGTCTCCCGTGAGAGACAGGAAAGTCAAGAGAGTTTCTTCAAAATTTTAGTTACGGCAAACTTTCGGAAACTCCTGGAATCCTTCTACGACCCGATGATATCACTGCGTTCTTCGTCCTCGCCCAACAATCCAGATACATAGGTTTATGTACCCTACTGTCTTCCGCTGATGGTAAATAGATATGGAATAATACCGGGGTGAAATATATATGTGGTACTGTTATGAGAATTATTCATTCTTGACCTTAAAGAAACTGTTGAACTACGCGGTTGATAATAGGTGCCTGTGATACAACTGTGAGCGTGAGCTTTTCACTGAATAAAAATTCGCTCGCTGGCCGCCAATGAAACAATTTTTTATTTCAATTCTACTTTCGATTCGTACAATTCCATATGATCTCGAAACAGCAATGGCAAGACTGTTAAGGTGACATATTACCGTTCCATTCCCGCATGGAATTATCAAAATTGAATGTAGAATTGAAAATTGTAACAATTGAATGTAGAATTGAAAATTGTAACAATTGAATGTAGAATTGAAAATTGTAACAATTGAATGTAGAATTGAAAATTGTAACAATTGAATGTAGAATTGAAAATTGTAACAATTGAATGTAGAATTGAAAATTGTAACAATTGAATGTAGAATTGAAATAATAATTTTTTTCTTTGGCAGCCCGCAAGCGAATTTTACTCGAGGCATTGATTTTTTTTTCAGTGTATAATTCTGAATACGATCGATCACTTTCATATCGCAGCGAAATTCGTGAAAACCAAGCTTCGAGCATCCCGTCAGAATATAAAACAAGTAAACTGCGCCCGGGCAGCACTCACGGACTCAACAAAAAAAAATCACTATGCGATACTGTTGTATGCATGAGCGTTTCAATCCTCGATTGGTGAGTATTGTGTAACGGGCATTCCCTTTCATCATCAAAACTGACACGCACGAACATTCACATAAAGCTTTCCACGGATTATATTTCCCGAAGCTTAGGCTTCGATTTTTTTCACTCCAAAGTCCGCAGAGTAATAGCTAACAGATGAATTGACCGAATGAATTGCAATGATTCCGAAATGAAATGGCAGTGAATACTGTTAGGGCTGAATGGAAAGGTTCGGCGTTGAAATTCAGTTTAATCAAGTTCAATCAAATTCGAACATAAGCTTAGACCAAGTTACATTTTAATTTAAGTTCAAACGCAATAAATTCAATTTGATTTCGTACTCATACTCACTAAATTCCCATGGTAGGTACAAACTTAAAGTCGCCCTGACACTTAGAATTGCGTTCAATCTTAACTGCGATGATTGTGAAATGCAATGGCAATGAATAATTCTGTCAGAGCTGAATGGAGAGGTTCGGGCATGAAATTAACTTTAATCAAGTTCAATAAAATTCGAACATAAGCTTAGACCAACTCAGATTTGAATTTAAGTTCAAACGCAATCAAATTGCATTTCCTATCGTGCTTCTACTCGCTAAATTCCCATGGTAGGTCCAAACTTAAAGTCGCCCTAACACTCCGAATTTCGTTCAAGCTTAACTTTCGACCGAACCTCACACGTAAGTTTAATCACCAGTTGACGTTAACGTCTCCGCCATAAACGCGTGATTGACGTATTTAATGCCAGTATCGATAACCCAACCGTCAAATCGTCAATGAATTACGCCAATGAACCACGTCAAGGAATTACACAATTCCATAAATTGCCATTCGCCACAACAGTTCCTCAACAACCACGAGCGATTGAATTCCTGGTTATTCCCTTCCGACACATACCGTCCTACACGTTGTACTCCATAGAAACTTGCAAAGGCTCTTTCGCTCGCGCCAGTCAATACGTATGGTGCTGTGAACCGATTCCGGCAATAAAGGAACGCAAAAAATAAGGCAAGAAAAAAAAAAAAAAAAAAAATTGCGAACCTCTTAGCTCTCAGTAGATCGCGAGTGCTCTTGAAGCATCTACAGTGCTGCTGCCGGTGGCACTGGTGTTGCTTGTTCTCGTTTCGAGTGTACACACGAGGGGAACCTCGCCTCGGCATCAGCCACTAACGACGATGACGACGAGAAGTTTGCTGTCGCGATCCGACCACGTAGCCAAAGAAGAAAGAAGTTTATAAATATTTTCTCGCTTCGGCGAAGCAGCTCTCTGCCGTTCGCCCCCGCCTTGCCCGCCCCGTGGGTTTTTGTATCCGGGAATAAGAAAATAGACTCTGCGGTGAGAGGCTGGTCGCGCCTGCGATTATACGACGACGATGACGTCGGCGAGGCTCACGAGGGAGCGTAGCGTTACATCCCCGAGAGCAGCAGCAACAGCGGTAGCCGTGGAAGCCACTCGTCGGTCAAGCGACCCTTCTTACTCGGCTTCGTCACGCCTACTCATGCTCATGCCCGTCCACGAACCTCGGCACAGGGAGGCTCACCGGGGGCTCTGTCGAAGAGAATTTTTGAATATACGAGGCACTATGCGGTCGCTTGCGTTATCTATGCCTGCGGCGGTGTCGCTGCGCGAGGGACTTTTTTTGCGAGTCCATTCTAAGTTAGTATCCGATTTTTTCGGGCCCCATCCTACCTTTGTAAATTCCCTGGTCTTCTTTACTTGTCCTCTCCTTGCAGTCTTTTTTGTCATTCACTGTAGATGGTTAATTTATGAGCATTCGGTGGCGGTCTCAGTGAGCTTGTATGTAAACCTAGGAATGCGTAGTCGATAGCAACGTTAACGTCATACTCGGGAAAAATGGTACAAGACATTTTTATTTTCTGAATTTTCGAAACCCTTTTCGAAATCGCGAGGGACTTTTTTGCGAGTCCATTCTAAGTTAGTATCCGATTTTTTCAGGCCCCGTCCTACCTTTGTACGTTCCCTGGTCTTCTTTACTTATCCTCTCCTTGCAGGCTTTTTTATCATTCACTGTAGATGGTTAATTTATGAGCACTCGGTGGCGGTCTCAGTGAGCTTATATGTAAACCTAGGAATGCGTAGTCGGTAGCAACGTTAACGTCGTACTCGGGAAAAATAGTACAAGACATTTTTATTTTCTGAATTTTCGAATCAGCTTGTATTTAAACCTAGGAATGCGTAGTCGGCAGCAATGTTAACGTCGTACTCGAGAGAGAGTACAAGACATTTTTATTTTCTGAATTTTCATCCGTGGTCTGGCAGACCAACCAGAGTGCACAGTAAAAAAATTGTTCTTTTTGCAACAACTTATTGTCCACAAAAGTCTATAATTTTTTATTTGTGAATTTTCTAGTTTTAGAAACATAAGTACAAACTAAAATTGTCAATGACACGGGAAATCAAAGGACAGGTTCGTATATTCAAATAAGTGACAAATTTGTCTTTTATTTGACGAAATAATTTTTACGAAATTTCGAACTCCGATTTTACGAAATTATTTTTTACACAATTAACAATTTTACACAATTGTTAAATCGTTATGAGCATATAGATAAATCCTGACCTTCGTTCACAGTACGAACGCGATCTTTACAATTGTTATACTGTATTGTATAGATTTTTGTAGGGTCCCATGTAGTCCCACCAATAACCCCATTTTACCCCACTCACCACCACCGCCACCATCCAAAAGTTAATGGGAAATCGCGTTTTGCCACGTCATCCCGTTGTAACCCACTATCCCATTTTGCTCCACTCTCCCCTATACTGTTTTGTATTCTATTGCTCTCGTATTCTCACCCAATCATCCGTAGCTTTGCATAGAAAAATAATGCAGTCGAAAAGCCGTGAATATGACCCGAACTAATCAGAGTAGGTGATATTAAAAATTATTTCTTTCCTTACTCTTACATGTATATTTTTTAATCAACTTGGTTGGAGATTTAAACATTTTTTCATTACAGAAATAAATGTCTCATTGTTTTCACCCACAGGAACGTGAAGCTCGTTGAGGTCGATATCGGCCGTGGTAGGCTTGAGGGGAAATCGTTAGTCGAGTTGCTGTTTCGCGTTCACCCATTACGAGTTCCACCGGGTAACCCAGCTTGGCTCTTGGTTACCCGAGTAATGCAGCTTGCAATAGAATACTTTGTGTAATAGTTCTCGATTGTCCCGAGCAGCTCAAGTTCGTGCGCATCGTGGTATCGAAACATCAGCAGCGAAGGGAGTGAGAACGACGTGATCTACACTTCGGTGCATGTATTATATTATATCGTCTACTGGCATAGTTGATTATCCTCGTCATGTAAAATGAGTAACCAGAGAGAATGCATCTAGTTATGCGGCGCTCCTGGTAATATAACATGCGCAGTCGGAGATGATTGCAAATGCACGAATATTCTGTATTACGTGTAATGCATCAAAAACATGCACCACGATATTTCGCCTACTCGTGAGACATAGAATAATCTTGTCGATAAATGATAATGTATATCAAGAGGTCAAGCTAGCGTCTCGACGCCAGGTACTTACAAAATCCGAGTGTACTTAATAAATGCCGAAAGTTAAATCTTTCGATCGACGATTGTCGAAAACTAAGCTCAGGATTGGAATGTTGACAACACATTCTTTACATACACTGTAAAAATAAATTGTAAATGTAATGTACTGGAACTTGAAATTTGCTTACATTACGTACATTAATTGAACATTAATGTATTTTTTTTTTGTAAAGTAAAAATACCTGATATTAAAATTACAAATACTTTGCCTGAAATTTAAGAAAATTTTAATTATCAATAACAATTTTACTACAAAATTGCAGCGCACATGTTTGAAATTTAAGAAACAATTTTCGCAGTCTAAAAAATCACCACCAAACCCAGAAAAAAAATTTATTTGTCGGCCACCGTTTATTTAGTTTAAGTAAAATATTTATTTGAATTAAGTAAACTGTTACTCAAACGACATAAATATTGATTGAAATCAAATAAATATTTTACTTAAGGCAAATAAACGGTGGCCGTCAAATAAATTATTTTTCTAGGTGCAAATCACTTCGACTTGCCATAATTGGGAACTCAGCTTTGCAGTGCGCCTCGTTGGGCGCAAATTTCTCTGGCCGATGCTGATCTATCGACGTCGCCCTCAACAATATTGACAGCTACACGGCTGCAACGATATCATCTGACAGATGGCCGCATGTCGACTCAGCGGCTAAAACATCGCGAACTCCGGCTGCATCAATCGTAATTGTAAAAGCGAACGCCGCGTTCCTCGGTTGAGAGGAGTTGGCGAAAAGTTAGAGAACGCACGGTGCGAAAACGTACATGTACTAACGAAGCCAGAGCCTTGTCTTTGTCGCCTTCCGTTCGTTCCATGTACGTTGAATGTTGACACTATCCTGAGGCAACCATGCAATCCGATCCAATCAGTATCTGACTCTCGGTCTCCCTCCAGAAGCAACTATCTGATCCTTGCCAGCTCGTCGACTCGGTGCATCCTCCAAGCCGGCACATTGCTGTAGCGAATCGCCAAATGAACGTTATTCCGCTGGACCGCATCGTCGTCTAAGCCATAGCAAACTATTTGGCTTTACACGTGTGGATGCGTGGTCCAAATCCGCCAGCCCCAACATTAGCGTTTACCATGCATGCCCCGCCTGCTCCCATCGAAGCAAACGGACATACATTCGCAACAGCCGGACAGCAAAACCACAGTTATAAATTCGGATCTCGAGGACGCGTTGTAAAAATACAAGCTCGCGTTGCCCTCGCGGAAAAAGTTGAGCGAGCGTTGATTTTCCACACAGGCGAAGACGTGCCGTCTCTTCTTCTGCGGTTAAATTTCTGATAAATTGCAGGAGTGTTTGGAATCACTGAGACGTGAATGCCAGTTCTGTCGTCGCGAGGAACAAGGAGGCGAGGAACGAAGAAAAAGGAAGATAACCAGGAACCAAGAGGAAGGGATGGAAGGGGTGGGAAGAGAGCTATCCCGCTGCGGCATCGGACATTCGAGATCCCGAAGTCGACGATGAACTCCATTTTTCAGAATTAAGATGAGATATGTACGAAGAGCTCGAGCCGTTAGGAGAAGCTGCATAAGAGTCGACGGGACCTTTAGGCGGGTGGTTGGTTGGTTGGGAACGGAGGCCGGCGCGGGGAAACCGGGCGAACGCGCAGTGGCGGAAACTAGAACGATTTTAATTTGCATATTTTCCGGACGCCCAGGTAACTCGGCCAGGAAGCACGTTAAAGTATTATATAACACGAGTGCGATGAAGGCGGCAAACTTTTACGAATAGATGGGTTCGGAAAGAGAGATTGCACAAACGGCAGCGAAGATGATGAAACAAAAAGGAACGAACACTCCGTACATTTTGAATGTTTTCCACTTGAGGGTTTAATGGAAACCTTGTGCTGATAAGCCTTGGCGCCCTCAAAGGCCTCCTTCTTCGTTCCGATGAACGATGAGTAGTTTCTTTCCCGTTTATCAATTCGTAATCGGTTTTGTTGCCAGCAATTGCGAGGGTTCGTCGATAATATGATATTTCCGTAATAGCTCTTTGACCCTTGAAGAAATATAAATTGCAAGCAAGTACCGCTTGCAATTATGTTTTTGTAACACGTGCATAAAAAATCTCTTGCGCCGCTTTTAGTGCGATACGCAGAAAACACCTTGTTACTTTTCTCACACTTTTTTCAGTCTTATAGTTTTTTCACACACTTTACAAGCACCCAAAGGGTCACTTCTGCATTAGTTATAAAATAATGGTTTATGATACAAGTACGGAAAAGCATACTGTTGACGAAGTTGGCCGCACGAGTCGGATGCGAGAACTTCGGTACGAGCTGATGGCAAGTGTCTACCAGCTTCATACTCTTCATCGAGATCCAATTTTTATACCTGCATCGTATATTCCTTTTCACATTTACATGCACGAAAGGGGGAACTTTTGTTGCATGTGTTACAAAGTAGTACTTCGGGATAAAAAGCGCCACATTCGCCACGCGTTACAGGCACAAAAAGTGGGACTTATTGTGCATGTGTTACAAAATAGTAGGGTCCTACTGTAATTTGGCCTGAATTGACCGCCACATTGGCATCATTTCCGGCACAACGGACTACATGAAAGCGATATAGGGGTGTCCAGACTCGTGTATAAGAACGTGGTCTTTGGTACCCGAGTAGAAATTTCCACGCGTTACATCGGGCCCTGATAAGGTCCTGAAAAGCCCTTATCAGGACCCTATCAGGGCCCGATGTAACGCTCGGAAATTTCTACTCGGGTAGTCGATTTTAGGCACCAAACCAATCGGTCGCTACGATCGATTGGTAGTCGAATCAGCGGTCGGCAGTGGCGATAGGGTGCACGACAAGATTTCTGTTCCATGTTGTGTGCAGGCGATAGAACATTTATATTTACACGACACTCCGACTTTTAACGTATTGGGCATGCGCGGACTTAACAACAAGCATAATTGGGCCTGAGTTGGCCGCCATATTGGCTTCAACGGACTGCATGCGGACGGTATGGAAGTGCGACTTGTCTACAAGAACGTGCAAAAACGCTTCGCTAACGAAGGCGACCCCTGCCACTAGAGTTTCCAGACCTGTGTACAAAACCGTACCAGACAATGCTCAGACATTCGATGCAATTATCCGTCAGTTCTAAGCCGAGAAGCCGTATGTCGAGTACCGTTAGAGCGGAAATCAAGTTATCTTCTCGAGCAACGAAGAGTCCTCCGACGCGTCAGCGGTCGAGCGAGCAGAAATGCGAACAGCCACGACCTTACCGACCGATGTTACACTATCTTTCTTATCGACGAACTTTGTCGATACGAACAACGTCGGAAGCGTCTCCGAGATGGCGGCGCCGAATCTCAACTGGCCGAGCGATATCGGGTGACCGATATATGAAAAAAGTAGACTAAAGGGGTAGGCTAAGGAACCAGTGTTAAAGAATATTAAAGGGCAAGAGTGTAGCGTAGGAGTGAAAAGCCTGAACGCGACGGCTTACGTTTGGAGGGTTAGGCTATAATTATTTACGAGCTTGATGACGGGTTCGATGATGAGATTGGATGGATGAGCGATTGGGGATTCGATATTAAAGGGTGGGACATCTTTTTTTCAGGAAATCGAAGAACGAATTAGGGGATGAACGTCGAAACTAGGGCAAGCCTAGAAAATTGGGTTTTAATCTTTAGACTCAAATTCACAGGGACAAAATGAAGAATCTGTTACTTTTTTCTGGAGATTATTACCCTTGAGTTATAGTGATTCGAACGCATTCTGCAAAAGTGGAGAATATATTTTCTATCGGGACGTTTCTTGCCGTGTCACCAAGGGCATATCTGAAGAGCTATAAAATAGATTGAAGTAGTTACGACTCTTATGCTTGCCATATGATTCGATATTTCAGGGTGGAACATTTTTTTCAGGAAATCGAAGAACGAATTAGGGGATGAACGTCGAAACTAGGGTAAGCCTAGAAAAGTGGGTTTTAATCTTTAGACTCAAATTCACAGGGACAAAATGAAGAATCTGTTACATTTTTTTTCTGGAGATTATTACACTTGAGTTATAGTGATTCGAACGCATTCTGCAAAAGTGGAGAATATATTTTCTATCGGGACGTTTCTTGCCGTGTCACCAAGGGCATATCTGAAGAGCTATAAAATAGATTGAAGTAGTTACGACTCTTATGCTTGCCATATGATTCGATATTTCAGGGTGGGACATTTTTTTCAGGAAATCGAAGAACGAATTAGGGGATGAACGTCGAAACTAGGGCAAGCCTAGAAAAGTGGGTTTTAATCTTTAGACTCAAATTCACAGGGACAAAATGAAGAATCTGTTACTTTTTTTCTGGAGATTATTACCCTTAAGTTGTAGTGATTCGAACGCATTCTGCAAAAGTGGAAAATATATTTTCTATCGGGACGTTTCGTGACGTGTCGCCCAGGGCATATCTGAAGAGCTATAAAATAGATTGAAGTAGTTACGACTCTTATGCTTGCCATATGATTCGATATTACAGGGTGGGACATTTTTTCAGGAAATCGAAGAATGAATTAGGGGATGAACGTCGAAAATAGGGCAAGTCTAGAAAATTGGGTTTCAATCTTTAGACTCAAATTCACAGGGACAAAATGAACAATCAGTTAGGGTAAAAGTGGGGAATATGGCCCGGTCCATATATCATTGATTTACGTGTTAATCGAGGTGGGCCATATTCACCACTTTTAGCCTACATTTTTTTTCTGGAGATTATTATCCTTAAGTTATAGTGATTCGAACGTATTCTGCAAAAGTGGAGAATATATTTTCTATCGGAACGTTTCTTGCCGTGTGACCAAGGGCATATCTGAAGAGCTATAAAATATATTGAAGTAGTTGAGACTCTTATGCTTGCCAGCACGTGAAGGGGAACACGTTGGGCAGACGTTGAACATTTGTGACGTGGGATAGGAAAGAAAGCTGAGGCAGAAGGCGGAGTAGGTCATACAGAGAACCGGAAGTGATAGCTGATTTCGCTACAGCATCGACCCTTTCGCTCCTCATAATCCCTACACCGGCAGGAAACTCGGCAAGATGGGTGGCAGGATTTTTAACCGAAAAAGGGGAGTCTCATGAATATGAGTTCATATATTGTCGATTTTTTTTTTTTATATAAATGATCTTGGGAAAAAAAATTGTTAGGCGGTTTGTTAAAAAAACTGAGAAATATTGACGGCTTTTTCAACAGCCATAATCGGATAACTCAGAGGCGATTACGAGAATCTGTTAAGCTTCTCTTCTCCTCGCTTTTTGTTTTTTCTCTGTTTTTCTTTGAGTGAGTTTTCGAGATTTCTCTTTTCTTGGTTTTCAGTTTGTTTCTTCTTTCCCTACCCAAAGGTCGAAACTTTCTCTCCTCAACGTATCCGAATGTATAAGTTCCGAATTGAAATATGTCTTTGACGTTGTCGTTCAGTAAACAATATTTTATATACACGTAACATTTTTTTTTTTTTACAAACATCCAGAAAAATTTACAGCGACATTAAAGTTGTCGCATTAAACAAAAAAAATTTTTTTTATTTTTTTCTGCAGAAAATATACTTTCTAATAAATTAAAAAACAAAAACGCACATTGCATTGAATAGTTGGTGATAATAACTACACATTTTTGCTCGACCTTCTTCCTCCACGATTTACAGTTTACAAAAAAAAAAAAAAAATAATATCCTGAGCCAGTGAATAAAAAATCCAGAAAAAAATTCCCAGAAGCTACGTTCGAGTACCCCACCAATGTCTCCACCGCCGAAAGCCAACCGAAATCAAGAGAAAAAAACTCAATAACTCCTCACGGCAGTGCCGCAAGCCCTCCTAATTGATCCAAGCCCAACAAATCCGCAGCCCCACGACCAGCAAATCACTAAAAAAAATGCCGGCGATAGCGTCTTCGAGGGTGGAAAAAAACGGTCTCCAAGCCGTGGGTGACCGTGCAAGACACGGTTGCGATCGGAGTGCCGGAGGTGATAGCCGAGGACGGGCGGGCGCATAGTTGGACGTTAACGAGTGGTTGCTGTGGTCAAGAATTGAACTCGACTTGGGAGAATCAGGTGACACCCAGTGGCTCTCGTGATGCAGAATCCTTATACCTATACCTGCCTCACAGCCGCCTATGCACACCCACCATCCATACACATATATCCACAAAACATACACATGCATCCGTGGCATTCTGGAGTAGAGTTGTAGAGTTCACTCTCCGATATCGAGCGGGTGGCTTGGAGCGGGGCGCTCGGTTGGTTGCGCGCGCGCGCCGGCGTTTTGACTCCCTCCGTCTCACTCGGTCGCCCGAGCGTTCGCCCTCCTTCCTCCTCTCAATATTCTCGTTCGTTCTCTTTTCCACTCCACACCACGTTTTCCCCGTCGGTCCCGGTAGATGGCGGTGCGAGAAAGAGAACTATATGGAAACGGGACATGCCAGATGAAAAAGAGGGCTAGCGTGATAGGACGCGTGCGTAGTCCGGAATAGTATCCGCGCGAGAGGGCCGAGGGTGAGACCGCGAAGAGTGAAAGAGACGGAAACAAACGGGCCTCCCCCAGTCGTTCGGGGTAGAGACTGGTGAGGGTGGCGAGGACGACGGTAGTAACGCAATAGGTGTCCCAGTGTGCAGCGGGCGGGCATCGCGGCGGGGCCGCCGTTCTGCTGCTCCTCTGTATGTGTGTGTGTGTGTGTGTACCAACCATCGTTCTGGACTTTACATGCAACCAACGGCACAATCGAAGGCGTACATCGTGCAAAGCTAAGCAACGCGGCGGAATTTTAACGACTCCGACGCAACAACACGCGCCGTCATCGGGGAAAGTTAGTGCGGAGGTCGGCGGAATAGAAAGAGCCATTCAGGTGTATTATCGCGAGTACGTGAAATACAAAAAAAATAATTTTTAATTGGAAGAGATATCCGGAGAGACGGAGATTGTCGATTATCAAATGATCGAGCGAAAGAAAGGGAGGCAATAAAATTTTATTGAAAAGAGGAATCGAGCGAGGGAAGGTGGGTGAGACCAAGAGAAGTGGAGAGGAAGCTCCGAGGAGGCAGACGAGAAAAAGAGAAGCGGCCCGAAGACGACGGGCTTGACTCAGAGCTAACATATACCTACCCGGAAAGGAGTGACCTAGGTGCTCTTTCGCCCGTCCCACACCAAGCAAATAATAATAATACTAATAATAATAATTAAAAGAAAGGAGTAGTTATAAAAATTAAAAAAATAAATAAAAAATTAATGATTAAAGATAATTATAAAGATAACAATAATTGAAATAATAATAACAATAGAGAGAAAAGGTAACCGTCGCGATATCCGAGTAGGGAGTAAGATCGTGGACGGGAGGCGCGGGGGGATGGCACATAATTGGCAAAATCTTTGATACGTGACTGGGGGGTTTACTCGGTGGACGTTCGATCTGAGGGTTTCGGGGGCGGCGGTGGCGGCTCGACGAAGGCCCGAAGAGAGCGAATCGGCGGGTGCGGGTGGCAGGACGGGAACGTCGTTGGTTCCCGTTGAGCCTGGTGAGGACAACCGGAGCGTTGTCTGCCAGGTGGGAAAGGTGGTTCGCGCCGGAGGAGGAGGAGAAACCAAAGCGGAAAGATGACGATGCTGAGGTGGACGGGGAGGACGAGTTCCGCGGAGGAACGCGGTGGATGCAGCGGTCCCGGAAGTGGCGACTGGTACAGCCGCGTACACCTCGCCCGGGGCCTCGTGACGAGCCTCGTCGTCCTGCTCGCGCTCTTAACCTCGTCGACGAGGGGCCACAGGCCATCGCCGAACAATCCGTCGCTCATGCCGGGAATCAGCACCCCATCGCCCGTGTCACCGAGCGTGCAATTCGGCACGTCGCCGAATTCGAGCACATCGGCGGTGTCGATCGGCAACAACAACGGGGCGATTCACGGCGCCGAGGAGGACGGTTACAACAGCACGTTACATCATCATCATCACAGCAAAGTGCCGGACAACGAGACGGTGGAGAAGGCGCCGCTGTTTCCACGGGATCTCTTCTCGATTGAGGAGCGAAGACGCGGCGCCATAATACTTCACGTACTCGGTGTTGTTTACATGTTCGTCGCGCTGGCGATCGTTTGCGACGAATTTTTCGTACCCTCGTTGGACGTCATCATCGAGAAACTGGAGATCGCCGATGACGTTGCCGGGGCTACGTTCATGGCCGCGGGTGGCTCGGCCCCCGAATTGTTCACGTCGATAATCGGTGTGTTCGTTTCGTTCGACGACGTTGGCATTGGCACTATCGTCGGATCGGCTGTATTTAACATTCTTTTTGTAATCGGCATGTGCGCTATATTCTCGAAGACCGTGCTGTCGCTCACATGGTGGCCACTCTTTCGCGACTGCACGTTCTACAGCGCAAGTCTGCTGACACTGATATACTTCTTTCGCGACAACTTCATACACTGGTACGAGGCGCTCGTACTCTTCTGCTTCTATCTCGCCTACGTCAGCTTCATGAAGTGGAATCAGCCGATGGAGAAACTCGTCAAAAGGATACTGTACAGAAACAAAGTTACCAGGGTCAGATCGACCGACCAGTTGATGCCATCGGTGAGTCGTCGTAAGCCTGGCTCCGACACCTTCGTCGTCTTAGGATTATTATTGTTTAGTTGACGATGCGATAGATCGGTAAAAGCACTGACACGAGCGCATTGACATTTTTTTGGTTAAAAGGCGTTTTAAAGATGGAATCCGATGATTTCGTCATCTGGCCGATCGGTCATTGGCGAAGTCAGCTCTCTATGATTCGGGCCTATTTGTTCCTGTGATTTCCATGCTGTGACCGTTTTCACGCCAGGAATATAATCGACTGATCCACTGGATAGGGTAGGGTAGATTCTTTATCACGGTGTTTATACTAGTCACTCTCTGGTGGCTTTCGCAATCTGTCTGCGACCGTCAAAGCTACTTTTTCAAATTGGATAAGCAATCGGAGTCTGAATTGAAGGCAAAAATATCGAGAATCTGAGTCAAGGGTCGTAGCCTTTTGAATTTCCGATTAGATGTTTCTCGGCTTAAGAGAGTGACTGAATTATTAATCGAACAGTGTGTGAAAGTTGTAAGCGCTGTTGATCGATCGTTGGGAAGGCTTACGGTATGGAGCATCGCGGGAATTTATCTGTATTTGTTGTGTGTTAACCAAATGCGGTCAATAATTGATATATATGGTACACATATTCGTGTGTATGGAGAGAACGCGCTGAAAAGCCAAAATTGCTTGTGGGCTGCCAATAAAAAAAAAACATTTATTTCAATTCTACTTTAAATTCTTACAATTCCATATGATATTGAAACAACGACTGTCAAGGTGACATGTTATCGTTTCAATCGCGTATGGAATTGCAAAAATTGAAAGTAGAATTGAAGTAAAATTTTATTTTTCTTTAGAAGCCTGCAAGTGAATTTTACTTGGTCTTTGATATTTTTTTCAGTGCGCGGACGAAAGTAAGACGGGTAAGTTGTAACAACAGTATAACAACGGTTGAGTGTCAATCCGGCGAGCTTTCGATCCTACTCTATATTGGAGTACTCGTCGATGGATCCAATATTGAGTGAAACAGAAAGCTGCGGCATTTGCACACCCAGAAAAATAATTTATTTGATGGCTACCGTTTATTTGGTTTATATAAAATATTTATTTGATTTAAATAAATGTTTATTTAAATTAAGTAAATAGTTAATTAAATGAAATAAATATTTATTTAAATGAAATAAATATTTATTTAAATGAAATAAATATTTATTTAAATGAAATAAATATTTATTTAAAACAAATAAATATTTATTGAAAACAAATAAATATTTTACTTAAACCAAATAAACTGTGGCTGTCAAATAAATTATTTTTCTGGGTGCACTCTATAGTTATTACAGGTACTACCGTTACGATTCACCCGCGTTACATTCGCTTCCGGTCTCTACCCAATGATACATATATTTCAAATTTATTGCTCCATTTCGCAAACCATTCAAGAAATCCGCTGGCCAATTATCATGAAAATCAAATAATAAACATAGGAAAATTGAGCGGTGCGCGTAAATAATTGTCACGTCACGATAGACGAGTGCGTCATCGAAACGATATTTGCAGGCGGATTACACGATGATCAAACAATGACTGATGAAAGCGTGTGCATCAGTGACTGATTGTATTCAATGATCGGCACGCCAATCGAATGTTTCTCACAATTGAGCAAAGCGGATAAACAAATCACTGAACAAGCGTCCCCGGTAAAAAAAAAACAAATACCTCAGGTTTTCCACACAATAGACTCGCAAAAGTAATCCAATTCGCTTTCTATATATACCAACGCGGCGCGAGGGTCATCGCACCAGTACCCTAAGAACTACACGTACGCATACAGCAGTGCAGCCAGATAATCGATGTGATTGTTTCGTTGCGAGCGATGCGCGAATCTACCGTCAATGTTAACGCGAGCAGCGTTTCTCGGAGCACGATAAATCGTAGCAAAATTCAAAATTAAATCGATCGATCACTATCAATAAGTAAAATACTATAAAAGTCAAAAATTAATAAAGAAATCCAGTAAGTAAATATTCTGTTATTATTATTAGTGAAGTGACGCATGATAATAAAAAATTGGGTCGAATCGCTAACATGAAATACTTAGAGGGCGTTAAAATTATTCAATATAATCCAGAGTATTACTCATGCATTATGTCACGAACGCCAGAGAGCACGTGGAGAGACTAGGGCAGTAAAAGTTGCGAGACCTAAATTCGCACGGGCGTTGACGGGGCCGTCGCGGTTATAGATTGTATGAGAAATTAATCGCCCAAAGTGCACAATAGTTTATAAAGAATGAGGAGACGGAAGATGAAGTTGAGCACAGTACGATATTAATTTCAAAGCAAAGGCAACGATTATTCATTCTGTGTCACTTGAAACGGAAAATTATTACTTCGAGCTGAAATTTATTTTAACATCACCACTGCGCGTGCGATGAGTCTAGAGTAAGTGCATTTGGTAAAACGTACCAAGATGCAGCGGTTTGTTGCTGGTTTGTAGACCGTTCTCAAAAGTTCTGTGCTGGCGGAAAGTAGAAACGAAAAATTGCTGACACAATCGTAGCTCAAAGTTGTTGTCGTACACAGTAAAAAAAATTGTACTTTTTACAACAAATTATCGTCCACAAACGTCCACAATTTTTTATTCGTTAATTTTCTAGTTTTACGAACAAAAGTACGAACTAAAATTTGTCAATGACACGGGAAATAAAAGGACAGGTTCGTATATTCAAATAAGTGACAAACACGTCTGTCACTTATTTAACAAAATTATTTTTACGAAATTTCGAACTCCGATTTTACGAAATTATTTTTTACTGTGTAAAATTACAAACGATTTAGGCAAATTTTGGGAATCTCGTAGAATAATCATAATCTACGTTTTTCTTTACGAGATGGGCCTCTCTCGCTGAGAGAGTGGATCGCAAATGGGCCACTTCCGCGAATGTATATTGGTCCAGTCGACGCTAATTTATTGACATTTGTATAAACTTGTTGTCCAAACACGCCGTCGCGTCTCTTGTTGACATACAATAAATATATATGTGTATATATTTATTTATACAGGCAGGACGATGGGAGCACAAAAAACAGAAATTGGTTTCGTAATTCATGAATTACGTCACGTCAATAGTGAATTGTCATCGTACTTTATATTTTCAAGACTTAATTGATACGCAGCGTCAAAAAAAAAAAAAAAAAAAAAAAAAAACACTCTCCGATCATCCTGCGGGCACAGTCACAGCATACAATGGGCACGGCACATTTAGTATTTTTCTATTCGTCACTAAACTCCTGGCTAAATGTCGTTGCAATTTATAGTAACTCGGCGTTTCTTGCTTGCAGCACCAGAGCGCCGCCCAGGCATTGGTGAGTTGCATGTCTCTGTGTCTTACGTTTCATTGTTCAACTTTCTTTCACATCTCGTTTTTTTTCTGCTTTCGCCCCTTTTTGCTCTTACTAGTCATGCAATTGCAGCTCTGTGTAATTACCTTACCTATGCATTACTTGCACATACATATTAAACAACATTTTTTAGATCGTGATAACTCCCAGCCGACAATCCCTCATTTGTCGTGTGAACAAAAAACTAGTCGTTTATGCAAATAAATGGCGCTTCCGGAATAAGGTTGCGTACCTTGCCAACGGAACGAATGGCAATCCCGATTTGTTACGAAAACTGGCTTCGGGTTTTCAATTACAGTGGAACTTCGGTTCATTTATACTCCCAAAACTTACGAAATTATTATAAATTATAGTACGGATTTCTAGAAACTTATAAATTTCTCCTCAAAGCTATGCCGACTATTGGCGTGCGCATGCGCACTGATTACCTTACCTATGCACTACATGCACACACAAATTAAACAAGATTTCTAGATCGTGATAACTTCCAGCCGACAATCCCTCATTTGTCGTCCGAACAAAAAACTTGTCGTTTATACAAATAAATGGCGCTTCCGGAATAAAGTTGCCTAGCTTACTAAAGGAACAAATGGCAATCCTGATTTGTTACGAAAACTGGCTTCGCGATTTCAATTACAGTGGAACTTCGGTTCATTTATACTCCCAAAACTTACGAAACTATTATAACTTATAGTACGGATTTCTGGAAACTTATAAATTTCTCCTCAAAGCTATGCCGACTATTGGCGTGCGCATGCGCACTGATTACCTTACCTATGCACTACATGTACATACAAATTAAACAGCATTTTTAGATCGTGATAACTTCCAGCCGACAATCCCTCATTTGTCGTGCGAACAAAAAACTTGTCGTTTATGTACAAACAAATTGCGATTCCGGAATAAGGTTGCGTAGCTTATTAACGGAAGGAATGACAATACCGTACTATAATTTGGAATAATTCCATAAGTTTTGAGACTATAAATGAACCAAGGTTGAAACCTGTAATTGATTACAGTGGAAACTTGATTCATTTATACTCCCAAAACTTATGGAATTATTATAAATTACAGTACGGATTTCTGAAAAGTGATAACTTTCTCCTCAAAGCTATGCCGAATATCGGCGTGCGCATGCGCACTGATTACCCCCACTGAGTACACTGTCTCGTGATGGTCGATCGTGCTCGACTAGGAACGTGGTGAGGTTTGAGGGGAAATATAAGTTAAGAGAAGTCGCGTGTAAATAGCTCATAACTTATGAGAAGTCCAACTGTATTTCGATAGATTGATCTAGAACGGTCTGTGTTGTTTTTTTTTAAAGTGAGGCATATATATATATTGTACCAAAACGCCCTACCTCCCGATAGGTTCTCCAATTTCATCACTAGACGGCCAAAGGTCGAGGCGTTTTCCCTAAGAAAGACCTCATCGGAGCGCTAGAAAAACATTGCCTGGCACGACATCGAGTCAGAGGCCAGTCGGCACTACACCAATACTGCTCGGGCCCCGACAAATTGTAGAAGTAGAAGTAGAAGAAGAAAATCGTTCGAAACTTCCGACCAGTCTTATCCTCAAGATTCCTACCAAATTCAGATTTTGAGATTAGAGCTGTATTGAGATTTCGTCGTTCATAGCATATAAGAGTGAAATTCGGAAATCATAAATCACTCCTATATGCTATATTCTGTCGATTTCGGCGTTCATAGCGTATGCGAGTGAATTTCGAAAAACCAAAATCCCGTATAGCACGGGAGTGAAATTCGGAAATCATAAATCACTCCTATATGCTATATTCTGTCGATTTCGGCATTCATAGCGTATGGGAGTGAATTTCGAAAAACCAAAATCCATTATGGCACGGGAGTGAAATTCGGAAATCATAAATCACTCCTATATGCTATATTCTGTCGATTTCGGCATTCATAGCGTATGGGAGTGAATTTCGAAAAACCAAAATCCATTATAGCACGGGAGTGAAATTCGGAAATCATAAATCACTCCGATATGCTATATTCTCGAGATTAGAACCGCAATAAAAACTAGCCTTCACAATCAATGGATTTCGTTAGTGTTAATATCTAGGTCCACTAACTCATAAGCAGCCCTCGAATAACGTGAAATCACGGCATCGTGTGTGGTAGTTTGATCGCTAGATTCAAGATCACATTACTTGTCGCTCACCTCTTGCTGGTGAAATCTAACACATCTAAGTGATGAACGAAACGGATCTAAGTGATGAACGAAGTATTCGGCCTTGAAGGTCGGGTTGATTGCAAAGTTCCGGATTGATTCTCAAACAGAAGGAATCTTTACATACCCCTGGTCTAATTTCATAAGGACATATCGGATGTGTATAAGCATAAGTCGATATTCGATTCACTTTCAACCATTCAACTCACGTCACTTCTTTGTAACTCTTCTTAATATAATATTAAGTTATAAAATAAAAAAGTGTCGAGATGTGAGCGCCAGGTGTCAAACTATTGCAGTACCCATAGACAGATAGCCCGCCTCTATGTAGGATAACCATGAAGAGAAGCTTCGACAATAGCCAGTACAGGATATTCAAAAGTTCCAGTTAACGTAGGCTATAATTATTTCACGAGATCACAGTAGGGGAGAGCGGGGCAAAATGGCACAGCGGGGCAAAACGGGATTACGAGACAAAAGGCAATTTTCCAATAACTTTTGAATGATGGCGACGGTGGTCCGTGGGGCAAAACGGCTTTGAAAATCCGGATGTATCGTAGAGACAAAATGGGGTATCTAAAAATTATTGGAAAATTGAGTTTTGCCCTCACCGTCCCATTTTGCCCCACTATCCCATTTTGCCCAGCTCTCCACTATGTCCGTTTCGTTCGTAATTCTACCTGAGTACTTCCTCGCAGAAACAAATGCGATTCCAGTAACAACTGAGTTGCTTTTTTTGTTTACATGATCTACATGTCTCTGCTGTGGAGATGTTCGGACATCGAATGAGGAATTCTGTAGCCTCATAGACGGTGGAGCAGCTTCGATTCGTGGTGTCAATAGATCGGCTGTGAAAGTCTTAGCATGGCAATAACTAAGAGGCTAGCCGAGTGGGCGCACCCAAACCCCTCCCTGAGATCCTTAGAAGCTGGCCTGGAGAATACCGTTCCCCTACCTTCCCCCAGGCAGTTCCAACGTCTGGCAACCCTCGTCCTACCGCTCCTCAGGCATACCCAGTCCTTAGCACCTCCACCCAAGTATAGAGTTTGGATTGTGTGACCTATTTCGTTATAACATTGTGGTATTCGCTAAATAATAAACTATAACAAAAATTCGTATGAAACTTAATGTAACGGACTTGAAGTTTTTATGCAGAAACTGGTATATCAAATATCGTGTACCAGTGTGATGAAAAATGAATGTTCAGTGGATTAAAAACATTGGAAATATGTTTGAAAAAGTATTTGTCTTAATTTCCATGAAAATGTATATTAACTTTTCATCGCATTTGTACATTATTAAATTGAATGTACCAGTTTTTGCATAAAAACTTTTTAGTCACACTTTGTACAATCTACACTTTTCGAGTTACAAGTAGAGAAACATTAATGCTAATGTGGTCGAGCGATAGATTGCGTCGGTGATCGGTCCCTCATTGGCTGAAATCTGTTCATATCTCAAAATTACTGTAGAAAAGAAAAAATTCCAAGGGAAAATTTACTTACTTTTCTTACATTATTTGAACATTAATGTACTTTTTTGTAAAATAAAAATACAAGATATCAAAATTACAAATCTTTCGCCCGAAATTAACAAAAATTTTACTTAAAAAAAAATATTACTGTAAAATTAGAACGCACATGTGTTTGAAATTTCAGAAACAATTTATATAAAAAAGCTTCCAATGCCATTCAGTAATGTACAAACTAAATTTTTTACAATGTGGTTTTGAATCCTGAGGTCAAACCTGCCCATTTTACGTGAATTTCAGAATACTCTATTTGGTATAATAAATAGTTTGTATATGAAGAAAATCGTAAAATGTGAATGCCCAATTTTTTTTTTATCGAAGGTAATTTTTTGTCAGGTGTGCGTGTGGGCGTATTTCAGTATCGTCCGCTTTCAATTCGCCGGACGAAACGCTGACGCTAGAGGCACCGTTAGAAATTGTGTCAACGCAACGAAAAAATGAGAGTAAGCGTGTGCCCGGTAGAGATGGAAAAAGAGAGGTTGGAAAAAAAGAGGAAGAAGACATTTCCGTCCCCGGCAAATCCAGCGTATAATAGGCTCACCCTCTACCTCTTTCGAAGGTTCAGCCTTGGTACACTAACCCAGTGTGGGCGAAAAAGATACCGGCAGCGCATACTGGCAATTGTATCTCCCTTTTCATTGTTCACACGCGACGCTAAAGTGCTCTTCAATGAATTCCACCGTTGTCTCTTCCTCCTCCAATTCCTCCTATTCCTCCACCTGCATCCCATCTCTCTTTTGCTAATGTACACTCTAAACGTATACGCATACACGTGAGTGTTTTGATACGAATGTCTATGCCCACTTTTGAAATATTGCCAACGACAATAAACGCTCACAATCCCATGGTCGGCGTTACTCCGTGACGCAAAAGAGTAACGCTATCCATTAATACCCACTAACGCGAATGCCCCAGATAAAATTTTTTCGTCAGAGTGCGACGACAAAATCTCAATATTGAGGAAATAATTTTCAAATTATTTACAAAATTTTACCACTTAGCAAACAGTCGGCCCGAATAATGTTGCCATTAAATATGAGTGGATTTTTTTCGTTCTGCATGGCGTTCACGATATTTACAATTGTGAAAAAAAATCAATTTCTATGATTTAATTGGTCAATCCACACCGTAGATGTGAACATTGTAAGTTTCGTCCTAAAAGCTTAATTCGCCTTGGCCCGCTCTTTCGCGTTAGCACATGCTTGTAACGTAAGCTCAAAAGCCAAACCGAAGTCAATCGACAAATTATTGAGTTTAAAAAAATAGGTATTATTTACTGTTTGTTTGTGCTAGTTTTCCTGTGCTATAGATGTTACTACATAGGCTAGATTCAATGTAGGTGTACTCTGACTAATGTTAACACGGGCTGGCTAGAGAAACGAGCTGTACTCAAGCGGGGGATTTTGCTTGCGGCGCCATCGCTGTCGGAATTTCCCAGCCAGTACGTCGCTAACACATGCCTAGCGTCAATCGCATCACGAATGAGTCTTCCTATGCGATAGATATTACTCGTAGGCTACATTCAATCCAGGCAAACTGACAATTTTTTACACAGGCTGGCTAGAGAGGCGAGCTGAACTCAACCGGGAGACTTTGCTGATGGTGCTTCATTAACTTTACTATCTCTATCGAGATTTCCTGGCCATTGCCTCGCTAGCATATGCCTAGCGCAACTTTGCGACCAAAGAATCAATTGAGTTGCGAATGAGTCTTCCCATCCAGATATTGTCTGGGTCCTGTCTAGTTTTCCTATGTGAAGGTATGTAAAATATGGTGATTCTTTGTGACCCCGAAGACATCTGCATCAGATTTCATCGTCGTCAAGTGTCTGTCAATGGACAGACAGAATATTTGCGACATGTGCAGCGTATGTCGCAAATATTTCTCCAACTGCGTCCGTTTCGTGGTGTGTGGCTATCAGGGGCTTTAGGAAGACGAAAAAATGGTTCACTTGTAGAATTTTATTTTGTGAATCCACTTCCTCAAGCGTAGTTTACGCGATGCAAAACACAGCGGATCGTAACTTGATGAAATTTAGTCTCGTGCAGATATCTTCAGGGTAATGATTCTTTCGTTGATAAGTGCGGTCGAGAGGTGTCGGGTGGGGACTACGTTCGACTACTTTGCGACCAAACTTTGCGACCAAAGCATCATTTGAGTTACGAATGAGTCTTCCTATCCAGATATTGTCTAGATCAGCCGTTCTTAACCCGGGGTCCATGGACCCCCAAAATACACGAGGAACCCCCTGTGGACCCCCAACGTTAAAAACCACTGGTCTAGATCCTGTCTAGTTTTCCTATGTAAAGGTATGTAAAATATGGTGATTCTTTGCGACCCCGAAGAGATCTGCATCAGATTTCATCGTCCGCAAGTCTCTATCAATGGACAGCTTTAGGAAGACAAAAAAATGGTTCACTTGTAGAATTTTATTTTGCGAATGAACTTCCCCGAGCGTAGTTTACGCGATGCAAAACGCAGCCGGTCGTAACTTGATGAAATTTAGTTTCATGCAGATGTCTTCAGAGTAATTATTCTTTCGTTGATAAGTGCGGTCGAGAGGTGACTGATGTGGATTGCGTTCGACTATTTACCTTATCAACGATGCGCCTGCGAGCTCCGCTGCTCTGATCCGTGGATCAACGGCAGCCGATCTTGGTTAGGCTACTTTGGCCTATACCGCGCGTAATGAGATAGCTCGGCTGTGTCTCGCGAGTCGACTCCCGGGTCGTAGGTCGCGGGATCACTCACTCACCCATTAAGTGAACGATCTTCGGTGTTGTGCTGCAGTGTATTGATTCGCCAGCGAACGATGACTCTTGTGGTCGCCAGTGTCGTCTGTAGGTGACGTGTAGGTTAATTATGTATCGTAGTTAGATATTTATTGACTCTTCTTTCTGTCCCCAGTGCCGAGTAGAGACCCACATCACTTTGCCTACAACTACAATCGGCCGATAATTCATGGATCTGAGGGCACTTCATCCGAATTGTCAAACTTCCGAAACTTAATTTTTCCGAATTGCCAAATTTACAAAACTTTATTATGACAAATCTTCATTCCAGCGAACGTTACTCTTCGGAAATAGTAATTGACCGAACGTCATTTTTCAGCATCGTTAAACTTCCAAACGTCAAGTCGCCGAATCGTCATTCTTCCGAATAGTATTTATTCGAAAAGTCATTCGTGCGGATAAATCAGTCATCCGAATCGCCAATTAACCGAGTCACGAAACTAAATAATATGACTAGTCTGGTCTAGTCTTAGGGAATGTGAATCGCAGAGATTCGGTACGAATCGATTCGGATAAATGACTTTTCGGATAAATGTTTTTTCAGATAAATTACTTGTCGGCTATATGACTTTTTGGATAATTGACTTTTCGGATAAGTGACTTTTCGGATTAGCGACTTTTCGGATAAACGATTTTTCGGATAAATGACTTTTCGGATAAGCGACTTTTCGGATAAATGACTTTTCAGATAAACGACTTTTCGGATAAATGACTTTTCAGATAAATGACTTTTCGTATAAATACTATTCGCAAGAACAATGATTCGGCGACTTGACGTTTGGAAATTCAACGATTCGGGCAAATGAAATTCGATGAAATAAGTATTCGAAGAAATGACGATCGGTTAAATGACAATTCGGAGTAATAACATTCGCCGAATCGCTACTTCCGCAGAGTAACGTTCGCTGAAATTAAGATTCGGAATAATAAAGTCCCGGAAATTTGACGATCCGGAAAAATGCAGATTCGCCAGTTTACGATTCGAAAAAATGAAGTTTCGGAAGTGTGACTATTCGGACCCATGATTTTCGTGCATACGACGATTCGCCCGATTGTAGTTTCGCCAAAATGATGTGGCTGCGCCGAGTAGTGTTCGGTGCAGCCACGCTTATCGAGGGGTGTGCACAGGGTCTCGATGGCCGTGAGGATTCTCTCGGCCGATATTTTTGATCCACGAGGGAGTTGCAGCTCGCCGATGGATGAGGTGGCCTCCAGGCTCCGTCGGCACGGTTGCAGCGAATGACTTCGTCTCCGGTGGGTGGCTCTTCAATGCCATTCGTACCTCGCTGATGGGCTTATGCACCCGTTCGGCTGCATGCTGCCTCCCTAGCGTTGCGCTCGTCACGTGGTGCATCGCCTGACACGCCCCCGTTGCGCATCCGCGTGTGCAGTTTTGTCATGCTCTAGTCTCGGCGGCTCTGCGGTGGAGGAGCGCGGGTGTATTCGATTATTCGCTTTTGATTTTTCCTCCTTGTGTGTTTCAGATGGATCGTCGCTCCACCGCAACGATGATACGATTTACTACGAGACGGTTTTATCACCGTGAAGTTCGCGTGATTGCATAAATATATCAATCTATCGTATTTAAATGAATAAAAAAATATGAAGTATGAAATATGAAAAATGTGAATGAATGAAAAAATATGTTGCGAACTGTTTCTGTGATTTTT
Source organism: Ichneumon xanthorius (assembly GCA_917499995.1). Lineage (NCBI taxonomy): Eukaryota > Metazoa > Arthropoda > Insecta > Hymenoptera > Ichneumonidae > Ichneumon > Ichneumon xanthorius. The sequence continues at coordinate 9,586,792 of OU824205.1, read as the reverse complement.
TTTTATCCTCTCGACTTTTCGCTCTGTTGTAGTGATTTTGCCCGAAAATACAGACGTATCTAATAATTACTTAATATAATAATTACGAAATTGCTTGTCGATGAGCAATGAATAATGAGCTTTTTTGTGCTTTTTTTGACAAACGAATTTCGGGCATTTATTGTTCGTACAGTTACGTCACAGTCGGAAGAACACTTTCAGGGAGACCGAGTGCCCTAGTTTGCTTCGGCAACTTTGGCTATCCGGGTGGGAGATTGAAGAGTGATAACGAAAAAGAAACAGAACAAAAAGAAACGAGAAATAATAATAACGGCGAAAATAGACGAGAAAAGTTCTTATTTTCAGCTTTAATTATCGCTGCCCGGTTAAAGAAGCTTAATTATCGCTGCCCGGTTAACGAAGCCCACTTCGTTCAATCTATCTGGCTGACTGTACATTGCTTGAGACTAGACTGTAAAAGTCAATGGAGCTCCGAGCTATTTCATTGTGTAAAATGTCAACAGTATTTGAACTAGTTGGGCATTGATTAAATGTAATAGAATTACAAGCAATTACAAGTGATTATATTTCACAAGTAAATGCTCGTATCTTTATTACAAATATAATTTAAAAGGATTTCAAGCTTAACGAAGTCACTCCAAAAAAAAGTGTTTGAAGGCAACAGTTGAGCCCGACAATGAATATATTGTGCAAGACATTGAATCTCTCATTCTGTTATAAGCAAGCGATAACTTCCATTCTTTGGCTCGATGCGCCACATTTCAGCCCACGTTCCTATTCCCCTTCCACACAAGTCACAAGGACATTACAATTTCCTACTCATCAATATAACTGTTACACAACACCTTAGTTATGTTAGCGTTACATTGCGGATTACGCAATTGTGATGAATCAGAAACATAATAGTTACACAGTAAAAAAAATGTGTACTTTTTACAACTTATTGTCCACAAACGTCCACAATTTTTTTATTCTTAATTTTCTAATCGCACCATACGGCTTCTAGTTTTATAAAACAAAAGTACAAACTGAAATAGTTAATAACACGGGAAGTAGGCCAAGTTTGTATATTCAAGCCCGAATAAACGAATTTGTCACTTATTCGACAAAATTATTTTCACGAAATTTCATACTCCGATTTTACGAAATGATTTTTTACTTTACTTTGTCTTCACTGTAAAACAACTATATGTGAATCTCATTGTGCACTGTATACATAAAACTTGAATACGTTTTTAAAAAAATGGCACCTGTCTGCAATATCACGTGCAGTTTTACTAGACATATGTGTATTATGATGACGTGATAGACGAATACGTAGGAAAGCAGAGTATGTAAAGTAGTTAGGCGCTTTAGCTATAACGGAATTGACGTTTACAAAGTAATCATACGGGTTGTGGGTGTGCTATTGTGTTCCAGCAGCATCCCAACGTGACGAACAGTAGCGAGACGAGCGTGGGCGGTGCATCGGGTGCGTGCGGAAGCAGCGGTGCACCCGTGGTCGCGGAAGCTGGATGCAGCAGTCGCGGCGGCAGCAGCAGTGGCCAGGGCTGCGAACAAGGCAGCCATCACGCTGGACAGCCTCCCACATCGAGGGAGAGCCATGCCAAGTTTAGGCACGGTCTACTTCAGCTGATGATCCACACAATCGATCCGCTCCACGACGGTCAGTCCCGCGCCGGTATACCCTCAAACACTTCTCTCACTCTCGCCTGTTTGCCTGCCAGCACGCTGTAATTCTTGTTGTTCAATTAATTCTCCCTAATGATCCAAGTGTTTCTTACCTCTAATCTGACCTGGGGTAAAAGCACGCATTGTCGTTCAATGAATTGATGTTTGAGCGAAATTTGCGACGATCAACAATTTGGTCGGTCCATTTAGGAATGGAAGATTCATGGCATAGGTACCATGAAGTCGTGTTGTTCAATTAATTTTCCCTAAACATCCGAGTGTTTCTTACCTCTAATCTGACCTGGGGTAAAAGCACGCATTGTCGTTCAATGAATTGATGTTTGAGCGAAATTTGCGACGATCAACAATTTGGTCGGTCCATGTCGAAATGGAAGATTCATGGCATAGGTACCATGAAGTCGTGTTGTTCAATTTATTTTCCCTAAACATCCAAGTGTTTCTTACCTCTAATCTGACCTGGGGTAAAAGCACGCATTGTCGTTCAATGAATTGATGTTTGAGCGAAATTTGCGACGATCAAAAATGTTGTCGGTCCATATCGGAATGGAAGATTCATGGCATAGGCGCCATGAATTCTTGTTGTTCAATTAATTCTCCCTGAAGATCCAAGTGTTTCTTACCTCTAATCCGACCTGGGGTAAATGCACGCATTGTCGTTCAATGAATTGATGTTTGAGCGAAATTTGCGACGATCAAAAATGTCGGTCCATATGGGAATGGAAGATTCATGGCATAGGTACACATGATTTCTTGTTGTTCAATTAATTCTCCCTAAAGATCCAAGTGTTTATTACCTCTAATCTGACCTGGGGTAAAAGCACGCATTGTCGTTCAATGAATTGATGTTTGAGCGTAATTTGCGACGATCAAAAATGTTGTCGGTCCATATCGAAATGGAAGATTCATGGCATAGGCACCATGAATTCTTGTTGTTCAATTAATTCTCCCTAAAGATCCAAGTGTTTATTACCTCTAATCTGACCTGGGGTAAAAGCACGCATTGTCGTTCAATGAATTGATGTTTGAGCGAAATTTGCGACGATCAAAAATGTTGTCGGTCCATATCGGAATGGAAGATTCATGGCATAGGCACCATGAAATCTTGTTGTTCAATTAATTCTCCCTAAAGATCCAAGTGTTTATTACCTCTAATCTGACCTGGGGTAAAAGCACGCATTGTCGTTCGATGAATTGATGTTTGAGCGAAATTTGCGACGATCAAAAATGTTGTCGGTCCATATCGGAATGGAAGATTCATGGCATAGGCACCATGAAATCTTGTTGTTCAATTAATTCTCCCTAAAGATCCAAGTGTTTCTTACCTCTAATCTGCCCTGGGGTAAAAGCACGCATTGTCGTTCAATGAATTGATGTTTGAGCGAAATTTGCGACAATCAAAAATGTTGTCGGTATATATCGGAATGGAAGATTCGTGGCATATTCTGGGTTTCACTTCAGAAGTGGTTGCGCAGATGATACCATGCGTCCGGATACGGTGCGATAGTGGACGGATACCATGATTTTCGTCCGCTATCTAACCGTCGACCCCGGTCCCGATGTAGTACAACCTTACATGTGTGCATTGATATATCCACGGAGGTTATTCTTATAATTCCGTTGTAGCAAAGAAATAATTAAATAGTAAAACATTAAATCGGTTTCGATTAGAAAAGTTATTCTTAGAATTCCACTGTAGCAACAAAAAAAAATTTTATCCTACAACATTAATTCGGTTTCGATTAGAAGAGTGGTTTTAGCGTACTTAGAGTAACGAGAGGGAGATGATGAAAAAAAAATTCCACAGCGTCAAATAGATCGGTAAAGTAGAACCGTAGCGTAGAATGATTCACAATACTACGCATTCTGCTTATACTTCGCACAGTCGATTCGATCACCAAGATCGTGAATGGCCGCGATATATTCATGATTTTAGATGCTAAAAAATTATAAAGCTACAGATTAATCAATAATCGTAGGCTTTTTTTATACTATCAAATGGAATCACTAAAAACAATATAAACATTTGCATGAGCGCTTTATCCGCGTTAGGCCGCATCGGCAAACTTGCCTTGAACTTTTTTATCAGCCTTATAAGTGCACGTTACAGAGAACGCATCTTATTATTATTGTTAATATTACATTCCCTAGTGGGAGTGCGACGCAGGGCCAGTACTGTAACAGCGTCGGCCGGTCTTCGCCCAATGTCTGCCAGTACCGGTCTCGTCCGTCATTCCCACTAGGGTTATTATCGTTATTAACCCTTTATAAGTCACACCTTCGTCCCCACTCCTAGGGTCCTCGCACATGAAACAACGTGTGCAGTTTGGCGTCATACAGACGAGCGGGTCGGACACCAATAGGCAAGCATCAGCCAATCACGGCTGTGTACTGCACACTGACAGAAGGATCTAGTAAAAACCACCGACAATCTAAGAAAAATTACCATAGCACATAGCAGTAGAGAACTAGAGCGCCACCTATGGTGGAAATTCTCAGATTTCTCCAAGAATTTTTACCATAATATCTACGAAAAATTCTTGTAAATCCGGGACCTTCTACCATAGGTAGCGCCCTAGTTCCCTACTACTATGTGCTATGGTAATATCTCTTAAGCGATATAGTCATATTTACTAGATCCTTCTCTCGATGCACGGACTGTCTGTGATTCGTGCGGAGTTTCGTATGCGAGCAGTTTTGGGCGCCACTTTAAGCAACGCGTCGCTCCCACTCCGATTCCGTTAGTCCCGTTTGGGAAAGGTTTCGGACGGTGTGACTTGTAAAGGGTTAAGAGGATGCTGGACCTTCCTGTTTTACCGACCGAAATAGACGATTTCTTAGTTTTCACTATTCGTCGTTACTATGCGACGGGTATGTTCAAATCTTGCAGGGCTGTATTAATAACACAAACGATTCGGCGTGCACTCGAATTTCAACATGGCCGCTGAAATGTCTGCAGCATCCGTTCTGTTGAATACAAAAAATTCTAGATCTCGCATACGTCAAAAGAGCGTTCATGCCGATTCTGTGAAGTCCTCCGAATATTACAAAAACGTCGGAAAGTTGCCCACACATAAGTGACAGACGAGTTTGTCACTTATTTAACAAAATTATTTTTACGAAATTTCGCATTCCTATTTTACGAATTTTCTTTTTACTGTCTACGTCGGTAAAACAGGTAAAGCAGGTTTAAAAAAAAAGCTCCAGCATCCCCTTAACGGGCCGCATTCCTTTTGTCGCTTGGCTACATCCACAAGTTCCATTCATCGCAGTTTCGATGGTGGTTCTTGAAGAGTCTACAAGCATAGTTCTGTGCATTGTGCGGCTGTGGTCGACTTGGGATTGTTTGGAATGATATTTTTGACGTTGGCGCTATTTTTTGCTGCCGCAAGAGTGACGATGTCGGAGGGATTCTCATGTATGGTTGTTCGTGTGAAAACAGGCAAGGTCGACGAGAAGGCAACACAGTTGCACGCAATAGCGTCCCTCAAGGTATTGCTGGATGCAACGAGACCGCACAATGGGGCAGCTACGTCGACAGCCGCTCACTATTCAGGTACCGCATCCAAGGAGACGACGCTTCAACTGCAGCAGGGCTCCCAGGGTACGACTACGACAACAATGACGACAGCGGCAAATACCGCCGGTACGGCTGCCGGTATCCAAGAACTTCCAAACGGAGGAATCTCGGCTGGGCTCGATGCCGGTCTCGAGTCGGTGAGTTTATTCATAGTTCTCAAAACACCATCAAAGTCGTACAGAATTATGAGCCAACTTCGTTTACACAAGTTCTCCATGACGTTGCAAAAAGTTGTCCGATAATTGGAAAGCAGATAAAGCGTTATCGCCAAGAACATGCAATTTATCTGTTAGACTGTTGATATTCATCGTAGCTGGTATTGGCAACACCATTGAAAGCCCTTCCCTAAAAATTCAAGCAGTCAACAAACTGGCGACTTCGACCGTGGCTCCTCCAATGTGAATGCGTTGGGCCAAGAAACAATGAATTTAGCGATTTGGTGTTACTTTGAATTTATCGAAAGAATCCTCCGACAATGTTTGTCATAAAATGACCCTGAAGATATCTGACTGAGACCAAATTCCATCAAGTTATAACTGCTGCATTTTGCATCGCGCAAACTTTGCTCGAGGAAGTTCACTTGGAGAATAAAATTTTATAAGTGAATTTTTTATTTTTCCTAGACCCGTGCACTGATAGAGACTTGCCAAAGATGAAACTTGATGTCATGCAGATATCTTCAGGGTCATGTCATAAACTGGTTTTATAATGGAACGGCCGGGCGGAGACTTCGGGGGATTGGTCGTGGTTGATGATGAGACGGCTGGACCAAATTTGAAAGATGGACAAATACACTGAAAAAAAATATCATTGACTCAAGTAAAATTTGATTGCGGGCTGTCAATGAAAAAAATTATGATTTCAATTCTACGTTTAATTCTAACAATTCCATGCGGGATTGAAACGATAACACGTCACCTTGACAGTCTTGCCGTCGTTGTTTCAATATCATAGAATTGTAAGAATTGAAAGTAGAATCGGAATAACAATTTTTTTCTTTGGCAGCCCGCAAGCAAATTTTTTGTTCAGTGTATAGTAAGAGCGCTAACGACTGCGCTACCGTCACCTATAGTTTTCCATCATTCGAGTTGTCTACACATATGTAATGCTGGACCGTCACAATAATCTTTAAAACTTCATAACGGAGAAATGGTCTATGATGACTGAATTTGTGCACCGAATTGCATTTTGACCGCGTTTTCTGACTATACATCTCGCAATTTCTACAACTAAGCCAATGTCATGAGCATGAGTTTTATCGCTATACGGTTTTATCGGGTATATTTAGTCAGCCGATTTAATGGCTCAGATATTCGATAGCTTGGGCAGCACTTTTGCTCCTCTTGCTGCAGAGTGACGGGCGCTCAGAGTCGTCTCGTTACAGGATAGTCAGATACATTGGCTGAAACGTTGACTATATTTCATGAAATCGGCAGCTGCTACGACCGAAAAAATTTCCATTAGCTTTTGATTCATAAAATACTGAGTTGCAAGTTTATGTAATCTTTATTGTCACTATACGATTTAGGTTTAACCAAGTTTGATTTTGGAACTACATGTACTTGGCAATACGTGGGAGCTTGCAATTTATTTGTCAACTTTTTGCAAATCGGGAAAAACTTATGTAAATGTACTTGTCTTGTATATGTACTTGCATTTGTTCAAGCTCTCGTTCACGAGCAAATACGATTTTCTTCAGACGGTATTTATTGTTTTTTCAGGGTGACGAAGACGAACCGCCAGAGGCACTCGACATGGGCTGGCCGAGCAGTCCGAAGAAAAGACTTACGTATATTCTCGTAGCGCCGATATTGTTTCCGCTCTGGCTAACCCTGCCCGATACCCGAAGTCCCCGTGGTAAGTAGTTATTTACTATGATATACGGACAAGCTTTAATAAACCGGTTTCTTTTTTTTTTTAATGTTGATTTATGCACATTATGAAAACAAGTGCTTTGAAATTATTTAATCGATCTTGGAAGTTTTCATGCTTATGCATAAAAACTTTCAAGATCTTCCAGGAAAGTTCCAAGATACAAAAGTTTAACGGTTAATTTTATAATTAAACGTTACACCGTCGAACCATTCTTAAATTTCAAACACATGTGCGGTGCAATTTTTTTTTTTTTCAAGAGCTGATTTATGTAAAAAAAACTCTATTCTTGATATTTGCCAAACAATTGTTATATTTGTAGGTGTCTATGGGAGAGGGGGTAAAAATGGGACAGTCGAGCAAAACGGGGTTGACAATTCGGATATATCGTTGTCGGGGATAAAATGGGTCATCCAAAGATGCTTGGAAAATTGAGTTTTGCCCCACTGTCCCATTTTGCCCTGCTCTCTCCCATATCAGTTTACAGTTTTTAAAAATAAGGAATCTACTCCGGTTTACAGTTTTCCCGTTTTTTTTTGTGGATGACCGCGAGTTTGTCGACTAGTCGACGGCAGTTCGACCCCGTGAATACTTGCGCTCGTGTGTGGTTGAAGCCCACCGCTAGTTTCGTCGCGCTTCGTTGACCCGGTGCACGGTTGCTCTCGTGTGCAGTCGAAGCCCACCCCCGAGTTGCCTCGTGCCCAGTGAACCCAGTGCACAGTTGCAGTTGAAGCCTACCTCTAGTTGCCTCGTCCCCAGACGACCCGGTGCACGCTTGTACTCACCCAGTCGGCCGTGACCAATCGATTCGGTGCACCATTTCTTGGTGTCTAGTTGCCTCGTACCCAGCAAATTCGGTGCACTGTTGCACTAGTGTACCGTCGAAGCCTGATCCTCGATTGCCTCGGGCCCAGGTGACCTGGTGCACGGTTGCACTCGTGCACAGTTGACGTCCACCCAGTCGACCGTGCGCAACTGATTGGGTGTACGATTTGGCGCGCCCTGACAACACGGTGCATAGTTGTAATTGTGTGCCGTCGAATCGTGCTTTGCTGGTTGTGCACGGTTGCACTCGTGCACAGTTGACGCCCACCCAGTCGACCATGCGCAACTGATTGGGTGTACGGTTTGGCGCGCACTGACAACACGGTGCATAGTTGTAATAGTGTGCCGTCGAATCGTGCTTTGCTGGTTGTGCACGGTTGCACTCGTGCACAGTTGACGCCCACCCAGTCGACCGTGCGCAACTGATTGGGTGTACGGTTTGGCGCGCACTGACAACACGGTGCATAGTTGTAATTGTGTGCCGTCGAATCGTGCTTTGCTGGTTGTGCACGGTTACACTCGTGCACAGTTGACGCCCACCCAGTCGACCGTGCGCAACTGATCGGGTGTACGGTTTGACGCGCACTGACAACACGGAGCATAGTTGTAATAGTGTGCCGTCGAATCGTGATCTGCTGGTTGTGCACGGTTGCACTCGCGCATAGTTGACGTCCACCCAGACGACCATGCGCAACTGATTGGGTGTACGGTTTGGCGCGCACTAACAACACGGTGCATAGTTGTAATTGTGTGCCGTCGAATCGTGATCTGCTGGTTGTGCACGGTTGCACTCGTGTATAGTTGATGTCCACCCAGTTGGCCGTGCGCAACCGATTCGGTGTACGGTTTAGCGCGCCCTGCCAACACGGTGCATAGTTGCGATTGTGTGCACTCGAATCCTGCCCAGCTAGTTGTACACGGTTGCACTCGTGTATAGTTGATGTCCACCCAGTTGGCCGTGCGCAATCGATTCGGTGTACGGTTTGGCGCGCCCTGGCAACACGGTGCATAGTTGGGATTCTGTGCGGTCGAATCGTGCCCAGCTGGTTGTGCACGGTTGCACTCGTGTATAGTTGACGTCCACCCAGTCGACCGTACGCTACCGATTCGGTGTTCGGTTTGGCGCGCCCTGGCAACACGGTGCACAGTTACGATTCTGTGCAGTCGAATCGTGCCCAGCTAGTTGTGCACGGTTGCACTCGCACATAGTTGACATCCACCCAGTCGGCCGTGCGCAACCGATTCAGCGTACGGTTTGGCGCACGCTGATAACACGGTGCATAGTTGCGATTCTGTGCAGTCGAATCGTGCCCAGCTGGTTGCGCTCGATCGACTCAGTTGCATTCTTCGCCGATGCTCTGAGGCGGTATGCTCGATCGACACTGCACAGTGGACTCAGTGTACAGTCGTCGGGTGTTCGGACAGAACCCAATATCAGATACTCGAACTACCCGAATACCCGGATAATTCGGATCGAATCCGGTAACATCGGATGACAATGCCAGACTTTATATTTTTTCACAAAAAAAAAAATACGATTATAATGAAATATGAGACAATCCGTTATCCTATGACTTTCAGGAAAGAAGTTCTTCGCGGTGACTTTCATCGGCTCGATATTCTGGATAGCGGCGTACTCATACCTGATGGTGTGGTGGGCGAACGTCGTCGGTGACACCATCCAAATACCACCGGAAGTCATGGGTCTGACGTTTCTTGCCGCCGGAACGAGTATCCCTGATCTTATCACGAGCGTCATTGTGGCTCGAAAGGGTTTCGGTGATATGGCCGTATCGAGTTCTGTCGGTAGCAATATTTTCGACGTAACCGTTGGGTAAGTATATTTACTAGGTCATACATAATTCATGGGCTCGTGAATGGGCTTGTGAATGTATTCTCATAGACGTGTTTGCAATATCGAAAGAGATCATGCTTCTTTGTTTACATACAAGCACTCGGAGGATGTATAGGCGATATGCTCTATGTAGAGACTTTATATTTCGGGTGTCTTTGGTAATTGTTCAGTTTATGGAAAAAAATTATAATTGTTAACGAAACAACCGGGCAATTTATATTCTATGATGTGGCAAGAATATTCTGTGGGAGACACTTTAGTCTATACATTCTCGATTCACGTCTTGATGGTGTTAGGCTGCGGAATCCTTTGAAATGCGATGAACACATTAATTCTCCAAAGGCGTTCAGTGCTTTTCGACACATTAAATGCTTTGTTCAAATGGAATTATTCAAGAACTGGCGCTGTTTTGGCTATTTTTTAAAAAGTAAATGGGCGATTTACAATGCTTTTCACTTCAACATCGAGCATGTTTTCTTTTCTTGGCAATTCTGTTTCGGCTTCTTTAGAAGAAGTTTTTAGAACTTCTTTAGAAGAAGTCTTAGTGAAGACGTCTTTAGAAGTGTCCAAAAAGTCGAAGGAGTAAATTTTGAGAAAATTTTACTATCTGCATGCGCGCCGGTTTGCGACTGTGCGTGTGTACGATATTTGTACGGTATTCAACCGTTAATTCTCCGAAAGAATTTAAACGTCAAACACAATGGTTAAAAAATCGACGAAAATTAAATTTCTCGCGACCGGCACATTTAACCGCAAAAATTGACAACAAACATTCGCGACAAATAATCATATTTAATTAACCATTCAACGAATAGAAATTAATTAATCGCCAATCTATTTGATGTTTAATCTACATTTTTTCACAATATTTTTACGGTTTTTAACTGCATATTATATCGTGGTATTTTCGTTTGTTAAGCCGACATTTTTTACATTTTTAAATAAAAATATTCTCACGTTCTTTAATCACAAGTTTTTTTCACGTTATTCAATATCAATGTTAGTCAATAAAAATGTTCGTGTTAGGTATGTTGACGACTAACCGCGGCAGTCGACAGATAAGCCGAACGTAGCAATTAACGTATGTGGAGCCGACAGGAGCCAACAGGAGACATCATATGAGCTCAAAGGACAAATATTGTAGAGTCGGACTTTTTGACACGCGCGATGTCGATATCTCAGCATCGGCTGAACCCATTCAATCGTAATTAGGCGCATTGAAAAGTTTGTATCGAAAGCATATTATAAAAGTATCGTCAAAATTCCAATCCGACGCCCAGTTTCAAAAAATGATCGATTTAATGATTTCGCTTCATAATAACATTCATCCGGATATTTATTTTTTAATAATACGTAATTAGAATTGTTGACAATTCCACGCTTATTATTTTCACAGGCGCAAACATTATATTACGAGAGTGATTTTGTTAAATATATATTTATCCTTTGCATATCGAAAATTCAATATTTATAAAGCACAACCAATAAAATAGTGAGAACAAGTGCAACGACTACGAATAATAAATAAGAATAAAATACAAACAAATACATGACATCTCTTATCTTAGAAAAAGGTGAGTGTCAAGAAACGTAGTTTTGTCTGTTTTTCGTATAAGTTATGTCGGTCAAAGTCAAGATTTTGACTATTCGTTTTATCAAAATTAATTGTCGGTGCAAGCGGGCTTCTAAATAATTAATGAGAGAAAAACTAATCCACCGCGAAATACATTATTTTGGTCAAACATAATGCCTCTCCGTCCAGTTAATAAACGCACCAGTACTTGCCCGATTCGTCGATAAAATAGACATACCGGAAATGCACCGCAACTTTTCTTCCGAGCAACTTTTCTTCAGAAGAAAGCTTCTGCACCCTGTTACAAAGACACGGACGCATCTTCGATCAACCAAGAAGATTGACACAAACTGAGTCAATAATAAGCATGATATAAAACTAAGGACGGAGCAAGCATTCCCTTTAACATCGTATTCAATTGCAAAGAATATGAATAATTCAGAAGCAAATTGAAACCATGCTGCGATATGGGATCATCGAGGCCTGTACATTCCCATACATTTTACCTATCGTGATCGTCGATGATTTCGAGGCATGCGACGAGGGTTTCGCAAAGCCACTTGTGAAAAAGGGGATTAAAAAAGAATTACACTTATTGTTCCGGACTAAGCCCATTACAGGCGAGAGAAGGTTTCGCATCGGCTTAAAGGGCTTCATCCTTTGAACGATTCGATAAATCGTTGCAATTTTTTATTTCATCCTCGAAAGTCGATAACCATACGTGAGATTTCTTTTCGTAATATTCCAACTTTGGTTTTCGATCAATATCGTATTTTTTCACATCAAAGAGAGATGGAAAATCGATTTTCCATACAATGCAACACCTCTTATCAGTGAATAAAAAAGACTTTCGGAAGTTTCGAGGCCTTTCTATGTGCCTAGTCGAACGGAAACGTTATAATGACTTAAGTTTGAGTTCGCATGGTTCCCCGGGCTAAAACGATGTCCGCCGCTTATTAAGTCGTTCATCAACCAATACGTAATGTGTAATGCGTAAGCACGACTTTGCTTTGATTTTGCAAAATAAGCATTTTACGTCAAGCTTTTCGTATTACCTCCAGCTGTCTTAAGAGCATGTGCAATACCGCGGTCGGTAATAAAAACTGTAATCAACTTTTCTCATGGATTCTGGCATATACGGTCAAAAGAAAAGTCTCATCGGAAGCGGATATCAATTTGGCTTCCCATGAGACTTTTCTTTTGACCGTATATGCGAGATCCAGTGAGAAAAGTTGATTACAGTTTTTGATACCGACTGAGCCCGGGATGGACGGGGAGGGGGGTGTTTCATATGGTCTTAACGCAGTAGTTATTAAAATGATTGCGATATTAAGTCAAAAGAAAATTTGAACTTTAATGAAAAAAAAATAATCGACAGATTCTGGCACAAAAAAAATGTTAGAATCAGTTAACTTATCTAATGGGCCTTGGTTTTCATACAGAAGAGTCCTGGGCATCTGGACTATAACGGGAGCACGCCAAGCACCCGAGCCACGACAACTGGCTAGTACACTATAAGCTATACTATGAATCGGCGTATGTATCTGATCAATGATCATGCATGAGCAATGCATGGTTATTCATGATCGTGGTCAGTCGTACGCGGTCTTTACTCAAACTATGGTATATTTCGTACAAGTCAATGAATAATTTCTCGTGCCAATGCATGTACATACATGTTCATATACATACATATATATATGTACCAACTTTTCAACGACGCTGATTTATACGATTCCATGCTTACTTTCTCAGAACCAAGCAAAGTCGTGTGTGTCCACGCATGATCATGCATGGAAATCTCTTCATGCTCAGGCACGTGCGATCACGCAAAAGGATTTTTTTCCGAGACGTCAAAGTAACTTCCATTTTAATAACGATGCCCAACAATCATAAGTAACGCCAATGTCCATTGACAGATAACTGTTGTTTAAGCTGTTGCCCGCGGTACATGTCGAACTTACCTCGAATCAAAACTCCTCTTTCTCGAACGCCTGAGGAGGATTAATATAGGAGATAGCAAATGGAATCCCTCATGCATAGTGAGGTTGACTTGGAAACTACACACTCACACACACAGAAAATACCCTCGGAAAAATCGCCCCCGAAGAAAAACCCCCGAAAAAGACCCAACAAAAAATCGACTCGCATGGGCTCATGGCAGCAGCTCCTGCCCGGCACTAGCTTGATGTGTAGGTAATAGGTAGGTAATGTTGGGTTGCTAACGACCTGATCTTTTTTTCGCCTACCATGTCATCTTCTCGGGGCTTTTTTCCAAAGGTTTTTATCGAGGGGTTTTTTCCTGCCCTCACAATCTGCAGTTTCCAGTGAAAGATGGTTCAACGTGTCCCGATCCAGCATCGATCGTTATCGTGTTACATGCGCTCGGTTTCCCTCAGCCAAATGCCCCGTCTGTTTGAACGGGCAATTGGCATCGTATCAAATGTGCAGTTTCATCAGAAACATCTACCCTACCATCGTTACACATACATAGGGGAAACCGGGGCAAGATGGGCTAGCGAAAAATCGGGCCGACCCGGGGCGTAATGGACCACCCCAAAATGATGTAAAAACATATGAAAACCTGGAAGAAAAAAATAAAAACCTTTCGTGGACAAAGACAGAAGCAGAGAAAACGCAAAATAGGGAAGCGGGGCAAAATGGGCTACCCAAAAAAAAAAAAATTACAAACTTACGTGTAGCCCGTTTGGCCCCAGAAAATTTTCTTTTTGGGACTGGTTATAAAACCTATGAAAATATCATTGTTGGGTGACATATAGTAGATTATACTTTCGGCAGCCTTGTAGCCGCGTTGTTTGTTTAGGTGGTCCATCTCGCCCCGGTCTCTCCCACATTTGCTTATACCGTATGAGTGTGCGCGGATGGATGTTGCACCTTGCCCTCCCAAGTCACCCCTCACGAGAGAGAGCTTAATGTTTCTCGACGAATTCTTTTCGCAGGCTTCCGGTACCGTGGCTTCTGTACGGACTGATCTATGGGAAGCCGGTTGAGGTCAACTCGGTCGGGATGGTCTGCAGCATAGCGATACTGTTCTGCATGCTTATCTTCGTAATCGTGAGCATCGCCTGTTTCAAGTGGCGCATGAACAGGAGCCTCGGTTTCACCATGTTTCTCCTATACTTCGTCTTCGTCGCTGTCTCGCTAATGTTCGAGTACGAGATACTCGTATGTCCGGTTTAGAAGATAGACGCGTCCGTCGGCGTTGGGCACGTCCGCGAAGAACACAACCAGACAAACAATACAACATCGATACGATGACCCCAGCCACAAACATGCGAACATTTCCGACCGATGTGAAACAACCAATACCCTCGTATTATACTACTGTTATAAATTTAAAAAAAAAAAAAAATGAAATCCAAACAAACAGAACAATTCAATGAAAGAGAGCTAAACTACCATCGACATCACGAACTGTAACATCGCCCCAACACCACCCACGGATGAACAGGAGATATCAACACTAACCGAGAGGACGTTGTTTAGAGAAATTTTGTCTGTAAATATTGTAAAAAAAAAAAAAAGCATCTTCGCATACACTGTCGATCCGATGTAGGTCGTCATCGTTGTCGTGGCTCGTTGGACCGGCGGGGATTCATTCATGTACTATATTTCTCAATGAAATACGAGATCATTCATCGCTAGAGGTTAACAAAAAATATATGAGACTCCGGAGGGTGCACGACGGGCGTACAAGTATGTGCGATCGATTCGGCCAAGCCGGTCGTGGGGGAAAAAACGCCGATGAATAGCGAGAAGGTCGGAGGAGCCACGACAATTTTAGCGAGAAAAAGGAAGTTCGCAGATAGGTCGTATTTTCAAATTCCGTTTATAAGTAATATTTAATCACGTCTGTGAATAAAACCTGGCTGCAGGAGACTCTTGTAAGATTAAACATTAAGGCCTGAACGCTGTTGACCTATCGAGTGTCCGAGGAGACTCACAGGAACAAACTCTACGAGACACGATCAAGCCGTATTTTACTGAGAGCCTTAAATTTTGTTTTGTATAGACATTTGTTGACGACCAGAAGTTGTTGAAGATAATTAACGCTCCCAGTGATACGAACTAGCGATTTCGTTAGGATCGAATAGGGAATCGCGAACGTGTACTTAAGCTCGAACATAAGTGCAAACTCAACCCTAGCCGACATCTATAAAAAAAAAATACCCCTGCCCCGACTCGAAGGTGTCGCTGCACTGATGCGGGTCTGTGGAATCCTACGGACCTTGACGACGAACGACTTACTTAGTTTTCAGTTTTATTTTTGTATTTTTTAACTCGCTTATTAGGCTTTTTCAAGTAGGGGAGAGCGGGGCAAAATGGGGCAACGGGACAAAACGGGGTTTTCGGGCAAAACTAAATTTTCCAATCATTTTTGGATCGGACAAGGTGGCAAAACTGGGCAGAAAAGCCTGATGTATCCGATAGGGCGAATTCGGGCATCCAAAAATTATTGGAAAATGACGTTTTGCCCAAAAACCCCGTTTTGCCCCGTTGCCCCATTTTGCCCCGCTTTACCCTATATTGATCTCGTACAAATCATTATAATTTGTCTATTACATCAATGAAATTGTTTGAACACCTATTTTCGGAAAAAAAAGGCGACTAAACAATGTTCGTAGGCTTCTACAAACTCGGGAGTGACAATCTAGGCTTAAGCCCAAACCCGGGTGCGAACGTAAGTCTGAACTTAGGGTAAACGTGGCGAATGTGATACTTCAATGTCACATGGTAAGACCGTGCAAAACCGGTGTTCCGTCTTCGT
The DNA here is from genome assembly GCA_917499995.1 of Ichneumon xanthorius. NCBI lineage: Eukaryota > Metazoa > Arthropoda > Insecta > Hymenoptera > Ichneumonidae > Ichneumon > Ichneumon xanthorius. The sequence goes on along the minus strand of OU824205.1, from coordinate 9,570,609 downwards.
CACTATTACCCTCTGTTCTAACTTCAATTTGTGTGTAAGTTGGAGTTTAAGTTTCTACTTAACTTTGAACTTAAGTTAGCACTCACATCCGCGAACTTATGGATATTTGTGCCAAAGCTCCGACGGCGGCAGACGAATGAGCTCCGCTGGGAACGTCAGTCGGAGTGCGAGAGACAAATGGACCTCTAGTGGAGCGATGAAGTAGTTGTGCGCCGTGCGTATTTCGTTAATTGGGCAAAACTCAAAAACCAGACCATCAATCTTCTTCAAATTTTGACACAAGCTGTCTAAAATAATTCTCTTCATCCAGTTTGGTTTCTTTATTCGCGCCGAACGGAGAATGATGAAGAGAATCGCTTTATTTTATTGTTGCCTATAAGTTGTTTTATTGGTGGTTTCTACAGGTATTTTTGTTTGCTAGAAAAACCACGAGGAAAACAATTTTTTTATCGCAGACAATCCGACGTATCTACTGGAGTTTCATCGCGATCCGACCGAATCGGAAATTTGGACACATATCCTAAAGTGAAAATTTAAGAGTAAATTTAATAGCGTATCTAAGCGCGCAATCACGCTCAAACTTAAGCTCAAACTTAAGCTCAAACTTAAGCTCAAACTTAAGCTCGAAATGAAGATTATGTTCGTGACTGTCTATCGAAGCGGACCCGAACTAAAGCGCAGGCTTCGCCTGCGCTGAAAATGTATGATTTTCCTAATACCATTATTTGTGCGACTATAAAGTCGCGTCGACTATAAAACAAATGTTTACCTAACCGTCGCAATTAGTTGCGACAAACCTGTTGCAATTAATTGAGCATTCGAATCCATTGCGTAACAGCTTATGACGTAAAAGTTCGGATTGCAATTTCGTGTCCGAAGCAAAACCGGCGACACCTTAAAATGATAATTATTAATCCTTCGTCACTCGCGAAGACAACCGTGCAGATGACAAATCGTTTGGTAAACAAATAGTTTAATAGACAAATCGTCGGTGAAGAATTCTTCGAGAACACGCGAAACCCGCGCGACGAACCGCACGTGAACGAACTGCCACCAGCGGGGAAACACACTCGATCGAGATATGAATAAACAATTTTAACATTGTACTGAATATTAGAACGGCTCGGTAGCGCAACGTGTGCCTAGCCATTTATAGTTCATAAGACTAATAACGTTTTCGCAATTTTTTATCGAAACCACGAAATAAAAACAGAGATAGACGGGTGCGAGATAAATGGAATTTTTTAATTCCGCTAGGAAACTTACGGAGCTTTGTGATACACGTTAGACATTAAATAAAGTCGTTGTAAAATCGATAGAAATTACGAGGTTGCGCAGTGTTCTCGATGAATTGTCAACGACGCTCGTTTAATCGATAGCGAAGCTACCAAACGGTTTTCATTTCTATTCGTCCTTTTTTTTCTCGGGGTGAATTTTCCACGCTGTTGAGAACGGAGACGATTGCCGAACGACAACAAATCAGTGCGCATTTTTACAGCAAAGTTACGCGAGTCGTTGACGAAGGCGCGTGTGGGAACGATTGCGGGGCGCGTGCGATACAGGCCGATAATGACGACGAGCGATGAATCGCATTCGGAGCGACGAAGGCGATAAAGTGCAAGATTAGCCTCGCGATTAACGTGTAATCGTCAGCCAAACGCCTAATTGCGGCCTAGCTTTCTACCGTCGATAAAAAGAGGAGAGTTAAAATCCGGAACGCAGTCGTCGAGTCTATCGGGAATGTTAACGAAGGAGAGACTATAAATAAAAATAATCATTCAAGTATCAAAAGTAAAGCATACAATAAAAAAAATAGGACGAAGTTCGGAAGCGCACCGTACCGTGGCTCACTGATGGGAAAGGGAGATTGCACGAAAAGTTCATCAACGATAAGAATCGTCGACCCATCGACGAGTCGTGTTATCACGATATTGTTAACAAAAGTCCCTCCGGACCCGATGAAGAGTCGTCAGAGTTTAATTAAATGCGCCTCGATTTAAGTTTCTGATTGAGCTTGAACTCGAATGCGAACTCAAGTTGCTAATTCGAATCAAAGCACAGATACAAGTGCCCAAAATAATGTTGACGAAGTCGAGGAAAATTAAGTTAAATGCTGAATTACGAGGATAAGTTCGTACTCAAGTGAATCTCAAGTTAAAATCTTAAGTTTCGACGCGATTTTGGACTCAAATCTAAACTCAAAAAAGATTTTTGTCAAGATTTTGCACTCAAATCTACGACAAAAAAGTGAATGCTCGCGACTCTCCATTCGGCCCTCACAGGCGACTTGCTCTTCGCCTCGGCGACGTCCAAGCGTTGTTGGAAACCGATAAACTTTTACTGAAGAGGATGCGACGACTTGGAAACAATACAAAACAAATTCCATCGCGTGTTGCCGGCACAGAGAATAAAAATTATATTTATTTCTTAAAAAAAAGATGTTTCATTGCCACAAGCTCGAAGATTGTGTTGCCAAGATAATCCCGATAAGTCAAAGTGTTTTGCATTCCGAGGACAAGTAAATTTGCTCCAGGAGCAAAACTCATTGGCAAGCGCACCAAATGTACAACAATTTTAATTTGCCGGCACAATACAGTCCGTTACTACAACGAAGTACTCGTAGCAAGTCATTTTTCCCTGTGGCAGAGAAATACATCTTTGTGGATTTGGTATCGTTTAGACTTTTAGTTTCCACTGCGCTAGTTTAACTCCTCCGATGTGTTTATAAATCTCATTGTTGTCCTACCAAAACTGTGTACGGTCGTGTCGAGGATTTAATTATGAATAAACAGACCCGTTGTATTTATTTATTTTTAATGTGCATTGTTCTTGATGTGCGGGCATGCACAGTTATCGGTAAATACGACTGCTACGATAACGGAGCACGCTTGGCTATCGCGCAATCCCATTGGCTCAAATCTTCGAGTGCTTGTATCTAAAAAAAAAAAAAAACTATGCACAGTAAAAAAATGTCCAACGCTCCAATTTCGGGATATCATGGATATTGCAAAAAAAAAAAAAAAAAAAAAATCGTGTGTGTAGTTGATAGGCGAGAATCGATTTAACGTGTCGCAAGAGATGGGAAATTATAACGAAGCGCTCGACACAGGGCGGAGTAGGAGTTGCAATTTTATTGACTGAGAATTTTATCTACTGTTGCGAGAACGATGGACGAAGTGAGTTTTATACGATAAAATGGCAGAATTGAGAGTCGTCTGCGTCAAGCTTAAGTTAAAGCCGAGGCTTAAAGATCGCGCTCAAGTTCGAGCTGAAGTACAAATTACAGAAGTTAAGTGCGTGTTTCGGTACGAAATCGTTACGACTCGCCTCAACGACTCTCGATCCAGCTTTAATATTGTTTGCGTAAGTTATGCGAATGACTCGAAACAATTTCCACCGAAGAACTATTGAATTGACGAATAAACGACTCGTCGATCATTTCATAATTCTACCAAAGTCGTGCGGTTGGAGGCGTTAGAAAAAAAAAGAATTCACGTAGCTAACTTAGGGTGCTATCCTAGCTAATAGCTCATGTAGCAATCGTTTTTTTACCTAAAAACAAGTACAGTCAGGAGAGTGCGAGAGAAACCGTGCCGGATTAATAAACAAAAATTTAAAAAATATAAAAATATGTACACGAGAGTTTGCATCTCTCGAAAAGATAGTCAATGGTATGCGGTGTCGAGGGTAAATATGCGCGAGGATGTTCGATGGGGTATGTTAAGGCTCAAAACTTTGAAATCCCGGACTCTGTTCGTTGGTGCCGTGGAGTTACATACAGTTATACGGTTAAACAATAAATTAAAAAAAAAATAAACGAAGACGAAAGGGCGAGAGGAGTTTGTTGGTATTAAACGGTATCATAGTAGGGATACGATAGAGTAAGCGAGATAAGTGAGTTATCGTCAACTGAAGAAAAAAAAAAAAAATACCACAAGAAAATAAAAAAATAAAAAAAATTAAAGGACAGATGAGAATTCTAGGCGAATGATGCACAATATGATCTTCCCGAAGTATATCGATCCACGATTATATAAACAAGCAAACAAACAAATAAATACGTGTGACGGTGCCCTAATACGAAATAGAGCTTAGTGATTAGATTGAATTGAATTTTAAGGCAGGGCCGACCGATTCACCCCGTTAATTATATATGATAAGGATAATGATGAGCGACGCCATGCGCTTCGTCACGCTCTCGTTGAATTTTTTGCCACTTCGATTATACTGAATAAATTCGTATACGTTGAATATTATGAATGTAAAGAGAAAAAAAAAAAAAAAAAAAAAAAAAATACCACGAGAATGTGAAACGCCCGAACGCATCGTCATCGTCTGTTATTTGTAATTTATTTGTTGCTTAAGGCGGTACGAAAGATCACGATTCAACACTTTTCCGACTTTTTTTTGTACACTTATTTTCACTACTAAACTCGATAAATTTGGATGATGTGCGACCAATTGTTTCCGTATCTGGTCGCATTCTCCAAGTTGGCGAAGTGAAAATAAAGTAATTATCGTTGAATGTCGATATTTTAATTCCATTTGGGTTCGATGCGGCGTCGAAAGCTTCTCTTAATTTGGAAACTGCTGCAAGCATGTTGATTAGATTTGTTAAATTTTTGAGAGCTTTTTTTTCTAAAGAGATTGCTCGATGAAACTGTTTGGGACTTTGACAATAATGATGCTACGATCGTTACCGATAACGAAGAGAAATGTCACAGTAACCGAAGGTGAAGATATTTTGTTCGGTGTCGGTTTCGAGCGATTCGCCATCCGATTCGTCTGTTAATTTTTGAAAATAGTCCAAAAATTTCAAACAATTTCGTCGAAGCGTCTTCGACAAAAATTGATAATAGAGAGCGTTCATATCGCCTTAAGGATTGACGGAGGGGGAGAAGGAACGGTAAGGTGAAAAGACTGACTGACCGACTTGCTCCGAAAGGTGACGGATTGACTTCTGTATTTTTTTTTTCTCGAAATAGTTGACTTTTTGAGCTAAGGCTGATAAATGCAGTGGAATTGAATTTGCTTACGCCGAGAAAGTGCAACTTTTTCGAAAAAAAAAAATACATTATCAAGAGACGTTACCGACGAAGCAACTCAATCGACGAGTCACTTCACCTTAAAAGGTCACCCGAATGTTGAACGTTTTGGGTTGTCGATAGAGGCGAGATTATGTAATTTACCAAGAACCAAGTAAGCCAGACTTTCGATAACTTTCGTACACACACGTAGAAGGACACAAACGATTTTCTTGTAAGCTCGTGTTAAACCCACGTGATTCTATTCCAAGTGTTCGAATAGATTGACCGCAATATTTCAATTTGGAGTCAATGGTTGAATTTTAAAAAAAGAAGGTAGAAAACTAAAAAAAAAAAAAACGAAACGGTCGAGTTCTCGAGTAAGATCGCTTGCACGAAATTTACAACGGACGGCGAAATTGTCCGTCTTCTCTTGGCAATTACGAAGGCATGAACGCACATATCAGGGAGTGAGTAAGAGAGAAACAGAAGACGTTAGATAATAAATAAATTAGTTGACCACTAGCTGGTGGTATTAATTATAGCGAAATTTAGTCGTAAGGCATAACTAGGTGATCGCTGAAGTTTTCAAGATTGAACGAGCGAGAGAATGAATTAATAAATTAAGTGCGCGAGTTGGCCTGCAATTGATTGTGACCCAAAAAAACTGTACACATCGCAAATGATCGAATATAACGTTAGTCGTTAGGTAGGACAATTGAATATTATTTCGAAGGTGTAAGAAGTTCTAACGCTGCGTATAACATTCTTATTCGTTATTTTTATATATTAAAACACACAATTTTTACCTAAACGCGTCCGGAAAACATTCAATTCATGATAACGTGTGTTTCTCGTATGAGAAATTACACTTCATTCGGCGAGATTTTACGGTCAGGTATCAGAGGAGAGTTGGTGTACAAACAATAGGATGGTTCAAAAAAAAGGGGGCTTCACGTTTTTATTGATCTGCTCATCGAGATCACTAAAAAAAATGCCACTAAAAAATAATTGTCACAGAAGAGGGAGAGGGGGGGGGGGGGAGGGCTTTGGAAAAATATTTACTACTGCCTCATCGATGTTGAAATTGTTGTAAACTCGATAATCTCATTTTCTGAATCTAAAATCTAATAATCCTTTTTCTTTTAATATAATAAATCATTGACGCGAAACCAGTGGCCTGTGATTTCGGCCTGGAAATTTTTAAATATCTGCACGCTGTTTTATTCGTCGATCCTATGGTACGCGGTGATTAAAGAAATATCCGCTCAAACAATCTCGATGAGCAAGTTAGTAAATAAATAAAGCGTATTTTTTAACCGCCCTAACAAACGGGAAGCAAAGAGATGGTGCTGCGTATTTTTTCATAATTTTTACGAGCACGAGACTCATTCCCCGAGAAAGATAAATGGTTGGATTAAACAAACGTAACGTAGACGTAGGTTGAAAGTTGTTTTTTTCTTGGCACAACTAAAGCGTCGATTTGTTCGACAATTTTACGCTTTGATCAATTCACAATATGTCGATTCAAATAAACATTTTTGTTGTGCCAACCAAAAAAGTCTCTAAACACATGTCTGCGCTTCTTGGTTAATCCAACCATTTCGTTTTCTCAGTGCAATGCCTAGCACAAGCTATTCTACAAACACAATCGTTAAGGCGATATGAAATTGTCCTGTCAATTTGACTTGCAATTCGGATGTTTTTAAATAATTGAAACACTTTGGGAATCCACTCAGAATTGGCAAATAAAACACATGGACGAGCTCGAAGTCTCACAGTCGGCCCTTAGCGAAAGCTTCCATTAAAAATTATACTTTCCGAAGGGAATCAATGAGAATGAAAAGGCCGCAATAATTATCCATTAAAAATCAATTGAAAATAAAAGATTTCATTTACAAGAAGTGGGAATGAATGACCAATAACCGACTGCCCATTGGTAATGAACTGCAATGATTAAGGAATGGATTATTTCACATTAGTTAACAGAGGCAATATGTTGCCAACGGTAAAATGATCGCCAGAAAATCATCAGTGGAAAATGGTTATGGAAAATTAAGAATTAGTAATTCATAATTAAATATTGTTGGGATGGGCGATGAACCCAAAGGAAAGAAACGAGAAGTTGACGATTTCCTATTCGCTACTCGCTAAATGGGAAATTTGGATGCCAAATGGCAATGGAAGTAAAAAGCAATTACTCTGGGAACGGCCAATTGAAAAAGAAAATGGGAATGAACAAAAAAATGAAAAATCTGCTATCGGTACCATTGACAATGTTGTGTTGATAAAGTCAACGAATGTCGGGGTTTCAACGGCATTTCAGTGGTAACCAATAAGTAACAAATTAATGATGTCCCATTTGATACCATCGCCTAAGTATCATTGCCAGTAGTAGCGATGGGTAGAAATGAGTAATAAATAATCAGTGCAAAAATTACTAATGGGAATGAACGAGAAATTAAGAATTGGTCATTGATAACCATTAGCGGCACTAAAGAAAATATCAACGGTCATGTTATTCCTCGATGAGAATCGTGCACAATTGGCAAAAGTATTTTTCCAATTCTAAACAATGCGAATAAATAAGAAATTGATTATTACCATTGGCAAAGTATCAATATTGATGGGAGTCTTTGCTAAGGATAACTAATTTGCGGCTTAACAACCAAAATAAATGTGCTTCAAACAAAATGAACTTTAACTTATTGTGGAAAAAATTGCATTGTACATTACAAGCGGAGCTTTAACTTCACCTCGAGGTGCACATCGGTTGTAATTTTTCATTCGAGTCTCGGTATTTTTCACTCAAGCCTCGGTACATCTCTATGATCCTGACAAGGAACATTAGCAGGAGGAGCATACACTCTAAATCAAATTAATGCCAAAACATAAAAAATATTCGCACACGTTTTCAAAAGTTTTTATCAAAATTAATAACAAGATTACCATGAATAATGGTCCGTTGTCATAAACGAAATAAATGGCGGTATATTTATCAAGAGTCAATATTGCCACAATTGTTGGCAAGATATTTAGTTTTTATTTTGAAACAAGAATAATAAAAAGCGCGTATCGGTGGTTTTGATGCAAAGTCTGTCAATGGACGAAACGGGATGTATTATTAGAAAAATTGGATGAACATTACATCTAATCTTGAAAACGTTACGGAAATATTGAACAGATTTTATAAACTTGAACTTCACAAAAAAAACGTTTATTTTGTTTTTAACTCCTGGGAACATTTTATTAATATGCGAGACTTTTTTTAATCTTTAGTACTTATGTGACCAGATCACCCCTGATGATCGCCCTCAAATGAAAAGTTATGACTGACCTGCACCGTAAATTACAATGTGTTTTTAAAATTCAAAACACGACTTGTAAAAATACGATGCGAATACATTTTCCTGACGTACAGTCTCATAATTTTAGTTATCGCATGTTTCTCATTTCTCAATATTGGTTTAATCGCATTAGTTTCTGCAGACGCATTTTGAGATCTGAAATCAATTGGAACAATGTCAGATGACCAGAAATCGGACTGGACCAGCTAGTCATCGAGAAAGATAGCTTACTTTATTATATTTCCCACCTACAATAAGATCTTGCCCCGCCAACGGCGTAGTGAATACGCGATAAAAAAAAACAGGGGTATAAATATTAACACAAAAAATGAAATCTAAAGGAGTTTCTATGAAATTAATAAACGATAAACTCGAGCAAACTCGAAGCAAAGCTGTCGCGCAATTTTTCCCTCTTGTTCAATGTTGCAGCATAACGTAGATTTCATTGTCAAAACGCGATAACGGGTGTGACCTTCGATATAAATTAATTTGGCGGCCGTGTGTGTGAGTATTGCGAACCAACGAAGAAACATAAATAAGAGAAATAGGCAATAAGAGTCGTTTGTCTATTAAACTAGGTTCTCGGCTAGGTGTTCGAATTGCGGCGACCAGTTTTTCATTTCAGTTCCGTAACGTTGCACATGTAACGAAGCCATATTCGGAAAAAAAACCGCCTCCCCACCACTTAATTCCGAATACGATACGGATATACATATTATTAGCTTCTACGAGCTGCCGCGTTGCAACGCGTTATCCTAAAATTTGCCTAAAATAAAATAACGATTCAAGGGACAAAATTGTGCAAACTTTCTCTTTACTGAATTCGTCTGTAGTTCATAGTTTTCGAAATATAAGCGAGGAAAGTTTCCATGCAATGAACTCGCTCGGGCTCCTGTGAAGCCGTCAGGCAATCTCATTGTCTAAAAACTTTCTCGACTGTAACTCCAAAATTATGCACTCGAGAAAATTTGCCTCATTCCTAATCGCTGAATAAACTCCACCCAAGTTTTTTGCACACGTTCTGGGACGTCGCGTACACCGAGGGAAAGGTTAAATTACCGTTATAATGGTCACGGCGATTCGACTCTAGGAAACTTTATTTTCTTTCTCAAACGATATTTGCTCCAACGACCACTCAAATCTCGTGCAAATTCGGCTAGCCTTTAATCTCTAATTTCGCACGAATAGAACTAAATGATATTACTATGATGAGAAGAGTTTGGACGATTACGACACTTGCGCTGGTGACGACGATAATCACGATGATGGTGTTTAAAGGAAACGTTGAAATTATGTCCCGATTATTCGTATGCAAAATCGCTCGATAAGACCATTGAGAGAAAAACGAAAGAGAAGAAAAATTAATCGATCGCTTTCGGAGTCAGTATCGAATTAGCAGAAGAGACACGGTATTCGCAGTCGTTGAGTGATAATGTCGTTGTTCGAAGCGACGTGCGAATATTAGTTAGTTACGTTCGTTGAATAGCGGCGCAAAAGTGATTTTATGTCACTTTATAATTCAAGACTGGTCTTCGATCATTATTCGTCGTGAAACGGCTTCATCAACGTACACCCATAGTGTGGCCCACCCACACTTTTTAGTGATTCAATGCATAGCGAAGAGCTGTGTCTTTTTCCAATCTTCTAGACAAATTTCATTGGCAGCAAAGAAATGAACGAAAAGAAAAAAAGCTCCTTGTTAAACCAGTGATTTACACGATTACGACGTTGGATTTTCATTTGACGGTGGTTGCCGCCCCCTCCCCCCTCCCCCCAACCTATATTTAAACAAAGTAGCAATTCGATGAATTTATTATAACGACTGACATCGTTTTGAAGATATATTTATTATACAAACGAAGCGCTGTTACAGGAACAATACATTGATGCATTTCAAAATTAGGTACTCTTTTTAACCCGCGTTGAATTATCCGGCCACGTACCGCTATGATTGGCCGTCCTCCCGATGATTATTATTATTATTGAAGTACATATAAAATTGTTCGATGTTTTAAACCGGAGCAGATTTTTAAAAAAATAAATAAAAGATGAGAGAATGTAAATTATTAAAAGTAGTCTTCATATCGAAATGTTCAGCCGGACATTGAATGCTCGCGGTAATTTATGATACTGGCCCCACTGCGATTATACTGCGTGCGATCTAAGCAGAAAAATATAACAATTATTAATATCATTATATACAAAATTTTTACGGCATATACTAAATACGATGTAGATCAGTCTAATGTATGAAGGATGATGAGGACGAAGAAAAAAAAATTATAACTAAAACAAACATTTAGGCTAATTATTGTTGTGTATCATAGAGTTTAATATAGAAATACTTTTTAATTTTTGAAAAGAACGGGATACACGCACGAACGAAAGAACGAAGAGAGTGTGAATAAAAAAAAAAAAAAATCATAATTGAATGCTGTTGCGGTGAGAGTATAGTAACTATTAGACTCATAAGAAAATATATATAAACATATATCATATACATATATATTCACATATACATATACATATGTTATATTGTACATATCCGTATGTGTATATATGTATATAAATATTATTTAACTAATAACGAGAGATATTAATGATGATATTATTATACGAATTCTATAAATAAACGAATAATAAAAAAAAATGAAAACAACTGAGTTGGATGTGCGCGGAATGATGCGTGCCGCACCCCCCCCCCCCCCCCGCCCCGAGGAGATCGAATTTAAATGTGCGCGTGCCATAATTATTCGCGTCACATACCATAGCCGTGTTATGTAGGAAATATCTTATTATAACCACGGTTTCTCGTGTTACATGTTGAAGTATAACAAATAAAAAAGAAAAATAAACAAAAAAAGGTCCTTGACAATGTTTTTGGTCCGTTGCAAAAATTGTTTGAGATTTATATACATATATATATATATATTTAAATAAAACAACAAAAGAACAAAAAATGTACATTACTATTAACTATGTTAATACTTGCCAATTAAAGTTAGTTGTTGGAAATTCGTGTCAGGCTTTTTAGTGTTTAATCATCATCATTGAGATATTATATATGGCGGGCGTGTCTATACGATATATTATACCTCTGGAAGGATATTTGCGAACGGTTGCGTTATGATCATTGTGTCCTAAAATTTGCATTAAAAAACTATAGCAGCGAATTCTGGTCTCGAAAAATGGACGCACTTTCTCTGTGAGAATTTTTTTTTTTTACGATGCATACTTTCCCAGTTACGACCTGTTAAAGTTTCAAGCATTGGGCCAAGTAAGGCTGCCCTCCGTTGCATCACCTTATTTGCTGAAATAATAAGCGATGAAGCGATAGGTACGCATCGGAAAAAAAAAAATTTGCAGAGAAAAAGTTTGTTCAATTTTAAATGCAGAATTCGTCACGAGTTTTTGTGCAAATTGTGCGACATCCCGATGTAATATGACATTATTGCATATACACATTACCTATATAAGTCTCCTACGGCCACGATGTAAAAAATGAAAGCGGGTAACACGCGTGTAATATAGTATTAAAATTGTATTGCTAAAGTACTAAAAATAAATTTAATCGTAAATCTGTTGTATTTGACTGACAACGCTTAATCGATATTTCGAAAATTCATCACGATCGTATATGTTTTCGATGTACAATTTTTGGATTGTGACTGAAATCTGATATTGGAAATTGACTAATTTCGAAAGTTTTCAATTCGTTTTAAATTACTTTTTCTTCAATACTTCAATTATTAAACGCTTAGCCTCGGATGTCAGTTGCAAACCGCAGATTTAACATTTAAACATAAGACCGCACTAACATACCGAACTTTCGAAGTATTGATTAAACTTTTGTCAGTCGAGTACGACAGAGATTGCATATTCGGATTTTTAATATTTTAGCAATACTCTTTTAATGCCATATTTTTATAACCGAGCGCCTGATTGGTTACTGGTGAAAGCGAAGAAAAAGGCCGGAAATAGACGAATGTTTCACGTACTTTAGTATAACTGTATATTGACATTTAATGTCTCGGCGTAAACTGTTACGACCCAGCGCTCTTCAACTTGTTTCCCATATCCGCTTATCTATATTTATGGTATTCGATAACACGGTTATCCTTTCACGAAACTACGATTTCTGCTTGAACATTGTACGACCAGCTTTCGAAATTGGACTCGGAAATTGATTAGTTTCAAATATTGATTTTTCTTCAAATATTAATCTAACAGAACGAGCCGATATATCGGAAAATTGGTTCTCTATTCTCCACTAAAATATCTTCGATGCGTTTAACTGACGGCATTCCCGAAACTCTGTCAAACGGAAAGCATCACATGCTGCACTTATCGATATCGAACTATTGTAAAAAAAAAAGAAACAACATAACGAGATTGCAGAATTAATATAACGAGTGTGATGAACTCCCATTTATATCACGAAGCTTATTGCTATCCTATAGAAAATTATGAGTCTCGTCGAGAGAGTGAAAAAAAACATTGAGCCCAGCTCACTATCGAGGCAATTGTACATTGTAGTTTAGCAGCCACTGTCAATGGCTCGTATTAATCTACCATCAGTCTCGATGACTCGACCTACGTTATATAAAATTTAACTATAAACTCGTTGACTAAAATCTAATGTTGAAATACATGCATTTCAATTTGCACGCATTAGATACACACAAAGGTGAATATTGTAACACCAAACTTCATCCCCGAATTTCACGGTATTTTTTCTATATATATGAACTGTCTAGAATGTGCGTTCCAAACGTTAAAGAAAAAAAAAATTATATCCACTAAAACTTTCAATTTTATATTTCAAGTCACAGTGGATATGCAAACTTCAGCAGTTTTTTTTAAGAGTTGTCAAAATCTCATAAAAACCAAACTGCGGCGATAGTACTTTACACCTTTGTCGGTTGAGGATGCGACGCGTCGTTGAACAATTATTATAACGTTAAAATAAAATATAAAAGATAATAAAAATTGTCGAAAACAAAAACGAGGCCGGGCCGTCGAACGTTGAAGATTATGAGAAATAAGATTTTATACCGCATCTCTCAACCGACAAGTTCCATATCTCGATTCCTTATCTTATAGAGCAGCGTGTAACATAATGAAGAGTTTAATAAGTGCGTGCAGATAATGTATTGGGTTGTGTGATGTATAGAGACGCCCCGCAATTACCGTTCCTCTTTGATTTATTTTTGGACGAAGCGTATTTTGCTGTTTCATATCAGAGACATCCTTTGCATTCACTTTTATCATGGCGATATATACGACTGCTTCGGAAGTTTTCCAAAGGAGAGCTAACAGAGATGTCTTCGGAAATACTTTTTTCAAACGAAGTCACACTCATTTGTCGTCGGACATAAGAAGAAAAAAAAGAAAAGTTCATCACGTTGAAACTTGGCATCTATAAGTAGATATACAAGTACTTGCACGCCAATGAAACTCGTCTCCTTAAGCTTTCAAAAAATAAAACGAAAAAAAAATAATAAAAGGTAATCTTTGTTCGCGCGAGAAATACTTAATGCCACGCGCGACAGTTGGGCAACGGGGTCCTCGTTGATTATCAGCACATACTATATGCATTATTTCATACAAAAAAAAGGACGACTAGAGATATCGAGTTACTCGTCACAGATATACAATTAGCTAATACGACTTAGTATATGGAGTATGAATGAAGGAGGCCTGAGTCGACCATCTACACCCTTATTTTCCTCTCCCTTCTTCTATCTATCCACCAGCCTAACAACCAAACATATTGTAATCTATTGTAGATTGTTGTAGATAAATTATACGGTATACCGTACATTGTTACTTTTTGTCGACAATATAAAATACACAGATATATAAGTAATTACATCGTGACTCCGATTAATGAACCTTCACCAAATCTCGTATCTATTGTTTCCTCATACAGTGAACGACCAAATAAGGTAAGACATCGGGTACGGCTCCAATCAGGAACAGATAATTTCGGCCTCTTATTACCAAATGCCAAAAGACAGAAGGTAAGCTGTTTGTAATATTGAGGCACAGCTGTAGACTGTAAAAAAATTTTATGAAATTTGAAACACATGTGCGTTGCAACTTTATAGTAAATTTTTTTTTTTTAATGAACATTTTTGCAAACTTCAAGCAGAAGATTTGTTATCTTACTATCTAGTATTTTTATTTTACAACAAAAGTACATTAATGTTCAATTAATGTATGTAATGCGAGCAGATTTTAAGCTCCAGTCCAATTTTTAAATTTACAATTAACTTTTACAGTGTAGAAGTTGCCTGTCGAACTTCCTGTCTTTTAGCAAGGAAATGTTCCATGATTTAATGAGGGACCTATTTCTTAAAGGGGATCTTAAATTTCTGCGTTTCTGTTTCAGTTGATTTTTACTTTTTTCTGTGCAATCCGAAAATGATTAGAACTTGTGAAAAATTTAATTTCCGTTTCTGTTACCGGGTTGAAATTTTAATAAATTATACGATACACCGTAAATTGTTACTTTTTGTCGATAATATAAAATACACAGATATAAATAAGGTCGTAAAACCGACTTTTAGTGCCGTAGGTCATCGCCCATAGTTTGTCCAACCGCAATGTCCATTGCCTTATAATTTTTAAACAAATGCATTTTTCTTAGGTTTAATAACAGTGAAATCGTAACGGCAGACTTTTCAGGATCTAGCTTTTGCTGCCCTCGTTTCGGACTTTCGATTCAATTCAGTTTTTTTTTACCGGCAAACGATCACGAAATTCTGTACCACGAGCTGCAACCTGAGCAGTCGTACATTTCGGTAACTGTTTTATCTCGTTCGTGCAATTACGTTGTCAGTTACCCGACTCCAAAACAGATTCCGTTTCAGCTGTTGGAAATATTCGTGCGCGATGTTATTGATCGGCACAAACTGCACAAGCATTTCCCATTGAAGCCAATTTTAGGACCGTAATATTGTTACCGACTGAGATAGTATTGTATCATCTTTATAGATATAACATCTTAAATATTTTTTACTAGAAACGATCAGTTTTTGAGTTAGTATTTAGCAGCGAAAAGATAAGAATAACTTTTTTATTTTTAAAATTTAATCATACATTCGGAATACATGGACATTAGATTGAAAACTTTATACAATCAACTGCTAATTGTTCGCGAGGAAGTCGTGCTCATGAATTATTGATTGACGGCGGGCGTAGTCGGGGATCCAACAACGTCAATGATGTCGGCTTTCACTTCCGGTTCTATCTTTGGCAGGAGAGCCGCAGGTATAGATAAGGTCTGAAATGAATTTAACGTTAGAAAACCTCATAAGTATAGTTCGTTTGTGCACAAAACCTCTCGACTTATTTCCTGCGTGCCGTTCCAAGAATCATTCAAGTACTCTATTGTATACTCTCTGGGAAATCACATTTACAGTTTCATGTACATGCGCAGATAAAATAAAATGTTGTCTCTATTGTACAGCATCAAACCCGATGTAAACCGGCTTGAGTTCAAGTTACGTTGTTCCATAAAACTGTGGAATAACCATTATTGGTTGAGATTGTCGGTGTCACAAACCTTGCCCGGTGCCAAAGCTTCATATTGATGTCTCAAAGATTGCAATTCGAAATCGCAGGTTGCTAAAGCCCCACGAAGCTCGTAGTGCAACACTATATCGCTACGCAAATCATTGAATTGCTGGCATATTTGTTCAGTCGGTGGTGGATTGAGTTCTGTAACAGATAGGAAAAATTATAAAACAGTGAAGTCAATTTAAAAAAAACGATCTGCAATCGAAACTCTCCTTAGTCCTACCTAGTTGTAGTTCGTTCAGCATCTGTTCGATACCCTTCATTTTTTTCTGCCCCAAACTACTCGGTAATTTTATTCTTTGCGAGCGAAGGGTCACGCCGCTGTTCTTCAAATCCGGAAACTTTATTCCTGCAGATTCCACTACCTGCAATTTAACGGTCTACTCACCAGACCAACAAGGAATTGGCATTATTGTTAACTGCGTGCTGGGTAATTCTATGTAAGAAAGCTTCAACGATTTTTTATAATTTAAGATGAAAATATACATTTTTGTCTCGCGAAAATTTGACGATTCGACCGATTGATGGGTCTGCAAAATAATGTCGCTCCGATCAATATTTATTACTATGCAGGTATTATTCAATAATATGGTCGTTTTGGACTCTCTGCTGCCTTTTGAGATACAAGAGTCCCAGCAATTATCTAAGTCGTATAACGTTAAAGCCACCTTACACAGAGATTAAAAAAAAAAAAGTGTTAAATTGTCTGCAGTTTAATAAAAATAATAATAATAAATAATAAATTGCAGCTCACATGAGACGAATCAGATTTGTTTGGCCTATTCCTCGAAGAAGTGCTGTTCTTTTTAGACGATTTTCTGTCGCTCTTTCTCGGATCTGCCTGGTGATCCGCCGCCGTTATCAATTTCTGTAAGTCCTGAGTCTTCCTATCTCTCTCCTTCTTTCTCTGCTCAATTTTTCTCAACTCCGCCAAAAGCGTTTGTTCCTCCTCGACCTGTTCAGGCGTACGCGTGAATAGTTTTTTCAGCTGCTCCTTCCTTCGCTTCTCATGCTCCGCATCAAAGATATAAACTTTGTCGGAATGCGACTTTGCCCTCGTGAGAGCTCCGCAAACCTGATAATATCTGCAAGTGAAAGAGCGCACGATAAATTATGTAACGCAAAAGAAAAAAAATATATATATATATATATATTTTACCTCTCCTTCAGCTCTTCGACAGTTCTCGCAGGATATTTGGCTCTGTCCCAACGATCCTTGATAATAATAAACCGCAGATCGAATCGTTTGCACAGTTCGAACAAATGGTCCGTCTCGGCGCGAGTCCAGTTGTTCGTCACCAAATGCTGAACGTACTCGGCGTTCGTGTAAGACGGAACGGGAACTTTCTTGTTGAACTTAGCGAATGGATATTCCTTACCAGCATCGGCCACTCGTCTCCAGTGATGAAAAACCGCTCCGTCCGTTCGCGCCGGGTTAGTGAAAGGCGTCCACTTCCAAGGTCTCACTTTTCGCATGCCCAATTTCGCGCGCACTTGTTTGTACCCCGTTCCCGTGTCCGTCGGATATATCGGAGGAACATCGTTGTTATCTTTGCACAAAAGTGCGAAAACCTCTCTGTGCATACCTTCCGGACGTTTCGGCACTTTGTACTCATATTTGCGCTTGTTCTTCTTGTCACTGCCCAATATCGACTCTTTTGTGAGCTCCGCCGCTGCGGGAGCTTCGATGTCCAAAATGTCGCGCACGTCTGCCATTATTTGGCAAGATCGTAATCATGTATTTTTAGTGCAATGTCAAAATTGTCACTTATCGGCACCGCGTAACCTTAAAGTTGTTGACGGAGAGATTTTAGTCGCAGACGTCGCGGAGATAAACACTTTATGGCGCGCATTGGTTTTGTGACGTAGGTTTTTTCCGGGGATTTTATTTCCTCGCTCGAGATGGCGCGAGAGTCCATTTCGCGGGTGACATACTGAGCTGCTTTCGATTTGGCGTTTTTTCGTTATTACAACGTGACTGCGCATGCGCATAGTCGTTTTCTGGTACGAATTTTCACCAAGAAATGACCATGCGCATGCGCTCGGCCGGTTTTTGGTGGAAATTTGTACACAAAACGATTGTGCGCATGCGCACCATCATTATAACGGCAAATCGAAAGCACCTCAGTCCTACTCACTCCATATTGCAAGAAGATTATAATCGCGGGTCATATTCGCCGCTCACATCTCTGTGCCCAACGCTTTGTCACTCGCCGTAATGCAATAAACGCGGTTTGGCGTGCCTTTGTGCCCGCACTGATGCTTTGAATATTTCAGGATGTACGAACAAGTACTACTCTATACGAGATACAATTTCTAATTAGATTACTCAATAATAATAATAATAATAACAATAATAATAGATCGATCTAAGCGTTCGAGAAGCCTTAACTGAATTAGCAAAGCAACGCGCTTACAATTAATTATTCATCGACTTCTATGTCTCTAGGCATGAAGTATGCCGCTATCAGGTGCTGCCATCCGCGTGCAATTTCTTACAGTAAGAAATGGCAAGCATCTCCACCGAAAGCGATCTATTTGAATTTGCACTTTGACATCGGTGAATCGTGACGCATGTCCTCACTAGGTGGCGCCAGCCGGGAAAAGAATGGAATAAGAAGCCAGCGGTTTAATTAGCCGAATTAAAATATCATCGCTATCAATACGTGTGATATCTTATCAATAATATACAAGTGCTCCAGAGTTATAAATTTCATTGTACTAATGCCTGTACAGTTTTTTCTGCTTAGCAAGTTGTTATTGTAGATCTGTTAGTAAATATGTTGTTTTCGAGGTTATTTCGTGACCTGAGTGAGAAATGGTTCAATGTACAGCATCAAACGTCGCAAGGGGTTCAATCGGCGCGAGATGCCGTATTGCGCGGCGGCCTTATCGTTATAAGTGCGATTGTTGTCGTATGGATATCAATATTTCTCTACACAGCATTCTATTATGCATACATGCCGAGCATGTCTTACATCCGACCCGTTCATCTGCAATTCAAGTGAGCTTTAAATCTCACATTTTTGTATAAGATTTATTATCTGAAAATTACCATTATTTTCAGGCTGTTAATTATCTATCAGTAATCAATTATTTTCATAGTTTTTATGGCATTTCTTTACCTTCGGACAAAGCGTGTTGACAGGGCATTGCAGCTGAAGCTGTGAAAATAAAACAAACACTCTTGGTGTTTATTATTAATTACTTTTATTAGTACATCACTTATCCACTCTTTTGTTTTATAGGTTTCAGCTTTGATGACCAATCGGCACACTCAGCCAATGGATGTCTATATGGGGGCAATAATAAGTGTGCCGATTGGATGTGAATGCCGAAGCTGAGAAAATAATGTTTTCTACAGACAGAGACAGATAACCAAAAATCGAATGGTTCATTGACTAATTTAATTAATAGCTTTGACTGATTGTTGAAAATAATATTACCCGATCAGCACTTAAGAGGATATTTTTTTAACTAGAAAAATAATGAGACTAGGGGCGTTTTTATTAGTTTTATACAATAGTGCATTTATTATCAAAATTCTGAGATTAAAAAAATACATGTTGCCAATTTGCCAAAGTCTACTTCTTAAGCCATCGAAGATAACATTGAATCTATTGTAATGCTTTTAAAGCATTTAGCTATATAGATGTGAAAATACTGCCAGCCGTACATATGCAATTACCATTGAATTTCGGGACAATTTCTCATAACCTGGAGAAACTTTAATCTTTTATTTGGGGTGTGATTGCAGCGTTCGATGAACAGAAATGTTGTTATTTAACAGTGGCTACGAGCGATTATACTTTTAATATATCCATTAAAAAAATGGTCATTACGATGATAAATTACACAATATATTAGTATCAAAATTGTCTCCACTTTTTTACTAATAAAAAAAAAAAATTGTTTGCAAAATGTTTATTATACTGATCACCAGATGAATTTGACTTGTCTAAATTTTACCAAAAATTGTGTATAGGATTCACTATATCAGAAGTAGTTACGAAAATTCAAGTTTTAAAATGATCAAGAATTTTATTCATTTATTTATGTTTCAACTGTGAAGGAAACTTCATAGAAAAATGAACCTTGTTTAATTATTTTTTATCACAGTATAGTGCTCTTCCTTTTAATCGATTTATCAGGATCGTCGCGACGTATCTTGTCGTCATTCTTACTGGGCCACAGCTGCATACATAATTAGCACAAATACTATCTCTTGGCTGCTACCATAAAAATGGAACCAGCGTTTTTTATCTCACCTATCGCATTGTCTAGTGAAATCAATATTACTAGAGTGAACCGGCTAATTAATGGACAGGATCATAAAAACCGTCTGGCTTTTTCTTCTGCTTAACTGTCCATTCACTGGCCGGTCTACTCTAGTTCGTTCTATTCTCGTAATCTTCCCAATTCTATATAAAATACAATAGAACGAAGAATGAGTTGCAAACATATTCTAGACTTTATTTTTGTTTTGACGGTAGATCGTGCGACGCGCAGAAAGGAATATGTAGCTTTCCATCAGCGAATGTGCAATTGACAAAGAAGCAACAACTCTTGATGGTCGGTCAGCCATACAAAGTTAACTTGTATCTGGAAATGCCCGAATCTCCCGCCAATAAGGAACTTGGTAATGATTCATTATCCAATTCCGTAGAATTCGGGCAGCCTTAATAGCTTGTTTGCCCACGATCAATAAATTCTATTTATCTTTAGGAATGTTCATGGTATGTGCTCAATTGAGAAGTCGAGATGGCTTCCTCGTCGAGCACGCTTGTCGCTCGGCAATGTTACATTATCGTAGTACGCTCTTGCACATGCTTACAACCTTTACCTTCTCGCCTATGCTGATATTTGGATCGAGTGAGGAGAAGCAAAATGTTGTACTTGAACTATTCGGAAACTTTGAAGAAGATCAAGTAAGTTAATGGTACAGAGAGAATACGGTCAGGTTTTGACTTTCTGAAACGTTAATGGCACTCAGAAGTAGGACTGCGAAATATTAAAACGGGAATAAAACCTCCACTTAAAGACCTACAAATTCTACTAGAATGCAGCGAAAGTCTTCAAGAATCGTAAATGAAAAATTGAATCCTCTACCTGTTATTTATAACAGCAGAGCTACTTCCATTCAGAGTATCTAAAATATCACCGTTGACAAAAAAAACTGCACTTCACGTCACTTTAAGAGCGTAGATATCTGAGGAAAAATGAATAGTTCACGAAATAGTTTTGTTAACAAGTACGGCTAAATTCAGAACTGGGCAAATACCCTAAGTACTTGAAGTGCGAATTAAAGTATCAAGTACTCGAACTACTGAACGCTAGGTAGTTCTTGAGTACTGGCAGAACTAAATTCTTGAAGTTTCGAATAGTGGGCACTGACTCAGTACTTGATGCTTCAATACGAATACAAGTACTTAGTGCATTTTGCCCAGCTCTGGTTAAATTCATACTCTTCGTTCAGGTCAGCTAATCAGGTAACTCAACAAAGTTCGACCAGATAACTGAACGTTATCCATTCTTACGGTCTTCATACCTGCTCAGTGGGGAGGCGGAACGCACTTTCCATTTTCCTACCTATATCTATGGTAAGAATCGTCCCAATAAAAATGATAGCGTTAACGCGGTGGTGAGCTTGCTGCAAAACAGAGACTGATAGACTCTCATTTTGCCAACTGTAAATATCCCAAGGCGCGACGGATAACGGCACCTGGAAAGAAATATCTTCCCACATAGTGGGGGTCAACCCAGATAGAAAAACGTGCCGGGAAACGAGTATCATACCATTGGTACAGCCACCGTTACGTCGCTGTGCTATCATTTTTCTATCTGGGAGTAATCTGGATGTGCCTAATCGGATGTGCTTTGGAGGAGTTCAGTTATCTGGTTGTCTACTGAAGATGATTTTTCATTCATGTTTAATATCAAATGATATACATTCTAAATAGTACATTCGAAATAAACGTGAAGTGGCGTAGCCGCTTAACATTCACTGCACGATTGCTGCAGCTTTCCGACTTGAGTTCTATCCCACTCCGCGGCACGTTTGCGTTGAGGATAGGGAATGCATACGAGAGGTAGCGCGGCACGAACGTCCGGCTGTAGGGATTCAGGGCACTTTGCGGGGTTGCACTGTAACAGAAATATATGCACATGCTATGCACTGAGCATAAAAACTCAGACACAAATGTCCAGAAAATGTACAGAAAGCCAAAACCTATACCATAGCCGTACCTCGCGTAACGCGGGTTCTTCAATCCTCATCTAACCATATTAGCAGTGACGATCTTATCATAAGAATTCTTAACTTCAGAGTCATCCTGTGACGGTTGTGCACGTGGAAATTCAATCTCGGCATATTGAATTTTATTCAGCAACGATAGGTATAAATGCACACTTGTCCGGTCTACGCTACTTGATGTTTCATTGGCCCGTTTTATCTGCCGTTGTTGGCATTAGTACGAACCTGTTTTTCATAGCCCTCGTGTGCATTTTATCCTACTTACACTTTGCATATGAGGAACAATCGTCGGATGATGTGTTTGGCTATGAAAAAGGCGAAATGCCTGATCCCAAAAACGATAGCGACAGTAAGTAATTCACAATAATTGTTACATTGAATGTCTCACGGTGGAGTGCCATACCGAAGGTGTCCACAATCGACTTAACTACACCGTATCATTTGTCGTAGACACAGGAAAATTAGAAAATCCGCGTCGGTGCGGGTGGGCCGATTTTTGTCTGATTAGAAAAAAAAAATATATATATATATATATATCCAAAAGTATCTTGGTAGAGAACCTGTGAAGCTTTCGCAATGATAGCTTCATGTCTATAACAAAAACTATAGGAAAGTTAGGAGCTTGCGAAAACGCCATTAGCAAGTTTTTTTTTTATACGTCCTAAAATATTCTAGTTGAAACGAATATGATTTTATTGCAGAACTGATAAACGCACGGACATCATATCGGTCGTTTTTATTGTTGCGCGCGGTACGGCGCTTCACCTTAACGAGAATTTAACGATGCACATTCCAACATAAACTCTAATTGCAACTACAACGTGCAAGAACTTAATAATCATAAATATATAAAACGTTGAGCTTGTTAACTTTTGTTTTTCTCGCAACGTCAGATCGTCTTTAATGTTGACAATGTGTAATTTTTCATTTTGTTTTTGCAAGTGTCTCTAGGTTCGTCCTCTCTGGAGGATACATCACTGATGGAAGGTCTCGCAAAGTCAAAAGACGAATCAACCCTGTCGTCAAATCCTATGGATGATCCTCGGTATATTCAAGAGTTGGGCGCGGATTACGATCCGTTCGACGGGTCTCGATTGGAATCGTAATTTCATCAACATGTTGATTTGAAAGAAAATCAAACGAGGAAAGAATTGTTTCCTTGAAGATATGGTAATTGCCCATAGTACACGAACACTCAGGTTAACCCGATAATTTATTTGTAATTAATTATTTCATGACTCGATGGTAACAATATTTTTCATGACCTAAGTCGTTAATTTTTGTAATGTTGCGGTACCGTACAAATAACTTCGATTGTATTCAGCAATTGTTTGTCATTTATGTTTTATAAAGTGCAGAGGCTATATTTTTTCTAGACTGTCTTGTTATTGAACGGGTTTAAAAATAGATACGCCTTTACTGAGTGATTTATTTTACTAGCCAGCGTTAAATTTCAGACCTTCAGCCATTTCTCGGGTACTTCCATTCAGCGATTTGAGTCAAATTGAGAAAGTTTCTGGAAAGTTCCGTTTAAAGCGTTGTCGTATATACAATCGTCCGTCACCCCACTGCGTGGCTAAATTCCGTAATCGTTTCCCAGCCCGGGCAGTTTACTGAACGTTCAATTTCCGAACTGGACTGAGAAGCCGTTCCGAAAATTCCGCTGGTAGTGTCACATGTTCTCGCAACGCGGAATTTCACGGCTCGGATGGATTTCATTATGGCGGAGGTAATCTAAGAAGTGCATAACAAAAACCAAATATCATATATCACATGACGACATGACATATGAGCAGAATGAATATATTATTTGTTCAATTGCGAAAAGTGCAGATAAAATGCAATTAAATGTCGGTAGATGCAATCGAAGCGGAGTCTACGAATATATTGAAAAATAAAATTGATTTATACATTTTTACGTGAAGAGCAATATATAGAAGCAGATGTAAAAATTGAAAACTTATTTTCTGTAAATAAATAATAATAAAAACAATAATAATAATAAATGTTATCAATAGTCAATATAATTACATGTTCGAATCGTACAAAGCTCTTGGATATATCGAATTTGGTAAACGGCGTCTGCACAGTTTATTATCAATCATCGGATTATCGGAGAATCATCTTCGTCTAAAAGTTGCAACACGCTCGGCTGTAAGCACATTGCCATTTGCTTTATCGGTTCACTTGCCCCTTAACGCGAGGTGAAAAATGTACCACATGTCATATGAGTGCAACAGAGATAATTGCATCGATGTCATGTAAAAATTGTTGGCCTTTGAGTTAAAAGGGAAGTATCATCGGACGCGATATTGATTTCCACATCCGCTAATACTTTGCTTTTTCGCGAAATGTGTGCTATCTCCGAATGCCATTCATTACAGTTTTTGTTACCGACTGAGTCTGTTCTCTCCCCGTCCATCCCGGGCGCTGTCGGTATCAAAACTGCAATCAACTTTTCTCACGTGTTCTCGAATGTACGGTCAAAAGAAAAGTCACACCGAAAGCGAATATCATCTCGGTTTTCGATGAGACTTTTATTTTTATCATGAAAACCAGAATCCGTGATAAACGTTGATTACAGTTTTTATTACCGACCGCGGTATTGCACATGCTCTTAACGATCATAGTACATTCGAAATGGGCACTGAGGATTTCGGAACGCCAGTATGGTACTGCTAGTTGCTGGAAACGACTACGGAATATACCCTAAGACTCTAAAAATAAGTAACTGCTGGAAACGTCTTGGAGAAGATCGTTAACCGAGTCACACATATCTGCCTATGTGATTTCCGTTTCCGATATTCGCCGGAAGTTCGGTACCTACCCAGTGCGTCGACATCCGGTTCCGGTTTACATAAACCGGGTCTTTCGAGAGGAGAGTTGCTTTACGACGAATAAAAGTGTGTAGTACCGGTATTTCGCACATACACTTGTTTACCAACACCAATGTAATGGATTAAAAATAAAACATTTATTTTTAATGCATGTACTTATTTATTTATTTTCTAAAAACGTCCGATCGTTAAATAAGATTTTTTGTAGCCATTTCTCGAGAACGCCTTGTGCAAAAAAAATATCCCCATCAGCTGGTAGCAGAGAAACGAATAATTTCTGTCTTTTTTGTCTTGCGAGCAGTCGGGAGTTAAACGGTTTCGTATTATACGAAGGGACTGAACCTGCTTAAAACGATTCTCATTTCCATTCGCAAATATCTGCATTGAATTACAATACGTGTATGTCGGGTGAAAGTCGAGTATAGAATAAAAATAAAATTAAAAAAAATCTCCAAACGTCCGACCGTGAAATAAGATTTTTTGTAACCATTTTTCGGAATACCCTTTGCAAAAAACAATAAAAAATGCCCGCTCCCCTGGTAGAAGAGAAACGAATAACGCCCAACTTTTTGCCTTACGAGCACTCGGGAGTTAAATGGTTTCGTATTATACGAATGGACTGAAACTGCTTAAAACGGTTCCCATTTCCATTCGCAAATATCTGTATTAAATTACAATATAAGTATGTTGGGTGAAAGTCGGGTATAGAATAAAGGAATATAGCTGCACGACACGCAATGTACCGGCGACCTAGCTCAGACAATTATACTAGTACCTACGACTGTCGCTTCGTTGTTTTTATAATGACTACGGTCTGTTTCTTGCAGTTCATAATATCTTAAATGTACAAGGAATAACGTCAGGTAGTACAAATGTTACTTTACAAGCGAGTCACACAGTTTGTTACATTGAAAGGCTGGCACGAGAAAAGACGAGGTAGAGACGAAAGGAAACCCGGCTGCATTTATTCTCCAGATGCTGTGTTTGCTGCTCCTGGGGCCGCTACGAATGCGTACGTTAAACCGGTTTTCTGAACTTACACACCATCATCTCATCTCGCTCTGCTATCCTCGTTCTTCAAAGAGGTGTGTGCGAATTCGTGAGGTTCGCTTGTGTTTTTCTTGGCTCGTTACCCAAGTTCAGACAGGTGTGCAGCAAGCAGACTCTTCCTTGCAGCATCGTTACTCATTTACGAAGCTTTCTTTACTGCTCGCAGCGTAAAATGAAATACTGATGAATACATTTTCACAGAAATGTTACATTACGTTTATTATTCATACTACTATTCCGCCACTTTGTTTTTATTAACACAATTTTGTAACGTTTAGCCGAGGTTAGAAGTGCGGATACAAACGTAAACCAAAACCCCAATTTATTCGACAACGTTTTAATATTGAAGATTTAAGAAATATAATTTTCACGATTTCTGGTGCAAAACCCCGTTTGTTCACACACCACTAAATTTAATTACAATTTAGTTCATTAACATTAACTTCATATAAACATAAACCATTGATTACAGAATCGGAACTGGTGTATTTGCAGCTCGTAATATAAAGTCTCAGCAAACTTGTACGAGTTTAAGCGGATATGCAACAAAGTAGCCTTACGGACTACTCCGCGCGTGGGCATTGCTGCTTTATCCGTTTTATTCGAGTTTTCTGTATTATATTGAGCCTACACCTCGGTTAACGAGGATGGCTCGAGTGAGTTGGGTGGGACGGATAACGCGAAGGCTTGGTTGATCGAAGCTCGGATAAGTGAGCTTCTGCTATAATATACAAGCAATTATAGTTCATGCATTACCCTGTTCTTTAACTGAGCCATAAATAATGCAGATCAATCATTCGATCATTCGTATCAATACTGTATTATCAATGTTATCAATTCCCAAACCTGAGGCCAACTTTTATCAAATCGTTGCAATAAGATGAATGACTGGTTTAACTTTCTTTGGAGCTCGCAGTCCTCATCATATGGAATCTTGCCGACGCCCAGCCAACCTTTTCTATAATTGAATGCAATTGGGGATTAAATTTTTTATCATTTCCAATTGTCGCTTATTCGACCCTCCCCATCACCCCAGAATTTAGGGAAATCCAGAATTTAATGGTTCATAGCTTTCGAGAATAGAGCAAACGTATGCAGATATGCGCAGCACAGAAGACTTTTGGCAAGGCCCGCTCATGCATATTTTATGCATGCACGTCGCGAGAATTTAAGCTGACTTAGGTAAAACTGAGAGCGGTGGAATATCCCGGTATTCGCCGCGTGCCTTTAATCTCGGGTTATCTCATAATTAAATCGTATACTATTGAGGATTTTCTCAAGACGCAAAATAATTATTTCACTCAAAAATATTTCATTTTCATGAACGGATTATTGAAATTCGTCAACTAGAAGATAAAATGGCCGAGGTAAAAAATCACTACAAAAAAATATACGCCCTTCACGATATGACCTATTTTTAGATATCCTTCATTTGTTTCCATCGGCTATTGCTTCAGTCACCGCACAGCCTCCGGTAAGAAGTTTCCTCACTTTCCTGTTTATCCCGGTTTCCTCGTCGGGTACCAACCCTGCTTTTCCACAAGCTATTTGTTCATCGGATGTACCTGTCATCGACTATGTATTGGAGCTTTATCGATCCCTTCGTGTTTATTTATCCTATGTATCGCTTATATTTTCCGTCAACAATTTCTGCCATCGATCATGTCTTTCCGCGATTGTTTTTGTACCATCAATTTCCTCCGTTGGATGTTTTCAACAATCGTACGCAGACTGGCATCGTTACCTCGCAATTTCACACTAAATTATGGTTTCATTTGTATTAGGAGAGATGAAAATAGCTTAGCATCCTCGATATACCGTTAATCTATTGATCGAAATGTTAGCCGCGCGCTTCCACGTATCAAATATCCCGGAGCACACATTTCGTATATGATTACACAGTGGACAACACCAGCCTGCTGATTCGACTACTGGAGGCTGGGAAAACATGATATGATGCCACGGTGCTTGCCACGGTGTTCCGCCCATCCATATAATTGAATACGTGCGATACACTGTACTGCAGTACCGATAACAGATTTACTAACTGTACAATAGTTGGACTCATCCAAGAAATGTATTTTTTGTCGTAAAATAGTGTTTGACGGCAAGGTCTATCCAGGTCAATAATACAGGAAGTTCCCCAAATGTTTAAAGAAATGGAGTTTGATCCCTCAAAAGATTATCCGCATTTACCACGTATTTTTTCAGCCCATTTCTCTCAGCCGTTGCTTTGCGAAATCTCATGATACATGTATCGGACTGTGTATTTATTTACTGAAAGTCTTGCTCTTGTTTCGACCGCTGTGAAACGGAAATATAATTACCATTACTGGAAAATACTTATCGTTTTATTATTTTACTTGGAAATATACTTATCATTTTATTATTATAGATTTCTCGTGGAAATCGTTCTGTAATTATTTAAAAAATAAAAGCAGGGTCGCTATCGTACGGTGCTTCTATTTTCGTACTTCTGCAAAAGCAAAATGAAAATCAAATCATCTAGGCCAGGTAGTATTCGACTTGGAGCAAACCTTCTTTTCTGCACAATTCTTTTCACCACAGCACCGATCCAACACATTCGTTTCTCCACAAACTGTCACAAGCGGCTTTTCCTTCACATTTTTAATGTTCGCATGTGTTTTTCACGACATTTCGATTGTACACACTTCGATTGCACACATTGCTTTCCACACAAACCGTTTGACCACGCTCGGTACACAGCGCAAACCGATACATCACAGTCTCGAATCAACACATTTGTTTCTCCATGAATGCAGGCGTTCACGCAGGCTTTTCTTCACATTTTGAATGAGCACGTGCGTTTTCCACCTCATTTCTACAGTACACATGTCGATATTACATAATGCTTGCCGCGCAAACTGTTTGAACGCACGAATATTACCGCGCAACTCGATACACGACAGTCTCGAGCCAACGCATTTATATATCCACAAATCCGATCGTACACACTGCTATTCCACCATATTTCTGATGTTTACACGCGTTTTCCACGACATTTTTCTATCGTACATACTGTAACGAATATCGTAGCTGACTATTCGTTAAGACACACGGTATTAGTTAGGTTTGACATTAGACGAACGAACGGACGATCGATATGACATCGATCGTCATGTTAGACAGTCTGGACTGAGACGTCTGAACGAACAGATACGTGACAGTTCGTGCTCGGAATATTTAGATGCGATTGTACTAATAATATCCGCCCCCAAACTAAATACGCGTGTTATTCATTCGCTCGATCATTACAATATTTCAGTAATGCACACTTTTTGGCACACAGGCTTAATTCCTCACGCCTTGAGTATTGCACAACCTGATTATTCACAATCATTTAACTAGACCTTTTATGTCAATGCAATTCAATTGCACGCATTCTTCTCTACACCTACTCGTTACTACACACACTCTTTACAACACTACCCGATAGTCCACAACGACGTTACAGCGCATTTTGATCCATCACGCTCGATCCACCACAAAGTTTTCCAACACATTTCGATTGCACACATTATCCCTGTAGGTATCGACCGATGAAAATATCTCGCATAGGTAATGTAGAGCTCAGAGCGGTTCAGCTCGCAGGCAGTGGTTCTCACGCTCGTCTATCACTATGAGTTACCCCGATAGTAATAGGTCGACATAAATCGAACGTAAAATGTGAAGGAAAAGCCACGTGTGAAATAGAGTTTATGGAGAAACGAATGTGTTAGATCGGTGCTGTGGTGAAAAGAATTGTGCGGAAACGAAGGGCTGCCGAACTCGGTACTTTGCGATTTGTGGTCTGCGACGATATCCACTCGGTTATTGAGTATATAAGAATAAAATTTTGAAAACATATCAATTACGGGCAGTTGACTCTAAGAGATTCTTTCGTGCAAAGCTTTTTACATAACAATAGTACATTACGATACTAGTGCGAGAAAAACTTTTTCTGCCGAGTGTGAGTTTGCAGCACGAGCCGAAGGCGAGTGTTGCAATCACATGAGTTAAGAAAACGTTTTTCGCACGAGTATCGTACGAAATTTTATTTCACAAGGTGCGAAAGAGGAGTTTTACGCGCGCGAAGCGTGCGTAAAACTGCACTTTACGCACCGCGTGAAATAAAGTATATTCTGGAATTTCTTGGCTTTATCATAGAGGGCATATAACGTCTCACGTAGACATCATTTCTCAAAAAAATATATATCTCACGCCGTATTGAACCAACAACCACGATGTGTCATACTGTTGCAATTAGGCAAGATGACAGGCAATAGACACGATAGGTGAATCATACTTCACCGAAACTCTATGATGGGCCGCGGTAGCCATGGAAAAAACAAGCGCAAGGTGCGCTTGTTTTTATTAAAACCTCACGCCTTAAGTATCCTTCGCAAGGGCGTCCGAGGTATCGAAGCTCAACCCCCAATTTAGCCTTCGTCACGGCATTCGAGGAATCACAAATCGCGCCCTTAGCTTAATTTATGGGAACACCAGGCGTGTTTCAGGAGAGGACGAGTCATCCTTGGTCACCACATTGTCGATCTTAGTCACGATTTAGTATACAAGATGAGCAAAACGCCCAGAGGGTACGTCAGTCAACATCGACCCACCATACGTACCATACGTACGAACAAGTAGGGGACACCGGGGCAAGATGGGCCCCCTAAACAAATAACGCGGCTACAACGCTGCCTACTATTTGTCACCCAACAATGATATTTTCATAGGTTTTATAACCCGTCCCAAATGAAAATTTTCTGGGGCGAAACGGGCTACCCGTAAATTTTCGAATTTTTTTTTTTTGTACCCCTTTTTGCCCCGCTTCCCTATTTTGCGTTTTCTCTGCTTCTGTCATTGGCCACGAAAGGTTTTTATTTTTCCCTTCCAGGTTTTCATATGTTTTTTAATCATTTTGGGGTGGCCCATTACGCCCCGGGTCGGCCCGATTTTTCACTAGCCCATCTTGCCCCGGGGGCCCATCTTGCCCCGGTTTCCCCTATATTACAGCGTGCACTCTTCAAGTTTGCTATCTTTTAAATCCATAATATAGAATTTTTCGACGAAATATATTAATTATAAAAATAATACATTCTAAAATATATTTTCGAATGTACTTTATTTCCATGGAGCAATACCAATCCTCAATTTGTGAATTCACGGTAGGATAAATAGTGTTGGTTCGTTGGCTGTAGTATCCCTTGTGAAGATGGCAATACAGGACATACAACCCGTCAGAAACTTCTTTGGTGCCGAAACTTCTCGCCTTGGAATGCAATAACAACTTGTTCTCTAAGTTTTCACCACGGTTCTATACATGAAGCCCTTCCCAGATGAACTATATGCAGAGTCTGGAAAATGTATATCCGTGCACAACTTGTTTTATAAGTGATGAATATTTGATGACACGTGTATCGTCAGCTAGAAAATGTTATTCATGTGACAATCGCCTCACGTTTATTCCTCGGGAACCTACAGCAATGGATAATATTCGAATAGTTACAAGTTATTTTTGCATTGAAAAATCTTACAATATCGACGAGACAGTAGTAAAAAAAATTGTGGAAACTGACGGATTTATATACAGCAGCCGACCGCGTTTTTTCAAACACGACTGCATAAGTTGGATACCCCACTACCTGCCCAAGTAACTAACTTTCCCTGTCCGGGCACCGTTACGCGTCCTATTTTTGTTTAGTACAAAAAAACTTAACCACTATTTGAATCGATTGGTCGGTAATCACTTAATTGCACGCGGCGTTAAAATTCGTCGTGGGTTTTCCTGGAAGCGATGAGAAATATTACTTTTATCAAAGAATACAATGTTTTTATACCTCGGTTCTGACAATGAACATTACTTTTTACTACTAGATGCGGGATGAAAAAGTAGAAAACAAAATTTTTAAAAAACCATTTCTGTGTGCTGCCGGTTTCGTAAACTTTTAGCAATCGAGCTCAAGCTTTGCACTCGAATCGTGTTGTTCGGACAAAAAAAATAAAATGTCGCTGCATTTTCCACGTAATCGGGTTGAAATGTCGTGTATCGATAAGGCAACCATCATGGATGTTTGGCATTAATTTTGGCGAGAATTGATAAAGCAATTTAAAGTTTATGAAATTTCCAATCTTGTAAAGAATTGCCATCCTGGTTTGATCCTGAGCAAAGGTCCATCTATCAAACTGAACTGAGTAAATCGAGCTGAAATTAAATAAAATATTGTTAAATAAAAGATAATGACGGAATATGCCCGATGCTCGTATACGAGAAAATGTAGAGTAGGACGGGTCTATCGATCTTTGTCTTGCATCAAGCTTGCTGCCGGGTTCCATCTCTGTCCTCTTTATAGCAGCGACGATTTCATTCGCAGGTAGCAAAAGGGAAGGAGTCGTTTCTTGCCCCACCGAGAAGGTATACGGACCTCGAGAAGGGGCCGAATTGGACTTATGCGGTTTGGAAAAACAGGATCGGCTACTGCAATCGTTTTTTTCCACTGAAATCAACACAAGCTTCGATAACAAGTTAGATAGGGTAAAAGTGGGGAATATGGCCCGGTCCATATATCATTGATTTACGTGTTAATCGAGGTGGGCCATATTCACCACTTTTACCCTACCTGGATTTTACAAATGCCGGAAGTTACATTTTTTAAATTTCAACATCGATCAGACACTAGCAAATGCGTTCCTACAAGCTTGTGCGACAGTCCGTTTCTTGTCGCATAGTACAATCCAGAAGAGGGAGAGCAGTGTTCTATTTCCAAGCATCAATGGATTTTTCTATGTGCTTTCTGTGATCACGGCAGTTCGGTATTCACCGTAACGATCGTAACTCGAAAAGGAAACTGCCAGTGCCTTTGTGTGGTAAACCAAAAGACTGGAAAATTGCAGCGGGTTCGATTTCCGAGACCGAGGTCCAGTAGGTGAAGGCAATGGACGAGACGTAGCTCCGGATATAAGATGTAAGACTTACGACTATAGCCGTATGTCCGAGACCGACACCTGGCGGGGCGCGTCGAAGCCCCGGACTCGAGAATCGAATCGGTGGCAACCGGATAAGGATGGAGAGTAAAGGGGCTCGTAGCCCCTAGGGAATCGGTGTAACAATAATCCCAATGCCAATACAACAATCTAGACGAGTCACTTAATTAAAAAACAAAACAAAAATGTTTTTTTTCCCGACTGCGCTAAAATAACCACATTCCTTGCGTGCAATATGGGCGGAAAATAGCCTATTATTGACCGATGATCATTATTAACCTGTGCGCATGCGCAGTAAAATTTCATTACTCCCTAGGGAGTAATAGGGCTCATTGCTCCCTCGGTGAAAAGACACACTTTCCTCCCTTGTGGCATAATATATTATTTTTTTCAGCAATATACCAGTGTAGAAACTCCCAGAATAAGTTGGTAAGAAGACCAAACATATTTAATACGCAGGTAAAATGTTATACTCTACGTTGTAGTAGTACAGTGAATAAACGTACCTGCTACGAAGGTATATAGTTATTCGTTGGAGAAAGCAGAGACGGAAAAGTAAGGACTATAAGACAGACCGGGGGCGAAATTGGCAGTGAGCCAACTAATTGCGAGGTCTGGAGGGTAGACGGTTGCGTACGTCTTCGCCATGAATCTCGGTCCATTACTACTACAATAAGCCGAGGCTTTCTTTTTTTTCCCGCTGCATTGATCGTTCGTTGCATGCGCCATGGGGACTTGCATCATGTTGTCGATGTTGCAGTTGATTAAAACCCTTGAGCGGATCGCGAAAAAATCAATACATGGAAGTGCACCCAGGGGCACCCACGAACAATACATCTAGTTTAGTACACAAACGATAATTAAATGAGATGTCGAGAATGCCTGTTGGAATATCTGTTTAGCAAAAACGTGTGTATTTTCAACTAATGCATTTACATCCCAGCACTTGTTCCGCGAGATGTGTGCTGCATCTGCTTCGTGTTTAGGGAGCCACAGATGCAAACACGTGACCTCTGCACCTTGCCGGAGAAAATTGAGTTAACCTGCGAATTGATCGATGAACCGAAAAAATGAACCAAGGGCGCAAGATTGCGAAAGGATAAGGTTGAGAGCCACTGGTTCGTAAGCGTGGCCCCGGATTCCTGGACCGGTTAGGTAGGCAGCAGCCGCCAGTCTTCCCCCTTCCTATTAGGCGTCAGTTTCTCCTCTGTTCTCCTCGGCTCCCTCCAGACCGTTCATTCGGTCCTTCACGACCACCGCGGCAACCTCAACGTCCTTTCACTCCATCTCACTATCCTTCTTCTCACTCGGCCCAACGCACCGCTTGGACTCTCGCTCGCTATCCTCCGAGCTTGGTACAGGTCTTGGTAACTCCGTCCTGCTCAGTCACGTACTTTTTTGCTCTCCTCCTCACGCTTTCGTCAAAGCAAATCGCATCTCTTCCTTCTGGTAGCCCCTCTATCTCGACACAGTCTATCCGTGCCCGTATCTCTTTACCTGAAGCCACACGACAGGTGCCGGTGAAAGAGGCGACCAAATAATGACCACCGCTATTTATAGATTAAAGAATAGGTCTCTTCACTGTATTAATACTTGTATTAATCTCTTTTGTCTGCATTGCGCCCGTTTCGGCCACTGGGTTGAAAGATGCTTGTAGACTAAAAGACTCTACCGCAGCAGGTAATTGAGAATTTTAGATGTATTGTTGTGGGCTGTAAACAGGATAAGACTTTTGGGTCTCGAATACTTATAATCTATACAAAAGTTTGTTGGATCAAGTACGTTTATTATTAGTTGTTTCATAATCACGTGCATATCTCCCTTCTAGTACTCACTCTATCTCATCACAGTCTATCCGTGCCTGTATCTCTTTACCTCAAGCCACACGACAGGTGCCGGTGAAAGAGGCGACCAAATAATGACCACCGCTATTTATAGATTAAAGAATAGGTCTCTTCACTGTATTAATACTTGTATTAATCTCTTTTGTCTGTATTGCGCTCGATTCAGCCACTGTTTTGAAAGATTCTTATAGAGTGAAAGACTATACAGGACTCTAATGCAGGATGTAATTGAGCATTTTCGGTATATTGTGGACTGTAAACAGGATAAGACTTTTGGGTCTCAAATTCTTTAGTCTACACAAAAGTTTGTTGGATCAAGTACGTTTATTATTAGTTGTTTCATCATGTGAAACAAAATGCTTTTGCCAGTGGAAAGGTGTTATTGATGATCCGACTGATTGATGATGTTATTGATGACCATAATCGAATGGCAGCTCTGTATGCAAATTCGAATTTAGCGATCCGACAAACCTATATAATGAAATCGTCGTGCAGTTTTGAATTTTTTTCCGGCACACATTTTTGAAAAGAAGAGTTCTTTCCCTCCCGTCGGCGGATGGGTTAACCCTTTATAAGTCACACCTCTATCCCCACTCTTAGCCACTACGCTACGGTACGGTTTCAGGTCGTGTGATTTATAAAGGGTTAATAACCAACGCGAGGGTAGAAACGCCTGCGCCACAAAAACAGACTATATAAGGTGATGATAAGTTATAAATTTCTACTGTTGAAATTCATTGATTGTGACCTGCTGTAACCCAATGATATCGGTCGGGTTCCTACTATATTGTGGTACACGCAATATGTGAGTAATCTTCAGTTGAAAAAGCCCGGTTGAAGAAGTTACAACCGAGTGAGAAGCAAAGTTCAAAAT
Source organism: Ichneumon xanthorius (assembly GCA_917499995.1). NCBI lineage: Eukaryota > Metazoa > Arthropoda > Insecta > Hymenoptera > Ichneumonidae > Ichneumon > Ichneumon xanthorius. Next base: position 9,534,809 of record OU824205.1, on the reverse strand, counting down.
AAAAATACAGGATGGACGAGATCCGGGGATTCTGGGTTTTACAGCGGATCAATCCTCGTTCTTCCTTTGCTACCAGAATCCATGCTATCGTATCTATAATAATACTTCTACTGCAGCGGGGGATAGAAATACGCCCGCTGTGAGCGAGTACAAGAATCTTTGCGGTTTCGTGTGCCCAAGCCGCAGTAGACCTGATTTCGAGAAAGCCGTAGCATGGATGGCGAACAGAACTCTTTAGATTCAACCGCATCGCCAATATAGCTGCGCGAGAGGGAAAAAGGTAAAGAGGTCCTCTCGCTTAACCTCTTTACCCCCATAGAAAAAAAGTTGATGTGAAAATATATTTTTTGATATATCGCAATGTACCTGAAATGCATACAAAATATATGCAAGGTATATCTTAAAATATACCGAAAATATAGGTTAGGTATATTTCAAAATATATTTGCGTACAAATAGGGGAGAGCGGGGCAAAGTGGACCACTCTGAAAGACTGCAAGGTAAGGACAGATTCCTAAATGTAACAGAATGTTGAAAACGTACGTGTTGAGCCTCAATCGTGATTGCGTACTTTTCCATCGTCCATTTGGCTAAAGTATAAGGTATAAGGTGGATTACTTTTATTTTGAAAAATACCTTCAATTTAACACCACTTCCAGATTGAAAAAATCAGTTCTTCACCGAAAGCGACGTCACGTCCAATTTAAGAATAGACAATTTCAAATCAGAAGTGAATTAAGATATACGAAGACGTACGTATATCTTAAAATGTATCTGAAATGGCTTTTGTTAACATTTAACAAGTACCCAGAATATATTTTGAATGTATCTGTATATATACGCCAATATATATTTGAACATATATCGATACATATATCTTGCATATAGGGTTTTCGTCGAAAGTATATGGGCTTATATTCGATATGTATTTTTGAATATACCTTACACCGACCTTTTTCCATCGTAGTATGCTCCCTGTATATTCTCAAGATCGGCGCACCTGCGACGTTGATGCCTTATTTATTCATTAACTCGAAGAATTCGATGTCAGTTCACGGGACTGATGTAATTTCCTCTTCCAAACTTCGCCAGGTTACTGTGCTTTGACTTTTGTCAAAGCACCCCCTTAATATTTTATCCTTCTAAAACTATACTTCATCGTGATTATGCTCTGAGCTTTGGACTGCAATATACGGTGCATGATCTGTTGGATTGTCTCACAATTCCGACGATATTTTAATGAATATTCGTTGCATAGTTTTAGCTCAAATAAAAAGTAATGGCGACCGAAAGTTCCCGAAGATAGTTCAACACAAAAAAAAAAGTAAGCCAATGTGCTATGTAAACTATGATCTAACTGGAATGATCGCATTATAAAGTAATTAATTATTAAACCCTCTGAGAAAGAAAATTACACTTTGAAATAAGATTTTCTGTGGTGAGCGTATTGTGGTTGATTCTCCTTGGAAAGCCATCGCCCTCATTCCTCGTAAAGTGCAGGGATATTATTATATTAACGGCCAAGAATTTGGCACGATATTCAAACTCCGGCACATTAAGGAACTTAAATCGGTTTTTATTGGTCGGCAGCTTAGCCTTTTGTTCGTAGTTGGCGTTGGTGCGCTCGGGCACTGTTTAACACCGGTGGTCGAACGACGAACAAACTTTTCAAACGTATACTGTAGTTAAATGAAGCAAGTTCGCCTTTGAATAAGTAATTGCAACGGAGGTCGTATGAGCATGCCCGGCAAAGAACATCGTTGGTGATCCAAGACCGTTCTCGGTGAGTTACCGAATGGCGAATTTAATTTTCTTAAACTTTTTATGAAGTTTCTATTCTGGATGAATATTAAATGTACATAGCTGCTCATTCGAATGATGTAGTGTTATCTCGCGGCAAGCTCTCGTCGAGTTCGCACTGAATTAACGCTACGTCGGTATCTCGATATGCCGGAAGTGAATTTTTTTTCTTGATGTTCTCGAGAACTAAGCGTTGGATTGGTAATTTTAAGATTTTAATTGTACAATTAAAATTTTGTTTTATTAAAAAATGTACAAACTTTACAATTAAAAACAGATGCTAACGCGTACTTATATTCCAATATGATGGACGTGAAATCTTTATTCTTGATGTTCTCGAAAACGACCCATTTATTTTCAACATTTTATTGAACAATTTTTAATTTTTTTTTTTATAAAAATTTAAATAGTTAACATTTTTTAAAAAGCTGCTAACGAGTACTTATATTTCAATGTGCCGGAAGTGAAATCTTTATTCTTCATGTTCTCGAAAACTAAGCATCGGATCTGAATGTTCACAACATTTTCATTGGACAATTTGGACAGAAGATTTTCAATGCGTCCAGTTGCAATTAAATCCATTCCGCAAATGCTCGGAATATCGGCACCGTGCCTGTCAAAAAGTTCGAGTCCACGATAAATGTGCGAGGTGAGCTGAGTTGACGTGTGGTGAGGTGATGTCCTCCCGACCACTGTGCATGTGCGCTTCGGTTCACCCGGCTCAATTTTCGCTTGCCACGTTGGTCAGAAAAATAACTGACAAGATAATTTTCATTGAGTAATGTCAAAAATTCTGTATAATGTGGAAACACATTGGTTAAATAACGCGAAAATTTTGTCAAAAATCAGAGATCAAATATATTCGCAATTACTTCGTTTTCATTGAACGCCGAATAATTGTGAAAATAATTATTTGTCACTAATTTTTGTTGTGTAATGTGTCCATCGCGTGAAATTTCGTTTCCCGTGATTATTACAACCCCTACTTTTAACATTAATTCAGAAAATATATCTTCACCGCAATTTATCGACATTTTTTATCATGATTTGTTGTTCGCTGTCTATATGATCTGTAATTTAATTTCGACAAAAAAAATTAATCCCGTTATTGATACTGATTTAATTTCAGCAACGTTTTCTATAAACCCCTAATTTTTATAACATATACGATATCGATGTCATACGATACAGTCCCTTCTCACTTATAGACATTTTAAAGGATGAACGAAAAAAACGTCTCATGTTCCTACAAAAATTTACTGTCGTTACAATCTGGACGAGCCCAAAATTCTCTCACGAAATCCAAGCTCTATGACTAAAATATGAATTTCTTTTTCATCTATCTAGAGCGGGGAATAAATACATTGGAAACATATATTTGGGTCATACGTTTCCATTTGGGAGTGGTTGTTTATTTCTATCCTTTATACGCTGCTTATTTCCCAATGGACATGTCAAAGCCAACTTGCTTTACGACCTTCGTGCAATTTTGAGAACAAATGACTTTTATAGAGAAATACAGGAATATTCTTCAGTGACATGCATTCCCCCCCTCCCCCCCATTCTCCCCTGTTAACACTGCTACCATTACTAGGACATGCAATTCAGCTTTGTCATCCTGCGCCTGACAAGTTGACATCGTGTTCTCTACATTTTTCAATTCATTGCTGTTGTTTGGCAATCAGCGTGTCATCTTGACACCCGTTGTCACCCGAGTGTACTTGACGATAGTGGATTAATTAAAGATTAAAGGTGTTCCACCGAGTAGTGAGTGGCACTGCAGCGGAGTGCGCCAAACGTCAAGATAGACAGCCTCTCGAATGACATATCGAATACGTTAATATAAAAGTTCTACAAAAATACATAAACTTCATTTTTGTTCTGGGTCTCTACTTTCAGGCCCTCATTACCAGAATTGGTTGGTTAATCTAATTTATGTTGAAGTAAGTTTCATTCAAGTTCATCGACCTTAAGTTATGTTTACACAAGTAAGTTAATGTAATTTGGGTTTTAAGTTAAATTGGAGCAAACTGAAAGTTTTAATTGAGTTTAATAAATCTATCAGTTGCATGTTTTCTTGGAAATGATTAATTTGTCGAGTTGCGAACTAAATTTTCACGTGCCCGAAAGATTTGATTTTTGATTGAATTATTGATTTAATACATTGCATCTGGAGTTGTACAGTTGGCTCGGTGAATATGGATACGGATTGCCACGCGATCGGTCCGGGTTCAATTCCCGCCGGCGCCGATGGTATTTTTCTATGTGCTTTTTCAGTGCCTCCTGGGAGTTTCGGAATACACTTGTATAAAAAAAAAGTGTAGTTCCATGCTCCGCAGCGGAGAGAACCGGGCAGCCACACCGCCCGGGGCGCCAAGTGTATGCGCCAGACTTGACGCTTCGCAATGGCCATCTCATCGCCATCCACAACGTGTGCTTTTCAGCCACCAGGCGATCTAGAATATTTAGCCGTACCTCCTTAAGCTGGCCACTGACGAGGCCGACGTCGCTCATCCCTAGCCTGGTTACGTTAACGACGCAGAGAGAAAGGGGGCTCACCAAGAAAAATCGCATAATTAGGTGTGAATCTAAGTGGGCGGAAGAACATCAAAAAACCGTCCTGTTTCGGGTCTGGGAGGAGCTCGGAACACACCGTGGACAAAAACGGGTATGCAATGGGCCTTCGGCATAACTGTCAGTGGGGAGCTGTAAAAAGCGGGGATCACAACCTCAGGCAACCGTTATTTTCTACATCATAATAAAGTTCATGTCGATTGGACACTCACACCGATACTCACAGATGCACGGATACTCAGATACGCACATCGATACTAACATGGATAACTCACACGGATACTCAGATACGCACATCGATACTAACATGGATAACTCACACGGATACTCACAGATACTCGCGGATACTCATTTAGCCCGAGTACTGACGGGCTAAATGATACTTACACGGATACTCACACGGATGCTCACACGCTATAATTTTCTATTCTTTAAAAAATAATATTATCAGCTTTTTCTTCATCTTTTTATTATATCGACTGTAATTACGACATGCACTCGAGTACTGACGGGCTAAATGATACTCACACGGATTACATTTAGCCCGAGTACTGACGGGCTAAATGATACTTACATGGATACTCACACGGATTACATTTAGCCCCAGTACTGACGGGCAAAATGGTAATTACATTTAGCCCGAGTACTGACGGGCTAAATGATACTTACACGGAACTCACACGGATGCTCACACGGATACTCTCACGGATACTCGCCTGGGTACTCCATATAGATACCCAGGTAGCACAAAAAAAATTAGTTATCAGAAAGTGATCTAAATGGGTTACATATATCCGTCTGGACGGTATCCGAAAGTTACTTCCCATCCAAAAAGTTAACTTTTTGGATGGGATTAACCGCTAGTAGTATAATAATTTTAAAAAACATCACCTACGCAGTGACCTTTGGTCCACGCACATAATTAGTTGGTGCGTGGACAACATGGATAGTACGCTATCATTTTTTATTATTTAAGAAATAATATTATCAGCTTTTTCTTAATCTTTTTATTATATCGACGGTAATTACGACCTGCACTCGAGTACCGATGGGCTAAATGGTAACAGGTTGACATCCAAATGTTTCAACTTAGTTTCTTATACTTTTCTTCTTCTTGGCCATCCCTCAATTTGTGTGGGCCCTAAGGATTATCGTGAGCAAAAAAATGATTAATGTAGCCTGCCGTAGAAGCTGGCGTGGCATTATTCAAATTTCGCATCGTGAAAAACATGATATATGAGTTTTAGCGCACCAGAAAAGTTATTCCTCTTGACCTGTCGATATCGTGTGACGGAACAATCTATATTCGATTTCCGAGTTCAATTTTCGCGATATTCATTGCCACTTGAATTCCCCACTCGTGCAATACAGTGAATAGTACGGTTTCTACTACCGCAAGTAAATCGTTACATTTCATCGTCGTTTTGAAATCGCGGAAATTGTGTACGTAAGCGCGTTTCAAACTTTACAGCAAGAGTACTAAAAATAGTCTGGAACAAAAAAAAAATTGGTTTTGCATGGGGTTTAACATTTATTTTTCTTAAAACATTGTACGTAATTAAAGATAATGATAATTATTGTACATTTTTTTTAAATGGCGACTATGTACGTCCAAATAACATGATAGTAAGTTACAATCGATAGTTCTGACGAAAAAAAAAATTTCACTTACTTAGACAAAACACTAACAGAAACTTCAGAATGGGATGGATTCTCACCCCAAGCGCGCTGCGTTATCGTCCTGTGCAAAAGCCAGCGAGCAACTGAGGCTACTGCCAGTCTGCACACATCATCAGATCGTTGAATTAAATTATCGTTCAGGTCCCGAGTCGATAATGTTAATTTCTACTTTAGGAGCTTTTCTACTAGTTTGAATATCGTCTGGGGTGGTTTTCTATTCCGTACATGAGATGTAGGGTTAAATTTCACACGGGCATGGAACAACACTGTACTGTAAAGGGTTAATTTATAATAAAAAAAAAACAAAAATTAATTCCCCTGGTCTCTGCACCTCTCATCTGGATTCCAACGAATATTTATGCGTTTATATGCAAGAAGATTTTGAATTCGAAACGCTATGTACAAATTTCATAACAGACGCTTTTCAGCGATGTGGGCGATCGCTTTTCTTATCGCTTCCACGAATTAATAACGCTAAAAAAACACGCTACAATACAGCTAAGAGCCAGAAGAATCGGCTCCATTTGTGGTCGGCGACTGGATCGACATTTTCCGAGAAGGAATCGATCGGGATCTCGCCCCTATCTATCTACAAGCCCGACTGCAAGGAGGCTCTTTCAAGCGTGACTGAGCTCTCTTCGGCGTATTCCATCAGTACCCCAGGGACGCTACAGAACCGTCGTCGTACGCGGGGATATCGAGTTGATAGTCACTGCGCAAAGCACGCCAACTTGACGTAGAACAGAACAGGATGAGGTTGAAATACCGGTCTGATCGTAGCAACTAGTCCAGCTCTTGGCTATCGACCGCGAAGATCCTCTGGTTCAGCTTCCGTGAGGCTGGAGGCGCAAAATACAGACGGTCGAGTATTGCGGCTCGTACGTAGAGGCGATGCGATACGCGGCACGGGTACTCGACGACGCGCGTGCGTGCTGCCCGGCAGTGCGGACTCGGAGCCGCGTGTGGCGGGCAGTAACGGCGAGAGAGAACGATAGAGACGGCGCGACGAGGTCGGAGAGGTAGAGAATGATGAGAATAGGCGTCGCTCGTCGGGCAGTGCTCTTCGCGATATCGGAGGGAACGGTGCGGTCGAGGTGGCGAGGCGAGTGGTGGGGAGAAGGACGAGGCGAGGGCAGAGCGCGTGTGGCGAATGGAGAGGGAGAAATTGACTTGAGAACCCCCGTGGCCTCAGGGGGAATTTTTTGCACGTAGGGCAGATGGCTATTCGTGGATCTCCGTGAGGACTCGGGTTCGTTCGGGCACGCGAGAACCACGCGTATCAAGGTCGCCAGCCTGAACACCTTTCACGGTGATGCGGCGGGCAGGTAGGCAGGCGGACAAGTAGAAACGCTGTAGCAAGTGCACGGATTGTGAACGGTCCAGCGGCGATGGGTTGATGCTCTCGCTCCGCCGTTCCTTTCTCTATCCCTCGAGCAGCGCTCTCTATGCGGACAACGGTCCGCGGATTCCGCAGTAGTTTGTATTCGCTCGGGAGGGGGAAGCGCTGCGCCCGGCTCGAGAACCGGCGTACCAGCACCGACCGCAGCATCTTTTTCATCGTCTTTTTCCGCCGTCTCCCCTCCTTGCTGACGCTGTTGATGCTGCTGTTTCTTCTCGGTGCTGATTCTTTTTTTTTTTACATGTAAACGAGCGGGGTTAAAAATAAAGGGGGGAGAGCGTCTTGGACCAGAACTAATCGTCAAAATGTAGCCTGAGAGCCTTACCTTGAGATGGGAGTCTCGAGCCACCTGCTCCTGCTATTTCTTACGTCCGATCGGGCTTGAGCTTTCTTCTCATTTCACTGGCCCGCAGCTGGGCGCTCGGATCTCGAGATGCCGATACTTACTCGCGGACTGCAAGCGTCGGTGGCGGCGTTTTGGTTGGGCGAAACTGCGAAGCAATAGAAAAATATAACGACTCGGTCATATAATTCAATTGTGACCGGTTCGATGGAGATAGAATCGAATGAAATCGGGGTATGCGGTTGCGGCGCGACGTCGAGTTCTGTATGAGACGATTTTTTGCTTCCTTATGGAGGAAGGTATGTTTTGGGAATAATAAAAAAAAATTGGGATTTTAATGTTGCAGTACTTAAAATCGTCTAAAACGTCGATAAATGCGATTATTAGCTGGCGACCGGATGACAAATGAGAAAAAATCAGAATTTTTTTTTTATTTTAACACAATTCTATTTGGTCGACTTATTTGTCGTCATTATCACACTGACGAGGTTTTAGTAGAATTAAGACAAAAGGCAGGTTTTAATTAAGGATATGGAATAAAGTTACCAAGTCTTCGCTTTTATTTTTACACAACTATAATTTTGTACTCCTTTCAACTAACTTTTCCTTGAACTTCTGCACTCTGGTTTATAGTTTGGTTCGAGGAACGGCGAATTGTCGCGGAACTTTGGTATAATTCATTTCCGCATCGACAACCGTCTTCAACAGGAAACCGAAACAAGTCGTTTATAAGAAAGTTAAGACGGTCCCCGTTATGTCCTCAATACCTACTTTTAGTCGAGGTGCCCGTTTTGCCCCCCTGCCCGTTTCGTCCCCTTCACCCTCATACACATTTATCAGATCATTATTAAGAATATTCATACAAACATGTGTTTACGATGACTGATCAATCATACACAGATACGTGAAAAAAAATCTGAATTTATCATAAAATTGTAAAAGGAACTTGTTCGGCGGTTGTAGTTGTCGAGTTCATAAACTACAATCAATGATTTATACGGATGTATTTGTAATGTTAATTCGTTAAGTGCAAAGAACCAACAAGTTTCCCTATAGTGTCTTTGGAAGTTAATAAAAACTTAATAAAACAATTTTTTTTTACCCGTCACTAAAGTTCTGGTGTCGACGTTACATTTAATGCTCTCAAAGTACAAATACGCAATTTCCAACTCCCACTGGAACTTCAATGAATTTTGAGTGTATAGCAGTGTAAAATTTTTTTGTAGACCCTCGACTGCCAAAGTACGTCTCCACAATGAGGGTGTGAGCGGTTGAAAATGAGTGTGTTTAAGAGAAGACACCGCGAATAAATAGCGAGGGTGAACGGTTAGAGGGAATGGATCTGAATTCGCGTGAGAAAATCAAGCGAGTATTGAGTTTTTGGAGTAGTGTTGGGATGCGAATGGTGTTACGGAGTTATAGGACGGGGCCAGATGAAGGTGAGAGGATCGTGGGAGTGAGGACTGCAACAGCTTGCCCATAGCTCAGCACAACCCTCTGTTCAACAGCTCGCCGTGAATTTTAATGCGATTCACGCCACTGTACGTATGGGTACACATGTACCTCCCATGTATATTCTGTGTATGAATGTATTACTGCGGATACGTATGAAGACCCACCAACATTCTGCGCTCTCATCAGTTAATCGCATATCCATTTCAGAGTCTTCATGGTCATTTTTTTCTTGCGACACAAAAATTTCGTAATCTCACCAGATTTAAAGCCCTCGATCGATTTTTGCCAACTTTGATTTTTACCAAACATTTTTCAATACACCCAGAACTTTTTTTTTTTACGCCCAACGTTTATTAAGATTAAGTAAAATATTCATTTGATTAAAATAAATATTTATTTCATTTGAGTAACTATTTACTTAATTTAAATAAATATTTATTTAAATCAAATAAATATTTTACTTCTGGCTGAAGGACTTCGGTCGATGGCCAATTGGCAGCATATATGTAATATGCAATCGTCAAAATGTACAACCATCCATACCGTGTAATTATTGTCAATAAATACATTTACTACTACTATTTTACTTAATAAACGGTGGCCGTCAAATAATTTTTTTTTTCTGGGTGTACTACATTCAAGTATTCAAGTATTCGAGTATTCAATTATTCGATACTATAGTCAAATAGGTAGAATATAATTTCTACACAGTTCATTAGTTTTCTAAAAACTAATTGGATGGAGTCAATGATTAAGATTTGTCAAATATCTACTCAGAGCCCTCTTAGCCGTCAAAACCCGGCCAGGATAGGCGTTTAAAATTTACAAAAACAATGTCGAAAGGAAAGCCGGTTTTGGTCGGTAGGTAGTTAATGTTCGCCCTTAGGCATTACCTGGCAATCCCTCATTTTCTCGGGACCGGAGCTTAGTCGTGTTCCACCAGTGGTCGTCATCGGGCATACAGCTATAGTCATAGTTCCTACCAACTGTTCGTTGGGAGTTCCGGCCCACTGTATAGCCGAAAAAACAACCATAGAAAAATATCTATAGGTGCAAACCCGGAATGCCCGGGTCCACTGCGTGTGGATCGTGTTCCGATACACTCGGCCACGACTCACCCACTTGTCTCAGTATATCCGAGGCATTTCCCGTTAAGTGCGAAAATCGGGTAAAAATCGTCGACTGTACAAAACGAAACGAATCGTAACTTTTATTTTATCCTGTTGTAACGTTATTTCCTCCAACATCCGTCGAAGACCGCTGGGAAATAGAAGGTTACCGCCATTGAAACGAGTTATGACCTTCTTTTTCTTAGCAGTCAATATAAGCCGATGTATAAAAATCGCTTTTCATCAGTTTTTTCATCGGTATAAGGCACAGACTGTCATATGACGCGTTACGCGTAACACGCGACGCGTAACGCGTTACAGGTTTTTAAATAACGTGACATACTCTACTGTGAAATCCGCGTAACGCGTTACAGGTTTTTAAATAACGTGACATACTCTACTGTGAAATATGCGTAACGCGTTACAGGTTTTTAAATAACGTGACATACTCTACTGTGAAATATGCGTAACGCGTTATAGGTTTTTAAATAACCTGACATATTTTTGCTATGAAATCTGTGTAACGTGTAACGGGTAATACGTTACACGTAACGGCTAATGCGTAAAGCGTAACGCGTTACCGGCGTTCCAGTAACGCGACTTACTCTATAGAGTAAGTCGCGTTGCAAATTGCAAATGAAAATGAAAATGCAAAACATCCGTAAAGAAATTTCACTTAAAAAAATGCTTAAAGAGGACCCACAGCCATATTGTTTTCATAAAAACTCGCCGGTAGCGCAGTACACTGCCAGCAAACAAGTGCTCGTGCGTGAGGCGGAGAACCCCTTCGACATTCGTTCCCTACGAACATAATCGACAACGTCGTGCTCGCACGCCATAAGTTTCGATCTCCGTCGGTTCGAACACTTGAAAACTCCAAAGTAGATACCGGTAACTTCTTCGCCATCACTCCGCGGGCGTCTACCGTTATAATATTTATAGTGGCAAGAGTTTACTTTTGCCTTATTCTGCTTCGCTTCCGCCATCTCTTCTCCTTCGTCTCTGATATCCTATCTCATTCTCTCAATTCAGTTTGTAGAAAATTCCGAGACCGGACGCGTTCGGTCAAGCCGAACGTCGTCCGGGCGACTAATGCTCCAGGAGGATCTGCCGGAGACGATTCTCGGTCGAACGTCCTCTGCAACAGCGCGCAAACTCCACCTCAGCCTCAGCGGCGTTTCACATAATGCGAAGCAGTGATCGACCCTTTAAGGAATTATCAGTGACTAGTGAAAAGTATAATCCTATACGTTTCCATCGGACATGTTCACGGGTCATTTGCAACAGCGAGACCTCGATCGATTTTTCCCAACTTTAATACCAAACATTTTTCAATACACCCAGAAAAAAAAATTATTTGACGACCACCGTTTATTAAGTAAAATAGTAGTAGTAAATGTATTTATTGACAATACTTAATTTAAATAAATATTTATTTACATCAAATAAATATTTTACTTAATCTTAATAAACGGTGGCCGTCAAATAAATTTTTTTTCTGGGTGCACTACATTCAAGTATTTAAGTATTCAATTATTCGATACCATAGTCAAATAGGTAGAATATAATTTGTACATAGTTCATGAGTTTTCAAAAAAATAATTAGATGGAGTCAATGATTAAGATTTATCAACTATCTACTCAGAGCCCTCTTAGCCGTCAAAACCCGGCCAGGAGAGGCGTTTGAAATTTACAAACATAATATCGAAAGGAAAGCCGGTTTACCCTTTAAGGAATTATCAGTGACTAGTGAAAAGTATAATCCTATACGTTTCCATCGGACATGTTCACGGGTCATTTGCAACAGCGAGACCAACGACTGGCTCGGTAACTTAGAGCTGAGTCTGCTCAACTCTATCCGGACTCGAGTGCAGAACTCGAGGAGCTTCTCCGACAGAGATAATAAGAGAAAAACGTGTACACACATTACCGGCGTACTCCCGGTACACCAACGTTCATCTCCTTTCCTGTTCACTCAGCCCGAGGTGAATCGGGAACATGCCGAGCAAGGAGCACCGAGAGGACTCAGGAAAGTATATTACTCCGAGCGAAACGGAGGCGAGGGGAAGAAGATAAATATAGTGGGCGAGGGGAAGATATATGTTAAAAAAAAAAGAAGTGTGCGATGCTGCAGACTGTCCATAATACCATCCAAGTTCTCTGCACGCTTGATTCTCCAATCTGCAACACACTGTATGTCGAGCGGGCGAAAGAGCGCGGACGAAACAAGATGGAGAACGAAGCACTGACCACGCCTAAGTATGCACGAACGCTTCGCAGTCGTACACACGGGGGCCACTGCATATGTAGTGTGTAAGGGAGTCGAGTCTCTCCGGTGGGTTCGAGAGGCACGTTGCTCTAACAGGTAACTGGATGCAAGCGTGGCATGATAGCGTGGCTCAGCCTTGCTACTGCAGGAAAAGAGAAACACAGCCTCCGGCGGAGCAGGTTGTACAGCGATCGCATCCGGTACGGCAACTCGCATCTTACAGCCTCTTCCCCATTCCCCACTCTATCGTACCTGCACAGCTTGCGAGTGTTACTGGTCGTTGAGCTTTAAGGACCGAATTAAAAGTCCTGAGCATTAGTGCGTGTGTAGGGTCAAACTTGGCCGTACAACACGCAACTCTGGGAGCTGGATGGAACATTTGTTTTTGAAGAAGTTTCTCTGGGTTGGTAAAAAAAGGTTTGTGTTGGTTCTGGACCGCACTAAAGTAGAGACGACTTTCGGCAAAAGATCACTAGTTTGATCATTTAGAGTCGTATGGAATCGTTATATGAATGCATCGTTTTATTGTTTCTCATATGTGCTTCTGTAAAGCTGTCCTTCAATTAGTTGTCCGTCTCGTAGTATTGAGCAGTGTCTCTCAAAGTTCCTTGCGCTTCAAGGACCGAATTAAAAGTCCTGGGTATAATTGCGTGTGTAGGGCAATTACATTTGGTACATCTTGCACTTAATTGTTAAATAGTGTGAACTAGAATGTAAGGGTCAAACTTCTCCGTACAACACGCAACTCTGTGAGGTCGATGGAACATTTGTTTTTGAAGAAGTTTCTCTGGGTTGGTAAAAAAAGGTTTGTGTTGGTTCTGGACCGTACTAAAGTAGGGACGGCTTTCAGCAAAAGATCATTAGTTTGATAATATAGAGTCGTATGGAATATCGGTATATGAACGTATCGTTTTATTATTTCTCATATGTGCTTTCGCTTCTATAAAGCTGTCCTTCAACCACTTGTCCGTCTCGCAGTATTGAGCAGTGTCTCTCAAAGTTCATTGCGTTTTAAGGGCCGAATTAAAAGTCCTGAGCATAAGTGCGTGTGTAGGGCAATTACATTTGGTACATCTTGCACTGAATTGTTAAATAGTGTGAACTAGAATGTAAGGGTCAAACTTGTCCGTACAACACGCAACTCTGTGAGGTCGATGGAACATTTGTTTTTGAAGAAGTTTCTCTGGGTTGGTAAAAAAAGGTTTGTGTTGGTTCTGGACCGTACTAAAGTAGGGACGGCTTTCAGCAAAAGATCATTAGTTTGATAATATAGAGTCGTATGGAATATCGGTATATGAAAGCATCGTTTTATTGTTTCTCATATGTGCTTTCGCTTCTATAAAGCTGTCCTTCAACCACTTGTCCGTCTCGCAGTATTGAGCAGTGTCTCTCAAAGTTCATTGCGTTTTAAGGGCCGAATTAAAAGTCCTGAGCATAATTGCGTGTGTGGGGTCAAACTTGTCCGTACAACACGCAACTCTGGGAGATCGATGAAACATTTGTTTTGGAAGAAGTTTCTTCGGGTTGGTAAAAAAAGGTTTATGTTGGTTCTGGACCGTAGTAAAGTAGAGACGACTTTCAGCAAAAGATCATTAGTTGGATAATATAGAAGCGTATGGAATATCGGTATATCAACGCATCGTTTTATTGTTTCTCATATGTGCTTTCGCTTCCATAAAGCTGTCCTTCAATCACTTGTCGCTCTCGCAGTACTGAGCAGTGTCTCTCAAACTACGGATGCGTCCTCCAGAATTCCTTTAACGTACTTGTACGGCCCTACTGAAGTTAATATTTTTCCACTTGTTGACGGCTGCAAACTTGCTCAGGCTGCTTGCCTTCTGACGGCTTCGCTGCTGCCGCCGGCTGCTAAAAAGCGGACGGGTGTGTACCTTACCAGGTAACGTGTAAAATTATATGATACACGACCTTCTGTTCAATTCCAGATTGTCAGTCCGTTTTGTGAATTGTTTTCAATGATTTTTTATTCCATTAATTTTTTTATTGTATGTTGTCTGGAAAACGAATTTCTCCTTCCTGAAGACAACGCTATTTTAGCGTTTCTTGCAGTCTCGCGTTCTCATCAGCCATTCAGCGTTCCCATCAGCTCGTTCCAAAATTAAATTTTTAGCGAGACATGCTTCTCAGAATCTTTGCGGACTCAGCTCCATTATTCTTGACACCATAAACTGTAAGAAAAAAAAAATCGTAATTTTACTGTGGCGTAAGCCCTTAATAGGCTCTGAAAGTACTGGAGTATACATAGCGCTACTACGGTGATACAGTAGAACCCCGATTAACCGAATTCGGATTAACCGGGAAGCGGATTAACCGTGCGTCTTCCGAGGTTTTTTTTTTTTTTTTTTTATCCGCGGAGCAAACCAAAGTCACTGAGTACTTAAAAAAAAACTAGCTTGCCTACTATTAATGAAAACAAATATCCAAAGCTTTAAGCTAAAAGTACCAGTGGCTGCACACCTAAGGGCGAAGTCCCAGTTCCCGCACATGCATGAAAAATCTCATTTGCGTCTCTCTTGCACGCATGCTTTGCGCGGCCACTGGGACGTTTACCTTACATTCTACTTCACACTATTTAACAACTAAATGCAAGATGTACCAAATATCATTGAAACTAGACAAAATCAAGTTGTATCATTAGCCATTATTGACTTGTATACTTTCGCCGTCTAGTTCGGATTAACCGGGATTTCGATTATCCGGGGACTCTTTGGTTCCGAGCATCGCGGTTAATCAGAGTTCTACTGTACCGAAGTAAGAATGAAGATTGGGTTCGTCAAAGACGGCGACTATGAGGACGACAATATTGTGTTATGTAAAGTTCCTGCGGTTCAGCGGTGTTTCGGAGAAGTGAGAACTACATTCGAACGGATAGGACCGAAGCCGAATGGGATCAACGCGAGACACGCGTTATCTTCCCATCGTCTTCATCCGCGTCCTCGCCGGCGTCGTCTTCGTCACAGTCTGCGCGTGTATAGCTCAAAGGATCGCATGTCTCGGCCCCATTAAGGAATTATTGTCAATTCTGTAGCGTGATGAGGGAGACGGAGAGATGGATGGCGGCGAGGGATGGAAATGGATGGTTCGGACAGAAAGAAAAGGCCGAGAAAAAGAGAAGGGAATTTTCCGAAAAGACCAGTTCTCTTATGTGGTTCTTTGCTTGTCCTTTTTTCGACGTTAATCGTCCTTCCGTTCGGCATTGAGTTCTCCACGAGACTAAATATCAAGAATGAACGCGATGTTGACACTATACCGCGATTGCCAAGATCTTTTCGTGTGAACGACAATTTCTTAACTCGATCCGTGTGTATTCCACACTTTTAAAAAAATCGTGTGAAATGTAATGTACCGGACTGGAAGTTTTTATGCAAAAACTGGTATATTAAATTTCATGTACGATTGTGATGAAAAATTAATGTTCAATATATTAAAAACATTGGGAATACTTTATTTTTTATAATTTTCCTTAATTTTACTATGAAAGTACTTTAATTTGAATAATTTACTTTAATTTCAATGAAACAATATATTAATTTTTCATCACAATTGGACATTAAATTGAATGTACCAGTTTTTGCATAAAAACTTTTAGTTTGGTACATTAAATTTACCATTTTTTTTTACAGTGCACTAAGAGGTGTACAGTTGATGCTCAATATGTGGTACATATAAAAGAATTTTTTAAGTGACATTTCATCAAGTCAAATAGTAATTTACATATTAATATTCATTGTTTAACTATTAAAAAGTGTATGGTTAGGCAAAAATCAAAGGAAAAAAAAATTGTTGTACTGTTGATATATATTTTTAAAAACCCGCGTGCCTGATCGCCACGCGCGTTAGAATTGAATCTTCCGCCGATGAGGTCGTAGGAAAGGAAACAATGTTATGATTGAATTGTTAGAAAATTATTTTTGTAGTAATTGCAAGGATTTATTCAAGTTGAATGAACTGGTTTTGCAATCTTGGTGGATATTTTGCTCTATGTCTTAACGGCAGAACTTGCAGTTCTGGTTTTGCTATCTTGACTGATATTTTGCTGTATGTCTTAAGGTGCAACGAAACACGTCTCTGTCGCTCTCTCTCGCACCCACCGTGAGGTACAATGCCGCTATCTCTCTCACACTTCTGGCTCCGTCACGTGACTTTCACTTCATCTTAACGGACTCGAAGATATCAAGCAAGACATCTATTAAGACTGGATGTCTTGTTGGATGGCTTGCCTGATATCTTGAATATTTTCGATACTAGTACGGAAATAATTTTTCTGACGAGTGTGAGTTTGCTTCTCGAGCCGAAGGCGAGTGTTGCAATCATACGAGTTACGAACACGTTTTTCCCACGCGTATATTTATTTATTTATTTATTTATTTATTTATTTATTTACGGGACATGCCCTTTTACATAATAAATTCAAATAACAGTATATAAATGAAATTTGGTTTGAATTAACAATTTCGTGGTTTAGTACAGTTTGTTCATTTGCATATTACAACATTTTATTTCGCTCGATGTGAAAAAATGGGAGCTTGACGCCCTCGAAGCGTGCGCAAAACTGCCATTTTCGGACCGAGTGAAATAAAGGAAATTGTAGAATGATAAAGAAATATTTAGGAATCAAAAAGTAAGTATCGTAATCAAAAAAAGTATTTTCCCTTTACTGTCAGTCTGTCTGTCTCGTCTGAAATGATAATCACTTATCAATCACTAATTACAATATTTAAACATAATCAATATAAAATTTAATATAAAAAAGAAAAAATCGGTGAATGTAACACGTGCATAAAAAGTTCTCGAACACACAGGTATAGCAGACCCGGATGCCTCGAAAAAATTCAATCCGACTCGAATTGCATATTTTCGAATTCGGAAAGGCATATATAAATTAAATTCATAGAATTAGTCAAGTATATTCCGGAATTTCCTCTTAACATCGTGCTGGATTTGTGAATTCATTGCTGCGTACACGCTACGTAGTACGTGTGCTGAATAAGGGTATCCGCGGAATTAGGTGGAACGCAGGAAGCATATTGAGCTTCGGTATGTCGATAATTATTACGTAATTACGAATAGAATGTCTGCATGACTGAAATATCAAGCAAGAATTTAGCTATGTTCAGTACGACGAAGCACAATCTTGTCCATTGTCAAACATTGCCAGTACCATGCTCTTTATGATAATCCCAACTTATATCCTGGAGGCGGGATGCTCAAAAGTTCTGTCGAGGAACCTTGATTGAAAATACTACATTCCGAAATTTCTGTCTATTTCGTTCGGAATTTACTTTTTTAATTACTTTTTCATTTTTCGACAATCTTTCACATTTTTTTTTCTAATTTTTTAAAATATCATATTACAAGCTAAACTTTTACACGGTTATGTGAGTGAATTTCCATTCACGGTTGCCACACATTATTGTCTTTATATCTCCAATATAGTTGATGGTTATTTCTGTTCCGTCTACGCAATTTGGGGTGGTTAAAACCGGGTATGACTAATAATATAACGATATTATTAGTTGAAACTAGTCTCCAATTTCTCAGTACGGTAATTTTTTTTACACTTTTTTTGTAGACGTTCGACAAGAGTCATTTTTCGTTCGATGCACAATTTTTACAATTGATCGTTTTTTTCTCATTCGGATGACTTGACTAGACAATGGAAGCAACGCTGTACTGTAATACTAATTTTTTGATGGCCGCTGAATGAAAGGCTGTCTGCGAATTAGACAAACTTTTACCAGAATATTTTACAATTTTTTTCCACATGTTTCAACACAGGAAAAAAAAAGTATGTCTTTAGTACTTCTTTCTACACGATTATACATCCTCACCGTGATAATTGAGTTAATCGATGAACTTCTCAAAATTGAATAATTGAAAGGCGTAACGAAATAATGAAATATGATGGAGCAACGATGAGCAGCCCGGAACGGAAAGCGATTTTGGGTCATTAAGACAAACTTAAATATGGAGAAAAAATTACCCAGTCACGCCCTTTGCTGCTGGAGTTATGTGTAGTTGTGCACTTGACGTGTCAAGATTTATGTAGTGCAGCGTCTCGGATAATTATTGGATAAATGTGGGGAAGATAAAACACGGCCTGAATTCGTGTTCCCTTATATCTTAGACACATACTACTTAAGTTGAAAGGTTTAATGATTGATTTTCGTAAAACTCGCGTTAATAATGCGGATAACTATATTGTCGTTTCAGAAAAATGTGCAAGCTTGTAGCTCGCGTTAATTATGTTAGTCACTCGTTCAGACTAAAAACATTTTTCTCCCGTCTTTTCATTACCAATTAAAAAGTGCCCTTTTCAATCGCCGAGAAAAATAGACAATAGGTACAACATAAAAAAAACCAAAGTATTAAGCGGATTTATTGACTATGTTTTACATGGCACGAATATTAATACATTTAGGAGACTATTTACAGTACGTATTTCTAATTCCAACGGGCTGTCGACCTAAGTCCTTCAGCTCCTGATTCGCTTTTTTCTACAGGTGCGTATAAAAAACATTTAATGCTGTGTTAAAAAAAATGAGTATGAATGCAGGAGTTGACCGCTAATAAGCACAGAGTATTTAAATACCAAACTAGGCGTAAATTGACCTTAAATATAATTAAATAATTAAAGAATCTGCCACATAGAGAATCAGCCACAATGCATTATAGAGAATCGTCCAATATAACTCTGTGCCTGCGAATGCAAAAAGATCCCTAATTTCTTCCTTCGCCTAGCAGCGATGGGAAAGGTACCGAACTCTCCTCAGTGACGAATACGAAAATAACCGGTTGGTTGGTTGGAAAATCCGGTTCCCAAAGAGTCTCCTTTTTCCATAAAACAAAAGGCTCGTATCAGTTTACCGAAATAAAAAGAGCGGACATGATTCCAGATTCTGGCGATAATCCAGATTATTTAACGCAAAAGACTGATTCGTCTTCGCAACGGCACACCGAAATATCCATACCCGATGAATAATATCTCCCAACTCGATCATTTAACTTAACAATACCGTGCGAGCAGGCGAAAAAAAAACCATCGCGCTCTCAATGCACCAATGCTCATTTCTTTCCAGCCCCGATCCTAATGACCTCCGAGCGCTTAATCTTTCACGATACACACACACACACACACACATTCTCTCGGGAAATCGAATTCCCGGCAGCATCGCGATAGTTCCATCGATGAATCTCTAACAATTTCGTCCGCAACGACACCGCATGCACCGTTTGTCACGTTCGTGACGGCGAGATCCTTCAGCTTTTATTCCCTTCTCCGGTCTTCCACTCCGTCTCTCTCCCTCTAACCCATGATTGCCATCTCATTTTTTTCAAACATCGTTACGTCTAATAGTGCAATTTGTGTAATGACCCCGGTCGGACGTCTTCGTCGGTGTTCGGTTGCGCTCGGCCACGCGAGCAACACGCGATCCGGTACCTGTTGGACCGGTTAAACATATACAAGCGAGGCGGAGTGGCGAGGGAATTTGTGCTGCTTCCACTACCTTCTCGCGCTGCCTCGGCAGCTCACCGTCCAGTTTGCATTTGCCTGTGTGCGTGCCGGCTTCCCTTTCCTTCCCTCTCCCTCCTCGCCTCACTTTCCTCTTCGCGCTTATGGCTCTTTTTTTCGTTGATGCTCGATACGCAGCTTCGTGCTGCCGCGGCAGCTTCGATACATTTCTACCGTACAGTCCGTTGGGTGGGACGGCGGCGAACGAACGAGCGGACATCGGCGTATACCTACCCACCGGTGGATGCCTCGAGGCCTGACCCATCGCTAAGAATCTCTCGCATCTGCTCTTTTCTTACCGTTCATCTCGGCCTCATCCTGCTTCGTTGCCTTCTTGCTCGCTTGACTCCGCGAAGAGCCGCCGAGCCCCTTCGGAGATTAACTTTATGGACTTCAGAGAATCCGCGGCGCGTCGAGCGCCCTTGTCAGCGGAGCATGGGCAGACTAGTTCCCTTCTGCAGCGTGCTGAGGGCAGCATGGTTTAGTCGTTGACCGTGAAGCAAACATCGACGGCCGTCGATAATAACGCATTAAATGCTGCTTGGTAGAACCTTTTTTTTTTATCTGATTTATCGTGTTCGATAGTTGATCATTGAATTGTTTGAGTAGGTGACGTCATTGGAAATTAGATGTCTGCGTTGGTGGGGATTTAATCCGAGTCGAATGTAGATCGGAATCGAATCTAGTATGGAGATCGACGCGGCGTTTTGCAGCACTAATAAAAAGAGTCACATGGAGGTCCTTAAACTCAGACTTAACGTATGCTGTATATTAAGTAACATAAATCGTACATTTCGATACGAGTGCGAAAAAACTTTTTCTGACGAGTGTGAGGTTGCAGCACGCGTCGAAGGCGAGTGTTGCAATCACACGAGTTCAGAAAACGCTTTTCGCGCGAGTATCGGAAAAAAAATTATTCAACAAAGTGTGAAAATGGGGGTTTTCGGGAAAAAACCGCCATTTTCCCACCGAGTGAAATAAATGTTTGCGGACTGTCATGATTATTAACGATTGATGCCTTGTTATTATTAATTAATAACGTTAATAATTACTAAACAGCGCATTATTTCATTCTCTTTATAACGACTTTTGTCACTGTAATTTTCTGTTCAGAGTCGGGAGTTTGAAAACAATTAGTTTGCACCATTTATTGAGGTTTTTGGCAGTTTTTATATCCCTATATCGTCAAACCCAATAATATTATTTGAACTTATCGGCTCAGAGATTGCAATCTATCAGTGTCCACATTATTGAGCTTATTTAAAGTAGTCTGGAAATTGGAAATTTATACATTACTTCCTAATTACTTCCTTTTTATCTGGAAAGATAAATGTAGATAAAAGTTTGTCCCTAAAAATACCTCAGTATTTTACAAGGAATTACCAATTAACACCTCACTCAAAAACTTGCATATAATTTCGGTAAATCGTTGAACAGTTCCTAAATAGAATACTCCGAATTAGGCAAACCCGTTTTTTAAACATAAATCTTCACGACGGAAATAAACTACCAGAATCCGACCGTGTTTCTGCCTAAACGGAATAAAAAATCACGCCCACTAAACATCTGAATCACAACACACTAATTGGAGTTTGCATCGAGAGCAATAAGCCTGAGATGGATTACCATTCGCGCGACAATCTTCCGTACACATGAACGAAGTTCGAACCATCCCCCATATCCGTAGACACGAACCGTCAACATCTTTTCGAGAGGCTCAGGACCTTCCCCGACCCAAGACACGTTTTGATTGGCGAAGGGGACCGTTTCGACGAACGTGTCGTCCTGAATAAGAGTCAATTACTCTGAGCAGCAACGACGAGTACTTTTCGCGAGCAGATGACGTTCACCCCGTACACCATGCCATACACCGTACACCTTTGCTGCACCAGTGTCCTTACGCTGCTGTGACGATGTAAACATACCGGCTGTTATAACGCACATTGTTTTGATCACGTCACGTTGTTAGCGGCCAACCAACGCCACTAACATCATCATCAGTGTACCAGAATCATAATGCGTACGTGTCCCCTGTCTGGCTATATCATGGGAATAGTGCTCGTTTTAATTGCACTCCCAATTAGTGCACGGGATCGATTGAACACACTCGACTTGCGATTGGTGACCGAAACACGTGTCCAATTATCACTCGGGCTCAATCCTTCCCACTACCGCCTCTCACACCCACCGTCCCACCACGAATTTCTACAATATCCCTCGTACTTGCATTCGTCACTTGACAACTGTCACGTATCCGTCGCTCACTCGACAGGACATGGATATTTCGTCTCTGTACAGTTTTTTTCCCTTCTGTAACCCTGGAGGCCATGATCGCTGTGAGCAAGTGAATCAGCTCGCTCTCCAGAGGGTGAGCCGTTCGAGCACAATATTGGGAGTCATTGTACCTCACATTTACTTCTCCACGAGTCGCGACTCTACCAGATAACAACTTTGCTAGAAAACAAATTTACCCGAAAACATCTCTACCGTATTATATATATCGTATCATATTATTCGAGAGATGTTTTCTGGTGGAGTTGTTATCGGGTAGAGTTGCGAGTGGTGGAGATATAAACGTGCCCATTGTAATCTAAACAAATACTATATATTCCACGTATTTTTTCCCGCTGATCACGAATACAACAATTATTTTACTCCAGAACCAATATTTTTCATTTAAATCCCAAAAATACGATTTTTCGTCCGTACGAAATTTCGTCCATACGAAATTTCGTCCATAAAGCTTCAAATAGAATATGCCTCTTTCGTCACATTGTTCTGTGACTCTACACTTTTCCAAGCGCTATGTCGATGGCGTCTTCCTCAACCAACACCCAATCTTTCCGCTACTTCACTCATTAAAAACCCTCTACCAACACATACCCTGTTGCACCGTTACCATCTTGTTTGGAATGTCCCATGCTGTAATGATATCAGTATATCAAATAGAATCTCATACTTCGACGCGCTTTTCAACACCAACGCTCCTAATACTCAGCCAAAAGCTTCAAATATAAAATATGCTTCTTTCGTCACATCTTTCTTCGACTCTACACTTTTCCTAGCGCTATCTCGATGGCGCGCTCCTCAACCAACATCTTATCTTTTCGCTACTTCACTCATTAGAAACCCTCTACCAAAACATACCCTTTTGCACTGGTACCTTCTTATTTGAAATTTTTCATGCTGTAATGATATCAGTACATCAACTAGAATCTCATACTTCGACGCGGTTTCTTTACACTTTTCCAAGCGCTATCTCGATGGCGCGCTCCTCAACCAACATCTTATCTTTTCGCTACTTCACTCATTAGAAACCCTCTACCAAAACATACCCTTTTGCACTGTTACCTTCTTATCTGAAATTGTCCATGCTGTAATGATATCAGTACATCAACTAGAATCTCATACTTCGCCGCGTTTTCCAACACCAACGCTCCTAAAATTCATCCAAAAGCTTCAAATATAAAATATGCTTCTTTCGTCACATCTTTCTTCGACTCTACACTTTTCCAAGCGCTATCTCGATGGCGCGCTCCTCAACCAACATCTTATCTTTTCGCTGCTTCACTCATTAGAAACCCTCTACCAAAACATACCCTTTTGCACTGTTACCTTCTTATTTGAAATGTTCCATGCTGTAATGATATCAGTACATCAACTAGAATCTCATACTTCGACGCGGTTTCTTTACACTTTTCCAAGCGCTATGTCGATGGCGCGCTCCTCAACCAACATCTTATCTTTTCGCTACTTCACTCATTAGAAACCCTCTACCAAAACATACCCTTTTGCACTGTTACCTTCTTATTTGAAATTGTCCATGCTGTAATGATATCAGTACATCAACTAGAATCTCATACTTCTTCGCGTTTTCCAACACCAACGCTCCTAAAATTCAGCCAAAAGCTTCAAATAGAATATGTCTTGTTCGTCACATCGTTCTTCGACTCTACACTTTTCCAAGCGCGCTCCTCAACAACATCTTACCTTTCCACTACTTCACTCGTTAGAAACCCTCTACCAACACATACCCTTTTGCACTGTTACCCTCTCGGTTGCAATTTCCCCATGCCGCATCTCCGTCTCGCTCACCAATTACGTCCTACCTAGCCAGTGTTTCACGAACGCTCGGATGCCTTTTCCCCCCAAACGATGCCAGCGCCCTTGTGAAATCTCGGCAGAACTTTTGTCATAAATAAAGTGTAAACAAGGGAAGAGGAGGGCTGCACGGAACACCGGGGAAGCTCAGTGGCAATCAGAAAGCGGCGTACAGTGCGGTAGCAGCGGCATCAGCCCGAATTTAACTCTGCGCCTGTGCCCTATCTCGTATAAGTCATGCCGCCACTTTACTCCATGCAGCGGCAACAGCGGCACAGTAGCAGATACGTGCAACGGCAACGACAGCAGCCTGCAGCTTCCGATGCGCCCGTCGTGCTTTGGGTGCCCTGGGTTCTTAACCCACGACTCCGCAACGCCCGCACTAACCTCTTCACCCCATCCAACCTAGCCATTACCTTTTCAACGAGGTCGTACCGCGGATGGTATTGTATATATCTATAGGTGGCTTCGTCTATGCCGAGTTCCATACTACAACGACAAGGGGTTTTTGTCGGTCCGGCTACGTTCACCAGTTCGTTTGTTCGCTCGTAAGCTCGGGCTCGCTCGAGCTCTCGTCGAGGGCCGACAACGAGCAGTCAGCAGACTCGGATCGAGAAGTGCAATCACCACGGGAGTCCCGTCACCCCGGGTGAACGCCGTATTGAAATCGACACGTTTCGAGAAATGAATGGCACCAAGTGCGACCGCTCAGCCGTGATAGGTGTTCGTTGTGTCGAAGGTGCGTGCCGCCCGGTCGCTATAGGAAAGATTATTGCGTACGGGCCACTATACGATCGGAACAGAAATTATGTACACTATTTGCGAGACTGGGTATTGTAGATCCTTGTACATCTGATTTGAAATTTAATTGACTAATATTGTGACTATGGAGACTATCACTTTTTTTTCTTTTTTTTTTTTTAGAGAAACCGACTTTTAGGGAGGATCGACTATCAGAAGAAATCCAACTTAAGGCCTCTTTTTTTTTATATGTTCTATATGAAGACTGTATGCATCTATTCCCAAAGTTTGAGCGGTTTTGACCGTATAGTTTATTTGTAACACAATTTGGCACTATTTTGACCATGGTGACTATCATATAAATTTTTTTTTTTTTAGAGAAACCGACTTCTAAGGAGGATCGACCATCAGAAGAAATTAAACTTAAGGCCTCTTTTTTTTTATATGTTCTACATGAAGAATCTCTGTGCATCTATTCCCGAAATTTGAACGGTGTCGAATCCACGATATAAAATTATCAATCTGTCAATCATTTTATGTCTCAAATATTATTAAAAAAATGTTTTGGGAAATTATTTGCGAATTCGTTTTTCGTTTTGTAATGTTGTTACATTTTTTTTTTGTTTACATAGTTTTGTAATATTGCTACATATTTTTGTTAATCTTCGATACACGAATCATTTGTAAAAATGTATCCTACGAATGGCATGCATAATATAAATGAATTAATTTTTCTAATATTGCATGCGATTCGAGACAACTGTGATGCTTTTTTTTCAATTACATTTTTGACTTCAAAGAAACAGTTGATCCTCCTTAAGTACCTAGCGTACAATTTTTCCTTTTTTTAAGTACGTTTTTGTTTCACTTACCTACCATTCTTCTTGTATCTCATCTGAAACCGCATATCCGCGTAGTAATTCTAAAGGTTTTCAGGATATCGGAATTGTTCAAAACGTATGAAGTTGAAATGCTTTGAGTTTGGGTCTGACGTTGAAATTAATTGGAACTGTGTGTTTTTTTTGATTCTCGACATATAGCGAAGAAGTTCGTGGAAACACTTTAGAAATTACGTTTATACGTTGGTGAAATGTCGCAAAACACATGGGTAGCGGGAGTAAAGACATACGACGCATGGATAGCATGTCTGGATGAAATAGACAGTACGCTTTGTAGGATAGCACTGAGTGATTAAAATTCCAAGAATCGACGTTGTACGCCACCATTTATAAAGTCTGTGTATGTAACGGAGAAAAACTTGTTACTAGATACGGTTCACTGAATTTGCCATAATGCCAAACAGATCTTTTGATCTTAAATATCGATGGCCTAATTACATGGCTTAAGAACATATCGGCCGTGCATAAAGCATAACCGGTTTGCCCCTCGTTCATTAAACCGTAGATATCATTGCGTATTTACTACGAGATGTTGGTGTAATACATTTGTCAATTTATAATGCCGCTTATCGAAACGAGGCTACAAAAAAAAATGATACTACCACCTACTTTACACATTAAAACTATCATCTACGGTATGTTTGATTTCGCGAGGATTTTATTTCTATTTTTCAAAGTAGTATTAATTTATTTAAGCTGATTATACTCAAACTTTCTGCCAACGAATGCAACCAGATTAGACTGCAGCTACCGATGTACAGATCATAGAGAAGCTCGTCGAAAAGACTGTAAGATTTCGTCGAACAAGTTCGTACTCCAGAGCTTACTGACGGAGAAAAATTTGAGAAGCGGATAGGCAGAATACTTTGCACTCAACATGTGTAAAAACAACATGCTTGATTATTTATTGATTTATTTATTGATTTATTTATTGATTTATTTATTGATTTATTTATTGATTTATTTATTGATTTATTTATTGATTTATTTATTGATTTATTTATTGATTTATTTATTGATTTATTTATTTATTTATCAACGGGGCAAATCCCTTTTACACAGAAATAAAATATAGCCTATAAGGTTTAACCTAATTCGTAAAGTATATTAAGTATTGAGCATTAAGTAACATTTAAAGTCGTTCGTGCCCTGCAAGGTACGTATAGAGTATCACATGAATGCCACGGTAGTGCTCGTTTAAATGGTAATTTAGCACACTTTGACTTGTCGCCCTTTTAAACTCTCTCAGAGAGCCACGAACGTCCAAGCCTTCAACGCTATTAGCGAGGCCCGTAAGCCTGCGGATGACCGACCTCCCTCCAAATGCTGATCTTACTTGCGGGGTGGCGAAATTTAACACATTCCGAGGCGGTCTCACGGGGTCGTGCACCTGCATCCTCGCGGTTAACTCGGGGCACTCCGGTAATCCCGCCATCATTTTCCACAGAGTATACATAGATCGAACATTACCGCTGAAGATATCGACAAGTATAAGTCGATTCAATCCCTCACGTGCGGTTTACTTGTTTGACGAGGACCTATTATCCTGACAAATCCTGAATAACATCGCAGAGTGACTTTGAAGTGGAATTTCCTTCGGGCATCGGCAATAAACTCATTATAAGCATCCGTCTTACTGTTAAAAACTATATAAGGCAGTGTCATTCACCGCAGCAAAAACCCCCGTCTGTGAAGGTTTATCATTCTACCAATGGCGTAATATCGACAGAAACGGTATATTTAAAGCAGCATTATCCCACTTCCGGTGTAGCCACAGATATATCTTCTCCCACTCTGGAAATGCTGTCTGCACTGGTAATGAAATTGTCGGCGATCGTGAATTAATTGAGTAAACCTGATATCCGGTGGAGAAAGCGGTATCCGTGGTCTCGGTTTTTCCAATTTCTTTTTTCGCTATCGCGGTATCTCCGCACTCCTCTAGTCCTCCTCTCCCAACCGCCCAATGACTCACTTGGCCTTTTTCCTTTCTTCGATTCTTCTATTCGCCCCCGAGGCTTTCCGGAGTTTAAGAGTTCGAGCAAGATTCGATGCCCCCCACCGAGATTTTATTAGCGGTAACTCGATCAATACAAGTGCTTAGAGCCGCTGCTCAATTTCCAGCGGTGAAAGTTACAGGATCTATCGATAGCACCATGTTACGTTCATTATGTGTCCTGATATTTGCTAAAAAAAGCGTAGGGTCGAATTCGCGGTTCACAGCTGCGCAAATATTTTCCACAGAGCTGTGAAAGGCGTTAAACGCGTTAGGAACATTAAATCAAGCACACGAAGGATATCAAACACACCAAACACATCGACTTTCCTGTGTCGCAACGTGCAGCAATGTGAAAAATTTAATTTTTAGGGTAACTATCGCGGATCTTCGGGTCTAGCCCAAAAGTTCATGTATATACATCCTGTTTAGCAATATTTATTTATTATTTACTCTCGAACTTTCATAGATAATTCCTGAGACGAGAGGTAAAAGTTTCGCTTGTCCATCGTCCTCGGCGTTTCGTTCGTAAAATTAGCAAATCGCGTTTGCATCTCACCATTAGAAGAGAACTCAGAGTGACACTGTCAGGAGGATGACGGGAGGGTGAGTGGAACTGGAAGTGAGTGAGTGATATAGAAGGAAAGCGGATAGAATGAAAGAGAGTGCTCCGGAAAATTCTATGGCCATGAGAAACGTATAGCGAGACATTAATTCCAGTGAGTAAAGCACGCACGTACCCCCTGGCATAGAGTTGGACCATGGAACAGGCGTGATAAAGAATAGCGTGTTGCGAATCGCAAGAATCGGTGTGCCTGGTGAAATGCCGGGACGAGACGGAGCTACGATGGTCCACGCACGTGGATGGATGACCCGAGTGGGTGCTAGCCGGCTGCTTTTCTATCTCCTTTGTGCGCTTTGCGTATGGATCTACCGAGGGAGATGGAAGCGAAAGAGGAATGAGCAAGGCGCAGGAAGAAGGACGAGGCCATAGAAAGCTTCACTCCTTCACAGGGGAATGATGTATGATCCACCCGTGCAACGCTTTACCCCTGTGAGATTTTCAAACCCTTCAGCTTCCGAATTGAACAGAGTGCACGCACACGCACACGCACACGCACACGCACACGCACACGCACACGCACACGCACACGCACACGCACACGCACACGCACACGCACACGCACACGCACACGCACACGCACACGCACACGCACACGCACACGCACACGCACACGCACACGCACACGCACACGCACACGCACACGCACACGCACACGCACACGCACACGCACACGCACACGCACACGCACACGCACACGCACACGCACACGCACACGCACACGCACACGCACACGCACACGCACACGCACACGCACACGCACACGCACACGCACACGCACACGCACACGCACACGCACACGCACACGCACACGCACACGCACACGCACACGCACACGCACACGCACACGCACACGCACACGCACACGCACACGCACACGCACACGCACACGCACACGCACACGCACACGCACACGCACACGCACACGCACACGCACACGCACACGCACACGCACACGCACACGCACACGCACACGCACACGCACACGCACACGCACACGCACACGCACACGCACACGCACACGCACACGCACACGCACACGCACACGCACACGCACACGCACACGCACACGCACCACACGCACACGCACACGCACACGCACACGCACACGCACACGCACACGCACACGCACACGCACACGCACACGCACACGCACACGCACACGCACACGCACACGCACACGCACACGCACACGCACACGCACACGCACACGCACACGCACACGCACACGCACACGCACACGCACACGCACACGCACACGCACACGCACACGCACACGCACACGCACACGCACACGCACACGCACACGCACACGCACACGCACACGCACACGCACACGCACACGCACACGCACACGCACACGCACACGCACACGCACACGCACACGCACACGCACACGCACACGCACACGCACACGCACACGCACACGCACACGCACACGCACACGCACACGCACACGCACACGCACACGCACACGCACACGCACACGCACACGCACACGCACACGCACGCGCACGCGCACGCGCACGCGCACGCGCACGCGCACGCGCACGCGCACGCGCACGCGCACGCGCACGCGCACGCGCACGCGCACGCGCACGCGCACGCGCACGCGCACGCGCACGCGCACGCGCACGCGCACGCGCACGCGCACACGCACACGCACACGCACACGCACACGCACACGCACACGCACACGCACACGCACACGCACACGCACACGCACACGCACACGCACACGCACACGCACACGCACACGCACACGCACACGCACACGCACACGCACACGCACACGCACACGCACACGCACACGCACACGCACACGCACACGCACACGCACACGCACACGCACACGCACACGCACACGCACACGCACACGCACACGCACACGCACACGCACACGCACACGCACACGCACACGCACACGCACACGCACACGCACACGCACACGCACACGCACACGCACACGCACACGCACACGCACACGCACACGCACACGCACACGCACACGCACACGCACACGCACACGCACACGCACACGCACACGCACACGCACACGCACACTCACACGCACACCCACACGCACACGCACACGCACACGCACACGCACACGCACACGCACACGCACACGCACACGCACACGCACACGCACACGCACACGCACACGCACACGCACACGCACACGCAGGTCTCTTTCTCAGACTGTCGCCGTTCCATCGCTGTTTTTTTTTATCTCACTTCGCTACATATCGGTTACAAGAATCGAAAGTTCTAACTCACCTTTTGCTTCTCGCCAGCCTCTCTTATCGGTCTTCCCAGCAAACTTTTCTTGCAAAGACGTTGCTAGCGCCATTATCTCCATTATCGATTAAAATAATTCCCGTTCGGGCCAATGCCGGTTTTCCTTATTAATACTATTACCGGCAGACGATTTTTTATTGATATTTTTCAATAAAAAGAACTCAAACTTCATAACACCTTGAACTAACTGTGTGTAAAAACCCGACGTTGTCCTTCTGATAACGCGTTAAAGAAAAATGTTGAAAATGACCCTGGCTTTTGGACCAAATTCTTAGGGCAGTACCTCAATTCTTCTTATCGCATTACCCATAGAACCAGATAAACAGCGAATAATATAAATCTGCAGGTCAACGACATAGCACAATGTTTAGTGGTGTATAAAATATATTTGCTTAACTCGCTTCGGTTCGTCATGATCATCGGTAGATGACCGTGAGAAATCGTGTGCGATTGCCCTTGACGCATACGTCGAACGTCAAGAGTTTTTATTGCCCGGAGTAAACGAAGTGGCCGGTCGAGTAAAACATACTCGGCGAGACGAGAGTGCACTCGTGCATTGTGGCGGGTTGCGCCATCGCGGAGATGCTTGCGCGAGCTTGAAGAGTACAACGCGAAAAGAAGATAGCACCGAACAGTGCGGCTCCGCGCGTACGGATAATTGTAGACGGACGCACGCTCGTTAATGCCACTCTTTTTTTTCTACAGTCCTCCCCACCTTTCCCACGATTGCTGTGCCCCACACTGAATCGACAATAATTGCGGTAACATGTCGCGTCCGTCGTCCATTCTTGCCCTTCTGCCTTCCTATTTGTGTTTCCGTATGGATATGCGGATGGCGTACGTGCTTCTGGTTTTGCACGGACGCTTTTACCCATCAAGCGGGCAACCGTGAGAAATTGTTGATACGTGTCACCTGATGTATCGAACGAATTTGAATCGGTGCTGTTGCTTGTTGCATATCTATGCGTTTTGTCTACATGCAGGCCAGATAGGTATTACATGCGTCATCTTCGCCTCGAATGGATGCCGGATTTCACAGGGTTTGCCGTAACGACTGACGATCCAATATAATAACGACGGTGTCGCACGGCAGTAAGGGAAGACCCGATCTATCGCGATGGAATGTACATTTATACAAAAAATATATTGATAATATATCAGATTCGGTGTTTTCATATGATTGAAATATTACGTATGCAAATTTATGTATATTCGAGGCCATCGTTTGCAAAATATATTTAAAATATCTTAAATAAACCACGCTCGTCGAAAATGTATTTTATCAACCAGACGTATAAAAAAGATTTTGGTCCAATACAGCTCTTAAAAAAATCTCAAAAAATTAAGTCATTTTTCTACTAACGAACAGGTGTTTATTAAAAAAATTTGCCTAAAAATGAAAAATCGAAATGACCGTCATCGCTTCAACCGAAGTAAAGGTCTATCTATCGAGGTTGCAACTTGACGAAACGAATGACAAATAAGTAAAAAAAAATCGATAAAGTAAAAAAATTCCGGATGGTGACGACTTGGTACGTTTTGAAATTTTTCGAAAAATCTCTGTTCATTGTCTTTATCCTTTTGTTTATAAAGCTATGAGGCTGCCAGAAAAGCCGAAAGTGCTTCCCTACAAAACGACCTTTTGAATAACAGTAATTTACGAGAACAATTTTACTCGGTAACATAACATCTTTTGATAATTGTCACCCGGATTAGTAGTTGACGTATTCGTATAGTACGAGCGTATTAAACGTGGTATGCGTACGGATCCTTGGATATGTATACGCCTGTGAAAGCGCTAGATCTAGCACAGGGGCTGTGCTAGATCTAGCGTATTCCAGTGTCCTAGCGTAATGCGCAAACCCTGTATATACTCACGCATGACCTGTGCTAGAATGTTCAACAAGGTAGGCAAGCGAGTTGGCGTTATACAAAAACCGTGTCGCCGGGAAGCACGTTAGCTCAGCGAACGAGGACGAAAAGGGCGACCGTAGGAGTAAAAGGGAAGGCGAGAGACAGAGAATTGGGAAGCATAGGACGCACGGTACGGAACCTCGGTAATGGAATCAGCTACCTCGTGCCGAGAATCATATATGGTTTTGCGCAGAGGTTCTCAACTATATCTGATTGCACTTCATCTCAATTTTATTCCCGCGACACACAGCGGTCAGCTTTTGCAATCGAGACAGGAGTCCAAGTAACTGGGTGTTTCGGACACGGGGATCAGCTTCGAGGATCAGCCTCATAAAATGATGCACTTGAGTAGAATACGTGCAAGCCGGATTCGATTTTGACGACCCCGGTCCATGTTTGCGTGCGTTTATTTGTACTCCAAGGGCGCTCCCAGTATCGTTTTTCTCTTTCTCTTATTTTGTTTTCGAGTAATGTACATATATTATTACTATATTCTGTAATGATCTTTACAACGCAGTTACTATACTGCATATACACACCTATGTTGCGATTTTTCTTGCAGTGGTTGCTT
Organism: Ichneumon xanthorius; assembly: GCA_917499995.1. NCBI lineage: Eukaryota > Metazoa > Arthropoda > Insecta > Hymenoptera > Ichneumonidae > Ichneumon > Ichneumon xanthorius. Next base: position 9,501,507 of record OU824205.1, on the reverse strand, counting down.
TGCGGTACTTTTTCCATACGTTGCCTTCATTTTTATTTAATTTTGTTATATTGTTTGCAATATTTTCTCGTACACCCAGAAAAAAAATTTATTTGACGGCCACCGTTTGTTTGGTTTAGGTAAAATATTTATTTAAATTAAAGAAATATTTTACTTAAACCAAATAAACGGTGGCCGTCAAATAAATTATTTTTCTGCGTGTAGTAGTAATAAAAGAGATTTCTTGCCAAAGTTAATAATTACAGTCGTCTTCTTATACTAAATTTTATACCTGACGCTAATTTTACACTTTGGCAAAGGGCCATCGACCTGCACCCTTCAGCCCGAATATTTTCTATATTTCTATTTATGTTACTGTTTCTATTTTTATTTATATATTTTTTTTGGCTCATGTGCGATTTTGGTGCTTTTTTCCTATATGTGACGATTTCGTACCTGGACACGGTGTTCTTAGGGCGCTGTGGCCCCAAAACACGTAATGAACGTATCTATCTGTCTATGTAAAATCGTTATACGATTACTTGGCTCATATGATAAAACTTTTCTCGATTTATAATCAATTTTCTAGCGCCGGTTCAATACACTTGTCAATTAATCTGTGACAAAGATTAATTGCATTGCCCAGATTCGACGATTCGGTTAATTTATTGACAAGATCAAATTATGCTAATCAAGCCGAATAATCTTAATCGAATAATTACGTCTAAAGACACTGTGTATAGAGCTGAAGAGCAAGACAAACCAGCATCCCCTTAACAATATTCCCGCTATTTGCTGGGCTTCCACTCGGCATCGAGTAGACCTCACACGAATGCGGAGACGCTGAGATGGCATTTGCACCTGCCAACCCAACATCCACAGACCACCATTCTCTTCATCCTGTTCCTCAGCCTCCTCGACGCTGAACTCGGCTTAGAACCCTTCCAACCTCTGCACTAACAACTTCAACCACCCTCTACCACAATCGCCACTAGTCATTTCACTGGCTACGTCGACTACCTCTGTTTCTTTCACTGTCGTATATTGCATACTAGCACTGTTGTGCAAAAGCGGGAGTGAAGCTGCGGTGTCAAGTTGTCGGGTCGACCGTGCATGAGGGGCTGGTCCAGGGCACTCTGGAACGTTTTAACAGATTTTCGCAGCAACTAGTGTTCCGTCTCATTGTCTGATTTAACTCTTTGAATTTTATTGTTACATTAGACATAGCATATAATTCGTACACATCTGTCGCAGTTGAATATACTGAATGAATTCACGGATTCGTTGATAAATATATCGTTTCTGTTATCTCATAGAGGAGGCTATTTATGCGTAAAAAGTTTTTTTTTAATTTTAGTGTCAGAGTACTTAAAATAGCGAAAAATGTCGACAAGTGCGATTCGGATTTGCAGTCCGGATGTATGTGTGGGTGTGTTTGTGATTTATTCGAGTAGTTCAAAATCGCTATAGTTCAGGAACGATTTGCGCCAGCGAGTTGAGATTTGTCCCAACGATACGTCCGGATTTTCAAACCCGTTTTGCCCCACGTACCACCATCGTCACCATCCAAAAGTTATTGGAGAATTGCGTTTTGTCTCGGTATCCCGTTTTGCCCCGCTCTGCCAATTTGCCCCGCTCTCCCTTACTAAGACGACGTTTGGCCGTTCCTGGACTGCCCGTCGACATTATGTGGTTAGGGGCGCAATTTATTGCAAGGATCAGTTCAATAATTATTTTCTGGTTCAACAATTATCAAAACGAGGCATTCCAGTGCTCTCAGTAATATTGTGTTTAACAGTAAATCCTTCTTTTCACAGTCATTACAGTTCCCAACGGGAAACAGGATCAAAATTGTGGACCAGCAACTGCTCAGTGCATTGCAGCTCGGGCTGCACTTTGAAGCCTACAACCAATAACAGACTAGAAATATTCTGCTCTATACCTATGTCTACAAATACCATAAAGACTAAGAATCAATATTCTGAAACGTACCCTTGTGTCGGAGTATATTTCAAACATTTTGTTTGAGCAAGACTAAGGCACCGGGATTCGAACGCGAATCGCGAGATTCTAATCACGAGACCAAAGTGATCGTCACTGTGATGATTATAAGTTACTAAGAGAGATACCTACTAAAACGTTTTTTGGACGGTTCTTGGACTGCCCGTCGACATTATGTGGTTAGAGGCGCAATGGATTACAAGGATCGGTTCAATAATTATTTTCTGGTTCAACAATTATCAAAACGAGGTATTCCAGTGCTCTTAGTAATATTGTGTTTAACAATAAATCCTTGTTTTCACAGTCATTACAGTTCCCAACGGGAAACAGGATCAAAATTGTGGACCAGCAACTGCTCAGTGCATTGCAGCTCGGGCTGCACTTTGAAGCCTACAACCAATAACAGACTAGAAATATTCTGCTCTATACCTATGTCTACAAATACCATAAAGACTAAGAATCAATATTCTGAAACGTACCCTTGTGTAGGAGTATATTTCAAACATTTTGTTTTGCTCGACTCGAGCAATCCGGCCGTGTCAAGTAAATCAGGTCAAATGTACGTGCTCAATCAATCGATCGTTTGTTTATTCGTTGAACCCCAGTATAGAGTAGAGTATGCTCGCTTTCAATATGCCTGGAATTGAGTTCAATTTGTCTTTCATGAAAAAAAGGACGGTTAGCTCGACAGTAACTCACTTTTGTCACAAATAGATTCATTTAGGTATAATTGTGTCAATGTTGACGATTCTCCAAGGATTCCCATTCAGAAAACGAAAAATGCAAAATTTTCTTCTCCCACTGCAGCATATTCGGCCGTATTTCAAATTTTCAAGAATATCGACGCCACGCGCCACTCGTATAATAATACCATTGGTAGCGCACGATCAATACTACAGGTGGGAAGTCCTTGGGCTCCCTACTCTGTCCCCTGAGTTTCTTCACTCTGACTCAGCCTCACCCACTCGCAGCCAACTTTTCCCATCGACTGTACAGAGCAGGGCCTCTTAGTTTTTCGCGGCGAATTTATTAAAGAGCGTGCTCCGCCGCCGCACTCGTGCAGGCTTGGGGCTCGGCCCTCTCGCACCTTCACAGGGCCCTCACTTCCTTTTTGCGCTCGTCTTCGACCGAGGTTTTCGGGTCATGTATCGCAAGAACTTTTCCTCTTCGGGCTACGACTGGTGTATATGTTGTAGCTATGTGCGTGCGCCCTTTTTTTTATCGTATTCTGCAGTTTACTATAGGTCTTTGACCGAAGTTCAAATTTCTCTCCCTTTCTGCAATTCGAGCAAAGTCCATGGACACGTGTGTGTGTGCATGCGTGTTTTTCATTCTTTAAACCTTCAATCTATAACATTATATTCGCACTTTCATTACTACTGTGAAACACTTTATGCTCTCTTAATGTAGAAGGAGAATGTGTAACTTCTACGTGTAATGGAGCAGTGTTATGCTTTATACATAATCGTATGAATATAAGCATAACGTTTCATAAACGTATTATTAATATTTACATGTTGAGCACATATCAATGGCTCCAAATAAAGTTGTACATACTATTTTAGGTTGGCTCGTAGTGACTTGAAATAGTAATTTGCGATAGAAGTGTGATAAAGCTAACTTTATACGCAGGCTGTGAAGTGCGAATTTCACAGTCTGCGAATGATGTTCGCTACACCGCACTAGTATCCCATAATATTTTCTGTAACGAATGCAGGAAAAGTGCTACTCCGTGACTGCTGATTGTGGCGCTTTACAACCAGCGTGCGTCAAGTACGAGAAGCGTGCGTAAAGTTCGGAACGCGTGCGTAAAGTTCGGAACGCGTGCGTAAAGCTCGAGACGCGTGCGTAAAGTAGGAGACGCGTGCGTAAAGTACGAGAAGGATGCGGTAAAGTAAAATCGATCCGATGTGCGCATGCGCCGGGTATTTCTAGTAGACCTGGCTGTAAAACGCCACTTACGCCACTCTCGGCCAGCCCGAAAAGTAGCACTTCACATGCATGAGTTACATAAAAAGTATTGTCTATAAGTTGGTATGCACGTCATAACAGTATTAGCAGACTTTCGGTTTCGCTCTCCAAAACTTATCACGGCAATAAGTGTGCACATACAAACAAACCTTTATGGTAATAAGGCCAAATAGCCCGGAATTGTAACGGCGTACAAAATATTCGTAAAATCAAATGGGTTCTTTTCCTGGCCTCATCTGCTCAGCTTTGGCCTGTCTCACAATGTATCGCCTTACTCCCCCTTCGTCGGTCACCCGTCGCTTTGACTTCCGCCAGTCGCATCTTCGCTTCAAGTCACGACTCTGCTTACCGGCTTCGCTGTTTCACATCCGTCGCATCTGTGCATCACGCAGCTATATAGTTCGACGGCATTCTGAGTTTGTTTTTTCTTCCTCTCAGCTGTAAGCATGCACAGCCGCTCGCTAGCTAGGGCTTCGCTCTTCGTCACAGACGATGGGTCGACGAGACCCTGCCTACCTTCCTTTCTCATCCCTCGCTCCCTTTGCCCATTAGTGCGGCTGATGCTGAGACGACCCTGGCCCTGCCACAGACCTCCTTTTTCCCTCTTCCAGCTCCAGAATGTACATGCTGATTCCTACTTTACGCTAGTAAAAATCTAAGTTACAATAAAAAAACAAATTTAACGTAAAAAAAATAAAACTGTTCACATCGTTTTCTCATAATTTTCTTTAAGGCGCGTAAAAAAATTCATTTAATTATGCGCTTCAGAACATTTTTTTGCATCGTTAATTTTGACTTAAAAAATCCAGACTTTTTTTTCTCTGAGAAAACAGCTGCTAATTTCTCAATTAAATGTATAAGAAACATGGACTATTGAGCCCGTATACACTGTGTGAAATTTCCGCCGCATCGCTGGTTAAATTTTCGTCTTATAGCTGCCTGAACTGTTCAGGTTTATTCGTACACACACATCCGAACTAAAATATATTCTAAATGTGATTTTTCGAGGTTTTGGAACATCTAGAACGCGATTTTTTGACGCAAAAATAACGACTTCATTTTACAAAAACAAAGCATCCTCTATGATGAAGCAAAAAACGGGCTGACGATTTTTTTTTTACTCGTTTGTCCTAAAAATAAGGAGTCGAAGCTAGTTAATGACTCCAATAAAAAAACTTATGTGCAAGATTTTTTCGATTTTTTTAATAGAAATTATTTGTCTTCGACGGAAATTCGATATCCGGCATATATATTTTTTTATCGATCTCGGATAGAGACCAGCGTGTATTTAAGGATCTATTTAAAATGTAAATAGTATGTGCCGCAAATGCATTGCGGGTCTAGATGCGGTTAGCCGACGCTCGGAGCATAGCGGAGCATAGAGACCGCTAGGCCGGAAGTGCAAGTTAACAGGCGCCGATTGGATCCCGACTATGTTTCAGCCTCAACCGATCCGACTATTGACATAGATAACAATTTATAATACGAATGACTTCGATAATATCTACTGTTAATTCATACTGTAATTACATCGTTTAACATGTGAATGGGAAATGGTTACACTCTTTCATTATTGAGTAATTCACATAGCTTCGTTTCGTTACGATAGCAATGTCTCTCATCGCCTATTAAAAAGTTCCCATCTCTTTATTTTCCAATTCTCCCGAGCAACAACTTGGAAGTGTAAAATTATAATGCAAGAACAAGTTTTTTAACATTCATTTTGTTACGTCTCGGCGATTGGTTAAATATTTAAGAATTGTGCTCTGGCGATTCGAGGGATGCGAATAGCTTGGACGCGCCATTCAGAGGCACCTGTAACTTAACGCGGCAATTCAGAGATGGGACCTGGTCACGGGGTCGCAGAGGAAATTTAGCCACGACGTGTATACGTAATAAAATAATTGAATCTGTTCCTGAGGTTTTTGCAGCTTTATCGAAATGGGTTTAAATATCATTAAAGCGACGGGAATGTGTGATAATACAGTGATTAAAAATGAATAATTATCAGATTTCGAAAATAACGAAAATTGGCTCGATGTAATATGGGTTTTGCGTCAAGAGACACGGGTTGAAAATTAGCTGACCCATTTGAAGACCTGAACTTGTGAGCCACTTGAATGATGAACGTATAATTTTACAATCATTTTACTTTCTTTAAGAATGTTTGCTGTTTTTATATTTTTACTAATATTGCAAAATGTATATTCTATGTGGCTGAGATTAATTGTTATCTTAAACCTTGAGTGTACCGTGCGACCAACAGAGTAAAGTCGCAGCTATTTCCGGAGAAGCAATCGCTAATAGAACATTAGCCTGAATTTTGCAAAAATTAAATTCAATAGAAACGTCTTCCCTGTCCCACCATCAGGATCATCAATGAAAGCTACACCACCCTGAATGTTACCAACCATACTCATGATCAATTGGTACACCTGTTTCTGATCTTGCGATTCTGATCGATAAACTCTCGAAACTGTGAAATCGCATCACTGGTTTCCCTCAATTCATTCCTAACGTTATTGTTGCGAAGTCTATTAAATTTTTACCAACCATTGAAATAACGTTATTTTCCAGACGTGTTAATGCTTCGGTAACCATTGCCGTCGTCTAATTTTATTAGGTTGGCCATTTTGCCTCTGAGTATCCAAAAGTATATTTTCCGTTAAATATTCTTTACACTGTTCTCATAACTCAATTGCGTCTGACGGCGCACACGTGTCCAAGATAATTTCAATCGAATCTCTAAGCCCTGTTGCTTAATGAACAGTCGAAGCTTCCTTCAATGTAGATTTTAATGGACCTGGCATGCTTCGCGAAAAGTTGCGCACGATAGACCATCGACACTTTTGCGCTACGTTGTCGACGAGGCCACGCCCGGGGTGGTCAATCCGAGGACAAGTGCTGTCAGCATCGGAAGATGGAAGGATTCTCGTACCAGAGTTACCAAACCATTTCCCGGGTGTCACCGAGGCATACGAAGATCATCGAGGCCCCTCCGAGATATTCGCCGCCGTGGAGTGCTGCGATCGGCCTTCTTTCCTCGATCAAATCGACGTCTGCGTCGAGAGCAGAACAGGCTGGTCTCCAAACGAAACGGACGGAGCACCGCTGAAAACGGTGGCGATCGGATGTGTGAGTCAGAGCGAGAACGTCGAGGAGAGACGGAGACGGAGAGACAACAAAGTAGCTGCTCGCTCCTCTGACCTATGCTCGGGTCTAATCACGTGTTCACGGGCATCTGCGTCACGGGAGGAGAGGAACCGAGCTGCGAGAACGAACCCGCCTCTTCGGCGCGACCCATTGCAGAGACAGCGCGTAGAATTTTTGCCCTGGCGACGAGATTTTGTTTATCATTGTAAATCGCGTGTAAAGTGCGCGATACAGTGAGTGGGATATTCAAGCCCTACACCAACCCACTTTCAGAAAATCCTGAATATCCTAGCCCGATATTATCGAAGAAATAGCGAGTTTTCTTTGTATCATCGAAGAGTAAACGGCACAGTTTTCACCGCCGTCCCAGTTACCGCCATCGAATGCAATTTATAGTAATAATAAAAAATACAGTTTTCGTTTAATACAAAAGATATTGACGGCATGTTGGAGAGCGGATTTTACTCTTGATTAATGCCGCGATACGTATATTTTTTTAAATAAAATGTTCTGTTTAACAATTGAAGATGGCGGAAACTGGGTGCACGTGTTCCGCGAAACACGCTACCACACAGTAAAAAATACTTTCTTAAGGTAGTACTAGCGCAATGACTGACGCCGCCTAAGTTTGAGCGGAATAAAAGAGAATTACAAACACTTCTCGATCGGATAAAAATCTGAAAAAAATGAAGCATATGGAAGATGCTGATAAGATTGTTCGTCCATAATAATGATCCCAAAATGTTATTCGTTTCCTTTATGTTAAAATTTGTTTAAAATCGTAATTTTCAGATTAGATAAAATTCTGAAAAAATTCATACGTATTCAGAAAAATTAACAAATCATTTTCGTAATAAAAAAAATGTTGGTTGCCGGGTAATTTGTTGCACAATTTTTTTTTTCAGTATTTTGTTATGAACATTCTGAAATTATTATTATGCACAAACAATCTTTTCAGCACCTTTTATATGCTAGAATTTTTTTAGATTTTTTTCTCATCGAGAAGTGTTTGTAATCTTTGTCTTCTTTCTCTCGAACTTAGGCGGCGTCAGTCATTGTGCTAGTACTACCTTAAAATCGGAATACGAAGTTTCGTAAAAATAACTTTGTTAAATAAGTGACAAACTCGTTTGTTAAGGTGTGAATATACAAACCTGTCCTTTTATTTCCCATGTCATTAAAAATGTTCGTTTGTACTTTAGTTTGTAAAACCAGAAACGGCTGGCGGGATCGAAAAATAAGTCACTGTACAATAAGTTGCTGTAAAAAGTACAGACTTTTTTTTTACTGTGCACGTTATCTGCTACTGCGTTGAATTGTATAGATTCCAATCTTCTCCGACAAGAATTCCCTCCCGACAAAGAGAAGTCGAGTAAAATTCCGTCCCTTATAAATTGTACACTTCCCCCCCCCCCCTTTTCCCCGTGTGTGTGAGTGCGAGACAAAGGCGAACCTGTGTTCGTGCGATACCTAAGCGTCTTTACGCGGCACGACGTCGGTCAAAGAGTCAAGCAGAGTTACACGTAAGTTTTACGTCTGTTTCTGATAAGTCCTATCTTTCATTATATCGGAAATGTCACAGCAGTGCCCCGCGTATTACTCCAATTTTCCCCGTTCGAACCCGTACAAATTCTTCCGGAACAGGTAATAACTAAGAGCCATAGAAGCCGGGAAGAATTCTTTTGTTGCCCCGAGTTAATAATTCGAGCTACTGTTTCCCCCCTGTCCTCTTTCTGTTCCCCTTTCAAAGAGCGTCAGTTAGCTGTTCGGCCCGTATAGAAAATTCGAGCCACTGCGAGAGCGACTGGAGCCCATTACAATAAAATTGCATTTTATGCTTTTGCGAGATTAATAAACATCCTTCACTAGGAGCCCATTACAATAAAATTGCATTTTATGCTTTTGCGAGATTAATAAACATCCTTCACTTTTCTTTTTAAGATTCCGAGCAATTTATTTTATTTCGAGTTGTGACTCTCTAAGCCGCGACATCACAGTGAAAAACACAGTGCACACATTTTTTATACACGGATTTTTTTTTAGCAAAGTTCAAAAACGCCTAAAATTTTAATGACTGAAAAGATTTACGCACACGCTACGCACATTCAGACTTTTTTTCTCTAAATATGATTTACCGATGTTTTGGAACATTCTGAACACGTTTTCATAACATTCTCGAACATTTTTTTTTTTCCTAAAAAACAAAGCTTCCTCTACGAGGAAGCAAAATAAATAAACATCTATGTATAACAGTTTTTGCCGATTATATTTTGTATCTGCTAGGGGAAATTTTGTGCCACAATAAAACTTACGGTTTTTTCGGTATTCCTTTTAAGACTCGTATTTTGCTAAGAATACTGCACAATTTAATTCGCTACGTGAATTTTGGAACGGCCTGCATTCATCGAGCTTAGCCATGCTGCAACATGTACAGCTGCACTATCAAGCCTACAGCGGGGCTCCCTGGCAAGTGCCCCGCGCGAAGATGTGACGATTGTGGAATAATTTATCGAGACTCCGCGGCGAACGTAGGGTGGTGGTTTGCCGCTCTGAATCTCGGATCGAGGTTGAAAGGAAAGAAGTGGCTTTAAAATTACATCTCACCGTCGGAGTTGTGCTCCCGCTCCTTCTATTCCTCACCCCACTGCGCCCTTCTTTCTGTGGTTATTATTCCCTCTTTCCGACCTTTCGAATACCAAGAGACACGTTGAAAATTCTAAATGCACGATCCCTGCCCTCTGACGCACTTGTTCGCGTGAGTGCATTGTCGAAATTTAGTTTTGTGACTGAATGCGATCGAGAATATCTGTGGAATCTGCACTTTGATTGCTGCCTCACCTAATGTTCATTATCGATGCAATATAACCGCCGGAACTTGATGCAAAATTATTAATCGTTCAAGTATGTTCCATCGCGAGAAAAAAAAAGTTTTTCCAACAACAAAAAAAAAGTAAACAACAATTTGCCGATCATGTAGATTATTCTATATGATAATGTAGATAATGTCTTTAAGTTCTTTAAGTTCTACATGCTTAAAGAAATCGCCGGATGAAGGGAAGAACAGCCTCTAGTATACATTTTAGAATGTTTTGCAAAATTATTAATCGTTCAAGTATGTTCCATCGCGAGAAAGAAAAGGTTTTTCCCACAAAAACAAAAGTAAAAAAACAATTTGCCGATCATGTAGATTATTGTATATGATAATGTAGATAATGTCTTTAAGTTCTTTAAGTTCTACATGCTTAAAGAAGTCGCCGGATGAAGGGCAGAACAGCCTCTAGTATACATTTTAGAATGTTTTTGCAAAATGATTAATCGTTCAAGTATGTTCCGTCGCGAGAAAAAAAGGTTTTTCCAACAACAAAATAAAGTTTAAAAAACCACTTGTCGATCATGTAGATTATTCTATATGATAATGTAGATAATGTCTTTAAGTTCTTTAAGTTCTACATGCTTAAAGAAATCGCCGGATAAAGGGCAGAACAGCCTCTAGTATACATTTTAGAATGTTACATCGGGCCCTTCAGTGAACCCGTCAGGGCCTGATGTATAATGATGAGATCTAAAATTTCAATCAGAAAACCTTTCGTCTCCCGTGCATACGAAAGAGAATACTTCTCGTCTCTACGCAAGTACTTATTCATAGGGGCGAATAAATATTTTCTCGAAAGACGTCTTCGAGTACCTTGGTTGAATTCAAGAATAAGTTTAAGCGTTGAAGCCAACCCGGGGAAATGTTGATTTTCCACGATAATTATCCAACCGTTCAAAAATGTCCCTGCCAAAAAAGCATAGGGGGAGAGCGGGGCAAAATGGCACACCGGGGCAAAACGGGATAATGAGACAAAACGCAATTCTCCAATAACTTTGAGGTGATAGCGATGGTGGTACGTGGGACAAAGCTGGTTTGAAAATTCAGACGTATCGTTGGGACAAAACGGGGCATCGAAAAATTATTGGAAAATTGAGTTTTGCCCTCACAGTCCCGTTTTGCCCCGGTGTGCCATTTTGCCCCGGTCTCCCCTAACGATGGAGGGTAAAGGCGTTCGGAGCGAAAAACATGATAGCGGGTTTTTTCAACGTCATTAATACCGGCATTATTGGCGTTGCTTAATTCGCTATTTAAGCAACGCCAATCGCTATTAACTCGCACATATTCTAGGACTATCGCTCCATCGGCGTCTCGTCGAGACACTTTTGCGATTATTCCGCGTCCCGACCCTTTGAGTCAGGTTAGGGTAGGCGGTTAGTCATCGTCAGGGATGTCAGACAGGACGAACAAGCGGGTAGCCAGACACGCATGGAGATCATGACTCATAAGTATAAACTAGTAGTTAGCTTCTCTTAGCCTCGGGAGCATTCAGGCACGCTTTACCTTCGTTCGAACAAATGTGACAAGGGGAGTTGGGTGAGTTTCGGGAAACACAGCCTCACCCTCTAATCACTTAATATGTGCCCCTCGGTGCGATCGGCGTGTGAGCGTGAGTCATACAACCTCATACGATGATTGAGACACGCGAGGAAAGTCTGTGATTTGTGGATGCATTAGTATGGCCCGCTTTAGATGGCGTTTCATGTACTAATCCCGACCTGAGTACCAATGAGATAATACTTCGCACTGGTGTACCCCGTCAAAATAGTTACTTTTCGTATCGAAGCAACCGAATTTGACGAACGAACTTCATTCTATTTGTTAAGTACACTGAGAAAAAAAATTGGTTGGATTAACCAAATTTGTTTGGTGCAAATAAAACATCGTTTTGTTAAACGATTATTTGCTTCAATTTATTCAAAATTTATTGATTGAAATAAACATTTTTGTTTTACCAAACGATTACACTTTTGAACGTATGGCACCGCGCATTTGCTTAATCCAATCATTTATTTTCCTCAGTGTATATATTCTGAGTGAAGGAAAAACCTTACTAAAGGTTTTCATAGTCTCATACCGAGTGAAGATTTAATCTCCACTAGCTAGGTATCAAATACTTTTTATATTCACTATCTAGGGTCAATGGGGGTCTATATGGGTTTTTTTTAGTTAGAAAAAACGAGATATTGCCTAGCGACTCCTCCCGACGAGAACAACCATAAATCCTGTAATTGAGAGCAATTAATCAAACTCTCGTAGGCACACAATGCATTTTATTCACACCCATCGAAACTGCCACGGGTGACAATAAAATCTATTTTATTCACCCAAAAGTTTGATTTGAGCCTTAATAAAGCCAATTTGGCATAAATAGTAAAGAAAACAGACCTACCGAAATCGTTGCTAAATTGTAGTGAGATTTACCCTCGGATAGTTTTAAATAAATGTTATTATAATGCTTTTTCTGAAATATTGTCGCGTATTATCAATTTGTCGGTTAATATTTTCCACATACCTCGGCGATGATTTCATTTGTGTATTGACGTCAAAAATATAGGATGATTATAAAGATCGCCGTACGGAAAATCACAACAATTGGAGACAAATAATTATTTATTAATGAATACGAATGAATCACGAATCTATTAGAGATATTTGTGTTGTATTTTTACGGCATTTCCAAACTTCCTCCAATCCATTTCACGTTCTCTTACCGTTTTTTAAGCACGATTTCTCTGACTAACTCACCGCTGGGCCTCGTTCAGAAATCATACCCGGGTAACTAACTTCTCTCTCTGACGTTCGCACCAGCGCAGCACTTCCTCTCGTTCTATGCTATCCAAAGTAAGTTTCTGAACGGGCCCCAGCAGTCGACAGATGTGCAGCGCCGACCCAAACGACATACATGCGCAGTGGTTAGGAAGCCCCACATTTCATGTCAACTCGGCCCAACTCACACAATTTTATCGAAATTTTGAACGCGTTGCCGCGCACGACGATCATATCGCAGCATCTTGCTGAAGAGTTATGATAGCAACTGGGTGAGAAAAAAAATTACAAAGTAAGAGCAACAATACTTACTTTTTACAATAAAAAATAGTTCCCAAGCAGAACGCCTTCATTTTATAGTTACGACGATGACAAAATATCATGGTTGCAACGATAATTATAGTTTAACCGATTGAATTTATTATCAGAAACGATCTATATAGACATTCCCACTGGGAACGATACGTTATAGTAGGAAATGCGATCCTTATTCTCAATGTGCGTTTGCAAGCATTCGTCTGAATTCTATGGCGGTAATGTCGAAATTCCGACCCGATGTTTCGTTTCCGAGATAATCAAGAATACCGATTTTTCACTTTCGGCACATTGGAGTACAAATAAACGGTAGGCACTCTAAAAAAATGTTTTTTTAAGCCCTTGGAATGGAAGCGGTCTCTTGATTTACATTTTCGATTGAAGTAATTTTTACATCTTCAAACAATTGTTATTACCGGTATGTGGAAGACGATTTTGATAGAAAATTTTGTGGATAACCAAAAAAATTGGAAGTGTCTAAAATAGCAAAAAATCACAAGACTTAATCCGCAATCCCGCTCACCTTGTATACTTGCACAGATAGAGAAGATGCCTGAAAAGGGACCGAGAGAGTTTAGACGGCAAGGGACACAGCAGAAGCGACGGGACTCGAAGAGGACGGAATATACTATTCTTGTATCCTAAACTTTGTGAGAGAGACGAAAAAATAAGTAATGGAAACCGAAAGAGGGCTAGAGACGGTAAGCTCCCAGGGAGACACCCAGCATGCTACGTGTTAATTTTAGACGCCCTTTTTTTTGCGCCTCTCGCTTTCTCCTTCAATCAGCAAGAAAGTTCGAGGGTTAGCTAGTTGGATACTCGTGTTATTTTTACAAACGAATCTACATCCGGCCGGGAAGAAGTAGAGAATCTGCGCACACGAAAAACGCAACGGATGCCGAGGTTTATCCACCCAAAGCCCTCCCAATCTTTTTTATTTTCATTTCCCGTCCACATCATGCTCGCCATTCTCGAAATCCATATGCAAATCCCGGGTGGAAATGTTATTTATTAATTAATATTAATAAATCGGTATTCAATACTCCGATTTATAGACTAATAAAAAATACGGTTAAATCAACGAAAGACTCGGGCAGGGACGTTCAAATAAATATTTTGTTGGTAGAGTTAAAAGATTAGTTAGTTGAACAATTTTTTCCATGATTTCACCCAAATATTTTTCAAACATTAAAATATTTTGTTGGACCAATGAACTATTTATTTGAACGTCCCTGACCGAATCATTAGCTGCCGCAACCGTATTTTTTTTATCGGTGTAGATTAATTGCTTCCAATAAGTAATGACTGATACGTCTCTTCGTATTTTAGACGTTACGATGACCCAGATATGATTTTGGCACGAGTACGACAAGTTATTTCGTAATTATTCCGTCTGCATTTGCAGGCAAGTTTGCGTCACGTAATGTCGAAAAAAGGGTCACTAAATTATAGGACATAATAATGCAACCGTAGCCATTAAATCTGTGCGGATTTTTTTCCAGGTTCAAAATTCGATTCGCAATGCCAAGAAACAAAAAATATGCAGTCTGCAGATTTATACGCATTTATATTAAAAAAACATCTATTTCTCAATTGTGTCCCTAATTTGTCGCCATCAGTTGCCCGCACTTTGCTGCAGTGTCTTCGCCTGCTAAATCACGATCCACTTTAATCAAATAATTACAAAATCGCTTGCCGAAATTTGACGATCTATCGTCAAATTTCCTATCGTATAACAAAGCTATTGTCGTTACTATGCCAGCAAAAAAATTGCTACAGCAGCTTTAATTATCTGATATCGGACTCCGAATGCTGTCTAATATCATTTATTGCCATGGATGTTTAATGCGAACTCAGTAGCAAATATAAATTGGAAATTACAAATTGTACTAGACATGGACGAACGGTTCGATATTAATTGAAAAAGCTCGAAGTATTTTGCATTTATTTTAATTCGCTCTATTCCAGGCCACCCCGCATAGCCTTCTAGACACATCCTCCGTCGAATTTCGCCATACTCGACAGCAGTGAACAGCCCGACATAGGGGAGAGAGGGGCAAAATGGCATAGCGGGGCAAAATGGGATAATGAGACAAAACGCAATTTTCCAATAACTTTTGGATGGTGGCGATGTTGGTACGTGGGTTAAAACGGGTTTGAAAATCCGCATGTGTCGTTGGGTCAAAATGGGGCATTAAAAAATTATTGGAAAATTGAGTTTTGCCTTCACTGTCCCGTTTTGCCCCGCTGTGCCATTTTGCTCCGGTCTCCCCTACTCCTGGCACACATTTACATAGACGAAACGCGAGAGGATTCGTGAGCGCCATGCCAATTTTTTTTCGTTACACCCAAAAATTTTTCACGACTTCGATCACGCAGTCAGCTGCCCGAACTACATCCTACAAGCCGATACAACATCCACAGTTGTACAGAGAATATGCCGGACAATGAGTTTGTCTACCGGTATGCGATAATACAGTGCCCGAACCGCGGTGCATTTGTGACAAATGGCGATTGTACTTTGGGCGGAGTTCGAGGGGCGCTTTAATGGCAACGCCCAAAATACCGACACTGCTATATATAACTGCACCACAAAGCCGAAAGCGCAGAATTCGGTGCTCCAGATTTCTCTCGAAACGTACGTTTGTACACGCTGGGAGTTAAACGCTCGAATCGGGGAAACCGGCTGTGATTTTGGTGAGCACTGATGGAGAAGGGGGTTGCAGTAGCTGCGATGAGAGCCGGAGCCATACTGCGTGAGTGCTTAATGGACGCACTTCCGGTGGGCGACTAAGAAGTAGAACACTCCGCCGGTGTTCCAAGGATAGCATCCTTGTTGGCGCATCGTACGGTCTTATACTTACCTTGTGCATCTCTCCTGGCGCTGTGTATTCAGGGTCTACAATACTCGCTGGCGCACATATCCTCGGTATGTGGTGTTACATATGTATAACTATGTATACCAGTGGGTAGGATATTATTTCCCCACGGCTCACCTCATATCATCCCTGTGTGCTGTTGCGTCACTCGTGATCCGCACCCAACCTCAAATCCCAGCCATCGTGCTGTACTCGTCTCGTGTATCTGACACGCGACGAACCACCGCTACATACAATACCATACCTATGCAGAACCCGTCTATGCAGTCACACGACACGGCCTGAGGCTCTTGTCCTCTGAGGCCAGCTAACAACGTGGATAACATCTTAACTATAGTATGGTCGCTGCTCGTTCACGATATTCTGGTGGATTAGCACTGTGGAGCTGATAGGTTCAAAACTTTCGGGGCATTTCGAGCTAGCGTCTGAGTCTCTCTGCTGAGAACTGGATTGCGGGAAACCGGTGCACGAGAAATATTATCATTAGCTATCCCAATAAACATTGAAATGTTTGAGATACGTTCGTTATAGGCATGGTATAAAAATGATGTGGGTGAAAATTATACCAGTTAAAATCACATATCGGGTGAAGCGAAATTAGGAAAGGGAATTTAAAGGTCCATTAAGCGTTGGTCGCTCGTATGTGGCTTCGTTAAAATAACGTTTTCGTTTTGCAATGTTCCAAAGTTCAGTTATTCGTATGAGTTTTATACAAATCGTTGACTAAAGGTTTTCATATTTACATTTTTGTACGGTTTAGACCAAATTAGACCAAATAAAGTACGTTTGCGATAAACGCTTATGTATTCTTAATCCTTCACAAGGCGCTCTTAGGCGCTACCGTAGTAACGCGTGGTCCCCACTCCGCGTTCGTTAGTCCCATTTCGGTACGGTTTCGGGCGGGTGACTTGTAAAGGGTTAACTTATATACATCGATAATACGTATATGCGTAGTGCCAGATTTGAGTATTTTTTCCATCATACGCCAACGATTAGTTATTCGTATACTGCACGTCTATAATTATTATTAATTTATGCCTTCTTATAAGTACAAACCATGCCTTTTTTGAAGTATAAAACGATACGAATGTTCGTACAAATTTTCTCCCGCGTTATAAAAAAAAACAACACTTCAAGGTGCGTGAAGGATTAATTAAACGTTCTTTACATACGGGTTTATCTGTTTTTTTGGGGTCCAAAAGGAAAGGGCCAGCGCCTCGGTGGGTAAACCAAAAGACTGTAGCAGGTTCGATTCAAGAGATCGAAGTCCCGTAAGTGAAATCGATGGACGAGAACGCAGCTAGAGGTATAGAACGTAAGACCTACGACTATAGCAGTACGTCCGAGGTCGACACCTAGCAAGGCACGACGTAGCTCCGGAGTCGAGAATCGAATCGGCGGCAAACGGACGACGAAAAAGTTGGAAAAGGGGAGTAACGGAGCTCGTAACCCTTAAGGGAATATGTCACGCAGCGACTCTTCTACTTTTGGAACTAAAAATCACAAGTTTTATTGCAATGAATAAGTATTTTTTAAAAGAATTGCTAATAATTTTTTTTCCACATGGATTCCGAATTACATGAACTTAAAGTTGTGTCAATTTGCATAAGCTGCATATCGTGCCGCGTGAAGAGCAATATTATTTTAAAAAATATATATATTTCCAGACTATATTATTAGAATTTATATTCTAAAATAACATTACAACATTATTACTGAAGCATTAAAAAATAATATCGAGCTGTACCCATAGATTTTCGAAGATATTACGATGAGTTGAAGGTGCTTCGAACCTGTATACGAATAGATATCTACGCCTCAACCCCCACCATTAACAACCATATGTCGTATTCATTTAAGGGCTCGGTGTAACAACAATACAAATTAATAACAATGTTGTCGGAACGTTGAATGTCAACACTGAAGGTAAAAAAACCCCAATAAAGGAATATAAAATGATAAAAAAGCATATCGCGCTTGCATACATTGATAAAAAATATTCTTGTATTATGTATTAACTTGTTTAATTTTTTTTCACCGTTGGCTGAAGATCGTGAGTAACTCGCTCTGGGCCAAAGTCGGCTCGATATCGTCGTAGAACTCCGACTTACACGTATCCTAACGCAGATACGCCAGTGTCAGTGAAACTCTGGCAACCACCATGCACCAGCGATGGAGCCCAATGTCGACACACTCATTAATCGACGTTTCGTTAAATACTGGACCATAATCAAGATCCGATCGTCAGCTGCCAACTTGCAACCGCCTTACAGCCAAGACTCGGCCGGACCCCGAGTAGAAATGGGCCCTGATAAGATCCTGAGGAGGCCTGATAAGGCCTTATCAGGACCCTATCAGGGCCCGATGTAACGCTCGAAAATTTCTACTGCGGTTAGCCGAAGCTCGGAGTACTCCGAGCTTCGGCAAACCGCACCTGAGTACGTCGCATCCTTAAATCGGCGGAAAGTCTTCGGTCCAAACTTTTTCGTCTTTCTCCGTTACGCGGGCATTTCAACATTTTGACTTTGGCCTGTGTTGTACTAAATTCGGCACCGATAGGATTTCGACCTTATCATTTTTCTGATCCAAGTTCATTTACTGCTGCTGCTGCCGTTCATTTTGCGTTCGCCGGTGCACAGTCTTCTCTCGAGAAGACTTACTCGAGGAACGCGAAGATGTAAGAGGGGAAGGTGTGAGTGAGATGCGAAGGTGATGAGTAGTTGATTCCAAGGCCGACAGGAGCACGACACGCGTCTCCCGGAAAAGTGGCATGACCGGATTCTTCGTTCTCTCCATCTCACCCATTTTTTTCGTACCGGCTCATTATAGTTTCATATGTATCTCACTCGATTGTACGGCCTTGCTAGTGGTAGTAGATAATGAAACACCGCGTCTTGGTGCGCTCATATTCGTTCCGTCGAGTTCGTTCCACTTTAGTCGTTGCAGTAAACATCACACTTATTCACGTGATAAGAACTCAATGCTTCGGGCAGCTAGATCAGCTAGAAATCCGGTTTTGTTGGAATACGAACCTTCGGGCAGGGAGATCAGCTAGAAATCAGGTTTTGTTCGAATACGAACTATTGTACAATTTCAATAAATCGTACGTTGTGTATGGCGAGATGCAATCGAGGAAACCCGAAATGTACCCAGAAAAAAAATGTATTTGTCGGCCACCGTTTATTTGGTTTCAATAAAATATTTATTTGATTTAAATAAATATTTGTTTAAATTAAGTAAATAGTTACTTAAATGAAATAAATATTTATTTAAATCAAATAAATATTTATTTAAATCAAATAAATATTTATTTAAATCAAATAAATATTTTACCTAAACCAAATAAATATTTATTTAAATCAAATAAATATTTTACCTAAACCAAATAAACGGTGGTCGTCAAATAATTTTTTTTCTGTGTGTGAATCTTCGATTGATTTTGTTGGGCGAGAATTTGTAGGGAAAGTTTGTTCTGTACGGCAATCATTTGTAGAGATTCACAGTGTCGAGAATGCATGCAAGCTAAGGTACAAGGCCCAGTTTATGACACTTCTACCCAGCTCTCTCATTTGAAGCGTGGAAAATCATAGGGATAAACAAGGAGGACCAAGAGTCGCAGTCAGTGTCAGAAACTGGGTCCTTTACCTTATAAGTGTGATGGACTACGAAAGAAACTGGGAATCTTTATCCGAATTTTTAATTGTTGATATTTCAATAACAATGTACAGGACCGTCTACATCGTTCAACGGAGAACATCAACCCTAGAACTCATGTATGGGGTACAAAAGGACCCTAAACGACATTCAAACTGCACTTCTAAAGTATAAAGTTTGAACTATCGAATGTGAGTTACTATTATGTAATTTTTATAATTATTATATTTTTTATGATAATTATCGTTATCTATAATTACATACAATGTTTCAAGAACAATAAATGTTAAAACCCATGGAAAAACACTTTTGTTTGCGTTATCGTTGAGTTTTTCCAAATACAAATAAATAAAAGTGCCAACTTAATTTCTAGTCGTACCGTATAAAAGCACGTGTGTCCAACGCATTCACGATGAATAAAAATAGATTTTCGAGTAGAAGAACCGCGTGGGGTACATATGTACCCCACTCACGAGTCAGAAGGTAGACGAAACGATACAAGAGTTATAGGTTTAAAAATATAAAGGAAAACCAATCTGCACGTTGGCGTTTGTGAAAGAATGAATGTGCTGGATGAATCGAGTCCTGCAAACGAAAAGCTGCCAGCTTTTATACCAAAGAGATACTACCGGACTATCTCGTCTAGGACACAATTTGCAGAATGTGCAGATATCCTGCACATTCCCTGTTTATTATTTTTCTGTTTTTTATTTCGTTTGTTATTTCGTTCGCAACAATATATTGTTAAATCCAAGTAACTATTTGTTGAAGCAACTAAATATTCGGTCAAACTATTAAATATTCGTTCAATCAACTAAATATTTCTTTCAATCGACCAAATATTTCTTTCGATCGACCAAATATTTCTATCAATCGACCAAATATTTTTTTCGCCAGCCGCAACCGCAGCTCAGTTTGATATTACCAAACCTTCTTTTCGGTGTACGATGAATGGTTACAATTCCGCGCTGTCCTACATGCAACTCAGTCACTCAGTCATTAATCGGACACGCTCAACCGATGTCTGCCAAGATTCATGCAATAACTAAGCGTGCACCGTATTATCCGCGATCCATCCCTTCGCAACTTATCTCATATGCTATACACCGCCGTGTACCAGCGTAGAGTTTGTATGGTATGCTTAGTACAACGCTTCGAGCGGAGCGCGAAATTGGCGGTGAACTAATTACATTCGTGACGAGGTCGAGGAGGCAGAGCAGTAGGAAAGCGGGCTTGCAGTTTAGACGAAATTGAGGCAGGAGAGCGGACTGCGCACGGAAAAGGCTGCATAGTTCATCCTTCTCTTGTCCTGACAGACAATCACCTAAGTTGGACAATTGTTTTTGTGGCCACAACTGTAGCGTCCGTGTCGCGAGCATGGCTTTCCCACTCCCCTTTCTCACCGTCGTCCGCGTCACCCGCAGTCGCCGTCACTCTCGCTCTTCGCATTCGCGTTTCGCATGTAAGGAATGGGAATTGATTATAAAATGTCATGCGATTCGATCGATAAATCGCACGGGTGTTAATTCACCGAGAGTCTGGTGCCGAGTAAATTTGCGCGAGATGCGAGCCGAGTATCCACACTGGAGCACCTGCGCTACCGTCGCATATCCAGCTTTGTTCCCTCTGGTATCAAGAGAAGCTGTGGCAGCTCGACCGTGGTTGCTGCGAAATTCTCCGACTGGAATTCCCTGACTTCTCCCGGTTTACCAGAGAAAAATTTAATTTTTCCAGATTAACGATCAGGGTTGGAAAGGACAATTAAAAATAACGTAAAATATAATACATAATGACCATTAATAATTAAACTCGGTTCAAAATATTAAAAGGTCCTACAAAACCATAATATAATGACCATTAATATATTAAACTCGGTTCAAAATATTAAAAGTTCCCACAAAACAATAATATAATGACCATTAATATATTAAACTCGGTTCAAAATATTAAAAGTTCCCACAAAAATAATATCACTAGATAGTCATACGTATGCTCTATATAGTCGATAAGTTTGCTGAAATGAAAAATGTAGACGTCGTGCGGCACGGAAATAAACGAAAAACATCATATTCAAAAAATGTCCAGGGCTTGAAAAAAATTTCCCTGAATTTTCCAGGTCCCAACAGAGCCCCTGACATTTCCCGGTTTTCCAGGTTTTGCCATCGTCGATGCCAACTCAACGTAGCACCATCTCGAATGGGGTACCTTTATGGACCACGTGAAATTACGAATGGATATACAATGAAAAATAAAATAATTTTCACGGTACTTCATCGATAATTTTATTATATTTTTAGTAGTTTTATTTTTATGATAAGCAGGTGCTTATCCGTATCTCCGTGGAGAACCAGCATACGCAGCTGACCGAGCACTCCGTTCACGATCGATGGAGTACACTGGCATACCCAAGAGTATGCCAACTCGTATGTTGATCGGTGAAGTGAGAAATTCTGGCCGACATTCTATCCTGCCCCGCCGTCTTCAACCCTCCAAACATTCCTACCGTGATACCTCCCGAACCTCCACCCTCCCTCGCCCTCCTTCGAACACCGGGGAGCCCCTCTCGAGTGCCTTTTCGATATCCTCCACCGTATGGAACCGAGGAATAAAGTGTCTCCGTGTAAGGTCCCGGTCTTTCTTTCGAAAACCTTTTGGTCAAGATAAAACATCGCGTCGATATAACATCCGTATCGAGCGTATCTTCTCTTGTATCTCATGTAATATATCCATTGCTCAATTTCTGATCGTTATTTTCGATTGCCGCAGGCAAGAAATGCTCACGAGCTTCGACATCGTACATTGTTACTCTTTCGCTCTGCATCGTATGAAACGTATTATTTTACATTTC
The DNA here is from genome assembly GCA_917499995.1 of Ichneumon xanthorius. Classification (NCBI taxonomy): domain Eukaryota; kingdom Metazoa; phylum Arthropoda; class Insecta; order Hymenoptera; family Ichneumonidae; genus Ichneumon; species Ichneumon xanthorius. The sequence goes on along the minus strand of OU824205.1, from coordinate 9,479,066 downwards.
ATATGTCGCAATAAACCACCGCGGTATCACGGAAAATACAACGTGGCTGTGGTTGCCGCAATGGGCGAACCACAAACCTATAACAAGGAAAAAACACTGGAGACAACAAAAACAACAAAATCGGGGGGCCTCAGTGAAACGCATAACTCCCGTCTTTTTGCCCTAGCGGGCAGTCGGGAGTTAAAAATGAGGAAAGACACGTGTGGCTGAAGGACTTGGGTCGATGGCCAATTGGCAATGCATGTACAGTAGGACCTCGATTATCCGAACACCCATTATCCGAACCCTCTGTTATCCGCCGCTGGTTCGGATAAAGTTTCTATTATCCGAACAATTGCGCGAAATTCTTGTATTCTCACATTGTTGCGCGCCAATACATTGTTGCACGCTATAAACAACAAGCCAATTCAAGAACGCTCGAGCTCACATAGACTCACACAGCGGTACCGCAAATGCACGCCAATCGTATGCACAGTATTTATGAGTTTCTCAGCCGAGGAAATACACACGTATTCAAAATTTATTTTCGTTAATCTCATAACTGGTCTCGTAGTTTAGTGCGTTATGGATTCAGCGTCCAGTCCTTCGACCTCTAAGCGTAAGCATAATGTACTTACGCCGGAAAAAAATTAGAAACGCTTTCGAAGCTCGATAAGGGAGAGATGGCACATTGTTAGCGGGCTCGTATGATTTTTGGAAGTTAACGATCTCTGACATTAAAAAAATGTTGCTGCAATAAGACGTACAAGCTCTCTTGCGCCAAACGAAAACTGTGGATTTCGGGATGAATGTTTGAAGTTATTTAAAATATGTGGGTACTGTAATTTTTTCGATATGTATCACGCTATTTCGCTTAACACAGTTTGACTGTTCTGTTATCCGAATTTTCGTTAATCCGAACGAGCTCCGGTCCCAATTGGTTCGGATAATCGAGGTTCTACTGTATGTACTCACGACAATCTATATTCCAAGGATCGTTAGTGTTACTTCATTTATGTGTCATATTTTATGCGACACACAAATGGATCATCCGGAATTTTGATCTCTTTCGCGGCTGTTAAGAATAAGAAATCAGCTTATAGCAACCGTTGATGGGTTTTTGTTGCAATATTGCTGGCGATCGAACAGCAATGCTTGGCGGCAAGCAATTGCACTTACAGTAGAACCCCGTTTATCCGAGGTAATGTGGGGAGAGCGTAGGTCGGATAAGCGAAAACTCGGATAACACGGATAACATACTCAATGCAAACTTGTACTACTGTTATATGTTTACAAAATAACACACCACTTACAATTACTTTTTTCCTTTCTTGAGACATCGCGATGTTTTACCATTGACTATAGAATCGGAACCGATGTATTTACAGCTCGCAATATAAAGACGCAGCAAACTTGTACAAATTTAAGCTGGTATGCAACAATGTAGCAACTACTACTCCGCGCGCGGAAATGCTGCTTTATCCGTTTCATCCGAGTTTTCCGTATTATCCGAGCTTACACCTCGGTTAACGCGAAAGCTCGGATAAGCGAGGTCCTACTGTATTTACCTGTGCCACGGTTGGCCATCTGGGTAGGGGCGAGCGGGGCAAAATGGCACAGCGGGGCAAAACGGGATTATGAAACAAAACGCAACTTTCCAATAACTTTTGGATGGTAGGAATGGTCGCCCGTGGGGCAAAACGGGGTTGAAAAACCGGATGTATCGTTGGGACAAAATGGGGCATCCAAAAATTATTGGACAATTGAGTTTTGCCCTCACTGTCCCGTTTTGCCCCACAGTCCCATTTTGCCCCGCTCTCCCCTAGTAATAATAGGTAGCTTATCAATTTAAGTTTGAGTGGAGCTCACTCTTCCCCCCCCCCCCCCGCCCCCTGTGATTAACAGCCGTGAGACATCAGGACTTACGGCAAACGACACCAGCAGCAGGGTATTGGCTACGACACTGAAATCGTCGATATGAATCGCCTGGCTGGACAGAGTACAACTTTGACGAAGAGGGAGCTGACTAGCGCTTCGTCCGAATAGCCGGGACACGAGAGAAGAGGAATCGACGATCGACTCGAGATCGTCTGGTGAAAGACTCGCTTGCATGGTTGAGTGTGGGTCGATAATGTATTCTCCGATAATTGTGTAAGAGCGGCGAAGATCGGCTGTTCAAATTTACACTTTTGTACGAAAACATTTGCGGGGCGCGCCAGACGTTCCCGCACGCCGTTCTCCACGATAACGCGACTGATTCGTCCCAAGAGGATCCTGGATACTTGTTAGCTGGACGTCGTACCAAACGATAGCTTTTTCCAACAAACGACATTTAAATTGCTGTTTTTAAATCGCTCTCGAAGGACGTGGCAGGAAGATCGCCATCGTGTGGCATCTACACAGTATTTTTACGAAACTTTGTATTCCCATTTTACGAAATCATTTTTTACTGTGCTTAATACGCAGACGAGTGGAAGTAATTTTCTCTTGTATAAAAAGCCCAATTTTCCAAAGATACCTCCATTTATATTATTAGTTGTTGCGAGGCAGATTTCTTCGTAAAATTATTTTTAACAAACTTCGTATTCCGATTTTACGAAATTATTTTTTTACTGTGTATAATAAGCAGATGAGTGGAAGTAATTTGCTCTTATATAATAAGGCTAATTTTCCAAAGGTACCTCGATTTATATTAGAAGTTGTTGCGTATTCCGATTTTACGAAATAATTTTTTACTGTGTATAATACGCCGACGAGTGGAAGTAATTTCCTCTCGTATAAAAAGGCTAATTTTTCAAAGATACTTCGATTTATATTAGTAGTTGTTTAGGAAGATTTCTTTATTCTCCCCCAAATAGAATCCCGACAAGTAAACTGTCCATGCAGCGAGGCGGATTTTAGTTTGACCATAGTTTTTCTCTACTGGAATCCGATCGATTCGACAGCAAGTATTGACAGTACGAATTACTTTGCATTTGTCTCGTTGATTCCGGCACGAGACAGATATCTGTTCGAAAAGTTGTACAACGCATTTTTTTTCATTCGGAGCGATGACGATGCACTCCGAATTATTTCAATAATTCAGGCTCTGCAGTTTAAATCTTGCACGCGTAAAGTCAGCAACTGGACCAGACATCCGTAACAGATCGATTTGTGTATAAGCAAACTTTCATCGAGAGCGGCAATATCTTCGAATCACTCTCGTCACGGAGCGAGCAATATACATGTCACGGATTTATCCGAGAACGCTAACATTCGATTCAATTTACGGTTCGCGATGCTTTGGAGAAACGGAACGACGGAGAGCTAACGGTGCGCGTGCGCATTCTCCGCTCGGTCTGGCACGTTGCCACAGTTGCGCCGGGCTCGCATTCTCGTTTTTATTTCCTTTGCGAAAATACTCTAGGGCGCCCTAGACAAATATGCTCTGCATCCGCTATACGATTGCCTACCCGTGCCCACTGTCTCAAGTCTATATAGACGAAAGGAAGGAAGAAATAAAAATCCATCGCCGAATTTTTTACGTACGCGCGCCCAACGGCTGTCTTGTATGCACATGTAAATGAAAGTGAGTAAGTGCACATACCGGCTACCGAATATGCTATCCGACCGTCAGGAGAGATGAGTTCTGAATAAATATGCACTTTATCGCGTTACCGGCTGGTTGGGATAGTTTTTTAAACTTCTCGCAAAGTCACTTAACCATTTATCGATACTCTCGATAGTTATTTAGTAATGAGCGCTATCGATTCGAATTGTTGGGGCAATCGGAGCAAGCGATCTTGAGGCGAGAGGTTCGAGACAGCCACGTGGAGAGCGGAGAGATAAGACATTGAAGGGAGAAAGACGAGTGACAAAGGATAGCGGACGATAATGTCAAAGGTTGGAAGTTTGCCTTGAACTCGAAAGATAGTTAAACGATACATGGCTGGCTTGGAATTGATTGTGTACTTATTAATAATCAATAAAGTACAAGACCAGTGTCGTAGACATGGGCATAGACACGCGCAGCCTTACGTTACGAGTAGAAAATTTATTTAAGAAATAAATTTCCTACGAGTAGGAAATTTATTTGTTGAATAAATTTTCGTAGAAGTTTATTTATTAAAAAAGAAGAAATATTATAAAAAAGTAAATCTATAAGAAAGTCATATTATTTTATTTTTATTTAATAATTGTGGATCGTCACGAATAGACCCAATGTGAGTGTGTGAAGGTCTGTGAGGTTCTAAGGGAGTTTCTAGGGGAGTTTCTATGTGAGTTTCTATGTGAGTTTCTATGTGAGTTTCTATGTGAGTTTCTATGTGAGTTTCTATGTGAGTTTCTATATGAGTTTCTATGTAAGTTTCTATGTGAATTTCTATGTAAGTTTCTATACCAGTTTCTATGTGAGTTTCTATACCAGTTTCTATGTGAGTTTCTACGCGAGTGTCGACGGTTGTGAGCGCGCAAAGCGCACGAGCCACCATAACCCATTGGTCTAATTAACTTAAAATATATTTTACAAAACTGGGTTTGTTTCTTTGCAGTCATTTCTCTTTCTCAGCGATCTTTATAACAACGAATATAGCTACATCTCCGAGAGAGCCAAAATTAGTTAAATAACTTTCTCATAAAGGATGTTTTGTGAATGACTTCAAAAATGAGACATCAATAATGCAGATTAAATTTTCACCTTCGTATATTTGTCTCTCAAGGTATTCTTTCACTGGTGCATCAACTCCATTATTCTGACCAAAATGTTATTTTTTAAAAGGAAAGAAGAAACGAATTAGGTGATTTACCATTTTGACTTTTTTGAACAAAAAAAATGACGGGGAATTATCATCAACTGGGTTGAAATGTCTGCACTTTATACGAGCCGCCCGAAGCCTGCGCTAGCTAATGATCTTGTGTTGCAGACTTACGTGGCTAAGGACGGTTCTGCACCTGCAAAGTGCACGTGCAGCACGTAAGCGATGACGTATTCTTGCCGAACGAAATAGGTGGGATGGGAGGGTGGCATTATTGCCTCGGGAGGCGCAACCCATGTAGGCGGGAGACATTATACCAGCACGGGCTGAAGGTATCCTAGAGGGATAGCGAGAATGCTGTCAATGGTAGGTCATGCTCGAACACCGTAAACGTAGACTTAAGACTTACTCCAAAGGTATCATTTTCACTGGTGAATTCGCGGCAAGTGTAGCTTAATCCGTAACTTTCCAACACCCAAAGCTCACGAACAGCTTACACCTTGTACAGGATTAATTGCGAATAATTGGGACACTTTCTATTTGAAACTGCAGTATATTTTTATTCGATCAATATTTTGAAACAAGAGGCGAGGTCTTTTAAAGTGCAGGTTTCGATGTTGCTTTTTCGCCGGGGGCGTGCGTTGAATCCCGATATCTTTCACTAGCCAGTTATATACACAGCAAAAAAATATGGTTTTTGTATAAAAAGCTGTTGTTATTGAGTTCTTATGTATATTTTCTAATGGTACAGTTTTCGGAGCGAGGCAGAAGTCTGCTCGAAAATAAAAGAAAATATTTTTTAAATGCTCTGTTCTAATCTTTTAAGGGTGGTATTCGCAAACGTTGTTTTCGTACAATTTATGTCTTGGTGCTTGGTTTAATTCGCCCGGACATTCGAAATGCCGACGTTAAGACGTCCCTGCATAGATCTCGTGCACTCGAGAGTCGTAGGTTTTCAACCTTTCCGGGGAATGTTTTGCCTTCCCGAAAGTTTACTCAAAAGCTAGGTTCCTGTGCAGGTAGTGAAAGAGTTGACTTATCTGATCGTGCTGGCTCCCGACACACAAGTTTATCCGATCTTCTACCGTATTTCTAGGTGGCTTTGATTATATCACGTTTCTATTTTTTTCAAAAAGATTTTTTTTTTCAAGTAATTGATGTCTATTTTCTTAGCAAGCAGGATTACATGATATTTTCGAAGAGACATTCTGTATCACAAAAACTTTTTTGCCAGAAAAGCAAAAATGTACGTCAAGTACTTACAAACATCTTTCGTAAAAAAAATGGTAAAACTAATACATGTCAAAATTGGAGTTCCATGACTAGTTATCGAACACGGTTGCTCGTAATCTATGCCTATAGATTGATTAATTTTGGAACGCCAATCTTGTATAATAATTTTTTGTTTTTTCAGTAATTCTCCTTGGCTCACATGGTTTAACTTAGTTTCATACGTTTTGTCGTATTTCTAAGTACTTCGAGATTTCTAAGTACTTCGCGTGCATTTTTTTTACTTTTGATCAAACATGTAACATGAGGGTATTCTTGAACACGGTTGCTCGTAATCTATGCCGCGAGATTGATTAATTTTGGAACGCCAATCTTAACTTAACAATTTCTTGTTTTTGCAGTAATTCTACTTAGCTCATGTTGTTTAACTTAGTCTCATACATTTTATAGAGCGAGATTTGTAAGTACTTTGCTTAAATTTTTCCATTTTTCGAAAAGACATCTAAATACTCCCGACTATAATACAGTTAAAATATTGTTTGCGTGGGTCTCAAAACCAATTAAGGGGGATTCTTTGTCGTCAGATCCGTCGAATAATTACAGAACTAATGCAATCGTCGGGCCGAGGTGTCGCGCACCGAGGAGCGGTGAAATAATTTGCTGCTATATCACATGGTGTAACGAAGTGGTAGCGGTAGTGGTAGTAAAAGTAGCAGCAATGAGCTCCCCAGCGATGGTGTGGTAGTATGCACGTTCGATCCCTGCCGGCGGGGTTCTCGACCTCGCCGTTCGCTGCCGCCTCGGTCTGTCCTGCCAGGAGATCGGACATTAGCCTGCAAATAGTCCTCGGCGCAAGTAAGAGGTTACCCTGCAGTCTTTCGCTTTGTCACTGTCTGTCGGTCGTCCGTGCTCTCACCCCTTATCGACGCACTGTCTCGCTCCCCACCCGACATTGCTCCTTCCTCTCGGCGGCGAGCCTCGCTCGCGGCCTTCGCAGTTCATAGCGCATATCTACGGAGAGCTGAAGGCGACGCGGGGACAAAACGGGTCGGTTTGTAATGCGAGTCGCTTTACCCTTGTATGACGAACAATCGAGCGAAAATAAATTCAGCTACTTGTATTTAAATGTTTCGCATTTTGCTTCCTCATAGAGGAAGCTTTTTTTAATACAGTGAAAGACGAAGTTCAGTAAACAACTGTTAAGTTTTATTCCTTTAATGCCTAGGCAGGCCTTCCCAGTTTATAGTACATATCTACGGAGAGCTGAAGGCGACGCGGGGACAAAACGGGTTGGTTTGTAATGCGAGTCGCTTTACCCTTGTATGACGAACAATCGAGCGAAAATAAATTCAGCTACTTGTATTTGAATGTTTCGCATTTTTTTTTAATACTGTGAAAGATCAAGTACAGTAAACAACTGTTAAGTTTTATTCCTTTAAGGCCTATTTGTATAAAAGCATCTTTGCAGGCCTTCGCAGTTTATAGCACATATCTACGGAGAGCTGAAGGCGACGCGGGGACAAAACGGATCGGTTGGTAATGCGAGTCGCTTTACCCTTGTATGACGAACAATCGAGCGAAAATAAATTCAGCTACTTGTATTTGAATGTTTCGCATTTTTTTAATACAGTGAAAGGTCAAGTTCAGTAAACAACTGTTAAGTTGTTTTCCTTTATAAAACTGTAAGTTTTATTCCTTTAAGGCCTATTTGTATAAAAGCATCTTCCCTCCACATGACTGTATAAATTGAACGTTTTCTCATCTCGGTTTGTGCCTTTAAAAATGTGAAGGAAGCGTGATTTTTGGCTGCCTTTTTTTGCGAATATTCCCTGTAGGCATTACTCCTCGCAGTTCGAGATGGAAGTACATTAAGAACTCGCCATTTAGCAGCTTCTTTAATTAATGAGGTCGCCGGTATACGCTTAATGGACGTTTCGGGTTATTCAGTTTATTATAAATATCGTGAAATTTAACGCAGAATAGCAGTAGCAAAAATGTTGAAATATTTGTTTATGTTATATTCGTATAATCTCATTTTTTTCATTTTTTTTAATTCGGAAACTAATATTCATGCTCAATACTTGCTAAATGTGAAATTCGTATTGACTGTAATTCACGTTCATTATTTCTAATGGTTTTTGATACTGTTATCGCTGCTACTGTAGGCTCGCAAAGAATGTGCATTTATAGTACTAGTTAACTGTCTTACGGTTCAAGGACCTTCGTATCACGTCGAGAAATCCTTTACAATGACTATTGACCAATAATATATGACCAGGGACTTAAATGGCTCGCGTTTCCCCTACCTTCATTCCACCGGCTTCATACTGCTATCGCTGCTACGATAGGATTGCAAAGAATGTGAATATCCAGTGACAGTTAACTATCTAACCGTTCAAGGACCTTCGTATCGCCTCAATAAAATCTTTAAAGTGCATATTGGCTTTAAAGTGTATATTGAAAATAATCTACGACTAGGGATTTAGATAACCCGCGTTTCCTCTACTTCCATTCCTCCGGTGTCATATTGCCATCGCTGCTACTACAGGATCGCAAACAATGTCAATTCCCAATTACAGTTAACTGTCTTACCGTCCTTCTTATCCCCTCAATAAAACCTTTAAAGTGCATATTGACATTAAAGTGTACATTGAAAATAATCTACGACTAGGGATTTAGATAGCCCGAATTTCCCCTACTTTCATTCCACCAATTTAATACTTCTATCGCTGCTAGGACAAGATCGCAAACAATGTCAATTCCCAATGATAGTTAACTGTCTTACCGCCCAAGGCCCCTCTTATCCACTCAATAAAATCTTTACAGTGCATATTGACTTTAAAGTGTATATTGAAAATAATCTATGACCAGGGACTTAGATAGCCCGAATTTCCCCTACTTTCATTCCACTAATTTAATACTTCTATCGCTGCTAGGACAAGATCGCAAACAATGTCAATTCCCAATGACAGTTAACTCTGTATTACCGCCCAAGGTCCTTCTTACCCCCTCAACAAAATCTTTACAGTGCATATTGACTTTAAACTGTATATTGAAAATACTCAATGACCAGGGACTTAGATAGCCCGAATTTCCCCTACTTTCATTCCACCAATTTAATACTTCTATCGCTGCTACTACAGGATCGCAAACAATGTCAATTCCCAATGATAGTTAACTGTCTTACAGCCCGAGGCCCCTCTTATCCCCTCAATAAAATCTTTCCAGTGCATATTGACTTTAAAGTGTATATTGATAATAATCTATGACTAGGGACTTAGATAGCCAGTTTTTCCCCTACTTTCATTTCACCGGTTTCATACTGCTATCGCTGCTAGGACACGATCGCAAACAATGTCAGTTCCCAGTTAACTGTCTTACCACCCAAGGCCCCTCTTATCCCCTCAATAAAATCTTTACAGTGCATATTGACTTTAAAGTGTATATAAAAAATAATCTATGACCAGATACTTAGATAGCCCGCATTTCCCTTCTTCCATCCCACCGGTTTCATCCTGCTATCGCCGCTACGACACGCTCGCAAACAATGTCAATTCCCAATGACAGTTAACAGTCTCACCGCCCAAGGCTCTTCTTGTCCCCCCAATAAAATCCTTAAAGTGCATATTGAAAATAATCTATGACTAGGGACTTAGATAGCCAGTTTTTCCCCTACTTTCATTTCACCGGTTTCATACTGCTATCGGTGCTAGGACACGATCGCAAACAATGTCAGTTCCCAGTTAACTGTCTTACCACCCAAGGCCCCTCTTATCCCCTCAATAAAATCTTTACAGTGCATATTGACTTTAAAGTGTATACAAAAAATAATCTATGACCAGATACTTAGATAGCCCGCATTTCCCTTCTTCCATCCCACCGGTTTCATCCTGCTATCGCCGCTACGACAGGCTCGCAAACAATGTCAATTCCCAATGACAGTTAACAGTCTCACCGCCCAAAGCCCCTCTTATCTCCTCAAGAAAATCTTTAATAAACTGTCCATCGCCCAATAACACATAACTAGGAACTTAGACGGCCCGCGTTTCCCCTACTTTCATTTCCGCCGGGTTAACGCCGCTGCGAGAGGAAGAAGCCGGCAGCAGCGGCAACGGTGGCGCATGCGTTCGCGTTCCCTCCGCTCCAGCAATATAATCTCCCCCGCTCCTAGCGACGAGAGGCCACGGCCGCCACGCGACCGCTTCCCCCACTCCCGTAGCGAGCGTGTGTCACGCTCAGAGTTGTACAGTGCGTGCTTAACGAGGGAGGGGATAGGGGCGCGTGGTTCACGGGGCTCGGAGTGGGGGTAGCTACTACTGACCGCCACTGGAGGGGGGCGCCGACGGGGTACACCGGAGTAGCGCCAGTAGTTCTGAACGGGCAGCGTTCCGGTTCGGATATATCGTGTCGCTGCTCGTGTTACAATACTTCACTGTGCGTCTCCGTATCACTGTTTTCTTCATCGATAAGTGCCCCCCTTTAATTTCCGTCGCACCTCACCTCAAGACACGTCCCGCAGAATTGACCCGCGTCGAGAATTAATCCACGCTCGACGTTCGCTAGAGCCACGCAACGCGAGAGCGATATCGAAGCTCCCAACATTGATAGTGCTTCGTAAAGAGCTTTCGCTCGGATTCTCACTTCGGACAGTTCGGCCGGAAATTGGTCGGAATCGTGAACGGTGGTGAACAGTGCAGTGGTCGATCCGCCAATCCGAATTAAAGTGCCGTCGAATCCAAACCGACCCATTCGGATGATTTCGTCGTCGCCTTATCGTGACACCGCTTGGAAGGCGCAATAGGAAGACTATCGTAATTTCTTAGCGACGCTTTTTCTCACGTTCCGAAGCCGTCTGAATTTTGTTTGTGCCTTAAGTTGGCTCGAACGCCGGGCTCTGCAACGGTGCGGAGAGACACGAGACACGGTCGTCTGGCGGTCGGTCAGGATTGATCGATCGGGCGAGTGTCCTACGCGCTTCGCGTGTGTTTTGTCTATCGCTCTCTTCTCCGTGTATTTTTTGGTGTACGTTAATATGCTACGGTGCTCGGGCAGTATGCGAGGAGGCGCACGGCGATGCGATGCGTGATACGCCCCCGGATTCTCACTGCTCGCTGACAACGGCTGCCGTCGGGCGCGACTATAGACTCGCGACTCTGGCGAAACTGCGAAACTGCACCGCGACTGTTAATTCGTGAAATAAGCCGCTGAGTCGATCGAACGGATTGGCGAATCTGCGCTCGGTGGCCGTTCGCGTCAGTCGACTAAGTATGCGTCTTTTCGGTTCTCTGAGGATCGATAAGTCTCGAGAGGCAACGTGCCCGGACGGATACACGGTGCTTTTCGTTTCGACCGAAGATCGTTCGATTCTTGGCGCAGGAATCGGATACGCGCGCGACAGTGATTGAAACCCTTCGTCGAATTTTTTTCGTGGATAATATTTAAAGCGACACGAGACGTCCGCTTCGCGGGGTACGCGAAGCACTGAGTGCGCCCAACGGATTAATCCTGTGGTGTATGTGTGGCGAATTGAGAGTTGTGCGGAATTCGGTAGTAGCGTGTTTTCGTGGTGGCTTTAAGTGAAGTAACCGTCTGGATCTGCGTTGGAAAATGATTTACGATAGCGCGACAAATATTCGTCACTCGTGAGCTAAGACGGCGTTCTTGTTGTTGTTTTTTTTTGGTGGTAATATTCGCGGGTTCGATCCAGTGAAGGAATGAGAATGTCGAGGATAGTGCGACAGGAATCCAGAAGATTCGTGATGGACTTTACTATGAGGAACGACAATACTGTTACCGGCACTGGCAGGTAAGGAGAACGAGTCGAGTTTGATCGGACAGCGAATGGCGGCCTATACGTTGCCGTACATGCGTGTTCTTTGTAGTGTGTTTAGCGAATTGGTTTAAGTATATTGGTGCAAAAAAATTTGAGTGATTAAGATGGGTAAAAGCGATTCAAGATATCCCGGTGGCGGTTTATCCGTTCGCTACGATCGATCGAGTTTAGTTCGAGTCGATCGAGATTTAAGGCACTGGCGTGAGAATTTGGTCCAACAAACGGGTCGGTTTTCAACTTTTTTTTTTAGCGCGCTTGTTATAAAGACAACGTCGGGTTTTTGCACAGGGTTAGTAGAAGGTGTTATGAAGTTTAGGTTTTTTTTTTAATTGGAAAATATCAATTAACAAAGGTTTATTAACAATTAACAACAGACATCGCATCTCGAAATCTTTTCGTTCGATTGAGTTGCAATTTGGACTTGGTTATAACTTTGGATTGAGTGCAATTTGGATTGAGTTGCAATTTGGACTTGGTTATGACTTTTCTATCTAATAACCGGGTGATTTAAAAAAATGTTCGGTTGTTATTGAAAATTGACCTGTTTTTCAGACCAAATCCTTATGCAAGCGCCTTAATACATATAAATGCTTCTTGCATTTTTTTAATAGCCCATTAGCGTACTGGGTTTTACTGCATATTCAACTAAATTTATATCCGTACAGACATTAAAGTAGGAATCCAGTTTGATACCCACTTGACTCCCTACATTCGATTCGGAATTTTATCGTAACTAATTCTGATCGAGATCCGAAAATAGATCTTAATCCTGAATCCAGACGAGCTTCAGTCCTAAATCCGGCTGCACAAAGATATGAAAATTAATGAAAAAGTACGTTGAGACGGAATTGCAGTTAATAATTTTTACGTTAAAATCGATACAAACTTAGTCGACTGACTGGTACCAGATCATTCCAGTGAAAAGCTGATGGATTTGTAGCTCACTGGGGATCGAACCGTCGACCGCGGATTGTGGGGGAGAGTTAATCCAAATGTGCCACGGGATACACTATGTGATACTAATTACTTTAAGCTAACTACAGCTCATAGGATTCTAGTTTCGTTTCCCTAATATTCGGACCTCCGAATAACCGAACCTGATTCGCGTTCAATACTTTTTCGACGCAGCAATACGAAGAAAAATATGCAAATGTGCTTCTCGCCATGCAAAGTAATTTTTTGTTGCTTGTATTGTTCAACCGAAAATCTGTACACAGAGGTGTGCTTGCAACAAGTGTGGCCAGACATCGTTCCTAGCTGTTACACAACGCGCTCATATGCACAAACACAGTATTGTACATCGTACAATGTAATATCGTACAATTTAGAATTGTTTTATTGTACATTGTACAATACAGCATGGTACATTGTTTTATTGTACATTGTACAATATAGCATGGTACATTGTTTTATTGTACATTGGACAATATAGCATGGTACATTGTTTTATTGTACATTGTACATTGTTTTATTGTACATTGTACAATGTAGCATTGTACATTGTTTCATTGTATATTGTATTATTGGAGATTGTAGCATTGTACATTGTACAATGTGCATTCATTAACCTACTACTGTTAACAATTGTTAATGAATTATGAGTCGACAATCAGTTAACGATAGTTAATTAACGATTATCGGACAATTTGTATTTGATGAACAATTTGAGTTACGATAAATTCATTAACAATGCGTCCAACAAAACAATATCGTCACGGGTCGACAGATATGCACTTGCGCAATAATGGATGTTTGTTCCCAAAAATTGAAAAAAATGATATTGGTAAGACCGGGCGAAATGACACATTGATGTCTGATTATGCGGTTGATATTGTGACATTACAATGCCTAAATATTGTATCTCTAATCGCGATTTCTCATGTGGCCGTATCCTATGAAGTTGTAGCCAAGACTGTTCGTCATGATGATTGATGTCAAGTTCATCCGTCAATCCCTTTTTCTGTCGTCATACTGAACTATGCAGTTCAATCACCGCTCGAATGCTGTCTGACATTCTAAAGACTAATCCGTCAGTATCGAAAAATTATTTTCTGAAATTGTACACCTTTTCGAATATTCCGGCCAATTTGCCTGGCACTTTTAAATGATCGTTCACTTTTTTGGTATTATTTCTAAATGTATCATGTGCTGCCTTGACACTATCGTCTCAAGCTAATCGTCATACTTTAAATGACATGCGTTGAATATGCTGATTATTTGCACTTTTACGCTTTTTCACACTTTTCTTTGTTGAAAATACGATTCCGTCAAATTTCTTGCAGGTTTATAAACTCATCACATTATACCGTATAATCGACACCATCATTTTTGGCAAAAAAAAAAAAAAACCTTAGTGAAAGGCACTTGGAACAATTATCAGTTGGTATCTTTGATTGCTCCAACTAAAAAATCTTGAAACTTTTTTTTGCGAAAACAAAGCTCCTTTTAAACAAATTCCTTTTTACGAAGTAAAGAGGAAATATATTGACTTCTTTTGTCGACTAGTAAAATTTATAGGTGGATGATTCTTATATGATGCTGTAATGAGTGTAATCTTACATCTTGTACAGGACATAGTACCTCCACGTATTAATGTTTACATGCTAAGCTTATTCACAGTCCGTATGGCCTTTGGGTATTAAGCCATTAATATGGAAACCATGATTGCGAAGAAAACATGAGTGATTGGGCATTCGTGCAACCTATCGATTGAAGTAATTTGATCGTAATTGAGTAAAATGTACATCGTAAAATGAGCTTGTATTATTGAACACGAATGGATCCGTCAAACGTCACTCGCGTTGCACAATGCTTTTCAAGCAAAAGAAAAAAGTGCATTGACGAAGCAGAGAGCAGAGTAGATGGACTGGTTTCGGTTACTGAACCGGCTGCGGTTTTTTTCATTATCCCATTGATCTTTTATTCTCATGCTGATACTTCTATTATGATTATTCTCAGTCCTGTTGTTACTCTCTCTAACCCCGCGAGTGTAGTTTTGGGCATTGCAGCTATGGTCGATTTAACATTGAGTTACATCGATGGTGAACACTCGCATTCACATAAGACGTTGGGAAACCATAGAGCACCTACTCGAAGCGAAGCTGACTAGGGCGATCCTCTTAGCGCCAATATTTACTTAGACAACCGTATTCGACTTACGCCTGTGCACATTGTACCAGCACGGTGCTACTCACGCAAAAGATTTTACACTCAAAGGGAATCGACCCCGAGTCCCGGATTCGCACTCTAGCCTATGACCCACCAGGAAAACATTGTATTCATACAATCCTACGAAAAAAATATATCCACTCGATCTTTCTTAAATTTCACTTCATTTAGAGGATTATGTAAATACGTGTAAAACCAGGAATATTTCATTGCTAAATATAATAATAATAATAATAATAATAATAATAATAATAATAATAATAATAATAAACATGTAATTCATATTACCCACCGTATAATCCTGATCCGGTCATTAACCATCACTCGTTGTAGGAAGACTGTCGGTACATTCTGTACCGTAAGGTCGGATATATATTGATTGTCGCAACGTGCGATAAGGTTAAGCTTCAAGGGTTAAGAACGTCGTGAAGAAAGACGAACCGAGACTTTAAAGTTGCGGGACGTACTCACCCCTCGGGATGATGTAGGTGGCGCACTACACACTTCTCGCCGTCGCCGCACATCCTTCGACTCTATGTGTGTGTAACGTGTACGTGCTCCTCGCGCAAAGTAGAATGGTGGCATAGATTCTCTTAGCGGAGCAGTGGTCGGGCGAAGATCGCAAACGGCAGTGTCGGTGGTGCTGGTAATACCGCAACCAGGTGATGGTGACGAAGGCCACGTACCTCGCCTGGTGGTTCCTCGTAACCAGCCTAGATAGCCCGGTCGCCAACACCCCTATCGATTCCTGAAGGACATGTGAAACGACACAGTCGGCAACCAAAATCTGTAACGAATGCGATTCAGAGACTTTTCAGGAAAAAGCAAATCGTTAGCGGAAGTGTAATTTAATGCCGCGTCCGATGATGCTTCCGTGTTATCCGAAGCGTCAACCGGTTTTAAATCGCATTCATTCGAAAAATGCATCCAGAGCATTAATTCGAAAAATGCATCCATTGCATTAATTCGAAAAATGCATCCATTGCATTCATTCGAAAAATGCATCTCTCACACTCATATGTCACGTGGTGCATGTTTCACCTCGCCTTAAAAGTAAGTATAAATCGTCCTCCTGGCCACCGATAAGCGAATGAAATCCCTTCAATTGCAATGTCGATGCATTCCACGCAAAGCGACACAAAGCTGGTCGCACGATGTTTCCCTTTGTGCCTTCCACGTATTTTCAGTGTACTTCACTTGAAAGGAACATATGGCGCAGAATAGCATAGTTTGTCAGCCCTACCTCATTTGAGGCATGCAGTCAGCAAAGTATTTCATTTATAATGCTCTTTTAGTAGTATTTGACCACTTGTAGGTAATCATGTTCACGCTATGACAATCTTTGCTATTCCGTTTAACTTCTTTGATTTTATCTATGTATTGCTTCCTCATAGAGGAAGCTATGTTTTCGTGAAAAAAATAATCGAGTTTTAGTTTTAGGGTCAGTGTACTTAGAATAGCCTGAAATGTCGAGAAATGCGATTTTTTATTTGACGTGAGGATGTGTGTGTATGTGTGTGACAGATTTGCTTAGGTTAAAAGGACTATGACTCGGAAACGGTTTGAGATGGCGAGTTGAAATTTGGTCCACTAAGAGAGAGATCACGTTTCTTCATTTAGTGCAATTTTTTAAGAAGATTGAGGCCGAATTCGAGGTTTTAGGCGATTTTGAATTTTTTTCGAAAAATTTCCGTTGTATCTCTAAGTTGCATAAATTTTGAGAGATCGTCCTAAAACTGCACACGGATATAATATTTTGATCAAAGACCTTTGGTATTGGGATTGGTTGAAATCTATGAAAGGGGTCAGATTCTGCAAGATTTTAATTTTTTTTGCAAAGTTACATAATTCGAGTAAACATGGTATAATTCGAGTAAACATGGAGGTACTGAGCTACAATTTGGAGAATAAATGGATTAACACTGCACAATGTTTGCTGTTAAATTCGGACAAAAATTGATTAATCGTTTAAATTTTATGAAATGTTTGAATTGTAATAAATAAGGAAGGCATGTGCATAAACAACTTCCTTTATATGGAAGAAAAACTCACTAATGTTTATCCCATGTCTGGTGTAACTTGTCCATTGATGACGAATCTCCAACTTATTTTGCTCCCAGAACGAGATTTGATGAAAACTCATGTCGGCCGTAAAATAAAAATTTTCCAAAAATGTCAAAATCTGGTAAAATTTTAACAGGTTGATCCATGTTCGCCAAATGTAATACTAAACATTGCACAGACCATTCTTAGTCTTACGGGAATAAAGAGCAGCTTCCTACTATCCATTGTGCTAAGTGGACTGATCAGCATCCCGATAACGATACCATTTGCAAATGTGTTATAGTTTCTACGTTTTTAATTCTCCTCGCTGTTACACATACATGGCACTTCAAGAAGCAACATGATCGAAACATAATAGAGTAATTCGATTATAAATTTAACCCGGTTCGGTGCAAGACAATTACGACTCTTCCTTTTTCCCTTGGCCTCTACTCTTCCTCTCAAGCTCGTTGAGGAGTGGAGAATAAATCACTGGCTGAACCTCGTGTAAAAAAGTAGTTGAGGACGTAGTTGCACCTCGCAAGCACGAGAGTGAGATGGTAAAAGAAAGAAACTTGAACCCCCAAAGTGTAACAAGCTTTGTTCGCCCGGAGAAACTCTCCCACCCCCTCGTACCGCCCCACTCGCTCTTTTACTCTCGGTAACATAGCGGAAAAGCGTGCACGCTGGGAAATGAAACTTAGTTCCGAATAAAAAGAACGTTTCTGCTCTTCTGCGGGACGCCTAGAGCTCGACTCCCAGCCGGCCGGGATATCCGACTATCACGGGCTCCTTCCATTTTTCCCTGTAGTAGCGACGGGTTTTGACACTGAACTTGCGTGTGTGTGGTTATAATTACCCACCTTGTTTACATGCACACACGCCTTCAAACCGCGATTTCGTAAATTCCAGATTTAATGAAACTTGTGTTTCATTCGAAATGTTTATAAAACTTTACATTGGAAAACCGAATCGGTTTACGATAACCGTCGGGCTTATTACTTTATAGTTTCGATACCATCCGCTCTAATTATCACGAACGCTCGCGATTGGTTGTTGGACACGCCTTACGGTCAATATACACTGAAAAAAAAAAATTGCTTGCGGGCTGCCAAAGAAAGAAATGTTTGTTTCAATTTTACTTTTAATTCTTACAATTCCGTATGATATTGAAACAACGACAGCAAGACTGTCAAGGTGACATGTTATCGTTTCAATCCGGTATGAAATGGTACGAATTCAGAGTAGAATTGAAACAACTTTTTTACTTCATTGGCAGCCCGCAAGCAAATTTTACTTGAATCAATGATATTTTTTTTTCAGTGTATCGGCGGCGCTTCTTTTCCTCGCCATTCGATTCACCGCAGAACCAATCCAGCACATTTGTTACTTCGCAAACTCTATCGTGCGATAAATGGCGACTGAGAACATGACGAGCGTCGAATATTAAGGTAGTACTAGCACAATGACTGACGCCGCCTAAGTTCGAGAGAAAAAAGACAAAGATTACAAACACTTCTCGATGAGAAAAAAATCTGAAAAAATTCTAGCATATAAAAAGTGCTGAAAAGATTGTTTGTGCATAATAATAATTTCGGAATGTTCATAACAAATTACTGAAAAAAAAAATTGTGCAACAAATTACCCGGCAACCAAATTTTTTTTTACTACGAAAATGATTTGTTAATTTTTCTGAATACGTATGAATTTTTTCAGAATTTTATCTAATACTTGAAAATTACGATTTTAAACAAATTTTAACATGAAGGAAACGGATAACATTTTGGGATCATTATTATGGACGAACAATCTTATCAGCATCTTCCATATGCTTGATTTTTTTCAGATTTTTATCCGATCGAGAAGTGTTTGTAATTCTCTTTTATTCCTCTCAAACTTAGGCGGCGTCAGTCATTGCGCTAGTACTACCTTAAGGTCTGGCCTACGGTCGTTAGGCAACATTTGGCTTCGAATGTAATTCGTGCCCTGGAAAAGTCTGATACAATATTACTGAGAAGTTGATTCTAATCTCACGCTCCTCGCTTATTTCCGAATTTGATATTCATTAATTGTTCATTGTTCACGCGATTTCCTTAGCAACCTAACGATTTACTGTCAGTCGTGCTTTGGTGTAAGAAATTGCGATGGATTCTTTGCCAGTCGGTTTGTTCAATAAATAATTTAAGCGTGTATAGGATCTAACGTCGTCCCAGGCTTGATGTTCGACTGGTTGCCATTGAGCATCGAGCGTATGTCACATTTTGGCAGGTGAGCCATTATTGGCATCCGCACGTCGACCTATTCAACATGATACCTAGACAGCGCTGGCACGATGGTCAATTCCTACATTGGCCGAATTGGACCGTTCGATAGATTGATGTGCAAAGTGCTTGGAAAAAACTATTATTTTTCGACGGTATTCGAAGAGCACTTTTCACCAGCTAACGTTCGATTTGGTGCAGTTTTGCTTCCTCGTAGAGCAAGCGCTGTTTCGTTAAAATACTGTTTGTCGAGATTTCAATGAAAACGTGTACAGAGTGTTCGAAAACATCGAAAAATTACATTGAGAACAAATATCCGAGAGTATGTGTGTTTTTATGTATGTATGTATGTATGTGTGTTTTTATGTATGTATGTATGTATGTATGTATGTATGTATGTATGTATGTATGTATGCATGCATGCATGTATGTATGTATGTATGTATCTATGTATCTATGTATCTATGTATGTATGTACATTTGTGTGTGTGCGTGTGTGTGTGACTCGACGCGAGAAATTCAAACCACTATAACTCGAGAATGCCTCGACCGACCAGGCTGAAATTTCACACACAGCATGTGTCGTCAATAGTCAAAGTTTCTTGAAAATGTCATTAAAATATTTTCAATTGTTTTTTATTTTTGTTACATGATTTTTAATTTCTTCATAAAATGTCTGCATTCTAGTTCTTACACATTTTTTTAGCTATCGGGTCAAAAAGTTGTACATTGTTCTATTGAATTTAATAAAATGTAAGGAGAATCGATCGAAGCGTTTAAATTTTATGTCTTTTTGAATATTTTGAATTTCATGAATAAAATAAGTAATAGATGCGTGATCAGCGTGGAAAAATATACTAAATATAGTCCCGGAATGACGATTGACATTTTTATAGTCAATATTGCAAAAATGAGTGATTTTATTTATTTTCAAACAGTGATTTCTTTGCTTCCCAATGGTATCGCGAAAAAACCCAGGCGCTCATCGTGTTCTACGGCAACAAATACACAAGATTATGGATATGACGCGGTTAAAAAAGCTAGATAAAGATGTCATTTGGATTTTTTGAGTAAAAATCGAAAATCCAAACAAAAAAAAAAGAATCAGTCGCGCATAATTCCATGAATTTTTTTATAATAGTGTAATTTATAATTCCATGTATGAGCACAGATCCGACAAGGCGCGACGTTGGTTACTTATTCGCGCTGAACCCGAATCGGCCACCCCTTTTGCATAAAAGTCAATCACGACATTAACGTTGAAAAAAAGTAAAAAAAATTCCTTTAGACGTTCTTCAGACGTTCCTTTCTTCGCAAAGCTTTCGCTGTAAGGAAGTCAAAAATACAAAAAATGCTTCCTTACAGAATAAGCTTCACGAATAAAGAAACATTATTAGAACGCGGTATGAAAATGTATATTTCCAACTTTTTCATATTTGCATATTACCCAAATACACGACATAAAGAAACGAGACGAGTTCATTGAAAACCTCATTCGCTTAAAATTCAAACAGTGAGAATAAATCACTGAAAATAAACATTTTCCACCCAACGTTTCAGCCATATTTGAATTCATATGAATCGGTTCCGAGAAATGAATAATTTAAATGAATTATTTCCTCTGTCGCCTTGTAACGATTGAGCGTTAAAACTGATATCTCTGAAAACGCCCGCTCGACACTAGCTGCTAAAACATAAGTAAAAATATGTCCAGGGTAAAAGTGGGGAATATGGCCCGGTCCATATAATTGATTTACGTGGTAATCGAGGTGGGCCATATTCACCACTTTTACCCTATCCTCAACTCCCACCGACCGGAAGCAAACACTTGCGACTGATGGATCCGACTAAAGCGATAATTCACTTTATGCGAATTCCAGAGTCACAGGCCTTCCGGTATGACGGCGAACACGTTCGCACTGTGTAATTCATTCACCCCAGCAATCACTATTTCTTTATTCATTCCGTCAGTCGGTTTAAGTTGCGATTCCACGCGCCGCCGGACCGGAACTTCTTGAGCTTATCACATCCATTGTAAAAACGTTTTTGCCCCATAATCACGAGCCGTTCGTAATGTAACACCTAGTTATACTTTTGTTCGGCACACTCTATAGCTGGCAACAAGCTCGGCTGGCGGGTACGTTCAAGCTGCGGCAATGAGAAAGCTCAAGAGCGAGTTTCTCGAAAAGTTTTAACGAACGCTGCGGGCAAGCGTACTGTGTCATGCATACTTATTCCTCATCCGTCCGCCCCTTTTATAGACCGATCGCCATTGCCTGTATTCGTTTCGTGTTGTACATCGACAACTGCGTTCGCCGTCAAACCGCGAGCTTTGCTTCACTGTAACTTAAAAAGTACATCACGCTGCTGGTATTACTACGGAAATTTTCTTTTTGCAAACGCTCTATAGAACTTCGGTACTGAACCGAAGTTCGGCTTTGATCGGCACCGAACGATCTGAATATAATCCTATCCGACGTGCCGTTTCACTCATTGAATACTTATTATAGTATTATTATTAATGCTATGTTACTATGTTATTTTATGTTATAATTTTGTGTTCGGAGCTCTGGACTGGGTTAAATGTGAATCAGAAAAAAAGGAGAAATTCGCTAAATTAAATAAAAATACATTTTGAAAATACTGTCGCGTAAAATCCCTACGGAATTTGCGCGATAGTATTTAGTGTATAAAAAGTTATTCTGAACAGAATAGATATTGAACCTCGCATCGTCTCCTTTTATTTTCCCCGGAGAGATTCGCACCGAGAGCTTACGTGCCGGAGATGAGGCAACGATATAAAAATGGCCCACGCCGGCACGGCCGCAAGTATTCAATTATTTGAATTACAAATGCAAATTTGTTTTATCAGAAATTAAAGTAATTAAAGAAGGTTAAACCGAATCTCGCGCAGGAAACGTTCGTGCCTTCCAAAGATTTCCAATAATTTGGAAATTTCTCGCGTTGGCAATTTCGTTTACAGTTCCCGAAGCGTCACGTTTGCTCAACGCACACGCACACGCACATGTAGTCATCCTGTCAATTAAATTTGTAAGTTCGAAACAAGCAAAATAAAATAGTCTACACAGTAAAAAAAGTTTGTACTTTTTACAACAACTTATTGTCCACAAACGTCCACAATTTTTTTTTGTCGATTTCCTGGTTTTACGAACAAAATTAAAACTAAAATTGTCAGTGACATGGGAAATAAAAGGAGAAGTTCGTAATATTCAAAAAAGTGACAAACGAGATTGTCCCTTATTTAACAAAATTATTTTTACGACATTTCACATTCCGATTTTATGAAATTATTTTTTACTTTGTAGGCGATTCGGTACCGCAAAAATAGAAATACTTCCGTCGAAGGAAATCAAAAATATATCCTGTGTCTCACGACGCACGAAATTAATCAAATAAATTAAACCAACACGAAAGGGCTCGCAGAATGGAACGGTTCGCGATCTGACGGGGACTTCTCACACATGCGAACATTCGCCGTTAATCTCACACATGCAACATTATCCAGTTCACTAAACTCCGTGAGCAACTATTATTATATATTTCGCCGGCCTTTGCCGAAGTCATAGCCCGACGACTCATTTTATCTCACGCCCAAACACACACCCGGAATAAACGGCCGAGACGACGACACGACGGCGGTATATTACCGTGGTATCTGCTCCCAAGGCAATAAAAGTTCCAACGCGATTGTATAAATGACGACGGCCACGAACGGCCGTATCACGTAGAACGGAATAAGTAAATGCAGCTTCCTACACACGATCGTGAATACACCGATTATCACAGGAAAAGCGTCAACCATGGAACTACTGAGACGAAGCAAATCGACAGGATTAATTTTATAAATAATAACTAATCCGGGAAATAGGCGATGCAAAGAAAGTGTTCGATTCTAGCTACGAAAATTAAATAGTCGCAAATCGAGGAATGACAGAGCTCGGCAACGATGCTAATCGGCGGGCCGAATATTTTTACGAAATATTATCGACAATTTCATCGACAATTTCATCGACAATTTCATCGACAATTTCATCGACAATTTCGTCGACAATTTCATCGACAATTTCATCGACAATTTCATCGACAGTAAAAAATAATTTTGTAAAATCGGAATACAAAGTTTCGTAAAAATAATTTTGTAAAATCGGAATACAAAGTTTCGTAAAAATAATTTTGTAAAATCGGAATACAAAGTTTCGTAAAAATAATTTTGTAAAATCGGAATACAAAGTTTCGTAAAAATAATTTTGTAAAATCGGAATACAAAGTTTCGTAAAAATAATTTTGTCAAATAAGTGACAAACCCTTTTGTTCAGGTGTGAATATACAAACCTGTTAATTTATTTCCTGTGTCATTGACAATTTTAGTCAGTACTTTTTTTTGTAAAACTAGCGCCGGATCGAAAAATTAACAAATAAAAAATGGTCGACATTTGCGGACAATAAATTGTTGTAAAGGGTACAAACTTTTCTTACTGTGTAGACAATTTTATCGACAATTATAGATCATTTTATTGACAAATACACTTTTATCTCGATGCAAACATTTCAACGAAACTTTGGCTATTGAGACAACTGGCTATAAATACATTTCAACTCCAGCTATAGCTGAAACGTTTTTTTATACCGGGCTGAAATCGTATGTTCAAAGCTGTACAAAATATTCAATTTTTCGAGGGCAATAAAAGTTCCAACGCGATTGTATAAATTACGACGGCCACGAACGGCCATCGTCACGTAGAACGGAATAAGTAAATGCAGCTTCCTACACATCGATCGTGAATACACCGATTACCACAGAAAAAGCGTCAACCACGTAGCTGCGGAGAAGAAGCAAGTCGACACGATTAATTTTACAACTAATATCTAATCCGACAAATATCCGATACAAAGTAACGATTCGATTAAAGCTCCGAAAATGAAATAGTCGCAGATCGGAAACCGAAAGAGGGCAACACACGATGCTAATCAGCGGAACTAATATCTCCAGAAAATATATTGGCGATTCCTTGAAAATTGTATTCCATTATCGACAATTCCATCGACAAACAAACTCACTTGTATCTCGATGAAAAAATTTCGACGAAACTTTGGCCAACGAGACAACTGCCTATGAATATATTTCAACCAGCCAAAGATGAAACGTTTTTTTTATACCGCACTAAAAACCGCATGTTCAAATCAGTCCAAAAAAATATTCAATTTTTCGAAGTGGCAACAAACTTTTTTTTATTATTTTTTTTATTACGCTGAAGTAAAGTTATTCTTTTGCAGTCATGTTTTTGGATGTCCTAGTTTCAAAAACGCGTGTAAAATTTGCGTGTAATGCAATGTAGCGAGTAATGGGAACAACTGAGTGCAGGGCAACCAAGGAAAATCGATAACGTGTACGTCAAGGGAGGGCTTATGGGTTCATGCGTAGCTGCGCGAACACTTGCTATCGGCGGACTCATCGATGGACTCGCTCTGTTTATTTAGTAATAATGTACTCAAGCCCGCTATATATAGGCGGAGGGGCGTAATGGTGGATTGAACTGATACAAAAGATACGTTCGTTCAACGTGGCTTGAAAATGAGTTCGATTGTAGCAAACATTAATAATATATCACTCTCAATGTGTACGTTCGCGGCAGATAACTCGTTGTAAAAACTGAGTAAAAACAGTGAGATGACACTCCTCAGATAACAAAAGTTGCACCGACTAACTAGAGGTCTCAGTCGCACGATTGTGTTGTTCTGGTTACGGAGTAAACTCTACGATCAGCAGTTTGATTGTAAATAGTTTATCGACAAAATTACGGCAACGGTTTTGCAATTATTGTATTGGGGTCTGCACTAAGGTAGTTCTTACGAATATTGTTCAACTTCGCGTAAGTTTCAGAGAAATTATAGAGAATTGCAAACACTTCTCGGTGGTACAAAAATCTGAAAATAATCTAGCATATTAAAGGTGCTGAAAAGATTAATTTTTTATAATAATAATTCCGAAATTTTATTAACAAATTAATGTATAACCTAACTTTTTTTATGAAAATGATTTTTTCTTCACTTTGAATTTTATGACTTTGTACAAATATTTCCCATAAAAAAAAAAAAAAAAAAAATCAAAGTGAATTCCGTCCGTGTCGGAGATAATAACATGAATTCTGTCTGTGATAACACTGCTATAGATAATACCGTTGTAAAAACTGAGTAAAAACAGTGAGATGACACTCCTCAGATAGCAAAAGTTTCACCGACAAACTAGAGATCTCAATCGCATGATTGTGTTGTTCTGGTTTTGGAGTAACTCCACTATCAACAGTTTGAATGTAAATTGTTTATTGCCAAAATTACGGCAATAGTCCCATTATCCGTTGTCGCACACTACAAACAATTTTGCAATTTTTGTATTAAGGTCTGCATTAAGGCGTATGAGGCAGAAAGATTAATATATTTAATATATTATTGTCTTTATGCTTATATATTATATACATTTTTCTAACTTTCATTGTCATTGAAATGCGTTAAATAAAATTTCCATTGACGCAAAAAGACGCGATTAACGTGTTTCACTGAGATTTTAAGGTTTCGCTGTTTCCGTTGTTTCCAACATCTGTCGAAACGCTTTAATATGTCTGAATAAAAATTTGCACATTGGATCTGTGGATCATGGAGTATATTTTAAGCGCTAGACTCTAGAGATTAAATGCAAAGCTGCAGGGATACGGGACGGTGAAAAAGCTGGCTAAAAAAATATTCGCGTATATCGAAATATCGACAAGCCGAGAGCTATTATTATCTCCGACACGAATAATTTTGTCTGTTATAATACTGCTGCTATAGTGAAATAGTGTCGTGACACCCCAAAATTACGCTGCGCTATATATAGGAACTGTCCAGCCATCGTTTCTAGCAAGACTTATATAGAATCGGGAACGTTATTTTGGTAGGAGAAGAATTGCAGAATGTCTGTATTTAATTAAAACATTGTTTGATTATCCAGCGCAAAAAACACCCAACCGCGAAAAGAAATTTGCAGTGGTGAAAAGTCGCTTTAAAAATAATGAATTAATTATTTATTAAGTAATCATTAATATTCTTAATTAATTATAACAATTCGTTAATCGTTAATCGCCGTTAATCGTTAGTCGCATGGAGTTCGTCAAATGAACACGTAACATGTGCAATATATATTAAGTAAAATAAAAGAATTGTTCTTTCTTCGGTGGACGACTTCCGACTGCAATGACGATTTACGATTAACGAACTGTTATTATTAATTAACAATAATAATACTTACGAAATAACGAATTATTCATTCTTTATCACTGTAATATTTAGTTCACCGTCGGGAATTTCTTTTAATTTAAATGATATATTTTCACTACAAACCAGTGTAATGTAAAATAAAACTATAGTGTAACATTACATATTAGGCCATATACAATTATATATACTGTTATATATGGTTGGAGGGAAGTACATATGATTATATATAATTATTTTTTCCCGAGCTAATCACACATGCTATCATCACTTGAAGCGTTTAATTGCGCCAGATGCCTACTGCAAAACTTATCTAACTGAAGACACTGGACTGTAATATGAAACTTTAATTCTTCTCGAAACTTTGACTCTTCTCTGCAGTGCTGTCTTCAAATTTAAGCATTTTCGAACAACATGCTTGAAGTCAGCAGTCCAATAGGTGAGAGCGGGGCAAAATGGCGCAGCGGGGCAAAACGGGATAATGAGACAAAACGCAATTTTCCATCGTGGGACTGTCCCGTTTTACCCCGCTCTGCCCTACACACACGAAATTAGCGGAATGCGAAGCTTTTCGAAACAAGGTATAATTTCTGTCACATCAAGTTACAGAATTTCGAGGCTGCGTACTAGTCTATGATATTGCAGTAATGTAATTTCCACAGGTTCATCCACGACTCGCAATTACTGTCGAGCATTCTGGCACAACCAGGAAGCTTAAATATTCATAGGCAATCATAATAGTCTTTAACAAGATTTAATAATTTCACGTTGTGAGGGGACTTGGTGCGTCCTGAAAAGTGCATGGATACCAATTTTTATGTGCCGCGAACCCCAGAACGGCTACGTGACTCACATACAGCACTTTTTCTCTCGCGTGTTACTCTTGACAAGTAGAGTCTAACGCTCTCCGCAAAAATTCGATTTAGGGTCTCGCGTCGAGTATGACCCGAGTAGAAATTTTCACGCGTTACACGGGACCTGATCAGGTCCTGAGAAGGGCCTGATAAGACCTTATCAGGACCCTATCAGGGCCCGAAGTAACGCTCGAAAATTTCTACTCGGGGGTAGGTTTCGGACTACAGTTTGACACTACGTCTCGGTGCTGAAGCGCCGAAGTCAATGTCAGGTGGCTAACACCCGAGTACACCATTGACGGTAGTTTTCGATGGTGTCTTTTTTTTTAAATACCTAGGAAAAATCATTATATATAATCATAAATTATTACTAGGGCTTCTGGTCGTTAAGGCGATTCGCGCGCTCTTATGAAGAGTCTCTAAATTGAAGTAACTTAAGCCTGGCCAGAACCCAATCATTCTAAGCCCAAGGGGGCTTAGAATAATCAGGACCTGGGCAGGAGATCGCCTTCCCTGTGCAGACTTAAGCCCTTGTTTTTCTAAGTCCGTTAAAGGGACTTATGGCGTTATTATTCTAAGTAAACTTAAAGGGACTTATGACCTTATTATTTTATATTACTCGAAGTACATCAAATGAACTTATGACCTTGTTATTCGAAGTCCGTTAAGTGGCGCTTATAATTGCAAGGACGTAAGTCCGTTAAGGATGCTTACAATATAATAAGGGCTCAAGTCTCTCCGCTCCTCCACCTCCCAATCGACTCTTGACACGGCGATGGCGGCGAAACTTTAATATATTGCAACGACCGAGCGAATGAGTAACGGGTATATTTGGTTTTGGGGTGGATATTATTAATAATGATAAACGTTAGTTATCCCGATCACGCAATGTCACACATCTGTTCGCTTTGAAGGTCCCGACCAGACTCTCTGACATGAGGATCGATCTTGTATCGATCGTTCATTCGTTCGTCCATTGGCAAAGCTAACTTAATAACGTGCCTTAACGAATAGTCTGCTACATATTCGTTACAATATTATAGAGATGTATGATCCTATATATTATTCATATAAAATCATACATGATCATACATGATAATTAAACGGTGAAAGTTCGCACAGGATACCATATGTGAGCTATATTCTCTATATATAAAAAAAAAATTGATACGAAACCGACACCAACTTCCCGATGTTAAAATAATATAATGATAATACTGAGAATTAAAATATCGTTGTAGAATTTTCTTGCCTGCATAATGTAATACAATACTTCTGTGTTAACTCAAATCCTGATAAGCAAAGTATTAAAATCGGATCGGTTTCCGATTGCAATTAACTGAAAATTACGATACACGGGTAGTTGAATATTACGAACGGGATCACTTTTATTCCAAAAACGCATACATATACATATACATCCATACATTGTATGACTGCATTCAAAAGCATAAATTATGTACCATTTGTATGACAGTAAATTACAAAACATAAGCTAATGATTATGAAAAAATGATGTAATTTGCACGCAACTCAATAGTCGAGTAATGTGGAAGTCGATGATTACAAACATGAACTCAAAATGGAAAATGGATTTTTGATGAGGAAATCACATTCCAAGCCCAAATCGGGAAAACCAACATGGCGGCTAAAATTGGATAATACGAAAGCAAAAATGGATGAAAGCTAAAAAATGACCCGCGCAAAATCACAAAAAAGATATTTAATATCACAGAATTAGAAGAAAGAAAACCATCAAATGGAGCTGTAATTAGGATATTGTTGGGTCGGCGTCACGGAAGGCAAAACGGCAGAGCGGCGCGGAAGTAGGGACGCAGGAGCGTAGGCGGGCAGAGGCGCAGAGAGGCGCAGAGAGGCGCAGAGAGGCGCAGATGGGGCGTAAAGGCAGAAAAGCAGGAAGGCAGACAGACATAATGCCGTCGATGCCTCGCTTTCAGAGCCCCCTCACGAACAAAGACGACCCGTTAATCCGAAGAGTTATGGAAATTTAGTGAGGTGAATTTTCCACAATCGACCATCGATAATCGCGAAAACGCTTGCCGAGCATTTTGGCAACATTGGCTATCAGGAAAAAAGTTGCGACAAATGCTGAAAAGTTCAGAAGTTTCTAAGCTGGCGGTACGACATATCGACAGCTAAGAAACAAAAGGGCGTTTCCATTTCATTAACATGTAAACGACGTGAGTTCCCAAATGCGTTTCCACTTAACATGTAAAACGACGTGAGTTACGCCCTTCTGCTTCTTCGCGATCGTTCCGAATACGGACGAATTAAAATGCTCTTCGCAGTGTTTGCGTTGAATTCAATACTTCACGCAGCATCTTTCAGAGAGTCCTATAACGCGTTTTTATCTTTTCTAACGCCTCGAACCGAAGCTCGACGCTTTCCTAGTACTTCTTTGGTGAAAAAGACTTTGGGATAGTGCACTATATTAGATGCGCGCGGAGATTAGTGTAGGAGCCGAACTCGGAGAAAAGCCGTCGCTGCAGCTGTTGCAGTGTATTTATAGTCGACGAGGCAATACAGACGTGAGCAGCCCGAGTGTCCCAACTCGTCGCTGAACTCGTGGCAAAGGAGCAGCTGCCACTGCTCCTTTGAGATCGTCAAGAAAAGGCCACAAAGCGAGAGACTTACCGCGTCGAATACTGCGGTGGATCTCGTACGTATGTACAACGAGACCGAATTCTCCCTCTTTCTTGAAATACACATTTGGCTTTTTTTCCCCACAGAATTCCTTTCGTGTCTATTTCTTTTACCTCTTCTTCCGTTTCGTCCGCATCTTTCGCTCGTACTCCTTCGAGGTGGAACTGAACGATTTCGGATCTCCCAACGTCTCGGCTTTCCACGGTGCAGCGTCGGTGCGGACGGGTGTACGGCACCTACGAACGAGGGTATGAACCTATATTTAGCGCGTTGATGGTTTGCGCCGTGCAAGGAATGTAGGAAACATCTTCTTTCTGCTTTCGGTCTCGGTTTCCAAAGATCCGTCTCCGCATCGACGTCTATTTCACACCTCTCAATTTCGAATTGGGGAGGCTTATATCGTCCTTTTCGGTCTTTCTATGGATGACTAATTAGTGATCTATTGAAAGAACCTTTTGAATTTTCTTACGCACGCATTTAAGCGTGATAAAGTATGTGGTTAATATATGAGACGATAAATATTGCGATATATATATTCAATTGAGAGTTTAATCACTTTGTTTTATAATCCCATATCAATTAATTTGTCATTTTTATTTCGTGGAATATTTCTTTACAGAACTTTGTTTCATCGGTAATGGGATTTTCAATTAACATTGTAGAATGAAGTCTAATTCGGATTATATATATATATATATATATATAATACATAACCTACGAACGAGGATATGAACCCATATTTAGCACGTTGATGGTTTGCGCCGTGCAAGGAATGTAGGAAACATCTTCTTTCTGCTTTCGGTCTCGGTTTCCAAAGATCCGTCTCCGCATCGACGTCTATTTCACACCTCTCAATTTCGAATTGGGGAGGCTTATATCGTCCTTTTCGGTCTTTCTATGGATGACTAATTAGTGATCTATTGAAAGAACCTTTTGAATTTTCTTACGCACGCATTTAAGCGTGATAAAGTATGTGGTTAATATATGAGACGATAAATATTGCGATATATATATTCAAATGAGGGTTTAATCACTTTGTTTTATAATCCCATATCATTGAATTTGTCCTTTTCATTTCGTGGAATATTTCTTTACAGAACTTTGTTTCATCGGTAATGGGATTTTTAATTAACATTGTAGAATAAAGTCTAATTCGGATTATATGTATATATATATATATATATATATATATATATATATATATATAATATATAACCTACGAACGAGGATATGAACCCATATTTAGCGCGTTGATGGTTTGCGCCGTGCAAGGAATGTAGGAAACATCTTCTTTCTGCTTTCGGTCTCGGTTTCCAAAGATCCGTCTCCGCATCGACGTCTATTTCACACCTCTCAATTTCGAATTGGGGAGGCTTATATCATCCTTTTCGGTCTTTCTATGGATGACTAATTAGTGATCTATTGAAAGAACCTTTTGAATTTTCTTACGCACGCATTTAAGCGTGATAAAGTATGTGGTTAATATATGAGACGATAAATATTGCGATATATATATTCAATTGAGAGTTTAATCACTTTGTTTTATAATCCCATATCAATTAATTTGTCCTTTTTATTTCGTGGAATATTTCTTTACAGAACTTTGTTTCATCGGTAATGGGATTTTTAATTAACATTGTAGAATAAAGTCTAATTCGGATTATATATATATATATATATATATTATACATAACCTACGAACGAGGATATGAACCCATATTTAGCACGTTGATGGTTTGCGCCGTGCAAGGAATGTAGGAAACATCTTGTTTCTGCTTTTGGTCTCGGTTTCCAAAGATCCGTCTCCGCATCTGCGTCTATTTCACACCTCTCAATTTCGAATTGGGGAGGCTTATATCATCCTTTTCGGTCTTTCTATGGATGACTAATTAGTGATCTATTGAAAGAACCTTTTGAATTTTCTTACGCACGCATTTAAGCGTGATAAAGTATGTGGTTAATATATGAGACGATAAATATTGCGATATATGTATTCAATTGAGAGTTTAATCACTTTGTTTTATAATCCCATATCATTTAATTTGTCCTTTTCATTTCGTGGAATTTTTCTTTACAGAACTTTGTTTCATCGGTAATGGGATTTTTAATTAACATTGTAGAATAAAGTCTAATTCGGATTATTATTTTATAGAAATAAAACAGTGGGGTAGTACAGAGCCGGGATTTTTCCCGGTCTTGTTTTTAGCCCCTGACACATTCGGCTAAAAATCCCCAAATAATAAATGAAATAATTAGCAAAAGTGATGGCTTTCGGCTTACAAAGGAACCCTGGCGGTGAACAGCAAGTTCGCTTGTAGGGCATTCCGGGCCATATCGACAGTGTCGTGACTCTCAAATTTAATCACCCCCCCCCCCCCCCCCCCCTCCTTTTCGGGGTTTTGGTGCAAATTAGCAAAACACACGAAACCAATATCTATTTTTTTTTTCAAAAATTGATTTAGTCACAATTAGTAAAAAAAATGTATTCTTTAAAAAAAAAATGTCATCGATTTTTGTGCAATTTTTATAAATTCTTCTTTAAAGTAAACGAGGACACTTGCTAAAAAAGTAAATAAAATTTTGTATTATCTTATAACTTGGCGTTGTATTATCTTATAAGCACACTCCTTGCTTTATTTCCAGGTTATCAAAAAGAGTTATCATTTCCGCAATATTGGCTATAAAAGTTTGTCGTTATTTATCATTTCGGGTGTGATATACTTTTTCACCATTCATCGCAAATTTGACACTTAGATTACTACTTAGATTACTCTTAGCTCAATTGAATCGGCAACAGTATCAAACATTTTTATAACCCTTTTATACGAGTACGTAGTTTGTTTTTAAATAATTCATATTTTTGTCACTGTGACGGAACAAATTTTTGTAAAAGTCTGAAAATTGGTGTTGAGTGTTTTATTACACCACACTCAATATACTAGACGGAAAACATTTTTTTATCTGAGAGTAGCAATCTTGCCGATAAGGCCAGGAATGCCCCTTATTTTTAAGAGTCTACCACGAGCCCGTTCTTCAGTGGCTCGAGGTTCAGTATAGTGAGCTAGGCACGACCGACGAATATGGATGCGTGCAGTAGCCCCAGACTGTAGAACGAGGGTGTCGGCGTCACTCCCCCGCTCTCCTTCTATCATCATCTGTCTGCGCGTCCGTCCAGAAATAGACTTCTTCATTTTACCAGAAATATTCCAATCCCTGCAATCCAATGGTGATTCCTCACACGTGTACGCACATCGACACAGACCGGGTCTAATAGTTGTCTAACAATTGTAATATTGTAATATTTGTAATATTTGTAATATTTGTAATATTTGTAATATTTGTAATATTTGTAATATTTGTAATATTTGTAATATTTGTAATATTTGTAATATTTGTAATATTTGTAATATTTGTAATATTTGTAATATTTGTAATATTTGTAATATTTGTAATATTTGTAATATTTGTAATATTTGTAATATTTGTAATATTTGTAATATTTGTAATATTTGTAATATTTGTAATATTTGTAATATTTGTAATATTTGTAATATTTGTAATATTTGTAATATTTGTAATATTTGTAATATTTGTAATATTTATTATATTGTAATATGTGTAATATTAGTTATATTGTAATTGTTGTCGGTGCCGATTGCCGATTGTGAATTAAAATTCGCTCTATCTTCGCAATTTCAGCTAATGTTGCGTGGGTAGAAGTGTTCTTGTGCCCGGTAAAAAACTTTGAACTGTATCACTTGCAACGCAAGTTAGCATCACCAGTGTGTAGTTTCCTTGTTGGATTTTTCGCTGAAAGTCGACGGTTGGTAGACAGCTTAATGATGAAGGATGGTTCAAACCCTTCAAGGAAGATTGATGGAACAATTAGCCGTATTAACATTTGTACGTATGCCAGAAAGAAAAGCATTAGTAAGATCGAATTTGTAGGAAAGCTCACGATTTAAGACGAAGGAAATTATGATAGACAATACAGTAGTTGTATTAATATCGATCTTCCGACAGAAATATAAAACATTGTGAAAATTGAGATTTTCACATTGCTCCCTCACGTGATACACTCTTATGTACAAAGCTTCTATGAAAAAATATTTTTCTAGACTATTTGGTTTATTCACAGAGGCCACTTTGTCAGAAATCTAAACATAATCGCATTTAGATTTCCCACTTTTCAACCATTGCAGTGACCGTGCCTTTGGTGAATTAAAGGAAGAAAAAACCATTAGTTCTGATTTTTTTTTAAGTGTAAAAAAATCCAACGATAACCGATACGCTGATTAATAAACGTAAAAAAGTAAATTCAAAGAGAACGAAATAATTGACTATAAAACGATAATGAATATATTTTCGCAATTATTGTTATTAATTTATTCATCGTTTTCGCTGCAGTCGGTGGACGTCTTCGGAATACACGGTTCGTCTATATTCGTTCGGGTGCACTTGGTACCAAACCATTAGCATATTATATCAATCAATCCATATACACATTGCTTTTATTATGTCTGAGCTACACCGTGACTGAAGTATATTTGCTGTGCAGTGTGAGGGACGACGTCTTCCAAACGTCTTAGCGAACATCACTAATTTATGTAACATTGGCTATAAAAAAATGTCTTATCAAATGGTTTTGTTCGTCATTACGGGGCTGTATCTAACGTATTTTTCCCCGCTGACTATTTTAGTCCGCCCAGAATGTTTGATATATTCTGACATATCAATATATCATAGAAAATATGCGTCCGAACTAAAGTGCTAATTTTTCATAAATAAAAAAAAATCAAAATCTGATAAAATGTAAACGATTGGATCGATTACATATTATCGCTACGAAATTACTAAATTACTAGATTACTAGATTACTAAATTCCGTTGCGATCATCGGTCAAGTATATATTGCTCATTATGAAAAAGCAAAGACAACAACCGATAGCGACGATTTTGGTAATTCCGTAACATGTGTTTTTATTTACGCATTCAATCCAATGATTTATTTATTCATTGAATGATTCAATACGTACCGAAGATTCTGAAGTTTCGAACAATTATAAATAGTACGTATATCTTTGGAACATCATTTTCCTGTGATATTGCAGTAGCGTAACCTGCAATAGAATTTGTTGAGATACCGGCAACAATCACAAGTCAAACCATGCGCAGCTTCGTGAGTCACACAAAAATAGTTGGACAAAAAAAAACTTTCGTGTTTGCAGAGAAAATTCGAGCTCGGGAAAATTTCTGCGTGACCGAGCATATAGGTCGCTATTTTACCTGTCGTTTATCCTCTCCCAACATTCCCACGTCTATTGACGCGGTACGCCGCCATGTCCCGTATATTGTCCAGAGTCAACGGTTGCCACGGCGAAACTTTAATGTATTCTGGACTCGAAAACTTTACGTGACATGTGCAGTGATGCGACCTCGTCAGATGACGGATGATTAAACCATCAGGAGTTCGTTGGACGGCAAGCGCAAAGTTGACAATTTTCGTGACGCGTACAGAAATTACCTTTTTTATGAATACTAAAAATAGTGATTTTATGATTATTATAAAAATAACGAAAGTTCTAGCAAAAGAGTTCACGCTGCAGTCATCGTGGCTCGAAAAAAACCTCGTAGCGCATCTAACTAGATGCGCTACGAGGTTTTAACTAACTAGTTATCCATTTAACAAAGACCTTATTTTGCCACTCAATGGGAGGTTCGATAATTT
This sequence comes from Ichneumon xanthorius, assembly GCA_917499995.1. Lineage (NCBI taxonomy): Eukaryota > Metazoa > Arthropoda > Insecta > Hymenoptera > Ichneumonidae > Ichneumon > Ichneumon xanthorius. Next base: position 9,443,304 of record OU824205.1, on the reverse strand, counting down.
ATTTGTCGCGTATGATGCTTAAAAGACATCATTTTAAATGATAATAACGAACACCGAAAAAATAAGGCCACAATACGGTCAAATAAAAAAAAAAGGTTTTTCATCATTAACATTGTATATGCATTCATACAGTGAAAAAAAAAATCATTTCAATTCTTACAAATCCATATGACATTGAACCAACGATGGCAAGACTGTCAAGGTGACATGTTATCGTTTCAATCCCGTATGGAATTGTAAGAATTGAAAGTAGAATTAACACAACAATTTATTTTTTTTGCCAAGCGTATTTCACTTGACTCATTGATATTTTTTTTCCGGTAATAAGTAGTAAAAAAGAAAAGAAAATAATGCAATGCCTATCGCGAAATATCGCGTTCACCGATAATTTCATTGTAATAAATAAACAAACAAATTTCATTTCAATTCTACCTTCAATTTTTTTTCTTTGCCAAGCGAATTTCACTTGACTCAATGAAATTTTTTTTCCGTGTAAGATATCAATAGCCAATAACTACTAACAGAACAAAATAACGCAATGCCTATCGCGGAATATCGGTTTCACCGAGAGAGCGAGGCCTTCACCTGGTGCGCGACCGCGCAGAGCTGCTGCGCATGCGCGTGTTCTCAATCAACACATTGCAAAGCTCGACGTACGCCACGTCACTTTCATTGCGGACCTCCCTTGTTCCAAACCCCTTTCTCCGTAACAGCGCCTCGCGTCGCAAGTACGAAGCCTTGCTGCACGCTAGCTAAGTGGACGGCGAATACTTGGAACCAAAAGAAGCGAGGGCGGAGGCAAAAAACAGTAAAAAAAAAACATAAAAAAAAAATAACCAGCAGCAAAGGAAGCAAAGTGCTGCTTTACTTGGACGAAGAGCGGGGATGTGTATAAGCGTTGAAAACCTTGCTTTTAAATTTTTCCACTCGAGTGTGTCCAATAGACGTATGCCGCTTATGTGTTGAGCTTTTACGATACTCTTGTGGACGATGCAGACACTATAGGAGTACATGATAGTCGGGACAGTGTCGGTTTCAACGAAAATTCGCTATCCAGCTAAGAACCGAAGAACTTTTCCTTGCCCTGCCGCGAGGCAACCTTCCGTGGAGAATAGATGGAAAAAGGTGGCATATCGCTAGAGGCGGGGAAGCATCGAGCGTATACATGTTTTAAATATATTGCGAAAAACTTTCAGTGGCGGAATATTTAAGCGTCGGCGAGCGGCTTTCGAGGATAGTCCTTTTAATCCGACAAAGCAAATGGAAATGTCATAACTTTGTTGCGATCGAATAAATTCACTAGCGACGAAATACACATATTTGAATACGTTGGAACGGTGTTCGGTAAAAGCGTCTAATGGATGCCTTTGATTTAAGGTTTTCGCATAAGGTGAAGTTTCTGTCGGATTCGAGCGGTTTTGCCGACGTTTGTAATAACGGTGGGGATAGTCGTAATTAATTCTTTGCGATGTCGTCACGGAAATGCTGCATTTAAATCATCGAGGATTCTTGCTATTTTTTGACCTCATTTTACCATTCTGCGAACAGTTTCGAATCTACAGATCGAACATTGCTCCACGGACTACCTTACGCGCGTGAGGTACTCATGTAGGGGAGAACGGGGCAAAATGGGACAGTGGGGCAAAATGGGAGAAAACGTAATTTTCCAATAACTTTTGGGACGGTTGCCTTGATGGTAAGTGGGGCAAGGAGGTGTTGAAAATCGGAATGTATCGTTGGGACAAAATAGGTAATCCAAAAACGATTGGAAAATTGAGTTTTGCCCCCGCCGTCCCGTTTCGCCCACTGTCCCATTTCGCCCCGCTCTCCCCTATTACCATCTGTCAACGATTTACGAAATCTATGTTCATCAGACAATTTTTTCTGAGCCGATTCTAAATACCTGTCCATTCAGTTTCACCTGGAAAAAAGTTTATTCCAATAAAAGAAAATTGATTAAGGACGAAGAAATTTTTTTATTTGCTTCATAACCTAATAGAGCGTTTCTTAATTTCTGATATATTTACTTTTATGATAGTATTATTATTATTATTATTATTATTTAATCATATTTATTGGGATCTAATAAACAAATATTTATGTAAAATATTTTTTTAATTTATTTCGCGACAGTCATATTGAATGAATGTTTTTACTGAGAGTACAAAATAGCCGTTATTTGAATCCAATAAAGATTTTTGTTCAGCCAAGTAAACATTTATTTATCTTAATAAACGTCATTCGAAGGTAGAAATTTATTTGATTTTAATAAATGTTTTTTTAATGGCTCTACTGCACAAAGCATGACGTTCCTTTTGCATTATTTTTTTACAGGTATGTAAGTCACTGCACCGACCATTCGACTAGTCACACGGTACGCGACAGCACAAGCGAAACCGCGATAGGGGCTTTTCATGGATTTATAAGCTCCATAGTGTGGGTGTAAGCGTGCGGTTTCAAGCGGTATAAGGTTTTTATATTGAAAACTTTGATGCGCGCACCCGGAATGAGAAATAGCTACCTGCACGTCGAGGTACAACGACAGAATTGCACCGGCGTCTGGTCGTATACGCGCCTCGACGACACTCGATCAAAGAACTCAACCATGCGCGGTAAAGTGTAAATGCCGAATTATACACGATTGAGGGAACACCGCGACATAAGCGGCACGAATGACTGGATGAAAATAATGTTGTTATTCGTTATGCATCGGCGTGCATGTATGATAATGAGAAGTGTTTAATGTCTGCTAATAATTTTTCTTTTTCTGTTAACTATTCTATGGATTCGACAGACTCGGCAAATAGAGGAGGAAAAGCGTACCAGACGAAAGGAATTTGGCAATAAAAGATACTCGCGACCTGACGTTAAGTGCACATGAGTCGTGCATTTATCACTGTTCACTCTGAATTATTGTCACGAAATTTAATACTAAAGATCTCCGTTGAAACCTATCGTTTGCAGCTTTTTCGTTAAAATCTGCAAATAATATCTGCATTTCGCTCTGCTATTATTATTCTTACGGTCAGAAGAAAAGTGTCATCGAAAGCTGACATGATAATGAGATGTGTTTAATGTCTGCTAATAATTTTTCTTTTTCTGTTAACTATTCTATGGATTCGACAGACTCGGCAAATAGAGGAGGAAAAGCGTACGAGACGAAAGGAATTTGACAATAAAAGATACTCGCGACCTGACGTTAAGTGCACATGAGTCGTGCATTTATCACTGTTCACTCTGAATTATTGTCACGAAATTGAATACCAAAGATCTCCGTTGAAACCTATCGTTTGCAGCTTTTTCGTTAAAATCTGCAAATAATATCTGCACTTCGCTCTGCTATTATTATTCTCACTCCACATTTTGCCTTCCTCACGGTGGAAGAAATTTCAGATGACTTTGTCAGTTCTCAGCCGACTCAATATCGAACCTTTTATAATATTATAACCAATGTGGAGACTAGGATTTATCGAGACACATGATATTACATAGATCACTGAAATAGCTCGGCACGACAAATGACAGACGGACAGATTATCGATTGACGTGATGTGTGGAGTCTTGATCGGATTGTCGGAGAGAACAGACGTTTGACATTTCGTGCTCGAGATGTTTAGCTGCGATTGTACTTAGGAGCATGTGAAACCCCTTCCCCCTAGCCATCCCGTGCCCGGTCAGTATCAAGAACTGCAACAAACTTTTATTACACTAGGTGCGAAAATGTCAGTTTTCCGCACGCTCCGCACAAAACCCACATTTCCCTTTTCACACCGCGTGAAGTAAAATTTTGTACGATACTCGTGCGAAAAACTTTTTCTGAACTCGTGTGATTGCAAAGTTAGACTCGTCAGAAAAACTTTTTCAGCACTAGTATCATAAATTACTGTTATCATGGTTACTCTCATCTACGTTTAGAAGAAAAATGTCATCGAAAGCTGACATGTAATCCGTCTTCGTTTACACTTTTCTGTTCACCTTAGATATCACCGTTCGTGCTATTTCACCTCCTCTTAATAATATCCACCTTAATAATATCTCGGTCGTTGTATTTTCAACGTTAATGTTACGTTCTCGTGGAATAAATAACGCGCGTATTTGGTTTTGGGGCGGATATTATTAGAACAATCGCAGCTAAATATCTTGAGCACGGAGTGTCAAACGTCCGTTCTCTCTGAAAGTCCGATCGAGACTGTTGTCATCTGGTTAATCGATAATCGGTTCGTTCGTCATTTGTCATATCGAGCTATTCCGATATGATTTCTCATCTCTATATTCGGTCCAATATATTCATTTATGAGTAAAGGTTAGAAGTCTACATCACTCTTCTGGAAGTTATTAAACGTTGTAAGATGTACATCGGTTTAAAACTAGTGTCTCAGCTGTCCAATTACCCTATCTATTTGATAATAAGTTAGTACGATATATGTATACTGACTATAAGTAAACAGAGTTTCAATTATCGCGGCCAAAGTGTAACTCAACGAAAAAGTAGTTCCTTGCCGGACACTCTCGCAGTACCATAAACATACTATAGTATGTGTACGGTACTGTGAGAGTGTAATATATTGCACATACACATACATATACCATATTGTATCGTACACAGTAAAAAAAGTTTGTACTTTTTACAACAACTTATTCTCAACAAACTTCCACAATTTTTTCTTTGTTAATTTTCTAGTTTTCCAAACAAAAGTACAAACTAAAATTGTCAATGACACGGGAAATAAAATGACAGATTCGTATATTCAAGTAAATGACAAACGAGTTTGTCACTTATTTAATAAAATTATTGTTACGGAATTTCGCATTCCGATGTTACGAAATTATTTTTTACTCTGTACCGAGCCATCCACAGCGTAGAAATTTAAAAATGTTAAATCGGGACCTGCTCTAGTATTTCTAACGAAGTATTTGATTCATGAGAAAAATCGCCAGAGGTAAACCAGACAATATCGGTGATTGTATTTTATATATTCATAAAATATCACCCATATGACTTTACATTAGTCATAATTTTACAGGGTCTTTAAACTATTTTGCAAAAGTTATAACCAAATCTAACCCCATGCGAATAGTCAAGTTAACAGGAAAAATCTACATTTCATCAGCAATTTTCTAAATGCACCTTTTTGCGAAAGCGTTTTTAGTGGCACTTCATCGAAGCGAAAAGTATCCTCAAAAAGCGTTACCCTCGAAGTTTTCGCACGGGAGATTTTAATCTAAAAGGGTCTTAAAATGGTTCGAGCTCGCGATGGTTCCTGGAGAGAATTCGATTTGGGCGGAGCTCTCAACAATCAGCGTTTGATTCTTGAAAACTGCACTTGGCAGACACTGCACAGGCACAGGAGAATGCAATTATAGGCATACGCTTAGGTTGATCTTGTTTGTCTCGCATATGTGCCTCATAAATCAGCTCTGGCGCAACGGCGTTCATAAATTATCCAGCTCCAACCGAACACAAGGAAGTGCGAACGTTAAACCGCGAAGACATTGCAGATTTTCACGGGTGCAGTCAGTTATGACTGAGTCTCTCCGTGCACACTATATAAGGGTAGCGGGAGAACATAACAACGACACTCGTGTAAGGCCGGCAAGAGAAATACACCCTTGTATGTTTTCCTCACTGGTTCTTACCACACCCTGACGATTTCTTCAGGGCGCAATCGCGCACTATACTGCACACTATACGATTCGTACCGACTGTACGATTCGCAAGTAACGGCGGCCAGAAATCACTCAGAGGAAACTATACTATACCGTCGTAAATATTCCTTGGCGGAATCTACTTGGTGCAAATTGGTCGGTCAAACGTATCCTGTCGTTTGTAACGGCGGTTCGCGGTGTCACCCAACATCCGAAGGGCGAGACCAATGCTAATAGAGTACTTCCCGAAGAAGCAAGTTTTGGGCTCAAACTGTTGGAACGATGTGTTCGTGAGATGCATGCAATTTTCTTGTTCTACGAGAACAATGTTTTAATCTCCTTTTCCTTCGCCTATTCAGTTGCCTGCCCTTGATACGTGCGTAGCACCGCTCCTCAAGTGAGGGCAACAAATAAAATGTTGCCCTCACTTCAACAAATGATGAAATGGTGATAGCAGATGAAATGTTTTCATCTGCTATGGGAATCCGTGTGTGTATGGCTAGGGTTAATACAATTGTTTTTAACTCTTCGAGAAGACATTTTTTTCAGGCCGCAAATGAAATGTACATACTTTTGCATTATATTAATATCGCCTTTAGACACCGAAGACGCAAATAAGTTTTCCTTTAGAATTAGAAGGGAAACATCATTTTCTTTTCAACAAACAATAATCGTGCATCGTGCACTGAGAAAAAATTACATACTAACGACTTTTAGCATAAAAAATAGTTTCTAAGGCGAAGGTCTATATTTTGGAGTTACCACAATGATAAAAAATCATCGCTGCAACCATAATTATGGTTTAACAATATGAATATTTACTATCATTAACTATCTGTATAGACTTCCCCCGGGAAACTGTTCATTACGGTAGAAAATACAATTTTTTTTCTCAGTGTATAAACTCCTATCGGAAACTTGAAATACCCAATTATTTACGTTCTTATTGTATTGTAATTATTGTCTTGTTGATAAATGTAACATGATTGTATATTTGCTTTCAGGTATGTAGCGGCTAACGATGCTACACTCAATTACCGTATTCAATCAGTTTGCTCGAACATGCAGCGTCGGTATGTATTTGTTCTCGAAATATCAAGAAGAGTTCACAAAATAATAACTGAATATTAAAATGTTCGTTGCACCGAAGAAAAGGTTTGGTAATATCAAACTATGCTGCGGTTGCGGGTGGCGAAAGAAATATTTGGTCGTTTGAAAGAAATCTTTAGTTGATTGAACAAATATTTAGTAGTTTGACCAAATATTTAATTGCTTCAACAAATAGTTATTTGGATTTAACAAACATTTCGTGCAATCGACCAAATATTTCTTTCGCCACCCGCAACTGCAGCTTAGTTTGATATTACCAAACTTTTTTTTCGGTGTGGTCGTTGGTAATATTGTTGAGCAGCGATTTACGTAAATAAGTAACTTTATAAGGCTCGGGCGATGGTCAACACCCCCGGTGGCTTAGCGGATGTTTTCCAGACCAAGAAATATGGATTGACGCTGAAACCGGTATATAAAGATCACAGTCGACAGCACTACATGTCTCTATTTGGAATTCTTGCTTGCTAGCGTTGCGACGGTGGCGACTTGGCAAGCATGCTTAATGCTTCAAGTTTCTCTACTCCCTGCAGTTATCAATTGAATCCATTATTGGTCACTCTTCACTCGATCTCCCGTAAGCTTGACAGACCGCTATAAAGCGGCGAAAGCCGCGAAAAATACGAGGTTTTTACAGTATTTCACAATAATATTCGCGATAACACATTAGTTATGGATTTTGGTTCACAAGTATTTATGCGATGAATCACGTATTTAGTTAGACATAGCGGACTATTAGTGAGCGTAACTTCCGATCTGTCTAGTTTGTCGATAAATGTATCATCTGGCTTATCGATTTTCTATTCCTTCCAAAGAGCGCGTATTTTTGTTAGAACTCTAAACTATTTATTGTTGAGAAAAAAATGCATTTGGATGGGGAATTCACTATTTAGATAACTCTTGATGAAACACACGTGACAAAGGACCAATAATTAAAAATCGTTGAATACTGATGTTAAATTCGCACTTCATTGGTATTGAACTGTATGGTTCTTGTGACGTCACTATTTGCATAATCATATGCAGATTAATAGTTCACAGTAATTATTATTAACAAAACTATTCACTGTATAGAGATGCAGAAAGTCACCATTTGTCAATTAGCAGTAATTTCAGAATTACCATAATTTCTATGGGAACCTAATCGTGTTTTTTTTTTTTTTCTCAAGGTAGAGATCGGGGATAAGAGAAGGTTCTATTGATTTAACGAATTATACACGAAGTGTATAAGTAAACGATAATTTCTTTATTGAACGCTCGACCCACTTCTACACAGGTCGTATCATGGGTGACTTCCGACTGGCGGTTTCCCTAGAGACCGGTAGGGTGAACATATAGAATAAACATCGGCAACCTTCCATGAGCTTCGCCTACGCACGCACATTACAACTAATAAAGAAGGGAATACAGGATCAATATTACAGATATTCGTAAGACGATTAAAGTACTATCGAGTGCCACAGTCCCTTTAACACGAGACCATTTGTTTGAGTTTGGCGTCATTCTTAATTTATAGTGAGATATCTATGGCTCGATAACGTGCAACGGGGCCAGATGAGTTTGCTACGATAAGCGTTTTGATGATGATTGATAACCCATGCATGTCTGAAATATAAATTGAAGGAAAAAATGAATAACGTACTCAATTCACTAAACAAAGTGGCCTGGCGACAATAAGCGTTGCGAATTGATGTTTAGATAAGGTTTAGACAACAAGCCTCACTCGATTCAAGCCATCAAAGCGCCTTCCTAGGTTGAACTAATATTCTCGTAACGCCAAACTGAAAAGACCCGGTCCCTTCAATAATTGTAACAGAAAAATATCAGGAAAATTGAAAATTTACACTTTGCTTCATCATTTTTTTCATGTTGACAACAATTCTTCCATGAGAAATTATCTACTGTCATTTTTTTACATCCTTTTGAGCGTTACATTTTTAAAAAAGCGCATACATTTTGAAATACCAGGGTATGCATAATATTCGTGAAAATTCATTACTCAATGCCTCGTTGACTTTTAGCTCAAAAAGTGTACAATTATAGCGATTAGTCAGGTTTTCTGAAGTTGTGAGTTATTTTTCAAAAAATATAAATATATAATTATTAGTGTGTAAAAAAGCGATCTCAATGAGAAACCAAAATGAGTCCAACCGTGAATAAACCGCAAAACTTTTCAGTGAAAACATTACATGGCTTTCACAGTATTCACAGCAATTTCACAGAATATTGCAAATTTGATTGGGGCTTCATCGTCAAATGACCTTTTCAGCGACGTTCCACGCCGTCGGTACATGCCGTTTGAGAGTACCGCTCGTCAGCACGATACTCACTACATTCTACGGTTCTGCATGTCTATTTTCGTTAATGCGAAAGGCCAACTCCGTACTGTTCCTCGTACTATACCGAGAAACGAGAATGAGGGGTCGGCGCACAATCGGACTATCGCCACGACTAACCCGGCACTTGTAATTATCCTAATAGCAATGAGATGACGGTAATCGCGGGGTGTAGTGTGTAATGGCAATTGCATACCCGTTTAAAGTTCGACACCGGCGACAAACGTTAGGTTACCGGTTACATCGTTCTGCCATGTTATGCACATACCTAGGCTTGAACAAGCACGCCACTCACGCACAAGACCTACTTTTCCGTGGCACGTGTAACGCAATTCTATGCGCACATGTTAAGCGTACCGAAACGTTTCGATATGTAGCTGTATGAGACAGGTAGTCGCTGCGGTTGTTAAATAACATGGCAATTAACGCCCGATCCGCATACGCGGCATAGCGACACTGATCGCTAGACATAATTGGTGAATGACCGTCGCCTAACTACCCCATCCGCAGTTCGATGTGTACATTCCTGGCAAATTTATATTTGCGTCTCCAACGTTTGTTCACGCATTTGCTGAGTTTTGGTGAGTTGAACGAGGCCTGAGTTACTAGGGTCTGCAGGGTTGTTACTGGTGGTGCAACCGATCGAAGCATGACTGGGATGCGAACTACCCGAATGAAGTTGGTGTCGTTCTTACCAGTGAGGTTTTCTTAAAGGCATCCCAAATTCCGTGGTTGTTAATAAAAAGTTAACGCCGTTCTTTCAAGGGTTCTGAATCTTTAACTTCAGAGAAACTAGGATACAACTGATGGACGCGAGGGTAATCCAGTTTCCTTGAGACGGGATGCGAACTATCCGAATGAAGTTGGTGTCGTTCTTACCAGTGAGGTTTTCTTAAAGGCATACCAAATTCCGTGGTTGTTAATAAAAAAGTTAACGCCGTTCTTTCAAGGGTTCTGAATCTTTAACTTCAGAGAAACTAGGATTCAACTGCGGGGTTCTAGGATCCAACTGATGGACGCGAGGGTAATCCAGTTTCCTTGAAACGGGATGCGAACTACCCGAATGAAGTTGGTGTCGTTCTTACCAGTGAGGTTTTCTTAAAGGCATTCCAAATTCCGTGGTTGTTAATAAAAAGTTAACACCGTTCTTTCAAGGGTTCCGAATCTTTAACTTCAGAGAAACTAGGATTCAACTGCGGAATTCTAGGATTCAACTGATGGACGCGCGGGTAATCCAGTTTCCTTGAGACGGAATGCGAACTACCCGAATGAAGTTGGTGTCGTTCTTACCAGTGAGGTTTTCTTAAAGGCATACCAAATTCCGTGGTTGTTAATAAAAAAGTTAACGTCGTTCTTTCAAGGGTTCTGAATCTTTAACTTCAGAGAAACTAGGATACAACTGCGGAATTCTAGGATTCGACTGATGGACGCGAGGGTAATCCAGTTCCCTTCAGCCCCCAAAGTTTCAGGGTCCTTGAAAATCTGGATACCTATATAGGTGTTTCACGTAGCCTAGTAGACACAAGTGTATCGTAAGTGTCCTCTCTGTTCCATAACTCCGATTGGCTATCGACCCCGATTCGCTACCTAATGTGAATCGGGTCATGATGCTCTTCTGCGTTCCAGGTCAAGTGCTTCCTTGGAAAATACGCGTGACATCGAACGCAAAAGTTTTGAGTCCGAGACACCCCCTTTGTAGCCTCGTGACCAGTCGACTCGGTGCACGGTTGAGCTCAGGTCCAGCTGAAGCTCACCCAGCTGGTCGTGCACCTCCGATTCGGTGCACGGTTCTCCGTTTAGATGGTGGAGTTGAATCGTGCCCAGTCGGTTGTGCACAATCGACTGGGTGCATTCTTCTCCGATGCTCCAAGGCGGTTTGCCCAGTCGACATGCACAGTTGAACTTCACCCCAGTTCATTCGTGCTCGGTCGTCGTTGCACAGTCGACTCTGCGCACGGTCGTAGGGTGCTGAAGCGAAACCTACCCGCTAAAACTAATACTGCACTGTGTTTCCTTGTTTCCCGTGGCAACCATTAAGGACCGGATCTGCATACCGTAATGGCAGTCATATTCTAACAAGAGCGTTTTCCTGACCGCTTCGTACCGTAACGCCGATCGATTTCCACGTCTCACAATGAAAGCTGGATACAATAAGCCAAACCGACAGTACCAGACGGTAATATAGTGTACTTGCTACGCTATAAAACTCGAGTCGCCGGTACATGCCGTTTCTGGCGAGTGTGTCGTGAACCATCGACCCAGTTCACCCGACGAACTTACACTATATACATATAGCTGTCTCTAAGGGTGAAAAGCCAACTTGTCTCGGGAAGAATTACTATATTTTGCATTATAGATAAGGGACACAAGGAAGCGGTAAATAAAGATGACCTTTTTGTTGGATATCACCAGTTAGTTCCACTCTTAATACATGTTGTTTCGCGAAAGGTAAGGGTAGGTATATCATAGTATCATGTAATGGATATACCCAGAAGCGGGGAACACCTGTACACTTGAGGTCAATTAGGTCTTCTCTGTACGCGGAGCTAGATCCGTACCGGCTGCTCGTGTATGTGTGTGAGGTTTGTGCACAATATGCGCACACTAATAAAAGTTAACAATTGTACGCCATGGCGTTTGCAAATTGGGGAGAGCGGGGCAAAACGGGACAGTGAGGGCAAAACGCAATTTTCCAATAATTTTTGGATGTCCCATTTTGTCCCAATGATACATCCGGATTTTCAATCCCGTTTTGCCCCACGAACCACCTTCGGAACCATCCAACAGTTACTGGAAAATTGCGTTTTGTGTCATTATTTCGTTTTACCCCGCTGTGCCATTTTGCCCCGCTCTCCCCTACAATATCTTTGTATTTAAAAACTGAGACATCGTCAGAGCACCGCAGATTGTAGTAGCATACAAACATTTGTATATTTATACAGTGTTAAATATTATTACATTTATGAATACTCAAATGTAAAACACGAGAAAAATTATAAAAATAATAATTGGAGCGCCTCTGGAATTCAAACAAATTTAATGCATCGCTTACTACTGCATGGCTTTCATGATTTCACCTCCATCCGTCCGTGTACTCGGGAGAAAACGTCTCGGACAGAATCTGAAATACGTCGGCAAATTTTTTTTCTCGATTTGGATCAATGAAATAGAAATGCGGCCTTTACTGATGGAGCTTAACATTTCATATATGTTTGTCTCCTCCCGGTGGGAACCGCTGCAATAAATTCTATAATTCAGAGCTACGAATCAAGTTTTCCTAGGCACACGATACATTTTTTCTCATACATCGAACTTCATTGCACACATATCTACGTTGAACTCTACGTTGTCACTTGTGCGTAGTGCGCTCTCACTCATACTTACCCTGCAAAAACTCCACCGGAAGGATTAGTGAAAAATGACTTAAATACATTTACTGTATTGTTTTACAAGTAAACGGTGCATTGAATTTTCTGAAAACCAAATACAGTAATTTCTGATTGCTTATATTGCCAATTCGTTATAATAACACCAAGACCGAGTGATAGCAGCTCATATCTCAGCATCGTCTGAACGAATTCAATGGCAACTGGTCATATTGAAAAGTTTGTGTCCGAATTGTATAAAAGTATCGACAGAGTTTCGATTCAATGCTTAGTTTTCAAGAATCGATCGAAAGTTTTTACTTCCGGTATATTGGAGGAAACTTACGCGGTAGCGTCCTAAAAAAATATGTGTTTTTTTTTAAGTACTTGGCGATGAGACCCTATTGCTTATCTTAATACGTAGATTAAATATAGCATGTGTGAACAATTATATATGGTAATTTTCTACGCGTTCATTACGTATGATTACGTTGATGAATCCTTAACACCGAGTTCATCCGGGAGAATTCAATGGGCTAGTATACGAAGCAGGAATCGCTGAAGTGCAGCATTCCGAAGCAGCCTTTTCATCCTGGAAAATTGAGCGGGCTAGTAAACGAAGCAGGAATTGCTGAAGTGCAGCATTCCGAAGCAGCCTGTAGGAACATATGCCTTGTTGGGCATATGTTCCTACAGGCTGCTTCGGAATGCTGAGCTGCACACATTACCAGGTACTTCGAAGATATCGCGTTGAGTACAGAAATGCTCGGTGGTAAATCAAGGCATCAGCAAACGAGCAGCATACATTATATCCACTATAAGCTCGAATCGTTCGTCTCGTTACACGTCTCAATTGACGCGAGTGCGCATAATCACATGTGTGCAGTTCGCAGAGCTTAAGCTTCTTGCAGCGCATCCTGCTTAGAAGTCTTGTAAAGATATAACACAATCTCACCTTGGCAAACGATGACCAAGCCGGATTTACCAAGTTCAAGATTTTCTCGTGAAAAACTGACGAAAAACTGGCCAGAAGCCAGTCGCTTGTAATAGTAGTTAGTCTAGAATTTTTACAGTGTAAACTAGTAAACTAAGATCATCTTTGCTGTATTGTATGAAGAGTATTCATAAATAAATATTGAATGCGAAAGCGAAACTATGATTAACAACGGCTAAGACGTGACAAACCAATCATCGAGCCCAATCATCGAGGGAGCCTTGGATGATAAGTACGTGCCAATATTAGCAGCTAACATTGGCCCCAAGGTCGATCAAGAGGATCGGACGATAATTGGTTCTCAATGTAGGCGATCGATACGTTACTTATATAGGGCAAGAGCGGTTTAAACGGATATCTTTTTTTATATTGTAAAAATTGAATTATCCCTTTTTTATGCCTCGCATCTCTGCAAGAGATTATATTTTGTATATTATCTTGCGAAATCTCTCAAAGCAATCATACTAAATCAATGTATTTTCTAAGCATTTGTTGACTATCGAGTACGGAATCCAAAAATCATACGCATCATTTGCGATCGTTAAAGAACGTGTCATTTGCCATGCTCTCACATATCTATATGAGAGCATGGCAAATGACACGTTCTGTCCGAGCATCTGCTCGGGGACATTTCCGCTTGCGAGAAATAACTTGGGTTGACGCCATCTAGCGGCAAAAGCAGCCGATTGATGGTCCAATGTGGGCGCCACATCTGCAAACCGATGATTGGCGAGTCGATTCTCGCCCGAACATTGGCTTAAAATCAACAGACCAACGATTCGTGAGTGGATGTACTCACGAATCATTGGTCGAGCGTTGGTCCGTTGATGCATGCATCAACGGTTGACGAATCGACATTCGGCTAAACATCGGCCTCAAAGCTCAGTCAACAATTGGCGAATCAAACGCAAAGCTTTTGCCACAAATCGCCGAACCAACGATTGGTGGTCCGATATTTGGACGAACATTGGCCAAACACTGCGTTTCGACAATCGCCACGTCAACACTACCCCGACCATCGGCCATCCATCGGGAAAACCTACATGGGAATTCAGCATCGGAAACGTTACAAGGGCGCTGCGACTGATGAATCGCGTCATGAATCCAATGAGAGATAGAGGCAGTATGCGACAAGATTGGTATGACAAATCCGTCCGCAAGCTTCGAAACTCAGTCCAGTCTTCAATACCATCAACGGAAGAGCACTCGACGTGCATCGTGCCGAAGAGCATTGAATTTACAATAAAACAAAGTAATTATCGGGTTTTTCGAAAATATTCATAACACTGCACTCTCCGAAACTGGCGTCGCCTTCAATGAAAAAGACTACTGCGTGAAACCAAATCGTCCGACCATTTTTTGATAACTCTCTCATCGATGTTCGAATATTTCGGGCAGCTCGAATATTTCCCCGCTCATGTGATGTAATATTCATTTTCATTTAATGATTGGGAAAAATGGAGGCTTGCGCGAAAATATTTTCTACACTCTCATCAAATCAACCTGTCAGTTCTAATAAAAACTTCGAAATATCGATTCATCTTATTGCTCAGACATTTTATACATACATACATATATATAGGGAAGAGCGGGGCGAAATGGGGCAACGGGGCAAAACAGGGTTTTTGGGCAAAGCTAACTTTTCCAATCACTTTTCGGATCGGACAAGGTGGCAAAACGGGGCAGAAAAGCCTGATGCATCAATGCGGCGAATTCGGGCATCCAAAAATTATTGGAAAATGACGTTTTGCCCCGCTCTACCCTACATATATATGTCGTCATGAAATAATAATTCACCTCGATGAGGCAATACGACATATTATGGCACAGTTGCAAAATAAGCCAACTTACAATTTGAATATCAATGAAACCGTAGTAACGCCACCCTTAAAATCGAGATGAAAGAGAGGGAGAGAGAGAGAGATAGGGAAATGGAGAGAGTGTGTGAGAGAGGGAGGGGGCATCGCTCGATACCGCTGCGGCACAACCACAGTTGGGGTTTCGCCCACCAGCCTGTCGCTTTTCGCCCTGCCGCCCGCCGCGCCGGCGCGCCGGCGCCCATGTATCGTCAACCCCTGCGCCGGTGACCCCTTGCATTCTTTCACGGACTGTCCTTCTTTCGCTCTTCCTAACCGTCAGCCCGAAAACCACCCTTTCCCGTACTCCGCCTGCTTCACTCACACTCACTTCGCCTCGCTCGTGCCTTCGTTTACGTACCCGCTACAATACGCCCGTAAACCGAACCTCATATTCCGCATACGGATAAAGTACATGCATCCACGGTCGCACTACTCGTACTCGCAGTTATGGGAGTAGAGTATGCCTGTGAAGCAGCAATGTAAATGCGCGTTACCACGAACTATAAGCGCGGTCTGTGCGTGTGGGGTGATGCATGATGTAAGGCAACGCACACTTCATCAACGCATAAGTTCGTTCCAATCCCAATTTAATTGGATTTGTACTGCATATAGAGGGTTGTAAATCCGCCCACTCTTGCGCCACTCATAAAAAGCTATCATCTAGATATTAGTCCTTGGGTCTGATGGAATGGTGCACGTCGGCGCTCAGCAATTAAACTCGTGCGAATAATTGAGAATATTTTGTTCTGGTAACGTTCCAATAAATAAATTTCTCATTCTCAGTATCAATTTGGGTACACAGAAAAAAATTGATTGGATTAACCAAAAGTCGCGGTGACATACAAAGCTGTTGTTCGGTTAAAATAAAGTTACAAATAAAGCATTGTTTTGTTAAACGATTATTTGCTTCAATTTGTTCAAAATTTGTTGATTGGAAGAAACATATTTGATTGTACCAACAAAATAGACCTTTGAACGTATGTCACGCATTTGCTTAATCGAACCATTTTTTTTTCTCAGTGTACAAAGACTACATTATTAATTGGTAGGTGCCAGTTACATAAATGCCTATACATAAATGTACATGTAAATAATATAGTTATCTCAAAGTCATGCTTGACATTTTTCCTTGATATACGATGTATTATATTTCACGGTCTATGACTCATTTCTGTTCCTATACACAACGATTATGCTTGTTGCACTCGCAGACACTATACAGAGAAAAAAATCAATTGAGTCAACAAAATGCACTTATGGGCGGCGAAACAAATGTTTGGTTGATCGAAATGAATACCGTAGTGATTAAACTAACAGGCCGTCGAATCGAATGTTTCTTTACTGACTACGATAATTATTTCGTCCGATCAATCAAAAATTTGTTCCGCCACCCGTAAGCGCTTATTTTGTTGACTCAATCAATTTCTTTTCTCAGGGTACCGCGCTTCCAGTAAATTCATTCCATCCCATTTGTCCATGACATTATATGTCACTGCTATGTGAAAATGAAACTATTCTTTATTATGTTACGATTATAAAGTCATTTTGTTCCTATAATGCGAACACTCGAAGGATGCTTCGACACGCTTCAATGACGAAACGGATTGGGTAGCGAAAGCAGATAAACAAGCACATCTACTGTATTTCTCCGAAGCTTGTAGGTAAAAGCTTTTTATACGACGCAACGGAGTGCGCGGTTAAGAAGCCAATCACAAAGTTAGAAAGAAAAAGCTATGAGAGATCTCCGATAACAAATAAAGAAGCAAAGACTAGGAGCAAGTATATAATTACATCATGAAAATAGCTGTGCACCGTAGTTTTTAACGCTCTCATTACCAATTTACTAACATAAATTTTGAATTTTTCGGTTAATAATAAAATTACCTTATCTTACCTTATTGTAAAGATTTTTTCAAATTGTGCACTCAAAACAAACTTAAGCGTGCAATCTTCGACCGGTAAATAGAGTCGTTGTTTAACCCTACTAACAAGCAATGATCTGCATTGCAAAACCTACTGGATTGTAGAATTTTCACCCTTGCATACATTTCTTCGAATCTGTTTTTGTTGAACTTGTCCTCATGCCCGTCATCGACGAGGAAAATGTGCACTGAGAAAAAGGATAGCGTTTCCAACTATAACGAATAGTTGCCAGGGAAACGTCTACATAGATAGATTCTGATAGAATTATGGTTGTTAACCAGGTGTTTTTGCCATTGCGACAATTCGTAATTATAAAATGAAGACGTTTCCCTTGGGAACTATTTTTTATTGTAAAAGGTCAGTTTTGTTGCTTTTAATACTATGTCATTTTTTTCTCACCGCGGCTCTGAGAGAGCTAACGATGGGAGACGAGGCGATGAGAGGCCTCGTCGTGAAGACGTTAGATGGCGCTGGGTGTAAGGAGGACGCGACTGGTCCGGTGAAGAGTGGAAGACCAAAGAAGGGGAACGATGGTAAAGAGGAGTCGGGGAGGATAGATCGATTCCTCCCAACGGGCAGAGGAAGGAGCGATCCGGACCTGCAAGAGATTTATGCCTTTGTAAGTAAAGAAAAGGTGAAACGTACACCGATCAGCGCGGGGCGAAGGGAGAGGACGGAAGTCCGCGGTGAGTTGAGCCGAGGAAAAGGTGTCTCCAATAAAGAAGGGCAAGTGAGTCGTGACGAGGTGGATTGAAACGGCTCGGACGAAGAGGGGGTTATGTGCAGAAGCTTGCCCGCTCAAGCGGCAACAGCTGGTCATCTAAAAGTGACAAATAATAAAAGTGTGGTTAGTGGTAAAAAAAAGAGAAGTCGGGGTGGAAACTAAGGACGCGCACAGAGGGGAAATCGGAGATGCTTGGGGAGATAATGAGTGTAGGATAAAGGTGACCGGCGACTGATGGAATGTTGGCAAAAGGAAGAGGGAAAAATAAGAGGCGAAATAAATCCGTTGCCCCGTGGCTGTGAGGACAATAGAGCTGGCGGTGGAGACGGAACTGGGAAGGTCGAGAAGACGCGCAGGGAGCTAAGGAACACGTCGATATGGATCGAGGATGATTACACGCCGAGAAAAAGAGAAGTTGAAAACTTGTCGAAGGACGAAGCGGAAAGGAAACAGCGTGAAGAGAAAATCCTCGGTGTGGGATATATGAAAGTATGTATGAATGGTGTAAGATGGCACTGGTTATAGAGAGAGGGGAAAAATAGAAAAACAGTGCCTTTGTGCGGGGAAACAAGGAGGTGTTCGTGAGTAAAATCGCCTGGCGGTCGAGTGAAGGACGAAAGCGGCAGCGTGTGCGAAAGCGAGAAAAGGTCACCTTGTAGGTTTAGGAGAGTATATATGTCGAAGGTAAAGTGTGGAAGAATGGTCGTATGAACTAAATCAGATATAAGTCGGGTGTGGTTGTCAGAAGGATGAAAAATGGCACGGTAGAAAATTATTTCGTAAAATCGGAATACGAAGTGTCGTAAAAATAATTTTGTTGAATAAGTGACAAACTCGTTTGTTCTGGTTTGAATATTACGAACCAGTCCTTTTATTTCCCGTGTAATTAACTATTTTAGTTTGTACTTTTGTTTGTAAAACTAACACCGGACGGTGGGATCGGGAAATTAACAAATAAAAAATGGTGGATATTTGTGGACAATAAGTTGATGTAAAAAGTGCAAACTTTTTTTTACTGTGTGAGGTCGAAAAATGAACTTTTTTAATGAAAATAATTCGTTCACTTTTCTGAATATATATACATTTTTTCGGACTTTAAAAATCACTTTGAATTATTAATTTTTTCCCCTGGGAAAATGTGTAGAAAGTCATAAAATTCAAGTTGAATTTAAAAATCTGAAAAAATTCATACGCATTTAGAAAAATGAAAGAATCATTTTCATAAAAGAAAGTTAGGTTTCCGGGAGATTTGTTGAACAATTTTACTTCTCATCAATTTGTTAATAACATCTTGAAATTATTATTATGCAAAATTAATATTTTCAGCACCTTTAATATGCTCGATGTTTTCAGATTTTTATACCATCCAGAAGTGTTAGCAATTCCCTCTCGTTTCTCTGAAACTTACGCGAAGTGAACACTATTCGCAAGGTTCGCATACTACCTTGATTGGCGGGCGCATCGTACGAACACGATGTTTTTTGTGTTAAATTTAATTTTAGTATTTTGTCGAAAAATACTAAAGCTGAACCAGCAAGTGTATTCTTACTAGTTGAATGAAACATATGAGTATCCGTATTTCTCTTTGCTGAACTCGCCATTCTGCTTTCTCATTCTTCCACATCTTAACTGGAAAACAATGCATGGCATATTATTCCATTTTTAGTGGTGTTCATCTCTCCTCAATGTCAGATATAACCGTGACTTAAGATATGTTAAATCCCGGGAATTTAACATATCTTTATACATACGTGTATAGAGAAATGAACGCAGTGGCATCACGACAAAATCTATGTACGTGGGTTTCGTTATCCGATACAGCGCACAGTGAGGGTCGACACCCCATGCTTACCCAGCAACATTGATTTCCGAACAAAGTGAACCGCACTATATCTATATATAATCAGTCGTTCGAATACATACATACCGAGGTAGTATAAGCTATCTACGTGCAAGTTGGCGAAATACCGTTGGCACCTGACGTATACGAATGCTTTGCGAAGCGAGCGGTATTGCAGGTGTACCTGCACGAATTCCGTTGTTTCTGGTTGGCTAACTCATGCTCTCTGCCTCGCTCGCTAGATGAAAGCTGCAACAATATTCCGCATTTTCCCCCGGCTCGACGTTCTTCGTTGCCAATACCTTTGTACCACCAAGTTCTACAACGCTGCGATGAATTTATCCGGCTATACGTTTACTGCGACTATTTGAACTGAAAATGTCGATGTTCCCCAACCTTTTAGCTACGTCGCGCGAGGGTCGCATAGTTGACTAACTTAACGTCGCAAGCTTCGAACATCTTGTACGAAACGTTACGGTGGTGTAAGATATACAACTGTACAGAGCGAGTGTAGGGTGCACAGTTTTCGGCCATTGTACCAGTTATGGCAATTTGCACTATTAATTATTTCAGATCGTTGTTTGTCGATAATTCCACGTTGGTACGTCGAAAGTATGATATAATTTTACATAATTACCCATTTGTTTTTTTTTTTTTTGTATATAGAGTATTGTCCTCTCGGATACGGTAACCAAAACTTACATATATCTTATATTAATACCTTAATCATATGTATCTTACATTATATTAATACATTACTATTAATGTAGCCAGAAGCCAAACCAACGAGCATCGAGTTGCTTAGAAATCCGAGAATGAAATATTTGTTAAACTCGTATGTAGGGTCGTGGACATTTACTAACATTTTTTTTAAGGTCACAAGTTGCAAATTAAGTTACTGTGTTCGAACTCTAGAAATAAATATAAATATGGTAGCCAAAGCTCATATATATATCTTATATTAATACCTTACTTATGTATATCTTACATTATATTAATACATTACTATTAATGTAGCTGGAAGCCAAACCAACGAGCATCGAGTGGCTTAGAAATCTGAGAATGAAATATTTGTTAGACTCGTATATAGGGTCGTGGACATGTACTAACATTTTTGTTTAAGGTCACAAGTTGCAAATTAAGTTACTGTGTTCTAACGTTAGAAACAAATACCAATTTATTATTATTATTATTATTATTAATATTTGATATTTGAATATCCATTTTTGACGCTCTGCTAACCAACGAGCAGAGCAGTGCAAACAGTACGAGAAGTACACAGAAACGTCACCAGGCGTCACTAAGCGTCACCCGCAGTCCATGAGTCTTATACGACGACGGATGGCTCTTAGTGCCGCTTAGTGCTCTTGGTCTCCCCGTGCTTGTGCGCTTGTGCAATACCCGCAAGCGTTGGAACCGCAGTTCGATATAATTACGGGAAAAGCTATTTTAAGAGGCTCACGACTTCCTGCAATTTGAGCTGTTACATCGGTTTAATGTTCGATGTTAATTTGAATTTCTTGAGTGATAAAATAATGAATAGAGTAAAAGTGGGGAATATGGCCCAATCCGATGAACATGGAAATCAATGATAAATGAACCGGGCTATATTTACCAATTGCAGCTTAATGATTTACAGGGTGTAACGCTCACAAAATGGCAAGTAATTATTTTTGCCTCATCCACGCGCAACGAATTTTAAGGTCACCCATTTATAAAAATAAATAATAGCAAAGAATCATCAAGCTATGAGGAGTTTAAGATGGAAACAAAACTATGGAAGTGTTCCCAATGGGGCACGTGGATTAATCGGGCACTCTTTCACCTACAAAATTCAAGCTATGCAGTCAAATCAGTGGAGTATTTTGCTCCGGATTTCTGTGAATGCATAACCCAAAGAGGGTTCGTCCGTCGCATTAAGTAGCGCCCGAGGCTAAGCGTCGTATCTGCCCGACTGGCAATGCAGACGACTTTTGTTCCTGTTTTCTGGAATTTCGGCAAATTGTAATGGGGGCACGAGAGGAATGGCTCGGGATGAAAAGAGACGATGACACTCGCGATAATCGCGCTCATGAAAAAAGCAGCATGAGACATGGGCAACCCGCGCGCTAAAGAACTGGTGCAGGCCACTAGCTGTTGGAACATAATAGCACAGTAACACATCGTCAGTTGCATACCGTGGTGCGGAGTCGCGGCTCATACGCGCTCGCCCCACACACTGCCCGGGAACAATGCATCTTCGTGTCTATGACGGAAGACCAACACCGGAGGATGATTTATTCTTCGTCGAGACGGCGAGCACACCTGCGCATCGTATGCATACTATATTACCGCACGCGTGACGTATATACCCACCACTACCCACGTAGATACATCTATGCATCCTCTGTGCAACTGCGTACCGACGTGGATGCCACCCGTGGAGTTCCTCTATCTCCTCACCGAATCGATACCCGGCGCTTCTCTCACCCACCGAGCCTTGAGCTGCTGTTTCGCATCTATTGCGAGCCTCCCGTATATCTACCATCATCGTTGTCGTCGTAGCAATAGTCGAAGTTACATCAGATTCAGCCTGCAAGCTCAGGATGACCAATTGGGTGTTCTAGATTGGCTATGAATAAGGAATACACCAGCGGAGATAGTATAACTGACGGAAACGATATGTTATTAATCATCCACCAGTGACTGGTCATCTATGGTGATCAATCCATAGAACAAATTGAGTAGCGATAGATAGATATCTACGGTTAAAGGTTTGGTGATAATGAGGGATGGATTATGTCGGTAAAGTGTGGGTGGTTATTAGTAAAAGGTGGACATTTTACTAGTGCATCCTAGTAACATTGTGTGAGAGGAATAGGAATTTTACTAACGCTGTCACTTTTACTGATCATTGAAGTAAAAATGACTTCAATGATGCAATGATCAAGTGGAGACTTTGGTGGATTGGTGGTAGAGGATGATGCTGTGTTCACAGATCATGATGGAAAAATTAATGGTCGGCATAGGAATTGACCCAGTCTGTTGAGGTGCTAACAGCCTAACCGGAGGAATTTATATTTAATGCGATCACATTTTGATGCTGTAACGGAACATGCAGCACAATGTACTAATGTTGAAATAAAGCGCAAAGTGCACTTAAGAACCGACAGTTGTACTCATTGAAAAAAGCAAGGCGTTTTGGCAATGTAATAATTACAAGTCGGATAATAAAATATGCATGTAATTTCAGAAAGATACCCAGCTGTGGTTTTAGAGTTGGGCTGACGTTGGACCAACTATGACCGCCTGAGTTAGATAGTCGGCCCAACTCTGGTCGCCAATGTAGGTCCGACGATCTGTTAACGTCGGGATGATAACATCGGCCCAACGTTATCAAACGACGTTGCCCCAATGTTGGCCGCCGATGTCCAGCCAACGTTGAATAACAAATATTAATAAGCAATGAAAAAATATTTTTATCAATCTGCGCGACTTTTTTTATGATTCTATAATTGTTTTTTTTTAAAGTTTTTTATCTTCACACATTGGAATCATCGGAAAACATTTTTAGTCGGTAATGGGGACGCGAACCCGCGGCCCCGGGACGTCGTAGTCGATTTATATATAAACTAAAAACGTAACATATTTTTTCGAACCTTATATATAAACCGCACGTCTACCGCACGTCTGTCTAATAGTAACTTACCAATTACTTCAAATTATCTAAGTTCTATTATTTCACATTTTATTCACACTTTAATTAATGATGTCGCTGAAACTTAGGCTGTTTGCATCACAGTACTATAAATAAAAACTGTAATAAAGGAATCTGGAATAATTAAAGAGGATTCAGCAGTCGCGCTAATTGAAACGAAAAATGTTATTTATAATTATTTTATTTTTAACATTGGCCGAACATCGTTAGCGGGTACTGGGCTGAAGTTGTTCAACGTCGTGAGCGAACGTTCACTTGATATTACCGAGCACGCATCATTACGACGATACGCCAGCCCCGGCTCAGCTCAGGTAAACAGCGTCTTGCCAACAGTCGAGCCCAACATTGGAGTGGTTATCAATCGACGGTTCAGCCAATGCTGGATATTAGTCGAGATCAAATAATCTCCTTATACTCCGTATACTCCGCCATACTCGGTGCGTCAGCCACACGCAACCTCGGTAACTAAAATCTTCTATCCGAGAGATCCTCGACTAAATTTAATTGAATTCTATAATCACGATCTCTTGAACATCGACGACCACCTGCTTATTACATCGCACTGCTGCGTGCATTATCTCTGTTACCAGAGCTGTTATCAGCTGTTAATTAACCACCCAAGCTCTTAATTTTGCTCGTAACTTCTTAGCGGATTTAATCAAATCCAATTACAATGTATTGCGTAGCACTTTCATGGCTACGGAAGAAACGAAGAGAACTTATTCGCAGACCGTCGACTGTGTCTGTGTTTGGCATCTACTCGGCACTCGGCTCCGCTTCTTCACGTCCGGAAAAGCTTACTCGCCAGTGTATTACAGCATCGTGACCTCACTAGACTAAATCCCAAAGTTCGGCTGGGGCTGTTGGAGCGCGGATGACAACACAACCGCACCACAAAACCTGTGAATTTTTCATGATACCGACGTCGGGTTTGTCCCCTTGGCTGCATCCCGACGAACAGGGAATGCACGTTCGGGCATCCGCAATATTTCTCACGCTGGCAGAAGTAGAAGGGATGCAAGTGAATTCCGCGTGACGATACCGACATTCCCCGGCTCTCGTCGCGATGGCTCGGATCCACTTCGACGGGAAAAAAGCCCCGGAAAGTGGTCTTTTCCGGATTTCCCGAGACCCGGGAAATTCCCAAAAATTTCGAAGTGCATGTCTCAGTGTAAATTGGGTAGAGGAGTTCGGGAAATTTCAATCGTGCACAATTCGTCTACAATTCTTCTTCCGACATCTTTCTCCACAAATTTGTGCCGGAACTTTGATTATTTTTATCACCGAGCGAGTATTAACAAAGGCAATAGGAAAGCGAAATTACAGGACACGTAAAAAAATTATAAACTTCACTTTGCACGATTTGCGTTGAATGCTAACGTCCTATGATAACATCAACGTGGCCAAAACGCATGTGTGTATAAGGTTCAATACGGTTGAAGAAGAATAAGATTTGTGTACAATTATCATTTCGATATTAGACGACAGTAGAGTATTTACGTTGAGCGCAAAAGCTCATAGAATTTTTTATTAATTTAATTATCCAGAGTCCAGTTTATGAAGTCAATATTTCCATCAACTCCTGTACATTAACTTCAATGCGGTCTCACTACATGGGACATTCCCGTCCTCCTTAGAACTACGATAATACACAGGAGAAACTCGGTAAATCTAACAAGAATCTTCAATGTGGACATTTTTTAATATTCCTCAAATATTTTCTACAATTGCCATGCAAATACTTATAAAATATTCTACTTGTGGCATAATGGTTAAAAAAACGTCGCATTTTCGATATCGCACGAAGGCCATTGAAAAGGTTTAAATGTCATAAGTAAAAACGTTCAATCTGTGATTTTTCCCTCGCCGGTTCTGAATTAAATGAAAGAGAGGTTGGTCTAAGGCGTAGGTCTCGTTTCGTGATTCGGCACTCTAGTCACAACTAGACGTAGTCGTATGACTTATACATATATGTGCTATGTAAGTTAGTAAGTAGGTATATCATTCTCAATTTATATCATTCCTCAAATATTTTCTACAATTGCCACACAAATACTTATAAAATATTCTACTTGTGGCATAATGGTTAAAAAAACGTCGCATTTTCGATATCGCACGAAGGCCATTGAAAAGGTTTAAATGTCATAAGTAAAAACGTTCAATCTGTGATTTTTCCGTCGCCGGTTCTGAATTAAATGAAAGTGTCTTGTTTCCTGATTCGGCACTCTAGTCACAACTGGACATAGTCGTATGACTTATACATATACATATACTACTTAAGTTAGTAAGTAGGTATAGATGGGAGGTCTAAGCAGCCTCTTTCCACCGTGGGTGTGCTTTCCGCTGGCGTTGTCCGGTGAGTTGGGCCACCGTCAGCTCGACGCCTACGTGCATCCTGAGTTTTCCTATGCTGCAATGGTGTATACGGCAGTACCACGAGCAGCCCCACGTCGGCGCTCTTTCAATGGCAACCTATTCATCGCCCACCCCTTCGAGCTTCGCGTCAAGGAATATGCACGTTCGACGCAAGAGTATGAGAAAGTGCGAGCGGCGACGGTGTTGGTGACGACATTAGGTGACGGTGGTGTCGCAACACCCACGTATGTGTTTCTACTCCGCCGCCTCTGCCGCTGGTGCACGCTATTATGCTGCGGCTCCATGCAAATGGGTTGGTCCGAGTTGGAGCTTCGATCTATTCACTCGATATGAACTGTACGATTGAATATTGGAAAAAAAAGTGAGAACTGAAGCTGCCGTCTTCACTGCTGAGAATGAGAAAGTACACAGACGTCATTATTGGCGGATGGTAAGGGAGAAAGGAAGGCCGTTTAATTATACGACGATGAGTAATTGGGTATAAACGTCCTTCCGGCAAATGAGTGAAGTAATTGCTATCGTCGATTTATTCACACTCCAACTCGATCCCAGGTCTCACATGGACATTTTTACTCGGCGACCTTTTGATAGATCACCGTGCATATAGTGGTAGGTTACGTGTGTGGGGATCTCAAGGCGAAGGTCGAGCTTACGACAAGTTAGGCCAGCTGACTTTGACTGGAGTGTAGGAAATCCACAGATACCGCATATTTTCATAGAAAAAAATACCACTAAATAACACTAAATCGGGGCTTGCGTCACAGCTTGTTCATCGAATGTCCATATGGTAAGTGGGGATGATATGGCCACGCGGGTGTTATGGCCACCCGTAATACTTTTTAACATCACAAGCGAATGGCGCTGCCGTTTGCACAGTTTTTAGCGTATGTGGATACAATATGATTGCATTGAAAATTATAAGGTTGTATGTACGAGGATCGACACGATATGCCACGTGGCTATATCCATCGTGATTTCCAGGTGATATGGCAAAAACCGTTTTCTTTTTAGTTTGGCATCTGAAACATATGAGGGAGGTAATTGTCTTTCCGTACTTCATGTAGAGAACATAAAACATACTAAGACATATTTTGCGCGGTCGCGCTGTGCTTCTCTAGGCCTAATCGAGTACCATTATTACTATGGCCATATCACCCGTGGTGTCCGGGTGATATGGCCGGGTGATACGGTTAATATGAGTTTGAAGAGCTGCAATTAAACTACGCATCGAAAGTAGTGAAAGTTCTGAGTGAATTACTTTAGTTTGATGTTTCTAGATTGGTTACGACCAAAGTTAAAATTTTTTTTTACGTTAAACCTCCAATTTTCATGTTTTAAAAAATCATGGCCATATCACCCAACTTATCCTATTAGCAAGACAGTTCATGTTGAACAAACGTTCGCGTGTACGAAGTTAAATTTAAATTTAAACACAAACTTCAGTTTACACTTAAGTTTGACGCTGCCCTCGAACTTCACAAAATTTCAATTTTCACGATAATTTCCCCATGTACAACAGGAACTCTGTCTCGTTGTACGTAGATTATTAAATGAACCATTGTTTCTGACAAGGGAAGTGTACCATTAGTTTTAGGAGTTAAAAATAATGCGTATAATGAATACATATATAGGATAACAGTGAGGAATATGGTCCACCCCAGTAGCACTTAAATAGATGATGTATGGACCATATTCACCACTTTTACCCTATGCAGCTCCGGAGCTTTCCCCTATTTCCTGGCTCTCCGTCTGATTTCCAGTGAAAGGACAATAATAGAGACTTCGCTACCTCATACGATAATGGCCTCGGGACCATATATTTTGCTTTTCCATACAGTAGGGTGCCATGAATCATGAAGATGAAGAGAACATAAGGAAGCGAGACAAGGAATGTGAAGGGACGGGAGCGGGAGTGAGAGCCAATGTAGTGCAAGGGGATGGTTACGGTACGGAGAAACAACGAAGGGTCGGGAAGGGTATCCCCTCCACGATACATATAGGCAGGCGGAATACACGGAGTATGCGGGCTGTAAGGGTTTTGGCGCAGAGGGTCGATGTGCCAGACACAGTCAGCCTGGCCTCCGTGAAATTGCATGAGCGTGTGTTAACTCAGGACTACAGTATAGTAGACAAATGGGGGCGGTTGCGAGAAGGGTTCCCATCTAGAACCTTGGGTAGCTGCTGTGCACATACATTGACACTACGTTTCCAGTAGATACGTGTAGATACCTGCGTCTGACGATTGGTCGACCGTCGATGCGAAATCGTGAGCCGCATTCGCCCAAGTTTCTAGGGTATTGGTAGTATAAGCTATGACGACAGCAACGAAGATCTGAGACCCCCGAGACTCGGGACGTTGCTTCTATGTTTCTTGTGCCATATGTTGCGTACCTGATTCGGTGGTGTAACGCCTCATGTAGATTTCATTTCACAAAAATGATCTAATGACACAATTCCTTATATCATTATATCTCAGCTCTTAGGTACCTGCGTTTGACGATTGCCCAAGTTTTGAGGGTATTGGCATTTTATTACTTATGACATTTAAACCTTTTCAATGGCCTTCGTGCGATATTGAAAATGCGACGTTTTTTTAACCATTATGCCACAAGTAGAATATTTTATAAGTATTTGTATGGCAATTGTAGAAAATATTGGCAAGATTCGCCCAAGTTTTGAGGGTATTGGCAGTAGGGTAAAAGTGGGGAATATGGACCGGTCCATATATCATTGATTTACGTGTTAATCGAGGTGGGCCATATTCACCACTTTTACCCTATAAGCTATGACGACAGCAACGAAGATCTCGGACCCCCGAGACTCGGGACGTTGCTTCTATGTTTCTTGTGCCATATGTTGCGGATCTCATTCGGTGGTGTAACGCCTCATGTAGATTTCATTTCACAAAAATGATCTAACGACATAATTCCTTATGTTATTACATCTCAGCTCTTAGGTACCTGCGTCTGACGATTGGTCGACCGTCGATGCGAAATCGTGAGCCGCATTCGCCCAAGTTTTGAGGGTATTGGCAGTAGGGTAAAAGTGGGGAATATGGACCGGTCCATATATCATTCATTTACGTGTTAATCGAGGTGGGCCATATTCACCACTTTTACTCTATAAGCTATGACGACAGCAACGAAGATCTCAGACCCCCGAGACTCGGGACGTTGCTTCTATGTTTCTTGTGCCATATATCGTGTACCTCATTCCGTGGTGTAACGCCTCATGTAGATTCCATTTCACAAAAATGATCTAATAACATAATTCCTTATGTTATTACATCTCAGCTCTTAGGTACCTGCGTCTGACGATTGGTCGACCGTCGATGCGAAATCGTGAGCCGCATTCGACCAAGTTTTGAGGGTATTGGTAGTATAAGCTATGACGACAGCAACGAAGATCTCAGACCCCCGAGACTCGGGACGTTGCTTCTATGTTTCTTGTGCCATATGTTGCGTACCTCATTCCGTGGTGTAACGCCTCATGTAGATTCCATTTCACAAAAATGATCTAATGACATAATTCCTTATATCATTATATCTAGAGATGTGCAGTGATCGTTTCTGACCGTCAGTTTGCGACTATATAGAGGCGGTTTCTGACCGTCACATCTCTCATTACATACATCTCTAATTATATCTCAGCTCTTACGTCCCTGCGTCTGACGATTGGTCGACCGTCGATGCGAAATCGTGTCATTCGATCACCCTCAAAAGAAAAGTAACCAAACCCGACTAAACAAGTAACTAAACATTATCTCGATTATCTCGTCTTTTTGAGAATACTTATGAGTTGTTAGTTTTTAGAGAAACAATTGGTTCTCGGTTGATGTGTTCCATCCGCTTTGATCCTCATTCAATATTTGCAATTATAGTAATTGGTAATAAATTCAAAGGTATACTTGACAAGGGCCGGTCAGCTTCAAAATAATACCGACTTGAATGTTGCTTCAGTCTGCTTATTTTTGTCTTTCGTTCGCGCTCGAGAGAAAAGTAACCAAACCCTAGAGTTTCCGCGCTGTTGGGCAATTTGGAGCGTCAGCTGACAACTGTAGAGAGTAGCGGCTCTACGGAAACAGCGAGTTCGCCCTCTCACTCCCTTCCTCGATCACCACGCGGACGTCGGGCAGAGTGGACGAAGTTATCGAAACGACCTTTCGGGGATTTACAGCTCAGCTGAATTCGACTGGCGAAATCCTGCGAGAACTCTCGCAATCTCTCGCTGCATCTAGACCCCTTCCACCGTTTTCCATCTCCGTCGCTCGGTGGTGCTCTCTTGAATAATGAAGTTCAGGACACCTATTGGATTAAGCGTTCCACATTACCGACACCCTTCATCAAGCTTCCTTCCCGTCGTCCAAAGTTCGGATGAGCATCGACGCTCTCAATGCCCGAGCTTCGATCCGCTCTGCCCGTACCGAACTACAGTGTCGGCACTGCGACTCGCAATTACACACAGATTTCTACCCCGTAGTATAAGTAACTACACATTTATAACAGTCATTGTTATGTACATAGCATGCCAGTGCGAATGAGACTCGAGTATTCTGATGGCTATCACGCCGTCGACTGGGGAATTATTAATAATGAAATTATTATCACGAAACTTCGTATTCCGATTTTACGCAATTATTTTTTGACTGCGTATCACGGATTTGGTGAGCAAATTATTTCAAGGTAGTAAAATATTGCAGTCGTTTGTAACTAAAAAAATGCGCACTCCGAAACTCCCCAGAGGAATTCCAGAGTGCGCATTTATTTAGTTAAAATTACTGAAATTTTTTTACTACCTTGAAATAATTTGCTAACCAAAGCGTATAATGCACAGTAAACGAGCAATTCCGCAAAACCGAAATACGAAGTTTCGAAAAAATAATTTTTGTTAATAAGTGAAAAATTCGTTTGTTATGGTTTGAATATACAAACAAGTCTGCTTATTTCCCATCTAATTAAGAATTCTAGCTTGAACTTTAGTTTGCAAAACTAGAACCGGATGGTGAGATCGAAAAATTGACAGATAAAAAATTGTGGATCTTTGTCGACAATGAGTTGTAAAAAATACAAACCTTTTTTTATGTGTAGAAATGTAATTGCAATGGACAAATTGAGATCACTTTTGTTCCACTTCATCGGCAATAAAATCCACTTCTGTGCATACCAACCCCACCGCAGCAATGATTAACACACGTTTCGTCTGGTCAATAACTTTGACTCGTCGAGCGCGGATTAAATGACTGCGCAATGTGGAAATTATTTGATAAGAGAAAAAAAAACCTGTTATCTCGCGATAACCACTTTAAAGCGTGAACGCATCCGAGTAGCACCGTCGGCCGGATGATTAAGGATTATTTAATATGACTATATATCTATACGTGCGGTCAGACTTCTTTAGCCATTCTTTAGCTCCGATCCAGTCAGGTATAAGGATATTTAATTTCTTATCTCGCCGCCGTTACAAATGAGATTATTTTAATTATTGACGAGGGTATCTTGAATTAGACCTTTTCACTTTTTCGCTCGTGGTCAACTTTCGTCTCTGTTTTTAACGCGCTTCTTCTTTCGTGCGTCCATCGGCCCTTCGATCGTTCTGTAGTGCATGTATTAATTATTTCTCACGAAGCCATGGTTAGTCTCCCATTGAGAATTCCGAGTAATTCACGTGTCAATCTTACGTCCCAAGGCCTATTTCAATCGAGATTCGTCGAGAGCTGACTGGGGGAGCCTGCCTTTTCTCCACTGCTTTTCAATCGCTAATAGCACTCGGCTCTCCGAGTCGGTCCGGCTTTGCGCCTCTATCAATGATCATCCTTGCGTCACAGCCAGATCAGCGAACAAAACGCCGAAGAGCGAACGACCCTGCAGTCCTCCCACTTTCACTGGGTTTCGATTATAGCGTTGTTGATTCATGCGAGTAACTATTATCAGCGCGTTTTGTGTCATACTAGCGGATACGTTCTGAGCTCTTTAAATTTTGTCATTTTATAACTGCGGTAGTTTGCAAATTGATGATTCTGATGATAACGATAGTTAATGATTATGCTAAATATTTTTACTGCGAATTATGACGCAGCATTAATTTCCCCCACTCCCTCCCCCCAACAGCTAAAATCGGTTTTATTATTATTATATTATTGTTATTATTTTTTAAACTAGTTTAAATTTTTAAAAACGTGAAAGGGCGCTTCTCGGTTTCTTTTATTAAAAAAATATCTGTAAAAAAAACGAGAAGGCCCTGGAAGGGGGAAACTCGCCTTCCAGCTTGGGGGGGGGGGGGGGAATATCCACTCAAGTAAACAAACATATCCAGAGTTTTCCAAAATATATGTACAATATATTGTGTGTGATTCGCGTGTATTTGGTTTTTTTTTGGTTCCCTTCTTTTGGTTTTTTTCTTCTTTATTGCAGACTACGGGCAAGACTAAGTTTACAGTAAGTTAAACGAGGATTGTCAATCCCATATGATGATGGTAATTATGCGATGTATTGATTCCGAACGTCGTGATTACCATCATATTAACACACATAGTCAATATTAGTGTTACCCCTCATTTACGTGGTGGATTGGATTTCAGCACAGTTTTGGCTGGTGCGATTACTAAATGTTTGAAATTTGGGTACACTGGTTGGGTTGTTTTGATTTTATTGTATGGTTAGTCGATAGCTGCAGAATTCGCTTCCACAGGCGTATAGTAGCCGAAGCCCGCGGGCACCCTAATTCGAAAGGACAGCATCCAGTGGACTGGTACAACCACGACTAACGGCAACAGCGTGCACTTGCCCAGTTTTCGCGGCGTCGTGGTTCCCCGATAATACGTTTTGGATAGAGCAATCTTTGTCGAGAAACGACGTCGCAAAGCACTACATGGTTGTCCGTACTACAGTCCCTACCGCTATTAGCTAAACACAGGGAACACTTACGTACCCGAATTCGTGTGGAGGAGATGGAGGCAAAAACGGCAGCTCGAATTAAAATAAAAATTGGGGGCAAAACGGGCGTCGAGTCTAAAAATTATCATTTTTTCTTTATTGATTTTTCATGATATGCCGACATCTTTTTTGTATCAATAATAACGCAAGAAAACACAAGAAAATTATCTATAATAATACAATTCTATCTGATCGACTTGTTCGATCAGATAGAATTGTATCGAAAGCCCCCATTTTAAAAAATAAAAAAATTTTTTATGTCAGTTTTTCACATCGTGTGGAGAAAAATGCTGCGCATAGGTACAAACGCAGTATAGCCTTTTTCCCGCACTTGTGCGAGAAAGTGCGAACAATTCGACTTATTATCCGCAATTTTGTTATATAAGGAACATCACAAACCTAAAAATAAGTCGTTTATGAGGAAGGTGGTACTCGTTTTGTCCCCAATAACTGTTTTTAGTCAAGGGGGCGGTTTTGCCCCTGTCCATTTTGCCCCCCTCCCCTACGCGAATATCGTAAGCCTCGAGATAAGAGTTTGATTCACCTGCTTTGCCTGTACATTTATTCATGAGCACTTTAAGATCATATCTGGAATCAATAAAGAAACGAATGAGTTCTCCTGACCAGACATTAACGCGCGCCTGTCCAGTTTTTCTATACAGAGAATACTAGACATATGCCAGATTCAATCTCAGCGACCTCCGACAAGTTTCCACTATCTGATCGCTGATGTCTGAGGACTGTCTTCTGTCGATTATACGAGGATCCTTCAGATCTGTGGACGAGCGATACAAGTTCTGTTTCTCCGAGTCAGCAGGATCCGCAAGGTACAAAGTCCACACCACACTGATAAAAAAATAAGGTTAAATCAACTAAACATTCGGGCAGCGACGTTCAAATTAAATATTTTGTTGATGAAGCTTAAAAATTTGTTAGCTCAACAATTTTTTTGATAATTTCACCGAAATATTTTTGAGGCATTAAAATATTTAGTTCGAGCAACAAAATATTTATTTGAACGTCCCTGGCCGAATTTTTAGTCGATTCAACCGTATTTTTTTGTCAGTGCACGCGCGGAGTTTTTGCTGATCGCCTCGGGTTTGTTATTTTTTCTTCTTCTGATTTTCCATGTTGTCGCTGTAATATTGGATGTCGTTGCGCCGCTCGCGATCGTAACTGCATTATAAAATACCAATAGCGATGAAGTTCGAGACGTTGCAAGTTTGCAACGACTTTATGAGCTGCCGTGCCTCGCATCTTTCATGGGACTTTGGTAAGATAACGAGGTTATAAAATGAGATTTAATTTTTGTCTTCTAATTCGATAAAACCCGGTGCTTTGCAGCCCGGCAGTTTCTGGAAGAAAAATACTTTGTTCATACAGTAAAAAAAATGTTAAGCCAATACGTCTTGCGGAAGTCGTTCGTTTCGTTAAAAAAAAGCGCTGCTTTCCGCGGCCACTGTGTTTAATTTTTTCTTTTTTAGTGGCATCGGAGCCCGGTGCCTTGTAATTCCTGGAGATACTCGTAGAAGAAAGTCTTCTTTACAGAATGAAAAAGTTTTTCAGTCCTTAAACCTTGCGGAAGATATCCGTTTGGCCCAAAAGTTTGTGACGTTCTGACGAAGGTCAAAGCCATTTTTTTTATTTCACAATTGTCAGGTGCTTTATAACTTCTCAGACACAAGCTTCGTGTGTAAAATCCGATTATTTTAATTACCAATGAATTTATTAATTCTGCTAATAGAAGAAATCGAATGTAACGCTTTCTCTGTTTTTTCCAGTTTTTGGAATCGTATGTGATAATGCACGAATAAAACTAAACGCATACGAGTGAAATTATAGTTCTTGGAAGACAGAATAACGGTTAATTAAAAGTTATTAACATATGTAGTATGTGACCGAATATTTCTATGTAACCCAACGTTCGATGTAAAATCAATCAATATTTTCCGGCATGTATGGTCAAAATTTCCTTTCACATGTTTTTCGATTCTGACCCTTTATCAATTTTTTCATCCTTTATCAAGACCCGGTGTTGGACCTAACATTTTGGGAATTAATGCGGTATTCGGCTGACAATGCACGCTGAAACTTACGCACTGTTTATCACGATTTTTACTACGTCGAGCTTACACGACAGTTCGAATGTAATGAAATAAAAATCCTTATTGCTTACGTTACATTGGGTTGCAATCACTCGAGCTACCAATATCGCGAACCCGCTGTTCTGTTTCTCTATACCTTGATACTCATTGAAAGAGATCAATGCCTCAGCTTTGAAGTTTAATTATCGCTTTTTAATTTTTATAAAATTTTAAGTTATCATTTATTATTTTCACATTATTAAAGAATATCGATAATAATCGATAATTCGTAATATAATCAACAACTATAATGAAGCTGACCAAAGTGAATTAAATAAAATTAAATAAATTATCTGAATTTAATAAGAGCCAGGCGAGACAAGTGACATTCCGCTCTGGCAAGAGCTTCTTTTATGGTGATTATAGATCGATTTCATAGTTTTCAGTCGCTTTGTTTTGATAATTTAGCAATTTCGATGTTTACAACACCATTCGTGTCAAACAAATTAATTGGATACATACCGACATTAATTTAAAAAATTTGAAATTTCACTACGTTGCTTCGATGAAAAGTTACAATCCTAATTGATTAAATTTATCGAGATGTTCCTTATGATTTCCAAATTTTTAAACAAAATTAAATTTATCCTCGTTCGAACAAAGCACGTCGTCTGCAGCTCTTCGTTCAACGCATCGCCGTGGGGTGTATGAACTCGCCGTGTCGATTCCATCACCGCCCCGTGACTCCCGAATGTCGCGCGTCCGGCAACCGCGTTGGCCCCGAATTCTCGTCTGCAAACGATGCCAATCGATTTTCTCCAGTAGCTGGCATTTGACGCTAGCTCATCTGGGATCAATGACCCGATAACCATCCGCTTACACAATCGCCCTCTCGTCTGGAAGTGCGTTTCAGCAACGTTCTACACGGGACGATTTCATTTGACACACGGCACAAGAGAACAATCATACAACTACTTAATGTAAATAAATGTGTGTCTCTTGCGATCCTGCGCAATGCAGTGTGTGTAATTACTTAATTCAAACATCCCTGTTGCGATCCTGTGCAATGCAGTGTGTGTAATTACTTAATTCAAACATGCCTGTTTCGATCGTCAATCGCATGCAATTTTTCGAAGGAATGAACGCATAAGATATCATATCGATGGCTTAATATAATAAAGTCATAAGCAGTGTACAAGCAAAGCTTATATGCTTTTTTGAGATTAGATCACTGATATATGCAAAAGATATAGGATAAGTCGCAGAGATGTGGCCATGATTTTTTAAACAATGAAAATTTGAGGTTTTCGCAAGCCAATAATCATACAACTACTTAATGTAAATGTGTGTCTTCGGGACGAAACTCTTGCGATCCTGCGCAATGCAGTGTGTGTAATTGCTTAATTCAAATATCCCCGTTTCGATCGTCAATCGCATAAAACTCTTCGAAGGAGTGAACGCATAAGATATCGTATCGATGGCTTAATATAATAAAGTCATAAGCAGTGTATAAGCATAGCCTATATGCTTTTTTGAGATTTGATCACTGATATATGCGAAAGATATAGGAAAAATCGCGATGATGTGGCCATGATTTTTTAAACAATGAAAATTGGAGGTTTAACGTTAAATAAAACTTAAAATTTTTGTCGTAACCAACTCTAGTAATATCGAACTGAAATAATTCACTCAGAACTTTCGATAATTTTGATGTGTGATTAATTAAGAGTGTGTGTAATTGCTTAATTCAAATATCCCACTTCCGATCGTCAATCGCAAGCAACTCTTCGAACGAATGAATGCATAAGATATCGTATCGATGGCTTAATATAATAAAGTCATAAACAGTATATAAGCATAGCTTATATCCTTTTTTGAGATTAGATCACTGATATATGCGAAATATAGAGGAAAAGTTGCAGTGATATCGCCATGATTTTTTAAACAATGAAAATTGGAGGTTTAGCGTTAAAGAAAACTTAAAATTTTTGTCGTAACCAACTCTAGAATCGAACTGAAGTAATTCACTCAGAACTTTCGATATTTTCGATGCGTGATTTAACTGCAACTCTATAAATAAATATTTGCGATCGGCCATCATAATAATGGTAGTCGATTAGGCTTAGAGAATCATAGAGGGATCGTACAAAATATGTCTTACTATACTTTATGTTGTTCACATGAACTACAAAAAAATAATAAGTACCTGTGTCAAATGTTTCAGATGCCAAACTAAAACGGTTTTACTGGCCATACCACCCGGGAATCGCGAGAGATATGGCCACGTGGCATATCGTACTGACCCTTGCACATACAATCTTATAATTTCCGGTGTTATCATATTATATCCACATATACTAAAAACTGTGCAAACCGCCATTCGTTCGTTACGTTAAAAGATATTACGGGTGCCGATATCACCCTGACTTACCCCACGTCCCAAAAGTGTCAATCATTTAAATCACGTTATCGTAATCACGTTCAAAGATATTATATATAGATACTGTGTAGATTTCACGTTATCGAAAATACGTTAATTAACGATAATCACGTTAAAATATATTTCACGTTCTAGATTTTACGTTTATCGAAATCACGTTACTTAGTGTTCAGAAACGTTTTTTGCCCTCGCTTTTTGATTCAATATCTTGAAATGGATAAGCCATTTCCGATATCGCGACTTGTCGCTGATAACCGTATTAAGGCTATAAACATTTATGATTCATTTTTAATATAAGTTTATTATGTCATGCGGCAATCATTTCTCAAGATATTTCGATAACATTACGGCCAGTTTAAAAAAAATTGCTTCGTCCAACTATGCATTTATAAAGATGTACTCTATAAATTAATGGTTATGGTGGTTATACAGTTCGTCACGTTTACATGGGACAAAACGTGGGCGCGCAACCTCCGCAGCCATGGCTCATGATTGTCTTTATCGCCACTCTTGTATTACGTATAAGAGTTGATGCGAGCTATATACGCGTGTAAAGTATAATACGGACATCGGAAGGGTCACGCGACATTATTATCCAATTAAGCTCATATGAGAAGGAGTTGGACGCCGAGGCTTTCGCATATCGCCAGACAACGTCTTGCGCGACTTCGTCTTGGCTTGTCTCTGAAAAGGCATTGTAGAGAAGCGTTCAACCCAATGCGTAATAAACGAGTGTACGATCATGCATGACGATATATGGATCGTACATGAATCATGTATGGTCTTCCTTATGGGCTGAATGTTGTGACAATATTTTACCGCAGATATATTTTTGCTGGTTCTTCAGCGGGTTTATGACCTTAGACTTTTTCGCGGAAATGTTGAGTCACTGCGGATGTTCGTAATTAATTGCGCGGTTAGAAGTTTGAATATGTAGGCGAATTCGTGTACTTAGAAAAAATTACATGGTAAAAGCAACAATACTGACTTTTTACGATAAAATTTTATAGTTACGACAATGAAAAAAATCATGATTGCAACCGTAATTATAATTTAAGCAATTAAATATATGCCATCAGATACTATCTATATAGATGATTCGCATAGAAGAAAGTATTTAGCGAACTTTGAGTTCCCCGCAAGCCTTGAGCTTGCAGAGGTAGATGTTGTGAAGAAGCTATTTAAAAAAATATTTTCGCATCTTGTACGGATCGCGTGTTCACCCTATCTGAGTAATGTCCACGTCATTATTATCCATATATAAAGTTTATTATAAGGCTATCATTATTATAGCCATTTTTTAATAGGTTGTAAAAACCCGAACAAAATAAAATGACTTCTACTACACAGTAAAAAATAATTTCGTAAAGTCGGAATGCGTAATTTCGTAAAAATAATTTTGTTAAATAAGTGACAAACGAGTTTGTCACTTAGTCAATAAAATTATTTCTTTATTTAATTAAAAATAACTTATTAAAATTAAAATTAACTTATTTAACAAAATTATTTGAATATACAAAGCTGTCCTTTTATTTCTTGTGTCATTGATAATTTTAGTGTCTACTTTTGTTTGTCAAACTACAAAATTAACAAACAAAAAATTGCGGACGTTTACGGACAATAAGTTGTTGTAAAAGGTACAAAGTTTTTATTACTGTGTACCTATATATATATATTACTGTGTATCTATATAGACATTCCCCCTGACAAGTATTGATTACAGTAGGAAATACTATCCACTTTCTTAGTGCAAATTGCGCGTACTAATTCTCGACAATTGTTATTTGTTTTCAGATTGCGGTCGAAGTGGTGGTCGAATGGAAGGACATTACTCTTTCTCTACTGTTTTATTATGACGAGATGTACGTCAGCGAACATCGTCGGTTCGCTCGTTCTCGGAAGTTCCTTCTCAAACTCGTCGATCCCATCGTCGTCATCGTCGTCGTCGACTTACAGGCCCGCGGCAACGACACAAATAGTATATCAGAGATTCGCTATCGAACCGATGGATCAGACGGCGGTTATCGGCAGTCGGGTCACGCTTCCCTGTCGAGTTCTCGATCAAAAAGGACCGATTCAGTGGACGAAGGACGACTTTGGTCTCGGGGCCGTGAGGAACCTCACTGGATACGAACGCTATGCCATGATCGGAAGTGATGAGGAAGGTAAGTGATTTGATGGCACGGTAGATCGAAGACGTGAGATAGGGAGACCCGCCTCTCCCCGACGCCTCGATTGCCGCCACCTGGGCTCTTCCATGGTTTTACCTCGCTGCCATTCCACCTCCAATTTCTCGTTATCTATTTTTCACCTATTTTCCCGGTAAACTCGCGCTCCGAGCGTCCTCCGCAGTTTCTCACGCCACTTGTCCTCACATACAAGGACACGTTCCCCACATGTGCCAAAAAAATCGAAATACCTATACGTACACGTACGCACGTCGGTACATTTGTCAATATCCCGTAGAAAGCTCCATATATTTTACAAGTAGAGTGGAAGCACCGGCGGTCGTCGAAGCTTCGGTGATATATTTCTCGCAAGCCAAGTGCAAAATCTCTCCGCCGAATTCTGACGTGCAGGCCGGGTCGTATGCGGTTTCGCGTGTGTATGGTCGTGTGTGTATCGCGTATCCTAGGAGCTATCTTCCGTGGATGATTGCCAGAAGCAATTCGAGAAAGGGTAGCGGCGAATGGAAGCTCGATGCTGGGACGTGCAGAGTCTCCGGACCGTTCCGGGAGTACGCAATCGGGACGGTGTACGGCTCAGTAGATACGAAGCTTAATGCATTGGTTGAACCGCGAACGATGGGATATTGAAGTTTCCGAGGATCTATGGGAGAGGCAGTTCGTGAATCGGGAAATTTAGACACACATTTTATTCCGTACCCTGGGTCCATGGTCAAACAGCCGGGTTCCTCATAAAGCGCAAATATTTTGGGAGCATATTTCGATTTACCAAAGCCTCGGGCGTCCCCCTGTGAACGTTGCAATCGTGCATATGCTAGGTGCTTACTATCCGCCTGTTTGTACGGTTGGCGCACTCGAAAATAAACTGGGAGTTGGATAATCAACTTTCGTGAATATTGAGTTTGGAAATTTTCCAGAAACGGTATTCGTTATTGTCGCTAAAAATTGGGACACTCGAGTCAAAGCAATAAAGAATCGACTAATGCATTTTATTATTATAATATTTATATAATATATGTAAATTAAATAATTTATATATGTAGGGTAAAAGTGGTGAATATGGCCCACCTCGATTAACACGTAAATCAATGATATGTGGACCGGGCCATATTTCCCACTTTTACCCTAATATTATTTTATAATAATAAAATGCATTAGTCGATTCTTTATTGTTTTGACTCGAGAGTCCCTAATTTTTTGCGACAATAACGAATGCCGCTTATGGAACATTTGCAAATTTAATATTCATGAAAATAGACACACATTTTATTCTGTACTTAGGTCCATGGTCAAACAGCCGGGTTCCTCATAAACCGCAAATATTTTGTAAGCATATTTCGATGTACCAAATCCTCGGGCGTCCTGTGAACGTTGCAATCGTGCATATGCTAGCTGCTTATTATCCGCCTGTTTGTACGGTTGGCGTACTCTACAGTAAACTGGGAGTTGGATAATCAACTTTCGTGAAGATTGAGTTTGCAAATTTTCCAGAAGCGGTATTCGTTATAGTCGCTAAAAATTAGGGACACTCGAGTCAAAGCAATAAAGAATCGACTAATGCATTTTATTACTATAATATTTATATAATATATGTAAATTAAATAATTTATATACATAATATTATTATAATAAAATGCATTAGTCGATTCTAGAAGAGTAGTACATATAAAACTCACCCGTGTGTAGGTTTGAACTCCGTTGGGAACAGCGGGGCAAAATGGGACAGTGGGGCAAAACTCAATTTTCCAATAATTTTTGTATGCCAAATTTTGTCCCAACGATACATCCGGATTTTCAAACCCGTTTTGCCCAACTGTCCCATTTTGCCCCGCTCTCCTCTACATTTGACGACCTCTCGAGCAAGGCACTAAACTTTCAGTTCGCCACTCGACCTTTAATTGATGATTTTTTACCGAATACCATCAGATTCCATGTGTGCATATTTGTTGCAATTTATTTTCAACATGTTATTAATATTTCGATTTTACTTCATACAAGTCTATTGGTCGATCATTTCCATCGCGTGATATAACACGTCGATCCATTGTCGTCAAAGGATTTAATCGACGTGCGAACTAAGAGGGGCGGATGCCAACGGGCTTCAATGTTAGCTGACGTTTCGGAAAGCACGTGTTGGCGACGCCCCGACGTGCTATCGGTCCCTGGCAGAAGCAACAGCTGCACGCGGCCCGACCGTTTCATCACACGCGAACGAGATGTTCCGCTCTCGTGCCGAGAGCATAGTCGACAATTTCATAAAACGCTTACATGATCGGTCCGCTACCGATTCGATTCGCCAAAAATTGTTTCGCAACTGCCAATCGCAAAAGTTGACTTTTACATGATGAACGAACAAATTAACCCTTCGAGTACCGGGAACTTTTTGCCGATCGCAAACGACCTACACCCAGAAAAAAATGTATTTGACGATCACCGTTTATATGGTTTAAGTAAAATATTTATTTGATTTAAATAAATATTATTTATTTAAATATAAATAAATAATATTTATTTAAATATAAATAAATAATATTTATTTAAATATAAATAAATAATATTTATTTAAATATAAATAAATAATATTTATTTAAATATAAATAAATAATATTTATTTAAATATAA
Source organism: Ichneumon xanthorius (assembly GCA_917499995.1). Taxonomy (NCBI): domain Eukaryota; kingdom Metazoa; phylum Arthropoda; class Insecta; order Hymenoptera; family Ichneumonidae; genus Ichneumon; species Ichneumon xanthorius. The sequence goes on along the minus strand of OU824205.1, from coordinate 9,401,173 downwards.
ATAAATAATATTTATTTTTGATTGATTGATTGATTTTATTTCTGAACGGATTGCTCCTCTACAAAAAATACACAAATTTGTTTCAAAAGCTGATATCTAGTCGCAAACTTTTGGCTTTAACGAATCTTATTTACATCAATCTTAGAACTCTAAACATACACTAACAATGAGACTTGACTATAGCTATGCCAGTGATCCGACCCCTCCCCTTTGTAAGCTCACTATTGAAATTTCAATATACATTTCTTTGCTGCTCTGATAAATATCTCATATGGCTGCCCTGTGAATCCGAGCGCCGAATATTTATTTCCCGTGCTCATCATTTTCTTAAATCATTTATTTAAATCAAATAATTATTTTACTTAAACCAAGTAAACCGTGGTCGTCAAATAAAATATTCCAAGGCAAAATAGTTCATATATATATATAATATTTAAATATCAGAGACTTTAAGCATAAAAAAACAATTAAAGAATTCGACTAAAATGCATTATTACCTGGCTGAAGGACCTCGTTCAGTAGCCAATTGTCGCCTGCAGGTCAAGAAACCACGCACATACGCCCAATACGCCCAAACCAAGTATTACTGAGGCTAATAAAGCGCATTCACTACCACTCTTATCAGAATATTTCGACCATGTGTTTAAAAAAAAATTACATTTCGGCGAGACGTTCGAGCATCGAACTCGATCGTGAATCAAAGTGAGTTTGCACACTGAAAAAAATATCATGGACTCAAGTAAAATTTGATTGCGGGTTGCCAAAGGAAAAAAATATTAGGGTAAAAGTGGGGAATATGGCCCGGTCCATATATCATTGATTTACGTGTTAATCGAGGTGGGCCATATTCACCACTTTTACCCTATTTCAATTCTATTTTTAATTCTAACAATTCCATACGGTATTGAAACGATAACACGTCACCTTGACAGTCTTGCCGTCGTTGTTTCAATATCATATGGAATCGTAAGAATTGAAAGTAGAATCGGAATAACAATTTTTTTCGTTGGCAGCCCGCAAGCAATTTTTTTGTCAGTGCAGTACTCTAACCAATCTCCCATTACCGGAGCGAGTGTCGCAGAAGTTAACAGGCCCGACACTGTCGTTACCGAGGACGAGCATTTCGTTCCTTCGTCGTACAGTTAATCGTTTTGATAATTGAATATTCGACACTTGGGCCGCTTTCGCGTCCTTCCTCACCGTCAACAATTCCCATCGGAATAAATAAACGTTCGTGTGCAGCGCAGACGGGGGCGTCTATTTCGATAGTAAATTCATAGGATGCCGATAGCAGAGCCGTGGCCTCTACGTTCTCTATCCTAACAGGCAAGTGCCGTCGGGAAATCCCGTCCCTTTCCATTCCGTTTTCTCGCTCCCGCTCACACTAACCGTCCCTGGCCAGGCCCCGATATATTATGGATGTATGTATAGGCGCGTATATCTATAGGTATAGATAGCACTAACAGAAACAGGCGGATGTATGACGGGTCCTCGGGTAATAGCCTCCATAACTCGTTCGCGAAATTAGTAACGGCTAGGCCCGCTACAGCTCCGGCGATGCGAGTAGATCGACGGTGAGGATGCATAGGATGTGCAGGTACGAGAAGAGACGGGGCGAGAAACGCGTGTGCTAACTTTCCCTCGATCATGTAGCAATGCGGGCGTTCACATGACCAGCCGCCTGGCAGCGCAAGCCCTTCGAGCCCGCGAAGTATGGGGAATCCAGTAGCAATGATGGCAGCAACAAGCTTGCCGGAACCTGACATATTAATCGAGTCTGTAAATTGCAGGACCGCTTATATACAGGCGGATCTATATTTTCTGTCCCCAAGCCCCTATGCACATTGGGTTATGACGGTAATTATTCTGGCTGCTTCTCACGCGGGAGTAGATAGTGCCGGGTATAGATATAAATGATGGCAGAGAGGCATGAAACAATGAGGGCAGACGTACGGAATCTACGGAGCGGAGTCGAAAGGTACTCGCTTTTAGAAAATCGAAACACCTGCGCGATATGTTTATTCAAATAGTAGAGTACATGTGACGTGGTAGCGTTGCAGAGTAAAGTCTCTAATCGGGGTGCCGAATGCGCCCTATTTAGGTTTACTTGGGTTGGTAAATTTATCTCGATACCTGGTTTTTCGGGATATGTTGCTCGATGTCGTAATGGGATCGAAGATATCAAGTAAGAGATGTTCAGTTTTGTTGGACTTCCTGCTGGATATCTAGAAAAAAGAGGCAGCGGTGATGGACAGTGTTCATTAGAACACGATCAAGTTTCCAGAAGATCGAACCACCTGCGCGATACGCTTATTCAAATAGTTGCCTACATGTGACGTGGTAGCGTTGCAGAGTAAAGTCTCTATTGGGGTGCCAAATGCGCCCTGTCTAGGTTTCCTTAGGTTGGTTAATTTATCTTGATACCTGCACTGCTCATCATTGATGCCTCTAAAAAAACGAGGCAGCAATGATGGGCAGTGCACATTAGAAGACCATCTAGTTTCACAGTCAAGTTGTCAATGAGTTATCGCCTTTTTTCTTGATGGCATTTGAAGTTAAACATATTATGAGAGTGATGACTCATGATCTGATTGTGCTTGGCGCTATTCAGTAAGCGTTCCTTATTTCTGAGAGAGAGAAAACCAAGTTGTACGATGTACGATGTACAACGGATTGTTCGAATAGTATATTTAATTGTGAAAAAATTATTCGACAGGTGACTTTTCCCTACACATTTACCCGGTTGAGCTGGAGGATGACGGGAAATATCAATGTCAAGCATCACCGACGAACGACGGCCAACCAGGCCTGCGATCAAGATTCGCGAAGCTGAGTGTTCTCGTGCCACCACAGAAGCCCAAAATACTACAAGGCGATTTTCTCGTCACGACAGAGGATCGGGAACTCGTTATCGAGTGTACGAGCATTGGAGGAAAACCAGCCGCTGATGTAAGTAAAATTGTATTTTAAACGTATAATCGGATTGACCTACCCTACCCTAGTAGTCATTTCTGTGCGTTTGTTTGAGGCTTTGTCACGGCTATATCAAGCCTGGTCCGGACCTCATCAGGGTCCGATATAAAGCTCTAAAATTTCTACCAGGGGCAGAAATAAATCACCAAAAAAATGTCTTATCAAGCTGAGCATCTGGTCGAGTCGATTTCAAGAGTACGGGTTGTGTATCACTTTATGTTTGAATAGATGGATTTATACATTTATATATAGTATACATTTATATATAGTATACATTTATATATAGTATACATTTATATATAGTATACATTTATATATAGTATACATTTATATATAGTATTTATATATGTATATCCTTACGTTAGTAGATAGTTATTATTATTCTTGTTATTGATGCTCAGGGCCAACATGTCTTCAGGGCAGAATTGTCAATTGAAGATACAATAAACTTTAAAGTTCAAATGGCGAGTCGTGAGCATGAACTCAGATACAAGTGCAAGATTAAAAACGTGACGCTTTTTCTCGGTCGAATTTGCGCGCTTCCCAGGTAGCAAAAAGACATCTGGTATGAAAAAGTCATCTAAATGGGTTACACATGTCCGACCCGATGGTAACTATAAGCTACGTCCAAAAGTTAACTTTTGAACGTAGGATAGCTTATAGTCACCATCCGGACGGACATATGTAACTCGTTTAGATGACTTTTTCATACCACATGTCTTTTCCTACCATTTATGGTATCGTACCTTTCATCTTAAGTCTAAGTGAACATAAGCACAAAACTAACGTGTACGCTCACGATTGCTCACTCGGCTGAAAAAAAACTTTACACCAAAAAGATAAATTTCAGAAATAAAAACAGAGAAATGAGTAAAGTAAGTTTTGGCCTATGCGTCTCCCTTGTACGAATTGTACGACTAGCCAGTCGCACAGTTCGTACAAGCTATACGTTTTTGTCCAAACCTCTTCCTCGCAGGACATCCTCCGGCGGGTTACGCCACTTGTTTTTGTGTCGTGCTCCTTTTTCCTCTCATCCTCCGGCCTCGCGGAATTCTGAGCCACATCTTCCAACATCGCCAATGGAGGGATGCTTGAGCGCATGTTTCATCCATTCCTCATTCCGACTCTGCTAGTTTCCGTCTCTCCCGTTCACGAGTCTCCACTTGCTTTGAACTTACTTTGCTGTGTACTACACGACTGTGCCATTTAAACCTCAGTATCTTTAATCCCCCGGTTGCCTGGTACAATTTTCCACGAGAACCGAGCTCAATTTCTCGTGGCGCGTTCCAATTTAGATCCAGGCCGTTATTTAGAGATGCCCATGGTTATTATAATTTATGTGAGCCGTTATGCAGCATCACATTTTTTACATTCGAGATACAACCTTATCTCGCTATTGAGTGTGGCAAAGTTATTTGCCGAATGTCTGTAAAGAGTGTGAGTTTGCTAGCGGCGATTCATTTATAACGTTCATCCCCGATGCGGCGAAATAATTCTATCCAGTATTTTCATGTTCCTCGTATGGCTTCTTCCGTGAAGCTCTATTATGCAAATCTCGTTCGCGATACCGATGAAAGATAAATAATACTTCGTATCTCGTCTCTCACGATATTTCCATACCTCTCACCGGCGGAACTCGGAAGTAAAATTATTATGCAAATGGTCGATTACTGGTATACAGCGGATATTAGGTTGGAATTAAATATTATAACAGCTCTATATTCCACCATCCTCTCTTTCCCTCGAGGCTTGTTTTTTTTATTCAACTATTTTCCCAGGTCCATGAATTCGAGTAATCGTGAGAAATTGAAACCCCGATGACGAATATCTATCATGTGTTACATGTGCGAAAGAGCTTGCTCAAATAGGGGGCTTTTGATTCATCGTTCACGCGTGTCCTTCCTACCTGTTTTTCTTGTTTTCTTTTCGTGTGACTGGTGAAGTTTCCAGATGTCGTATGAAGCCGACCGAATAATAAACGGTACTGAGCGGGGACGAGCATCAGTGCGAAAAGCTGCTCATGGTGGAGCACGAAACTGCCTCATGGAACGCCAGCATGAGCATCAACAGTAGGGACTACCAATAACATTCTACACTTAGAGCAGGCTCGAGTAAATATGACCGTTGAGAGACATCACCATAGCACATAGTAGTAAGGAACTAGGGCGCCACTTATGACAGGAAGTACGGTATTTATAACGATTTTTCGAGGATATTCTGGTAAAAATGCTTGGGAAATCTGAGATTACCATGAGCTATGGTAGGCACCGACAACGATGGATGCGCGGTTGGTGCACGGCTTCTGTGGTCTACAGAATCAAACAGAATCGTTCGCGGTCACTACTTGAATGCGGTGCACTTACTGGCGCATTGGAGCCGTCGAAGGGGAGGTCGAACTCTGTGGATTGTGTTCGTACTCAAAGTATCGAATGTGAACATCAAGCCCCAGTTGGACAGACCCGCCGCATCGGCGCAGGTTTTCTGCACTTTCCCTGCGCCTTCGTGCAAATGCGATACAGTATTGAGGGTGATAGCGGCTGCATCCGCGAACTTTACTTATGAATTCAACAAATTGATGAGAACAGCGGCTAGATGGCTCACAGAAAGCTAAAATTTTGAAAAAAGGCTTTACGGGGAAAAAGAGCTACGGTAACTTTTCTTAGACAATCGATAGTTTTTATTAGGGTAAAAGTGGTGAATATGGCCCACCTCGATTAACACGTAAATCAATTATATATGGACCGGGCCATATTCCCCACTTTTACCCTAGATCTTCTCTCAGTGTCTAAATCCTTGGCAATCTATGCAACGAGTACGGGTGCTTGCTCGTGGAACTTCATATTCGCTAGGCTACCCATGACTTCGATTCTTTACGGGACCGTTCGGTGTCATCAGAACGGTCCGATCTGTCGGTCTTTTGAGCGCAGAGATATCAAATTATCGCGGTATATTATTATATCGGCTCTTAATTTGTTATGTTACATTCACAACAAATTAAGAGTAAAGATAAATAAATTAAGAGTAAGAGCCGTTATAACAAATATACATAACAAACAGTCACTATGTTTCAGTATTCACTAATTCTGTATCTTGTGCAATGTTCGTATGTCTTTGGATGAGTTCGTTTAATTTCCAAAGCACACAATCCTCATCTTGACTTTAGTGTAAAGTTTCGCTCATGGACATTTATCAAGTAGGTTGGAGTGTGTGTATACAAACATTTCGTGTACAGTCCCTCTCAAACGGTAAGACACACCGAACGGTGTCATTCCCAATCTGTCGACGCTCCAACCTACTCCAAACTCTGCCTCCAGGCTGCCTCCGATTTCGCTCTTCGGTTCAGACTTCACTCGTACAACGCGGCCACTTCAAATCAGGCAATCAATCATCGCACGCCAAGCCGCCCGAAACGTGCTCGCTTACTCGTTCTTCGTCTCTCACACTCTGACGCTTATTTCAGACGTGTCATTCACTCTGGTATTGGTAACACAGTCCTATAGTGTGTCTGTTGAGATAGAAAATCCACCAAAAAAATCGCGATTACTCATCGATGAATGCATTTTTTGCGGGACAAATCAACGATTGATCATATTTCGGGCAGGAAGAAGAGCAGTGAAATCCTGTCAGATTCATCATAGACGATATCTGTGTAAGCAGTTTTAAGTATTATTGTGTTGAGTTACTAATTACACCGAGGCATTTTTTTTCCCTTACAATTTTCTTTTTTTTCGAAATCCCCGGCTTTTAAAACGTTCATGTTTATTAAACGTCGGTTCTGAAAGATCGTTAACACCCCGTAACGGGTATCAAAGGTGGCTTCTGGCATCATAAATAACGAAATCTCTTTGAAAATTGTCAAAGGTTTGGTCTCATAGCGGGAGAAAAAGGTAACTGAGTTTCTGAGGTACGTGAATGGCTAGTGCGACTAATAAAAAAGCATGAACAAGGAAAAAAACGAAACATTTCGTAAACATAAATACGCCAAGGATAGCCACGTTGATGGTTGAAAGAATTAAAAAAAAATTAAGTTATTTAAATCATTCCGCGTGAGCACGTCCGTGCGGTGTTTCACACGCCATTCGCACCGTACCAATAACACGCCGAGGTAAATGATAAATTTGATATAATGACAAATACAATCGACGTATGATGTAGTCAACAATATGCGAATGAATTTTTTTAAATATAATGTATACACAATTGTTATATTTGAACTGTACTCCATCATTACTCATTCGTCACCCTTTCTGTTTATTATAGGTCCAAAATGTAAATAATCTGGTAAAAGCTTATGGTTATATCACCATCAAATCATTATTATTGTCAGACATCCTGTACTGAAATGGATCACCACTCATATCTACATTCGAATTTTCACCAATAATTACCATATATTGTAATTATTGGTGAAAATTCGCGCTTGCGTACACGCAAGCGCGAATGAGTTATTACGGCCTACCGAGCAGCGATATCCTCCCCTTTAAGCGGATGCTGAAATTTCGTCTACTCCATTAATATCTTAAAACCTATTAAGACTGTGTCCTGGTTTAGAGGACTGAAAAAAAGGTGACATTGGGCGGATTTCTTTTTAATTTAGCGAGAAAAAAACGAAGCTTCTTAAACCTTTCAGTGTATATTGACATACAAATGAAATGGAAAAAAAATATCACAAAATTGTCGCTAAATGGCGGAGTTATTAGCTGACGATCGAAGTGCTGGAGTCTCAATTGACGGGAACAATGGAGTGCGCAATTCTTGTCTGAAACGTAAAAACTTTTATGATAAATTTTTTCCTTCTACTTTTCAAAGGTGTCTCAAAATATACTTAAAGGTTTAAGAATCATCCTTGTTTCTCTCTCTATAAAAATAAATAGCCGAAAATCACAATGTTTTAGTCCTCTAAAGCAAGACATGACCTAATAGATTTTAAGTTATCAATAGTATCGAGCTTGGTATCTCGCCCGGTATCTTGCTCGGTATCTTGCCCGGTATCTTGCTCGGTATCTTGCCCGGTATCTTGCTCGGTATCTTGCTCGGTATTTTGCCCGGTATCTCCCTCGGTATTTTGCCCGGTATCTTGCTCGCTATCATGCTCGATATCTTGTTCGGTATCTTGCCCAGTATCTTACTCGGTATCAAGATCAGTACCTTCGGTATCTTGTCGTCGATTCCGCCGGTGACTCCAGCACTGCACTATACCACACAATTGTACAGGAGTAGTGGTCAGCATCGACGACGCTGCAGATATGTAAATTCACCGTTCACCGTCGAGAACGTGCAACGAAAGCATTTTTATATATGTATGTATATATTGTGTTAGGTGTTGCTCTGCCGCATCGAGTATGCCCGATTTGCCAAAGCTATTTAAACTTGGCGTAAATTGGAAAATATCGGTTTGCGCAGTGGACAGTAGTAAATTGTCCGACAGGTTTACTCGTGCGACCGGGGGGCATAAAGAGCGCTGCAGGCCAACACTATGCGCCTATAAGGTACAATAGTTTCTGTTCCATTGAACCCAAAGGTCATTTATAAAATATATAGTAGTATGCTTGTCGTACCATAATCTCATATGTATTTACATTTCGCTCATAGCCAAATGTGAACACATACAGTTACTATTTATATGAACGCATGTGGCGCCTGCGTAGGCATATGTATACATATATGCCTATTTACATATATGCAAGCCACATCTGAAAGGGGAAATCATGCGACGTATCCTCCCCTTCCCTCGTTTGCCACGTGCATGCAGTGTCTGGTATTCGCGATACGGTAACGGACACCGTTAATGCGATACAACTACCGATAGTCCCAGGGAGCTAATGACAGGCTCATGGTCCGCCACGACTCCAAGTTTGCTCTCCGTGTGTTTCAAGTATCGAGTAAAGCTTATCGATTGGCCGTGTTCTGCCGGTGGTTCTCGTGTTGGGCTAGATGAGTCTGAACGTACCTGGATCAGAGTCCACTTTACCCATATTATTAGGGTTTACATTACTAAGTGTTGCTTATTTGTGGATTCGGCAGTACGTCGTTTCTACACCGCCAACTCTCGGAATAGCCAACTCTCGGAATCGCCAACTCTCGGAATCGCCAACTCTCGGAATCGCCAACTCTCGGAATCGCCAACTCTCGGAATCGCCAACTCTCGGAATCGCCAACTCTCGGAATCGCCAACTCTCGGAATCGCCAACTCTCGGAATCTGCACGTGGTTCGACTGTGCACAACCGCGACAGTACACAATGCTCGACGCTACACAGACCTATCTGAATATATGCTGAAATTCTCCACAAGTACATTTTTGTGCTCTAGCTCTGAACAGCAAAACTTTCAGGCGTTAAATTTGGGATACTAAGGTTCTACTGAGGTAAAACTCTTCACGGCAAAACTCTACACGAGTCTCTCTACTCTACACAAGTAAAATATCAGACAGGAAAATTCAATACATCGAATATTCTCCCCAGAAGTTTTCTAAGCGCACTCAATTCGACACGACGAAATTCTACACATGGACGACTCTCCATGACATAACATACACAGCTGAGACGATTTTTTCACCGACTCTACGCATTCAGCAAATCACACACCCAGTTAATGTGCACCGATAAACTACCGATGACGGTCATTGTTATTACTTGTCTAGAGTCGAGCTGTCTCTCATTTGACACGTCAACAGTTTTGCCGTGAAGTGTTTTATCTAAGTAGAGTCTTCGTATCTTAAATTTAACGCGTATACAGTTTTGCTGTGCAGAGTTGGAGCAAAAAAATAATATATACTTGTGTAGAGTTTCAACATGTGTACAGATAGATTTGCATAGTCTCGCATCGTCTACCATCGCGGTTGTGCACAGTCGAGCCACTCGTAGAGTTGGTGGTGCAAAGTCGGCGATGCGTAGAGTCGGGCTCTGTAGAATCGACGTATTGCCCCAACTTCTGTCTACGCTACTGTCTAAAGTACTATACAAAGTTTAACTTTACGAGAAGGCTAAACCGCCGCACGCGAGACTGAGAAAAACAATTAAAAGTATCCTGAAAATTGCAAATTTGCACACGCCTTCCTCCTAATATTTTTTTATCGACAAAGTTTTTTCTGTATTTTTTTTACTTTCTCGGAAATAAACATTAACAAATGTTTTCATTCGAGAAGAATGTTCAGAAATTCTTCTCGAAACGAAACGTAATTTGGGGTTTTGTCAACTGATAAAAAATCCTGGTCATTCCATTCTCGCGACTTTGACAAAGTATTTCTTTCATCGGCCGCTGCTTACACACTTTTTAATAATTGTGTAGCACGCGAATTTATCTTACTAAAATGGAACTCATGGCAATACACTATAGCGGAGCTGGACTTTCCGTTTTCTTCGCCTTACCTTTAGGCAGCAATGTGTCGTGAATAATATCGTGCTCGAAAGAATGAAACGTATTAAATGACTGAAATCTGCAACAAGTCGCGTTGGCAGTATCTTGGTCTTATTACTATACCGTACCGGCACGTGGCGGGCATGAATCAGGCGATAGAGCCAACGGAAGTATTCGAAACAGCAGGAGAATTAACTTCCCCGACCTTTACTGCCTTCCTCTTCTTTAATTTAATTCCGACTTCGTTGGAATTGTTATTTTTATTATTGCGTTGACGATCTTTAAGAAAAAAAAAACGATACTAAACGAAATTTAATAAACATCCACAGTGCAGCACTGATTTCCTTTCTTCTTTAATTTAATCCCGAGTTTATTGGGATTATTATTTTTATTATTCTGTTGATAGCACCAGCGATTCTTATTTTAATAAAATAAAATTCAAATAAATAAAATAATAAAGTAGTTAGCCATAGAATCAAGTATTCCTTCTTAATGTATGACAATACTGATATAATATTAAGAAATAAGGAACGAAATTTAATAAACGTCCATAGTGCGCTACTGATTTTTACCAATTAAATCTTAAAGAATCAAGTTTTTAGGAGTTATTAAAATCTATAATAATAATTTTCAATTCTGTTTCGGAACGGCATTTCAACTGCATGTTAGTGGTCGGCCCAGAGGCATTATGATGCGTACCCCTGAATCGTTCAAGATTCTGTAAAGAGCAATTTTAAAAAATGGGTCAGCACAGATTTGCGACTGTGATGTTTAACTCCTCTGTTTTCTTCCAATATAAATGCTAAATCTTTTCACAATTCAATTTGGATCCTGCATGCAAATTTCGCCGCAGTCATCGGAGATATTCATCATTGATATGCATATTTATAGGTGATACGTGGGTGAATTGAAAAATCTCAGTAATATATTCCTAGTATCAGTCACTCAGCATTTGTCCATTCATCGATATTTCACGAATGAATAATAGATTGAACCGTAATCTTAGAACTATACGGAGCGCCTCTACTTTGCAGGTAATCTAAGACAGATCTCTCGTTGCACTCTTTACTGAGGCTAAGCACTAAAGCTAGCACTAAAGCTTCCTTAATGCAAATGTGCCACCGTTCCGAGGATTAGCTCCGACTTTCTACATAAATAGAAGTGATCAAGCCGATTTTTTTTAAGTTTCAAGATAAGGTTTCAATTTTTTCCACTGCTTCCAAATGCAAATGAGATTCAATTGAACTCATTAAGTTGAGATTTCCCGATTCCTGATTCTTGATTTCTTAGAGTTATATTTTATTTATATTTTATTTATATTTTATTTAGATTTTCAAAACCGCCGAATTTGAATTATCCTGATCCATGAGTTCACACAATTGTTGACATTTTTCGCAGCGTTCGGGCGATTTAATCCGGGGGAACATAGCATATAGCAGAAATGACGATCGTTGACACCGCCTGGGCTGCTCTGAGGATGTACTCAGATATTCAAAGTTGCGGAATATATTCTGCTTGCTTATCTGCGAACGATTATAAAATTATAATTTTATAATACTATAGTATTAAGGTGCATCCGCATTTACAATCATACCGCGTAACTAAAATCAAAAGCTATGATTAAAACAACGCGATATCTTCGACAACAGAATATAAAGCTATGTTTAAATTCTATATTTTTAATTTTGTTTTCTTGTTAATTGATAATCAGAAAATATTGGTTAATGTCCCCCATCTTTAGAATTCACCCGGAAAATGTTGCTGCATTGCATCCAACGACCTTCGTCGTTGGCAATAAATATATATTTTTTAATATCCTTAACACATACTTAAGTTAAGATAAGGAACGAGGAAATATGACCGAAATAGGAGGTCAAATAAACCACACATTGTGGTGAACGATTCTGTCGGTCTTTAACGCTGGATGTTTAATTATTTTGCAGATAACTTGGATCGACGGATTGGGTAGTGTGCTGCACAACGGGATCGAGAAATTCGAAGAGCCATTTGACGGTGGTCCATTGATAACAGTGAGATCGGTGCTGAGGGTTATGCCGCGCAAGGAACACGACAACACCACCTTCACTTGCCAGAGTCAGAATGCGGCTGATCGCACGCCACAAAATGCCAAGCTTCGTGTCGAGGTCGGTGAAATGCTATCACGCTATCTTCCACCGTTGTGCATAGTATATGTCTAATATGTACGTTGTGTAATCAGCGTATACATTTTCCACACCCCGAGTTCCTATACTCATACTTGGGTAATGTACTAATTTCGTACCTTCGGCGCGGGCGTCGAAATTCCGAAGATTAGTACGTTCATTCAGAGCAGCATGCGAAAATATTTGTAGTGGCGAACTGTTCGTTTCTCATTCTGTAGAATTTATGTAGGAAAGGAAAGCATTGTAATCCAGTCCACAAAAACATGTTTTGCATGTCCCAGAATACCAGAAAGCATATTTCTGTTTCTGTCTGTCTGTCTGTAAGTGTGTGGGTCGGTCTCGTCCGAAAACACAATAACTTTTAGACGAGACTTTGCATCACAGCGAAACGTGATGTGTCTGCCACATGTAAAATGTAGTTCTGGCATTGAATTTCAAATGAATGTATTCATCCTTTTTCGAGCTGTAGCATTAATTAAAACAAGTATGATTTTTTGAAATGTAACTAATTAGTGGTACAGTATACTGTACCTCCATTTTCTTGCAAGTCACTCGGAATCTGATAAAAATAATCCATTGTTTGTAAACAATGTGCATCGAGTGAAATATTAATCTTGCCGCAAGAGAGACAAAAAAAGTGCGAAAAAAATTATCACAGAGTGAGAAATATTAATATAGATTCGACAAGTAATATACTTATAATTAGTCATACCTGGTTTTAATTTTGCAAAATCGGGTTAACGGATCAAACTGAACCGTCAATTACATTGACATTATAAAGACACGCATATATAGATATACACATATGTATTTCATCGGTGACATAGCATTTAATACCAATTATTTGTTGTCGTGTTTTGAAACAGCTGTGTATCGAGTTGTGGTTTTTGAACTTTGAACTTTTGGACGTTAGTGGCGTACAAATGGCATAACGTCCAAAAGTTCTGGCGAGGGACATCGATTAAAATTATTACACCAGATTCCAACAGTTCTGTCTATATCGTTTGTAATTTTTGTTGCTTTTTTGTATTCTCTTTTAATTATCTTGAAGTGAAACTTCTTTAGGGACGTTTCGCATTTTTAGGCTAGACTAGGTCGCGTTCCTGGCAACACCGGTAACGCGTTATGCGTTACGCAGATTTCACAGTAGAGCAAGTCACGTTATAGGCAACCGGATAAAAACGTTCCGCGTAACGCGTTACGCACGTCTCACAGTAGAGTAAGTCACGTTATAGGCAACGCAACGACGGGTTACACGCAACGCGTTACGCAGATTCGACGGTACAGTAAGTCACATTATTGGCAACGCGTTACGCAGATGTCATTGTAGAGTAAGTCACGTTATCGAAAGCCCTATAGCGCGTTACGCGTTACACAGACTGTCATATGACAGTCTGTGTCCTATGCAAAGGTAATTTACATCCAATTGCATATATTATTTATTTACCTATAAATATACGGCGATACACGCCCTTTACAAATGTATGCTCGGCAACTATGTTTAAACTGACCTAGATGTGATCGACTCACCGCCCTTCGGATACATTAAACATCGGAATTACGAATATGGATATTGACGTCGAAGCAAACGTCGCAGGTTTCGAGGACATCTTCCGCGATTGGATATTTGTACAGCCCGTTGTAGTGACGAAAATATATTAATGTTGAAAATACATTTCCAAGTAAAACAGGACAAATAATTCAATTCATCCGCGCAAATTTAATCATCGATACGGCTCTTCCGAAGAAAAATTATCACAAATTACGTTTCATTATGGTTAGATATTTTTATATGTATTGTGCGGCTGACGATTTTTAGCCACTGAATTAATTTTTAAGCGAGTAGTTCAATTGTAAAATAAGGAAAGCCCGTATAAATCTACTATGAGGCACATCTCGATATTGACTCAGTTTCCTCTCAATATTTGGAACAAATTCAAAGTAAAATGTGGATGTGACATTGTGGGCAAGCGTTGCAGGTTTCGACTATATCTTCCGCGGTTGGATATTTGTTCGGCCCGTTATAGCGACGAAAATATATTGATATATCTGAAAATAAAATAGTACAAATAACTCAACACATCCACGCAAATTTAATCATCGATACGGCTCTTCCGACGAATAATTATCAGGAATTACCCGTCATTATGGTTGGATATTTTTATCTGTATTGTGCTGCTGACGTTTGTCAGCCAATGATTGAATTTTTAAGCGAATAATTCGATTCAAAAATAAACAAAGCCCGTATGAATCTACAACGAGGCACGTATCGATAATTGACGTAGTTTCCGCACAATATGGACCAAATTCAAAGTACAATATGGGCGTCTTATTTCAGCCATCATAAACGAAGCATTTACTTATCTCACACAATAAAAAAGCGGAGGAAGTAAACATGCTGGCTAAAAAATAAATACCATCGATGAAGAGAGAAAACGTTACATAGATAGTAAAGAAGTTTCACGTCAACCCCGCCTAAAGATTACTCACATATATTTTTTTTTTTTTACTAATGTACCATAAGTTTTCAACATACGATACAAAGAATATCTAATCCACTGCCAAATCACCCACAGCGTCCAGAATAGATCAATTGAAACGGTTTATTAATATCACCAGAATTAAATAACGCATTGAACTGTTCGGATCTTCCGCCGGAAACACTCAACCGAATTGATGTTTGCAGAGTTTACAGAGTTGCTTACAATCTCTCTGATAGATTTTTCCGGGTCTGTACACGTATAACGTTTTTCATGTCTGGAAACAAAAGTGCGGCCATATCGGTCGGAATTCCCCTACGTACAGTGGCACTGAATGTATCAATAATTGTTCTATAAACTTCCGTTCGTTCACAGGTCCGCTATGCTCCGAAGGTTTCATTGAAAATCCCGGCGGGATTTTCGAAGAAGAAGAATGGCCGTATCGTCGAGGGCTCGGAATTGCGGTTCAAATGTCGTGCCGAAGCGAATCCACCAGAAATGACTTACTGGTGAGCACGCGAGATACGTATAGTACAATAAAGTTGCATAGTATTCCTCGTCGATAGCGGGCGCGACTCAGAGTCGGGTCCCGCCGGTTGCGGATCAATAACATCTAGAAAACGGGGACAATGTCAAAAAATGGGACAAGTATCCGCTGGATTATTTTAGGTATGTTATCAAACTGCTAAGGTAGATGGAGTAAAACGGGTCATTGAATACACTGTGCGCTACTTTTATTATATATTTCCGTGAAAAAACTGCCAACTTCATATTTCCGGGCAGAGCGGGGCAAGTTGGCCCGGCTCCAAGTTTTTAGTTGAGTCGCGTATATCGAAACGTCGGTCGCTTGTACTCTCCGGGCTCTAAATGAAGGTCAGGAAAGACGTCGCTCTCAGAGTCTGCATCGCGTTATGAACTATCAATTGGTTCCAAGTGTGCTCATTTTTTATTAATTCGCTGCAGGAAATTCGAGAAAACCATCTTAGTTTCGTAACTCAAGGCATTCTTGAGTGACTGTCGAAAAAGTCTAATACACACATGCATACATCGATCTCTTTTTATTCGCGTTCCGATTATTCGGAACATTTTCATTTCATTCGAAAATTAAAACCCTATAAAATCTAAGTCACTCCGTGTAATGGAACGGAAGTTAATGCATAAGACGAAGTGACACGGCTTTAAGAATTTCCAACTTGACGGCTTCAGGCGTCCTTAAGTTTTAGACCCACATATCAATCGAGATAAGAGACTTTTTTTGGAAATGATTTTTTTTCTGAAGATAAAGTCATATCTTGGTTTTTTTTTAGGGCTCTAAAACTTTTATCGACGAAAATAAACTATGAGCGTTGCGCCTATCTATACTGTACAGTTGTACATCAGATCGCTCTCAGAGTATGAACTATCAATTGTTCAAGCGTCGCGCTATGAACTATCAATTCGTTCAGAATGTGCTCATTTTTAATTAATTCGCTGCAGGAAATTTAAGAAAACCATCTGAGTTTCATAACTCAAGGCATTCCTGAATGACTCTGTCAAAAAGTTTAATACACAAATTCATACATCAATTCTTTTTTTATTCGCGTTCCGATTATTCAGAAAATCTTCATTTCATTTCATTTCATTTAAAAATGAAAACCCTATAAAATCTAAGTCACTCCGTGTAGTGGAACGTAACTTCCCGAGTAGCCATTTTCGAGCATTATATCGGACCCTGAGAAGATCCTGATAAGGCCTTATCAGGCCCTTGTCAGGCCTCAGGACCCTATCAGGATCCGATGTAACGCTCGAAAATTTCTACTCGGGTTAATGCATAAGACGAAATGACACGGCCTTACGTAAGAATTTTCAACTAGACAGCTTTAGGTGTCCTTAAGTTTTAGACCCGCCCATCCGTCGAGATAAAAGAGTCTTTTTTTTGGAAACGATTTCGTTCATGAAGATAAAGCCATATCTTGGTTTTTTTTTTAAGGCTCTAACACTTTTATCGACGAAAATAAGCTAATTCTATGAGCGTTGCCACTATCTATTTCGTACAGTAGTACATCAGAGCGGGTCGCGCCGGTGCCACGGTTTACTGCTCGGAACACACGATCTTTCATTTAGCGTTGCTCGTTCCACAGCAGCGCCGACGAAGAGGAGGCGTATCGATCGTCTGCCGTCGGACTCGTAAACGAGCAAGCCATCTTGGTGCTTGCAATTCCCTCGGTGCTCGTATTCACAGAAATTTACTCGTTCTTTCGCCCCGTCCAACCGGGGGGGAGAATAAAGTGGCTCAAATTATTTTTTTCTCCCTGCCGCCCGCTTTTGTTGCTTTTCACTGAATGAAACTTCGGAAGCGTCGGGATATATTTCGTTTCCGCATCCTGCATTGCGACGTAAACGAAGGAAACTGGAGAAACAGTGCAGCACGCACGATCATTCGAGCGTTGTTAATTCTCACTCGTTACTCGTGTACAGTGCAGAGTTTTTTAATCTGGCGATCCGCATAATTAAGTCGTTCCCGATGAGTTGAAAACGTTCCAAAGAAAAATTTACAATGCTCGTACATATTCAGTTCAGAATGCGTGGCTTAACATTTTTTTATGATGCTTCAAGTACTCGTTCATTGAAAACCACGCGTTATCAGAGTTATTAATCTTCACGGTTACTTTTCGTACGAAAATAAAGAAATGAAAATCCTTATCAATAATTTATAGCTTCTTTCAATAATCGCTTAATTCACTGCCAAACATTGTTTAATGTAACTTTTTTATGATGCTTCAAGTACTCTTTCATTGAAAACCACGCGTTATCAGAATTAGTAATCTTCACGGTTATTTTTCGTCCGAAAATAAAGAAATACAAATTTTTATCAATATTTTATAGCTTCCTTCGATAATCGCTTAATTCACTGCCAAACATTGTTTAATGTAACTTTTTTATGATGCTTCAAGTACTCTTTCATTGAAAACCACGAGTTATGAGAGTTAGTAATCTTCACGGTTATTTTTCGTACGAAAATTAAGGAATAAAAATTCTTATCAGTATTTTACTCCATTTATGTAAAAAAAATTCGTTTTGTTTCTATAGGTGGTACATCAACGATAAGAAGGTGATAGGGGACTACACGACGGAAATGATTATCCATAACGCGACTCGGGATCTTCACGATGCGATCGTAAAGTGCGAAGTTCACAACGAGATTGGGAAGAGCGAGGAAACCGAAACACTGGATATAACGTGTAAGTATGATCCTTGCGTATCTGAGATATTATACTGGTGATATAAAAGTTAAGTATATATTATGCGTACGTACAGAATACGCGCAGGGCTATTTCGTTGGCGTAAAATTCGTCGCCTTTAGTTTTGTCGTTCAGACTTGCTGATGCAAATTTCAAGCTTCCCATACCGTTTTTTTTATATCTTCGAGTCTAGTAGTTTATAATGGCTACACGAGCGCGATTACATACTTTATTATTATATCTATTAGTATGACACAATTTTATATTTCGTCTCGACCTCCGAGCTCTCGCGGCTAACTTACTTGGACACAAATTCAGTTTTTACCTTTTGAACGTATAAAAAATTACTTGGGTTCGCACCATTTTTTAAACTAATAATTAAGTAACCTATTTGGAGTTAAATACCTTTTGTCCTTATCTTTTTTTTACTATTAACAAAAAAGACATGTTACATCGGAAAAAAATATAGAAGGATGAAATCACGAATAGAAATTGAATACTATGAATAGAAAATTACATAGAAAGATTGACTGTTATGATCAGGAAAAAGAATCACTATGGACGAATTCTACTAACATAAACGCAAACATTATTTACATTATAATAAAATTGATCTTACGTAGAATTACACTACACTTGAGGATTAATCAACTAATATTGTTGATATTTATAAGACAACAAGACTGACGAAGAAGTTGCATTGAAGGCCTAAATGGCACTGTGACGCTGATTAAATGAAAAATACGACTAACCAAGTTCACTGAAAGATTATGATTTTTACAACATTTTTTTGTTTTTGTACCATGCATGTAAGTGAGCTTAGCAGCCCTTTTTCCGCACAATTCTTTTCGCCACATTCGTCTCTCCACAAACTCCACGTCACACACCGCTTTTTTCCCATTTTTAATGTTCACATGCCTTTTCCATGACATTTCGATTATGCGCATTGCTTGGCGCACAAACCGCTTGAAGGCATGAATTTCACCGCGCAACTCCATATACGACAGTTTCGGGACAACACATTTATTTCTCCACAAACCGTATCGTACACACTGCTATTCCTCCCTATTTCTGATGTTAGCGGGCGTTTTCCACGACATTTCGATCGTACACATTTGAATAATGCACACTTTTTTGCACACGGACCTAATTCCTCATATCTTGTGTACTGCATAAACAGATTATTGATTATTGACAATGGTTTAAGTAGATTTTTTATTTCAACGCAAATCAATTGCACGCTTTCTTCTCTACACCCACGCGTTGCTACACACACAACACTACCCGATTATCCACAACGGCATTACAGCGCATTTCGATGCATTACGTTCGATCCACCACAAAGTTTCCCAACACATTTCGATGATTCACATTAACGCTGTCGGTATCGACTGATGAGAATATTTCGCATGAGTAAAGTAGAGCTTAGTGCGGTTCAGCTTGCAGGCAGAGGTTCTCACGCGAGTTTATCAGTATCGGGTAGTCCGATACGGATAGACTCGCGTGAGATTATCGACGGACTATTGTTTAACTCTCAAATTAAGCTCATACCAAGTTTCATCAATTTATCACCGTGTAAATTATTTTCTTGACGTACATCCTGATGCGAAGCGCGCAGGGAGGGTCCTAAAAAATATCCCAAAGTGAGATTTTTCAGGGGGGTTGGAGCAAAGTGCCCCAACATACCCCACTCTTATTTTTGTCTAAAACAATAGTTTCACAAATAAATAAGCCCCTCGCCATAGTATATTAATACTATGATCCCCAACACGACAAATTCGACGGTAATTTGACTCTCAAATAACAAGGCAACTAAAACTAAACTAAAATTAAACTATTTTCCAAATTGTAGTAGTAAAGTGAACGGCCCGATTATTAATCGTGGCCCAATTTCTCTCCATTAAATTGGGCCTTTCACCTTAGCGTTCTCTTAATGTACTGGAACTTGAAATTTGCTTACATTACTAGCATGGATGTACAGTTTGTTGTAAAATAAAAATACCAGATATTAAAATTACAAGTCTTTTATCTGAATTTTACAAAAATGGTAATTAAATATAAAAATATTACTGTAAAATTGCAACGCACACGCGTTTGAAATTTCAGAAACAATTTATGTAAAGAGGCTTCCAATTCATTGATTCCAGTTCATTAATTTTCAAATAAATTTTTTTACAGTGTGTGGTTTTCCCAATGTGGGCCCTTTGTGGGCGATTGCGATCACCTTTCTATTATTTGCTTATTAAATTAATAAACATGTTTGCAGATGGACCGCAGTTTCGACATTCGCCGGCTTCGGTCGAGACCCAATACGGCGCCACCGAGATATTGCAGTGCGACGTTGACGGAAATCCAACTCCCGAGATTCTGTGGATTCACGAGGAGTCTGACAGAATTGTCGCGACAAGCCCGAACATAAGCGTCGTCGTCAGTCCGGAAACCGCAGGTCGCTACTACTGCAAGGCCAACGTACCCGGTTTTCCCGAATTGATCGGTTACGCAAACGTATTTATTCGCGCACCACCGAGCATCGTATCGCAACGAACGCAGTACGTCCCCGACGAAGGCGTCGTCAAGGTAAGACGATCGATTATATTTCCTGTTTCCGCTGCCATATCGCTCCAGTCAAAATTGTCATTATCGAAATTGCACAGCTTACTTTACTCGTTGCGTGATACTTTGATGTAGAAACTCATTTTGGAGGTACAATATATTTTTTCCCAAAAATTCAAAATTTCAAAATATCAAAATTTATACGATCAGCTGTATATAAAAATATAGTGTTGGTCCATTCACTTTCCATATTTGAAGTCAATACCTCCGTGTTATATCATTTTTCAAAGAACTCAACATTTTATAAAATCTCGGACAGATAAAAGAAATCTAGATAAAAAAAATAGCTCAACATTTATGAAAGCTACCACGGCATTTTTCTATGAATTAAAAATCTCATAAAATTTTGAAATGAGCATCAATTTCTATGAAAATTGAACAAAGGCAAGTGACCGCTTTAATTGAGTACTAAATTCAAACTCGGTGGCGTAAACCGATCACGAGTTACAGCTATTTTAAGCGGCTTAAATCAATGACATACACACATCCGGACACACGCTGAAAATCGTATTTCTCGACGTTTTAGACTATTTTTAAGTTGTACTATGATACTAAAATCTCGATTTTTTGTTTACGAAAACATAATTCTCTCCATGAGTAAACAAGAATGAATTGCAAACTTGAGCTTGAATGCACGTACACATTAATTCCCATGTCGAGAATTAAAAATGAAATTCATAACTCAAAGCGCCCCAAAGGCAATTTCAAGTAGTAATCTGTCGGCTGTTAGCATTTTTTTTAAGTGGCAGAAACTATAAGTAGGATTGTGAACTTTATTAACACAGTGAAAATGTTTTTCCGCCAGGTGAAATGCACAGCGATATCCGTGCCAAGAGCGGAGTCTGTTGTATGGAGTTTCGCCGGTCGGGAGCTTAATTTCTCATCGAACAATACTCCGTTTTACGTTCAGGAAGAATATACACCGGAGAGAGTAGTGAGCACAGTTATGCTTCGCGAACCCGTATCTACCTACTTCGGAGATTACAACTGCACAATAACGAATAGTTATGGATCAGACTCGGTCATCATAAAACTCACGACGCAGAGTAAGTTTGTCTCCTCGCACTCTTATCAATAGCAAACGTATTAGGCTACGATAAGCCGATGCCGACATGATCGGTTATTAATGGATTTTTCAACAGGAATCCCGTAAAAATCAGGAAAATAAACCCGCAGCAAAAACTTTCGAAAATTGACACATTTTTCCGAGGGTTCCTTTTACAGAAGACGTTTTGGCACTTATCATTGCTATATTCATCTTTGATCTTAACCAAAGAATAATAAGTCGTTGTAGAAAAAATGTTTGTGCGATACAAAATTTCTCATGAATCGTATAGGCAGTAAATTTGTTATAAATATAAATATGTATTTATAATATATTTATTATTTAGTAGTAGTAAAAGAGATTTATTTCCAAAGTTAATATTTACAGTTGTCTTCTTATACGAAATTTTATATCTAATGTTAATTTTACCCCTTGGCAAAGGGCCATCGACCTGGGTCGATTAGCCCTTCATTATTTATTTATTTATAAATATGTTGTTATAAATATAACAAACAGTAAATTTTGCGAATTATTCTTCGTTATATTGACGTATTACATGCGGAACATTTGAAGTTAGCATTGCGAACTTTGAGTGTCGGTACGCAATTTTCTCCTATCGGCAATCGTACATTCATTTTCCGGAACGACTGGAGGGAAATCTCATTACTAGACTGTTGCGGAACATCAACATATTTCCGTTGCTGCGGTCATAGCTGCGGTTGAACCGTACTCCTATAAAAATGATCAGACTCAGAATCTACTTTGTGAACTGTAATTAATTTCGGCAACACCACCACGGAACTCGGAACGTTCTGAAACCCCCTTTAGCAGTTATCGAACTTTGCCAAACTTTGATGGCTGGAGTTGTTGGTTCTTTTACCTCTTCCGCTTTTCTTCCCGCTCCCAGCCATCCACGCTCTCACTGTTTATAGTAATATTAATACTAAACTCATAAATATTATTCTAGTTTCATCCCTAACGGTAATGACGCCAATGAATATAATCGAGGACATAGAACAGTTACCTCGATGGAAATTTCATCGCACATTTCCTCGATCAAAATCGATATTCCCAAAAATAGGTTCGCGGTTAATGCATCATTTCAAGTAAATTTGACCATCGTCATATTGCTATGAAATTTATTTTTTGGTAAAAAAAAATTAAAAATACACAAATGATTAATTTTGCTTCCTCATGGAGGAAGCTTTTTTTCTCTTAATTTCATTAAAGTTTTAGTCATATCTAACGAGGTTTTTCGAAATTCTGAAATTTCGATAAAATGTTGCTGAATTTTTTAATGAAATGTCGTTGAAAACTGTTTCAAATTCTTCAGTCGCTTTTGACGGTCGCTTGGTTTGCTTGGGGAGAAGCCTCACGGAGCCCCGCTAGTTGTACATAACAATATTCATAGACAAAACCCGATTTATTATACTAGGATACTATAAGATTGATTCGCGAAGATATCCTTTGTTGTTGATGAAAACACGAAACTTAACCAGACGTGACGCGTAGCGTTGATTCCAGTTGATTGGCAACTCATCCTGATAATCGTTGGCCTCATCGTCTGCGTCATATCCATCGGCATCATTGTCGCCCTTATTCTTCACTGCCGCGACCGGATAAAACAGCCGAGGCCCAGATCCGCTCAAACGCCGGAAAATGACCTACGTAAGTGTATTTTTTTTCAAAAGATTACTTGTAGCTCGTCCAATTTACCCACTCCGGGCATCGTTGCATCTCCGATGAATACATAATACATTACGATACTAGTGCGATAAAACTTATTCTGATGTGTATGAGTTTGTAGCACGAGCCGAAGGCGAGTGTTGCAATCGCACGAGTTAAGAAAACGTTTTTCGCAAGAGTATCGTACAACATTTTCTGTAACTCATGCATGAAAAGCGCTACTTCTCGTGCCCGCCGAGAGTGGCGTAAGTGGCGCTTTACAGCCAAGTGTACTATAAATACCCGGCGCATGCGCACTTCGGGCCGGTTTTTACTTTATTGCACGCGCCTCGTACTTTACGCACGCGTCGCGTACTTTACGCACGCTTCTCCTACTTTACGCACGCTGGATGTACAGCGCCACAATCAGCAAGCACAGAGGAGCACTTCTCTTGCTTTCGTTACAGAACATTTTATGCGATACTAGTGCGGTGTAGCGAACATCATACGCGGATTATGAAGACTCACTTCACAGCGTCCATATAAAGTTCGCTTTACCGCACGTGTATCGCAAGTCACTATTATAAGCTCTATCATCGCCCACGTCAAGTGAACTATAAAAAAAACTTTATTACGTAACTGAAATTTGTTTACTCTTTTGTTCCACAACAGAAACGATTAAATGTAGAATAATCGTGCTTGTACGGGGAATTAATTGAATCGTGATATTAATGCAATTTGTTCAGTAATAGTGATTTTTTATAAGCTATTCGATTTTCCACAGAAGAGACTGATTCGAATGCGGATCGTTATCGGGAGAGCGATAGAAGCAGCAATCTCTCTGACGTTAAAGCCGACATAAGGGCTGGATCTAGCGTGAGCAACGCCGAGAGCGTGACGGCCCTCGACAGTGAGGGTGAAGGAAGTACACGAGGCGTAAACGCCCTGGCACTCGCCGGACCTGTACCTAATCCGCTTGGTTATCGATACAGCGCTGACTACACGGAACCATCATTTCCACCGAAAAATAACGTGAGTATACACGCGTGTTGCACATGCTTCGAGACTGCGAGACGATCACAAAAACTCACCCCCTAAGGTATTTTTATCGACAGCTCGGCGAAAATGACTCGTTATTACAAACTTGTAATACAGTAGTGCTCATTTGAAGTGGGACAAGGTATTTTTGGCCGATTTCCGCGGATCTGCGTCCGATTTCAAAAAACCAAAAATGTACATTCGAGTAAATTTTATTACTTTTTGAATGGCGTTGGTTTCATCGGGATCGGTTGAAAATTGCCCGCGTGCACGAGGATAACGTAAATGTGTGAAAAAAAGAGGATGTGCGATGAAGCAAAAGAGAAATGTCTGTGGGCAAAAAATTATGATATCCGTTGGTTGTGTTCTGAAGGGTTTTCTCACCAAACCGTATGTTACTAACAGGATGGCAGCAACAATAACGGATATGTGCCATACGTGGATTACTCGCGGGATTACATGCCACCGACGACCCAAGGAATAGGTGCATCGCGCGAATCATTGAGCCGCATTCCATCCAGTGGAATCATCGCATCGAAGAAAATTGGCCTGAGCTCGGCAAACTTAGGTTCGATCACACCGCAGACGACGCCAATAATCGATCCACGATTTTCAGCCACATATGGAAATCCATATTTGAGGTAAAAAAACAATTTAATTTCCGTTTTTTGTTCCCAAAACGGATCGCAACTCTGAATCGAATATAAATCAATACGATCTTCAATTTGGACGAATATTTCGTTATCGTTTTACAAATATGTAAAAAAAAAATTCGTCGAATAACATCTAGTTGTAAAAAAATGGTCGATTAGTAACAGTTTTCATACTCTCGTGAGTGATGGACTTTAAAATAATCTCGATTTTAGACAAATGTAAAAACAGAATCCCAAACGAATGAAGAAGGTCAAAAAAATGTCTTCAAAATTGATCAGGACTAAAGGGGCGAAAAAAATTTATTTAATCCACAACAATGCTGCACTTATCTACTCAACAAAAAGGTGGAAATGTAATTTGCACGTTGCTTCGTCATTTTTTACCATCGCGCGCATAGCTTTCTTAATGAATCGGATATTATTGCTCGTCAAACACGGTTGTCTCTTCATCTTCGAAATTGTTCGGCTGGTTGGCTATTAATTGTTTTTTGATTATCTGCAGGATGTCGGCTGCTGAACAGCTTAGACACGCTCCTCACACCGCGATACCTGGGGTTACACCGGCTCCGCCCCCTTATACTCAAGCTATGCGGATGAACAGCCTTAGCACGCTGAATGGTGCCGGGCCACAGGTGAGTTAATTAAATTTACTTTTATACCAAACTATCGCTCCAATCTTTACTCACTCCCTGCAAACTCCCACCAAGAGAATTGCCGACTCAATGATCGACGAAAATAAGTTGCAAAAAAATAATGCGTAACAAAAAAAAAAATGAAATGTACCTTTGCTAATTATTAATATGTTTTATTGAAAAAAATTATTTGTCCCCCAAAAAAATATGTAAAAATAGTGTGTGAAATGTGAGAAAAAATATACAGTAGGCTAGCAGCAAACAATATTTGTTGGCCTCTTAAGTCGGTGTAACCGCTCAAGTCGAACTCAAGCAACTAATTGAAACACAAATTCGAGCTTGACTTAGCACTTAACTTAGGGTTAAATTCGAACGCAACTTTACGTTGAAACATTGTACACCAAATGTAACGTTCAACGTTTGTCAAATACGGTAATTACTAAGAGATAACAAAGAGCTAAAAGCGCTTCGTTCCAAAAATAAAAAAAAATTGGTTAAAGAAAATATCATATCGGTAAAAGGTCATCTTGAGATTTAACAGATTTGGGTAAATTGGATATTCGGATAAAAACGTCCCCTTCGCAAAATAAAATAAAATTCTTTAAAGAAAAGCTCACCTCGGGAAAAGGACATGTTGAGATTTTCCAGATTTAGGAGTCCTTAACGAACGTGTTAGTATCAACGTCTCGAATCCGTGAAATTGTCGATCGAAGAAAATGAATTAATAGAAAATTTGGATGTTGTTTTATGTTGACACAGGCACCATTATCCGCCCACTACATAACCGGTGGACCGAACGGTGGTGTAGCGACGGTCAAGCGTACGTCGGGGGTGGGTACGCTAGCGACGCATGTATGAGACGAGGATATGAACTAGAACCAAGCGCGTCTCAGTTTGGACTTGGCCGGAAGTATTGCGAGCGTTGAATTTGACGATTGCGCGGAGTTGGTCGAGAGAGACTATCAAGCTCCGATGGGTCATTCGACTTACGACTCATCGAGAAGGAGCGTCGAGAGATACCCGCTCGAAGATCTCGTCGTCAGTGAACTCGACCGCGAAGATATCGCGCGCCGGAAGCTGTCCAAGAGGTTCGCTAACGGTGAATCGCTCGCCCGGATCGATCGAATACTCGGACAGCTTCACGTGGCCAGTAAAAATCATCGAAGACTTTTGGAGCAGCGGATCGCCGACGAGGAGGAACCTCTTCGCGGAGCGACTCTAATTGCAAATTCTCTCGAGGATTGTGGCACGAACTTTGTCAATATTCGGCGAAAGGCTCGTACGCTACACGAACGGCACACGGTCGAAGTTGCAGAATCCCCGGAGTGGCTTGTATCCGAAGTTGAACGTCGCTCCGGAAGATCGGCGAGACACGGCGATCAGGGATTCCTCGGACATTGCGCGACGACTTCGACAGGTCGAACGGACAATCTCGACGATGCGACGCTACTGCTGGAATCCAGTCCGTATCTCGCCAAACGACTGTCGTCTCGCCAGGAAACGAGGTACAGGATCGTTTCGCGATTGAGGAAAAACGACACGGCCTCGGCGGCTCGGAAAGAGCTTTTGAACTTTCCTCCTCCGACATCCCGAATGGCCGAGGAGGTTTCGTCGATCAAATTACGTCGTATCGCGCTCGACAGTCATCAACGTCGGCACTCGAGTGATGTTTGTTAAATAACTCGATTAAGAAAGAGAAAAGAAACGAAGCGATCGTGGAGTTTTCGTCTCTCGCATTAACAATTCTGCGATCTATTTATTTTAACAATGATCGAGAATCCCGGCGTGGAAAGAGATTTGTATTATATGAATTTACGAGCTTCTTATTTTAATAATACGTAACGACGTCGCGATTTAAATCGACGTTGACTGCACGAAAACGATTTAACGACAGGACTCGGGGTGGCGAAGCCCGACGAGACGCGTGTGGTTCAGCTTCGTTGTATAAAACATGGCTGACCATTTCGGTAATGACAATCTTTCACATTACTATAGATCTTGGTAAGTCTTTCTTCTTTTTTTTTGTTTTTGTTATTCTTATGCGTGAAGCATGTAGTCCGGCAAGTGGCTGTAGTTGAGTTTCGATTTCGAGGTCAACGCAATAATTGAATCTCAAGTGTCCGGGATTCGAATACTATGCTTCTCAAGTCGAGGACAGTATTTTTTACTAAACTGAATTCATTCATTTTTTCAATTGAAAAACCAAATATATTTACAAAATTGACGTTTTTTTTAATTCAAGAGATTATTGTAAATCTCTATAGTACTATGGTAAATAAGTCATTATTAAAGCATAAGTTGAAGTCAAACTGAAACACGCAACTGAGTGTACAGTTTAAACTTCAGATTAAAGTCAAAGTTAATGTAGATATTCACGAACCTCGGCTGTTGGTAGCAAAATTTCAATCCCTGACGCTTAATAAAATCACGTGCAATTACTTTGGAACTTGAAAATCGATATCTAAAGTCGGATCAATCAATCTGTTGGGATTGATTTTTTTCCCCCCCACAAAGAGTTAAAATTATACACGATTGTCTTTTAGAATCGTATACTGGTTTGGCGTCTCCCGACTCGCGTTAATGTATTTTTCTTAAGTACGAATGTGTCCATTGGCCTGAACATTTGAATTTTTTTTCTTCGGACGGAGCTATAACTTACGTAAAGAGAAAAAAAATAAAAATAAAGAGTAAATAATTCCTCGTATCGGAGAGCCATGTTGTAGTTTAGGTAGGAAAATCGTTTAGCTATATTCTACACCTGTTGTCAATATGATCATAGAGCCTATAGTTTGATGGCACTAAAGTAATAACTTTATTAAAGTGAGAGCGTGTTCGAGATGAACCGCTTTGTGTATTATATATACAATACTGACAAATATATATATATACATATATTATATTATATTTAAAGTATTAGTAAAATACGTGCCGTATTCGAAAATTTTCAACTTCGAAAACACACTTCACCTGCCGCAATTCGAGATCGTGTTGCATCCAGAGCCTGATACATTAGATGCTTATTTAACGGTTGATTGAGTTTTCGAATGTGAAATCGATCGATGTAGATACTCTCATGATATTCTATGTACCGATAGAAACGGATTTTAAAGATACCGAGCTATCTTAACGATGATAGTAAGCCTAATTACGAGATTGAATGAATGAATATGTAAATTCGAATTCCGAAACACTGACTCTCGCTGTATTGCTCACGGGAAGGTAGGGAACAGTACTCGTAAAAAAACCATGTAGTTATGTATAAAAACTCGGACTACTCGAATTGGTTCTACCGCAAGGATAAAACCGCTGATAAGGATAAACGAAACAGGGTAGCCTATCAATTATTAAGGAAACGAAAAAAAGAAAAACTTATAAAAAAGGCTGCGTGAAAAATCTGGCCGAAATTCTCGACGAGCGCCAGACCAAAAGTGGACAAAGCAAATATAACAGAAAAAAGGAAAAAATGTAAAACCAATTGAAATATGGAGAAAGAATAATCGTGTGCGCAGATGCAGTAAGACACCCGATAATGAAAAATGAACGTGTCTCGTGCGTTTGTATATCGCGAAGAGGTGATCTTTGTACTGTACGTCTTGTAAAATAATTTGTGTATATAACTGAAATTATTGCTCACCGTATCTCATAAGCTTTAGTTAGTATCTATAACTGTGAACAAAACTTTTATTGCATTTCTCGCTATACGCATGAAGTGCATATCGTGAAGTGGCCTGTGTTTATCTCGGAAAAAAAAGATACTCGAACGGTTCCGAGCCCCACACAAGGAGAAAAAAAAATCTTAGATAAATTTTTAATAGTCGAAAAAAGATTGTCGTAATAAGTGTAGATTGTATGAATTTTCTTTTTTTTCTCATTTTTCTTTTCTTTGGTAAATTCGCGTCTTTTCGGTAATTTTTTAAGCCCAATTTTTTTCGGGCTCCGAAAGTCAATGAGATTATTAAGCGTAGCGAGCACTGACTATGGATATTGAACGATCGTATGAGAAAAAAAGATTGACAATGAAATAACAGGCAATTGTTCCACCCACGCATTGCGTAGACAGATTGCCGATTAATGGCTCTGGAAGCCGTTCGGAGCTTCAGATTTCAATGTTATACTTGCACAATAATTAATCAAATTTACTCAAGGATATTTTCGAGAATATAAATATAAATCTAAATAAACTCCAAGAAATTTACGAATACGCGAATACACTTTGAAATGATTGTTGAAAGGTTTAAGATATTTAGATCCAAATGCTGAGATAGACTGGAACACAAGTCTAAATATAAGTTCGGACTTAAGTCCAAGCTTAAGACACTTTAGTGATAAGGATGGGCAATTAAAAATATACCGCGAATCAGGAAAAATAATTGCAATTTCAAGTGTTATATTAACATTGTCGGCGTTTACAATCATTGAATTTCCTGAAATACTTGACACATACTACGAAAAGGATAACTTCTGCATCGGAAATATTTCGATGCATCATAATAAAACATTGAAATCTGAAACATGAAAGGACTACGATGTCTGTGAGAGCAAGGCGACGATTTGTGATCTCTGAATTGAAAATCCTCCTCGCTCCAAATGGGTGGAATTATGCAATGTTCTCGCGATAATGTTACTGTTAACTATTTAATACTTTCAAATAGTTTGATAGCGCGTTTGGTCGTGACAGTAGATATGAATTTTCGCACTATGTTTATAGAATGCGCCTACAGAATTGATGAATTAATATTGCTGAATTGAATTCGATAATGTATAGCTATTTACTACGCTGTTCAAAATTTCCATTCAACATTGGGAATGTCGTACACAAAAAAAAGCACACAAACACGGCAAAACACGTACACATCGTTGTAAAGTTTAGAGTAAAAAAAGATATACTGCGAGAGAATAATTACAATCAATGTATCGGGTGGCCCGAGGCAGTGTTGAAATTAGAAAAGTTTATATCGTTTTAATATTAGACAGTTTACGCCTTCTTACTCGAGGTCCACCCTTTACGTATCAATTGATTATCCGTCAATTATTAATTAAATTGTATGAATTATCCTGGCTTCATTGTACGAACTGATAGGTCGGATATTTGTGAGGGAATCGCGTTTGTGGCTCATGTTCGGCGTTAAACGACCAAACGCTCAATGCTCAAAGAAAAACGATAAGTAACATGATTTACATCAATATTAATAATTGATCGCGAAAGCTCCAATCGTGATTCCGCATGATAGTTAAAGCACGTGTAAGGAAATTGCTCCGACATTATTAAAAAAAAAGAAAAAGAAAAACTTTAATATCTGGGATTAGTTCCAAGACGAGGTGGCATTGTAATATCGATGCGTTAATGAGAAGTAACAAAAAAATGAAGAAAAAGAAATTGTCTAATCGGTAAGCGCGTAGTTTTGAAATTTGTTGATACTTTACATACATTACAGTTAGGGATTTATAAACTATTATGACATCTCGCAAAGTTTATCTACGGATTCGGTCGATTTTTCCAATAGTCGAAATTTCGATTGGAGAATGGTCGATTATTTGAAGAAAAAATAACAAGTTAATGAAGAATTAACAGAGGAACTTTCCTAAATAAAAAAACGGCCCGATCTTTTATCCGGCATGCAGAGAGTGACTTTACGGTACGAAATACTTTTTGCGTACTTGTAATGTATCGATACGGAATATAATCTACTTCGAATTTGACTGACGACATGTAGGAAATAACACATATATCCTCATATTTTTCTCTCGGACATATAGAAGAATCTACGGAAGGTTAATAAATTTTATTACGCTTCTCATTCGCTCCGAAGCAAAATAGTGTCTCGACCGAGAAAAACATTCCAACATTTTTTAGAAAAAACATTAATGGCATTTGCGTTCTGTCGTCTTCGTTATTGATACGCGAGATGCAAATACTTTGTTTTCCCCGAAACGTGAATTATCTCCGTGAACAATAATCCTTAAAATAATTGCAACTTTCTTTCTCACTTTCGCACCGCTGTAATCAGTTTTTCACGTAATCTTAATGTTAAATCATAAATGAGACGGTCTCTAATAATTTCTACTGACTACTAGTCTTTAATCATTCTTTCTGCGATTGTTCACCAAGTTACGTACCCGGGATTACTATTAGCACTGCTCAATTTAACGAAGTTGAACTTTATCAGTCTACAGTTTAATAATTTTTCATTTAATTTTCTAGCTCTCTGATAACGTTCATCAGGAGTAGACTTCGTATTATACCCTGTACAAACTTTGCCTTTGTATATTTTTTTCTAGTACAACCTCAACTCTGTCCTCCAACGGCTCCAATCTTCAATTCTCTCTGATGGCTCACGTCAGTGTACCTTCCGATAAGCTTTTGCCGCACGTTGCCGGAACCACGTTCGTAAATCCTCACTCTCATACCCTCTCAAAGAAAATAAGAAAACAATAGAAAAGAAAAATCCATTCCCCGGGGTGGAGGTTGTCCCACCCCCTACAACTTATACACACACACACACATTCTCCTCGCTTCGTTAAAATCGGACTATCGAGAGATTTGACTGTAAATCCCTCACCGAAAAGAACTACTGAAAAATACTGAAAAATACTACTGAGAGTATCCGGTAGTTAACTACTAATAAACCACTATTGCTCAGTGCTTAATTGGCGGATTACTGAAAACTACTGTAAATCTGGAGTAGCTAACTACTTAACATTACTGGATATTTTGAGTAGTTAACCACTGAACATTACCGGGTATTTTGAGTAGTTAACTATTGAACATTACTGAGTATTTTCAGTAGTTAACTACTGAACATTACTGGATAATTTGAGTAGTTAACTACTGAACATTACTGAGTATTTTGAGTAGTTAACTACTGAACATTACTGAGTATTTTGAGTAGTGGACTACCTGAAACTACTATAAATTTCCAGTAGTTAAATACTCGAAACTACTATAAATTTCCAGTAGTTAAATACTCGAAACTACTATAAATTTCCAGTAGTTAAATACTCGAAACTACTATGAATGTCCACTAGTTAACTACGCGATACTACTATGAGTGTCCAGTAGTCCACTACTGAGTATTGCTTGTAGTTTCAGTAGTTCTACTTATAAGTAGTAATTGCTGATGCAGGAATCACTACGTCCTCGGTAATAACTACTTACTGTTGGGCAGTAACTACTAAGAAGTAGTAACTATTGCAATGCCGGTAGTAACTGGTGAACCTCCGGGAGTCACTACTGGACCCCTCGTAGTTATTTTCGGTGAAGAACACACTTGACGTTACAAGAAGATTAAGTCCTGTCAATAAGGCCGCTTTGGCGATTGCACCATTTATTACTGCTTTTGAAATTCACAAGATGAGAGTTACTGTCCGATGTCAAGTTGGGAACAAGGTATACTTGTCACGAAAACTACTATTACGCTCGTTTATACTCTGCTGTACTTCGACCTCACGAACCTATCGAATTAAGAAATTTAAGATCGAGACGCTGCGCCAATGCCCAGTAGTCGAATGAAAATACTGTCAACACCAATAACTTACCGAAAAATATCATTGGGAACGCGACAATGTTATTGAATGCTAAATAATTGGAATTTGTTTTTTCTTTTTTGCATTACAGTGCTGGGTATAATTGGATACAAAAGTATTAAAAATTATAGAAAATAACTACAAAATAGCTTATATGTATGACGATAATAAAAACATTGGGGAATTGTTGATGGAAGAGCTTCCGAGAAATATTTGAGATATATATTTCAACAAAAGTGAAAAAGATTTTTTTCTATAAAAACGCTAATGGAGAAAAGCTTTTAAATTATTCTACAATACTTCCAAGTACTTGTAATAAATTTTTAATCTTCTTTGTAATAAGACTTGAAAAACTGAAGAAAAACGACTGAACGTATATTAAATAAATAAATGCTTGAATGAGATCGGTAAATATTTAGAAAAATATTTTTCTTAACGACAATTAAAGTATTAATTTAAAATAAGAAATAGTAATTTGAACATCTTTTTCTTAGGTACCTTAATTTTTCATTTTAAAAAGTAAGTTGCCCAGCACTGTTTATGGATTTAGAAAATACATTTCTTTTTAGAAGCAACTAACACATTCATTTCCAGTCGTATTCACACAATAAATCGCAGTATACATTACGGAAGTAATGATAAAATAAAATATTCTGCGTCACTGGATTGGTTCAGAAACTACCTTCGCATCACGAACTCGACAAGAACAAATCGCCGAAAAATTTATTAATCGTGATTATCGCAATTCCCGGGAATAAGTGCCGTATCGCAAAACTCTACACGTACAACGATAACGATGACCTAACGCGATAAATGCAAACTCGATTACAACTCTGTTTCTTTATTGATTAACAATGTAATGAAAGTTACTATATAATTACAGTGAAAGTGAAACGAATTTTCATTCCTGAAAATCTTTTCAAGTACGGATTTATCCGAATAAAAAATCTCAAATCGTCAATCGTATAAGTTACTGTAGAAATTAAAAACTATATGGCCAATTTGATTTAATGTCGTAAAAATACATTTTTATAAATTCGTCATTAACTATAAAAATCTCAAATTTTTCCTTGACAAACATGTCTCAGTAAAAATATTAATATACCGATGAAAACAAAATTGTGCTACATTCAGAAACAATGAAAAACTGATGACGATGTTATTCAGAATTTGATACAGTATGGATAAAAAATGTTTAATTAATATGCCACATGAACAGCTTTTAGTGAGTGAGATTTTGTTTCGCTACCGCTGAATAAGACTATTTTATGAAATCCTATTTAAGCGATTGCAACGCTATAGGGTTGCAGTCAATTTTTCTACAAAACTTGAAACCAACCCGTTTTTCATTGACGCGCGTTTCCGTTTCTACGATTTAGATTACTAAACACCCGGAATAAAATATTTCTCTGAAAGTATTTTCAAATTTCCCGGAAAAATTTTGGACTTTTCTTTACAACTTACTGTGAGTTTCAGAAAGTTTTCGGACTTTTCAGATAAAGTAAAAATATTATTTTCATCACTCGGTGCGGAAATGGCCACTTTTCCGCCCGCTTCGCGTGCGTAAAACCGCCATTTTCGCACCTTGTGATGAAACTTTCGTACATCCCTCGTGCGAAACACTTTTTCTACCTCGTGTGATTACAGCACTCGCCTTCGGCTCGTGCTGCAAACTCACACTCGTTAGAAAAACGTTTTTCGCCCTCGTGGAGTAATGTACTATTGCATGTGTATAGTCCAAAATTATACAATTTTCTCAGCCGTAACTTAAAATAAATATACTTTGTTCATTTTTTGTGTCAATTCCACTTCAATACTGTGGAAATTTGATTTTTTGCTGATTTTGCCAAATAAGTTTTAGAAAGTTTCGAGGAATTTTTTTTTGGAAAATCTCTGGTCTAGCGAGCCAACTTAATTATGCCAGAGCACTAGTTCAAATATTTTGTAGGGATCGTTCGAAGTCATGGCAATTCTGGTTCGCCTAATTGTAGGTTTGTAGTAGCTTTTCAGAAGAAAAAATCGTCTTTTTTTTGTCCTACGAACACGAATAAAAAATTTGGTAATTTATAACTCGTATTTTCCCGGAAATTTTTCAAATCCTCATTATTCGAGAAATCTTTTTTCCAGAATAAAAACGTATTTTATCTGATAACGTTTAAAAGTAATAATTCACAATTTTTCAGAAGAATACTCTTAATTACTCTGGTAAATTATGCATGCTGAAAGTTATACGGAGAAACTCTGAAAACAAAATGGAATAATCTGTGAAAATCTTCGAAACGGTCCTGTTAGAGTTTCGCAGAGAAATATTTTCACCGGGGCAATAAGTGATTCCGGATTACACATAACGAACGACGTCAATTTTATTATAGATAACATCCAAATCCGAATAGCTTATTGTTTATCTATGATCGTCAATCGGTTTAATCTGTGGTATTAAGAAGAAACAAAAAAAAATTACGCAACAAAGAGATCTATTATACAAAAGAAGGAAGAAAATATTAAGATGAAAACAATTTTGTAAAATTAAATATTGCGAACGTTGGGTATGCTAAGAAACCGAAAAGTCACCATCTGACTTTGCCTTGTAAATACGCTGACTATCAATGAATAGGATAGATAAAAAAATATATATATAAAGATACTGGTCGATTATTGAGTGTAATTGCGCTTGCATGTATAGTATAAAGTTAAGATTTGATGCACAAAGAATT
This sequence comes from Ichneumon xanthorius, assembly GCA_917499995.1. NCBI lineage: Eukaryota > Metazoa > Arthropoda > Insecta > Hymenoptera > Ichneumonidae > Ichneumon > Ichneumon xanthorius. The sequence continues at coordinate 9,365,096 of OU824205.1, read as the reverse complement.
AATGCCACAGTTTCAGACTACCGTAACTCCTTTCTAACGCAAACCATGTCAATGAATAAAAGTAATAATCATTAGCAAGTGTTTGACATTAGACTGTGAGAGGGGGATGAGCTAGTTTTATTATCGAAAAAAAAAATAATATGTCTCACCCCCATCTCATCCCAAACGGACGGTCACGATTGATATTTGAGAACGAGTTTGTACAAATTCCTCGTGTATATCCATAGAGATACAAATCAAGCAGCAGTGGTGCCTGGTATAACTTATATAAATCTTCCCTACGTAAATATATGAAAAAAAAGTCGACCGATATACATATCGTCCATCTAATTGCAACATGAGAGCGTGCCAATAACATTTTTTTTTCTTTCTTTCTACCGGACTTTTATAAATTTATCCATTAACTTCGAGAGTCTCGCACATCGACTTTTCGATTGATATTGCATTTGTAATTTTATACTGTCACCAACCGAATTGATATTCGTCATATTATCCGTTGAGCATTTATATATATACATATATATTTTTGTTCCCTTCTTTTTATGAATAATTGCTGCCAGCAAGCTCGACCAGCCGCTGTCTAACGCGTTTTATTATAAAATAAAAAGATCGGTTTTTGTTGCCAAAGACAAGTTTTTTTTACGTTTTGTACATTAATTGAGTTTAGGTTGTGTACGCATCGTCGAATTAAATTTCGACAAGCGTATACTTCGTCAGTGCTTTAATCATTATTATTTACGATTTATCATTATTATTGTTTTCATCGATGTTTTTTTTTTCATTAACGGGTATGCAATGTTACGTTTTATTTCAATCAGTACCATAAAATATTGAGCCGAATGTAAATTGTTTCGAAAATCGATTTATATTTTACGGAAAAATATGTATAATTTATTCGACTAACGATTGTCAATAATGCTGTAATTATATTAGCTTATTGTATCAATTTTTTATATACATATATTTCATAGCATATAATGTATTACGATTTTTATTATTTTATTAAATCTTGCCATACTCAAACATTATGTCTATTATTTGTCACAAATATTCTCTGAGTCGTGTGGTAGAATACCTATAATACCCATTTGTATTTTTACAAGCAGACCGTAAATATCGACAGATGTGATTAGCATCAAATTTAGTTTAATGAACGAACGAAAAGCCATTTAGTAAATGTTGAACTCGTCTGAATTAATATATATAAGCGTTTCATAGTCAAAAGCTTATGAAGATTAAACAAAAAGAAATTGGAAATTCGTTATCTCTTCTACGAAAAAAAAAGAAAAAAAAATAGTTGTATGTAAAAAAAAAAACAAAACAAAAAAGTTTGCAAACGCCCCTCAAGAGCCCTACGTTAATTTCGTTGATGAATTAACATTCTTAGGAATGAAAATGTCTGATATCGGGTACATTGATGTTCTCGATATAAACAGTGCGGAAGTAAAACGTACTTGATCGAATGCACTGAAAGTTGGCTCGTCTTCAGAAACATTGTGTTCATACTTGTATTGTATAGATGTATAGATGCAGCGATATATTATCCCGCCCGAGTGTCTCTGTTGATGATTAAAAGTGATTTTATTCAGTACTGGCTAATTGAATTACTCTTTTTTTAAAGGCAATTTTCATTTGTCGTTAGAATTAAATCCTCGAAGCCTAAAGACTTACTAGCTATACACGGCGTTCAAGGAATTTGTACAAGAAAGGGTTGGTTCCTATTTTCGACGCAAAACTGATCAAACTTACCTTTTTGTAACATTTTTTACAGTGCTTGCATTTTTGAGTTACAAACGGTCAAAGTTTTGCCAATGCGACAATACGATGCAGAACGTCGCGGCTGTTTGAGCGACTTTATTGGACGGACCAGCCGAAGTCGCAGACGCGAACCAGGATTCGGTTGCCTGAATTGGTTGCTCCGGCTACGAAGCAATTGTCTATAAATCGTTTGTTGGAAAACTTTCGAGAACAGCACAATGTCCGTTATTAATGTTCTGCAACAATTTTTGTATTTACGCTATTACGGTGCGTCTGCATTTGCAGACAAATATTCTGCGACCGAGAGCCGCGCTGGTAAACGCAGCAATTGCCGAAAAAACACAAGGAAGCAGATGTCATTTTATCTAAATGTGTATGCGTGTTTGTTTGTGTGTGAAGAAAAAAAACCCTGCCCATATTTCACGCCAACTGATTGCTTTATTTTAGCCCAAGTTTATAATACATAGCCCGATGACGTAGCTGATAGCACCGTGAAGCGATAATTTTTTGAAACATCTGGCCCACGTTGAAAAAATGTTATCTGGTTTGTAGCTGAAGAACCGTGCACTTAAAAATTGATTTTCAAAGAGAAAGTTTGTTCACTTTTTTTAATCATGAAAATACAAATCTACACTTTTTTTGCGCTATTAAAAATAAAAAAAACTGTACATATTCATTACATGTATATAGCTGGTCATAAACGCATTTCCTTGTCAACTACTTTGCTGAAGGCAAGTCTTCGAGACAATCTTGATATCCGAATGTAAGAGACTCTTTGTCCTGAATTCGAAAATTTGAGTGTACTCGCAAGTATTAAATAGTACGCGAATAGCTAAAACGAAAAGGGAGAAACATTACGGAATCGACATATAACTTGTTAAACTGGGCTGGCAAATCTTCTTCCACTTTCACTATTGCCTTCTAGTCGCAAGGCATGTGCCACAAACGGAAAAAAATCACCTCTGCCAGCTAATACTATACAAAAAAAAAGTGCGCAATCACTATGGACTTGTACGTCGAATAAATTGCCAAGCAAAAGAGTCCGACAGGTCTGACGCGGAATTATGTGTCTAGATATAATTTAAAAAATAGGCATAGATATTGTATCTATTGTAATGCTGTTGAATGACGCGAGTGATTACACGGTACGAACGTTTATGTACAAGTATTTCTGAAGATGAACCAAGAAACGCTCTTGCTCACAATTGATCTAGCATAAGATTTACTATTATCATATTATTAATGATATCTCCATTCCTTAAAAAAAATCCATCACTATTACATCATGAAACTATCTGTACATAAGTATTTTGTATTCCTCTGAAAATAAAGATGACAAAACATAACTTACTGATTGGTCTCTGTTATTAATGTTATTATCCTGTGAATGGACGATCCTAACTTGAAATAGATAGTAGACACCGAATTGTCGAAGAATTATATTGAGCTATTTTCTGTCATTTTAAATTTTTCGAATTTCATGAAAAATTAGTACTTTATTTTAGACGCAGATTTCCATATTAAATTTCCATAAAAAAAACCATCACTATTACATTATGAAACTATCTGTACATAAGTATTTTGTATTCCTCTGAAAATAAAGATGACAAATCATAACTTACTGATTGGTCTCTGTTATGAATGTTATTATCCTGTGAATGGACGATCCTAACTTGAAATCAATATTAGACATCAAATTATCGAAGAATTATATTGAGCTATTTTATTTATCTACATGACAACATAATATTTCAAACTTAAACTGCCTCCGAGCTTCCTCCAATCTTTTTCACGTCAGAAATAAGTTCAGTCCAGACAACACTGCCAAATAACTGTATCAGGTAAGTCATGCTAGATTCTGCCTACCGGACGGTCTTTGTGTCACTCTACACGTGCCAGCCGTAATTTATGGCTTTTCGGACTTCAGACTCGTCTCCAGTTACCCATTAGAACTCCTTCACACCCTCCTCTAGATGGCAAAAACATTTCATCCAATATTTTCATTGTATTTATATTATACATATATGCAACAAAAAAATTTCTCGATTATTTCAATATTTCAAACCACTCTGGTCCCCTTAAAACTAATTGCCATGCACTCTCGAATCGCGTATACACCTTTCATTTAGGCAATGTTATGATTACAAATAATATATTGATATTTTTATATTCAGCGTTTTATTTTATAATCTTGCAGACAGTAATTGGTGCGAATAGAAATTTTATTAATCTCCCAAAAATGCATACAACAGGGATCAATCGGCCATGCAAAAAAATACATAATGATAACAATAATAATAATAATAATATTAATAATAATAATAACAATATTACTTTTCCCTTTCTTATCTGCTACTTACTTCACTCGTGATCGCACTGTCATAATGATTGACAATATCCTGAAGTATTTTGATATTAACAACGAAGAAAAGAATTCCATCGAGCCATATCCGATAGAACGAATTGATGGCTTTGAATTCAAGTAAATATGCATCAAAGAGCCAGAGGCTTTGACTAAGTACCCAAAAAACCAACAAGATTATCCATCTCTTGAGCGTCATTCGAATATTCGGAAGACACAACGGTAATATCGACAAAAACCAAAAGAAGTACTGTGACGTCATGACGGAATTGTAGGTGACCATAACGATAGCTTGTGTTAGCATTGCAAAGGGTAGTTCCCTTTTGGTCGAATAACGCAATGACAATGCAACGAGTACGAGTAATTGGGGTAGAAAGGTGAAGAGGCGCTTGAGGATATTCGTTGATTGCCCTGTAGACAAATAGGTCATGTAAAAAAATAGAGAAAAATTGTGCCGAGCGTCCTTCCGTACGAGATGGTAAATCAGACTCTCGTAGAGATATTTATAACCATAGAAATAATAGCTTATCGCGGTAAGGCAAGTCAAAGAGAACAGACAACTAAAAACGAGTTTGACCTGATTGACGCTCGGGAGTAAATAATTTTTACCCCGCAGGGCCAGATACATTGATAAGCTGAACGCGATGGGATACAAGCGGAAGTGAATCGACAGGCCGTGCATAAATCCCGATAGAACAGTTTGGTCGCGCTGGAAAAAGTAGAGTGTCGAGAGAACGAGCAGAACCGCCAGCGAATCGGCGTTGCCTCGGGTGGATATCACGATTGTCAGTGGATTGTAGAGCCACACGAGTGCACAAGCTTCCGCGACCCGCTTCGAATTCTTTTCTCTCGACAATATTTTTTTTATCAACACCGTTACGACTATGTCGACGACGGAAAATATCGCTTTACCGAAGTCGGCGTGTAGGAGGATATTGGGTATGAGGATCAGCGCCAAAAGCGGGCTGTAACGGTACGTATGACGACTGAACGGCGAATCGCCTTCGACGAGAAAACGCGCCGCGTCGGTGCAAACTTTGTAGTCGACGTCTGTGTAAGGTACCGCAAACATGCGCTCGTGGAAGTCTGCGTAGATTATTAGAACAAATCTTATCGCAAGCCCGAGAACACAGTGTCCGACAAAAGATAACGACATCGTGTTTTCAATTGCTAACAAACTACTTGGGTTTCTTAGAGATAACGAAAATCTTACGGATTAATAATTAAGTATGATGATTCTATGTGAACATTACTTGTATTGCATACACCACATCTACGTTTGATACACAATATTACAATTTAGTTTTGTTGCTTCTAGCAGCCTCGATTAAGCAAGCTTTGAATTTCATGAACTCTTCGTGACAATCGTCTTTTCCTATGTTAGCCTTTCGCGCTACGCATTTAGCGTATTGTCCAGCAGAGTCACGACATTGCGCGATCAGCATTGGATATTTTCTTAGTCTTTGCTTTGCCTTCTCGACGGAATTCATCGCAATGTCTATTCACCTTGTATCACCGTCGGACAAAACAATCTATCGGGGCATTTGGGGTTTCTTGGGATAAGTCCACATTATATATATCGGATGACTGAATAAGAGGAGCATGGTAACGGTCATTCCAATAAGAACAGTTGCACGCGGATTACGATCTGTCCATGGTCTATCCTTCAGCAATCTTGCATCGAATTTTCGCTCGCGTTTCATGATCTTTTCACTGTTTTCATCTGAAAAGTACAAAATTCCAGCTTAAGTAACATTCGTATTGAACAATTTTTATGTAACAAGTCTCCATAATTTAAATTTATATCTTATTTTCCCCAAGACCGGTCTATCGCTGCAATCAATCTATCCAATCAAAACAATTGTTTTGTTTAGAAATTGATAAAAACTGTCGGTGTATATTTGAGAAATATTTTTAATTTTTTTGATGAACTATATTTGAAGACACGATCTTAAGATAATGTAAAACTCGACGAAAGTTCCCGAAAATCATCGCAGTTTTACGAAAAAGCAGGTTGTCTTGTTCTGAGGAGTGATCAACAAGCAAATACTGTACGTTCCAATACTGGCTAAATTTCAATTTGATTACATTGACAATGCAAATTGATGGGAGATAAATATTTAAACAGAAAACCAAAGGTTTTCTCATAACCCAGTAATTCTCATTGGCGCCTTTATTGCTACAAATGGCAAAGCCATTGTGCTTTTTACGCTAATAAGAAAATAGTATATTATTCTGCAAGGAAGGAAAGTACGCGATATTCGTCGAGTATGAAGAAATCACATGAGACGAAAATCTGCTCTATCCCGTGTAGCATACAATAATTATATTCTGATGTTATTAAAATAACCGCATTTAATAAATTATTATTCCGAGCTCTGAATTAGGATTTAATGCAAACAGGTTGTAAAAGGAAAAATCCGTTAAATCACAATAAATGAATAAAAATTACATTTCTTATGCCGAAAAATCGTGGTAAAACATATAAAAGTTTACTTATGGAATTTAGAAGACGTTAACTTTTCTCTATTACTCCCCCAGGAATAATAGAAGCTCTATTATTCCAGAGGAAGTAATGAGCCCCAATTACTCCCTACGTAGTAATGAAACGATACTGCACATGCACATAGGTCAATTAAATAATGATCATTATTCAATAATAGTTGATTTTCCAGCCATGTTCCACGCAAGGAATGTTGGTATTTTAACAAAGCCCAGAAAAAAGTTATTTTCTTTTTGACAATAACGCATAAAATGGAAATTTCCAAGAAAAGATAAAGGTGTTATTCTTGGAGACATTTTACATTGCGTTAATTAAATTAATAGGTGATGATGCTTACATAATCAACGGTTTTGTGTTCATACGGTTTCGTAATATCTATTCCCTCACAGACTAGCGATACAGCAGAATGCTTTATACAGCATTGCCGTAGTTCCTCGATGACCGCTTCGCACCGTGCAGGTTGGTACACGTTTTCTGAAATACAAATGCGTTTGTCAATTTCAATCTTTTCCCCGCCACAGCTGATATACTTGTTTTTTTACGATTACGAATGTGGCAATATAATGTAACGACCGACAGCAGTGGATGCACGGTTGGCGCACGGCTCTGGTGGTCCCCCAAGTCAAGCTGATTCGTTCGTGGTCAGTACTTGGATGGGTGACCGCTTAGCCGTGCGCTAGCTGGCGCATCGACCGTTGAGCGGAAGGTGATTTCTTCTGAGACTTTGGTGTTTCTGCACATTACTCAAGTGCAAAAATACCGGTGGATCAGTAGAATATGGCCGTCTGTACCGGCACGGGTTTTCCGTAGTTTCCCCGTATCCCTAACAAATGCAGTACAGTGTATCTAAGTCGGCTACGGACGCAATGGAAGTTAGGTAGCTTAGCTGAGTGCAGGTACGGAGTGCTAGGGGGGAATCGGGATGGGGTTCCGTAAAAACCCAACAGGGTATACGGTGGAATTGGAACAACAAAAATATTAATATAATGTAACGCTACTTTAGTCCACGACATCCAATGTCGCGGAAAAACCGTTTAGAGGAAAAATGAGTTCTAAATATTTTGAGGTTATGTTGATCTGCAGCCCAACCAATCGTAACCAAGGCGGCGTGATTTTATGTGCTGCATATGTAGAACGAAATTATTAAAAAAAAAAGTAATGCAATTGCAGAAACATGTAGCCGTATTTAACTGTTAATCCAAACCTTCAACGTTGGGACAAAATAAGCTGTACCTATGTTATAATGTACATAACCTCCAAAAACCCTTATCGTACTGATGGAATTATATAAATAGTACAAACCTCGTAAGCAAGTTTGCAGCTTACATGCGAATTTCTTGCAGGGATCGACTTCCTTCATGCGCCTTGCTTAATATCGTAATAGCACGATACACAATAGTTGCCTTCTGGAATTTAGAAGACGATTAGGGTATGTAGGTGGCCGAAAGCGAAACCTCTATTATATTATGACCAACCTCGCTCAACGCAAAGTTTCTAGCACACTGTGACTTCCAAATCGTTTCCGTACAAGAGACACGATACACGTGCTTAAATGCATTTTCCGTCTGATATCCTCGGAGTCGAATGCATATAAGAGTCAAAAAGTAAAATAGTTTAATGGTTATTGGACAATAATATATAAAACCCGACGGATAAACGTTCTATACTCACCATCTGGTAACCCGTCCTGACTGAATGGAATAACAATCTTTGAATCTCCCGCCAATTCGAGCCGACTTAAAAAGGGATATCAAACGATACTCTCACCAAGGATGGGGTAATTTACCGACGCTCAAAGGTACGAGCGCTCGGCAATGCAGATATCTGCTTGTCCCAAAGTTACAGATTTTCGCCGAAAGATGCCGCTAAGCGTAAACGCTGCAACGATATTACCGCGTTGACATCGGAATACGAAACACCGCTGCTCACCGCGGCGTTAGTAGTTACCCGATCAAAACTAGCCTTGTGTGTCGTCTGCTCGCTTGAAACGGCGCCGACGACAGTCGAAGTGTATCCCGCTCGTACGCCGAGAAACGGCGTATCACTGGCACAAAAGGGGAGACGCACGTACCGCAATTTGTTTTAGTGAAAATGATGACTAGAATCATATATCTATCAATGTATCTATGTATATCTATATATTCCTATGTGTTTTACTATGAGGGGGAGAAACGTGCGTCTATCTAGTTTGCTCAGTTTATAAATCCTCACATATAGAGAAAATGATAATATTTAATAAAAATTCGAGTATTTGTCTCTCGATATGTGAAGTTCGGATCTTGAACTATAAAAATTTGCCGCCAATTGTGTGTCTAAAAATAGAATTACTTCGAGAACCCCAAATGTACCGCAAAGTTTAACCAGGGAAAATAAATATTGGAAACATATACATATTAAGATTGCATTCTATTCCAGCACTTGTATAATTTTATCATATTTTTACTACTAGTGTGTTATCATGTTTCGAATATTTTTTTAAGCTAAAATATTCGCGATATATGGTTGTTTAAGTCTATAAGCCTAGTCTTCCTTGTAAATGGGCTCGGCCCGTCAGTATCAATAAATAAATAAATATATCAGTCCATGTGTTTCACTATCTATGCAATTTGCGCTAAGTTCGAAAATTCCCATATATTAAATAAAATTACTTACAAAATAATGAAACTAAAAAAAAAAAATTAAGTTCTTGTCCCTCGATATCTTAAGTCTGCATTTTGACACCTACCGTATTGATGCTATCTTTCGATTATTCCAGACAGTTTTACTTTTATCTTACCGCTTGATGATAAAATTTCGAATATTTCCACACGCGCCGGATTTAAACACTCGTCTCGCGTAATGGTGCCCATATCAATCTTATATTCATAATTTCTTAAGTACGAGTTATAAAATAAAACAAATATACATATAGATCCCTATATTGAACCATCTCCATGTACATTTCATACAATGTGTGTCAATCGTTATTACCATAAAAATAATAACAACGATACGAAATTTATACGCCAATATATAATTCTAAGTCGGAATGCCGAGGGTTTTTCGGACGAGTTTTTGGGCGATTCTTTCGAACTCCGGTCGATCCTCTCGCCACATTTTCGCGGCGTCGACGTTCGCACCGCTCTCGTCGTTTGGCTCGGCGAGCATGCTGACGACGCTCAGCAATATTTTCTCCACACTCTGGACGGGACTCCATCGTTCGGCGCTGCTCTCGTAACCCATCGGATCATCACCCGGCGCGTGCAAGATGCTGATACACACTCTCCCGTCCGCGTAAACTTAAACGGAAAACTGTCTGTTATCACACAGAACGCTTCCCTCTACAAATCAATGGTACGAATTCACGTGAGTCGTTCTACAAAGTCTTTTTATTAATGAATAGCTGGACGATCAATTTGTGATACAATTGGCCACAAAACAAACGACTCTGCCCAGATAGACAAGCGCCATGAAAAGTCGCAATATTGCCGCGATATTTTCGACATGTGCAATTATTACGTCAACTGCTATTTCTCGTGACGTTTGTCTGTCAGGATGGTTCTTATTTATCCACCTCTTAAAGATAAAAAGGAATATGCAAAATTCGATAAGTTAATTTATCTCTTTCTCTACAGAGGCAACAAGGATATGCAGAGGAACTCATCCCCGGTGAAAATATTTCTTTGACAATTATCTGCAAAAAATTCTAACCAGACCGTTTCAGTGCTTTTCATATCCATCACAAAGAAGCTTAGAGAAAAATTTAGGAAAATCCTTTCTGAAATTACTAACTTACTAATTAATAACAAGAGAAAAACAACAAAATTCATAGTTACTGAAAGCGGCAGAGAATTTCAGTACAGTCAGTAATATTTAGATTCAGAAAAATCTCTGACTTTGTGTGAAAACTTTGAGAAATTTAGAGGACTTTTCAGAGAAATTTCTGATAAATTTTCCAAGACGGTCAGAAAAATTTTCAGCCACATTCAGAGAAATATTTTCACCAGAGACATACTCACTGTTTGGGTGAAACATTTCACAGGTGAATTGCATCTTGGGTGGGCTCAGAGGATAGTCAGGTGGAAATATGAGTTTCGCTGGGAAAACTCCCCCCTCGAAGCATGTACCTTCAGGTCCCCTGTAAAATATTATATTATTATTTTATTATCAATACTATTATTAATATTTAAAGAAAGGAAGTATAAGCTTGTATAACCTCCTTCTAAAAAATATATATCTGTCCGATACATAAGTTAAATTTAAAAAATACGAGTACATTAATATATTGATGAAAAAAGAAATATAAAATAAAAACATAAAAATGTTTAAAAGATCATTGGCCGTTGATAAATAAATAAATAATATTTTTTTAATGTGACGTACGTTATCAGGGCTTCCCATTCGAAGAAATTTTCTTCGTTTATCGGTCCAGCGATAATGCCCTCCGGTGGATTTAAGGTTAATTCTGAAAAAAGCTCACGGTTAGATATCTGCGAGATAATTATGTACATACATTTATTTGTATACGAGCAGTGTCATGCTGTTTGTATTATGGACTGCGGTCCCGAAGTCTTGCGATAATTCCTCACGTTTGTATTCCGCCATCAAACGTCTTAACGCCGAGCCTGCCATAGTTTATTCTCACGAGATTTTATTTGACATCGACACGATGATCATGACAGTGACACCTTCGCCAGAGTGTTCCAAAGTGTCAGTCTCGTTCCGAGTTGTTGCTTCTGTATCGGCGTGGCGAATGTGTCGAACCGAGAGGGGCGCGGGGGGGGGGATTAAGGTGGAAAGATGGAGGGAGGTCGGTCTGCGCATGCGTAACGCAACGGGAACGATCGCTCGTTCCCTATAATACGTGCTAATTCCAAGTTAAGAAAAGTCTTCTCCGATCATGGTATTTGGGTATTGCAATTGCGTTTACTGATAAAGCGTCGACGTTGTACGTGCATTACGTATACAGCGAGTAACTTGCAGCCTCTATTAATAAATAAATACACATCGTGTGTACAATCTCGGAAACAAAAATAAACATTCTGCCTGCCCCCGCAATGGTTCTACGATTGCGCTGTAAATTCATTCTAGTTTGGCACGAGTCTTGTAGTAGATCGCCGCGAACATAATACTCGAGCTCAGTACCACCGATGTTATGAAATTCCCCAACAGAAGAACATCCGCCGAATCCACCCATATAGTGAAGACTCTTGCTGCAAATAGAGGAATAGGAATTAGACACCGATTATGTGATAACAGAGGTTATTTATTTATTTATTTTATTTATTGGTCCTGCCCTTTTACATGTTTTTAAGTAGTATTGCAATCATGATAAGGAACATATTTTAAACATCTCTATATAAAATCTTCATATGAAACTAACAATTCCACGTACATAGAAAATATAAAAAGAAAAATAGAAAAATTTATGAATGGTTTTTGATGTACTTACTCAGATTCGTGAAAGCGGAAATGAACCACGTTAGAATCGAGACGGAATCGGCATTTTTCGCTCGCACAATCGCCAGCAATTGAACAACCTTACTGGATGCTGAGATCGGTGTACACATGGGCTGTAAAATAATTGTAATGCACAGTTTTTAACATCTCGATTTCGTTGATATATCGATATAGGGGACAAGATGCGTACCGCCAAAAACGTAAGGACGATTTTCGGTATTATTTGGAAGATCAGACAGCCGCTCAGTGCGAAATAAAATATCGCTAGGACGATCGATCGTGTGTTCACTTGATTCAGGTACTTCAGTACTAGAAATATCAGTACGAATTCTTGAGCCAATATCACCGGATATTCCATGTAGGACAGTATGGAGTATCCATTGGTAAAGTTGTAACTCGTCATCACAGTGTAGCTGAAATAAGAAACAGTGGAATTATACCCAGAAAGAAAGGCGTGCCATGACGATGTTGCGACGACACGGCGTTTTAATACCAGAAGCTGCTTGCACATTTCTGGCTCTCTCTGGAGCTTCACGTCGAGATTGTGGAACTCCGCAGCGAGGTAGAACTGTGCAAACAGCTTTTGATATCGGAAAGCCATGCTGTCTCAATATCGTCACCTGCGGAGACAGATGTTCTGCATTGTGCCGGCAGGTCGTGCGTTCACGTGTTAGTACCGAGTAGATTCCGTGCCGTTAGTTTTCTATCGGGGATCGGATGCACTATTATATTACGAAGCTGGGCAGTACTTGAAATACCGAGTACTTGAAGTACACAAGTACTTTCTAATACTTGAGGTACTTTTAGCGCCTGCGGTACTTTTTCGTACTTGAAGTACTTTTTAGTGCTTGAAGTACTTTTTAGTGCTTGAGGTACTTTTTCGTACTCTTTCCATTTTCAAGTACTGAGTCCAAGTACTTTTTGAGTTCACGCGCGCGTCCCGAATACTCGATGAGTAGCATGACATTCTATTTTTATTAATACATGATTATCTGTCTAAATTTTTCAATAAGTATCACTTTTACGATATTTTTATGCCATTTTGAATTTTTTGAATTTCATGATTTTTTTTTGACGCTTTTTTTCCGTATAAAATATTCATCTACGAATAAAATAAGTATCAGATTCGTGATCGGCGTGATAAAATCCATGGAATTACAGTCCTGGAGCGACAGCTAACGAAAAAGTTTACCAGGCATTTTTATAGCTAAAATTGCAAAAATTAGTGATTTTGGGTATTTTTAAACAACGATTTATTTGCTTTTCGATGGAAAAGCCCAGGTGCCTATCGTGATCTACAGCAAGATATACACAAGACGATGGATAAGACGGGATTAAAAAGCTAGATAAGCTTGGATTTCTTGAGTAAAAATCGAATGGCAAAAAAAAAAATTCAGGAGCGCATACTTCCATGTATTTTTTCGCGCCAAGCGCAGATTCGACAAAGTAAAACGTGACGATGGAATATTTTTTTACGCGCTGAACCTGAATCGGCCAGCCGTTTTGTATAAAATTCTAAGACGTTGACGTTGAAAAAAGTTGAACATTGAAATTTTCACACGCGCTTCATCATAAAGTTGAAAATTGAAATGTTTATATCGCTTCCTCATAAGGTTCCTTTATTCGCGAAGCTTCCTCTATGAGGAATCCAGAACTACAGACAATGCTTCTTCATAGAAGAGGCTTCGCGAATAAAGGAACCTTATGAGAAAGCGATATGAAAATTTCAATTTTCACATTTCATGAGGAAGAGATATGAAAATTTCAATTTTCAAATTTCATGAGGAAGAGATATGAAAATTTCAATTTTCAACTTTTAGATTCAATGTCATGTGTCAGCGCCGATAAGATACGACCAACCAATTGTTAAACGAGTGACGATAAAGAATACTTGGAGTCGTTATCCATTCTATTACAAAAAACTTTTTTTTGCGTTGTTCGCGCTCGAACGTTTTAATTGTGTAAATTAAAGCGAACAAAAAAAATAATAGTCTCGCCTCAGATTGATATAGACTTTTTTTTGAAAGCCTAGATAACGCTACGAACATAATTGCGAAAAGTATTGGAAAAATACTTCAAGTATAAAAAGCACTTACGAAATATTTCAAGTACAATAAGTACTTGAGAGTACTTTAAGTACAAAAACAACTTGAGAAGTACTTCAAGTACAAAAAGTACTTGAGAGTACTTTAAGTACAAAAAGTACTTGAGAAGTACTTCAAGTACAAAAAGTACAAAAAGATACTTTATAAATACTTCGACAACTTATGATACTTTGTGCTTGAAGTATTTTTTGGTACTTTGCCCAACTATGTTATATAATGATACGAATTTTGCATTGTGCTGAAAGAAAAAGAAATATTACAGCACCAACCTTGTCAGCTCCAACAACAATCCTAATATAGATATTCCCGCCGCAGTCTTCATCTTCAGCAAATTTATTATCTGTGGAACTTTGAGTATAAAGCACGAAGCTATTGTTATTATACTCAATATATTTGCAATTGATTGCAGATACATTTTTTTATATTTCCGTCACTCTTGTTGCCGTGTAATTAAATGCCGCAACTTCTCCGAATACTTTCTAATTAGGCGCAGGAACGACTTGTATTTTTCTTCCTGAAAATATAATAATTCTTAATTCACGAATCGTTAAGTATAGTCTGTAGTTTTTCTCCTTACCCGATAATATGTAGTCTCCGGACACCGAGTCTGCGTTTCCTTCAATTGATTTCGGGGACATCTGCCAGTTCGACCCGTCAGATAAAAAATTGTATCGAACACGTGCTACCTGAAGCCGAGTTCGGTAGCGACTGATTTCGTGATTGCAGTCAATATCTGCCCGGATCTTACCGGGAGCTCCGATTTGGAAAGCGCATTCCCTGGTCCGCGTCGGCCAGCTGACGACTCGTGTGGAAAGACCAAGGGCGGGGGAGGAGCACTTTACTGGGCATGTGTGCGGCTTCTAAGCGGCAACGTTCAAACATCGATGAAACTCGCCGCTGCTTCCGAAAAAGAAAATAACAATACGATAATAAAGGATGATTATTATTGTCGACTACAATTGGTCTCAAAAATTTATTTCATTGTCAACATTGCAGTACAAACGTTGTTAATCAACTACATGCGTATTCAATTAGGCTTAGATTAATTTTTTTTTTTCTCCACCGTACAATAAATTAATTGGTAATTGTAAGAAGGGGGCTTATTATGCCTGTGCTTTAATTATTTTTTTTTTCTTTATCTTCCTTTCATCATTGCAGTTAATCTTCTGTATGGATGGAAGTGTATACAATATTATTATGTATATTTTAAAGCAATCAGTCGCACATACTCGTCGAATCCATTATGCATGCGTTTTTTCTTTTCTTTCTTTTCTCTTCTTTATAATGCGTTTCGCAATTTCGACTTGATCCTGAACCGCGGCTACTACAATTCTGTTCACGGATATATATATATATTTTTTTCTCATCTCCAGAGGAATATTTCTTGTTTTCTCCACAGAATACTGATCCAGCTGTTGCGTCCTATAATTATGTTTTTTTTTTTTTTACTATCATCGACTACACTAATGTCACGTTTTCTATGAAATAGTTTAAATAAAATTACATGTGCAAATGTTCACGTTTTCTTGTTGTTGTTGTTCTTTATGTTTACTCGAGTAACGTTTATTCTCGTTTTTTTTTCACAGAACATCATTCGACCGTCGTTTTTTTCGATCATTGTAATTGCAGAGTGTCGCGAAAAAGCCGAAACGATTGGAGCCAACTTTGGGCACGATACAGGATTTTTTTTTAACGTCACAGTGTTATATAATTTATTATAGCTCGGTGCAGTATGAAGTGTATAAAAGATTTTTCCACGCTGTTACATTACGTATCAGATTGATCTCGTGAGACAGGTTTTTTCCCGTTTTATTTTTTTGTTTATCGTTCCGTTTAGATGATTTGAAACTCATGACTATTTTTTTATATTTATTTATTATGTATTGTGTGTAACTGCAATCGAAAGAAAATACATTTCAGTAATGGTAACGCTCGTTCACGAGAACACTGCATTTGACTTTCTTCCTTGTCGTATTTTGTTTTTTAATTTATGTAATAAAAAAGTGGTCGAAATTGTTAATAATTACGTTGACTCGCTTTTTTTCATTCTTTCGCATTACTTTTATCCATTAAAAAATTGCACGCTAGCAGCGATCGAACTTTGTGATAAAAACGCTTTAGACTAGGAGATCTGGATATTAAGGATGACAAATAAGTGTTACAGAGATGACGATGACGAACCCTCGTGAAACATATCGACAGTAATATAATTAATCGGACTCTCGGTAATGCAGAGAAAAACCGTTTAATATATTAAAATGTCGTGTACATGACAAATAAGTTGAACACAATTTTTGTTTACGCGAATAGTCAAATTCAGAGGATTTGTGATTTTTTTTTAAATATAAATCATAATATACGAGGTACATGTTTGACGTGTACTTTTTTCACGAATGAATATAAACTAAAGTAAAAATGAAAAATACTGAAGATAAAATTTAAGTTAGGGCCTCGAATCGAGCCAACTGATTGACACTGAACCCGTCCACGGGACGGAAGCTCAAGGTCGACTTGAATGCGATTCGACTAAAAAAAAAAGATTAATGAAAAATTACCGATTGTTCTTTCGAAGCCAATAAAAGGTTCAGACGTGTGATTGCCCAGCAATCGACGCGTCAGTCAGTTCGATCGATTCCTCTCCTCGATGCCCAAATCTTAAATACAACGTTTATATATGACTAGTACGTTACTTTCGTCGTAACAATAATTAACAACGTGCGCGGTATATTGACGTGTTATCCCGAACCGTAAACAGCACACTTGTCCTTACAAGTTAATCGTAAAAATTTTCCTTCGTTTACCCCACGAAAAAAAAGAAAACAAAAACCAAATGATGAAACACATACTTCAGAATAAAATGATAAGCTCGTCAAACAGACGGCGTGCTTGGATCTCTCGTACAGGCGCACAGTCGTCGTGTAAGTTCGTACAATGTAGAAAGTTACATGCCTGTAATTTAACGACGCAATTTATAGTAAAATGAGACAATAGAGATATTTTTTTTTATAACGCAAGCCTGCAATCCGCGTGCTTGAAGAGAAAATTCACAAATGTTTATTGGGTCATGAGATTGCTCGATCTCATTTTCATGCGCGGTGAAGGCAGATTACATATTTTACTTTCAATAATCAGTGGTATTCGTCTATAATCGCGCGACCGGTATTTTAATCATTTAATAAACTATGGGATAATCGAAACAACACTTCGATAATACCTAGCTATCTGAGATCGAAAGTTCTGCGCGAACAATCGTCGTATCTCGAGTGAAAAACAAGCCAGAGGTGATAAAAACAATCAACCCATACCCCCTAGCCTTCGTTAACCATCAATCGTTTAATAGTCTTCACGATAGTTACTGTGTGTATGCATGTATGTATGTATGTGCGCGCTCACTGTGTTTTTTTTTTTTTTTTTTTTTTTTTTTTTTTACAATATTTCAATAGATAAAAGTACGAAACGAAGACGCACGAAACGTACGATCTTTTCAGGCAAAGAATCCATCAATTCAATCCCAACAATTAAATCTCTAATATCAATATTGAGTTTAACGCTATTACTAAGATGATGTATCGCGATGATTTATATACATCTTTGGCATCGGTCCGAAAGCAATATTATGGTGTCGAAAGAATAAAAACACACGAGAAGTCTCGAGAGCGCGGAGCTAAAAGAAAATGACGTTGGGTGCCGCGATCCCGACAGAAAAACGGATATGTCGTGTATGGCACAGAAACATAAAAAATAGCTGTCCGATAAAAGGGTAATTATTCGCGTACTACGTATTTACAGAACCGAAAATCATTGAATTACTTTAAAAAAAAGACCCCTTTATACGCTCGTCTTCCGCGTATATCACGTATAAATCGTCGGGAGACGAGCCGTAACTAATAGTCATTATAGGAGTAACGATTCGCGTTACATACAAGTGAATTTGCCATTACAACAGGGATAAGAGCTGCGACGAATAACTGTTACTTTTTCCGAGTTTTGGCCTAGCTTGTTATGGTATATTCGTTATCTAGAAAAAAAAAATGAAATCAAGGTATGCTCGGTTGACGAATTAACGAAATGTAAATTAACGTGTCCCTCACGATCGTGTGAGTCAGTGTCCCATTGCCATCAGTTTGTCTTTAAAAAAAAGCTTCGATACTTCTCATAATATAAGTTTCCTTAGTAGTATCTGGTCTGTGTCAACATGTTAAAATTATCACCTACTATACCTCAATTTCGATACTCAATTTAATATACATATAGTAAAAATCAACATGAAAGTAATGTCGATCCGCATTCAAAAGATCACTCGTTATCATCGCTCTTTGGAGAACAAAAAAAAAAAATCTTGATGTGGAAGTTCACACCGAACTCAAAGTCATCAACTTCCCTTTGAGAGCAATTTCCGAATGCGGGCCATTATGTTCATGAATCGATTGTAAAATTGTCTATCATTTAATTATTGAATGCTAGTGTGTGTGTGTGTGTGTGTGTGTTTCTCGTTCCCGCTTCCTCTTTCTCTCTCTCTCTCTCTCACTCTGTCTCTCAATCGGGCGAGATCGAACGTGAAAAAATTGTTCTTCGTTATTAACCATTAATTGTTGTATCTTATTGTTATATTACAATATGTCAAGACGAGCAAGTACGATTTACGTATTTGTACCTCACGATAGGCCTTGCGGTGTAAAACAAATTTTTTCTAATTCACCAGTCGAAGAACTAACGGGAGACTCGGCACGCTCGTCTTGCTCTGCCAATTGCTCGCTGTAGTAATGAGGAGTACTGAGATAATCGATCAGTCGTCGGGGCAGCGGTAAAGTCGGTATGAGATCTCTCCTTACCATCTTCAGTATGACGAATCTGCACGTGTGCTGTAAGCTCTGTACCTGCTTGAATCTCGACACCGGATGGAGCAGTTGCACTCTCATTGGCCCGAGGACCGGTCGTCGATGAAGAAAAAACAGATATCGTCCGCTGCGCGAGTGCTCGACGGCGTTCTCAATGAAATCCACTATTGTGTGAGACTTGAATTTCGTGCAACTCCCGAAACTGAAGTTACCTGAATTTAGAAAGAACATTTTTTGGTGTTGCTCCCCAAACGCATCTCGATTGTTCAAAGATCATCGACGAGTAAAAACAAAATATACAAGTCAAAACATTAATAACGAAGGACCTTACCCTGATCATGCTCTATCCTCACGTGCCGCACGCAGCTGTTCAGTCTGAACGACAGCGAGAATATGTAATGATCGTCGCTGCTGTCTCGCACGATGAACGATCCGTCCGGCTCGTTGGACAATATTTTCTCCGCCGCCTCGCCGGACATCGGGCCCCAGTACCAGCCGTACTATAAAACAATGACAAAAAGGGATTGAAGAAAAAAAATCCCCGCAACAAACGAGCGAGCCAATAATCGGCAAGAAACAAAAAATCGACTCACGTCCTTGACTTTCTCGATACTCGCTGCAAAATCCATACTGGTGTCTTCGGCGGCCTCGTCGTCCTCTCGCGGCGGTGACGAATGATGCACGGACGTCGGTGAGTCGGGTTTCGAAACGATAGCTGCGAGTGCGTCCTCTCCCTGTTCGACGCTTATTTGACCGTTGCTTCGCGGCAAGGGTGGCAGAGCGCGTTTGAAGAAAGGCAATTTTTGAACGGTCGACTCGACGTCGGTCGTCGTGTTGTTGTTGTTTGCGTGCTGATCGGAGTCGCCCTCGTCCTCCTCGACGATGTCGCCCTGCACAATGCTGTTCCTCTTCTCGACGAAGTGATCAGGCGAGCCGAGTCTCTTAAACCTAAATATATTGCACAGTGTCTGTTTGAGATTCAACGAAAAATTTCTCTGGCTCTTCTTCATCTTCTCGCGATCGGTGTCGACCTTCTCCTTGTGTCCGTCGTCTTTGACCTTTTTATGCTTCATGTTAACGAGAGTGTTCTTTTTATGCTTTCTAACGTTACCGTTGTTGTTGTTATTGTTAATCAGTCCATTGGTACTCTTGTTAGATATCGGTGTGTCCGTCGACGAGTCCGTGTGCGGATTGCTATATCTATTATTATTATTTACACTAAGACCCTTTGGAATTCCAAGGTGTATCGGTGTCTGACTGGTCGGTGCTTTGTCGCGTTTAATCTTGTTCTCGCTCGAGTCGCTCGAGCTCGAGTAGAGTGTCTCGAGATACTGTCTGACCTCGTGGAGCGTCATGTGTATCGGCTCGCCGATGTTGTGAGCGTGACTGTTCGACGTTCGAGAGCCGTGACGACCCGAAGTGCCGGGCACGCTGTGACGCTTGCCGTTGCCGCTCTCGTTGCAGCACACCTCGGCGAGGAGTCTCTGCGACTTTATTACGTGTGTTATAGCCCGCGGTTTGCCGCAGTAGTGACGAGCCTGCTGTATGTGAGCCTCGAGCTCGCTCTGCGAGCTCGCCGAGACGTTTCTTCGCCTCTTGCGGTGATGACGATGACGCTTCGGTCGCTGGGGCGTGCGAAGCTCGTGCAACGGCCGTACGACGTCTATCGGCACCGTGTAGATGTCCGAGTCGAACGGCACGTTGTACATGTCGCTTATCTCGCTAGTCGTCAGCACGTCGTGCGACATCGCCGACGTTATGAAACTACTGTCGTCGGCCTTGTTGCTCAGACCCGTTGTGTTTATCGAGTTGTGGGAACTCGAGAGACGCGAGGACGCCAGCGAGCAACGTGAGTTCGGACGATTGAGCGTGTTGTAGGGAGTTATCGTGATAGTGGCAGTGCCCTGACGCGACGACGACGACGGAAGAAAGTCCGATGCCCAGAAACGCTTGGAATTGTGAAGACTGGCCGTTATAGCGGGCACCGGATCGGGTATCGGCGCTATCCGTCCCTCCGGCCACGATATTCGACAGGAGATCGCGAGGGCTTCCTCGATTATCTGGTGAACGAGACTGTCGGCGAGTTCGTGTATCCATCGCGGTGCCTTCAGGCGTATCATACGGCTGTAACAGAGAATCGGCGGATTCGACGACACCGAGTCGGGCGGCGATGGACTGTCCTGAAACTCCGGCGGCGGCTTTATGGCCACGTCCACTACCTCGACCTCGAGCTTTCCGTCGAGGTCCGTCCAGCCTGGACCCTTCTTCAGCGTATTGAAATTCTGTCCGCACATGCCGTCCGAATAATCGAACGAGTCCTGAGACAATGATTTACTTTCTATGTCGCTCTCCTGCATCTGGAATGAAACCAGAACTAAATTAATTCCTTCTAAGTTCGCGGATGACGACCATCGGGATTAACTGCTCTCGGAGGGAACGAATTTTACCTCTATGGCTAGATGAGCTCTCACTGAGTCGCTGGATATGGAACCTCCCAGGCCGCTGCTACCAAATTCGCTGAGAGGTCCTGTGGCGCTGAGGGAACACGAAGGTGGCGAATCCATGATGCTTTCGTGAGTTTTACACTCGCTCTGTGCGACCTCTAAAAAATCGACGACTCTACCGACGCTTTCTGTACATTCCGCATTGTTACCTGCAATGTTGAAAAAAAAACAAACGGTGCAAAATATGTGATGATAAAATAATCCATGCGACGGGTGTTAAAGTGTCGGTCAACGAACACGGAGAGACCATCGACGATTTCTCACCTTGGAATAACAATTGTGGGCGAAGAATGTCTCGCCGCTCTCCTCGATTGCGAACACTACAACCGTATTTGCCATTGCGTGGTCCATTGCGTTTGGAAAGATTGTTTGCAGTCTTTTAGGTCAATTTATCCTGTACCAAGTCCTCTAAAGTATATATCTGTAACAATATAAAAAAAACAAACATGACAATACAAAAAATTGAAGAAATTGAATTCCAGTAAATGAAAAATTGCTACCAAAGCTTTGATATCTTTGTCTTAATTTCATATTCTTAAGTTATTATTCAGAGCTCCGAATTAGGATTCCCGGGTCCATTACATTTGGAATGATTCTTTGCAGTCTTTTAGGTAAACATATCCCGTACCAAGACCCCTAAAGTACGTGTCTGACGATATTAATAGAAAAAAAAATGACAAAATAAATTACATTTGACTAAATAAAGAATGGTGATTTAGCAATCTTTAAAAATGAATACCGAGGTTTTTATAACTTTGTCTTAATTTATTATTCTTAAGTTATTGATCAGAACTCCAAATTGGGATTTACTGTATACTGGTTCAAAAAATGACTTCAAAGAAGACATCAAATTTTATCATTGGCAAGTCAACGCACTGTTTTAGAAAGAAAAACAAAATTGTTCGCTCGTAGGATTTTATTGTCTAAGAGAATTTCCTCGAGCAAATTTTGTGCGATTCAAAGCACGGCCGCTATAACTCAATAAAATTTATATCTTCAATCATGCGTAAAAGTAAAAATCTTTTAAATAAATGAAAATAAATAAAAAACCTTACTAAAATAACAGTATATAATAATTCCAAAGACTCGAACACCTTGCAAAATGTATGAATAGACGTCTTTCATAGTCTTATCTATTCTCGCGACTGGCGCATTATCGTCATGATTATATCGGCAGCGCTCTCACAGTAACTTGTGGCGCAAATTTTTCTGCCGACCAACAAAGAATCCAATGCGATAAATCTCAACTGGCCGAACAGAGTAAATCCATACATGGATCTCAGACTCGCCGACGCAAGCGAAAACTCTTGTCGGGTAAGAAAACCTGGCTCTCTCTTGGACTAAAAATTTACGGCGAATGTCTCTATGAATTATTCTCCCCCGAGATAAACCAGTTTCCTCTCGCGTGGGAAAGTCGACAAAAAAAGAACGATCTAAAAAATCGAGACGAAGCGTGCGAGTCGTCGATCGAACTTACGAGCCTCAAAACGACTAGTCGTCAATAATCAATTGCGTTTCGGAACGTTGTCGCAATTTACACACCGTGAGAAGCTAATTTTTAAAATAATATCCCCGTTAAAAATCTCCATGCCAGGCATGCACGCCCATGCGCCTCGAGGAAACAATCGCCGTGAAGATTTTCCAAGTCTCTCGCTCGGTCCCGTGCTAACTCGCCGCCCGATGCACCGGACCGTTTGCGAAACGGGCGTGAGTCGAAGAAACGAATCGTTCTAAAAAGAAAATTTATCTTCGTTTGCGACGCTTGCAAACGTCCCGTAACTTCGAAGTGCCGGACGGAGATTCGACGACGGTGGCTCAAACATTATAATCATCCCCCCGGTGAGAAACGATGTTTGCGGCACAGGCAATACTGGCCACAAGCGCCGTGTTTGACGTCTCCCGTAAGAAGACGAGGCGAGCGGGACGGAGCTATCGGCGCGGAGTGTGACTATATAGCGTAACCCAGTAGTAGTATAGTAGGAATAGTAGTGGGTCGTGGTAGAGAACGGGTACGTACGGTTTATGCTAAGTTACTTGCAGCCATGCCTCGCACTTTGCATCGGACGCGTCGTTAATCCGTATCGAAGACATCTTCGTTATCGGGACATTAGACGCTTTCCGTACGTAGCACAAATCAATATATTTAAAAGGCAAACACAAGGGCCACACATTTCACCTCTTACTCCACCACTACCAGCATGTCGGTTCGATTCCTCCTCGTTCCGTGCCCGAAGAACACCCACCGAGGTACTGGCTCGCTGCTACTTGCTGGTGCTGCTGCTGCCTCCACTCCTTCCGTGTCCATAGATTACGACGGTGCATCCAGATCGAGCCGTTAGTCCAGCCGGAGAGGTGCGCGGACAAGCCCGAAGCGCCCGAAGTAACCGCACAGTTCGGTCACGAACCGCCCCGTCAGACAAACGCTGACCAACTAGTTGACGTTGTTGAATCCACCTGCTCCGTGTGACTCATCGGGAGGAGACGTACGCGAACGGCTCGATAGGTGATTTTCCGGAGCTCGCCGCGTCCAATGATCGAGCCCGTTTTCCGGGAAAACGCTCGGCGCATACGCCGCATTGGGTGTTGCACTTTTCATTGTTGTATGCACTTTGTTATAAGGATCGCCGGAGCGGCGGCGGACCGACGAGGCCGAGGCGCATGCGCCGACAATTATGGACGGGCATTTCGTAAAGTACCGCGAACCTCGATTTTATCTCACGCTGAAGACTCTTTTATGCGTGCTGGTATCACGATTATCTGACTCGAGGCGCGGATTACGATTCTCCAGTCGCGGGAATCGATTACTTTTCCGGACAGGAGGCCAAGCCGGAAGTCGAAGATCTCTTATTGTCACCGCGAACTTATAATCTGATGAACAACTAACGAAAAAAAAATCGTGCATTTTTTGTACGTTGTTTTGTACTTTCGTGGGAACTTTAGATGACTTGCCGACATAAAAACCAAGGGCAGGCACTTTTTATTTCGCTTTCAGAGAGTCCTTGAAAGGTTCTTGAATTTTATTTCGAGCTTATACCGGAAACAGTGTGTCAATAATAATTCACAAATTACACTGGCTTCGAGAAAATAAACCCAGACGGAAGTTGTTGGTCTCTCAAGATCACTAAAGTTTTATTTTTTTAAATATTACGTCACAGCTATGTTATTCTTATTTACAAACTGTCTACATTGTCCGATAACTATTAATGCGATAAATAATTATATGGGGGAGTGCCAAGTCGTGTGCACTAAATTGAGCAACTTAAAATCGACTTTTTTTGCGTTATACTGTACTTCAATAAAAACTTGTCACGATATTGTCGCTATAAATGTCACCAGATGCATAAAAAAAAAAAAAACTGATTAAATTTAAATTCTCATAACACGGACGTTACTTGCAGTATACCTGTATGATTGATCGATGCATTTAATGAAAGTCAATAAAATCGAGACAATCCGCTATGTCAAGATTTCGGAATCGTTTTATAGCCCCGGTTGAAATACTACTTACATATGTAAAAGTGCAATGCCCGTTAATCAAATAAATAAATAATTAAATCGAGTCGAGATAAATTGTCGTAAAAAAATACATCGAAATGTCAATCAGATCGAGAACTCAATTTACAGTGTACACGATTCGGCACTCGTTTTATAATTATTTATCGCATTAATGTTTATCGACATATCAACGTGGTTTGAAAATCTAAATTTTTGATCGGAAGTGAAGTCATCTAGGGGAAAAGGTCACTTCCGGTTTGCAAATATAATTTTTCTACCGGAAGTGAAGTCATCTAGGGGAAACGTCACTTTCGTTTTGAAAATCTTATACTTGTCGACCGGAAGTGAAGTCATCTAGGGGAAACGTCATTTCCGGTTTTGAAAGTCTCAATCGTCGACCGGAAGTGAAGTCATCTAGGGGAAACGTCACTTCCGGTTTTGAAAGTCTCAATCATCGACCGGAAATGACGTCATCTAGGTGAAAGGTCACTTCCGGTTTAAAAATCTCATTTTTCGACCGGAAGTGACGTCATCCAGAGGAAACGTTACTTACGGTTCGAATCGTCCTTGAATTTCATTTCGAGATTATACCGGAAACCGTGAGTCAATAATAAGCCACAAATTACAATCAGTAGCTTTCAGAAAGTAAGCTCAAACGGCAATTCTTGGTCTCTTAATATAACATTTTTTTTTACCAAAACGCCACAATATACTTTATCAATTTTTTCTACATTAGGCTGTACATAAAAAAAAAATTTACACGATTTTTCGCTATAAATCTCACAATAACCACATGCATTTATAAATAATCTAGTCACGGACCTCATTTGCAGTATAGCTGTATCGCCGCATTTAACGAAAGTCAATAAAATCGAAACCCTCTGCTATGTCGATATTTAACGATCGTTTATAATTAAATCTCATCCCAATAAAATCTCGTTAAAAAAAGACACATCGAAATGTCAATCGGATCGAGATCTCAATTTGCAGTATACACGATTCGGCACTCGCCTCTATAATTGTTTATCGCATCAATGTTTATCGGACAATGTAGGCAGTCATTCCCCCGCATCCGGTCACTCTCTCATAAAAGTATAATTATATGTTCACAGATATTACGTAGGACAGGCAAGTGCTCTTCTTCTACCGAGAAAAAAGAAATAACGATAGTACACGCCGGAGAGTTCCATACGTCTCCCGTTTCTCGTTCATCCCCGGACTCCCCCAGCGAGCTGCCGACCCCGTGACGCTCGGATCTCGGCCTTTCAGGGCTTTCAATAATCTCGGTAGCACTCGGTCCCTCAGTGTGGATCCATAAGCCGCTCAGGCTTCATCCGCCTTGCGACGAGCGGTGCAGCCTCCCTGCATGGGATAAATAAATTAAAAATTGTCCACGCGAGACTCATAGTCTATTGATCGTTATTTTGGTGTTTTTCATTTTTGTTTAAAGAAGTTTCTTTATAAATTTGTTATAAATAAGACAATTAAAATTAGCAACCGGCGCGAGACCGGCAACGTGGTCACCATGCGCCGATCGGGGCTGCTCGCCCTGCTTCCTCTGCTGTTGCAATCGGTGCAGTGTGAGAATCTAACGCCACCCTATTTTAATTTGGCAGAGGGAAAGGAGATAATCGCGTCGGCGACGTGTGGAGTTAACACGACTGGACCGGAACTTTACTGCAAATTGGTCGGTGCCAACGCCGATCAGAACGAGGACATTAATCTTATACAAGGACAAGTGAGTAAAGAATCTTTTATTTTTATATATTTTTTTTATTTGTACGATAGATACTTTGTGGAATAACTTTGTGGAATTTTTGTTATCAGAGAACAATTCGGTGCCTGTAATAACTGTAATTTTATTTTGTCGGTATTGTTCGCAGAGTACGAATGAATTATCGATACATTTTTCGAAGATATTTCCTCTTCAGGGCAGATGGTTGGGAATCACTGCTGCTGCATTGTTCGAGGCTATAGACGAGATTAGAACAATTTTTTGAGTCCCGAATGCGGAGCTCCGCGCAGTTTACTCGCGCTGAGACGATCCAGCGTTGTCGGCGTTGCTACTAGAAAGCTATTTATTCCCGCTAGAATCATCGTTAACGTGCATGCGACACGTTATCTTCGAGGGAGAAAGATTTGATTGTACAATAGAAACGCGAAAAAGTATTCGCATGGGAACCGCTTGTCGGAGGATCAAAGGACCTATGCTATAGTGATGCTCGGTTCAGTTTTATAAAAAGAAAGGGGGGACGATGAGGGATAAAAAAAATACTGTCGAGCGAGATATGGAGGCATCGCTAACGAGCCAGAATTCGCCGAAAAACGATCGCGCAAATTCCCAGAAATTTTAAACCCTAGAAATTTTTTTCGGGTCGAATGTGAAACGAGCATTCACGGGGGTTCGAGCAAAACAAAAAAAAATCGGGTCTTCATTTTTTCCTCGGTACTGACCAATTGAACTAAAAAATCCTCCACGGTTGAAAAAACATCATGGGTTGAGTGTAAAAGTTGTAAAAAAATATTGAATATTTAGGAGTAAATAGACATAAAAAAGAATTCATCTCATTCGTCTCTCTGACAAGAATAATTTCAATAATGTATGCAACAATTTTGTAAGGGAGGCCAGTAGAAAGTCAAGATCACACAAGTTCTCAGAAATTGTATTCAGATTTCAGTAAAAAAATTATCACTTCATACTTTTTTCCTCGGTAAATGAGAAATTCTTCTCAAAAATCCCCTACAATAAAAAAAATTAAAGTTCAAATGTAAAGAATTGTAAAAAAAAATTGAATATTTAGGAGCAAATACACATAAGAGAGAATTCATCTCATTCGTCGACCCAACGAGAATAATTCCAATAATTTATTCCACAATGTTGTAAGACCAGTAGAAATTCGAGATCGCGTAAGAAAACTGTACGGAGGAGGTCGACTCGCGTGCGATAAGAGAAAGATAAAAATGCTGACCTCTCGACAAAAATCATTCACCCGGGATCTTTGACGCTCCGCGAGCCCCGTATCAGCCCGGACGTAACGACGAATTGCCTAAATATGTTATTTAAGGAGTGAGCCTCGAGTAAAACGCGATAGCGGACAAGTGAGTCGAGCACGAGTTCCGGAGACACTTACGAGAGACTCGCGAAACGATCGCGTACAAGCGTGAATAGTCCGATACCGTTATAATAATTTTTTCTTTTCTTCTTTATTCAACAGGTATGCGACTTCTGCGATCCTGAAAATCCGGACAAGAATCATCCTCCCGAGCATGCCGTCGACGGTATGGAGACTTGGTGGCAATCGCCACCACTTTCCCGTTCCATGAAGTACAACGAAGTCAACTTGACGATCAATCTGGAGCAGGTGAAAAAAAGAAGAAAAAAAAATAGGATAAACAAGAAGCTCTTGAAACATTAATTTTATACTCGACGTGCGCAGTTGAACGGAGAGAGAGTCTGAGAACTATACCCAGATAGCATTTTGGCAACAACCCGCCGGCGAACAGGCAGCATATTTCCGTACCGGATGGTCACAAAATTGCATCCGCATTTGCCTATGTTTTTATCTCCATTCAACGCCGAAAATTCTTACGAGCATATTGCATATTAAGTCGTAAGCGGGTCTTGCTGGTGCTTTGCGTCTCACCTGAGCGTTGACACAATTTTCGAACAAATTAAAAATCCAAAAACGCGCATTCATTTTTATGATGTGGACTTATGAAATGCAGGCATATTCCATTTATTATTAATTAAGTACAAACTATTTTCCACACATTCATTTTTGTCCGCAAAAGCTTTTAAGCGCGTACGCCGATATCACTCGTATATTTTTTATATATCTTAAATCTTCATAAATTATGGGAATATTAAGTCTGCATATTTATGGGAATATTTATGAGAAGGAAACAGTAAAGCAATAGCACTTGTTTGCCTGTGCTACAGCTGGCTATCTGGGTATCTTCTAACGTCCGATATCTCCTCCTCTGGAGCAGAGTTCATATCGAGCAGTGGGCGACTTCCTGCAGCGAAAAGGGAAACGAATTATCACCGTTAGATATACGGACTTGGTTTTATATCGCGTAAAACACTCGTCCCATTTATCTCCGTCTCGTTCGTCACATCGAAGCATTGAAGCATCGAAACATATTTTGCCTCGTGGATGGAAAACGCTTCTTTGCCATCAACGCTCCTCTATAGAATCTTCGAACTCCGGTAGCCGGATTTTACACAAAGACCCCCGAGTTTTCTCGGAAGGCCTTAACTGAACGGCGGTGGGTCTATTCCGTGCTTTTCATGTTCTCTCCTCCGCTCCGAATACTGCACATGTGTTTCGGCATTTCAATGGAGATGCAGACGGAACGCACGGAGTCTCCGAGCCTCGAACGAAGAAAGCGTGGGCGTCCCGGAGAGCCACATCTGGCGCTCAGACCCTTTACGAAATTCTCTCGTCGCACTATCACCCATCTGCACACTGCGTCCCGCCTCTCCGAACAACCGCGACGATCGTGAACAAGAGAAAAAAAAATATGCGAGAGCAGAACTTATGTTTTCGTTGTAACAATTGTTTTTATTTACCTTATTAATTTAATTTTTGTTATTTCAACAGGAATTTCACGTGGCGTACGTTTACATTCGTATGGGAAATTCGCCGCGTCCCGGACTGTGGGTGCTGGAAAAATCGAAGGATTACGGTAAAACGTGGTCGCCCTGGCAATATTTTTCCGACTCAACGAGCGACTGTCTAACGTACTTCGGTGTGGACAGCCACACGCCGATAACACGCGACGACAGTGTTATCTGCACGACCGAGTACTCCAAGATCGTGCCCCTCGAGGGTGGCGAGATACCGATATCGATTCTTAACAATCGTCCGTCGGCCAAGCACTATTTCAACTCGACATTGCTGCAAGAATGGACGAGAGCGACAAACGTGCGTTTCCGTTTCCTGAGAACGAAGAATCTGCTGGGACACTTGATGTCCGTGGCGAGACAGGATCCGACAGTAACGAGACGAGTACGTATCCACTAAAAATTATCAAACGGCAACGGCTGTGGATATGCTGGTAGGAAAACTCTAGGCATATTTCTATGGTGAAACTTCAACGGGATGCTGAATTTTATGCCTCTCTCGCAACCGTAACGAACGTGGTCCGGATGACCCATTTACGAGTTATCGCTAAACGAACCGCGTCTATCGGCTTCGGGCGCTCACGTAGAGCGATAAACCCTGAGACCTTTTTCCCTGTGCTTTCATAAGAGTTCGATAAACTCATGGGACTCGCCATATCAATTTTTTTGGTATTTTTTTTTTTTACCATGAATCGTCGCGTTTGTTTCGCTCCATGTACACCGAGAAAAAAGTATTTGCACGTGGCTTCCTCATTTATTATAATTTTGCGCGTAGCTCTCTGTGTGAGAAAGATCGTTGA
Organism: Ichneumon xanthorius; assembly: GCA_917499995.1. Taxonomy (NCBI): domain Eukaryota; kingdom Metazoa; phylum Arthropoda; class Insecta; order Hymenoptera; family Ichneumonidae; genus Ichneumon; species Ichneumon xanthorius. Next base: position 9,334,665 of record OU824205.1, on the reverse strand, counting down.
TCGATATTACGAAAGCGACGCGCAAAATTCTAATAAATTAGAAAGCCACTCGGAAAATCGTAACAAATGAGGAAGCATTGTGCATATACTTTGCACCTTTTTTCGTAATAGAATAAATATCTATATCTTATGAAATTGAAGCGATCGAAATTTACTGCAAAATTTAATGTAAAAAATGGCTAACTGAAATTTGCGTAATTCGTCATTGTGAGGCTTGTATACCCAGGTATACAAGAGACGGAGCGTAATGGAACGGTGGCGGTACCAATGGTACGATTCACCCTCCACGGCACGTTTTTCTATCTGGGTATGCGCCAAACCGTAAGACATGAGGAAGTCGTGAGCAAATCACTTTGCACGCTTTTTTTTACGAAAACATAGCTTCCTCCATGAGGAAGCAAAACACAGTAACGATCCCCATTCAACCGGAAGGCCCCAAATTTTATCTAGAAAAGGAACCGAGACTGCGGATCGGAGATCATTCGTATATTTCTTTTTTTCTCCTGACACAAGTCGCAAATGTTAGTTTAACGATTGTCATTTTGTTTGCAGTATTTCTACTCGATCAAGGACATCAGTATCGGTGGTCGTTGCATGTGCAACGGTCACGCCGATACCTGCGACATTCAGGATCCCTCTCAGCCGAAGAAACTCGTCTGTAGATGTCAGCATAACACGCACGGACCTCAGTGCGCCTCCTGCCTTCCCGGATTCCAACAGAAGAAATGGCAACAGTCGACCACATTCAAGAAATTCACTTGCGAACGTGAGTTCGACGACAATGATTTTTTCTTTTTCTCAAAAAACGAGATCACCTGCAAACAGTTTCTATAATCGTTCGATAACATCCTCTAGCGTGCAACTGTTTCGGCCACTCGAACGAGTGCGAGTACAACGCCACCGTCGACGAGGAACACGCGTCCCTCGACATACACGGCAACTACGAGGGCGGCGGTATGTGCCAGAACTGCACGCACAATACCGAAGGCATAAATTGCCATCGTTGCAAGTCACGATTCTACAGACCACAGGGCAAGCCTCTAAACGCTACGGACGTTTGTCAACGTGAGTACCTCAATTTTACAGTATTCGATCGCCAAAAAAATAAAACTTGCGGCGAACATAAAAAACAAAATTTTCAACAAATTCAAAAAAAAAATTCAAAATACCCATAAAATTTAAATGTTTCGATCAATTTTCGCCAAATTTAATACAAAACACAGTGTTCCTCCATTCCCGTATCAATATTTATGCTCGATACCTTCATGTCTAATGTAATTGGACAATGTTTAGTATTTTTGCAATCAAATCAAAATCCCATAAAATTTGATCGCGTGGATAGATTTTGGCCAAATTCAATACCAAAAATCTTTAATCAAAATATTATATTCGTGTGCAGTTTTAGGACTATAGCATAAAATGTCCATGTTTACTGCAATCAGATAATTTTTTGTATTTTTTCTATAAAATCCTAAAACCAATAATACCCAATAATTTCCGTGGACTGATAATCGTAGATAATGCAACATTTAAACCAAGTTATGTTATATTATCTGAAGTCAAAATAAATGGCCTATATTATATTTTTTATAAACGAGTTATTCCCGTCAAATAAATACATAAATAAATAAGTAAAATCAAAAACCCATAAAATCTGACCGCTCGGATAGATTTCGGCCAAATTCAATACCAAAGGTCTATAATCAAAATATTATATTCATGTGCACTTTCAGGACTATAGCATAAGATGTCCGCAAGTTACAGATGCCACAGAAATTTTCCAAAAAAATTCAGATTACTTTAAGTACTCTGACACTGAAATCTCAAATTTTTTTTACCAAAACATAGCTTCCTCTATGAGGCAGCAAAATCGATATTTATATAACGAATAAAAAATAAAAAATGTTTTACAGCCTGCAACTGTGACTTCTTCTACTCGACCGGAAACTGCGCCGATTCCACCGGGAAGTGTGAGTGTCGCAAGGAGTTCACCCCGCCGAACTGCGACTCCTGCAACTACGGTTACTTCGGTTACCCGAACTGCCGACCCTGCGAGTGCAATCTGAACGGAACGGACGGTTATCATTGCGCGGCGGTCGACGGTTCTTGTCCCTGCAAGGAAAATTACGCCGGTCACTACTGCAACCTCTGCGCCGAGGGTTACTACAACTTCCCCGATTGTCTTCCCTGCGAGTGCAACCGCATAGGAGCCCTGAACGACGTGTGCGACGTAGTCAGTGGAAATTGCACGTGCAAAAACAACTACGGCGGTAGATCGTGCGACGCCTGCGAGCACGGCTACTACAACTACCCAACGTGCAGCTATTGCAACTGCGACGCTCGTGGCACCGAGACCGGTGTCTGCGACAAGGAGAACGGCAGTTGTCTCTGCAAAGAGGGTTACGGAGGCGCCAGATGCGATCAGTGCATCAGCGGTTACTACGGTTATCCGAACTGCAGACCCTGCAACTGCAGCCCGGTCGGCTCCTCGTCGATAAGCTGCGATTCAACCGGAAAATGTTCCTGCCTCCACAACTTCGCTAGTCGCACCTGCGAACAGTGCAGCCCAGGCTACTTCAAGTATCCCGAGTGTATCGCCTGCGACTGCGACAGCTCCGGCTCGATAGGAGTCTCGTGCGACGGCGAGGGTGAATGCCAGTGCCACGAGAACTTCGACGGACCGCGTTGCAACGAGTGCAAGACGGGTTTCTACAATTTCCCACGCTGCGAGGGTTGCAACTGCGACCCGGCCGGTGTCGTGAAGTCTTTCACCGGTTGCGGTTCGCTTCCGGCCGGTGAGCTCTGCCAGTGCAAGGAACGCGTCGAGGGTCGCATATGCAATCAGTGCAAGCCGCTCTACTGGAACTTGTTGCCGTCGAATCCGGACGGCTGCGAGGAATGTCGATGCAACATTCCCGGCGTAATCGGCAGCATCGGCGAGTGCGATCCGAAGAACGGACAGTGCATCTGCAAACCGGGCGTCACCGGCAGAGCGTGCGCCCGTTGCGTCGACGGCACGTACAATCTTCGCGACTCGAATCTCTACGGTTGCGAGGACTGCGGCTGCGACATCGGCGGCTCGATAAGCAACGTCTGCAACAAGGAGACCGGCCAGTGTTCCTGCCAGCCGAGGGTCAACGGGCTGACCTGCAAGGAGCCCCTGAAGGCCCACTATTTCCCGACCCTCCACCAGTACCAGTACGAGGTCGAGGACGGCAGAACTCCGGCGAACACTCCGGTTCGTTACGACTACGACGAGAAAAACTTCCCCGGCTACAGCTGGAAGGGTTACGCGGTCTTCGGTTTTCTTCAGAACGAGATAATCCAGAAGGTCTACATTCATCAGTCTTCGGTCTATAGGATGGTTCTCCGATTCGTCAACATGAACGGCGAGCCGCTGATCGGCAAGATCGTCATAACTCCGGACAATCCCTCGGAGATCGAGCAGGACTTCAAGGTGCAATTCAAGCCGAGCGTCGAGCCGGCCTTCGTCACCGTCGCCGGAGTCCACGGAAATCTTCCCTCGCCCTTCGTAATGAATCCCGGCTGGTGGTCGGTCAGCATCATCACCGACAAGAGCCTCTTTCTCGATTACTTCGTTCTTCTGCCTTCCGAGTATTACGAAGCCACGCTGCTCACCCAGGACGTCAATGTACCCTGCGAGATCGGCTACAGGGGACTTTGCCGCCACTACGGATATCCGAATCTCGAATCGTTCGATTCCGTGCGAGGAGCCGGCGGTTTCGTCGACGAGGGCGGTGTCAGAATTCCGCTGACCGAGTACTTCACCGATCGGGCCGTCCTCGCCGAGGTCGGCCAGGACGAGATACCGCTCATCAACAACGAGCAGCAGCAGATTCACTTCGAGCTGAGAATCGCCAAACCGGGTCCCTACGTTCTCGTCGTCACTTACGTGACCTCCAAGGACGAGGACAGCACTTCGACCCTCCTGATCGAGGCCAACACCGCAGGCAAGGGAAAGGTCACCCTCTACCCGTGCAAATACACCAGCGTATGCCGGCAGGTCGTTACCGATAGATACGGCAAAATCGCCGTTGCGAATTTCCCGTCGAATTACGTCAGCCTCGTACTGACCGGCGAACAAAATTCCAACGTCGCGATAGACTCGATCGTGGCGATACCGTACGATCGATGGTCCCTCGACTACATCGAGCCGAAATCCGTTTGCGTCAGGAAGGACGGCAAATGCGTTCAGGGACTGTTCCCCGGTGCCGCCGACGCGAAGAAGGTCGAATTTGAGACTGACAACGAAGTCCTCGAGGTTGACAGTCGTCCCGCCGGCATATACGACAACGCCACGAAACTCATTCATCTGAACAACGACGAGGCGGTAATCGACGTAAGAACCAAAGTTCCGCAACCAGGGGAATATATCTTCATTGTCCAGTACTATCAGCCCGATCATCCGGGCTTCGAGCTCGAAGTTCTCGTGCAAAATGGAAAGTTCTACGAGGCCAAACTACCGATCGATCACTGTCCGAGCAACAGCGGATGCCGGAGCATCGTCACCCAGGCCGACGGTAACGAGAGATTCCAGCTCATTGAGAACGTCGTACTGAGCTTCAAGGCCGGAAGCAACACTGGTATATTATAATTTTTTTCTTTTATTATTATTTAGATGTTGAGAAAGTAAGTTTATAACATCACACATAGCACGGAAATATTTTTGAAAGGTTTTAAAAAATATATTTTTTTTTTTGAGATCGATAATATTTTTCTGATCGCTCATAAATCTTTGCAAATGTTTCGCTGAAATGTTTTTTTTTTTTTTATATTTCAGCGAAATGTGCATAATAAGCATAAACGCGGAGACATTCGTAGAAATATGTCGGTGAAACATTAAATTAAAAACGTTTCATAATATTTCAGATGTGTTGAAAGATTTTAAGTTTGTTTATGAAATATTTGAAAAACGTTTCGTTGGAATATTTTGGCGGAATATTTCAAAATATTATTTTCATACATTTCAAAATATTATTTCCATACATTTCAAAATATAATTTCCATACATTTCAAAATATAATTTGAATATATTTCAAAATATTACGTCAATATATTTCAAAAATATTTCGTAAGATTTGAAAGATTGATCTAAAACGTTTAAAAAATATTTAGTGATGATTTACAACATCTGCCTCTCTATCTAGGTATATGGCTCGATTATCTTCTGATAATTCCGGCGGAGCAGTACAACGCGAAGGTACTGAAGAAGATACAATTCGATCAAACAAAGGAATTCATAAAGCGGTGCGGCAACAATCATTTCCATCTGAACGTGACGGACGAGGGTTTCTGCAGGGACAGCGTTTTCTCGCTAACGACGGACTACAACAACGGCGCCCTGCCCTGCCACTGCGTCGCCGAGGGTTCGACGAGCTTCGAGTGCGCCAAGTTCGGCGGTCAGTGTCCGTGCAAGCACAACATAATAGGTCGCAGATGCGAGATCTGCAAGAACGGATTCTACGGTTATCCCAACTGCAAACCCTGCAACTGTCCGAGCAACGCTATATGCGAGGCGGAGACGGGCGCGTGCATATGTCCGGCGAGAGTCGTCGGCGACCTCTGCGACGAGTGCCAGCCGGGAACTTACGGCTTTCATCCCATAATCGGCTGCGAGGAGTGCGACTGTTCGCAGCTCGGTGTGCTCAACGGCGACGTTCAGTGCGATCTCCTGAACGGCTCGTGCAATTGCAAGGACAACGTCGTCGGGCGTAAATGCGAGAAGTGCCAGGCCGGATACTCGCAATTCCCGTACTGCGAGAAATGCGACTGCGACGTTCGCGGTACGACCGACGAGATCTGCGACCAGTACACAGCGGAGTGTTACTGCAAACCGAACGTCCAGGGCTCTGCCTGCGACCTCTGCAAGGAGGGAACATTTAACATCCAGGCGGACAACGCGGAGGGTTGCAGCAAGTGTTTCTGCTTCGGCAAAACGTCCCGTTGCACATCGGCGAGCCTCTACAGGAGCCACACGATGAACATGATCGACTGGGACGTCGTTCTGGTCGACGAGAAAACGGCCGGTAACGTCACCGTACTGAACGCCATTCCTCAGGAGGTGAACGACACGACGATCGTCGTCGGTCTCACGGATCCGACCAGTTACACGAACGTCGTTTACTTCGCGGCGCCTGGCAATTATCTCGGCAAGAAGTTGACGTCGTACGGTGGAACGTTCAATTACACCGTCCACTACAGCACCGGACCTTTCGGCAATGCCGTTCCCGGGGCCGACGTTATTCTGTACGGCGCCGGCAGTCACTTGCTCTACTACTGCGAGGAGCAACCGCCGTCGTTCACGAACTTCAGAGCCTCGATGAAAATCGTCGAGAGCAATTTCCTTACACCGGCTAATCTTCCGGTGACACGCGAACAATTGCTCGTCGTCCTCGAGGATCTACGTGGCATTTACATCAGGGCGACTTACTGGAATCCCAGTCTGCAAGCCATACTGTCGGACGTTACTCTCGACGAGGCGACCGAGACTTACGCGCACAACAGCGTACTGGCGAGCAGCGTCGAGCAGTGCCAGTGCCCGCCCAACTATCAGGGACTCTCGTGCGAGGAATGCGCACCAGGCTACTACAGGGTGGAGTCCGGACCGTCCGGAGGATACTGCGTTAGGTGCCAGTGCAACGGACACGCCGAGACTTGCGACGTTAAGACTGGAGTTTGTCATGTGAGAATTTCTTTTTTTTTTATCCCGACAAAATCGCAAGAATAACAGCGACATAAGAAAGCTGTTTACCGAATGTAAACCGGAGTTGGGCAGCAGTTGAAGTACTAGGTGCTTGTCTTGTACTTCAAGCACGTACTTGAAGTGCAAAAGTAGTTGTTAGTACTTCAAGTGCTTTTTTCACGATTTAAAGTACCGAGGCAAGTAATTTTTGAGTACACACTCGCATTACGGATACTCGATGAGTAGCGTGACATCCTGTTTCTATTAATATATGAATATCTGTCTAAACTCTTCAATACACTTATTTCTTTAATTTATTTTAAAAGATGCAAAAAAAAAGAAATGCAAAGTGAACCCGTTTTTCATTTTGCTTTTATTGAATAAAAATATCTTGAAAAAAAAAACGAAACGGGACGATAAGGAATACTTTTCGTTTTTTATTTTATTTGATTTTTTTCAATTAAATTTAAAGAATCGTTTAAAAATAGCATCCAAAGAATGAATTACAAAAAATTCAGTTGGCCATTTTTTACGATGAGGAAGTCATGTGGCAAATCACTCTCCGCCTTTTCTGTTTAAAGCCAGAGAACGCTTAAAGCTACGAACCTAATTGCGAGAAGTACACGAGAAATATTTTAAGTACACAAAGTACTTGCCAGTACCTTGTACTTTGCACTTGAAGTATTTATCGGTCTAAACTAGACTGTATCGGGATATACAAATAAAAGGACACCGGGTCTCCGTATTCTCCAATATGTTTATTTCGACTGTCCGGCACGACGGCTTACACCCAACTGCCGAAACGCGCTTCGCACGATACAGGTGTCTAGTCGACACCTGTATAGTGCTGACTCGCTTGCCCTTTTCATACGCACTCATACATACACTGCATAAACTATATAATTTTTTTCTTGTTCCGCAGGACTGCAAGAACGGCACGACCGGCGATCACTGCGAGTACTGCGAGCAGGGATATTACGGCAACGCGACAGGAGGAACACCGTCGGACTGTCTCATATGCGCTTGTCCAATGCCGATAGCGTCAAACAATTTCGCAACCGGTTGCGAGGTCAACGACCTCGGCAACAAGATAAGCTGCGACTGTATACCGGGTTACTACGGGGCGCGTTGCCAGTCCTGCGCAGCCGGTTACTACGGGTCACCGGATACCGAGGGTGGTTTCTGTCAGCCTTGCGAGTGCTCCGGAAACATCGACACGAACGCGGTCGACTCCTGCGACTCGGTGACGGGCGAGTGTCGTCACTGTCTGAACAACACGTACGGCGACGTGTGCGGCTTCTGCGCTCCGGGTTTCTTCGGGGACGCTATAGGTCGAAAGGACTGCCAGCACTGTCTCTGCGACGAATGCGGCATGGACAGATGCGACAGTTACAACGGCATCTGCGAGTGCAAGGAGAACGTCGTCGGCGACAAGTGCGACAGGTGCGAGGTCGATCACTACGGCTTCGACACGTGCAACGGTTGCGAGTCGTGCGACTGCGGTCTCGCCTCGAACAGCACTCAGTGCGACGAGGAGACGGGACAGTGCAGATGCAAGCCCGGCGTCACCGGACGAAAGTGCGACCGTTGCATAGCAGGATTCTGGAACTACGGACCCGAGGGCTGCATATCGTGCGGCTGCAACACCGGTTACTCGATCGGCGCCTCGTGCAACACGACGACCGGTCAGTGCTCGTGTCTGCCCGGAGTGATCGGCGAGAAGTGCGATCACTGCCCCTACCGTTACGTCCTCAAGGAGGGCGACGGTTGCTACGAGTGCGACTCCTGCATCGACGACCTCCTCGACGTCACCGACATACTCACCGACAAGCTGGCGCCGATATCCCAAGAGTTCAACACAGTGGCCGAGAGCTACTTCACGAATCAGCGTCTCAAGTTCATAAACGACACCGTGAACGACCTCGATCCGGATGTTCGTCGTCTCGATCCGACCCGCATAGACTTCGTGCCACTGCAGAAGGACATAACGCGTTTGAATCAGGAGGTATCGAGTCAGAAGCGCCGAGTCGAGTACACCGCCGAGGACAGCGTAAGGTGGAGGGAGGGAGCCGAGAAGACCCTGGACGACATGAACGACCTGGAGCTCGACGTCGTCGGTGAGATAGCGCTCGTGAAGACGATCATCGAGGAGGTTCAGGCACTGGCGTTCGACATAGAGAGCGGCACGGGCGCGAAGGTCGAGAGCGCTCTGAAGGAGGCCGAGGCGACGATAAAGCAGATTCAGGACATGTCCTTCACGAGGTTCCGCGACGCCGCCTCCGATCAGTCGGGACAGGCTAAGATTCTCATATCCGAGATTCTCGAGTACAATTTTCCGGTGAGCAATCTCAGCTCGGCGGTCGATCAGCTTGGCGAGAAGGTGCGTAATTTCAGTGCCAAGGTGAACGACCTCTATCTGAAAGCCGACGTGGCCGTCGAGCTTGTCGCCGACGCCGACACACTCATAAGAGAGAACAAGGACGCCCTCGAGATCGGTAACTTCGACATGGTGAAGAACTCCACGCTCGAGGCGCACGAGGACATCGTCGCCGGTCTCGGGCTCAACCAAAACGCCACCGAGCATCTCCAGGAGGCCGCGCTGAAGGTCGACGAGCTGCGACGAAGCGACGTCGACGCCGCCGCCGAGAGACTCAGAGAGACCATAGACAGGAACGATCAGGATCTCCTGGACATCATCGCGACCACCGAGCAGGCGCAGCAGCACGCCCAGTCCCTCTACAGTCTCTCCGTGGATCTCGACGACGTTCTCACCGACACGCGCAACACGAGCGCGGTTCGCGCTGTCTCGGCTTACAGGGACATCGACGAGACCATCCGAGCCGCCCGCCAGAACGCCATCGAAGCCCTCCAGGCAGCCAACAACGCGACGACGATGTCGCAGGGTATCGGAAACAGAACCAGGGAAGCCCGAGAAAAATCGAGCCAACTGCTCAACGAGTCAGCGGACGCTGCGTCCAAGACCGCCGAGTTGCTGGGCGGCAACGTCGATCGTGCCAAGGACGACGCTGCGGAAATCGACATGCAGAACAAGCGAAACGAGGAGTCCCTCGAGTACATCGATCGCATACTCAGGAGTCTTCAGACACCGGAATCGTCGTCGATGAACGAATCGACCTCCAGGGCGAACGACGTCAAGAACACCGTCGACGAGGCGATCGCCAGTATGAACGGCATCGTCGACAAGATACAGGAGGACCTGAGGAACACCAAGCAACTGTCCAAGGAGACCTCGGACTCGATAAGGGACGTCTCGCAGGCGAAGAAGCAGCTCGACTCGGTCGCCAAGGTAGTGCCGAACATAAGCAATCTCCTGGACAAGATAAGCGGTAATCAGAGAGCCATAGACACTACCGGTAACGGTTTGCTCAAGAAGATCGAGAATCTTAAGACCAAAGTTGCGAACGCCAGGGAATTGGCCGATAGATTCATGATCGGCGTCACCTTCCACAGGAACACGACTCTGGAGCTCAAAAATCCCGAGAGCCTTCCGCTTCTCGCGACGGCGACGAAGGCTTCCCTCTACTTCCGCACCAACAAGACCAACGGATTTTTGCTCTATCTCGGTAACGAGGAGAAGTCGACGCTTCCGCGAACGAAGACCCACGACTTCATGGCGCTGATGATAGAGAGCGGTTATCCGGTACTGATAATGGATCTGGGCTCGGGTCCGGAGAAGGTGATAAGCAACAGATTCGTGTCGGACAACGTTTGGCGTCAGGTGATCGTCGACAGGACCGGCAAGAACGTGAAGCTCATCGTGCGCGAGGACATCGGCGAGGGGAAGGACCGGCTCTTCGTCAAGGAGCAAGCGTTGCCAGGAACTTACGCTATATTCAATCTGGACAAGGACCAATCGAAGCTCTTCGTCGGCGGTTATCCGTCGTCCTTCCAGATCCAGGACGCCGTTACGGCGTCGTCCTTCGAGGGCGAGATGGAGGACCTCGTCGTCGGCGACATACCGGTGTCGTTCTGGAACTTCGTTCACGGGGAGAACAACAGGGAGGCAGCACTGGAGCGCGACAAGCTCGTCGATCTCGGAACGATCACCGGCTACAGATTCGACAAGCTCGGTTACGTTATAATGAGCATGAAAGCCGCGAAGATCCAGTGGGACACGAGAAAGTTCAGGATAACCCTGAAGTTCAAGACCTTCTCCGAGGACGGTTTGATATTCCTGATGGGCAGGGGAGTTCAGTTCCTCTCGATCGAGATGAGAAACGGTCAGGTGTTGTATCAGTTCAATCTCGGCCACGGCGAGACGGTTCTCAGATCCAACGAGAGGTACAACGACGGCAAGTGGCACATGCTCGAAGCTCGCAGGCTCGACAAGATCGGCGTGCTGACGATCGACGACGTTCTCGCGGCGAAGGCCGAGGGAACGGGAAAAACGAAAGCCCATCTGGCGACCGACGTCTTCTACATAGGCGGATATCCTCTGGAGGATCATCACTACAAGGCCGTGACGAGAGTCGGCTTCGACGGTTGCATCGACAACGTGGTCATCGTCGAGACTTCGATCGACATGAGCAGAAGCGTCCACGCCCTCGGCGTCACTCCCGGATGCCCGGTGAGGTTCGCCAGTCTCGTTTCCTTCGAGGAGAAGACTCCCGGTTTCGTCAGATGGACGAACGTGACGGCCGACAATATGCTACAGATTAATCTCAAATTCAAGACTCAAGCGACGAACGGTCTGATATTCTACGCCACCAATCCCGATCAGACGGCCAACAGCGTTCTGTCGCTGGTCGACGGTCGTCTGGTCTTCAAGAGCCAGGGCGAGGAGCTCGGCACGAGCTCGGCGGGCATCAAGTTCAACGACAACGAGTGGCACGTCGTCACCGCGACCCACAGCGCTCAGGCTCTGAGGCTCGACATCGACGACACCGAGAACTACAGCTCGGACTTCATGCCACCGCCGCTGAACATCATCGAGGGTAGCTTGTACATCGGAGGATTGCCGAACGCCTTCGGTACCGACACGAGCGGCTCGAAGATGACGACGCCCTTCGTCGGCTGCATAGGCGACACCACCCTGAACGGTGCTATAATTAACTTCGCTAACACGAAGGAGAGGCCGAAGGCGTTCCTGGGCAAATGCACCGGTGGCGAGCAGTCGCCGCAGCCGCCGTTCGTCGATCCGCCGGCCAATTGGCCGCTGCCTCCGGCCACGGACGACTACGAGAGCGTCACCGCACCGTCGACGGAGAGCAACATCGTCGAGGTCGACCTCGACGACACCGAGAACGAAGACGACACCGGCAGATTCATACCGGTCGAGGGACGACCCAAAACTACCGACCCACCGACGACCGAGGAACCTCCCGAGAAAGAGACGACCGCTACGCCCGCACCACCCGTCATGGTCGATCAGTGCCGACTGCCGTACATGCCGGCCGCCGATCTCGATGCCGAGAACGCTTGGAGATTCGGCACAGTCAGGAACAGCAGACTCGAGTACAGATCCCTTCGAGGACGTTACAAGGACGACTACAACTTCCAGATCGACGTCAAGACCCTGGCCGATGACGGTATCGTCTTCTACGCCTCGAGCTTGAATGCACCGGACGTTATAGCCGTCTACCTCGAGGACGGAAGGGTCAACTATAAATTCGATTGCGGCAGCGGTCAGGCTCTCCTGACGAGCGAGTCGAGGATCAACGACAATCAGTGGCACACCGTCGTGTTCACGAGGCAGGGAAGTTTCGGTGAATTGCTCGTCGACGAGGATCAAGCCGTGACCGGTTACTCTCAAGGAAACATGAAGACCATCAACGTCAGTCCGCCGTTCTACGTCGGAGGAATCAGGCCCGAGATATCGAGCAATGTATTCGGGAACATTGGAATGAACAGATCCATCGCTGGCTGCCTCGGTAGTTTCATGATGAACGGACAGACCATAGGCGAGCCCGAGGAGAGGCTCGGCGTTATACCGTGCTCGAGGCAAGTCGAGCCGGGTCTGTTCTTCTATCCCGGTGACGGCGGCAATTTGTTCAAAGCCATGGACAAATTCAGCGTTGGTCGTAGCGTTGACATTCAGATGGATATCAAGCCGCGATCGAGCTCCGGGCATCTCTTGTCGATCCACGGCAGGAGGGACTATCTGCTCCTCGAGATGGTCAACGGAACGATAAAGTTCCTCGTCAAGGCGGCCAAGGGTCCCATCGAGACATCCTTCGAGCCGACGCTTCCGAATTCTCTGTGCGATGGAAATTGGCATAACATCAGAGGTATGGCGTTTATCTTCGAGTTTCGAACGAGCTGGAATGTGAAAAACTATAGTTAGTATTTTTACATTTTTATTTAATTTTTCTTTTTTTTTTTTTTTTGCAGCCACCAAACAGAAGAATGCGGTACTACTGTCGGTGGATCACGCGGCTGCACCGCCGGGCGTAGGAGCCAAAAACCCTGTGGGTGTTCTTACGAAACACCCGATATTCATCGGAGGACATCCGCTGCTCTCGAAGAAGCTTCGCGGAAGCACTTCTCGTGCTCAATACGTTGGGTGCATCAGAAATATTATTATAAATAGGAAACCAATAAGTTTGGATCCCGAACGAGCGTACGGGAAAGTCACGACGGGAGTGTGCCCGACCATATAGAGCAGAGGCATCTTATATTGTCAGCGAGACACTGCTAAACAACCGTTACCTCATTATATGGATCTATCAATATCACGAGCGATTTGTATTTTTATAAAGCGAATTCATGTGTGATGAATTCTCGAAGAATAAACGACTGACAAATAAATAGTGTTCTCTTAGTTCTATTGCGAAGAATAATGTTCGTGGTGTAATGATCGTACCCAATCGGCCAATGTTATGCATTGCTTTTATTGATTTTAAAAAAACGTAATAAAAAATTCAATAGCCACATTCGCTTCAACTTCGTTCTCACAGCTACGAACATCGACGACGATTTCAACATCGCAAAAGTAAAGTAATAATGTCACATATTATATTCAAGCATCGAAAAAAAAAATCGTTTCAACGACAAGAAGCACACAGTTGATCATTTTATTGAATGTTATCACATTCAATTAAGGAAAAAGCAAGAAAAATAACTCGTAATAAAACAGTTACAAGGTAGTAAAGGCCGATAGCAAATGTTATTCTAATGTAATAGAAACGATCGAAGCTTGCAAAAAAAAAAGATTGAAAAAAAAAATCAACGGCTCTATTCCGAGCTCCACTTGCAGACATAAATGTCCCGAATATTTCAAAATTAATAGTACGTACTAGATGTTATAACGATCGTTGGAAACCTTTTTCATTTAAATTCTTATGCGGGGTATCACAGTCTTTTCGCTAACAATAAATCATACGTTTCACGGCTGACACGATTTTTTTTTCATCGATTTAAAGAACATGCGCGCTGCCATTCCATCCTTTCTAACGTTTTATCTTTCTTGCATTAAAAAAATATCTGTGACGTCCTCGAGAATGCTCGTTACGTACGAGCGATTGGACGTTTTACCGAGAGAGAGAGAAATTTATGAATTTGAGCGACAACGCATCGAGGTTTTTCGGTGGTTCGTGTTTATTAACGCGTTACGCAATCACATTTATCCCGGCACGTTCTCATGTGAATTCGTTTCGAGATCATCACCGCACGTTTTTGTATTTCTTCCCCACCAGCGAATATTAGACCAACGTCATTGTCTTCAGTCTATTTATTACATACATACTGGACATGTACTAATGCTCTCAGCTTCAAAGGCCCCCTTATCGCTATTATAATGCTCCCCGGTCCGAGTAGTTATCGAACTCCGCCTGTTCCTCCATCTCTAATAATTGTCATGTGCGCGGTCTCCCCGTTATTTCGTTCCTTCTCCCTCGCTACGACAATCTTCGTCCGTGCGTACTTCAATATTGCATTAACAATGAACAATTCACAGCTGTGATCGCTTAAAATAATGACTCTTACTGTAGACAAGACCATTGTCAAAATCACGTGTACTCATTGTTTTTGTTTTGTTTTTTTGATTGCCGTCACTCCTTTAATCGTTACTCAATGCCGTGAGCGAATATCATAACTAGTCCGGGCTCGACCATCATGTCCTCGGGCATGTGCGCGTTGTCGCAGTAAAGCACCAGTACCGCCTGTTTACCCGGCACACGCTTGCATACGTAATTCTCGTACTGCCGTCGAAGATTCTGACGCTTCTCCAGGGAGCTCAGACCCGGCGGCCACTTGCGCTCGTGACAATTTTCCATCAGCTCGTCGATCACGTGCGGTGGACAATTGTACTCGGACAGCGTTCGCTTGATCATCGTCTGCAAAGATTTTACAACAGATATTAGTACGATTAACAGACGAACAAAAAAAAATGTAATCGCAAATCATCATCGAATATCGGCAAATTTATACGAGTTTTTTCGGAGTTCCTCGTTATCTTTCTGTCTCGTACTTATAGACGTGGACTTCGAAATGGTTCCTTGTATCGCATCAAAAGTCACGGAATCTATCTTTGTACGGCATTGTCATTTTGTTTAAATTCTGATTGTCGCTAAGTAAGCAAGGTCTAATGTGGACGCTACTCACACGTCGCGGTACATTTTGTAAAAAGAGCTTGTTCCGTGACTACTAAATGAAAATAAAACGAAAAGTATATTTTATTACAAACTTGGAGGTTTTTGTGGATCGGGCCCTCACTGTGGACTATAACTTTCTAAAGAATATAAGAGATAATAAAATAAATAGTAAAAATATGTATAAGTTACCTGCAGAAGTTCATCCGGCGTGGAGATCATTCCTCCCCATCTGGTGACCCTGGCGCGAGGAAGAGTCGCCGACCATCGCACCACCTCGTCCCTCTCCATCTGGTCTGCTATCGCCCTCATAGCAGGATTGGAGACTCCCATGGCCCTCATAAAGTCTTTGAGCAAATTTATCTCTCTCCTCTGTTCGTTTATCTGAAACTGTTGCTCGCCCAATTCTCTCCTCATGTCGTTCAATTTCTGATGCTGCGACTGGATGAGGTTCCTCAGTTCCCTGACGCAGTTGTGATCCTTCAGTTCGTCCTTGGGTATTATTAGGCTGCATCCCTGCTCGCACGGCATGGGCCTCTTCGGATTGAACTCGCATTCCTCCAGATGAGACGTCAGACTGTCCAGCTTTATAACCGTCTGACAGCCGAAACCAACGTTGTCGCAGTTTATGCACAAGCGCGCGAGCAGATTTCTCAGTATCCTCGGTACGGGCCGGAGCTGGGCAGACGTGATCGGAGTACGATCCAGCGGACACGTCGGCTGATGGTTTATCCACTCGTTTATGCAGACTCTGCAGAAGGCGTGCTCGCAAACCGGCGCCTGTAACACATCGCTCACCTACCAGTCCTCAAAAAAACTGCTCAAACTTCAACATATATACGTCAGAGGCCGCTATTGTAAAATCTAAAATTTACTGCGCGTAGGAAAAATTTACCTCAATATGCTAATGTGATCTTGTTGTGATATCAGATATATATAAATAATAATAAATAAATAAATAAATAAATATGCTAATGTGATATTGTTGTGATATCAGATATATATATATATAGTTAAAATATTTTTGAAGCAGATTATATAAGTTAATAACTTTCTTTCTGTAAATATTAATAATAATAATAATAACAATAATAATTTTTAAAAACATTTTTTGTTAAAGTAAAAGTATATATAGATCATTTTACTGGCACCTGCGACAACAAATCACTCGCCTACGAGTCCTCAAAAAGACTGCTCAAACTGCAATATATAAGTCAAAAGTCGTGATCGTAAAATCTAAAATTTACTGCGTGTAGGAAAAATTTACTTGAATCAAAGAAAATATATTTTTTGTTAAAGTAAAAGTATATATATATAGATCGTTTTACTGGTGCCTGCAACAAATCACTTGCCTACGAGTCCTCAAAAAGACTGCTCAAACTGCAATATATATATAAGACAGAAGTCGTGATTGTAAAATATAAATTTTACTGTGCGTAATAAAAATGTACACAAAGCGCAAAAAATAAATTTGTATGAAAGTGATGATATATATATATATATATATGTATATATTTAGATTATATTTGTAAATTGAGAAAAATGGAATGTTACCTGGACCGGATCTTCGAGAACTCCCGAGCATATAGGGCAGACGAGTTCCTCGTCGACGTCGCCCTGAAACCTATTAACGTCGAAGCCCATAGCGTCACTCGGTCAAGTACGAAACTCGAGCGCGATCTTCGCTGATTGAAAGAAAAAAAAAAAAAAAAAAAAAGAACTTGTCTCAACGAAATCTTTGATCTCTGCGGGACGACACCCACGCGAAAAGCTTTCCCGAATAGCTGCGGCGGGACGACCGGGTTACTGCGTGGGGTTATGATAACTCGATACCGTTACGCGTTTTGTTGAACCGCTTTAGAACTTTTGTTTTTAAATAATGCATCAAAGATCTGACAGTTCATGTCACTCGTGCGAAGAGACGCGAGACGAAAAAAGTCGCACTCGAGAGGCCGCCGATGCTCGTTTGCCGGAGGTCGAAATATATGAATTGACAGTTCGACAGGTACGTTGCCCGAAGAGACACGAAGCGTGCGATACAACTTTTTTTTATCCAAGAGTTTTTTATCACACCGTGCAGGCCCCGTTCTTCATTTAAACGAAATTTCACTCGATTCCTCGAAGCGTTTGCGCCACGAAACGAAGAACAATTCATAGCAGCATCTCTGGCCATTCCAAGAATCCATTTCTCATCAACGAATAACCTGACAAAGCAGCGCACATCTCTCGTGTGTCTTTGCGAGCGTATATATAGGAAAAAAAAGGTCTGTATCGGCAGACGTAGCTGACGACGGTGGAGACCACCGATAAGTTTACCGGTCGAAGAACTGCACACATATATGCGTATATTTTCTTTCAGCTCGACGCGAAAATTTTTCTACGCGACGATAAATGTACAGAAAACCTGGCGACGAGAGACACCTGCCCGAGGCTACGTTGGAGCCCGTATGTACCGTCGAATTTACTACTACTACTACTACTACTGTGACGAAACTCACGCAACGAGTTCTCGCTCAACACTGCCCACTTTGGACCGGAATCAATCATACACGCAATGTGTGCATCTCTCGGGTTCACCGTGCGCGACACCATTCATGATTTGTGTGCGCGCAGTATAATGCCAGTAACGACGTTTATCCTATTATACTTATCTTCGCGAATCGGCAAATGATAAATGGATTTTTATTGCTGGAACAAGAGCAGATTGGATATATATATATATATATGTTTTTTGGTAGTGCTCGAAGTCATTGACGATTATTTAGACCATGTACAATGCCAGTAACGACATTTATGCTATTCCTTATCATCGCGAATCGGCAAATGATAAATGCATTTTTATTGCTGGAAGAAAAGCAGATTGGATACTTTTTTTTGAGTGATCGAGGTTATTGACGATTATTTAGGCCATGTATAATGCCAGTAACGACGTTCATGCTATTATTTGTAATCGCGAATCGGTAAATGATAAGTGCATTTTTATTGCTGAAACAACAGTCGATCGGATACTTTTTTTAGTACTGGTAGTCATCAGCGATTATTTAGGCAATGTATAACACTAGTAACGACGTTTACGCTATTGCTTATCTTCGCGAAACGGTAAATGCGTTTTCGTTGCTGGAACAAGTAGATTAGATACTTTTTTTGGTATTCGAGGTCCTTCGCGATTATTTAGGCCATGATAACGTCGCTCTGCGTTACCTTCTGGTGACGAATGCGTTGTTCCCCTTCAAATTGCGATCCGGTTATTTTAATTCGGAGCTATGTTAGCCGAACGCTCCAATTTTTTTTTTATCGTTTTTTAAGTTCACTGTTGATTTCAGGACACAACGAAGTATCCGAGATCGATATTTCTCATAATCGCCACAGAGTTCTGCGAAAGATTTTCCTTCTGCGGACTGAGAAGTGAGCTTCCTTATACCTTAACAAGTTATTTCCGCGCTCGATATGATTAACATTCACTGATTAATTGCAGCGATACTATCTCTCTACCTACGTAACGTTTTGCTCTTCCACGAGAACGGCGCTACCGTTGTGTATCACGTATTCATAATGATATGCTACTTCGTGCCGGTAGCGGGTGCTATTTTAGCCGATAGTTATCTCGGACGTTTCAGGTAATATAAATAATCTTTCAATAAAAAAAAAGAATATTGAATTCATTGACGATTACTCGGCAATACTGCCCGAATAGCACAAAATATTTTGAAATAATCTTAGAAATATTTTCAGTCTTTCAAATCTTACGAAATATTTCAAAAAAATATAATAAATAAGGATTATTATATAATCAATATTAAATAAAAAATATTCCAACGAAACGCTTCTTAAATATTTCAGAAACATTTCTGGAACGTAGGGATAAAATATTTTGTAATATTTTTTACTTCATGTTTTAGCGAAACATTTCTGAAACATTTCAATGTAAGATTTATGGGCGGAAAAAAATATTTTAAAAACATTTCACAAATATTGTTTTAATGTTGATAAGATATTTTCAATATTTCAAGACAATGTTATTGAAACCTTTCGAAAATACTTCCATGCTATGTGGGTGGTTCAATGCTGTTTTAGGACGATCCTGTACTTTTCGGTGATTTACGCGATAGGAAATATCCTTATGTGCTTTGCAGCGACTCCTCCCATAGCTGTATGGCCCATGTGAGTTTGAATTTTAAACAAATTACTTTCTTTACATTGAATAAAAATAATTTTTTTTTATTGCATTTCACAGAGGTATGACCTACGTAGGACTGACGCTGATAGCCTGGGGCACGGGCGGCATAAAACCCTGCGTGGCCGCCTTCGGCGGTGATCAATTTCATCTGCCCCAGCAGCAGAAGAGATTGCAAGAATTCTTCTCGATATTCTACTTCACCATTAACTTCGGTGGTTTCATGGGTATGATACTCACGCCGATATTGCGCAAAGCCTTCACCTGCTTCGGCGACGATACCTGTTACGCTATGGGATTCGGATTTCCGGCAGCATTGATGGTCACTGCACTTTGTGAGTGCCGCACGTTTTTTCATTACATACTTCGTCGGTTTTTTTTTCTTCCTCGCGACATTAGACACGGTGCAAAAATTACCCGTGACACGAAGACTACTCTTCCGCAATTCGCTGGAACAATAAAAAGTTATATAACTGTCGGTTATAAAAAATCGAGTATTGAGGCTGATGTGAAACGAACTCAGACGGTAACGAAAAGGGTAATGAATTTTCTTTTTCTTTTTCGGATTTCCTATATTTTGGGCAAAAGCCAAGTTTTTAGTTTCTTCGCCTGAAACATGAGCGGTTGCTAATAATTTGTTCTTCCTTGGAAAAATTTATCAACTCCTGGAAAAAGAATTGATTATCTTTTTTGTCATCGACTGAGCCTTCTGTTTCTTCTATTATGTGATTCTATTCTATTGTGGCTATACGATTTTCCAGTTCTCTTTCTGCTGGGAAAACCGCTCTATCGTCTGAAGTATCCAAAGGAGAATATAACGCTGAATTTCATAAGCTGCATACTCGTGAGTTTGACGAAAGATTCAAGAATCGGTTTATAGTAAATCATTGTTGAATCGAAGCTCAGTACGCGGCGAGAAGAAAATTCAGCGCTCGAGGCTCGTCGGATCCACGGTATAAGCACTGGTTGGATTACGCTCGGGATGAATACCCTCCGAAATTAATAAGGGATATAAAGATCGTTCTGGCTGTTTTCTTCCTGTATATTCCGCTGCCACTCTTCTGGAGCCTCTTTGATCAGCAGGTAATTTTTTTAGCACCATCTAAGCTGTATTATATTACCCACATAGCACGGAAATATTTTTGAAAGGATTAAAAAATATTTGTTAAAAATATTGAAAATATTTTATCAATATTACAAATATTTTATCATTATTAAAAATATTTTATCAATATTAAAAAATATTTGTGGAATGTTTAAAAAACATTTTGAAATATTTGTCAAACATTTTAGGGAAATGTCAAAGGTTCATTACAAGTCCATTGCGCACATACACACCCGAAAACAAATACGAAAACAATCGTAGAATTATTTCGGTGAAAAATTTGATAGAATATTTCAAAATATTATTTTCATATCATATATTTTAGAAATATTTCGTAAGATTGGAAAGATTGAAAATACTTCTAAAATAATGTAAAAAATATTATGTGATTTATGCGTATATTATATTACAATAAATTATTTCGTTGAACAGGGCTCGAGGTGGACTTTTCAAGCTTCGAGAATGAACGGCGAATTCTTGGGCACCCAGATGCTACCCGATCAAATGCAGGTCTGTAAGAACATCGACATCCTAATGCCAAAAGGGAGAACAAGCTATGCTTGTACGCCGCCTTATGGAACTAAGTCATGGATATCGTCGCATCGCCAAAAAAATTTAGCAAAATGTATTTTTTTTTCCTGACCGACTGACTCAGTTTTTCTTCGTTTCAAGGTAATTAATCCAGCTATAGTATTGGTACTCATACCTCTCTTCGACAAGAGCATATACCCGTGTTTCTCAGCATCGCTCTACTCTCCTCTCCAGCGTATGACGATCGGTGGAATTTTCGCCGGACTTGCGTTCGTAACGAGCGGAATTCTCGAATTGAAGCTGGAGGTATCTCGACGATAAGATAAAAGCAAAGATTATGAAAACATAGAAATTTAATAGACACCGCGTCCGAAAGATTGGTTCGGTCGGCTATTTTCCGATAGCTTATCACCGTAAAATGTGATGCGCCGATGTGATTTTCCTTTTCTTTTTTGATTCCAGGAAACTTATCCGGTTTTGCCGGATCGGGGTCAGAGTGCCCTCAATATAATCAACACTCTCGGCTGCGACATTGGAATTCTCGCGTCGTTCGATACCGGTCTTACTCTGAGCGCCGGCGAGAAACAAGTGTTCAACGTGTCTTCGAGCAACGTGACGACGTACGATATGTATCTGGTAGCGCCGCCCGAATGCTGGGACGTTGAGCTCGACGAGCCGACTCTCGTAACGTCCGTCCAGGCCGTAGAGTATCGGGTCGACACTATGATGGTCGGTCTCGCTGGCAAGTGTCTGCGTCTCTTCGTCGCCGAGCCGGACGACTACAAGAAGAGCCTCAGCGGCCGACCGAAGCTCCGGTACATACCACACTTTCCTAGTGGTCCACCGTCAATCAATTCAATTAACGATAGTGCTAGGCGTAGAGTCTTCGACAGTGGCGAGTCGCTGAATGAGCCGTTTATAGAAGCTCCTCATTGACTTAACACGAATAATTCAACTCGCCGTTGACCCCTCCGTTCGACTTAACTGTCGACTGATGAACGTACTCGAAGGCCATCTCGTCTCCAGCCTAAAAAAAAGAAGAAAAAAACAATATTTGAATTAAAATATTGTAACGAATATGTAGCAGACTATTCGTCAAGGCACACGATATTAGTTCGGTTTGACAAAAGACGAACGAACGGACGATCGATCGTCATGTCAGCGAGTCTGGACGAGACTTTCAAAGCGAACAGACGTGTGACATTACGTGATCGGGATAATTGACGTTTAGTATTATTAATAATATCTGCACCAAAATTAAATACGCGCGTTATTCATTCACTCGGTCGTTATAATATATTCGATGAATATTTGAATCAAAGTAAAATATTTGAATGAGATAAAGAAACAATATTTTAAGAACTACGCTCGACTTGAAGTCGCTAGATCTTAGGAAACTATTAAATTTCTATATTTTTTAAATATTTTTTTATACCATTGTACGTGGAAGTGTTCATTTTATGTGAATTTTTAAAAACATCTTCCTTATTATGATTGCAATACTGCTCATAAATATGTAAAAGGGTAGTGACCGTAAATAAATTAAGCAAACAAATAAATAAATATAGCATTTATGAAATTTCGCAGGGTCATATTCCTGAGAGACGCCGCAGGTATGAAGAATATTACCGTAACGTTGGAGAGTCGAAGCGGCCTCGAGGACACGTACTTCGTGCCCGACGATAATCATATGTCCGAGTCTACGTACATGGAACTCGAGCCTGGCTTGTAATTTATTATATAAAACAGCGCGACCTTTGCGTGCGAATGTGTCAGTGATTATAAATCACATAACGAATCGAGGATGCCTCATCGAACGCAAACATCATGCTAATCAGTGGCGTTAAGAGTACGTTGTTCGCTACGGTGTTTCAGATTTCAATACGTGATACGAAACGGTGGGAAATCGGAAGTGGATCACAGGGCACTAGTGTCCCTGGATCTCGGGGCAGTTTATGTCCTAGTTTTGCGAGAGCACCGTGGAAAAATAATGGTAAAGAGTTTCATCGAATTCACGGGGTTTTTCCGATATTCGTCGAAACGTTTTATAGTTTCACAGACTCTACACGATGACTCCGTCCAACAAGATCCACATGTTCTGGCTCATACCGCAATACTTTTTGATATCGATAGCTGAAGTTATGTTTGCTATTTCGGGCCTCGAGTTCTCATTCACTCAGGTGGGCCCCAAAAATTAATTGATTGCTGACAATTGATGTACGTCGATTGAAATTCATAATAATTTTTTAAAAATAAGGCACCAAACAGCATGAAGACCGTGACGATAGCAGCTTGGTACGTGAGCGTTGCTCTCGGTAACTTGATGGTAATCATTATAACTCAAGCCAGACTCTTCAAGAGCCAGGTAATATCCATCATTTTTAAATCAAACCTTTAAATTCTATTAAAAAAAAATTATAATAATTATATTTTTAATAACCCGTTCGATCGACAGGCCCACGAGTTCTTCTTCTTCGCTGGATTGATCATGGCGAATATGCTGATATTCGCACTGATGGTCGGTCGATACAGTTTCGTCGTTCTGGAGGCAGACTCGAGCGTGATTCCGGCGTCCACTCGAGCGGACAGCGAACATCCGGGAGAAGAGAAGCTTCCTCTTCTTCGGGGATCCGCGGGTCCATCGGCCAATACTGTGAAAAAAAATTCAAGATAAATCTCTTGACTCTACGGTATATATATTTTTTTTCTACAGAAGATATCTTATATTTCCTCGCGCCGTATAGTGTATCGATCTCGGTGCGAGATCTCTCGTGTTAATGGAATGAGATAAAGCGCGAACAATCGTTCGTACTCCCAGCTGACGACATATTAATTTTTTTTCTTTTTTTTCTCAAGATAAGATTCCATAACTCTACCGGGAGTAGCACACCTTACGGCATCGCTGACAGTAGTGCTCGGCTTGTCCGTGTTACAACAGGCGTGCGCAATATTCGCTGTCCAAAAAATGACGGTGGATAAGACCAGGTCTTCAGTTAGTGAAAACCAAGGTAATTACTTGACTCCTTCGTTTCGCCGTTATCAAACGAATTCCATGACCACTCTATAGCTCTGTTGCTCGTTTTACGCGAGTTTTTATCGAATCGAAAGCAAAACAGCGTGACGAGATCTGTATATTTTTTCTTTTCCAAAAATTTTTTTGTCCAAGAACATTTTTCTGTCCGAAAAATGTTTGTTCAAAAAAATGTCTCTCTAAAAATGTTTCTGTCCAAGAAAATTTTTCTGTCGACGAAAATTAGTTTGTTCAAGAAAATGAATACATTATCCGATAACTGTCTTGAGTCGTAGAAACGTGAGTTTTCTGTCCGCGCGCGCACTCACACACACGTAGTCTCTTTATCGCCTATCCGAATTACCCGGCTACGACGACATCGAGGGTCTTCAGAATGGAATTTATGATTCCCGAGATTGACATCGTAAGTCGCCGATCTCACTGTTGAGATCGTATTCTAACCCACGCGTTTTGACACAGATAAATAGAACGCCGAATCTTATCGACACATCGGTATACTAATCGGTATTGCGTCGGTGAAGACATTGAATTATATTTAATGTGCGTTTTTTTTTTTTAGCATGTGTTACAGAGCCGGACGATGTCGACGAGCACGAGGTAGAAGCGTCCGAGAAGGTAAACGATTTGTGTAATGTATGCATCTATGTATACGAGAAACAAAAAATAATAAATAGGATATTTAAAAAATAGTATGGAAAATAAGCGCGAAGAATACGAGTAATTTAACGATCGTGAGTATAAACGTGGGCGATATCGAGAACCCGCTGACCTCTTTAAACCTCCGACGATATACTTCAAGGACTTTCACAATACATTTAACAACTATATTTTCGCAACAGCTCGTTCGTTTTTACGCCGCGAGAGATCTGCAATTTTTTTCACTAAATTTATCGATACGGAAATAAAAAATACTGTGTTTACAGAGCGATCCTCTCGAGTCTCGAGTGTATCGGTTTCGGTGACTCGGTTAAAGCGATAGGACAACTAGTATCAATTAATACAGATGCCTCCGGGCAGTCGGGACGGATTGTCAACGACGCAATTTTTAACCGAGGGGCGATCTTAAACGAGCTTAAATTGTTCTCGCAAACTGTGTTTCGAGCATTCCCAGCTACGTTACATCAAGATCGGAGTTGCGTAAAACTAAATTGTCGGTACAGCGGTGCAATGCGGAATCGTCTTTGACCAACCCGACGATAAAAAATACAGCAAAGTCTGTGAGCCTATTTTGACCAAAAGCTTCGGCAAGATAAATTGAGGAAAGGCTCCACTTATCGCAGGCGCGTCAAGTGATACGAAAACGGCTACTGAAACTTGAGCACATGTGTGCGAAGCGACACGACAATTTCCACGTCGCCTTCGGAGTTGGGAGTTGCTACGGCAGGTAAAGAGTGAACAGCGGGTAATTGAGCCATTTTTCATGTATGCATTTCCAGCAAAAAGTCAATATCCGGTGAGAATTTGAAAGCTTCAATGTGAAAAAAAATGCACCACACGGGAGATGCCAAGAACGTCGATTCCGCATAAAAAACAATCCGCGAAAGTTTATTAAAATAATTGGAGAATTTTTTTAATTTTTTAATTTCATGTGAAATGAATTCGTTTATTTTTCCGAATATATACGAGTATGAAAAAAAACAAAGATACCACGCGATAATATCGTCCCGACAGATTAGAAGCAAACCGGAAATCGTCTCGATTCATGAAATAATCAAATACATATCGTCGCTTCGAAAACGGAAAAAACAAATATATCGCTCGACGACTTTGGTCTCGAAAGATTGTAAATAAACCGGAAGCCATGTTGCCGTACGAAATATCAAATATGTCGTGTCACTTTCAAAACAAATTGATTGGATTTTTTTTATCGTATTAATTTTCGGAGTACTTATCTCGAGACATCAAGGACCTACAGATGTTACATGTGTCACGAGCGATACGACATCGAGTTTAATGTACAATGGGCAATAATTCGTATTCATCGCAATCTGAAAGATCCAGACGATAGCTGCACGCGAGTTACACTCGCGATAAGTCGTCGAGCCCTCACTGATACGAGATTATACCATTCGCACGTGCACGTGACAAGCGGCGAACGAGTTTGTGACTTAACAACAAGTTGAATTTACGATCTCGGTCGCTGTTGTAACAACAACGTCCTTCGAACAATTTGTATCGTGAAATGCGCTCCGGACGCACGACGACGAGCGCAATTGCTTCGATGAATCAGCGCTTGATTAATCGCCTTAAAGTGAATTCCACGAGACAGCACTGCAGGTATCTAAAACATAAAAAAATAAATAAAAATAAATTAAAACGAAACGACCGAGCAAGAGATCGAAAGATTGGTTCTCTGTGAACGATTATCTTCGCTGATATACCCAATATCGTGTATTGAAACAGGGATTAAGAATCTTTACTGATTACTCGAACACTCGACGGGGCAAAACGACGGCGTTAATAAAAGCATAAACGCCCGATCCGCTGCGCAATTTCAGTGCGAACGGTGAGTGTGCGCGAGTCCGGCGACGCAATTGCCACCGCGAATATGGATTTAGGAGAATAACTTATCGGTTACTTAATTTCAATATTGGAAAGCGAAATTGTGTCGTTGCAGTCCGCGGCGATTTCGCAAGCCAATAAGATAATTGTTCCACAGGCTCCCGCGAGGTATTTATAGGAGAGCGGGTCGAAACGGAACGACCGGGGCAAAACGGACCCGTGTCCTCTATTTGAGACTTTTTATCTCGATGTCGCGCGAAATATTAATAAATATATACCGTTTTGACCCGCTCTCTCTTCTACTTGCCGATACATTCGAGAACCTCGGACCGTTGGTTCGGATTAATTCATTTCATTTTTCGTAACGTATCTGCACGTAAAATCCCGCTTTCCGTTCCTGTGATGTGAGCGCAGAAAGGCCACTTTACGTAACTCATGCATGTCTCGTACTTTACGCACGTATCTCGTACTTTACGCACGCTTCTTGTACTTTACACGTGCTGGCTGTACAGCACCACAATCAGCAAGCGCGGAGCAGCACTTCTGCCTTCGTTACAGAAAATATTATGCGATACTAATGCCATATAAGTAAGTCGCAGCATGCGTATGCAGTTCGCTTTACCGCACTTGTGTCGTAAATTACTATTTTCGCAGCGTGTACGACAAAAATACTGTGCATGCCTAAATACGCAATATGCTCTTTTTTCTCGCACTAGTGCGAGAAAGTGCATACACTTCTCAAAAACAAACGGCGTGATTTTCGTGGATTTGTTAGGAAAAATTGTATGAATGGCTGAGGTGTAGAAAGGATAATCCTGACTCATGTGAATCCAGCACTCGTTTTCGGCTCATGCGGCATTTTCATACTCGTCAAGAATTTCCTTTCTGCGCTCTTGCCAAACAAATAACTAATCCGGGATGGAAGCTTCCACGACAAGACACAGCTATCACCTCCACGTACCCTATCGTCGTTTTTCAATCCTAGTCCCTCCGTTGCTTTTATGAGGCAGTCAATCGGAATGATAGCTTCTCTCCAGCTGGTTCCTCGATCAATTTTTGGGCATCCCTGAATCGACCAGAAAACCAGAGAATCTGCAAGAATGAGAAGAAACGCATTAACGTAGCTATCATCAGAGAGTAATCACGACGTTAGAACCTGCTCTCATTATCATACTCCGAACGTGTCTCCAAGACCATTCCACATCATCGAACATGTTGCTATAACACTGCGCGCTGCAAACTATAAATAGCTCTTCCTTTTTTTTAATCATTAATCGTACCGTCGCCAAGTTACAGAATGATCGTGCAGCTGGAAATTTCCCACATAAAAAAAAAATCTCGCACGCATCATTCATCGAAGAATGTGATGCAAATAGTATTGTATTTTTTGTATATTTTATTGTACTTTATTGTACTTTTTGTTATTTTATTTTTTGTATATTTGCCGAAAAATTATGTACACTTATATTATATTTGACGAAAGATATTTGGGAATATATCTTATATTCCCAAATATCTTTCGTCAAATATATAGAAATTTAATTTTCTTTTAATATATATTAATTATATAAAATAATTTACAATAGAATTGATCAATAATTATTGATTATCGATTATTAAATAATTTATATCAATATAAAATAATGTGCAATATACAAAAAGGCGCCGAATTGCGCGCGAGAGTTTATCGCTTGTCGTTTTCTCTTTTAGTTCAACACCGTTCTCCGCGCACGTTAGTTAGTCTCGCAGCGCGAGTGCAACGGTAGGCAGTCCTACGCCGACAGCGGCTGTGAGCGCACATTAGACACCGATCGGGCGGATCGAGAGGAGAACGGAAAACTGAGAGTGCCGCACAGCCGCCGGTCTCACCGCGTTCCATTTACTACCGTCGTAGTATTTTTAACGTGAACTACCAACGCGACTATGACACATCTATAGCGACGACAGTGCAGCTAGAGTCTCGTTCGATATGGCTCATTAACGCGGGAATACCGGGCGGCAAAAAAAAAATAATAATTCGATGAGTGATTTATAGCGCAGAGGAAAATTCCTTAACAAAAAAAAAAGATCTTCCACGCGCATGTGGAGATAAAAATCGTCTGACGAGAGAACAATGAGTCTGAATTGGTGAACTGTGAGTGGATTACCGACTGTGTTCCCCGATTGAAGTGATACAATCATCGCAATTGTGCAGCTCGTCAAGCGTTTATTTATTTATTTTCTTCTTCATTCTTGATGTAATTTTTTAATTGTCGTTTGAGCGACGAATCGCGAGTCTTTACTGCCTGCTAACACTTCGCAAACATGCCCGTCAACGGAGTATCCTCGAAGCAGGTATATAATATACCATTTAATGTACGCATGTTATTGTTTTGAAGGACCTTCGAGATAGGAATGCGCGGTTTGAGATACAGCTAATTACGCCGGTCGAAGTAGAACGTATGAACCGACTGCAGGATTTCCCAACAGTCGTGTCAACGTATCTGCGACAACTGCAAGGTGCACCGGCGTTGGCTCACCGGGTCGATGACATAATAAGACGGTCAACGCTTTGCATTACGATAATCAAGAATCTCGACGAGGACTGTCTTTGCAAATTAATCTCGATTCGGTACAGAAAACGACTGCTCATTAAAAAAAATTAAATTATGAGTTTATGTCACGAGGACAAAAATCGGTTGTAGAATTTTTATCAGTATTTGTTATTATAGGTATTAAGCTTCTATCGATCTTTATTATGAACGATGTAATTATTATTTTTATTCTAAATATTTTTGCACATTGGCAATCACTACCCATATAGCACGAAATATTTTTATAAAATATGTGAAAACTATATTTTGGAATGTTCGATCAAAATATTCTGACGTGACGTTCCTTAAATATTTCGGAAACATATTTATCTTTTAAGGATGTTTGGGCCAAAACGCGTTTCTGTTCGATCACCATAACTTTGCTACTTTGTAGGGAAAGACCCACTGAATCGTTTGCAATTTTTTCAGATTTTTTGACCGTGTAGTTTTTTAGTAATACGTGTATAAAGCTACATAAGGTTCCGTGTAAACGTTTCGGAAATCGGTCGGTAACAACAGAACAGATTCGAATAAAAAACCTACAACAGCGATTCGCATACTATCAGACAGATTGTGTCCAAATTTCAAAAAGATTCACTGCTGTGTTTCTGAGATAAATTCAATAAACGAAAGACTCTATCTCCGTCGAGCCGCTTGCTTTGCCTGCGTTTCTCACTCGCACAGTGACTAACGCGGTCAGCGGAGCCAATCTTCCGTTCCCCTTCCGCGATTTTGGACCAAACATCCTTAAGAATGTTTCTCACTCGCACACTGACTAACGCGGTCAGCGGAGCCTTTCTTCCGTTTCCCTCTCGCGATTTTGTCCCAAACATCCTCAAGACATCTGAAATATTCCTGAAATATAGTGATAACATATTTGGAAATATTTTTTACTTCATGTTTCACCGAAATGTTTCTACGAATGTGTTCCGTGTTTATGCGGGTGTGTCTGTGCAATTTGGATTGGTGATGCAATCTTTCACATTTATGGACAAAAAAATATTGTAACGAATATGCATCAATGATGGGAGCGAGAGAGAGAGAAGTGAGCGGGAAACAGTTAAACGGAAAAACGGACGTGACAACGATCGTATAACAGGATAAACCGTCTGGATCGGGATAGACTGATAGGAGACGAGAAAAAAATGCTCTCGATAAAAATCTCGAAACCAAATAAATATGTTCCGACCCTCGTTAATTCGTCTACCTTACTCTGCACAAATATCACACTATTTTCAAAATGTTTTAAAAACATTTCACAAACATTTTTCAATATTGATAAAATATGTTCAATATTGCAAAAAAATATTATTGAAACTTTTCAAAAATATTTCCATGCTATGTGGGTGTTTATACTGTCAAATTTTCGATGCGCGTTATAATATTTTCAACGCCTCTTACTATGTGTATTGTCCGATTGAGGACGGCTAGTATCAGAAGATATTTTGTAATATAATGATTGACAAAATCTTAACTGTCTATGTTCACTATTCATGTACCGCTCTCCGGATAGTTTTACGTGCGTAGCGAGAGGCTTGATACGCACGTTGCTAAAACGCTCCGAGCGAATACCTGTTCCGAGGCAATTGGTATGCGGCGGAGACAGCTGCGGGAACGTTGATCGGGCGCGAAGCTTATAGGCTCCGAGGTGATCAGACATCGAGCTTAGCGGCCGCAAAAAATTGTCTTCCGTTCAACGCGAGGCCGCGGAACTTTCACCTTTGTTATTTGCTCCTCATTCACGTCGACTTCCGGTACTTTTCGTTTATGCCCGAACGAGGTCGAACTGAAAAAAGAAAGAAAAAAAAATGTTTAATACCATTAGAGATAGATTATTCATAGTTTATCGTTACTAATCGGTCCAAATTTGATATTACATTGGTTGTGTCCTTGGGGTGTGTTCGAGTGAGATTCGAGGTCGGCTCCGATTTCGCCGTTTGTTCAGCGAGTCGAGAGATCGTTTCTCTTCATCACCGGGCTTTGTCACGTCGCTCGTTCCCGCGGCCAAGTGGAAATTTCTCGGCACCTAGAATTCCGATAGAGCCGCTCAATGTCACCGACTCGGCGTCTGGTTTTCTAATTCGAATTCCCCGGAAAGTGACCCGCTTGGCATTGTCCTTATATCTTCATTGTCATCTTGAATTAGCTGTTACCGGCGATCGACGAATCGATATGGATTCTTGTTATCGCGGTGACAAGTGCCTTATCGCCATTTGTGGAAAAGCCTATTTAATACATGTATTGGTCGACGGACGTTGAGCGCGACTATCAAGCCCGATCGACCGCGAGACCGATAGCTTTGTGGAACAATTGCATAGATAAACACAAGAAATTTGCCGTGTCGCACGTCGCAAGGTTTTCCGAACGGATTTACATTCGAAGCCGATTATGCTAATATAATGGAAAGACATCGCTTCTGCATGTTCTATTCGATACCCTAGCAAACGCGGCTATCGACCAAACCACCTTCGAAAACACGACGGTGGTTTTGTGCAAAGAATTTCCGAAGTATTTTGTCGGCACTACTACGGAAACCACGGCTTCACGATATTCCTTTTAAATGGTCTTTTCGCCGGTGGTGACGACATACAAATTTCTTTTTCCCGTGAAAAAGAAGTTTGGTAGTATTGGAAAATATTGGTTCGAATTATCATTATGAATTATATCAGTTCAGGATACATTACGATATCACGAATTTCGGAGAAAGAAAAACCTAACGTTTTTCGCATGTTAGAATAGGCGCATAATGCTACACTACCGGCTATCATGAAAATTTTTCTGATTCCTAGGAAGATTTGAACTTAGCCTAAGTTTTCTTATCTGAAGTGCATTTACAATGAATACTTTATTTATTTATTGTGTAACTGTTATTATTTTTCCGCTGCGTTTTAATGCGCAGAAGCCCTGCAGGTTATCTGCATACAGAGATAACCTGCAGGTTATCTCTCACGGCTTACACCAGTGAGAAGGGCCTTATCGCGAGCGTCGCGACTTTGTTGTGGGGTCCGAGGCCCTCAGCCTCGCACCTCCGAGCATCAGTCCAGCTCAAACCTCGGTACGGTACACTCTCCCAATTGTTACGCTGCGACTAATAAACCCTTATATACTTGGTACATTTCAACGATCATTTATACCCGCAACGGCCAACCTGTTACAACTGACTGAAATTATTACTGAAAAGAAAAGGTATTATATGAGTTCTATGCAAAGTTTCTTTTTATCAGCATTTGTTTTTACATGTAATTTACATAAATAAATGCTAATAAAAAGAAATTTTACATAGGTCTTACATAAATAACTATTTAACTTCCATATGTACGACAATTGTTAAACTGTTTGAAAAATATCAAATTTTTTTTTCACCTATTCGATTTCTTCTATGCTACAGAAACTCAAGTATCCGAAGTCGGTGTTCTTCATCGTGAGCAATGAATTTTGCGAAAGATTCTCCTTCTATGGAATGCGAAGTGAGTACACGAATGAAACAATTACCGATTGAAAAATGGTGTCTTCTTTTTTCTATGTATGACCGATGATGATTAATCCGTTTGATTGTTCACAGCGATTCTGGCCTTGTACCTTCGGGACAAGCTCAGCTACAGCGACGACACGGCAACCGTTATTTATCACGTATTCACGATGTTCGTGTATTTCTTTCCGCTCTTCGGTGCTATGCTCGCTGACTCGCTACTCGGTAAATTCCGCACGATATTCTATCTGAGCATCGTCTATGCAGGCGGTCAATTCCTGTTGTCGGCCACCGCTGTACCCTCCTTTGGAATACCATTGAGGTAAGGATAAACACTCCGACGGCTCTTTAAATTATTCGCTCAAGGACACGTTCCACTTTCGTGCGTTCACCTATCTCGATTCGCGTTACGCAAATTAAACGCTCAAGCCCGAGTTCGCAGAGTGAATAAAAAGATAAATTCGTACCTCGACTTCGTGCTGACCATAAAGTTAATCGAATTATTATCACTCGCCTTGTTGCGCAATTCAATCCATGTAACTTGATCGCGAGCGAATGAATCCAGTTTGAAAAATAATGACGCGATCGTGCGCGAAGTGAAATTCGTGATCGATTGTAGAAGTTGTTCCCAGTGAAAGGAGGAAGGCACTCCATAATAACGGCGTCTCGATATAGAAACATTCGAAATATGACCCGCTGAAAAAAAAAAAGAAAAAAAATTAAACCGACACAGCAAATAACACGTACTAATGATGTTTGATTACTTCGCAGAGAATTTTCTCTACTGGGCCTATTGCTCATAGCTATGGGAACTGGAGGGATAAAGCCATGCGTCGCGGCGTTCGGTGGCGATCAATTCGTCCTGCCACAGCAGGAAAGATATTTGACAATGTTCTTCTCGGTATTCTATTTCGCTATAAACTCGGGCTCTCTCTTCTCCACAATCCTCACGCCGGAATTACGTAGCTCGGTCAAGTGCTTCGACGAGAAGGAATGCTACTCTTTGGCTTTCTTCGTGCCGGCGATACTTATGACCACGTCCATCGGTGAGCCATTGTTTTTTTTTATCAGCCTATGTTTATCGGTTTAACGTGATGATGCCCCGGGCCCGGTCGGTAACGAAAACTGTACTGAATGGTGTTTTGAGACCGCAGACCGCGGAGAAAAAAGAAAATTGTCTTTACCTTGGGAATTGTCAGAAAAGTCGGTACGAAATTCAAGGACATTCAAGAACAATTTCCAGGACATTTCCAGGTTTCCTATCAGAAAGTACCGAGGGTAAGGCGAATGATCGGTTTCGGATACGTTTGCGCGGGTTTCTGAGGGTAAACCGATGTTTTAGAGTCTGTCCAGGGATATTTTTGAGAACCGTCGGTTTCTCATCCATGTGCAATGAAATCGCGTGTCAACCGATGAAAACCCACATTTTTTCACATTCATTTCTCAATCGTCAGTTACGATGAGACGGAGGATACACTGAGCGTAAAACTGAGAGTCTGGAGTATAAGAACGCCCGTTTCAGCTGCGTATACATGCGGATACATCTCGACTGTTTCTGAATGAAGCCGAAAAGAGCAGAACTGCATTCAAGAACGGACCTATTTTGTTACCGACGGCGGTGCTCCACATCACCTCAATCGATCCCGATTTTGTATACAATTTAGACTTTGTTCCTAAAAGCCTGTATATCATTTAAGTGATCTTCATGCTGGGCAAGCGAATGTACAAGATGAAGCAGCCTCGAGGAAACGTCGTCGTAAACGTTGTCAAATGCATTTCCGTAAGTGAACATCCCCCAATTTCTGTAACACAAACTCTTCGAGTCTAGAGTGTCTGAAGTAAACGTTGACAACAAAAATGCATTTTCTAATTATAGCACGCTATCTGCAAGAAGTCTTCAAAAGGAGTGAAGAGAGATCACTGGCTCGATCACGCCGACGACAAGTACGACCCGAAGCTGATAACCGATATAAAGGCTACGCTTCGAGTTCTGACGCTCTTCATACCACTGCCGATATTCTGGGCCTTGTTCGATCAGCAGGGTTCCCGCTGGACCTTCCAGGCCTCGAGAATGGACGGACAGATCGGCAGTTATCTTTTCAAGGCCGATCAGATGCAAGTCGTAAATCCTCTGTTCATCGTTATTTTCATACCGATCTTCGAGACTTGCATTTATCCGTTAATGGCGAAAATACGATTGATCGATACGCCACTGAAGAAACTCACCACCGGTGGTTTCTTGGCTGGCATTGCCTTCGTAATTTCGGGACTCGTCGAGATGGAGCTGCAGGTAATCTTCTTCGGTCCTCCGAAATCCCACGCCTCCAAGACAATTCCTGTAAAGAAATCGCATCGAACAATTAATCTTTCAACTCCAATTCGTAACAGAAAACATATCCGCTATTGCCGTCCGAAGGTCTCGCTCAAGTGAGACTCTTCAATCCACAAAATTGCATAATCAACGGAACCGTCGCTGGCGAGAACGTAACTATCGGACCGTGGGAAATGTGGCAGAAGAAAGACATTGAAGTTACGGATTCGATGAATCTCAAGTACGTTATGAATTTTGCCAACTGCGACGGAGCTCCGCCCGGGGATCAAACTGGTTAGAACAATTGGGTATATAATTGCGTAAACAAAATTGTCACTCACGCGTTGTTGAAAATTTATCGTTGTTTCCACATCCCTCGCGAATCGCAGGTGAACTCTTGGTGATGGAGAAGAAGGCAACGTCCTTCGCCATGATCGCCGATCGTCCGGTTTATCGCTATCTGGACGCCGTGAACAAGAGCGAGAGCGGCAAGCCGATGGCTCGAGGACTCGTCTATTACAAAGGTTTCAACGGTAAAAATCCGATTACACTGAAACTGAAAGACAAAGATTCGGACGTATCGTTCGACATAAATGTAACGGTAACGAACACGCGATTCGAGACTCTCAGTCCGGGCGACTACGACGTCGAGTTGGCCGGAAGAGTCGTTGATAACGTGAAGCTTAAGCTGGGCGGCGTCTACACAATTCTCGGTTACGTATCGGGAGATACGATCGAAGCACATCTGGTCACCGTTACCGAGCCAAACTCCATGCACATCGCGTGGTTGATACCTCAGTACATAGTCATCACGATGGGAGAAGTAATGTTCTCCGTTACTGGACTGGAGTTCGCCTTCACTCAAGCTCCGTCGAGCATGAAATCTCTTCTTCAAGCCGGCTGGCTCCTCACAGTCGCTTTCGGCAATCTTATCGTCGTCATCATTGCCGAAGTGAAATTTTTCAATACTCAGGTAAAATCTAATTCGTCAGTGATTGTTATCGGAACCATGTTTACGTTTTTTTTTTTACGTTATTGATTATTTTGTTGTTTTCAGATGGCGGAATTTTTCCTCTTCGCGGGACTCATGTTCGTCGACATGATTATATTCGCTGTGATGGCGAAATGTTACAGGAAACCGGACGTCTCGGAACCGACGTCGGAGGCGATGGATGTTCCACTCGAGGAGAACGGTGGAACGATCAATCCAGCGTTCGGCAATCACGACGAGAAGCTTTAGACTGTGTTCTTTTTATTTTATTTTTTTTTTTAAAGAAAAAACTAAAACTTCGAACATTTTTACGGTGTTTGTGATCTAAGCGATTCGAACAAACATTCGGTAATCCAGTTAAACGTATGCGGCGATACTTAAATTCTCGAATTGTAAATACGCGCACAAAAATCTCGTTAACTAGGTTTTTCTTTTTCTAATATACTACAGACGCACAAAACGTTGCAGAGACCAAGTCGTCCGTTTTTTTTTTTTTATTATATCATTTTCTACGAATACTTGTTTGTAACAGATTGCATTATTTTTTTAATTTATTTTTTTAATCTGAATAGTAGATTAGCCGTATATGCGTCTACTCAATATCACATTTATCATTCAATCAAAAATTGAGAAGTTTACTTTATCGTTTCGGGTATAAGTTTCTCGATATAATTTGTGTTTTCGATCGTGCCGGCGTCGTAACAAGAAATATTTTAATATATATAATATAGCGCCGGGTCCAAATATCGTTCCTTCCTTCGTCTATAAAGCGCCGATGCCTATATGCGACAGGATCGTATTATAATTCGAATTAGCAGCAACTCGTTAAGATGAGTAAAATTTCACACCCCTTTTTTTCCTCCTTCAGCAAATTGCCTCTAGATAAATATACGTAATCTCTCTCGTTTCTCTTTTTCTCTAGTGCGAAGTGCGAATATCGATTAATCGAGAGAGAAGAGAACAAAAAAAAAACGTTATTCAACCACTAAAACTTATCGTCGGCCGAACTTTGATTTATCAGCGGGCTTCCTCTGAAACACATACATAACAATCGTAAAAGATCGAAAGTTTATTTACATGCACAATATTTAAAAAACATTATTTAATAATTTTTTCAAAAATCAGTCAATCTACATGGGGGATAAAAAATGTATCGACCAAAGAAAGTTAAGTCTCTCATGCAAAGAAACATCTCATTACAATATCTTCGATGCAGATATCTTTCGGTATAATTACGGGAATTAATATTGCTTGAAGCTACCGAGATAGTAGATATTAGCGAAACGGCGCATGCGATCGACCGTCAGAATTTTCACGATCTTTTTAAAACTCTGCTTTATCTTTCGTTTCTTCATATTCATGAGTATTACCGTTTGTGCAGTGAGGATTTTGTCGTAGACACGACGAGCGGTGGTGTAAGCGCTCGATGCGACGTGAACGGCCCCGGTGACGAGAGTTTCCGGCAGAATATGCATGGGATCAACGGCGTTGAAGACCAGATCGTCCATCATTCGCGTGCTCCTCGTGGTCGACCAATTGGCGAATCTCCTTGAGCGTTCTCCCTGTCGCGGATTGGAGCCTCTGTTGCCAGAGGCGTGAGAATCGTGAGAGGACCTTCTGGTAGATTTCTGCCTCTCGGATCTCGCTTCCTCGGGGTTTTTGTTCCCGGAGTTTGCGTGTTTTCTCGGTGACGAGCGTTTCGTGTCGCCGAGGCCTTTGCTCGCGTTGCGATCGACGAAGACGTGAGATCGCGGCGCAGCGGTTGCTTCCTCGCCTTCGCAGGTGGAGGCGGAAGCTCCGAAATCCCGCCGATTGTTATCGGCCTGCGAAGCCGTGTGGGAATGAAAGCTCTGCGTCGACTCGTGGAAGGCATCGGTCGAGTGTCCGCTCTGAGAGTCGATGGTCGTCTCGACGGTGACTTCAATGTCGACGTCGCAGGTAGTCCTGTTGGGAGTTCCGGACGCGGAATCGGGCACCTCGTCGTTAGTCGGTTCGGATCGATTCTCCGTTAAAATAACGCTCTCCTTGGTCGATCCGGGCAGAGTCTCGCCGACGAAGGAGTAAGCGCCGCCCGAACGTTTCTCCAAAATGATCTCCTCGGACGGCTCGTCGCCGTCGATGATATTCTGTTGGTATATCTTGCCCTGTGCGTCGATCGCGTAAGGGCATATTTCAATTTTGCTCTGATTGCCGCGCTTGTCGACGGTCGTGTCGTCGTTCATGTTGTAGTTGCTCGTTTCGTTCTTTCCCGGTGAAAAGTGATCCTCGTCCATGTGAATCGAGAGAGCGGGCGAGGGCGGCTCGGACAAGAGCTCGAAGCTCGACGAGTCTCGTGTATTGTCGAGATCGTCGATCTCGTAGCCGGCATTGGCGAATTCGGTCGTTACGACCAGCGGACGATCGGCGTCGATCCTGCGATCGATCGCTATATTGTCGTAGCAATGCACCTCGGCGTTGTCGTCGATCTTCGTCGGTCTGTGAATTATCATCTCGAAATTGTTGTTTATCGTTTGCATGTCCGAGGCGTGGCTGACGTCAGAGATTATACTTATGTTGTCGCTGTCGGAGAGAGCGTCGTAATCGAGAATCCGGTCGGTCGGTCTCTCGAGCATATCCTGACCGGTGACCGAGCAGCCCATGCGAAGCACGTCCTCTTCCAATTTCTGCTCGACGTTCTGTCCGCTGGCGTCGTACGCGTTAACGAGACGCAACTTCGATACGGCAGCTTCCGTTGAATCCACCACGGAATCCATCATTCTTCGATAGGGATTGCCCGGTGCCTCGGCGTTTTCCCGAGCGTCGCGGGAGCTCCGCGGTGAGGGAATTTGCTCCGAGCGCACGGAATTACCCGACGACTGGTGCGAAACGCCAGCGGCCTCTTCCATGTCTCGCTTCTTCGCGGCCTTCTCGCCTCGACGACGATTCAGAGACGGCGAGTGCCATGTCTCGTCGTTGCACGCCGTCTGCGAGCCGCTGTTTTTGTTGTGCTTCTTGCGCTGCTTGTCCCCGTGACGGTAGCGACGGCGAGTGGTGTCGAAACGATGAGCGGCACCCGAACGCGACGACGCCTCCGACGCTTTCTTCTCGCGCGTCTCCGGGCAATTCGACGCCCCTTGCTCGAACAAGTTTACTCTCTCGCCGCATAATTTTATCGTGTAACGCTCCGAACGAACATCGTCGAAATCGCTGTCCAACAGACAATCGCTGTCCGAGGCCCGAGGATGCGAGGTCGCCGAATCGTACTGACTCTCACGCTTCTTGCGCAACGCATCCAGCACAGACTTCGTTACTCTCTTCGAGACCTCAGTCACGATCTCCTCTTTCATCTGAAATAGAAATAAATTGTAAAATAAATAAATAATAATGATTATTATTATTATTAAACTTTACAGAGAGGAATTGTAAACCTTATAAAAACTGCATCTCGTTAAGTGAATTGCATTTTTGTTTTTCTGATAAATTCTTCCGGCTCGTCAGACGAGCAAGCGGGAGATTTTCAGAATGCAAGCATACAGCACAAACTACGAACACTATAGTTTAATTCCTCAGCTCATTCGTTTAGCTAATGAATTTGACAGCATCGAAGAACTTTTTGGGATTCCGCGTTTCGCATTTAGAAATACGCTATTGCTGCGTCCGCGACTGTAGTGCAAATTATATTTATAATTGGAATAATAAATATAATTATACTTTTTCTTAATTCCAAGCCGTAGGTTGGAAACCACACTGCACCCACAGAGGCATCTAATCTCTGTTATGTAAAAAGGGAATTTTCTTCCCGTTTGTACAAATAAAAATAAATACAAAATATAAAATCCAAAAATTCTTATAAATTTCGTGCGAACGTATAACGTGAATATACACAGGTCCTGCCTGTTCTTAAATTCGTTTACTGACTCAGAGTCTACGACTGTGGTTGGCAGAGCATTCCCGGCCTTGACCACGATGGTTACACAGATCAGTCAATAAATAAATAAATAAAATCCTAAACTTGACTGCTCCAAAGTACATCTTATTTGAAGAACAAAACCGGATTCTTACATTCTGCATGTAATTTGTGAACCACTCCGGTGCTTTATCGCCCAAGCCTTCTGTCCGTGCCGGCTGCGTCGCGCTGCAGCACTGCGATTGCCACTGCCTGTGTTCGAACTCTCTAACGCCATCATCCAATCGCATGGGCGGCATAGCGAATTGCTTTTGTTCCTTTCGTTCGGTTCTCACTTCTGGACACGTCAAATCGACTTCCTCCGAACTTTCAACGTCCCTGTGTCGCCCTGTGACTTCCGGAGAGTTATTCTTCTCCACTATCAGAATAACGGTCTGACTCTCCGCCGCTACGGTCTTTGCGTACTTGAGGGCCTCATCGAACTCGCACTGCGACTCTATCGGTATCTGGTCGCCGTCGCCGTCCAGATAAGTTATCTGCTCCGTGAGGACAAATCGCTGTCCACGCGCCGTTGCATGCTGCAAAATATAATTTCATCCATGACACCCAAAATGCGTTTATTAATAGAACAGGAATTTACTGTATTCAAGACGGCCGCTAAAAATCAGGAATATTTTTAGCAACACGCTCAGCCGTTTTTGCATTTTTCTTTTTCTTTTCTTTCAAAAACATTATCCAAAAAGCCAGCTAGATATTTCTTAAAGATTTTAGATATATAAAGATAAATAATCTTTAGTTTTCTTAAAGATTAAAGATATTTCGTTAAAGATAAATACAGCGGAAAGTAAATATTCATATTTGCTGTGAGCGAAAAAAAATCTGCAAATGCGCATGGAAAGCACAGACGAATCTACATAGGCTGAAATAACTGTATTGAAGATGTAAAATAGCAGTACTGGGCTCGAATGTTTTCTTTTTTTCTCTCGTGAGCTGAGATAACTGCTAAAAATCAGGAATATTTTTAGCAACATGCACACCCATTTACGTATTTCTTTTTCTATCAAAAACATTAACAAAAAAACCCACTTGAATATTCCTGTCGATAAAGATAAGTATAGTGGAAAATAAATATACATCTTTGCTTCGAGTGAACAAAAATCTCAATGCGGACTGCGCATAGA
Source organism: Ichneumon xanthorius (assembly GCA_917499995.1). Lineage (NCBI taxonomy): Eukaryota > Metazoa > Arthropoda > Insecta > Hymenoptera > Ichneumonidae > Ichneumon > Ichneumon xanthorius. The sequence goes on along the minus strand of OU824205.1, from coordinate 9,293,659 downwards.
AAGCACACACGAATCTACATTGGCTGATATAACTGTATTGCAGATGGAAAATAGCAGTGCTCCGTTCAGGGTCAAAATGGGCTCGAACATATTTTCCTCATTCTTCCTTTTTTTCTCTCGTGAGCTGAGGTAACTGCTAGAAATCAGGAATATTTTTGGCAACATGCACAGCCATTTTCGTATTTATTTTTCTTTCAAAAACATTGATGAAAAAACCCATTTGAATATTTCTGTCATTAATGATAAGTGTAGGGGAAAATAAATATTCGTCATTGGTGCGAGCGACGAAAAATTTCACTGCAGAGTGTACATAGAAAGAACACACGAATCTACATAGATATAACTGTATTGCAGATGGATTATAGCCGTGCTGCGTTCAGGGTCGAACGGGGCGCGAATGTTTTCATTTTTCTTCCTTTTTCTCTCTCGTGAGCCGAAGTAACTGTATACATGCTGCTGTACACACACGCAGCGCCAACGCAATGGAGTCCGGTCAACATAAATAAAGAACACTTCGACTCACCAATATTTTTTTGAAAGAATTCCAGTCACGCTTTTCGTTGGTGTCGAAGACGTCGGAGATCAAAACGGGTCTGGTGTTGTCTTGTACGCTGGTGGATCCGTCAGCATTCTTCCATATTACCTGGAACGTCAAGTTCGCGGCTGCTCGCTCCGTGCCAAAACTATCGTGTGTCACGGATTTATCGTTGAGCCCCGACATTGCGCAGCGAGCGACTCGTATTATCGTGTCGTTGGTCTATTTTCGTAACAAGCGCGCAACACGACGGACGGACGTTTGGACACGATGTTTCGATTTTTATTTTTTTACGATGCTTTTGTATCGTCAAACTACCGTGCGGATGAGATATTCATATTTTGACGAAAAGAAACAGCGATTGACGAACGCTTCGGGTGTCCGTCGATGGTCGGTGAAACTGCGCAGGAGCCTCTGGATGCATCGACGGGGAGGGAGGGGGATAGTGTATGTTATGTATACAAAACGGCGACGTTTAATCGAGAGGCTATGCGCGAAGATAGCAGCGCCAGCAGCTGATCGGTCAGCTGGAAGCCCGACGAAGCCCGGCGGTCGTTAATCCCGACGGAAAATACGGTTCTCTTCCTCGTATGTTCCATGCTGATTCTATGATTCTTTCATTTCATTTTAACCGAGGAATCTCCGCTGCACAAAGTCCAATTGTAACATCGTCGCTGCGTCGTTCTCGCGCTCATTCGGGAGATAAATACATTCTCGCGCTCGACCAAAAAGAGTCCGCGCTACACTCGAACGGCAGTTTCGAGCTTCGATATCTATCGAACGGCAGTTTCGAGCTTCGATATCTATCGAACGGCAGTTTCGAGCTTCGATATCTATCGAACGGGAAATTTCAAACTGCTGCAGATTCCCATTATATTCGCTATACTGAAGGAACTCGAGAAGGTTGAACAAAAATTGAAAATTTCGCAAAACCGAGACCCCTCGACCGATTCTTACCAAATCCAATAGCGAAAATTGTTTGATGATAGTCCACTTCTGCAGAAAGCTTCAACCATCGGGTGAAACTTTCTGCAGAAATGGAAAGCTGTAGCGAAAATAGTGTCTTCGCTCCAGCTTTCACAAATTTGAACGAATGTTTCGATTATAGCAATATTATTGCAATTATTTTTCTGAATGTCATTTTTCAACGTTTTGGAACGTTTTGAACACGTTTTCATTCAAAATTGTTTAATTGTTTGAAAAACAAAAAAATGTTCACGAAAACAAAGTTTCCTCTATGAGGAAGCAAAAAGAAAAGAACCCGCTTTTTCCGTTCTCCAATTCCATTTCCTATCCAATATTATCTTGTTCAGGAATAACTCAGTAATATGTTCGGCGAGGACGAGCCCGACGCGGAAGACCCCGAAGAATTGTCGTGAGTTTCGCGCAATAATAATTTTTTCTCGAATTAAAAGTCGCGAAGAAAAATGTTCGGCGTTCGTTTCTCCAGCGCGCCGAGGCCAACGAAGGTAACGAAGACTTATCTTCTCGCCACGGCTTACTGCGCCACCTTCGGTGGTACCGGTACGCTCGTCGGTACCGAAACAAATTTAACCTTCAAAGGAATATACGAAGAGACGTTTCCGGATGCACCGGGAATCACCTTCACAAAATGGGTCACTTGGGCTTTCGTGCCGATGGTTTTAAATTCGTTTCTTACATAGCTCTACGTCCAGATGTTTTACCTTGGAATGCTTCGGCCCAAGAGTCGGGCTGCGCGCGCAGCTTCCATAGGCCCGCACGGCAAAGCATCGCCAATCAAGTAAAAAAAAAAAAAAAAAAAAAAAAGCCGATCGAGCAATTTTTTCAGATTTTCTGACCATGTACTGTTTTTTAGCAATTCGTAAGTAACTAGGGTAAAAGTGGGGAATATGGCCCGGTCCATATATCATTGATTTACGTGTTAATCGAGGTGGGCTATATTCACCACTTTTACCCTACATAAAGTAACGTGTAAGCGTTTCGAAAATCGGTCGGTAACGACAGAACATAGCGATTCTCTCCGCTGATTTCTATTAGATTCGAATAAAAAAACCTACCAAAGCGAAAGTCATATTATCAGACAGATTGTGTCAAAATTTCAAGAAGATTCATGGTTTTGTTTTTGAGATAATAGTAATAAATCCAATAAACGAAACACTCTATCTCTGTCTAGCCGCTTGCCTTGCTGCGTTTCTCACTCGCACACTGACTAACGCGGTTAGCGAAGTCCCTCTCTCGTTCCCCTTCCGCGATTGTGCCCCAAACATCATTACGATACGGTATTGCAATTTCAAATTCTTTCTCATCGAATTAATTTATTATAAAGGGCTTTTGGCGGTTCTACGTTTACTATTTTGCTATTTCATCCACCGCGTCTTTCAATTCATTTCGGATATATTGAGATGCTTTGATAAATTAGATGAATTCGGTACACCTAACCGTCCGTCGGTTGGGCCCTCGAACGGCCTTCTCTACTCACGTCATTGGCTCGCCGGTTGGTCGAAGTTCGCTGTATAGTGCGGGCCCGTACCACGCGAGCAGTCATTTGGCCAACGGCGCCCGTAGAAAAAACATCTGCAGGATCGCGTGAGAAAAGCCGGTCGACGAGTTCGTGCGTGTTTCTTCGATCCAATGTGAGTAGAGTTTTAACGGCTCTTTCTGCAGTATAAAGGAAACACTTTAGGCCTCACTGATCGAACGTTTTTGTGACTTTATGTCAAGTTATGATTTAGTAAGAAGCTGCTCACTGAACCGGCGTTATTTTTTTTATTGTTAATTTGCAGTTTTAACTTATCATCCGCGAACGAACGTTAATAATCACGATGGACAGACAAAGAAGGAGTGAGCGTCGTAGTTCGTCCGATCGGGGAAGCAGTCCAGAGAAATCCTGGATCTTCGAAGATTCCGATTTCTCGGATGGGGAAGACAAAGAGGCGAAAAAAACCAAGAAAAAAAATCTCCCCGCCAGACGTAATGTGATCAACGACAGCGGCGACGACGACGACGAGTCGCTACTGTCAAAGGACACCAACACACTGTAAGTCCTTGTTTACTTTTCCTTCGTTTGACCTTCGGAACGCTATCGCGGCTTCCGTGTGTTGTGCGCCGGCAGGATAGAACGTAACGGTGGCTCCGGCTATATTTTGAAGGGACATCGGTGCCGATTCGTCGCTCGAGGGGAGAGTATCGCCTTTCATCGAGAAAGCTATAAGACGCAGTCTACATCGTATAGCACACGAATCTGAAACCGAAGAGACCGATGGTAAGGAAATAAAATAAATACTTTGCAAACTGTACGGGAAAATTGAAAAACTATTTTTATTTGTTTGTAATGAATATTTACAAATGGAATAAAAATATGAATATAACAAAAATAAATAAATAAATACAATAAAATGAATATTTTTATTTATTTATTTTCATTTATTTGTAAAACAGAGTATTATTAATATATATATATATATATTGTGCTTCCCCCTTACTGTGACGCCTTCACAGAAGGGCAGTTAGTTTTTATTATAAATGATCACATTAAAAAATATATGTATAATAAAAATAAAATTAAAATTAAATATAACATAAAAATAAAGATATATTTTTTTCTAGATGTGTCTGACTCTGAAGAGCTGCCAGTCGCCGATGAAGAAACGGGTGATTCCGAGGATGAGGCTGATTCGGATGTTCAATACATGTCCGAGGAAGATCAGGTACAAAATTCTACGTCGAATGTGAAGAGCGGGAAAAACCGTCCATCGCAAAGCAAGCACGGCGGTAAGATCTAGAATAAATCATCAGGGATGCCAATTCTCTGTACATCGAGTTATATCTATTGGAAAAAGTTGTAAATTTTTTTATTTTGTATTTTTTAGGTGCCCTCTCAGGTGAAGACATCCGCACGAAAATCCGAAAATCAATACGTGACGCGGTCGGGGAAGAAAGTTCCGACGACGAAATCAGTCACGAACACTCCTCAACGTCGATCAACGAGTCTGGGAGAGTCAAAGAACAACACATTGCCGACAGTGGTACGATCGCAGAATTTTATTCTTATTGCGTATTTTCGAAAATCGCATCATGGTTTTGAGAAAATCGTCATCATGATTTTTTTTCTTTCCAGACTCGAGTGGGCTCGAGGAAGAAACGTCGCACAACATCTCCGCGAATAAGTCGAGGAGCTTCAAAGAACAAGACGTTGTAATTAATGGTATGATCCGAGAAGTTAATTTTTATCGCGTGGAGTCGGAAATTGTGAAACTCCTTTTTTCTTCATTCGAAAAATTGTGGTTTTTTTCAGACTCGAGCGAGTCTGAGGAAGATACGTCGCAAAACACCTCCGCGGATAAGTCGAGGAGCTTCAAAGAACAAGACGTTGTAATTAATGGTATGATCCGAGAAGTTAATTTTTATCGCATAGAGTCGGAAATTGTGAAACTCCTTTTTTCTTCATTCGAAAAATTGTGTTTTTTTTTCAGACTCGAGCGAGGCTGAGAAAGATACGTCGCGCAACACCTCCGCGAATAAGTCGAGGAGCTTCAAAGGACAACGAGTTAGCACTACCCCGAAAGAAAAACGACCCGTGGAGCGTGCACCGTTAAAGTGGGACGAACACCGTTCCGTTGCCGCGCCGTCTTCTGTATATGTGGATGATGGTATGATCCGACAAGACAATCTTTATCGTATGCAGTGCATGGTTGCTAAGGACCTGGAATACCGGGAAAAGTCAGGAAATTTGTAGGGACCTGGAAAAGTCATAGAAAAGTTATGGATTTTTTTCTTTTGAACCCTGGAAGTTTTTTGAATCTGATGGTTTTCGTTTAATGCCATGCTGCACGACGTGTACATTTTTCGTTTCAGCAAACTTGTCGACTATATACAATATATATATTGGGAATTTGAAAAATTGCGAACTGCGTTTAATACATTAATAATCATTATATATTATGTTTTACGTTATTTTTAACTGTCCTGACCGACGGACTGAAAAAATGTATTTCTTGTTCTGGAAATCCGGGAAAAGTCGGGGAATTCCAGTTGGATAATTATGTGGCAACCATGATATAGTAAAAAAAATGTGAAACTCCTTTCGTTCATTCGCAAAATGGTTTTTTTTCAGACTCGAGTGAGCCGGAGGAAGATACGTCGCGTAACACCTCCGCGAATGAGTCGAAGAGCTTCAAAGGCCAACAAGTTATCATCAGTGGTACGACGCGAGAAGTTAATTTATGTAGTATAAGGTCGAAAATTGTAAGACTCCTTTCGTTGATTCGCGAAATGGTTTTCTTCCAGACTCGAGTGAGCACGAGGGAGAGTCGTCAATAGATATCTCCAGTAATACGTCGAGAAGCAGCGTTGCTTTGTCGATGGCTAAGGAGGAAACTGCCAGCACCACGCTCAATCCCATGGTCGCCCAAAAGAGAGCCCTTCTCGTTTGCAAGCAGCAGCAGTTGGAAGCGCAGCTGGCTAAATCAAAGGTGGTATTTCTTCAAAGACTTTTATTTTATTCATCTGTATATTCCCCTGCTTCTCAAAGCTACCCGGTTGATGCATAATTACTGGTTATTTTTTTTTTTCCATTTCGGATTTTTTTCCTTACGTATTGAGCCAGGCCTTCTATTTTTGAAGCTGCAGCTGACTAGTTTTCGCCCGAATAGTATTCACCCTATATTCCAGACTAGAGGCACAGGGGTGTGGAAAAGAACCTATTATGCCGAATTAAGCAGAATTAAAAAATTAAGCCCATAGAATGGAATAAGATCCATTCCACGAGCTAAAATTTAACAGTTAGTACGTTCATATTCGTGAGCCATTTTTAGCTCATTCGTCGAACAACGGAAAGCAATTAATTAAGGAATACACGGAGTGAGACACATGTTTGAAAAAAAAAAAACAAATAAAAATCAGCCCATTTGTCAGCTTCACAAATGCCAAAAGGTTCGCCTACATAGATCGAACGAATCCGATAACGTGAAATCTGGTGGTTACAAACTTGCATCATTATCGAAGAGATATTTCAAATTGTAATTCGGAATGGTGAAAATTCCGAAAATTGTTTGATTGCAGAAATTGTACACCGTGGGAGCGATAAATGCACTTCCCGACGGTGGTGAAAAGCTGCGACTCAGTATAGTCTCGATCGAGAAAGAGCTGGGACAAGTCATGGAGGAATTGAGAGCTACGCGGTTGAATGAAGAAGGTTTCGTCGCTTCCGGAGGAATAAAAGAGACGAAGCCACCGTCTTTATTCAAGCAAGGAAGTCTCGAGATAGATCCGGCTTATCTCAAACCGACGAACGACCAACAGAACAAGGAGCTCGGCAAGAAGGCCCAGGATACACTGTACCGCGAACAATCGCTAACGATGGAAAGGCTTCAAGATCTGCACGGTTCATTGGTGGCTCGACCGGCCGAAAATGAAAGGGCCAAAGATCCTCGAGGTTTGAGGATTTCTCTAATGCCTCATCAGCAGCACGCGCTGGCCTGGCTGCTATGGCGAGAGAAGCAAAAACCGCGTGGTGGAGTTCTGGGTGCGTAACGTTCGTGATCTTCGAAACACGAGATTGAGTAAAGAACTCGAATAATTCGATTTTTTTTTTATTTTCATATGTAAAATAGCCGACGACATGGGATTGGGAAAAACACTCACGATGATCGCGCTCGTGATGGCTTCCATCGCGAAGATCGAGGCCGGGGAAGAGAGCGACGACGAAGACGATTGGAGGTCGAGCGCCCGAAACCAACGTACGTACAACTAACAAATTGTTTACCTTTAGAAAAAAAAAAAAAAAATACCTGCTCTGCCGTACAACACTCGACGACCGCTTAACGAATTTGTATATTTTTTACAGGATATCTTGGTGGAACACTCGTCGTCGCGCCGGCGTCGTTGGTCGCACAGTGGGCGGCGGAAGTGACGAATCGTTGCAAGCACGGTGTGCTCACCGTTGAGCTTTATCACGGCACGAACCGTGAGACAGTGCCAAAGAGGCTCGCAAGAAACGACATTGTTATTACGACGTACAACATTGTCAGTCGAGCATTCAAAGATATGAATGTACTGTACAAAGTACGTCATAAGTATATAGATTTTTGAAGGAAGCGGGACAAAATCAACATTTTGCCAATTCTTGCGCTGGCTTTAAAAACAAATTAATCTAAAAAAAAAATGAAATTCATCGGAGCCACATCATTTTGCCGAAATGACAATCGGCCGAATCGTCGTATGGCCTAAAATTTCCGAAGAGTAACGTTCGCTGACGGAAGTTTGACTATTCGGGTGAAAAGCGTTCGAACCCATGACTTTCAGCTACACGACTCGGCCAATTGTAGTTTCTGCAAAATGATGTGACTCCGGTCGGTTTTGACCCGCTTTCCCCTATCGACCATCCTCCTTACTTATAAGTCGATGCCGCGACTAATAATTTCTCGAACATTCAGATTCGCTGGAGGAGGGTTATCCTCGACGAGGCGCACGTGATAAGAAATCACAAGAGTCAAACGTGCGAGTCGGTCTGCGGTCTCGAGGCTAACGCGAGATGGGCGCTCACCGGCACACCCATCCACAATAAAGAAATGGATCTCTATTCCATCCTGAAGTTCCTGCAATGCTCGCCCTTCGATGATATTCGAGTCTGGAAGCGATGGGTCGACAACAAGAATGCCGCGGGTCACGAGAGACTCGCGACGGTGATGAAGACTCTCATGCTCCGGCGAACCAAGCAAGAGCTTCAGGCTAAGGGAACATTGGCCTCGCTGCCGGACAAGACGATCGAAGTCATCGACGTCGAACTCGATCCCGAGGAACGCCTCGTCTACGACAAAGTGATGGTCTACTCGAGGACGCTCTTCGCACAATTCCTGGCGCAGCGGGCCGAAAAAGCTCACATGTACGAATTGGGGTCGGGAAAATTCGACAAACCCTCGTGGATGGTCACCCGTAAGTTCTTCGCACGAATGTTTATTATTATTACTTCAATTTATAGAAACTTAGTTCATAACTTATAATATCTGGATCTAGTAAATCAATTTGCACTATAATTTCACAACTTGTTCTTAAACCGATTTATTGTTTCTGAATTTTTGTTCAATACATTTTTACATATATTGCACATTGTAAAAAGACTGTGGATAACTAGTTCGAACATTATTCGTTTATGTTTTTAATTTGCAGATAAGGATACGCAGTTTAATAAAGCGCAAAATCAGCTTCTCTCGATGCACGCCGATGTCAAGTCCCATCAGATTCTCGTTCTACTGCTGAGATTGCGACAAGTGTGCTGTCACCCGTCGCTGATCTACGCGATGCTCGATGAAGAGGAGACCGAGCAAGTCGGAGCGGTGGTCGGCGCTGACGTCGATCTCATGTCGCAGATGAACGGGATGAACATCAAAGACGAGGAAGAACAAATGGAAGGCGAAGTCGGCGTCGACGAGCGGGTTGCTGAGAATTTGCTGACTGCCGAGAATCCTGTTTTTGATGTGAAACGGCAAAGCTCGAAGGTGATGGATCGTCGTTGATTGTCCGAAATTTGCATCTTTGTACAGTAAAAAAAAATAATAATCGCCAATTTATTGTAAATTTTAGATGAGAGCGGTGCTGGAAAAGGTCAGAGAGATCTTGAGTGTAGGCGAGAAGCTCATCATCGTGTCGCAATGGACCAGCGTTTTCAATATTCTAGAGGACGAGCTTACGTCCGTGGAGGGCGCTACGGTTCGAATGTTCACCGGCAAAGTCGCTGTGAAAGATCGCCAGGTGAGTGAAGAGCTCGAGACTGTTCATAAGTAAAAAAAAAAAAAAAATTGTATTGCAGATGTAAAGAAAATGTAATTATTTTAGGGTATTCTGGACGATTTCAATTCCCCGCACAACAAGTCGAACGTGCTTTTGCTGTCCCTGACAGCGGGAGGAGTTGGATTGAATCTGGTCGGAGCGAACCACTTACTCCTGATCGACATCCACTGGAATCCGCAACTCGAGAGTCAGGCACAGGATCGAATTTATCGCTTCGGGCAAAAGAGAAATGTCCATATTTATAAGTGAGTACAGCATATTTGATGCTTCTTTAGAATCGAACTTAAATTCTAATCGTCTTTTTTTATGTTCTTTTTCTTTAGGTACATCTGCGTCGATACGATAGAAGAGCGAATCAAGGCTTTGCAAGAGAAGAAGCTGGAGCTCGCGACCGCGGTACTGAGCGGTGGCGGCAAAGTCGTTGGATCCAAGTTGTCTCTCGACGACATGAAATCGTTGTTCGGTCTTTGAGGATGTTGTCAGTATTTATAGCCTGTAAAGAGAGAAGTGGCGTCTGGATAACGCGACTCTTTATTTGTATCTCAACAGACATCGTATTTCATCGTATTTATTCTATTCTCGTTTGTTTTATACCTGTGATTATAGTATCATCTTTTACGTTATGATGTCAAAAATAAAACATTCGCCTTTGACGTAATCGTGCAAGTCATTCCTTAAAAATTTGTCATGATATAATTCTCAGTATTTTTTTTTTTTTTTTGCGATATCACTTTCGTTTTCGAAATCTTTAATCTATTAATTCTATTAATGTGTAGTACTTTTTTCAGTCGGTGCGACAATGGCAGTTTTGTGCACGCTTTGTGCCCGTAAAGCTCCCATTTTCACACCTCGTGAAATAAAATTTGGTACGATACTCGTGCGAAAAACTTTCGAGTATCGTAATGTACTAATTTCGCAAGAGTACCGTAAATTCTCTTTCCTTGGGGAATTGGCAGAGGCAGGGAAAGACAATTTTCTTTTTCCTCAACGGTCTGCGGTCATGAAACGGCATTCGGTATAGTTTTTGTTACCAACTGGGCGAGGGGCAGGAGGATCAAGGGTTATATCGCATCACCTTAACAAAAACATGTTGTCACACTCATATGAAAACACCAATGGAAAAATTTTCGACGTATTTTATTGCGTTTCCCTGGTGGTTCGGAACCCACCTTAAAAACTGTAGGTCCAGGCTTTCACAATTATCATGATTAGAACGGAATCTTAAAAAAAAAAAATTATACATAACGAGGATATAATAAATTCTCGCATATTGCCCGACTCAATTCTTTCCATTTTTTTAACCGACGAATCGCCGCTGCACAAAGTTCAATTCTAACATCGTCACTCCGTCGTTCTCATGTTAATTCGGAAGATAAATAAATAAATTCTTGCGCCCTTCGGGAGATTCCTCCCCACTCGAACGGCACTTTCGAGCTTCGATATCTATCGAACGGGAAAATTAGACAGACTGCACGTTTAAAAAAAAAAATGGAATTTTTGCCAATGGCAACAATTTTCTGTGTTTTTCTGCGTTTCCCCGGGGGTTCGGAACCCACTTTGAAAATTGCAGATCCAGACTTTCGCAATCCTTATAATAACAAGTTAATCTAAAAAAAAAAAAAAAAAAGAAAAATAGTTAAAAAATGTCAAAAAGTACGTGCCCGTATGGTAAAAGTCGTGACGTCCGAGCCAACCCCAAGCAGAAACTTACTTTCATATACTCAAAACGCATAGACAAATAGTTCCGCCTTGCTTCAAATTTGCCTCACCTTAAAGGTGACCTGCACCTGTAACTCAATATTGAATAATGTCGGCAGGCAGATGGCGAAGCTCTTGTGCATAGCGAGCAACGAAATCGAGCCGATCAGCGACGAGGAGCTCAGTTCGCGAATTCGCGAGATGCGCGAATTGTGCTCCGCGACTTTAACCATGGAAACTCGAGCCCGTCAGACGAAGGCTCTTCGGGGTGTCGCCGAGATACTTCGAAACGGCACGAGGACCCAGCTGCAGCTCGTTGGACCTCGCGACATTGTATTCTCCCTCGTGAAGATTCTTTTCTACTTCGAGGACGGTCTGCACGGAGCCGAAGGAGCGTGCGATTGGAAGCGCCGAAGAGATTACAGAATAGCCCGAGCGTGTTACCACGATCTGCTGAGGTCCTTCGTGCCCGAGCAGACTGCTCGGGTGGTTCGTTCCCTCGTCGAGGTCGTGCACGGGGAGCGACTCTGGCACTGGGAGGATTTGTGCTGGGACCTCGCGCTCGGTTTGCTCGAGTGCGGAGTCGGCGGCGCTCCGATTGCGCATGCGCTGTTGGACCGCGTCGAAGCCGAGAGCACGGGAGTTCGGGACGCTCGGGCGATCGTGCGGATACTCTACGAGATTCTCGACGTATACTCCTGGCCGAAGAGCGAAGAGAGCGTCGAGGCTGTCGAGAGGCTTCTCGGACTCTACCGCGATAGCCTGAGCGGCGGAAAGACCGACGAAGCTCGACCCCGCGCGCCGCTCCGAAAAGGCCTCGAGGTCTGCGTTCGTCACGCGATAAAGCATCTCGCGAACGAGCATCTGCTATTGGTCATTCGTCGCATGTGCTCCTGGTCGGTGAGCGACGAAACGACCGACGGCACGATACTCGATTTCGGGAGCACCCTCGAGTACGCGGCTTACAAGCACGAGTCTCGCCTCTACAGAGACACGTTCGACGAAGAGCTCTTCGACGTTCTGATGCGCATGCTCTCGTCGAGCAGCCGTCTCGTCAGTCTGCTCGGCAATCGGGTGATCCAGTATCTCATCGATCGACGCGGCAACAGATCTCAATTCGACACACCGAAGATATTCTTCGAGGGTATGCAGTTCGATCTGAAAATAAACGAATGCGCGAAGGAGGACAAATATTTTTTGCAGAGGAAACGAGAAATTTTTCACGACGGTATCTTGAGCAGCATGATAAATCATTGCTCGACGAGGCTCAATCTCGAGTGTACTTACTGCACTGTGTGTCTCATAGCCGTCGAGGTACCGTGCGGCTTCACCGCCGCGGCCCTCGTCTGTCTGGCTATGAATTTTCAGGACGTTACCTTCGAACGTTCCGATATACGTCGCGAGGCGTCCTATCACATTCACGCCACGGTTATGGCGGTGATGAGCCTCCTGTGCTGGATACACGGGGCAAAGGTATTTTACTCTTATGTCAATAAGATCATGACGGAGAGGGCTCAGTGGGCGCCGCACTTGAATCCGCCGATAAAGGCGAGATACAGCTTCGCGGTTCATCACGTACTCTGGGACAAGCCCGAACTGTTCTTCGTCGACTGGGAAGCTCGTTACGGACTCTGGAAGTGCTTCAGACACCGCGAGAGCCAACAACGCAGCAGGGAGGAAGATTCGAAGAAATCGAGGTCGAGCGCCTGAAAGAACGAAATAATAATAATAACGAAAAGAAAAGAAAAATCCACTTTCGGAATTAAGCTCGGGATAGATAAAGTTCGAATACCAGATGTTGTGTTCTATCGGATATATTATATATAGTGATTCGGGCGATAAACGACTGTACAATTTGCTCGCTCACTCTTTCTCGTTCACCAACTTCAATGATAAGCGCGGGAATACGAATTTTTCGACTTCCCTTGCGCTAATTAACAAACGTAATTCCAACGAGGCCTTCACGAATGAAACTTCGTTCGTATCTCGACTTAATTTGTAAAGAAAATTGCGATAAAAAAATAGATAAATATATATATATATATATATATATATATGTATATACTGCACAGTTAGTTCGAGTCGTGCTCAGAACCAGAGATCTCCACCGACGTCCTCGTCGGGCTGCGGTGGTTGCTGGGACTCCTGGGTCGCCGCTCCCGTCGCTCCTGCATTCTCGTTCTCCTCGTCGCTCTCAGACACCGCCAGGTCGTCCTGAATACTATTGATGTCCTTTTCCTCTCTCGTTGGCAATCCCGCCAGCAGGAAGTCCGACGGATCGTAGTTTGGATCGACGTCCATGCTTTCCTCTACGAATATTTATTGATTCATTAATGAAAAAATAATTATAAATAATTATAAATAATTATAAATAATTATAAATAATTATAAATAATTATGAATAACTATAAATAATTATAAATAACTATAAATAATTATAAATAATTATGAATAACTATAAATAATTATAAATAACTATAAATAATTATAAATAAAAATATTATTGTACGATTATTGCAATGCGATAAAAAAAGGATTGCAACGAGTCGTACCTTGCTGAAGCAGCTGTTGTTCACCGACGTAGAAACCAACGTTTCCGAGTTGAACCATCGCTTCCGCTGCTTGCTGACTGTCGTCGTCGGCAGGAACTTCGCCCGGCTCGCGGATCTCTCCCAGCTCGAGAGCGTCCAATTCATTATGCTCATCTCCCCCGGACGGAACTTCATCGAACTCGTCATCTCTTTTTTCGTCGTCGCTCGAAAATTCGAGATCTGTAACATTAATGGGAATCAAGGTTTGTTATTTAGGTATATTTTTTAAAAAGTAATCCTGTATACGCGAATAGTACAGGTGAAGTGTTCCTACCTTCTCTGAGAACGTCCTTTTTCTTCGAGTGTGGATTTCTGCCGCCCATCTCACCCTCCATGTCACCCTCGACGTCCACGAAGTCGAAGTCATCGGCGCCGTTCTTCCCGAATGGATTGTCCGGCGAGCTTGTCTGACTCTGTGACAATTTATTGATGAAATTTAAGTGATCTGTTATCGCAGAGACGGAGACATACAGTTTATCGAAATTGTTATTTACCCCTCGGAACTCCGGCTCGGTGATCGTGTAGTTCTCCTCTTCCGGTCCCATCCACGAAGTGTCCATGTCGGCTTGTTCCATAGCTCGTTGTTGTACCAACGATATATTATTCTCAAGTTGCGAAAGATGGTCATCGTACTGTAAACAAAAATTCGTATGAGCTCAAAGTCTTTCCCTTTCGAATTAAAAAAAAATTCTTTCGATCTACCTCGTCCAGCGTTTCCTTGCAAATTTTCACCAATTGTTCGGCTTGACTCGTATACTTCGATTCCTTGCCGTTGTAGAGCGTACAATTTTCAAGAATCTGTTCGATGTCACGAACGAAGTCGTGCCGACTGTGATACTTGTGAGCGGTTACTTTCTTCGAAATAGTCTCCAGATCCATCGGCCTCTTGATGACATTGTAGTAATCCTTGACCAATTTCTTGCTGACCGGTTTCATGAACGGCCACGCGTCGGCCACGGTCTTCAATTTGTTGTTGATGACGTTGTCGAGTATAAAGGTGAGGGCCACTTGATCGTTGTCGTCGAGCAGCGGATTGATGGCTTTCTCGAGCCTCATCAGTCGATCCTCCTTCTCGCCCAGACTCTCGACGCAAGTCTCGAGCATTCGTTTCGCCGCCACGGTCAGCGAGCTTCTGGCTCCGTTGTAGAGATTAGAATTCTCGACGATCTGATTGACGTCGGCGAGAAACTCTTCCCTGCTCTGATACTTCTTCTGTCTCAGATTTTCTCGTATAGTTTGAAGGTCCATGGGATGCTGAACGATTCTGTAGTAATCCGGTACCGCCTGCGAATTTTAGGAACATTTAATGCAACGAAACGATCCTATCGAGACAAAATTTGTCCAAGTTAATTATTTACCTTAGCGTTAACCGGAAACAGGAAGGGCTGAACGTCCGGCAAATCTCGCATCTCGTTCAAGATGCTTTCGAGCATCGTCGACATAACGACGACCGGATCGGTTCTACGCCTGTTGGCCGGTCTCTGCTGTCGCTTGAGATAATCGCAGTGATCGTCACCGGTCGCTCTTCGCCGTTTCTTCGAGCTCACCGCCTCCTTCGGCACTTTTAGCAACAGAGTCCGCCTCTTCATTTCTTCGGCGTGCTGCGAAACGAGTCCACAATAAGCCTAAAAGCCCGTCGTAGAAGGAACCGAAAAATATTACGAAAACGAAAGAAAAAAAAAACTGAGAGAGAGAAGAAATTCAACGAAACGAAAGATAAACGACCGTACCTTGATCAATTTCGAGGAGAGCTTGACTTTGGTTCCATCGACGTTAACGAGATCCTGATCGTCGGTGTTGAGCTCCTTCTCGATCTCTTCCTCCTGTTCCTCCGTCATCGCCACGTTCACCGGTGCGGTAGTCATGCTCGTTTGATACAACGGACACGCCTTGTTCGTTCTCATGTGACCGACGTTGCCGCAAGCGCCGCATTTCAGTTTCAAATCTGGCTTAAGTTTAGGTTTCTTACGTTTCGAGGGGGATACCTCGCTCTTAGGATGCTTAGGTGTTATGGAGGAAGATTGGAAATTACCAAATGGAAGGATACTGGTCGAGGATGTGGCGGTCGGGGTATTGGTGTTGCTTCGATCGAACATGCTCGTCGCCGAGCTGAAGGCGCCGCTCGAAGGTCCACCGTGGGTTCGTTCGCGCTCTTGATTTCTCTTTATTCTACGCAGTTGCTCCTGTATCCGGCGCTTCTCCCTCTTCATCTCCTCCTTCTGTGCCTCGTCCAGCGTCGCGAATTGTTTTATGAAAGTCTCGTCCTTCGAGTTTCTTATCTTGATGTAAGTGTCGATAACCGCGGGTTTTCTCACGAGCTCCACCCTCGTGTACTCCTTGCCGTCTTTGCGGAAGGTACGATAGATCTTCAACACTCGGCCCTGCTGCGCCCCGAAGTTGTTCACGGGACTGTCCTCGTCGTCGTCTTTCTTCTTGTCCTTCCCCTTTTTGTCCTGCTCCTGTGCATCGCCCATCAGCATCTTTCGCAACTCGTGACGCTGCTGCTCCTCGCGCTCCAGCGACAACTGCGTGCTCGTTTTCTTGTTAGAGAGCATGTTCTCGATGTTCTTGCCCATTTCCTCGATGTCCGAGCTGTCCTCCTCCGAGCTCTCTCCCTCGTCCGTACTCAGCACCTCGTTCGACGATAGAACGCGATTTTGGAGGTCGAATATTCTCTGGCATTCCTCCTTGTATCGCTCCTGATGCTCGGCGATCGAGAATCTGTTGCCTCGGGAGAACTTCGTCATTCCTTCCTCGCCGGCCTTGGCCTTCTCCGTGGAGAGCGTTCGCACCACGTCGATTACCTCCCAGCGAGACAATTTCTTTATCTCCTCCTCCGGGACTCCGAATTTTCGCAGCAGAGCCTTCGCGTTGTTCAGCGAGAGCCTTCTCAGATCGGCGTCGGTTCCCGTTACCGTTCTCTTCGGCTGTGCCTCCTGCTCCTCTTTGCTTATCGTTGGCTTGTTCGGCACGCGGACGTACGAGAAACCTTCGCCGCAACCGGTCGGATCTGCCGGACCGGCGAGTTGCAGGAGACACTTTCCCTTCATCGCTTGGATGTAAGCGCGAGTCGTGTTCCAGGGAGCGACTTTCACCTCGTCGTCCATCTTCAACTGCATCTCCTCGTCGTCGTCGTCCTGAGGGGTGAACAAGAATTTCTCACCGTAACCGGCGTCTTTGAGACGCTGCTCGGCGGCTATCATGCTGAAGTAAGCGCAGCATTGCTCCGGCGATACCATCGCGCGAATTTCTTCCTCCGTCGGCAAACGAAAGTCTGGCTTTATGACCCACCAGTTCGAATCCATACCTGAGAGGAACAGAATTAATAAATTAATACCGTGCGCAATGGTGGATGCGTGATTCTCGCATCTTACCCGTTCTCTTGAAATCGGCGCAGAGCTTCAAGCGCTTTCTGATGCTGCTCTCGCTGTGCGACGGGAATGCCTTCTTAATATCGTCCATCTTTATACGCCTAGGAGTGTCCCGAGACTTCCAGAAGAGACGGTATATGAAGACCTGGAGAAAGTCGCGAACGAAATTGTTCGCTCGTTTCGAGTTCGGACCTGGAACCTCGTAGAGCGGACATTCCTGTCCGGCTGCGAAGAGCGCGTCCACTTCGCGAATGTAGTATTGTTGCCTGCGAATATCAAAGGGTGAATTAAAAAATGTACGGATCAGAATATATCAGAGCTGGGCAGTACCTAAAATATATCATGTATTTAAAATATTTTTGAAATACATGATATATTTATGTATTTGTTAAATATGAAACAAAAAATTTGATCTCAAGTACGAAAAAAAATGTAAAAACTAACATGTAATTAGAAAAAATGAATTTGAAATTTCCTTGGATTTTTACGACGTATTTTAGGAAGTACTCAAACGAAGTACTTATCACTGTATTTTAAGTACAAAAAGTATTTTGTATTTTCAGTATTTCTTAGTATTTTGCTCAACTCTGGAATATATAGCTTAAACTTTTACCTCGTTCGTAATATAAGAAAATCAGTTTCGGGAATTTTGTGCTCGTAGATAGGCGCCCTGTACATATTGTTTTCGATAGCTTGGATGCTCTGTCCAGGTGTCAAGATACCGAGGAACGGACTCGTATGAGCGTAGGCTGTTTCTCCGTATTTGTACTTTTGCGGACCCTGATCTTTGCCCGCTTTTCTCTTGTAATAATTCTTGACTTTCGAACACATGCCGACTTGATTCATCAGCGGCGGATGTTCCTCGGAAAATTCAACGAGCACCAGCTCGCCGTCGCGACCCGTGAGATCCTCGGCGGTTCTCATGAAGAATACGTCGCCACCGCCGGACGCTATTCTCTCTTGCTCTCGTTGCTGAAAAATAAAATCGACATTGTTTTTCTTTATCTTGCGCCAAGCTCCGATTAGATATTTTCATTCTCGTACCTTTGCTTTCTTCTTTATAAGCTTCACAAGCGGCAGAACTCCGTGAGCGCTGTTGTGCGAGAGTGGTCCGTGGCTGTAACGCTTCAACGGTGGCCTGTGGAAGTTTCTCAACCTCATCGGTCCCATGTGAGTCTGCACGAAGGGCGCTCGCAGCTCGACAACCGGCGTACTGTGCTGAATGAGATTTCCTCCGCCAACCTTGAGACGCAGCGTAGTTTCCGAGGATCGTGGCATGTAATATCTGTAAAGTATGGATTCATAAGCGATACGTCAACACGGGTCAAATAATCATCTCAGACATCGAACTCACGTGTCGTTGGAAATATTGTACGGATCTCTGTCCGGTGACTTTGGCGGCGGTGGCGGAGTATCCTCCTCCAATACGTTTATAACTCCGGCCTTACCGAGCAGCACTTTGCTCTTTTTTACGTGAGGATGAGGTATCTTGACCTTCGGCTGAGGTCCGTTCTCTTTGTGAAGAAGAGCCGGATCTATGTCGTCCGGTATACCAAGAACGATATTCTCGTCGTTAGGATCGAGAGTTAGAATCTTTGGCTTTGGAATTTTCTTCATGTTCTCGGCGTCCCATATTACTTCCTCCTCCCATAGACCGTAAACGAGCTCTTCGTTCTCCACCGGAAAAATCGAGTACCAAGTGTCGTCGTAGTTGTCCGGTTGCTGCTGTTGATTACCTTTGCCACCGGCCCTGCGGGAGAACGAATGCGTAGAATCGAATAAATTGGAAGTGATCGTCGATTATCGAAATTTACATTTTATTCTTCTGGGACTGCATGTGCAGAGGGGTAGAGATCTGTGATGTCGCCAATCTCACGTTCGGCGCGACGGGAACCGGTGCTCCCTTTCCCGGCTGACTGAAGGCTTGCGCTGTTCTATTGCCGGACGAGGGCACCCAACCCGCAGCGTTATTCTTGCTGTTCAGCTTCTGCATAACCTAGTGATAATTCGAGATGGAATTAGATTGGCTACACGTTGATTTTTATTTTTATGTAATAATGTTTTAATAACGTTTTAATAATGTTTTAATAATGTTTTAATAATGTTTTAATAATTATTTTTATTTTAATACATACCTTGTGTTTTATCTCATCTCCGTTCCAAACCACGTCGTCCTCCCAGTGCAATTGAGAAACCATGAGAAACGCGTCGTCAGCAAACTCGTCGGGGTTCTCCGGATTAATTTCTTTCTCATCTTTCTCCTCGTTCGTCTGCAATGAACGTATCTTAATTATTTCGAACCAGGCCAAAGAAATGGCAGTTTTTTCATTCTTTTTTTGTTCATCGAAAAACAAATCACCTTTTCTGTGAGTTTGAAGCCGTAATTGAAACCGTCGCCTGTCTCCGGAACTTCCAACATGTCGTACCAGATCTGAGCTGGACCGAAACGCCAATCTGCAACTTTTGGGCCCATGTCGCCGTTCTCGCCGGTCTCGCCCGTCTTGCCGGTTTGCTCTTTATCCTCCATTGGCATGAGCAGCTTTGCCTCGTCGTCCGATACGCATTGCTCGGGTGTTGGGTCCGGAGCGTACTGCATCATCCAGCCCTGAAAAAAATATTAAACCATAAAATAAAAATGTCATGAAATCGTCACAAAAATGTTGATTCTATTTCCAACCCAGTCATGAGTCAGAAGGTAGAAAAAATGATAGTACACGAGTTCTCGGGTTAATATAAAAATAATATTTCTGGTTCGAGTTCGAACGGAAAGACATACTTTGAATTTCGGTTTTCTGTCGTCCTGATCGGAGCCCGAGTCCGAGTCTCTCATATCGTGACGCCGTTTTTTCTTCCGCCGTCGCTTGACGCCTCTCCATATCTCCGGCAAACTGCTGGGCTTTCCAGGACCGAACAGCCGCGAAAATCTGAGAACCTTGTTAGCACGAAAATCGGGAAACAGTATCGTAACGTCGGTATCGGCATATTTCGAGGGGAGCATAGACGCGAGAGGGGTCTCCAATTTTCTTTGACGCGCGGCTTCGGCCTCTTCCGGCGTGAGGGCTTCCTTGTCGTCCGGAATAGGTGGCGGAGGCATCAGCTGAGTGTCCGATTTGTTCACGCCTTCCTCGTCGTCAGCGTCGTACCCGGTACTTTCCTTCTCGCTTTTTTTGTTACTCTCCTCTTTCGCTGAAACATTCATTGATTTATTTATTTTTACGAATTAGTCATGATTGATTATTCTAAAACAATATAAAAAAATCCACTATAACAACAAAATTTTTCATAAAATCATCAATTAATTAATTCTTTAAGTAACGTTACTAATGCAATGGTAATTAAAATGAAAAATATGAAAGCAATTATTATGCGCCTCAACTGGACAACACAAAAGTTTTTTATGTCTGTAATTCATGTACCGCTGTCTTCGTTAACGTTTTTAGCAATCATTTATTTATGTACTAATTTTGATGTTTATTCATTTCATTTCCAATACAAGCCCTTTTACTCTGAATCGACAAATAATTTATATTAAGAAAACAAAAAAATTTTCATGTACTCAACAATAATTTATTTTTCAAGTAACGTAACTAACTCTACAGTAATATAAATGAAAATTTAACGTCTCAACCGCACGACCCAATGTTTTTTCGTGCCTGTGATTAGCGTACCACTGTCCTCGTTGACGTCTTCGGCCAGTTCGTTGATATCGGAAAAATCTTCAGCCGTAGGTGACTTTGCCTGATAGTCGACGTCGACCTTGTCCGCGGTGACGGAGGAGTCTTCGCCGTCCGTCCGTTCGCCGTTCACATCGCCGTTTTCCTTCTCCTCGCTTTCCGCGATCATTTCCTGAAGGAGCGCGCTCAGGCCGAGCCTGCTGATGCTGAGCGACGCCAAGTGTTGCTTGGCATCCTCGTCGAGAATGTCATCCTCCAGTTGACCGTTCTCGTCGATGTTACCGAAGAGGAAACCCGTCATGTTTATACCGGCCTCGAAATCCTTCTCGTTGTCCTCGTCGGAGTCTGCCATCGCTTACGGACGAAAAACTCACGACTTATAAAGAAAAAAAAAGAAACAATGAAGCTACACCGAATCGCCGAGTTCACTGACAAGGTTGAGGTTAGGTAACGAGTGTTTTCTCGCGGGAGTAACTCGGGGCGAGCAAGTACAGTTCACATCGCGACGTAAAGGCGAAAGAGATAACGGGCGATTGCACCGGAACACATTTTGTACATTTTCTTTTGATTTCTGTAATCGGTATGTTATTGTTGAAATAGAAACTATAAACACTGGCACCGGAGGCGAGCTCCAATGTTACGTTGTCCGCACGGATAACGTTTCGAAACTGCTGGAAACTGCCATATCGATGGGTACGAAACTTGCTCGTTTCCCGAAGATGGCTGCAGTGGATTTTTGTCACAATGTCAGCTTCGGGACTCGGCAAGATTCAGCCGGCAGACTTTTTGGGACAGTAACGATTGTTCTCTGTTATTAACAACGTCGAACAAATACTCGTATTGTTAAGGAGAATTTATTGTAAGTATTTTTGTAATCGCTATGTTATTGTTGAAATAGAAACTATAAACATTGGCACCGGAGGTGCACTTCAATGTTACGTTATCCGCACGGGGTAACGTTTCGAAACTGCCATATCGACGGGAACGAAACTTGCTCGTTTCCCGAAGGTAGCTGCAGTGGATTTTTGTCACAATGTCAGCTTCGAGACTCGGCAAGATTCAGCCGGCAACTTTTTGGGACAGTAACGATTGTTCTCTGTTATTAACAACGTCGAACAAATACTCGTATTGTTAAGGAGAATTTATTGTAAGTATTTTTGTAATCGCTATGTTATTGTTGAAATAGAAACTATAAACATTGGCACCGGAGGCGCGCTCCAATGTTACGTTATCCGCACGGGGTAACGTTTCGAAACTGCCATATCGACGGGAACGAAACTTGCTCGTTTCCCGAAGGTGGCTGCAGTGGATTTTTGTCACAATGTCAGCTTCGAGGCTCGGCTAGCTTCAGCCGGCAGCCTTCTTGGGAAGTGGGTAACGATTGTCCTGTGTTATTAACAATGTCGATTAATCATTCGTATTGTTGGGGAGAATTTATTGAAAATCATATATGAATCTTATGTGTTAATTTTGTTTGACAGTAACATGGCGTCGGTGCTGCGAACCGGCCTCGTCAATCTCAATCCAACTGGACTGCTGGTTGGATTATGTAAGGTTAGTGTTTATATGTGACCGTACGTACGTAAAAGGGTCTCATTCGACGGTTCTAATTGTTTTCAAAAATTCGTATTGTCGAAACTTACGAAAATTGATTTTACATCTCCCTGAATAAATCATATACCGTAACCCTAGGATATTCCTAATATGTAGCGAGTATAAATCTTTTGGAGTACAGTAGAACCTCGATTATCCGCACCTTCCATTATTCGAATGGCAACTTGCTTTATCCCATTTTTTTTTATTGTATAAACCATGGCGTTAAATCTCGATGTCATGTCATCGTCGAGTGCTAAGTTGGTGGAAGCGAGATCAAGTTTGTATCTTGCATCTATGTGCTACACCGGTTATACATTGGTTTTTCACACAGTATTCATTGGCTCGTGGTGACACACAGAGATTTATTTAATCATTTATTTATTTATTCATTTATTTATTTATTTATTCATTTATTTATTTATTCATTTATTTATTTATTCATTTATTTATTTATTCATTTATTTATTTGTTAAGTTCATACAATGAACTCTTTGTGCAAGATATACAAAATCTGTGTGCCATTGCACCTAATAACTAGCACAGATCCGTTACAAGTTAGAACCACCGGAATGACCGCTGAGCTGGAAATAGAAACAGAAGTAGAAAAAATCATTGAAAAAAAAGTAAAAAATAGAAAGGAAACAGAAAATGGGAAAAAAGAAACTAAAAAATTATATATGCATGTAATTGAGTGTATTGAGGATTCGATGAAGAATACTTCCACCTTTAAGCAAAAGCATAATGTTCTTATGGGGAACAAAAGAAGTGAACATTTTTTTTGTCAAAACAAGACCAGCACATTTTCATCTCACTTTTTGTAATGTTCTACTTAAGTACGTTATTTTTCATCTTCAAATTTCGTTTATCCCTATAATCGTTAATACGAACTAGGCACGGCTGCAATTGATTTGGATATTCGAATTTTTTAGTTGTTGGATCATTGAAGTTTTTTTTTTCCAGGGAACATCGAAGTGTACCAATGTAGCGGTGATGCAGGTGGCGTCGATATCCAGTCGAGAGGTCCGCCAGGACAGACCCCCTCGACCACCGCCCTTCGATTGGAGGCACAAGAAATACAACTTCTGGCACTACACATTCGACCCTATGGAGAAGAGATTCGACGACAACACGAAGATCGTAGTGGTCGACGGAATGCCGGCAGTCGGAAAGGACAAGTTTGCAAAGAAACTTGCCGAGCAGCTGGACATGGTGTATTTTCCGGCGCCGAGTTACGACGACGCGTGGATAAATACTTATGGATTCGATCTCAGAACTCTAAATCCTCAACTGCCCACAGATGTCCAATTCTACGATCTAGAGGCCTTCCTCAAGGATCCCACAGGCAGAAACTCGGCGGCAGTACAGGCCGGAATGCTGCAATTGCGATGCTATCAATACATCGACGTTCTGACCGAAGTTCTCTCGACCGGGAATGGCGTTGTCATACAACGTTGTCCTTGGACCGACGCGAACTTCATGCAGGCGATGCTAAAAAATAAATACGTCTCGCGGGGCGCCTACGACTTTTATAAGGCCGCGGCTGTTCAGACCTTGCCGGAGCTCATGAGACCGCATCTGCACATCTACTTGGATGCCCCGATCTCCGTTGTGAAGGTGAATCACCGGGAGTAAATAATCGAGCGTCTGTTACCAGACATCTACATACAATAATAAAGTTCATATAGATTGAACACTCACACAGATACTCGTAGATACTCGCACGGATACTCACAGATACTCACAGACGCTCACACGAATACTCGCATATATTCATAGATGCTCACAGACGCTTACACGGATACTCACGGATACTCACAGATACTTAGATACTCTTAGATATTCACAGATACTTAGATACTCAGAGATACTCAAAGATACTCAAAGATACTTAAAGATACTTAGATACTCAGAGATACTTAAAGATACTTAGATACTCAGAGATACTCAAAGTACTCAAAGATACTTAAAAATACTTAGATACTTGAAGATACTCATAGATACTCAGGCAGATACTGCGACCGAGCTCGACAACATAACGGCGAGACATATATATTTTCTCGATATTTCGTCCAGCTTGAGTGGGTTCGTTTTAGCTAATTCGCCTATCGTTGCAGGACAACATAAAGAAGCGCAATATTCCATACGAGGTAAACTCAAAAGCCCTTACGGACCAGTATCTGAACGACCTCAATCACATTTACAAAGAAGAGTATCTGAGAGAGATGTCGAAGCACAGTCACCTGCTCATATACGACTGGTCCAAGGAGGGAGACATCGGAGTGGTCGTCGAGGATATCGAACGACTCGACTTCGACAACGTACCGGACGACTCGGAAAAATTCCACGACTGGAAATATGATCACATACAGGATATGAAGGAAAAAAGATTCGAGTATCATCACCTAAAAGAGCGGATATTGCTCAATCTGAATGTAGCACGGTTCGACGTCCCGGAGATGCAGATTAGCGCCGAAGATAGCATTGTCCTTGAACAGGTTTTGGAACAAGTAAATACGAGAAATTATACGCATAAAATTTTACGTCTGAAAAGTAGAAGCTCACAAGTTCGTCATTCGATGTTTCATCTTTTTTTTTCAATTCCGATTAGGTTCCCTCGGAAGGATACGCCGCAGGATTCAATCCTAATTACGATAAAGGCATTATGTTAAAGCTCAACAACACCTGGGAAGATATATGGCCTTCGAAACAAGCGCCAGCTGCGAAGAAGCAACAGTAAGTCGTTTCAGTTTATGTTAATAAAAAAAAGTAATATCCATGTATAGAAGAGAATATGAGGAAGGTCGTTGCCCTTTCGACGAGATATCGTAGTCGACTTTCGAACATTAAGGTGTAATCGACGCGCCGGATCACCCACGATGTACCGTACCGATAAATGTACATTAAAAGTAGTAACTTGTATTTCTGCGATTCACCCTCCTTTCACATCCGCCAAACTCCGGAGTTCAACGACCTCGTCGGTGACGAGATCATCGACTGCAAGGACTATCGTGATAATCGATGAAAAATCAAAATTGCAGATGTTCCTCGTTCTTTCAATATATAATATAAACGGTTACAAGTATTTCAGGTATTGTACACATAGGATGATATTATTATACATATAATAATTAAATACACAATTCACATACTGTCTAAGTCCCACGGTATCGATGCCGTTGCCGATATTCCCGAGAACCGCGTCAGTTTTTTTTTTGTCTTTAGTTTTTTCATTCTTTTACAATGGCAAAAAAACCCTTCAACGCTTCCGGTCGTCGTGACGAGTCCACGTTGGGATATAAACATTGATTCCACATATTTTGTAACATTGAAACTCCGTTTGCAACAATCAGTAATAGCGTTTTTTTAAAGTTTCTCTTTACATTTATGTACGACCCATATTCCGATAGTTTCGTGAAAACTGGATTATTGGATATTTTTTTTTTTTTTTTGTAACTTGTGCAGCGTTTTTATGATCTGAGACTCCGAAGCAGCTTCGTGCACGAAGCCACAGTGTAAAGTTCGGCGAGGAATAACGACGGGAGGATTCCACAACGTCGAGGCAATCGATAGACGGACGACCCAGCGGGCATCCAATCGGAAAATTACGCGACGGGGATAGAGAAGTGATGGAGCATCCGGGCATGCTTGACCTCGCTCGCGTTAACGACGGAGGATACTTCGCGCGACGTTAAGTACGGGATTCGATCCTCGAGCGAATTTACAATGGGACGGGATATATATATATATTTTTGTTCGGCTTTTGGAATGTAACACCGCCGCGGCACGTTAAAACAGTTCATTATAGTCACTTCACAACAAACTCGTAACATCAACGAGAGAATAAATAACTTTCGGCACGAAATTTTTAAAAACCCCTATATCGTGCCACACGCGGTACGCCAGTTCAAGGGACTTGCGATTCGATGAGGGCGCGATTAGGACCGTTTTTTTAGAAGAACCACACTACCATCCGCCATGAGAGTAGAGCGACTTTATCGGACATGAAAAAAATACTGGGCTCGAACAGATTCTGCGTTATCGAGGATACTTATGCTCACTTTTTTGGCAGTGATGTTCTCTGACAAATAGCATGCAGGAGGAGATCGGAGGTCGATCGATAGAGACGAAGACGGGCCATTGACAAGCTAACGGACACACGTAGATCCGCATTAAAAATTATCGCGCATGCCACATTGAAAACCGCTTGAAAATAAAAAACGGAGCACGCCTCGCGTGTCCGAGAGAATTTGGCCGACCTCGAAACATGGCTGATTCCAACGCGAGCCGTTTCTCTCGCACGACTTAACGCGTGGCCGATGTAACACGCTCGGGTGCTTTCCCGGCGGGGGAGGTTCGGGGGTAGATAGAATCGCAAACAGGCATGGTGGACAGGCAGAATGACAATGACGATTATTTCGTTTAAATTTCGCATCTCCCGATCATTAAGCCGTTAGGCTGCAGCACGAGTTGGTTTTCCTTGCCGTTTTGTAAAAAGCCTTCGACTGAACGCTCAGACCCTCGGATTTTGAAACGAGGTCGTCCAATTTTTCGCCTCTTTGGAGTACTGCTTCCAGGGTGCTGTGCTGTAAAATCGACAAATTGATATTCCAGACGATCGCAAAATTGACGAATAAAGGCCTAAGGTATACGCGAGGATGCGGTCAACTTTACCAGAATGATCTTCGTCTCGTCAAGATCGTTTTGCATTTTCGTCAGTGCGTCAGCTTCCTGAGGATTCTGATATTTGGCTAGGTATGTATTTATCTGCGCGAAATCGGTCGTCGACTCGTTGAGAGTCGGCCACGTGTTCGACGGATGTCTCGCCGCGAATTCGTCTAATACTTTGGTTATCAGAGTGTGCGAAACTCTGTTCGGATATTCGTGATCCGAAATCAGCACTCCTGCCAGGCTGTCTCCTCGAACGTAGACGTGACACATGTACTCTGTGAAAATAATATGTAATGTTAATATCAATAGCAATAATGTTGATTCATGAAATTCTCCTTCCTCGAGTAAAATAATATTTACATTTGAGTGAATTGTAATATTAGAAATATCGATTTTTTTTTTTGTAAATTCACCGGTCAAGTGCACACCTCCATAACGAATATTAAATTAACATTAATATTATTGGTATTAATGCTAATACCAATAATATTAATGTCAAGTCAATAATGCTAATATTGATTTACAAATATTTCCCTCCTAGAGTAAAATAATATTTACATGTGAGTGAATTTTAATATTCAAACGATCACGTTAAAAAAAAAATTCACTGTTCCAGTGCACACCTCGAACTATTATTAAATTAACGAATTAGCGAATGTTAAATTAACATTAATATTATTGATATTAATGCTAATATCAATAATATTAATAATGTTTATTTGCAAATTTCTCTTTCATGTAAAATAATATATGTGCGTGAATTTTAATATCTAAACAATCGCATTTTGGTATAAATTCACAGTTCGAGTGTAAACCTTCATAGCAGATAAAGCAGAAACAGGGTCGCGTTCACACGAAGTGACTGCATTTTTTTCTGAATGTATAATCATGTTTAAAAATTAAATTTATTTGTCTTTAAGACAATGCAGTTAGATCAAAATAAAAAGATCAGCTTTAGATCGAGGTTTCAACGTGTTTGGACTATCTTTATGTTTCGGACTATTTTACCTTAAGATTAATCAGGCCGTCACAATAACCCGGTCTGCACTCAAACCATTAATAGCTAAGAATCAATAGCCATTTCGCATACCTCCTTCCTTAACGCTCTGTCTGGCAGCGACTTGCGTTCTCTCTGTGATGGTTTTACTGACGAAAGCCATAAACTCTCTGACGCTGCTTCTCTGGAAGTAAGAGAAGGATTCCACGTCGTAGGCGCACTTTAAGGCCGTAGCAGAAGTCGGGCCTTTGTACAGGACGGTGAGAGCGTACAGCTTGACCATCTTGACCTGAAATTAACATAAATATTCATCAGCAACGAAAACATATAAATTCATCCGTACAGCGTCGTTAAACGAGGCTCGGTCTCGTCTCCGAGCTGTCTTGTGCGCCCACACGAGGTACGATGTGGCGAGCAGCGATAAGATATTGACGATAAACGTTCCGTGTGAATGAATCGATGAACCTCGCCGAAACGACTCGATCGACGCGGCGAAGAATCGTCGAACGAAGCACCCAATTTTGTGCTGAGCTGTAAACGCGGCAAAAAAAAAGCTCCACGACATCGGAAACTGCGATAGAGCAAGAGACTATCTGTCAAACTCACCTCGATTAAGCCTCGGAGCTCTTGAATTTGCACGACCAACAAACGACAGAACTCGATGGGAAAAAAACACGCGTGGCACAGCCTTCGTCCTATCTGCTGTCTATCGGGCGCGTTCGCAAGGCGTTAGATTCCGGATAACTTTTGTTTCGACGACAATTCGTGAACTATTACCTTTTGCCAACTACGGACACATCGTTAACTACTTTCAACGCACACGCACTACGGAGCACTACGGAACGTAAAGCTCTCGTGAATTGGTATTGGAGATCGCGACTACGCTGATCAGTTGATCGGTCGAGAAACGATTATCATCGATTTATGTTCAATTAACATCGAATACGATGCATGAGTTATCGCGTAAATTTGTGTATTTTCGTCGACGAACGTATCGCAGGTTGACCATTTTTTGTCTTATCTTTAGTTCGACCGTAAACAGTGTGTGGTCCGAGACGATCGCTTGAATGTTTTCCATTCGATAAACACACACGCGACGCACACGTTGCCGGACGGCGAGCCGGGACTTACGAATAGAGAACCAAAGATGGCGGAATCCAGCGAGAAATGTGCCGCGCAGTGTTCCGTCGATCACAGTGAGGATAAAGCGAAAGGAATATGCAGAATAAAACCCGAGTGAGTATCTCGTCGATGATGTTTGCAGGAGACTATTCGGAAAGAGTTTCGTTCGATCTTTATCGCGTTTATACCGTTCAGGATTGTCGTAACCTCAAAATCATTCACTCTTCCGATTGCGGAGATGATAATTTGGGTGCGTTCTTGAATGATTTTCGCTCTGTTCGGCTAAATGCCGAAATATTCGAGACGTATTCGCATGTGTACGCAGCTGAAATGGGCGTTCTTATATTCCAGTTTGCTCTCCGTTCAGGGTTTAGTTTTGACACTAACGTGCTTGTATAAGCGTTTGTTTGTTATCAAAACAGAGGACGTGTATGCCGCGGAAAGAATCGGATGTATCATTGGCTATTTTTAAAAACCCACTAGCCCAAGAGAGCACAGGAGAGGCACAAATAAAAGAACGTGTAGCTGAGCAGAACTGCATTCAAGAATGCATCCATTGCGTGCATTGTTGAATGCAGTTCTGCTCTGTTCGGCTACAACCAAATATTTTCGGGTTCATTCTTGAATTTAGTTCTACTTAGTTAGACTAAATCCCGAAATATTGAGGTACATTCTTCAATGCCGTTCTCCTAGGTTTGGTTAAATCCAGAAATATTTGGGTACGTTCTTCAATGCAGTTCTGCGCCGTTCGGCTAAAACCCAAAATGTTTAAGACATATATGCAACTGAAATACACATTCTTATATTCCAGTCTGCTCCCTCTTTAAGGTTTAGTTTTGACACAAATCTGCCCTGATAAGCATTTTCTTGTTACCAAAATTAGTGCATTTTATAATTAATTAAATCTAATGTAATTTGCCTAATTTATTCATTTGCAACTGTTGGTATTAATTTAATTTTGTATTTGTTTTGATGCCAAAAGAGAACACATGTGTTTACACACTAAGTCATATAGCTATTGAAATCTTCAATTTTCCTTTATCTGTAAAAGTAGAAATCCGTTAATAAATAATCAATATCAATAAATCTTACAAAATTGATCCTGCAGAAACAATCACATGTACCGTTGGCAATTTAAAAAAAAAGACCCACTAGCAGTGGACAAATAAAAGAACGCATAGTTGATCAAGTCTGCATTCACAAACGCACCCATCGACTCTTCCGGCACTCCAATCGCGGCAATGATAATTTATCTCGTTCATCGATACGCTTTTTCTGCAGCAAGAAATGCATGATTTTTGCTCGAAGTCGGCCTAAATTCGTTTCTTTATTCCCCAGATTTATCGTCGACGATCACGTGCGGCAGCTGAGCGAGCAATGTCTGACCGACGACGACAAACTGAAGGTTCTCGCGAAATCGGGAGAACCCGAAATCGCCGAGACGCCGGACGAACCGCCGTCCAAGAGGAGCAAGCGCGAGGAGAGAAAGGACAAGCTCAGAGGTCAGAACAAGGCGCGTCCTCCGCCCTTTAAAGCTCCGAGGGAGGAGAATCTTTGCCCCTGGATCGTGGACCAGGCGAAGGACGAGCCGACGAAGCAGTGCCAGAACGGTCGTTGCACCTTCATGCACGACAGGGCCGCTTACCTGAAGATAAAGGCCGAGGACATAGGTCCAGAATGCCACATGTTCAACGTGTCCGGCAGATGTCCCAGAGGAGTAGCCTGCAGAGTGGGCGCGAAGCATCTGACCGAGGAAGGCTTCAACGTAGTCGATAAGGATAAATTCGAGGATTATCGGAGTAAGCCTTTGGCAACAAAAAATCAGATAAGCAAGGAACTCCAGGACAGGCTCAGAAAGCACAAGTACAATTTCTCCAAGGCGGAGAAGATCGTGAAAGCGAACGACGCCTTCAAGAAGAGAGCGAAAAACGAGAGAAACAAGCCGGACGATAATTCGACCGAGGTAACCGTTAACGGAGCGACACCGACCGCGATTTCGGCTCCCAGCGGCGAAGAATCCGTCCCGACGAATGGCGCAAAGATCGACGAAGCTCCACGCTCGGGCGATTCTTCCGATAAAGACCTCTGCACCGAGACTGCCTGCAGCGCGCCCGCGACGAATCCGCAAGAAGCGCCGAAAGCTGTAAACGACATTGAGAAGGAGTCGAGGATAGGCCCGGTGCCGGACGACGATCTCATAGCGCTGAGGCCTTCCGAGAAAAAGAGAATCGACTGGCGGGACAAGATACTGTTGAGTCCCCTGACGACGGTGGGAAATCTTCCGTTCAGGAGGATATGCAAAGAGTACGGGGCGGACATAACTTGCGGTGAAATGGCTCTGGCGCCGAAGATTCTGAAGGGAGCGCACGAAGAGTGGGCGCTCGTTAAGAGACACGAGTCCGAGGATATCTTCGGTGTGCAGGTTTGCGGCAACAATCCCGGGGTTCTGGCGAGATGCGCTCAGCTGTTGAATCAGGAGGCTGAGGTCGACTACATAGATTTGAATCTCGGTTGTCCCATAGACTTGATCTACAGGCAGGGAGGCGGCAGTGGTATGCTCAATCGACTGAACGTATTGGAGACCGTTGTTAAATCCATCAACGACGTTCTCGACGTGCCGTTGACGATCAAAACGCGAACGGGCGTTTACATGGACAAACCGGTGGCTCACAATTTGGTATCTAAGTTCAGGGATTGGGGAGCGTCTATGATAACGGTGGGTCGATGTCGATGACGCTCGCTTTCGGACACTTTACTGAGGGTTTTTGAGACTAAACCGATGATAGAAATTTCTTGTATTGACCGCCGGTTCCTCCTCTATTCATCGTCGATTTCATTCGCACCGATGTTCTATGGCAAGTCCTACTCCCAAACATCTGAACTTAAGTAATTATTTTTGTGGACTCTCTGTATACGTATTGCCCCATGCAATATTAATCCAGAATATTATTGTATGGTGCAATACGTATTGAAGAGTTCTCGACAAGACTTACTTAAGTTCACATGTTTGTGATGATTACCAGTGGTCCGAAATCGATGCATTCGATACCTTTCAGAGGACATT
The DNA here is from genome assembly GCA_917499995.1 of Ichneumon xanthorius. Classification (NCBI taxonomy): domain Eukaryota; kingdom Metazoa; phylum Arthropoda; class Insecta; order Hymenoptera; family Ichneumonidae; genus Ichneumon; species Ichneumon xanthorius. Next base: position 9,261,574 of record OU824205.1, on the reverse strand, counting down.
CACATAGAAATAAATTCAGAGCACATTTAAGAAGTCCGCCGTTTTTTACGAACCATTTACGACGTATATATATACGTTGGTATAACCGATGAGCCGTTTCAATCTAAAAATGGGCTGAGAAGAATGCTGTGACTCTCCGTTTTACTCACGGTGGATCCTCTGTCTCATCGTAACCGAGGATGGAGAAATGAATGTGAAAAATATGGGTTTTCATTTTCAGACTCAAACATCGGTTTACCTTCAAAAATCCTCGGAAACGTGTCCGAAACCGATAATTCGCCGTACTCTCGGTGGTTTCTGATAGGATCACAGCTCGTTGAAAATTTTTATCCTCTATCGGCGAATTTTTTGCCCACAGGTCCACGGCCGGTCGCGCGAGCAGAGGTACACGAAATCGGCCGACTGGGAATACATCGAGAGATGCGCCCAAGCAGCGAATCCCGTGCCCGTATACGGAAACGGTGATATTTTGTCTTACGACGATTACGCGAGAGTTCGCGATACCTGCAAGAGCATTCAGGGCGTGACGATCGGACGCGGTGCGCTGATAAAGCCTTGGATATTCAAGGAAATCAAGGAGAAAAAACTGATAGATGTCGGAAGTAGCGAGAGATTCGGTATACTGAAAAAATTCGCTGACTACGGCCTCGAGCACTGGGGCTCGGACACGAGGGGCGTCGAGACAACTCGGCGTTTCATGCTCGAATGGATATCGTTCCTGCACAGATACATCCCGGTTGGGATATTGGAGAAACCGCCTCAGAGAATAAACGAGAGACCTCCATATTACACGGGTCGCGACGAAATGGAAACTATGATGGCCAGTTCGAACTGCGCCGATTGGATAAAAATATCGTGAGCGATACTTTATGATAGTAATTTTCTACGTAGAAAAAAGCAAACCGGTAACCATCGTTGAATCATTATTACTTTTCTTTTTCAGCGAAATGTTGCTGGGAAAAGTACCCGATGGATTCCACTTTTTGCCGAAGCACAAGGCGAACTCCTGGAAGTGACTCCAAACTGGTTCCACATATTTTTTTATTTTTATTATAGACTGGATTATGTAAAGATTACATTTAACAGAGCAAACGATGTTGAGATATAAATAAATAAAATAATGAAATCCAACTGCCTCAAGCGTTGTTGATATTTGTTGAAATTTGTTGAAAAAAATAAATCAGTCGCCATCCTGTGCACGCAGCTTTTACGCATTTCTCATTGCGGACGATCAATAATGGGCCGTTATTTCGCCGAGGCTCGACACGGGCCACATGCAGTCGCATCCGCTGGCGACTTCCTTGGTGAACGGTTCCCAGCAATCGCCCTCCCATCGACGCCTCACCATGAAGTGCGTCCTGCTACGTTGAACACAGTGAAAGCCCGGATGAGCGCATCGCTGAGGAAAGGAACAATAGTTTACCAAATGGGTAAAAAAGAACTCTACATTTATCCGTCGAGCCGTATAGTAAGTTTCGTTCCGAGTCGATCAAATTTTTCGAAAGGTTCCCTACCTGCTTCGCGGGCTTCACGGGATTTCTTTGAGACTGATCGAACAGGGAGTAGCTTTTGCAGAAAACCTCGTGATAGTGCGGTGGCTGGTACTCGTACTCACTGTCGCTCATCTGCACCTTCCGGGTCATTATCTCGCATAGACTGCGATATTCCTGGCGTGAAAAGAAAGGAAAACATTGTAAAATACAAATCGTTTGTCGCGTGTGTCCATATCTACATAATAATAATAATAATAATCTCACACAGATTCTCACAGTACCCAAACAGTAATCACAGATCCTCACAAAGCTCACAGAAGCTCACACAGTACTCACAGATTACTCACGAATACTAACACACTCGCCCAGAACTGCACGGAGAAAAAAAATTGTTCGGACAACAAGAATTTTGTTACCATAACTGATTTACCTGGTTAACGTAAGGACAACAAAATATTTTGCTGTACCAGCCAAATATTTTTGCTACCACAACAATAAATTATTAACGATCTACATTTTGTTAGAGAAACAGAACTATTTTTCTCCGTGTGCGAGCGCGCGAGCCAACATATAACCGCTAGTGTATATATATACATATATAGATCGTTCGAGCCTCGTCCGGCCACGAGTTCTAACAGGCTCCTCTTTGGCAAACAGGAAGCGCCGCCCCGCGCTTAGATATTTTCGAGTGTACTATTTATCTCGTCCACTGACCGGTAACAAATTTCTGTCGGACCTGTCCAGTTGCCGGGACTGATCGGGCTGGTGGATCTCGTAGTCCTCGTAATAGTCGGTCTCCGGCAGGTACGAGGCGTCCCGCGGTATTGGCGATTCGCGATCAATCCTCGGTGCACGATATTCATTGTCCAAAAACGCTTTCTCGAGGAGCCTCGTGTTGTTGAGTCTCTTGCCGGCGAAAGCGTTCGGTCGCTGACAGGTTAGTAGGAAGACCCCAGCCATCTGTTTTAACGAAATATACAACGTATCTTATCGTCGCTCTTCGTAAGTAAAAGAAAAAAAAATGCCTCGAAGCTCTCGTGGTTGGCCTCGTTAAAACGAATTCCTCCATTTTAATACAATCGTCGAACGATATACATAGTTATAATCCATCCGCTCTCTGCATCCTTGGGTTTGACATTGATGAAGAATCGTAAACAATCTTCTCCCTATCTCTAAAGACACTCTTGGCCGAGTAGATCGAATCTTTGGCCTCCAATCGCATTGTATAACCATTATCATTGACGATTTCGCAAATCTTCGAAACCCCGAAATTCTCTCATAAAATTTCAATCGTCTTGAGCTCAACACCGCGAGCCGCGTGTGATTATTTTGTTAGACGTTCGTGGTGCGACGATAAACTCAGAGGCGAAAAAAATTATCGATCGTGTACACTCGTCAGAAGCATCTCGGGAAAGTGTATCAGGTTTTCCTCGTGTTTGCGAAAGAGGTTCGAGTAATGAGCACGATTGAAATAGGGAATTAACCGTCGATGAGGAAAGTTTCGAGTGTAACAAGGAATATAGAATACGATTAACTTTTGGTCGATTTGTGCGCAAAGCGTGTATGGAGAGCAAAACGATAAATACAGTAAGATTCGATCTCGTGATCTCAGATGCGGTTCGCTGTCCGGCAAGCGTGTACAAATTCTTTTTGTGTGCGTCAAGTGCGCCGAGTGATTGAGATTAGTGAGATAGAGAGTGTGCCAGCGTGAAAACGAAGACTACGCGGACGACGTTGTCGATTTACGAGGAATCTCTCTGCTGCTTCAGACATTTTTTTTTTCAATTTTTATTTTCTTTTTTTATCGAACGCACATAGGACGATAGGCTGCGATACACGAGTCGCGCGGACGGAGCTGTTGAGAATCCCCGAGTGGGAGAGGAGGTTTCGATACATATAACGTCCCGACGGACTCGACACGCGTTTGTGATCCGAATCAACGGGCGTCGGGAGAGTCTCTGGGAAGCTGCCGCGAGGGTTTCCCGTGAAAATCAGTGTCAGCCGGTTCGCAAGGTCGGACTTGATTGAGCGGAGACGTACGTGTGCGCGTGTCGCACGACATAATATCGCTGCTGAATAGTAAATTAAAGTCCTTCCCCCCTCCCCCTCCCTCCCCGCCTGCGGCTCGTTCCAGCCGCCATTAATTTGTAAGGGAGAGCCATTCGCAGGCTATTACAGCCGCAAAGTTGGAACTCGCGAAAAAAATCTTACAACATTTCCTTCGGTGTGGTTCGCGGTAAAAAATAAATAAAAAAAAATTGAAAAGGAAACCTCGAGGACTCCAACGAGTTCCTCCGTATCTTTCGCGAGTTTCTCGATCGGAATTGACGTCGCGACATTGTGCGACGGTAGATCGGACTTCCACCGTCCAAGTGAGCAATAATTCGTACCGCTGTCCGCCGATGACTCTCGAGGACGCCGCTTTACGGGGAATCGTTGGATTTGAACTATAAAAATCAGTGATGTTTGTCGCAGCGGTTAATCGCGATTAAACGGGAAGGTCTGTGGGTCGAAAACGAGCCGAATTACGTCCAAGAAAATTTTGTAATTCCTCGAGCGTCACAGGAAGTACGCACTGGTCTCGGCACGCTGACGTCAAGGCTATTAAAACCAAGTGAAAATCTACGCGCGAAACGACAAAAAAAGTATACAGTAAGTGTTGTTCCCAGAGTTCCTTGAAGGAGGACCGTTTCAACGAGGATCTTTCACAGAGGGGCATCGCTATGGTTACCAAGAGTTATCAACACAATGTCGTGCGCAAGTGAGTATTACGCTCGACGTTACATTCGATACATAAATTCATTGAGTGCATGCGCATCCCTTCGATGCATTGCGGCGTGTATATGAGACTTCATGTAATCGTGTCACGTGCAGTTCCGCGGTCTCTGCTCGCCCCCCTGATACGGCACCCAATGTCGCAGGGGCTTATCGAAGTATTATCTTATTATTTATTATTATGTCATTATACGGCGGTGTTTGTGTTCCTCTGTCGCACTCGTTCCTTCGGGCTCGTCGTCGGCATCTCATACTCGAATCGAAAAGAAATAAAAATAAAAATAACAAAATCGAGATTAGAGTTCATCACCATTGAAGAACGCTTCGACCGGGAAGGGGGCAAAACGGATACGCTGTAAACCGCAGACACGGGGCAAAACGGGGTAGTGCAAACATTTTCGGGAAAATTCGTCGGAAACTGACGGAGAGGGGCAAAATGGGGGTGCGGTCCCTAAACTGGACGCATGCTCGCCCCCCTGATAGGGCACCCAATGTTGCAGGGGCTTATCGAAGTATTATCTTATTATTTATTATTATGTCATTATACGGCGGTGTTTGTGTTCCTCTGTCGCACTCGTTCCTTCGGGCTCGTCGTCGGCATCTCATACTCGAATCGAAAAGAAATAAAAATAAAAATAACAAAATCGAGATTAGAGTTCATCACCATTGAAGAACGCTTCGACCGGGAAGGGGGCAAAACGGATACGCTGTAAACCGCAGACACGGGGCAAAACGGGGTAGCGCAAACATTTTCGGGAAAATTCGTCGGGAACTGACGGAGAGGGGCAAAATGGGGGTGCGGTCCCCAAACTTGACGCATGGGGTAAAACGGACTACCACAATTTTCCGAAAAAATTCTTTCACACTCTCGAAGACGCTAGGGGTAAAACGGGTACTTCTGGACATAGTCCTCTCAAATCGGTGCAAAGTAGAAAAATCTTGAGGTGCCCCATTTTGCCCCGAACGGCAATTTTTCTTGGAACCTCGAAACGATTCTTCCGAATTAAATTACTTTTTTTTGAAATTTAGTTTTATCATTTACTAAATTTTCCGCTTTTTCGACTATTCTTCAATTTTTATGAACTGTTTTTAACTTTTGACTTTGACAACTTCTGGGCCATGTAGACACTTCACGAAGTAACCCAGAATTCTTTCAGATTTTTTGAAAGCCTAGGAGACTTTGAAAACCCGACTGTTTCCTAAAATACCCAACGCCCGGATCCTGAACTCCTATTGCCAACTTAGTACAATGCTTTACGCTATGGCGAAACGTTGATAATAAGCGCTCAGGATCCCGCTCCAGTGTACACACCGTGTCTCTGAGAATATAGTGGGCACATTTATATCTCTACCACTCACAACTCTCCCAGATAACAACTCTACCGTATTAGAACTCTACCAAAAACTCTCCCAGAATTTAAATAAAACTCTCCCCGTATTAAAAAAAACTCTCCCGGAATTTAAATAAAACTCTCCCCGTATTTAAATAAAACTCTCCCCGAATTTTTATTTTTATTCCGGGAGAGTTTTTTTTTATTCCGGTAGAGTTGTATTTAAATACGGGGAGAGTTTTATTTAAATTCCGGGAGAGTTTTTTTAATTCGGGGAGAGTTTTATTTAAATACGGGGAGAGTTTTATTTAAATTCCGGGAGAGTTTTTTTAATTCGGGGAGAGTTTTATTTAAATTCCGGGAGAGTTTTTTTAATTCGGGGAGAGTTTTATTTAAATTCCGGGAGAGTTTTTGGTAGAGTTCTAATACGGTAGAGTTGTAATGCGAGAGATATGTTTTCTGGTAGAGTTGTTAGAATTATCTTTTTTGGTAGAGTTATTATCCGGTAGACTTGTTTTCTGGTAGAGATGTTTGAGGCGAGATGTATTCTGGTAGAGTTGTTATCTGGGAGAGTTGTGAGTGGTAGAGATACAAATGTGCCATATAGTGTACACACGCCGGCTTAAACCGACACAAAGTACAAAAATCTCGAGGTATCCCATTTTGCCCCGAACGGAAATTTTTCTCGGATCCTCGAAAAAATTCTTCCGAATTATATAATTTTTTTCGAAACGTAGTTTCACCATTTTTTTAAAATTAGTTTTACCATTTACTTCTTCATCGCGTGTCGGCGCGAAGGATCGGGCAGGGACTTCTCAGAGGCGAATCCTGTGCGATACGAGGCTGACGGGGCGCGCATACGCAGCGCTGGCAACGGACGGTCCCGCCGTACGCGCCGCTCATTAAACTACACACATGCAAAATTTACGGTACACGACCATGGTGTACGTGAACGTATTACAGTGCATGTGTATCGGACGAGTGCGTGGTCGAGCTCGCAGGTCGTTATCCAATTGACGGAGATGCCCCCGGTCTGACATAGTTCAGTCGATGGCGAACTTAGGATGATCCTACTGGCGACGGTCACAGCTCTCCCCGTAGCACGAGTCTTCCGAAACGCGCCGTGCCGACCTCCGCGACTGTGCAACAGGCCCGGCCGAGAAATCGGACCAGACTCACGTCCGGGAAATTAAACTCGTCACCGTTCGAGACTCGGCGATAGCGCGAAATCAGATCGTCAACTCTACGGGAAACCGTTCGACGATTGTTCGAGGAAAATCCGTTCGTTCGATACGTCACGCCGAGTTTTGCAGACTTAACGAACGCGTACGCGAGTCACCGAGCGTCAATTGAAGCTCCGCGACTCGTTGTGGATTCTTACGGTATAAAAGTTGTGCGGAATCGAACAGTCCACCGAACGACCAGCAACACGGTTTATATTCGTCGGCTTTTACGCTATGCAGTTTTATTGTGAACGAGACAACCGAGCGACCGGGAGCTCCGGACAAAGTTACGACGCTTAGAGCTAATGAGCACGCGACTTTAACCTTCGGCTCAATTTCAGTAAGGATTTGAAAAAATAAAATAAATTGTTTATAGACTTTTCTAAAATTTGGTGGTTTTTTTTTGCGCTGCGACTGACAAAGACACACGTGTGCCGAGCGGTAGTTATTCGATTTTTGTTTTTTTTTTTTTATTTCCGCCGTTGTGATCGTAACGCGATGTTCACGGAAAGTGAATAACAGCAGGCTGCAGTTATGGCGGCCGATCTATGCAGAAATGGAACTCTGAATCCAACATCCAACAGGTATCGCTTTTGAGTTTTTTTTATTTTTTATTTATTTATTTTTTTTTAATTATAAGCTCAATTGAGCTTACATTGAAAAGTTATCGTACGATCATCGATAACGGGAGATAGTAAAGAAATCAAAGAAATTTTTCAGTGATAGAGTTATCTGATAACGGACGAGCGTAAAAAGCGAAAGTATAGCGTATCGTCGACGTATCGTTGCGCAATACGACCGCGTCTCGAGTGATCTGGACGTCCGGTTGAGAAATGCAAAGTTTCGCCGCTTCGTTCCTGGAAAATTCTCTCTCGTCGCTTCGACGGGACGAAGTCGAGGAATTCGGTGAAATTTTAACGAGTCAACGTGAAATAACGAAATATCGCGATTTACAGGAAATATGCCAAATGAAAAAGATAATTAGGGGCAAAACGGACTACTTTTCAACAAATTTTTCGACAGACATTAAAAAAAAAATCTTTCTCCGTCCTCGGTTTTCTGCATATAAGAGTGAAAACCACGCTCAAATTGGCCGTTATTCCCGTACGAGTTTAATCAGCAATTGACCCTCGACCGCACACCGCCGGAGGTTCAATTAAGCCGGAGACCGATTGCCCGTAAAGCAAAAAAAAAATTTGATTGCGTGGAACTCCTGAATACCGCGCCGTCGAGGACGGGAAACCGTTGACCGTCACCGAGTCATGAAAATTCTTATCCTGTATTTTTCATTATTATTACTTTATTTTTTATTCTTATTTATTGGTATATTCACGAAGCTGGGCCCAATTAGAAGCGCGACACGTAAACCTATCGGCAAACGGACAATAGCATGTTCAGAGACTACGACGCAGAGACACGAAAATATATTCGCTTATACCACAACAAAGAGAAGAAAAAAAATAACAATAAAGGAAGTCTCTTAAAATGCAATTATTATCATTATTTCTCGACATTAAACTTCAGACTTCGTTGACGATCTATTTGAAACTGTTTTCGGGAACGTCGGTAAACATTGTATTTGCTTCGACAAATGCACTTTAACGGACTTGACTCTTGTCATAATACGAGCGCGCAAACTGTATTTTTCTGCGCGTAAAGAAAAAAACATTTGACTGCGAGGAACTCCTGAACGCCGCGTCGTCGAGGACGCGAAACCGTTGACCGTCACCGAGTTATGAAAATTCTTATCCTCGACGCATATTTTTTCATTACTATTATGATTATTATTTCCCCGCATTAAATTTCATACATCGTCGAAGATTTATGTGAAACTGTTTTCGCGAACGATGTACGGTAAACACTGTATTTGCTTGGACAAAAGCGCTCTAACGCACTTGACTCTTGTAACAATACGAGCGGGCAAACTGGACAAACAAGAGGAATCGTAAATCGACCGCTTATCGACACTCCGATGTCTCAATGAGATGCGCGTGACGCGAGAACCAGCCCGACACGTTCCATATCGTTCCCTTGTATCGTAACTCATCTCCGCGTGTTTTTCATCGCTCTCATTGTTCTCTCATTTCAAACCGCTTATTCGCTCAATGAGAAAATAATTGAATATATGCTCCCGGGTTCGTTCAATGACGAATCGAGAAGGACCCCCACCAACGTCGGGTTGCCTGCGCGCAGCACGAATTCCAGTCGTTAAACACAGCCATGAAAGTTCGTCGTGCACAGGAAAAAATGTTTGTACTTCTTACAACTTCTTCTCCACAAACGTCCACAATTTTTTACTTGCTAATTTTTTGATCGCACCGTCCGGCTATAGTTTCAGAAACAAAAGTAAAAACTAAAATTGGTAACGAAACGGGAAATAAAAGGACAGGTTCCTATATGCAAACCTGAACGAACCTGGGGTTGTCGCTTATTTAACAAAAATCTTCTTACGGAACTTCGTATTCCGAATAAATGAAACTTCGTGTTCCAATTTTGTGACACTTCGTATTCCGATTTCACGAAACTATTTTTTACCTTGTGCTATTATTATGATTATTAGTAGTAGCATCAAAAGAAAATGAATTGTCAATGCTTTACCTTTTCTTACATCTATTACTAAATATTCTTACATCTTATACTAAATTTGATACCTGAGGATAATCATAGACATTTACAAAAGACCATCGACCCGAGTCCTTCAGTCCTCGTATCACTATTACCATTAGTAGTAGTGAGTTTATTAACAAAACATAACATGTAACAGTTTTTTTTAACAGTTCATTAATTCTGACTGTTGGTATGTTGTATGTATGGGATATTTAAATCTACGTGGTACATTTTGTTCAAGTTGTATACAAAGCGGTTTTATGTTCTCCATTTGCATCTCAGCGAATCTTCTAGATCGTTCCTGTGTTCTGATTCTTATAGGAGTGATTCCCGAAATTTCTAGAATTATGTAGTAGATTTGCGGGGTGTCGGATGCGTGTCAAGCGCCGGATGGCGCAGGTTTCAGCAGTTTTTGCCTTATTGATTGCTGCTTCTCTGCAGTTCATAAAAACCCCATGTCCGTATTCTAAAATGCATCTGCATATAGCTTTGTACATCTTGGATATGTGATTTATGTGTATATCACGGTGTTTGAAGGTAATTTTTCTAAAGTGTGAGGCTCTTTGTGCAGTTTTGTTTTTACAGTGCTGCAAGTGATGATTAAAATTCAATTTATGGTCCTAAGTATTTTCCATATTGTACAGCTGGTATTTCGACGTTGCGTAAACGTATTTTTGGTGATTGCGGGGTATTTTTATTATTTTTTTCATTATATTCAAACCCGAAATCGTTAATTCACGCGCTAATTAGGAGAGTTGAATTAACGAGAGTTCCGATTTGAGTCAAGTGTCTCAGTACGTGTAGGTGAAACTGTTACATCGACTTAATTCGATCGTCCCACGTTCCTGCACCGTCGACTCTTTCAGACAACGAGAATCTGCGTGTTTCGTAGTGCGGCGTCGTGCCAAAAAAAGGGACCGTCGGATAGTTCGCATCTGTTCCGACCGACGAAAGAGATAATAGACGATCAGGACTTTCCCAATACCGTCGGCGACAACAACGATCCTTGCGTACAGACGGGATCGTCGTTCAGGCTACGTGTAAGCTACAACGTTATTCGTGAGTGGTTAAACCGAGCGAGCAACAGGGTTCTCCGCAACAGGGAACGTTCCAAATTGACCGTGGGCGCGATCGGCGCTTACTATCCACTCCTCTGCCCCTCCCTCCCTTCTCCCGCTCTTTCGTCTCGGGCCGCGGCCGCGTGCGTTCGCTCGGAGAGCCGAATTAGAATCGGTACTGTTGCCCCGCATCAAAGTCACCGTGCCCGGCGAATTAAACTTTTAACCCAAATATTCTCGTTAACAAACGAGAACGTTAATCTCCTCGATTTAACATTTTTTTTTCCTTTCTTCTTTTTATTATTTTATTTCAACGGACGATTGACCGTTACGTGCGCGGCAGAGGGCGCGCGCGTCGCGCGCTCGAGGTAAACAAACGGGGTGGGTAACTCTCACAGTGGCACCGTAGAAGGTCGAAACACGGTCGTTTAGGCGAGAGTTTTAGTACACAGTTCCAATGTTCGCAGGTATTTTACAATTTGATCGATGGAATGATAGTCGATGGTAAGTTTCGTTTTAGTCGAGACGATGCGGAAGAGAGTCAGCGAAATTATCGGGCCGAAACATTGTTATTAATTCGTCATGTAATACGCTTTTTTTGGTACGTTTGGGCCGACTGGCGTTACTCGCTCGTTGCGAAAGGCGCGGGACGATAGCTCACGCGGCTCTCCTCAACCGGCAAATGCGTTAACATAGCTGGCCAGACACATATTCGAGATCGCTAATAATAACGTGAGTCTTATTTTTTTTTCTTTTCGCGTGTTGAAGTAGCAATTAGGGCCACCGAGAGAAGTGTATAAACTGGATGGAGAGCGCTCGTGCGAAATTCTAAATTTAGCTATCTGCGTCAATGTCTCTCACAAATGTAACTGCCCGCTCGGGCTCGCCGGCTTGTTTGTTTTCGGTCTCGAGATACTAATTGCGAGGTAGATCCGATACAAAAAATCGTATCGGGGAGGATGAACAAAAAAAAAGAAAAAATGCCGGTCTCCGAGCTGGGAGCTTCGGGATCGTGGCGACGAATGAATGAACGGCTACGGGGGCTTGCGAAACTCACTGCTCCCGAGTGCCTGTGCCCCCGTGCCGGTATCGGATTATTTTTAGATTACAGGATGGGGTCTACCCCCTTGATAGCGGCTAAAAATAGCCCGTAAGGCCAATCCAGCTCCAATTATTCCATTTAGGTATTTAGGTGACAATCGACCGACCGCCAATTTAGAAATATTCCACACGTTTAAAGCCAGGGACTCGGCCAGAGCTGTGGGCACCACGCTGCGATCCTCAACAGGCCCCGGAGTACGTGGCGTGTCTGCGCGCTCGCTACGGCACGACCCTCGTACGCAATTTGCACGCACACTCCTCGCTCTCCGGCTCGCAACAATGAATAATATTCGTGGCCGGTTGCTACAATGTTCGAGACTATCGAGAGGAAGAATTTACAAAGAAAAATAAAAAAAATATGAAAAGAGGAGCTCGAATTAATTGAGAAACGGAGAGGAACATTTTTGTTCCCCGTGTATCGAAGGAAGTCTCTCGTGTATCGTTGACGATTTGGTAATTACTAATTGCTTCTAACATCGGAGCGTGGGTGTATCCGCAGCTCTCGCGGGCTTCGTTAGCCTACGAATTAACGAGGATTTATGGAGTTTCACGTGTTGCGAATTTAACCCTTTCGGCACAATGCGTGTTGCAAAATATAGCCCTATGAGTCTGACTGCGTAATATGTAACGACCGGGCGAATGAATAACGCACGTATTTTGTTTGGGGGCGGATATTATTAGTACAATCGCATCTAAATATCCCGAGCATGAACTGTCATACGTCTGTTCGGTCAGACGTCTCAGTCCAGACTGTCTAACATGACGATCGATCTCATATCGAGTTCGTCTAATGTCAAACCTAACTAATACCATGTGTGTTAACGAATAGTCAGTTACGACATTCGTTACAATATTATGGAAAATAGTATATTATGCTGCAAGGGAGGAAATCGGGCGATTTTCGCACAAACGTGAAGTTTGTTACCCGCACGAAGCGAGAGCAGAAATCACACTAGGTACAAATCCGCACCTTCCCGTGTTGTAGCATATGATTCTTTTTCCGACTTCGTTAAAATAACCACATTTCTTGCATCGTAAAATCTTCGTATTCGCTACCTACATAACAATTGGACGACATATATAGACGTCGTAAATGGATCGTAAATAACGGCGGACTTCTTAAATGTGCTCTGAATTTATTTCTATATGAACTCTGAATGTCCTCTGAAAGATATCGAATGCATCGATTTCGGACCACTGGTAGTCATCTCAAATATTTGAACTTAAGTAAGGCTTTTCGAGAACTCTTTATATACGTATTGCATCGTACAATAATATTCTGAATCAATATTATATTAATATTCTGGATTAATATTGTGTGGGACAATACGTATACAGAGAGTCCACAAAAAGACTGAAATCGACGGCATTCGTTCCGGCATTCGATATCTTTCAGAGGACATTCTGAGTTCATATAGAAATGAATTCAGAGCACACCTAAGAAGTCTGCCATTTTTGTTGTCTTCCAATTGCTATGCGGGCAATGACCATTACTCCAGTAATAGAGCTTTCAGAGGAAGTAACGAGCTCGATTACTCCCTAGGGAGTAATAGGAGTAATGAAATGAGTAGGGAGTAATGAAACATACTGCGCATGCGCACAGGTTAACAATGATCAGTGGTAAATAATAGGCGATTTTCAGCTCGTGTTGCACGCAAGAAATGTGGTTATTTTAGCGAAGGCGGGAAAAAATTATTATATGTAACAGTACGTGAGTGTACGTACATGGATATTAATTATATTTCACATTATCGTATGTGTCATCTCATGTGACCGAACCAGACCACACAAGTTTTCGGAACTCTGCGCGCAGTCTTCCCCGCGCAGATCTTTCGCTCTTAGAGACAACCCGTATTTTCTCTTAACGTACTATATTAGAAAAAAACAGAATTCTCCAGGATTTGTCGGAAAATACTCTGAACTTCTCTGATAAATTGTGACTGCTGGAGGTTGTGCGGAGAAAATGGTAGAGATATTTAGCAAATGGCAGAGAAATCTAGAGAAAAACATCGGAAAGTCACTGAAACGGTCCGGTTCCAGTTTTTCGGACAAATTGCCAGAGAGATATTTTCATCAGCGCGGGGGGAAGAAAAATAAATTAAATGCGACTTAGCGAGACGTCTGACGATCTTACGGATGAGAGCTAGGAACGTGTGCTAAGTAATTTATGCTCTTCCACTTAATCACGCCATGCACACGATTTATACCTATCATCCCTCATTCCGGGCCTTCCATTCAAATCAAAGTTAGCGAGGTTTATATTTCAATTCTACTAACCACTCATTATTCCCACTACATCGATCAATTAATAGCAAAATTACCGAAGCATTAAAACCCGACGAGCTAACGCACAATTATCGGCGTGAATAACAGACTCGCGCGATATATCTTCGTGCGGGGTGTCGCAATGTTGTTCCCCTCGTTATACGACCAAGCGAGACATAATTCTTGACCAACGACAAGATTAGCGAGGAATCGACGAGGCGAACCGCGATAGAGAAGTCCGATTAAAATTTATGTTAAACTTGTGTGCTTATCCGAGCTCTCCCCTCATTATCGCTCCTATTTAATATTAATGAAAGCCGACCCGTAATCGGCCGAGAGCGAAAGATGGGAGACGAGAACGTCTCCCTTCTTTCTCTCCGTGTATTAATCTCTCCGGATACACGGAGTATCAGAAAGCGGGCGCCCGCGAATTGATAATGCATAGATGGGAATTATTTCTGTCCATTCTATTTGCGTCGAATGTACAAAAAATCTTCGATAGTGACGAGAGAGAAAAAAAAACAAATGTAAACTTTCGATACGGAATAATTATGCGGGACTCTGAGAGTCCGAGAATACAGTGGCGCCTGCGTTACGCGACCCGTCGTACAAGCTCGAACGCTCTCTGCTTGCAGGGCCGTAGTCAGCATGCGGCAACGGAAAAGTGGCCCCCTCGGAGCCAAAGATGCCGTCTCCACGCTACCGGAGGAACAACTAACGTTTCAGGACACGAGATTCCTGACGACTCTTGTACTCGGCCGGAGTAGGTAAGTTATCGACGTTTGAACGTTACAAAATTCTTTTTTTCATCGCAATCCAAATCAACCTTTCTTCAACTTCTAAAATCTCTTTCCCGCTGAAAAGTAATAATTTATCTCGATTGCTTTCGACCCTTTTCCAATTCTGAAAAACTCGCGAGGAAAATGTGGTACACTGGGCATTAAAGACTTAAGCGTCATCGAATTTCTGAAGATTAGTTTATACAGGAAAAAAAAAATCGTTAAATCCGAGCGCTATAAAAACTCATTTTTCATGCACAAACTTGCCCTTCTATTTGTCGTGTCGAGGACAATTTTCTTGTAAAATTGTACAAAACAAATGTTCGTGTACGATTTTTTTTTTACTGTTAATCGAAAATAATTATCGCTCCTATTCTAATAGCCTAAAAGGTACATCTCACGAGAAACCCGAGATATACACCAAGAAAAATAAGTGCTTAATAATTTTACAAGTCACCCCTCTATCCTCACTTTTGGGCGCTACCGTAGCGATGCGTTGCCCTCACTCCGCGGCCGTCAGTCCCGTTTCGGTACGGTTTTGGGCGCTGTTACTTATAAAGGGTTAGCAAAGGTGCTTTATCATACGTTCAAAGGTGTCATTTGGGTGGTACAACAAAAATGTTTATGTGAATCGATTGAAGCAAACAATCGTTTAACAAATCAATGCATTATTTGTGCCAAAAAAATAACAGCTTTCAACGTATCTACGTCAGAACGACTTTTGGTTAATACAACCATTTTTCTTTCTCAGCGTATAACAATACCAGCCCTTAATTAAAAATCTACTGATCAAATTCGAAAAAATTGTGAACGAAAAACAAGTATAACGAACGTTCTCCTTTCTATAATAATACTCACTATCGGTAGATTCATCTTCGAGCTTACGCGACAAATTACAGACGAATTATTTTTTTCAATATTACAGTACTCTTCGACGTCGAGTTTCCGTTGTGGAGACAACTGCGCTTGTCCGTTCATCAATACCGGCTTTTTATATGCCCCGATCCACAAGGGATTCCGGAAATATCTCTCGATGATTGAAAAAAAAAGAAAATCCTTTTCTAAATCTCAATGCAAATAGAGTCAGTAGCGATAACGCAAAGTCGTGGCGACCGCGTTGTTATTACATTTAGCCACGAGCTCGAAAAACCCTCGCCGGATCGCCGTCGCCTCAGTTACTTATCAACGTGTCCGAGCTTAATTGAATTCCGTAATCGTGCTAATTGGAACGCGTCCACGCTGTTTTCCCACTCGCCAACGATACGACGGTTATTCGCTGCGGGTTCGTTAATTTGTCAACTCTCCTCCCCCCCCCCCCCTCTCCGGCTTCGATCGGAAGCTCGCTGGTAAACTCCGTTCCCTTTCTCCAATCGAAAGGACTCTCGCCGTCTCTCCCTCTGCGCGACGCTCGCCTCACGTGCTTCTCGTTCGAAGCGAGACGCGAGCCTCCCTCCGCATACGCTCGTCTATCTATACGACGCTTTTAAATTAATCGTAACGAATGAAGAGACCGTCTCGGGAATGCTCGTATTCGACGGTTTAATATTTCGTCGTCGTACGATTAACCCCGAGATCAAAATCGGTGTATCGTCGATCGCGAACGGCCCGTGCAATAGGCTTTGTGTTCTCTCGCGAAGGGAAGGGACAGAGCCGCGAGATGTGCGCTGCCGAGGCTGAGAAGCCCCGCGACGATATTCGGCCGCGGCGATAATGGGCCAAGCTACTCCTATAGTAAGTCACGACTGCCTTTGCCGATCGGTTGCTTGTCTCATTGATTTTATGTCGAGCCGCGAGTGCGGTAGTGAGAAGAGAGAAAAAAAAATAAAAACAAAAACAAAACGAAGGGACTGTTCTTAGAATTGGGATTCGGGAAAAAGCGTTGAATTTAATTTAGCCGAGAAACGCGGTTTTAGACACTAAAATAAGGTAAAGAATTACTATTAAAAAAAGTTACTTCTATAGTAACGAACGACTGCTGTTGTTGACAGGTTGTATGTCTTATTGATTTTATGTCGAGCCGCGAGTGCGGTAGTGAGAAGGAAGAAAAAAAAAAGGAACGGACAGTTCGTAGAATTGGGATTCGGTAAAAAGCGTTGAGTTTAATTTAGAGGTCAAACGAGGCCGGGCAACCACGGTTTTGGACACTAAAATAAGGTATAAAGTTACTTTAAAAAAAGTTATTCCTGAAGTAACGAACGGCTGCTGTTGTCGATCGGTTGCTTGTATATTGATTTTATGTCGAGTGAGAAGAAAAAAACAAAAACGAACGGTCAGTTCTTAGAATTGGGATTCGGGAAAAAAGCGTTGGATTTAGTTTAGAGGACAAACGAGGCAAGGCCACCGCGGTTTTAGACGCTCAAATAAGGCAAAAAAAAACGGAGTTGGACATTTTTGTTAGGCGCAGTTTCCTGGTGGGCGTGGAAATAAATGTTCCGATTAGAATCTGAATGCAGGCTATACGTATAGTGTCTCAGGTATATTACGCGTGGCATTCGTAGTCGACTTTCGTGCTTACGTACGATTAATTCACGTGGACTGGCTCGCCGGGCTCGTTTAACGGACTATACGCGGGCACACGTTTCGCGTGATCTCGACAATGCGGCAGGGGCCAAGTAACGATTAAAATTAACTGATACGTGGCATCTGCAGAATATAAACTGAGAGCAAGCCAATTAAAACAAAAAGAGCTCTCCAGAAACGTCGAGGGAAACTTGGCAAGAAAAAAAGAAAAAAAAAAAAACGGGTAGTTC
Source organism: Ichneumon xanthorius (assembly GCA_917499995.1). NCBI lineage: Eukaryota > Metazoa > Arthropoda > Insecta > Hymenoptera > Ichneumonidae > Ichneumon > Ichneumon xanthorius. The sequence continues at coordinate 9,244,192 of OU824205.1, read as the reverse complement.
ATGTGCATTGGAGAAATGCCCATCGGCGCGACGCGACGAGTCTACAGTGACCTTGAGACTTCCTCAAGCGTTAGCGCGATTGGTTTTCGGACCGAGCTATACCGTATCGAAACTAACACAGTTCCAATTGAATCACTAAAAATTGAAAATACGTTTCGGTTTCATAAAAAAAAAAAGTTTTTTACTTTCGCCTCGAACAAAATAGTTTAACGGTGGATGAATCTGTATTTGGTCGACGAGTTTTTCTAGAACTGGCACGCGTGTAAGCAACTGTATGTGTACTATGTATAGTACCGTGCAGAGTATATATGGGTACACATGAGAAATCTCGTGGTTCGAAGCGAGTCGCTAAACTGAAAACGCAACAGTCTTACGAGATCGACGAGTCCGGTTGCGTGTGTTATTGCGTCTGGTCGAGTCCGCAAGCGAGCCAGGAGGGAAAGAGACGAAACAGTGAGAGGGTTCGGCGACGATCGTTAATGAAATTTTAGCGACAAGGTGCTAACCCCTTCGATCCCTCGCGAACTCAGATGTATCCGATGTTATGTGCGCGGACCGTATTAACCCTTAGTGAAGGAGGTTGGAACGTTTCACACTAGCCAAATTAATGTTATATTTTTAAAGCGGTTTATACAAACTTTTACGCATCTGTTGATTATAGTGGATGGTTATTTGAGTTACAGCAGATGGTTCTACCGAGAAAAGCATTAGTGAATTTGCAAAAGTATTAACTGGTTTGTGCTAATTTTCGAAAAGTTTCATATTTATTTCAATTCAATTCAATATTCGTTCAGTTTTATTTCAAAGAGAAATCCTCAATTTTTACTCGATTTTGTGATCTACAAATTCAGGATTTTTATATTCGCTAGTATTTTCCGTTTAAAAATCACAGCTGTTTGTTTATGAAAGAATTTCGTCGATGGATAAATAAAAGGTTGTCATTTTTAGACAGAAAATACTATTGAATATTTGGATGGTGAATTTGTACAGCATCTTTCAAGGAAAATAATGAGCCGTGACACATCGAAATCGAGCACAAATTATGGAATGTTCTTTGAAAAACGTGAACGAATATGTACCTTTTAGAAAATTCGCACTAACCAGTTAATATTTTTGTCAATCCATTGGACATTTTTTTTTCTAGGTTGAGAACACTTGCTGCAATACAAATAACCATCCCTTGTAGTCAACAGATGCGTAAAAGTTTGTATAAACGACTTTAAGGACGTGACACTCATTTGACTAGTGTAAAGCGCTTCAACCTACTTTAGCGCACACGAGGTCTTGACCCCGGCCTCGAATATCTCGGTAACTATGGACTTTTCGAAAAAAAAGGTTTAAACACTTTTTGCAGTCAATTGACCAAACTTTAAACTCCCGCAGTCAGATTTCTAAAAAAAACTTTTTTTAACCGCTCAAAAATGTCTAAAGTTGACGTTAGGCGAAAAAAACGCGGAAAAAGTTGGGGCAAAAATGCCCCCTAATGGACACTAAGTGTTAACTTTTTGGACATCGGGATGGATGAAGTGTGTTTTTTTAAGTAACATAATCAATTCGAGTGCTCCGAGACGTTTTGCCGAAAATAAGTGTGAGGAACGATTGAGAAAAAGAAAAAATTGCTAAAATATCAAGAAAACGATTTTTTTTAAATACTCGCCCTATCACTTTCCTGTGGTACTCAGATGTAATTTATTGACATAAAAAAATTGAATCTACGTATTTATTCTTGACCCGTTACAGAGCGATAAAAACCGTGAGTGGTGACCTTGAAATTTTCGATTGTTTGCTTTCTTCCTAAAAACGAAAGTTACCAAAAAAAAAATTAAGGACCACATATTTCCGTGTATTACCGGACGAACAAACCAGCCGTCGATATTGCTAAATTTCCCTTAAATTCATAGTGGCTAAGACTGCAGCCGCTACTTCCCACTCCACCTCCCGCTTCGTCTTTGAGCCCCACTTGAATCCATCCGGTAAATAGTTATTTTCATTTACCGTTCGCAATAAGCCCGCAGCATCTAGCGGGAGAGTCAGCGATTCTTTCCGGTTATTTTCCATCCTCACTGTACGACACAGTGCATTACAGTTATATACTCCACGCAGTCGATATAAAAAAACTTGATTCCAATCCATTTTTTTTTCCTTCTCATCATTACTCTCTCCAACTGCAACATTTTTTCATCCACCTTCGTCGTGAAGAGTTGGATAGATATGAATTTTTTTTTTACTTATCCAATCGGAGTTTACCGAGATATGTCACGTAGTAACAATGCTCCGTAGAGATTGCGATTGCGTCCTCGATAAGAGAGTTTCGTGTGTACACCTCCGATACACGATAGTCGTGCAATATCGCACCGTACAGATGTGCCGGATAATCGGCGGCGAGAGGACGCGCGGCCGCGGCAATTACGAGGCGCCGTCGAGTGGACGACGATTAACGAATTTGTAAGAGGGAAATTGATAAATCGCCTGGCGCCACTGAGTTTGCCCACGCCTTCGATATCCGCGTTATTTTTCTTTTTTTTTCCACCGCTAAACGTATCCGTCCAAGAATCCATGCCATTGCGAAACAAAAAAGTATACATGTGTAACTCGGCGTCCACGTGCTTGGCTCTGCTGCGTAAGCGCCGCCGCGAAATCGTTTATGTATCGCTCGTACGCAGCCGCGTCACGACGATTATTGAGGCATAGCACCGGGTGTCGAATCTCTTAGGACGATACAACACACCTGCCTCCGATGTTCTAAGAGTCGGTGCAGTGTCAACAAGAATCGATCCTCGTCGAGGCACTCGGATACAATTACGCGCGCTGTGTCATTAATGTAGGACAGAGTTGGGCAAAATACTTAAAAAAATACTGACACTACTAAAGAAAAAATACTTTTTGTACTTAAAATATATTGACAAGTACTTCGTTTGAGCACTTCCTAAAATACGTCGTAAAAATTCAATTTCATTTTTACTAATCAAATTTCACTTTTGACATTTTTGTTTTTTCGTGCTTGACATCCATTTTTTTCACATTTAACATTTGTCATTATATTTACCGCAAATCTTTTTTTGTAGTTTGGCATCCGAAATTCTTTAACGTGTGATGTTTTTCTATATTTGCTATTCGATATGTTGTTCGCATTGCAAAATTAAGATTTTTTGTTTACATATGAAACTTGAAGTTTACTTCACATTTGATATTCAGTATTCGGAATCTGAAATTTTCTTCGAATGATTTGACTTTGTATTTTCAAGTTCACATGAAAATTTTGCTTTATTCAGGATTGTTTATCAGAATTCGATACATCTTTCACATCTGTAATTTGGCATTATGCAATCACATTTTTTAAAAATTTTACATACATTATTTATTATTTTCTGTTATTATCTTCCAAGATTTTGGCTCCTGATATTCACACACATTTTTCTTAATCTGAATCAAGGAAAATACAGAGTATCCGCGGCGTGACAGTAAAATGTGAGACATCGTAGTACAAAAGAAACGGAAAGGGCGCTTCAAGATGAAGAGCGAGGCTGGTGCAGTAAAGCGGATGCGAGAGACATAATAAGTAATAAGAAACATACATTATACCCTTGCGTTACTACTGTAACGTTTATAATCGTAGAGCACACTCGAGCGTGCGAGTTTTCATCACAATAACCCCACAGTAGGCACGCGCGCACACAAAGATGCCTCAAAGAGAATATATCTTGCACGGTATACTCAAAGATAATAACGCAACATCAAGGCGGGCCAGCTGTTTGTAGACCACGTAAGCAAAGAGTAAGCCACACGGCGAAGCCTCTTGGCCTCGCCGTGTTGCGGTACAGTCATTGGTCGATTTAATGTGAAAACAGTGGTTTATTTACCGAAAAAAAAGTCTCGCGGCATCGAAAACCCCCAAAAAAAAAAACGCTGAGAGCTACCCAGAGTCTTCCAACAAGTACAATATTGTTCCTCTTACAAAAACGCGATCCCAACGGTAGGCCACGCTCGTATTTCGTCGTTTAGCGTCTCAAGTTGAACGACCGAGTACAGTATAGTTTCACGTTCCGTTCGTTCTACGAAAGAGTTTATCGCGCGGACGGATCCGCCGGTGAACCTGATCGCCGGCGAGAGCGTTTTGTTTCTTTTGTTTGTTTATTTTTTCATTCCCCTCTCGTCCTCTTCCGTTCAGAGCTCTCTTTCCGTACGACTCCTCGGTCACATCTCTTCCTTCCCCATATGCCTCATTTCTCGTTCTTTCTTTCCTACCAACGTTAATACATATGTTTCTATGTATATACGTGTATATATCTATGTGAATAATGTGTACAACGTTCTCGATCGCAGAATAATCTCCCCGGACGTGTTGCCTTCCTGCTCGCCTGGGATATTCCGTCAAAAGTCGTTTCGCTCGACGAGCTCGACGCTGAGCGCGGGCGTAGCGACGACCGGGAATCAGTGCGCTCGCGTCCCGACGCCGAAACGGACGAGCGCCGATACGGGAACGGCAACGATAAATCAAAAGACGAGCAGCAATACCAACGCGATAGTGAGCAAAAGTGCGTCGACGAACGAGAACAACAATTCTCATCAGCAGTCGAGAACGAAGAGCGGCGGACCGGCGGGTGTTATTTCGTCGAGGGGGCCCCGAACTCCCGGCTCCACGAAGCACTCTCGGCTCGGTACGGTACTGGCCAACAAAATGGCGTCTGCGAGCTCTACCGCGGTCGTGCAGGGCTGGCCCAACACCAAAGACGACTACGATCTCAAAGAGGTTATCGGTAAATATCGAAGATTCTTAGTGATTCACTGAAAATATCGCGCCGCCGATTTGGAATATTGTTCGACAATCGTCCCGTCCCGTCGACGCGAACGACCTACGGCCGGTTCGGCAGCCCCCCCGAAGCCCCCAGTCTGACGTGCGGGCTCTACGTCAGTTGTGTGTTACATAAAAACGTGGTGTACGAGGTGGAAAGGGCACGATTCCATCGTCTATTTCGAGTCAACGACGAGTTCGACGATCGGGATTAATCTCGTCGGGTCGGCGAACTCGCGGTCTCTCTTAGCTTTTACCCGAAACCGGTCAATCCAATCTCCTAACCTAGTTTCTCACGGTACTGCATCATTAGTACCGCTCCGCACGGCGAGCGGCGCGGCTCGGTGAGACGAGACCGATAAACCAATAACGCTAATTTTCGATTCACGAAACGAAATAATTGTCGCGATAACGGTGCGACTCGATACGTCCGACCGACTGTGGTAGTTTTTTTTTTTCCTTTTTTTTTAACCACCGCGATCGTTGCCGTTATCTGTTTGTTCCGTGTTTTTAAACGCTAAAGTTTCGTTCGTCATCCGCCGAGGCTCCCCGACGACCCGACGAATTTTTCACCTGTTCCCGTTCCGCACCTATGTTTGATTAACTTTTGCGTTACGCTCGGCTGCAGTACACGAACTCGTGATAAAAAAAAATCTCGCGCACACAGACGTCACTTTTTTTTGGGTTCGAAAAATTCCATCACGTGACTTCACGAGCACGTGATTTTTTTTTCTCCACCTACAGACTCGTTATTTTTATTTTTTGCATGCTTTCATATTTTACACTTTTTCTTTACATCCGTAAAGAACATCATTACATCTAGAAACCATTGCCTGAAAAAAAGAAATACTGACCGCGGAAAGTGTGGAAATACTTTTTGGATCCATTCCAGAAGTCCAATTGGACCTTGACCGAGTCAAACCCGTTAAATGGCCTCTCGACACGTTTAAAAAAAAATTATAATAGACAATCGGGTCATCCCAATTTTATTCTGGAGCATCTTCTGCGGGACGATGTACCTGGATCGATAAAAATATGCCTTCCGTTACATAAAGTTTTTGCCATTGCATATAATTAAATGACGTTATCTGCATTGATTAGCCAGATTACTCTGAATCGCTGTGTCACTGATTTAATGGATTAAATTTATTTTGATAAGCGGATCGCCTTGAAGGCGTCAGCCTGTGACTCGTGATATATTTCCTGCAAGTTATGTGCGTGACTCACACAAAATCTCTTTCGCACAATAGAAAAATATGACACGTATAAATATATCAGAAATAATAATAATAATAATAATATAATTCAGTTAATGAGATGCAGATTTTATACGTATTACACTTCCTTTCTGTAAAGTTTAATAATAATAATAATAACATAAATTAAATAAATTTGTTCCAATGTATCGAGAGATTTTTGTGGAAATGCGGATGGAAGCTTGGATGAAAGGACGATCGTCGATATTAACGGGCGTTTATGCTTTCAGGTGTCGGTGCTACGGCCGTTGTTCACGCGGCCTTTTGTATTCCGCGGCAGGAAAAATGCGCCATCAAACGCATAAACTTGGAAAAATGGAACACGAGTATGGACGAGCTGTTGGTACGTTTATTACAACAGGTTACAGAAAAAAGAAAACATTTTAATAATAAAGCATTTAAATAATTTATTCGTTGTGCTCCGAATTACAGAAAGAAATTCAAGCGATGTCGTCCTGCAATCACGAAAACGTTGTAACGTATTACACGTCGTTCGTTGTGAAGGAGGAGCTGTGGCTTGTTCTGAGATTACTAGAGGGTGGATCTCTGCTCGACATTATAAAACACAAAACGAGAACGACGAATTGCAAACACGGAGTCTTCGACGAAGCTACAATAGCCACGGTACTTCGAGAGGTACTCAAGGGTCTTGAGTATTTCCACAGTAATGGCCAAATCCACAGGTAAACTTCGGGAAAGAAAAAATAAATTGCATGCAATTTAAACGGCTCGAATCGCTTCTCGCTCGAATTCAATGACTTCTTTTTTTAACAAAGTTTTCTGTACAGTAGAACCTCAATTATCGGACCTTCGATCAACCGAGCCTCCGCGTTATCCAAGGCACCCAACTCAACCGAGCTCTCCGCGTTAACCCTTTGAAGCATACATTTTTTTTATACGTATGAAATTTCAAATTCATCGGTTGGTTGTTAATGCATTTTTTCTGAATTCAAAGAGGTCATCATAAGAGACATCATCATCAGAGGATATCATAAGAGATATCACTTATGATACACCGTCCTCCAAAGGGTTAGCTGAGGTGCAAGCTCGGATAATACGGAAAACTCGGGCAAAACGGCTGAAGCAGCAATGCCCGCGGGCGAAGTAGTTATTTTATCCGTGTTATCGAAGATTTCACTTATCCGATATATGTGTTAACTTTTACACAGGATTGACTTATTGGTGGATGGATGCAGGTGGATTAAATGATTCTCGTTTATAGGAAATAACTTTTATTTTTAAGCGTAAGCTTCTCTCTCGTGTCGTCCTTTTAGACGGTCGTGTTATAACTAACTTACAAATATAGTGTACATGGGAACAAGGCTTTCTTTTCACGCTCACCGCTACCGCCGCGCGCGTACATTTGAACATGTTAGAGTAACCAAATTACTTCAACAGTACGCTCTCCTCACATTACCTCGGATAAACGGGGTTCTACTGTATCAGGTAGAAAAAAAATCAAAATATCGATTGTTAATCTTTTTTTTTTATATCTCGCAGGGATATAAAAGCCGGTAACATCCTACTGGGAGAGGACGGCACTGTTCAAATAGCCGACTTCGGAGTGAGCGCGTGGCTGGCGACGGGCCGGGATCTCAGCAGACAAAAAGTTCGTCACACTTTTGTCGGTACACCGTGTTGGATGGCCCCAGAGGTCATGGAGCAGGTGAGAGAGGAAAGTTACACTACAATTTCTTAGCCTGCGAGTTCTGTGGTTGTTCAGATTTTATATTTGCTAAAAAAAAATATATTAACGTAACAATTTCGCTCGATCTCTCTTTATCTGCCATCTCTGTTTATTCGATTTCTAATCTATCCTCTATTTACATGAAAAAGCAAACGCGATTGTACTCTGCTGCTTGATGCACTGAGACGGGTGCTTAACTTTTTATTTTCTTTCTAATGCAATTATTGAGCAAGCTTGCGATTTAAAAGAACAAGATTAAAAAAACGAAACACGCATACGATGAACGATCTGCGTTGGCATGGCATTTAATACATTCCGAGGATACACGCCAGTATGTTTAATTTTTCTTCTATCGGTCGTACTCTCGCCGTATCCGAAGTGACGCAATGCTTATTTATTTTTCATCCGAATGCCCGAGCAAAGGCATAGCGTTGCAGTGACCTTTGAATAATTAGTTTCCGCACACGATCGATACAGATCCGTTTTAACGGAAGCTACGATTATCTTCGAGTTTAATCGTCTCGCGATGTATAATTTTTTTTTATTCTCCGCGACAGTCTCGTTGCCGATTTCGAAAAGAATAAAAGGAAGAAAAAAACAGAAGAGATAAATCGGTTATAAACATTGAATTCGGTGCTCGCAAAGTAGCTCGTGGCAAGGCAGGTTTTTTATAAAACCAATAACCGCTACAGTTACCATAATCCAAGTGTCCGTACGTGTAGGATCATGGATACGACTTCAAGGCTGACATATGGTCGTTGGGTATCACGGCGATAGAAATGGCGAGCGGTACGGCGCCTTATCACAAATATCCACCGATGAAGGTACTCATGCTCACGCTTCAGAACGATCCACCGACCCTCGACACTGCCGCCGACGACAAGGATCAGTACAAAGCATACGGAAAAACATTTCGCAAGATGATCGTCGACTGCCTCCAGAAGGATCCCACGAAACGGTACGATTGCTAATTTGCTTTACTGTTTGTTATTTTCACCCGCGATTAATTCGATAAATAATGCCGATCTATTGACCCCGATGTCGTTGCAGGCCGACGGCTACGGAATTATTGAAACATCCGTTCTTCAAAAAGGCCAAGGACAAGAAATACTTGCAACAGACGTTAGTCGCTATTGGACCGAGTCTTGAAACGCGAGTTCAGAAGGTATGTTTGTAGCGTCGCTGTTAATATTAGACTGCAAAAAAATTTTGTTTGAAAATTAATAGATGGAAGCTTTTTTTTTTGCATAAACTGCTTTTGACATTTCAAACCCATGTTTGAAATTTCATAAAGTGCTTCTGAAATTTCAAACCCATAAGTTTATTTGCATAAACTGCTTCCGAAATTTCAAACCCATGCGTTAAAATTTTACAGTAAATTTTTTTATTTTTACGAACATTTTTGTAAGTTCCGGCCAAAAGATTTGTAATTTTAATAACTGGTATTTTAACTTTCCAAAAAAGTACATTAATCTTCAATTAATGTAAGTGAATGTAAGCAAATTTCAAGTTTCAGTACATTCAATTCACAATTTTTTTACAGTGTTATTGCCGATTGATTTTTCATTTTTAACGGGCATTTTTTTCGTTCATCATTTAGGCATCGAAGAGGCAGCCTGGTACGTCGGGCCGGTTACACAGGACAGTGACCGGGGAGTGGGTCTGGTCGTCGGAGGAGGAGGACAGCGGTGCCTCGAGCGGCGAAGAGGGCAAGGAAGCACTGCCGGTCAATACGATCGACAACGTCAGCAGCGAGGAGGACGCCCCCGACGCCGATGAGTCTTACGGTCAAGTTAAGTCGGCGGCGAGTCGTGTAGCTATACCAACGGCGGAACAGAACGTTCCGATCAACCTCGTGCTCAGACTTCGGTAAGTTTATTTGAATTTACCTTTCTTTAATTAACCTGGGATACAACTTTCGTTAATTCCTCACCAGGCGTCCCGACACCCAATTCACCCTCGAAGAAAAATCAGAGTACGCTCCCGCTTCCTCTTATGCAACATATTTTTGCCGATCTCACCTTGTTATCTCTGACTGACGTCGTGTTGTTTTCTTTAGCAATCAGAAGCGAGAACTGAACGACATTAGATTCGAATTCGCGGTCGGAATCGATTCCGCGGAGGGCATCGCGGCGGAGCTCGTCGGCGCTGGTCTCGTGGACGGCAAAGATATCGTCGTTATAGCGGCGAATCTCCAGAAACTCATCGACAGCGCAGGTCAATTACGTACCGTTACTTTCTCCTTGGTGAGTAAGATCGTTTTATGGTCTAGCGAGAATTTGTAAGAAAAATATTATTAATATTAAAAATTAATAATATTATTAAATAAATGTGTTAACGTTCGATTGTTATTTTCATTGCAGAACTCGGGCTACGCTGCCAACGAAGTGCCGGACGACAAGGCGTTAATCGGTTTTGCTCAGATCTCCATAACGGATTAGGCGCATATTGTCATTTGTCTTCAAATTATTCTGAATGATCGGGATAAACATTCTTAAAAAAAGAAAAAGAAAGAAAATTGGTACTAATCGCAGAAGAGATACGGAAAGGTACGCGAAAGCTTTAGTTTTCAATAACCTCGATAAACGATATCGATTTTCAAGTATTATGATGAGTTATATCGTAAACTGCAGGTCGAAGAGTAATTCACATTTCGTTGACTGGTTAACGACAGCCCTCTACGAAACGTTGTAACGAGAGTTACGCTGTACCACACAGGTTTTCGGTATTCGCCCCCCCCCCCCCCCCCTCTCTTGATCTTTGACGTAATAATAAAGTATCAGAAGAAAAAAATCGCAACAATAATGAGGGGGCTAAAAGCAACGAGAAACGAGAAAAAAAAATGCAAATCAAATTAGAAAACGCATCCGAGACTCGAGCGATTACTGTGTTTATCGTCAGTAATGCAAACCGCTTAGAAATGCATCTCACTGCACTAACCGGCACATTTTTTCATGTGAATTATGCCCGATGCGTGACTGTGTGTGGAAACGTTTCGATTGAACAGGGGGAAGATTTAAAAAAAAAGAAAAAAAAAAATGTGTGCCACGAATAATCCTCCCCGTCGCGCTCTTGTCAAGAGTTCCCCGTCTGGGATTCATTGTTCGCGATTTATGGCTGTAGTTGAACACTATCGACTTGTAACATTCGTATGTTAAGTTAATTTATGTAAATATTAGCAGCTCATTTGTTCGGTTTAGTTATTCGTCGGATGTTTTAAGAAGGGATGAGCGAAGCGAGCGCGAACGAAAGAAAATAAATATTAAATACCGGGGCTTCTCCGAGAGAGACAACGACGAAGTTGCTTGTCTCCAATTTACTTATCCGAGGTGCTTGGCTTGCTTTGCGAACTTGATGAGTCAGATAGCGTATTGTTTTTTTTTCTCTCTAAAATCATCCAGCCTCCGATTCGTCTGGTACAAAATACGGATTATTTGGAAGTATATTTATATGATATCTCATGCTTCGCACACGCCTTAGGACTTAGAGAGACACGAGAGTACTAAAAAATTCTTTTGTACTTAATCGAAAGATAGTTAATGAATAGTAGCGTTTTCGTCCACGGCTTACAGATTATGCAGCTGTTTTCGTAATAGAATTTTTATCTTTCCTCCAAGCCCCCCCCCTCTCACCCACACCGCCGTAATGCCTTGTTAATTTTTTTGAGGCATCGCATTTTTACGCCACTCTGAACACACGATGTATCGGATTGTTTCGTTTGCAAACACAATGTCCATTATATAATCCGTCATGTAACGTCGCCGAATCACTTTCTTCCCATTGTGTTATAAATCGCAAGTGTCCAATATGTTAAAGACATTTGGAATGATCTGCCGATCGAAACAACGAGTCGTATCGCTAAACGCTGGGCAGGGTAATGATAAAGTAGTGTTTGCCAAATAAGGAACACCCTCTTTCTCCTATACCGGTTGAAACGCATCGTACTCGTTTTGACTTGGGGTCTTTTTTTTTTTTGCAAAAAGCAAATAGAGTTCACCTTCACGTGAGCGCGAACGATAAAACTGATCTTAGGGATTTTCATAATTATACTATGCAAGTTCAATTGTAAATAATGCAGGGTCTGTGTTTTCAAAGTACTATACAGAGGATGCGACTATTATTATTCGTTTGACTGCCGCATCGGCAGATAAACCTTTTATTCTATTAATATCATTTGTTTGTTTTTTTTTAATTATGCTTATAATCGCTATCGGAGATAGGCAATGTGAGCATAACTGATGATTAAGCTGCAATGGTAATAATCGTGTTATTAATATAGCGTAATGAGGATAAAAACAAAACAACAAAACTTATTTATATCGTAAATGGCACTACTCCCTAGTTTATACATAACAATAGTAAAAGAAAACAAAAACGAAACGCAGAGACGAACAAACTTTCGACCATTTACTCATGCAGATACGTCGCCGTAATGTATGTGCCTTATCCCGTTACAATATCGCTGTTTTCCCTTTAGAAGAAAAAAAAAGAAACGAATCTAATACTTCTAGCTCGTCACTCAATGAACAACCAAAGGCCACTTGAGTCAATAAAAACAAAACAAAACAAAACAAAAACGATAACGATTACTTAGAGCATCACTGTTGCAGTGCCAAAAAAAAAAAATCAACAATACTATGCCGTACGTAGCAGTTAATTATGTAAATGAAAAACAATAATAATTTATTTGTATTAATATCAAACGACATTAAGCAAGAAATACATATTGTGCTTTATTCCAATTCACAACGCGATGGCTGCGCACGTCGATCGTTCTAAACGAATTAAAAGAAAAGGAAAAGAAAAAAAAACATACATAGCTGCAATGATGTTTTACGAAAAAAAACAGATGCACGCTAGTACTTAATTTTTATTGCATTTGTCTTACTATGTAGCAATATGCGATTCTTTTTATACAAAAAAAAAAAACAGAAAAAAAACATCGTGATAAGCAAGAGTCTTTTATTTCTTGCTTCTACAGTATTCGCCGATTTAGTCGCAAATAAAGTGTTGATTATCTGTAAAATTAAAAAATTGGGACAATGTTTGTATGCACACTGAAATTCTTTATCAAAGAATAGATCGATTTCTTATTCTTTGAATGGAGTGTAAACAAATCTTCTCCACCCGGCACAATCCCTCCAGACGAAAATTCTTGTATATCGCTCTAGCATCGCTGTCGAGATTGCGATTGACTACGCGTCCGATCGGGTTTGTGCGACAGAAACGTAATTATTATCGCTTTCGGTACCGCAGACGGGACTTAGCCGTGAAACTTTTCAAGTTGAAAAAAAAGAAACAAAAAGAAAATGACGTAATTGTCAACTCTGCCATTGCGCGCGTCCCTTTAATCCCCTCGTCGTATTCTCGTTTGTATTTCGCGGTGAAGAGCGGAGTCACGTGACGCCGGCATCGAACAGCTGATCCGAGCAGCAGCACAACCACTGCAAAATGACGCTCGCGTCCGTGTGACGGCGAGCTCGTAGCTGAATATATTCATTAATAATTAAAGATAAGATAAAATGTTGTACAAACTAAGTCGGTTCATGCAGAAAAAACTTTATTTAAGATTAAGCGTGGCATCAATACTGTTGCTTTTGGTGTTGTTCGCGACAATTGTGATATACCTCGGGGCCTTTCGCGGATGTGCCAATGCGGATCAGGACGTAAACCACAAGCTCAAGTACAGACTGATTGTTGTGATACTGACCCATCCCGATGCGATGCGAAGTCGCGACACGATAAGAAAAACATGGCTCTCTGACAAGCACACGAACGTCAGGCACTTGTTCGCCATCGGTACGTCGGACTTGCAGCCGGAGCAGAAGGAGACTCTGCAGTCGGAGAAGCACAAGTACGACGATTTGCTGTTGTTGCCGAAGCTTCAAGACTCGTACGGCACTCTCACGAAGAAAGTTTTGCTGTCCCTTGAGCATGTACACAAAAACTATAAATTCGACTTTCTCATAAAATGCGACGACGACAGTCTGATTCTCGTTCACGATGTGCTCAAAGAGCTCGACAAGTGGGAGATGAGAGGCTCGAAAAAGGAGTTGTACTGGGGATTTTTCAATGGGAAGGCGCAAGTTAAAAGAAGGGGACCCTGGAAAGAGCACGAATGGAATCTCTGCGACTATTATCTGCCTTACGCCGTAGGAGGCGGTTATGTGCTGTCCTACAATCTTGTAAAGTTCGTTGCAACGAATTCCGATGTACTAAGGTGAGCTCGCTATGGCAATCCTGTAATTCCCAAAGACGGTCGGACGACTCTTTCAGCGACGTCGTTCTGGGCCATTCGAATAGAGCGTCTATCTGCGCCCTAAACCGATCTGGCGACGATTTTATGAATTCTTAGTACGTCGCAATCGCAACGAGAATTTTTTCGCAGAGTTTATCTATTTTAAGATTTTTCCGTCGTTGTGAGACATTTTAAGAATCGAACAAACGTTGCGAAACTCGATTACGGTTTTTCAAATACAATAGAAACGTCTTCAGTTTTGGGACGTTAAGGGGATGTAACACACACGTAACAATGCTCCGATGGTAACAAATCACTTTCCCTATTTTCTCCTTGATGGTTGATTCTTCGACCAAAATCAAATTAGGTTTTTGTAGGCAATAGATATAAGTATGAAAACCTAATTTGCTTTTGCTCGTCGGATCAATCGTTTTGGAGAAAATAGGGAAGGCGATTTGTTACCGACTGAGTCTGTGCCACATGCCCTTAATGAGCGCGTCGCTCGATATAATACTCGAACAGCCCAGAATGACCTCGCCGAAACCGTCGCCGGGATCGAGAACTGCGTTTAACTCTTTGTCCATGATTCGATTGAACTTTTTCGCAGGCTTTACAATGCCGAAGACGTGTCCGTCGGCGTCTGGCTAGCTCCTGTGGCGAATATCGAGCGAAAGCACGACGTCCGGTTCGACACCGAGTATCGTTCCCGCGGCTGCTCCAACAACTACATCGTGACGCACAAGCAAACGACTGAGAGCATGAAGAACATGTACGATCGTTACCGATCGAGCGGTTACCTGTGCGCTCAGGAATCGCGAAACAGAATGAGCTATCATTACAACTGGACTGTGCCACCGAGTCAGTGCTGCATTCGGCAGCTCGGCATTCCTTGACCACAAATGCCTCGCACAATCGTATTCCTACTCTAGTCAATCTTATCGACGAATCTGCGACATTTGCTGTAGCCCTTTAGAATCCTCTCTCTCTAGACACTGAACGCAATAATTTTTACTGCCCTCTTGGCGCCCGCGTAGATCGCTTCGCGAATCTTCGGTCCTCTAGTTTTAGCCTGTAAACTTGTTGCGATACACTCGAAACAATGACACTAGTCAGCTATCGACGAAAGATTACGACGAAGAGAGATATACGTGGAAGAAGAGTTTAATTATTGACTCGTTAATGAGGTGTGCATTTTTTTGTTTGTTTCTTTGTTTTAAGTTTAAAATTAGATATTTTTTTACCTAAATAGCTCGTACGCCGTCTAACAGCCGGAGATAAGATAAAACTTTACTGCTTTTCTACATATACTCTTCAGTAAATGAAATATATATATATACATATATATATCTTTTTATGAACTGTATGTTACTCGTACTGGTATGTTACACACTGAGCCAGAGGATCAGATGGTTTGTTTTTTTTCCTTTTTTTCACTATCCTAACAATGTACATTCATAAAATATAAAAACAGTAATTAACTAGTATATAATATTTATAGAATATACGATTATGGTTCATTGTTTAATACTATTCAATGGATCTGGTATCTTTCTTCGTAACTAAGGAGGAGAGGAGGAGGGGAGAGGAGGCAAGCCACAGACGCTCAAGAATCGGCCAAACGAACAGGGTATAAAAAAAAGAAGTTAATTCTGTTCGTTGAAAACAACGTTCGAAGTCAATAAATTACTACGCTCATTCGTCTAAATGGAAAATCCTTGTGAAAAAGCAGTGAAAAATAGCGGCCGATTCTCAAAACGTTATTATCGCTGTGACGAGCCGGTGGCGAACTGTGCTTTCATTACATACAAGATTGACAGCGTTACGCGCCTCTTAGATTCACGTAATTCGAAATCGGAGATCGTATTCGCACGGTTGACGACACGCGTGTCTATGTTGGATGCAATGTAAATGCAGTTGCACGTATTTCGTTAAATTTTTCTATCTCGTTACCGACGATTCAATGATTAATTTCATGTTTGACTATGAAATTATCCCGAACCTGCGTTTTTTTTAGAAGTAGTGTACGATATAGTGATTGGAGGATAAAGGTGCTTTGCACTTTTCATCGCCGGAGTCGGAGTCGGAGTTTATCGTTACTTCTTCTTTCTATCCTGGGTACACTTCGGACAGTACCACTTACCCTTGGGCTTGGTCGTTAATCCGACGCAAGCGAAGTGGAACCATTCGATTGGACACTGCAATAAAAAAGCGAATATAGCAAATATAAAATAAATGGAAGACGGTAATCACGTTAAAAAAAATTCAACAACATTTTCAGAATTTTTCAAGGACGAGTGAAATTCAAGGACGTTTCCAGGTTTTTTCAAGGTCGAGTGAAATTCAAAGCCGTTTCAAGAACTGTTCAAGGACGAGTGAAATTCAAGGCCGTTCCCTAAAATTTTCAAGGAAGAGTGAAATTCAGGGACGTTTCCCGAACTTTTGAAGGACGACTGAAATTCAAGGACTTTTCAAAGACAAGTGAAATTGAAGGACTTTTCCAGGACTTTTGAATGACGAGCGAATTTCACGAACTCTTGAAGGATGTTATGAACCAGCGAACAATAGGGTTGAAGGCAATAGATTAAGTATGCTCACATCAGGATTATCACAGCCAATCATCTCTCCATAGGAAACTTGGTGACACAAGCAATACGTGGGTTCGTTAGGATCTACAGGCATATCCAGTACATCTGCAGGATGTCCCAACGCACTGGCGTCCGTCTGAGATCCGCTTCCCACCGCTCCTGTGGAAGCTGCCGAAGCCACTGAGCCACCTGAATGAAAAATAAATCATTCTTACTTTAAGATCTGTTACATATACATTATGAAAACCAAATATCCACTGTGTTCCATGTGAGAAAAAAATAAAAACTATAACAAGTAATATAAAATATCAAAACGCACAAAATTCTCCGATGTAACAAAAAAATGTTTGACATAAAAGTCTCACCTTTCTTCTGCTTCTTTCTCGTGCTCTTTGATTCATCCTCGCTGCTGGCTCCAGTCGTGCCCTTTTTGCGTTTCTCCTTCTCCTTGAGTTTCTTTCTACCCTTTTTACTAGCTCCGCTCTCCTCCTGCGCCCTACTACTGCTCAGAGCCTTGTCCTGTATCTCTGCCTCGAACCTCGCGAGATCCGAGTCCAATCTCCTTATGTGCTTGTCGACTAGCTCGTAAGTTTGTATGGCAAGCTGTACCTTGTCGTCGCCGTACTCTTTCGCCTTGTTAAAGAGACTCTGTATGTGACCCAGCTGCTCCTTCTTCTTCTCCATAGACTCTTTTTTCATGTTCTTAAGATAATCATCGGCGAGCTTGTCTATATCCTTCATAAGTCCCTGAGCTCTCGTATCCAAATCACGCATCAACGTGAAGTTTCTCTGAAGCTCGATTGGCAGATGCTCCAGGCCTGAAATTACGTCAGTTGCGTCGTATTAAAAATATCGTAAAAACAAAAAAACAAAAAAAAAAAATCATCTCTCCGTCATAGTCGTGACATAGCCTATTTTGTTTCTCTTTGTTATCGATAAAAATGCCAATGCACTCGGCGCATATGCGATTGCTTACTGTCCAAATAATGTTCCAGATACAACGCAGTAGTCATTTTTTTTCTCGTTCGCGTTTTATTTATCCGCGTCTAAAGTGGAACGGATCGTCGAGTCAGCGAGGCTTCGCCGACGCGATCATTACGATTATCGTCCGAGGTGCGTCAATAAAACACGGGAAGCACGACTTTTTGACGCAACATCTCGTTTAATTTAATCGCAAGCACGGGTTTTTACGTTGCTACAATACGCGCTCGATCGATGGCGGCTCACAACGTTACCCGCGAGAGATTATGACCTGAAGAGGTGAAGGAACACTCGCATGTTTGCCAATTCCGTCGAACCAGCGACAAAATCGCTTACGAAACGACTCGATAAATTCTCGTAAACGCAGTAAGAATCTTCCGCTGTGCATGTGTTTTTGTTTTTCTTTTTTTGCGCGATTACCGAGACGTCGAGTTTTAACATGACATGAATTTTTATTGTTCGATCGAAGGGTAAATAGTTGTTATCGGATAAACAACGGTTTACCGCGCATACACTTGTCGATCAGGCCGACCAATCGTACGGGTTTCGTCGACGATGTGCATCCGAGCGTAGCTCGAAGAAAATGCACCGAGAACGTAATCCGGAACGTGAATCAAGTTGAGAACCCTCGACGACTGATGCCCAAAGTTTCGCATGACGTAGGATGGAAGTTTAAAATCCAGTTGTATCGTCTAATGTAACGGTGAAATCGGAAAAAAATACAACAACAGCGAGGTTCTCGTTTGATAAAAAAAGTACTGTCGATCTTGTCGTACAATTTATCGAGTGTTCAAGACTTGACAATGGTCTTGACGAAATGGCCTTGTATTTTGCCGCCCTAGCGTACCGGCGACAGCATCGAATCTCTTGTCGAAACTGTCCGTCACCGTATCGCTATGTTTGACCTTTCGTTCGCGAATCATTCGGAAGATTTTTCTCGATACCCTCGGATGATCGATCGTAACAGCGAGAAGCAATAAACCCTTCCTTATCAATCTTATCATTTATCAGTTCCCCCAAAGCGAGAGCCGGCTGAGCGGACATTTGCCGGATTCTCAATCAGCGACCCCACAAACGTCTTAAGGTAGACCGAGCTGTACCGAGCTGTTTCAGGGAAAAATTCAAACATTTCTCGATGGGATAAAAATCTGAAAAAAATCAACCATATGGGAGGTGCTGCAAAGATTGTTTTTGTGAAGTAATAATTCCAATTTGTTATTAACAAATTGAACATAAAAATCATTATTCAACAAATTACCCGGCAACTTAACTATTTTCCTTCATAAAAATTAGTCGTTTTTTCATAACAAACACTCGGGCTACCGCGACTACCTTACCGGCGTCGCGAATGACGGTCATCTGCCGCGACGCCGTGCCGGTGCCGGCCAAGTCGGTGCGCCTACCATGCCGTCGAGAGCTTAGATAAATTTCATAAGAAACAGCTTCGCGAAAACACAGTTTTATCATCCATCCCGAAGTATCAAAATGCGAACAACGAGAGCTCCTTCCAAGTATCCGTTGAGTCGGCCAGTATGACGATTGTCGCAATCAATAACGGTCCGATCGATGGAACAAACAACACCTAAACACCGTCGCACGTGCGTTGAAAAAAAACAGTGGTAGAACGTACGAGAAACTCTCGTAATCAAAGTTAAACCACTGGCATTGAAAACGAATCGTCGCGATGCTCTCCGTACAAAAATGTTTGTACCCGACGATCCAATATTCGTCGGGCTGCCTGTGCAACGGAACGATCCTGAGATACGCTCCGAAATGCAAAGGTTATCGAACCGTCGATCGCCGATACGCTCAGTGGGTGCCGGAGAAATTTTTGATTACCGAGGAGGACGTCGATAGATTCAAGATCGATCCGACGGTAAAAAAATTTGGCTCCTCTTTGCTGTACAGCGATTACATAGAGAAAAAGAGCCTCAAATTGGGACACAAGAGAAACATGCAGGAAATGGTAAAGATGAAGAAAAGATTGAAGGCCAAGCGTCATCAGGATCTGATGGAGAAACCGGCATTGAGCGTGGCGTTGAAGTACATTAAAGAAGCCAAGAAAACGAGCGCCGAGTCCGAGGCAAATGAAGATTGCGCCTCGAAGGAGGAAACTCTAAAATTAGACGAAGCCAGGACGAACGACGAATCGATGGTTTTCAAAAAATTCGGAAAACCGGTTCACATGCCTTACGCAGCGACGGACAAGTACGACACCCTGAAAGACTTTGTCGAGCCGGAGGTAAAAGCAGAGATTTATTATTATTAATATTTACAGAGAGAAAGTTGTTAACTTATATAATCTGCTTCAAAAATATTTTAACTATATATATATATCTGATATCACAACAAGATCACATTAGCATATGCGAGTCGAGTCTGTTTTTGAACTGATTTACTGTTTCAGCTGCAACAACCTCCAGAGATGTCCGAACTAAACGAGAAGTACAAGGCTTTGTACGAGAAATATCTCGAGTCCAAAGAGACCGAGCTGAACGACCAGATTCTGACTAAATTGTTGAAGGACGAGGAGGAAAAAAAGAGTGCGAGTATCGCGCGGGACTCCCCGCAAAACTTGGCGAAAATCCCGCCGAATTGGATGACCGATTACGAGCAATACGACGATCGTTCGGTGGGAAACGAGTCGTGGAAAAGTAACTACGGCACTCCGAATCCGAGTACTCCGGTTAGTTCGGTGCCGTGCGGCGGGTGCGGAGCTTTGCTGCACTGCACGGATCCCGCGATACCGGGATATCTTCCCTCGGAATTGTTTCTGAATCAGGACAACAAGATTCTGAAATCTTGCACTTGCCAGCGCTGCCACTTCCTGAAACACTACAACACGACGCTGGAGGTGAAAGTGTCGCCCGACGAATATCCACAGCTTCTCGGCCACTTGAAGAAGAAAAAAGTTGCCGTTATACTGATGGTCGACCTCATGGACTTCCCGTGCAGCATATGGCCCGGTATAATGGACATAATCGGCAAGACGACGCAGGTGTACGTTGTCGGCAACAAAGTCGACCTGCTGCCGAGCGACGGGCCCAACTTCTTGAAGAGGGTCGAGGCGTCTTTGGTGAAGAGCCTCAACGAAATGGGCGTCGGAAAAGCGAACATCAAGGCCGTTAACTTGATATCCGCGAAGACCGGATACGGGGTCGAAGAACTCATCAACAAATTGCACAAAATTTGGGGATACAAAGGTTTATATGGCAGGGACGTTAGTTAAAAATTTCGTCTGATCTCGGATAATGATAATCTTTCAAACTTTTTGCAATTCGGCCACGATGGTCTGTGAATTTTTAAATTACATTATGTAACATTGATCCAATTTAAAAACAAAATGTATAGATATGTTTTTATGTGATATTTTTACGTGATACTATTTTATATCGAGGCAGATCGATAACTGGAAACTTAATTTCTGTGTATAGTAATAATAATAATAATAAACAAACGATGATTTTCGTTTTTTTCAGGGGACGTTTACATGCTGGGCTGCACGAACGTAGGAAAATCTTCGCTGTTCAACGCTCTGATACAGTCCGATTATTGCAAAGCCCAAGCCGCCGATCTCATCCAAAGAGCGACTACTTCCCCGTGGCCGGGAACAACGTTGCGTCTACTGAAGTTTCCGATTCTCAATCCCGTCCGTTGGCGACTGTACGAGAGATTCAGGCGATTGTCGGCCGAACGGGAGGGTGAAGCGGTGCATCGAGAGTACAGAAAGGAACAATACTGGCAATCGAAGAAATTGAATTATCTCACTTTGCAAGGTATCGTACGATATATCGACTATGATTAGATTAGTTTCGTTATGGAAGGATATTTACATCATTCGGGGGAAAAATGACTGTTCTGCGCACGCTTTACGTGCGTAAAACCCCGTCTTAACACCTCGTGAAGTAAAATTTGGTACGATACTCGTGCGAAAAACTTTTTCAGCACTCGTGTGATTGTAGTCGTCAGAAAAAGTTTTATCGCACTAGTGTCGTAAATTACTATTGTATGCATTGTATCGCATTTTTTTTTTTTTGCAGGACGTATCGGCAAAACATTTGAACGTAAACGCGAAGAGGGCAAGGGCTTCATCGGCCGCGACCCGGGACTCAGCACAACGGGATATTTGGGTTTTAACGAGACCGGCGATGATTACAAACAGAGTCGATGGTTCTACGACACACCAGGCACGATGCATCCCGATCAGATATTGAATTTTCTCACCACCGAGGAATTGATGTTGGCATTGCCGCAACAAATAATATCTCCGAGATCCTTCACAATCAATCACAATTTCACGTTGTTTGTCGCCGGACTGGGGAGATTGGATCACATAGGGGGTTACGAGTCGATGAGGTTCGTGAGTGGTCTACGACAAGCGATGCGGGTGATTATCTCCAGTTCGTTAACAGCATTCTTACCGATTTTGCTTCGATGACGCAGATGCACGGTGTTCGCGAGTCCTCGGTTACCCGTTACCGTCTGCCGGACCGATATGGCGGATACAATCTACGATGAATTCATAAAAACTGAAGCGTTCGTCGTTCCCATAAACGATCCCGAGCGATTGAAAGTCTTTCCAGCTTTGAACTCGAAAGAGCTCACAGTTACCGGCATCGGCAGAAACGAGTCCGCTGCTGACGTCATCCTCTCGAGCATAGGTAAGACATATCAAATGTCTACAAGAAAAACAGCCCGCTTTTACATCGGCAGAAACTCTGTTAGCGCGCGAGCCGGCAGCTCGAATGTTCGGGAATTATCCAGTTAAGGGTTAGAACTCAAAAGAATTATAAATGCGCAATTTATTGTACTTGTTTACTATCGAACGTTATCCAGGAATAGCTAACCGAGTTTTTGCGGATATAACACCGCGATCAAAAAGAAAAAATTATATGTTCATTAACATCGAATGATTAACGTTTTTCAGGATGGGTGGCTATAACGGTCGAGAGAGATGAAGAAGTTAAGCTCAGAGCCTGGACGCCGGAGGGCAAAGGCATTTTCTTGCGCACACCGGCTATGCTGTCGAGATCGATCGCGTTGCGAGGCCGGAAGATGGCAAGGTCCGCGGGTTTCAAACGTGGAAGGCAAGCTTATACGAAGAGATAAAGGTACACGGACGACTTCACGTAACATCGGACGTATTATTTTCGTTTTCTCGTCGAAGAAACATCGCGATTCGTCGACGAGTACACACACACGGAGTATAAAAAAAAACGAAAAGTTTAACTCTAATATCATCGAATATATCTTCACGAGCAATCGACTTCTTGGGCACGGATTTTCGCCTGCTTGTACATTCTCTTATAAAATTTTTCCAAATTCTTGTAGAATCCTTGGGTACCCTTTACTCGCTCGCAGTCCAAGTAGTCTATCTCCCGAGTGCTGGAAAAATATGAAATAATATGTCCCGTCAGAAGGCGATTCAGGGTGAAAGAAAAAAAAAGAAAAGAAAATGTATATAATTGTAATAAACTTGTAGAAATGAGAAGATTGAATACGTTGAATAGCTACATACTCGCCAGCTAGATAATTCGCACTGCCCTCTTTCCGCGTCACTTGTTTGCTCTTTGCTCTCAATCTGCGAATTAACGATTTATCGATAAGACTCATGTAGTTTCTCCAAGTCGATCCTAGTCTTTGATACTTACACGGACGACGTCGAGACATCTCGCATTGAACCGTCGTGCGGTGCGCTTCTCGGCCTGCATTTTCTACTGTCGTTCTCCCGTTCCGTACAGGAATGCCGCGAGCCTCTCGCAGCGTCGTAAATTTTGTGCAGACTCTCGTGCCGCTTATCGCAACTGTTTCTCAACAGCTTGGACTGCTCCTCGAAATTGTGCGAAAAGTAGCACCTGTACTTGGAGCAGATTTGGCAATTGTCGAACATGTGAGAGCTGTTTCGGAGAGGCGAAATTTCGCGATTTCTCGAAACACTGCCGTTGTAGGCGGAACTCGGCACGCCCTTCGATCCGCGACAGCAGTGCGCGATCTGCGATTGGGAATGGTTGTTCGAGCTACTCGAGACCGACGATGAAGTTCCGTCCGTACCGGCGTATCTGGGTCGAGGCCTGTAAAGTGTAAATTCTTTATCTTCAAATCTTTGGGTCGTATTTTTTTTTGCACACTGTAAAAATAAATTGTAAACTTA
Organism: Ichneumon xanthorius; assembly: GCA_917499995.1. NCBI lineage: Eukaryota > Metazoa > Arthropoda > Insecta > Hymenoptera > Ichneumonidae > Ichneumon > Ichneumon xanthorius. The sequence continues at coordinate 9,220,502 of OU824205.1, read as the reverse complement.
ACGTACTGGAACTTGAAATTTGCTTACAATGATTACATTAATTGAACAGTTATGTACTTTATCGTAAAATAAAAATACGAGATATTAAAATTACAAATCTTGCATGAAATTTACAAAAAATGGTATACAAAATAAAAATTTTACTGTAAAATTGTGAGGCACATGTGCTCGAAATTTCAGAAACAGTTTATGCAAAAAAGCTTTCGATACCGTTAATTAATTTTCAACAAAATTTTTTTTTACAGTGTACAGATAAAAGACGAACTTACGGTCGACTAGTCTGCGTTTTCTTTCCTTGAGTGTGACAAACTTTTCGCTGTCTTATTATACCCTTCGACGGTCTCTTCCTGTGTGCGCAGCTTCCGTTCTAAAAGTACGAATTTCATTCTTTTCATTCCGTTTTAGCGTTAAAAAAAGCTCTAATAATTCACGTACCTTTGAGTTTACAACCTTAGGATTGATCACGTGTCCGCCCGACGTCGTGTCGCAAACGCCGATGACTTCCTCGATGACCGTACGAGTGGAAACTTCGATCTTCGGCGCAAGAATACCCTTGAAGAAACGCAGCGATCAGTTTTTCATGCGCTCGGGGCGAGATGCAGGGAACTTACGGGAAAATATTTCGTCGGCTCCATAAGCAGATCCACCTCGCTACCCGCCAGCAGTCCTTTGAAGCACGGCGCCGGATACAGCAAATCCGCAAGGTTCGTTTCGAAGGTGGCGAGAATCACTGCCGCGCTGTTCGGCGATGACCATTGAACGAGCTCCGTGTACAGATACTCGTCCTCCAAGCTGCTCTGCAATTCCGCCAGCGTGCTCACTCTCGTGAATAATTTCTTGAACGTAAATTTATCGTAAAACGGTAGGGGGAATGCGGGTGGCACTCGACGAGACTCGACCCGTGCGTTCAGGGTGTTCAGCTGAAGGGCGACCTTTCCGTTCGGACACAACCAAACCCCGGGGCATGTTATCTAAAAAAGATTTTTAAATGTAACATTTTTTTATTCGATCTTTTGGAGAAAGCACGTTTCGGCGCTTGCTTGGTACCCACGGCTTGCAGATCGAGTTCGATCCTGACACAAAAGCCACGACCTGCCATCATTTACTGTCAGCTACTTCCACTGGCCTTCTGTCAATATTTCCATTATCTCCTCGGGTAAAATATTTTATTTTTTTTATACAATTTTGGAGACTCCATAATTGGGTATCCCGAGTAACGAATTTATCCCCTGTGTCGCACGGGTAGGACGTTGACCGTCACGAACTCGGGACGATCGCGTATCGACTCAAAATTTATATGCCATCCCCTACAAACACGCTCTCCTATACTGCGCTAGCGCTACGCGAAGAGCACGTTCGTTGCCAGGCTACATTACCATAACAAGCTTTCACGTGGCGGGTCGAGAGACTGGCTGTGCAAATTTCTATTTATAGAAATTGGGTGCGCTGTAAAAAAAATTGTAAATTTAATGTATCGGACTGGAAGTTTTTATGCAAAAACTGGTAGATTAAATTTAATGTACAATTGTGATGAAAAATTAATATACTTTTTCATTGAAATTAAAATATAATATTGAAATTAAAGTACTTTTATAGTAAAATTAAAGCAAGTTATTGAAACTAAAGTATCTCCAATGTTTTTGATACACTGAACATTAATTTTTCATCACAATTGTACATGAAACTTGATATACCAGTTTTTGCATAAAAACTTCCAGTCTGGTACATTAAGTTTCATACGATTTTTTTTTTACAGTGTGACATGAATAATAATATCGATATCTCGCAGGATGGGAAAGGACACGCGATGAGAAGACACTTTATTTTTTTTTATAATACAATAACAAAATGTCGAATTGTTATGTGTCGGGGAGAAAATCTTTACGTCTTGAAGGGGACACCCACGAATTTTTCTTTTATTGTCCCGCGATCGATGTACCGGATTTTTAGCTCGGTTTCGATGAACTTGCAGTGCTTCATGGGGAAGTAGAGACGAGGATCGATAGATCTTTGTACCAATGGATCTGAGAACCATCCGTAGCTGTGAAAAGCCACGAGTTACGATTTATTTTCTACAAAGAGAGAAGAAATAAATAGAATTTCTCACTCCATATTCACTGCAGGTGGACGGAAGCGATATATCTCAGGAGGTCGCATTTCCGTTCTTCTCTCGATCAATTTAATGTACTCTTCGGGAACAAGGAAATCTTCCAACGCCTCGTGCTTAGCGTAAAATTTTCCGGTTATCGGAGACTTTCGCACGGATGGCACAAACTCCTCCACGAGCTTGATGTTTCTATTTTCTTTCTCATATTTTTCCGTGTAGAAGTTTAGCTTTATAGGATCCAGTGTGACTCTTTATTTCGAAGAGGCGGTCTGAGATTTGTCTATTGAAGTAGCTTATGAAAAAACGAATCGCTGACAGGACAGTACATGAGCTTTAGGTAGGGTATTATTTGCGGCGTGAACTCAATTCGTATTCCAGTCAAAATTCCGTCAAAATTCCGTCAAAAAGTAGCTTCGTCGGAGAAACACCGTGTATATTAAGCTTCTCTACTGTAGATGGCGCTGTAAGGATGCTTTGGACCGAAATTAGCTTTTATTGAAGCAAGCGTGCGAACAATCACATCATATCCCGTGTAAGAAAGTTTCTCAAACTTGACTAAATATTATAATTTTCCACGTTATAATTTTCGGTAAAGAAATGGTAAACTATATGTAATAGTTAAAGTCGTATGAGCACGAACTTGATTATTTGATAAAATGAAAAATTGTTTTATATGTTACCAAATTAAAAAAACAAATAAAAGCAATTACAAAATTCGAAGTTTGAACGTTGGCTTAAAAAAGAATCAACACTGTTCAATATCTAAATGAATATACTATTCTAATTAATTATGTGGTATAAAACATGGCCGCTTTTTTTTTAACAGCACTCTGCTTTTGTACATTTATGTTTATTTGCTGTGAATGTCGCATTCTCTTTCGTAAATAATATTTGATGGCATACGATTATTACACGACACTCCGAGTTTCAACATATTGGGCATGCGCGGACAGAATAATAATCATGACTCGGCCTGAATTGACCGCCGTATTGGCTTCTTTTTTGGCACAACTGACTACATGAAGACGGTATAGGAGTGCACCTTATATCCGAAAGTTACATTTTGGCGCAAATGAGTTTTCGTCGAAAAAAAGATTTTAGTATGAATGATCACTCACCGAAAATAACTACTGAAAATTGCTGAAAAATACTACTGCGGGTACCCAGTAGCTAACTACTAATAAACTGCTGACCTACTGCCCAGTGCTAAATTGGCGGACTACTGAAAACTACTCGAAATCTGGCGGAGGTAACTACGGCACATTACTGGGAATTTTTAGTAGTTAACTACCACTGAGTAGTTCATGGATTCGGTACATGAAGAGTTAACTAACTCTTCATGTACCCAATCCTTGTTCAACAAGGATTTGTCAAGACGCAACCTTTGAACGAGTCGAATAACAAGTTAATGTGGTAAAAAAATCTGTAAAAATGTACAGACGTACCTTGTTCTTTTTTTATAACGCAGAAGAAAATTTATTACGAACATCCGTATCGTATTTGTGCTGAAACGAAGGCATGGTTGTCCGCGATCGGTAAAAAGTCCCCGGTACTTGAAGAGGTACCGGGGACTGCTGAACCTCCAGTAGTGACTACTGGACCCCTGGTAGTTCGTTTCAGTGAGGGATACCTTACCCAAATTTTGTGGTCGAATCGATACAACGATGAGAAGACCGATAAAGAAAAAGAATATCGGAAAAGCGACGATAGCTTGCCTTACGTGCGCTTTAATACACAGGCCGAAGGAATTGGCAACTAAATTTATTACAGTGAACATAGGAGAGTGAAGTATGACATCGATGTGCGAACCACCTGCAATTGAGAAAATGAAATCCTTGATGAAAATGTTCCTCTCCGTTATCGTGCGAAGTATAATCGCCTTGCAGAGAATAACTTATTTGTACAGCGCTGAAATTTTCCATCGACATCGTGTACACGTTTCCGGCTTTCAACTGCACGGGGATCTTACTTCTCATCATCGTGAAGATCGTAAGTTTTCTCGTTCTCATGGACGTCATGTACCATCGTGTCCGGCTGCTGTACAAAGAGTCTATTGGTATCCCAATAGAAACTCGCATGGCAACTTTCTCGAAACGTGAACTCACAGACATTCAAAAATCCGAAGACTATGGTCGGCGAGTCTTTGCGAAAAGTAGCACTCGAAGAAGAGATGAAATAATTGGCACGCGGTGAACATTGCTTGTCGAATGGCTTCAGCCGGTTTGTCCAAATTCCAGAGAACCTGACAAAAACTTGATTTAAAAACATTGCAAAGCATACCAATTCTTGTCTTTTGTTAATGACAAAACAAACGAATACCTGAAGTCCGCTAAAACTCATTACTGGTACGTTCGCAAGGACCAGAACCATGAACCCCCCGGAGTACATGCCGGTAAGGATATCAACAAATCTTGTTAAAGTTTAATTCATATTTTAATGTCGCATTGAATAAACGGTACAACGATTGGTGTTCCGATCACACAGTTGATATAGCTATTGGCCAATCCGTGACGTTTTCATTTGAACACGGCACAGTAGACGGCCAATAACTGTACCCTTCATATTTGTTGGGCGAGTCAAAACACTAATTGTCTAGAAACATTTGACACAAACGATTAGTCGTGAATACTCACTCAATAGCTGCATTATGTTTTTTTATACAATCGATCGCGATCCAATATGATTCATCGTCCTCGCATAGAGGATTGAGATCAATGTCCAGATCATCGCTCTCTATCAAATGCTCGAGTCGGTATCTGCCATCATTGCTAATATCGTCAATGATTCTTCGACGATGGGAATAAAAAAAAAACTACCAACAAGTGGCTTACCCGATTGCGGCAAAAATACCGGAAACGTGCTCGACGAACATAACGAATAATGTGTCAACCGCAATGATCGTCGTTATCAGGAAGAAGATACCGACGCACAAGTGAATCTGTATGTAAACCAAATTTTTTTCGCTGTCGACGAAATAATCGACTGGAATAGGAAACTGCGCTGCGGTCGATAAATTTGCCCATCCGCAGGCGACTATTAACTTCGGCGCGAACGGTACAATTAAAAAGGTTGTCATCGAACAATATAGAAGCACTGAAAAGTCATCAATAACGTTAATCTTCACAGTGATAATATATTATCCTTAATGTGCGCTTTCGCACCAGGTGGGTCCGCATGTCCCACCTGGTGCGAGAGTGCAACTTAATGATAATATATTTTCACTGTTGCCAGGACACATTCTCGGCAACTTAAGGTAGTACTAGCACAATGACTGACGCCGCCTAAGTTCGAGAGAAAAAAGACAAAGATTACAAACACTTCTCGATGAGAAAAAAGTCTGAAAAAATTCTAGCATATAAAAGGTGCTGAAAAGATTGTTTGTGCATAATAATAATTTCAGAATGTTCATAACAAATTACTGAAAAAAAATTGTGCAACAAATTGCCCGGCAACCTAATTTTTTTTATTACGAAAATGATTTGTTAATTTTTCTGAATACGTATGAATTTTTTCAGAATTTTATCTAATACTTGAAAATTACGATTTTAAACAAATTTTAACATAAAGGAAACGAATAACATTTTGGAATCGTTATTATGGACGAACAATCTTATCAGCATCTTCCATATGCTTGATTTTTTTCAGATTTTTATCCGCTCGAGAAGTGTTTGTAATTCTCTTTTATTCCTCTCAAACTTAGGCGGCGTCAGTCATTGCGCTAGTACTACCTAAAAAAATTCGTAACTTGTATAAAAACTTTGTTGAAAATCGGCGATGAGTATTGTGCTATCGTAGCCTCCAGCAAAGTGCGCGCTTATGATGGAGCTGTAGGGGCGGAAACCCGCACTTACAGAGTTACCCCCACTCCGGGCGACCGAACCACTGCTGCCAGTGGATCCCCCACTTACTCCTACTTTCTCCAATAGCAGACCGGCTTCGAAGAGTGGAGAGGGTACGCTCCCAACTGCGGGTCGAGGGGAAGTGTCTGCGCGCGCACTTCACGAACGTGCAGCCAGCGAGAGACTACTGTACTTTAGTTTCATTGATCGATTGTGCGTTCGTTTGTTATTTGATTTATTCGTTGTTTCGTCAGAATTGCCTAACTGATCTTCGTATCATGCCGTTTGTAAAACTTCCCTTTGTAGTTCATTAATAAAGTATTTATAGCTTCGATCGGAACTCAGAAAACTCAACAAACTTTACCAATGCAAGCGGTCTTAAGCTTAATTGAAAGATAGACATTGAAAGAAATTGAAAAAAAAAATTACGAAACAAACTGAGCTACTGTAGGGTTAACACGGCGATAAAAAAATTACCTGCGTAGGCTATGCTGAATTTTCGGCCATCGTCCGAGAATTGTGCGAGAACCTTTACTTCCGGGCCCATCGGCGAATTCCAGTCATCCTCTATACATTTTAGCAAGTATTTCAACTAATTTTTTTATATTAATCGTAAGATTTCACTTGCGAATATGATATTATGAAATATCAACGTCAAGGCACCTTGTCGGCGTGCACGATGCAAGTTACAACTTTTACCAGACAGCCAAGGTGCACAATAAATGGGGATACCGATTCGATTATGACCGCCGAATCGTCAATGTCGATGACGACTTTTCGTATCTGTATCGAAATATTAGCAATCATTTCTTGTGTACATTCTATCACGGTTTACGTACTTGAACAGTTAAAAACGTGGCACTGCAAAAGAGCGTCAGTGAGAAGAAAAAGCCCCTCTCAAACTTCTTCGAATAGGGCCATTGTCCGATCAAACCCATCAGAATTTTATTTATTTTATAGCGCGGTTGATCGAAAAAATCCATCGCCTTGCCGTTCGTATTGTGGTTACGACAGTCGACATGGAAATATCTTTTCCCGTTCGTTGTACGTGCTTCAGAGCAATTATTTCCAGCCATGGAACAACTTATCACCTCATCGAGAATGAACAGTACAATTGCTTGTCAGGAAGACGCAACACGATAATAGCTTCGCGGTTGTACTCGACAGACGGATAATCAATAATGAGATTTTCTACCGCTAATGACGGCTTTTTTTTCCTTTAGATCGTATGCGTCGCGAGAGTTATACCGAAAAGAACAGTGGAGTCTTTGCGGCTCGGCATATTGGAAAAAAAAAATTACAAAATTGTCCAATCTGTTGTTTTGTCTCGTAAATACTTAAGACAATTTACATATATAGGGGAGAGCGGGGCAAAATGGGGCAATGGGGCAAAACGGGGTTTTTGGGCAAAACTAAATTTTTCAATCATTTTTGGATTACACAAGGTGGCAAAACTGGGCAGAAAAGCCTGATGTATCCGCTAGGGCGAATTCGGGCATCCAAAAATTATTGGAAAATGACTTATAACATGAAGTATTAAAAATGGGACAGCATTTATAGCATTTATAGTAGAAGAAATTCCGCATAGTTCTGTCGACGAATTAGAATATTCGTTCACCGCTATCAACATTGCTGGAGCTTTCCTTCCGTGATTGCAGAGGGTGCGACGGGCGTGTGAGGGCAATCGCTGAGGGTTACACGAAACGGTGTATGGAAACTTTACTCCAAGGGACTAGTTTACAATGGTAATGGTAGGCTCTGTTCTTTGAGTGCAAAATCGATACGCTTCTTCGAAGTCTCTTGGTTAATTGCCTTGCATCAGAGGCGAGACAGGATATAATACCATTCGTTGCAGGTTTTAATATTCCTCGCAAGGTTTTGAACCTTCTACGGAGCGGCTAAATCGATGGGCGTGTTATGTCGGAAGTGAGAAAATCTACGGACGCCAGTATGTACCAATGCCTGATTGCATAAATTCGTCAGAATGGTGAATAGAAAAAAAATGAGAGCACAGTAGTGTCCGTATAAAAAATTGGATGATAAAACGAACTGAACTGTTGTGAAGTTCTGTAATTATTTCCGATGTCATGCATAAGGGAAGGCACACACGTCCCGAAAACTATCACTCTAATTGTTATCTCCCCGAGAGGCGCGGATAAGGAGGGGAGAGCTGGGCAAAATGGGGCAACGGGGCAAAACGGGGTTTTTGGGCAAAACTAATTTTCCAATCATTTTTGGATCGGACAAGGTGGCAAAACTGGGCAGAAATGCCTGATGCATCCGATAGGGCGAATTCGGGCATCCAAAAATTATTGGAAAATGACGTTTTGCCCAAAAACCCCGTTTTGCCCCGTTGCCCCATTTTGCCCCGCTCTACCCTGCTTGAGTTCCGACTACGTCGGTCGTCACGGGATTGCCGAATGTGTGTTTAAATTATGCAACCGGTTTGAAACACTATACAGATAATTTCGCCACTCAGTATATCAACGAGGTGGGCTGGTAATTTTTCGGACATTCAAATACAAGCCTTCTTCTACACCGGTAAGCAAAGCTTTTGGATTAAACTTAATCCGGTTCAAGGTTTCTTTGTACGGTGATAGCTGCTGGTTCGATATGATGTGAATAAGCCCGAGTTTCGTTTGCAATAGTCCTAGACGCATAGCTGAAAACGATAACGAGTAATTAATATTTTTTAAACTTTTTTTTTTAAAGAAAGGATGATTGTGTTTTCGTGGTCGCTATACTTATGCTTTGATCAATTTTTAGTCACATACCGATGCAGCTGTGGGGACCAAGACCGAATGGCATGTAGACGAAAGGTTTTAGGTCTTTCTTGTTTTACTCCGAGAATCTCTCCGGATCGAAGACTTCCGGATTAGGAAAGTATTCGGGATCGTAGTTTTAGAGAGTTTTATTTAAATTCGGGGAGAGTTTTATTTAAATTCCAGGAGAGTTTTTGGTAGAGTTCTAATACGGTAGAGTTGTAATACGGTAGAGATGTTTTCTGGTAGAGTTGTTAGAATTATTTTTTTTGGTAGAGTTATTATCCGGGGGACTTGTTTTCTGGTAGAGATGTTTGGGGAGAGATGTTTTCTGGTAGAGTTGTGAGTGGTAGAGATACAAATGTGCCTTTTGGACAGTATAATTATGAGCATAAGATATAACTTGGCTTCAAGATACCATTGTGTCTCTGCATCCTCTTGATGTCAAGCTATCGAGACATGTTTGCGACATGTCGGTCAAACTATGGCGATAATTCTTGGTCTTAGCAACATTGCGTAACATTGTCGCTTATCGCAGGTAATACTACTACTGATATGCTACTGAATATGTACATTCTGTGCGATACCTTGCGGATTCTTACACAAGACACTCTGTCTGGGTCTGTTAATCCGTGAAAATAAAATGTTGCGATTGTACTCAAGGTCAATGGCACTACGCTAATCTTACCGTTTACTTTCAACCGTTCGCAGTTTGATTCTGCTACAAAAATGTTCAATACAAATAGCTTATCAACCTTATCATATAGATCAAACTATCTTTACATACACCGCCCCTTTACACATATAGAGTGACGAATTTTCGAGCCTCGACGGTTTTTGTGAATGTAGTCAACAGTCGGGTTATCAATCAGCTTCAGTTTTAATTTTTCGAATGTTTAAAAACGCACTGCCGTCGGGTGGCTGTGAGCAATGCTTTCATCATAGTGCTTCCATTGATAGTGCAATCGTATATCATCACTATCATTTTGTTCCCGCCACTGTTCAGTTATTGTATAGATGAAGTACTAATGGTTACTATATACAGAATAGTCACTAGAATCGCATATATTGTTGGATACAAACATCGCATTATAAACTTCTTTCAGGACATTATTACTAACTGAATATATATGATAATATCCACAGATATTAGCTGAAACAATCCACGTAGTGACTGAGTAGTACCCATTATGTAGAATCAGCCCTGATAGAAGCGGCACAAAAAGTAGCAGTTGGCGCAATAATTGCGACATGTGCCGCACATGTCGCAAATATAGAGCCAATATTGCTACTTTTCGTGGCGCTTGTCTATCAGGGAGTAGATGGCAATGGCAGTGATCTGAAGTGTTATGGATATTAATTTTGATATAAAGCATTGTTTCATTATTAATATTCCGATAGTATTTCTTATCACAGTCGTAATTGCAATATAAAGATGTAACAACCCTGATAGACAAACGCCACGAAAAGTAGCAGTTGTCGTAATAATTGGGATATGTGTCGCACATGTCGCAATTATTGCATCCACTGCTACTTTTCGTGGCGCTTGTCTATCTGGGAAGCGGGAGTACCGATTATATGCCTTAAGGAGGATCGAGCGTTACAACGTCATCAAGAAAAGTATGCTGATTTTTTTTTACGCATTGATAAGAACGGTCTAAGTGTAACTGCAAAGTTTGAATGCGTTCGTTTTCACCGTTTTTGGGGAATTTTTTTTTTTTATTTGAACCATTTAACATTGATTCTTATGGCAGATTGAAAATATGCGATGGATTTTAATGTTTCTAGGGTAGTTTCATGCGGAAACGTTGCAAATAAATTACTGAAAACTGTAAAGAATATTGTCAGGAAGCTCTGTATAAAAATGTAGACACTTGTTCTTCACCGTTAGTTAACAATAAGCAATTACATGGAACTTTACGGCTTTGTCTCGGCACGCTTGGCAGGTGCGAGTGAGAGGCCGCATAGCGAACCTCTCACTCGCACACGACCTGCCCTGCACCTTGCGCGCCACCGAGCCTGACCCCTCCGAGTCTCGCGCTCGACCCTCCTTAATATATGGAACTTAATCGCAGGATAAAGGGTCCGCGGCTAAGTAACTGTGTTGAACCGAGTAGTATAATGTATTAGTACACTAAGGTAAACGTACCAATGCCCGGACACTTAAGGGAGCAGTCCCAGTCCCTGGACATGCATGGAAAATCGTATTTCCATCTCTCTTGCACGCACGCCTTGTCCGGCCACTGGGACGTGTCCGGTCATTGGTACGTTTACCTTAGGGCCTCGACTTCATTCACAGCGGCGGGACCGGCTCCCGCTGACACGCACGAAAATCGAGGCTGCGCATGTCCCGACCATACTAACTGTCGAGCATGGCAAATAGCTTACTGCGTCGATCGATATTAGCTCCGTGGTGGGGACTGTTACGGAAACCGAGGCTGCACAACTAGAGGCCCTAGTATACTAGGGCCTCTAGTTGTGCAGCCATTAGTAACCCGGTATTGAAAAATACCTGGTAACTAAAATAAACGAAGTACGTGAACGTAGACAATAAAACATAGATTTTATTAATACCTTAAACGTTTAAAGTCACAGAAATGTTCTTAAAGAAAATTCATTCGCGTGTTACGCCTCAAAACAATTCATCGATTCATTTTTATATAAGCGGGTTGAAATACTTTGCAAATAATTTCGCTACTCAATACATGAGCGTGTTGGGCTGGTAATTTTTCGGACATTCAAATACAAGCCTCCTTCTACGCTGGTAAGCGTTGATTTTGGATTAAGCTTAATTCGGGTTAAAGTTTCTTTACACGGTGAAAGTTCGTGGTTCGCTATGATGTGAATAAGCCCGAGTTTCGATTGCAATAGCCCTAGACGCATAGCTGAAAACGATAATAAGTAATTAATTTTTTTTAAAGAAAAGAAGGATGGTTGTGCTCGGGTGGTTGGTACACTTATGTTTTGATGAATTTGTAGTTACATACCGATGCAGCTGTGGGGTCCAAGGCCGAATGGCATGTAGACGAAAGGTTTTAGGTCTTTCTTGTTTTCCTCCGAGAATCTCTCCGGATCGAAAACTTCCGGATTAGGAAAGTATTCGGGATCGTAGTGCAATCCAAGCATAGGAATGTAAACGGGCGTACCCTTCTCCAGCACGAGGTTTGAATTAGGCACCTTATAATCGGCAGTCGCCACACGATCCAAGAAGGGCAGAGGTGGATATTTTCGAAGTGCCTCAGATAAGACCATGTCTAAATAGGGAAGGGTCATCACCTGGAGGATGATGGATTCATAAAAATTATCCGTTAAAGTTTGAAGCTTTATCCTGGTACAGTATATCTACCATTTCGTATGTTATCTTTCCACCGTTCCTTTCGAGCCCTTCCTTGATCTCCTCCCGCAATTTGTTCTGCACTTCGGTTGCATGTGCAAGTTCGTACATTGCGAAGCTCATGCTGGTGGACGAGGTCTCAAAGCCACCTGTGAAGAATATAGCGCCTTGGGCGACCAAGTTATCCCCGGCGAATTCTGAAAAACGTTGAAGTTATTTTAAAATTTTTAAATTTTTTCTTTTTCCCGAACATTAAATCTTCGAAAAAGTTCTGAAGGTTGTTCTTTTACTCGAGTGAAATTTGTATTGCTCTGTGTCTGACACAGAGGTAAGAAAAATAATTCTGAAGATCTTCTGATATATTTGCACTGCATTATATCACTACAATTATATAGATTATAATTATTATATGATATATGTTCGCGTTCTCTGTAACTTTACCAAAAATTTTTTTATCTTCCTCGGTCTGATTATGTTTAAATTCGATCATCAGGTCGATAAGATCGTTTCGTTTCGCTCCCGATTTCTCACGGCTGACTATCGTGTCCCAGAAAGCTTGTCGTAGAAATTCTGAGCTTTTTTTAGTGAAGAATTTGAAGCCCATAGGCCCGGCGATTTGGGGAAAGAAGAAGAGAGACGTCTTCTCTATAGTGCGCCACATATTGAACGTGAAAATTTCGCGTCCATTCGTTCGAAATTCGGCGTCGGGGTTGTTTAAAGAATTGACTTTGAGACCGTAGGCTGTAGTACCGATGATATCGGTCGTGTACTTGGCGCTCAACTCTTTCAGGTCTATCGTGCGGCCCTCACCTCGAATAAAAGTGTATTAATCAAACCATTTTCTTTTTTTAAATTTATTCCCAAAGGCTAGCTACCTTTTAGATCGAGCGATTCCAGATGATTTTCGAGATCTGTAACGACGTCGATCATCAATTCGAACATCTTCTTGAGCTTACCCGACGTGAAGAGCGTCGTGAGTTTCGATCTTAACAATTTCCACGCGGGATTTTTTATGACGAAGAGATTCGCACTACCGAGAACGTCGTCGGAGCTCGTGGACACGTATCTGTTAGCGAAACAGTTAAAATCACGAACAAGAATATTTTTAATGAGTTCAGGATCGCGCACCAGTAAGGCCGGTCTGTCGAACGCGTAGAAACCAACATATGGCAGATTCGAGAATTGGTCGTATACGCCCTTGAGTAGTTCTGCGGGTGATCTCTTCATCATTATCCAATCACCGAAATTTCCGACAAAAGGTGTCGGCGATAACTCCACGACCCCGCGTTTCTTCCAGTAAAGAAACATTCGTGTCATGTACATGTACGCTCCGACGATAGCGGTTATCATGAGGATCATACCGTCGAGAGTCCAGTAACTCGTTAGAATAGCCATAATTTAACCGAAATCTGTGGAACCGAATGATCACTTCAATTTTCGATTATAATCAAATCACGAGAGAGGTCGTTTAGCCAAGCATGATGCTGCGTCACGGAAATACTGGTTACTGATTGACGGTATCGGACTGATATACAAATATCCCCACTTGACCGTTCATGGACTGTGCACTTGTCTCGCTGATTGATATCTGAAGAGATCGCGGAGTTGGAAAATTATAGATACTAACATTGTTCTTGGCACTGCTACGATTACATGCACCAGCTAAAGTCCAAAGTTCGGACGGTAAATTATGGGCGTATTCTATAACTTGGCTTCCAGATGCCAACGTGTCACAAGAAACACCAAGAGGATCAAGATCCTCTTGGCGCCAGGCCATCGAGACATGTCTGCGACGTAATGTTGGTATAACTATGGCTATGATTCCAGAACCTCCAGTTCTGCATCCTACCAAGGTACGGTGCAGCGTCTTGGCAATCTTGTGTAATGGAATGACGGAACGCAAATGGTCTCTCAAGGAGAGACGAAGCTGTGGGCGATGTAGGAATACACAACACACCACGAGCACCGCTGTACAGCTTCCCATTGCAAGGCGACGTAGCACGCGAGTTGCCCCGACAAATACCTCAAGAACGTCCACCGATGGAGTTAACAAAAAATCTCGATTCACTGCGGAAGATGCTAGGTCAATTTGACGGCGATAAGGTTTCTTTTGTAACATGGGCCGGACAGCTGAAACTACTAAAAGAAACGTTTCAACTGGACGACGACACAACGAATGTCCTCCAATCTGGAATGCAACTTTCTCTTACATTATGTTATTGTCTAATACAATCAGATTGCCTCCTAAACTCGGTGCAATAATATGCTTTAACAGGGACGCGGAATCCTGTTGGAACAATCTCACTCTGGTGGCAGACGTCTTGTCCGGAAGGCCTTCGAGATGAAAGAGCTACCAAAAAATTCAATCTTGATGTTATATATACTGTCCTCGTTGACCGAAACGTCGTGGAAATAATATGACTCCGCGCTGAAAGGATAGTGGCTTCATTGTCAAAAAAGAGCTATCAGCTCGTACACTGAGAAAAAAATAATGGTTGGATTAACCAAAAGTCGCGGTGACATGCGTTCAAATCTGTTCTTTTTTTATTTGATTATTTGCTTTAATCGGTTCAAACAAACATTCTTGTACCAATCACACAGCACCTTTGAATGTATGTCACCGCACCTAGGTTAATCCAACCATTTATTTTGCTCAGTGTATGTGAATTGCGTTCTAGAGTTGCTAGCCTCTAGCCTAGCATTCTTCTATATGACGTTACTTCCGGTCAAAAAATGATATTTTGAAACCAGAAGTAACGTATACTCTAAAAGAGCCGTAGTAAAATATTAGGCATTTTTTAAATGAAAGTAATTAAAATAATTGTAGTACTTGAACGAAGAAAATGGAACGTAGATTTTATTAATATCTTAAACGTTTGAAGTCACGGAAATTGTCTTAAAGTAAATTCATTCACGTGTTACGGATCAAAATAATAATATACATCGATTCATTTTTATACAACTAATTTTAAATACTATACAGATCATTACGCCTGTTAATATATCACCGTGCTGGACTAGTAATTTTTCGGACATTCAAATACAAGCCTTCTTCTACACCGGTAACCATAGATTTTGGATTAAATTTAATCCGGGTCAAGGTTTCTTTACACGGTGATAGCTCGTGGTTCGATATGATGTGAATAAGCCCGAGTTTCGATTGCAATAGCCCTAGACGCATAGCTGAAAACGATAATAAGTAATTAATTTTTTTTTTAAGAAAAGAAGGATGGTTGTGTTTGGGTGGTCGTTACAATTATGCTTTGAGAAATTTTTAGTCACATACCGATGCAGCTGTGGGGACCAAGACCGAATGGCATGTAGACAAAAGGTTTTAGGTCTTTCTTGTTTTCCTCCGAGAATCTCTCCGGATCGAAAACTTCCGGATTAGGAAAGTATTCGGGATCGTAGTGCAATCCAAGCATAGGAATGTAAACGGCCGTACCCTTCTCTAGTACGAGATTCGAATTTGGCACCTTATAATCGGCAGTCGCCACACGATCCAAGAAGGGCAGAGGTGGATATTTTCGAAGTGCCTCAGATACGACCATGTCCAAATAGGGAACGGTCGTCACCTGGAGGATGATGGATTAATAAAAATCATGCGTTAAAGTTTGAAGATTTATCCTGGTACGGTATATCTACCATTTCGTATGTTATCTTTCCGCCGTTCCTTTCGAGCCCCTCATTGATCTCGTCCCGCAATTTGTCTTGCACTTCCGGTGCATGTGCGAGCTCGTACATTGCGAAGCTCATGACTGTCGACGAGGTCTCGAAGCCACCTGTGAAGAATATGGCGGCTTGGGCGACCATGTTATCACCGTCCAATTCTGAAAAACGTTAAACTTGTAATTTTTAATTTTTTCCGAACATTAAATCTTTGAACAAGTTCCGAAGGTTGTTCTTTTACTCCAGTGTACTATATCTCGGTCTGATCAAACCATCAAAATGGTCTGCTGATATATTTTAACTTAGTCGCGTTCGTTGTGACTTTACCGAAAATTTTTTTATCCTCCTCGGTCTGATTGTGTTTAAGTTCGATCATCAGGTCGACAAGATCGTCTCGCTTCGCTCCCGATTTCTCACGGCTGATTATCGTGTTCCAGAAAGCCTGTCGTAGAAATTCTGAGCTTTTTTTAGTGAAGAACTTGAAACCCATAAGCCTGGCGAACTGGGGGACGAAGAAGATAGATGTCAACTCCACACCGCGCCAGGTAGTGAACCTGAGCATTTCGCGTCCACTCGCTCGAAATTCGGCGTCAGGGTTGTTCAAAGAATTGACTTTGAGACCGAACGCTGTAGTACCAATGATATCGGTCGAATACTTTGCGGTCAGCTCTTTCAGCTCTATCGTGCGGCCCTTGCCTCGAATAAAAATTTATTAATCATTTCGATGGAAATTCGTTCGACGAACATTTTCTTGATTAAAAACTTATTCCGAAAGTCTAGCTACCCTTTAGATCGAGCGAGTCCAGATGATTTTCGAGATCTACACCGACTTCGATAATCAAATCGAACATCTTCTTGAGCTTGCCCGGCGTAAAGACCTGCGTAAGTTTCGATTTTAACAATTTCCACGCGGGATTTTTTATGAGGAAGAGATTCGCACTGCCAATAACGTCGCCGGAGCTCGTGGACGAGTATCTGTCTGCGAAGTAGTTAAAGTCACGAACAAGAATATTTCTAACGAATTCAGGATCGCGCACCAGTAAGAGCGGTCTGTCGAATATGTAGAAACCGACGTATGGCAGATTCGAGAATTGATCGTAGATGCGCTTGAGTAATTCACCGGGTGATTTCTTCATCATTACGCAATCGCCGAAATTTCCGGTAAATGGTGTCGGCGATATCTCAACGACCCCGCGTTTCTTCCAGTAAAGAAACTTTCGCGTCATGTACATGTACGCCCCGACGATAGCGGCTATCGTGAGGATCACACCGTCGAGACCCCAGTAGCTCGTTAGAAAAGCCATAATCTAATCGATATCTGTGAAACCGAATGATCAATTAAATTTTCCCTTCAAATAAAATCACGAGAGAAGCCGCTCAGTCAAGCTGAATGCTGCGTCTCGTAATTACTGGTAACTGGTTGACGGTTCCTGACTGATAGAAAAATAATATCGGTTGCGCTTTCACCGTTCTCTACTTGACTGTCTCTTCGTACTGTGCACTCGTCCTGGTCCTTGATATTTAAAGAGTTCGCGAAGTGGGCGTTGCAGACACCACCATCGTCTTTGTTGGCACTGCTACGATTACATGAATCAACCAATGTGGAAATTTTGGACAGTATAATTATGAGCATAAGCTACAACTTGGCTTCAAGATACCATCGTGGCTCTGCATCCTCTTGGTGTCAAGCTATCGAGACATGTCTGCCACTTCATGTCGGTCAAACTATGGCGATAATTCTTGGTCTTAGCAACATTGCGTAACATTGTCGCTTATCGCAGGTAATACTACTACTGAATATGCTACTGAATATGTACATTCTGTGCGATACCTTGCGGATTCTTACACAAGACACTCTGTCTGGGTCTGTTAATCCGTGAAAATAAAATGTTGCGATTGTACTCAAGGTCAATGGCACTACGCTAATCTTACCGTTTACTTTCAACCTTTCGCAGTTTGATTCTGCTACAAAAATGTTCAATACAAATAGCTTATCAACCTTATCATTTAGATCAAACGATCTTTACATACACCGCCCCTTTACACACATAGAGTGACGAATTTTCGAGCCTCGACGGTTTTTGTGAATGTAGTCAACAGTCGGGTTATCAATCAGCTTGAGTTTTAATTTTTCGAATGTTTAAAAACGCGCTGCCGTCGGGTGGCTGTGAGCAATGCTTTCATCATAGTGCTTCCATTCATAGTGCAATCGTATATTTGCACTATAATTTTGTTCGCGCCACTGTTCGGTTATTATAGCGTAAAAGTGGTGAATATGGCCCACCTCGATTAACACGTAAATCAATGATATATAGACCGGGCCATATTCCCCACTTTTACCCTAGAGATGAAGTACTAATGCTTACTATATACAGAATAGTCACTAGTATCGCAGATATTCTTGGATACAATCATCGCGTTATAAACTCATTGTATTATCGCCATTAGTGACCAGGTATTGAAAAACCTCGAGCGGGTTTCCGGAGGAATCGAGAGGCGCAGAGTTCGTCCAGTGTTTCTTAGTCTTAGTAACGTTTCTTCCAGATGACGTTACTTCCGGTCGAATTAATATCTTAAACGTTTAAAGTCACAGAAATTGTCTTAAAGTAAATTCATTACCGTGTTACGGAACAAAATAATAATATATGTCGTTTCATTTTTATACAACTGATTTTAAATACTATATAGATCATTTCTTTATTAGAAACTGGCGGCGCCAGTGATTGTTTTTTAGTGTGTAAGTCGAGAAGAGGTAGGGGTTGTAAAAGGCGAAAGCCGTACACTGAAATAAATCTATCTACTATACAGATCATTTAGCCCGTTAATATATCAACGTGCTGGACTGGTAATTCTTCGGACATTCAAATACAAGCCTTCTTCTACACCGGTAACCATAGATTTCGGATTAAATTTAATCCGGGTCAAGGTTTCTTTACACGGTGATAGCTCGTGGTTCGATATGATGTAAATAAGCCCGAGTTTCGATTGCAATAGCCCTAGACGCATAGCTGAAAGCGATAATAAGTAATTAATTTTTTTTTAAAGAAAGGAAGTACGATTGTTTTCGGGTGGTCCTTATAGGGTAGAGCGGGGCAAAATGGGGCAGCGGGGCAAAACGGGGCATGGGGCAAAACGTCATTTTCCAATAATTTTTGGATGCCCGAATTCGCCCCATCGATGCATCAGGCTTTTCTGCCCGTTTTGCCACCTTGTCCGATCCAAAAATGATTGGAAAATTTAGTTTTGCCCAAAAACCCCGTTTTGCCCCGTTGCCCCATTTTACCCCGCTATTCACTACTTATGTTTTGATCAATTTGTAGTTACATACCGATGCAGCTGCGGGGTCCAAGGCCGAATGGTATGTAGACGAAAGGTTTTCGGTCTTTCTTGTTTTCCTCCGAGAATCTCTCCGGATCGAAAACATCCGGATTTGGAAAGTATTCGGGATCGTAGTGCAATCCAAGCATAGGAATGTAAACGGGCGTGCCCTTCTCCAGCACGAGATTCGAATTTGGCACCTTGTAATCGGCAGTCGCCGCACGATTCACGAAAGGCAGACTTGGATATTTTCGAAGTGTCTCGGATACGATCATGTCCAAGTAGGGAAGGTTCATCAACTGGAGGACGATAGATTAATAAAAAATGATGTGTTAAAGTTGGAAACTTTATCCCTGTGACAGTATATCTACACAGAAAAAAAATATCATTGAATCAAGTAAAATTTGCTTGCGGGCTGCCAAAGAAGTAAAAACGTTGTTTCAATTCTACTCTGAATTCGTACAATTTCATACCGGATTGAAACGATAACATGTCACCTTGACAGTCTTGCTGTTGTTGTTTCAATATCATATGGAATTGTAAGGATTGAAAGATTAGAATTGAAACAAACATTTTTTTCTTCGGCAGCCGGCAAGCCAATTTTTTTTCCGCGTACCATTTCGTATGTTATCTTTCCACCGTTCCTTTCGAGCCCGTTCTTGATCTCCTCCCGCAATTTGTTCTGCACTTCGGGTGCATGTGCGAGCTCGTACATTGCGAAACTCATTGTTGTGGACGAGGTCTCGAAGCCACCAGTGAAGAATATGGCGGCTTGGGCGACCATGTTGTCACCGTCGAATTCTAAAAAACGTTAAACTTTGTAATTTTCTCTTTTTTCCGAACATTACATCTTTGAACAAATTCCGAAGGTCCGAAGGTTTTACTCGAGTGAAATCATTACATCTGGATCTGCTCTATATACAAAGGTAATAAAAATAATTCTGAAGATCTGCTGATATATTTTCACCGAGTCGCGATCGTTGTAACTTTACCGAAAATTTTTTTATCCTCCTCGGTCTGATTGTGTTTAAGTTCTATCATCAGGTCGATAAGATCGTTTCGCTTCGTTCCCGATTTCTCACGGCTGACTATAGTGTTCCAGAAAACCTGTCGCAGAAATTCTGAGCTTTCTTCAGTGAAAACCTTGAAGCCCATGGGTTTGACGATCTGGGGAACGAAAAAGATAGAAGTCGTCTCCATACCGCGCCAAGTATTGAACGTGAAAATTTTTCGGCCGTTCGCTCGAAATTCGGCGTCCGGGTTGTTCAAAGAATTGACTTTGAGACCGTAGGCTGTTGTAGCGATGATATCGGTTGTGTACTTTGCGCTCAGCTCTTTTAGCTCTATCATGCGGCCGGAACCTCGAAAAAAATGTATAAATCAATATTTTCCTTTTTTTTTTAATTTATTTAAAATTTATTCCGGAAAGCTACCTTTTACATCGAGCGAGTCCAGATGATTTTCGAGATCTGTACCGACTTCAATCATCAATTCGAACATCTTCTTGAGCTTACTCGACGTGAAGAGCGTCGTGAGTTTCGACCTTAACAATTTCCACGCGGGATTTTTCACCATGAAGAGATTCGCACTACCGAGAACGTCGTCGACGTTCGTAGACACGTATCTATTTGCGAAATAGTCAAAGTCACGAACAAGGATATTTTTAATGAGTTCAGGATCGCGCACGACCAAAGCCGGTGTGTCGAACACGTAGAAACCGACGTACGGCAAATTCGGGAATTGCTCGTACATGTCCTTCAGTAGCTCACCGGGTGATTTTTTCATCATTATGCAATCACCGAAATTTCCGATAAAAGGTGTCGGCGATATCTCCACGACCCCGCGATTCTTCCAGTAAAGAAACTTTCGTGTCATGTACATGTACGCCCCGACGACAGCGGCTATCGTGAGGATCATACCATCGAGAGCCCAGTAACTCGTTAGAACAGCCATAATTTAACCAAAATCTGAGGAACCGACTGATCACTTCAATTTTTTAAAATTAAAATCAAATCACTAGAGAAGCCGTTTAGCCAATCTTGATGCTGCGTCACGGGAATACTAGTTCCTGATTGACGATATCTGCCTGATATATAACTATCCCCACTTGACTGCGTAATCGTTTCCTTCCTTGATACCCCGATAGCCACGCGCCACTAAACGGACGTAGTTGGAGCAATATTTGCGACATGCGCTACACATGTCGCAAATATTACTACAACTACGTCCGTTTAGTGGCGCGTGGCCATCAGGTTATCAAAAGAGATTGTGGAGTTGACAAACTATAGATACTATCACAGTTGGTATTGACACTGCAACGATATGTGAACCAGTTGAGAGGCTGCTGGACCTTCCTGTTTCACCGACGAAAATAGGCGATTTCTTAGTTTTCGCTACTCGTCGTTACTATGCGACGCGCATGCTTCAAATCTTACGGGACTGTATTAATGACATAAACGATTCGGCGTGCACTCGAATTTCGGCCGAAATCTTCCGAAAAATAACGAAAATCGAATATTATAAACTTTCGCGAAAACCAACATGGCCACTGAGATATCTACAGCATCCGTTCTGTTCGATATAACAAATTTTAGAATATTCCAAAACCGCCGGAAAGTTGCTCACTCAAAAAATAATCACGCATAGTGTAAACTGCGATCACTTAGTCTATCGACTTGCGACGGGTGATCAGAGCTGATGACAACGGCTTGATTTTTTTTTCTCTTCCCCAAATTCCGATTATGGCTCTGGCTATTTTTCTGCTATCAAGCCGCTTTTCCTCATTTTGTTCCAAGTCTTCATTTCGCTTGTAGATGTGCGTCTCTAGCCGGTAATTGGGCGATGTAGGAATACACACACCGCTGTACAACTTCCCATTGCAAGGCGACTTATCACGCGAGTTAGAATATGTGTGATAAGAACAAGAACTATTACGACAAGAGCTGGACCTCAATCGGCGAGAGGCTGACCCTAGCAGGTCAAGTGACCATTGAAACACCCAAAAAACAACTGGTCGTTTCGTGACACTTTTCATCCGGAATAACGACGGAAAAAAGACCAATTGTTTGGTTGAGGATGGGTAGTTTTTCCATCAATGACCGCAGCATAACGGCAAAAACGACCGATGTATGAATGTCTGAATAAGCTCTAGGTTGGATTTTTTCGACGCCGTTGATGAGAAAATAACCGGAAAGACAACCATGTTGAGAGGTTTTCTTTGGGTCATTCACCGGGTCTTTTATATAGACTAGCCATGACCGCGCGCTTGGCGCGCGAACCCCTAATCTTTTTGATATTACCTCTTTTTCTACATTCTGTTGTCGGCACTCATATATGAGGTAGCCAGCTTTCTTTTGGTGACCCGTTTTTCCCCAGTACCCGGTTTTTGTCGTTATTACCGGAGATAAGCTGGGTATTTTTTGTTTTTATACAACTGGATATATTCTGTTTTTATACAACTGGATATATTCTGTTTTTATACAACTGGATATATTCTGTTTTTATACAACTGGGTATATTTCATTTTTATACACCTGGGTATATTTCATTTTTATACAACAGATTTGAAATACAATATAGATCATTTCGCCTGTTAATATATCAACGTGCTGGACTGGTGATTTTTCGGACATTCAAATACAAGCCTTCTTCTACACCGGTAAGCATAGATTTTGGATTAAATTTAATCCGGGTCAACGTTTCCTTACACGGCGATAGCTCGTGGTTCGATATGATGTGAATAAGCCCGAGTTTCGATTGCAATAACCCTAGACGCATAGCTGAAAACGATAATAAGTAATTAATTTTTTTTTTTAAGAAAAGAAGGATGTTTGCATTCGGGTGGTCGTTACACGTATGTTTTCATCAATTTGTAGTTACATACCGATGCAGCTGTGGGGTCCAAGGCCGAACGGCATATAGACGAAAGGTTTTAGGTTTTTCTTATTTTCCTCCGAGAATCTCTCCGGGTCGAAAACGTCCGGATTAGGAAAGTATTCGGGATCGTAGTGCAATCCAAGCATAGGAATGTAAATGGGCGTACCCTTCTCCAGCACGAGATTCGAATTTGGCACCTTATAATCGGCAGTCGCCACACGATCCAAGAAGGGCAGAGGTGGATATTTTCGAAGTGACTCCGATACGACCATGTCCAAATAGGGAAGGGTCATCACCTGGAGGATGATGGATTAATAAAAAATTATGAGTTAAAGTTTGAAGCTTTATCCTGGCAAGATATCCACGACAGCCAGGCGTCAACGACGAGCAGTGTACAGTATATCTACCATTTCGTATGTTATCTTTCCACCGTTCTTTTCGAGCCCCTCATTGATCTCCTCCCGCAATTTCTTCTGCACTTCGGGTGCATGTGCGAGCTCGTACATTGCGAAGCTCATGGTTGTCGACGAAGTTTCGAAGCCACCTGTAAAGAATATCGCGGCTTGGGCGACCAAGTTATCACCGTCGAATTCTGAAAATTGTTTAAGTTTTTGTAATTTTTACTTTTTTCCGAACATTACATCTTTGAACAAGTTCCGAAGGTTGATACAAAGGTAATAAAAATAATTCTGAAGATCTGGTGATATATTTTAACTTAGTCGCATTCGTTGTAACTTTACCGAAAATTTTTTTATCCTCCTCGGTCTGATTGTGTTTAAGTTCGATCATCAGGTCGATGAGATCGTTTCGCTTCGCTCCCGATTTCTCACGGCTGATTATCGTGTTCCAGAAAGCCTGTCGCAGAAATTCTGAGCTTTTTTTAGTGAAGAACTTGAAACCCATAGGCCTGGCGATCTGGGGAACGAAGAAGATAGATGTCAACTCCATACCGCGCCAGGTATCGAACGTGAAAATTTCCCGTCCATTCGCTCGAAATTCGGCGTCGGGGTTGTTCAAAGAGTTGACTTTGAGACCGTACGCTGTAGTACCAATGATATCGGTCGCAAACTTTGCGGTCAGCTCTTTCAGCTCTATCGTGCCGCCCTTGCCTCGAATAAAAATGCATTAATAATTTCGATGAAAAGCCGTTCGGCGAACATTTTCTTGTTTAAAAATTTATTCCGAAATTCCAGCTACCTTTTAGATCGAGCGAGTCCAGATGATTTTCGAGATCCACACCGACTTCGATCATCAATTCGAACATCTTCTTGAGCTTGCCCGACGTGAAGACCGGCGTAAGTTTCGATCTTAACAATTTCCACGCGGGATTTTTCACCATTAAGAGATTCGCACTACCGAGAACGTCGTCGGAGCTCGTAGACGAGTATCTGTTCGCGAAATAGTTAAAGTCACGAACAAGAATATTCTTAATGAATTCGGGATCGCGCACCAGTAAGAACGGTCTGTCGAACACGTAGAAACCGACGTATGGCAGATTCGGGAATTGATCGTACATGTCCTTTAGTAGGTCACCGGGTGATCTCTTCATCATTATGCAATCGCCGAAGTTTCCGGTGAAAGGTGTCGGCGATATCTCCACTACACCGCGTTTCTTCCAGTAAAGAAACTTTCGCGTCATGTACATGTACGCCCCGACGATAGCGGCTACCATGAGGATCATGCCGTCGAGGCCCCAGTAACTCGTTAGAAGAGCCATAATTTAACCGAAATCTGTGATACCGAATGATCACTTCAATTATCGATTTAAATCGGATCACGAGAGATGAGCTGCTCAGCCAAGCTCGCTGCTGCGTTACGGAATTACCGGTTACTGGTGACGGTAACTGATCGATATCTGAGTAAAATAAGAGTGGTTCGATTTTCACCGTTCCCCACTTGACTGTCCCCATCGACTGAGCATGCACTCGTCGTCGCCTCTTGATATCTAACGAGATCGCGGAGTGGGAAAATTAAATACCCCATCATCGTCGTTGTTGGCACTGCTACGATTACATCGACGACCCAACGTCAAAAGTTCGTACGGTATAATTGTGAACGTAGTCTATAACTTGGCTTTGAGATATGATCGTCTCTCTTGATCCTCCTGGTGTCAGACCATCGGTGCAACGATACGCGTCTGTACAATGCTGGCGCTATGCGTGTCTCCGACTTGATGTCGGTAAAGCTATTGCGATGTTTCTCGGTACGGCGCAACGGTCTTAGCAATCTTGCGTAATTACTATTGTCACCGATCACAGTTAATGGCTAATGAATATGTACGCCCATGTGCGATACCTTGAAGATTCTTCCACAAGACACTCTGTCTTGCGTGGTCAATTCGTGAATAGAAGATGCTGCGATTTTTACTCAAGTTCAATGGCACCACGTTTAACCTTTTTTGTTTTTGTTTTATTGTCCTACAAAAATGTTCCGATACAAATAGCTTATCATGTAGATCACATTGAATAATATACAAATTTTTACATGCGCCGCCACTTTACACACACAGTTCGACGAATTATCGAGCCTCCACGGTTCTTGCGGTTTTAGTCAACAGTCTGTCAACCAGCTTGAGTTGTAATCTTCCGAATGTTCAGAAACAGACCGCCGTCGGGCGCGGTGAGCAATGATTTAGGATTCAACTTCATCGGAATCAGGGTTTCCTTGCACGGTGACAATTCGTAGGACTTTATGATCTTAATAAGTCCGAGTTTCGTTTGCAGCAGTCCTAATCTTAGACCTGCAAAAAACGATGAGATGAAAAGAATAAGAATAACAAAACAAAAACGATCATTATGATTCTACGGTATTGAGAAAAAAATGGATTAATAGTTCTATACCGATGCAAACGTGAGGTCCATCTCCGAAAGGCATGTAGGTGAAGGGCTTACGGTTCCTCTTGTTTTCCTCGGTAAATCTTTCCGGATCGAAGACTTCCGGATTCGGATAGTATTCCGGATCGTAGTGCAGTCCAAGCATCGGAATGTATATAGGCAAACCCTTTTCGAGGACGAGATTCGATTCGGGCACCTTGTATTCGGCGGTCGTCATGCGATCCAAGAAGGGAAGCGGTGGATACTTTCGGAGTGTCTCAGATACGACCATGTCCATGTAGGGCAGTGTCATCACCTGGAGAACGGGCGATTAACAAAACTGCTATCTTGAAATTTGCGATATCACTGCAATACTGTACACCGACCATGTCGTACGTTAGCTTTCCACCACTGGCCTCCAGGGCATCTCTGATCTCTGTCCGCAATTTCGTCTGAATTTCGGGCGCAAGGGCGAGCTCGTACATTGTGAAACTCAGGACTGTGGAGGAGGTCTCGAAACCGCCGGTGAAGAATACTGCGGCTTGGGCGACCAAGTTGTCGCCGTCGAATTCTGCAACGATGAATTTTAAGAACATTTAAGATATGCACCATAACATTTTTTTCCCCCCGACTACGTTAAACAGGCCCTATTTCATGTCTGTAACGGGGGTGGAAAGTCGCCGATTCTTGACCAGCGGTAGGAAAATTAATTTAGCGGGAGGAAAAGTGATTAATTTTGGGGAGGAAAAGTGATTTATCGGGAGGAAAAGTTCACTTTTCCTCCCGCTAAATTACTTTTCGTCCCGCTCGTCAAGTGTCGGCCACTTCCATTCCCTTTCCATTCCCTTTCCATTCCCGGTCCAGGCATAAAAATATGGCCACTTTTTAGCATAGTCGGGAAAAAATAGCGTATGTCACTCGGGAGGAAGTGCCTTTTGTCCCGACTGCGCTAAAATAACCACATTCCTTGCGTGCAATACGGGCGGAAAATAGCCTATTATTGACCCATGATAATTATTAACATGTGCTCATGCGCGGTACAATTTCATTACTCCCTAGGGAGTAATAGGGCTCATTACTCCCGCTGGAAGCTCTATTACTCCCGGGGGAGTAATGGTGATTGGCGAAGATGACGATTTTGCGACGCAAGAAATGTGGTTATTTTAACGAAATCGGAAAAAAAATATCGTATGCCACAAGGGAGGAAGTGCATTTTCACCTCGTGTGAATTTCTGCCCCCGCTTCGCTCGGGCATCAAATTTCACACTCGGTGAGAAGACGCACTTTCCTCCCTTGTAACATAATATACTATTTTTTATCACCACCGATGATAATGATTTTCATGGCATGATTTTCTTCCTGCACCTTACCGAAAATGCTCTTATCAGGACTGTCGGCTTGAGTCCTCTTCAATTCGATGAGCAGGTCGACGAGATCGTTTCGCTTCACACCCGACTTCTCTCGCTGCACTATTGTCTCCCAGAATACCTCGCGCAAGAACTTGGTGTTCTTGTTCGAGAAAAATTTTAATCCCAGAGGCTTTGCGACTTGCGGAGCGAAGAACAGCGAAGTCATCTCCATGCTTCGCCACATGTCGAATTGAAAGATTTCCCGGCCGCACTTGCGGAACTCGGCGTCCGGATTGTTCAGCGAATTGACTTTCAGACCGTAGGCCGTCGTGCCGATGAGATCCGTCGTGAATTTTGCGCACAACTCTTTCATCTCCAGAGTCCGCCCGTTGCCTTCAACAAAATTTACGAATAGTTACGATGGACCTCAATTAACCACAACAGACCGATTTTTACTTATTTTTTAAACAATTTTTCCAACTACAAAAACTTAGCTACCTTTCAGATCGAGAGAGTCGAGGTGAGTGTCGAGATCGTCACCGACCTCGAGCATAAGTTCGAACATCTTCTTCAGCTTGCCCGACGTGAATATCGGTGTGAGCTTCGTTCTGAGAATTTTCCAAGCGGGATTCTTCACCATGAACAGATTGGCCTTGCCGAGATTGTCGTCCGGACTCGCGGCCGCGTATCTGTCAGCGAAGTAACTGAAATCCCGAACGAGAATGTTCTTTATGAGTCCGAGGTCGCGAACCAGGATGAACGGTCTGTCGAATATGTAGAATCCTATGTAGGGCAGACCCGCGGCCCGATTGTAGAGGTTCCTGACGAATTCGCCCGGCGACATCTTCATCAGTAGGCAATCGGCGAAATTTCCGGTAAACGGTGTCGGCGATAATTCCTCGACACCGAGTTTCTTCCAGTATAGGAATTTACGGGTCATGTACATGTAGAATCCGACGATCGAGGCGATCACGAAGATCATACCGTCGAGTCCCCAGTATCCCGTTAAAATTGCCATGGTTCAACCGAAATCGCCGTTAATTCCAACGCTGCAGGTCACCGATCTTAATTCGCGCTGAAAGCGCGAGTTCTATTTAATCCGATTATCACCCGCGAACTAACTTATTTTATCTGACATGCACTTCCATTTATAACATCCATCCGGTCGACCTCGAGCCCCACTTTGCCGGCGGACAACTCCGTCATAACAACATCACTTGTGACGGAATAATGCAGATTTTTAAAAATGTGTACCTTATTACATAAGTTATCGCTCGGAGCGGATTTTGCGCCGACTCGCGAGGTTACTTTTGTTATGTTAATGAGAAGACGCATATGTCTTGCTGCGTTGCCGAGAGTGACAATGAGATTCAAAACTATAATCACGTGGTCGTGGCGTTTCAGTTTCGCCATCGTAGTTTTCCGCGCGGATATTATTTCCTAAATGAGCTACTCCGATGTGAGATGAAGTGAATAGCACATACGACGCTAAATTGATGTTCGTGACAGGGAACCGATTTATGCATCCGGTAGAATAAATGCACCGTAACGCCGTAATTTCGACCTGCGACGATCTTTTGTGATGGACCAAGGGAATTCTCGACGAAAACTCCACAAACCTAAGCTCTGCCGAGCTGTCGCCGAATATCGAGTCGTGTAGGACAAACTACGCTGGGGAAAAAAAATTGGTTGGATTAACGAAAAGTCGCGGTGACATACGTTCAAAGCTGTTATTTATTTGGTACAAATAAAGCATTGTTTTGTTAAACCATTATTTGCTTCAATTTATTCAACATTTTTCGACCGAAATAAACATTTTTGTTGTACCAACCGATTACACCTTTGAACGTATGTCACCGCGCATTTTCTTAATACAATCATTTCTTTTCCTCAGTGTAACACACCTTTGAAAGAACATGGGTAGACCGGGGGAAAATGGGTACCCTGAAATTTGGTACCAGGACATTTTCGGAAAAAATTATTGGAACACTGAGAGCATGAGGTAAAATGGGAATTCTGGACATATTGCTCGTATGGGGTGCATAATGTGGTACCTCGTGAATCGGCCAGAATTATAAACGTCAGTATGCGCCGTCACGGTGATTTTCTTCGGATACTTGGAATTGCTGTTTTACTAATAAAAATGTTGTTTATAAACAGCCAACTCATAACTTCAAAGTCATTCCAGTCATGCTTTTATTTCTTAGTGCTTTCCTTCGGTTCTTCCTGAATCGCTGTGATTCTAGTGTTGCAATGCACAAGATTAGATTAGAGACAATAGACAGAAGACATATGTGATAAATAGACATGGATTCTTCACTAATAATTCTACAAGGTCTTTCGCTGAGAAAAGACAAAAGCGCCGCCATAAATCCGATGTATTCGGAATAAAAGATAGCTTCTTCTATGAAGAAGCAAAATGTTGATTTGTCGGTATGGTCATCGTTCTTGACGTATTACGATTATCTACACTGTAACGTCGAAACTAGTAAATAATCTGTTATTGATTATGATAAAACTACTCATAAGTATATTGAATTACTTATCTCCCGACAAGAATATCTGCCTCGTGTTGACCGAGTGAGACGCCGCTATATGTCGACCTCGTAAAAATGTGAATGACGCTGCATGTTTCAGCAGATATGACAAATGAACTTTTCTGCATCTTCTACGATTCGAACGTGTGCGTTTATCGACGTATCCGAAGCCGCGTATGCATATGGTGTGATAAAAGGAGAAAGGGCATATGTTCTATGCATATATGGAGCATTTCACGTCGAATCAGCAGCCCATGTCGATTCTCTCATATTGCTTTGTCATCGAAAAAACTATGTTTTCGAAAAAAAAAAAAAAATCGATATTGTAGTGTCAGAGTACTTAAATAGTCTGAAACATTGAGAAATGACATTTTTAGCTGGCGTCCGGATGTATGTGTATGCGTGTGTGTGTTTATCAGACTTTTTCAGTATGATGTTGATATCGACACGTGAGGGTCTCGGGATTTTTTTTCGGATCCTTCTACGTCACCAGTGAAATAAAAAATTTCAATTCCAAAAAGCCAATTCCGAACACGCCTTTTTTAAAATCTGAAAAAATGCATACTGATTCTATGATTTAAATATGATTTTTAAACACCCCGCGATAATCGGATCTCAATATTTACTTTTTTCGCAAGTTCTTAGATTTTTCATATCATAATTGGAATTTTTATTTTTTATTCGGTCATAACATTTTCAAATATCAATGGAGCAATGGATCTCAAATATCAATTTTTCTGAAGTAAAAAATACCAGAAGTCCCGATATCAATAGATATCATTTTAAAAAATTCACAGATTACCCAAGCAAAAACGTGAAAAATCATGCATCGAAAAAATCAGTGTGAATTTTTTCAGATTTTTTAATGCCCCATATACAGATAACAAGTTCTTATAATGTTAGGCATGCGATATATGTATAGACATGTAATCGTATCAATTATCAGAACAGCTACGCGCATGTGTATTGGCAATGTAGACTGCGAAATACCGCAACGTTAGAAGCATTGACGATAATTGATAAATCTACCATCAAACCGTATTAAAGTATTAATCCGACGATAAAGCGTCAGTTCATTAAATTACACATTCGTAGAATTAGTAATGTCGTAACCTGACCACCGTAATACATGCAAATTGGCGCTACTTATATTTCTAATAGCAAACGACATGCAAATGACTCTTCGAACTTGAAAAATACTCTCGTCATCGTCTTCTACGCATCAAATAAATCTCGCATGGCAAAATTATTGAAAAATGACTTCCCGTTCGACCCTGGAAAAATATGAATATCATTTTTAATTTTTTCCAATGGAAGCGAATAATTTGATGCATTTTTCAATCGCCATCAGTTGCGGCCCAAAGTCAAACGGGGCAATGATCATTGTCGAAAGGAGTCTTTGTTTTTTTTTTTATTCGCCGTGCAGCTGAAGTTTGGTATTAATTGCTGCCAGCTTCAGCCTCACGCAATATCCAGCCACGGCACGAATTACGCGATAACCCTTCCACGTATTTGTATTTGTTATACGAAACTTCTTCAGGTAGGTTTGTTATACGGACTTCTTCAGGTACACTGAGAAAAAATAACGCAGTAAAAGCAACAATACTGACTTTACACCATAAAAAATAGTTTCCATAGGGGGAACGTTTACATTTTATAGTTATGACAGTGTCAGAAAATCATGGTTGCAACAATAATTATAATTTAACCAATTGAATATATACTATCAAAAACTATTTATATAGACGTTCCCCCTGGGAACTACTGGTAGGGTAAACGTGGGGAATATGGCTCGGTCCATATATCATTGATTTACGTGTTAATCGAGGTGGGCCATATTCACCACTTTTACCCTATAGTAGAAAATACTATCCTTTTTCTCAGTGTAGGAGGATTAGAGGGAACTTTGTAATTGATTGATCGATTATATTCTTCGCCAAGGCGTCTTCGATTTTGACCGACGGTCAAAATCGGCAATGTAGTTTTTCCGGACTATCTCCAGGCGTATATGGTGTTATTTACATTACTGGTCGCCAGTAATCCAGACACCGTTTTAGCAGAGACGTTCAGTTGTCGGTCGGTAACGTGAAGAATCGAATAGATTGAAGGGGGATAAAGAAGATGCGTCTGTGGCCTGTAGGTTGAAGCCTCCACCGGTAGATGGCGCGAAGGTTCTTGGGATTTAAGGCCATCCGAAGAGCCGCGAAAGTATCTCCAGACGTATTTTTCATCCGCAGAATATTAAGTGAAAGGGACAGTGGAGCGGCAGTATAAGCAGCTATCAGATGAGCATCAAATTAAAAACTTAATATTTATAGTAAATAATAATAATAAATCATTTATGCAGAGCCTTTTGTGATTTGTCGCCAACAGTTGATATAAGAGATTCTCGGGCAAGACGGACTATTACTATCAATTTTCCGCGAGACACCAAAGAAAAAAACTCATCCCAAACGGAGGACACTGGTCCGTTTTTCCCCGCTTTCCTCTAAGCATTTCTGTTCTATTTTTAGATGACATGTTTCGAAATTTGTCCATAATTTTCAATCAATATTTCCAATATATTCCTATTTCTTAAAAACTCCCTAAGACTTTCGATTCGCTACAACCCCGTCGCTAGCTGACGGTTTCTATTCCGAGATCCTCAAACGACCACAGGCGCCACCACAAAGGATCTAGGTCGATCGTTCTATGAATCAGGCATGAAGGCGTTAGCGAATAATTTCCCAAGCGATTATATCTAATAATACCTATAATCGTCGAACGGGCCTCGAGAGCATAGCGAAGATGCTGCTTTGAGGGTCCTCTCGCTTCCGCGCAACCCTCTCGAAAACACATTTCAGCGCAGACCAAACACGTACAACACACATCGCACACTTCCGCCGCTCATCCAATTTCTTCTCTAATCTCCTTAAATCGCTCCCAAAATCATCCAACGATGTTTAATTCATGGATATTCTGTTGAAGAATGAATTCTTCAGGAACTAAATAAGTATAATCGCACGTGGTAGCGATAAGGCGACGTGAAACCTGGTGCCTCCGGCTCGACCAGGTCTCGGTTGGTAACAAAAACTGTAAGCTATATATATATATATATTTTTTTTCATGGATCCCAAACTTCAAAATCAAATTGTTAATTACGGCCCGACTGTTCGATGAAGAGGCTAATAATTTGAGTCTAGTCCAAAGTGTCGAAGACCCTTAAAGAAAGTGGATTACAGTTTTCCTTACCGATCGAGTGTGTTTCACATGGTCTTAGCAGATGCGTGTCTACTTCCAGAAATAAGTGTCACGATTAGAGCTTAAACATGTCTGGAGAAACATATCTGCTCAGGTATATGCAGGCTGAAATCTTCTCCCTCCGGCTTCATCTGATCTCGGTTGGTAACAAAAACTGTAATATATACATTTTTTTACATGCAAATTGTTAACTACGGCTTGACTGTTCGATAAAAACGCTAATAATTTGAGTTTAGTCCAAAATGTCGAAGACCCTGAAAGAAAGTGGATTACAGTTTTCGTTACCGACAGAGTATGTTTCACATGGTCTTAGCATATGCGTGTCTACCTCCAGACACAAGTGTCACGATTAGAGTTTAAACATGTCTGAAGATGCATATCTGCTCAGATATCTGCCGGCTGAAACGGCCTCCTTCCGGCTCCATCAGATCTCGGTTGGTAACAAAACCTGTAATATATATATATATATATATTTACATGCAAATTGTCAATTACGGCTCGACCGTTCGATGAAAACGCTACTAATTTGAGTTTAGTCCAAAATGTCGAAGACCCTGAAAGAAAGTGGATTACAGTTTTCGTTACCGACAGAGTATGTTTCACATGGTCTTAGCAGATGCGTGTCTACCTCCAGACACAAGTGTCACGATTAGAGTTTAAACATGTCTGAAGAAACATATCTGCTCAGGTATCTGCAGGCTGAAATCTTTTCCCTCCGGCTCCATCAGATCTCGGATGGTAACAAAAACTGTAATATATATATATATATATTTTACGTGCAAATTGTTAACTATGGCTCGACTGTTCGATGAAAACGCTAATAATTTGAGTTTAGTCCAAAATGTCGAAGACCCTTAAAGAAAGTGGATTACAGTTTTCCTTACCGACCGAGTATGTCTCACATGGTCTTAGCAGATGCGTGTCTACCTCCAGACACAAGTGTCACGATAAGAGCTTAAACATGTCTGAAGAGGCATATCTGCTCAGGTGAATTCAGCCCGACGCTTTCCCAGCGCAACGGGTACACGGAGTTTGGATTCTGAAAGCGGGATACGATAATTACCTTAATAGAGCAAAATGGTCGTCGGTTAGGTAACCATGCGAAGAGGGAGTAAGCTGCAACGGCACACGATTTTGATAGCTAATTGCGTGTATCGGAGGGTTCGCCCTTTCGGTATCTCCTCTGATTCCTCCGGCTGAAAGCTAGAGCGGTAGCTGTCGCGAGGGTAAAGAGAGGCCTCCTCTCGTTGGCTGTGGTGGCAACGCGAACGGAGGAGGATGAGACGAGGCGAGAAGGAAGGAAGGAAGTATAACGCACGGTGACAAGAGGGAAAGAGAGAGATGAGCGAGGCGAGCGAGGGACCCTTCTCAAACTCGGTCAACCGAGGCTGCAGAGCCTCATCGTCCTTACGGCTTTGATTCTCTCGTCCACGCGGATGCCCCGAATGCCTAGCGGATAGAAGGATATACAGGCAGCGTGAGAGGAAGATAAAAAAAAATAGTAGTAGCCCTTCGAGCACCTTCCAGGCAACTGAACTAAATTATCGTGTAACGAAAGGGGAGGAGTGAGACACACGGACGGTGGAAAAAAAAAGAGAACGATGGACAGAGCGAAAGAGCTGTTGGCTGAAAGTTCGGTCAGAGGAGGCGAATGGTCGTGCGGCAAGAAGTTCGCGAACTAGCTTTCGATTTGAATTTGAAAAGGGGCGGACCCGCTGGCGAATTCTTCGTAGAATTATAGGCATCCCGCGCGGCTTCTTCTTCTTCTTCTTTTTTTTTTTTTTTTTTTCTTCGCAACCCGGAAGAGAGGCGCTCGCGCGTTCGAAAGCCTGGCAGCTTCGACGGAAGACAGTGCCTCAGTGGCCGAAACCGTTTGCGATGGGAAGACCGGACTTCTGCCATTTTCCTTGGCCGTCCTCGACTGCCTGCACGGTTTTCCCGATCAGTTTCGTCTTGTGTAGTTCATCTTACTGCCGTTCGATTGTATGACTGATATTTTCGAAATTATTGCCCAGGAATATGCCGCATTATTAAGGAGAAAATTTAACATACGAGTCTGGTGGCACCCAGAAAAAAGTTTATTCCAATCAAAGAAAATTTATTAGGTCGGAAGAAAAATGTTTATTTGGTTCATAACCTAATAGAGAATTTACTAAATTGTAATATATTTATTTGTTTGATAGTATTATTATTTTTATTGACGTGTTCACGACGTTATGATGCGCGTTGCCGGATAATAGCCGTGTTTTGACTTGGTGCCAAATATATAATTTCTTTGGCGCTTCGTATAAATTTTTATAGTCACTTCGAATAAATTTTTTGACTGAAAGTAAAGAAACGCCGTTATTTGAATCTAATAAAGATTTTGTTAAGGCAACGAAACATTTTTTTTTATCTTAATAAACGTCATTTGAAGATCGAAATTTATTTGATTTGAATAAATCTTTTTTCTGGGTGTGAGCCCGGACTTTTAGCTTCTACATTAGCCTACAATTACACCGCGTGTAACTACGCGGCCTGTCTCACTATCTGTTTTCAACTTGGCGTCGAGACTATCGTGTCTCTTCAATTTTAGTCTACCATTCAATTTTAGCCTGTAATTGGTATACTGTTTGCCCCATTAGCATGGCACATCGATGTGTCGCTTATTAATTACACTACGCAGAAGTTGGAAAATATTAATTTTTTGCCAAGTAATACCTTGATTAAGACATGCGGTTCTATGGAGAGTAAAAAACTTTTTTAGACGGAGTTGCAAAGGTAAAATAAATTTTTTTAAAAAACCGATTTTTCTAAACAAATTTTATTTCATCGTCTCGGGTTAAAAAATCGATCTGTTGCTTATCGATTACGCTACGAAGAAGCTGGAAAATAATTTGATTGCCAAGTAATACATTGATTAAGACGTGCGATTCTATAGAGAGTAAAAACACTGTTTAGACGGAGGTGCAAAGATAAAATAAAAAATTTAAAAAAACCGACTTTTCTAAACAAAATGTATTTCATCGTCTCGGGTAAAAAAATCACTTTCTTGCGATAAGTATCCGAAAAAAAATCGTTTATATACACGAAGTGATGAAATAAATTCTCAACGGTATTCGCCTGTGCACATGCTCGACGTGCATGAACGTTACGAGCTCCGAACTCGAGAACTTCGTTGAACATTTACCCGACCCTCCACCCAGTGGCAACGATTTCGCCGGGTCCGAGAGCACACATGCCTCTCTGCGCTGCACAGAGTGAAAGAAATAAAACTCGGACGGCGAATGTGAGAAAAGATCACGAAGGCATCGTAGCGAAGTCCAACCGTGGTTTGCACGTACTAAAAAGTTCCCCGTCCGGCAACATGTATCTAATTTCTTATTGTCCGATTTCATAGCCATCCTCTCGTGTGTCCCGCGTCCTTCATTATATATCTTTCGTTTTTCTTTCTTGCGATCATACGCGTACACCGTAACGTCGGTATTATTCGCGTCTCGGACCTTTCGGTAAGGGAGGGACGATCGGTGGAGGCAGAAATGACCGACGCACACGAGCGCGTTTCTTCCAACGAAGTCCGACCGTTCTTCGTTCGCCCCTCGGGGTTGCCGGTCTGTCCGAAAGGGTTGTCCCATCGAGAATTTATAAGAGAAAATACAAGCAATAAAGTTCGCCCCACAGTCGCATGTACGGTGCGAGGTAAGTTACGCGTACGCTTCGCCCTTTCGCGAATCCACGCGAGGAACAATAAATTTCGGCCTCTTCCATGCGATGGTCATGCGCCCGTTTTCCGACGGTCGCGCGCTCGCCGGTGTCGCGATTTAAATATCGCCTCGATTTAAATATTATCCTTGTAAAGGGGTGAGTTTAATGCATTTATAATTGTATACGGGGGGCGGGCCCGGGGTCATCGGTCGGACATCACTGACCCTCAGGATGACCCGGTCACTCTCCGTCGTAACCCCACCGGCCGGTCTCGAGCCCCGATGCGGAACGAACCGTCCCGGGACCGGAGTTGACCGCCGAATCCAGAGCATCGGGCACGGGCCTCACCGGTTTCGCCCTCGAGCCTCGGTACACAGACTCTATACGCTTCCGGTGTGCACTTCACCGACACCGAATCGCTCGGGTCGGCCCTCGTGATCGGCGCCGATTTTTTTTTCTCTCTCTGCGTCACCCCTTCAATTCGCCGGCGTGTCCGATTAGTGACGATAGAGTTGTTTCCCTTCGGCAATCCGTTTTCTTACAACGATTCTATTCGGGGGGGGGGGGGGGGGGGGGAGGGGGGTGACGACCTGCAGCAGGTTTTTTAATTCTCACGGAAAGATCGGTGAATGTTAAATTATTTTATGTCAATGTTATTTTTTTTAACCCTTTTAAACATACATTTTTCCTTACATATGATTCACTAAATTTGGTATTTGCTGTAGTGGAACCACGGTTTTGAATTTCTGAATTTTTAGTTCAGGTTCGGATTCAGCGGTCCGTAATTGAAACTGAATGTGACTCAAAGAAACTGTTTAGCAAAGTTTGTCTAGAGATTTTTTTTGATGATTCATTTTTTTTGTTGCGCACAGTCACGTGATAACTGTGAAACGCATAATGAAACGCTCTCGTCTTTTTGCCGTAGCGGACAATTGGCAGTTTAAAATACTCTTAAGTATGAAGTTTTAAATACATCGGCTGGTTATTAATGCAATTTTTCTGAATTCAAAGAGGTGTCTCACCTGTGATACACTGTGTTTCAAAGGGTTAAACAGTTATGTCACTTTTCGAAACACTATAGTGACTTTCAAAAAAATGTACCCAGTAAAAAATAATTTCGTAAAATTAGAGTACGAAATTTCGTAAAAATAATTTTGTTAAATAAGCGACAAACTCATCTGTTAAGGTTTAAAAATACAAACCTGTCCTTTTATTTCCCGTGTCATTAACAATTTTAGTTTGTCCTTTTGTTCGAAAAACTACAACCAGATCGTGGGATCGAAAAATTATAAAATAAAAAATTGTGGACCTTTGCGGACAATAAGTTGTTCCAAAAAGTACAAACTTCTTTTACTGTCTATGCCTGCGAAAATTTAATTGACAGGCATGAAAGCTCTTTTCTTACGTGCGAAATACATTTACCAACGTATGATCAATTTTATAATTTTTTTGAACGAGAAGATTCTCAAGAGCTCCCTTTCGTCGCTCCCGGCTCGATCGTTGAGAACAGTCCAAGCGTTTTTAATTCACCGAGACGTTGCAATATAACGGTTACTCTGGTAAATTGAAACGGCAGACCTTCGGGGGTTCGAGGTTCTTCCTCGCAGCGGTGGTTCGTTTCACCGTCGGACCCTTCTAATTGTTTGGGAGGCCACGACGCCGCGGACCGCGGTCATATCGCATATTTCATAGATCAGATACGAATTCGCAACGTCCGTCCGTGCGAGCCGCGGGCCCATGGCGGGCACAATTGTGCATCGCCATCGACTTTCTTCATCCCCGAGACGCGACCATTGCAACCCTTTCCTTTATCCCGCGGAGAGTCGCGTTGCTTTTCGCGCGGGCCACTTCATCACGCTGCACATTCTACCCTCACCGTTCTTGCATCTGATATTTATTGTATGCTCATACACACCGCGTATAATGGGCATAAATATCTGTGTACAAGTATATTTCGGGCGCCTTGCCGGACGCCATTGTTCTTCGAATTTATGCTGAATGGGTACGATAGGGAGGGCCGGGGAGGGAGAGGATTAATTTATGCCAAAGACGGAGCACGGCTTTCTCGTGGGCATACATCACGCTTGAATAATGGTGTCCACCGCACTAAATCCTCTACTGAGCTAATTGAATTATTGCCGAATCCACGAACCGGCGAACGCGCGCGGCTCCTAAATATCATCACCCGTTCCTACGCCGGTGACCTAAACGATCGGCGAACTATAGACGGAACGCGGGAATATTACTTTCTCGTAGAATGTTTCGTTTTTTTTTTTTTCGTCGGCCTCGTCGGTATCCTCTTTGTCGTTCACCGCGGTACGGTCTCGTAAACTAGCCTAACATAGTTAGGACACGTACACGGCGGGATTGACGGTGGCAGTCAATGGCAGACCACCAGTGATCGGCATATCGGATGTCCCAGACGGAGAGAGAAAAAGGCATGCCAATGACTGCTGACCCGCCATTTCTTAGAGTGTTTATCACTGTGGGCTGAATGTTAAAGAACACGCGACGGTATGAGAGATCTTTCCACGAATTCGGTTGGGCAATGAAGATCGATCTTGTTCCTCCCCGGGCCCGGTTTCTTTCGGATTCCGAAGACTCGGGATCGTGTTGTTGAGATTTGAGGATCCTGCGATATCGGCTGGAAGTTACGGTTATCGTGGCGAAGAGAGGGATAAAGGGATCTTGCATTGTAATGAGGAATGACCGAGCTGTGCCAAGGAAACTGCAGACAGGAATGAATTGGTCCAACCAGTGATTTCTTTTCCAGTTGACCGGTGCACTGAGAAAAAGGATAGTATTTCTCACTATATCGAATAGTTCCCAGGGGGAACGTCTACATAGATAGTTTCTTACAGTGCATATTCAATTGGTCAAATCATAATTGTGGTTGCAATGATGATTTTTTGTCATAGTCGTAACTATAAAATATAGACGTTCCCCATGGGAACTATTTTTTATGGTAAAAAGTCGGTATTGTTGCTTTTACTATGTCATTTTTTCTCAGTGTGGAGGTGGTGAGTAAGATTCGACGTTTGATGAGACGCAACGTTCCAAGTTTTGTCGCTGCCAGTTCAACTTTTGCGTAGCCATTCCTAAGTCCAAAATGCCATATTGGCCTTACTTACGGATGGAAATGCACCTGGCAGTCCTCCATCTGCCAATGCGCACACTGAGGAAAAGGATAGTATTTCCTACTATAACCAATAGTGTCCAGGGGGAACTTTTATATAGATAGTTCCTGTTGGTATATATTCAATTGGTTAAATTATAATTATGGTTGTCATGATTTTTT
This sequence comes from Ichneumon xanthorius, assembly GCA_917499995.1. Taxonomy (NCBI): domain Eukaryota; kingdom Metazoa; phylum Arthropoda; class Insecta; order Hymenoptera; family Ichneumonidae; genus Ichneumon; species Ichneumon xanthorius. The sequence continues at coordinate 9,180,676 of OU824205.1, read as the reverse complement.
GTCATTATCAAGGAAACTGCAGACAGGAATGGATTGGTCCAACCAGTGATTTCTTTTACCAGTTGACCGGTGGAGGCGCTGAGTAAGATTCGAGGTTTGATGAGACGCAACGTTCCAAGTTTTGTCGCTGCCAGTTCAACTTTTGCGTAGCCATTCCTAAGTCCAAAATGCCATATTGCCTTACGAATGGAAATGCACCTGGCAGTCCTCCATCTGCCAATGCGCAGACTGAGAAAAAGGATAGTATTTCCTACTATAACCAATAGTGTCCAGGGGGAACGTTTATATAGACAGTTCCTATTGGTATATATTCAATTGGTTAAATTATAATTATGGTTGTCATGATTTTTTGTCATTGTCGGAACTATAAAATGTAGACGTTCCGCTCGGGAACTATTTTTTACGGTATAAAGTCAGTATTGTTGCTTTGCCTATGTAATTTTTTCTCAGTGCACTCCTTCGTCACGAGGATGAAGAAGTTTTGAGGATTTTCGAAGAAACTCTCCTCCGTGGTCAACTCAAAGACGCTGACGCGTTTGAGGTGAAGAATCGAGCGGACAAGCGATCAAGAAGCCAATGTCCGAATGCTCCGCGAAGGCGCCCGTTGAGCCTTCTTCGTTCTCTTCATCCACAAGGCTGTGAAACGCCGGCGGGTAAAACACATCGCACTGGAACAGTGTATAATACAGTGTTATACCGAGCCTGTTGGAAACGTTATTAACAGCCAACAACGGATGACAGCATGATCGGGGTCACTCTTGCCGCGTATGGTGTGCTTGGCCCTCGGACTCTTGGGTAACCCTCGAGCGGTGTCCCGTCCTTTTCTGCGGACGACCCGAATTAATATTCAAATCTGTATCAACCGCGTGCGGGACCGGCCTATATTCTATGCCCCACTGCTGTACTATGTATGTGTATCATTCCGTGTGCTCGCGACGGAGTTCGCCCGACAGGCTGAGGGCGCCTCGAAGCTGGCCGTTGTCCGATCTTCCAACGGACTTCGCGCGTCCGTTTTTCACCTTCCTCTTTTTCTTCCTCAGCTTCTTCTCCGCCGATGGAAAGTGTTACAATGATACGTAACTCGCGGTCCGCAACCGACCCATTGTCGACCGACCCGGAGAACCTGGTCACTGTCCTCTCGTCGACGATGTACCTGCAGCAACCGACCCGGGGATCTCGCGATTCCCAGCTGACGATTCGCGGAACCTTCGCCCCTCCCGAAAATTTCGCGGCTCCGAGCGTTCTCCGAGTGGACGTGAATCGTGCGTGAACGAAATTTCGGGGGTTTTTTTCGCCCCCGGCGACTGCGGACGGTTGGCGCACTGAGATGCGTCCCATTGGACATCGTCACTCGTAACATCCCTTTTGCAACCGACGATGACGAGGATTCATACTCGCGATTGCCACGCCGTTGACCTGATTATTGTCGGTTTGCAACCAGGTGGACACTGGTTTTTTTTTTTTTTTTTACTAATCTACTCTTACTAATCTAGATGTAGGTAGGTTCGAGCTGGAGGTATGGAAGCTTGGTAGAACGGCAGTGACGCCATACCGGAAATACGTCACCTCCGGTCCGGAAATCTCATTTTTCTACGGAATGTGACGTGTTTCTGGGATGACGTCATTTCCGGTTAAAAAATCTCATTCTTCGACCGGAAGCGACGTCACACCGGACATACGTCAATGCCGCTCGAAAAATGAGATATTTTCAAACCGGACGTTACGTACTTCCGGTAAGTCTCTGGAAATGCAAATCCCATGGTCCTTAGTGAGGGCACGCTAATGTTTTATAAATGAAAGGATTATTGGTGCAATGTCGAAGGCGTCGACTTACGTGTCTGCAATTTTTGCAATTGACAATTACACTTCATTTTCGACTTCACATGTGCTCGCTTTTCTCCCGACACTTGCACACATGGGTCGTTCGTTCACCGGCCGGAACCTCGCCCGTTTCATATCATCCCCTTGGCACTGACACCGAGTCCGTTACGAATGCTCCAGAATTCCGAATTTCCACGCTCCTCGTGGCGGGTCGCGACATACGATCCCCAGGCAATATGTCGTCGCGCCAAGCCGACAGAAGAGCAGTTTGCTTTAAGCAGCAAAAATATAAAAAAAAAAGAAAGAAACCTCAATGGAAAAAAAATAATGGGGGAATGTTATAGGTAAAAAAACGACCGTACAGATTCCCGCTAGTAAATATAGCGGCCTTTGCTCCATTTATGGTCAAATTGCGGACAAATGACCGCTCGTCTCTCTATGCGCACTCGATATTTCTATAAGGGCGAACGAGAGTCGCGAGAGAACAAAAAATCGCCCCTGCGCTAAACCGAGGCGCTAGAAAAAGTGCGAAATAAAAGCGTCGATTCGAGCGCAACAGAAGTCAGGTTACAATCCGAGGTGAGGATACGGCGGAGGGATGGACCGAATGAGAGTCGGAATATGTGCAGAAAAAAAGGCGCACCGCTGCATTGTCACGACGAATGGGAATAGTGAATGAAATACGATCGGCTTTTAGTAAAATGAGACCAAAATACAGGGTATCCGAGTCTCGCGCTCCCCTCCGCCTCGACATACCCAAGACATTCTGCGGGAAAGTCTCGACGAGGGAAACGCACGTGAAATGACCATTCGCGATGATTTTTTTTTTTTTTTTTCATCGTGGATATTGTGATCGTGCGGTTGCGTTAGAAAAAAAACGAATCTATCATCGCGTGCGAAAAAAAACCAGGCTGTTGGGCGAATCGGTCGATCTTCGGTGCAATGGCATTATTTTTTTTTTCCATCGACAGGCTCGGGTGAAAAATATTTTATTAAATTTATTTAGTTACCCAGCGAGATGTCGGCATGGTTAAAAATTATTCTCCATTGGGCACGCGCTAACAGTGAAAGCAATTGAGGCAGAGACAATTAATATTTTTAAGAATGAAATTAATTTTTACGTTTTTACGTGAGAGCATTTACATAGAACAGTGGTTCTTAACCTCGGGGGCCCACAGGGGGTTCCTCGTGTATTTTGGGGGTCCATGGACCCCAGGTTAAGAACCGCTGATATACAAGCAGATATAAAAAGTAAAAAAGTAAACTTACTTTCTGTAAATAAATAATTATATATAATAATGTTCATCATTTTTCTGACCCCCACTTTTTTTTTGCATTTTTGGGTAGCGTCCGTCTGGGGAACGACGAATATGAGTGCCAGATTCAGAGCACTCTCATGTAAGCATGCGAACGTCCCGAAATCGAATCTCTCCTAAAAAAAGAGGAAAAAGAAAATATCGTCAAGTGTGCTGTTTGCATCGCCAAAAAGATTTGACCAGTGAGAAAAGAGACACGGGAGGTATCATCGGTAATTGTTCCATGGTACGTGTAAAAGCAAATTAAAAATCAATTTGGACCCCATTCTTTTGTTCGGGCGAACTGGCACGCAGCAAATTTAATCCCAGTGACATCTTGAGAATCAAGTGTCCACTCTATAGGGAACTGTACAATTTTTGACTTTTTTTACATTCCATTTCACTACCCTTGTTCTCTTTGCGCGTAGACATCGTTAATTGTCCTGTAGCCAATAAGCTTTGAATCGTCAACTCAATACGTGACGATTCAGAGCACTCTCATGTACGCATGTGAACGTCCCGAAATCGAATCTCTCCTAAAAAAAAGAAGAAAAGAATATATCGTCAAGTGTCAGATACATGGATGTGCGTGTGTGAGCAGCAGAGGAATTTCAGTGAGTTGAGGACGAGAGGGATCTCAAAACAACGGAGTATCGTTATTAAGGACTCAAATATAAAAGGGAGCAGTCGAGACTCAGTCATCGTCGCGAAGGGTTGTATGTTGTAAATGACTGGAGACAAATAAACGTTCCGTTGATTTCATCTAATTATGCTTGAAACCTTATTCATCATATAATTGCTCCACAATCAAGTATTCTATTTTCATCCTCAGAGAGATTTGACCGGCGAGAAAGGATACTCGAGAGGCATCATCGATTATAACCCCTCCAGTATAATAACGCCTCCGGATGCGCTAAGCGTGTCATGGGGATTCTGTCTTTTCGGTCAGCTGATGCGCTCACCGCGTCGCGATCCTATAGCGTTACGGAAAGTGAACCAGATGATCAAAATTACACCGATAAACCAAAATAAAGAAATCTAGCGATCGGGCGCGAAGCGCCCGACCGCTAGTAAATAATAATAATTTGAGAAAGGACTGTTTTTTATGTATCCTGCAAAAAATGAGTAAAAACGGTTCGTTTTGCCCCGCTCACCACTATAAGTCGGAAGGACTACTTCCTTTCAAGCTCTCAATAATTTTGTAGAACATTGAGAAGGTTAATTATTTTTGAAATCTGTCGAAAAAAAAATTCGAAAATAAAGAAACCTAGTAAATCAATGATCGATAGTTGAGACACGCAATCCTATTTTCGCTGATCAATATTTCTAGGGCGACGAAGAATGCTAAAAACAAATTTCAATCCTACTGAATTTACATAGATTTACGTAGACGTTTTGTGGTTTCTTCGTATACCTCTGTGTCAAGAATCTCTTGCTCGATATACTATACCTCCTACTTTACCGTTGTTTCACGTGGGTATCGAATGTCGAACGGTTCCACCGAGATCTCGACGATATTGGGCGCGGAGGGACTCGGTATAGAATCACATTGGGTAGCAGGACTACTGGGCTTCTCAAGGCTCGTTTCGTCAAGACGTTTGAAACGCGAGACGCCATCGCACTTACCGTATAGCGTGTTTCGAGTTCATACGGCAGACACGTATTTAACTGCCAATCCGAGCCGCTATGCTCGAATTCCCATGCCCGAATTCCTTCTCACAGCGAGCACCCATGATCATCGTCATCATCCGATATCTCTTTTCGATTGTACTGCGGCGTTCACGCTAGGAGCATCTTTTGAACGGAAACTCTCAGTCAGTGAAACCCACGTTAGTTAAACGTGCGTGTGTATGTGCGTGCAGCCGATACACAGGATCCAACCTGCGTCTCCTGGCACGGCTGTGCGTGACTATGTCGACCGTGAAGAACGCAGAAACAAAAACTAAATAGCCTTCTCTCGTCGTCGGCCCAACGGCGCATAATTGCAGGGTGCAGCGCCGCTACGCACAACGACGCTACAACTCCTCCGAAACCACCCCTGATGAGCCAGGGGTTCTTCGGTCGGATGGAAAATAAAAAAAAAAAAAGTATACATTTTTCGAAAAAAACTCAAAACTGGGGTTGGAAAAATTAAAAAAATGCATTTTATTCTATCGAGCGGTTGCAATGAAAATTTGTGTTATGAGAGTATACAATTTTATTTTATAATTTTTTCAAGTATCGAAAGAATGTTATGTCGAAGTAAAAAAAAATTGGCTAAATTCTGCAGTTTTCCGAACTTATGAATTTATTATTTTTTTTATTTTTATTTTTTATTTTTTTTATGTATGTGTCGAGAAGACGCCACGAGAAATATTAACTGGTCGCATGAGAACCGCTTTAAGGAATCTCTATTCCTCCCCCTCGTCCCCTCCCCCTTCACCGGGCCGCTTCGGCAGTGAAACCCGAAAATTCTTTTTCTACGAAATGCGCTTGCCTCCCCTTCTCGCTTTCCCTCCATGGGTCTCTCTCCTTCCAACGGGTTTCCTGCGCCCGGCGTTGTCTGGTTTTTCCTTCGGCGATGCCGATTTTTCGTCCGGGACCTTGTTCTCTTGCGCATCGTTCGTTTGCTCCCCCGTGAGCATCGAACGGACGTCGAACGTCATCGTGTCAACGGGCAGCCCAGAAGTATATCTACGGGCCGCGGGGGCGGACGGAGAAAGATCCGAAAAGTGGTTGCAGATGAAGATTAATCGGTCGAACGGAGACGAACGGTGTTCTCGTCGTTACCGCACAAAGAATTCCTTCGAAATATTATACTTCTTCCACGACATGTTCATCGACGTATGCGCAATGGATTCTGTTATGTCATTTCCTATCAGTATTTTCAGACTCAAGTAATCTCGATTTTTGTCATAATTTAATTTCATTGCTCAATACATGCAATGCAATTTAATCAATAGATTAAAAAGCATTTCTTTAAAAATAATATCGCTCCCATCAAGTCGAAGTAAAATGTTTAGGACGCAATTACTCATCGGAATTTTTTTTTTCAGTATTTTGAGATTTAAATTGAAAATAAATTTAAAAAAAATAGCTATGTTGACAATGCGTCAAATATGCCCATTTGCGTTGAAAGGGTTATAAAATACAAAATTAAATTACATTAATCATAAAGTTCAATTTGACTATCTCGTGTACATTATTTTATTCGTGTACTTTATTGAAGTCAGATTTATTGTTCAACTTTATTTGGCAGATATAGCTCCGGTCGTTAAAATATTGAAGGTACTTCGTGCATAGACATCGATTTTTCGCCGTGGTGCAACGAGAAAGCGAGAGTGCCTTCTGATTCTCTTTACGAAGATGAAGGAAATGCCATTTACGAGCTAAATTGATGGCCGAGAGTCGGCTTCAATAGGTTTTTTTCATCGCGCGCGCCAGCGGATTTGTTTACAACGAAGAGGCAGATGCAGCGGATAAATATTATACTTCTTCCACGGCATGTTCATCGGCGAATGCGCAATGAATTTTGTCCGGTCACTTTCGATCAATATTGAAATCGGTCCTGCGTTTTATTATCGGTAGATCGTTCTCGTTATTGTCAATTTTTCGACTCAAGTAATCTCGAATTTCGTCACAACTTAATTTCATCGGCCAGCAGATTAAAAAACATTTCTTTAAACATAATATCAGCCCCACTACCCCCCCCCCCCCCCTTTATGTAGGAATCTCTAGCCTCTGAAAAAAAAATTAGCCTGCAATATTACTCTGCGTCGAATGTTTTTCCGAACTGTCAGATGAAAATTGAAAATAAAAGATAGGCAGTTCGACAATGTATCAAATATGCTCATTGGGCTCTAAAGGGTTACAAAATACAAAATAAAATTACTTTAATCGAAAAGTTCAATTCGACTATCTCGTGTACTTTATTTTATTCGTGTACTTTATTGAAGGCAGATTTATTGTTCAACTTTACTTGGCAGATATAGCTCCGGTCGTAAAAAAATATATATAGATATCGATTTTTGCAGTGGTGCAATGTACGAAGTAGGTTTTGGGCTAGGGAAGTCATATCGGCGATAGAGAAAGCGAGAGTGCCTTCGGATTCTCTTCATGAAGATGAAGGAAATGCCATTTACGAGCTAAATTGATGGCCGAGAGTCGGCTTCAATAGGTTTTTTTTTTCGCGCGCGCGCCAGCAGATATCATTACAACGAAGGGGCAGATGCAGCGGGGAATCCCCCGGGCTCGCACCAGCGCGCACCCAGCAGTGGCTCAGCAGAGCGAGGAGAGAGTCTCGAGTTTGGCCCCTCTGTACTCTCATCGTTTCATCCATTCCCTCTCATCCCCGGCAGCCAGAACAATCTCTTCCTTTTATAGGAGAGACATACGAAGCTATTCGAATCCTGGGAACCGTTTTTTTTTCTCCTCTTCTTTTTCATCTCCTCATGTCCTTCTCTTTCTTTCACCCTCGTTCTCTCCGTGTGCCATTGCTCGTCCCGCACTGTCTTTCGAGATGTAATTATTTTCACAGCTTGGCTCTCTCCTTCGGCTCTCTATTCTTCGCGTCGGCCAGACCCGCTGGCAAATAAAATCGACAGGCGTAAATGCCGCAGCTGCGCAGATCGAAAAACCTGCTGTTGGGAGGAGAATATCGCGCTTAGTAAATTCATATTTATCCCAGTCGTCGGCAAATCGTATCTGACGGATCGTATTTCCGGCCGTTTTGAGAAATGTCAAAGTTAAAAAAAAAAAATATCAAATTAGTATAAATATAGAAAATGATGAATATTCACATCGCTTTCTCGTAATTTACATTTGCTTATAAAGCTTCTTCCGTTCCTAGGAAGCGAAGAATAAAAACTTATAATATTGAAACTATTCCTCGCCCTTGAATCATAAACAGATACAGAGATGACGTCTAAGATTTTCAAAGTACGTCATCTGTCCCTAATCGTAGGTATGTAAAGAATACGCTGCGGCGGAACCACATCATTTTTCTGAAAATACAATCGGCCGAATCGTCAAATTTCCGATACTTTACTATTCCGAATTCTTCGTTTCAGCGAATGTTGCTTTTCGGAAATAGCAATTGGGCGAACGTTATTCCTTCGAATTGTCATTTAACCGAACGGTATTTTTCCGAATAGCCAATCAACCGAATCACAAAACTAAATAATATGACTAGTCCAGTCTAGTGTAGTGAATACCGGGCTGGAAGTTTTTATGCAAAAACTGGTAGGGTAAAAGTGGGGAACATGGCCCGGTCCATATATCATTGATTTACGTGTTAATCGAGGTGGGCCATATTCACCACTTTTACCCTATATTAAATTTCTTTCAGTGTATTAAAAACATTGGAAATTTTTATATTTTTATAATTTACTTCAATTTCAATGAAAAAGTTTATTAATTTTTCATCACAATTGAACACAAAATTTAAAGTACCAGTATTTGCACAAAAACTTCCAGTCCGCTACATTACACTTACAATTTCTTGCAGTGTACGAATCAGTACAAGGTCCATGCGGGTAAATGACTTTTCATATAAATCACTTTTCGGAAGAATGAAGTTCGACGAAATATCTATTCGGAGGAATAACGTTCGGCCAATTACTATTTCCTAGGCGTGACGTTCGCCGAAATGAAGTTTCGGAATAATAAAATTTCGGAAATTTGACGATTCGGTTAAAGTGCCCTTCCGACCCACACTCGGTCATACGACGATTCGGCCGATTGTAGTTCTCGGCAAAATTATGTGTTTTCGGGCTTCGGTGAATTTCCTGTCGAGCGCAACAAGTGCATTACATATATATTGTTTTTCCAATTTTTTAAACGACGTCGATGTAAGAGCGTTACAGGATAAAACGAGCGTGTGCGAGGCACGATGCACCGGTGAGGTTCACTTCGGGAACTCCCCAGCCGACCGGGACGCCTCGGCCTCTCGCCACCGCAGACCAACAAAGTATGTTAATGTCGCTCATAAACTTCGGCAACAGGTTCATTTATCCAAGGAGCCGCTTGTGCGCGCGACGGGAACGGGAAGGAGCTCGCGGCGTTGCGGTGTTATCGGCCTGCCGCGAAAATCTCCGAAGAAACGCATCGCTCCTCGCCGCGGAGATGAAGCTTCTCGACCATTTGTCAGACGAACACCCGCCCAGGAATCTCAACGAAATCGGCTATACTCGCGTGTGGTCGTATCGTTTCACACCGCGATATCTCCGACACACCCTCCGGATCCTTTACAACCGCGTAGCTGTAACATGTACGCTGTAACGACTCGATCGTTCTCGAGTCACGAGAGAGCAACCTCCGAGATAAAAAGTGTTCTCGTTAAGGCGATACGAATAACAGGCGTTTTAATCATTCCCTGAAAAACATTTTTATTTCGTGCGATTCAACCTCCAATTTTCGTTCGGAGAAGAATCGAAAAGGTGTTACAGGACACTGGAAAAATATGTTTTGCCTTGCGAGTTGAATTTTGTACTTGGAGGTAGGGGAGACCGGGGCAAAATGGCACAGCGGGGAAAAAGCAATTTTCCAATAACCTTTGGATGGTGGCGATGGTAAACGGTGGGGTAAAACGACGTTGAAAACCCGGATGTATCGTCAGGACAAAATGGGGCATCTAAAAATTATTGGAAAATTGAATTTTGTCCTCACTGTCGCATTTTGCCCCGCTCTCCCCTACAAAAGACGATTTCAGACGCAGTGTAAAAACGAATCCCACGCTACGGTACGAGGTGAGAAAAATCTGAAAAAATTCAAGTGACATACTCAATATCCGAGGAACGTGCCCAATTTTTTAAAGATTTTTCCGAGAAGTATTTATAGCGCGAACCTGCCATTAATCGGATCGAGCTTCACTGAGGACAAAATGCTCACCGACGACAGAATGAATTCGAAAAATTTTCCAGTTCATCTCGTCGTGTCTTCGCGAACGGAATTTTCGAACCCGAACAAGGTGTACGGTCGGCCCAACACCGAAATTGTTTTTCCAGGCAGAGCGTAGCTCGCGGAGGGCCCGAAATTATTATTATTGTACCTGTAACGGCAGATAAGACTGGCTCATGTCCGAGATAATTTTCCTGGGTTCCCACTGCCTAATCCCCGGAGGAACCTTCGTGTTCGATGTTTCGTGCTCGCTCACAGGATTTCCCTCATTTCCTTTCCACCCTATATATTATCTTTTTCGATCCCGTTCGCTCTCGTCTTTTCGATAATTGATCCTCGGTAGGTCCTCGAACACCTCGCCCGAACGATATTCCAGCCGATCGTACGTGATCCCCGAAAGGAAAGTCGGACATAAAAGCCGTCGAGAAAGTCGCACCTCGGATCCTTCGACCTCACCATTGTAATGCGCGCGACTAGGGGGAGACCGGGGCAAAATGGCACAGCGGGGCAAAACGGGACAGTGAGACCGAGACTCAATTATCGAATAATTTTTGGATGCCTCATTTTGTCCCAACGATACATCCGGATTTTCAAACCCGTTTTGCCCCACGTACCACCATCGCCATCGTCTTAAAGTTATCGGAAAATTGCGTTTTGTCTCGTTATCCCGTTTTGCCCCGCTGTGCCATTTTGCCCCGCTCTCCCCTATGCCCGAAAGACACATAAATCTCTCTCAAGAGAGGCGCAGATTATAGAAAACAAGTAGAGATTCTCAAGGAAAACATTGGAGGGTTCCATCGTCTCGGATGGATATTGTATTGAATGTTTTAAGCTGATCCGTCGCGCAGTTCGCGTTCATCGGAGCGCGTTGTAGCCTCCTGCGCGAAGTGTAGGCTAAAACGTGAGGCACCCCCTTCGCGGTGGGCCCCGGGCGAGCCGGTGCTTTGGTACTTAGACTAATCTCGCAATCAATCTTAGAGAGCGCGACTCTCGGTCAGAAGCCAGAGAGCGCAGCTGCCTCCGGAGCGGGCGAGGCGAGCATCGGGGCGATTACGTCACGACAAAGAGATCAGCAGTCGTTGCCGAGGATGCCTTCGGTGTAGCTCGGTCGGCGTCATCCGGCGTCAGTGGCAATTGGAAATGAGCTATACGCTCTCGGGCTCTTCGAGTTTGGTTTCCCACCCTTGCGAGCCGACTGCGGGAGACGCGCGAAAGACGCGAGAGAGGGAGAGCACCGGATAGGAAGAGGGAAATTCAACTCCACTCCACCCCTTCGGGCACAGCTGTTGTCCCTTCCTCACACCGGAGGTCCTCGTCCCTCTATCTTCTGAGGATAACTGAGGATCGGTCGCGTGTAGATTTGGAACACTGAGACGGATCGCTTTTGAGTGATGGAGATCGGGCAATGAGCATTATCGTTGCTCGAGTCATTCGACTCCAGATAACTGATAAGGAGCGAAACATGAGGATTTTTTTTTGCTTCCTCATAGAGGAAGGTCTGTTTTGGTTTTAAAAAAATTCGGATGATTTAATGAAAACATGCTCAGAATTTTCCAAAAGGTCGAAAAATCAGATTTAGAAAAAATGTCCGGATGTATGTGTGTGTGTGAATAAGAAGCTTTATAAGCAACTCGAGAATGCCTCGACCGAACAAGCTGAAAGTTCACACACAGCGTGCACTGATTTTCATCTCGTACAGCTTGCATGTACAGTTGAATCAACTAAGATTCGGGCAGGGACGTTCAAATAAATATTTAGTTGGTCGAACAAAATATTTTAACCACTTAAAAATATTTTGTTGAACTGACCAATTTTTTATCTGTTCCAACAAAATATTCAGTTCAACGTCCTTGCCCGAGTCTTAGTTGATTCAACCATATTTTTTTATCAGTGTGTGCTTATGAAATTTAATAGTCAATGTTTCTGCAAAACTTCGTCCAAAAAAGTTCAGTTATTTTTTTTTGTACGTAATTTTTGTTCTGGTTTCCGGTGTCACTGAGCTTCGTGACGGAAATACTAATTTCACCTCGTATCGGAAGCTCGGAGTAGTTTGGGTAATTATTTCTATATTTCCGATCAATTTATTCAATCACGGTACCCCACATTCAATTATTTATCTTCAATTAGCAAGGCAGGAAGATATGTTAGAGGAAAAATAAGAGAACCGGAAGTACCAGGGCAAACACCAGGAAGGGAAACTAATTAGTGAATTTACCCGAACTTCATACGCTCTGAGGGTAACTTCGAGCGGACGTGCGCCATTTCTTCGTGGACTGTACTTTAAAGAGCATCAACTTCGATTAATTAGCGACCTTGTTGAAGCAACGGGGGAGATAGAGCTGTTGGAAGTTTTCATTAATTAATTGGAACCGTACCGAATCCATAGAATATTCATTTCGATATCGATTCGATCGCAATCGCAACGCACCACCACTGTACTGCAATAAGTTCCAGTTGTTGACAACTTGCGCGCATGATTGGCTGCTTTGTGGAAATCTCCGTACCGCATCCGACAATGACAGACACGAACATTGCAACACTCCACCAACCACAGGCAAGAGCCATTCGAATCGATTTAACGAACTTTTAATGAGACCTTAAAAAAAGCCCCGTCCCTTGTTCGCCTAAGGTTGACTCCCCGAAGGTTCACTCGTCAATTTACGCCCTGTTTGGAGTCACATATTCGTTCTAACTGCCACTGTTTGGATGTTCCTCGAGGGACCAAAAACACGACTGCTGGACAACCCCAACGATAGTTCTCGGGTCAACCCCTTGGAATTACGATAGTCCAGCCTCACAAGGGAGAGAAATGAAAATTAAGACCCCCATGCCGAAGAATTACACGCTCGTGTCTCTCGCGCCGCGGGGTCAAGAGATCCTTACGGCATATCGTCGTTGTCAGCGCGCCCATGGGCCATTAGCTGCACTCTTCACCTTATAATCCGTTCTCACGTGACCCCGCCGGCTCGCGCTGACCGGAACTCAACCAGCCCGAGAGACTCGATAGACCGTCGTCTTTCTCCGTTCGGTTGCGATGCCTCATTGTCCATCGGAGAGGCACAAGAACCACCTCCGATGGAACCTGACCGGTCCGCGAACCTGATGGATCCGCGGAGCGTGCCCCTTCGGACATCGCAGGATTTTACAATCGGGTAAGTGCAGCGCTGAAGCGCCCGGTCGCCGGTCTGTGTGTCTCCACACCAGGCCATCGTCGTCATCCACCCGACGAACCGATCGACCGGTTCGACAGGAATCCGCGTATTCCATGACGTCGGGCCACGGAGCGCGATGAAGATAGAGCCCGGTCAGTGGCAGTGGTCAACGTTCGTGACCCGGGCCTCATCCCGGAACGTCAGGCTCGTGACACGATGTCGAGAGCCGGGGGTAAACGCGATCCCGGAAACTCGCGAAACTACTCCTGTCCAAGCGGCAGCAGCGCCAACGGTGGAGTTGTAGATTATACCTGTGAGATATATTACTGGACAACGGACCGGACACTCGTGTCGCGGCTGTTCGCGGCTATGGAACCCTTGGCGAAGTTGCAGCATCAAGCTTTCGCCTCGAGACTAAGTAGTCCCGTTAACTGGTTCCCGCTCCGGCAGGTAGATGACACCACGGAGGCGAACGCGTGCTAACGACGCTGCAGTCCGATCCCGTGTGTGGCGGTCGTCGGGCCAAGCCCGCCAGCCCGGAGGACGACCTTTCGGTGTGTATCCTGTAGGATATCAATGAACCGTTTCGCATGTAATTTCTACCATTCTTCCTTTCATCGGATTCTCGTTTGACACGATTAGAAGCTGAGATACGAGTCCCGGCTACGAGTTTCGCGGATACGGCCCCGGGACAGAGGTCGCGTCGAGGCGCGCGACTCTCGATGACCTCTCGGACCCACGAATCTGACCCCGTACCTCACAAACTGGAACTTCTCGTTGCTCCGATTTTTTTTTTTTTTTTTTCTAGCCGGACTCCATCTATTCATTGGCTTGGAATGAGTCGTGTCGTTACGTATGGATGGCTAAATTTCGGTGGAAGTGCGCTCGACGGGATTTTCGTTGAACTCGATGAACGGCTTTTCCGTGAGTGACACGGTGACAGGTCCACCGGCTTTCTGACCCAGGGTTGCTGACCCTTCGATGACCCCACTGACCAACGAGGAACTTGCTCGACAGTTTCGGTTACGGCTATATCCTTCCCTATCTTGGCTTCGTATCTAAAAATTTTACATGCAGATGCTGACGATACTCTTATCGGACTATCGATCTACATAGGAATTTGTGTCATTACGCGGCTCAAGCCCGGATGCGACGGGTCGCCGGGATAATTGTTTTCGGTCAATTTCCGGATTCTCCGATGGTTCGACGGCGAATTCGAACGACGCTCGTTAAGCGTACGGTTTGCAAAGAAGGCTTATGATAAGTGAACGTGACTGACAGGGTATTCACATGTCCGTGACAGCGGCGGGTCAGTTTTCTTTCTTGTCATACGGGAAGTTCTTATGAAGAGGGCCTCGACAACGAGAACGAACCAGTAACAATATCCATGAATGATTTCGGGTCTGTGTGCGTTTGTGTGTGTTCCGTGTCGAAGGAACATCGCACAGTTGGGCTCGCTTGCCCGCAATCGGGATTTCGTGAAACCTCACCAGGTAAATTTTCCCATAGGTGTACGTTACTCCTGGATATATCTGAGGCTACAAAACCCACCGAGAGCTCGAACCGTTATTTGCATAGAGCGCGGGATTTTTTTCACAGCCGGCAGCAACCTCGGGAGCGTAGGCGGGTGCAGCTCTTGAAAAAAGGATTCTTGAATACATCCGGTAGCAACTGCTCCACAAAATAACCATCAAATTTACACTAGATAGAAACAGGAATAAGGTAAAAGTGGTGAATACGGCCCAGCTCGATTAATACGTAAATCAATGATACATGGACCGGGCCATATTTCCCACTTTTACCTTACATAAGAAAATGTTAGCAATTTAATCGCCATTGGTCATAAAACATTTTTTTCGCGACGGGAAAACAATATTTGCAACGGTCAATTGAATTAATTAATAAGGTAAAAGTGGTAAATACGGCCCACCTCGATTAACACGTAAATCAATGATACATGGACCGGTCCATATTTCCCACTTTTACCCTACATAATAAGATGTTAGCAATTTAATCGCCATTGGTCATAAAACATTTTTTTCGCGACGGGAAAACAATATTTACAGCGGTCAATTGAATTAATTAATAAGGTAAAAGTGGTGAATACGGCCCACCTCGATTAACACGTAAATCAATGATACATGGACCGGGCCATATTCCCCACTTTTACCCTACATAATAAAATGTTAGCAATTTAATCGCCATTGGTGATAAAACATTTTTTTCGCGACGGGAAAACAATATTTACAGCGGTCAATTGAATTAATTAATAAGGTAAAAGTGGTGAATACGGCCCACCTCGATTAACACGTAAATCAATGATACATGGACCGGGCCATATTCCCCACTTTTACCCTACATAATAAAATGTTAGCAATTTAATCGCCATTGGTGATAAAACATTTTTTTCGCGACGGGAAAACAATATTCACAGCGGTCAATTGAATTAATTAATAAAAAAATAATCTCTCGACATAATTCTGAGCCAAGTTAATCTGTGCGTTCAAGGATTCACCTCAGGGTATTTTCGCTGGTTGAAATACGGTTCGTGTTCTTTTTCCCCTCCTGACGAGCTCAGCCGTTCGCGACCGAATCTTTCCGGAATTTTTCACCGGCGGATTTACATGCGTATAACAGGGGCTTAGTTGCTCGTAAAACCGTGCAGGCAGACACATATTCTTCTTTTTTTTAAGCAGACCGTCCCGTGCATGCCGGCGGATCCAGCCGGAAGAGTCGAAAGGGGTTGTCTTTCTTGCTCTCTTCTCTCCGCTCTCCCGTTCCGTCGTTCTTTTTAACATACTATACTGTATGCTGTACGGCTCTATGCCGGGCATATCGTTGTTTCCGTCGCACCCCACCCTCTCCAGGCTCTCGTGAACCCGAGCAACCACATCGCGGCCGCGCGCTCTGCCCGCCCGCCTTTTGCAGGGGTACTGTAGCCCGTAAAACGATACTATAATGGGGTGGCGCCTGTGTTGAGCCGGTGTGTATGCGCCGTCGTTCCATCCTGGACCTGTTCACCGGTCAGAGGTCCAGCAGATGAGAACCGGACATCGTTCAGCCACTCCACGGGTCAGCGAGTGAGTCAATAGGCGTGAATGCACGCTCCCGTACCAACCCGGCCCTCGAGCACAATCCACACTAGTGATGAGTCAATTTTGGTCAATTTCCGGCTGGCGGATCCGAAATACTTTCGGGCGATCTCGATGATTTCAAAGATACCTCGGCGATTAGTCGATGTAATGGGATTCCTCGAACATTCGTCCGGACAAGACGAATCACAGCAGGAAAACCCACGTGCTATTCTTTTTTGATGATAAACACGTTGGATATTCGACTTGGATATTAGACTTGGATTCGACGGGTCCCTGGCGATCTTTAAGGAGGCAGCGGCAGGCAGGGTCCTGCGCTACGAATAAACAAAAACCTTGGTCACACCCTTAGGAACTTCCATATCAGTCATTTCTACGTCAAGTGTTGCATCTTATTTAATATGTATTTCTATCGAATGTTAAACAAATTTAAAGACTATTTATATGTGAAAAGGGCCCGTTGATAAATAAATAAGAAAATAAATAAATAAATAAATAAGTAAATAAATAAATAAATAAATAAATAAATAAACATTATTCACATAAAAGCGCCGATTTTAATATATTTCGAGTATATGTTTTCGTATATAGTTGATTCCCGTAGGGCGAGGTGTCCCTTAAAAACGGCAAATTCTCGAGAAATTCTAAAAAACGGTATAGTTCTCTCTGCAACAAAAATATTGCCTTTAATATTCGCGCAAGGAATTGATCTCTCCCATGACATCCGGTTTAGTTTACGTTTAGTCGAAAAAAAAAGCTCGAGACGAATATGACGACCTATGTTACGTGCCCGGTCTGCGACTCGATCTCCTCGAGGGTTAAATTCCTCGTCGCAATACAATACCGACGAGGAGAATTTATCAGCCGCAGGAAGAGCCAACCTTGCTAACATTCGCGACAGGCTTAAAATTATGTTAGTTGGGCGAAGATTTGGACGCCGAGAGAACTTCCCCCCGAAGACTTTTCGTTGGCTGTCTGCGCAGCACACAGCAGTGTATGGTCTTTCACCGCAAACTTGGAGAACGGTTCACGAGCTCGCGGCTTCTTCTCAAGTAGAGAAACACAGTCGTCGAGGAGGTTTCGCAACCCGGAAGCCACTCTTCGTTGTCAGTTTCCGTATCTAGGACAATGGCTGCCCGTCCCATCCGAGCCGTGCCGTTCTCTCGTGCAACGCTCGCGAGCCGGCTTACCACCGCGGGGATCTTCCAGCTTTCCAACCCCCCCGGAAGAAATATGCCCCTAACCGTTTCCCATTATGTACATCGGGGGCTGATCGGGGGGAGGCCTCGTAGGGGTTGAACTTATTTCGCTCCTGCGAGGGGGTTAACATTCGCGGCGCGACTATGGAGCACCTTATAGACACAAACCGAGGAGAAAAGAGAACACTCGTGAGGTGAAAGAGAACGAAGGCCTCGAGAGAGGGATGAAAGGCAGATAGCGAAGCAGGGGTTGACGCTCCGGAAGAGGCCAAAAGGGGGGAAAATATCATCGCCGAAAAAGGATGTGCGAAGGGGTGACTCGTTCGACGGATGCTGTGGGAATGTTCTCACGGTGAGAAGATCACCTGTATCCACTGGTGGAACATCTCCACCGTATATAGCTATACCCTGTCTAAGCGCTGTACAGGGTGTATAACTATACACCCTTCCGAAACCTTCATCCGGCTCACCGACCGAGCTCTATCCCTATCATCTGGTCCAGATAGATTCCGATCGACGAGCAGAGCCACTCCGCAGGAAACTAGAGTCCTGTAGACTCGCAACGAATACTTATATTCGGTGTATTGGGGTGACATTGATACGCACTCGAAATTTTATTTTTTTATGTTCTATGAATTATTGGAAGTCCATATCAATTATTTTATCTCTGGATCGATTTTTTTTACGTGAAATTATCCTAGTATTTTTTTATTGGCGCATTTTTTGACGGATACTTATGTTCTGTGCATTGGGGTGAAATTGATACGCACTCGAATTTTTCTTTTTTTACATTGTATCAATTACTGGAAGTGTACCTACATCAATTTTTTTTTCCTCAACATCAATTTCTTTTTACCTAAAATTATCCTACTATTTTTTATTATCGATTTTTTAAAATCAATTTTTCGCGATTTAAGAAAATCGAAAATCCAGGATTTCGAGGCAGTGTTGATTTTTTTTCTCCTCGCAGAGCCCTACAGCGTCGTACAATAGCCATGGGAAAAGAGAAGCGTCCTCCGCCGCGGCTTTCGTTTCATTTACACACCGAATACACACACACACACACAGACACCCCTTCGACCTGCTGTCGCCGCTCCTCTGCTCTTCTTCACCCCACCGCTGTTAATTTTAATTTCCTAGCAAAATCCCGCCTTTGTGAAGAAAGAGCTGCAAAAGTGGAGTGAAAGAAAACGAGCGAGAAATCCTGTCGGTATGACGCGGATAGTAAAGGATGAGGAGGAAGAAGAAGAGCTCCATGGGCTACGGTTTTCCACGCACATCATCCCTTTTACATTTTAATTTCTCCCCTTTTGCGACGGCTTTTCAAAGGTCCGCTACGCCGCACGACTAGGTGGCATCCCTTTAACATTATAATTCTCCCTCTCTCCCTTCGACTCTCGCGGTACATAATATTCTCGCTTCCTCCTTTATTTTTTTTTTTTTCACTCGATCTATCCTCCCCTTTGGCCATGAGTAACGTACCGATTTATAGGAGAGGAGATGAATTTCTAAGGAAATGTTATGCCGTGACCTGGAATCAATGCAAAACCGTTGAACGAGTTCGCTCTCTCCGGCTCGAGGAAACTCATATGTCAGGCCAGTGCCAGCGGATTTTTATATGCCTACCATAAATAAACGTGTGAGAGATTTTTGCCAGGGCGGATTATCGATCTCATCGTCGCGAAAGCCACCTATCGATGCACCGGCCACGTATTTGTACTTTTGTACGAACGCTCTCAATCATGTATCCGTGGCATACATTAAAAGGTCGTGGAAAGGCGACAGTGCTGCTTCGTTTCCTGGCTGAGGTAGAGCCGAGGAGAACGTAAATACGATTTCACGACTCGATTCCAACGGAAATTTGCATTGTGCTGTATTAAGCTGGGATCGACAGATCGTTACGCGAAAAAAGGATCGGTGGAGCTCGTTGATTTTTGCGGGTAAGCCAACGATGGTCGGAGGGTGGCTGCGGATTCAAGCCGTTATTTAGGCGGTCAGGAACATATTTTTTTTTTTTAACTGAAGCCAACGTCAATTTCGTAGCTTCTGGATTCGTAAAAAATTAATCTCTATAATGTATAAAAAAATGTACCATATGCACGAAAATAAAGAGATCGGCCAGTACTGGTCTTCAGACACTGGTTTTCGGATTGTCCAAATATTCGGACACTATATGTCAAAATCTTTCGGACAGTCGTACATTTCAAGGTTTCTACTGTAAAAGTTCGACTGTTACATCATAGTAAAAAAAATCTTGGCTATATGATATCAATGAGAAAAAAAATGTAAAGAGTAATTCCGGGAAAAACGGCGATAGTTTTTTTTTTAACCGAGACACGCGATGCGATTTTTTAATCAAAAAAATTGATAAAAAGTATTCGAGAATTTTAGCATTCTGATATTCAAATTCCTAATATACTCGATTATACACAATGGCGTCCGAAGAGTCGCCCGAGCGTCGATACCGTTACCTAAGCATCTCTGTTATATAATTAAGTCTGGCTCGAGCTTCGGTTCCTTGCTGGTGGTGCTCGATCCTTGATTCGCTCGCTGCGTGTTAGCGTGCAGCAGTGTGATCGATGAGGGGGGATCATCATCGAGCAAAGTACAAGGTCGGAGAGAAGCGAGACTCGAACGATTAACGAAACTCTCATTCACACGATGGTCAGTGCTATATAACAACAGTTGGATCATGTAGCGGGCATCAATTCTATTCACGTGCCAGTTCGTAATTAAGAGATAAGATTATTAACGACGGTCATAATCGTAATACACAATACCTCGCCGATAACGAGCCGAGAGGGAGAGAGAACAAAAAATGAACACAAACGGCAGTGGGTTGAACAGCGGAGCGTGACTATTAGTCGGGATGATGGGGATTGGAGAAAAAGAGAGAGTGGACGAGAGAGAGCGAGAGAAAAAATATGTAATGGCAGAGGCGGGAAGAAAAAGTGGAAGGATTATAATCGGTAGCAAGCACCGATCATTTATAGGGAGCAGCAAGTATATTATCCTCTGGACTGACTGAAGAGGCTGTTTGATATCGATGACTTAACGCGAATAGGCACGGATGATAAGATCATTCGTGCCTATGGAATTAAGGCGATGTGAAACGGACTTAGTCTGTAACAACAAGTGTGGTCAATTTTTTGTTTGAAAGCTCTTCTACGTATTGGCCTAGACGTAAGTTATTAGCGTCTTTGCCTAACAGTTAGGTGGACGTTGATGACTTGGATTTATCCAAGTAATTAGCAAGTATATTAATTAGCAAGTATATTAATTATCAAGTATATTAATTGGCAAGTATATTAATTAGCAAGTATATTAATTGGCAAGTATATTTATTATCAAGTATATTAATTGGCAAGTATATTAATTGGTAAGTATATTAATTGGCAAGTATATTAATTAGCAAGTATATTAATTAGGAAGTACATTAATTAGCAAGTATATTATCCTCTGGATGATTGACTGAATAGGTTGTTTGCTATCGATGACTTAACGCGAACAGACACGGATGATAACATCATTCGTGCCTATGGAATTAAGGCGATGTGAAATGGACTTAGTCGGTAACAACAAGTGTAGTCAATTTTTTTATTTAAAGCTCTGCGACCTATTGGCCTAGACGTAAGTTGGTGGCGTCTTTGCCTAACAGTTAGGTGGACGATGCTAACTTGGATTTCTTCGGAAAAATTTGGCGCCCTTGAAGAAAAATGGATTACAGATTTCGTTAGCGATTTTGTTCCGATCACGCTCACTTGAACAGAACCAAGCGAAAGTTACCTAAGATTTGTGCCTCACGGGAAATTGTTGGGTGTAAAAAATGTCTGGTTAAACTGAATTATTCTTGAGTAACAAGCCAGCGTCAGCGCAAAAAAAAAGAACACTACAGATACACACGCGTGCCATCCAGGACATTCTACATCTCAAACTCGACTCGCGTTCGGATGGGCAGCGTTGAACATTGTCCAAATGGAATAAAGGATATGCGAACCGGTCGTCTTTTCACTGTCCAATAAACCGAGTCGCGTGCTGCTGATGCTGGGCTATAATAGAGTTCCTCGCCCGTTCCTTTTTAACCCCAACTGTCCGATGGTCCAGCGATGCGCCAAAGTGACCAGGGGAGATGAGCACCGAGTCGCACACCTGTCATCCGCAAAAAGACGGATTTTTGTGTAAAGCCATGCGAAGGGTGCCGAATCTTCGTAAGCAGAGGGGAATCACTGATTCTTTTTACATGCAAAATTTGACACGGAAATCATAAAGTTGCGCATAGCAGCGGAACGAAAATGAAGCATTATTTGGGGTCACTCCAGAAGTGGAAGGTGGACGCTGTGGTGTATTATATGAGTAGAAAAAAAAATCTCTTGGATCCTGAGTGGACGGGGTTGACCGGAGGCACGTTCCGCACGTGGGTCCAGATGTATATACCTATATATATGTGTGTGTGTATACACGATACTACACAAGACGTATCCAACGAGGGGTGTCACGGAGAAGCCAACACCTGCACATCCGGGCGGAAGGAAAAGACCGGAGTATCATAAATGATCTGGACAAGGGCAGTTATTTTATGCCCATCAGGATAAATCACAGAAATTGGTAAAGTCACTTCGTAAAATCCTGGGAATCAAGCCGAGATAAATGATCGGATCTCGATTGATTCGGCGGAACACTGCTGATGAATGTATTGCGGGGGACGAAACAGAACCATCGTTAGCCGCACGAAAGTTACATCGATAAATTCGTGCCAGAAAGGCGCATCAGCTGCGCGTCAATACGGGACGGCCGATATCCATTCGCAATTAAAGGTAGACACTAACAATGATAGAAAAATACGGTTTAATCAACTAAGATTCGGGCAGGGGCTAAGTATTTTGTTGGTACAGCTAAAAAATTTGTTGGTTCAACAATTTGTTGGGTGATTTCACCAAAATATTTTTGATTACAATATTTTGTTCGACCAACGAAATATTTATTTGAACGCCCCTGCCCGAATCTCAGTTGACTCAACTGTACTTTTTTATCAGTGAAGGTAACTACGGACATAATCCCAGGACGAAATGGACCATGTTTACCATTTATTACCATTGAGACAAAAAAGGTCTCGTCCCAAATGGAGAAAATCCATTTTGCCCCACTCTCCCCTGAAAATCCAAACGTATTTGCATATCCGTTGGACTCTACTTTGCTCCGTCTCTCCGCCACCTTCTCTTTTCATCGACCCCAACGCGGTAGACACTCAACATTCAACAATTTTTGAAACAGCTTTAGACCATTTTTTTTCTCAACCTCTGTCAGAGTGATCGAT
This sequence comes from Ichneumon xanthorius, assembly GCA_917499995.1. Lineage (NCBI taxonomy): Eukaryota > Metazoa > Arthropoda > Insecta > Hymenoptera > Ichneumonidae > Ichneumon > Ichneumon xanthorius. Next base: position 9,157,927 of record OU824205.1, on the reverse strand, counting down.
CCCCGAAAATGCGACCAGTTATTGGCACGATACAATCTTCTCTTCCCTGCGTTCCTTCCTAGCCATTCCTCACCCAACGGCCAACCGCTCGCGAGTGGCCAACGAATATGTACCTCCACATACCTCTCCTCAAGATCCTCCGCGTCCGCTGCGAAGGTGCTCATGAATTCGCTACAATTTACAAAAGGTTGTAACGTACTTCGGTGACATAGGCGTTCCCCGGACCACGGGTCAGCACGCACGTGCTACGACGAGAGGCCACTGTGTTTTTTTTTCTTCCACTTCTTCTTCATCTTCTCCCTCTCCTTCTATCCTACATTGTTTATCGCGAACTCTGGCCGGGTCTCGAAAATCCTTAGCTTCGCGCACCGGTCTTTCCCCGCTCCCGTAATCAATGGCGCGCGTAACGAACTGGCGTATTACCTGCAAACGATCGTGCGAGAGAATGGGGAAGGAGAAAAAAAAATGCTACGGCGAGAATAATGGAAAAGATCGTCGGAGGAGCAGAACGGCCGGTCATGGTCGGACCGTGTGTGACCTGCCCGGCGAAATCGGATAGGACCGGCAACGCCCATACGTGACCCTTGGTCCGTCATCTCGGCCAACAGCGGCGAACTGGCGACAACCGTTCTGGTATTAAATTTTTGAAGGGGGTAGTCCAGAATTTAATTCGATCCCGAACTGCGTCCCGACAGGACAGGACGTTAGGAAGGGCGCTCGCGTGTGTCGAACTGCAGCGCTGCATAACGGTGACGATTTTTTTTTTGCGCCTCTTCCCAACTCCCTGGCCTCTGACCCGTTCACCACGCGCCCGAGACGTCGGAGTTTCTCGAAACCTCGCGCGACCAGGACTTTCCCTCTCGTCTTCGAGACGATTTATCGAGCGCCTTCCGCCTTCTCGTAGATCTTCGCGGGCAACGTGTGTGACGCATTGGATATACTTAATTCGTATAATTCCTTAATAACTCCGTCGCGTCGAGATAATTAAGAGCCGAAAAAAAATCGTGCTCCGCTCGTTTTAGTCGGAGACACAGTATATTAGGTATGTTAATTGACAGGTCCGTTAGAAATGCCCGTTCGATTCGTGAAGCGGTGGAGACCGGGGCAAAACGGGACGCTGGGGCGACTCCAAAATTATCGAAAATAATTATTTCGAAAAATTATTATTTTTTGATGATTTTTTTTAGACTTATTATGTAAAGGGAGGTTCGATTCCCGAGTATTAGAAGGCGCAGCGTCGCCACAATTATAACAACCGGGCTCCATTATCGGGCTCAAGGGTGAGTTTTTCGAAAAATAATTTTGTCGAAAAAGAATTATGTTTGGATTATTAAAAAAAAATTTATTATCTAAACAGTCGTTCGATTCCCGACAATTAAATGATGCAGCGTCGCCACAATTATAACAACCGGGCTCCATTATCGGGGTCAAGGGTGAGTTTCTCGAAAAATAATTTTATCCAAAAATAATTATTTTTCGATGATTTTTTTAAAATTTATTATGTAGAATCGTTCGATTCCCGACAATTAAATGATGCAGCGTCGCCACAATTGTAACAACCGGGCTCCATTATCGGGGTCAAGGGTGAGTTTTTTAAAAAATAATTGTATCCAAAAATAATTATTTTTCGATGATTTAAAAAAAAATTTATTATGTAAACAGTCGTTCGAGTCCCGACAATTAAATGACGCCGCGTCGCCACAATGACGATAACCAGGGTCCATCGTCGAGGTCAAGGGTGAGCACGCGGCCCTACCGCAACGAGTATCCGCGCGTGCATTCGACACATAACTTGGTAATATCGCTGCGGCGAGAGTGACCGGTGCTCCCGGTTTTCGTACGCGGTCGCGCGTTGAAACGAGCGTGACCCGTGCACTCCTCGATTAATCAGGATTAGGAAAAAAGCCGACCGGCGGCCCGGCTGGAACCGCGAGTCTCGATGTCCGGCAAGTAGTCCGATATACGTACGAGCTGGTCGTCGGTGGCAGCGAACGCGTGATGCCCATCAGTCATAAAGCCGACCGGACAATAATGGCCCAGCGCGAGAGGTGTGCTGTCGTTGCCGGTCGGCACATCACCTCTCTCGTGTACGAACACGGTTCCATAACCACGGGGATCATCATACTGTCATTAAGTTCGACGGGCATGTAATCGGGACGACCCGAACCTGAGGTCATCGGGGTCGGACCGTCGAACCACGGTGTCGACGTGAAACGTCTGGTACACTTCAACGGTCCTTCCACTCCAACCGATTGATCGACTTGTCTTCTTCTTTTTTTTTAATTTACTAAAAATCCAATGGATCGATCGAAAAAATATATGAACCTTCTCACACCGGAACTGTGAGGCGCGAGTCAGAACCTTATAAGAAAAAACAAATTGGTCAAGGCATGCATCCAGAAAAAAGAATTATTTGATAGCCACCGTTTATTTGATTAAGTAAAATATTTATTTGATAAAAATTAATATTTATTTCATTTAAGTAACAATTTACTTTATTTAAATAAATATTTCTTTAAATCAAATAAATATTTTCCTTAAACCAAATAAAAGGTGGCCGTCAAGTAAATTTTTTTTCTGTTTGTGTAGTAAAGGAAAATGAAAAATAAAAAAGTCGATATAGATCCTTGATCCTTTCCCGGCACTATCTTCGTCTGACCGTCGAACCAGGGTGTCGACGTGAAAGGTCTGGTGCACGCCGACGGTCCTTCCACTCCAACCGATTGATTGCCTTGTCTTCTTCTTTTTTAAATTGACTAAAAATCCAATGGATCGATCGACGAAATGTATGAAACTTCTCACACCACAACTGTGAGGCGTGAGTCAGAAACTTATAAGAAGAAACAAATTGGAAAACGAATGTATTGAAAAATGTAAATCTACAGATAGATCCTGTTGCTCCTTTTCCGGCACTATCTTGCTCCTTTCATCGTCCAACTCTTCCATCTTCCTTACAACAAATCAATCGCCGAATCGCCGAAAGCGAGAGGACAAAAAACTATCGAAGAGTGAAAACCGTAGAGTTCACAGATTCGCTCCTCATGTTCAGCAAATACGTGTTCCGATATCGACGTATGAATTTCAGCACGAAGACTGCATCGCTCTAACCTTTCCTCTCTCTTCGTCTTCATGGACAAAGCCAGATGCACTCGTTTAATGACCAGTTTTTTTTTTTTCAATCTGCCTTTCGTTCGCCAAGCGTCTTTTATCTCTGGGAACTCTTCGAGCGTCCGCATGAGAATTCAACCCTTAAGTATCGCGCACGATGATTAAAGTCGGTGAGGGGAGATGCGAGGAAACACTGTGGTCCACGGAGCGTACGTGACCCATCCGAAAATTCTCAGGCTCTCGGATAGAAAAATTTTCAACCCTTTAGCGGTGGCAGTGCAGGGTACAATGCGAGAGGTGAGACAAATAGGGATGCTGATGGACCACGGGTTGGTCCGCGTTAAACTATCCAGTCGTGTGACGCAGGTCATCTCTCGACTCCCCATCGTCGACGACGAAGGAGACGAAGACCACGACGATGATCGTCATTATCATTATGAGAACCAGCCGGTGGCTATTGTCCTACAGGACATCGGATGCGAGGACCAGGTGGCCGGCGTCGAGGGATCCCGGGGCCATTAAGCTCTTGGATTACTTGTGATGCAAAAGTTCCTGATGGCCACACACGGAAACGTCCCGGGATATTAGGACAGTTGAACGTGCCGGCCCGAAGACCAACGGCCAAACGTCCGTTCTTCTCCTCGCACCGAGATGTTTACAATATCTTCCTCGGTCACGAAGGCAACCCCCTCGGTACATTAATCCGTCGGCCAGATTTTTTATCGTCCAACCAACGATTTCTCTTTCCACTCGGGATAAGGACTGACGGTTAAACAACGGAAGCGGAAGAGCGGAGAGTTTTTGAAGGCATCTTCGAGGGTCACGAAGGATTCTCGTTGTGTACTGAAGATATTAGAGAATCGTATCTGTGGGGAAAACCGGGGCAAAATGAGACGTTGTGAAAGTGCGATTATGGGGCATAATGAGGTACTAGAACATTTTCAGAAAAATTGTAGGAACACTCGGAGAGACTGGGATAAAAAGGGACATTACTCCTCGATTTAAGGTACCATCTAAATCGGGTAAAATCAAAAAATTATAAATTCTCGTGGCGCCGATGAGGTTCAGAGATAGGGTAAAAGTGGTGAATATGGCCCATATATCATTGATTTACGTGTTAATCGAGGTGGGCCATATTCATCACTTTTACCCTATCCCACTTCGCCCCGAACCGCGATTCATCTCGGATCCACAGAATTGTTCCGGATCTGATGTTCTCTCTTTCGACAGTGCAGACACATTGAACGATCGCAACATTTCTGCCCTAAAAATGAATCATGGCTGATCTATGAAGAAGCTCGTAAAAGACTTCATTCCTAACGGCGCAAGAGTAGAGAAAGCCAACAAGTAGAACTTCCGTTTCTCCATTGTATCCCCCGAACAAGGACCATCATAGTCATCTCTCAAGAAAGCCTCTCACAAACTCATGCCACAGTATATCTCTCTTATCTGCAGAAATTATCTTACACGCACACAAAAAAGTACTTGCCTGTAGCCGTGTAGCGCTTTGAATATTTATTGCGTACGAGATCCACTCGCTATGTTTCCTGTACGGTACACACACCCCTTTGCGGGAGCTTCCGCGGTGTCCAGGATGGTACGGGAAAGCGAAACCCCGAGATGCCGCGACCGTTTTCCTTTCGTGGTCGCCCAAAATGGGAGGCTGGAGGGGGGGGGGGGGGGTGAGGAGGGTGAACTGGCTGCGAACCAAGCCGAGGGACCGTCCAGCATGCGACCGGCAACTCGATCCTTTAATACGAGCACATCGCTTTAAAGCAGAGCGAGAGAAGGAAAGCCTCGAAGGGTGGTTGAGCGAGAGTGCTGGATAGCCGGAGAGGGTGGCCGAGCCGTTACGTAGCTCGGCCGTGATAGCTGTAGGCACCGGCGGTACCGTCGAGGCGAGTCCGGGTTGGGTGAGTGGGTTGGTTTTTGGGGGATTGCCGGTGATTCTAAGAGGTCCGGCGCTCTCACACACGTGGGAGGTAGCACACAGAGGGGCGCACCAGCGAAGGGGGGGGGGGAGTGCGAGCGCGGTAGGCAGGGAGACGCCAGAAGCGGAGCAGTAGAAGCAGCGAGAGAACCGAAGGGGGATGAAGTGAGGTGGAGGAGACACGACGAGAGGGGGTGGTGGCTCTCTCTGGTCCAGGGGGTGCGAGTATTGATCTCGCGGCCCACCCTACCTCCCTCATCTCCCTCTACGTGCGCGGGGTCGGAAGGGTGGCCCGGGGTGGTGGGTAAGATGTCAGCATGCGTACATACAAAGTAGCCTCCGCTTCTCTCGCTCGCCTCTCACCGCTGGTCGCTCCTCCGGCTCCTCTTGCTTGCCGCGGAGCTCCGATGCTTTGCTTGCTTGCTCTTGCCACTGTGCGCGCCTTCGCGCAACCCACCGCAAGAGCTACCACCCCGTCTCTATATACCGCTCGTCACATCCCGGCTGGCCAACGGCTACTCGTAGGTATAACGCTTCGTGCATATGTATTTCGTATATTCGCGTCGTAAGTTGAAACGGCGGTAGTGCGATTTCATTTTTTTTTGCCCCATCAGGCGCGCAGATAGGGTAAAAGTGGGGAATATGGCCCGGTCCATATAGGGGAGAGCGGGGCAAAATGGGGCAACGGGGCAAAACGGGGTTTTTGGGCAAAACTAAATTTTCCAATAATTTTTGGATCGGACAAGGTGGCAAAACTGGGCAGAAAAGCCTGATGTATACGATAGGGCGAATTCGGGCATCCAAAAATTATTGAAAAATGACGTTTTGCCCAAAAACCCCGTTTTGCCCCGTTGCCCCATTTTGCCCCGCTCTACCCTATCACTGATTTATGTGTTAATCGAGGTGGGCCATATTCGCCACTTTTACCCTATGCATTAGCGCGGGAGATCGTTGAGATGGCTTGAAATATGGTTTTTCACGCGAAAATATTTCGACACTCATCATCTTCGAAGCGGGCGAAAGTGATCGGCACTTTGATAAACGGTCGGTCATCATTGGCGGGAGTTCCATCCATTTCGGTACCATCTTATTTCGTGGATCACTCGGGGTACGCAGATAGGTGACTGGTGATTCGGTACTAAGTGTAGCTAAGTGAAAGATTGCGGGTGGGGTATCCTGCAATGATGCGAACCTCGATATACCTATCTGGTGTTGTTGTACCGCAGATAAATCTACTCCGGAGTGAGACGTCAGGAGGCTCGGAGGATGTTGAACGGCCCCTCGATCGGCTCGCAACCCTCGAATTCCTTTGACTATACCTTTTCCGCCTGCCTCCCGATACTCCGCATTGATTCACTCGGTGTGCTACCCGATTCGATTACAGTGATCAACATTCGTCGAACAATTCGATTGAACTTCGTCTGTTATCGTTCGACGATTCCCTCCGAATCGCGTCTACTTTGGGAACGCGACCGCGAATTCCGTTTCGTCTTTGATTTAGACCCTGTCATCTGGGAACCATTAACCCTCGGCTGTACCATTGTGCTATATACTGTACCGTACGACGCGGTACAGTACGTTCTCCGGACTCGAGAGAGATTCACCCTTCCTCGCCCGTATACCCACATCCTTCCCTCATAGACGCCAAGTTATACCGGAGGTATAACGTTATGACGGTACTACGGCGGAAGAGAGTCACGCATTGAGGGCGGGAAAGCATAATTATCCTTGGCACACGCGTACTCACCTCCGACCCTATTATCTTAGGCGTTCGTGTGGGGTACTATCTCTCTTCCTATTTTTCCCTCCCCCTTTCCTCACATCCGCCCGACCGACCCTTTCTCTCTCGGGCAAAGAAAACACGCGCTTGCGCCCATCAAAGCGCTCACGATCACTTCCGTCGTTTCAGTCTTTTATCTCTATGTTTCGTTGTAGGTATATATATTTTTTTAATATCATCATTGTTTCTTAAGTATTCCTAAGGGTGTGTTGATTAAAATTAATATCGCCCGATTAAAATCAGAAGGTCCTTTTTCGCCGTTCGCTTGAGTGCCTACTTGGTCGTAATATGAAAAGGTCTTACCGGGTACTTCGGGGCAATCGCGCAACCGTTTCCAAGACTTCAATTTCGGAGACCCACATGCTGAGCGGCTTTTGGTTGAGGAATATGATCACTAGGAATATCCGGTTGACACGCTCAATCGAAGAATCTCTTCGAGATCCGAGTTCATTAAAATGCATGATCTTCTGACGGTAATACTGAAAAAAAACTTGGTTGGCTTAAACAAAAGTCGCGGTGACATGCGTTCAAAGCTGTTATTAATGTGGTACAAATAAAGCATTGTTTTGTTAAACGATTATTTGCTTCAATTTATTCAAAAATTGTCGATTGAAACAAACATATTTGTTGTACCAAGAAAATACACCTTCTAACGTATTTCGCCGCGCATTTGCTTAACCTAACCATTTTTTTTCTCAGTGTATGAATCAAAGATATTTGGTACAAATACAACATTGTTTTGTTAAACGATTATTGGCTTCAATTTATTCAAAAATTGTGGATTGAAACAAACATATTTGTTGTACCAACAAAATACACCTTTGAACGTATGTCACCGCGCATTGGCTTAATCTAACCATGTTCTTTTCTCAGTGTATGAATCAAATATATTTGGTACAAATAAAGCATTGTTTTGTTAAACGATTATTTGCTTAAATTTATTCAAAAATTGTCGATTGAAACAAACATATTTGTTATACCAAGAAAATACACCTTTGAACGTATGTCGCCGCGCATTTGCTTAATCTAACCATTTTGTTTCTCAGTGTATGAATCAAAGATATTTGGTACAAATAAAGCATTGTTTTGTTAAACGATTATTTGCTTAAATTTATTAAAAAATGGTCGATTGAAACAAACATATTTGTTGTTCCAAGAAAAATACACCTTTGAACGTATGTCGCCGCGGATTTTCTTAATCTAACCATTTTTTTTTCTCGCCGTATGAATCAAAGATAACTCTAAGTTCGACGAAACTGGAAGATAAGAACCTCGAGTGTCCAACGAACTACCGGAAGGTTAGTAAACCTCAGGTTCCTCCCGAGCGGCGTAACCCGGAGACGTAATTTCTGCAGGCGTAACTTTACAGGGTACGGATGGGGCGCGGAGGGGGGGGGGGGGGCACGGAGCGGCGATTTGACCTCGAGTCGGGCGCCAGGAGGCAATCAATTATATCGCGCGCGCGATAACGCGCTGGAATGAGTGAGGTAATGAATTTTCTCGCGCGAAAACCCCCGCAAGGAACCCTCTCGGACCGGCGTTGCCACCCGACGTCGACGTCGTACAGCGTCCGACAGCGATAGGGGATGGACGGGGAGCGAGGGAGAGAGCCGCGCCGGCTCCGAGACTGCGAGGATGAAGGAAAACAAGGCAAGGCGAGGGTGCGGAAGCACTGTCCAGAATCGCGCGCAACCAAGAATTATACAGACTCAAGGCGAACCCGAGCGGGAGCGCGTATACGTGCTCGAACCGACACACACACACCCACACACGCACGCACATACATTATTTAAACGTACACACGAATCGAGACGAGAAGTCCGCGAGCAAACACTTACAGGCACAACCGATGGCGCCCGGCTCGCTGTAGTAGAGAATAACACCTATATATATACCTGCACATTGGTATGTATACATTAACGTATTAGCGAATACGGAGCCTCACACATACCCGGACGATCTCCGCGTTCGTTCGTGCCCGATAGTCGCCGGAGAAGCGTAGCGCAAGCTGAATTGTGGAGAAGCACAGATACCGTCGAGGCGGCACAGTGATTGGCCCCACAAACGAACCAGCACGAGTAACAGTCATTGGCACCCTCGCCTCCCCCTCAGTCCAGCCAAACACCGTCGGAAGCCATCGACCCCCCGTCTTGGATGCCAAAAATCTTTCCCTCGGCCAACGACTGCGCCGACTACGCCGGACGAAGTTTCTGTGCCAGCTCCGCTGTGGTGTATATAGCTCCGAAAGCAATTTACATGCCACCATCTCGGGGTCCGACGCGGGGGTAGGGATGAGACAGCACCGGAGCATTGTAATTCAAGTAATGTAAGCTTTATGCAAAATACATGTTAGTTAGAAGTGCAGGAGATAGAGTCTCATCCCTCTTTCGCGATTTCTGTCTCGGTCCATCCCCTATCGCCTTTTCTCTCTGCCTTATTCCTATTTAGCTCGCTTACTCGGTTTCTACCACCCCCTCCCCCCCCCTCCCGATCTTTGTCTCCCTCGCTCCCTCCTCGCCGTCTCTCTACCCTTCGCCTGCTTCCCGTCCAGCCGCTTATATACTGCTTCGCTCTGTACGCTCTCCTTCTTGCTCTCGCCAACCTCGTCACTCCCCGTTCACCCGCTACTCGGGGAGCCTGGGACTTTCCTTGCTCCCTCCTCGCGGTCTCGCTCTCCTCGCTCTAGAATCTCTCAAACTCCTTTCTCACCTTCCGCAACGCGTGTATATGTGTATACATGTGTGTATGTATGTACGCGTGTGTCGCCGTTTTCTACTCACTCGCAAATTTCCCTCGGTCATCCCCTCACCTTTTCTCCCTCGCGTTTTCCCCGGATCCGAGAGATCTCCCCAGGGTACACGGACACCGGCCCAGCGTCCGCTTGGACAAGGCTCCTCCGCTCTCCCCCGCCTCCTCCTCCTCCTCCTCCGCGTCTCGGCTTCTCCGTTGCCTCTCGTCGTGGCGGAAACTCTCTCGCGCCCTCGCACACACACACGTATGCCATTTCAACCCCTAACTTGCAAACCCAGCGCTATATCCGCGCACGTGTGTACGTGACGTTGCCGGACAACAGCCGGGGTACGTGTACATCGCTTTTCGTGCGTAAGACGTGCCGGAGGTATACGACTGTAGTCCCTGCGTATATCGCTGTAGGTGTCACTGAGACTGGGCTCGTTTGAAAGTTACACGGGCGAGGGTGGGACTTACGAATGTGCGTCGGCTTCGTTTTTATGTACACATATTTCTCCGCGTGTACCGGGGACACTGTCGGGACTACACGTGCGTGAATAAAACACGCGACGATGTACGGTTAAAACATGTTTTAGATTTAACAAACGCTTCATGACAAAACGTCAATATTTATTTATGTGAAGCCTTCGACATGGAGGCAGATTTACTGTCGATAAAAATTGTTTTTCGCAACTGCTCGATATACATGTGAAATAATTTTTTTTTTTCAATTTTTACACCTAAAAAACATTATTTTATGATTAAATTATGTTCCATAGGTTTTCTTCAGAATGCATTACTATTCGTCAAATTTATTCGATGAATACCTTATTTACAACAGCCGTTTCACTAATGTTGCGAACATCGCCACGCGACTATATACGGTAAAAAATATTTTAGATTTAAAAAACATTTCATGATAGAACGTCAATATTTTGTTTATGTCAACCCTTCGAGAGGGAAGCAGTTTTGGTGTCGATAAAAATAATTTTTCTCAACTGCTCGATACACATGTGAACGAAACTTCCTTTTGAAGTTTTTGCACCTAAAAAGAAATTATGATGAAATAATGTTCCACAGATTTTCTTCAAAATGCCAAATTTACCCGATATTTTGATGACCTTATTTAAAACAGCCGTTTCACCAATGTTGCGAACATCGTCCGTCGCACTACAATTTTTTCCCAGTTAAAAATACCCTCAGCGAGTTAAGAAAAATTGTATAATTAACGAGCAAGAAAAAAAAAGTTGTAGATCTCCGTGGACAAGAGATATGTTCGTTAAGCGTACAAAAATGTTTGAGCCACGTATCCGTTACACGAGTCTCGGGCCCCATCAGCGACTCGAGGTACGAAGCCCGAACGTACAGAATCGCGCAGCGGCGAGGATTTCACAAAAGCGTGTGCTGTTCTTAGATACACGTATGTGCGCGGAGTACATGGCCCAGAGTATACGGAAAAATCGTTGGCATATACGTTTTCACGTGTGTAATATATGGGTGGATGGGTTTTATTTTTTTTTCTCTCCACTCTCCCGTTTCCTCTTCCTTCATCAAGGTATATAACGTTCTCCGCCCTTCTTTCGTTTTTTTATCTTCCTCCTTCGTTCTTATTTCTCTATTCGGTATCTCGGCCTCTCTCGCTCTCTCGGCTCGTCGTCTCTCGATCCTTTCGTCTTTCTTCGTCTTGTACGCCACCCTCGTCCCCGGGACGCACACGCGCGAGCCAGTCGCCGGGGATGCTGTGGAGCTCTTGGTCAGCCGTCGCCCCCTCCCCCCCCCCCCCGGTCCCCCCGTTGACCAAGGGGTGAAACGCGACATTGGCGTAGAGGGTGGATTTAAGAAAGTTTCATGAATATTTTAACGCCCTCCCTGGAATTCCGTGCGCCGGCTTCTACACGCGACAAAATATACTGCCAGTGTGTGTGCGCGGCTCCCTCGTCCGAAATTCGGTTTATATCCTAGGCTCCTATATCGGTTTATATTTTCCGAGGACACGACACTGATCGGCCCGAGGAAAATAAGATCGGCCTGTCGGAAAGTACTGCTCCCTCGTCCCGCGGACGCCGTCTCGCGAGGGCCGGAGAGGCTTTTCCAGGGATTCGATAATAATCCTCCGTTAGCACGAATGATGTCTCGGAAGGAGCGGAGGGGAAGATAAAGAGGATGAAAAGAAAATTAAATGGTAAAAAATGACGAAACTATCTTCGATGAATATCTCGGATGAAATTATGGCGCTTCGGTACGTATCGGACATTCAAATCAATCGGTTCCTCCTCAAGGGTGGTTTCTCGACGCCACTGCTCGCGAGAAATGGCCGCGAGAGTGTTGCCGTCTCTGCATTGTATATATATATATATATATATATATATCCACATATATATATAAATGGTATATAGTGTACGTATATACATGTAGTTACTGGAAGCAGAAACGAAGGGGTTGAATAACGTAGACGCTGTCCGTACCACTCGAGAAAAAAAATCCTCCACGTTTCTCTACGTGCAAACTCCGCTACGGGTGTTACGCATATATGTGTATATAAATTTACTCGAGTGGGTTGTTTGCAATTTATTTGACGATTTTAAGTAATGAAACACGCGTGAGTATCATTCAGCTCGAGTTTCGTCAGGGATTATAGCCGAAGGGTGTAAAAGCGACAAATTACAGATTTCCGAAATTACTCGGCGAGACTCACCCTGCGTGAGGCGTTTGGCTGCCGGGCCTTTGCTACTGTGCCACTTCTATTCTGTGCCGCGGTTTTACTGCCGTAACGGAAGTAACGAGGAGACGAAGAAACTTTCGTACTCCCTTCGCGTTTTCACCTTAACCCTGAAATTTACGCCCGTAGCGGAGTTTAAAGGTCTCTGGGTGGTACAAGTTTGTTCCGAAGCCGCGAGTGGGGCCGTTCCCTTCCCGACGCAACTTCGCGCTTTCAAGGTGAACGGAGACGGACCGTGCGGGAGCTCGAGAGTTTCAAGGGCTGGAGAAATAAAATAGCATTTTTGTGAAAACGAAAATTCACGGATCATTCGCCATGCTCGCGATCGCTTATGTGATTTATTAAACGAATATTTCAGGCCGGTTTTGAGGAAAAGAAAGTGTTTTTTCCCGACTTCGCTGAAATAATTGATATCGGTATTGGTAAGTTTATTATGCTTTAGTTGTACTTGTATGGGTCAAAATTTGCCAAGACGCAACCTTCGACCGATTTGAGTAACAAGTTAATGTGCTAAAAAAAACCTATAAAAATTCACAGATCTACCTTGAATTGTTGTTTTTTGATAACGCTGAAGAAAATTGATTACAAACATACGTATAGTTTTTGTGCATGGTCGTTTGCGATCGGCAAAAAGTCCCGGGTAATTGAAGGGTTAACTTCTGCGCATGCGCAGTACTGATTCATTACTCCCTCTGGAAGGCTTATTACTTACTTCCGGGAGAGTAATGGTCATTGGCGAATATGACGATTTTGCGACACGCAAGAAATGTGGTTATTTTAAAGGCATAGCATTTTGCAACGTTGCTCCAACGAAATTATTGACCGCTGTTATGTTTCGCAGAAAGTTGCTTTCCTAACGAGCCGATAATATAATATACTATAATATAATATAATAATAAAAATATTGATAATAATTATAATTATATATAATAATAATATAATATAACAGAATAGTTTTTTCTATCGTTTCGCCGGAAAATAAACTCTGAAAAATGTGACAGCTGTCAATGATACCATTGGGGCAGCGTTGCTAACTTCCATGCCATGTTATTTTAACGAAGTCGGAAAAAAGTATCGTATGTTACACGGGAGGGAGCGGATTTTCACCTGCGATTTCTGCCCTCGCTTCGCTCGAGCAGCAAACTTGACACTCGGCGAAAATCGCGCACTTCCCTCCCTTGTAGCATAATATACTCTTTCATAACACAGAAACAAAGTAACTAACGATTAAAACGAAAAAAGCTCCCTTCGTGTACTTCAACTAGTAAACCAGTATGGAAATAATTGTCACAACCGGGATGAAAATTTATTTATTTTTTAAAATTTACCTTTTAATTATATAATGCGTACCAGTAGGAAGGATTCTACATAGACGTTTATTTTTCACTCCGGCGTCTCACGATTTCCCGACTTCCTTTCGCGATCTTAACATTCGCGTGTTCTCCGATCGTTCCTCAAGGTGTTAATTAGGCCTCTACAGCGTTGTAATAACTACTCGCAGTGTCGCAATTTTCGCACATAATAGATGAAACGCTTATGTAATTTAAATTTTCAAATTTTTTTTCCTCCCGTTACACTACACGCGCAGATGCGTATGACCGATTACAAAGTGCTCCTCCGCATCGGACTTTTCGTCGATTTCACCAGTAATGCATTTTTCCCATCACCTTGGCTTTGACCAAATTGCAATTAACAGTAACGATAGTTTTCTATGGTTTAAATCTTCCGCCCATTAATGAAAATTTATTCCCAATACATACATATATACATATAGGAACAAAGTATAATGTACGGACCATATCGTGCCGACGATGGAAGCACCTCGTTCTCCGAAGCGATTAAGAAACTTTTTGCGTTCAGTTAATGCACAGTCTCTCTCTCGCGTGACTCTGCGCGAACATCCTGTGTAGGATACACGACGAGACTGCGGTCTATTATCACGTAAGGTGTAAGACGCGTACTGTGCTGTATACTAAACCATACACTATATATACAGATATGTATATATATGTATATATATATATATTTTATAATACTCAATACAATGGTATACGACGCACGAGCGTTAACCCTGAAATTTTCTTCAGCGTTATTCGCCATAACTGAACTACTACTAAACTACACGTCAGATCACAAAACGTTTTTCTGTACCACGAACGACGAGCCCGTTCCCCGAACCCGAAGATCGCATGCGATATGCAATAATGAACGAAAAGTAAAAAAACGAAATAAACATCGTCTCGTTCTTTGTTCGGAGCGCGTGCTCGAAGCGTTTACAATTCACACCAGCGTGCTACCGAATAGTATTGTCGAATAAAAAGACGCCTCGACGTTAACGGTATTTCGCAAGGGACGATGTATGTTGCCCGCGGCTTGTTTTTTTTTTTTTTCTTTACGCCCTGCGATCCTTGCGAAAACTACCTTGGCCGAGGAAAACTCCGACGACTCGAGGTTACGTTTTTTTTTTGGTCGGGACGCTTCGGAATCTCGAGAGCTCGGGTGGATCGCTTGCTGCAATTTTTTAAAATTAATTTAACGTTAAAAAAATGACGGCAGTGTTCATTTGTACTCGTGGGAATTATTTTAATCCTGGAAGACCATGCGTGAAGGCGATTGAGCATTTATGCATACCCTTACCAAAAGGCGTTTCTATTCGATCTTGATCAAACTTATGTGGTCTACCGAAAAAAACACGCTTTATTTGGTGGAATTTTTTGAGATTTTTTAACCATCTAGTTTTTTGGCAACGTGACTTCGAAGTTACGTATTTTAACATGAGAAAGATCGGATCTAACCTCGAAAACGATACAATGTAGCGTTTTTCTCCGCCAATTTCTGTTCAATTGGAATAAAAAACTAACTGAATGAAGAGCACACTGTACTACAGATTCTGTCCAAATTTAAAAAAGATTTACCATTTCATTTTCAACTGGCGGTAAAAAAAGAAGCGTCCATCACTTTCTAGCACACTTGCTTTGTATCACCTTTTGCTTTCGCACAGTGACAACCGCGTTCAACGGAGCCCTTCTCGCGTGCCCCCCGCGTGTTTCTGGTAAAGATATCCTTAACCCTTTATAAGTCACACCGCCCGAAATGCTGTGCAAAAAATAGTTTCGTAAAATCGGAATACGAAGTTTAGTGAAAATAATTTTGTTAAATAAGTGACAAGATTCGTTTGTTCGAGCTTGAATATACAAATCTGTACCTTTATTTTCCGTATCATTAACAATTTTAGTTTGCACTTTTGTTTGTAAACCCAGAGCCGGTTGGTGTGATCAGAAAATAAAAAAAAAAAATTGTGGACATTTATGGACAATAAGTTGTTGTAAAAAGTACAAACTTGTTTTACTGTGTACGGTAGCGCCTAAGAGTGGGGATAAAGTTGTAACTTATAAAGGGTTAATCGTCATAACATTTGCTAAGGGCGGTTAGGGGAGGTTAAGCGAAGTTTATACTCTGTTGAGCAAAGGAAACTATTTCTCTATTTCGTTGTCGCTCTATCGGAATTTTTCGAAGAGGGGGAAGGTGAACTCTGTGCTCCTGGCATAGTGGATCAGGTGTAAGTACGAAAACTTTTAATTTATATAAACACGTAAAGTCTCGTTACACTTTAAACGAGTTTTTCGCAAAACCAAGTTTTCCAAGTTCACGGTACCGCTCCGAGATGCATCGCCGCCGAAGCGAAAAGTCGTCAGTGCCCTCACCGTTTCTCTGCTCAATGGAGGAAGAACTAAATTTTGCCGACAACAAGAAACACTTCCCGAACATACCAAATTTCAGCATTCCATTTTTAATATATATATATATTTTTTAATTGTAAGGAATCGAGTGTTTTTCGGAACGGAGTGGAAATTCGATGCCCCCGGAAACGGACTTAAACTTTCTTTCCGGCAAAGTGAGACCTCGACAAATATCAACGACTGCACACGTGTGTTCTACCAGCGAAAGCTTAATGATTTACACGAGTCAGTTCGATACATTGCACAAGAAACGCGAGCGCAAACTTAATTATCGAATTACCCATATGTGTATATCTACACGTACACATATTCGTTTGCCGCTTGTAGATTTTGAAGTGGCAGGATCTAATTTGCATGGGGGAAATTCGAGAGGCCTCGTCGAGACGAAATATCTATAGTATTTTAGTCCCCCCCCCCCCCCCCCGGTTCCCTCGGTGGCAATTCGCCGACTAGCAGGACCACCCGGAGCGTACCAGCCAGCCGAGAGAGGTAAGATCGTGGAAACTACTTTCACCGCCGTACCGCAGGGGTTGCTGTAACTGGGGTAGAGAGCGAGGGCCAAACTGGCCAAGAGAGCGAGGGTGGCTCGCCTAGGCGGAGATGAGCTACGGGCAGTTTTGACCCCCCGGTCTCTCCCCCGCGACGCTCAGAAATTACCCCTTATCTTCGCCCGGCAAGGCCGAGAGCACGAGGCCAGGGCACCCGCGCACAAGCGCCGAATCCTAATGCTCAATCTCAAGATAAACGCTCTACGGGTTATTAGAGGCGAACCTCCTTCACCCCCGCCCGGCACCCGGCTCAACACACGTATGCGCGGCCTCCAACCAAATTACACCGGACTCGCGCGTCGAACGTGAACAAAAGATACCCGCGGTAACGACTCGGGTGATTAATTGGTGATCTCTCGTACGCCATTGTTTAAAGTATCATCCCGGCCATTCGACTCTCCGATCTGCACTGAGAAAACAAACAAATTGTTGGATTAAGCAAATTCGCGGTCACATACGTTCAAAGCTGCTATTTGGTTGGTACGACTAAATCATTCTTTTGTTGAACGATTATTCGCTTCAATCGATTCAAAATATTTCGGTTGAAACAACATTTTTTATTGTACCAACTTAATAACGCCTTTGAACGCTGGTGAACGCACCTTGGTTGATCCGACCATTTTTTTGTTATCAGTGTGTACACTGATAAAAAAGTATAGTTGAATTAACTAAGAATCGGGCAGGGACGTTCAAATAAATATTTTGTTGGTCGAACGAAATATTTTAATGACTCAAAAATATTTTTATGAAATCACCCAACAAATTATTGAACTAACCAATTTTTTTAGCTGTACTAACAAAATATTTAGTTAAACGTCCCTGCCTGAATCTTAGTTGATTCAAATGTATTTTTTTATCAGTGTACTCAACCATAGGACACCCGTTTTACACTCACCGGCAAAAAGTGAATCCCGTGCAGTGTGATATGGCGAGACAAATTTCACAATATTCGAAGAACATGTTGTACTCTGAATAAAAATATCAATAATTCAAGTAAAATTTGCTTGCGGGCTGGCAAAAAGTAAATGTTGTTTCAATTCTACTTTTAATTCGTACAATTTCGTAACGGATTGAAACGATAACATGTCACCTTACCAGTCGCGCCATTTCGATATCATATGGAATTGTAAGATTTGACTAATTTTTTTCTTCGGCAGCCCGCAAGCTAATTTTTTTTTCAGTGTATGATTGTGGTACGCCGAGAATTTTTTTTTTTCATTTGCGGATTTTTCCCTGATGTATTTACGAGAAAATTACCGACTATACGTAGAGTACAAAGCGGGCAAAAACTGGCAAATCTGATGCAAAGGCTTCAAATTTCCCTTCCAGAATAAACAAGCAAAAAATTACACAAGAAAAACGAAAAATTCATTTAAACACGCGAAACAAATCCCGGCTCTACGCTTAACCAATGAATCCAATTGTTCGCACATCTGCACCAAACCCTCGAACAATCGCATCAGATAACAATAACATTTTCCCCTTCCACTCCCTCATCTCCCAAGAACGAAGCAACAAAAAAAAAAAAAAAAAAAAAAATAATAACCATAAAAAACAAAAAAGATAAAAAAAAGGGGAGAAGAGCTCCGTGGACACTGGCGAAGTTCGAGGCCAAGATACGCCTCCTTTTCTTCCGTTTTTTTTTTCGCTCTCCCTCAGCGCTGGTCCCTCGGTATAGATAATCGAACCCATATCGCTCGTCGCCGTCGTCTTCTTCGTGGTCCTCGCGCCGTCCTTTCGGTAGTGGTCGTCGCGCATAGGGGGGGGGGGAGGGGGGGGGGGGAATGTGTAGATATAACCGAACGACTGGACCGGCGGAACGGGACACAGTACGAGCTCTCGAGACGCTTGACCAGGCTCTCGTGAATCGCAAATCGATCGAGACCCCCTGGTAGTGAAATCCCCGCGCCTCGGGAGCGGACCGGCACCGGTAGCAGATGAGCGTCCGGACCGAAGTCGGGAGAGGCCGGGGGGAGGCGAAGAGCCGGGGCAAGGGAGAGCGAAAGAGCGAGACGGTGGGCATAGAAACGTCGAGGACGGTTCTCTCGCTCACGAGACGCGAAGATTAAACCGCGCGTGCACGTACACGCGAATAGAACGCGCGAGAGACTTAGATACGTGCGGGAGAGCCTTCGGCGTCCGGGAGTTTCGCGTAACACACATGCATGCGGAATACGTGCGGGGGCGGGAGCGACGGAGCTGCTCCCGTCACGTACGTGTGGGGGTGTGTGAGTATGTTACGTATGTATATGTACATATATGTATACATATTATATGGATGTATATAGAGGCTCGAGGCCGAGAGAGGCGCGCACATGCCGACGCGCGTAGAATGTAATTAAGATAAATTAGCGTTAAGGGGAATTGGGCTAAAGCTTGGCTGCGTTCGTTGAGCGCGGAGAAGGACGGGAGGAGAGAGGAGAGATGAGAGATAGAGGGTGAAGAAAGATGGAGATAGATAAAGCGTAGGAAGAAGAGGGTGGAGTGGAGAGGCGGTGAGAGAGAGAGAGTCGGACACGGAACATTAATGTAGGGGAGCACGAATTTCGGTAGAAGCTGAAATGAAAGTGCTGGTCCTGTGGACGCGAGGACCGCGGACCAGCATCCCGCTCGGCTCGGTGCTCGAAAGTGAGGAAGATAGAGAAGGAAAAGTCCAAGGGGATGAAAATCCTCGCGATGTGTGTATCGTCGTAGAACGGACGGAGGAAGGCAGGAGAGTCGCGTATACACCCTACGGGTGGAGATGTGGAGGGTGAGCGGGGCGAAACGGAACATTGGGGCGAAATGAACTATTTTGATCGGGGTTTTTTTTTTTTTTTTTTTTTTGGGACTCAAGAAAGTTTTATCTTAAATCGTTTTGGCATACTATCCGCTGTATGCTATATTTGGGGGTTACATTTTTGGAAGATATAAAAGCTAGGCGATCTACGCGGAATTAATGAGGGTGAGATCGATGCGATGAAGTTTTCATGTTCTAGGAAAAAATACACTGAGAGACGGATCTTGTGAATGTGACTATATCGCTTGAGAGACATTACCGTACAGGAAGGAAGACAGGAAGTATCGGATTTTTAAGAATTTTTCGTATATATGATGGTACGAATTTTTGGAATATCTGGGATTTTCTGCTATAGGTGGCTAATTACGATTTACCCTAATTGCGATTTACCATGAGATACGGTAATTTTTCTTGAATGAATTTTTCTCAGTTTTTATTATATCCTTCTCTCAGTGTACGAGAGCTGCTTAGAGTAGAATTCTTGAATATGGCCCAGTTCGATTAGTACGTGAATCGACGATATATGGACCGGACCATATTGACCACTTTTTACCTAAATACGGACCGCAAGTCCGTAAGCAAACATAAGATCGTGTAAAATCGCGGAGCGAGGGTTTGACAAAAATATATCGTGTACCTAGTATTTTGATAATACCCGCTTGAAACCCTCGGTGTGCCAAATGTGACTCGAGAACATTTGTTCTATCCATCCGCCGAGCTTGGGATTCAAACGCTAAATAAATACTAAGTAATTTCATGTTTGGTCAAGGAAGTTATCACGTAGAACAATAATAATCGGAATGCCTCTTTCCCACCCCGACGAGGCTTCGCACTCAAAGGGTTAATATTTTCACCCCAATACCCAGATTTTCGAATACATTTGTCGATCCATTTTTTATTTTAATAATGAAAATAGTGCTGATTAAAGAGATCAATTAAATGAAATTTAAGCTGCTATTGCTGTCTAGCTTAGGAATATCTATATCAAATTTCATGTGTTCCAGTTGATGTTCTGCGAAGCACCGCAGGTGGATCATCATCAACATCGCTGCGGGGATAACCGTGCAAGCCGGTGAACTTGTTGAGATACACGGGACTGTGTACCGAGCTCTGTTACGTCGATAAGTCTACGTCGGTGAGTAACAATATCTTCGGAGCAGCGAACGGGGCAGCCCCGTCCGTGCCAGAGAGCAGAGATGAGCATGCGGGAGAGACTCTCGGACCTCAGCCAGAGCGAAGCCTAACAATGCCTCGAGGAAGCTGCTGTTGATGGACGCTTCCGATAGATGAGCCGCTTTTGCTCTCCCGGCCGCGTTTCTCCCATCCCATAGTCGCGTCTTAGAGAGGCCTGCACACACACACATACACACACTGACGCACACACACATGAAAACGCGACTCTCGCAACGTCTAACTTCCAAAAGCTCCGGCTCGCTCACTCTTGCGGCCATTATATTATTTAATTAATCAAGTTCCCGGCAACCCAGCCCACCGACGGAATTAATAATCTTACAGTATAGTATAGATCTGCTGTAGTAGGTATATACGAAGACGTGTAGAATGGAACGGCGGCGTCCGCTTCTCGATCGATCTCCGGGATTCGACGAGATATATTCACCTGGAATTTCACTTCCCGGAAATACGGAACTCGTCGATTAATCTATAGCATTTATATACATAGCAGCGTGTCATTCAATTTGCAGATGGTGCAATTTTCACGTAATACGTATGTGCGATTTTAGTCTGTTTATTTGATTTTTTAAAATCAAATTTGACACTTTTAATATTTTTTTTTCTTTCTTTGAATTTTTTGCGATCAATATTTGTCTCCATTTTTTTTTCCTACACTGATAAAAAATGCGGTTCAATCAACTAAAGATTTAAGCAGGAACGTTCAAATAAATAGTTAGTTGGTAGAGCTAAAAGATTGGTTGGTTCAACAATTTTTTCGATGATTTCACGAAATATTTTTGAGGCGTTAAAATATTTTCTTCGACCAACTAAATATTTATTTGAACGTCCCTGACCGAATCTTTAGTTGATTCAACGGCATGTTTTCGAAACCTTTGCCGAGCATTAAGCAAGGATTATTTATCAGCCTAGTACAGCGGATGATTAAAAACCACCCCTATAGGTGCGAGGCTTCGTTGTTTAAGCCATAGTAAACGGGCACGACACCCTCTCGACCGTAAAAGTCTGTAGTGGAGTGCTCGTTAAAAACGTCGAACGATTCCCTTATCTCTCCTTCGTTTGGAAAGCGCGAGTCAACCTCTGGGAGTACGCGCGCTCCGTTTTTTTCTCGTTTTGGCCCGTGTTTTTACCTTAAAATATTGCAAATCGTCTCCTCCGCATTGCATTCATTCTTCGCTGTTATCAGTAGGCGGAAAGTCCAAATGCGTCGCCTACGGGCTTGGACGAGTGATTAGATATCGCGATTGGACAGCATAGATAAGGTCGTCCGAGATGCTGACAACATCTCACAGTGGACCAAATATTTCGCACGAAGAGACGACAGGAAAGCCAGGAAATACGAGATTCCATATTAATTTCTTCCTGCCCATGTATCCTTGGGCGGACGAATTTTGGTGAATGAAAGACCTTTCCGCCGACCTACCCCACGCGACGAATCGACAGTAGGTCTCTCGCCCCATAACAGACCCGGAAAAATGCCGAAACATACCGAAATGTCTACCACCCCCTCGACGGAATAAACCTTCCTCTGTCAAACCCTCGAGAATCCTCGCCGGGTCGTTGACATTGTTATACCGCTTGTCTCCGGATAATGCATTAGAAGAATGAGGGCATTTTTTTAAGAACTGCTTTTTGGCCAATTATTACACCTAGCATTACACCTAGCATTACACCTAGCATTACACTTGCATTACACCTAGCATTACACCTATCATTACACCTAGCATTACACCTATCATTACACCTAGCATTACACCTATCATTACACCTAGCATTACACCTATCATTACACCTAGCATTACACCTATCATTACACCTAGCATTACACATAGTAATTATTACACTTAGCATTACACCTAGCATTACACATAATAATTATTACACTTAGCATTACACCTAGCATTACACATAATAATTATTACACTTAGCATTACACCTAATAATTATTACACCTAGCATGACACCTATCATTACACCTAGCATTACAGCTAGTAATTATTACAACTAGCATTACACATAATAATTATTACACTTAGCATTACACCTAGCATTACACCTAGTACGGAGAGGTTGGGAGTTTTGCTCCGTTTCGGTCCGAATTGCAATTTTTCACGAATGTTCAGAATAGTTATTAAGAATAACATTTTTGGTTTGTTAATAAACAGTCATCCCGTAACGCCAGGCTAATCCGAACGATCTCCATTCCTCACATTCGCCGTTTATCAACGGCCTCCAGTATACGAACTTCCCAGCTGCGGTTTTAGAGCTGGGCTGACGTTGGACCAACTACGACTGCCGGAGTTAGAAAGTCGATCCCACTTTGCCCACCAACGTAGGTCCGACGACAACTTAACATCGGGATGATAACATCGGCCCAACGTTATCAAACGACACTGACCCAATGTTGTCCGCCGATGTCCAGCCGACATCGAATAAAAGACATTAATAAGCAATAAGAAAAAAAATGTATCGACCTGCGCGACTCCTAAATACTTTTTAATCATTCTAGGATACGATTGCTTTATTGCGGTTTGTTATCTTCACAGACTGGGTAGCACAGTCGTGTCCGTAAATTAACAAAAACCCGAAGCTCGAGTCCCCATTTAAGGGATGCAAAAAACGTCGGTCATAGCCACAAAAAAAAAAAGCAAAATCGCTAATAATTGCCGAAAATGGGTTTTTATTCCATGGGTCATCGACGGCAAAACGCTCAATCGGGCCTGTTCGAAATTGAGATGAAGATATTTTTTCCTGACTCACGGATTCCGCGAATACCGATGAAATGTTCCTTCCTCGGCGATGTGTCTATACGCGAAGCCCACGGCCAATTCTACGCTATATACGCTCGACAATCAGCAGCAATTCCGACAGTCATCGATCATCTATCCGCGTGCATTTTGCAGTTTCTATCGCGGAGGCCGCGCGATCGGGCCAGACGGATCGAGTGGGACCTTCGAAATACACGAAGCCCCCCCCCCTATATGCTCGATGGGGATCGTAAGAGTGTGAGAAAATCTCGGAACGTGCAAGCAGAACGGAAAGACGAGGCCCGACGGAGCAACGTGTCTCTTAATGCCTGTCGCCGGGATGATTTATCGCAATGACTTTTTTTTCATTCTCGACTCGTTTTTTTTTTCTGTTCCCTCTCGCTCTCCTCTTCTCCGCCTCGTGTCTTCCGGCGCTTCTATTCTCCTCCTTGGCGCACAACGCCGAACGGCCTGCTGCACTGTACGAAATTATGTTCCGATCTCGCTCTCACGACCGTGTCTCGGCTGTCCTCCTTCGAACCAAAACGACCGGGCCGCTGCATAGCGCAGTCCTGGCACTGTGTATGCGTGATCGGCGCATTTTGGCCTTCGGCATGACGTCCCGCGGTAATGGAACACGATCGACTCTATGCGAAAATATATTGTGTCTTCTCCGAGCGGTGAACGCCGAAATCGCGGCCGACAATGCGCGACCGCCGATGATCGAGCTATTTTTTCGCAGGTGAGGCAGTTCGCAGATATCCTCGCCGACAGACGGCGGCGGCAACGATTTATGTTTTTTTCTTTTTTTTTTGCGATAGAAACAAAGTTTCGGATTCGTAATTAATAAAAATAATGGTATTTATAAAAATTAATACGGATCTCGTCAATTAAA
Source organism: Ichneumon xanthorius (assembly GCA_917499995.1). NCBI lineage: Eukaryota > Metazoa > Arthropoda > Insecta > Hymenoptera > Ichneumonidae > Ichneumon > Ichneumon xanthorius. The sequence goes on along the minus strand of OU824205.1, from coordinate 9,133,760 downwards.
TTACGGTGTTATATTTATGAATCATCAATCAAGGAAGATACTATATTTATATATCATTATAAAATTTGCAAACGGTGCAAGTCTCACAAAATAAATAATTGCGATTTTATTTTGCTTACTTTTTAAAAAATCAAATTTGTTTCTTTTAATTTAATATTACCAATGAATTTTTCTCTACTTTTTTCGTTCCCAAAAATCCCCCAAAGCTCCCAAATCTCCCAAAAATCTTCAATAATGATATTTTATCAAAACATTCCCGAACCAACGGAAAAGTTATTTACATTCCGAGACGCTTTCCTCGACAAAAAAGAGCTGTGAATGGGACGGGCGATTTCGTACGGATCGTAATTTAACAACCAATCCCCAAAGTCTTCCCGTCGCCACGGAACGGAATCGCGTACGGTCGACGATGCGTAACGCCGGGTCGTTGTTTCTCGTTGAATGCAAAATTTCGGAGCTTTTCCACGAACTCCACCGGCGAACCGTGGCACGGCCGATGCCAAATTGCCGTACGAATATAACTATCGCAGTGCGTTTGTCGGGGGGCTTTTGTGCCCGACGGAAATTAATCTGTAAATCACGGCAATAAAGTAATCGAGTAAAACGGTACAACACTGGAGGAAAATCTCTTCGAGAATACAGTCGTTGGACTACACCGAGGGGGGGTGCAAAACTATAATACCGAGCGAATATATACTTTCGTCTACCTGGAATCCCCCCCCCCTCGCCCCCCCCCTCCCCCCCATAGAATTCACAATGGAAGGGAGGCGAAGAGTGCTCGATGTAACGGAGCGCATACGATGCACTGGCTTGGGCTTTCCTGTGTATCCGTGGGGTGTACAGTACGTACAATGTGCTGGAAACCCCCGGTATGCACATTGTTCGGAAAACAATGAAACCGGGGGGCCGCCCCCTCCGGTCTTCGCTACCACCGTTCTCTCCGCCCGCAGCGGCAAGTGCACGAGTGTTTCTTATCGCCCTCCCTTCCACCCTCGGGTCGACACTGCGGCAAATTATGATTGCCCTAATATCCTTTTACACGACACCATTTCAGACGACTGACGGGAAATATTTGCGGAGAAGTCGCTGGACGAGCATCGCTGGATATCGAACGCGCACTTTATTGCAGTCTTAAGATTTTTATGGCGTTGGGGCTGTAGAGTATATGTATTTCGAGATAAGATGATTGAATAGAGTTTTCTGGAATTTTAGTTAGATTTTTAGGGGGGAAGTGGCGAAATTGAAAAGTGGAATGGAAAACGGACCGTTTTCCATTCTGTTGGAGTGGAATGATGGAGTGGAATGGAAAACGGACCGTTTTGCCTATTTTTAGGGGCGCAAATGGAGGACCAATTTGCCCCGCTATTAAGTAGGTTCCATTTCGGGAATCAAGAACATTCGATCCGGCGACTAACGATACGTAAGTATTAGATGACGATGATTGGTAGGGATTTTTTAAAACTTTTTGCCGTACTTTTAACTCGTTAAATAATTTTTTTCTCGATTTTATGAAAGAATAAACTATATAGTTTTTCATTAATTGAAAATTGTTTTTGACGCCTTCTTCGCGCGTTATTCTATACGTACGCACGATATATTTTCTGTGATTATTGTCTCGGCATTTAAGTTCGTGTAACTTCGACCGTTGGTTGGTAACAGCGCGAGACGGGGATAATCTGTGTCCGTATAATTATAACGATCAGATACCGGTTATCATCGATAATTGTGTGTACACGCGGAGACTTAGTACAGAAAGAAAACACAACACTTCGCCGCCTCGGCCATAAACATACTCTAGCTGGCCCGGCGATCGGAGGATCAGACGGTCTAGACATAGTTTCGTATTTAACCACGAATATTTACGCAAAAGCTTACAACTCGTATTATCGCAATTGACCAATCTTTTTTTTTTACATATCGAACGGCGCCGAGATCCTAGCTTACAACTTTTATTACCGAATCCCCGTGCAGAAAAGTATATGTAGGAAAGAGCGGGGCCAAATGGGACAGTGGGGCAAGACGGGACGGTGGGGCAAGACGGGACAGTGGAGCAAAACTCAATTTCCAATGATTTTTGGATGACACAGTGGGGCGAAACGGAGCCGAAAATCTGGATGTGTCGACGGGGCATACAAAAATTATTGGAAAATTTCATTTTGCCCCGCTCTTCCCTAATATGTTTTAACGGAAAGGTTCTATATGTCCCTCGTGTCTCTAGCATATAAGGAAGAGACTGGCAAAAAAAGGACCATTTTTACCGATTTTTCCCGAGGTACCAAAAAAGATCGTGTGACCTCAAATATAGGATCAGAGTCCGTTTTGCCCCGTTATCCCCAGTGTGCGAAGATATACATCAAATATAGCTCAAATATGCACAAAATCAATATGTGCAATATATACGCAAAAAACTTCAATACATTCTACATATGTTGCACATACATCCGCGTTATATTTTCTACCCCGTGCGCTAAAGAATTATAAGTTTCCGCGCCGAAATTTAAAAATACAAAAAAAAATCATTGAAAATTGTACCTTGCGTCGGTAACTCTGAACTTTCGATTAGCGGTCGATGGATCATAAAATTAACCGTAATCCGTATCTCACGATCGTTCCGCCGATCGACTCCAACTCGAGAGTTGGCGTAAAATACCTCGTTAAAAAAAAAAAAAAAAAAAATGAAAAAATGAAAAAAAAACTGCTCCTCGAAAACGCCCGAGGGCGACGGTATTTCTCTATTTACCAATAATACCATTATAAAATCGATGATATTTCTTCGTTTCTCGTAAGATAAAAATCTCTCGCGTGAGATATACCGAAAATTATAGGTTTTCGCGGTTTGAATTATTTCTTTGTGGGACGCGACGACGGTGCGCGCACACAAACGGAGGAAACGAGCGTACGAGCGAGAGAGTTCGAGAGGAGTCTGCCGAGTGGCGCTCGGGCGGCCGCGATTGGATCGAGCGAGACGGAGCGAGCTGAGGTGATGCCGAGGGAGTTTCGGGACCGAGCGACCGAGACGGAAAGATGCGGAGCCAGTCGGCTCTCCGGGGAAGTGATAAGGAAAGAACGAATTTACTATCGCTGCTCTTACACACAGCGCCGTCCTCGATTCTCTTATTTTTTTTAATTTTTTTTATTTTTTTTTTGTATACATATTTTTTCTCACTTCTTCATTCTCCGCTCTTTCTTCTACATTTATTTATTCTTTCAACTAATCAAGCGCGGGAACGCGGGGAGGTCTTCTCGTTCGTTCGTTTCTTTGCTTTCGGAGATAGGAAGAGAGGCAGAGAGCTCCGGCGCGAAGGCAGCGCGAGACGGATACCGATTAATCCGCGCTCGGCAGCGCGCCCGGGCGAAAACGTTCTGCCAGCAGCAAACTTTAATTGTGCTCGCCGGACTCTCGCGCGCGAGTCACGAACAAAAGGAACTCCCTCGCTCGGGTTATATGGGATCTCGGTTCCCCCACATGCTCAAGGTTGCAAATCCGAGCTTCCCTCGCGGATGACGTCAGGATGCAGTTAGACTAGTTTTAGTTTTAGTTTCCAGCCTCCCCCTCTCCTCCCGTCCGCCCCTCCCCCTGTACGAAGTCGGAGAGTCGCTTTTCGCGGACAAAGAATTATGTTCTGTGATACATTTTCGATCGTCTATTGACAAAAGAGGGTAAACGTGACTCGTTGAAAAATTGAGAAAAATTTAAACGAGTTTGCAAAAGTGAAAGTGGACCGGAACCTTTTTTTGGGAATATTTGAATGTTGTACTGAAAACATAACAAGGTTATAAGATAGACCGGATCTTGGATCTTCTATTGACAAGACAGAATTAAGGCAACTTGTTGAAAAAACGAACAAATTTTCGACCAATTTTCAAAAGTGAAAGTGGACCGGAACCTTTTTTTGGAATACTTGAATGTTTTACTCAAAACATAATAAGGTTACAAGATAGACCGGATCTTCGATCTTCTATTGACAAGACAGAATCAAGGTGACTTATTGAAAAATCGACATAATTTTCAACCTATTTTCAAAAGTGGAAGTGGACCGGAAGTTTTTTTTGGAATACTTCAATGTTTTACTCAAAACATAATAAGGTTACAAGATAGACCGGATCTTCGATCTTCTATTGACAAAACAGAATCAAGGTGACTTGTTGAAAAATCGATAACATTTTCAACGAGTTTGCAAAAGTGAAAGTGGACCAGAACCTTTTTTTGGGAATCCTTCAATGTTTGACTCAAAACATTCGAAGGTTACAAGATAGACCGGACACTAAATGATGTAAAGAGGTGCGAAAAAGTTATCAATTTTCGGAAAACAACTAGACTATAGAAACTATTGTAGGTCGACAAAACGAACGTGAACTATCACGGAATAATATGTATAACTCAATGTGCCTGGGCAGTCGCTGATAACCTGTGATGTTGAAGCGACTTTTAAATAAAAAAAAGATTCGCCGGTTCTCGAATGAAAATAGTACATTTCGATACGAGTGCGAAAAAACTTTTTCTGACGAGTGTGACTTTGCAGCACGAGCCGAAGGCGAGTGTTGCAATCACACGAGTTCAGAAAATGTTTTTCGCACGAGTATCGAACAAAATTTTATTTCACAAGGTGTGAAAAACCCGCCATTTTCCCACCGAGTGACATAAAATGTTTTATGTGCTTTTCAACTTCTCACGAATACGTAACTAATTTTCCTTCCACCTTCCACGAAGTGATCGAACAAAAAAAAGTTCACCATTTTATTAATGTTCTACTGTGAATTGCGTTCATAATTTTATATCATGTACACAATTCATCTAAATATACGATCTTCACAAGACGTAAATAATGTTGAGTTTCCTAAAAAAAAAAAAAAAAAAAAAAAAACCCCCGCCGAAGTTTTCCTGGTGTGAGTTATAGTTGCCATGTAGAAAAAGGATAATGGTAAGCCGTTTCCCGGTTGCTTCTCGAGACCAGAAGCTGTCGCGTCATCTATCCAGTATTGTAACTGTATCTCGAGCTTACGCGCCACAGTCGTAATACACAGAGTCGTTGGCCCTTGGCGCGTAACGCGGAAACCGAAAACCCGCATACAGTAGTTTCCACACGAGTGCGGGGATAATACAGGCGCACGGTAAGCCCGGCAATCACGCAGTGGTCCAATTACCATAAGAAGGGCTCTAATTTCATACAATGCCCTCGCGAGCCGAACACCCCTTCCGCCTTCCTCAGCCTATTTTTATCCTTCACCCATACGAATTCTCGTTTAAATTTTATTCAATCTTGTTATTGCCTCTTGAACTTACACGCATACCAAAACGAAAATGTATCCGCGACAAATTCTCGCGCGTGGATGAACTATTCGTTACTTGACCAACGGGCAGGCCGATCAACTTTCACGATTTCTCAATAAATCTTGAATGGCTTCGCCTCTGCCGTCGCGTCTTTCACTCTTTTCTATACAATGCCGCCTCTAACGCTCCATCCAGCCGGACAACTTCTCGTCGCGGATGAAAATTTGATACCGTTCTCGCGGCATGAAAACGCGTTTTGCCCCGACGTCGTTGTCTGCGATAGAGCATTATACTGCGTATACGTGTGGTGTGTACGACGCGGTTTTACGAGCTCCGTCTTACACGCCGTTTCGGACCTGCAGACCTTGAACGGTACAACGCGAAGCCCCTTTCGTCAAAAGAACCAGAGCTTATTGAGAAAAAAAAAGAAAGAAAACCTTCCTCTTTCTTTTGTAGAACGCACATCGGATATACCGTGCGAGCTCGTATCGCGTGCACGTGGCTATGGCAGTGCTCGCTGTACATTTTTTTTTTCGAATTATTTGAAACTGGTTGACGAAATCGGGTTAAATTAAAGTGGAGTGAAATTGAAGACTTCTTGAGCGAAATTTGTTTCTCTCTTTAAGTGAAAGAATTTTTAACGATGCACGTAAAATCCCTCTTTCCGTTCCTGTGAAGTGTGCGCAGAAAGGCACTTTATCGCATCGCGTGCCGGAAAAGTACTGCGCATGCGTAGAAACGCAATATTGCACCCTTCGAACAACAGTGTAACAACTTATATGGTAATGCCATAAGAGATGTTACACTGTTGTTCTAGGGGTGCGATATGGTCTTTTTCCCGCACTAGTGCGCAAAAGTGCCTTTATTTCACTCGGTGGGAAAATTGCGATTTTAGCTCACGCTTCGCGAAAACCCCCATTTGCACATCTTGTAAAATAAAATTATGTTCGACAGTCGTGCGAAAAACCTTTTCCGAACTCGTGTGATTGCAACATTCGCATTCGGCTCATGCTGCAAACTCACACTCTTCACAAAAAGTTTTTTCGCACTCGTATCGAAATGTACTATTTTACGCACACTGTACGGAAACTGCAAGCGTGGTTGTCGTGAATTTGTGAGGAAAAATTGTGTGAATGACAGAAAAGGGAGTTCTGACTCGTGTGAATGTGGCATTTTCACACTCGTCAAGAACTCCCTTTCTACGCCCTTGCCATACGAATAACAATTTTCCTCTGCGGACCGCGGTCTCAAAACGGCATTCAGTACAATTTTTGTTACTGGCGGCGGTATTTCCCATCGCCTTAAAGCACAAATCCACTCCACTTGCATATCCGCCCGTTTTTCACGTGACTCGACCCCCTCAAGAATTCATGTGAATTTAGTCAGACAAGTTATGTAAATTACGATGTGTACGAGATTACGAAAGCCAAGAAAGCAAAAAAAGAAGGCGTTGGAAGAGAAGCGCTAAATCAGAAACATGAGAAACGGTACGAGGCACGTTTTGGACGAGGAATGATTAAAATTTCAATTCATTTTCCGCGTGGACTGACTCATCAGGCATCCCTTCGGTCTTACGGTACGGTGTATACCGGACGGTGGAAGCGCACTGTCTAGCCTGTGGCCTGGTCTCTCGTACTCTTATTTTCTCCTTCGCGAAACCTCGGCTCAGCATCCAATTCTGCCGCGGTGCTCTCTCCTCGGCGAGCGCGCCCGCACCCTCGCGCTAACTCTCATTCCTCAAACTCGCTCGGCAGTGTGCAACCTCCGACGGGCACGGCGAACTTCACTTCGTTATAATTTTCTCTAATGACACACTACCGACTCTCTGATTCTGAGCTGCCGACGACCCGAATATTTTTATTACTGCTCAGCAATCCACCCGCCAGCCACTGTATCAAGACCGCCGAGCAACCCTTTCCCTAGCTCATCACTTTTCGTACATGCCGGCTTGACCGCGTTAGTCCAGCGTGAAGCTCTTGGATTTCACGGACCGTGATATTTTTTATTATTAATCAAGATCCAAAAAAACAGACATAATGTCATCATCGAACTAGCCGCAAGCTGAATCGACGCCGAGTTAATAAAAGATAGCGAGGCTGTCTACGCGAGTGTTATACAAACCCAAAGTGTTATACAAATGGCCAAAGTGCCATTTTTCAGGGTCTTCAAAAATGGTAACTTCAAAAAAAAATCGAAAAGGTACTATTTTCAGGCAATTTGAAGGATACTTTTATGACATAATATACATACAAGTTTCCCAAAAAGCCCATAGGCCTTTTTTGGGCCAGAGAATCGGGCATTTTTTTAGATTTACTACAGTCGCTGATAAGATTTCCGTTTATGTCCCGGTGTGTGTGTATAGGATAAAGAAATTGTTCCCTAGCAAGTTTTGGACGTGTCGATTCAGTCATAATAATAATAATAATTAACAAAAATAATTCACAAAAGTTTAATTGAAAGACTTCGGCCGATGGCCAACTAGCAGCATGAATGTAATCGAATTCTGTTTTGTATAAAAAAAAACTGTTCTATGTTTTTCAAATGTCAATAAATTCACTACACTACTCATTCACAAATTTAAGTCCCTCACACGGCCCTAACAAGGTTCCGGTGTAACGTTCTAAAATTCCTACCAGGATCTGTGAATGGCACCCATTGCAGTTTCGTTATACCGACCGAGCAAATTTTATACATCGTCTAAACCATTCACGGACAAGATACCGGTATCAAAAAATAAGATGAAAAAAAAATCATGAAAGACCTTGGAGTGTAATTTCTAAAATCGATGTCGTTGTTATAGATTTAAAAATAAGGTAACGTAATTTCACGCCTCCACAAAGAGTTGTCCATACAAGAGACTTAAATGAAACGTGTTTGCAAAATTGATTACGATTGATTAAAAATAGAATTAAAAAAATGTAAAGGTCGAAAAATTAAAAACGATTGATTAAAAAAAGAATAAAAATATGTAAAGGTGGACCGGTCAAGCAGGTGGATGTGGCCTCGTGCTACTAAAACTTGTTCGTCAATTTTTAACGATAATAAAAAAACGGATTGCAGAAGCGTTAAAACACGGGAGAGGAAAGATTACATAAATCCGGTAAGCTCAGATTTACGTACAGCGGAGATAGTAAGAGGGTGGGAAGTATGGAATGCAAGCTAGTCGCACGTGTCGTCATGTGCGACGACGAAGAGACTCTTCTGGCAGTGTCCACAGTCCGCGATTTCTGGTCCGATGCCGAGGGTGTGAGACCGGGAGACGAGAGAGCGAGGGTGAGACAGGGAGAGGAGCGGAGGTCGACTCTGGATTTCCTTAATAAAATGGGGCGCAAACGCCGCGCCAGCGAATATCTGGCTGATAGTGGCTCGGTCAGCTCTCAACGTCCACCTCGAAAATGCTGGCGGGGTTGCTAGGGAATATCTAGAATAAGAGGAGGGATGGTGCGTTGCTTAGGCTGATTCAATCTGACACGAGATCGTGTGCTCTCGGGCTCGCGAGGCCTCCACTCACCCTGGTACATCGGCCAGGGCTCTCAATTCCCGCTCGCCGTTTCCGATCTGGGCATGAATCAAATCTAAAGTAGATACCCCTCTTTTTCCCCTCATTTTTTTTTTATCGATACAAAAAATAAATAAATAAAATATGTGTTCGGCAGAAAACCAGTTGACTAAAGTAGCCAGCAGGAATTTTTACACGGCATGTTTCCCACTACACTGGGAATGTAACATTGTGTAATATAAGTATTATGTAATATACGAGATAAATAAAATAAATAAAAGGTCCCAGACCGGGAGACAGAGAAATGGGTCATATTAATTTCATTCTGTCGAAACGGATATTTTTTATCGAACCTTTGTGAAATATTTATAAAACTCTGCGATCTCAAGAATGGCCAGACTGAGCAATGAACTTTAATGGGTCATCGTACGCATCTTTTAAAAAATCGGCAGACGTAGCAGTTCTGAGATACGAATAGGAGGGAAGAGTTACAATAACAGAATATAATAAAATAAAATTGAAAAATAAATAAAGAATACAGAAATAAAAAGCGGCGCCTAGTCGCGCGCAAGTCTCAAGTGAAGTGTTATAAACTGTAACAAGTAAACTCAAGTAAACTTAAGTGCGTCCAACTATTTGAAATCTTTTATAGATCGTGGACTCAAGTGTTGATAACATTTTCACCATTTATAACTCGTTTCTCTCGAGCTCTAATATTTAGGATTTACTATATATCATATTTTGATTGTACAGGAGAAAACCATCAAGTAAATAAATAAAATTACATTAAAGAAAATATTTTTGTTAAAAAAAATGTCGATAAAACATTGCCGAATCTCTTCCGTGCGCGCCGAACCTAACGGAAGATAAATTTCTTGAATCGGCGAAGTTCGGTAAATTTTGTTCTACGGCGAGAACGAGAGCGCGTTGCCTCGGATTGTGCAAGAGTAGGAGGGGTCGTTGCCAACCCCCCAGTCGTTGCCAAGTTAGCGTTATCCAAATCCGACACTTAGGCCAGCGGCGAGGGGGCTGCGATAACGTTAGAACGGAAATTAATGTGCGCATGGTTATATACTGCTTACAGTATATGGGCATATACGTGTAACTTGCTCCATTCTAGCTCTTGCTCGAATCGCTGGTCATCCCGAACATCGAATCGGCTATCCACGCCCGGCACAAGGTACTTCGCCGGTTATCGATGCGACGCAGCGCGAGGGGCTTAAAATAAAACCTCCCCGTCATCTCATCTCGTCGGATCAGACGAATAAAAATAATTGATTTTTTTCTCCAGACGCTCGATCATGCCAGCCACGATAATGATTCGCCATCGAAGAATGTTTGCCTGGTGCATATGCATGACGGGGATGTCTGAATTTCAAGGATGCCGCGGATATTGTTTATCGATTAAGGAAAAGTTCGCATAAAATAAATTTCTTTTTTTTTCCTGACAATTTCGCTAGATATGAAAAATTGCTCGTTTCTCATAATCTTCGTACACTGTTGATCGAAATTAAGCTACCCTGTAAATTTTCGGTGAGTCATTTTTCTAAAGTGCACTCACTTTTTCGTACTTTTTCGTACACTCAGAGAAGGATATAGTAAAAACTACCGGTCATCTGAGAAAAATTACCATAGCTGATACTAGACAACTAGGGCGCCACCTATGGCAGAAAGTCCCAGATTTTCCAAGAATTTTTGCCATAATATCTACGAACAATTCTTATAAATCCTGTACACAGTGAAATAGATACCGACGTTTCGTGTCCACAAATGTCCAAAATTCATTGCATGTTAATTTCACAAAAAAATCTTGCGCAATTTACAACAAAAAAAGTCTGTTAATATTACGAATATTTTTTTGTAAAATTAACAACAAAATAATTGCGGACTTTTGTGGACAAAAGAAAATTGTTAAATGTACAGATGTGCAAATCTTTTTTACTATGTGTACTACCATGTGCTATGGTAATATCATTATATTATAATATATCACCTATATTTGCTAGATTTTTCTCTCTTCGTATGACTGACCGTTAAATGTACTTTTTGGATGTCGGTTGCAGTTGGTCCTCTAGGTTTGCTTCACGGCGTCGAAGCTACGTCACGACGATTGCTGGCTGTAAACATTGGACTATCGCACAATCGCCGCCAGGAACCTCGTCGCGTCACAATATTTTTCCGCCAGCAAGCCTACGGCACCGGAATTCGAACCCGAGACCTTGCGATACTTTGATTTCGAGGCCACACTATAAAAAAAAATTGTATGAAATTTAATGTACAAGACTGAAAGTTCTTATGCAATAACTGGTATATTAAATTTCATGTACAATTGTTATGAAAAATTAATGTTCAGTGTATTAAAAACATTGGGATTACTTTTGGGATTATAATAATTTACTTTAATTTTATTATAAAAGTATTTTAATTGTTATAATCTAGTTTAATTTCAATGAAAAAGTATATTAATTTTTCATCACAATTGTACATCAAATATAATATAGCAATTTTTTCGTAAAAACTTCGAGTTCGGTACATAAAATTTACAATTTGTTTTACAGTGTAATCTCGAGACCAAAGTTATCGGTACGAATTTCTTATTAATTGGAAAAAAATAAATAAAATAAAATCAAGCTGTAAGACGTTCTACGAAAGAATTTCAAGAACATACGCAGTCGTTCAGTCTCATATAAGTTGCTGATAAAAAAAAGGAAACAAATTACAGCGCGTGAGGCAAATGGTCGCGACGCGATTAACCCCGGTTCAACATGGTCCGGCAAAAAAAAAAAGGAAAAAAAAAGAAAAAAAACGCGTTATAGTTCAACATAATAAACGTCGTTTTCACGTAGCGGTGACTCGGTCGTGCAGGGGAGGAGCTGGCGTGACCCGCGTGTGCCATATATGCAAAGTGCGCCTGGGTACACACAGGCAAAAACTCTCTCGGCCGAGAAACGATTCGCACGCGGCGGCAAAGTGTGACCGGGTTGTGCCGGAAAAAAAAGAGTCACCCGAAAAAATGCAAGGTTACCCACATTTTTTTTATTGGCTCGAACCGCGCGAAGGTCGCGACGGGTGTTCGCGGGGTCGTTGGCAGTGTTGACGCGGCCGCGGGAGCAATGCAGCTCTTGCACGCGCGTATCGCGAACGTCCCCGAGCGCGGAGCCTCTGGGGAATATCTCTCCGCGAGCGGGATGCCGGGCGGAGCGGCGACATTCGATACTGCAACTCGCAAAGTCAAGGTCTCGCCTCGGGAAGGAAAATTTGATTGGCGCTATAAAATGAGCAAAAAAAATAATAATAATAAAAAAGAATACATGGATATAAGAATAGAAGCAATAAAGCCGGGAGACATAAAATAAATTAAAAAAAAGGTCCACATGTTTCATTGACGTGGTCTATGTGACGCGAAAGACATTCGATACTGCAACTCGCAAAGTCAATGTCTCGCCTCGGAAAGGAAAATTTGATTAGCGCTATAAAATGAGCGAAAAATAATACTAATAAAAAATAATACATGAATAAAAAAAGGAAGTAATAAAGCCGGCAGTCATGAAATAAATTTTTTTAAACCGCGACATGTTTCATTGACATGGGCTGTGTAACGTGAAAGAAATTCGATACTGCAACTCGCAAAGTCAATGTCTCGCCCCGAGAAGGAATGCTTGATTAGCGCTATAAAACGAGACAAAAAAATTAGAATAAAAAAACTATACATGTATACAAAAAAAATAAGCAATAAAGACGGGAGTCAAAAATAAATTTAAAAAAAACCACATGCTTCATTGACATAGGCTATGTGACGTGAAGTTCGTTACTGCAACTCGCAAAGTCAGCATCTCGCTTCTCGAAGGAAAATTTGATTGGCGCTATAAAATGACCCAAAAAAATAATAATAAAAAAGTAATACATGTATATATAAAAAAAAAGAAGCAATAAAGCCGTGAGTCATAAAGTAAATTTAAAAAAAAAACCTCTACATGTTTCATTGACGTGGGCTATGTGACGTGAAATTCGTTTTAGAAAGTTTCAATCAACTTTTACGAGGTACGTATCGAGTGGAGTGTCCGGAAATCGTTCCGTCGTCCTCGCCGTCACGTTCTCTCTCTCCTCCCTGTATATATACTGTAATAGCTCTTCTGGCTTTTCGCCGGAATCACTATCCGTCTCTCTCTCTCTCTCTCTCCCTCCCTCAGTCTCGCTCCTTCGCGCTCGGCGTACTCGATAGAGCATAGCTATCGAAAACGTACACACATACATAACACGCCGGGCGAAGAGTTTGTATTCGGCTCGAATGCTCGGGGATCCGTCGATGTATATACGCGTATACCCTACAGAATTTATACACGCTGCTGACACTGAACGGTGAACCTTAGCCTTGAACCACCTGCTGTTTACGTGGCAAAAAAAAGAAAAGAAAAAAAATGCGCGTGATTCAACCGACGGAGTCTGAGCCGAGTGATATATATAGATCGCCGAAAATAATTGGCGTTTAATAAATTGGTTCGAATAGAACATTGAATCTAAAACTCGACACAGCTGACGGGCAGCCTTACGCTCAGAGGTAAACTCACAGCCTTGGACTGCCTGCGGTGTTTACGCGCGAAAAGTGTTGCCGCGACCGCTGCGACCTTGATTGACCCGGTAGGAATATTCTCGGCTGACTATGAAGAAAGCTATTTCGGTTACCGGCGATAAATGCTCTGAGTTGGCTTTAATTATTTCTAGTCGATTATGGTTTTTTATGTTTTTATTTTGTTGTCGACATTTGTACTACCGGTGCGTGGATGGAAACGGAAATATAGTGGAACGATATGTGAGGAAAGTCGAGGAATCGCCTTAAAAAATATAATTTTTTTTTAAAATAAAGGTAGAAAAAAAAATTTGAAAAAATAAATAAATCATATTAATTCGTTATGATTCATTGAGTTATTCCAAAGGGACGACAAAGGTTTACTAATCTTCTTCGAAGTGCCAAATCGCTTGTTACATAAAAAAAAAAATAATGAAAAAAAAATCAACAAAATCGTTGGAGCACCGGACTGAAAAGACTGTTGTTACAACAGCAATTCACGAAAACTCGATAGAGTAAACTTCGACCGACTTTAAAATCGACCGAGTTATATGCGCGATGATATGCGTAATTAAATATACAATTAGTTTGCGAAATTTTGCCGAGGTTCGATGAATTTTTTAGTTCGACCGAATAGTCGGATATGTAAATTATAATTGATGATAATTCAATGAATTCGTCCGGAATTATCTCACATCCTGCTCGGCTGTTATTTAATTACGGACCATATCCTGCTTCCCCGGTATTATAATGATCCAATCCAATATCAGAGAGTGATGAACTTTGAACCACAAGTTAAATTGAGTCTGGAAAAAAATCTCGCTTTGATACTTTCATCAACCTCATAAGCAACTCCAGTTGCCTGATATGAACGATTAACCTTTAAACGGTCGCTGGGAACATAGCCATTTGTAGAAAAAAAAAATTGCTAAAAAGATGAGCAAAAAAGAAAAAGGATTCTTCCATCGAAATATCGAATGCGTAAATGCACGCTCATACACGCTAAATAAAATCGTAAATAAAACGCGCATTCTTGTCTGTAAATATAGCACAAAAAAATGTAATCGGGTATGTCAATCAAATTTAATTGAACGATCAAATTTAATTTCAATAAAAACATTTTCATCGAATATCGAAATTGTAATCAAGCGCAAAGCTATTTTTCCAGTAACCGTTGAAGAGTTAATAATTCAATAAATTTGAAAAAGAAAAAAAATCGAGTTTCAATTAAAAATTCGATCGGACAAACAATATTCGTCCGATAATCGATGAGAAATTTTTTTCGCTTTGCTACTTTCATCGACCTCAGAAGCAACTTTCCAGATGCTTGATACGAAGGATTAACCTTGTAACGGTCGCTAGGAACATAGTCGGTTGTAGAAAAAAAAATAGGCTAAACAAATTTGCAAAAAAAAAAAAAAAAGATTTCCACCGAATTATCGAATGCTTAAATGAAGGCCTATACAAGCTAAATAGAACCGTAAATAAAACTCAATTCCATTCCTACAAATACATAACCAAAAAAAATGGTGCCAGATAAGTCAATAAAATTCAATTAAACGATCAAATCTAATTTCAATACAAAAAATGTCCTCGAATATTGAAATTGTAATCAAGCGCAAAGCTATTTTTCCAGTAACCGTTCAAGATTTAATAATTCAATAAACGTAAAAAATGAAGAAAAAATATTGAATTTCAATAAAAAAATTCAATCGAACAAACAATATTCGTCCGATAATCGATGAGGGAAAGGGGGGGGGCGGTCAGCAAATTAGCATCAAGTGTTTACAGAATTGCGCGCAAACAGGTTCAATAATAAAACAATATGTGTACTGCGTTACCTACAGTCATAACGCTGTCAACAGCAAGGATTCTCGAATCGTGCGCGCTGGTCTCCCAGTACTGAAAGCGCCGCACTTGCCATACTCCGCCAGTGCCGCCCTCCTCATCTCGGCGTTTTCCTCCGGCGCCCAAAGTGTACTCTCATCGCCGTCCCTCCCATTACGTCGTAGCTTACCCTCTCCGTCTCTATCTCACAGTTGCTCTAATATCAACAGCGAGCGCGAGCGTCGCCGGGGTGCGGCGAGGGAAAGCAGAATTCGAAGCGCGAACTGTGTGAGAAGAAGGAGGATGAAATTCGGTGAGTAAAGAGGCCCGAGCGCCCCCGAGCGCGCCGACGAGGCAGGTTAGAAACAAGGCAGAGAAAGCGAAGGAAAGGAGAAGCGAAGGGATAGAGGAAGGAGAAGAGAGAAGAAAACTCACGAGAGAAACGAGCGTGAGAGAGAATGAGTTCGCGGAGGCTTCGAAGTCCTGCAGGATTCTCTCCTGTTCGTTCGCGTCCTTCGCGACGCTGTGGATATATTCTCCGGCGTCCCTCGACGTGGAAGCGATTGTGCGGCGGCAGGGAGGGAGGGGCGAGGCGCGGGGCGAAGGGAGGGCGGAAGGAGAGTGCGGAGGCCCCAAGGTGGGGGGCCAGGAGAAGCTCGACATCTCGAAATTTGGTTGGCTGTCTCGGAGCCGGCTTGCTCTCGACGTCCGGGCGTCAGCGACGCTAGGGGGGCACTGGTCTCGAGGAGAGAGGGACCGAGACGGTGCGAGCCGCCGAGAAAGAGATAAAGATACGCGGCGGGAAGGAGGGAGGCAAAGAGAGCCACGGCGTCGTCGGCGAGACGGCACCGGCGGGGAGGGGAGAGGATCGCGGGGCCACAGTGTGCCTTGGCGCGCTAGAGAAGCCCCCGAGGACTCGAAACTCTGGAATTCCAACCGACAGAACAGTGCCGGCGTTCGTGGCACGCGGGTCTCGAGAAACGCGTTAAAATCCGAAAGCACCTGATTTTTTTTTCGTGCACGCGCGCCTGTCCTAGGAAACACCGAGGCGAGGAACTTACGGCGCGAAGCGTGTGTTTCATCCAGAACGTTGCGACGCGTTTCACCCGAGAGCTCACGACGCCTAACGAAGAGTCACGAAGAAAAGAAAAAGTGACGCGACGAACGGAGAAAGAAAATAATAATAACGGTCGTAGATCCGATGGAGAGAAGCTCGACCAGAGGAGACACGGGAGCGTGAAACGTGTGTTTACCGGGTAGTGGGAGTGAGGAGAGCGACAAAAACCGTTTCGTGCGAGAAGAGAGAGAGAGAGTGGGGAAAAAAGAATTGACTGTGGGTGCGCGCGCGGTGTCTCGTTGTTTACAAGCGCGGCGGCAGTTGAGCCGCGACGAAGGAGGATATAACCGATAGTTCGTGCGGCACGTCACCCGTCCGTTTCGCCGATAGATTTTATACACCGTTCCGGCGAGTTTCTTCTCTTCATCCCTCGGCTCTCCCGACCGACGACTCGCGGCCTCCGAATCGTCGATACAGGTGCTTCGAAAAGAAAATTCGTAGAAAAATAATTAACGCACGCGCTTGACCTTCGAACTTTGAATATTTTTTTTGTTTCGTTGAAGAGCGGGCTTATAGTGTACAGTGATAGATCGCGAAGAGATGCGATCGAGGCGGTTACGCGTCGACAGTGAGAGAACTTTGTGACGACAGACGAACACAGTGATATTATAGACGATATAGAAGGGAAGAAACGAGGAGCGCAGAAAGTACAGAAGAGAATTTCATCCTGCCGGATTGGTTTTACACCGGTGTCGCCGGAGTCTCAACGTCGTCAGCGGCCAGCGAGAGAGAGTGAGAAGGAGGACGAGAGAGAGAGAGAGATAGAGAAAGGGAGAGAGAGCGGTCGAGACTATACGATAAATCATGTAATCCTTCAAGGTCGGCACTTATTCCTTTTATTTTATTTCGTTTTATATATTTTTTTTTGTTTTCATCTAAACTGTGAATCGGACAAAGACGTTTCGTACTTGGCCGTTGCCACCTTCGAGCGTGAATACAATTGCGCGCGGTGTGACGCGGTGTGTCGGGCCAGCGTATGCGTGCGCGAAGCACACGTAAACAAAAAAAAGAGAAAACTTAAAAATAAAATAAAAAATTCATCATATAGAATCGAACGAAAAGATTTCGTCGCCGAAACTAAACGACGATGACGCCGATCGCGTTCGCGACCCGCTTTAGCACGGCCGATTCGCACGAGGCGCATTTACACTCGGGAATAATATTCGCGCGGACGCGTCACGCGATCATATGATAAATGTAGAAACACGTTATTTCGTTTCGAACTGCCTTCCTTTAATTTTCGTTCGATACACATTATTCGAATCGTGCGTTTGAATTTTATTTTTATTTTTCGTTGTTTTTTTGTTTTTTGTTTTTCCATTATATTTATCGCAGCGTCTTCTCTCGCGCGCGTGCGCGTGTGTTCGTAGTCGCGAGACAGTGCGGACTCGATCGGCAGTAACGGAAACCACGAGTAAATAGTATCGTGAGGTTTTTTCGTCGGAGAGACTAAACGTTCGATCGGATGTGTCGAGAAGCACGCGTTTCTCTCGCACTTGTGCGCGCGCGCTAATCTCGCTAAGAGAGAGAGCGAGAGAGAAAGAGACAGAGAGACTTCGTTGTGTGCTTCGTGATTGACTGTGGCCGGCTTTCGCGAGCGCGGCGAATTATCCCTCGGCCCACAGAGATATATATACATATATATACAGACACAGATAGTGCCGCGTTCGCGTGTACGGTAAACCGCGTGTGCGCGCGGGACGCGGCGGTAAAAAATTACTAAATAAATTAAAAAAAAAAAATCGATCTCTCGATAGATCGACATTACGGACAATATGAGTGAAATGACGAGTGTCGAGCAGCAGCAACAGCAGCAGTACGTGAGCGGCGGAAGCTCGAACAACGAGCATCACTGCAAGGACTGCAACTTGTACTTCGAGAGCGCTAAGAGTCTCGAGGTGCACCTGCGCTATCATCGCGGCAACCTGTTGAATCAGTGGGCCAGTCAGGCCCAGCAGGAGGAGAGTAACAATAACAACAGCAAAGCTGGCAATCACAATAACAGTCACGTGGGTAGCAAGAGGGACAGCGTTACGGCACCTGCGGACTCTAGCGAGCCCTCGTCGAGGCCACCCTCGGAACCCGCCCCTTCCCAGCAGCAGCAGCAACAGCAGCAGCAGCAGCAACAACAGCAGCAACAACAACAGCAGCAACAGCAGCAGCAGCAGCAGCAGCAAGCCCCGTCCCAACAAAGACCTCACCAGCCACCCCCCGGACAGAGTTACAGTCACTTTCAAACTCCGATGTTCAGCGAAACGAGTTTTTTCATGCAAAACGATCCGGCATACATACTTCCCCATCATTACTCGCCGGGCAACGAGGAAGCGACGAACAACAGCTCTGGCGTTAATTACACGAGATACCATCCGTACCAGCACCAGCAACACTTCACGGGCGAGCGAGCGAATTCGGTCAGCTCGACGAGTCCGAGAAGTCCACCCTTGCAGTGCGACAAGTGCGGGGGAGTCTTCGAGGACGCTAATCAGCTCGGTGAGCACGTGAGGTCGAGTCATCCGACGTCGCCGAATTCTTATCCGGGACAGCCGCAGTATCAGCAGATAGGAGGCAGTCCGCAGCAGCAGCAACAGCAGATGCATACGTCGCCGCCTCAGGGCAGTCAGTCGCAGCAACAGCAGCAGCAGCAGCAGCAGCCCGGCTACGATTACAGTGGTAGTCAATCGTCGGTGAAGTCGGAGGTTAAACAGGAGCCCGAGGAACAAGCCGAGATACTCGATCTGGACTCGCACAAAGTTCAGACGCACAGGTACGAGGAGGAACTGATGAGGCTTCATCAGCAGCAAGAACTGCAGATGCAGCTCCATCAGCAGCAGCAGCAGCAGGCGATACAGCATCAGCAGCAACAGCAACAGCAGCAACAACAGCAAAGGGCTGGCTCCCATTCGGTGAGTTCGATGCTGGGCTGGCCGCCGGCCCAGCCTCACGAGTACCATCCCGGTTTGTCGCCGATGGGTCCGATGGACAGCGTGTCGCCGATTCCTGATCAGGGACAGTTCATGCGCGGCCAGCACATACCGGTAGAACCACCCCGTCATCCCGGATCGCCGATAATAACGAGCACGCAACCGATGCCTGGACACCAGATGGCACCGGGATTGCTGCAACAACCATCCAAACCGCCGAGCATCGGCAATCAATCGTGGAAGAGCAACGAGGCTCGTAGACCAAAGACTTACAACTGTACGGCGTGCAACAAGTGGTTCACAAGCTCGGGGCATCTAAAGAGGCACTACAACACGACGCTTCACAAGAACGCTGTAAAGCAGAGCAACCTGCCCGATCCGGCGCACATGCCGATAAGCGCCCACCATCATCCGGGAAGAGACGCCAATTTGGGACATTCGGGAAGAGGCGGAGGGGGAGGATCGTCGAGATCACCTGAGTTATCAACATCGGGGAGTCCCCCAAACTTGATGGCAGGTCCCTCGGGCGAGGCGGCGAGGGGCCTGCTCCACACGCCAACCAATCTATACACCACCAGCAATTCCAGCAACGGCAGCACCAACAGCAACAGCAGCGACTCTTCGGCGGTGGTCCTAACCCAGCAGCAACAGCAGCAGCAGCAGCAGCAGCAGCAGTCGGCGGGTTCAACGGTTCACATGGGATCCACAATGGTGGGCCTCAATTCACCGGCACAATCCCCAATGGGCTCCCACCATCATCATCAACATCACCAACAAATGGGTTCCCCATCGCCCCAATTGGTTCAGCACCAATTGTCAATAGGTTCGCCATCCCAGCTTGTGGTCCATCATCCCATGAGTTCGCCCATGTCTCCCATGCAACCTCCGCCGCCCCCTCAGCATCTGAATTCCCCTTCGCCAATGGGATCCCACCATCACATGGGTTCCCCGTCGCCCATAATGGCGGGTGTACCGTCAATGGTTTCGCCCCCGATGGGGGGTACTTCGATGCCTCATCAGCCGTACCCAAACGCCTTGCCCCCCCACGTTACAACTACTACCAGCATCCCGGTCCTGCTGGAGTCTATCACCAGCCAGCTAACTACTACTGGTAACGAGATTCATCATCAGCAAGCTCATCACCAGCAGCAGCAACAGCAGCAGCAACAGCAACAACAACAACTACAGCTGAGCCAGGATCTGCTACCCGGTTTCGGGACCTTCAGTAATCATCAGAGGCCCCTGCCGAGCTTCACCCAGTTCGGTATCACCGGTTTTTTAGTAGGCCACAATCAACCGCAGGCAGTTAACGTGGGGGGGCTAAGCCCGGAGGAAGTTGTTCCTCAGGAGAGATCTTTCGACTCTACAGGATCGAGTTACGATCCTTACAGAAATTCACCGCCGAGATACGAGTCTCTGACTATCATGGAGGTCGACATGGCGTCTCAGCCTACCAACACCGACGGCATGATTATAAAGCAGTACGAGGTGCAGCAGCATCATCACGATCCTCGCGGTCAGAGACATCAGAACTCGAGGTCGCACAACGGCGATCACGCTCAGCACATGGAGACCAACAACAATTTGCCTCAACGACAGGGCAAGGAGGAGATCAATCCGAACATCGGCAAACAGCAGAGCAGGGACGACAAGAAAAGCGTCGTTATCACCAAGGAGCATCAGGTTACGAGCACCAACACCGGCTCTCACTACATATCGCAGGAGGGCTTTCACAAGTGCATCGAGTGCAACAAAGTTTTCAACAAGGCTTGCTATCTGACGCAACACAACAAGAGCTTCCACTCGGGCGACAAGCCGTTCAAATGCAATCAGTGCGGCAAACGATTTCCACTCGAG
The DNA here is from genome assembly GCA_917499995.1 of Ichneumon xanthorius. Classification (NCBI taxonomy): domain Eukaryota; kingdom Metazoa; phylum Arthropoda; class Insecta; order Hymenoptera; family Ichneumonidae; genus Ichneumon; species Ichneumon xanthorius. The sequence goes on along the minus strand of OU824205.1, from coordinate 9,112,700 downwards.
TATCTCCACGCCGAGCATCTCCAGAAGCACGCAGGCGAAAAGCCTTACAAGTGCGAGATATGCCCGAAGCAATTCAACCACAAGACGGACCTCAGAAGGCACATGTGCCTACACACCGGCGAAAAGCCTTACGCCTGTGATAATTGCGGCAAGGGTTTCATCAGAAAGGATCACATGATGAAGCACCTCGAGACCCACAAGAAGAAATCCAACAATCATCACAATATACACCTGAGGGCGTAATCGAAGATCCTATGGTGAAAAAATATTAAACTTTTTTTTTTATTAATCATAAAAAAAAATTGTCCTTGTGCGCGAAATCTCGATAGTTTTCTCGCCGAAACTTACGCGCGCTCTATTTTTCGCTCCGGTGTTTTTTTTTTTTTTTTTTTTTAGATATTTCTTGACAGGAAACAAAAAATCTGACGAGACTATCGGAAGAAATTCGAAACATTGAATATAACGAAATGAAAAAATAATTATGTAAAATTAACTTTGACCTCCGAGAAGGTTGATCTCGGGCGAGGAACGATCTTTATTCTCGGCTCCGATGAGATTGTGCGTATTCGATTCGCGTCGTTGTTTCGTCGAGTCAAGGGCGTTCGCACGAGTTTTCACGGGAATTCGTTCGCTACGCCGCGAGTCTTTTACGGACTCGCACGCGAGAGTGAGAGAGCGGGTTAGGCGATTAGCACACTCACGGAGTGGGGGGCGAGGCGAAAGAGGAGCTATTGGTTTTATTGCTCAACGATATTTATTTGACCATGACTGGAGCGTGTTTCCAGGTTCCAGGAAAAATTAATTAGGCTTGGCGGGGAGAGCGAGTAACGTCGCTCGGTTCGTGTTCGCGAACAACTTCGCTCGAACGGCGGAAGCCGCCGGCTCGAACAAAGGAAACGAATTCGCCGTGACCATTGCGAGAGATCTTTCGATAGTCGATCGATTCTCAATCGATCGACGCTCGGCAAGATCTTGGTTCTTACTTAATTTTTTTATATTTTTTTTCGTTCAAACGTTTTTTTTTTTCTATCGAAACGAAACTCGCGGTCTTCGGAGTCGAACGCCTAGCGTCAAAATATCAACGAATTAAAGGTTCGACTCGGCGGACCGCGAGGCGAAAAAAAATCCTCTCTCCCCGCCAATGGCACAGATTGTAAATCACTGGTTAATTAAGAGTTATTATTAAAAATGGATATCGGAAGCGGTATCGAACCTTCGAAGCTTATCGATTGTACAAAATACGTTAAATGTATAGCCATATTATTATTATTATTATTATTAATATTATTATTATATTATTGTAATTACTGATTTAATGTGATCGACTAGAAACTGATTGCGAAAAAAAACACCTACTCATAATACTCGTATTTTATAGCGTATATCGATACTATATATGTATATTTGAAGAACACAAAAAAAGGAAGAAGAGTAAGTGGGTTTGCGGAGAAATCCGAATATAACGATTAAAAAAAAAAAACAAAGACAATTAATTAAAATGTGGAAACGCTCTTGAGCGACGATAATCGTATCGATTCGTCATCCTCGTCGCGAAATTAAAAAAAAAAAATATCGTCGATTCAGTCGCATGATTTTTTTTTTTATTGGGCCGGAAGTTTCGAGGTGAAAATTGGACGGAACGTCGAATTGTCGAATAAAGTCAAAGATACGTTGATAAAAAAAATTTACCACGTTTAATGAAACCTTGATAAATTTTTTCCTCCCAAGCGAACATTCCCGCGAGTTGGTCGAACGTATTCGAGAGCGAGGCAAAATATATATAAACATAGACGACCTCTCGTCGCTCGGCACGTTTTCACATCGACCTTTCTTACACTAACTGACTTGTCTCTTCTTCCCGAACTAGAATGTAGCCTAAGTTACGAACACGTGAATCCCTCGAAGAAACAGTTGAGCACGAATTATTGTATACTTCCAGTCGAAAGAAAAAAAAGACAGAAAAATAAATAAAATAATGTCGAGAGAGAGGGAAAGATATAAAATCGTTGACAATTTCTTCTTCGAGAGTTGCACGACGACATGTGGATAAACGTTGACCTCGCCGTAACGAAATACAAGCGAAATGTTTTTGTTGATCGTTGGTTATGATTATCGAGCTGAATTGAATTTTCTTGCGCATCTAATGTTTCTCCAATCGAAATAGCGTTGTGTTGTTTTTCTCGATTTTTTAATTATTTTTATTATTATTAGCGGAGCGGGAATCTCCCGGGTTTTGTCTTATCTCGTTGTTGTTTGAAAGTTCGTTGTAGCGTCAGTCGTATTTTTTTTTGTGAAACGCGCTTGTTTTCCTTTTACCGGACGTTTAATGAACGATTATCTTTCCATCGTCATTGTTTTACACACGACGCGCGCGGTTAACGCGGATATCAGTGTATGTGTCCAGCATACATATAAATATATATATATGAATATATATATTTCATTGGGACGAGGTCTGCCTTTTTTTGTACATAAATTTTAGTTATTACTAAACGATAAACGAATTATAGCCTCTTGCCATTTTACTACGTAATATCCCAGAACAGACTACCTCAGAGTTCAGGAATTATATCGATGAAAGAGAATGAAGTTGAAACGAAATGAATGAAAAGCCAATGCAATAATAATTATTGTTAAAGTACAGGGTGTATCGTTGCGGGCGGCAAATTAATTGTTTGCCTATCTGTTTATTGTTGTTATTATTATTGTCATTTTTTTTTCAAGCGGGTTCGTTGCCTTCGAGATCGAAGATTTTTCTTTTTCCGATCAATGTCATTCCTATCAGTAGATATAAAGACCTCAGCCGTCTCGATTCCATATCCCAGGGTAAATTTTCTCTCGTACTAATACATCGTTTATCTGTTCGGTTCGACACGAGTTCCTTTGACCGCCCGCCGATACACGTTATAAGCGTGTAATAGTGCATATGAGAAGAAGAAAAAAAAAACAAATAAATCTAATATAAATAGATCAACGTACATTAGAGACATATCAAACAGTATTACTGTATACTCAGTTAAATAGTAACGGATAAGAAATGATCCAGAGCAAGACGATCGATACATATTTTTACTTCATATCATTACTAAGACGCTTTGGTGTCTTTTTTTTTCTTTATTGAAATAACGATATATTGACACACCGGGCATTCTATTATGCGAAGCAATCTTAATTAGGTGAAAGGAAGAAGAAAAAAAAAACTTAAAGTAAAATAAAAGTCGGGATTTGATGACTCGGGCATTCCTTCGGTAATCGAACGATAATAAAAAAAAAATAATAATAATATTTATCGGCTGCGAGATAATTAGCCGTTGCAGCGTGCGTCGCTCGCACCACGTGTGCCCACATAGATTCGTTACGATCCATCGTACGATTAATTATTAATTATACATATATTTATGTCGCGCGACTCACGCTCGGATCTTAACACAGTACCAAACTACCATTGGTTGTGCCAAACTGTAATGTTTCGTTTTCACTCTCTCTCTATCTTTTTTTTTTGTTCTTTTTGTATCAATGTAATTTAATATTTCGCGCGGGCATTGACGATGGGAGCAGCTTGTAAAGTGTATAACTGTACGATTAAAAATATCTGTTCGACATTTTTTTAAATTAAGAATTCAAAAGCGAAACGAGAGATCGATCGACCGGCTTGAGGCCCGATCTTTACGACGATTATGAGAACAAAAAAAACAATCTCATTCACTTGTGCCATAAACGATACGAGAATTTTTTTTAAAGTCCAATCGGTGGGATGAAAAAAAAATGAAAAAATGACGATATGGGCACACTTTATAGCAGCGAAACTATAGGTAATATTTAAATAAACGACACGTGGTTTCTGTTCCTGTATACGGCCGTTACGACGAGATGAGGATTAATGAAGAAAAAAAAATGAACTATGGATGGAGATAGAAGTATAATTATACGACCTGTATTATTTTATATGCGTTTAATTCTGTTTTTATAAATATATTTTATTTCATCAACCTCACAAATCTATGTTTTATTCATTTATTGTCACTACACACCGACGATATCGACGGCCAAATGCCAAAAGGGCGAACGCGCTGCGTCGACATGCCCTTATGGAATTAGACCGTCGATACGTAGTATAATTTTAAAAAATTGTTTACAGCTTCTCCGACCTTTGCCTTGATTTTATTTTTATTTTTTTCACTCTATCGATTTTTGTTACTTTCTCGTAGAAAAAAAACGCGATACATTCACGATTTTTAATTTATTCGACGATTGCACACAACAGATTCGAACCAAATTTTTGTTCAATCGTAAAACTGCTAACACAAATTTGATTTTTTTAAATTGGCAGAAAAAACTGATTTTTTTTTACTTTCGCGTGTCGATAAGTTATGTAGCTTGTTTTGTATAGATCGAGCGAGTCGCAGAGTTGCGCGCGCACGGTTTTCACGCGTTTGCGTAATTGCCGATCGTCGAATGAAAAAAAGAAAAAACTTGGGCATTCCGTAATTTAGCGAAATTGTTTGAGACTCGGTAAAACCGGGACATATAGCGCGAATCGAGAGTGGAGTATCTCGTGTGAGTCACTGCAGTGTCATTGGCACGTTTGACGTAGAACGAAAGCGTAAAATTGAAAATTTTGAAATATGAAAATATGAAAATTTCACCTTCGAACAACCTTTTCTAATCCGTCACTGGTTCGTTGTATATTTATCCGGTCGAGTCTCTGCAGCAGATCTCTCACTATAACTAGATAGGTTTAGGCAACATCTACCTGATGACGAAGCAATATTGAGCATTTTATCTATTAAGATGAAGAGTGAAAAGAAAAACTGAAGTTAATGAAAGATGTAATGAGAACAAGAAAAAAAAAGCAGACACGATGTTAGGTGTAGTCCACTATAACGTACTATGCGTCTTCTAGCTGAATTTCTATGTTTTTATTTTCATATTTTTTTTATTCGTTGTGAACGAATAGTTCTTTTTTGGTATATATATTTATTAATAAATTGTAGGATAACTAAATGAGAAAGAGACGATAGAGGGAAAGGGAGGTGAGATGCCAATCAACAAGCTGCGTGGCGGCTGACGGCAGTTTTGTAATTTGATTCAATAACGATTTTAAAGAAAAAAAATAATAAATGAACAACGCTTTTATTTACGAGAAAAATTGCTCACGAAGTATCTGAAAATAGAACGGAAATGTCGAGCAATCGCATCAAAGCTCCTTTGTTCCTACAGAAAGAATGAAGAAAAGAACATTTTTTAAAGCAATCGTATTTCGCGACGAAACGGTCTCGAGTGATACGAAATTTTTGTAATTTTTTTCAATTGACGAAGAGACGTCGAAGTGGCGAAAAGAAAAAAAAACGCGAATCTACATAACTAGGTAGGGATAAATTCGACTTTAATGATCGAGGTAAAGCTTAAGATTCTATCGTCAAAAGAAGAGATGAAAAAAAAGATTATTGGAGTTGCGCAGATCGCGCGTGAATTATTTATCTTAGACTAATGAAATTAACGAAAAAAATGGAAGATTAAAAAAAAAAAAATCACAAAATAAACGTTCGGCTGAGACAGGAAGATAGCCGAGTGTCCGATGACAATGTTGGGCCAAAAAAAAAATCGCTGTTACTACGCAATACGCTGAAAGTATCGATTTTTCGGCATGACAGGATATTTATTCGCACAACGTATTAACGATGTATAACTGTATAGTTTTCACTGTTCCCGACCATACGCGATTAATTGATCGATCAATTCGCTCTCTAATCCCTCGATTTTATATATTATAAAATTATGACGATATAAAAAAAGGAAAAAAAAAAACAAGACACGAAGAAGAAGCTCACTGCCGCCACGACAAGGAAAAAAATAAAATAAATCGATTAACGGAATAAATGAAGAATAAAAGAAAGAACTAACGTTTAATGAAAATAATACATTGTGAATTATGTATTTTGAACGATGCCATACACAAGTACCTCATGATGCAAAACACATGTACAAATGTTCATACGATTTCAGAATGATAGCTAATTAATAAAAATAATGAATATCCGATATCGAATAGTTGACAAGAGTAATTATAATCAATCGGTCTCGCCCACCTCTTACCGTGCCTCCTCCCCTTATTTTCCCAGCTCAAAACGCTTCGCGACAGCTGCGCGAATCTCTCGTACGTATGCGACGATCGTCTTTTTCGTCGCGACAATGAAAACGAATAAAGAAAAAGAAACAAAAAGAAAATGAAAACAAAAAAGAAACAACATACACGAACCACGTGAGACTCTCTCGAGTCGGTGAAGTTTATTACTCGCGAGTCTCTCCTCGATCCGGGCCGCATCCTGTGATAAATAGCGAGATTACGAGTCCGTGTTCGGCGGCCAATGAACGGTCCTCCGCATCGTGGACCATATGTTCCTTCAAGGCTGTGGGACCGGGCCCGGATTCGTCGAGCTCGCACTGCGGACGTCGAGTCTCCGCGCGGGATCATCCAGCAAAGCAAGCGTGGTACACAATTCTCTGTTAGAGAAAAATTATACACGAAACGTCTTTATCCGAAGTCGAAGGAAAAATAAGAGATTAATATGTAGGTAAAAATAATTGTTTTCGGCGATTAGTGTTTTTTTAATAATAATAATTTTTTATAATTTTAAATATTTTTTTTATCTCGGCGAATTTATTACTCGCAGTGTGAAAGAAAAATTTCACAATTGCACTTAAAAAATGATCTTTCAAGCGACTTTTATTCTTTACGTCTGTGCTTACTTCTAACATTCTATAGTTGGACATTTCTTCGTGTTTGTATTGCCAAATTTATTGCTCGAGGTGTGAAGTCCGCTAACGATTCGATAGCATGATATATACACGTATCTGCAAAGTCGACGATCGAAGGAATGAAATGAAATTCCAATAAGCGAAATAGTGGGTCTTTGTCCGAAGTCGAAAAAAAAAATCAATATGCAGGTAAAAATAATTGTTTTCTGCGATTAATGTTTTTTAAATATTTTTTTTTCTCGGCAAATTTCTTACTCGCAGTGTGAAAAAAAAATTTCAAAATTGCACTAAAAAATTATCTTTCAAGTCACTTTTATTCTTTACTTCTAACATTCTATAGTTGGACATTTCTTCGTGTTTGTATTGCCAAATTTATTGCTCGAGGTGTGAAGTCCGCTAACGATTCGATAGCATGATATATACATGTATCTGCAAAGTCGACGATTGAAGGAATGAAAAGAAATTCGAATGGGCGAAATATTCGGTCTGGGGTGAGTCCTCGCTGATTTACGTTAATGTCCGGACCCCCGCAGTTCGCAGGCAACAGGCGAAGCCCGATTCTCTCTCGTACACCCGTCACCGATGCCTATCCGAGAGCTTTTCCCACAGCAAAGACAGCTGTCGTAATGAGTTGCATCCTCACGTTCTTCACCCCTCGTCGTTACAGGACTGTGTTAGTTATCGCGCCGTTGCGCCTCTGCATTGTATACACGAAACCATATACGTGACAATGCAGGTTCGGTAGCTTCCTTCGGTGCTCAGACGCACGCACCGATCCTCCAAAACGATCTTCGTGAGTTGTAAAAAAAAAACGAAAAAAAAAAAAATTAAATGCCGAAGGGAGAAAAGAATTTACGAAGCAAGCTATCTCAGATTGCTTCGTAATTATTTTTTCTCCTTTGTAGATGTGTAACTTTTTTTTAATGTACTGATGATCGCCCGAACCGATCTTTGTTCATTGGCAAAGAAAAAAAAATTTGAATTACCAAGGGAGAGAAAGAAAATTTACAAAACTAGCTGGGATCGCTGATACACTGTGATGATAAAAAGTATTGCCAAAATCGACGTTAAATTATGCACATGTATGAATGTATGAAAAAAAAAAAAAAATTATAAAAATGACGAGGGGAGAAAGGAATGTACGAACCAAGCTATATCTCAGATCGCGTCATAATTTTTTCGCTCCCTTTGTAAATATGTAAGTTTTTTAAATATACTAATGATCGTCCAAAACGATCTTTAGTCATTGACAAATTAAAAACAAGAATAATCATTGAATTACCAATGGAGGAAAAGCAAATTTACAAAACTAGCCTGGATCTCTGATACACTGATGATAAAAAATAGTGCCAAAATCGTCGTTAAATGGCGTTATATATGTATGAAAAATAAAAATAACGCAGAGAGAAAAGAATGTACGAAGCAAGGTATCTCAGATCGCTTCGTAATTTTTATTCTCCCTTTGTCAATATGTACTTTTTTTTTAAACATCGTCCAAAACCATTTTTAGTCATTGACAAATTAAAAACGAGAAAAATCATTGAATTACCAACGGAGAATAAGAAAATGATAAAAAATGATAATTAAAAAATTACAAAAATTTTCGTTAAATGATGCACATGCATGGATGTGCATACGGCGAAAAATTTGGAAAATCCTGTTCGAAAGGTTTAGAAAATTGTACGAACAGCCTCGGTCGGTTCTTGCGGATTGAGGGTCGTTGTACGAGGGAAGTTGGAGATTCACTCATTCTTGTCGCCCCATCACTCATAAGGGGGGGGGGGACAAAGGTGAGGCAGGTCGTGGGCACAAGGAAAGTTCAAGAGTGTTATCGAGAGCTCGGAAAAGTTTTCCGGTGTTGTGTCAGTGTGTGCGGGTGAGAATGTGGGCGAACGAACGAGACGAGAGGGAAAGTGGTGGAAGGAAATTACCGTGTCGCGCGGTGTGTCGGTACTTGTGTCGCCATTTCAAGTTCATCCTTGGGCAAACTTGCGCAGCGGGAGGTAGTCGATCTCCATCGGAGGATAAGCAAACATTGGCATTAAAAAATTCCGCGGATTGCAATCTTCTTGTGACGAACTAAAATTTTTATTCACCGTCGACTGCGCACTTCGCCGACTCACTCTCGTAATCGGAAGTTAATTATACTAAAAAAAACATAATTTTTTATAGAAAAAAAAATGGATTATCAAACGAACAATCTTTTTTTCATAAAAAAAAATGTTTTTCACAGAGAAAATATTGTTTCCACACAAAAAATCGTTTTTTTTCATAATTTTTTATTTCTTTCAAGTTACATCTAAAACTTTTTATCGTTACGAAGCGAAAAATATCAACGACATTATTTCAAACAAACCGCATGTATAATATGTGTTTTGGATATTTTGCGTTCGATGCAAGATCCTGTACGCAGCGCAAGAGATTTTTCGCCGAGAGGCAAATACTCGAAAAAAAAGATTCATCGCAAGGTTGCGAATTACGCCTGAGAGCTGGATGCCAGATGGTCCTTCGGACTGGTATTTACCGCTGCTGCGAAACGGCAAGCAATTCGTGGTATAGCGGCTCCACTACATCCCGTACGGTACATAATCGTGGCTTCTTGCGCAATCGCTCCCTCGCGAAATACACGTCGTTTATAGCCTCATTGTTTCACGGCACAGTATCCGCGAGTCGGTGAAAGCGCCTGGTGAAAGTGGGCGAGATTCGATAACGAGTCTATTCTACATCAGCCGAGACTCACGACCAGCTGTACCTGTGTATAAGATCCTCGATATAGTAAGACACTTTTACATGACGGCATTACCGGCAATCGGCCCGCGAGCACGGAGACAAAGGGTCAGCTTCGGTTCATTCTTTCAACGGTTTCTCGTCATGAAGTTTATTTTCCTAAATAGAAAAAGGTTAAGAAAAATTAAATAAAAAAAATAATAATAAAAATTAGAAAAATAAAAAAAATAATAATAAAAATTAGAAAAATAAAAAAAATAATAAAAAAATTAGAAAAATAAAAAAATGTTATTAAAAAAACAACACACCTGTCCACGACGCGGTGAACCGAATGTATACGCACCGGTAAAGCCTACATACCGGATAGGGTACGCAACCCGCCTCCGCAACGTAAAGTGTACTAGAAGGTCGGTTTCGATACATTCATCTCCCCGCTTGTTGCAACGCATCACACCAGACTATCGGATCTCAGTAATCAGCGTGGGTTCAATTCAGCGGTTTCTCGTCAAGCACACTGAGCAAAAATTACATAGTAAAAGCAACAATACTGACTTTTTATTTGAAAAAATAGTTCCTAAGGGGAACCTCTACATTTTTAAGTTGCGACAATGACAAAAAATTATGGTTGCACCCACAATTATAGTTTAACCAATTGAATATATACTATCAGAAACTATCTGTATGGATGTTCCCTCTCGAAACCATTCGCTATGGTAGGAAACACACCCAGAAAAAAAATTTATTTGCCGGCCACCGTTTATTTCGTTTAAGTAAAATATTTATTTGATTCAAGTAACTATTTACTTAATGTAAATAAATATTTATTTAAATCAAATAAATATTTTACTTAAACCAGATAAACGGAGGCCTACAAATAAATTTTTTTCTGGGTGCACTATCCTTTTTCTCAGTGCAGTACATTTTCAAAAAAAAAAAATTTAAGATTTGAATTTTTCGACGAAAAAAGAATACACTTGTCCAGTGAATCGAATACATGCGCACCGTTAAAGCCAAACCCCCGCACACATTCATCCCCCGCTTATCACATCGCACAGCGCTTAAAAGCATCCGGTCTCAATGACAAACTAACCGCCGCAATGCTCCAGCGAAAATGGCTTTCGACGAAATAGCCTCGTCGCATGTCGAACCCGCCGGAGATCGATAGTAGCAGCGATGAAGAATCGCTTCGCGGAGATAAATCTTTCGGCGCCGACACTGCTCTAAACTGTGCCGGAGGAAAATAAACGCAGTGGTACGGAGTGCGCGCCGGTGTTGCTGCGGAGTGTAGGCATAGGCGCGGTACGACGGATCGGAGCACCGCGGGAACCTATTGAGCAGTGCCCGGGCCATTCAGCCTCACGAAAGCGTGTCTCTCTATGGTGCGGATAGAAGGAGGAGCGGCGAAGATTTTCGACGGTGTGCACAGAGGAGAGGAGAGAGAGGAGCGCGCACAGTGCGGAGGCTCGGTGCGACACGCCGGGAGAAGAAGAAGCACGGTGCACCGATGGTTCCGATGATTCGACGATGCTCGAGGACCAGGTGCATCCCGGAGCCTGGGAAGCGCAAACTCGGAGCGAGCTCTCGGTTCTTCGGCCGGGCAGATGCTACCCCGGCAGCGTTGGCAATAGCGAACCGGCGAGAGAGAAGCGTCGGAAAGCAGCCAGGGGCAAGAGAAGCGGCAGAAGCAACGCTGACTCGAGATCTCTCTCTTCCCCTCTCGTCGAGAGATTCCGAGGCTTGTTTGTCTACGGGAGGAAACGCCGGTGCATCGGCCCGAATCTCCGCCGATCGCACCGAACGATCTCCGCGCTTATTCGGCCTCACGGATAAACGAGCGCAACGAATGTACTCTCCGCTCGCCGAGCCACGCCGCTGCGCTGCTCTTGACGTAACGACGTGTACTTTTGGAGCAACTGCTCCGATGGGGTGGGATGGACATTTTTCGTTGTTGTCTATTGTTGTTATGGCGTGGGCGCGCTTCTCTTCTGGTCTATTCGCGGCCTTAGCTGAGACTTGGTTCTGATTTGGAGGAGATTGCGTGGATTCGTGATTGGCGTTAGCGATCTTTCGTGGGTGCACCCAGAAAAAAAATTATTTGACGGCCACCGTTTATTGAGATCAAGAAAAATATTTATTTGATTTAAATAAATATTTATTTCATTTAAGTACCTATTTACTTAATTTAAATAAATATTTATTTCATTTAAGTACCTATTTACTTAATTTAAATAAATATTTATTTAAATCAAATAAATATTTTACTTAATCTGAATAAACGGTGGTTGTCAAATAAAATTTTTTTCTGGGTGTGAGGTGTAGTGGAGAGTCAAAGATTAGGATATTTTTATCGTCGGGGTCAGGAAACTGGATAGAACATATCTACGTGACATTAAGTTTCGTTGGTGGCGCGTCAATACACTAATATTACTAATATTACTAATATTACTAATATTACTAATATTACTAATATTACTAATATTACTAATATTACTAATATTACTAATATTACTAATATTACTAATATTACTAATATTACTAATATTACTAATATTACTAATATTACTAATATTACTAATATTACTAATCTAAAACACCGATCTAGTTAACTGTTCAGAATGTCTCGCTTATCACCTTCGATTTCCAAACTTGAGCGTTTTAAAGAGAGCGTAACGCAGAGGCAATTTCGTGCGATTATCTTGTACAGCCAGCGTGGTGTTTAAATGCGAATGGGAGTTTCGAGCGGATTGGATTTAAAAATCGTATAATGGTCGGTCTCCAACGGTCGATAAACCTCGGTTCCGTAGGGTGGCGAAACGGCAACGAGCTAAAAACTGTAACGAGAACCCTTTTCGCGTGATCCGTGGCGCGAGAGTGGGTGCATGTTCCCCGGGACACGGTTGCGAGTATATAGCTCAAGCGCATTAGTAAAAACGTGATATTGTCTGACTCAACAGGTTGCCGCCTCCTCTTTCACCCTTCCACGTCCGCCCACCAAGTCTGAAGCTCCCTACGAGCTCTCCGCCCGGCAACTCTCTCGCTCCTCGCTATATTAAATAAACCTGACGATGGGGTGATTTTTCTCACGGCATTTTCTTTTTTCTTCTTCTTTCCGCACCGCGAACGAGCAGATTTATATAATCGTCAACCCTGAATATCGCAATCTCACGGACAAATAAAAAATAAACAAAATAATAATGGAATAATAATAAATTTAAAAAAGGGGTAAAAAAAAAAAATCTCGACTATCTCGACATAATATCTGGATTTCGTTGGAGATTTCGAGTGCATCCGTCTTTATCGTTTCCATTGAAAAATATGTCCCGTCCCATTGTCCGCTCCTTACGCGCTCCGCATAGAGTCGAAGCGAGTCCGCGAGCCCAGAGGGAAAATCCCAATCAGCTGCTATGAGGATTCTCTGGAAAACTGGCGGAGAGCTTTGAGGGGAGCGAATATTCCTCGACAATGGTTGTAATATAGGTCCCGTCCAGATTCCGTCTACTTGGTCGATTTCGCTCTCCGGCGCACACGTGGGTGTGCTTCAGCCTTCCGGCTATAAGCTCGCCGGGAATACCCGCGTGCGCTGCGTATAATACGGGGGAAAAAAAAGAAAAAAGAAGAACGCGTATAATAGCAGTGCAACACGTGTGTACGTGCATGCCAGCACATGTCAGCTCTGCATAGCCGAGAGATTTCGAGCCGCGGGTTTCGCGCTTGGCTGCCACACCGAGCACGTGTCAGCCGGCCACTTCAATGGCTGCTCTCTCTCTCTCTCCTTCAAATTCGACTGTCCGGAGAGGAACTCTGGATCGTTTTCTCTTTTTTTTTCTTACCTCATTTTTATTATTTCGATCTCGATAACTCCGAGCGAGCCGCCCGGAGCTCTTTCATCGAAAGCGTATGAAAATAAATGAGACCGGAGATCAAATCGATCGGACCTCCGAATTGCCGAGCCACGCGGAGAAAAATAGTTCTGTTTCTGCAACTGAATGTAGGTCGTTAATAGTTTATTGTTATGGCAACAAAATTTTTGTTGACCCAACCATTTTTTTTTCTCCGAGCAGCTCCGGGAGTCGTTTGACCTCGAAATTTAGGAACACTATTGACATTAAAGGCATTATTTCGATTCCTCGATGATAAAAAAAAGAAAACTATTCAGAGAGGATTGAAGATGTAGCGAAATTTTCGTTGTGTTGTTTAAGTTTTCTTTCATTTTTATCTTCGCAGATAAATAAGTTAAATCGTTAAATGATAAGACAAAATATTTTCTCGGGGATAAAAAAAAATTGAGACACGCTTAAAGATGTAGCTAAATTTTTGTCTCGCTGACACAAATTTTTGTTTCATTTTTATCTGTGCAGACAGTAAAAAATAATATCGAAAAATCGGAAAGCGAATAAAAAGCGAATTTCATAAAAATAATTTTGTTAAATAAGTGACAAACTCTTTTATACACCTTTGAATATACAAACCCGCTCCTTCATTTCCCGTGTCATTAACAATTTCAGTTGGTACTTTTGTTTGTAAAACTAGAGCCGGATAGTTCAGCCGGAAAATGAACCAGTGAAAAAATCGTTGACGTTTGTGGACAATAAGTTGTTGTAAAAAGCACAAACTTTTTTACTCTGCCAGTCGATAACTTTATCGTAGTGTTCGAAAAAAAAAAAAAAAATGTGCCGAGAAAACGCGGCACTGCCCGCTGCAATTTTGTCGGACTCGGAGGGAACTTCCTGGTAACCCGAGAAGCTTCGCAAAGAATCGACCGGCGCATCTGTGTGTGTTTCTCGTCGGCGTAGCGAGAAGAGCGACACACGAAACGTTTTCTGTACGCTCGAGAGGAACCATTAGCGTGCCTTTGAACCTGTGCGCGAACGGTGTCCATGACGGACTTTCTCTTGCCGAGCTAAGGAAAATGTGCTCCCGATCGAATTTCTCATAGCTCCGCTTGTCCCGGTCTGTTCCGCGGCGGTGCCGACGGCAAACGCGCGGAGAAAACGAGAGCAAAGAAACGGGGAGAGGGAAGCCAAGGAGGCGATTGATCGAGATATTAATATCGAACCTTTTACAAGCGCGACACGGCAGAGGTTAACCGGAAACTCGTTACATTCAACCGGCAAAGGTGAAAAAGTCGTTCCACTTATTTCCCGGCCTTCGAAGAATTTATTTTATTTTTTTCACCGACAATTCGAGCGAATTTTTACGTCGAAGGGTTGAAACTCATTTACCGACATTTTGATGGTAAATCATGGTTTTATGTGAAAGGAAAAAAATGCTTGCATTCGTGTCGCAGGTAAACTTCGAGGAGTGCGAGAGGAAGATTTAAACCCTTTCGTTTACCTCTTTTTCGGTTACCGTAACCGTGGAAGGTCCGCCGAAGAAAGTCGTGGGAAAGAAGCATTAATTGGGGCGACTTTAACCCTTTTCCCCAATTTTTTTCCCTCAATTTCGAGCGAATTTCTCGTAGAAGGGTTGAGGCTAATTTACCGACGTTCTCAGATCAAATCATTTTTACCTGTACGAAAAAAATAAAAAAATGTCAACCCTTTCACACACGTTTTTCGGTTGAGCTAACCGTGGAAGTTCCGCCGAAAAAAGTCATGGGAAACGACCTTTAATTGAGCACGATGGTTTAACCCTTTCCCCAAATTTTCTCAAGAATTTCGCGCGATCGCTTCTAGGGCAAGTTCTCGATTTATCGAATTATGACCTGCAAGTCAACCCGATCTCTCACGCGACTTCTGCACAAGATTGGGACGACCGTTCAACCCTTTTTTCAGGTCCATCGATCTTTCAACCGCACACACAGCGTCGGACTCAACGTGGCCCCCTTTTTCTCGTTCACCTTCACGGATCTATCCAACCCTTTCGCGTAATTTATATTTCGATGATAAATAACGCAACTCCGGGGGTTCGAGAAATCCGTGAGTAATATCTGCCAGTCTTGTATCCGTAAAAGCGTGAAAATTTGCGACAAACGTGACAGCCGTTATCCTCGAGCCCCCCCTCGACCCCCCCCCCGACCCCCCCCCCCCCCTTAAAGTTACCCCTGCCATCGGTAATATAGCAGAGCTTCTCTCTTCTGCTCCCTTTGGACTGCTTTATTTCCGTTTTTTTTTTCTTCATTATTCTTTTTTTTCGAAATCCAACTCTTGCTTGCACCCTTCTTTCCCACGGAATCCTTTCCAGCTTTTCTGAAATACGCCTGGCGACCTCACGTACGTGGCCAATACGCTCGCATAGGCGCGTCACACAGACGCACACGCTGAGGGTTGCGAGAGGCGAAACTCGTCCGCGGGTTTTTAGGGGATCGCTTTACCCGGTTAAGGAAATCCGTTTCACGAGAATACGCACGACCGCATTGTCGTGGAAAAAAAAAATAGTGAAACGTAGGTACGGGATGACGATGCGAAAGAATTTCACGACAAATCTTGATGGACGTGGAACGAATTCGGTGCTTATGCCTGTGGTAGATTTTGTCAGCTATGCGATCGGCTTTCATGATTTTTTTTTTTTTTGTAGAACTGTTATCGAATAGGACTTGAAAAATAACCGGCTGAAGTTACACGATGCTCTGAACACATTCGTACAGAATAGATGTCCATGAAGTTGTATGTCCGGTGCGGTAATAATAATTTGCGACGCAAGTGCGGTAGAGCAAACTTTGTACGCGCGTTGTGAAGTGAGCACACGAGTGCGAGTCACTTCACAGTCCAGTTATGATGTTCGCTACACCGCACTAGTATCGCATAATATTTATCGTAATGAATATAGAAGGGCTACTCCGTGCCTGCTGATTGTGGCGCTATACATTAATCGTGCGTAAAGTGCAAGAAGTGTGCTTAAAGTACAAGAAGTGTGCTTAAAGTACAAGAACCGTGTTTAAAGTACAAGAAGCGTGCTCAAAGTACAAGAAGTGTGCTTAAAGTACAAGAAGTGTGCTTAAAATACAAGAAGCGTGCGTACTGTACGAGAAACATATGTAAAATACGAGAAGCGTGCGTAAAGAACCAGAAGCGTGCGTAAAGTACCAGAAGCGTGCGTAAAGTACCAGAAGCGTGCGTAAAGAACGAGAAGCGTGCGTAATAGTACATTACGATACTAGTGCAAGAAAACTTTTTCTGACGAGTCTGAGCTTGAGCCGAAGGCGAGTGTTGCAGTCACACGACCTAAGAAAAAGTTTTTCGCAGGAGTATCGTATCAAATTTTACTTTATAATGTGTGCAAATGGGCATTTTACGCGAAACGTGCGTATAACTGCATTTTCCGCACCGAGTGAAATAAAGGACATTTTGTATTGAGCTCACTCGCCGAATAAAATTGTGCGTGCGCATGAATGCATGGAAATCTAAAAAAAAAAAACTAACTATCCCCAGAGAGCTATCCAATTATTTCTGCTAGGACCAGCTTGGCAGCTGCATCCGAAGCCATTGTAATGTAGACGTTATTCGAATCACGCAATATCGCGTCAAGTGTCCGCTAATCGCGACCCCACACTATTATACAATTTTTCTCGCAGGTTTTTTTTCCTATCAATTGTGTTATCCGTTGGAGCAAAAACAAGATCAATGAAAATCCATCTTCCCATAGGGCAGGAAGTTTTTTTTTTTTTTTTTTTTGTGCGGTAGAAAGGATATAAGAGCGTCATCGCTGAGTACGCGAGGATATTTAGGTCGTTGATTCAGTTTAGTGTTCGAAGGATTTCCTGTTCATAGATCCTCCGGAGCTCCCGGTATGAGACTACGAGGAGGGAAGGCCTTTTCGCTCATCGGTGAATGAGACTGGAGACCTGCCAGAGGAGCCCCGGCTTGCGTGCACTTTGCGTTGCGGTACCGCCCAACTTGACACCCCCTTCCGGTTCGGTGATTCCCTTCGCTGGTAAAACGTACCCGACTATATGTGTGTACACACACATATGTGTATATATATATATATGTAATATGTATACATATATTCGACAAAGTAGTAGAATGCCACAACTGTCACTTCGAGTTTACGAGTTTACGAGCTGGGGAGTCCGTTTAGAGTTGCAGCACAGTTTGCGTGTATCCTCGAACGGAACTCGTCGAAAGTATTCATATGCGCCAGTAAAATGACCGCTACAAACTATCTCTCGAGTGAATTATTGCTCGACCGCTTCCACGCCGCACTCGTGCCGTTTATTGTTTTGCAGATGTCTCTCTTGACAGAATGCAACGTCCCTTTACCTTTTTTCAAATTTTCTTAACTCTGCTCTCGTAATGCCACTCTGAGCATTTTTTCCATTTTTGTCAATCGCATTATCTAAAAAAAAAAAAAAAAACAATAGTTCGATCTTTCCGAACCAATGAAATTCGTAAGTGCGAGACGGGTTGAAGAGTTTGTCATTCTGATGAGATTTTTTTTAGGTACGATAGTATTCTGAGTTTGAGATTGGTCGATTTTATCGATCGCCTTTTCTAAGAAAAGAAAAAAAAAACAGTTCGATCTTTCCGAACCGAAATTCGTAAGTGCGAGACCGATTGAAGGATTTGTCATACTTATGAGATTTTCTTAGGCACGATAGTATTCTGAGTTTCAGATTAGTCGATTTTACCGATCGCATTTTCTAAAAGAAAAAAAAACACAGTTCAACCTTTCCGAACAGATGAAATTCGTAAGTGCAAGACTTGTTGAACAATTTGTCCTACTTATGAGATTTTTTTAGACACGATAGAATGTTTACTCTGAGATTGGTCGATCCTATCGATCGCATTTTCTAAAAAAAAAAATAAAAAAAACCGTTCCGACCTTTCCCTAACCGAAATTTACAAGTGCGCGACGCGTTCAAGAATTTGTTCTACTTATGAAATTATTTTTTGGTGCGATAGGACTTTGAGTCCGAGATTGCCCAACTCTCGGCACGCGATCAGAGCCGATTCGATCCGACAAACATCAACCGTATTAAGAGCCAATACGATGGGGCGCCTCGCACGGTCGCCGCATCGATTAATCTGTACCTGCATTGAGCGCGCGTGGGTGCGCGATGACAGGAGGCAGCCCCGATCGTCCGTGGAATTGTCGGATCCACAGGTGTGGGTAACATTGTGTCCGAACGGTTCCGGGAGACACACATGCGGATGCATGCAATCGGGCGCCACTACCTGTCGTGTGCAGCATATAGCTCGGCCAGGTACGGCGGTTGAAAGAGGCGCGAGGTCCGTCGTATCGTGTGTAGCAAGACCCGCGCCTCTCTATACGTACGTCGGATCAGCCAGCAACCCGGAGGACCAAGAGAGCGGGATGAAAACGGACGCGGTCGGACCCTCGGCGAGGTCTGAGGTTTATGTTAAGAAGCACAAGGCGCATATACGCATACACGTACGTTAAACCGAACGTAGTATTCTGTGCCGCGCGAGCGCGAGCACGCGTGGAGGGAATCTTTTTGTCACTACCGGTGTGTGCGGCCGGTCGCGTGCCGGACCGGAATCTCGGTGTTTTTTTTTTCCTTTTTTTTTCCTTCTTCCCTTTTCACTCTTCACCGGGAGAAGCGCGGTGGGCCACACGTTCGTTGCAGGCCGACGGACAACCTGCGAGGGGTCAATCGAGGATTAACCTGGTTTTACCCTCGATAGACGGGAAGTGGACAGTGCGCCACGGTCACGTGAACGGCCCGGCCGAGAGGCACAGGTGCCTTCCGGTTTTTACCCCGAACCTACGAAACGCGACTGACCCCCCTGGAATTTAGGGCCCCGAAAGCCGCCGCACCGGAGGTTTGGAGGTGAACACGTGTATATTCTTTTTTTTACTCCGAAAGGGTCGAGACATGCGGAATAGTGCAGCTGCGACCGAACGGGGGTCAATGAATTAAGATTGTTTCGTAAAAAATACATGTTTCATAATACATAATACTACTATGAAACATAATGTTTCATAATAATCAGGCTGGAAGCGTAAAATCTTAAATGTACGAAAATTAGGTGAAATAAGGCAAAGATAGTTTTGCTGATTAACGAAAGCTGCCGCACCGCAGGTTTGGAGGTGAACACGTGTATATTGTTTTTTTTTTACTCGGAACGGGTCGAGAAATTTGGAACAATGCAGTAGTGACCTAACGTGGATCAGGAAATTAGATTATTAAAAAAAAAAATTACATATTTCATAAATCTGAATTTTTCGTCTGGAAGTGTTAAATGTTAAACATACGAAAATAAGCTAAGAACTGTGTTTACCAGTTTTTCTAACTGACGGCTGATTTAGCACTTCAGTTGATTTAGGAATCTTCGGCTCCTCGAGTTGTTCAAGACGGAACATCGTCGCCATTTTTTTCATTTTTATATTCTCACTTTTAACGCTTCTGCAACATTCTGTTGTACTTGGGATTAAGTTCACAGAGTTTTTCCCGAGCCGTTGGTTTGTAATGTAGAAGGCACTAAAATTTATGGTCACGACCGAAGCTCGTTCCCGTTGTGTGTCCAATGTGGCGGGTAAATAGTTTTCCGGTGGAAAAAATCGCGAGGGTGGTCAATAAAACGATTTAACGTTTGAGCCCCGGGGGACCTTGAAGTGGGACTAATTTCGAGTTTCTAAAAGGGGAAATAGGCGTTTCGAAAAATCATAAACGCCCTTAGTGTAGCCGGCGAACTAATCGTGCGGGGGTTCCCTTCGAGTTAAGGGAACTGAAACGGGAAGCTGCCGCCCTGCTTCTGCTGCTCCACGACCATCCGGCACAATCTACCATCAGCCTTTGCGTTAATTATTGCGGGTCAACGGTAATTTCAGAAAATTAAATTCCCCTCACTCTTGAAAAACCCTTTGAGACACCGCCGCGCGTTTCGCGGACGTGCGGATTACTCCGCTCCGCTCGAGAGCTACAGACTGTCCAACCAGCACCTGTGCACGGTTGATAGCGATACGGCAAACATAATAATAGTATTTTTCAAGATCGACCTCGAGTGTGCTAGAATTTAAAGCGGTTCCGTCGTTCCAACACCCACTCCTTCGCCAACCTGTCTCTTATTTTCTACCACCCAATTTCAAATTTCTATAATGCGTACGTCGAATAAATATCCGATCGATCGATCCAACGGTACATTAATGATCTACCGTCGTATCGTAATACCAGGCCTTCTGCGGAAGGCTATGAATTTAAATTTGTGGATGAACTGAAAAATGCTATAAGCACGTTGGTAGACATTTAAAAAAAATTTATTTATTATTTATCCACGGGATGAACCCTTTTACAAAAAATAAAATATAGTCTGTATGCTTTTATAAATATAATGCGTACATTATATGAAGTACTGCATCAAGAAACATTTTTGGTGTCGTTCGTGCCCTGCACGGTACATATAGCATATCACATTAATATCACATCATGCTTCACATAAAGAGCATGTTTAATGGTAGATCAGCACTAGTCGGCCTGTCGCCCTTTTAAAGTCTCCCAGAGAGCCTCCAAAGTCTAAGCGTTTATACGTTAAAAGCGTCATTTTGCTTTTTTAATACATTATATTACATAAAAATTTGCACAAAATTGAACTTTATGGGTGTACAATAATTTCTGGTCGAGACCAGAAACGTAACGTCGTTAAAAACGAAACCTTGTTTTTTAACGGCTCGGAACGAATAACTTTACATATAGTTTTTAATTACACGATAAATCATTTTTGACGTCCATTTCCGATACCGATAAATTTTTTTATCGAAAAAAAAATTGATACATTTTTATAATATTTTGCCAATACGTAGCCGAATTCCGAGCCATTCACTGCGCGACACGTCTGTCGGTTGCGGAGTGGTGAAGTAAAACGTTATATCGATCTATGCGCGTGCAGGTATAAGAATATTCAAAGTAGAGAGAGAAAGGGAGATGTGTGAGGAAAGCATCGAGAGATCTCTCTGTCGTTGCAGCCCTTTACCCAGAGCCATATCGTAATACGACGCTTTCTACGGAAGGCTACGAATTAAAATTTGTCGATAAACTTGAGAAAGCGATAAGCACGTAGATAGCAAATTTTGCTCTTTTAAATCACGTTATATTACATAAAATATTCCGATATTGAATTTTTTGGGTGCATAATAATTTCCGCTCGAGACCAGAAGCGTAACGTAACGTTAAAAACGAAGCCTTGTTTTTAAACGGCTCGGAACGAATAACGTAAATTGTTTCAAATTAGAAAATAAAACATTTCTGATGTCTATTTCTGATACCGATACATTTTTTTAATGAAAAAAAATTGATACATTTTTATAATTTATTGCCGATACACGGTCGATTTCCGGGCCATTCACTGTGCGACACGTCTATCGGTTTTGGAACGGTGAAATAAAGCGTTGTATCGACCTATAAGCGTACAGGTATAAGAATATTCAAAGTAGAGAGAGAGGTGTGAGGAAAGCATCGAGAGATCTCTTTGTTGTTGCAGTGGTTTGCCCAGAGCCGTAGAATTCGTAGAGGTTTCGCCGGTAACTCTCGGATCTCACCCCTTCTCAAAAGACCGATCGTGAATCAAATCGCATTAGGCTCGCAGATGCATATTCATGGGAAACGTATGCGGGATTACACGTATTTCGTCGCGTTCCCGCCTACCGTATGTGCTGTGCTGATGCCGGGTTCCCCGACAGCCGGCAGCGCACCGAAGGCGAATCTTGCAACGTCGTGCATGTCGAGAGCGAACCAAAGGGTTTCGCGCAGCAGTTGCGCTCACGGGGCATATTTATCAAAGCCGAAAACGTACAGGTACGTAACTCGCTGTCGCGCCTCGAGAGAGTGAAACGAAATTGGACTAGACTGTTTTTTTTTTCTCGCTTCTTCTCAACGGTCGACTTTTACGTAAGTACACGTGTGTCTGGTGCGGAGATCGATTTACGAGCTCGCTCATACATCTCGCATACAATGTAATGCGTTCTGGCTCAACGGAAAAACCATCTTTTTTTATTTTGTTTTCTCTTATTTTCATACATTTGACCCTTTTGCGTTGAAAGTTTATTCGCGGTACGAAAATGTTATTTCTTGCTTTTTAAAAAATCGAACTGACTGAGGGACATGTAACTTCAGTTTTTTGAAAGTAGCTCGATTCTAAACGTTTCTCGATTCTTGCCACACAAAAAACGTTCATACTGTAAAAAAAAAAAAAAAAAATACAATTGTAAATTTAATGCACCGGACGGGACGTCTTTATGCAAAAACTGGTACTAAATTTAATGTACAACTATGATGAAAAATTAATATACTTTTTCATTGAAATTTAAGTAAATTATTCAAAAATAAGTATTTCCAATGTTTTTATTACATGGAACATTCATTTTTCATCACAATTAATAATATTCGTCGCGATTTCGTAAGCCATACACCGCTGATATTACCGGTAGAGCAGTAAAAAAATGCGTAAAATAAATTTTGAAAAAGATGCAAAGTAATTTTCTCATGTATTACAATTTTGGGCACTGCTTTCACTGCGAGGAATCGAAAAATCGATCAACGAACTTTCTCACAGAGAAAGCTATGCGCAAAACAATAAAATGAGAAAGCCATGAGCAAATGTCTTTTTTTTTAGCAAAAGTAGCCCTCGATCTAAGTAAAAATGCAATAACCATTGGCATTTCCTTTTTTTCTTTAGCTTCATAAAAACTCCCTTTCCGAAGAATCCCATTCAAACGCAAAGACATGAAAACTTCCACAGGTGAAACGTGCGAAAACTAAAAACCCATTTCGGAGCGGGGTTAGGCCGCGCAAACATCGGAAGTCGCACGGTCGGAAAACAAGTCTTAAACGTCATAGACTCTCCGCCGTAGTTCGAAGATATGTCCTGTTATCTAAGCCCCGCATTAGAAACATCCCCGTGGAGTTATTCAAGACGCGGGCCCACGCGCTCGCGCCTCGTTTCCTCCGGTGTGCGGAGCTGCCGATGCTTCTCGTCGGTCTGACGATGAATGCAAGCCGGGGATTATGTGGCGCGTGTGTGCCGATTCGGAGGAAGCGGAGGACGAGATCGCTCGTGTCCCTCTTCCCTGTTTCGTGCTCCTCGTCGTTTTTCTTCTCCTTTCGCGTCCGTCCTCTTCGTCGTCCTCGCGACGCCCCCTGGAAGCCGCGCCTGACAAGACGAGGCCGTTTCTTCGCCGGTTACGCGAACGTTGTGTCACGCACCGGATTATCCCTCGGTCGCCCGTCGGCCGGAAGGGTGAAGGGGTTACAACGCGATTTAGCTCGTGCCCGCGCTCACCTCATCGCGACACCAGCCGCGCCGCGCTATTCAAATGCAGATAACCGTCGGAGATGGAGAGGAAGGAAGTCTCGATCGCGAATGGTATTCGCGCTGTTGAAAACTTGTTGAACTGTGGATGAAACTTTGTTTTTCGATTATTAATTGTTCGGGGCTTACCTACATTGTTTGGGCGATTCACCTGCCGAGTGGCAAGTGCAACATGACTATTGAATTTATCGATTTCGTCGGAATACAAATGAGTACGGGGAACAAAATTGTCAGCTTTTATGACTTTATGATTCTAACAGCGAGTACCTGCGCTTACCCTTTCGAGGGTTCGAGTGGAACGAGAAACAGTGCGCGAGGTTTGCGGAGGGATCGGCCGGTCGGCCTCGTAAAGCGAGCGAGCAGAAAAAATGTTGGAAATATAATTTTTTTTGAAATTTTTTCAGGCACATTGAAATCTAAAATGACATTTGAGATTGTTGAAAAATAGTACTTTGCAGTACTAGTGCAAAAGAGAGGTCTTTCGACGAAGGCTGTGAAGTTGGCCGCACGAACCGAAAGCGAGTACCAACAGCACGAACCGAAGCCGAATGCTGTCTGTGGTACGGGCTGAGGGCGAGTGTTGCCTATTTTCCAACCACCGCCAGTAGACCGCTTTTTCGTACAAGTATCGCCTACCGTTTTTTGTGACAAATGTACGAAATCTCCTACTTCTCATCACTGTAGTGTGGCGAAAACGTGCGAAAAAGTCACTAGAGTGTTAAAAAAGTGTGCGAAAAAGTAACTAATCCCATTAAAACAGCGTGCGAAAAAGTAACTAGTGCCATTTGCGCATGCGCAGTACTTTTCTCGCACGCCTTACTAAAAATGCCACTTTTGTCACGCGTTACAGGCACGAAAAGTGGGCCTTTTTGTCCATGTTTAACAAAGTAGTACATTATAACACTAGAGCGATAAAACTTCTTCTAACGAGCCAGTTTGCAGCGCGAGCCGAAGGCGAGCTTCGACCATCTGAAATACAAACTAAAATTTGTTAATGAAACGGGAAATAGAAGGACAGGTGTGCATATTCATACCTGAACAAATGAGTTTGTCGCTTATTGAACAAAA
Organism: Ichneumon xanthorius; assembly: GCA_917499995.1. Taxonomy (NCBI): domain Eukaryota; kingdom Metazoa; phylum Arthropoda; class Insecta; order Hymenoptera; family Ichneumonidae; genus Ichneumon; species Ichneumon xanthorius. The sequence continues at coordinate 9,087,939 of OU824205.1, read as the reverse complement.
ATTATTTTACGAAAAATCGTATTCCGTTTTTACGAACTTATTTTTTAATGTGCGTAAAACTGCAATTTTCGCACCGAGTGAAATAAAGACTGTTACGAGAATATTGGTAGTCAAGTCGACGGTAGATTTGACGGGAGTTCGATAGATCGGGGCATCTCCTAGTATCGGAGCGCATTAAAAAAAGTGAGTTCTCGTGGCGACGTTGGGGCTGAAAATTTGAAACAAGCATGGAGTAGCATAGATTGGAACAGCATAGTGTGGCAGTCAGTGTAGCGTATATACCTATGAGAAATCAAGATGAGAGACGGTCCAACTCGACGCTATGCGGTCGAACCCTGCGGGAATACGCGGTAATGCGATTAGCAACGGACGAAGCAAGAACTGGGTAAACCACCGTTGTTCCACAGTCCCGTCCCGTTAATTCTCTCGCGAATATTATATTATATCATGGAACACCGGTCGGCGGCCGTCGGGTGTATTTTGTTTTATTGCTCGGACCGATATCGGGACTGTACGGAGATAATAATAAGACACGCGAGAGGCGAGCAGGAATAGCAATCAGCGGATCCGGTCAAACATAAACACGCACACCTGCCCTCGGTCGCTTTGGCCAGCGACAAACGGATTTGTAAATCGTATTGAGCGCGATAAATCCATAAATCGAGTGTTGGACGACTTGGGAGAACAATGTCGCCAATAAATTGTTGACTCGGTACAGTTACCGGCCGCTACACAAGCGATATCGGCACACTTGCATATCCTTCTGTTATCCAATAACAATGCCAGAAATGTACCTGAGAAAGAAAAAAAAATCGTCGTCAGAGTATATCACACTAAATATAGTCAAATTTCCACTTTTGGGAAATTTTGAACCACTTTTCTATAGTACTTTTCTATAGTACAGTATAGTATTTTATTTCCACTGTATGGCTTCAGTTGACTTTTACATTATCTTACACACAAAAAAATCCTTAGGTCTGCTTTTCTTACAAACATCACTACTACCACACAATTCATCTCACATACATGTCCCATACACTTAACCTAACCTGGTCGTTCCTTTCGCAGACTTGTATATTGTACAATCCAACTTTACTTTCCACCTGTGCTTTAATGATTTATATTGAGCCACTTTTCTAAAGTGTGGACATGGAGCTCTCTTTCGTTTTGGTCAACGACAAACGGATTTGTAAATCGGGTCGAACGAGATAGGTCTATAATAAATCGAGTGTTGGACGACTTAGGAGAACAATGTCGCAGATAAATTATCAACTCGGTACAGTTATTAGCCACTACATAAACTATATTGGTACACTTGTATATCCTTCTCTTATCCCAATAACAATGCTAGAAGGGGGAGGAGTGGTTTACTGGCTAGCGTGCCAGTTTGTAGTCCGCGACGGCGCGGTTTCGATTCTCGGTGCGAGGTGTTATCTTCGCACACCTCCGGGTGTCCCACCAAATCCTGTCCTTGTCCTTCTTTACGTGATCATCCCTCCACTCCCCAATTGACAAAAAGTTTGACGTGAGTGGAAAAAATATTGATGAAATTGTAATTCAGTTGTGAAGCACACTGTAAAAAAAATCCGTATGAAATTTAATGCACCGGACTGGAAGTTTTTATGCAAAAACTGGTATATTAAATTTCATGTACGTTCGCGATGAAAAATTAATGTTCGGTGTATTAAAAACATTGGAAATTCTTAATTTTTAATAATTTACTTGAATTTTACTATAAAGGTACTTTAATTTTTATAATTTACTTTAATTTCAATGAAAATAATATATTAATTTTTCATGACAATTGTACATTCAATTTAATGTACCAGTTTGGGAAAAACACTTGCAGTCCGCTACGTTATTATTAATTTTTTTACAGTATAGCACAGGTCTCCTTCCCCGGGTCGAGTCAACGAGGCAAGCGAAAAAACAATGCCAGAAACCTACCTGCGAAGGGAAGAAAAAAAGAAATCGTCTTCGGACATAAATCCCACAAAATATAGTAAAACTTCATTGAGCCATTTTCCCAAAGTGTAAACACGGAGCTCCCCCTCACTTTCTCGATTGGCTTCCGACAGACTTTGAGATCTTGAAGAAAAGATCCGCGACTTCGCAAAGTGCGGAAGACCACCCGCCGGGGGTAGAACAATGCGCGTCATTGTCGGTTCTTAGGTGCCGTCGAGTTGAGGTATTTATGGCCATCGGAAGATCTGCGAGGTTGGCTTCCGCGTCAGTGGCCGTCAGCCAGATTATGGGGAAGCCTCGCTGAGACGTCGTTCGTTCCCAAAGCCGAGAAACGCGAAACGTGAATTTCGAAGCCCGTTCGACCGATGGAGCGCGCCCCGGCGCGATGCTAATGAAGCTCCAGCCGTTAATGAATCCATTTTGGTACACAGCGCACGGTCCCGGGCCAGTACGCGCCGCTACGGTGGATGGAGATGCTACCGGCAGATAACCGCTGATAGATTCCTGTGAGAAACTATCCAGCTATGCCCGCCGCCCTACCGCCAAATCTCGGAGATTAACCCTCCCGCGAACTTTCACTCTGACCGAGGGGGATGGAAAATTCTCATTATGGACGAGCGGGACGATGAGGTCGAACGGTGTCTCCGCGTCTGTGCGATGTGCGGTCATCAGCACGCGAGGGCATTTCGTGTTTTTTTTTCCTTTCGTTCATCCCTTTTACCCCGCACTCCTCTACTTTATCGACGGAGCGGGGGATCCTTCGACTGATTAATAAGGGTAACAATTCCGGTCGGGGCTATCTCGTATCGCAGGATTTCATGCGATTCGGACATCGGATTGTCTACCAAGAAAATGAAATAATAACGATAGGTTACTTAATAAAAAAAAACCCTAATAAAAAGATAACGAAAAAACCTTCCTGACAAGAACGAGCACAATACGAGGATAACCTGTCTTGGAACACAGTATTAGCACACCATCAATTTTACGCTACTGCATGAAGTACTTGAAAGAACGAAAATAATAATGTCGAACGAAATAAGTATGATATAAGTAACAATAACACCGCATGTATGAATATTTTTTATTCCTGTATTGAGAAAAATACAACAGCCAATTAAAAAAAAGGATTCTTGTTTTTCATTGGCTAATCGATGTGATACCGCGAACTATTAATTAGTTTATTGGAATATAGTTTATTTACGTGCGTTTAAACCTTAGCTTACATTTTTTTGGTCACAAACATAGATCATTATACAAAGAATCAATATGCCAAATTTGGTTAAGTAATATTTTGTCATTCCGACAACACTGGCGGCTTCGAAAAGACGCCAAAGTGGGTCATCGCAGTGAAACGCATAACTCCCATTTTGCCCGCAGGGCAGTCGGGAGTTAAAAATAAGAACATTTTTTATATTTTGTTGAAGCACGTTGTTTTTACTCCCGCAGTCGGGCGTTAAAAATAAGAAAACTAAATGTTTAAAATTTAGGGTAAAAGTGGGGAATATGGCCCGGCCCATATATCATTGATTTACGTGTTAATCGAGGTGGGCCATATTCACCACTTTTACCCCAGTTGAAGAATTTTGTTGTTAGCTTTGACGGAATCTCGCTCAGCATGTACTTTGTGTAAAATGTACGTTCCAGCGAAGGTACGAAGATACGTTCGCGACGGTGAGTGTGCCAAATGTGTAGTTCGCTAATTGGCACGCCTCGTAAATTCGATGTCCAGAGAGAGACAGAGACGAGTCGCGAAAACCGAGAAAGCGAGCTTCGGCGCAACTGCGAGGCGAATTTACGACGTTAACGCGTCGCGTTACACCGAGAAAATTCGTGCACGTTTGTCCGGTTCCGTTCGAGTCTGGGCGAGCAAAGAGAGGGGGGAGAGGTGTTGCAAAGGAAACGGAGTAAATGCGTGGCGAGCTGTAGTATATTTTAGCGGCGCAGGATTTTCACGAGGACAGTAAAACCGTCACGATTTCCGTGGCGATTGTGCGTAGTGCGGAACGGTCTCGTGGAAGCGTATATTGTACAGAGGGTGCCAGAAGAAGCCATTGTCCAGGGCGGCAAGGAGAAGGGACGCAGCGGGTGGCGAACGTTAGGAAATTCGCCGAGGGGCATCGAGCGCGCTGGAAGTACGAAGGACTATAGCTCACAGGGGCCGACGAGGGGGCGGCGGGGTCCTTCGGGGCTGAGGGGGAGAGCGAGAGGGAACGAGAGAGACCCCCATAAGCCGAGGAACCTTTTTCCAAAGTACTGCAACACCGGTGCGCGCCTCTCGACGCTCCGGCACCGAATTCACATGCGCGTTCGCTGGTTCGACGAAGTTCTTTCGTTATGACGGATATAGAATTTTCGAGATCGGAATTTACGAACGAAATTCCGCGCCTGAAGACCTTAAAAAAATTGACCAAATCGGAAAAATGTCAACTGAGAGAAACGAAATACAGAATTTCGCTTATCCGACCTCATTCGATCAAGCGAGCCTCCAATGTCGGAATTATCCTATTCCTAGGATAATAAGGAAAACTCGGATAAAACGGATAAAGCTGCAACGGCCCACACGCGGAGTAGTCCGTAATGTTTATTTTGTTGCACATGCGCTTAGAAGTTTGTCTTTATATTGCGAAAATACAACAGTTCCGATTCTAGAGTCGATGGTTTAAATTTGTATGAAGTTAATATTAATTAACTAAATTATAATTATATTTACAAAGTAACTACATTAACTAACAAAGTTAATATTTATGTGAAGGGCTGTTATTTTTTATATATATATAATAGTAGTACAAGTTTGAATTGAGTGTGTTATCCGTGTTATCCGAGATTTCACTTATCCGCGTTATGTACGCTCTCCCCACATTACCTAGAATAAACGGGGTTCTAGTGTATATTATTGTGGCGAAAAGTATTTCCGATCCACTGTAGACGGTGAGTCGTTGCTCACTGAAACTGGCGGTGCGCTTTGGTGAACGAAACATTTGGCGAAAGATCGCGAATTTCGTAATGTATAATTATTAGTTATAAATTGCGATTAATTAACAAAGTTAATATTTATGTGAAGGGTTGGGTTATTTTTTTATATATATATAATAGTAGTACAACCGTGGCTGAAGGACTTAGGTCGATAGCCAATTGGCAATATATTTATACTCTCATGACAACTTACACTATGTAAATGCTATGTACCAAAAACTGTTCCATCTGGAATATTGTCAATAAATCCGCTACCACTACTAATAGTAGTACAAGTTTGAATTGAGTGTGTTCCGTGTTATCCGCGATTTCACTTATTATTAAATATTATATTAAATGCTATGTATTATATTATATTATATTAAATTAAATGCTATGTACCAAAAACTGTTCCATCTGGAATATTGTCAATAAATCCGCTACCACTACTAATAGTAGTACAAGTTTGAATTGAGTGTGTTCCGTGTTATCCGCGATTTCACTTATCCGATGTACGCTCTCCCCACATTACCTAGAATAAACGGGGTCCTAGTGTATACGATTGTGGTAAAAAATATTAATTCCGATCCACTGTAGACTGTGATTCGTTCACTGAAACCGGTGTTGCGCTTTGGCAAACGAAAGATATGACGAATTTTCTTGAATTCGATAATGTATGAAGCCACTGTAACTTTTTACCCGAATCCTGCTGGAGAAAATAGTGAAAGAGCGCGGTTGGTCGAAGCCCTGCGGCATCGCCAGGATAACTGTCCCGGTGACTTTGTTACCGGGGAAACTGAGTATAGTACGGTCCGAGGAAGAGATGACCAAAAACAAATCCACGGGTCGGTGACTCCCTTGGGACGAGGTTTCCCTCGGCGGTCCTCGGCGTCCCGGCCGTAGTCGCGGGCTTCCTTGCCCCCTTTGCCTCCGCGCCGCCCGCAGGAGCATTGTGCGGCCAATGGTTGTGATATAGATTCGCGGGAATCGCGACGCACCGAGAATGCCATGAATAATTCGCAATCGCTCGTCGTACGAAGGGTGACTCGGTAAAAGTGGGAGTCGATGAGGAACGGGGAAAAGAGCTATGGCCGAAATGTAGAGCGATCGAGAAGAAGTAGGAGAATCGGGGACGTGGGCCGATGAGATTGGGAATGGGGAGGGGAGGGAGCAGGAAGAGAGTCGCCGTAGAGCACAGGCGAAGGGACGTTATGAGGTCCACCGGGGATTCCTACCCTCGGCCGCACCCTCGCTACCGCAATCCTCCGCAGAGCTCCTTTGACATTCTGGAGGATCCATCGAAAATTGTCGAACGGCCTTGAAACACGCATGTTTCATCCACTCCTTTATTTAGGCAGTAAAGAATGATATCGGGATCCCCTTTACCAACCCTGCAAGATCACACGTACTTTTCCACCCTCTTCGTTCGGGCGTCACCGCGCCGGAAATTAATATTTTCGGGCTTGTTTATAGTGAAATCGATACGAGATGTCAGCAACATGTCTGTTTTATCATTTATATATATTATGGTCGGCTTTCCAAAAATACTGCCTTACAGCGGGTCAGCTCGGTTGATGAGTAATTACACTGAAAAAAATTATCTATGACTCGAGTAAGATTGGCCTTCGAGCTGCCAAATAAAAAAAAAATTTCAATTCTACTTTCAATTCTTACAATTCCATACGGGATTGGAACGATAAGATATCACCTTGAGATTCTTGCCGTCGTTGTTTCAATGTCATATGGAATTGTAAGAATTGAAAGTAGAATTGAAATAAAATTTTTTTTTCATTGGCAGCCCGCAAGCGAATTTTTTTTTTCAGTTTATTTGTCCTCACTTATTTTTTGATCATTTTTGGGTTTGCCCAGTTTTTGCGACTGCAGCCGACTTCCCCCTGTATCGTATTCGCTTTAGTTTTACGACTAAAGGAACAGGGAAAGAGCAGAAAACCTATGCCGATACAGTCGCTCTCAGATTCGCTTCACGGTACCGGCGTTACGTCGAGTTTCGCCGAGAATGTAAACATGGACTACAACTACATACTTGTCGCGCACAGGTCCAAGTATGTAGTTGTACGTACTTGTGGTTTGTACGCGGGTGCCCCAAGTATACATCTAGCTCTATGTCCCCCCCATATTTTTATTTCTTGACGAAACGACGACCCCGGGAATCAAACCCAACAAACCCAACAAACCCAACAAACCCAACAAACCCAACAACAAATACTCGCAATATTGAGGAGATTATTTAATATAATTAATGTAACGACAGAATTCCATAACATTTTTGTAATTTCTTCTTCGTTACTCTTACTTAATAATTTTATGATTATTTTTCTGTCTGCGCATCTTCTCTCGCCAATGAGATGCTTGATGAAAAAAATAAATGATATATTGTCGATCTTCTTAAAAAATGATATCAATAAATTTTTATTGATATCATCATGAAAGGAACTATTTATGGTGGGTACGTAACGTCGTATCAGATACTCGACCAATTTTCAAGGATGTCCCCGTTCAGAGTTCCATCCCATCCGCGAAAGACTCTCGCCTCGTTCGAACAAAAAATGATGCGTTCTAATTTGTTTCTCATACTTCGCGTCTCGAGAGAGTGCGGGACCGAAACGTCTACGTTACTTCACAAGCGAAGAGACTAGAGAACGTGTTACGAAAAATTTTGTCGGTAATTGAATTCATAAATTTTCACGACGTCACATTCGTCTCCGGTGTAGTTTGCGTCGGGAGTTTTTGGAAAAAGACACTGGGAGGACCCGCCGACGGGCGCGTCCCAGCCGAGCAATCCAGGGGAATTCCACGAGCAATTGTGGAAAAGCCTCCTCGCAATAAAACATGTCGACGGCATGTGTCCAACGGTACGTCGCGAGGAGGCTCCGGCGGAAAACGCGACGAAGGATCTCTTTACGACTGTTACGCGCCGTCGAGGCAAGGATACGTACGTATTACACGGACATGTGTAATACCTTCACCTACACCCAGCGAGGGACGAAAGCGGCGGCTGTCGTGTTGGAGCCTCGAAGCATTTCCTTTTCGAAACGAGTCGCCTCTCCGTCAATTTTCTCGCCTCCTCCGACTCATCCCCGTTACCGCGGCGACAGAAACGGAAAACACTCGTGCCGAAATGTGTTGGCACAAGGAAAAGGGACACGGAGCGGCAGTATCTCGCAATTAGTTGGACTGCGGCGAGAGGGAAACCGGCGAATGGTCACCGCACGGTGGCCAGACTCCCGATCGTCGATGTCGAACATACGGTGCCAGGGAAAGAAGAATAGCGGATAAAAGGAAATGCAACGTGGACTCTTCGACTTTGGGCCTTTTGCCACACGCACTTTCCGCCTTCGACATTGGGCGGTCGAAGACATCGCGGTGTAATTTAGTTGAGAAATTAGATGCTCTGTCGGCCTAAAGTAAAACATTGAAGTTCATTTTATTAAAATGGATACATCGAGATTCCTTTCAATTGATCCTTCCAAACAATCAAAATTGAAGGTTCAACATTAAAAAATCGTTTAGATTTTGGTCGTAATCAACTGCAGAAACATCGAACCAAAATAATTCGCTCGGAACTTTTGGATATTTTCGACGCGTGATTTGGTTGCAGCTCTATAAATAAATATTTGCGATCGAACATATCACCCGGACACTACGGGTGATATGGCCATACTAATGGTAGTCGATTAGGCCTAGAGAAACACAGAGGGATCGCACAAAACATGTGCGATGCTTTCTATATTTTGTGTTATCTACATGAACTACAGAAAGACCTAATTACCTCCGTCAAATGTTTAATATGCCGAACTAAAAAGAAACCGGCTTTACTGGCCATATTACTGAGATTGAACTGAAGATCGAAGTTTGGCCCGAAATTCATTGGGTGCTTAAGTTTGATCTTAAGTTGCGACTTGACTTTGATCTTAAGTTCGATCTCAAATTCAACCTGATGTCTTAAAATTCGACCCTAAGGGTAACGGAGTGGCGCCACGCGTTGCTACGATAGCGCTTAAGAGTGGAGATAGAGGTGTGACTTATAAAGGGTTAAAAGATATTCCGGGCAGCCATATCACCCTGCCTTACTCTACACTTGATTTTAAGTTTCTATTGTCTCGCGACGAATCACTTTGCCTTTTGGCACACACGGACAGATGGTATTGATCTTCTCACAAAAAGAACCTGCAATCCTGCAATGCGTTATCCCGGTGAAATAAGCGCGATTGATTTGCCTCTTCGAAACTAACGGAGAAGCAACGAAAACTCAAACTGTCTCTCCTCGCACCTACTTCCACGCAACGGGACGATAATCTCTTCCCAAAGCAACGCGCACACCGAATTCTCTGAAAAGATTCGAGCCGTGAATTGGCGCCGAGTACGCCGAGCACGCGTAAATCGTTTGAACCTCAAGATTCTCACGTCGCGTATGACCACCGAGCGCTTTCTCTCCTCTCCTAAGACCTAATTATCCTGGCTGAGCTTCGCTCCGGAAAATAGAGGACTGTATGATTTTGCGAAACCTCCAACACTCTCCACAGCTCCTTCCAGCCTGTATATATTTATACGTCCGACCGGGCGTTCACTCGAATCAGCAACAGTCTTTGAAGCCCTTAAGCCTCAAAGGCCACCTGGGAAAATACATGCGGCATAGGCACTCTGTGATCCGCCGAGAAAACTACTCAAGGGCCCTGTCTGCTCAGTCACGTTCGCTACATCCCGAGCCTTCGCCCTCGCGTCAATAATCGTAAAATAATTTTCGGAAAATATTCATTTCGTGAACAAAAAAAAAAAAAAAATATCTCTACGACCACCGTTCTAAGAGTTTCAAATATTACTAGACAATTTTATGAGTGGAACATTTTTGGCAATTCAGCGCACAGTATTTTATAGTCTCACATTGCATCGGAACGTAGAAAGGACTTTCCTCGTTTTTCTTCGTCCCCGAAACAAAAGAAGCAAAAAATCGCCCCAAGGTTGGACGGTTTTAAGTCCAGGACGCCGGGCGAGCGAGGTAGTAGGAACTCGGAAGCGTGAGACATAGGTGCGCGTTTGTGGTAATCGATCACAGAGACGTCCCGAGCCCCGGGACGTTGGTCCAGCGTCTCGTCCGTCTTCCCTCGTGCGTGCGCGTCCCGTCCTCGGAGAGCTCCGACGGGGCTTTCGCGAGCCTTACACCGAATTTACCGAGCGTACAGGCTGGTCCATGCCATAGCCAAATTTCTCCCGCGCGGGTTTTCTTGACTCCCACCTTCCGCCCTTCCGATTTGACGAACCCGCGCGCGACCCCCTCGACGTTTCGTTGTCCCTCAAGCTGGTTCGTTCGTCTGCCAGCAACGTCGCCGTCGACGTGGAGTTTCGCACCCCAAGCCGCGGCGGCTTCGCCAACGGCAGTGGCATCGCAGCGGAGAACCTAGGATGATAGCGCGCCGAGGAAGGAGACCGAACGCGGTTCGAAGGGGAAAGACCGAGAGAGCTTGTTATGGACGTGATGGACCCTCCGTACCTTACGGCACCGAGCGGCAAGCTCTTCGGCGCGTACCGAAGGGGAGAAGCTTTTAGAGCTTGGAATATTCACGAGGCAGGCCTTGGACAAGCGAAACACATTCTCCATCCCCGCTCTCGTCCGCGCATCCAGTCTACACGAGCGCCCCCGAGAAACCTTCCGGATATATCCTCTTACGTCCGAGGTGAAGCCTCTGACATTCGAGAACGAAATAACAAAAATACATATTCAAAGAGCGGCGGACAGAGCTTTCGCGCAGAAATCTATGACTCCGGGCCGAAGGCAAAATAGGCTGTCGACATCAAAATATTAACTCTTCGGGTTCAAAGTCTCTCAACGGTGGAAAAAAAATTGTCGAAAAATTCACTTTTTTAATTCCCATAGCTGAGTAAAAGGAAATTTATGATGAAATTGTGCCAGAGAAAAGTTTTCTTAGGATGTAGTAATGTCAAAAATTTTTTTTAATAAAACTTCAGGATTATATTTATAATATAGGAGTTTCATCAATCACCAAAGTATCGATTCGATCCTGATAAATTTATTACAAAAATGTATCAAAAAAATGTTTTTTCTCTGGGAACGGCGTTTCAGCTTAATTTTCCCGAATCTAGATGCGAGGTTGAAAGGATACTCGCCGTCGAATTTGGTCGCCAGGTGATTTCGAATTTTGCGGAGAACGGGCGGTCGACATCAAAATGTTAACTCTTCTTCTTACCGGGTGAAAAAAAAAAATTTAAATGCTCGAAAAGAAATTCACGTTTTCAATTCCCATAGTTGAGTAAAAGGAAATTTATGATGAAATTCTGCCAGGGAAAATTTCCTTAGGGTTAACGTCCAGCATTTCTGGGAATAAAAATTCAGGATTATATTAACCAGATGGCAGTTTCACCAATCCCCAAAGTATCGATCCGATCCTGATATATTTATTAAAAAATTTACCAAAAAAAATGTTTTCTCTCTGGGAACGGCGTTTCAGCTTAATTTTCCCGAATCTAGATGAGAGGTCGGTAGGACATTCGCCGTCGAATTTGGTATCCAGGTGATTTCGAAATTGCCGGTAGTACGTGGAAATTCATGGTGGTACGCGCACATCTCGGTCCTCACTTTGATTTAGTATGCAGTGAACGTCGGATGAGCTGTGCACACGCCGGTCCGAGTTGAAGCAGCGGAGAAACGCGCGACGAGAACCAACGGCGACGACGAACGACGTTGACGACGACGCCGCTGAGGACGAGGACGAGGTCCTGGAAGGACTCCTTCGGCAATCAGCGGTGGTCCACAGACCTTGTTTGTCTTTGCGCATGATTGGCGCCTTGGATCGCTCGTGTAAGCAGCTCCTCTCAGTTCTCACCCCTTGCCTCTGCCATTTCTCATCTTCGTCCTGACGCCGGTCCGAGAGGCCAGACCGGCTCCTTTGGCATCGTCGTGTTCATTGGCGATGCCTCGAGCGCACGTGCGTTTGTTACTGCCGCTCTACCCACCTCGGTTCATACGTGCCCTGCCCACGCACCAACAAAATCAATCCTCCCCAAAGTCCCGAAATATCGACCTCGAAGGCGTCAAAAAAAATTGAAAAAAGTGTCGAAAAAATGTGTGACGAATAAAAATCCTAATGCTCAGACGGCAAATAAATGTTTCACTTTGTTTACCCTGTTTTTACAGATACATTCGAAATGCGAACAATCAACAAATCATTTTGAGAATGTATCCTTTACATTTCGTTTTTTAGTTTTTTTCAATTATTTTGGATAAGATACACGGAGGCATTGCGTCAAGTTTCGTGATAAATAATTCAACGACTGCCGCCATAAAAACGCCGGAAAGATATATTTCTTTTCGCGAAGAGACTTGGGATACAAGGGAGTCAATTTGCAACGTTGCTCCACCCTCAATCTTACGAGATGTTATTTTTATTTTGTTCACTCACGGAGAAAAAGCTTTTATCTAATGTGTGTCACTCGAGCCAACATCAATTGCGAAGGTACGAGAGGAGAGTCTTATTTTTTTTTTTATCAAGAAAATATCTATAAATCTCTCTTACACTTTATAGCAAAGACGCGTACATCGGCCAGTGTGGAAAGTCGGAAGACCGTGCGTCCGTGACGGTTCGTCCTGTATCGACCGAACGTGCGAGAAATTCGGAAGTTGTGCGCGCTGGCGCCATTTTCGTACAGAGCGTATACACTTAAGTGTTGGTATTCTCGTGTGCGTGTGATATGAGGCCCTGTAGGAATTCACCGGCAGGCGTAAATTCTCTCGTGCTCTTGGCTCTCTTACCCTCGGCTCACCCTTCCCCGACGACGACGACGTAGCGCGTGTAGCCCACGCTCGCGCTCCCCCTCGGTGGACTTTAGAGTCCACCCTAACAAACCCCCGTCCACATCCCGACCACCCACCGCACGACCCCTGCCCCGTGCCGCCTCCAGCGACAACATTCTCCAGCCCAACGAGGGTGACCACCCTTCCGTCCCCCTTTTCTGAACACCGGGGCGTCCGGTGATGCTCAAGTCTAAGGCTATATTCTCTTCTCGGCCTGCTGGACATCGAGCCACGAAAATCGCGAGGGTGTTCCTTTTTTTGTGTTTTTTTTTACTTAACGCGGCACATTTTATTACTTAATAACCCTTTGAAGTCCGGTGCTCCATCGAAGGTAGAAATTATCTTAGTAAAAAAAAAAAATCTTTGAAAAAAGTATGGAAAAAAATGGTCGCTAAAGAAACAAAAAAACTGGATAGGGAAAAAATAATTTCCGGACATTCGACCAAAAATCTCTTTTTTTCCGTGCACCCTGAAAGATGTTTATTCCAATGAAAGAAAATGTATTAAGGACGAAGAATAATGTTTATTAGCTACATAACCTAATACCTAATACTGGACACCGAGGCGTCCAGTGATGCTCAAGTCTAAGGCTATTCTCTTCTCGGCTTGCTGGACATTGAGCCACGAAAATCGCGAGGTTATTCCTTTTTTTTTTACTTGACGCGGCACATTTTATTACTTAATAACCCTTTGAAGCCCGGTGCTCCATCGAAGCTAGAGATTATCCCAGTAAAAAAAAATTCTTTGAAAAAAAAATAGCTTGAAGTAAGCAAAGTTTTATAAAAACAAACCGATGAGTTGTCTCTCTATGACAATGTAGCGGTTCCTCGTAAGAAATAAATATAGTCTCATACTATCAGCGAGAGATGTTTTCAGACGACTGACACGTTGACGACTCTGCAATGCGCGCTACCAGATAATAGTTGCGTTTGTCTTGATGTCAAATATATGATTTCTTTGGCGCGTATAAACACTTATTTTCAAGTACACAAAAATCTGTGAATAATTTTTTTCATTTACACAAAAGAATCTAATAAAGATTTTGTTAATGCAAGTAAACATTTCTTTTATGTTAAAAGACGTCATTAGAAGATCGAAATTAAGATTTTAATAAATCTTTTTCCGGATGTGCTTATATTTTCTTTCCAATTTCTTTCCTCCCTGAAAGACTCCAATTATTCGGCTAAACATTGCAATTCGCCGACGCTCTCCGCCTCAATCCGGGTCGTGACTGAACCGCGAGTTAAATTTACCCCATACGTCTCGGTGTCAATATAGACTCGGATACTTTCCGCCCGACATGGTAAAGCGAGACCATCCACAGTCCAACCGGAGTACGTACGATACAATAACGACGTTACGTACCCGGTACGTTGGGGACGATAACGTCGTTCGCGCTTTACCCCGGGAGGCATCTAGTTCACTGATAATCATTAGCAGCCGCGTCCACGGATTATAACCCGGTGCAGCGTGCGCTTCCCTCCCTGTCTCCTGTTCACGAAGGACCTGGCCCGACGGTAAAGCGTTTTCTCTGCCGTGGACAATTCGCCGAGCCAACGGAGCCAGGACGCGTCCGGTAAACCACGTCGCGGATGAGGGAGTCACCTCGATCGAACGTAATTCCCTGAAAGGACTTGAGCACCCCTCTGTCCCGAAGCCGCTTCTGCTTCTGCATGCCGTTGCACGTACGTCGTATTCTCTAGCGCGATACTCCCTCTCCTCACCGTACGTATTCCACGTACGTTCCTCCACGGTCGAAGCCTACGTACGCTGAAACACGTGGGAAGTTATACCGTGGAGAAGGTTCCCGGCAACGGGGAGTCAACCGAGCGGAGAACACCCTGAGCTCGCAGTAAGTGGCGTATGGAGATATCTAGCGCGGGGGTTGGACGACTCTCCGGACGGCTCTCTCGCGAGAGGGTTCGGACGGAGTTACGGGGGTTCGACGAGGATAGAACAAGAAAACGACTGAGACGGTGGCGGGAGGGAGAGACAACGCCGAATGTACACTGTACACAGAAACGCGGTGTACATGTATCTACATTTCACACCTACGGGACACTTGTGTTGGGCACCTACACCGGTTAGGATATCCCACCGGTCCGTATCCGTGGAAAATCCTGAGGACGTAGATGCGGCTAATGGCGAGCCGAGTTGCGCCCTTTTGGTTGTCAGTCGTTCGGCATCCAGCGCGCGGAGCTACAGTGAAACTGTGCAGAAGCCAGGGGGGTTAGATGGATGTACCAGGAGGGAAGCAGTCGGAGGGAGTGAAGTTGGGGAAGGAAAGGGAGACAGAGGGGGAGTTCGAGGTTGCTCCGGGTGGAGGATCGCGCCGGTCCACCCTAAGGACAGAGGGTGAGGTAGGCAGAAGCTGCGGGGAATGAAAGACAGCGAGGACACAGTGTCCTCCCCCTTTTCCTAGCCGGAGGAAGGAGCGAGCGACGGAGATAACTTCGGAGATGTCGCGAAGAGACGAAGACGAAGTTACTGTAAATGGGAATGGTGTGTGTGTGTATGTGTATGTGTGTGTGTGCATGTGTGTGTGTGCATGTGTGTGTGTGCATGTGTGTATGTGTGTGTGTGTGTGTAAGCGGGATGGATGCGAGGAACGGAGGTTGGAACGAGTGGGATGGAGGGAAGACCGGGTAGAGAGGACGAAAGCGTGTTGCGCTGGACCGAGGTGATGCGCAGAGCTGGAGGCGGAGGAGCTAGACCGTTCTTGGGGATCTAGGGAGATCTCGTTGTCGTAGCTGGCGCCGGTTATCTCGCTTCGCTCGGCACACCGTCGTATTCAAAATACGTCAATACCGCACAGAATTCGGTAGTGTCGAGTAGTGCCGGCTAGCGAGGTGTGCGAGGGAGTCGAGGCGCGAGGTGGACCCAGGATGCGGAAGCGGAGGGACAAGATTGGAAGCGAAGAAGTGGAGTCGCGATGCCGTGGCTATGGAATCTGAAGATGTAACTCTGGATGACTTTGCATTGAACCATCCGGAGTTTAGTATAGGGGCGCTGAATTACCACGTAGGAAAGAGAGGGGGCGTGTGTCGCAAAACATTTATTTGCTACAGGGGAGAGTGTGGAAAGATGGACCACTTTTACCAGCTCTGCCTGGGACATCCGTTTCGCCCCGGGGATCCGTTCTGTCCTCCTCTGCTCTGCATGAAATATATGCTCACCTTGAAATGGTACAGGGCAAAAGTGATGAATATATTCACCATTTAGGGTAAAAGTGGTGAATATGGCCCACCTCGATTAACACGTAAATCAATGATATATGGACCGGTCCATATTCCCCACTTTTACCCTACATGACTCACAAAAATATATTCCTGACTTGGTCTTTCGTGCTGAAGATTCTACAAATAGGATGTATGAATGAGTTGTCACGATATCGAAAAAGGCTCTCATTGTCACAGAAACGTAATTCCCCAGCACGAGTCACTGATAAAGAAGCAGTGAATTATTCTGATATGATACGACGATATGTTTGACGGAGCTGGTTATCCGATGATCTTTTGTCTAACTTTCTCGTTGATCTTACAAGTGTGTCAGTGTGCCGGTGTGAGAGTTCTCGCGACCGAGAACCGGAAGGGCGCGATTGTGCCGTAAAATCCCTATGGAGCGAGCGACAAGACGCGAACGTGGCACCTGACGGACAGAATCAAATTTTCATTCTCGGGCCCATGAACTATTCAGTGCCGAAGAGAAAGGAACGCGTAAAGAGGGAGAGGGACGAAATTTCCGTTTTGCCTCATCCACTTCTGGACGAGTTGCCGTTCGCGCTCTTCGTACCCCATCTATTTTCAATAAAGCTGGAATCCGTCGCGGCTGTGGCAGTGGCTAAGCCTGAATATTTCAACGGGGTCTACGGTAATGATCCGACCGGCAGCCACAGCCGGGGCCTGGATACAGATATACGGTGAGAATGGAATAGCGGGCGCGTTGATGCCGTGAGCCCGAAGGGGTGCAACCACCCCGGAATCGCGAGTTTCCAGCGAACGGGACGCGGCGAGAGGACCATCGGATCACGAGAACGCGGCTTGGATACGCACGTTTTGAGGAAGCCGCCGGTGAGCGTCGATGGAATACACGCGATCCGGGCGGTCCCCGACGTCGATCGCGCGAGGAATTGCGAGAACCCGTCACTCCTGGTATTTCAGATAGGATTTCGAAGGGGGGCTGCAGAGGGAGGCTGCCAGCCGTCTCAGGAGATCGATCAATGAAGGTTCTACCGCTCAATGAAACTCTGCCGACTCCAAATCAAAATTTGTGATAAGCGATTCGCCGTCGTATCGGAGATGCACGAAATTTAAGGTCTAGCAGTGGTAGTGAGTTTATTGCCGATAGATAACATGTAACAGTTTTTGATACCTAACAAAGTTATCTCTGTTCACCTATATTGCATATTGCCAATTGGCCGTCCAACGCAGAAATTCAGACAAAATTTAAGGAATTTATCAGAAATTACATTTTTGCAACATATTTTGGTACTGTATTCCATAAATGTATGGAACGTTGCGAAAAATAATTTTTTTTTTGTGGGAAAGAGGCTTGACAGTAGAAGATAGTCATTTTTTAAAAATATGATGTGTCGTTCTTCTATAAAGGGAATTCTATAAAGGGTTCGTAAAAACACTCAGTGTTGAATTTATGAGAACGAGTGAGTCGCCGTTAAACATTAAGATTATCAAGAAGTGACTTCGCCTCTGGGAGCGTCGGCGCGAGACGTATGAACACGTACCGTCCGTAGTGCCGACAAAATATACTTGACGAAAAAGAGTAGCGTAATGGACCGGAGGCAAGAGAAGAACGGGAGAGATGGAAATGAATAATTTGGTGAACGCGCCGAGGTTATACCCTGACTGGTATACCGCGCTAAACTCAGCCCTTCCATCTTTTTCGGGGCAAGCGAAATTGTCTTGCGGCTTCGCTTTCTCGGGGATCAGGATGTCTTAAGGACCTCGGTGTGTTTGTCCGAGACAAAGAAAGCGTTCATTAAGGAAACGCATTAGCGGCGAGCTTCTTCTTCTTCGTCTTCTTCGTCTTCGCATAATCCTTCCACTCCTTCTTCGTCCATCTCTCACGGTTCAGCTTCCTCTTTGTACGCCTCATCTTCGCAGATATATTTTTCTCTTCCTCTCCGGTTATTCTCGCTCATCTCTGCTGCCATCCTTCACGTGTCCTCTTCTGTCTTCTTCTTGCTGCTCCGATATTGTTTGGCTGTTAACGTTCTGGCACTACTGTTGGAAAATTGTCAAGATCTTTGAGGATTCTTATTTCACCGGCAAATATACCGGCAAAATATAATTTTATGTTACTCATGTATTAAAAGTGCTACTTTTCGTGCCTGCCGAGAGTGGAGTAAGTGGCGCTTTACGGCCAAGTGTACTATAAATACCGGGCGCATGCGCACATCGGACCAATTTTACTTTGTTGCACGCTTCTCGTACTTTACGCACGTGTCGCTTACTTTACGCACGCTTCGCTTACTTTACGCACGCTTCGCTTACTTTACGCACGCTTCGCTTACTTTACGCACGCTTCGCTTACTTTACGCACGCTTCGCTTACTTTACGCACACTTCTCGTATTTTACGCACATTGGCTGTACAGCGCCACAATCAGCTGGCACGGAGTAGTACATCTCCTGCATTCGTTACAGAAAAAATTATGTGATACTAGTGCGGTGTAACGAACATCATACGCGGACTGGGAAGTGAGTCGTATTCGCCGCACTCGTGCTCTTATAATTGCCGCTCAAAATTATAACAATGTTTTTACGAATCTTTCTGCCATAAATCGCCCGTACAAAGTAAGGTTCTTCTTGGCACACTGGGAAAATAGATAGTGTTTCCTACCATACCGAATAGTTCCCAGGTAGAAGGTCTATATAGATCGTTTCTGATAGTATGCAGAGAAAAAAATCAATTGAGTCAACAAAATGTGCGCTTACGGGTGGCGAAACAAATGTTTGCTTGATCGAAAGGAATAACTCGTTGATCAAGCTAACAAGCCGATTCAAATGTTCTTTACTTAGTACAATTATTTCGTTCGATCAACCAAAAATTTGTTTCGCCACCCGTAAGCGCACATTTTATTGACTCAATCGATTTTTTCCACAGTGTATATGAGGATCGAGACACATTCAATTGGTTAAACTATAACTATGGTTACAACCACGATTTTTTGTCAATGTCGTAACTATAAAATGTAGACTTTCTCCTCGGCAACTATTTTTTACGGTAAAAAGTCAGTATTGTCGCTTTAACTATGCAATTTTTGTCTCAGTGCATGTTCTTTAGGTCTATTAAGCTGGGACCCCCACTACGTCCGAATTTTTTTTTTTTTATATTTCGAAATAATAGTCTTTTTGCGGGCTCTCGAATGCCACTAAAAAAGAATTTTGGGCTCATCCCTATTTTGAGAAAATCGAATTTGAAAAGTGAGCTTTTGAGCGAATAAAAATGGAGCATGTTCTTTTTTTGGACGTTTCTCGTCTGTTAATTTGTTATACGCTATGTTTCTCCGGCGAAGGACAATGTGAGATCGCGAACGAGCAACATCGCGCCGAATTCCATCTTCTTCGTCTTCCTCTTCTTCTTCGGCTTATATAAGTATCACCATCGGTCGCGGTCCGACAAGCGCGGCGCACGGAGCTGACCCTCGCATCAACCTCGAGCCCTTCTCGATCCTCCCCTGTCCAGGCGAATGGTGCACGATCTTCGTGCCCCGTTGTCTCGATCGCCATAATTTGCTACCTCCGCGCGCGCAAGCACGAGCCGAAGGAGTACACGGTGGTTCTGTTTCTACGGTCCGGGCACGCCGTGGCTCACGGACGCTCTTCATCCGGCCGTCCACCATCGAACGTCCAACGAAACAGGCCTCTATCCCAAGATTCGCGACGAAGACGAGCGAACTGATGACCCCGGACGACACGGCTATCGCGCGTTATTATTTCCAGCCAACTTTGTCGATTTTTTTTTTAATTCTTCATTTTTATTATTATCGATCCGATACAACGTACCTGAAGAATCTCCCTGAAAAACTAGAAATTGGCGTGGAGTAAGCTGCAATATCCCTCATCCTCGGGACTCTGAGACTCATCGACAAATATTGCAAGAACCGACGATCAAATATGTACAAAAAAAGTGGTCCATACTTGTACGGATTTTTGTACCTAAAATTGGACACCATTTATAGAATAGGTAATGAAAAATTTCTGATGTTTTGCATATCGGATCGAGTATTTTACCGAATTGTGTACAATGTCCCATGCAGGATGGAGGATAACTTTCGCGAAGGAATAATCAATATATCGAATGCTAACGAAACCCGAAGAGGAGGAAGAAGAAGAGGAGATCTTAAGTATAGATTCACGAAGCATGTACACAGTATAGGGCTGCATAGTATACGAACGTGACGTTTTATTACCTTAACAAGCAGTTATCTCTGTATAACGAGAGATAAGATCGTCGTTGAGAGAAGTACGTAGGGCTTTCGACGAGGGCACAATCCTGATGTTGATGCTGCTCTCAACTATACTATAATCTGCACGATCTGCCGGATAGCGCAGAGCTCTTTTGCCGGCTGCTGATGTTCAGCTTTATGGAAGACTTTTTTTTTTCTTATCGTACTTCAAGGGTAATTTCCTGCGACTAATGAAACACACTCTTCGTCGGCGATTCTCGATTATCGCAACAAGTATGTCGAAATATGACATATTATTATAGTAGAGATATTATTCAGGAAAATACAAAAAAAAAAAGTGACGATTATTCTGGTATTTGTGGTATCGACTATTCAAGTTGGAAGTCTTCGGACCTGTACAAAAAAAAAATCGCAACTATACCCGACTCTTCATCGAGTCAGAATGTTTTAAAGATTGCGCTCGTTGCATCTTGAAATTGAGGAAAAACAGTGTTGCGACGATAAAAAGAAAAATTAGACGCTTTCGCTGTACGCTGATTGGTAACGATAAATTGGACTCGGAGTAAGACCAAGAATCCTCGATCGCGACAACGACAACGAGCAAGCTCTCTCCAGTAGGTAATACTTATTGGTACACGATAAGTACTATTATGTATAGGTATGTGAACGTGCGGGGCGCCTCTCGCCCCACGAGGAACACGATCCCCGGGCCACCGCCGTGCATCACTCTTTCCCTGGCTTCCCCTCCGCGCTTCTCGAGCCCGATCGAATGGCGTGTAATTTACGAGCTCGATGTGGCCAGCGCGAGCGGCTTATCGGCCGATTCCGATCGGCCGACCGATTCGCGGCCTGCTCTCTCGCCTCACCGATGCAAAGCAAAAAGCACTCGTGATCGGGGAGGTCGTTACTCGACCGAGTAATGAGAGAATATCGCGCCCGGACGCGCGCGGGGGAGTTCGGACTCCGGAGGGGGGAGGAAGAGTCGGGAATAGAGAAAGCGAGATCGAGAAAAATATGTAATAAAGACTGCAAGATACCGTACAGCTCGTTACAGAAATTCATTTTCGAGAGTTAAAAAAATGTATCCGGGACATTCTCGTCGGCAGGCAAAGATCAAGCGTTGATGCGCGCTGGAGGGCGAACCGATTCGCGATACGATTGTAGAAATAAAAATTGGAGGGTAACATTTTTTTTTATAATTCATAAAGTCTGAACTTGATTCCACTTCAATTGACGAAGAAGTGATAACATTTATGTTGCATTCCTCAAATAAGTATTTTAAAAAAATACAAAATGATAATAATTATCACTCATTGCACCGAGAAAAATAATTTATTTGAAGGGCAGCCGCAAATAAATATTGTAATTGATTTAAATAAATATTTTTATTGATTTGAATAAATATTTTTATTGATTTGAATAAATATTTTTATTGATTTGAATAAATATTTATTTATTTTAAGTAAATATTTATTTACGGGGCGCCCGTAAAATAAATAATTTTTTTGGGTGTGTATTTTTGAGGTAGGAAATGCATCTTTTTTTTTAATTATTGCCGCTGATTATTTCCGAACTTGAAGTATGGAACGCCCTGTAGGTACGTCGCAATGTAGAGCCCCTGTAACAACGGCGGCAAGATCATTCCAAGATTCTCTTACCCGGTTGGTCAGACCCGCCCGCGCCAGATATCTCGTTATTATATTACTTATTAGACCGCCGCGAGAAAAGGATCTTCTTCGATCCGCCAAGGCTAGGAAAGCTTCGGGGAGGATTCACGAAAGGATAGCCTTGCTGGTGCAGTCTCAAGCTAGGCGGAATGAATAAATTCGCGGAGGGAGGGCGAGGGAAGTAGGACGGTAACCCGGAACCGATGACGGACCGAGAAAAAAGATCCTCCCGATGTCTCTGAATGGGATGAACGATCGATGAGAATTATTATCGGGAATAATGAGAAGAAACCGGAAGTCCGGACGACAGCGGACGAACATGATCGATCGCTTCGCTTCTTTTTTACTTTCTCATCGCATGCGAAGTACGTAAGGGGAGAAAGTATTGTTATGTATTACCAATTACGCAACAAAAAAAAAAAACAAAAAAAATCCTAATTTTTTAAATGAAATTTAATACCTTGATACATGTGCAAAATATTAATATTTTATGCGAAAATTTTCAACGGTTTAGATCATCCTTCCAAATGCAATTAATGAGCTCGAAAAGGTCACGAGATCCCACATTCAAATATCAAACATCAGGCTTCTTAATTGCATTATAAATATACGTTAAAAAAAATCGGCTGATGGGTAATTATCATCGATAACGCGAGAGAAAAAATTTCGTTCCCCGAGGAGATTAACAACGAGATGCTAAAAAGGAACGCATAATGTAACGCAAAAATTTGGACAAACGAGTTAGAAAGAAATCCATCATTCCGTTGCGTCTCTGTTTTTTATTATTATGATTTTGTATTTTTTTACTCTCGATTTTTGTTCCGAGCTTCGGATTCGGCTAATTACTTTATTTACAACGAGAAAACCGGACGGGATGACGATGCCGCACGGTGCAACCTCTCTCCTCTCTCTTTCTCTCCGCTATCCTGCCAGCGGAATGCTTGCAGTCAAGCAAAAACTTGCTCAGACATACAAGAGCGATTCTCTCTCTATAAATAAACCTGTTTCTGAATCGGAGTTAATTTATAACTCGGAATATCACGCATCACGGTAACGAGGAATAATAGCTATAAACAAACTTTATATTCCCTCGTTTAATACATGTGGCCGGGATATATCGCCGGTTCCGTAAAGGATAGCTCATTCGGTCCTCTATATCACGTCGATTTACTGTTCCACGTATTTATCCAATTAGCGCGAATGCAAACGATTGCGATACACCGATATTTTTTTTTAATGACGGAGACAATAAAGACCGCTGTTCTAAAGAAGTGGAATTAAAAAACAATAAAATTTTTTTTTTTTGTGAAAAAAAAATAAAAAGTTATTTTGATCGACGTTACGCAAGCGTTGACTTTGTTCCTCTGACGAATCTATTGTAGGTAACCCAGTGCTTCGCCACTCGTTGGCGCCGAATAATTGACCCTCCGGGTCGCTGCGGTTCTCTTTCGGTTAGCCGCGGATGTCTCTGTCTATAGAAACCTTGCATTCTGAGTTCGTGCCATGCGGGTATCGTTCATTTCCGTCTTTGTCTCTGCGAAGGAACATTATATAGCAAATCCGGCGTATTGTGCGCCTTGGGACGAGTGAATCTCACCCAATTTCATGGTTACATCTGGAATTCCTACGGAAGGTACCAATGCTCGAACGGTTAAGAGCATCCCCAGATCCCGGCAGTTATTAATTGGTCAAGAACAATTTTTTTGTGAAAATCACTAAAACCAGTGTCAAGCTGATAGTTCTTAGTTTTCAAAACACATTATTCATATCTGGACTCCCTAAGGAAGATATCAATGCTCGGATGGTCAAGAGCATCTCCAGATCCCGGCAGTTGTTAATTGAACAAGAACAATTTTTTTGTGAAAATAACTGAAACCAATGTCAAGCTGATAGTTTCTAGTTTGCAAAACACATCATTCATATCTGGACTCCCTAAGGTAAAGGTGCGAATGCTCGGACGGTTAAGAGCATATCCAGATTACGGCAGTTATGAATTGGCCAAGAACAATTTTTTTGTGAAAACAACTGAAACCAATGTCGAGCTGATAGTTTCTAGTTTCCAAAACGCAACGATAAATTACACAATAATACATATTTTCGTTTATTACGAAAGAAAATAAGAAGAGAGTCCAAATGTACCGGTTTTCGGAAGTGGTTTCTGTATGTCCCGATCTCTCGGACACTCATAGATTTCGAGAATTCTGATGTAGGAACTCAACTAGTTCATATTAATTAAAAGAATTTCTTTGTCATTTATTAATGAGGCCAATGAAATTTTATACTTGCGCGAAACAATACTGAAGTTAAGCTACGTAGAAAGCTGGCTAACCTAACTTCTTCGCAGTCCGATTATTGGATCGCCTACGTAGTAACGCTTGTACCAATTTCCGGTCACTATATCGTCGGACTTTTAACAAAATGCAACAGTAGAAAATAAGTTAGGCTCAAATCTTGTATAACTTTGTTCTGTGCATCAAACAATGTTTGTAGATCTGATTACAAGTGTCAAATTGGATTTCTAATACTTAAATTCGTAATAAATCAAATCTGCATAGGAGTGTCCGGTGACTGGGACGTGTCCGAGCGTCGGTATCGTTACCTTAATTTATGGTAATCGATTCAGGGGGCGTATCAGGGCTGCGCATTTGCAGGAAGATTTCTTGAAAATGACGAAGTGTCTGCGATTCATAACTGTCGGTAATACAAATGCGCAGAAAAAAAATCTGCTTAGGGAAAACTACGAGGAAACTCCGTTCCAGTGGTCGTAAAATTTTCGTCATTACCCTGCAGCGCCAGAAAACGGTAAGCCTCCGCGGCTCCGGGTACTCCGAAACTTCAGGACTGCGAGTAAAGTGTAAGAGTCTCGGACACGCCTACGCTGTTCATTTTTGTGCTCGAACAGCGGAGGTGTGCGAGATCACTGCTGCTCTCGTCTGTCTCGCCAGCAGGACCTCGCGGTCCGAGAATTTTTATTTTTTCCTCGTCGCACTTCTCTCTATGCCCCGAACCGTGCGTTACAGAAACACGAGGTAATTAAGTCCGAGAACGGTAGACTGGTTTCTCTCGAGTCTCGCGACGATTGTCGGCATTCCTTCGCCCCCCCCCCCCCCCCCCCCGGGAACGGGGAAATGCGGATCATCCAAAAATAAATAAAATCTATTTATTTTTCTTAAATATAAATAATTTTTTGTTTCATTATTTTTAATATATATATATTTTTTTTCGTAAGAGGTCAACTGTAACACCATCGGTGTAAAATTTGCACAAGACTCGAAGGATTTTGCGGGTAATTTGGATGATTTCATAACTTTTTCCGATCGACCGTACTTGACGAGAGAATTATTGTATGTCACATACGACGACTACCATACAGAGTAAAAAATAATTTCGTAAAATCGGAATACGAAGTTTCGTAAAAATAATTTTGTCAAATAAGTGACAAACCCGTTTGTTCAGGCTTGTATATACAAACTTGTTCTTTTATGTCCCGTGTTATTAACCATCTTCGTCTGTACTTTTGCTTGTAAAACTAGAAATATAGGATGGTGCGATCGGAAAATTAACAAATGAATAATTGCGGACGTTTGTGGACAACAAGTTGTTGTAAAAAGTACAAACTGTTTTTTCTGTGTACTTACTACGGTGACTTTTCTCAGCCGATTTTGTTATTTTCACCAGATATTTCTCTCCGTGTATTGACACACATTCCTCCCCCCCCCCCCCCCCCCCTCCCAAAGAACGGAGAACTGCGGATCGCCCAAAAGAAATAAAAAATCTTTTTATTTTTCGTAAATATAATCATTTATTTTGTTCAATTATTTTTAATATATATGGATATCTATTTTTTTCATGGGATCAAATGTGACATCGCCGGTGTAAAATTCCTGCAAGTCGTAAGCCAAATGATTTTGTGGTTAATTTCGATAATTTCATATCTTTTTCCGACCGACCGTATTTGAGGAAAGAATTATCGTACGTCAGACACAGTCGACTACCATGCTTACTATGGTGACTTTTCTTAGGCGTTGTTGTTATCCTTACCAGATATTTCTCCCCGTGTATTGACCCGAATTACCCCCGCATGCGCTTACGCACAGCCGAGACAAACAATTTTGACGTATTTTTTTTTCTTTCCCTCCGTCGTGGCACGCAACACAGTCTTTCCGAGCTAGTGACCGAAAAGAAACGAAGGAGATTACGTGAGGGTGGAGCGGAGCTCGGACACGGCTCGCACAAAACTGACGTTGATTGACGGCCGACGGACGTTTCCAATTATCGTGAATAACCCGAAAAATTAACGATTTTTTTTTCTATGTATGCCATCGGTGCCTCTTGTCAAATTTTATACTTCCTACATCTCCGAAAAAAATGTATAGCCGTCACGGAAATATACCACAGTATATTCCGTACACGCCACAAGGAATAGTATTTTTTTTTCTACCATAATCAGCCGAGACAGATTAAATTCTCGGAACGAAAGAAATGTTACTTTTCGTAGAGGCGTTCCCGAGTTAAATTCACGGCAAATCTCCGCGATCCGTTCCCATACGTCCCAACGCGCTGGCACGAGAAATTCGTCCTATTTTCATTCTCCTTGAATTTTCCTTCATTGTCCAAGACTGAAAATTCGTATAATTTTTTTTTTTATCAAAAAATGTATTTGTCATTTTTTTTTAAATACGACGTACATAAGCTCGAATGCCGTTTCCTCGAGAGCCCCCCTGGGG
This sequence comes from Ichneumon xanthorius, assembly GCA_917499995.1. Classification (NCBI taxonomy): domain Eukaryota; kingdom Metazoa; phylum Arthropoda; class Insecta; order Hymenoptera; family Ichneumonidae; genus Ichneumon; species Ichneumon xanthorius. The sequence goes on along the minus strand of OU824205.1, from coordinate 9,061,370 downwards.
GGGGGGGGGGAGCTTCCACAACTACTGGAGCGCAGTATATTTCTTCTATTGTCTAGCGGCAGAGTTTCCTATTGTTTCTTGAATTTATCACTTCACGGGAAGTTTGGCTAGAGCAACGCCTGAACGCGGGTTGCTTTCATCTTGGAAGGTAAGAGAGACAGATAACCCACCACTCTGGCCGCTCTTCTTCCACTTTCTCGTTCTCGTTCTCGCTCTCGTCGGGCATTAGAGGCTCACCGACCGAGCGGCAGAGGGACGATAATTACTACTTCACCAAATTATTTATGCCCGAGATAAATCAAGCTAAAGCTTAATTGCTTTCCTCGAATCCGATAATTCGTTGCGTGTACGCGATTTCACGTTTTCCATAGACATCCACCTCCCCCCCTGATTCGTGACACCGCGAGGAGAAAAAAATATTTTTCTTCGACCAGAGAAACGTACACTCGAGAACCACCCCCTCGCTCTCGCTCGGAGGCAGGAGAATAAAAAAAGAAAATATTTTCACAGCCATCTGCATCTGGCAAGCCACGGTACATGACAAAAAAAAGTAAACACTTCTTGCCCACAAAGGTCTACATTTGGGTCAATTTTTTTTTTTTTTTTTTTACAAAATTCAAAGGGTTGCAGTTGTAATACAAACACTTTACGACTATAAATGTCAGTAAATATATTTATAATTAATTTCTATTAATTTTAGTGCTAGTAGTAAGTGTCTATTTTTTAACAATATATACGATGCATTAACGACTAGTACAGTTTTTACACATTTATAACTGCTTCCACATAATGTCAACGGGCCATCGAACGAAGTCCTTCAGCCCTATTAATTTTAATTAATAAAAATATTAAATAAATATATTTTAATTAATATTTAGTAATAGTGATTAATTTTTAATTGATTCAATTAAATTTTTTTTTAATTCAACTACACTTACGGTTCACGATTCCAATCTCAAGTTTCGATTTTCATATGTACGTGAAACATGAATAATTGGTCAATAATCGACGAAAAAAAACAAACAAAAAATTGTTAATGTTGCACCGCACGTACGGACAAACGTGAGAAAGAAGCGCCGAAGAGCGTGCCTCCAAGTTCGATCATAATTACGAGGTATCATTTATAAGAGTAACGCACGCGAGCAGCGCATTGCCAATCGCGAGAGTCGTTCGAGTGTATCGAACGTTCGATTCGTACAAAAAACATATAATCGTCCGAGTTCCCCCTTCCACTACCTCGCTCTATCTCTCACGCAGAGCATATATCGGGTCCATTCCGATTTCAGTTATTAATAAGAATCCCGTACTATCTCCCCGAGGTGTATAATCATTGCTCGTAAAGATGACTCGTTCGGGCATCCCGTATCTCTGTATCGCGCGTCTCCTCGACTCTCCCCACCGCCGATCGGACTCATCTCCAGATGGGCAATTATCCGCCTGCTTGACCGCATCGATTTATATTCCAACGTATCTGCACGAGAAGACGAAATTTTTTTTTATTCAAATAATTCTTTTTTCTTCCAAAAATGGAAAAGAAGATTTTACAACTTTTTCACACCGCATATTAGTGCTGCGACAGAGTTGAAGAGAAATATAGATTCAGTTGGGAAAAGAAAAAGGGAAGGAAACGAAAAGACGACATTCGTTTAAATTAAAATAATTTTTTTTCTCCAAAAATGGAATAGAAGATTTTCCAGTTTTTCGGACAGCGCATTAACACTGTAACGGAGCGTAAGAGAAATATAGAGTCAGTTGGGAAAAGAAAACAATTTAAAAAAGCCCGCGTAAAACGAAATTTTTTATTGATTAAATGTTTTCTTTTCCAAAAACGGAAAACAAGATTTTACAGCTTTTTCGGCCAGCGCATTGACGCTTCGACAGAGTGCACCATAAACATAGCGTCAGGAAAATAAAAATAAATAAAAAAGCGCGAGAAAACGAAATATTAAAAAAATAAAAACATGTACATTTTTTTTTCTCCAAAAACGAAAAGAAGATTTTACAGCTTTTTCGGACAGCGAATTAACGTTGTGACAGGGTGCAAGAGAAATACAGAGCCGGTTGGGAAAAAAAGAGAGTGAGAAAGAGTGATGAGCAAGGCAGAAGTGCCGAGGGCGAGCGACGCGGCGCGAAGGGAGAAAGGGAAGGTTTGGCAACAGGTTTCACCCCCTCGGAAGAGCTCTGGGCGGCTCCATCGTTCGTCTTCTCTCTTCCCCTCTGCCCGTCTAAGAACTTTTCCGAAAACGTCGGGTTTTCCACCTTTCCTCGGGGTCTGCAAGTGGCGCCGCCAACGCGGAACACAGACACACCCACGCGCGCACGGGGACGCGCACACAGACCGAAAACGCTAACGAACGAGTGTGCACCTTTGATGGCTCGACCACAAAATCCTCGATGGAGAGCCACGATACACACTAGGCAACCGCCCTCTCGCTCTCTCTTCCTTCTACTCTATGCGTTTGCGGACGAGTGTTTTGCGGGAAACCGGTTTTCATTCTTTCCTTCACTTTAGTTTGAAAATTACGAAGCTGCTTAAACCGTATCTCTTTCCCACGCTTATACGAGTGCGTCATACCCGAGACGGCCGATCGGGCGTCCACTTTCAGCGAAAAAATTATAATTCCCCTGCAGCTCGCGAGCATTCTCGATTTAGATATGCGAGAATTCGTGGCAAAAACGCACGAGGCGAAAAGGAGATTAACGGCCTAATGTGAAGCAGCGAGACGGTGGATTTTTTTATTATCTTTTTAATTGGTTTTTTTTTAGATCTTGGATCATTGCGATTGATAAAATTGATTGGCAGTCGTTCGAGCGATTGCAACTGCACACGCCGCGCACCCTTCGCACGACCCTCGAGCGCGAACGAGCGAGAAGGAATTCGTGGCGGAAACGCATAAGACGGAAAGATTGACGGCCGAATGCAAAATAGCGAGACGGTGAATGTTTTTGATATATTTTTATTATTTTTAAAATTGATTTTTAAAAATTCTTCGATCATCGCGATCGATAAAATCGATTCGCAATCATCGAGTGATCGCACCTACGGACACCGTACACCCTTCGCGCGACCCTCGAGCACGAACGAGCGAGAAGAAGGAACGGAGAGACAAAAAGAATGTAAAATAGCGAGACGGTGAATTTTTTTGATATATTTTTATTATTTTTTAAATTGTCTTTTGAAAATTCTTGGATCATCGCGATCGATAAAATCGATTCGCAGTCATCGAGTGATCGCACCTACGGACACCGTACACCCTTCGCGCGACCCTCGAGCACGAACGGGCGAGAAGAAGGAACGGAGAGACAAAAAGAATAAACGAAAAAAAGGTAAAAGAAAAAATCGACCCTCGCACGTCGTGGAAGCCTCCCTTACAAGGTCGTAACTCAGCTACTTTAAGAAGACACGGGGCGAGTTTCTTGGGCGAGGCGCGCCATTAGAGTCTCTTCAGAAAAATAAATCTTCGCTTCCAGGAATTTCTACTCTTGCTCGGGGGGACGGGGGGGAGGAGGGGGCTAAAGGCGCGGACGCTCGCGCTTCACCACCGTGCCCGAAAACAAGCTAGAGTAAGTGCCGGACCTCCGCTTCCACCCCCGTTCACGGGACTCAACGTGGACTCGTCCGAGAGATGGGGATGCCACGGCTAAACTACCCCTCCATTTAGTTTTCTCTCTGCATACCTCTGTTCCTTCTTCTTCTAAGAATCTTTGTTTTCGGACGGAAAAAAGGGGTTAATGGAAATCACCTATCCTAAAATTTGTGCAGGCTTCATCAGCTGATTTAAACCTTCGCCCTGTATTCGTCGACCTTATCCCTAGTTTGTATCATTTTCGAGGTAGCCAGACCTGTCCGAGGAATCAAGGAGGGATTTTCCAAAATTCGTACGTCCGAACACGGAATAAAATCGACGGAATCAGGATAGGAGGTTAACTGAGGTAAATAAGGGTGATATGACGACCCGTAATATCTTTTTTGTAACTCATGCGTGAAAAGTGCTACTATTCGTGCCTGCCGAGAGTGGCGTAAGTGGCGCTTTACAGCCAAGTGTACTATAAATACCCGGCGCATGGGCACATCGGGTCTATTTTACTTTACCGCACGCTTCTCGTACTTTACGCACGCTTCTCGTACTTTAGGCACACTTCCCTTACTTTAAGCACGCTTCTCGTACTTTACGCACGCTTCTCGTACTTTAGGCACGGTGGTTGTACAGCGCCACAATCAGCAGGCATGGAGTACCACTTCTCCTGCATTCATTATAGAATATATTATGCGATACCAGTACGGTGTAGCGAACGTCTTAGGCGCACTGGGAAGTGAGACTTAATTCACAGCGTGCGTATAAAGTTCGATTTACCGCACTTGTATCGCAAATTACTATTAACGTAACGAACGAATGCAGCTGTTGTTTGCACAGTTTTTAATAAATATGGATACAATATGATCGCACCGAAAATTATAAGATTGTATGTGCGAGTGTCGGTACGATATGCCACGTGGTGATATCCTCCGGCATTTCCGGGTGATATGGCCAGTAAAAATGTTTTCTTTTTGGTTTGGCATCTGAAACATTTGACGGAGGCAATTACTGTTTTTCTGTAGTTCATGTAGATAACACAAAGCATACTAAGACGCGCGTTTTGTGCTATTTGCGATCAATCGTATGCGGGCGATACGTCCGATCGCAAATATTTATCTATAGAGCTGCAATCAAATCGCGCATCAAAAATATCGAAAGTCCAGAGTGAATTACTTCAGTTCGATGTTTCTAGAGTTGGTTACGACCAAAATTTAAACGTTTTTTTAACGTCAAATCTCCAATTTTCATTATATAAAAAATCATGGACACATCACCCCTACTTACCCTATCCCGTTTCCGTCGATTTTCTTCCGGATTTAAATCGCTGTCGACTCAGCCGGACCTGTCCGAAGAATCAACGAGAAATTTTCCGAAATTCGTGCGTTCGCAACACTAGCGCCGACGACTTTACGCGGAGTTGTTAAGCCCGGTCGTATATTTCACCTTCCCAAAATTTATGCCGAGCATAACCGTCCGACAATGACTGAGCCTCCTGCAGCGTGAAAAAATAAATAAATCTATATACATCTATACACAATGTAACCATTTCGTGACGACGCAGGTGTTGGCCGAGAGTGTGCATCTTCTCAGATCAGCCCGGGCGATCTACGAGCGCGAACGAGGAGCGTGATCTATCGATCGCTTTTTCGAAAGATCATTATTTTCGCTCCATCTCGAAAAACATCGGTTCCTTTTTTTTTATTATTTTATTTTATTTTTTTGCTGATTAAGAATATCTCTTCACCGACTGTCGTGTTTGTAGGAGTCAATGTTTTTTCTTCTTCTTTTCGGTTGACTATAATCGTCAGTCCTGGGTTTCCTCTTCATGCCGCACCGTTCGCCGGTGAATAGCGTATAGAAGCTCCTCGCAGTAGTCCGGACACAATCGTGAGCATTGTCGCGGCCCGTACCAAGTACACAGTGTGTCAACCGAGGGCCGTGCACCCAAGAACAGACTGTGAGAAAACTCGACGCAACGCAGTGCACGAAGAATAATATTTACTTCCGGTCCTCGGGGACGAACTCTGCACATAAGGTTTTTGTAACTCATTCTTTGTAATCGGAGATTCTTACGCGGTGCATTTATATACTTGTTGCCCGAGAGAACACGAAAGTTCGCTGCGCGCCGTTCCGAGCGATAGTAACAAATAGAAATATAAAGAAATGAGGAGGAAAAAGAGAGGCGATTAAGAGAGTGTGAGCGAGCGATCGAGAGGGGAGTGCAAGGAAGTTTCCAATATCTCGGCGCGGTCTTCATTCAGCACGAAGCTGCAACTCTTTCGTCCTTTCATCGGGAACACCCGCCGCCAGCTAAACCGCCCTCCCGTGCTCCGGGAGTGTGAAGAAGGGAGAAAAAAAAATTACAGGTTGCTCACGGTCGGCCCAAGTGAGGTGAAGAAGAAAAAAAAAATTACACGTTGCCTTTAATGCGATTTGCGGAGAATTCCGTAAGGGCGAAATTGTTCAGTGCACCCGTGCGTGTTTGCGCTTGTGTGCGAGCTTGTGCATGCGACGAATTACGAATCAATGCGCTTTTCCACGTGGCCTTCGCACAAGGGCCAGCTCTGAGGGTGCAAAGGGATCGGTAGGGGCGGTGTCGGTTATTGTGTCGCAATTTTACACTGGCTCGCCACACGTGTGCCGACCGAAGGCGCGGCTTTGTAGAATCTCTCGTTATAGAATAAAAAAATAAAAGGGGTGAAATTTCTGAAGAATTATTATTTTTAGCACTGCAAAGCAAATTTTCCATTTTTCAACATTTTTCTTCGGCAAAATTATGTAGTGTAAAATTATGCAGTATTGGATACTTGAAGTGTTCAAGTACTTTTTTTAAGAATTCAAGTACCGAGTACAAGTACTTTTTGAGTCCACGATTGCATTTCGGATACACGATGAGTAGCATAACATCCTGTTTCTATTAATATATGATTATCTTTTTAACGATTTTTTTTGTTTAATTCTATAAACACGAGAAGAGGTGCATTTATTTTACATTTATTACATTACATTACATTTACATTTATTTTTTTTATAAAAAGAATATCTTTAAAAAATCGACAAGGGGGGCTTTAACAAAAAAGGCCCTTCTCCCGTTTTTCAATGACCATTTTTATGTCTTTTTTAATGGATTTTTTTTATTTTATATTTAAAAAGTGTATAATTTAAAAATAGCCTTAAAACAAATTACGAAAATTTGAGTTAGCAGTTTTTTACAATAAATGTTGCGGTAGATTTTGATCGTTCGAGTTTTATGCACTGTGGATTTTTTAAATATTGCCACAAAAGATGCAACGTTATTTGCGCATGGCTTCCTCATTTATTACAATTTTGCGCATAGCTTCACAGTAAAAAATAATTCCGTAAAATCGGAATACGAAGTTTCGTAAAAATAATTTTGTTGAATAAATGACAAACTCGTATGTTAAATTTTGAATATACAAATCTGTCCTTTTATTTCAAATTCTCTAAAAAATATATTTATTAACAAATAAAAAATTGTGGACATTTGTGGACAATGAGTTATTGTAAAAAGTACAAACCTTTTTTACTGCGTACTTGTGATACTCTGCACTTTGTTCCTTAAGTGAACATGAAACTTAAACTCCGAAACGATAATCTTTGCAGAGTCTCCTGGGAAACCCCACGTGTGTGCCGGGAGAGATTTCGGTGAGGACGAGTATCGGGTTGTATACAACAGCGGGTAGTACAATAATACGCGTAATATAGCTATAGGTCGGCTAGCGTGTTTCTCGTTCCGAGTCTTCGCGACCACGTGTTGTTTTGGGCGAACGTTTTTAGAAACGCCAGTATACGGAAGAACCGAAGAAGAAGAAGAGCTATACGCTCAAGAGCGGTGAGAAGAGAAGAGGACGATGGCCGACCGGAGATGAAAGATCCAAGCCAAGAGAAAGAAGAAGACGAAGAACTCGCGCGCGATCGTTCACAGACGGCGAAGAAAGAAGCAGAAGAAGAAGAAGAAGAAACGGCGTCGAGCGAGCTGCTGGGACCTTGGGTCCCCCCTTGCACCTATACAAACAGGGCCCATCCGCTCAAAAGCAAATATTTTGTTGTGATGCAAGAATTCACAACATTTAATGGGTCTCCATTGTCGCTTTCGGTCGCCAAATTTTTTTTACTCCCTCTCTCTTCGCCACTGGCCAATTAACCCCCAAATGCTTTCACGTACATCTGGCCAGTTGGTGCACAAAATTGCACATCGAACCTCCGGATCGGGCGTCCCAACTGCGCAAGATTCTTCCTCGTCCGTCGACGCGAGCGAAGTAGCCAACGCGCTTTCGAGAGATCCAGAGCCCTCCATTCTTTCATTCGAATCCTCAAGTTTGCGCTCTTCCTCCCCCGTGTCCTCGGTCTCTCCCTCTCCCGTTCCTCTCCCAACTCCGTATCTCTTTTTCTTCATCGCAACGCCTCGCGGAGACAACAATGGCGTAGCGGCCGTTCGGCACTCGACAATGGAGTTAGCAGCGAAATTCGGCGTAAGTTCGGTACAGAGTCGAGCCACGGCTGATGGAAGCCACCCGCGTCGTGGCGCCGGAATATTGTCGAAACCTAAGCTACAAGTTCATTGTCAAACAAAAAAAAAATAAAAAGAATAAAAAATATTTTTTTTCCGAAAGCCGATGCGCGCACATCGACTCGGATAAATGTTCCGCCACGTGACGTCCTCTCTAAAAAAAATAAAAAATAAGAAACGTATTCGCGAAAATATAACGAAGAATATCGCGGTCGCAGGAAGACAAATATAAGAGCAATCGATAAAACGGGAGACAGGAAAGAGTGTCCGTCGTGGTTCCTCTCGCGCCTCGGAACTTCTCTCTTCCTCTTCGCCGTTCCCGCAGTTTCCGTCGATCTTCACCGAGAGCCCCGGTTCTGCGCGCGGCCCAGTGCGCACGAGGAACAGGTTATACAAAAACCAAGAATGCAAAAGGAACCACGATGAGCTACACGCTCTCTTCGGCACACACACACACACGTACACACACACGCACACACACTATCTTACGCTACACATTATAAACTACTACATGAAGCACACACCCCAGAACAAAAGATCAAATTTATCCTCGAATATTACAAACGATCTTATATTTCTCAACGTTCTTGTTGTTATTATTATTATTAAAATTCTTTCTTCTTTTTACCAATTAATCAGCGAGGCGCGTGTGTCGGTATGGAGATTTGGCGCCGGTGTGGGGGCGTTCTCTCCGTCATATTTACCGCGCAATCCCCTTGTATAGTTGTTTCGCGAGTGTTAGAAATAAATTCCTGCCCGAAGAGCCCGAAACTCTCGGGCGTAACGTTGATATTTATTATATAGCGTATACCGAACCGAACGAGCCGGTTAACTCCACTCCGGAGTTGAACGATAAAAAAAAAATGTAAGTGTTTTTTTTTTTTCGTTCTTCGCTCTTCGGACCTTCCTTCTCGAATTCGTGGCCAGTTTCTTGGAAAATTCGGTTAGATGATGGGATTCGATACGCGTGCGTTCGAACGCATCGCGAGGGATTCGCGTTGTTCGTATATATATATATATATATATACATATATATACGTGCGAATATATGTGTACATATGTATTGCAGTGGCGAGAGATGGGGAGAGAGTGAGAGAGGAATCGCCTGCACGAATATTCATTAGTGTAGACCACCGGTTTGAAGGCGATTTAATTACGTGGGCCACTCGTCTACCGTTAATTAATTTGGTTGATAGTTCGGCCGTGATTAAGCCCCGACGCTCGCGATGTAGCAGACTTGGGCTGGATCACCTATATCTCCTGGAACTGATCGTAGTAACTTGTACTGCGTGTAGGCCGAAGATATATCTGTGGATAGTACAGAGCTGCATTGTAGTGTGCGAGGGGCTTCGAATATATGCCGAGGCTCACCGATCCGTGCAGGATAGATCGTAGACGCCATTTCCAGATTTCGGATCTGTATAATAAACATCGAAAGGTCAGATTGAAACATAAAAAAAAAATCGCACTTATTCTGCTCGATTCAAAATACATCCGGGGAGGTTATTTCATAGAATTGTGGGTAAGATGTTAATTTTTTTTTTTGCGTTTTGCATTTGTTTGCATTTTTTGTTTTTATTTATGGACCGGTAAATTTGACCGTAATTTTGTTTTTAATTTCGTACAGTGTAATGTGAAATATCACATTACACTGTATGAAAATATAAAATTAAATAAAAATAAATAATAAATAAATAATAAATATCGACCGCGCCCGTTCTCGAAATAGTTGTTTTCCTCGACCGATGAAAAGTTCACACGGTATTTAATATTCGTCCGGGCGAGCGAGAAATGACGTACCCGAGACAAAGAAAGGCGGCCGAGTCTCGGGAGAAAAGATCTCTATCGGAAATGAGAAAACGATAGATCGCTGAGGAACTGACTCACCGGGATGGAACTCTCGCGTACGCGTACGATGAAATCTCCGGCGTCGTTCCCCCTCGCCGTTCCTCGCCGGGCATGTCTTCCTCCTTGATCCCCTCCGCCCCCGCTCGAGGCGAAAAACGCTTGAAGGTGCCGCTTACCCGGGAGCCGTATTATATATTCGATCAAAGGGAGGGATAGGAAAAAAAAAGAAGCGGAGAAAGAGAGAGACAAGCGAGAGCACGCGAGTACACGTGAACATGTGGGACAATGCCTGTCACCTCATTCACGTCAAGGGCTTCGGCTATGACGAACACGGCGACGACGACTACGAACTTAACGGGGATCCTGCGGAACCCACCGAGAGGATCAAATTGCATCGACTTCTTTTTAACACCGTTGTAGCGACCCCAGCGCCCGCGCAGCCGCCACTTTTTGAACACCGTACAATGTAGTCTCCTTCTGTACTTTTCACCCTTTCGGAACCTTACCGACAAACAAGCCACCTATGTTTTTCGACATTCGTCCAACGAAACCCGCAGCTGACTGTCTCACTGAAAAACCTAAAGTCGTTAACACGAGGCGAGAAATACCGTAAACTATGTACCAAGTGCTCCGGGACTGAATTTCCGCAAATTTTTGAACACCGTACAATGTCGTCACCTTCTGTACTTTTCACCCTTTCGGAACCTTACCGACAAACAAGCCACCTATATTTTTCGACATTCGTCCAACGAAACCCGCGGCTGACTCTCTCACTGGAGAACCTAAAGTCGTTAACACGAGGCGAGAAATACCGTAAACTATGTGCCAAGTGCTCCGGGACTGAATTTCCGCAAATTTTTGAATACCGTACAATGTCGTCACCTTCTGTACTTTTCATCCTTTTGGAACCTTGCCGACGAACGAGCCATCTATCTTTTGTGACATTCGTTCAACGAAACTCGCCGATGACTTTCTCTCTGGAATACCTAAAGTCGTTAAGATGACGCTAGAAATACAGTCAACTCCTTCCAACTCAACGCTTTCAGGACTGAATTTCCGTGCTAATTGTGTGCTTAGTGCTCCGGTACTGAATTTCCGTAGTTTTATAAACACCGTGAGGTAAATGCTCCTATTAGTGGCACATTACGAATTGTGTCTAAAACAACACAAAATATTTATACAACCATAAGGATCCGGTAGCTGGCATCGATCCCATCGGGAAGTTTAATTCATTGGCTAACCAAAACATCCCAAATGTGATCAATTATTTATTGTTATTCGAAGAATATGAATTAAAACATGAATTAATGTCGATCCTATTAGTGGCACCATCAATACAGAGTTGCACCCATTAGTGGTCACCGAAGTACCTATTAGTAGCCACCTTCCATGCGCTGATTCAGAATTTCGTCGATAAAAAAGCGTACCGCGTTTTTATTGAGATAGTAATAATATAAGTTAAATCCAAGTGAAGCATTCATGAGGAACATTTAGCGTATTGAAAACTGCACCTGGAGCGTCGATAAGCATTGCTATCACCCATAACGTAATACACCGTCCGCTAATAGGAGCATTTCCATTAGAATGTAGTCACCTTCTGTACTTTTCATCCTTTCGGAAACTTACCGACGAACGAGCCATCTATCGTTTGTGACATTCGTTCAACGAAACTCGCCGATGACTTTCTCTCTGGAATACCTAAAGTCGTTAAGATGGCGCTAAAAATACAGTGAGCTCCTTCTAACTGAACGCTCTCGGGACTGAGTTTGTGCGCTACTAGAGTAAGTCCCCCACCTCGGTTTACCGTGAGCTCATTTGGAGCGCGCGATACGGTTAGGTTGAGTGAATAATTCAAACTCAAAAATAACCCCCCTGCTCTTTCGCACATCCTGTAAGTCTTTATAGTGTATAAGACCCTTTTTTGCATTTACATGTGCTTCCATGTATCGACTGAAGTCCTTGGGGGATTTATCCCAGAATCTTTAATAAAACTAAAATAAACTAAAACTAAGTCGTCCTATTCGCCGATGAGTATTAACCCCCCGGAAGTTAAACTGCTTTCAGAGAGAGTAATGAGCCCTCTTAATCCCCAGGAAGTAATGCAACAGTACTGCGCATGCGCACTGGTTAATAATGATCATTAATAACAGCGATTTTCCGCGCGTGTTGCACGCAAGCTATGCCCTTATTTTATCGAAGAAGGGAAAAAATATTTTTTCGCGGCAGATCGAGGCTTCGAAAGATGCTTTATTTTCTTTTTCTTGAAAATCTTATTTCCTTTTCACTCAAGAATGTGCAAACTTTTGATAACACATTTATTTTTATTATTTTCGTAATTACATTTTATTTATATTTTCGACAGAAAGATTTCGATAGATCTCACGGTCTGCGATTCTCCGTTATTACCCTAACGAAACTTTCTCTCGTTGACATCCCTCGAACGCGGGCGTAATGCCCCCATTCATCCGAACGGTGATCTCCGTCCCCGGAGCCCGAAGCTTACGAAAATCCTCGAGTCTATAAAGCGGAGACCGCAGCACAAATCGCGGAAACTCGAATGGAATATTCGCCAGTCTCGCTGCGTCACGAGCCATCGGAGATGCAATTTTCTTTATTTTCTTTTCTTCCTTTTTTTTTCTTCTCTCCCGTTCGATTATTTCCAAGAGAGAACTCTCGGCGGGTCCCGCGGCCTGTCAAAATGTGCGCTCGGGGGGCGGCGAGGCCGCGCTGACGTTCCACGAACGCCTATTCATCACGTTCGAGTTGCAATTCTAAATTTTTTTTTCTTTTTTACTTTTTCTTCTTTTCTATCGTTTCTTCGCCGTCTGTGGCCATTCTCTCTGTGTGCCAAAGCAAACACCGCGAATTCTTCAATCAGCGTCGATTCAAATTTCGAGTCCCTCTCGCGGACCGGCTGATACTTTTCTCAGCGACGGCGCCCCCCCCCCCCCCCCCGCCCCCCCTCACTCAACCTGCGGTGCATATGGCTGTATGCACCAATACTCTCGCGGTGTGCAGTTTGGTGCGGTGCAGCCGACGCGACGCCGTTCGGAGCCGGTCCATTAATAAAGACATCGATACGCACGCCGAGAGCGGCTATGCCGAGCTCGCGCGGGCCGCGAATATCCCGACGAACTATCGAGTTACTGTGCAGTTTCTGTGGACCCTCGCGAGCGACGATGCCGGGCGGTCCGAGCTCACGAGAGAATTCGATATTGTTACAGCGACTTGGCAGCGAGCATTTTTTAAAGTTTGCGAAAAATAAATTTTATTGTATATCGCCTTCGAGTGCCTCCTCCGACCCTTCCCGGAGATTTTCGGGTGGTACGAGACGCTGATACGGGGAGAGGTAATCGTGTATCGTTTGTATTTATTTTCGGGAAGAAAAAAATACATGCGGTCGTGTCGATTAAATTATTGCTGTTGGATAATCGATGCACGGCAAAAACAAATCGCTTGCGGGCTGCCAATGAAACAAATTTTTGTTTCAATTGTACTTTCGATTCTTACGATTTATACGATATTGAGACAACGATTGCAAGACTCGCAAGGTGAGATGTTATCGTTTCTATCCCGTATGGAATTGTAAGAATCGAAAGTAAAATTTAAACATTTTTTTTTCTTTGTCAGCCCGCAAGCGAATTTTACTTGAGTCATTGATATTTTTGTTTTAAGTACCATTAAGTTAAATCCATTCGAGCTTGGGTGTTACTTCATCGAAGTGATACAAAAAAAAAATAAGAAGCTGTGCTTCATTGCCCCTTTAAATTTGTAAAAGCAATTTGCGTTTTGATAAAAAAAATTTTTTTAAATAAAGCAAAAATTAAAAAACTCCATACCAGAATGAAAAACAACGCGAATAAAAGTAAGAAGCGTATTCCGTGTATAGTCCATCCCGAATCCGTGGAAGAGGTTGTACGACTGTACGTTAGATGTGGGCGCGATATGCGTTCGCATGGTTCTCGTGTATAGAGAACAATAATTATTGTTCTCACGACGGAGCGTTCGCCGGTGCGTCCGGGCCCCCCCCCCCCCCAATTCGTCGCTGATGGCCACAGCGCGGGCCCGAAAATTTCTCGCCGCTTATCGCGACGCGATTCTCGCGGACCCGCCGCATGTGCACATATCCCTCTCTTTCCACGGATAGAAGTGGAAAGGAGTGAAAAAAAATAAAGAATTTATTTTCTCTTTTTACGGGATTTAAAAAAAAAAATGAAATTGAATAGAAAGAGTAAGAGGACGTCGGGTACACCGAATTCCTCGAGCGGCGCTCGTACGAGAGCGTCGTGAGTCTCGTGTGCGATCGGTATAACCCTTTCCTCCACCGCCCACCTCCGTCCGCGCCGCTCCTCTATCTCTTTCTCTCAATCTCTCTCCTCCCTCCCCCTCCCCCCCCCCCCTCCACCGGGTACAACATCGCATATACAGACACTAAGGGCAGTCCAAAAAGTACAAAAGAGACACGTCGTATTCGCGCGCTGCGCTTCGGCCAAACTGGTTTTCACCGTCTCCTCTGAGTCACCGTCTATAATGACGAACATCGCGGGGAACTCGCGCGCGCCGGCTCGCGAGGCCCGTTGGTGGCACCCACCGGGCATAGCGCGGCCAACTGGACAGGAAAGCAATTCGCATCGCTGACCAGCCCGATGAGACTTGTTTGCGCGATGTTCGATCATGCATCGTGTCGTCGACGGCGGAAACTTCACGATAACCGCGAACGAAAGTCCGACCGAGGCTGAAGGGACACTTCCTGTCGGATGCGAGTTCCGGTGGTTGCGAAACCCGGAGCTTATCCCCTCAGAAACTTCCCGTCGATAATCCCATTTTCGGGCTAGTTCGATGTCCGAGCGAATTTGGATTATCGAGAGGGAAATTTATATCGCGGGTCGTTTTCGGGCTTCCGGTGATTAATTTTTTCTTTAATGCGACTCTTAATTGCTGTTTCCATTGATCTTCGCGTCGGCGGAAATGCTTATCTGTTTTTCATGAGATAATCGAGTTATCGGCGGTCGGGAGTTGATGGTTTGATTTTTTGGTTCGGCCGATTGATTCTTGGTTTTTGTTTGGTTGGAAACGGTGGGAATATTCTGTCCGATAATCTACCGCTTGCATAGGCGATTTTTCATATTTATATGAAGACAAAAAGGGAGTTTATAGAGGCAACGCTCCGAAGTACCCAATTAGGTACTTCAACCGGACCGATGGTAATTAACGAGATATGAAAAAAAAATTCTCCGACTGCCGGATGAGGAATCGTGCAATCGATGAATTATCTTCGCCATCGGCGGATAAGCTTAATTAATGGCCGATGGTGACCACAGTCAACGGCCGCAGGCACGTGAACAATTTTCAGGCATCCGGTATAACGAGAGACTCTCGTGACTTTTGTCCTTGTCGAGAGCGGCCGATGGTGAAAATTTCGTGTGTCATTCGTGGAACGGTAAACGCCGGCGCTGCCGTTTTAGGAGAACAAGGGGAGAGGGGGGAGGGGGGCGGAGGGAGCCGAACGAGATCCTAATCCAGGATCGTGGGAGTGAGCAACGCAGAAGGAAGAAGTTCCGTTATATTCCCGCAACCCTTATGTCTAGATCCTTTCTCTCCGGGCGCTATAGAACTGCTGTCTTTAGTTTCTCTCCTTCTCTGCCCGGCATCGCTTCGGGGCTCCCTCGTGCACGTGATTCGTCTGAGGCCGTGTACACCATAAGAACACGGTACGACCCCAGCACAATCGAGAGGAACATCGACCGTTCGTCTCGTTTACCCCATCGAGAACCCCGAAATTTACGAGCCTCGAGAACACCGGGACCATTTAACTAAGCTTTCGAATAATTCAATCAAGATACAGGCCCATTCCGTTGGTAGATTTACAAAAAAAAAAAAAAAAAAAAAATTAGGATTTAGGGAGAAAATCGTAAAAATGTTGAAAATTGTAAAAATGTCGCAGCTCCCAATATCGCGAATCAGCGAATTCCAGAAATCTGTCTCAGAGTTACTTTGAATTCAAGATTCCTTTTTTGTAGTTTATTTTTTTTATTGTTTGATCCTCGAGAACACCCGGACCATTTAACTAAGCTTTCGAATAATTCAATCAAGACACAGGCCCATTCCGTCCCTAGAATTACAAAAAAGAAAAAAAAAAACAAAAAAAATTAGGATTTAGGGAGGAAATCGTAAGAATGTTGAAAATTGTAAAAATGTCGCAGCTCCCAATATCGCGAATCAGCGAATTCCAGAAATCTGTCTCAGAGTTACTTTGAATTCAAGATTCCTTTTTTTAGTTTATTTTTTGATTGTTTGTTTCGTAATTGATTGAACATTGTTTACAAAATGGAGTTAAGAGACGCGGTTGGAGATGTCTTGGATTAATTTTATGGAATAACGAACGCCAGTGTTATCCGTGGGACGTGTGGCAGGTCTTCAGGCGACACCTTGCTCCGAGATCCTCGAGCTCACCACAACGCCTCTCGGTTTGCGAGGATTCGCGCCCCCGTCCTCCAGGTAGACATCGTTCGAACCTCTTCCTCTTCTTCTGCTTCCTGTCCTTGTTCTTCCTCTTCCTCTCGCTACTATACTACGATTATACTACGCCCGATGAAGGTGCAGGAACTATAACCGTTCCGAAGGAGGCACCTCGACGGTATCCTCATTCTGCATAGCACCCCAGCAGGTAGCCCAGGAATTTTATTGCGACAGGTTGCATCTCGTTGGACTGTCGACCCCGCACCTGCCTCCACGGCGAACGTCTTGCTTCTCTTCGTCCCGTTCTGCCGTCAGCACGTCTCGTGTCTGTCAATGACCTGATTTTCACATAAACATCGTAGAACCTCCCACCGAGATGAAACGCTTGGGTTGCGTGCCTTTCGGCAGGGTTACATTGTAAATTCAACCCTGGAAGACCACACGTGGGTCTGGTAACTTTCTGGTAACTCTGGGGAAGCACTTGTTGAGTAACTGGTGAGTCGGTCATTTACTTTTTGAGTAATCGGTAACTTTGCAATTTACTTTGCAAGTAACTAACTGCATCAGCGCGTTTCGCATGCTCCAGATTTTGTTGCAAATGGATTAGTTTTTCGACAGAATTACTACCAGACGAAATGATTTCCGATTGGTAAATTGGGAGGTCCAAGTTCTCCTCGTCCTTTGAGAAGTATGTGGACAGATCCACAACGGTTCCAGTCTGCCAAGGACCTCATTTTCACATAAACATCGTAGAACCTCCCACCGAGATGAAACGCTTGGGTTGCCTGCCTTTCGGCAGGGTTACAATGTAAATTCAACCCTGGAAGACCACACGTGGGTCTGGTAACTTTGGGCATGCACTTGTTGAGTAACTGGTGAGTCGGTCATTTACTTTTTGGTAACCGGTAACTTTGCAATTTACTTTACAAGTAACTAACAGCATCAGCCCATTTCGCATGCTCCAGATTTTGTTGCAAGAGGATTTGTTTTTCGACAGAATTACTGCGAGACGAAATGATTTCCGATTGGCAAGTTGGGAAGTCCAAGCTCTCCTGCTCGTCTTCCGACAAGCATATAGATAGATCCACGACGTTTCGAGTCTGTCAATGACCTCATTTTCACGTAAACATCGGAGAACTTCCCACCAAGATGAAACGCTTGGGTTGCCTGCCTTTCGGCAGGGTTAAAATGTAAATTCAACCCTGGAAGACCACACGGGGGTCTGGTAACTTTCTGGTAACTCTGGGGATGCACTTGTTGAGTAACTGGTGAGTCGGTCATTTACTTTTTGAGTAATCGGTAACTCTGCAGTTTACTTTACAAGTAACTAACAGCATCAGCGCGTTTCGCATGCTCCAGATTTTGTTGCAAATGGATTTGTTTTTCGACAGAATTACTGCTAGTCGAAACGATTTCCGATTGGCAAATTGGGAGCTCCAAATCCTCCTGTTGGTTCTTCGAGAAGCATGTGAATAGTCCGAATCTGTCAATTACCTGATTTTATTTTATTTTTTATTAATAACGGGCCGGGGCCAATTACACGGGGTAAATGGAAGCTCATCGCCTAAATAATAGAATGAGAGAAATCCATCGCAATAAATATTGCACAACCTAATTAAATCAAGTAATCAAGTGATACATATGAGAGAATTAAAAGTAAATATAATAAATTTCACATAAACATCGTAGAACCTCCCACCAAGATGAAACACTTGAGTTGCCTGCCTTTCGGCGGGGTTGGAATGTAAATTTAACCCTAGAAGACCACACATGGGTCTGGTGGCAGACATTCAGCTTTGAGGGCGTGTAATTATTACACAATTTGCTTCATCGCTATAGTAGCTCCACGTACATATTGTTGGTAACTCCGCCATTAATTTTTTAAGTTACCAGTGATTCTGGGCATAACATTTTTGAATAACAGGTAACTTACGTTTTAGTGATAGGTAACTCTGCAATTTAGTTTACAACTAACCAGCAGATATTTTTGTAAATGGATTTATTTTTCAACAGAATTACTGCCAGGCGAAATGATTTCCGATTGGCAAATTGGGAGGTCCCAGCCCTCCCGTTGGTTCTCTGAGAAGCATATGGATAGCTCCACGAGGCTCCCGTTGTCTGCGGGCGAGGAAGAGAAAAATTGACGCGGCCGTATGCTGGCTCTCGCGTTCTCGGAATTGAATCAAACAAGTGTGTTACACCACCCCCTCGCGAGCGAGTGTAATATATCTACTCGCGGTCCCGGACGGAGGTGGGACGTCGAGACTGATAGCTTCAGCTTCGCGTCCAGGATATAACAAATCCCTTCGCAGCGAATTCCACCGGTGAACCCGGTTTGACTTCGCGGCGTTTTCTCTCTGGCGATTCCTCGCGACTCTCGAGACAGTCGAACAGCCCAAATGTCAATCTCATTCTTAAATTATCGTCTCAAAATATTAATAAACATGGCCAAGTAAATAAATCAGGAAAAGGAGATAAATTTTAAAAAACAATGTAATTTTTTTTTTTTTTTTAATGGAAGACGTAACGAAAGAAGAAAGCCATAGTAATGGAGAAGTTCAGACGAAGCTATAATAGGATGAAACAATCCCGGGATGAATCCAACAAGTCGCGGCGAGAAGACAGTGCAAAGGGTAGAAGGTGCGAGGGAGAAGCGACCAACGAAAGAGAACGGGATGAAGGAAGACGATGCAGGCGAGGGTCGTGGCAAGCCCGAAACGCAGGAGAGTCGCTCGAGGAAGAAGGCGAACGAGGCTCTCTCCTTCGCTGCCTCTCTCCGCGGCAAAAGGGAACTCGATTTTCTGGGGGTTGAGGGAGAAAGAAGGAGGATGATGCTCGTCGGCGCCTCCCCGATCATTCTTCAGTCTAGCGCAACGACTCGACGCATTTCTTTGCCGTCCGTGAAGACGTTAAAATTGCTTTAATGGCCGACAGAAGTGGAAATTCAAGCCGGCAGGTATTCCTATCTCGCCCAACCGTCCCTGCACACGTACTACATCAATTCTTAAATTTCTTTTTCTTCATTTTTGTGCTCCAACGAACGATCTCTCTCCCGCTTCACTGAGACTATCGCGATCGCGCTAGCGGTGTTAAAAAATATTCATAAAAATTATGGAAAATAAAAGCGTCAATTGTCATCGCCCGTATTCGGAGTTTCATCGTCGATCGCTGTTGGACTGCTCAGAGAAAAATTGATGGTAACGACTGGGACATTTTTTTTTTCTTCAAAATATTTTCGCTGTGTCTGACATGGAAACAATGATGAAATTATCGGAGCCCGCGGTGGATCGAGCGGAGAGCCACTGGCTACATGATTATCCCAAGACCGTCGTCATTATATCTACATCGTGGAGATACACTGCACGAGGGATAAGCCATTATCTTGTTTGCGTCACGAGAAGCGACGTCCCCACCCCCCTCCCCTTCGTGTGCACTCCCTCGGTGCAATTCAGAAAATCACTTAGAAATAATAATAAGTGATGTGATCGTGGGTAAATGATGTTCGTGTCGGTAACATGAAGAATTCGTGCGCGACAATAGCTCGAGATGGGTACGTGCTCGATGGTCAACGATCCCGGATCGTCAACCATAAAAATAAAAGTAAAAATAAAAAGTAAACTAAAAACCATCTTGCCCCGCTCCGCCGGAGCTACATCATTTTGTCGATTCAATTTCTAAATTATAAACTGCCGGATCTTTGTTTTTCCGAATCGTCAAATTTCCGAAACTTTATTATTCCGGATCTTTATTTCTGTGAACGTTACTCTTGGAAAATAATAATTGGCCGGACGTTGTTGGTACTTGGTACGAATTGTCGTTTAACCGAACGTCATTTTTTCGAATACTTATTTCATCGAATTTCATTTCCCTGAAACGTTAAATTTCTAAACGTCAAGTCGCTGAATCATCATTGTTCCGAAAAGTTATGTATCCGAAAAGTCATTTATTCGAATCGATTCGTACTGAATCTCTGCGATTTATATTCACTAGACGAGACTAGACATATTATTTAGTCTCGATTCTGTTGATTGGCGATTCGGATGAATGACTATTCGGACGAAAGGTTTTTTTCTATACATACTATTGAAGAATGACGATTCGGCGACTTGACGATTGGAAATTTAACGATTCGGAAAAATAAAGTTTCGGAAAAATAAAGTTTCGGAAATTTGACAATTCGGAAAAATAAAGTTTCGGAAGTTAGACTATTCGGATGATTCGGAAAATGAGATGGTGAAGAACGAGCAGAAAACTATGAGGGCAGAGTTGTACGATGGGCAGCCGGAGTCAACGTTTTGGGGCGAAATTCAAGTGAATGAAAGAAAAACGGTTCATAAGTGGGTCATTCGGTCGGTTTCTATTGAAGAAAACGCAGGCGGGCCGGAGTGCCCGATAGGAGGCAAAGGATTTAGCCTTCGCACATTCGGCAGCGAGCGACAACGAACAGACGGGCAAAAAACGAGCGGCGTACAACCAACTACTTTTTGTATCCTCCTCCATTAGCCGCGAAGAGCCCCTGACGGTTCTGTCAACTCGGGAGGGGATCCAACTTTGGGAAAGGTCAGACCAACACGAGCGCGAACGATAAGCCTTTCGCTTTTTGTTGCTCATGTGGCACAATGCCGCTGCAGTGTTACGGTATCGGGGACAACCTGTAGCATGGTTGAGGCCGCGAGGAATGGGTTACTCGCGTAACCGTTCCAGACTGCGTTCCAAATGGAAATTCCGATCTCCCACTCAACACAGCAGATTCAATTTAGGAACCTATGAAAAAAATTTCACGAGCGGGAAATTAACAAAAAACCATCATCAAATGTGTCTTATTCAAATGACAACGTCGAACGTGTCGGTAAAAATTGGCGGCTTCGGTAAATTTGAAACAGATTGAAGGTAGACAATGGAGACCGTTACCTAAACCAAAGTTTACTGTGTACAAATGGAAATTCTTATCTCCCACTTAACACAGGAAATTCAATTTAGGAACGGTAGGAAAGGATTTCACGAGCGAGAAATGAAAAAAAAACCATCATCAAATGTGTCTTATTCAAATGATAAATGACGTCGAACATGTCGATCAATGTTGGCGGCTTGACAGTACAAGCGAAACCACTGGATACCAATTCATTTCTTTTTCATCGTTTTTTCACTAGCCGACAAATCCGCGGCTAAAATGAAGCTTCCAATCTTACGGAGAGAGACCATCCGAGGCGTCGATGATAGTAACTACACGTACTTACTGCTGGTAACTCTGCCATTTAATTTTCAATTTTCCGTTTTCACGTTGGGCTTCGAAGAACTCGGCAAACACGACCCTGGTCAACAGCCCCGCTGTGTACTTCGCCAGAGTAAGGGTTAAATTCAAACGCTAGTTACAACGATCTATTTAATATGGTTCAGCCTTATCCGTTAGAAGAAACTGATCCACCCGAATTCTTCGCTGACCGAGCGAACGGTGGGTCGAAAAAAAAGAAGCTTCCAATCTTACGGAGTGAGACAATCCGAGCCGTCGAAGATAGCAACTGCACGTACTTACTACTGGTAACTCTGCCATTTAATTTTCTATTTTCACGGTGTGCTCCTAAGAACACGGCAAAAAACGACCCTGGTCAACAGCTCCGCTGTGTACTTCGCCCGAGTTAGGGTTAAATTCAAACGCTAGTTACAACGATCTATTTAATATGGTTCAGCCTTATCCGTTAGAAGAAACTGATCCACGCGAACTCTTCGCTGACCGAGCGAACGGTGGGTCGAAAAAAAAGAAGCTTCCAATCTTACGGAGTGAGACCATCCGAGGCGTCGAAGATAGCAGCTACACGCCGCTCAAGCTTTCGCGGACCTCGCTCTCGGGGAGATACACTTTTTGTGGGTTTCTAGGCCGCTAAGGAGCGAATGAATGAACGCGGCCCTCTGTAATTCATTCATGCTTCTAAAGAGGGTATAGCCACCACGACGGCGAAGCACCAGCAGCAGTTTCTTCGCAGCTCTTCCACTCCTTCCTTCCATCTTCACGGAGGAAGGGCGAGGTGGAGAGAAGCGCGAGAGTTCCGAGACAGAGACGGAAAGAGCAAACGGGAGAGACCCTCATCTCAGAACCGCCGGGGAGATCCTTCCTTGTAAACTCGCGAGCTCCGTTATATTTTGTTTGTCCGCTTCCGAGAGAGGAACCCTCGGGGTTCCGCCTACCCGCGATCTTCTATGAACTTTCGCGCTTAGAGTTCCAACCCTCCGTCCCGACGACGGGAAATCACACTCAGATCGTAGCCGGGGAACCGTGGAATCTGGGTCAAATTATACTACCTAATAACCCATGTTTCGTACGGATACAACTTGTTGACTTTACTCAAACATCCCCATCGCTCAAGTCTCTCCCCATCCTATTTTTTGTGCATCAAGGGTGAGCGGGGCAATACGGATCCGTCCCCTTCATCAGCAATGAGACTTCTTTATGCGCCGCGAAAAATGGGCAAGGAAAATCCGTTTTGCCCCGCTCTCCTCCGCAATCTTTCGGACCTTCATCCTGAAAGTTTGACAACACGAAGTATCCAATTTCAAATGCGTTACCTCGCCGTCGCAGACGAATTCAATTATTCTTCGATGAAGGCCGTATTCTTTGATATTTTGAAAGTTTTTTTTTCGCGAGATTTTATCTACACAGGCGAATCGCTCAACATCTTCCAGCCGCTAAAAATAAGTTTCTGTGAAATCTCGAGCAGCGGCAATAGAGCAATTTTTTTTTTTTTTCTCCGGCGTCCAAAGAACGAGGACCTATCGTGAAAGAGGGAGCGAAAGAAAAATAGGGAGAGGGAATGGCGAGTGGTGTTATCGGCGTGGAATCACGTCGGCTTCTTGCGTAGACGGGACGAGAGTCGCCGGCCCGGGGTGTCTACGTATAGCTCGGCGGAGCAGCCTCGAGAACTGCATTCCAGCGGATTCCCAGGCGATGGCCAATCGCAAGGGTCCGTAAGGACTTTCCAACCAACCGAATCTGTGGTCCAGCAGCCTCTCAAAAGAGATCGAGAGTTATTCCACTCTTTCTATTAGCCTCATTCTCGCCTTCCCTCGAGGGCTTGCAGCGCCGGCCGGGACACCCAATTGTGCACCTCGGATTAGCTGATTGCCTTGATGACTGCAAATGGTAACCGATGGCCCGTGTAAACATCATCAAAATACGGAGAACATAAATTGCCAAAGTGGATTTTTTTTTTATTACGCTATGCAATGAAGTAAGGCAGGCGTTTTAACAGTTATTACAAAAAAAAAGTAAATTACCCACATGAAAAAGAGTATACGTGACATTTATCAATAAATATATCTCCTATATAAAATATATTTTAATAAGTATATATCTTCAAATATATAACGATTTATATGTTCAATAAATTGATAATACAAAAACCGCCAATTCAATATAATTTTAATATATTCTATTTTCGTTAGGCAAGATTAGTTTAGGAGATTTTTAAAAAATTGTTACGAATTGTTCTGTTGTCGAAAAATTATTCGAATTGTGTCTCGCCTAAATGAATTTTCTCCGAAGGGCGGCGTTTGTCTGGAAGCCCGGTGTCCGAATTGCACCAATTGACATACAATTATTCGAAGACGCGCGGAGTGCGCTTGCGGCGAAGGTCCATCGTCGCTCGCAGCACAATAGACCCGGGCCACACAGGAAGGCTTCTATCATCGCTTATTTAGCTTCATTAGGATTATTTTTTTTTATTTTATTTTTATTAATAATTTTCGCTAATTGCCGTTTGGGGAATTAATTGTGACGATCGTCTGGGAACGTCGCTCGTCTTAAGGAGCACTCGTACGAGAGGTTGATTGTGCGCTGCGAGCGACAATAATTTGTGTAATTTTGACTCCCACGCCGTTAATTATATCGAGATACATAAATTAGTCTACAATTGCCGCAACGCTCGCGAGGTTAAAGTGGTGAATATGGCCCAACGCGATTGACACGTAAATCACTCATATTTCGACCGGTCCATATTCACAACTCTACCGATGATTTTTTACCACCGTACTGAGCGTCAGAAACGCCATCATCACCGGTGCAAAAATCTGAACGTAGAACAATGATCCTTCTTTGGAACGCTGAGAGACTGCTCTCGGCACTTGTCGTCCTTGATCGCGGACGATTCCACCGTACTCGCCGCAGTGTTTCTTCTTTCGGCAACGTATTTTCATCGAATAATCTGAACATTATTTATACACTGGTTTCTGGATTTACAGTTTTAATCCTGTTATTAATCGACGCGCCGACAGATAGTTTATTAATCATGAATAAATCATATAGTACAGTATAGGACGTTTCCACTGGGATTTAGGGAACAGCGAGGCACAGCGGACATTTTTTTGTACATTTTTCACGGGACATAAAATGAGTCCCATTTCAAATGGACCATTTTGCCCCTCTCTCCCCTTCTGCTGATCCGATAATGCCTAGTCTCAAGCGGGGTTAATTTTTTAAATATTGATATTGATATTGATAATTTATTAACGGGTCGCTCTTTTTACAGATAAACGAAACTAGAACGTTTCGATAGCTATATGACTTAGTGTGTAATGACATGTGTTCTCTTTTGGCTTGAGGACAAGTACAAAATTTAATTAATAATAATAATTACAGCTGAATAAATTAGGTAAATTAATTATAAAATAGCCAAAAATAGACAAAACCTGGGATCATGGGAGCTTCTCCTCCGGTCGACTGACTGCTCGTACTTTAATTTTTCTCTTTTATATAATTCGTAAAGGCGTTGAAACTGTCCCGTGAGTCCAAGTGCACAGAGTAAAAAAAGTGTACTTTTTACAACTTATTGTCCACAAACGTCCACAATTTTTTAATTGTTAATTTTCTAGTTTTACAAACAAAAGTACAAACTAAAATTGTCAATCACACGGGAAACAAAAGGACAGGTTCGTACATTCGAATAAGTGACAAACGAGTTTGTCACTTATTTAACAAAATTATTACGAAATCTCGCATTCCGATTTGTCGAAATTATTTTTAACTGTGCAGAATATGTGTTCCCAGTGTGTAGAAAACCCACCGCTGTATTTGTTGAGTGAAGCTCCTCATGAAACAACATCTCCCGCATATTACGTAAAACCCGATTCCAGACATGTAATTTTGCTTGCCGCTTTTTTCCATATATTCTGTTTTCCCGAATTGATTTTTCCACTCAAGTTCAAAGTTCGTATGGTCGTTACCGGAGTGAGGGTGACGTTGAGCCGTGACGGCCAGATGAGGGAATACATAAGGAGCCACGAGAAGAAAGATTCCCTCGCATCCCGCTCGGCAACGCGGCGAGACGTTATCCGGACGAACGAGTGAGACCACGCACATCAAAGATTATATTCTCATCAAGGGTAGACGCGTTTGCGCGCGGGCGTCGGGTTGAGATATTAATTGAGTGGAAATTGTTTCGCGCAGATATATGATGATGGATTTTGCACGTCCTTTATCTTTGAGCGTCGGTGCGCGTTATACCGGCATCAAGCGGGAATCAATTTAGCGCTACGCAACGGCTGAGATAATGATGAACTCTTAACGAGAGATACGACAGACAAATTTTATCTATCGCTATATCTTTAAAATATTTTTTCTTCTTTATTTTTTCGTTAATTATATACACAACAAACAAAGGGGGCGAATTTAATTTTGATTATTCTCTCGAATGCAATCAGGAAGACGTCGAACGAGCTCTTTGATCTTCCGTTGTAACGGTATGTGAAAAGCTACGATGTCACGGATGCAGACGTCGTGAATTAAACCGTAGAGATCCCCGAAACACAGGCATAACAGCCAATTAGCTGTACGACTATGGTCCAACTACTTTTTTCGTCTACGCCCCTGGAATCTTCTCTCTCTGCTTCCCCTCTTCGATCTCCCTCCGTATGCTCGTTCCCAGTCGCTCCCTCGGTGGTTTCTCCGCTCGGACTCTTCCCATTCATTCGTTTCAATATCTATTTTCAGTGGTCGAAAAATCCGGTCCGATGTATCTGTGGCGAGGAGTCGATTCGTAAAAAAAAAAAAAAAAAAAATGATAAAAATAAAAACAATAAAAGGAATCAACAAGACTACTAGAGGTCCCGCGTTCGTTTCGCGAGAGACTTCGGACGGTCTCGCCGTTCGCCGTTTATATACACACGGTGAGGGAGCGAGAGGAGCGAAGGATCGCAGAATCGCGAGCGCGGGACTATGGGATCGTCTAACAAGCGGGGCCCTGTGAATTCCGAGCGGTCCCACCGCATAATCAAATTATTCTTAGAAGCCATGTTGGCGGAACATGTGCTCGATCTCTCGACCCCACCGAGGTGACGTAATTCCCCGCGAAAAAGCGAGATTCCAACGGACTCACATTGGGCACTAAACTGTAGTATACAAAAGTCGATGAGATCGTTCCTCACCGGAAGTGGAGTTTATGTTGGCTGACAAACGCTGCGAGGGAATTATTTATTGGGTCTGGAAGCCCCGATGCAGCGTCACTTTCGAGGATCTTGAGTCACGAGGGGGGAAAAACCGCTGGAATTGCAAGAAGTCGATTCCATCCGGTTGCAGCCAATCGAGCTTTCGTAACGTGAGAAAACGACGATAACCGATCGGGTTCTCGAAAATAACCGCAAAATGATGCCCAAGGTGGAATCGTAAGTTACCCGTGATGATCCGCGGGTAGATTAGCGACACGAAAGATCGTGCACGCAGAAAAAAAAATTATTTGACGTCCAACGTTTATTTGGTTTTAAGTAAAATATTTATTTGATTGAAATAAATATTTACTTAATTTAAATAAATATTTATATAAATCAAATAAATATTTTACTTAAACCAAATAAACGGTGAGCGACAAATAAATTTTTTTTCCGGGTGTGGAGTGGAGATGGACCGTGCGTCATGGAGGCTGCCGGTAATCAGCGCACAGTGGCCGAAGAACCGGAAGTACGCGGAGGAGCGGAGGATTTCTTGCAGCGGAAGAAAGAAATTCGGCGCTATGTCGTCTCGCCCCACGGAGACGGGATGGGAGAGTGTCTTGAGCGTCGAAATCGCCGGCTGAAACGGCCATGAACCATTTTCGCCCTTAGAGCCAGCGGCCAGCGGTGGAAGTGGAAGTGGCGGAGAAGCGGGAGGAACAACAGAACGCGAGGGGAAAGAGCGCGTACGGCACAGACAAAATAAAAATTCGACGAGACGTTGAAAAAGTGGGAGTAGAGCGAAAGGGAACTAAGCAAGTAGAGGAGTAAGAAAAGAAGAAGAAGAGGAGGGAGGAGGAGGCAGTGCCGCGGTGAAGCAACGAAACGAGTAGAGTAAGAGCCCAAGTTCATCTCTCCGGTTCTTTCTGCATCGCGCCGGCCACCGCACAGCCTAGAGACGTTGGCGATGTTGTGTGTGGCTCGTTGTGCCGGCCACATGCACACAGGCAAGATAAAAGTGGACCGATATTTCTCCGCGTCGCTGATGCTGCTCCGCGGCGCGAAAGGCCTAACGGCGGTTTTGTTCGCATCGCTGAAGCGAACGAGCGCGGCTCGCGCGATTTATTAGAGGAGTTAATTAATAGGCAACCGGGCCGTATCTATCTTATCCTCGGGATGACGCTCGATTTCGGCGAAATTGGTATTTAGATTTAGCCTCCCGTGCGCACCTCCGTTCCCATGGGATATTCACATGACCGGGATAGGGGCGGGGAGAGGACCGTGGGCAATACGGGTCATCGTTTGTACAAAGGATCGGGCAGTTTCTTTCAAAGATTTTGGACGAGAGACGTTTGTCAAATTTGCAGACTCTTAAGGAGACTCGCACAGCGACTTTTCTACTTTTCGGACTAAAAATCGCAAGTGTTATAAAGCAATGAATGTCGCTTTTTTAAAGAATTTCTAATCATTTTTTCTCCACGTGGAAATTACACGAGCTTAAAGTTGTGGCAATTAGTGTGCGCTGCATATGTTGCCGCGTGCACAGCAATATATATTTTTTTAAATATATATTTACAGACTACTTTATTATATTTTTTTTCTCTAAAATAACATTACAACGTTATTAGGGACGCATTAAGTAAATAACATCCAGCTATGCCCATAGATTTACGGAGATATTACGAGTTGAAGGAGCTTCGAACTTGTACATGAATAAATATCTAGGCCTCGACCGCTGCTATTAATATTGAGAAAATTATATATTAAGAAAAGGCGATCATGTGACGTATTACCTTAACCGTGCAATGAGGAAACAATTGACTGGGCAAAAGAGAAATCTACCTGCAACGTCCACGGAAAAAATTGATTTCGAAAAAATAAAAAAAGCTCCCAGATTGTTGCTAAGCGGGAAGTATTAATTTTTATTCTCGTTTTCCTGACATCAACATTTTCGAAAGTGCACAATATTAATTACCTTAACCGTGCAATGAGCAAACAATTGACCGGTCAAAGAAAAATCTACCTGTAAAGTCGACGGCAAAAAAAGATTTCGAAAAAATAAAAAAAGCTCCCACATCGTTATTAAGCGTGAAGTATTGATTTTTATTCTCGTTTTCCTGACATCAACATTTTCGAAAGTGCACAATTTTAATTACCTTAACCGTGCAATGAGCAAACAATTGACCGGGCAAAAGAAAAATCGACCTGTAAAGTCGACGGCAAAAAAAGATTTCGAAAAAATAAAAAAAGCTCCCATATCATTATTAAGCGGGAAGTATTGATTTTTATTCTCGTTTTCCTGACATCAACATTTACGGAGGTACACAATATTTGTTTATCTCAGTTATTCCGTATCTTTGTTGTTCCGCGTCGCCGATGTCGCCGAAGTTCTCAGATTAACGTCCCGCGATGTCAACTGCACGCTGCTGCAGTTGAGAGTAAAATCAAGAGCGACATTAACACCGTTACAGCAGCCGTCCTCTCTGACGTTCGAGTTTTTATTCCCACCGGCCCGTCCGCCGTCCCTTCCGTTTTTCTCGTCCCCGTCCCGACGAGCGTTCGCCACTCCGTCGCTCGTCGACGAGCCGGCGTCCGACTTTCGTTCCGACTGACCGTGGTATTTCATCGCGATTCTAATTGTATGAGTCACTTCCGGACTGGGACTTCGGGAGCTTCGTCTGACCTCGGTCTTCTCGCGAATGTTGATCCGAAGATTCTCCGAAATTTCGGAACAGATGCAGTCCTTGAAAGCCGACGAAACGCCGGAGCTGGCACGCATTGCGTGCCTCGCCGGTCCTGAAATAAAATTCGATCAGGGAGTTAATCGGTTTGGTTTACCAAAGAGTCGAAACGAAAGATACCACGCCGATTAACGGAGATAGCGCTATAATAGCTTGGATCGGTTGGACATTTAAAATTATAAAAGACCGCCGGGTATTAATTATCCTCGCGTGGCGGCGTGCCGGCACATCAATGTCTCACATCTGAAGTGCCGATGTCAGAAGTGCTACAGGACCTGCGATGCACGCATGTGGCGAGTACACAGAGGCGGAGGTATTGCGTACCGTCAACCGGTGGTAACGTCCATGGCCGTGCACCTGCGCCTGACTGCACGCAACCCGGACGACTTTGGGGCAAAGTGTGCAGCGGCGTCACGCGTACGGTTATCTATTTATGTTAGGCCCGTTTGTCTGTAATTGGTCCACCGTTGCTGGGGTATTTTGAGAGTGAGTTTGATACATGGGCGCCGTGGATTGGGGGAGGAATTACGCAGGTAGGTCAACGGCGGCTTTTCAAGGTGCACTGCGTATGCGTTGGTTTGCAGACGAGCCATCGCCTGTTCCGTTTTGTTTCACTAAACGGAATGACTCCTCGGCCAATGTCAGCCTCGTCGTGCCGTTTCGTCATTCGTCATTTATATGGCGACTAACCATTAGGAGGTTCGTAAGGTAGCAACGTAATGGGCTTTAAGGGGCGGATTGCACAACTTCGGGCGAAAAAGTACGTTTCATTATTTTTATCGGTGAAAAAAAATCGTTTTGAAAATTGCACGTGATTGATTATTCGTGACGGTTTTGCGAACGTGCACATTTTTCACCGGGGTCGAATATAAAAAATTTTAGGCGTTCATTTTTTGTTAAAATAGAAGATATAAAGAAATGTGATATAATGAATAGTGGAATTTCTTCTGAAATTTTTTATATTCAAACCTAGGGCTTTAATTTAAAAAAAAATCTTTATTGGATTGGTAAAATACCTTCTACGATGTTTTTCGTGCATTCTTCGAGTGTTGCGAGATTTTCGTTGCACTCAGTCGTCTCGACGCATCGATCGCGCGTTATCCTGCGGCGATTTTTCCTTGCCGCGCTGTCGTTGATTCCGCAAAAACGTACGCCGATCGGTTCCTTATCCTTGTCGCGAGCGATTTTCGAAACTTTATCCAAAAATTCGTCCAGTATCACATCTTCGTCGGGATTGCTTCGCGCAGAATCTGTGGCTCCTCGAGATCGGGCGCTCGCCTGCGAATCGATCAGGGGTATCGGCGACTCCGGCAGTTCCAGCGAAGTTATAGTCAGATACGCTGGTCTCTCGTTGCGAATCCTCTCCAACCAAGATCTGTAACTGCGGTTGTGTTGTGAAGTAAAATTACAAGTTACTGTGATTCAAACCGATTTTATACAAATAATAAAATCCACTTTTTCCTCAACAAAAAATGCTAAGGATTACGAAAAGGGTTAAAATCGTGAGATTTTAGATCATTGCGAATTTTTTTACTGTTAGACACTGTTTCCTTTTTAATATATCACGTCACTCGCTTTATTGGCAGCGGTTGAGTCGTGAAATAAAATTACAAGATACCATTATTCAAATAGACTTGATAAAAATAATAATATCCATTTTTTTCCTAAAAAAATTCCAAGGACTACGAAAAGGATTTAAATCATCTGATTTTAGGCCGTAGCGATTTTTTATTTATTTTTAGGCGCTGTTTTAGGTTCAATATATCACGTCACTGTCTGTAACAGCAGCGGTTGTTGCATTACAATAAATTATGAGCTCGTCCGAGGGATGCGAGTCAAAAATGACACACCGCCAGTTAATTGGCCATTTCGAAGATATTACGGAACATTTTCGCAGTGCGCAACACTCCTCTCTTCGTTCCTTCTCTCTCCATTACCGCGTTGCTCAGCTCGTTTCTCTGGAGTTGAGCTCGTTCGTGGAAGTACAGAAAAGAAAGAAATCGAATTCGTGCGAAGTGGAGTCCAGCGAGTGAGGGAGGGCGAGGAGGGCCTTTTTTTCGAGATCGACAGGAGTAAAGAAACGAGCACGGTCTCGTCGTAAAACCCTTGAAGCTCCGGGCGTCTCTCTCAACGGGAGAGAGCCACCGTATTTCCTCTCGTTCTCGCAGAGATGGAATTCATCTCCGTCTCACCAACAAGTACCTTCGGGCGGAACTCGTGCCACAATGAAGTTAACAACACTTTTCACGTTCTTTGAAGCGGACGCGACTCAAGTGTCTGCGTGATGAAAGAACGAAAGCGACATTCAACCCGAAGATTTTTTTTTTACTTTTTCCACTGTAAGAAAGACCAGCGTGATGCTGAGCATGCGACTCGCGACGTGGAGAATATCTTAGAATACCCGGAAGAAAGTGAGAAAGAACGAACGGAAGACATGGAAAAAAGGATAAGACTCGGACAGAAATCGAATTGGAAAAATGAAGTAAAAGGCGGCCTGTAGAGAATAGAAATCAAAAGTCGAATGGACTTCCGGATTCGAGCCATTTCGACATATTTACATCGCTACCACTCACAACTCTACCTGAAGACATCTTTACCATATTACAACTCCACCAAAATCTCTACCAGAAAATCAAAAAACTCTACTTGAATGGAAATAACACTTCACCGGAATACAAGGCTGGACGGTAGCCTTGCACTCCGGTAGAGTTTTATTGTAATTCCGGTAGAGTTTTATTGTAATTCCGGTAGAGTTTCATTGTCATCCTGATAGAGTTTTATTATAATTCCGGTAGAGTTTTATTGTAATTCCGGTAGTTTTATTTATAGTCCGGTAGAGTTTTATTGTAATTCCGGTAGTTTTATTTATAGTCCGGTCGAATTTTATTCTGATTCTGGTAGTTTTTTTACTTTCTGATAGAGATTTTCGTAGAGTTTTAATACGGTACAGTTGTAATAAGATGTTTTCTGGTACAGTTGATTGGGAAGAGATTTAAATGTGTCCAAACACGACTTTTTTCAATCGTAAAAAATGAAGTTTTTTTTTTAAACGCTTAAAAAAGATTAATAAATTCTCGAACGGAGCTGCCAATTTTCCGAGAGTGTCATAAAAATGTGGAAATATTTTCTTCAGCCGACTAAGAGCTGGAGGACCATAACGAGGTCGTCGAGTGATCCCACTGCGCTTTTCGAAGAGTTCAAAAAAGATACTGGGATTTATACTTCGGGTGCAGAATCGTTAGTCCGAGCATCGAGACACAATGATCAAAGTGGTGAGACCGCGGAATGATGAGCGAAAACAAAATTCGTTGGAGGATGTTTGGAGGACGGGATAAAAGGAAAAAAAAGTATGAGAAGAGGTTGAGAGGGATGGTCGGTGCTGATCGACTTCCATTCAGTTCTCCCACAGTCATTATAATCTGCCATGCACATATATACACACAAATGGTCCCTACGACACGCGAGAGAGATCTATGATTTAGACTCGCCATTTAATTGCAGGCTGCCTAAATAGTCGAGGAATTAACAAAAAAAAAAGAACTAGAAAAACTGCATGATTTAAAATAAACTATAATAATTCAAAATGGCACTGCCATTTCTACAGCTTTTGATAAATTTAGCGTGAGATCGAGATGCTACTTTCTGCGGTCCTTCGCGAGGAAGGGCATTGCAAATTATGATTTATAATCCGTATCGTGGGCGTATTCTCGAATAATTGTATGTCGGTGAAATATTCACCTAAAATTTTAGACTCCACCACGCTTCTCCGTCCGATATAGACAACTGCCAGACCAACTATGTTGTGTGAGAGTTCCACCGAAAAAAGGATCAGCAAAAGTTCAATACAGGTGATAAAAATCACCTGCTGGTGCAATTCGTGTGGATAAAAAATTATTTTCTCTCCAGTAACGATGAAATCATTTTTTCAATTTTGACTGATAGCGCCATAAAAATTGATGCTCGCTCCAGCACGGATCAAATAGTTACCGTCAAAACGTGACGGTTTTACAATGCCAATTTAATGTCATTTCAATTAATTTAATTTTGACCGATAGCGCCGTAAAAATATCCTAGTTAATTTAACCACTGCTAGAAATACCTGTAAACATTACTAATTATTTTTTCGTTGCAGACCCGTGCAATAAAGCCGACAAAGTTTCGCCGATTTCTGCTCCACAGTGCTCCGAGCACGGAACGGTAAGAGATCGTCAGCGGTATGGTAAAATAAAGTATATTGCAGTACCTCGAGGATCCTCGCCCTGGGCGTTCGTGAGCACTTCGCGGATGACAGATATGACGTGCCGGAGACGGCGACCTTGAATCACTACAGTCCCTCTCCCGTGCCGCTCTTCGCGGATCCTCGAGCGTGAGGCGCCGAATGTAGAGACCCGGCACCTCCTCCACCAGGAGACGTCTCCTCCTGTAGCCAGCCACAGTGCCAGAGTGTGCCAGCCACAGGCTCAGTTATTACTGCCAGTCCGTCGGTTCTCCACGTCGACCTGTTGCAATCTCGTTTCTCCTCGACTCAGACGTTATCGCAGTCGGCGAGAGGTTCGATTAGTCAAATCCTTAATCAGGTTTCACCGTCGGTCTCCAAAATTTCACTCTTGTTACCGGTTCCTTCCTCGATTTTAATCGTCTGCCACATCCACTTTGGTAACTACCTTGCGCGATATTTTTTACTCGAGATCACCGTTCTTCCATCGGTGAAAGTCTCCGACAATACTCGTTCATTTTTTATTAATTTTTTTCCTTTAGCCATCAAATCAATTTGGTCGTATTCCTCGTTTTGTCATTCCAAGGTCAAGTTTTGGTCCCCAAGGTCATTGACGCCGGTAATGGGAAATGGGAATGGGAGTCCCCGCCGTGAGCTAAAAATTCAATTCGACTTGAGTATCTCGAGGCGATTTTCGCCGGAGCGCACTCTGTCAAAGATAAGGACGTTGCATATATACCGTGTTTCTAATCTCCGCTGAGTCGAGTTGCACCGGGGCCTCCGGCTCACCGAATTGTCCTAGTTGGCCTTGTAGCACTAGATAATAGCGCTGACTGGCCGGTTAGTCCCCCGAGTCTCCCTCGTTACTGCAACGCAGAGTCCCGAGCACAAGCTTCGAGTCGGCTGGCATGTTACGCTCCTAATCTACTGATTCAGAGCCCAGCTGTAGTACAAGTAGGTACAGCCACGAGTGGTATGGCGAACGGTGGCAAGGGGCCAGTAGGTACGTCCCGTAGAGGTCAGACGCTCTAACTCCTTTCCATCCTCCTCTCTCATCTCATCCCTGTGTCCCGCGACCAAGCCCGTCCTGTCCGGCCAACAAAGTTTATCCATATTTTTTATTATTACAGTTGACTTCTTGTAATACAATTTTTCTCATTCACACAAAATCGTCAGTTCAATTTTTTTTTTTTTTTTTTTTTTCATCGCTTCGTTACTTTACCTGTCCTGTTCGGTCAACAAAGTTTATCCATATTTTATTATTACAGTTGCCTTCTTGTAATACGATTTTTCTCATTCACACCAAATCGTCACTTTCATTTTATTTATTTTTTTTTTTCATCGCTTCGTTACTTTACCAATAATCAATATTTATCGTTTTTTTTATTAATACTGCATGTATCGGATACTTGTTCAACGAGGACCTAGAATTTGGCAAGCCGCGACCTTCGAACGATGCGGATAACAAGTTAATGTGCTCGAAAAAATCTGCAAAAATCCACAGGCGTACGTTGGAAGTGTTTGTTTTTTTTTATAACATAGAAGAACATTTATTAGGACCGTCCGTATCATTTTTGTCCTTAACACCTTCGCTGTCAAGAGGCCCAACAGGGGCCCGAACGTATCGGGAAACACGTTTCTCTGACAGTGCAGGGGTTAAAAGAAGATCCTGTGTGATCGCCAAAAAGTTCTCGGTACTTGAAGAGTTAATCTTTAGACGTTTTATCTTGCGATAATTTTTCATTTTGTTATTTTCTAATATTGTAAAATATGGATTAATTACGCATATAATATGTAGTTTGAGATATTTTTTTTATACTAGCACGATTCATTGATCTGCAAATTTGTTCAAATTTTGTATTTTTCTTTTTTTTCGAGGTTTCGGAGCTCGCGTGGACGAGGGTGGACGCGTGTATATTATCGACGTCCCGGGAAGTCAGCAAGATTTCGAGCAGAAGCAGCAGCAGCGTGTTCGAACCTTTAGCAAACGAGAACCCGATACCGTAGCGCACCGGGCGCAGAAGCCTGCGGGGTACGAAGCGTCGTTCGAGCGTTGCTTAACGGGCTGTTTTGAATTTTTATTCTCTCGTTGGAGTGCTCCCACGTCGAGGTGTGGGATAGATTAGTTCTCGCTCACATCGTTGTCAGCTACTTGCCACGGGGGGGCTGCGAGGGAGAGTGCTATATCCTCGTCTGGGGCGCTCTCGCACACCTTGAAAAATTAACTACACGGACTCTCGCTTCCCTCTGATTCACACGCCTGTTCCTCCGGAGCTCTCGGAATAGGCTCGGACCGGAGAGAGGTCAACACGGACCGGATTGAGTCAGACCCACCGCGATGAATTGCCCGATGATTGATTGTTCGAACTATTTGTCGCCGATATTACATTCATATAACTCCGCTGTTATACGAATGCAGCTTTGGAATCCCGAAAAAAATGTGTTCGATTAAAATAATCTCTGGAGAATTATTGAAATATAAAACCGTTGTTCCGAAATGGATATTTTTTATGCCAAAGATTTCTTACAATCTTGTAAAGTTTGGGGCCACATCATTTTGGCGAACTGACTACAATCGTACGAATCGTCGTATGGCCGAAAGTCGTGGGTCCGAACGCACTTCATCCGAATAGTCAAACTTCTAAAGTTTATTTTTCCGAATCGTCAAACTGCTGAATCGGTATTTTTCCGAATCTTCGCTTCGGCGAATGTTACTCTTCGGAAACAGCAATTCGGTTAAACTCCGAATCGTCATTTAACCGAACGTCATTTTCCCGAATCGTTAAACTTCTAAAGATCAAGTCACTGAATCGTCATTCGTCCGAATTGCCAATCAACCGAATCACAAAACTAAATAATATAGTCTAGTCTACTGAATATAAATCCCAGAGATTCAGTACAAATATATTCGGATAAATAACTTTTCGGATGAATACTATGCGGACCAATGACGATTTGGCGACTTGACGTTTGGAAATTTAACGATTGGGGGAAGTTAAGGTCGGTGAAGTTAATATTCGGAAAAATGACTATTCGAAATGACCTTCGCTGAAATGTAGATTCGGAACAACAAAGCTTCGGAAATTTGACGGTTCAGAAAAATGAAGATTCTGATGTTTAGGATTCAAAAAAAT
Organism: Ichneumon xanthorius; assembly: GCA_917499995.1. Lineage (NCBI taxonomy): Eukaryota > Metazoa > Arthropoda > Insecta > Hymenoptera > Ichneumonidae > Ichneumon > Ichneumon xanthorius. The sequence goes on along the minus strand of OU824205.1, from coordinate 9,024,450 downwards.
GAAGATTCGGTAGTTTACGTTTCAGCAAAATAAAGGTTCGTAATTTCGACTATTCTGATGAAATGCATTCGGGACCGCGATTTCCGTCCATCCGACGATTCTTCTTCGGCACAATGATCTGGCTCCGTAAAGTTGATTGAAATAAGGCTCAGAATATAAATTCAAACAATGAGAAAAAAAAACGCAGTCGACTGTTACAGCTCTTGGTCAAGAAGATGTCGAAGAATTGACAAAAAAAAAAAATAAGAAATCGAGGGGCAAGAGTTCCTGTTACGTCGATCGCGTGGAGGCGATCGAACTATCGAGTTTCAAAGCGCTACCGATTTTTTTTGTTTCGCGTACGACGACGATGTAGGCGAGGGGCGCCAATCGAGGTGGAAATTGCTTTGACGACTGGTCGACACGATTCGATCGACCGGACGGGTTGGGCGGCGGGGCGATGTACAGGCTGTACACATTGTGTGTCCGCGTTACTTACGACTATATCGTCCTAACGAGAGCACGAGAGATGCACGTCATCGAATGACACTCGAGAATCGAGTCTCCGTGTTAATTCGGGCGGGCAGGCCGTCGATCGAATCACGCGACTTTCAGCGTCCTCGTTCCGAGGATTAAATCTCTACTTTGGAGAAACGGCACACCGACTAACATCGTCGCCTCGTCCTTCGGAAATCGCGGCTGCGCTCGCGGATCTCGCGCTCCTTGCGAGACGGCGAGGAAAAACAAAAAAAAAACAGAATTCGAACGAACAATAAGTCTGGCAAACAATGAATCAAAATTTTAAAAAAACCAAAAAATGGTCAGACATATAAAAATAATAATAATAATAATAAGAAAATGTTGAGCGGCCGAGGGGAGGGGGGAGAGAAATAGAAGCGGCGGAATTTCGAGAAACGGTACACCGACTAACATCGTCGCCTCGTCCTTCGGAAATCGCGGCTGCGCTCGCGGATCTCGCGCTCCTTGCGAGACGGCGAGGAAAATAAAAAAAAATCAGTATTCGAACGAACAATAAGTCTGGCAAACAATGAATAAAAATAAAAAAAAACCGAAAAATTGTCAGACATATAAAAATAATAATAATAATAATAATAAGAAAATGTTGAGCGGCCGAGGGGAGGGGGGAGAGAAATAGAAGCGGCGGAATTTCGAGAAACGGTACACCGACTAACATCGTCGCCTCGTCCTTCGGAAATCGCGGCTGCGCGGATCTCGCGCTCCTTGCGAGACGGCGAGGAAAAACAAAAACAAAAAACATAATTCGAACGAACAATAAGTCTGGCAAACAACAATAAATAAAAATAAAAAAAAAAACAAAAAATTGTCAGTCATATAAAAATAATAATATTAATAATAAGAAAATGTTGAGCGGCCAAGGGGAGGGGCGAGAGAAATAGAAGCGGCGGAATTTCGAGAAACGGCACACCGACTAACATCGCCGCCTCGTCCTTCGGAATCCGCGGCTGCGCTCGCGGATCTCGCGCTCGTTGCGAGACGGCGAGGAAAAACAAAAAAACAAAACAAAATTCGAAAGGACAATAAGTCTGGCAAACAACAATGAACCAAATAAAGCAGAACAAAAAATTAATAGAGATATAAAAAAAAATAATAAAATAAGAAAATGTTGAGCGGCCGAGCGGAGGGAGAAGAGAAATAGAAGCGGCGGAATTTCGCGGGGCTAGAGAGGCATCGGTTCGCGGAACATGTTTACATTAACGTGAGCCCCGAACGAAATGAGAGAACTGTGCGGAGGAAGAAAAAGAAAACAAAGGAGGTTTGAAAAAGAAAAAAAACACGAGCTTAAAAAATAAAAATAAAATTGTACGACAGGACTGCAAACTGCTTAACGAGTTCTCGTACGCGCTTTGCTCCTTTTATCTTCTATGCGCGTGACCGAACGGCAGCGTACGCCCCGGCACGTACTAGGATCGAGTGTCTGCGGCTGTGTTGAGCTATAAAGCCTCTCTGCAAGCGAGGACTATGCGTGCCGGCTAGCCGCGATACACGAACTCCTCTGGACTGCCATGCGGCCGCGAAAGAAGTTTCAATCGCGGCCCCGAGACCGGATAAGCAACGCGAGGGAGAAGCGAGCGGACCGGGAGTCAACTTTAATTTCGTATCTCGCGACCGATTAAAGAGACTCGGAATATTTTCACTGGCAAAAGAGTCGTCGCCGTGTCGGCAAAGTGCATCGCGAAATCACTTTGGATTCGCTCGAAATGCGAACGATGCATCGATCCAGCGCCAGCGTCACGACGGCGTGACGAACTGAACGACGATAAGCGGGTGAGCGGCAAAGGTGATTGTCGGAAGCAGGTGAAATCGATATGTGAAAAGACCTCGACCTCCGGTATCGCGACTTTTCGGGCTGTCTCGTACATACGTTCCACAGCAACAGTTCCCACAAAAACACAGCCGGATTAAGGTAAACGCTCCTATTCGTGGCAGACGTCCTGTTAGTGGCTGGTTTGTTACGTTATGGGCGATAGCAATTCTTATCGAAGCGCCGGCTGCAATTTTCAATACGCAAAATGTTCCTCGCGAATTCTTCATTTTGAAGCCTATTTAACTTATACTATGACTATCTCAATAAAAACGTGGTATGCTTTTTTTTATTGACTGAATTGTGAATCGAGGCATGGGAGGTTGCAACTAATAGGGCCATCGGTGGACACTAAGAAGAACGAAGACATATGCATTGTTTTATTCATACCTATTTTGCATTTAGGAAATAGATAATTGTACATATTGGCGGAATTTTGGTTAGCCAATGAATTACTCCTCCTGATGGAACCTACTTCAATCACACTGAGAAAAAGAGATTGTTTGATTAAGGAAAAGTCGCACCAAAAATGGTTGTTTCAGTCGACAAATTTTGAATAAATTGAAGCAAATGATCGTTTAACAAAACAATCCTTTATTTGTACCAAACAAATAACAGCTTTGAACGTATGTCATACGTTCATTCAACGTATTCAACGTATATCATACATACGTTCAAAGGTGTATTTTGTTGGTACAACAAAAATGTTAGTTTAAGTCGACAAATTTTGAATAAATTTAAGCAAATGATCGCTTAACAAAACAATGCCTTATTTGTATCATACAAATAACAGCTTTGAACGTATGTCACCGCGACTTTTGGTTAATCCAACCCATTTTTTTCTCGGTGCATCGAGTGGCCACTAATGGGTGCAACTCTGTGTCGAGTGTGTCATTAACAGGAACAACTTTATATTCAACAAGGATATATTCATATCCTTTGAATAATAATAAATAATTACTTCTCGATGGGACCGATGTCGACGACCGAATACCCATGATTGTATAAATATTTTGTGTTGTTTTGGACACAATTCTTAAGCTGCCACTAACAGGAGCATTTGGCTTACCCCTCGTTTACGTCTAACTGTCCGATATTGTTCTGAGAAGACGACAAGCTTGCAAATTGAATTTCCCGCGTCAATCGCATAACTCATCGAACCACTATTCACCGGGACATAGGAATTTGTTTGAATTGACAAAAGAATTAAAATTAAACAGTAAAAATCCCTTCCCGAGCGCGAGGAATTATATTGTACAATTTTAGGTGTTAGTCGAAGAATTTGCGAAACTCTTGACGGTAAAAAATTGGACAAAAAGGAGAAAGAAACGATTATACCGAGAGGGGGGAGGGGGAGAAATGGCGAGATCTCTCGGTTCCTCGAAAATTCGTAAATCAGAATTCGATCGTCGAACAGCCGCGCCGACGGCTATGTGCGATAGTTAGCCGAGCGGCGAGCCGATGATTCGTTACGACGAAACGTCTCCGTCTCTTTTTTTCCTCTCGCTCTCTCGTAGCCCGTAGAAATCGTCTGGTACCTATAATTTGATTCGCTATTCCGCGAATCCTGACGAACGATAATTGGTTAAATTGGCAATGCTGCCAATCAATCGTTAAAAATCACGGTCCACGATGGGGTGTACTCGAGCTTCTCGAGTCACCAACGGTTATATTGGGAAGCTGTGGCACACAAAAGAAAAACTTTCAACAAGAACACATCGCGTAGTCGCATGCTTAAGGAGGATCGACTGTTTTTTTTTTGTAAAAAATGTGATGGCCAAAAAATGCATCACAGCTGTCTCGAATCGCATGCAATATTAGGAAACTTAATTAGGCAAGCGATTCATGGGCTATATTTCGTAAAAATGATCCGTTTATCGAAGATTAAGAAAAATATGTAGTCCAGTTTAAGAATCTCAACGCCTTCGGAAACGTAATTACGTACCACTGGTCAACATTACAAAACGAAAAAACTAAATGACCAAACCATTTCCCAAAACTTACATAAATAATTTTTTAAGAATATTTGAAACATAAAATGGTCGATAGATTTATAATTTTATATCGTCTATACGGTAAAAATTGCTCAGACGTCAGGAATAGATGCGTATACGTAGAGTGTTCATATAGAATAGAAGATATTAAAAAATGTTGGCCGTAAGTTGGATTTCTTCTGATAGTCGATGCTCCTTAAATTCTTGCCATTGGATTTTATCGATTTGTTGCAATACTTCACCACGCCGGGGAAAAAAAGAAATTAACACTGTAAGAAAAGGCCGGATTTTTGCAAGTTCATCGAAAGAATGAGCTGAAATAATCTGATGGGCGAAAGATCTGACGACGGTGATTAAAATCGTGTAAATCGGTACCGCGTCGAGATCGTCGATGAGATGAACCTACTTGAGACGCGAGCGCAGCTCCCCGCAGGCTGGAGCGTTCTCGTGGCTCGAGCTGCTCGTAACTCTCTCGGAGGGCCGTATAAATTTACGTAAAAAAAATTTCCGGGAAATAGAATACAGCGAGGCGGGAGGGAACGATCAAAGTATCGTAGTGTGGAGTCAACTTGATGCCCCCGTCACGCAGCTAAAGACTGGCGAAGACCAAAGCCGGCGGCCTTTCTGGGCGCGTCCTCGCGCCGCCGTCGCCTTCCGGTTCTCATCGCACCGATATAACTATAACTATACACATGTATCCCGTAGTATTATGGTATTCTTCGGGTGATCTTTCTTCACCCGCGCCCGGACCGAACGAACCTATACGGGCGTGCCTTTATTTTCGAAAAATCGCGACGCCGCGTTGCGCAACCGCGATTTGTCTCGATAATCTACCGCGCTCTCTCCGTTTCTCTTTCTCCGTCCCGTTTCGTCCGAAGAGAGCGCAGCCTTTGTTACGTTCCAGCCGAGAGAGAGCTCGAGGCGCTTAATCGACTTTCATTTATTTAATCTCGACCGACGTCGACGGCGAACGTTCACTGCAATCTTCACGGATAAAACCAGCAAGACATCTTTTTATCCGTCCCATGCAAAGCATTCATTTTTTTTTCTCTCGTCACTTCGCAACAAATTATAAATACAATTTCTCAACAATTTGTTGCCCGCGTTGTAGAGTAAATTGGTTAGCAAATAATTTTTTTCACCTACTTTCTCTTTTCGCTTGACATAATTATTAAAGGATTCTAATTTGTTCGGAAAAGCAATTTTCTCTATCGCAAACAAAAAAATGGAAAAAAAACTTCCCTCGCGTTGCGAAGACCCACAAATTTTATTGAAAATTTCCCTCCTCGATATTAAAGATAAATTGGACTCTCCACCCGCGACTAAAGAAACACCAATTCATTTTTCTTTTAATCTCACACTCGGTAGCGACGAATAAAAAAAATATTTTTTTTTCCCAGGGCAACGAAACTCGTCGCGACGAATGGACGATGGTTCAATCACTCCGTCGCGTATTTAATTCGTATCGTATTTCCGTGACATGGAAAAATCGAGGCCTGCGCCTCGAGTCACGACTCAGCACGGACTGACGTGCCGCGAGCAAGCACCCCCGCTGTTCATATCCGCGCGACTACCCTCGCGTCGCCCAAGCATTATCGAATATCCACCGTTGTAACAGAACTCACAGGTGAGCCTACCGCGAAGATACGCGGATAACGGTACACTGAGAAAAAAACAATTGTTGCACTGAGAAAAAGAATAGTATTTTCTACTATACCAATAGTTCCCAGGGGGAACGTCTATATAGATAGTTTTTGATGGTATATATTCAATTAGTTAAATTATAATTATTGTTGCAACCATGATTTTTTGTCACTCTCATAACTATAAAATGTAAACGTTCCCCCTGGGAACTATTTTTTATGGTATAAAGTCAGTATTGTTGCATTTACTATGTTATTTTTTCTCAGTGTGGATCAACCAAATTCGCGGTCACATACGTTCAAAATTGTTATTTGGTCGGTACAACTAAATCATTCTTTAGTTGAACGATTGTTCGCTTCAGTCGATTCAAAATATTTTAATTTAAACAAAAAATTTTATTGTACCAACTAAATAACGCCTTCGAACGCGGGTTAACGCACCTTGATTAATCCAAACATTTTTTTTTCTCAGTGTACGAGCCGGCCGATGGGTTTCAGGAAAATTGAAAAATTCAAAATCGAAGCTACGTCGGATCGGTGTTATTACCGACGGTAACGCTGCATTGCGCTCCACCGCGTTTAGTCGCCGAACCGCATAAACGTACACAGATGTATCGAGTAACGTCCGCGTGTCCCCGGTCATTAGAAGCGGAGTTTGCAACGTCACGAAAAACTTTGTCGAGGCAGCACAACAGCTCTCGGTACAACACACGTACAACGTATAAAACTTCTTTCCACCCCTGCGTCCCGAATGTCAAAATAATAATAATTAGTGTTCCGTCGCCACGATACAGCCGTAACCATAGCCTACTGCCGCTGGGACGGAGATGCGGAAGCGTACGTCGCGAAATTGTGCCGAGCATGGAAACTTCGCTGATGCTGAGCTATATAATTTAACGTGGACGGGGAAGACGAATTTACCGGTGCGAGCGTGAGCGCACGACGGCGGAGCTACCGCGGGGACGGGGGCAACAAGAGGATAAAGAGAATACACTGTCGTTGTCAACCATCGAGATACGTGCAAGTAATGCATTATTACATTTTCAGTAAAAAAAAAAAAAAAAAAATACGTTACATTTATCAGTCGAGAATAATTGTGCAAACTATAGTAATACGTAGTCATTACACGAATGTGTCATCGCATGACACATTCGCGTGAATATCGAACGGGGCACTTGAGTGTCCCACTTGAGGGAAAACATTTTTTGTTGGTGATAATTTTTTTATTGAAAGGACAGCAATTTATGTCGCGTAATTTGGCGGTGCAGTCGGTCGTATCTGCAGGTTTTGCGGATGTGTGTTTATTTGGTGGAGCACTTTTTTTAATGAGGATTATCGGTTTCTGGATTCTCCGCAGTCAGAAAAATAATTTAATTGCCGGGCGCCCCACAAACAAATGTATATTTAATTTAAATAAATAGTAGTGGTAAAATACATTTATTGACCTACCTTGCCATGCAAGTTCTATTTTTTGTCTTTTTTCCGATTCATATTTTTAAACATTACAATGCCTTAGTTTTTGGTGACGGACATTCAATGTTCGTGCAACACACTATTTCCGCGGCATATGTGTTAGGCGAGATCGATATAGTGTAGCGTACTCGATGCTTGTACGGATGTATATTGTAATCAGGTAACGCGAATAGCAGCGGATCGCGTATAGATCAGCTCGCCGGAAACTGCCACGATTCGCGCGATAATTGCTCGAAAATTGGGCGCGAGTTATTACTTCTTTTACGTCCATCACTCACCTCTAACCCCGCAAGTTTCACGTTTACCTGTCTCTCGGTTGGAAGGAGGGGAACGGCTGCTCATTCTCCCTTGGACGTTTCCAACAGGCGCAAAGGGCGCAGCGCCTGGCACGAAGAGGCCCCGAGCCAGAAACATCGGAGCTATATATTCCCGCTCGGAACGCTCATCGCGAACCAGATAAGACTGCCTGTATCGAGTTACAATGATAAAGAAGAAGCAACAAAAATAAAAACCAAGTCAAGGTACATTTCTACTTTGTTCGGTCTCAACATCATTGGTCTTGAAAATTTCTTTTTTCGACAAAAATTCAGAACACCGAAGAAGAAGATCCAACCCGAAAAGTCGGAAAATGTCTGCAAAAACGCGTAAACCGCCATAGTTAACTATCTACAGTGTAAAAATATATTGTAAATTTAATGCACTGGAACTTGAAATTTGCTAACATTACTCATATTAATTAAACGTTAATGAAAAATAAAAATACCAGTACTTTGCTTGTAAAATAAAAATACCAGATATTAAAATTATAAATCTTTTGCTTGAAATTTACAAAAGTTTTCATGAAAAACACAGATTACACTGTAAAATTGCAACACACATGTGTTTGAAATTTCACAAACAGTTTATGTAAAAAAGCTTTCCATACGGTGCATTAATTTTCAAACAAAATTTTTTTTACAGTGTTACTCGCGCCAAGCGTAACTATGCAGGCCCGACGCTCCGCAACTTGAAATGGTAAATATATATTTCGAATAACAATTGTACCAATATACTGACAACAAAAAGCACAATAAGCAATAAAAGCACTATACATTGACGATAAAAATATTATTTTACATAAATATAATATCGTGAACATTGCTCTTCATCGAGTATTTTTCCGAATTTCGATATAATCGATATTTGTCAAGGTATAACGATTTTTATACCACGAGTACTTGCAATGTAAATACTCGCTGAGCGAGGGAGAATCCGGTACCTGAAGGGTTAAAAAGTAGGTTGCAAATTTAAGTATTATTCTCTCGTCTTCGGGATTTTTCCAGTCCATTCCATAAAAGAGTCGAATTTGACTGTTTCCACTGAAAAATGTTGCGTGCAGACTGAAGTTGCTACCGACAGGGCGCTTCCGTCCTCTGGCGCATCACATACGATCGCGAAAAATGTGCCATTTGGCACACGCAAGCGCCTCATTTTCTGGATGACTTTACTACCGTCCTTATTTCCGACACTAAAAAAAAAATTGCTTGCAGGCTGCCAAAGAAAAAAAATCTTACATGTTATCGTTTCAACCCCGTATACAATTCTAAGAATTTAAAGTAGAATTGAAATAATATTTTTTTTCTTTGGCAGCCCGCAAGCGAATTTTACTTGAATCATTGATCTTTTTTTTCTGTGTAGGCATCTAAACTCGTCGATGTCGCGTAAGAAGGCGATACGGCGATAGCCCGGCGACTGCGAGGTTTCGTTCAGGACGTGCGAGCAAGAATTCTCGCTCGGCTCTGCTCGCGCAGAACCGGCGAAGAAATAGTTGTTTCAGCGTTGAAGAAAAACCCAGCACGTCGTCCGGCGAAAAGCGATATTAGAAAACCCTGTATCTGTATCGTCAGCTTGCAGCCGCTCAGAGCCGTCGATGAAAAGACTCGATTCTTGACGCGTACGACTGTTTCTTGACAATTGAAAAGCGCCTTCCGTCTTGTGTATTGATACGAACTGGGCAGGAGCACGGCCCCCTGGCCGTTGTCCCGGGCTCGTTCGGGAGACGTTGGGTATTGAAGTCACGTGGACGGCATAGTCTTGTTATCGCTGAGGAACCACCCTTCGAGCCATCATCCCCGCTACGAGCGACGTCGAGCAACCCTCCGACCCACTCACGCCCTGGGCATGCTCGCATCACGCACGCCGAGGAGAAACTCTTCGAGATGTTCGGGTGCGTGAGACTCCCCGACTAGAATTCGACACGCGAAGAACTCGCGCGCACGCACACGTACGTGGAATAGATACGATGGCGCGAGCTGGGAGGATCTTGAACTTACACAGCTCGGATGTGACCCGGAAGTCATAGAAGACAACGTCTTCCACTTGTCGCACTCAACTACGCAACTACGCAGTTTGACGCTTTTGACGAGAAGTTGAATCGGTCTGAGGACCGGGGATTTTTTTGTCGGGCAGATCAAGGAACAACTCCCGATGATGGCCAATCCGAAAGTTCGCTCGCAAACATGAAAACCAAACACCAAGCTTCTGGAAAAACCGGGACGTACCTCGGTGTTAATTTGATTCTGGCATACAAGGATCTTTTGTCAGCTCGAATAATCTCTACTCCGCTACGTTTTCTACTTGACGCACTCAACTTCGCAGTTTGACGCTTTTGACGCGAAGTTGAATCGGTCTGAGGACCGGGGATTTTTTTGTCGGGCAGATCAAGGAACAACTCCCGATGAGGGCCAATCCGAAAGTTCGCTCGCAAACATGAAAACAAAACACCAAGCTTCTGGAAAAACCGGGACGTACCTCAGTGTTAATTTGATTCTGGAATACAAAGATCTTTTCTCAGCTCGAATAATCTCTACTCCGCTACGTCTTTTACTTGACGCACTCGACATCGCAGTTTCACGCTTTTGACGACAAATTAAATCGGTCTGAGGACCGGGGATTTTTTTGTCGGGCAGATCAAGGAACAACTCCCGATGAGGGCCAATCCGAAAGTTCGCTCGCAAACATGAAATCAAAACACCAAGCTTCTGGAAAAACCGGGATGTACGTCGGTGTTAATTTGATTCTGGCATACAAAGATCTTTTCTCAGCTCGAATAATCTCTACTCCGCTACGTTAATTTGACCGTACTCATTTATAGAAGTTAAAGAAAGTTTCGACGCGTTTCGAGGTTGGAAAAAAGTGTCTAACAGAGGTAGAACAGCAATTTACTTCAACTGCGTCTGATTGTCAGGTAGTTTCGGAAATATCCAGTAGTGTAATTGGAATTAGTGCCAGCGCTCGGTGGACCAGACACTCGTGTAAGAATCGCAACCCCCGAACCGCACCAGCACGCACTTCGTCAACGCTCGAGGGTCGTTCCCGGCGGAGCGTATACAGCTTATCTCTCCCTCCCTTCCTCCTTCTCTCGCTTCTGCCCGTGTCCGGCAGATCCAGACGGGGTGAGTTATATCCGCACTCGGCGAACAGCTTATGGCATTTATTAGCCGGTAAAGCCTCCCCGAGGCTTGGTGCGGGCGAACGCGCGGGAAGCAAACGAATAGAGAAGAGATGTCTTGCGTGGAATTACCGACACCACTATATCTTCGGGCTCGCGCTTCCCGGCCTGTCCCGCGTCCCCACTCACGGTTTCGCCCAACGACTCCTTTTTCATTTATTCCCGAGTAAACGATCGGTCGTTATCCGGCCGAAGCGTTGGATCGCTTTCTGAGATCCACTTGACACGCGTGAGACCCGCTCTAAGCTTAGCGTTTTCCAGAACGAGAGCATATAGCTTCTAGAGCCTGCAATCGTCGCGCTATCCGTCGCGTAGGTGTGTTCTTTCGGCAGATATGTTGCTTAGATCCTGACGTATCGATTTCACTACAAAGAAGCTGAAAAACATTGGATTTGAGCACAGTTATGACTCGATGAAGACAAGGGTGGAAACCGATGAGTGATGTTCTAGTGTAGCGGTTCTTAACCAGGGTTCATGGACCCCCAAAATACACGCGGGACCCCCTGTGGACCCCCAAGGTTAAGAACCACTGTTCTAGTGTCAATTCGCAACTCGATTGACTGCTTCGTACGATGACATTTTCACATTCTTTTATTTGTAATGTGTGACGAATGTAATTCCGTCGAAAATCTGTTTTAATCTGTATTCCAGATCGATCCGGATCGATTCGAATCGATATGCCGCAACGACAACGACGGGAGTCGTGTGACAAAGTCTCCGTCGGGGCTTTGATCTAGGAAAAGGAGAATTGGAAAGCACGAACGAGGCTAACTAGCACAAAGGGCGCCGATGGAACGAGAGACTCTTGCAACCTCCCAAACTTCCCCGACAGCATTCGTGGGGGACATACCGATCATCTCCTCCCGCTACCGATACCGATACTATTTCCGCTAGAAAATTCGTATTAGCAATAGAGGACAGTAGGTTGAATTTTTTGATCCTGAACGAACTTGGAAGTAGGAGCGACTTTATATTTACCGGGGAATGTTGGGTCATGTTTACCACCTTTACCCGTTGACCTTTTGTGTGTTAACGACGATGGATTCAGGCTCAAACATATAAGATTTTCACCGTGTCAAATTATCGCAAACTAAACGCGCAAAGCACACAGAAAAAAAAATATCATCGAATCAAGTTAAATTTGCCTGCGGGCTGCCAAAGAAGTAAAAACGTTGTTTCAATTCTACTCTGAATCCGTACAATTTCATACCGGATTGAAACGATAACATGTCACCTCGACAGTCTTGCTGTTGTTGTTTCAATATCGTATGGAATTGTGAGGATTGAAAGTAGAATTGAAACGAGCATTTTTTTCTTCGGCAGCCCGCAAGCGAATTTTTTTTCAGTGCATGAAAAGAAGAAAGTGACAGTACGAAGAGACGGAGCGTGAAAGAGCGGACGAAGATTCGAGATGTTACAGCTCAATGCTACACTAAGGGTTGCCATTCAGCGCAGGTTAACGACCCCTAAACATATTTATGGTTGGGGTAGGTTCCGCGGCAGGGTTTTTCTTCGGCCGACGGACGAGGGTGGTCCCCTAATTCGTCATAACGTTTTTGTTTCCCGTCAATGGGCCGCTAATACCCGAAATCCTGTCGGGGTCTATCTTTTTCTTCTTTTTTTTTCCTCCCGGCAGCGCAGCATCCCTCCGCGACCCTCTAGATCGGCGATCCCCAGTTCGTTCCTCTTTTCCTCCGTTCTATATATATTTTTTTTACTTCTCTCCACCGTTTCGTCGCTATCTCTCTCCTCCCGACGGGTCAAACTTTATCGCCTGTTAAATTGGGATCCCGTTAGGAGTGAGAAGCTCGGAGATAAAATGCGATAGCGCCGGGCGGAGAGAGGGAGATAGCCGCGTATATATGTATACAGAGAGAAAGAGGCGAAGGCCGAACGACACGGACGGAGAACGAAATTGGAAGCAGCGGAAGAACGAGAAAGATCGGCTCGAAGGGAGAGGCTACACGTCGGGATTTTATGACGCGATTAAATATGTCGGTCACTAATTGCTTTTTTACTGGCGGCACCTTATCCTTACCGTAGATACCGATCGGACCGAATAAAGATCCGTCGCACGCGTTACGATCTTCACGGACTCCCCTTCACCGTCCCGCTGTCGTTATATCGTCTTGATGAACCGAGCGCTACAAGTGGTTACTTTGTAATAAAAAATAATCTAAAAAAGAAATGAACGTAAATTTTTGGCAATAAAACAAAAGTATCGGGCATTGCGGGAAGAATAATCGGTTGAGTTTCTTTTTGAGGGAGTAACGCAACGAAATTCCATGTTTTACGAGCGAGGGGTCTTCAAAATATGAAATTAATATGAGAGACCGTTAACGATTTTTCAATGAGAAGAAAAAAAAATCACGTCGCTGCACGATCTTTGTGTCTCGTTTACAGATATTAAAGATATGAAGAAGGATATTTATTTCGCTTTGAAAATCACCGATGGCGCGAATTAAGCAATTCGTTTCACACTCGCGGAGTGCGTAGATCGTTCGATGACGGTGATGAGAGATATTGATTATTATGTAATATTTTAGAGTAGCTCACGGTATTTTTTTTTAGTGATAATTTTGATAATTAGTTAACCTTGGACCGAAGAATTCGGTAAATTTTTCGAGTATGAGATCGTACGGTGGAGCGTGTGTTGCGTCGGAGCGATCGTGCGCGGGTGGTATTTCCGCCAATTGGGTCGAATTGGACAGTCATGCGAGCCTTTCGCCGAGCGCCCTTTAATCGGCGTCGGGACGTTCGCCTAGGCTCGGAAATCGTGTGCAGGCCCACCGACTAAATAGCTCGAGAAATGCCACTCCGTCGGACTGTCGGCAGCTCTCGGCGTATTCAGCAGCGGCAGCAGTAGCGAGAGACACGTTCTTACCCGGTAATTACACGAGTTCTTTCGTCTCGCGCCGAACCCCCGCGAGCTCCGACACGATACTCGTCGAGTTTCACCGTAACTTGGACAGAATCTCCAAGACCTCGCATTCCTTCATACATCCACGGCAATTTTTTTTTCTTTTTTTCCCCAACAAACGTCGACTTCGGAACACGAAGTTCGGCAAAGATTTCATTGTATTCCCACCGGCTACTCGAGACCCATTCCTCTTGACACACTTTCCGACGAAAGTCACAGAAGAGATACACAAAAATTGCTTTCAATTAGTCCCGAGTAATTGGCCCGATAACGCCGGACGAAAGAACCAAAGTGGTTCGTCAGGATATTCAATCACCCTTGATCTACATGATCCATCATGTAACCCGGAACGGAGGTGACCATCGACAGACTTCAATTGACTAATGCACAATGTTCAAAATTGTAACTTGACACACTTTCCGACGAAAGTCACAGAAGAGATACACAAAAATTGCTTTCAATTAGTCTCGAGTAATTGGCCCGATAACGCCGGACGAAAGAACCAAAGTGGTTCGTCAGGATATTCAATCACCCTTGATCTACATGATCCATCATGTAACCCGGAACTGAGGTGACCATCGGCAGACTTCAATTGACTAATGCACAATGTTCAAAATTGTAACTTGACACACTTTCCGACGAAAGTCACAGAAGAGATACACAAAAATTGCTTTCAATTAGTCTCGAGTAATTGGCCCAATAACGCCGGACGAAAGAACCAAGGTGGTTCGTCAGGATATTCAATCACCCTTGATCTACATGATCCATCATGTAACCCGGAACTGAGGTGACCATCGGCAGACTTCAATAGACTAATAATGCACAATGTTCAAAATTGCAACTTGACACACTTTCCGACGAAAGTCGCAGAAGAGATACACAAAAATTGCTTTCAATTAGTCTCGAGTAATTGGCCCAATAACGCCGGACGAAAGAACCAAGGTGGTTCGTCAGGATATTCAATCACCCTTGATCTACATGATCCATCATGTAACCCGGAACTGAGGTGACCATCGGCAGACTTCAATTGACTAATGCACAATGTTCAAAATTGTAACTTGACACACTTTCCGACGAAAGTCACAGAAGAGATACACAAAAATTGCTTTCAATTAGTCTCGAGTAATTGGCCCGATAACGCCGGACGAAAGAACCAAAGTGGTTCGTCAGGATATTCAATCACCCTTGATCTACATGATCCATCATGTAACCCGGAACTGAGGTGACCATCGGCAGACTTCAATAGACTAAAGCACAATGTTCAAAATTGTAACTTGCTATACACTCGTAGATAACCTTTATTTTGGCAAGGTTCTGTAACCCTTGCAACCATCGTTGTATAGTCTATTTAGTTGATTTTTACTTGCATGGGCATTACTCGAGTCCTTCAAAACAGAGTTGCTTAAAGGTAAAAGTTTGAACAAACCGATCAGTCAGTACACCCGGAGTCTCGTCATAGTCATTGCAACTCGTGGATGCATGTCTAGTCAACCCTAGTGTGACTGCGACTAAGATGCAACCCCGAATCCGTGGTTGCAACAGTTCCACTAGGGAATCTATATAGCGATTATGGGCAATAAAAAAATGTCATCAGGTAAGAAAAGTAACGAAGAGGTGAGTTTTCATCGTTGAAGATGGTGGACTTCCGGTGCGTGGTCCGGTAAAATGGTGGCGCTCCCTGACGAGCCACTGGCCAATCGATACGACGTGTGAGAGGGTGGGGGAGGGAGTGGGGGGAGGGGGTTAGATGTATTTTCGAGATGGTGGGATTAGGGTGCGGTGACGTGGGGCTGGTATGGGAATCGTGGCGCGCGCGTTGCTCGGCGGCCGAGAGTATATACGTTGAGGCTGAGGGGGTTGTACTCTCGAGGAGATGGCGAAGGAAGGAGGAAGGAAGGGGGTGAGAGAGGGTCGATGCAGCGCTGTGCTGGACCTTGGTCCGGCACTCTCACTTGCCGGAGCTCCGAGGGTAGAGAATGGGCGCGAGGAAGGACAAGGGGTTGCCCGTCCGCTGTACGGCCGTCGGGGTGAAAGATGGAAGGAAGAGAGGAGCGGAGACGACGGGGACTAACTGTTGGAGAAAGCGAGAGAGAAACGAAGTTTAAGGGGAGGACGGGTGGCTTACAAGAGTGAGAGCGGATCGAGAGCGAGAGTGAGAAGGCCCGGGTGGATACGCCAAGGGGCGAGATGCCAAAGGGTTCTTCTCCATGAGAGAAAGTGAACAGTGGTTGCCAACCGGATAACGCTCCTTCCCTTGCGAATTCCAACCCTCCGAAGGTCCGATCGACGAATCAATTTTTCACCCCTTGCGATACAGTTGCCGAGCGATGTTCGTTGTCTTCTTATAAATGGTAGGTGGACAAGATATTTTCTTTTAACGCTATGATGAGAACCACCTTTAAGCGTTTACGAACTAGTATCTGGAGTTCGAGGATTAGCATATCGGATTTCGAAAATCTTGAATCCCATATGGCATATAGGAGTGGATTTAAAAAATCCTAAATCACTCCCATACGCTATATTTTCGAGATTTCGGGTTTCGTAGCATATGGGAGTAGAATTCGAAAATCCCAAATCACTCCCATCTTATATATATATATATATTTTGGAAAACTGGGGATTGGTTTGTTTGTTTGTCGCCCCCCCCCCCAGCTGCGTTCCTCTTTGCTTACCAATTCCTTTTTTGCAAACTTAGAGAGTTCTTGTCGTAGGAGATAAAAGCAAAGTTAATTTACGAAATCCAAGCGACCACGCGACCACACATAACCGCTAGTATATATCTATGTATATATGTGTGTGTGTACCAGGACTTCTGGTGGTTCTGGAGACCTTTAAGTGGTTTCAAAACTTACTTAGAATAGGGACTTAGAATAATGAACGCCAGGGACTGGGGCCCCAGAGAACATAGAATTGTCCGTGAACTAATTTATAAACGAAATTAGAGTGACGCATGTCCCCTCCTCGATCCCCCCTCTAACGAGGACTTATAATATATTGAGCTGAGGGGCCATCCAAGGGAACTTAGAATATTTCGCCCCCCGCCCCCGCTCCCCATAAGGGGATTACATCATCCACTGTTTCATGTGAACCCTGCCAGTGTGTTTCATTTGACCCCGGCCTTCTCAATTCTTGAACACGACGACAGTGGCGAAATCTTTTTATATTATAGAGACATATATATATTTCTCTATTGTCATTGTAAAACTCACGTCAAGCGATTCCGATATTCCAGGACGTGACTCTACCAAGTTTGACCGAAGTTTCATTTCGGTATTTTTCATATCAAACCGTTATAAAAGTTACTTTTTGCAGACAATCGTGATCTTGTAACTCACGGTGTCTATGCAGGACCTAATGTGAAACCGTCACGAGATTGGTGTAAATTGCCGGCTGCCAGGTGCAGGTTCGTATCGGGAATTGTGGTGCCGAGCACGCAATTATCTTGTTCGCGCGAGACACGCAAATATTAAGCAGTCGCAAGCGGCGGAGCTTTCGCATACCCGTCATAACTTCGCTCTGGCGTTTGGCCTTCTTGCAATTTTCATGCTTGTTAGCTCGTTGGGAAAGCGCTTTCGCGTGTTTCATGTAACACTATGCGACGTACCGAGATCTAGTGTAAAGTTGATAAAAAAAAAAAAATAATAAAAAAAAAATGCGTCTCGAAAAAATGTTAATCTTCATCAAAAGTAATCTTCATTCTATGGTAGGTCGAATCGATCATGCGGATATTTGAGGAAAGCCGATGAGGAATCGTTCGACGAAGAAATGCCTCGGTCTCTGCGGCGCCTTTTCTTCGTTCACTCGTGCAGGAAAAGATCGGCAGGGCATTCGAGATGGGAGAAAGCGAGAGCCGACCGACTGAGGATCTGATTCACGCGATCTCGCCCTTCGGAATTCCCGAATGAGGATACCCCGGCTACCAGACCGAAGACAGAAGGCATGCGATAGGTAAGAGACGGAAGGATGCGCCGAGGCAAGAACGGCTCCGACGACGACGCGACCCTATTAGGGATGAAACAAAAACGGTGAGGACCGTAACGCCCGGCGAAAAAGTTCCGAAGATCCTCTTTAAGGAACTCCCGCTATCCCGGACTGCTCTTTCTTCGGCATACCCCGGTTATAGACTCGAGACATCGCGGGATTCCTGCTCGGGCAACCCGTAAGGCTAACGCTCTGCAAAGTGCCTTCTTCGCTAAAATTTTAGGTCCTTGGTGGTGTAGTTTTGCATTTTATATTTTTATACACCTGACACTAGAATTTAAGTGCGCCGGTTTGTTTTTATGTCACTCATTATTTGAGAGCTATGCACAGTAAAAAAGTGCACTTTCTGCAACTTCTTTTCCACGAAAGACCGCAATTTTTTATTTTCTAATTTCTGAACCGCTACAATCCGGTTTTAGTTTTAGAAATAAAAGTACAAACTGCAATTGTTAATGACGCCGGAAACAAAAGGACATATTTGTATAATGAAACCTGGACAAGCGAGTTTGTCACTTATTTAACAAAATTATTTTTACCAAACTTCGTATTTCGATTTTACGAACTTATTTTTTTTACTGTGCAGTTCCTTTCTCATTTCCTCACGATATATTACAAATCTCATCGAATAGTGCTTCAATAATAGCCGAGCAGAGATGAACCGAGTTGTCGAGAGGGGGACAGCAGGTGTCTTCTTGAGGGAAACGATGGAAGAGAAAGTCGTATTTTTCCATCGGTGGTCCTTAGACTTCTCTTTAGAGCTTGCGAAGAGCTGAGTCTGCTGCGAGATGAATAAAACGGAGAAATGTGGGATGTTGAACCAACTGACCGCAAGCTCAGTCGAACCAGCGGACCAACTTTTCCTAGCGTTCTCCTCGAGATACAATGAGGGTAAAAGTGGTGAATATGGCCCACCTCGATTAACACGTAAATCAATGATATATGGACCGGTCCATATTCCCCACTTTTTCCCGATACCTGTTTTCTGCGCAAAGATCGCGACTTGTTCTGGGTTGAAAATAAATCGCGCGCATTGTATACCTTAACAATGCATAGATGTTCTTCCACGAAACGGTTTTTTTTTTTTTTTTTTTTTACGTAGACGATGCTTGCCTAAGCCGGAGAGTACGAAGTTCTGAAAACACTCGCTTGCAGCTACGCGAAGTACGTATATTCGTTGAAGCGTCCATATCCACCCTCATCCAGCATCCTTTCCTCCTTCTATCCTGTATCTCTATCCGCCTCGGCCACCCTTATTCTTGCCCCTCTTGCTCGCTCTCCTTTTCACCCTCTCTCGGCTAGGGAAGCGGCGAAACTAAGGGGAAATTGACCGGTCAGCCAGGGGTTCTCAATTTCCAGATAACTTTATTTTTAGTTTAAACCGCCGTCGACTGTACCAAATTCCTTAAACAAACTTGCGTAAAATTAAATGTGAATTACAACTGACAAGTGATGGATGTTGCATCAAAATTAACTGTCCTCGCTTGTTATGGTAGTTATCAGCGGGGAAGATGCAAGAATATATGCAAGAAAAATTGATACTCATAAAGTACTTGTACAAGTAGAAACGAAAGCTCAGAAATGATTAACTAAGTGTTTCACGGGGGTTGTATCAGTGGATAGTATGAAGAGCGCAAAATTATTCCGGAAGTTGATGAACATCCGTGCGGTTGTCGTAGACTTCGCGGGAGCGTGACAAACCATGGCCTCCTCTTGCTCTCCCGCTACGCCTTCCCAATTACGGTAATGGACCCCGGGATGCTTTTATCGTGGGTAATGGTAATGTTGGAAGCGCGCGTTTATACTGTACACAAGAGACGGCGGAGTACGTACCCACCACCTGGACCTCCTATGTACACGGTACGGTATGCATACGAGTGTCGTGAGAGCTTATACATGGCTGAAAAAAAATATCATATTTCTTGTGGTCTCTCCCACGCGGCGAAAAATTGAATTATCCTAGCGAAGCTTATGTCGAAAAAATTATTAGTCGTATCGCCCAAAGTTTGTGAACAATCGACCACGTCATTGTGTTTTTGTTATTTTTTGCTCGGCTTTCAGTATTGCTTTGAATAAAATGCCTTTACCTTTCCTACAAATATATACACCGGTAAAATGAAGACCACTCACTAAACAAGCGATAGAATCGCGTATAAAAAAAAAGATACGCTCTCCAAACAGAGAACAAGAGTTATAGATTATTTCGTTTTAGCACATACTCGGCGATATATCTCGACAATGAAGCATGCAAACTCTCCTTGACTTATCGTAGTCCGGAGAGGGGGGAAGATAATTAAAAGGGTTTTTTTTTCCTCTCCGAGGCAACGCCGCCGGCATGTAAATCGTGGACGGCAGTGCGTTGGGGGGTGAATCGGGCACTTTGGCCGTTCCGAGCGAGGGTTGTGGGGGCGCCGGCTTGATCGAAGAGACGGTAGAGCAGTGCTCCTTCCTCTTGCTCGGAGGCAGTGCGAGGGAGAAAGAGGGACACAGGGGAAGAGATGGAATGGGGGATGAACGAAAGAAAGAAAAGTGTGCGAATTTCGAGCGAGTGAGAAAAGGAAGGAGCTCGAAGGTGAGTTTGGGAACGCAATGTCCGGCCTGGTCCAGCAACGGCGGAGATACGAGTATTGATCTAGAAAACGGAGAGACCCTCACCGGCGAAGCCACCACCTCCTTCGCCTCCTTCGCCATCGCCACCGTCCTCTCTTCCTCCTTCGCCGCTGTCCGTTCTACCGTCTCATTCTCGTCGTGCACGAGAACACAACCCCTACGCGATGCCAAGCTCCTGCGGGGTCGCCTGACCGAGGGAGCCGAGCAGGAATGGAGAACCAACAACCCCCGGGCTCCCACCCCGCACACCATGGAAAGGAGTGTAGCAGAGCCTGCCGAGCTAGGGGGATGACCAAAGGTCCACGTAATTTCTGTCCTTTTCTCGCCTTTCTCTCCCTCTTACACTATATATATACTATAATTCCTGCTCGCTGTATCCTTGGAGCTCCACGCACGTTCACTCTCGCTCGCGAGCTCTTTCCTCCACCGACGCGAACGCCACCGACCATCGCTGCCGACCACCTCTTCCTCTGCCATAGCTCTTAGACACTCGACAGTGACTCTCAATCCTTGGGGTCAAATTATCTTCGCTCGAGGGCTTTTAGTAATTAAGGTGAGTATCGTGCCGGTGTGTGGTGATAATTGTGGAAAATAAATTAAAATGCGAATGAGGTATGAAACATTAAGACAATAGTATTGTAATAGAAGGGCAATGAGAAAGAATTGACTATAGTGGTGAAAACAGATGTTCTTTGAGAAGTCTGCATTTTCGACAAGATGGCAATGTCAACCATCTTGTCTGATTTTCCTCTCACCTACGAGATGCCTGGATAAGGCATCTGGTGGAGGGGTTTGGAGATGATGCCGGTCTTTCTCTATATGGTCTTTATTGCGTTATCGTATTAGGGTGAACTCAAGAGGTGATTCCGGCTCTCGAGAGACGGAGGAAGAAAAATGAAGGAAAGTCAAGAACCTACCCCACACACCATCGGTCATCGTTGGAGACGCAGAAGCCGGTGACATTGCGCCTACCCTTCCACCTTATCATCTTCTTCTGCGATCCCTTCCTCACCGCATTCTGACCTGGCGCAAGGAAGCACAGCTTTCGATGTTATTGGGAATTCGTTGGGGGAATCTGGAGCGAGCGATTGATGGAAGAATCATAAGGTCATTATTTCATTAGGCTGATGGATCAAGTAATCTTGAGTGACCCTAAATCAACCGCAGCCCCCTACGGATGTTGTTATTCCGACTCTATGAATGCTCTGTGAATCTTTCCAGAATAAATTCCAACATTCTTTTTTATTATTTAAGCGATTTGAAGATAGAGAGCTGATCAGCTTGTAAAGACGTCTACCCCATTTCAAGAAGACGACCTGTCAATATCAACCTGCAATTCCACAAAGATTGAATATAATCAAGCAAAGAGTTCAACTGCATGTACTCACTGAAATCATAAGTAAGAACATTCCAGTAGTTTTAGAGTCGAGTCGAGTAGGACTTAAATCAACTTACGGCCCCTCCAACGTTCTGATTGTTCTAAGTCTCTCAAGGATCCCAGGACCTAACTATTCCCGTTCCCTCTAAGAGGCCTCGCTCCCCCCGGTCTAAGTCTCTTAAAAGACGTCCGCAGGCCCTGATCATTCTAAGTCCCTCCCGGATCTGCACCGGGGAAACCGACCCGAGCACACTTATCACTTAGAACTCCACCTACTGATCGTTTTACATCAATGGAACATCTTTTCCGCCGAAACTTTTAATCACCGAAACTAACATCAATCAATATCAACCCTATGAGAACAATAAGCCGGGAAGTCCTCGACGTTTTAACCTTGAAGGATTAGCCCCCTAGCGGATTAAGACGGAAAGATTCTTGAAAGAAAATAACCCTCCCGATGAAAAATCATGTTCTCATACCCTACGAAAGATGCGAAACAGAGGCAGTGGGTTCAGCGTCGAAGGGCAATGCCCCGCTGCGGAAGAAAGAGCAAGGAAAGTATATCGAGTATATGAGGAAGAGGTGCGAGTTATACCACAGGGAGTCTGGTGGAAACATATAGCGTGGTACACGGGCGAAGATCAGCCGGAGAGCCAGCACGGCGCCCCAGTCCCCGAGACTTTGACCCACATCATATCGCTCGTTTTTGCTTCGCCTCGCTCTCTCTCTCGCCCACCCCATCGTCTCCATCCACGCTCCTTCGCAGCCCTCCCGAGACTATTATCTTAATCCTATACATCCGCTTTAAGACGTTCTACTTGCTCCACTCGTACCTTCTCACTCCGGCACGCTCGCCGTTCCCACAGACTCGCGAGATCCTTCTTCGGCCTTCGTCCTCTTCCAACTCGGGTCGACTCCGCGCCGAGCAAGGACGCCCGGGCGTTTTCCCTTTCCGAGAGGGTTGCCTCAGGTTCGAGGGCGCGCGCTCTGCGGAAGATCCTTTTGCTTTTCCTCTTGCCTCAACCCGCGATACGACGACTTTCGCCGGGCCAGCAACCCCGCGACCGGAGTTGCGCGACTTTTACGCCCACTCCTCGAGAACCTCCACCTGTATGTGTGTACGACATGTCTGTAGGCGTACTTCGCCGGTTTCTCTACTATCGCCACGCTTTACCGGTAGCCACTTCCTTGTTCTTCCACTTTCACCACCGAGCACTTTCGCAACCACGAATATCGAACCGCCGCGGGGTAAAATGAAATTGTGTGGAAAAACTTGCTGCGACCTCTCCAACTTTTTGCTCGGCAGATCGATGACACTTGCATTCTGTGTTACCTACCAGTGAGGTAAAGAAAATTTAGTGGAAATTCGAGA
Organism: Ichneumon xanthorius; assembly: GCA_917499995.1. NCBI lineage: Eukaryota > Metazoa > Arthropoda > Insecta > Hymenoptera > Ichneumonidae > Ichneumon > Ichneumon xanthorius. The sequence goes on along the minus strand of OU824205.1, from coordinate 9,001,269 downwards.
CTGACCCACCGCTTAAGTGTCTCGAAGCTTTTTTTTTAGGCACTTCAGTATTTTCCAGAACTGTCCTTCAGGACTGCAAGATAGTTCGCGAGTTTAAGACTCACGGAGAAAAAAGATGGTATTTCCTACTATAGCGAATAGTTTCCAGGGGGAACGTCTATATAGATACTTTCTGATAGTATATATTCAATTGATTAAACTATAATTATGGTTGCAAATCATAATTATAATATAATATAATAATAATATATTATTATATATAATATATATATAATATAATTATAGTTAGTTTGTCATTTTTGTAACTATAAAATGTAAACGTTCCGGCTGGAAACTATTTTTTATGGTAAAAAAATCAGTCTTGTTGCTTTTACTATGTAATTTTTTCTCAGTGCATCGGAATGAAGGAATAACAAAATATATTTTTCGAGAATCCTCGTGCGGTTTTTTCGTCAATCTTAGGTACTCCGTTTCGCCCCACTCTATTCAACTGCTACTGGAAATAAACTGCGACAGCTATACCAGGCTTTGCCACATGCGACAGGAAAATACCAGGATGCTGAGAGAGATAAATATCATGGAAGCCCCTCGTTAAATTCACCCGCTTTGACCGACTCTCCTTCGCTGTCTCGGCCATTATTTTTTTTCCTCCTCTTTCTTCTTTCTTTTATCCCGGAAAATCTTCGAATTCTCCTTTCGCCAGGTTCTCACTCACTTATTCTCTCTGGTTCTTTTGTCTTTCTCGAAAACTCCGCTTCCCCGTGCGATCCTTATCGTCTCAGTCGGTGTGTGGATAGCTCGGGAAGAACGGTATAACGCACCGGAGGAATGTCTGGGTGGTCCAAGCTGCGCCTGGACGGTATAATAACAGCTAACCGATCGGCAGCAGGTATCGCGAAAAATGGCTAATTAATTTGACATTTCGAGAGTTCAGATCTCGAACCCGATGTGTGATTACAGTGTAGCTATTTTTTTTTGTTTATTCCACCATAAAAGTCTCCACGACGGGCTCATCGCGATTCGACGACGAAAGTTTCCTGGGCCATTTAACGCACTCGACCTTCAAAGTTTGCGGGTTGCGTCAACGAATGAAATTACCCAGCGTGGACAGTATTTTTTTTTTTTAATACGAAGCTAAACAACATATCTCGATGTGTGTCGACTGTCTAATTTTTATTCGTCGTCCGATATCGGAAATAAAAATTGTAATGGTAAGTAAAAAATATAGTTCAGTTAACCCCGATCTCGACTACTATGTATTTTTAATTTGGCTATTAGGTAGGCAGCGAAAGCGGTGTGCGGTGTGCGTGGATTTATACGTTCGGCGGTATAATAAAAATCGATCTCCAGTTCCACGGCGTAGACTAGTGCGTGTCGCACACGTGAAACGGTCATTAACAGTGTGTAGGAACGACGCATAAATTAAATTAGCATAATTCCAAACCCAAAAGATACAACAAAGTAAAGCCGCTGCAGCATGAGAAACACATCGCCAATAGTCCTATACCGATGTTTCGGTAACTTTAAATGCCGAGAGACGTTCGATGAGTTATTGATGCTTAATCCCTGTGCTCAGTGACCCAACCACATTTTTCTTTATTCCCCTCAACTCTTTCGCCTACAAATTTATTAACACGCATCCCGGAGTTTAGAAACATAATGAGAAGTTGTTCTTCTCACGGTAGTAATTATTCTGTAAGTCAATCGGACTGCAGCGATGATACTAGACTGACTGGATATCGACGGTGATATCACAGGCAAGAGGCAAAAATGGTAGGGTATGTCAATAACGTCAAACGCATTTCGTCACTTGCGGTTTAAACATCTTAGTTTTCAATGCGATTTTCAAACCGGAAGTGACGTTTTCCCGAGATGACGTCACTTCCGGTCGAAAATTGAGATATTCAAACCGGAAGTGACGTTTCCCCCAGATGACGTCACTTCCGGTCGAAAATTGAGATATTCAAACCGGAAGTGACGTTTCCCCCCGATGACGTCACTTCCGGTCGAAAATTGAGATTTTCAAACCGGAAGTTTCCCCTAGATGACGTCTCTTCCGGTCGAAATATGAGATTTCAAAACCGGAAGTGACGTTTCCCCCAGATGACGTCATTTCCTGTCGAAAATGGATATGTTCAAACCGGAAGTGACGTTTCCCCTAGATGACGTCTTTTCCGGTCGAAATATGAGATTTCAAAACCGGAAGTGACGTTTCCCTTAAATGACGTTACTTCCGGTCGAAAAATGAGATTTTAAAACCGGAAAAATCTGATATTTGATCCCCTTTCCAAATGATTATCTAATCGTTCGTCAGATTACTAATTGTACTAATTTGAATTTGTATAATTCGTTAATACATTTAGCTGTAAAAAAAATGTTCATGTTAAAAATTTAACATTTAAGGTCGATCGAGTGAGCGACCATTGGCCGAATGTTGACGTATTTGGATCCGATCGAATTCTTACCATTCCGGCACGAAGTGGGAGCTCGATCGAGCGTATAAATAAATTCACCAAGGTCAATCGTTCTCGTAACCGAGACTGACCGGCGATCAATCGTTCTCCTCTTTCTTATCGCACGGACGAGTAACACGTGCCGCGTGTGTGTTCTTAACACGTTAAAGTAATTGCCACAAATTAATCGAGCGGTGGGGCGCGCTTTATCCTTCGATATATCCTCGCGGTACCGGCACATCGGGGACCTCTTCGGTGTCTCGTGCGGCTCTCGGAGACGCAACGCCGCACACAACCGACATTTTTGCGGTCGCGACGCCAAGAATGCTCGGTTGAGGCGAAACTATACATCGCGTCGGAGTTCCATAGTACACTCGAGCCAGTAGGATCGTCCGAAATTTTGAGTGACTACACAGCTATGAGCCGGGTAAGGGGTCGGCAGACGCCGGCAAAAGTGCAGCCATCATGCCGGCGTGAGATTAAAAATCGTCCAGGAAAGCGAGATCGATTTGGTCGGGCCCGAAGGTGGCGAACGAAGGAGGCGGTAGAAATCGCGGAACAGTCGCAGTACACGTATATAACAGTCTATCTTACACCCCGCCGGCGCACGCACACCAACGCCACGGAATCCCAACGAGGCGCCTAACATAGAAAGTGTTTGTTTTACAGCGGCGATTCGTTCCTCCGGCGAGACGCTCCCCTGCTGCGTGAAATTAGCCCAAGCGTTTTTTTAATTTTTTTAACTTCTTTAAATTTTTTTTTTTTTTTTTTTTATCTTCCGTTTCTGAACGAGCCAAACCGAAGACCATCGATATACGCGAAGTATATATCTCTGTTGCTGGTCGTCTCAATCTCACCGAGCCTCGCTTTATAATCCAATTTCGGGCCGCATTGCCGAAAAGAATCCGCGCTGTGCATCAAAGGCTACGGAGTATCGAAGATGCACCGGTGCATTCGCGTGTTCATCAAGGCACGCACGGTAGTCGCGCAATTAGCGAGGAAAGGAAGTCCAGAATGCGCCCTTGAGGCATTTTTTTCATTTTTTTTTCTCTCCGTTTAAGAGCATTCAGACTCTGATTCCCGGTACAGTTTAACCGCAGGTGCTACAAAGTATCAATTCACTTCGTGCACGCACTCTCTTTCCTTTGCCGCAATATACTTAGGACGTTCGTTTTCATGTTTTTATTCCTCTGTATGAATGCCGAGCCTTGTCCTCAAAAGCCCTTCGCTCGGTGTGCGTTTTCGTTATTTTTTTTTTTTCACATTCCTAATTTAAAAGCGAATCTCGTAATTTTTCCTCCCGGCGACTTTTGCCGCAGCAGTGTCGCGATCATAAAAGTTGCTCGGGGGATTCTTACCGAGGGTACTCATTGTCTGTCCTCTCTGTTTGCTTTATTATTCGTCTCTTTCGGAATAACTCACCGCTGAACGGGCACGAAGATAACGACGTCGAAGGAGACTTGCCTACAGCGTATTTTTTTTTTTTTTTTTTCCAATAATCATTCTACGAACTTCGAGCAATGAAACTTAATTGACTCGCTGGCGCGTTGCGAGAGCTTCAAAGTCCGCCGGTCGGTCTCGTAAAGCCACGAGAAAGGGCTCAAACAACAGTGGCCGATGACCCCAAAAGTCATTTCTTATTCATACAATTTTTTTAACAACTGGTTATTAAATTTCTTCTAGGGGCTTAGAATAGCTCCAGCTACGGTGTTTCGAGCTTCGAAGCTATCATTAAAGACGCTGTGACCTCATGTAGACGACAACGGAGTCAGTCGGAACATACGCATTAAATAATCTGCTGAGATCAACGTAACAGCACGACTATTCACTGCCACGATTTCTGTAGAAATGCAGAAAATGCAGAAATGCAAAAAATAAATAATAATAATATTATTATTTCAATTTTTTTATACAGGTGTACCCTTTTTGTAAGGCAGTTGTGTACAACGAGTGGACATCCTTGTCGATAAGCAACGACTCATCCCAATTCCATCCAGTACGGGCTTCTTATTACAAGACCACAGTTGGTTTTTATTTTTAAGCAAAGATTTTATCAAATTTATTATTATTCAGTTATAGAAAAAAAAGATTCATTTATAATATAATAAACATTGTAACAAATATAGATATACATATACAAATATAATAATATACAAATAATATAATAAACATATTGTAATAAATATAGAGACGAACATGGACCGAGACACACGATATTACATAGATAACCGGAATAGCTCGTTATGACAACTGACAAACGGACAGATTGTCGATCGACCAAATGACAACTCGATCGGACTTTCAGAGAGAACAGACGTTTGGCAGTTCGTGCGCGAGATACTTAGCTGCGATCGTACTAATAATATGCGTGTTATTTATTCCACGAGTACGTAACATTGGCGCCAGAAGTGTTCGACGATTCTACGCGTAGTGTGATAGTGAAAACTAGTGAGAGTGTCAACGATAACAAGAAGTCGAGTGAGTAGAATTCAGTCGTCGGAGAACAAGAGTCAGGAGTCGGACCAATATATATATAAGTATAAAGAAAATATAAATATATGTAACTATAAATGATATTCAAGTAGATAGGGTTTTTTTTGCCGCTTATTAAGGTCGAAGATATAACTTCCGGTAAAGCATACACAGCCGCACGGTAACCCACGGTTGAGCTTAGTCGAACCGCCCCTCCACTCTACATCCATTCGGTGTCTTTATCTACCCTTTATCTCGGATTGCCTCTACCTCCGTTTCGCCATTTCCGCGCAACACTTCGATGTTTGCCGACCTCAGCTCGTTTTGCTAATGCGCTAACGACCGCGAGTCCCTCGCGGCTTCTAGCACTCGAGCAAGTAGTATCTTCCGCTTCGGTGTTGTACCTAAACCGTGTCAGCCGACAGAGAGAGAGAGAGAGGGAGAAAGAGAGAGAACCAGCGCGATTACAAGTTTAAGGTAGCCGCGCGCCATCAGGAGCGGCACCGGACGCGCGGCGCGCTCCCCCTTCGACTCTCTCGTAAAATTATCAGCAATAAAATTGTGATTTACGTCCGGGTTCTTGGAAAGCGGACCGGTCAAACGCTCATCGGCGACTCCAGGGCATAGCGAACCTAAGACGACTAGGTGCTCTCCGTCGACTGACCTTTTAGCAATAATTATTATTTTCGCGAAATATACCGACGGCCATTTTGCAAAGAACTCGCGCGCCTCCTCGACGCTCCGAGCTCGTCTCGAGCTTCAGAAAACTCGATATTCATTCTTCTTTGTTTTTGGCGCTACTGGCGATGGAATTTTCTAAGCGACACTTAGAAAATGATACAGTAAAAAGTACCGGCCTAAGAACTGTTACCGTAGCTCGTGGTAGTTCGGAACTAGGACGCCTCCTACGGCAGAATCTCCCAGATTTTAGATAGATAGATAGATAGATAGATAGAACTTTATTTAGTACTGGGATAAATCGCCTAAGTACCATTTCAATACAGGCGGTAATAGTGAATGCTGAACAAACTTAAAACTAAAGTTTAAAGAAGGAGTACAGAATTAGCAGAACAAGTAATTACGAATATAGAATAAGCAGATCGAGTAATATGCAGTATACTTAACATGTGCGATAGTCGGGACGAGATAAGCTTAGCTTAGACCCCCGATTTTCCGAGAATTTTTGCCATAATAGCTAAGGAAAAAGTGACGTCCTAGTTCGTCTAGAAGTTTACACGTCCCATGTGCTATGGTAACATCGCTCAAACGATATAGTCATTAATTAATTTATTTATTTATTTATTTATTTATTTATTTATTTATTTATTTATTATACGAACACTGAGAAAAAAATCGATTGAGTCACCAAAATGAGCGCTTACGGGTGGTGAAACAAATTTTTGGTTAATTGACTGAAATAATTGTCGTTCTAAGTAAAGAAACATTGAATTGGACGGTCTGTTGGTTGGATTAACGAGGTATTTCTTTCGATCAATCAAACATCGCCACCCATAAGCGCACCTTTCGTTCACTCAATTCATTTTTTTCTCTGTGAGTATACGGGCCGTAGCCCTTTTTACAAGGTTTATACATTTACGAGGTTTCCGATGTATGAGATTACTACAGGTTGCATAGGTGGCAAGATATCTTGGACGCAGAAGGAGTGCAGTTCTGAAAATCGTGCGGGAAATACCAAAAATTTGGTTGATGTCTATAAACTCGTTAGCCAACCGTATTAATCGGGGAATTAAACTGTTGTGCTCGTAACTCCTGAGACAAATATATTTACTAAAACCTTCTCTCAGTGCAATCTTCTAAAAAATAAAAACAAGAGCGATACTTCAGAAAAGAAAAAGGTCGAACAAAATCATCAAAAAGTTCAACTGGAGTTTATGTGGGTATAAAATGAAAAGTTTCATACTTCCACGTAATCTGTTATGCCAGGATCGCAGAGATGACCTTCCACTTCTTCAAAAAAAATCCCAATCACAAAAAAATTATAGTTTTTTTTTCAACGTAGCAGAAACCTCTCTTAAAACTAATAAGATCGAATAGTTTTTTTTTTTTTTGTTCAAGGACATTCTTAACAAAATGTGTCTCGCAAGTTTCGTATTAACGTGTCCCGTGTCTGCGTAACTCGGTAGCGGAAGATTGAAAAAAACGCTCTATCTCGAAACTACAAGGTTGGGTGGTGCGCGCGTGGAAGATGTTTGAGGGAACGCGACCTCAGGGAGGAAGCGTTGAAATAGGGAGTGGCTATAGCGGTCGGCAGAGGGTGAATTTTTTTCGATTTCGTTGGCCCCACGACGACACGACGAAGATCCTCTCCTTCGCGTCTCAAGAGCGGGCTATATAGGTGGGGGAGGGCCGAAAGCGCTCTTGAGACACGTATAGGACGTAAACGCAAAGTAGAACGCACGACACCCGTGAGTAGTCGTAAAACGAAACTGTAAAACTGAGAAGGCCGGTGTGGGAGAGCACCTCCGGGCACTCGCTACATCCAAGGTCTACGTACCAATTTTCTACGCAACTTCGGCCTCTCCGGGTTACTAAACAGCCCCGCTCGACAGGAAGTGTTTCACGCGCTGGATTGAAACTATTTCGTTTCGTCGCTGGTGTCCAAAGCCTTCTTTTATATATAAACTTGGAGCGTCAAGGCGATTCGTAATTTTTTGTTAATGGTAAACACTAAAAACAATATTTTCATAGGGGATGAATTTTTTTTTGTGAAATTATAAATTCATTAACTTTACCATCCATTTCTATAAATTTCTATAAATACTACTGGAGTCCCGTCGGCATTTTTTTCCCAAACTAAAACCACATCCGGTTCTACAAATTTCTATAAGTACTAGTTAACTCCCATCGCCATTATTTTTTTTCCACATCGAAACCACACCCGTTAAAATTTCGATATAAAGCTTACAGATCGTACAGTCATATAGTGAGAATCGATGCAAAAGAAGTTACGCTCGCAATGTGTTTATCATTATTAAGAAAGAATTTATTCGCGGTGCAGTACTAGAAATACCGCGATTTCCGGTTACCGGCACATCCTTCGTCGGCCATCGCCACCTTCCCTCTTTGTTTTTCTATTTTACCTCTCGCGACCTACACTCCCGTTATTTCTGCTAGAAAATTCAATCTAGCAAAGTTTTATGTCCCCCGAGCGTGTTGAAGTGGAAAGAGAATATTAGAAACAGAACGCATTTTATTATGGCGGTTTATGACTGGAAGCGCGCACGCCTGTACCACCCAACGTTATATAGTACGTGTACCGCGTGCTGGAGAACTCGCGGCACAACACGTAAGCAATTTTGTCCAACACCCCGTCGCTGTTCTCGCGAGAGCACTTTACTTCGTTTCGGATTCCTCGATTTTCTGAGAACCAGTCCAGCTCACCGTCGAAAAGCATATTCGTTCCACTATTTTAGATAATTATGTATCCCTCGAGCAATCATCTCTTGCCGCTAGATTTATTGCCTCTTTCACCCTTGCTCGATTATGAAAAGATAATCATTTTTGTTTAGAAATCTCCTGGAATTCACGAATTAACGATTTTATTGAAATTATCGAACGAAGAGCACTAATCATATTTTTTTATCGCGGTGATTGGCAGGTTTTTTTTTTAAGCGGACCTGAAATTGCAGAGATGTTGCCGATATGTTACCGGGTTTGGGTTCAAGTACGAATCTGCTCGAAAAATAAGCATACGGTCGGAAAGAGAAGAAAATTCTCAGTGGTCGGTAACTTGCCACTGAGATGCTGCATTTATCGTTTACTGGTTTCAGAAAAGTAATAAGTTCTGTTTCCATCGGTTGACAATTTATCCTCGTTGAGTTTACGGCACGGTCGATCGTAAAAATTGCATCCGAGCATCGTTTTCGGAATTTAAAAAAAGATGACGTTGGAAGCCGAAGCTACAATCATTACTATCGTAACTTTACGAAGAGTACTGTGCAGAGAACAGCACTTGAAAAATACCAAGAATCTCACATTATCATTTTTGACACCTAAATAAAGTAATTGCCATGGAGCAATTATGTACGAACAACTTTCATCAGGGTGCATAAATGTGTGAATTTTTTTTCAGAATTTTTTTTATTGAAGTTGAAGATTTAAGAAATAATTTCATGAAAGCGGCAAATATCGTAGATTGAGAATTAAAGAATTAAAAACAAAAAAAAATCAATTTCGAATGAATAATTATCCCTGACATCGAGAATTGATATTGAATTTTAATGATTATGGGTGAGAACCCATCGCTGTTGGGATATTCAAGGAAGCAAGGACAAAAAGATCATCGCTAATGATTGAAATATACCAAAAATTTATTTACATAAAAACGTGAAATATGATGTACCCATAGTATAAATCAACTGCTGCGCATTTGTCTCCGATGTTCTTATATACCCCGAAAGAATCGTCGTCGACTCTCGAAAAAACAGGAACGGTATTGTCACAATTCTAAATTCGACTCACACAAGTTCGATAAGCTGAATATAAATTCGCAAGAATCTATTTCTACTCTATCAAAGTATATTGGATTATTCTGCGGGCAGAGAAAAATTCGTACAAGCTGAATGTACGAAAACATTTGTTTGCTTAGGGTATTATAAATGAAAGCACATGGGACGTGTTTGTTTGTTTTTTTTTTTTTTTACTTTTGTTTTTAGTAAATCGAAAAATCATTTCGAATCGTGAAAACTACGGCTGGCGAGACCGCAGTTTGAAACTCGAATACACAAATAATATAATTTCAAGTAAAATTCATTCTTCGCTACTATTCATAAATAGTGTGTTTATATTAATCCATCGCAATATCTTCAATAGTAATTTTTTTTCTGTTTTTCTTCGTAGTACCATTCGTTACAATATTTACATAAACATACGTACAACTTAGGAGATTAAGGGTTTTTTTTAAAAGTAAAATAGCATAATAAAAATATGTCGTTTACTATTCGTTTTAATTAGAATTTCGATTACTGCGTCTTGACCAATTGCACTAAATATTCGCTCTATTCGACGGAGCAAACTTGAATTTATGAATTTCCTAAATTTTTCTTGCAATTTTTCTCAACATCTTTTTAATTTTTTTTCGTCCAAGACAGAAACATTTTCCAAGTTTTATCCAATTTTTTCTTTCGTTTCATGAATTTCGTTATCGTGTTTAATATTTTTTTTTTTGTTTTTTCGATCGATCATCGATTTGGCAGTACTTTACACTAATATATTCGCGTTAGTGTAACAAACATCTATGAAAAATCGTTTCTTCGAAATATCGCCGATAAATTGCCAAGAGATTATATTATTCAACATGCGGCAATAAGATCAGAATTGAAAACTATCTACTTACAAAGGGGATTGACGCGATTACGGGTTGTCTACCATAAATACAGTTACAAAAATTCGTCGTCACATCGTGTCCGCATGTGTGTGTGCGCGCGCGGCTTTACGGTGAAAAGTACATCTCGATATCAAATTTGCGTTACAAAGTTACTCGTAAAAATTCGTTTACGTTTGACGATTTTTAATTATTGGCTTACGTTGACTTTCAAAAGATGTCGTTGCGCTTGGATACATCGCAGTGCTTGAAGACACATATTTCCTTCTGGCACAATTACGAGTACGATAAAAGAAGAAAAAATAATCGAATTGCAAGCATCGATTGAAATTCGACAAAAACCATCGTAAGGTATAAATCGATTTTGGAAAAATTTCATTGAACAAAAAACGAAAAAGAAAGTACAATAGCCTTGTCACCCCCAACACGAAGAAGCCTTTGAGAATGAGTCGTCGTCATCCTGTTTCGGCTTTTCGTCGCGATAACACGTAAACACGCCAACACAGTACCGCAATGAATGACGATAGAGACGTACACACATAGGTACGAGAGAAATATTTCCGATAAGAAAATTTCTCTTTTACATCGATATAGGTACTCGATTATCCTTAGTCGGCTTAAATGCTTAAAAGTTACGTTTGTTTTTTTTCCACATTTCCCCATAAATGTATATCGTTATCAAAAAATGGCATTAACGAGATCTCAGTTATGAAAGATTGGTGCGGGTTTGCGATACGGGAAGATTCGCGTCGTCACGCGAATCCACAGACGATTGAAGACGATTAAAGAGAAAGAAAAAAATTAAATCAGGAAAAATTAGATCACACATTGAGGTCCACGGTATATGTATGTAAATTCTATTATCGAGCTCCGTTTCGTCGAGCATTAACCTGTACGATATACCTATACATACGATATTACGTTAATTACGGGCAGAGGGGCGATGGGGCCGTATATATGTATACGTATACTCATATAAATCGATATACATATAAATGCATTTCATTATTTCAATTATTCGTAAGTAGACGTCACAGTGTAAATGTTCGTATATAAAGCACCTTGATTACAAAATTTGTTATTTTTTTTATTTTCTTTTTTTTTAATGCGTTGAAAAATATGCAAAACGTAGCAGGCCTAATGTTCACTCGTCAGCGACCACTGTATACTCGATTACCGAAGTTTACTTTTTTTTCATTCTGTTATTTTGTTTTTTTTTTCTTTCGGAACTTGTGCACATCGTACTGGAATTTCTACATCGAGCAAATGTGCGCTTCGTTCTTCTGATAAGTATCGTTTATCTTTTTGTTTTGTTTTTTTTTTTTGAGTAACTGGCATTTCGCCACGATAAGTTTCATTACATAAGCTGGCTTACGAATTATATATCACATCCTTAACATGTGCGGCAGTAGTACTTAGAAGCTACAATTTCTTTTTTTTTTCATTCATCCCCACGCTGGGTAGAGAATCTCATTCTCCCCGATTTCGCGTGTCTCTCATTTACTAGAACTACGTATTTTTTTTAATTATTATTTTTTGTTTTTGTTTTCACCTGTATCGTTCGCAGCGCTGTCGTTCGGTGTCTCGCACCGCTTTTTTCCCCCTCTATTCGACAATAATATTCGTACAATTGACAAACACAAACGAGTAGCGAAAATAATACCGCAAATCGCTTGCGGTAAATAACAATACGCAAAGATTTTTTCAGAGACTACGGCAGCGAAATCAGGTAACATCGCGGTTTCGTCGTGCCGGTCGGACAACGGTTACGGATGCGGTACTGATACCGTATCCGAGCCGAAGCCGAAAAAACACAAAAATAAATGTTTTTGTTTCTTAAAGTACGATACACTCTCGGGAATCGTGCGGATTTTTGTCTTATAATCGGCTTGCGAAACTCAATAAAAAAAATCTTCACTGTCATCCACGATATTGTTTCGTAAGTTAAAAAATCGAAGGGACTCAACATTTTTCACCACGATAATCAAGTAGGATCTAATTTGCCCTTATGGGCGTTAAATAAATGTGATCGAAGCCAGGACAGCAAGTTTCAACGTCGAATGAAAATAAAAATAATATTAATAACAGCGTGAGATGCGAGATCGAAGAGAGTCGATCTCCGATGTCCCTTCGCTATTTCCACCATCCGCAGAAGCAGCAGTACCATCGCCTCTCGCTGTGAGGCTGTATTATCTGCTACTGTCAGTGCATCGCTCTCGTCGTCAAGTGCGTAGTTTCCGCTCTCTTCGGCGGCGGCGGCGGAGGTCTTCGTTTGCTCGCGATCGCGTCGGCGATGTTTATACTGCAATTTTCATCGGCGAATCTGACAGTGTTCTGTCGTGCCGGGCTTGTCGCGTACTCGACCGGTGCGTTCGGATCCGTAGCGTAAACGTTCTCGTAAAGATTATCGCTACCGTAGTGCTCCTGCACCCAATTCGACACGTTAGTTTCCCTGTAGTCGGCGATCGCCGGCGGTGGATCACGGAAACCCAACACTTCGTGAGGGGTCGTTGTCGAGTCGAGCTTGCACTTCTGGGCGACCTGCCATTTCTTCCTCATGACTCGCTGAAGATCCTTGAGAAAATCACCGGGCGGCGCTTGATCGGAAGCTGCCAATTTCTTGGGCGAGGTGAGCCTCGTGCTGTCCGATCTTCTCGGCGGCATCGGCTTTCGTTGGGGCAGCGCGGGACTGCCGGGCTCTTGCTGAGGCGGCAGATTGAACGATATTTTCTTTCCCGTTCCCGTTTTCGTTTTCGGGGAAATCGGAGGCTCCTGGATCGTCACTCTTCTCTGTGGCTGAGGACTCGATGCGGCTTTCAGCTCGGCGAGATACGGAGGAGTCGCGTAGTGTCCCGAATTTTGTTTCAGGGCGCTTCTCCTCACAGTGTCCATGTTCGGATTGGCCCGTATCGACTGACTTCCGTATATCGGCTCGGCTTTGGAGTTCTGCCGCGCGAGCTGGACGTTGCAGTTCTGTTGCAGCTGCGCTTGAATCTGCTGCTGCTGGAGCTGCGTGCCGTAAGCTGGCGGTGGAACGAAAGGTGGAGGCGATACGAAACTCGGCGAGCTCGGCGCATAAGTCGGCGTACTCGCGTTCGAGCCTGGATAAGAGTTGTGCGGCGACGATGAGTTTCTCATGTTGTTCGTGTATATCTGATGATTGTTCGATATCGACGAATTGGAGTTTTGATTACCATTCGTCGCGTATATTTGATGGTTCATGGTTTTGATTGGTGTGTGAGTCGGCGTGCTGTCCGGTGACATTGAGCTTGTTGGCGTCGATTGCTTAGGCCTCGCGCGTCTTATCGTACCAGTTTCGCCGACCAGCGGACTCGGGGGTGGAGGTAAAGAGGCGAGACTCAGACATGAACCGGTCAGATCTGGAGTGTTGCACATCGACAACTCGCCTGGAGCTGGCGGCGGCGGAAGGGAATCCAACGATAGATTCGACCTGAACATCTCCGGGGGAGGGGGTGGAAGGGGCTCGCCGTCGGACTCGGTCTCCTCCGATACTCGTGGCGGCGATGGTGGCGGTGGCAGTGAGGTAATCGAGTCCATCTGCAAAAAAAAAAAAATTAATATCATTTATATTATAAAAAATTTACAGGCGAACTTTAATATCGTTTAGTATAATATTAAAATTAAAATAGTAAAAATGAGTATTCTTTTGTATTTTCAAACGCGATTATTTTCTTTTACTTTTATCGAAGCTTCCTTTATGAGAAGCCAAATAATCAAGCAAACTGATTGTTCATAGAAGTTTTTTTACACAAAAGTACATTAGATGAGAAAGCTTTGTGGAAATCTCGATTTTCACATTCTTTTTTTACTACCCAGAGCCGAATTTCATTGTCGTTTTATATTTTCAGTTCAAAGTTTACGGGTCGTGGAATTTATAATCTCGCTTTACTGACCATGCACGTTTGTATCGGGCTCGTCGGTGTCTTTGACTCCTGGCTCTCGGTCCTGCTGTATCCCATCGGGCTGACTCTTTCCCTGACCGGTGTGCCGGGCGACGGGCTGACGGGCGTGGCGTTGCCGGATCTGTGATGTCTCTTCAGCGTCCCCGAGCTGTCGGAGTCGGTGCCGCTTCTCCGACGACTGTGTCTTCTCGTGAGCGTGCCGGAACCCGAGCTGGTCGGGCTTGGACAAGAGTCGGGCTCGTCGCGAACCGTCTCGCCGACCTCCTTCAATTGTCTCGTTATCGAGGTCAGAGGTAATTTCGGATTCATCGAGGGCTTGCGCTTTATCGTGCCGGTGGGAAATTCACCGCACTCGAAGGCGACCTCGCAACTGCTCGGCGCACCGTCCGACAAGCATCCACTCGAGCTCGAACTGCTGGCCCTGCTCAGTCTCCCGTCGTTGTTGTAGCTTTGTCGTTGATCCGAATTGTAACTTTGCCTCTGATTTTCGTACTGCTGTCTCGTATTGTTGTCCGTGCCGTTGTTGTGCCTGTTCATTTCCGCGAATTGTCGAGCATTGTCGTTCGTCGTGTTGTACTGTGTCTGCGACGATGGTGGCACGGCGATCGAGCTCACCGAGCACGATCTCGCGTGCGCCAAGAGATCCAGATCCTCCTGAGCGAGTTCGTCGACGAGAGTACGATAATTTTCCATCAATTGCCTGCCGTACTTCGCGACTCTTATACCCGTCATCCATCTCTCGAGCACGCTGTTGTCCTCCGCGCAGAGGAATTTTATGTACTTCGTTGACTTTGGCTGTTGCAGTCGGGGATGCTTGACGGCGAAGCAGAAGTCCGACGGCGCTTTGTATTTCTTCTTCCAGCCTACGCCGTAGTAGACCTGATTCACGTCGAATGTGGCGAGACAAACGAGATCGCGGGCCGTTCGGGCTTTCTCCTTTGGCCAATAATAGAGTCCCGATGCACGAAGTATGAAGTGATACTTCTTCCAACCCTTCTTGCCGTCCGACTTTAAGTAGAGCGGACCCTCGACCTGGAAAAGCAAAACGAAATATTAGATTAAAAAAAGAGAAACAAAAATAAGGGAAAGAGAGATTACGTGAAACATTGCGGCAGGATATGAGTCAGCGAGCCAGCTCGTTGGGGTAAAATCTTTTCTGGCACTTGTCCCACAGCGCCAGTTTCGTTCGGGCTTGTTGCTAAGCGCGAAGCACGTAAACTTTAACACCGCGCTACATTCTTTTTTTCGTATCGGCATTTTTTTTTCTCCTTACCTCTGGCACGCTGACGTTACTGCTGGAGAAAAATTCCTCGAGAAGTATGTTTCTGGAGTGATCGTCGTATTCGGTGTTGGTTCGGTCTGTCGGACCGAGAAGATATCTCTCCGGTGTGAGGAATAGTTGTGTCTTGTCTGGCCTCTCGACGAAGAGCAATTTATTCTTCGAGTCCCTCGTCCACAACAGAAGATTCTCCACCAAGAGCTCGTGGTCCTCGTACACCCTCTCTGCGTAACAATCGGGATTTGAGTTTGCTATGTTTTATTTCTCGGTGGGAAAAACCAAATGGGGAAGAGCAAGAAAAATCGATGGAAGGGCTTTATCGTCTTTTTCGTTCATACTGTTCAAATGTTATCCATCCGTCAGTCGTCAGAAAAGATTTTTCTGCCTTATTCCGTGATTTTTTTTTCCAATTTGCGAAAAGCAAATTTAATACCACTAGTATTTGTGATCGAGACAGACCCGGCTCAGTAAAATGCTTAATTAACTTGAATTAAACATTTTTATTATTACATTTTACTTAAAGTTGAATTAAACTAAATTTTTTTTTTTTGAGAAAGATCGGATCGGATATCGATATTTTTTTTAAGTGGACAAATAAACTTACCCATGAAGAGATCAGGCAGATGCTCGACGACGGCCCACTTGGGATCCATGGCGACGTGATTTTTGTCAGCGAGTAGCCGGCAAACGTGGGCGACGCTCATGCCCTCGTCGACGAGGAGACTCTTGCCACTGCCATCGAGGGTGAACGCCTTGATGAACAGCTTCTGTACGCTAGCCTCGCGCATCTTTTCCAAAGCCAATCGTATCTTTTCGGCCTTTGCTCTGCTGGCAGCGTCTGTCGATAGAAATTTCGTTAGCAATGAACAATGAGTAAGTAAGTTAATAAATTCTTCGAATTGCAATTCATTTCTGGAACTAATTATATTTTGATATTATCTTTATAATATGGTATCGACGGATATGGTGGCTCGTGCGCTCGCAGCATCTGTGTAAGTGTTTGTGAGTATCTTTAAGTATCTGTAAGTATCCGTGAGTACCCGTGAGTATCTGTGAATAACTGTGAGTATTCGTGTGAGTATTCGTGTGAGTATTCGTGTGAGTATTCGTGTGAGTATTCGTGTGAGTATTCGTGTGAGTATTCGTGTGAGTATTCGTGTGAGTATTCGTGTGAGTATTCGTGTGAGTATTCGTGTGAGTATTCGTGTGAGTATTCGTGTGAGTATTCGTGTGAGTATTCGTGTGAGTATTCGTGTGAGTATTCGTGCGAGTATTCGTGTGAGTATTCGTGTGAGTGTTCGTGTGAGTATCGGTGCGTGTTAAATTGAACTTTATCATTGGGTAGATTATATCAGAAAAAGTAAACGAAAATGTACCCATGAGTTGATGTGATTGCTGTTGAGGGACTGTGTGCATGGCGGTCTGAGGTGGTTTGTGTCCTGAACCACTACTACTTGCCGAACTCTCGCTCGACAGCATCGACACCGTGTCCGAGAAGGCACTGTCGTTATCGGGGCTGTCCGTTCGCATACCTGGAACAAAATCAATGGTAAAAATAATGGTAAAAATAATATTAAAAAAATTCCCAGCGCCCCATAATAATAAAAAATAAATATGTGATGAGTTATTGGGACGAGTAGTTACAGATCGTGAAAAAAATTTCGAGAGCTCAAGAGTTTTATAATTTACTTAATTTTTTTTCTTCGATTTTCACCACCGAGGAACCCTCGATAACCTTTTCCTTAAACTTACCCCCATCATTTTTTCCAATGTCCGTGCTATCTCCGGCTGTGATTCTCGCGCTATTCGGCCTTCCCGATCTCTGCGAATCCGGCGCCGGACCGGTGGAAGCGATGTCACCGTCGCAGCGTCTTTCCAGAGCGCAGAGCTCACCGAGTATCGCATCGAGGTCGACATCCTGAGAATCTGTAACAGTAAACAAAACAAAATCATAATTAAATAAATTCACTTTTAGGAAAAGTATTTTTTTTTTCTTAAAAAAAAAACGAATTAGCAAGATCTTGACCGACGTCCGTTCGAAAGTATCCAGAGGAATGGAATGCTGATATTATATGGGGTATTTGCCTACCCGCCTACTCAGTCGGCAAGACTTATTACCGCAGTTTCTTTCCCTCTCTCCTCGAGAGCAAACCAGTTTTACGCTAATTGCCTCGACATTTCTACCGGGCTCGCGTTCGCGGGGGGATGATGCGGCTGCTGGGTCCAGCAGCTGGGGCTGGCCTGCACGGTCGAGCCCAACGTGCGAGAGACCCGAGAGTCCAGCTCTCTCTCACTCGGGGCAGAGCGGATAACGACCCACTCAACGGTGCACAGCGAGCCGGTAACCGACCTCGCACAACTCTCCTTCTCGATGGTTTCTCGCTGCTCACCGACCAGCGAGCACGCAGGCCATAACCGCGGAGAGAATCTTCTCGAGAACTCTCGCGAAACAGCGAGAACACTTGCTGAACTCTCGCGAACGCTCCGAATTCACCGATGAAAATTCCCCGGGCCGAGATCATTATTATTTATGTATTACGTAGTTCCGAAAACCCTTCGAAGTCTGAAATTCATTTCCGGTTGAAAAAATAATTAAAAACAATATTGGCCAGCATTTTTTGGAATCTGGAGTTTGAGATTGAAGATGTGGATATAATTCGTATTTCAACAACTTCGCAAACATGGTGCACTGAAAATTGTATGGTTGAGAAAGAATTATTTTATTTTTTATTTAAGACAGCAGTAAAAAAGGTGAAAATCGTGAAAAACAAATGTAACTACAATAAAGCTTCCTCCATGAGAAAGCTGTTCATACTGAAAATGTTCATTTATGGAAGATCAAATGCTGAACCTGAAGACTTCTTTATCGTTACAAAAAAGGAATGAAAGGAAGGAAGGTATTAACCCAAGAAAATAAATAATTCTCATGTTTGGATCTTCGTAAAAAATTAAAAACGTTCTAGTAGTTTCCAACGTAACACAATTCCGAGATTCTTAATACCCGGAAGATCTTCGTAAACACTGCGCCGTTTCCGTGCCCGGAAATATTCTCGAGCCGGCGATAAAATTGCGAATGGCGCCTAACGTAGCGTTAATTATAAGAATTTTCTTTACATTTTCCTTCCGAGGCCTCGAAGCCTCCGACCATCGGGCAGGCACGGTGGAATAACACTTCTCCGCGTACTAATAAGCACTTCGCCCGTTGCCCTTAAGATTGATAGGTATCCCCGTGTTCTGCCTTATCCTCAAGCTCCACTTTGCATCTCGTTAAAGTTACCCCACGCGGAGAGAAAGAGAGACCCCTGTTTAGCCCGCAACGGTACCGCTGACTCTCGGGGGAAGCGACGCTGCACGCTGTTTACCGGAAGTCAGCTTAAATATTGAAATTTGAAATTACGAAAAAGTAACAACTTTAACTACGTATCGCCCGGCCTCGCTGCTCCCGCACGATATGGATAGTTATCATGGCGAGCCGTACGCTCTCTTCATCTGTACGTATTTATCTGTGTGCGAAACGTGCGGAACACGGAGACCCGGCACTCGTTACGGTAATCAACGAAATTAACTTTATAAACGCCTCGCTCGCCGGTGTTACACCGGAGTTTGCATCAGTGTACGAATTTGCAAACGACTGCCGGCTCTGTTTCTCTCGTCGTCCCTACGTTGCAATTAATACTAATTGCGTTTAACAAAAATTACCCGCGATACTCTGATAGCCGCGTTACCGGGAAAAATTTGTATCAACGCTGAATCACGGCTCGATGCTGCCTCGCGGAATACACAACGCAGCGAGTTTCGCATCGCTACGTTACGTATGCTCGAATCTGCTTGCGCAATGTTTCTTTTTTTTGCATTCTTCTTCGTGGAAATGTACATCGGTGAGGCAAGCTTGAGACGTGCGAAAAGAGATTTTTTATTGAATAAAAGAAGGGTTAAACGATCTAGCAAATCACACGCCATCTTCGAAGTGTCAGCAATTGCGTTTGAATTTTTTTTTCTTCTCTATTGAAATTTCCACCGGTGAGGGAAGCTTGAGACGTGCGAAAAGAGATTTTTTTTGTGCGAAAAGATATTTTTTTTGTGCGAAAAGATATTTTTTTTGTGCGAAAAGAGATTTTTTTTGTGCGAAAAGAGATTTTTTTTTGTGCGAAAAGATATTTTTTTTTTGCGAAGAGAAATTTTTTTATTAAATGAAAAAATGGTCGAACGATCCACCAAATCGCACGCCATCCTCGAAGTGTCAGTACGCGCGTTTGAATTTTTTTCATTTTTTTCCAAGATATTCTTGCTTGCATCGAAGAAGGTGCACTCGCTTCGATGCCGTTTCGTCCGGCGTATCCAATAATGAGTTTGCGGATAAATCATCAAGGAGCGAAACCATGTGCATAAACAAGTGAGCGGACATTCGTCCGGGTCTCGGCTTTCCCTCGACGTATGTAACGTACGCCCGTTATAACAAATGATGTATATTCAGCGCGGAGGATATTCGGATTTATCTTGTCTTCCTCGACGAGCGACCGGCAACGACCGGGCTGAACACGAGTAGCGAAATGAGCTCGCGGGTACGTGGAGCGAAGGCGTTAAATTCCTATACGAGTTGGACGGTGGACGGTGCTTAGTTGCACGGGTATTAGGGCGTAAAGTGTGGGCTCCGGTAGCTTCACCAGTATGCCAACGAGTTGCTTCCACTTTACTTCACCATATACATCTACGTCCCGGTAACTCGCTTAATGCTCGTAGAACAGAACTCCAGGGTGGGCTCGAGCAAACGTGAACAAACTCGGGGACTTATCTTTCCGTAAATATATACGTGCAAAAAAAAAGAAAAAAAAAGTATATTTTATAAACATCTCTCATGGCATAACCGTATAAGTTGTTACACTGTTGTTCTAAGGGTGTGACATATACACATATGTGTCCTCATATCAGTTATTATACAGTTTTGAAAAATGTTCCCTTAAATTTCGGTGTATAAAAGATCCTCACAGCAGCCAGGTCTTACAAATTGTGGAATACGATGGCCACAAACCTATATATTCGATTCAAAATAGTTGCATATGGTCAATAATAGCTTGTAAAATCCATTTCAATGAATGTATATTACATATATTTTGAGTTCTCGAACTGTACCCTACGCATATATCTATACATATATATATGTGTGTGTGCGTGCGTGTGTGTATGTGTTATATACGATTGCACGTAGCAAATTTCGTGGTACGTACGTGGTTGCACATATTCCATGAATTATTTAACTCAAGCTGCGTCGTGCATTGCGCGACGATTTTCGCGCGTTCGCGATTATAATTCAAATAAACTATTTACGAACTGAAATTTCCAGTACGATGGGCTTTCGAGTGTAACTTAGTTTGGGGGAATTTCCGTGATTCGACGTTGCTTGCCGACGCGTTTAATCGGATAGCCGGAATTATCGGATCAACGCGATAGTTTCCGCATACAGGGCGGAAATGGAAAACAGCGAGCGGACTTGACTCGAGGGAAATCGAATGATCGACTGAACAGAGGGATCCGACGAGCCGCCGGAGCTGCTATCGTGGAGGGTAAATATTTGAAAGCTTCTTTTTTTTTTTTTTGCGACACAAAGAATTTTTGTGTCTCGATACGAGATATATAGAGCAGAGCATGCAGCGCGATTGCGGGAAGGAGCGACAGTGAGAATGTGTGCGATGACGGTTGGAGGATGGAATGCGAGATAACTGAGAGAATTGTCAGCGGTGACGTGACGTTTCTGTGGCACGTCAATTGACGAGTTTCCTCGAGTGAAATTTATGTCCCGGCGACCAAGTGACGTATCTTGGGCGCAAAGCCGAATCTACGAAAAAACGTTTTTTTATGACAACTGACCAACAGAAACGTCACACCTTTGAGAACAATTTTTACAAATGTTACCAAATTTTTGTAGATTTTTATAAACTCCAAATTTAAACTCCGATCCATGAAATTAAATTCAATTAATTTCATCAATAAAATGTTAATTTTTAAAAAAACTATTTTAGTGGTTTAGTAATAAAATAAAAACAATGGGCTTAGAAATTAAAAAGGAAGTTTGCTAATTTTGATTTTTTAGTTTACAGACAGTCGCACTTCAAAGGTAACGGATAGACAAGTGTTCACATTTGCATACAAGTAAAACTTTTTGATAAACCATAACGACAACTGAACACATATTCTTTAGCAAAAACAAAAAAAAAAAAATCCGTCGATAAAAAGGGATTAGTTACTCAAGTCTTCAACAGAGTTTATCGGTTCGAAAAGCACAAAACCATAAAAAAAACTGATCGTAACTTCTTGTCACGAACACCTGCGACTGCAATAAAAATGCAAAGAAAAATAACCGGTAGGGTGCACGAGGCGTCGTAAAGCGAAGCGGAAAGTGCGTAAGGCCACTGTTACAATGGCACAATACCGTTATAAATGTTACACGCGACCAGAGGGGATCGGTGCCCCTTCGTTTTCAATGAAATAGTGTACTATAGTACATACGTACATATAGATTATGTGTATATATATATATATATATATGTTTGTGTGTATATAATATAATAATAGTGATGGTTGAAGGAATGAGACAAGCAGTATAGGAAAGACGGCAGCGTGGCGACGTTTCGTATTCTCGCGGCGTTTCTCGAGTTGTTCTTCGAGTGACAGAGCAGCCTCATGAGTCACATCGTGGCATAGAACGTTGAGGCGCACACGTCTCTATTCTACCGTGCGACAACATCGACGCGTCAATACTCTTGTGGGTGACAAGAAGAAGAAAGAGTCAGCCGTCTTGTTACATCGCGCTGCAGCTGGAGGGAGATAAAAGACGACGAGGCCCAGCGAGTAGGGGGAACAAGCTTTCATTACAGCGTATCTTGTTAGGCACACGAACCACGAATCTATGTACACGAACGACGAGGACCAAGTCCGGCTGGGTCATCGACACACAACCTGTCCAAAAATCAACAAAGAAAGTAAAAGCTGAAAAGACAACTTTGTTCTTCCGTTCGCACCGAGGAAGGCGTGCCTCTGATATTTTTTGATAAGAAATTAAATAAATTCCATATTCTAAATGATGTCAGCTGATATGAGCTTTTGAGCACAGAGGATTACTTTTTTTAATCGGAGTGTTAACAATACAGCGTTTGTCAATA
The DNA here is from genome assembly GCA_917499995.1 of Ichneumon xanthorius. Taxonomy (NCBI): domain Eukaryota; kingdom Metazoa; phylum Arthropoda; class Insecta; order Hymenoptera; family Ichneumonidae; genus Ichneumon; species Ichneumon xanthorius. The sequence continues at coordinate 8,978,641 of OU824205.1, read as the reverse complement.
ATGTTTTTCGTAAAATAATAATGTTTGTGGTAAAACATTATTGTTTTTGATAAAATATTATTATTTTTCACAAAACATTTTTTTTTTGACAAAACATTATTGTTTTTGATAAAACATTATTATTTTTCACAAAACACTATTGTTTTTGATAAAACATTACTATTTTTCACAAAACACTATTGTTTTTGATAAAATATTACTATTTTTCGCAAAACATTATTGTTTTTGACAATACATTATTATTTTTGTCGTTGTTTTTATTTATTAACACTTAAAAAATTATTGTCGAATATTGTAACAGGACAAACAATTATCGTCGAATACATAAATCTTTTTTGTTGCTGCGCAGAACGTTAAGAACATTCGACATCAAAATCATCACGAAACAGTTTACTGAGAGTAATATTTTTGTACCTCCGCGAGAGTAGTAGCCAAGAATACTCTCGTTGCTGCCGAAGTGGCCGAGCATTTTTTTCGAGCGTTTCCTCCGCTCGACAAGATCTCTCAAAGTTATCAAGAGAAAAAATGAGCAGGGTCAAGCGCGATCATAAACGACACCTGCAGTCATTCCGATTGCGGTCCACTTCCCACTTTTTTTCTTTTTTTCTCTCCCACCGTGATTACAGTCACAATCCGTTCGTAGAATTTGCACGATCTGCTTGTCCTCGTTACTCGAACAGACCGCCTGCGCAAGAAATACTGTTCACGGTTTCACCGAGTAAACCGCCAGTTTTCTAGTTCGTGCGCTCGACGAGGGATCGTGTCCGCGGAATGTCATCGTCTCCGATTTTTCGATCTAATCTGTAGTCTCAAAAAACCAAAAAAAAAAAAAAAAAAAAACCACAGCTCAAACCCTCACAATATTCCTAATCTTCACAAGCACCAGTCACAAAAAAATTCACGTCATTTACACAATTCAAGGTTTTTCTTTAAAATCACAAATCACTCCTAATTCCATCACAGAATATAAAAAAAGATCACAGTATTGATCTAAAAAAAAAGTAATCAATTGTTACGTTAAAAACGTGTGCAAAGCTGGCAAAAGATAGAATGGAAGGCGATGCGCGCGGCGCGTGCGACCGGGCTTGACTAAAGGCCTTAAAGGTATAGTCGCTGTTATAGTAAGCGGTCGTCTCTCAGATCCTCGGGCTCGCCTCAGTTCTCCCGCTTCTCCTTGGATTTTCCGTGCGCGTGTGTAGCTGCATAGCTAGCCACCAGTCAGTGAGTAGCATCGTGAAGTAGTAAGCCGCGGCAAAAGCCCCTTCCATCGTGGTGCGCGAGTCTGTCCAACACCGGCCGTATCCACTGCTCGGTGGCCGGTGTGGAGGGTGCTTAAAAGTCGCGCGAGCCCAGCCGGCAATGGTATGCCCGGGCGTCCGTGAAGTATTCGCGGTTGCACTCGCGATACCACTGCGATACACGTACAGGTACTGGTATTACTCGCGAGCGCCTACCGGTCGTCGTATCGGGCAATGCGCGCATGCAATCCCCGGTACTACTTGTTAAACCTTAAGTTACATATGACGCGCGCAACTCGCATTGCTACACACACACGCGCGCACCCGGGCAACTCTAGTTACGCGAAAACCAGTCACACTCACAGCCAGGACTTATCCGACGCACTAATGTATGAAAATTCCATGTAATTTACTATTTCGATTGATATAAACTGAGGAGCTTTGAAAAAACTATCGAATTACTTCAGCCTTCGATAGCAAAGTGTGTTTCACGCTGAAAAAATTACAATCATTTTTTCGAATTCGGTGGGGCTTTTCGGTATGGGAATACGTGAGTACTAAATCATTTTACCCTTCAAGAGCTCGTTGAGAAAAAATTTTAATAAGTTTTTCCGAACTTCTCGGGATTTTTCTGTGTCGATATGTGTGTGAAGTACTAAGTGTGTAACTTGAAAAATTGGGTTTAAACATTTTTATACCACGATAAAAAATTCTTTTTGACATAATCGCGGTCGATAAAGTTTCTGTTGGTCGAAATACTTTCGATAGAAGAATGGATTGAAATTGAATAAATTCATGAATAAATGTTTCAATCCGTTGAAGGGAAGGCGGTATAAAATTAGTTATTGTGTGTTTAACAATTTTTTTGTTTTTTTTTTTTTGCAGAAGACATGAATAATATGTATGTTGTCAAAGTCGTTATCAAAGGAGCTTGAATTGGCGCCACTTGGCTTCACAGATGCGGCGTCGACTTCGATAAAGTTTTTTTTGTGTCAAAGTTTATGAAAATCTAAAGCGATATGTCTTCGATGATTGTCGATGCGTTACGAGAGTTCGTTAACCGCGGTCGAGAGAGATTGCACGAATCTGCGTCTAGCGACGTCACGGAGCGACCCCGATCAATCAAGAGTAGCATCGAGTGGAAAGCGATCGTGACGATCCATGTAAATCATCGTCGTGTTGTTCCTTACAGTTTTGCAATATTTTTCAGCACAAAATAGGATAATCGATTCCTCGAGATAATTCGTTCATAATTTGTTAAAATGTACTGTGTTAGGCTGAAAATCTTAAAATTTTCCGAGCCATCGAATTCCGCACAATTTATGTGGTATTAAATTTTCCCGACAAAATTATCGAAAGTTCCACTCGGCACGGTTAAAATGTATCAGCAATAAAATTTATCCGAGAATGCAAAAGCGTCAAAGTATGAACTTCGCTCGAGGAATCTCGTATCGGGTTTAACTATAACGAGAGGGGGGCGAAATACATTCCGCAATCTTCCTTCCTCGTCATCGCACTGCGTTCAATTTAATGTCGGCGCCGCGGCTCGTTCGTTGCAATTTGTCCGCAAACGTTGTACTTAGTAAAATAAATGTAAAAAAAAAACAACGAAACGCGAGCAGAATAGATCGATAGATCGAGAAGCGGATACCGATCCGACTCCGCCTCTTTCAAACTCCCCTGGTTAACTCGCGTGTTTCCCTGTACGGTCCGTCCAGTAATTATCTCCTGCCGCGCTTTAATTAACTAATGAAGACCTCGACACTGCGCTGTACAGCTCGGACTCGCCTCCAAGTCACGAACGTCACGTTCGCCGGCGCCCGATGCCCATTATCCTCAATTCGTCATCGTCCGCACTTCACGAAATTCTACGTTGACTAATGTCCGAGTCCGAGCGATATCGATCGCTAACGATAACGAGGACGTCGTCTAAATTAAATTCCGTTCACACATGGCCGAAAATACACGGTTAAAATTTATTTTAATTTTAATATACCGGATCGGAAGTTTTTATGCTAAAGCTGGTACGTTATATTCAATGTATAATTATCATGAAAAATTAATGGACTTTTAGAGTGAAATTAATGTAAGTTATTGGAATTTAAGTACTTTTATAGTAAAAATAAGTAAATTATTAAAACTAAAGTATTTCTAGTTTCTAATATACTGTACGTTAATTTTTCATCACAATTGTTCATGATATTTAATATACCAGTTAATGCATAAAGACTTCCAATACCAGTACATTAAATTAAATTTCGCGCGAATTTTTTTTTGACAGTGTACTCCAAAACACTGAATGATCAAATCTTCTGCGAAAATTAGTTATTTTTTTTTAAAGTTTCACTAGTTGTGCCAAATTATCAGCTACTCTACCCAAAATAAATGTATACTTCAGTTAAACATCAGTTACGCACATAAATCATTAAGAAAAGTTTTTAATTAAAAAATAGTATTCATGATAAAGCGAAATATCCTGTTTAAAACACTATTAAATCTTTGTAGTCACATTTACGTAAAATGTAATGTAAATGATATCAAAACAATACCATCACCACTTTTCCGTGATAATGCTGCTTTATGTAAGCACTTGGCGCCCGGCGACCCACGGCGTTTCGTCCATAAAGCTCAAATTATGATAACGAGCTTCTTGTATGCGGGAACGAGTCATAGACACAAAACCCTCCCGGAGCATAACGCAGCCCGGTGAGTATATATATATATATATATATATGTATATATATTTTATATATATACATATATATATATAATAATATATATATTGTGTACGCGCTGAAATCGTCCATTTCGAGAGTTCCCATGTTTTGTATTGCGTTATCTGCACGTAAATACATACATCCAGTCTATACATAGATCGGGATTCCGAGAACACCGTTAACGACGCCGATAACGGGAATGTACGATTCTCCGCCCTTCCCTCCTTCCTTCATTTTTTCTTCTTTCCTTTCGTCGATGTGATTTCGTATTCAGGACGAACGATTTATCCGACTGCGACCCTCCCTTCGGAGACGTTTTTTTCTCCGACTGCCCTACATACATAAACGCGCATTAGTGATTCACACTAATGGACACACAAGTCTTGCTGCTTAGTTAACGGTTTCCCGATTGTTCTTTTTTCCGGCGCTCCGATTGTTCGCTTTTTCTTTCCCTTTTTTCTATCCCATATTCGTTGATCATTACGAGAATGAGTCTGCACTGATACAAAAACACGATTGAAACAACTAAGGATTCAGGCAGGGACGTTCAATTAAATATTTCCTTATTAAAGCTATAAGATCGATCAGTTCGAAAATATTTATTGATGATTTCACCAAAATATTTTTGAGGCATTAAAATATTTTCTTCGACCAATTGATTATTTATTTGAACGTTCCTGCCCGAATCTTTAGTTCATTAAGCCATATTTTTGTATCGGTGTATTAAGAATCGCAATTAGGAGAAAGTGAAATATTGAGGATGAAGCTCGAACCCGGTGGAAGCTCGGCTGGCAGAAATTATAATAAATAGAGTGTGTTTCTCGGGGTAATTTTTCGACTGTCGAGATACACGAGATTGCAATTCCCGAGGGGAGGGGGGAGGGGTGGGGGAGTGTCCTACAGCAATTCTCTGTGCCTCAATTTGCCCAGCGTGAAGCTCTGTTTGTTCACCCGAAGGGTTGCCAGACGAGAGGAAACAATTTCTCAAACGGAATAATAAATTAGCGGTCTGAGAGATAGAGCCCGAGTTCAGAGAGTGAGAAACGCGCGCACACACGCACGCATAGACGAGAAAGCTTTGAAACTGGTGCTACCAAATATGTTGCTAGAACGAGAGCTAGACGAGCGGAAAACGTGGAATAGCGTGTGTGAACGGGATAGACGAGATACACACTGGGGGTGAAAGTACATATGAGCACTCTTGACGAGGGCACTCTGAAGAAGTGTACTCGCGAGAAAAGCGCGACGAGTGCTCGAACGAGAAAGCGACAGTCATAGAGAACCTGGGTATAAAAAAAGTGGATCAAAGACGAATGGAGAAATGAGAAGGAAATGAGGAGGAAAGAAAAAATGAGAATTTGGTGTACGCTACATTTTTCCTGAGCAATACTGTATGAAGAATCTAGAATATACATATATATATATATATTAGTTGCAGCAGATCATGATATTTTTCAGCTCCATAACACTGTTCAATGCGGCTTCCTTAAAATCAAACATGTTCCTTATTTTTTAATGGTAAAACAAAAATATCATCATTGTTTGAGAACGCGGGTATAAAAAGTGAATGAAAAACGAATACACAAATGAGGAGGAAAGAAAAAGTGAGAATTGGGCGTAAGTTAAATTTTTCTTGAGCAATACTGAACGAAGAAAATCTGCAATATATATATATAATCAATAGCAGCACATTATGGTCTTTTCTCAGCTTCATAACACTTTTTACCGAAATTTCCCTAAAATTAAAACTTCCGAATTTTTTATAGTAAAAATATCATCGTTGTTTAGTATTTCGTGCAGACATTTTGAAAAATGCGTACGAGATTCAAAACGATCGTGAAACTTTCCTATTTGCTCCAGAAACACCGGAACGACTGGCAATGTTCCGATTCTTCGCGACTTCCGGTTGCCCGTCTCGTTAGTCGGTCTATTCGTGTTCGTCTTTGCAATCACGTGTATCGGTGTCAGGTTCGCCTGGAACAACGACGATAATGCAGCTTTGTGAGCTGAACAGAGGAGCCGACTGGAGTGCGTTCGACAAGCACAAGTCGAGCGTGTTAGCGGGGGTTGGGATTGAAACCCTCGAAAGCCGGGCGAGCTCCCTCGTGCTTGGTATTAGTTTCGTGAACATCTAAGACCAGCTTCCAGCAGTACAACACCGTGACGCTGATGCTGCACCTTCCGAGACAGAAATACCTCAGGAGCAGGAGACAGAGAGAGAGAGAGAGACGCACCTACCACCGACAAGTACCGCTAATAAACTAGTCACCTCTATACATCATAATACACGTCCACAACACACGCTCGGGTAGTTCACGCCCGAGGGTTGAATGGACGCTAATCGCCCATTGCGCTGGCGCAAGTTTCATCGCAACCACAATCTACTTCAAGAGACTGGCACAAGTTTCTTGCGACGCGGAAGCGTGAACAATAAAAATAATAATAATAATAATTTCTCATTTTTTAATTATTCATCTAGTCAAAAGATCCACAATTTAGTTTTATGAATTCCGAAGACGCGATGGACCCAGAAGAATGAGTAGTAGTAGTAAATGTACTTATTGACAATGTATTACATGGTACGATTATTTACATCATATATTCCTCTGCTATTACCATTGCCAATGAGCCATCGACCTGAGTTCTTCAGCCCGAGATGAATGGTTTATTTAATTAATGTAAATATTTATTTGCAAGTGACCCATAAAGTAAGAAAATAAAAGAGCTGTGTGTTAACTACTCAAATTTGTTACGAAGTGACTGCAATTTTGAGGACAATGAAGTGATTTAATAGAAAAGTTATAGCCAAGTTCGTTGACTGCTCGCAAGACCGAAGGAGGGATGATGTGACGATAAAAGGCTGGAGTGAAATAATAGACTTAAAAAAATAAGAAAACTTTGACGATTTTTTTAAGCATTTAGAAAGATGACAACCCGAAATAATCGGCGACGTTGGCGGTCTATCTTACTCCAGAAATGGAGAAAACGTTTCCGGCAAGGCGACTTTCGTTAATCGCGCGAAAGTTCCTCGCCACGGGACTCTTGGCATTGATAATAATCGGTTCGATTTATATACCGGCTGTCCGAGCTGACTTCTCCACCGAGCCAACTATCGCCGAGGCAATGATTGAATTAATACCGACGTGGGTGGTCGAGCGTAAATCCATTCGCTTTTCGCCGTCTTGACACGCTTATGTACGCTCGCAAGCGTTACGCAAAGGTTAAAACGTCGGTACTGCAGCGAGAGATATCACTGGGCTTTTTTGCCACTGATTTTTCTCCGCTCTTGCGGTCGTCGAGGGACTCACGCCGATGCGGGAGACTCGACGAACGTCCGAGTGTAACAGCGAGAGTTTTAAGGTGATATAAGCACGAATTTGATTATTGGATTCCATGCAATTTCTTTACATGTTACAAACAATGCACAGAGGACCGCGTCTGCAAAATTTCGAGCAATGTTACCTGTTCACATTAAATAAATAAATAAATTTTAAGTCGAAAGTTATTGCATGCTTGTTTGTTGAAAAAGGTCACGATCGCGCTTATGTTCCGTTTCATTTGTATTTCGCGATTAGATGCACATAGGAACGATAACCGTAATGTGATTCATAAATTTCGAGGATTAAAGTGATATCGAAAAATATTGGGCTTCTCGAATGTTTCAATGATAATTCTTTATTGATTTATTAATTGTGCCAAGACATTAGGTTAGACCGTTAGTCCTCAAGTATATGTAAATACGTCAGATTTGTGTAAAAATTAATAAATAAAAAAATATATATATATCAATGACTCAAGTAAAATTCACTTGCGAGCTGCCAAAGAAAAAAATGGTTATTTGAATTCTACTTTCAATTCTTACAATTCCATAGAGGATTGAAACGATAACATGTCACCTTGTCTTGTCGTCGTCGTTTCAATATCATATGCAATTGTAAGAATCGAGAGTAAAATTGAACAAAAAACAGTGTAATTTGTAAATTTATTATCGACCGTAAAATTGTAGTGATAAAATTTCTGTTTAAACACATAATTCGTATGTTCTGTTCGCGTCTAATTCTTCTCACGGACAAACTATGTGAGCCAAAATTCGACCTGTCTTAAAATGTAAGTTGCCCGAGAACGCCATCAGGTAGTGTCATACACATGAAAAATAATACTTTATCTTATCACTATTATTTCAAAACTTCAATAGTGATAATTCAACATTTTCGTAACAGAACTCTCCGTTGAGTGACTAACGCGCAAGTACTACCTTAACGCAGAACCAAATGCTTCCCTCTCGTGTGAACGAACCGTGAAGACCGTGCGAACGCGCCGTGTCACGCTTCGTTTCGGACGCACTCGATACGATAATTTTCATGATAGCGCAACGACGACGCAACTGAGACGAATCTACGAAAATATAAACTTTTTTTTAATCCTCGAAAAATAGTCGTTCCGAACTTCGTTCGAAGCTAATCACGGCGTCGCTCTCTCATCGTTTTATTACAGTTCATTGACCCGCGTAGCGGCAAAGTTTCCAAATATATTATAACCACTTCGAGTATACCGTCTGTTATTACTATATAGTTTACTGCTGACTCGTCGCGGGCAATGTTCCAGGAAAAATCGCCTCGTCGCACCCGCCTCTGGCACCTAACGTCGAGTCACAAATGTAATACCTCCCGATGCGTGAATCACGGTTAATAAAAAAAAAATTAAAATCGTGAAAAACAATCGTAAATCCCGCGGATGCTAATTGAATAATCTTTGTCAGAGCTGTACGCGTTTTCTTTTCTCTGTCTCGACTATGCGTCGACTTTCAAACTAAACGACGACGAGAAAATTGACAAAAAAAATATCTTCGTTTCACTACCGCCTCAGGAAAAGAGGCGCCGAGGTCCCTTTACGCTCATAAAAATAGCCGTAAAAAGGCTCTCTGATTACTCGTAAAACCTCGGGAGGGTAGAATGTGAGGTACAAGCACCCATCAAGCGAAGATATCGTCCGGCGAAGGGCTGAAAGGAAACTATTTGATTTCATTCGTGCGCATATATATATATACACACATGGATATAGATAGGTAAAAGACACGTACGTGGGCCGAGAGTTCTCGAGAACCCCCTATAATCTAATATACCTTCCCGTAAGTGTTTCTAATACTTTCCTCATACTCGAATTAACACCGAAATAACTCGATACATAAAACAATTTATATCTTTCCGACGAACATACATTTCATCGAGACTTATCGTCTTATCGTCGTAATCGTTATCACCCTTATTGCATTAATTTTCTAGATATATGCTACACTCGTTATATTTCATAAAAAATAAAATCTTGAAAAAATCACTAAAAGTGTTCATAAAAAATTGTCATACTAGAATATTACCCACTGAGAATGGCAGGCAAATTTGGTAACGATTCATCGAGCAGTTAACAAAGTTACACCACTTTAACGTGATAGGCAGACATAAAACTACTCCTGTCTCAAAGGTTTACGGTGATGTGAAATACAAAAACTGTACTGAAAATGCCGTTTTGCGACCGCAGTCAGCCGACGAAAAATAAAATTGTCATTCCCTGAAGAATCGGCATACGCAAGTAAAACAATTTCCTTTTCTCTCGGCGGTCTGCGGTCTCAAAACGGCGTTCATTAAAACTTATTTTACCGACTGGGCCCGGGGCAGGTGGGGAGATTATACCGCATGACCTTAAGGTCTAAAATTGAAATAAAATAAAAATTAATTGATAACTTTAAACAATAATAATATTATGATTAATTGCAACGTTATTAATTTATATAACAATTGTATCGGATGACGAAAGCGATGTAGCGAAAGTGGCTGAGCGGCTCGCATTCTCACAGTATTTCCCGGTTCTACTGCTTTTTTGTTATCTTCCAACTTGTAATAGCTCGTAATAAGCGACTTGGAATTTACGGTTCTTATCTGAGGAATGCCCGCCGGCCGCACTTGACTCGCTCGAGAGAAGGCGAGAGCGAGAGAGCTTGCAGCGCGATCCTCTCTCGGGCATGCTGTAAGTTGTATCGTACCTGCTACAGTAGTGGCGCAATAACATATTCAACAAAGCACAGAGATGCCCTCTCATCGTCCACGCGACGGAGTTATTTAAACGAGAATTTACAACGCTGGGGCGCGCGATGATTGATTAAATCTTGCTCGTGCGTTGTAACGTAATTCACGCTGGCACGCACCGCGACGAGAGAGAGAGAGCCGTGTACCGAGGGTAGTCATGTACCGGCTTGTTCGTAATGGAATACGTCACTCGCAACCGACGTCGCCGAGTTTTTCCGCCTCTCTCGTATTCCGCATCTCTGGACGGTCGGACGCTGCACCGCCTTGGCTCGAGCGCTGCCGCTCGAGGCTCTTCAGCTCTTGATGCTGATGATCGACGGGCCAGGAAAACGGATAGTGTTTCGTATGGATTATTCATCCCGCGATCGTACATTCAGCCTCGCGAGCGACCTAGATTTCTGCACCGCGACGTGCACCTAATATCTCCCGTGGGGTACATGGGATACGTGGGATAACTGCCAGGCTATCGCGGTACCGTCGTTAGTTCGCTGTTATCTCAAGACAATGCGGAATACGTCGGCTACGCTCGGAATCTAAATTCTGCCGTAACGGCGGAGCCGCGGGACATCCAGCTGATCTCTGCAGTGATTTTTATCTTGAACTGGATGAAAGAATCGCGTTAGGTGTTCAACCCTCCGAAACGCGTTCGCTCTACGTCGGTTTTCCCACTTGAATTCCCGCTTCGATCGAATAAAAAAATGCCCCATTTTATTAATGACTTTTTTTGCCCACTTCCCAGTGGATTAGATCTCAGCATCGGCGCGAGGCTGGTCAGAAGTCTGCTCGGAGAGAAAAAACGGGAATGGAGCGAACATACATGAGCGCTTGAGTCAACCGAATATAGTTGGCCCAATGACGATTTAGGTGGCTCAGCCACCGAGAGGTTGAGTTAACCACATAAGCTTGACTCAACCACCGAGAGGTTAAATGCGGCGAAACTAATGGTGAACTTGAACCAATCGACCTCACTGAGGTTGGCTGAGTGAGGTCAATTGGTGAGATCTATTGATTCAAGTTCACGATGAGTTTCGTCGTACTGAACCTCATCGAGAGGTTGAGCCAACCTTATGTTGTCAACTCATCTTCTCGGTGGTTAACCCACTTAAATCGTCATTGAGTCAACCATATTTGTTTGTGTCAACCTCTCATGTGTGTTCGCTTCATCCCCGATTTTTCTCTCAGTGTAGGCCCGGCGCAGTTGCGCGCCAGTACTGGGATGTAACTGCGAGCCGGAGCAAGCCCAGCTGGGTCTTCGCATTTGTCAAATGAACTTGACAGAATTTAAGATCGATTGCGCATACACATAATCCAATTTTCAAATGATAAAGAAGTTTGAAACAAATCGCGATTTTTTATTTTATTGACAATCTTTTGCAAAGATTTTGGTCGAACGCTTCTCCGCGAGTGAATCAAGAAAGTTGTCAGAGTCTCGACGAGACGTGTCGCGAATTTTCGAGGCTGGAAGCGATTTGTTTGATAAAAAAAAAGTGTCCAACAGAGGTAAACGTCGGAGTAATGTACCGGGAATCGCGAGGTGGCGAACAAAAGCGTGCGCGAGAAACTCGAGAATTCTAGGTAGAACAGAATGGATATCGGTCGGCGATTTTATCTTCGCGTTTGTGGGTACTATCGTATGCGCCGGTGTAGTCCTGGAGGTTCGCGAGAGTCCGTTGCGAATAAGGTACCCGCGAGCAGTCGGTCGAGAATTCCCGATGCTTCCCACGTAGACTCGTGCTACGGCGTCGCTGTTCGTACACACCGACATCGGCCGCTGTCGATTCCGAAGAGCCGGGAACAACCCCGTGGTCCTCTTCTCTGTCGTTACCGAAGATTTATCGTGAGAGCTCGATCTCCGCCGAGAGAGAAGCGGAGACACCGCCCTCGCCATCGATAAACGCGAAAGCTCCGACGACAGAAAGGAAGAAGATAGGTAGAACTTCGGATAGTGCCGCAGTCGATTGCGTGCCGAGACGCTCCATCTTGCATACACGCTCACCGAACGCCGTAGATCTTCGAGAACTTCTTTGGCGCTCAAGAGAAACGAGTGACCAGGGAGTATCGTGCGAAAGTCGGAGGGATCCAAATTTATCTCGCTCGATAAAATATGTCCTCAATGTTTCGTGCCTGACGGGACGAAGGTCAGTCATTGATGACATTTTTTCGCAAAATGCTGATCGATAGATCCGTTTATTGTGTCCTGGGATAAATCGCCTGAGGACCAAGCATTACAGATCGGCGGTACATAAAGTAAAGCGAAGTGAGTACAAAAAGCATCGGATAGAATAGAACAGAATAGTTTACAATTTGATGAGATGGACATATAATATGGGTAGTAATAATAACAACAAAGCAGAAAGAAAAGAAAAAGCACTGAAAAATTGAGAACGCTTAATGATTGATTAAAATATGGTCGCTACCTCACTCTTTCACAACATCCTACTGACGGGATTCAAAATGTTGTCGGAGACGCTCCTTGAAGGACTCAATCGAGGAGGCCCCAGTGACGGATAAGAGTAGGGGAGACCGGGGCAAAATGGTACAGTGGGGCAAAACGGGACAGTGAGGGCAAAAGCCAATTTTCCAATAATTTTTGGATGCCCCATTTTGTCCCAACGGTACATCCGGATTTCCAAATCCATTTTGCCCCACGTACCACCGTCGTCACCATCCAAAAGTTATTGGAAAATTTCGTTTTGTCTCATTATCCCATTTTGCCCCGCTCTCCCCTAGTCTATTCCAGAGATATGATAAACTCGTTTGTCACTTATTTGAATATACGAACCTGTCCTTTTATTGACTGTGTCATTGACAATTTTAGGTTGCACTTTTGTTTGTAACACTAGAAAATTAATAAATAAAAACTTAAGGACTTTTGTGGACAATAAGTCGTTGTAAAAAGTACACAGTTTTTTTACTGTGTAAAAGAATGTACTTCAATGTACTGTGCGTATCGGAATGCACTTCAATGTACTGTGCGTATCGGAATGCACTTCAATGTACTGTGCGTATCGGAATGCACTTCAATGTACTGTGCGTAACAGATTTTGAAAATTTGGTTCTTCACATGGCACATTGGGTTCGAAAGAATGAATTACTGAATTGAAAAGTGTGACGTCGGTAAAGTAGGCATTAGTTAAGGATTAGTTAGTAAGATTTAGCGAGTAGGTCTGAAGGTGAACACGAGGAAGCGAGGCGCCACTGTGCATGAGAGACCCGCACGGGCCGACACGAACATAGCGCAGCTAAACTGTATTTACCAAAAGTTTAATAAAGAAAGTGTGACACCTCACCTGTTCGCGTCGTACATTACAGAAAGCATCGTCAGCTATATTCGGCCATCGGCCACCCGGGCGCTCGCGCTCGTGAGGGAAAAACGGTGAAAAACGCGCCAAGGATCGCGCAGTGATAGACTATAAATCGACGACTCTACGACTATAAATCTTCGGGCGGGTCTGAGAAAGCCGCGGTGTCGGGTGAGAGCATCTTGCGACTGTTGAATCTTGGCGGGACACGTTTCGCGCCGGATATTTGCGGGAACAAACCAGGCCGGAGAGCTCGAACCGATCTGAAGTTCCGATCGTGCGCGGTAGAGAAGAAAGTAAAACGCCGCGGGAGAGTTTAACGCGACGCACGAGATCGGCAGGTTTGTAGGTACAAAGTGCAAAATCGAGTGGAGGACAAAAGGGAACGATCGTGGAAAGTACTTGCCGCAAATGGGTAATAGATTAATATCGACCGTTTCGCCGTTGTCTTCGACGGTTGAATCGGCGTTGCATAAATCGCGCGCAATGCGACGTGAAAGCCGAGGCATTCTTCCGCGACGAGCGAGGAGAGAAAGAGAACGAAGCCTCGACCCTAGTCGCACGAAGATTCTAGATAAGAAACGCGAGAGCACAATCGGCCATCGTTTCGTACCCTCGGGCTAATCTCGCTACGCTTTTGCTCACGGATTCTCGAACACCGACGACGCATATCGAATGGAAAGTGAGGGTGATTGTACAGCATGAAAAAAATGAATTAGAAAAAGCTCAAACAGAAAGATGACTTCATCGATTCGGATGAAGATGGAAAATGACTAGCAATCTTCATTTTCTCGAGCCCCTTTTTTATCTCAGATTAACCCCGACGACGCATATCGAGTGTAAAGTGAGGCTGATTGTACACTACGAAAAAAAGAATTGAAAAAAAGCTTAAACAGAAAGATGACGTCATCGATTCTGAAGAAGCTAGAAAATTACCAGCAATCTTACCGAGATCCTTTTTTTATCTCGATTAACGCTGACGACGCATATCGAATGGAAAGTGAGGACGATTGTACGGCATGAAAATAATGAATAAAAAAAAAAGCTCAAACAGAAAGATGACTTCATCGATTCGGATGAAGCTAGAAAATGACCAGCAATCTTCATTTTCTCGAGGCACTTTTTTATCTCGGATTAACGCCGACGACGCATATCGAATAAAAGTGAGGGTGATTGTACAGCATGAAAAAATGAATTAAAAAAAAGCTCAAACAGAAAGATGACTTCATCGATTCTGGAGAAGCTAGAAAATAACCAGCAATCTTCATTTTCTCGAGGCACTTTTTTTATCTCGGATTAACGCCGACGACGCATATCGAATGGAAAGTGAGGGTGATTGTACACTACGGAAAAAAAGAGTTAAAAAAAGCTTAAACAGAAAGATGACTTCATCGATTCTGGAGAAGCTAGAAAATTACCAGCAATCTTCATTTTCTCGAGCCCCTTTTTTATCTCAGATTAACCCTGACGACGCATATCGAGTGTAAAGTGAGGCTGATTGAACACTACGAAAAAAAGAATAAAAAAAAGCTTAAACAGAAAGATGACTTCAACGATTTTCGTGAAGCTAGAAAATTACCAGCAATCTTCATTTTCCCGAGCTCCTTTTTTTTAATCTCGGATTAAAAGAAGTCTCGAACCCGATCGAGCCGTCGATCGGCGGCAAGAGCTCGAAAAAAAAGCAATGACTCACGGTGGCAACGGGTAAAAAAAATGACTCTCCAAGTTCCCCTATTTCCCGAAATTTGCAATCACTTCGAGCGGGAGATCTCGATAAATCGCTCAACTCCGACAGAGGCGAAGGAAGGGTGAAACTTTTTTTCTTTCTCTCCATCGCCGATGTCACAAATCGTCGGTGGAATGAAAGCCGGAAATTCAACTTCCTTGGCTCCTTTCCGGGTAAAGTATCGTGGCTTTCGGGGACGGTTGGCGGCTGTTTTTTTTTTTCCTCGGCGGCATGAAGCCAAGGGACGTCGGTAATAAAGGGAAAAAAAGTGGTTGAGTGATCCGCGGAAATCGGTCAAAGTTAGGCGAGGGCCCTTGCTCTTCCGGGCCGGTGCGCGGAGGTCGTATCACGAAATGAGGGAAGTCTGTCCCTGTCCCGTGGATACGTTAGGGGGGGGGGGGGGGGGATGAAACGTTGAGAGTGGGCTCTCCGTTCACGTCGTCATAAGTATGCATTATAGAGGAAGGCCTCTCGCTGCTTTTTCGTGTCACCGATCAGCGATGAAGCGTAAGGGATGTGACCGAGCAAATTGTGAGTGGGCTAGTGACAAGGCGACTGGCTTTCATAAAAAAAGGAACCGGAAAGAAGGCAATGCCGTGGCCGAGCCACAAAGCGGGGGAAAAAAAAGTTTGACGAAAAAATGATTGCCGATGGGAATTCGCAACTTACCCTCGAGATTAGCCATGGAGAATCTGTAGCTGTCGATCCTAGGTGTGTTGATGTCCGAATTGAAAGGCCTCAGCGTAGCCGAGCTCACATTGTCCAGACCCTGAGAACATAAACAACGAGAAACAACGTTAAAAACGTAATGAATAAGATGATTAATTTTTTTTTCTTTTTTTTTTGCGGCTGGTACAAAGAAGCTTTTCATCGATTCAATAAGCTCTGCAACGAGCCGACTCTCACTCTGGACATATTGGCTTTTGCGACGGAACCCCGAGGATTGAGCTCTCCCACTTCCGGGATCCATTCCGTCGAATCCTTTAGGAAAAAAAAGCCAATCCTCTTTCACCGAGGCAAATGCGATTTGCTTCCTCCGGCTCCGGCGCGCTCACGTAGACCCGCCAGCCAATTTCCGCGAGGAGACGCGACCCAGCTTCGGAGGAAACCTCTGAACCTCCGTTTCTTCCTCTGCCTCGCCACGACCGCGTTTCGGCGCAGTATCATCCGATGGCGATTTACCCGCGAGCGCTCGCTCGAGAGCGTGCAGGAACTCCGAGATACTCCGACTTATTCCAATTACATCGAGCCCTGGAGGAAAAGCTCCCTGGACCGGCTTTGAATTTTCTTTTTCACTCTCCTTTTACTCGCGGTTCTCCCGGAAAATCCCTCGTTAACGCGCTCGTCGAAACGCCGAGAGTTTCGAAAAAGTCGAATGCACGGGGCTTTAGCATAGATATTCGTGCTATTTATGAGGCTCGGCTGGATTCGAAGAAAACGATATAGCGCACCGTGCGACCCAAACGCGCTCTTCCGAAACTTACGGCCCGGCCGGAGGTCTTCGAAACTTTTACGTTGCAAATTCACGTTGGAGTTTCGCTCGGAAAATTGCGATTCCGTTCCGTTTTTGGAGATGCCCTTTTCGGATTCGAATATAAATTTTATCGCATCGTGCGACCTTCTCGATGTGACGAACCTGAGGTAATATAAATATTTTATCCATTCGCTGCCGACGAGAATAATTCTGAAGCCGCGCGTCGGTGGGTCGCGGCTGTGTGTGTGTGTATGTGTAAGCGACGCCTCTCGAGGGCTTCCGCGTTTTGAGCCCCATTAACCGTAAATAATGCGAGCTGTCATCGCCTCGCTCGGTCGGACCGCTCGTAACGCTGAGCGGTCAATCAAGCGAGCGAAGAGTTCTCGCACACACACTCGCCCATACGGGCGGGTCGCTCGCTGGGACACGTAGGTGCGATCTCGATGTGTATGCGAGTGTAAATATCCCACTCCATCATCGCGCCGATTCATCGGGTGTCCCGATTCTATAGAGAACACAATGGATCTTCGTGGCGCGAGTGAATAGGTGCAAAAAAAATGTCGAAAATAAAAAAGCATTGAAACGTTATTGTTTTTCCACGCGGAGAGTAGTTTCACGCACACCGCGTGACCCAAATCTTCGCACCGAAAGATGATTCGAAAAAATTGTCGGAGAAGATAAAAAAGAATAGTAAGAATTTTTTTTTGTAACCCAGTTAAAATGAATTTTACGGTAATTTTCTGATCGTTTTATTGAATAAATATTTTATTAAGGATGACCGACGTGAATCTTAAAGAGGACTTGTGAAAAGTCACATGGAATTAAGGGTTGTCATAGTAAGACAAAAAAAATAGTGGGGCAGAATACAATTGAATGTTCAACATTTTTCGTAGTCCAAACGTAATCTACCAAAAATCATTGAAATAAAAAAATTAGCGGATTTTGATACAAAAAATAAGCCGGCGTTTTGTGTTAGCTGTACTGAGAGAAGGATCTAGTAAATATGATTACATCGCTTGAGAGATATTACCAGAGCACATAGTAGTGCGGAACTAGGACGCCGCCTATGACCGGAAGTGCCGGATTTCTAAGAACTTTTCGTAGATATTGTGGTAAAAATTCTTGGAAAATCTGGGAATTTTTGCCGCAGGTAGCGCCCCAGTCGCGCACTACCATGAGCTAAGTTAATTTTTCTCAGAAGATCGGTAGTTTTTGCTCGAAATTATCGAACTCAATGAACTCCAGTGAAATTTTTTACCTTTGCACCAAAAAAATTGTCCGCTGTGCTGGGCGGAGTGGGGGCGAGCTTAAAAATTTCGCTGACAGAAGAGACTCGATCGCGTCCGAGTCGTGAGAGCGTTTCATCTCCGCCGCACCAACACACATAATGCCCCTGGGGTGCTCGACTCCGTTCTCCAGTGGAAGCTGCGTGGAGGCGAAGCTCGTTCACACGCTAACGCCGGAGAGGCAGGTCTCGCATGTGCGTGCCGAGTCGCGATGACCCCGTCCCAGCTAGCTTCTGTTAACACACGAGAGAAGCTCCGCATAGGATCGGCATCGGGCGGTTCACACACTGCGGGGCAAGCTAGAGTAGCCGATAAGTGTGTAGCGCCCCGACGATAGATGCTAGAAAGGCGCGCTCGCGGCTGGTTGATCGTTCACACAGAAGCTCGTTACACACGACCATATACCTATCATATAGGCCGTCCATGTGGTCTTGGCTATACGTTAAAGGTACATACGTGAGTTGCGAGCCCGGCATTATCGAATCGGCTGTAAATTGACGATAGTGTAAGTGTCTTTCACACATAGCGCATCGGCGGGTGGGGGTGGGGGTGGGGGGAGGGGGAGAGGGTGGAGACCTGACCGCGCTATATACGGGTAAAGTACTTAGCGAAGTGTGTACTCGGCTACTCGGGCGGAAGTCAATAAGGATCTGCCCGTAATCCGTGACCACGCCACGAGTTCACGGATCTCCGTGCTGCGCGTTATGGCGCTGCCGACCACCGATGCGGCTCCGTACGACCTGCATAGGCCGTAACACGGATGGGACTCGAGAACAAACACCGGAGAGTCACAAGGCACACACATATTACAGATGTTATATGCAGAAGGAGTTAGCTGTGCGTGCAACTGGCTTGTACATCGACGAGTACTGGGTACGTCCGATGGTGGGGGATCGCGTGTTTACCGATGGTACTTGGGACCGGCTAAGCGAGGACTTTGCAGACGAAACTAGGGACGGCGGATTTCACTTTGTCTCGTTATTCTTCCTCGATATCGACCGCGATCGGATTATATTATCGTCGGCGTTAGTGGTTTTGCATGGAGGCGTTATTCTTTGGGAGGGTTGTTTGAAATGACTCGTTGCTTTCGAATCGACGCGGTAAGGGGTGTGGTTATGCGCAGTTTGACCAGTGGGGAATATATTACCAGGGTAAGTCGGGGTGATATGGTGATGATTTTTTTAAACAATGAAAATTTGGGGTTTAACCTTTAAAAAACCTTTAAATTTTTATCATAACCCACTCCAGAAACATCGAACTGAAGTAATTCACTAATAACTTTCGATATTATCGATGCGTGATTTAATTGCAGCTCTACAAATAAATATTTGCGGTCGGCCATATCACCCGGACACTACGGGTGATATGGCTACGGTAGTAATGGTAGTCGATTAGGCATAGAGTGATCGCACAAAATATGTCTTAGTATATTTTATGTTGTCTGCATGAACTACAGGAAGACAATAATTACCTCCGTCAAGTGTTTTGTATGCCAAAGTAAAAAGAAAACGGTTTTACTGGCCACGGCACCGTGACTTATCCAATATCTACGTAAAATATGATTGAATATTTTAAAAAAAATTGAATATTAAAACTATTAAATATTGAAAATGTAAAAAAATATTTTACGTGAAATTGGTAAAAATTGTCCGTTTTGCCGAACCGATATTGGAATTTAAAGAACGCGTATCTATATCGGCACGAATTAGCCTACAGTTTCGTGTATGGCTCGTGGAGATTCATGGGCTATATCGTTCCGGTCCCTTGTACAACCCACAGGATTTCTCATAATAGGCATGTACTTCGAGCGCATGGTATTCTTGTAGAGGGACAAGGAATATTCATACTGACCCCGGCGTGTTCGGGTCTCTAAGCCCGAAGCCTTTATCGATATACTGCAGGTAACAGGTTCCATCGTACCTATAACCCTTTATACACCACCGATGGTTATAACCTTCCGCGCTATAATATACATTGCGTGCATAACGTGCTCTCGCACAATCTCGTAACTCGGTGTGGTTGAATGTACATAATATCAAGGCACAGCTTCGCCTCAATGGCGGGACCGATTCATAACCCATGAACGTGGTGTAGACGAAGCTCTATCGCGAGCCAAGCGTGTACGAAACGCGCCAGATAATCCACGCTCGTTGTACGTCGCGATATAATGGACATCGAACCTCAAAGACGTTTTGCGGAGAGAAATTTTTCAATGAAGTTTACACGAAGATGGTGTTTGAAACATAGCTGAACAGTCCGCACTGTACGGTAATTTCGGGTGATATGGCCTGTTGATAATATTTTTATATCGCCAGCAAACTTTTCGAATCTTATGCATGAAATACTCAACAAACATGTTCATAGAGTTGCTCCTCACTACCAATTTTTTAATTGGCTTTCGAAGACTACCCAGTTTTCCGTTCTCAAAAAACTTCGCCATGTCACCCGGAACTAATGGAAAATTTGCAGGACCTAAATCGTTTTCATCTGTAAATATCGACCACAAAGACATTTTGTGGAGTGAAATTTTTCAATGAAATTTACACGAAAAAGTTGTTTGAAACATATCTGAACAGTCCCATAGTATGGTAATTCCGGGTGATATGGCCTGTCGACAAAATTTGTTAATATCACCAGCAAACTTTTATTTTCAATTCACACAACAAACTTATCGAATCTTAAGCACGAAATACTCAACAAAAATGTTCATTGAGTTACCGCTCACTATCAATCCTTTAAGGTAGCTATGTCACTTCCCGCTCATCTCGCATAAGTTCGAGAAAAGTAAGCGAATATTGCAAGTACTTCTCGATGATATAAAAATCTGAAAAAATTCATGCAGATTAAAGATACTGAAAAGATTAATTTTGCACAATAATAATTCCAAAATGTTATTAACAAATTAATCAAAAAATTAATTGTTTAACAAATTGCCCAGCAAAACAACTTTTTTTTTCTATGAAAATGATTCGTTTATTTTTCTGAATACGTATGAATTTTTTCAGATTTTTCAATTAGCTTTGATTTTTTAATTTTTTTATATGGAAAAAATGTCTGAAAAAACACAAAAATCGAAACTAATTGAAAAAGCGACATAGCTACCTCAATCGACTTTCGAAGACTCTACTCAGTTTTCCGTTCTGAAAGAATATCGCCATATCACCCGGAAGCTTGCAAATTTGCAGGCTCTCAATAGTTCTCATATCTAAATATCATACGACATGTCGGGTAGACTTCGTTCGCCGTGCGTTACAAGTTCGCTGAACCGAACCGCAAGCGAATGATGTAACGCGGTGGATCCGAAGCTCTATAACAAAAATGTGGTCCCTACGAGATAGCAGAAGAGACAGATTCATAATGCAGCATCATTATATCCAGTGTCTCCGTTCCAATTCCCATTGCATGAAACATTCATGGGGCCCGGGGCGGAGCCCCGCGATACACATAACAACGACGACGACGTAACGAAGGAGACGTTGACGGTTTGTTTGTTTGTTTGTTATTCCAGCGCTCTCAGTTGGCCACCCACGAGATTACTCCTCGTTCACGGAAATGCGATATACCTACGCGTTTCAGCTCTCGGTATGTAACCTCGCCCAGCACGAAGAAGTCGGGGGCAAGGCGGGCGCGGGCGACAAACACGTAACACCCAGCCTTCCGGCTGGCCACTCTCACCGAGGTGCGCGCGAACATGTGCACGCGAGCATACGTGTGATTGCACCTACGGTCCCGCGCTCATAGTATGACAAGTAAACGATGCGCACTTCACTGCGCTGCATAGGAATACAAATTCCGGGTCGTGTGGGAGTGAAACTACTGCGAGGGCAAAGCGACGAGCTCAGGCTACAGGCGATGTGCACACAGTGGGCCACCAACGGCAGCGGAACCATGACATCGCGATTCGCCGGGCAAAAACAATTAGATCCGCCAGCGGATAAGCTCTTCCTGGTAACGCGAAACTCGTGTGGACTGGTTGAGAAAATTAAATTTAAAAAGCTGGCCGGACGAATGAATGTGCTTAAGTGATGTCCGTTAAGTTTGTCTTAACATCGATTTTATTAACTCCCGACTGAAAAAGATGGGAGTTTTTGTTTTTGTTGTTTCCGTCGTCTCCAGTGTTTGTCGGAACGGCTCAATGTCTTTTGACAGAATTTGGCACACTAGTTTTGTGGATGCGGGAGTGTGTTAGGATGGATTAGGAAAACAAATGTGAAGTGGCGGAGATAACTAACTTCGAAAAAACGGACCAAAAGCCTATTCGGATTTACCGAAAGGTAGCCGCGATTATCTACTATTGCCTTTGCGATTATTTGTCGTCTGCTATAAAAATGCTGTAGTCTGTGAGTAAAAAAAAATTGATTGAAAATTAATGAACGGTATTGGAAGCTTTGTTACATAAACTGTTTCTGAAATTCCAAACACATGTGCGTTGCAGTTGTACAGTAAAATTTGTATTTTTAATGAACATTTTTGTAAATGTCAGGCAAAAGATTTGTAATTTTAATATCTGGTGTTGTAATTTTACAAAAAAAAGTACATTAATGCTCAATTAATGTAAGTAATATATAAGAAAATGTCAAGTCCCAGTACATTAAATTGACAATTTATTTTTTCAGTATATACCATAGTGCATTGAATTCACTCAACCTCGAATACACGTCGCATTGCGTCTATGCTAATTTGATTATATACATAAAATTAAGTTTAAGCGTTTTTAAAATTATTATTAGTTATTATTTACTTAATTTCTTTGCGAGTTTCTCCGAAGCGAAAGATAAATGGTAACAATCCATTTTCTTTTCTTTAAGACGTTGAAATTTATTTTGGGCTCCACTTTTCCCAAGTTTGCAGTCGGCGCACGAGGTGCATAAACCACCGAGGCCCCTAAAAATGTTTCGTGGCTCGAGTACTCCGTTCCCGCCGCCACCGGCGAGTTTTCCATACGCCGGACCACCGAATGGCCAATCGGCGACGGGATATTGTTTTCCCCTTCTCATCCTCCGCCTCGCTCTTACACGCTCTTCGTGTATCCCTTGTCACGTCTCCGAGGGTTATCCGGGCGAGGGTAGCACTTTTTATGTTCCGCCTCGAGCTCGCACTACAGATATATCCATAACGCTCGCACCGCTCCCGACATCCCCAGTGTCCTTACGAAACTTCCACCGTGGCGCATTGATTTTCCTCCGACCAATATCCATCATGAACGGATCCAACTTCCCATAAATTGCGTTTTCATAATTAATGCATGGTCAATGGCACTCAGCGTTAAATTATTCCGGCCTATCGGTCAGCCCGATAAATTGTACGGAAAATTCATTATCGAAATTCATCGTCGACCCGTCCTCGGCGACGAAATCTCTTTCGAGCTCAAAGCCAATGTTTACCCGCAACTGGCAGAGTCGGTGGAATAGCGTTTGACGAGGACCCTGATGTAATTCGCAGGCAGGTCGAGTGTCCGTTTAAATTTTTCATTCCACCCGCGCGCGACCCTTTTTCGACGTACCGCGGGGAATTCCTTGCAGCGGCCTTTGCGCCGGTGTTTCCTCGCTGCGCTCTGCCCTCGGAGAATTACCGCGACGAGTGCGTGGAGAGCGGAGAGGATTCATCGCTACGAGAAGAACGGTTTCGCTCGAGAGCCGAGCTTGCTCTCGGCACTCGTCAAATTTTTTTTTTGCCGTTTTTCTCACCGCCCTACCGCGAGCGGTTAGCGGACCCTTGGGAATGGTACTTAGTCGATACGGCATGAAACGGGGGATTCGAGAAACCCCAAATTTTCTCGGCACATTCTATTTTTTTTTTTTACTCGACTCATCGTATCAACCGCGGATCGGAGTGAAGAATCATGTAAACGTCACCATTCACGTGTGTGACGGGATAAAAATACAAATGAATTTTTCACCTGGTTCATCGGGTCGAGTCATAATACATTCTCACTCGAGTTTTCTACACTGAGACAAACTCGCTTGTGGGCTGATAAAGAATTTTTTTAAATTTCAATTCTACTTTCAATTTGTACAATTCCATATGATATTGAAACAAGGACGTCAAGACTGTCAAGGTGAGATGTTGTCGTTTCCCTCCCGTACGGAATCGTAAGAATCTAAAGTAGAATTGAAACAACGATAGTCGATACAGCGTGAAACGGGGGATTCAAGAAACCCCAAATTTTCTCAGCGCATTCTATTTTTTTTTTACTCGACTCATCGTATCAAACGGTGCGTGGAACAGAGTAAAGAATCATGTAAACGTCAATTTTTTAAATTTTAATTCTACTTTCAATTTTTTATATTTCAATTCTACTGTCAATTTTTAAAAATTTCAATTCTACTTTCAATTTTTACAATTCCGTATGATATTGAAACAAGGACGGCAGGACTGTCAAGGTGAGATGTTGTTGTTTGAATCACGTACGGAACCGTAAGAATTGAAAGTAGAATTGAAATAAGAATTTTTTGTTCATATTTTTTTTTCGGTGTAAGCTTACGAGAAATAAAGTTCCGTCCCGCATAAGGGGAAGAAGTGATTCTTACAAGTGATAGTCTAGCGAGATGTGGACTTTCATCGCTCGGAGGTGTATTCCCAAAGTGTTTTTCTTGTGATGGATCGATGCCTCGAAGCGCCCATCCGAGATAAGATAAAGTGCCGCCCGAAACTTTGCAACGTCTCTGTATCCGATGAAAAAAATCGGCTTTGAGAAGAATTGCAGGTAATTTTTAGCTTCTCCCCTTACCGACGTTTTCTCTCGGCCTATTTTTTTCCACAGTGCTTTCGCCAAATTATAATTCAAGGGCAATAACCGACCGTCTTATTGTCTCATTTACCGCGAGGCAATTCGTTTCTATTGTCTATTACAATTCGTGAAACAAACACCGATTTTTCATTGGCCAGAAACCTGCTTTATCGACGGAGATTAAGCATCGCTTCAAGCGGTCCGGAAATGGAACGCCCCGTCGTTCCGCGCGGCTATATCGAGTTGCTTAACATACATTAAATCTTTCGACCTTTCAGGGGACGATTTACTTCCGAATTTCCGGCAGGTGTCCGCACAGCTTTGGCTGGAAGGTTACCAATGCTGCGCTAAGAGCTTTTCCCTCTTTAGCTCGTCGGCTTTCAACCGCACGAAGTGTATGTACCCTTCTTTCAGTGCCCCCTCCCCCCTCTTCCAACGTGTCCCTCGGCAAGTGTTAGCCGACTTTTCAAATTCGCGTGGGAGCAGAGTCCTCGCCGCCGTGCGGGGCCAAATCCGTTTTGCATAATCACATGCAAATTAGAATACCCGCGATAAAATATATAACTACATTGCGTGTAAGCCCGCATACTCACTTCGTCGTGGACCTTGTGGCTCTTCCAACGAAATAACCTGTCCATGTTTTTTTTTGTTTTTGTTTCAATTCTTCTATATTTGTTGGTTTATTTTCGTTCGCCGAACCGCCGGTAGCACCGCACGCACCGACGGTACTTCCGATGATTACTCTTTTATTTTTTGTTCCCTTTCAATCAACGCCGAATCCCGCATCGTATCGATCTCGTCAAATATATATTTACCGGTTGAAATATTATGCGCGGACGTTGCTGCACGCTTTGACGAATTCACCGAGTTTCTCTTTGAGCGACGCCGGCCTTTTGGCTCGTTATTGACAATCCGATTTTCGAGCCGCAATGCTTCGGCGGATTAAAATGTAAAAAAAATATTTATCGGTACATCGCGCCGATAAGCGGATGCACGGACGTATCGAAGGTGATCGAACACGCGATACGCCAATGGAAAGTCGTAGGATTCGAAAAGTTTCGGCGAAGCTCGGAAGTGGCGGGTCACGAAGACCGTGGCAGATGTTTCACTGAGAGGAGGCTCGCAGCGCGCAAACTTCGCCAAGTACGATAATCCGCGATCGCCCGAAAGCGAGCTGCGACTGACGTCGTTTTCCACTTCCTTCACTCGCACCGACGACAGTCCCGTCGAACGGTGTACTTTTTAATTTTCACACTTTCCCCGTCGCACGGTACATGTCTCTCGAAACCGCGAAAGTTCGGAGCTTCACGGTCCGGACGAGCACTCTAAAAGAGTCCGCCGTCTCGGCGGGCTGGGCCGTGAAAAAATAAAAAAATAAAAACACGTCCGAGCCGTCTCGCTGACGGAAATAGGAGAGTGAAATGCGCCTCGGCGCGTTGCTCCATTATTCCTCGCTGCGGCCTTGAACCACAGCGAACGAGCGACTAATGACCGTAATTGCACGACTCAACCTTGTGTGTTTTCCCTGGGCACGAAAAATTTACGTCTTCTCGTCCTACCGTCGACGAGTCAATTTAAAAACAGTTATCTCTCGTCTCGTAACAACCTTGGCGAAATTCAATCACTCTAAAATCTTCCGCAATCCCAATAAAAAAAAGCAAATCACGATCTTTCCTCAAATAAATGCTCGATAAATCAAACAATTTAGTTAAAAAAATTGAATACAAAAGTGTCCCCGCCTTATCGAAGTGTGGCAAGGGAAAAACAACGAAATAAAAAAAGAAAAATAAGGAAATAAAAAAAAACCGAAAGTTTCGCGGGAGCTGTGAGAGGAATAGCGATGGACGGTCAGCAACCCTCGCGGCCGTTCGTAGCTCGGCCGAGTACTGGATGCTGTCCCGCGAGGGATTCAGCGTGGAGCCCTCAACCAGCCGCACGTCCTCTTCGCTCTCTCCCTTCCTCTCTCCCTCGCTCCATCCGACGTTCGTTCCTTTCCCTCCGCTTCTCGCGGCGATGGTTTCGTCGCTCTCGCACGATTCACCGTTTGTGCTCGGGTTATAAGCGAGAGAGGAGGCGAGCGAGACGGAGTATAACGTTCCTTTGCGCATGTGCAGCTATCGATTCCAGCACGAGTTCCCGCAGGACGTGTACGCAGGGTAACACAGGAAACCGCACCGTTCGCACACAGGGATGCGTTTGCCTTGTGTACAGGTGGGGGTTGGGGGAGGGGAAAAGGGGGGGGGGCTGAGAGGGTGAGAGGGTTGAGCAAAGCGCGTACGTTGATACGTCAGGACAGGTGTAGCGTGTGCAGTATACCCGGTTACAGAGGCTCCAAAATCAAGCCTGGTGGACGACGCTTCCTCGATCGGATGTCAGAGATCCGAAAAAGCTGGCAGCGGCCCGAGATACCGAGAAGCATGGTATCGGACGCGGCGTCGGGAGCGATGAGAGTCAAGCCGGTGCACGATTCCGACACACGATACTGAAACTCAAACTCGATACCACGTGAAATCGGTACTGCGTAAGCTGTTCGGATAATGCAAAAAGATTTCTCAGGCGACGCTTCCCAATACTGCAAAGTCGGACGGGAAAAACTGGCTCCGGAGAACGAATTTCCGAGCGTTTTTCAACGCTGACGAATTACGTTCGAACTCCTCAAACAAAATGTTAATACGCCAGAATTCCTCGCGTCACGCTCAGGCTCGCGCATGACGAGGGTTCACCGAGAAAAAGGATGGTATTTTCTACTATAGCGAATAGTTTCCAGGGGGAACGTCTCTATAGATACTTTCGGACAGTATATATTAATTGATTGAACTATGATTATGGTTGCAATCATGATGTTTTGTCATTGTTGTAACTATAAAATGTAAACGTTCCGCCTGGGAACTATTTTTTGCGGTAAAAAATCAGTCTTGTTGCTTTTACTATGTAATTTTTTCTCAGTGTTTCCGGAAGTCGATGGGAGGAAGAAGGACGAGGCTTTTCCCGTGTCGGTACGCACAGCCGTACCTGCACATGGAAATTCGCTTTCGCGTAGCCGGGGCTTTTTGATACCCGGTAGGAGCGCAGCGCGCCGACCAATAGAAAGCCACCCTTCCAGTCTCGTGCGGGAACGTCTATATAGATACTTTCGGATAGTATATATTAATTGATTAAACTATAATTATAGTTGCAATCATGATGTTTTGTCATTGTTGTAACTATAAAATGTAAACGTTCCGCCTGGGAACTATTTTTTGCGGTAAAAAATCAGACTTGTTGCTTTTACTATGTAATTTTTTCTCAGTGTTTCCGGAAGTCGATGGGAGGAAGAAGGACGAGGCTTTTCCCGTGTCGGTACGCACAGCCGTACCTGCACATGGAAATTCGCTTTCACGTAGCCGGGGCTTTTTGTTACCCGGTAGGAGCGCAGCGCGCCGACCAATGGGAAGCCACCCTTCTAGTCTCGTGCGTGCGATGTCGCAGCCGAGCGCGCTGCTCCATCGCCGACGCGTTTTTCTTCCGAACAAAACGAACGAGTTGCGTGTGCTCCGTTGGGCGACCCTCCGGAGCCTCTTTATTATCATATCCGGAGCCTCACCGTGAAGTTGGCCGGCTCGGTGCAGTCTCTGCCCGAGATCCGCGCGAGAAACTGCGTCAAGCCGGAAAGCTCCAGCGCGCGCGCGAGGTGCGTGTGTCTTGCGGCCCTCCAGCGCCCTTTCGTCACCGACCGTGAGCCAACCATACCGGTGAGCCCGCGTACCGTTGGTTAACCCTCGCAGTACCACCGGAGGCGGCCGGGGAACCAGCGCGACCGCGAACCTCGTTGGTGCGCGCTTAGGATTTGATGCAGTCGTTCAGGTGCCGCATTGGGATCCAGTCGGGCGTGCAATGTTCGCCTCGGGGGTGAACTGCGCTGTATGCAACCTACAGCCTGTCTCGCTCTACTGTGCACTGTGCTATCCACTCTGCACCGCGATATTGCAACATGATATACGGGCACGTTGCAGTCTCTCCGGGCGCGGTCCCGTTTGTCGACTTCTCTCTCCCCTTTTCACATCATTATTAAGTCGATACTACTCGGAGAGCCCTCGGTCGTACGGCGCTCAATCATCGTATCCTCGTTATCGATAGTCCGTAATTAATAGGCGCTGCAGTAGCGGCGATCATGCTCGCGACGATCAACACCTTGACGGACTTAACGTATCGACTATTTATCCAAAGTAGCTTCCACTTTGTCTCCTCGGAAAGGTGCGAGGGAATGTTTCGAAACTTGCATGGTGCTCAGGGGTTGGGGGGGGGGGGGGGGCAAAATGGACCTGCGTTCGTCACTTGAGATGAGACTTTTCAATGTTCGCGCAAAAATTGGTAGACAGTCCATTTTGCTGCGCTCTCTCCTAATATGTATCTCAGCTGGACAAATACCGTAAGTAGTTGAAGTATTTATTGTAGCATCAAGTACTTGAAGTACTGAGCACTGGGTAGTTCTTGAGTGCTGACGTATTCAGTACTGGCAGAACTGAAGTTGCTGAAGTTCCGAGTGCTGGGCACTGACTAAGTATTTGATCCTTCAATGCGTACTTCAAGTACTTATTGTATTTGCCCAGCTCTGATATGTGTGGTTTTTGGAGATGTTTTTCTTTTCAAAATTGTCAGATTTCTTTCTTTATTTTTTTGGAGAAGAAAGTCCACTGAGAAAAAATTACTTAGTTGGGGTGGCAAGAATCACTTTCTACTGTAAAAGATAATTCCGTGAGAGAACGTTTGTATTTTATAGTTAGGACAATAATCACGAATCACAATAGCAAATATAATTATCCTTTAACCAATTGAATATCTTTCAATGGAAACTATATGTATAGACGATCCCTCGGGGAATTATTCCGTGTAGCAGAAATAACTACAATTATGCTCAGTGTGCGATTCGCGTAATCCTGCCGATAAACAGTTTATTTTCGAATATCAATGCATCGAGGAGAGAAAATGATTTTTCGGAGCCAATTTGGGAACAAAGAAATCGGCACGTAGCATTCGAGCTCGTTGAATTAATTTGAGGCTTCAAAGGCGACGAGTGAACGAAACGATAGTACAAACCCCGACGCAATCCTCCCCCGAACACCCCGTTGTCGTTCGCAGCTTCGATCGATTGAATTCTCGTACGTTTAATTGTCCTTTGCGTACAGACAGCCTCGTCTCTCACCCCTTTTACACCTCACACTCGCTCTCTATTCCACTCCCATTGCTTCTCTGTGGCCTCTCTATGCCGTTGTGCAGGCTTTTCATTCCAAGGCCAATTCACACCGAGATTACGCTCGGTCTCCCTCCGCTTCCCGGGCTATATACATGCCGTTGCCTCGCCGGTTTGGTGTCCGACAGGAAACGAGGACGTCAAACACCGGCGGCGTCGTACACCGAACACTCTTCTTTCACTTCACTTTTTTTTCCCTTTGCTTTTCCATTCCCCTTTTTCTTCTCGTCTATTACCGGCGCATATATCTATATAATCCTTCAGGTTTCAAAATGCGCCATCGGTGCATATTACCGGGCGAAGCGTTAAAGTGTCTCGTTACTTGTTTTTTTATTCTCCTCGCTTGAGGGGTGGCAAACCTCGTTAAATTTGTCGTCGTTCGTTTTCTCGAAAAATCTCACTTGTACATTGAAAAAAAAAAAAAAAAAAAAAAAAAAAAAATTGTAAAAAAATACATGTACAGCGGCGAAGCATCAGGAGTCCATGAGAACGAATGTTCACGCCGGTGTACGGAGAGTTTGCTGTATAGCTGTCGTGATCTCGCTACCGCGAACGAGTTTCTTCGTTTTTCGTCTGGGAGGCCAAAGTTTTCTCGTATTCCCCCGTCCCGCCTTGCGCCCGGTTGATGCAGCAACAGCAGGCTCGCGAATTCGGAGGTGAACGGAGGAGAGAGAGGAGAGGAGGACAGTGTCGGGGTTGGCGAAAAGCGGAAAGCAAAGGAACTAGAGGAAAACGAGAACGTGGAGAGTGAGCCTTGACTGGTGCGCGTGCGACTCTCCAAGTGCGAAAAGAGAGGAGTATCACTCGTGTCGACCGCGAGATGCGGAGAACATATTTATAGTCCCGTCGTCGGGTGAACGGGCCTCGTTCGTTCAGCTTAGCTCGGCGATATATGCAGGAGCACGCCGGATCGCTTTGCCTCCGGGGGCCTCTCTTGCGTTCGCTTCGCCTATGGTCGCGCAAACGTTTTAGCGCTTTCGAATGTACACGCGGAAGTTGGGAAAAGCCATCGAGAGAATGAAAACTTTTCCGCTGCCATCCGAGGACAGTCTCGCGGGAAAGGTGTCCGGATGTATTGTTCATGCTAGATCCACACAGTTTTGGCATTTTTCCAGCAAGACAGACATCCAGCAATAGAGACATCCAGCAATAGAGACGTCCAGCAATAGAGACGTCCAGCAATAGAGACGTCCAGCAATAGAGACGTCCAGCAATAGAGACGTCCAGCAGTAGAGACGTCCAGCAATAGAGGCGTCCAGCAATAGAGACGTCCAGCAGTAGAGACGTCCAGCAGTAGAGACGTCCAGCAGTAGAGACGTCCAGCATTAGAGACATCCAGCAGTAGAGACATCCAGCAGTAGAGACATCCAGCAGTAGAGACATCCAGCAGTAGAGACATCCAGCAGTAGAGACATCCAGCAGTAGAGACATCCAGCAGTAGAGACATCCAGCAGTAGAGACATCCAGCAGTAGAGACATCCAGCAATAGAGACATCCAGCAATAGAGACATCCAGCAATAGAGACATCCAGCAATAGAGACATCCAGCAATAGAGACATCCAGCAATAGAGACATCCAGCAATAGAGACATCCAGCAATAGAGACATCCAGCAATAGAGACATTCAGCAATAGAGACATCCAGCAATAGAGACATCCAGCAATAGAGACATCCAGCAATAGAGACATCCAGCAATAGAGACATCCAGCAATAGAGACATCCAGCAATAGAGACATCCAGCAATAGAGACATCCAGCAATAGAGACATCCAGCAATAGAGACATCCAGCAATAGAGACATCCAGCAATAGAGACATCCAGCAATAGAGACATCCAGCAATAGAGACATCCAGCAAGACTCGATGTCTTGCTAGATGTTTTGCTGGATATCTTGCTTGATATCGTCGATCATCGTTAAGACATAGAGTAAGATATTCACCAAGGTAGAAAAACAAGAAAAACCATGCATCAATGACAGACAGTCAGCGACACGTTTTTTTTTACGCCCTCTTATTTTTATGACGGTTTAGACAGTTTTTTTTATTCATCTACTCCATCCTTTCTTTTTTCCCTGCGATTCACTCCATAACGCTTTACTCAGCGATCTATTCGCTATTGCCCGGAAGGCAACTGAAAGTAAAATGATTTGCCGACTATGAGCCCGGTATAGCGGCGCGTGGGGAGCTTTGCCGAAGTGTTCTTACGGGACGTGAACAAATATTTGCGGGTGGGATTATTTCTGTGAAAGGATCGCGGAGAAAGGGGACCGGGATTTTTCCGCAGAAGGGAGGAAAGCCCTTTTTCGTTTGCGCAGACTGTGTGTGCGCGCTGGCTTCTGGAAAACGGGAGGCGGCACGCCGAGCAAGAGAGGACAAATGTATCGATAAGAAAAGGCGCCGTGACGTCGCGAACGATAGAAAAATCTCCCGGGAAGTGAATCGAGACGCGTATATTTTCGCAATTTCTCCGTCACCAAAATATATTCGACTGTCGTTCCCCCGACGGGGAAGGGCCCGATCGAGGAACTCGTTGATCCCCCATCGTTCGCAGTCGTCGAATCGACGACTTCGTCCGAGCCACTTTTACCCACGCAATTCATTATTTTCATTCTTCGAGACGAGCGGATCATTCATATTTATATTCACTGGGAAAGATTCGCGACGATAAGCGGCGGAATATTTATAACGCAAGAGGAAGTTACGAGCGTGGGAATTGTATGGAATAATACTTAACCGATATACCGAGTTTAAATTTCATTCGTGTTTCTCAGTGAAGTTGGAGTTTTAGGTTTTTTTTTTCCGAGTCATCCAGCTTTATCGCTGACAATGCACGAAGCGATGATGCACTAGAGACTTGCACGTGTTCGCACGATGTCATCTCGCCCGGTGGCTCTTGTTCGTCTCACGGGAGCGTGTAGTGGCTCGGCGATACGCGAAGAGAAGACCACGCGGATACGCACGCGGGTGAAGGGTTGAGGGAAGCGAAAGGAGGCAAGCCGTTACGTGTAGGTACGTGGAAACTGGAGTGAACTCGACTGTGGCACGCGGCACGCCTTCTATCTCTGTAATCTTCGGGTCGACGACGATAACATCTTTTTTTTTTTAGGAACGGCGTAAAAACAGTTTTGCACAAAGCGACGATGGAAAAAGTTGCTATTGTTAAAAACGCATTCGTCCGTTCGTTGAGAAATATACGAACGTGCAACTGACGGAACCTCCCGGCAAAAGTTCCGTCGAGTCCATCAGCGGGCTTCGTGATACGAGAGACAGGCTTTCATGTTCGCCGCCGATGCGAGCCAGCTCTGTTTATCGTGTCATCCGGATCGAAGTGCTCGGATGCTTGAACCGCTGACTGACGGACGGGAATTAGATCCGATCTATTATCTTCCTACGATGTAATATGCGTGTTACGTCTATGCACATACGATTATTCGAACCCTCTCAAAACCGTTTGTGCCCCGACGCCGTGATCTAATGGCCGGCGAGGGGGCACTCGGCCAAAGCGACTTCCTCCTCTAGAGTTACTGTAAAGGCCCATGAGTCAATTAATATGAAAAATTGTTCACTTCAATCACTGTAATGACTTTTGTAATAAATCAATATATATATATATATATTGTTACGTTCAGGCGGAATAAATAAGATGGTTGGATGGTTGGATTTGGTTTTGGAGCGGATTTTATTAATTATAATCAGGGCTAAATATCTCAAGCGTGAACTTTCAAACGCCCGTTCTCTTTGAAAGCCCAATCACAAGTCCGATGACTCTCGTCATCTCGTCCAGTGATAATCCGTATGTTTGTCATTTGTCATATGGAGCTATTTCAATGATCTATGTAATATCGTGTGGACTAGTTAATCCCCATCTCTATATTCGTTACAATATGTATACATGTACACTGAGAGGAGGATCTAGTGAAAATTACCGATCATCTAAGAAATATTACCATAGCACATAGTAGTAGGGCGCCAGGGCGCCACCTATGGCAGAAAGTCTCAGATTATCCAAGAATTTTTACCATAATATCTAAGAAAAATTCTTATAAATTCGGTACTTCCTACCATAGGTGGCGCCCTAGCGCCCTACTACTATGTGCTATGGAAATATCTCTCAAGCAATATAGTAATATTTACTAGATCCTTCTCTCAGTGTATACATAAGTGAAATATCCTTGATTATATCCCAGTGGTTTATATATCTGTGATATATACAATATATTTCGGATATATTATTTAATATATGACTACAAATAATATATGTCATCAAATGTGTAAGTTAAAAATAATGACCCGTCTATATATCGTTGAAATACGCACTAGTTTTTCAGTGAGCAAAATTCGCCACTTCTTTGGTAGCAATTTGCATATTTAACCTATCAATCGTACACTGTAAAAAGAAAGTTTACGTATGAAATTTAATGTATTTGTACTGAAAGTTTTTATGCGTAAACTGGTATGTTCAATTTCATGTACAATTGTGATGAAATATTAACGTACAATATATTTAAAACTTCAGAAACAGTTTACTTTTAACAATTTACTTTAATCTGTATGGACCTTTATGGACCCTAAAAGTCCATTCATTTTTCATGACAATGGTACATTACATTTAATGTACCAGTTTTTGCATAAAAGTTTCTAGTCCGGTACATTAAATTTACAATTTTTTTAACAGTGTATAAAAATACCGAACTTAATTTAAGTCAAATATATTTTTTGCATATACTTTAATTCCATGAACGAGACGTCCGTTCTGACGAAATTTAGTCTTTCCTATCCTAATCGCTGGTACATGATTGGAATTGTCGCACAAACAAACTGCTGTAAAACAATTCCACACCCTTTCGAAACGCGAGGGATCCTGATGGCTCTCGAGCGAAGAGCCTCAAGTTTCAATTTCGCTGCCGGGGAAAGCTCCTCGCTAATTCCGGGGCCGAGACGGAGCGGCGAACGCTCGAGGCATTTTCACTAAAAACTTGACGGTCCCTCGGCTTCTGCCTCGTACAATGAACTAATCAAGCAACAATACGCGACCGCCCCAGCGCGATAAAGTTTGATTAATCGTTGCAAGAAGCAAAAGCACGTGCGGGTTATAATATAACCGGGCTTTTTGTACGTGACGAAAACTTTGGGAAATATATAGTTTGCGGGTGTGTCATTGCGGAGAGGGCGGGTTTCGGCAGAGCTATCCCAGCTTTGTCCAACTGTTCGACCGTAGGGGAGGGCGGGGCAAAATGGGACAGTGGGGCAAAACGGGATAATGGCGCAAAACGCAATTTTCCAATAACTTTGGGATGGTGGTGGTGAGTGAGGTCGAAAATCCGGATGGGACAAAATGGGGTATCCAGAAATTATTGGCCAATTGAGTTTTACCTCACTGTCCCGTTTTGCCCCACTGTCCCATTTTGCCCCGCTGTCGCCTACGCACATCTTCTCGAGATATTCAATTCAACGACGAAGTAATGGTGAACTTGGGTCACGAGAGATAGGCGGGACAAACCATTTTTTTTTTACTTTTTCTTTTATTGTTCTGGGTCATCCGATGGGCGCGTGGAGATACACAACAGTCGACTATGCGCGACGCAGTTATAGTGTTTGTGGCGTGGCACTCTCCGGAAGCATCCATTTACGAATTGGCAGATTTTTTCGCGGCGGTCGCGCTGACGCGGTGAATCTATACGGTTATAACAAGATATATGTATATATGAAAGAGCGACTGGCAGAAACGAAATCGTATTAGCCTAGATTTCGTGTCAGTCGATAAAAATCTGCTGAAACTCGAACACTTCAGTTTACCGCGGACGAAGATAAATCTCCCCGAACTCTGCGCGTTATATCCAAACTTTTTTTTCAACACATTGATAAAAGTGATTTCCGAGCGCCGCTGACAGCACCGCCAGGCAGATACAACAACCGATAAATTATTTCCGATTTAATTTTCATGAGTGCTGAAGGCAACGGAATCCGGGTCGACACATGTACGGTTCGCCATATAACCGTGATATTCCGCAGCCGCGCACGCCACGATCGAATATATTCGCTTTACGGTATTGTCCGAATTAATGGAGTCGTGTTAGAATTTAACCCCTTCGTCTTTACAGGCGTGATAAAAAAAGATTGCAGATATTTCTCCCAGGCGGGTAGAAATTTAATAAGGATAAAGAAGATAATTGACGTATCGGCCACTCTTGACTTACCATCCTCGAAAGGTCGAAGTTTACATAATAATAATCATAAGAAATATTCTTCGTGATTTTATACATATGCACGTGTAGGTAGATAGTCGTCCATCTTTTCATGTGTTATGATATGTGATGTTGGCGCGTGCCACAGTTATATTTTAGATGATAGTGTTCTATCGAAGATAAATAAAATAAATATTTTTAAAACTGATTTAACCGATTTTGACTAATTTTTTGTTGAAGCATTTTTTCGACTAATAACATGCTAAATTTAAGGTGTTCGGTGCACCACCGTTACCGTTAAAATGGTTGCTTGTTTTTTTTTGAAAAATGTTCAATGAAGCTTACCAGTGAGCTCGGTCAGTGCGGGATTACAGATGAACGAGATAAAAGGCCGCGAGGCCGAGAAAATAGAGGAAACGGGGTATACGTAATCGATGGGTATAAACGAGTGGCTCGCTGAATCCCCTCGGCGACCGCAGTAGATGAGAGTAATAAATAGCCGATCGAAGAGAACTCTATATGCCGGCTCCAGCATCCTCGTCGGAGCGGTGCTGCGTTATACTCCGCAGCGGGCGCAATATCGCGGACGATCCCGAATAGCTGCGATGCCGGGACATTTACGAGTGACCGACGAATTGAAGTGGAGAACGATCTATCGCGAAACTACGAGCGGAGATAAGAGAGAGAGCCTGCTCGTTGTAGATCTCGTCAGTCGTGCTACACGAGGACGTTACGGGTAAGTGTAGCGGGAAAAATAATATGTAGCGACGTCGGAGCGGGTTTCCTTGACCCATCGAGAAAACAGGACGTTTCTATCTTTATTAGCAGTCTCGTACATGTGCCATTGATGTCAGCGTTACGCCCCATAGCACGGTTGGAGATATAGACTGAGACAATGTTACACAGTAAAAGCAACAATACTGACTTTTTGGCATAAAAAACATTCGTTTAAAAGTGGCCTTGAAGATACCTGCGTGAGACTAAATTTCGTCCAGTTATAACGGCTGTGTTTTGCATCAAGCAAACTTTGCTCG
Source organism: Ichneumon xanthorius (assembly GCA_917499995.1). Taxonomy (NCBI): domain Eukaryota; kingdom Metazoa; phylum Arthropoda; class Insecta; order Hymenoptera; family Ichneumonidae; genus Ichneumon; species Ichneumon xanthorius. The sequence continues at coordinate 8,941,642 of OU824205.1, read as the reverse complement.
GGAAAGTTCACTTGGAGAATAAAATTTTACAATTGAATAATTTTTTTTCCTCTAAAGCTGCGCATTAATGGAGACTTGCCAAAGATTAAATTTGATGTTATGCTTATCTTCAGGGTCATGATTAAAACTCCTTTAAAATTTAAATGAGAAAAAATGTCATAGTAAAAACAAGAACACTGATTTTTTTACCACAAAAAAATAGTTCCCGAGGGGAAGGTCTATATTTTATAGTTACGACTATGACAAAAAATCATTGTTGCCACCATAATTATAGCTTAACCAATAGATTATATAGTATCAGAAACTATCTATATAGACGTTCCTGGGAACTATTCGTCACAGTAGGAAATATTATCTTTTTTTTCAGTGTAAGGTTCCAGTTTTTTAATTCTTCGGAGGGCGACGAACGAAGAACGAAGCTCGGCAAACATAAATATAACATAACTTAATAACAACATTTTAAAAAATTGATCGCTATATTATTTGAACCAAGTGCGCATCTCGACTCAGCGAGTGAACAAAATTTCGCGAATTATAACACTCGCCCCTCACAGTTTCGCCCATATATTCCATCGCATTAGGGTGCTGTAGATTTTTCTTTTACTTTTTTTTTTTTCTTATCATTTTTCCATCGCTACGGTGAACACAGCCTCTATTAGCCACGAGGCACATGGTGCTTCGTATAGACGAGAGAAAAAAATTTCCTTTGTCGTTCGAGCACCGACAGGGAGGAGAAAAATCGGAGCAAAAAAACAATGTAAAATAAAGTTCTATGGACCTTCCGCTATAACGGGAGCCGGGATGATGCTGTACAGCGGATACACCCGCGTTGGAGTTATAGAGCGTGAGGAAAAATGTAATGAGACGCGCAGCCTGATTTTTCCTCATAATTGACCACGCCCATTTCCTTTATTAGTCGTAGCGATTTTATATAGGGGTTGATAAACTGGCAACCTTCTTGGAGTGTCAAGACAAGCGAGTTGATTAATCGACTATGAATGAAAATAAAAATAGCTGCAACGTAACAAAACATTTTTATTTGAAAAAAATCACGAAAAATTGTCAATCCTCATGGACGAAACTTCGTTGTAAATTTTTTGTAAATTTTAAGTAAATGCTTAGTAATTTTTTTGTAAATTTTATGTAAATAAAAAAAAATTGTAAAATGCACATATCTTTATATACCGTATAAATATTTTCAAGAAAAAGAACATCGCTACGGGATCGACCGCTTAGGCGAAAAGAACAAGGAAAAACCAGGTGCGATATTCTCGGGGACGAGCTGCTGATTACTTTTTTACGACTGACACAAATCGAGGGTCTTCCGTGTGTACATGTATACATATATACGTTAATAGACGCAATCGAGTTGGAGGGGACAACGACGTCGGTTCACCCTTTTAAGAATCCGGTCACGTTCGGAAAAGTGGTCCAGAGCACTTGGATGGCAAAGTACATAGCAGTGTAGGTGAGCGACCTTTGGACTCCAATACATCTGCGCGCGGTCTGCAGAATTGGTAAAACTGCGGGGCGCGGCCTTGTCGCAATTGCCAACTTTTTCAACCCTTATTCCGTGCGTCCGGTCGTTCGCCTCCTCGAAAATTTATTCCGTCTGTCCTCTAATCGCGAAAATCTTCGAGCGCTCAAAGACAAATTATTTTCTTGAAATTCTTTTCAAAGGGAATCTCTTTCCCTCGAATTCCGTCCGGGAGAAAATCATTTTCGTAAATTCCTTTCGAACCGAATTCTGTTCGAAGATAATAATTTTTTTTTTTTTTTCTCAAATTTTATCGCGCGAACACGATCGCGAAAGTGGCGAGCTACAATTCACTTCGCTTTTCACGGCTCTCCGAAGCCTCCAACAGTCCCGTCACGCGTTTTCGTATATATATGTTTTCTTTTATCGTGAGAAATAGCGTTCGCTTCTTCGACATAACCGAGCGTTGAAACGGCTCGAGCTATATTCAGGGCGATGTAGCGTCGAAGGCTATCAACTTGCCTCGCAAACCCGTTCACGTCCGTTTCTTTCCATTTCCGGGTCGATCGTTCTGGCGAAATATCGCGAAGAAATTCGCGGACAGTTCTCGTATATGGAACTCGCGTCGTCGTCTCGCCGCGGAAGTGTTTGCTGTCTGGCGCAGCGAGGACTTAAATTCTTATTCGTCGATTCGATTCTTCGTATTTCTTGCGCCCTCTCTGTTTACTTTATTTTGGCTTTTTTTTATAAACCATTAGTCAGCGAATCGGGGAATTCCGAGGCGGGAGGGCTGAGGGCTTCCTCGCGGGAAAAAGTGGCCCTTCCGAGTTTTCTGGGTCACGGACATATTCAGCCCGTAATTCGAAACTCCCGACGTTTTGATCCGAGGAGTAAGGGCTCTTTCGGTAGGGATGATCCCCGCTCGCCCGCATCTATCATCGTCACCCGCCCTGCCATTGTATAATCCAAGACGTCACATTTAGATAAATCGTTTTTTTTTTAAGACTATTTCACGAGTAGAGATGAACGGCTTCGAACGTTCAAATTATGAATAAAAAAATTAAAATATTCTGCAATATGTTTTCTATTTTTAAATACAATTTCGCGAGTAGCGGTGAACAGCTTCGAATCTTCGAATTATGTATGAGTCAAAAAATAAAAATATTCTGCAATATATTATGTTTTGTCTGTCGTCTTTTGGACGAGTCAATTTTTTTTCTAGCAATTCCAAGTCCGTCTTGTTGACGAGGATTAAATTCGTATTTCTCGGATTTTCGAATTGGGCCAAACGCGCGTCGCCCTCAGCGTTTTTCCCCGTGGCTATTACTAGTTTGAGCGCCGCTTCCCGATACTCTCTCGCTGGTGGGAGTAAATCAGTAGCCCCAAAATATCAGGACGCGTCGTTTCGTTTCCTGTCCCGTACGTACGAGCCATCGAACATCAAGCTCGCCTATTTTTACTTCGTGAATGAGCCGACTCACCCGGACCTTCGCCACTTCCTGCTTTCTTTGATATCCACAAGTCGCTGTGTATTTACGAATGTTTTCCAGAAAAAAAAAAAAAAAAAAAAAAAATATCGTGGAATATTTCATGTATTACCGATGCCATCACATAAATTAATCCCATCCAATGGAACTCGTTCTCCTTGCCAAGCGAAATAATCTTGGTCGCATAAAATACCGAAGACCGCCCATTCGTAGCCTACGGGCTGTGCTGCCCTTTGCCTTTGCTCTTTTAGCGTACACACGATTCGTAATATCGATAAGTCGGGGTGGGAGTGGAGAGACTACTCGCGATGAAGAGCAGACCGAGCCAGAGCCGGCTTCTAAGATTAGCCGAGAGTGCGAGAACCGCGACTCTATATTTAACGTACTTGCGCTGAGGGCCCGAAGCGCAATATAACCGGTGCATTTTACACTGGGTACGCATTTTGCCGCCGCCAGTCGAGATATTCCTGAAGACCCTGTCTCGCGATATTCAAGTACGAGTCTCGCGCCATTGAGCAGTTTTTGGTATTGCGCTCGTCGCAGCGTTGCCGACAGAGACACCCCGGAGCTGAGTGCGTTTGAGGAGAAAGAAAAAATAAAGCAATGAAAAAAAAAGCAGAATATGTAGCAAAACAAATAAACATTAATAATAATAGTTTTAAAAAACTAAATAATCTTCCTGACAACAACGAGAACAAGACGAAGACAACCTGTCTTCGAACACAGTATTAGCACACCATCAATTTTACGCTACTACATAAACTACTTGAACCAACAAAACAAACAAAAAATAATTTAAAAATAATTAAAATAAAAGATATGACACCGCGAACTATTAATTTGTTTATCGGAATATGGTTTATTTACGTGTGTTTGCACCTCAGCTTACATTTTTTTAGTCACAAACATAGATCATTGTACAAAGGATCAATACGCCAAATTTGATTAACTAGTATTTTGGCGTTTCGACAAACACTCGCGTATTCGAAAAGGCGCCAAAGTGACGCCTTTTGAACGATCGACTTATTTTAGGGAGTTAAAAATTAATTTTTTTAATCGAATTTTTGGAAGCTTTTATTACTATTTTCTTTCGGAATGCAGAGAATAAATGGAATCCAAATAAAATCTTATTTAGTGATCTAATGTCGCGTAGGTTCTCCAATAACGATTTCCGGAACGAAACCCTGCGCGACCGCGAGGAAAATTGTCAAAAAAATATTATTCCCATGACATCGATTAACGCTCAGATGCGTACAGCAAGCACGTTCGGGAAATTAAAAAAAGTATCGTTTCCAATTAGGTCCCCCTCCCGGGGGTCGCCTTCTCGCTCGTAAAAATATAAGAACGCTCATCGCCGATCCACGGAATAAAGCTTCGATACATCGTTCCGAGAACGTTAACACCGCGTGTCGCGGCCGCCTCGGTCCGGCGACCGCGAACGCGGTTTACGGAAATAAAACGAGGATCGAATCGTGGAAACTACCGAGAAAGAAACATCATCGCTGGGGCAGCGTGAGTCATCGAAGCCGCTGCTGCGATGCTCAAAAAAAAAAAAAAAAAATTAATGGTCCCCATTTATCGACAAAGCGCCGCTCCTCGAAAAAGATTGGACACTACCTGTGTTCCGTTCGGCCCTGAAGTCAACTATTCGCAAGATATACAGCTCGACTCCCTCACCACCGTGCGAATCGGCTTTGGACAAAGACTATCCCTAGCACCGTCGCCTCGACTCCCGCGGAGCTCCCGAAAAGTCTCTCTCAAAAAAAAAAAGCATCCGAGAGGATCTTTGTTTGCCGCTTCTTCGACTATCGCCGCTCGAGGACGCGCGGGAGAAAGGCGGAAACGAATGGCGGGTCCCTTCACCGATGCACCGCCGTTCCCTCCGGTGCAGAGCCAAAAGAAGATATTTCTCTGATGATTCCACTGTCTCTCGTGGCGTGTTGTCCATGGACGACCCGCTGCGTTAGAACGAAGCGCAGCTTGATTTTTCCACTCTCGGCTCGAGAATCCCCAGCCCGGAGGATCGTACACTAGCGGCATGAACCACCGCGAGAGGTAAATGAAAGCGTATCGTCTTGCCGGTCTTTCTTTCCCGGTGGTCGGATTTTTCGCCCCCGGGTGCCTTTACGACTTTTATAAATTATCCACGAAGGGACACTCACTCCAAGGGCTCTAATGAGAATAATTAATGTTGCTTTTTTTAATTAAACGAGAGACGGAGAGGCGCGTGCCGTGTCGTTGCTGGCGGCTCGGGCAGCTGCTTCCTCGGACCGTCGCAACAATGCGAGAACGGAAGGTTGTGTAACAAATGTAATGGACAGAAACATAAATAAAAATGCTGCTCGAGAACTTTGAGAGTAGATTTTTAAATTCATAAAAAAAAAAGAAAAAAATAGCTGTCGATAATAAGTATTGTTGATTTTAAGTTAGTAGTTGCGAGTAGTGTTCACTTCGCATAAGTTTCGGAGAAATAATAGGGAATTGCAAACACTTCTCGATGGTATAAAATCTGAAAAAATCAAGCATATTAAAGGTGCTGAAAAGATTAATTTTGCATAACAATAATAATAATTTAATTTGTTGATAAAGTGTTGTCAACAAATTGATGAAAAATAAAATTGTTCAACAAATCTCCCATAAACTTAACTTTATTTTTTTCAGAAAATGATTCGTTTTCTGAATACGTATGAATTGTTTAAAATTTTTTAATGCACGTGCAGTTTTTTCTTATATGGGAAAAATGTGTGCAAAGTCACTAAATTCAGAGTGTACTTACAAACCTGAAAAATTTCATGAACGGATCATTTTCATTTTAAAACAGTTAGGTTTCCGGTAGATCTGTCGAACAATTTTATTGTTCAGCTATTTGTTAATAACACACTCTCTCATACGCGCAACACGCTCCCGCTCTAGTCCCTTGACCGAGCAGTTACGCTGTCGTTCTCGAAGCCGCCACATTGGCTCACTAATAAATCTGATCGAATTTCTCATCCCTCAATGCTGCATTTTGTCTCTAAACCTTCCGCAAACATCCTCCCAGTCGTCTAAGCTGAGCGGCTCAATGCGACAATTAACGGAAGGTTGTATAACAAATTTAATGGAAAGAAACACAAATAAAAATGTTGTAAATTCTCGAACCGTGAGAGTAGATTTTACAATTCATAAAAAAAGAAATAAAAAAAATAGATGTCGGTAAGAAGTACCATTGAGTTTAAGAAAAGTACTTTGGTGTTTGCATTTTTATTATAATTTTTTTCAAGAGGTTCTATTCATAGAGAATTCCTCAAGGCAGTAAATCTGAGTTCCGAAATGAATGTAACGCTCTCTGTAGTTTTTACTGCCCAAGGGAAAAGGGTGCGGAGCCCTTCGACAAGTTTACAAGCTTCGAGGACCTCCGGTTCACGCACGAGACAGCGGAGAGGAAGAGAGAGCGAGCAGGGTGCGGTGGTACAAGTAGTGTGACTGGTTATATACGCACAACGGTGTAACGCAGCACGAGCCACCCACGAAGGGCGGGGACGAAGGGATCGTGGAAAACATTTCACACCGAGGAAGGCGTGTGTTTACCTCGTAAAAACCCATCGGCATATCCGCAGTCGGCAAAGGGCGTTTCGTCTACGTTGTGTTGGTTTTTTTCCTCCTTGCCCCTTCGTAAAATACGGAGGTCGACGAGTGTATGTGAAAGATGGAAAATTAATGGGCGCCTTGACACCATTTTAACGGGGAAATCCGTCTATTATTTCCAGGCACGTAGTTCAACCTTTTTCCACTCTGCACGAAGAGCTTTGCGTGCAGCGGCTTTTTTTTAGATTAAAATCGTTTCATTCGCCGTTTGGGTAATTGGGTATTAAATTACGGTTAATATTTATGTGTAATTTGGTCAAACGAAAACTGAATTTTATTTCGTTTTTTTTTATCGCATTTTAACTCCATTTTACTGTGAAAAAAATCTTTGTTTCCAATCTCAATTGCGAATTGGAAGGGTTCGATAAATTTGAAGCCCTCTGCATCACAAATCTTGTTTTGGACGAAGTTTGCCGCGGGGAATCGAAAAACATGGGTTAAAAAAAATGAAAAAAGAAAATTGGGGAAAAATGAAAAAGCATGAAGAATGAAAAAACAACTAGCACAAAGCATTCCCACCGGAGGGGGGCGTCGAAATTGTTTTCTCGTCAGCCCGTCCCTTTTTCACTCGATGGTTATGCAGAAACACTTCGTCGAGAGAACAATGGAAAGCGATCGTTTAAAATTCTCATTACGACCACTTTGTTCGCATTTCCGTTAACCGCGTAGATAAAAGCGCATGCGATTGTTTCGCGAGATATAAATAAATAATTAACGATCGTGCTGTCGATGGCTCGGTTCGGCTCGCTCCGCGTGTGCAGCTCGATGCAACCGAGAAGAGCGCCGAGTGCATTCGAAAGGCCGGCTCTGTCCGTCGGGGCGGGGACGTGATCGGCTTGCTGACGATCCGGGCGGTTCGGCGCCGATCGGAAGTTCGACGTCGACGGCTCTTACCAACCTCTCGACGTCGAACGTCGATACTCGCTCGGCTCGCTTAATAACCAAGAAATATATACGATCCGAAAAATATCGAAAGATAAATACGGCACGGAAAATCGGAGGACGGCGGTCGGAGGGATTTTTAATCCAAACATTTCATCGGAGCTATTCGATGAACTCGGCAACCACTCGACGTTGCACCGTGCCGGGCGCTCTTCAATCTCCGATTTTCAACGGGCGATCCTATATTTTCTCCACAGCCATCGGAAAACATTGGTAGCATCGAAATCACCGTAGCGTTCCACGGTTGCCGTATTCTCCGCATAGGGTGGCTCAAAATTGCTCCAGATTCTACGGGTTTCGACCTCGGATCGGTGTCTCGCGGGGGGAAAATTTTATCGTTTCGGAACGGAGGAGTTGGGAGGGAGATCAATAACCTAGGCTAGGGCCATTTTTCATTCGTCTTCCGCTTACCGTAGGTAGGCTTATGGACAGCCAGCGGATGCCACACGATGCATAATACTCGCGAGAGCGAGAGGTAACTTATTCAACGTCTCGCTTCGAGAGCCAGCCACACAGAAGTATTTGCTCGGCCGCGTTCAGTGTTTTTCTTGTTCTTCAACTTTTTTTCTTCGTACGCCTTTTTTTTAAATAGCTGTTCTTTTTTTACGGCCGCGTTCACCTGACGGAGGGTAAGCGTTCGTGTAACTTTCCGTCGCAATAGACGGCAGGCGTTTTTGTCTCCGCTTTTATTATTTCCTCTCTTTTGTCCGGCTTATTTATTTCTCTCTCTTGTTCTCCGTAACGTCTTCCTTCGGTCGTTAGCTTTCTCTTCGAAGAGGAGGGAATAAAAAAAAATGTACGCTTGAGCACTGAGAATATTTGATCCAAGAAATTTTTACACGCCGACCAATGAAGACGTCGAAAAACAATTCTCTGCCTTTTTCCTGATTTTCTCTGACCGCACCGAAAAAAAGGTTTGGTAATATCAAACTAAGCTGCAGTTGCGGGTGGCGAAAGAAATATTTGGTCGATTGAACAAAATGTTTGTTAAATCCAAGTAACTGTTTCTTGAAGCAACTAAATATTTGGTCAAACTACTAAATATTCGGTCAATCAACTAAATATTTCTTTCAATCGACCAAATATTTGTTTCGCCACCCGCAACCGCAGCTTAGTTTGATATTACCAAACCTTTTTTTCGATGCGGATTATTATTTTTTTTGAATACGGTTTTAACTGATAAGAATTACGAGTAGAATTTTTTTGTTTGTTCGCTGCTTTTTTCGTTTTTTTCGGTTATCTTGACGAGTCCTTGGTCGGCGCTTTCATCGACGCCAGCTCATCCCAATTCGCGTCAGTCGCCGGAGTTCTTCCTCCATCGACGCACCGGGACGGCTCGCCGAAAACCCTCGGGACGCCCCGTTTTTCACTGCCATTGTCGTAATTCCGAGCTTTGTTTGCGTTAAATCGTCGCTCACCGAACGCGTGGATGAGGAGAGCCTCGGGGCCTCTCGCGTTCCCGTTCGAATAATAAAAGAGGACTTAAGCGCGGGAAGTTTCCTACGGTGAGGCTTTGCTGTGTACGCAAAAGCTATCCACACACTGGCGGATCCTCTTCGTTGAATAATTCGACAAAGTCGAGCCGAGGAAATGGTTTTTTGACGACGAAAAAAAAGCCACAAAGAATTTTATTCATTCGAAAAAGCCTTCGATCTCGACCATTGAAGAGTAAACGTCGAAAAATATGACTTTTCAGCCCATTTTGATACAAAATAAAGTGAAAAGCGGAGCGAGTTAGAACGTAGGGGTGGAGGGTGGGGGGAACGAATGGCGATGGAAATGGTTTATCGCTGGCGGAATTAATTCCAAAAAAGGGGTGCAATTTTATTGGACCCGGAGCGAGTCGATCAATCAGTCGGTTGGCTTCCCCCCCCCCCTTCCCCCCCCCCCTCTAACCTTCCGCTCGTGAAACCCAACGCTAGAGAGATTCCACTCGATTTCACATTCGCGCATCGTCTAAAAATTTCAATTAGCTCCGAGTTTGACTAACACCGTTCATCATACGTACATGCGCGCACACCGATGGTAGGTATCCGATATCGGCTGCCGCTGTTGTCGCTGCCGTGCCAACCCCTCGCTGCACTATATATCCTCAGGGGTAGTTTGCTCGGTCGGGAAGTTAACGCTTCGCGAGGGAGCCTCGCGGGGTCGTTACCTGTGACAAATCGTGTGCTGCGCGTGACTCGGCGTATTGGAACGCTCTGCTTGGCCGACGAGTCATTGGCCACTCTATAATTAATCTCCATGACAAGTGTTTGAAGGTAATGACACGAAAGTTAATTTTTTTATTGTTTAAATAATCATATCATTGTAGTATCTATAATTATCATCATTGTTATTGTACTAGCGGTTATATTGGCTCACGCGTAGTATCTGTGAGTATTTGGGCGTATCCGTGTGAGTTTCTATGAGTATCTGTGAGTATCCGTAAGTATCCGTGAGTACACCCAGAATTTTTTTTTTTACGGCCACCGTTTATTGGGTTTAAGTAAAATATTTATTTGATTTAAATAAATATTTATTTTTATATTAAGTAAATAGTTACTTAAATGAAATAAATATTTATTTCAATAATATTACATTTCAATAACATTTATTCAAATTTTTATTTCAATATTATCCGTGAGTATCCCTGAGTATTTGTGAGTACCTGTAAGTATCTGTGCGTGTCCAATCGCCCCGAACCTTATTATTATGTAGAGATTAAATAATAACAATAATAACGTGGATTAAAAGATAACGAGCTCACACTTTTCTGGACGTAAAAATTAGTAAGTGATGTACAAATTGTATCTACAAGAAACACATTTTTTTTCACTGCAGTTTCCTGCCGTATCGCCGACGGTCATCCCTCGCACGCAGGGATGGTCGTTGGCGATAGGGCGGCGGGTTGCGTGCACAAGCGAGACTCCGTCACGGGTAAAATTTTATGCGCCAGCACGTGCCGCGCCGGTGCGCATACGATTTACCAAATTTCCGGAAGTCACGAGTTGACTCGCGCTGCAGCCGGTCGACACGGCCTTGTAATTATTATAAGCAAGGGTTTCTAGACTGCCGTCTAACTTGAACTCACGTGCAATTATATCGCAGCCGTGTATAATCGTGCACGCACTTGCCTACCAAAAGCATATTCCCACTTAAAAACTTTGTTATTTTATAATTACCCACGACGCGAATTCGAGCCGGTCTCGTCCGGGATATCAAATTAGCCGCAATTAATTAGGATGTTGCAGATGGCGACAGGAAGTCCGCTTCGCTGATACGTCGTCGGGACTACGCGAGAGCAATATACTTTTGGGAACACGATACACGGCACGTTGGCGAGTATCAAAAAGTGAAAAAAAAGAAAAAAAAATTAAAACAATTTCCCACCCACATACTCTCAAACTTGTCGAGCTTCGCTGCGAGGACCCCGGAAAGTTCCGAGGATGACAAACGATGTATCAAATCATCCCAACCGATGCATTAAAGGGACCCTCGGTAATCGGGCCCGATCTTTGGATCTCGCGTCAGGCCGGCCAGTTCCGTGCGATACGGGAACCCATGGAATTATATTTCAGTCCTATCTGTCTCGTGTTTCGTCTCTCTCGGGCCTGCGCGTACGAGCCCCGCCCTTTCGTAACGAACGCACGCTCGTTTATAATGGTAGGAAACGCGCGCCCTCGCATCCGAACAGCAGTGTACCGAACGTGTGCGAGTATACGGGCCCGCTTCGGTACCAGCGAGTCTCTTCCGTCTAATCCGAATTTAGAACGCTGGCCAGGCTTTACGATAGAGAGCAGTCGATTCTCGGAGACGAGGGTTTCCCGGGGGGAGCGAGCGGGACGGTGAGGAGATCTTTCGAGCGCGGTTCCTCCGAGAACGACTAAACTTACCGCCGCAGTGTACACAGTAAGCTCGCATAACTTCCGGTATTAATGGACCATCGAGCACCCGCGCCGCCCCTCGCTGTCCCATCAATTACCGTACGAAACGATCCTGCGAGTTGAGTTATTTCTCGGGGATTGTTTCACTCGGACCGACGACTCTCTCTTCAGCCGCACGTACAAATTATCCCGACGATCCTTGCCGCGAATCGGGGCTCGGGGAGCGCCGGAGACCGTGAAATTCTATACGCGACGAAGCGAGAACCGCGAGGAAAAAAAACGCAGAGCCGGCGCAACGTCTAGGACAATAAAGTTGCGAGAAGAGCTGGAAACAGATAGAGTGGACGGTAGGTAATGTATATCGTTGGGTTTCGTGGGCAAAGTGCATTAGAGGCGCTATCGTGACCCGGAAGAGCGAACGCGCGCTGATAGTTGGACTGAGAGGCCTCGAGGAAACTGCATGAGTCATCTCTACCGAGAGTGCGTCTTTTTTTCTTATCTTAAAAAAAAAGACAAAAACTCATAGATGTACCTCGAAGTGTAGTTTTTTTTTTTAGGACGAGACGGTAAAAAATTGATTACCGACATCCAGGTTGTCGATTAAGGTAAAAAATTGATTGGTGCGTCCGTGTAAAAAGTAAACCTATTTTTTTTTTATATAAAAATAATCTGCATGCTCATCGCCGTAAGTAAATAATCGAAAGTTTCACTGTGAGACTGGCAGAGTTCTCATCCCCCCCCCCCCCCCCTTTGTATTTTTTGTCCCCATCAATTTCACGCACAATTTCGCTATCTAGGCCACGCCGAGAATAAAATGACGAAACGTCGCTTTGACGATTAATTCGAGCGCAATCCTTCGGACGTTATGTTCATCAAAACATAACACGAGCGGTACGAGCGACGCAGGCTGTCACGCATTATTAACCCCACGGTACTCGTGATGGGCGGCGCGAACGAGCTGTATTTCGTTTAAACTTTAATCGAGCCCACCGTATATACTGTATTGTATATAATTTTCTCTCGGTTTGCTCGTCGAATCCAAGAGGGAGAGAAGGAGAACGAGAGGCGCCGATGTGCGCGGGCGAGAAAGAGCTTCGCGTAGAACGTAATCCGCAGATGTCGCGCAGCTGCCTCGGTCGGACGAATAGCGTCGTTGCCTCGGGCTGTTTCACTCCAATGTACCATACAGCTTTATCCTACGCTGTGCGATGTCCTATATCTAAGTAAAGCGGTATTGGTCACTTCCGGTGTTTCATGATTCGCGGGTAACGCTCGTGGTTCCAGGGGCTTCGCCGAGACGGCCGAGTGAGAGCTTAGCAGCTGCGGCGCACAACCCTCCGAGCTGTTTCTTACTACCCTTTCTAACGATTTGTCAAAACTTCCTTTTTCACTTTGCGAGACGCGAATCTCGGACATTACCGCAAACGATATCGTGATTCCTTGAGACTCGCAGGCTATGGCGAAAAAAATGTATTTCGAAAACAATTATAGGTAGCCAGACGGGGATGACTTTGGAAATAAAACAATTTGCGCATAGCTTTCTCTATGAGAAATTTCGTTGATCGATTTTGGCTTCCTCATGGGGCTATGCGCAAAATTGTAATAAATGACGAAGCCATCTGGAAATGACTTTGCACCTTTTTTCGTAACATGAAAAAAAGGTACCGAAAAAGTGACCGCAAAATTTGTTGTGGGAAATCGTTGCCTGAAATTTGAACAGTTCGTCGTTTTGAGGCTATGTGCTATGTATTTTTGCCAGCTGATGAGGAATCTCGAACCTATTTTACTCCTTAAACGATATTTGACGCATAATCTCGTGTCGGACACGAAATACAAATTTTCCGAAAAATTCAAAATGTCATAAAATTTAAATGGTTAGATCCATTTTCGCAAAATTTAGTACCAAACACTGTACAGTGTTAGTTCATTCATCCACTCGAATCAGACCGTCTTTAGTAATACCAAATTCAATACCAAAGGTCTTTGATCATAGTATTATATTTGTATACAGTTTTGGTACGATAGCTCAAAATTTACGGAAGTTAGAGTTACCCTTGTTAGAGAAATGTCAAAATCGCGTAAAATCTCAAACTAGCTCTCAATCCTCATGAAAATTGCACACATGGAAGGGACATGACCGCTCCACTAGTGTACCAAATTTGCACTCGCTATTTCAAGCTGCTTCTGAGTTATAATCGTTTTAAATGATGCAAGTCTGTCACATACACACACATACATCCGGACGCCAGTTACAAATGGCATTTCTCGACGTGTTGAACTATTTTAAGTACTCTGCCATTAAAACCTCGATTTTTTTCTTTTCTACCCGAGCATAGCTTCCTCTACGAGGAAGCAAAAAGAGTTGAAAATGAGAGTCTGCAATACACATTATCGCGTGTAGACTAAGAGTCCGAATGAATCGCAATTTAGTAATTTATATACCATTACGTGGACTTAATTGGGAATTTTGCGCGTGCTTGGGAAAAACGAGAACAATTTTTTTTTCCGCTCCTCGTGCTGTTAACAACGGCACAATGTACTCGCCTCGCGGAGCCTCGTTATCTTGAAATTGTGTCGGGACAAAATGGGGACAATGATTTCGAGGTTTAGAAAAAGCGCGCCGACGGATGAGACATATTTTTCGTCGACCGCGGGATGAGCTCTTTTCTCTTCAACTTCGTTGTTTCGTATTTTTCTTCTTTTCATTTCCTTTTTTTTCCAATTAGAGTACACGACGGGAGTTTCCCCGAGAGAACGGAAAGCTCTCGTAGGAATATAACAAGAGAGCAGCCAGCGTAGCGCCGTGTCGGGTCGAGCGGGAGGAAACGCCGTCGAGGACTTGCCACTTCCGAAAATAAACAAGATTTCAAGACGAGAGACAGAGTAGTAGTTGATTTCCTTGCTCCTCGCGGCGATGTTTCCTCGCTCAACTTTCCACTCCGCATGTAAAGCGTCTCGTGGATGTTTGCTCCAGAAAATGAGATTTTTCATTGTACGACGCGTCGGGACGTTCGGAAGATTTCGCGAAGATTACAATGTACTTCCTGGAGTCTCAACGATTCGTCAAAATAAAGAGATTATTACGTGAGCAAAAATGTCTAAAATGTCAAAGTTAAATCGTAAATCATAAAAATTCCAGGCCCGATTATCACATCCAGAAAAATAATTTATTTGACTGCCGCTCCGCAAATAAACATTTATTTCATAAAAATAAACATTTATTTCATAAAAATAAACATTAATTTCATAAAAATAAACATTTATTTCATAAAAATAAACATTTATTTCATAAAAATAAACATTTATTTCATAAAAATAAACATTTATTTCATAAAAATAAACATTTATTTCATAAAAATAAACATTTATTTCATAAAAATAAACATTCATTTAACAAAAATAAACATTTATTTGCGGTGCCCCTGAAATAAATTATTTTCTGGATGCACCGACGAAATATCCGTCAAACTGACTCATCGTGGCGGAGCATCTTTTTCACGTCGCCTGTAAAATGCGCTTTTTTTCATACATTTTACCAGCGACAATGCTACGCTTCAAAGTCCTCGTACAGTTTCGAGTGTGCTGAAAGGATTCTCGAGGATTAAGCGATAGGAGTAGGAACATCGCCATCAGGGTGGTTGCGGCCCAACCTGTATCCGCGCGACTTTCGAGAGAGAGAGCAAGGGTTCGGGGGTATTCGATTGTGAGGCTGCACTCACCGGGTGTCACCGAGCTCGGTTCGCGATTAATCCGCAGCTCTCAGTCGAGTGTGTCAGACCGCGGCCAGTGTCGCACTGCGAAACCACCCCTTTTTTTGTCCCGTCAGAGGGAAGAAGAGGCTGAGTGCTGCCGCTGTTGGGCACTTGGTCCCGATGTTAGATGATGCGCACAGACAGACACGGAGAATGAGAGAGGAATATAGTCGCATTAGCGTGAGACAGGGGATTCCGGACGACGAACAAAAGAGTAAAGAACGAGAAACGGAAGGGGCGGTCGAAGGGAGAGGAGAAAGCAAAAAAAAAAAAAGGTCTCAAGAACGCAAGAGATAGGGGCAAAAAAAAAAGAAGCTCGCGTTGCGTCAGAGGAATGAAACGAGCCAGGGAAAGACGGCGGCGGCGGCGGCGGCGGGGAGAGATAAAGAAAAAGATTAAAGGAAACGCGTGACGCTGAGCCATGGAAACTGTAGCAGCTTCTCCGTAAGGCGTTGTGTGACGAGCAATGTGTATACATTTTCGAAGAACGTATAGAAAGCTCTACGCCTTTCACTGCGTTTTCCACGGATATTTCATAAAATTTTTTTACTTTTATTATTTTTATACCGGTTTTGGGTAAGAACGATCGTGTAACGAATCATTCGCGGAGACGAGAGACGATCACACTGGCGCCAGGATGTGTAGCGTCTCGACGAGCGGTACGTCTCTTTCGAATTCCTTCGCGTCTCGCGAACTTCGGGACTATTGCGGAGAGGAAGATAAATCGTGGGCTTTTATGAAATTGCGGGCGACTCGTGCGACATCGGATGGGAGCGAATGGAAAATGATAAAGGGTCCGATTAAGTTAAAGGCGTGAAAAAGTACCTTTTGACTCTTTCAATCCCAAGCATCTTTTCTGTTGTAATAGAAAAATAAAAACATTCTTCACATCTGCTCTACACTTTTCTGTATCGAAATGTTTGGAAAAAAAATAGTCATTTGCGATAGAAGTGTAGTAGCGAACTTTATACGCACGCTGTGAAGTGTGCGTATAAAGGGACACGAACCGAAGGCCAGTGCTCAATGATGTTCACTACATTGCACTAGTATCGCATAATATTTTCCGTAACGAATGCAGGAGAAGTGACACTCCGTGCCTGCTGATTGTGGCGCTGTGCAGTCAGCGTGCGTAAAGTACGAGAATCGTGCGTAAAGTACGTGACGCGTGCGTAAAGTACGAGAACCATGCGTAAAGTACGTGACGCGTGTGTAAAGTACGAGAACAGTGCGGTGAAGTGAAATCGGCCCGATGTGCGTATGCGCAGAGTATTTATAGTTCACTTGGTTGTAAAGCGCCACTTATGCCACTCTCGGCGAGCACGAAAAGTAGCACTTTTCATGCGTGAGTTACATAAATTCATGTGATCAATATTAACGTCCTAAGGAAAACAATTTCAACGATAAAAAATACAATTCCAAATTTCATATAAAAATGGTGTGCATAGCATTTAATTAATTACAATTAAACCATATATGCTGCTTTAAGGGCTGCGATGTTGGCAGAGCCGATGGGTCAAAGAAAGGAGGTGGTGGAGGAGAATTTGAACGGGAAAGCTACGCCTGTTGGGTAGATAAGCGGTCGTACGCGTGTCCGTTCGCAGAGCCATTAGTCGAGCACACACGTGGGGCCCCAAGAACCAACAGTACACTACAATCTTCTTCATCCCTTCGACGCGAGGCCATGTGAGGCACAGACTGTAGCTCGTTCAACTTCGAGACTCGGCGAGGTCTCACTTACACACGGCTTAAAGAACCTTTAATAGTACCCGCGGCCGTATTTCTATTTCGAGAATTTCTCGAACTACTTTGTGCTGCAGGCGTAACTGTCCGTAACGTGCAACTCTCTCGCTACGGCTTTAATACGGCGTCCCTTCGCTGCACCAACATATATTACTTTGAAGATCTCAACGAGCAGGGCCACGGCGAAGACAGGGTTACTGCTTAAATGCCGCTGACTATACCGTGAAAAGAAGAAGAAAAATCTTAACGCTCCAAAAAAATTGTGTAATCGATTTCGACAAGAAAAACAAAATAATATGTCAGATTAAGTGCATAATTTATGACAATTTTTTGTTATTACGATGTTCGGCGATTATTGCACCAAATGTTAATATAAACACTGTATTGAGTAATTCTTTCCAAATACTGATCAAGCACTAAACACCGATAACGTAAAAAAAAAATGACAACAGATATGTAGAGTTGACAGCTGATTCGTAGCGAAACACACAATGAGTTATTGTAAAATCAGCTGCGATATTCGGTGAAAAGACAAAAGATGACGGCACATCTCGCTGAAATTTCAATATGGACAATCATTATTTTTCCGAAAAGTCTTTACCTCGATGAAATCGCAACGAATCGTAAAAATTTGAAAAATACCCAGGTCATGATTCAAAGCAAGTGCTTGCCAAATTTTGTTAAGACAATTTTTGTCGATTCGGAGAACACTGAACACCAAGAAAATACCTAAAGTCACGTGATCGCCGCAAAACGCATAACTCTCACCTTTTGCCCTTTGGGCAGTCGGGAGTCAAAAAGAAACAATGTGGAGTAGTCAAACCGAAAATTATCTATAAGTCTAACATATTTATTAAATGAAATTGACTATAAGTCGTCGGAGAAAAAAAAAAATTAAGCGATTAAAAAAAGCGCCGTCGATAAAGAGGTTCTCGTTAGTATCGTCACACAGTCGCCCGATAAATCCTCTCCGGCTTCGCTCCCGCGGCTTTCGAATTCCTGGGAAGAACACGAGCCTTGTTTCGAGGAAACTATACGGATTGAACGCGAGACATCGGTATAGATGTAAAGAAATTAAATGAAGATGAGTGTAAAGGAAGTCTATAGATATTTAATTCGTTGCGGGACGATTTAGTGTGAGTAAACCCCTTTCGCCACTTCGAGCCCGTGTGGTCCCCACAAATATCGGCTCTGGAAGCCACAGGAAGGACGCCTCACAGTTATTTGGTACCTCGAGATTCCCGCTGCGAGGGCCGAGTTCTCGATGACCAAGAGATTCTCGCGCCCATCTTCCGATTTCGGTACCATTCTCGCGTGACGAGTGACAAATGGCATTCCTTGCACCCACATGAGCCTAATCAGCTGGAGCCAGTGGAGAAACTTTCTTTTCTTTTAAAACAAAAATTGGTTGCCGAAAAAACGGTCAGCCAATTATTATTATTTATTTTTCAAAATATTCTTTCGTGATTAAATTTTTTTTATTTTGCACACACCTATTGTAGACGCGGAGCAAAAATCGGAATTTTCGGTCGAAGGGTAAGAGGACGAAATAGACGTTAATGTGGAGGTGGGTTCGACGAAGCCGCGAGTGGTCCAAGGCTCAGGCCGAAGGAAAGGGAGAAGCGGCGTCTGGAGAAACTTTTTTTTTATTGGCTGCCGAAGAAACTTACAGCCAATTATTATTATTTATTTTTTTAAATAGTCGTAATGATCGAGCGGAGAGTTTGGGGACCTGTGGATATCGCTATTGTAGATGGATGGCCGAAGTGTCGAAGAGAAAAAACACATGGTGATCACCGTGATTCGAATTAAATCTTGCGAATAAAAATGCATTATTAAATTTTTGAAATTTTGCACACATAATTTGTTGGCGCGGAGGAATAATCAGAATGACCGGTTGAAGTATAAGAGAACGAAATAGATGTAAATGTGGACGTGGGATTCGACGAAGCCGCGAGTGGTCCAGGGCTCAGGACGAAGGGAAAGGGAGAAGGGGCGGTTGGAGAACCGAGAAAGGAGAGGAAGGACGAAGCGAAGAAGAAAAAAAAAGGGTGATGGCCGAGCACGAGTGGGAGCTATGGGCCGAGTGAGGCGGTCTAAAAATATCTCAGCCTTACTTATGCCCCGCGGGCATGCATGCAGCGGAACGGGCGCGCGGCTCGTTTCTGATAAAACTCTTCGTGTCGAAAGTGCTCGTTGGTCTCTCTCGGTCTTCGATTCTCGCTATATTAGAAATGGAAGAGGTTCGACGGCCGGCGCGAGGAGCCCACAGTTCGTCATCGTTCATCCTCACGATGCTCGGTCTCGTTCGTCGAACCGCGTGTACATTGTGATACGCATTCGGAGTCTCGTGTCTGATTGGACTTATCGCATCGGGATCTCGATGCTTTAACGAGACTTCGAGAGTGGCTGCGCAGCGAGATCGGAATTTTTATGGCAGCCGACGCACTCGGAGCGGAATGAGCCTGCGAGTCAATTAATAAACGATCGCTAAGCTCGGGGAACGAGTTAATGCGCTCTTAACCCAATTAGAATAAAAAATTATCTCGCCAAACCAAAAATTTAGAGCCTATGCATTAACCTGTTATTTCTGTAATTTGAAATTCCCGCCAAATTTATTTTTTAATATTATTCATTGTTGACAGATGTCCCGATGTTTCTCTTTTTTTTAATCAGTCTTGGGAACAAAATAACATTGGAATGGGCCTGCGAGTCAATAACACTACAAACATTTAAATTTAATATACCAGACTCAGAATTTGTATGCAAAAATTGGTACATTAATTTTATTGTAAAATTGTGATGAAAAATTAATATATTTTTTCATTGAAATTAAAGTAAATAATAAAAATTAAAATACTTTTATCGTAAAACTAATGTGAATTGTTAAAGATAAAGTATTCCAATATTTTTAATACATTGAACATTAAATGACAATTGTACATGAATTTTAATGTATCAGTTTTTAATATATCAGTATTTATTAATATATCATCATAAAAACTTCGTATCCGGTAAATTAAATTTCATATGAATTTTTTTACAGTGTGATAAACGATCGCGAACCTCGGACAATGAGTTAATCCGCAAGCATTTAAATCAATAAAAATAAATAAAAATAGAATTCTCTCGCAAAACCAAAAATTGAGAGCCTATTTACCAAAACAGTATTTCTGTGTTTTGAAATTCCCGCCAAATATACGACCAAAAAAAAATTCATTGTCGACAGACAACCCGATGTGTCTCATTTTTAAATCAGTCTTGCGAACAGGCAGCCAAAAAAAAATGTAATTTATCACTTAAAATTCTTGAAAACAATATAACAATACAGTCAACTCCGAAGAGTCGGCTACATGTCCGAAGATACTTTAGTTTTCAAGTATCATCGCGAACGAGGATCCGCCCAAGCGTTTTCAATGTTAAGCAGATAACTCTCGAAATAATCGTCCGCCATTTTAATCAGTTCCGCCGGATATGTTTACGAGCTCGTCGTATGCGTGGAACGACACCGAGTCGAAGAAAACGTGTCGTCCGTGCGTCCACTCGTTCGACCGATCGTAAAATTTCAGTCGACCGATTCGACGCGCGAGGCCGCGTGTACAGGCAACGCGTGCGAGTGTGTAAGTCGGATCCCGTGAGTTGACCATGGGAAAGGGGACTGATATTTTTTCGCACGAGTGTACGCCCGAGCGCCTCGTTGAAAATCTTCGCATGCCGCTGCATCGTGAGCGAGAAAGATAGGCACAAAGCGCGCAAAAGTCTCTCGCGGTTCGAGAGCCGGGGCCGTTGGCGCCGGGCTATAATAACCGTTCACCCACGCGGAGCCACGAGGTTTTTTGCGCCACGCAGCCAACGCGAGCGAAGGAGAGAAGTGGAGGAGAAGAGAGATGGACGAAAGCCGGGATCACCGAGCGACCGCGAACTGCCTCCTTTCGAGTTTTTAGCCAAAGAGTCAGAAACTCTCGTTTCTCTTTACACGTATCCTCCAGTCCGTGGCTCCAGCTATAAATCCCTTTCAGCTCGAACGAAAAGAATCCACTCCCTTTGTGACTCATCGGACTGAAAGTCTGCACACAGATCGATATAAAATATATATCGTATACCTCGGCAGAAGATCCCTGCGAGCGCGCTACAGAGAGGCAGAACTCGATCTTCCGTCTACCGCCCTAACGAGAAATCGTCCCTTTCTTCGACGCTTCGTTTCGTCGGTCAATATTGGCGGGTGCGTCGGTCAAGACAATGGAGGGGGTTACGCAAACGGCGATACGGGAGATGCTATTTTGTTGAACGCGTTTTAAGCGTCGTTTTGGAAAGCGCTTCAAACCATGTTAGCTTATGACTTTTCGGTAAACATGAAAGATTTTTGGTAAAAATGAAAGATTTTTGGTAAAAATGAAAGATTTTTGGTAAAAATGAAAGATTTTTGGTAAAAATGAAAGATTTTTGGTAAAAATGAAAGATTTTTGGTAAAAATGAAAGATTTTTGGTAAAAATGAAAGATTTTTGGTAAAAATGAAAGATTTTTGGTAAAAATGAAAGATTTTTGGTAAAAATGAAAGATTTTTGGTAAAAATGAAAGATTTTTGGTAAAAATGAAAGATTTTTGGTAAAAATGAAAGATTTTTGGTAAAAATGAAAGATTTTTGGTAAAAATGAAAGATTTTTGGTAAAAATGAAAGATTTTTGGTAAAAATGAAAGATTTTTGGTAAAAATGAAAGATTTTTGGTAAAAATGAAAGATTTTTGGTAAAAATGAAAGATTTTTGGTAAAAATGAAAGATTTTTGGTAAAAATGAAAGATTTTTGGTAAAAATGAAAGATTTTTGGTAAAAATGAAAGATTTTTGGTAAAAATGAAAGATTTTTGGTAAAAATGAAAGATTTTTGGTAAAAATGAAAGATTTTTGGTAAAAATGAAAGATTTTTGGTAAAAATGAAAGATTTTTGGTAAAAATGAAAGATTTTTGGTAAAAATGAAAGATTTTTGGTAAAAATGAAAGATTTTTGGTAAAAATGAAAGATTTTTGGTAAAAATGAAAGATTTTTGGTAGAAATGAAAGATTTTTGGTAAAAATGAAAGATGTTTGGTAAAAACGAAAGGTTTCGGTAAAAATCAAAGACTTTGGTAAAAACGCAAGATTTCGGTAAAAATGAAAGACTGATAAAAACGAACATCTTTCAGTTTTACCAAAATCTTTCGAACACGAATGCGGCAGTAATTTCGAGCCAAAGTCGAGCGGGATATTCCTAATCGTGAGAAAGAATTTTTTTTTAGCGTGACGACTAACGATAAATGGGTTTTTACGACATCGAAGTACACTTCGGTTGATGGATGTGAGGCTCAGAGATGGAGAGGTCGGTTTATCATTACTCGGATAAGCGAACCCGAAGTATTGATAATAACGCTGGGGGGATGAACGAGCCCACTTCCGCCGAGAACTCGTTCTCGGGAGAACCTCACCCTTGGATATTGCTGTAACTAGCGTTACGAAGTACGTGGCGTGGCGATGAAGCAACCCTCGTGCCGCACAACCTCGCCTCTTTACGGAAGGCATAAATCCGCCACGCGGTTTCCCCAGAAGCAGCGCGCCACAGAGCAAGCTCCCGCGAGTTTCTAATCTCGCTTCGACATCTAAGCTCGTCCGTCAAGTCTCCCGTGTGCTTGCGCCGGGCGAAAGCCCCGCGCTGCTTGCGGACCTTTGGGAGAAGGTGAATAAACCACCGACGCGTTACGTACAACACACGCTTTTCCAGATGCCACGGAGCCGAGGCTCGAAGCCACGACCTCGTTACTACCGCATGCACACGCACGAGAGGAACGGAGGAAAGATGGATCGTCGCTTTGCTGGGGTGGAACGACCGGTCGGGAGTGAAATTGAAAAAAGGCATGTCAGTGAAAGAGAAATAAATTAAAAATAGAGGAATACAAAGCAGTGACAATGATTCGTTTACCATACACTCGGTGACGACATGTATGAGAGGCAAAGTCCTCCGACAGTGATTTTCTTCGTTTTTTTTTTATTGCTTTATTCTCACTCGCTCGTTCGCCCCGTCGTTCTGGCACACGTGCCGCGACCCAATTAAACTAATTTCTACGAACGACCTAACCAGACCAGAGAATCATCCCGGTGGAAATTTTAGCTGCGTCGGAGGGGGCGAGAGATAAATTGAGCTGTAATTTATTAACAGCTTTTCGGGGTGCGAAATAAGGGGATGGCCCGAAGTTGTAACTTCAACCCTTTAATGGTCACTGGTAAATTTTTTTTTCCGACTGGTCAATGAATATTCGAGCAGAAAATACTTTGAAACATGGAATCTCTAAAGAAACATCGAGAGAAATCGACTATATATATTAAGCATTTTTTTAATAAGAATTTCTGATGACTAAATAATTTCGAACCATTAATCCTTTGATTGATTAATTAATTAATTTTATGTAAGTGTATTTCCTTTATATGCGGCTCTTTTTGGACATGTAATGGCTTTACTATACGGATTCATATCTTCATTCCCCGCAATGACGAGCGAAAAAAACAACGCCCCTTCCAGTGACCGTCAAAGTGTTGACGGAAAAACGTGCAACATTTGTATATCTACGTTTCACGGTACAGAGAATTAACATTTATCAGTCACGCTTCAGTTACTCTCGATGCACAATAGAACGAACCTATACATCAACTTGGCGCAGAGCGCACAATACCGATGAAAATATATATGCGCATCGGACGCATTCGAGTATAACGATGTGCATCGATCAATCGTCCGTCTCTAATCCATTTCTAATCTCCGTCCCATCCCCGCGCGTCTACGCCGTTGGAATAATCCATAGTGTTATAACGAAGCGATGACTCGAGTCGTGCCCAATGCGTCACATAATATCGACTCTGACACCTGAACCCTAAAGCTTTTTTTTTGTCTTTTTTTTTGTTATTCGTCAATTCCATTGTACAAGGTAGCGAAGGATCAGCCGCACTAGGCACGAATTATGATAATTTTTTTCCATCTCATTCCCCCCACCATACCAGAGCGAACGGGGATTCACTGGAGTTTTTTCGCCGGTGAATATCGATATATGCAGGGTCCGTCGGTGGGTTTCGTAAGGGATGAGAGAGCGATGGCGAAAGGGCGAGCGGGGACGAGCGGAGGGAAAAGGGGATTCCGGCTGGGCTTTTGGGGTGAAAGTCGTGGCACGAGGCATGCGTAACGTGGGGTGCAGCGACGGTGAGTCATGCTTCATCCCCCGCGGCGGGGGGTGGCTACAACCCCCCCCCCCCCTCCCCTGCTCCTATGCTTTCCCGGTTTCGGTCCCCTTGTACATCTCGCCATTCTCTGTACTCTCGCAGCATACCAGCTCGTCTCTGACGCTTCCATGGTACCGTTATAGTGCTTCGCGAGCGCCTGATTGAAATTATATTTTTATTTTTCGTCTGTATCCTCGCTGCTATGACTGTTTCTCATCTCTCCCCGCCAGCCAGGGAGACACAGTCGAGTTATCGAAGCTTCTGGCCAAATTACGTCGACCTTGCCGCAATGTCGATCGTAAATGTTTCCAAAAAATTTGTGAACCTCTCTCCAAGTTCCAAGATTCAAATTTCTCCCGCATTCGTTGAAGGGTAAATTTCAGACTAAATTTCATCAAGTTCATCGTACTTAGGGTCGAATTTTAAGACGTTCGTTTGAACTTAAGATCGCTCTTGAGATTGAACTTTATTGCGTGCTTAAGTTTGATCAAAAGATCGAACTTCAGTTTGAACTTGATTTCGTGCTTAAGTTCGATCTTAAGTTCGAACTTGAGTTCATACTCAAACAATTGAATTTGAGTCCGAACTTAAGATCAAACTTAAGCCCGAGAAGAAGTTCGAATTGGCGTTCGAGCTTAAGTCCGAACTGAAGATAGATCTCAAGCGCGCAATGAAGTTTGACCGCAAGAGCCATCTCAAGTTCAAACTAACGTCCCAAAATTCGACCCTTGGAGAATAAAATTCTATAAACGAACCTACACGCACGTACGACCTGCAAGAAACCATCGACTTTCTCAATCCAAAAGCTGCCCCTGCATTTTCCCAAATGCAGCATTAAAAAAAAAAAAGAAAAAAAAGGAGGAAACCATTTGCGTCCAACAGTTAATCTCGTCCCGGAGATGCCGTCGGGGACGCGCGCAGCAAGTTATGGAAATGTCCTGCGCGACGTCCTTCGGCATTAGAATGACTCGCGTATGCCGAGACGCCGTCGGATGAAAGAGCGACGGAACCGAGCCCTAAGCCCGGGCCAGTCGGGCCCCGGAATTTTTAATTTATTTCGAGATTATTCAGGGAAACGTTTCGGGCTGCTGTGTCGTGGGAGAGGGACACAATGACCGGGCCCTCTCCCGAGTTCCAGCTGGCGCTGAATCATCCGCGGGAAGGACGGCCGCGCCGGTCGTCTCGTTCGGAGACGACCGGCGGCGTGTCCGACCACTCTCTCCGCTCCAAGCTGCCGCTTCTGCCAGCGCGAACGCGCCCGCGCGGCGTTGTCACGTTTTCCGAGAAGAGGATACACAACTACAACTGCCGCCGCTAAGATAATTCGTATTCCCGGTGTGGTGCCCTTATTATCGCGCTTTCCTATCTGACCGCGGTGTCGAGGCGCGCTACGTACTACCGAGATATCCGCAGCTCTGTGACGTAGCCGAGAGACCCGCGACGGCCAACCGGCGCTCGGAACCCTCGCATGGCCGAGAGACCTCGCACACTATCTTATCGTCCCACTCGAAGCTCCATTCGCTCATACGATTCCCTTTGTTCCCGTCGGGACGTTTCGACTCGCGGCCCGCCGCGCGCGGAAACCGATCGACGGATCCGCGCGACCATTCTTACCGACAATCTGAGTCCATAATTCGTCGGATAAACACTATCCTTTTCCGGGTGTTAATTTATGGATGCATTTTTTTTTTTTTTTTTTTATATATGAGGATGATCAAAGACTGTCTGCTATAATAGGTTTTTAGTATATGTGAATATAATGCGATATAATACGATAATAGGATATAATACGATATACCACGTGGCCATATCCCCCGCAATTTCCGGGTGCCATGGCCAGTAAAACTGTTTCCTTTATGTGGCATCTGAAACTTTTCACGGAGGTAATTATTGTTTTTCTGTAGTTCATGTAGACAACATAAAATACACTAAGACATGTTTCGTGCGATCCGTCTATGTTTCTCTAGGCTTAAGTCTCTACCATTACTATGGCCTATATGGGTTATATATCCGTTAATTTTCTTAATCCGTAACATTACGGGTTATATACCCGTAATGTCCACGTGATATGGCTGATCGCAAATGTTTATTTACGCAGCTGCAATTAAATCATGCATCGAAAGTCTCGAAAGTCCCGAGTGAATGACTTCAGTTCGATGTTTCTAGAGTTGGTTACGACAAAAATTTGAAGGTTTTCTTAAGGTTAAACCTCAAATTTTCATTGTTTAAAAGAGCATAGCCATTTCGGCCCGACTTGCCCTATGCGATGACGGTTTATCGAATTTGACGATCGTCTTGGCGACCGTAAAGATCACTGGGCCATTAGTCCGTGGCATATTCGCCGGTAATGTGCGTTAGAGCCGCATTTACTACGAGGCCCGTGGTAGTAATTGGCGAATACGAGCCCATGGACGTTAAACTTATGAGCCGTGCACTCCCCATACTAATGTTTTGCACTTACGTGCTGCAAGTGTGGTCGTCTACCTGTGTACGCACTGCATGCAACAGTGTACAGTGTTGCGCACCAATGTCACTCCGTGGCGCATGCTCGTTGCCCGTAGCTATAATCCGAGCGTCACGACGCATACGTATACATACTCGCGCTATGTGCACGCACACGTGTCCGACCAAAGGTACATGCGTCGAGTACAATGCGCCGGAATGAAGTACCGGGCGCGAGAGCCATTGGCCTCGACGTTCGGTTATTCCCGAAGCTTCGAGTATGGCAAGCACACATTGCGATACAAGAGCCAAGCGTGTATCGACTCTGTCGCACAGGCTCGTTTCCTTCGGAGGTACCGCAGAAACCCGTCAAAGCCATATGCACGGACGCGCCCGCGGGTTCTGAACACATATTTATTTACGCGCTTTAATGGACTCGTGAGGTCCCGACTGCACGGGGTCCAAGTGCAAAACGCGTGGACGATATAATGTTGTATATGCGGATTGAATGAAAACATTTTTCGAGGTTTTTTTTTTTAATATGGAAATAGGGAAAAGCAAAGTTAAAAACAGTTGGACGGACGCGCCCGCGGGTTCTGTGCACATATTTATTTACGTGCTTTAATGGACTCGTGAGGTCCCGACTGCGCGGGGTCCAAGTGCAAAACGCGTGGACGATATAATGTTGTATATGCGGATTGAATGAAAATATTTTTCGAGGTTTTTTTTTTTAATATGGAAATAGGGAAAAGCAAAGTTAAAAACAGTTGGACGGACGCGCCCGCGGGTTCTGTACCCATATTTATTTACGTGCTTTAATGGACTCGTGAGGTCCCGACTGCGCGGGGTCCAAGTGCAAAACGCGTGGACGATATATGTGGATTGAATGAAAATATTTTTCGAGATTTTTTTTTAATATGGAAATAGGGAAAAGCAAAGTTAAAAACAATTGGACGGGCGCGCCCGCGGGTTCTGTGCACATATTTATTTACGTGCTTTAATGGACCCGTGAGCTTCCGACTGCGCGGGGTCCGAGTGCAAAACGCGTGGACGATATAGTGTTGTATATGCGAATTGAATGAAAATATTTTTCGAGACTGTTTTTTAAATATGGAAATAGGGGAAAGCAAAGTTAAAAACAGTTGGACGAACGCGCCCGCGGGTTCTGTGCACATATTTATTTACGTGCTTTAATGGACTCGTGAGGTCCCGACTGCGCGGGGTCCAAGCGCAAAACGCGTGGACGATATACTGTTGGATATACGGATCGGATGAGATTTTTTTTTTAGTGCGTAAATAGGAAAAAGCGAAGTTGAAAAGAGTTGATCGGCTGAAAGTGTGATGTATAGGTCGAATCTAACGGTGGACAAAATTCGCACGAAAAAATTAAATGAATAAATAAATACCATATCCATCAAATGGGTGAGTCGATTCGTTTTAAGGAACGTTCAATGAGAAACATTTCCGAGTGAAATAAAAATGAAATATTGCATCGTGCATGAGATTCGTCGCACGAAAATTGAATCTTTCAAATGTTTGATAAAAAAATTGATTCCCGAGCGAAAAAAATTATATATTCTTTCGCGTACATACCGGGCCATGATAAAAATTCGGTCTCAGACGAGATGAACGAAAGAATAGCCGGAAGTATCGGAACGACTTGTCGAGGATTTTCACGATATTTTCGGTGCGAAAAAGGAGACTCGGTAGACAAATTTTCGTTGGCGGTGCGCGTGCGCTTGTTTTTTCTCCGTGCGAACGGTCGAGCGACGTTGGCACGTTCCTCGATGGCCCTGTAATTCAAGCAGCGGGAACCACTTTTGTGCGCGCACGCCTGTGTACCGCTAAAAAAGAAGGAAAAAAAGTCCGAACGACAATGAGCTCACTGGGAGCTCCCGCTGTAACAGTAGATCCTGCGTAACTTTAAACTCGAGAGAGAGGAACGGAGAAAGAGAGTAAGTATTTCGCGCCTCCTCGACGAGACGAGAGCGGTCGAACCGGACTTGAATGCCTCGTTTCGCGAGCGAACGAGCCGGGTTGGCCCTAAGGCGAGGTGGATGGAAGCGAGTTTACGAGGGTCGAAAGGGTTGCGCCTGCCATAACTCGCCGTGGTCGATCATCATCGACCTGCGAGGATGTTCCAACTTTCCCATGGCCCATCGTTCAAGAATTTCTATGACGCAGACGGACTAAACTCCTTCATGGAGTGCACATGTACAGAAGATGTGTTTCGTAAACGAGAACGGAGGACTCTGAGTAACATCTGAGGAATGCCTTATCGAGGGAATCAGTGAAGTCTCGGAATTCACTCGAGTCCGAGTGAGTTCCGAGCTAAATTACACCAAAAATCCGAACCTTCTTTGATCCCTACTTCGGTTCGGAGTACATTCGTTTTCATCGCTGCCAGAGCTGGGCAAATACACTATGTACTTAAAGTACGGATTGAAGTATCAAATATCCATTGGAGTTTCGGAATTCACTCGCACCCGAGTGAGTTTCGAGATAAATTACACCAAAAATCCGAACCTTCTTTGATCCCTACTTCGGTTCGGAGTGCATCGTTTTCATCGCTGCCAGAGCTGGGCAAATACACTAAGTACTTAAAGTACGGATTGAAGTATCAAATATCCATTGGAGTTTCGGAATTCACTCGCACCCGAGTGAGTTTCGAGATAAATTACACCAAAAATCCGAACCTTCTTTTATCCCCAGTTCGGTTCGAAATACATTCGTCTTCATCGCTGCCAGAGTTGAGAAAAAGCACTAAGTACTTGAAGTACGTATTGAAGTATTAAATACTGAGTCGAGTAGAGTTTTGGAATTTACTCGCGCCCGAGTGAGTTTCTAGGTAAATTACACCAAAAATCCAAACCTTCTTTTATCCCCAGTTCGGTTCGAAATACATTCGTCTTCATCGCTGCCAGAGTTGGGAAAAAGCACTAAGTACTTAAAGTACGTATTGAAGTATCAAATACTGAGTCGAATAGAGTTTCGGAATTTACTCGCGCCCGAGTGAGTTTCGAGCTAAATTACACAAAAAATCCAAACCTTCTTTTATCCGAAGTTCGGTTCGGAGTACATTCGTCTTCATCGCTGCCGGAGTTGGGCAAACACACTGAGTACTCGAAGTACGTATTGAAGCATCAAGTACTGTGTCACTCCCCAGCACTCAGAACTTCAGCAATTGAGTTCCGCCAGTACTGAATACGTCAGCACTCAAAAACTACCCAGCGCTCAGTACTTCAAGTACCTCATACTTCAATACCTACTTCAAGCACTTAGGGTATTTGCCCACGCCGGCTCGCTGCATTGCACCGTTCGAGCGCGGTATTTTACGGTAAAAAAGAAGAATGTTTCAAGTGCTGTCCCTCCCGACCGAAGCCGAGAGTCACGTACCATGCCCTCGTCGATAGAGACGTCTTCCTCGAAGTAACACTCGTCAGCTTCATCCGGTGTCAGCGCGGTATGAGCTTCCGGTGACTCCTTGACGTCCTGCTGCTGCTGCCCTCGCCTCAGCCAATCCATTTTAATGATTTATTTATCGATTCAATTTCACTCGATGAAATATCTTCGCTTCGTCGGAAACACTCCCACCCGTATTTAAATTTCAGTTTTTTTTAAATTAATTTATTTTGTCTCTATCTTTGATTTTTTTTTTTTTTTCTATGAACAGCTTCCGAATGAATCACATGATGTCGGCGCGCGTTCGGGCACGACGAAGAGACGAAGAAGAAAAAAAAACGATGAAAAATAAACACACCTCAAGTATCACCTCGGGGTCGTGAGAGTGACTCGAGTGCTTATCGCCCCTTTCGATCGCGAGTCATTACAATTGCGCCCACCGATCGGTCACGCCGGCTTACTCCCGAGCCCGCTCTTCCTTCTCCCTCTAAGCGTCGTATCGTGACATTTGGCGAAATGTCAGTCTCTCAAACGGATCGTTTAGTTCCGCACAGGGAGACACACGGGAGACACGCCGAGCGGCCTCGTGGGATAGTCGGAGTTCAAAGTCGATCTCGACAATTTTCCCTCTCCCTTTCGTCACCGGGCCCTCGATATATCGAACCTCGGATAACCCGCGACCGGAGACTCAGTTTCTCGAAGACTCAACGACTTCCGCTCTCAAAACACGTTCCTCTCTACGGCCACTCAAACTATAGCACGAAAATCATAAAAAAAAAAAATACATATCTTCAGATTTTCCATCACTAATCACTGACACTGAGTTTCCGCTTACACAATTTTTTGTCACCTTTCTACACATATGTTTTTTAAATATTTTTTACTGAGATCAAATTTGGAAAATCGGCACGAAACTACTAATTATACCGGTGATTGGACTTTTCGCTCTGATATTGTTTTCCATTCGAATGAACTTCTTTTTGTTTTTCGGCGGAGCGTGAACGAGAAAGCGCGTGCGGCTCTGCGCGTCGCCGGGCAAGCGTGTGCTCCACGCGCGTGCGGTCGAGCCGGTGCAGCTGCAACTGCGGGCGACCGGGGAATGCTGGAAGTGGTAGTAGCGGAGGATGGCTCGGGGTACTGGCTGGTTCGAGAAGCCGGCCGGAAAGCGACGGCTGGTTCGCGCTGCGAGAGAGCCCCCGGTCCGGTTAGTACGGCACGCAGCCGGAGGATAGGCCGGGGCAGCGGGAGCGACGAGGAGAGAGCTCCGTGCGTGGAAGAGGCGACGGGGCGAAGGGGAGGGGGGCGAGCGGAGATAGGGACAGAGAAAAGCAACGCGGAGAGATGGAGGAACATAAAGAGCGATGGAAGGGGACGGATAGAGAGACGGCCGGGGAAGGAGAGAAAACCGAGAGAGAACGAAGTATGAGAATGGGGCGGGGGGGGGGGGGGGGGGCCGAGGGGATGGCAGTGGGGCAGAGGGGCAAAAGTGAGGCATACGAATCGGTGGGGGTGCAGAGACGAGGGTGGCCCAGCCGCGAGCGCTTCGCTCCTCTCCCCCCACTCTCTATTATTATTTTTTGTAGATATTTATGCTTTCTCGGCAGATATTATCACTCCTATTTTCTGCCTCGGTTCATCTCACGCCGTTTTTCCGCATTTCTTTAGGTGTTTTCCTTCTTGGGAACTTTGCTAATTTTTTTCTGAGTACTTCAAACGCAGTCGTCTGTTGCTTTTATCGTACGATGGAAAAGGCAGTTTACTTTCGTAAGGCTGTTTTTCCATCATTTTTACGCCCATTAAAATTTCGGCGTTAAACTTGTATTTATTTTATTGTACACCCAGAAAAAAAATTATTTGACGGTCACGGTTTATTTGGTTTAAGTAAAATATTTATTTGATTAAAATAAATATTGATTTCATTTAAGTAACTATTTACTTAACGTAAATAAATATTTATTTAAATCGAATAAATATTTTGCTTGAACTAAATAAACGATGGCCGTCAAATACATTTTTTTTCTGGGTGTCTATAAATTGTAGCGAAAGAAAATAAGGAAGTTTTGTTCCGGTTTTAATCCAAGATTTTTTTTTTTATACGCCAGCTCGATGGTAACGTCTCGGCTCGCGGTGGACTGTGCGATTCCGCGTACGCAGAGTGAGTTAGCGTCAGTATACGAGTCGGCGTACCGAGAAGCTCAGGCCGGACGCTTACGTGTCGCTGAGGGAATCCCCCAAAGGAGAGCCTCGGTGACGAAACGCGAGCTCGAGTGTGGGCGCGTAGGCCAGCGAGATTTGTCGGGTCAACGCGTAAGGATAAGAAAAAGGGGCTCGTCGGTCGCGAGGGTGAATGGGCTGTATAGCTTTTGCGGGGAAAGACACTCGAGGAAAAAGCCCTTACGATAAAATTCACGTGTATTCCGGGTTGGAAAAAAACGCCGCTTTTTCGGGATTGTCCCGATACGTCGAAGGTTTTTTTTACGACACGAATATACGATATTTTCTTGAATCCCAATCCATCTGATACGATAAGACAAAAGGGACGAATCTCGGGGTAAGCAAAAGTGTTCATTTTTTTTTTTTTTTTTTTTTTTTTTAATGGTGGAGAATCGAAAGAGGTTTTATCGTCGGCAGCGTTTTACTCTCGTCGGCGAAGGTTGACGCTGACCCTGCGAGCCGAAAAGCTGAAGCAACAGCAGCGCGATATTTCGGTGCGGTCACGCGCGGCTGCCCCTAATGAAATACGGGTGATACATCCCTGGCTCCGTGGGGGCAACAGTCTGGTCCGTTCGCGACGCCTGCCGTTCCACGGCGAGATGGATGGAACGAGATAGAGAGCGACGGAAACACGAGAGAGCAGCACGGTTCACGAGCGAGAAAGTAAGAAGAAAAGGAACGGGCGTTTCGTTCGTGTTGTAGCTAGAAACGACGAGAGAGCTACCGACGCACTCGCGCAGCACGGCGGGCGAGAGTGAAAGCGAGGAAGGACGAAAGAATGGGGGAAAAAAAATATGAAGATTGTAATATACGAAGTGGACACGGAGAAGCTGACCAGATCTTCGTCAGAAAATCAATTATATCGAAACATATAATTTTTGTGATATGCACTTACGTTGGAAATATCGAACTATGTGCCAATAACCATGCCAGAGAAATTTGAACTTTGTATCTATAACTTTTCTTATAAGAAAATATTCAACATGATATAATATTACTAGCGGTTATGCTGGCTCGCACTTTCGCCTTATCTGTGTGAGTATCTGTGTGAGTAACTGTGTGAGTACCTGTGTGAGTATCTGTGTGAATATCTGTGTGAGTATCTGTGTGAGTATCTGTTCGAGCATCTGTGTATCTGTGCGTATCGGTTTGAGTGTCGGATCGACACGAACTTTATTATTATGTAAATATTATATTATTACAGTAGAACCTCGCTTATCGGACCTTCGATTAACCGCGCCTCCGCGTTATCTGAAGCACCCGACTCATCCGAGCCCTCTGCGTTCAGCGAGATGTAGGGTCGGATAATACGGAAAACTCGGATAAAACGGATAAAACAGCAATGCCCACGCGCGAGTAGTCCGTAAAGACATCTTTATTACATACATACATTAGACTTGTACAAGTTTGCTTTATATTGCGAGCTAGAAATAAAACAGTTCCGATTTTAGAGTCAATGGTTTAAAGGGATTTATGTTTATATGAAGTTGATGTTAATTGATGTGAATGTGAATTAACTAATGAAGTCAATGTTTATGTGAAGTTGGTGTTATTATGAAACATACACTGAGAAAAAAAATTAATAGAGTCAACAAAATGTTCGCTTACGGGTGGCGAAATGAATTTTTGGTTGATCGAACGAAATAATTGTCGTAGTAAGTGAGGAAACATTTGAATCGACGGCCTGTTAGTTCGATCAACGAGGTATTCCTTTCGATCAACGAAACATTTGTTTCGCCACCCCTGAGCGCACATTTTGTTGAATCAACTGATTTTTTTCTCTGTGCATATAATAGTAGTATGCGTTTGAATTGAGTATGTTATCCGTGTTATCCGAGATTTCACTTATCCGACGTACGCTCTCCCCACATTAGCTCATATTAACGGGGTTCTACTGTAGTATGTATGATATACTAGTATCATGCATACTATATAGTATATATCGTATGTATGAATATTATAAATTTTCACTCACGTTTCATATGATTAAAAAAATGATGAATATGGCACGGTTCATAAATCATTGACTTGCGTGCTGATCGGATCGGCCATATTCACCACTTTCACCCTAGATTTCGAAAATTCAATGACAATTACACCATGTACTCAATACGAAATTTAAATAATTTTTGTTCACCCAAAAATGCTGCCGGCACGAAATTACTTCTGTGGCTATCTGAAATTTCGCGATTTACCCTCAATTTTCATTCCACTCGGTCCTCTCGCCCTCCACGTCCTCGGGCCATCAATCGCTGCACGGTTTACCCCGATGTATGTGCCTACGGGGTTTTGTGCGAGAGGGACGAAGTATTCAAGGGTAGAGAGCTCTCACCGGTTGCAACAGGGTCGAGGGACGAGGGGGGAGAGGGGGGGGGGGAGCATAGAAAGAGAGTAAAGGATGCCATCGAAGTACGCCGAAAGCGAGACGGACGGTAGATCAGTGTGAGATGTCGAGTCCGCGAGAGGGAACCTCGTGATTGCGGTACGTGTGTTAGTCACGGGTTGCCCATGGTAACCCACTCGGTTTGCGCCTCTACCAACATCGACGGTCTTTCTCCCTCTTCATTTAACTCCCAATGCTCCATGTCGCTCCAAAATATGCTACACCGTGGAACCGTTGGCTCCGCTGCTACTGGCTCGTTACAACCGCGTCATAGTTGGTGGTGCTCGCACGATCGAGCGACGTACACACGTACACACTGTCGGACCGGTGTATCCGCTGCCACCCTTGGCGCGTTTACCAGGGGGAGAGGGGGGTGGGGAGGTTGCGCGAGGCGAGTTAGTTAATTGATTTCCCTTTTGCTGCTAGGACCGACCGGGCACGAT
Organism: Ichneumon xanthorius; assembly: GCA_917499995.1. Taxonomy (NCBI): domain Eukaryota; kingdom Metazoa; phylum Arthropoda; class Insecta; order Hymenoptera; family Ichneumonidae; genus Ichneumon; species Ichneumon xanthorius. The sequence goes on along the minus strand of OU824205.1, from coordinate 8,906,630 downwards.
ATTCTCGCCGAGTCGATCGTCGCCGCCGATAGGGCCATAGATAGGGTGAAATAGGGTCGGAGGGTGAAACGGATCATTGGACGAACAATTGTTGCCACGTATCGAAACGACGAACTAACGTTTCTGTTAAATCCAACGAAATTACGGACGTCATTGCAGACCCGTTTTTTTCATAAAAAATATATACTATATAATATAATATATATAAATAATAGAATACTATTATGATTATAATGATTAACCTACACTTTGATGTATCTCCCAATATACATTTTTTTTAATATGGATAAAACATTCCCAAAATTGAGGACATTTTTTGTCGGATGAAAAGAAAATCAATGACAACAGATTTTCTGCTGAATGACCCGATTCGGCCATCTGTTATACAGAACCTATATAGAACAATTGTTGCCACGTATCGAAACGACGAACTAACGTTTCTGTTTAATCTAATAAAATTACGAACGTCATTGTAGACCAAATTATTTTTTTTATGTAAAAAAAATATATAATATAATATAAATAATAGTATTATGATTATAATTATTACCTACATTTCGATATATCCGTAGTATATATTTGTTTATATGGATAAAGCATTCCCAATATTGTGGAAATTTTTGCCGGATGCAAAAAAATCAATGAGAACAGATTTTGTGCCGAATGACCCGATTCGGCCACCTATTGCCCTACGCTATTGCGATGGCGCTGCTGCGTACATGGAAACTGCGTTATCAGCTTCAGCAGGGTAAACTGCAGGAGCCATAGGAGCGAGGGCGAGCGCAAGAATCGTGTACACGGCCCGCGGCACTGCGGAGATAATAAAGAGGATAAGTGGAACTGCGCAGTACGTGCATTAGATCGCTGTACACGAGTTTTACTCTCCATGTGTGAATACGCGCGACGATGAAAATAATAAAATAAAAAATAATAATAAATGGAAAGAGATGGCGCGAGGAAAACAGCTGCATCTACTATGAGCTTTTGATAGCGTACTATCTGCTGGTCCGAAGTAGTACGTACATAGACCTATCACACAATCGACGTTGGGAGGCAACCGCCGCGAGAGGGCTTATCGGCCGGAAGTGAATGGCCTCAACTCGCGAGAGCATTCGGTTACGAAAGATTGCGAGCGCGGCGTGTGACCAGACATTATATCGGCACGCGATATGTCGGAATATAACTACCGCTAATATACAGTTTGCCTACTACTTGTTGCGGTTCGATCTGTCACTTAAACGCTTGCGAAAGTATTATGACTATGTGCATATATATATATATATATATATGCACATATATGTATAAATGCAGATAAACGTATCGTGAACTGCACCGCAGTTGCAAGGTTGTATATGGATGTTTGTTGAAGCTGTGCACATACATTGGCATCGGACGTTGTTGTATGCAGTCTCGAGAAAAATTGTACCAAAGAGGTCGACTTCGCAGTTTCGACGAAAAACGTAATATAAACTCTCGACAGATCGATATAAAGTAGCGTATTATAACGTAATAAGATAAATCGTATTAATGAAGTAAATAAATTGAAAAAAAAATTAAACAGCCGATTTAATAAAGTCTATTAGCCACATTACGGATAAACACACATCCCGGTAACCGGCTTTAATCCGACGTGGACCAATTTGCTTCGTTTTGAGTCTTAGTCATAGATAAAAATAAACTAAGACTCTACCGCACGAAAGTAACCCCGGGAACGGCTCGATGTTTCTTTTTTCCGGTTGTTATGAATCGATTTATTTATACCGTGATTAGTCTGGATCTCTGCGGAGCTAACGGAACTCGCCGATATCGGGGTTATCCCGTTCCATGCACGAGTAGAGATAATGCCAACTATAATCGGCGAGGCATAGTTTAGAGGGTCGTGAAAGCGGGTCACGTGTGACACGTGCCCGATGGGGTGACTCTCTTCCCTTCTTCGCACCCGGCCTGCGCCCAGGTCGACCCTGACGTCGCGTTAGCGTTTCTTTTTTGTAATTTTTTTTTCTTTCCGTCCGCCACGCGCGCTGTTATTTCTATATTAGCGAGGGTATCTTTCCACGTGCCGTTTTTAACCCTTTCTACCCGTAAGTACACGTGGAGGTCGAATTCACGTGCATGCACTCGTGTCCGGGGTATTTATACTGGACGCTGATTGTACCGCGAACAGAGCGCCCTGATTACACGATTAAATTCAACCCAGGCGATGCAGTCTCCACCTCTTCGCCTCGGCTTCGAACGTTCGTGTACGGTAAATCGCCGCTTCGTCGTGTGTTCGTGCGCAAACAGATGGCAGTACGATCCGCTCGACGTCGGGCACATTATTTGCAAGGTTCGAGGGGCAAATCCCTGCCGGCAGTTCACCTATTACCGGGCTATGTGTGCCTCGACTATACCTCGGATAATACGCCATCGCTTCGCCGCTCTGTTGAGCTCCGGCTCTTGGCCACGCTCCAGTCATTGGCCGTACGGAGATCTTCGAGGAGCGTTGGATTAATAACTATTACTACTTTGGTCCTACTTGAAAATTGACGGAAAAATTCGGAAAAATGCTTTGAGCTTGAATGGATCATTTTTTTTAAAGATAATAACACCATGCGCGTGTTGAAAATTTCAAATGCTTTTTATGAACCAAACGAAAGTCATTGCCGTGACACCAACTTACACTTTTTGGAAAATTCAATTTGGAAGTCTCAATTTTTATTCTAGTGTAACTCCCCTAAAAGACCCTTAAGGTTGTGTGAAACACCCTGACCGTCGCTCGTCCTGCACCCAGTCGATAATAAAATCTGTAATGCAGTTTTCTAGAGTGCTGAGACTTCGACTTACTATTGGCTAACGGAAATAGAGTGTCACTGCCGTTTATCAATTCTACAGTGCGCTCCTATTTCCTTTGAAGGCCGAAATTTTAACACACTTGTAAAAATAGCGTTACAGTCTTGATTATCGAACGCGGAATTTCGCATACCTTTGATGAGCATTGGATAAAAACTATACAGAGATGCCAATAACAAATAATTATTTCTCTTCGGGTTATCCCATTACAAAATTGACCCGAAAATCGCCGTGAGAATTTACGTGAAAATTGCGAAAAAATCCTTTGAGTCCGAACCTTTTTTTTAAGAGCAAAGTGTTTAAGTGTAAATTTGAAATTGTTTCGATTACTGAAACGGAAGTCACAGCCGAGATCCTAATTTACACGTTTTTTTCTGAATCGCTGCAGTTTAATTTGAATTTAAATAGAACGCCCCTCGAGCGGCCGACGACAGTAGCGCCTGTGCTCTACGCGAGTTCGCGGACACTCCAGTGTATCGGACTCTAAGCGGGATGCGCGATGTTGCAGCGCGGTTCGCAGGCACTCGCCCGTTTGCACCGGCCTGCCAATTAAGAGCGTTCGACGCCGTAATCTGGAATACTTCACGATATGCAAATGCTCGCTCAGCCCGAGAGGGGAGATTGAGGAAGGGTAGAGTTTCCAACCGACGCGAGTTCGCGTACTCGCTGTATAACTGTGTGCAGCGTTCGCGTTGGATAGGAAAGGATGCTGAAGGCTCAGTCGGGATCTTCCAGGTGATTGTTATCGAGTCTCTCTCTCCGCGTACACTTTCTTCCTTTTTGACTATACGTACAGATATATACATACATATATATATATATATACACGTATACGAAACCGTGGCGGATCCACTGTTATAGTATGTAAGCTATACCGAGCGACCATTAACTCCAGGGTTATAACGTCCCGTCCTCGTTCGATGCGCGCACGATGCAATAAACGTCATGCCGAGCCCGGAAAGCGTCTCTTTCGGTGAGCTACGTCGTAAAAAATTCTGGCGAGTATATTCGGAGACGTCCTTACGACTTACTGCGGCTGCCGCTGATGTTTTTCACCTTTCGAAATCGTTATTGTAACGCGACCAGCCTGCGATCGTAAAATCCTTTTCTCTCATTTCGTAAGACGATGGACGAAACGAAAGATATTGTCTGGGCGAAAAAGTGAGTTGCGCGGCCCCTCGTAAAAATATGATGAAGGAATATTTATTTATTCGACATATGTAACGCATTTTATTACTCGCCAGTCGCGAGGTCTGGAAGCACCGAGAATTTTCCTGCACGGAAAATCAATTCCCAGGTGGGGTGGGTCTGGCTGGCGGTTACATGTACGCACTGGCACGGGACAACGCCAATCACGGGAGTATTGCGAGTCACGCGCCAGTGCTGGAATACCATGTAGGGTGATCGGATGTTGTCAATGGTCGGCCAAGCCGGGCATCGACGTTACCAACATTGGCACGCGAGCTTGGCCCAATTATCGATGGAGCTTTGGATGATAACTGCTTGCCAATATTGGTAAACGACACTGGCCCTAAGGCTGATCAAGAGGATCGGTCTATAATGGGTTCTCAACGTAGGTCGTCTATAAGTTACTTATATAGGGCGAGAATGGTTTTCACATGTACTTTTTTAAGGAATGTAAAAGTTGAAATATCGCCATTTTATAAATGTTCTATTGCGAGAACTCTCAAAGCAATTATACTTTGTCAATGTATTTCCAAAGCATTTATTTACTAAGGAGTACGGAATCCAAAAATAATACGCATGTTTTGTGAGAGTTAAAGAACGTGTCATTTTGCATGCTCTTATATTGACGTTCGGGTAATCTTTGGCTTGCGAGACATAAATTAGGTTGGCGACAGCTGGCGGCGAAAGCCGCCGATTGATGCCCCAATGTTGGCGTCACATCGGTAAACCGACGATTGACCAGTCGATATTCGGCCGAATATTGGCCTAAAATCGGTAAATCTACGATCGGTTAGTTGAGACTCGGTCGTGAATGTGTCTTAAATCAGCGAACCAGCAGTTGGCGCGTTAATACGCGACCAAAAATTTGCCAGAAATCGGCGACCCAACGATTGGAGACTCAATATTCGTTCGAACATCGACAATCGCCACGCCAACACTGGCCCAACCATCGGCCGCGCCCACCCAATCGTCAAAACCGACATGGAAATTAACAACCAGTCAGACCAAACTCTAAGCTGGCTTATGCCAAAAACTAATCGATGTTCCGGAAAAGACCATCAAAGTAACCCGGATAAATGAAACTGATAAATAAAACCGCCATTTTTTCTCAAGTAGAAAAGATAAAGTCAGAACTAGCGGAATTCACTGCTGCGCGGATAAGATCCGTTCCATTTCGACTCCATCGAATTCTCCCATCGCACCGGTGGCGCGGACTCTAAAACGAAACGACTGCGACCGGAGAGCCTGCTTTCACGCTTACGATATTGCTGGCAGTAGATAACTATGGAAACCCCAGCGGAATAAGGTGCAGAGGTGAATGCGGGTGGGCACGCTGTATTCCACCGCGCTCGGATACCAACCGTGCCGTATAGTTATAGTTAATACATTTACCTAACTCGCGTGCGTTACACAACCCAGGACTATCTCGATGTTTGTCTCGACGCGCGTTATGGCTCCGTTACGACCCTCCGACGCATTCGACGCCCCCGGCGACCAGTGCAGCCCGTCGCTCGCTTCCACCGCCCGCGATTTAACCCGTTCTCGCTGTGCGACCCACCGAGAAAAGAGGAAAGATAAAGGAAAAAAATCAAAATAAAACTAAGAAGGAAAAGGTACAAGAGTACAGAGTCTCGTTCCCCGGGAAAGAGCACTGCTCTCCGACTGCGCGGGCTCGTTTACACGAGAAATCACACCTTTATCTTTGAACGAGAGACACTTAAAAGAAAAATAAAGAAAAGATGCAGCCGCGAGAAAGTGCACGCGTTCAGCCTTTTGTCTCCGCCTCTCGCGCCGACGATTTTGAATCGGAACCAACGTGGACGCTTCTCTCTTTTTTTTTTTTAGGGTTTAACCATCCGGTAACTGCCGAGCGGGGCAACCTCGCTTTTCATCAATTCCCGTGCAAGCGCACCGCGGGAGAATACTCGACGCGCCGAACAAAAGTTCTTAACGAAGTTTAAACAGGGTCGAGTGACGCAAAATTGTTTCCGGAGTGCGATACAGTCCGACCGAGGGAAACGCAAAGTTTGTTGCGCTGAAAGCTTTTCTGCATAGACACTGATGAAAGTTGACTTTTACGATATAATAGGGGGAGAGAGAGAGAGAATCGTGTGTAATTTAATAGGCAAGTTATTGCGCGAGTAGTCTATTGCGTATGCTGGGTAAGCGAGAGGCTACAAATTGCCGGGAACGCTCGGGGAAACGGAAGACTTTGTGTAACGAAGCGACAGGATATTGTCTCCGGATATCCTAGTGCAATATCGCGGGTAACGATCCGGACTTTAATCTTTCTAGTGCCGTTAATCGGTACATCCGAATCCTATAACGTAACGGAGCCGGGCACGAATTAACGTTCGCTCCTCCGGATCTCTTCATTCCGTACAAGTGCACTGTGGGGTCTGATCATGTTTGTAATTAACGCGCGGTTGGGGGGGGGGGGGGGGTATTGTCGAGAGCAGGAGTCCGAACTTCGGTCGGAAGTAAATTTAATTTGAAAAATCCTTCCCCGATTACAAAATAAAAATTTTGTAATGAAGATAAAAATAACAAGGACGACTGAAGAATCATTGCTCGGTAAAAAAATGTAAAATAGGCTAAGTTGCATACACTGAGAAAAAAATTACACAGTAAAAAGAACAATACTGACTTTTTACCATAAAAAGTAGTTCCCAAGGGGAACGTCTATATTTTATAATTACGACAATGACAAAAAATCATGGCTGCAACCGTAATTATAATTTAACCAATTGAATATATTCCATCAGAAACTGTCTATATTGTCGAGAGCGGGAGTCCGACCTTTGGTCGGAAGTAAATGTAATTTGAAAAATCATTCACCGGTAAAAGATTAAAAATTTTGCAATGAACATAAAAGAACAAGGCCGACTGAAGAATTATTGCTCGGTAATAAAAATGTAAAGTAGTTGCACACACGAAGAAATAATTACCTAGTAAAAACAACAATACTGACTTTTTGCCATACAAAATAGTTCCCAAGGGAATTGTCTACATTCTATAGTTCCAACAATGACAAAAAATCATGGTTGCAACCATAATTACAACCACGATAACCAATTGAATATATGCAATCAGAAACTATCTATATAGACGTTTCCTCCCCTATCCATTTTCTCAGTGCAGACTAGGAAATTTTATTCGCGTTAACCAATTCGTCCGAACATTGTTTTCCCAGTTTGCAAATTTTTTGTTCGAAAAAAAAAGTGTGTTCTCATATTCGATTGATCCGAAACTCGATCAATGTATATATATATTTTTTAATCACGATTGAAAAAACACGAAAGCATTCCTCGACGCCGCTCGGTGGCTGCGGAACAGTTAAGGGTCGATATTACATCGAACCGGTATTTCGCACGGTTGTAAAATAAACGAGTGAATAAATTGTTACGGCAGTGGGTCGGTGGCCCCCGGGCGAATAATTATTATCGTCTCGCTTCGTTCTCTCAGCTTCTACGATCGTACTGGCAAAGGTCCGTGAACGCTCTGTGCCCCGGCCAAGAGTTCACCGAGCGGTGATTTGCATCTCGGACAAGGCGAAGTACGCTCGCCGGTGCGCTCCTCTCGAGTGTACGCACACTCGAACGTGCACGTAGATGTATTAGGCACCGCAGGTAGGGCCGCGAAGACACGGCTGAGAAGGCTGCGGCATGCGAAGTGACTCGCCGGCTTGCTCTCCTCTGCGACAGCACGTACAGGCGACTGCGGAGGAACGGACCGGGGCCTCGACGAGTCTCAAGGAGGTAATACCTACGGCGAATACCTACAGCGGAGATCCTACCGGTGGAAAATATCTGCCGTGTGTAAACCAACGTTCTCCACTCTAGTGGGCGTTCGAACAACCCCGACAAATCTACAGCCTTCGATATTAAATATCTCCGATATACAAGCGTTGTACGCATCTAAATTCATCCGATATCCTTGAATTCTACGGCCCGATTGAAGGTAGTCCGAGCGGTACAGTCCCGCCAAACGTGAGTTTCAGGGAAAATTTCAAACAATTCTCGATGGGATAAAAATCTGAAAAAAACAACTATATGTTTTGATGTAATAATAATTCCAAAATGTTATTGACAAATCAACGATGAAAATAATTGTTCAACAAATTATCCGGCAACTTAACTATTATTTTTCCATAAAAATGATTCGTTTATTTGTCTGAATACGTATGAATTTTTTCAGAACTTTTTGTAATCTTTGAAATCGCGTTTTTTCTATGTTCAAGCTACGAAAAGACGCAATTTTCGAAGATTACAAAAAATTCTGAAAAATTTATACGCGTTCAGAAAAATAAACGAATTATTTTTATGAAGGAAAATAGTTAAGTTGCCGGGTAATTTGTTGAAAAGTTATTTTTACCTTCAATTTGTTGATAACAAATTGGATGTATTATTTCACAAAAATAATCTTTGCAACATCTGCCATATACTCGATTTTTTCAGATTTTTATCCCATGGTGTTCGAAATTTTCTCTGAAACTCACGTTTGTCGGGACTGTACCGCTCGGACTGACTTAATACACGCATCGCCCATGTTGCAAGCAACTTGCTGTTTCGTAGTTAAATATGAATGTGCAAAAAAAAAAACAAAACGATCGATCGCTGCATATCGCTGCAATATATCAATAACGACAATATGAAATTGTGTTCAATCGATGACTGATAAATAACACAAGGCAATTACTGCCACTGCATTTTCATGTGCCCGAAGCGATTCAACGAGTTCGATTGGAATTTCTAAAATTTCTTCATCATCATTATTATTATTATTATTGGCCCGTTCATGTTCTCGTTGCCCCGAGATATAAAAAAATATGTTTGCATTTTTAGTGATTTGATAAATATCAGGAATTGAGTCGAGCTCCACGAGAATTATTATTATTATTATCATTATCATAATAAGTGATTTTATGCAGTGATTTATAGAGCGAGAAAGGTAATACACAAAGTATGAATAGGCCAACCGGCAAGAATAAGTGGTCCGTAAAGTGTTTTATCTCATTTTTCTTCGCTCTTCCTTGGAAAAAAAAAAAAATCGCTTTAATGGCAGACCGCGATGGTAACTATCTCGCGGCTCGAGCCGCCGCTTATTAGAGGTAATTAGGCGACACATATAACCGAGCGCGTGGTTGGCGCCCCGAGGAGACGAGAATTGGCATCGGTTTCGCTCGTCTCTATCTGCGACTCAGTTCGCCGGTGACTTCTCGGATGTCGTTGCCTGCACCGAGGCGACATAGCGCGTACGGCGAGGAAGTAGGAAAGGGGGGTGGGGGGTGGCGGAGCGAACTTCGTGCAACGCCCTGGACCCGCCTGTTACTCGACCGCGTGTGATTGAAACGAATTGCCTCGCTCGCTGGCGAGAAACGAAATTGCGAGAGCGAGGGGCACTTTCGATCGGAGTTTACTATTACACTCTCCTTCGGGTCGCACACTGTCCGCGATAGCGATCTCGGCACTTTCGTCCAATGAATTATCTCGCGGTTCTTCCCGATGCTGCGAGCCGGCTGCCGATGCTACCGTCGAGACACTGTTGCTTCTGCCGCTACCGCAGCGCGGAGTCGCGGAACATCAGAGGATTCTTCGAACGACGGGGGTTTTCTCCGTATGCGATTCCGCGCACCGGACCGAATGGACTATCCCGATTAAAAGCCAGCAGCGATACTGGAGGGCATGCAATTTCATACCCCGCCTTCCTGGACAGAGCAACGGATGGTCGGTGAAATTGCGTCGGTATTATGTACGCGCGGTTCGAGAAACTATGAGAATTCTTGAAAAAAAAAAAAAAAAAAAATTGGTAATAAAAGAATTGCGCGGAAGAATTTGCTCGAACGGGTTGAACTAACGAGGCCAGATTCGATCGGCCGATTCACTGGTTTCTCGATGAGTTGGATAATTGGAAAAATTATTGGAGATCCTATCGATAACGAGGTCAAGTTGCGAAGAAGAGGGTCCTTAGCCTTTAGCTGCTGGCGGAGCGTGGCTGCCGCATTGGCGAAACAGCTACATCGGAAAATATCTTCGTCTGTCGTGATCTGAAAATTTGATATGGCCATCCGTAATATCGTTTCACGTTACTTTTTTTGTATATGCGTTTTTAGTATATTTGGATACAATATGATTGCACCGAAAATTGTAAGATTGTATGTGGAACGGTCAATACGACATGTAATTTAGGGGTGATATTGCCAGTTTTCTACTTAGTTTGGCATCTGAAATATTTAACGGAGATAATTATTGTCTTTCTGTTGTTCATGTAGACGACATAAAATATACTAACTTATACTACAAGTTAAAGAAGTGCACGATTTTCGCCGTGTGAAGTTTGCTTAAACAAATCGCACAGTTGAAAATCCACTGCGTTCCGTGTACACTGAGAGAAGCATCTAGTAAATATGACTATATCGCTTGAAAGATATTACCATAGCACATAGTAGTAGGGAACTAGGGCGCCACCTATGGTAGGAAGTACCGCACCAGAAAAATAATTTATTTGACGGCCACAGTTTATTTGGTTTAAGTAGAATATTGTATAAACGGTGGTCAACAAATAAATTTTTATTCTGGGTGCGTATTTATAAGAATTTTTCGTAGATGTTATAGTAAAAATTCTTGGAAAGTCTGAGACTTACCGACATAGGTGGCGCCCTAGTGCCCTATTACTATGTGCTATGGTTATTTTCTTAGATGATTGATAGTTTTTACCAGATCCTTCTCTCAGTGTAGCATACGATCCTTTTTTTTGCGACTTCATTAAACCCACATTTTTTGGGTCGCGAAATCTTCATATTTCCCAATGACCATTACTTCCCCGGGAGTAAAAGGGCTTCCAGAGTAATGCAACAATACTGCATATGCGCACATGTTAATAATGATCATTGTAAAAAAACTGCAATTTTCCGCCCGCGTTGGACGCAAGGAATGTAATTATTTTAGCGAAGTCGGGAAAAAACTGTGTTTTGTCTTGCCTTATATTTTCAGCCTATCAGTTTTACAAAATTATAATTTAGTGGTCGCATCGATTTAGTCTCGACCGCGCCCTAAACCGAGTAGCCCTTGGAAGGTAACATCCCCGCGATCGGGAGCTCGTGGCGAGAGTCCGGACGCGGTGCAACGGAGGAATTCACGAAGATATTCGCGATGCGGTGAGCGGCGAGTCGAAAAGTAAAGGAAAAAAAGCACACCGAATAAAAGAAAGAAACGAGAGAATAAAAAAATAAAAGAGAAACGAACAAAGAACCGGGCCGAAGGTACACAAATTGCTACGGAAAAAAACGGGCGGAGGGTGGGGTAGGTAGGGGGGGGGGGGGGGGGGGTAGCGACTTGTACACCGTTCTTCTCTTATTTCTCGACTTTTTTTGTTCTCATCCTGTACTCCATTCCTCTACCTACAATATCTCTCGCGGAGCTTGCTTTCTCGCTGAGCTGGACCTCGCTCGATCTTTTATACCTCTTATTTTTCTTATTGCTCTTGTTCTCTTGTTCATCGCGCGGCCACCCCTTCCATTATTTTACTTCGCCGGAGCGTACTCTCGAGAGTTTCTCGGAGAAATTTTGAGGCGCTGCATAGACACATATATATATATTTGCCATAATCTGGGTAAGAGCTAAAGCTGAAACTCGCCCCAAACGAGAGCGCTCTTACTTTTCGCGCGACGGGAGGACAAAATTGTCCTCGTTACTTGAATCTTTTTTTTCTCCTTCTCGCCCGCTATCCTTTCGTGTCATTATTTTATTTTCTCTCTCCTCGAGGTCGAACACGCCCCCGAGTTGACTTGCTTTACGAACCGGCCAAGAATTTTACCCTCGTTCATTTTTTTTCCCCCATTTTAGAAGCGGCATAATAATAATAAATCGCTTTATAATTAGTCAGCGAAAGTCAAGGCTCCCGAGGACATTCGAACAGTGAGACAATTTTCATTTGTTTAAACGGCGTTAGCAGGAGACACATAAAACCCATTTATTTTTTATCACGACTTACATTTATCAACGTCGCACAGACATGCAAGAAATAGCTGCCCGACAGGATCGTATTTTAGATTAAATTTAGAGAAGGAAACAAAAAAAAAAATTGTGGCTGGCGAGTTGAACACTTATCAAACGGAGCGATGCCGGTCTCGTGGGATCCAATTTCCGGAACGCAGATCGAGATAAAAACCAGGAACAAAAAAAAAATGAAAGAAGAAAAATTCTCGCAAAAGCGTCGTCGTCGTCGCCGAGCGTACGAGACAAAAATAAATCTGAGTGAAGGTGAAACAAAGAAATTCTAGTTGGCGACGGGAACGACGACGAGGTTGAACGCGGACGTCTTCCCGAAAAGGACGAGGCCTTATAAGGCGAAGTTCGCGGAGTTTGCCGTATAGCGTCCCAACCTAAAGTAACCTATACGAGGCCGTGGTTGTACCTTCGCGTTTCTCGTGTCGTTATCCCTCGTGTGGCTGTGGCCACGAAGCCAACCGCATGCCAGATCTCTCCTGGTCTCCACCGGCGATGCGCGCGAGAGCGAGGCTAAAGCTTCGTGCCCCGACCGGTGGGCGCCTCCGCGCCGGATTTAGACCGAAACGAGAGCAACGCGACTACGAGTCTCGCGGGAAACGAGAAGGAACGGTAGTGAGACGGGCTTAGGGCTTTAGGGAATTCGAGGAAAGGCACGGTAATAACATACCATAGTTATTGGCACGCTTACGTTTCATTCCTTCGAAAATGTAACAAATTTTCCCATTTTTCCCAGTACTAATAATAATACAAATAATAATAATTCTATTATTATTATTATTATATTATTATTATTGTTATTATAATTATATTATTATTGTTATTATTATTATATTATTATTATTGTTACGATTATTATTATTATTATTATTTCCGAACTTTGAAGGGTTTGGTCAAGATTAGATGAGTAAAAAAATTCTCTTGTCGCCCTAAACCTTTTCGCCTCGTGGAAATTTCTAAAAAGCTCTTCTAAAATGTTTGAAAGGCTTACTAAGAGGGCGAATTAATAATCCTCGTTGAATTTCAATAACCACAAGAGACAATGGATTCTGAAATACACGGCCGTTCCGAAGACTTGACCAAACTTACCGATTGCAGAAGATCTTTAATGAGGGACGACCGGACGGTGGCTACCGACGAGGAGGACTTGACTCTGCTTCGCGGTGAGATATGGCAACTTTCCTTGCAGGATATGACGATCGGAACGGGGTTCGATCTAACCAATCGATACTCGTCGCCCGGATGCCTTCTCTTCTTCCTGAACGAACCGCACAGCATTATCGGGCTTTTGTAAATTGAACAGCGAAACGCGTTTCACCGTTTACGGTTCGACAGTCTCTCTTTGCTTTTCGTTTCTTTCCTTAAAAATTTATCTACCCTCGATTCTCTCGAAAGTCACGCAATTTTTTCGCGGATCCCGCGAGACCGCAACATCGAGGCCGTCTTTGAGATAAGAACGGGCGAAGACTGTTCGGTTACTCGGTGACGAACGACTCGATCGGTCACGGCTTCTGATTCCTCCTCCTCTTCCTCTTCTTCTATCGTCAGTCAAACGCTTAACCGTTGCAGCTGCCTTCCTTCGTCGTTTCCGTTACGAAGAAAAAAAAAATATTCGACCAAAAAGAAAAATCGTTGACAAACGACAAGGAAATCCAAAAATAATCTTAGGCTCGCGAGAGACACAGTTTGGAGGCCTTCGGGTGCATATATATATGTATATATCGAAGTCTTTCTGAGGCGACGAACCTCGAGAGCGCGGTTCACTTCGCGAACCTCCAGAGATCTCGGGAGTTTGAGCCGTGACGTTTAACGTTGCCCCTTTTCGGTCTCGATGTTTCGCCGATCTCGTCGTACGTGCATCGCAAGCAAGTTGTCTACTATATTCGCCTCTTTATCTCAAAACGGTCTCGGCTACTACCGTTTTAATCTCGTCCCTCTCGTTTCTCGTCTTGTTTCACGTTAAACCCGACGCGGCGCCAGTCCGGCATTCCTGCATCTGCTTAGAGAACCTCTTTCCCTCTTCGTATAATCGCGAACCTCGCTCGATCCTCTCCGCGTCCTCGTTCACTCGCGCTCACCGACTCCTTTCTACGTGGAGGTCTCTCGAGTGTGTGTATCGGCTCCTCACTCCCCAGCCTTCCAGTTACACTCTTCCTTGTTACCGTTTTCTTCCAACCTTCCCCCCCTTTTTGTTTTTATTCCGCAGAATCTTCCGTGTCTCTTTCCGCCGCCACTTTCGTCCGATGTCAAAGCTCCGAGTCCGCGTCGTTCTTTGTATCGCTCGCACGGTTCTTCCGGTTCTCCGACAAGGGGACCAGCAGCTCCGATCGATCTCTCAATGGCTCATCGACAATTTTCATAACCCCCCCAAAGTTCGTTCCTCTGCGACATCGCCACGTTCTCCTCTACTACGCGTCCAAGCGTTGGCTCCGATCTGACAAATTGCCCGCTCGAGGCTGTCGTTTGACCGGCGAAAAGAAATCTAAGTCGTCCCCTCGTTTGTAGCACGAAGCACGAGGTCGTCCACGAACGGCATTACGAGCGCGACAGTGAACTCTCGTTGAACTTTGACCCCGTGGCTGATCCCGTTGTCCGCTGCACGGGCAGCCTTGACGTGGTTCACGGTTGGGTTTGTCCTTTCCACTTCTTTGACCCGATCCGCTCTCAATGACTATCGGATACTTGTTAGGTTTGGTTGGTCCTCCGATGCAACTCGGACACGATCTCGTCCTAGCTGCTGATGGTCCAATCTGCGCGCGAACCGGAAGCGGAAAATGCAGACTCTTTTCACGGCGAAGTTAATCGGGACAATCTTCCGTGTGCAATCGCGGAGAGCGATGGCGCACCCGATATGCGGTCGAACACCTTCGGATCTTTGCGAATTAAACGAAATCTCAGACTCGACGCAGTGAGTGCCGAGAGTCGACTGAAGGCATAAGCCTTCACGGTTATAGCGGTCGAAGGAACCCCACCACGTTGATTTCAACAACACCCGGCAGCAGCCGCCGGCGAGCTGGCCGACCGGACGACCCGGTCGCGTGGCGCTCCTCGGCTCAGATACGCAGTGTCTCTCAAAAGCGCACGAGAAAATCCGGAGAGCGATGCTGCTTCCTCTTCGTCCGGATCGCAGGTACACGGCTCGGTGGACCCGCCGCGGGCGGTACCTGGGCCAAACCTCGATGGGACGAATTCAACGATGGATGGGTTGACAAACTAGCTCTGGCAAACTAGCTCGTAGACACTTTCATCGAGATTCTTGGGTTCTGGATTGCTGGTGGGTCGGAGGAATTCTCGAGGAAAATTGGGGAATGTTGGTCAACGTTCAGTTCAGGGACTTGTTGACAATTCGTTCCAACTGGGTGGTTTGTTTCGGCTAGATTCGGCACCTAACTCGTTGACACTTTCAACGAGATTCTGGAATTCCAGATCATTGTTGGGTCGGAGGAATTCCCGGGGAAAATTGGGGAAGGTTAATCAAAGTTCAGTTGAGGGACTTTTTGAGAATTCGTTGCAACTGGGTGGTTGCTTCTGTGTCTCGGTAAATAATATTCCAAACGAAACTGAATGGACGGTAGAAAAATTGTCATCTTACAAACACTCTGTATTTCAATGAGAACTGTTGAAAGCTGTTCGTTTCTCTGATCGTTGGTGCGTTAGTTATTGTTCTAATTATTTGCCCAATTTCCACTCGTTTCGTCAATTCCGAATCGTAGTGTTTTATGTTTGGTTTCACAAAAAAATCGTGCAACAAAATTGCGATAAAATGCGCCGGATCATTGGAGCGGAGATGTAAAACTACTCGAAACCAGGACCGGATTTTAACGCCGAAAGACGTTGGTCGGAGAAATTCTCAGGGAAAGTTGGGAAACGTTAATCAACGTTCAGTTGGGACTTTTTTTTTTACAATTCGTTGCAACTGGCTGGTTGCTTCTCCGTCCCGGTAAAAAATATTTCAAATGAAACTGAATGGACGTTGAAAACTGATCATCCTACAAACACTCTGTATGTCGACGAGAATTTTTAAAAACGGTTCGTCTCTCTGATCGTTGATGCGTTACTTATTGTCCTAATCAATTGTCCCAATTTCCACTCATTTCGTAAATTCCGAATCGTAAAGTTTCGTTTTCAATTTCACAAAAAAACCGCGCCACAAAATCGCCATAAAACGTGCCGGTGCATCGGAACGTAAGTGTAAAACTACTCGCGATCAGGACCAGATTTTAACACCGAATGACCTTTCGCAAGTTCTAAATGCCGCAGGATAATCCACACAATGGTGAGAGGGACGTTCCACTTCACGCATTCACCGTTTTTTTGTTTGTCTCTTTTTTCACCTATCGTATCATGCAAAGCCGATAATTGTTTCTCAGCGCTACCGCGGCACTGCTCGTGTCTGTCCAAATAATTAATTAACCGGTACAACCGTATGCAACACGGCGGAGGAAATAGTCTGTTAACCGTCTATCCCGGTATCCGCGTGACCCGGTTCAATCCCTATCTCTGCAGTTCGTTCGTACTCGAAGGCCTTTCCGTGTTACTATTTAATAGGCGCGTGGGACAACCTCTCGTGAGAGGAAGATACTTTTCTTTCACCGTTCGGAGAACAACGCGCCAGACCTCAAATTTTCACCACAAATACCTAACACATTCTGTACACGGAAGTCGTCGAAATTACATATTTTCTTTTTTTCTTTTTTCAAACATTTACCGCGAACTCCGTACAAACTTCCTTCTTCGCAATTTCAATTTATAGACAAGACTGATATTAACGGTCGAGCCCCGGGAGCGTGCCTTTCTAAAGTCTCGCACAAGGATCTCGCTAAGCTTGACGTCCTTCGCGGTGCCCGGCAATTACGCGATCTACGTTCACGTGAAGGCATTTCGTTCTTGTAACCAGTAACGAGATTATAACTGCGGCGAGAATTTTTTATTTTTTGTTAAATACATAAAAATCGCAATTCACTTTAGTTTCCATGATTCGGCAATTTTTTTAATGTTATTTTATCGCCCGTCGGACGACCGCGACCCGGAAAACTTTTTAGAATTTTTTTTTAGCCCGAATAATGTAAGCCCTGTGGAATTAGAGACGAGGTAACCAGTTGAGAGCCGCGAGTGTGACTAACCGAAAGTTCAGGTGACCCGACGAATTTGCATGAGAAAGAGCGGCAACACTCTGTGCTTATCGTGTATTACGTGCGGCAAATATGGTGCGCGAGTGTAACGGGAGGGGTCGCAGCCCTTTCGTCGGATAAGATGTGTAATTTTCGGCTGAGTCATACTAGCACATGCGCCAACCCCACCCTTCCCCCCGCTCCTCTCCCCGCCTCGAATTACCATTGCAAGAGTCACACGCTCTTGCAATTGATGTCGATTAGTCAACCTTCTCGCCCCCTCACTTTAACTTCGCTAATCTGTTCTCTCTCTGTTGCCTCTGGATTCCTCGCCGATTACTCTTTGGTGAGTTCTTCCCACTACTGTTGCAAAAACCTTTTTTTTTGTTTATTTACATGCAAAGACCTTTTCTTTTTGTTTATTTACATGCAAAAACCTTTTCTTTTTGTTTATTTACATGCAAAAACCTTTTCTTTTTGTTTATTTACATGCAAAAACCTTTTCTTTTTGTTTATTTACATGCAAAAACCTTTTCTTATTGTTTATTTATTTACTTAATTGATTTTTTGTTTTTGTTTTTCTTTATTGTCGATTATATTTTTTTCTGGAGAAAGTTTTTTTTAAATTTACGCCCTCTTTAATTTATTTGCTAGGGGGATTTTTTTATGACTATGACTATTGTATAGAGACATTGAAAGGAACGGGGCGGTTCGGACCTAAGACTCGCGGTCACGGGAATATCGCAACGTCGAAACGAAGAAAGGCTTTCGGACACGAGATAACCGCATCGTTAGGAAGCTCGTAAATACGTCTCGTCACCCCGAACGGACGCGTGGCTTCCGTTCATCAAGGGTGGTTCTCATCCCTGCTTATCAACTCGATCCGCACTGGCTATCGGTTTTGTATCAACGAACGGAGGTCTTCTTAATTTTTTTAAATCAATAATTTTGCTTGCAATAAAAGTTAAAATTGTTCTAAAAAAAATTGCCAAACGGCATCAGTAAACGTAAAAAGTGACTTTGTAAAACCTGAATGAGCAAATTTATTGCTACGTTTCGTAAGCATGTATGTCAAATTGTTAAACGAGTAACAAATCCGCTCGTTACTCGAACGGAAAGTCGTTCCTCACATCCAAACTCGTTATTCCTGTTACTATTATAGTAAAAAAACAAAGCTTCCTCTATGAGGAAGCAAAAAATAAAAAAATGACTCTGTTAATATGTTAATACATTTGTCGACAAACAGAATATTGTAAAATGCAGAAACACTTTACACTGTGTGAAATTGAAACTGATGACGAAATTTTCCACGTTCGATTTTTGTTCTATCGCAAGATTTCTTTTGCCATTATTGAACCACTGAAATCGAACGCAAGATAGATTTTGTTTAAATGTAGAGAATAGACATAACTAAAAAAAAATGTACAGTCATCGGGTAGATGGAACATAATTTTTCCGCCTCGATCTCGAAACGATCTCAAGATCGTTTGCACTTGAGAATCCCTGTCTGGCAGATTTTGTACCTGTACAGTCTGCGCATGCGCCCGCGCGAACCGCGGCAGATGTTTTCCTCATCGCCAACTGTTGCTGCTTCTTCGCGCTCGGCTACTCGTCGTGTCTATATACGAGGCTGCAGCGGATCTGATTTGCCCGTGAAAGAAAGAAAAGAAAGGAACACCAGAGAGTCCCTCAGTGTGTTGGATCGTTTATATATGTGTACCTGTGTATATGTATATATATATATACGCGCGCTATGTATTTCAGTGCACGCTCCGAGTAGTCGCCCTTCTCGGCAGAGCGCCTCGAAAGAATCCCCGAGCTTCGAAACTGCACGAGCGTTCTTCAGGTTCTTTTTGTGTCAAGACTTATATACACCTCTATTGTCGCGGGGACGTCCCCGAGGATAGCCGGGGGTGGACCGAGAGCCACGCACAGAATCGGAACAGCTCCGCTCGCTTTTCACATCCCTCGACCCGAACCCTTGTACCGTTGTCGCAGCGAATTATAGCGATTTTTATTTATTTTTATTTTTATTTTTGGACAATCAACTTAAAAAATGTCGATTTTCGGTAAGGGGAGGCTAAACACGCGTGCGTGCGAGAAACAGAGTTAAAATTTTGAATGCACTTTTCTCAGAAACGATTTCGTAAGGTGAAAAGCGAATTGCGCGGCTCACTGGATTAATCGAATAGACAGTGCGACCCGCAATTAGTTTTTTATTTTATAAAACCATTTCGGAGAAAAATGGATACAAAACATTTTGAGGCTACGTTGATCTTTAGCCCCACCTTAAAATTATGCGTGCAGCCCTACAACGGATGATTCCTCATAATGATATAATTGAAAGAGATACATCTTCGGCCGAGAAACAACTTCACGTCTCCGAGCCCGCATCATCAGCCGCACGACTTTGTCTCGTCGAAGCGTATAATTTTCCTAATCGTCGTGTCATGACTTATTTTCCCAAGTGCGGGGATATTTCAATTATTTTGTGTTTATTATTTCTCGCAATTTTTACACAACTCGCCCGACCCGCTCCGCTCTTGCCTGAGGCCTTTTTTTCAACTAGGCACTACAAATTCAGGGGTAAAATTGAAATTTCTTCCATCTCGCTGTCTTATCGGCGATCTAAAAATGGGAACGCATTCGTCATACGATAAGATTAAAAAAAAGTTAAAAATTACGCGACTCGACACCGTCACGAAAGTGCTTCGCAACTCAAAACTGGCGACCGCAGACACGAATGTACGAGCGGAAAAAAAATTATTAAAAATACGAAGGTAAAGCGCGAAGCGTCTGAAGACAAAAGTCGAGGATATTATCGATTCGGTTGGTCGTATCTCCAGAATATCATAGCAGGTAAGACCGGGCTCGTGCTGCACCTGCTCACGAGACCGGTGGCGCTGTGTGTTCCCCGTCCCTCTTACACGTCTCGCATCGCCGGAAGACCGTATCGCAATTTCGGGTAGTATTTCGCGCACGAGATTTATCGTCGGATTCTCGACACAGACACACTTCTTGTTTCGACATTTTTTTTCTCATTTTTTTTTTTTGTTCTTTTTTGTTCGTTTCACCTCGACTGCCTCCTCATTACGGCTTATTAACCGGCAGTAAGCCGAGGATACGCGACGGACTTGGGTTTTGAAACCGGTCAGCACGATCGCCGTAGCCATCACCTGCTCCGAAACATACTCATAATTTCATGTCGATTCGACATACGAAAGAAACAGTGATAACCAGTATCCGATTTATTTAAAACATTATCAATGCTTCAAGATTAGATTTTTAAAAAATAACAATAATAATAATAATAGCGGAGTAATTTAGATAATTAGGGTGTTTCAATTTTGCAATGTTTTACGATGAGTAAAATACCTAAATAGTTTTTTTTACCAGGTTTACTAAAAAAAATGTGACCTTTAATTTTCCTCGGCTATTTAATCTGTTTCATATCTTTTTAGTGTGATAAACTGGTGTTCGTAATTTTATGAAAAAAATCTGGCTCGATTATTTTTCCACCTGCCTCGCTTTGATTATTCCGCCTAGAAATTTCCATCGCGCGCATCCCCCCCCCCCCCCCCTACCAGTGGCACTGGTAAATCGACGCTGTACAAAATCTCGGCTTTTTCGGTGCGAGGGGGAGCCGGCGATTGCTTAACGACGCGGCAACCACCTGCCTTCGAGGAACACGTGCGATGAAACTAGCCGGCCCTGACCCCCGGGTGCAGCAGCAGCAGGAGCAGGACCAAAAAGGGCAGCTGCTCTCGGAGGGCCGCCCGTTCTATTTTTGCAACCATCACCAGCGGTGTACGCGAAGACCGGATCACCACCTTTTCTTCGGCTCTCGGCTTCTTAAGATCATGATGATGGCGTTCTTTTCGACACGCGTGGCTCTGCGCCATCGAGATCCGACTAAACAAGCTGACCGCTGCTTCTAAATTCGCATGTTTAACACGTTTCGAATTATGCACAATCCCCAATTGCGTGCGAAGCAAGGACCGTCAAAAAAGATTGTTATAATTACAGCGATTCGTGTCTAGTTATCATGAATACACGACTGCGAAGATCAAAAGAGGAGCCTTAAGGTGAGGGCTGCTTTAAACTATAATAATAATAATAATAATAATAATAATAATAATAATAATACAATCGTTCAAAGGCTCATAATTTTTTATCGGGCATAAAAAGCTGAAAATTGTATCTCGTGAATTTTTTCGCCATCGGAGTATTTTATGATTAATTGGGATCGTGTATAGTCATCCGGAATACACGACAACGAAGTTGAAAGGAGGAGCGTTAAGGTGAGGGCCAGTTAATCGTTGAAACGCTCATAACTTTTTATCGAGGATAAAAAACCGAGGACTGTATCTCGGACATCTTTCCGCCGTCCGAGTATTTCATAATTAAATCGGACCGTGTATAGTCATCCGGAGTACGTGACTGCAAAGTTGAAAAGAGAAGTGTTAAGGTGAGGGCGGTTTAATAGTGTATTAAAAAAAATTATAATACCAAAAACACCATCGTTCAAATGTTTATCAGTTTTTATCGAGCAAAAGCCGAGAATTGTGTGTCGGGCATTTTTTTATGATTAAGTCGCAGCACGTCTAGTCATCCTGAATACACAACAACGTTGAATGGAGGAGTCTTAAGGCAAAGACTGTTTAACAGTTTCTTTAAAAAAAATTAATTAATAACACCATCTTTCAAATGCTCGATAAAAAATTATGGAATTTTTTATTGAGCATAAAAAGCTCAGGTTTGTACCTAGGGCACTTTTCGCCGACGGAGTATTTTATAATTAAATCGCATCGTGTCTAGTCATCCGAAATGCACAACAAAGTTGAAGAGAGAAGTGCTAAGGCGAGAACTGTTTAATAGTTTCTTTTAAAATAATAGTAACAATAAAAATACCCTCATTCAAACGCTCATTATTTTTTTATGCCGCATAAAAAGCCGCGAATTGTATTTCGTGCATCGTTTCGCCATCGGAGTATTTTAGCTAGCTCTCGCGTGCCGTTAATAACGACCGGTAGTTCTCGCGGACTTCACAGGTGCATATTTGCTAAATCGCGATCTAAATATAAAAATGCCCGCTGGTAGGCACCGAGGCGTTATAATATCCGGGCTGTCTTCGAGTGGAAAGAGGATTCTTGCATCCCTCGCGGAAGATCTAGGAACGAACAGGATGAATAATACCCCCGAGCTAGGGAGGGCCGAATGCGCGGCTCGGGTGGTTCTAGAAAAGGGCCCGGCAACAGATGGTACGCAGGACGCGTGGCTGATTCTACGATACGTGTTCATACCCACGGGCTTCCAGGCCTCGTACCCTCGAACGGAGACCCGTATCTCGAAGATGGACGGGACGGAGAGTCGGAGAAACGAGATTTTTCGTCGCGATATCTGTAACTGCGAAACTGCTAAGCGCCTCCTAAGCGACCCTTCGGATAGAAGTGAAAATTGAGCAAGAGTAACCAATAGATTATTCTCGCTCAATTCTCACTAAAAATATTACACCGAAGCTTCAATCGCTTTTTTCAAGTTTTCTTCATCCTGCCATCTTTTCTTTAAAAACGTTATAAATAAAATAAAAATAAAAAGATTGCGATTAAATAATAGTTGAAGTTTTCAGTCGAGACTCCCCAAAAATATTATTATTATTATTACCAGATAAAATGATCAATGAACCCGTTATTTTGTTTTGAAAAAAATGTACCCTTTATTTGGTAAACATTTTTTATTTATTTTTACCAAATAACGGGTTAATTGGTAATGTTATCTGGTCATAATAACAATATCTTTGGGGAATCTGGACTAAAAATATTAAGTTTTAAATTTAACCGCAATCTTTTTATTTTCCCGTTAATTTTTTTAAATTTTATTTGTTAGCAGTAGTAAAAAGGTATTTATTGACAATAACACTTGGTCCATACAATCTCCGATGCATCTCTCTATGTTGTTGTTAAGTCGCTTTTAATGACATTGCCAATGGGCCATCGACCGGAGTCCTTGCGCCCATTTATTTATTATTTTGTAAAAGAAAAGGTGGCAGGATGATGAAAATTAAAAAAAAAAGATTGAAGCTTTGGTGTCCGCAGTAATTTACACGCGGAAGCGAGTAGAGTATCACTTTACGAGGGATGGGTTGCAGCATAACGGGAAAGAAGAATATGTATAAGGGACTGCCGTGTCGGTCGCGGCGAAAAAAAAATTGCAGCTGTTCCACAAGCGATGCCGGGCACGTGCACACACACACACCCTCCAGGCTCCGGGGCTCTCGTTCGTACGCTCGAGGATCGTCTTTTCTTTTCTCGACGAGAAATCCTCGAGTTTCCAAAGTTCCCTTGTCCCGAGGAGGCCCCAATAGCGATCTTCGCGACTCCACGAGTTTATTCTTCGAGGCGGATAGGACAGAGCGGGCACGAAGCGTCTCGCGGCACGAGCTAAATCGCGTGGACTCGAATGTGCTTCCGTTCGATAGCACGCGCTGCGAACGCGTAGTACCGATAATGAGGCGGGAGACTCGGAAGAACGCAAAGAAAAAATTATATAGAAAAAAAGAAGTTTAAAAAAAAAAGAATAAAAGGAATTTTTGTGAATAGAAAAATAAGGGGAGGCTCCAATAAAGAAGTAGAATAGAAGTGAGCCCCGCTTCTGAATGGGTCGCATTGTGCGCAGTGCAAATTGGATCTAACGAAGTGCTGGCACGCGAACAGACGCCTCGTTCACGGCGTTTATATACCAATGAAGAAAACACCCGGAATCTTCAGCGATCTTCAACGATCTCTCGCACGCCAAGAAACGCGAGCTACTCGGACGATCCTTCCGGTTGGTTTAATCGACGAATTCCAAGGGTATTAATAGATCGTGATGAACACAGTCGGCGAGTCGAAAAATATTTAAAATCTTTTTCTACCAAAATTCCAAGAAACAATGCTAAAAAATAGTTCATCGACCGCGGATGCTGAGGGAAATATGTGCATGGGTGGTCGGGAGTGTCGGCTGATCATATTCATATGGAGTCGGGTGAACGTTTGAGGTTCGAGCGAAAACGGAAATGGTGTAAAAAAAATTACACTGAGAAAAAGGATAATATTTCCTACTATACCGAGTAGTTCGCAGTGTAAACGTCTGGATAGATTTTTTCTGATAGAATATATACAATTGCTTAAACTATGATAATACTGTGAAAAAAATTCGTATCAAATTTAATGTACTGGACTGGAGTTTTCAAGCAAAAACTGATATATTAAATTTAATGTACAATTGTAATGAAAAATTCATGTTGAGTGTCTTACAATTAATTTTTCATCATAAATGTACATTGAATTTAGTGTACCAGTTTTTGCATGCAAACTTCCAGTCCGTTACATTAAATTTACAATTTTTTTTACAGTGTATTGTCCGTCACTGTCGCAACTATAAAATGAAGACGTTCCCCTTGGGAAATATTTGTTATGGTAAATATGGTAAATTTGTTATAGTAAAATTAAAGTAAATTATTAAATATTAAGAATTTCCAATGTTTTTAATGCACTGAACATTATGTTTTTCATCGCAATCGTACATGAAATTTAATATACCAATTTTTTTACATTGTACTTTTTAATTTTTTCTCAACGTATAAATATGTTTAAAAAAATAGTTTGTCGTTCGCAAATGCTGAGAGAAGTATAGCACGGATCTTCGGGCGTATATACGGTGGAGGATCGAGCTGAACCGGAAGTAGTGTAAGAAACAAAATATAAGGGTATTTTTAAAAAATTGTTAGTAGGTCGCGGATGCTGAGAGAAATACAACACGGATCTTCGGGTGTATGTGCGGTGCAGGATGGAGCGAAACCGGAAATAGTAACGCCCGGGACAAAGCGGACTTTCGTTGAGCTTGAACTACGGCTATGTCACGTTGCCCCGGGGCCTTTCGTCGGATGCGGATACAACAGGGCCCGCATAATAATCCCGCGACCGGAAGCTCTGCCGAAGCCGCGCGAGCTTCTTCGCGCCACTTCCGGCTCATCCCGACGTGTTTGATGGCAAAATGAACATTTCACGCCTTTACCGCGATCTATTTTGTACACTGACTTCTATTCACCACTTATTCATGCGGGTCAAAAATACTATTTTCTTCGCATCGTTACCTTTTATATTAAAAATTTAATCACAAATATAAAATAATTTTTCGATCATTCTTTTGATTTCATTTTTAAAAAGATATATATTTTTTGTACCTGAATTAAAAATTTGATCCTGAGCGATTAATAACTGCTGGAATCTGGGGATGCTCTTAACCGTCCAAGAATTGGCACCCTTGCCTTAATGATTTAAAAGGGAAACCGTTTAATTACTTGTAATGTTTATATATTTGTGCGAACATGTTGCCTTTCAGAGGTGGCTGAGAAAAGCGAAAGCATATTATGTAAGGAATATAATGTATATTACAGTAAATATTTTAGTTAAGGCAATGTAGCGCCCAGTTAGTAACAGAAACTGTACTGAATGCCGTTTTGAGACCGCAGACCGCCGAGGAAAAAGAAAATTGTCTTTCCCTGCGTCTGCCGATTCCCCAGAGAAAGACCACATTATTTTTCCTCGGCGGACTGTGGTCTTAAAACGGAATTCTGCACAGTTTTTCTTACCGGCGGTGATATTTCACAGCACGTTAATGGAAGAGACAATTAGATTTAAGGGGTCTATTATTAAGGCTCGGGTATGTAAAAACCAGTCAGGGTGTACATGGAAATAAACCAACTACTGCTACTAATATATATATATATATATATATATATATATATATATACACACACACACACACATATGTATATATATATATATATAAAGATTGCAAAGTTTAATGGAATGGCTAATATAAAGTCAAGGTTCTCAATAAGGTAAACAAATATTATTATTTTGCAGGGAATTTCGAATGTGTAATATTTTTTTTTCGGAATACTGAAAAGTAAAGGGAACGACCGTAGGCATTCTGTATTTGCCGGTGGCTCCCAGGCTGCAAGCGCGAAGGTTCTGTGAACCCGAACGAAACGGAGTTCATGGAGCGAAGATCGCTGTATTGCCGACCGCTGACAAGTAGCTTTACCGGTGACAACTTACGGGTCAGTTATCGTCAAGATCCGATCTTACCGTCCGAAGTTCAGTATTCACCTGTAGATCACTTACCACCGATAGAGAAATGTTTTATCAAAACATCTTTTTATCGAAACACGAGAGCACTAAGTTTTTTATACAGATTTCTGTACAAGTCTCGGATAACACTTAGCCCGACCTTAGTTTCTCGGTAACGACACTTTAGACATTTTACATCATCGGCAATGATGTCACGATCGCCAAGCGGACCTTGTATATATAATTACCTCGTTATTCATACTATTGCCAAACAATATAAAACGGAATGAGACATTTTTTGTTTATGTTTTTTTTTAGCCTGACTCGACGAAAAGTGACAAACGTATATTCGCACGAAAGGCAGAAATCATGCGAAGAGATCGAACAGTTGCCGTTGTTGTACTTGATCCACGTATTTTTTTCTCATCACTTCGATAAGAGTAACAGGCGACCGATCGATCGACTATGATAAAGCAATAGAAATTTTTTAAACGTTATCTGAAGTTGGTGACGAGTAACTTTCATATAAATACTCCATCCAAGTCCAGTGGTTCGTAGTAACGGAACATCTAGACTTATCGAATGACTTTATCTATTTAAGAATTTCTTTCACGTATCTCGATTTTGAAATAAAAATTTTTCTAAAAAAAAAAAAAAATTCTATACCACATCGGCAGAGCTTTTGAATTTAACTTTTTTGTTATCAGTGGACAATCGAATTTATTTCATGCACGAGCGAAAGCCACGGCAAACCTCCACTTCGTTTTCCCATAAGAAAAGAAAAGAAGCGTAGACAAAGCTCGTGTCATTGTCGAATCGAGTGCATCAGCATCGAGCTCGCAACACAATCCGAGTCGGATGTTAATCTCGTGTTACAAGAACGTCGTATCTGTGTTCCGCGAGTTGATTCGACAGCGAGTTGAATTCCTCCGGGAGGCAAAATGTCGAGAGTAAACGGAGAAAAGGAGTGATAGGCGAGACGTCTCGGTGTTGCTCGTCGGGCTCTCGTCGTGGTTTGCTCGGTGTCGAGCGTGCAAATATAAAGTTTTCGTTTGCATTCGGGACTACGGCCGCCGAGTTACGCAACTCAGCATGCAGACTTTGTTAATCTCATGGGTGCTCGAGCACGCACACTAACCGGGCGGTGCCTTCCTTCCATCCATCCTATATAAATTTCGGTCGAGCTTCGTGTATGCCGCATCGTCGAGATCTCGACAGCGATGCGAGTAGGCAAATAACCGATTAAACAGCCCGGTAAATAACTTGTTAATTGACCGCCGCTCCGAACGATAATCATTTCACCGATGATAATTTCATTGATAATATCTACGTAATAATAAAATTCATGCCGATTGGACACTCAAATCGATACACACAGATACGGATATTCACACGGATACTCACATATACTCACACAAATACAGAAACTCACACGGATATTCACAGATGCTCACACGGATATTCACAGATACTCACAGACACTCACGCACCCGGAAAAATAATTTATTTGACGGCGGCCGTTTATTTAGTTTAAGTAAAATAGTTATTGGATTTAAATAAATATTTATTGCATTTAAGTAACTGTTCACTTAATGTAAATAAATATTTCTTTAAATCAAATACGTATTTACTCAAGCCAAATAAACGGTGGCCGTCAAATAAACATTTTTTCTGGGTGCAAACACTCACGCAGACACTGCGAGCGCGCGAGCCAACATAATTAATTACTTAATTATGGAGCTATAGCCCCGCTAGTTAATTATACATATTAATATTCACATTAATAATCATATTTATTTAAAAAATGTAATAATTTTTTTTTAGTAGCAAATATTGCACATCATTGTCCGCAGACAAAATAGTTACCCTCAATTTCGAAATAAATATGTGTTGTCTTTAAAAAAAATTATCGCCACGGGTGAAAAAAAGAAAGATGAAGATATAATTTACCGGTAAACTCGCGACAGCGGATCTCGGGAGTTTATCGCAATCGGCGAGATGGGCAACAGACCGGAGAAACGCGATCGAGTTTCGAGCCGCCTTTTTATCGTGCCTTCGCTCTTCATTGTTTTGACAAAGAAGTTGAAAAGACTCCCGGCACTCGGTGGTCTTTACTTCGAGCCGAGTCGATATAGGAAGTGAAGCATATATAAATATATATATATGTGTATATACACAAATATATACATATACGAGTACGTACAATAGGTAGATCCTATAGTGTACGAACCGTACTGTAGCCAAAGCGCGAACAGAGTCTCGGTAACTCGCGGGAGAGGTCAGCGACCAGTAGCAACAGTACGAGAAGTCTGTGTGTATATATATGTATACATATATATATATACACGTACATATACATATAGCTAGAAAACGTGGAGCAGCGGGAGCGTTATCCGTTCCGCGTTGCCAGGTTATCGATCTGCAGAGCCGCCTTGACCGACCTCCGCGGGCGAGCGCACCAAGTCCAAGTGCAAGGGCTGTTTCATTATCCCGATGCTGCGGGAAACTCGTCGCTCGAAACGCCGACCGGATAATCAAAATTCGATTGTCTCGTCACGATTCGAGAACGTCCGCCGGCTCGACGACGAAAGTAATTCGAAACTCAAGGATTTCCAATAATTTCGCTCCCATTACATTTCTGCGATTCCATTTGGGAAATCAGTGCGGAAATGCATTTTTCACGAATACGGATTTTCGTTCTTTGCTCGTTGAAAAGTGCTGTATCAAGCGTGCGATCGAATTTTTTTTATCTGTTATACGTTTTTATTTACTACCGTCGATTATAACAGGCTTGAGGTCATTTGTGGAAATTTTAAAAGTGGAATTGGATAAAGAAAGGACATTGTAGAAATGAGAAAATGTATGTAAATATGATTTTAATTGAACGAAAAATATGACTATTAATTGCAGTGCACGTTTTCTCATCTACTATAGTAGCTAAAAAATTTACTTGGGAAGGACTTGAATTAATCGCACGGGGATCGTTCAGAGGTTCGTCCGTGTCGATCGCAGGCCTACGAGTGAACATGTCGCCTTCCCGATCCTACAATTACTGCTCCAATGATCCCAGTAATTTAGCATTTATATGTCACTTCCGGTAATGAAATCCTTCCTACGTATCGAAATAATTTTGTATTTATCCGTGTAATTAGGTAAATAAATTTCTCGTGCGATCGAATTTTTTACCTGTCATACACTCTTATTACAGGCTCGAGCTTATTCGTGGCAACTTTGGAAATAAAATTGGATAAACAAGGAACATTGTGAAAATTAGAAAATTGGCATAAATACGATTTTAATTGAACGAAAAAGATTACTACTAATTTGAGCGCATGTTTTCCCATCTACTACACTAGTTAAAAATTTGACTTGGGAAGGGGTTGAATGAGTCGCACGGGGATCGTTCAGAGGTTGATCCTTGTCGATCGCAGGCCTATGAGTGTGCATGTTGTCTTCCCGATCCTACAATTACTGCTCCAATGATCCCAGTAATTTAGCATCTATATAAGTCACTTCCGGTAATGGAATCCCTCCGAGATATCGAGGTAATCTCGTATTTATCCTTGCAATTAGATAAATAAATTTCTCGTGCGAAAGTTACTTTTTTTTCGTGCGTGTCATGGAAATCGCCGGAAGTCCCCGATTCGCATGAGTGTAGGTAGGTATAGGTTGTAGGCACGTAGGTGTCCGCGATTTATATCCATTTACCGACGTAGCGCCAACCCGACGTGATACATACGTATATAGAGGGAACGAGGCGAAGTTTCAATCGCGATCATTCGGCCGCGTCAATCGTCGGGAATCACCGGTTTCCTGGTGTCACCATTGTCACCGAACTGCAGTACGGTGAACGATCAGACTGTGTCTCGGCGAACAATGCATTGTTCGAGACTACACTGCATATCCGCGAAACTACTGAAATTCGACGTTATAGAAAATCGCACGAACAAGTTGGAATTTTGCTCGGGCTAGGCTACATAAAATTATTCGAGTTCGATGCATGAGCAGCGAAAAAGATTGGTTGGTACATTTAGCAAACATGTAGACAAATATCCACTATTTTTTTATGCAACTTTTTTCATGTTCATTTGACTCTTTTCGTCAATCAACTGTTCTTTTAACTAGAAAAAGAAAATTGCAAAAATAACACGAAAAAATTGTAAACTTAACAAAAAAAATTGTAATCAACCAAAAAAATTGTAACCTTAACAAAAAAAATTGTAATCAACAAAAAAATTGTAAAAACAACCGAAAAAATTGTAAAAATAACCGAAAAAATTGTAAAAATAACCGAAAAAATTATAAAATTAACCGAAAAAATATTTCGAACGTTTGTCGTCAAGAAATGTTTGTTACATATCTCAATGTTTTTTTTAAGTGCAGGAACTGTTAGTCTCGGCTAGTCTTTTATAAAATTATACGTATACGCGTTGGTGATCAAACACTTGCCCTCACTCTCGTCTCTGCAATCTCGTGGCCATGCCGCAGAACAGCCATCACGCGCGAGGCTTCATAGGAATGCCCATCCATCCTCATCCTACCCCCTCGCTCTTCTAAACCCGCCGATTATTGTGCCCATCAGTCGCGGCTTTTCATCGAGACAGCTGTGTCTATATATGTAACCGCGAATTATTCGTACCGCGTGCGCTCATCAATTGACACCAATTGCAATGGCAAGAAACAACGATAGCGATCGCAACTCGAAATCATCGTCCACTCGAGGCTATTGTCACTTTCGACGAAATGCTTTTCCGTTCGTCATCAACGAAACGCACGAGTTAGAAGATATACTCATGAGACTATTGTGTAATTGGGTATTGGATCCTATGAAAATTACGACGGATTCATGTTTGGAAAATAAAAAAATAAAAACACCTTTTGTAGATACGGAAAAACGAAATCGGTAAAAATTTCAAAGAAATTCTTTAAATTGATATATGGGTCATTCCACTTTAAACGGATCGGTCCATTGACACACAGTGACGAAAAAGGTCGATATATTTTTCAGTAAATAGTTCTCAATGTCAAAAATATCTTCAAACTATTTCAGTTATTGAAGACGCACATTTAACCCAAAAACGGACACCGAGAGAGAACAGGAACTATGTTTAGTAAAAAAAAAAAAAAAAAAAAAACTGTCGATCTTACAAATAAACGAAATAAAACGTGAAGACGCTTTTTTGTCCTTGGTGTTTTGGTAAATACCGATTTCGTTTTTGTCGTTATATCCATGTGCTTTTCACATTTTGTCTTCAATGAATCCAACGAAAATCAGCGCCACAAAGTATTCAGAACGACATAATGAGACTCGCAGATTTATTTTTTAAATCGATTAAGCACATAACGGACTTACCACAGTGAGGCTGTCGAGCTCGCCGAGCCACTCGTTGAGAAGTTGCTCGGGATCGGTCTCGTTGTCGCTGTCATCACCCCCGTCGTCCTCGAATCTTTTCATTTTAACACGCGTTCCTCCACTTCTTCGAAAAAAGAACTTGCACACACACACACACTTTGGCACGACCCGCTTGATCCTCGTCACCCTCTTCCCGAACTATCGTTCAGTAACTGTCGACGCCAGCCTGCAAAAAAAACAAAACATCACATTACATTAATATGCTTACATATATGAAGATAATAAAAATTGCCGACAAGATATTACTTGAAAAAAACAAAAAAACAAAAAAATTGCCTCGTAAAATTTTGCTCCCTCTCATGCCTCACTCCGCCCTACAGAATCGACGCATCGCACCTCAGTAATATCCGCCCTACATGCGGATATCGGTGTTGTCATTCCGTTCGGTCGTAACAGCATTATAACGATCGGTGGTGCGAAACATATCGCACAGTAACTATGCACAATGATCCTGTATACATGTACGTGTGTGGCGTCAAGTTCGCGTTAATGAACCTGCCGCGAGTTGGTCGATTCGTTCGAGCGAATAATTCAAGTCATGGAACGACGAGCATAGTGCTTTTACGAGCGGCTGAAATAGGTGAGCACGGTTGGCTGTGTGTGGTAGAGAGTACACAGAGGGGGAAGAGGGCGGGGTACGGGGGGGAGGGGGGGGCGAGTTGCATTAGTAGAGACAAGTGCAGCAAGTACAGCACGCGCGACGCAACAAGCTGCATGAAATACCAGTGGAGTATGTGGTGGTAGGGACGAACGGGCGGGGAAGCCCCCGGTCGTCGCAGGTGAGGTCTGGTGTCGAGTGGCAGCTCGGCGAAGAGTGGTGACGGCACCCCTTGATGAGGCATCCCATCACACAGGTGACTCGAGATCCCATGGGGAACACGCGTAACAGTCAAGACTCTTCGACACGAGACTTTTCCGTGTTCACTGTGCACCCTCGCCGTGTTTACCCACTCTGTCTTATTGTTAATGACCTTAACTACTCGGCTAACGTCTCCGGGGCACTGCGCGATTGCACTGCGCGGTTCACACGCGGAGAAATTGACAGTAAGTTCTTGGGAATATTTGTATTCCGAATACTTATTTAGACAATTTGTTCTATGAAGAAAATTCCCTGATGGTTGCATTTTAGCTCATGAAATGGAATTTATTTCATTCTATGGGCTAAATTTTCGAGTGGTTGAGTTTTAGCTCACGAAGTAGAATTTATTCCATTCTGTGGGCTGAATTTCCGAATTGTCGAATGGTTTTGGCTCATGAAATGGAATTCATTCCATTCTACGGAAACCATTTTTTTAATGGTTGAATTTTAGTTCATGGAATAGAATTTATTCTGTCGTATGGTCTAAATTTTGTAATGGTTCAATTTTAGTTGATGGAATGGAATTTATTCTATGGTATGGGCTAAATTTCCTGGTGGTGAAATTTAGAACAAAAATATTAACTAAATCTCCGCAAATTAAATGATATTGTAGACCGTTAGAAATGTTATGAGAAGAGATAAATAAAATGATCGATTCATGTCCGTACGAGTGAACAAATGGAATAGATAAGTTACCGAATTCCGTAACGCGTTCCTGCGCAGCTCGCCTTCTAATGATATCGAGTCGAGCGATCCGATAATTAGATAACGACGGAGGAGACGGGAGATATGAGGTACGAGTGAAAATGTGGGCGTTCTCGAGAAGTTTATCTGATATCCGAGCTAAAGGAGGAGCGATCGGAAACGGAAATTACGGGCAAATTTGAAGAGGAAATTGGTCGGAGTCTCTCTATCTCACTTCGGGAGGATCGAACTTTCAATTGCCTATTAACGCTTCAGTAGTTTGGACGGCCTCTGCCATACAACCAGTCCAATCTGTTATCAATTTTTGTTTTCGGATGTAATCTAAAAACTTTCAAGAAAATCAAGACCCCTGCCATTGACACGACTATGCGACGAAAGCCCGCGTGTCCTCGAACTTTGTTCCTCCACGTGTAACCACACGGTCGTTTTACACCGGGAATACACACGTCGTCATGAAACACGGAACCGACGATTTATCACCGTGAAGAGATGCTGCCTCGGCGGTTTCGGAGTGGCTTCGAGACTTGCTCTGGCGGTAACGCAAGCAAGTCCCTTGAAAACTTTTCGGCAGGGAGAAAGTTGAACTCGCGCACACCGCACCGTCTGGTTACGCTGAGTCGACACCGAAGATTTCCGATCCACTCGAGCGGTAACTCTCGTACGAGATCGTTTCGTGTTTACTGTTATTACACGCGGAGGATCTTACGACATCGTCTGTTTACGCTGTTGATTCGCTCGCTCCTCTGCCGTCGAAACACACGTGCTCCGACATACGGATGCTGATAGACGTACCGTAGAAGCGTTCGAGAACTGCAATGAAAAACCTGCACGGTTGGGTCTCTCTTGATTTCGTTCCGCCCATTTATCGTCGGGCGATCAAATTTCGAGTGAAAAAAAATGCTGAGCGTGCAAGTGTAATCGAATGATAATAGTTTACATTGTTATATTGCCTGTTACGCGAGCCCGGGACGGAACAGACACCACGGGCTAACTGTCGAGTGACGATGCACAGCGTATGATATGGCTTAAGTAGTACTAGCGGACAGTTCGACCTCACGTTAGTTCGGAGAGGGGGTAAAATTCTGAAAAAATCAAGCATATGGAAGGTGCTGAAAAGATTTATTTTATTAACTGAAAACGCCGATCGAGAAGTGTTCGAAGGTCCACACATAGGGTCGAAACGGAATTGGTCGCCGTAGCCGAATGAACAAAAAAAATTCAGTTTCATCAAAATTGGACACTCATCTCCAAGAAAACTTAGTTTTTGTTACCGACTTGGCCCGGGCTCGGAGAGGAGGAAAGCGTGTCACTGCGCCTTAAATACTTACAGTGTCTCGTTGTAGCGTAATCTGTAGTGAGAATGAAAAAAGAAAGTTGAAACTTCGAACGCACTCTGAGTGAGAATCACGACTTGTGCGAACGAACGATATGATGTCATCGTCTTTCTCGAACTTCTCCTCATTGTCATGGAAGATCATGGAAGATCATGGAAGATCGTGGAAGATCATGGAAGACCACGGAAGATCATGGAAGATCATAGAAGATCATGGAACATCATGGAAGACCACGGAAGATCATGGAAGATCATGGAAGATCATGGAAGACCACGGAAGATCATGGAAGATCATGGAAGATCATGGAAGATCATGGAAGATCATGGAAGATCATGGAAGATCATGGAAGATCATGAAAGATCATGAAAGATCATGAAAGATCATGGAAGATCATGGAAGATCATGGAAGATCATGGAAGATCATGGCATTTTCTTACTTCAACTCGTTTCAAGACAAGATTCTCGCCTTTTCTTGCAACGAGTTCAAGTAAGAAAAATGAATGACACTAATGCGTCCCAAAGAAACATTTCTCGACTGAATTTCCGTCAAGCATTTTTTTCATTCAGAAAAAAATAAAAAAATATAATTTTTAAAATGTGCCGTTTTCACGGAAAAGTCTCATGCAGCTGAGAAAAATAATAATCCCGCTCGGCTGTTTGAGGATTAATGTCACAAATTTACATAAAGCTTCATATTCTTAGAATTTTTTTTACACCGTCCAACCTTCCTTCGCCCCGCCGAGAAATACACACAGCCGCTCGGAGTTTCACAGCGTTTATGGGAGGAAGTCGCGTGCCTCGTCGCGCTTAATTAAAACGTCAGATTCTCCGTTATATCAAAACGACGCTAACTTCTCTGCAATAACGTAGCTGATTATATAAATAAATAAAAAAAAAAACATGAAAAAAATTAATCTACTCGGTGCCACATCGGATCATGGTCGATCGTGCCGCCTTCGATTTCCTTATTAGCGAGCGCAGTCCTGTAGAGTTTATTCCGTCGCACCGGTCTTTCCGGTCCGGGAGAATCTATCTCCGTTGATGCCGAGCCCGTCAGGAACTTGTTTCCCGGGATTCTTTGATTATTCAACAGCAATCACAACGAGTCTACGGGCTAACTATCGCGCTCTTTGGTTCCCCGTTCGAACAACCATCGACTCGACATGCATACTCTCTTGTATTTCATTAAAACATATCGGATCACCCGTGAATCTAATCGCGGTGCGTGCAGAAAACCCTCCCTTTTACGGTAGATCATGTGTACAGGGCCTGTGAAGTCGCGCACCCTTCCGTCGAGCCCTTTATCGCTATTCAACGTTGCTTCGTCCACCGCGAGTTTACAACGTCGTTTATGCACTCGCCACGCGATAAGAAGCTTTGTAACCGACTTTACACACAACGAGCTACGAGCAATTCGTTCTGCATAATGTTCCTCGAGACTCGCGCTCCCCTCGAATGGGACGACGTGCGCGCAACGTCCGATTCAATTCAACATCTGTTATGGACGCGTATCTCGTAAACGTGGAAGTCCGAGGGTTTAAGGGGTTCGTGTCGTTGGGAATCAATGAAGACCCTATGAGAGTTTCAATTATTTCGAGGGACTTTCTTTTTTTTTTTGCCGACAACGCCTTGCTCTTGTTTTAAGGTCAATTAAGATGATTGCTTAGAGCACGTTTAATATTTTTTAAACCTTCAAGTACCGGAAAATTTTGCCGATCGCAAACGACAATGCCCTCTTTTAAGCACAAAAACGATATGGATGTTCGTGATAATTTTTCTGCTGCGTTATGTAACGACCGGGCTGAGACTTCGGAGGATTGGTCGTGGTCGATGATGTAAAGGCTGGTCCAAATTTTTATGATTGAAAATTATGGAGGGAATCGCACCCAGGAAAATAATGTATTTG
Organism: Ichneumon xanthorius; assembly: GCA_917499995.1. NCBI lineage: Eukaryota > Metazoa > Arthropoda > Insecta > Hymenoptera > Ichneumonidae > Ichneumon > Ichneumon xanthorius. Next base: position 8,870,163 of record OU824205.1, on the reverse strand, counting down.
ACGGGCACCTACAAATAAATACTTATTTGGTTTAAATAGATATTTATTTAAACCAAATAAATATTTATTAGCGGGACGCCGGTCAAATAAATTATTTTTCTGGGAGCGAGATTCGAACCCGGGCTAGTCGGTTACTAAGTAAGAGCGCTAACCGCTACGCTACATCACCTCTATTTTTCCATGATTCGAGTCCAACATTACGTATATATACACAATACGGAATTTTGGACCGTCACAATTATATTTTTAAAAAAACACTTCAAGGTACGTCTGCGAATTTTTGCAATTTTTTTTAACACATTAACTTGTTATTCGAACCGAAGCCTTGAACAAGGATTCGGTACGTGAAGGGTTAAAAGATCCTATGTCTGGACGACTGGCCTGGAGTAGTTAATGTGACGTGTTGTCTCGCGCCCGGTCGGCAACAATAAAAAAAACTGTGCTGGATGCCGTTTTGAGACCGCAGACCACCGAGGAAAAAGAAAATTGTCTTTTCCTGCGTCTGCAGATTCCCCGGGGAAAGACAATTCGTCAGCGGAGTGCAGTCTCAAAACGGCATTCAGTACAGTTTTTGTTACCGCCGGTTTTTGTTACCATCAACTTAAGATGAATGAATAAAAGAAAATGGATTACAGTTTCCGTTATCGATGGAGTCCGAAAAAATAAACATACCTTTGCCATCCAGATAATAAATCACACTGTGAAGTTGTTCGTTGGCAGTATTGAAATTTTCATTACCGTGGCAGAACTGTGCAGGATGATAAAAATAAATAAAAAATGTGCCAAATTGTGCCACGAACAAATTGTAAACGTCAATAAGCAGTTCGCTCTTTCTGTCTACAATATATCAATTAACCCGTCGATCAGTCACAATGATGGATCGCGATGCAAATTAATTCAAGCGACGAGCTTCTTCGATCGGCGCCAATAAAATCGCTAACGACACGTTTGTATTTATATATAGCGTCTCGCGCTAACTCGCATTTCGATTAGCAATTATCCTGACGTAATTCTCGGTCGTGCGTTCGTTCGTGCTGTCGTCTACGAGGCGACATTGGAATTCCACGGACATTCCCCGTCGCCATAGAGCGAGCCGGATAGCGCCTCATCTATTTTTCTCGGTCTCTAACCATCCGGAGGGGGTATTCGCGTCTCTATGCAACCTTGCATACAGCCCGGTTCAAAATAAATATCGAACGTCTGGTCAGACGGTAGCTAGAAGTATCCCGACTGAAATTAGTCGTTAATTTTTTATTTCATAATCTAGTCTAAAAAAATTCGTATGAAATTTAATGTATCGGTACTGGAAGTTTTTAAATATACAATTATGATGAAAAGTTAACGTACAGTATATTAAAAACTTTAGGAGTACTTTACTTTAAATAATTTACTTTAAGTAGTAGTAAATGTATTTGGATGCTGGTACATTTAAAAGATTATTTACATTTCATATTTCTATTGCTATTCCCAACAGGCCATCGACCTAAGTCCTTCAGTCCAATTTACTTTAATTTTACTATAAAAGTACGATAATCCAATTACATCCAATAATTTACTATAATTACACTGTAAAAGTCCAGTCATTTTTCATCACAATTGTACATTACATTTAATGTACCAGTTTTTTTTTGCATAGAAACCTCCAGTCCGGGGCGTTACATTTACAATTTTTTTTACTAACAATGTAAATATGCATCTACCTCGAAAAAAATGTTATGAAATTCATGTTAATAAAGCCTCGAAACACAGGTTACTGTCGTCGATCCTTTCGACCGGCGATCAGCTGGAAGTAGTTCGTGAGGAACTTCATTTACACCGGAACCGAACAAAATCGCTTATGGCAACGATTTTCTAATTATTAATTTTGAAAAAATTGCTGATTATTTTTTCTTCGGAATACTTTAAGGTTTCATCCGATCTAAGGTTCTGCATTCATTCTGAATAACTCTTCATCTATCTATATACATGTATTTCCGTGTACTCGTTAAAAAAAAAAAAAAAAAAAACTTCGAGCTCGAACATGCAAAACGAGAAAGATGCATAGGTAAGAAACAGAAAAATATTCTCGGTGCAATTATCGTTGCGCGCTGTTGCAATCGAAGACAGAAGTGCAGAGAAAGAGTATCGCGCAACAACCGTGCGTCTCCGTTCTCGGTAAAGTGAGAACTCGGCGCTTCGTCGGGGCGTCTGTGCGGCGAGAGAATTTCTCGAGGACGAGACGAATCGGTTAAGCGATACGAACGGTGCCGATTCAGCGAGACCGAAAGACGAGACGGTCGGGAGAATCAACGAGAACTAACGTCGAGCGATGAACTCGGCGCGATCCCGTCGAATCGACAATGTATTGAAGGAAGAGAAAAAAAAGACAGAAAATATAACCATTCTCGAATCGATTAAATTCAGGGTCATAAATTGATGCGAAGTTCGAGGACGGTCTTGCGAGATAGGGAGAGTGGGGCAAAATGGACCGTCGTAATTCAATCGAGATGAGACTTTTGTTTCAACGTCGCGCGAAAGGGCGGTAAAAATGACCCGTTTTGCCCCGGCGTTCCATCTTGCCCCGATCTAACCCCTACCTATGCCGAGAATGCGTTGGGCTATATTCCGTCGATTATCCATGTCTGCGAGATATTCGAGGGCGCTCAGACGGCGTCTGTTATATAGTAGTAAACGTAAGTAACTACGTTGAGGCGAGCCGCGGCATAGACCGAGATATCGATTTGGTGGATTAATAATGCAACGGTCCTACCCGTTGCAAGGCGAGAGGCGTCCCTCTGGTAGGCAGTAAACTCTGTACGAGCTTAGCGACATTTTTACGAGCGCAGCCGCTCGTACGACAGACGTACGCCGAGTCTTAATGACGAAGTTTATCGCGAATTAGAATAATCATTTTGAGCTTGTCGTAAACGATATCAAATCAAATTATTCGTGCAACAGTGAAGTTTGTCGTAATTGTCGGAGAAATCTCGAGGGTTCTATGTTTTCCACTTTCTATCGCATTTCGGGCTGATAGGGAAGGGTGGGGCAAAACGGGTACGCTAAGTAATAAACACCGTTCACATGAGGCCCCAGCTAGAAATCGACTGTTTTAATAATTAAAAAAAAGTCGTCATAATTATTAGGAACATCAGAAAAATATTTACCTCCATACCACCGTCATTTCGAGAACCGACCTTTCTCAATTCGACCCAATTTAGAATATACAAAGGAGCAAGGAGCAAGGAGCATTTAGGTAACAGAAATAAAAGGGGCAAAACGGACTATTTTTATAACAAAAATAAAAAGTCTCGTCTAAAAGTGTCCGTTCCGTCCCGGCCTCGCCTTCCTCGAACGCCTCCCCCCCTTAATGTAGTCCTTGCGAATAGTGTTCACTTCGCATAAGTTTCAAAGAAATGAGAGGGAATTGCAGACACTTCTGGATGGTACAAAAATCTGAAAAAATCAAGCATATTAAAGGTGCCGAAAAGATAAATTTTGCATAATAATAATAATAATTCCAAAATGTTTTTAACAAATTGATGAAAAATAAAATTGTTCAACAAAACTGAACTCTTTTTTTATGCTCACTTTTCTGAATCCGTATGCATTTTTTCTGATTCTTAAATACACTTTTTTTATTTGGGAAAAATGTGTAGAAAGCCACAGAATTCAAAGTGAATTTAAAAACCCAAAAAAATTCATACGTATTCACAAAAATAAACGAATCATTTTTACAAAACAAAAGTTACGTTTCCGGGAGATTTGTTGAACAATCTTATTTGTCATAAATTCGTTAGTAACATTTTGGAATTATTATTATGCAAAATTAATCTCTTCATAACCTTTAATATGCTTGATTTTTAACAGATTTTCATACCATCGAGAAGTGTCTGCAATTCCCTCTCACTTCTCTGAAACTTATGCGAAGTGAACACTATTCGCAAGCGCTGCCTTAACCCTTCGTGTGCAAAAGATACCTCCGTCCCGTATTCGAGCGCCAGCGGAGATAAATTTTTAGCACTTAGCACGATACGCGGTAAGCAAGAATCCGCGACGCACCGCGGCAGTCTAATGAGAAATCTAAGCTAGAAACCTTTTCTGCCCCGTACGGGTGTACGTTTACCGCGAACGAGCGGGATACCCGTATACAAGAGAGGTGCTACCGTATCACACGACACGTACACAGATATCTCTCGCGTGTCCTGTTACCGCGAATCGCGTGCAGCTCCGCTGGCCGCTGCGGCCGCCGCTTCTCGACCAAGCGGATCCGCGCTACCCGGTAATATGTACTACTCTGTGTACGATAGACACCATTCTGCGAGAAGCGTGTACCTGTAACGTCGCATACGCGAAATAATCTTTCCCGCTTCCCGATGCGACCGACGCCGCGCTAAACGGGTGAAACTTTCAGTCCGGCTGGTCGTTGACGATTATTTCCAGTGTAACGCAACACGAGACGAACGATTGCCGGTGTAAAGTGTCTACACCGGTGCCATGCACTTCCATTCCGTCCACCACCGGTTCCAGACCGCCTCTGTGTCTGTGCGTTCTCACCTGTGTCGCCGGTTAACTACTTGCCACGGTTCGCTCACAGAATCCGATACAAGTTCGACGAGAACTTGTTATTCACTGTCGCACTCGATTAAGTCGGATGAGACCTTTCCACGGTGAGCGCAGCGCCAATTATTGCCACGCTCCCCCACCAGTAGTCTGCCAATATTGACACCGAATTTGCATCGAATCTCCATTAATAATATCCTTTTGACTATCAAATTGCGATTAAAAAAAATATAATAAGAAAAAGGATCTTCTTTAGAATGCAAATTTTCCAGGCGAAGTTCTCGAGGGTGTCGAAGGCTTGTCGATGAATTTTTATCGGGATTTTACTTTTATTTATTTTACTGACTCCTGGCACCGGATTCTCGATTTTTTTTATCGCGTCGACGCGTTTGCCATTCTCGCGTTATAATCAAATTTGTCGGTGACGAAGAATCGATGGTTTTCTGAGGAAAATCTCCAAATTAACCCTTCAACTCCGAAGCCAATTTTTACACTCGAACAGAAAAATTTATCATGTTACGTAATTATGTTAGAATTATTTGTTTTCCAAGTTTTTTTTATTAAAACTTGAACGGATGTTTTTAAAAACAACCGCTCAACCAATGCAGCAAATATTGGTAAATCTGGAATTTTAGGGTTAATTGGTTTTTCAAACCGATACAAAATGTAAACCGCAGATGCAAATACCCTGCACTCGTCACATACCAACAACTTGAGAGAATGGCGAACGAAGATGCAAACTCAACTTAAGCATTTCGCTTAAATAATTCTTCCCCGCCGAAAACGAACGCACCTGTACAAAAAAACGCGAGTCAGGGCTGAAGGACTTAGGTCGATGGCCCGTCGGCAATAGTAATAGAATTATTAGATATTTATATTTATATTAAATTTATATAGATTAATATATTCGATTTATATTAGATTTATATAGATTATAGAATTATTATATTATATTATTATTTACATACTAATAAATCCAAATAAATAATATCCAAAATGCACAACGATGCAAACCTTTTACAATAAATACAATCACTACTACTACTAGTTTTTGAACAGAAGACACGAACGGGTCAGACGTCGTCCGATGATAAAACGGAGAGAAACTTTTAGTGTCCACTTGATTAATTTTGAGGCTGTTCGATCTGAACGTCTGGAGAAAGAGCTGGAGGCAGCGAGCGTGTTAAACAAACGATTTTCATAACCGTCCCCGACAGGATTGTCGATCTCCCATAATTACCTGGAGCGGTGCATAAAAGAGAATGTCTTTATGGATGGGGTACATTATCGTCTCGGCGAGGAATATCGGTTTTTCTTTATTGCTCTTCCTTCTTGGCCGGCGCAGGAGGAGGAGGAAGAGCAAGGATGCAGGCCGGGCAGGCACGTCCCGTAAGGTATATAGCGACAGTGGGGAGGGTTGTGCAGTCTTGCACCCTCTTCTTGCTCTCTACTTTCTCACCGCAGAGCAACGCCCCGATTCGATCGATCCTCGTCTTCTCTCCTCTCCGCCTCTACAGTCAACGTAGAGTCAGCACTACTGCGATAGCCCTACATTTTTCCTCCTACGAGTGCAAACTCCTGCGAGTGCAAACTCGTACCTTAAGCATCGCATGCGCCCCGAGCCTTCTTTCACCCGCGGAAACGTTATCTTTCCGCAGCATCGTACAGTGTCTGTTTTAGGGGTTGGCAGTCTCGCGAACCCGGCGAGGTTCTTGCGGCCGAATCGATCGAGAAAGAAAATCCATTTTTCTCAATTGCCCCATCATTTTTCGAACTCGCACCGTAAGCGTCGCATGTGCCGCGACCCTTATTTCACCCGTGGAAACGTTATATTTCCGCGATGCCGTATAGTATCCGTTTAAGGACTGGCAGACCCGCTAACCTGAGTTTTTTGCGCCAAAATCGATCGAGGAACAAAATTCATTTTTCTCGATTAGAATAGAATACTTAGACTTTGGGCAATTGAGATTTTCAACTTTTATACCCAACGAAGAAAAATAGACAAATTATTTTCGTAACAAAAAAAATTAGGGTAGTCTGTTCCACAATTTTTATTTTTCAGATTTATTATTATGCAAAAACAATATTTTCAGCACTTTCCATATGCTCGATTTTTTTCGATTTTTGTTCCACCGAGAAGTGTTTTTAATCTCTCTCATACGTCTCTCGAACTTAGGTGGCGTCAGACATAACGAAAGGACTACCTTAAAGAGATGTTTCGCCTTTGGCAAATGTGCATTGGGCATTAAAAGGTTGAGGGGGAACCGGTCAAAGCATAGATAGTTTTTACAAGGTGTGACCAGAAACTATTTCTTCTTCTCTAAGTATGTAAAACATATCGGTGTCTTGACATATCGGTGACAATATTTTCAGCATTTTCCATATGCTCGATTTTTTTCGATTTTTGTTCCACCGAGAAATGTTTTTAATCTCTCTCATTCCTCTCTCGAACTTAGGTGGCGTCAGACATAACGATAGGACTACCTTAAAGAGATGTTTCGCCTCTGGCAAATGTGGTACATTCGGCATTAAAAGGTTGAGGGGAACCGGTCAAAGCATAGACAGTTTTTACAAGGTGTGACCAGAAACTATTTCTTCTTCTCTAAATATGTAAAACATATCGGTGTCTTGAAAAAGAACATAGGTAAAGTTTTCAGTAACGTCGCTACTATAAGTTTCTTATTCTCGTTTTCCATTTCTTGTTTTGTTGAGAAAAGCATAGATGCATTATCTATATCTCCTGCAGGAGATTCGCCCTGCTCCGCCAAGACGGTCGCGTAAGGATGGAACTGGGTAATTCCCATGGCTAGGAACTCGCACACAGCTTGAGAGACAGCGGAAATGAATCGTCCTGAATCTCCCTCCATCCCTCCGTAGCATTGTCTCGGAGGGTAGTCCTCGAGCCAGTAGAAACTGGCGATACACATGCATGTATGTACGTGTAAGATCCGAGAATCTTGAAGCCGCCTCGAGGGAAGGATGCTTCACTGCAGCAAACTCGTGAGTCACGTCGAACTTTTCTCCGCGCGAACAATCACTCTCCCTCAGTCTCAGTCTTCCTCTCCCCCGTAAAACAAGAAGCTATGGGGGAGCGGAAAGTAAATCGTGCGGTACGTTCGATTAGATTCAACGAAAGACAAATAATCCTCCGACAGAAAATGAACCGTAATGAAAAAAAAAACGTTTGCTTTCATTGAGGTGACATGACATTGAAGAGCCATTTCTTAGTCGCTTTTCGACATGTCGAACTCAGTTTTTTCCTCAAATGAAATCTCTGCGCAGTAAAGAAAGGTTTGCACATTTCGCAAACATTTCTCGTCCACAAAAGTCAACAATATTTTTAAAAATAAATTTTACAATTATGTTTTTTCAACGAACCGTATTTTTAATTAAAAAAAAAAAATGTAAAATCGGTCTTCTCCGAGTACCTCAAAGTTTAAGAATTTAATTATTTTTTTCTCCAAATAACATTCCCCAGGGAATTCCGCCAGGTTGACCCCCTTAACGTTCCTTAACGCCCCTTAACTTCTACATGTCGAAGTCAGTTCCCGATTTTTTCCCCAGATAATAATCGTCCGCACACACCCAGAAAAAAAATTTATCTGACGGCCACCGTTTATTTGGTTTCAGTAAAATATTTATTTGATTTAAATAAATGTTTATTTAAATTAAGTAAATAGTTACTTAAATGAAATAAATATTTATTTAAATCAAATAGATATTTTACTTAAACCAAATAAACGGTGGCCCTCAAATAAATTATTTTTCTGGGTGCAGTAAAAAAATAAAAAATAAAAAATAAAGCTTTCTACAATTCGCAAACATTTCTCGTCCACAAAAGTAAACAATATTTTTCTTGCAAACTTCCCAGTACTTTTTTTTCAACGAACCGTATTTTTACCCAAAAAGAATTATAAAATCCCTCTTCCCCGAGTATGTCAAAGTTTTAGAAGTTGATGACTTTTTTTCTCGAAATAACATTCCCAAGGGAGTTCCGCCAGGGCCGAGAGTACAATTGCGCAGGTGAGTTTGAGCCTCTTAACAGTTGACTCGCGAAGGTGGTTCGCAACGTTGCGTATAATCGTTTAAGCTCAAAGAGAGTGCGCCAGGGTGGTTGCCGAGGCGGTGCGCAAATGTTGAGAGGTCCGGGGCGGCTTATCAATCGGGCGAGTTATCCGCCTCTTTTCGCGAGTGGCTGCACGCGGATATCCGGGAGAACAGCAGGCAGGGCAACGAACGACGACGACGACGACGAGTACGAGGAGGAGCGGGCTTTAAAGCACCCCGCGAAGCCGCGACTCGGAACGTGAACACAGAGAGCTCGGCGAGAGCGAGTATATAAACGTTATAGTAAGCGAGCAAGAGGGAGATGTCGGAATCGAGTTAGGTACTCTTGGCAAAGGAGTCGCTCGATAAACCGACGTTGCCCTTGGCAATGCAAAGTAATAATGGCCTCTCTGCGTACCTTTGACAAGCTACCGTACTACGTTCGCCGTTGTATTTATGCTTCATACGTACAAACGCTGTCTAAGAGAAACGATTAAGCGGATTCCGCTCAAAGTACTTTAAGGTATTTATCGAACACAACGAACTCGGAGGCTCGGAACGGTGGAACGGCGACGAAAATTCCCTCCGAAGTTTGCGAACACGCTGCGAAATATGCGAAGGGTTTTTGGAGTACCCGAAATCTTTCGACTGGATGGGAAAACTTTTTTTTTTAATACTTTAAGTTCAAGTTTGGATTGAAAAAAAGCTTTGGGGGATTATTTGTGAAGCCTTTCGTTACGTAAGTTCTTGACGATTATTTCATGGCCGAACATTTATTTTCAAGCAATTTCCGCTTGATTATACGAGGATTGGTCTAACAAGGCGTATTGTCTGTTGTTCGCCTCCCACACTTCACGATTACCATGGAATTTCGTTATTTCTTCGTGGTCGGTCGCGCACAGCGATTTATCAACTTTGTGAAAGCTGGGAATATCGAATGACGATGTTGCTTAGTGAAATCGTACTGTTGCAACTGTTATCTCAATTAACTGCCAAGAATAAACGCCCGCACTGTTTCACAAATATAATGTATCGGTCTTAGTAATTAAGATTTTTATAATACATTATTGATTTGTACAGAATCGTTTATTTTTCGATGATTTTTATAAAATCGTCAGTATCGACTTACCGAAATTCTTCATTCTTAATTCTTAATCGTTTGTGGTTCCAAAAAAAGTGCAAATTGCTGAATGTGATACACTGTTAAAAAAATAGTAAATTTAATGCACCGCACTTTCAGTTTTTATTCAAAAACTGCTACATTAAATTTTACGTACAATTTTGACAAAAAACGAGTGGATATTTGCAGTGAAATTAAATTAAATTATTACATTTGAAGTACTTTTATAGCAATATATTAAAGTAAAATATTTCTAAAGTTTTTACTATACTGTACGTTAATTTTTCATCACAAAATTGTACATGAAATTTAATACACCAGTTTACGCATAAAAACTTCCAAGGCCAGTTCATTAAATTTCATACGATTTTTTTTTTAACAGTGTAGGTAAAATTGCGTTTTAATTGAAAACAAAACGAGCAGGGAATCCACATCGGTGCATCGACGAGCCCGACATTGACGTGCCGATCGGGCGTATAAAATGTTAAATTTTTATACCTTTTCGTGGTTGGCTCTCGTTGGTGCGCTGCGGGCCACCCACGAGATTTCGATTTCGTAGTCGTTCTACGTCGAGGAAAGCCTGACGCCTATATAGCGTGTGCGTGTGTCTTACAGTTTTGGGCGACCGTGGGCCAGAAACGCACGCGACTCTGGACTCGCGTGATTCGTTCCGTAGACGGTGCGGGTCGCTGACTCCTACGCATAGTCCTCACGGCGGAGAGATAGAGATCGATAGACGGAAAGACGTTGAATACGCGGGAGAGAGAAACGGCAGTGCGAGAGGGAGAGATCAAGAGTGTCAGTTTATGAATGGAAGTTATTGGTAACGTCCCGAGCTCGGAACACTGGCTTTTCTCCACATAAAACGACGAGTGCTCTCTCTTTCGCGCTCCTCCGTCGCGGCGCTTCCCTCTCGCCCTCCCGGACGACCAGCGAACGCCGTCGGCAAAGGCTTTCACAGCCTGGATGAGCACAACACGACGGGGGAACGCATGGTCGAGCAAAAAAATTAAAATAAAAGAAAAAAGGCACAAGCTTGAAGTTGATACGACGGGACGAAAAATCGAGAACTCAAATAGAACGATGACTTTAATTGAAAAAATGGGTTTTGAATAAAAAGTCAAGAAATTTGAGACTCGGTCGCTCCGTCAAGGGCACTCTTTTTTTTACGTCCAACGGACGTAAGATGGAAGGATTCGCATAAGAAAAAAAAAATCGCCACGATGAGGTGATTGTAATATATTTTTTTTTATTAATTTTTTTTCTTTTTGGGACATTTAGCGCTTGTATGACGAGTCTGTTAAATTTTCACGGTAATAATGTTGGGAAAAAATCGAGTTCGGTATCGACACAGTGAATGGAAGTGAAATTGCAGAACACACAATGAGACTTTGAAAACCGCATTCATCCTGGCATTGAGACGCCAATCTATCATTGTTTTTTATAAGTGCAATCTCGCACCGCCGCCCATTATTACAGTTATCGTTTATAAACCATAAATAAGTTTTAAAAAAGTAAAAAATATTATTGTGTACACTTGCAGTTTGCACTTGCTCGTAACGAGTTCACCGTGCGATATAAAGGTTAAAAATATTTGACTTCATTTAACTAATTAAAATATGGTATAACAAATTATGTTCCAAGTATTACAGCGGTAAGTGTGACGTGATTGTAATATTTTTGTATTCATTTTTTTTTCTTTTGCGACCATTTGTCTCTCGTATGAGGCGAGTCGGTTTAATTTTCAACGGAACTATGTCGGTAAAAGAAAACGAGTTCGTTGTCAATGCAGTGAATGAATGTGAAATTGCAAAACACACAATGAGACTTTGAAAACCGCATTCATCCTGGCATTGAGACGCCAATCTATCATTGTTTTTTATAAGTGCAATCTCGCACCGCCGCCCATTATTACAGTTATCGTTTATAAATCATAAATAAGTTTTAAAAAAGTAAAAAATACTATTGTGTACACTTGCAGTTTGCACTTGGTCGTAACGAGTTCACCGTGCGATAAAAAGGTTAAAAATGTTCGACTTCATTTAACTAATTAAAATATGGTATAACAAATTATGTACCAAGTGTGCAATATTGTATTACAGTGCATGCGTGACGCGAAAAAATGGGATAGACAGCGAGTGTCGAGGAAGAATCACGAATGCAGTCATAACGAAGGAAAATCTTCTTCAACTCTCGTGAGTGCATTACATTTGTGATTCATGACGGGCGCCGCGTCTCGGTCCATTATACTCACTCTTTAACAAACGAACCACGAGCCACCGCGATAAGAAAACCGCGAAACTCGTGATAAATTCAGACGCCGCTCGAGCAAACGGCGCCAACTTTTCCAAGTGCAAAAATCTTTGTGATTTATCTGAAGCAGAGCGGTCTGTGAAATGTTAATGCCGCGCTAAACACGCTCTAATTCTTCGAGCAGACGGTTAAGAATTTACTATACAAAGTACACTTTGCGTACTTCTCTCGCGTTCCGATTTAAGTGCATCGTCAAATTTTTACATTTCTGAGGACCGATAGATTTATACGAAAATTGCACTTTCATAAAAAAATAAAAATAAATTCCCCGAAAGTGTTATTTTTTTATTTTTTAAAGTTTTTCAAAGGTAATTTAAATATTGTTTATTTCGGACGCTGCTAAATATTAATGCCGCGATAAACACGGTCTAACTCTTCGATTAAACGTTCAAGAATTTACCACACAAGATAAACTTTGCGTACTTCTCACGCGTTTAGTTTCAATTGCATCGTCAAATTTTTACGACATTCTCGGAGGATCGATAGCTTTATTTAAAGATTGCATTTCCACTAAAAAAAAAAAAAAAAAATTCCCCCGACGGCGATGTTTTTTATAAGTTTTTTTAAAGGTTAAAAAAAAATATTGCTCATTTCGTACACTGCGAAATAATATATTCGCATTCCTCGTCTACATCCCGTCAGAGACGCGGGTTCTAGCGGCCGCATACGCAGTTGGCGTTTTTTTAGATACCGTGTACGATCTCCAGGCGCCATCCGGACGAGATCTATTCTTCCACTGTCCTGCACGATAGAGTGCCGGCAATCTGGCCGGGTCGTCACATAGAAGTAAAAATGTGTGCGTAAGTCGGTGATACATATGGGTCGATCTGCGCTGTATGAAAAAAAAAAAAAATTGATACATCTGCGAATGTATGGGATGTATGTATGTGTATAAAGTACAAATATGCTTATTCGTCGCTCTGCGTCATGGACCCTGGCAAATCGCGATTTCGCATGCGTGCATCGACCTTTATGCGCGTCAACACAGCAGCCGACTCGACTCTGTACGTTATATCGTTTCTTCTTGTTTCCCTTCATAATAAGACGTATCTGCTCGATCGGAAGGATACCGCTCTTCAGACTCGGTTCGTGAATGCCTCGTCTGTTCTCCAATCATTATTCCTTTTCTCCGATCGAATCCAACGGGATGCGGAGAAGAAAAAAAATTACAACCTCTTTGCAACAAGGTTGGCCACGTTCGATACAAATAAACGTAACTTTTGTGTCCCTCAACTTTCCAAAGTCTGAGGCACTATATTTGCCACCTTACACCTTACACCTTACAATAAAAAGTTTGTAATTTTTACAACTTATTGTCGACAAAAGTTCACAATTTTTTATTTGTTAATTATCCGATTGCACCGCCCTGCTCTAGGTTTATAAACAAAAGTACAATCTAAATTTGTCAATGACACAGGAAATTAAAGGACAGGATATTCAAACAATTAACAATATTAGTTTACAAATTTCGTATTCCGATTTTACGAAATTATTTTTTACTGTGTAGTGCAACAGCTATTTCTGAAAGCATAATTTCCAATTTTTATCTAAAAATTGTACAGAGTGAAAAATAATTTCGTAAAATCGGAATACAAAGTTTCGTAAAGATAATTTTGTTAAATAAGTGACGAACTCCATGATTCAGATTTGCATATACAAACCTGTCCTTTAATTTTCTGTAGCATTAACAATTTCATTTTGTATTTTTGTTTGTAAAACTAGCTGCTTGATGGTGCGGCCCGAAAATTAGCAAATAAAAAATTGTGGGCGTTTGTGGACAGTAAATTGTTGTAAAAAGTACAAACTTTTTTTACTGTGTGGAAACATTCGTCGACTGAAGAACGCGCGAACGAACGTGTCCTGGATAATGTTTTCGCGAATATAATTTCGTCGCACATAAAAAAAAATTCATTTATAAGAATTTTTTTGTAACTCTTAAAATTTTTTTTTAACTCTATTAATTTTTTTAAACTCTATCTTCAACTTCTCCTTAAGAAGGCTGTCCAGCTTCTTATTTAAGACGCAGACATTCATCCGAACAATCCAGTGTATACGATGAGTGTCGCACAAAAATAAATTAGGACGAATTCGCCGAAGATAAATCTTCGTTGAAGTGACAAATCTGTGCGAATTATATTTATATTGGATCGATTGCAACGGGCCCCATCTATATCGTCGGTCGGATTGTATTCTCGTATTCTTCTCGTGCCCCGTCCTTTTTATTTATTTTTTCGTTTGTTCCATCTCGGATTCTGTGAATCACAATTTTTCTCCGAGAGGAACGAGCCAGCAACCTCAAAGTTATTTGACCACGGGCAGAAGTTATCGGGGCGCGAATAAACAGATTATCGACGACCCACACTGAATAGTCGATCGTGCGCTCGCGGGCTTAAGGGGGGCACCCCGGAGAGCTTTTCTCTCCTCGCCGAACGGATATCGCACAGGTTCTCCGCACGGGAGAACCGTCGACGACCACATTCGCTGCCAGACCCATGAATCGGTTCTTCGTGATTCATTCGAGAAATATAATAGTCGAGTTTCGCGATGAAACTCACACAGTCGCGATATCATTCGCATTTACGCCCACGCGAGACGCGCTTTATTTCTGGCACCTACACACACATACGCGCGCATGCGCGCACACACATACGCGCGCATGCGCGCACACACGTACGCGCTCATACCGCGTCACCGTTCTACTCGGATATTTCCCTCCAGAATTTTCCACGCTCATCGTCACGACCACTTTTTTTTCTTTCTGCTGCATAAATCAAAGACTCGTGTCGGGAATTAAAACGGCGACGCGTGTTTAGATTCTTCTGACTCCGTGTTTGGACTCGAGCAAATACGACTGAATGGTTTCTGATCTTTAAAAAATTACATGAAAAAAATTTATTCGAAACTGCAATGATTTCTACCTTATTTTTTATTTTTTTTTCTCGAGGCGAACCGCGATGCGTGTTTAGATTCTTCGGAGCTGCGTACTTAGACCCGTGCAAATGTGACGGGATAAATGGGTTCTGATGTCAAAACAATTATGTGAAAAAAAAATTGATTCAAAATTGCAATGATTTCTACTTTATTTTATTTTTTTCACGAGGCGTAACACCGATGCATCAGTTGATTCTTCGGAGATGCGTGTTTAGCGACTTCGGAGATGCGTGTTTAGTTAGGAGGAAGTCGGACTGGATAAATGGGTTCTGGTGTTTAAAAAATTATGTGAAAAAAATTTATTCGAAACTGCAAAGATATTTACTTTAGTATTTTATTTTATTTTTTTCACGAGGCGTTCTCCGATGAATTACCACACATGTGAGTGAACTGTTCGAAATGATTCATCTTTCTTTAATTTGTTTTACAAAGTATCGAAATTTGTTGGTGAAAAACATTAGTCTCGATACTGTAGGAATAAATTAAAGGCGCATGCGCGGTCACGCTTGGGGATATCCGAGGCTTCGGGTGTTTCATCAATGATTCTTTGTGCAAATCTCGAGTCGCGGAGCCGCGGTCAGTCTCGACCGGCCCCGAGTTAATCCGCGCCGGAGACAGTAATTACGTGTTACTTGCATTGACAAAAACCGCGGAAGAAGTGACGCGCATCGCGAGTCATCACGAATGATGCGAAGGGCGAGGCTCCGGAATCGGCGGCAATCGCTGTTCGCCATCAGGAAGTCGGCGCGTTTCAATTCCGAGCAGAAACTTGTTTGACCAGTCTTAAGATTTGGCGTGGGGAGGGCAAAAAAAATGTCCGGGTCGGTTTCAAAATTATGAACGACCGAAATGTAGAACGGGCAATATTTCGAAATTTCATCATTGCGAATAAAATATCGAAAAATGAATAGTTCGAAAAATATATTTTCGATCGCTTAATCGACTGACCGTTTCAGCAAAAGGTTATTTTTTAGAGCGCTTTTTTACTCGAAAATACGTTTTCAGAAATTGGAGATCAGCATTTTGAACGACCAGATTTAGAGAGGCTGAAATTTTGAAGTTGAAAATGGAGACAAGCTAATATTTTTAATAGCCTACAAAACCTATCAGAAGGATGTCGAGAATGCTGATTTTGAATTACTAAAACGTACATACGCGCAATATCGAAGGACCAAAATAGCGAAATAGCAAAATAGCGAAAGCGAATAGCAAAAGGCAAAAGTCGCTGAAGATTACATCAAAAGAGCTAACAAATGTGAGAACTATTTCGAAAGCTGTCGCTATTCTCACCGTTCGTCTTTCTGATCTTTCGCTATTTTGACCATTTGCCTTTTTGGTTTTTCGAAGCTTTCAACGTTATTGATCTTTCGCTATAATGAATTCGAAAGTATTAACACTCTTAATATCCTCAATTTTAGATTTACAGACTCGAACTTTTCACTGTTCAAATTTTCGTCTATTCATATAAGTTCATTTCGATATATTCATCTTCTACATTTTTATTTACTGCTTAAGGACTCTCAGAAGTCCGTCCGTGCATTTGAAAGTTCGTTATTTTTCTATTTCGAAACATCGCCTGTTCCACATTTCGATCAATCACAATTTCGACCCCCAACCACAAAAAGTGTTTAATCCGTCTGCAACGATCATTACTAAAAAATAATTAGTGACCGCGATAAAATCGGCCGTGTCACGCAAAACGCGAGCGTACCGAGTTCCCTCTGAAAATCCTTGGCTCACGGTACGGTATAGAAAAAGGCTTTAAGCCCAAGGATTTCGCGCCCGAGGCGATAATTGCGTGCGCGTTACGAAACGTTCGCGGAATCATTACTCCCGCTCTCTCGCGGACGGGCGAGAGAGCTCGGCGCCCGGTGAGATTTAATTTTCACGCGAGAAATGTCCGCGAGTAACACGGCGAGTAACACGACGAGAGATGATGAACGAGATAAGACAGAGAGACAAAAGTTGATGGAGAGGGATGAGCTTGGAAGCGAGAGGGAAAAAAAAGGAACGAACCGAGTGCGCGAAGAAAACGCGATGCGCTCGTCTTCCATCTTCTTCGGCTTTCGTCGAGTCGAGTCCCGTGATTCTCGAGCTCGCGAACAAATTCCGCTCGTCGCGATCCCTTTACAAAACGCTTCGAGGCCGCCTCCACGCTTTCGCTCGACGCCACTGCGAGGCTATTATGTGTATTCCTTTCGGAACTCGCTACATTCCATTAAGCGTGATAAATGAGAAACAATTGATTTACATGACACTGCAGCTCGCGCGCGAGACGACGGGGTTTGGTAATTAGCGGAGCTTATGGAATTCGCGAGGATAAAAGAGCCGAATAGAAGACGAAAAATAAACGTTTAGTCCAGAGAAAAGGCCGAATTTTGTCGTGCGTCATTTTACCCCCAATCTTCGCTACTCAGATGAAAAAAGGCAAATGTAAACATAAAAGAAACCGCAAGTTGAAAGGAGTTTCTTGGAAACTATAAACCACTCGATAATTATTAATTTCAATGCGATTTATCGGTGGTAATGTATCGGGTAAACCGCGGCGACCAAAGAGGCCCCGGGGAACATGTACAATCGAGCCATTGTGTAGCGACCGCGTTTATTTCCTCGTACGAAGAATCAATGTGTGCTCCGCGAGATTAACGAGCGCGAGATGAACAAGCAGTTATAAATGTGCAAAAGCACCCGCGGCTAGATTGCACCGGTTGCAGCTACTGCTATTGTCAACATAGTTATCAATTTAATTATTACCCAATGCCAAGCGCACGAGGACATTCGCTTATCGCACAGTGTCGGCGTTCGTGATTTATTAATCGATAGTCTATTATCGATAATTGTGTTTGAGACAGCTAGAAACATTCTGTATTCAGGTCCTGGAATTATAGATTTTGAGGAGATTGAGGCGCTTCGCACTAGTCAAATGAGTGCTACTTTTTTAAAGGCGTTCATACAAACTTTTATGCATCTCTTGATTACAGTGGATGGATATTTGTATTACTGTGAATATCCTTGACCTAGAAAAACATTGATTGCAATGGATTTGCAAAAATATTAACTGGTTTGTGCTAATTTTCGAAAAGGTAAATTCGTTTCGTAAATTCGTTTTTCTAAGAATAATCCGCCATTTTTGCTCGGTTTTGGTGTATTACAGCTCATTCTCTTCCTTGGATGATACTTTACGAATTCACCATCTAGAGATTGTATAGTATTGTCCGTTTAAAAATGAAAGTTGTTTATTTATGTTGGAATTTCGTCAACGGATAAGCAAAAGGCTGTCATCTTTAAACGGAAAATACTGGATCAAATATCTGGATGGTGACTTCACAGAGCATCTTTCAGGGAGAGAACGAACCGAATTTCATCTAAGTCGAGCGAATTACGGATTATTCTGTAAAAAAAAAACTGAACAAATTTGTACATTTTCAAAAATTAGCAAAAACCAGTTAATATTTGTACAATTAATGTTTTTCTAGGTTAAGGACATCTGCTGTAAAACAAACAACCTCCACTATAATCAATAGATGCCTAAAAGTTTATATGAACAACTTTAAAAATCTAGTACTCATTTGACCAGTGCGAAGCGCTCCAATCTCCTTAAGTATACTCATCAATTACCTAGAGAAGAAAATTCAACATCCAAAAGATCGCAGTTTTCTGGCAGACTCGTTTCCCTTAAACGTTCGATTTATAGATCCATCGACGATATTTTAGGGGTATTGCGAGACATAGAGGCTGGCGGTTCTTACATGTCTCGCGTACAAAGTGGCACGTTTCGCGGCGCATTTCTTCCAACAATAAATATAGAATCTCTCGATCGGCACAGAGGCCCCGTGTACTTTTGGCGCAACATCCGGTCGGGAGCAATTCTGGAGGCTCGCGCCATTAACCGTAAGAACTCTCGGTTCCGCTATTCTCCTCCGTGCATTCGTTCCCTCCGATTCGTTCGTTCGCTCCCTCGGTGTTTCCCTTCTGCTACTCTCTCGCTGCGTTCCACGTTCGTCCTCCTGCCACCGGCTGGAATCCGGTCTTACTTCTATTTCGAGAATTTTCGTGAGGATCCAAACGCGCTCGTTTCACTCCGAGACGAATGCAATTGCGACGACGTAAGCCCTTGTGTGTGCAACGGGAAAGAAGGTCGGAACGCGGTGCATTATTATACGGATCCGAGGGTAGGAAAAAAAATGACTTCCCAACGGGATACATTTACCCGAAATACCGGAAACTTTTTCGCTGCCTGTATTCCCATCTACGTAGTCTCGCCACGGAACAGCGGGGCAAAAGGGAACCCCGGGAAAAATGGACTTTTACCATTTTTTCACAAGGACAAAAAAAAATCTCTATAGGACAACTTCGTCCCGTTTTCTCTCATACCGATGAAAAAGATGGGCCAAAAAAATGCCCTCTTCAACATTAATCTCTGATGGTACCAAATTCACTTAAAATTACATTCGCAGTTATTTTTTTACGTTCAGCCCGCTATGATTAGCCGATATTAATTTTGCTCTTCCACATGTTATTAATTTCTGTTTCGTTCCACGCGAAGCAGATTTATCGCAAAAGTGTCCGTCCATTCGCCTGTCTATATAAATTTCGCAGACGATAGATTGCTGTAGCAACGAAAAAAAAACTGCCCGCAGAGTCGAGTGCAAAGAGTACGTCGACCCTGGGAGAATGCCCGTACTTTCATCGCCAGGGCTTAGCTTGAAGTTTCAATCTTCACTCTCTCGTGTGCAGTCTGTCCCATGAATGTCGACTCTCGTTTGCGACGTTTGAAGTTCACCTCGCTCGCTATCTCCGTCTGGTTCGCGTGCCGGCCCGGAGTCGTACCGTCGTCGTGACGTTCGTGTTTGAAGTCGCGGCGCGCGTTCGCAGGTAAAACCGTATCGCTGGCTCGGTACACCGATGTAACATTTATTCGGAATCAACCCTACCGGTGCTGGCGTTTCGTCTGGTACACCGTGCCGGTATACATCGGTCTGTACCGGTGATTTTTGCCTCGAGAGATCGACGCTACTTGGAACACGCCGTACAGAATGCACTCTCGTCGGATCCGCGAGCTCGCATTTGTGCTACACTGGAGATTCGAGCTCGCGGCTCGAGTCGAAGTAAAAAAGCTCATATTTCTACCGGGCAATACACCCAAAGTCATAAATCGTATTTCTGTATTTGACGTCCGAATATTCTTTTTATTCATCCGTATTGATGTTTTTACTATCGATTTCGTGGCACATTTACATCTCTACCACTCACAATTCAACCACGGTATGAAAAAAAACTACCACAGCAAATAAATTGGCAACAACTCTACCACATAATAACTCTGCCGGAATATGGCGTCCAAGAAAATCTCTACCAGGAAAATGAAACTCTACCAGAATTAAAATAAAATTCTACTGGACTTAAAATAAAACTCTACTGGAATGCAAGGCTACCTAGCCTAGTATTCCGGTACACTGATAAAAAGTACAGTTGAACTAAGATAAGTCAACTAAGATTCGGGCAGGGACGTTCTAATAAATATTTACTTGGACGAACAAAATACTATAACGAGTCAAAAATATTTTTGTGAAATCACCCAACAAATTGTTGAACTGACAAATTTTTTAGCTTTACCAACAAAATACTTAGTTGAACGTCCCTGCCCGAATCTTAGTTGATTCAACCGTATTTTTGATCAGTGTAGCGTTTTATTTCAATTCCGGTAGAGATTTTGGTAGACTTCTAATACGGTTGAGTTATAATATGGTAGAGATGTTTTCTGGTAGAGTTGTGAGTGGTAGAGATGTAAGCGTGCCAAAATAATCAGTGACAAGATTCTTTAGTGCCCAACGGATTTTTACGAAGAGTTGCGTTGTACCAAAATTACCATTATAATTTTTTTTACTTCGTTTAACATCCTTGCTTTCCGATTTATTATCGATCCTCTGCGATGCTCACATTCGCCTCTCCCATCTTCCGTAACTATGTCAAAAATTTCATTACACGAATTCCAGATGGAATTATTTGAACGGACACATTCCGCGGATCGTTCTTGTCCCGATGTGTCTGCGGCTTAGAGTCGGATAATCACACAAGGACTCGAAGGAGAGAGAATATCGTGGGGAGATTAAAGGCGCGGAGTTGAATTCTCGTTGCACGCGATCTCTACTTGAATCTGCGCCGAATAAATATCTCCGGTCGCGAGGTGTGTGTGAGCCTCGTTTCGGGCTCGGCACGTCGCTCGTTTTCTTTCTCCTTTGCCTTTCTCTTCTCCTTCTTCTTCTTTGACTCGTTCGGAGTCTTTTATTCTCCGTCCGCGGTGCGCCGTTAATTACCGTATATTCTTCGCGAAGCGTGTTCCGTGTACGCGACTGCACCGAGTAAGGTGCAACTATTATCAGAAGAGTCATGCCACGCTGCCAGTCGGAATACCGCGAGGAGTATTTCCGATCGACGAGATTCAATCGAGGCACCCCGCCGAGACTAACGAAGTCCCCGGATGATCCTGTACGAAGCCCGAACTGTCCACTGCGAATTATCGTAGAGAACGTTTTTGATTCGCGTATAAAAACTAAATCCCTCCGAAGGCCCAGAACTAAGTTGGAGAGTAAATTACATTTTATAGGGGAAGTCGATCGCACTTTTATGTGAGTATGTCGGGCAATTTGAGAAGTTAACGACGAAGGTGAAAATGTAAAGACTGGTCCATTGCTAAACAGGTTAATTAAGTACGGACGGGAGAAAATCAAAGCATATGTATTTATTTATTATTAAGTGATCTCGACACCTGTGAAAATTCAAAGGTGAATTTTAAGCGCGAGTGTTGAACTGTAAACTGGAAGCTAAGCAATACTGTTTCAGGAGGTGATATTTCGTTGTTTTTAGGGGAAGGTATATATCAAATAAACTAAACTACTACTACTAAGTCCCTCCGAGTTTTCGCTGAGTACGGGAGAGTGGGTGATTATCGGTGAGCCTGATATTAAAGAATCGAGCAGTGTTGCTTTTTTTAACACTGTTAAATATTGAAAAAATCAAAAGTTGCAAAATTAAAATAAAAAAAATGAAATGTGCACAATGGCTGGTATCGCCTGAGTGTGATCAGTAATACCAGCTGGATAATTTTTTTTAATTACCTACTATAGTTAGTCACCAATAATGTTATAGCGTGAAAAGCTATTAGTTGCCAGGCAACGTCCTAAAATTGTATCCATCGTAATTGTCTTTTTTTATTATTGAAAGTAATAGAAAATATAAGATTGTAACTAAGCAACTATCGAGGATATTTTTTATAGAGACCTCGCTTTTAATCTGACAACTAGGATACGAAGGTTTTCCCTTAGGTGGCTCAGCCTTGGGTTCGTCCGCCCTATCGCTACGGGCCAGCTCCAAAGAACTCCGGCGCTCGTCTCGCGTGCTCCGAAAGCGTGGGTAATCGCACGCGTCGTTGTCTCGTCTCGCACGTGTTTTCACGTACGGAGCACGGTCAGGGTACAAGATACCGCGACGACGTGGTGTTTGGCGCACAGCGGACACAGTGTAATCACACCGGTGCCAGAACGGCGCCAGTACGCGAGATCCCCGACCACACGTGTTGAATTTTTCGTGTTACCCACACGAGATTACACGCATCGGGTGTACGGCAACGCTCGGATACGACGAGTCGATCTTAGATACGGTGTTAAGTATAGTAACGGAGTTTAAACGCGCAAGTAAAATGTGCCCTCCTTCGCGGTATCCGACCGTTGCACGTACACCGCGTCCGCCGTAGCGTATGCGACGGTCGGATAGGATCTGTTTACGAAATCAGTGACAGACGGATGGAACGCGCCCAAAATTCATCACGCACACACGGAGACAGTCGACATTTTTGTTCGAGAAAGATATCAGTGCTTGGACGATGTTTCATCCGGAATAGTATTTTTTAAATATCAAGTTTCCCAATTGCGATTTATGTTACTCGAAAAGTTTTTGAATTTTAAAAAAAGGTAGTTTTTCTTGGTGGAAGATGGTGGATATAAGTTCTTTCTTCGGTTTTCATCCGGAATGAAAAAAAAATGTCTAGTTTCCCAATTACTATTTATTGTATACGAAAATATTTTTCATGAAAAAAAAAAACAATCGTTTTTCTTGGTTTAAAATGGTGGTTACAAGTTCTTCGGTTTTTATCCAGAATGAAAAAAAAATGTCTAGTTTCCCAATTGCGATTTATTGTATTCGAAAATATTTTTAATGAAAAAAAAAAATCGTTTTTCTCGGTTTACAATGGTAGATACAAGTTCCTGCTTCGGTTTTCATCCGGAATGAAAAAAAACGTCTAGTTTCCCAATTGCGATTTATTGTATTCGAAAATATTTTTAATGAAAAAAAAGGTTTCCTTGGTGTAAAATGGAAGACACAAGTTCTCTCTTCGGTTCTTTTTTTCAAATCACCATAGGTATGAAAATGGCGAGCGTAGAAGCGACGCGACGGCGAATCCCCGAAAGGTCGTTGATGGTCATGGGAAATCTGGTAAGTGGCGCATCTCACAGGAATCTCGGCGTGGAGTCGGGGCCCTTCTGCATACCGCGTGTATGATAAAGGTACAGTCGTGCAGTCGGCCTCTTGAAGGGTATTTTTTGCCTCAATCAACATTCGGCGAATACCGGTCCATATACGGCGAAAGATCCGCGGCGAAGAGAGCGTCCAGCGGGGACGCGGCTGGCGGACCGTCCGCTCGCGAGACGGCCGAATCGAAGTATGCACGTAAGAAAACAATTCGAGGACTCGAGGAGATTGCTATACGCCGAAAAATCGAGAGTCATCCCTTTCGGCTCATAGCCCGTCGCGTACGTGCCCGGAGTGCAGCAACAGGACGAGCCATCTTCTTGCACCGGCTTCGCGTCTGAATGCATTCCGATCAGTCGCCTCGCCGAAGGCTCTCTCGATGCGCGCAGTTATCCTCGTGTGTGTCTTCGCGCTTTCGAGCCTCGGCACATTAATTCGTAATCGCCGTAATCCCAAAGTTTTCAATCATTTCATTAAAACAATGTAGGGTAGAGCGGGGCAAAACGGGGTTTTTGGGCAAAACGTAATTTTCCAATAATTTTTGGATGCCCGAATTCGCCCTATCGGATACATCAGCCTTTTCTGCCCAGTTTTGCCACCCTGTCCGATCCAAAAGTGATTGGAAAATTTAGTTTTGCCCAAAAACCCCGTTTTGCCCCATTTTGCCCCGCTCTCCCCTATTGGGTATTGGGTATTGTGTGTTACACCGATCCCCTAAGGGTTACGGGCTCCTTGACTTCTCTCTCTTTTCCTTCTTCCTTATCCGTTGTCACCGGTTCGATTCTTGGGTCCGGAGCTTCGTCGCGCCTCGTCAGGTGTCAGAAGTCTCGGACATACGGATATAGTCGTAGTTCGTACGTCCCATCTCTGGAGCTATGTCCTCGTCCGTTTTCCTTTCACCCACGGGACTTCAGTCTTGGGAATCGAACCTGTCACACTTTCCAGCCGAGGCACTGGTTTCCTCTGGACCTACTTATTATAGTGGGTTCCAAACCACTTTTTCGCAAAAAAAAACCCCACAGAAAATTCTTGGTGCTTGCCGGGAATCGAACCCGGGCCTACTGCGTGTGAGTCGCGCTCCGATCCACTCGGCCACGCTCACCCTCATTAAAACAATGTCTTGGGCTTTTAAAAAAAAAAAAAAAAAAAAAAAACGCAACTACAGACCGTCAGTACGATTCCCAGAGAAACCGGAGACGAACGACGATTCATCGGCCCTGAAGTGCAGTACCGTTCGGCATCGACGTGTACACGAGCGAGTCTTGCATTATCTTCGAGCGTCTATTTTTTCTTCTTCTTTTCTTTTCATCTCTTCATCGCGAGGCTGCATCTCGTCGTGGATGCCTCGTGGCTTTCTATTCTTTGCTTTTATTTTCGTCATCCTTGTCCCTGCATCTCCCGAAGGCTTACCGGTCGTTCTTCCCTTACACGAGTTTTCCGATCGGCGAGTGATTGAGCGAGGCCGGAGCGGAGTATCCGGCAATCGGGCGGAGTGTAAGTATAGAAGATACGGAGTGGTGAGTTACCGTGCGCAGTCGGAATCCCC
Source organism: Ichneumon xanthorius (assembly GCA_917499995.1). Lineage (NCBI taxonomy): Eukaryota > Metazoa > Arthropoda > Insecta > Hymenoptera > Ichneumonidae > Ichneumon > Ichneumon xanthorius. The sequence goes on along the minus strand of OU824205.1, from coordinate 8,845,138 downwards.
CGTTTCGCGAGATGTCGGAACGAATGAGCGCAAGGAAAAATCGCTAACCGGGCTGAACGATCGAATGAGACGTACAAACAGCGTGTGCCATCGACGTCGACGTTCGAGTGCGTTTTACTTGAATTGACTGGCGTTCAGGTTCGTCGGGAACCTTGCATTAGCCACGGCGAACTTATCGTAGAATATCGGGTATGTGTCTGTTACATGCGTGCACACACACGTTCGCGCATGTGCGCGGACAATCTATGAGAGCGCGGACGACCGAGCGGACCGTTACGTAAGTGAGCGCATACGATAAGTGGTTCGATAGTTCGTCAAGTGGACTAATGGGATGCTCTTTTCTGCACGAGCTTATATCGAACAGCTACAGATCGCTGGTACACATTATACCGATTTACTATTACGTTGTAAGTCGCTGGACGCAACTAATGCCATATGCGATAATTCCGGGTGATATTGCCACTTTTCGGTTTTAAGCGGAAAACGGCAGTTTCGGATTTTTTAAATGAACGAAATGTTGTAGGCAACAGCTCTGCGAAGATTAGTGGTGTGTATTTCAGCACTTCAGCAAATAAGGGATATATAAAATAGTAACTTGCGATACGAGTGCGGTAAAGCGAACTTTATACTCACTTTACTTTATACTCGCTTCACAGTTCATGTAGGATGTTAGCTACACCGCACTAGTGTCGCATATTATTTTTTTGTAACAAATGCAGGAGAAGTACTCCGTGCCTGCTGATTGTGGCGCTGTAGAGCCAGCGTGCGTAAAGTACGAGAACGTGTGTAAAGTAAAATTGGCCCAATGTGCACGTGCGCCAGATGTAAAGCGCTTGGCTGTAAAGCGCTACTTAGGCCACGAAAAGTAGTACTTTTCATGCATGAGTTACATAAAAGATGTTATCGATTGGTCACATCACCCGGCAATACGGGTAATATGGCAAAAAGTTGTGAATTCACAAACTTGACTTCGTGATTCCCTCGTGACATATAACTATTGGAAATATCACCCGACTAGCCATATCACCCTCAATAATCCGGCAGGTATAACGTAATGCTGGGGATTGAACAAATAAAATAACAATCCTTAAAAGTAGAGAAAAATCGTAACTCCAACGGCGTTGAATACAGTGAAGTCCGAGCAAGCGTTAATTATTTTCTCCGATACTTCACACTCATTTGTTACGTTTTTTGCCTGATAATGTATCCTCCGGCCATCGCGCTGCATACTCGAAACAATCCGGACTGATTATAGAGGCGTTTTGTAGCGGTGAATTTCGCACTAGCGATCCCGGAACGATTACGAAAATGAGAGATCGCTTTCGTAACCCCCTCGGGCGCTGCAATTAACGCTCGTTCTTGCGCTTTATTAAGACAGCCGAGTGAGATAAGGAACGCGCAAGAGTGAAAAAGCGAACATTCGGATCACCGAAGGCACAGCCGGGAGACCGAGTCTTCGATGAATTATCCGGCTCCGCTCTTGCGCCGTGCTGCGCCTATTTTTTTTACGACCCCACAATCGTCGTGTTATCAGTTCCTGGATTCGCGAAACGAAAGTACACGAATAAAGATTATAATCGCGCGAACGGGCACGAATTCCACAACATCCATCGAGAATGAACTTTGCAATACTGTATTCTTCGATAAAACTTCAACCAAATTTGGATACATTGGTTATGGCAAAAGATAACACCAGTACAAAAGTTTCTGTTTGTGTCAACAAAATCGCAGATTCATAACAATTAATTACAGTAAAATTTACTCAACGATATTGCACCAGTATCGCCAAAAATGTCCCGCTCCGGTAAATTCTCATCCGAATCTCGTGGCCCTGGCTGCGAACAAAGTGTACTCATAGCAGATATTTTTTTATCTCCTCTCAACGTCGGCGGGGTTAAATTACGGGTACAAAGGAGCGGATTGGAGGATTTCGGGCCGCTCGGTGCAGTAACTGGACTGCGATAAGAGGCAACAGAGGCGCCGAGGCACGGTCGGCGAATGTACAACGTTGCTCCGCACACACACGACAACGTTTGGGCAAAAGAGGACGCGGAGTTTATTTTCTTATCAGCGTTGGGCACGGTTTATGCAGTCCGGTGCGGCACAAAGGGTTAACGTACCTACAACGGGCACATAAGCGGAGAGCCAAGAGAGACAGTTATAGGGCCGGGCATGGCGGAGTTCCGATTCACCCTTTGTGTTTGCCAACTTCTTCGAAGGGGCTCGGTAGAGTATAGCTCGTTCCGACCACGAGTGCACCCAGGCACGTCGGGAAGTACCTGCAGCACTCCCGGTTGCTCTCCTCTGATGAGCAATCCGACGACGTACACAGGAAATAGGAGGAATAGGCACAAACCCAGACGCCCCTTCACCGTCCCTCGGCCCTCCCGATGGTATCTCTGTCCATTCCTCTGTCTATCGTCTCCGTGATGGGCTGCAGCGCCAGGCCAGATGCTGTTTGGTCAGGCCAGAACTGTTTGTCGGTGTTACGGTACATATAGGGCGGTCCATCCGGAGCGCCGATATGCGCCGATAGGGCGACCGAGGTACGAGGGAAATCGATAGAGCGCTGATTCGAACCGGAGGGCTCCAACTCGATTAGGCCTCGATGCCTATTGATACGATAGTTACGGACTGATTCGAATGGATGCGTTGCAATATCGGATACTCGGTGGCACGATGTATCGCGAAAATTCAAAATTTCGCCCCCAAATCTTGACCCTTCCGAATCGAAGGCCTCTTTGGCGTAGAAAACAAATAAACATTCTTCAACTGTTGACGGTTTTGCGAATCAATATCTTGAATGAATGTCGGGTCGGGTTTTTGCAGCTACAGTTGAAAGATCAGTAATGAAATCGCATTCGAAAAAGTTACTTCAGGATGCGTCGTTGTTTGGAATCCCTTTTTGAAATTTTTCTTTGGATCAAAACTGAAGATAGAAAAAAAATGTTGATTAAGTGTTACACTGTTGCTTCTTGAGATCTTGTATCAATCCTTCCCCCCCCCCCCCCCCTACACTGGTGGAATTATACTCGACTATACGATCATGCGAAAACAAGCAATAGGCTGAAGTTGGAGGCGGAAACGGAATGGTTGATCCAAATTCCACTCGTATGTCGACTGGTCCTAATTTGGGGAACTTATTTTGTTTTGAACAATCGATGACGATGAGTGGAGCGTGTTTAATGTGATGTTAGCTTTGCTGAACAGTGGTTTGGGCTCTTTGCCAAAATGCGAGGAAATTTGTGTACATATCATATTGTAGAGCATATTGGTTTTTAGCAATATCGAGACTCGAATTTTTATACAGATGACACTGAGAGGCAGTACTACGTTTTCCGAGGCATCTCAATTTGACTATTGATTCTTAATATATGAACGAAAACGAAGCCATTGTCAAGAGCAAAAAATAGTCAATTTCGGCTTAGTTCCGGAGATCCGAGCCGTTTTACAGCTAAATTCGAAAATATGCGCGAGTTATGATTCTATGACATATATCGAATGATCGTGACCATAAACAACATCACCAATAAACAAATGGTCTGATTAGCTGGGCCCCCCAACAAAAATACCGTCCCTTTTATAGTCGCACAATGCACTGTTCAAACGACCAAAAACGAATACCACAAACCGAGCATATAAAAAAAATGGATTCCCCCGATAAAATCGACCATAAAAAAAAATCTGTATAATCCGATCTGGAATGTCAGATCGCCGGAACCGTCCGCGCTAGACATTCGAGAAGAGGATTTCGCTTTTCGTCACGAGGGCTTTCATGAGCGAGTACACATTTTACGAGGAATAAGCCTCGGCACGCGTTCCACATCGCAGTGACTATAAAAATTGAAATAAAAGAGACGAGAAACACGGGTAAATGGGGAGTTTACTCTAAACTCTGTTATTGCGTTAAGACGTAACAATTCGGAGATTTCATGGACCACCCGGTGCCCAAAAAAATTCTCGTAACTGGTTTTTGGGTTCTCTCTCGCTACGCGCTATAATAAATAACCGTCTGTTCCACCCACGCTTGGGAGAGTCCATAACAGCGTTACTATCCTTTACTCTCCCCCCCCCCTCCCCACCACTCCCCATCGCCATACACCACTATGTTTTTATGGAGAACCCGTGAACGGAGGTGGGTTATAATCGTGGAGGATTGGAGTAAGAGAAGGGCGTTTGATGATGGGCGCGCGCGTCCTGACGGTGGGGCTGTGGAAGAGAGGATCGCTTAATACACGCACGGGAGTGGCTCTCATCGTGAAAGGGTCTCTTTCTCCTGTATGCTGTGCTCTCTGATGCGGTGAGCAAGCATAACGTTGTGACGACGGCCCCTTTGCCCCACCGTCCGCACACTCCACTTTGCTGCCCCGCACAGAACAGCCGTACATCCTTAAAATAATAAGGGGTTCGCCGAGTGTCTCTCTCGTAAAATTAGGCTCAATGAAACACAGATTTCGGTGTAGTCTGAAACGACGAAAACTTTATCGTCGAGAGTACGGTTTGCGCGCGAGTGTCTGGTGGCAAAATTTACTCGCATCGTGGGGAATTGAATATTGTTTGAATATCGGATGCTGAATGGACCAATTGTCGATAAATGTTGAAAACCAAAAAATCCGATTTTCTACAGATGTGAACAACTATCTTGCAATGATTATTCGAAGGGCCTCGTCGGATTTTTACCACCTTTCGTGGGATTAATATTGAGGCAAGTGCGTTCTTCTTTTATGCCAGTTTTCTTTTTTGTTTCTAGGGTGTGATAAGAATTTTCCTTCTATGGTTCACGATTATTCCTGATAATTTTTATTTCGCGCTATCAATTAATATACTTCAAGTCCCTGCAACAATTTGTCTACCCCACTTCAGTGACCCCATTTCGCGACAGAACGACCAAATTCAGCAACTGGCAAAACTTTGGGTCTCCGAGGGTACAAATCAAGAAAACCCTTGGAAAAATTTCCATAACAATTCTGTGGTTACTAAAACTGTAATACTCATTTAATTCTCCACCTCCCACCAGCCACGCAAGTTCAAGCTTCCCGGGCGACTCGTGTCATAGAGACGGAGCGGACAATAGATTTATACTTTGTATATGAATATGCATATAGGAAGTTAAGAAAGAAACTGTCGGTGAAAAGCCCGTCGGAGGTCCACGCCCGGGGTCGGCGAGGTCCGCACGGAGCGGAATACAAAGCCTCGTTAAATCGGTACAATAATAGGAATAATAACAATGATAAGGGGAATAAAGAGGCACTGTGAATAAGAATATTCAGATGAATAATAAAGGCACGAGGTAAGGACGCGATGCGCGGCGACGGAGAGCCGACTTCGTGCCCGGTCGATCCGACCGCATGCACGCACGAGCTGCACGGTCTTCCCGGTTCGGATGCTGGGGATCTCGCCGTGACAGGGTCAGTTGGGACCGCACGTAGGTGCTCCATGTTACAACTGACCCCGGTCTCCCCTGCGCCTACCGACATCGAAGCTCCCAGGCTCCGAGGCCGACACGATAGACCTACACCTACTGGCGCAACCGGCGTTCGAGAGTAGCCCCGAAGAGAACATTGTGTCGGGGCTTGAGTTTGTTATCCACGTGGGACGAGATTGCTTGTCCGAGTCTCGTCCACCTCTCCTCCTACACTCGTTGCAGGCGAAAGCCCTCTCGCTCCTCCGCACCTATGAGCCCGAACGAGTGCTCCAAACTACTATTTACCCGACCTGGGAAACTAGAAAATTTTCTGCACGGAATTGCACGGGTTCTCGATTTTCGTGTGTGTAGCGAAAAAGTTTTAACAATCTCGTTGGAGTGGAGTTTGTTGTAAAGTCCCTTCGGGTGTAACAATGCTCGACGGAAATGTTCTGACGATTATTATTATTTTTTTTCTATTGACGAATTCGCCAGTTGACAAGCAACTTTTTTATTTCTACGCTGAAAAACAAAGAACAGGTATGATTTCTCTAGGTGCGAATTTTCAATCCATCGCCATGGGTTGATAGGATATCGGCAAAACGATTGGAGGGTCTCTAAGAATGTCTAGGCAATGATCCCGGACGGTGTACACTGTCTGTCATTGATGCCTGGCTTTTTTTTGATACGTTCCAGCAAGCCGGATGTCTTGGTGGATGTCTTGGTGGATGTCTTGGTGGATAACTTGGTGGATGTCTTGGTGGATGTCTTGGTGGATCTCTTGGTGGATCTCTTGGTGGATCTCTTGGTGGATCTCTTGGTGGATCTCTTGGTGGATCTCTTGGTGGATCTCTTGGTGGATCTCTTGGTGGATCTCTTGGTGGATCTCTTGGTGGATCTCTTGGTGGATCTCTTGGTGGATCTCTTGGTGGATCTCTTGGTGGATCTCTTGGTGAATCTCTTGGTGAATCTCTTGGTGAATCTCTTGGTGAATCTCTTGGTGAATCTCTTGGTGGATCTCTTGGTGGACCTCTTGGTGGATTTCTTGGTGGATCTCTTGGTGGATGTCTGGTTTTATATCTTAGATCCCGTTAAGACATCGAGCACGTTATTCAGCAAGATAAAAAAACCAGAAAAACCAGGTATCAATGACGGGCAGTGGACTTGCTTAACGATTGCTATAAGAATCTTGAAATAATTCCTATGCATTTCTCTTCACGTGCAGGATTGCCCGCAGCTGCCGATGACCGCCTGAGCGGTGCCGGTTGTGTTAGTGTTTTCATTGTTATGGTTATGGCAATCAAGCCATTGCGGAAGATCACGTCGGGGGTAGCGGATAGGAAGCTGCGAATGATGCAAGGATGAAGCAGAGTTTACGGCACGAGCGGCGACCGCGTGGGATGGGATTGCGCGGTCACTCGCCTTCGTCCAGCTGCGAAATGGAATTGTCGGCTTCGAACTATCTGCATGCGAGGATAATAATTCGTTTAAATTTTCTATAGAGCTCCTTGCAGCTCGCATACGACCGGAGATGGGATTTGTTGGACGCGAATAAATGTTCTACATTCACGCCAATACAAGGCTACTGGACGTTCCGGTAAGTTACAGAGATTGCTCCTCTTCGCAATCTTCACGCAGTTCCAGTGACAGCAAAATACGATAAAAATAAAATATTTTTTTAAAAATTGTAAATGGACCTTAACACGCAGTTTTGCATGATGGCTCGGGATAAAAATATAATTGCGAGGATATTTTTTTCTTAAATAAAAATAAATAAATAATTTAAATTAATCTTATTTTATTTAAACAAATGAGGCTTGAATGAAAAAATATTCTAATTTGCTAATTCCATGATAAATAACCGTGTTGTAATCGGACTTGTCAAGTTCTATGTAAAAGGCCGTCAACTGGATGAATTTCGAGCAAACTATTCTGCTCGGTCAGAACCGATCGATGCAAGCTCTATTTTCAATTACTGGAAGCACCGCGAGAACCGACCGGCGAACGAAGCTTGATTACGTCCGATTCCCGCTTACTCCGAATTCCGATGCTCGGCGATAAATTATACGCTATTCATCATCATACCCGGTACGAGTAATTACCAAATCGGCGCGCAGCCCATGAAAATCGACGGTGAAAATACATAAACGGGCACGCTTCCCGTCCCAACCGGCATTAATGATACACCTTCGCCCATGTATGGTTGCAACGCGAGTAGGTACAGTTACGACAAAATACATTACATCAACCTCGTGGGTAGATACATTGGCCTCTATGCACCGCTCATTGCTCTCTGTCGATATAAACTGCGAGCCGATACGAAGAACTCAATGATCGTACGAAGAAACGTACTGAAAGGGGGAAAATTAGACACTGACAAAAAACATAGAAGAAAATATTTCGCGATAATAAACTCCACAGTATCCAATTCCCCAATTTCCACTTCTTCCCATTTTTTCCCATTTTTTCAAATTTTTCCGGGTATCGCCAATACTTGCCAATTTTTTCCAATTTTTCAATTTATTACCTGCCAATTTTTTCCAATTTTTCTGTTTATTCCCTTCAATTTTTTTCCAATTTTTCAGTGTATTACCTACCATTCTTTTTTCCAATTTTTCAATGTATGTCGTGCCAATAACGGCGACTACGTAGAATTAGCGAAACCAAAGGCCGAAGCAAAGTCGACACGAGGAACTTGCTGGGGGACCGAAGTCGGGCCAATCCCCGTACTCTCCTCTTTCGCATACAATTATATCTCGTTCGTGCATAAATTATTGTACGATCGTGTAAGCTCTCCCGCTCGCTCTCTCCACAAAGCGTGCAATCCCCCCACCGCGTTATGTCACACGCGGCGAGAAGTAGAGGCGTCGCGGTGCAGTCGCAAAAAAAAAAAAAAAAGAAAAAGAAAAAAAGCAAGTCTGAAAGTCCATGACTGGAGTTGTCGGAGTGTACAGATTGCACTCCACACGAAGTGCGGCGGGTTTGGAGGCTTCGTGTGTAACGCTGCAGCCTCTCGCGGTTGCATGTGAGGCTGAACAACGTTGAACCGTACCGTATACGGCTGAAAGTCCGAGTACAAGAGACAGGCATTCGACGGGTATGTGCGTACACGCTTGCGGTGTATCGCACGCGGATGCACTTACGAGCCCGGGCTGTACAGTTGACGCACGTATGTGCGTGTAACTAACAGCGTTGACAAAGCTAGCGTAATTTGCGTACGGGCTATATTACGTACGAGGCCCGATAAATAACGGCTATTAAATAATTCAACGTAAATCTCCATTACACAACGAGACGTGCGAGACGTACTTGTGCGTGTACTTAGGGGAGGTTGGACGGAAAGTAATTAGTTCTACCGGCCAACAAACAGCCCGCGTTGAATGTGCAGAAGGCGATTTGGGTGGGTCGACGAATCAGTTAAATGCCAAACGATAATTGGGCGGGCTGAAAGATGTTTTGGCTGATAATTAATTTGTTGAGGAAAATGATAATTAATTTAATGTGCAAAAGGCGGTCCGTTCGGATGGGTCGATGAGTCGGTCGAATGTCAAACGATTAATTGGGCGGGCTGAAAGATGTTTTGGCTGATAATTAATTTGTTGAGGAAAATGATAATTAATTTAATATGCAAAAGGCGGTCCATTCGGATGGGTCGACGAGTCGGTCGAATGCCAAACGATTAATTGGGCGGGCTGAAAGATGTTTTGGCTAATAATTAATTTGTTGAGCAAAATTATAATTAATTTAATGTGCAAAAAGCGATCCATTTCGGGTGGATCGGCGAATCGGTCGAGTGCCAAACAATTACCGGAGTAGAAATCAGGCCTTATCAGGACTTGTCATACCTTATCAGGACCCAATGTAACGCTGGAAAATGTCGACTCGGGTAATTGGGCGGATTGAAAGATGTTTTGGCTGATCATTAATTTGTTGTTGACAACTAATTAATTTGTTGCTGACAACTAATTAATTTGTCGTGACAAATCTTTAGATTCAAGCCATTAATTTGTTGGCCTTGACGAGTCATCGAATCTAAGCTTCTTCCATCGAAAGGCACATTGAGAGAAGGATCTGATAGAAACCACCATAAATCTGGTAAAAACCGACAGAACTTTCAGGTACGTGGGAACTTCAACGACATACTGGCAAACATTTCCATCAAACTTAACACATTCTACTAGAAAATATGGTAATTTTCGCTATCGCAGATGTTGCCCGAATACTCGTAATTTTTGCTAGAACGTGAGTTTTTCCGACTAGAAAATATAGTAATAGTAATCCGTAGATTACATCGGCATATGTCAATTTTTATTTTCCATACATAAAAAAATTTGGTCAACGAAATTCTCAGTTTTTATTCACGGAGTTCTCAGTACATTAATTGAATTTCGAATTCTCCATGTTAAAATTTAATATCCAAATTTGTACAAGCAGCCACATACGCAAAATGTTGCCAACCCCCTTCTGGAAAAAAATTACCATATGGGTTGGATAAAAATTCCTATGGCTCGTGTGAAAATTTCACATATATCGCTAGTAGTGGCTCTGGTGTACCTCGTCGAAATACGACATATGACTCGGTAGTTTTTCCGAGTTCCGTCTCTCGGTGCGCGAGACACGCGATAAGCTCGTCGGCTGGGAAAAAATGTACGCTCTTTACGCCGAAGAGCGAACGAGCATTTATGATCGGACCTGTACAAATGTACACCGGAGAGATGTAGAGGCGGGCTTTCACGTGCCGCAGATTCAATCCGAGGCGGTGTACGAGCGAGGCACAAAGTATACATATACAGCGTATAGGCCGGGTCGGCGAGCTTAGAGAGGAGAGTTCGCGGTTTGCGCATTATGCATGCGTATGCGCGCGTGGATCGGTACGGAGGGAGTTACGGAATACGTTTTAGGAGCGCAAGATAACCGAGAGGCGGGCAAGGCTCTACTACGGCGGTGCATTAATTCAACGTACGTACGCGTATTTACGCGCTCGGTATTCCCTCGCGCGTGCATACAGCGCACTCGGGTAGATACAAACGCAAGAGGTCGGACAAAAGAGAACGTACGCCGTTTCGTTCCATCCCGCGTTATGCACTCGAGTTCACTGCCGAGGCGACCGGTTTATATTTTCTTTTTTTTTTCGTAATTATTTTCGAGATTTTAATTTTTCGGTCTCAAAAGTCCTGCCGTTCGCCGACCAAACCGGCAAACCGCAGGTTAGTAAACGGGATTCTGTTTTTTCAGGGTTTTTTTGATTTTTTTTTATTTATTTATTTTTTTTTTCTTGTTGTCGTCGTGCCGAGTTCCCAAAGTCGCAGAGTTTGGATTTCCGAAGTACGCACTTGGTATGCGTCTGGCGTATTCAATGCAATGGGAAGTCTCTTGCTTCTTGGGGATTTTTTTTTTATGCCAACGCTGCGCCAACGTCGCCCTGTGGCTCACCGAATTTCTTCTTTCTTTTTCGCCTTTTTTTTGTGTAACATAATCACCGAAGTGCGGAAATATGAAAAGGATTTCTCGACGCCGAGAGCAACTGCGTTCTGCTCAGTTTGGTTTTTTTTTTTTTTTTTTTTTTTTTTATTATGTAAAACTCGAGTACGGTTGGCGCATGGCAATGGGTTTAGTAGATTTTTTGTTGCCTCGTTGTCCGCACCCGTGCGATTTTATTTTACGGACCGTATTCATACCCTGCTTTAACGCGACTCTAGCGCTAGTCACTCGATGCGAAAGCTGCAGGGATTAAGCGACGCTAAGTTCAGAGACAAGTCATGAATAAGCACCGATGTTTTTATCCGCATGCGTACAATTTTTTTTTTTTTGTCACGTAAATTTTTTATGAAAAAAAAGGGAAAAATGCATTGTATTTAAAATTGCGATTGTAGCAAAAATTCTAGTCATTGGTCGTTCATTCGTTAAATTTTCTATGCAATTACGATAAATACACCGCAAATTGGAAACTGCGGACAAATAATTGTTTGTCTTTTTTTTCGTATCCGACGACGTGAATCGATGAGAGAAATCGAGAGATGATAGGGAATTTTTTTCTTTTTTTTTCGAATCGTGTCTCGTCGATTAACAATGCGCCATTGACGTTTCGAGGAATGCGTCGGTTGTAAAGCGTTCTTCGGTCCCAGCGGGGCCAGAGTTGTCGCGAGTTTCGCCCGGTCCCGCTCGGCCTTTTATCGTACGGCTCGTTAATTTTTCTAGCGGCACTCGACGAACCCCTCGGGGACTCGCGAGAATTGCAAAAAATATTGTTTCGAGTGTGCTGGCACGAGTGCCGAGGCAAATGCGCGAGGCAAAAGCAGTCAATCACGGGGCAATACTGCGATGCTTCGAGCGACTCTCGCATTCGACATCCGAGTTCCACGTCGAAATGCGTCCGAGCTGCACTAGAGAAACATCGATAATTGATCCGCAAAATTAATTCCGTTCGACAATGAAACTGTAATAATTTTATCGTTCCACTTAAGGTCGTTTTTAATCCAGAAAATATCAATTCTTTAATTTTTAGCCCCTGTCAATAAACTATTTTTATGTCTCAAAAAACGAAAGCAAGTCCCATTAATTCTCCCTTGCTTTTTCACCAATCCTGTATAAACTTTTTCTCATTAATTCGCGCGTGATTACGTCCCAATTGCTCTACGACCCAAACCACTAAAATCTCATTCGCTCGGAGATATAAACAGAACGCAGATAGTTTCTTATTATTCAACAGATTTAATATTTTTTTAACAAAAAAAGTCCTCGTTATTTGAATCTTTTATGTACCATCCTGCAAAAAGAAGAGTTCCATTTAACATCGTTTTTTAACTCTTTAACTATACCTATAAATTCTTTAATTTTAAGCCGATGTCAATAAACAATTTTTGTGTCTCAAAAAACGAAAGCGCGTCTCATTAAAATTCTCCCTTGTTTTCACCAATCCTGCATATTTTTCTCATTAACTCACGCGTGAATGCGTCCAAGTTGATCTACGAAAGGATACAGTAAAATCTCATTCACTCGGCGATAAAAATATTACGCAAGATTGCTTCTTATTATTAAACAAATGAAATGTTTTTTTTTTTTTTAACAAAAATAAAGATTCCTCCTCATTTGAGTCTTTTATGTACGATCTCGCGAAATGAAGAGGAAATAATATTCTTCGCAACTGGACAATGCCGTGGGCGGTTTATGCGGAAGAATCTCAAAGCGTTGCGTAATCTCATTTGTACGATAAACCGTGAAGGAGAGCTTGGCACAATAATTATACGTAATGGGGCGTATCCACGGAACTGCGGTAAAGCAGTGTATTATCCGAGAAGATGAGAGACACGCGGGGCAGAGAGAGAGAGAGGCCTGAAGCCGGTGGAAAATTCGCTGCAGAACGGGTTTATTAACCGTGGTCGGGTCGGTTTGCCGAAAGATCGTGCTTCGGAACTTTATAGCAACAGCAGCTTTATATCCTCGTGCAGGATGCAAGAGAAGAAATAAACTATGCGGGCAATGGCTCACCGCGTGTCTCGCTTCGCAACTTCCTTCACTAAACTTTCTCGGAAAATTATAACGATTTATACACATTTCGTACCCTCCAAACATCGACCCGCGAACTCCTCTGCGTATTGCCGTTACATCGCAGCGTTGACGTCGAGCTTCCGAGTGCTGCACGACACTGCCCAGAAGTTTTCGCCATGCAACTCGAAATTATCTTTCCTGGTAAAAAAAATGTCCGCCCCATCGAAATCGCCGAGAAACACGCGTGTTTGCATCTGCATCTAAAAAAAACTGCCGACTGGAAAAAAAGTTTTTAAAAAATCAACAGGAAAGTGCGAAATAACAAATAATTTGCATATCTTAGTCGCGAGATTTCCATATATTTTAATGACGAGGAAATCTCCCGACTACGATATGCGAATTTTTTTGTTATTTCAAATTTTTCTGTTGATTTTTTTCTTTTCAACTTCGTCTTTTCGGTCGGGAATTTTTTAACTTTTATAAAATTATTTTTATTTAATTATTTTTAAAGTACATGCCCCACGATGAATACGATCTTGTGATAGGTTGTGGTATTCTCTCTGGCGACATTCTCATTGGTTAATTCGAGTGACACCGCGAACTGTGGTGTGGTGTGTTGTGGTTTATGTAACTGCTGTTTATCTGCGTAAGTTTTCACTTTAGTTTAAAAATATATTGCCATAAATAAAGATCAACGCGTCTTCAAATAATATAGCAATTTGAGTATGGACTAGGCCGATTAGCGTGTAAATCAATGATATATGAACCGGGTCAGTCGATATTTTACCCTACATTTAATATCAGATAATATTGAACGATATAAAAAAACGAATTTTATGTGTAATCGCGAATAATTTTTCTTTTTCGATTTTTTTTTATTTCCATGCGGATATACCTCTCGTCCCCGGAGAGATATTTATCCGTCGTGTGATATCTGAAACTGAACGTTACGCTATTTATATGCTGTCAAAGTGGCAGAGATATTGGAACGAGTTAGTTAACCCTCATCATTTATAAATTATTACATTTTTGCCAATTTTCTTTTTATTTCGGATATATTTTTAAATATATTTGTGCAAATATGTGCCTTCAAATAATGTAGCAATTTCAGAATCAATGATATATGGACCGGGTCATATTCACTACCTTTACCCTACCTTTAATATCAAATAATATTAAACGATATAAAAACCCTGAATTTTATGTGTAATCGCGAATAATTTTTTTTTCAAATTTCTTTGACTTCCGTGGGGATGCATCGCTCATCCCCGGAGAGATATTTATCCGCCGTGTGATATCCGAAGCCGAACGGCTACGCCATTTACTTGCTGTCAAAGTGGCCGACAGATGGAACGAATTCGTTAACCGTGATAACTCATAAATTATTACATTTTTGTCAATTTTCTTTTTATTTCGGACATTTTTTAAAATATATTTGTGTAAATATGTGCCTTCAAATAATGTAGCAATTTCAGAATCAATGATATACAGACGGGACCATATTGACCACTTTTAACCCTATCTTTAATATAAAATAATATTAAACGATATAAAGAAAACGAATTTTATATGCCAATTCGAATCATTTTTTTTTTTTTTTTTCTCAAATTTCTTTGATTTCCGTGGGGATGCACCGCTCATCCCCGGAGAGATATTTATCCGCCGTGTGATATCCAAAGCCGAAGCCGAACGGCTACGCTATTTACGTGCTGCCGAAGGGGCCGGGAGATGGAACGAGTTCGTTAACCGTGGTCATGTCGGTTAGCCGCAAGCTACCGCGCTTACGGAACGTCGAGAAGTATATACGCCACAGGAAATCGACGAAAGACAGATGTTCACCACCTTTCTCGCAGTCGCGATGCTTCCTTCGTCGCGGTTGTCGTTCGTTTCGTATTTCACCGAGAGTTCTCTCGCCCCTCCCCTCCTTCCCCGCCCCCCTCTCCTCTACATTGGCTATTTACCATTGTTTCGTTTCAATCGCAAAAGCCCGATTAATCGATCGTTCGAAGCCTCGAATAACGACTCCGTTCAGAGTGGTTGGCTAATTTCTTTTTAAACCGATCGAAGATTCGTCGCTTCAATTTTTTTGTTTCCTGAAATTAAACTCTTATAGCTTTATTTAAAAAGTAATTTTGTTCTTTCTGAAATAAAATTCTTGGAGCTTTATTTAAAAAATAATTTTTTCTTTCTGAAATAAAATTCTTATAGCTTTATTTCAGAAGGAACAAAAAAGATTGTTGTTATAACTTGACGCGGATGTTAGGTATATTTTCCAGAGAGACAATTGGGTACTTAAACGTTTTAGTTTTTCGGTAAAAAGAAACAAAAAAAACACAAAGAAAAAAAGCTCATGATGATAAAAGTTGACGACAGAGGATCGCCGACGAAATATCGTGGTCGACAAAATGAGCGATCGTCCTCTTGATTATAACTCGAATAACTTCATTAATTAGTGAGAAGCCCGAAGCCACCCCGCCCCCCCCCCCCCTGCTGCCGCTTTGCGGAGAGCTGACTCGATAATTCTCCCTCATCTTCTCCTCTGTCCTTCGGCTTGTCCCTTGTCTCCGGCGATTCGATCCTCCGAGCCTCTCCTATACATATATTCGCTCGCCGAAGGAATGTGCCACTCGATATCTCGGAGGCGTAAACGCATCGAAGTTCACCATCGTTGCGGCTCTCGCACCCCCGGCGACTTCCGGTCGTGTCGGAATTTTCTCATTACTATGTCCAGTCTCGATATTCTCCCTCTCTATACACACATATATATATATACACGATATACGGGATATATATACACGATATACGCGATATAAGGGAGAGCGGGGCAAAATGGGACAGTGGGGGCAAAACGGGATAATGGATCAAAACGCGATTTTCTAATAATTTTTGGATGATGGCGGTGGTGGTAAGTGGGACAAAACGGTATCGAAAATCCCGACAAAATGGGGCATGCAAACATTATTGGAAAATTGAGTTTTGCCCCACTGTCCCATTTTGCCCCACTCTCCCCTATATACACGATATATATACGATATATATCGTTGTCGACTGCACGACTGAGTCATGGGTAACTTCAATCCTTTGACGAACAATTCACTGTTAAGACGATGTAAGACCGCCTGCCCTTTTAATGATAAATGAAAACTGCAATACAATTTTGTCAAGGCTGCCAAACGTTTTTGAGTGGAATCGTGGTTGAGCTGACTTTAGTTAACGATTAAGGTCAGTTCGACCGTCGGATAAAGACACTGATAACTCGCGTTTTGTTAAAAATGTTGAACAGCCTTGAAGAAAATAGATCACAGTTTTTGTTACCGACTGAGTCAGTTTTTCACGTCACATTAAAAATCCTCATTGCAATGATCGAATTTGCTTTCGTAAACCCTATCTCGTGTACAAATCTATGATCGCGCTCAAGCACCAACTTAGGTTTAAGTTCGCACTTGAGTTCGAAAAAAAAATTAATCGGCACCTGACAAATGCCTAATTGAACGTTAAATTTTATGATCCCTCGACGCGAAATTAGTATTTATCGGCGGCAATAACAGAGGACAAAGATGAATTTAATCTCGAAATTTCCGCAACTAATGAAAACTCAAGGGAGCTCCGTGGAAGATAAAAACTTATTATTGTTGACTATCTGAAATCTCGAATTGGTCGTTCGGATAGCGATTATGCAATCTCGCGGTAACGATGATTGGTGTACGGAGAAGTGTAATACCGTTTTCAGGCGAATTTTATCGACCGTTACGGAATTCCTTCATTAGTGGGAAGTCGACTGAGCACTGGGTGGTACCGCCCTCCGGCAGCGATGCCCGAGTGCATATACCCCGACGAAAGCTCGTTCGTGTAATACGAAGGCACACTGAAAGTATGTCATTACGTCCACGCGATGAGGCGTGCCTGCGCCCTAACCGAACTATGATTTTATTTCTTCTTACTTGGAAATACTTTGGAGAATAAATTTTTTGTAATTTTTTTTTTCTTTTTTTTCCTATTAAAAAGAACCAAAAGAGAAGAAGAAATATAATAAAAAGACCGAGTACAATCTAATGCCCGCAATCAGTCGCGAGTCGTGCATGCGCACGCGAGAAACGTTGTACATTTCTTCCATCTCTTCATCTTCCGTGTGCAGATGAATGGACATTTTTTTGAATGTGAATATAAAATAAAATTGCATATTTTCGATGCTGCTATTCATTTTTTTTTATATGTCGCGAGTTGAGTTTATATGTTGACGATCGATATAAGATCGATCGTCGTGTAAAAGAGTCTGGACTGCACCCAGAAAAACAATTTATTTTACGGCCACCGTTTATTTGGTTTAAGTAAAATATTTATTTGATTTAAATAAATATTTATTTCATTTAAGTAACTATTTACTTAATTTAAATAAATCAAATAAATATTTTACTTAAACCAAATAAACATTGGCCGTAAAATAATTTTTTTTCTGGGTGCGACACGTCTGAACGAACAGAGTGTGACAGTTCGTGATCGAGATATTTGCCCGTGATTATAATTAATAATATCCGCCCCAAACTAAATACGCGCATTATTCATTCGTTCGGTCGTTACAATATTAAACAAAAAATCGCGTATTTCCGATGCAGCTATTATTAATTTTTTTAAAATTATATGTGAACACGGCTAATAGTCAAAAAGTTGCGGGCACCGGAACTTGCGGAATCGAAAGAGTTCAGGCCAGTTGTACTGTTCGTGGTTTCGCCGTACATAGGCTTATTCCAAGATCGACCGCAGGTATATCGAGTAGGCGGGGGCGCACACGATGATGATATATGTGCAGCATCGTCGAGACACCTACATCCGCGACGGTACAGAATGGAAGTGACCGAGAGAGGCACGTGGGCAAACGTGAAATCGTCGTGGCTCGCACAACGTTATGTGGAAAGGGCGGAGGAGGCCGGAACGACGAACTCGCTATCCTTAAGGCTACAGCGAAAGTCCCAACAACTAACTGCGACTGTTTTGCATCAACAGCTCGAGAAACTTTATAAAGCGCGAGAATTTTTTTTTTCATATCGCATTGATCTGCTCGATCTGAAAATGATCATCAATGTTTTCAATTAAAAATCCACAAGCTATAAGCAAATTATATTAAATCGTATATAATTATATTGTACTAAAAATAAAAATTTTTATAAGGTAACAATTATAGCAATATTATTATTATATTGTTAACATTTATATATATAGTTAATATATAGTAACTATATATATAATTTATATATATAGTTAATATATAGTAACTATATATATAATTTATATATATAACAGTTATATATATAGTAACATTTATAATATGTATATTTTTTGTTCATGCGCCATATTACGTACAGCACACAAAAATCAAATTTACTTAACCCCGATAGCTTTTATTCGCGTCATGGGGCTAAACCAGGCAAAAAAAATCGAATAAAAATAATATTGCAAAGAAAATGGCAGTTTCGCGCGAGTTTCTCGGAAAAGCTTCGGTAGCGCGTCGGGATCTTGCGTCGGAATTGCGTCGTGGTCTAAAAAATTCAAAAGCCTCGTATTACCGGTGGCTAGATCGAATGCAATTCAAAGCAAGCGAGCAGGTTGGTTGGTGCATGCACCCGGTGATAAAACTTTTTTTTCGTGGTCCCTCTTTTTTTGGGTTTGGTTTTTAGGGCTTATTTTTTTTGTGGTCCCTCCTTTTTTGTGTTTGGTTTTTTTTGTGGTGCCTCCTTCTTTGGGTATGGGTTTTTTTCGTGGTCCCTCTTTTTTTGGGTTTGGTTTTTAGCTCTTGTTTTTTTCATGTCGCTCTTTCTTTATCAGTTTTGGTTCTTTTTTTTGCGTCTCCCTTATGGGAATTAAAAAAAAGGCCCCCTCCCCCTCGCCCTTCCACCCCTTCTCCCCCCTCCTTACCCCCTCGCCCTCGTCATAGATTCACCCCTCTTAACCCGTTCACCCCCTGCCCCCTCGCCCCTTCATACCTTCACCCCCCCTTCCCCCTCTCCCCCTTCATACATTCACCCCTCTCAACCCGTTCACCCCCCCCCCCCCCCTCCCCGCCCCGTCATACCTTCACCCCCTCTTAACCCCCCCCCCCCCGCCCCTTTTCTGTGGTTCCTCCTTTTTTGGGAATCCGCGATAGGTGTGCGAACGGGTTCGTTCGAGGGCCCAGAAAGCAGCAATAGCAGCGCGGCTGCTGTGTTTGCACGTTGCATTCCATCGCGCGGGCTTTCAACACCTCTCTTCCCGTTCCGTCTCGTGTCGTCGTGCATGTCCTCCTCGTACAGCCGTTCTGGCTCTACGCGCCCCTGCAAAGGCCCGGGAAGATCGATAAACGCAACCAGGAGGTGAAACGCCCGTGTCGCACTCAGCTCGCTGCAGCGCACACACTTTTCCTTTTCCCGCGGCCCTTTTATTTTCTTCCTCGATGAAAAGACTCGGGTGAGAAAAATTGTTTTTCTCCGACGTAGGAGGAACGAATGATACTTCTTGGTAGAGGTGGCGAAGTAAGGAACAAACAATGTCGAGAGGAAAAAATCGGCGGGGAGAAAAATGTTGACGTAGGTTTGATAAATTATTCGAAATTGCGATATATCGCCTGACGAAAAACTTTTCTTTTTTTACGTTTAATTTTCTTAACAAGGCGTGAAAATCGAAATTTTCACAAAACTTCCTCATCCCATCTACTTTTTTGTACAAAGCTTCTATGAACATCATCTTGGGTGATTATTTGGCTTCCTCGTGGAGGAAGTTTGCTGGTAAAGAAAATAATCGCCTTTAGATTTTTCAATTTTTATAATATTTTGCGAAATATCGTTTTGAGAAATTCATTAGTTTTTGGCCAAACATTTTTTCTATGAAAAACGAAGATTGTGAGGGTTACATATTACGTTTTTCCAAGTTCTCCGTCGCGCTAGATTCGAAAAAGCACTAATTTTCGCAATATTCACTCAATATTTCATACGAAAACTAGCGTTAGAAATAAAATAATAATTTTGCGTAAAATTCTCTCGAGTTCACGCACGCACGCGAACACGCAGACATCCAGACATCCAGAAATATGATTTTTCGATACTTTAGAACATTCTGAACACGTTGTCATTAAAATCCCGAAAAAAACCAAAAAAAAATCATGAAAACGAAGCTTCCTCTATGAAGAAGCATTTAAAAATAAATCCGGATTTTCGTCGCGCCATATTTTTTTCGGGTATGTATTTAATTTATTTAATTTATTTATTTTGTTTCGTTGATTTTTTGTTTCTATATTCTTTAGGAGTTGAGAATAATGCAGTATGATAGGAATTTATTTTTTGTATTTTGAAATTATTTTTGGGCCCGAGGTCAGACGTCCGTGAGAAAGAAGGATTTATACGAAATTGCAAAGACGCGATAAATCGCCGCGCCAGGAGGGGTAAGATCGTCACGACAGCGACTTAAGCCTGTAAAATGACGCTCGGTTAATCTCTACAGCCGGTCGGGTCGCCGGTGGGACTGCGGAGTGAAAACGATAAAGCACGAATCCCTTCGGCGTCGACGAACTCCTTTAATTGCAACGCCAACGCCGAGCCGATGGTTTAACGCGGCTACGAGTGCGACGATGCGAAGTTTCGAAGTTTTCATTTCGCGGAAAACTCCTCGAGGTTTTGTACAACCGCCGGGCGTTTCTCGACTTAATCCAATTTCTTTGTCGCCGTCCGTCTCTCACTGAGCGAGGAGGGTAAAAAAAGCTCTCCCAAGTTTCGCGCGCTCAATGAAACGGATGTCGCACTTTGAGGAAAAGGTCCCGGCCGAGCGTTCGCCTCGCGGGTAAAGGAATTAAATGGAAAAAAAGGAAGAAAAAAGAACAACACAGCATCAAACTAGCATAATAGCTCAATGGGGTGAATACTCGGGAAGCAATTGTAAGCAATTAAGAAAATTAAGTCAATTCACTCCGGTGAAAATGAACACACAAAATCTTTTGGCGGATCAGATGGGCTGTCGCGTGTGCAAGAAAAGTGATAAAATTTTACTGATTATAATCCTTAGAAAAATTCCACGAAAACTTATCATCAAGAAAATTGGTGAAAAATTATCTCTGCGAGTTAATAAAAACAAATTCTAAGTGAACACATTCGTTAGTTTAAACATCATTAAAAAAAACATATCGACTTCAAAAGCGGATAGAATTCTTTAAATGCTCCTTATTCCCGCTTACATTTGTAAGATTTCTTTAATTGTTCTTTATTCTCGCTTATATTTGTAAGATTTCTTTAATTGTTCTTTATTCCCGCTTATATTTGTAAGATTTTTTAAATTGTTCTTTATTCTCGCTTATATTTGTAATATTTCTTTAATTGTTCTTTATTCTCGCTTATATTTGTAAGATTTCTTTAATCGTTCTTTATTCCCGCTTATATTTGTAAGATTTCTTTAATCGTTCTTTATTCCCGCTTATATTTGTAAGATTTCTTTAAATGCTCTTTATTCCCGCTTATATTTGTAAGATTTCTTTAATTGTTCTTTATTCTCGCTTATATTTGTAAGATTTCTTTAATTGTTCTTTATTCCCGTTTATATTTGTAAGATTTCTTTAAATGCGTTTTATTCTTGCTTATATCTGTCGGGTGTAAACGGAAATGGAGTTAACAGTAATAACAAAATAAATAAATTAATAAATAAAAGCTGTCTCGTTAGGTCGGTTATTGCAACGCAATTATTTATCAATCGATAATGCCCTGGTTTGCTCTGCCTCCTACCTGAGTTCAATCGTTTCGTATACTCATAAGCGAGGAGCCATTCACGCGTGGGCAGCGTACGTGCACCAGTTCCGCCCATGCATCGGAAAGCCGCTTCGTTCGGTCGCGCGCTTCTATATGATAAGATACTCGACCGGGGGGGATAAGCAATGCGACTGACACGCAGTTTGTATTGCGAGATAAGTCGGCTTTACCGATCGAAACGGGGTCAACGACAGCGGCTTTACATCGAATTTCGCGGATAATTAATACGTACAAATCCAACGATAACTGAATAAAATTTACTTTTATACCTACCTGCTGAACTATCTGATTTATTTGATTCGAGGTGTTACGGCGATTTATTATGGCTATGTTATGTAAATTTTTGTACGAAAAAAAAATTAATCAAATTGATTGAAATAAATAAAATGTATTTTCGTACCGGCGAGTTAGACTATTTGATTTATTTCATTCAACGAGTTAGAATTATTTATCACGACTATGTTATATAACTTTTTGTATGAACAAAAATAAATGAAATTGTTTGGTTGAAATAAAATTTATTTTTATAACGATCTACTAGACTATTGGATTTACTTGATATAATGATTTATTATCATCATATTATATGCTTTATTTGGTTCCAATAGTTATTATAGTATTTTAATCGAATGAAATTCGTTAAGAACCGGCCGACCGAACTGTTTGGTGTTTTATACTAAATATATTCAAACGAATATTTGAAAGTAATTTGAATTTTTTAAAATTAGAAATCCGTTCGCCCATGTGCAGCTCCCTTATCGGCACGTCGAAGGTAACGAAGCACGTTCGAGCGATACTGGGTCTAGTGTAAGCAAATACGAGTCTTCACACTCGAAGAAACATCGCCCGATCGTTCGTACTTAATTGCAAGATCGGGATTGACTCGTCAACTCTCGCGTCCGACAGTCCATATAAACGCGCCCTCGGCCACTTTCCAATTGGATATACCCACTGGACTCTATGAAATATGGGCTCTCCTTTCTCACTATTGCCCGCTGTACATGTAGATACACTAGCGTCTATTACACCGCTTGATTATATCTCCCCACGTGTATTACGCCGCTCGATCGCTATGCACTCGAATAATCATTGCCCCGACTTACGGCACAGTCGTTGACACTTTAACCCTTTAACGGTCATCGGCAAAAGAACAAAAGCTCTACTCTCGAAATTATCAATTTCTTTTTTTCAGAAATAAATTCGTACAATTAAATGACCGATCTATACGACAAAAGATCACCGATATGAAATTTCACATGAATAAAATTCAACTGAAAATTAGAATTTCGTGGGAAAATTTATTTCTACTGTTCGGAAAAGGATAAAAAAGATGAGTATAATATACGAGTATATGTACGAAGAAAATCAGTCGTTTAAGCTTTAGTTCTCAATGTCCAATATGATGGGTGTCCGCAATGATCGGCTTTTCCTTAGGCTGACAACGACTGTTCGCTGTGCTATCAATCCTTAGGTAGTGAGGTTAATTTAAAGAATTTGACTGAAAATTAGAATTAAATGCGAACATTTATTTTTACTATCCGGTAAAAGGTTTTAAAAAAATGAGTATGATATACGAATATATATACGGGGAGAAAAAAGTGGTTCGAGCTTTAGTTTTTAATATTCCATATGATGGGTGTCGGAAATGATTGGCGTTTCCTTAGGGTGACAACGACTGGTCCTATCAATCCTTAGGTAGTGAGGTTAATTTAAAGGTCACCGATTTCAAATTTCAAATTTGACAGAATTTGACTGAAAATTAGAAATTAGTGCAAACATTTATTTTTACTATCCGGTAAAAGGTTTAAAAAAAATGAGTATAATATACGAATATATATACGGGGAGGGAAAAGTGGTTCGAGCTTTAGTTCTCAATATTCTATATGATGGGTGTCCGGAATGATTGGCGTTTCCTTAGGGTGACAATGACTGGACGCTGTGCTATCAATCCTTAGGTAGTGAGGTTATCGTCGCGGTATGCTAATTCATATCTGCGCCGGGTTTCCCGCTCGCGAATGCGCTCAAACTGCAAGGTGCGTGCGCGTGCAATTATTGTCGAGTCCGTGTGCGTGAAACGATCGGTTGGTGCACGTAGGACACGGCTCCGCAGCTCGGGAAGCGGATTGCATGGCTGTATCTGCCTAGTTCCTTACCCCCGCGTTCCTAATAGCGGGTCGCGCGTTGAAAGTCGCGCCGCGCCTATCGCAATAGCAGTAATCGCTTTAAAACGAAACGCCAACACGCTCCTACGGGAAGTCGATACACCCGATCGACCTTAATAGCATACGCGTGGGATCCGCTCGAATGCTGGAAACATTCCACCTGTTTTTGGTCCGGCCCAACGCGACTCGGACACCTCGCTCGTTGCTGTTCAATAATATTTTTGGAATTAGTAGTGGTGGTAGTGAATTTATTGACAGTGCACAACATGGAACAGTTTTTAATACACAACAAACTTCAAACACATATATGTTGCCAATTCGCCATCGACCGAAGTCCTTCAGCCATTTGGAATTATTATTATTTGAATTATTATTATTTGAATTATTATTATTTGAATTATTATTATTTGCATTATTATTTCACAAATTTTATTTTTTACTATTCGTCTTTCGATAGTTGCTCGTGCGAAACTTCAAAATTATACGGATATTCGTGAGGTAAAAAAAAAAAAAAAAAATTGGCAATTCGACGAAAATGTCTGATTCAAAAGAAAAACTAAAAATCACCGACAGCGGTGGATGCGCGGTTGGCGCACGGCTCCGGTGGTCTCCCAAGTCAAGCACAATCGTTCGCGGTCAGTGCTTGGATGGGTGACCGCTTAGCCGTGCGCTAGCTGGCGCATCGACCGGTGAGCGGGAGGCGCTTTCTTCTGAAACTTAGGTGTTTCTGCACTTTACTCAAGTGCAGAAATACCAGAGGATCAGTAGAATATCGCCAGCTGTACAGACATGGGTTTTCCGCAGTTTCCCTGTGTCCTCGGCGAATGCGGTACAGTTAGGGGGAAGTAAGTCGGCTGCGGACGCACGGAATTAGAGTAGGTTAGCGAAGTGCCGGTAGGAAAGTGTTAGAATAGGTACACGGTTAGGCTAGGGGGGGGGGGGAGCTAAGGTAAAAACCCCTAAGGGGTATACCTGGAACGGAACATTAATAAAAATAATTTAAAAAAAAAAAATCGTCAGAAAATAACGAAGCCTTTCCATCGACAATTTTTTGTCCCGAGTGAAGCTCGATGGCATGTAGTGACTTCACCGAAAATCGACGTTGTATTATCGACGAGAGCTCGCACTCCGCCCCCGAAATCTACTTCGTGTCTTTGTGCTTGCACTGCCGGCTCCGGTCGATTCCCGATCGCCGAGCCGTGGATCGTCGAGATTAAATTTCTATTCAATACGGCAGTGGAGGTCGAAGCGCGAGGGTTGCGGCTCTCCTTCCGGCGATTTCGCGCTACGGATAGGGCGGAACGATAGTGTCGCGACCGAGAGAGCCGCGGCTTGACTCTGTGCACGAGCCACAGAGTCGAGTATCGATCTATCCGAAGATTCTTTTATTTCGTTTTTTTTGAGTCCCTCGAGAAGAGCCGGAGATACTTTTTGCGATGGTCCTTCGCTCGCGGAACGACGACAACTACGACGACAATAAGGCGTTGTTTGCAATGGGTTATCGATCGCTTCCGTGCTCTCCCTGTGTGCACAAGGTGGTAGACCGCGAGAGCCCGACGAAGGCACGAGAAAGCTTCGTGACTTCGCGTTGCCTGCACATTGTAGCCGTTCCCTTGCGCACTTCGACCAGTTCGGTGAAATTGACCGGTTTTCTGCAAGTGTTACGAAAACCTCGATAAGGTAAAGGTAACAATGCTGGGAATTTTAAGAGTATCCCCAGATTCCAGCAGTTATTATTATTAAAACCATATGAAACACCCCCCTCCCCGTCCATCCCGGGCTCAGTCGGTATCAAAAACTGTAATCAACTTTTCTCACTGGATCTCGCATATACGGTCAAAAGAAAAGTCTCATGGGAAGCCGAAATTATATCCGCTTCCGATGAGACTTTTTTTTTGACCGTATATGCCAGAATCCATGAGAAAAGTTGATTACAGTTTTTATTACCGACCGCGGTATTGCACATGCTCTTAAGACCATATGAAATACCCCCCTCCCCGTCCATCCCGGGCTCAGTCGGTATCAAAAACTGTAATCAACTTTTCTCACTGGATCTCGCATAGGGTAAAAGTGGTGAATATGGCCCACCTCAATTAACACGTAAATCAATGATATATGGACCGGTCCATATTCCCCACTTTTACCCTATACGGTCAAAAGAAAAGTCTCATGGGAAGCCGAAATTATATCCGCTTCCGATGAGACTTTTCTTTTGACCGTATATGCCAGAATTCATGAGAAAAGTTGATTACAGTTTTTATTACCGACCGCGGTATTGCACATGCTCTTAATTGGTCAAGAACACATTTTTCGTATAAATGTTCCAACGTTCGAAGTTCCGACAGTGAGAAGCACCTTCGCAGCGCGATCGGGAGTCTACCGCATCGCCAATCGCGCCAAACGACCCAGACCGTGAAGTTTTCTCCATGAGAAACGTTCAACACTTTAAGGCTGTGGTTTCAAACCAAATTCTCGAAGTCAACGGTTTACCGTTTGTTTTCTACTCCAAATAACTATTTTCTTGTTAGCGCATGAAGTGTGAAATATTTTCTTGTTTTCTTTTCCTTTATAAAACATTTAATAAATTGTTAAAATGTAAAAAGGTAGTTTTCCCGTCCACTATTTTAAATAAATAAATAAATAAATAATCGAATCCAATGTCAAGTTGATAGTTTCTAGTTTCCAAAACACGTCGATTAATTACGAAAAGATAATTTTTTTTTATTACGGAAGAAAATAACAAGGGACTCCAAATGTACCAGTCCCCGGCCGCGGTTTTACGGCACGTCGCTATATTCGGACACTGTATGGTTCAATGTTTCGGACGACCATTGATTTCGAGAATTCTGATGTACGAACTTAACTAGTTCGTGTTAACTAAAAGAATTAATTTGCCGTTTATTAATTAAAGCAATGAAAAAAATAAAAAATAAAGAATCCTTGCGACTCACGGTCGAACTTCTATATAACAATTTTTCAAATAAAAAACCGCGCAACCTTTGGAACTTGTGCCGCATCGGACCTTCAAGTTATTGCGTAGATGGCATATACGGCAGAAAAAGAAAACAAAAAAATTGGGTATGGGGGAAAACCTAACGAGACGTAAATATAGAAGGCCTTGCTCGCCAGCTGTGAAAACTATCGGGGTTCGGATGATCCGACTCGACGTGCCCCATATTTCGAAGCGACATAGGTGGCTTCCACGGCGGCACGGGACGATCGTAATACAAGATCGCCCTCGCTGTTGCAGCGCATTAATTATCTCGTATTCTTTCGTCGCTCGGCAGCACGTGCTCTGCGAGCCAGAAATTACTCGAGGAAACGCGCCGTTATATATATGCCTAAACTTCGAAAAAAAGAAAATAAAAAACAATCATTTAATTTAAAAAACCCTCACTTTGAAGAGTTCAAAAAATGTTGCTCCTTATGGTTTTTTTAACAGCTACATTTTTTTTTTTTTTTTTTTTTTTTTTTTTTTTTTTTTTTTTGGAAGGGTGACAAAATGTGTCCCAGTTCAGAGTTCCGAGGGTGCGACAATGCAGTGTGACTCTACGAGCTTCCGTGCATTCGAGATAAATGCTTAACGCCTTCGCTCCCTCGACTTGTGCTCTATGGAACATACGTACGGGGATTGCCGGGGTGTTGGGACGCGTGAGAGCGAAAGAAAAGAGCTGAGGCACGTGTTCGTCAGAGGCGAGTGAAGCAATCCTTTGATAGTCGGACAGGGTGCAGCTGCAAAGACGTGACAGTGTTTATATTGGCTGTAACGTTGGGACATTGTTTTCGAACGATTAAACGTTTTTACGCTTTATCATTTCTACGAATATATGAAATTGGACCATGAAGAAGAATTAATTAACCTCGCAGTCTTACAGATTTGCGTTGGGGCAAAACGGACCGGTGTTTTTCCTTAGAGACGGGACTTTTTTGTACTGCGAAGAATTGGTAAAAATCGTCAGGCTTGCCCCGTCATCTTCTAACGAAGAACCGACGAAATTTCGTAGCCATCGTGCCAAGTGGCAAATTCCAGCCTGGCTACCCAGATTTTACAGGCGCACGAATGGCTTACAGATATACCCGGAATTTCATTTTCCAGATTCGTAAATAGCAGAGACTTTGGCGAAGCCGGAAGGCTTTGAAAATATTTCCGCAATAGTTAAACCCTATAGGTAAATATTTATTTCATCACAAGATCGGCAGCAATCAAATTAACATAATAACCGAAACAAAATTATAACTATAAACATAATAATTTTAATTATATTAATCAAAATCAAATTAAATCAAGATTAAATTAAATTTCTATCAAAGTCGCTTTTAATTGTCTGTACATAAAATCTATAATATTGTATAGATATTACAGATTTTATATACAGCCCATAAAAAGCGACTTTGTTGAATAATTAAATTTGTTTAAAAGTGTAATTACTGGTCTCGATTAGTGGCCAAAAAGGGGAAAAATACCACAGCCAATTTCACAAGGCTAAAGGGATAGAAGAACGAGGATCAGGATTGGTCCGAGTACGAGATCAGTTTCTAGATAAACTTGAAGCTTTTCGACCAACAGCTGCGTTGCGGTAGTCCGGTACTTAACGGCGCAAGCTTTGAAGCTCTCCGCCTCACTCGCCGGAAGTAATAAAGCCCTTTGACCCGTTCCTACGACTCTAAATAGACTCGACGAGACAAAGAAGCCTAAGAAGCGCACCGTTCGAAGAAAAATAAAGAGTGTTTCTTCATCGACAAAAAAAAACAGTAGATATGTCTCTAGAACAATCATCTTAGTGTACTTATACGCCACAATCTTCGATCGATCAATAAGAATGTTTCTAGTATTGCAAACATTATCTTCTAATATCTCGAAGATGCGACTTCGCTGAAGGTCTCTTGGATATCTCACCACTGCACATCAATGGAACAGATAAACATTTTTTTAAGAAATAAAATTACAAATTTTACGAACCCAAAATCGGCAAAACGGTCTATCGTCCGAAAAATCAAATTTTCAAACCGGAAGAGACGTATATCCGGTATGACGTCATTACTAATTTTTCGCGGGATGAAAAAAACGTCTCGTCCCGACTTCTGCGGAAATATTGTATATTTTGCCAATACTACCTTAGACAGGTGGCATATATTTCGAGGCCAAATAAATTTAAAAATATTCAACAATATTATTATTATTATTATTATTATTATTATTATTATTATTATCATTATTATTATCATTATTATTATTATTATTATAAAAAATAAGTCACTTTGGCCCGCGCTCCCCTATACTTCGCAGTGCATCCAGGAAGGGGGGGGGGGAGTCGAACGAGAAGCGTGCCATCAGTCGTTGCCCGACGAAGCCCGGTACGACTTAAGACGCAGCACGATTGCGCGCTCCTCCACTCTCCGGTTCCCGCGGTGAAACCACTTTGGGACTTATTTTTGTTGTACACATTTTTTTTTTGTTCTGTCTGGTGCGGACGATGCCGAGACGCGCGCGCGAGAGTGGCAAAGGGGTGTGTTCCATCCACGGACGAGACATCGTCGTCGGATGCAAGTGAGCACACCCACGCGCGCCTCACTCGTTCCCAATGCGTGCGAGAGTATTGTCGGTACGTATATAGTACACACATCCGTGCGTACACACCTCGTCGCTAGACGGCGCGCGACCACTCTAGGCTTCCCTCGGATGTTCATCCTCGAGAGCTCCGAGACTCTTCGCTGCTTCCACCACCTGAAACACCACGGTCTGTTCTATTTATAGACTACGCGTGATTATTTCGGAAGTCCGCCCGTCGAACGCGGTGGCACAAACGCGCGACGAAGGGACACGGAAGAAAAAGGAGGAGGCTTAAAGAGGGCAAAGTTTAAAGAGGAGGCGCTAGACGAGATGCGCTCTGGATGCTTCGAGGGAGAAGATAAAAATAAAAAAATTTGAAAATTGTGATTGAAAAAATATTGGAAACTTAACGGTTCGAGACAGCGCCGATCGAGTAGATTTGTCCGACTTGGCGGCGGGCATGCCGACTGGAAGTCACGCGTGGCCACCACGCGCTGGAATCCTCTCGTAGTTGCGTCACGAACCAAACGGGATTCGCCACCGATGCGCTATAACTACTACTGCTCGTTCTACTTTTTTTTCGGTAGACGTGTACATCGCCGAAGGTATTACGCGAGAATGTGCTCGGAATAACGACGCAACATTGGCGGTTGCTTTTTTTTATGTGCGATAATAATTGGTACTGTATAAGATTGCGTTTGTGGCGATGAACATAGTAAATTTTTTTTTTTTCGTCTAACCGAAGATAATCTATTTGTCTATTTGTCTTCCTGAGGTGAAGGTACTAATGCTCGGATAGTTAAGAGCATCTGCAGATTCCAGCAGTTATTAGCTGGTCAAGAAAAAAAGTTTTGTGACACCAATTTCAAGCTGATAGTTTCTAGTTTGAAAAACACATCGATTAATTACAAAAAGATAAATATGTTTTTAATTGCGGAAGAAAAGAGCAAAAGAGTGCAGATGTGCTTTTTCGGCGCGTCCCAATATTCGGACACTGTGTGTCCCAGTGTTTCGGACAATCATAGATTTCGAGAATTCCGATGTACCAACTCAACTAGTTCATATCAACTGAAAGAATTTCTTTGCCATTTTATCAATTAAATCAATGAAAAAATTACATTTACGCGAAACAATACTGAAGATAAGCTACGTAGGAAGCTGGCAAACCTAACTTCGTCGAACTGTCCGATTATCGGGTCGCGTGTGTAGTAACGCTTGTACCAATTTACGGACACTATATCGTCTGGCCTTTAATAAAATGCAACAGAAAATAATTCAGACTTAAACTTTCTATAATGTTTTTCTGTGCACCGAATAATTTTTGTAGATTACAAAACTCAAATTGTATTTCTAATACTTAAATTCGGAATAAATCAAAACCGCGTAGGAGTGTCCGACGACTGGGACGTGTTCTGGCATCGATACTGTTACTTATACTGTTACCACTGCGCGTCTACTCATTCGGTTGCATCGAACACAATACGAGTGAAATATTTTTTACAAGCGGTTTAGTTATCGGAAAGAAATTAGAAAAAAAATTGTTTCTGGAAACTCGGCTGAAAGTTTATAATTTGCCCGTTAGATAAATAAATTTCCAGTAAACTCGTCTAGTACGATTGTTTTTTAAACGATTTTTTACTTTCTTTTTTCTTCGCGATTGCTCGAAGCGATTAAATGACGCCTCGCTCGTCAAGATACAGATACGATGAGCTCCGGCCGGCCGAGACGCTATCTAACGCGTCGCACGCGACGATCGAGCTTCTGCCACTGCAGATTTCCGTTAGCGTAGCGATAATAAAGCGGGCGGTACGTGCGTGCCAGATTTGACTGACAGACCGACGATTGCGAGACGCTCCGCACCGGCAACATTGTTGTTTTTTGTTTCCCATACGTCGACGACGAGCTGGAACGGGGGACGGCAAACGTGACGTCGACTGCAACGAATTTTGCGGAAATTCGATTCGACGCCGTGACGGGTAAAGAAACAAGAAGCGCTCGTGTATGCGGTACATCATTGCTACGCGTACGCCGGCCACGTGGCAGATCGTAAAAAAAAAAAAAAAAAACTTTAAGTGCATCAAAATCTTTCAGATTTATATCTATATAAAGTTGATTTTATTAAATAAAAAATAAAAAATATAACTTTCGGAATTAAGTTACTTCGATTGCGAATTAAGTTCCGACATTTAAGAGGGTTAAACATGTGTCCGATTTATATTTATATTTGAAAAAATGTCGAACTTAATTGTTTTCGACCGTTGAGTCATCGTTCTCCGATGGATACATTTTCCGGAATTATTTATGCAAAATACGGGGGCGTGTGCCAGATTTCTCGGGGACGATTTCGAGCTTAGAAATGATAAAAAAAAAAGTATCCGCTCACGAAACCGTAGATTTCGCCGAAACTCTTTACCGGGAAACGAAAAATAAACAGTCCGCCTCGAGCGAGCAGCGATACCCACGTACATACATATATTTATCCAGAAAGCGTTGTGTATCGCCTGCGAGTTATAACGTCCATACATCAAACGTCCTGTGGCCTCGAAACTAAAGCCCTGTGAATCATTGCACGGTTTATCGATTTATCGGTTACGTCATACACAGCGTGTAAACGAATATTTTGAGAAATAGAGAAAAACAAAAATGGAAGAAAAACTCCCAGTGAAATATTGTTGCAACGAGTCGACGAGCCCGTTGCTACCTTCGCGCGACGAGACCCGACGAAATGCACATCCGACCGGAAATGGATGTCAAACGATCTATCGCAGCAGCACAATTTTTGCCTCCCAGTCTTCGACTAACGCGCCTATCGCGATCACATAAATCGAAATCAACCAACCATCGCGAAGCGACTCTCTATCTTTCTTTCTCGCGTTCACGATGTGATGGACTTTATTATTGTGACGTTACCTTCCCGGTACGTTTTATTGCGGATGCTTCGGGCCTTGTCTACTTCCTCGTACCAACGCTGCGAAATCATCAGCGATCGAACGACGCCATTCTACTTTTTAAAACGAACTATAACCGTGTGAATAATTTTTTTTTATTCTTAATATATCTTTCAAGATGAACCTTAATTTAATTTAATAATCTTAATTCAATATCTTGCGAGGCGCCTTGAGCCAAAATTCTGGCACAAGAGTATCAAAATAATCGTTTATGACAATCGAATGTCAACCTAAAAAAAAAGTGTCACGAAAAAGAAACGAAAATATTTTCACGAAGTTTCAAAATTTGAAAGTCCTGCGACCGGTGTTTTGGATTTTTCTACGTATTGTTCGATATATTCGCATAAAATAATCATTTCAATGGTCCGACTCTCCGCAGTCATAATAGATTTCTTGTTTTTTCATATAAAAACGTTGACGATTCAATTGAAATAGTCGGTATTACTGCAGAGTGGGGTTATATTAGGACCGGGATGAAAATTGGTTAAAAAACACTAACGAGTGGACCTTACGAAATGCCGAAGCGGCTCTGCCCGTGTGGCCGCCCCGCCGCTAAGATCGGCGCACGATAAGAGAGATAAAAATAATATTTAACAGGTATTGCCAGTACTCACGTATTCCGATGGATTATCCCGGCGTGTTAACTTCGAAGAATCCCGGCGTCACACTTGTCACTCGATTGAAACTAATGTATTCACGCACTTGTCAATTATTAACGATTGATAGTCGAAGAGGAGTTGTGACAATCGCACGCGCACGTTCCCGACCGCACTCGTGTTACCGCGATCGTGTCTGTCGAGTGCTATGGGGAGATATGTGTTCGAAAGGGCTCGGGCCGCCATGCACTGACTGCTCGTCGTGTCTGGCCTTCTCGGGACTCGCGCGCATGCCTTCATCGAACGCCCGCTTCTCCCCGTGCAAGCCGCGACGGGCATAGACTCGTCTCTCGTTCGCTCCGACAACTTTTCTCACTCACTTTCGCGCCACCGACGCGACACCTTTGTTTCGACGAACGAAGCGTACTTATGGTTCGCGATGCCGATTACAAAGGGACCTACGATGATACCCGAGGGACGCGACACCTTTGATTCAACGGACGAAGTACACGTTTCGCGATGCCGATAATAACGAGATCTGCGATGATGCTCGTCACACGCGACGCGACGAAATTACTCGAACGAAATTACTGACTTTCGACAATAGGAATCCCGTTCAGGGCTAACACTGATAAATGTTGTGCACTGTATGTTTGGAATAACACAGTCAAGCTTTGCGCATATATATTATATGTATGCATATTTTGAAAACACCGTATATACCGAGGAAGACATCGGAAATTTTTTTTTTCTTTTTGTACCATGTTCGTGTCAATAGTCAAATTTTAGTCGTAATTAAATAGAGAATTGAGAATTAGAGTTGACCGTCGCGTGCGAACGGGGTCATTCCGGTCTGAAAATAGTAAACAGTCTGCAGCTGCGAATTATGCACTTTTCAATGTAAAAAAAAACTTTTTTTTTCAAAGTCTTGCTTCACAGCTGTGAGATTGGATAAATTTGCTACAAGATCATTACCAATTTATCCGATTCTTACCAATTTTTTTGCGAGAAGGAACATTCTTAATCGCTCGGGGTCAATTTTTTGATCGAAAGGCTTGATCGAGTGCCTGTTTCCTCCCGAGCGACCCACCAGGCAAGCACAGACTCGTCTCGCGCGTCCCGCGTTCACGCCGAAGCTTCTAGAACTTTCTACGCGCTACCGCGCGACATCTTTGTTTCAACGGGCGAAGTACATGTTACACGATGGCAATAACATCGAGACCTGCGGTGACACTCGAGGCTCGAGCTAAGACGCAAATATCCGGACGAAATTACTGACGTCCGATAAATATGAATCCCGGTCGGGACTAACCCTGATAAATTATATTTACTGTCTATTTGAAATAATACATATGTATGTATCATTTCATATATATGTATGAATATTCCGAAAAGACGTACCGAAAAAATATCGAAACCATTTTTTGTCTTTTCCTGCCATTGTTGCTTAAAGATTAATTGTCATACTTTACTCGCGATTAAATAATCCGTTAATGTCGTATGGGGTCATTCTAATTAAAACGCTAATATCGTATAGGGTCTTTCTGACCATAAAATCTTTGAATACGATACCGTACGGCTACGACTTGAAGTCCGTTTCGCAATAAATTAAATAATCAAATAAATACGAGAATCAACCGTTCACGCGCTTACGCGGTCCGTAGCTGCGGCATTCAGCCAGTTTTTCAACAAAACAAAACAAAAAAATTCTTCCTCAAAATCCAATTGCGTGGCTTTGACATTGGATAAATATATTACAAGAAACGTCTCACCATTTTTTGCGAAGGAGTAAGTCGATAATCGCTTGGGATAGATTTGAATTGCCGGTGTAAGATTCGCCGCGTCCGTCTACACTCGAGGAGGTAATGAGCAGGATATTTCAAGCCACCGGTACACTCCTAACCGTCACCGCGACCAATAGGACCAATAGGAGCTTCCGACCAATAGGAGCTTCCGACCAATAGGAGCTTCCGAGGTGGCAAAAAAACATCTGGTACGAAAAACTGACCTAAATGGATTACATATGTCCGTCCGGATGGTAACTATAACCTATCCTACGTGCAAAAATTAACTTTTTGTATGAGTGAAAACTTTCGGATAACGTACAGACGGACATATTGAATCCATTGGGATCACGTTTTGATACCTAATTATTTGTTACCTGGGTTCGACTTCTTCTTCGAGCAATTTCATCGGGTGACCAATAAGAGTTTCGCTGTGTCTATTCGCACCCCTTTTTCCGTGACTCTAAGCAAGAGACACGAGACACGAGACACGAGTTTACGTGTCTCGAGAAGATCATTTTCGTGTCCCGTGAAGTTCGTACGCTTGGAGACACGACACAGCGGATACGACAGTTTAGTATCGAGGGCGCGTTTTCACTAACGGTATTGTAGTTTACAGAAATTTCAAATGATTTTTTATATGTTTCCGAATGCTCCTCGTACAAAGCAGCGAAATACTTTTTCTTTACGCATTAGGATAACATTTCTAGGTTATGACCATCGTCGAAGTAAATAATACGAAATATTAAATAAAAATCCATTTCACCAAATCCTCACGCAATCATTTCCAAAGATATTACACTTAAGGGGCCCGAGACGCTAACTCTCAATACGAGATAAGAAATAAGAGACACTTGTTCTTTTTCCTTCAATTTGGATAGGCTTAGCAATCTCACTGGGTGCCCGCTTGGCCACTGCAGAGCTCGTGTCAGTCAGCTGTTGGATACAAGACACGAGACACGAGACACGAGACACGAGACACGAGACACGAGACACGAGACACGAGACACGAGACACGAGACACGAGACACGAGACACGAATGGGCATTTTGTCAATATTGTCTACATCTGGAGACACGAGACACGAGACACGAGACACGAGACACAAGACACGAGACACGAAACAAATAAGTGTCGCGTCGATTTGATCACGTTGAAGAGGCACAAAATTACGTGTTTCCCGCTCCAGTCTTATTTCACCGAATCTGCCGAAGGTGTATACCTCAGTATAAATTACATGTATAAATTAGATTACATGTATAAATTACAACATCGACGAAATTCTTTTTTGTAACACGTGCACAAAAAGTCTTGCTTTTCGTTCCTGTAAAGTCTGGCGAAAGTGGTGCTTTCAGAGGATGCGCGAAAAATGCTGTATATTCTATTTTACACGGTAGTGTCTTTTTGGCACACTTTTTTCACCCTCTAGCTACTTTTGCGCACACTTTTTTAACACTCTAGTTACTGTCACGTACCCTTATCTGACACTGTAGGTATTTTTGTGCCTCTACATAGTGATAAAATCGACGTAAAATTAATGTCTCCGTGTCTCGTGCCTCGCGCACTACGGATATGTACAAGACACGAATTCTCAGAAGACACGGAATAGTAATTTCCCGCATTCGCGTGGGAAAGGAGACCATATTGCGTTTGTACGCATGCACTATTTTTTTCGCACGAGACGCGAACATAGTACTTTTTGTGACGAGTGCACGAAAATTCCCGCTTTTCGTGCCTGTAAAGTGCGTGCAGGAAAATACCTACAGTGTCAGATAAGGGTACGTGACAGTAACTAGAGTGTTAAAAAAGTGTGCGCAAAAGTAGCTAGAGGGTGAAAAAAGTGTGCCAAAAAGACACTACCGTGTAAAATAGTACATTTCGATACAAGTGCGAAAAAACTTTTTCTGACGAGTGTGAGTTTGCAGCACGAGCCGAAGGCGAGTGTTGCAATCACACGAGTTCAGAAAACGTTTTTCGCACGAGTATCGAACAAAATTTTATTTCACGAGGTGTGAAAATGGGGGTTTTCGCACGCGAAGCGGGCGAAAAACCCGCCATTTTCCCACCGAGTGACATAATAGAATATACAGCATTTTTCGCGCATCCTCTGAAAGCACCACTTTCGCCAGACTTTACAGGAACGAAAAGCAAGACTTTTTGTGCACGTGTTACAAAAAAGAATTTCGTCGATGTTGTAATTTATACATGTAATCTAATTTATACATGTAATTTATACTGAGGTATACACCTTCGGCAGATTCGGTGAAATAAGACTGGAGCGGGAAACACGTAATTTTGTGCCTCTTCAACGTGATCAAATCGACGCGACACTTATTTGTTTCGTGTCTCGTGTCTTGTGTCTCGTGTCTCGTGTCTCGTGTCTCGTGTCTCCAGATGTAGACAATATTGACAAAATGCCCATTCGTGTCTCGTGTCTCGTGTCTCGTGTCTCGTGTCTCGTGTCTCGTGTCTCGTGTCTCGTGTCTCGTGTCTCGTGTCTCGTGTCTCGTGTCTCGTGTCTTGTATCCAACAGCTGACTGACACGAGCTCTGCAGTGGCCAAGCGGGCACCCAGTGAGATTGCTAAGCCTATCCAAATTGAAGGAAAAAGAACAAGTGTCTCTTATTTCTTATCTCGTATTGAGAGTTAGCGTCTCGGGCCCCTTAAGTGTAATATCTTTGGAAATGATTGCGTGAGGATTTGGTGAAATGGATTTTTATTTAATATTTCGTATTATTTACTTCGACGATGGTCATGACCTAGAAATGTTATCCTAATGCGTAAAGAAAAAGTATTTCGCTGCTTTGTACGAGGAGCATTCCGAAACATATAAAAAATCATTTGAAATTTCTGTAAACTACAATACCGTTAGTGAAAACGCGCCCTCGATACTAAACTGTCGTATCCGCTGTGTCGTGTCTCCAAGCGTACGAACTTCACGGGACACGAAAATGATCTTCTCGAGACACGTAAACTCGTGTCTCGTGTCTCGTGTCTCTTGCTTAGAGTCACGGAAAAAGGGGTGCGAATAGACACAGCGTAAGAGTTTTTCAGGAAACAGTTCACATAGAACGACACCGCAGCGCGCTGCGCGACGCGCGTTGCCCGCTAAAGAGAAGGGGACCGACGCCACTCAGTCCGCTTAGTGTCATGGATGCTGAACGATGTGTTCGGAGCGTCGTTTTTGCGTGTGAGGGATCGATCAGTCGATCGCCAATCCCCCCCGTCGAACGGATTCTCTGGAGGATAACTTTAACTTCATAGTGAAGCAAACATCGAAGAGTCCTTTTTCCGGTATGTGGTATTATTTCCATGGATGTTCTAGAAGATTCGTCGTTTGTCGTTTCGTCGTTTGGCGTTTCGTCGTTTGTCGTTTCGTCGTTTGTCGAACTATATTAGTTCTAAATATTTCAACTGTTATTCATATTTTTGTCCGAAAAACTTCGATGGCGGTTATTATATGGCTGGGATGTCGATATTTTTCGCGTCCAGAAGTGGACTCTGTCCAAGAATAGATTGTCAGCACTTCGTAAATTAGTTGTTTCTCACGCGACGACACTCGGCACCGTGTTTGTCGCCGGTTCGGGTACTTGGTTCGACGAATATTTACTGTATGATTTTTTTAACGAAAGGTCAGTCTTCACAACTACAGTGAGTTGTGGAGCGATCGTCAAAAGAGATAAAGTTTCGACGAATAAATTTAAAAAATGTCCATTTGGCAAAGTTGATGTGAAGAACAAAACAACGGGTTCGCGTCCGCCATTTTGTGATTCTCTTTGTCAAGCGTTGCACTCGCCAACGGTTTTTTTTGAAAGACAGAGAAGCATGGCGAGAACAAGGAAGAAACACAGAGACACCGAGATCGTCCGCGTGAGAAACTTTATACATTTTTCGCTATCGTCGCTTACTGTGCGTGAACGATGTATTTTATTTGTACATACAAAACAGAAAATCCACGGAAATGTTGAAAAATAAAACAAATGTATTTCTATATTGAAAATAATTTAAGAAAATTTTCGACGAGAAGTAATCAAATTTTTAATAATTTTTCGTTTCGTGGACTCTGATACGTTCAAAGAGATGAAATGCGTGACCGCTCTTGGCAAAGTTCAGCTATCAATTTTTTCGGATAAGTACATTCGTACTGAAAAGAAATCGACTCAAACTTTGTGTATTTTACGTCTAATGGCTCATGGTGTTTTTATCCATTCGGCCGTAAATACCAGAGTAGAACGACGATACACACACACGCGCACACTCGCACGCACGTGCCCGCGCACGCGGGCGCCCACCCACACGCACGCGCACACACATATTTTTATGATAGTTTTTACTTCCTCAGAGGAAGCTTTTTTATTTTTATTTTCACACTACCGCATTAATCCCGAAAAATACATAAAAGTTTACTCTGAATGTCACACCAGAATAATTCACAATTTCACACGTATGTGTATCTCCAGATAACTGTAGATCGAGAGTTCTACAATTTTTCAGTTCCATTCCATTCAAACATTTCTGGCTTTTATTATCACGGTTTTTTTCTCGGAGCTGCATGGTTAGACTGGGTTACCGTGTCGGTCGATTGTATGTGTGAAACATATTTCTTTTGTACAATGATTTTCTAGCCCGTCTTCGTGCCTCCAATACTTCGGCCTCCGGTATGATCATTCCCATAAAAGTTGCAGAATAATTGCCAATTCCCGGATCATCGAAGACGACCCTGTTGTCGACGATCCATCGGCTGTAACGTATCTCCGATAAAACTCGAAAACCTGTATTCGTCGCCAATCTTTGACTGCAACCGGAGGTAAAAGATCCCACTATTGCCGGAAGCTTGAGACTCGCGGTTATTTGAACGCAAGCCTCGAGAAGCGCCCC
This sequence comes from Ichneumon xanthorius, assembly GCA_917499995.1. NCBI lineage: Eukaryota > Metazoa > Arthropoda > Insecta > Hymenoptera > Ichneumonidae > Ichneumon > Ichneumon xanthorius. The sequence continues at coordinate 8,805,568 of OU824205.1, read as the reverse complement.
TCCCAGGCCCCTTCTCTGATAGCTCGGATGAACGCAAACAATGTAGATGCGAAATAACGTTTCGCTGTTCAGCGCGTTGTAAGGATCGGCTTCCTTCACCAATGTGCTTTTCAGATGCATCAGCTTCTCCAGAGTTTTGCCGTGGAAAATCTTCAACAAGTTTGAGCGAAATTTTTTTTATTTGAAATTTAACATTTTGTTTGAAATGTGACATTTTGTTTGAAATGTGACATTTTGTTTGAAATGTGACATTTTGTTTGAAATGTGACATTTTGTTTGAAATGTGACATTTTGTTTGAAATGTGACATTTTGTTTGAAATGTGACATTTTGTTTGAAATGTGACATTTTGTTTGAAATGTGACATTTTGTTTGAAATGTGACATTTTGTTTGAAATGTGACATTTTGTTTGAAATGTGACATTTTGTTTGAAACGTGACATTTTGTTTGAAACGTGACATTTTGTTTGAAATGTGACATTTTGTTTGAAATGTGACATTTTGTTTGAAATGTGACATTTTGTTTGAAATGTGACATTTTGTTTGAAATGTGACATTTTGTTTGAAATGTGACATTTTGTTTGAAATGTGACATTTTGTTTGAAATGTGACATTTTGTTTGAAATGTGACATTTTGTTTGAAATGTGCCATTTTTTTGAAATGTGACATTTTGTTTGAAATTTGATATTTTGTTTGAAATTTCAAATTTTAATATTTTTGTTGAAATTTAAAATCTTTTTTAAAATTGTTAACCTGTACACGCGAATAAGTGTTGGTTCTGTCCAGGGCACTGTTCACTCTGGCGATCGCTGTGCCGATTACTCGACCACTGATCGAGCTCGTCGCCACTATACTTGTCGAATCCTTCATCCATATTCTAACTAGATCCAAATATGATTTCACAGATTGCACGTCATCGAGAAGAAACGACGCTTTGCACATGGGCTCTTCCCTGAAGAAATGGTGCTGTGAAGTGAAATCAACGAAGTCATGAAACATACGCGGTAATTATCTTCTTTCTGTACCTTCAGTAGACGGAGAACATCGTTGTAATGAATTTCTTTGAGATCGATTATTTTCGCAAAAGGCGGAGCGTCCCACTGAAGTGGCGCCTCGATCCTGCTGTGTATCGCCATCGCGACCTCGTCCTTTTCAGGCTCTGAAGCTTCCATACTTATTCCATTCACGGAGCAACAAAGAAGCCTTTTTTATTAACTGAAAGTTTATAGATATTTTTTTAGAAAAAAAAAAAAAAAAAAAAAAAAAAAAAATACAAATCGAAGCGCAAGTTCATAGGAGTTTCCGAAAGATTGTATTTTTCCGATCGACTTCATCGAGCTTTTATAAACATATTCAGAGTGTACAGGAGACTTATAGTCTTCTGTCTTATCAACCTGTAAATCGCAAAACGATTTTGCTGTATTTAAATTTGTAATGAGAGGGCGATTGAGTTCCGTCGTAAAATACGCGAGCGATGACGTAGAATTTGCGAAGACCAGTAAATCATCGATAAATTCGTGTGATTTTCATAACTCGACTCTCACAGTACAGCCGATAAGCTTCGATGCTACGATCGTTTGGGAGAGAACGGCTACCGGTTACAGAATTGGTGATCTGCATTCCAATCGAACAAACAGAGCTCTCGAACTGATAAACGTAATTAACTCTTTAACGATGACCGAGAATATAGTCATTTCTTTGCCGCGTCTCATTGAACATAACAAATCACTTTGGGTTGAATCGAATAACTTGTTCAAAAATTATTTTTGTTCTATCATCACGATTTACAGATAGGCGTCTTAACGCATAACTCTTTCTCTCTACAGTCAAGTTTTTTCCAAGCGGAGCCAACATCGATGACAACATTATCGTCAGGCGATACAACGTTGCTGAAAAATTATCGGCAATTTTTAACAACGATTGTGCGGGAGGGCAACAGTCTGTGCGCACTTCGTGAAGGGACAGGCAAACTCGTCGGGGCTGCAATTGGATCGATTGTTCTGAGAACGAACGAAAATGATATAATTCGCGGAGAAGATGCTCCTTCCATAGTATTGACTATGAAGAAACGTATTTTTGCCGAAATCGAAGTGAAAAACATACTTGACGGCGTGGAGAAGTACTTAACGATTTATGCAATATGCGTCGATCCCGAGCACCGAGGAAAGGGTGTCGGTACCGCACTGCTTCGCTCTTGCATTGCAAAAATGAAATTTCTGAACCTATCTATTTGCCTCGGGGCATTCAGTTCTGACGCGAGTCAGAGAATCGGTGGGTTTCTTTCATAATACGAATGGGGAGCGACCGAGTGATCTATCGATCGTTTTCAAACATTTCGAAGCGTTTAACAAACATTTCTCGTTAAAAAAATGTCCACCATTTTTTATCTTGTCAATTGTACAATTTCTTTTTGTTGCATTTGCATTTGTTGTTTTGGTCATTTACATCAACAAAGACATTGTGTAACTAAAAAAAAATCAAGTTTGTGAACGAGAACTATTAGTTAAATGTACAAATCGTTTTTACCGTGTAAAAACCGTTGTTTTAAGGCTGCAGAAATTATAATGTAAATCGTGTCCACAGGTAATCGATTGGGATTCGAGAAACTGGCAGAAATACCCTATGAAACCTATACCGCGGAAAGCCAGGACAAACCGTTGGCAGGCGTCGGGCCCGAAAATTATTCCTTGGCTTGCATGGCTGTGCGCATAATTACGGAGACGGAAACGACTTTGCCAACTCATAATTCGCCAACGCCCACGAACGCCTCGAAGAAATCGAGAAAGCGTTGAATGAATTCACTGACGAACTGAACAATTATGGGGTGAGTAGCTCGATGAACAATTTTTGTTTCATATCTTACACGATAGTTTTTATGAATTTATGATTTAGCTCATTGAGGAGGCACTGAATTTGTTATGCTACTTCTTTTATTATTTATTTTCTTCCCTGTACGGGGCTTGCTTCGAACTACAATAGAACTTCGATTATCCCAACCATGACTCCGTTTATCCGAACGCTCGGTACTCCGAAAGTTAGGGCGAAACATTGTACATTGCTGCTCGCCACGGCAGGAGCCGCGTCCGTATTGAAGCGCGTTGAAGCACACTTTTCCTCTTCCAGCGTCCATCCGCTCGCACATTGGTTTTCACGAGCCGTTTCACCCACCTCCGCAGAGTCGGACAGCTCGCAGCAAAGACTAGTTGCGATACCAAATCGTTTGAATTGGCTTATATATGTAGTTCACACTGAAGCGGCTTCGAGGTTTTGCTGCTCAAAAGCGCGTAGGTAGATTTCGACAATTAAAAAAATGAACGACTTTATTTCACAGAACCCTTGAACCCTTTACTTATATACTTGTTATAATGCCGTACCAAAATTTGTGTTTCGATTATTCGAACTGACCCGGTTCCGACGGGTCCGGATAATTGGGGTTGTACTGTACATGTTTGAATTACAACTCGTCTCTGGCACGATGAGCATCGTCGTTGAATTTAACGTTCGCACGATGCGGAATATTCGCCCAGAAGTTCACTCTCTCTGGCAATAGATTATCATTCATGTGCAGATCCCTTGCGCCTCCTATGTGAAGATACTCGAGCTTCGGGGTTCTCACCGGTTTCCACTTGATCGGTATTTTCGGAGTTTTTTCCGGTGTCGGATTTCTGATTAAGTTACATCAATTAATCGTCAATAGATTATCGACAACATTATAGTTCGATCCTTGATTATGAATATCGAACATACCCCGATTTTGCAAAATTCACCCAAAGCTCGATCAACACATCAACAACCTTGAGATCCTCTTTGCTGAGTGCGGTGTTAGGGAAGAGTAGCTTGCCTATGGGAAATAAGTACTGGAGCTCGTCCGAGTGAGAAACCCCGTAGTCCTTCTCGGTATCACCGAATATGGCGCTGAACGAGTTACTTCCTCTGTACGCGAAAAAGTAATAATAAACTGGCGAACTGAGTGTCTCGAGGTGATATCTGACGGTATTGTCAGTTCCGACATAAAACCACGAGTCTGTATACATCTGCAAATGGACAATAATTTGAAAAAATATTATGGAAAAAAATAATAAAATGAAAAGGTGGCTCATCAGGCCCGTAAATAATTTTTGAGTGTTACGTCAATCATCTTCCATCGCGTAGACTCGTCGATCTTTTTATCACCGAGATAAAATTCGCGAATGCTCTTCGTCACATTGTATTTGAATTCTTCGGGACACGTGTGCTCGTAAAGCAAAGTAATCGGTGCCAGCTCCATGAACTTATCGTCCAGTATCTTAACGTAATCTTTATCCTTCCTTCCGTAGATGCCTGAATTCATTGGAGAGAGTAGGGAGAATTTCAAAGATACAAGATCGTGAAAGGCGAAGTCGATTATTCACTAACCGGAGACTCTTATTGCACCGTCGTGCGAAGTTATGCCCGTCATCAGTGGCACATCGGTAACCTTGCCGGACTTCAAAGTCTTAGCTGGATTTTCCTTGAGAAAAGCGCCCGGGTGATCAGGCTCGATAACCGGTCTGAATGGTATCACAGGACATATGCCGAATACCTGATTCCCATTTATTCGATACACATGAAAATTGAAGTTTTTTTATTTATGTGATGCTTGGACCCATCGTGAGCTGAATTCTGTTGAGTAAGAAAAAAAAGGTCAATCACCTGGAACGCATAATCAGTGGCGACAATATCAGCAGCATTCTTTTTTTTCAAGCAGTCCACGAGCGCCAAAGATTTGTCGGTAGGACAATCTAGAAGTTTTCCGAGCTTTTTCGCATTGCGCTTCGCGACTCCTGGTCCGGCCAATGCCCACGGGCAAATTGCCGTGCCACTCTGAGCGATTCCCCGATGGAAAAGACCTGATCGATAAATCGCACATATATTTCATCCCTACACGATTAAAAAAAGTTTTTGTTGTTAATTTAACAATTTCTTTAAAGTTGAAGATTCAGTCCGTTGACCAAAAAAATGTGTAAAAGTAACACGAAAATGGAAAAATTGTGGGCCATTTTCGAACGGTAATGTTTGTTAAATGCACAAATCTTTTTTACTGTGTGTAATCTGTGTCGATAGTTTAAAAGTCATGATAAGAAAAATAAGTTACCTTTGGAGAGAGGACTAATCATGTGATAGTGGACGCTTGCTCCACCAGCACTTTGGCCGAAAATAGTGACTCTATTCGGATCCCCGTTAAAGTTAGCAATATTTTCGTGAATCCATCTGATCGCTTGAGACTGATCCTTCAATCCTTGATTTCCCGGTGATACAAGGTCCTCCGTGCTCAGGAATCCCAGTGCTCCAAGTCTGCCACGAGATAGCCTCATTAAAGTCCATTAAGGGTATGTGATACAGAGTCGGTCGGTAACAAATCTGTTTCCTCATTTTGTTCGCCACTATTAATATTTTGGAATAAAGCAAATTAGGTTTTCGTACACTATATACAGATACATAAAAACCTAATTTCCGTTTGTCTGAAATGTTAATAGGCGCGGAGAAAACAGGGAAACCGTATTTGTACGGACTTAGTCTGTATCACATGCCCTTAACGTTAGCATTTTTCACTGACGCATTTTCATCTTTTTTTTTTTTTTACTATACCTGTAATTCACGGTAACGAGGATTACGTCGTGATCCAGAAGAAACTCAGGTCCGTACATGGATGAGTGTGCGGAACCAGTGAGCCATCCACCGCCGTGTAACAACACCATTACCGGATAATTCTGTTGAGAATCTTCGAGGTTGTCCGATAACAATTTCGGGGTGTAAACGTTTAGGTACAAGCAATCCTCGACCCCGAAGATGTCCTCCTGATTCGTGAATATATTTCGCTGGATACAGACCTCGGAGTCATCCTTCGCCGAACGTACTCCAGTCCACGAATCCGATGGCTTCGGCGACTGTGAGCAATAACGTATAGGGTATAAAGGGTGAAAATGTTGCCTGTCCATACATAATTGATTTACGTGCTAATCGCAATGGGCCTGAATTTTTGGAGAGTCTTTAATGCGCAAATACTCGACAACTGTCGACTCTACTTCCACGGAATCTCCATGGAGCTTTTTATTTACTAATCTATATAATTACTTATGTACAACTGACTACAAGTTCGTCCATTTCATACGAGACTTTTTTTAATGTTCCTCGAAAAATTGGTAAATATTCACGGTTCTCATAACTGATGGCGACGCTGGCAGCGACCAAGATACGTGGTCTCAAACGAGGCCCGTCTCGCTTTCGACATATGTGTTTAACATGGTGTTTACGCTCTTTCATCTCAATCTCCGCAGTGTTTCTGAGATTATCGCAAATAGACACATTTGTGAATGAAGGTGCAAATAGGAGAAATAAATCTGAGAAGGAGAAGTGTTCAAATTTGGATCGATTGTGAGAGGTGGCCGTACAAAATCGACGAAAGTCGATTTTGTACGGCCACTTCACACGATAGAACGCTTCCTCAAAATTAAAAATCAAAAAGCCGAGATTGAGAAAATGCACTGTTCGTGTAAATCTGGTTTATCTGGGTCTTGCAACTACGTCGTGATAGTAGTTGTTCATATAACGGTATTAAATACTCCGTTTTTTAACACTTTTTATTATCTTATTATTTTCGCTGTAGGACACATAAACGTAAATGTGGGATAATTATTTTTTTTAGGAATTATATCAACGAATTGGAAGATTTGTCATATGACGACTTGATGTGCGTATGGAGATCTCGAAAGAGCAGTACTTAGACGGAATTTTTACCCGTAGAAGTAAGCATGTTCAGCTGCTGTGTCATGTGTACGATGGTAATAGACGTATTAATAGCGATATATGACATGGAATATTTTACGCATACCCTCTTTGCACAGCACCATTTTACTTATCATTTTGCATCGAACAATCCATAGTCCATCATCCAACCAATAAGAAAATAACAAATATATATATGGCTCGCGCAGTTTATCGTGCTCCCGAGCCTCTTGTCAAGACTTCCGAATTTCGCCACTAGTTGGCGTATCGACTTGTGAGCATCGTGAATAGACCATTTTGCCCCAGGATTCCGTTTTGCTCCGCGCACACCCACATAATTACTGCTTAACGCGCCAATAGTCGCGACGCTCCAATTTTTTACCAGACGGCAAATTAATACAGTGGATGATAAGTAGATTTATTAATAGTGTAGAGTCAAGCGTCAAGTACAGATAGATAAGCTTTTGAATGCAAGTCAGTGCATGATAGTTGTAGTGAAGAAATCATATTCTGCGCGCGCTAAATGACGTGGGATTTTTTTCTAATGTCAACAGTTAATGAAATATACTAGCAAGAAATTACAATCCGTATGCTATCAACTGTGCAGTATTCCAGAACCGGTGGGGCGAGGCGAAGATGCCGGCCGGCGTAGCAGAGGCAGAAAAAAAATAAACACACTTCACATCCAGATATATCTGGCTTGCTCGTTGAATGAATCAAGTTTTGCTTGTTATAGACTCGTGCAAATAGTGCAAAGTATCCGTTATGACATGGCGTATTTTTGTAGACTATTAACGTTTGACTGGTCGGTGCTTACCTCGAATCTAAGTTTACCGACAGGCGGTTGAGCGTAAGGGATGCCCCTGAAGGCCAACAATTCCTTGCCGTTTCTACTCTTCATGACGGTGCCCTCGAGAGTGCCATTTTTTATTTGCACCATAGGCGATGCTGCTGCAGGAACGAAGTTGTTGCTGCATATCCAACAAATTGATATAAGGATCGGCAAATCGATCGCCGTTGACCAATGACCCCTCATTTTTCGTTGATTTGTTGTATGTCGCAAGTTATCGTCGGACGAATTTGATCACAAAACTTCAGCGGTATATCGATGATTGATGCTTCTTAAAGGAAACGCGGACAGGGAACGGCGCGAATAGCGAATACGACTCGCGAATGCGATGCCGCGACTGCTAACATTGCGGCGTAGCATTTGTTGAAAGCAAACAAGACGCTCTGCAAGGTCGACTGATATGACCATTGAAGGGGGGAGGCAAGAAGTTAACTAATTATACAACCATAATGCACTGGACACATCGACTCTCTTATAGGTGTGCCACGATGACCGTCAAGTTATGAGCATTAAAGAACATTTTTTTGAGCTCCTCTTATCGACTTGGCACAAAATATGCTAAACATGAACGAACCCTGGTATTTAGAACGAACGACATCTTTGTCAAGATTACAAACTAATCATACCAACTATCGGCAAAATGATTATCTTTGTCATGACCGGTCGATGATACTGTCGAGCGATAACAACAACAAAAAAAGACGAAACACTTCACTCATTACTAATGATTGATGTCTGACTGCAAACTAATCAGTCATTAGTTTGTCCTTCGTTTCAGTCAAGTCGTTGAATTTTGGTTGGTGGTTAACATTGTTTTATGACATGAATTTTTCGTAATTTCTTTTGTGTGTTATATTGTATATTGTCATTATGTTATTTATTTTATGCCGTGTTCTATACATAAATTTCGTTTCGCAGATAGACGTTTCAGTTATAATTCGTCTCGTGTGGGATGAACATTCTTTACGAGTTCTATATTACCACTATGTGGTATACTCGCCCAAAAGTTGACTCTGTCCGGAAACAGATTATCAGCCATGTGCACATCCTTTGAGTTTCCTATGTGAAGATACTCGAGCCTTGATGTTCTCACCGGCTTCCACTTGACTGGAATTTCCGAAGTTATTTCCGGTGTTGGATTTCTGATAAAAAATAATTCAAATAGTGGATTATCAAAGTTCCGATCGATATGATACTAGTTAAATGCTTGATTTATGAAGCTTTAACAAACCCTGACGTGGCAAAGTTGGCCCAAAGCCTTGTCATCAAGTCTGCCATTTTTTCATCCTCCTTGCTTAGTGGCGTATCCGGGAAAACTATTTCGTTCGTGGGAAAAAGATACTGGAGGTCGTCCACATGCGAGACACCGTAGTCCTCTTTGGTATTTCCAAATTTTTCGCTGAACGAAGAACTCCCTCTGTACGCGAAAAAGTAGTAATAAACCGGGGAACTAACTGCCTCAAAGTGATATTCGACCGCTTTGTGAACTCCGGTAAAGAACCACGCGTCCGTGTACATCTGTGAAAAAATAGTACTTTGCGATACGAGTGCGGTAAAGCGGACTTTATGAGAAGGCTGCGAGGTGAGTCGCACGAGCCGCACGAGTACCACAGGAGCACGAGCCGAATCGCACGAGTAGCACAGAGGCACGAGCCGAAGGCGAGTGCTCTCTGGGCTACGAGTAGCCCACTCGAGTCGCGTAAAAAATTACCACTCGAGTCGCGTAAAAAATTACTCGTCTGCGCCTGCGCACAGTATTTTCGATACGGTTTCGAGAATGTTCGATACGGTTTCGAGTATTTACGATACAGTTTCAGTATTTACGATATGGTTTGAGTATTTACGATACGGTTTGAGTATTTACGATACGGTTTATTGAAAAGCGCCACTTTATGTCAGGGCCGGCAGCTACATAAAGTAGCACTTTTCATACATGAGTTACATAAATACTGTGCGCAGGCGCAGACGAGTAATTTTCTACGCGTCTCGAGTGGTCTCGCGTCACGTCTCGCGTGAATATAGGATATCTCGAACGACTCCTTTCAATCTAACTCCAGTATTAGCATCTTGTTTCGTGTTTCTCGTGCAATAAAAATGAGTGGAAATAAAAGAAAAATTGAAGGGCTCGATCGAGACGAGACGTCGGAGGAAGATATTGTTACGACGTGCAAATAAATGAAAATTCTTCATAAAATTATATCGTTTCATATCGGGGGGCTCCGCCCCCCCCCCCCCCCCCCCCCGGCTGCGTCCCTCGACCCCGCTTTGTCACTGTATCGCTTGACATACATTCGTTACATAAAATAGTATGCGATACTCGTGCGGTGCAGCGGAATTTATGAGAAGACTGCGAGTGAGTCGCACTCGTCGCACTCGTACCACAGAGAGCACTCGCCCGAAACGCACTCGTAGCCCAGAGAGCACTCGCCTTCGGCTCGTGCCTCTGTGCTACTCGTACGATTCGGCTTGTGCTCCTGTGGTACTCGTGCGGCTCGTGCGACTCACCTCGCAGCCTTCTCATAAAGTCCGCTTTACCGCACTCGTATCGCAAAGTACTATTTTAAATAAAATGTCATAAAAAATAGTACAAGCAAATAATTCTCGCGAATAATGAAAAAATTAATTGTCTTACATCAATGAGGCTCCATTTCTTAGAATGATCGATCTTTTCATCGTTCAGATAAAAATCTCGAATCCTATTGGTCACGTTGTCTTTTAATTTTTCGGGACACGTATCCTCGTACATCAAAGTAATTGGTAAAATTTCCATGAACTTTTCCTCCAGTACCTTGTCGTATTGCTTATCCTTTGGTCCGAATATACCTGAACAGGGGCCATCACAAAATTTACGAATAAAACGCTTGTGATGATTCGTTGATCATTACGAAGGTGTAAAAAATCAATTAACATTAACTCGAAACTTTTATGGCACCCTCGTGTGAAGTTGTTCCCGCCATCCACGGTATATCATTCACGTTGCCGGATTTTAAAGACCGTGCTGGTTCTTCCTTGACGAATGCGCCCGGGAGATCAGGCTCGATGACCGGTCCGAATGTTAATAACGGACAGAAATCGAATACCTGATTCCAATTGAAGAATGAAGCGATAGTTAATTGTACCGTGTTTAAGTTATTGTACATATAGTATCATTACGGGTGCAATACCATTTGCATAATCGTCCGGAGTATGTCAATTTTTATCCTACCTGGAAAGATTGATCCGTGGCAGCCCTGGCAATATCAACGGCATTCTTTTTCCTTAAGCATTCTACGAGCGCTGAAGACTCGTTAGTGGGACAGTTGAGAAGTTTTCCCAATTTGCTCGCTTGACTTCTAGCGAGTCCTGGCCTACTCAGTGCCCAGGGGCATAGTACTGCACCGCTGTGGGAAATTGCTCGATGGAAAAGACCTGCCGGTAAAAGCCACGAATTTTTTTCTCCCTTCAATACTAAAAATATCATCTGCGGTTGTTTACAAAATATATGCATAATAGATAATGCTGTACCTCTCGAGAGAGGGCTTATCATTTGGTAGTGAACGCTGGCTCCGCCGGCACTTTGTCCGCATATCGTAATCCGGTTGACGTCACCCTTGAAGGCGGCTATATTTTCGTGCACCCATCTAATCGCTTGAACTTGATCTTTCAGTCCTTGATTACCGGGAGACACGAGATCTTCCGTGCTGAGAAATCCCATTGGTCCGATTCTATGATAAAAGTTTATCATTATAGCCAATTTTCTAGCTCCATTTCGAAGCCTCACATTGTTCACACCTGTAATTCACAGTTACGAAAACCACATCGTGATCGAGTAGGAAGTTCGGTCTCCACAATAATGAGCTGCCCGCGATCCATGCCCCCCCATGCAAATAGATCATTACCGGATAATTCGTCTGAGATGCGTCAGTCTCGTTTAATGATAATTTCGGAGCATAAACATTAAGGTACAGACAATCCTCGACACCGATAACTTCTTCCTGATGCCCGAAAACATCTCTGTGGGTGCAAACGTTACTGTCTTCCTTTGCCGAACGTATTCCAGTCCACGAGTGAAATGGCTTCGGTGGCTTCAGTCACAATTATATAAAACAATAGAAGGTCATGGCATGACTATTCAAATATTCGATAAGTTTCATCTTCGATAACTGCTGAAGTACAAAATGCGCGCAATCTCCACGGCCGAGTTCCATGTTAAAAAGTTTCGAAATCGAATTAAAAGAATTAATGAAAATTGATGCGAAATTAAACAAGATTCAATGTATAGTAGTAAAGCTCAATTATCCCTTTAAGGTACTATCGTTAAAGGAACAGTGAAAAATTACCAAATTTTTATGACATGTTCAGTCCATCTTTTGAAAGATTTTCAACTTCGAAAAGGAGTTTCCTATTTGGAACACCTGTTTAGAAACCTGATCGGGAAGATATTGGTACAGTTCCCAAGCAGATCCGACGGCTGCGAAAATCACTATGTTTTCACGGTGGTTTTCACTACGGTGGTTTCGAAGGTGATTCGCTCGGTGGTCGGGTCTGCTAGGGTTATCGTCTAATACTAGGTCTCCATATAATTGCATTTTTTCGGCAGAATTATCATAAAGATTTTTGTCGTAAATTGACTAACACTTACCTCAAATCTGAGTTTACCCAGCGGTGGTTGTGCGTAAGGGATGCCCCTGAACGCCGCCAATTCCCTACCTTTTCTGCTCATCATAACGGTCCCTTCGAGAGTACCATTTCTAACGTGAACCATCGGTGATTCTGCCCCAAGTACGAAATTATTGCTCCACAGCCAACAGATCAAATCGATGGCCGTGATACCGATGGTGATGGTCCGGTGTGGCCTCATTTCGAAGACAGTTATTTGTACGATCGATTATCATAGATTTTAATGATGTAATACGGTACTCGGGTGGACGAGCGGACGGAAAACCGTTGTTATTCGGACCAAAACTAGTCAGCTTCTACAGGTCGCTATGGTCGCAGTAGTCAATTGCTACCGTTATCGTACGAATATAACCACGTGAGGTACACGTCACTGAAACATTTTCGTGATGATGGCTCCACGATTTTACATACATAGTTTACATACAGACACATGCTACTTCGTTATCTTCCTACCGAATGGCCTAACTTCGAAAAAAATTTATCGTTACAGAATAATTCATTATATGTAAAAGAGAAACCTTCTCTTGGATATTATAAACGTTTTTCCTTGATATTAAATCAATTCCCCCACAAATTCACTGATCTCATAATTTGTTCGACTTTGCGTCGGCACATATTATCTTCGGTTGATACCAGTATGTTATTTTTCTTCCGAGTTTTATGCTTCCACTATAATTCGTCTTTGCTATGGGTGTCCTTATTGAGTATTATTTTGTCACGATGTGGAATACTCGCCCAAAAGTCGACTCTGTCTTGGAACAGTTTATCAGCCATACGCAGATCCGTCGAGTTACCTATGTGAAGATACTCGAGATTCGAGGTTCTAACCGGCTTCCACTTGATACAAATTTCCGGCGTTTTTTCTGGTGTTGGATTTCTGAAATAAATCAAAGTAAAAAAAAATTGCCAACGCTTCGGTTACGTTTATAATTTAAAGCTTGATTAAAATTATCTAACCAACCCTGATTTGGCAAAATTGACCCACAGACTCGTCATCACTTCTATCATCTTAAGATCTTCTTCGCTCAACCGTGCATTTGAGAAAAGTACTTCGCCCACTGGAAAGAGATATTGGAGTTCGTCCCCGTGAACAACTCCGTAGTCTCTTTCCGGATCGCCGTACATGACGCTGAACGAGTAACTTCCTCTGTACGCAAAGTGGTAATAGTAAACCGGAGAACTGAGCATTGCGAGGTGATCTCTGACAGCGCTGTTAGTGCCAATGTGGACAAATACGTCTGTGTACATCTGCCATTGAACGGATGCGTAACGAAAAGATTATTAATAAAATGGTAAAAGTAACTTTGAGCTTTATGAAAATATTTTCATCTTACGTCAGTGATATTCCATCTCGTAGACTCGTCGATTTTTTTATCCCCCATATAAAATTTTCTAATACTCTTCGTAACGTTGTGTACGAATTTTTCGGGGCACGTTTCTTCGAGTAGTATACATTTGGACCCAAGCTCCATAAACTTTTCGTCGAATATCTTGAAGTATTGTTGATCTTTCGGTCCGTATATAACTGAATGAAAGAAATTAATTTCACTTGCAACATCTATGAATTTAACTTAGTTTCAATTTTTTTTTCTCCGTACCATGTTGTCATTGATGATGGTATAATATGCAAAAAGAATAACAGCGTAAGATTAGACAAATCTATGAATCGAGCTCCGCCATGTACCCAACTCGGTAATTGATCGTTTTTTTCAATCATGCATTGTTATTCTTTTTACATATTGTACCATCATTGATCGCATGATGGTACAAGTGAAGAAAGAATGAAAGTAAGTATATCGACAAACTATCAATCGTAGAGTACTGCGCATCATGAGCACCGCTATAAAATAGTTACAATCCATAAAGGTACATAATTGACTAACGAGTAGTGAGAATAGAACCTTCCTGAGACGTTACGCCTGTCATCCATGGCACATCAGCTACGTTGCCTGACTGTAAATTTTGGGCTGATTCTCCCTTGCAGAACGCGCCTGGGTGATCAGGCTCGATGGCTGGTACGAATGGAAATGATATACAGAAGTCATATCCGTCCTTTCAATTTGCACAATAAAAATTATCATTATACATGGAATATCATAACGGTTGATGAACATTTTTTATCGAACATTTTTGTTAGTTTATTCTATCTATTCTGTTTTCTATAATTCTATTCTTATTTCTATAATTGTTCTATTTTCTATAATTTTGAAGAAGATGCCAATTTTTCATTTACCTGGAAGTCATAATCCGTGGCGATAATATCGACGGCATTCTTTTTTCTCAAACATTCAACAAGTGCCGAAGACTTGTCGGTAGGGCAATTGAGAAGACTTCCAAGTTTGATCGCATTATTTTTAGCAACTCCTTGTCTAAACAGTACCGTGGGGTTCAGTATCGTGCCACTTTGCGAGATTGCACGATTGAAAAAACCTGTTGTTAAACAACACACATTTTTTTCTTAATTTTAATACTAATAACATTCTCTTTGGTTGTCGCAGAAATCGATAATGAATAATGCCGTACCTCTCGAGAGCGGGCTTAACATGTGCAAATGAACGCTTATTGCTCCGGCACTTTGTCCGAATATCGTAATTCGGTTGGGGTCGCCCATGAACGCAGCTATGTTTTCATGCACCCATCTGATCGCCAGAGCCTGATCTTTTAGGCCTTGATTACCAGGGGACACGAGATCTTCGGTGCTGAAAAACCCCAGAGCTCCGAGTCTGCGATAAAAATACACAATTATCGCGAATTCCCGCAATTATCGCAAAATCATTTAACACACCTATAATTCATGGTTACGAGGACCACATCATGATCCAGTAGATACTTCGGTCCGAATATTAAGGAATCACCATTGCCCGCAATCCATGCACCCCCGTGGATAAAGATCATTACCGGATACTTCGTTTGAAGTGTCCCGCTTGGTGATAATTTCGGAGTATAAACATTGAGATATAGACAATCCTCAATACCGATGACCTTCTCCTGATGCGTGATAATATTTCGCTGTACGCAATTGTTACCGTCTTCTTTTGCCGAACGTACTCCAGTCCAGGAGCCGAATTCCTTCGGCGGCTATACGCAATGTTCCAGTAAACACGGTTATATACCAGCAATGTAACGCAAAAGTAACAGATAATATTACCACGACGTTACATGTAAGTTAGCGCAGAGTGAGCTAAAACCTCCATGGTTAACTTCAATGCCAACCACAAATTTAAAAAGGTGCGAAGTAATTTGCACATGGCTAGTTCATATATTACATTTTTGCGCTTAACAACTCCGTGTTTACTCGAATTAGACAAATTGTAGTAATTAAAAAATATCGGAATCCTGTAAAATCTGATCGCTTGGATCGATTTTTATCCCGTTCAATACCAAAGGTCTGTGAACCAAATGTTATAGTCGTGTGCAGTTTTAAGACGATTAGAGATACCAAAGATATTTTAAAAAATCACAATCCCATAAAATTTCCAAATCGGCTTCGATCTTCACAACAATCGCACTGCACGAACAAACGTGATTAATCTACTAGTGTACCAAATTTCAATTGGCTGTCTTAAACCGTTTCAGAGTTATAGTCCTCTAAACGATGCAAACACACATCCGAACGCCAAGTACAAATCACATTACTCAACGTTTCAGACTATTTTACGTACTCTGACACTACGATCTCGAACTTTTTTTTTACGAAAACATGGTTTCCTCCCGGAGGAAGCAAAATTCAATGCAGAAGCCCGTAGCACATATCTACATAAAGTCTGCTATAAATCATTTGGTCAGAAGATTTTTTCGTCGATTGACGGTCTTATGCTCACTTCGAATCTTAGTTGACCCAGCGGTGGTTGAGCGTACGGGATACCCCTGAACGCCGCCAATTGTCTACCTTTGCGGGTCATCATAAAGGTTCCTTCGAGAGTACCATTTTTTATGCAAACCATCGGTGAGTCCCCACCAGGTGCGAAACTGTTGTTGCACAGTAGATGCCAGTAGATCAATCCTATGATCGTTATTCCAATCATCGTGGAACTGTATGGCGTCATTGTCAACAGCGCGGTTATCCTTACTATCGAAGAAGGTCAACGTCACAGGTCGTATAAATATTCACTGGAAGGTACGGGTGCAGCGTGAAAGAACCGGTCACTATCGCGAGGACAACTCATTCAAACAAGGTTGTGGTGATCTCGACGGTGTGCAGCTATCGTTACCTTATAATTGAAGCAATGCGCTGCGTCGCGTTGTTCAATGCCGGCTGATGTCCATGATATACATGGATTTGTACTGTTTCACACGGTAAACATGCTACATTATTATTTGCACAATAATTAGCTTAAATTTGCAAATACTTATCGTTATCGCACCGGTGCGGTGGTCTAGTGCTCAACTCTAAACCTAAGCATCGGAAGGTCGACGGGTCGATTGCCGGTTTCGTAGTTTCGCCAAGAATAAAAATATTGGCGGGATGAAGATCCAGACCCATACATCAGTCACTTGCACATAGTAACTCTAATTGTGAGTATCGAATGTTTATAGCTGTACTCCATGTTTACATTCTCGGTTAAGCGCGACGAAGCTCCGATGCTAGAAATCGAACTAGAGACCGGCTGTATCGGCACAGGTTTTCCGGAGTTTCTCTATGTGCATGGAAAAAATGTCATGGTAAATACCATGAGAGGGAAGAGGGAAGAGAGAGATAGAGGGGAAAGTCCAATGCGGCCGCAAGAATTTGGCTACTGACACGGGTCGACCCTGTATAGGCGCATAATGATGCCTGAAACGGGGGAAAATGCAAAATATAAATAACAATAATACTTATCGTTATCGAACAATTTATTTGACACGTGCAAATTTTTTCTTTTTTTCCGCTTACTTTTTCGTCGATCGGACGATGTGTTTGACTTACCACGCACATATATTACGTTGGGTGATACCAAATTTGTATTTTTAGTCTTAACATAAAGTTTGTTGCGAAACATGCATTCTAAAAAATGGTTGCTTGCAAATTAATGTGTCGGTGCAGGAAACTGCGACGCATGTGCGATATATTAATTTGCATACATCTACGGTCTCTATCTGAATCTAAACTGAATTGTTAAATTTGCAGCACAAGTATGTTGATATTCATTGCATGTAAATTGATTGGAGATTTAATAGTTTGTCCAATGAATGATTATTATTAATGTTATCAACGGTGTGTATGTGGATTACAATTCGTCCGTACTTCGATAAGAACCCTTGTTGAGTTCTATCTTGACAGAGTCAGGTAATCCCGCCCAAAAGTCGACCCTTTCTCGGAGCAGATTGTCCGCCATACGCAGATCCTTCGAGTTACGTATGTGAAGATACTCGAGATTCGAGGTTCTAACTGGCTTCCACTTGACAGGAATTTCCAGCATTTTTTCCGGAGTTGGGTTACTGAAGTGATTAAAAAAACATTATCAACATATCGGTTCAGTCTATAGTGATTTCGACCTTGATTACGAATATCGAACCAACCCCGATTTGGCAAAATTGACCCAAAGACGCGTCATCACGTCGACCATCTTCAGGTCCTCTTCGCTCATCGATTTATTCGGGGCGATCAGTTCGCCGATAGGAAAGAGGTATTGGAGATCGTCCCCGTGAGCGACTCCGTAATCTCTTTCTGCATCTCCGAATGCGACGCTCAACGAGGAACTTCCTCTGTACGCCAAGTAGTAATAGAAAACTGGAGAACTAAGGGCCGCGAGATGATCTCTGACGGCGTTATCAATGCCAATGTAGAAAACCGAGTCGGTGTACATCTGCGGGTGGATGGATACGTAATGAATTGATAATAAGAAAATTATAAAATCAATTTTGAGCGCTGTAAAAAATGTTAATCTCACGTCAATAACACTCCATCTCGTGGACTCGTCTATCTTTTTATCGTCCAGATAAAATTTGCGGATTCTTCTCGTCAGGTTGTTTATAAAATTTTCAGGGCACGTATCCTCGTATAACATAGATCGAGGCGCAAGCTCCATAAAGTTTTCGTCCAGTTGCTTGACATAGTCTTGATCCTTCAATCCGTAAATAGCTGAATGGACGCAATTAGGTGAGTTTGAAAAATTAACGAAAGAGCAGCTTTAAAAAGGTTACAGCCATTAAGGTAAAGTAAAACACATTCTCTGTCACTGTCTTTCGCTTCGTAAGACCAATGCCGCTATCTCTCGCATACTCCTAGTTACGTCACGTGACTTCCGTTCCACCGTAAAGATAAACACGTCAATGACTCACGGGCAGCGCTGAGAGCACCTTCGTGTGAATTGACGCCTGCAAGCCATGGTACATCAGCTATTTTGCCCGACTTTAATGACTGGTCTGGTGCCTCGTTGATGAATGCCCCTGGGTGATCGGGCTCGATGACAGGTCTGAATGAAAACGTGGGACATTTTTCGAACACCTGTTTGTCGTTCAAAAAAACAGTAAATTAAAAATTGGAAAAGAAGTGGACTGAGTGCGTCACGAATTACTGTAAATCACTAATATGACGAAGCTTTGGTATTACTGTACCTGAGGAAGACAAACTGTGCCGGCAATGTCGAGAATTTTTTTTTTCTTCAAACAATCAACGAGTTCGGAAGATTCGACTGTAGGACAATCGAGAAGTTCCCCAATCTTTTTAGCTTGATCCCTAGCGACTCCTGGCACGTTCATTGCCCAGGGATTCAGTACAACACCACTCTGCGATATTGCCCGATGGAAAAGACCTGTAACGGAACAACCACGCGTTATCATAAGATAAAATTAAAAATTAAAAAAAATCCCGACTGCAAATTAGTCATTACTATAAAAAGTACCAAAAAAATGGTTAATAAAAAGTAACTTCAAAAAGCCTGAAATTTCATGTATGTAATAATAATTAATATTGTCAGTAAACAATATTAGTAATAATTACTAATAAAGAATAATTGTAAAATTAATTAATCGTAATTATATCAATTCGATCACTGCACAAACCCTGGAGACAACGAAAACAACAAAATCGGGAGGCCTCAGTGAAACGCATAACTCCCGTCTTTTTGCTCTAGCGAGCAGACGGGAGTTAAAAAAAAAACCCTATAGTCTAGAATGTATTTTTCTACATCCGGATTAGATTTTTTTTAAAGATCGAGTTACATGAGAACCTTCCGGAATTTGAAACGTGAACACAATATCATACCTCTGGAGAGTGGACTGATCATGTGATAGTGGACGCTGGCTCCACCAGCACTCTCGCCGAATATCGTAACGCGATTCGAATCACCGTTGAACGCGGCGATATTTTCTTTGACCCATTTGATCGCTTGAAGCTGATCCTTCAATCCCTGATTACCCGGAGCCACGAGATCCTCGGTGCTAAAAAATCCCAGTGCTCCGAGTCTACGACAAAAATTCATGTTTATCGTATGCTTTCAGAGTGATCATCGCTTCATTCACATCGCGGACCAGCTACAACTTTATCATACCAAAACTCTACCCGCTGTAACTCTGCCGTATGAGAACTCTAACAGGAATCAACTTTACCCGAACGTCTTTACCGTAGTCGGGCTCTACCAGGTAAGAACCTAACCCGACAGAAGGCGCTACTAACTATACTATGTAGGGACTCTACCAGAAAAGGTCCCTACCAACATGTGGTGGACTTGTTAGTCGATATGTTCGCTCCCGAAACGAAAGATTAACGTTTCTATCACAGCACGAGTAATAATTTACTCCGACACACTTTGTACTTGGGCTATGGCAGAGGTGTAAATGTGCTAACAGTTTAATCACATGTTCCATTCCTTACATTACACTGCAATATACCTGTAGTTTGCAGCGACGACGATGACGTCATGGTCCAGCATGAATTTCGGTCCGTACATTGTAGCGTTATTGGCACCCCCGACCCATCCTCCACCGTGGAGCCAAATCATTACGGGATAGTTAGTTTTAGATCCATTGCTCTCTTTTAAAGACAATTTCGGCGCGTAAACATTGAGGTACAAACAATCCTCATCGCCAATGATTTTTGCGTATCCCCCAAACATATCTCGCTGCGTGCACATATTGGAATCTCCTTTAGCCGGGCGTACTCCAGTCCACGAGTCGAACGGCTTCGGTGGCTTTACATATTGAAAAATGTATGAAAATCTTTAATTCCACATATCTTGCAATATTACCTACACAATTAACGTACTAAAGTTTAACAGCGGAAAAATATTAAATGCACCCGAAGTAGCAAATAATTTAAATTCCAATTATGAAATCTTAAAATCGATGGTTGAGTTTTACGGATAATTGAGATCCAATCGCTTACCTCGAATCTGAGTTCACCGACGGGCGGCTGAGCGTAAGGGATTCCCATGAACGCCATAAATTCCCTACCTTTTCTGCTCGTCATGAAAGTACCCTCCAGAGTACCATTTTTTATGCGAACTATGGGTGATTCTTTCCCAACGACGAGACTGATGCCAAGTACGCAGCAGATTGATATCAAGGCCGTTGCGCGCGTCATTGTATCGTTATTAGTTTCTAAGATTCCTTTCTCGATTTACACGAACTCAATGATTCAATAATACGACATACATACATTGACGATTTACACTGCTCGATTTTTAGAAGTAATTGAATCAGACATAATAATTAATAACGTTACACCAAACCGCGCGATATTCTGTTGCTGGGACGGTCGCAGCTGCCGAACTTATAGCAACGATTGTCTCACTGGCTGTAAAACCTCTGAATGGGAGCGACACGATTATACCGATGGGCCATCCGGCCCGAGGGGATTCCTTTAAATATATCAGATCGTTGGCAGATCGGATTAGTTAGCAAAATTCCGACGAGACCGGTTTGCGAAAACGACGATCATGTAGTGTTATCCAGCTTGTAGGAAGGTTTCTCGGCGTCGAGTCGTATAGATCTTTGGACTTATCTTATCTCGTCATCGAATGATACTTTTAACGACAAAAATCTCGAAAGAAATGATACTCTATCTCATACGTGACGTTGCAGATTTCATCTGGTGTATCATCTATATATATGATGGGTATTCTGCAATACAGCAGCGATGATATCGTTCGACGATACTGTTAACGGCTACGCATAATTAGGACCACCGATTTACCTACGGCTGGTAAAATAATATCCCAGAAATGTGGGTAGGAGAATTCCTACCCACCTTTCTTTTCGTGCATTGATACACCGATGTGATGTTTGAGTGTTCGTTAGAGTTACGTGAAAACGTCGCCCTCCTGCCCGGTAAGGGCTCGGTCGGTAATAACTGTAATAGCTGTAAACTATCATTCCTTTTACAAGCATGCTGACTGGAATCGGCCAAAAGGAAATTCGTACAGGATGTGGAATTTATATACGCAGTAGCGGTTATCTTGGGTCGTGCGCTTGCAGTATCTGTGTGAATATCTGTATCTGTGAGTATCGGTGTAAGTGTCCAATCGACATGAACTTTATTACCATGCAGATTCTTTTCGGCTACGAATTTATTTTTGGCCGGGTTTAGTTTGCAGTATCGAGAAAAAGTTCATTATAGTTTTTAATACCGACCGTGGTATATTATTTGTTTCCATTCAGAATTGCATCGATTGCGATCAATTTATCGACTCGCACTGTACAATGCGCAGCATGCAAGCATAGCGAGACAAGTCACAGGTCCTCTTCGCGCTCTAACTCTCCGTTATATATCGCTATCTATTAATCTCTCATGCGCGGAGTACTGTACAGTATCGGCTTCGCGGTCCGGACGTTCTAAACGAGTGGTGTAAGGTCAATTCTCGTATGATCGGCCGAAGTGAAAGTGAATTTGCCGATCAATGACAAACTGCACCTCCATCGCTACAATCCACGATACACTTCGAACGGTTCAACAGCGGGTATTAATGGGATAAGTAGTTTCGAGCTGGATCATTAGAGAACACACGAGAGACTTGCCATATGCGTTTATAAATCGAATGATTATTTGTGATTATTTGTCGTCTAAAAACGACTGGTCAATTGGACTTTAAGCAATCGACTCAATTGTTTATCGATTTTTGTTGAAAATGGATATAAAATATGCGGCAGATGTCAGGCATTTTCAGATTTTTCCATCAATGGTTGTATTTTGCCGAATCCAATTGCATATTTTCATCAATCTTTGCAATTGTGATATTTTTTTATCAAACACCAGTTTTTCGGATTACTCGTTCACCCTATTGTCGCAATCGCCAGCCTCTTCGCATTCAATTTTACTACGATACGGGATACTCGCCCAGAAGTTTACTCTTTCGGGGAACAAATCTTCAGCCATGTGTAAGTTCGTCGAGTTTCCTATGTAAAGATACTGAAGACTCGGGGTTCCCACTGGATTCCACTTGACATTAATCTGGGACGTTTTTTTCGGTGTTGGATTTCTAGAATGAATCGAGAGAAAGAAAAAAAATGTTGTTAAAGCGTCGATTGAGATTGTGATAGTATGTCGAATGCTCGACAACTTTTGTCGAACGTACCCCGATTTGGCAAAGTTGACGCAGAGCCTTGTCATCAGGTCTGCAACTTTGAGATCCTTTTTGCTCATCGGTACATTCGGGAACCGTGTTTCACCCACGGGAAAGAGGTACTGAAGTATGTCCGAGTGCGAAACACCGCAATCATTATCCGAATCCCCGAATATCGTGCTGAATGAGGACGTTCCTCTGTACGCGAAGTAGTAATAGTAAACCGGAGCGCCGAGGGTCGCGAGATGATATTTGACGGCAATCTGATTGCCGATGTAGAACAACGCGTCTGTGTACATCTGTAAACGAACGAAGCGCAAAGAAATTATTATGAAAAAAATAAGTGAAATAAATCAATTTTGACTGTTATTTAAAAAAAAAGTTCATCTTACGTCAAGGAGATCCCATCTGGTAGACTCGTTGATTTTTTTATCACCGAGATAAAATTCACGGATGCTCTTGGTCACGTTGTATTTTAGTTCTTCGAGGCACGTGTCGTCGTATGCCAAAGATTTCGGCGCAAGCTCGAAGAAATTTTCATCGAGTATTTCGGTGTAATGTTGATCCTTAGATCCGTATATACCTGAATGAAAATGTACGATGTTACTGGGCTAAAATAAGAAATAGCTGTTCAAAGGTACAGGCTGTGTAATGAATGAAAACTTCGAAAATCACTCGCCAGCCACTTTGTAGGCACCGTCTTGTGCATTAATGCCTGTCATCCATGGTACGTCAGCCACCTTGCCCGCCTTTAAGGACTCTGCCGGTTCTTCGTTGATGTACGCGCCTGGATGATCAGGCTCGATTACAGGCACGAACGGTCGTAAGGAACAGTTGAGGAAGACCTGTTATTCGTGAAAGTGAAAGACGATTATACGTTATCTAAACTTTCTCTATCGCCGCATAGTGTCAAGTTTTTACTGCACCTGACTACGACAAGATTTGGCAATAATGTCGATGGCGTTCTTTTCCTTTAAGCAGGCAACGAGCGTTGACGATTCTTCGGTTGGACAATCTAGAAGTTTCCCAAGTATGATCGATTGGTTCTTAGCGATTTGTGGCCTGGTCTGCCCCCAGGGAGACATTACATCTCCACTCAGTGTTATTGCCCGGTGGAACAGACCTGTTGTAACACGACCACTCTTTTTTATTAGGATAATACAACTATAATTGTATTTGTAAGTGTAAGTATTATCTTCGCGATTCAATCGATTTCACCATTTGCGTAAAAAACGCAATACAAACCGCGAGTTGTTTAGACAGAATAAAAAAGAAATGACCGTTTTTGGAAACTTCACGAAATTTGACTCACTGGAAAAAAATAGTGCGAATTGATTTGCATATGGCTTCCTCATTTATTAAAATGTTGCGCATAGCTTTCTCTATGAGAAAGTTCGTTGATTGATTTTTGGTTTCCTCATGAAGGAAGTTATGTGCAAAATTGTAATAAATAACGAAGCCATGTCTACATTACTTTGCACCATTTCTTCATATTTATGGAAACCAAGTTTTCTCTATGAAGCAAAAAAAATAAATAAAAAATCTTTTCTAAAAACCAAGGACAATTTAAATATACTTTTTAATTATCATGTAAAATAAGAAGGACATGAAGTGTAGTTGCGGCCCCGCAATCTACACCGTAGATTCTGAAGTTCATGATTACACATTTTTGTGTAAAAAAGTTCAGTATAAAACAAATGTTCGTTATTCGTAATTTCGGCACAATGTCTGATGTATTTTTCCCACTTCTTACCATTCTTAAAAAATTCAATAGCGAAAATTGTTCGATGTTAGTCTACTTCTGCAGAAAGTTTCGGCCGGGTAACTCACAATTTGCAAAAGCTAGAACGCAAACATACTTCGAAAATTTCAAAGTCTGATATAATCTAAACGAATGTTTAAATTATTGGGTAACTTGTAATAACAGAGGCAGCCAACTGCTCTACGTGTGCGCCAAATTACACCCCGATTGGATAAAGCCGTTCTTGAGTTATTCGCTATGCGCACAACCTACACAAGCTCGCTGGATGAGTATGTGCAGCGTATACATGCAAAGAGTTGGGTGTGCGAGTTGGGACTGAGCCGACCGGTAGGCAGGTTCAATAGAATGCGCGTACACGCCAGTATAAGCTCAGCTGGAAGCGCTGTATAAGTCACGTGCATAGCGAATAGACAATTGAATTGAACGCACACGCATACACATCCAGACATTTTTTGTAATAGTGATTTCTTGACGATTTGGAATATTCTGAACATGTTTACATTGAAAGGTCGGA
The DNA here is from genome assembly GCA_917499995.1 of Ichneumon xanthorius. Classification (NCBI taxonomy): domain Eukaryota; kingdom Metazoa; phylum Arthropoda; class Insecta; order Hymenoptera; family Ichneumonidae; genus Ichneumon; species Ichneumon xanthorius. The sequence continues at coordinate 8,780,558 of OU824205.1, read as the reverse complement.
AAAAAAAAATTACGAAAACAAAGCTTCTTCCATGCGTATGCAATTATTGACACATGTGAGATCGTACGAGTCGATTCCTAGGCACGGCACAAATTGTCTCGGATGTTAAAACCGCATTGTAGATGAAACTGTACCTCTAACGTGGGGGCTTATCATGTGGTGGTGAACACTGGCGGCACCGGCACTCTCGCCAAATATCGTAACGCTTTTTGGATCACCGTTGAACGCGGCAATATTTTCATTAACCCATCTGATGGCTTGAGCCTGATCCTTCAAACCTTGGTTTCCCGGGGATGCCAGATCTTCCGTGCTGAGAAAACCCAGCGCCCCAAGTCTGCGACAATAATTTTGTCAATTGTCTCCCGCGTGAATATTTTAGCAGTTTCGACTATTGCTCAATAATACCTGTAGTTCACAGTCACGAGGACTACGGGGTAATCCAGTAAGAATTGTGGTCCATAAGAATCGGAACGAGATGAACCCATGACGAATCCACCTCCGTGAAACCAAATCATTACGGTATAATTCTTTTGGTATCCATCCTTCTCATTTGATGACAATGTTGGTCTATAAACATTAAGGTACAAGCAATCCTCGGAGCCAATGAAGGCGTCGCCGATCGCGGCTTCGTCTCGTTGGAGACAATACTTCGCGTCTTTTGATGCCCAACGTACTCCAACCCACGAGCCGAATGGCTGCGGTGGCTATGACAGGGAACATAAACACAAGGGAACATTTTATTTAAAAATACTCCATAACTGTTATGTTCGTATGCAAACGATGGACTACAAAATTTTGCTGACAAGCATGATAAGATAACACTGCTGACTACGTAGTTTGAATTGGACATAATCCAGGTTCAAAGAAACTTTTGCGAAAAAGAAACTTTATCAAATAATTACCGTACATTTTTACAAAGTTAGACGAAAAATTCACCTCGAATCTGAGTTCACCGATGGGTGGTTTAGCATAAGGGATGCCTCTGAATGCCTCGAATATCTTCCCCTTTCGGCTCGTCATAAAGGTACCTTTCAGAGTGCCATTTTTTATGTGAACCTTCGACGGCGTTTGACTGACACCGAGACTGACGGTGTATATCCAGCAGATCAATATAAGGATCAATATGAAAAAGACCGTTACACCATACTCCATACATCCACATTCCGGCATTGTTCGTCGATTCGATAGATTCTGTAATTTATTGATATACGATGTACTGAATTCTGAAGATTCGTTGGAAATAAACAGATCGGCCATTTGAATTTTAAACGATTTTTCGTAGTCAGCGATTTACCTTAAGGTGAAGTGAAAGTCACGCGACCGAGCCAGGCGTGTGAGAGAGATAGCGGCATTGGTCTTACGGTGGAGCGAGAGAGAGCGACAGAGAACGTGTTTCACTTCATCTTAAGAGCATGTGAAACACTATGGAGTGCGAGCGAGATAGTTCGAACGGCAGTTGAAAACGAGATCGTAAATATTTTTCAAATTTGGACACTATCTGTAGTAAAGCATGATCTTCAGTCAGTTAGTTTTTTTATTCTACATTGTATCGTTTTTGAGGTCAGATCCGATCCTTCCCATGTTAAAACACGTAACTTTGAAATCACGTTGCAAAAAAACTGGACCGTAAAAAAATCTTTAAAAATGCCAACAGATAAAGTGTGTTTTTTTTCTGTAGACCACATAAATTTGATCAAGATCGACCAGAAATGACTTTTGGTAAGGATTTCCTTAATATTGTATTGACCCGTTCAGAAGATACAGTACTTTATGAGATACAGTACACGACCGTGTTTCTCCCAACCGCATAATTCCGAACGACCGCGTATTTCCGAAAATGACGACCGCGTAAGTCCAATTCGGCCCCTTCTCAAGGTCCGTTACCTGCTTGGTGGGGAAAGAAACGACTCCTTCCGTTTTGCTACCTGCGAATTAAATCGTCGCTGCTGTAATTCCGACAATTTTTGCGTATGGAAAGGGACGATGGGCAGGTAGTGGGGTATCGGAAATACGCGGTCGTGCCTAATTGGATTGGCTCCCGAGGAACGGAGAAACGTGGTCGTGTACTGAAAAAAAGGATAGCATTTCCTACTAATAGTTCCCAGGGGGAACGTATGTATAGATAATTTCTGATAGTATATATTCAATTGCTTAAACTATAATTATGGCCGCAATCATGATTTTTAGGCATTATCGTAACTATAAAATGTAGACGTTCCCGTTGGGAACAATTTTTTTATGATAAAAAGTCAGTATTATTGCTTTTACTATGTAATCTTTTTCTCAGTGTAGATATTATATTGTGCTTCAAAGGAGTTGAACAAAAGAAGAATAGAATTTTCGCACTGGGATAGAGGGTTAAACAAAAGTCATTTTTTAATAATCATAACGAAAAATACACTCGTAGCAAACTTACCGCGAATGTTTCGTATAAAATTCGACTCCTCGCTCGTTACTTATTTCGTGCCGACTGACATTCGTAACCCATGATACTCCTTTGCCTTTGGGCACTTTACTACAAGTGGCGGGTCTCAGCACTTATTCCTTTCCACCGTTCCGAAGCTTAACAGTTCACAATTACTTACCTGTTGCGCATAGACGCGTATACTCGTCGTAGGGTAATTGTTTGCAATGGTTCAAGAGTTGTAACTACCGGCGTCATCGCGATAAGACCGCCGACATGGTGTCTATTATCGGTGCAAAATGACATTCAGGGACGTATTTACGATCAATATTTATTTATATGGAAAGTTTCCACGTAGTACGAAATATTTTTTAATTTTTTTGGTTATATTTTTGTCATACCAGAAAGATTGACAATATTACTGCAATAATCTTGGATTGCAAATATATCCGAAAAGGGCGCAGGTATTAATTTTTTTTTTCGTTCTCATACATAATGACGAATGTTCAATTTGGTTCAGATACAATTTTTCATTTTCATCACTCTCTGCAATTATTTCGTTTTTTTTAAAACGTTCCTTCCAATGGGATAGTCGCAATTAGTACCCTCGTTGAGTTTACAATACGGAATACCTGCCCAAAAGTTCACTCGGTCGGCGAGCAGATTATCAGCCATGCGTATATCCCTCGAGTTTTCTATGCGAAGGTACTGAAGACTCGAGGTTCTCACTGGCGTCCACTTGGCAGGAATCACCGGGCATCTTTTTGGTGTCGGATCTCTAAAATATAGCCATAAAAAAACGATACTTGTCAAACGGTCGATTGAGATTACAACGATACGGTGCTTGATTACGATTATAGAACGAACCCTGATCTGGCGAAGTTGACCCAAAGAGTCGTCATCACATCTATCATCTTATGATCCTCTTCGCTCACCGTCGAGTTAGGGAATAGGAGTCGACGCACGGGAAACAAGTACAGAAGCTCGTCCGCGTGCGCAGCTCCGTAATTTCTGCTCGGATCCCCGAATAACTCGCTGAATGACGATGTTCCTCTGTAGGCGAAATAGTAATAGTACACCGGAGCCGTCAGTGTCTGGAGGTGAACGCTGACGGAGGTTTGACTACCGATGTAGAACCACGTGTCTGTATACATCTGTAAAAATACCGAAGTGTGACGGAATTATAAAAAAAAAGGATTAGATAAATTTTAAGCGTAATGAAAATGTTTCATATTACATTGATGACGTTCCATCTCGTAGACTCGTCGATCTTCTTGTCACCGAGATAAAATTTACGAAGCCTCTCGGTAACGTTATTTTTAAATTCTTCGGGGCGCGTTTCATCGTATCCCATAGTAATTGGTGCATACTTCATGAAGTTTTCGTCAAGTATTCTGTCGTTATGTTGATCCGCTGGTCCGTATATACCTGAATAAAGTATAACGATTTTACTTGCGGAAACTGGCAGATTAGAAACTGACCTTGATTAAGAGGCGTACTGAACGATTCTCAGAATCGAAAATTTCGTAAAAATTATTTTGTTAAATAAGCGACGAACCCGTTACTTCAGGTTTGAATATACAAACCTGTCCTTTTATTTCCCGTGTCAGCAACAATTTTTATTTGTACTTTTATTTGTAAAACTACAGCCGGATTCTTCGATTGGAAAATAAAAAATTGGATACACTTGTGGAAAATAAGTTGTTATAAAAATTAAAAAAGTACAAACTTTTTTTACTGTGTGCGCTACTGTTATTTGAAATTTATATTTCGAATGAAAGACTGACACCTCCCACGCTGGGCGAGCGGCTCCCGTACGTGAAGGGTTAATGAAATTACATAATGATTATAAATATCATGAATACTTACCAGCAGCTACGACAGCACCTTCTTGCGCATTAATGCCCGTCATCCATGGTACGTTGGCAACCTTGCCTGACATTACAGCCTCAGCTGGCTCTCCTGTGATGTACGCTCCTGGATGAGCGGGCTCGATGACCGGTCTGAATGCCACAACGGAACAATTCGGGAAGAGCTGTAATTAGTGAATATTAAATGTAATTGTGGCAACTTAGGAGTGGCATTTCGCTACTGTGCCAGATGAACGTAGACCGGCGTAGGCAAAACGATACATTGTGCCAAGTTTTCAATGTACCTGGTCAGGACACTGTATGCCAAAAATGTCGACAGCCTTTTTTGTCTTCAAGCAGCTAATGAGCGCTGACGATCTGTCGGTGGGACAACCGAGAATTTGTCCAACCGTGGTCGATTGGTTTTTACCGATTCCTGGTCGATTCAGCGCTCCGGGAGCCAGTACATCTCCACTCTCCATTATTGCCCGATGAAAAAGACCTGTTGACAAATCCACCCATTTTTATTATAAAGTACAACTATAGAAAGTATATCTTATAATTATACCTAGAAGAAGCCGAAAATAGAACATGAGTCTTTTAGTAAGAACATTTGTTTCATGTTGATACTGACGTATTTACATCTCCACCACTCACAACTCTACCAACATCTCTACCAGAATCAAAATAGAACTCTACCGGAATGGAAATAAATCTCTATCGGAATACAAGGCTAGACGGTAGCCTTGCCTTATTTCCATTCCAGTAGAGTTTTATTTCCATTCCAGTAGAGTAGTATTTCCATTCCAGTAGAGTAGTATTTCCATTCCGGTAGAGTTTTATTTTGAGTCTGGTAGAGTTTTTTTTACTTTTGGTAGAGTTCTAATATGGTAGAGATGTTTTCTGGTAGAGATGTGAATGTGCCGCAATATTTACGAAAAGTCAAGCTGGCGGCAAAAATGATTGTAACAGGTGAGGATTCGCGATTACTTCGCGCGCCTGTTAAAACTACATCGAAGATCGTACCTCTGACCTTGGGACTTATCATGTGTAAATGAACGGAGCCAGCGCCGGAACTTTCGCCGAATATCGTAACGCTATTTGGATCACCATTGAACGCAGCAATATTTTCGTGAACCCATCTGATAGCTTGACCCTGATCCTTCAAACCTTGGTTTCCCGGGGCCACCAGATCCTCCGTACTCAGAAAACCCAATGCTCCAAGTCTGCGACAATAATTTCATAGAGTGTGTACTTCATGTAATTTTGTTTGTTATTTCGACAATTGATCGAAAATACCTGTAGTTCGTTGTTACGAGGACTACGTCTTGGTCCAGAAGATATTCCGGTCCGTAGAATCCAGAATGAGCGGAACCCTCAGAGAATCCACCTCCGTGTATGAAAACCATTACGGGATATTTCTTTTGGCAGCCGCTGGCTGATTTAGGTCTATAAACATTGAGATACAGGCAATCCTCATCGCCGATGAATCCATCGCCTTGGCGTTGGATACAAAAATTCGAGTCTTCTTTTGCCGAACGCACTCCAGTCCACGAACCGAACGGCTTGGGTGGCTAAAGGGAATAAAATAGAAATGTGGGAAAACTTTTTTTTGAAATGTCTTGATAAAATTTAATTATTTTCTGGTACCGTTTACGTTTCCGATAACAACTATATAAAATCTAATGCGTTCATTCTACACGAGAATCACGTCTATTTGTTATATAAATAACACGCTATCTCCGCGCACTTCTGGTGACCGCATCGCTGATTTATATATAGCCTTCAAACTGTTTGTTCTTCGATTGACAAGACGTTCTTATCTAATGGAAATTTTACGTTGTATAATTCTGAACACCCGCCCCGAATGTTTGAAATAATCAGAGGTAATTGGAGGTAAATGTATGCGCATTTCTTTTTTTTCATAATGCTGATTGCTTGTTCTTCATTGTTTTCGTTGTAGAAAGCCGAATTATCGAGGAGACACTGATTAGCCAGGCATAGCATAGCGAATAACGCTTCAGCGTACATTTCAATGAAAATTTATTAAAACCTTACCTCGAATCTGAGTTCCCCGATGGGTTTTTGAGCAAACGGTATGCCTCTAAATGCGTCGAATTCCCTGCCTTTTCTGCTCGTCATAACGCTACCTTCCAGAGTGCCATTTCTGATCTGAACCATCAGTGACGATTGACCAACAGCGATGCTGCATAGCCAGCAGATCAGTAGGAAGATTGCTCCACCGTACCCCATGGATCCGTGACCCATCGTTGCTCGTTGATTCGACAGGTTCCGCAATTTATTGATCTACGATGCCCCTAATAAAAATAGAACGATATGTTACAAATCAACGATCTTCGAGCGCAATTACAAACAAACAGATGGGACATCTGAACTTGAAGCGGTTTTCCGGCTAATGTAGTGTCAACAATTTAGTTTGCGGGAGAAAAAAGTCAACGAGCCGAAAATTGCAAAGATCAATTCCATATAAGTATATATTAAATCTGAAAATACAGGAAAATTACTTCGAAGAAAAGACTGAGAATAATGTTCAACAAAAAAATCTCAAACGCAAGTCTCAATCCCATCATTGATCTGTTTGGCACTTTGATACTTTAACGAGGTAACGTGGATGGTTCATCGTACTACACAGACATCACAGAAAAAAAAACCGACCTTAATTACTTATTATTAACAAATAAATGAACATTTTTTAAATCACCCAGTCATTAGATAGTGTTTTAATCAAGGGTCTGTCCAAATTTCATCTCGATCGGACGAATAGATTTTGAGGTACGATGTCCGTTGTTAATTGTTAATAAGACCGTTGTGAATTGATATTTTGAATTTAAAAAACTCAAACTTCATAGCTCCCTGTACTAACTGCGTGTAATAACCGGACCTTGGCGTTCTAATACCCGTGTTAAACTTTTACGTACGGGATCCTTGTTCACCAAGGATCTACAATTTGTCAAGACGCAACCTTGGAACGATTCGAATAGCAAGTTGATGTGCTAAAAAAAATCTGTAAAAATGGACAGTTGTACCTTGAAGTGTTGAATAACCGTATCGTTTTTATGCTTAAAAGAAGGTCATTTGCTCTCGGCGAAAAATTCCTCGTACTTTAAGAGTAAAAAAAAAGTTGAAAATTGACCTGTTTTTTTGGACCAAATCCTTATGCCTTATACCAGTGCCTCAAACAATAGTAATTTTTTCTCGATAATAATCTTGCGCCCATCAAATTGACCAAATCTCTTGAGAAGCTTGGGTACTCGCTGCTTACCTCGTTTCGACTCCCGTATTGCGCATGTAACTGTTATCTCGTTACCTCTAAACACGTCAACTCGAAGAACGTGACTCACGAAAGATCCATTTCTGCGGTTCCGAAGATTAGCGTTTCACGATTCATTCCCTCTCTCATATACGCACACTCGCAGGATAATCGCATGCGACAGTTAGAGTCGTGACTGCCGCAATAATCGCAACAAGACGGTCGAGAGTCGGTGGGGAAATCGGGCATCCCCACTGTATCCGCCACAATTGAAACTAAATCTGGAACGTGAACTTACTCTCTGAGTTGCGTCGAACCGTGACTTCTCGGCCGCACTGGCCTCAGGTTGAAACTGAGCTGTACGAGGTCCTTTGCTGCAGTCAAGACTACAAGTAACGTGCGGTTATGGGACCTGACAGGGTCTTGCGAAGAGCTCGTTCACGGCTTTATAAGATGCGAGGCTTTATATGGAGACTCCCCACAGGAAATTCTTCCTATACGACTCCGCGCGCCAATCAGGGTGGGGGATTCCCCGAATCGCAACAAGGAAAGTGGTATGGTTAAGTTGACAAAACCCACAGGCAGGCAATAATATAAACACTCTTATCATCGTGTTATAAAATATTCCGAAGTTACTCGGATCAAATGATTCATGCGGTTGATATTTCCACATCTCTTTCGACGAAGATCTTCAGAGCCAGGAAATAAATTTGATACTGTTGAATTCGGATCAAACGAATGAACAAGCAAGGACGCCAGACGAGCTCGACATTTTTCCTGCAACAGCTTGTGGTACTAATAACGTCTCAATAATTTACTGCTGGGTATTTAAAAAAATAAAGTAACCAAGTAATTTTAATCGGGATACTTTCGGCTACAATCCATAAAATTGGTTCAATATTAATTCTTAATTACTCTGTATACGCTTTGACGTAATCGGAAAGAGAGTTGATCAATCCAATTGGAAGATTTTACCAAAGAAACAAAAACGTTGCAATATCAATTTAATCGACTGATGCCATTGCCAAACGAGTATCTTGACTTCCGTGAAAAACTACAACGCTAAATACGGTAGGCCGGTCGAGATCCTTAGCTCCGGTCATTGGATTTTCTTCGGATTGTAGAAACTTCACTCTATTTTCACCACTGCGTCCCATAGTTTTTTTTTTCTTTTCCGAACATTAAGTCCGCTTTCGATAATACATTTTCGCACTACAACTCGTCTCTGCTGCGATGACCATGCTCCTTCAGCTCCACCTTTCCACGGTGTGGAATACTCGACCAGAAGTTCACTCTGTCTGTAAAGAGCTCGTCATCCATGTGTAGATTCTTCGAGTTTCCTATGTGAAGATACTCGAGCTTCGATGTTCTCACTGGCTTCCATTTCAATGGAACTTCCGGTGTTATCGCCGGTGTCGGATTTCTGTAGACGAATCGAAAAACGAGAAAAATTAGTTGTCGAATTTTGAACTTTATGATACTAAATAGATTTAATAGATTTCTTTATTTTGATTGTTGAACGGACCCTGATTTGGCGAAATTGACCCAAAGACTGGTCAGCACGTCGATGATCTTGTGATCTTCCTTGCTGAGTGGAGTGTCCGCGAATAATTGCTCGCCGACGGGAAAGAGATACTGCAGCTCGTCGGCGTGGGAGACTCCGTAGTCGTTCTCGGTATCCCCGAATATCTTGCTGAACGATGAGCTTCCTCTGTACGCGAAATAGTAATAATAAACTGGCGAACTGAGCGCCTCGAGGTGATCTCGCACGGCATTGTCAGCTGCTATGTAGAACCAAGCGTCCGTGTACATCTGCGAATTAACGGAGACGTTAGAATTATCGTTTTTTCAATTGAAAAGGGTCTTCAGGGTTAATTGTTTATTTAATTGTTTTTTTTCTATAAACTCACGTCCACGACGGACGATCTCGTAGACGCGTCGATTTTTTTGTCGCCCAGGTAGAATTCTCGAATCTTCTTCGACGTGCTATCCATGAATTTTTTCGGACACGTATCTTCATACATCAAAGTTATTGGTGCGAGTTCCATGAACTTTTCGTCGAGCAGCTTATCGTATTTTTTGTCCTTCCGTCCGTAGAGACCTGAACGGAATAAATCATTTTTCTTTACGAATTTAACGTAACGAACGCGAAAGAGTGTTTTTTTAACACTTGCAGGAAAAGTCCCGCTTTTCGTGCCTGTAAATCGTGGCGAAAGTGGCGCTTTCTAGCAAGGGATGCGATAAAAATACGGTAGATGCTTTTGTGCACAATTATCCTGGCACGGTAGCTTCTTTTTCGTATGATTTCGCTAAACTCTACAGGCACGAAAAGAGTTTTCATGCATTTGTTACAATAGTACATTACGATACTAGTGCGAAAATTTTTTTCGACGACTGTGAGTTTGCAGCGCGAGCAGAAGGCCAGTAGTGCAATCACACGAGTTAAGGAAATGCTTTTCGCACGAGTATCGTACAAAATTTTATTTCACGAGGTGTGAAATGGGAGTTTTACGCACGCAAAGCATGCGCAAAAACGCCATTTTCCTACTGAACGACATAAAGTGCTATTCTTAGGAGCGGGAACTGACCGGCGACTTTGATCGCACCCTCGTGCGAGGTGACTCCCGTCATCCACGGTATATCCTCCAATTTGCCATCCTTCAAAGACTGTGCCGGTTCTTCCTTGAGAAACGCGCCTGGATGGTCGGGCTCGATGACCGGTCGGAACGGAATCATCGGACAGTAGTCGAAGACCTGTTTGTCGTTCATTTGAATTTGTAAACCAATCACTCGTTTATGCAATAACAAATCTATGAAAAATTGTTGTGTAAACCCGCGATAAAAGTAAAACGTATCGTTACGGTAGACGTGGAATTTTGTTTACATCTGTCGGTAAATTCATACGTGTCATTACTTAATCGAACGCACGCGTTTTAAACTCGTGCAGCCTGAGTTTCGCAATTTCATTATCGGAACTGAATTAATTTCAATTTGAGCTATATAATGATAGGCGCGAATTGCGGCCGGACAGCGAAAACCGGTTAACCGGGCTGCGACGATTCGAGGTCGTAAAATCGTACTTGCACACGATAGGCAAGAAATTTTGTTTCCTTTTCCATTACAAGTCAGCTAATGATTAGTAGAAATTAAGATTTTTTCCGAATTGTTGTTAGATCAAAACATTGGGCAGAGTTATTAACTCCGAAAATTAATTTCGCCAATGGCCGGAGACTGCTTGCGATATTTCAACACTTAGTTCAGAGTCGTGTAACGGATTAAGCAGACCCGTTGATAGACGGACGTTAATCCTACCCGCGGAACTTGTTCGGCCTGGATAGGCGTCGCAGGGTTGGATTTTTATCCACGAATTCGGTTACTGGGTCAGCTGACGTAAATGGCGAGAAAATTGAGCGATGCAATATTCATGTAATATGCGGATGCATAAGCGGATTCCCGTACGCAATTACTCGCGTGGTGTTTGCAATAATCACTGATTTCCTCGCAATATTTTCTTAATTGAAACGTCATTGAACGGTTCGTTAAAAATCTTCACTGAAGTTGCGTCAATGTAATGAGCTGTATAGATTTTATAGATAGCATATGGGAGAAGAAAAAGCGAGGCTACGTGTACTTCGTGACTTTGATCGAAGACGTTGAGCCGCGATTATATTTGCATCATGCTACAATGTACAGAATTTCCCGATTATCCGTAATGGATGGTTCTACTAGACGTTTTTCCATATTACTGCATCCGTTCTGCGTGGTGGTTTTGCAATAAATATGTGGAACGCGTTATTGCAATGTTAACTACTGCTGATTGGCCAATGCACTCTGACTGCAGTTTGTCCTAGTGCTGGATTATCTCTATTCCCGGCGGAATTGAGATTATACAGCGGAAATTTATAGATTATTCCAGTTTGCGGGAATACCGAGTAAGTAATAAAAAATAACTGCATTTATTGATAATACTTAGCGTACCATAATAAATTTTAATTGCGCGGTGAAAACATTCGTAGCCCTCCAGACTTAAGGTAGTCTTTGCAATAGCGTTCGCATAAGTTTCAGAGAAATGAGAAGAAATTGTAATCACTTCTCGATTGTCTAAAAATCTGAAAAAATCAAGCGTCTTAAAGATGCTGAAAATATTAATTTTACATAATAATAATTCCAAAATTTTCTTAACAAATTCATGAAATGAAAAATAAAATTGTTCAACAAATCTTCCGGAATTACAACTTTTGTTAATTGAAAATAATTCGTTCATTTTTCTGAATACGTATGAATTTTTTCAGCTTTTTAAATTCACGTTGCATCTTGTGACTTTCTATACATTTTTCACATATAAAAAGAAAAAATTCAAAGCGATTTTAAAAATCTGAAAAACGCATACGTATTTAGAAAAGTGAACGAAGCACTTTAATAAAAAAAGTTAGGTTTCCAGGAGATTTGCTGAAGAATTTTATTTTTTATCAATTCGTTAATAACATTTTGGAATTATTATTATGCAAAATGAAGCTTTTCAGTACCTTTAATATGCTTGATTTTTTTTTCAGATTTTTATACCATCCGGAAGTGTTTGCAATTCCCACTCATTTAATTGAAGCTTATGCGAAGTGTTAGTGCTAAAACTTGTAGTTTGAATAATGTAAATTTGAAGTCCAAAAGTTGCATTGCAAAACAATAAAAAACCGCCGACGTCGGTAAAATTAAGCGAAAGATTAAAAACAATTGATGCACTGCTCGTTTTAACGTTCCCGAAGACCAACTCTACAGTTTGAATATTTCACTAGTTGCGAATTACGACACGCATCGTGCAATTTACGACTTGACATATCTCGAACCACACGTGGTAAATATCGCCTCGGGGAAGGCTAACGTAATCGTGCGAAAATAAAATAAAGCTTCCTCCCATGAGGAAGCAAAATTTAAGTCGAATTACCTGGAAGGCACGATCCGTGCCGATAATATCGACCGCATCTTTTTTCCTCAAGCAGTCAATGAGTCCTGACGACTCGTCGGTAGGACAATCCAGAAGTTTTCCAAGCCGGTTTGCTTGATTCCTGGCGATTCCCGGTCTGGTCAATACCCAGGGGCATAGCACTGTGCCACTCTGCGAGATTCCCCGATGAAAAAGACCTGTCGACACACCCACCGGTCGTCGCTAATGATAAATATGCATGTACGCCATCGACTTCCATATCTGTGCGCAGTCCACGTGTAAGAAGTTAAAAAAAAAGTACAACGTGCACGGCAAAGTCAAGGTCTATTGCGCGGCGTAATGCGTTGTTATTATTGACCGTCGTCTTCGAGTTACTCGGTAAATGATCTACGATGGTGTGCGTGTTAAGCCAACGAGACTCTTCACAGGTTATCCAACGACTTTGCAATAAAACCTGCATTTAAATCTAGCGTACGAATATCAAATGCAATTTGCCAAGTTAAATATGCGATAATCAATGTTTCTCTGTACTTTTGCATGGAGTGTTTTGCGGAGACCGGTGCAAGATGACAAATGAGGCCGACGAGGGGCGTAATGGGCAACCCCAAAATGATAGAAAAAAAACCTGGAAGGAAAAAGTAAATAAATACCTTTAAATTTTGAGACTTTGTACACATTTTTCCCATATAAAAAAAATAAATTCAAAGTGAATTAAAAAATCTGAAAAAATTCATACGTATTCAGAAAAGTAAACGTATTATTTTCATTAAAAAAAATTAGGTTTCCGGGAGATTTGTCGGACAATTAAATTTTTCATCAATGTGTGAATACCATTTTGGAATTATTATTATGCAAAATTAATCTTTTCAGCACCTTTAAAATGCTTGATTTTTTCAGATTTTTATACCGTCCAGAAGTGTTTGCAATTCCCTCTCATTTGTCGGAAACTTATGCGAAGTGAACTATTCGCAAGGACTACCTTAAAGGGCCTATCTGGTCCCTGTCTTCCCTGGAGCTGTTTTGAGGCACAATAATGTACCGGACACGCGCTCCATGACTCTTTGCTCTTGCGAGATAAGACTGAACTAAAATTAAATTGATACGGCCATTAGCCTTGATGTGTCCATTGACCAGCTTTTTTTTAAATCGTCCAATATACGCATTGTGAATTCTTAGGCGGATAAGAGGGTATTGCATTTTAATCGCCAAGCTCGTCTACTTAAGTTAAACCAACGCTCGCAAAGCCTCGCGAGTCGAACGATCAGACTTGCCGCAATCAGTCTATTAACATTGGCGGACACGACGGCGTCCGGTGAACGGCTGATTAATGCGATTCACGCTTATTCATATCCTCGAGACTTTTTTAATTGAAGAGTGTTATTACGACGAAGTACCTCGTCCGTAACGTAGAGTAATTAAAAATCGCCTGTTCTCCGATGCGAAACAATTGAGCAACCGAAGTTTGCGAGGACGAAGCTGCGCTAATCTTTCACCGTACTAACCTCACGAAATTTTAGCACTTGTCATGACGAATCAGTAACACGAACGGAATATGAAATTCGAAAAATCCGACAGTATTCAGAACTACAATTTATATATCAAACTATAAGATCAAACACAAACTCCGGTAAATTTTTGTCCAGCAAACAACCGCGAGATTTCTCTAAACGAGAGAAAAAACTTGAAAGTCCTTCTCTCAGCCGTTGATCATATATAGATGTGAATGCGAACAATACCGTACCTCTGGAGAGAGGGCTGATCATGTGGTAGTGAACGCTCGCGCCTCCGGCACTTTCGCCGAAGATCGTAACGCGATTTGGATCCCCGCCGAACGCGGCGATATTCTCGTTGACCCATCTGATCGACTGAGCCTGATCTTTCATGCCTTGATTTCCCGGGGACACGAGATCCTCGGTGCTGAGGAATCCCAGCGGTCCGAGCCTGCGTAAAATAATTCATTATAATCCTCGGCGTCATCGATTCGATGAATATTCCGCTCCTGCACGAGTCGCACCTCTGCTAACATTAAAATTCATTGGCAACTCATGCGATTTCGCAATTTTTCTCACTGTACCTGAAGTTCACGGTTACGAGAATGACTTCGTGATCGAGGAGGAACTTCGGTCCGTAGAACTCGGAATGACCGGCGCCGGTGACCCATCCGCCTCCGTGGAACCAAATCATCACCGGGTAATTCCTCTTCGGCGCGTCGATCTCGTTCGACGGCAATTTTGGGGTGTAGACATTGAGATAAAGACAGTCCTCGGCACCGACGATGTTATCGTCGTGCGTGTAGATATTACGCTGAGTACAGATGTTGGCGTCCTCCTTCGCCGAGCGTACTCCGCTCCACGAGCCGAACGGCTTCGGCGGCTGAACGCAATGATATGGAAAGTAGAAAACTTCTTACTTTCCAAATACCCGAACGACTTCTCATTCATCCACTGAGTAATTGCGCAATGGACGAGAGTCCGTTTGGTTTATCGACCGATGATTCTTTGCTTTCTCATCCAACGATACAGAAGAAGGTACACGTTAAAAAAAAGTTTGTACTTTTTAGAACTTATTGTCAACAAATGTTCACTATTTTTTATTCGTTTATTCTTTAATCGCATCATGCGGTTTCTAGTTTTACAAACAAAAGTACACACTAAAATTGTTAATAACGCGGGAAATGAAAGGGCAAGTTTGTACATTGAAGCCTGAAGAAACGAGTTTGTCACTTGTTTGACAACATTATTTTTTACTGTGTGCACGGCTAATAATCCGGGAATGTTGACCGAGACTCCGACTCCCAGCGCCATAAAAACTAGCACCTAAGCCGTCAATTGACGCAAGTGTCCCCGAATACCGCGCTAAGAATTTTCAAAACAGGATTTTTGCCGTTGAAGATATCGATGCCGGTTGGATTCGAAAAACTGTTTGAACCGACACACTGCTCTCGTTAGAAATTTTTATCTCTGAATACCACTCACGTCAATCAACGTTCGTAAAAGTAGCGTCAATAATTTATGAGGCAAGCTGTCGACAGGCGGAGAATTCAGACCTGGAGTTTCTAGTTGCTGCAAGGCAATCCTGACCGGAGTGCATTGCCGCAGAATAGAAGCCCCCGCCAATTATTCAACACGCGAAAAAAGTTAAAATCCTCCCAAAAATAATCCTCGTTGAACGTTGTCTTCCAATTTATATATTATTTTTCTAGACATTTTTAAGACGAAGCCATTTTTACGACGATACGTGGGAACGCGCTGAAAGAAGCCTCCGTGAATTATGCAAGACACGAAAAAAAAGAAAATCCTTCCAAAATTGATCCTCGTTGAACGTTGTCTTCCAATTTACATTTTTGTTCTAGAGATTTTTAAGACTAAGCCATTTTTACGACGATTCGTAAGAGCGCGCTGAAAGAAAATGTGCAAAAATTGCGTCTTCCATTTTACGGATTGCTCTTCGCGGGTCTCTATCACGTGCGTCGCGCCTCGAGAGCAGGGTCAAGGTCGCGCGGGAAGCAGTGCGATTATAGTCAAGATAGTCGCACACGCGTATCGCCCAAGTTAATTGCTTCGATTTTCCGCACGCTAGACGACAAAAACTTATTTTGCATCAGAGTTTCCTTTGAAGCTTCAGGTATAATCACTGGACAGACTTTCTACAGAGCTATGAATGAGTATACCGAGGAAAGAGAAGTCTGCAACTGACAGCGAAAGGCGTGTTTGACGATTTCGGCATTGAAGTTAAGATTGAAGTTCACGCGCAATTAAAATCCACGTTATGGAAAATCAATCTTCGTCTTGTAAAATCGCTACTCTAGATCGACGCCTCATCTCAAATCCAGATTTTGCGCACGCTCGACGACAAAAACCTAGTTTGGATCAAAGTTTCCTTTCAAACTTCACGTTAATCGCTGGACAGACTTTCTACAGAGCTATAAATGGTTATACTGAGGAACGAAAAGTCTGCAACTGACAAACAAAGGCGTGTTTGACGATTTCCGCATTGAAGTTAAGATTGAATTTCACGCGCAATTAAAATCCACGTTATAGAAAAACAATCTTCGTCTTGTAAAATCGCACTCCAGATCGACGCCTCAACTCAAATCTCGATTTTTCGCACGCTAGACGACAAAAACCTAGTTTAAATCAAAGTTTCTTTTCAAACTTCAGGTTAATCGCTCGACTGACTTTCTACAGAGCTATGAATGATTATACTGAGGAATGAAAAGACTGCAACTGACAACCAAAGGCGTGTTTGACGATTTCCGCATTGAAGTTAAGATTGAAGTTCAAGCGCAATTAAAATTCACAAAAGATTGACGTCTCATCCCAAATCTGGGTTTCCCGAGCTTACGAAGATACGTGAGGACACGCTGAAAAAAAAATCTGCAAAAATGACCTCATTGTACCTAACGATAGTTCTTCGCAAGTCTGCATCTCGTGTGCGATTTGAGAGCAGGATCAAGGTTGCTCGGTAAACAGCGAGATTATAGTCAAGATAGTCGCATACGAATATCGCTGAAGTTAATTGCTTCGATATTCCGCACGCTAGACGATAAAAACCTCCGTTGCATTAAAGTTTCCTTTCAATCTTCAGGTAAGCGCTGGACAGACTTTCTACAGAACTATGAATGGTTGCACCGACGAACGAGAACTCTGCAACTCACCGCGAACGGCGGCGTCGTGTTTTACGACTTCCGCATTGAAGTTACGATTAAAGTAGGCGCGCAGTTAAAACCCACATTATGAAAAAACAACCTTTGTTTCGTAAAATCGTATTCTAGATCGATGCCTCACCTCAAATCTGAGTTCACCGAGCGGTGGTTGAGCGTAAGGAATGCCTCTGAACCCGACGAATTCCCTGCCCTTTCGGCTCTTCATGAACGTACCCTCCAGAGTGCCATTTTTTATCTGGACCATCGGCGATGCCGCGGCAGAGACGAGACTGTCGCTGGACAGCCAGCAAATCGCTGCCACGATCGGTAAGCCGATCGCGATGGTTCTTTGACCCAGCATCGTTTGTCGATTCCTTTTACACGTTGCGACAACGATAGCCAAACTGGGCGACAAACGGCGTTCGTCGGTCGTCCAGAAACAGCCGGGTTGGTCCCAAAGCTCGAGACTACTTGCCGACTACTGCCGCAACAAAAACCGTGACGAGAAACCGGTGACGATCGTGAACGCACTACCGCGAAGGTAAAACTGTGACTGTCTCGAGAGTGAGCGCGTGTTCTACGATTAACGCGACGCGATGTGCTACACGGGACACTCGTAACGGGGACTTTATAGAGTTTTCCGTGTGGAAGGAGGAAGGAAGAGGCGACAAGCGAGACTCGAGCAATCAGCGATAAACCTTTTTCGCGCCAATAGTCTTTTTATCTCATACATTTATGAGAGCAATATATGTTGTGTGTATATATATATATATATATATATGTCCATATGTATATATATGTATAAGGACATATATTATATTTAATATATACTTGCATCGAAGTGTGCACAAGGCACAAGTTTGAACTGTCTTTACATTCATTCGAGCGTGCATTAAAGAGATCGTGACTCGTGATTAATAGTCTACGGTGCTATCACGAAAACAGGTTCCACCGTGAACACATGCACTCGCATGTGGGAGCGTGTTTACCAATCGTCGAGGCTTGGGAATTCCATGTGTATATTGTACCGAATTTAAAACAAAACGCAATTCAAACAAAATTTATATTCGTAAGAACTTG
The DNA here is from genome assembly GCA_917499995.1 of Ichneumon xanthorius. Classification (NCBI taxonomy): domain Eukaryota; kingdom Metazoa; phylum Arthropoda; class Insecta; order Hymenoptera; family Ichneumonidae; genus Ichneumon; species Ichneumon xanthorius. The sequence continues at coordinate 8,762,369 of OU824205.1, read as the reverse complement.
CGACTGTGTATTAAACATCCAGCGCTCGTGACTTTGCATTTAAAAAAAATGATATCAGCGGATTTATGAATTCGATGTACCCAATAAAAAATTTCAAATAAGGATAATATCTGTAAGAATTTCTGACTCTGTGAATTAATCAACCAGCAGTGCTGAGTTTGCAGATTTAACAATATGACGATTCATGTTGTTTGATATTTTGTGGTGTCACCATATAACGTCATTTTTTAATTACCTTGCACCATGTAAAAAAAAATTCGTTTCAAAGTGTGTGGAGAAAATGACGATAAAATATAAATTTTTTTCTTTTTAAGGAACCGGTCAATCTCTGCAAACGATAGAATTTGTAACATGTCACTGCTGACCCTGCTCTTATATCGGGGTGAGCTTATAAGTCAGAACCGATCACGTTACATTACTCGTTCGCTTAACATTCTTAGAGATCAGTCGTTTCAACATACATTTGTCAGTCACGCGAATCTCGTGTCTCGTACGTTTAGCGACAGTTCATTCCTTCAAATTCTGACACCGTTAGTTCGTTGCAATGTGATCTTTTTAACCTTACTGTCCGGCACACCTTACGTCGGATATCGAGCATTATAGGTACTCGTTACAAAGTGGAAGAACAACAATTTATAAAAAAAAAATTTTACGGATTTCTCCTTTTACAGTCAGTATACAGTAAATCCTAATGTAAAGTTCCGAATAATAAATTAAGATCAAGATAATACCGAAAACAATCTGCATTGAAGGAACAAAAAACATGATGAATATTGAAGGTTTCGCAGTTAAAAATGTCCCCAATGATTTTCAGACAAAACAGCTGCTCGATTCGCATTGAGCATGAGAAAATACATCGAAATATGTAAATATTCTTCATGACACCAAAAATCGATATCTTTCGCAAAATTGTTCCTTGAGAAGTTGAAGTTAAAATTTGTTTAAACTTCAAAAGCTAATAACAGAATTGACCAGCCGAGCCCCGTCAATGCAGCTAGAATGCTTGAAAAAGTTATTGCGAAAATCTCTATAGTCGACTCATTCGTTTACATATTTATTTTCAGCGTAGTTTGTCGATTTCCTCATTCGCGTAGCAATTTCGATCAGCTTGCGAGGCCGGTTTGGCATGACTCCGATATACGAGGCACCTGATCAACCAGTTTTATATTCGCACTACATTCGAGAACACCCGCAAGTTTTTTTTTTTCCTCAAAAAAATTTTCCATACGCATGTCTCGCACATTGTGTCTTTATAACCTTGGACGTGATAAGAAAATTGATCGTATTTCAAAATAAGCACATACATCGCCTTGAACGGCCGGCAGTTGTTGCTACACTTCCACTTTATTCTCGTTTTTATCGTTCCCGGGAATGTTAATGTAAGATAAAAGAAATTTTTGCTATACCTACAGTCGATAAAACAGATCGCCCGTTCCTGCACAGATATATATCGGCCGTAGACAACTGAGGACTCCGTCGATAAAAGTTCGACCGACGATGAGTGCGAAAGGCCTTACAAGGCTCCGTTTAACGACAGCTACGAAAGATGTCGCTTCTGCCCGAGTTTGACCTGCGGCTGTTCGAAATAGCCCAAAAGTTTTCCGGGAAAAACTCTCTTGTCTTTCGGCGCGTTCGGTTATTGCGACCCCTCAGCGAAGTGTACGCTCCCTTCGGGAAGGGTGGCTTAACGAGGAGCCAGCAGAGTTTACAACCCTCGCCTTGCGTGAACCATGATGCCAACTCGCACTTGGAATCCCGACCGCCATTTTGCTATTCGCGCAAACAGTACGCAATTCGTTGTATTTAACTTATTAACTGCGTTAAATATTCAAATTAGAGTATTTTAACAATAGTTTTCGCCTTTCGATTTCGGTGAAGTTGTCAGTCGACCTTTGGACCAAAAAATGAAAGCCATTGGCATCAAAATTTGCGTCTTTTTCAACTATTTCGGACACAAACTATACGAGCGGTTTTGTCCAACTTTGTTCGTTAAAAAAATATAAAAATTTCATGAACATATTCGCAGATTAGAAAAATATTCTTTGTCGGCCTATAATCACGAGTTTTCTTTATATAAAAATATAAATAAAGCTTTGAGACTTTAATCTGAATTCGGTATACGCCCCTTCTTCCTGGAATAGAATCTTCCGTCGTGCAAACATTAGGGTCTTTATCTAAGCCCGAAGCAGATAGCGCAGCATACGGGAAATTCCATATCGATGTATGACGTTGAAAAATAAGAAAAAGAAAAATCTGCGAAAACTACAAAACTTGGAGGTTCTCGATGATTCCCGGAAAAGCGTGACAAACACAATTTTGATGACATTTTTTTAAATGAACACATTTTGATATACCAAGAGATCGAAAACTTATAAACGGCTGTTACATAACTAATGGCGGCGAGATGCTACAGCGTCTCTTGATAAGCCACGTGTTACTATCACGATGCCAAGAAAATGCGTGTTTATAAAATTATAACATAAAAAAATAGGTGCGAAATAGCGTTTAATTTTTAAAAAATAAGGGCGCAGCTATTTATCTTTATTTACTGACTTTACAAAAAAAATGAATTAAAAACACAAATAATTTCTAGCAGATTCGATGAAACAGAGTAAAATTATTTTCTCATTCGGATCCAGCTCGTGGCGCCTCCGCGTGCTCGTCAGTTCCCGGAGACTCGACCGCCATTTTACTTCGCGGCGTGATCTGCGCTTTTGAGACATCATGAAAAATTCGCCGAAAACTTAAAAATTGTTAAATCAGAATGATTAATGGAATACATTTTTTAATAATTTTAATCCAACACGGTGGATTTTTTATCTATGATGCAATGAGGGTTTGGCGGGAATCAAAGGGAATTCGGCTGCAATTCATGTTATTGCAATAAAACATTAAAATTCAATTTATCGATAATTTTTTTCAGCCAAAAGAATTTTAATGGATCTAATTTTCCTTTTTTGACGATGAGACTTTTTGATTTAACTTTTTGATAACAAATTCGATGAACATCGCAGCTACCCGAGACGATCGAGAAAAAGGTGGCAAAAAGAAATGTGTCCTTCTCTCACGACGGCAGCGTCTCGAGGGTCCCTCGGTCTCAAATAACTTGAAAGATACGTAGGAATTCCTGAGAGCACAGGGAGAGAAACTCGTAGAAGGGTCTCCCACAATTTTATCGGTTGCCACAGGCAACGCCTCGAGTATAACTTCTGCGACGCTTTGCCGGGGAGAACGAAAGTATTGCGTGGGCTCGTCGTAGAGAGACCAGGTCCGTCGGAAAAACTGAGGTTCCGAGATCAGAACCGTGGTCTGGGAAAAGGGTCTGCCTAATTTAGATTTTCACAGTGTCTGGCCAATTTCACGAAGTAAGATAATTTTCCATTACCGATTTTCTTTGACACACTCAATTACGAAAGCGCAAATTAAATTTACCCAAAATTCTCAAAATCAAATGATATCCGTAAAGTGCTTTCATAAAGTTCCGATAAAATTCGATGAGCATCAAATATGAAAACATAAAAAATAAAATATGAAAACAAAAAATAAAATATGAAAACAAAAAATAAAATATGAAAACATAAAAAATCGAACTTAAAAAAATACGACATATGAAAATCAAGTGTCAAATATGAAAATTAAAAAAAAATTCTATTTGTGTAGCTAATAATCAGAGCATTTGCCATGTGCAAAGACGAAGAAAAACGTGAGATTTCATTTCGGAATAACGACTCTCCTGCATGAGCTCCCGGGGTGCACGAGGGGTTCATCGACCCTCCATTGCTGGTCGAGAAAATTCTGAGGGGTCGTTGAAACGAAGGCAACCACCACTCCCCTATCGCTTTATTCCCCATGTAAGGGTCGCACCTACCATGAAAACTCAATGGCGATACGAACTTTCCAAGGCCAAATCGATGGTCCAACTGCAGAGGGTCGTACATGGGCTTTGCTCATGTACGTACCGTGCGTCCTTTTGGATTTGGGCCATATGCACGGTAAATTGTTCTCTCCACATTTCGCGAAAATCCATTTCCCACAAGCGTCGAGAGTTACTCATAAAGTTGCGCCCGCGAGTGATACGTGTATATTTTTTCATGCACAGTAGAACCTCAATTATTCAAACGATACTCCGTTTATCCGAACGCTCGGTTACTCGAACTTTACTGAATAAATACTGAAACGTGGTTTCCCTTTTCCAGCGTCAATCTGCTCGCACATTGGCTTTCCCGAGCAATTTCATCCATCCCGGCAAAGTCGGACAAGCGCATCAGACCTTAGTTTTCATAACAAATCGTTCCAATCGTCGTACATACGTAGTTCATCCTTTAGCAGCTTCGAGATTTGTCTGCTCAAAAGCGTGTAGCTAGCGTTTGGTAATTTTTTTTAATGGCAGACTTTATTTAACAGAACCCTTTTCGAACAAGAATTCGATGTTGGAATATTGTTAAAAATATGTTTGGCAGTTTAATATATACTGTTATTTCATGTATATGTCTTATTTATGGACGTGTTATAATACCGGAAAAAATGCGTTTCGGTTATGCGAATTTAAAATATCCGAACTGGAACCAGTCTCGAAACGTGCCGAGAAACATTTCGAGCGATCGTTGAATCCAATTATGAAATTTCTCGGTTCTCTTCACGCCATTTCATGGGGTTTTCTTACAACATCGTAGGCACACGTGCGATGCACTGAAATGTTCGAATTCCATAATCAACTCGATCCTCACACAGTCAACATAGAAAATTAGTCATTGCAGTGAATTCATGTTGACGGTATTGAATAATAATTTTAAAAAAATATATATCTACTCCTGCAAAAAGAAATTGTAAATTCAATGTCCTGGAGCTTGAAATTAGTTTACGTTACTCAAATTAATTGAACATTAATGTACTGTTTTTCATTTTGTACTGCTCTAAAATTACAAAATCTTTTGCCTGAAATTTACAAACATTTTCATTAAGAACAAAAATATTGCTGTAAAATTGCAACGTACATGTGTTTGAAATTTCAGAAGGTGCACTTCGCAGATTTAGATCAGCCAACGAGACAGATTGCTTAGCCCTTCACGTGCGAAATCCTCGTTCAACGAGGACCTAGAATGTGCCAATTCGCAACCTTCGTGCTAAAGAAAATCTCTAAAAATTCGGAGACGTATCTTGAAGCGTTGTTTTTTTGATACCGCAGAAGAAAATTTATTACGACCATCCGTATAGTTTTTGTGCTTAAAAGAAGGCCTGGTCGTTAGCCCTAGGCAAAAAGTCTCCGTACTTGAAGGGTTAACCATGGTTTCCAACAAATTTTCCCATACATCAGTTTCATCGGTGCAGAGTGAGAAAACAGAGAGAGAGCGAGAGAGCCGGTGACCCAAATTCGGGAGGGGTAAACGACCCCGAAAAAAGGGAATCTACACAAGGCGTGCGGGAGCTCTCGTTCGCTCGTGCGCCTCCTGCGAACCCCTTCGGCGCCGTTTGTTCCGCGGGCTCCTTTTCTATTCTTTTTTTTCCTTCTTCTTTCTTCTTCTTCGATCTCTCGGCGAATGGCGGGGCCTTCTCTTTGAATTTCGGGGATGCTGTGGATGAAAACTAGGCCGTTTAACCTGTGTTGGTAAATAGGACCCGTTGCAAGTTTTTCTGCTGCCAGAGTCGCTCTCGGGGATATTGCTGGTCGCCAGGTAGGTAGCTCGTAGTGCCCGAACAGAGCGAATGTGCGTATGCGTGCCTATGCGTGTACGAACTAGGATACACCAATGAATTACGCGTCCATTCATCCACGTTCGTTACCCTCCGCCCGATATGTACACCGAAGACCACCATAGATTATGTTTGGCATGTGTTCCAACGTTCGCATGAAACGGTGTACATTACCCATTGGAATATGAGAATACGCCACGGTAACATGTTATACACACGTGTACACCGGAGGTTTCTTCTCCGTAAATTTTGGCTTCAAAATCTCCCTCCGTTCTCATCGTTCCCCATGCGCGTGTCTGTGCGCGGATCATCCGTGATTGGTCTCTCGGACAAACGGACCAACTATTCACTTCTCATTTAATTTTCTCTCCGCGCTGCTGGCGCTGATCGAAAGGACGTTGGAAGCGGAATCTAGCTGTGGTGAGAGTTGTAGGATAAAAATTTGAAAAAAAGAGAGAAAAAAAAATGCATGTTCGACTCTGCAGGATAGAGGAGAGTTGAGAAACGCTGCCTCGTTGCAAGGGGATAATGTGTGTGCGCCATCAGCTCTGGAATATTGGTCATATACCTTCCTTGCTCTAATATGTATGTATTTCTCTTTAGTAGAAAAGAAGGTTCAGTGTTGGTCTCATCTATGTATTCGTTATATACCGCGCGGCCATTCAACCCCTTCCTCCTCTCCGCTTCTGCTTCTTTGCCGCCCGAGCCACCCCTGCTCTATGCTCGAAGATTCTTCGTTTTCGCCGGCAGGCCAACTTCCGGGAGGATCGGATGAACTTCTCGGTTCAAGGCTATTTCAACTTTTTTTTTTTTTTTGTGGACGAAACTTTTCGGTTCTTAGTCTTTGTCCCGAGCGTCGATCGACACAGTAATTTATTTGTTAAGGCAGCTTGAGCGGGAACTTTTTTTAGAGCACACACAAAGTTTCTCGCTGTTTCCGAATAGTTCCGAGTGGCAAATAATGAGAAGCGAGTCGGTAAAACGAGCAAGTTCCCGGAACGTTAATTCGACGAGAAAATCCGAGTAAATTCACGGCAGCAAAGTACATCGAGGGTAGCGATGTACGACGTTTCCATCGCTACCCCGGCTCGTCGTTGGGTCGGTCCGAACTATACACTCGACGAACTCCGAACTAACCTCGCTTCTAGGAATCCAATGGCGTAGGATCGCTTCCCTAGGAGTTGGATGTACCGAAACTCTACTCCTCTCGATCATAGATCATGTTACGTTGCAACGTTATTTCGACCGTTCGAACGCACGAAAACTTATCGGCTTAAAAATTTAACGAAGTCGGCAAAGTTTCGTTAAAAAATAGTCCCAGAACATGTTTTTCCTTCCCTAAAAAAAAAATCTATGCAGGCATTGTTTATTGTCTATCAAATTCTAATATTCGATCGGCTATCATTGATACGCTAAATTCACTGCCAAAAAAAAATAAATATAAATATACGTATATTAAGTGTATAATTGTGTGTGTTATTGTATTTATTACGATATACATTATAAGTATAGATGGCACTGAATGCAGCAAGTCAATGATAGCCGATCTTAATTTTATAATATATTAATGGTACTATAAACATGAGTCATAATTATATTATTAAATTCTTGTATAATCTTACTTATTTTTAATCTTTAAAAATGAAAAATACCACGAGCAATCAAGTCTAACAACATCGAAACTATCGAAAGATAAAACAAAATAATTTAAGTTTTATGTTTGGATAGCTTGGATGTTGTTATAGATAATTGCTCGTGGTATTTTTCACTAACAAAAAGTAAAACAAAAATAAATAAGATTACATATAAATAAATTCTATACTTATTAATTAATTAATGATATGATTATTTCATTAATAAAATAGTGTCTTTTTCGTAATTTTTATTTTTCTTATTAATTATATTTATTAACGTTATTAATTATATATATTTCGATATAATTTTGTTCATTATTTTTTTTCAATATCAAGGTATAGTAAAGTTATCAAAGTATAAAATATAGCGCATTGCGCTCAAAATTCGAAACTCGAGGGATACAATGGGCATCGGGTCTTTTTATTTGTCTTTTATTTTCCACGAGTATCGTGAGATACAAGAACTGGTGTTTTTAACCGAAGAAGTGTTCGACGAAAAAGGCCGGAAGTTCTGTCGCTATTCCGCTGGCTCGCACGTGCTCTCGCCCCGGCGGGGTGACACCGCGCGAGGGGCCGAAGGGGTGAGAACGAATGGAGGGTGAGAGACGGACGTAAATGTTGAGGAAATGAGGAGGGACAATAGTAGAGACAAAGAACGCTCAGCGAGGGAGCGAAGCAGGTATGGAGAGAGAAAGAGATGGGAAGGGAGGATGAAGAATTTTCCCAATGCGTAAAAAAATAAATATATATATATATACATATATATATGTATATATATAAGTGTAAGCCCCATCGTAGTCACGTTTCGCGCAGGGGGTGGTTGGAGCATAGAAGCGTTCGCGCGCTTTCCGGCGCACCCCCCCCGTACGAGCGTGTAATTGGTCAACTCTGTGGCAGCCATCTTTCAAATGGGCGTGCCTGCGTGTCGTTAATGCAGGGGGTGACTCACCCCAGCTTCTTCGCTGTGCCTCTACCGAAAAGCCTGCTCCCGGTCACCGACGCTACATATCCCTGGTACATTATGTACTCAGGTTATGTACAAATATCTATAGGACGACTCCCTTCCTCGCTTCATCTCGCTTCCACATTTTTTTCATTCTTCCCCTCTTCGACAGTTCTCACTCCTCTCGACTCCCCCCTCTCCCCCTCTGTATGCTTCCATCGTTCTTTTACCGATTTTCTTTTATTTAATACAATTCGTGAAAGTGCGCTGCACTAGCGCTGTTTTTCGCATCAGATTTTCCTGTTGATCAAAAACAAACTCTCATACACTTTCTTCCTCCCTCCTCACTTCCCGGCGGTTTCTCTTTTCTTCCGCCACCGTTTGTGATTTCCCCGAGTCGGGGCTCGCCTTATCAAAAGGGTGCAGCAGTTACGGCGACTTGTTTTTTTTTAAGATGCGCCCTTAAGTCTCTACCATGACTCTTTTATTCCCTCCGAGCGCATTCCTTTTTTTTTTTTTTTTACAAGATATCGTCGTATAACCCTCCCGCATAATTTTAATCGTTTCATCCTCTTCGGTCGACCCACTTGAACCATTCGTTTTCAGTCTCACTTTCCTTTTTATATCTTCGTCGAGAGTCTCCGATCTCTCGCTTCCCCGACGAGCTCATCTTCTTCGGAGTTTCAAACCCCCGATCCGGTATCGCCGTAATCCGTGAGCGGGGCTTCGGCGAAAAGCCGCGGATTTCCTACTGTCGGCCTGATCGAAGTGGGTGAAGAGACTCTTCCTCTTTTTCTCTCGTTCATATATCTCTCGCTGTTACTTTTTCGTTCTTCTTCGCGGGAAGACCTTGCTCGAGTGTGCTCGAATGGGGTCGATACTCGCCGGAAAAGACTTTCCCGCACACCGGCGTCATTCTCGGAGTGTGTTACACTGTATAGTGTATATATGTATATTATATATATAAGATATATATACGCAGAGAAGTGAAAGCGCCCTTGGCCATTGCGCGTTTATCGGAACGAGGAAGATGGAGATAAACTGTTTCTGCCTGCTGGCTCTTCGACTGGGGTCGATCGAGGGGTTGCTTTCTGTTGTAAGCCGGGTTGCCTCCACCCTCGCGGCCAAAGCAGCAACAGCCTGTGACAGCACCGGGTCCTTTTTCCCTCCCGATATTTGTACGGGTATTACTCGATTATATTATTTCTAAAGTCGGCTAAAGTAAGACGAGACACATTTACGACGACTATAAAGCAAGGAGCACGATTTTTGCTCGTCATGCACCGTAAAAAAAAAAACTTGCACACTTGACAAACGTCCACGAACGTCCATTATCTTATTTCGCGCTCATTTTAGAATTTTTTTTCCATGAAAAATACGACTCGATGATTAATAAAATAGAGTTAACGGGAAGATGAAAGAAGTGGACATTTTTGCTCAATGCACAAACTTTATAATCCACGTATCGTTCATTTTATTCTTTTTTTTAATGTCGTGTTAATTTTACAATTTTTTAAAGTGAAAAATTCGACACGTTGATTTAAAAAAAATTGTAAAGTTAACGAGAAAAAGAAAGGAGGGGGCGTTTTTGTTGAATGCACGAACATTTTTATTCGCCTATCGTTCATTTTACTTCTATCTCTTATTTTTTATATTTATTCTTTGGGTTTAAATTCTATAATTAGAGTCTTTATATTTTCTTATAGTTTTGTTGTAAATCTTTCGAATCGACGGTTTTCTATCGCCTTTCACTCCCGGCCCTTGCGGCCATCTTCCGACTCGGATCTGTAAGTTCTGGTCCATCGGAGATTCGCCATCTGCCGTCTTATTCCGAGCTTTTTCCCGTCACGATTTTCCGGAGCAGCTGTCGAAGCCCGAAGTAAACAAACAAAAAAAGGGAACTAGCAGCCGATCGCAGTTATTCGAGATCTGTGTAGCGTACAGCTTTCGAAACGTTCGTTTCCAGCACAACCAGGTGAACGAATAATGATTTTTGTAGAATGCACACGAAGAAAACGCGTGCCACTCCAGCGCCGCTAATGCCGATGGCATTTCCGCATCCCTTTCTCGAAGGGTCCTTCTGTCCCTGGAGAGAGAATGATGAGCGAAGCTAAATTCCCTCTTCGTCGTCCTGGCAGCATCAGCCTTTGAGGGCGGGGAACCTTTCCAATATCTACCTGCGAGGAATCTCTAAGCAGGATCGTGCTGAAACTCTCAAGCCTCAAGGGAGCCTCAAGAGTCAAGTTTCCTCGATCGCGTATTGAACGCGCCATCTTTCAGCGTGGAATTGGAATTACTGCAGCTTTGTAGACGTTTCCGCGAAGTTGACAGGGATTATCAACGTCAAAACCTAATTAAGTTCGTCGAGTTTTGGGGGAGTCAACGAGGGCACCGTAGACTTTCACTGGAGAAAACTAAAATCACGAACATTTGCGCCGGTTTTCGGTTACAGCTATCTTCATTTTTAAGGCGTTTGATTAAAAAAAAACAAAAATTACTTAAAAATGATTATATATTAAAAAATTTGATCGACATAATATGCTGGTACAACCTACAAATCTAAAACAGACGGTTCGCGATCGCAACGCCACCGATTACTATATTTTCTAGTAAGAACTTATATTCTAGCAAAAATTACGCGGTGTTCGGGTATGATCTGCCATAGCGAAAATTACCATATTTTCTAGTAGAATGTGTTAAATTGACTACGAACAGTTTCCGGGATGTCGCTGTAGTTCCCATATACCTGAAACTTCTGCTGGTTTTTATCAGACTTATGCTAAATTTTATCCTGCTCTCAGTGTCTATACATGATGCATCTACGCAGATTAAGGAGATTGGAAACTTCCAGCTCCTTAATCTGTGATTAATCTTTATCCGCTCCGCACTAGTAAATTGAGTGCTAAATTTTTTAATCGTTTGTGCATAGTTTCATGTATCGATCGCCCATAGTGGATGAAACTTTCTACAAACATGGAGCGTTCCAACTTCCTTAACTGGGCTCAGATGTGACAATGCAAGATAAACAGATGCAAGGGTTCCTTTTCTATACTCTCGTCGGCGATAAATGCACCAGGAGAAGCAATTTGTTTTGTTCGAATATAAGATAACTCTTCTCCGGCTGTGAATTTAAAAAAAATCTTCGCACGTCGAAATCGATCGCTACTTCAAACTTTTTCTGGCAAAGATCCATGGCTGAGCAATCGAATACCTGAACAAAATTCCCAAAGAAAGTCTTATAAAAACATGATACACAAGAGCGTCAGGTCCAAACATTAAATTTTATTCATTGAAACTAAACTAATTCGCTAAAATCGAGCCGAAATTATATTCCCGATGATCCGCTGAAAAAATAAAAGCGATTTGTTTCGTTCGAATAAAAAGTAACTTCTCTGGGTGCGAATCCAAAAAAAAAAATACTTCCTACGACGAACTTGATAGTTTCGTCAAAAATTTTCCGACCAAGGTCGATGGCCGAGTAATCGAATGCCTGGTCAACACTCCCACGAAAAGTTTCATAAAAAATATGCTACCCAAGAACGTCGGATCCGAATATTAAATTTCATTTCTGGAAAACTAGTTCCTCAAAATCAGGCCGAAGTTATATTTCCGATGATTCGCTGAAAGATGCAAAATTAAAAAAAAGGCTGAGGATCGGTTAACCGTACGAATGTCCGCCGCAGAGCCTTAGCAAGGTACATTCTGCCGGTGGGACAAAGGAAGAGGGGAGAAGCAGGAAGAGAACGAGCTCTTCGCGCACGCGGCGCTGCATCGTGCGAGTAAAGTGCATTGCCCCCCAACCGCGGGACTGCAACGGGTTCGTCGGTATACAACGGCGTGCAGTGTATACACTTCCACGTTGCAACGAGCCCTCCTGGTCTCCCACTCCGCTCAGCCGATGCCCGTTTCGCCAATCGAGGGACGAGTTTGAAATTCGCCCGATGCACCGCCGTTGCTGCCGTTCGCTCTTGACGCCTCATTCGCGGCATGCAGTTGGCTTATTCGTCTCGCTCGCTCTCTCCTCTTCTCTCTTCCTCCGGTTTTCTCTCGAATCGGCGAGTTCAAAGCGCCCGTTTGCAAAAAGAGAGGGAAAAAGAGCGTGACTCGCCACGTTGCGTACCGCGTGTCTGTGTGCGATGGAGGCGCGAAAGAGGGGAAATAATGCGTTGCATTGCACGCTAAGGGGAATTGCTGATAGGGCAGCGAGTCGACCGGCAGGGAGAAAAATTATCTCCGTCGCTGACCAATCAGAGGACTCATTGTGCGGGGCGCCGAGTTCCTCTTCGGTTGGGTTTTATGTACATTTTCCATTATGTACATAACGCAGAGACTTATACTCAGGTATAGGCGACGCATGTGCTTGCACCTATGATTCGTGCCGGTTTTTTTTTTTTTTTTTTTTTTTTCGTCTTACGCGCACATACGGAAGTACGTTGCATTATGCACGCGTGTCTATGCGGCCATTGTGCCAATTGTACTTTGCAGTTCCGGGCACGAACCGGAAGAAAAATCGTATACGGTGAATTCTTGCCTGGGATAATGACACGTCCTGTCGCCATTGAGACGCGGATCGGTCGTGAGCGTTAAAAAAAAATGGCTTAACGTTTCGTGCGATATTTATGCATTGGGAAAACAAGGATCAAAATACATTTAAGGATTGAAAGCGTCGATGCATGTCGAATGCGGAAATAGATCGAATTCTATTGTGCACTTTTTTTCCTATTTGAGATTTATAGGCGAAAATTATAGGTGAAAAAAGTGCATCAAATCTGCATGAAAAAAAATTGGTTAACGTTTCGTGCTATATTTATACATTAGGAAAACAAAAATCAAAATAAATTTGGGAATCGAAAGCGTCGATGCATATCAAATGCGGAAATGGAAAGAAATGTCTTATTTACATTTTTTCCTATTTGAGATTTATCGGTTAAAAAATCTGCATATAATGTGCATGAAAGAAAGTGTAACGTTTCGTGCGATATTTATGCAATGGAAAAACAAAAATCTAAATCAATTGAATCATTGAAAGCGTCGATGCATATCGTATGCGGAGACGGAAAGAATCTTATTATTTACATTGTTTTTCCTATTTGAGATTTATAGGTTAAAAATATCTTCAATTTTAATTATATTGTGGACGCCGGTCATTATATTTGTCAAAGGATTTGCACGATTAAACGATTCTTTTTCTTCCTTTTTTATATAACGCTCAGAGCGAAAGAGTTGCCGAGCCGCCATTGGTACGCCAATATGCGCTTTTGCCAGAGCAGGGGAGAGTGCGTGCGAGTTCGCCCGCCCCTCCGCGTGCACCCTAAAGCGCAGGGTATCAAAGAGGCGACCCAACGAGCCGCAGAACCGTGAAACCAATGGGGCAAAATCTGGAAAAAAAAGAAAAAGAAATTATAAAATTTACCCTCCTGCGTATCCTGAAGTCCGCTAAAGTTTCAAGCATGGCGCCTGCTCATCAGTATATCATGGCTTGTACTGTCTCATTTATTATCGACCTTTTTTCATTTTTCGCATCCAAGTATCTAACCCACAAACCATAAAAAAATTTGCATTTCCTTTTAAGCTGGACAATACACAAGTCCGTTTCTCAGTGCAGTTTTTGCTATCAATAAAAAAAAAATCGTGTCCTTAACATCTTTCTATCAATTTTTTGGCCGCGAATTGATTGATCTTTCTTTGTTAATTTTTTTAAACAAAATCTTTTCTTTTAATTCACAACCGATCGTTTAACACATCCATCGTGTCCTTTACAGCTTCCTATAATTTATTTATTTTTTGCTCGCGCATTTAATGATTATTTTTTACTCATTTTTTTCAACAAAGCCTTTTCTTTCCATTCACATCCGATCGTTTAACAGTGTTTAGTATCTGTCCCTCGCGTATTTAGCACCCATTCCTATTCCATCAATTTTTTACTCAGAAACTTAAATGATAACAAAAAAATAATTTATTTCCAATAAAACCTTTTCATTCCATTCACGTCCGATCTTTTAACACTCTGCCAGCGAACAGTCTTTAGTTTCTGTTGCATCCGCAGGTATAGCTCGAGTACAGCAAAAAAAAAAAAAAAAATCAAATCGACAAAAAATTGCGAACACAAAGAAAAACCGGCACTCTCGTTTTTTTTTATCCCGCAATAAAATTCTAATAAAACTCTAAACGCTTCGAGAGTGCGGAACGGCTCTTTGTTTTGTTTCTTATGTACCCTATGTACGTTGTATCGCGCGGTTTGCCGGGCTTCCATGCTTAGGTACAGCGTGCTGCACCCTCGGCAACCCGGAGATCCGTATAATCCGAGAGAGGGCGAGTTTAGAGGTGTAGGTATCAGGTAAAAGTACATACAGAGGTATTGCCCTGGCCCGAAGAATGAAGAGGAAGAATGATCGCACTCTAGTCCTCGGTCCTCGATTCTCAAAAGCCCGCGCAACTTCCCAAGCCCCTGGATTTTGTCATCCTCGGATCCTCCGTGAGATCCGTTCCTTTTGTGCGGACAACGTCTTTTTTTTCTCTTCCTTTCCTCCTCACGTTTTTACAGTCGGAATAATGGGGGATATACCGTGATCCTTTGGATGCGCTCGTTATCCTCGCATTCGTAACGCTTGCAGCTGTCTCCGCGTGAGGAAACGACGAATAATGAAAATGAGAATAAGAGGCAAAAAAGAAGGGAAAAAAAAGAAATTAAAAAAATCGGCGATGAAAGAACGGAGAGATGGGAGGCGCATGTGAGATCGAGGATTCACCGAACGAACGGATAGATCACGGAGATCATCGCTTGCGCAAGGCTTCCCGAGACGACCTTCGCAAACCAGTTTCGACACACGCAAACGTACTAATTTCTTTTATTTTCAATATTTTTCAAGAATAAGATTTTTTTACTTATTATTAATACCAGAAAGAAAATAATACTAATTATTATAATTATTATCAGAAATATAATATTACTTATGATTATTAGTAGCAGTAGTGAATTTATTAACGATACATAATATGTAACAGTTTTTTTTTTTATACCAAACAAACTTATCTCTTTTCAAAAATATTGCATATTGCCAATTGCCCATCGACCGCAGTCCTTCAGTCAGCCTTGTTATCAATAACATCAGAATAATAATATGACTTGGGCTGAAAGACTCATTGGCAATGTTTATGTGAAAGTTGTAACTACTACATAGAGAAATAATACCAGATATTGCATAAACTAGACGATATTGTCAATAAATGCACTTTTACTACTGCTAATATTGCTTATTATTATTAATATCAGAATAATAATATTGCTTATTATTTTTTAAAATTATTACGCCTTATCGATTGTACGCAAAAGCGTGCACAAGATACAAAGGCCAGAAGTAAAATGATATTTTCCTAGGGTTAAACAAGCAGCTAGATCGGAGAGGCCTAGCGAGAGAGTACGAGAAATAGCGGAGGGGCTAGGAATCGGTTGGAAGCAGGGGAAGGCGTCAGGCAAAGCCAGCTGCCCTACCGTCGTATAACAAGTCTAAACGCAGGCACCTACTACTCTACCAATAGGAGCCAACTGTTCATTAGTCTGTTGGTACAGGCTGTTCCAAATTATCGTCGAGCTAGAGTTGTGTATCGCGCGTGCTCGTGAAGGGTGAAAAGTTCTCGTGGAAAAGGGACTCCCCGTTACAAAGTATTCGTTCGTTTTGCCACAGCAACAAAGTACGACTTTCACCTTCCCATTACTATTTTATTGTCTGAGGCGTCACCTTCGTCGCAGGATCTAATTTATCGCGACAGAATATAGATACAACGTCACCAGTCATTAATACGACGCATCTAGCAAATATTTTTCGCAGGATTAATATAAAATGTAAAGAAAATAAATTTCAAAAAGAAAAAGAAGAAGAAAAGACGCCGAATGAATCCAGCGACAGATGCTAAACGAAATTTCGATCCTTCCTATTCCAGTGCGCAGCTGCTGCGCGGGCAAGACAGGGTTCGCCTAAATCCCGCCTTACCGACTGGGAGAGCAATACAGTACAGGGATTATTTTTATTGATTTAAGCGTTAAAACCTTTTTTTTGTGTTGATGGTAAAACTATTCCCGATCGATTTGATGACGGAATTCGAAAAAATTAGACAAAAATCGAAATCCACAATATAATTATTGTCTTCATACTATTATATGTAAGCTGCAGAAAACACCGACTTTGTTTTCACTATTATTACACATTATAATAATGACAATACATACATATACATATATATTTATATATATTGATATTATTGTTATTATTATTAATACAAAATAGTCAAAAATTAATTTCCGCCGATCTGCCAATATTCATAGAAAGAGGTTAAAATAATTTGCAGAAATTGTCGTTTCAACCAATATCCTGGTAAAAAAAATTGTACATCCGTCGTTTTTTTCAATGGCTCGTTGGAGAGACGAGAGGAGATTACATTTTAGAGAAATATCGGAGAGCCGGAGGAAAGCCGTACAGAATGATAATGCGCGCAGGCAGCAGGAACGAGCAGCTGCGAGCAGAGGCCTCTGGGATTTCCATGGGGGCATTTTCATTTTCCCTCATCGGGGGTGTGCGCGTCGCACCCCCTCGGCTTGCCGCCCTCGTAGCGCCGCGAGGCCCGTACGACACGACCACGTGCCTGCGAATGATGGCGTCGGCGGGGATCAACAGCCGACGATGGCAAAGCCCACGGTCCGTAATAGAGTGGGAAAGAAAATTTAACCATCGTGGAGAGCGATCCTTTGTCCCGAGCGTGCGAAAGTGAGAAAGATGCATCGGACAGAAGAAAGCTGCGGTATCGGCGCGAGCGTTGCGCGCAGTATCCGGAAAGGAAAAGTATCGTCCACGAATCTGTCACGGAATCGACATCTGCCGCGCTCGAACCTCGAACACAGTCGCCCGATCGAGGTTCCATTATATTCCGTCACGTTGGGGGAAAATTTTCCGGGCAGCGCCGGAGACCGTTCGCGAAAATCCAGATGGATTTCCTTGGTTACAGAGAAACACGTGAATGGTCCCTCATAATGTGACACGGATGAATGAAGCCCCCATAGCACACTGCCATATCGAACCCGCGCTATGGTAAAGTGTCGTAGCACAGCTTGGGAGAACGACCCAATGATCGCAGCGTCACGACTTGGTTGCTACTTTGTGTAATTACTTCCATGCGTGCAGTGGAATTGCAACGGATGGATTTAAAGACAATGTGCAATTTAACACCAATGACATTTTACAACAGAACACGATAAAATGTCATTTTCAAAAATTATATTGGACTAAATTGAGTAAATTAACTACATTTTACTAAAAAATTGTACTTGAAAAATTACATTATAGTAGTAGAAAAAAATGTATTCCTGTACATTTATACAGTTATCATCTTATACTAGTTTTATACCTAACGATAATTATACACATTGAAAAAGCGTCATCAATTTTCAGCCCAAGATTCTCATAGGTATTAGGTATTAGGATGATTTTTTCACATTTCTTTAGATTACGATTGAAAATGTTTGTAGGTTTTATTCCGTGATTCTATCGTTTGCTATTAATTCTAATTGTTGATAAATTGTATGTAATTTGTGTTCTCGCGTAATATGTTGAAACCGTTATGTACATAATGGCTTAATATGATCGATTTGGTTTACGGCAAATTTTTTAATGAGAAACTTGGATCTTTTTACTATTGGGGTGATTCCTGTTGTCCTGTCTCTTTACAGTTGAAACAAACTGCATAGCCATATTCGATTATTGGACTACATATGCTTTTATAACATTTTGTTTGCCGCTCGATGTACAATTTGTTATTTTTTAAATCACAAGGTTAAACCAACGTATAAAAATTACATTATAGTCAAAATTACGTAGTAGTAAAAACTACATAAAGTGTAATTTTTAGACACTATACATACTACGATAGAAAGCACAAAGTAAAAAATAAGTTCGTAAAATTTTGTTAAAAAAGTGACAAACTCGTTTGTTAAAGTTTGAATATACAAACCTGTCCTTTTATGTCCCACGTCATTAACAATTTTAGTTTGTACTTTCGTTTACAAAACTAGAACCGAATGGTGCGATCGGAAAAGTAAGAAATAAAAAATTGTGGACGTTTGTGGACAATAAGATGTTGCAAATGTACAAACTTTTTGTACTGTGCAGTAAAATAAAATTTGATAAAATGTAGTATTATCCGTCTTTGATTGACGAGGGCTAAATTATTCCTGTTACCGTGGGTTTTCCATCCGTCCAAGAAAAGTAAAAAAAAAAAAACTAGAAAAGAAATGGGAACTTAAACCCGAGTCGGTATGTAGGATACAGGAAAGGTGGAAACGATTTGCCCAACTGGAGGAACCTTCGATCCTTCGAGGAAGTTTTCTTCTTTTTGGCGCAAGTTTCTCGCTCGGGACCCCGATATAACCACCCCCATTCCCTTTCACGAATCTCAACGGATCTCTCCCGAAGATCTCAAGGCCGCGGTAGCGCCGGCACTTTCTCCCTTTGCGGAGTCCTCCGAGCGCCTTTCGGACCCGGGTACACAAACGTGCCAGCTTCGGCGTATTCTCGCACCGAGCTATATCTTAAATCCCGGAAGTCGATTTATCATCCCGCGAAACTTTGGTCCCTTTCCCGGGAAAACTTTGCCGAGAATTTAATGGCCGAAAGTCTTCGGTTCTGAATATACGGTATCTGAAATAATACCGGAAGTAAATCCTCTTCAGTCTAAACATCGATTATGCAAATTCAATCGGCACAATTTATATCATGAAAATTAGCCCACAAATGTTCGCTCGGGTAATTGATAAATATTCTCACTTCGCGCTGTGAGAGAACTTCGAGTCAGGTTTTCCGAAGTATAGAGTTATCGAGAGTCAATAATAATGTGATAGAAAAATGCATTAATTAGATTTGTTTTTTAAGAACTGAACGTTCAAGTCATTTCCACTAATAATGTATAAAATTTAGTTGAATCAAAGGAATCTCTTTTCTAGATGCTCGTTGTTGATTCTCAGAGCAGATTTTGAAATTTGCACTTTGGCAAATAATCGTCGCCATTCAAATAATGTCACAGTAATACATTTTTTTTATTAATTGGTTTTTTTTAAGTCAAGGATGCGGAGTTAAGGGGGCCGAGTCAGCGAGAAATCTGCGCCCCATTGTAAACTTTATTTCTTTTTTCAGTCAACTGATAAATATGCTTGAAATCTATCATCTTGGGTTTTGTATGAAGAATGATTATGGCCGCGTTAGAACCAATTCGGTCAACCAGTTTCCTGGTCAACCAGTTTCGGGCCTTTTCAAATCCGCGGGTTATTCAGAACAAACTACTCGATGGATCGTTCTCCAAGACGACTCATTTTCTCCGTAACAACGTTCTACACCGGTCGACCGGAGGACATTTTTTTTGTCAGGGCCCCCCAGGTCGAAGCTATCGACCGATTTAAAAACTCTTAACATAACTTCGACGCTCGGAGCTGTTCGGAGCGATGTAATTCCCAAAGTGTTGACTCTTATTTAAACGTTCTCATGAAACCATCGATTAGTACTTGCCGCTCCTGATAAAGTTATGCGACATTTTTTTCAAAATTTCGATACACAGTAAAAAAGTTTGTACTTTCTACAGCAACTTATTGTCCACAATTTGTTAATTTTCCAATCCCACCATCCGGTTCCAGTTTTACAAACAAAAGTACCAACTAAAATTGTTAATGACACGCGAAATAAACGGACAGGCTTTGTATATTCAAACCTTAACAAATTCAAACCTTAACAAGAGTTTGTCACGAAATTATTTTTTACTGTGTACACAACTTGGAAAAAGGTGTGCAATCCCTTAACCAATTGAATAATTTTTTTTTTTTTTTATTAAATCGATTTTTTCGTTTCACTAACTCGGCCCCCTCAAATTGAGCCGATGTAATCGAAGAAATGAAGATGCACCGCTCATGTCTCACGAGCCGTGCGATCGGTGAGCTGGAGATTTGGCACGACTTGTGTAATTTTCATTCGTCCTCGAGCGACACAGTCGTATCTTTCATGACTTTCAATAACTTGCAACTGTTTCCATTTGCAGCTATTGCGACCGACATTTGTCGTCCTATAATTCTGCCCTGCCCGTTTTCACTGTAACGAATAATTATTTGTGAATAAAAAAAAAAGTAAAAATAAAAAAACATTCTACATGCAAATTTCTTTCGAGAATTATCCGATCTTTTGTAACGCGATCCCGCTTCTCTTCTCATAGCGACGAAAAATCGTATAATTTTGATTTTTTAGTCATGAGAATCGTTTGAGTGGCATACGAGCCGGCACAATGGGTAAACGTGTGAGAGATTCGCGAATGACGAGATGGAGATCGAGGGAGAGGGAGGGAGATATTCAGCACGAGTTCTAAGCTCGAGCAAAAATGACAAGATCGCGAGGTGGGGGGCCTAGCTCGCCGAGGGAGACCGGGAAAACCGGAAGACGATGCCTCTAGAGCTGAATTAGAACTAGACGGTATCTCGAATCGATACAGGCGCGATCGCGGGACCCGGAGCCTCGTGGACTCTCTCAAGGTTTTCCATTGAGCACCGGCGACCCCGGGCGTATAACAGTGAGACTAGTAGAATGGACGAAACACCGCCCTTGAAGTTGCGGAACCCTCCAAGGGGAATGATCCGTTGTTCTCGAAACACCGTGTAGATGCCTGCAGCGGTGCGAGCGAGAGAAATTAAAGAGAGGGAGAGACATCCAACTTCACTGAGAACTAGACCCTCGACACCAGCAACGTCCACGACCTCTTGGATCACTTAACAATAGCGAAAGTGAAACAAATTCCACAAGCTTATCCACGTATTATAAATTAATACATTCATACACATATGTGTATATATCTATGTGGATGGATTATTTTTTTTCCCATCGAGAATAACAGATCGATGGCGAGGGAAAAAGAGCGTGGAGACCGGAGAGTGTGTAAAATATCCGCGGTAAAATTTTTTAATAGAGTTGATAAACATTTCTCGTTCGCAAACATTTACATTTTTGTTATTGATGGAAAAACGTTTCGTTGGCGAAAAAGAAACGGTCAAATTAACAAGAAAAATATTGTGGAGGTTCGCTGACAATAAATGTTTGTTAAATGTTCTTCCCATCGAAAATAACAGATTCATGGCGAGGAAAAAAGTGCGTGGAGACCGGAGAGTCTGTTAAATACCCACGGTAAAAAAGGTTTGTACATTTAATAAACATTTGTCAGTCGTTAACAGTCGTTCATATTTTTGTGACCGTTAGAAAAACGTTTCGTTGGCGAAATAGAAACAAGAAAAATATTGAGAAGCTTTGCCGGCAAGAAGTGCTTGTTAACTGTAAAAACCACCGTCACTGCAGCTGCATGACCATTTCATAAAAATTATATTTATTTATCCGTGCTGGACGTATTTCGATAGATTTTACTCGTGGATCTGGGGTGCTCGGAGCGTTCATCTTTCAGAGCGTGTGATTGTCGTATCAATCGGCAAATCCGATTGATCAATGTTCATTTTAATGCAGATCAGCTCGTTTCAATTGAAACTTACAAAAATATATCATTAAAAAAATGTATTCGAAAAGATATTTGTTCACAAAATTTCGACCTTCACAGAGCAGTCAGCATTTAATTAATTAATCAATTAAGTAACTTTATTTACGGGCACTGCTCTTTTACATATTTATAACTAGTATATTTATAACTATATATATGTAGTATATTTATAATTAGTATTATGATTGCATAATAAGGAACATTTTTTTTTTTCAAGTATTTCCCGTGAATAAAGCATTGCTTTAGCCCAGCCAATGCGCATCCACATTCCTTAACCGACAACAATTTCTTGAACAAACAGTCAACTAAAAATTCTTCGTTTTTTTTTTTTGTGTTTCAGGTAATCCACGTCGAACGAGAGAAATAAATTGGCGAGCTACATGAACCACGCTAGAATTGCTTGCCGAGCGGGAACATCCGTTACTCGTGTGCTTATGGAAAGTGGCTAGAGAGGCCCGAAGCGCGCGGTGCCCTCGAGCGTCTCTACGCGCAGACACGCGTCTCTCCGAGATCGTTCGGTTCTCCCAATGGTCGTGGGCTCGCTGCAGAGAGCGGTCTTCCCGCCGAAAACACCCGGTAGATTTTGCAAGAGTGGTGTGCGCGCGGGCGAGCACGCAAAAGCCGGGCCTAGCGAGCAGCGGCAGCAGGAGCGAAATCATCATCATCATCAGCAAGCGGCAGCAGCAACGGCAGCAGCAGCAGCAGCAGCGGAGCAGCGAAAACCGGCATGCGAAATTCCTGCCAATGGGGAACAGAGGCGGGAGTCGGGGGGCGCCCACGTGGTGCCCGGCTCTACCAATGGGGCACCGCGAATTCGCGAATTTTCAAGCGGGCCCGCTCGTCGTCGCCGAGCCGAACGGAGGCGAAAGAAAGAAAGAAGAAGAGAAGAGAAGAAAGAAAGAAGGAAGAAGAAAAAAAAACGAGTTTGCATCGCATAGCGCGTCGTCCGAAGCCGGGCAGGAGCTAGCGAACTCGGGGCAGCCGTGCTCGAGTGCCAGAAGTGCTGGAAGTAGAGTCCAGTCTACTGCTGCTGCTGCAACACACGCTCTCGGCGTATTTTTTGCCCTATTTCCACGAGAGTAATAGAGTCGACGATATTCCCGATACATCATCACCACCGATCGTTGTTATTTTTTTTTTCGTCCTCATCGAATCAACTGGCTTGAAGTCGCGAATTAAGACGATACGAGATTCCAGTGTTCCGAGTGGTGCACCCAGTTGTTACGTTGGAGCACGTACGTAACAGTACAACGTGAGCACTCGAAGGAAGAAAAAAATTAGAGAGAAAAAATAAATTGTCAATCTCGTGAAGCAGAGAGCGAAAAGAATAATCGACGTTTCACGTGGAAAGTAAGGAAGGAGATTTCGAGAAAAGAAAAAAAAATTTCATCCAACGACGATCATCGCTCGGTCAGTGCGCACGCCAGGCCGGTCCACCCAGACGGTACGTACCAAACATCGCGAGCGTGAAACCGTGTGTGACCGAGTCGGAAGATAGCGCGCCTCAGCGAAGGGAAGGCACTGGCGATAAGGAAAAAAAAGAGAGAAGAAAAAAAGAAGAGTGAATCGTCGAGAAAAAAATAATAGACTGCTGGACATCGGCAACGTCACGGCGGATCGCAGCTATCGTCAAACCTACCCATAGAGACAGTGAGAAGAAACCTCGAAACGTTATCGCAAACTCCGGCATCGTCCAGAAAAGACCATACGAAAGCGGCAGCGAGAGACCCGTAAAAAAAAATCTTCCATCCGAACGTTCGCGATTTCCCCATCGTCGAGAGAGACACGCGTTCCCGGGTAACGTATCGTCGGTCGTGAATATAATTCTCGTCGTGTTTCGTGCTCGATCCATTCAACGACCGAGTCGTTGCCTCCGATTAAAAAAAAAAAAAATTGCCTAAAAAAAAATATCGTGATACAAATTAACCAAACTTTCGTTGAATCGTGTCGCGAGTCGGGTAAAAAAAAATTCATTCGTTCGCGTCCAAGCTCTCGAGTGCGTGCCTTGATCGACACCGGTGTCGGTCCGCGATCGCGTTTTTTTTCCCCACTGACACACTCTCGCTCCCTCCGGAGAGCGATACAGAGATATCGCCGGCAGTGCGCCGAGAGAGGTGGCTACTCTCACGGTCGAGAGAATCATCATCATCGGGCACAGGCGGAGGCAGTAGCAACGGCAGAAGTAAGCGATACGAGTGAGGGCGACGAAAGCGGAGGCGGTGAAATTCAGTGGAGGCAGTGAACGCGCCGGAGGTGGTGGAAGCGACAAACTACTCCGTACGCGAAAAAAAAAGAAATTATTAGCGACGTTAACATCGCGCCCGGACAGCGTCGAGACACTCGTAAAGCGTCTCGTGCATATATCACGAATAATATAGCCCACGTGTTGTCCGAGACAAAACTCGGAAAAGCCGCCACCATAGCGTCGAGCGGGAAAAATACCGAAGGCCACCAGCAGCAGCAGCAGCAGAGCAGCGGAGCCACAAACGCCGGTTCGCTCAACGCTAATACAACGAATCCCGACAACGGCATTGTCCATAGCACGATAACCTCAACGTCGTCAAACAACAGCAACACAATGTCGAAACTTTACGTTGGCAATTTACCGTCGGATTGCAACGAGAGCTCCCTCAGGCAGCTCTTCCAAGTGCACAATCTATCGTGCACGACGATACTCGTGAAACGCGGGGGTTATGCCTTCGTCGACTGCTCCGACCAGTCCACAGCCGATCGGGCCATCGACAAACTTAACGGTGAGTACTCGCAATTTTTTTTTTTTTTTCTTTTTTTTATCTTTCGATTCCGGTAGAGTTTTGTTTGAATAGGCTGCGATTTACGATAATAGACGATATCGCGAAAGCATAGATCAATATCGATGTTTCGCGAAGAGACCGTTGTCGGCAGTAAGGAACGAGATATTGATTATAACGATATTTAAAAATTAAAATCTATTTTAGTGACGATCGTGATGATTGTTGTAATAAAATATTTAAGGTTTGTTTTTTTTTTGTTTTTTTTTTTTTTTTTGGATTTTGATAGATTTTTGTCGATATAGATACGCTTTTTTCTCGCTTTTATATATAGTTTGCTTTCAGAAACACGCTTTTTATCACCAAACGACGAGGGACGCACTGGTTACGCACAGCTTCGCAAATTACCTTTCCCCGCTTACGCTTTGGCTTAAAAAAAATCATGCTTTATGCCATTTTTTTTGCTCCGCAGATACTTTAGTTTGAACAGGAATTTCGGACGGATGAGCGGGGAAGGACGCGGGATTCATTGAGAGCCACTGCTTCGGAACTTTTTTCTTTCTATGCGAAGATTCGGCGCGCGAATGGCGCTCGCCGTTCTTCGTCGACGTCTATCCCCGCCTCTGCCGCTACCGCTGCCGGAGCTATGCTTATATTGTGCTTATGCTACATGCTTTAGTCCCGCAAGAGCTTAGCTATTCTCACCCTCAGCTCTGTCCCTATTTCTCATTCATTTCAGCCAGCAACGACGAGGGAGCTTCGACGCGCATGCATGCCATATTAGAATTATTATTTTCCATGAAACGGTAACGTTGTCTCGAATATTTCGAATTTTTTTCACTCAACATGCTTTTTTTTCGTGGAATTAAAAAAGAACGATTTTTACACGATTACACGGGACAAAGTATAATATGTCGAGCCTTCTCGAAGATCTGTACAAACGATGACTTTACATAGTATGGTCACCTGTGTATAGCAATCGGGGACCCCAGAATTCCGTCTTTTCACGGACTAGTTTATAAGGCGTGAAGAAAAGTCATAAATCATCCAGCTAATGGTATATATATATAATCGTCTTGATGTCGGGGACATTGTAGTTCTTTCGGGGTTCGTGAAACGATTTTTCAACCGGCGGTACAGCGATTGACAAATCACGCCTCGCCGAGATTGGACGTGAGCTCACTTTCCTTTAATGTCGAAGGTGCTTTCGTTTGTTTTTTTTTATCAAAATTTTACGATAAACAATAATTCTTTCCCTTTATACTTTTTCCTCGTACCACAGTATTTGACTAAAAAGTCCCGCCATTGATGTATTTGACGGAACAAAGACGTTCGGTGATGCTTCCGAATGATATCTAACACTTTCAGTGGATTCTCTTGTTGAATATTTAACTACGTTTTTTGTGCAATTCAGTCGGAAAGTGGACTCAAACGCATGATTTTTTTAAATTAAAAAAAAAACATATTTGGGGGGGGGGGGGGGGTCGCAAAATATAGGTTGTAAAAAAGGTCCGTGCATTTAACAAACACTTCTCGTCCGAACCGACCAACATTTTTTTCTTGTCAATACTGCGTTAAAAAAATAAATTAAGTTAGCGAGACAGAAAGTGGATCTTTGTGGATAAGAAAGCTTTGTTTAAAAGTAAAAAAAAACAAGTTTTTTTTATTACTTTGTAGCTGAACATTCGTTCGGCGGAACGGCAATGATCCAAATTAGATGGCTCGCGATATCTATGCATATAAATATAGCTGGCATTATATTAGTATACAGTGCAGAGGGAAACGTCGAACACGCGAGGGCCCAGCGCGCGGACTCTATCGTTGTCGACCATCTGCATAACGCCTCGCGCGGTCTCTCCGGCACAGCCGTTTTCTCCTCGAAACGACGACTACGACGAGCAACGAGTCCGGAGTGTGCGGTGGCTCTACTTGGCCCCTTCGCCTGCCCCCGTCTGCCGCCAAAAATTTCGCCTATCGCAGTCGGCTCTCGGCTAAACGACTGAGAACCCCTTGGCGCGACCTCGGCAACGTTTCCGTCGAAAAAAAATTCCTCCTCTCACTCCTTCGCCGACTATACTCTATCTCGCCTCGCGTTCTCCATAGACTCACCATCCCCCTCCATCGTCGCGTACTTCCCTCTTGGCACTGTCGGCTTAATCTTGCTCACGCTTCGGAGCTTCAAGTGCCCCACATTATATATACATTATTTTTTTTCGTACAATCGAAAATTTTCTTTTTTTCCCCCCCTTCGACTTTCCTCGCTGCGAAGTCGGGCAAATTCTCTATATTATTTATTGGAACGGCGAGTTATAAACTTCACACCGAAATTAAATTAATTCAAACTGACATTTTTTTATTTCCGATAATTGCAAACCAGAGAGAAACTCAAATTTATATACATATATATATATATTTTTTTCAATAAAAATATCGATTTGGAGAATTTTAACTATTGGGCTATTTACAATTTACTGAAATTATACTTAAAATTGTATTTAAAAGTTTACTTAAAATTGTATTTAAAATTTTACTTAAAATTGTATTTAAAATTTTACTCAAAATTAATTTTTCCGCGTATTTCCCAAATTGTATTTTTTTTTGTTGGTTACATCAACGATTTCGTGCCGCGAAATGCGCGTGTTCTTTCCTCCTCTTCACCCCCGCGCGTTCGTTTCGTCTGTCTTTGCTCAGCCGCCGTCGAATGGCATAGAAACACCGTCGTCCACGTGGTGTGGGACACGCATGGCCATCATGGCGTCGGCGTCGGCGTCGGCGTTCGCACAGCGCGCCCGCTTCCATACCTTACTTTCGCCGTCTCATTCTCCGGTCTCGTCGCCGAGCCACGAACGGCGACAAGGTCGCCCCCGCACAGAAGCGTACGCGTTTCGTCGTCGCGTAGTAGATAAGTCCCTGATAATCGTCGGCCCGACTGCGGGACCGGACATCGTGCGTTCCTTCTGTACACAAACGAAAGAAAAAAAAAAAAAAAAAAAAAAAAATATGGTCGACTTCCCGATCGCCGAATATCTCGAACAGTTTTCAGTCGAAATTGGGGGGAGAGCTCGATTGCAGGAGTTTCAAGGCTCAGCCGCTATTTTGGCCGGGTCCGCGATTCGAGCAGGAAGGGGGTCTTCCGTGGGCGTGAGCTCGAGCACGGTCAAGGTCACGTGGCGGGAGCCGCGGGTCCCGCGAATCGGCTCGGTCGATTCGGCGCAGAAATTCGCGTGAGTCGAGAGGAGCATCGGATGTGCTCGTCGTTAATCTCCTGCGACCGAGAGAGATCCGAGATGACGATCGTCACGGCGATGCTGTCGGGTTGGTGTCTTCTCCGTTGTTCGGCTCTTCGTGCGCCCAACGAGCCACCGCAATGCGTAATCGCTTCGTCACACTCGTCGCGCTCCTTCTGGTCCAGACGCTGCAGCGGCACAGTCAGAAGTGCCACGCGAGGTGGCCACTGGCCAGTGGCAAATCCAGATCGTAAATTCTCCGACGAGTCGCTCGTCGTAACTTTGCGTGTCCTAAGAGCGAGGCACTGCGAGCTTAACCATGAGGGGACGAGGAGAGGACCGACGAGGCGCGAGCCACGTATACGCCGATCGAAGAAAAAAAAAAAGAACTAATTTTCAAGCACGAGGGTCATTGCTGCGCTACAATTTTTATGGTACTTTTATCTGCCCACTTGACGTTTATAGCGCATTTACATGCAAATTTTTTATTTTATGTTCCGAGGGGTAAATTTGTAAAATTGAGAGAGGAACATAGTTGCTTAACCCTTTGAAGGGCCTCGAAGCGAAAAACGAGATGTTCGCTTAGTGAGGGTTAAACAAAAGTTGAGGAAAAAGGACAATTGCCAATCGAGGTAACGACACTCTTCGGAAGTCACACAAATATTATAATGTTTCTGTCAATGGTGTAAAATATATAGCGGTTTATTAGGCAGATTTATTCTACTGACCATTTTACCCCGATTACTCAGTGGATGGTAGGTAGGGAAATGCAATAGGGTAGGAAAGCAAGTAACCGAAGAAAAGTCGTTTCTGCCGACTATCATCGACAGATGAATTAATACAGTAATTTACGATCCTGGTGCGATACAACTTTTTCGGTCGGGTGTGAATTTGCAACCCGAGCCGAAGGCAAGTGCGGCATTCACACGAGTCAGGAATCCCTGTTCTACGTCCATACCATTCACATCATTTCGCCTAACAAATTCACGGGAATCACGCGTGTAGTTTTTGAGAACTTTGCGCAGAAAGGCAATTTCTCGCACTAGTGCGGAAAAAAGATCATATTGCGATTGTACGCATGCGCAATGTTTTTCTCGCACGCGATGCCAAAATAGTACATTACGATACTAGTGCTAAAAAACTTTTCCTGACGAGTGTGACTTGGCAGCACGAGTCGAACGCGAATTTTGCATTCACACGAGTTTTGCGATCACACGACACAGCTTTACGCGTGCGAGGCGTGCGTAAAACTGACATTTTCGCATCGAGTGCAATACATTATATTATAACATTGCATTCTTCCGTTAAAAAAAATCAAGAAAAAATCGACATTCAGCAGCGCTGTCCTCCAGCTCGTCGGCCGTGCAACGAAGCCTTCATCGAAGTAATAAACGCTCATACGTTTCCATGCTAGCCTTCCGACCCCCTGCATTCCCCGCATGGCCCGGAAGTCCCGAAAATACACGCATACCAGAAAAAAATAAAAACCAACAATTTTAGCGCGCAAAAATGAAGTCTCGTTGCGTCTCTTCTGTAGATATTCCCCGGTATACCGTCAACTCGTAACAGCCGGAGTTCCAAATCTCCGGTCTCCGTCTCTCGCGTATATAGCACGGCTCAAACGAGCGGAGAATCAAGCGAGAAAGATCCCCGATACAATGGATTCGTCTCTCTTCTCTGTCCCTCGAGAGCGTCGTTGGGCTCGTTCGTTGCGTTCGGTTTCCGAGGCCAGAACTAGTTTGGTAGGTTAGGCTTTCGACTAACTTAGGTAGTCTACGAGAAAGACGGAGAGATAAAGAGAGAGAAAAGTGATTCCCTCGCTCTCTCGCGCGAGCTTAGAAACCCGTGTGTACGCACTGAGTCACGAGTGAGGAACCCGCGCGTCGTCGTGATCTTAGCCCGCGGTTTCTCGGTAGTTCTCGGTCCAACCGATCGTTCCTTTTCTACTCCATCTGTTTCACTTTTAACCCCCTCTTCCTTCCCTCGCAACCTCCCGTCCTTCCATCCGTTTCTCGCATCTTAGCCGAATACCTAAGGGTGCATACTGATATAACGCACTGTTCTCCGATGCCAGCGGCCCTGCGGTAGGCGAGGATCGTGAGGAACCACGGTCGGTAAAGCAGCTAGTAATTTTATGACCCTGAAGATATCTGCACGAGACCAAATTTCATCAAGCTATGAACGGCTGTGTTTTTCGCTCGAGAAAGTTCACTTAAAGAATAAAATTTCTCAAGTCAACAATTTTTTATCTTCTTTTAACCCTTTAAGTACGGGGCACTTTTTGCCGAGAGCGAACGACCATGTACCGAGAAAAAGGATGGTATTTCCTACTGTACCGAATAGTTCCCAGGGGGGGTACACTCAATTGATGAAACTATAATTATAGTTACAACTATAATTTTTGGTCATTGTCGTAACTGTAAAATGTAGACCCTCCCCTGGGAACTATTTACTATATCTGCACGAGACCAAATTCCATCAAGCTATGAACGGCTGTGTTTTTCGCTGGAGAAAGTTCACTTAAAGAATAAAATTTCTCAAGTCAACAATTTTTTATCTTCTTTTAACCCTTTAAATACGGGGCACTTTTTTGCCGAGAGCGAACGACCATGTACCGAGAAAAAGGATGGTATTTCCTACTGTACCGAATAGTTCCCAGGGGGGACGTCTATATAGATAGTTAGTGATAGTATATACTCAATTGATGAAACTATAGTTATAGTTACAACTATAATTTTTGGTCATTGTCGTAACTGTAAAATGTAGACGTCCCCCCTGGGAACTATTTACTATGTAAGTTTTTCTCAGTGTGTCTTCTTTTAAGCACAAAAACGATACGGTCGTTCGTAATAAATTTTCTTCTGCGTTATAAAAAAAAAACACCTCAAGGTGCGTCTCTGAATTTTACAGATTTTTTTTGGTTCACCAACTTGTCACTCGAATCGTTCGAAGGTTGCGTATTGGCAAATTCTAGGTCCTCTTTAAACAAGGATCCAGTACGTGAAAGGTTAAAAGCAGTGCATTGACAGAGACTTGGCAAAGATGAATTTTGATCTCATTTAGATTCTTCATGGTCACGTAATTTTTTTTTCTCTCCTCTTTTCTCCGTCTTAACTTCCGACGCGTTAAATGTATCCTTTCGCTTTCTTCCAATTTCTTCGCGCGCGATGGTCCGCGCCCTCTGATCCTTCCGTCCGTTTCTCTGGTCCGAGCATCGGAGGATGTCCGCTCCGCTTGCGTACGCGTGAGAGACGCGCCATCGGACTCCCACAAACATCCACCGAGTTTGCGCTGCAACGGTGAGTCATCCGATATACGTGGACGACTCTAAGTGAGTCTCTAAGTCTCTGGTGTGTACGCAACGCCGAGCTCACGGTGGTGGGGCTATCGGGAGCTCGGGCGCTCTCGATAGGGTGTGCTGGTTTGTCCCACACACCCGATTCCTCGGAGATTCTGACATCGACACGAGAGACACACATTGCCGTACATCGGAGCCACATGCCCCAGGGAGATTTTGGTCCGGCTCGCGGGACTCCTCCGTTGGTTCTTCGTCGGCGACAGGAAACTGCCACATTCTTCCGACGTTCCTATCGACTCCCTCTTTCTCTCGTTCTCCCGGCCTTCTCGCCGCCTCTTCGCATCCCTGCCCGGACGGTGCCGCGTATAGTTGTAAGACACACGTATAGCCGTGGCGCAGGCGATAAACCACGAAAACGACCGAGCTCCGGTTCCTTGAGAACGCGACACTTCTTTTTTATTTATTTATTTTTTAACCAAAAATACAAAAAATTCAACTTAATTTCCAAAGCTTGGAAATTGTATAGCTGGAACTAAAATTCTCGACGGTACGTCGTACTGCACCCAGAAAAAAAATTATTTAACGGCTACCGTTTATTAAGATTAAGTAAAATATTTATTTGATTTAAATAAATATTTATGTAAATCAAATAAATATTTTACTTAATCTTAATAAACGGTGGCCGTCAAATAAATTTTTGTCTGGGTGATACACTAATAAAAAAATACGGTTGAATCAACTAAGATTCGGGCAGGGACGTTCAACTAAATATTTTGTTGGTTACAGTTAAAAAATTGGTTAGTTCAACAATTCGTTGGGTGATTTCACGAAAATATTTTTGAGTCATTAAAATATTTTGTTCGACCGACTAAATATTTGTTTGAACGTCCCTGCTCGAATCTTAGTTGATTCAACTTTACTTTTTTATCAGTGTAATCGTATTTGGACGACTCAGCATAGATTGTTGATGCTGATTACTTTTCGAGATGTTGGGTTTCCGGCAGGCTGATTTATTCAGCCAATAATAAGCAGGCTTTTTTTTAAAGGAATTTAATTGGCTTTGCCGATCTCCGATACTTGGCTGGATTTATTTATCGACGCAGTATTTAAGAGCTTCGGGGTCGAATTTCGTCGAGGAAATTCGATAGCTACGGAGCAATAAATATATTAAAAACCGACGACGAAACTGTCGAGGATCGAGACGAGATCGGATCGTTTTCTCGTTAGCGATTTACGCAGTCAGTGCGCGTGCATCGAGATCGCAACGAAGTCGCTTGCGGAGCTGAAGCCGCGAGGCATTTCAAGTTTTTGTAATTGATGACGCAGGTTGATCGGCGGTGGGCTCGGCTGCTCCCGGGTGCATCGGCCGATTTGTCGCGTGCCCCGATCGAGTCCACCTGCCCGACGAAAAAGTAATCCGTCGATGTTGTCGCAGAAGGATCGAATAGCTTCTTCTCGGCTGCATCTCGCTCTCTTTCTCTCTGCTTGACCCACCCGCGTGCGATAGGGGAATACATTTTTTCGACTCGCCTAACGCCACAAATCATTAAACTTGGAACGTTTCTCTGTTTTTTTAAATTTTACGCCTAAAAAAAATCAACAAGTTGCTAAATTACATCTTTTTGTAACTCATGCATGAAAAGTGCTATTTTTCGTGTCTGCCGAGAGTGGCGAAAGTCGCGCTTTACGCTTTTCAGTACCCGGCGCATGCACACATCGGACCGATCTTACTTTACGCACGCTTGAACGTGTGTAAAGTACGGCGACACGGAGAGTCGTCTCCTGCATTCGTTACAAACAATATTATGTTATACTAGTGCGGTGTGGCGAACATTATACGCGGTCTGGCCAAGTGACTCATTTCACAGCGTGCGTATAAAGTTCGCTTTACCGCACTCGTGTCGGAAATTACTATTACGGAATGGCGCTTCAAACTAACTTTTCTCGTGGTTTCTCACCGATATAGTACGAAACATTTCTTTATTTCTGTTTTATTAAACGAGAAAATTAATTGTCACGATTGCGACAGAGCTTGATCTATGACAGAAAAAAGAAAAAAAAATCTATGCCAGAATAAAGAGAAAAAAAAATGATTAGGGATATAAATTAGAGGGAAAAAAAGAAATGAAGTCTGAGAACCCCTGCAACACAGCGCAAGATCTAACCGTTATCTTGTCGACGTGCCTGGCGGTCCACCGTATTCGGGTTCACGGCTCTAATATATACGTAACCGAAATCGTTTCGTACGTCGCGGGAAGTCGTGGACTTCGATCCTCGGCGTGCGTTGTAACACGCACAGTTGAGTGTCACGGATGAACCCGGCTGTATAGTATATAAATAGTATACGTGTGTAGTATTCAGTGGTATGTATACGTCTCACGACTTGAATGAAAGGAGATATTACTCGCGCGTCACGCGCCGTACGTATATCAACGCTACTTTCGGCTTCGATGTACACGAATTCCAATCGGATAGAGAGAAAAAAAATAACCCGAGTCATCTTCCAGATTAGAAACATTTGATGTACTCAAAAATTATTCACAGATTTCAATTGCATGTTTTTTATTTCACTTTTAGTTGTTTGCATCAAGAGAAACCTACAGGTAGTTTCGCCTTGCTTTAAAATAATAATTATAATAAAATCAAACAAATATAATTAAATTAATTTCGATGATAATACCATTAATGATATTTAATTATGGAATCAACAATTTGCCGGAACTAAATTAGTTTGGATAGATCGGGTAATTAAATTTGAAAAAATCTTATAATTTCATAAAAATTATCAGATCATCAGATAAAAATGATCGGACAATCACATACACATAATCAGATAATCGGACAAAAATTATCAGATACAATACATAGCAAAGTGAAATTATAAGTACGAGGTAGAAAGTTGAGAACACCGGCTAGGTAAAAGACAGTTCGGAGAGAAGCCGATAGTACATAGCGCGTTACCGTCGCGGGTACGAGTACACAGACCCGGCGTACGGATATAGTTTAGCGCAAAAAGTGCTCGCGCGCCCGCGCAAGGAGGAAGGAAGTGCTATCTTTAGAGATGCCGACACTATAACCGAGAACCCTACACGACCCACCTCCCTTTCTTCCTTCCCACATAGCTACACACTTACCATAGATCTTTCTCGCTTCCTGTGATCATACTTTCCTCTTGGTCTTTTCCGTCTAGCTTGAGCTGCCATCTCCCTTAGCTTCTGAGACAAACGGCAATGTTTGCTTTTGAGTATACTCCGTCGAAGTGCAGAGAGACTTTTTATTTCTTTTACTTATTTTTTTTTTACCTTTCTTCTATGGCACTCGGATGCAGCCACTCTACCTCGATTTTCCTCGTACACGCGAGAATCTACATAATTTCCCGAAAATTTTCGCTGTATTGGTTTCTTTTTAATTTTTTCTTACTTTTTTTCTTAAATAGAGCGCTACTTATATTTGTTTTATGGGAAATAAGATATATGATATAATTATATCAATGTTACGCGTATAATATTTTTAAAATTATTTTTACATTTATTAATATTTAAAAAGAGATTTATTGCCAATGCTTAATATTTATACAGTTATTTTCTTCCACTAGTTTTATTCCCAATGATAATTACCACACCTTGTCAAAGGGCCATCGATCTGCGTCCTTCGACTTTATTAATATTAATAAATGTGATGATTATAAATTCTGGGGCAATTCCGTTTCACACAGCACGAACCTCAAATATTTTGTAATATCACTACAGCCAATATACGTATCGAATCTATCGAATCTTTCGCTTAAAAAATTGACGAATGATGTTTATGTAGTTCATTATCACCAATATGCAATTTTTTTTCTTCTAATTGGCGTATCTCACAGCGCTGTTAGAAAAAAACCATGGTCAGATCTCCTGGCTTTGCCATATATATACGTATATATATACACACATACATAGTTAAATGCTGAGCCAGAGCTGAAGGAACCATGCGAAGACTCATCCCTTGTTTGTCTTAGATACGCGGACATTGACTCCTAGCAAATAACACACGGTCTGCGAAACTCTTAACGAGATTTGCAATATATATATATATATATATATATATATTTACGTATGTATGTATGTATAAATACGGCGTGACCGTTATCGTTCTTTGACACAGAATGCGGCCTTTTGCTGTGACTTTAGAAAGGGTTAACGAAATTGCTATCCGATCATCGAAGTGTCAATGCAAGTACGACGAGTCGTCGGAACGTCTCGTTCGGATTTAAATTGGATTAAATTACATAATAGCGGGAAATTAAACGTCCAGGGAAAGATCATGAATTCTATGGATTCCCAACGGCAGACGCAGACGACGGAAAAAAAATCTTACGTGCACGCAACAACGTCAGCAAGTATCATCGCAGGGTCCGTCCTCGTTGGCTTCCCTCCGCGTGGAACGAAGGACAAGCGAATTGCCGCAAAAAGCTTAACCGCGGATTGCGGCGGACACGAGCGTGTACGAGAAATCCGAGCGATTCGACAGGTGTTAACGAACGCTGGCAACTGCTCTTCGTCTCTCGAGATCGCTCCTCTTCGCGACGTCCCAGCGGACGAAACTTTCGCACCTGTCCCCCCCGAGTCTCATTTCGGGAATGTATATGTATGTAGATATGTATACAGTCATGCGGAGATTCCACCATTTTCTCTTTTTTATTTTCATTTTTTTGACCTTGCGGCAGTTTGGCCAAGGGTATGGGAAAAATGGGGGAAAATATTCGCGGTTCTTTGATTTCGATAATTATTCTTCAGGGGTCAATGCATGAAGGGTCTTCCGACGGAAACATGTTTCCAGACTCGAGGTCAATCTCGAAATTTCAAAATAAAATTTACAATTTTCTGTATATGGAGGGGAGAAAAAAATATTTTTTTGCTTATTTTTTTAAGTAGATTTTTTAATTTAACAGTACAGTAAAACCTCGCTTATCCGACCTTCAACCAACCGAGCCTCCGCGTTAGCCGAGGTGCAGACTCGGATCATTCGAAAAACTCTGATAAAACGGATAAAGCAGCAATGTCCTGTTAATCGTGTTATCCGATATTTCACTTATCCGACCTACGCTCTCCCCACGTTACCTCGAATAAACGGAGTTCTACTGTATATTTAAAGAATTTGGCAATTAAAAGTGCAAACCTATCGATCGACGAAGGGTCAGTTTGAGGCAGGAGGGTATTGAAAAATGCTGCAAAATATTCGCGGTTCATTGATTTCAATAATTATTCCATCATAGGTAAATGGATAAAGGGTCGATAGAAACATGTTTTCCGGACCCGGAGCCAATGTCGAAATTTCAAAATAAAATTTAAAATTTTCTGTATACGGAAGAGAAAACAAATTTTTTTTGCTTGTTTTTTAAGTAGATTTTTAAATTTAACAGTAATTTTAAAAAATTTAGCGATTAAGAGTGCAAACCTATCGACCGAGGAGGGGTCGCTGACCTTCGGTCTATAAAATATACATCGTCATCGCAATCGGTGTCGATACGTTCCGGTCGACGAAACTAGCCATTGATTCAATTGTAAAAATTAATTCGACGCATACGCTATGAATTAAAGATAACCCGTGGATGCGAGCGTACAGGCGAAAAACCAATTTCACCCACGCCTCGAAGCTCACCGCCCGACAGCGTTTCACCCCGTTCGAGTTCCCAACCCCTAACGCAAACATACCCCCAACCTCGCTAGCGATAGGGGGGCTACCGTGACACCCAAACGAATCGCTTCTATTACGAAACAAAATCTGGAACGAATCTACGTTGCGTGGGCTACTTGCACCGCCGTTTCGGCTCGCTCCGCATGCCCTCGACTGCAAGGCCCGGGCGTCCCGGCGGTAGAAAAATTGCAACCGACACACCGCCATTAATCTCCGAACGAGCGGATATTATTTTAATTCTCGAGCCACCGTCTGTCTTACTTTCTCCTTCGGTGTTTCTTCTCTGACTCCATGCCAGCAGTCGAAATACCCTTCCGAGAACGCGGCTACCCTTTGTTCGATGCTCTGCTCCGATTATACGCTTAGAAAAGAAAAGTTACCGAATAATTTAAAACGCTCACGCTCTCGATTCCCACCGTCCGACAAATTCAATTTCTTTTTTTTTTTCTCACTCTCTTTTACGCTGCTTCGTATTTGGCTGCAACGCCACAATCGATAATCAATCGAGAATTGTAAAATAAATTCTAATCGGTTCAAGCTCAGAATGCAATTGGAAATTTTGTATATAGCGTTTGGATGTCTTTTTTTTGTAATAGTTATTTTATTTTTTATAGACAAAAAACCACATCGACGATTGTCGATGTTTATTTCATCTTTACTGCCGATATTAATGCAATGGTTTCGCGAAGCTTTTTTTTGGCCTCATCGGCGGAGCGAGTTCTTGGATTAGCTCATTACCGGCGAAAGTATGCAAACCACAGGTTGCATCGCTTGAACAGCCAACCGGAAGTCGATATCTGTTAGCAATTCATCGGTTATGCATTGGTCCCTCAAATTACACGCAAACTTCGGCCAGACGAAGTTTGCGAACCAATTTTTCACTTCCCCGGGCCAACCGAAGGTCGATGCAACCGACTAATAACAACAATAATCGAGTGCCGTGAATCTACCCGAAGAAAAAAAAAATCACACAACCGATACCGCCGACACAAAACTCGAAACGTGTCAACCAGATCTAAAAACATGAAGTTCACGGGTCCGGTTATTCGCGCCTCGTGTGTGCAAAAGTGGGTGTAAATTGACGACGGCCTTTCGGTTCCCGCCTTCCCATGGAAGACTTAAAAGAGAAGGCTGATGCGAGCCAGCGAGCGAAGAGGAGAAGGGAAGAAGAAGAAGAGATGATAAAAAGGAAAAGAAAAGAATAAAAAAAAAAGAGAGGAGACACGAATCGGGATCGACTTTCATGTTTCCTCGCGCACTTTATGCGGATTCCATATGTATTACATTATGTGTTACATAGTGTGGTACATTGTGTAGATGGAACACAGTCAGGACCTATCTTAACGTGCGTGGGCCCGACGCAGCCTGCCCTCCGGCCTCTGGGTTCCTTCGGCAAACTAACCTACCCGTCTAAGTAATCCATTGTGCTTCAAGGTGCTCTCTTTGTGCCGATCGGTCTCACGCCGAGAGGGCGGCTCAACGCGCCGTGCAAGAAGGATAATGCGACGAAAAAAAAAGAATTAAAGAAGAAAAAAAAAGAAGTGGAAGAGAAGAAAGAAAGAAGTATGCCACAAGGCCACTCGGGCTCACGGCTTCGGCGCAATTCTTACATTGCGCCGGGCTTACCTTCCCGTTCGCCAGCGTAAAAAATTCAACTCTCTTTAATCACGACCGAGAGAGAGAAGAGAAATCGCAATAAGATCCTCGCGCTCCAATTCTCACCGGAAAAAGCCCGATTGGAAGGTAACATTTTTTTGCTGTGACAAAAATCGAGATTTCTCGGATCGGTCGTGGTGAAATCGACAGAGATCGGACGAATAGCGGTCGCCCAAGGGAGAACCTTAATATCTCACGCCTAAAGCGAAGTTTCGATGCCGAATCTTGGATAGGCGCAAACTTTGGGATGTGGACCAGCAAATACTAGCGTCTCGCGCCGTAAATTTATTGGCAATTGTTATTAACAATTGACAAAAGAATATTGATCTTTCCCATCGCACTCACGTAATATCACCCAATAATGTAATAAAAAAATCAATATGTGCAACAACAAAAATGTCACGTATGAGTACAGAGACGTCCTAAAGAAAGGGCAAGCGCCGATAAACAGACATGTATGACTACAAAGAAATCTTGTGTCCTTACATAAGGAAAGTGTCTTCCAAATTCCGAACCGATGGTTCTTTTCCAAATACCATCGATTCAACGTTTCGACTTCCGGCATACCCGAGTATAACTACCTGGTAGCGTCACGCTTAAATTTTTTTCGAGTTTACCCGATACACGCCGTAGTTGACCGATGTCGGAAAGATCGGCCTCAGCCCCTCGGGAAGGGCTCGCGGAACACACCGGATGGACGGGTAGCCTTGCCGAGGGTTGGTGAGGAGTCGAGCAAGGAGCGACGGAGTTCGAAGGGTGCGTGTGTGCGTGCGCATGCGTGCGCGCATAGGTAACTGGTAGAGAGAGGCATAGATTCAGGAACGGCTCGTCATGCGTCCGAGCGACGTAATCCGGGAACTGTTCACTCGTTTTGAATGGCCGGTGACCCCGCGGTGACGCGTAAGGCGAAAGGGTTTTCGCGAGGCCTCCGTAGACTGGATGGTGTTTCGGTTGTGTCCCAACTTCCGAAGGGACTAGCGATAGAAAAGGCAAAAACCGAGCACACATGAACGGCGCGCACATGCGAGCAATAATTTATGCACCTATGGCCGCGCCATGTTCCCGTACGTTTGCGCGTGTTGCAAGGCGCCGTTCCACTCGCACCGATGGAAAGGCTCGACCTAGAAGAGAAGTCGGGGCGCTATTAGATATGTGTGTCCATGCGATCGGGCACATTCGGCATCCCGGCCTGGAATGCGCAACAGGAACCTGTTCTCGTTCCCATTCCCATTCCTGGCGTGGAACCAAAATATTTCATTCCCAGCGGCAGCCCCGCGGAAGAGCATGAGGAAGAGGCCGAAGCTTTTCTGGTCCTCCGGTTAAGAACGCGATATCGTGTCTCGTATTCTGGCTCTTTCGTCCCGACGCTGGAGAAAACATTGGAGGAAAAGACGGCGTGTTTCGGATTCTGAGGAAGATCGATGAGCCACATCGGAAATTACGGAAAAGGGGTTCGCGAGATCCGGTTGCGGAACTCGTGACGAAACTCGCGATGGGAGCGCGAGCCCCGAAGTACCCTCCGCGAATGTCTAGGATTTGTCATGGTCCGTTATTTGTTTTTTGTCCACAAATGATTCATCGATCAACACTCGCGATACGAGTCGCTCGAAATGCATGGCAACCCCTCCGCATAGTTTTTCGCTCTTCGACAAGAAGTAGGGTAGAGCGGGGCAAAATGGGGTTTTTGGGCAAAACGTCATTTTCCAATAATTTTGGGATGCCCGAATTCGCCCTATCGGATGACCGATCCAAAAATGATTGGAAAATTTAGTTTTGCCCAAAAACCCCGTTTTGCCCCGTTGTCCCATTTTGCCCCACTCTCCCCTGCCAAAAAAGATGCCGATTTTTCGCAAAACCCACCTTACAGAATATTTCCGGCCTTCGCATGTATTCTCCGGTGATCGCGAAAAATCCGTCCCGTCTCGATGATCGATTCGAGCAAAATCGTGACAAATGGAATTTCGTATATGCGATATATTCTGCGAAGCGAGGGAGGGAGAAGGACGGAAATAAATGAATATATATTAGTCGGGTTACGTTGCCGGGTGTCCGACGGTAGGGCCGCGTTCTAAGCGCACTCGCTAGCCTCACCTTACCTAGGCACACATATACCTGGTAGTTTCGGTTCAGGGGGAGATCCCGCGAGCGGAGAGGGACTATACGAGCGAAAGACCTTGAGGCCTCGGTTCGCCGGGTGGTGTGCTCTCCGCGGCACGACTAGTACTGACCCACTATAAAGGCACTTGCCATCCTCCTCGCTTACCAGGACAATCCCCTATTACCTTCTCCCTCGGGGAGCCTGCTAACCTACTCACCGGGGCTCTCCTTGCCCACATCCACCGACTCTTCTCTACCCCCCAAAACTCGCTCGAGCCCCGTTCAGTCCTCGCACTCTTGGCCCCCCCTCCTCCCCTCCGGCCCCCACCTTCGTCCTTCCTACTATTCTCTCTATCTTTTTGGCTCGTTCCGTCTCGCTTCGACCTAAGCGATGCCGGTACCAGCCCAGGGACCGAAACCCCTCATATTTCTTTCTCGCTCCATTCGCTCCTTATACCTTCGGTCCAACTCCCTCGAACATCAGCGTGTAGGTCACCGCATGCTTGTTTCACCGACGCTTACACGTGTGTACGCACGAGGAACGATAGCTCGGTCGAGGGCCACGCCGGTGCAGGCTACGCGGTTGTAGTGGTATGTTAGAGGAAACGTATACGTGGGTACCTTGAAATTTTGGGACCATGTTGCTTAGGATATTGGGAGTGTGGATGTACACGCACGCGGACGAGTCCCCGTGTATGCGCGACTGAGTCAGTGTGCCTCCAGAGAATATCCACCTAGCATAGCAACTGCTGTTTCTGCATTTCTTAGCGGAACCCGCGCTCGCCCCATGCTCTCCACACGTTCGAATATATAACGGGTGTCCCGATAGAGGCAAAAAGAAATTCAGCCGTTCCCGTGAAGCTACGAGAGACCCATCAGTGGGAAACATTTTTCTTGACCTTGTTATTGGATCTTAAAAAAAAAGAAAGAATAATACTTTGCATCGAAGAGGGGGATGCATTCGTGCAAGCGATTCGGTCTCGTTGGCATTTGTAGGGCATGGCGGGGCAAAATGGCCTACACAGAGAAAAAGGAGGCTCAAAGGAGTTATTTGGTTTGTCGAACAAAAATGTTTGATTCGACAAATTTGGAATCGATCGAAGCAAACTAGCCACATTTCATGGGCCTCAATGACGTTTCAGTCTCTCAGAGTAGCGCCGATCTGTTCCCTCGACAATTTTCTTTCGCGCCAATTTAATTGGGAAGAATTTAAACCCTGGGAAGAATTTAAACCCTGGGAAGAATTTACCGATTTATTTTAATTGCGCGAATTATCGAGCCGTCGTTGGAACTTTCGGGTTTGGGTCAATGGTGTCTGGCTGTAGGCTCGAGACTGCTCTCCGTAAAAGTCTCGGGAGCTCTCGTAGGTACTCAACGTGCCAACTGAGCCGTGTCGGTTCCCTCGTTGTCTAAACAGTCGTTCAAATCGAGCGTGAAATTCGCGTCGTGCCTTCGGCTCGATCGCGAAAATACGATGCGAATTAGAAGCTCATCTCGGCGCTCGTTTCACTGCTGCGCGGCTTGATCCGTTGTGCGAACGCGCTGGACGGTGGTTGCGCGCGAATTGTCACTAGTGCTCGACCGAAAACCTGTTGTGTCGCTTTGCCAGGCTATTCTGCGTTCTGTATGGACGAGAACCGTATAGATACACTTTACGAATATTATATTATGAAGTCGGTGTCGCGGCGGAAGGGGAGATTTGACACGGCACGTTCTAAGTAGCCATCTAGTGGCAGTTCATATAGCTCTCGTCTTTTTTTTCCACCACTCGCTGACCCACCACTTCTACTCGGGGATGTTTCGTGCAAGCGATTCGGACTCGTTGGCATTTGTAGGGCATGGCGGGGCAAAATGGCCTACACTGAAAAAAAGAAGGTTCAAAGGAGTTATTTGGTTGGTCGAACAAAAATGTTTGATTCGACAAATTTGGAATCGATCGAAGCAAATGATCGATTAACAAAACAATGCCTTATTTGCCGAATAAACAACATAATAAGCTTTGATCGTATGTCATTGCGACTGTTGGTCAATCCAACCAATTCTTTCTCTTCTCAGTGCACACGGAGCAAGATTGCAAGATTGCTAACGATCTCTGTATTCAACATATTTTTATTCTTGGTATGTTATCTAAGTATTTCAAATTTTCGTATTTAACTATTTTAAGCATACATTTTTTTTTACAAGCATGAAGTTTTGTATACATCGGTTGGTTATTAATGCATTGTTTTCGGAATTCAAAGAGGTGTATCACCTGTAATACACCGTGCATCGAAAGGTTGAACACTGACATTAAAATATTAAAAACATGAAGATCGCTCATATACAACAACCAACTTTTTCAAGGGGTATAAAGAAAGGAGAATTTTCTTCAGACCCAAAAATTCGCCACTTTTGTGGTCCAACTCTATGCGCGCCGCAGATCCATTCAGCCCACCCAACCCCCAGTCCAGTAAACAACATTTTTAGCAACAAGTAATCCACGACTTTTGGCCGTTCGCGCGAATATTTTCGTAAGAAGAACGAACTGGTTGTAGAAAAAGAAAAAAAATGCACAAGGATCGAAGAAATACGAGAGGATAGAAACCCCGATGTCCTGGCGACGGGTATAGAACATAGCGGAGTGGATTGAGAATTGTACTATGGAGGCATTCGAGACACCTGGCGCGCGGGTTATAGGTAAAGGAAAGGAAATACGCGTGGATAACTAGTCGCTGCTTCGCGCTGCTGGCTATTCGCGAGCTCTATCCTTCCCTTATTCTTCTTCGCCCGCTTTTTTTTCCTTCTTTATTTTTTTGCTCTCCGTCTTACTCGCCGCTAAGCACAACGAGAAACGTTGGGCCGCCCGTTGGGACGTTTACCCGTCCGCAAGAATACACTATCCGCATGCTGTATACGCCGGTGGTAGAGCTATACATATATCGAGTCTGCATATGCATCTAGTAGCGACAGCGGTAGTGTAAGAAAAAAAAAAAAAAAAGCGCTGAGGAGACACGCGAGACCTCGTTCTCCGACACTTTCTCATAACCTCTTGATCCTGATTAGAATATGACTAGGGACACGAAGAGCTGAACTAGAAGCATGGTCGGTACATCAGAGTGGTCAAGCCACACCGTTGCGATCCGTCAGCCTACTCTCCTATTGCCTATTGACCATTGCCGAGTTGTCCGGGTGACTACTTTGCACGTGCGGGGACTAAACTCAGCTACCCACGGCCAACCCGGAAGCAGAGGTGCTTTTCCGGTTTACCGTACTCATGCATGTATATGCATCGGTTACGTTGCGAAACCGGTATTGTGCCTTTATCGCACAATAACGCGGGGCAAAGTCCGGTGTACTGGATTTTCCATGGGAAAAATCTTTCTCGTTTGTCCACTGTGACGAAACGTGAGATGACAGACTCAGCGCTGGGGGGGAGATATTTGTTATTAATGTTTAGCCATTTTTATTTATTTTTGGCAATTTAAAAAAAAAATTCCAATTTTGGTAAAACTACAATCCGAATGTTTTCTTTTCGATTGCAGGATACACCTATCTTGGATCTGCACTCGTCGTCGAGCCATCGGTAGCGAGCGGCGCGAAGAAACGGTGAGTTTTGTCAAAAATGTATTTGCTTATTATTGGTAAATTTTTAAGGGACTGAAAAAATGTATTACAAAGATAACTGACGCGATTACCAGCTGCCCAATATTATGTTCAGAGAGATAAGAAATAGGTTCTGATAAATTTTATTTTACCAATAATCTGAGTTTTAAGGACACTGTACGGTATTCAGAATTCACAATTTCATGCCCCATTGAACGTTGATTTATCATTTAATATCATTAATAATTAAATTGATTGTACTCATCGCTGGGCTTGGTTATAATATGCCATAAAAAATGGTAAAAAAAAACTGCAAAGAACAAAGTTTTCCGCGAGTTTAGGATCGTGTCCAGTGAATCGAATTTGTAATAGATTTTTTTGGAAAAATGTTCGTTAAGTTTGCACTTTTTCTTGTACGTCCATATTGAAGGAGGCAATTGCCAAAAAGTAATCAACTAACAATTGGCGCTCAGCAATTTCATAGTTTCCAGCTGTGTGTATCTGAGCATGCGTGTTCGCCGCTCGGACACGTACGATATTATTTGAGAACTATTCGTTGGATTCGTTATAAAGGAAAAGGTATAATTGCAAGAATCCGAGTGCACGATAGTACGAGATAAATCCTCTTTTGACGTAGCAATCAACACTTTTAGAGCTATATCGAGTGAGATCGCGTGTAATGCCAGGATAATTAGGAGGATAATCGGACACGTGCTCGCGAGCCAGTCAGAGCTGTATAGA
Source organism: Ichneumon xanthorius (assembly GCA_917499995.1). Taxonomy (NCBI): domain Eukaryota; kingdom Metazoa; phylum Arthropoda; class Insecta; order Hymenoptera; family Ichneumonidae; genus Ichneumon; species Ichneumon xanthorius. The sequence continues at coordinate 8,717,508 of OU824205.1, read as the reverse complement.
AACACAAACGGCAACGGCAGCAACGGCGGCGGGCTGGCAGTTTAAAAACTCGCGAGTGCATTGCCTGGAGTGAGGTAGTCGTAAAAACAAAAATAAAAATCGCGCGGATTCCCTCAGTGGAACTCATTCCAGTTCATTTTGCCAACTTCATACGAATGAAAGCAACGTTAATGTGGCTTCACCATTTTTATTTAATTTCTCTGACCCATAATTTTTTTTAATCGAAAGAGTCGACCGATTTTTTTTTAAGCACCAAAACGCCTCAAGATTTCCGATTGATTTTTTTTCTTATCGATAGTACATCAGAAGTAAGACATAATTTATTTTCTTTTTAAAATGCTTCATTCAATCGATCAGGCATCGTCAATAGTGTGAACATAATCTTGAAAAATTCAGGTATTTTTCATTTATCGTATCTTTAGATTTTTCGATATAAAAAAAAATGGCGAATCTCGAAATTTCTTGAGTGGTTATAAAATGCGTTATTTGGGAGCCGCTGTAGAGAGTCTCGGGCGAGGAGAACGATCAGGCGCTCGTTCGCTCGCTGGGAGGAACCGAGAACACCCGAAAAAGGGCACCTGCCCTCCTCTCCTTCGGTGCATATACACTACTTATGTTATATAGTGTAGCGCCATCAAGCTCATCGGCCCGCGCCGATCAGCAACCGGGAACTCTGCAGCCCTCGATTCTCGTAGCTTCTTTGGATGTATAGCTTTCGAGCTCGTGCCACGCAACTGCCCTTCCGACTCTCGATCTTCTCGCGCTTTATTTTTCTTCTTTCTCCCTAAACTTTTCTTTACAGAAGCCTCAAATTTTGTCCGCTGCGAATTGAAACATTTTTCACCCACGAATGAAAAAAAGCTACTTACTGAAACTATTATATAATAATAACAAGAATAACCAGATTTTGCTCACAAAAGCAAAAACTAGTTAAAAATCAATTTTTCGACCACCTCGTATAATCTTCTAATCCGGACGAGCAGGCATTAAAAACGTTCGAGATCGTCACCGCGACGCTGCCTCGATTAGAAGATATCTTCAGTGAGAAATTTTTTCCTCCACCTCTCGCACACTCGTCGTTCGCGCCAGGTGACGTACCTGCGCTCTCGTCTCACGAATTGAACTCAAAATATATAGAAAGATACAACGAGATGAATAGAAGAAGACGTCCTCGTATGAATGAGCTCGAGTGGTGTAAGTTGGAGGAAGAAAAAAGAAAGATATACACAATAAATAAAGGAGGAAAGTAGCGAGATTGCATCGAGGCGTTTGCTCATCTCGAGTGGTCCACGAATTAAAAAAAGCTACTTACTGAAACTATTATATAATAATAACAAGAATAACCAGATTTTGCTCACAAAAGCAAAAACTAGTTAAAAATCAATTTTTCGACCACCTCGTATAATCTTCTAATCCGGACGAGCAGGCATTAAAACCGTTCGAGATCGTCACCGCGACGCTGCCTCGATTAGAAGATATCTTCAGTGAGAAATTTCTTCCTCCACCTCTCGCACACTCGTCGTTCGCGCCAGGTGACGTACCTGCGCTCTCGTCTCACGAATTGAACTCAAAATATATAGAAAGATACAACGAGATGAATAGAAGAAGACGTCGTCGTATGAATGAGCTCGAGTGGTGTAAGTTGGAGGAAGAAAAAAGAAAGATATACACAATAAATAAAAGAGGAAAGTAGCGAGATTGTATCGAGGCGTTTGCTCATCTCGAGTGGTCCGGCCAGCCTCCTCGAGAAATTCTACCGCCTCTGTGTGTAAGGTTTATATACTGCGGCGAGGCTTCCAGCGGCGCGAGCGAGCCTCGAGATCTCCCTCTTTCTCGAGAATCCTCCACGAGGCTATCCGTGCGGTTGCACATTAATTTCCATACGAGCCGATATGTTTCAAATGTAAAGCACCGTACGAGGCGGCTCCCTCGTTCGACTGCGGAGACAATGATGTGTTGCGAGAAGCGCGAGGCGAAGGGGGGTGGGCGAGGGGTGTGAGCGGGGGGAACTTCCAAGGGGCGAATGCACGGAATGAAAGGGATGGAAGGAAACGCGAAGACGAAAAAAAATAATAATAATAACGGGCAAACTGGTAAGCGCGAAAACTAGTTTTTTTTATACTTGGGGTGTGACCCTACTTCGGTCCCGATCACAATGTGTGCGGTTGTAGGCTCGGGGGTTGCCGAGCTCACGATAGTTACTCGGCTCGGTTTTTCCACCGTCGTTTCTGCCCGTTGGCCACTCCGCACATTTCTTATTCGTGCGTACCGCGCCGTTTCACTACGAACGAACTCTGCCACGAGCGTCTTTTGTACCTTTGTAACATAGACGCCCAACGCTCGCGACACCGCCCGAAAGTTCTCACACTCGAACCGCCGAGTTTCGCGCCGCACGCGCATTGCACGAATTTACAGTGGAAAATTCTAAATCTTGGAAGAATCGATTTTATCGAAATTTGGAGCTTCACGATATTTTGGTCGTCATGAGACATTTTTGGCATAACGTAACGATAAAAATAATATTAAAGTTCGGATGGAAATTAAAAAATGGGCATGACGGTCAAAATGAAAACGAATACCGTTCGGAAGGCTCGAAATGAGAAAATTTTGAAAAAATTGTACACGCAAGGTGCATGTGTGATTTATTTTTTGGATGATATTTCCGATGCGTCGATGATTCGATGTGCGATCTGGAAAGTTTACGGTGTTGGCGTAACGAGAGTGAACTTTGGGCGCGCACGCTTACCCATATGTTTGACGCGCGACCGCAGAAGCCTCGGGTGGCGGCGCCGGTACCGCAGAAGCCCTATGCACTTTGCGGCACGACGGCCGCGCGGCCACACAATGCATCGGGGGCTGCGGAGGCACGTGCACCGCCGCTGCCATTATTATTTTCTCCCTTGCAATGTATGCACCATCCGTCGGGCGCGTTGCAACGCGATGCAGCGCGGCAGACCGGCTCCGCTGCACTCACGCGTCCACTTCGTACAGTGGGAGATCGGTTGACTCCTTTTCTTTCATATCTGTACCCGCGCGTCGTCACGACGCACTCCCGATCGATTTCTCGAAGACGAGGACTCGAGTAAATACAACGTTCGCTGCCTTCCTCGGACCCCTTTCTTTTCGGACGAATAACAATTTGCAACGCGTTTTCATTCACCCGCGGCCGAACCTTTGTAAGATATCGTATGTCCTACAGCAGCGTCATATGCGGGCGCCGCGCGTCGGAAAAAGCTTCGTACGATTGACAAACATTTTTCGTCCACAATTTTTTTTTCTCGAGAATTTAAGATTTTTTTAAGCAAAAAATATTGTTCAACGACAGAAAAAAACGAACACAAACATTTAGTGCAACAAACATTAATTCCTCATAAAGATTCAAAAAATAGTCTTATTAATGTTTCAATTATGTTTTGCAACGAAAGAAAAAAATGTACTTGACGGCCACCGTTTATTTGGCTTAAGTAAAATATTTATTTGACTTGAATGAATATTTATTTAAATCAAATAAATATTGTACTTAAGCCAAATAAACGATGCCCGCCAAATAATTTTTTTTCTGGGTGGACAGTTTCCATGAGAAAAAAAAATTATTGACGATCGTCGACGATAAATATTTTTTAAACGCACGTATCTTTTTTTGTCTGTTGTTTCATTCCCTCTCATCGTACTCTGCGCTCTGGACAAGTGTCTATGTACACGATTCCACCTGTAGCCCTCACAAGTACCGAACTATATGCACCCCTTCGGGCCGCACGAGAATTTGGCTCAGTACGTGCGCTCGTTACTGTGTGTTTATACATGCCCGATGCATCGGAACGATAATCGTCCATTGCCCTCGCCGATGTCCAGTGCAATCCCTGCTCGACTCACCCCTCGCGGTGCACTCACCCCAATGCATTTTATGCAGGCGCAGGGTGTACGCCGTGTTGCAATTGAGTCGTGATGCTAACAGGTAGCGCGTACTCGCTCCATTCTCCTCCGCCCCTTTTTTCGCGGGGTCGGAGCCGGCCGCGGGTTCCACCTGATTCTTGCGTACGACTTGCATTGCGATACACAAGTACTCGTGCAGCACGGGTGCAGCGGGGACGAAAATCCCTTAGTCACAGCGATCAGTGCTTTGTTGTGCAGGCGCCCAGTTTCAATCCCGCCTCGGGTCTTGGCCACCCCTGTTATTCGTGCAACTCTGCCTTGCACAATTGCACGTTGCATCCATCCAGAGGATGGATTACCCCCCTGAAAATTCCTTCAATCAAGATTCGAATCTTTGACATCGTACACGCGTCCTTTTTATTTCTTCTTTATGCTAAAGCGTATCACGCAGAGGAAGTAATTTGGGGAAGTTCAACCTCTGTGTCGAATCAGAATCGAATTTTAATGAATTTTGCAAATTTGATGGATAATAATAATGGTGCGGTTTGGAGAGATAAACATTTTTTTTTAAGCCATCGAGGACTGACGGTCAACGGTAAATAGGCGCGATAAAGTGACAGAAGAATTTTTTGACAGAAGAATATTTTTGTACGGTGTTCGATGCCTTGAAACAGTTTTTTCAAGGGTCAATGAAAAACGTTAAATAGACACTCCAAGGGTCGTCTTGTAATATTTTTTGGGTAAACTTTGCACTAAAAAAATGTTTCAGAGCTTTTTTAAGAAATGGCGTGCTATCTAAAAAAAAAATTATTAAAAAACCGATAGTATCTCAAATAATTGGTAATGCAGATTGCCCGTATAAATAAAAATGCTCCTTATTTTTTCTTTGTACCCTCACGCGATTCGGGTGACTTAATCAACTTGTAGGGAAGCCCACTGATGATAAATCCTGAAGTAGTTGCATCGCCCTGCACCGCGGTCATTCATTGCACTCTGCGGATTATAAGACGCCTCGGTCGGCCGCGCACATTCGTGGGACTATAATCGCACACCAAGGCTTTTACGAATTTACATAACAAGACTCCACGGACTCCGCAACATATACTCGGTATCGAGCTCTCACCGGGGCATTACCTCTAGTAAGTACGAGGCAATTGAGACGGTTGATATAGCACGTAGGATAGTTAGTGAGGAGCGTATAAAGGAGAGTCGCGAGTCGTCTTCCCCTTCGAGCATCGTTCTCGTAAGTAGCAACGCACATCGCACCTGTGACTCATCTCTCGCGTGTGCACGTACTTCGGGAAGTTGTCCGGTACGCTCGCAACTGCACGTATATTACGGGGCTCAACCTGTGCACTCGACTCTCGAAGCGGATCCCCTCGTTCGACAAAGTTTCATGAGGATTTTCATCCCAGGGGGTATTGTTAAAATACCTTTTTTTTTGCATAACCAATTTGCATAACCAGGTCGGCTACGCGAGAATCTCGAGCTCGCACCGACCGAGTGCAATAATGCACTTTTCGCTCGGCCGGCGAAGCGACTCGAGGAACCCGTAAATTGCAACTCGAAATGCGTAGATAATAAATTTTGAAACTTGTGCTTACTTTTAAAGAAAGTTTCGGCGAAGACCGTAAAGGGGTTCGAGTTTATACAATTTTCTTATCTTTTCGAAGAGTTTCAGTTCTCTTTCTTTATTGCTTTAATTTCTGAGCTGACTCTATGAGAAAGCCGAACAAAATTAGAGAAGAGGCTTTCTTACGGAATGAGCTTCGCAAATAAAAGTCAATAGCGAGGAAGCAGTGTCAAAATGTGTGGCCCTCAGAATTAAAAAAATGTTTCCCCATGTCTCTTAATCTCGCCCGGCGATAACCCGCATCTTGCCAGTCAGCGGGCTTTCAAACGTCTCGAATTTCACCAACATGTTCAAAGAAACTCATTAAAAAATTAACCTACCTCTCTCAAAGTGTACTTTTTTTATGGCAGAGAAAAAAAAATGCATACGAACAACGCTAAAAGGGGGCAGGCGTGCGTGAATGCTTGAAGTTATCGCCCCAATCTCTAATCTCCTTTTACGCACTCCAAAAATAAATTGTAAATTTAATATACCGGAACTTTAAATATGCTTTCATTGCTTACATTAATTAAAGCTTAATGTACTTTTGTTTACAATTTAAAAACCAGATATCAAAATTACAAATCTTTTGACTGAAATTTACAAAAAAAAAAATGTCATAAAAATAAAAAATGTTCTCTAAAAATTGCAACGCAAATGTGTTTCAAATTTCATAAACACTTTATGTAAAAAAAAGCTTCGAATACCGTTCACGGATTTTAAAACAAAATTTTTTTTACAGTGCAGCCAATCTCGCGAAATGCGAAGGAAAAAGAAAAAGGAAAACAATCGCATCGCATAAAATGCATTACCAAAGTTCCTCGTTGAGGCTGCAGTTGCTTGTTATCCTCGTTCTCGCTCCCCGCTCGCTTTCTCACTTTCTCCCCCCTTTCTCCTCCCTTCCGTCGATGCTCAACGGGAATCGTTGCATGCGGCGCGTGCCGACCTCGTGCTTCAACTCCTCCCCAACCCTCACCCCTCGTCGGCGCAACCGACGCGGTGCAGCAGCTCGTACCCCTCTATTCCTCCTCCTCTTCCTCTTCTTCTTCTTCTTCTTCGTCTTCGTTTTTCTTCTTCTTCGACGCGGCCGCCACCGCCGACGACGCCGACGACGACGACGAACTCGCACGCACGCTCGCCGTTTACAATTTCTCTATCCTCTCTTTTCATCTTCTTCCTCCAACCGGCGCCTACTTGCCCACCCCTCATCGAGCGTAGCATCCTGTGTGCAGCACCGGCAGCACGCGGCCCATGCGAGCACGCACGAACGCACTTGTTGCACCGACGGTTGTCCTTTTTCATCGTGCAATGCAGTTATACGACACGCATATAGATATACACATGTGTGTACGGATATATATGCATATGTGTGCATACATATGCAGCACTCTCGGCGCGAATACCGAACGAGACAACGTAAACACCGTGCCATTATACGGCATTCCCCCTTCAGCATTTACCAATCATTTCAATTATATACTTACTTTGTCCCCAATTTATTGAATCTCCGATTGGTCCGAGGTCATTTTTCGGCACTTTGTGCAGCGTGGAAGCCGCCGAGGTGGTTTCGCGACACACCTGTTTGTCGCTGTCCTCGTTATAATTCTTATTTTATTTTTTTCCGATTGTTTCGAGTAATTTTGTCGGACTTTAAGTCAGGGTGGGTTTTTTGGACACACGCGGTTCCCGGTGTTATCATTGTCTCTGCTATAACTTATTTTTATTATGACATCGAGTAGACTCGCGAATATATCAACGAGCATCAAAGAATGGATTTTTTAAAGGTTTTTGTAAAAAAAAAAAAGTTGAATTTGGTTGTTTTCATCCTTTAGGGAAGTTACTTAAGGTATAGTTCATATATATACATATATAGTTACATATATGTACAGATTTATATATCTCTGCTCTCACTTATTTTTCTCTGCTATCTCTGCATTGTCTCTGCTATTACTTATTTTTATGATGTCATCATAAAAAGCGAATTATTTAACAAAGACCAAAGAATGGATTTTTTAAAGATTTTTGTGTAAAAAAAAGTTGAATTTGGTTGTTTTCAACCTTGAGAGGAGTTACTTACGGTATAGTTCTAGGGTTAATTCGCTGCCAGCGAAAAACGAGTCGCGGCCACAGGTCGAAGATCCAGCAGAGTTAAGCGCGCGCATGCGCGGCTTATTACGCGTAATCGAATATCAGAATCTCTGTCGCCCGACCCGTCCGTTGCACACTCTCGAGCCCCGTTCCGGGAACAAAAATAAATTTGAATGTCCAAAGAACGTTCCCCGTGACTTTGCAGTCGGCTTAGAAGAGCGAGCAAACATTCGTTCGCCCTTTTCTAAACTATCGCGCATGCGCGTCTCGCGTCCGGACAGGGAATTCCCAGTGAATTGGCGCGTTAAGGATTTCTCCCAAGCGCCCCTAAAACGGGACAAGGAGGGGGGAAAGGACATTTCTCGAGACTCCCGAACGAGTCACATCGCTCGGAGTCGACGCTAAATCCGTTTTACAAAGAGCACACGCCCTTGTTCCGTGAGCAAACAGTTATCTTTTCTGTGCTTCCTTTCTCACGTGTAACACAGCCTCTTGTAGTAACGGGCGAAAACAAAAGGAGACACTCGAGACCCGACCCGGTCGAACATCCCCGAGGGATGAATGCCTCAAGATATCTACGAGTTATGCATAATCTGTTACGACGATGTTTGCTCAAAGTATTTTCCCCCTTAACGCGCACCTTATAGCCTTGCAGTTTTCCATTATACGTCGAAGCGGAGCCCCGGGGTGACTTAGAGCCGGTGTTGCGCACGAGATTAAGACCGGCAGTTGAATTTTAATGCTAACGAGGCAGATGGGTGCAGCTTCTCGTATCGATAACCCATGTCCACTTTTTTTTTATCACGAGAAACTTATTGTAGGGCAGTAAATTGAAATTAGAGAAATCGGTGTGGTTTTTATTTATTTAAGAAAGCTGAGTTGCTGAAGAGCTACACTGTAAAAAAAATTCGTATGAAATTTAACGCAACGGTCTGAAAGTTTTTATGCAAAAACTGGTGTACTAAATTTAATGTACAATTGTGATGAAAAATTAATGTTCAGTGCATTAAAAACATTGGAAATACTTTATTTCTAACAATTTACTTTAATTTTCATAATTTACTTTAACTTCAATGAAAAAGTATGTTAATTTTTCATCACAATTGCACATTAAGTTTAATGCACCAGTCTTTGCATAAAAACTTGCAGTCCGGTACATTAAATTTACAATTTTTTTTTTTTGCAGTTTAAGTAAAACAAAAATCAGTTTTGTTTGTTATTCTTTTTAATCGTATTCTAATAATAATTTAATCCAATAATTATATTATTCTTTTTAATTGAAAAATCGAGGAAAAGTTTATCAGCAGTGAAATTTCTAATGTTATTAAATTTTGCAACGGTTATGCTGAGACGTCCCAAAGTTATGCGGTAAATTTTAATAGATTTTCAATTAAGCCTCGTTTGGTTAAACTAATTTATTCGATCCGTACGAATGCCCGCACCGGAATCTATTTTTTTTACAGAAGGGTTCATTTTGCTAAGTTCTTTTTTTTTTTGTTGCATCGTCGAATATTTTAATTTCGGTATTCGTACCGAGACAGCGACATGGGAGGGGCCGGTGGCTTTTTGCGACTCTTTTTCATAGCTCTTCTTAATGTCCGTAACGCGGCTAAACACGTAGCCCCATCGCCGCGAACGTAATAACAGGGTCTTCCAATCCGAATGGACGATCGGGAGCTCCGGGCTGTCTGCGGACGGAATGCAATTTGCGCACTTAGGTAATGCGCGCGGTGCGGGCGACGTCGAGGACGGTGATGAGGATGGTAGGCGAGATGGGGGCGCGAGCAGCGGCCGAAATGCGATTATATCGTCCGGCTGTCAGAACTCCGCGCTCCGAAAAACTCCGCAGAGCAGCCCGGCGGGTGTTAAACGAATAAGTTCGAGGCATCGGCCAAGAGATAAGATTTTGTTTTCCACTTTCCACCTCTGCTTCCCTCCTCCGCCGCTCGGAATGCGCCGTCTCCTCGAAGCTTTACGGGAAAATTCATCGACTATTCGATTTTACGCAAATTTTCATATCCATCACTGATAAATTTTTTATCCTTTCAATTTCTTACTCAGTCGGGTCAAATCAAATTGAATATGTTAAATATATATATATTTATATTATTATAGTCATTGATATATATATATATATAGTTATATATATTATAGTCATTGATATATATATAATATCAATGACTCAAGTAAAATTAGCTTGCAGGCTGCCAAAGAAAAAAAAATTATTTCAATTTCAACTTTCAATTCTTACAATTCCATACGGGATTGAACCGATAAGATAGTCTTGCCGTCATTGTTTCAATATCATATGGAATTGTAAGAATTGAAAGTAGAGTTGAAATTAAGTAAATAATTCTTTCGCAGTCCGCAAGCGAATTTTTTATTTAGTGTAATAAAAAAAAATCTCAATCCTGATTGAAGATTCAGTATTTGTTTACGTGTGAAACTTAATATCAAAATTCATTAATCAAAAAAATAATTTTACCTCAGAGGTTTTTTTGTTACGAAAAAAATTAGTAATAAATAATGATGGCCGGTGTCAAAATATTTACAAATATAAAATATATCAGGTGGCCGAAAGTCTGACTGTCTATATTCTCGATGCGTCTACACCCAGAAATATAATTTATTTGACGACCACAGCTTATTTGCTTTAAGTAAAATATTTATTTGCTTTAAATAAATATTTATTTAAACCAAATAAACGATGGCCGTCAAATAAATTTTTTATTCTGGGTGTATCACGAAAAGTTTTTCTGGAGAAAGGCGGAGAGCGCAGCGAGGCGTTAAAATTTGGCGCAATTTTTTGACGCTTCGAGACGAGACGAGAATTATACGGGAAGAAGAAACATATTTGAAAAAAAAGAGAGAACAACAAAACAAAAAACGACCGAGAACAAAGCTCGAGAGAGATCGGTTAGCGTCCGCAGGTGATGAGGAAGGATCGTTCGCTTTCCCCTTTCGCTCCTCTGCTCGTTTAATTATCCCCAAAATTGAACCGCGCTGACGTGCAATAATTATTGTTATCCAAGCACGTTCCTTTGTCCGGGTTTTCTCACTTTAATTTCGGCCTCGTTTTCTCTCATTGCGGCTCCGCGAACGCCGCGAAGATGCGCCGGTTCCGCTTTGACGCCCGCGAGACCGACTCGCGAGTTTCTCGTTCGCGCGTCGACGACGCTGTCGTAAACTCTCGTCCGGTCTCTCCTCGCCTTCTGTGCCGGTCAGGAGACGCGATTTTCAGGTGCAATTTACGACACACGCTGTCGACGCACCTGCGCAGTATGCGTTGATTTTTCTTATTTTTTCCCCCCCCCCCCCCCCTTCTTATTCCGAACGAACCTTCCGATAACAATATCGCGCGATTCGCCACAATTATCCTCGCACTCTATTAAGTCGGCGATCCTCTGATTCTAATACCGCGGGCGATTCCGTGCCGCGAGCAAAAGTCCGACGGATAATTATTTTATTGCACGAAACTTGTCATTCCCCGGTGTTCCACCTGGTTCGCGCGCTCGCAAAACATGCTATTAAGTCTTCGCGGCTAGGCCTTCCTCTCTCGGCCTCATTTTCGGCCGGTTTATAGGCCGATACCTATAAACTCGAACATACCGCGAGAAGGAAGGACCCTTGTAAATCCATTAAATTTGTGCGCCACTGTGTATACGCGAGTATTATATTTTACTGCTTAGCTTCATTCTCCGCTGGTTTAATGAACTTTTATACTGCCTTTAATATGCATTCCCCGGAACGTTGGGCGCACATGCCAAGCCGAAAGAGGCGCCTATCGGCCCTCATTCGAGATATACATATACACATTATTATCGAAAGACCGAGAGCGTGCACGCGCGGATTACGTTCGTCTGAACCCCAAATTGCACTCTCGAACGATGCTGATAAATGAAATGAGAGAGGTACGAGCATAAAAAAAGTGAAAAAAAAAAAATTATAAGAAATAAGATTGGAAGGAACGGAGATAGAGGGGAAAGTCCGAAATACCGAAGGGTCTTTGGGGGAAACGAGAGCGCGTTGGAAGCTCGTCGTCGTCGCCGTCTCGAACGGGTTTCGGCAAATTGAAATTCCCTCAAAGTGACGCATCGCTTCGAGATCCTTGGCGCAGAGCACTTTAGATCCAGCTTGTATGTATACATGTGTGTGTGTAGTTGTGTACGTGAACGATAAGGGCGCGCGCGCTCAGATATTTAACGGCGATTCGGCTTAATTGGCGTAACCGAGGCGAAAAAAAGGGAGTAGCCGCTGTACACCTAGCGCACGTCGTACTTGCTTCTTCTCCCGGTCGGTGTCGTTTCGCTTGATGAAATAATACGAACACCTGGCCCTTTCGATCCAATCTTGTTGGATATTAAATTTCATTTTCCTTTTTTTATCACCCTTGTCACTCCGCTACGCTGGCATACGGTTGAACCCATATGAGGAAAGAAAGTTGAAAGATTTTTAATTAAAATTTTTGTCGGGCGGGTGATTTTTATTGCGTCGTTGAACTACATTCGAGACAGATTTTTAACACATTTACACACGTAAAAATAAAATTAAAAATTCACTGCTAATGAAACGATTTATGGAGTTGTAAGTCTGCAATTAGGTTCGAAGAAAATGTCACAAATTATTCTTCGAGCTGTTCGTCAATTTCGGACACAAAAAAAAATACGTGATTTATTTATTTTTATCGGTAAAAAATAGTTAAATAAAACCGGCTGTTTTGGCCCGAAATCGTCGAGACCCGATTAAGTGGCGAATGTCCTGAAATACAGTTGAAAGGGAGTTTTAATGAAAATTTCGAGTCTTTCATTGAGGATATTGGAAGAAAAGTGCCTGAAGATAAACGTAATCGAATTAAAATCAATGTAGCTAGAATGAATTTGAGGAAGTAAGAAACAGAAAACGAGGTGGATTCTTCCACTTCGTTTTGAACGTGGCACGAGTTCACCGGAAGGGTTGAGTCGGGTTTTCACAATGGATGATTTGCATGCCAATTCGGATCTGCCCTCTTCCGGTTTTTTTGCTCGCCCTTTCGTATTCAAGCGGTCGCCAGAGCACTTTGTTGTTTTCCATTGGAAAAGCGACGAGGAAGATGCTGCGAAAGAAGAGTATAAAAGAAAGGAAAGGGTGTCCCTTTTAGAATAAAAAAAAATAATTGTAGAGGATTGGATAGGGCATGCGTTCGCGTTCGTAGGCAGAATAGAATGAGGGATGGAAAAGCGAGGCATAGGTGTACCTATTATGTTCCGCAGCTACTACGGTAGTATAATAGTTTAAGGACACCGCATCCGATCCATCTCTAACGCCTCTATTCCTCTTGTCCTCGCGCTCACTTCCTACAAATGTGTTTTCCTATGCTTGCAGGGGTAGCGGCACTGCCCTACCGGAATCCCCGGTCGACCAGGTCGGCAACGGATGGAGGTGAGTTTTTCCCTGCTTATTTCCCCCGTGAAACGATCTCGCTTTCCGGTATTAACCTTTTCCGTTGGGTGAACGTTAGACATGGTGTTTTTATTTTTTTCATTTTTTATTTCTTATTTTTTTGAACCCGGTGGTTTTGCTTTGAACTTTCGGAGACGGTGAGCTTTTATCTTTATACAAAAAGAAAATTCTCGGCAACTTGAGACTTTTTTGAAAAATGTTACTTTCCTTGTTCGAATGTTACTTGAAATCTTTCTTTAGCGTGCATTACGATTCATCAAATTTGTCAAATTTTTTGCTTAAAATTAAAAATGTATATGTGCACATTGGGCATTGAAGGGTGAATTCTTTATGTCGTGACTTACGTTTCTTATGAGCTGCCCGTCCTAGAACTTCTATACACGTCCATCCGCGGTTTCTTGATAATTTTTTCTTCGTCATATAAACTTTGGAGGACTCGAAATGATTTTTTTAAAATGAGGTCTTTGACATTATCTTTTTTTCGTGACTCCGATGCTTACATTAGTTGTCATTAACGTGAGTTGAAATTAGTTCTCATTATCTTCATAATATTTAAAGTAACTCGAAACGAAAAAAAGCGCTTCGATGCGAATTCGAACGCCCGCGAGACGAAATACTTTTTATCAGGACCATCAGTCCACGAGATCGAACGTGACTGATAGCTCCAACATCCTGGACGAGCCGACGATTTACATTTGCAAAGAAACGAGCCACTTACGCTCTGTGTTATTAGGGGCAGCTTCGCAATAAGAAAATTTACAAGGGAATGTGCGTTTGGGTGTGTCAAAGTTGTCCCGTACTGACCGTACTTGTATCTTTTACATGTAACGTCTCGTACTGTACATACCGTTGCGAACACGTCACCAACTTCAAAATACGCAACATCCCCTCTGTCATGTTTGCTTGACGAGATTATCTCGATCTCAGTTCTGTCGAATAAACAGCGACAAAAGTAAATTATTTCTGGTCACGATCGTCCATTGCTAAGGAGCCGATACACACCGGGTGTCTCGTTATAAACATTTCAGTACAATTTGTCGATGAGTAGGTGACACATTTTTTTATCATATGGAGCACGGTGGCAAAACGGGTAAGGGGGTAAAACGGGCACCTCGACTAAGAATAATATTTGCTAAAGAATGTTGAGCAAATTAATTTTTTTAATTTATTTATTTTTAGATTTTTGATCTAATTAATATCACGAATGATTTTCGATGAAATCGGTTTAAAAAATGTTTGCCACGGTCTTCTTTTTTGGGTATAAACAAAAAAATATCTAGCTTCGTATTGGTACCGTGTTAATAGGTTACGTGGCTGTAAGACGTTTCTATTAACGATTGCCACTGTGTAAGTTTCACCCTCTAAGAGCATTGCAATTACAAAGTTGGAATTGCTTCAGTCTTCGACCACTCGGTAACGTCTTTCCGTGAGCGTCACACCCAGAAAAATCATTTATTTGATGGACGCACGGAAATAAATATTTATTTAATTTAAATTAATTAATTTATTTATCAATAAAAATATTTATTTAAACCAAATAAATATTTATTTGCGGGTGCCAATGAATTAAATTATTTTTGTGCGTGCGCAAACTTCGTTGCGCACAGCGCCACCATCTGGTTCACGACTTTGCTCACTGTTGATTTATTGTTTAATCACAATAGTAGAGAAAACATGGTGAAAACCTGCGTTAGACCTACGAATAGATTGTCATGGAGTGACGTTGTTGTCGCAGATGCGATGAATTATACCGAAGGCTTACGACAATTCGCCGTTTCTCGAACCACAGACCAGAGTACACAAGTTCAAGGAAACTTTATTTGAAAGGAGTACAAAATTGTAGTTGTGTAAAAGTAAAAGCAGACTTCGTAACTTCATTCCCCACCTTTCATTAAAACCTGGCTTTTGTTTTAATTCTAATCAAACTTCCTCAGGGTGGAAACGACGACAAATAAGTCCATCAGATAGAATTGTATTATTATAATTTTGTTTCCGATTTTTGTATACCTTTTCTTTTTCTTATGTTATTATTGATTGAAAAAATGACGTCGGCACATCGTCAAAAAATCAATTAAGACAAAATTATAATTTTTAGACTTGATGCCCCTTTTAGCCCAATCCCCTCTATAAATTTTACCCCTATTGATAATAGGTAACATTTTACATGGAATAAATTAGCTTCTCGGATGAATGAAATAATAATAACACAGAGAAAAGAAACGGAGAAATTTTGAAATAAATAGTCCACCCGTCAGGTCCCTCCCTTCGGGTTATTTTATAGTTTCCAAAGCGAGGGCGATCGGCGTGAATAGCGGCCGAGTTGCGAAAGACGTCGTTGCTTTCAAAGTGGCAAACGGCGGCGTCGGCGATGGCCCTGGCGGCTTACGAAGGTGCGCGAAGCTCTCGTTTCGTCGATCGGCGAGAAAGAGGCAGAGAGCCCCTCTCTGCCGAGGACGAAAATCGTTCACGAGTATAGGGTCAGGTCGGAATCGATTAATTTTTACGGGTCGTTCGAGGCCAGGCAAAAGGAGCTCGCCCCAACAAAATCGAACCTCGCTATACTACCGAAGAATTTTTTTTTTTTTATTACTACCGAATACCTTGTCGGTTTGGGGAAGATCGTTTCCTCTGTCGGAACGGTAGAAAGATAGGGAATATCGAGGAACGGGTCGGTCTCGCTGCCGGGTTCCGGAAACCATTCCATACTTGCGGCTACTCACTTTCGTAGCCGGTAATCCTTAGTCGAGCCCGCTCCCCGCATTTATACCGTCGAGACTACAAGCGATACAGTCTTGCAGCATATGTTTCGTTCCACTTCGGTATATTTACCGTATAGACGCGGTACAAATACAAATACCCGCTCGGCCGGAATGCTTCATTCACCTGGATATATTTACGAGGCGTGCAACTATTAATTAAGTTTAAAAAGCGTCTAGACTCGGCAACCGGCCAACCCTGGCCGCCCTTGCATCCCCTAACCTACCCCAAAATTTTTGCTAAACACAGGACCACTCCGCCCGTATCCGATGGCTCGCCGGCCTCGTCGTCCGTATCGTTGCACCAGACTGCGCTCACATTATGCAGCAACGAACATTTTTACGACGAACCGAAGAGACTAGACAAAGAGTCTTGAACAGCCTTCGAAATTAAACTTAATGCCGGCCACACACACATGTGCCTACGGACCCGGACCTTGGAAACATCGGGCGCGCGATTAGATCATCGTTGAGCTGAGAGAGAAAAAAATTGAGTCCGAACGGAATTTTTTTTTTTTTTTTTTTTACTCGCATTCGGCTCTTCCGATATCGGATGCAGGGATGTGGTTCGAGACGCGACACCGGGAGGCTGGCGTGTAGGCGAAGCCCGGGCAGTTAGTCAGTGGGAAAATTCGTTCGCACGGGCGCGTTCCGGGAACTCGGAAAAACAGACGCTCCCGACAGCTGCGTCGGAAGTGTGAGATAAAAATTCTTGATTTTCTTTTTTTTTTTACTTTCTTTTTTCGTGAAAGCTGACGCACATAAGAGCACTTTGCGTGCGACGCGATTCTTTCGGAGTGCTTCTGGCGCATTGCCGAAAAAAATCTGGGGAGCCCGGAGTATAATCGATGCGTGATATATTTCTCGGGACGAAGCCAAAACAAGAGCGAGACTGTATTTTCGGGAAAATAACTGCCGGGGAGTTACAGTTGCGGAGGAAAATTGTATCGATCGGCGAAAGAATCGTCGAGAACTGTTGATTTTTTAAATCGTATTTACGATTGTCAGGATTCATTAATAACACTGAGAAAAACAATTCTTGGATTAACCAAAAGTCGCGGTGACTTACGTCCACAGGTGTTATTTGTTTGGTACAAATGAAGCATTTTTAAAAAATTATTATTTGCTTCAATCGAACGATCGATACAAAATTTGTTGATTGAAAATAATATTTTTGTTGTGCCAACGAAATAACACACTGTACACAATTTTTTTTGTGAAAGTTGATGAGCGGTATTGGAAGCTTTTTTGCATAAACTGTTTCTGAAAGTTGAAACGCATGTGCGTTGCAATTTTACAGTAAAGTTTTTATTCTTTTTGAACATTTTTCTAAATTTCAAGCAAAAGATTTGTTATTTTCATGTCTGGTATTTTTATTTTACAAAAAAAGTACATTAATGTAAGCAAATTTCAAATTCGAATACATAAAATTTATAATTGTTTTTACAGTGTACCTTTAAAACGTCTCACCACGCCTTGGCTAATCCAACAATTTCTTTTTCTTAAGGTAGCGGCGCTGCATTATTTTCTTCACAAAAATAAGGCGGATTTTGCGCTCCGATAAGCAGTGTTAATTCTGTGGGAAAAATTTTCCAGGTAAAGAAGTATTTTTACATACAACAAAAAAGCCTCGTTCACAAAGGTCCGAGCTTGGCCAGTCGTATCTGAGAAACGAACACCCTGAACAAAACCCATTCGATCCAAGAGGATTCTATCGGCGAGAACTGACAATCGACTCGCTGCAAAGGGATCCTCTTTCGTCAAATGGGTTTTATTTAGAGTCTACGGTTGTGTAGCACCGAACCTCGTGTGTTCGCCTTGCAAGCTCCGCGTCGTCGACGTTAAACTAATTTCGTTCAATGACCAATCGATTATCTCCTCGGTTAAGCGTGAAACTCTCGATGCCTCCTAGACCGGTGTCTTTGGCATCGTTTAAACTTGTGTTAAACAACGCATCGTACAACATCGTACACAGCTGTAAAGTACAGATCCGTGTAGGTGTACAATATGCGCCGACTTACTTTTGTTACTCAGGTATAAAATTGCAACGGTACCGAGACCTCAGCTCCCCCCCCCCGGCCCTTTTAACTCTTCATCCTTCGTCACGTTTCGCCCCCAGCCTCTGACCGTTTTCTCTGCACTTTGTGCCTCACGCTCCGTCGCAGTCTCCGGGCCCAAAGCCCGGAGGTGCTTGACCGGCTTGTGTGTATCTCTGCAGCCGCGAAAAAATGTCAACGCGAAAGGAGGAACCGGCAGACTGCTCGTTGGCGAAAAAGGAAGAAATTCGCTTAAAAAAGAAAACGACAACAAGTCTTGATTTTCTTCGGGGGATGGCGAGGCGATTGAGGATGATCATCGCAGCGTGTATCTGGCAACACCTCTTTTTTCGTCACCGGCGAGGGCTTTGCCCCGTGGCTTTGTCGAATTCCGACCACCTTGGCCCGAACCTTCAGACTTTAACCCTTTGAAGATCGAACCACGATGCTTCGCCTTTTTGGAGTGGTAAATTTAAAAAATTCTTGGTTCGACAGTGTTGTTCGAGGTACTCGATGCTCCCAAAATCTCATCGACAATTTTGCAAGCTTTACGGAAGTGGATTTCAAAATTATGGAGGACCGAATTACGTAGGACGACGATTATTTCGAAATTTCATCATTGCAAATATTAAAATATCCAAAAGTGAGCAGTTCGAAAATACATTTTTAGAAGCTGGAGCTCAGCATTTTGAACAACCAAATTTAGAAAGTCTGAAATTTTGAAGTTAAAAATGGAGACAAGCTAATATTTTTAATAGCACACCCAGATTAATAATTTATTTGACGGCCACCGTTTATTTGGTTTAAGTAAAATATTTATTTGATTAAAATAAATATTTATTTCATTTAAGTAGGTATTTACTTAATTGAAATAAATATTTGGGGAGGAAATTATCTTCGTGAAAAACAGTGGTCGTAATTAAAATGGACCTAATTTTTTTCGATTGCCAAAATCGCCCTGGCTCGCATCGCGATCAAGGGGGCGGTGGAGGAAGCCTTTGCGGGCGGCGAAGCTAAACGAAATAGCTAATTTATGTGCAGGCGAAATGAATTATTGGCCTGATGAATACGACCTTCCCTTCGGCTTCGTTTAAGAGTTGGCCCGGTCCCGTGATTACCTCGTCAAGTGAAGCGAACTTCTAGCTCGGGGGCCGCCGCCCGAATTCTCAGTCGCACGATCGTCTTCGTCGTCATTGTCGACGGTCTGATCGACGGTTGGCCCTTGCCAGGGCAAGGAGAAAGTAAAACGCATGAAGAGCTCGGACCCAAGCCGTCCATTCGCGGTGCTCGCGATTCCTAGAAAATTATCGACTGTTTAATCCGACTCGCGAACGACTGCTTAATTGTTGCCAATAAATTAACGAAGTCGAGAGACAAACGACGCGTCGATGACTCGTTAACTTCCAACGATCAGCTAATGCATCGATTGTCGTATTTTTACAACCGCACGAAACGATACATAGAGGATTAAATATCGAGTTCAAATCAACTAGGTATCGACCAATTTTCATGCCGCTAATTAAGCTCGTTGACTAAACGATGATTTCAACTTCTGGGCATGCGCGGTTACGGCTGCAATTGTTTTTTCGTATACTTAAACAAAAAGACGACTGTTCGTAAGCGCATGCAGCGTCAGCTCTGCGACACGCATGCGCAGAAGTTGAAAAATGGACATTTTTGCGGTCGTTTTAACCGTATAAAAAGTGACCTGAAATTACCGTAATTTGTTCGGTTATTTTTACGGTTGCTGAAGCTGCTAGGGTGGATCATTTCGCACGCCTAAAACAACAACATCTCTTATGAGATTACCACAAAAATACGATTGAATCAACTAAGATTCGGGCAAGGACGTTCAACTAAATATTTTGTTGATACACCTAAAAAATTGGTTAGTTCCACAATTTTTTGGTTGGTTTCACCAAAATATTTAATTTACGTAAATTAAAGATTAATAAATAATATAAAATTAAATATTTATTTGAATAAAATAAATAGTAGTAATAAAAGAGATTTATTGACAAAGTTAATGTTTACAGTTGTCTTCTTGTCGTAAATTTTATACCTAATGCTAATTTTACACCTTGGCAAAGGGCCATCGACCTGCGTCCTTCAGCCCGAGATATTCTTTGGTATTCGGAAGGTTTTTTTTCCTTTCCTTAGTTTACGGTAAAATTAATATTTATTTGAATTAAACAAACAATTATTTGCGGTTCACCCTTAAAATAAATTATTTAATTTTAAATCGGGCTCGCAGAATGTCCGGTTTTCTGGAGACAAACGTACAGAAAACTTTCCGAGAATAGTTTTGGAGTTGGAAAATGTTCGAAAGCGATAACTTCTGGGATATATTATAAAACTGTACACTCGTGCGTTAGAGCGTCGTTCTGCCCCTGTGAAAGGCAGGTGGACAAGCTAGGACGATCCTCTGCACTACGAGGGAAAGGTTTTACAATGGTAAGATGGTTCAAGCTCTTCTGCGAACGCAGGTGGTTCCTTAAGGGCGTGGGCGCGCAAGTGTTTCAATGAACGAGCATGACAAATTCGATTTAGGGATAGGGAAGGTTCGCCTTCGTACCTGGTCTGGCCGGAGATAATAGAGAGCGGAACTCGGAGGGGCTTCCCTCTGTATCAGACTATTCCCGTAAATACACCCCCGAGCGACACTGCGTTTGCGAATCCTCGGACTCGTCGACAGCATCGATGAAAATTCGCTGGAGGAGTCTTCGGATGAATATTCGTTGTGCACGGTATATTTTCGAATTCCTCAATGTGGGCACAAAAGACGAATTCTACCTGCGAGAGGTAGACAACGAAACTCGGCTTAGCGGAAACAGTCCTCGGTCGTGAAACAGCACGGGTCTCCGAATCGAAAAAAAAAAAAATTCGCCGGTTCGAAACATTTTTTTTGAAGGTTCAAAAAATTAAAAGTTTCAACAAACTTTTGTGAAAGGTTCAAACTATTTTTCCGAAGATTAAAAAATGTTTCCGAAGGTTCAAAAAATGCTGTCAAAGGTTCAAAAAATGTTGTCAAAGGTTCAAAAAATGTTGTCAAAGGTTCAAAAAATGTTGTCAAAGGTTCAAAAAATGTTGTCAAAGGTTCAAAAAATGTTGTCAAAGGTTCAAAAAATGTTGTCAAAGGTTCAAAAAATCTTTCCGGAGGTTCAAAAAATTTTTTCAAATCTTCTAACGTAAAAAAAAATGTCAACAAGCTAAAAATAAAGCATCGTTACTTCATTCCCAACAAAGTAGAAATCTCCTTTACCACGAAAAAAAAATGGAGTCGTGTAGAGAAGAGGTATTCGTTAAACGTACAAAGATTTTTATTTTTTTCTCCGTGTACCGAGGGCGGCAGCGGCGAATCTATCATGGATACCCATCCACGTGGATCGTCGCCCCACGGTCGCGGGAAAGGGAGAGATTGGCCTTGGTGGGCGTCGTGGTGGGATTGGGAACTACGACGACGATTCTAGCGTGCTGTTTCGTGCCGGCTTGAATCGCCGTCTCCGCCGTTTGTCTTTTCCTTACTACACTCGGGGCTCCTCGTTCGCAATATATATATTCGGCATGGGCGAGAAGTACAGTCGGATAGATCGTTCGGGAAGGGGAAAGCGACGCCGGTGGCGGACAGAGAGAGCCGCGCGGCTCCTCGACGCCGGGCGTCGCCGCAGCGACTTCGTTGTCTACCGGCGCCCACCAGATGTCTCTGTAACTCGGAACACCCGAACGACGAGAGAGACCATCCGACGAAGGTTCGAGGATAGAGCGGGACGCCGGAACCGGTGGCGGTGGCGGCGCTCGATGACGTCACGCATTTTCCAATTCGCGCGGGCGCGCGAGGCAACGAGCTCTGGCTGCTCGGTCTTGAGGGCGTCCGGGGTAATGCGGATCACCTTGGAAATAATTCCCACATTTTTCGGGAAGAAAAATTATTTCGATGATAAAGTTTCTCGCGCGCATTCGGGAATCGATGGGAAAGGATTTATCGCACAGTTCTGGCGGGAAGAAAAAAAAATTAGTTGTGTCGCGAGAAAGATCATTCAACCGGCTTCCTCTCCGATTTGCACGCACCGAAGAACCGCGTTCTCTAACCCTTTGAAGAACTGGACTGCATCCCCAGCGACGGGATAAATCGATGTTAACTTTGAACGGCGCCGATTCAGTGTCGTCAAAATTTGATTCTATTTTCAGGCGGTCGATACGCATGTTCGAGATTTTTGTCACAAAAAAATTACGATCATCAATTATCCAATTACAAAAAAAAATTACACCCAGAAAAAACATTTATTTGACGGCTACCGTTTATTTGGTTTAAGTAAAAATTTTACTCAATTAAAATAAATATTTATTTAAATCAAATAAATATTTTATTTAACCAAATAACCGGTGTCCCTCAAATAAATTTTTTTCTGGGTGTACCATTAGCATTATCAACTACCAATCGTCGACTTTGCAGTTACTGTGCAAAAAAAAAAAATTACGAAGAAATTTTTGCACAGAAAAATAATTTGTTTGACGTGTACCCAGCAAATAACGATTTATTTGATGGAAGTAATTATTTATTAAATTCAAATAAATATTTATTTTAATTAAATGAATATTTATTTGCCGGTCACCCACCAAACAAATAATTTTTCTGAATGCATTAACCGGTGCTCGCACCCAGAGAAATAATTTATTTGACGGGCGCCCCGCAAATAAATATTTATTGTATTTAAATAAATATTTATTTCCGAGGCGCCCGTCAAATGAATGATTTTTCCGGGTGCAATGGATATGAGAATATCACATACATAGACCCATGCATAGTCCCTCATTCTCTGTATGAAGGGTTGACTCGTATTATCAACCGACTTGCATTGCCCCGAGTCTTCCAAAAATGGACGAGGAGGAGAAGGGGGGGGGGGGTGTTCAAAAACGTAAGGGGAAGGCGCCCCGGCGCCGGGCGTCTCGATCCACAGCGGCGACACGAGTAAATCGTAGAGGCGAGCGAGAAGGCACGAAATAGGAAAGAGGACGATAGAGATATCGAAATGGAGGGGAATATGCCGGCTTGACGAAGCGTTGGTGGGGACGGTGAACCGACGGTGTGCGCGCGCGTTCGCCTCCACGCGATGAACCTTCCTTCCCCGGTTATGTACGTACCTATGTGTATATATATGTGTTACACATATATATATGTATACAAATAAGCTCTCGGGTATGGTACATGGGAGCGAGGGGGAAAAGCAAGCCGGGGTGGGGACCGCGACGAAGTTCGCGATGTTCATCGCCCCGTTTCGGTGGGGGTAAAGCTGGGCGCGGCCTACGGCTCTGGTCCTCTGTGCCGGCGTACACGATTATAAAAATAATATCAGTGTACCGCGCTTTCTCGCATAGATATATCCCCGGGGCCGACGATATTCCGCCACGGCGAAACCGCGCAATATATATATATATATAAACCACTATCGCGTTACAGACACCGGCCACTCAATTTTGTTATTTTGTTATTTTTATTGACAGAAAAAAATAAACGAAAAATAATAAGAAAAAAAAAAAAAAAAAAAAATTGAAGAAAAAAAATACTTACGACGAAGCATTGTCGAGAAGTGACGATAGACGCTCGTGACTTCATCGTCCTGATTACGCACCACGCGCCCGCGACAACACCGACCCACCTCTCTCTCCCGGCGAGAAACAAAATTGTCGGTCGCAGTCATAGAGGCGACCTCACTTCGGGTGCAACTCTGCGGATCGTAAAATTTTCACGCTTCCGTCGATCGTTCGTCATTCCAACCGGTCCGTGAATTTTTTCGAGCCGAGACACCGGCAAGCCGCATCAGCACTGCCCAGACACGACGACGTCGAACTTCCACGGAGTCAAATTGTTCCCACTCGTCGGATAGGCAGTGACGAGAAAAATAAATTTTAAAAATCTAAAAAAAAACAATTTTTGGAGTAAAAAAAAAAATTATTGGAAATAATTTTTTCGACCTCCCGCGTGCATGATCGAGTTCAGTGTGTCATCCCGAGCGTACCGGCACGTGTGCAACTACGCACAATCCCGACGCGCACAGCGCCTCACGCACGCTCCTCTCACAGCCGTTAAACCCGCGACGTAGAATCGTGCGAAGGACCCGCGAGGAAAAAAAATTTCCGTAACCGTGGCAGACGAGCGTGCGCGCTCGACGATCAAACCTTTCGGACTGTACTATCGAAATTACCGTCTAAACAAAAAATCATCCCGTCTATCCTCGCTCGAGGGTAAAGCGACTCAATCTCAACCGCGCTGGTGCAGTTTCCTCGTACACGGTGCGTGATACAAGCTTGCGTCGTCGAACTAAAAAAAAAAATAAAAAAAAAATAAAAAAACTAAACAACAACAAAAAATCAACAGAAGCAGAAGAAGAATCTTAATCGATTCGGGGAAAAAAAATAATCCGTATCGCACGTGCTCGTAAATATTTATCGAAGCACCATCCTCGAGGAATTACGTAGTCGCGAGGAGGAAAAAAAAAAAGTCGCCTCCCACCTCCGTTCCGCGGGCCGTACCACGTGTGACCCTTTCGCCGGGTTTTCGACGAAATCCTCAAAGAGTCGAAGATTGACCGGCGTCGAATCGAGTATCGCCGGGGCCACAGGAGCAAAAGCCCGCCGCCACCGACACACGCAGAGCCGCCCGAGAGTGGAGGGCACGTCGTGAAACTCACCGAACGAACGAACTAAGGAAGGCGCGCTTCCACGCTCGCAGAGAGACAGACGGAGAGAGAGAGAGAAAGAGAGAGAGAGAGAGAGAGAGAGAGAGCCCGCGCCGGCCGTCTTCTACGCCCGAGCCGTTAGTCGACCGTCAACCAGCAGCCTCACAGTCCGTGTCTTTTTCTCTTCCACCGTTTTACCTCACAAAAAAAAAAAAATTCAAAAAAAAATCACCGATCGTGCTCGTTATCATCGATCTTCCTCCTATCATCATTCCGTTCGGCTTGTTATTACTTTTCGCCCGACGACCCTCCGGCCATCAGGATCGACACAGTGACCGTACGCGGTACGCGCATCCCCCCCACATCGCCCGAACCGATACCTTCGATCAACGGCTTTAACAAAAAAGACCTACAAAAAAAATCACCTTGGTTCAAAAATCGACGAAATATCTGAGGAAAAAAAAAAACTTCGTCTACTCCATCGTCAATTTCGTAACTGGATTATTGTGTACTTGGTGAGTGGTGAATCGACAGTGCATACAGTATATACATATACATACACACGCAAAAAAAGAAAACATACGTATATATGTATATTGCGAAAATTTCGCCACGTGACATTGAACTTGAGAAAAAAAATTTAAAACGCCTTCGAGAGTCTCGTTCGATCGACTAGCCGGTGAACCGGAAGTGCGCCGAGCGCAGGATCGGACTTTGGACAGATAGTTTTCGGAGATCGAGGAAAAATAAGAGGATAACTGCCGAGGATTAATAAGCGAGGGTTGTAAAGCCGCGAGAGGTACAAACGCCTGTTACAGTTGTTCGTACCTGAGACGGAAGCGTCGACCGAAAAGGGCCGAGAGAGCAGAGAGCGCGCTGCCGAGGGGAAGGGGCATCGGGCCCGAGATACGGAAGAAGCCTAGGAGCGCTTACAGCACTCTCGTAACAACTGTCGCCGGTCACTATACCTGCCGGGCGTGCGAGAGGAGTGTCTGTCTCTGGCATCCAAAGTGATTGCGAAAAATTTCGTCCTACACACACATATATATATATATTTATCAGTGATTTTTTTTGGGCATTCTTGTGTTAGTTTATTTTTTTTTCCATAATAATTTATTCGCGTTCATTAAGTTTTTGAGATTCGTTTTTTAAATAATTATTAACGGAAGTATCGGTTGAAGAATCGGCTCGTGCTCGTCCGGCAATCCCTCGTCTGGGAATCGCTAACCGCTACAAAACCCCCCCCCGCACGAGCAAGAGCGCCAGCGCGAAACGTACATCAAGAGATATATAATCCAGTGTGTGCCAGTGTTTAAGTCTACCTCAGTCGTTAGCGGAAGCTAACGCGAATTTAAGGCTCCTTTAAATTATTAAGGATAATATTTAGAAGAGAGAGAGAGAGAGATTTATATATATATATATAAATACATATTATATATATATATATATATATATATAGTAAACGAGGAAAACATATATAAATTATCATTATATATTATAAAATATAATATTGAACAGTGTGCTAGACGCGCCGTTATAATACTGTATATATAAAAAAGCAAAATCGTGAGTTTTCATTTTTATTTTTATTTTCGTTCGTCTGTGAATTTCGCGTCGAAGAGATTGAGTTAACGCTGTTTAAACGTTCGCGATAAAAAAAAATTAAAAAAAATGTCACTGGATAAATTCGCCGAGGGTGGAATGCTGCAGAAGGAAATGGAGCGGCTGGATATCGAGGATAAGAACGGCGATGGCCAAAGGTAATAAATTTGTTTTTCTTATTTTCGATGACCGTTCATTTTTAAACGGTCGAGGTGTTGGTTACCGAAAGGTGGAAATTCCCACGATGGAGTTTGCGCCGGGAAATAATAAATCGAGGCGAGAATTACAAAGCAATGGGAATTAATTGTATTTGCCGCCACTCGATAATATTAAGTGACGCTTCGAAATTGAATTTTGTCGAAACGACGCCGAAATAGAATGCGGCGGTGAATAATTGATATGTTCCATTCGATACCTTCGCGTGGTATTCTATTAAAAAATGTCCACGAAATTAATCTCCTTTGCGGCGCTTTTAATCACATTTAAATAGCACACCAAATACATCATCGTTTTGGCCTCGGTCGCTCAAACCGAAGCTTCCAAAACCGATCCGATCGGGCAATAAATACCGTCGGAAATGGAAAGCGGAGGCGGATAGCTAACTTTGCAGTTAGACATAGTTTCCCCTATGGGTCTAACTCGAAACAATATATACACCGGATTAAATTTCCGTTCGTCTCTTCTCGGAAGCAGATCCAGTGAAAGTTCGGACGGCTTAATGTTCTCTAAATTTCGATATATATTTATGTATATATGTGTATATAAATATATCGGCGCTCACCATCATACATGTTTGCCGGGTATTATAGAGGTGGGACTCGCATACTCGCGCAAATATTTGTCAAAGTTGCGCGTTTCGCGATGTACCTAACCGATCGTCTATTGGTTGGATGGCTGCGGCGTCGACGACCTGTGTACCGATGGCGTCACCATCAGATATATTGTACATTATCCTAATTGATGAAAATAAAAAGGACGAAATAACAAATGCAAAAAAAAAAAATCGAGACGTTAAAAATGTATGCGCGTGAGATCGGCAAAGGCGTCAAGAACGGAAGATTATAGTGGGTTAATTGCGAGAGCAGATTGTGCCTCTGGGGTTCGTTCGTCCGCCGTGCGATCTCGAAGCCAAACCGTTTGGAACGGACGGTGAATGGATTTTGAAAATCAAACACGACGGCTAGATAGCGATTTGCCGATCGAGCCAACGATCCGCGTACGGTTTCTCGCGCACAAATATTATGAGTTTACACCGGCGATTAATAGACACTGGCTATTGTGTTGGGAGGATTTGATGGCAGATGAAAATATTTGTGAATTGTAAAGAGCAATCGGTCTTGTGGAACGGCGTCGATTTAATGTCGAAAATACGAAGGCGCGACGCACGCGATTTCGTTACCGGCAGCACGCGCCGAACGGACTTCCGGTTGTTTTTCGTTCTAGCGGGTAATGGCACGTGTCCTATAACTTTGTGTCGATCGGAATAATCGATGAAACGGTCGACAGAAAATTTTTTGTATTGAAAAAAAAATGTTTCTCTGAAAGAGAATTCGTTGAGAGCGGCCCAAAGTTTTCGGACATCATTTTTAGCGGGAACACGAAACGGTGCGCGAGAAAGATTCGATTGACCAACCGGAAGTGCGAGAAGCGAAGGACAAGGTCGCAGGCACTCGTGCCGGGTAAACACGTTCACTCGGCTCCGATTAATTCTTATCGGTTAAGAATTATTCAACGCACGAGCGGCGATCGTACGGATAACTTTGGTTTCATCGCTCCCGCACTTCGTGGAATAATCATCGTGCCCTTTATACCTTCCTTATTACATCGAAGACCGGTCGACGAAAATAATTCCGCAAAGTTCGTCCTCTAAATTTTACCAAGAACAACTACTTCCTCCAAAACGATAATTTACTCTGTAAAAAATTCATTAAATGTTGAAAATCGAAATTTTCATATCGCTTCCTTATAAAAATAGGAAATTGCAGTTTTCATATCGCTTCCTCATAAAATCATTAAAAAAATAATTACGTCAGCAAATTAACAAATTAAATGTTGCAAAAATAATAATCTTTTCATAGGAAATCCTCAACTCGATTCTATTTTCGTAAAACGCAAAAAAAAAAAAAAAAAAAAAACCATAGAAAACCGAGTTTCAAGGCTCTCCGCCGTGAAACTGTGAAACAGTGCGGCCCGATAATTCCCGGCGCCATTTTGGAACCAATGGAAAACTTTTCCATAGTGCGTCGTTCGTAGGGCATCGTGTGTGGCGCGCGTGTAAATTGGTGGTAAACTCAGTTTGCTTCTTGCCGTTCGCCCAGCCTACTACTACACACCATCCTGTCGTACATTTATTTCTCGCTCTATCTCTATATATATATTTTTTTTTCTCGCTCCCTCCCTCAGCGCGGCAAAACGTGTCGCGCTGGCTCTCCGCGGTCTCCGCGAGCTCCTATAATCTTTCATACGGGTTGCGGCCGGCGAGCCGGTGGACTTGCCGAACGAATGTGTGCGTGCGTGCCTACGAGAGCGCGTGCGTACACGTTTTCCGGATCTAAAGACTTTTCAGAAAACATAGATATTGCGACGGGCGTCGTTGGGCCAACGAGCCTACGTGGCCTCAAACGGAACTGCCGAATGTTCGTTCGGCCGCGCGCCGGTCTCCCGCTTTTCGCGCTCACATACCAGCCGAGATACCGCGAGACCACTCTCGTGATTCCCGATCGAATCGGCCAGCCCGCGTGCCACGAACCTTCCACGAAATTCCCTATCTTGTATCACACGCAACTATTCGTCGGAGTTTTTTTTTTTCATTTATTAGAAAGTTTCCTGAGTCATTTGATCGGACGAAATTTAATAGCTGGAGCTGAGACGAGATTTTTATTAAGGAGCTCAGTATATTGATTTTCTTCAGCAGCATTGAAAATGTATCGAGACAAAAAGATGTGCACGAACGAAAATTCCAAATTTTCATTCGATTCCTCGAAAATTCCTGCACGGTAAAAAATAATTTCGTTACATCGGGATAAGAAGAGTCGCAAAAATCATTTTGTTAAATAAGTGACAAAGTCGTTTGTTCGAGTTTGAATATACAAACCCGTCCTTTTATTTCCGGCACATTTATATCTCTACCACTCACAACTCTCCCAGATAACAACTCTACCAGAATACATCTCTACCCAAACATCTCTACCACAAAACAAGTCTCCCGGATAATAACTCTACCAAAAAAGATAATTCTAACAACTCTACCGCATAACGATTCTACCGCATAACAACTCTACCAGAAAACATCTCTCCCGCATTAGAACTCTACCAAAAACTCTCCCGGAATTTAAATAAAACTCTCCCCTAATTAAAAAAACTCTCCCGGAATTTAAATAAAACTCTCCCCGAATTTATATAAAACTCTACCGGAATAAAAAAAAACTCTCCCGGAATAAAAATAAAAATTCGGGGAGAGATTTATTTAAATACGGGGAGAGTTTTATTTAAATACGGGGAGAGTTTTATTTAAATTCGGGGAGAGTTTTATTTAAATTCCGGGAGAGTTTTTTTAATACGGGGAGAGTTTTATTTAAATTCCGGGAGAGTTTTTGGTAGAGTTCTAATACGGTAGAGTTGTAATGCGGGAGAGATGTTTTCTGGTAGAGATGTTTGGGGCGAGATGTATTCTGGTAGAGTTGTTATTTGGGAGAGTTGTGAGTGGTAGAGATATAAATGTACCTTATTTCCTGTGTCATTGATCATTTTAGTTCGATCGGGAAATTAAGAAATAAAGAATTGTGGACGTTTGCGGACAATAAGTTGCAAAATGTACAAACGTTTTTGTACCGTGTGTACTAATAGAATCTAATTGATTCATATGGAAAATGTTGATTTTGCCGAGTATGGGACACGATTCGTCACTCCACGAGCCGATAAGAGCGTCAAAATCTCGATTTAAAAAAAGACGGATGTCGCACGCGCACGCAGAATTTCGTCATGCAGAAGTTTCGACAAAAATCGCGAGAGCGCAAACCGCGATTTCCGAGTAAAACGGGCCCCGGGAGCCGGCGACGATGACGTAAATCGCGCGTTATCTCCGAAAATTTGCTCTGTAACGAAGTCACGCTCGAGTTTTTCGTCGAACGCATCGACCTCGAATATATTAATCCGTGTACGTTTTATTGTACGTGTACTTTTATTTATTTTTATTATTTTTCAGCCCGAAGGAATTTATCGAGATTGTGCGGTCTTCGTCAATATGGATCTTAAAGATTAAACATTGAAAAATTCTTGCAATCAGTGCAGACACGCGCGTTGTTAATTTTTCCCGCGAAAATAATTTAATTTAGGATTCAATAAAAAAAATAATAAAAATTCAAGTTAAAGAACCTATTTTAAGAAAAAAAAAATTCCATGAAAAACAAAATTAGCTGAAGCATAATTCGTAACGCAGAAATATAGATTCCGTGTGGTCTGCCGCGTTACGAGACGAGAAGGCCTCCTAAATTCCGTTCTCACAGACTGTCCGTTCGGGCAGCGCGCGGTGCCGAATTTCTCTGCCTGTGACCGAGGTCGCGATCGTTGACGCAAGTCCGTTCGTGAGGTCGAGTCCTAGGTCCGTTCGCGGTACGAGAAGCAAAGAGAAAGGGAGAACGAGAGAAATACAGAGAGGGATTGGCGTTAGGCTCGATCTCAAAAAAAAAAAAAAAAAAAAAGAAATGAAGAAACCAAAGCAATAGTGCGTGCGAGCGAGGGAGCAAGGAAATCTCCCAGGAATCACATAACGCACACCCGTGCCTTCATACATATCTCTCACTTAGTTCTTGCTCGCTGCTCTCTGTCGGCTAAGCTCGTTATGAAACGAGCGAGTCTTCTGTTCCCTCGCCGTCAGCGGATTGTGCGTGAGTTGCGTGCGTGGCTCTATCTTCTGGCTGGCTCGTGCGTTCCCGCCCACGCCGCGCCGGTAAAGTCGTAATCTGTCGCTCGCCTTTTTCCCTTCCATTCGATATGGGAGCCAAAAAAAAGTATTAAAAAAAATATGCGATCTACCTTCAGCCATCAATACAGATTCAACTTTCTCTTCAACCTCAGAGCAGAAGAACAAAAATGAGAAATTCGATGACAATTGGAAAACTGCATAGACGTTCCGCTTAATTCCGAACAGGAATTTTTGGTGAATCGGCTCTTCCCGAGACGTTTCTCCAGCCCCATTTTTCGGGAAAGCGTTGAGCAGATTGTATGCAAAAAAAAATAGACGCCTCGCTCAATTTCGAACACGAATTTTTGACAAAACGGGTCTTCCCGCGAAATTTCTCTAGGTCCGTTTTTCGGGAAAGCATTGAGCAGATAGTATGCAAAAAAAAAATAGATGCCCCGCTCAATTCCGAACAGGAATTTTTGACAAAACGGCCCGAGACGTTTCTTTCGGCCCATCTTTCGGGAAAGCGTTCAGCAGATAGTACGCAAAAAAAAAATAGACGTCCCGCTCAATTCCGAACAGGAATTTTTGGCAAAACGGGTCTTCCCGAGACGTTTCTTTCAGCCCCCTTCGGGAAAGCGTTGAGCAGGTAGTACGCAAACACGCAGAGGTCGGTTAGGCGTAGCGGCCGAGGCTCTTTCGGCAGTCATTCGATTATTCCCCGGTGAATTTTCGTCTTCTCCTGGGGGTGAAAAATGGTCTCCAAAATCGTCGAGCCTGAGAGTGAGAGAGCGTGAGCCTTCGCCGTCGTTTCTCGAGGTTTCTGTCCCGCTCGGCTGCTGACGCCGTAGCGAGGCAAAGCTCTCTTTTCATTCCTCCCGAGGCCCGCGCGTTTCTTCTGCCAGTTCGCGCATATAAGAGAGAGCCCAGTTCCTTCGACTTTGACCGATTTCCGAGAAGAGCCCTCTCGCGCGGGACCCAGGTCAGCGCTTATACCTTATAGCCGCACCGACCAGCCGCTATAATACCTTTTTCCTTACACTCGTAGGGTATAGACGTTATACGTCGCGGTACTATACGCCGACGCGGGCGAGAGTCGTCGTTTTCTTTATGCGCGGCGGTTCTTCTATTCGGCGGAGAAACGAGACGCCCGGTAGTATATTCCCTGTGTGGTGCTGACTACCTGCTGGGCGCGGTTCGTTCAAGGGAAAAAAAAGAATGAAAAAAAAAGGAAAAATAAACGAGCGAGAAAGATCGAACGAAAGAGCGCGCGGGAGAAACTCGAAAGAAAACGAGAGAGGAGAGATGAGATCCGGAAGAGAGGCGCGCGAAACCTTCGGAATCCTCGGCCGCCGGGAACCCTCACGCATATATATACACACACCGGCGGTATAACCAACAGCTAATATAACTCGAGGGAATAATCGCGTGGGGTTTTATAAGTTGCCAGGAATTATATACCTGTCGGTTGTTATTCACTCTCTCTCGCTCACCGCGTGTGCTAATCCTCGTCTACTTTGGGACGTGGGATACCGTCTAACGACCGCGTTTTCGGAAAGGTTTCGTCATAATTGTTGCGGACCACACCGCGTACAGGTATACTAAATTTTGCGGGAGGTTACTTGTTCGTAAACTTTCTTTACGCTGGATATGTATATGCGCATTCTCTATTGGCGGGGATTTATGGATAGATAAATTTATACGGTGTATCCAGATCTCGGTGATTTATTTTTTTTTTTTTTTTGTTGAACTGAAGGTGATTTTTTTTTTAGTCGCGGAGTACGGCATTCGGGGTAATAACTTGGTCGGGCACTGGGATGGCGTTTGAAAGCGTAAAAATGGCGGGTAGTCTTTGGGATCGACGCCATCTCGCAAACTGGCTTGGTATACCCCTTTGTATTGGCACACGAGCCAGTTCAACGCTGGAAATATGTTATTGCGACTTTATAGCGTTTGAATTTATATCTTCGTTCAATTTACCATTTATTTTGTTTTATTTTATTTTATTTTATTGTGTTTTGTTTTATTTTGTTTTATTTTATTTTATTTTTCAACAAAAACGATATCAACTCTTCAGCCTCGTTTATTGAAGTTCTTCGTTTGATCGAATGTTAACAAAAACAAACAAACTTTAAGACGATCTAACATTTGAGGTACAAAGGGTGAAAACCTTTTCATAACAATCACTTAGCCAGATCGCTTTTTGCATGTTATCCGGAGATAATGGCGTTAACCCTTTGTGGTCAACTTTTTATTATAATTATAACAACTATTATTAATATGATCATTATTATTATTCAGGAATCGAGACTCCTGTAAGATTGAACCTTTTTTTCGTGGTTTTCCCATGTAAAATCGGATCACCGTATTAATCACTTTTACCGAAAATTATTATCGATTAACGATATTAACCTCTGGTCAAGATACATATTTGGTCGGCTATTCACATTTTACATTTTTTTTTTTTTTTTTTTTTTTTTTGCTAATTAACTCGTGTTTCTTATCTCGTCTTTATCGTTGGCCGGCCTTGCTGGGTACATCGACCCGATGTCATCTTATAGTGCCCAGCATCACAATAATCGCGTCGCCGACATGGGTCGGACAGTCGCTGGAGAACGAAAATGCAACGTTTGCTAACACTCGAAGAAATGAAGTTCTTGCGCTCGCGAGGCGCATGCAAATCGTTTGCGATAATGAACAAATTCTCGGGTATCATGCAATCAGCTCTCGACGACTCGGACGTGTCACACGATCGCCGTCTCTTCGTTGCTCTCGCACCTCGTGCAATAACTTCTCTCCCTCGCTCTCGTCGTCGTTTCGTTACAGTTCTTTCGCGCTTTTTTTTCCCTCGTGCCGTTAGCCCTGCAACTGCTGCGAAAATAAACTCTCCCGCAATCCTCAGCACCGACAGGATAATGCCCTGCTCCGTGGTCGTTAGCCTCCTCGAACGCGTCTCCCGCGATATACCCGAGATCCTTTCTCGGAAAAACATTCCGCCGCAGTCGACATTACATCGGCATTAAGCGGACGAGCGTTTAGCCAAGCTTCGCACTTTTGGGCGAAAAATAATTGTCATCCAACGTCCCATGACTGAGGCGTACGATTATTCTTACAAAGTTTTTCTTACCATTGGAAAACTCACGGGATGCATTTTGACATTGTAGCGCTAAAGTAAAAAAAAATGTACTTTTGCATTGCAATATTAATATTCTTGCAAAACTGTGGAGACGAACTTTGACGGAAAGACATTCCGTCCCAGTCGACATTACATCGACATTAAGTGGACGAGAGTTTTAGCCAAGCTTCGCACTTTTGGGCGAAAAATAATTGTCATCCAACGTCCCATGACTGAGGCGTACGATTATTCTTACAAAGTTTTTTTTACCATTGAAAAACTCACTGGATGCATTTTGACATTGTAGCGCTAAAGTAAAAAAACAAAAATGTACCTTTGCATTACAATATTAATATTTTTTCAAAAGTGTGGGGACGAATAGTGACGGAAAGACATTCCGTCGCAGTCGACATTACATCGACATTAAACGGACGAGAGTTTTAGCCAAGCTTCGCACTTTTGGGCGAAAAATAATTGTCATCCAACGTCCCAAGACTGGGCTACGATTATACTTACAATTTTTTTTTTATTGGAAAGTTCACTGGATGAAATTTATGACATTGTAACGCTAATGTAAAAAAAAAAACTTTTTTTACCTTTGTATTACAATGTTAATTTTCTTGCGAAACTCTGGAAACGAAGACGTCCGCGACCCAATATTCAACCCACTCATTCATCCCCAGATAAACGCACATTGGTAAACATAACTGACGGATGTTATCGTTCCGCCCACGCGGCTTCTCAAAGTATTGATTGCTTTCCGCGGCTTTGGTGTAGGATAAGCTGAAGAGAGGAGGGGCAGAGGGGGGGGGGGGGGGGGGGTTGTAGGGACGAAGCGAAGAACGTGCACAACGGGTGAGGTTGCGCACGCGACACGGCTTTTCTCTGTGTGTGTGCGAAAAGTAGTAAGCCCTTGGCGGCTGCGGAGTAGGAAGCGAAATGGGAGCCACGTGACGCGGCTGCGGGGGCGGAGGGACGTGGCGTGGATTTTCCCTTTCATTCTTCCTTCCGCCATAGCCGGCCGAGGACTCGCGTCACAACGAAGCCGGAAAATCTGAAATTTTCCAGCGACTCAGTTTTAAGATTTAAACCCTCCAACCCTAACTGACAAAAGCGCCATTTTTGTTCTGTGATAATTATAGCAAAGTTTTTGGAAACATTCATTTTAAACGAAAGAGAACGAGGCATAAAATTTAGTTTTTTTTTCTATGCATACCCGGAAATTACGATTCTACGATTGAGAATTTTAAAATTTTTTTCATCGGAGGAGAAACTCGGGTCTTGAAGGGTGAAAAGCTTAACCCAACATTGAACGAAGTAAAATTACAAAAAACAAATAAATAATTAAAATTAAACGTCATTCAATCCATGAATGATTCATGCTAAATTATTTTTCTGGTGTCGCAGCCATGGGTCGTGTTTGCTCCGGTTAGTCGTCTTCACTGTGTATTTTATATCCGCCGTCCGCTTGACCCGCCGGTCTTGAAGGGTGAAAGGTAACCCAACATTGAACAAAGTAAAATTACAAAAAAATAAGAATTAAACGTCATTCAATCGATGAATGATTCACGCCAAATTCTTTTTTCGGAGTCGCAACCATGGGTCGTGTTTGCTGCGTTTAGTCGTCTTCACTATGTATTTTATATCCGCCGTTCGCTTGACCCGCCGGTCTTGAAGGGTGAAACCTAACCCAACATTGAACAAAGTAAAATTACAAAAAAACAAGAATTAACCGTCATTCAATCGATGAATGATTCACGCTAAATTCTTTTTCCGGAGTCGCAACCATGGTTCGTGTTTGCTCCGGTTAGTCATCTTCACTATGTATTTTATATCCGCCGTCCGCTAGTCCGGCCGTTTCGAGCGCTCGTTCGACGAACGAGGTCCGGAACGAGGCGGCGAAAAGGAGCGCGTGAGAGGAGGATGAAGAAAGAATGAAAGAAAGACGCCATCATCATCGTAGTCGCGCATTGGGTCCGTCGAGCAGCGGGGCGACGTGACGCGCCGCGAAAGCCAAGGACGTAAATCGGCGTCTCGCTCGATCGCCCGGTCCTCCTCACAAACGGTAGAGTGGGACTCTTAATTTCGCATCGCCATAAATAATTTGACCGCGGGCCCCGTGGATTTCCTGGAAGCTGGGTGCCCCTCGTTTCACCCTTTTCACTCGCTCGCTCCGCTTCCAACCGGACGTTCCACCGATATCGTGTATCTCCTTCTCCGGCTACGTCCTTCTCTATCGACCGAAAGCTTCTCGATCGCATACACACACCCATACACGCACTCGCTTTCCGTCTCTTTTCTCATGCCCTCGTTCTTACTACCTTTTTTTTATTGACCTGCACTTTTTTCCCTCGCTTAGGCTGCCATTCTTAGACGGCGCGCGTTCGGCAATGGGCTCTTTGACATGCCCTGGTCGTTCGGCCAATCAAGTTTTTACGCTGACCGATCAGTTCGGATATTGTTATTATCGATGTATCAGTACTGTTAACTTCGACTCCGCGTATGATATCTTTTTATAATAATCACTTAGCCACATCACTTTTTGCGTGTTAACCGGAGATAATGGCGTTAACCCTTCGTGGTCAACTTTTTATTATAATTATAATAACTATGGTTATTATGATCGTTATTGTTATTGAGGAATGGAGATCCCTGTAAGATTGGGGCCTCACCTACCAAAGGTATGCATTAACGTGTATAAAGAATTACGTCTAAATCCTCGAAGATATAAGTATGTAAGCTTTGATGGATCAAAAATCGGAGTCGTGATGTATTCAACAGTTGGCACGATGGCTTGAGGTTTCGAGTAAGCGTTCTATCTTTTTCATAAAGCCAAAACTCACTGTACAGCCTCACCTAAAAACGAGACCTTAGAGCGTAGATAGAATACGGTGCTTTCAGTGCCCGCCGAATAATATAATAGCCGGGGATAATGGCGTTAACCATTTGTGGTCAACTTTCTATTATAATTATCATTATTGTTATTATTATAATAAAAAGTTATAGATTATTATTCAGAAATGAAGACTCCTGTAAGATTGAAGTTTCACCTACAAAAGCTATGCATTAATGCGTGTAAAGAATTTCAACCAAATCCACGAAGATATAAGAATAACATTTTTGGGGATCAAAAATTGGAATCAAGCCAATCAAGCCATTCTGCCAATTGTGGAATACTGATAATACATCAGTATTCCACAATTGGCAGGATGGCTTGAGGTTTCGATTAAGCCTTCTACCTTTTTCATAAAGGCAAAACTCGATGTAAAGCCTCTCCTAAAAACGAGATCTTGGACCATAGATAGAATACGGTGCTTTCAGTGTCCTCCGATTTATATAATAGCCGGAAATAATGGCGTTAACCATTAGTGGTTAACTTGATATTATTATTGTTAACATAATTATTATTCAGAAGTCGGGACATCAGTAAATTTGGAGTCTTACCTACAAAAGCTATACATTGATGTGTGTAAAGTATTTCATCTAAATCCACGAAGATATAAGCATGACATTTTGGTGGATCAAAAATCGAAGCGATGTATTTACCAGTTGACGAGATGGCTTGAGGTTTCGAATAACCGTTCTATCTTTTTCATAAAGCTAAAACTCACGGTAAAGCTTCCCTTAAACACGTAAGGGACGGAACATAAATACAATACGGTGCTATCAGTGCCCTCCGAACAATATAATAACAACGAAGCCTGTTCGCATCCAGCGCGACTAGTCGTGACTCAACTATTGTTGAGCTCCTCCGCTTCTGCGAACACCCCTAATTCATAACCCGAATGTTCATTATCTCCGAGCGAGCTGAGCCAAACTGATCGCCGGTTCCAGTCCAGGGTGTAGGCTCGAACAAAGATTTCAGAACTCGCGAAACGACGAATTGTTACAATGCAATTGTGATATCGCGTCATAGTCCAAAGGGCAGACCTGCGAAGAACACATAGTAAGGGTCTTCGCTTTTTAGACGGAATGTCCGATAGCAGCGCGCAAAAATAGTTCCCCATTTGGTTATTTAAGAAACCGTCCGTCGACGTGGACGATCGAGTTAACGGCCAATTAAATTCGACCAAATTACACCAGAATCCACAAGCTGGTAATTTATTTTTGTAATTTCTTCGTACGATTTCCCGATATCACACGTGCCTAATTAATGACTGGACTGGCGAATCGATCGACCCGCGTTCGCACTGGCTATCTACGCTATCTAGGTTGTCCGGGTTGGTCGCGTTTGACGAAGTCTCTGTAAAACGATGTTTTCAATAGTTCATGATTGTCCTACATAGAAAATCGTCGCGCCGGTATTGGGTTAAGAAACCCCACGGAACGGTGTAACATGAGGATTTTTTTAAAACATATTTTACCTTACCTGGCAACATCAAGAATGACTTGAGGCTGACAAATGACAAGAATAATTTTTCTTTTATAATTTTTTTTTTATTAGGATCTACGACATTTTTATCGCAGGATGAGCCGATTCCTGATATTGTAAAAAAAAAAAAAATTGAGTCCGCGGGGCAATTTCCGTTCTTTCCGCTCGCCAGGTCGAACGACTCGCGTACCCCAGAACTCCTCTATCTCGGACACAGTCCATGCTCCGTAATATTTTAACGCGAGGTCATTAGATCGGGTCGCGGAATTCTCTGTTTATCGGTAACCTGGTGGTATTTTCCGTTGTACTCGTCGTAAAATAATGAAAAAAAAAATTTCATCGTGACATTAATAATACCCGAATTCGATATACCGCGCTCCACATACCCGTCTGACCCGGATCGAAGGAATATGACGCATTGGGCTTTTTTTTCTATTTTCTTCGTCGTTTAATCGAGAAGGTGAGCCCGAAACGCCGCAACTCAATATTGCCCAATAACGTGGATTCTCCCGAAGAGGCATCGATTCTGCCGCCTTTGATCACCGAAGATCGTTTCTCACTCCGAAATAATGACGATGGCACACTTCGTAAGATATGTCGTAGAAAATCGACCTTTCGCAGCGAAAGGACGATGCTATCGGCAAACCATCGTTGCGCAACTGGAAACTAACACGAATCCGAATATCGTACAGGTGGCCGATGTAGCTCGAAGCATCGAACCGATCGCCCGAAACCGAGACGGCAATTAACTTTAGTCAGAAAAACTTTCGCGTTGTCCCGCTTCATGGCTCAGCCGAGGTATCGCGAATACTCGCTCCGTTTGCATGCATACAAAGGTCGGTAAGCCTGGAGAGGAAACAAAGTGCTACATTAAAGAATAAATGACAATTTATTTTATTTTCTTTAACGCCCGCAGACGTCTGAGAAAAAATAATAATAATGTATTTGTTTTTTTTATTCTGTTCCAGGTAAGAACGGTTAATCATCATCAATCACTCGCGAGTACTAGGCGTACAAAAACAGTCGATTAGTACACATATTTTATTATGGTCAGATACCAAAAGCGCCCATAACCATCTGCCGAATCGGTGAGTCCTTAACAACCCAATATAAAATCCGCCCCTAAGAAACTTTCGCATTGCTCGTCCGTGAAAAAAAAAAGAATCGAGCCCATCAAGTTAATAATCGCGGCTACGGAATACAATGCCTTTTTATAATAATAATAAAAAAATTGTACAAATGACGATAGGACGAAACCGGATTTCGATCTAACGGAATTTTATTAATTGGCTACGAGGGAATACGTAGTTGTGGACCAAGCGGAAAGTATTAGTCAAGGTCTCTGGTCCGCTTCCCACCTGTCGAGCCAATTTGGCTCTAGCCTCCGTGGATTTCTCTGCAAACAACGACGATGACTGACTTTGGCTTCCTGGACTTTACGTCTTGTTTTTTTCCATTTTTTTCCATCAAGCTATCAAGCATTTTTGACATTGTTTTTGTCCCACTGCAAAACAGCCTCGAGTGCCTCTTCGGGGAGTAAAAGGCGGGTGAAGGGCGAATCTCTTCGAGAAGAATAAATAAATAAAATAAGGGACGAACGTTACTCCAATTACTCGAGACACTCGAGTATGAAGACCGCGTCTGAGCCGTACACAGCATAAAATGGTAATCGCTCGTTCCTTTGACTCCGCCGCTCGTCCCTGCGCAACGCTACGCAGTGCTTCGCACGGCATCGCATTCGTGATAAGCTCTATCTCCGCTCGCTATTTTTTAATTGCCAACAGAATCGATAAGTCGTCCACGCTCAGTGAAATCGATTGATTTCAGTTTTATCGACTTTTACCGTAAAAACAAAAGCTCACAATTGACCCAACACGAAGCAAGGCTGCAGCTCGCGATTGCTCACCACTGCTCGAAACACTCCAATGTGAAGAACGTGACCGTGCAGTACACAGCGTAAACAGTACGCACTTTGCGATGTATAAGGTTTAAAAAAAAAAAAAAAAAAAAAAAAAAATCCCTTCGTTGCGTTGAATGCGAATATAGCGGGCACGTTAACTCTCTGAATTCCAGAGCAGAGGGCTGCGCAGTTTCCACCGCTACCGGCCTCGCCGTGGATATATTAGCCTGTGTATGTGTACCGAAGCCGGCGAACCGAGTCCTCGAGCTTTCCCGCCGGATCTCCCTCCGCGGGGGTTGCTGCCGTTGGCCTTGAAATTTCTCTTTCTACCAACGCGTTCCACCCCCGCGGTTCCCGCAGCGCGGCCTTCGTTCGGTGTATGCCTCTCGTCACTTTCTCCGCTCCTCTCGGCCGGGCGGAGGGACCGACGAGGGGGCGAAAGCTCCGGTGGGTATCGGGAAAAAGAAGGGAGGGAGAACTGTACCGAGGGGGTTTCAAAAAAATTGACGGTGCTACGGGGAATACGACCCTACGCGGCGGTGAATTTTTACGCAGAGTGCTCGCGAGCCGACGGCGCGTACAGGACGTACAAAAAATTATCGTTCCTGAGCAGAAAAAGTAATATCGATCTGTTGGTAAAAGTGGACATTTTTGAAAAATTTCTTGCACTCACTTTGGCTCGTTGGGTCGGGAAGGAATTTTTTTAAAAAACAATTGAGGAGACTGATTAACCGATTCAATTTTGAACATTTAGTTTTTTACGCCTGACACGAGTTTCCGATGGTATAGTTAAGTTTTGAGTTATAGTTTTGTAATCAGCGGTGAAAAATATATTAAAAAAATTGCATTAAAACGACGAAATCCTCAAATTTCAGTTTGCGAATTCACATAACAAATTCTGGTGTAAATTTTGACGGTCTTAATTTCATGACTTGTAGACATTTCTTTATGTTTTCTTTTCATCGTGATAACCTTGCGATGTTATTTTTAGAAGAATCTTCATTTTTCGTCAATTCACAAGTGCATTCACTTTTAGTGCATTGGATCGGAAACGAATTAAAAAAAAGAACAAACGAAGAAACTAATTAACCACCTCAATTATTGTTTCCCTAATAACCTCACGATTTTATTTGTAGAAAAATTCTTGTTCCCCTTACGACCCAAAATGATTTCCGAAGTAAAAAAGTAAATGTTAATTTTTCGTCAAGTGACAAGTTTTGATCCATCCTGTACGATACGAGAGTGAGACGGTCGGGCGGGAGATTCTGCGAAAGAAAGGGATGGATGGAGAGAGGGAGAGAAAAAACGGAAAGAAATAGTTGGTCGAGCAGTGTGCAGAGGGATGCGAGGAAGTAAGGGATAGAAAGGGGTCGTAGCTCCGCGACGCCAAGCGTCGCCACCCCATCGCCGCCGCGGTGGAAAAGGACGAGCGTCGGAGGGGTGGAGGCGAGTGGCCGCTGGATGAAAGTCGCGGTGGTGGCCGTGGGTCGAGCAATCCCCGCAAAAGAGGTATATAGCGTCGGGAAGAAGACAAGGGCGGGAGGATGAGAGGGGAGCCACGCGCTCCCGGAGGGTCGTTCATCCTCGGGTCAAGGTTACCTTTCCAGCAACCCTGGCGCGCCCTTGCTCTTGCCCCGGCAGTCCCCGGTCCTTGTACCTTGGTGCCGTCGACTTTACGTACCCGTGCCAACGTAGTAGCTTTCCCTTTCGACGTTACACACCGTAGTTCCAGCTTCCGAGTCTGGTCGCTTGTACACGGTAAAAAAAAGTTTGTACTTTTTACAACAACTTGTTGTCGACAAACGTCCACAATTTTTGTTTGTTAAATTTTCGATCGCACCATCCAGCTCTAGTTTTACAAACAAAAGTACAAAGTAAAACTGGTTGTGACACGACAAACAAAAATTCAATTTTGTCACTTATTTAACAAAATTGTTTTCACGAAACTTTGTATTTCGATTTGGGAAATTATTTTTACTGTGTAGGCAGGTATTTGGCATTTGTTCTTGGAAAGGCGTATTACAGAATATTCGACTGAGGTAAAAATTAAAATGTAAATTTTTATTTGTCACCGTTTATAACTGCATTTATAAAAAGTTTGAACTTATAAAAATTCGCTTAAGGGGAGGCTAAACGCGTATCAGAGAAAAATATTAAAAATGTCGAATGCATTTTTCTCCGAAACAATTCTGTAAATGAAAAACGAATTGCGGATATGATTAGTTTTTTCTTTTATACAAAATCGTTTCGGAGAAAAATGAATTCAAACTATTTTTATGTTGTGTTGATCTTTAGCCCCACCTTAAAAGCTACGATCACGTGTGCTTCAGACGTTCAACATTTTTGCGTTTTAGCCCCTTCAAGTCTGAACGCTCTTTCGTGGGGAAAATGATAATATTTTTTTACTCATTTTTTATTCGCGATTTTTCGAAAAATGGCCCTTTAAGAACTTTTCCAATTTTTGGATCAGAATTGAAGATCGATAAAAATACGATTAGCTACGACCATCTGGGTGCATAGTACTCTCATGGTAGTTTCCTATCTTGCGGGTCGTACCTTTCGCCAGCTTGTCGATACACTCCGAGCCTCTGATAATAGCGCTCGCTATATCTGAACGTTCATATACGTATACCCACGCCCTGCTATCGCGTTCTTCCTGCATTACACATCACGTGTCGCTCTTCCCTTCGGCGACTGCTCGACCGCTTCGTGGCTAAACCGTATCGTCACTCTGCATATCAGAAGCCTGTATTCATCTATAGTTACCCATAGTTGCCACTTCCCGCTTGTACTGGTGAAACATTGTGGCATGCCTCTCTGTTTCACGAATGCACAGTAAAAAAAAATACTTGTACATTTAACCGATGTATCTTGCCCACGGTGGTCCACAATTTCCATTTTTGTCGCCAAACCGTATTTTCAACTCCAAAATCCTAAAGGTATTTTTTAAAAGTTTATTTCATTTAAATTATATTTAAAAGTTTACTTTTAATAAAATTAAAAAATTTTATTGTATAATCAACAATCAAAAAAATTGTAAAAATTGTAGAAGTTGACAATTAGCAGCAGCAACAACAAAAATAGCCCGATTAACAC
The DNA here is from genome assembly GCA_917499995.1 of Ichneumon xanthorius. Lineage (NCBI taxonomy): Eukaryota > Metazoa > Arthropoda > Insecta > Hymenoptera > Ichneumonidae > Ichneumon > Ichneumon xanthorius. The sequence continues at coordinate 8,674,039 of OU824205.1, read as the reverse complement.
GAAAACAATTGTAAAGTTAACAAAAAAAAATAATAATTGTGAACGCTTTTGGACAGGAAATATTTCTTACAGACTTTTGTAGAAATAGTTTTTACCGTGCAGAAGCGATAGGAGATTGTGCCGAAAAACTTGGCGATCGATCTCCAACAGGCCGTCCAACAGTCTTTGGATTCGCATTTATAATACAAGCAGCGAACATTCGTATAGCCGAGCGAGCGACGACTCTACAACAAGACAGATCGTCGACATTTCCGGTTAAACTATATTTATCCATCCCCTTGCTCCACGCTATCGAATTGCCCGAATGAACCCTCGTCGCTTATCGACAGCAACGCGCCGCCGTAGTGTGCCTTACACTCCACATAGCGTAGATACACGCTCGTCTTTTACCACTGTTCAACCAGCGACCTTATTCCTCATTGATTTGCGGCAAGGGCCGCCGCTGCTACACTTCCAATTCCGAACTTACGACTTTGTATTACGTTGAAACTCGAGCTATTGCTAGATACGGGTTCGATAGTTTGTGCGAAACTGTGGAAGAACGAGGTTCGTTGAACGGCTTTGTAGCACGCTGCTGCAACCACTTTTTCATATACTTTTTTCCTCCTAGACATTTTACTTTGGAACGGGTGCGAGAAAAATTTTGAAAAAAATCTCATGCGTACTTATGTACTTGCAAACGATTATATAAAAATTTGGCAACGAAGCGATGGCGTTTGAAGAGGGTTGAACTGGTTATAGACAATCAAAAAAGTTCGTACTTTTTACAACTTATTGTCCACGAAGGTCCACGATTTTTTATTTGTTAATTCTGCATCCGTCTCGAGTGTTACAAACAAAAGTACAAACTAAAATTGTTAATGACACGAGAAATAATAGGAGTGGTTCGTATATTCGAACCTGAACCAACTAATTTGTCACTCTTAACACAATTATTTTCACGATACTTCGTATTCCGATTTTACGAGATGATTTTTTACCTTGTACAATTCAGGGAGCGAAACAGACCGACGTCGGGCCGTAAATAAAACGGTATAAATACCTACTTTACGCGGTTACCACGGGCATTAATTTGTTCCTTCGGTTGCCAGCGCAGCAGATCTGCTAGGATCTGCTGTAGGATCAACGATTTTTGTTTAAAAACCTATTATTAAGAAAATCTTGAATTTCTATCGAAAAATTCTTTAAAAAAAATGCGATTAATAGTAATTTTTGTTTGTTCTGCACACGGAACGTTTTTCCTTGCAGAATTTCTCTCCTAAGCAACTGGGATAGTTTATTCAGAATCACCGATCTTCTACAGCTGAGATTCGTCCCTTTTCGTCTTCGCGAAACACGAGGTTGACGTTGCTTTCGGACATTTATCTGACAGTTACTGTACATTCGCGGCATGTAAGAGAAATAATTGTCATTGCGAAATTTCCCTTCGGTTCGGCTCAGCCGTGACGTCGTGTGTCTGGGCTAAGTAATCGAGTTTGCGGGAATTTTCACTGCACGCCCCCGCCCCCCCCCCCCTCCTTCCCTCCCGCGCAATTGTCTCCGCAACGAAACTCTCCCGAATGACGCACTCGGTCGTTTCTGAGAACGAGGGAGGACGATAAAGGGTTGAGAAATGAGGTACTACATGGGATATAGCTTAGATATATATTTGTATATATATATATATATATATATATAACGTGTATGCGTCGAGCGACGAATGTTTGTCGAGTGCATCGATAAGAGCTACAATCGTTATCTCGTCTCGCGTGTGTGAGAGCCGGCCTCCGATGTATCGCTCGGCCATGCATGTTATCCAATGAACGGCGGGCGGTTCATGCGTGTAGGGCAATGAAACTTTTTTTTTAATCATTCTACTTTCATTTTTTCCCCCCCTTTGTTTTTCATCGTTGCGGGTGCTTTATTATGCTACTCGGTTGCAGCCGTCGTTGACCGAACAAGACCACGGGTGCTCACAAACGAATTCGACCTACAGTCATAATAAAAGTTTGAGTTACACTCGACGCGTCGCACACTCCTCCCGGACCACCCACGCTGCAGTAATAATCGCGTATAATATCGCGTGTAAAAATAATATCGCAAAAATCAGTCAAATAATTTGTTTTTTAACTGACACCCCCCTTAAAATGAGTCTTAAAAAATTGCGACTAAATGTCTTCACCACCCCTCAATATACGGTACACAGTAAAAGAAAATTTGGCCTTTTTACAACAACTTATTGTCCACAACGTACACTATTTTTTATTTTATTATTTTTCGACCCACCATCCGGTTCCAGTTTTACAAACTGAAGCACAAACTGAAATTGTTTATGACATGGGAAATAGGTTTTTATATTCAAACCTTAACAAACGAGTTTTGCACTTATTTAACAAAATTATTTTTACGAAACTTCGCATTCCGATTTTACGAAATTATTTTTTTATCGTGCCCAAGTGATCGAATCAGACATTCAACCAATTTAAAAATAGACTCGACAAATACTTGTCCACTTAATGTTAACTATACGATGCAGATTTTATAAGTTCTTAACTTTCTTTCTGTAAATAAATAATAATAATAATTATAATAAATAACCGTAAAAAATGTATTATAATGAACAGTTTTTGGGGGCGTTCAGAGTGGGGGGGTTGCAGTGTATACGCGGTGAGTTTGCGCGCCGGTAATGTTTATGCGAGGGATGACGCACGCTGGTGACCGAGACGAGCGAGCGGGCGCCGTTTGCCGCTTAGGGTGCAACGCGAGGCCGGTACGATGGAGAAGTCACATCGAGGAAGTTCATATACTTTGTCCGATGTCGTTCGCGGGGCTCCCGGGCATGCAATAATTTTGTCGAGGACGAATGTGTGCGACTCGTGTATAACAGTCGACCGGGGTGGGGAGAGAGCAAGAAGGAGGAAGAAGCGAGGAAGCGCGGGCCCGCTTATTGCCTTAAATTGCTAATTGGGCTCGGAGGCAACGGTGCGCGGTTCTCTGTGCATACCCTTCTGCACAAGGCTCCTTCCTTCGTTGTTTCATTTTTCTCGGTTTCTTTTTAGAGCCGCGCGCGGCCCGCTTTAGGTCTCTGCCCACCCTTATTCCCCGAGAGTATTCTCTCTTCCATCCACCCCCCCCCCCCCCCCCATTGTCGTGCTTTTACTTCCTTCCTTCTTTGCGACGCAGAGCCGAAGGCAGCGACGAAAGCGCAAGAGGGAAAAGAGTAAGAGGGAACGAGTCGGAGCGGCTATTACAGGAGCCGAAGAATAAACACCGCTAGAGGAAGCGAAATAAAGAAAGAGGGATCAGATTAACGCGCGTTTGCCTTCTTCCGACAAATTTTAACCATTGTTTTCGCGACACCGTAAAAATTGTAAGGGAAGGCCCGTGAAACATGACGGCGGGCGGGAAAGAGTGCACTTCCTTGTTCGGAGTTTACAGCAGATAAAAAAAATCATTCAAAAGTGGATGAGTTTTTAAACATAAATATACACGATAGGATGTCGTCACGGAGAAAATCCTCAGATTCTTGATAATGGTATCTATCGTCGTATAGATATATGTACACAACATGTTATAGATTACATCACGTATTCCGTGCGTAGCGCAGCAAAGATAGCTCGCATTTTCATGCGGCAGCTGCTCGCACATCTGTTACCCGTATTTGATAGCAGGAAAGTTTCTTTCGTTTATCCGACGCTTCCGTCGCAGCCCTAAGTTTCCTTTAAATTCCATCGAGATCGGCGTCTCCGCGCCCCTCATTTCCATCGACTTCCGGTCATGTCTCGTGTCTCTGCCTTATATTACCTAAAATAAGCATTTTAAAAAAATCGTTATATGTGTCGACTAATAATTTATCGAATTTACCGAGCGTAAAGTCATCCGATGCTCTGCTATCATTGCGATAAAGTTTCATTTGATTTAAAATCGTAAGATTTGAAAAATAGCACTATAATTCTTTCACATAATTGGTCCGAGGCTTTCATGGAATTTCGAGGAGGATTTCTGAATTGCCTTTTCGCATATTCTCCATGGACGGTTTCAGCCACGTGAGCGGGTGCGGACCACTGCGCTGAGAGCGCGGTTCGAGTATTGATTAATTAGAAAAAAAAAGAAAAAAATATCGACTGAAAGAACGAGGGACGTTCAAAAAAAAATTCGGGAGTTCGGTCGCGGTGGGGGTGAGTGGTAGAGGAGACGGCCGATCGGCTCCAGCCGTGGCTTCGGCTTTGAGAAGGGCGGGTGGAGCACAATAAAAGTACTTCCTGCCTCGAGTCTCGACGCCGGCGTACGACTCTTTTCCAGTCGGCCTAATCGGCCCGTATACTTTGGCAAGATACTTCTGAATCGCCTGTACCAACGTAATCGAAGAATTTAACTTGCCAGAAAATTAAATATGAAAGTTATGACTATTGTGAACCATATATATTTTTTTTAATGTGCCTTCCGAGCTACGCGTATAGAAAGGTCAAAGTCAAAGGCAATCTGCAAAACACGCATTCCCGCCTTTCGACCATTTAAAGTGGTAAATCCACTGATAGTCAGCCGCTGGCCCGAGATAATGTTATAGACGATAATGTTAAATAATATAAATAAAATAAAGATAATGTTAAATGATATAAATATTTATTTCATTTAAGTAACTATTTACTTAATTAAAATAAATATTTATTTAAATCAAATAAACGGTGGCCGTCAAATAAATTGCTTTCTGCGTGTATAGGAAAGCCGTCGTCGGGCATGGCCGTATCTACTTACGTTCGGCGATTGTCCAGTCGGCCGAAAGTAGTTAAACCCCGTAGTGGTCTGTACTCGCGCCACGCGCAATCGTCTGATCACGAAAGGTCCGTAACCACTAGCTGGGAAGCGGGCTTCGCGCCGAAATAGGCACTACACCACTGCCAAAAATCTCCCCGATATGACTTAGTCACGGGCTGACTAAGAACGTCGAATCTCACTCGACATGCGCGGCCGGTCGATGAGAGTAATTTCATCGCGTAGACGTATTTGGATCGAAACCGGTGCAAGTTATTGGAGAAAAAAAAATGAAAATGAAGTATATCGTCCATAACTACTTAAGAATCGATCTGACGACAAAAATATATATGACCTTTTTTGTAGATCACAAACTGTTCAATGAAAAAGGTCCGATGTATATTTATCGACAGACGAAGCGTTAGCGAGCTACGATTCTGAAAACATTTTCAATCATCATGGCAACCGACTTGAGACTAAAATTCCATAAAACTCTTTAACGCTTGGACTTACACTAAATACACACAGGACCTTTCTTGTAGATCGAAAAGTTGTCTTCAAAAAAGCTCCTGAGTGATTTTACTCTCGGACGAAGCATTAGCGAGTTAAGTTGCTGAAACAACGAGTTCATAACTTCACGACGCTTTAAATTATCACCTTTTTGCAAGTAGTAAAAACTTGCGTGGTCAGACGGTAAAAATAAAAAGTTCTTTTGTTCGAGCGATCGCCGGGCGCATCCATCTCGGCTATCTCTCGCACATCGCTCCTACACCAGCGCGAGCACGGCAGCGAACGCACAATGGTTAGCGCGTTACTGTGGCTTGGCGCTGACGACGTGTCGCGTTGCAGAACTGGCGTCCTCGCAGGCGCGAGCGAACGAAACGGCGTGTACAAAAAGTGACTCGGAAAGCCAAGGAGGCTCGAAGCAGGCAGTCGTAGTCGCGGTCGTGGCCGCGGTGCAGGGTACTGAGGCAGGCGATCGTGCTGCCGCGAACTCCCCCGTGCGTTTCGGCTGCGCACTCGACTTTTGCATTCGCAACAGTACGCCACGGGACTTTACCCTGGCGTGGCTCGGTGTGCTCCGCGAAATCGCAGAGAGAACGGACAAAAAATTCGCGGTAGATAAAAAAGAAAAAAAAAATCATAAATTCTCTTGCTTGAACGGTGCGAACGAACCGCGTTATTTTAATTTAGTATTCATTTCCGCGTTATTTATTTCCACTAATCGTCCTTTCTAAAATTAAAAAAAAATCCCCAAAAAAAACAAACAATCATAGAAAAATTTTACATGAGGTGATCTTGATTAATTTTTTTTTTTCAAATTACAAGTTACATGCGATCGACTCGGCGATTCGCGAAACGTCGAGGCACCAATGCATCGGCGCGCCGGAGAGGCTCGGACTGTCCCCGCTCCTCGCGTACATCGCGGCCACGTGGTTAGCCAGCTAGGCCGCTCGCCACTTGCAGTTAAACAAGCAGTCGCAATCGCCGTACCGACTGCTACAACTGCTCCGGTGAATTGTCGATGCGCGAGCGTTTGATACACTGCGAGAGCCTCGAACGAGCCGCCAGTCGGACTCTGCGGTTGCTCGCGAACAATCGGCCCGTGCCTTCTCGTGCGCGCATCTGTTTCTCGTGAAGAATTGTGCCCACAACACGTTCGTAGTTTCACGCGAAGCGACGAAAGTTACGCGCAGTGTGGACGGAGGATTTCCGACGACTTATCGGCAGATACTTTTATCTCGTAATTATCTCTCGAACGTTACGGAGTGAGCTCGAAGAAATGTGCCGAACGCGCACTACGCTCGATCGCAGTGCGTCTCGCCGATGTCTCCGCGGTGCGCGGAGAGCGAGGGAAACCTCGCCGATTCTCGACTCGTGCTGAGAGGCGGTGCGAGCGTCAATCGTGGGTGCCAACGCAGATTCTGCGAGGCCAAGAGATGAGACAGTTTACGGCTGGTGACGACGAACTCGAACGATCGGTTAACGACGCCACGAGTTTTCTGAACTCGCACACTTCTGTCGCCCGAGTCGCCCGCGGATATTAACGTATGCAGAGACGCACGCACACGCACGCGTAGCTACATAGGTATGACAAGGAGTATCCACACGCTCGAGTAAGTGCCGAGTAAATAACCGCCGCTTGCAACGATAATGAGTCACATTAAAGCACTTTGAGTCGCTCCGTACCGCGACGGTGTTTCGTACCTGATGACGCGATTCATCGGTCAGTAGAAACGGAATTGTCCGATCGGACGTGCCTTTTATTCACTGGCGTCCGTTTTATATGGACCTTCGTGGCGGAAAGTTTGCAAACTTTCATCCTTACCGGTTACCAATTACAAAATATTTGTAATCTTTGCTATACATTATTTATAGATTTTTGTTTCTTTAATTTGAGATGTACGCGCTTCGAGTCATCGGAATTGAGAAAAAAATTCTTTGGAATGCTTTTGATTGCGTAATCGGTTAAATATACCGGAAATAATTATCATGTCTGGGATCGATTATAGAGAAAATTGATCATTGAGTTCAAAACGATTTATTTTTTTTTTTCATGAGGCAATTATCGAGTCTGCGGGGGGCGATCGAAAGGTCGTTACCGTGCACAGCACTTCGCTATGCGTTAGGGATAACGTGTGCGAATTGCTCAGGCTGCACAAATAAATGCATACGTGATTGTGCAAAACATCGATTTCTCGTTTACACGTGGCAGGATTTAATCTCTTAGGTTATTTTTTTTTTTTTTTTCATATTGATCAATATCACCTTAGTTGCGTCCTCAATGTCTCGACGCCAAGTAAAAAAAACATTATTTACAGTAAAGTTATTTTTTTCCAAGCCTAGATAACGCTTGAAGCTACGAACCTAATTGCAAGAAATACTTGAGAAATACTTCAAGTACAAAAAATACTTGAAGTATTTTTTGGTAGTTTGCCCAGCTGTAATCCTAACTGTAATTTAATTTGAACGATAGCTGAAGTTTTATTGGGTTGTCCTACTAGTTTTCATTTCATTTAACTTAACAACTATTTTTAAATATCAACGGGGACGATGATGCGAAAACGAAAGAGAAAAACGAAAAAGAGAAGCTGAAGAAAAGACAACCGCGTGGAAAAAAAGTCGGAGCTTTATATCGACCGGAAAAACAATCGAAATCGACGAAGTAGTTACGAAAAAAAAGATAAGCATCGTCACTACCGGGAATGCATTTTTCCAAATCGATTAATATCGCCTTACGTCCGTCCTCGACGTCTCGATGCCAAGTTTAAAAAAAATGATTCGCAGTTAAGTAATTGATCAATAAATCGATTTCGTAATTGTCGGTTATCAGCTCAGTTTAATAATGAAAAATGTCTTAGCACGTATAAAAAGTCCGATTGTAGTTTAAAAAAAAAACAAAGCTTCCTCTATGAGGAAGCAAAAAGATAGGCATCGTCATTGCCGGTAATGTTTTTCTGTCCGCTTTTATTATAAGAAACTCCAATTCTCGCGAGTGTCGTTCGAGTCAACGCTCGTGCGACGTGTACGCATAAAGCGCGAGTGAACCGGGCGCGATTACGACTTCCCACGAAGTTATCGCCTCGGCTAGGCTGCGAACCGATGCCGGTGACCGCTGTGACCACTCGAAGACTGCTTTAACCACGTTCACTCAGTTCCAGTTATATATTACAGCTTAATATATATACATATATATACATATATAAAACATATATATATATATATATATATATATATATATATATATATTGTACGTATATATAATACATATAATACCCGTGTTTGAACCTCGATAACACTCGAGCCTGCCTACCTCGTGAATGATGCAATTTTTCTTCATTCATATTTATCGTTCCGATATCTACAGCTTGAAGCAGAACGTTCCCATTCTTCTTTCTCATTATTTGCCCCAATTCTTTTCAGTCGATTAATTCCGCATAATTTTATCTCTTTCCGCTTTCGCGGAAATTTGTCCTTGGAAATCGGTAAATCGTTTTTATTTAATTAAGACAAAAATAAAAAAAAAATAAACAACCAGGGCTCTCTGCCCTACATTCGCTACTGGCTGATCGTCGGAATTTATTTTCGGAGTAGAACGTCGCCGATCGATGTTAACAAAAATAATTTAATCGCGCTTTACGATTTTTATTAATTATATACCACCCAACAACTTGTAACTCGTTTGTCGATCACTCTTGCAGCTACGCCGATCGTTTAATTCTCGCATTTCAAAAGTCTCCAGTTTCACAACTCGCATGTATACTGGAGCGTGACGCGTACTCGAGGTCCCTTCGAGATCGAGATAAGCCGGCTGCCCGCACAGAGCCGCACTTTCGCCCCTTACGAGATACGAGTATGTTATTTATTTATTTTTATTTTCATTTATTTTTATCGCGCGGGCGAGTCACCGTTGGGCTTTAAAAAAATCGCGGCGCCAGAAAATAGACAGCATAAATTCTTTCCGATCGATGTGGGACTTCGTTTCTTCTTTTTATTTTTAATAGGCAAGTGCACACTTGCCAATTTGTCGGTAATAAGAGAAGCGGATGTACTCTTCGACGTGGCCCGAGAAATGCAAGTGCAAGGAACGGGAATGACGTAAATTAAGAACGGATAAATCTCGGTTGTTTTGACGCTAGGGCCAATAATAGCTCGCGAGGGTGGCCGGTTCACAGTTTCCGCCTTGCAACAGCCATCACCGAGCAACTTCATTATTCCACTCTCTTGTGCAGTTCGGAAATTCTCGGATAATATTCGCTCAGTCACTTCCACCGACAATACACGGCCTACTCGCATTATGCGCATTCAACCTATCGTGCTCCAAGAAAAATAAATAAAAAAATATATGTACATATATATATATATTAATAGAAAATAAGAAAATCAAAAAAATAAAATTCGGTAATACAAACACTTTATGGAACGGAGTTGTCCGTCGGACAAACACAAAGCTCATCGACAACGGAGTTTGCTGCTCTCTCCTCGCCGGCCACCGTCTCGAGATTTAACCACGAGAGAATAACTCACGACTTCGTACATATGTTATACCGGCACTCAATCGGTTCAATCTACCGCGGGGTTAACCTTACGGGTCATATTCATATAGCTGTGCAGTATATAGAGCGTAGCGAGAAGATGACTTCTGAAAATTGGCCTGCAGCACTCGAACTCGCCGTCGTACCGTTTAGCTTGCAAACTATTTTAAGGTTTACAAAAAAAAAAAAAAAAACTACGCATCAATCGAAACAGAGGCTTTCTGGTAAAAAAAAGTTGACGCGATTTGCATAGGAATAAACTTGAGGCCCTTCTCTTTTTACTTAGCTCGCACGTTGAATGAATTTATATTGGGTACTTGCGACACGAAATTAAGAGTCTCGTCTTGTGTAGCTTCTGAGACACTCGACATAATTCCGACGCGTGAGTCACTTGCGACGAACGCCCACGCTCCAAGTCGGAAGCCGATGACACCGTGAAATATTTCAAGTGTTTATTGGTGTGCCAGGATTTTTTTTACCGCGAAAAATTTGGCTTCTTTTTATTTTTACTAGTCTCAAACGCTGTCCTGCTCTTTTGAACTCCGATTACAGGATTCTGGATACGCAGACTCGGGGGGAAAAAAATTATTGACAATATCGCGCGCGCGCGAAACCGGTCGCTGGTACAATTTTTAGGCTCTTAATCCCAATTTTTAGGTCCAACAATATGGAAGGTTTCTATCATCCGCACACTGATAAAAAAAATATGGTTGAATCAATTAAGATTCGGGCAGGGACGTTCAACTAAATATTTTGTTGGTACAGCTAAAAAATTGGTTAGTTCAACAATTTATTGGGTGATTTAACCAAAATATTTTTGAGTCATTAAATTTCGTCCCTGCCCGAATCTTAGTTGATTCAACTGTACTTTTTTATCAGTGCAGAGCAACGATCTTCACATTCTCATTTTTCCGTACTTTCCAGTACACTTCCCAAGTGTCGGGTTTTTCTGGCACTCGCGCGTTCCTGTACATCGTTTTCATTCATGAAATTATACGACGATCCGTCGCCGTTACGCGCGGAGATCGCGCGTATCGCCCAACACGATCGTCGACGGTGCGCGATTAATTGAACGTGGGGAATTCTTGGGCGCTTTTGCGAAAAAAAAGCAACAAAAAATAATCTTCATTCATGATCTCCGCCGATGTGCTCGGGGCGCGAAGGCAGTGGAAGTAAATAAAGTTTCAAGTGAAAGAAAGTTCAATGAAAGGAGAGTCTCGTTCGTGAAAGAGTTGTTTTCTTTCTTATTTTTATTTTTATTTTTATTTTTTTTTCAACCTCTTGGAACTCCCGGGGACGATTTACTTTCGCGAAGCTCGTCCCGAGAGAGGCTTATCTCGCGGTGTGATGGTTCCACTAACCGTAAGCCTATTCTCGCCTTGGTCGCGCTCGTCGTTGTCCCGCGGACGCGAGACCGTCTCGGCGATTTACGAGGCACCGCTGGCACGCACGCCGGCGGACGTCGTCGACCGACAGAAAGAGACACACCGTGTTTCCCTCCGCCATGCCACCTTCGTTGTAACTCCCCGGGCCGCGAGAGGAGACGTGAAACACCGCGAGGAATCGCGAAAACATCCGCTTCTGGTAAGCCTTGGATACCTTGAATGAGCCGCGAGAAGCGCGAAAAGTAGAGGGAAAACGAACGGGCGATTGAACGACTCTATGTAACTTTGATGGCGATAAACTTTTTTATTCCAAGGCCGGAGATCGTCTTCGATTAAAATCGGTTCTTATGTTATTCCACACATAATATAAATATAGTTAATTTTTATCGTCCTTTTTTTTAAATAATTTGGGTCTTTCTTTAATTTTCAAAACAATAATTAGGGAAATAAAAGCATATTTTTTATGCAAAGACGGTGTAAAGATTCGTAATAAATAACTAGCCGAAATTATCTATTTTCGGCTGCTTATCGAAATTTGGTCACTTTATTGAAATTTTGGTTCATCATTGATTGTTAAAAAAATGACTTTTTTTTTTTAAGGGCGGTAGTTCAACGCTATATCGAGAACGAGTAGACTGACAACAACAACAAAAATGTATTTTCCAAAAATCTTACGAGCGTCGTGTGTTTCTAATCAGCCAATGCAAGTTGACTGGCTGCTCGGTCGACTGCCTATGTGCATGAGTTTATCTCGTATCGTACGTCTGTCGAGATAGCGAGCCGCAGTCACGATTCCGTTGCCACGGCCTTTCTCGCGCTGATACGGGCCTTTCCAGCTGGTTTCCGGGTGCAAGCTGTGAACGAAAAAAGGGCGTGAGTCTCGACTATCGCCTCGCCGATAAGGCTGCATAATACGAACCTAAGGGAAAACGGATTGCGTGCCGCCATACATTTTTTAATATATTCCGTAATAGTTCTCGTTCGTCATGTTTGTGTATCGCATACAATAATTTTTTTTTTAATGATAAGGCAAACATTTTCTCATTACAGTCTTGTTCAATTAAAAATTAAAATTGCCAAAGTTAATGGAAGCAAAGTCGCGGAAAAAAATAATAAGGACATCGTTCGCGGGACTTGCACTGTAAAAAAAAATCGTATGAGTTTTAATGTACCGGATTGGAAGTTTTTATGCAAAAACTTGCATATTAAATTTCATGTACAGTTTGACGTAAAATTGATGTTGAGCGTATTAAAGGCATTAGCAATACTTCATTTTTTAATAATTTACTTTAATTAAAAAATTACTATACTTTTTCATTGGTATTAAAGTAAATTATCAAAAATAAAATATTTCCAATGTTTTTAAAACACCGAGCATTAATTTTTCATCACAATTGTACTTCAAATGTAATGAACCAACTTTTGCATGAAAACTTCCAGCCTGGTACGTGAAGTTTACAATTTTTTATTAAAGTATATAAAAAAAAAATGTCCTGCAAATTAGCGAGAACCCTTCGAGCTGCGCTGCAATTCGCGCATCGACGCGATTACATCTGAGGTTTGCGCGCCTCTCTCCGTTGCTCCCGTTTCAACTCGGAGCGGATAATTATAATCTGCTATAATTGCCGTCCGAACCTCAACAGCTGAACGCCTTTCCGGCTCTGCGGTCTCTCGTCACTTAAATGAGTCATTAAACGGCGCGCTTCGAGTCGTCAAACTTGCCCACCAGTGTAAAAAAATTATATATAAAAAAGCCATTTCAATTATTTTTAATTTAAACACTAAAAAAACAATGTAACATCGCCGGTATTAATTTATTGAAATTTTGAGCGTCCGGGCAGCAAAGCCCCAGTGCTTAAATATCCTTGGGTATGTGTACACGAGCTTATCCACGCTTCGTCGCTTCCTCCACCCGCATAGACGCTTTCGTTGTTCGAATATATCAGAGTTCTCGTACGGGGAAGAACGAAACACCGTCGCTCGTCGGCGGATGTGTATATATATATATATACATCCACACAAATATGCACATATATATAGAACGAGAAAGTTCCCCCGATAGCTCAGACTCAGCCGGCAGACTAGGGATGCAACGACTCGGCGGGTGAGCGGGGTAAACAAGGGGGGAAGCGCCGCCACCGGCGCCTTCATTCGATCCACGCGGTTTCTCAGTAATATACAGTAAGAACACACGGTACAGTGTGTGCCGGCACACACGCTGCCCACTTTCCCTTTTCAAAATCGATTTTGGGCAGAGTGGGAGGGCCCGAGTGAGCCGACGACGTCGGCGTTTCAACCCTCAGGGCCGTGCCAAGGTCCTGGCGCGCTTTCCCTCTCGTTTTTTCGTTTATTTTTATTTTTATTATTATCTTTTTTTAAGCCTCCCTTTTTTAATTTTTTATTTTTTGGAGATTCGAAGAGGTGAAAGGAGCGATGTGGTAATTCCACGCTGCTGTGGGTTTGGAGCATTTGGTAAAAGAAAAATATTGAATGTTGGAGAGCTTCGTGTATGTGGAAGCTCGTCGTTAAAGGTGAACGGACGAGATGGCGGGGGCGAGCGAGAGTCGACGGTATTGACGGCGCGATCCCGGTGCACACGTGCGTTCACCGTACCCTGAAGTGGCCCCGGCCGAGGGGCGGTCGGGCGGGATGGAAAATTCCTGTTGAAGTCTTATCGGACCTTGCAAGATTTTTTTTTCTTTCGTTTGTGTGACCGATGGTCATTTTTTTTTTTTTTTTTTTTTTTTGAACACAGAATTGTTACGAATTTGGACTCGTTTGTAGTTTGTTCATTCTGCTGAGAAGCACAAGCACTGTGCGGAAAAAAATTTATAGATTCAGTTTGCTTATTTCAAAATCATAGTAAAAAATAATTTGGTGGAATCTGCGTACGAAGTTCCGTAAAAATAATTTTGTCAAATACGTGACCAATTCGTTTCTTCAGGTTTGAATATGCAAACCTGTAATTTTTAGATTTTAGTTCATACTTTTGTTTGAAAGACCAGAGGAGGACGGCGCGATCGGAAAATTAAGAAATAAAAAATGTTGGACGTTTGTGGACAATAAGTTGTTGTAAAAAGTAAACTTTTATAACAGCGTAAGTCCATAAAGTTTTATTTTACTATTATTTCATAAAAAATGTTGTTGTCCTGGTCTAAAAATGAAGAAACTTAATTTATTTGAAGTGTCTTTCACATTTTCCAAATACATAAATGTCTCTGCAAAAAGTACCTGATCTTCGAACCAACAAAACCCGATATCTCTTTAAACCCCCAAAAAAAACATAAAAAAAACTGCAACGAAAAAAATCCCACAATAGTCAGCAGTCTCTCGTCCGGCCTGCGGAGTTGCACAACCGAAAATGTTGCGGGGCGAGTAAAGCCGAAATATCATTGCACGTGTTTACCGAGGAAGCGATCACATTTCGGAGTGCGAGACCGACGAATTTAGAATAGCGGCCTGCTTCGCGTTACACTTTCGTCGGCGGCGCGCTGGCCCGTGTCTGGCCGGGCGGGTCACGTGCGCGGCGTAACGACGCTTAGGTATGCGTGTTCGCGTGGCGAACCTTCGAAAGGAGGCAAAGGGTTGAGCGTCTAGCTTTGCGGAAGGACCGGCGTTAGCGTTAACAACGATACATCCGTGTGTGATACACGGACGAAAACGATGATGCGCGTACGCGGAGGAGAAGGCAGGACGGAGGAGAGAAGCGAAGGGAGTTCGGAGGCGGCAGACGCGCCGGAACCGACAATATCAATGGCCGTGCAGCCACCGCGTGCACCTCGCACCCTCGGGTGCCGCCGAAAATCCCCAAAAGCACACGAAACAAAGGCGCTCCCTTTCCTCGCCCTGCCGCTCTTCTTCCTCCCGCGAGATACCGCACTACCCTTCGTTCTCTCGACTCCCTCCCCTCACCCCCTCCCCCCCCCCCCCCACCCCGTCGCACCTTTCCCATCTCCCGTACTCTTCCCTTTCTTCATTCTCGCCCGCTCGCTCTCCCCTTGCCGCTGGCTGTTTTTTCTTCTCTTTTCTGTTCTTTTTTTTCTCCTGCTTTTTTTTATTATTTTTTCTTTTTTTCGAATTTTAGCCCGACTGCTCTATCCTCTCGCTTCATCAGTCCCTCTTTCATCAGCCATCCGACCCAGCACTCGTCGTCCATCAATGCACGCTCGTTTTCTCTTTCTCTCGTTTCGCAAGCTCGCAGGAGATGAATCCGAAAACTAAAAATATTTATATATATTAAAAATGTTGTACCTGGACTTTTGTCGATTTTCCGTCTCGATGTATCGCCGGAATGAAATCGCGTTCGACAGACACGAAGGGACATTTTTTTATCGGGAAGGAATCTGTACGAAAATTCTCGATTGAAATTAAACTTAATTTTGTTGGATTTTAATTCGTTTATTTTTTAACGGTGCGGATTAATATTTACAATTTTTTATTATGGACGGGCAATGTTTATTGATGGGAAAAAAGGTTAATTGTTATGTTTTTGGTTATAGGGAGCTTTCGTCGACTCTTAGAAAAATACAAAACAATAATCCAGATTATTGTTTTGTGGAATGCTCCGATATGAAAATCGCGGACTATCCGTGAGGTTTTGGTTGAAAAATTCGTACGAAAGCTTAAAGCAGTCGGGAAAGGCGACGATTGAAAAGAACGAGGGCGGCGACCGGTCGAAGGGGAGCGAGATTCGATGAATAAGCCGAGTGCACGCACCGTTGACGTATCGCGAGCGAGAAGAGGGTGCAGTCGCGAGTACTCCGATGGTCGTTGCATGCTGACTTGTTGCACTCTCGGCGGTAGAGTCTGGGACGGCGCGTGGGGCCCCCCTCGGTTCTTTGCCGCGAAACGGGGCCAAAGAAATCCCGGCATGATAATGCCAACGACGACGAACGACTAGACCACACCGACGAGACGTTGGATATCGAGTTTCCCCCTACTTATCCTTTCACTTTCCTCGCCTTCCTGCCTCGGCCACCGACGTCCCGACCGCGCTATTCGGTACGCACGTATGTAGGGTAGAACGGGGCAAAATGGAATAGCAAAGAAATAATGTTTATTCGGATTAACATTTTTTCAAAAAAATTGGCATATTTATTCCGATAATAAGGAAGTACTCCATTTTGCCCCGCATACACATTATATCCAGAGGTTCCGTTTTGCCTCAGTCGAGCTCGAGATGTTGAAATGAGTTGATTTGAAATTTTTTTTAATACCTCATTTTGCCCCGCGTTCGCATTATATCTAGATGTTTCATTTTATCTCATCGAGCCCGAGACGTTTAAATTAATTTTTCTGAAATTTTTGTAGTGTTCCGTTTTGCCCCCTGTTCCCACTTACCCCCCGCCCCCGGCTTACCGCCGTTATGGGTACGGAGCATCGATTTGATATATAAACGCACTCACAACTTAGTTCTCTGTACGACTTGTCCGTCACAACGTATCGAGTGAAATATCATTTTCCGCCGACGAACCTGTCGCCTGGCGCATTGATAACGAACCCGTCGAGACTCTCCCCTTCACGCTCCCGTCGCAAAGCATTTTTTCCCCCCTTTTCACCAACGAACTCTACACTCGATCGCAGATATATGTCCATTGTATTTTCCCGTCGACATTACGTCGAGTCTTGTTATGAGTCTCGACGATTTTATCAACAGACACGCGATCCTAGCTCCTAGAGTCGCTACTCTCTCACAAACCTTGATCTCTCGTTACCTTCAGAGATAACGAGTTGAGTGCAGATAGCACCAAAAAAATAATAGAAAAGTAATAATTTGGCGGTTCCTTGCGAATAAATATTTATTCAAAATAAATGAATATCCATTGAATTAGAATAGTATATATGTATATTTCCGAGGCACCTGGCAAATAAAATATTTTTCTTTTTGTTACATAATTAACACATTTAAATGGTAGGATTCTCGGCGCTATCTTCCCGGTAGAATTGTCATCCAGTATAGTCGTCGACGGTGGACAAAATTGAGTGCGCTAAACGTTTTTTTGTCGATTTTCCGGAACGAAAAGATTTTCTTAAATTTACAAAAATAAATAAAATAAATAAAAACAATAAAAAATCTGGTTGCATTTGAACAGTGAACAACGTGAAAATCAAAGCGTTCCCTCGAGAGTGCTCTGGATTGTGAGGCGGCGAATTAACGAACAGAGACACGCGGGGGAGAGCGATGGTTAACCGAAGAAAGAAATGTACTTTGTAAGGGTAGTTCGGAGGAAACGATTGTTAAGCGTCGGTTTAATCGTGCATATGTTCTTCGCTCTGTGTGTCGTTAAACTTCCTCTCAAGGTGTATCCACCGAAAGACGGTAGGGGAGCGAAAGAGGCTCCGTACAGTTACTGGGTTTTTGTCGGTCGAAAAATCAATACCTGCGAAAGCGAAAGTACGTGGGTGCCGAGGGAGCCGTTCAACCCTCCTTTCCTCGTTTCACTCGCGTATCCTCCTCCGCGCCTTCCCGTCTCTCTCTCCCGCTTGCACCGTTGCTACAGCGAAGCTCTCGCGCTTCCCTCCTTACTTTTTGTCTTCCTTTTTTTTCGCTTTCTTTCTCTCTCCTTCTCCCCGTCGTGTCCCCCTTTGCGGTTCTTCTTATTTACTCTGACTATACTTGTCTTTTTATCACTGCTTTGCAGTTCTTTTCACTCGTTCATTCATAACGCCCGGAGAGCTCGTTGAGCGTGCCAATCTCGTTTCGCCGTACACCAACGCTCGTCTCGCCGTCTCGCTTCGCTTTCGCTTTTATTTTGTTTTCCTTCAAACGTTAGTTGCACTCGTTTGCACGATACACAAAAATACTTGAACATCCTCGAATAATGAGGACAAAAAAAATTGATATAAAAATTTAACTTAAGGTAGTATAAGGTATTATGACTTAAGGTAGTATTAGAAGGAAACAAAAATGGTTGTCGTGACGTTATTCGCGACAATTTTATTTAGTTTCATAAAATGAAGACGTTTATTGTGCTGCATTATAGTAACTCGTTTTACTAAAATTACTTGGCCAGAAGAGAAGAGAATATTATAATCAGTATTTTTTTTTTTTTTTTTTCTATTCAAACGCTTCTTGAAAAATACTTGAAAGTGTTCGACTAATGAAGACTGAGAAGAAAAAAAAACGATAATTTAAAAAATTCTTCTGACGTAATTTGAGAGTCAAGGTGGTACGGAAAGGAATCAAAAATGCTTTCGATGAATTTTGTTATTTTGGCCTTTCTATTAAGAAGCAACGTCAATAACGGCAAATTGCAATCGTTGCCTCAGTCGCGACGATTATATTGAGTCGAAAAAAATTAAGTCCTTTATTCTGGTGAATTATAGTAACGCGTTTTATCAAGAATTTCTGGGCCGCAGGCGAAGAGAATATTATTTTCGGTATTTACTCGATGTATTTACAAAACATTATGTAGCGCGGTAAGGGCGTTGACGTCGCTGGTAATGGATTAAATTTCTAATCCTTAGCGGAGTAATTGGAACGATCTATACGCTCGTGAATGTCCCGAGAGAGCTCGGCGTAGCGTTTAATAATCACGGGCTGTAACGATGAGCACATAAGAGCCACGAGTGAGGCTGCGTTAACCGCAAGGGCGTGTGAGAAGGAGAAGTGAGGAACAGCTCGATGAATTTGTCAAACATGAGCCGAGAAGCGAAGCTTTCGAGCTTCGTCTTCTGCACACGTGCAACGATGTGATCTCCGGGCTTTCTCTCTCCTCGTTGCATATGAAAACAACACCGTTCCTCGAGACGAGCTTCCAACACGGTCAGCTCGACGTTCTCTTCTTATTGCACAGAACCGGCGGCGCCGTCTCTGCGACGATTGACGACTAATGTTGCGAATTCCCAGGTCTCTGTATTCCCCTCACCTGTTCGGCTCCGATATGATTTACGAGGTTCTCTTGCCAGCAAAATATATATTACATGTATATGCATATATATATTTTTTGGAAAATTGTGGGTTTATTTTTTTGGTTTGGCTGTTTACCCCCCCCCCCCCCCCCCCCCCACCTGAGCCCCCCGTTCGGTGAAGCTGACACCCCCCACGCCGGTTTTCATAGCACATAGAATGGATGTCGAAATTCCTAAATTTCATTCTGTGTGCTATAACTTAGGAATTTCGGTTTTTATAGCATAATAGCGGGTAGTGGACTTCGAAATTTCTAAATTACATTCTATATGCTATAATTTCAGAATTTCGGTTTTTATAGCATAGAGTGAATTTCGACAGTACATTCTGTATGCTATAATTTCAGAATTTTGGTTTTTATAGCATAATAGCATGGATTTTGAAATTTAGAAATTCCTTTCCACATGGAAAAGATTTTCACATGCCATGAACCATGCGACCCATGACAGCGAACGAACCAACATAACCGCTAGTATATATATATAAATAAGAAAATGCGGTTACTAACGAATATGTTATATTTTATTGTTACAGCAGCGGTTCCGGTGGAAAAATTCTCGTGAGCAACTTGCCTGCCCACGGGACATTCGAGGACTTTGAGCCCCTTTTCTCGAGTTACGGACAGGTGCAAAACGTCGAGAAGGTATCCTCTCGTGATCCTAATACCCAAACCGTCCTCGTCAGTTATGAATCGCAGGACCAGGCACAGCAGTAAGTTAAAAATACAATTTACAAACGAGTAATTTAAAGAAAATAATAATAATTTTCGTATACCGTTAAGCCAATCGTAAAAAATGCATGAGTGAGCGCACATCCTTTCGATCAGTCTTCCGATAGCCTTTAATAATTGAATGAAGATATCCAACCAATTTATCATTACCAATTAAAAAGCTAGAGATTTATGCAGAATTTTTCATTGGTCGGTTTAACCCTTTATAAGTCACGCACCCAGAAAAATAATTTATTTCATGGAAATAAATATTTATTTAGATTAAGTAAATATTTACGCAACTTAAGTAAATAATTATCTTTATCAAGTAAATATTTATTTGTGGGGTAAATAAAAAAATTAACCGTAAAAGAAGTGATTTTTCTGGGTACATCGGCAAAAACCGTACCGAAACGGGAGTAACGATCGCTGAAAGCGTATCGCGCTTTGCTACGGTAGCGCCTAAGAGTTGGGTCAGAGGTGTGACTTACAAAGGGTTACAAACATCGACGAGAATGTTGGGGATAAATATAATTTTTTTTTAAATTTCTTGTTTCGTTCGTTTCAGGGTTGTGAACCAGCTTGATGGATTCCACTACGAGGGTGCACAGTTAAAAGTCGAAATGTCGAGCGCGGAGAGCCGACGGAGGGCACGGAGCCAGCGCGGTGGAGTAGCGTTCTCCGGTTTACCGGGTTCAGGTCGCCAGACGGATTTCCCTCTGCGTATACTCGTGCAGTCGGACATGGTCGGCGCGATAATCGGTCGCCAAGGCTCGACCATACGTCAGATAACCCAGATGACGCGAGCGAGGGTTGACGTTCACCGCAAAGATAACGTCGGCTCGATCGAGAAAGCGATCACCATTTATGGCAATCCCGACAACTGCACGAACGCATGTAAGAAGATCTTAGAGGTGATGCAACAGGAGGCCAACAACACGAATAAAGGGTGAATAAACTTCGATATTTCGTGGAGATGCTTTAAAAAAAAAAAAAAAAAATTATTAACAAATTAATAAATTATTAAATTATAATTATAATTACTATTAAATGAAAAATATAAGTTAATTAACAGAATGTAAAGTTAATAAATTATACATGTATATACAACGATAAATTATTGTTGCAGTGAGATAACGCTGAAGATCCTCGCGCACAACAATCTGATCGGCCGTATTATCGGCAAGGGCGGTAACACGATCAAGAGAATCATGCAGGACACGGATTCGAAAATCACTGTCAGCAGCATCAATGACATAAACAGCTTCAATCTCGAGCGCATTATCACGGTCAAGGGTACGATCGACAACATGAGCAAAGCCGAGTCGATGATCTCCAGTAAATTGCGTCAGAGCTACGAGAACGATCTCCAAGCGATGGCGGTGAGTGATCTTCGCAATTACAACGTGAATTTCGATATTTGGGATACCGTAGTAAATTGCTATTTTGCAAGATGTCGAATAAATTTATGGCAGTAAAGATTTCATTTTGTTTTTAATTGACGAATTTTTTATTTTTTTCTCCACAGCCCCAGAGCATGATGTTCCCGGGACTTCATCCGATGGCGATGATGTCGACCGCTGGAATGGGCTACAGCTCGCGAGGTCCCGGTCTGTACGGATCTGGACCTGCGCCCTATGCCTATCAGGGTAATCTGCCGACGCAACAGCACGCAACGGTGCCGGCCGATACCCAGGAGACGACTTTTTTGTACATTCCCAACAACAGTGTCGGCGCGATTATCGGAACGAAAGGATCGCACATAAGGAATATCATTAGATTCTCAGGTGCGAGTGTAAAGATCGCGCCTCTCGAACAGGACAAACCCGCCGATCAGCAAACCGAGAGGAAGGTCACCATCGTCGGCTCGCCAGAGTCACAATGGAAGGTGAGTCATCCACTTTCATATTTTCTCCGTGTCATCGGTTAAAATTCTCCTCGCGTTTTCATCCGGACGGGGAGTACGAACTTCGTAGAAATACTTGATTTGCATGTACGAAACGGTTTCGATGTGTGACGTCAAAGACGCAAATTTTATGGTCAAATTACGTATGTTCGAGTCGTTTAAATATCATTGTACTAATCGATACCAGTGGGGGGTTCTCGATGCCAATGTTTTAAATTATAAATAATCGACTCTCCCCTTAATAAAAAATCGCTGACTGAAATTTGAATAATTCGTCGTTTCAAAGCCTTACCTTATGTATTCACCACCTAGATATTCGATAGAATTTTCCGTTTAAAAAGATGGCTGTTTGTTTGTAAAGGAATTTCGACGATGGATAAACAAAAGGCTGTTCTTTTTTAAGAGAAAATACTATCGAATTTCTAAATGGTGAATTCGCAGAGCATCTTTCAAGGAAGAGAATGAGCCGTACTACGTCAAAATCGAACAAAAATTATGGATTTTTTTTTGAAAAAAATGAACGGATATGAATCTTTTCGAAAGTTAGCACAAACCACTTAATATTTTTGCAAATCCATTGTAATCAATATTTTTTAAAGTAAAATCTGCTGTACTATAAATACAACAACACACTACAACAAATAACAATCCACTACAATGAATAGACCCGTAAAAGTTTGTATAAACGACTGTAAAATGTAGCACTCATTTGGCTAGTGTAAAGCGCTCAATCTTTTCAAAATCTCGATTTTTTTTGTTTTTGTTTTTTTTTTTACGGAAACATAGCTTTCCCTATTGGGAAGCGAGAAAACGTAATCCGTTGAAAATTAAAAAATTATATGACGGTTCAACGCGGGAAACAAGTCCCGATACCTGGCGCTTACGGTGCAGGTTAAACCGTGGTAAAACAGAGGTATCTCCGCCGCTTCGTCGGTAGTCATGGTGGTAGGACACGAGTTTGGTAACTGGCAGGCCCGTGTTCGATCCCATCGAATTGTATCGATAATATCCAATCTTATTTTTCCAATGACTAACACTCCAACGAGTTGTCTGCGGAACCGGTACCCATGAATTAACCCAAAAAATTAAAAAAATAATTAACATTAACAATAATAATAAATTAGTCTAATGATAATTAGCTTAGGAAATATCCTGCCGGTTTGGGGTGACGACGTATGCAGGCGTCACCTTGATGCGCGCAGGGAAAGAAATGAAGGGGCTCCTGTGGTTGAATTGCGCATGATCATTGCAATGCTACCCCCGTACCCCTACGACAAAAATAATTTTTCTTTTTTTTCATTTTTTTTTTTCAACAAATTATATCGAAAAATAATTCAAAGTTCAAAGAAAACACTCACCTCGATTTCAAAGAACAATTTGTAAAATTATTTTCCTGCATTATTATGAATTTATTTAGGTTAAATAAAATCATACTCGTACGCTAACGCTAGTTTGGTTTGATGTTTTCAGGCTCAGTATTTGATCTTCGAGAAGATGCGCGAGGAGGGATTCGTCGCCGGCACCGAAGACGTCAGGTTGACGATAGAGATTTTGGTACCCAGCGCCCAAGTTGGACGTATAATCGGCAAGGGAGGTCAGAACGTGAGGGAGCTTCAGCGCGTCACCGGAAGTGTGATCAAACTATCGGAACAGCAAGCGACCCCACCTCCCGCTGACGAGGAAACTACCGTTCATATCATCGGACCCTTCTTCTCCGTTCAGGTGAGAATAAGATTGTATTAGGCTCAATGATCCGTTTGATTTAACTAAATTTCTGTGACCCTTCACATACGGGATACTTGTTCAACGAGGACCTAGAATTTGCCAAGATTCGAATAACAAGTTGATGTGCTAAAAAAAGAATCTGTAAAAATGCACGGACGTACCTTGAAGTGTTATTTTTTTGTAACGCAGAAGAAAATTTATTACGAACATTAGTATAGTTTTTGAGCTTAAAATGAGCAGGGACGTTGGCTCTCGGCAAAAAGTCCCCCGTACTTGAAGGGTTAAAACCGAAATTATCTTATGTTGTAATCTTGAAATTAATTTTCACCGCTAAACTCCCTGATGTTTCTTTTTTTTATGTACAGTCGGCACAGCGAAGAATTCGTGCGACGGTAATGCAATCCGGTGCTCCCGGCAGCGGAACCACCGGCGGCCCTGGCTCACGCGCTGGCCGCGGCAGCAGTCAGGAGGGTGGTTCCCGTTCCCGACGAGACGGAAGTGTCATTTCTCAGCAAGGCAGTACGCAATCGCAGTCGCAAGGTTCCCAGCCACAGTCCAGTTCTTCGCCACCGAGCCAACAGCAACAGCAGCAGCAACAAGCTCAACAATCGCCGCAGCAGCAACAACCTCAACAGCAGCCGCAGCAACAGCCGCAACAGCAACAGATACAAAATCAGTAACGTTGATGAAACTCACCTGACGCCGACCAACGCCTCACAGAATCCGTTTCAATCGGCCGGGGTGGCCTCGTATAAACGATTTTCACGTCGAAGAGCGTCAAACTCTCGAGGATACATAATGTGTGCTACCGTGTCGAGAAAAACAAACACACACACAAAAAAAAGAAGACCGTGACGCGCAGAATGCCCGAGTGTGTCTTGTGTGGTCTTGTTTTTTTTACGATGTTAGTTATTAGCCAAAATGACCTTATCGCGTTCGATCGGACTGATTCATGGTTCGCGATGTAACTCTATATATATAATGATCCCCGCGTCCCGAACTCGCACATCTTTCGGAACTATTATTCAAAATACTTCTTATTATTGTCGTGAGCTCGTGGAATTTAAACGATTAATGCGGTGAATTGATGTTTTAACGGATCGTTACGACACTGCGGACTCTGGAAGTTATCGCGAAACATGTCGAAGATCGATGAGCCATGGATTTTTCGATCGAACCACTGGGATCGGTCGGCAAAAGAAAGGATAAAAAAAATAACGTTAAAAGAATCCGACGGTCAGGTTCACTCTGACACACGCAAAAATGCATCCTCGAAATTAGCATTAATCGCGGGCACAAATATCCGTGCCGTAAACGTAAGATCGAAAAAAAAAAAAATAATTACTTTCGACGCATCGGACTCGTCGCGTACGAATTTTCTTCTACGCCACGCAGTCGGCCCGTTTTTCGCCTGTAAAGCGAGCAAAATAAGATTAAAAAAAGAACAAAACAAACATCGTTATTTAACACTTGCACGAAAGATTTATGCTACGAATATATACCACCTCGCCGATAAAACGTGAGAAAATTGAATAGAAAAGAGAAAAGTAAAAAAAGTGAAAAACATTAAGAACAACATAACAATGAACAACAACTATAACAACAACAGCAACAACAACTGAACGACGGAACACACACAACCTTATTACCTCATTCATTACGATTAAAGATTTTTAAAATATGATAAAGTAAAGTGAAATGAGAAAAATGATAAACCAACTAATCTAAAAAGTCTACCTAATATTAAAGTTATAATAATATACAGAGAAGTTAAGTAACGATTACGCATTACGTTATACCTGTTACTACTACTGCTACTATAATATTATTATTACTACCAATAACTACTACTATTATTATTACGACTTACTGCTGCGAGCTTCTACTATTGACGAAGAAGTTTCACTAATTTACAACTCTTTTTTTATTTTTTTTTAAATGTAAAGTAAATGCAGTTGTTTTTTGTTTCTTTAAAAAAAAAACCAGATAACAGACATTACGGAGACTTAATTAATTGAAAAAAAAAAAAAACAAACAAATGTGAAAGATAAACGCGACGTTCTTCACCAGGAAGCGAGCGTAAAGAGCTTCACGCAACGGTCCTCTTGCACCGTTAATACCAAAGAAACGATTATGATTTTTTTCGTATTATAAGTGAAGTGAAAAAAATAGCGAGTTGCGCGGGTTCTCGTGCGCACTCGTGCCTACGCTCAAACGCTCGCTCTCGCCGTTGAGAGTTCTACCTTGCTAAAAGTGACGACCGAGCAAGAAGCCATTTCTCGACTCGTTGGAGTTATTCGACGACGAATCAGTGTGTTCGCGCATTAATGTCGTTAAATTATCGAACGCGGCGCCACAACGACGAACTGAGTGAAAAAAAACCTTAAAATACAACTGCCGGTTGTTCGCACTCCAATTAGCGAGATAAACAAAAAAAATGCGAAATAGGCTCTGGTGAACGTTGAAGATTCAATGAAGCTCCACTCGAAAAATTGAACTTCGTATATACGACGCATAGAAGCTGTTGGTGCTACGCAACAAGATGAAAAACGAAAATAGAACAAATAGACAAACAAACAAAAAACAAACAGAAAAGCGTCAAAGCGTTAGTGAGCGTGAAGACTAAAAACGATTTAATGATAATTGAGCCACACAACTTTTTTCAGGGATTATTACTTTACCGTGGATGTAATAGTGTGTGAGTGTGCGTGTGTTGACTGATAACTATTAATTGATAAGTAATTTCATAAATTACATTGATTAAGCTTCGGCTTGTCGGGAGACACGAATTCGTTACGACTCGAACGTGTCGTCTCTGAGATGGAAAATCTATTTTTCTCATTACTTCGAAGAAAAAAAAAAGTAACGATTTGTCAAGATTATGAAATTTTTCAGTACATTGGCTCGCAGTTAGTTACTCGACCATGACGTGAAATAATAATTACAAAATTGTAATTTTACGACGAGAAATCGCGTTCGTCATTTTTTTTATTCGTAATTGAAAAACAATAGTTTTTTATATCGAGAGAGAACGCGATCGAGTCGAAACGCTCGTCAATATCCTGTACGCGACCAATCGAACGTGAACAAGGAGAAGAAAAAAAAATTGACAAAACCGCGAGAAGATAACCACGTGATCGACGCCTCGCGCGTCGATCCGTTGATTTTTGGACGTGACCAAAAATAACCAAATATCGGATTGACGAATCTAAACGCCGAGCGCCACCATCATTTTTTTCTTTTTTTCGAAGGAGCTCCCGTTCACGGGCAGGTACGGCTCTAAAGATTCGAACGACTCTAATCGGTTGTACGATCAATTTACCTTGTAAATTCGAGTGGCGCAGATGGCAAACATTAATCTCCGAACCCACGTGACTTCCGGCCCGGGGGGCAACGAAGGCTCGCGAGTAACCGGTGATCGCGATAATAGATTCGGCCAGAATCTAGGATCAACCACCGGTATAACAATTATATCTCGGCATACGGTATGCGTTCAGTACAAAGATTGAGATACACGAGTTTAAGAATTATAAATTGAAGAAAGAAAAAAAGTAATAATCATAGCTTGCGTAAAAACGGTCGAAGTTGGGAAATGTGTGACGTTTGCACGTTTATAGAAGAAGAAGCAAAAAAAAAAGTCGTGAATTTCTTCGTGCGTGAAGACCAAGAAGAGGGTGAAGAAAGCTTAAAGTAAAGAAAAAAAAAAATTAAAAGAAAACAAACTCTTTTCGAAAAAAAGAAAGACTCATTGAATGAAGAAGGGAAACGAATGATCGGTGAATTGAGAGGGGTTTAAAAAAAAAAAGAAAAAAAAGAAAAAAACTAAGAGTATAAGTTTATTTTTGATACATTGTTGGGGAGATCTAAGTAAATCCTTTCTTTTTCATTTTTTTGTTACATGTTTTAAATAACTTAATGAATTTTAACGATATTAAGGAGGTGTCGAGAAAGTTGAGGTGATTAATGGGAGATGAAATTTTTAATATAAATAAGGAACGACGAAGGAAGAAAAAAAAGACGAGGCGAAGTAATTTCGTGAGTGAGACATTTAAGGTGAGATAAACGAAAAAAGAAAAAATGATAAATAAAGAGAGAGAAAAGAATCAAGAAAAATTGACGCGCAGTTTTTTGTACTGCGTCGTCGCGGGGAATAAAGGAGATTTTAGTCGGATAAATTGTATAATATATTTAATATATTTCGAGATACGAGAGTGGCGAACGTCGTCGGGTTGGACGAGTGCAACAGGTGAATACGTCAGTGTCGACACGGCGAATCGGGCTCGCAGTTTTATGTGACGCGACTCGTCGCGTCGCCTTCGGATCACGCGGTCTCTCGCTTCGACAAACCCACTCTCGCATTATTTATCAAGCGTAAATATTTAACAAAACGAAAGAAAATAAATAAATTAATTTAAAAAAAGAAAACGAAACATAAAGTGCCAAGGAATAAACTTACAGCTTGCCATAGTTGCGTGAAAAAATGAATATCATAGATGGAAAAAAATAAACCAATGGCATCCGAAGCACGAAACAAATCAGACGGAATAAAACTTAACGAATAATAATAATATTTCACAGCACTATCAAGCTCTTTATAAAAATTTTAAAAAATCATTTACGCTAAGTAGAGACACTACTCTCCTTTTTCCATCAAAGAATGAATAACCGTCAGTATACTTTCGCTCTTTCGATCAACCGTTCAAAATTTTGATAATTAACAACAAAAATTAAATGAAAGACGATCACTCTTTAAAATTCGTTTATCGTATGGAAGAAACAAAAAAAATAATTAAATTTTCTCCGCCCACTCACGATTAAACGAGCCCCCACTCCCGCCACCCACCTTGGAAGATTATTTTTTCTGTCGATCACTTCAACAGACGAAGAAGAACGAGAAGAAAAAAAATGAAGAAACGATACAATTTAAAAGAAAAAAACTCACGCATTCGCAATCTCACACTTTTTCGAGAAAATAAAAAAAAGCTTTTTGCATAACGCCTATATACCCTTCGACTTTGTTGCTTGCTCACAGTTCTTAAGCTCAGCAAACAAGAGATAAAATTTAAATAAAAAAAAACGTCATTACGCAGGGCGTGGACCAAACAGCAGCCATCGTCACGCAAAGGAAATGAAAAATAGAAGAAAAAAAGCAAACATGTGGAGGATGAAGAGAAATATAGAGAGAAAAAAAGTAAAGCATCCCACACAAATCAAGATTTTTTTCGAAGAAAAATCTTTGTTCGGCCGTTTTGCACACCCGCAGCATTTGAGCCCTTCGCTCGCTCGTAAGGTGTTAAAGGTAAAAGAGTGATGCAGAGTACGACAGGCTCGCGAAGTAGATTAGTCAGAGGGATGTAAAAAAAGATAATGAAAAAAAAAAGAAAAAAAACGCGGGATCTTTCATGAAACTCTTTCGACCCCGTCGGCCCTCGCACGCTCGTGAAGAATGTACAAATCAAACGCAGTAAGAGATGATAATTGACGATGATGATGAGAGAAAGAATGAAAACAAACTAAGAAAAAAGAAAAAAATTCAGAGAAATTATTAATATAATAATGATAACTTAAAGATTTTAAAGTTATAAATTATTGAGTGGCGAGAATGAAGAAGTAATTAAAGTAACAAAACGGTATGGATACCACAGACAAATGTACAAAATCGATTAATCGCTAAATCTTAAATGTTAGTAACTAAAAAGTATTTAATTGCGCGATTGGCGGGCGCGCGTAAGATAGAGTGAGAGGCGCGTGATTAAATCAGGGAAAGATTTGTAACGCAAACCGATATACACCGTGGAATGTGCTTCGATTATTGTGAACGAGCTTTTCGCCATTTACCAATCTCACTCGCTAAGAATGTGTCACAAAAAAAAAACAATGAAAAAAAACAAGCAACACCAGTCACATTTTTTTACAGCTCCATAATAAGAGGAAAGCTTTCCATCTACAAAAGCGAGTGACAAGAGTAACGATGATGAAAGAAATGAAGAAATTGAAGTACGCAATCCTACCAGGACTAAACAGTGCGCGTCTAACGCGTAACAGCTACGCGATTCGCGAGATTAATCCGATCGAATTATGACCATTCGAATTAAACATCACATATATAATAAATATATATACATATATATATATATATATATATATATATACACACGAGTATGTACTAATATCGGGCCAGTCAAGACCATAAATTCGTTTCCACACTACAGGATCGAAAGTACAGCACTCAGATAGATGAAAAATAATCTCAACAACGGATAACAATGCTGGCGCAGAAGTGACTGGTGCGTACGCCGACGCGTGCGCACGAAGCATATCAAAACAACCAACTAAGTAAAAAAAAAAAAAACTGCGGAAAATCCGTGGATAAAAAACGCAAAGATTTTGGTAAACCTCACGGTGAACACTGAGGAGAGCACGTATCGTGGCCAGAGAGGTAATTGCCATTATCGACGAATAAACCATAGAGTCCGTAATTTGTCATCGCATACGATGAAATTAAGAATATAAAATTGAATTAATCGTAAATGATAATCCATAGAACGGAAAAAGTTAATTTAAACAACATATATATTGCGTTGCCGTGGAAAAAAAATTCTCCAAGCAGATTGAACCATGTTTCCGTGTAACCTGTACGATTATAAGCATTACATAAACACACTCAAGCAGACAAACACACGCACCAATTAAATGTTAAAAATATCAACACTAGTACCGCGTATATGGAAGAAAAAAAAACCTAAGGTTGGGAAAGACAGCGCGATTTTGCGAGCTGCTATCGTTATCTCGACGATCGAGAATAAACGGTGGTAGTTTAAAAAAAAAGAATTAGTTATTAATTATTAGTTGATAGTTAATAATAGTGATAATGCGAACAGGGGAGGGCGAAATGATAATGATCTTCGTGAGTACGTGGATAATTTTTTAAATAACGATGATGAATTATTCATTATGTTGTTGTTGAAGGATTCAGAATCAAGTTCAGAACCATGCTGCGGGCGTAAGTAGATATTACTAGCTGATAAACAAGAGGATAAAAACAAAAAATCAGAAAGACACGAGAATCGATAGAATATTTTGGGCTTTAGTATTAGTATTCCGAAGTACGAGACGACAATGGGAAACTCGCGCGTGACGATTTTTCGAAAACCTACTTCCGTCATCGTTGCAATGTGGAAAAGAAAAATTAAAAATTAAAAACTAATGGAATATCTTCGTCATCGAATAACGAAGACTCGGGGACGTCGCGAGTTTCGCCATAGTTCGTAGAACGAATAAAATCGCTCGAACTACTGCTAGAATTTTAAAAAAAATAAGGTTTTCGATATAAAGACAGAAAAAAAGTACCATCAGAAAGAACGAAAAATAGTGAACGCGGCGGCAGAAAGAAAAACAAACAGAAATAATAATAAAAAAAAAATAAAACGTGGGCCTTATTGTACACAGTTGGGCATTGTTGTTATGTGAACGATTCAAGTGATAATCGCTAACAGATAATATATCAGATATGTGGAGTCGATGTAATATGAAGTTAGTAGCGTCTCGCGTTTTCCGATAGAGAGAAGAGGAAGAAACTGCTGTTATTGTAAACTAAGATTTCTTCGAAAGAAGAAAAGAAATGAAAACAAAAACAAAAAATAATAACGTGAGACGATAGTTAGACGACGAGTGAAAGAGATAAATAGATAGAGATACGAGACGCGTTGCTGAAGTCTTAATATATTATCTATTATTATCTTATTGTTGCCAATGATGGGCATTATGAGAAAACCGCGCGGGTATGTAACTTATTATCTACACTACACTACGACAAATGTGTTCCCCTCCTACACCCCAAAAAAAACCCCATTCCCCGCATAACCGTTATTGTACATATTTACTATATAATTAACTACTTATTAATGAGCCGATTATTGATATATAGATCTACACCCCCGTATTGCCCTTAAAAGTGGCATGTTCGCTTTATTTCGTTCTGCAAAGCTGCGCACACACACACACACATATACACGCACACACACATACACACACAGCCAGACACGACGAATGTGTGATCTGCGCGAATATTACAAAGACGTAATATTTATACAATTTCTACGAGATTAATACTAAAACCCAAAATAAAACGTTATTCGTGATGCTGAGCCGGCATCAAAATGGATTCAAACGACCAGGCCGCTGAGCTCTCATGTTTCATGTAAAGTTATATCAAGAAAATAATGGACTAAAAAAAAAACAAGTCGAACGCCAAGCCCTGATGTGAAGCCTACACACAAGACCAACATGAGTATTTAAAAAAAAATACCAAAATGCGTCCACTACCTCAGGAGTTCTTCAGTTTTCTACGTTATTAAGCAAAGAAACGATAAACGTAAGAGAAAAAAAACGCTAAAAATCATAAAAACTAAAAAAAAACTTAAAAAAAAAGAAAATAAGATGAAGAAACTTGATAATAATCGTTGTTTTTACGTTTACTTTTTTATATAAAAAGAATGGTGTGTTTCCGAGTATTGATAAATAATAAAAGTCCATTAAAACAAAAAAATAAAATAAAAAGATTTTTCCCACTTGGAAGATTAACGGGTCATACGAGTAATCGGAGAATTGTGAAGTAATAACTTGTACATTTCGGGCACGTGTTTTTCTTTTTATTTTTTTTTTTTCATTGTCTTACGTCGTCGTGCATTGTCCTTATTGATTTTTTGTGGATACATAATAGTATTCTTTTTTCCGTATTTGCACGAGTGTTGTTCAATGTTTACCGTTAATTAGTTCGTTTCTCGCTATTATCATGTTTTTTTTTTTTTTTTTGTACGACACTAAAAGTGAAGGTAACATCGAACGGCGAATACGGTGTAGTTCAAGTTTTACCTCAAGGAGAAGGGGCATGTCGGAAACGGCAAACTGGCTTCGGAGATGAAAGAAAGAAAGAAAGAAAGAACGAACGGAAAAAATCATGGAGAGGATGTTCCGCAAATCGATATGGTAGATCGCAGATCACGAGATCGCAAAGAATTACAATATTGCACTTAAACAATTTTTCTTGGGCAATCAACACGCAGCCGGCAAAAAAAAACAAAAGGGATGCACCGAGACTGGAGGGTGTCGCAACTTGGATCGATCAGTTCTGTGCTCACAGAAATTGATTCTATAATACGATATAACAAATAAAAATGATTGAAAAAAAATGAAAAACAAACAATAACGATGGCTAATAAAGTTATATAAACGAATAACAATGAAAAGTAATAATAAAATAATGCTTGAAACGCGAGCGAGACGACCCAGCACAACGCTTGGGCGTACGTAAAAT
Source organism: Ichneumon xanthorius (assembly GCA_917499995.1). Lineage (NCBI taxonomy): Eukaryota > Metazoa > Arthropoda > Insecta > Hymenoptera > Ichneumonidae > Ichneumon > Ichneumon xanthorius. The sequence goes on along the minus strand of OU824205.1, from coordinate 8,641,322 downwards.
CATTAATGTTAACTGTATAATGATGGTTGCATGCATACGAAGTAAAATAAATTTTTTTTTTTCTTAAACATAATAATAAAAACAGGCGAATCTCGGCACAACGCCGAGGCTCAACTTAATCGTCTATCGATTACATAACTATTGATGCTTATGATTGTCTTTTTTTTTTAAATAGAAATCGCGAATTCGCGTCGCAATTGCGTCACAATTGCTTTTTTTAAATATAATTTTTGCTTCGGGACCTACAGATTCTGGGATTTTTGTCGGCATCATATTCAAAGTCAAGATCACTTTCCAGACAAAGAAAATGAATAAAAAATGAACAATGCACGAATGTAACGATCATCAATCGTGTAACCACCAAGAGAACGTAAAATTCAGACGAAAGTTTTTTCAGGATCGACCGACGATCTTTACCAGATTCATGGGGAACCCGCATTTACGATACTTTCACAATAATTAATTCACTTTTTTTTGTTGTCTACTTTAGTTTACTTTAATTGCTACTATTTCTACTATAACTCCTACTATGTAACTACTACCCTAAACTCCTAAAACTACTACTTTTTTTTTTGTTGTGTCTTCGATTATTGATGATTTGCTAATTTTTGCACGAATTCAACGATGCATTACTGTGGGGCTTGAGAGCTCGCCTCGAAAGTATATCGGTGCATCTGGTACTTTTAACCCGTTCGGTGCTTGCGCTATTTTTTTTTTTTTTTTTTTTGTCGAGATCAACGAACAAGCGACAATGGACCGTGTAAGAGCGTGAGATTAAACGATTTTTCCGACTGTAGAACAAAAGCGCGTTTATTGCGGAACAGGGAAAGATTGAAACGGGCATACTTTCAAGGGCGTTAAAAAGGGTTCTCTTCGAACAAATTCTGCATCACGTTTAATTCTTTAATGTTCTACAATTTTATTTCTCTTTCCCTCTCTATCTGTCCCTAATTTCGACTTACACATGGCGAATGAAGAAAAAAATATTCAAATACAAAAATCATGAAACTACGGCGTTTTTAGTGAATAATGTTTAAAGGAAATTACTACATGTATGAATAATCATTAAGTACACGCAGCATAGAAATTAAAAAAAGAATTCATAGGTATTAAGTCAGGAAACAAAGTCGGTGGCTGTACCTCCAGAATCGAAATTTCAGCTCGAGTCCGATCCTACCTCCGGCCGAGCACAGGTCGTGACGAATAAAAAAAAAAACTATGCGAATCAAATCTAAGACATTAAATAAAATCACATTTTTTGGGGGTACTTCTGGAGCAACAGCTCCGACTTGGGATATGAAAAATAAAAAAAATATTCGGGTTTAAAATTTACGCGTACGTGAGGAATTGTCGTGTACGATGAGATCAAAATTAGCGCGAGGAGGCGAGGCGCGCCGCGGAGCCGTAAAAAAAAAGTTAAAAAAATATCGCAGAATTTATAATGCCAACGAAAGGGCTTAAATTCGACTTCACTCTATTTTGTTTTGTTTTTGTAACATCTCTTCATACTTTAAAGTTAAAAAAGAAAAACGGGAAATACTATGGAAATCTATAGAAATATTACGTATCTTCATATATCTCTACGCCCTTACGTCGTATATTTTGTCAGTCTCTCTCGTCTCTTTACGAGCGATGGAGACGGTGAGTGAAAAAATAAGAACAAAGTAAATGCAAAGCTTTTAACATGCATATTACACATACACACACACATATATATCTACATACATATATATATCTATATACACAAGTAATAATATTACAGCCTACAGTCTTTCTTCTCTACACTGATAGTTATATATTGATAGTTTACATGTGCCGCGATGCGATTAAAAAAAATCACAAGTGCAATAGTTACCCCATAGAAACGGATTTAAAACGTCAAATTCTGGCCTCTACTTCATCACTGTAGACTCATGTTTGTTCGACTTTTTTTTTTTAATTCTCGCTTCGATCGCGCAAAACATCCGTGACGTTAGCGATCGTGATCGAGCCTTCTGTGATGAAGAATATAGGTACAGACGGCGTTCACAAACTACCTCGCAAATTTCTGATCTGCACTTGATAAAACCATGCCTCGATACAACCCCACACACATTGAAAAAAAATCTATATAGGTATAGAAAAAAAAACAACATAAAATCGCAAAGGCAGTAAATGGCAGACAGAAATTCGAATTTTTTTGTTTTTCTTTTTCGCTATTTTCTCGAGAAACAAAAATATTTTTGATTCCGTGTTTTTTCTACGATCTATTATGAACAATGTAAAATAACGCAATAGAGCCTGGAACCTGCCTGTTACATAAAAACAAATACATATATAAATACGCAGGCACGAGCGGTGGAATGATAGGAAAAATACAATAACGAGGTATCGATCGACGATTATGATTGATCGATCGTTACCGTGCATCCCCACATACAACGCTGCCGGTTTTTACAATATGTTTTATTGCAGGTATTTTTATAACGCGAAAGAATGAAAAGAAAATAATCCAGTCGATATAACGATAACGATATAATTAACAAGCACAGAAATAAGTGATAGAATATTAATGAAGTAAAAGTACGTTAATGAGAGACGTTCAGGGCCCCTGTCGTTGACGAGAGAATAAATGAAAAATGTTATAAGTATAACAATTATAAATCGATTGAATAGTCAACATGCATAAGAAAACCCTTCGAAACCCAACCCGTTTTTTTCCTCCCTCGTATCATAAAAAAAACCCTTTTACCACTGTAGAAACTAGTAAAATCGTCTTATGATTAACAATTGTGAAATATATTATGGTGTTCTCGTGCTCCGTCGAGGGTCACGTTTCCGTTCGTAAAAAAAAAGAAGAAAACCCGTGACTTGTGTATTTACTTATATTCATTCATGTGTCGAAGATTCGACGATATCTCGATATTTCTGTTCTCGTATAATAAAAAAAAAAAAAAACTTTCAACGAAAGTCGAGTACCGTAGTGAGTCTCGCATTAACTCAAATCACTGCCAAAAAAATAAGAAGAAAACATCGTCGATTTGACGATAAGAATTGAAGTTACGCGACAACAGAGATACCCGAGATGATCGAATATGCATAATTATTAAGAGCGAATAATCTGTTATATATCGTCGAAGACCGTTTGCCCGAAGATCGTGTTATTATTGTGAACAATCGATGAATAAAATCCGGAGTTCAGAGAGACCAGAACAAGTACATCTCGAATAACAAGACGAAAGATTACATATTTGTTTATTTTCATTAAATAGGCGACTCCGGATTTTTGTTCTTTCGCCAATCGTCGAGCACGTGGTGTGTGAACGACGATTTGTTATTATGCCGAAAAAAATCTGTTAGTTTTTTGTCCTTAACATATTAGCGTTAAATAATGGAATGGAATAGACTAGCCTTTGTTTTTTTTTTTTTACATTTATTCCGAAAGGTGATAGGCGAACCGGAGATAAAAGAAAAAAGAAGGCAAACTGTGGAGCGAGAAAAAACGGAAGTCCCGACGAAGCGCCGTTTATCCAAGATAGGAAGTACGTCGTGTATGTCCTTTTATTTTGTAACGCCCCAGCGATCGTCGTCGAGACGCTCTCGCGTTTCAAGCATTTTTGGCTTCTTGACGATAAGAAAAAAATAAATAAAATCGTTAGCGATATATTGTTTTAATTGAAAAATGAATAATATAGAGCGAGAAGCTTTCGACCGTTGCGAACGCCGGGGTGAAAGGGCATTGAAAACTTTGTGCGAAGTTTGTATGTTCTCGGACGAGAAAGAAAACATAAATGAAAAAACAAAAAGAAAACGGAAAACAATTCCTCACCGTAGCGAACGCGAGTACGCCCCGTCAGTTTGAAAAACACGAAAATTATTAACTGTGTAATCATTTAATAAAGTCTATGGAATGTAAACGCGTTAAACTGTTAAGAAAACAAACAAACAAAGATAAAAAAAATAAGGAAATATTTGCGCTGCCACGATCGGCCACTTTTATCAGATAAGCGAAGAGAGCAAACACTTTACTGTAGGTTTCAAAGAGACGAAAAATGAAACATACATTTTCCCTTAAGAATAAAAAAAAGCTACGTGTTTAGATGCTAAAGATTGAAACGAGATAAATGAAGAAGAAAAAAAGGAGTAGAAGTAAAAAAAACCCATTCGGAATTCAAGATTTTTCGTCATCAAATTAATGGAGAGGATATATAGTTAAGCGTAAGATTTTTGAGAAACAAGGAGGAAAAAGGAACATGAGCATTTCCACGCTAACATTTTTATTTTTTTGTCTCCGCGATTTGTGGAACGACGATAAAAAAGAAAATGACAAAATAATTGTATAAACTTTTGCTTTGTTTGCGTATCTCGACACCGCTTGTTGTATCGATTAATCTTTTTTCTCATTTAAAATCTCTTTTGTTGTCCACGAATTGTCATACGAAAAATAACTTACCGGAATTGGCACGTACGCATTTTTTTAAAGACATTATCGAATACATTGTGCAATTTCGTGAAAGTCGTGGACATAACGAGTCCGAGAAAAAAAAATTTTGGCACATCCCACTCAAGCATTTTATTTTTCATCTCGCTTAAACCGCCCTGTTCTACTTTTCTACATCAATCTGCATTTGTTTGCCGTTCTCTCTCTCCTCATCCCTGGTTAAAAAAAAGAAGTTCAACCGAGACATAGCTATTATATACCCGATAAAAACGACGAAGATACATCCATAGAAGTAGAAACTCGTGTACTAAAAATAGGAGGCATAGATTTCGGTATACATTCAAATTAATAAAACAAAGCAAAACAAAAAGGAACACATTCACGATGACGAAGGGAAAAGAATCAATTTATAATGAATTTATGTGTAATTTTCAATTGAGGATTGTATGTAATTGTATATATATGAGTACAATGCAGTCCATGAGTTAAGATACATTCTCCTTTTTCTACCATGAAAAAAAATAAATTATTCTAGTTAATAAAAGAGTGTGAGTCCTTTGATGATTGATAGAAACCATCATTTGATCCTTTTGTCACATTCCAGAAAAAATCCATTGCGCAAACGAGTTTTCTTTTCTTTAAGTTTAATTTTAGTCTTAACGACCAGCCGATTCCAATCGATAATACAAGAGGTGGAAGAAAAATGGTAAATCTGTATTTACATTCGTTTGTCGAATGACTCAAAGATCGATGAACTTTTATTCGATTTAGTGACCTTATCGCGTAACATCAATATCTCTATGCGTTACAACTTCGAGCAGATTCTCGAATCGCCGATACATATTCCGATAATTATTTATTTTTTTCTTCATTTTTCTCAACGACCAGTATTTTCAACATTTAGATAATTGCCTTGGCTTCGGAACCGACGCACAATGGAGTAGATACATTTCGCTTATACGATATAACACTATTGTTCTATCCCTCATGATTTTATATTATTTACACATTTTAATATCAATATTTGGTTTCCATTGCACTATGTGGCCTGCAGAACGAAAAAAATGTGCTTTTTTTAACAGTGTCCCATGTCGTATTTCTTATCAGTATTGATTAGGCTGGTCTCGTTGCCCTGACCATGTCGCCGAGCAACCTTTCGACGCTGACATCGCCGACCGTAGGTTTGAACAGAAGTTCCTGAAGGGTTCCGCGGCACAGCGCGCGCGCCGGCGGTAGCAGAAGGAGCAAGCGACCTATCCTGCCAGCACCCCTCTCCCCGAGAACAGCCACAGTTTGTTCCTGTATTGTCGACACTCGGCCGGCATCCCCGAGTCCGCGTGACTCTGCAAACCATAATATGGTAACTTTTCTTTTCACTGTTGATACATTTTGCCGGAGAATTTTTTTTATCGGTATATTGCCAATTTTTATTTCAAACAAATTCTACTTAATTCTAATAAATAAATAATAATAATAATAAATATATTATTATATCGCACGCCTAGAACAACAGTGCTACAATTTGTATAGTAATCTCATAAGAGATGTTACACTGTTGCTTTAGGGTAAATAATAAATAATAAATAATAAATAATAAATAATAAATAATAAATAATAAATAATAAATAATAAATAATAAATAATAAATAATAAATAATAAATAATAAATAATAAATAATAAATAATAAATAATAAATAATAAATAATAAATAATAAATAATAAATAATAAATAATAAATAATAAATAATAAATTCTGATAATAAAAAAATTAAATGTTGCAATTCGATTCAATTTTTGAAGTACTCAATCGTAAACTTTATTTACGAAGCGTTACTCACCCCCTTTGAAAAGAACGATAGCCTTGAGACAAGCGTATTCAGAATGATCTACTCTGAGAATCGCGAATCTCGTCAGCAGTTCGCGCAGTCTTCTGGCTTCGTCGGTGAGAATCTGTTTCCTCTCCGTCGGTAACGTTCCGGGAACGAGGGCATTTTCGTCCACGGGAAAGTTCCACTGAGCAGCCGTGAGAACGAAAAGTTCGCTCCAGGACTCTTCGAGAAGGATTGCCTGGTCTCTGAACGATAACTAGAAAAGATAAATAAAAATAAAAACATTGAAAATCTTATTCCGCCATTCTCGATCGTTGAACGCGAGAAGCGAATGACAATAAATTAATGAAGTATCAATTAAATTTAACTAACCTCTAGAAACGAGGGAATACTCCTCGCCCACTTGACCGCCAGGAAGAGAAGCTTTGCCGCAGATTCGTAAACGTTTTCCGGCGGTAGAAGGGATAAACTCGAGATCGCGTATTCGGACAATGTTTGGCTGATTACCGGCGGTGCGAGACGAACACCAACGGAATCTGTAAACATAGACGATTTGGGTTAATCAATGCATACACGATTATTGTTCGTCCTTTTTCAAATTGTTCCTTAAAAACAGAAATTAAAATTTACAATAGAAATACAATAGAAATTAAAATTTACAATAGAAATACATTAGAAATTAAAATTTACAATATAAATACAATAGAAATTAAAATTTACAATAGAAATACAATAGAATTTAAAAATTACAGTAGAAGTAGAGATGTGCCGTCACGGTCATTATTTGTAAGCGTCAATTGACCTTTTTTATTTCAGGAAATGTTTATTGTGCCGTGACTATAATTTTTGTTCGTGGTCACAAATCTGGCAAAAACGGCATAAAAACAAGTGAATTCATCTAGTTGGGATTTTATCGTAATTTTATTTCGTCACAAATTTGGTCAACGTTTTAGGCAGTCTCCGTTGATTTCAAACGAATGTTTGACCCTCGGTGATTTCAAACGAATGTTTGACCCTCGGTGATTTCGTAGTCATTCGTATTTTCATTTTTTATCAATCAATGAAACAATATTATAAAATGAATGCACAATTAATGTTTTCCTGATTAACGAGATTGGTACTTTGTTCATTTTGAAGTTGGAACTATGAAGGCATTTTCAGTTAGGTGGATTATGAGTTGGGTGTCTCCGATAACGCGGAGCGTAGGTTAATCGGAAGTCACATAAATGTGGTTCTACAGTAACAAAACAATAATTTTTCATACCTTTCTGTTCACTTCTATGGGCAACGGTGTTGGCTTCTTCTGAGCTTGTTACCTCGTCCTCATTGCCGTTGCTCGACGGCAACGATTCGGTGGTAGGGCGTGGCATAAAATGTGCTAGGGCGAAAAAAGACAAAACTTAAAGATTTGTGTCGAAAAACTGAATTTTTTTTTCTTTTCTTTTTTTATGCGTTGTCGAACTCACCGACAGTCGGGCTAAAGACCGGCACGCTGGGCTTGAATGGGAAGAGCGTCGGATACAAGAGAGGGTGATACGGGCTGCTGGCAGTGTGGTAGACGTGTGAGATTCCCGGATACAATCCGGCGGGACCTCTTCTCGTCGCGGCAACCAAGGCCGACGTACTTCTCGGCGCTCTCTCGTGCTGAACAGCTGAAAGTGACACTTCTTTTTGAAATCTTTTTCTGAATAATATCCATCCACCAAACTCATACACCCCGTGTGCCACTTCATGAAGTTATATCATTCGACGAGATAACGTTCGCGATGCAAGTCGTCGGGGCGATGATTTATTTCGCTCGTAACCCAGTTCGAGGGAGTCGAGTTAATTTTTTTTTTTACAGTGCTCCAAAATAGATTTTACCTTTGCGTACGTAAAACCCCCATTTGCACACCTCATGAAATGACATTTCGTACGATACTCGCGCGAAAAATGTACTCTTAACTCGTGGGATTGCAACACTCGCCTTCGGCTCGTGCTACAAACTCATACTCGTCGGAAAAAGGCTTATCGCGCCAGTATCGCAAATTACTATTTTTGTTTTCGATATTCAATCAATGGAAATATTGAAGAAATAAAGAGTTTATTATTATAATTATTATTATCGGAGTAATAAATATTATTAAATATTTATTACTCCGAATTTCTTGATAGCTCGATTCATTGCGGTCTACGAAACACATGTGAAAGAAACATATAAAGGCACGTCACCAATATTTTCACTATTATTTACATGCTGATTATTTATGACTACCAAATGAGATCTTCAAACCGGAAGTGCTGTTTCCCCTAGATGGCATCGCTGCCTTTTTGAAAATCTTATTTTTCGATCGGAAGTGACGTCATATCGCGAGGAAACGTCACTTCCGGTTTGAAAATATCATTTTTTCGAACGGAAGTGACGTCACATCTAGGGGAAACGTCACTTCCGACTTAAAAATATCGTTTTTCGACTGGAATCACCGCCATCTAGGGGAAAATGAAACTTTCAAACCTGAAGTGACATTTCCCCCAGATGACGTTACTTCCGGTCGAAAAATGATATTTTCAAGCCGGAAGTGACTTATGTCCGGCTAATCTCCGGTAATATAATTTTCTAGTTTCTAAATTCTATAGTCCATAGCGTGGGCGCAAAGCGCCTGAGCCACAGCAACCTGCTAGTACTATAGATTTTCGTCCCTTCACTTCGACAACAAAGTTAGGACGAAGTGCGTACAGCGTACTGTAGTCTTTTTCCCGCACACTTAATGGTCGTGTCGGGGGCTGCTAATTGATATCTCGACGCAATCAAGTGTTTGGATTATCGCTCGGACCCCAGCACGAAGGTTGGAAGACCGCTCGAGCTGTGTTTACAAAAGCTGTGAACGCAAAGCCTGCTCCTGACACGCCGTAAGCACGCAACGTGCGACGGACCCAGAGAACTACTCGAATTTCATGCAATGCGTACAGTTTGTTTGGGTGGGTTCATGCATCGTAATATGCTGCCGAGATCGCTAGTGCAGGGATGTACATTGAAACTACAGCCGAACGCGAAGTTGTTTGCTGTGCGCTGCGCCGAGTGCTCAGCTAAAGTGGATCGATTACTCGGATGTATATCTATGTTGAGAACTTTTTTATGGTTTTTTTTAGAAGCGTTAGAAACGTCAGTGGAAGATTAAATCACCGAGGGCGAAGATTCACTCCCTACCTCATGCATACATGCTGTGAAAATGAGAGAGCTTCAAGCTGAAAAAATAGCTACCCTCCGAATTGTACATCGTTTTTTGGATCCGATTTTCTCTAGCCTTTTTTTCAACACTAACTTTGTGAATATCATTTGAGGAAGCTCACCGTCTCGTTTCATGTTAACTTGAAGACATTTCGTGAATCTGCAAGCCTGACACTGATTTCTACGTGAAACGTCGACGACGCATCGGCCATTTTCCTTGCAAACGTAGTCGAGATTTCTGCACGTGGAAACAACAAAAGAAACTTCCGTTTAATCTCAGACTATCCGTCGGGGGTCTTAGTTTCACGTCGCTCAAATCTCGATAAGGTGCACGGTGTGCGGTCACTTTTGTGGTCGATAATTGGCTATCATTTACCTCGCATACCTGCGGATCGACCGCTTGAAGAAGCCACGGCAGCCATCGCAACTTGGCACCCCGTAATGCTTCCCCGACGCTTTGTCGCCGCATACCTTGCACAGAGTCTCGCCCCGGCCGCCTTCCTCCATTTTTATCGAGTATCTGCAATAAAACGCAATCGTTTAGATTTTAATTTTTTTATTTTTGTCCGATATTTGATGTTTATCGGTTATTCTATAAAAATTGATAATTACAAGTATCGCGTGAGATCCGTGGAAATTGTGGTGGTTTTTGAAGCTTTACACTTTGAAATACATCGAATTGCCACTTGCCGCGCTAAGAACTTTATCGCTGTGTAATTTTTATCGGTTATTCTATAAAAATTGATAATTACAAGTATCGCGTGAGGTCCGTGGAATTTGTGGTGGTTTTTGGAGCTTTGCACTTTGAAATGCATCGAATTGCAACGTACCGCGCTAAGAACTTTATCGCTGTGTCATTTTTATCGGTTATTCTATAAAAATTGATAATTACAAGTATCGGGTGAGGTCCGTGGAATTTGTGGTGGTTTTTGAAGCTTTACACTTTAAAACGCATCGAATTGCAACGTACCGCGCTAAGAACTTTATCGCTGTGTAATTTTTATCGGTTATTCTATAAAAATTGATAATTACAAGTACCGCGGGAGTTCCGTGGAACTTCCGGTGGTTTTTCAAGCTTTACACTTTGAAATACCACGCATCGCAACCTGCTTCGCTAAGAATTTTATAGATGTTCCATTTTTATTTTTTCAATATATCGTCGACGACGATAAACGGTTGCTGAAAACTTTCCTACACATATATTTAATTCAACCCAAGAAAGAATGCAGCTGGCAGAGTTTTGCTAAAAGTTCGCTAAAGTTTATCCGATGTTGGTTATTACCGTATCGGATTTATAGTTCGCTTTAGCTAAAGATGACTTTAGCTGAAAGCCATCGAGCTTGCATGGCACGACACAGCCAATACGGTAATCGATTGAACTCGTGTTCGTTGCACATTGCTCACACCGAGCATAAACTTCGATCTGGTGTAGCTAGAGCCCTCCTATAGCGTTTGACCTGATAGGCAGAGATACGTATGAAACTTTGGTCTTGTCGATTTAGTGACAATGAAACGACCGTATATATTCCAATGTGACATTTTTTCCGGGATCTTAAAAAATGTAAAATAGAAAAAATCAAGGGATTGGCGCATTTGACATATGGAAGTGTCTAGGTGCAAATTTATTAAAGCAAATTTTGAAAAATATAACAAAGAGCTTTATTATATTTTAGCGTGATTATATTTTTGGCTTTGTTATATTTTATAGCGTGATTGAGACCGACCGTGTGTATATACCCCAAAATACCAAAGTAGCCTTTTTCGGGCTCTTTATAAAAAATTCCGAATGGAAAAAATCTATAAGGAAACATTTTTATGCGATTTGATCCATTATTATCGGCTGCTTCGCGCCTGATCGTGGGTTCGGTTCGGCTTGCTGAACTAATCAAAATTCAGCTTTACCGTCGTACGGCTTACCACTTATTGAATGCCAACCTTTGCCTGCCTTGAAGGAGTGCAAAAGTATATCAATTCCATGCGTGTCTCCAGTTACAAAAAATGAACAATTGCCTATCGGCGACCTATTCCACCCCATCCTTCGGCAATGGCATTCCTAGGTACTCCCCATCCAAGTAGAATTCCATATGCTACAAAAACCAACCAATCTACAGCATATGCGATAAAGTTATATTAATTCCACGCATGTCTCTAGTTGAAAAACTTCAACAATTGCCCATCGGCGACTCATTTACCATTTACCCACTACCTAGATTTATATCTTATTCATTTCAAAATTTCGAACAGAGATAAGTTCGTATTGAAATCAAATATACAGAGTAACTTCCGAAGACTGGGAGACCTTAAGGTAAAATGAAACACACACGACCAATGCCGCGATCTCTCTACCACTTCTGTCTCCGTCACGTGACTTTCACTTCCTTTCAAATGAAAAAGAAAATTGAAGCGTTTTGCTCGATCTCGTACGCACTCTCCATAGCGGCGTACATATTCATATACATATTAATTCCAGGCATGTCTTTAGTTGAAAAACTTCAACAATTGGCCATCGGCGACCCATTTACCATTTACCCACTACCTAGATTTATATCTTCTTCATTTCAAAATTCCGAACAGAGATGAGTTCGTATTGAAATCAAATATACAGAGTAGCGTCCGAAGACTGGAAGACCTTAAGATGAAATGAAACACACACGACCAATGCCGCGATCTCTCTACCACTTCTGTCTGAGTCACGTGACTTTCACTTCCCTTAAGATGAAAAAAAAAAATTGAAGCGTTTTGCTCGATTTCCTACGCACTCTCCATAGTGTCGTACATATTCGTGCATATACATATGTATCCGGCAAAGTGACTTTTACGATGGACGATAGATATATCCTCATCCTCTCCCTCTTTTAGTTCCCCGTGTCTCGCCCACCCTTTTGCGTAGCGCGTGCTCTCGCGGTCGCTGTTCGCGAGCCTCAGGGCGTTCCTGGCCTGCGGAGTCCTTTTCCCCGCTAATAGGAGGCCACCACCACCGGGAACCAGGCCACCTGTAGGTTTCCCAGGCTCAATAATGCAACGTCGACACGGGGTGACGGACCAGCAACCTGAACGGTCTATGCCAGGGCACGATTTCTCGCTCGCGACTCCTATCCTCCTTTCCTCTCCTCTCCTTTCCTCTTCCCGCAACCATTCAGTCCATCTATCTCTATCTGTCTCGTGTGGGGGTGAACAGATCCTTCGCATTGGAGCACCCCTTCTCGCGACGGCTATAACGCGAGTCCGGTAAACCGACGGCGAGACCACCCTCCGTTCGTGACTTCTTCGTCGGACGTATGATAAACCCTCGGCGGTTCAATTCGATCTCACCCGCCCGCCCCTCTCGAGCAATCCTCTCCGTGTCTACCACCCTGGCGGCATTTACTTGTCACAATATTGTTCGATGGCGTCTGCGACGAAACTTTTATGGGGATAAAGAGAGAAGAAAAAAACGAGATGTCGGAATGCAGAGTCGGAAATCATTTTTTGTAACACGTGCACGAAAAGTCCCGCTTTTCGTGCCTGTAAAGTGCGTTCGGAAAAATAACTACAGTGACAGATAAGTCAACGCGAAAAGTATCGAGATTGTTAAAAAAGTGTGCGCAAAAGTAGCTAGAGTGTGAAAAAAGTGTGCGCAAAAGTAGCTAGAGTGTGAAAAAGATGTGCGAAAAAGAAACTAGCGTGTAAAAATAGTATCTACAGTATTTTTCGCGCATCGTCTGCTAGAAAGCGCCACTTTCGACACACTTTACAGGCACGAAAAGCGGGACTTTTCGTGCACGTGTTACAAAAAGTACACGCGTTAAAGTAGGCGAAAATCTTGGGTCTGGTCACTCGAGTAAACGCGACTATACTTTGAATGCAGAGGAATTCGATGAAAGATCAAGAAATTGTTATTAATCATCATCGAGTTATTGAGTTATTGAGAAACTGTTATTACATTTTTATTGAGTTCGGCAAAAATACCCATACATATTTTGGATTTTTTTTTTTCAAGTAGGAGAAGGGTGACAATAACTCGAACTACCGTTTGTTCTCGGCGGGATTTCGGTGAGCCCTAAAAAATGCTGTTCTCGCAGTAAGCCGTGGCTTCTCCGTGTATTCTGCAATAAATCGTGTCCGACATAGCTTCATCAGAAGTGTTTCGTTGCAGTCGGAAAGTCAGAGATTTACCCTCGTTGATATTTGCCAGACAGGTGTATGTATTTACGAGCGAGTGTGAAGAGTCAAGAGGAGACAGAGTGGACAGGCGATGAATGGTGTAGAGGTAGATACGGGCAGCACTGAACTACGGTGCACATACGCTTGTATATTGACCCCCGCGGGGTCGGTCGAGCAAGGGGTCTCGCTCTCGTGTGTGCCGCAGCCCCCGTGTTTAAGTTCCAGCATGCGTTTTTACCGGTGTGCAATTACGCGGAGGGGCGATTTATTTAACTTTATTCCTCCATGTCCGTCTCCGATGTGCGAAGCGTGACCCACGCGACGTCAATCCTACAACATATGTTCCTACGAGAAGGCGAAAGTCGACAAGCTCGAAACGAAAAAAACATTGGGTCCAACCGTGACGGAGGAACGATTTACATGTTTTGCCGTCGTCTTGATCCTTTCCAAATTGCAAATAAATATTCATAAAGTAACGCTAACTTTAATAATAATTCATTTAATTATGTAACAATAATTACTCTAATAAAGCTAATTTTTTATCGTGACTATTTATGTTGTTATTTCGTATATCGACAATTCATGGCAAAAACGGATATTGTGATGGCCCAATATTTCGTATTCTGGTAAAAATGTATATTGTATTATATTGTATTATGTTGTATCGTATTGTATTTGTATTGCGATGGTTCAATATCTCGCATTATGATAAAAATTTATTTTCGAGGTCGAATTTGCATCGATTGCTAAATCATTTTGATCCATCAAATGTCGAATGTAAAATAACATTATCTCGATCGATGCCACTAGTATCTGAAATGCGATTTCTTTTTCAACGTGAAATGTTGTATTTTATTATCTTTCAACGAAAATTGAATCGGAAGAAATCGCCGATACGATCCGGCATGAAGAGCCCAAGCTCCGCACACTGAACATTGTATAGCGTTCACGTAATATTTTAATAATGCAAAGCCATCGATCACTCAGACTTTGACAAAGCTATTCGCACTCGTTGCTCCACGGCGTACCGCAACAACGCGACAACGAAGAGACTCACGCCTAATGTCGTTTCGATGACTTTCCGATAGTTTGGCTCGTGCAAGGTGTCGCGTTAGAGTAGCCCACTGCGGCGAGAAAAGCCGTCGGGTTGTGGAATAAAAAATACACAGCTCCAGACAGGATGCCCCGGTATACCGAGGCATGTTTCTCCTATGTTAATTTTTTTCATCGTCACGTCATGTGCGCTCTTTCGCATAAAAAATGCTGATCGATCTACGGCTGAGGACGAAAGGGTCGAAGATATTTCCTCCGCCTCGAATCCCGATGACTGAACCGCTCGACTCATTCTCTCATTGTGTACTTTTGAGTCTATTTCAATTCATTGTACTCCGTGCAGACGCGTTCATAAATTTACATAATTATTTGAAAAATTTCTCCTATCTAGGGGCGATGAGGTTAATTCGTGTCAGCGTCGCTTTAATTCGAAGAAATTTGAACTGATAATGAAAAATGGGGTTTGATATCTCTTCGTCAAAACCGACCTGAAGGATCAACGCAATCTGCTCAGGAAATAAAAAAGAGCAAGCAAATGTGTGTCTACTGTTCTGGACACGTTATCGTCAAATCCGGTTGTAATCGACGGTGTTCCGGTCGTTACAGCTGTTATTACCGTACGGAGGACATCGCGACGGTAGCCCCGGAAAGAGAGCTGTTGGCTATGATTTGGCTGCTCATTTTAATTTGACTTCGAGGGCCTCCGACTGTCCAAACTACCCGCAGACACGTGCTAGCTTCACACGACAACGGGCAGTGATTGCGTGACTCGGTGACTTCGTTATGCACGCTGCCTCCCGATGTCCCGCTCAGGGTTGCTCCGCTACCACCGCGCGGGGAACGGGTTGCAGACATTAACGTAACGCTAGCCCTAAGCATTTTCGATATTGATGCATGGATAGCCGATTTTTTTATTCTATATTCGTCGGAAAATAAATCAATACGTTTACTACTGCGGTATTCATGGTAAGAATTTATCTATGCAAAAGCTTCGTTGCTGTTAAGCGGATACAATAGTTAAAGCAGATTGAAAATGAAATTATCCATTTGAAACTTTTTTTTTGCAAAAAAAGCAGTGTCCGATGTAAGAATTTATATATATATTTTTTTTTTTTTACAAACGCTTCCTTAGTGTCAAACGGATACGATGGTTAATCCCGATTTAAAAAAAAATTATCCATATGAAACTTTTTAACGCAAAAAAGCAGTATCCGTTGTAAGAATTAATCTATGCAAACGCTTCATTACTGTTAAACTGATACATAAATAGTTAATTCAGTTAAAAAAATTATCCATTTGAAACTTTTCAATGCGAGAAAGATTGTGCATAAAAATTTATATACGATATACGAAGTTTTTATGCTGTAAACCGATAGATTTAATTAAAAATCTTAAGATCTTATTTTTTCAAGGGATCTTAGGATCTCTGGTTCTTAACGATCCTCTTCAGAATTGAACGGCCTATTTTGTAGAAAATATAAATATAATTTGTAACGCGCCAAGTTTCAAATGGAGCATTTTTTATTCTCAGTTTCAGTTAATCCGTTGTACATTGGGGAACAGTTTTGGGGTAGATACTGCGTCGCGACATATGCACCGCAGCCTTTGACATATGCTCGGCACCGACCGTGATATTATAATAATTGGGCGTTATTTGGTACAACCGACAATTACGCGGTATCGCAGCGGAAAAGCGATTTACAGGTGCGTCGATCCAAACGTAACTTTAACGCGGGGCTGGTGTGTCCGACGCGTGTCGACTCCCCACCGAACAGCCTGCAGTCAAATACATACAACTGCAAGCGATACCCCTTTCACGAATCTCTGTTAATGCCACGTAAATATTCGACTTGTTGTTAATACGTTCGTGATTTTAATCCCCTTTAAGGAGAAATATTTAAAGGAACGTCGAAGATAAAAGAATGAAAGGTTGTGAAATGTCGATCGAAAAAATCTATTGAACCTCGCTAGTCTCTCGTTATGTTCATGTTCACCAACCCAAACACTAATACGTTTTAAATTACCGAAATTAAATTTGTTTAAAAATTAAATAAGAAGGGCTGAAGGTCTTCGGTCGATGAACCGTTGGCAATAGCAATATATAATATAAATCATCGTTAAAATGTATCAGCATCCGTAACATGTAAAACATTGTCACTACATGGACTACTACTTAAACAAGCAAATAGCGGAGATATTGATTTTCGCCATTTTCTTCTTAAGGGGGCGATAAATTTTGCCGGGATTTAAAAAATGAATTTTCATGAATTTTTCATGCCGAAGCAGTAAGACCTATTGAAAAGTCCGTTTGCATAGACATTTATTGATATTTTTTATGCTTACATACATTTTCATAACACATTTTTATTTATGCTTTTAAAAAATATCAATGAAAAAAATAGAAAATCACAAGATGGCGCCACGATAACGAATTTTTTTTCTTGAAGAAGCTGCCAAATTGAAAAAAATCGTCGTCGTGGCGCCATTTTGTGATTTTTTTTTTTTTTAATGCGATCCAGCTGTTGGCTACAAAGAGTTATCTGTCAAACCAGAATGTACCTCGATTTTTTCGTTTCAGATCAGTCAAACTGACGCAATCGTGGGTACCGATGAAAATGCTGTCGCCTGCGGTCCAGCGAGCCAAGCGAATACGACTCAACGAAATGTCATATAAAAATTTGTATAAGCATAAAAAATATGAAGAAATATGTACGCAAAAGGATTTTTGAATAGGTACTGTTTCGGCTCGAAAAATTAATGAGCATTATTTTTTTTTATCCCAGTAAAACCGATCTCCCACCTTAAATTTGTTACCAAGCAGAATCGCCCGCAGAAATGTGCATTGACTTTTTTACCCAAAGCCGAAGGACGCAATGTTTCCGAAACTCACCACGAACCTCCGAATGGGTCAAATATTCGCTAAATAAAAGAACTGATTATTTAAAAAAAAAAAAAATAACAAATAAAAATGAATAATGCGAAGAATTGAACCGCACGATAAATTCCGAAAACGCACTTACAAAATTCTCACAGCGGTCGCGTTAAAAAAATGAATTCGATCACTTACCCCACCCGTGAATGCTAAGACGATCTGGTATCGAGAACACTCAGGTGTCGTCTGTCGTGAAAATTTTAATTAAACAAATTATTCACAACTTAAAGTCCATCTATCTAGAGATGTAATGTATAAAGTCTCTCCATAAAGCTCTTGATTAGCATAGACAAAAAACAAACGAAAAAAATCCCGAACAATGTCGGGCGTTGTATTAAAAGCTCGTTAACCGATGTGTGTCTCGACAGATCGCGCACTGACCGCTTCGCGAAACGGGTCACCAGTTGACAGTTGACAGGAACAACTACCGATTAACAATCGAGCACCGGACGATCGGGTTGCGCGAGCTCGATTGATCGAGCGACTCTCGAGGTCTTGCGTTGTGATCTATGGTTCGTAATTTTTGGCTTCATCCGCGAGAGGCTCGCGGACGTAGTCGGTCGCCCCCAGGGGGGGTGATCCATTCGTGATCCTCGAGCTAAGGGTTGCCTTAAGGCCACGCCTTTACCCTGCGCGTAGTCGGGAGCTTTCGGTGAATTTTCCCTCACTATTGGTCGATGGGCGGCGCTTGGAAAAAACCCTTGCGGCGAGCTTGCAATTGGTGATCGGGCGCGAGCTCACTCATCCTCACCGATATCGATAGGGGTTGCGCGACTCGTAAGTGCTTCGGGCAGGCTAAAAAGCCGAGAGAAAAAAGCAGAGGGGGGAAGTTAGACATAACTTCGCGAAGCCCGGAAAGTCAACTCGATATCTTCGATGTTCGAGTGTAGCGCTCGAAATTTCAGTGCGTAGCTGACAGAATCTTAAGGGTATAAAAAAAAATTGCGTCTAAAATGAATTCTAATTTTCCATGAAATTCAAAAAATTCAAAATTACACAATATTTGAACGATTCGATCGATTCTCTACAAATTTAATAGGGATCATCGGGCGATTATAATCCATCCGTGCACAGCTTTGTGCCCCGATAGTTAAATCATTATAAGAGCTAAATGGCGGAAAAAAAAACTAATATTTTTTAATGAAATTTTAAAGAAACATTGACGATTAGCCAAACTTCCTGTCTGTGAAATTTTTCGCACTTGAGTCACGCATACACCCGGACCATTTTCTAAATATGATTTTTCGATGTTTTCGAACATTCTGAACACGTTTTCATAAAAAACTCAAACATTTTTTTAATTTACCAAAGCAAAGTTACCTCTATGAGGAAGCAAAAACATTTCATTGTTTTCAGTACATTTTTTCTCAGTGTATATTCGCAAAATCTGAAACATACATTTTTGGCACGGAACGAAAATAGTGCAAAAAAAATGAATTATGAGTATCGCAATAATTTGGCCAATAATTTGAGAATGTTTATTGGCACAAGATATTAAATTTTGCTGTCGGTTGCTTTCGCGATCAGCTTGCAATATTGAAGTAGCTATTTTTTCCCTCAATGTATTTCACACTCGTGGAGATCGTTCGTAAAACGTAGGAACACTCGCGCGAGCAAAACCCGATCGATCGTTACGTTCATCGAGATTAACCCTGCCGATAAATAATGAGCGACCACCCACGATTATTGAGTTACATGGCGTGACGCAAGGGTCACGAAGTGTATACATATCGAATCTATACGTGAACCGGTCGAAGTACATAGCTCGAACTCGTCGAGTGTGACATCGACTGCTAAAAGACAAAAGGACGTATCTCACGTGCTAAAACATACAGGTTACGCCCTCTTGTTTCTTAACGGTCGATATATATCCATTGACGCTGGATATTTCCGAGAAAATTGTCGGAAATGACCGCTCACTTGTAAAAAGCATGTCTCTTTACGTATCGCTATAAACGTGTCTTTCCTCGTAAAAATGTTGCAAAGTTCTGTGTAACAGGGAATCGGAAAATGTACAGGAGCAAAAAGTAACATCTGTGTGGTTCGCACGACACAAACGAAGGACATTTTACCTTGTACGCTCGCCTAGGACAACCAGTTGGAATATTCATTGTCAACTGACGCAAAGAATTCATATTGCTTGTATCGTGATCAGTCATTTTTTTTTACTCCCGACAGCACTCCGGGGAAAAGACGGCAGTTACGCGTTTCACTACTATTACCGACTTTGGCGTCTTTTCGAAGACGCCAAGTGTTGGAGCCACGTTATTTTGCCGAAACTTCAATCGGACGAATCGTCGTACGGACGAGAATCGTGGGTCCGAATGCACGTCATCCGAATCGTCAAAATGCCGAAATTATATTCTTCTGAATTGTCAAATTTCCAAAACTTTATTTATCCGAATCGTCAAAATGCCGAAATCATATTTTTCTGAATTGTCTAATTTCCAAAACTTTATTTATCCGGATCTTCATTTCAGCGAATGTTATTTCTTCACATTGTTAATTAACCGAACGTAATTATTGCAAATAATAATTTCACCGATCTTCATTTCTCGGAACATCAAGTCGGCGACTTGACCTTCGGAGGTTTAACGATTCGGGGAAATGAAGTTCGGTGAAATTATTTGAGACAAAAATGACGAGTCGGAGGAATAACGTTCGGCCAAAAGCTATCTCCAAAGAGTAACGTTCACTTCAGTGAAGATGAGGAATAATGAAGTTTCGGAAGTTTGACGATACGGCAGAAGTAGGCTCGGATCCATTGGATTTTCGGCCATATGACGATTCGACCGATTGAAGTTTCGGTAAAAATAATGTGGCTCCACTTCAGGGCATGCATGGTTACTGATGCGGTTATTTTTTCGGGTGCTCAAACAAAAAAACGAAGCACAGGCAATGTGCGCTCTTCATGCGCGTGCGCAGAATTTGATGTATGTCTATTTTTGCGGTTATTTTAATAACGGTACAAAAAGTAACCTGAAATTAGCGTAATTTTTTCGGTTATTTTTGCGGTTGCTGAAGCTGCTGGGGTATCCATTGACACTGAATATTTCCGAGAAAATTGTCGGAAAGGACTGCTCAATTGTAAAAGGTCTCTTTATGTCTCTTTATGTATCGCCATAAACGTGTCTTTCCTCGCGCAAATGTTGCAAATTACTATGTAACAGGGAATCGCAAAACGTAGAGAAGCATAAAGTAACATATGTGTAGTTCGCACGATTCAAACGAAGGACATTTTTTATTACCTTGAACGCTCACGTCGGACAAACCAGTTGGAATATTGATTGTTAACTGACGTAAAGAATTACTATCACTTATAAGTGATACGATACGATATCAGTTATGCGTTTCGCTGCGATGACCGACCTTGGCTTCTTCTCGAAGACGTCGGTGTTTGTCGAAACGACAAAATATTTTCTAACCAAATTTGGCATATTGATTCTCTGTATAATGGATTTATATTTATGACCAAACAAATTAAGCTAAGGTGTAAACACACCTAAATAAATCATTGTCGAATAAACAAGTTGATAATTCACGGTGTCATATCGATGAGCCAATGAGATGAGAACGCCAAGATAACTTTTACCTGCACGATGATTTCTGTCGTCCCCTACAAAAATGTTATGCCCCGTGTGCCATACCATAGTCCGTTGAACCCGTTCAACGTGTAGTATAACCCCAAACAATTCTACAGTTCGGAATTCAAACAGTCACCCTTGCACGCAATGTCCTCAAAACGGAAGTATTACTGGACAAACAACATCACGACTAAACTGCATAATGTCACAGAAAGTGTCTGGCAAAAACCACCCGATCTGGAGAAGTGAAAGAACAATGTACCCTGACAAGACTGAAGATAGAACAATCAAATTTCACACACAAACATCTATTTGATCATACTTCGATACCAACATGCGCTGCAACATTCCCACTTCAATCAGAGACATACTAATCACCTGCCTGATAAATCAAGACCTACATAAACTTTTGAAAATACCATCAACACTTAAAGAAAGTTTAAATAGTGAAAAAATGATAAGAAAAGAGTTGAAATACTGTCAAAAATCAACATAAACTATAAACAAACAATGTCCTACGTTAATGAACTATTACAAATTACATATTACATCTATGTATGTAGTCGCTAACGACCTCCGTTGCTGATGCGACTTTAAATAAATGGAAAAAAATTTATAGTTTTATAGCTCTAAGTCGATCGCTGTAGTGTAACGTCATATTCGTAAAGTGATATGCGTCAGCGATATAATTTTCTAAATGTTGTTTCTCTCAGATACCATTTTTTTTAGTGTTGTCTTTCTCTGATAAGATTTCCCATGTGTCATTTCTCTCCGATGCAACTTTCTGAATCTCTCCGATACAATGTTCTATGTGCCGTTGCTCTCCGACACAATTTTCTGTTTGTCTTTTCATACCAAGCTGTACCTACTTATCGTTGATATTTCAATTTTTCGACATTTTTCTTCTTTTTTTTTATTTTCCTTTTGCTATTGTGGAAAAACCGTGAGATCCGCGTTCTAAAGGATTTGAAGATAGATCCAATGGAGTTCTTATAGAAAATTCCCCTCGACGGTACGCCGGGAGCAGAGAATCGCACTGAAGCTCACACAGCGGTCGGGCTAATGGGTCGGAGACGCTATTTTGTTAAACAAGGAAACCTTTTATCCCCCGGTAACACCCTCCTGCGAGACACTCGAGTGCAGAAGCGCGGCACTCAACCCCGAAGGAGAAAAAGATTTTCACGCTCAGACGCGATGGAGTGTTTCGATGCAACAAACCCTCCCGTCCGAACGGTATATCGCAAAGTGGCAATCGCAATGTCGATACCATAAGGTCTTCGTGACGTATATTGAATATCTCGAGGGATATATCAATTAAACCTATAACATCGAACATCTTAGTAATTAAAAGAAAATTTGTCACAGGAAGACGTAAAAAAAAAATGAAATTAAAAAATTTTATTAACAGTTTTGTTATCTCAATAAATGAGGAATTCTGTCAATTCCGTGTGAATTGCGAACACGGTGATAACTGCGTGTAATCAAAATATCGCATTACACACGGCGTTAATACCACTGTTCAACAGTCGGCTAATTTTTCATGATTTCTGTTTAATCATCGGGACATCAATTTGTTTATTAAAAGTGTCGGCAGTTCAAAATTTAGAAAATTTGAATATCCGCAATTACATGTAACGATAAAATGAAACTCATATTTCTTTGGCTTAAATAAAACAAATAATGAAACGTTTAGTACAGAAGTTTGGGTGGTCTTGACAAATTTAACGACTGAGAGAACATCTTCCTTCTGAAAAATTCGATGACAAAACGTCTTACGTAGTCTCATTGAATGTAGTCCGATGATTTTCGAGAATAAAGTGATCCTTGAAGCGAGCCGACGACACGACTTGGTTTTATTGTCAGCGCGAATCGTCGACCACGGTGACAAGCCGCCCAACTGTCTCGTTTCTCACGATTCGCTCCCTCTACTCAGAGTTCCTACGTTCTCGCGGATTCTTACACTTCGCTCGGATCTTTTCACGCTTTGACGGGAGGACCGAATCGATATAGCCGCGGGTGATATAATGCCTCTCGGGTTTGGCTCTTCGAAATCGGATGCCTTTCCGGGCAGATATTATCGCAAGGTACATACCTTCACCGAAAAGAACTACTGGGGGTTCAGCAGCTACTCCTTGCATAGCAGTAGTCACTACCTCTCAGTAGTTACTCGTCAGCAGTTCCTAGTTCTCAGTAGTTACTCGTCAGCAGTTCCTACTTCTCAATAGCTACTCCTCACCAGTTCCTACTTCTCAGTAGTTACTCCACAGCAGTAGTAATTCGTCAGTAGTTACTACTTCTCAGTAGTAATTCGTCAGTAGTTACTACTTCTCAGTAGTAACTCTTCAGCAGTTACTCCACAGCAGTTCCTGCTTCTCAGTAGTTACTCCTCAGCAGTTCCTACTTCTCAGTAGTTACTCCTCAGCAGTTCCTACTTCTTAGTAGTTACTCCTCAGCAGTTCCTACTTTCTTAGTAGTAATTCGTCAGTAGTTACTACTTCTCAGTAGTTAGTCCTCAGCAGTTACTACTTCTCAGTAGTAACTCTTCAGCAGTTACTACTTCTCAGTAGTTACTCCTCAGCAGTTCCTACTTCTCAGTAGTTACTCCTCAGCAGTTCTTACTTCTCAGTAGTTACTCCTCAGCAGTTACTACTTCTCAGTAGTTACTTCTCAGTAATCACTCCTCAGCAGTTACTACTTCTCAGCAGTTAGTAGTTATTACTGACGACTTTTATTCCCTTAGTTTCGGTTTCGGAACGATCTAATTACGGAATCCACTTCTTTTTGGTTTTTATTTAAGAGGACCAATTACGTTTCGACCCTGGTCTTGGATCTCTTCAGACGGATGTTTATTTTGTCTGTTGCCATCAAACATAGCGTAACAAACAACTGCCTGTTTTCTGTTTGGGTGACTCAACAATAAATAATTTCAATGTAAAATTAACTTTTAATAAAAAAAATGGACTATGCCAATTGAGCAATCAAAGTTATTTTGATCACATGCGCAAAAAATATGTGGTTCCGGCCGGGATCGAACTGGCGACCTTCTGCGTGTAAAGCAGACGTGATAACCGCTACACTACGGAACCGACGTGACATCTAGCCCTCAACATATGCTACTGGACTGAAAGCCTACAATTCTAAAAAGTCACCTCCGGCTTGAAAATCTAAATTTTTGGCCGGAAGTACATAAGGGACAACGTCACTTCCGATTTGAAAATCTCAGTTTTTCCGATAAAAAATGAATATCTTTAAAGCGGGCGTGACGTTTCCCACTATAACGTCAATTGCGATCGAAAAATAAGTTTTCAGTTTAATGTAAAAGGTTGAAGAAACCATACATGGAAATACACACACTGTATCTGATACGCTACCGCCCATTTCGGTTCCGATGTAAACTCGGTAGATGTTACCTCAATCAGCTCGATGCGGAACCCTATTTTACCTACGCCAGTTAGTGTCAATTACGCTCGTTGACCGGCACAGTTCTCTCAGTGGCCAGGTCGAGCGCCCTCTATTCCTGCGGCTCTCGGCCAAATTGAAAAAAAGGAGCGGAAGAATGTCAATTACGCCGATGCGGAAGCACGTGGGTTCATCCAAAACATCACTTACGTTGATACAATATTCCGAATGATAATTAATTCGACGTTTATCCGATGACAATGGGTGGTCGAAAAGATAAGAAAGTGAAAATTTACAAAAAGAAGAAAAATATACCCGAGGAAAAGATAATCGGTGAGCTTCGAGCGCGCTATGAAGATGTGAGTTAAAACGTTCGATGCTTAACCTGTAATTATTAAAAAAACCGAATCGTTATCGACACTCGTGGGTAAATCTTTGTATACAATTTTATTTTTTGTATAGATCGACGAGGCTAAGATAAACAAATTCGCCGATCTGCCGTTGTCGCCGAAAACTCAAAAAGGTCTGAGAGACAATGACTTCGTAGAGCCAACGGATATTCAGAAACAGAGCATCGGCCTGGCTTTACGTGGAAATGATATTTTGGGCGCCGCCAAAACCGGTAGCGGAAAAACATTGGCCTTTCTCATACCGGTAATTGTTTGCCGATAATTGTCACCTAACAATTACGAGCGCAATGTTGTCTTGGGCATCTTCTTGAAGACCTAACATTTTTTTAAATTGCAGGTACTGGAGATTTTGTATTGCAAAAGATGGACACGATTGGACGGCGTCGGAGCTCTCATTATCACACCGACGAGAGAACTCGCTTATCAGATATACGAAACATTGAGAAAAATTGGCTGTCATCACGAAATCTCAGCGGGATTGATCATTGGTGGCAAAGATTTGCAATTCGAAAAAAAACGCATGGATCAATGCAACATCGTAATCTGCACGCCAGGTCGACTTCTTCAGCATATGGATGAAAATCCTCTGTTCGACTGTGTAACCATGCAGGTACAAGCATATTTTGTAATTAAAGTATAAAAAACCGTGCAGGTACAAACATATTTAGTAGTTAAAATATTAAAAAAACCATGCAGGTACAAACATATTTAGTAGTTAAACTATTAAAAAACCCATGCAGGTACAAACATATTTTGTAACCATTTTGTAATTAAAAGAAGATATATTAAGAAGCTCTACTTCAAAAGAACCTTTTCACACTATGAGTTTCAATGCTCTTGCATGCTATGCAAACGTCATTGGCTTAAAGCAAAAATGACTAACAAAAATTTGCATTGTTCAGAATCTGAATCGCAATTCTTTGATTGTTTGACGGGGTTTTGACAATTTTAATACACCTGTAATTTTGTTGCTATTAATTTCCCCCCTCATATTAAAATTTCCATTGCAGGTACTGGTTCTGGACGAGGCCGATAGATGCCTGGACATGGGTTTTGAAACAACTATGAATGCGATTATCGAGAATCTGCCGCCGGAAAGACAGACCCTTTTGTTTTCTGCGACACAAACGAAGTATGCATTCATTAACTCGGCAATCTACTCAATAAGACTGGAAATCATCTATTAAAAAAAAATCTCAACGATAACTACTTTCAGATCGGTTCGAGATCTAGCTAGGCTGAGTTTGAAGAATCCTATGTACGTATCGGTACACGAACATGCCGAGCACACGACACCCGAAGGCCTTCAGCAGAGTTACGTTATTTGTAATCTTGAGGATAAAATGGGAATGTTGTGGTCCTTCATCAGGCATCATCTCAAACAGAAAGTCATCGTATTTTTTTCAAGCTGCAAGCAGGTAAAAATATCGAAAAAAAATAAGCATCTTCTTCAATAATTTATCATTGTAAATCACGACTTATCGTAACTTCTATCCAGGTGAAATACACGTACGAAGTTCTCTGCCGAATGCGACCGGGCATAAGTCTCTCGGCGCTCTACGGCAAGCTACATCAATTGAAACGCATGAGCATTTACGAGAACTTCTGCAAGAAGCAACACGCTGTACTATTCGCGACGGACATCGCTGCCCGTGGATTGGACTTTCCGGCCGTTAATTGGGTCGTTCAGATGGATTGTCCCGAAGATACGAACGCTTATATCCATAGAGCCGGACGAACAGCCAGATTTCAGCGGGGCGGTGAATCGCTGCTGGTTCTGTTGCCCAGCGAGGAGCTCATGGTCGAGAGACTGCGCGAACGAAAGATTCCAATTTCTATGATCAAGTAAGTCGATATTTCGAAATGTTCTTTTGACGCTCCTCGCTCATGCTCTCTGAAATACATTCTGTTCTCATTTGTTTTCTTTATTTCTCGATTCTTTTCACTCTTGTTCTCTATACTCAACTTTGTTCGCTATTCTACTCTATTTTGTTTTTCTTCGATTTTTCAGAATAAATCCAAACAAGCTCAACTCCCCACATCGCAAACTCGAAGCTCTGCTGGCACGAGACGTTGCGCTCAAAGAATCAGCGCAGCGAGCTTTCGTCGCGTACGTAAAATCGGTATTTCTTATGAAGGACAAAGAAATTTTCAACGTTCACGCGTTAGATACCGACTCGTACGCCAGGTATGCAGCAACATTTTCCCTCTACTTCAGCATTTAGAAATTGTATAAATGTTTTTCGGTCGCTGCGATAACGATTGATTTTTACGATCTCTGATTAAACCCTCTTTAGATCGCTCGGCCTGGCTATACCACCGCGCATACGTTTTTTGCAACGAATGCAGAAAGACTCATCAAAGGACAACGATAAGAGTACGAAGCACGAAAAGTCTCGATCTTCAAAAACGAGTGACGAACTAGCCGCGAAGATGTTGAAAAGTAAAAAATCGAGCGACGACGAATCCGGCGTTAATTCGGCATCCGAAGATTCGAATTCCGAAGAAGAAAAAGAACGCGTCGAGGTAGAGTCGAACGAGCGTAAACACGACATCGACAACGCTCTGTTTGCAAATGGTAAATTTTGCCGTCTGTCTATTTCCATCATTTTCACTTCAGGAAAGTGATGTTAAACGATTTTTCTGAAATAACGAAATGGCATTAAAAACTTTAATTCTTTAGACGACAGCGACGACGAGGATGATATTTTGACCGTTAAGAGAAAGAACGTCCAGATTGAGGACGAACTACCGGACGATTTTGACGACGAAGTTGGAGTGGGTTCGAAAAATAAAAAAGCCGTTACCAAAGCAGCAATGGCGAAAAAAATTCTGAGAAAGAAAATAGTTCCTAACAAGAAAACGACATTCGACGAGGATGGCCAAGTGAGTGTCGCAAATATATTTATTTATATATTTACTTATTTATTACTTAAATATACATTACTAATTTTATTTCTTGTTTTTAGGAACTGGTAGATTCGGCCAAGTCAAAAGTTTCGGAACTCGCCAAGCAGTACGAGAACGACGAGTCATCGGGAATCAACATCGAAATCGCTAAACAGATTTTGCGCGAGGAGGATCGCTTCGATAAGAAACGTTTCCAGGCAAAGATAAAGGAAAAGCACAGAGAGGAAAAACGAAAACTGAAAGCTAGCAAAAAGGTGGCACAAAGTGACGAGGAGGACGACGGGGACGAGGAAGATCGCGGAGTCCAGTTGGCTGATTACGTCAGCGAGAGCGAAGCGGAAGAACCGGATTTATCGTGGCTCCCGGATCCGGACAAAATTTACGGACCGAAAAAAGATTCCGAAGATGAAAGATCGGCAGAGGATTCGGAGGAAGACGAAGAAGCAGAAGAAGATCAAGTTCACAGGTGAACCTTCGATTATAATTGATATTCGATAGCGACTTCTGTCGTTATAATTATTTCTAATTCGTTTTAATTACAGACCATCAAAAAGAAAACTAGTGACGCAAGAAGAATTCAAGAAATCGAAAAAGAAACAAAAGATCGACAAGATCAAGGAGAGCAGCGATTTGCAAGCTACCGAGGAATTGGCGCTGCAACTTCTGCGAAATTAATTAGGTTTCTCAATTATCGATTCATAGATGTACAGTGATCATTTTAAATAACACAGTGCATTCTTTTGCGTAATAAACTCTATGTGAAAAGTTTAATGTTTATAGAATTTTTATCGGGCCATCCAACAGTGAGCCGACAGGAAGACGTTCAGCTCGATTTCAGATCAAGTATCTTTCGGGGAACAGTTTGAAATTGAATATCTGTCCGAGAATGTTTTATCGATCCGTCTTCTATTTTCTTTTCTGCTATCGTGGCCGTCTAATGTCTCATGGCGCTTCGAGCAGAGCGGGAACGTCCCGCCGGAACGTAAATTCATCCAGTGTTACGTCAGCAACAATCGATGGACTCACACACGGGCCCACACATCAGCAATGATCATATGTGTTAGTTTTTAGCTAGGTATAGCTGTGCCACGTTCGCGATTGGTGTCGAGCTCGTAGCCGCACACTGTCAGACTTACGGATAGCTCGATGCACACATTCGTGGCTCCTTCCCATTCTTGTTTCGTCCGAGCCGCGTGTTGCATGCTACGCTCATCGCTCCATCGTGCCTGAAGTTTTTTTTTCCAAATCGACATCAAGGTACTTCTATCCCAAATTTAATCATAATTTTATTTTTGTTATTTAAAAACATTGATTTTTCATAAATTATCTTCGTTGACTTTGTGTATTGTTGGCAAACAGAAATACTTTTAGTTTTTTCTTCAATTCACACGGAATTCGCTAATTCTTACAGTATGGATATTTCGGTATCGCAAATTTCTTGCGTTCGAGTATTTCTTCCGCGTTACTTTTTGTATTTTGAATAATATGCCGAGCCCGTACTTTCTTTAACAATGTTCAAAACAGCTCTTCAAGCGTAACGTCAACAATAACAAAACGCGATGTGCGGAATATGGGCAATTTTCGGAGTCGAGGGAGACTCGATCACATGTGTCTGCAACGAATTCAACAAAATAGCACACAGAGGACCGGACGCCTTGAGAATCGAGTATGATCATCGTATCAAGGTGTGTATAAACTTGCAATTGTTTTTTCCTCCATATTTTCATTATAAAACCTACGATCGTCATTTTTCTTTTTAATTCATTTCCATTATATTCTTCAACAGGACGGAATTTTGGGATTTCATCGACTGGCAATTGTCGATGGGTTTTGCGGCATGCAGCCTATGAGACTGTGCAAATATCCCAACTTGTTTTTGCTCTGCAATGGAGAAATTTATAATTTCAAAGAGGTAAATATTTGAATTTTAATTATTGTTTCTCACGATTTCTTTGTCAATCCATTTTGAAAAAATCCCGGGCCGCATAAAAAAATTAGTTATCAAAAAGTGATCTCAATGGATTTCATATGTACGTCTGGATGGTATCCGAAAATTACTACCCATCCAAAAAGTTAACTTTTGAAAGTAGCATAGCTTATAGTTACCATCCGGACGGACATGTGTAGACGATTTAGATCACTTTTCTCATACCAGATGTCTTTGTGCTACCTGAGATATATTCGTTTTAATTCACCTTTTTTTCACAGTCTCCATGAGAAGTAAATTCCATTTGGATCTAATCTTGTTCACATTTTAATTTCAACAGCAAAAGAAAGAGCACGATTTCGACTTTGCAACGAAATGTGATGTCGAAATAATATCACATTTGTATGAAAATGGAGGAGCCGAGAACGTCGCTTCAAACTTGGACGGAGTATTCGCGTTTTGTCTTCTGGACGTCGGAAGAAGAAGGATTCTGATCGGTAGGGATCCTTACGGAGTCAGGCCGTTGTTCAGATTACGCGGCGAGAATGGAGAATTGAGCGTCTGCTCGGAAAGCAAGGTTTATCTTCTTATCTCTTGCGAGAAATTTAGACTTTTTCTTCTCTGTTTCCGTATGGGATTTCATTCTCTGAATCGAATCGTGATAAATTGTTGATTTTTCATTTAATATAATTTTTTTCAGGCGCTTATAGGAATTACTAAGCAATTCCCCGGCGTGTGGAATCTCGAGCCTTTCCCCCCAGGCCACGTCGAAGAATACCAGATATCTCTCGATGGAAAGACAAAGCTTGTGAAGACTGTGTGTTATCACAAACCAGGAGACAAGCCGTCTTTTCGAGTCGCAATTCCATGGAACGGTGAGCTCAAAAACTACGATGGTTACTTTTTTTTAAATTTTTTCATTTGTTCATGAATTCGTTCATCCTCTTTTCAGCTTTGTCCAAGAGCGATGTACACGCCAACATCAGAAAATTATTATCAACTGCTGTGCAAAAGCGTCTGATGGCCGAGAGACAGATAGGTTGTCTGCTGTCCGGAGGATTGGATTCCAGTCTTATTTCGGCACTGCTCGTAAAACTCGCCAAATCGGAAAACTTGCCATACAAGATTCAGAGCTTCGCGATCGGTATGGGCGACAGTCCCGACATAGTTGCCGCCAGACAGGTTCGCGATTAATTTTTCAATCCCTCACGGTTGACAAGCGTAACGGCGTAACGTGAAAATCGTGATAACAAATTTTAATACGATTGCCTCGGTGTTGAAGGTCGCCGACTTTATTGGAACCGAGCACCACGAAATTATTTTCACTGCCAAAGACGTCGCCGAGGTATTGGACGATGTTATATATTCTCTGGAAACTTTTGACATAACAACGATCCGAGCTTCGATAGGGTACGTCTGAAATTTGTTTGCTGTCCCACTGTACAGATTGGATCAGAGATCAGCAGTACTTAAAGTACCGGGTAATTGTTTGGTACTTGAAGTACAAAAGTACTTTTTTACTATTTCAAGCATCAAGTACCAAGTAATGATAGTTTTAATGGATTTTTTAATGAAAAAGTGAATCATAAATTAAAAATTGCGTCAAAACGACGAATTTTCTGTTTTACAATGAGGAATCCATGCACAATTTTTTAAAGCCTATTATAGCTTAACGCTATGAACCTAATTGCGAAAAGTGCTTGAGAAATACTTCAAGTACTTGTGATATTTTGTACTTTGTACTTGAAGTATTTTTTGGTACTTTGCCCAGCTCTGAATTGGATGTATTGGTAAACGATAAATGTTCATCTATCATCTACAGAATGTACCTCATTGCCCGTTACATCAAACGCAACACGGAGACGACGGTACTATTCAGCGGCGAGGGTGCCGACGAGCTGGCGCAAGGTTACATATACTTCAGAGATGCGCCCAGCTCGAAGGACGCACACGAGGAATCTCTCAGACTATTGAAAGACATCTATCTGTACGACGGCTTGAGAGCCGATCGAACTACGAGCGCTCACAGCCTGGAGCTCAGGGTTCCCTTCCTCGATCTCCAGTTTACCAGTTACTATTTGTCCCTGGATCCAGAGTCGCGACAGCCGCAGGGTAAGTTGGTGAACCGTCTACAATATCAACACTTTTCTCAAGCACGCACAATATTTGTTTATTTATTGACCAATCTCTCCTTAACCAATTATCAAAATATAAATGTATCAATGAGTCTTATTAACTACCTTCATATTTCTATTTAAATTAAAAAAAAAACTAAGAGATTATGACTGTACTACAATCTCCATTTAAGTTAGCTCTGATATTATTGAATTTTACGCTTGCTAATCATACGCAGATATAATCTCTCGTGCTCGATTCTGGAAGACGCTCATCCAGTGAACCCTATAAAATTCTATATTAAAACCATATTAAAAAAAAAGCCACAATCGATTTTCTGTTCAGAATAAACATGGACAGTCTGCGTTAAAATATTGCTATATTTTTGTAATATAATTTTTATCGTGAGAATCATTTTTTTACGCAGACGGTGTGGAGAAGCATCTGTTGAGATCGGCCTTCGACGATACCAATTTGCTTCCGAAAAACATTCTCTGGAGGCACAAGGAGGCGTTCAGCGACGGTGTTGCTTCGATTAAGAAATCGTTGTTCCAAATTATTCAAGACATCGTCGAAGATCGCGTGCAGGACGAGGAACTGGAGAAAGCTGATGTGAAGTATCCTCACTGCACTCCGAAAACCAAAGAGGCTTATTATTACAGGTGAAGGATAAACACACGTGTTTTAAATGTATTCATGTACTCTTTACATAACGTTATTGAAAATATATTTGTTTTCCTTTTTAATGTGCTCAGGGAAACATTCGAGAAGCACTACGCAGGACAAGCCGAAAGCTTCACGCCGTATTATTGGATGCCACGTTGGGTCAAGGGCATTACCGATCCGTCGGCAAGATTCATAAAGCATTACGCGTCCGAGGAAAAAACCAAAAACGGCAAACTCGAGCATGCGTGATGGCCCAACTTTTCGTCGATTATTACATAATCTGACTGATAATACAAAATGAAACGACAAAAACACATGTGGACAAGGAATGTACAACGCTGGCGTTACACCAAATTAAAATTACCTTATTGTAAAACACGTTTGAAGATCCTCTTGACAATTCGATAAATAAAATAGAATAAACTTTTCTTCAAAAAATATACCGCATTTATTGTTTTAAGTACTTTGTTTCATTCGATCTTATTTCAAGGCAATCGCCAAAGATTTCGTAGATTCCATCGAATTTCATCGAAAAAATATCGGTTATAAAAATGCCCGATAAACTTTTTTTGTTAGTCGTCGTTACTATATTTAATTCATTTGTCCACGCTGATCACGAATCTACCACTTATTTTATGCATGGATGAATATTTAATACGGAAAATCGCGTCTAAAATAAAGTTCTAGTTTTTCATGAAATTTAAAAAATTCGAAATTACATAAAATTTAATCATGTGGCGATCATAAAAATGATGAAATTTGATCAGCTGACGATTATATTCCATCTGTGTACACATTTTTTTTTCACCAAAACAAAGCTTTCTATGTGAGGAAGCAAAAATAGTTCAAGTCCCGTGAAAGGAGTAATGAGATCTCGAGTTTCTCAGAGGTTCGAAAAACGTTGGGTTAATTAAGTAACTTGATTATAAAATCTTTGTCAATAATTGATAATGTTTTTTTACGAAACGATAAGAGAATGATAAAAAAATGAAGTGTACCCCTGGTGGGACTCGAACCCACAATCCCCGGTTTAGGAGACCGATGCCTTATCCATTAGGCCACAGGGGCGATTGAGTACCGTCACGACTTCATCGAAGAGCTTCCCGCTAAGTTCTTAATCTCTAATTTACACCTCTCTCTACGTCGAAATTACAATAAAATCTCAAATTAAACTATTGATAAGCAGTTCGTTGTGTTTCTAACGACAGGTAATTCGAAATCTCGAACATTCTATCGAACAGCTGTTTCGGCATGGAATTCGAAAATGGCGATCATCTCACCTACTGTCAACTAACCTTGTGATTTTTTTTTTCGTGCTAAGTATCGGAGGTTTCGAAATTGTAATGCTCGTCGACGTTTTACGATAAATATTTTTTCATAAGAAAAGGAGGGATCGCCATCCTTTTTCAATGTGAGCCACCATTTTCGTACAATTATTGTGAACAGAATTTTTGGAAAAATATATGTATATATATATTTTTTTGTGTTGAGAAATGTTTGGTAAATATTTTTTGTTTGTTTCACAGATGATTTCTATGAGGTACGCTTCATTCATATCGGGCATAGCCATAGCCTCTCTCACGTGGGCCTTCAGTTTGTACCTCTACTCGAAACTGTCGCAGAATGCGAGCACCGTTAACCCGACAGTCTTTGTATCCGATGTTTCCCAAAAGCTGAAAGAATCGGTCTTCGATCAGAGGACAAATCGAGAACACGAAGCCATGCTGCGAAACAATGAGATTTATGGTTACAAAAAGAACGAAGCTGGCGGCAAGGATCCGTACAATCTGAAGGGCATGAAGAATTTTAAGAACAGCGATAGGCTTATCAAACATTTACAGGCTGTGACCATCAGACCAGCGGTCACTCTTGGATACGGTACTATTCAATTTTTATGTCAGAGGTTTATTTTTTTTTAAATATATATATAGGTTTTTTATTTTTCTAAAGACAAAACAGACTCTGCATCTTTTGGTCGTTATCTACTGTGGGGATTTAAAAAAAAATAGTTTTGGCGGTTTAAAACTGACGGCAGTTTGTTTATGGGAAAAAAAATTCACCAGTTAAATAATGTACCGTATTTGTCAAGTGATCAAAACTCCAAAAAATGTAGTCTGTGAATTTGTAAAGCAAAGTTTAAGAAACTAAATGAGCCGTGGTGTATTAAAATTGTTTAAAAAATATGGATTTTACTTCGAAAAAACCCAACAAAAATACTATCATGCGAATTGGCACTTACCGGTTGTTCTTGAATAACCATCGTGAGTAATATTTCTCTTGGTTCAAGACACATGCAATAATACAAATCAACCGGCTTTACTGTCAATAAATGTGTACATTGTTGTATAAACAATTGTAATAATGTACCACTCATTTGACTAGTATACCACGCAGTAGCTACCTTAAGATTGATTGTAAAAAAAAAGTTCATTATCGGAAATATAAAAAAACAAAAAAGTTGCAGGCTGGGTTGAAAAACTCAAAATTCAATGTGTACAGGACTGTAAGATTTTTTACACAGACTTTGATGCTTTCTCAGCTCGTCTGGATGAATTGTAAATCTATTCGTTTATTGACTCAATCTGCTGTACAAATTTTATGTACCTATTGTGTGACTCACAGAGCGCTTACATTTTTTAGGCTTGGACGAATTGGGAATGATACGAAACATGGTCGATCAGCAAAAGCGGGACGACGGTTACAAGCGTTACGCATTCAACGTTCTTGTGTCCGACAATCTGAGCCTGCACCGCGAGATCCCGGACACGCGTCACAAATTGTGCTCCAAACAAGAGTATCCGAAACACTTGCCGAACGCAAGTGTCGTGATATGTTTCTACAACGAGCACAACACGACCCTGTTGCGCTCGGTACACTCGATAATCGACAAAACACCGGCAAATCTCTTGCACGAGATAATATTGGTGAACGATTACAGCGACAGCGACGAGCTCCACGTACAAGTGAAAAAATACGTCGAAACGAAATTCGATAAGAAAGTTAAATTGTACAAAACGGATAAACGCGAAGGTCTGATAAGAGCGAGAATGTTCGGAGCGAAAAAAGCCTCGGGCGAGGTGTTGATATTTTTGGACAGTCACATAGAGGTCAACGAGATGTGGATGGAACCGTTGCTGGCGAGAATCGCCGAATCAAAAACGATTGTCCCGATGCCCGTTATCGATATCATAAACGCCGATACTTTTCAATATACGCCGAGTCCGCTTGTTCGCGGAGGTTTCAATTGGGGACTGCATTTCAAGTGGGACAATTTGCCGACCGGCACACTAGTCAACGACGAGGACTTCGTTAAGCCAATCAAGTATGTGCAAATTATCGAAGGTATCGAGCGCTATCGGTACGCTCGAAGTAACTGCCCAATTGAATAATTTTTCGTGCCTCTTTTCTTTTTGCAGATCTCCAACCATGGCCGGCGGACTTTTTGCGATAAATCGTAATTATTTCTTCGAAATGGGCGAATATGACGCCGGCATGGATGTTTGGGGCGGTGAGAATTTGGAGATATCCTTCAGGGTGAGAATTACGAATTACAACTGCTAATCGATCGATGCGCTCGAAAAAAATATTTCGATGGCAATTTCAATTTGCAGTTTTTAAGGATTAAGCTTTTAAGCATTAAATATTATTTCGAGTCAATAAAATTCGAACCGACTTGGTCAATTAGTAAAGTTCTGATACGATTGTCACAACAAACTTGAAATATGCGCTCCATTTATAGATTTGGATGTGCGGCGGAAGTATAGAGCTGTTACCTTGTTCCCGTGTCGGTCACGTTTTCCGATCGCGTCGACCTTACGGTTCCAGCGATCAGCACGACACCATGCTGAAGAATTCATTGCGCGTCGCTCACGTGTGGATGGACAAGTATAAGAAATATTACCTGAGAGACGTAAAGAACATCGATTACGGTGACATAGCCGATCGTGTGGCTCTTCGCGAGCGGTTGAAGTGCAATGATTTCGCTTGGTATCTCGAGACCGTTTATCCCGAATTGCAATTACCCGACGACACGGAGAAGCGATTGAAAGAAAAATGGTCGAGGATGGATCGAAAACCAATGCAGCCCTGGCACTCGCGGAAACGTAATTACACGGACCAGTATCAAATAAGACTGTCGAGCAGTGCGCTATGCGTGCAGAGCGAAAAGGACGTGAAGACTAGGGGAGCAAAATTGATATTGGTACCTTGTCTTCGGATCAAGTCTCAGGTAATTTCTTCTTTTCCTGCGATCTTCCTACGATTGCACCCAACTGATGAACACATTATATTTATTATGTTCATTCTAATCATAAGTAATAAGCGACGACATAGTTTAATTATAATAGTGGTAGTTTAATTGTAACTAAACTATTAAGCCTATTTCGTTTTCAGATGTGGTACGAGACGGACAGGCACGAATTGGTTCTCGGACAAATGCTTTGCTTGGAGGGTAGCGGTAGAACACCGAAACTCGGCAAATGTCACGAGATGGGCGGAAATCAGGAGTGGCGTCACAAAGGCACGGTACGTGAAATGCAGAGTCTGCCCAGGCTAAATATCTACTGCTCACATCGATGAAGCTTCGTAAACGAGAATTTAACATTTTTTAAAAATAGATTGTTTCTTCGTTTAAGGTTTCTACACCAATATATAACACGGCAGCGGGCACATGCCTCGGCGTGGTACGGGGAAATAAAAAATCTCAAGTGATTATGGATCTGTGCACTAAACGCGACATCTCAACGATATCGTGGGACATTGTACGCTCGAAACTGCCGGCGAAAGATTTCAGATGACGCAGGCAAAAAAATCGACGAAACAGAAATCGACAGAACCGAGACTGGCTCGGTCGTGAATGGTGACGACGCACAACGATCAAACGAGATCGACAATTCTTTCCAAGAGAAACTCGAAATCGATACAGAATCGCTCTCTAAGCTTTCGATCGTAGATCGGTGCTAAAGTAGCTACGAAAACATAAGTTTCCGTCCTAAGTATACTCGTAATAGTTCCATCGGCGGCTACAGTGTTTTTTTTTTAAATAAATTTTATTATTAGTTTACGACGTAAACGAATCGAGTCATTTGTAGAATCGGTTTATCCATAGCCACACGATGCCGCGCAGCTCGAACAATACTTTTAACAAGTATATAGAATTATGGACATTTTATGGATTCGTTTTTTTCCTTCCATTGTTACATCTTTTATCTGCCAACAAACATTTTTTATATACGTATAATTGATTGTAAAAGTTTTTAAAAAAATTATGAACTTGGGAAAAGTACGAATTCGTATGTACGAAAAAATGTCCCCTGTGTATATATTGTATGTATATGTTCGTTGTGAATTTTTTATAAACAATACTTTTACGCAAATAAACGTGCGACGCAATCTCGTTTGAATAAAAAAAAATCGTAACGGACTCGTTCATAGTTCTCCGCTCTTATCTAATAGTTCTCTACATGATAGCGACAAATCGACGGGCACGCGATAAGATTTATCTCCAGTTGGTATCGTCGCGCGGGAGACCGTTCGAGCGCACCGAGTCGCCGTTCAGCGGCCCGATGTTCCTTTGGTCAGTGCCATTAGCCGCATATCGAGAGCTGGCAAGGTCTTCGGGTTATTGTTTAAAATAGAACATCATCGCAAAGCAGTGGTGTTCTCTTAAGTAACTGATCCTTAACAACTGATCGGCTGCGGTGTTTGGATTTTGTCAATTGTAAATTAACCGAACGGAGACAACAACGACAAAAGAAACATGGCAGCACGATCATTGATCAGGTACGTCCAGCCGAAGGCACTAACACCGCAGATATACAGATGCGTGCAATCGCTGTCCGCATTCGAGATTCAACACAAGACACCGATCATTTCGAAAATAATGCCTATACCGAAGGCACACTACGGCGGCCGACACACAGTCACCCTCTTACCTGGTGCTGGCATCGGTCCTGAACTCATGGGCTACGTCAAGGAGGTGAGTTACTCTTCGCAGCATCCTCACCCGGCTGTCCTCTATGTGCTATGTCCTACGTACTTTTATATCTCTTGAGACTAAATTTTATTCATCGGAAGATCCCTCGTGCTTCAGCTTCGTCACTTGCACAATCGTATGACGCAGAAGACTGGCTTGCTGGCGTAGCATACCAGCGAACCACGAAGGACCTAGAAAAACAAAATTGTACAAATACTGTTACATATATTAAGTTTTTTTGTACAAATCAAAATATCAAATTTGAAACAATGTGCGTATGTTTTTGTCCAGAAACTCTTTACGGTATGAAAAGTGAAATTATGTTGAATATTAGTCTTCTGCGTAGCATTGGTAAATTTAACGTAAATTTATCCATTTACCCATCTGAAGATCCCTCGTGCTTCAATTCCACCACTTGCACAATCGCATGATGTAGAAAACTGACTTGCTGGCGTAGCGTACCAGCGAATGACGAAGGGCCTAGAAAAACAAAATTGTACATACACTGTTAAATTTATTTATTAGGTTATTTTAGTTTGAAACTAATTAATGAAACTTATAAAGTAATTTATTAATTAATATATTAGTCTTCTTCTAAACTTTGGTACATTTAACACAAATGAACTACATGAAGCTTAACAAGCTTATCGACCTCGAGAAAATTAATTAATTTAAGAATAGACTGGTCTCGCATATGCTCACATGAAAATCAGTTGGATACAGGTTTTATTCTCAATTTTTTAAACCAAGTACCATTTTTTCTACATAAAACTACAATTGCACGTGTTTCAAATTAATATTCGCCAAACATTTTAAAAAATCATTCTGCCAAGATATTGCCACTCTATAAAATCCATACATTAATTTTTATCTGAAATAATCCATTTTATTCGTGTACCGTGTTTGTAAATTGTATGTTACTCCAGAATCGTTACATGATGCATTTTACTATCTTTCAGGTCTTCATTTACGCCGGTGTGCCAGTAGATTTCGAGGAGGTCGACATCGACCCGAACGCGCCGAACAATGACGACTTGGACTACGCGCTAACTTCGATTCGCCGTAACGGCGTGGCTCTGAAGGGAAACATCGAGACCCGTAGCCGAGAAGCCGGTGTCCTTTCTCGTAACGTAGCGCTGCGTAACCAGCTCGATCTTTACGTGAACGTCGTCCACGCGGTCTCGTACGTGGGTGTGAGCTCGCGCCAGAACAACATCGACATCGTCATAGTCAGACAGAATACCGAGGGCGAGTACGCTATGTTGGAGCACGAGAGCATCGACGGCGTCGTCGAGAGCATGAAGATCATCACGAAATCGAATTCGGAGCGTGTGGCTCGTTACGCATTCGAATACGCAAAGCGTAACGGACGTAAGAAGGTGACGACCGTTCACAAAGCCAACATAATGAAGCTATCCGACGGCCTCTTCTTGGAGACCGCCCGCTTAATGGCCAAAGAATATCCGGACATACAGCACAACGACATGATCATCGACAACACGTGCATGCAACTCGTATCGAATCCTCATCAATTCGACGTTATACTGACGACGAATTTGTACGGCGCAATCGTTTCCAACGTCGTGTGCGGTCTTCTCGGCGGAGCCGGTCTCCTGGCCGGAAAGAATTACGGCGATCACTACACGATCTTCGAGCCGGGTACGCGTAACACCGGCTCCAAAATTGCCGGCAAAAACATCGCTAATCCTATCGCTATGCTCAATGCCGCCGTCGATATGTTGCGTCATCTGGGACACAAGCATCACGCGACTATCATCCAAAATGCCATAAACAAAACCATAAACGCGAGAATACACACTCCCGACTTGTACGGTGGCTCGGCTACGAGCAGGGACGTTGTCGACAATATCTTGATGCACATCAAGAGAGCACAGGAATAAAGATGCTTTTGACGCTTTTAGAAGAAAAGAAAAAGATAATAAATTAAAACGTCTCACGAATAAAATTGGCATGAAGCGATATTCACGGAGGATATACCCATCCCGTTGATGATCGAATCGTCGTCGAATTATTTATTGAATTTCATGAATTTTTATAGTACCCCTGTAATTGGAGAGCTATTGAAAGAAAAATCTCGTTGACGAGGCATATTTATTCACATCCGAACCTGAAACGTAAGCCAAAGTTTTTCGAAGCAGCGTCGCATGCCTTCGAGATCGAGATTGTACAGTTCAGAGCGCGCATTCTGCATCGTTACATTTGTTCAGAGTGCCTTGTAAAATATGCATTGTAATTAAACGAAATGTTAGTGTAAGTAAATCCATCGACTGCTTTCAATCATTTATCCCGTCTGATGTAATGTTTCTGACATATATTTATTCACATAAAACAGAATGTACTTAATTTAACGTGCACGTAGACCGGACGTCGAGTACGGAAAGACGCCAAAATAATTCAAGCAAAACAATCAATTGTCTCCGAATCAGCTCGACTTACAAAATAAACGTTTAGAAGTTTTCTCGCTGAGAATTTAATTGTCTATAAATAATTTTTTTAATATTACAGTAAGACGAACCGTTAGCAAGTTATTCTATGAAATAGCCATCGCCATTACCTGACTTCCGGTCTAACCGCTGGAGGCTTCCGGGTTTCGGAATTGAACTACTACTAAAAAAATACCCTCCGAAGAACGAATAACGCTTAAAAAACAAATATATTTTTTGGTTTCGATATCTGTACTCCTTTCGTTTGAAAAGTAACGGACATTTTCGGATTTACCGGTAGTTGCTTGACCATCGTCGTCATATGACGGAAGTGCGAAGGGATGGTCATTTCACCCTACGGACTCCCTTGAAGAGATTTTCGGTTGAGTACGCGCAATAAAATAAATAAATATTTAACTCTAAGGGTGGGTCATGCAAAACAATCTCCGAATATTCGTTCGAGTGTCGATATTTGGTGCAACATCGCCCCGCAAAGGGTGAGGTGGGGGGAAGCCAGTCGCCATGTTGATTCGAGCGGTCGAGCTCAGCTGTTCTTGCAGCAGCAGCAGCAGCAGCGGCAGTTCCGTTTTTTTTCTTTCGCAAGCCAGTGTTGCGGATCCGCCTTCGTATTTCGCCCAGCAGTGGGCCCCGCTAGTCGCTCGAGTCTTCTGGCAACAGCAGACCGGGTACTAGTCGGCTCTCGCCAGGGCTCGAGCAAGGATGTGCGTGTCTGACGCACGTTTACACCCGGTTTCGAGTGTCCCAACGCGATCGACCACCGGAAACCCGTGGCCCGAGCCACGTTAGCCCAGCCAGTGAGAAAACTCATTCGACGCTTCCGCGCGTCCATCTTTCGCATTGTTTTCCTCGATCTCGCATTAATAAAACGCCCGCGAAAAACCTCGACAAAAAAAAAAAAAAAAAAAAAACGTACGAAGCAGCAAAGCCTCCGCCGCCGCTCCCAGTGCGCGATAGAGTGTTGCAAGGAGCGTGAGAGAACGTCGGGATCGTTGCAAAAGCGGCGAGCGAGGAAGGAGGAAACGCGAAAGAGGAAGAAAGCGAGTACGAGTGGAAAAATCAACGTTGCATGCGTGCGCCGCGAAACTGGGGAAAGGGGGAGGGGAAAAGCATCAGTGACAGAGAAAGAGACTGAAACGTGTTCCGCAGATTCTCCGCTGGTTCTTTAATTTCGGCGTCCGCGAGAAGAAAAGTTTTTGTTTTTTTTTGGTCTTCTTGTATTTGTTCGATTCTTTTAAAATACAGCGATAACGGCGATCGGAGAGAAACAAGATAGTACGAAGCTTCAATTTCGCGGTGATAAAGCGTCGTCATGATAAGAATCCCCGTTCCGGGTTCGCGAGGCTTTAACTGTACCGGGGTCGCTGCCAGACGGTGCTCCGTGGCGCGAGGAAAATTTGAAAGCCGGCCGGCTTTGCGCTAACGTTCCTCGCCGCCCATAGGCTACCCTGGCCCTCTACACGAAGTTGCCGTTGCACGCGTACACGCAACCTTTTTCTCTCTCGCCGGGGAGCTTGACCACAGATATCCCCCCTGATCACGAGGGACGAGAAGCCCCAAAAGTTGTAAGGACAAACGTGAGTCAGTCAGCGGCGAAACAGGCCGGCCAGTCGACGTGCTCGCAACAACAGAGCCTAACAGATTTTTTTTTCTTTCTTTTATTCTTATTGTCTTCGTGAAGCTCGACGGTGCTGTACGAGAGAAAAAAAAAGACAAAAGGCCTGCAGACGTTACGATTCTACGAGATATACATCGAGATCGAAGGGAAGAGAGAATATTTGGGTTTCACGGAGACGCGAGGGGGTCGGGACGAAAGAATAACCCCGAATATATATTTTCGGCACAGTCGACTACACCCTCTTGTCCAAGGCCTCAGACTCGCGACGTGATTTTTTCATCGCAATGACGAAAGTATTGTCGTACAGATAAGACACTTTCGTCACGCCGTTCCCCGTTTACGATTCGCGTAATCCTCTTTATTCGAACGTATTCGGCAAACTGATCTTTGTTTACGGAGGGGAAAAACAAAAAGTTTGCTGTAAGAGAAGATCGGGTGGAATAACAGTGGATCGTATAATCGAGGATTTAGTTGTGCGGGCGTTGGACTGAATTACCGGAAGTGAATCGGCGGGGCCGCGTGTTACAGTGAATTGTCCGTTACAGGCCCTGGAGCGTTCACCGGTGGTGTTTGACGAAAAAAAAGTCACATCACGGAATACAGTAGAAAAGAAATGTCGATATCGCGTTGAAAAAAATTCTTAAAATTTCTTGGCCATCGCGTTCGTTTTTTCTTCGCGTACATTTTAAAATACTCGATGAGATTTTGTGTGTGTACTTATCGATTTTTTTGTTAAAGATTAAAAGAGTGCTTTTAAATTAAATTACTTCAAACTCAACTTAAATCGCGGGTGTGTTGTGGTGAAGCTTTCGGTCCTCGTATTGATAATTTATTTGCGTGAATAATAATTCGACTGCGGAACGAAAAGTTTTCAATGGTTCATCCACGATAAAGCAGATGCTCCAACGTCTAGACGACAACTTACTTGTCGTAACGCTTCGGTTGGCTGTGCGATACGGACCGGCACATCAGCCAATGTCCGATAGGATTTCGCTATCATTGTGAGACCAACGCTCTACGATCGATAATAGTGTCCCCCGTGAAATTTCACTTCTCACGTACACCGGTGTCTTTGTAATAAACGGGAAACGAAGGGGTAGGGGAGGAAGGAGGGAAGCAGCGAATCACCCGGCGAACACAATCTCGGGCCTCGGAGACATCGCGATCAAATTCATTCACGGATTTGTCGTAGAAGAGGTCTCTGCGATTTTTAACGACGAGGTAAGACATGCACTCGTACCCA
Organism: Ichneumon xanthorius; assembly: GCA_917499995.1. Lineage (NCBI taxonomy): Eukaryota > Metazoa > Arthropoda > Insecta > Hymenoptera > Ichneumonidae > Ichneumon > Ichneumon xanthorius. Next base: position 8,597,428 of record OU824205.1, on the reverse strand, counting down.
CCATTTTTTCCAACATAATTCGACGTAGGGTGAACGGCCCAATTATTGACCGTGGTCCAATTACTGTCCGTTCATCATTTTATCTACGATAGAAAATCGTTTTTATGTCCGGCATGGTTCAATTTTTTTGTACGTCCCTTATATTGTGCATCATGTGCTTAAATAAGGATCGGGATAAAACGTTAGAAAATCGTAGATTTTCAGAGTTTTATCTGTGAACCCGTTAGAAACAAGGCCATTGTCAGTTTGGTTAAGCGGTTACGTTTCTGAAAACGGTTCGTTTTCTTTATCAGAAGCAAATAAAATGATGAATCCAAGTTGTAGTGTGTGATTGAGAGTCGATTAAAACTGTGTGCTCCCTTTACTGTCCGCATATTTCAATCAACCCAGTGAGCACGCTGGTGAGTTATGTTTGGTCACTAATCGGGCAGATATGCAAGGCGGCATAGATTAGTGATTAGGCCTGAGATAGGTTACTGTATGAGCTATATGACAAAATTGTAGGTCAGTGATTAGGCGCGAGATAGGTCACTATATGAGCTATATGACAAAGTTGTAGGTCACTGATCGCGTCATTTACAACAGTGCGTACATTTCGAGTTTATTATTTTTTAATGGAAAAAAATAATAACATAATACTTGTTTTATTTAATTACGACTCTAAACTTTTCTGTACCACCAGTTATTTCAATACCTTCACTATTTTTAACGATCTTCTCTCATTTTCAATGTCATTTGGAGCTTAGGTGGTCAGTGAGGTAAACATTTCAATGACCGGACACGTCTCGGTGGCCGGGTAAGGGGTGCGTGCAGAGAGATGGAAATACGATTTTTCATGCATGTCCAGGGACTGGGACTGCTCCCTTAGGTGTCTGGATACTGGTACGTTTGCAAATTGCGCCGTTCACCTTACCACGAATGCGCATGTCTCGTATTTAAATCGTATTTTTGTGAACACAAATGTTAAGGGCGCGGTTTAGCGCCCTTACGGTCGGACGAGCTCGCGAAGTCGGGAAGGGAATAGGGCGAAATAAAGCCGGCGGACCGGTAACCACACGGTTTAGCGATAATTACTGAAATTTATATTTAAGGCTCTCTCTAGCCGTTCGCACCTACACGTTACAATTCGCTCACTCGTTCTCTCGATCAATCGTTCGCTCGCACTCTCGCCCGTCGTCGTTCGCGCTCGGTGTTCCCGTTACGTTACGTTCGTATCGCGCCCACTCGTCCTTGTGCGTATGTTATCGCTCGATCGCTCGGTTACCGGACACTGATCTCTCTCACGCACCGCTGAGGATCTCTCCGGTCGAGATCCACAGCCTGCTCGATATCGATCGATGGGTTGATTCGTCGCGGGACAATTTACGCATGCGCGTGTGTCTAACACTCGGCCATCCTTACAGTGTCTCGGCCTCGAGACACGTTCGCATCGCTTCATTCTTTTTATTTTTGCAGGCATCCATACCGATTCATACTTTTAACAATAATTGACAAATTCTGATTTAACGACAATTGACAAATTTTGTTTGTCCCCTTTTTTTTTTTTTTTTTTTTTTTTTTTTTTTTTTTGGGCGAACAGAAATCGCAGAGTAAACAACGCGTCGCACAATGTTTCGCTTTTCAATGTCGACGAACAAAAATATTAAACAACAGGGAAATCACACACAAAAACAAAAAAAAAATTTCCGCGCGTTTTCGCTTTCTTTTTTTTTTTTTTTTGCTTCTTCGCTCACACACACTGCACTTTTTCTTTGCATTATTTTTTTTTTTTATATTCCGTAGAATTCCGGCGGGCGTCGCGATCTTCGCGGTCGCGTATTCTTCGCACTCGTGCTCGCTTCTTCGGGTAGTTTTTCGGGCTCTTCGTTGCCGTTATCGTTGCTTTCGTTGATCGCGTCCTGTATCTTCTTCTCGTCGCTCTCGGTGTCGCTCGAATCTTGTTCGTTTTCTTCTTCCTCAGGGTCGTTTGGTCTCCACACTTTCAATTGGCTAGCGTGCGCCGTCGAAGCGTAGCGTCGTCCCGGCGTGTTCTCGCGTAGCTGCGCCACCCGGTACGTATCACTCGGAAGTGTCTGCGTTATCACTAACGGCCCTCGATGTTTGGGTTGAAACTTGGTGCTCTCGCCCGTTGCTGTCGTTTGTGTTGACATATACACGATGTCTCCGATTCGAAATTTCGTGTGTACGTCTCGTTTCGCGTCGTAGCGTGCCTTGTAAGCTCGTTGTTGCACAACAATTCGTTCGCGGGCCTCGTCTTGTAGCAGTGAGGGTTCTTGGTACCGTTTTTCGCTTTCGTCGGTCAGCTGGCGTAACGTGCCCTCGTTAAACCTCGGCGTATACCCGTATAACAATTCGAAGGGACTTTTGCCAGTCGTCTGGTTGTAGCATGCGTTGAGATCTCGTTGTACGCTCCGCAGGTGGAGGTCCCAATCGCGGCCGTCCTCTTGCTTCAGGCTCGCGATTATCGCCGGGAGTAGCGTTGCGTTGACGCGCTCGATCATGCCGTTCGCTTGCGGGTGTCGTGGCGACGTTAAGACATGATGAATCCCGTGTGTTTTGCAAAATTCATCGAACTTGCTGCTCGTAAAACACGTTCCTCGATCGCTGATGATTCGGACGGGTGCGCCGTACTGTAACACGAACTCCTCCAGTGCACGGACGACTCCCGTTGCCTTTGTGTCGCGGGTTGCATGAAGTATCACGAATCGTGTTAAGTTATCGATTATTGCGAACACGTGACGTTTCTGTCTACCGCTCGTGACGTACGGGCCTGAGTGATCCACGTGGATTGTCGCGAAAGGTCGAGCGCCCGGTGGGATGGGGTGTAATTCCCCTTTTTGTCGTCCCGGTTTGCTTTTAGTCATAACGCACTGGATGCACGCACGTATGTGTTGCTTGACGTATCGCCTCATATTGGGAAAATGATAATTCTGTCTCATTTGGTTGAGCGTTCGTTCCACCCCCGGGTGGCTTCTCATGTCGTGAAACCGAATGACCAGGCTTTTACGTAACGCGTGCGGGACGACGTACAAGCGTTTTCCGTCATCGACCTTGTACAGAATTCCTTCGATTAACTCGAATTCGCGAATTTCGCTTCGCTCCTGGGGTGTTCGCGTCGCGGGTTTCGCGCGTAATATCGCGCATTTTCGCTTGATCGACTCGTCACTCGCTTGAAACATCGCTATTTCGGTCTGTTCGCGGATTACCGTATACACTTGCTTCGTCTCGGCCTGTCTCACTCTCTCTCCTGTTTGTTTTTCGTCCGGGTTCTCGCGACTCATCGGTTCGGGTACTTTAGAGTTTTCGTTCGCGACGGTTATCGCGTTAATCGGGTCGGTCGGAGCGCGGCTCAGGGCGTCTACGTGAGACATATCAGTCCCCGCGCGGTGACGGATTTCGGCGTCGAATTCACTGAGCTGTACGGCCCAACGTGCGATTTGCGGGTGTTTGGTTCGGCTCGTATTGAGGTACATTAGAGCCTGACAATCGCTCACGATCGTGAACTTAATGTTAATCAAGAGCGCGCGCAGACGATTTACGGCCCATATTATCGCGATGAGCTCGAGCTTGGATGAATGGTAGTTCGCTTCTCCCTGATTAGTACGTCGGCTGATCGCGTAGACGAGGCTCCATTTCTTGTCGTCGGTTTGTTGTAACAGCATCGCGCCTAACCCGATGGCGCTGGCATCGGTATGCAGTTCGGTCGGATGTAGCGGGTTGAACGGTTTAAGGACGGGTTGACAGGTAAGAGCGTCGCGAAGGTCATTAAACGATCGCGCTGTCGCTTCGTCCCATTTAAACGGAATTTCTTTGCGAAGCAGTCGGCATAGCGGGTCGGCGCGCTCCGCGTATTTCGGGACAAATCGGCGGAAAAATCCGGTCAAGCCGAGAAATCGTCGGATCTCGTGCGCGTTTCGCGGTGGCGCAAACTCTTTTATTGCTCGTAATTTTTGTGCACCGGGTTTGATCGCGTTCCCGGATATCTCAAAGCCGAGATACGATACGACAGGTTTCAAAAATTGGCATTTCCGGAGATTCAGCGTAAAACCCGAGCGTCGGAGAGCTTTTAATGTTTCGCGTAATTTTTCTTTTAACTCCGACCACGAGTTGCCGGGGATTAGCACGTCGTCAAGAAAGTAGAGTACCACTTGATCGTGTAAGGGCTCGAGCGCGCGGTGCATTGCTTTCATAAAATAAAACGGCGCGTTCATCAGGCCGAACATGGCGGTATTGAACTGCCCGGTTTCATCCGGGGTGATAAATGCGGTCTTTTCGCGCGCGTTTTCGGCCAGGGGTATTTGCAGATAACCCTGCATGAGGTCGAGCGTAATAAAAAGCCCGAATTGTCCGATCTGCTCGAGGTGAGCGTCTAAGTCCGGTAACGGAAAGTGGATCCTCTCGGTCTGCGCGTTCAGGCGCCGATAGTCGATAACGAGTCGTGGGGATCCGTCTTTTTTGCGCACAATAAATGCCGGGCTCGCGTACGCGGAATTAGTCTCGCTGCAAATCCCGGTTTCTTTCATACCTCGCACGATTTCACGCATCTCGTCGCGCTCTTTGTGGCTAGCGCGATACGGTTTGCACTGTACTGGCTTACTCCCGGGGATTTCTGAGATCTGCATCTCCGTTGTGTCGGTTCGGCCTAACTCCGAAATGTCCATCGCGACCGTGTCGCGAAATTCGTTTAAAGTTTCTAATAAGTCTTTCACCTCACTTTCCTCGACGTTCTGCCCGACGTCAAGATCTTCCCGTACAATCGGCGCGCGCGGCACATGCCGTTCGAAAACGGGCGTTTCGCCGAGGGCACACTTCTGGATCTTCGTCGCGCCGTCGAGCTTCTTGGTCGTAGATCCGTTGTTGAGCATCGGTAGATGAAATTCTTGCGATCCCGCGCGTACCTGTACGAATTGGATCGTCCGCGGTGGTATCTCCACGTCCTGGGCGATTCTCGGTCGCGAAATCGCGGAAGTGGGGAGTTCCGGCTCCTCGTAAAATCGCAGCTCGTTGTTCTTTTTGGTGTGAGCGACCCCCGGAGCGTCGATGAAGGTCCGCCCGATCAAAGTGTCATGGGATTGGCAGTCGTCGGGTACCACACGAAGGGCGATTTGTTGCACGGTGACACCGTCGATCGTGATCGCAGCTCGTACAATGCCTGGCGATAAAACCTGGTTCTGTTCCGGTCCAAAGCAGTGAAGCATTTCCGGTCGGTTGACGAAGGCTAAGTTAAATTGCAGCACACGGGACGCCTTAATGGTGCAGTCTGAGCTGCCCGTGTCGATAAACCCATTCATTGCGTGGCCGTTCACTTCCAGCTCCTTAATGTACGTGGTGGCGGTGTACACATTTTCGCTCGCAACGAGGTTCACGCCGGGTGTCGTCGGATTCGTACCGGTGGCCGCTGTTGGAGGAGCGGGTGCTGTCGCTCCAGTCGCCGTGCAATGTCTCTGCGTGTGTCCGGTTCGGCCGCATTTGCGGCAGAGAAGCTCGCGCTTGGGTTGAGGGCAGTCTCGTGAAATGTGTCCGAAGAGATTGCAATTATAGCACTTACGTTCACCCAACTCATTGGTTAGTGGTGGCCGTGGATCGTTCGTGGGGCTGGAGTAGTGCGTAGTCGGGTTGCCTGGACGGGATGGTGCGGTGGGAAGCGGCGTCGCCGTCGTGGAAGTCGTGGAAGTCGTCGACGTCGTCGCCGGCGGGCGGTTTCCCTCGGTCGTTGTGCGAGACCCGCGTATCCGCATGGTCCGTTGGGATTCGAGACGCTCGAATTGTTGGATGTCCCGGAGAAGTTCGTATGTGTCTTGCTGTTCCCGAGTTGCCATCATATTGCACAATTCTCTTGACCAGAGGCCAACGAGAATTTGCTCCTTCTGATCCTGGAAGTCGAGGTGGACCGCACGGCAGAGCCGAGTCTTCGCATGGAAGTAGGCGGTTACGCTCTCCTGCTTACCTTGCGTTCGGTTAACCATCCGATTCCACTTGGCTGTGAAACTTTCCGGGGTGACGAACGTGTTGAAGAACGCCTCGCGGAACGTGGCCCAATCCGGAATATCCCGTCGGTTACAGTAGTACCAGTCGCGGGCTCCTGCCTGTAGATGCGTCCGTGCTGTCTCCAGGGCAAAGTTGTCCGGCCATCGATGTAAGTTAGCCGTGCTCTCGATCCCTTCGATCCAGTCGCGAGCAGCACGAGCTCCTGCCTCGCCGTCGAATTGTCCGATCGTATGCGAGAGATCTGGAAGAATGCTGTAATTTATTGGAGCATTGTTGTTGCGATTCTGTCTCTCTCCGTCGCCCTGCTCGACCAGGCGGGTAATCAACGCTTGCATTGTTGCGTCTCGACGTCGGTTATCTTCGAGTAGCGCTTGGAGAATATCGTCGCGCCCGACAGGAGCGACGGCTTGATACGGTGGGGGTGGTCGGGCAGCCTCGGCGTCGGCGGGATCAGCGCGCGCCGGTTCCCGCTCTCTCTCTCCCTCTCGACGATTCGGCGGTGCGATCGGGAGGTTCGGTGGAGGGGCGTTGAACGCGTTCGCGTTCGGAGCAAGGGGTGCTGCGGGTTGGAGCGGCGTTGGTAATGTCGGTCGCTGTGTCGGTAACCGTGCGCGCGCGCCCTGTGCGTGCGGGATTTCCGTGTGTCGTCCGTTGCTGCTCCGATTTTTCGGAAACTCCCACGGGGCGGGTGTGGAGGCTCGCGTTGGATTCTTCGGCACGGCTCCAAGACTCTGTCGTCCCCGATGACCACCGCGCGAACGGCGTGCGACATCCTGCGCGAAGTCGCTCGCGTAGTTCGCAGCCGCGAGCTCGCCGCTCGGATCGAACTCGCGATCGTTGTCGCTGAGATCGGAGTCCGCCTCGCGCGCGCGCGCCATGAAACGTTCGAACGCTTCGGCGTCGGCGTTCCGTCTTTGAGTCATTTCTTTTTTTGCACTAAACTCGCGACCCTCGACTCTCGTATGCAGGTCGGAAGAGAAAAGGAAAAAAAAGTCTGTCCGTTTGTCCTCCTCTTTCTATATATATATATTTTCTTTCTGGTCCGTTCTGTCGACGCGTCGTCGGCACCCCCGCGCACTCGCGTTGAGGTCTCGCCATTCGTGGTTCTCACGCCTTCTTCAGCGCGTTACGCCGCCATCTTGGCTCATTAGCGTCCCTCGATTTTCGCGAACTCACTTTTGAACTTTTTCACGACCGTTTTCACGTTTTTAGGGCTCGTCACGGATAGAAATCCCACTTCTGATCTGTTAAGGGCGCGGTTTAGCGCCCTTACGGTCGGACGAGCTCGCGAAGTCGGGAAGGGAATAGGGCGAAATAAAGCCGGCGGACCGGTAACCACACGGTTTAGCGATAATTACTGAAATTTATATTTAAGGCTCTCTCTAGCCGTTCGCACCTACACGTTACAATTCGCTCACTCGTTCTCTCGATCAATCGTTCGCTCGCACTCTCGCCCGTCGTCGTTCGCGCTCGGTGTTCCCGTTACGTTACGTTCGTATCGCGCCCACTCGTCCTTGTGCGTATGTTATCGCTCGATCGCTCGGTTACCGGACACTGATCTCTCTCACGCACCGCTGAGGATCTCTCCGGTCGAGATCCACAGCCTGCTCGATATCGATCGATGGGTTGATTCGTCGCGGGACAATTTACGCATGCGCGTGTGTCTAACACAAATGACCCTCATCTTTTTGTTTCTTTCGTTCCAAATATAACGAAATTTATTTTTTTCTCTCTAACGAAACGTTAGTTCCTATGATATTTCTTGCTATTTTTGTTATTTAACCGACAAAAGAATAACGTACAGTGGTGTGTTTTACCAGTTACGACACGATATCGGAAAAAGTTCCTTCAGTCACTCGCAATTCCATTATGTATGATGGAAGCTGCATTCTTGTGCGAGGCTGGACTCAATTCTTTTTTTTCCAAACACATTCTCTTTCTTCGTAAAACAAAGGACCGCCAAAAATGCTGTACGACTGATGGTGCGCCGATAATATTTGTTATTCACGGTTTCGATATATTTTTTCTTCAATTTTAAAGTGCGATAAAACATTTCCTTTCTACCGCTCGTTTTAATCTCGCCTCTTGCTTTTTTTTGTTCGTCGATGACGAACAAAAAATAGATGAAACATTCTATGTCAGAAGCCTTCGAGGTCACAGCGATGATTTCATTCCTCGCGGACCAAATCAATTTTTTAGTTATTTTTTTACAAACACATTCTCTCCATTCGCAAAACAAACGCCCGCCACAAATGCTATGACTGGCGGTGCGCCGAAAATATTTGTTATTCACAGTTCCGATATTTTTTATTTATTTTCGATTTTAAAGCGCGATAAAACATTTCCTTTCATCCGCTCATTTTAATCTCGCCTCTTGTTTTTTTTTTTTTTGTTCGTCGATGAAACATTCTATGTTAGAAGCCTTCAAGGTCAAAAATTATTTTTTCCCGAGTTTCATCCAGCGTCCGTTTGCTTTTTTTACTGTCGATACCAAGGTAGATCAAACATCGTCAATCCTTCGCGCAATGCGCCTCAACCGACCCAAGGCAGCGGCGGAAATTCGCTTCGAAGTATTTATTTTTTTTACAATAAAAAAAGTACTCCAGAGATTTCCGTGATGTTAATTACGGAAAATAAATGTTTCGAAGCTGTTTCTTTTGAGACGGGCGCCATAATTTCCGTCGGTTTAAAAAAAAAGTTTATTATATATATTCAACGTATCCGTCATTAAAATCAAGTGCATAAAATTAACGCGTTCCCCATGCTGGAAGCACATTCGAAACAGCATTGCGCCAAAGAAAAATTAATGAAAGGAATTTCAGCGACATTTTTTCCGTCGAAATTCACGAAATTTAGGGAGAGCGGAATGCACGTGTGTTTGAATGTGTAGAGGCTTGCGCAAAGGCGGAGCGAGAGGGTGAGCGAGTGCCGGAAACTTTAAAGGGGATAAGAGTATCAAGGCTCGGCAGCGGCGACAGCCTCGGTTAAAGGATTCTCTCGTCGGGTGTATCCGCCTCGCTCCCGCTTTATTTACCTTATCCGATACGATTTTATTTTTCCTCCCCAAGCCGGCGAAGCGCAAGATTTCGTAGACAAATGATTTTTAAATTCCGATCGTGAATATTCAGCGCTCGTTATTTCACTCGAACTGTGAAATACGCGATTCCATCGGGACTCATTCGTATGCTTGTTGGTGTCGTGGAGACTGAAGCGTCGCAAAAATCTCGATTAATGCCTCGACAGGCGTGCGAATTGATTGCGATGCGATGGTGAGAACTGCAAATGGAAAAAAAAAACTGATAAATTATACATTCTTGTTTTTCATTGTTATCCGGCGTAACTCAAAGTTTACGGGCAGAGAAATGTAACAAGGAAATTCAAGGTTTACCATGATACTTCTTATTTCAATGAAAGATATTTTTTTTTTAATTTTCATTTCATTTTTTCATTTTTTCCAAAAAATATCGACTGTATCCTTGTTTATGGGAATAGTTTACTATGTGCGTCACGACAGAGCGAGGTATTTCTCCGGTAGTTTCTTACAAGAGAAAATGAATTGGAAATGTGCTGAATAGAAACATAAAAATGAACGTAGTTCAGGTAAAAATTTAATTTTATTAAAAATGTTCGGTCGAGAAATCCCAAGGTTTCGCGCATGGAACTTCTCGTAAAGCCAGGTCAAGAACTCCATAAATCCTCTGTGAAGCTTAATTTTTTTCGGTTAGTTATAACCTTCCGCAAAAACGGGGCAAAAAATGTACCGTAAGACACGCGCGTACACCCGGAGCTGTTGAAAAGTGATAAGAAAAAAAAGAAAAGTGGAAAAGTTTAATGTTCTCCCGGTAAAGTCGCGTTGTTTGAGCCTGTAGTCACGCATTATAGCAGTTGCATAATCGAGTAGGAGATAAATTGTATAATCGTTCGATAAGTCGGGGAATTTCTCGAGAAATCTAGACTGAGGGGCTCGCAAACGAGGTCAGAGGTGACAGCTTGTTTATTTCCCAGCTCACAGACGGTGGAAGCGCAAATTGTCGCATCTTATATGTACATCCATTTCGTGTGCAGGTCATACTTCAGCTGAAACTGAGTATGTTTAAGTTCATAACTGAACTGAAATACATTTGCTCGAAGCGTCGCTAAGTGGTAGATGTAACAACACCCAGGCACTAAAAATATCAGGGTCTGGTAATTGTTTACCGAACTTGTATGAAGAATTTAAATTTAAAAAATCAATCGTAGTAAGGTTGTCCCGAGCAACAAGTTTGTTGATAATTTCGCGAAGATAGGTCTTTCAACGATTTAAAAAGATCGGAAGCCAGGCATGATGTTGCACTAGCAATTGCAATTACAGCGATCTTAATATAAAGAATAACAAAAAATCCGTGGTATCTTCATTTGTCAAGTAAAGGATTAAAATACGTGTAGTTCCACTTTTTTCATGATATATAATATAAGGTTGATAATGAATGAGACATCTTTCTTTTTATCGCCATAGGTGCAGCATTCATTATCCTCGTGTATCTTTAGACACGTAATCGTTACCCAGTATATTATATGTATACCAACTCGACAAGCGTTTGCATCTGCACGGGGATATCTTTTTATTCTTTCTGTCGCGGCACTTTGCTCAAACGCAATGCGGGTGCCGTGTGGCCATTGGCGCTGTTGAGATTTTACAGGCAGTTCCAAAGATAGTTATCCAACGCGAAGCGATTGCCTCGCGGTGACTGCAACTGGAGTGCAGATAACAGAAATGTGGCTGCGGTTATAAACGATAAGGGCCTAGGAGGCTTGCCCGCGCATCGGTGCAACGTAAATCACGGGGTACTGTGTGCAAACGATTTGAGCGGAGAGAAGGGGGGGGGGTATCGATTTCAGGTAAAAAAACTGTGGCGCCGCCAACAATTTTTGATATTTGGATCTGAGGATTTTTACGCATGATCGGAACACATTGAAGGACAATCATTCATGGGGATTTTTCGATCCAATTCTTTATTACCGAGATAAATAAATAAAACACTTCTGGCGCCTAAAATCGACGTCTCGCTTGAAATCGTTTGTACAATTGTTATTTTTCGTAACTCAAGTTTATAGTTACACTTCGACTCTATTTCATGTTTAACTAATTTTCAACATCATTCAAAGTAATTGTACATTGGGACATTAGAAGCAGGATGTGTCTCGCGTTTTATTTTATTTTTCTTCCTCAAGCGCTCGATCCTCGGGTGAGGCAATTATAGTTTCACCGGAAGCTATTGCAGAACTCGCTACCGCAAAGCCCGTGTCGTATACACCAGTATCGTGTATACGACACGATACTGCACATGCAAATATCACTGTATCACTGCTAGCGGTATGCGCGGGGAATACCGAGCTGGTAGTAAAACGATGCACATTAAACACTAGCGTCAATCGTATATACGTAACTTGCATACCGATCCACTGTCTACTCTACACTGGTACAAGTTTCCATTCTCCCTGTGTACCAGTGGTATGTGAGATCTAACGAACCCACCGGGTTCGTTACGAAATTCATGACGATGTTGATTGACCCTCGGAGGGTCAAACTTTTTTAAAATGTATTTAACCCGACTGAATTTGCACTGTCTGCGTTTTACATCTTTCTACCGGTTTTACAAAGGCTCTGATTAATGATAGTTTGAACATAATTGTCTACGAAACCCGCAATTCCGTTAGATGCTTACATTTTCTGTGCCGCCCGTTAACAAAAAGGTGCAAAGTGATTTGCACATAGCTTCCATTTTCAATTTTGACTTCCTCATGGAGAAAGCTATGCGCAAAATTTTTATGAATGCGCAAGCTATGTGCAAATTACTTTGCTTGTTTTTTCATGAAAACAAAGCTTCCTCTATGAGGAAGTAAAAATAAATAATACATGTTTTAAAATGACTCGCTTAACGTTCTCTATTCTCTTGGTCGACGACGATGTCGCGACGAAATCGTGGCCCAGTTGCATGCCACTAAAAATGAATTGGAATTCCTAAATTCGTTGAAGCGAATTCAACACGTGCTGGGTCAAACGGTCAATCGAATATCGATAAATCAATTTTTTACGAATAAACGTGAAAAAGGACAGCTCGCTCGTGGAAACCTATCAGAAAGAATTTTTTATGTAATTTATAACCCGTCCAATATAAATGTTTCGTCCAACAGATAAGAACAAATATTAAAATAACAAAAATCGATAATTCACGACAACAAAAATTATGTATTGTCGGGCATTTTCGTCGTTATCACGTTGAAGCTTACTCCATATTTGATAGAACACATTTTCCATACTATTCGACTCCATCAACTATATCGCTTAACCTTAATCCACAAATGCCGATCAGAATTTTTAAATATTATATTTAAAAAATTATGATTTTTATACAAAAAAAAAATAAAATACTATCCCCACCTAATTCTTTTCGTGACGAGAAAACACAACCGAATTACAGTATCTAATGAAGTTCACTATCGGGAGGTTAATCGCCAGTAGATTTCTGTCAATTTAAGAAGAGTAAACACCGCTGACAATCCGTCGAGAATCTGTCATCCCGATAGTACATAACGTGTTTGAAGTGCGTGCGTATAGAACGCTCGTTGCACCTGCTAATTGTCCGCGTTAATCACGCCTGCCGTGTGACGGACGTACATCGAACTCAACGGCGCCGCCATAAATTCGATATCAAATGTTCTCTGCACACATCCATACAATTCCGCGCATACAGTAGCTATAGATATAGAAGTGTATATCTATAGCAATAACGATCGCGCTAGACATGGGCACCCCGTATCTATAACCGGCGCGAACGTTATTGCCATACCTATATATATACACCTAAATTGCCTAATAGAATCGATCGGGTTCGCAGTGCCGATATAAATTCCCTCATCTTCCGCCGAGATGCACAATCCGTAATCCGTAATCGTGAGATCATAGCCCGTTTCAATTAGTGCTTTAATCTCGGGACCCGAGAATTTTCCGTCTGACATTATTATCGAGAGCGTCACGCGGGTTTGTGTACTCGATCTCCGGCCGGGGCGCATCTGCCGGCCAGATCCATCGACAATCGAAACTTTGTTATCCCGCAGTGGTTTATTTCATCGACGATTAGAGGTCGGTTATTACGCGACACCGTCGCGTTAGACTCCTATCTGCAGTCTACGTTGATTTAAATGACGTGTTGACAAAGTCGGTAGTTTTTCTTCTTCTTTTTGCTTGGAGAAATAGCATCAGATAATTTCCCATTTATTTTTAACTTATAACGGATTCATTTATTGGCCTTATTAAATTTGAATTTACTTCGATTGGGTCATTGGCTTTCTATCAACGTATCGAAATATCGAATGATTTTTGAGAAATCGTCTTGTGTGTCGCACACATTTTGTTTGTGCGAAACTTTTGACGAGCCGTGTTTAACACTGGTTAGTCGAGTAACGGAGGTAACGAGCTATCGGAGCTGAATGCTAATAGGCTACAGAAAGGAGGTTCGGGGCGACGTAAATAATTTACACGCGGTTCTTGGTAAACACCAGCAATCCGTCTGCAAGCGCTGTTTCATTGTCGCCTCGATATTGACCAATTGAGTTGCATGACTGCGCTAATATATTTACAGAAGTATGTACATGTATCGACATAATGATAAAGTTCATGTCCATTGGACACTCATACCGATACTCACAGATGTTCGCTTGTAATAGTATATTATACTATTACTATTATATACGAGCGAGTATATACTACTTACTACTATTGCTATTAACTAATAGTAAGTAGTATGTAATAGTAATTTGCGACACAAGTGCGGTAAAGCGAAGTTTATACGCATGCTGTGGTACTCGTGCGGCTCGTGCGACTCACTTCACAGTCCGCGTATGATGTTCGCTACGCCGCACTAGTATCGCATGATATTTTCTGTAACGAATACAGGAGAAGTGCTACTCCATCTCTGCTGATTGTGGCGCTGCGCAATCAGCGTGCGTAAAGTACGAAAAGCGTGCGTCAAGTACGAAAAGCGTGCGTAAAATACGAAAAGTGTGCGTAAAGTACGAAAAGCGTGCGTAAAGTACGAAAAGCGTGCGTAAAGTACGAAAAGCGTGCGTAAAGTACGAAAAGCGTGCGTAAAATACGAAAAGTGTGCGTAAAGTACGAAAAGCGTGCGTAAAGTACGAAAAGCGTGCGTAAAGTACGAAAAGCGTGCGTAAAGTACGAAAAGCGTGCGTAAAGTAGAATCAGCCCGGTGTGCGCATGGGCTGGGTATTTATAGTACACTCGGTTGTAAAGCGAAACTTACGCCACTCTCGGCAGGCACGAAGAGTAGCAAGTAGTTTTCAAAAAGTAGTTTTCAAGGCATGAGTTACATAAATAAATGTGTTACAGGTGTTGCGCGTACTCCTGTGCGTATACGGCGACCACCCCAAAAGCCTTTCTCTTCTGTCAGGCGCAGAAACTCACGGTTATGCGTGCCTCGTGCGTCACCACGCGGTTTACGATTCTCCCGTCCATAGCGGCTCGAAATGACAACAACCTTCGGTACCTCTTCGCCCATGGTATCCTATAGCGCGCTGACGTAGTCATTCGACGGTAATAGCAGAGTGTAGAGTGTCCGACAGTTTAAACCACCCATCCGGTCGCGTGCTGGCCCGTACAAACACTCCGTAGGTGTAGGATACTATGGAAACACCGGTACCCACCTTTCTCGCTTCTTGCGTAAGCCCGAACAGCTGTTGCCGCGATCGCTCGGTGCTATTGCCTCTCTACGCTCTCCGTATATACTCGACGGAATTCCCGGGGAACTTTTTGCACGGGCAAGGAGTCGCTGCACGTGGGATCGAAGGCGGCAAACTTATAAATTCGGTTGAAGTTCGGAAACTTCGTTGTCGAATTTCTATGAAAATATTTTCAATGCTTTTTTTTTTTGGGGGGATACTTTTTGTGGAGCTTTTCATCTGCGAGATTCATCTACGTTGCTGGCAGGTGACACCGACCACACGGCTCGCGGTAATTTTTTTTTTCCACAGTTTTTTTTTAGTTTAAAGGAGAAATAAAGTTTGCATGCATTTTTTGATATTTTTGGATGGTACACTGACAGAAGGGTGCAGGAAAAACTACCGAGGCATATAATGAATTTTGAACGGGCAATATGGTACACCGGCGCCACCACCAGCGATATGTCAAATTTTTACCAACCCATATAATTTATATATAATTTATATATAATGTATATATAATTTATATATAATTTATATATAATTTATATGATTTTTTGTTACATCAACCCATATAGTAATTTTTGTAGATAAAACTACAAATTCCGTGGATTAGAACGAAGAATTTGATCGATCAGAATTTTTTAATGAGTATACGTAAAAAAAATTTGATCGACATAATATGCCGATATAACAAATAGTCCGCTATCGCGACGCCACCGATTACTATATTTTCCAGTAAAAAGAACTTAAATTCTACCAAAAATTACGGTATATTCGGGTTATATCCGCGATAGTAAATATTGTCATATTTTCTAGCAGAATGTGTTAAGTTTAATACGAATATTTGCCAGGATCTCACTGTAGTTTCCACAGAAGAAAAATAGATAGAGCGTAGTCGAATTATGAATATAACACTTAGCCATTATTGATATTCCCGAAAAGTTTTTGATGAAATGAGTAGAAAGAAACGCGTATACCGCGTGAAATGAAACAGTAAAAAAGAGTAAAAGAGTGAAAAAAAAACTGATGGAGTGAAAGAGTCCCGGCAGTGTCGCGCCATTGCACTTGTCCCGAGAATCTGTCGAGTCTCTTCATACCAGAAAAATCTCTCCATTTTCACCAGATTTATGGTAATTTCTATCAGATCCGTCTCTCAGTGTACGAGCTTCGAAGTGGAATGGAATTCAAATGAAAAGTTCCGTTCCATCCGCCACCTAGCACGAGAAAAAAAAAGTTTCCGATAAAAACTATTCGGTCGGTACAGAATCCGATAGCGTGCATAAATCCCGCCGCCGTCGGACGTGACTTTCGATTATATTTATCAGGTGGAAAAGTGGATCATGCCGGGTCGGTTTATTAGGTATTCACACGTCAGCGGCGGTGGCTCTCGTGATGGAAATAGAAGTTGGTACACTTTGTTGAAACACGGATTACCATTGGTTCGGTGTAGCCGAGCCATTATCTCACCACCACTGCTGCGGCAACCACCGGATTGTTGCATTGTCCCCCTGGCAGTTTGGAAACTCGTAACTCAACGAGCGCGCCAGGTAACGCAAAGGGGGGTTCTGCACAGCGAGTAAAGCGAACCTCTATAATTGCTTCGCGAGACCCCTGTCGACAACGACTGCTATACCAACGAATACTAATTTAAACTTTGTGTTACCTTAAAGAGGTATCTCGCTCGTTGGATATACAAGAAGGTCATTTTTTTTCCTCGACGATTGCATTTTATTTCTATTTGTTAAAAATAGAATATAAACAGCCTAAGAACTCGGGTCGATGACTCGTTGGCATTTTATGTTACGCTGTATGAACCTCATTGTGTTTATAAAAGCCATCGTCTATCGTCACTGTTTGTAACTAAATGTCAATAAATACATGTACTAGATATAATAAACCTAATAATAAAAAAAATGGAAATCGTTATATTAGTTTTAAAAAATTATAAAATAAAAAAGAAAATTTCTGCCTATATATACCGATTAATTTTGGGGGTTATTTTCTACAAACTCGCGTATTTATTTTCATTGACTTTCTATTGCTACATTTGATTTGATTTGATGCAACGTGTATGCGAGATTGACACGACGCGCAATAAACGTAAACCGCGCGACAGTGAAATTAACGATTTAATTATAGAACGTGTAAATTCACCTAGTGGAATTCATCGCGCAAAATAATTTATTCGATATAGACAGACGCCTTGGGAATACATTGATAAGTTCCGAGGTGTATTGCAATATTTGCAATGGCATGCACATAGGATGCAGCGTGCTCTATACAGTGGGCAAATTCGACCCACACGTGTGAATGCCTCGCGGAACGAGAAAGGTCGATAATTTCTCCGAACGTGACCGTGGCGCCTTGAGACATATTACGTTTGCTACAACAACGAGATCGAATTATACGGGCGATAAATAACAAGGATATATAAACGCGCGTAACGAATGAATATAATCCATACATGAAACAACGCTAAATTTTATTAAGGCGAAATCGCCCAGCGTTCAACCGCAAACCGCAACCATCAGATTAATTTCTGTAAGCTTTACTTTTTACTTTTTCTTCCGCGAATTGATTGCGTTTTATTTTCCGTTATTTTTCTTTGCGGTGGAAAATAAATTTCGAAATGCGCGAGGGCAAAGGCGCATGAAACAATTCTAAATTTTGTCACATCTAAATCTCCCACCGTTCAACCGTAAATCGCAGTCATCGGATTAATTTCTTTAAACACTTTTTCTTCCGCGAATTAATTGCGTTTTATTTTTCTTCACGGCGTAAAATAAATTTCGAAGTTTCGCGCATGAAACAATTCTAAATTTTCTCACGTCTAAATTTCCGGGCGTTTAAACCGTAAACCGCAAGGATCGGATTCTTTAAATACTATTTAAAGAATATTTACTTATATTTTTCTTTAGGGCGGAAAATAAGTTTCGAAATGCAAGAGTGCAAACACGATCGGGTCAAGTATCGACCGGATATCGCGATGGGGTGGCGAGGATGAGGATTGCATTATAAAGAAAGTCGCGAGGAATGACTGGATGCGAATGCGAGTGCGCGGGTGCAGGCGGGAAGGCGGTCGAGGGCGCGCGGGTTTGTCTCCCATCTAGCTAGGTGGCAGAGTATTTGGCCGAGAGTTTGGTCTCGGCGAGGGAATGAATAATACTCGGGAGTCGAAGGAGGACGGGAGATGGAGTTGAAGAAGCGGAGATGGAGATAGAGATAGAGACGGAGGGGGAGAGAGAGAGAGAGACTAGACGAGGCGGGAGACATCGTCTCCCATCGTCGCCAGACAATCCGGCGACGGGAATTACCGACGGAGCGGTCCGCGGAATTGCCAGCGAGCCAGGAGAATTGAGTTTTCCGTAGCGAGACTCTTGGCACGGTGTTCGTCCCTTTTGATGTCCCTCGGGAATTGCGTGCGCCGCGAAATAGTGGTCATGATTTTTATCACCGGAAATGGTACTCGAACGGAAGGACTCGAGCTTGAGAGAAATCCCGCGGTCGGTAACCAATACATTTTCCTTTTCTCTAAGAATGATGAAATTTTGGAAAAAAAAGGAAATTAGGTTTTCAGCCTGATCTATATCTATTGCCTACGAAATCCTAATTTGTTTTTGTCCGAAATCATAACATCATCGAAGAAAATAGGGAACGCCATTTGTTACCGACAGACTGTAAATTCGCCTTGAACTTTGACTCATCGTTACACGAGAGAAAATATCGTTTTTTAACAATAATAACAATAATAACAATAATAACAATAATAACAATAATAACAATAATAACAATAATAACAATAATAACAATAATAACAATAATAACAATAATAACAATAATAACAATAATAACAATAATAACAATAATAACAATAATAACAATAATAACAATAATAACAATAATAACAATAATAACAATAATAACAATAATAACAATAATAACAATAATAACAATAATAACAATAATAACAATAATAATAGACTTATATGTAACAAGTTCGTAAACATTATATTTAGGGTGTTAAATTAGTACATTACGATACTAGTGTGAAAAAACTTTTTCTGACGAGTGTGAGTTTGCAGCACGAGCCGGAGGCGAGTGTTGCAATCACACGAGTTAAGAAAACGTTTTTCGCACGAGTATTGTACAAAATTTTATATCACTCGGTGGGAAAACGGCGGTTTTACGCACGCTTCGCGTGACCATAACCGCCGTTTTCACGCTTTGCGAAGTAAAATTTGGTGCGATACTCGTGCGAAAAACTGTTTCTGACGAGTGTGAATGCAGCACTCGTCAGAAAAAGTTTTAAATGAGTATTATTTCACGAGGTGTGAAAATGGGGGTTTTATGTGAAACGTGCGCAAAACCGCCATTTGCACACCGAGTGATATAAAAAAGTTTTATGAAACATATATTCGATATCGAGTCAAATCTCAAGCCCGTTCCTGTTTAAAATATCATTATTCGCGGAAGGAGAATTTTTAGAAAAGTGTATATGCGACGATGACTGACTGTTGAAGTG
Organism: Ichneumon xanthorius; assembly: GCA_917499995.1. Classification (NCBI taxonomy): domain Eukaryota; kingdom Metazoa; phylum Arthropoda; class Insecta; order Hymenoptera; family Ichneumonidae; genus Ichneumon; species Ichneumon xanthorius. The sequence continues at coordinate 8,578,200 of OU824205.1, read as the reverse complement.
TCGCGAGGCGCACAGGTGGCACAGACATTCGAGCCAAAGATGAAATCATCTGGCTCATCGTGCGTGCTTCTCGGGAAATTTCGTCCCCGAGTGTTTTTCGTAATAATACGCTCTACCAATCTCGCAGACTCCGCTCGACAAATCACGAGACTCACGGGACGCGCCCACCGCGGGTCTTTCGAGAATGTCATTTTGTTGCGCCGCTTCGTGAATCACAGGCGAAACGGTGTCATGCGTTTTAACGCCCGCCGAGACCAATTACGTAGCCATCATATTCGATTGCCCGCATAGGAACATCCATTTCGCAAAGTCGAAATGATTTGTTCGTCGAAGAAAGGGGAGAATGAAAATAAAAAGTTTTTCGAATTAAGTGACAAGTGCCGAGGTACTTGTCTCAGCCACTTAGGCAACGTGCCAATTTCCACCAAAGTTTAAGGCTCGAACGCTACAGTTTGCCCACTTGCCCAATGGCATTTCCGGTCCGTATCGTCACTTGTCGTAACACTGCCCTTCAGGGGCGCTTCTCTCTCTCGTTACCTCTACCGTGTAAATTCCGTTTCGAAGAGCTCTCCGATCGAGGATGAAATGCACTTCGATACCTAGCACTCGAGACGTCTTGTGCAACATCTCTTGAGTCCACGAGTTGTGTTTACAAGCATCGATTATTATTTTTTCACAATATACTTTACCACCGAGCGAGCCCACATCTCCCATATACCCAACCCGGAAAAATCTGTATGAATCATACATCTATATATATATATATATGCTTTTTCTTCAGAGGAAGCTTTTTTCGAAAAAAAATTTCCTCTTTTTTCGAGATTTTTTCGAAAAAAAAAAAAATCAAGATTTTAATGTCAGAATCAAGAATTTAAACGTCGAAAAATTCGATTTTTAGCTGGAGTCCGGATGTGTGTGTGTGTATTTATGTATGTATGCGTATGCGCACGTGTGACAGCATTACATCGTTTAAAATAACTGTAACTCGGAAACGGATTGGAAATGGCGAGTTGAAATTTCGAACCTTGATAAATGGAGCAATTTTCATAAAGATTGAAGCCCGTTTTGAGTTTCACGTGATTTTGAAATTTTTGAAAAGGTGTGTGGCAGCCCTAACTTACGTAAATGTTGAGTTACCGTTCTGAAACTGCACACAAATGTAATATTTTTATCAAAGACCTTTGCCATTGAATTTGGTAAAAATCTATCCAAACGATCAGATTTTATGGGATTTATGGGAGAAGTACCAAACCTATACTTTTCGAGTAAACATGAACGTATCGAGCTGAAATTTCACACAGGATTCTTATGTTCGACTCTTCATTGACACTTTCAGAAAGTTTCGTGCTTTTTAACGCTCGATCGAATTGACCCAACATTGAACATTATTTGAAGTTTATATAATTTTCAAAGTAGGGTCAATTGGATCGAAAAAATAATGGAACATACTTTGAGTACTTCGAATAACTTGTGAAACATGTTACTGCAAAAACATGTCTTGACACATACACAGTCGTTTCTTATGTTCGACTCTTCGCAGAGACTTTCAGAAAGTTTCGTGTTTTTTGACGCTGGATCGAATTGATCCAACTTTGAAAATTATTTGAAAAATATACGTCGGACTGGATCGAAAAAATAATAGAACATACATTGAACATTCCAGAACATATCTCAATGCATTGCAAATATAATGCACTAAAAATTGAATCCACAAAAGCGTACGCGAAATAATGCGCGCGAGCGTCGCGAATAACGTTGCGAAGATATCGATTCGTCCGAAACACAACAAAGAAGCTATAGGAAGACAAAGGTACGCATCGGTCTCACAAGATACGATCTCTGGCGCGTATGACGCTCGGACTTGGTGACGATACGTCGAGGGCACGAGTTCTTTATTCTCGTGCTACGCTCCACCTCCGTCTCCTCCACCGACTGATTATAAATCGGCTCGATACATTTTCTCGTGCTCGCAACGATATAATTACAAAGCCGAGCACGTGCACCCGCGCGTGTCACGTGACCGCGGCAATCATGCAAAGTCCCGTCGGAGCTCGACGCGTCGCATGAAAAGCTTCGATTCGTCTGTCGTTCGTGTTTCATAAAATTCAGTTCAACGAATTATTATTTATATTTTTTTTTATATAATTTTTTTTTTATTAATTTTTTTTTTTTTTGTTGGTTTTTTGAAACGACGATTTGGAAGTATTTTTTTGCGAGGCTTTCCGAGGTCTCGACTAATGGCGTTAATTCTTCGTATACGCCAACGCCGGATCGACCTTTGTAACGCGCCATTCAGCTGCCGTTCGCTCGACGCGATAGAGGCTCGTCGTGTTTCGCATTATTGTACAACACGGTTGCACCGATGCCCCAAGCATGTGCTTCACGATTTCCACGAATCGCTGCCGGCGAGACCGTGAGAGTCAGGGTCGGTCCTCGTCGCACGTATGCACATGCATCGCGCGGACTTATTGTGGAATCGGCAAATTGGCGTTACTCAATCAGACTGCGTGGCACTGCGCGACCTATCCGGGAGGATTTTTTACACGTTTCGCCGCATCGCTTCCTACGTACTGTCGAATCCATGACTCATCGTCGGTACTTCGAAGAAAGTCACGCGTCGCGTTTGTCACATGGAGTTTAGACTTCATAACAGCGATACGGATTTTTTTAATCAATTTTATTTTTTTGTTCAGGGACATTTTGGGTTTTTTGAATTTTTGTCAATTTTTTTTTTTAAAGATCTTATTTATTTATTTATTTATTGAATGTTTACGGGCTGGCACCCAATTACAGGAGAGTCCAAACCATCATCCAAGCGGCTGGGTAATAAAAAATCGGTAGGGCACAAAAATAAAGTTGTATATAGAAGCCGAAATTACGGCTTGAAGTTTGAGACTCTGAAAGTCTGGCACATTTACACAACTCCACCAAAATCTTTACCACGGTATGAAAAAAAAACTCCGTGAGAGCGACCTAGTCGTCAACAACTCTACCGGAATGTAGGCGTCCAAGAAAATGTCTACCAGGAAAAAAAACTCTACTGGACTTAAAATAAAATTCTACCGGTCTTGAAATAAAATTCTACCGGAATACAAGCCTACCGTCTGGCCTTGAATTCCGGTGGAGTTTTATTTTAATGCCGGTAGTTTTATTTCAATTCCGGTAGTTTTTTTCAATTCCGGTAGTTTATTTCAATTCCGGTAGTTTATTTCAATTCCGGTAGTTTATTTCAATTCCGGTAGTTTATTTCAATTCCGGTAGTTTATTTCAATTCCGGTAGTTTATTTCAATTCCGGTAGTTTATTTCAATTCCGGTAGTTTTATTTCAATTCCGGTAGTTTATTTCAATTCCGGTAGTTTATTTCAATTCCGGTAGTTTATTTCAATTCTGGTAGTTTCATTTCAATTTCGGTACTTTATTTCAATCCCGGTGGAGTTTTATTTGAAATCCGGTAGAATTTCATTTCAATTTCGGTAGAGTTTTATTTTGATTCCGGTAGAGTTTTTCTTGCACGCCTATATTCCTGTAGAGTTATTATGTGGTCGAGTTGTTGGCGACTGGTTCGCTCTGGTAGAGTTTTTTTTCATACAGTGGTAAAAAGTTTGGTAGAGTTCTAATACGATAGAGTTGTAATATAGTAGAGATGTTTTCTGGTAGAGTTTTTGGCGACGGATTCGGCCTGGTAGATCTGTTTTTTTTCTTCATACAGTGCTAGACATTCTGATAGAGTTTTAATACGGTAGAGTTGTGAGTGGTATAGAGGTGCTGAAAATATTAGTCCTATTCAGAAGCGGCGATGTCGAATCAGTAATTTGATTTTTGGACGAAAAATATACACACAAAGATATACAAAAATAAAGTATCGTAAAGACTATAAATAGAAGGGTGTTTATAAAGGGTGGTTAAAGAAAGTTTCTTCATACATGCAGACAGAAATGAGTCCATTACCCTTTCTGCTGTTTGGAACATCCAAGCCTCCCATTTGCATCTCTATCGACAAATTACATTTTTTTGCTATCTACAGAAACGACCGATTACGACCGATTATAACCTACGATTTTCAACGAACGTCGATAAGCCTCTAACGAAATGCAGATAGTCCCGAGTGAACTTTAACTCGATATCAAAAAACCGATATTCGCGACCTGAATATCCAACTTAAAGCGGAAGGGTCTAACTGCGTTATAGCTCACTTACCTGCTGTGTACACTATCACGAAGTGTGTATAATAATCCCGGGGTTATGGAACGATGCAGGGTACATGTAGCTATAATTACCTCGCCACCGATAATGAAAAACAGGAGGAAAATGAAAAAATTAATTAAAAAAAAAGTTAATCTCCGTTTAATACCCTTTAACAACTACTCGTTCCAAGAATCCTCCCGATCGGTTTCATGCCTCAGGAAGATTGCAAGGAGCGATCTATAATTCATTATCAATGATTAATAGCTCGGCATGCTCGCGTGTAATTGCTCTCGCCTCGGCCCGATCTTAAATACATCACATTGTACGCGTGCGTACGTGCTCGAAGAGTTTCCACGACGACTACCGTAGAACTGGAAAATCGTTTCTGCGCCGCGTCAGCGCGAATCTCGACGAAACTTCTTTGCTGGTCTTGGTTTGCTACACTTCTCATTGCACCTGGCTTCCTCGGTGTATCATTATCGCGTTTCTCCGTACACCGAGCTTCCACGGATGCGAGCACAAGGTTGCACGAGTATTATCAGGCAATGCCGACATCGCGTGTCCGGGTCGCGCGCTGCCCTGCAGCGTCAATCCCTCTTGAGATTACGTTGGAACACGCGAGCGAGAGAGTGTGCATCCCGGTCGTACAATAACATTACCCGTCAACAAGATGCGAGTTCTCGAACGATTTTGAGGAGTCATTTTTCACGGTGCTAAAAGGTGATAAACGAGGAAAATAAAAATAAAAAAAGACGATTTAGATAAATTGACGAAACTTCCGCCAGCTCATCGAGAAATATCGAGCGCTGGCGGTCGATATTTATATAGAATAGAATAGAATAGAATATTTTTTTTATTTTGTCCTGGGATAAAATCCCCTAAGGACCAAGCAACACAGATAAACGATACAATTGTAACAAGTTTGAGTTTGAGTACACAATTGTAGATGACTGCGTACGTATTACATATAGGAAAACAAGGGTAGATACATGAAAATTTAGTGAAGTGAAGATGAAAAAATTACACAGGTGTTACAAACTTATATATATATATACGGGTACAATAACATTATCCGTTAACAGGATACGAGTTCTCGAACGATTTTGAGGAATTATTTTTCACTTCGGCTCATGCTCCAAACTCAAACTGCTGACGGTCGATATTTATATAGAATAGAATAGAATATGTTATTTATTTTGTCCTGGGATAAAATCCCCTAAGGACCAAGCAACACAGAAAGACGATACAATTGTAACAAGTTTGAGTTCGAGTACACAGTTGTAGATGACTGCATACGTATTACATATAGGAAAACAAGGGTAGATACGTGAAAATTTAGCGAAGTGAAGATGAAAAACTTACACGCGTGTTACAAACTTATATATATATATATATATATATATATATATATATATATATATACGGGGACAATAACATTACCCATCAACAGGATACGAGTTCTCGAACGATTTTGAGGAATAATTTTTCATGATGCTGAAATGCGATAAATGCGGAAATAAAAAATAAAAAAGACGATTTAGATAAATGAACGAAACTTCCGTCGGCTCGTCGGGCGCCAGCGGTCGATATTTTTCAGCACTTCCTACATCCGCCTTACTCAAGTACCGAGGGTTTGCCTGTTTACTCGTGAAGCTCGCCGGCCATTACGGTAATTTTCCCGATGCGCGCAGCTAGGGTGGGTTGGGCTCGGCTGTGCGTCACGTCTGACGGTCTTCCACCCTTGCTCCATTAGGTTCTGCGGTACTATGTATGGGGCGATCCAGGCCAAATTGACACGGTTGTAATCTTCGTATTTTTTTTTTTTTTCGTACGGTAGAACCGCGATTACCCGAAGCCACAATTATCCGAGCCGTGACTCCATTTATCCGAACGCCGGTTATCCGAACGTTGGATGTAAACATTGCACATTGTTGCTCGACGTGGCAAGAGCCGCGCCCGTTTTTCCTCTTCCAGCGTCAATCCACTCGTACACCGGTTTTCCCAAGCAACTACACCCACCGTAGCAGAGTCGAACCGCGCGCATCAGCGACTAGCTTCAATACCAAATCGTTTCAATCGCCTTACATGCATAGTACACACTGAAGCGTAGCTAGCGTTTGGCAATTACAAACGGACGACTTTATTTCACAGAACCCTTGCAATGAGACTTTCAAGTTGGAATGTTCTTAAAAATATATTTTAAAGTTTAATATATACTGTTAAGTATTCAAATATATACGTGTTAAACAAACATATAATGACGTTAAAAAAAATTACTTTTCGATGATCCGAATTTTTGATTATCCTAACTAAACACGGTTCCGAAAAATCTGGCTTAAAAAAATCTGGAAGACTGAAAATTTAAGTTTGTTAGATATCAGAAACTGTTACAGATTTTATTGACAATTGTCAATAAAATCACTACTACGACTTATCTTTTAAAAAAATAGTAATAATCTGGGACACACTTTAAGAAAAAAAATGACAACATTATTGAATGAAATGTCAAAAAATATTGAAAAAATTTCGGACCGCGTCAATATCTGGTATGCTTCAACCGCAGTGACGGCGGAGGATTTTCGATAGAAAAATAATAAATGAAATTTCAATACTTTTTATAATACTTTTTCAATGAAAAAGTAATTAGCGAAATTGGAATAAAAATTTGTCTGAAAAGCTTGTAGAAACGAAGTAAATCGTAGCAATTGAAAAGTAGCGTGAGAAAAGGGACTGCAATATACTTGAGTCCCTTTTCATCTCGCCGAGTCCTGTCGGAGTGTGACGCCAGCGGCGGTGAATGAGCGTGGGTCTCGATGTAGGTCATTGCCATCGCCTATGCTTTATACCATACTCCGTAAGCCCCCGCTACATGCGCGTATGGAATAGGGCAGACACTTCGCAGTAACTCAGTTACGCCGTTTCCACAAAGCCTGTACCGTGTCTCTCTCCGCGGTCGATAGGCATCTCTGGGTTACACAGCTGGGTGGATCTATGGATGCTAGACTTTGGCGATGTACAGCTGTTGAGAAACAATACATGACCTTCAATGCAAGGGGAATACGACCCCAGGAGCAGTTCAAAGTTGCAGCATTCGATTCGGTTCTTTCAGAATTCCCCTCGTCCTGCCATCGACGTGTCTCATGAAAAGGAAAACACATTTTTAAATTAAATTTATTATTATTATTATTATTATTATTATTATTATTATATATAATTATTATTGTTATTATTACTTCTAGCGGTTATTTTAGCTCGCGCGCTCGCAGTATCTGTGAGGATCTGTGATTATCTGTTAGTATATGTGAATGTCCAACATGAACATGAACTTTATTATTATGTAGATTTTTTAACGACATCCGCGACCCAAAATCGGTCAGTTCGAAGAAGTTAGGTTAGCCAGCTTTCTACGTAGCTTATCTTCAGTAATGTTTCGCGTAAATGTAATGTTGTCATTGATTTAATTACCAAATGGCAAAGAGATCCTTTTAGTCAATATGAACTAGTTGAGGTTGTACATCAGAATTCTCGAAATCTATAATTGTCCGAAACATCGGGACATAAAGTCTCCGAATATAGGGACGTGCCGCAAAACCGCGCCCGAAAACTGGTACATTTGGACTCTTTTTGTTATTTTCTTCCGTAAAAAAAATATATATATCTTGTATTAATCCATGTGTTTTGGAAACTAGAAACTATCAGCCCGAAATCGGTTTCAATGATTTTCACAAAAAAATTCGTTCCTAGCCAAATAATATCTGCTGGAATGCTCTTAACCGTCCGCGCAATGGTACCTTTATCGGTTCTTTGGGTTCTCAGGTGGTGTGATGATCTCTCGTGTGGTTGCAGGCCGAGCCACAGGCCGCAGGCACAGTCTCTGATACTGTCGTCTATATAGCTTTTGCGGGAACGTCGTCCCGCTCATTACGTTTAATGTGTCGGCTAGCGCGATCGAATAATCCTAGGAACGTACGGGTATATACGTTTCGCGTGTGCCGATGAGATGCGGCCTTGAGTCAGCTGCTTGTTTTCAATGTCAACGAGTATTAATACTGCATCGCGTGTGTTTCGACGCGAACAGATTCGGAGAGAACATCTTGCCGGGTGTGCTCTACTCGCGCACAACCTGCGATGAGCGAACGTTCGAACGCTTATTGACTTATACTCTTATAATAATACCCCACGTGTTGATACTTCAAAATCCGTATCTCAAAGCTTTACCGTTTTCTGTACGATTCTGTAATAAACGAACGAAACATTTGGTTAATTCTACAATCGGTATTTTCGTCGAGATTATTTCAACTTCACGGTAAAGCTGCAGCTGTGAATGTTGGATAGAGCGTTGCGTATTAAAAATTAAAAATCAAACGGGGCGATCGGGCGCATCGGATCGCGAAGTTCATTCGTATCATAATCTACTTATAACATCATACATAATAGTATCATAATCCGCTAATAACGTGTTGATACTTCGAAATCCGTATCTCAAAGCTTTTATGTATTCAGCCTTATTATTAGTCGAAAGAAAATCAACACATATTTCAAATTCATATCTAATACCAAATAAATCTATATAAAAAACTTTTAATAAGAGAACAATATTAATTCGCCAGTCGAATTTTACCCACGAATTCGTGCCTCTCTATACGTCGCGTGACTGAGGTAATAGGGGCTTATCTTCTCTGTATGTTTGTACGCCGAAAATATTATCACCTGGCTTTATTCACACGATGTTATTTCAACAAGATATATATAGTACATTTAAAAAAAAGATGCTTATCTCGTAATTTCACTTTGTAAATCAATACAAAAAAAAAAAATACCTCAACAACAAACCAAATTTAACCTTCACGATATACTCGACGATTCGCTTCAATGTCAATCATCTTGGTCGAGGTCAGGGAATATTCTCACGTCTTGCTCGTGCAGATTCGTATGCCTGTTGCGATATCCACGTACAGAACTGGTTTAGTTCACTGTGTTATATATAACAGGTATATGAGAGGAGGGGGGGGGGGAGAATCTGGTACTATCTCGCTTCTTCGCATGCATTACACGGCGAGCACGCGTCGTCGTGAGCCCGACGAGCAGCAACGTGCTGCCGTGTTGCCTGTGTTGCCATTGTAAATCATAGGTAAGCCTGCGATGGAGCGTTGGGCGAGGCGCGCGCACTCCCGATGTCTCGGCGAAAGGAAAACGACCGGGAGGGACAGGAAGCGGGAAGACTCAGGACGAGAGAGAGCTGTTGAGAAAGACAGCAACGCCATGAAGGTGAATCGACGTCAGAGATGCCGAGCGTAGTAAAAGTTTGTAGTACTCGACAGCCAATTTCCTCCTTTCATTCAGTCCTACCAGGCGAAATCGAACCCGCTCGACTACGACTTCTCGAGAATGTTCGGTCACTTCGGGATAACGGTATTCTTGAATATTGTATGTATATGAGGTTTTCCATACCAAATCGAACGTCCAAAATCCCGACCATTCCCAATATATTTAAAACTTCCCTATCATTTCGGACTTGATGTAAAAGACGTTTATGTGCTTAAAACAAAAAAATGCTCTAATCGTATTGTGCTTCTATTTTTTTTCTAATCACTCGAGAAACTTCTAATACTCACCGATCGCTTCCTTAGACGATAAGAGATTCATGTACATTTTTTTCGATTGCGCAATTTCAACTAGTCAATTAATACATTTGAAGCCGTAAGAACAACGACGTCGCCATGTGGCGGTGTAATTTCGTCGATAAAGTTATTATTATTTCTCTTATCGCACTAACAGTGGCTTAAGTCCTTGCCGGTATCCTCTCAACCCGCGTGTCTTAAAGTATTTGAAATACGAATAAATTATTTTATTTCGTATCGCTCCATCTTGACGAATATGTGATTTACAAAAAAGGCATAAGACTGCTCGCACGAACTCATCACCCGTGGTGCGAGAATTTGAATTACAGATTTGAATAGTTAAATCTTATTAAACATTTGGATAGTCAAATCTCATGAAACATTTGAATAGTCAAATCTTATGAAACATTTGAATAATAACATCTTATTAAACATTTGAATAGTCAAATCTTACGAAATATTTGAATAGTTCGAATTGTCACGCCATAAGTGAGGCGTCCGTGCTAGCAGCCGCTCGGCACATCTGAGCGTAGCTCAGAGATTTATAGACCTCCACATTTTCGGAATATGCATTGTGCAGGCGCGCTCTGCCTGAGGCCAACTTGGATCACACCTGACTACACAGTTCCAAGTGAGATGTAAGATGAAGAAAAGATTAATGATCTCTGCTTTACCTGTTCAGTCTCTTACTCCTGTTATTCGTGTTTGTACCAACCTGAAGATTCGGGTGAATTGTCGAGATTTCGGGTTGACTTTTATCAAGTACCAAATGCTATCGAAATTTTAAATACATCGGGAATGGTCGGATTTTTGAGCGTACGATGTAGTATAAAATATCTCATACATTATTATATTTTGAATTTAACAGTTTTTGAAAATAGATTTTTACGTTTTTTTATTTTTATTAATTATTTTCCAATAAGTCGAAAAGCAAACATACTTTTGCTCCCCCGTGTTCGTAGCTGCGCTACACTGTCCAGGACGCGTATTCCTTGGCTCGTCTTGTAGTGAAATCGATACGGCAGAGTGTAAGCAACGTGTTCGTTGACATACTATGCCCATGTAATGGATAGTATAGAAATTACGGTCACATAACGCTGAGACCCAATTTTTTCCTCGACCACTTATTTATTAATTCCTTCGCTTATTTCCTTCTTTTCGATTTATTTATAGTCGCATCAACTGCGCAAGTTTATCGATTAGCGTTGACACCGCAGAGTCCAATTACGAGCATCGATAGCCAAACTTAACTACTTTTCGTCAGATCTGTATCAAACTCGGTATTAGACTACGTGTTGTTGGATCGAGAAAATAAATTATACGAGATATCTCCTTTAGTATGATTTATTCATGAGAAAAGCTTTCATCGGCAGTGTTGTTGTTGTTGTTGTTTTACGATGTCCTAAAGTCAATTGGGTTATTTTCTTCCCCGCTTCGATTTCACGAAGTTTAGTTTCGAGGATCCTTACAGATACATAGATATACAGATGTTGTATATTGGGTAGTAAAAAACAAATCGTATTATAGCTGATCGAGGAAGGAGCGAGGTGTCCCTCAGACAGGTACAATAGGATAGATTCGGTGTAGAGTCAAGCTGAATAAAAATTTGAATAAACCTGAAATAACATTTCTCCAAGGCGAACGAAAGTGGGCGCTCGCGATGTGTAAAATATTCTTCCTCTTTGCCCGACGATGAATTTAGCACGAGTGAAAACTTGACTTTACCCGCTGTGTGTGTACGCTCTGGCATATCGCATGTGGCGCACGTTCGAAGAGGTCGGCGTTGCTGGACTACTGTACGCCAATCGATACGAACCACTGCATCCCACGCGGCGAACATGCGGAAAGTTTTATCCTCGTCCTTTGCGTATTGAAACACTTACCGTGTTGACCGTGTATCTGAAATTATTATCTGCACGCGCGATTACAATTTGACTTCGAACGACGATTGATGCTATCAATTTTACGAACACGAATTTGCACTTTCAGTTTTTAATGAAAAATAAGAACAATACGAATGATAATTAAATTCATGGAAAAGTTCGAGTGGAAAAGCAAAGAATACTCGAGTAAAGACTTTAACTTCTCTTATGTCGTACACAGTAAAAGAAAGTTTACTTTTTACAACGACTTATTGTCCATAAAGGTCCCCAATTTTTTATTTGATAATTTTCCGATCGCACCATCCGGATTTTGTTTTGCAAACAAAAGTACAAACTAAAATTGTTAATGTCACGGGAAATAAAAAAACAGGTTTGCATATTAGAAACTTAACAAACGAGTTTGGCACTTCTTTAACAAAATTATTTTTACGTAGCTTCGTATTCCGATTTGACTGAATTTTTTTTAATATGTACGTGGACCTGGACGGGGTTTTCGGTTCTTCTAACCATTCATGTTTGAAATAATAAATTAATTAAAAACAGTGACTTTTTAAAATTTTACTGTTGTCATTTTTTTTAAATAAAAATTAAAAATTCCCCAAAAGAATACCCAGAAAGAGAATCTCTTTGATATAAATAAATTTTTATCTGTTTAAACAAATTTATGTAGTATTACTAAAAATGTTTGAACATTTGTTACAATGTTACAGAATTAAAAGGGCGTGCCGATCGCGCACTTAAAAATGATTAATTCCATTCGAAAAACCTTATTTCAGTTAAATAGAATATTCGAGCAAGAAATAATAAACTTTTCGATAGAAAAAGTATTCGAGTTTGCATTTTCACTCAACCCACGTAGTTTCCAAGGTAGGTGCGATGAGACGCAGAGACGGACGACTATCGAGTGTAAATAAAATGTTCAATACTTTTCCACCCGATAAACTATTTTCATTTGCACTCAATCATATTCGCCGCCTCGTCGTCGCCATCTCGGAAGTCTTATGCGCTGGTCCTCGGATAACTGGATCGTGTGCGGTTCCCACGATGATAAATTTCGATATCATGCTCGCGAGTGAATATGCGACCAGTCCGTAGAATCCGATGCGTCTCTATCTGAAGTCGCGACGGAGACAAACGAGCGGACTATGAATAGCTTTCGCTGAGTTTCACAAATTATTTCATTCTGCACGCATAAATATTTTTTATTTTTATATTTCTTTTTCTTCATAAAAGAAAAAAATATTCTCTGCTTCCGAATGCACCAGCGGGAATACAATTTGTGCGATGATCGAGGTAAAGCACTCTCGGTCTACCAATGTCGTTGGACGTCATCGTCTACACGGTAACTCCTACCACGTCGGTGATAATGTTTGTGCTTTTGATTTACTACTTTCTTACGTTGCATCAAATATAAAGTCCATTGAAGTAAACGATAGCCTCGTACTCCTTCACCCTGTGTTTACAAAAATGTGAAAAACATCACTTTAAAAAAATTAAGTTTCTTCATTTTTACACCAGGACAAAAATAAATTATTATGAAATTATGGTGAAAAAAAACCTTTATGGATTTACAAATTATTTTATTCTGCACACTGAGAGAAGGATCTAGTAAATATGACTATATCGCTTGAGAGATATTACCATAGCACATAGTAGTAGGGAACTAGGGCACTACCTATGGTAGGAAGTTTTTCGTAGATATTATGGTAAAAATTCTTGGAAAATCTGACTTTCCGCCATAGGTGGCGCCCTGGTGCCCTACTATTATATGCTATGGGCATTTTTCTTAGATGATCGGTAGTTTTTACTGGATCCTTCTCTAAGTACACACATAAATATTTTCTATTTTTCTATGTTTTTTGTCATTAAAAAAAAATGGTCTGCTTCCGAAAGTACCAGTAGGAATACAATTTGTGCGATGATCGAGGTAAAGCACTCTCGGTCTACCAATGTCGTTGGACGTCATCGTCTACACGGTAACTCCTACCATGTCGGTGATAATGTTTGTGCTTTTGATTTACTACTTTCTTATGTTGCATCAAATATAAAGTCCATTGAAGTAAACGATAGCCTCGTACTCCTTCAACCTGTGTTTACAAAAATGTGAAAAACTTCACTTTAAAAAAATTAAGTTTCTTCATTTTTACACCAGGACAAAAATAAATTATTATGAAATTATGGTGAAAAAAAAAACCTTTATGGATTTACAAATTATTTTATTCTGCACACTGAGAGAAGAATCTAGTAAATATGACTATATCGCTTGAGAGATATTACCATATCACATAGTAGTAGGGAACTGGGGCGCCACCTATGGTAGGAAGTACCGGATTTATAAAAAATTTTCTTAGACATTATGGTAAAAATTCTTGGAAAGTCTGAGACTTTCCGCCATAGGAGGATGCCATGGGCATTTGTCTTAGATGATCGGTAGTTTTTACTGGATCCTTCTCTAAGTGCACACATAAACATTTTTTATTTTTCTATTTTTTTCATCATTAAAAAAAAAATGCTCTACTTCCGAAAGTACCAGTGGGAATACAATTTGTGGGATGATCGAGGTAAAGCACTCTCGGTCTACCAATGTCGTCGGACGTCATCGTCTATATGGTAGCTTCTGTCACGTCGGTGATGTTTGCGCTTTTGATTTACGATAACGTGCCAAGTTATTTGGGATGGAATAATATGGCTTCTGGTCGGGTGCGATACACATGTTCATTGTCGACTTCGTCGTCGGGTGGTGTCTCTATTGCGCATAGTTTTTGGTGATCGCGATCGACCGAGCGGCGAGCTCTGTAAATATTTTAACTTTAACGTGTTGAAATATTTTGTCGCGAGCACGTGGCGTTATTCGACGCTCGAACGTCAGCGGCACAAAGTATCTCGAACCGCTTGCATTTCCCCCCCCCCCCCCTCCCCCACCACCGACGATAAAAGGCATACGCGGGACGTTGAAACCGATGAAAAGGTGTTTACCGAATGATAGTTTGATCTCGGCGTCGATTAAAATACTTACCGAGCTATTTGGCAACGGACATTCGATCGTTCGGCCAGCGGAGTGACTTATAGCCGCGGCGATCCGCTGGCGTAGACGATGCAAAAAAAAAAAAAAATGCATCTTCAATTCTTTAACGGTCGGTCGATAATTTCACGCTATTTGTAGTAAAAATTTGACCCCGTTGCTGTGTCTCTCGCTCGGCATTAAATCGGGATTTAATTACAAGATTTGTTTTTCAGCGACAATTTGATAATGCCAAGCGAAAAATTGTTTGTTGCTCAGCGACCTTTGAAAGGTACAGTGAAGGGGAATTCCGCCGATTGCCGATAAAATGTTTTTAATTCTATGCTTATCGGTACAAAAGATCGTATAAAAAAATCTCACACGGTTTGTCCGATCACTGTTATCATTTCTGTAAAAATACATTCAAAAAAAGACCGCTGGTCCGAATATAAATAATGTTGTGTACATTTTTTTCTAAATATAGAATATTAAATAAATATGATATTGAGTAGGGTTTTTTTTACTGGTAGAAAAACATATAATCAAATTATCATGAATATATAAATAAAATCGAAGCGATATTATTCGCGTTCACGTCAGGAAAAAAGTAAAGGGTTGCGAAGGAAGACGTAAAGTGGGAAAAAAGAAATGTCGAGAGATCCGCGGGCGCCCGCGCGACCCCCGAACTGTCTTACGTCATTCGTGGTACGAGATCGTCGGAAGCCCGAGTGTACGCATAGCCGGTAAACAAGTTCTTGCCAACAAGTTTGGCGAGTAGCCAAAAGCTTCGTTCTTTCGTCGTTCGTACATCTGGCTGTTGGTCGTTCGCCGCTGATGATCGGGCGTGTAATACGTGTGCGACTCGTCTCTGCGTGTACTCACGCTTGGTTGAATACTTTGCAGCGACACGAGGCCACACCCCTGCTAGGATAGAATTCACGGGATTTTCGGCCTTGCCGCGCACTTCCGCCTTTGCGACACCGAATCCGGGACTTAATTCATCGCCGCATTCTATAGACCCTAAAAACTATTTTTTTTCTCCAGTAAAGGTAAATGTACCGAACGATTAAGAGTCATTAATTGGTCAAGAACACATTTTTTTTTTTGTGAATATAACTGAAACCAATGCGGAGCTAATAGTTTCTAGTTTCCAAAATAGATTAATTACAAAAAGATACATTTTTTTCATTAGGGAAAAAATAATAAAGACGGTCCAAATGTACCAGTCTGAGAACGTGGTTTTTAGGCACGTTTCTATATTCGGACACTGTATGTCCCAATGTTTCGGACAATCACAGATTTCTAGAATTCTGATGTACAATCTCAACTAGTTTATATTAACTAAAAGAATTTGTTTGCCATTTATTAGTTACATCAATTAAAAAAGTTATATTTACGTGAAACAATACTGAAGATAACCAACGTAGAAAACTGGCGAACTTGACTTCCTCAAACTGTCCGATTATTGGGTCGGACCGTTTGATCTGCCAATCTCCGGACACTATATCGTCTGACTTTTATCAAAAATGCAACAATAGACAATTATTTAGGCTTAACCCTTCCGCAACTTTTTTCTGTGCATCAAATAATGTTTGCAGATACGATTGCAAGTGTCAAGTTAGATTTCCAATACGTCTAAACGTCCACAAACGTCTAAAACTTTTTGTTTGTTAATTTTCCAATCGCAGCATCCAGCTCTAGTTTTACAAACGAAAGTACAAATTAAAACGGTTAATGACTCGAGAAATAAAAGGACAAGTTTGTATATTCAAACCCGAACAAACGAGTTTGTCATTTGTTTCACAAAATTAATGTTACGAAATTATTTTTTACAGTTTATTGCTATTCGTCGAATTTTTCCAGATTTCAATTTTCTATCTTACTTTTATCGAAGTGATCGAACGAGCGTGAATAAATTACGATTGCATTGTCCATAAAAATTTCACTCCGTTCAACCACTTTTTTTGTTCAACTATCCCGTTCCCAAAATCCCACGCTATTCGTTCGTCGACTTCGCCACTTTCGGCTCTGCGGAGAATACACGTGTGTGGGAGAGCGGGCTATGGTTAATACCGTCGCTGCTGCACGTGCCGATCGATACCCGGTCTTCGAGCAATCCCAGGAAATAATAATAACGAGAATCGTGCGCAATTCTGGACAGTGGGACGTTCGTAATCCCACGCTCGGAGAACGACTCGCGCAAATTAGCTTCGCAGCACTGTTGTTTTCCTCTTAAAATGTATATATATATATATATATACACACATTAAACGAATCCAAGAGCTTATGATGTTGTATTTTCGACCTCGATCTCTTGCAAAATATAAAGTTGACATATGAAGTTGCGGAAATCTGAAATACGCGATTGAGTCTTCATTGCATTTGTGCATCGAACAAAAAAAGGTTTATGTGAGTAAAGTTGTCTTTTATGTCTTCCTGATTCTGATCTGTGAATCGAATTTCCACGATTTTTATTTTTCCTTCCAGCGTGCCTTCCGACGTTCGGAATGTACGCTATCGTCCTTGCTCGCTTGGATCCGAAGTATGTTATAAAAATTCTTACACAGACGTACGACGATGAAAAAAAAAGATGATTCTTTCTGCACATTCGCGTATGCTGGAGGAGTCGGATAGAGTCACTCGGCTATGCACCCGAGCGGAGCGGAGCGCACACGTACGTTAGATATTGTGTCTGCACAGGGGGACAGTGTGTCTACGGGCGGGTGCCGGCTACCGTCCACGGTCACGAAATAGAGGGCGCCCTTACCGCAATGCGCCATAATAATCTGACTGCAACACACCACGTGCCCGCACTGTGTTTCCGACACTTCGAAACGAGAAAAAAGGAAACAACACCGATGCGGGAAAACAACTTGGAAAAGAAAATCTATTTAGTTTTCTTTGTTTATTTAATTATTTCATTAATTAACTTATCGATCTTAAATAAACGGGCCGGCAGAGTTTCTTATTGGTTTCTGGTCCGACGTTGCTGGAACTCATTGAACGACCTCGAGAATTGTCGCTGGTCATTCAATTATGTCGATAAGTATATCGTTATCGGATTAATTTTATCTCTCCGCCTATCTCCATTATCTATTCGAACACCTATGTGGCAATTTTTCATGAGCACCGAAAGTCTTTAAAAAAAAATAAACACAATTTCATAACGACGAGCTGGCAAATCATGATAATGGAGAATAATTCGTTTGTCGAGGGGTTCGTTGGAGAAAATTTGTTATTCGGGCTAGTTCGAGCCACTGACAAAGGCCAGTCGGGAAAGAATGCTTTGCATGTCTGTTTGATTAACAGCTACTGTTTGTCGGTTCGTTCAAGTTTTTTTTTTTCTTCTTTTTCATTTTTCTCTTCAAAGCTGTATAACCGTAGAATTTCAAGCGCTCTTTTTGAAACTCGTAACGAGGGTATGAATAGCCGAGTAGTCGGGCTAAACGCGGTGTTAATGAAAGCCAGCTAGCGCCCCTTTCATTTTGGAACGTCGGGGCAATGTCTCGTCACAGGACTATTTTTGTTTGAACGATAAACGGACGAAATTCTAAATGACAAATTAATTCAATGGGTCACTATGTGCCCAGTACACATATAGTGCACTAAAAAAAAATTCGCTTGCGGGCTGCCAAAGACAAAAATTGTTATTCCGATTCTGCTTTCAATTCTTACAATTTCATACGATATTGAAACAACGACGGCAAGAATTTCAAGGGTACATGTTATCGTTTCAATCCCGTATAGAATTGTAAGAATTACAAGTGGAATTGAAAAAAGAATTTTTTTCTTTGGCAGCCCGCAATCAAATTTTACTTGAGTCAATGACATTTTTTTCAGTGTGATGTTTGCTAGTTTTATTACAGATTTTAAAAAATCGATACGAGTTATGTGCCGATTCCTATTATTTTCTCGTCGGTGTATTTTCGAGAGAAAAAAAAGGAAAAAATGTCCGCGTCGACGAATTCTCGAGCAACTCATAAATCATCAATAATTGTTTACTAAATATTATTGTGTGATAATCCAAATAATACATTGAATTATTTCACGATATTGTTTCGATTAATCGCATTGATTATTGTGCCATCGAACGACTTTATTTTTTTTGTTTAATTTATACAGGGAAAAAATTCGAAATGATAAATTAACTCAATGGATCCCAATGTGCGCGCAGTACGCATATAGTGATGTTTGCTAGTTTTATTATAGATTAAAAAAACAATTCTACATGAATTATGTGCTGATTCCTTTTTTTTCAACGCCGGACTTTCGAGACAAAAAAAACCATACAAAAAATTTCCGAGAATTTCTCGAACAACTAATTAATCATCAATAACGATCACAAATTTTATACTAGATAGTATTGTTTGATAATCGAAATAATCCATTGAATAATTTCACTGCATTGTTTCGATAAATCGCATCGATTATCGTACGATCGATCTAACAACCCTCCTTGTTTTTGTATTGATTTCAGATTCATAGATGGAGGAAAGTGAGAGCATCGATAATCAGAGCGCGACAGATGAGCGCTACAAGGCTGACGACAATCGGTTGGGCACCGAGATGCGAGAGGAGTGCGAGAGCAGTCGCGAGAGTTCCGACAAGGCCGAGACTCTCGAGAGTCTCGAGAACATGAAGAATCGGGAGGACAAGTCGGCGACGAACGAATTGAGCGCCGCGACGATGGATCGTGAAAAGTCGTTGTCGCGGGACGAAGATCCGGACGAGGACGAGGGCAAGGGCTCGGACGAGGATGACAACAACAAGGAGAAAGCCAACGACGAGAAGCGTGACGACGAGTCGTCGACGAGAACATCGTCGACGAGCACATCCGACGACGAGTCCGAGACGAGCTCGGAGGAAAAGACAGAGGCATCGAAGCAGGAGGCCGAGGAGCCTGCACGACCTTCCGAAAAGTCAACCGAGACCAAGCCGCACAAGGAAGAATTGCCGAAGAACGAGGACACGACCGACGACAGCGACATCGATGACGACCTTGTTTCCACAATAAATTACAACACGATAACATCTCTCGCGGCTCTCAAGGACATGCTCCAATCCTCCGGCGAGGATTCCGACGGCGTCGACAGCTTCTTTCATCACTACTTTCTGTCGCACGTCAACAGGCTGCCGTCCAGAAATCAGACTCACAGTCCGTACCCTTGGGGACGAAGATTGTCCGAGTGCAGGGAGGAGGACGAGTACGAGACTGAGGAAGGTGAGCGTTTTGGAAAACTTCATTTTTGTTACGGGTCCGAATAAAAAAAAAAATTATTTATTTATTTATTTATTTATTTATTTATTTATTTACGGCTAGGCCGGATTACAGGCGCGATGCGTAAACGTATCAGCCAAACGGACGATAGCCGATTGAGAGAGTAGGCGGCAGAAATGAGTAAATATATTCGCTGAAGGAAGTGAAAGAACAACAATAAAGGAAGTCTTATAAAATGCCGAAATAACAAAAATTCGGGTCGTTAGAACATTTTACGAGTAACAAGTTTCATAGATAACTCGATAACGATATACGAATTGGGCGGAATAAATTTAAACAAGACTCAGGTAAATAATTCTTTATATTATTTATTAATAAAAAAAATAGGACTACAGAATTTGTCGAAGTATATCGGTACAAATTTTTATAAGAATCCATAAAGTCATTTTTTAGATATCAGGGACACCGATCTTGAAAATCACGTTAATGTTCGGCTGCGCGGCTGCTCAAGCGCTCCGCGCAGCTGCTCGAGCGCTCCGCAACGTTCCATATAACGATCTCGAAATTTCGTAATGCGTTGAACTTAAAAACATAAACATGAAAATTTAACAGAATATTCTTGATTACAACTTGAACAGACTATTCTCGTTCACAACTTGAACAGAATATTCTTTATTATAAAATATTAGAAAAAAATCGATATTTTGCTGTGGCGTAAGCTTTTAACGAGAAACAAATAGTAAAGTGATTTTTGTTAAAACGCCTATCGACAAGTACTTTTCGTACTGGGCATGCGTAAAACTTTTTATTAGGTAAAATCAGGTAAAAATTATTTGTTGACATCGACGCCAATTTCCGTCACTCACGGAAAGCCACGTTGAAATTTAATCGAACTATTTCCTATGCTATTGTATATTCATATTAAAATGTTATATATTCTTATCTATTCTTATACTTTTCGTGACTGCAAATTTTTTATGATAGTAGCGGTGTTGATGCTGGTGCTACTGCCGGTACCTATTCGCGTGCGCGTATCGATTTTCCAACCGGTGCTTGCCGGGCTAATCCCTCGGTGCTGGGGTCTCGGCGAGGCCGTCTGTATACAGGAAGTCCGGGGCCCTCTTCCCGGCTTCGAATGCCGACTCGTTCTCCCTCCCTGTCGCTTTCCATCTGCCACCAATATTTTTCGTCCAAAGTCCATGGAATCGTGGAATATCCGTTTGAAAATTTCTCGAAACAAAAATTTCGCTATAATCCTGTCTAATAATTGTTTAATCGTTTCGTCGATCGACTTAAAGTTCCATCGAATTTATCACACGACGCATAACGCTTCCAACGCACGCAGACTATTTCATCGATATAAAATAAATAAAAATATATATTTTTTTTTAAAAGAGAAAATGAAGATTCTTCGCGAATTTACAGGTGAAAACGGTTTTCTTCAAACTGAAGCAGAAACTTAAATTACTTTCTTTATCGATTTTTTTAAATTTCGCGCCTTTAATTTCTTTTATTTTTATTTTCGTTTCATTGTCACTCAAGCGCTAAATGAATTGATTTGCAGCTATCCCTATACGGTGAAAGAAAAACGTGCCAATCTGTGGATTTCAACGATCGGCAAGGACGGTTGAAAGCCGTAGGACTGTGACCTCTAAACACACAATGATCTTTGATAATTTTATTACATCTAATAAAATAATTCGATATGAATTATGTGCTATTATATTCGTATTATTTTTTCAATGTCGGACTTTCGAGAGAAAAAAAAACCGTCAAAGAAAGTCCAAGTCATCGAATTCTCAAACGATTAATAAACAACCATAAACTGATCATCAATAATTATCAAAAAAATAATCTTCACTAAATATGATTGATTATTATTGTTTTCCTCAAACTGCAGCAGAAACTTAAATAACTTTCTGTATTGAATTTTTTTTATTTAGCCTCCAATATATTTATCTTTTATTTTCATTAAATTGTCACTAAAGCGCTAAATGGATTGACACGCAGCCGTTCCCATAGGGTGAAAGAAAAACTTGCCAATCCGCGGATTTCATCGAGCGGCAAGGGGGGTTTCAAAGCGGTAGGGCTGTGACCTGTTTCGTACGCTGTCGACCGAGGCCCGCCTAAGGCTTCCGCAACCCGTATAATGACAAGAAGCTTCGAGCTTCGAGCTTCGAGAACTACGTTATCCCCTCGTAGGTCTACACGGATGGGCGCTTCGTTGTGTATCCGCCTTAAATCCACTTCTGCCGTCCAACTTTACGCAACTGTACGGTTTTACCTGTCAGTGATAGCTCATCCCATTAACGAGCCTCCCCGCCGACTGAATCACCTCGCCGTATATTAATAAACGTAATCTCGAGCGACGACTCATTTACCGCCTTTTCCGCGCTCCCTTGCAATTCGCCATCGTCGAGACTCGACGATTTTCTCCCGTCGAGTTACGCCGAGACGAGCATGCGGATTTGCGCCCCGATGGTTATGCAATAATTTAACGTTTCATCGAACGTTAGGGCAATCGCGACGGGCATTTGAGAACTATAGCGACGATGCCCAGCCGCGTGCCGTTTTACCGTTCTCTCTCGCCCGTTGGCTATAACGAGAACACGCGGTTTAACCGGGAAGCTAAGATTAGCGGATAGAGAGCGCGGAGCCCGGTGATTCGGCTTTTCGTTCTATGTCGTTCGACTTCCGTCGACGCCGGTTGGCAACACGTATTATATGTACCTCTATACTCACTCCGAACTACCCTGTTACTCCGTGCGAATATTCATTCGCTCGCTCGCCCTCTTCGCCTTTCGTACCACCTCACCCAACACCCCCCCCCCCCACCTCCCCCTCGCCGTTCCCTTCCCTCCCCTTTTGACCCGTTCACTCTCGCGGTCCACTTAGGTAACGATCCGACTATTTATAAACGCAAGTTTTCGGATGAAACGAGATGAAAATGCCATTACGCCGGCATCCTTTTGTCCGAATTTGTACATACGTTTTTCTTTTTTTCTTTTCGTTTCATCGCTCGGGGCATTTTTATGCGCAGCATTATGTCGAAAAGTTGGAGCAACTGTTAGAGTTTTTTGGTGTTGTTGGTGGAATTTTTTATTACTCAGGGAATTATAGCAGACGTTTGGGATGATTTTTGAGGGATGGGCACTGCGAGGAGAATCTCGGAAAAACTACCATGGCATGCGGTAAATTTCGATCAGGCAGCATCGTACACCAGCGCTACCATTAGCGATATGTGAGATTTTTGCAGGGGCCATAGCAATTTTTAACCATACCATATATAATCATTTTTTTTCCAGTATGCGGAAAACTTTGTAAAAGTTCGTGGATAAACCTAAGAATTTCGTGGATAAAATAAAGAGTTTCATGGATGAAACTAAGAATGGCGTGGATAAAACTAAGAATTTCGTCGATTAAAATTTTTGTGCATGTATACGTAAAAAAAAATTTGATCGACATAACATGCCGGTACAACCTACGGACCTGAAGCAAACGGTTCGCGATCTATACTGATTACTATATTTTCTAGTAAGAAGAATTGGCAAAAATTCTAAATTCAAAAATATATAAATTCATGAATTCAATCATTTCAAGAATTTCAATAATTCATGAATTTATATTAAATGTAAACTCAAAAATGGAGGTTTTTTGCGTTATCAAGTATTTAATACGCTTAACTATTGTCATTTATTTATTCTTTTATAGATACGATTTTTTTTAATTGATTTATTTGTTCGTTTTTTTTTGTTCTCGATAAAATTTCATTTTCAAACAACAGACGTGCATCGTTGTGTTATTTTGATTGTGATCTTCATAACGAGTACGCATAAGCGACGGGAACGCGATTTTCCACGGTGACGTAATCGTCGGCGTCGATTAACCACGCGTGACCGATAACGCGTGGCGGGACGGAGCCATCGCGATATTAGCGAGCGCGACTGATTCACTGCTGTGCACGATACACAGTAGCTAATATGTAAACAAAAAAAAAATCAACTCCATTTGTTGCTCTCGTTGATCGACGTACTGTCTTGTATCAAAACAAAAAAAGTCGTGAAAATCAAAATAAAATATTCGTTTTCCAGACAAAAAAATTACAATTTTCACCACTTATGGACATAAATCTTACGTGTTTAAATAAGATATATATACACGGTAGATCGCGTTTCTATCGAACAAGGGAGACTCTGTTAGTTTCAACCTCGACGAGCATGCGCAATAGCGCATGCTCGTCGTCAGCGAATACGCTGAAAAAAAGTGTACATAATGTATTTTTTGTGATTTGAAGATGCAGAGACGTATTTTCTAGGTGAGATTGTATCTATCATTGAACTACATGCGGAAGACGATACAGTCGAAGTTTCATTAAGTCCGGCGTAGAGAAGAGCGGGGCAAAACAAACATTAAATAAAAAATTGACATAACCAATTATCATTAAAAATGTTTAACATCATCAATTTTTAATGGTACATTAAAAAAATTCACTTAAAATTAAGAACCGTGTCCGGTTTTATCCACTCTCCCTCATTCCGTACACCCAAAAAATTGAATTCGCAAAGCTATGCTTTTCGTCTAAAAATTGATGTAAATAGTTCATTCGCAATGTCAGAACATTCAATTTATTATCACTCGGAAGAAATATTTTATTTTAACGAAATTTGAGCTATGAGAAGTTTGACTGTACCGCAAACACCCGGAATTGTTGGCTTAAGGTATCAAACGGCCGAGCCCCGGAAGTTCGAAGACGCGCTCGTTGTCCGACGTTTCTGGGAAGTTTAATCTAAATTTACAAACACCCCACACCCACGAGCGGCGCACAGATAAGAAAGAAATAACAGATGGAACGTTTGGCTCTACGAGTATAGAAAAAAAAATGCAACACTGCATTTAAAAAAAAAAATTCAGATTTTTAAATGGCGGCGATCAATAAGTTAATTTTTTTGTTCATAAATAATTATAAACAATTTTAAAAAATCTAATATAAAATCTGAGTACTTTCGAGGGCTAGTTCAATCATATAAAAAATCGCGGGCCCAATCCAATATGCGAAGGGTTAGACCCAGCTCGAAATAGTATGGAATGCCCCATATATTTTACTTTTCTCGTAGCGAAAACGGTGTTTGCTATTCGCACGCCTCACGGGTGGGACACGGGTGACCCGTGGACGTAAGTGAAGACACGAGAACTGTCGGTAATAGTAACACTATCCCGTGGATGAAACTCGAGACACGGGACAGCCGGGGAATATAAAAAATCCCTAGGTGAACCCGTGGGCATAACTGCAGATACGGGCAATCGGAGTATGATGAGGCACGGGCAATCGTTCAATCACGGGTTCCCGTGAGAAGATATATATACGGGCAAGCCGTGTATGGCAACTCGTTTAGAGCATTAAGACCCTTTAAAAATGCATTTAAAGAGTGAGCTTTGGGGAAAACTCTTCGGTACTGCATAGTACATACCTCAAGTAGTGTCTATGAATTATTCCAGATTTTTCTCGGCATGCCACCGGTCAGCCCGGATCTGCAGTTCTACCCACTGGTGCATCTAGCAATATTTTTATAATCTCGGTCAGTCCTTCGGTCGGTCAGACTTCGCGTCATTATTTTATCGGAAGCCCCGTGTCATCAGTAGCGTCCACGGATCGCTTGTCCTGGACCGAGCAAATTCCCCATGCACGCAACCCCGTCACTTTATGTCCATACACGGCTTGCCCATATATATATCTTCTCACGGGAACCCGTGATGGAACGATTGCCCGTGCCTCATCATACTCCGGTTGCCCGTATCTGCAGTTGTGTCCACGGTTTACCTAGGGATTTTTTATATTCCCGGGCTGTCCCATGTCTCGAGTTTCATCCACGGGATAGTGTTACTATACCGACAGTTCTCGTGTCTTCACTTACGTCCACGGGTCACCCGTGTCCCACCCGTGAGGCGTGCGAATAGCAAACACCTAAAATTTGTTACGATACTCGTGCGAAATACTTTTTTTTAACTCGTGTCATTGCAACACTAGCGTTCGGCTCCTGCAAACTCACACTCTCTGTTAAAAACAATTGTATATGTAATGTACCGAACTGAAAGTTGTTATGCAAAAACTGGTACATTAATTCAATGTACAATTGTCATGAAAAATTAATGGACTTTCAGAGTAAAATTAAGGTAAATTATTGGAATTAAAGTACTTTTACAGTAAAATTAAATTCAATGATTAAAAGTAAAGTATTTCTAAAGTTTTTAATATACTGTAAGTTAATGTTTCATCACGATTCTACATGAAATTTAATATACCAGTTTATGCATAAAAACTTCCAGTACCAGTACATTAAATTTCACACGAATCTTTTCTAAAGTGTTCACGAGAATAAGTTATACAGCACTAGTAGTGTCGTAGATGATAATTTTTTGACGACCTTCGTGTGGATTTAACAATTAACGGAATTGATTGTGTTCCAGGGAAGAACAACGAGACGACGACAGCGTCGACATTGTCGAGGAACCGCGACGAGGTCAAATACCCGACGACGATTCAGGAGTGTCCGGAAAAGTCCGAGAGCATACCGTCGAAGGCTTCGAGTCCCTCGTCGTCGGAAAACTCGAGCTCTGAGAAGATCGATCAGAAATCGAACGCAACGTCGAGCGTCTCGGAGTCCCGTCAGCCGCCGACGACCTCGGCTTCGAGATTCACCACGTGCGCCGTAACCTCGCCGACGTCGAGCAAACCGCCGCTCCGCCGAAGACACACCGCTGGATCGGGAATGACCTTTCCGGCAACAGATCCGCCGTCTTACTCGAGCAGCATGGTATTCTCGCGCACGAGCCCCCTACCCAGTCCCCACTTGGACAAGAGGTTCTTCGACTCGAGCCTGATTGAGATGAAGAGCCAGGCGAGCAGCTCCAGCACCCTCGACTACGACTCCACCGAGGAGATATGGGTTCGACGCGTTGACTTTGTCCAGGAAAGAAAAAGAAAGGTGAGTCATCTTATTATTTACTCTCGTGCCCATCGGTATCTGCGACTGGCCAAGCATCGGACTTGGCATTTTTTATTGAAAAAAACCAGAATGGCGTATTCTGTACGCTCGTACAGTAGAACGTCGCTTGTCCAAACCCCTCGGGACTAGTTCGAATAAGTGAAACGCAAATTCTTTCTTTACGGCATTGTAGGGCATATATAAATGAAATAACAGTATATATTAAACTTTACAACATCTTTTTTACAATATTCCAACATCGAAGTCTTATTTCAAGGGCTCTGTGAAATAAAGTCGTCCATTTTTTTTTATTACTGATGGCTGCATAATAAAAAAAGTTTGTACTTTTTACAACAACTTATCGTCCACAAACGACCACAATCTTTATTTGTTACTTTTGGGATCGCACCATCGGGCTGTAGTTTCACAAACGAAAGTACAAACTAAAAATTGTCCATGCCACGGGAAATAAAAGAAGATTGTTTTTTCAAACCTGAAGACTTATTTTACAACATTATTTTTATGAAACTTTTATTATTTTTTCTGTGTAGTTCACACTCAAGCGGCTTCGAGATTTCGCTCCTCAAAAGCGCTTAGCTACACAGTAAAAAATAATGTCGTACAATCAGAATACGAAGTTTTGTAAAAATAATTTTGTCAAATAAGTGACAAACTCGTTTGTTCAGGTTTGAATATGGAAACCTGTCCTGTTATTCTCCGTGTCGTTAACAATTGCAGTTTGTACTTTTGTTTCTCAAACTGGAGAACCGAATGGTGTGACGGGAAAATTAACAAATAATAAACAGTGATCGTTCGCGGACAATAAATTGTTGTAAAAAGTGCAAACTTTTTTTTACCGTGTACAATGTTTCGCGCCAACGATCGGATAACCGACCGTTCGGATAACAGGAGTCATGGTTCGGATATTTGAGTGTTCGGATAATCGACGTTTTACCGCACACGGAAAGTACGAACAATTTTCAGTCGCGCGATATCTGCGTGAATCTAATGTTCAGTCGCGCAGGAAAGAAATCTTTTTTTTTTACAATTCTCAACGTTCCGCTTGACTTTGCGCCAGAACTACCGTCCAATTCGTCTTCTGCCCAAAAAGAAAGATGCATGGAAATAGGTAGGACAGATTTTTTTTACTTTCCATCTTTACGCGAGATTTTTTGTCACACTTATTTGACGTTTTTCATCGCCCTGCAGCGGCTCGAAAAAAACGGTTTTGAGACTCTGCCAAATGTCCCATCTCGAGTATCCCCCTCCTGGAAAACACGACAGACACTACAGTTTTGCCGGTTTTCCATCGGGAGGCAAATATATCACTGCCAAACAATACAAAAAAGTCTGATTTATTTATTTGAAAATTATTTGTTTAATTTTACAATTCTTATGTGAATTTTATAAGCGTATCTCCCGTTTACCTCTCGCGTAAAATGTTCATTGAATCAATCACACTTTCGTTATCATTGTCTCGGGATCGAGGTAACGAGCAGAAAAACCGTA
Organism: Ichneumon xanthorius; assembly: GCA_917499995.1. Taxonomy (NCBI): domain Eukaryota; kingdom Metazoa; phylum Arthropoda; class Insecta; order Hymenoptera; family Ichneumonidae; genus Ichneumon; species Ichneumon xanthorius. The sequence continues at coordinate 8,549,799 of OU824205.1, read as the reverse complement.
AATTCTCAGAAAATAATTTAGTCGATGGTGATTGTCGGTGTACCGGCGAGAGATCGTTAAGAGCAGTCGCCGCTCCTCTCGTCGACGTCTAATTGCATTAATCGACTAATTACAACCCGCCAACCGGGGAGAAGGGCGTCCCCACAAATTTGTTTACCGCGAGGACGTAGTCGGGCCGCGAGCGCCGGTTGCGAAAGCGAGTAGAGTAGAGTTCAATGACCGTGTCGTCTTTATTGCTCAGCGCTGGTCTACCGGTTACTCGAGTAGTAGCTAAAAAAATGTTCAAAAATAATAAAGGAGACGGAAAATATAGACGACGGCTCGTAAATAGCTTTGCATGTGTTTTTGCATATAACGATGTTTTCCACACTTACCGGGAGCCCGAAAGAAAATACGAAGCCACCAATTATTTCTCATCAATTGCCTCTGTTCTCTGGCGCAGCTTGGCATAAACTTTTTTTTCTCTCCGCCGCTGTCCCGTTGACGCGGCTCGCAAATTTTCTACGTTCGATAAACTCGACGACGAACGCAACACGGCTAACTTTCCCTGTACGAAAGCCTCAATATTGTTCCGTCGCATACTCCCTACTTCATTCAGTTGTACAGTCGAGATCATCCATAAGGTAAACGGCCCGGTCATCGAACGCAGTTCATACTAATAAATAAATACAGGTTTCGTTCGGTACAGAAAGAAATTGACGGCATGTCGAAGAGCGGATTTTACTTTTGATAATCAAAAGTAAAATCGTATAAATCGCGATACGTATATTTTTACAAAATGTTTCATTTAACGATTTAATAGTATGTGGCGCACCTCGCGATTCGGTACTTCTAAGCCGCAGTTGCTATCAGGGCGTTTTAGCTGAAGCACATCATGACTTACCTGAATGCATTAATTTGCATGTATTTAAAAACATGAAAGTTATACTAACGGTGGCAGTACAAATAATATTATCGATTAGATTGGTAATAATTTGTTTTTTGATTAGGTGCTCTATTAACTTTGTCATGGACAGAATGAAGGTCAGCCAAATTAGGTTATGCGGTACTTTCCGTCACTTGTTGCATCGCGGTTATTATAAATTGAAGTTAATCTTTTGATATCACCTTGACCCGTAAAATTATTGAAAAGTAATAATATCTGTACCAGGGTGCTATAAATTGCGACATAAAGATAGGAACTTGGTATTTAGTCGGACGGAAACTGGGTACACGATGATGAAGAAAACTGCGATATAAGTGACGAAAAGTGCAGCACGAGGTCTAAAAAGTGACGGCAGTAGCGAGGCATTGTTGAAACGATAATTTAATAATTGGATCCTACGGAATGAACTTCAATAATCATCGAATCGCATTCAGAAGGCTTCGATGCATATATGAAAACGGTTTTTTTTTGTCGAACCGACTATACAACTCGGCTATCAATAATGGAAAAACGCGTTCACTGCCTTTAAGATTACGGAAACTAGGCCGCTCACCTCAGAACTTACTGTAACGGCGACCTTGATATCGCAATAACACTGGCTGAAAAAATATCCGGAGGATGATAAAATTAGAGCATATATATATTCGAGCTCTTCGACGTTTGTGCGAAGAAGTAAATAAGCTTCACCACTTAGGCGTTTTTATTGTCGAGTTACACAAGTTTATTCCGTTCATTCAATCGCGCCATCGCACACGCACGCGAACCCCCGCCCACTCGCACGCCCGTCCCATTGAGAGTTAACGGCACGCGGTTTTGTAATAGAAAAGCAAGCGAAGAAAAAAAATTTAATTAACGTTGAGAACTTTTTTTTTATTACTATGCTCGTGAAAAAGACTTTTTCCGTACTTCGGATTATAATGTAATGCTTTGCATTTTTTTTTACGACTAAAATGTCCGTGAGTGATAATTCGAAGAATTCGAAGTTTCGTGTAGTAATTCAAGTCTTTGTCTAGTTTTTTTTTGTTTCTTATTTTTTTGCAACGGAGTATTCTTGCCCACAGTGAACGAATGAGCGAACGAAGAAAATAGAAAAAAAACAACAGTGCGAGGTGTGTCCGCGCCTCGCTCTCGTCGGTTTCGCAATTATTTGTAGAAACATCCGCGTCACGAGTAGTCAATCACGCTAACGTTGTCGTACAGTGAATAGGTCCGACGTATTCCGGTTCTGATGCAGGCAAAACAGCTCGTGCCGCACGTGATCGACGTTCAAGCTTTTATTTCCCCGTGCTCGTTTACCTGTCTGGTTCTATATTGATTTCAATTCTTTGTTGAATATGCAGTGCTCCATATACCACGGAAACTAGTCGTTCTTAAAAGGAAAAAAAAATCGTCGAAACTAATACAAACAAAAAAAATATCGACAACAGTTATCCGGTAGCGATATCGCCCATTCGTCGAAATGCAACAGTATCGTCAAACTATAGTACAATTTTTGTTTTTTTCCTTATTGTACAGACATAAGAAAAGAAATACGACTGTGATAAATAACGGAAATAAATTATTACCGTATTATGTCGCAGCACACAGTAAAGAGTAAGTTTGTAAAATCAGAGTGTTAACAAAAAGTCGTTTGCAATATAAAAACTAGTCCCTCTGCTCCTCGAATTATTAACAAATTTCTTCGGAATTACTTATAAAAAAACTGAAATTTCGAGGTCAATAAATCATTGTCAAATCGGCGAGGCGATATCGGTGAATTTATACGATATTTTCAGAAAGACAATTGGTCGAAAAGAACCCGATAAGTTTATGTGAAAGAGAAAAAAAAATCTGCCCGTTCACACTTCGTAATTACGCTCGTACTACAACCGAATTACTGCACGTCTCTCGAAGTAAGAGACTAAAGAATTAAGAGAAAGAGAGAAACGATGTGTACAAAAAGAAAGGAGAGCCTGCAAGGGGGTCGCGCAAATGATGTGGCAAACTTCCGTAAACAACGAGAGCCAACGGCCGGTACCGGAGCGTGACCACGATGAAAAAGGATAAGGGAAGCGCCGTTTCACAGTGGCCAATCCCCGGCACGAATTCGATCCCCCATAAGGATAGCGTTCCATAGTCGCGAGTCTTATACATATATTGGTATTTATAATGTAACGTCTACTATACTACAAGCTGCAACTACTACATTATACAGTATACAATATACATATATATATATCTATATACATATCTACATATACATATGCGCCATCACGCGGATCGTATTAAATAAAACGGCACGCGCGCGCACGTGATGGTTATCCAATTCGATCCAGAATGGTGATACGAAACTCGAATCCCGTTACTCGCACGAACTCGATTCCCGCTTTATTGTCGAAGAGGAAAAGCTCGCGACGCAAGCTCCGAGGAATCTCCGTAGTGCGGATGTGGCTAATTGCCAATAAAAGAGAAAAAACAATTGTAGTTCTTCGCGAATGGTGTAAAAAAGAAAGATTTAATGATGTTTGTATTAAGTCATGGTCTTACGAGAATAACAGAAAATATGGCGGGATTTTGCTCGAAGGTAACTGGTGTATGTTGCACGTACGAAACTGCAGTACCTTAGGAGAACCCGCTTCTGCCTCGTTCGAGTAGTTTCCACAAGTTACGGAGAGCCGAGATGGCGCCTCGAATCGCAGCTGTCACATGGTTCCTCCTAACGGTCGATTCTCGACGTAGCTTTCAGTGCGAAACTCGCGCGGGCAGCCGGGGCAGCTCGTACAGCTGTTTATCGACGGTCTTCGATCTGCGCTGCATTGTTTTTGTCGAAGATTTTTTTTTATAGCCATTCAATCGTTCGTCGATAAAATTTGAACGATACTTCTGCGTAAGCGTGTTTACACGGGGAGCTCGTTATCTCCGGCATTAGTGTGTGAATCTTGGTACTCGAGATACCGGGCTTGAATGGATAACGAGAGGTAAATTTACTGTTGAATTCTCGAGCAATTTTTTTTTAGTATCTTTCTACCGTTAGAAAAAAAATCTTTCACGGATCGCTGAATCATTTACTGGGAGTTTCACAAAACTACGAATGGGAATGAATGGATCTATGAATAATTTTTGTTTATACAAATATAGGGGAAGCCGGGGCAAAACGGGGAAGTGGGTTAAAAAGGGGACATGTACCCCGTTTTGCCCCAGATGGTTTTTTTTATATCCTTTCAAAACCAGTGCCAATACAATTTTGGTGTGAAAAACAATGGATCTATGCTTTCGTTATCGTTGTATCAAGTTTTATTGCTTAGCGTCCCCGTTTTGCCCCGGTTTCCCCTACGTGCATACTGAAAAGTAATCCTTGCGAATAAGTCAAAACAGCGTCCAAGTGCATTTTGCACGTTTTTTTTACGATACATTAATTATAGTGAGCCTTTTGAAAAAATGTCCGATCGTCGCGAATGCAATCTTAAAATGATTGAGCGGTGAACATGCGCGTACCTTTTTTTTACAAGTATGACATTTCAGATACGTCGGTTGGTTATTAATGCATTTTTGCTGAATTCCAAGAGGTATATCACGTGTGATACACTGTGCTTCAAAGGGCTATCTTTCGACCGTACTGGATATACTTAAAATATTTGTTTATTGAATTGTTCTCGCATACTAAAAAGTAATCCTTGCGAATACGCCAAATCAACGTCTAAGTGCATTTCGCACTTTTTTTTGACGATGATTGATTATAGTCACTTTTAAAAAATGTACCATCGTCGCCAGTGCAATGTTACAATGACTAAGCGGTATAAATGTCACGTGTGTATATATATGTAGACATATCTTTAACGGGCGTAATTCTTGGTAAGATTACGATCCGTTGAACGGACTTTTTTTTTGCTACATCGAGACCTCATTCCAATTATTCTATCAGATAATCTTGCACGCCAAGAATAAACTCAATTATTAATTACCAGTATCACTGAAATCCATTAAAAGAAAAGAGTCAAAGCCCGCCACAAACGATTCGATAAACCGTCGCTAAAAGTCTCGGAACTTAAGATCAAGATGAAGAGTACACAATAGTATTGGAAAAGTTTCGCAAGGTTGAAACGATAGTGAATCTTTTTTTTCCCACGCAGCACACGGGCGTGCTGCACGATTTCTCTAATCGGTCTCTCGTGATCATCCAATCTCTAAATATAGACCATTGCGATAGCGAGGTAAATAAACATTCGTGGAGACGCACGATCGACGAGACCTTCGGTGTAGTCAAACGCGAGTGTTTTATAAGTTATCGCAAACAACAAAGTCGCGGATCAATTAGTCTATGATTTTACCGGGCCTATTGCGTGGTACGCAAGTTAAAAAAACGGTTTGGACATTTATCGAACGTTTCATAGGAAAAAAGATCCACAATTTGTATTGATCTTTTCTTAAAAAAGTATGTTTTATTATTGTAGACGAACAATTTATTTTATCAATAAAAGTCCCAAAATTACCAAGAAAAGCGATAGCTGTCGCTTGTGGACACAACATTTTTCCCAAATGCATTTTTACCGTGTAGTTGGGTAAATTAAGTATCGAAATTTTACGACTTTTTTTTTTACCAAAAAGCTTCCTCTATGAGGAAGCAAAAAAAAAATAGCAAAATTACCAAGGAAAGAAATGACACGTTTGTGGACACAAAATATTTGCCAAATGTATTTTTTACCGTGTAGTTGGTTAAAAGGAGTATCGAAAAGAAAAAGAACCAACGCCGACGTTATTCAAGCAAAAAAAATCTATCTTCGATATCAATGAAGTTCTCGCAATCTTAGCGACAGGGGAGCGATCGTGGACGATAACTGGACGGCTGGCTTACGCTCCACTGTCTTTCCCACCACTTCGGGTCGAACCGTGAAGTCGGAATACATCTCCAGTTGGCGTCGAAGCCCCGATCGAAACGCGCGTCCCGCGCGCTCGCATGGAGTGCAGCGGCCGAAACCACTGCCTATCGTCGATTAAACCGGCGATTATTACGATGCTGCCGGTACCGATGCTCGTAACTAAAGTGCGAAAGTATTCGCTCGGACCTAGCCTAGAGCGTTGTCCGGAGTACGTCAGTAGTAAAGTGCGAAAATATTCTCTCGTACCCTATTTGGATCGCTGTCCGGAATATCATGGAACTTACAAGGTCAGTGCAGTGAACGCTGCTGTGAAAAAATCGTGATTCAAGATTTGCGAGTATTGAAAGATAAATAGATGAATATAATTTCAATAAAATATTTATAGAGCCTTAAATCTTAGAATAATTGACCCTTTGAAGGCCTGAACAAAACGCCCATAAAATTATAATTTGTTTTTTTTTATTGTACCATTTCGATCGTATCGACTTTAATTTCGGCAGGATTTTTTAATAATCGGAATTTATTTCTGCCGACTCGATAATTACGAGCATATAAATGGTGTTCTGGCCAGTTACCGTCAAAGGGTTAATTTGCAATATACGGTTGCGTCGGGTGTTCTTATGAAAGACCACTGTTGCCGCACCCCAGCGATAATCCATCGCGCGCATACGTAGAATCTTGAAAAGTTCAACACCGAGAGATTTTTCCAAAATAAATCGTACCAGGCTATAAACGCATTGACGCGCACTTATCCTTGATCGCGTTAAAGATCCATCGTAAATCCGCCGCTTCTGGTCGAAATAACTTATCGCCCAAATCTCCTTCACCGATAACACGTACGAACGGATTTTTTAATTAGTGTAAATGATTACACGAGGTCACCTATCGAGTTACGACCACTTACGTACACGCGAAGTTGTTATTATTGGGGAAAAAGAATAGTTCAACATTATTGACAAAATCGCTATTGGCCAATTGTTGCGATTCTAATTTGCGATCGTTTTTTCTTATTTCAAGATTATTATTATTATTTTACAAGCCAAATTTACTATATTTCCGTGAGTCTTGCCCGAATTTATCTTTAAGATTTTTTAAAACTCATATTAATATTTAGGATGAATTTGTGGCCAATATTCAAGATAATATTGCCTTTGGGCATGGGCCAAGAAAATGCAAGGGAAAATCGTAAATATTAGTACAAGGGATTATTATATTTTCGTTTGTTTTCTATTTACGCATTTTTTTTCGCTCGCCCCTTTTTTCCAGTTCACATATCTTTGTATCATACACTCGTCGCTCATCTCCTACGCCCGAATCTCCGGTTCGCCGTGCCGCTGTAGCGGCGTTTATTACTTACCAGTTCGGCGCACAGGAGTCGCCGGAGTTTGTTTTTCTCGTGTCTCGATCTCGCGTGCCAAATCCGGACCCGGCTTCTTCTCAACCGGTATTCGAAGACAGCCGAAGATTCTTTGCCGGCACACGGCTTTTTCACTCGAGCCGTGCCTACTTTCAGACGTTAATTTTTTTCGGTGGTTCCAGAAACTTGGCAAGCCCGATCGAATTTCCTTTTTTAACAATTTTTTCCTTTTCACTTGGACACCATTTTTATAATCAAAACTTATAACTGGACGATTTCGATCTCTCGCCTAATTATGTATGTATGCAAGACGATTTGCATGCAAATCGTCGATTTTCATATCGATTTTTTGCAGTTCATACATTAATCTTACATTACAAGTTCGCGTTCCCAGAACATTATTGTAACAAACTCTTGCGAGTGTTCATCGCTGACACGATGTTACATTGTCGTTCGAGTCTCGGGCGAAAAATATAATACAGTAGAACCTGGAAAGTCCTGGAAATGCCCTTGAACTTTGCCTGCCCTTGTAAAAGTCCTGGAATGTCCTTGAATTTCACCCAATGTCCTTGAATTTTTTCCCTCGCAAATTGGAGCTTGTTTCAAAATGTATATGACAAGTGACCATCCTGAAAAAAATGTGTACCTCATTTTCGGTGAGATACATATATACATTCGCGCATAGTGAGTAGTTTTTTTCTGAACCGACGCCCACATAAACGAAACCGGTTATCGAACTAATTTTTTTTTTCTTTTACAAGTACGAAGTTTCAAATACATCGGTTGGATATTAATGCATTTTTTTTTATTCAAAGAAGTGTATCACGTGTGCATCGCGAATGTTGCCTGCCCTTGAAAAATCCTAATGTCCTTGAACTTCACCTAAGTCCTTGATGTTTCTTTGTCCGCATATTTGAGCTTGTTTCAAAATGTAGATTACTAGCGACCATCCTAAAAAAAATGTGTATCGCAGTTTGGCTGAGATACATATAAACATTCGTACATAGTGAGTAGTTTATTTTTTTCTGGACCGATTCCAAAGTAAACGAAAACGGTTATCGAACTAAATGTCGTTCCGTAAGTCGCGTGCGATATGCATATTTGCATTATTTATGAAAGTCCCAAATCAACCCGGAAATGTCCTGGAAATTGTCCTTGTAATGTCCTTGAATTTCGTACGGATTTTTTACTGGACACCATGTGTGTACAAATTCACAGCGAAATGTATAAATTTTGTGTCGACGACTTGGTCGCTTCGCGACAATGTTTCCGTGCTTGTCCTAGCGTTTGGCAGACCGCCGGATGGACGACGACGCAATATTCTAATCCGTGCCATAATCGCGAACCAGGAACAAACAAGTGTGCGATAATCACGTGATCTCGATTGTTGGGCGAGTTTCGCGTCTAATTTATTTATCGCGGTGACAATATCCCGAGGAGGTGCAATTGAGAATAATCCTCGAAGCCTACGCGAGCTCTCCGAGCTAACTCATTATATCCGGCAATTTACTCGATCCTGCAAAAAAAAAAAAAAAAAAAAAAAAAATGCGAACGTTTTCACACGCTTTCCCGCAAACTCGGAAGAGATCTTTCGTTAATTTGATCCTCGAATAAGTTTAGTCGAGGCGAGTTCCCAGTCTTGATTGAGTTCGATTAAATTTGTTGAATTATTGTTTCACATACACGAAATTAATCGTTCGTTAAAAGCACAACGTCCGTGCAAAGCACAGCGGGCACTCGAGTGGGTCGATGACGCAAAGATTCGGAGATGCGTTCGGCATCGCCGACTGCATGCAGTTGCGTACAAAATCTTTTAATAGATCCGTTTCCACCCGCAAAATTTTATGCCGTCTTCAATCTCGACAGCATCTCTGTGTTATTTTTCTTTTCCTTTTTCCCGCTCGTTCTGCACGAGTCCTAAAACATCGTCGAATCACCGGAAGATTGCTCGAGCACGCGAGTTACCCTATTATTTTCTCGGTACCTTTATCGTTATCCCGCGCATCATCTCCCTTATCTCTTCGCACGGACTACCACGGAATGTGATCAATCGACGATCGTATTATGATCGGAATGTTACTTTAGTTGCTCGAATAAAAAAAAATTAAATATATATATTTTTTTTAATGTGTGTTCCGTCTGTACGGGTCCTTCCCCTTTTACCCCCCCCCCCCCCCGGATTGTGTTCGCAGCCGATTCACCTCCTTACTGTGTCACATTCGTACAAGTGTAAAGGAAAACTGCGGAAAACCTGTTCATAGACAAACGGCTCTTTACCCAGAGATTGGTGTTCCTAGAGGTTAAGGTAAAGGACCCAGTTTATTACCGAGTTACCACCGTGAGTGAGACCGGACTGAAACGAGTCTGAACTAGTGGAAAAATTCTAGTTAATTCGAAACATTCTAGTCAACAGCAAATCCCATAAGTGAATTTTCAGTCTACTAGAATTTGTCCACTAGTTCAGAGTAAATCTCGGCCCGATCTCACTCACGGTGGAAACTCGGTATATGACACTTCCACGCAGCTCTCTGACTTTAAGCGCGTAAAATCATAGGGATAAACTAGGAGGACCAAGAGACGCAGTTTGTGAGCCCCCGAACGCGCGCTACCCATTGGCTGCATATCAAATGGTGGGGGGAACCGACTATGCTAGAGGTACCCCTGTCATAAACTGGGTCCGTGTCAGAAACTGGGTCCTTTGCCTTAATCACCAATCTTCGAGAAAATTGCCGCCCGCTTTGCGTTTCAATGCGCCATCCAAGCACTGACAGCGAGCGGTAAGGTAAACAGGCCAGTCTCCGTCGCTGTCCCAGTTACCGTCATCGAACGCACTTTATACTAATAATAAATACAGTTTTCGTTCAATCCTAAAAAAAATTGACGACATGTTGAGGAACGTATTTTACTTTTGATTATTGCCGCTATACGTATATTTTTATGAAATGTTTCATTTAGCAAATTAACAGTGTGTGAAGCAAAACTCGCGTTTCGGTACTTCCAAGCCGCAGTTGCTATCGGGGCGTTCTGGCCGAAGCACATGGAGACTTATCTGAATGCATTCATTTGCAAGTATTAAAAAAAACATAAAACTTATACCAACGGTGTCGGTACAAGTCATATTATAGATAAGTTTGGTAATGATTTGTTTTTTTTTTTATTACGTGCTTTATTAAATTTGTCATGATAGAAAGTAGGGCAGTCGAATCAGGTTACGCTGTACTTTCCGTCACTTGTTGCACCGCGGTTATTATAAATTGAAATTCATTTTTCTCCGAAACGGTTTTATGCAATAAAAAACTAATTGCGGGGCTCATTGCGTATATGATTAAGGATATCCTTACCAAAAGTCGTTTCTGTTCGATGTCCATCAAACTTATGTGGTCTACAGAAAAAAAACACCTTTTATTTGCTTGCATTTTTAAAGATTTTTTTACGGTCTAGTTTTTTTGCAACGTGATTTCAAAGTTATGTATTTTAACATGGGGAGGATCGGATCGAAACTCAAAAAGAATACAACATAGCGTTTTTCTCCGCCAATATCTGTTAAATTGAAATGAAAAACCAATCGACTGAAGAGTATACTTCACTACAGTAAGTGTCCACATTTGAAAAAGATTTACGGTCTCGTTTTCAACGCCCATTAAAAAATCGAAGGGTCCAACTCTTTCTAGCGAACTTGCTTTGTATTACCTTTCTCTGTCGTACAGTGACTACCGCGTTCAGCGGAGCTCCTCTCCCGTGCCGCCCTCGCGTTTCTGGTAAGGATATCCTTAACGCAATGCGCCCCGCAATTTCTTTTTGATTTTGTAGAATCGTTTCGTAGAAAAATGGATTCAAATTTGTACTCTCGCACTCCATTCCAAAGACCGAACACCTCACAGTGGCCAGACAAAGTGTGGGTGCAAGACAGACGAAAATAGGGGAGACCGGGGCAAAATGGCACAGCGGGGCAAAACGGGACAATGTGGGCAAAACTCCATCTTACAATAATTTTTGGATGCCCCATTTTGTCCCAACGATACATCCGGATTCTCAAACCCGTTTTGCCCCACGTACCACCATTGCCACCATCCAAAAGTTATTCGAAAATTGGGTTTTGTCTCATTATCCCGTTTTGCCCCACTATGCCATTTTGCCCCGCTCTCCCCTACGATTTTTCACGCATGTCTAGGGACTGTGACTGCCCCCTTAGGTGTCCAGTCATTGGTACTTTTACCTTACTGCTTGACTTTGGAGACCGTCAGAGCCGCACACCAATCGCGCACCCATCGCTGTCGGTATGCATATATATATAATTAATAGAGCGATTAACTATTTTCGGCGTGAAGCAAAGTGGCAAGATCGTGAGAATAGTCACGTGCCACCGGCGTATGATATTTCGTGGGACCAAAGCGCGAGGAGAGAAGATAGTCACATGTTGTTCGGTTGACTCCGATATTACGGACCGGGCGTGAGGGAGGCAGTGAATTTTGCCAGAGATATTCATAGTTGGCCAACTCGACGTTGACGGTCTCGTGAAGAGCTTCGCCGGCTAAACTATTCCGAAGGAAATGTGCCAGTCGTCGAGGCGACGGCCTCCCGCGCGCTTCTCCCAACGCACGATCAACTTTTCCCCGTCGATGTTCCGGCGAACGTGGTTCGTTCTCCGTCGTCCGATAACGCCGACTGCGTCCGTGACCGGCGAATAACTGAGTGACGAAAAAAAACGCCTTATAGAAACACATTAATAATAATTACCTGCGCGTCGTCAACGAAATTAAACAAACACTTTGCCAATTGCCTCAGCAATTCCAGTGAACAGTTAACGGGACAACAATGTGCTTACAATTATTGCTGAAAAAACAATGCAACATTTTTTTAGTTTTCTCTACCAACGGCCGCGTCTTGTTGAGTTTTTTTTCTCTTTCTCTCCTTAAAACCTAGTTAATTCATGCAGTAAACTTCCCGTTTCCACGGAAAACACTGACCCGCCCACCGTTTCGAAAGTTCCTGCATTCGCAATTTTCCTCCGGCCGCGAGAGGCACTACAGTTTTGCTACGTTATCTCGCGGCTTTATCTCGCTCGAACATTTCGTTCGTTTAAATTTTTTTTTTTTTTTTTTCAAGTACACATACCGTGCTGAATTCTACTCGAGCGAGGAAACTGTAATGTTCTCGCGATGTAGAAATCCTTTCCCGCCGAGATTGAACAGATAAGCTTCTCAATTTCTGTTACTCGCCTCTTAATCGCTTACGGTGTGTTTTCTTTTTTTCATTTAATTTTTTATATAACCGCGATTACGATCTGTAAAGATTAGTAAGGTTTTTCTCGCGCAGTATCTGCGACACCGTGAATATTTTTTTCTTTTCCGACGAAGGAATATTCCACGAGTGTTTCCTGCCGTCGAGATCTAGTAACTTTTTTTTCACCCCGGACTGCTCGCTAGGGCAAAAGATAGGAATTATGCGTTTCACTGCGATCCGCCGGCTCGGCGACGTTCCGCAGTAAAAGTTGGAATGGCAAAAAAATTACTCAAGGGAATACGTCACAGATCGCCATTTCTTAATGGTGTGTGTGTGTGTGTGTGGGGGGGGGGGGGGGGGGGCATGCTGCTAGCAATGGTTGAGGCCTAGATATCTATTCATATACACAGGTTCGAAGCTCCTTCAACTCGTAATATCTTTGAAAATTTATGAGCACAGCTCGATTTTATTTTTTTAATGCGTCCCTAATAATGTTGTAATGTTATTTTAGACAAAAAATCGAGTTCAGTACTCTGGAAAAATATATACTTTTAAAAAGAATGTTGCTTTTCACGCGGCACCATATGCAGCTCACGCTAATTGACACAATTTTAAGCTCACGTTATTATTAATAGAAATTATTAGAAATTATTTTTAAAAAAACCTTTTTCATTGCTTTATAACACTTGTGATTTTTAGTTCCAAAAGTAGAAAAGTCGTTGTGTGACGTATCCCCTTAACAGATTTTGGTACACTGAAACTTCATCGTCTGATTGATGTTTGTGACAATACATTTGTGAGCGGCATTATGAACTCACGGAAATAAACCATAATGAGAAAAATCCGGCTAAAAGTTCGCGGTGATATATCGAAATATCACAATCCCCACTCCTACGTACAATCGCAAATGATTCCTTCTTCACGCTGCTGCCAAGATTGTCAGTTTTCAATGCCCAATGAAAAGCCCGGAAGTGTTTCATAATTTTATCATTTTTTCGGAATTTATTTATATTCGGAGGGTTTTTTCGGAATTTATTTATAAACGTAGCGTTTTTTTCGCGTTTTTTTAAATTTTATTTTCCTAACGTATCGTTTGATTTTGGGGGACAAAGGTGAAAGAGATCCAGAAAGAAGGCTATTTGTATGCGATCGTCAGAACCCTTCCAGTGCCACTCCGGCGTTTTTTTCTTCTCGTCCCGATACCGTTTACACTCCCAGCACAAAGGACCACTGGGTACTCTGCATGCTCCGAGCATCGGCGAGGGGCGAGCGGAATGAAGGAAGAACCGGTTCCGTCTGCGAGCCGTGCTGCCGATACCTGTATCTCTGCACGTGACTTTCTCGTTCGACCGTTACAGGGGGGATGAAACTTGTGTTGCATGCGAGCGGAGTACCTGTTGGCACATTTTTACAAAATTTAATCTCGTATCAACGCACGTGACAATGAGCCTTACGAAGGCCATTCGAATAATTTATTTCCCCATATCGTCCCTTCCGTAATTTAATGTTCCGTTCGGTTTCGCGAACTTATCTTTTCTTGACATTGCTACCGTATTTGATAACTGTATTTAAGTAAATTAACAATTTTTCGCTTTATTCCGCCAATACGTAAAAAAATATATACATATATATCGTGAATAAATTTTTTGATAATAAAAAGAGGGCAGACGTTCGAACGGAAGTAGTCGGGCGAGGCGGAGAAAAATGTGTTTTGCTGGGCTTTCCCAGTATCGTCGTGGAATAAGTTGCTGTTGTTCGCGGCTGAGAGATCGAGAATGTTTACCGTCGGCTCCGAGACCTCCCTTTGCTTTCTCGAGGGCAAAATCGTCGTTCATCAAGGCGGTAACATCGTCAAGGTAATCTCCCCCGAGTGCCGAGGAGTCGTCGCGTTACTTCAGCGCGAGGTCAAGGTCGATGCGGTGAAAGCGCAAAAATTTACTGCCGCTCACGGTCTAATTTGAACTGCAGATCGACGCGTTACAAATATTTCTCGTTCGAATAAATGTGTATGGTGGAGCTTGAACGCAAGCCGGATGATACATACAGTAGAACCTCCATTATCCGAACCTGGCAGAACTGCGTCTAAGTTCGGATAATAAAAAATTCAGAGAATCGAAACGTAATTTTTTTGTTACGAGATTATCAATTTTTCTCGAGATTATCAATTTTTCTCGAGATTATCAATTTTTCTCGAGATTATCAATTTTTCTCGAAATTATCAATTTTTCTCGAAATTATCAATTTTTCTCGAATTTATCAATTTTTCTCGAATTTATCAATTTTTCTCGAAATTATCCATTTCCGTTTTCTAGAATATCCATTTCCATTTTCTAATTGTCGAACGCCAACTACGCGCGTTTGAGCAGCGAGATCTCGAAGCCGTAGTGTCATGTATGTGAGGCGATTCGAACGATTTGGTATAGAAATTAGTCTCTGATGTGGGCTCTCCGATTCTGCTGGGGTGGGTGAAAAGCTCCTCGGGGAAGCTAGAAGAGCAAAAACGCGCTTCAGCACACTCCAACACGGGTGCGGCTTTTCCCGCGCCGAGCAACAATGCATAATGTTCCGCGCTAACGTTCGGATAACCGAGCATTCGGATAAATGGAATCATTGATAATTGAGGGTTCGCATGGTCGAGGTTCGGATTATCGAGGTTCTACTGTAGAGGGTATCCGCTCCCAACATATAAATCTCGTAACTTCTAATAAAGTGCCCGCGCATTAAACTCTCGCCGTTGCTCATAGAAGTGGCCTCAATTAATGCTAAACAGCTTCGATGCGATCGTTGCACTTGGTCTCGTGACGCGATGTGTTTTTACGGCTCGTCAGTACCGCGCATTGATTTATCTGTGAAATTCTCCGATAAGACGTCGATACAAAAAAAAATCAATATTTAATGGACATTAAACGAAAAAACCAAAAATAAAATTAATGTTTTTATTTGAAAAAATTAATCCAATGGATCTCTCATTATCTTGTTTTTTTTCTGTTCCAGGAGCTCGGATCTCAGCCCTTGCCGACAATCGTGACCGAAGATGTGGACCACCTGGGACAGAATGCCCAGGACCAAGGTCACAGGCCTAGAGCCGGTGAGTAATTTTTTTTTTAAATTTTAACATTTTTATAAAAACCTCATTTCCATAATTGAACTTAATAAAAATATGCTGTAGCATGTCGAGCGTGTTCTTGAAGATCGTGGATGAGAGCAGGGGGAAACGGACCACAGTCGTCTATTAAAGACGAGACTTTTTTTTAATGACCTTGAAGGATCAGTGGATATAGTCCGTTTTGCCCCGATCTCCCTTAATAATCCACGCGTCCATAGCGGAGTTATAACCCGTAGTACTTATATTTATGAGGTACTCGAGAAAACTCAAATTGGCTATTAAGTCTAATTGGACTCTGGTTGGCAAACAGGTACCTGGGGCTCTCACTCGAGGAACATCAGAAAGCCGTCGTCCGGCAGCGCGCCGGGTTCCGGGAAATCGACGCCCGTGCCTCAACAATTGGAGCCGGCGACGAGCTCGTCGGGCTCGAGCAAGAGCCGCAAAGCTTCCGGTACTCGTTCGGTCTCGAACAGTCGCAGCAACAGCAGAAGCAACAGCGCCGAGAGACGCAGAAGCGGCGGTGACGACACGGCGAGCCCGACCAGAAAAACTGCCCTGTTCGATGCTTTCAGGCCGAGAAGCAAATCGGACGCGAGCAAAGCGAGGAAGCCCAGTATTATTGCGAACATGAAGAACGCCGTGCAGGTGAGAAAACGATGACATCTTTTTTCGCAAATAATTCAGTACAAAAAGTACCAGAGTTACTGAAAAAAACAAAAACATGAAACTTCAACTTGTCTTGTACACCCAGAAAAAAAATTTATTTGTCTGGCGCCCCGCAAATAAATATTTATTTTTCTTGTTAACTAATTATTTATTTTAATCAAATAAATATTTATTTGATTAAAATAAATGGGAATGGACTAACAGTGTACAATGTTTGGGATTACATTTGGCGAAAAATTATCTAATCGTTTAAATTTTGTGAGGTTTTGGAATTTTTTGAATTTTTCGGAAAAGTTTTATTTTTTGTCCGACACAAGTTAATGAATCAACATATGTCGTTCTAGGCGTAAAATAATGTGGAGATTCGTGCTTAATGGGGAAAAAACACATTATAGCCTCAAAACGTCGAATTAAGCTAATTTCAGTAAGCAAATTTTCTACAATAAATTTTCTAGAAAATGTTAACAGTTTCAATGTTATGAGATGCAGCCATTTTTTTCAAGTTACGAAAGAAGTGGCAAAGTAATTTACACATGACTTCCTCATTTATTAAGAAAAAAAGGTGTGCGCTAAGCACAGCTTTTTTTTCTTCCTAAAGTGCATTGACGAAGATTTGCCAAAGAGGAAATTTGATGTCATGCAGACATCTTCAGGGTCACAAATAGACTATTGGAGAATCGTCGCTCAGGAGTTGGAATTTAATACGTTCTGTTTTTTTTCTCCACAGCAATCTCTGCACAGAGGCTCGCACGGAAGTTCTTCGACGGACGTGCACACGGAAAAGGATCATCACAAGGATCACAAAGATCACAAAGATCACAAAGATCACAAAGATCACAAGGATCACAAGGATCACAAGGATCACAGGGACAGCAAAGATCCGAGTGGACGGCCAAGAGCCGGTTCGGAGAGCAGTAGAAATCCCGTGAGCAAAGTAATGGATCTAATAAGACATCGCAGTCACAGCTCGATCGGTACGGAGGATAAGCGAAAAGCGGTGAGTGATCCCGACGATATTTTCGTTACAAAGATCCCGTTTACAACGACGACTTTTAATTACCGGCGAAGGAGAAGAGCGATGAGAAAAAAAATTATACAACAGTTTCCTGCTTTATCAGCGCCGATAATGCAGCAGTCTTGTGTCGGTAACTGCAAATTCTCGTGCCACCGGCACACAGCGTTAGGTCTGAGGTACTACTTGCACTCTGTCGAAACGTTCGAGCACTGCTCTAGGATTTTTGTAGATTAACGACGATCGGTACGCCAACACGTGCACCACGTTGACGTCTCCTATTTTTTTTTTTTTTCTTTACCCACGAGGCACGACAGAATATCGGGGCTTCACTGTTAGTGGCTTACTGCTACTTAACTCGACGAAGACCGCAGAGTGCTTCTCCGAACAATAGACCCGCTCGCGAACAAAAGATTTGTCGAGTCTCCCGACCGCAGCCTCTTTCAGAGTGTGGATGAATCCGTGCTCTTCGTGACTCTGGTTTTCCGACTTTTTCCCTTTTCTTTTTGTCTAACATCCGTACCTAGCGCGCATCGGACCACCTCCGACTCGAATTAATTTTCTCTGATTGCTCAACGTTGCACTTAGAAAAAAAATGCACAGTTAGAGAAACCATAGTTACTTTCTATCGTAAAATTCCCTGAGGGAACGATTGTATTGTATAGTTAGGACGGTAACCACAAATAATAATAGCAAATATAATTATAGTTTAACCAATTAAATCTATTTCAACCTAAAGTGTATTATGTATAGACGTTTCCTCGCGGAATTATTACTTATCCTAGAATAAATATCTTTCTCTCAGTGTCAATAATCGGCAGACGATATCCCGTTGCAATAGTAATTATTTTACTTTCCGTTTTACCGGATTTGTGGAACTTTCACTTATCATGTACTTTTGTACTCATGTAGTACGAGTTTTTGCCAAAAACGAAAAAGAATTGCTTCTGGCGATTACCGATTTCAGGTAGTTCTGGAGCTGCTACACTGTTTAAAAAAATATAAATTTAATGTACCACACTGAAAGTTTTTATGCAAAAACTGGTACATTAATTTAACGTACAATTGTCATGAAAAAGTAACTAACTTTTAGAGTGAAATTAAAGTCCTTTCATACTAAAATTAAAGTAAATTATTAAAAAGTAAAGTATTTCTAAAGTTTGTAATATATTATACGTTAATTTTTCATCACAATCGTACAGTACATTTAATATACCAATTTATGCATAAAAACTTCCAGTGCCAGTACGTTACGTTTCACAAGATTCTTTTTACAGTGTAATAGTGCAAGAATGAAAATCCAAAGTTTATCTCTGTCGTTAATCTAATATCACCGACGACAGCAGAGTCTTTGCATAAGTAGACAGGGCTTTATTTTCGTATCTCTTCCGTTCTGGTTCTCCATAAAATACGGTCTCCTGGGTCATGTCAACGATGCGAGAGGTACACGTTTCGACTCTTCGCCTTCTCGAGTGATGCGGAACGAACCGGCGCGAAGCGGAATGACAAATTGTCCGACCTTCCGAGATTTAATCTTCCAACTGGGCGAAACACCGACCCACGCGCACGAATAAACCATTGGCGATGCAGCAACGCACTCAAAAGCAATTATGTTGTACTTCCGCTTAATCCGATTATTTTTATTTGCCCTTTCGTTTCCGTAGTTACAATGACGCAGTACACATCGGATACGGCGCATGGTCGAGACGAAATTTAATTGGCCCAATGTTCTCCCAACCAAGATAACGAATTATTATTCCGTTTTCCCGATAGAGTTGGCGTTACTCGTCGTTTATCGAAATTTATTTGTTCTCTTACCTTTCGCTTATTTTCTCCACTCAGCCACACCGTGAACTTTGGCATTTACGATACGACAACAAATCTGGGAGTCCAACGCGTGCGTTCAAGGACGTCGGAACGAATGTTTAAAAAAAATCGATGCCTGAGCCAACCAATATTTTTGTCACCCAGTAAATGTTTTCCTCACTGTATACGAACCGAAAAAGAAATCCAATATTCATATCTCATGATTTTTTACACAACCTTACGCTCTTTTTAAGGCTCAGGAAATAATCTTGAACCTAAAAATAAACGTCACACCTTACATACATTTTTCACTGTTTCCAAAACTTTCGAAAAAACAACGAAAACATTAGCTCGCTCAAAAATTGTTCGCCTCAGTCAATCAATTCATACCTGAGCCAACCAACATTTTGGTCAACTAATCAATTTTTTTTCTCACCATGTGTGAACTGAAAAAAATCCAATATTCATACCTCATGATTTTTGTCACAACCTTGAGCTCTTTTTGACGCGTAGGAAATAATGTCGAACCTAAAAAAAAGAAGCACACCACACCGTACATAAATTTTCACTGTTTCCAAACCTTCGCATCTCGCTTGAAGCCCGATGACCCGAAAAAATAACGAACATCGCCCAAAAATGATTCGCCTCAGTCGGTTGAGGCGCCCAACATTTTGTTCAACCAGTCAATTTTTTAACCTGAATTTACCTCACGATTTTTTACTTGACATGACCCTGAGCTCTCCTTAACGCCCAGAAATTAGTCTCGACTCTAAAAAAAAAAAAACCCATCATACATCACATAAGTTTTCACAGATCCGAAGACTTCCCGCCCAAAAATGATTCGCCTCAGTCGCCTGAAGCGCCCAACATTTTGTTCAACCGGTCAATTCTTGTTACCTGAATTTACCTCAAGATTTTTTTACTTGACATGACCCTGAGCTCTCGTTAACGCCCAGAAACTAGTCTCGACCCTAGAAAAAAAAAACCCATCATACATCACATAAGTTTTCACAGATCCGAAGACTTCCCGTCTCGTTCGCAGCTAAACATGTTTGCTTCGGGCTTCTTTTCGTGCCGCTTTCAGTGATAACAATATTCGTAAACATTTTTTTATGAAGATGACTCAATAACTGCCTCCGCTCGCGGAGCGCTCGCGTTTAACGTCGGGCCAGGTGCTGGTGTACCGATAGCATTCGCGCCCGCCGTTAAGCTACATGCGCACACGTAGTTTGCACTACAAACACGATACACCCACCTCGCGGGTTTCCGCGCGTGTGTGTAGCGGTGCAAGCGTTGCGCCGAGTAGTTCCAGTGACGTATCGCTTTACGACATAAAGAAACCCGTTCTCTGTGTGTTTCACGATTATTTTACATATTACGCTCGCGCCCTCGCTTCCTCCTCACTTGTGTACATGTGAGTGTTAACTCGACTCGATGTTAAACCGAAGATGGTGGGAGCCGAGCACGCGGCTCTTCTGGATACACGTTTTCCGCTCAGTGACTCCGCGTGCCGCTCCGGGAATAGAGCAGAGAGGTGCCTTCGCGCTTAACACCATTTCCGGATTCGAACGAAGAAAATAATATCATCGGAAAATAAAAAAACAAAAAAAAAACAAGAATCATAAAAATAATTGAAATAAATAATTTTTTTTAACCCATAAAAATTTCACGCCCGTTTGTCGTGTTATCAAGATTGAGCGCGAGACTTTTTTTTCCGCGTGTGGTGAACAATGATTTTCGTTTCGCGTGTTCTCGGGCTAAACACGTGAATGATACGTGCGGATGTGCGGCGATTCGACGACGGTCGAATAAAATAATCGTCGTACGCGTAGTATTCCCTCGTTCGGCGACCTTGTGCCCGGTTTTACGATCTCTCTCCCTCTCCATCATCGCGAATAACACTGTACGACGTCGTGCCGGCCGCGGGCGCGCGTTTCGCGTAATTCAATTCGCGCACTGTGCACGCCTACGCGCCGCGACGAATGTGCGACTCTCTCGCTTAACACGCTGAGCGTGACCGCGAGGGAGGCGAACTCGCGAGACGCGACACGGGATTCCCTTGATCTCGCGTGCCGCGATCGATTTTGTTAAAGGCGATTCCGTGATTGCGGCAATTTTATTGCACAGCGACTTCGACTGTCCTCGCGCCTGTAAGCGACACCCTGCGCGATCGTCGATGGCGAAAATAGTACACAGAAAAAAAAAAAACAATCGATCGGGTCAAAAAAACGAGCGCTTACGGAGCGAAACTAGTTTGTAAATGATCGTCGTAGTAAGTAAAGAAACATTCGATTCGAAGGCCTGTTGATTTGGTCGAGGTTTTCCTTTCGATCAAGAAAACGTTTGTCTCGCCAACCGTGAGCGCACATTTTGTTGACTCAGTTGATTTGTTTTTGTCTGTGTAGACTGATGAAAAAATGGGGTTCAGTCAAACAAAGATTCGGGCAGGGACGTCGAGTAAATATTTTGTTGGTCGAACGAAATATTTTAATGCCGTGTAAATATTTTGGTGACATCGAAAAAAAATTGTTGAATTAACCAATCGTTCGGCTGTACCGACAACCTATTTATTTGAACGTCCCTGCTCGAATCTTTAGTCGATTCAACTGTATTTTTTTAGAAATATATGTTGTATAAGGGAGGAAAATGCACGATTTTCGCCAAACGTGATTTTTCGCGACCGAGCAAGACGAGAGCGGAAATCGCACCAGGTGAAAATCTGGTCCCTTGCGGGTGACAAACAATGAAAAAAAAATATCAGTAACTTAAGTAAAATTCGCTTGGTGGTTGCCAAAGAAAAAAAATTGTGATTTCAATTCTACTTTCGACTCTTGCAATTACCATCGAAATTGAAACGATAATATGTCACCTTGACAGTCTTGCCGTCGTTGTTTCAATGTGATATGGAATTGTAAGAATTGAAAGTAGAATTGAAATGAACCTTTTTTTTCTTTCACAGTGTTTTTTTCAGTCCACGATACTTTTTTTTCCTACTTCATTAAAACGAACACATTTCTTGCGTTACAAAAATTGTTACACAGTAAACGTCGATTATCCGAATCAATTCTGGTCGAGCCGAGTTCGGATTAACGATTATTCGGGTAATGGAAACTTGGAGACGAAAAATAACGTCCATACGTAAAAGTTCAAAAAGAAAGATAACGATGTGCCTGTCTCGTTCCGAATAAATTTACAATTTTTTTTTCACGTTAAAATATTGGTGCTTCCGCTTAGAAGTCACTTAGAGGAAGTGAAAGTATTGTTCGTCTAAGCCACAATGCAGCCGAATTCGAAACTATTATTTAATCGCGAATAATTTTTTTACACTAATGAAAGCTGCGCGAAAAATTAACGTGCGAGCGGTGTAACGTACAGTTACACCGCTTTTTCGCAAGCGCTCCCCGATCAAATGACATCGAAATTTTGCCCCATTGTTGGGATAATAGAAATTCGAATGAGGCAAGTGGCGGTTTCGATAATGGAGTGTTCGGCTAATGGTGGTTCGAATAACCGTGGTTCTACTGTATTCGCCAATGATCATTACTCCCCGGAAGTAATAGGGTTTCGAGAGGGAGTAATAAGCCCTCTCACTCCTAGGGAGTAATGAGACAGTGCTGCGCATGCGTGCAGGTTAATAATGATCATTGGTCAATAATGGGCGATCTTCCGTCCACGTTGTGTGCAAGTAATGCGGTTATTTCAGCGAAGTAGGAAAAAAATCTAATTGATTAATTTATTTGAGAATTTTCCTTTTTTCAAAATTTATTACAGTTTTCGAATAATTATCGGATTGCTCGGTAAATTATTTCGAGGTGAACACTTTATGGGACAAAAGTTCGTAAGGTTATCGATTAAAGATTTTATTTGCTAATTTCCAGTCGCCAATCATTGCGATAAATCTTTTTTTATTTTATTATTTAATTTTTTTTTTATTATGCCTACATAGGAAATGTTCGATATCTTTCGAACTGTTCTCGTTTAGATTATTCCACGCGATATTTTTCCGTGGCTGCGATAAGGCGAGAAAGGAAAATGAACAAGCTCGGTTGCGCCTGGTGACGAGACGCGTCTGGTGCGAATTCGTGTACGGTGGCTCATTGTAGATTCCAGCGAGAGGCAAGGTGTGAAACCGAGCTATCTCATCGCTCACGTTCTAATTTCCTGACTCGTCAACCGAAATAGCCGTGCAAATTGAGGCCGGCTGCGTCAATATAGCTATTTAATCGAAATACGGCACAGTTACTCGAGTTCGATTAAACTTCGATGCCCTTACGATGTACGATGTACGATGTTGCTGGCATTGAGATAAGCGGAACAATATTGAACAATATAATATATCATATTATGTTTACACTTATATTTACGTAAAAACGTATATATGTAAAAAAATTAGAATGCAATATTCGATTCAGCGCACATACGAATATGAATACATTTTCCATCTTTTTTTTTTTTTTGCACATTGAGGCCGGCTTCGTCAATATAGCTATTTAATCGAAATACGGCACAGTTACGAGAGTTCGGTTAAACTTCGACGCCCTTACAATGTGTGTATGTGGCTGAAATTGAGTTCAGAGAAACAATATTGCATAATACAATATGTCATATTATGTTTACACTTATATTTACGTAAAAACGTACACACGTAAAAAAGTGAGAAAGCAATATTCGATTCAGCCCACATGCGAACATGAATACATTTTCCATGTTTTTCTTTTGCAAATTGAGGCCGGCTGCGTCAATATAGCTATTTGATCGAAGTACGACACAGTTACGAGAGTTCCGTTAAACTTCGATGCCCTTGCAATGTATGTTGCTGGAATTGAGATAAGAGGAGTAATATTGAAAAATATAATATATCATATTATGTTTACACTTATATGTATGTAAAAACGTACATACGTAAAAAAAAGTGGGAAAGCAATATTCGACTCAGCGCACATGCGAATATGAGTACATTTCCCATGTATTTTTTTTCTTCGTACCGCGGAAGCTTGCATACGTGTATTTCGCATACGTCGTTGCAGCTCTAGTAAACTCGTCCTCTTTGTTACGTGTCACCTCGCGAGCGATCGTACGATGTCACCTACGGGTTACCGACAATGCGGCATTTGCAATGGAAATTCCACGCTGCCGGAGAGTCGTTCGCCCGCCTGACAGGCCCGTTGCAGATGAGGCGGGTCGACAGACGCGAGAGGAAAGAATTGTTACGAGCTCGGCGAGCGTTTCGCCGAAAGCGAACGAAGAGTAAAAGGAAAAAAGCGCAAATCTGTTCGAAGATTATGTCCGGAAATTGTCTGTCTACACGAGTAAACTAACAGTAACGTGCCATTTTTCACGCGTTCCAAGTCGGAGATTTCCTCGTTGAAAAATTCACCTCGCCTTACCACAGAACTCCCGTATTTACACTGGCCTGGCATTCGACCCACATCTCGACATTTTGCGAAATTTTTTTAAAACAGTTGTCAGATATTTTCTTTTTTTTCCACAATTTTTTCATTCCAAATATGACGAATAGTTTTCTGATAATTTTCAAAATATTCACTATGAACGGGGAAAATTAAAAAATTAAAAAATAATTTTCAGAATACGTTCAATTCCACCCAGTGCGACGAGCACGAGACTTTCGGAAAGTGCTATAATTCTGTCTTCATATTTAACAGTTCGCAAAGAATGCTGTCAGATAGTGTCGTAACATATAAAATAACACTTTATCACATTACTATTTTTTCGAATCTTAAGTAGTGACACTTTACGATTTTTTTGTAATAGAATTCTCATTTGCCTAGCTAATGTGCAAGTACTATTGTAATATATATTTTTTTAATCACACAGCGCCGTTCCGGATAACTTACCCGACTATCTTGATTATTCGGATCATCGCAGCTCTCTCTCTCTCTCTCTCTCTCTTTCTATTTTACCCGGCGCGAGTTTCTGAACGCGCCTCAGGTTTATAGAATCTTGACAGCTGATTCCTAGCGAAACGCAACATACTCTACAGCTCGTGCATTGAGTCACTGAAATTAGCTGCGATACGCGGTGAGAAGGCAAACCACGACATTTCTCGCTGAAATTTTTGTATGGACAAACATGCTTTTTTCCGAAAAGTCTGTATCTTTATGAGTTTGGATCGAAACGTAACAAAACCTGAAAAAGACACAGGTCATGATTCAAAGAATCTGCTTGCCAAATTTCCTCAAGAAATTTTTTAACGTTTCGGAGAACACTGGATACGAAGAAGACATGCAAAGTCGCGTGATCGCCGATAAACAACATAACTCCCGTATTTTGCGCTTTGAGCCGTCGGGAGTCAAAAAATAAGGGTTTATAAAATTAGGAGTTTGATCGCAAAGATTCATAGCTGGATTCGAGTCTCTGGGTACAGAAAACACAATCAACGAATAATTCGTCGGAGACCTCTTGTAATCTCGATCGATTGATCAATTAATAACATGTGCGCGGGAATGTACGCGAAGGCATCAGTCGAACTGATGACGGCCACGAGTCGAAAAGATTAACTGGGATAAACGACGATCAATCGTACTTACATTTTACTCCGTAGAAAAATTTACCCGATGTGTTTTGCTGTTGCAATTAATTTGCATAGCGGCGCATGCGTGTGACGCGCACTCCTTTGTTATCGAATCGAATGTTTTGCCAGCCGACGACTCTCAAGTCCTTCCCGACTGACAGGATTCGTAAACAACGTCTCGTTCTTATTGTTGGGAGAGAAAATAAAACTTGCCATTCCATACATCTCGTACGGGCCGATGACTGCAGTGAAATATAAAATTGCACAGTCATCCTGTGAAAATTATCGAGGATACATCCTTCAGGAGAGATAATGTATAAAGGGCAACATGTTTAAAGAAATACTTCAAACACGCTGCATTTTTTTACAACCCCGTAAGGTTTTTTTTAAAGATTTATTTATTTATTCTTTCACGGGTAGAATCGATTTACCGGACGAAATGAATGCACTATTAAAAAAAAAGATTTCATTTTTGACCCGTAAAAATAGAGTTGCGTCAACGGTAAATGTATAGCGATTGTTGTATTATCTTCACGAAGATCAAAGTCTGTTTGGATCGTAACGGTATGATAAATACAGTCTTATTCTTATAATAGCTCGACAAACTCTTCTCTCCTCTTGACGCCTTTGTCGACTGAGCATATTCAAATATCGAAACCCCTCCCCGCCGGCGAAAAGACCGGGTCTGTGAACCGTGCGTTCGCACAATGCCTCACACAGACACAAGACATAGCTGCTTGTGAGAGTTTTTTTTACGTGTTATAACTTCTCGACGGAAAGAGTCATTAAAAATCATGATCCGAGTGTCCCACACCTGTCGTATGTGGGCCGCGTGATCCGAGTAATTAATTCGTCACACTGGCTCGTGCAACACACACAGGGCATTTAAATCGAGCCAGCTAGCGAGGTGCGAAGCCATTTATTATTTATCCATAAACGAGAGCAGGCAGATTAATTCACTTATACTTTGGTTTCCTTTCCCGGGGATTCTGTTCGTCTACCGAACACACTTCCGGCCCAAACCTTTTTCTTACTTCGGTCTTGACATTTTTCATGAATTTCAAACACCCGTTCTTTTTTTTATCCGTCTCAGATTTTAAGGCGAAAGTTACCGAAACGAAGGAAAATTGTATCTGCCGGGCGATATTTATTTCACGATTGAGTATACGGTAAAAACAGTTTGTACTTTTTACAACAACTTATTGTTTACAAAGGTCCACAATTTTTTATGTATTCTTTTTCCGATCACGCCATCAGGCTCTAGTTTTATACACAAAAGTACAAACTAAAATTTCTAATGACACGGAAAATAAAAGGACAGGTTTGTATATACAAGCTCGAACAAACGAGTTTGTAACTTATTCAACAAAATTATTTCTACGAAACTTTGTATTCGCCGTTTTTACGAAATTATTTTTTTACTGTATATACGATTTAAAAATCTGCTATAATTTCTCGATATTCTTGACTGCATTCTATAATTATATGCTATATCTTGGAATATAGATTCAAATATATTTTCAATTATTAGATAGAAGCTTCGATCGAAGCTTCACATTGTTTTTTTTTTTATATTACGAGCATTGATCCAAATCTGCAATAAAACCCCAGACCAGAGTTAGATCTCATCCATGAGCATGTATGTACGCGCTCGAAACAGAAGCGTGCTCGCACCGCCGTTTGTTTTTTCGTCGAGAGATTAGCAGCTTTGTAAATATTGACTTCGCGAAGGAATTTACACCGTCGTACATTTACAAGAGGCCTCTGCCCTGTCGTCTATGCTCCCCGAGGTATTTTAGTGAGGTGACGCGCTTGTCACCCTGGCAATTTAGCTCACCCGTAGCATAAAACATCGTCTATAGCACACAGCAGCGACACTCGAGCGCAAAGTATAAACAGCGAGCGGAACCTTTGAGAATTTGTTCCTCGAATCGGTCGCTCTCGTTAGTCTTTACAGAGTATTTGATTGGATGCTGCGTGCGCGCCGACATGTAACTCAATAGTGCAATAGTTTATCCGGTTACTACTGTGCATACCGAAATCCGCAATCGCTTCAAAATATCGGGCTTCGGAACCGCTTAAGGGGGTGCCAAAGATCAACAACCCTCAAAATACTTTGAATTCATTTATTTCCGAAACAGTTTCGTAAAATAAAAAAAGAAATGCGGGGCGTATTTGATTAACGCATTGCGCTCCGTTTCTCGTTATTATAGAATAGTTTCGGGGAACAACGGATTCAAAATTATAACTCTGTCGTGTTTAGCCTTCCCTTAAGGGTCTCGATTAGTTTCACATCAATAAGCAGTTTCAATTGTAATTTGTAGAGAGGGTAATTAATTTGTTCCCAACTTCGATAAAATAACTACATTTCGTTGGTGCGACTCGAACGAGAAAATCCCTTATTATTGACCAATGATCATTATTAACCTGTGCGCATGCGCAGTACTAGAGAGTAGTAATTGGGCTCATCACTCCCTCTGGACGCCCTATTACTCCCGGGGGCGTAATGATCATTGGCGAGAACGACGATTTTGCGAAGCAAGAAACGTGGTTATTTTAACGAAGTCGGAAAAAAAGTATCGCACGTTACACAGGAGGGAGCGAATTTTCACCCCCTGTGATTTCTGCCTCGCTCGGGCAGCAAATTTTACACTCGGCAAAAACCACACACTTCCCTCCCTCGTAGCATAATATATTATTTCAGGTCGCATGATATTTCGTCGATGATCATTATTAAAAAATCTTAACCCTTTGACAGTCACTGTGAAGACAGTTAATTATCGCATTACATTCATCCAAAAAAAGTCGAAAGAATATAATTTTATTGACATATAGTGTGTCGAATAGTTAAAGGAGATGTAAAAAATATATCGATGTGAAGATCCAAATCTTATTAAAAATCTCGATAAATTATATTTATTTGGGAAGCTATTTTCTCACTTTTATTATGACGTGGAGTCAGAAATGAAAAAAAAAAAAAATCAAAATCGGAAATTTAAATGATGAGTCTTGGATTGTAGATCGCGAGTGACATCATATCGTGCGATCAACAACAAAAGCCACGTGGCTTCGTCTCGATTATTTTTCGTGTGATAAAAAAAAAGATTGAATAACTGATATACAAAGTGTTTGGAGTGTCGAGTGCGCGTCGGTGATTCATCAATAAAAAAAAAGTTTATGAATGCTCGAACATCGTGGGACTGTTGAGAGTTGAGAGAGATGTCTTCGTATTTCCGTTGGATAAAGAGCGGCAAAAAAGATGACTATTTGGGCAATAAGCAGAGGAGTCGCTCCTTGGATTCCAAGAGCCTCGAATCGTCGGGCGTGCGGCTCGTCTTACAGAATGTACAATAATTTAAAAAAATTTATATCTCGTAAAGAAATCTTGCAATCCGGGTTTTGATAATCCCGTAATTAATCACTCGTGAAACTTACACGCTACAATAATTTCGGTGATTTTTGTGTTGCAGAGAGCAGCGGCCCAGCATCAAGCCCAAATCGCAGCTCAAGGTAAGACACGTACACTCACAATTGCCTGTAGAATTAGTAAATTGCCCGCGCAGTTATATAACTGACGAAGGTTGTGCCGAGCGTAATTGATGCTTTACTTTATTCAAACGCGAATTGGAACGAGGATACAATTTCGTGGTTCTTGTGTCCCCGAACGAATGATCATTAATTTTGAGACAAAAGAGAAATGCAGTTGAACCGGTCGGCTCTCTCGACGGATACAAACTGACTCCTTTTTCGTCTCGTGAAAAAAATATCATTATAAATTTAAGTCCAAATACTAAAAATTAAGATAAAAAGTAGAAATGAAAGTAATTTATTTACTTTCTTTTTAAGTGGCTGCATATTTTACAAATATCCCAATGAAAAATTTAATTAATTTCTATGACTCTAATGTCGTTGTAGACTTGATACGTTCACTGATAAAAAATGCAGTTGAATCAACTAAAAATTTGGGCAGGGCCGTTCAAATAAATATTTAGTTGGTCGAACAAAATATTTGAATGGCCCAAAAATATTTTGGTGAAATATTCGAAATTTGTTTTTAAGTAACCGATATTTTAGCTGTACCAACAAAGTATTTATTTGAACGTCCCTGCCCGAATCTTTGGTTGATTCAACCGTATTTTTAATCAGTGTCTGCATTTTTTTTCGTATTTTTCCCACATTTTTTTCAAGTAATATATTTTTATTTTTACTAATCTGGGGGTGGGGGAGATAGGGTGTGTAAAAGGGTAAAGACCCCGTACAGGAGGAACACATAAAAATATGGTTTTTTTTACTATGAAAAGATGTGGCAAGTATTAAGCGAAACATCGAGGATAATATTTGTCAACTTAATCGCAAAATTTTACTTGAAACTGGGCTTTCACGTGCTCATAATTTAATGGTACGATTTTACTGACGGAGCGAGAATGTGCTCGTCGATACCTACGCAGGTGAAACTTCGGCCGAATCCTGTGCGATGTCGCTGCTCGCGCCCACCAAGGTAACACACCGAAGAGCCTGCAGAAATGGCGTTCGACGCGCATGCGTGGTAGCTTCACAATTCCTCGTGGCCCGTGCACAGTAGTATTGCCCGCTTCACTTTCGTTCACGGGTCCTCCATGTGCCCCGGCGAACCTGCGCTTCAGATTATTCTAGACTGTAACGCGCAAATGCCCCACCGTCGTCGGTGGCGCAGTTCCTAAGCGTATAGTGTCATACCCGTGAAACCGCGAGAGTAACACATATACGAAACGCGCCAGCGGATCAATGCATCTTCTGGTCGGCAGTTCAACGCGACTTGCTTCGTGCTCGTTCAACTTAAAATAAAACCCTAACGATGCATCGCCTCATAACCACAATCACCAAAGCTATCGCATCAAAACGCTAGAGAATATATATTTTTTTCATCCCGGGTTGCATTCACGGTTTTTCGTACCGGAGATCTGAACCGAAGATCGAAAAAAAAGACTTAAAAAAATCCGTGAGACGAAACAATCTAACCGAATCTCCGGAGTGTCGAAAATCCGACGATCTCCTTGTAATATCGGAAAGCGAAGAACGCAAGATTGTGGCCCGCATCGAAACGCTAGAGAAAAACATTTTTTTTCATCGCGTGTCGAATATACGATTCTTCGTAACTGTGATCTGAATCGAAGATAGAAAAAAAAAAACTTAAATATCCGTGAGACGAAACAATCTAACCGAATTCTTCGATCGACGCCGAATCTCCCGAGTGTCGAAAATCGGACGATCACGTTGTAATATCGGGGAGCGAGAACGCAAGATCGTGGCCCGCAGGAGAGCGAGCGGCGGGGGTTGAGAGCTGTATACAGAGTTCGGGCCGCGTATAGCGCGCAGTCGAACGTCGAGAGTAGCGTTCCGTGCGTGGTTAGGTGAGCTCTGCTCTGTCCCGATCCCACGTTCGCTACTCAGTAGTCCGTGGTGCATCCACGTGTCAACGTCGCGCTAACACAAGAACGACTGCCATAAAACCGCCAAGCAACCGTCGCCCAGGTGGCCACCGGTTATATTTATTTAAAAAAAAAAAAAAAAAACACTCCTCACGAGTTTTAATCGAAGTTACGTCGTCGATCGAATCGAGCGTAACGTTACATCCACAGTGCGCTTTCCGCCCTCCCCCCGATGATCGAAATAACGCTGACAACAATAAATATTTGTGTGCAATATATGCGCATCCTGAATACAGTTTTATAATAATAATAATCTAGGAGGGAAACAGATAAAATACAAAAGTGGTGCGTTTCGGTTGTCGTTAGTCGTTGGTTTTTTTTCGTTTCCGCGACTCATTCTTCCACTCGCTATCTTCGCGACGCGAGATAAGACTTGCACTCCAGACACACTCGGGACGTTGAACGATTGTGTCGGCAGCAGACAATTTCGTGCTGCTACATCGCATCTACGATTTGTGATTAAACAGCCCCGGCCGTTTAATCGCGATAAAAAGCTCGAATTGTTTTTATTTTATCGCGTCTTTTTTCCGGTTCGAAGTACGCCCAGTGAGTTAAACGGTGCTTAGTGCGCGCGCGCGCCTCTGTGTGTGTGTGTGCGTGTGTGAAAAGTTTGTAATAAAATGTAGTGCTACTGGCGATGCGTGGACACGTCGGGCGATATTCGCGTTGGCACGTTTATCAAAAGTGTGTCGGTTAATAAATTGATACGCAGTTATATGGCCTTAAACCTCGGCTTAAACGTTGAATATAATCGGGAAACGTAACACGGATTCCGAACGAAAACAAGAGCAGAGGATAACGACGATATCAACAGTGGCGAGGCGAAGGATCGAGAACGGTTTGCGCGAAATACACACGAGAGTTTTATACCCGAGCGTAAATGTACGAATGACCGAGAGAGGCGCTCGCTCGTTTATCTCGCTCGTGGAATTTTGCGCCTCCGGGTGTTTGAAGGGAACTGAAAAAAAAGTTCACAAACTTTTTTTAGACCTTGTCCACCCGGCAAACCCCCCGGCGGAAACAGCGTTGTCGAGTTTATTCTTGTCACGGTGATGTACGATTCGTTTTTGAATTTGTTTTATTCTTCGATACGCCAAGAGGCCTGCCGACGTTTCACTCGGGTCGCCCAATGGCGCTTGCCTCGGGTTGTCTCGGGCGAACTGCCGTTTGTCGTCTTTGTCTCGGGTTGTAGAAAAATAGACGCTGCCCCGACGATCCGTTGGGTCGTTCGATCTTCCGAGTTTATTTACACCATCGAATGTTTCACTGCTGAACTTTTTAAACCTATTTTATAAAATTTTATTTTACGAGACAAACAACGGACGATAGCATTGAAAGATTTATTAAGGTAGAGAGTATTTGTAGATCGACGAATGGCAAACAAGGATATGGGAAGTTTTGAACATTGTTCATTTAAGCCTTGGTGTACATTAGGGTCCATTTGGACCCAACGTTTATACCGTGTTATTCTCGCCTAACGTCAACTATTTAAGCACGTTTTTGGGCGGGTAAAAAAAAATTTATTAGAAATCTGACTGCGCAAGCTTAAAGTTTGATCATTTCACTGCAAAAAGTGTCCTAAGCTTTTTTCCGAAAAGTACAAATTTACCGAGATATTCGAGGCCGAAAATTGCCTGAAGCCTCGGGCAAACTCTTATTTGTCGTCTTTGTCTCCGATAGAAGAATAATAGACGTTGCCGACGTCCGTTGGGTCGTTCAATCTTCCGAGTTTATTTTCACCATCCAATGTTTCACTCCTGAACTTTTTTCAGGAGTGAAACTATTTCACAACATTTTCTTTTATTTTTTTTTACGAAAACAAAAATGCTTCAGAGCATCCAACGATTTATTAACATAGAGCATTAGTATGTCGGCGAATCGCAAACAAGTATATCGGAACTTTTTAACATTGTGCATTATTAAACTCGTAGTATGCATTAAACCCTTAGTGTGCATTAGGGGCCATTTTAGCCCCAACGTTACGCCGTCTTTTTTTCGCCTAACGTCAACTTCATGCCCGTTTTTGGATCGATAAAATAGTACATCACAATACTAAGTGAAAAAACTTTTTCTGACGAGTATGAGTTTCAGAACGCGCCGAGGGCGAGTGTTGCAATCACACACTTGCGAGGAAAAGTTTTATCGCACTAGTATCGTAAATTACTATTATTTTACAAGGTGTGAAAATGGGGACTTTCGCACCAAGAAAATAAAAATGTTTTTTTTTTTTTTTTTGGAAATATGCCTGCTCGAGCGCAAACTTCTATCATGTGACTGCAAAAAGTGTTTTAACCTTTTTTGCCGAAAAGTGCATAGTAATCGAGATATTCGAGCCCGAAAATTGCCTGAGCTGAAATCGACCCAGTGTGCACCTCTCTCCCCGTCCACCCCGAGCTCAGTCGGTATAAAAACTGAAATCGACTTTTCTCACGGATTCTCGCATCCATGATCAAAAGAAAAGTCTCATCGGAAGCGGATATCATCTCGGCTTTCGATGAGACTTTTCTTTTGATCTTGAATACCAGAATCCGGAAGAAAATTTGATTACAGTTTTTATTACCGACTGCGGTATTGTACATGCTCTTAATAATTCGCTACGGAGGTGCGCACACTAAGGATTAATAACGGAAAATAGATCTGGTTTATTGTTGGAATGGCGTCGACGATTATCCGAAACTTAACGGTTGAGCGCGTTTGAGCTCGTAAGTATGTTTGAACTTCGTGATCGGTTCTCTGAGCCCTTAGTACCGAGGATTACCCGTCGACGGCGAGCAGTGAGGTGGATTTAAAGGTTTCACAGAGTTTCTAGATATTTTCTCTCGCACGAAACTCCATTTGCAGACATGATCAAATATGATGATGGAAAATATTTTTATTCAAATCCGTAAAAGTACCTGAGCCGGACGGAGCCGGACGGGTTTACAGTTATCAAATAACAAAAACAAGTAAGCAAACAAACAATTGAATATCCGCGCAATAAACGTCCAGAAATCGATGAAAATTGCTTGCCGACATTTGATGCAATAAAATCAACAGTATAAGTGGATTAAAGGCGTATTTGCGGAATGTGTGTGTAATGTGAGAAAAAACGATCTCGAAAGCAGCCTCGTCAGTTTAATCCAATTTCGGACGGATTTACAGTTTACCAAACATGAAAACAAATAAGCAAACAAGCAGTTAAATATCCGCGAAATAAACGTCCAGAAATCAATGGAAATTGCTTGCCGACAGTCGATGGAATAAAATTAACAGGAAAGGTGAATGGCGTATTTGCAGGATGTTTGTAATGTGAGAAAAATCAATCTCGAAAGCAGCCTCGTCAGTTTAATCCAATTCCGTTCGAGCATTTTAACTTTGCTAGTGTTGCACGAGTGGTATGAAACTCTCGTCGATCCTCTAACACGTCTTGGCAGTTACTTTTATTTATCTTCGGAAGTTAGTTGGAGCTATTATGTTTTCTATTGTTTTCGTTTTCTTTGTTAATTGCGCTGTCGGTTCTTGGTGAATAGGTTTTACCTATCGCAGACGAAATGAGCTCTGCCCGCGTATTAGAGTAAGTCAGGGTGATTTGGCCATTCGTAATATCGTTTAACGTTATCTTTCCGTTATATTTCCGATCGCAAATATTTATTTATACAGCTGCAATTAAACGACGTATCAGAAATATCGAAAGTTCCGAGTGAATTACTTCAGTTCGTGTTTCTAGAGTTGGTTACAACGACAATTTAAAGGTAAAAAAAAGTTAAACCTCCAATTTCCATTGTTAAAAAAAGGCCATATCACCCCGACTTATCCTATGAAGTATGTAGAGAAATAAATATCCCGATGTTCGCGGCAGCGATAGAGGTCGTCTATAATGGATGAAATACCGCAATGCATTCTCAGAAAAATATATGTGAACATCTAAAAAAGATAAACAAGGAAAGCTGCATCTTGCCTGAGATATGTGGGCTCGCGCGATGCATTCGTCGAATTGGTCGCATTTCATTCTATGGATGTCGTAGTTTCGCCGAATTGATCTGAATAGTATTATCATCATATCGCGGATTCGCGGGAAACTGTGTTTTCCTACCGATAATGATGTTGATAATGTTTAACATTGTAATGACAATTCACGATTATCATTGTTATTAATATTATCGCTTGCGGAGGGTCTCTCAAAGTCGTGCAGCTAGGAGAATATCACAGAACGAAGTCTGAATATTCTATGTGATTTTGTTAGGGGTCACGATCCAGCACATCAACCGGTTGTCGAGAACTCTCTCGGCGTTATGGTTATGTATGTTATAGCGCTCAGCAGCTGAGAACCGGTTTTTCCACTTTTTTTTTTCGTTCCCTTCACTACAATACCAACGATTACTGCTGGTCGATGAGTTTCTCGTTCTACAATCCTAATTTCTTGTCACAGGTATCAAAATATATTTTTTTGCAGAAATATATTTCGGCTAGAGAGGCCGTAGGAAGTGGACAGTTTATTTTAAGAGTATCAGGAAAAAATGAAATTTCAATGAAAGCGTGTTCAAAATGTTCCAAAACATCGAAAAATCATGTTTAGAAATAATGACTATGTGTATGTGTGTGGGTTTTGAAAAATCTAAATGCAACTATTTTTATTACCGACAAAGCTCTTTCTCTATTTCATAGAATTATTATTTTCATAGAAGCTTTGTACACAAAAGTAGATTAGGTGAGCAAGCTTTGAGAAAATCTCGATCGTTACTCTTTAAAAAAAAAAGTTAAGTTTCGTTTAAATTTTCCAAAGAATGAGTTCGATGAATTCAATCCATCGTTCCACCATCGCACGTATGTAAACAGGCCTCAGGGTATACATTTATTTCCATAACAATGTTTGGATTGTTCGACATAGAATATCAGGCGTTTCATCTATTGCCCCATCCCACATGAATATTCAGTATCGACGTTTCATCGAATTTGTCACCATCGCCCGGTTCCCGTGAATACTTAATTGCACGTCCTGCGAACGTGCGCTTTACTTGCTTCGCCGATAAATTTATATCAACAATCTACGATTTCCAATGTTGTTCTCGTCGTCTCTGCGTTTATATTTAAGAGCATGCGGAACACCTTTCCGAGTGTGTCTCTCACGCTCCGCCGTGAGCGCCACTGATGCTCTCAAGAGCATGTGAAACACTATGGAGTGCGAGAGAGATAGCATCAGTGGCGTTCACGGCGGAGCGAGAGAGACAACGTGTTTCACATGCTCTTAATAAGATCGTTAGGCAGTTAAAGAAATCCAGTTAACCTTTTTCTTTCGAATGTAAGAAGATCGATAAGAAGTTCAATAAATTCAGCTCGTAGAGAAAGATGGGGAATTTATCGTCGCGAGGCCGTTCGGGTTAGACAAAAGTAGGCATTCGTTGCACCGTCTCGCATCAGCCGAGTCCTCTGGTATTAACGAGTGGCAATTAGTATGTAATTGCCTCAAATCGTCGCAACAGCGCGGTGCGGCAATAAATACATGCGCGCTATATATACTTTGCAATTTATTCGCCACTCGAGTTTAGTTTTATCTTTTTTCCCCCTATTTATAGTCCTTGGTACTTTGATAAGAGCGCATTTATTGATAAGAGCGCAGTGGGGCATTTGTTAAAATTGGTTTACGACCAGTTCATGGATTACCATTTCGAATTCCGCGACGACATAGTGTCGAACGGATAAAATTTAACCGATCGTATCCGAGCGAAGGTCAACCGTGTTTTTCATAAAGACGCTTCGGATCATCTTGCAAAGTCGCGTGAGCGAGGAAATAAATAGCCTCCACTGTTCGTTACAACGCGGAGAAGTCGACGACGCCTGCACGTGTCCCCCGATAAAGATCGTCTCCCACTGCGACCGTGTGGGTCCTCGCCGCTCGCCTCTTCAAGGGTGGCCCAAGGTCGCCGGTGCCCTAAAACTCAAAAACATTATCCTTCCTTCGTCGCTGCAGCCGAAAAACGGCACCTTTATCGACTCGCGTACTACGAGCGATTAATTTCCATATCCAGCCGAAAGAGAAACACCGTGAATTTTTTTGCCACCCTAAGCGTCGCCCCGGTTTTTTTGTCTCAATGCGGCCTCACGTTGTGCATCGCATTTCGCGAACGCGAAGGGTCTGCGAAATAATCAATAGTCGTTACTACGTTTCAGTCACAACACAAGCGACCCTGCCATGTGCTGTATTGCGTATGCGAGCCGGCAGCGACAGGAGTCAACGATAATACAGTTTCTCTTCGAAATAAAAACAAAATGGACGGTGAATGCCACAGCGGTGAATCTAACTCTCGCGGAGGCGTCGCGCGCTACAATTCCTCATAGGACTACTTTAGGCTAAGTCCGCTTGTTGTTGTGGTGCGCGCTTCGTTCTCTGACCTTGAACGAACCAGTTTAGTTCCGTGGAACGAAAACTGTACACAATCGCGTGCCCCAGTTCGCGTGATCACGCCTTAAGTTTTGATTCTCGAACCGGAAGCTGGCGCGGTCTGGCGCACGATGGATCGATTGTATATGTGCACGGTGGACACGTATACATTTTTCGATTTATGGCATATATATATATATATGTATATTTTTTTTCTATTTGGGAACACTCGTCGTCCGCAGCTGTCCGAATCGAGCCGAATGTTCAATTTTACCGAGGTAAATACGTTTATGGCAATCAGTAGAACGTTCTCCTGCCCTCATCTCTGAGAATTTTTATTTAGTTATTTTATTTATTCAGTTTTACGGGCATAACCCATTTGCAAAACCATAAGAATTATCATCCAATATAAAACTATGTGTACATTATATATAAAATATATATATATATATATGTATAATGTATATAAGGGAACGATACGTAAGCTTTTATTTTACATAATAATAATAATAACAGAGTTATTATTAATGAGATGCATAAAGGTATGGTATTTGCGTGCCCGTGGAACGCCAATGGCTTGCTGTAATATCGACCGGAATACCATGGAAATTAGCTTATATGCGCACTTCGAGGAGTCTGTAAAAGAGAGGACATTTTGTGGGCGATTTCAACGACAGAGAAACCGAGCCCCGCGAACGGGTCCTTCACTATGGTCTCCTATAGGACGCGCGTGTGCGCATCACTCTTTGTCCTTGAAATAACCCGTTTCTACGAAGGGAGCGAAGAACCATTACGATAATTGCCTGCGTGTTTGACTTTAGTTTACCGGAAGCACGGTGTTGGGTTACGAAGATTAATAACTTCTCAATATTTTTTTTTTGTT
Organism: Ichneumon xanthorius; assembly: GCA_917499995.1. Classification (NCBI taxonomy): domain Eukaryota; kingdom Metazoa; phylum Arthropoda; class Insecta; order Hymenoptera; family Ichneumonidae; genus Ichneumon; species Ichneumon xanthorius. The sequence goes on along the minus strand of OU824205.1, from coordinate 8,511,607 downwards.
CCAACGGGAGGGAAAAAATTCACCACGGAAAACGCATCCTTTTATCGAGATTCAATAACTATCCCGTAAAAAAAATAAAAAATTGTTTGCTCGAATAGTAAAAAAAAAAATTATCTTTGAAATAAATATCAACATTTAAAAAAAACAAGGAGACCAAGAAAATATTATACTTTTCGAATAATAAGCCTTCGATAATCAAACAGTTAACGACCATTCAATTTTTTTTTTCACCTGCATTATTGTCCGTCAACGGCCGTACGATATCTTACGTAATTTCTGCATGATCTCACTTACCGATAATCTCGTATATTATGCAGCAAAAATGAAATAAAAAGGAAAACCGTTCTTTTAATAGCTTATTTACAACGATTCAAAGTTCACACATTTCGTCCCGAGGGCGTCACGCTACGTTGAAGAGTTTTTACCATATGCGATGTCATGTTTTTTTCCCCCCATCGCAGCGAGCACATGCTGAGCGAATCAAAGCACATGTATCCGTGTTTTATACGAGCTACTATTCCGAGCTACGAGCAAATTGCGTCACCTGCGGTAGCTTGTCAACAACAGAGTGACCAGTTATTGCGTTAACAGAGTCGTTTACGAAAGTGCTCCCAGGCGATCAATTCAAAGGTGTCGATGAAACTTTGCACTACGGTGGTTCGCTCGTAGTTTCCTACTTTTGATTTGGTTAACTAAAAAAGTGCAATTTTTTTTCATCTCGAGAATTCTCTCGATCGAACATCCTCGACGAATAGTGATCGACAGATTTTTTTTTTATCGGAGTCTCGTAAACTCGTCAGCATTAGAATCGAAGCCTTGGCACTTGTTTCACCTTCGAAACAGAGACAAATAGCATTTATCCGTGGTTCGGTATGACCTTCCCGACTATAAACGGTAACCGAGAATAATCGAGGCGACCAATACTGTGACACAAAAGACGAGCCCTCCTCCTCCACCGTACATCGCTGATTGCATTTCCTTACCGGTCAATGATTAGTTTTCGAAAACAGCGATGGAATTAGCAAGTTCAGTCCCTCCCATTCCCACGCCACCGTTGCAACTCGTTACGTAACTTGCATATGCGTGTTCCTCAACGAACTTCTACAAACAAAATTAACGATATTTATTGAATTAAACTGTGCAGCACGTGTATTATATCGTCGAGTTCCTATATTTTTTATTTGTGCCTTCACAAGGATTCGTAGCGACTAAGTGAACAAACTTTATAGAGTTACGGGAATATACTTTTGTTTAACGTATTTTATTGGATTTGAAGAATGTTTCAATGGAAACACCCTTCAACTAATGGGAAACTAATGGGAATTAGATAAATTTCCATTAGTGCACTTCTTCATATATATTTTCGTACTTATAAAACAAAAAAAAAGTTTAATTCATATCTAGTTCAATCGAACGTATTTCATAGTTACAAAATGCATTTCCGGTTTTATCCTGCTGGGCAGAGGATTCACCCCTTGGTGCGAATCCTCTTGTATGTAAAATGTTTGGCCTTGACGCGCTTCTCGTGCAGAAGGGTGCGACCCCCTTTTGCACGAGAAGCGAAACCTTTCCGTCCCGAAAAATCGATAATGCTCATGCAGCATGGATTACATTCTTCGCTACTTCCGTTACATGTGGGTCGCAATTCATCCTCAATTGTTGAACACGTAGAGTTCCATTGATTTTTCATTCAACGAACTCGGCGTTCACTGTATATTCTCGATCCTTTTTATAGCCGCACATATCTTCTCCTGATTTATCTATTTCGATAACACTTTTGTCCAAATACGATAATTTTTTTTACGTTGATATTTAGGGAACATCGGGGAAAAATGGGTACACTAAGCAAAAAACGTTGCTATGACGATACGAATACTTACTGTTTCTAACCAAAAAATGTAATTACTAAGATCGATTTTGAGCGTTTCTAAAAATATATCGTTGGGGGCAAAATGGGGTGCCCTCAAATCGTGGGGGGAAAACGAAAAGTGGACAGGCAGCCTGATAGCGAGGGGACCAGATAACCAGACAACGAGACAGTCAGGCCGCCAAGACAGCTAAACGGATAAATGGATAAATGGACAAATGGACAAATGGACAAATGGACAAATGGACAAATGGACAAATGGACAAACGGACAAACGGACAAACGGACAAACGGACTGCCAAACTTTTAGACCGCTAGGCAACCAGACAATCGACGGATAGCTCGGCAGCCAAACAGAGAGGCAGCATCGCAGCCAGGAAGCCAGGCAGCCAGATAGAGAGGCAGTCGGGCAGTCAGGAAGCCAGGCAGCCAGATAGAGAGGCAGCCGGGCAGTCAGGAAGCCAGGAAGCCGGGTAGCCAGGCACCCAGACAGATCAAACTGTCTGACTGCCCCATTCTCCTCTACCCCGTTTTGGCCCCTCGATTTGGGTTTTTTCTCCCATTTCGTCCCGCTTTACCCTACTTACAAAATAATAATCTTTTTAAAATCATGTGCAGCGAGCGTTTTTCTGATCACAAAAAACAACATCTTCATTGTCACCGTAAATTTGAAATTTTTTTGTATTAGTGAATTCGATATATCGAAAATGTTGAGTCAGACGCGAAGTGTAAATCAATGCGCGGGCAGAAAGAATATCGGCTCCCAGAAGATTAATTTACGCGTAGTCGCGGAAAAACGATGCGATCGTTGCGCGGAGCTATGCAAGGTTTTTTTTTCTTTTTCTTTTCGTTTATTTCAATGGCCACATGTCGAGTTTGTAGTGTCGGAGATGCCAGGCTACTTGTATTCACGCTCGCCAGTTTCAATCGGACGTTTCCGTTTTCCTGTTTACGGCGCTTAGTTGTCTATTCAATGCCGCTCAGCTGTGAGCCTACTGGTGGAAATACGCGAGACATGCGGCTAGTGTCGAAGCGTCGTTGAGTGCACGGAATTATTTGCATCGGCAAAACCAATGTCCTTCGCACGAACCGGCATTCTAATCGTCTGCACGTGCCTCGGATAAATATTTAACGACAATTCGCATTGTCGAATTATTCGACACTGGGTATGTGGGCTGCGGGGATTCTAACGATACCAAATTTGGGAGTGTAGACGCTCGTGAGTTCATCGGCTGTTGGCAAGTGCCCAGTGCCGTGCAAAGCCTCGATATCGATTCGTGACTGAAAATTCCATCTGCACGTCCATTGATGTGTCCAACTTTCCTCCTCAACCGTCGCTTTACTCAATTGTGACCACTTTCAAAACTGCGACTCGTCTCGTGAAAACACTTAAATTCTGTTAGAACTCTCCTAGGCTTCGATAAAAAAATGTGTCCCCTTGTCCATCTATGTGGCCAACTTTCCTCCTTAACCGTAGCTTCACTCCATTGTCACCACTTTCAAAACTGCGACTCGTCTCGTGAAAACACTTGAATTCTATTAGAACTCTCCTAGGCTTCGATAGAAAAATTCGTCCCCTCGTTCATCCATGTGGCCAACTTTCCTCCTTAACCGTCGCTTTACTCAATTGTCACCACTTTCAAAACTGCGACTCGTCTCGTGAAAACACTTGAATTCTATTAGAACTCTCCTAGGCTTCGATAAAAAAATGTGTCCCCTTGTCCATCTATGTGGCCAACTTTCCTCCTCAACCGTCGCTTTACTCAATTGTGAGCACTTTCAAAACTGCGACTCTTCTCGCGAAAACACTTGAATTCTATTAGAACTCTGCTAGGCTTTGATAGAAAAATTCGTCCCCTCGTTCATCCATGTGGCCAACTTTCCTCCTTAACCGTCGCTTTACTCAATTGTCACCACTTTCAAAACTGCGACTCTTCTCATGAAAACATTTGTATTCTATTAGAACTCTCCTAGGCCCCGATAAAAAAATTCGTCCCCTCGTCCATCTATGTGCCCAACTTTCCTCCTCAACCGTCGCTTTACTCAATTGTCACCACTTTCAAAACTGCGACTCTTCTCGCGAAAACACTTGAATTCTATTAGAACTCTGCTAGGGTTTGATAGAAAAATTCGTCCCCTCGTCCATCCATATGTCCAACTTTCCTTTTCAACTGTGGCTTAACTCAATTGTGACCTCTTTCAAAACTGCGACTCTTCTCCTGAAAACATCCATTAGAACCCTTTTAGGCTTCGATGGCAAAAGAGGGATCACGGAGAGATTTCCCAAACGACGTCGGAGTGTTCTCCAATGAATTGGCTTTGCAAAGTATTGTTGTGCCGTTCCGTGGATGCGAGGCGAGAACATTTTTTGGGCGAGGCCACACACACACACACACATACACGTACCGTTCAATACTATAGTGTTCTTGCGCATCTGGGAGTTCCTATGGAGTGATGGTCCGTGGCAAGAGCCAAGGAACCTTCGTGGGCGAAACTGCCGCGTTGGACCGAGTCGTTTCGCAGGCTAAACATACGTGTTTTTTTCTTTTCGCAAAGCGTCTCATAGGAAACCCACGACGGCGAAAAATAAGCCGCGACAACGCCACAGAGGGGAATTCGGTGCGGGGGGAAACCCGGTGAGAGTCGTGGCTTCCAGTTTCGCTTCGACGGAGGTTTTTGGTGATAATAACAACGGCTGGCAATCGGAACCTTGAACGCTTCCGGCCGTGAGAGGACACCAACGCCACGTGGCTTTTCGGGTCGAGACTTCACTGTTTTTTTTTATCTTCCATTCTTTCTCCTGCAAACTCGAACTTTTACATTATTTTTAGTCTCGACTGCCATATAAATATTTGATAAATTCTTACCGTGATGAAAAGTAGGAGATTCTGGAAAACTGCATCTATGCTTCGCAAGATAAAGTATCTTTTTTGCATACAGTGTTGTCAGTATGAGGTACATAACATTTCTACACGAACTTCCTGTTCTGCAAGAAATAAAAAAGTTTGTTGAAAGCTCGTCGCAGTTCTCAGCGATGAAAACACTTTTGAGAAATAAGTCTTCGCTGCAGAGAATAAAATATGCTAAATAAAAAAAAAATGAAACTTATATTCCATCTTCAGTTACAACTTGGGATTATAAATGTAGTGGTTAGAATACCATTAATGTAATTCGTAGGAAGCATCCAATATGATTTTACATTGCGGTAATAGTTCTACAGATAAACTTTGTTAAACTCTATTACATATTCAGCGAAGGATCTTTAAAGGTTTCCACTGGTTATGTTCCTGCTACCGAATACACCTACGATAGGAATACTACGTCGAAAGACCGCTTCTTTGCACGAGTATCGCAAAGTACCGTTTTATGAATATCGAATTTCGACGAGGAAATTACTGATGATGAAGATCGGTATCAATATCAGCGTCTCGGGTGATCCGAAGGAGGAAACGAAGTGAAAACCTTGGGACAGCTGTGAAACTCAAAGCCGAGCCAGTGAAGCTCCTCTCAAAGACATTTCTTTTTTATCTCCAGTCGAGTAACCTCTCCGTCGGTTGAGATTTCACGCTCGTGTCAAGCTCCAGATCGATTCGCCGGATGCGGAGGTGCGCGCTGGCGTTTCATTTCGTCGTCGGGGTCGTTTGGCTATCTTGGCCTCTCACCGAAGCCTGGATTTCCCGGCAGCAAATTGCGACTCCGCGATGATAATAACGGGGCCAAGGATAAATAAAGCCGCTTCAAGTTTATTCGAGAAATGTACAAAGAGAAAAGAATATGGAAGAAATTTAATTTAAGAAAGTAAAAAGTGGCTTTTACGGTCTATGCGCTTATGCAAATTGACAATGCAGTAAGCGGGTGGCGAGGTTTTCTTCGTGAGTGAAATGAAGTGTGAGTAAACGATAGTGAATTTTATTGCGCGTGGGATAGAATTTATTTTTCCGAAGACGGAAAACCACTTTAACGCTTAACTCGCTTTCCGTGGAGCGTCTACGTAATAAAGAAGGGTGTTTGTTACCTTACAACTTTATTCCGTAATCGGTCGTAGAGAGTGGAATTTTCATCATTCCGTGGGAATTTTTGTTTATAGACTGTTATTATGAATACAAAATGGTGTAACAGCCAATTCGAAAGGACTTTTTAGCCGTTGGAATGATTATTGTTCTTCGGAGAAATACAGAAATGGTAAAAATTTATTTATAGAAGCGCGATCGTATAAATAGCTATGCGGGACTCGAATGACGTCAATTTGGAATCGAGACGCATACGATAATACTACGTGACCGCGTCCGTAACACACTAACTTTACAATCGACTCTGTGCACTTGATAACGAAGCATGAGAAAATTTCCCGGGTTTGCAGACAGTTGTCATGGAAACAACACGAGCCAATTGTGAAAGCGTCAAAACAATTGTTCGCGCTTCCGTGGTCGTAGCAGGACGGGAAAGCTTTCGACACTTTCGTCACAAATGGCAAATAACACGCGCGCGCTTTAACCCTGACAGACGTCCAGACATCAAAGAACGAGACACTGGTGTTCTCTACTTTTTGTCATGAAAAAAATATCGTAATGAAAAAACGGGCAATTGTTGGCGGTACAAAAAAGTCGGTCTTAAGGATGCTTCACACGTACATTCCCAGCCAAAAGTGAGATTCAGTGAGAATTTGAACACTTCCTAATGGTATAAAAATCTGAAAGAAATTAACTGTAAAGGTGAAGACAACATTAATTGTGCGTGACAATAATGTCAAAAAGTTATTAACAAATTGCTGAAAAAAATGGTTCAAGATATAATCGGTAAACCTTTTTTCTCATTTCAAATGAATTCAGTGATTTTCTAGAAGACACATGTATTTTTTCAGAATTTTCTATCATTTTTGAATTTTCCGTTTTTGAATTTTTTTAAAGGCTATATACCTACGGCTATATAACTACGGAACACTTGGCGTGATCGCCGCGAAACTGCTTCTGTGTATTGTAGAATCGTCATATTGAAACATATCCGAAATTCGTGCTTCTACATTGATTTTCAAATTAAAAAAAAAAACAAAAATTGAAACGATTGAAAATTCTGAAAAAATTCATATGAATTCTAAGAAATCAAGGAAGTCATTTAAAATGAGAAAATAAGCAGTCTGATTTTTTTTAACCATTTATTTTTCTACTCATTTTTTAATAACTTCTTGGCATTATTATTATGCAAAATCAAAGGTCTTGACATAAGTAATATGGCCGATTTTTTTTCAGATTATTTGCATACCGCGAAGCACTGAAATTTTGTTCGAATTAAAATTTTGGTTGGGAATGTATGTGCGATGCATCCGTAAATTGAAAAGCATCGTTCGCTTATCGTTCAACAGAAGTCCAATGTAATTAATTGCTACAGAACGATTCAAATTCGATATCCCGAATAATCGCCCTACAGCATTTAAAAAATTCAAAACAATGCCAAATTTCAATGGTCACAAGTTTTATCAGAAAAAAAAAAGAAAAAAATCTACATTTTATCCGACGTGTTTCGCGATACTAAAAGTGCTATATAGATGTTCATTTCACCCGGGGGTTTTATTGTGGCCTGCTCGCCGGTGCACATCGGAGGGTGAGCGAGAGCGATCGAGCCTTTTGCATCCTGTATCATAGAGATTGGACGTAGATGCTCCCCGGGGGCGGGAAGGGGGGGGGGGGTTGAAAGAAGAGCTGGATGGGATGCTCAACCCTGTTGATCTATATATTCGCATTTCAATGAGTCTTACCTTTCACCACATAGAACGTCCCGCCGCTACGAACACATACCCGAATGCCCGTCCTCGGCGTCGACCCAAATGCCTGGGAATCAGGACAACGTTTTCCGTCCAACAGTGCTCAAATTCCCACGCTGAAATCTACCCTCTGCGCCATGATTGCAAATCCCGATTCTCGTCTAATCTTCACTAGATCCGTGGGCTCTGTTTCACGTTCCTCTCAATATCGTCCACGAACTACATATCTCTACGGTACAGATAGATATGTGTTAATCACGAGAGTAGAATAATTCGCGGTGGAGCGATATCGGGGTTAATTGGAAAAATTTTAAATATCACGGCTCAGCGGTATCGTTCGGTTTTAGTATCGTTCGTGCTTTCGCGCACAAAGGGGAGCGGGACTTTGGATGGCTTCGGGCGTGAGTTGGTAATTAGGGAAGCAAGGAATTAAAGATGAAACGCCTCGACACGAAGATATTTTTTTTATTTGTTCAAGTTTTGCTTATTGGTAGCCTTTTTTCCGCAATTATTTTTTGTAATCTACCTATTCAAGTAATAACTGACTTAAACATGATCGGATGATGACGCTTGCAGATTATGATTTTCAGATATGTTACGTTTGAGAGTCGGGTCGGATTTGTGGTTCCAAGTTTTTATTTGACCGAATTCGAATTTATGTTACTCGAAATTTTTTGTCTTATCGTACATATATAGCCAGGTGATAAGGGGCGCGTTGAGCTGGCAGGGTCGCAAAAAAAAAAAAAAAATGTTTGGCATTATCTTTAATTACGCGAGTGACGCAAAAGTACTTTCGAATGAGTTCGATGAGAGACAATGCAAAATAATTACTTTTGTCACGTAGAAAAAAAGAACCCGTTGTTACGCAACTTTTTGTTCCATACTTTACTTTCATTACACCCACCTGATAAATCTTGTACTATTATTATCATTACAGTTATAAGTTAAAAAAAAAGTTTCTGTTGCAAGAGTTCCAAGAAAAGTTAAAGTTTCGTTAACATTGGAATAACATTTCTTTTATAGTCCTGCTAGCCGCGGGAATAATTTAGAGAACGTCGCCGTTTGTCTGAAACGGGGGTAAAGCCTTAATTAAAAATTATCTTGACGATAGAAAGCAAAAAAAAATAAAAAGATTCACAAAGCAATTTTCTTCTATCTATTTGCATTGCAAAGAGATTCAGTGTGCAATTAACTCGGCTGTATAGTTTAGCAGCTGTCGAGGAAAAAACAAAAACGTTAACGGACGGAAAAAAACAAAAACGTTAACATTAATCTCAGTGGTAACTGAATAATTATGCGTTTAAAAGCGATAGCTTTGATGTACTCCAACGAATTATACTTTACAAAAACTGGCGCGTAGTTCTGTATTGGCGCCACGTTTTCACTGGTTGTACAACAAAATATACAACCAAAGCACAGTTCATTGCACAGCGGCGAATCACTGCAGGCCTCGTTAAGAATTTATACCTCTACGAGTATCGCACGAATAATTTGAAGCCGTGTTGGCGAACGTTTTTGAGGACTTATCGCGCATACATTCTCGACCACAAGTGAGACTCGGTCAGAATTTTTAACACTTTCCGATGTATTACATTACAAAAAAAAATAACCAGTTAAGAAATGCATGACGAAGAACATTGAATTTGCACGATAATAATAATTTCAATAGATTATAAAAAAAAATTGGTAATAAAAACAATAAATGTTCGACCATAATGACGAAACTTTTATTTTCTCGTGTGAAAGAAATTCGTTGATTGGTCTGAATGAACGTTCGAAAATTTAACACAATCAACGTTATCGACATCTTTTGTGTGCACCAGACTTTTTCGAAAGTTACAGAAATTCCGACTTAAAAGAAAACAGTTGATTCAGAAATGTATAAGTGAAGCATCCTCGATTCTCAACGAAGCGTTAAGTTCTCGTTCGGTGCATTTTTTTTTATCTATTTTTTCCTCGACACTGAATTTGGTATCTTCTGATGGGCCGCGAATATAACGCTAACTTGCTTGCACTCACGACGCGCGTATCGCCAGACATGCTCAAAATAAGTGGTCTTCGGTGTGGCTGTACTCCCGACGTATTCTGTCACGTTTATTTCTTTTAATGTAGTCGGTAGTGCAGACATGACGGAGATAGTCGACGACAATAACATCGCGCCAGTTTCTCGCTGACAATGTTAACAGACATGAGTCACAAGTCTAACGAGGTACGTCTCGATTACATCGTGCAAACTTCGCGTTACCCATTCGAAGTTGAAAACTGAAATGGGCTTCGAGCTGTTTCTCTCGAAAACCAAGAAATTTCTCGGGCGGAAGTACCGGAGTAAATCCTCAACGTCTGCCGAGCAGCTCGCAGGCTATAATTAAACTTACGAAGACCGGCAATTACGCAATGTGAAAAGGCGCGTTGAAAGTCAAAAGCGATAACAAATATGGAGTTTAGCGTATTTGATGAAAATGCATAATGAATCAAAACAAAAAGTTACGCGACGCGCTGAGAGATTTGTTTTCATTAGTGAACTTCGATCTATCTTTCGATGGCAGAAGTCGCTGTACAATTCGCAGAACAGATAAAATAGCCGTATTAATTATTTTCAAAGTTTGGAAGTTGACAATCGCGGTTACTGCGATTTTTCCTTCACGTAATCTACCACCACAAATTATACGAACTCCCCAAAAGTCCAGCAGTGAAACATTCCCGGCAGACGCTAGAAAAAAGAAAAGGAAAAAAAAAACTCTTATCTTGTTAAATTTCAGGCCGCTCTGCATCAAGTGACCTAAAGTGCACAGACTCACCTAAAATAGCGTGCGAGAGCAGAAAGCGTCGAGGGTGAAAAAACAATAACCTCCGAAGCGTCCGGAACGCTAATTTCCATCGCAGTGTCTCGGCGAGAATCGTCTCGTCGTTTCAGCGAAACTTTGGTTTCAAGTTCCCGTCATTCGCTCGCCCCGAGTGGTATAAAAAAAATGCACGGAATAACTCATCTCTTATCTCATCATCATGGCTCGGGTTCTCACAATCACGAGTCGAAGAGCTCTGCGACCGAGTCGAGTAAGAAGTCTTATCAGGTGGATGCAAAGCTCATTCGGGAGCTTTCCGATTTGCAAAAGCCCGATGGCAAACTGTACCTTAACGATCGTCAGGCGTCTCGGGGTTCCGTGAGTTCGACATACTCTTACGGTTCCGCGACGTCGTACGGCTCGAGTCACGGCTCATCGTCGTCCAACTATGGTTCTGGCAATCCGCTGCATCATCAGTCCAGCAATCAATCGGTTTATCATACCATTCATGGAAACGATCACCATAGCTCGTCGAGTTACCATCACCCGCTCTACACGATCTATCACGCCGGACATCAGAATCATCTTCAGCCTTCCCACCACCACCACCATCATCACCAACCTCATAGACTTCAGCACCAACAGTCTCTCCTTGGTACCAGCAGCGGTGCCACTTCGCCGACCTCGGTCAGCCCTACCGGTGATCCCGAGAGGCACCATCATCATCACAGCATTCAAGAAATGATACGATACTTCGGCAGGAGAATCGGACACATCAGACGGCAGAGCGAGTGTCAGGATACACCGAAGGAGAAGGAGGAGGAATTCAGAAACAGGAGCCAGAGCCTGGATGGATCGGCGAAACCACCGAATTTTGAGCCCGATTGCGAGACCACCTACAGGATCTACGAAAGCATCCTGAGGCAAGGTAAAACCAATATTGGGGACACTTTGTTTGGTTATTTTTTTATTTACAAATGATCTTTTACAAAAAAAACCTTTTATTACAAAGTGCCTTTTGCAACAAACGGTAGTTAGCGTGGTCCAATTAAAGCAAAAAAAAGAACATAAAAATAACAAGGCATTCGGGCCGAGAAAGGACAATGTCATCTTAAGTGAAGGTAAAACAAAACTTTGTTTGTTTATTTATTTACAGGGAATCTAGTGTCTTTTACAAAAATGATAGCGTCATCCGCATAAAGAGGCAAAAAAGAGACCAAAAATACAAAGTTTTCAGGCCGGGAAAGGCCGATGGGTGGAATAACATCGCGTAGCTATGAGAAATTTCCATTTCAGGGTCCATCAGAATCGACGACCTGGATTCCTTTTTTACAAGAGGTGAATCTGCTTTGACAAAAATACAAAGGTTCCCACCCGGAAGGGCAGATGGTTGGAATAAAATTGGGTAGCTACGAGGAATTGCCATTCGGAATCCATCAGAATCGACGAACTGGGTTCCTTTTTTACGGGAGGTGAAGCTGATTTTCCGATAACAAGAACTACTCGGAATTCTGAGTTTGAATTCGAAATCAGCTGTGCGAAAAACAATTCCTCGTTTATTTTCCTGGGTTTCTGTAATGAAATCATTGAAAAAAATTTGAAATCTACCTTATGAAGAGTCCAACTTAATGTATGTAATAATATCCCACGGTAGAAGTAATTTAGGTGAACAGGAAAGGCGCGCGACCCACTTTTGCGGGTACGCGGAACAGCACAATAGGCGCCAATCGCCTCGCAAAAGAATCCTTTCACAATACGAAACCGGGAAATGCAGCATTTCTAGAGGTTTTATCGTCGTTACACCGACGCATTAAAACAACGATTTTACGCAGAGAAAGAATTTACGATCGGAGCTAACGTCATGTTCTTCCGGCTGAGGGAACTCGTCTCAGGATTTTCCATCCGTATGACCGTCGTTGTCCCATGGCGATTGCGAACACAGCGGCTATCCGTGACTTCCGGCCGCAGGTTTGATAAAATATATCCTGATCGTACCGACAGCGTTGGGTGCGCGGTCGGTGTGTGGCTTCGGCGGTCTCCCGAGTCAAGCAGCTTTGCTTGCGTTCAGTAGATGGATGGGTGACCGCTCAGCCTCACGCCGGCTTGCACATCGAATGTTGTGCGGCAGGCCAGTTTTTCTGAGTTCTTGATGTTAAAACATCGAGGAATCAGAAAAATATAGGGCCGTCTGTACCGACACGGGTTTTCCGGAGTTTCCCTGTGTCCTCGGCAAATGCGGTAGAGGAGAGCGGGGCAAAATGGGGCAACGGGGCAAAACGGGGTTTTTGGGCAAAACTAAATTTTCCAATCATTTTTGCATCGGACAAGGTGGCAAAACTGGTCAGAAAAGTCTGATGTATCCGATAGGGCGAATTGGGGCATCCAAAAATTTTTGGAAAATGACGTTTTGCCCAAAAACACCGTTTTGCTCCGTTGCCCCATTTTGCCCCGCTCTACCCTACAGCGTAGCTAAGTCGGCTGCGGACGCACTGGAAGTTAGGTAGGTTAGTGAAGTGCGGGTAGGGAGTGATAGGGGGGAAAGGGACGGGTTACGTAAAAACCCGAGAAGGGTATACGATGTAACATACAAAAAAAAATACTATATCCTGATCGTGGCAGGGCACGGGCCGAGTGTGTACGCGTTCTGCAATCATCGCCGGCACGTGCTTTTCTTCAGAACTGGTTATAACACTCATCGTTGGCAGACGTGCAGCTTGTTGACTAAATTTGCCGGGTACTGTGTCGAGTTGGATTGCATAATCGCCACTCTGTCGCGAGTCCACCTCGGAAGAAATCCGCGTCGACCACTCGGCTAGCACAATTATACAGCGTGCAGTGTCGATAGCCGAACAAAACAAAAAGCAAATTTTTCGAATATCCCCGGAATTATTTTTGGATGGTATGTCATATTGCTACTCAGCTTATTTACCGTAATACATACAATGAAAAAAATGTCAATGACTCAAGTAAAATTAGCTTGTGGGCTGCTAAAGAAAAAAAAGTGTATTTCAATTCTACTTGCAATTCTTACAATTCCATACGGAATTAAAATGATAACATGTCACCTTGACAGTCTTGCTGGCGTTCTTTCAATATCATTTGGAATTGTAAGAATTGTAAGTAGAATTGAAATAAACATTTTTTTCTTCGGCAGCCCGCAAGTGAATTTTAGTCAGTGTAGGATCGTTATCCTAGATGATTTCTCGAATTTTTAATTATAATTCCAATTCCTGGTGAATTGTTGAGATAACTTTCGGAGCAAAGCGGTTTTAGGTCGGACCGAGAGTCTATTTCCGTCCTGGCGCTCTTGCGAAATCGCTCAACGCGTCATTATTAATGCAGATTCGTCACCAGGCCAGCGGACTTTGATGCACCACGGCCCCTCCATTCAACGTATGCTGGGGCTCGTCTTGACCTATTGCACCGGACCGGTAATTCTTCATTTCGTGACTCATTATTTAGCCACTTACCGCCGCTTCGTGTTGGCTTGTGTTTCGTTCATTGAATGCCTCGCGTTTCGGGACGCTCCTATAAGACTCCGAATGTATCGAAACTAATTGCTCGGAAGCGCGGAATAGTAATTTACGATACTAGTGCGACAAAGCTCTTTCGGACGAGTGTGAGTTTGCGGTACGAGCCGAAGGTCAGTGTTACAATCACACGAGTTAAGAAAACGTTTTTCGCACTCGTATCGTACAAAATTTTATCCCACACGGTGGGAACATTTTTACGCACATTGAGACAAATTCGGCATTCTTAACTCTTTTCTAAGTATTATCTATTCAAGGTCATTCTTCGCTTTCTCAACATATTTATCTTTCCTTAACTGGGTTGTTTTCCAACGCAGAGGCGATAGCGGATAAACAATTTTCTCACGTACAATGTGTGTGCGTCGTTGCAGATAGTGGAAAACGTGATGTCTGCCAGATCCAGCGAATGCAGTTTCAGTCACGATTTCAGTGAGGAAAGCTGCACTATAATTACACACATGCCAGTAAAGCCGCGGATAGAATATATATATTTGAAAAATCAAATCTACCTGTCGGACGGTCTGACCTTGTATCTGTGCCTACTTATAGAACACTGAATCGTTTCGATCTTGCACATGCAATCCGGCCGATCAAATTTGAATCGACGCTCTTTCTCAATACGCGCATTTTATTTCGCCACGGAATCGCACACGGTCGCCCGCATTGAATTTCGAAAACCAAGGCACATCGTTGTGCAACATTCTTATCGTCTCGAATTACAATTTATATACGTCCGGTAGAGTCACGAGTTTTTGAGTCACATCTATTTTTCGCACTTGCGATTTTAGTGCCATCCGTTATTTTCACCACGAAATTCTCGGTACTCCGAGCCAGAAATCCCGAATATCCGGCTAGAACATAATTTTCCGCTTTTCTATTTTAGCGACACTGCGTCTCTGTATCTCTCGTTTAATCCTTCATTAATGCGCAACGTGCCATGTTCTCCAACGCTGGTGAAACAGCTGTTTAAAAAAATATCTTCGTAATTCTTTTTATCTAATAATTATGCAAACATTTTATGGATCATAAAATGAATGTTAAAGAAAGTTACTTTGAACCTTGTCCCGTCGGAACATTTTTTTTCTTCAGTCGTAAAAATGCTGAAGGGGACGTTTTCGAACTTCTTGGTTAAGAAAGTCTCGAGGAACGGAGAAAATTGTTCACTTATGAAGTATCCATTTTTTCAATTTTTCTTCCTGACAGAAGAAGCTTTGTTATGGTGAAAAAAAAAAATTTCGCCATTGTGATGAAAACGTGTTCAGAATGTTCGAAAACATCGAAACATCGCAATTAGGAAAAATGTTCGGATGTATGTGTGACTAAAACGCGAAAAATGCAAACTGCTGTGAGTCGTGAATGGCTCGACCGATAAAGCTGAAATTCATTCATTTCACACACAGCAGGTGGGGTTTATAGCCAATGTTTCTTGAAAATTTAATTAAAAAATTTTTCAATCGTTTCCTTTTTGTACACGATTTTTAATTTCTTCAAAAATGTCTGTACACGCTTTGGCTCTTACAATTTCTAGCTGTCGTGGCAAAACTATACACAGTTGGCCTGTTAAATTTGGGGACACTCGAACGAACAGTTTAAATTTTATGTAATTTTGAATCTTCCAAATTTCACGAAAAATAAAAACTTTATTTTAAACGCATTTTTCTGTATTAAATATTCATCTATGAACAAAATAAGTGGTAATAATTCGTGGTCAGCGTGAAAAAATATATTAAATATAGTCCCGGAGCCGAGTAACGAAAAAAGTCATTGTTGCAAAAATGAGTGATTTTGCGTATTTTTCTACATCTAAATTACTTACTTACACATCGTAAAATAGTTCCACAATGTTTGCATAAAAATATGAAAAAGATATTAAAAAAAAAATTGCTAGTTTCCCAAGCGTGGCAAATATATGGTAAATTGGGGATCAAAGGGTTAAGTTTGCATTGCATACGGGAGCTCCTGTTATTGGATGACTCAAACGCGGTGGGCAGCAGCTGCCGACGTCATCCCTCAGTCTCGCTTTACCGTGGAGCATTGGGAGGGTTGCGCACTGCGGATAGTCTCGAAAATCATTCGTAGACCAGGGTAGAGGTAACGTATTTCTCGCAGCAGGTTTGTGGCCGAGCCGGATCGATCAACTTGCCCTTTGTGGATAAATTCCAATTAATCTAACGACTAATCTACCTTGGATTAATCTACTAAATCTACCCTGTTTACACTTCACGACTTAAGAATTTGCGATAGGTCGCTAGGACTGAAAGGTCGAGTGATTATAAATTCTCCAGTCAGGAATTCTCAAAGACGCTGAAAGCCGAGAATCGTAAACAGCTTCGGTGATAATACGATCGCGTATCAGGCTACGGTTTATGTGCAGTTCTGCGATTTTTATCATCGTATTCCGCTTCGACTAGACCTCTCGGAGCCTTTTCCTAACAGTGCGTATCCGTTTGCTCTTGGGCAATTGTACACAAAGATATCGAGTTCAAAAGCGAATGTTTGAACTTTTATCTTTCATATATTATTTTTATATAGGAATATACTACGATGCGAATTCTTCACTTTTGCCCATTTTTCTCACTCGCATCAGTTCAAAGCATTTTCGACATATAAAAAAAATTATACCGACAAAGAAGCTATTGAAATACTTTCAACTCGTATACAATATATCCGTGACTTAAAGATTTAATTCATAAAAAATAAAATGCAAGTTGAAGGACTCCGATGGCTCGTTGCCATTTTTGTTATTTCGTAACATTGTATGAACCACGTTATGAACATAGAAGCTATTATGCATCGTCAATATTTGTAACTAAATGTCAATAAATACACGTAATACTTCTATCAAAAACGCTCGGCGCAAAAAAAAAAAAGAACAAATTTCCCATAACAAATAAAATAACGCTCTTAGTTGTGATGAACATTATTCATTTTTTAAATATTTTTTTCAGGTGCCCTCAGGAGAAGTTCGTTGGATCCTGGAGCGAGACGATTGTCCCTCGGCACACCGGCGATACCGCACAGAGCTTCGGACGCGTGTCTGGATCCGGCTCACGCGGCCATATTATTTCGCGATGCACGAGGGGTGAGTTTTTTAATTTAAATAATAATTCGTCGATAAGGGAGATAATCGACCATTTAATCGACTCTCGTATAAATTTAGAAAATCGGAACACAGTTGCATTTCACTTTCGACGAATTTTTTAATTTGTCGCGTGGTGTTTATTTTTAGCTTGACCCCAAAGCTTAAGCAGCTTTTCCCGTCGAGAGTACTTCTTCGTCAAGCTCCACTTCCTACGTGACATCGTGCACGTACGCCAACGCGCGACTGCATTGATTTGACGAGTGTTGTAGAGTTCACTGCAGGAGGTGGTACGAAAAATAGCTGTAGTATCCGATCGATAAAACAGCTGCCGGATAAGTTGTAGTTAAAAAAAATCTCTAATACCGTTAGTCTGAATGGGAAAATTTAATCGGTCATGCGATATGAAAATTGATTATGCGCAAAAAAAAATTAAAAAAAATTGCAATAAAAAATTCGATAGCCTTCCGACGGTCGTAGCAATCAATGCCACGGATACTTGTCATTGACTTGCAAAGTCGATCGATACCGCGAATAAGGTCAATAGCGCAATTATAATTTTAACGAGCTCGTGCCGTGGGACAGAAAAGTACCTTACCGACATTGTCGATAAAGCAGATTCCTCCCTTTATTGACTGCACTGCTGGCAGTTTTCTTTATCCGCTGCAGGTATCGAGTTGTGAACATCGTTGGGGTATCCAAGATTCCCGTATAGCCGATCGTCCGGCACAGCCGGATCGGCTTTACCGACGGTGATAACCGAGCCTGTGATCCACTTTCATTACACGCCACTTTCTGCCTTCCCTTGCCGTATCTGACTGCCTTCTTTGGTACAACAGTTTTGACTTTTCCGACTATCAATTTTACGACAATTTCCTATAGTTTCGATAACTTTTTGTTTTATTGGAACGTGAAATTAAAAAAGATATATATTATTATGAGGAAGAAACATTCATTTAAAAACATATTTATATTATTTACGATCACATAAATGTTTTTTTAGCGATCAATTTGCGAAATCTTAGTGCATCGACAATTTTGAACAGAGTGCAATGTTCTGCGGAGTTGTGCCCGCAGAAGCGTTGTATTTCCGATTTCCGATGGCACGTGATTAGATACCACCCTCGACCATATTCACGGGCAAGTGCGCGGCTATGAGCGATTTAAGGGCACTGGAACGAAGCAGGTCGTTGCATTCCCATGGCGCAATCGATCGTGACATGCGCAGAGACCCTCGACTCGCTTAGCAAAGGCAGCACTTCACTTCCACCTCAATGGATATTTCTGCCTGACGTACGAGCTTTCCAATGCACCTCGCCATACAACGAAGCTATTTCATGAATCTTTTATCAATTTATGCGCGAACGTTATGAAGACTGTAAAGTCGCACAAAGTTTTCATTTGGCTCAGTGTAGTTTTTGTACCGACATATATCAACGCGGCAACTTCGCGATAAAAAAAAATAATAATATTTTTTTCAACTCCCAACTGCAGAAAAGAAGTTGTAATTGAAAAGGTCTTAAAAAACTTTCTCGGTATTCAAAATTATTTGTAAAAAACCGACGATAAACCGACTAATAATCATAAAAAAGCATGAAACAATTTTTTATATAACAATAATTAATATTGTTTTTAGGAAAAATTCTGATGTTTCTTCTACTTTTAGAATCGGACTCGTAGAAAATGCGGGATCTCAATACAGGGAAAAAAAATTACGTTAAAAATAATCAATACCAATTATTGCAAACAATCTTGTCATTCCAATATATTTATCTGTATCCACATACGGTAGCGGCGTAATTTGCCTACGACGAATAAAACGTAAGCACGGAAATGGGCGATCATTATCGTTATCGCTCGGCCAGTAATTTTTTTTTATTCCGAGTGGAAAGAGACAATTTTGTTTACCCGTACGCCGAGCAATGGATGTCGATTTGGCAGCGAAGAAATAGGAAATTACAATATAAGTAGTCGGATCGGGAACTTCCTGGAAATCGCAATCGCAAATGTCGGCGCATCATTCGTTCAATTTCGCTCACTGGATACACGTGTTCCCAAAGACACGAGCGTTATTGGGTCAGTTAAATACGTTTCCAGGATAAATCTGAAAGCGCCTAATGACGAAATTCATCGAAACTAATGAGAGATATTTGGCAAACAAGAATTTGGCACGAGTTTTCTCGCGCGACTGTTGCTCGCATTTCTTGAAACGTTCAACGTTCGAAAAGTTGAGTACGGTCGGGACGCATCCAGTAACAGTTGTGTAATCGCTCATCCAGTCGTTGTTCGTCGATTGCTCAGCGTACTGACCAGTATTATTATCGCCACTGACAATCGGAAAAATAGAGTTTGTCGCTCACCGAGACACAAACTCAGCTCCGTTCGGCTGAGCCGTTCCGCTCAGATCTATACTTTAAAAAGTCTTTAACCACTTTTTTTCTTTCGCTTTGAAACCAATTTACATGTCCGGCGATGAGGCTCAATTACAAACGTGCTCGAACGACTCGTACGCTTACTCAGATGACTCATTTTTTGTTAGGCTTTACCCTCGAGCTCTCGTACTTTTATTCCTGACGATGCGAGCGTATAGCGTATTTACGTTTTTATCAATAATCGCACTGGAAAATTCAACGTGACGGACGATCTTGCACTGTCCTCAGGTATTTGCACGCGCGGTCATTCCACGTGAGACTATGTCGTAGGATCGAGTCTTGAAGATTTCTTCCGACGTAAAAAAAGAGATAATATCGCAACTTGTTTGTTCGTTCTATTCGACGCATCGTCGAGGCTCGTTATCGCTTTTATATATCCCGTCATATCGCCCGTATACACGCGTTCTACTCTTACCCTATCATTCAGCAACCATAAAAATTTCTGAAAAAGTTACGGTAATTTCAGGTCACTTTTTATACCGTTGAAATAATCGCAAGGTAAACATATTTTAACTTCTGCGCATGCGCGTGCGAAAGCTCAGACTACCCGTGCTTGCGAACGGTCGTTTTTTGTTTGTTTGAATAACCGAGAAAATAACCGCAGCAATAACCGCTCATGCCCAGAAGTTAAAATATGGTTATTTTTTTCCGTTATTCCTACGGAGTTAAAATTCTACGGTCATTGTTTTTAAACAAGAACCGTTACTCAAGTTAGCTGCATCGAAAGAAACATTCGAGTCGAGTTCGATTCGCGTGTAAGAAAATTTGAATCGCTCTATCCGCGCGCGTTTCTTCGTTTCTCAATTTCGAATCATCCGCGACGAAGCTTCGTACGCACAAGCTATTAGTGCTACGGTATAGTTCTTGGCAACAGTCCCAAAATTCGATTTACTATTTTCGTAACAAACAACAGGCCCGCTGTCGTTACAATTTTCACACGTAATATTATACATCTCGGCGGATACTCTGCGTATGTTGGTTCGACGACCAAGATTTATGGCGTTCGATGGTTCACGGTGCCAAAATTGCACACATTTGCTCATATAAATAATTGCAGAACGATTTGTAGAGACTCTTTTTTACGTTAGGTAAATATTATTCTTGCTAGCGAATTGCAATAAAAAAATGTTCCAAATTATTTGCACATTGCTTCCTCATTTATTACAATGAGGAAGAGAAAGTTCGTTGATCGATTTTTGGCTTCCTCATACAGGAAGCTATCCGCGAAATTGTAATAAATGCGGAAGCCATGTGCATATAACTTTGCACCTTTTTTGAAAATTTATCTTACTAATATTTTATCGATTTAAAAAATGTATGGCTTTTGGAACCGTGGATAATATTTCTGTGACGCACGATATTTCACGATGACTTTTGCATCTCTTGTGAAGTACGATTTAAAATTTAATTCAAAACCTTAACGGGTTTTGAATTAAATTTTAAATAGTTTATTTATGTCGAAATTTTTAGTCAAATATCTAAACAAATATCTAAACGATTCTTACCATTTTCAATAGCGAACATTTTTTTATGATACTCTGCTCCTGTGGAAAGTTTCGGCCCGACAACTAAAAATTTGCAAAACCTACAGCGCGAACACATTTTTTCGAAAAGTTCGGAATCTGAAAAAAACTGAACGAAGGTTTCAATTATTGCGTAAATTGTAACAAATAGATGCACCTAACCATTCTACTTGCGCGCCAAATTTCAACCCGATTGATAAATTCATTCTTGAGTTATAGACGTTTGAATTCTACAGGTCGGACACACACGCGCACGTCCACACGCACATGCACATATCCATCCAGAATTTTTTTCAGAATGTAATTTTTCGTCGCTTTCGAACTGAACACCTTTACACGAAAATCTCGAAAAAAAAAATCCATGAAAGCAAAGCTTCCTCCACGAGGAAGCAAAATGATATTCAGTACCAAATGAACTCTTTAGTTTCTGCGACACACCTTCCCGCTTCCAAAAACTATTCGTCAATCTAAAATTTCCATCTGTCGACAAAAAATAATGTTCGAACACAAAAGCCTCTTCGCAGCTCCCAAAACTTCCATTCGAGATGCCTCCAGACATTCCTGCAAAAAAATAACACAAATTTTAACGAAAACATTACCGATCCCTTGCAAGACGTAATCGAGCAGCTTCCCGTTCTCAGTGACGTTGATCTCGAGCCCTTTCACATTCCCTCCCAGCCTCAGCTTCCCCGCTATACGAATATATAAATTAAACGATAATGAAACTGTCGGCCGTGGAACTTTCAGCCTCAAAGTTAGTCGACGCTTCGCCGCACCACGCCGCCGCGAACAGCTGACTCTTGTATGTTTTCCTTCAGCTTTTTCGTTCCCTATCGCGGGCTATCACCGTCGCGCTCCTTCCACTCGGCGACTCTCGCGCTTTCTTCTTCTCCTTCCGCACGGCGCACATAGCCGGTGCGTCTAAACTCGCCGCTGGTGCTACTGCTGCTGCTGCTGCTCCGCTACTACGTGAATACGTGGCTCGGCCGGCTCGCTGGCTGGCCCAGTGGCCAGTACCGTCTCGGGATCCAGTACTCCGCGAGCCGCGTGTCGCGCCTCAGGGTCACGCCTCCTCCTCGTCGTCTCTCGGTTATCGCTCGCTGTTCCTGTTTCGTGTACAAGTAATCCGGCGTAACCCACAGCCGAGCGTGTTAATCCGATCCTCGCGGGACGCAGACCCGGTTTCGCTAACCGCACCGAAACTCAGGACGGAATTATCAACCGGACGTTCGCTCGGTCGTATATTACTGTATCGCAAGACGGCGCGCGTCGACCTCGCGAAAACGGCTCTATCGCCCTCCCCGGCATGCCGCGATAACGGTTCTGTGACGTGAGTTGTGTGTACCGTTCGGATCAGGACGGATGGAGAGGAAAAACAATATATATATACCAGTTTCAAATTTATATGTGTAAATGATATTTATAAATATCAGCACGTGATCGCTCCGGCGATTGTTACGGTAGATTAATTTCTTGACGGAACGAGGGAAACTGTAGCGTTTTGCGCGCCTCGGACACCTGATGCCCGCTACGCTCGCTCGCTGACACTTGGTCGCTTCGGCGAGTCATTCATTTTTGTCTCCTTTGCATGAATTCATTTGGCGCTGTAATGTAGGGTGCAATGATTCCTCGATTGGATGGTACAGAGGAAAAGAGATTTTTATGTTTGGGGAACTTTTTTTGTGGACGAACGTCTGCGATTACTTTTTTGTTGTTAAATTTACCAAACATATTCGTAAAGTTAACAGACTTTTTTTTGTAAAGTGGACGAGATTTCTTTTGTAAAATTCAGGTGAAAAGCACTTATGGGCGTATGTGGACAAGATACGTTGGTACCTTTTTTTACTGCGTTAGAATTCGAGGGTTGGTCGCTGAGAATTTTCTCGTTTTTTCACTCGGGTGAATTTTCCGAAGTTTTTTTTCTTTACTTTAGTGAAAATTGACTTCGTCGATCCTCGCTGGAATGTTTACATCTCTAGCACATTTTTTTTTAGTGAATTTGCAACTATTTTTTTTACACCTTCAAGACGTGCAACGTCTGATGTTCGAGGTGGTGCGTCAACTCGCAATTATAGAGTCAGTCGTTGAGAATCTATTTCACACCGAGCGAAAATTACGTTCGGCAATTTTTCACCTCTTCGTCGATATTTTATTTTTTTATTGTGCAGCGACTTTCATTATTTTTTTAAATTCTCTTTTGCATTTTGCTTTTTTTCAATTTATTAGCTTCTTTTAATATTTTTTATTAAAAAATTTCCAAGCCACGTCGGCGTCCAATTATAGCGATAATCGATCTCTATGTGTCGTCATGCGTACCGTCGATTAGTTTTCCGACTTCGCCTCTGTTGTTTGCGCTGTTCAGTCCGGTATTCTCGTGCAATTTTCATCTCATTCAAGCGACAAATGTGTTTCCACCGGGGATTTTCCACACTCTCGTTACTGTTTCCGTGTGTTTTATACTGTCAACATGTGCGTGCGTGCGCGCGTGTGTGTACAGTTACATTGAAATCAACGGGCGACAAATTGTATCTCGCGGCTATGGAAAATAATGAGTAAAGCGAAACTCGTTGGCCAGACTGAATTTATTCTCGTAACGTTGAGCCACGGAAATACGCATGGAGAACGTTGTCCCGGCGTCGCTCGTGATTAAGATACCGAGGGCTGACTCATTCAGCCGCGAAGATACCCTCGTTGTCGCTTCTCCATTTTACCTACGTAATGCGCAAAAAAATTCCCGGGAAATGCATTTTTCGCGAAATTACACAAAAAAAAAAAAAGAAAAATTATTAAACTTTAGGTACGCGCCAAGATTAAAACAGTGTCGCGCGATTCGCGCGAAATTGCGTGCTGCGAATTTAATATTCCCCTTGCGGGACACCGGTAATTAAATAATAAAAAGTTGGCTTTTTCGAAAAAAAGGCACCATTAAAAAAAAAAAAGAAAAAAAATACAGTTTTTTTTGTTACTGACTGTTACATTTCGCTTTGCTTTAATCGTTCATTTATGCCAGAGACAATATCGCCGGTAGCGAAAAACCGCCCGTAATGTGTAAATGCTTGGCCGATGGAAAATATGACTATTCATGCGGTCTCGAACGAAACAATTTTTACACGATAAACAGCTCGATTATCGACTCTACTCTGATTTCCGTTGGTTTTGTTTGGTCGATGGTTGCATCGTGCATTTAACAATCGTCGGGTAGTTTCAAGGTCACGAATAATTTACGAGTACGGAAAGGTGCACTGGCACGGTAGCCTAATACCGTCGTTGATTAAGATGACGAAATTATCGACCGAGTGTTTGTAGGGTTCTGTCGGTTCGTCCCACAATTAAGGATTGCGTCATGACTCCTCGAATGATCCAGGAAAGATTTTAATTAATCGAACTATTAAACGTCCGCATATTCTGTATCAGGGCGATTAGTCATTTGTTTTTTCAATTTGCATTATTCTTTAGCCACGCTGGGCGATACTGATACTTTCCTGGTACCCGCCAGGAAATATCTCGGAAACTATCGGACAGCATAAATCGAATCTATGCAGTAAAAAATATTTTGGTAAAATAGGAAGATGAATTTTTGTAAAAATTATTTTGGTAAAATCGGAATACAAAGTTTAGTAAAAATAATTTTCGTAAAATCGGTATACGAAGTTTCGTAAAAATAATTTCGTCAAATAAGTGACAAACTCTTTTGTTCAGGTTTGAATATACAAACCTGGTCTTTGATTTCCCGTGTCATTAACAACTGTAGTTTGTGAAGCTAGGGCCGGTTGGTGCGATTGAAACTTGGACGTGTCCAGTCATTGATACGTTTACCCTATAACGTTTCTTTTTTTAGATAACAAAAACAAATCAATTTAATTTTTAAAAAATGTTACCCCCTTAA
Source organism: Ichneumon xanthorius (assembly GCA_917499995.1). Taxonomy (NCBI): domain Eukaryota; kingdom Metazoa; phylum Arthropoda; class Insecta; order Hymenoptera; family Ichneumonidae; genus Ichneumon; species Ichneumon xanthorius. The sequence goes on along the minus strand of OU824205.1, from coordinate 8,486,749 downwards.
TCGCAACCGGGCGATTATAATTTCTTGCTGCGTATGCGGGTGCGAATGAAAAATCAACACAGATTATAATCAATGACGAGAAACACACTATTCAAAAAAGTAACTTCCGCTTTTACATTTTTTTTTCTATAAGGACCATACAACCTGTGAAGAAACAGCTCGAACAGCGAATGAATACCGGTCGAGAGGATTAAAAAAAATAAATAAAAGCAATTACATTAATTGAAATTATTAACGACTCGAGTGATCCTGAACCGTGATATGCATTTACTGTGTCCGGTCGATGGTAGCGTCGAGCATTGAATAATCCGATAAAACCGATAATACCAAGGCCACGAATTACATTTTCCATCGCAAAAATGTGTCTCGCGCGACGCGTTAAAATGGATTAAAAAATGACCAAAGTGCCGTCCGAATGTTTACAGGTTCCTATCGATTTGTCTCGCAATTGGCTCGGGCATTGCGTCACGCCTCGCCGGATAGCCCAGTACGGTTTTCTCGTTATCGTCACGATTATTCGTGAGCACGGTCCCGCTCGCCGGCTCGCGCACCTCGGCAGCGAGAATCGTTGGTGAATTCGTTCGAAATTTTCATAGGCAAATACGACGCGGTTGTCGTGCGCGAGTCGTCGTATCCTTATCGCGTGGCGTTTTTCTTACTAATTGTTCCTTCGGGGATTTTGAAACGCGAACCTCGCTGACGAAGCCTCTCGTTGGGCGTGCCGCTTTCGGCGGTTCTATATCCGTTCGTTAATCGCTGAACTCATCGCTTTATTTGCATAGTTAAATATTAACTGTACAGCTGATGTTGCCGCTGTCGCGCGAGATAGCCCGATACGAACGTCGATACTCTCCGCGGCGGAGAACTCGAGAACTTTGAACTTTTTTTTTTTTACATAGTTGCGCTCGTGATATTGTCGCTTGTCGGAAAACACTTTGGTTCGCGACGCCCGCGGCCTTCGACTCTGGACCGCGTTCCTTACGGCGGTTCATCCTCGTCGCCAGTGTGAAGATAGTAAGCAAGAATTAACGGAGGAGAGAAAAAAAAAACACAAGGCGAAAAGAGAAAATTACTCGGTCAGTGCTCCGCGGTAGCGAACTGTGCCGAGCGTGTTTTCGAGATTGAAAATAAAAGTGATTACACACGGCGATTCGAATCGAAGAACAATCTCGAGAGATAGAGACAAATCATTCCATAGATTTACGTTATTTCCTATTTAAAAGAAATGTATGCACGATCTGGAATTTATAAAAATAATGGATAGTAACGTTGTCGATTTATTCGTTCGATGATTCGCCGTCTCGCGAGCTGAGGTAAAGGACGGGGGAAACAAAAATTAATAAATACTTTTGGCGTTTGGCATTCACAAAATGTTCCGTAGGGCGCTGATGCTATTGTTGCCTGGAGAAATTATTCCATAGACTCACATTTATTCCTATTGTAACAAACATTTATGCACGACCTGAAATTTATCAAAATAATGAACAGTTGTCGATTTATTAGTTCAATGCAGGATAAAAAAAATGGGACAACAAGAATTTTGTTACCATAATTCATTTGCCTGGTTAACATAGGGACAAGAAATATTTTGCTGTGGCAGCAAATATTTTGCTGTGGCTGCAAATATTTTGCTGTGGAAGCAAATATTTTGCTGTGGAAGCAAATATTTTGCTGTGGCAGCAAATATTTTGCTGTGGCAGCAAATATTTTGCTGTGGCAGCAAATATTTTTGCTGCCACAACAATAAATTACTAACGATCTACTTTCTGTTAGAGAAACAGAACTATTTTTCTCCGTGTGATACGCTGTTCCGAAAGCTGAGGCAAAAAACGAGAAAAAAATTAAATACTTTTGGCATTTGGCATTTCCAAAGCGTTCTGGAGGGCGCGAGAACCACGCTGATGCTGTTGTTACCTGAACAAATAATTCCATAGGCGCACGTTTATTCCTAAAAAAAAAAACCAAATAATAATAATAATAATGCACGACCTGCAATTTATCGAAATAATGGACGTTGTCAATTTACTCGTTCGATGATTCTCTGTCTCGCGAGATGAGGCAAAAAACGAAAAAAAAAGTTAGTAAACACTTCTGGCGTTTGAGATTTAGAAAACGTTCCGGAGGGCGCCAGGACCGCGCTGACGCTATATTATGTTTTGAAGTATTCTCGAATTACGGCACGACGGATTTTGCTCTCACGACAATTCTCTCGGACCGACTCGACGATAATGTCAACAGGTTGTTTTTCGCATACCGAGACAAACGATTTTTTTCTGGCGCGTAAACAATCTTAATACTCGCATAAAATATTCTATTAATAGACTCTCCATTCAGCAAACAATATCAAGAGACGCGGTGTCCTCTTCGCAGCGCGTAGCTGCGAAAACCCTTCGCTGGCACAGGTGCTGTTTTGTAGGCGCATAAACGGATCCTTTCGATAAATAATTCATGCGAAGATCCCGCCGTGTGGAAACACCTGTCGCGGAACTCTCGACAAAATCAGCAGTTACAGATAATTTCAACCTGTTGCCGGCTCTCCCGATGCGCCGCGTCGGAGAAACAATTTGAGAAAATTTCGCTAAGTTTCTTTTATTTTTTTTTCTTCTTTTCTCTTTGCCTGATTACACTCGTTGTATATTCTCGGGACATGCATAGTCTGCGCGGACTCGCATCCGCGCGTCCTCACTAGCTCTTACCGCCTACGTATATTTATTAAGTCTCGTTTGCCATTGTAATATCGCGTGGGTCAAGTCTCGTACATTCGTCTTTTTACCATTCTCGTCACGAATTGAATAAAGCCCCGGAGCGAGATCGTAGCGTAGAAACATCACCTCGACAGCCTCCGGGACGGAGACGGGCCCGAGAGCGCGCGAGCCGGAAAAACATTCGAAGAATCTCGCGAGTGCACAGTAATAAATATTCGTACATTTGACAAACCTTCTTTTGTCCGCAAACGTCCACAATTATTTTGTTGTTAATTTTACAAAAAATATTCGTAAAGTTGACAGACATTTTTTGTATAATTAAGAAGAAAATAATTGTGGACGTTTGTGCACAAGAAACATTCGTACCCATTTTTACTGTGGACGATCCTGTGAAAAAAATGCTATGTTGCTTCGAATAATATTACGAAGAATTGCAGACAAATATTATATTTGTCTGTAATAATATTTTAAAAAACGTACGTTTGAGCGATCGGAAAGACTATGTTTTTCGGTGTTCCGCGTAAATTATCGCGGATTCCTGATAAATAAAGTGATCAAGGAAAAGCAAAAAATAAAAAATAAATGCGTTACAATAATTACAGATCGATTATTAAGCGATATCTTTCAAACTAAAGTAGTAAGTTTTTTTTTTTAATTGGAGAATCTGTCCATTTGTTTTAAGGTTTTGATACTCGAGAAGCGACAAGCGAGACAACGAGAAGGTCTTGGACCGATGAGAGGAACAAGTATATAACTGCCGTAAACAGGTTCTTCGACTGCAGTCAATCGATCCAAGAATCTCGCGAGCACGATCTTGCGACAAAAATTCTATGCTGCATAGAATAATGTTACATAAAAATTACAGACAAAAATTATATTGCATAATATTTCAGGGAAAAAAACCGTTTGTGCGATCGATACTTTGTGATCAGGAAGACTATATTTTTTGGTGTTTCGCGTAATTTATCGCAGGTTTCTGATGAATAAGCGATAAAGGAAAAGCAAAAAAAAAATGCATTACCACAATCGCGAGATCGATGATTAGTAGAAAAAAAAGAATAAAAAAATCGGAAATTTTCCATATGTTTTAGCAAAGTGATAGTTAAGCACAGGTCTTAGACGAACGAGAAGAACGACTACATTACATTCGTAAACGGGCTCTTCGACTGCAGTAAATCGATCGAAGAACGCGCACCGCGGCAGCGAAACACAATAACACGATTTTCCTATCAATGAGTCATTGTTTTTTTCTTTTCTACCGATCCATCATTTGACTTTGTAATTTTTATTATAATTTTTTTTCATTCCTCTCATCTCTCTCATTGAGCGGTCAAAACACGGCGAGCAATGATTAGTGATTTATCGTTCTCCTCTCGGCGAGTGTATAAAATTAGATACCGCATAGCCGCGAGATATCGGGTATAAAAAAAAATACAAGAGTGCACACTCGGGTTATGGCAGCGGTGCGAATACGCACGAGCCGGCGCCGGAGCGCCGCTTCGAGTTTCCCTCGACGACTTCGCACGACGCCGCACGGGACGGAAGGGACATAAAACTTTATTAGCATCGGTCGCGTTATTAATATTTCTAACCCGAGATGTCCGTGAGCATCTCGCGTTTTTTTGCCGGCGACCCGCGAGAGACCGCAGTCAAGCAGGATGCAAATGTGCAACAGCGAGATTAACGACGAAGGAACTGCACTGGGAGACGGGAGGCGATACGCTCGTCGATGCTGCTCCGGCGTCGTGTAAACATCCTTCGGTGTATAGAGTCCGCGATACGCAGGCAATGTTTACGCCGTCGTACCGCCCCCCCTCTCAACCCAACCGCGCGTTTCTTCGCACGTTGATTCCTTCTTGACTCTGGCTTTGAGCCAATGAGCAAATTTATCCGATGCTTATCCCAAGTTTCTTTTTTCTCCTTCGCGTTACCGTATCACTTGAAGGTATACACTACAGATTACAAAAAAATGACATAGCACTGACAACTGGAGAATCGCGATATGGTCGTTTTTATTAAAATTTCTTCATAGTTCAATCTTTTTGTTTTGTTTTTTTTTTCTATTTGGCGGACATTTTTTTTTATCAAATGAATGGAAAATATTGTTATACGCTGGCACATTTACACCTCTACCACTCACAACTCTACCAGAAAACATCTATACCATATTACAACTCTACCGTATTAGAACTGTACCAAAATCTCTACCAGAGAGTGAAAAAACTCTACTAGAATCAAAATAAAACTCTACCGGACTTGAAATAAAACTCCACCGGAATACAGGGCTACCGTCCAGCCTTTTATTCCGGTAGAGTTTTACATCAATTCCGATAGAGATTTATTTCAACTCTGTACAGTTTTATTTCAAGTCCGGTAGAGTTTGATTTTGATGCTGGCAGAGTTGTGAGTGGTAGAGATGTAAATGTGCCAAAGGCTCAACATGGATATAGAAAAAAACAACCAATGCATGGCATTCCGTTCAAACTATGTATGAATAAAACGACACTATTGTAGTACGACACTATTCTATTTCTGGACTCTGCTCGCGAATGTTGGCATACATAGTTGAAATTTTTATTTAATTTTTTTCAAATAAATGGAAACCATTATTAAGTGCTTGGTATGGATATTGAAAAAAAAAACGCCAATGTCAGAGCACTCGCTTCACACTGTGTGTTTTTGGGCTCCGCTCGCAAATTTCGGTATTTACATATTTCTTCGCCAATTTTGCACGACGTTTACGTCTGTCGTAATATTTTTAGATCTGGTGGCGATAAATGTGCAAAACATTCGCGACGTTCGCCGCTTTAATGTCTACTAATAAACACTTGAACGCCGTGTCAACTTTTAGCTCGTTAGCTCAAAGTTACGTTTATCACGACGGCGCACTTTGTGAACGTCGCCAAAGCTACGGCATTAAAATGTTAATTCTCGGGGAAATCAGACTCCGAACATAAAATTCTTCAAATCACGCACGAGTATCTCGATAAAAACCATTGAATAACATTATGCTACGTGAACGTAAAAACGTGCACACAGAGGCAAAGGGCGCGGCAAAAACGAACCCCGAGGCAAAACGGGCCAATTAAAAGAATTGTTTGCTTGACGCAAGAAAATAACCGTCTCAACTAGATGAATCCGTCTTGCCGCCGCTCTTCATTACGATAACAAAACTTGCGCCTAACAGACCGAAAATGTGCCGATGAGCGTTCGACCCAGTGTTGTTTCAAGGGTAAAATGAGCCTACTAGAAGCCGTCGTCGGTTGATACTGATAAATGTCAACAGAATAAACTCACAGTAAATGGTCTGCAACATGCACAGTAACAAAAAGTTTTTACTTTGTACAACAACTTATTGTCCACAAACGTCAACTCTCTGCGTCTAGTTTTACAAAGAAAAGTACAAAATAAAACTTACTGACACGAGAAACAAAAGTATAGGTTTGTACATTTAAACCTGAACCAACGAGTTTGTCAGTTGTTTAACAACATTACTTGTACGAAACTTCGTATTCAGATTTTATGAAAATATTTTTTACTGTGTGGCGCTGAATTCAAAGGATTATATGAAAGATTGACAATAATCAAATAATAATTATTAAAAAAGTATCCGTTTGAAAGAAAATTCATTTATTTGAATGAATCTCGAGTTCGAGTCCTCTTGCACGATATTTTTTGTTAATGTAGTTGCTTTAATCTGCGTGCAACCGTGGCTTTGACCTTTTAGCTTGATTTCAAATCGCAAGTCTTTAAACTATAAAAAAAGAGATTTCTGGATTATCGAACTTTTGGTACACTTTAGTACTTTTAGTACTTTTAGTACTTTTAAGACTTTTAAGACTTTTAGCACTTTTAGTACTTTTAGTACTTTTAGTACTTTTAGTACTTTTAGTACTTTTAGTACTTTTAGTACTAGATTTCCGGTCGTCGATTTTCCACGGTGGTGCTGCAGTACTAAATTCATCAAAACAGTACTGGATTCATGCTTTAGTGCCGACAGGAACAACACCGGTCCGAACTCAAGTGCGAACGATAAACTTCGGTTGCCGCGAGATGGAATCTCGAGGTCGTATCTGGCGATCGAAAATATAATTCTCGGTTTCGCGCCTTCCCGGCTCCCCGTCGTTCGAAACGCAATTCGTACCCACCGTAAACATTTACCATGCATATTGATTTATATAAAATTTGCCTTTCCGCCGGCCGGGTTCTCGTCCAGTTCACATCTCGAAATTTACGAATCGGAAGTGCCAAATTTTACGACATCTATTTACCCAGTGACCATTAAATTCGGCCTTGATACGGTGAACCCGACTTGATTTGCCGACGTGTCTTTTTTCTGGCGTGCCTCGGAACGAGCATACCCGTTGCTGCCGCCACTGCTGGCCGACCGACAATTTTCACTGACACTTCACACCCCAATACTATTTCGAAACTTCTCTCCTACGTCGGTTCTACATCGTCGATAGCCGGCGAAAAACAAAAACAAAATTTGTTAAAAAATTAAAAAAAATAAAAACGTTTAGTCATTTAAAAATAACAAATTAATAATAACAACAAATTAATAATAATAACAAATTAGTATTAATAACAATTTAATAATAAACAGGGCTCTGCGTGATATTAGGTGGAAGAGTAACAAAAAAAGTAAAAAAAAAAAGATGAGTCAATAGACCGAGAGTTTCCGAATGTCTAGCGCTACGCATCGCCCAGCCCGTTTGGCCTAGGTTGTTCGCGGTCAGCCCGGAGGAATGTTGTTTGTCGATCGAGTTAATTTATTTTAATCTCAATTCGCACACAACGAAACCCCCACATTCGTATTCTCCGACGCGGCGACGTTGTCCCTCGTCGACTATGAAACACCCAGACTCACCGATATCGATCTATCCTCGCACGATCCTGCGTGACGGCCAGTCAACAACTTTCTTTAGTTTCTTCTGTAGTCACGTCGATGATCTCCTGTCGAGCGTCTCTTTCGCGCATCCTCGTCGCTTCACTGAGAAAAAAAATTAGTTTGATTAACCAAAAGTCGCGGTGACATACGTTCAAACCTGTTATTTGTCTGGTACAAATAAAACATTGTTTTGTTAAACGATTATTTGCTTCAATTTATTCAAAATTTGTCGATTGAAATAAAGATTTTTGTTGTACTAACCGAATACACTTTTGAACGTATGTCACCGCGCATTTGCTTAGTTCAACCATTTATTTTCCTCAGTGTTCGATAAGCTTTTCTCCTCGTCGAATCATTGCTGGATTTACACGCGCCAGTTCCATTCCAATTACAATAATCGATAATTGTTCACAGAGAAAAAAAATTAGTTGGATTAACCAAAAGTCGCGGTGACATACGTTCAAACTTGTTATTTGTATGGTACAAATAAAACATTGTTTTGTTAAACGATTATTTGCTTCAATTTATTCAAGATTTGTCGATTGAAATAAAAATTTTTGTTGTACTAACCGAATACACCTTTGAACGTATGTCACCGCGCATTTGCTTAGTTCAACCATTTATTTTCCTCAGTGTTCGATAAGCTTTTCGCCTCGTCGAATCATTGCCTGATTTACACCCGCCAGTTGAATTCCAATTACAATAATCGATAATTGTTCCCCAGAGTGATCTTTCGCGCGGATTTTGTGCGGGCAAAAAAGCTGTCGTCCGAAGATTGACCGGAAATCGGAAAGTTCGAAAACTCGTCGAGGTGCTCGACCGAAAAAAACAAAACCGGCGTCTCCTCGGAATCTCGAGACATGCACGAGTCGCCGAAGAGCTGAGACGAAAACTCCGCCATGTGTTTCATACGTTGCCTGTTGATATCGATGTGCAATTACTTTTTGGCTGTGACCCGAGCTCCCAAGCATGATTGAGGCAACGGCGAAGAGGAAAAATGTGTTGATCGGACATCAGTGAAAGATCCTCGTTGTGACCTTCGACGGCCCTCGAGCGGTGAATTCACAAACATTGACTACGGAAAAAAATCTACCAAACTTTGTTTTTTTTCCCCCTACATACATATATATATATATATATTGTCGATAAAATTTATCCGTTAAGCTTTTTTATGATTTTTCTTTCGTTGCATTTAACGATGTAACTATGAATCGACAATATTAATTGACGATCTCGAATTGCCAATTCAATGAGACGTGAGATCGGAATACGTTAGAGTGAGGTGTCGAGTTCGAGCTGGGACGAAGTTACATCGAGGAGACGCGCGCGAGAGAAGGCGTGGAAGTGTGCGAGTCTCGGGGAGGATGCTTTTTAGACGTCAGGCCAGTGATCCCAGCAATGGACCCGGCGGGACCGGAAGTGCCGGGAAGAACTCGACGAACGGGACCGACGTCTCGGTCCAATCCACAACGACTTCCGGCTCGACCGCCGGCCTATTGGCACAGTGGTGCGCTAAAATCGCTACTAATGTCAAGAAACGACAGAACTTCAGTCCCAGAACGTTGCTGAAAAAAGCATTGGTACAAATCGTTGCAATTAACATTATTCGTTATGTGACATACATTTTTTTTAACGTCGGCGGAGAACAACAAAATTTATGGATCAAATTTTGGGGCTCAGAAAAAAAAATATCGGAAATTTCGACAACCTTATCGGATTTTCTCAATCGCGAGCAACGATTTCTCCGATTCCTCCGAAAGTGAAAGTGCAGCATCGATTTTTTAAAATATATATATACGGATATTTTTTATATATTTTTTTTATGTTGTGTTATGCGTACTATAATCGTTACTTTGATTTTTTTTCAGCTGCCTGTGGTCGATCCCTTCTTGGAAAAAGTCTCGCTCTCCGATCTCGGTGAGTAACTCCAAAAGTTTATATAAAATTAATTTTTAAACACTTGAACGTTCCTCGGGATTGTGCGTACGAATTCACGATGTCACATATTTAGATGAAATTTGCAGTACTCGGACATAAGCGAAATTTTAACAAGTCACTTTGTGCGGGACGGCAATTAATGGAGTATTAATTGGCGACACAAAAAAAAATTTAAACAAACATAAAACAAATCGGGTATATTTAACGACAATAGTTATGATAATGTAACCGTTTAAATATCAAGTTTACATATCAAGCTTCAAACCCATAAAAAAAGATATATTTTTTTAATGAAACCCCTAAATTAAAAAAATCTAATGAAATCTGATCGAACATTTTTTTCTTTTGGTCGTATCACTATCGGCGACATTTTTTCCAGAATATTTGGTTTAAAATTGAAGAAGGTTAAGAAAAAATAAATATTCAGAAATAGCATTTAATGAAAAAAAGGAGTTTTATTTTTATTGCGGGACATTGAGTAATTGTTGATGCCTCAGACAATCGACAAAATAAATTATTCAAGTTTGACAGTTCTATTTATCGAGCCGGGCGTTTGTCGACTTAGAGACAGAGAACAATCGGGCATTCTTCTACTTCGTTCTTCCACGACGCGGTTTACTGTAATTTTCCATTTCCTCCCGCACCTCCGCGTACTTGTCCTTCACCCTGTTCCTCCCCGTTCCCTCTTGCGATTCAATCTCGGATGTCTCCGAGAAGCTTTTCGCATTTCCACGCTGGCGGAACCGTCCTGTATATTTCCGTATAAAAGAGCCGTGTCTCGAAACTACTTTTCCGCTCAGCCGGAAATCAGAGTTACGTGAAGTACCACTGAGTTCCGAGATATTGGAGCATGCGGTAATTGAAGACCTTCCAGGAAATCGGATGAGCTTCTGTACTTTTTCTCGGAACACGCGAGAACGACTGGTTATTCTGCGAAGCGAGCAAGCGTTAACAAGTTGTACACTTTGGCATAGATAAAGGGAAAGAAAAAATAAAAAAAAAAGCAAACACGTGAAGAACCTTCGCAGCCAGAGCGAAGTATCGTAATAGGAGAACATGTACCATGTCCTTCTTTAATTCACATTGAAAGATTCTGAAACAGATAAAAAAATATTAATCCGTTGCAAAGAAAGATTTTCAGTGTTGAATATTTTTTATATTTTTTATATGCACCTGTTACATATTTTTAACACTGGACTGCCCGCAGGGGCAAAAGATGGGAGTTATGTAAAATATATCAATGACTGAAGCACAATTCGCTTGCGGATTGCCAAAGGAAAAAATTGTTTCAATTTTCCTTTCAATTTTTATAATTCCATGCGGAATTGAAACAATAACATGTAACCTTAACAGACCCGCCGTCGTTGTTTCAATATCACATGGAATTATAAGAATTGAAAATATGATTGAAATTAAAAAAATATTTCTTTGGCCGCCCGCAAGCGAATTTTTTTTTCGGAAAGTTTCGTCGGAAAGGCTCAATGTCTCTTAACAGAATTTGGCATATTAGTTCTGTGGGTTTGGCAGGGTGTCTGTAGCGATAAATTCGGAAAATAAATGTGAAGCTGCATAGATAACAAACTTCGAAAAAACGGGCCAAAAGCCTGTTGAGATATATCGAAAGACGACCACGGTTATCTACTGTTGTTTTTGCAATAATTTGTCATCTGCCACAAAAATGCTGTGTGCTATACTATAGGGCGTTGAACTCGCTCAAAGTGTAGTAACGTCAAACGATTCTACAGTTTCATAGGTCTAATTCGATCGCTGTAGTGTAACTTCATATTCGCAACGCGATATTTCTCAGTAATATAATTTTCTAATGTTGTGTTTGTCCGATAAGACTTTCTACGAGTCGTTTATCGCCGGCACAACTTTTTTAAATGTTGTATTTCTCTGATACAATTTTCTGTGCAATTCCTTTCCGATGGAACTTTCTGAAGGTTGTATGTCTTAAATTCCAAAAAAGTAAATCTATATGGTTGATTTCAAAAAGCATAAAATAATAAAAATGAACTTTCCCAAAAAAACCCCGAGTGCAAAAAGAAGTTGTAATTCAAACGTTCTTAAAAACAATTACTCCTCATCAAAAAAATATTTGTAAAAACAACCGACGATAAACGATGAACCGATTAATAAACGTAAAAAAGTAATTTCAAAAAACGTGAAACAATGAATTGTATAACAATAATTAATAATGTTTTTTTTACAATTGATTACAAGTACTTTACTGTCATTGAAAATATCCACGTAATGGTAATCTACAGCACACGCTTTATCGCCCGTTATTACAAAACGCGAAAGGGTGGGAACAATTTACCGAAAATCGTTGGGAACGCGTATAAAATATATAATATTTGGTCTCTTTCAACGACTGCATTGCTGGAGAATAAATCCATTGGGCAACTGCGAACGCAATCGAATCTTCCGCCTTTATAAATCACGCGCAAAACGATTCCGCTCTAGTTCCAATTTCCAATCGGTAAATTCATGAAAGTGGAACTTATTGCGAGATAAAATTGCTTTCTTCGATAAAAAGCTTGCAATACGCGTGCACCGGATTTCCATTACCTTGCCAGCGGCACTGAACGCCGTAGGTAACAATCGATAACATCCATAAACCTGATCTCGATAAACTGCATGAAGAGATGCATGAGAAATACCTGTATGAAGAAACAACAAAATAAAAATAAAAATAAAAAGCCATGGACAATATTTACACAAGAGCTGTTAGAAGCAACCGGGGAGTCCCGACTATCGACACGACTCGATGCACCCAATACTTGTTGGCTGAATGGGTTGTGGATATACCGCCTCGCGGAGGGTGCACGATCGATAGGGTTACCCATGACCCTGACCCACATCGATTATACCTGCGAACGAAAATGCAGTGCTGGTTCTGCAATGGCCAGCGGCCTGTTTCTTAACCCTTTGCGTCACGGTGGGACACAGGGTGTCCCACATTCTTTCGCTCAGTTTTCAAATTCTTAAACTAATTTCTTGACATGAAATATCAAAGTTTTATTTTTACAGTATGTATGGCTCAAAGGGTTAAATTGCATACTTACATCGACACCTTTGTCTGAAATCCAATTACTCATTTTTTAGTCCTTATGTCGAATCGCTCTGCAGCCGCGCGATAAGGAAAAGAAAATTATGATACGTCAATACAGTTAAACATCTAGTTGGTAAAATGGGTTAATACTAAAAAAGGGTTAATGAAATAAAAAAGGGTTAACAAAATAATTTAAAAGTCGGTAGTTATATATTTCGTAAAAAAAAGTGCATTGAGAAGCGTTACAAGAGTTTTCGACCCAATAGATAAGTGAGGCGTGGAAAAATCCATCGACCCCACCCATGCGCCTAAACGCCAGTGGCACGGGGCGGACCTAGACCTACACTGCAACCCTGACCTAGAAGAGTCGGTGTTTCTAAATTTAGATACCTCATGACTTCGAGAACTCCAGACTCGAATCTCGATCTGGGAATTTTCTAAACATAGATTCTCCACCCTCCACCCTCCCACCTCCTCTCCACTCCAGAACGATCGACCTACCTCAAGCTGCATCGTCGATGTTGATGCGATGTACGTGCCCGAAACCGCCAAGCGGCAACATCTCGCGCAACTCTTGTTTTTGGTAAATAAAAAAATTATTTACGTCACAAAAAAAATTATCGTTACATATGGCAGCAATAGCTATAAAAATGGTTTACTTTTAATTTCTTAATTTTCTGTAGTTGATCGGGCGATCAAATGCATTGACTATTTTGGACTTGCAGATCCTGTGGTGAGTAATGAGGATTATTGATCGTTTCCGTAGTCGAAACGTCTGATTTTGAACGGTCGACTACCGTTTCTTCGGTCGAAACGACGGTAGTGCAACCCGTTAGGGTCCGCAAGCGAATTTTATTTGAGTCATTGATATTGTTTTTCAGTCTCGTCGTCCGGGGAATATTTTATTTTTTAGCATAAAAATGACGAAAGTATTTCGTCCTTTAGGATTTGATTTAGCATGAAGAAGCGTAGAATTAACGCGCGGGACTATCGTTGCGAGGTTCGATGACTTCCCGAAACCTTTCGATCGTCTGCCGACCGCTTCGGTGAAGGCACGTGCAATTCCTCTTTAACGGGATTGTCCCATTGAAACTCTCTCCGATCCCCTTGGGACATTACCTCGCACTGAGAAAAACTTACATAGTAAATAGTTCCCACGGTGGACGTCTACATTTTATAGTTACGACAATGACCAAAAATTATAGTTGTAACTATAATTATAGTTTAATCATTTGAGTATATACTATCACAAAATATCTATATAGACGTCCCACTGGGAACTTTTCGTTATAGTAGGAAATACCATCCTTTTTCTCAGTGCGCGAGCGTAATCGACGGTCTTTACACTAAGAAAAAAAAATTGGTTGCATTAACCAAAAGTCGCGGTGACATACGTTCAAAGTTGTAATTTGTTTGGTACAAATAAAGCATTGGTTTGGTAAACGATTATTTGCTTCAATTTAAAATTAAAATTCAAAATTTGTCGATTGAAACAAACATATTTGTTGGACCAACAGAATACACCTTTGAACGTATGTCACCGCACATATGCTTAATCCAACCATTTCTTTTTCTCAGTGTAATACCCCCTTTTCCCAGATTACACTCATCGCCTTTCTGTACATCAAACATTCCTTATTTCCCGGTAGCATATTTTTTTTCGATCATATATGACGCTTCGCGGTTTCCTTCTCGGGCCGAGGGAGATTGGATTATTAGCGCGAGAATAAACCTTCCACGCTATCGGTGTATCGCCCTCTGGCTCTTCGGTTCCTTGCGTAATACTAATCGCGATAATGGCCACTATTGATTTAGCCGACGCTGCGTGGAACACATTAGCGGCGACAGGGTATAGTTTGCGACAATTTAACACATGCCGGCGATCGATCGGCTCGTGTCGTCGTTCGCAAATAGGAAGTAGAGACTTCATTTTTATTGATTTATTTTCCTCCAACGTAGTCCAGCAGCCAATTCGAGCCACTTACCAAACTCAACTTTTTACCTCGCTCAGTAATTAGTGACCTTGTTTTGTTATATTTTTTTTTTGTCTCTGTGATAAACTTTCGACGCTTCGAGTAACGAGATGAATTTCACTACGCGACAATGGGATAACGCTCTGGTAGATACGAATTGCCGAGACCTTTGCCCACTGAGCTGCGACTATTCCTTTGAGCCAGGGCAGCGTACGCGCCGGTACAGTGGAAACGGATATTATCGATCAGACGCCTAGACTGCGCCGTCTTTGAGCGGACGGGCTTTTGCGATCGCAGACTTGCTCTAAAATTTATTATACGTGATTTTTGGAATATTCAATAATTATTCTCAACCGCAGTCATGTCATAAAAATTTATTATACGTGATTTTTGGAATATTCAATAATTATTTGCAATCGCAGTCTCGTCATAAAAATTTTTTATACGGGATTTTAGGAATATTCAATAATTGGTATTCGACAATTAAAATGATCAATGATCGACTCGGCTGAATTCTGTTGTCTTCATTTTGTTGTCTGCCCTGCATCGAGACACAGATTTTACAGTCTTGATCTGTCTGCAAAAAAATGCTGATACCCGTTAATAATTTTATTTCTTGCCGCAAGCCTGCAGCAGTGCAGTCGAGAACTTTCTCAGGTACTTTATTTTCGATACTGGGTCTTCAGTCCAACCGCATTTCTTATCAAGTTGCTCGCAGACGGTATGTAACTGTTACGTCTGCAAAGGCGCCGTGATTGGAATCCTGTTCCTTTCAGCAGGGCATTGATTAAATTGATTACATATATATAAAGCTGTATGCCTATATATATCTCCCTACAATATATGAGAGTCTCGTTGCCGCCGTCGGCATGTCAAGAATCTCGGGGGGGGGGGGGGGGGAAGCTTTATGATCCGGAGAGGGAGGTCGCTTTTTATGAAGGTGACCATTTTCCCCGTTATCGTAAGGGAAAAAAGGTAAAGCTTTGAATCTTCTTGAAATTTGGTAAAATGTGCCCGATAGCATGTGGTAGGTTTTTTATTCGCATCTAACAGAAATCGGTGGAGAAATTCGCTGAGTTCTGTCGTTACCGATCTGTCGTTACCGACAGATTTCCGAAGCTTTTACACAGTACCTTATATAGCTTTGTACGCATATTGCTAAAAAACTACATTGTCAACAAATCTGAAAAAAAATTGCAACCGATTCAGTGTGTTTTTACCTGCAACGTAACAATGTATTATACACTGATAAAAAAAATATAGTTGAATCAACTCCACCTAGAAAAATAATTTATTTGACGGCCACCGTTTATTTGGTTTAAGTAAAATATTTTTTTGGTTTAAATAAATATTTATTTCATTCAAGTCACTATTCACTTAATTTAAATAAGAAATTATTTAAATCAAATAAATATTTTGCTTAAACCAAATGAACGGTGGCCGCCAAATACTTCGGGCAGGGACGTTCAACTAAATATTTTGTTGGGACAGCAAAAAAAAATTGGTTATTTCAACAATTTGTTGGGTGATTTCACCAAAATATTTTTGAGTCACTAAAATATTTTGTTCGACCAAAAAAATATTTATTTGAACGTCCCTGCCCGAATTTTAATTGATTCAACTGTACTTTTTTATCAGTGTAGCGATCGAACATGGCCCAAACATCCTAAGTCTTTTCATGCGTGCCACTGGAAGCAGTAATATATATATTATGTATATATATATATATTACTGCTATAGGGGAGAGCGGGGCAAAATGGGGCAACGGAGCAAAATAGGGTTTTTGGGCAAAACTAAATTTTCCAATAATTTTTGGATCGGAAAAGGTGGCAAAACTGGGCAGAAAAGCCTGATGTATCCGATAGGGCGAATTCGGGCATCCAAAAATTATTGGAAAATGATGTTTTGCCCAAAAACTCCGTTTTGCCCCGCTCTACCCTATATTACATATACATATTATAATCATACAGCAAGTACACTTAGTGTAGCGAGTTCTCGTACGAAACATGGAGAGTTTCCGTGAATTCAATTATTCGGTTTCGCATACTCACCTCGTTAAAGTCGATCGAGAGGTCGGAACGTGTAATTGCACATGCCGGAAAGTTACCTCGCTCGAGGCAGATTTTAATGGAGCCGACCGATGGCGTATCCAGTTGGAAATTGATCCATGTCAAAAACACCAAAGAAATCTTGGCTTTGCTCAACTCCCGACTCTTCTTATTACAACCGCTGTATCAGTTCGCTCGATTCGCAACATCGCTGAGGGAATAATCCATAAAATTACGATTCTCCACTGCGCACCCGAGCCAATAAAGCTTTCCACTCGTTAAAATTAGATTTCGACGATCGCGATGCGTCGGCAAGGTACATGCACGTCGCGCTGTAAAATCTATCATCGTATTGTATCGAATATTTTATTACACAAATTTGCATTTTTACCGACGAAGATTCGATATTTGGTAAAATGCATTTAAAAAAAATTAGAATTAATACATATGCATTATATTTAACGATACATCACTTCCTACCTTAATTGCCTATCAGTCTGTCCGACAAGTAATCCGTGCAAATATAAATTTCACTGCGCGAATCCACCGTCATCTCTGGGATCCTTTGTGAATTTTTTTTCATGTCGACGTAAACACGTCGTTGGTAATTCAGGCCGCCAGCGATACGCGGTAGTTTCCATCGTTAGCCGTCTCGGATAAAACGGCGAAGCCGGTAACGTACCATACGCTCGGTTCATTCGCGTACCAGCTACACTCGAGAACATAGAACCGCTCTTCGACCACTCGCGCCAACACATGAAAATAAAAAATAATTTTTTTTTTTTTTTTTTTTTTTTAAAGTACGCAAAAAGTCAAGCTCGGTAAGGGAAGGAATGGAGATGGGAGAAGTTGAAACAGTCGGTGGTCGGATAGCTCGTACGGTTAGAGAAGCTTTTTTCTTGGCAAGCAGCACACACGAGCGTTTCACTGGCGTTATTCTTGGCTCGACCGTCGGCGACGACGATGGCGGCGACGGCGAACGGGATGCGAAAAGCCGACGAAAAGAAGCCGCACGCATCGTCTCGAACGATCGCAGATGCGAGTCCGGACGGGCCAGTCATTCGGTTCGTTGGCTACGATGCCGGACTCTGTTCACTCGTTTCCGGGTTCTGTCACAGTTTCGCATAAATCGAAAGGGACGTAAGAAAAAAAAAATGTCGAAAGAATATGTCGTTTGGATAAAGTATTAGTAAATATAATAATAAGTCGCGCATCCGAACGGTGAAGCACTTCTTGTACCGTCCGTAAAACGCGAATTATGTTGGATACCCGCAATACACTCAGCAACCTTGGATCGCGGCACCGTGCAGACTGCACTTAGTTCCGCGAGCGTGTCCCTTGGGAACAAATAAAGTTGGAATAGCTCCCACATGTGTGCCTAAGGGCCGATTACGGGCTTGGTTCGCTTTCACATCGCTTTTTAAAGAAATGGATCGGATATTCTGCACTGGAAAACAAATATCAATGACGCAAGTAAAGTTTGCTTGGGTGCTGCCAAAGAAAACAAATGGTTGTTTCAATTCTACTTTCAATCTAGCTGTCAATTCTACTTTCGACTAAACTTTTAATTCTACTTTCAATACCGCTGTCAATTCTACTTTCGACTATACTTTTAATTCTACTTTCAATACCGCTGTCAATTCTACTTTCGATACCGCTGTCAATTCTACTTTCGATTCTACTTTCGATTCTACTTTCGATTGTATTTTCGATTCTACTTTCGATTCTACTTTCAATTCTACTTTCAATTCTGCTTTCAATTCTTACAATTTCATATGGGACTGAAACGATAACATGTGACCTTGACAGTGTTGCCGTAGTCGTTTCAGTATCACAGGGAATTATAAGAATTGAAATAAAAAAATGTTCTTTGGCAGCCCGCAATCGAATTTTTTTCAGTGCTTGTTTCACTCTATGGAACGCCTTGAAATTTTTATAATTTTAATTCGCAAACATTTTTCTCGACTTGTGGCACTCTACTCAAATGTTTTTATTTAAAAGCTCTCCAGACATTACTTGGAGCGATAAAGTGTGCTTATACCGGTGAATGACGAACTTCTTTGTATATATCAATTAAAAAAATTACCTACTCACGTCCGAACACAATTTGTTCGGTCTAGCCTAGCGCCAGTCTCTGGTGTCGGTGTGCGCGTGCGCGCGCACGCTATTTCGTCGACACCTGTCTGGCACCAATCGCAACCGATTTGTTTTCATTTATAATTAGCCGTACCCGAATCGATCAATGCGGGGCCGATCGTGTCAGTCTAATCTCGCGTCTCGGTCTTTATCCCGCGATTACTCGAGCATGTCGAAGCGCGGATGTCATGCCCAATTGCATCCTCCGCAGCACCAACTGAAACGCAGTTGCCTTCGTTAGAGAACGAATCGCCGATAGGTTCCTTGAAACGTGCATTATAATTTTTTTTTGTTTTTTTATTTATTTATTTTTTTTTTGCGTAAAAATTCGGAAGTCAGAAGTCGAGCTCTCTGAGATCGCGCATGCGCGCAGAAGATTTAGAAATGACAATTCAGTAATTCACTATAAAAATTATTTTCGGCAACTATAAAACGACACCAAAACGCCGAGTGACAAAATTTGTTTTTTTGGCAGTTTTCGGACGGTCTTTACCGACGTTCGGCCCGACTGCACTGAGACTCTATTTCCATCGAGCGAGGTCTCTCGTTTCCTCGGCATCTTCAACAGCCTCGAACTCAGACACAAACGCGGTCTTCGATGTGCCGCGCCAGTATCGCTGCGATATCGGTGATTCTATAAATAATGACCAAAGTTTCGAGACTCTTTACCCGAAGGATTAGAAGATCTATGTACTTCGACGGTCATCAGACGCAGAGATCTTTCTATCGAGAGTTTTGTGGTTAAATAAAAAAAATTGTGAAAAACTCATAAGTGGGAAAATGGATGAAGTATCAGTTCGATTTTGGATTACTATTCGAAGATCGGAGTCGCAACACGGTGCTCGCTCGTTCGACGAGAACTTTTTCAGAAATTGATCGTAGAACTGTGATCGGGAGGGTCGAAACGTAAATCGAGTTTCAATTTTTTTTTTTTTTTTTTTGAGCGAACAAAAACATCCCCAAAATTCGATCGGTTGAAAATCGGAGACCAGTGATGACTTTATGCGAAAATGTTGACACTGCACTATTATTCGAACGCCGCGGCGATCCGGGCTGCGATGCGACAAGTCGCAGCCTCCTGGTTCAGCCAGGAGGACGACGATCCTGTGTACTCGAAGGATCTCATCAAAGAATTCGACGTGGAGAATCCGCCGTTAGAGGACGAGCTCGCCTGGGTTCTATCCAAAGGTAACGATGCGGAGTTAAATTTTGCGCAGTTAAAAATGGTTTTTACATTTAACAAATGTTTCTTATCCATAAATGTTTACAAATTGTTATTTTCTCATGTTAATTTCACAACTTTTTAATTCTTCGACGAATCGTATTTTTAGTTGAAAAAAAAGTTGTTAAACAAGGAAGTAATAAATTTGTGGACGTTTGTGGAGGATACATTTTTGGTGAATGCTCCAACCCTTACACGCAGTATATGTTCACAATTAATTTTACAACTTTTTAATTCTTCGACGAATCGTATTTTTAGTTGAAAAAAAAGTTGTTAAACAAGGAAGTAATAAATTTGTGGACGTTTGTGGAGGATACATTTTTGGTGAATGTTCCAACCCTTACACGCAGTATATGTTCAGGCGAGTTATTGTGTCGTGGAGTGCCAACGAAATAGAAACTCCACCGGTCTTAAATGTTGTTTACCGCCTGTCGCTCTTGCCTTCGCCCATTTAATAGAGACACGCGTGGCGGCGATTACTTAAGATCACCGCAAGTTCGTCAAAAGTCCGCTTCTCAAAAGCCGTCGACAGAAATTCCGACGATTTAATCCATCCTGCCAAACATCGACTGAGACCGAGATGACTAAATTTCGTTTTTATTATTGGGTGCCAAAAGTACATACGTCATGTCTGCAGTACAATTTTCTATCAATATGGGTAACGAAATTTTAAGTTCCGTCGCTTCGCAAAAATATTTAATATAATAAACAATTGTTTAATTTAAAAAGAAATTCTCCAAAAAATTGTAACTTAATATTGAAAAACAAATATTTTCAATTAGCCATTCTGTCAATAAGGAAAGTATGTAAAAAAAAAGTTTAACACGAAAGGCGCCACGAAACAATTTCTCAAAAATGTTTCACAAATCATTTGAAACCTTCTTTTTCTTGTAAAATCGTGCAAAATCGAATTAGACTTTTTCTGACATATATAGAATATACGTCATGTGTATTGGAAAATTTTCTAGCAATGTTGGTATCGAAATTTGAAGTTCCATTCGCAAAAACATTTAATGTAATAAACAACGATTTCCTTTAAAAACAAATTCTCCAAAAAATTGTAACTTAAAACTGAGCAAAAAATATTTTCAATTAGCCATTCGTGGCGCCTTTTGTGTGAAACTTTTTAGAGTTTCACACAAAAGGCGCCACGGATGAATTTTTCAAAAATGTTTACAATATCGTCTGAGAACTTTTTTTTTTCTTGTCAAATAGTGTAAAATCGAATCAGGCTTTTTCCGTCGCAGACACGTGTATGCGTAACATGGTCGATAGTTAGCCAATTAAACTCGTGTGTGTTCGATAATTGGATACTTCGCCTAGGGAAAACGATGAGTATACACGGATGTAGAGACCCGACGTTCCGATAGTTGCGCGAGAGTTCGAGGTCGCTATAATTGCTTTCAACCGTGGCAAAGGTAGTACACGGCTGGTCTTCTTTGAGTTATCGGATCCCCTATATTGCGCGCTATTCAACATCGTTTCTACAAATAATTTACTATACTTGTGCCCCTTTGCCGTCGCTAATTATCTAACTGTAGCAAATCATCGACCAACTAACTTCACCAGCAGCTCGACCGACTGAGCGACTTCATTTATACGGATCAGAAATGATAGCAATTTGTGTCAACATCTTCACGGGTACTAATTACGAAGCTTGTACGCATTCCACTTTATATAGCTTCGGGCGATATAACACGAGTTCTCAGCTCGCGACTATAAAAAAAAACTCAGTCGATAACGAAAACTGCAGTCGTTATTTGTAAATTTATTTTTTCTAATTATCAATATTGCAGTTGAAATTAATATTGATTTTTATTTCCCTTTTCGATAAATCGAACATTCGAGCTTTGCTTGAATGCCATTCTCGTGCCGGTCGTACAAAAACTTAAACTTAGACCCTTAAGCGCCGCGAACGAAGATAGACACGGGTAAAGTTTCAAGCCTTACCAGCAATTGCCTCCCCTCGCGCGAAGTGCCCGTTGCTGTTTTCCATTCTCGCACAAGCGAGCTGCCGTCCGACCACAGTCTGAGTCAGTTGCCTGCCGGTTTCTGTGCAGTAGTGAATGTCCCTGCGACTCGCTTATCCATACTTTCCGCGAACGGAGTTCATTGTCCAAATTATCTTGAAATTCGAAGCTTTTTGGTAAAAATTCAGCTCGAAGTTTTAAAGAAAAACGAAAAGGAAAAAAAAATTAAAGAAGAATTGTTTAGTGGTCATCCGTGCGTGAAAAACTATTCGATCGACGCCTTGCACGAGCGAGAGTGACGCAATATCGTTTTCCGTGCAGCTCCGTCGAGAAAAGGAAAATTTAACTCCCATTCGTTTAAGTAAATAATCGTGATGGGTTTTGCGAAGCTACTAAAAATAAATAAATAATAATCGCGGTCTTGAATGTACTCAATTAAATCCTGTGGGTCGATCGATCAATCAAACTATCGAGAGTGTGACTCACGGATGAACCCATCGGTCGTATCGCGGTCAACGCCGGCAGTCATCGTCGAAAAATCTGCAAAGTGCGCGCTGCTTTTCGACGAGTATCGTGGATCCGTGTGACACCTTGACGCTTCGGAGGATTTCCTTATTAAGTTCAATAATCGTAAATCACACCTCGTTGGCGCCGACACGACGGAACGGACTTTGATTCGTCACAAGCTGTGCAAACACTGCGTCTCAGCAGTTAGCGAAGGGCAGAAGGGCATAACATTATAATTAACAAAAAAAAAAAAACAACACAAAAATAAATAGAACTTAGCTCTTTTTTTTATATCACAAATATAAAACGATAATCAATTTATTTTTTAACTAATTTTATTAACTAAATATCTTTAATTGAAAATCGCTATACAAACTACTCAACAAAATATTAATTCACTAATTATCAGTTTTAATTAATGTCTTATGAAAAATAAAAATTTTATTTGTAATATATATTTAGAAAAAAAAATTGAAAACAACAAAACCAACAGTGGAGAAAATTAATGAATTGCCCCGTCACCGTGCAACGTTCCCGCATCGAGTGTCAATGAACCCGTTGCTAGTGCGATCTCCGCCGCATTCCCTAGAAAGTTGCTTTTCGCAATGACGAAACAATGCGCGAAGTTCGCGACCTGATAGCGATTTGTGCCTAAATTTAACTCTGCGGTGACTCGAGTGGTTTTTCCCTTCTTCGAGCTCGTCTCGTGTCTCGTCGCCTCGCAAGTTTTCTCGTTCCCTTTGCTCCGCTGGAATCTTCAAGGCTGCCAAGTGTTGCGGGAGTACTCGGAATATCTCTTCCTCTCGATTTACCGGTGCAATCGCGCTGCTCATGGACAAAGTCCGGTCGGAAAGTAAAATCGTAAAATATATGTTGCTTTATTCGGTCCTATAAATAATAAATTTTTTCCGCTCTTCGGCAACGATTTTCTTTTCTCACGAATAATTATTACCGTTAACAATGCTCGATTAAAGGACTCAAATATTTATTTAAAAAAATAATAAGGACTTGTTTCGCAATTAAATAACCCGGAGCAGAACGAACGGCAATATTCGGCAACGATTTTTTTTTTACGAATAATTATTACCGTTAACAATGTTCGATTAAAGGACTCAAATATTTATTAAACAAAAATAATAAGGACTTGTTTCGCAGTTGAATAAGCCGGAGCAAAACTAACGGCAATATTGGGCAATGATTTTTTTTTTACGAATAATTATTACCGTTAACAATGCTCGATTAAAGGACTCAAATATTTATTAAAGAAAAATAATAAGGACTTATTTCGCAATTAAATAACCCGAAGTAAAAGTAACGGCAATAGTGCGGTGCGGAACAAGTACTCTTTGGACTATTACGTCGTTGCGGCTGATAATTTTTCATCGGGCAAACCCCGTGTGCAAACCGTGCGAAACGAACGAAATACGCTCCGAGTAACTGCTGCGTTGTGACATCGTGAAAAAAATACACACAATATATAAATAATTATAAAAAATCGAGGAACGCACAATGTTGAGGAGAAATAGAAAAGCCTTGTTATACTGTGAATTGTTTGGGCTTACAGAGGAGGACGAGTCACAGATATTCGTCAAGTTCTTCAAATTTCACAAGTGTTACGACCTCATACCGACGAGCGCCAAACTCGTCGTGTTCGACACTCACCTGCTCGTGAAGAAGGCCTTCTTCGCTCTCGTCTACAATGGTGAGTTTTTGCAGATTTGTGTTTTTTGTTTTGAATCTCTACGATTGCAACTTTCGTGTCAATACTCGGAATTTACCGAAATAATTTGAAATCGTGTTACAGGGGTAAGAGCTGCGCCGCTCTGGGATAGCTCGAGGCAGCAATTCGTGGGAATGCTTACGATAACGGATTTTATTAAAATTCTTCAAATGTACTACACCAGTCCGTCGGTTACCATGGACGAGCTGGAGGAACATGAGTTGGACACTTGGCGAAGTAAGTTTGCGAATAAAGAGTATAAAATAGAAGAAGCATATAAAATAGAAGAGAAATATAAAACAGAGGAATAATATAAAATAGACGAAGATTATAGAACAGAGGAATAATATAAAATAGAAGAAAAATATAAAACAGAGAAAGAATATAAAATACAGGAATAATATAAAATAGAGGAATAATATAAAATCGAGGAAGAATATAAAATAGAAGAGTAATATAAAGTAGCTTGATCAGTTTTTGAGAATAGTTTGCGGCACGAGGAAATTAACGGTCGGGATAACAACTATAAAAGTTTGCAGTTACTTTCGAGAGTATTGGAGACGATAATATTATTTCGTGACTGTATACTAGAGTATTGAAACGAAAATCTGACTTTTGTCGCAAACTGCGCACCTTTCATAATGTGCACCTTTAATTTTTCCATGAAATCGTTGAGCGAAAGCTCGAAAATAATGTTTCCAACCAGATACATAACCGTCGCTCAATAGAACGTTCCGGTATTATTGCAGAGGTACTGAAGGCTCAGGTGAATCCTTTGGTAAGCATCGGTCCCGACGCCTCCCTCTACGAAGCCATCAAGACTCTAATCAACAACAGAATTCACCGATTGCCTGTGATAGATCCTGACACTGGGAACGTTCTGTACATTCTGACACACAAGAGGATACTGAGGTTTCTCTTCCTCTACGTGAGTAACGATTCGCTTATACAGACATACACTTTTTTCCTAACGCATTTGAGTGAAGTGAGCACAGTTTTTTGTGCACTTGTTAGTCTTTGAAACAAGTGCACAAAATCTCCCACTTTTCATACCTGCAGCGTGGCGAAAGCGTGTGAAAAAATAATTATAGCGTTAAAACGGTGTGCGAAAAAGCCGCTAGAGTGTTAATAAACTGTGGAAAAAGTCACAAGTGTGATCTGCGCATGCGCAGTATTTTTCTCGCACGCCTTACTAAAAAGCGTCATTTTCGCCACGTGTTACTGGCGCGAAAAGTGGGGCTTTTTGTGCACGTGTGACAAAATAGCAATTTATGATACTGGTGCGATAAAACTTTTTCTGACGAGAATGACTTCCACACGAGTACAGAAAAAGTTTTTCGTACGAGTATCGTATCAAATTTTATTTCACAAGGTATGAAAATAGGGTTTTAGAATTGCGTGAAAACGCAATTTTTGTACCGAGTGAAATAAAGGCACTTTTTATATCGCAAGTTAACAACAGATTCAAACTGCAATTGAAATCGATTTGTTTTTTTTTTGTTCTCCACAGATCCACGAATTACCTAAGCCTTCCTTCACGAACAAAACCTTGAGGGATCTGAGGATAGGAACTTTTGACAACATAGAAACTGCTACCGAGGAAACTAGCATAATTTTAGCCCTAAAGAAATTTGTCGAGAGGCGAGTATCGGCGTTGCCTATTATCGATACCGAGGGAAAGTTAGTCAACATCTACTCCAAATTCGATGTCATTGTGAGTTGCACTCAATGTTAGATAAAAAAAAACAAATGATTATTTCCATTATTTTAATCACTCAAATAATATAACCGAATTAAACTTTTCTACAAAAACAGAATCTAGCAGCTGAGAAAACGTATAATAACTTGGACGTTTCGCTGAGGGAGGCTAATGAGCACAGGAACGAATGGTTCGAGGGTGTTCAAAGTTGTAAATTAGACGAGACCCTGTTCACCGTTATGGAAAAGATTGTCAGGGCGGAGGTAAGTCAAGCCACTAGAAAAAAAAATGTCTTCGCTCAAACTAAGTTTACTGAACGAAGTTTTCTCTTCCTAATTTTCAGGTCCATAGGCTAGTCGTGGTAGACGAAGACGACAAAGTTATCGGAATAATTTCACTCTCCGATCTATTATTTTATCTCGTACTCAGGCCTTGCGGTAAGAGATGGAAAATTTAATTTTTTTTTTTTCAATGTTTTTCTTTCAATTATTAAATAATTGTTTCGTTCATTTACTTTTTCCGCAGGTGAAGACGGAAGTAGCAACAAAGGTAGCTCCATATCCCTTCGGGCTCAGGATTCGATACCGTCGAAAGCGCCGAGTTCGGCCCAGTCGGAAGCTTCGCTCGGCGACGAGCCGGAAGATGATCAAGACGGAGGCGAGGCGAATGAATCGGTCCAAGTTCCGGCGACTCCTAGTCCGCCACTGAGTCCCGCTGCATCGGACACATCCGAGCCCCAATCGAGTCTCGTTAATCAACCGTCGGAAACAACTTGGCGAGAGGTCACAGTTTCCGGTGGCGAATGAGAGACCGCTCCTGCGAGTTGTGCTGTTGAGTACGCTATTGAAATTGAGAGCCCGTATCAGTACTGCTTCGGTTACCATATATTGTAAAACCATTGGACTGGGAGAATGGACGCGGATGAAACTTGTAAAAAAAAGCTTCCGACAGCTTTTGGTCAGACAAATCGATCGGTGAGTGGCAGAGAGTAGAATTCCCCACGAAAAATCACGGATGAAACGATAGAAACAAGAACAAAAAAAAAGTTTCAACAAAAAGTAAATTGAAACTATCGAGAACTCTCGGTGTTTATTTGTATTTTTCTTTTCTGTCATTCCATTAGTTGTTTTTCGCTGGGGAAAGTTTCGATCGCTGTTGCTTCGTGCGTTCTGTTTCGCGCTGAGGAGATCATGTTTAGAAGGAAGGATCTCGACGATGCCGGAATTAAACAACAAGCGACGCGCAGTGTCGTAAGAAAGAGAAGAAAAAATAACACGATCGCGAAGTATAAATATTTTAAGGCAAAGCGATTCTTCCTCGAGACCGTTTGAGATACACTGTACAGAGTGATCCGTTACTTGCCATAATTCTCCAGGTTCAATCGATTGCTTTGGTAACAATTTATTAATTTTTAATGATAATACAGTTCCGAAACGGGGTAACAAGTCCCGTTTCATTTGTAGATACCAATTCGTCGTCGGATTCTTCGTTGAATCGATTATAAGTTTGCACATTGCTAGGAGAATCGAGCGTGTATTCTCGTTTATGTTGCATAATATATATACAAAGATTAAGAATGAGGGGGAAAAAAAAGAAGATGAAACAAACGAAGCTATGTACGAGGTTTAAACTGCAAATGACATGTGATACTCCGTGAAGAAGGTCGAGGCTGCCTTTACTTTCTGACGGATGTTCTCGAACGTCGGTCGGAGCTTGATTGGAGGGAAAAAAACAATGAATAAACAAACAATACAAAAACCGTTGAAATAATGTCTTGTGTAAATAGATAATGAATTTACCACGTTAATTAGTATGGATTGTTGGTAGGAGCTTAAGATCGGATTTTTTGAGTCGGAAGTTTGTAATTTTAAAGAACAAAAAAAAACAAAAGAAAATAACTCGGGCGTTCTTACACGCAGCGCGAAGTAACATCAGTGAAAATCATGACTCATTCTAAACGCTATAAATTGTAACAAACAACATAATGCATATTATTATCATTTCTCTTTGTTTCCTTTTGACTGTACTTTTGTTTTTGACGGAAGATTGTATAGAGAATGCGGATAAAATTTACGGATGATGTGTGCAATGTATATTGTGTATGTGCGAAGGTTGCATTAAAAGGCCTACGTAAGGAACGTTTAAACGAGATAAACAACAACAACAAACGGCTATAGAATTTCTAGTACTTAGCGCGCCTGATCGAAATTTGTGGACTGGCGCTACGCGGAGGAAACACAAGACACTCGTTGAAATTTGATAAATAATTATGAGTGAAAAAAAAGAAACATTATCTCAATTATTAATTAATACAAATATGCCGATCAATATTTATAGCGATGCCCCCGTACACTGGTTTCGACCACGCCTTCTTCATTAAACTAATTTCTACTAAGTTTAAATTACCTTATTACTTAAGTCTATAGGATGTGTAGTGTATACTATTGCATAGAAATGTTGTACGTAGCAAATGTCGAATGAAAAAACAAACAAAACAAAAAAAAAAAAGAAAGGAAAACGAAAATGTCGATACTCTGGACAAACTTTATGCCTTTTTCCAGTATCGCGGATATTTCGATGAACAGATTAAGAAACAAAAAATCTAAAGAAAATCTAAGGTTGTTCCCTGTTGAAATAAAACACGAAGCTACCACTAGTCGTGCAGAAAAATATTTTGCGTCATTAGATCAGTTATCCGTTCGAGTAACGTCCTCTTCGAGAAGGCGATAATACCTGCGGCGGAAAGTAAGTATTCGGTCAGATAAACGTACAACATTTTCTTTTCTTCTGTGGAAGTCGAATTGCCGTCACCGATGAGAAACAGGATAGGATTTTCATAAATCGTACGGAAATAATAACATGAAATTTCTGCTCTCATTTATTTAACAAAAAAAGACAAAAAAATCAGTCGTCCAGCTCGTACTGTCTTTCCTCAGAAAACACTATCAACAAACGAAGCTTATGTCAAAAGTGATTAATGGAAATTGAAAATCCATTTAATACTTCGGTATATAAAAATATACGGAACCTTCGTCTCGCAAAAATCGAGAGCCTGCATCGCGAATCTAGCTGATGCTGTCCACGCAGAGCTCGGATAAATGAGGTATGGATAGTTACGAGACTAATGAAATTTTATTTTCTAATTATTTTTCTTTCATGCAAAGATTTCTAATGATTTCTATTTTAAGTTTCGAAAATTGGTCACGCAAACCTCCTGACATTTTTTGAAGAGTAATTAGAAAATCAGATTTCACGTCCATTTAGATGTCACATTTCAAAAATTTTATCAATCTACTTTTACGACAGAAACTTTGCTCTTCTTTAACCTTTTATGACTGGCCGGTCCCGATGGGTTGTTTGGCTGAAAAATCGATGGAATTAGTTTTTAAAATGAATCTTTCTCTCATTACAGCTTTAGCATCAAGAGAGGCTGTAGCGTCTCGACGCCAAGTACGTAAAAAAAGATTTTAAGCGAGTTGACGAGACGCTACCAAGAATACCTACTCCAAAATGCCGGAAGTGGATTTTATTTTTACCTGCAATTTTTTTGGCTTCACCGTTTCTGTTTTACTCCGTTTTCTTTTGGTCTCTTTGACATTCGCTTCGTTCTCTTCGTTTGCTATCACTGTCATTTTATCAAATATTTCGTCGTATTCTGCCTCGCTCTCCGAATCAACGTTGGTGACGTGAATATCCTCACTGTCATTGCTCCTGACAGGCTCTTTCGATTCGTCTTTTACCTCGTCGCCGTCCTCCAACACGAAGTCGGATCGCAGAACCATAGAGCTCAGGCGAGAAGTCATGTATACCTGGAATATTATTATAACAGCTGATATTGAAGCATCACCTTGATAAGATCGCGAAAAGTTACCTTCTTCAAAAGTTGTTTGGTGTCCAAATGATGCACTCGCAGGTACCGATCTAGACCAACGCTGACGATGTATGGATTCGATTTGGAGCACGCCACGGCAGTGATGCTTCCCACAAAATCCCTGTACGTGTTTAATATCTTTCCGGGCTTACGTAAATCCACGAGATTCATAACGCCTTTTCCGGAACCGACGACGATGTGCCTGTACGAAAAATTGATAGAAAGCAAAAGATGAAAAATATAACTGCGAAATGAGATTTGCAATTTAAAGAAATCGTAATTTAAAAAAACATAGCTTTCTCGATGAGGAAACAAAAACTTAAAGATTAGAAGATTATAAACTGAACAAGATACCTTTCTCGCGGGGATATGGCCAGAGTTGTGAGAGCTTGATCTTTAATTTCCAGATTTATAACGGGTCTTCTCTGTGCTGCTGGATCGTACAAACGAACCTGAAACATTAAACATTTTACTTGTACTAACTCATACGCGTTGTAGGATATTTTCAGCATAGAAAAGCTCTAACATTAATTGAAAGGAAAAAATGAACGAACGGTTTTTTCGGTGAATCTCTTACGCGAAAAATTGCGGAAAGCACGGTTATATTTGATTTAACTTACCAAAAAGGGATTGCGGTACTAATATTGAAATTCCGAACGAAACTTTCTTCAATGCGTCTGAAGTGTTATGCATCGTTTGTATAAAACACAACGCGAAGAAACGTGACGATACCGTATATTTATTTTATTTCGAAAATAACGACATGCTTTTGAAATAAAATTGATTAACCCTTTATGTCACACCTCTATCCCGACTAGTTTAGGGTGGTGTGACATAAATGGTTAACTGTCAGGGAGCGCGATTATTATACGGCCAAAGTGAGGCATCGTGCAGCAACCAATAACACAACAACGATACCCTCGATATTTTTTGAGATTTTCATTGTTAATTGTTAACATGGATTTTTTTACTTGTATAATAAAAAATAAATTTTCCTAAACTTGTAAAAATAGAATGAAAAAAAATGTTATGTGACGTTATGAAGGCAAACATGATATCAAGAACAGACTGCAATAATTACAAATTAATGCCCATCTGAAGTGAGAATGAAAGTCTCAACAAGTCAAATAGTTTTCATTAAAATAATAGTCACTTCTCGGCAGCGAAAAAAAATAAATGAATGACTACGAAACAAGAATATTTGCAATGTACGTACATGGCCATACTTGCCACAGGTAACGACTTGCGAGCTGTTTGGCAAGAATCCAATGTCAGATATCCACAGTGGAACTTTAAGTTCGAGCCAGTCGTGAGGAACATTTTTCTCTGTAAAAACCTTAGTCTGTTTCTCCAGATCGAACAGCTGTAGTTTGTGTTCCTTGCCTCCGGTGGCTATGATATTTTTGTCGAAGGACGAATGCCTCATCCTAGACATGTTTTCGCCCGCCTCTATCAGCTGCTGATTGTTGTCGTCGAATCTCCATAGTTTTACGTGACCCGACTCCACACCCGTTATTACGGCGCTAATAAAAATTCATAAAAATAAATAAATTTTACTGAAACAAGGGTGTACAAGATCACTCAGGAGCGTTCAGACACTCACTCGTCGTATCGCGAAAGACCAACGATGTTCCCTTTGCCAGTGTCACAGATGAAGGAACTCGTAAAAGCACTGTGCTCCGTGTCATAAATTTTGACGCTGAAATACGAATAAAATATATATTCGTTATTGTAGAATTAACGTAGTTTATCGTAATAATAAACAATTTTATTTCGTGACAAATTACTTATGAGTATGACCTCCTATCTCCTTTGGATCCGCAGGCGATTAAAATTTCTTTTTCCCTCTCGTCAGCCCAAGACATTGCGGTCACCTCGTGATCTGCTGTTATGGACATCAGACTCTGTATGTTCTTCATTATGCACGCTTTCTTGTCCACTTTGACGCCTTTGAAGACGCCCGATTTTCCACCCACAAACACATCGAAGTCTTTTTTGTAAACCATTGTTTAACTTATTTTCGAATGGTCGTTTCAAACGACGATGAATGTTCGGCACGTTTATCACGCAAACCATGTGCGTTTGCGGCACACGGGTTACCTCTCCGCTGACGAATATAACCTGCAAGTCAAGTTGGTTGGTTGATAAATAACGAGAGTTCGTGGAAATCCCGGCGATCGGAGCGGCAGCACTCGCACTTCCGGTGTAAGAAAGTTTCTCAAACTTGACTCAAAATTATTATTTGTAATAGAACACTTTTAAAGGTTTATTACGTAATCGTATTGTTATAATTTTCGGTAAAGAAATTGTAAACTATATGAACAAGTTGATCGACGTCCTGGCGAAAATAACACTACGGGAAACTATGCCATTTCAACAATATATTGTGTCTTTGTACAATAAAATATCGAAGATCTAAAACTCACGCATTTTGTAAGAAGTTGTAGTTTACCGTAGAAAATGTATACAAATTCCTTCAAAGCTGCAAGCGTCTACGAATCAAAATAGTTAGTTGGAGTTATTCATAAAAATGGTAAATATTTATAACAAGTTACAACTTTCCACGGGACAATGCGAACATGAATGGAAAACGAAAAAGTAATAGCGTATTTTTTTTTTTTTTTTACTTTTCATAGAAATAACAACTTTCAACAAAAAAGTATGACTTTCTATACCGTCATAGACTTGAATCGAAAATGGATACAAGTCTGGGACGATTGTATGTAATTTTTTAGTAGAAACAGCTACTTTCTGTGTCACAACGATGACAAAAAGTCATGGTTGCAACCATAATTATAGTTTAACCAAATGATATAGGGGAAACCGGGGCAAGATGGGCCCCCGGGGCGAGATGGGCTAGTGAAAAATCGGGCCGACCCGGGGCGTAATGGGCCACCCCAAAATGATTAAAAAACATATGAAAACCTGGAAGGGAAAAATAAAAACCTTTCGTGGCCAATGACAGAAGCAGAGAAAACGCAAAATAGGGAAGCGGGGCAAAAAGGGGTACAAAAAAAAAATTGGAAAATTTACGGGTAGCCCGTTTCGCCCCAGAAAATTTTCATTTGGGACGGGTTATAAAACCTATGAAAATATCATTGTTGGGTGACAAATAGTAGATTATACTTTCGGCAGCGTTGTAGCCGCGTTATTTGTTTAGGGGGCCCATCTTGCCCCGGTGTCCCCTACTATCAGAGAAACTGCGTACATAGACGTTCCAACTGCGAACTATTCGTTATAGTCGGAAATAGTATTATTTTTCTCAGTGTTATCATTCCATTATCGAATTATGTTCCGTTTCCCCCAATCCTCTATATCCGAAGAAGTATATGGTGAACGTGAGTAGGTAAATTTACAGGACGACCATCTCCCTTGTCACACGCATTGAGGTATCGTTATCTTGTTGGTTCCGCTTATGCTCCCGATTTTCGCACGTTCTAGGTTTAGGGAGTCCGAGTCACGCGGTGTTCTGACCGCGTGACCGGGACGATCCAATCGACCCGAAGAGTTCTCTCGCTAGCTATCGACCCGAGCGGCGCTTTCTTACTCCCAATGCTCTCGTTATGCTATCGATCCGCTGCGCTCTTTCCCTTCACCGCACTTGCGCTATCGGCGTGACGCGGTAGATCCGTGCGCCGAACACGCGTTACCTAGCTACTTAGTTACCACGTGCTATCGAATAGCGGTGTACAGTTCACGATTTTTACGTGTTCGCGTTTGATTTTTGAAGTGACAAAAAAGGAGCAAGGAGTGATAACCCTTGCTATCTTCCGGAATGCGTTACCTCCGTTGTTGGAGAATTGCTGTATTGCTACCGCTATGTCGGATTGCCGGCCGTCGTATGATTCAATGAAATTCCGAAGAAACATTGTCTATTAACCGCATATACTGTGTGTGAAGTTTCAGCTTGATCGGTCGAGGCATTCTCGAGTTCGAGCGGTTTGAATTTTTCCCATCTATAAATCAAACACGCACGCGCATCCGTGCATTTTTTTCACCAAAAGAAAGCTTCCTCCATGAGGAAGCAACATTGTATTTATTCTGCCACTTATTTGACTTTTAACTCAATATTTGATACGGACAGTCACGTCAGAAAGGAAACACAATTCTTTCGGAAAATTCAAGAAATGCAAAAGCTCAATTCAATAAAATTTAAAGAATTCCATCGACCGTAGTCAAATTAAAAAGGGATCATCGGTCGACAATAGTCCCTTTGTGTACGACTTTTTAGCCTGAAAGCTCAAAAACGGTAAGAGCCAGCATGCGCAAAGACTTTTTCACCAAAGTGCAAAATCGCGTAAAATTTTTATAACTGAAAACTTTTCGCTGAAGATTTAACCAAATATTGAGGATTGACCCCTCTATCCACCTTACAATTTTCAGCTTGATAGCTCAATCCGTTCTCGAGCTATAAGAGTTTAAATTTTTCGGGTCTGTCGAACGCACACGTTTTCGTAAACGCTCGTGAGAAAATACGTGACGTATTATTGGAAATTCACGGCCCACGTACATATTAATGTGATTAATTTCAGTGTTTAACCTTTACTCCAATAATATTGTAATGAATATGGAGATGAGGATTGACTGAGACACACGATATTACACGGCTGAACGGAATTACTCGGAAGACAAGTAATTCCGTAAAAAAAAAAGTAAAGTGACAAACGTACAGATTATCGATCGACCAGATGACTGGAGTCTTGATCGGAATTTCAGAGAGAATAGACGTCTGGCAGTTCGTGCTCGAGATATTTCGCTGCGATTGTACTTAATAATATCCGCTCCAAAGCCAAATGCTTATTCGCTCGTTCGTAACAATATGGATATTCCCAATTCTCCGGATTCTCCATAATAAAGCATTACCTCAACTTAAACTTTTAAAAACAATTAGCTTACATGGTCCAACCTTTTCCGATGCAACCGTGAAATGTTAAGTGTTGTAGTTAGGGATTTCACCGAACTAGTCACTATTGCGGTCTTCGCGATAGTCAAGAAAATGAATTAGATTTCAAGTATTCGCCGTGTCTCTTGTACTCTTGTCGACTACTTCGGTGTTATCTCGATTCCCAAGGTTCGTAACCGAGTGAATTGCGAGTACCGCAATTTTCATACGATTACCCTTCTTATGTAGTGGCCGACCTGGACTTCTGCAACGAGGGCGTTGACGTTCATGTCGCTACAATATTGAATCTTGTTAAATGAAAATGAAAGTAGCTGGGAATTTATCATCGTGACTTTAGCAAAATTTGATAAGGTATCATTTACACTAAATTAATTTCAGCCAAAACTCATTTTCACCAAAAAGTAACCATATTGGAGAAACCCCATGTATTCGAATCTTACATAAGTGATGTATCCGAAATACGTTACTTTCGGTTTGAAAATCTCATGTTTCGATCGGAAGTGACTTATTTGCGGTATGTCGTCACTTCCGGTCAAAAAATAATATTTTCGAACTGGAATGACGTATGTTCGACATGCCGTCATTTCTGTTAATTACTTGTAGGTGGTAATGAGTGAAGGGTGAAACAAGTTTGGCGTAAATGATACCCTACCCAAATCTTGGAGTCGAATCGATGCATCGATAAAAAACAGTGTGACGGAGAAGCGATGATAACTTGCCTTGCCAAATAAAAAACTAACGGCACAGGATCTACTCGGTACCAGCACGAGAACGCACGCTGCGCCGGCACAATGAAGACATGTGTGTCCGCAGGTGACGATATTGTGACGGCACGGCCTTTTGTTGCCAGAAGCTGCTTGGACAGTTCCAGCTCGCCGTGGAGCTCAATAATCTCGACACGAAGCTCGACAGCGAGCTGGAACTGTGCTAGCAGCTTTTGGCATCAAAACACCGTACCGTCACAATATTGTCGTCTGCGGACACCCATGTCTGCATTGTGCTGGCCTGGCGTGTCGAATATTACGGGACGCTTTTCATTCTGAGTTACGTGTGCTTTAATAAACCAGGAGGTAGGAATTGGAAAACAAATTTATTACATTGAACATAGGAGAGTGAAGTATGACATCGATGTGCGAACCACCTGCAATTGACAAAATAAAATTTTTGATGAAAATGTTCTCCCCCTTTATCGTGCGGCCCTAGCAAGTTGACGGACCGAATAACGGACACGTATGTTCGGGAAAGAAACGGACCGTTAAAAAACCGTAAAACGGACCGTAACGTTTTTTATTAGCGCTCCCTCGGTTTTCGGTCGCGATAGCCGTAAGAGGACCAAACCGCTTCCAACCAAAATTTCATTCGGTTCGTTTCCTGTTGCGCAAACCCAAACCGGACCGAACGAGCCGAATGGTCTTTTTTGTGACCGAGAAATATTGAATTTCGTAAAAAAAACTTCTCAGTTCCTTTGTTTTTCCATAAACAACTTTTGGTTGGGAATGTTCGTGTACATCCTAAATACAAGGAACCAGCGGGGAAGCATAATGTGGCAATTTGAATTGACGCCTTTTTTGGCTCTGAAAAAACATTCGAAAAAAACGCACCGTATCGAATTTCGAAAAAAAAAAGTTCAATTTTCGTTCTAAATCAGTTCGGACCTTTTTGCGTTTTTTGCAACAGAAGAGAGCGCTAAACACAAAATCAAAGAGATACGGTCCGTTTATCAATTTTATGCGGTCCGTTTCATTCCCCAACGAAAGGGTCCGTTTTCGGTCCGTTTTATGGTTTTTCCCGAAAAACAGACGGTTGCACAACTTGCTAGGGGGACTATAAACGCCTCGCTGAGAATAACTTATTCGTACAGAGCTGAAGTTCTCCATCGACATCGTGTACAAGTTTCCTGCTCTCAGCTGCATGGGAATCTTACTTCTCAATATCGCGAAGTTTATAAGTCTTCTCGTCCTCATCGACGT
This sequence comes from Ichneumon xanthorius, assembly GCA_917499995.1. NCBI lineage: Eukaryota > Metazoa > Arthropoda > Insecta > Hymenoptera > Ichneumonidae > Ichneumon > Ichneumon xanthorius. Next base: position 8,450,141 of record OU824205.1, on the reverse strand, counting down.
CATGTACCACCGTGTTTTGGTGCTGTACAGAAAGATACTGGTATTACATTCGAACCTCGCATGGCCACTATCTCGAAACGAGAACTTACAGACATTCGAAAATCCGAAGGCTATGGTCGCTGAGTCTTTGCGAAAAGTAGCACTCGAAAAAGAGATGGAACAATTCGCACACGGTGAGCATCGCTTGCCGAATGGCTTCAGCCGGTTTGTCCAGATTCCAGATAACCTGACGATAATTTTAATTATAAGAATTGCAAAGCATACCAATTCTTGTCTTTGATTGATGACAAAACGAATAAATACCTGAAGCCCGGTAAAACTCATCACTGGTATGTTGAAAAGGACCAGAAATAGGAATGCCCCGGAGTAAATGTCAGCAAGGGTATTGACAAACCTTGTTAAAGTTTCATTCATAATCTAATGTCACATTGGATAAACGGTACTGCGATTGGTCTTTCGATCACACAGTAGATACAGCTATTGTCAAACGTGTGACGTTTTCATTTGAACGCTGCACAGTAGACCGCCAATAACTGTACCCCTTACATTCGCTGCACGAGTGAAAACACTAATTGGCCAGAAAAATCTGACAGAAACAATTACTCGTGAATACTCACTCAATAGCTGCTTTATGTTTTTTTATACAATCGATCACGATCCAATACGCTTCATCGTCTTCGCGTGGGATATTAAGATCAATATCCACATTATCGCTCTCTATCAAATGCTCCAATCGGTATCTGCGATCATTGGTAATATCGGCAATGATTCTTCGACGTTGGAAATTTAAAAAAATTACCAACAAGTATAGCGACGTACCCGACTGCCGAAAAAACACCGGAGGCATGCTGGACAAACACAACGAATAACGTGTCAACGGCAATGTATATCGTTATCATGAAGAAGATAGCGATGCACAAGTGAATCTGTATGTAGACCAAATTCTCATCGCTGTCGACGAAATAATCGACCGGAATAGGAAACACCGCTGCAGTCGATAAATTTGCCCATCCGCAGGCCACTATGACCTTCGGCGTGAACGGCACAATTAAAAAGAAGGTCATCGAGCAATATAAAAGCACTGAAAAGTCATCAATAACGTTAATCTGCACAGTGAAAATATTTTTATAGTTAATACATTAATAATTAGCCTTAATCCTTTGAGCCACATATTTTGATACTATAAAAGTAAAACCGGTATTTCATGTCAAGAAATTAATTAAAAAATTGAAAACTAAGCAAAACAAGGTGGGACACCATATGACCCATCGTGACGCAAAGGGTTAAGATGCCGTCTCGCACCTCGTGGGACAAGTGTCCCGTTAGTTAAAAAAATTGGTAACTTTTATGAAAACTTTACCAATACAAGCGCACTGACGCTTAATTTAAAGATATACCATAATTGTAAAAAGATATCACGACAAACCGAGTCACAATAAGGTAAACACGACGATCAAAAAACTACCTGCGTACGCCAGGCTGAATCTTCGGCCATCGTCCGAGAATCGTGCGAGAACCTTCTCTTCCGGTCCCATCGGCGAATTCCAGTCATTCTCTATAGATTGTAGCAAGTATTTCAACTAACTTTTTGTATTAATAATAAGATGTTACGCCCTAATATGATATTATGAAATAGCAAAGTCAAGGCACCTCGTCAGCGTGCACGATGCAAATTACGGTTTTTATCACACAGCCCAGATGCACTATAAATGGGGCTACCGATTCGATTATGACCGCTGTATCGTCACTGTCGACGACTACTTTTCGTATCTGCATCAGAATATTCCCGGAAAAAATTATCAGATGTGATCATATATGGATCAGATCTGATTGATCATATTTGATCAGACAAGAGAAATGACGAGATCTGATCATTATATACATATGATGAACATATTTGGCCAGATATATCCGACCATACTTGGACTGATCTGTTAAGATATGGTCACATCTAAAAAGACTTCATTCTGGTGACCGTAGATAAAAAGATTTGAAAGATATGGTCACACCTGACACGACATTCCGGCGAAAAAAATGGTTAAAACGCGATTTTTATTATGACCAAACCAAGCCGCTTACCACTCGGTCACAATGACTTTCGTGACAGAGTACGAAAATAACAAGTACATAAGCGACGACTGAAAGACAATTCGCCTTAGAACATTTTTCTTTTTTGACGATGATAAACGAATTTCACTGCAAACATAAAATTATACGTTCTGTTGGACATGTAATGCTTAAAAAAAAGTAAATTTCTTACCTTTCCCAATCCACATCATTCATGAGGGTACAAAAATAAACTTGTTTAAATCTAACATCAGATAGCCGATATGTTCAAATATGATTCATACATAACCGGATATAATCAGATATGGTGTCACATCTGCAAAACGTGTCCGGATATGTTCAGATATGAATTCATATCTCAACATATCGCAACATATCTCAACATATCTCAACATATCTCAACATATCTCAACATATCTCAACATACAGATCCATATCTTATTATACATAGACTTATACATGTTTATATCTGATCGTATGCGATAACATATTAGCCGATCAGATCCATATATGATCAGATATGATCAGATACGATCATTTTTTCCCCGGGTTGTCAATACTTTTTTTCGTACATTGTATCTCGATTTACATACTTGAACAGTCAAAAGTGTGGCACTGGAAAGGACCGTCAGCACGAAGAACACATGCTTCTCTAACTGTTTCTGATAGGGCCATAACCCGATCAACCCTAGTACAACTTTATTTATTTTATAACGCCGTTGATCAAAAAAATTCATTGTCTTGCCGTTCATATTCTCGCTAAGACGGTTGATACGGAAATATATTTCCCGATCGTTGTACGTGTTTTCGAACAATTATTTCCAGGCATGGAACGACTTACCACCTCATCGGGAATGGACATTATAATTGTTTGTCAGGAAGACGCGATACGATAATAGCTTCGCGGTCTTACCCGACAGACGAAGATCGATAATGGACATTATAATTGCTTGTCAGGAAGACGCGATACGATAATAGCTTCGCGGTCTTACCCGACAGAGGAAGATCGATAATGGAATTTTCTACCGTTAATGACGGCGTTTTTTTGTCATCGCTTGCGTCGCGAGAGGACACACCGAAAAGTACAGTGGTGTCCTTGCGGCTCAACCTATTGTCAATCAACACATGGGCACAAAATCTACAAAATTGTTCAATCGCTTTTTTTTAATTTTTCTCATAATTACTCAAAGCAATTTACAGGTTATATATATATAACATATACATATAAGGTAGTATATATAATTTATAATATTTATAACATTTATGATTTGCATTGATCGTGCGGGTGTTGCCGGGAAAGAAGATCCTCGTAGTTCTGTCGACCAATTATAATGCTCATTCACTGCTATCTGCATTCCCGGGGCTGTCCGTCCGTGATTGCAAAGTTTGTGATGGGCTTGCAACGACAATCGTTGAGGTTTGGACAAAACGGTGTATGGAAACGTCACTCCGAAGGGACTAACCAACAGTAATGGTAGGCTCTGTTCTTCGATCGCAAAATCGATATGCTTGTTCCGAGTCTCTTCCGAGCATAGGATATAATACCATTCGTTGTAAGTTTTAATATTCTTCGCAAGCTTTTGAACCTTCTGTATAGAACGGCTAAACCAATGGGCGTTATCTTCAAAGTGAGAAACCTTCCAGACGTTAATCGGGATACTCACACGGATACTCACACGGATACTCACAGAACTTACAGATACTTACAAGGATACTCACAGAACTTATAGATACTTACAAAGATACTCACAGAACTTATAGATACTTACAAAGATACTCACAGAACTTATAGATACTTACAAAGATACTCACAGAACTTATAGATACTCATACGGGTACTCACACGGATTCTCATACGGATTCTCGCACAGATACTTTCCTGATCAACGTTTTCGTTAGTCGTCGCTCCGGAACTATATTTTGTTACTAACCGTAACGAAATGGGACTAACGGCCGCGGAGTGGAGGCCACGCATTGCTACGGTAGCGCCTAAGAGTGGGGATAGAGATGTGACTTATAAAGGGTTAACCCTCTATAAGTCACACCTCTATATGCCCACTCCCGTCACGACCCCCACTGAGAATCTGCGAGTATCTGTGAGTACCGGTGTGTCCAAACGACATGAATTTTATTATTTAGAAGAGTTTTCCCCGCTGATCACGAATTTACCACTTATTTTATTCACAGATGAATATTTAATACGAACAATTGCGTCTAAAAGAAAGTACTGAGTCTCCATGAAATTCAAAAAATTCAAAATGACATAAAATTTTAACGGCTCGATCGATGATTCTCCCCATATTCAATATGGTTCACCGGATGATCATATTCCATCGTTGTACAATTTATTGTCCCTATAGCAAAAACATTGTAACAGCTAGAGCGTGCACCGACAATTTTTTGGGGAAATAAAACATCCCGTAGAAAAAAAAACTGTTTTTTTGTAATGAATTTTGAAGAAACATTGGTTATTAATCAGACATGCTTTGTGGGTGTTCGGTCAAGGTATTCTCGAGTTATAGCGGCTTGAATTTTTCGCATTAAGTCACGCACATTTTTTGTTAAATACGATTTTTCGATTCTTGGAACATTCTGAACACATTTTCATTAAAATCTCGACATTTTCTTCACTAAAAAATGGCGGGATGGACACTTTTTAATAAACAAAGCACTGTTTAATCAAATAACTACGGTTCTTACACACGTCCTCTCTCGTCCCTGCTAACGACCAAGTGTTCCCTGAGGCATGTTCCCCACTCTCGCTCCTAACCCCCCCTCTTTCTCTCTCACATACATACTGCACCCTTGTATTCGGGAGTCCTTTTGGTTTAAATCGTTCTCGATTTATTTTGATCAAGGCATTTTCTCTGAATACAAACAACAAATTTCTTAGAATAAACTCTCGAATAAAACGCGTAAACGGTAGAACCTCGATTATCCGAACCTCGATCATCCGAATCCTCAATTATCCGAACGTCAGCGCGAAACATTATACATTGTTGCTCGAGGCGGCCCGTGCTCAAACGTGTTGAAGAGCGTTGAAATAAGGCTTCGATGTTAGAAATATTAAATTAATAATATTATTTGACATATATTTACTGTTTTTTCATTTATCTATGTTTTATTTATATACGTGGTATGAAACCAGAAAAAAAAAGCGTGAGTGCCAAGGTACTCACGAGAATTGATGTGTAAACATGTGAGCTCGTATCAGTTCAGTTTGGGAAAATTGAGGTCGTGCACTGGTTTTGATCAAAATTTATTTTGTAATGAAACAATGCGAATATAGCGTAAAGAATTAAATATCAAAATTTATCGTTCAGTTTCTTTTATAGATGAAATTATGGGTTTGTGGTAACTGAAATAAGACACAAACAACTATGAAGTCTTACGCTTATTCATCTGACGCTCGAAATCTTACACTTACTCATCTGACGCTCGAAATCTTACACTTCCTCATCTGACGCTCGAAGTCTTACGCTTACTCGTCTGACGCTCGAAGTCTCAGTTGGCCCCTACCGTGTACCGAGCGCTAAGATGTTTACACATCAATAACAAGAAGGTCTTGGCACTGCGAGCATTTAACATATATTCACTCGTGCCGTAAATGAGGCCGATTAATGCTACAACGAGTCATCCTTTGGGACTCGAAACAAAGATACATGGTCTTTGTTACTTTTATAACCGCTACTACCTACGTGTACGAACTATACACTTTTTCGGCATTTAAAATTAATTTAAACACTTCGAAGTGTCAGTTCGCCCCTACCGTGTACCTATCTCACGCACACATTAACGCACTCACATCAGCAAGTCTTACGGTGACGTCATCTGACGCTCGAAGTCTTACGCTTACTCGTCTGACGCTCGAAGTCTCAGTTAGCGCCTACCGTGTACCGAGCGCTAAGATGTTTACACATCAAAAATTTATTTCAAATAAAATGACAAGTCGAAATGACGGCCATCACGAACGAACTTTCAAAAAAAATTGTTTACGCCGACCGATAAAAAACGTACGTAATAACAATACAATTGAATGAAAACATTCCTAAACGTTCTTCCACCCTAAGAAATCAAATCGATAAAGCGTATATTTACCGAGAAAAAAAATCACGAAATATGCACGCGTTTTTACTCATTTACTGTGGCGCAAGCCCTCAACGCACATGTCGACTGCCTGCAACGGATTTTTGGTCGGATTGAATTCAGGTCCGAGCTCAGCCACTTGTCGGTCAAATGCGGTTGACGTGGCTGGCGGCGGCCTTTCCAGGTTTCGTCCCGCGGCGACACGCGAAACCATCTCTCGGATGAGAGTTTGCAGCAAAGAATATAAATCGAACGGTGGTATAGCTGATTCACACCTGTTGGGATCGCTTGTGGGTGATTTATTCGCGTGGACATCGTCGGCAACAGACCTTATGGCCCGTTGTCAGGCTGGAATCGTGGTTGCTGCATATATGCACCCGGCTGTAGATAAAACATCTTAAAGCACAGTTTAATAAAATAACTACGGATCATACACACGTCCTCTCTCGTTCGTGGCTAACGGCCAAGTCCCGTGAGGCGTGTTCTCCACTCTCGCTCGTAACGCCCCCCTCCCTCTCCCCCCACCGCCACTCTTTCTCTCCCACATGCATACTGCACGCTTGCACAAAGCTTACACAAAGCCTCTATGAGGAAGCAACACATTTTAAAGATATTTTCCGATAAATTGAAAATGTCACAAAATCCAAACCCCTCGATCGATTCTTACAAAATCCAATAGCAAAAATTGTTTGATGCTAGTCTACTTCGCTGTAGAAAGCTTCAACCTTATAACTCAAGATTTGCGAAAACCGGAGCGCGAACACCCTTCCAAAAAAATCACAATCCGATAAAACATAAATGAATGTCTGAATTATTGCGTAAATTGTAACATTCAGAGGCACCTAATTGCTCTACGTGGGTGCCAAATTACAATCCGATTGATAAAGCTGTTCTTGAGTTACAGACGGTTCAATTTTACAGGCCTAAATGCACACACACACACACACATACACACACACATATATACACACATCCATCCAGTAATTTATTTTTGCTAAATGTGATTTTTCGCCGTTTTGGAACATTTTGAACATGTTGACATGAAAATAGCGAAAAAAAAAATTCTTGAATTCAAAGCTTCCTCTATGAGGAAGCAAAAAGGAGCACAGTAGTTGGTATCAAAAATGTATAACCTAAATTTGCTATAGGGTGAGAGGGGTAACATAGCCTAGTCTATGCATCATTGATTTATGTGCTAATAGGGGTGGGCCATATTCACCACTTTTACCCTACCGACCTAGTAGAAGATAAAAAAGATCAAACGTGAGATATATAAGTATTATATTTTTCCGATATTTTTTTGACTGACATTCATCTAGTCTCGGGACCAACGAAGCCTATGCTTCGTTGGCTATGTAATAAGCGGCTATGTAATACAAATCCCGATTTCGAAATGCTACGAGAGAAGCCTTGCAGCAGCAACGATCAGTCCGAACATTGAAATGCTCATTTGACGTATGTTGAAATTAGTGCCGTTCTTCATTGCCATTCCTTTTATCCAATCGATGTAGTAATCGACCCGACAGTAGACACCCGGAGAATTGGGAGCCGCGCAACCGTATCCCCAAGAAACTATGCCCACCTGGATTCCACTGCAGATCAGCGGACCACCGCTGTCGCCCTTAAAGTAGAGCGCATTGATGCCAGAATTACCTCACGAGGAGCCTGATGGAATATATTTTTTAAAAACAGTACTTGACAAGCATCGAAACCACCCTCCTTTTTTCCAGCGCAAATCTGAACTGAATCATAAATGGGCGTCACGTAACGCTTGCATTCCTTCGTCGTCATCAGTGGAACGTCTACGTGTTGCAGAGTATCGCTGGTCATCTAAAAATAAGTAATTGCCTTAACATCCGAAATCTCGATAATTATTTAAAAAAATTAAGACTGCTCAATGATGTATGTATAATGTTTCAGTAATTTTATTTATCCCTGTCGTTTTTCGTGAGAGAATTTATTTGAAAATCATTTAACAATCTTAATGATTTAATTTTTTTTACTGCGTTGGGTAATTAATTTTGTGTCTTTAAGTTTCCGTGTTCGAGTCTCATAGTTTCATCAGCACGCGCACACGACTCATGGAATTTATTATTTTTTAACGATAGACGAGAATAAACATACAGTGCTGAACTCGGAAGTTTTACCCCATCCGACAACCGTGCAGGATGATTGATTTTTCGTAAATAGCTCACGGTCTTCCGCTAAGGGCAACGGTGCGTAAGTAACGTATGGCGTAATGCGCAAGGGCTTGGCGATCTGTGGATAGGAGAGAAAGCTTTTTTTATACACTCTACACGAGTAGGCTATATTTTCTTTAGCGCTTCGTTGCGATAGCTTAGTAGCTCGTTGATTATTCAATTATATAGTGAAACTCGAAACCCTGAAGAGTCCTATGTCGTTGGCCATGGTGCTGTAGGTGAACTCCGGATGAGGCAGTACCGCGTCAGTTACGGCTATCTGCCAAGTTGGGGAATACCAGAGATTCGAAGTTCCCGCCATTACCAAGTAGAATCTAGGATTCTCGGCTTGCCAGAAGAATCCGTTGTACCTAATAGTCATAATCGAATCTTCGATATGAGACGGTAATATTTTTTCATCGAGTTCACCCCAAAGATCATTTTGAAGCGATGCGAAACCGACTCGGTCGGTACCAAAAACTGTATTATATGTTTTCCAAGGATTTTTTTACATTCTGGACAAACGCAAATTTTTACTGATCTCATCGAACACTTGAGATAAATTGATTTTTCTTACATGAATTTAACACCCGTGAAATAAATGGATCTAGAGGGGCAGAAAGTTTCACATCACCTCAAATAAAAAATCTACCGTTTTTCCACTTTTATGTTCCAAAACGTGAAGATCAATTAATAGTCAATATTAATTTTGCGAAGAAAAAAATCACTAATTTATCTTATAAAACGTGAAGTCTCCGCTCGGTGTAATTTCGAACTTTGTCGTTTCAAGAGTTTGACGCGTACCTGACCATACAATGTGCCGCGGATAGAATGAATCTAGGCATTATGTAAGATCCTCCGCAGTGATGCGTGCTCCCAAGGCGCCATTGAATGGAAACCTAAGCGAAATTTATATCATCGTGTTAGGGGATTTAATATATTTTTTTTTTAATTCCTAATTCCTCAAGCTCACGGTAAACGGATAAGACTTAATGTCAGCGGCTTCTCCACCAACGATACGTGTAGCAACTTCGAACGATCTGTTCTTGACCTCGACGATAACCGTTGTCGTATTATTCGCGCCATCGACGAGCCGAAAAATCCTATAGATCAATAAGATCTTTATAATCAGCATTCTTACGTTCCCTGACGTTTGGGCTTTTTTTAAACTAAAAAAAAATCGATTTACGTCAGTCGCAAAGCTCTCGATTGTTTCGCCGTTTCTTTTTCTCGATATTTCCGTGCATAGCATTAACCGGAAGTGCAAACGAAATAATCAACTCCTATGATTGTTTGGTCTTTTATTCTTCTGCGTTTTACAGTATGACAGTATTATACACATTATTTACTCTATGGCAATTGACTTTTATTAAGGAATGATTGGATGCATAGCATGTAGTATGCACACCATAGCCAGCGATGTAGTAAAACCTCTGGCTGAAATTGTCCCCGAAGCCGGCACGACTTCGATTTCCACTAAAAGTAAAATTAGTTAATGTAAAAAAGATAAATTCCAACAATGTTACATTTTTTAATGAAATTTTTTTTTATCTCGATCAAAAGAAGATCAATTACCCGTCACAGTCTTAGATCTACTGTCGGCGTACTGCTCGTGATGAGTCACGAAGCCCGGAATAGTCGATTGACAACGGATCTCGAGATGCCCGTTGTGACCGACTTTCAGATCGGACGCCTTGATCGATAGTTTAGCGTTTGCTGACATGAGATTGCCGTCATGAAAACGATGTGGAAATGGTGTAATCAGCCCAATGTCCACCTGAATGATTTTTGAAGATTAAAAGGCTCAATGAAATCGTCAACGCCCACGCATATGACGAATATCGTTACCTCGTCTCCGTTGATGAACCAAGTCAGATGAGGAACTGGATGAGCGGGTGCTGAAGAGCAATTCGCCTCGAGTATCTCGCCCGGTTTATAAATAGACTTCTCGAAAGTTATACGCGGATTATCCGACTGAGGTACTGAAAAAAAAAAAATCACAATTTTGAGAAGATATTGAATTTCTTGCAACGTATGTCAACTTTTGTTGTTTTTCTTTCAGTAATATACGATCCGGAATGCAATTTTTCGTCATCGCTATCTATGGAACGACCGACGGATTAAATTACTCACCTATCACCTGTAATTTCGTCGCGTTGGAACTCTTGGTGAATATTGATGGGGAGGCGGTGACGACCACGCATAGGTAGGTTCCAGTCGCTGCGAAACGTATAGAGTTCAGTGTGATTGTCTTGCCATCGGGTGAAGGCTGAAATAGAGAAATGCGTTTGTTCATGCGTTTTTTTTTCAATTATTTTTTTATTCTCGCGCTAACAAATGATAGCACATAGAACCATGAGAATTATTCGAGAACATATGGGTCATAGGGCAATGCGATAAGATTCGGGTATACCTCAAAGTCCACCCCGGGCGGGGGTGTTTTCTGCAATGGATCCGTCCGACCCCTTACATATTGGAGAATCTTCTTATCGTCCTTCAAAAATTCGATCTTGTGAAGATCGTCCGGCGCTACATTATGGTTGCATGTTAGGATCGCCGAGTCGTTATATTTCACGTAATTCGGTGCCACGAGGTGAACAACGTGTTCCGCGTGAGTTGCATCTGCGAAACAATCGAAAGTAATCTGAGTGAAAAAAAAAAAAAAATTTCGAACGACGAATGGTTGAGTTTGCACTATTTTTAAAAAACGTTTCTTCGACAAGGATTATCTCGAAAAGTCGGCTTACATCGCACAGTGTTTATGCATCCGTAGAATTAAAAATATTTTCCACGAAAAACGTTCGTCAATCAATTATGTAATTTTGAAATCCATTAAAAAAAAAACTTGTCTGAGAAGTTATATCGATCGAGGATAAAGTGAAAAAGGTAATTCCGGGTCTCGATGCTCCCGAAATTAATCGAAAATTCATGATAAAGTTATGCACAAACTGACGCGACGTTCCCGCAGTCAAGGTGTTCCGCGAGACTCTCCATTACGAAGTCATGAGGGAAGCAGGTCTTGACGTATCTTTAATAAATTAGGCCTGAGCGATCGATAATAAATGAATTGGCCCGGCGAAGCAATATCCCGAATCGTCGATACATTTGGTGTGGGTAGGAGCTTTTGCGTTGACTATAACGCGCGCCCGGTATACCCTGTTGCTGGGAGGCGTAACTGTATCGATCAGGTAGCGCGTGTCCTTCCGCACCAAGAACAGAAATATTATCGGCGACTCTACTGAAATTATCGTCTCCTTCGTACTCGATGATAATCGCGGTGCTATAATCTTCGTCGGTAGATGAAGATTGAAGACAAAAAAAAGGTCATTATGAGCCACTCCAGGACTATCGTTCTGGGTGGCCCAGATTCTCAGGAAATTAATCGAGAACAAGCCTGTGCAAGCATGAAAGTATTTATAGTTGTGACGCCGGTGTAGCATTGCAGACAACAAGCCTTACGACACCATTTTTCACTCTACGTAGGTGAAAAAAAAATCTATAAATAATAATAACAGTACGAGGTATTTTTTAAGTGTGTCAAAATGTTTCAGACACACTTCCGTGAAGGTGCAACTGCGTGTCTCGATGATTCTTTGGTTTCTTTAATGATCGAACACTGCTGCGAGTTAAATTTCAAATACATTTTATTGTTTCGATAAATTTCAAATGAATTTTTCAATTTAAATAAATTTCGAATGGAATTTATTGTCAATTTCAATAAATTTCGAATGACGTTTACTGTCACTTTCAATGAATTTCTAATCAATTTTTCACTTTCCGTAAACTACAAATAAATATTTCAATTTCAATAAATTCCGAATAAATTGTTTAATTCCGTCGGGTTGAAGGACCCAGGTCGATGCCCCCTTGCCAAGATGTAAAGTTAGCATTATGTATAAAATTTAGTATAAGAAGATAACATTAAATATTAAATTTGGCAATAAAGCTCTTTTACTACTACTTGTTTAATTCCAATAAATTTCAAATGAATTTGATAAAATATCGAATATTTTCAGCATAGATGCTGTTTAACGTTCGTACAATGCCGTTATTCCAACAACAACCGCATAATGTACGAAAATTAAAAGCAGTAAAGTTTCCAAGTATGCGCTACGAATATGTGTCTCTACAAGCTTGTGTGCAGCACGAAGAATATGTGTTTGTGCGTTAGTGTGTGAGTGTAGGGGCTCGGTCGTTTTCTCCCAGCAGCACCTCGCCGAATAATTTCATGATCCTTTGAGTATCTCCCCTTGCCGTGTCATAACTATTACTATGCTCTATCAATACTAATATTGCCTATACAATTTTCACTAACATACAACGATATCGGACACATATTATTTAAAAATCAACTTACATGAAAATAATTGTAAAATATATACGAATACGATCTTTCTCCAGTCGGCTTGTTGGCGCGGCATTTTTTGTCTGTGTATTTCGTTTTTTTTTCTGTTCTTTTTTTGTCTTCTTTTTCTTTTTTTTTATAGTTTTCTTTTTTTCTTTTTTTTTCTTTTTCTTGCAATTTATTTATTTTATCAAGGGATATGTAGTAAGTACGGTGCGTAATTTATTGTAATATACTAAGTAATTTAATACAAACGTGCGTCTATTTTATACAGTGTGTGCCTTTAAACTACGCAACTTCGTGCCGTGTCGGCGCTACAACTGGGGAAGACTTTCGATCGTCTCGCCGAGCCTCCGCGATCCACCCCACGGAGAGGTGGAAACCCTAGGATTTTAGGTGTTGCTGGTAGAAGCGCCATCCCGCGGTGGAAATTGTTTGGTGCGAGTACCCCCGGCGAAGCCTCCTACTCGCATGCGATTTCGTTGAAGCTCCGGCGCATGTCACGTCATCCCCCCAAAGCCACCCCCCGGTACGGCAGTCCTCTCAAAGACCGCACTACCCACGAGCTTTTCAGTGAATGGGGCCACTTGACTATAGTGTCAGATAAAAGCCACTTTTTTTTCTTTCTTTTTTTTTTATTTTTACTTTTTTTATTATAAGATACAAAAAACGGCTTAAAAGCTGAGAGCTGAATGTTATTGCGGGCAAACAAGTTTTCTCAATCAATGGTCACTGTTCTCCATGGCCATAGTCGGTAACAGTGAATAGCAGGGATTGCTGGTAGCGACGAAGAATTTCGAAGGTTCGTCGAGGGCCAAAAGGCGTCGAACGATTTGTCCGAAGTTCGGCCGATTTTCGGCCCTCGAAGCCCAACAGGATCGCATGAGGTCGTACAACTCGGGAGCGACGTTTTCCGGTCTCTCGAGGCGTCCCTCGTCGCGGAGAACGTGACGCAGCAATTGATCGTCCTCTATGTCGTAATATGGAAAAGCTCCGAGCGTTCCAATTTCCCAGAGAACAATGGCGAACGACCAGACGTCGCTCTTGGACGTGAATGCTCGATCGCGAAGAGCTTCCGGTGCCATCCAGCGCACCGGAAGTCGCCGGACACCGCCGTCGACGTTGCCGATCACGTACACGCCGTCGTTCCGCGACAATCCGAAATCCGAGATCTGCTCGAGCCGATAGAATTAACAACGGGAACAACAAACAAGTTTACGAAAAAAATAAAGCACGGCCGCGGAGCGAAGCACGTCATTTGATCCCACACAAAAATATTCCCAAAAAATATCACATTTAAAAAATCCCGTATCAAAAACATCCCCAAAAAATATCCCATTTAAAAAATCCCGTATCAAAAATATCCCCAAAAAATATCCCATTTAAAAAATTCCGTATCAAAAATGTCCCCATAAAATATCCCCATAGTATATATTTTTTTCAATATATGGAGACTAAATATAACGTAAGCGGCCCAGTTTCCGCCATCTTCAATTGTTAAAGAAAGCATTTTATAAAAAATATACGTATCGCGGCATTAATCAAGAGTAAACCGCTCTTCAACATGCCGTCAATTTCGTTTGTATTTAACGTACACTGTATTTCAGAGCTGGGCAAATACCCAGGGCAAGTATTTGAAGTGCGTATTAAAGTATCAAGTACTCGAAGTACTGAGCGCTAGTTATTGAGTACTGACGTATTGAGTACTGGCAGAACTAAATTCTTGAAGATTTGAATAGTGGGCACTGACTCAGTACTTGATGCTTCAATACGTATACGAGTACTTAGTGCATTTTGCTCAGCTGTGCTGTATTTTATTATTAGTATAAATGGCGATTAATGGCGGTAAGTGGGACGGTAGCAGAAACTGGGCCGTTTACCTTATGGAGGTCGGTTATATTGACAGACTGATTATTAAAAATATCCCAGTCAAAAATTTTCCTATAAAGATTCCATTTGTTACTATGTATATTTTTGATGTGGGGATTAAATTACGTGAAACCCGGCGGAGAGAATCGTACCTTCAGGGTCATATCCGCGCTGAGCAATATGTTTCTCGCAGCGAGATCCCTGTGAATTATTCCCCGCGATTCGAGATGCTGCATTCCCCGCGCTATGTCCAATGCGAAGGAGGTGAAACGATCTCTGTCGAGGTCGTTGCAATCGTCGAATACGTCTCGGGAATCATCGTCACCGATGTTCACGTAGGCCGGTCCGGTTTCTTTCGCGACGTCGGCGCAAGGACTCTTCGTCGGATAATCTGGAAACGTGCCGAGGGTCGGCGACGGGTTGTCCAACGTTGTGTACACGGCTGAATGGTGAAACGGTGGAAAATAAGTTGTAACGAACATGTTAGCCTGACGGTGTCTCAAACAGGTCTTAAGAGGAAAAAGAGGATAAGAGGAAAAATAAAATTGTCTTTCCCGGCTTCTGCCGATTCCCCAGGGAAAGACAATTTTATTTTTCCTCGGCAGACTGCGTGCTCAAAACGGCATTCAGTACAGTTTTTTTTTACCGGTGATGTGAAACACGTTCTTAGCCTGTCTGTCCCGCTCCGCCGAGAGCACCACTGATGCTATCTCTCATGTACTCCATAGTGTTTCACACCACCTGAAGACCATATGAAACACCTCCTTCCCCGTCCATCTCGGGCTCAGTTGGTATAAAAAACTGTAATCAACTTTTCTCAGGGGTTCTCGTATGTACGGTCAAATGAAAAGTCACATCGAAAGCGGATATCATCGCAGCCTTCGGTGAGACTGCCAAATTGCTAACTGAAATTTTCGGACATCGTCCTTTTGAGGCTATTTTTAAATCTATTCTTCACTTTTTTTCATTTACAAAATCAACAAAACCCATAAGAAATTTCAGAAAAATTGCATACAAAAAAGACGAAAATGGTTCCTTCTCGTTGAAATTATACTTATTGAAAAGTTTGAACAGGTAATTATATATAATAAAAAAAGGATGTCATGCTACTCATCGAGTATTCGGAATGCGGGCGTGTACTCAAAGAGTACTTGTACTTGGTATTTGAAGTATTAAAAAGTACTCGAAGTGCTAAAAAGCACTTGAAGTACTAAAAAGTACTTGAAGTGCTAAAAAGTACTTGAAGTACTAAAAAGTACTTGAAATACTAAAAAAGTACTTGAAACACTAAAAAGTACTTCAGGTACTAAAAAGTACTTCAGGTACTAAAAAGTACTTGAAGTGCTAAAAAGTACTTCGAGTACTAAAAAGTACTTAAAGTACCAAACAAGTACCCGGTACTTCAAAGACTACCCAGTTCTGACGCACATACCACTACGCGTGAAAAAAGTTGGTTACAGTTTTTGATACCGACCGAGCTCGGGTTGGGCGGAGAGGGAGGTGTTTCACTTAGTCTTAAAGAGGTCCGATTTCTGAAGATGTCATAAATTACTTCGTACTTTCCGACAGACTGGGTCTCTGACTCCGCGACGACGAGATCCCCGAATCGCGAGTGTCGTTGGAGGCCACGCAATCGCGGAGACGATGAAGATGGGCCAACAGGTCGCCACCCTCGAGATACTCGAGAATAACGCATATAGGCTTTTCCGGCGACGTGCAAGTGGCCAATAGTCGCACGAGATGAGGATGAGCACCGGCGTTCTTCATCGTTTCAATTTCAGCGAGTAATTGCCGTCGAGCCTCGGGCTCGGTGCTCGGATCCGGTGAATTCGAAATTTTTATCGCCACGACCGAATCGCAGTGGCCCTCGAGCGTGCCGAGATACACTCTGCCGAATTGTCCCTTGCCCAATTCGCGAATAAATTTTAATCTTTTATGGGACACTTCGTACTCGTCCGTCCGGCCTCGATTTATCGCATCCTGAAAGGTTGACCGTATAAATGTATAAATGAAATTTATTCATGCCGCGGTGGTAGAGTGTGAAAAATTTACGAGAGATCACCTGAACTTCTTGATCCACATAGAGAACGTTTCGCTCACTGAGAGCGGAAGTTGCCCATTGGGATCTGAGCCTCGATAGTCCGACGAGGCCAGGGATTCTGGGTATGTAAATCAATGTGAAAAATCTTGCGAACATTTCGCAGGTAATTTTGAAAAAATTTGGGTGTATCGAGTTTTGGATTTTCTTAATTAATTTTGTTTTTTTTTTTTTGGTTACCGTGGGGTTGTCTGATTTGCCCATACTAGCTTGTGCCACTTTCGGCTCCGAGCGTACAAAAAACTGGAAGTCGCCGTTAAAATCAGCATAGAGAATCCGGCCAGGGAGAGCCACCCGAACCACTGAAAATCCGATGTGCATTCGAGACTCCACATTAGATCTCTCTAGACCTTCGGCAAGCTCATAAATAATTCAAGGCTTACATAGCTGGAGTGCTGGATAGAAGCTAATGCGTCGACCGGAGAGTCTATCAGTGAAGTTCCCGGTGTTCCTAAACACCCAGCAGAATCTTGGACAGCCACGTACACCTTGCCACCTGATGTCACATCAAAATCGGTTTCATTAACTGACCACAGAAACGAGGAAACTGTCGAAGGTACGCTGGCGATCTTGGAAATATTGTAAACCGGTAGACGTTTGTTCGATATCAAAAAGGGTGTTCCAAAACTGAAAAAAACCATTGCATACTTGAAATGTTATTTTTTTTTGCCGAATAAACAGAACTTCGCTTAGAGGATTAATAATTATTAACTTAAATATATTTTTTTCCACTGTACATTTTTTGGAAAGGTTTGGTGCAAATGACAACAAACCTTATGACGTAAGAATGTACAAGAGGGTCTGCAGGTTTCGTCATCCATTTTATCGCAATGCCTTGTGAGCTTTGGGCAGTAACATCAACTTCCGGTATTGGCAGATATTGTTGAGCTTTCTCGCACCCACACCATCGCCCTACGCACTCGGGCACGGTCAATACTATCTGAAAATAATAGGATCCCTGGTGAAAAGATTTCTCTGAATATGTCTGAAACTTTCCCTTAAAGTCTCGGAAAATTTATAAGAAATTTCTCTGAAAAGTCCTCGGAATTTCTTATTTTTCGTACGTTTCAGAGAGAGTCAAAGATTTTTCTGAATCTAAGTATCCTTGATTGTTCTAAAAATCTCTGATTTTCCCTGCCAACTTCTCTGAAAGCCTATGAAATGTGTTGTTTTTCTCTGGCTATTAATTTGTTATATTCACGAACATTTATCTGGAGAACCTTCAACTTTCCATTGATTCACAGCGAGTAACAGAATCAGTAGATCTTAGACCGAACTCGTTCCCTGAAATGCTCGAAACCGACCTTATCAGACAGCTTTTCAGATAATAAATCGTATTTTATCTGAAAAAGTTTATTGTACTTTAGAAAGAATTCGTATTTTCTCTTAACGTGCTTTATCAGAAAAAAATCAGAATTTTCTAGAATTTGTCGGAAAATACTCTGAATTTATCTGATAAATTGTGACTGCTGGAGGTTGTGCCAAGAAAGTGGTAGAGATATTTAGCAAATAGCAGAATAAAGTGTCGGACGGAGTAAAATGTCGGAAAATCTCTGAAAATCACTGAAACGGTACAGTTAGAGTTTTTCAGACAAATTGTCAGAGAAATATTTTCACCAGGGATGTACTGGGTAATTTCGATTTTCTGTCGGTGTTTCATATTATGTTAAGGGAAGCGAAAGGTGAAATATAATATTACGTGGAATATTCGTAATCTTTTCATAGCTAAAGTCGTTCTCAGTAATAATTTTTACCATTTTCGTAATGTATGCGGGATTTGTGCGATTCGCGGGACGACCTACCTCCGGAACTTTGAGCCTGGGATTGCTTCGTGGATTAGCAAAAACTTGAATGCTGTAGGAACAAGTTGGCCGAATACTGAGCTCCGGCGCTTCGGATAAGAATTGATTCTCCGGTAATACGGCGTAGAAACGATTCTTGTCCCAAATTGTATAAAACAGTGTCTCTTCAGGACACGAGTTTGCGTTCGCGTTGCCATGATTCGGCAGTGATGTTATCAGAACGCTGCAAGCATTTATTGTAACTATGAACTAACAGGCAGCGATATTTTAATCGTGAGAAGAGTTTAGTCCTTGAGGCCCCGAATCTTCCACTTCTTCTTTAATCTCAATTAAATTTGTATGGAGAAACGAAACCAGAAAAGCAAAAAAAAAAATGTTGCCTCAAGAATTAAAACCTTATCCTGTACTTTTTTAAACCTGTAAATGAATGAACCCAATAGAAAAAAAATCCGAACCCAAACATTATAGAGCCACAATTACATTAAGGAAATATTAGACAGAAAAAACAATTATTTTCTGTATATAATATTTCTATCTCATATGTGATATGAATATTTATATTCAATTACATTGAACGAAAAACTCGGGAACTCTTTCATCCGAGATCGAAGGGTTAACCAATCGCCTGATACCTGTAGGACGAAGGCTGTTTGCTATTCAACGGGGCCTGCCAGGTGATGTTCAATTTCAAAGGACCGTGCCCTTCGCTCTCCGCAGTGTACGCCGTATCTTCGAAAACCGATGCATTTAAGTTGCGAGGTACACCAGAATTTTTAACGTTCGAACATACCTGGTCGAACGATCCCACAAGCAAGATAATCAAGTGAATCGCGCTTGATTTGCGATAATTGATCCCACTTTCCGCGGACATTTCATTGTAGATATCAACGATTATTTTGCACTCGTATTTTTTGCAATCTAAACGATATAAAAGTTTATCATCGTGTACGTCACTATTATCGTTGGATTTATGTTAATAAAATTATGTTCACTTACAAACACATTATCCGTTCAAATATACTTGTTATTCTATTTAGTGTCTTATAGAAAGAATTTCAACTCTTTTTGTCCATGATTTATGACGATTATTTTTATATCGACATGATTGCTAACTTCGCATTCTGTTCGACCACAACTTAGTAGCCTGACCTGATCGGCTTATACGTTCACCGTGAAGTGTGGAGAACCCATCGTGCTCACGATAACAGACAGATAAGAAGATATTTTTTTTTTTAAGATATATTCCAGACGTGTATAAGTAACATTATATCTATATGTCATATATGCCCTTGAGGGATTATGGAAACGGCTTATCCGCGCATGAAATCTATAGAATATCATGTTATGCAGTGAATTGGAAATCGATATATCAGTATATAAAACTACTAGTATACTAGTATATTAAAAACTGACGTTGATATGTTAAGAAAATAAAATTATCATCGATCTTATTGTCCGTTTTAATAAGAGTACAATCATTCATTGTTTCTGACTGCATATAGTATGGTCATACAGACGTGACGTTATACGAGTAAACGTCATTTCCAGTTTGAAACATACATTTTCGACCGGAAGTGACATCATCGAGGAAAATTCAATTTTCAAACCGCAAGTGACGTTTCCCCTAGGTGCCATCACTTCCGGTCGAGAAATAAGATTTTCTAACCGGATGAGACGTCATCGAGGAGAAAAAAAGAGGTTTCAAACCGGAAGTGACGTGTCCCCCTAGATGACGTCACTTCCGGTCGAAATATGAGATCTACAAACTGGAAGTGACGTTTCTCTTAGATGACGTCATTTCCGGTAACAATGACATTTCCAGACTGGAAATGCAGTTTCCCTAGATGACGTCACTTCAGTCGAAACATGAAATTCGGAACTAGAAGTGATGTTTTTCCCTATGACGTCACACCCCGATCGAACATTTGAGTTTCGAAGTACCAGATCCGCCATGTTAATTATGGCGCCATAATTCGATCAGCTACTTTGAGTTATTTGTTATCAACTTAATACCATGTGAAAATCATTTGACCGTGCCATGAGAGCAAGAGAGATGCCGTTATTGGCGCTTGCAGTGGACTGACAGAGAAAGCACGAGACTGTTTCAGATGCCGTTGTAATAAAAAAACTGTAATCAACTTTTCTCATGGATTCTGGCATATACGGTCAAAAGAAAAGTCTCATCGGAAGCGGATATCATTTCGGCTTCCCATGAGACTTTTCTTTTGACCGTATATGCGAGATCCAGTGAGAAATGTTGATTACAGTTTTTGATACCGACTGAGCCCGGGATGGACGGGGAGGGGGGTGTTTCATATGGTCTTAAGAGCATGGGCAATACCGCGGTCGGTAATATAAACTGTAATTATCGTAAGCCCGGGCTCAGTCGGTATCAAAAACTGTAATCAACTTTTCTCAGGGGTTCTCGTATGTGCGGTCAAAAGATAAAGTCACCTCGAAGGCGGATATCATCTCTTCTTTCGATGAGAATTTTTTTTTGTCGTGAATTCCAAAATGCATGAGAAAAGTTGATTACTGTCTTTATTACCTACCGCGGTATCTGCACATGCTCTTAACGCAATGTGAAACTCTCTCGTGGTGTCTCTCTCACTCCACTGAGAGCGCCGATAACGGTATCTCTCTCGCTCTCGTTCCCCGGTCACGTGGCTTTCACCTCCTCTTAAGAGCATGTGAAACATGTTCTCAGCGTGTCTGTCTCGCCCCACCGAGAGCGCCACTGATGCTATCTCTCTCGCACCTCATAGTGTTTCACATGCTCTTGAAGCGGTGAGGAGCTCTTGCCGCTAGCATGAAAATTCGCCCATGATTTTCCTGCATCCTAGTTACCTTTCGGCGGAAACGACTTTCGGTCGAAGTGCCATAAAAACACACGCGTTGCACACATCGTCTGTTTCGTTCGGTCATCAAACAATAATTACGTGCCACTCACCAGGGAAAACAGCTGTTCCTCGAGTTCACAAACGAAATTCTCGTAACTCTGCGAACAAAGTTCGCGAACACTCCATGCGTATAACCTGCGCTCCGTGCTGCGTAAATTTTCGAACGACTCTCTAAAAGTGTCGTTTGTTGTCGCGTCGTCATCGCGAGCTATCGACCTCACGATACACCAAAAAGTAAGCGTTTGCTGACAACGTAAGCAAATAAAAGTAAAACTAAAGTTTCGTGTCGTTCGTGACGGAAATTACTTTAATAGAAAAGAAAAAAAAAACAGAAAATTACATTGTCGTTTTTCAGTAAAAACAAATGGCCTCGGCCGCAATGTCGCCGACGGAGGACGACGAGCTCACGTTGCCTCGCGCCTCTATCAACAAAATGATCAAAGAGATATTGCCTCAGGTGCGAGTCGCGAACGAGTCCCGGGAGCTCATACTTAACTGCTGCACGGAGTTCATTCACCTTTTGTCGTCCGAGGCCAATGAGATCTGCAATCAGCAGCAGAAGAAGACTATAAACGCCGAGCACATACTGCAGGCTCTGGAAAAATTGGGATTCGGGGATTACAGCGCCGAAGCGGAGGCCGTTCTCAGGGACTGCAAAGCGGTGGCCGCGAAGAGAAGACGCCAGAGCACGAGACTGGAAAATTTGGGAATACCGGAGGAAGAATTGTTGCGACAGCAGCAAGAACTGTTCGCGAAAGCTAGGGAGGAACAGGCGGTTGCGGAGCAACAGCAGTGGCAACAACTTCAGGCGGTCGCTCAGATGGCGTCCATGCAACAAGCGGACAGCGAACAGGAGGATTACAATTAGAATCTCGAATGGAGCGAAAAACGAATTTCCTAAGATTTTTACATCTTGCCCATGAATCGAACTATCACGACGGATAGTTTTTTTTTTTTGTAATCTTTTGGAAAGATTTCAAGATTTCGCGGGCGATTATGCAAGAACTCTAGGATTTCGTACAGGGATATTATTTACGCTTTATACTCCGGAGGAATTAATTCCGTCGCGTTCGCCATGCTAGACAAATATTTGAGCGCGCATTTTCGCGTTTTTCGGACGTATAAAGTTCGAGGACTAAAACACCCATACAGAATGTAGAACTTTTTTTTCGTTTTTTTTTTTTCAAATGTCGGCTACTCATTTTGTCGGGCTCGAAATTAATAACGCTAATCTATGCGACCTTCCCGCGATAGAAGAAGGGTCAATCAACGATATTTAAAGTGAGCGTCAACTTGAGAAATCGGTCTATTGTTATTTTCTTTTTGAATTGTAATTGAAGTGCTGCTCGCGGATGTTAGATTTTTCACGCAAACGGTTGAAAGTCACGCGTTAAAATAATAAGCTCGTATGCTCTTTCGGCTTAAGCGGGAAGATGTGCGTCGATGCTGTTGATAAATTCACCTGAGTAACGTTATTAGCAACGATATTTCAATGGCATCCTGTATGGTACAAGGCGCAGTGCTGTTTCATGGCATGAGCCTTCCGTATTCCAAAGAAAGATGACTTTTCTTTATGGCCTCCATTACTTTGGAGACGTAGTGGTACCTGGAGAACGAGGAGTTGTAATATGATGAGTGATGAATATTATAATAAATAAGAAAAAAAAAAAAAAATCATTTCGAATCTTCTTACGTTACGTCGATTAACTTACCAATTCTTTTCCGTAAGAGCCGTGGGAGTCATCGGATTCCGCGTAACACCGTGAATCTTCGTTCGCAATTCTTCTATCAATTCGTTCCTCGATTTTTCATCCGTCTTCAATTTCTCGTCGACCCACGCGGCTTTCTCGTCTGAAACATAAGAATAATAAAGGTAAGTGGGCGATTTCGATCAGGCAGAAGCGGAGCAGATTTGATTTATGAAATGTTTACCGTCAGACTTTATAGCTGGGATCAGAAATAGATTAAACAGTAATTCGACGGAATTCGAATTCATATGGAGGCCGCTCTGGGTTTGCAATCTCGAGCTAGCGAATGCTTTACTGTAAAAGTCCTGGAAACGAAAACGACCAGTTTAGATAATTATCTAGACTGTCAATCGAATATGCACAGTACGAAGAATTTAAGTTGTTATGTTATTATATGCCTTCATCATTTCCAACGTGCTCGGCATGAAATCGTGCAATTCTGCCTTGTTGTGAAGAAAGAGAATGTGCGGATAATATTCCACGTAGTCTTGATCCATATTCGTCGTCGACGATGGCTTCAACATTTCGGCAGTTTGAAGAAACCTACCGGTGTTATCGAAAACGCATTTGATTAATGACATTAACACAAAAAAAAAGAGCAAAAATGTTTTCAAACTACCTGACCAAATTCGGATCGACGAACCAATCTTGAACGAATATGATAACGTGACAGACCGAGAACAAAAATGCCGCGAACTGCAACGATTGCAATTCCAAATTGCTCTCGATGTTAGCGAAATCTGTTGTGTTTTTCTTTTGATCGAAAGAGGCGGAGTGATCGATAACGGAACCGGAAAGTATCGGCTGTGTGTCAAGATATATGACTCGGTTTTTTGTAACGTAAAAATCAATTCCACCGGTGCAATTTGCACCACTCTCGTGATGCGAGAGACCTTGAGCCGCGAAAATGTCAGCGCTGAAAGAATTTTGTAAAAATTATTTCATTGAAAAATAAAAATAAAAAGTACTTCAACATTTTTTTTTGCAAAAACGAGAAATACCGACGCATAATTCGATGTCAGAAGAGACAGGATTGTAGACTTCCCTACACCCTGGGGACCCAGACATCCAACGACCAGGAAGTCCTGCTGGTCGTACAGGTAGTCCAGTGGATTTTCGCACAGTTGCATATTCTCGTCCATAAATTTCATACAGCTCGTCATCTCGACGCAAGTTGAGATGAGTCTTCGCGCTGCAAAAAATTGCACACGATTAAGGTAATGACCCCGAACATATCGGCGTGACATCAAATTTCATCTTTGGTAGAGCTGAGCAAAGTACCAAAAAAAACTTCCAGTACAAAGTACAAAGTATCACAAAGACTTGAAGTATCAAGTACTTTTGCAATTACGTTCGTAGCGGTACGCGTTATCTAGGCTGCAAAAAAAGGCGGAGTGATTTTCACATCGCTTACGTATTGTGTTACAAACGACTAACTGAAATTTTCGTAATTCCTCATTTTGAGACTATTTTTAATTTATTGTTCACTTTTTCGTTGTCCTAAAAAAAAATATGGATCGAAAAAAATAAAATTATGTACAGAAAACGAAAAGGGTCCATTCTTGTTTTGTTTTCCAGATATATTTTTTTTCAAGAGAAGAAAAACGAAAGCCAGTTTGCTTCTCACTTTCTTTTCATTTGGCGTTTATTAAAATATATTTAAAAAAATAAATTCTCATTAAAATTATAATTATTGAAAAGTTCAGACAGACTATCATATATTAATAGAAACAGAATGTCATGCTACTCAGCGAGTATTCGTAACGCAAGGATATACTCAAATAGTACTTGTACTTGATACTTTAAATGGCAAAAAAAGTACTTGACATACTAAAAAGTACTTTTGTACTTGAAGTACCAAACAAGTGTCCAGTACTTCAAGTACCACCCAACTCTAATCTTTGGCAAGTCAATATCTATGAATGCACAGCTTAAGGAAGAAAAAAATAATTGTTCATTTGCAGAATTATATTCTTTGAGCGAACGTCCCAGAGCACAGTTTGTGCAATACAAAACACATCTGCTTTAACTTGATGAAATTTTGTCTGATGCATTTATCTTTGTGAGATCATTTAAGGTATCGGCCAATTGTTTTTAATTATACGATTATCTAATTTCAAAGAAAAAAATCCAATTTTTCATTATTGTCACTGTTTCTCGAAGGTACATACGTTCCGAAGTTTTGGACGAGACATTGGGCTGACTTTCCGATTCTTTCCTGAAAATGATTGCAATGACAGGCTTAGAAAAAAATTGCAGATTTCCATATGCGGGCTAACGAGTGAGAAATTGCTTTACTTGGTTCCATTGCGCTGGCTCGGCGACACGGCGCGACTCTCACCTTCTCTCGTTTTCAATATAAAAGTTGGTCTGTCCGCTACTTTAATTGATACTCTGGCATCGTTCTCTTTGGACTCCGAATCTTTCAAGTTGGACGAGCCAATTTTTCGTGAACTCATGTTGAAGCTATGTGCATACCTTTTGCCCAACTTTTGACCTCGATCTATCTGTAATAAACAATTGGAATTTCAATAATTGTTCGATGTCGTGCCGCACTGGCGATTCCTCGAATGTTGTCGTCCGACTGACGGCATTGGCGAAGACGCTGACTTAATAAACGAAATTTAATTCAATTACAATAATCGTAAGATACCTATTGTATGTCAATAAACGTGATCATTTGTCAATCGGTTTTTTCGTGAGGTTTGGGGAGGTTATAAAAACACAACTGTTCCAAGGTCTCGCGCGGAACGAACGATTAGCATCCCGACAGCCGAGCCCGCGTGTCGCAGCAGCTGTGGGTATAGAAGAATTCTACTTATCTTACTAAGATAATGGTGTACTAAAAACGTGACACGTTGCAGGCACCAACGGGAGACTGGGATTTAATTTTTCAATGCCTAATCGTGGTGTTGCGTTTTTGAAATCGAATTTTCATCCAGTGTCAATAACTTACCTTCAGTCAGAAAAAAAATTTATTTGCCCTAGCGGGCAGTCGGGAATTAATAACGAAACGCAAAACTCCCGTCTTTTTTTGCCCCAGCAGGCAGTCGGGAATTAGAAAAAAAAAAAAAAATCACCGGTAAGTCCGAAACGGTGTAAATCCATATTTATTGAATTATACAAGCCTTCGTGAAAAATTCTTCGTAACAAATAAATGCTGGAGAAAATGATTTTATAAGCAGGATATCATCCTCGTTGAACGCCCGACAATCATTGATTAAATTGTCACAATAAATATGCCTATATTTGTTAAAAATGTTATCTAAGCCTCGGCAGCTTCTTGTTGCTCGAATTTCGGATATTTTCCCTCGACTTCGCTCCATGTGATTTTACCAAAGGACAGATCTCTCACGACATCGGGAAGTTCGTCCAACTGAAATTTTATTATAAATTATACGATCAATTTCCCGATATTCTTATTCCATCGAAGTTTCATCTACAGTCGCACGCAATACGTACATTAATTCGAACTTGTCCCATGCTGTCGCGTTCTCTGAGAGTCGCGCTGTGCGGAGTCTTCAGCGTGTCGAAATCTATCGTTATACCGAACGGTATCGCGATCTCATCCGTACGGGCGTATCGCCGACCGATACTGCCGGAAGAATCGTCCACTTTGTGCGAGACGTCGACTCTCGTCAAATCTTGAGCTGTGAAAGAACAATTTTTTTCTGTTTAACAATTTTTCTCCTCTGCAAACAGACTCCATTTGTCTCTCAATCATATTGTATAAAATTTATACTTACACAATTTCTTAACGAAAGGAACAAATTCGTTATTGCCGCTCAACGGCAAGACGGAGCATTTCAGCGGAGCAACGACCGGCGGCAAGCTCAGGAAGGTTCTCATCTCATCGCCTTCCCGCTTCTTGAAATTATGCTCGAAAACGGCGTACATAACACGCCCAATGCCGAAGGAAGGCTCGATAACGGACGGTATGATCTCCTCCACGTGAACGGTCTTTTGATAGCGTTTCACGGAAATCATATCTTTCGTTATTTTAACGATCGAGCCATCAGTCAGTGGCAAATCGTAAGAGCCGTCCGTTTCGACTGATTTTTCCAGCGCATCGACGCCGTCTTTTTCTAGGGCATTCAACGCTTCCAGCACAGCTTTGGCCTCCTTTCTGAAGGCTTTTCCAATGACGCTGCGATTAGGCGCCGCCTCGCATACATCGACTACTTTCGGCTCGGCCAAACGTTTTTCCGCTGCTAATCTGACTCCCGTTGCTTTCGTGTGTTGGGTCAAATCGTACGCGGATCTGTCTGCGCAACCCACACACTCGATCCATCCGTAGGAGGTCAGACACTCCGCGTCCCAACAGTCGCAAGCGTAGTGAGCCATCTCGTTGCCCATGTGTTGTCTGAAACGCAACTTTATCGGATCCACTCCGACCTTGAGCAAAAATTGCTGTATCCTCGCCATGAAATAGCCGAGAGTCTCGTTCGCGACGAGACCAGCGGCAACGGCATCTCCGATCTTGACAATTTCCGCGCTCTTGCCGTCCATCTGATTGCACGCCGAGTACAGAAGCAATTGCGTGTCCTTGACGGAGTCGAATTTATCGTGAGACTTGTCCCTCGGGTCGCAAAAATGCTCGATCTCGGCCATTGTGAATTCGCGAACGCGTATCAAGCCCGAACGCGGCGATATCTCGTTTCTGAAAGCATTGCCGATCTGCGCGGCGGCGAACGGCAATTTTTCTTGATTGAATTCCAAGAGACGTTTGAAATTAACGAATATTCCCTGCGCCGTTTCGGGCCTGAGGAAACCTTTTATCAGGCCGGTCGGACCGATTTGCGTTCCGAACATTAAATTGAACTCCATCGGTTCCGAAAGATCGTTGCCGGACGTCGGTGATTTCATGTTAAATTTCGTCAGAACAGCGGCCATCTCGGACTTCGTCATACCGTCGAGCTTTACCACGATGTCGCGACATTCCTCCCGCGTCGCCTCGTCGGTTTTCTTGTCGGCTGAGACTTTTTCCAAGTGAGCTTTTATCAGATGGTCGAGTCTGAAGCATTCGCCGCTCTTGATGTCCTTCACCATCAAATCGGCGAATCTGTCGACGTGCCCCGAGGCTTTCAACACAGGCTCGGGCGTCAATATCGAACAATCGACCTCGAGCATTTGCTCCTCGAGAATGAAGAATTTACGCCACGCGCTTATCAGATTCGCTTTGAAGGCGCATCCCATCGGACCGAAATCGTACTGTCCGGTTATACCGCCGTAAATCGCGAACGATTGGTCGAAGAAAAATCGACGTTTAAGCAGATCCTCCATTCGAGATCGATCGAACGTCGCCGAGTCGGGTATGAAGGATAACTCCTTGTCCTCGAGAAACTTCTTGCGAAGCTTTAACTCCGCGACCGCCTTCTTAACGTCCAATTCCGGAGCTCCATCGGTTTTGAGCTTGCGCACCAGATCACCCTGAGAATTTAAGAAAAAAAAATTGCGTTAAATTTTGTTTGTTATTAATGAGTGAAAATGGCTGGCAAATCAAGGGGAATTGATAAGTTCATTATCAAATTTTTACTAAGTGGCTTATACTGACTATGAGGCAGAATTTAAAAAACTACATATTTTGAATTCTTGATTTTGGAATTTTGGCTTTTACGAAGCCTGATACAGTCTCAGAAAATATAAATGAAATATATGTATCTGTATTTACGTTTTCTATCTGATAAATGTCTCGCTATTATTGTGTAGATTCCTGATCGTGAATTATATTTTACATTTTTTGGGTGAGGAGTAATGAACAATTGGTATATATTATATATGTAATAAATAAACACAAATTCAAATCCATATAAATGTTGATGCAAGTATCCTGTGTGGTTTTGTGTGGTATTTATTGTTAGTGTCTTACAGACCCTCATCCATGAAGATTATTGTAGACTAAGACCTCGCTGTTATGTACAAAAATTCTACTGTTACAAAAAACATATGAATGTAGTCAGAAATTTAATCGGAGTCAGTGTTAGACTAAAATTCTATATATGAGCTATCAAAGAGAGGATAAAAATGATGCAATAATCCAACATTGCTAAATCTTGTGTTCTTCAATATTCGTTCCAAGAAGTCGTCGTTAAGTATTTATATCAAACAAAAGATCAAAACACCCCGAAAATCAAATTTGAACTCATACCCCTGGCATAGATCATTTTCAAAGAATGTACAGATTGTTCAGTTCCATTAACGATGATAAAAACAAAATTGACGTAAGTTAATTATAGTATTTTCTCTGCAAGGCAGCCGAATATTTTGGATCTCAAATCTCAACGAATTCATTATAAATTATCAGAGAAAGTATTTTAAAAAACCCCTAAAAAAATCTGTACTCATACCTCTGGCGTACATCATTTTTGAGAAAAGTATAAAGCGTTCAGTTCCATAAATGACTATAAAAACAAAATTGAGGTACGTTAATTACAGTATTTTCCCCATGTAGCTGCAAAAATGTTTTCGACCACAGGACGTAAATAATTCATTATCAATTATCGGACAAGAGATCAAACACCCCTAAAAAAAAATCTGTACTCGTATCTCTGGGACTGACAATTTTCGAAAAAAGTATAGATCGTTCAGTTCCATAAACGACGATAGAAACAAAATTGACATAAAATTTAAGTGTCGCATTTTCCCTCTGCGGCAGCAGAATATTTTCGATCACGAATTGCAACGAATTCATCATCAATTGTCAGACAAACGAGCATGCTTTGTCGGTCGATTGTTGAGTTAGGTTAAGAGCGAGCTGGGAAAGTGCAACCATATGGCATAATACCTGTTCCTTGACGCTAGCCCGCAAAGGTGCCAAGACTTCCTCGATCTTCGGATCAGTCATGTCCGGTTGAAATTGTAATTTAATTTTTCTGTGTTTCTTCGCGGTACCCCACTGCTCGAAGCCGGATAACCTAGAGGCCAAACCAAAATTTCGCGACCGAATGAAAGTTCCGTACGCTCCAGCGTGGGAGTGAATGTACTTCCGTGACACTACTGTGCAACCGACACGAATGCTGCACAGGAGAAAACGCATTCGCGAGATTTCAACACGCGAATGCTTGCCGGCCACGAGAGTACGTACAAAACTGACAGAAATCGTGTGCATTCCTGTGGGGAATAAAGAAGGTGGGGAGAACGGTTTTTTTGTTCCATGCGGTCATTTCATTGTTTGCATCTCGAGCGGCAAATTCGAATGGAATCATATGGCAAAATAATCTCCTTACGATTAATGATAGCTTCGATGAAGAAGGTTCAATGATGCATAACACGGCAATTTTCAAAATCTTGAGTTGGGAAGTCCCGTTTAATTACAGCCCTATGGTCTTGACATTCAGTGACAATTTCTTACACTAAGCATGTACATGCACAGTTGTTGTTTTCTTTTTCTTTTATTATTTTTTTTCTTCCTTATAATTTCGCGGTGCAAAATGACTTGGTCGTTTTGCGTGTGTGGGATCGTAAAGTAGGAAGTGGGGATTTAAACAAGACTTAGAAACAAGAATATATATGAGCTTTGATTTCTCTGTATAACAATAATGATAAAAAAAAACGATTATCGTCGATGTAAACAATATTACATTATAAATGATACTCTCCGACGTAAGAAGCCTTTCAATTATCGTTAATGTACCGTAATAAATAAAGTATGAAATGTAAATAATGAGTATTTACAAATATGTAAATGGCAAAAAAAAGCTATAACAGAGACAAAGTAAATTCATATATCAATCGATAATATATGTACTATACGCCTGGCTGAGGAGTTTTTTTGCTAAATCGTTAATCTTTCAAAGACGTCTCTTTTTAAAACGCTGCGATCATTACCTAATTATCTGTACACTTAGAATCTATAGAACGCTGTTTTTCTTTCTTTCTTTTCGTTTCTTTTTTCACAACAAATTATATGCTGGAGTTTCGAGACATCTGTCTTGTATCCTCGCGTGATTCACGAAACGATCAGCAAAGCCTGGGCCAGGAACGCACAATAATAGCATATATATATCCAGCGTGAATGTTTTCTTTTCTTCTTTTTTTTTCTGCGCTATATAATAATTCATCTATAATATTGTTAGGGAGCGCCAGGATGACATTTGCAGCTCTGCATTAGAATTTCGAAAAATTTATCAAACATCTCGGGTCCGTGCCTCTTACAAATTTTCGAACATTCAAAGCGGTAAATAATAATTTTTTTTTTAACAAAATAAAAAAGAAAAAAACATTATCAAATCGATTATAATGGATAAACATTACGTACAACATCATGCGATCTCGTAATTGGAGATGTAAAGAATATATATAAATATTTAAATCTTTCATCCAAAACTTGCGTCGAAATAATCGTATATATGCAACGATTCGAGATGTGGGGGAGGGATAGCGCGAGACTATGACGAAATATCACAGTACTGATCATGAAGAACCGCAACCGCGCATCGAAGCACTCCCCATTTCGTTATCTACGTCCCAAGATAGTTATTTAATTGTAGGACATCCCTAGTTAACAACAATCCTACGTGCTACTGTAAGATTATCTATTTTTTTTTTAATTGTGGTTTTTTTAAAAAGAAATCGCAACGTTTAGTAGTAATACGTAGTCATATACAACTTGCTAAGGATGCTGTAAACTGTGTACTGGCTGCTAAATGTCTCGAGTGAATACTGTACGTATAATGCATGTAAAAAGTCGATAACACTTTTATAATTAATCTTATCTCGGTTTGATGTGATTTAATTGCGCTGATACGGCGAACGAAAAAATAATCGATGAAGCATTACGAACGGCGATGATGCAACTGTTCGAGCATATCTTATACAAGAAATAAGATATAAATATAAGAAATTGCTGAATTCCGAGACAAAAAAACCTCTCCAGTGTGTTTTCGATTTTCAATCTTTTTTTTATATCATGAATTTTAGATTGGTTGCTATAGTAAAAATTCAGATGCTTCTCATTAAACGCGTTTCTTATTTCTTGTATTATGTCGCAGGCTTGATTAGAATATAAAGAAATTCCACATAAAAACTCGTAGGATTTTCGTCGGTTTGATCAATAAATTAAATGAATACGGATGGCAGTACGAGGACCATTGCAACTAATCTGAGGTTTTAATCGACATTGATCTTCGCTGGCTCTTTTTTTTTCTTTCTTTTCAATGAAAATCCACTGCGGCTATGCGAGTACCAAGCGATCGATTTGAAAATTTCCATCCTTTTTTCTTCCAGTATAAAATCATTGTATTCTGCACAATTTTCTGGATAATTTCATTGAAAGAAAATGTTGCCCTTTTGCGTTCTGTTTACTGCATGTATCATGGAAATGATCGCTCGTTTGCAGGATTCCATTATTTTCGACAGTTGAATAGTCAGTCATCGGATCCGTCGAATGTACGTTGTAACATGTAAAATCACGCACTAAGCTTATTTCTGTCCCCGCTCGTTGTCGTACCAAAAACTCAACGAAACAATCCCACTGAAGATCATTTTCTCAAAAAGTTGTGATCACTTCGATAATAAATGCAATAAATCGCCACTTGTCGACTATGTTGCCAATCCTCTTATAAAAATCAAAACCATGAGAACATAAGCAGATCCACCAAAAACAATATCGCGTTACAACATTTCACCTGATATCTATCATAAACGTATAAAAAATTTATATTCTCGTAATGTCTTGTGCTGGATGTAACTGTAAAATTCATAGCGTTCGTTACTTTAATTAAAAAAAGGGACACATTATATCAGGCCGTCGATCCGTTCGGTTACTCCTCGCCCGATTCGATCTCACACTATTGTTGTTTTTTTGTTTGTTTTTTATCCTTACTATTTTATGTCTATGAAATTTTCGATCGCTCGTTATACGGAAGGAAGCAAGGGGGCGACGAAACTCAAGCATATAAAAAAAAAAGATCACAAAACGCACTGAGAGACTTAGGATTCGATGATGATAAGATTGGATTATTTACGAAACCTTCCTTCGGTGAAGTGCATCCTCGTTTTTTTTCATTTCTTTTTTCCTTCGTTTAAATACTAAATTGTATATAGTCAAGACGTACGCACATTGAAACGCCACGATATCTGCCGCGTTAGTTTGCTATCAAACCATCTCGACGCATTGCACAGTCCAGGATTATCGGCGAGCTCTGTAAATTCTCGCGGACGCGATTTATCACGCGCCCATGGATTAAATTCCATTTTAAACAGTCTCACGACACGCAACTCGTGACTATAATCATTTACAACGACTTGTGGTCTTAGAATCTTTCAGTCTATCGAGTCATCCAACGTGACTCTTCGCGACTTACGAGACAACAATGCTTTATCTAATATCCGTAAACAATCGTTCGGCGATCGTCGGATGTTTGTGTGTATTTTACTGAGCCGGAGGCTGCGGCTCGCCCGGCATGTTTGGATTTGTGTACGGTGGCAGAAACGAGTAGTTCGGATAGGGTGGCGGCGGCGGATGGGGAAATGGTGGATAGTAGTTCGTCGGATGAGTCGACGGCGGTGCGTAACCCCGGTGCATGTAAGGATCCGCTGCCGGAGGTGGCCCGTGGAACGCTGAGTACATACGGGCGTAGTCCGTGTTGTAAGTCGGTCCGCCGTAAGCCGCATAACCAGGGGCTCCTGTTAGTCAGATTCGAAAATCTTAATGATTCGTTCATATGCCGGGG
Source organism: Ichneumon xanthorius (assembly GCA_917499995.1). Classification (NCBI taxonomy): domain Eukaryota; kingdom Metazoa; phylum Arthropoda; class Insecta; order Hymenoptera; family Ichneumonidae; genus Ichneumon; species Ichneumon xanthorius. Next base: position 8,416,373 of record OU824205.1, on the reverse strand, counting down.
CTAAGCTTTTTCGCGTTCTGCAATCGATAATCGAATTGTTTTGTCAATTATCCGACGGAACAATTCAATTATAATCACAATCAGAGATGGGCTGTTGGAATGATTGTTTTTTTTTTTTTTTTTTTTTTTTTGTGAACGTCATTGCGACGACAAAGCTCTCGCTTTTATAGTTCTTTAGATGTTTTTTGTTTTCTGTTACTTATGGCATTTATTTACAGATCGGATATACGTTTTAACATCAAATGATTTATCATGTTTAAGCGTTATGTTATACTGTAGTTGTATTTATTTCTCTTCTTTATGCAAAATACTGAAACTCACCACTCGGTGGATAAGCCGCGGAGGAGCCTGGAGCCGGTGGATAGTGTTGCGAGTACGGATCGTAAGGTGTCGGTGGATAGGGTCCTGGATATCGACTGCTAGCCGGATGAGTAAATGCGGTCGGTACGTGAGGATCGTCCCTGCTCGGATTCGTCGTCGTCGAGAGCGTCGAACCTGGGGTTTCGGTTGCTTTCGGTTCATTGGGTTCGATCGGGGTTTTGGAAACGGCGCTCGGGCTCTGGGAATACGCAGTCGGCGCGCTTATCATCGTTCGATCCTCCGACGGTTTAGCCGCGTCTGTCTGGGGCTTTGCCGGGTCCGCGGTCAGCCGAGGATTCGTCGGATGCGGCGTCACCCCGGGGAAGTAAGTTCCGTACGGACCGGGCAACGATCTTGATCGCGGATCCGCGTAATCGTAGTACCTCGGATACTGTGCGTAAGGATAGCCTTGAGCGAGCCCGTGCGGATCGCCCTGAGGAAGATCCTGAGCTCGGGTCTCTCGCTCCTTCGCCGAAACCACATTGGCACCGGCTGGCAGAGGCACCACAGCGGGATTGGGCAGTTCCCCGATATTTTTCGTCATTTCCGTTGTCCGATGAGCTTGCGGTTGCAGCGGCTGCGGTTGATGCAGCTGGGACTGCGGCGGCTGGGGAATCTGCATCGGCGGAACCTGCGGCGGTGGACCCAATTTCGTCGAGCTCACCGGCGAGGGTTCCTCGATGATAATCTCGTCGCTGTGACCGTCGCGCTTATCCCCTTGACCCACGAAGCTTTGACCGTAATTCATTAATTGTTCAGACGACTTTGGCAGTTCCGTGCCATCCGTTTGCGAGCCGTGGTTCTCCAGTTTCGAAGCAATGTCCGTTATCACCTCGTGCTGACTCTGAACCCCCTGACCGGACGATATGTGGTGATCGGTGCCGTAGACCTGGGACTTATCGTCGGTATGCTTCTGCAGCGAATTATCACCGTCATTATTCGAATCACGATTAGAGTTTGATGGACTGTACTCGGGATTGGAACTTGCCTCGGCAACAACGTCCTCCAATCGAACCTCCTCGACGCGCTGATCCGTTCTCAATTGGCTGTCCGACGAGTTGGAATTTTCGCCCACCGAAGAATGATCGAGCTGATCTTGCTTGGCTTTGGAGACGCGCTGCAACGATACTTGAGTCGTCAAACTACTGACTTGGCTGACCTGGGGCTTCGCTGCGCCCGTTGCCACGGGCTTTCCACGCTTGGCGGGCTCCTTCTCGCCGAACGGACGATAACCCGGACCGCTGCCTGGCCTCGACAACGGACGTGTACCACCCGGCGATGTCACCGATGTCGTCTTCGGTATTATCGATATCGCCGAATTGTTTCGCAGAGGAAAACTCACTTCGGGCTTTACGGTCCTTGGCGTCACCGAAGATACTCCTAAAAATTTAGTCCACGCGTGTCAATACAAGGTAAATTATATATTAGTCGCTTTTTAGGTCGTTATTGGATATCGTGAAGATAGATTTTTTTTAGTCATAATAGCTCGCAGTCTAATCGAAAAATTATATTTTTCAACTATCTACCTCAATGGCGATTTGGATACCAATACCTCGTCAAAGTGGCTGTATCTTCAAAGTGGCTCGATGAAACATTACGAAATTTGAATGAAATTCTCAAAGAGTTAATACGGCCGTTAAAAAAAAATTGTTCACATTTATCGCAACCTTTTTTCAAAGTTAATGTCCCATTTTTCACGACCTCCACAAATGCTATGCAATCTACTTAATAATACAATACAATATACGACCACTAGACACTCTCATGGACACCTCACATAAAACTCATGAACACTCAAGGACCCCAATATTTCGAGAGTTTGAATGTCGTTGAGTGTCGATGAGAGTGCTCTTAAAAATACATCACTACTGGTTTTGCAATCTCATTTTTCGACGGGAAGTGACGTTATAGTGGGAATACATTACTCGCGGCTTGAAAATCTCATTTTCGACCGGCAGTGACATATTTTCGGTATGACCTCACTTCCAGTCGAAAAATTAGATTGTCAAAACGGAATTCACGTATCTCCCTTAATTCTTCAGAAGTCTAAATTTCCGGTTTCCAAATTCCATTGTTGAGAGCGCGAAGCGCCTGAGCCACAGCAACGAGCTAGTGAACATAATACAGTCCGAAATTCGTCGTGTATAAAAGTGTATAATATAACACAATTCACCTTTTTTTGGCTCTTCGTCTCGTTTCTGCTGATTCAACTTCAGAGCCGTCCGTATAGCGATAATTTTTCCCGACTCTAGTTGCATGTAAATGCCCTTCGGACTCTTGAGCACCATGACCCTTTGACCAGCCTTCAGTACTATGCTTCCTTTGTCCGGCGAATTCGTCGGTATAACGACGTCCAACGGTAGCGTCATTTCTTGTGCGCTCATGCCCTGTCGTTGCCACACTTCAGCGGGAATCCATCGGCTTCCAACTACACCGCGATTGCCCAAATTCTCGGCACCTCGTTGCTGCATCGGCCGAACCGATGCCACAGGCTTCTGCGTCGTTCCAGGATCGCCACCACGTATCGCTCTGATCTGTAGTCCGCCTGCTGGAAAACCGGAAACAGGGTTAATCAGCAAATTTTTCCCATCAGTATTTTACATCACATAGATATTATAAGAAAAACAAATTCTATCGATCGAGGCACTTAAAAAAAAACTATCACATTTTTGAATAGCAATTATAATAATTATCTTAAAAAATATTCCTTGATAATGCCATTAGAACAATAAAATTGTGGGAAAAAAAGCCTGTCGATATCCATAATTGATCTACGATCGATCCCTACCTCGGGTCGCTGTGTTTCCTGGCACATAGCTGTAACTAGGCCTCGAGCAATTAGCTGCCATTTTTTCGAGCTCGTAACCGCGTCTGGCGAGTCGTTTCTCGGCTTGGCTGAGTTTCTTGTCTTTCCGATCGACGAGGAGGCTCTCGTGATGAAAAGGTTGTTTGGTGAGTAACGACGAGTGACGTTCCAAAACGCAATGCATCACTTCATCGGTGTAGCTGTCCTTCGACTGTGAGAAATCCTGCACCTGGCTGTCCTCCTCCCAGTCCCAGGAGAGCGTCGTCGCCTCTTTGAGCGAGAGATGAGCGTCGGGGTTGCACTGATCGACCACACGATCGGCCATTCCCTGTTTGCTTATTTGACGATCGTAGATCTTTCTCTCCAAGCAATTGTCGGTAACGAGACGATAAACGAAGCAAGGTTTTGACTGTCCGTATCTGTACACGCGACAGACAGCCTGCGTGTCGTGACAAGGATTCCACGAAGCGTCGAAAACTATAGCCCGATTAGCCCCTACGAGATTAATTCCTAACGAACCGGCGCGCGTCGACACTAAGAAGAGATGTATCTTTGGATTACAATTGAACTCGTTTATCAATTTTTCCCTCTCCAACGCGCTCGTACTACCGTCTAATCTATAATAATTTATATTCTTCACCCATGATTCCGTCTGTCCGTCCGTATGTTTTAAATTGTTTCTAGCTAGAAAATCCTCAATGAGATTCAACGTGAATAGAGACTGAGAAAACGCGAGTACCCGATCACCGAGGCGAACCGCCTCCTCGAGTATGCAAAAGAACAGCGTCATTTTGGCTGATGCGTCGATAAGACCCGGAACGTATCCTTTCATCAGTTCGGTCGCCTGAATCACATAAAATAAATGTATTATTTTTTCGTGTTACGCTTAAGAGATTAATATAGACGAAACTTTATGCTGAAAAAATTTAACTTTGGCATGTTTTTATTACCCATAACTTTCAAGGTTTTTTTATTTAGTATTTACGAATTTTTTTAAACCTCTCGAAAAAAAATCTTCAACTTTTACAAACCAAAGTAAAAATTTTTCACTGTGAAGGTCGACAACAAATATAAATATACATACCCAATCGTAGGGAATTCCGGGTTCTTCCTTCATTCCCGGCGAGCACTTTGAGTCCTTTTCCTCGTCTTTGGCCAAAATCTCATCGTCCGATTTGTCCTCCTTGTCTTTCTCCATCACGTCCTCCTTCTCCTTGTCGTCGTCCTTCATCGGATCGACCTGGCCCATTCGAGTATTAGTTCCCGCACAGCCACCCACGCTCTGCAGCGGCCTGGGCACGTTTGCGCACTGTGCCTCGTTTCCACCGTTGTACCCGCCGGTTCCTGTCGAAGCGTTGTTCTGCGCCAGCGTTTGACTCTGCACGCCGACATTCGTCGTCGCCTCCTTTCCGCTCTTCTCGTAAGCCCCTTGACCGGGTCTCGGCATAACGGCACCCTGCGGATTCTTCCCATCGTCGGAATTTTGACCACCGCCGTAACCATCGTAAGTCCCCGCGTTTCCATAATTTTGTCCCTGATAGTAATTGTTCTGATAGCGATTGGCGCTCGGCTCGCGGAAGTACGGATCGTTGCACTGTTCCTGCCGTCCCTGCTGCGGATAATTCCGCTGCCAATAAGGATCCTCCGATCCCTTGTTGAACTGCCGGACTTGATTCTGATTGCCGCCCTCCGCCGCGTAATTTGGCATCGAGTTCTGCGTCTGACTTCCGCCGTGCTGATTGCCCATGTAGCTCGCGTTCGAATTCGGCGTTGGATTTCGTCCCTGACGATCGACCGTGTACTCGTGCTGCGAACCGGAAGTCCCGGAGTAATTCTGCGCCCGAGCCTCTCCACGCGGATACAACTGATCACCAGCATTGATCCCGGAGCCCTGACTCTGCTGACTCGTCGTGTAACCGCTCTGCGTCATTCCTGCTTGACCCTGCTGCGCCGAGCCGTATCTGTGCGATTGTCCCTGCGAGCCCGGCACGGCCACTTGCTGCTGATTCGTCGCGTAATTCGCACCCGAAGAACCTTGATTCTGCTGATTCGCCGGGTAAGACGCGTTCTGCTGCGCCGCCGGTGGACCAAGATGATTTCCAGGATATCCGTGGATCGCACCCTGCGTCGGAGGCGTCGGGCCTTGACGATCCGCCGAGTATCCGTGAGTCTGCGGCTGCGGCAGCGAACCACCCGACGACTGTGTCGGATACGGTGATTGGCTCTGCCCAGCACTGTTCTGACCAGCAGGCCCGCCCGGATATCCGCGCATCTGACCCTGACCGACCGGAGCTTGACCCGGCGCGTTCGGAATATAACCCTGCGGATGATTCTGCCCTATGGAATTGGGCGTCTGCTGATTCGCCGGATAACCGTGAGCCCCAGTCTGCGAGGGTGCACTCGCGTTCGTCTGATTCGTCTGATAACCGTGCGGCATATTTTGCGTCTGCTGGGCCGGATAATTGTGGCCCTGCATCAACGGATTTTGGCTCTGATTGGGCGAAAAGCCACGGCTCGAACCGCCGCTGCCCGAAGACGGTGGATTCTGCGACTGATTGGCCATGTAGTTGCTCGGTTGCGTTTGACTGTTGGAATTTTGGTTCTGCTGACTCTGCTGATAGCCCAGAGACGGATTCTGCATAGAGGGATGACTTTCGGAGCGCGGGTACATCTGATTGGTCCCGTCGGCTGCGGGAGGATAATTTTGCGTCTGATTCGCGCCGTAAGTCGCGTAGTCGTTCATCGGCACGTTTCCGGCCTGCTGGGGCATCGACGACGGCGATGGAAACGTCGAAGTCTGGGGTGGCCCTGTCTGGGGATAATTGCTCGAGCCTTGATTGATGTTCGGCGGATAATTTCGTCCCTGCTCCGGAAAGCCGTAGGGTCGAGGAAACATTCCCGGAGCTTCGTAGCTACCATTTGCGTTCTCCGGTCGGAAATCAGAGTTTGAGGGCGGTGATGTAAATCGCGGGTTGCCGGATTGATCGTTGTTGCCTATGTAACCTTGCTGCTGTTGCTGGTTTCGATTGTAATTTTGCGGTGTATTGTAGCCCGGTGTTGTTTGAGGGTAAGACTGGAAGGGCTGCGACTGATTTCCATACCGAGGTTGACCTTGGTTGTTGTAGAATTCATTGTACTCTCCCTGCGAGCCTTCGTTTCGGTAGTAATTGTTTTGCTCGTTGGGTCTGTAATTCTGATAGCCCTGAGGATAATTTCCCTGCTGCGGTTGCTGCTGCTGCTGCTGCTGTTGCTGTTGTTGCTGTTGTTGTTGTTGCTGTTGTTGTTGTTGTTGCTGTTGCTGGTGCTGCTGGCTTGGATTCTGATAATTAGCGTTGTTCATTTGCGGCGGAAAATTTCCAAACTGGCCCGTTTTCGTTGAATTGTCGCCCTCGACATTGTCGTTGCTCGACGATGATGACGAATTCGGTGGTACGCTCGCCGCTGGCTTGTTCTTGTTGAGAGTGGCGTTAACTTTTTTGCCCTTCTTCGGTTCTCCCTTGGCCTGACGAGCTTTGGTCCGCTTGGCTCCCGGCGCTGGTTTCTCGCCTATCGTCTCCTCGAGATCCAAATCGTCCTCCTCGTTGGCCTGTCTCTTGCGAAGAAAGTGATACAGTATGTCGGGATGATTCCAGATTTTGCAGCAAACGGCGAAAGCTTTGAGGGGATTCGGCACGGCTCGTGTCTTGACCACTTGATTCATGAATACGTCGTAGAGCTTACGCTGATGGGGCGTCATTCTCACGAGGAGTATGTACTCCTCCTTTCGCGGCAGAGAAACCTGAAGCACCGAGTGGGATCGTCGCTGGACGAAACCTTCGAGGAGAGCGTGGAGGACGTGAGCGCGGTAACGCATCAGCCTTATGTCCTGAGGCGTCGAATCTATGCACTGACCGTTCTGTATGGGTCGCTCGAACATGTTGCAAAATTCGCTCTTCGTTCCCAAATAATTAGGTCGAACGAAATCGACCATGCACCAATATTCGAGTAAGTTATTCTGCAACGGATATCCGGTTAAGACGATTCTCCGTTTGGTGCGCATCTGCTTGAGCGCCATGCTTATGCTGGCGTGAGAATTTTTAATGCGATGTCCCTCGTCGCAGATTACCAAATCGGGTCCGGGACTGACGAGAGCTCCGTGCATCTCGTCGAGCAAACCCTTGTTCTTGTCTTCCTCCTCGACGTCGACGGTGTCCTTGAACGGCTGATTGCGCTTTCGTTTCGGTTTGTTGGATTTCTTCAACGACAGTTGCCTGTACAATTCGTAACCAATCAACAGTACACCGCCGTTCTTCTGCCAATCGAGGATGACTCTTCCTCGGGCTGCCATAGTTTTGTGCGAATCGTTCAGTATGTGCAGCCTGAAGTGTCGAGGTCTCAGCTCCAATCCTATCGGAGCGTCGACGCAGAAGGGCGTCTCAATTTTTTCCGCGGTCTTCTTCTCCTCGGTCGTTTCGTCCTTCGTCGACGAGGTTCCTTCCTCCTTCTTCGTTACATCGCTGGGCTCGATCTTTATGTTGATGTCGCTGTTCTGCGGTGTCGCGACGTTCTCCTTTTTCACCTCGTGCTCCATCGGCTGCATTGTCGGGGTTGGATAATTGCCGTATGTTTGGGAGAGATTCTCGTAGCCCGGATACATCGACGCCGGTGCGTGGCTGTTGTTCATGCCAGGATACATTTGCCCACCGTTGTTGCGAGCATCGAGTTCCGGAAATATTTGACCGTGAGCCGGACGAGTGGCGTCCATGCCTGGATACATTCCACCCGCCGAGGCTTGATTATTAATTCCGTAATTGGTTCCCGGAGCCAGAGGTCTGTTTCCCATCGGCTGACAGTGAACGTCGGTTTTCATCGGATCGTAAGCACCGACGGGCGTCGTGCCCGTTCCGTACATCGTATTGTGCGGCATCCCACCGTGATAATTTTGATGCATTTGCATACTTTGATCTACGCCAGTTTTGCTCATCATCCCATCTTGACCGTATTGCTGCATCATACCGTGATCGTCGTAAGGCTGATGACCGTATGGATTGTTGTCGTTCATCATATGAGGCTGTTGCTGTTGGTGGTGGTGTTGCTGCTGCTGCTGCTGTTGTTGTTGTTGTTGTTGCTGCTGCTGCTGCTGCTGCTGAGCACCCTCATGCCCGAGACGATGGGCTGACTCCGTGCTTATAGGCCTCGACATGTTCGACATGTCGCTCTGACTTCCAACCTCGTCTTTGATCTCCTGCTTAGAGTCCGCGCTGGATTCCGTTTTCATGCTGTTGCCACCGAGATTCTTCTGATCGTTGCCGTCCAAATTTGGATCCTCGTAAGGCAACCACATGTTGAATTCGGCGAGCCAATTTTGCAGCGTGTTTATCGGCATTATGCACAGTACAGTTTTCGCTGTTGTACAACGAAAAAATATATCGCAGAAACTTGCGACTTGCAGCGTCTTGCCGAGGCCCATACTGTGCGCGAGTATACAACCGAAACCCGAACTGTTTTTGTACCTCTCGATACTCTCGACGATATTGTCGAAGAGAAATCTTATGCCGCCGATCTGATGAGGTTTTATTATACGAGCGACCTGCGGCGCGAGATAGACGTCCGGCTCCGTCTCAGGATGACCGACGTTTATCAGTACCCTGCCGTGCTCGTCCGGTAGATTGTAACGATCGTTCGTGTGCATACCCGAATTCGATGGATCGTCCTCGTTGTCGGTCTCCTCCCCGCCGCTGGGATCGCTAAGTACTATACAATCGTCGTCGGAACTTTCGCTCGAGCTCGATATCGTAACGACGTCTTTGCCCTTAGCCGGCTTTTGTGATTTCGGAGCACCGGATACTTTGCGCATTGTGTGCAATTGCTTCTCGTGAAGGGCTTCCTCACCCTCGATGTCCGACATGTCCGAGTCGGAGAAGTACTCGGTTCTGTCGAGGGGCTCTTTTTTCGGTACCACCGGTGAGATACTCACCGACGGCGTCATCATTCGTATTCTTTGCTGCAGCGTGTTCTGGCTCGTCGAGCGATTCGGTACGCGCGATATCGATGTCTGAACTCCCGGCTGAGCGGCGCCGCGTCCCTTCTGCCATCGCATACCCTCCAACGGCCTGCGCGGCATCTGACCAGCCTGGGCTCCGGTGCTCGTCTGCGAGCCGACGCCCGAACTCGAGTTTACCTTCAGCATGACGCTGCTCGGCAAACGCAGCTGGGACGACGTGGACGACGTCGACGTCGACTCGGATATGGTCGTATCACCCTGATTCTGCTTACCCTGGAGAAGACTTATGACGCGCGTCTGGGTCTTGTTGTTCTGTCGATTTATCGCTATCTGACGCTGCACCTCGCGTATTATTCTCTGCTGTTCCTGTACACGACGAAGACGCTCCATCTCCTGCCTCTGTGCCGACAACGTCGCCTCGTCCAACTGCGTCTCGTCCATCACCTCCCGAATGTTTCGCCTCATGTTCGCCAATTTCTTTTCCGCCTTGGTCTCGCACTCCGAGGCCGAATCCTCGTTACCGTCGTCCTTCTTTTGCTTCTTCTTCGTCGACTCCGGATTCTCAGGATCGACGCGCCTCTTGTGACCGTCCACGTCCTCCTCGCCTCCCGACATACTCTCGGATTTGTCATTGTCGATGCTCTCGTTGTCGTCGTCCTTCAACGGCTGCCCCAGGAGGTCCGCCTCCGTGACCTCTTGACCTTCGATCGGAGCTCCTTTATTTGTCATAAAAAATGAAGTTATTTTTTTAATATGCGATCGTAATAAATTATCGATATATGAATATATATTGGGGTAAATAGATATTTATTGCGATAAATAAATATTTATTAGGATAAATAAATATTTATTAGGATAAATAAATATTTATTAGGATAAATAAATATTTATTAGGATAAATAAATATTTATTAGGATAAATAAATATTTATTAGGATAAATAAATATTTATTAGGATAAATAAATATTTATTAGGATAAATAAATATTTATTAGGATAAATAAATATTTATTAGGATAAATAAATATTTATTAGGATAAATAAATATTTATTAGGATAAATAAATATTTATTAGGATAAATAAATATTTATTAGGATAAATAAATATTTATTAGAATAAATAAATATTTATTAGAATAAATAAATATTTATTAGAATAAATAAATATTTATTAGAATAAATAAATATTTATTAGAATAAATAAATATTTATTAGAATAAATGAATATTTATTAGAATAAATAAATATTTATTAGGATAAATAGATATTTATTAGGATAAATAGATATTTATTAGGATAAATAGATATTGATTGCGATAAATAAATATTTAATGGGATAGATGAATATTGTCTATTTTGGACTAACTTCTCGGTGGATTACATGCCGAAAAATGACTTTCGATAGGTAGAGGATATACGAACCTTCTAGGGGCAGAGTGTCCAAAATATTAACGGGTTCAACATCGTCTTCCGGCGACGAGGACTCCGATTGTTGCCTCTCGGATTCCATTCTAACGCCGATCTGTGTGTCTATCGTTTCGTCGAGATCCATATCGTCACCCGATCCTTCGGAGCGTACCTCTTCAATTTCATCCGGTTGTGAAGTATCGTTTTTCTTCTCGCGCTCGCCGTCCGCCGATTCACCGCTCGACAAATCCGAGCTATCATCGTTTACGGTTTGGGAAGGTAGATCGTTGATCGCGGTGTCGGGAGGTAAGTCACCCTGATCGACTCCTTGATCCGACGATCTAGGACTTCCCCGGGGTGTTACCCGTTCAATGGTGACGTCGCCGATTCGTGTTAGGAAGCTATCCAAACTGTTTGACATGTTTCGCAAGCGACCATACACTTATGGCTGTTCCCTAATTCGCACCATAACACGCAATGTTTATTCTTTTTCTATTCCGTTTTAATTACGCAGTTAAACTACTTCTATTTTTTTCTTTCTTCTTTGCGATTTTCACATCGTTGCTTTCGGGCTATCGATCTTCAATCCAAGCGAGTGCTGTTTCTGTGAAATAAAAACACTTACGGTTAAATATCGTTTGCTGAATTAAGTACTCCAAATAGCATGATAATAACTGAGAACCGGAAGTGGGCAAGCTCGCATAAGCGAGTGAACTACCGGTGCGTGTTTACGACGCTTTTCACTCGGTAATAGCGATACATATATATGTATTTCAATATGCAATATGCAATATGTAATAACAAAATACGAGATACACCTGCAAATAAGAAATGAAAATCACAATCTAAAAATTTAACTGGGTTACTGCTCAATGTCCAAGGAATTAACTGAGTTACTGCTCAAACCAAGGAAGAAAAATTGAAAGGCATTGTATTGACACCAAATTTCGAATAATAAAATATTATAAGAAAAGACGACAATGAAACTAAGTATTTAATTTTTGGCTACCACTTTCGAATAGAACAGATAGATTGCAAGAATATTTTTTATACCCTAAGGGGGTTTACAATCAAATATAAAAAAGAGGCGCCTAGTCGCATGCATGCTTATGCCAGTGGTTAAATTAATTCAAGCATTGAAAGTTTAAGTGTTTTTAACTTTCATAATTCGTTATTCGGGTACTCCAATATTTACAATTTATAATATACCAATTCTAAAGGAGAAATCCGTCAAAGTAATAAATTATGAAAAATAATGCATGAACTCTTTCACAAAACAATAACACACGCATCTATGTCCAATGTTAAGCTCTCTTCAAAACAAACATTTCTTGCTCATTGTTTTTGCATTTCAATCAAAATCATTTGGGAACTAACTTCAAGCGGCAAAAGTTCCAGTCATTTAAGCACCATTCTCTATGTAATTTAACATTACGCAAGAATTTTCCTAGTATGCTTAGATCAAGAAATAATAACACTGTGTGAAATTTGTATCTCGATAAAGAAGGTATATTCATATTCCCATTGATATCCTCATGAGACTAACTTTCATCAAGTTATAACGGCTGTGTTTTGCATTGTACAAACTTCGCTCAATAAAGTTCACTCGGAGAACAAAATTGTACAAGTAAATAATTTTTTTCTCCCTAAAGCCTGTGCATCGACAGAGACTCGTCAAAGATCAAATTTGATGTCATTTAAATAAATAAATATTTGCAGTTATGTCAAAACATTGTTAAAAACACTTGTATGTGCCAGTGACAATTGGACGTGCATCGTATACGCTCGTCTCATATAACTGCGTAGCGACAAGCCTCGAGTTCCATGAAAAAGAAAATTCAAAGCATGACAGTTTGCCCGCATCGCCAAGTGAACGAAGCAGGAAATATCTAGTGGCTTTGCCCGACCACAGCCGTGCCGCAAGGATGCACAGACAACAATAGTTCTGCGTATCAACCAATGCATTGAACATTCTGCGTGTTTAACAAAATTTCTATAGAATATGATCGCCGATACAGCAAACTGACGAGGAGAACAATTATTCATTAATTCTCCTAGACTAGAAAGATGGATTACAGTCTCTCGAGAAGTATCAGAGAAATTCGACCCGCAGACGAGATCCGAGTGTACAAACAAGCGAGTTAAAGTTTTCAATCTTCGAAGTTCGATATCGTTAACGGTACGATGAAAAAAACAAGTTGGGTCCAGTGCTCGAGGATAATCGTGTGGATAACATTATGCGAGGAATAGAGCCAGCAGGGTGGGAGCTGTCAAACGGGGAAGGGTAAAGAAAGCAGGTCCGAATGTTTGTTGTTTACGGATCTGGTCGCACACGAGGATTGACCAAGGGACGACATACCTTTCGTCCGACAACGGGCTCGTCCGTTAGGGCACGAACGTTCGCGCACTAAGTAAGATTCCGGCACGTTAATTAGTCGTTAATTGGGAATAAAAAATAATGACACACACACTCGATGGACGCCATAGCGTCGTTGTTCGACCGCGGCAACCGCGGTCTTCCAATATCACACGCTTTAATCCTCGATGAATTCTCGCCGCTCGGGCTAATCGCAATAGTCACAAATATCCATACGACCTTTGTTTACGTATGGCACGATAAAATCAAACCGAACTCGCGTCAACTACGATACTGCATGCACTTTTTCCACGCGTCGTTTAGCTCGCTTATCGCGGCATTTTTTTTTTCACCAACTTTTCCCTCGGAGTGTACAATATACTCGTAGGCACGCCATTTTGTACCACTAGGCCAAACGTTACTTCCGTTGGCAACACCGAGAGAACCGTTTTCGTGTACGACACCCTGATGAAAGTACATTACTCTCGATGATTATTTGTAATCTTCGTAACTGATTGCTTTTAATTACAAAATAAAATAGTTAACTCTTATTCGTTGCAGTAATTATCATAGATCGGAAAAAACAACTATCGCTCGTACTGTTTTGTAAATGTCATTGTTATCATTTAAGACATTTTTTTTGTTTATACGGAGATCTATTTTTTATTACTAAATCTCACGAAGTTTCCATCACGAATAAATGCTTCATTATCGAGAAGGCGTTTTCCTCGCTCTATCACGCGTGCAGTAGGTTACTTAATCAATTTTTTTTTAAATTACATCTACCATTTGATTAAAGTACACTCCATTGCATCCATTGTTTGGAATCTTAAGGTCACAAACACATATGTATTTCGAGCATGGGGATTTCAATCACCCACCGTAAGGGCGATAAAAATTTAAAAAAAAGATCTCATATTTTTATTTCTGACAAGTACTCTTTTATTAATTATGATAGAGTACCTCGTATCAATTGAAAGCAGAACTTTTTTTTTATGCTTGTATTTTGTGCACACTGTGTGATTGCTATAACTTAGTTTTTGTGCGCTAAACGATTTTGTGAGGCTTCTTGTAACTTTGACAAAAGCTCACAATTTTTTTTTAGACATTCTTCTTCATCAGTAATGTATTCCTTAGCTGTCTTACAGTACATTCTTACATAACTAGTCTCTGAATTCGTATCTTTGTGTTAATCATAGATTATAGTTTATCGAATCCATTGACACTTTAAAAGCTTCTCGAGGTCCTTATAGAGTAAGTTATAGTACGTTATATTGCATAGACAACATAATTTCCATTGTCTCAAAACTAAAACAGCTTTTTTCGTTATATTAATCAAATATTTGTATCCGTGCCAAAAGATTGGCATAAATATATGAGAGAATTGTATTTAGCGACATTCGCAATTGTACTGGCATTATATCGGAGATCTTTGATAATCTTCTTAGTGGGTAGAGCGCTGGAAAGATCGCGGAGGTTTTTGTCGCCTCGAAGCATCGTCCGGCAATTTGTTTCTTTGAGCTGACATAGCTGAGGTCGTATCAGTTTGCAGTTTCGCAGGCGTCTATCCAGTCGTTGTACACATCCAATGGTTCTGAGAGTAAATTTATAGTCGTCTGAAAATCCTCCATGCATACCCTGCACGTTATTCTCGCGGTATTTCTTGATTTATCCCTGAAAATTTTACAAGTTGCTGAAAATATAAACAAAAACAAACCGGCGGGTAATTTATCGTATGTACCGACATCTTAACCTCGCAGGATTTCTCGTGATTGCAAAACGGACAGTTGAATTGCGTGTCCAGCGGCTGAATAGCCTTTCTCTTGCTCGGCGGCTTTCTTTTACTCTTTCTGCGTCCCATTTCGGCAATAAATTATCCTCGGTTGCACTTGTAACGTATAATAATTGCAATAAACATCGCAAGAAACTAGTTTCGGTTTCACCGCTGTGTACGATAGCTTGAAGGCCGCTTCGCAATAAGCGTCGACCAATCAGAGGGCTGTATTTTTTTCGATCGTCGCTCACGACACGATAATACGCTCAGTGATTGGCTATTGTCTCAAAGTAGAATCGCCGTTACGGAACGTACGGATCAATATCTCGATTGAAGTAACTCGCGAAAAGTACATATGTGAGTTGAAAGGGAATTGTTGTTATCATCGATTTGCGACGGATTAAAATTGTCTCCTTCCTCATTGTCAAATATTATTTATGTCGACGAATTACTGCAATGAGCGAATTGCATGTGTATCCTTTTTACTCGCAGAAAATTGCACCGATTTTGCGCACAACAAATGTAAACAAATGTAAACAATGTTGACATAACCTTAGCGAGAGCACAGAAACGTGTCGGTGCCTTTTCCAACAACGAGAGAAGCCGAAGTCGCCTATCAAGTGTTGAGCGTTGACGGCGAGCCCAAGAGAAGCGGAGTCATAAAAGTCTTGTCTCTGGAAGGCAATCTTCTGAAAGGGTAGAAAAAAAAAGAATCATCATTTTTATTATAATTTTATATTCTTTTATCTATATTATGATTGTTATGATTTTCATATACTTGATTACTTTGATTGATAATCAGCCACTTGTATTTATCTGAATTGTGTTAATTTGGTATTTTTCTTTTACAGAAAATTCACTGGTGTGGAAGCACGTAAAGTTCGAGTCGCGTTGACTTCATTTTTTGAGAGTCTTATACTAGTGACTGATACCATGGACAAATTTGGAACTCCTGCGCCAACCTATGATTACTATTAAGAGCTTGGATAAAGAGGGGTCGAAAGTTTACCACATTTTCTTGCAGGCTTCAAGATCAAAAGTTTAAGCAAGAAACAAGACATGTCTGAACATACTCCGGCGCCTTACAGGCCACGTTCCGTCTATGGTTACGCTTTGTACATAGGATCTAACATGCTCTTCTTCTTATACCTTGTGTGGGCTGTAGTGCCAGAAGAATTTTTACATGAAAAGCTCGGCCTCACTTACTGGCCACTGAAGTACTGGGCTGTGGCTATTCCGATATGGGCACTAACTGCTATTGCCGTTTTCGTATTCATTATTTATCCCGCTATTAATATGCTGATGACTCCCGACATCGACGACATAAGGACCATCAGGGATCAATATTCCTTGGACAGAATGGAACAGGTACCCGGCGGTATACCGCCAGTTTCGGACATACCGATAACGGAAGTTTGCCGAAAGTTGTATTTACCACCCAAAAATAATAATAAAATAAATTGAAATTTTCAACGCATGGTGCATTAGTGAAAGAAATATTTTCGGACAAATCGATGAATGCAAATTTGATCATCAACCTTAGTCATTTTTTAAAAGCTTTCGAGCTTTTCGAAATTTGAAAAACGTCCGAGTTTATCGATAAATTCTTTCAGTTTCTATTTTTACCACTAACGTTACCGACTACATTAACGATCATTTTGGTAAGTTAAAAGAAATCAGATTCCGATAATTTTTTTAAGCTTTCACAATAACAGACAAAAGCTGCAGAAGAGGCAATTCAGGAAAAACCCATGGAGACACAGTCTATCGCATAGAGTAGAACGCGTACCAGTGGAAGCAATTTAAGCAGTCAATTAATATTTTCAAGAATAAAACCGATTTATCCATTTTTACGTGAAGGGCATTAATATAGAACCGGATTTCAAAGGTGTAAAACTTACTTTCTCTAACTAAATAAATAATCATAATAATAATAATAAATTCGAAGCCATAAAAAATTAGGGATGGACGTAAGTCAACAATATGATAGTAATTTACGATACTAGCGCGATAAAACTTTTTCTGGCGAGTGTGAATTTGCTGCAATCACACGAGTTCAGAAAAAGTTTTTCGCACGAGTATCGTACGAAATTTTACTTCACAAGGTGTGAAAATGGGTTTTGCGCGTAAAACTGCGATTTTCGTACCGAGTGTAATAAACTAAGTTGTGCAATTTATTCGTCGTTTATTATTAATTGTTGTATCGGAATCCAAACTTACCGGTTATATTACTGGTTCTTCAATTACTACAAACGTATTGGCTGCATCGGGGATTTTCTTCCCTATTACTTGTGAAACACAATTGAATGCAGAATAATGATAACATTCTTAAAAAATGAATTAACCAGATTTTTCAAATTATGCTCATTAACTCATTATGCACCACGAGGTAGAGCTGTTGTATACGTCCAACAGGGCCACCGGTGTTCACGGCGGTTAACGGTGCCATCACTCTCTGCGGTCCGGCAGCCTTTATGTCACCGCGTCACACGATCGAGATTTATACATTCAAATAATCGATATTATTTCATCGTAAACAACATTCGTCCAATAATTAATGCAGATATGGCATCGACCAACGTCGACTGGGGTCAATTGGCCGACGAATCGGACAAGCTAGCGGTCAAGGTAATTGTTGAATTTATTATCTAAATCGACGCCGATACCTAACCTCGTTGTCGTCGACCGGCCTTTGTTTCCTTTGTTTAATTTTTACGATTTTTCGCAAGGTCACGAATTTGGAGTTGAGCAAATCTGACGAAGGTGCACCCGCGTCGTCGTCTACGGGCCCTAATGCCGCGACGGACGCGGGATCTCCAAACTCGACGGCCGCACCGCCTCCGAGCGCCGATGGAGATTCGAAATCCGACGACAAATCCGACGAGCCGATATCACCGGCGGAAAAGTCACTTTTGCAAAAAATCATCCGTAAAGGCTTGGTAGAGACTACCAAGGATCTGGAGATCCAGCGACAGGATCCCATGTCGCCTCTGTACAGCGTGAAATCCTTCGAGGCACTTCACTTGTTAGTTATATATCTATATATATATTTTATATTTTGGTTGTACTTTATTTGTACATAAATCGAGGAAGGATAAGTCCACACAGTTATTTTCAGAAAACCGGCACTGCTGAGTGGAGTCTATGCCATGGGATTCAACGCACCGTCAAAAATTCAAGAGACTGCCCTTCCCACGCTGCTCGCAGATCCGTATGTTAATTGAATCATATTTTTATTACACAGTGTCCAGCAGTCCTTGAAATTCTTGAATTTCTGGATTTTTGCCTGACCTTGAAAAAGTTCTGTAGTTTCCTTGAATTTTTTATTTCCATACAAATTTGAGCTTGTTTCAAAGTGTATATTACTAGTGAACATCCTAAAAAAATTTGTATCTCAGTTCTGCTGAGATACACATATACATTTGTGCATAGTGTGTATGATAAATTTGTAAATTCTAAAGTATAACATTTTTCTTTTTTTGGCAAAAAGTGTATTGTAATTATAGCTTCCTCTGTGAGGAAGCGAAACTGGAACGACGAAATTTCTCGTATAGGAAGTTATGCGAACAACAGTAAAACATGAGGAAGTTATGTTCAAATTACTTTGCACTATTGTTAAAAATATTTTTTAAGTAGGTTCTGACCCAGAGGCTGGTAGGTAATTTTAACGATACTTTCCGTTTATTTTTACAGCCCTCAGAACATGATTGCACAGTCACAATCCGGTACTGGCAAAACGGCGGCGTTCGTTCTCGCTATGCTAAGCAGAGTAGATACGACCAAGAGTTATCCGCAAGTTTTGTGCTTGTCGCCGACGTACGAGTTGGCGATACAGACAGGCGAGGTTGCCGCGAAAATGTCGCAATTTTGTCCGGAGATAAAATTGAAGTTCGCCGTCCGAGGCGAAGAAAGTAATTGATATATGATTAATTATCGTCTATATCAGTCATTTATATTGAGGTGCCCTACAAAGTTGCCGAATTTTTCAGTCTCCCGAGGAAGTAAGATAACGGATCACATAATAATCGGTACACCGGGAAAAGTTCTCGATTGGACGACGAAATTCAAATTCTTCGATTTGAGCAAAATCTCGGTCTTTGTTCTCGACGAGGCTGATGTTATGATAGCGACGCAGGGACATCAGGATCAGTGTATAAGAATTCACAAGTATGAAATTACGGCGTGCTACAACGTTGAAAAAAGAAATAATAATTTTGCTCTAAGAATATATTTACTATTTCAGATTGCTTCCGCGAACGTGTCAGATGATGTTTTTCTCGGCCACGTACGAGACTGCGGTAATGGAATTTGCCGAAATAATCGTTCCTAATCCGCTGATAATAAGACTTCTCAAGGAAGAGGAGAGCCTTGACAACATTAAACAATATTATGTTAAATGTAAAGATATGGACGAAAAGTATACGGCCATAACGAATATTTATGGTGTCATTACGATCGGTCAAGCCATAATCTTTTGTCACGTAAGTTACTTTTAACTCGACTAAGGTCGTGGTGACGACGATGGCGTATGAGAGCGTTAAATTTTTCTACTCTTCGATTTACGTAGACTCGCAGAACTGCCGGTTGGCTTGCGGAAAAAATGACGAAGGACGGACACGCGGTTGCAGTTTTGAACGGAGACTTGACCGTAGAACAGCGTATCGCTGTGTTGGATCGATTTAGAGCTGGGCTCGAGAGGGTTCTCATCACCACGAACGTCCTGGCTAGAGGTACGTTCGATAACGACTTATTTTTCTTTGTGTTAAAAAAAGCGATCTTTTTTGTTAATGGCCACAACTGTATACATTTCCCAACGGGATAAAAATCTTGAAAATATTCCCCATGCCGGAGATGATAAGAACATTGACTTTGCATGATCATAATGCAAATGCAAAATGTTATGCATTTAATAATATTATCAGAGATGGGCAGTACTTGAAGTAGCGGGTACTTGTTTCGTACTTCAAGAAAATTTTTACGATTTCAAGTACCGAGTACAAGTACTTTACAAGTACACGCTGGCATTACGGTTAGTCGATTAGCAGCATGACATCCTGTTTCTATTTATTAATATATGATTTTATTCATGAAAAAAAGTGAAGAATTAATTTAAAAAAGCCTCAAAACGACGAAGTACGAAAATGACAGTTAGCGATTTTGTACAATGAAGAATCCATGTGCAAATTTTTCTTTTAAAGCCTATTTAACGCTTAACGATACGTCCCTAATTACGAAAAGTACATGAGAAATACTTCACGTAGAAAAAGTACTTAATACTTCAAGTGCTTATCATACTTTGTACTTTGTACTTTGTACTTGAAGTATTTTCTGTTACTTTGCCCAGCTCTCAATATTATTATGCAAAATAAATGTTCTTACTGTCTGTAATGTGGTTGATTTTTTTTTTCATCTTTTTGTCTGAAACATCAATAGAACCGTTGGTTGGTGCTCTACAAATAACACCGAATGTAAAATTTGCATTCCTTTCAGGCATCGACGTAGCCCAAGTGACGATCGTCGTAAACTTTGACCTACCGATGAATCAGAAGCGCGAGGCTGACTGCGAAACGTATCTGCACAGAATAGGAAGAACCGGACGTTTCGGAAAATCGGGAATAGCTATTAATTTGGTTGACTCGCCTCACGCGATGCAGTTGTGCAAAGACATCGAGCATCATTTCGGCAAGAAAATTCACTACCTCGACGCTGACGACGCGGACGAGATCGAGAAGATCGGGGCGTAGTTTTGTTTTCCTTTTTTTTGTTAGGCCGACGCCAAAATCTTATTTACATACAAATATGCTACATACCGATGGGAAAAAATCCAGAAATAGAGTTTTACATTTCTGATTAGCACGCGTACCATAAATATTCCTTTCCCGACGTCGGTCTTCATGCGCCAGGCGAGAAATATGTACATTTTTTTGTTACTCCGAAAAAAACACGCTTCCGATTTCGATCGGTTCGAACACATATAATATATTTATCGTCTAAGGATAAACAGCTATTTTTATATGTTTAGCGGGACAAGATTCCCAACATGATTATTCAGAGCTCCCAATTTGTTTGCATCCCGGGTACTTCGAGTGTTCAAACGAGAGCCTTGACGAACACATTTGTTTAAACGCAGTCCGAATGACGATTCGTTTGATACGTAAAAGAAAAAAAAATGTATTCACAACGGAACTATGGAATGAGGAAAAAAATTTCATAATTTAAACGTACATGTATTTAGGCTAAAAGTGGAAAATAAACATTAATGTTTAAAAAAATTAACATAGAACTCGAGTCCTCCATATCGTAGTAAGTAGTACACGATAACATTTTTACACTTCCATTCTCAACAGGATCGTTCATTCGTTTCTGGGCGATTGATACATTGTTAAAATGCACGGAAAATACATGAGTTTTTTTTGTTTTGTTTTATAACGTGATTCCCTGGGCTTCGGTCTTAGGCTACTGGTTAGTCTACGTTTTTCATTTTTTTTCTTTCTAACGGCAAATTAACATATCGTGATGCTAAACATTCGACAAAAATGTCTACCAACTAAACAAATTTGTCTTCTTACATCAAACATTGTGTTTTAACTTCGCAGAGACTTTGATACATGCGAAGAACCTGAGCATGAATAGAACTCGAGTCAGGTTCGATGGCTGCCGTTTTTTCTGATTCTTCTTCGATCTGCTTGTGCTTTAGTAGCTTTTGAACGGTAGTAACACGCAAATACCTATTTGGAGCTTCAAGATCGAAATTTCTGTCTGCGTACGTCGATGGGCAGTATTTTGTCAATGGCGAGTAGGCGCTTATATATCTTTTTTGTTCAAAGCGACTTTGGTGACTCGAGGAATGTGTGTTCGTTGGAAAAAAAAGAAAAGAAAATAATATTTCATATGTACGATTATTCAACCATACCGAAGTCACGTCGCCCAAAATATATATATAACTTATATATATCCGACGACTCGATGTTAAGTTGCTTGAACTCTGAAATTAAATTCTCGCATCGGAAATATCATTTGCGCCACACACAAAATGCAACAGTTGTAACGAGCGTTTCGAACCACATTCAGTCTTTCGATTAGACGATTGTTGTTTTTTACATCATACCGCCCATTCCGCCCATGCCTCCCATACCGCCCATGCCGCCCATGCCCGGCATACCACCCGCAGGCTCCTCCTTGGGAAGATCCGTGACTACGGCTTCGGCGGTCGTGAGCAAAGACGCAACACCCGCGGCATCGGTAAGAGCTGTGCGAACGACTTTCGTGGGATCGATTATTCCCTTCTCGATCATGTCGACGTACTCATTGTTCATTGCGTCGTAACCGAGCTTGCCCTCGGATACTTTGGCGACTACGAGACTCGCGTCGACACCGGCATTCTGGGCGATCTGCTGGCAAGGCATGCGAAGGGCATTCGCTACGATTTGGATGCCAGTCGCCTGATCGTTGTTGGCCGCCTTGAGAGCTAGCAGAGATGGTATGCATCTCAGAAGCGCGGTACCACCTGCAATTAAATAAATATCAGTGAAATTATTATCTCGTGTCAAAAAAATTTGCAATAAACGACGATTTCGCTACCAACGAACTTATTTGAGAAACAACAGTTTTTCAAAGACTGTAGTGAATGTAATAAAAATTTAAAAAAAAAACGAGTGATTCATTAATGTTCAAAAAGCGATGTCTACCTCCGGGAACAATTCCCTCCTCAACGGCGGCCCGAGTAGCGTTGAGTGCATCGTGAACGCGATCCTTCTTCTCGTTGACCTCGACTTCGCTGCTGCCGCCGACGCGGAGAACAGCAACACCAGCGGACAACCTCGCCAGACGCTCCTGAAGTTTCTCCTTCTCGTAGTCGGACGTAGTGTCGGCAATTTGTTCTCTGAGCTGGTCGGCGCGTCTGTCGATGTCGCTCTTCGTTCCCTTGCCCTTCAGCAACAGTGTGTCTTCCTTCGTGATGACGATCTCACCGACAGTTCCCAAATCGCTCGCCGTAACGTCCTCGACCTTTACGAGATTCGCGTCGTCGCCGAAGACGAGACCACCGGTGGCGATCGCCATGTCCTGAAGCGTCGCTTTCCTGTTGTCTCCGAAGCCCGGTGCCTTAACGGCGGCTACCTGAAGACCGATCTTCAGTCTGTTGTAGACGAGTGTCGTCAGCGCCTCGCCGTCTATGTCCTCGGCAATTATCACCAGAGGCTTGCGCATCGAGCTGGCGAGCTCCAACGCCGGTACGATACTCTGGATCGACGAGATCTTCTTCTCGCTGAAGAGAACAAGGGCGTCCTGGAACTCGACCTTGGCACCCTTCGTGGAATTTATGAAGTACGGAGAGATATATCCTCTGTCGAACTTCATACCCTCGATCACCTCGAGCTCGTCGTCCAAAGTCTTGCCGTCCTTGACGGTGATCACTCCCTCCTTTCCGACGCGCTTCATAGCGTCAGATATCAAGCTACCGATCGCCATGTCTCCGTTCGCCGAGATTGTCGCCACCTGAGCTATCTCCTCCGGTGTCGTCACCGGCTTGCTCAGAGTCTTGAGCTGTTCCTTCACCGTATCGACAGCGATCATTACACCTGGAAATTTCGTTAGTGTTAGTCTTCCTCTTTGCATCGTTGATATACCTTATATGTTGTTCGAGCATTTCCGGTTCGAAAATATAATTTTTCGACCGGAAGTGACGGCATACCGGAAATACGTCACTTCCGGTTGGAAAATCTTGTTTTTTGGCTGAAAGTGACGTTACATATGGAATTAACGTCTCTTCTAGTTTTTCGACGGAAAGTGACGTTATATCCGAAAAAAATGTGACTTCCTGTTTGAAAATGAGTTTTTTTTTTACCAGAATTATCAAAATGATGCATTATTAAATAGCATAATGGGGAAATAATTAAGAGGACCTGCGATGGAGGCGACTAGTGCTCCCCTGCTTCTACAAAATTAGGACAAACAAACAAACAATTTTCCAAAATATATGAAAAATAAAGGTACTAAATATTGTTGCATCGTGTATGTTTTCCGTATCATTCAACGTTGCGCTTATTCGAGGTACCCTGTTCCCACATTACCTCGGACAAACGAGGTTCTACTGTACAAATGTTTGCAAAAATGTATGTATATACATTTTTGCAAACATTCACACAGTAGAACCTCGTTTGGCATATACCATTGGCTGCATTTATACGTAAGCTTTATAAAAATATTTTATACATCTTTTAAAATATTTATAAGCTTTATAAAGATATAAATATATTTTGCCTGTTTAATATTTCTGTGTATTGTGGATTATGAAAGCCATTTTTAGTCATTTTTATGGATCTGCGCACCTCGTCTAATTTCGACCGGGTTGGCGCCCTTGCTGATCTTCTCGAATCCATCCTTGGCAATGGCTCTGGCCAAAACCGTGGCAGTGGTAGTTCCATCTCCAGCCTCTTCGTTCGTGTTGTTGGCGACGTCCTGAACAAGCTTGGCTCCGATGTTCTGGAACTTGTCCTTGAGCTCGATGCCCTTGGCGACCGTGACTCCATCCTTGGTGATCTTCGGACTACCCCAGCTCTGCTCCAGAATGACGTTGCGACCTTTCGGACCCATAGTCACCGCTACGGCGTCAGCCAGGATGTCTACGCCTTGCAACATCAGAGCTCGTACCTCAGCTCCGAATCGTACATCTTTCGCGTACAGACGAGCCTGCAGCTGAATCTGGCGCGTGGCCACGCTGCGCATCATACTCGGTAGTCTGTACATCTGTTAAAAAAAAAAGAGAAATTTCTAATGAAAGTTCTTCAGACAGAAAAGAAATCATTCTTCCCAAGCGGATAAGGAAAAGCGCTCGAATTTAATAGTCCATTTTCAATCCCGATTTCACGAAAGAATTGATTAATTTCTAAGCAAAATTCATTCGTTTCATGAAAATTAAGTAACCGAAGATAGCGGCAGAAAAAAAAACCCGTTTGAGATTACGATTAATCTCCGGGCTTCGGGTATGGTTATGTAAACTACCGCGTGGAGAACAAACCGAACAATGAAATAATTATATTCGGATCTTGTTCCAGCGAAATGGACTCGCGTGAATTACAAAATGACGATTGCCATCGTAGAGGCCAGTTGAAGCGATGTTCTTAGTGTAAAGTGTGAAGAAAAAATATCTCGGCAATCGGCGAATTTGTGGGGCGAACCGGTCGCTCGTTCGCGCGAATGCTCTTACAGAGAAATTTTTATGTACTATAAATGCAGACAGGATGATTTGCAATTGAGTACGTGTCTGTCGGCTTACCTTGAGTTATGGCAGGAAGAAAAGTTAATGCACGAGAGGTTTCTCGATATAAATCCAAAGAAATTGAAAGTCGTCACGGCGTGCCCGCACGTTGTTCCGCTAGTAGAATGAGAAGAAAGCACACAGGGGTCTCGCGTTATCACATGGGTGCATCCCCCACTCCTCGGTCCTACCCAGCCTAACCCGACGCAAAAGATCCAGAAAAACGCTTGTAATAATTGTTTTTCGATCGCAAATATGGCCGGTAGAATTTGTCAACGGTGAGTCTTATTATTCGTAACGACATACATCGGATACATGTTGCGGTTCTCATATAATTCATCGAATATTCTTCGATAGAGAACGTCGCCCATGTGGATTCTAGAATGTACCATGGTACGGATGACGCAATCATCGAGCAGCAACCAATCACCGCTCCGTCGAACCTACTGAATAAAACCCTGAGATAAAACATAAATCTTTATTCCTTCCATCGGCAATGGACGCACTTTTTTTCCACATGCTACGACTTAATCTATGCGAGCTTATCTTGTAACTTGTAAGTTACGAAGACGGCTGATAACGGACCGCCGCGTCCTAGTTCGTGAGTCATTCGTTCCTTTCTTCTTTAAAACCGACCAACTTGCTCGAACTCCAATAAATATTTCCTAACGACAATGACTCCAATTTCCATAAAGGTCATTGAACTTATAGGATCGCGAATATTTATTGCTCGTTCCTCGAAAGAACGTTCATTTTTTTCATGATAATACATAATACTATATTTTCTACTCGATGAAACGGTTTCCGGATACGAATATTTCTATTGTTTAATTTATCGCTAGTGACAGATATTTCGAAGAAGGAGAACAAGATTTTGGTATAGAATAGGATAGAGTAGTTTATAATAGACATATTTCTATTGATTAATGTGTCGCTAATAATAGTCATTTCGAAGGAGAAAAAGATTTTAGTATAGAATAGAATAGAGTAGTTTAGGATAGAAATATTTCCATTGATTAATTTGTCGCTGACAAAAGATATTTCGAAGGAGGGGAAACAAGATTTTAATCGATCGTGCAAGCTCGATAGAAAAGGAGTTTCGCAAAAGTACGTTGGGAACGCTTGCGCACTTTGCACTGTGGGAATTATTACGTAAAGCTTTCCTCTCCCTGTCTCCGAAATCAATGGTCACGGGACGCGGCGGAGGGATTGGAGAAGGGGGTCTCGAAGTTTCGAGAAAACGTAAGGGAGGTCCATTCCAACGCGAACAGTTAGGTTACTCGAGACAACGTGCACGAGTTTGCTTGCCGGCCAAAGCACCTGGAGCACTTATCAACGTACAATAAAAAAATACAATTATAACAATGGTGAGTCAACGAAAGTTACTGACAACATTTGCGGAGAACTCAAATGCGGACCGCATTTAATTAATTCACGGAAAAAATATATATAGCACGAGATTGTTGCAAAATTTCTGGAGCCGATCAAACGCGAGCCGGTTTCCGGCCCGTTAAGATATTTTTTCGACCTTTAATTACGTAATTTTAACGCGTCAGTGATAAGCTTCATTTGTTCACGATAAAAGAAAAAAAAGGATGACGAAACATCGCGATTCATTCCATGCTTGCAATTTTTTCTGCGACGAAAAATAACCATACTTTTTTCTGGCATTGCATTTGTTTCCAACGCGTTTTTATTGTTTCGACTCTTTTCGAGCTGCAGACAACATAGATTTCGACTTGTCTAACCTCGGTTTCCGATACAGTACTCCGTCATGAATCCGTCCCTTGCAAAAATAAAACCGAAAGTACTGGTTTGTCTTTGATACCCATTCGATGCGGTTCTTGCAAGCTCCGTGCGATTTTGTTTTACGTATCGTGCGTCTTTTCAGGCAGCCGCAGCAGTAGCCAAGAGAGTTATCCCACTGCTCGACAGAGTTCTGGTACAAAGAGCCGAGGCTATTACAAAGACGAAGGGCGGTATCGTACTGCCGGAGAAGGCTCAGGCCAAAGTGCACAGAGGCACGGTCGTCGCCATCGGACCTGGATCCAGGAATGAGGTATTTTTTTTTTTTTTTCTAGCATAGTCTCGTCTTTTAAGGTGATGCAATACCACCGCCGATAACAAAAACTGTACCGAATGCTGTTTTGAGACCACGGTCCATTGAGGAAAAAAAGAATTGTCTTTCCCTGGGAAATCAGCAGATGTTGGGAAAAACAATTTTCTTTTTCCTCTGCGTTCTGCGGCCTCAAAATGGAATTCAGTACAGTTTTTGTTACCAACTGGGTGCGGGCAGGTGGGCTATACCACATCCCCTGCTGAAAGAGACACGACACTCGAATGATCGAAATAAATATATAGAAATAATCGAAATCGTGAAGCCAATTTTTGTAGCCAATCGGAATCATCTTAAAAGATAGACTAATGTGTTTCTTTTTGTGCCACCCAACAGCAAGGCCAACACGTCGCCCTGAGCGTCAAAGTTGGAGACATGGTCCTGCTTCCCGAATACGGCGGCACCAAGGTCGAGCTCGAGGACAACAAAGAATTCCATCTTTTCCGCGAATCCGACATTCTCGCGAAAATCGAGTCCTAAGCGTTAGGCTAAACTGTCCTAGGTTTACTTCATCAAACACAGCGCTGCCAAACGCGACGATGGCTCGTCCGTTTGAGCCTTAATAAAAAGAAAATAAAAAATTCCGCCGTTTCAAAGTCACATCTCTACGGTCAACGAAAAAGAAACGAAAAAAAAACAAAATCTTCACCGGCCCGGTAAACACCGTTGATTCAATCCAATTACGTTATTTCTTTATAAGTCCGCTAGCACGTAGGTGTCATTGTTTCATACGTATTTCCAAATAATAAAAATGTTTATTCATTATTATGGACTCAACTTAAATCTACAATTTATTATGTTATTTTTATAATTTTTTTTTTACCTAAAACAAGCGTTTTCCTTTTCATTATAATTATTTCAACTTTATGCTCTTCTTTACGCTGGCTTTGATGCCGGACATCTCGCCGTCGTATCGGTTCACTTCCTTACGAACTTCCCTCACCGCTCCCTTTCTTCTGATCGTAGCTTTGCGATACTTGTTTCTGTGCTTAACTCGGGGATTGCGCAGCTCTTTCTTGCGATATGGTGTGAGACCTTTGTTTTTCGAGATTTGATAAGTTATCGCCCGTTTCTCATCCTCTCCTTGAATTTGGCTTTCTTCCTCCGCCGCGGCTTCTTCCTCGTCCGCTGAAGCTTCATCGTCACTGTGTATAACATCTTTGCCTTCGTCGATTAATTCTTCCTCCATGGGTTCTGATAGATCCGTTCGTTCGATCTCGAATTTCTTAGCCGGTTTCGTTTTCTTCGCGGTAACGATAGCTTCCCTACTGATTTCCGCATTGTCCGCGGTGCTGTACAACGGCTTTCCGGCCTTTTCGGCTTCGAGGATTTCTTCAACTTGAACCAACAACTTGCCCTGCCCATCCTCCAATTGACTGAGAAGCTGACGATACTGCGCCAATCTCTTGATTACCGGATGCGAATTCACTGGTACTCTCTTAGCTTTCAGCATCAGATAGAAAGTTATGTTTACGCAATAATTCAAGATTAACTGATACTTCGTTCTCACGAAGTTCACCGCCAGACAATCGGGGCATTTGCCTCTCTCTACGAGATCGAGAAACGGTGCGAAGATGGTTTTCGCTTCGATCATGCGTTCTGCAATGAAGAAACGATAATTATTAGAGTTAGATTGTTTTGACCGTTAAAAACTTACTTATATCCGGTGAAATCGAGACCAGAATTCCGTTACCGGAAGTCAAGAATCATTTCAGCAGTTACGAAATACGACAAACCCTGGAAGCTTGATCTTCCAAGTTTCTTCACAGAACCGGAAGTCACCCAAGTTATCCAATGACTAATTTTTCGATGACATCGTAAAAATTGCTAATTCGATCATTTTTGTCTTCATTTCATGAAACTATAAAGTTCTAACTCTATAGACAAGACCAGACAATTATTCGGCGCAACCATGCCAATATAAAAAAAAATATGAATTTTTCTCGCGCGCGGGAATCGATAATCCTTTCCTGTTAATTGACTTTTTAGATTAGCGGAAAGCGGGGCAAAATGAACGCGTGTCTCCGACGTGAGATGAGACTTAAAATAAACAAATTACAAACAATTTATAAAAATCGTCCGTTTTACCTCGGTGTTCAATTCTACCTCATTCGACCCTGAATACTCCATTTTACAAACTTGCCATCGAATGATCAATACCTTTGAAATCTGTGACAAGAGCTTGAAACTCTGGACTCTCCTTCTGCATCAGTGCTTGCTTCTGTCGCTTGCTCAGCGTGCTAAGATCCGTTTTAATTACGACTTTCTCATCCGCGTCGCTGTCTTCCTCCACCTCCGCCGCAAGCAAATCCAGACCAAAATCTGCATCGTCCAATTGCTCGGCGAGTCTCTTCTGTATGTTTCTCGCTTCCTTCTCCTCCATCTCCGCGTCAGCCAAGTCCTTGTGACTCGCCGACGTGTAGTCCTGATCCACATAGTCGGTGGAGTAGAAAGCTCGCTTCTTCTTGCCCCACGCTCTCTCGTCCGGCAAATCGTCGTCCTGCGGCAATCCCTCTATGTCCGAGGCCATGGAATCTTTCTCTTCTTCGTCATCGTCATCCTCCTCAGCGTCTTCATTTTGGAGCCCATAAACTTCGTCTTCGCTGTCAAAATTTTCCACCGTTCTTTTATTTCGTACCTTCTCCAATAATTCTCGCTCGGCGTCGGAATATTCGTCCTCGGAGGCCGACACATCGTCCGAGTCGAAATTGATGTTCTCATCCTCCGGATTTTTCTTGAATCTACGACATAAAATAAATAAATTTTAACGTGTCAATGGTGTTTCGCGGAAATTGTCAGGTTAACCAAGAATCGTATCGAGAAATGTATAAACGACACTGGAAAGAAATCTTCATGAATTTCGAACGATCAATTCGTGGAGTAATCGCTCCTCATCAATGGTCATTACTTTCGTACGTGTGCTTACCGTTTTTTGTTACTCATTTTCGACGATTCGGTGTTAAACAATTGAACGCGCGATAATTCGTCTGCTCCCACGTGTGTTCGGTTTACCGTCACTGCGTCAAAATCTCAAACTCCCGAATGGCCCATTAAGGTGAAGTGCAACTCCTCGGTCGGTAACAAAAACTGCAATCCAAAATTCTCTGAGACGGTTAATTTTGAAGGAAAAATACGAATGAAAGAAGTTTGAACGAAAAATACAAATGAAAGAATTTTGAAGGAAAAATACGAAGAACGGTAAACTAGAATAGAATAGAATATTTATTTGTTACAGTTATATTTATTTGTTATTGTTACAAATACCTTTTACAAAGTAGACAACAAGTTTAACTTTTCTTACGAGTAATATATATATATATAAGAACGGTAAACTATGCGCAGTAATTCTGTAGTTTACTGTTCGAATAATTTTCCCAAGAAATGAAAACTGTAATGAACTTTTCTCAAAGGTGCTAATTTTTTTTGCGGACAAAGCCAAATTCGAGCCGGATGTATACGGTAATTTCGCAGCCGGCCCGATTTTACCTTCACAGATTTTGCGACGACCGACAGTCGTAACTACGGTGATCTATACGTTAGAGTTCTAGAATTTTAACAGCCGCCTCGCCGTAAGATCGCTGCTTTTAGAAATCGTTTAGTCGAGAAATGAGCACGCGTTACGCATGTGTGTAGATAAAACAGGCCTGAGCTGGCCGCCTTATTGGCTTCAATCGTGGCACGCTTTTGCCCGGCGAGTGTTGCGACTTGTCTATAAGATCATTGGGTTCCCTCTTAGGGCGAGTGTGTCGCTACCTGGCCGGCGAGAGTATTTTTCACCGCCGTTCGCCACTTCCAAACCTCAAAAATCCATCGAAGCTACGATTTTTTTTACGTCCGCTAATTTTTATATTTCTCCAATCTTTTCGTTTGTCAATAGAATTCCTTGGAGAGATCGAAACGATGGTTTTTAAATCTCTTACTCTGTTCGCCCGATGCAAAAAAGGTCCCGACGAATTTTGGCGGAAAAAGAAAATCTTCCGGATAGCATCTGTACGTGAATTTCACTAAATATTTCCCACCTACCTATGAGAAAGCCTCGAATCATTTTTATTCTATTGTTAACTGTTAAACATGCAAATTTATTTTGACAGCATTTCGATGGACGAAGAAGAAATTGTTACAGCCAAACGATTCGCGGTGTTCACCGCGCGTTGGTGAACGCGACGATCGGAAGAACACTGAAGAAGAAACACATGAAGGAGGTGAGATTTGCACATCACGATGGCTTTTCCTCTTTTCGCATATAACGAGGCTTAAAAAAATGTTGTTTTTTTAAGCCTCGGTAGCGACCTCTAAAAATGCGTTAATTTGGAGATCCTGCGCACATCGCATTTTTATTTTATCAAAAAATTGTTCATTTTAACGACCACCCTAGAGCCTTGTGCACTAACCGAGGTGTAAGCTCGTATAATACCAAAAACTATCTGATAATACAAAAAGTTATCCGACGTACACACTCTCCACATTACCATGGATAAACAAGGTTCTACTGTAACTCCTTTACAGAGAATTCAAAAGTAGTGAATCAAAAACACAAGATTTATCACCCAATATTGTGATAATCAATTGTTTCAGCTCTGGCATAGTAGATTGGAGGCTGCCTGCCAGGAACACAAAATTCCAGCTTATGTATTTTACGTGGGTTTGGCCAGATGCGATATACTGATTAACAAAAAAACACTCGTCGATCTTGCCGTGTTCGAACCTCGTACCTTCAAATCACTGGTCAACATAGCGTGGGCTAGAGCGAAGACGGATGGCATGAATCTTATCAAAGACTTGGATTTCCCTCCTGGTGTAGTAACCGAAGGCATGATAAAGCCTCCACTGCGTTCCGAAACAAGAGGCCGGTTCAATCCTAACGCCCGTATCATAACCAGACACATGATCGAGTGAAATTGTTCACTTTTTATACTAGATGTCTAGACTGCGCCAAATAAACGAAAAAGAGCATTTTTTTTTTATAGTGTTCAACTATGCTTGAATTTTATTTCAAGTTAGCATATACTGTACTAAAAAAGCAAATATTATGCAATGTTAAAGACCAATTTTTCGAAACGCGTAAAATTGGATTCTAGATTCTGATCTACATGAGATAAGTACATTTTTTTTTTTTCGTATTCGCATCTCAATTTTTTTTTTTTTTGTCAAGCCACTGCATGCTCCATAACGAAACGGACGCGTATATGATGCAATGGCAACGAAACTCGGTCGGAATCGAGTGACAAAAAAACAGCTGCAAGATTGTTCGAATGCACGAAATAAATAACAAAAAAAACGTAGTAACTCGAGATTTAGTTATTGTGCGTACTTGAATTTTATTTCATCAAGTGGCTCTTGTACGTAACAAGTGTATTTGTAGAATACAACGGTAACAACGATAAACTCTTGATATTTCGATCCGCCCTGTAACAGTCTGCATCGCTATAGTCGACGAAGAGAATGAAAAATATTGTACCATGCTCATTAATGCCTGTATAGTCTGAACAGATTATCGATGATTGAAAAAGAGTGATCCGCGTTACGATAGTTCGAGAGCTGTGTGATGTTAAATAAGAATAAATTCATATGGATTTATTGCTTATTGCTTGGCGTTGACGATTTGTACGAAATCGGGTTTCAGCGAGGCGCCGCCGACGAGGAAGCCGTCGATGTCTTTTTCCTTCGCCAGCTCTTTGGCGTTTCCGGCGGTAACGGAACCTCCGTAAATTATTCGTAGGCTCTCCGCTACTGCGGGGCTTATGTTTTTCGCAAACCAGGCCCGGAGCTTGTCGTGAACCTCTTGCGCTTGCTGGGGAGTCGCGGTCTTGCCGGTGCCGATGGCCCAAACGGGCTCGTAAGCCAGCACGACGTTGTCCCAGGATTTTATCTTGTCGGCGATGGCTTTCGTCTGACGGAAAACTACCTCTTCGGTCTTGCCGGCTTCACGCTCTTCCAGGAGCTCTCCGATGCACGCGATCACCTACAAGGGACATTATTTTTGTCAAATTAGAATTACCGTTGGTGAAAAAAAAAAAAAATCATATATCGCCAATGACGCCAACGAGCTAGACCGTGAACTTTTCTCTGGGAGAAACTTTCAGAACTTCAAGATTGTGGTGTCAAACCAAATTCTTCGCTTCAAGTAATTTAGCAATTTAGCAGTCAACGGTTTGCCGTTTGTTTTTTACTCCAAATAACTATTTTCTTTTTTCGCGCACAAAGTGTGAAATATTTTCTCGTTTTTTTTTTCTTTATACATAAACATAAAAGATTTACTGACTTATTAAAATGTAAAAAGGGACTTTCCCGTCTACTATAATTAAACAAATAAATGAATATATCGCAAAACCTAGATCAGCAACCGTTGAGTGATATAAAAAAAAGATTTTTCAACGTGATTGAAAAAAAGTTATCAAACACGTTGATTCGGGTCTACCTTGACTCCGACTTCCAGGGAGTGAGCGACTTTATCGGCGATCAATTCGTCTGTCTCGCCGAAGACGTTGCGACGCTCCGAATGTCCGAGAATAACCCAGGGGACGCCGCAGTCGAGGAGCATAGCCGGACTTATCTCACCGGTGAACGCGCCCTTGGCGACTTTGTAAGAATTCTGGGCGCTGACCGCGACCGTGCTTGGCAAAATGCTCTTTGCGTAGGCCAGGTAGATTGATGGAACACCGACGACAACCTCTGCGATCCGATTAAAAACGCAAATTAAGTTTTTCAAATTTTTCATTAATAGAACGTACGATGATTTTTGCATGATGAATTGCACGTACCGACATTCGGGTCCAGAGGGCCGGCTTTGAGAAAAGCAACGATTTCGTCGATCTCCTTCTTAACTCCGTTCATCTTCCAGTTACCTCCCACGAAGAATTTGCGCGACATTGTCGATTAATTTGTTTGCTCTTTGGTAATAGAAAATTCACAAATCTCTTTCGGCTTGTCGATGTGACGGTGGAAGAAGACTGATTCGACCTGGTGACCTTCAAGCAACAGCTACAGCACGGCGAGGAGTTGGTGGGGGTATCGAAGATGAGAGCGTTCGGAGAGGGGGAAATTAGTACGAAGGCGAATGCGCGCGCAATCGCTACTCCCGAGATGCGACTGTGCGTGAAAATATGATCGCTAGGTATTCGTGGAAACATGATACGGTGCTAAATGCAAAGTAATACATGTCATTTCTTTTATTCATAGAACTTTAACGTAAAGGACGAAGGATTCCATTTTATTTGCCCTCAGGTTATTACCAGCTTTTTCGATAGTTTTAATCCACCGTACTTATACAGTGTGTATTGCAAAAAAAAGAAATTAGTGCGAACGTGAATGCGCGCGCATTAGCTACTCCCGAAATGCGACTGTGCATGAAAATATTGTCGCTAGGTGTTTGTAGAAACATGATAAAGTCCTGAATGTAAAGTACTGCATGTAATTTCTTTTATTCATACAACTTTAACGTAAAGGACGAAGGATTCTACGTGTTTTTCCCTCAGGTTGTTACCAAGTTTCTCGATAGTTTAAACTCCACCGTACTTACACAGGGTTTATAAAAACTAAAATATCTATAATTTCTGTTACAGATCATTGCATATTTTAGAGAATTTGACAATAACAATATTTTTTATGATGAATGTTTTGTAGTGATATTTTGTGATAAAGTAACATTCGTTACAGCTTTACAAGATACATAAGCATTGAACAAACGATTGCATAACGAATTCACCATTGCAATCGTATTAAGCACTCCCTGTATATAATAGAGAGTTTCGCATACTCTCGAAGTTACAGCGCATTGCGTATTTACATCAATTAGCGTCCCTTTGGACATTTACACCTTAAAATAAATACATAATTTTTTATAAACTTTTTTCGCGCAGTCACGTCTATGAGAAATATCGAACTACGATTTGACGAGTTTATGAAACTTACTGACCAGGAGACTCAATTTTTACAGTTGAACACGTACATATCTCCTTACACTTCCATTGTATAAATTAGCAGTTTTTTAAAATTCAATTATAGGTCACATATACTGGCACAAAAATGCCTGAAAAATCAGCGTTGCGTGGATGAAATGTTGCTGAAAATAATCAGATATTCAGTAGCATAAATATCGATATTAAAAAAAAAAACGCAACGGAGCGATTTTAATAATAAGCTATGAGCACGCGAGGGTCTGACCGATATAATTGCCGTTGTGTCCAGTTTCGCATAAGAAACGTCACAAATTTGGCAGGCTTATCGTCGCACTGATAATATAATGTTCGGACCCTCGACCCGTGTCACGAAGCGTGATGATTAATTTTCGTCCTCTTTTCGTATTTTGGCAGTGGATCTATCAATGAAAATAATTCACCGATTGTCTAGTTTGTCTAAGGGCGTTATTACTAAAACGATAAACTCATCGAACGAGCTGCTAGAGAGTACACACACTAATATTTATAATATTGTTCTTTTTTAAAGGCAGTAAAGTGCGACTGGACAAAATTATGAAGAGTGTTGCAGTGCTCTGCTAAAGTGATTCAGCTACGTTCGATATATCAATATAATTACAATTAGTTATATATATCGTTATTTTTGTTTAATTATCATCTAGATGTGCAGTTCTTGAGGGGGACTAAAATTCATAAATAATTTTTTTTATCTCCTAAGCTTATCGAGCGATATATCGCTCATTCACCGAACCGTAGATAACATTGTGGGGGGTATCTCATCGAAATAATTAAGGATATCTTTTTATCGTGGATAAAAGTCTTTCGGCGACAAAAATGTTTTTTCTAATCGTGTCGTCTGATTAAACCGATCTACAAGATATACGAGCAATGATTTGCGGTCGGACTGTTTATTTGGTGAATTTAATTAGAATTTAGTTATTCGATAACGAATATCCTTGATTTTTTTTCGGAGGTAGTAGGACTGATGACGGTTCCGTGGCGAACACATTTAGCGACAAGGCCTTTTTAAAAGTACAACGCGCTAAAAATTGGTACATCGAACAACGAGCTTTCTCAATGACGCTCGCTTGATATATCCCGAGAATACTTCGACCAGGAAGAGGTTGAGCTCATCGAAGGGAAACTTCGATCAGCTCCATCCATTTCTACTGAACTTAATTTGAACGTAAACCTATGCGTGTAAACAAGCGCGCGCGGGGCAGAGAGTGGGATGATTTATCTGAATTGTACTATTTGATTGAAAACTGTAGAACCAGGTGGCTCTCAAGAGGTATGTGCAGAATACTACGAATATAAAATTACACATTTTGCTTCTTGTTATTTGTTTTCTCTGTCGTGAAAAATTTCACAGGATTTCTCGTGCAATTTGATTTATACGAATGAAACAAACGCATCGTGGAAATTACGCGATATATAGAGTCTGTAACTCGCTGTGATGATTTATACAGAAGTCACGACTGTCGTTATCAGTCGTCAGTCACTTCGAGATTAATAAACTCGAAACTATTAGATTTGTAACAAATATAACAGGACTCGTAATTACTATAACGCGAGCCAAGGATGATTGCGAATAGCCTCGCGACTTCGATCGCCGTAATCGTAAGTTACCTCTACGCCGCTCGGTATATCGTCCTTAGCAGTCAGGACCAGGTGGGGTATCGTTCCAACCTCTACAACACGCGCTATTAAATTTCCGTTTCTACTGTGATTCACTAATCTACCAAGTTTATCCGATTCTGCCGTCGCGTCCACGCTGTAAGAAAAAAGAATTATCACAGACGATCCGACTTGGTTACTTTAGTCTGAATAAAAAAAAAAGTTGTTAAAGATATTTGGGCTGATGTTAGAAAGTGTGCGAGTGAGAAATGCAGACAAAGCAAGCGACTAGACAAAGATCGATTCTTTCGTTTACACGATACCTTATGTAGATTTGTACACGCATTACTAAAAAGCTACATGGACAAAAAATCTGAAAAAATTGCAAACGATTCAGCGTGTCTTTGCCTCGGAGTAGCAAAGTTTTATAGCGATCGAACAGAAATGCGTTTTGGCCCAAATATCCTTAATGAGATTTCCATAATATAATACTGTGCAATTGCTGTGCGATACTGCCTTATCGACTCAATAATATCGTGCTTACCAATACTGCTGGCCCCTGTGTTGAAAGTAATACATATAGCAGCCCGTATTTTGATCCTGGGCATAAACAGCCTCGCGTTTTTTCGCCGAAACTTGATCGATCAAGTCGCCAACGTATTCAACGACGAAATCACCCTTGGCGAACTGTTGGGTCGTCACTACACCTCGACCTTTTCCAACAAAGTGTTTCACCTATGTCCGAACAGAAGAGAGTCAGCAACGATGCAACGCTG
This sequence comes from Ichneumon xanthorius, assembly GCA_917499995.1. Classification (NCBI taxonomy): domain Eukaryota; kingdom Metazoa; phylum Arthropoda; class Insecta; order Hymenoptera; family Ichneumonidae; genus Ichneumon; species Ichneumon xanthorius. The sequence continues at coordinate 8,379,005 of OU824205.1, read as the reverse complement.
TTGCGTACGTGTTCAGCGATAAATCTTGGAACTTACCTCCAAGCCATCCTCAATCTGGCAGACAACTTTGTTTTCAAGATCGCGCTGTTTTTCCTCGAGAACAGTTTTCTTGCACTTCCTCACGCTCCGCCTGACCGGAAAATATTCGGTTACTTTGTGATTCTTGTTCGAGTCCAAAGAAGGCTCGTTCGTACGGGGAATCGTCGACGAATTAGTTTTTAGCTTTCCACGACCTCGAACCCCGGGCTTTCGGGCCATACGCTGGATCGGACTCACAGTCAGACCCAATGGTTTCTTCTCTGCATCGCCGTTGACTGGCTTCGTATCGATATCCTCTGACTGCACTTGCGGCATGTTTATCCGATGCGGAGTCGGCGGATCACGGCACGGCACTGCGACAGGTGTTTCTGGAATTTGAAAATTCGATTATTACTATTTCTATTTCACTAATTATTAATATTTTATTAATTACTATTTTTTGAATATATTCTAATTTAAAGAACAATGGAACTCCTGTATGTTATCACACATACATTCCCAACCACAAGTTTCATTCAATCAAAATTTCAGTACTTCGCGATTGCGAAAAATCTGAAAAATATCAACCGTATTAATGATATCAAGACCTTGGATTTTGCATAATAATAATGCAAACAATTTTTTTTAAAAATCAGAAAACATTTTTTTTTCTCATTTCTATGAATTCCTTGACTTTTTAGAATTCATATAAATTTTTTCAGATTTTCCGTATATTTCAAAATGTTTTTTTTTCGGAAATTTGAAAAATCTATGTGGAGACACGAATTTCGGATATGTTTCCATATCACGATGCCACTGTACACACACAAAGTTTCGAGGCGATTGTGCCAACAGTTCCGTAGTTATGACGTCGAAACAAATTTAAAAACGGCAAATTCAAAAATGTAAGAAAATTTTGAAAAAATCCACATGGCTTCTAGAAAATCAACAAATAAAAATAAAAAAGTCGTACCATCCGTCTTGAATAACTCTTTCATAGGAGAGTTATATTCGTCCTGTTCAATTTTGACGTTGTCACAGTTGAAATTATTTTTCTCCAGAAAAAATTCCTCAGTCTCCTTTTCCCGGAGCATCTTAGCACCAGCGATTCCATTATCCTGCAAAAAATAAAAATAAAAAAATGCATTAATTTTCAATAAATTCAAACAACACCGGGGGAATAAAGGGAATTTTTTTTCCCTACATACCTGAGCGCTAAAGAACGATGTAATGCGAACAGGTGATTTGTCTATTCGGGTGTGGCTGCGACCATTTTCCGGCGTCTTGCAATTGACTCTTGCAGCGATGTCCAGCCTGGATTCCTTCCGGAGTGGAGATACCATCGTGCCTACAGATCCATTCATAACTGCAGAGCGAGTATGAACGGCAACCGATGTTGGCGCACGTTTTCTTCGTCCTTTGAGATTTATTTATTTATTTAATTATTTAACGTGTACCAGCTTTTTTGTGTTTAATTTTTTTCAACAAAAAATTTTTTTAAACCCTAAAAAGTGTGTATAACTACACGGTCTGTCTCGCTATCTTTTTTTTAAACTTAGCATCTAGACACTAGCGTGTCTATGTGAAGATATAGTGCAAATTTATTTATTAAATGCAAATGTTATAAGTTATAAATTTACTTTCTGTAAATAAAAATAATTAATAATAATAATAATTCTATCTAGTAAATTAAATCACTCATAGCAAAGGATTGATTTTCCCACAGCCGCTTTGAATTCACCAAACGGTACGCAAAAAAATTTGTAGCTTGGCCAGATCATTCATTAGCCAGAGAGGAAATTCTTCACATCGCCGAACGAGTGCCTAACATCGTCCTAGAGATTGGAACGTGAAATATGTGCGTCGACCTTGTCGGGCTAAGCGGTGTGTGTAGACTATATTTTCCCAAATGAAGTGGGTGGTTGACCGGATAAGGAGACAAGGAAAATTATGCAAATGTTGTCGAGAACGCTCGCAAAAGACCAAATGTTAATTCGAGCTGGGTATTCAGCGCCGTCAGTCCCAAATCTGGACAAACTCATGAAATCAAAGAGCAAATGAAATTAGAGACAAACAAACGCGTCTCCGATCTTCCGCTCCGAAAAAATGTTCATCCGAAAAAAAAAAAAGAACAAAGTTCGAAATTCCAAATCACTCGAGAAAAACTGATGGACGAATGTTGACGACGAGAACCAAAATATAACCTGGCACGTCTTCGGTAAATGACTGAAACCCTATGGAAAATAATTCCGGACTTAGTTACACTCACCTTTCACCATATTCGACGGGAATCTCGTAACTCAAAGTTAGCTTCGTCGATAGCGTCGCCTCACAGAAAAATCGTTCTAAATCGCGTGAAAGTAAGATACAAACAACAGTTGATACAAGTAACTAGTCAGTTGGTCCGAGTTAGGAGTGTTAGCACGCCCATTCGGACATTACAAATTCAAATAAGTTCGTTTCCGCGGATCTGTCCATCGTCGATACAGCGTAGCGATCCTTCATTCGTTGAATTGCATCGACGATTATAAATTTTGTTCGAAAAGCGGTTCGGACACTTTGGATTTAGCTTGAAATTGAAAAAGACTTTCGATGATCGCACGCACAGTGACGCGCCGGACGCGGAGCTCAAGTGTGCATCGTAAGCTGGTGGTAGGCCCGTTTTTTTTTTTTCCTATCTCTGGCCACTCGAATGGAACGGTACGCAACGCAACGCTCGAATGTAAAAATTTAAGCTCTTCATTGGCTGCTGCTTTGGAGCACAATAACAAAAATGCCGAGTTCGAAAAATCGGTGAACGAAATTCAATTGATAAATTAAAAAGAAAGAACTTTCAGAATTATCTCACGCTAGTAACAAATTTTTATGATATAATATTACAGCCATTGTTCCGAGAGCGAGGACAATTGGGCTCGGCAAGACACAAGCAACGTCATCTAGGATTCGGATCGTCTTTCGATCGACTGAGGAGCAAGTGTTGCACCCGACGACGTGGCGTCTATCTTCGCTGGAATATTCGTTTGATATTATTCATGCACCGTTGTTTTTTTTTATTATAGAATTTGTATGAAATCGCGGATGATCCGATAAATCTTTTCACAATCTGAATCCAAATGGCGAGCCTGGACGCGGTTGATTGGGAAGGTAATTATAATTGCAACGATTACTCTGACAAAGATCGCGAGTCGCGTTCGTGGACGAATGTAATTCATTGACCGTGCACGGCGTAAGGAGTGAGAGAAATTTGTTTGTGTTGTGGTTTACCGTTAACAACCGGAGGTCGGGCTTGTCAGATCTTGACGTAAGTCACGGCGCAAAGGGTCATTATGCTAATTGCAACGTTAATCGGTGAATTGTCACAAGCGCGGCGCTTATGAGAGAAACAAACAGATTTTTTTCGCGTCCTGTGAGTCGCATTTATCATTATCAATGACGTCATAACTGACGAGAACAACACTGGTCAATTGCACTCACATCGATGCAATTTGTATTTGACGTTTAATTGATGTTTCTGTTTTTTTTTCTTGCAGATCTGCGAAAACAGGCGAGACATTTGGAGAATGAAATCGATGCAAAGCTTGTGGCTTTCAGTAAGCTTGGCGTCAATGCCGGTTCGAGTCACTCGAGGGCCGACACAGTTCCATTGCTGGACGAGGATCATGTCTTCGAAAACATGGCTTCGGAGATTGAATCATTGCTGGCCAAGGTAAGAAAAAAAATATTTTAATTGTAATGCAATTGATACCGTTTAAACATTGAAATATAAATTTTTATCGCAGCTGATGGCAGTGAATGAGAAGATGAGCGGAATTCAGGCAAATGGAGCGGCAATGCTTCACACCATGCAGCGTCACAAAGAAATCCTGAAAGATTACAAACTCGAGTTCAACAAGACCCAGAATAATTTTACCAGCAGAAAGGACAGAGAGGATCTACTGGGGAGCGTTAGAAAAGAAATCGAGTACGCTCCTATAGTTCACAAGACCAGACCAGATATGGACCCAAATTTGATTTTTCTTCAATGTTGTTAATTTCCTTTTTTTTTTTTGCAGCAACTACAAAAGTGGCAGCGGACTCAACAGACGCGACATGTACATCAAAGAAAATAGTCACATTCACAAGTGCGTATTTTTGTTAAAATTATTAGAGATCAAGTGAAAAAAAAATTAATTAAAATTTTTTCCATTGATTAATTATTTTAATCGATTATGGATAAAAAATAATTAGCGAAATAATGGATTTTTTAAAATAACGTCGATGATTTTTTTCCAGTTCAGACAGATTGATAAACGACCAGATAAGCATAGCGATGGAAACTCGAGACCACCTGATGACCCAGCGTCAGGCATTCAAGCGTATTCAGACTCGCTTCAACGACATCTCCAACAGATTTCCGGCGGTTAATAGTCTCGTCCAGAGGATAAATTTGCGCAAACGACGAGATTCCTTGATACTCGGTCTGATCGTTGGCTTATGCACGTTCCTAATGCTCTATTACGCTTTTCACTGAACTTCACGAAAATGCACATACACACCAAAGTACTTCCATTACACGAGGCAACGGAATTTATTTCTGTTTCTCGTTGTGCAAAACACGATTCAACGATGAGCTAAATGATCCAGCCTCCACGATATAAAGTAACGATTAATAATGATAATGTCCAACGCGCACTAGGCACGATCTTTCTCCATCAGTTGATGGTTTATTCCAATGATAAGGACGAAAACGATTGTTATATTATTTATATATGTTTCTCGTATATCTCGAAGTGGAAGGACTCTTGTAGAATCGAAATAGCTGCAATACGATGTACGTGTCGCCGGGGCTGTGAAAGTCAAGTGCGAATTGGATTTATAACGTGTTCGAAATACATCGCGGACTCAAACGGCGCGCGACCGCGACGAGAATTATACGATGATAAAACAAACTGTATATATATTATATTTTATACGATAATAAATTTGAGTTACTAACCGATTGTAGCTCGTCAACGTACTAATCAATTGTTTTAATGAAAATAAACAAAATGGATAATTCAATATTTTCTCGTCTATCCGTAATCGAAGGATGGAAACTGCAATCTTTTCGAGATAAATATTGAAATTGCTACTCGTAAAGTGATTTCACAGTGTCACGTGTTTCATGTAAACACGTGAAATACGTGAAATACGTGAAATTTGATAAAAAATAAATAGGGTTTCAATCAAATGGATCGTGTTTAATAGTAAAAAGTTTTACGATATAATCAGTGAGAAAAAAGAATAATTGAAAACAAGATGCAGAGTGGTTTTTCGATTTCTTGACGTAAACTCATCTAAAAGTCCAGAGGATGGAGGGACATTCAATAAGATCTTCGTCACAGGGTATCAGCTACGATATATTGGTTTCACATGTAACAGATACATTTATACATGTATATATATATATATTATATATATACACACACATACATATATATATGTATAGAATTTCCATCACGTTCGGGACGTTATGATTAATTTTTTTTTCACCTACGCCTGGACCTTCACGATCGCGAGTCTTATAGATCCAGGAATATATTTGAGAGCACGTCTGAAGGACAATAGTCTCGAGGGGGAGAAGGGCTTGAGGGAAAAACGGAACCAACAGCTTTTATGAAGCGTGTGTGCGATTTTTGTCCTTTTCTTTCGCTATCCGGATATGTAACTACGCCATGTAATATTTACCCTCTTTCGCGCTTTACGCTTGCTCTGAGAAAAAACAAAGCTCAAGCGGCCTGCGATTCTCGTAAGCACGCGACGAAATTTCTGCGTGCATACGAGTATCCGTTTTTATACTGTTTTTTCACGGGGCCGTGCTCTCGTTATCTTCTATTATTACCCGATCATCCCACGATCATTCGTATACATACACAGGATTTTGTTTGTTTTTTATAGAACAATATGGAAGTGAAATCCTATATTTTTGTTCCGTTATTTTTTTTTGTTAGCTCTCTCTTGTTCACTCGTTCACGCAAAAATCATTACATTCGTACAAACAAACGAACAACAGTCATCTACTCGTAAATACGTTCGATAGGGCGTTATTTTTTTTTTCTTTCTTTTTTAGCTAAGTTGTGTAATGCTTTTTTTGTTTGAATATAAATATAGTCGTGTTTATCATCGAGCCTAATTAACTCTAGTAGTAGTAAGTAATAGTAGTAGTTATTTCATGGTATTTAATAGTAGTTGTTTTTTTTTCTTATTCCTCTTTCGTGTGTGATATTTATCAATTAGCGTAGTAATAATGGTAGCGGTATTTAGGTAGCAGTAGTAATAGTAACGTAATGATAGTGTGTTAATAGCGACGAAAGGGTAGGTATTCAATTGCGTAGTTTGAACGCAAATTCGAGTAAGTGCGATGAATTTACGAGAAGCATGCGTGCGTGTGTGTGTGTGTGTGTGTATGTGTGTGTTAACGAACGAAATATGCTTTGTCTATGCGGCGTATCATTGTTTTTCTTTTTTCGTACAAAACTTGAGAAACCGAATAAAAAATTACAACTGTGAAACAGACTCGTATGCATACGAACGAAAAGGTTTCATTCATCTTTCGTTTTATTTGTTTTTTTTTCCTCAGTCTCTCGTTTCCGGTCGATTAGCCGGCAGAATTGCACGAGGGCTTACACGTTTATTACATTGTTTCGTCGCATAATGAAAGGGAGCTTTCGTGTGTCGATGTACGACGACTCGCTTGGTGCGGTATGGCTTACTTTTACTCTCGGTAAATTAAATTACTTAAATTCTTCGCGAATCTTTAAGTTTTTTTTCCATCAACAAGATAATAAAATAAAGATTAAAACGCCGGGCGTGCGTTGACCGTTTTTTTTTTTTTCTCTTGAGGGATCGAAAAAGAAAGTGAGTGAGGAGAACGGTCGCGCGCGCTGGCGTGAGCGTCGTGTCGGGCTAAAATGGAACGAAAAAGCGTCTAACTACTTAAAGTCTATCACGGGAAGCGGCGCGCGAGCCGTGCGTTGTCGAGGGATTCTGTAATTTATCCGTCGTATAATTATTCGATTGAAACTTTGTTCTCTCGCTTTTTTTTTTGTCGGAAAAATATGCGTGCAACGCATCTCTTACTCTCTGTTTTTGTGTGTGTGTGTCTTTCTCTCGACGTAAGTGCCTAGGGTTTTCTGAACTTTTTTTTGTTGTTTTTTTTTCCCTCTTCAGTTGATCCGTTTGGAACTCACGATTTTGGCAAGTTCGCGTCACCCGTGGGCTCTCGCGACCGAACTGATTTTTAACCTAAATGACTGCGATAGCTTGGCGTTTTCCAGCGATAGATCTTTCGTCAATATTGCACGCCGCGCTAGCCAACAGTCTCTGTAGTCCTCGATTATCTGCAGAAACGAAATATCAAACATTTTTCAGAGGTTTAACACGCGGACTCTAGAAGTTTGCTTCGGGTGGATAGATAAACTGACCTTTCAGATAACGGGACGCTCAGAATGTCTGCTCTTCGGTTTTCTCCGCATCGGTGGAAAGCGCCTCGCGCAAAGTCTCCATACAAGACTTTGGAATCAGCGTTCCGACGATTTTCAAACCTTCGTCTGAAAATCACAATTTTTAGCAATATTTCTCGCGTTCATAAAAATGACTTCTTTCGATTCTCGAAGCTTAACGTAACACGATTAGTGTTTTCAAATAGTTTTCAAATAAATGTGGAAAAAAATCTCCACGTATGAAAAAAAAAAACAAAAAACAAGAAACATTTAATTTATTGAAGCGATTCCATGCATGCGCATTGATGACTGTCCGATTTCAATCAATCGTATTTTTTTTTACTTACCAGTTCGCAAGCGTATAACCTGCATCTTGGAATTAGATCCAGAACGAGCGGTGAGTACACCTTCGACCCGGCTCCAAACACTGAGTACGGAACCAGCAAGAACGTTGTAGGAACGCCGTCGGAGTCCGACCTCGCAGTCCATGCCGAGTGTAACGTTTTTGCAGTTTCCGCGCCAGTAAGCGTGCGAGCACGTGTCCACCGAAGCGTCGTACTGTTGGCTCCAGTGGGTTTCCGCTTCTTCTGATGGAACTTTCTTGTACTTCTTTTCAAGCTCGCCGAGGGTTTCTTGTCTCATTTGTAATCCGGTGTTTGGCCTGCGAAAAATACGAAAATAATTTTCGATTGATAATATTTCATCCCGAACGGATACCACTGCATTTCCTTCGGAATCGTACCTGTAGACCATGTAAAGCTGGTCCTTCTTGCCCTCACTCTTCTTCTTAGAGCCGTCAACAGCTACGGCTAGAATAGCCGTTTGTTTGCCATTGCGAACTTGATGGCTCAAATAGAAGCCTTCCTTAGATCCGGTGACCTGTGAGAATCTTTCCATCGCCTCGGCCCAGCTCATACCGCGCTCGACGTGAACAACGTGAAGTTCCGTCGGTGCGGTACCCGTCGCGTGTTTGCGGACAAATCTAAAGATCTTTACGCGACGGACGTTCTCGCCGGAAGTGCCGAGATCGAGGATACCCATGTCGAAACGGCCGGTTTTCTTGGCCTGCGAGACTGTGGCGGTCAGTGTGTCGGTGAAATACTTGAAAAGCCGATTTTGCAGATCGACCGGCATGCCGAGTATGCGATTGAGAAATTTCGACATGTTGTTGTAGTCCTTGTCGAGGGTCAGAACACCGGGCATGTTCTCGCTATTGCAGATGAGGCCAACACCGACGAGGGCGTCGGCGACGTCTTTGAAAAAATCGCCGTTGTAATCCTGCGGCGGTTCCACGAGCGGTGGCTCGTAGCCCATTATCGTTTTCATCGTCGCTTCGAGAGCCGATCTTCCGTACTTGTTGTCGATGTTGAATTGGGAAAGATCGCGCGTCTCCGTTGCTCGACGATCGCCATGCGTAAGCGCTCCAAGACTCTCCAAACGCTTCGCGACCGTAGACGCGAAACGTCGTTCACCGGCGAGATCGGAGATGAGGAATATGTACTCCGGTGCGTTGACCTGATTCGAACGATGCGTTCGGCCGAACTGCTGTATCGCACGATCGGCGCTCCACGGCAACTCGAGAGTTATGTGAACACGACGCATCTGATTTCTCGCTCGTCGATCGCTCTGCAACGATATACCGCTGCTAGCCGCTTCCGAGATTATGGCAACTGTTTTTTCTCCGTCCATGAACCTGCGAATACCGGATGAATGGATTAAAATTCTTTTAATCTTTTTCGAGGATTTTTCCGTACGTTTTTCGTCGTAGATGAAAAATGTATTTCGAGAAGCAAAGTGGTTGTGCGAGGAAGAAATAGAACGATAGGAAGGAAATGCTACGATTCCCTAGTAACTACGATTAGATGTATTATGTTAATAATTAATCTTATAGATATTTTGGAAAACGGTCGATGTGTTTGTTGATTTCGATGCCCCCCACCCCACTGTGGATTTGTTTATTGGTTTGAATGCTTGCCCCTCCCCCCCCCGAATCCTCCTTCGACGAAACTGACACTTCCCTCCCACCGGTTTTCGTAACATGTGAAATGGATTTTGAAATTCCAAAATTCAATTCTATATGCTATAATTTCAGAATCCAGTTTTTATAGCAAACAGAATGCATTTCCACATGCTATGATCCATGCGATCCGTGCGAGCGCGCGAGCCAACATAACCGCTAGTATTAAATATTATATAAATATATGGAATGTTACGCAATGATAAACAGTAAACAACAATAAAAGGCTCGAAAAATGTGTGACCCTTACCGCTGTTTCTCCGTGAGGTTGAGCGTTTCCAAAGGAACGTCGACTTCGGATCGCGATTCGTACTGAATAGCGCCATCCTCCGTCTGAACAACCCGCCCTTTTCTACCCGTCATTTCCGCAACGTTCTCGGGTCCACCGAGTTCGTCGATAAGCTGATCGAGGGTGTTAGGTGGTAGCCTCTCGCCTAGAGACTCGATCTGCGCTAAGAGTTCCTCCTTCATGCTGCAAGCTCGCTCGATCGCATCTCGCGGCGGTGCACCGACCATCGCTGCGTTTCGACCACCCGCGTTAATACCCTGATGGCCGTGCTGACCCGCAGCGGCGTCGCCGTTGCGCATCGCGTTACGGCTCACCGATTGCTTCTGTGCCAACATCGACTGAATTTTGTCCTGCGTACTCAGCCTCTTCTTCACCGGCTTCTTCTGCTTCTTTCCGCCCTTCTTCTTTCGCCTGTCCCAAGGATCTGTGAATAATAAAATTACTCGGTTAACGAAACGAAACTTCAACGCTTTACGAATTTTCTCGCAAATTTACGACCATGTTTTTTATGTTATGTAAAAAATGGAGTACATTTGTACGACATTAGTAATACAGACCAGCGTCGGAATCACTGTCGCTGTAGAACGGATTGAAGTCCGAGCTGGCGTTGCTCTCCTCGTCCGACCGATGATCGTCGTCGCTGTCGCTGCCGCTCAGTTTGAATTCTGAACCGGAACTGCGACCGCCGTTTTTCTCCTCGTCGGATATTTCTTCCTCGGACGACCAAGCTCGAACTTTCTTCGATGCCCGTTGTGCCGCTTGTCTGACTGGTTTTCGCTTGCTACCGCTTGCGACGACTTCCTCCATCTCCACTGCCGCTGTCTTCGGCGGCTCCAGGCCGAGCAATCGATGAATACGATTACGGTCCGGAGCCGGGAAATGTTTCTCCACCAGTGTTTGCAAGACACCCCTTGATTCGATATCATCGAGATAAAAATATTTTTCTTTCGGCAGTTTCAATAAACCTGATATGGTATAAACCCCCGCCCACCGGCGCCGCACCCAGTTGATAACAAAAACTGTACAGAATGCCGTTTTGAGACCGCAGACCGCCGAAGAAAAAGAAAATTGTCTTTCCCTGCGTCGGCCGATTCCCCAGGGAAAGACAGTTTGCTTTTTCCTCGACGGACCGCGGTCTCAAAACGGCATGCAGTACAGTTTTTGATACCGGCGGCGGTATTTGACATCGCCTTAAGGAAAGCAATTACCTTTAACAAATAAACGGAATACAATACAGAACTCACTTCGCTGTAGAGACGAAGTCGCTGAGTTCGCCGTCGTCTCGTTCGAGTTGCTCGAGAGTTCTCGCCTCGCCGGTTGACTGGAGACCGATAACGACGCACTTGCCACATTTCACAGCCTCGCGCGCCACGGTAACTGCATGCTTGACCTTCGCGGCGATACACAGGTACTTGAAAAAACGCTGATGCGATGACCAGAACTGACCCCACATAGTTTTCTTCATTCGATTCTCGGCGTCTATTAGTTCGGCCGCTTCTTGAAACCTTTGCATCGCGTCTACCCACTGCGCGCGGATAAAAACAATTGATTACATTTTTATAATGAAAAGTATGATTAATTGATATCGAAAAGAACCTCCGGTCTACCCACCAGTCTAACCGAATGATCGTAAACCTTCGTAAAATCTTTGGAAAGCGGAACTTCCTCGATTTTGAAAGCGACACCGTGAAAGCTCAACTGACGCGCAATGTACATTCCACGAAGTTTCATGTCCATAGCCACGATCTCCATGGCGCCCACGCCTCGTTTCTCGACGGCTGCTATGAAGTCGGTGAATTCGGGAAAAGTCGTACCCTCGCCCCACATACCGAGTCGCACCATGTAAGCCATGTTACGCGGCTCCGATGCGCCAGTCGCACTCGCATACACTACACGAGCTTTTGGCAATTTGTTCTGTATTTCCAACACCGTCAAACCTGCATTCGAGAAATTGTTGTTGAATTCAAGATTGTTACATACATTCCTTTCGGATATATTTTTACTTTGAATTTTTTTTTTGTTATTTTCAACATCAAGAAAAATCGGTTGTTACCGGTCTTCGTTGGCTTGGAACTGCCCGTAGGGCAGAGATTCTTGGCTCGATGACACTCGTCGAATATGATGAGACCATCGAAGTCTTCTCCGCACCACTGAAGTAGCTGCTTCAGTCGACTTTTGTACTTTCCACCGCCCGACGATTCGCCAATGAGGGCCGAATAAGTGCTGAAGATCACGCCTTTCTTCACGTTACCATTCACCCCTGACGATATCTTCGCATACTTAAATTTGTTCAGTGGATGAACCTGTGGATAAAAAAATGGTATATGAACGTGTTACAAAAAACTGTGGTCGATGTCTTTTTTTTAATGACTGAAAATTGAAAACTCACATCAATTTTGGTGGCTCCGATATCCTTCAAGTCCCTCTCGGCATCGTACTTGAGATCGTTCGATACTGACACCCAGATTGCCCGTTTCCGTCCTTTCAACCAATTCTCGAATATAATACCGGCAATCGTGCGACCTTTTCCAACTCCGGCACCGTCGCCAATGAGAAAGCCGGCGCGCGAGCCGTCCGGAAGTAGATGCTCGTGCTGCTGGGACGCGTATGTGATCGACTCAAGCTGCAACGCCGACAGAGCCCCCGAACGTATCGTTTCCTCCGGTATTGATATTTTGTACCAGACGTCCGTTGGCTCGACGCTCGATAACGAGGCGGTCTCGACTACGGGATCGGGATGCTTGCGGCCAAGTTTTACTATAAACATAGATTAGTTATTGTAACTTTCGATATAGCCGAGAAACAAAGATATTAAAAAAAATTATTTCTCCGATGTTTTACGTTTCGTCGGCATGTAATCCGCGTAAGTTTCAGCTACACCCATCTCCTCGTCATCGACCTCTTCCTCCTCGGCCATATTCGGTTGCATATTCATTTTGCTAGGATCTCCCGAATTCATCCAAAGCTGTGAAACAGCTTTTCCTAAAGACAAAACGATTGATCGTGTAAGATTAAAACATTTCACGAAACTTAAGTATTGGGCTTAATAAAAACAAAATTTAATCACTGTCCAGTATGCTTAGCGAGCACATACCGGAAAGTCCGTTCGCCCAATTTGGGGGAAGACCACTTTGATTCAGTAGCTGCACGAATGGATTCACGCCCATGTTCATGCCAGCCATACCCATGAATCCTCCCATTATGTTGCCCATTTCCATAGCTGTAAATCGAGCAAACGGATTAATGAGGACGTTCGAATCATGACGCGTTGACAAACTTACTTGTACGGTTGGACTTACTCTGCTGCAGAAATGCAGCCGGGTTAAAGCCGGCTAGGGACGCGAGACCTGGTGGAAAGCCGTACGGCGATCCACCGCCGAATTGGCCGAGCTGGTTCATCTGATTCTGGCCCGCGAAACCTTGCGGCAACCCTTGTGATCCACCGACTCGCACCATCTCGTAGCCCGGCGCCGGTGCCTTTGTCACCAGACCGCCTGGGATTTTGTTACCCAGTTTCTGATTCAATACTGGAAAATGAATTTAAAAAATATTTCCATCAATAAATTGCTGTATACAATATCTAGTTTACACAAAATTATTAAATGAAAACTTTGTTGATTTTTGTAGATTTTTTATGAATATAAATGCATATTTAACGACTACGTCTAGACGGTACATTTAATTCTGAATTCATTAATAGTTCATCTTTATACATAGAAACCTACGTGCTCCATAGATTTGATAACCGCGAAAAGAAAAAAGAATTGCAAGTTTCTGTTAGAATCGTCTAAGTAGTTATTAACGCGAACCATCTCGTAACCGGGCGCCGGTGCCTTTGTTACCAGATCATCCGCGATTTTGTTATCCAATTTCCAATTAAATACCGAAATGAATTTAAAGAATTCTGCCATCAATAAATTACTCTAAAATATTTTCTCAAAATTATTAAATGAAAACTTTGTCTAACGTTGTAAATTTTTTATGAACATATATATGTATATTTGATGACTATGTCTAGACGGTACATTTAATTCTGGATTTATTAATAATTTTTTTTTTATACATAGAAACCTATGCACACAGATTATACATATAAACCTATCACGTCTCCAGATCATCTTGTAAAGAGTGAACAAAAAAAAAACAAGAAAAAGAAAAGTTGCAATTCTCTATTCAAATTAGACTCTGCTACAGTAATGGAACCAAATCTAGGAAAACTTTGCTAGTATAAGAATTTTATGTTAAGGCAGCACTTTGTTAAGCTCAAATATTAATTCACCACTCAAGTGGAAACATAAATTATGTAAAAGGGCATGTCCCGTTGATTAATAAACAAACAAACAAATTGCCTAAGCAGTTACTAATGAATATGGCGCAAAATACTCACTGCTAACACCTCCCTGCACTTTGACTAAGGGGGCTGACTGTGCGGTCGCCGGTTTTTCACTCTTAATACTGGCAATTCCCGCGGCAGTCGCGAGATCTTTACCTCCGCCTAGAAAACAAACAATTAAATTCTTCCACTCTGCCGGACGACCGTTCGGTACAAAAATTTTGTGGTCTGCTCACCGGGAACTTCAATCTTGTCGGGATCTTCGTCATCGTCGAAGTCGCTGCCGCTGCTGTCGTCGCTCATCTCCTTTAACCGCTTCGTTGCCTGCGTTGCATAAAAATATATATCGTGAATAAAAAAGAGGAAACAAAGCCTCGCTTTTGAACAACGTTTAAACGGATGTGAAAATAAATAACAGTAAAAAATGCTGTTCTACACGCGTCGGAGAGAGAAAACTAAAAAATTTGATAAATTATTCATATAGCGAGACAAAAGAATCGACGCGATCGAACTATCAACGCTTCGCTACGTTCGATCATGTTTAGCGACATTGTGAGAGAAAATCGTGAGAATGTACAGCGAATCAACTAAAAATCTTCGCGAGGAAGAGAATGAAAAAAAAAAAATCGAGGTTATGTCGCGAGCGTGCAACAAACGAGACCTTCATCGAGCGTGTTAGAACGCAAATTTGTTCTCCTCACGTGTCTTCTGTTAATCTCGAAAAACCGCTAGATCCGATCGAACAGCGAATAAACGCTGTCACCCTCGGCGAGATTGCGAAAAGAGTTTCGGATAAAAAAATTGTCTCAAAAAAAAATGCGCGGCACGGTCACAATTGGGTACGCTTGCCTACGAGACACTGGCAGAGTTCGGCGCTGTCGTTCAGCGCGTGCACGAGATTCTTTCTCCCGTATCGCAGGGCGCGCAGGAAGGAACGTGGGTCTCCTCTGTGACGAAACGGAAGAGGAAAAATTCGTCTCGAAAATTGCGAGCGAAAAAAGTTTGAACGATCTTAAAGAAAAAAAGGGGGGGGGGGGTGAACCAAAACAAAAAAACAACGAGTGACAGTCGGCGCGGCGCGGGAGGGGGGGGGGGGGGTTGCGAGCGGGACGGTGCGGCAAGGGGCGGTTATCGGTGGAGTGTCATTTTTTCGTTTTTTATCGGTGAAACAAGACGCAGTCGAATGTGTCTGCGCGACTGTCGAATGCGAACGCGAAATAAAGCGTACGAACTTCGATAGAACGTCGAGAGAAACGAACGAACGCGGGTTTTGTTGCTCGCGCGAATATTTTGCTCACAGCCGAAGGGAATCGCGTAGAATCTGCGAGCGACGACGAAGGGTAAAAAAAAGCAGCTAAAAAAAAGAGAACCTACCGACCATGACAAATCACGTTTAGCGTAACCGGAGAAAAGCGTTCGATATATATCGCGTCGGTGAATCAGCGCGCGAGTGAATGCGACGATTAAATTACCGTAAATCGCGATACATCGTGCGGTAGCCGCGACGCCGTTTGGTCGCCGCGAAACGGGAATCTACGTGTGGGGATTATGCACTCTGTGACAAGAGCGGGCACTTCCGACGTTTATCCGAATGTCGCGAACGCGAAATGTATTTCGTTCGATTCGACCGCGGACTCGTGAAGGATTTTCGACGATGTCGCGAGAAACTTCGATGTTACGTATTGTCGTGCGAGGTGTTTTTTTTTTTAAGTAACTTACTGTGCGCTTAGGCCGGGGCATTTTGCCTTCTGCACGGAGCGTTCCGTTAAGCGCGTTCGCCGAGCACGGCTGTCGCCATTTTAGCTATCAGGGCCCACGGTGCACCGCGATGCGAATACAAAAACACCCGCGTTCATTCCGCTGAAACTACGGTCGGGAGGCTGCGACGTTGTCGGATCGCCGGGGTTGATCGCCGGATTCGCAACTGGCTGCTGGAACCTTGAATTTTTTAGTCTTATTTTCAGAAGCCGCTCCAACTGTTAGTCGAAGAATTCCGAGGGTCGAATAATTTTTTTATCACCCCCGACGAAGCGACGAATGCTTGGGAATTAAGAAAATGTACGACAAACTGCTCGTATATTCGCGTATGCTTGCAGTTTACGATATGAATTTAAGCGTCGATGAAGATTCACCCCCACGTCCGTACCGAGACGTGGCAACGTCGCGGCTGCGCAGCGCAGATCGTTAGATGATTTAAGTATTCGCGGCAAAAAGAAAAGAACGTTAAAATTAATTTGGCGCTTATCCGGACCTCGGGAGAAAAGGATTTTTGCTCATGAGGACTTTTAATTTTCGATCGCACGGATTCTCGTTGTTTTCGTTGTAAAATTATTGGCCCTTCTCGTGTTATGGATGACTGGGTTGTTAAATATAAAGAAAAAATATGGTCACCTCTACGCGATCGATCCGAGCTTCGCGCCCGCGCCCAGCGCCGTCTATTGTTGCCTTCGGAATATTCTCGATGGCCAGGGAGTGCGGAGGCACGCGAATGGTGTATGGAGAGGTAAAGTGAATCGGGAACTGCCCAACGGCTCTGCCTGGAACGAACACTGGAGCGTCGTCATCTACCGAAGGACGTCGATCACCAAGTTCCCTCCTTATCATGAATTATCATTTATCGAGAATTAAACTGTTGTCGGTAAGGCCGTGGCGGATGGTACAGTAGTCTAACTGGAAGGCCATGGTAATATTATCCGCAGAACTTTTTTTTATCCTGCGGTTTCACTGTTCGGCCGAGAGAAACCGATACTAGTATAATTTCTGTCGATTCGCATATTAAAAAAATTTAAGGTCACTTAATGTGAGAATATTATTATTAATTTTTATTACACATTTTAATCCTTTTGATAATGCAGATCGATGTACAAACTTCCAATACCTATTTAGATTATGTGAAATACCGCCTAAGGTAACAAAAACTGTAGTAAATGCCGTTTTGAGACCGCAGTCTGTCGAGGAAAAAGAAAATTGTCTTTCCCTCGGGAATCGGCAGAGGCGGGGAAAGTCCTGCGGTTTCAAAAAGGCATTCAGTACAGCGTTCATTACCAACTGGGTACCGAGCAGGTGGGCGGGGGATTAAACCATATATTACCCTAAGGCTTTATTTTGATACTCAATATTAATTGAAAATATTCCCATACATATTAACTCGATTCTAGAGATTAACTTTTTGAAAACTTGTTTATTCTAAAATATATTACATTACCAACATTGGCATCGCTTAGTGCACGCATTACTAAAAAACTACATGGTCAAAAAATCTGAAAAAAATTGCAAACGATTCAGTGTCTTTGCCTGCAAAGTAGCAACGTTTAATTGCGATCGAACAGAAACGAGTTTTGGCCGAAACACCCTTAAGAGCATGTGCAATATCCCGGTCGGTAATAAAAACTTTAATCAACTGTTCTGACAGATTCTAGCAGTCACGATAAAATAAAAGTCTCATCTAAAGCCGAGATGATATCTGTTTCCGATGTCTTTTCTTTTGATCGCCCATGCGAGAACTCGTGAGAAAAGTTGATTACAGTTTTTGATACCGATTGAACCCGGGATGGACGGGGAGGGAGGTGTTTCATATGGTCCTAAGGTGATGTGGAACACCCTCCCGCCCACTGCCCGTGCCCAACTGGTACCAAAAACTGTAATGAATGCCGTTTTGAGACTGAAGACCCCGAGGAATAAGAAAATTGTCTTTCCCTACGTCTGCCGATTCTCCAGGGAAAGACAATTTGCTTTTTCGTCGGCGGTCTGCGGTCGCAAAATGGTATGCAATACAGTTTTTGTTATCGGTGGCGGTATTTCACATGGCATTAAAAGTAGCTGAAATACCACGGTCGGTAATAAAAACTGTTATCGACTTTTTTCACGAACGGTCGTTTTTACGGTGAAAAGAAAAGTGTTATTGAAGATCGATTACATGTCAGCTTTCGATAACACTCTTCTGTTGATCGTAGATGCCAGTATCCGTGAAAAAAGTTGATTACAGTTGTTGATACCCTCTGGGCACAGGACGGGCGGGGGGAGACGGGATTTCACATGCTCGTAAGGCTTTATTTTGATACTTAACGGGAGGTCAAACAACTGTGAGTGCAAGAGAGATAGTTGCTATTTTCAAATTAACTTTATTCAATGGTGCACATTTTTTTTGAGAAAACAATGAATTCGGACCGCATGCGAAATTACCGTGCGCATCCAGCTCGAATTTGCTTTTCCCTCAAAACAATCAGCACCCTTGCGAAAAATTCATTACAGTTTTCATTACCGACCGCGACATTCCACTTCCCCTTAAGAGCATGTGAAATACCGCGGTCGGTAATAAAAACTGTAATCAACTTTTCTCATGGATTCTGGCATATGCGGTCAAAAGAAAAGTCTCATCGGAAGCGGATATCATTTCGGCTTCCCATGAGACTTTTCTTTTCACCGTATATGCGAGATCCAGTGAGAAAAGTTGATTACAGTTTTTGATACCGACTGAGCCCGGGACGGACGGGGAGGGGGGTGTTTCATATGGTCTTAACGCCATATGAAACACTCTCTCGTGCTTTCTCTCTCGCTCTCGTAGCGTGATCAGGTGACTTTCACATGGCGTTAATATTGATTGAAATATTCCAATACATGTTAACTCTAGCCTCTAGAGATTAACTTTTCGAAAACTTGATTCTTCTAAAATATATTACATTAACAACATCGTCATCGCCATAGATACTTCCTATCCGCGATCGCGACATTTGTATCGCACCCGAAGCTCCTTGTACGCGATCTTGAACGCATCAAACATAAATATAGCGTTTTCGCGATCGCGAAGGAAAATCCAGGTGAAATCTCAAGTCTCTCTCGCAAGCGTGAAATAATCGAAGGCGCAATCTCAGGATGTTCTCGGCCTTTGCATCACATGCACACTTTGCCTATCCACGCACGCACATCGATACTTTACGCAGATCTAAAATCAAGCGCGCATCCGTCAGCGATTTTCCTAGAGTTCCGCAAACGGCGTGTGTGTGTATGCGTACGAAATAAGCTTGGCTAACGTCGATAGCACACACATAACCTCTCTGTTACCTTCGCCGTGTACCGATAACTGCATTACAGGCGATTCAATAATAAATTGTAGAAGGCTGGCTCGGTGTATACGCCGTTGCGCATTATGCGCCGAGTAATCACAGTAATAAGCAGTTTTAAAAGTAACGTAAGTACGTTGTAGGTAGTAACGAGTGAGCCGTAATCGTCCCGAAGCTCTCCCGGCTCTCGTACGAGGAGTCGGCGCGGAGTGTGGTGTAACCGTGCACGCGCGTGAATAAACCGAGTTGTCTTTCGTAAAACTGACCAGCCCGCTGCGATACCCGAACTGTGCGAGGGTCAGCTTCAACGAAAGATTTTTTCGTACAGTTATAATACAGACAAGAACCCAGCACCTAAAGCCGCAGCTATGTGTGCACAGTGAAACGCAAAGTTGCACCGCAGTTCGCGCACACGTACGCGAGTAGAGATATCCACGTATAGACGAGAGCAGGGTACTTACTTCGAGAGATGTCCGAAGGGGCCCGTGGGCGCTGTTCTCTATCGAACCCCGAAGCAGTTCCGTACACTATTCTGTACACACATGTGCCCGGTCTGTTCTCTGGCAATATGCATCATATAGATAGACCGATAGTCAGACAGATCGTGGCGCGTATATACATGTATATACGTATGCGAGAGACGCAAATCGCAAACGCAAGACGCATGTATACATAGATCAGGCGTTCTGTACGGTGTGTTTCGAATCGAAGGGCCGTTTGCCTGCGTTCTCGGGCTGGAAGAGAGGGGGCGGGGGGGGGGGGGGGTCGATAATTTACAGTCGCAAAGCCCGCAAATTGAGCCCCGCAGACACATGGACGGACAGCACACGCTTATGCAAAGGCGACGTGAAACGAGCGGATCTCGAGGAGGGAAGTGCGAATCGAGGCTTGTACCTTTTCATCGTCAGGGATGCTTATGATATACGCGTCGATGGGAAACTCTTGCTTTGCGAGCATCGGAATATGGCGGTGAAAATTTACTACCGAAGGTGAGTTGCATCGTTACGATGTTTTTTAGGCTTTGGCACCTTTTTGGGGTTAGGAGTTGATAAATGTACGACCGGAAGTCGCTTTTATTTTATTTTATCACTCTCTCTGAGTAATTTTTTAAATTTTCATGGACTTGAAAATTGTTACCCGTTAAAGGAGGCGCCTGCAATAGCACACTCGTCCGTTGCGACGGAAATAAATCGTACGTCGCCAAGAATGTTACAAACGTTGACAGCCTCGTTCAAGTGTAGACCGCAAATATCTAACACTTCCCTACACCACAAAAAGTTTACGTATTCATATACAACACATTTGTAAGTTTACAACATTTCGTTGTAACACTCGCCCAACGTAACAACTTAAAAATATAACACGTCCAAAGTTAGATGGACCGCGTACCGACTGCTGATTTTTATAATCACGTGACAACCCACAAGGTGTTGTCCTGCAACCTGATCTTACCTGCATAATAACAGTGGCGCTCATCGAAAGCCCATCTTTCCTCCCCGCCGACGTAAGGTCGCTCGCGTGTAATTTTACACATGTGGAGTATATTGCACGTGTTATGTTTTAAAGTCGTTACGTTGGGCGAGTGATACAACAAAATGTTTTGCGGTGTACAATTTTTGATCCGTTAATTAAGCAAGCGTTAGATTTTTGCGATGTACACTTGGACGAATTTGTGAACATTTTTAGCTGTGTACGATTTATTTCCGTTATAACGAAAGAGTATACGATTGAAGGCACCTCGGTTAGAGGGTTAAATATCTATAGCTGTACGGTTCGTCGTGGAGCATGGATTCTTCGGTATTGTCAGTGAAGAACTGTCGGCGATTCACGAGACGAATCGATGTTTCCAGGTGCGCCTGTACGAGACTGGCAAAAGAAACGAGACGTGGCTGGCTATTACACGCGCAGTATCCGTTAAGCCAACATCTAATTCGATAACTGGCGAAAATAATAACGTGCGCGCGGGAGCGATCTTGACCGGAGTCCGTGCAGGATCGCGCGGTCTTCTTTTTTTTTTTTCTTTCTTCCCCTCTCGAGAGCACTCGATCGCGCGAGCCTCGGCAGCATGCTCCGGATGATTCGCTGTCCGATTCTCCATTGAGCGATGGGCAAAAAAATTCTGCAACGAAATCCTCGTTCGGTCCTGTTATACCGGTTCCCATATTTTTATACAGCTACGGAAAAAGTATATATATATAATTGTTTTAATTTTCTGTCAAAGCTAAAATCGATTTTCGGGTCAAACATGTTTTACCAATCAAAAAGTTACCAATATGTGATTGATTAACAAAAGGTACACGGTCTATTTTTTATTTTTCAAAACAGTGTTTATTTTCATATTACATTAAAAAGGTAATATTTTATTATATTAGTATGTTACATACAAATTTTACGACCGCCTGCAACAATGTGTTATATTTGCATAATATATTCCGGCAAAGGTCTTAATGATCAACCGGCTACCGCTAGCAACTTCGGCAGATAGCGTCCCCTCCGGTAGCTGCCGGGACGACAATTATTAAAAGTTCGACGGGGCATCGATCTTCCCTCGCTTGTTCAAGTTCTCTCGAACTTATCTTGTTCTGTCGCGTACACTCGATTGCGCCTCGTGTGTCATACGTACTCGCGCAATTCTCGTATGCTTATGCAAATAGGACTACCAACACACGCCTATAGACGCCACGTATTACGAACCCCGAGTCCGAAACGTATAAAGTATCATATGGTTACACGTACGGAGATGAAATACGAATACAGTTTAATAAGCAAGCGGTAGTCGCATACACGATAATATACGCCAAGTCGATACAAGATACCGCGAATACCATCCATCACGTAGTCCCGAACAGAAGCCATCGTTATGTACCTCGAACGGTGGCTCCGCGGGGGCAATTTCGCCAAGCCAAGGAAGATTGAAGAAGAATGTGGTGTTCGAATACTTTTTGTTTTTAATTCGTTTTTTTAATTGTTTCGTCATCTACGAAAAAGCATGAAGAAGAATTTCCCGTCGGACAGTTCAGAATCGCTCATTGTAGTTACCGCTTACGTCGGTAAAGTTACCATTACCGGTTATGTTTCTAAATTACGTGCTGCCAACTGCTAAAATCGTCAATAGTGTGTGACGCTTGGCCGGCACGGCGTTCCGCCAGAGGCCAGCTTGGATGGCTCGGATCTAGTCGAGCCCGAGCGAATCGTCAGACAAGACAAAGAACGCGTGTTAAGGAGCTAGCGACGTAAGTTCCGTGTGTATACGAGAAGAAACTTT
Source organism: Ichneumon xanthorius (assembly GCA_917499995.1). Classification (NCBI taxonomy): domain Eukaryota; kingdom Metazoa; phylum Arthropoda; class Insecta; order Hymenoptera; family Ichneumonidae; genus Ichneumon; species Ichneumon xanthorius. The sequence continues at coordinate 8,356,563 of OU824205.1, read as the reverse complement.
GGGCTTACATCGACACGAAGGAATTATCGTGTGCACGGTTCGTCGTGAAAGCCTGGGCAGCGCCTAATCAAACCGTCGTTCGGTCGCGTGCAAAAAATACGTTAATTCGTGGTGGAGTCCGGTCGGGGAGGTCGAGAGGGCGGTCATAGTCGGGCAGCACAAGGAAAAAGGACATGAACAGAGAGAGTGAGAGAGCGGCGGGCTTGCATGACCGTGCAAATAAATAAAAGCAAGCGAACACGTTGCCCGCGCCTCGTATTTTATATTTTATCCACCGGGAATGATTGATTGCGCGGAGGCTTCTCGCCGGTATACATACAGACAGCGCTACCAGGCGGAGAGCACGGCTAGGTAGGTTAGGTAGCTATGCGAGAACGCGGGGCTGGTTCGCGCTCTCCGACGAGATACCATCTCGCGAAATGCCACTGGCCGCTCTACTTGTCATTTCGCGCATTGTTTATTATTGTCCGAGGGTTTTATCGCGATTGTCGTGTTTAAACGAAAAAAAAAAGAAAGAAAAACGGAGGAAAAAAAAGTATGAGACAGAGAGACGAAGTGGAAGCCGGAAAAAAAATAATGGCGGGAGAGGAGAGTGATACCCGGACACCATAACGCGAGGGTAGAACGAAACTACGGTCGTCCGAAGCGTGCAGCACGTTCCCGACGTCGCTGCGGCAAATTTGCGACAGCGATGAGATACGCGAACGGGCGCATTTTAATGCGCACAATGTTCCGAACGACACGGCAATATCGTTCTTCGGGTACGCTTCCATTAAGGTGACTTTGGTTTTAAAACTTTATTTTTATATTTTACTTTCTTATTTACTAGAAAAAAATAAACGGGTCTTAAGGCCAATTACAATGCTAAAGCGGAAATTTATGTCCCACGAATCCAAGTAATATATTTCTATATATAAAAATAAATTATCGAATTTTTTTTATAGAACACGGCAATACCGATCTTCAGGTACGAGGCTTTCATGAAGGCGACTTCGGTTCTAAAACTATATTTATTCATTGTTATTTATTCGCAAAAATAAACGGGCCTTAAGACCAATTACACTGCGAAAGCGGAAATTTATGTCCGACGAATCCAACTAATATATTCCTATTAAAAAAAACAATAATAATGAAATTCGTTTACGGGAAAAAAATGAAAGAGTGACCGGTTCGGGCAGTATGGCCAGAGCCGTGTGTAGCGGAGCAAAGGAATTTGCGGATCCATCAATAGCTGCAAGGATTTTCTCTCGTACTGGTCTATATCGACGTTAGATAGGATGAGAGGGCGACTACAGTACTCTATTATATACGAGAAGAAGATAGTAATTACAGAAGCGGGACTCGTCGGAAAGCCTCGGAGACGAGGGGGCTCTCTCTCTCCTCTCGTCTCAGAGCTGCGAGGCACGATCCACGATAAGTATAGTTGTTTCAGAATCGCCTCGATATACCCTTCTCTCTCTCTCCCTCCCTCTCTCTCAACACAACTGCATTACATCCTACACCGTCGTACACGGAGTATAATACTCCCGCTATCTCATTTTATTGGTACAGGTTACGAAAAAAATATTTTCGCCGAGATGAAAAAATATCTTCGCCGATCCGGTGCGGTCGGCGGGAGAGAGCGAGAGGCGAAAACGCCCCGCGTACTCTCGCGGTAACTTCGCCAACTTATTCCCGAGATATTTCTTTCCACGCTCCGAGCTCGTTCATTTTATACGTACACACTGTATACAACCTTTCCGTATGCCATAACCGGCGAGATAGAGTGGAAGATGAATCTTGCACGAGCATATCTGTGTAAAGGCAGATCGAACCCGAGGCGATACTTTGTTCATCGAGCCATCGAGAAAAGTTTTAACCAAAAGAACCAACGAGAAGCAACTCTCCTTTAAGCGCAACATATTCCCTCAAAAAAAAAAAACAAAAGTGAATAAATTGCAAATCAACATTTTTATTATTAACAACAAAACGATAGATCCTATATCTAATTCATCCGTTCGGTCTTACATAGTTGCACATAGTTGCAGTTGAGTCGATAGGAAAATATTGTCGTCGACCGCCCCGCGAGATAATCTGGTTCGCGCGCGCAGGCATCTCCGGAGACTTCTTCCCGGTGAACGGACTCGATATCGGACGCGCGCTCCTCTCGCTGCACCGTCATTATCTCCCGATACAGTTTGACCTTTTTTTCTTCTCCCTCGATCGCGTCCGCAGGCCTCTATCTCTTCTGGCTATATATATATATATATATATATATATATATACACGCATGTATACATATACACGCTGTCCTATTCTGTATAAGTATATTATAGAATTACACACCGTCTTTGTTTCGCCACCTCTACCTTCTGGCCGCGGATGGACGTTAATATGAGCGCGTTCGCGCGATCAGCTACGTATACCGTATATGCAACCCTACACTGCATCCACTCTATACACGTTTCGATGTACGAGGTATAAATCGGAGACTCGCTTTATAACGTTACCAGATGCACAAAGTACACACTCGTGTTAGCATCTTTCGCTATACATATTCCACCGCGAATACTGTACGAGCTATATGTAATATATACTTTCAGGGCAACGGAGGAATAGGTGCACGGGGCGATGTATGAATCGGCTGAATCGAGAGGGACAGAGGGCGAAGAAGTTACGCTCAATTTCCCGTACGGCCGCACAGTTATCCAATTACACCGCGCCTACACGGCAATCACCAAACTTTTCCGCATAGAATACCTCGCCAAAGCTGCGAAATAACTGTGGAACGTATCCTACGGAGTTCTGTACAGTACAGACGAGATGCGCTCTAACCCTTTCGTTTCGCCTCGTTGGAGAACATGGAAGCGGTGAGTAAACTGCATAGTTGTTGCAACATTTTTTTAAATGTAAGCTTACAGACGCGACACACTGATTTGTTTGGATTTTTTTTTAGATTAAATTTATAAAAAAAGGTTTATAAAATGGTATATATACATGGTGCATAAACGGAGACTTGAGAGTCCAGCGTCGGTTCCTCCAACTTGAAGCATATCGAGTTGGCATGGCCCATGACCCGCCAGGACGACGATTACACCGCAGTAGCGAGTGAGCTCCGCATCCCGGGTCTTGAGTCACTAAGGAAATTTGGAGACTCGTGCACATTGTTCAAGTTGGTTAATGGTCTACTAAACGGCCCTACGTTATTGGCTGAGGTTCGGGCACGCGAACCCGTAAAAGCTTTCCGAAATGTGCGGAATTCACCCCTCAAGTTCGCTCCGAGTTCTAGTCTAGAAATAGTCTAGAAAATCTCGGATTCAGCGAATCGGTCTTTAAGGAGGCAGCGGTGGAGAGGATATTACACTAGACTTGAAGTTATTGAATCTTGGAAAATCAATATTGAACATTTCCTGGTTCTATACTGTTGTACGTGAAAGTGTTAATTTTATAGAAAGATCTCTAAAATATGTTCCTTATTATGATTGAAATCCTACTTATATATATGTAAAAGGGCAATGACTGTTAAACAAATAAAATTCTGTAAAAAATGCTCTCAGGATGTGGTAAATATTTGGTAATGTTTTGACGAGTTGTTCACAAGATACGGTACTATGACTTTGGACATTTATTGCTGTACTTCGAAGGCCTGAAAGAACACGATTGTCTCCAGGGGGTGCAGAAACTGTAAGTGTGTTTTTAGAGTGTCCAGAGAAAACATACTTTTCCATCGAGTGTGGATTTTTTTCGGTTTCTCCGTCCGTGGATCCAGGAAGGATGTCGAGAGTTCGTGCGAGAAGGATAATTGCAATTCGGAACTGAGCGATATCCGTGTCGCCGGGGTATAGGGGCTTCTCGTCGGCGTCTCTCGAGTCCAAGTATTGATGTCCTGGAAAGTGCCGCGGGAGGGGTAGGCAAGCGACTAAGCGACTTCCTACATCGTGTGCTACCCTGACCCACGGACTGCCGAGAATCAATGACAAACCTGATAGCAGCGTATAGCTAATATGCCCTCCCCTCGCTCTCGTTACATATAATGCCGGCTTATATAGACAAGCTCGACGAAAGCGCAGAACATTGTGAAGTAATAATCTGACAATATTTATTAAGCAATTTGAATTTATTTTTAAAAATTTAGAAAAGCTCTTGGTCTTCATATGCGCGGTTCTTAGAGGCACAATTTACGAATAAAGTCGCATTGCTCTTCGTGTAAAAAAAAAGGAAAGGAAGAGGAAGAAAGGGTCGGGGCATTTTTGACGAGCGAGGCGAACGCACTTCGCGCCGGTCGTATAACTCGAGGCGCATTCTAGTTGAGGCGTAGATTTATTGGCGAGGTTCGATAACTGCTCGTGCATTACCACGCCCATTCGGCTCCGGGTGTGGAGATGCACTGCATCGATGCACGCGCATGCATCGCAAACATCGTCGAGAAACAACGAACCTCCCGAAGATCAGACGCCGGTACGGTGCAAACCCTCGCGCACACCGAACGGATTATATTCGTTACTCGTCGAAGGTAACAGCAGCAGTGGCAAAAATATAATATCTGCGAAGGAAATCGTCGGAGAGTATCGGTTTAAAGAATTTCATCTGCAACTTTACATTTTCGTTATTTATTTATTACTATTATTTGGTATTGCATTTTATTTAACGGAATGAAAATTTCATGACGCAAGCGATCGTAGTGAAAGAAACTTGAGTTGGCTTGCGGATAAATAGTTTCGAAAGAGTTAATCATTTTTTAGGTGTCTCGTCCTTTTCGCGTTCCCAGCCCCGATTTATAGTTTTATAGATTTCTAGATTTATAGTATAGTATATACTCGTCGAAGGGTATCGGTTTAAAGCATTTCATCTGCAACGTTACATTTCCGTTATTTATTTATTTGTTATTATTATTTTGTATTGCATTTTATTTAATGGAATGAAAATTTCATGACGCAAGCGATCGTACTGAAAGAAACTTGAGTTGACTTGCGGATAAATAGTTTCGAAAGGGTAAATCATTTTTTAGGTTTCTCGTCCTCCCCGCGTTCCCAGCCTCGATTTATAGTTTTATAGGATTATAGATTTATTGTATATACTTGTCGAAGAGTATTGGTTTAAAGAATTTAATTTGCAACTTTACATTTCCGTTATTTATTTATTATTATTATTATTTTGTATTGCATTTTATTTAATGGAATGAAAATTTCGTGACGCAAGCGATTCTACTGAAAGAAACTTGAGTTCCCTTGCGGATAAATAGTTTCGAAAGGGTTAATAATTTTTTAGGTTTCTCGTCCTCCCCGGGTTCCCAGACCCGATTTATAGTTATTGTATGCTGGTCTATGTACTCCTGATTCGAAAGAAGAATCTATATATTGAACCCCGGCCGCGAGAGGATGCAGCTGTTGCATGCCCTGTTAGCGGATTTACGGGTTTGATTGCGGCCGTACTTTGCGATGCGCTAAGAAATACGAAGACCGAGAGAGACGGTGAAAGATAGAGAAGAGTCAGCGCTGGTTCACCGATGGATATTTTGTACGAGTATATACAAGAGTCGTGATCTTCCACGCCTCCCCCGCTGCACGCTTCTAAGACCCTCGTCTCACTCTTGCCGCCTAAGATATCGAGAGTCTTTCTCATCTACGATCGCCGGAACTCCGTCCGTTTTCTTTACTACGTAAGCTAGAAGAGATTCTATCCCTCAATGCCTCTTGCACAGCCTTCGGCACATCCGATGGGGCATCTCTCGCCAACGCGCCTTCTCGCCATTTCGTTAAGTATCCATTGTCTGCGTTATTATTTATTATTACCATCAAATTATTGCAAGCTAAGGCGCGCAACGAGAGAGCCGGAAAAGTATCGTCGAGACGACAACGAACGAACGCCGATGTCAATAAATTAACGTTAAGCCAAATTTTCGACTTTTCAGATAATACATCGCCACAAAGGAAAATTTGTTCTAGGCTAACATGGACGATTTCTTCGATTCAATCAAGTTTGTTTCAGTTAAATCATTTTTTTTTCGGTAATTCATTTATGTCTTATTTAGATTTATTTATTCAATCCTGGTCTCCTGGATCATCTATAGGGCCGGTGTATGGAAATAAATATTGCAAATTTATTGGTATCAATTGAATTGCTTATGTGGTTTTTGTAACGCAAGAGGTAGAATCCTAGATTACGCAACTGATCGGATCCCCATCGTTTTTTTCCTAACGCATGCACGACGTAAAATCCCGCTTTCCGTTTCTGCGAAGTGAGCGCAGAAAGGCATTTTTTCTTAAACCTGTCAATTACACTCAAAGAAAAAATGGTTGGATTAACCAAGGTGCGTTCACCCGCGTTCAAAGGCGTCATTTAGTTAGTACAATAAAAAAATTTGTTTGAATCGAAACATTTTGATTCGACTGAAGCGAATAATCATTCAACAAAAGAATTATTTAGTTGTACCAATCAAATAACAGCTTTGAACGTATACGACCGTGAATTTGATTAATTCAATAATTTTTTTGTCCCAGTGTAACAATCATTATCTATACGTTCCTTTCCTTATTTTATCAAGCGTAAAAATGAATGCCTTAAGTTTACTTGTATTTTAATGTCTAAAGGACAAGTACCAATGAGAGACACTTTCCGCGATAGTTATCGAAATTTCTCTCATACTTATCATTTTCAGTCTAGCTTGTGAATTGTAAGGGTGTCAGTAGAGGTAACCGTCAGTTCCATCCAACACAATCGCGATACGAGAACCATAATTGATTATTAATTTAGTGTGAATTCTTTGACTCTCTCCTCTCCGCTTTTTTTCTTGTTTTATTGTTTATGTGCCTTAATGCTTTTCTAATATTTACCGAATTTTGTTATGTCTCGTTAAGACGAGGTCCAAATTCCTTTCACTTACTAATCGGATTAATTTGTTTACTCATTTCTTGGCTTAAATGTTCGTTCATTGAAACGTTTACGATAATAACAGTAACAGCGTATAGTATTTTCAACTCGTAGCATCGATTATTATTATATCTTTACTTTTTAATTTCTTTTTTCGACCGTTTTTACCGACGCGTAATTTAGCTCGCAGGACAGGCAGGGAGCTCGAGAGCCTTACAGGTGTCTTCGTCTCAATGGCGAGAAGATGAGAAACGTCGCGGGAGGTCCAACGTATAGCTCTCACGACTCTTCGACTCTCGTGGCTTTACGAACGATTGATGGACTTCTCGCACCTCCCCTGCTTATTATAAGTATAGACGCGGCTTCCTCGTCGGTTTTTTTTCCACGGCGTGTGTTCGTGCGTTCGAGGGTCCTTCGGGACTCACCCTGCTCCGTGATCGCAGGTGATTTTTCCTGTACAGTCTGCTGTCCCGGGATACAGTGTTAACCCCGTAATCATGACTCGTTAGCGGTTCATTCAGAGTAGACACATTCCGAGCTCATAAGGTTCGAAGCTCTTGTAGTTATCGTCTTGACGTTCGTAGTTCGATGATAGGTTAATGTCGTTGATAGTTACGTCGCAAAGCGACACGCAAGATATTCGGTACGACGCCGAGCGTCAAGATTTCGCTCGAGTATTGTCGTCTCAGCTGATACCTCGCCCGCCCGCTCGGCTGCCGCCCGCTGGTCTCTCGCTCCCTCAAATGTTTACTTATGCGATGTCGCGCTGACGCGTCGTCGTTCGATTTTGCTTAGAGTCTTTCGTTGAAGATAAAAGTGTCCCTATAACTCTACTAATAAGTAATACATAATTTTTCATAGTCCCGAGTTATGCTGTTGTCAATAGTATTGCGAATCAGTCGATTTATTATGAAGAATTCGTTAACGTATTTTCATGATCCTTCCGATAGGTTAGTCTCGACCAATAGGACAACAGCATTTACCCGTTGCCCTTTCGCTTGATGAGCTTCCCCCTCCCCCGCCCGCACGCCTTTTCGCGTTGTCGCACCGCTGCGTTATCGTACGTTTTCGCCTCGCGTTTTTTAAAAAAGTGTGTCTATCATATTATGTAGTGCCGATGTACCGTTTTCCGGTGTGCCGTCGTCAATAGCGTAAGGTAAACGTACCAATGGCCGGACACTTAAGGGCGCAGTCCCAGTCCCTGGACATGCATGGAAAATCGTATTTCCATCTCTCTTGCACTCCTGTCGTGTCCGGCCACTGGGACGTGTCCGGTCATTGGTACGTTTACCTTACGCTAATCAGTAGAGTTATTATTAAGAGTTCGTTAACGTATTTTCCTTCCGCTGAAAGATACTCGATGCGATGTAGAGCCCCCCCCCCCCCCCCCCCGCTCCAGTGTTTACGTGTGTCACGTTGCCGCGTTGTGCAATTTCGCGTCATGTCGTTGCGTATAAAAGTGTGGTTATCATTCAACTAATAAGTGCCGATTTCCCGTTGTCACGCGTTGTGCTCTCGTCAACAGTGGGCACGAACCCTTCGATGTATTATGAAGAGTTAGTTAACGTATTTTCATGGTACTTCCGATGATAGGTAATGTCGATCGATGGGACTGCGAGCGTCGGTATTTCGCCGCCATTTTCTTATGTCAGATGGGCTCCTCTCGCCGCCCCGTTCCTCCTCGCCCGCTCCAGTGTTTACGCGTTGTCGCTCTACTGCGTGTCGTAAAATTTCTCATCGAGTTTGTTAAAAAAGCGTATATCATTCTAATAAGCAGTCCCAATCGTCAATAACGTATCATCACGCGGTGTGCTGTCCTCAATACCCTACGCGAATCGGTCGATTTATTGTGAAGCGTCGGCTAACATTTTTCATGGACCTTCCGGTGAGAGACTCTCCGTGTGGCGCCGAGCGTCAATATTTCGCGGGTTTTCTCTCGCACCAGCTGACGACCCGCTGGCTCCAATGTTTACGTGCGTCGCGCTGCCACTTCGCGTCCAGTTTTTCGTTGGTTAGTCTCGTTAGTCTGCTACTTACAACGAACGTTGGCCGGCGCGTGTATTCGCTATGCGCAGGACTTATGGAGAGCTTCGGGCTGAGCGTGCATTGCCGTGTAAGGTAAGGTATCAATGCTCGGACGGTTAAGAACATCTCCAGATTCCAGCAGTTATTAATTGGTCCAGCATACATTTTTTGTAAAAATAACTGAAACCAGTGTCAAGCTGATAGTTTCTAATTTCCAAAACACATCGATTAATTACAAAACGATAAATATTTTTTTCATTACGTTAGAAAATAACAAGAAATCCAAATGTGTGATAATTACAAATTTTGAGAATTCTTATGTACGAACGCGACTAGTTTCATATTAACTAAAATAATTCTTTTGCCATTTATTAATTAAATGAATGAAATGATTATATTTTTTTAAGCACATCAACTTTGTTATTCGAATTGTTCGAAAGTTGCGTCTTGGCAAATTCTAGGTCCTCGCTAAACAAGGATCTCGTATGTGAAGGGTTAATAAAGAGGGAAGAAGTCCATACAGCGGTTCGATGTAAAAGGCGCCTCCTTATATGGGCACTGAAAAGTTAAGGCGTAGTGAAATGCAGTAGATGGAGGGACAAGCATCATAAGCGTATCGACACGGGATTGGACGGTTCATCCAGAACATCGAAGTAGTAAGTCAACTCGAAATTTGATTTACATGATCCTGATCGTTTTGGATCTCGTGCCAGAACCAATCGAACATTTTGCGATTCGACATAATTTTCACAATAATGTCAATTCATTGTTATCGTATACATAAATGTTCAATCTTGTTACGAAAAATTATAATTTTAATTGTTAAATTTTGTTACAAAGATAATAATTTTTCGAAACAAATTTTTACAATAAAAACACGAGTTGCAAAAAGAAAGTTTTGCAACTCGTGAATCCGGCCGATGGCACATACGAAAAAAAATGCATGAAACTTGAGATCCGAAACTGTTATGGAGAATCTAATCCGCGATTTCATAGCGCGTCCGTCGAAAAACAAAATCACGCTTCGTTAATTAAAATCTGACAAACTGTACAGGAAGAACAAAACAAAAAACAAAACTAGGACTTAAAACACAGTTAAGAATCACTGTGACGTATAATAAACGATCCAGGCTTCATTAGTACGCGAAGATGACTGGTACGCGAGGTTAGTGCGAGAGCGTCGTGCAGGGGCGGGACATCGGCCTCCGGGTCATTGAAACAATGGTGTGTTGTGACCGTGGCTCATCAACCTCGTCTCCGGCTGCGCCGTTCGCAGCCCTGGGGAGTCCGAACTGATTGATTCACGCGTGATTGATCGTCGCTCGTTTCCTCCGAGGCCACGGGAGCCTCGAGGAAGCATAGCAAACCCCTGTCGCGGATAAGTAGTACAAAATAATTTTTTTTTTTAAATTACCAAAAAATTACAAAAAACTACCCAAATACAGCAATCAAAATTTTCACAAATCCCGAATCGAATATAAGATCCCTACAAACAGACCTAAAAAAAGATAATAAAAAAAACCTTCTCAAATGTCAAGGTTGAGCTTAGTATATTATTACAGCGGTCACGAGTAGTACAAGAATATATATCACGATATAAGAAATTCCTTCTATCCCCGATCGGCGAGGAAGCTCGGGAGATAAATTAATCGAGGGACTCCCGGACGGTTGCCGGTGTGAGAGCGCTTCCTAAAATACCACGAACGAGTTTCGTCCCGAACAAAAATAAGAGTAACAAGTCTTAATTAAACGAAACGATCGTCGTCGTTGTCGTCGTCGTGCATGGAGAGAGAAAGAGACCGAGAGTGAGAGAGAGAGAGAGTTAGTCCGAGAGACGCTCGTGGTCCGTGTGGATCGGGGGACGCGCGTGGGGTGCGCCGGTGGGTGCCCTGGCGTGTGCGCTCTCCGGGAACATCGTGGAATCTCGGCGAGCGAATCGAGTTACGAGATACGTCGTTATTAAATCGTTATTAAATCGATTTTCGTACTGTCGCGAATCGGTTAGAGATTGGCGAGGATTTTGCTCGCCACGATCCCGATGTAACCGTTATTGCCTTCCGGAGATATCCTCGAATTCCTTTCGCGGCGTCGGCATTCACGGTAATCGCTGAGAGACAGAACGGAGAGAAAGAGAAGCCAACGACAAAAGCCACGAAAACTTCACGTCGCTATACGTACCCGAGTTTACTACGCTGACGCCGGTTCCTCGCGGTTTTTTTTTTGTTCTCGTTTCACTTCTATCCTTTTCTTTGTATTTTTTATTTCCTTCTTTTTTTTTCTTTTTTTTTTTTGGTTTTATCTCTTTTGACCATTCCGTACAGCTTGTTTCGAGCAACAACGCCCGACGAGAAGGCGACTCTCACGAATACTTTTCTCGAGGAGGAAGAAGCGGAGGCGGAGGAGAGGACCTCTTTGGTCCAGCGGAGGATCCAGGTAGCACAGATCCTCCTCTCACTCGCGGTATCAGAAACACATCGTGTCCTACACGGCCCTTGCCCGATAAGACTATTATACTCCCGAGCGTTTCACACCGATTTCACGGAGCCGATCCCCTCAATTATATATCCGCAATCTCTCCGATTAGATACCCCCCCCCCCCCTACATACGATCGAATCTCAGTGTCATCGAGCAGTCAGCCTACAATTTGCATAATTAATTATTCAATCGGGCGGTTGCGCGTGTACGCGATTTATTACCGTAAACTGAGACTGCAAGCGCTCGTGGAATCAAGGTTTTTATTTAGATTTTTTTTCTTTGCCGATCAATGAGATAATTTTTACCTAAATAGCTAAAATATAAGTATATTGGCTGAAGGACTGTGGTCGATGGCGAATTGGCAATATGCAATATAGGTGAAAAGAGATAAGTTTGTTAGGTATAAAAAAAAACTGTTTCATGTTATGTTGATAAACTCATTACTATTATCACTATAAGTATATTTAAGCAAAGTTTAAGTATAAGGTAGTAAAACTATAGTTTAAAAAAATTATTACTTTGAAGCTATACATTGTTTCTGCAAAGTTCTTCAGTCATGGAATATTTTGCTGACAATTTTGTCTTAATCAAGACTCGATAGTTGCAAGGAACATTTTAATAGTTTTACCTAGTTGAGAGACGAAAGGTTAAGTGAGCGAGTCATATCTGTTTCAGATTAGATCCGATCCGATTTCCAGCGCGGACATTGCTCACCCCATCGCCTCTACCGAATACTCGAGGGTTGCTCGACGACGAAATTTCGTCGTAGAGATAGCTATTTCTCTCGGTATCAGTGTTTGCCTTTTTTATTTTATTTTTTCTACCTGTTTCATGGTCTCTCTCGCTGTATTCGGTCCTCCGCTGGAATACTCCGTTCCCGATGCCGAAGCTGTGTCGACTACGAGACCCGGTGGATGGGCACGAGGGGGGACCAGCGAGCACCCCGTACAGGCTGACCAGCTCGCACGAACGAGACGACCGCACGGTACGGTCGTGTTCTCGGTTCCTGGAATCACTAATTAGTGTCCCTCCTGTTTTATCCCCTCTGGCCCCACCCCTCTTTCCCTTCCGACTCTTCTCCGGCTCTCGGCATCTCGCGCCCCCCCCCCCCCTTCGACCCCCCCGATCTCCAGTTTAAAAATCGTGAGCCAACCTCTCTCTCTCTCTCTTTCTCCTCCGTATATTTTTCTCTTTTCATCGTTTCTACCGTCGTCCGCCTGGACCAGCGATGCTGGAACGACTTGTCTCTTCGTCCTCCGTGTTCTCATGCGGGAACACCGCATATAGCCTCAATCCCCCCCCCCCTCTCCCTCCTCCAGTCTTCTCTTTTTTTCTCTTCCTCTTTGGTCCCGAGGCAGATGAGACAGATCGACGCCTTCGGATGACGATTCATCCATGTTTCTTTTGGTCGTTTATCTCACACGACGAACCACCCCAGTGACCACCCCCCCCCCTCCCCTCTTCCCCCCTCTGAGACTCTCGCGCACCGTCCAATCCTACCACGTCGGAAAGACTCGAGACGAACTCCGATGACGTTTCATCGGTGTCTTTCTATTTCTTCCTTCCTCACTCTTTCTCGTACCGTTTTGTCACACCGCGAACGATCGAGGTGAAACCGTCGCGAAAAAACGCTCGATCGGTCGCGGCGCCTTCGAGCCCCCCCCCCCCCCCCGGGCCCCTTCTCCGTACCCCTTTCATTCGATTCGGTTATAATGAGGCGAATCGTGACGATTGACCAATTCGTCAATCTTGTATATGTTTCACGCGGAATGTTGCCCGTCGCGGCCGAGGCCTGCTGAAGTTTATTGGGCGGTTTTTTTTTGTATTCTACGGCGAGATGAAAAAGTCTCTGGATTGATTTTTTTTTTTATAGGGAACTTGCGGTCTTGTTCTGTCATTTGGAAAAAAATTGTTGCCGTGTCGTTGATAGTTATATATATATTTTCTAAATTATCTTGTTCAAATATAAGGCCGAATATTCTTGCCAAAACAAATGACCTACACGGCGTCCAATTATTTTTCGGATGGAAAATAATTTCAGCATTAGATTAATATTTTGAACCGAACGACCCGATTCGCTTTGAGGAAAATTCCCCGAATACAATTTCCCGAAAATACAATTTTGGGACAAATCTTCTATTCCTTTTTCACGTAAATAATAAAGGGCATTACTATGTCTTTTTGTTCCCACTCTTAGCGTAGCCCAGAGTCAACGAATGTGGACGTGGTGAGTATCTGACAACTTTTTTTTGTCAAGTTTTTTTTTTGCATTTTTGTATTTCTTTTTATAATGTTGAGGGATTTTTTTAGACGCTGCCAGAGTGAAGTGGAAATTGCAAAATCGTATCGAAATATCAGGGAAGACATTTATAACGGCCTGGGCTGAAGCACATCCCATGTCAATTAGTATCGTCAAAGGGTTTCGGTTTGGTTTGATGTTCTTGAGTTGACGAATCATCTCGCGCTAGATCAATTCTGAGTTTCCCGGCAACAGAACATTAACCAATTGTAGTCATGCGTTACTACAATCAAATGTAACTTATGTATGAAACAGATATAAAACCCGTAGGTATGTCCGAATTCTGCGGCATCCAGATTTAGAATGATCTACGAGTCGAATAGTCCTAGTCATTATAGACAGTTATAGACTTTAAAGGCTTAATAAAAATTATTCCGACGATTTAAAAAATGCATTGCTTACAGGCGCGGTTTATCGACCCCTTGCTCTTAAAAATATATGCGCATACCAATTTAACGCAATTTTTCTTTCCAAAGAACATAAGTGCGTAGTTAAATATCCACGCGTACAGTATTTTCTTTTTTCCTCTTTTTTCTAAACTGCGTGAATTATATACTCACGCTCGTCCACAATCGTCTCTATACCGTGCCGGCGAGTCGATTCCGCAATTGCAAGAGTCAGGTCGTCAGCGGGGACGGAAGGAAAGGTAGGTAGGTGTATCGAGAGGGGATCCGGAGAGTTCTCGACTCGCGCGTGTTCGTACGAAAGCTCTAAAGACTACCGGGAGGCCGATACTTAAATCACTCCGGTCACTCAGCTCGTCGCGCCGCTCAGATTGATGTAAAGCCGTGTTTTACATTCAATTCAATTGGGCAAAAAACTGCTATCTGTTCTGCCGGGTGCGCGCGCACACAGCAGGCCCGTGTGGGGCTCTGCCCGCGTTCTTAAGCAGTTCTCCGGTTCGAGACAACACGGGAGGACGCGCTAAGCAAGGAAAACGAGTCGCAAGGGCATTGTGTTGCTCTCCCTACGACGAAACCTCCGCCGATCAGTGCATGCGGAATCCATCTCTTTCACTCGTGTTCCACATCGCTCTGTTTACATTTAAAACTCTCGTCTGGCAGTTCTTTCTGACTATTCATCTATTGTGGTTTTGCAGTCAAGTAGTACATTCGATAAATGTATTTTCGTCGGTCCGAGAGTATTTTTAACGAAGCGGGTGACGACTTTGGAAAACGATGAATTTTCTAGTCTAAATGTGAATTTTCGGAATCCAAGCGAAATTCATCTCTTTCACTCGTGTTCAACATCGCTCTGTTTACGTTTAAAACTCTCGGCTGGCAGTTCTTACTCACTATTTATCTATTGTGGTTTTGCAGTCAAGTAGTACACTCGATAAATGTATTTTCGTCGGTCCGAGAGTTTTTTTTAACGAAGCGGATGACGTCTTTGGAAAACGATGAATTTTCTAGTCTAAATGTGAATTTTCGGAATCCAAGCGAAACTCATCTCTTTCACTCGTGTTCAACATCGCTCTGTTTACATTTAAAACTCTCGGCTGGCAGTTCTTTCTGACTATTCATCTATTGTGGTTTTGCAGTCAAGTAGTACATTCGATAAATGTATTTTCATCGGTCCGAGAGTTTTTTTTAACGAATCGGGTGGCGACTTTGGAAAACGATGAATTTTCTAGTTTAAATGTGAATTTTCGAAATCCAAGCGAAATTCATTTCTTTCACTCGTGTTTAACATTGCTCTGTTTACATTTAAAACTCTCGGCTGGCAGTTCTTACTCACTATTCATATATTGTGGTTTTGCAGTCAAGTAGTACACTCGATAAATGTATTTTCGTCGGTCCGAGAGTATTTTTAACGAAGCGAGTGACGACTTTGGAAAACGATGAATTTTCTAGTCTAAATGTGAATTTTTGGAATCCAAGCGAAATTCATCTCTTTCACTCGTGTTCAACATCGCTCTGTTTACGTTTAAAACTCTCGGCTGGCAGTTCTTACTCACTATTTACCTATTGTGGTTTTGCAGTCAAGTAGAACACTCGATAAATTTGTTTTCGTCGGTCCGAGAGTTTTTTAACGAAGCGGGTGGCTACTTTGGGGAACGATGAATTTTCTAGTCGCAAACCTGTATGACCTTTTTATATACGACCTTTCGCTAACTCCGAAGCAGGTCTACGGCTCGTCCGTATATTCACAGTACTTAATCTTTTGTTAGGTTTGGACTACGAAGTCAAGTTAGGAGATGGATGAATATACTTAATGAACCGCTAGTTCTAATGAAAACTGCCAAAGCAATTAAAAAGTTGTTTCAATTCTACTCTGAATTCGTACAATTTCATACCGGATTGAAACGATAACATGTCACCTTGGCGGTCTTGCCGTCGTTGTTTCAATATCATATGGATTTGTAAGAATTTAAAGTAGAATTGAAAGAAAAATGTTATTCTTCAGCAGCCCGCAAGCGAATTTTTTTTTCAGTGTCCCTATAGCCACATAAAAAGTCTCACAAAGTGAAAATCGGTTGGAAAAATTTGTGAAAAAAAAATTCTTTACCGTATGTATCGGTCGAACTTGGTGGGGATAAATTGCGCAAAACATTGGATAAATATTATTCCAAAGTTACAGCAGTGCGAAGAATAAATGGTATTTCTTGGTCGCGCTCGATCGATTTACACACGGCGGACGTGGATCGAGCAACCGTGCGCATCAGGTACTTGACGCGTCGCCGTGGACTCTTCTCCTCACGGTAGTCGGAAAAGTAAGAGTCGACGTAAGATCGCCGCTGCGATGCCCGCGCGAGTATAGATATACATATACATACCAAACGGCCTGATGGTCGCTCGTCGACGCCGCGGCGTTTGACGCAAATTGCGAGGGACCGCTATCGCCAGGCGGTCACGTCTTTCCTTTATTCCGCTCCGCGGCACCCGCGGAGCTCTCTTTCACTGTATCACTGCTGCGAGAACTCTCGGCTCGGACATTCCGCTCTACCGCGCGCTGTCACTCGCTCGGCAACCTCCCCGATCTCTTTTACAGCTCTCGCGGGGTTTACTCGAGAGCTCCGCACAGCTCTCCTCTCGCAAACGTACACACGGCTACAATCCTCCGCCTACACAGTAAAATAGATACCAATGTTTCTTGCCCACAAGCATCCACAATTATTATCATGTTCATTTTATAGAAAAAAAAAATATTGTCCATTTTACATAAATGTCCGTTAAGTTTCCTTTTTTTTGTAAAATGAACAAGATAAGAATTGTGGACGTTTGTGGACAAATATATTTTTACTGTGTACAGTGAAGACCACCGAGGCCAGGGCTCGAGCCTCGGGCTCGTAGGGTAAGAACGGGTGAATCGGGTGGTATACGGAAAGGTGCCCCAAAAAAAATTCCTCGAAAAACCAATTTCTCGAAAACAATTCCCCGACAACGATATCCTGAAAATACTTTTATATCACTCGGTGGGGAAACGCGACTTTAAAAACCGTATTTTCACACCTCGTGAAATAAAATGTGTACCTTGCGAAAAAACATTTTCTTAACCCGTGTGACTGCAACACTCGTCAGAAGAGGTTTTTTCGCACTAGTATCGTAAATTACTATTGCAATTTTTTTTCATTTGTTTTTTTTGTTTCTTTTTTTAACGTCATGGAAGTGGTTCCATGTGTTTTTATGATATCGCGTATTTTGGAGTTTTCATGCGTTTTGAAGTTCGTCAGCTATGGATTTTATCTCTCTCTCTACCACACCAGTTACATTTGACCTTAGTAACTGTATTACTACAGTTACCTGTTACACACCTATGTTGCAACCAATGTAACTGTTTCAACGGTTTGTACTATCATACAAATAGTAACGTATCAATCAACATATAAGGATATTGCTAATATGGTTATCGTTATAGACAAACAATGCCGCTTGAATTTGTCGATAGCGAAAATGGTAAACCGAGGTTGTTATTAATCGGCTTCTTGATCGCTGCGATGGTGAGCATAAAGAAAATATTTATTGGCGCTGTATTTATCACCAAGAAAATCATTGTGCCAGTCGAGTTGGAACTTGCAACAAGGGCATAAAAAAAGAAAGTGCCACAACAGTGGCGACGCGAATTGAAAGATCGCGCCCGAACTACAACAATGAGTGGTCACGAAATCATTTTTCCAAAAACCCTAATTTTCGAATGAGTTGAATAACAATAAGATCACATATTTTTCCGCCATCCTGTAATACTTGGGCAGAGTTTGTTCGAGCGATAAACACGAGGGAACGTAGCATCTGGGAGACGTTTTATAATAATTGGTTATGTATTAGTGTGCCGGACGAGTGGTTCGCCGGCACCACATTTGCCGCTATGATGGATTTTTTGCGAAAAAGCCCCCTTCCCCCTCCCCAACCCAGTGGCAAGGGGAGACCTGAGTGCGGACGCAGCCACAGATCTCGAGTTCTATCATATATATATATATATATATATATAATATAAATCTATATATATATATCAGTAACTTAAACTCTACTACAATTCTACCTGGAGAAGCGCGCGAGCCCCGCGGGGATGCCGACGCCGGTGGCTTTTGCATCGTCGACATCGGCAGCCGCCTTTTTGTCACTGTTCCACCGGTCGCTCAATATTGTTTCGCCGTCGGGAGACGCGTTTCGTATACTATATATCAGCGGTGCCGCCCGGTCGCAAGGAGGACTCTCCCATTTCCATCTAGGGATCGTTCAGTCCCTTAAACACACATTCTATATACCTCTATAACCGTATATACACCGACCAATAATCCCGCACCCGTGTGTATAAGCAACTGCGATACACAAAGATCGCTCGGAGCCAAGTCCGCGATTCGTATTCCTCTCGAGGCCCCCGCGGGACAGCATACCTCAAATACACCGAGATGGGACACTAATACGCATTCGAATGACGGAGAGGGTCGCCGGCGGTCCGAACGAAAGTGGAGCGAAAACACAAGTCCGCTCGCACCCGGGGGAGCCGGATAACGCTTCGAATCGAATCGAATCATCGAATTCTTACGCCCGACATAAATATATTCCGTGACTTAAATCGCAAAGGCCTATTTGACGTGTGTGGGCAGACGCGCAGGCAAACCTTCGGGCTTTATTCGCGGGCGATCTCGCACCGGAAACGGCGAAGTGCAAATGTAGAGGAAAATTGAAGATGGCAGATTTAATCAATCTTACAAATTTGTTATCGGTAAAAAAATATTGTAAGATTTTGAATCGATTCGTAAAAAAAACTCTTTAATAAAATGAAACGACTATTGTCCGGAAGAAATAAAACTTGTCGAATGTTTATCGTATATTCGGTATTGAATTCGACGAATTAAATTTTTGCTTCTGAGCACGGAAAGTAAACTTCGAAGTGATATAAAAATTTGATGGAAAACTGTAAACTTTAAGTCTCGATATTGTCAGTACTGAATATTTTGGACTCCTAAAATGGGTTTTCTCGATAGAATCGAACTTGCTACGATCAGTCGGACATTCGTCTGCCAAATTGTGCCTCAACAAAAAAATCAATTTGATGGAAAACTATAAACTTTAAGTCTCGATATTGTCAGTACTGAATATTTTGGACCCCTAAAATGGTTTTCCTCGATAGAATCGAACTTGCTACGATCCGTCGGACATTCGTCTGCCAAATTGTGTCTCAACAAAAAAATCAATTTGATGGAAAACTATAAACTTTAAGTCTCGATATTGTCAGTACTGAATATTTTGGACCCCTAAAATGGGTTTCCTCGATAGAATCGAACTTGCTACGATCAGTCGGACATTCGTCTGCCAAATTGTGTCTTACCAAAAAAAATCAATTTTATTTTTCATTTAAACATATTTAGCTGAATCAAAAAAATAGCTTTTTCTTTCTTGGTATAAAAAAAACTCGTCAATTTCACTGCAGCAGAAGAGACAGCGACACTATCTCATTGCGCGATAAATACAAGTCGCAGGGGGGGGGGGGGTGAAACAAAAAATAAAATAAAAATTACGTTTTCGCGAGAGTATAGTGTGACCGGTGCGATCTCCATTGTTTCCTCGTGGCGTGCTTTCGCGTTCTTTCCGTCCCCGAGAGAGAGTGAGAACGAAGCGAGCGAGGATCATGGAACGCAGTCCAACGCGGGCGCGAAGAAATCTATGGCTTTATGTATTAAGGTATAGCATATACAGAATCCCGGCGTCTGCGTTCCATGGTGACAAACTCTACGGGCGAACAACATTCTCTCGCATTTCGTTTTACTTCCTTTTGCACCTTTTGTATTTTACGGTTCGCGATTCCACGTTGCCCCGGTCCGGGCCCGGTGGATTCTCCGCCGTCCTCTCTTAACCGAGATCGAGCGGTGTGGCGCGCGGGTGCAAGCGCCCTTTTGTCTCGATGCGGCCCTCACCCCCGCACATACACGCGCGAGCGTTCTCTTCCTGCTTCCTGCTTCCTCCGCCAGACGACCCGGCCTCAGCCCCGTCTTCGTCCTCTTATCGACACATGCATGCAGGCATTACAACGCATGTATCGATTTTTCGCTCTCCGCAACATCTTACACTACCGCGGGGAAGACCGGGGCAAAATGGGCCACGGCAAACGTTTTCAGAAAAATCTATTGGAAGTGTCGAGGAGAAAAATCTTTGATGTAAAAAAAACATTTCTTGTCGACAGAGGTGCGGAAATCGTTTTTTGTTAATTCTATAAATTTGTTGTCAGCGAATCGTATATTTGACTAAAATCGACCATAACATTGACATGAAAAAGAAATAAATTGTGGTACTTTATGAATAGTCAATTTCTGGAAAGTGTAAAAACAACTTGTCACCGTATGGGATAAAATGGGTACTCGGGACATGACGCGAGACAAGGTGGGTATTAAAAATAAACAAGCCAGTTCTCGCATATCAGTTTCCTTTGCCCCGAAACCCAACTTTTCTGTGACCCTCGGAGCAGTTATCACAAATTTCATTTAATCTTTCCCTTAACGCTTGTCTCTCACTGTTCCGTTTTGCCCCGTCTTTCCCTGTCCGCATCTGCAACTCGGGAGTCTCCGCAGTCAATCGCCCGGCGCATAGGTGAATATTCGTACGGTCGGATAGATAGCTATATATACACAAGACGGAGTAACCCACTGCTGGCCAGGTACCTAACCGTTGTCTTAAAGCCACCATATATTACATCTCCTCGCGGTTGCGTACCGCGCCGGGTCCTCTCTCTGCTGTCCTGGTGCTCTCGGTCCTCTTTACTTCTCTCCCTGAAACACTCATATGTACATGTATACATATATACATATCCATATATATATATATGTATATACACCACCGATATCGAACCTCACCCTCTCTCTTTCTCTTCCTCGCAGCATCCGACTTTTTCTTCACATCCTCTCAGCCCCAGCTCGCTCGTATGAACACGCACACGAGCACATGTGTGCCCGTGTGCGTGTTTCGTCCGGAGCCCTCGAGGACTTCCACACAGTCCCTCGTGTCGTCGCGGGCATTCCACGAGCTGATTTTATTTGTAGGATGTCAACCAGTTAGAGCGGTGGCTACAGGAGACCAGCAGCAAGGAGCAGCACACCAGTGCCGTTGGCTCTCTCGCGGAGGAAGAGACGGAGGGAGTCGGAGCGAACGGCGGAGTGGTATTATAAGACGAGGGATGGAGGAAGAGAATGCGAGGGCCGCTAACGTTACACACACCGGAGAGGTCCCTCGCCGGTCCCCGTCTCTCGTGCGGGCCACTGAGGGAAGATCCTCCTCTGCCGGTGCAGCCGGGTGTGGGGGCCATGGGACCCGAGACCGGACAGGCCCCGAACGGCAATTAATTCCACTCTAGATTTATCGTGTCTAACTTCGATGAGCCGCTGCTGCCCCTTCGCTCTGCGGACCTATATACCTCCCTTTCTCTCTCTTATTCTGTCCTCCGTCTTTACTTTTCGTGAATCTTTCAACCAACCCCCCCCCCCCCCCCCCCCCATACCTCCGCCTATAACATTCAACGTCGCGGATCCTATTACGCGGAGGGCCCCGATGATTTTTCAAACAGTTTCCAGCACGCCCGGAGATATCTCGACCACCCTGCCAATCAATCCGCCGCTTCCGTGCACCCCGAAGACTCCGCACCTGGTCACTGTTTCTATGTGTATTTCTTTTATTTTCTTTATTTACTTTTTTTTTTGTAGAGGGAGCTTTGAGATTTATCAGAAAATTGCGTGTACATGGATTTTAGATGTTTTTTATGGGGATTATTTTTTTTTTATATTTTAACTGGAAAATTTATAAAGTGGGACATTATGAATATTGAGTTTAGGCCCAGCCTGATATTGGATTCGTGTTTGGTTTGGAACCGCACATCTCGAAGAAATACGTCAATTAGGTGGTCCGGTTTTTTAAAAAAAATTTAAATCAATGCCGTAAACACATTGTAAAAAGGTACAATGGCACTTTTTGTCACAGCAACGTGGCTACCATGTGTTATTGTCATTTTTCTCAAGCGTTACAGTCGGTGATGTAAAATGATCTTCACTTTATATTCGCGTCAGTGACGAGTCTCGTGACGTCACTTTTGTTTCCAACCATTTTCAATGTTCTATTTTCTATTTGCGGTCATTTTTTTGGTCATATTTAAAGGGAATAATGATTTAGAGATATGACATCATAAACAACTAGTCAGCAGTAAAATGGCGACGTTCGGCTACTTGGATGTGAAATCACGGCCATTTTTTTTTCGGTCATTTTTTTGTCATGTCACTTGCCCAGCCGCCATGTTTTTGGTCATATTGGTCATTTCACGAACCGTGCTGTGACGATCGCGTTACCGCTTTACACCACCGGTTACACAGTAAAAAAAGTTTGTACTTTTTACAATTTATTATCCACAAACGTCTACAATTTTTTATTTGTTAATTTTCCAAACGCACCACGCATTTCTCGTTTTACAATATTAGTTTAACAATATTTGTAATAGTAGTAAGTATGTATTTATTAACAATACATACGATACACTGGCGATCATTACAGTTCTTAAACATTTATACATTTATACAATTATCATTGCATCCACATATTGTCAACGGGCCATCGACCGAAGTCCTTCAGCCCTAACAATATTAATTTTCCGAAACTTCGTAATCCGATTTTACGAAATTATTTTTTACTGTCTACAGTAATTTTGACTGATGCCTTCTCTAAGCGCGACGGCCAGCATTGGTCCGTTCGTCCTCCCGAAGCTCCGGGACGTTTTTAGATCTTAAACAACGAATTCAACACGATACGTATCTTCAACAATGCTAACAAGGTAGGGACGGACAGGGGATCGACTTCGCTCGTCCCGAGTGGCGAGTTTCTCGCGCGGTTATTCCTCTCGCCACGGGAAAACGAACAGCTTATGCACTTCGTTAATAAAACGCTGATGCTGAGATAATTAATGTGACTGCGGTAATCGGCCATTATTTATCTCCTCACATTTTGTCTCAGCGCGGTCCGACTCGGGCTACGCTACCGTCTTCGATTTATCGGACAGAAACATTTTTCTCAGGGCTCGACCGCGAGACTGAGAAGGGCGCGAGAAGGTCCGCGACGGAGAGTGTCGAGGAACGGGAGAAAGAAAGATAGGCGCACCGAGAGATCCTGCGATCCTGATAAGAATGACCGAGGGTCTCCGTCGAGGTTGAAAGTGATGCTGGGCCTAAACGCGCGTCCTCTCCCTGTGACTCTACACGACGTGAGAGAAACCCTCTCGCGAGCTCTTCAACGTCCACGCCGATCCGAGAGATCCCGTGGCGTGTGTACACGGCTGCACGGAAGCTTCGGGACGAAACCGGAATTCTTGTACATCGTTATATAGCCCGGTTTCGTCCGATTCTTTTTTTCTTTACTCGTCGTAATAACTGTTCGGAAATCTTCCTTACCGACTGAGCTAAATTACCCGCGATCCGTCCGGTTGATCCCTTTTCTGAGACTCTTCTTCGATCCTTCCTTTTCTACGTTGGAAATATGTAGCTGCAGAATCATACTTACACGGAGAAAAAATATGATATTTCCTACTATAGCGAATAGTTTCTCGGGGGAACGTCTACATAGATAGTTTGTGATAGTATATGCTCAATTGATTAAACTATAAATACAGTTACAACTATCATTTTTGGCCATTGTCGTAACTGTAAAATGTAGACGTCCCCCCTGGGAATTGTTTACTATGTAAGTTTTTCTCAGTGTATTTCCTACTATAGTGAATAGTTTCCCGGGGGAACGTCTATATAGATACTTTCTCATAGTATATATTCAATTGTTTAAACTATAATTATGGTTGCAACCATGATGTTTTGTCATTGTTGTAACTATAAAATGTAAACGTTCCGCCTGGGAACTATTTTTTATGGTAAAAAATGAGTCTTGTTGCTTTAACTATGTAATTATTTCTCAGTGTAGAAATGCTATTAAAAAAATCACAGTCGGTATGATTCGTAGCGGAAGGCAAAATTGCTTTGAAGATCGTGCACTAAGCCACTGTGAAATTAGCTGCGATAGACGGTGAAAATGCAAATGGCGACATGCCTCGCTGAAATTTCGACATGGACAAACATGCTTTTTTCCGAGAAGTCTTTACCTCTATAACTTTGCATCGAAACGTAACGAAACCTAAAGTAGAGCCAGGTCATGATTCAAAGAAACTGCTAGCCAAATTTGGCAAGCGATTTTTTGTCGATTGGGAGAACACTGTAAGGTAAACGGCCCAGTTTCCGCCGCTGTCCCAGTTACCGCCATTAATCGCAATTTATACTAATAATAAATACAGCATACGTTAAATAACAAACGAAATTGACGGCATGTTGAAGAGCGGTTTACTCTTGATTAATGCCGCGATACGTATATTTTTTATAAAATGTTCCCTTTAACAATTTAAGATGGCGGAAACTGGGCCTAAAGGTTGTGGAAACTGGGCCGCTTACCTTATATGGGAAAAACACGCAGTCACGTGATCGCTGTGAAACGCTAACTCTAGTCTTCTGCCCTTTGGGCAGTCGGGAGTTGAAAATTGTTCGTTTCGAATGACGGGGTGATGGAAACGAAAAGTAACATTTGTTTTTATGAGTAGTTTTTCTAGTAGTATATATAGTTATATAATAGCTCCTTTCTAGTTTTATTAGTTTCTGTTTTCCTAGTTTTATAGTTTTATTAGTTTCTGCAGAACCACGCTTAAAAAAGCATAAAAATTCTTCGTTTCGAATGACCGAGTGATGGAAAAAGGGAACATTTGTTTTTATGAATAACTTTTACAGACTTGTCTATTACACTAACGACGGAGAGTTCCGTTGAAAAAAAAATTGACGAAAGTTAAATGTGTCGTACTTGTGGACACAAAAGTTGCAGGAAGTGTTATTTTTTCAAGTTCTGCAGGTTTTGTGATGGAAGGAGTTCTGCATTGAGTTCGATGCGGACAGACTCGGACCAGTACGAAGAGCATGCGGTGATATCCGTACACACAATAGTGACTCGTATCTCGTCACGACCCATATATCCTCTCGCTGCTGGTCGCGCACACACTCGAGCTGGTCAGTCGGAGAGCGCGTAATGTTATAGCTCCGGGCTGCACAACCGGGGTATTCACTACCCCCGCTGTGCATCCCAACACTATCGCTCTCGGATCAGCCACGAATTTCAGAAGCTACCAACTTACATCCGAGTGTTTATATGTTTATGCTTATGTGCACCGAGAGAGTCTTTATGGCTCTCCCGCTGAGGTTACTGCACCACCGGCTGATCCCGCGCTCCAGCGAGATCGGACAGTCCTCTGTGGACCAACACTGGCAGAAATAATCCAGCTACGTTTTTCTATACAAAATATAATTTTGTTGTCTCGTGGCCCGATATACCAAATATTGAATTTGCTCAAAATTGAATACAAAATATTAAATTTTCAAAAAAGAATAAATTTCTGCTTAGCCATACCGTACAAGACCACTAGATATACTGGTAAAAAAAATGCACCAGAAGTTTTTATGCAAAAACTGGTGCATTAAACTTAATGTACAATTGTGATGAAAAATTAATGAATTTTTACAGTGAAATTAAAGGTAATTGTTGTAATCAAGGTACTTTTATAGACAAATTAAAGTAAAGTGTTGATAAAGTTTTTAATATACCGTACGTTAATTTTTCATCACAATTGTATGTTGAATTAGATATACCAGTTCATGCATAGAAACTTCCAGTAGGACTACAAAAAATTTAATATGATTTTTTTTTACAGTGCATTCAGAGACGCTCGCGGACAATCAAGAACATTTATTCCATTCCACGTGCCAAATTTGCGACTAGATGAATTTTAGCTCACGGAATGGAATCTATTTCATTCCATGAGCTAAATTTTTAAATATATTAGAACTTTTCATGAAAAATATATTACATATATATACATCAAATTTTTTTGTGAATAAGATTAATGCAGAAACGTAAGATAACAATTTTTCAAATTTTTATTAAATATGCCAAGCCGGAACAAAAGTTGCGTGCGCGATAATCTCCACGCGAAAGATACGAGCGTCCCGATACCGCGGCGCACTGTCTTTCGATGGTTTATTATTGTGCGAACGCGTGCCGATATTCGCTCGTTTGCGTAACGCCTATTGCCACGTTCGAGCCTTGATTTATCGACGTCAACGAGCCACGGACGGATTGACTTTAAGGATCAACGGACCGGATGCCAGTCACAGCGGCCTGTACATGTAACGCAGATTGCACTTTCATTTCATCTAACTCACTCGACCCGTTTTCAGTTATTTATATTCCACATGCGACCTGTCGCTCTTTCGCCCTGCGCGCATGCGCACATCGACAAAGTCCGCCCGCGCCGCTCTCCTCGATGTCGAATCTCAAAGAAACGGTTCCAAAGTCTCGAGATCACATTTTTTTTATTCTCTTTTTTAACTGCACGGTCTTCAGTCGCAGCAGACTGCGTGTCGACGCTCCTCTCCTTAACCCCGCGAGTTTAGTCGCAACCCTTTCCCCGTTCGATTCTTCGGCGAAACCAGCTCTCGCGGCGTGTCTCCGAGGCAGCGAGCTATCGCAGAGTCCGTGTACAGAATCCCGCGGGGTTGCACCGTGCTAAAGTTGCGGCGAAGAGAAGGCTTAAGGGATCCGCGCGCTCGGGGCGCGCTTCGATTCAGCTCTCGCGCGAGAGCACCGAAGAAGAAGCCCGTCGGCCATTTATCATACAGGAAACAATAGGAACTGGCAAAACACGTGCTTCGCGCCGCTGAAAAAGCATCGAGAGACCAGATACATAATACGGCCGGAGATGCGAGATGCACCGACGTACCGGGCTGGTTTGCCGGGCTGGACGCGCCGCTGGGACTTTGGAATAAATAAAGTAAAAGGAGGAGTTGCAAACGGGACTGAAGAGGAGCGAGGAAAAGAGCGGAGGAATGAGAAAGGGTTTGGCGGATATGAAAAAAAGGATGAGATGAGAGAAGAGGGGGGGATGACGAAGGGACGAGGAAGGGGGAAAGGAGGGTTTCTTCATTTGTTGAAACAATATAACAATTCATTTTTGTCACGTCGGAAACTTCGATGGGCGTTTATTGCCCCGTGCCGGTTGTGGCGTTTGTGTATATTCTGTTTTACGTAGAGCTTTTCAATTCAAAATTTTTCTCGGCACAAGAACGAGAAAGGTATATCGGGGTGTCGGGATACGCGTAGCTTTGTCACGTAGCGGCGTTTCTCATATCGATGGTGGTTCCGATAGAATATTCGCTCGGCAAGGTTCTCTCGCCAGTTTCTTTTCGTGGGCACGAGAGGAGACGAGGGACGAAGACGGCGACGACGATAGATTCGCGGCGTCCCTCGCACGCGGCGAAGAAACCGAGAATCGCGTCGCGAACAAGTCCACAGAGGTTTCGGCTCGGGGTCCTCCTGTCGAATCGGGGACCATAAGTTAGGTGCATCCGCGCGCGCGTATAGCCTCGTGCGCGGGGACACCCGATGAAAAATACCCGCGGCGATGCATTATTTACATATTTATGCATTAAACGCACTCGGAGACCCGGAGGACTCTCTCGGGTCCCTCGGTTTCGGGATACGCCGGGAGACATTCCTTCTTTTGCTTCTTTTGCTATTTCGGTGCTTGTGAGATTCGCGCAGGAACTCTTTCTCGGAGTCTCCGCGTCTGGGACGAGCGACTCGCCGTTTGTCGCAGAAAGCTCGCGACCTTCGTAACACTATAAATATGCTGAGGAGAGAAACGAAGAATGAAACTCATACTTACGAGTAATTCACGGATTTTCAATTCAATTTTCAATTCGATCTTCAATTCGACTTTCAATTCGATCTTCAATTCGATTTTCAATTCGATTTTCAATTCGATCTTCAATTCGATCTTCAATTCGATCCTCAATTCGATCCTCAATTCGATCCTCAATTCGATCCTCAATTCGATCCTCAATTCGATCCTCAATTCGATCCTCAATTCGATCCTCAATTCGATCCTCAATTCGATCTTCAATTCGATCTTCAATTCTCCCAGAGTATACCCGGTCTCGCACAGAGCAAATATCTAATTGCAGGTTCGCGATAAAGAGCCTTTCGCTAATCACACAGGCAGTCTTGTATTCTTGCTCGAATTTATAATATCTCGGAGAACCTCGTGTATAGATACGAGTATAGAATTCTCGTTAATTAGTGTCGATTGATCGCACCGTACGGTCAGCACTTACTTTTGACCATACACGCGTGGTAATAACTGCGTATACACGAGTATCCGAGAAACAGAACGAGCGGAGACCATAAGTTTCGAGGTGTAACACGATAGCGTGAATCCTACGGGGATTCCCCCGCGGAACGCCGTCGTCCCTCTTCGAACTCGAGATCGAGATTATTAAATAACCGCGCGCGAATGTGCCAGTTCGAGGGACTCGATGTTACGGTGTCCGATAAGGAGAAGGAATCTTTATAGTACGGAAGAAAGTGTTAATTTAAATTTCGTAATCCTTCAGGATGAAAAAAAAAAATTACAAAATATTAATTGCACGTTCGCTCGAATGAACGAATTCTCTTCGCAATCATCGCGCGCTCGGCGCACAACGTGTTGCCACGTGGAGTTGCACTCTGCGGGGCACAAACACGACGCGGACACAATAGACCCTGCCTGTCACTGACCAGATAGTGTTTCTATTAAAGTATTATGCTTGCTCCCATTGCGGTCTCTTCTCTCTGCACTATACACTATATGTTTTATTGTTATTTACATCTGTCTGCATGCGCGAGCGAGGGAGCAGAGATTCTCTATGGGAGCGAGAGCTCGATCGGTCTCGCGGTTTGCCCACTGCGAACTGCGGAACTCAGTCGATCATGTTATTACATTAGTTTTCAACGAAATTTCATTCGAGCGCCGGCCAGCCGATCCAACTGATTGGCCATTCATATTTATTGGTCTCGAAATTTAGTGGGACATATTTTTATATTCGGACAAATTATTTTTTCTTTTCATTTCGATTACAATTTAACAATAATTTGTAGCGAAATAGACAAAAGTATTTCTCGATGAAAAATGTGATTAACTTTACAATGTCGATGGGAAAGAAGTCTTTAACATAGAAAACCTACGAAGCAAACAGTGTATATTGAATAAAAATTATCGTGCATCTATTAAAGGTCTTAAAAATTCGCTGATGAATGATTGGCCAAGCCCTTCGATCTGCCACCTCAATTGCGTATGCGATTCACGCTCCTCCGTTGAAAAGTCCCGACCACGTCGCCGCAACGGGCTTCTGTATCTCCGAGCGCCTTCGTGCACGTAATCGTTCGACAAAACACTGTAAACACTCGTCATTGTCCGGATCGATCGGCGTTACAGCGCGCTGCGATGCTGCAGTGCTGTATCGTCGAATTCGTCGAGCGTAAAACGTATCGTAAAACATCGTACGAAACAAGCGAGTTGACCGATTCGTCGACGGTCCAACGACGAGGCATATACATACTTATATCGTGCCCTAACGAGGACGAAGAATCGAAGCTCGGTCTCGATAGCCTGACAAGTATGTTGCGTATGTAAGTCCGAGGCTGCTCGGCGGCGACGCAGCGCTCGACTCTCCCGTCGGAGTTCCATCGACGTCCGGCAGAGAGCGCGCGCGCATGCGCGCTCGATCGCTCGCGCGTGAGCCTGTCGTATGCATAATCCTCGACGCTAATGCCAACTCCCGTCGCGCTCACGGTGGCTCCTCTCGGTGCATTATCTCGCGAACGAGGAACGAAGAAAGCGTAAGAACGTCGATGTCTCTTCGTTGCTGGACGTTCGAAGCTTCGCTAGGCCGGTGAGGACCGTCGAGGAGAGAAACAGACACTGTGAGCCGAGAGCGAGTCTCACTCGACCGATAGCTTCGGCAATTTCGTATGCGATCCGCGATGGCCCCGTCGAAACGCGCCGACTATGCCGCTCTCGCTGACCGTCCGCAACCCCCCGAGAGAGACCCTAACCTCCAAATAAATATCTCTTTCCTCGCGTTCTTTTCGCTCCTCGGCTGGATTCTCTCCGCGCGAGTGTGTATGAGTCTGCGTGTGTATTTCGTCCGTGCGCGCGTGCGTGTTTCTTCACGGTGGTGGCAGAGACATTTGTAACAGTAGATTTATACTGTACAGCAGGGCACAGGGACGGTCAAACATGCCCGGTCTCGAGACTATCGCGAGTTAATATTACACGTGTATGAATATAAGTTTGAATGTGTATGCAGCATCGGAGGATCCGGAACAGTTATAACGAGACTTCTATCGTATTTTTGTTCACGGTGTTGAAATTCTTTGGAGACACGACAAAGGCACCGCTCGGACGGAATACTCTTCTACTAAGGAGGGACTGCAGTATTTCATATATGTATATATATATATAAATCCTGTGTTTTTCGTTCAGGGCTGCGCTAGTTTCTGATTGGAGAGTCCAACGTCTATTCTCGGCGATCTTGCTACGAGTAAATATTGGGCTTAATTTTGCGAATGGATTGTGGTGGTAAATATGGACTGAGATGACAGAATACCACCAGAACATAAATACATTCCACACTAAAAAAAAACTTGACCTTCGCACTTTTTTATTATTCTAATTAGAGCGAGGGAAGCCGAGGATAAAAATTTGCGCCCATTTCTGTTGACGAATTTTACTCGTATTTATTGTTTCTCACGATGTTATAGAGCGATGCTTTTTGGTAAGCCATATTATGTCATTCTAACAAACATACATTAATTACGTGGGTTAAAGTGTATCGACTGTTATAATTGTAATTTTCGTCGAAGATATTAAAATGAGTTGTGTTACGTAATGGGTGATACAATGTTGGAAAAAAATACGTATAGTATGTATAATGCAAGGGCGAACGGGGAGATAGAAATCGGTTGGGCGAGAGATGAAAACACCGGGCGGACGGGACCGGGACAAATTGTTGAATTTATGGATCGTTGACGGGGCAAGCGCCTGAATCCGCACCCTTATCGTAAGAATCTTCGTAGCTTCCGAGAAGGTAGAGGGAGAGAGAGAGAGACAGTGAGACGGTAGAACGAGGAAGGAGCGCGCCGCCGAGTGAAATCGTGGAGGGAGAGGACGAGGAAGACGAAGAGTTAGATAGGGATTCTCGCGGTAGCGGACAGAAGAAAGAGGAGGAGGGAGATCGGGAGAGGATATGACGAGAGAAGTACATACACTTAAGGAGAATCGGACGATGCTTAACAGTGAAAACATTGAAAAAAAATTAGTTTTACAAATTTTTTTTGCAGGTCATTGAAACTGGGCTAGGAACAAGAACGTGACGTTTCCTACACGCGGGGAAAAATGGACGATGACAAATTGATTTAAAAAACCGCAAAAGTAAACTAAACTTTATGCGAAAGAGTAAAATTTTCAAAAATCGTTTAAAACTATTTATTCGATTTATTAATCATTAATTTTTTATGATTTGTATTGAATCATTAAATACTAAACAGAATACCATTTACGAATATTTATTCATATATATTTTTTCGTTTTGATACGAAAGATCTTCCAGTAAAAAAAAAAAAAAATCGGATTAGCGGTGCTTTTTTTCCACAAGATTTTACAACGGTGCTTGAAGCACAGAAGACTCCGGGCTAGGCGAACTGGGAGCTCTCTCAGCTTCCAGGGTCACGTACTCGACGATAAATACGTAGAAATTTGCATGATCTAGCCCTCGGAATAATTTGCACGTTGTCGGCGAATAATCTTGCGTACGAAGCGGTTAGAATTCCCGGTTGAAAATAAAGTTGAAGGAAAGTAACGAATGTTAACGACAATTGCGCAGGAGCTAAGGGGCCTTCGAGCCTTCAACCTTCGAGAAGATGGCTTGATGACGTTGACGCATCTAGATTTCGCAGGGCGATACGCTCTATCCGCTCGCTGCATGTTCCCATAGATTTTTATTTTTATTAATTTTTTCTTATTATTATTATTCTTTTTAGTAAGCGTTCTCGAGGCAGAGACTCTCGGCTAGGTATGACGCGTCGGTATCGTAAGGTGGAAACGTTTCTCGAGGTAATGCGCGGCGAGATACACGCGTATTATAATACGTATACACTATGACGAGTGCAACGTACTAGGTGTATGCGATACGAGAATCGTGCACGGGTACGTGAGCGGAATCTACGATGAATTCGTAGGTGGAGAATAAGAGGAGAGCAGAGTCCTCCGCGTCTCGTGCTGCGATCACTGCCGGTTTCCGGTTTCTCGGTCGCGTCCCCGCGTCGCCACCCCCTCCGGGCAATGTATACATCGCGAGCATAACTAGATCGGGAACCGAATCCCTCCGCCAGCGAATTCCCGGAAAACGAGTCCGATTTCCATTCTCGCAAGTGCGAAAACGATTTCGTTACCGGGCAAGTTTGCGTTACAAGAGTCTCGAGGGTCGTTCGGTCGTTATAATAATTGTGATTCGGTGCGCGGTGGTCAGTTTTGAGTCTGGCAGTAAAGTATGAAAACGGTCCGGTAACTATAACTATTGTACGATAATTGCCCGAGGGCGATAAAGGCGCAGAAGCGCGATATGCTTCGCGCAAAGCGTTTAATTTATCTTCGGTAAACTTATATCGGGATGACGCGTGCTTGGAACCACGAATATGTGTACTGGTGGATGCTATGGTGTATGTATGTGGAGTGTATATCGCTCGACAGGGCGTAATAACACGATGACACGACGTTTGTTACCTTCGTTGCCGGGCACAAAGTTTTGTACCGACCCGACGAAAGGAACGAGTCATCGACCTGCCCGGTCCCGTCATCGGCATACAGACAGCCAATATACGAAGACCGCGGTCGCGGCTTTGGTCCAGAGATCGGAAAGGCCAATTACTTGGAAAAAAAGAACTCCACAAAATTTGATTACAATAAAATAAATAGTGATCTATAATAATAGAATTTATTTCCACTGTACTGCTTTTGCCTTTTACAACCCCAAACGTGTATTCTTCTTACATACTAATAAGGTACACGGCCCAGTTTCCGCCGCTGTCTCAGTTACAGCCATTAATCGCAATTTTTACTAATAATAAATACAGTGTACGTTAAATACAAACAAAATTGACGGCACACAGTAGGACAAAAGTTTGTACTTTTTACAACAACTTATTGTCCACAAATGTCCACAATTTTTTATTTGTTAATTTCTAGTTTTACAAACAAAAGTACAAATCAAAATTGTCAATGACATAGGAAATAAAAGGATTGGTTCGTATATTCAAATAAATGGCAAACGAGTTTGTCACTCATTTAACAAAGTTATTTTTACGAAATTTCGCATGCCGATTTTACGAAATAATTTTTTACTGTTGCATGTCGAAGAGCGGTTTACTCTTGATTAATGCCGCGATACGTATATTTTTTATAAAATGTTTTATTTAACAATTGAAGATGACGGAAACTGGGCCGCTTACCTTACTTGATCCTAAACATAAAATCGGTTTTATTCCAAACAGGAAGGAAGAACAATGCCTTATCTTTAAATCTTTGGTTTTATCTTAGTAATGCTACTCGAGTCTTATAACTAACAATTACATTGACCTATATAATAATCATCTTTTCGCACGTAATTTTGTGAACCTAAAAATATTATATAACATGGCAGCAAATTATATGTTTATAAAAAAAATAAAATCGGTGCATCTTCATTTTAGATTAGGAGCGATTTGGCGAGATGATTGCCGATCGTATCTTTTTTTTCCGAGGCGGAGTATGATGCGAGAAACTTGTCGAGCGATCGGGGACACTTCTGAATATTTCTTCGGTACGAAGCCCCTCGACGAGAACCGCATACCGTATACGATTTCTTTATCATCTCGAAGAGACTCGTAAACGCACGTCGCGCGAGTCTGTTGAGACAGAGAGAGAGAGATGGGAAGAGAGATAGAGAACGAGAGCGAAAGAAGACGAGATTCGATGACTCGACGATATCCTTCGGCGGTATGCCTTTAAGTTTGATCGCGCCCCGGCAAGCATGAGCTCTCAGTCTGACACGAGTGTGTTGTGTGTATACAGAGTAAAGTCGCTCGTAATCGACGTTTCGATTTGCTTTCGTTCGCATTCAGCCTCTTGTCAATGCGGCAAAAGTATGTTACGGGTAGAATATATTCGTAACTATATATATATGGTTATTATTATTCTTATTATTATTAAGACGGTAGAGGAAAGGAGCTATGAGAGCTGCGAGTCGGTGGGACCGGTGAACAATGATAATTAACACGGTGGGCCAATTAGATACAATAGGTATTTTCTCCGCATGGGGCAGGTGTCTTTCTGGACCCGTGCCGACACTGCAACTAACTTTAGACAATGTATTTATTATATTCTCGGTACTCGAAGTGAAAGAAAAATAATAACAACGAGTGAAAGCGACAATGTATGAGATTCACTGTACTTCGATGCTTCGTGCAGTCTCGTTCTTCAGGAACAGATGATTGCATCTGCATTTTACCCTACACAAAATTAAAAAAAAAATTACAGGATAACAATTGTGAATATGGCTTGATCCCTATATCATCGATTTACGTGCTGATCGAGTTGGGCCATATTCACAATTTTGACCCTATGGATTATTATATTTTTTCAATATAAAAAAAATTAACAATAAAAAAATATTGATCTTATCAGATTAAAAAATTTAATATTTTTATGTGTCGTCTTATTCTTCCGCCGTCCGGCTGTTGCGCGTGCTTAGAGCTGGCGCCGATTAGGGTCGGTTCAGTAGCGCCGGAAAAGGACGATATTGTTTTTAGACGATCGTCATCCACGCCGAACTGACTCGAACTAGCTCGAAGCATTTTGGACGAGTTTGAGGTTTCTTAAAAAAATTTTAGCGCAATTGCCATCCCGACCGACGAACGGGTGAAACGAGATAAAAATAATTGACGGGGAAGGATATCGAAAGCGTTGCTCGGTCCATCGATGCTCAGACGCGAGACGCGGAGAGCAGTCCCAGCAATAGGATCGACGGATCTCCGGCATGGAGAGTCGCCGCGGAGGAGGAGGCGAGGATCTCTCGGATGAATCAGCGAATAGTCTCATGGGGAACGAAGAAGAACGGTGCTCGCAGTCCCGGGTCTTGGCTGGGACTCTCGGGGCCCGTTTCTCGCGCATTGTTTCAGACCCCCGCGGGGACCGGGCTCGCGAGTCATCCGGGGGAATTAGTTCGGCCACGGGGGTGCCTCGTTATTGGGGGCGCCGCGCCCCACCCTCTTTCGCTTTCTCGCTTCTCCACGCGTATTATACATACACATATATCTACACATACATATATTATAATACAATCCGAACGGCATCCTATCGCTTCCTGCCTCACGTACCGGCGAGTGAAAAAAATATTGCCCAATTTCATCGAAAAGTCGAATCCATTCGACTTTTCCGTCAGTTCTTTTTTGTCACATCGATTACGCATAACGACAGCTACGTTTTGGGATTTGTCTTTTTTTATTTTAATATTTTTTTTTTCGCCAAATACATTAGCGATGCACAGGAGAACTTATTAAGGAACAGCGTTTGTATCTCGTGATGATATTAGGCGTCTCCGTTCGAGCGGTTGTCGAACATGTAATTCGACCGTTTAAGCGGGGCGAGAGGGCGGCGGTCGGGGCGCCGTCCCCCGTCGAGACCGATGGGTTTCGACGTATTCAAAGTCACTCTTGTAATAACTTCCATAAACGGTCCTAATGGAGCCGGTGTATATGGGAGATGGTCTCTACGCTGTTTCGGTTGCGCAACCCAATCCACCGCTCCGAGCTCGATGAGATATGTACACAGGTACGACGACCTGGCGATACTACTATTTCCCACGGCCCGCGAAACGAACAGGGTGATATTTGATCGTCGCAGGCAATACGTATTTATCAACGTTTCGCTAAATTTGCGAACATTCCACGGCTGATTGACGCTCGAATAAAAATCGCCTAAACATTTATATCATACTTGCTGGGCAATAGGTAGGGTAATTCAAGGTGATATGGCCAATCAAATAGTTCACGTTGATGCTAATAATGATAATACTGTCAATAATAGTTACTGTCAATAATACTTTTTGTCAACGATACTTTTTGTCAATGATACTTTTTGTCAATAATACTTTTTGTCAATTATACTTTTTGTCAATAATACTTTTTGTCAATTATACTTTTTGTCAATGATACTTACTGTCAATAATACTTTTTGTCAATGATACTTACTGTCAATAATACTTACTGTCAATGATACTTTTTGTCAACGATACTTTTTGTCAACGGTACTTTTTGTCCATGATACTTTTTGTCAATGATACTTTTTGTCAATGATACGTTTTGTCAATGATACTTTTTGTCAATGATACTTTTTGTCAATGATACTTTTTGTCAATGATACTTTTTGTCAATGATACTTTTTGTCAATGATACTTTTTGTCAATGATACTTTTTGTCAATGATACTTTTTGTCAATGATACTTTTTGTCAATGATACTTTTTGTCAATGATACTTTTTGTCAATGATACTTTTTGTCAATGATACTTTTTGTCAATGATACTTTTTGTCAATGATACTTTTTGTCAATGATACTTTTTGTCAATGATACTTTTTGTCAATGATACTTTTTGTCAATGATACTTTTTGTCAATGATACTTTTTGTCAATGATACTTTTTGTCAATGATACTTTTTGTCAATGATACTTTTTGTCAATGATACTTTTTGTCAATGATACTTTTTGTCAATGATACTTTTTGTCAATGATACTTTTTGTCAATGATACTTTTTGTCAATGAGACTTTTTATCAATGAGACTTTTTATCAATAATACTTATTATCAATAATACTTATTATCAATAATACTTTCTATCAATAATACTTATTATCGATAATACTTTCTATCAATAATACTTTCTATCAATAATACTTTCTATCAATAATACTTTCTATCAATAATACTTTCTATCAATAATACTTTCTATCAATAATACTTTCTATCAATAATACTTTCTATCAATAATACTTTCTATCAATAATACTTTCTATCAATAATACTTTCTATCAATAATACTTTCTATCAATAATACTTTCTATCAATAATACTTTCTATCAATAATACTTTCTATCAATAATACTTTTTACCACTAATACTTATTACTATCATTAGTCCTACACGTCCGGTGTGGGCAATTTTCGATGAATTTTTTAGTAGCGTCTCGGATGCTAGCTGGCGTTGGCGGATCGTCTAGCTCGTAGATATCTCGGAGGCGCGAACGACACGGATGGGGCGTCGATATACAAGAGCGTCTCGGGCGCTATGCGACTCCCACCCACATGTGCCCGGGTGTTAGACCCCGCGCTAAACTTCGAGCCCGTGCGTTTCCTATACCTATCTAACAACCGCGCGCCGCACCGCGCGCGTTGCCAGAGCGAGAGCGGAGAGCGGCAGCAGGAGCAGCAGCGTCGAGATGCATTATGCATGGCGCCCGCAATATAGCGAAAGAGCTGATGCGGCGATGATCATATATGCGTTGAAGAAAGGGTGAAAGACGCGCTTGCGCGAGAATAAGATAGAGACGGTCGTAAGAAAAGGATATATATATATATATATACATACAAAGTTCGCGCTCGCAGGGCATTGTATTGTTTCGTGTAGCACAGCGTGGACGGCGGTCCCGTCCTGCCTGTACCACCCGAGCCCCGTTCCACCGCGGTCTCCTATCCTGACTCTCGCGCAACGGCGAACGCGCGCGCCCGTTCTGACGCTCCGGGGCGCGAGTGCATTCCCCGAGACCGCCCGCACCGCGCCCGAACCATCCTTTACTCTGCGTACGCACAATTTTAACGAATGGGAACGAAGCGCACCAGGAAAATCACGACGATACGTGCGTATGTGCAGATACAGGGGAGAGCGGGGCAAAATGGAACCCCGGGGCAAATCGAACCAGTGTAATCCATTAAAGCTGACAATTTAATTCTTATCGCGAAATATTGGTAAAAATGGTCCGTTTTACCCCGGTGGTTTATTTCGCCCTGGTCTCTATATGATGCAGCCGGAAGCGGTTTGGAACCAAACTCGGCGCAAAACGGACTGTTTTTAGCCATTTTTTTTGTGCGACAAAAAACCTGATTCTGAATGGCGGAGATTTGTTCATTTTGCCCCGTTATACCCCCTACCTCGTCGGTTCCGCACGTAACGCGTGAGCCTGCGTGTGGGACACTTACGCGCACTTCCCATCACCGTACGATACGCGGTATGATAGTTTTATGCCGTACGTAAAGCAACTCCGGCGTGCAAACATTGTTCTCCATCTTGACGCACTGTAATTCAGTCCTCATGCTTGCAGTCCGGGTTCTCGCTGTAGCGGCTCTTGGTTCGTTTTGGTGGGAATAAGCACTGCTCCGAGCTGCTGGGAGTGCGGAAAAATTCTCAATGAGTCGTTAGTCGCGAGAGTAATGGTGGGGGTGAGTAGTGCGCACCCAGAAAAAAAAATTAATTTGACAGCCACCGTTTATTTGGTTTAAGTTAAATATTTATTTAAATGAAATAAATATTTATTTTAATGAAATAAATATTTATTTTAATGAAATAAATATTTATTTTAATGAAATAAATATTTATTTTAATGAAATAAATATTTATTTTAATGAAATAAATATTTATTTTAATGAAATAAATATTTATTTTTATGAAATAAATATTTATTTTTATGAAATAAATATTTATTTTAATGAAATAAATATTTATTTAAATCAAATCAATATTTTACTTAAACCAAATAAACGGTGACCGTCAAATTTTTTTTTCTGGGTGTAATTAGACTAAAGATCGTGGGCTCTGTTTTCGTACATTCGGATGGTTCCAGAACCATCCGAACAGGTAAAGATAGGACCATACGAGGGTTTTATTTTACGTGTCTTCTCTTCCCGAGAGACGCCTAGAGAAAACGCGTTCTCCCACGTTCCCTCGCGGTTCCCGTGATGTGTCAGGACACGGATATTTTTCGAGAGGCGATCCATCAACCTCGGTTAACTGGACCTCGTCGCTGTATGCCTCTCGTTTCAGCATTCGCGTCTCTCCCTCGTGTAGTCCCGTCCCGTCATCGAATTCCCGATCGTTCTTTTTTTTCCTTCCTCTCCGCCCCGCTGCGAGACAGATCTACGCTTTTTCGTTGTCAGGAAACAACGTTCCCCGATCCTTGTTTGAATTCTTCGTTACAAAAAAAAAAAAAAAAAAATAGCACAAGTATCTTCGAATCCGTCGTAGAGGATCGTGATGGCGCGTGAATTTTTCCTCGGAGCGATGTGAAGCATCCCCGCCTTAAATGAACTCAGTCGGTAACGAAAACGGTAATAAATTTTTTTCAACGCTGCTGAACTTTCGTGTCGAAAACATTATCAGCCTCTGCTCGACTGTTGAATGAGTACGCTGATGACTTTGATTCAGCGAAAAATCTTGATATTCGTTAAAAAAGAAAAAAAATTATTTACAGTTTTCGTTACCGACTGAGCGTGCTTCGCTTCGTCTCGATATCGGAAGCTTTCGTGATTACCGTTCGAAACGGTTTCCTGTCCTGAGGCAATAAGTGATAACATCACGGCAGAGAGAGGTTGGGAAGCGACGGGGCAGCACGTGGTGATCTAGCGCCGAGGAATTATTAGATTGCCCGGTAACGCGAGTTTCTCCATTTTATTCTATTCTATGTTATTTCATTTATGTGAGGAATA
The DNA here is from genome assembly GCA_917499995.1 of Ichneumon xanthorius. Taxonomy (NCBI): domain Eukaryota; kingdom Metazoa; phylum Arthropoda; class Insecta; order Hymenoptera; family Ichneumonidae; genus Ichneumon; species Ichneumon xanthorius. The sequence goes on along the minus strand of OU824205.1, from coordinate 8,316,758 downwards.
GAAAATGATCAGCTTTGGCTCAATTGTTGGATGAGTGCGCTGATGACTTTGATGCAGCGAAAAATGTTGATGTCTAAAGAAACAGTACATTACGATACTAGTGCGATAAAAGTTTTTCTGACGTGTGTGAGTTTCCAGAACGAGCCGACGGCGAGTGTTTCAATCGCACGAGTTCAGAAAACGTTTGTCGTACGAGTATGTACAAAGTTTTATTTCACAAGGTGTGGAAGTGGGGTTTTTGCACACGCGTGCGTAAAACTGCCTTTTTCGCACCGAGTGAAGTAAATTCTTGATAGTTTCGTTATCGACTGAGTCTGCTTCGCTTCGTCTCGATATCGGAAGCTTTCGTGATTACCGTTCGAAACGGTTTCCTGTCCTGGGGCAACAAATGACAACGTCACGGCAGAGAGAGGCTGCGAAGCGAGGCTAAGCGACGGAGCAGCGGGTGGTGATCTAACTCCGAGGAATGATTGGATTGCCCGGTACCGAGCGTTTATCGATCTCGGAACGCGCAACGATCGGAGAGTTCGATCGATCGACGATCGCTTCTGCCGCCGCAGAAGCAACGGCAAAGCGGTCCGGGATTCGTGACCATCCCACCGGAACATCACTGCCGCGCTACTGCGTGGATTCTTCGGGCAGGCATATCGCCGTCGCTGCCGAGATCAGCGACAGCCTCTCCGCAACCGACCTGAGAAACGATCCCAATGCGCGATATCTCTCCTATCGTGTCACTCCATCCACGCGCTTCCTTCGCGGTAGCTCCATTTTCATCCGCGGACTACTCGTGAATTCCGATTCGAATATTTCTCACAGCTTCCATTTCGTTACCAATAGTTAAGGAGGATCGATTGTCAGACGAAATCCAACCTAAGGCCTCAATTTTTAAATATCTTCTATATCTATTCCATATGAGCAATTTTTACCGTATAGTTTATTTGTAATATAATTTAGAAGTTGACTACTTTCACCGTATCATCCCATATTTTAACATTGGAGTCGGTCGCTTCCGGGACAAAAGATAGCTAATTTACTACTGATCAAGCCAACTTAGAGATTCGAAAAGCTAGCTTCGAGTAGACGAAGCATCAAGGATTATGTAAAAAATGCAAAACCCGCACTTTACCGTGCAATCTCAATGATTCTTCGATGCAAAGTTTATTTTGTCATCGCAGCCTATCAATTTACCGAATTATCAGTGCCAGACTCGACAACCTTTCCGGTCGAAAGCTGATGCGTTCAGAAAATGAAGCATAACTTCACTTCAGGTTCATTTTAATACATGTCCAATTCTAAGTGTTTTATCACACATCACAAATCGACGATATAAAATTATGAATCTATCGACCATTTTATGTCTCAAATATTCTTTAAAAATTGTTCATATAAGTTTTGGGAAATTATTTGTCATATAGTTTTTTCGTTTTGTAATATTATCCAGTGGTACGTAATGACGATTCTGAAGTCGTTGGGATTCTTAAACTGGACTACACATTTTTCTTAATCTGCGATAAACTGATCATTTTTGCTAAATATAGCCCATGAATGGCATGCATAATTTATTTTACTAACATTGCGATTCGAGGCAGCTGAGATGAATTTTTCTTGCATCACATTTTTGCCTCTAAAGAAACAGCCGATTCTCCTTAATGGAAAAAAACAAACAAAAAATGTATAAAAAAAGATGGAAAGAATGTGAAAAAAAATCTTGGTTAATAATGTTAGGCCTACTCAGGTTACGATACTAATTCGGCAACGTGTCATTTAGTAGTTTAGCCCTTTAATGGTCACCGAGTAAAGAGCAATTTTTGTTGCTCGTCGTGTCTTTGCGACGACCAGAAAAGAGTCTCCGCAGGATAGAGAGCTGGCGACGGAGAACCGCGTGGTCCCTTCGAGAGTGACGTCTGGACCACCCCGTGAACCCGACAGGTATCCCCGTCCGTCACGCGAGCTGCCATCCTTTGACTCTTTCTTTCCCTGCAGTTAGCCCGAAACGTCGCGCGCGAGTCACTCACTCACTCCTCGTATATATACAAGATTTCTATCCCAACTTGACTATCCACCCTACGATGTCCTGGCGATCCTCCGCATAACTATCCTTCGGACCATGCGGTGGCGCTAACCGCACATAATTCTTCAACTCTCGTCGCCTCTCCGAAATGGGAAGCGTGGAAGCGTGAGAGAATCATCGGCGGCGCATGAATGGTTCGAGTTTGTGTTTAGATTCCAAAAGGCTATTTTATGAGATTTTTTTCTCGCGAGCACTTAAATTCTTGACGAAAAAAATCCGTAGAAAACGAAACAAAAATGACGTTGACTAAAAATACCTTAAATCGCACTATTTCAAAAAATAGGCTGAACGAAAGAAAATTTTGACACCAGCCATTTCGAGGCTAATATCCGCTCTGTTGATTCCCATCGATCACGAATCCGCTACTTACTTTCCTCTCGGCACAATATTCGATACGAAAAACGGCGCCAGAGGCGAAAAATAAAAAAATTATTTTTGGCCCATTATTTTCGACTCTACACAATCGTCGGCTCTGAACCGTGCGAAGGTCGTCCATTCTGTCGAGGTTACGTTCATGAATTCTACAACACTTTCGTAAGATATTTGTCAAAACCGGATGTACAATAATATCGACAAATTATTAGCCTCGCGACGAGGCATAAATCAACGTAATTTTGGCGAATCCATATGTACATTTTTTTTTTTAAGTTATTTAACTGCCGAATGTTCGAAATTCGAGACATACAAAAAATTATTTTTGGCCCATTATTTTCGATTCTACACAATCGTCGACTCTGAACCGCGCGAAGGTCGTCGATGCTGTCGCGGCAAATTTCATGAATTCTAAAACACTTGCGTAAGATATTTGTCAAAACCTGATGTACAATAATATCGACAAATTATTGGCTTCGTGACGTGGCATAAATCGACGTAATTTTGGGGAATCCTTATATACATCTTTTTTTAAATCCATTTAACTGCCGAGTGTTCGAAATTCGAGATATACAAAAAAATTCGTTTTGGCCCATTATTTTCGACTCTACACAATCGTCGACTCTGAACCGCGCGAAGGTCGTCGATGCTGTCGCGGTAAATTTCATGAATTCTAAAACACTTGCGTAAAATATTTGTCAAAACCTGATGTACAATAATATCGACAAATTATTAGCTTCGTGACGAAGCATAAATCGACGTAATTTTGGCGAATCCTTATATACATTTAAAAAAAAATTCATTTAACTGCCGAGTGTTCGAAATTCGTGATATACATGGGAGACTCGGTAGACTCTCAACGTTTCTTCGCGCCGTAGTCCGCCGTGTGTTTTCAGCCTGAAATAACAGCGATATAAATTTGATTTCGTCGCCGGTACGCCGGTAGTACGTTACACGTGTTGGATCCCCACCGATACAATCTTTTTCGGTATCGATTTCACGGCAGCGTAGGGCATTCGTCGCTGGTCCCGGTTCTCTCGCGGGTCCGCGCAGGGTGGAGGACGCGCTCCCACGAGGAACCTCTCGCGTCTTCTTATTATACTACCTAACTACCTACTATACATATACCACTACGACACTCCACTCTGTTCTCCTGTCGACGAACTACCGAATTACCGTCCCGACCGTGTGCGTTATTATCCTCTGTCTTCCTGTCAGATTCCGATATCGCTGCATACTATATTTTTTGCACACAAGATTTCGTGCCAAAGAAAAGAGAATTGCGACGAACTAACCAGCAGAACCCTGCTCGTTAGTTCGTCGCAATTCTCTTTTCTTAAAGTTAGCTCATTCTCTTCTAAAAAAAAAAAATTCATTACCGGCGGGTAATGCATTTTTTTTTTTTTAGCAGAGGATGAGCTTCGATGGTTTTTCACAAATATAACACTTTTTCAAAGTGAAGAATGATGTATTTCTTTGGGAGAAAGATTGAAAAAAGATGCATAAAAAATCTTCAATAGGCGTATCAACTCTTTCGTGCTTTAATCGGTTAATGTAACAAAATGAATAAAAAAGAATAAAAAAGAATGATATCTTTTTCTAATATTCCTTTACCTACTTTCTTATTCCAGAAATGTTTCGTCGCGAACCGGAGGACATTGACAGGTTAATGGATGAGTCCACAAAAGTTACTAGGATTAATTTTTAAAAATGCGCAAGTTTTGATCGACAGAATGATGACCGACCTAAAACTAGTTTTTGCTAAATCTGTCTACAATGTCTCTTAAAGCTAGGTACATGTACCTTGGAGTCAAAAAATGCGTTTCATTTCCACCGATAGTTCCGGGGATTTTTTTTCGGAATTTCGACAATTTTTCCAGTCTCTATCCTTAATGTTTTCGGAGCTCGATACTCGCGGGTCGAGGCAATTTATTTAACCGCTAGTACGGGTGTCTCGGTAACCGATTCTTGTTTTTTTCTTTTATTTATTTTTTTCCGTCGAGCGACGGAGTAGTCGGGATGCGAGACGTTCGGGCCAAGCGAGCGTGCGAGAAGGAGCGAGTGGGAGAAAGAGACGAGGGAAGATAGCCCGAGGAATGCCGGGCGCGCGCGATCGTTCGAGACATCGCTGCCTCGAATCTAGACGCTCCGGAACCCGGATCGCCTTAGCCTATAACTATATGATAACTCTCGCGCTCAACGCTCGAGTACTAATCCTTTCCACCTAACTAACGGTAGTCCTGCTTGTTCTCTGAGCAATAGAGCGATGGGCACCTAAAGAGACCGAGACAAGGCTGCTCCACTGATCCCTCGCGATGAATTATCGTTTCGACCATAACCGCTCGCTCTCGGATTGTATATGGGGACTTATTTCTTATCATCACGCTCGATCGGGATATCGCACGTATTTTCGTCACAAATCGTTTGGAAGCGGTTGGTGCATCGGCATTGATTCGTTGGACACTTTTTAACATTATTTTTCACGGCTCATAAGGGGCCCAATACTGGCCGGGCTGATTTTAAAGAATCAAGATTTATTTTGTAGCGTTGGTCAAAACATTCATTGCAATTGGATCGTTTTTATTGGCCCGGTAAAGTTTTTAGCACCTTTTGCAGATTTGATCTGTTTTTCATACAGTGATTGCCACGCTTTGGAAGCTAATTTGTTTATACGGAACGTACCTTCCTATATAAGTAATGATGATACAGAATGTATCGCCCTTCAAACCCTTTGAAATATATACATATTTCGGAATATATATATATATATATATATATAGTGCTTGCCATGCTAAAATTTGTACTCACTCAAGATGTTTTATTGAAATTTCACTAAACCCTGGGACACTAAGTTTCTCCGACCGCGATGAGGGGGAGTGACGCACTCTCCCTCGTCGCTAAACCTTAAACCGATAGATCGCAAAAAAAAAAAAATAGTATTCGACCAAAATCGCTTGTAATTCAAACGGGGCGGAGAAGAAAAAATGTTCCTCTCTGAGTTGAAAGGTTAAAGACAGAATGTGTCGGCAAAAAAGCTAGGTTTTGCCACCCTAAAGTTTGTACCTATCCAAGACGTTATATTGAAATTTCACTACACCGCTGAGACAATAAAATCCTTCCTCATCGCTAAACCTTAAACCGATATCATCCTCTCCGAGTTGAAGGGTTAAAGGTAGAATATGTCGATAAAAACCTAGTTTTCGCCATCCTAAAGTTTGCACCTATCCAACATGTTTTGGGTAAAAGTGGGGACTATGGCCCGGTCCATATATCATTCATTTACGTGTTAATCGAGGTGGGCCATATTCACCACTTTTACCCTTATTGAAATTTTCCGACAACTAAGTTTCTTCCTTAGCCGGCCGGCAGTGGCTCGCTCTCCCTCGTCGCTAAAGTTTCAACCGATAGATCGCGAATGACAATAAAATAGTCGACAAAAATCGCTTGTAATTCAAAGGAGGCGGAGAACGAAAAAAATGTTCCTCTCAGAGTTTAAGGGTTAAAGGTAGAATGTGTCGGTTGTTATATCCATAAACGTTAACTTCAAATATTCTCTCGCATATAATACGAATCAAGATGCCCCCGGCGCGAGCGGGGTTCCTCTTTCTCTCTCTCGGTCCCCGGGGGCTCCGTCACGATCTCGAGATAATTCAGGAGTTCGGTCGGGCGTAGTACCGCCTGGACGCGAGCGCCTTGCCGGCGCAAGGGCGAGCGAGCGAACAGAACAAATTCCTTCACAGCACAACGACGTAATATACCGTAGGTACACTGTACGTTATATCCAGCGTACGTGTGTACATATATACACCGCTGCGAGATATCTTGCGGTAGGCGTGCTTGCGGAGAACAGCGAAGAACAATGCTCGCGGTCCTCGCGCTTCTCTCTCGCTCTCGTCGGGGCCCGCCGAAAGGAAAGAGGAAATCCCTCCTCAGCCTCCTCGAGACCGAGCGAGACAGCGCGACGATGCACTTCCACATCCGCGGGATTTTTTACGTCCTCCTTCACGTAAAACTTCAATGTTTTGCGACTCGTGCATACTCGCGAGTATGCACGAGTAAAAATTATAAATAAATGTTTTATGAGAATCTGTGATATTCTATTGTCAGCAATTTATCGCTCCGATGACTGTCGAATGCCTGATAGAGTTTTGCTCCTTTATAGATGGAGCTTTATCTTTCGTGAAACATTTTTTACAGATTTTCATGTCAACGTGTTCTGAACATTCCAAAACGTCGAAAAATCACATTTAGAAAGGAATTCGTGGATGGATGTGTGTGTGTCTGTAAAGCCAGTAAAATTCAACCGTCTATAACTCAATACCGGGGTTATCAATCGGGTTAAAATTTGGCGCCCATGTAGAGCGCCTCGAACCTCATCAGCACTTTTCCGAACCTAATCAGAATCCGATGCGAGGCTCTAAAAATATCTACCAGAGATCCGGTAAATCGGTAAGTTTGGCTTAATGAATTTAAACGACGCGAAGACAGTGCCGGAACATAAAAAAATGTCCGGTCTGGGTAAAAGTTGAGATAGCGCCAGTCCGATTTAACATGAAAATGCTATGTAAAAACGGCGATCCGAATGCGTCAATTTCACCCCAAGCGTGATCGTTTCCCAAGTAGTAGTAATAGTAAATGCATTAATTGATTTTAATGTTTACAATTTTGATTGTGAGACATTTACGAACAAAATGCATTCCACATAACGCCAATGGGCCATCGACCGACGTCCTTCAGCCCAGGGTAATTTTTGATACCGCATGTAGCATCATTTACACTTTTACTGACAAGGTTTTTAATTTTCAATTTTTTTACAGTGTGTCTCTAAATGTATAATTCTTAATTAATTCTCGTTGAGAATTCCTTCTAAGCTTTGATTCGTATCCCGATTATTGTTCATTTTTTATTAACCGATCCGAGTAATTTATTAATTCAACTATTTCACTTCCCACTCGTTACTATTTTCTCATCTCAATGAAAATTTAATTAATCGGATATTCCATTTTACCCCACCCTTCCCTGTTGCCCAGCGTCTCCGGAGCGGCTGTTACGCGTGTGCACGCGTGTGTGTGTGTCCGCATGCGCGTATATGCGCAGAGTGTACGGAGTCACGCTCGGTGCGGCCGCGTACGAATCTTATCGTCGCGTTCACATCCGCGATGCACCGCGTCGTTGAAGCTGTGTAGCGCTCCGACGGAAGAAACGAATGGAGAGAAAGCGGGTAAACGGTGGAGAGAAAGAACCAAGTTCGCGTTCGGCGTACCTATATATATACATACATATATATACGTACAGCTATGTGCAGACTGCACAGCAACATATGCGGAAGGTACACGTGCACCGTGCAACCATGAGAAAGAAAGACAGTGAAAGAAGGGAGGAAAGGACGAGGCGGAGAAAAAAAATGCAAGATTCCCAGGATCCTCGGGCGGAGGCTCTCCTCGCATCGCGCGGTCCGTATGAAGGCCACGTACGAACGCGGAAGAGATTTCGCCAGTTTCCAGAAACGGTACAATATCCGGACTCATATTGCACGTACGAGGAGTTAAAAGACGCTGATGCGCAGGATACCTTACCACACTTTCTCGCTACCACAGCGGCCACCATACAGTGCCGTGTCATTTTATTTTCCAACCGGCGGAGTTCGCGCGCTTCACCGAGAATATCATTTTTTGAGATGCGTCACTGAGCGCTTTCTTATAGTCGGGACAATGAAAAAAATAAACATATTGTAACGACCGAGCGAATGAATAACGCGGGTATTTAGTTTGGGGGCGGATATTATTAATTATAATCTCCAAATATCTTGAGCACGAACACGTCTGCTCATTCAGACGTCTCAGTCCAGACTGTTTTACACTGAGAAAAGAAATCAATTTCTTTCGATCAACCAAACATTTGTTTCGCCACCCGTAGGCGCACATTTTGTTGACTCAATTGATTTTTTTTCTCTGTGCACATGACGATCGATCTTGTATCGCTCGTCCGTTCCTTCGTCTATTATCAAACCTAACAAATATCGTGTGCCTTAACGAATAGTCAGCCACACATTCGTTACAATAATAATTAAAAAATAGTAAACAAAAAATCACGTAGGTACCGCAAGGATCCGACGAGAGTTCAAAGCCGAAACCTAACTAATATCGTGTGCCTTAACGAATAGTCAGCCACACGTTCGTTACAATAATTATTAAAAAAAAAGTTTAAAAAAATCACGTAGGTACTGCAAGGATCCGACGAGTGTTCGAAGCCGAAACCTAACTAATATCGTGTGCCTTAACGAATAGTCAGCTATGCATTCGTTACAATAATAATAAAAAAAATAGTAAAAAAATCACGTAGGTACTGCAAGGATCTGACGAGAGTTCGAAGCGTAGCGTGTAGGTGTGTTATGCAAAGGAGCCAATTCTGCCGATGGTCTCGGCCCCCGCCTCCTCCACTCTCCTCATCCTCTCGTTCTTCTTCTCGTCGTCGTCGTCGTCGTCGTCGCGAATAGCTAATTAAACAATTCCACGGGAACGTATTCGGGATGCGGACGGGAACAGGTCGATACATCTCGTACTAACAGGATAAACAGGAGTTGTGCGTTTCGGGGTGGGGTACGAGAGAAAAGGGAACGAACGCAAAAAGAAGAGACTAAAAAAGAAAAAAAAAAACAAGAACGAACGAAGAAAGAAGAAGTTCCTGCGTTGGGTGCCGAAAGAGCGAGGAGGAGAAGCGGTTCCTCGCCGGGGCAAAGCGACAAGTGGAAAGAAAGAGTATCGGAGGCGTGCATGCGTGGTGGCGAGAGGTGGAGGAAGAGGTCGAGGAAGCGATGGAAGCGAACGACTGAGAAAGAAATAACTGCGCTAACAATAAGAAAAAATAAAAATAAAAAAATAAAAAAAGAAGAAGGAGGACGATTTAACGCACGACGAAGAGTGGGAAGAGGCTGCGCGAATCGGTGGTAGATAAATATAAAGAACACACATCGAAGAGGAGAAGAGAAGGAGGAGAGCGACGAAGGACACGCGGAGGATTCGGAACTGCTCTGCGCGCGCAGGAGCGAAACTGTCCTTCCGACATGAGCGCGGTCGCGCGCGGTCCGGAACGTGAGACAGAGAGATTTTCGCATGGTACGGTATACGGTATAATGGTTAATACTGTAGATCCGAGGGGAACGCGCGCGCGATCGCGTATAATCGGGGCCCACCGGCCGCTGGAATCCGAGATCGCGTCTGATCGCAATTAAGGCTCCGCTCGGGCCGTGGCTGTGAATATTTTATTCCTCCCGTCGTCGTCGTCGTCGTTGCCCCCTCGCCCTCTCTCTCCTCTCCTTTGTCCCCGTCCTCCTCGCGCTTCTGGAGTGTCCTCTCTGCGGGAATCAGAAGCATCGCCGTCGTATTCTCCTCGGTCCGCACACGCGAGTCCGATGTTTCCAGTGTTTCCCCCGATCGCTCTCGTTGGGGACCGGCAACGAACGCTCCGCTTTGCCGCTGGTGTCGTGGCTCTCGCGTGGGGGAGTTTTTCTCCCCGGGGCGCACGGAGAGAACCGCGGGGAAAGATGCGACCGGCCGGACCGAGCCAATTCGAGAGCGAGCAACGAATTTGAATACGGCGCGCACTCCTCTCGCTGAACCAGCCCGGCGTCTCTCTTTCCACCCCGGTTCCGATTCCGAATCGAAAAGATGCTGCAGCCGGCGAAAGCGCGCGCGGGGGAGACCGCGCTCGCCGGCGAGAACCAAAACAATGGGACATCGATGGACCACACGGGATGCGAGCAAATGGTCGAACAACCGGAGGACATGCGTTCCCGGCAAGGCGCTCCCCGGACTCCCTCGGATATATTCTGATGCTTTTCTTTCCTCCTTCGCCACTATCGTAACCCTTCGTTTTCGTACCTTTTTTTTTTTTTTTTTTTTTTTTAAAGGAGGATTCACAGTTGTGCATCTGCGCTCGACGCAGAACTCGGATTTACACTCTCAGAGTTGACGCTCAGAGAGGACGGACGATTTTTCACTCATTCGCTCGGTTCTGACAATGGGTTTGGGTCGTTTTTTACCCGAATCGTCCGCGAGCCTCGGAGAGATTTTTTTTGTTACCCTCAAGGTGACTCGGATTACAATCAATTTTTTTTTCTGCGAATATCTATTGATTTTTATTTACTTATATGTGTATTCGCGGACATAAGCCATTTAGAGGACGATATTAATATATCGGCAGAACGTACACTGTAAAAAAAATTTGTGTGAACATTAATTTACGGTATGGAAGCTTTTTTACGAAAACTGTTTCTGAAATTTAAAACACATGTGCGTTGCAATTTTACAATAAAATTTTATATTTTTACCGAAAATGTTTGTAAGTTTCACGCAAATGATTTGTAATTTTAATATATGGTATTTTTACTTCCCAAAAAAGTTAATTAATTTGATTCGATCGTAAAAGGTTCCTACATCCAGAAAAATTATTTATTTGCGGGTGACCGACTAATACATTATTTTTCTGGGTGTACAGTTTCAGTTTGAAAAGCGCGAGAGAGCCTCTGAAAAGATCAACGGTTCCTACATGTTCATTCCCCAGTCTCAAGCATCCTCAGAAGCCAACTATGATAAGCGTAATTCGTACGATAAAACGGTACAACAACGACCTCGATAGAACGAGATATTCCTGTTCCCTCCCTTAGGTAAATTAAATATAACAGGTAAATTATTATAACATATAAAATAAATTAAGTATAACAGGTAAATTAAATGATAAAAAGAAATTCGTAAAATCAGAAATGTTCGGAATTTGAAAGACCCAATATCATTGGAGACTCAATGTGGAGGTTTTTACCCTCGAAGGGTTTTTACTTCGCACGGAGCACTTCTCCATGATCCGAAAATTTCGAAAAAAAAATCCTAAATGTCGATAATGAACCATCGGGTAACATCAGGAATGTTCGGGATTCAAAAGACCGAATATCGTCGAAGACTCAATGCGGAGGTTTGTACCCTCAAAGGGTTTTTACTTCGCACGGAGTACTTCTCCATGCTCCGAAAATTTCGAAAAAAAAATCCTAAATGTCGATAATGAACCATCCGGTAACATCAGGAATGTTCGGGATTCAAAAGACCGAATATCGTCGGAGACTCAATGCGGAGGTTCTTACCCTCGAAGGGTTTTCACTTCGCACGGAGCACTTCTCCACGCTCCAAAAATTTCGAAAAAAAATCCTAAATGTCGATAACGAACCATCGGGTAACATCAGGAATGTTCGGGATTCAAAAGTACCGAATATCGTCGGAGACTCAATGCGGAGGTTCTTACCCTCGAAGGATTTTTACTTCGCACGGAGCACTTCTCCATGCTCCGAAAATTTCGAAAAAAAAATCCTGAATTTTGATGATGAACCATCGGTTAAATTTAGGAACGTTCGCGATTTAAAAGACCGAATACCATCGGAGACTCAACGCGGAGGTTTTAACCCTCGAAGGATTTTTTACTTCGCACGCTTCTCCGCGCTCCGAAAATTCCGAAGAAAAAAGGAAATTCGAGCTTTGTGGAACAAGAAATGACCACACGAGCTGCGGATCCGGCAACGGTAAGCGCTGAGATAGGTCCATTGCTATGCGTGGTAGCGTCGCCGAGGTCGGCCGTCCTCTCGAGGTCGACTCATAAAGCATCCCCGCGGTCCTCGTGCCCGATCCCCTTTGCTCGTCGTCGTACCCCGGCGAAGTCTTGCGAGAACTGGGAACCTAGTGTGAGCGCGTGTGCGCACACGCATACGTTCGTCAGCGCATCGTCGATCTCGCTCTCTCTCTACGTGCTGGCATGAGAAAAATGTACGGACCGAAAGAAATATTGTCATTCGTGTCGCGGACAACCGAATGTGAGTTTCGGGGAACACGCGTTAGTTACATGGGAGCAGCACCTGAAACTCGTGCGGGCCTGCACGAGCCACGCAAGATGCGCACTCGAGCGGTGGCGGTGGAGAAATTATAGAAAAACACAAGCTAAATAATTAACCATCATCGCGCATGTCGGTGAAGAGGATACTTTGAAGTTGAATGAAGACGCGCCTGGATCATTAAAAAGAAAATCCAACCTAGCTCAGAAGTGGTCGCACGGGGCGATAAGCGCAAGACCGAAGCGCCGATGTCAGTAACGGCGAGCCGATCGCCGATTAGAAAAACGCGCCTTACGGTTAAGAAAGTACAATGGGTACCTCCATTGCTCAACCTTAAAATATTCATAATTAAAAAACCCGAGAACGAAGAGTCTCGTGATCTCGTCTAATGTTTACCGGGAACTTAAAAAAAATAAGTTTATTATATTTCGAGCATTGTTTCGCGGATCGGAGCTCGCATGGAATTAATGACGAGTACGTAACGACGTGCACGATCGTCAAATTCTTAGGATCCGGCGTTCTCCTTTCCGTCGGGTACGCCTGCGTATAATTGCATCGAGTTATCTCTGATAGTGTTAGTGATAGATAAGTATATAAGTGGTTTTGGCAAAGCGGACCCCCAGCGAGCTGCAAAACGAATATACGCTCCGAGTATAATAGTCATTGTCACAGTCTCGGCGGGCGTGTGTGCATACACACGTGTCCCACATGCACACGGACGGGGAGGTTCGCCGGAGATATGCGTGACGAGTGCGCTCGAGAGGCGTCTGTGAGACACCACGAAGAGCCACCCGATAAAAATCTTCTACTCTCGCCTGTGTGTGACCAGAATTACATTACCCCGGCAGGCCTCACGTTGTGAAATAATGCACGCGAGGTCCTGGGAGAGTGTCATCCACTCGACGCTATACATTTCAATGAGAGAGAGAGAACTCGGTGCCCGAGAGCCCGAGAGCAATTATCCCGCGCAACGAGACCGCGGCTTCGCGGAGCTCTCGAGACTATTCCGCCATTATTGTTTTTGCGCGTGGTAAAAATGCGGAAAAAAAAACATGGAGACGGCGAACTTTTGAAGTCGAACACTCGGGCCGCTGACGCTGTCTCGGAGAGCAGTTATCCCGCGGTGCGAGATCGCGACTCCGCGGAGATCTCGAGCAATGTAAACAAAAATTGTAAATTTAATGCACCGAACTGGAAGTTTTTATGCAAAAATTGGTACATTAAATTCAATGGACAATTGTGATGAAAAATTAATATACTTTTTCATTTAAATTAAAGTGAATTATAAAAATTAAAGTACTTTCGTACTAAAATTAAGGAAAATTGTTTAAAAAATTTCATCACAATTGTACATGAAATTTAATATACATTGTAAAAAAAATCGTATGAAATTTAATGCACCGGTCTGGAAGTTTTTATGCAAAAACTGGTATATTTTTCATCACAATTGTACATTAAATTTAATGCACCAGTTTTTTCATAAAAACTTCCAGACCGGTGCATTAAATTTCATACCATTTTGTTTATAGTAAGACTATTCCGCACTGAACGAAAATTCGCTTGCGGGCTGCCGAAGAAACATTGTTTTATTTCAATTCTTACAATTCCATATGATATTGAAACAAAGACGGCAAGACTGTTAAGGTAACATGAGATCGTTTCAATCCGGTATAAAATGGTATGAATTGAAAGTAGAATTGAAACAATATTTTATTTTATTTGACTGCCCGCAAGCTAATTTTACTTTAATTATTCATATTTTTTTCCAGTGCGCCATTATTGTTTTTCGCGTGGTAAAAAGGCAAAAAAAATAGAGATGGCGAACTTTTGAATTCGCTGACGCTGTCTAGAAGAGTAATAATCCCGCGGTGCGCAACGAGACCTCGACTCCACGGAGCTCTCGAGACTATTCCGCCATTATTGTTTTCCGCGTGGTAAAAAGCGAAAAAAAAATGGAGATGGCGAACTTTTGAATTCGAAGACTCGGGGCGCTGATGCTGTCTTGAGATCGCACTGTAATGGGTTGTATGGAAGCGGAGGGGGGCGGTGGTTCGCGGATTGGATTATTAGTAACTGTACGGCTGGAGGTTGTCGAGTGTGTGTGTGTGGGGGGGGGGGGGGGGGGGTGGTAATTAGAATTAGCCAGTACGGTGCGCCGGTTCGCTCGGTTCATTCGTTCTAATTAGGTTCGGCCGAACGTGCGGCTCTCGCGCACACGTACAACCAAGATATCTCGCATTAATTCAAAACCGCTTGGCGCTAATAACATAAGGAAGAAAAGTTCGAGGATACGCGAAGTCTCCGGAGTGCTCTAAATCAATTATGCATCTTTCGCCACTAGGCGTTGCATCGGCATGAGCATAAATTTAGATAAGTTATTACTGTTTTTATTTTTTATCTTTGCGTGGACGCAATTACGACAGAATCTTGGCGGACTATCGTTTTGAGGAATTGCAATTAAGCCAATTATATTAAATGTTAATGGTGGAAAAATTAAAAAATTTTACTGAAAATCTTGATTTCAGACTACATTGCCGTGAATGTTTTTAGATTTTTCTTTATTCATGACTTCGTGAGGTGAGTAACGTGGAAATAAAAAATCTCTGAAAATATTATCGATAATAATTTGTTTTATTTTTTTTTTCTACCGTTTAATAAGAATCCGAAGATTCGATGCCAATCTCGGATTCTCGGTATCGCGAACGACGAGTGCGGGTAAACGATTTCGTATTGTGCACGTTCACCTCGTCGACTGGGCAGAGGCCAATAGTATCAGGGAGTTTAAGCACACGGTGAATTGGTCATGCATGCGAGGAAACACTGGGCAAGTCGTGCGACCGGATCTCTCGATAAGATGCGCCACCGGGCAATTAATTAATTAATTAACCGCGGATTCGTGAATAAGTTTCTCTCTCTGCCCGTCCCGCTCGGCCGTGTGGATAAGTAGATTGTACCGGCATTGCACTCTGTACTTATACTGTAATGGGTTTATTTATTGGCGTTAGTCGGCTCTTATCGTCAACGCGTCAGCCCGAACTCGTACGGCAAAGGCGGCGGAACAACCGACCGAACACGGGATCCGAGTAGCGCAAAACTAAAACGAGAAATACCTCTTCGCGATTACTATCGTTGGTATATTGCCTTCCTGCCTTGTTATCATTATTTTAAGTTCACTTAAAAAAATATAGGAATTTATATATGCGTATATATTTTGTCATTGGAATAAAATTAACTGGGAGAAGGATTTTATACAAATTACCATAAATCTGGTAAAAACCGACAGAACTTTCAGATATGTGGAAACTACAGCGACAGCCTGGCAAAAATCCGGATTACACTTAAGACATTCTGCTACAAAATATGGTAATTTTCGCTGTCGCTGATATTACTGGAATATCCCGTAATTTTTGCTAGAACATGATAGTACTTTTTATAGAAAATAAGCACTTCTTAGTAGAAAAGTACTTCTTCGTGGAAAATATGGTACAACGAAGACCTCGATAGCGCAGGATATTCTTGTTTCCTTCCTTAGTTTAACGAGTGTTCGAATCGGTGGGTAATCGGTGGCGTTGCAATCGCGAACCGTTTGTTTTGCGTTTGTAGGCATTTAGGTTTTTGGTTTGTTATACATTTAGGTATTTGGCATATTATGCCGATCAAATTTTTTTATGTGTACATACATTAAAAAATTTGATCGGCGAGATTCTTAGTTTTTATCCACTGAATTCTTAGTTTTACGGGTTGGGTAAAAATTGCTATGGCCCATGTGAAAATTTAACATGTCTCTAGTGGCAGCGTTGGTGTACCGTGAACAACTCTGAAGATATCTGCAGATATCTGCATGACATAAAATTCCATCTTTGGCAAGTGTCTATCAATACACGGCTTTAGGAAGAAAACGAAATCGTTCACTTGTAGAATTTTAGATGCATAACACGGCCGTTTAGAACTTGATGAAATTTAGTCCCATGCAGATATCTTCAGGGTCATTACCATGTTGCCTCTTCGAAATTTATCGTACGACTTTGCAGTTTTTTTCGAGATCCTTCTCACAGTCTAGAAACTTGATGCGGAAAATACTGCGGTTTCAATATAAAAATATCATGCCGTACTATAGGCATTGGGTGGGCTATAAAACAATTGGAATATTGTTACGAGTCGTGCGATAGCGGTTGGCGTGTCGCACGACTAGCGCAGGGCTCCTTTACACCACTCCGCGGCCATTCAATCGATAATATCCACCGATCTGCATGTATACGACACACGTGTGAATTTCGATTCGTGACACAGAGCGCGGCAGCAACGAGCCCCGACGATGAAGAAGAGTATATTCGTGACGCCCGTAACGAGCCTCGCTCAGGGACTCTCCGCGAGGCACGAGCGATACGTGTTCTATTTTTTTTGTTTTTTTTTTGTTTGGATTTCACGTTGAAAAAAGATTGTCGCGATAAATTCGTATCGTCTATGCGGATACCCGCAATGGACTTTAATTCTCGGAATGTGCCTTGTATTAGTTAAAATTTAATGCCCGTACGAGGAATTCACCGATCGGACTGTGGTTGCGCGTGTCGGAGAATTTGTGTTCAGCGAAGTATTGATTCGATTTGGAATTCGTAAGATAATTACCGATTTTGCGTTCTTCGATCAGAGAATCGTTGTGACAAATTTTTTGCGTTGTCGATCATTTTAGTCCAAATTCTGATCCGACTTTTGTCAGATCGATGGATGATTTCACTACTTTTTTTTTCATTATCGTTTATTTATTGAATTATAATGGGGAGTGACTATAGTACTTCATTTCACCACTATCGGCCATATCACCCACGGTCCGTTGGTGATATGGCCGATCGTAAATATCTTTAGATATCACCATTTATTAATTAAAGCATCCATTTTTTTTTTCTAAACTTTGCTCAAATTCCAATAAATATTGTTCGGTTTATCAACCGTTTTCTTTCTAAAATGATGCTCTATCTTGAAAAAAAATCTGTTGTAAAAAAAAAGTGTTCATATCACCTGTCATCAGCCAAACGCCACGTACTAAGAGCGATTGCAGATATATTTTGATATCGCCACAATTAATTAACGCATCGATTTCTTTTTCTAAACTTTGGCGTCAAATTTCAATGAATAACGTTCGGTTTATCAACCGTTTTCTATCTAAAATTACGCTCATCTATGTTGTAAAAAAAAAAGAAAATACTGGTCATATCACCCGGCATTAGCCAACCACTACGTACGTTTATTGTTGCTACGCCTCGGTACGCAGCTAATGTTTAAAAACGGCTGGTATTATCCCCCTCCGATCCGGAACGCGAATCGCGACAATTTTCGACGCTCATTTCCATTACCGTTTCCAGCGGTGTGACCGACAAGTGGTTACCGCTTTCTTATTTTCGCGAAAAACCCTCGCATGCAACGGTAACGAGTAATTTGAATTTCTTTAATGCGCGCGGTTAAGCGGACGGGTGTTTGAGGAAAAATTTAGGGCAATTCGCAATGCACATATATTCATTCGCTCGCGTAAATTCGACGCTGAGCCCCGGGTCTGTATAAAGCGGCAGTCGATGCAAAAGTCGAACCCGCGTGCCGCTCGCAGGAATTAAGGACTTTAGTTATCGTTATCCTATATCGTCACATCCGGCCAATTTATCAGTGGAATTAATACGAGACCGCGCCTGATGACCATCTAAAAGTGGCGCGAGGGGGTGAGCGAGCCCAGGAAAGGGGGACACCGAAAAAAAATATATATATACATACATATATATACGGGAGGGAAGCATCGGAGCGGGTAGTCCTGGAATTGTCCGAAACGCGGTCGCGACATAACGAACTCTCGAGGAACGAACGCGGCTCTCGCAGCGTGTCCACCAAACCCAGTATCGCCGTTTCTGATCGCTAAAGCGCGATACACGCGGGGTTTGTAACACATAAGCAAACGAGGACGCGCGCGAGCGCAAGTCTGAGCGACAGGACACACATCAAACGAATATTTTTTTGTTACTCGCTTGAGCTGCCGGTGCGCGAGCAAACGAGTTTCAGAAGTTCAAGCACATCCCTTACATTCGTGTTCGGTGCAAATTATTTATGTTCCCGGTCGATATCCGGGATGGAAAATACCGTAATTCAGTGCTTCTTTTTTTCATCCCAATTCGGTAGTCCGCAGACAGTGAATGGAAAAATAGCTTGTTGTGACCGTGGATAAATTGCAAGGACCTCGAACGAATCGTCATCTCGGAACGTGGAAATAGAAAAACAAAAATACTGCGTGCGGTTGCCGTAAAACTGCTAAGAATGTTGTGCACGATCTATTTTCGGGTATGAATTGCTGAACGATGTTGACTGGATTACATTTTTGCGCAAAAGTGCCAAAAATATTGTGTTGGGTGTTTTCGATTTAAGTCCCCAAAAATATCGATGAGATTAAGGTTTTTTTTATAAAACTGTTAAAAATATTGAGATTATATTGCTGCGTAAACTCGAAAAAAAAACTTTTGAACCGATTTGCATTCGACCATCTATGGGGCGAAACATTGTGCAGTCTTAAAAAAGTAAGATTGAAGCCGATTTTGTTAAAAATATTGTGTAAATTCTGTTTCCTGGTATAAGTCCCTAAAAATATCGATAGCATTACATTTTTTTGTTAAATTGTTAAAATTATTGAAGGGATTATATTTTAGTGTAAACTCGAAAAAGAAAAAAAAGTTTGAACCGATTTGCATTCGAGAAATTGCAGGGCGAATGCCGGGCGTACTGCGGGGCGAACTGCGAGGCGAAACATCGTGCAGCCTCAAAGAAGCAAGATTGAAGCAGGGTTTGTTTATGTCACTGTTCGGTGTAGCTGGTACACGTTTTTTAACATTGCTCTCGATCCACGAGACACGAATTTGCTTTCGGTACCTGAGGTGTGACGTAATGGGCGACAGGTTCGTAATTAAACGAGATTTATTAAATCGGTCTGCGAGATAGTTAATTCCTTTCATTCGGCCGTGGGACCAAGAAACGATGGACAGAACCCGGTAAAAAAAAACAAGAAAAAAAAGTCCAAAACGAGAAGAATCTCGCTTCTGACGCGAGTGCGAGAACTGCGTTGAAACTGGAGGGAAGCGCGCGCGTGAGCGAGAGCAACGTGATTTGTTTGGTTCTCTGGTGCGTGCGGCGGACTGGACTCGCTCGCTCGTCCGTTTGATGTCCCGGTAACGATACCTCCGAGTTTTCTCGTAAATTCTCCAACTGAGAGTTTCTGGCATCCCTCTCTTTCTCCCACGAGCGGCGTGTGCAAGGAGCCTCGGTATTCACACATATTGTAGCTGGTATACGTGTTGTACACAGAATTAAAAGACGACCGAAGTCCTCGCGGTCCCGGTCACGCTCGTGGGAGACGACGATTTCCTTGGAATTATGCTAATTGCCGGATTCCCCGAAACACACATATCCACGCGTTGTGCTTCGAATCTCCGCGCAATACGTGATACCGAAAATATAAGTTAATCCTATACTCATTTACCCACTCTTGGGATATATCAATATGCATGACTTTGGACAAGTTTTAGCGAAACCGCTGAGACTTCGCTGTGATCTCTCGTGTAGAGGCAAGGTATGATCGACCACGGTCGTTGCTCCCGTAAAGGACGTTATGCCACGAAAAGACGCGGTTGTAATCAGTCACAGTTTTTTCCTGCTGTATCGAACCAATTGCAATTCGTACTTAACTTCTTTCCGGGATTCGAGTTAAGGTAGTATGAGTATGAACTCGATTATTAGATAGAATGGCAATTTTTTGTATGTCGGAAACAATGCATACAGGATGATGTGTATAAAATTTGGAAGTTGGGTTACCGGATTAAGTAAATGCAAAGTCGAAGGATTTAGCATGGTTTCTTGTTGGAAGTTGGGTCGCGATCGCGTTTTTGTTCAATTTTACTTGTATTTCGCGATTAGATGCGTATAGGAACAATAAGCTTTCTGTTTGAATACAATATTTTATAGGTTTCGCGTGTCAAACTTTTCCCCCCGGTCAAACGGGGTGAGCGAAAATTCCTTGTGTCTTAATATTTAAAACTTCTCAAAGAATGCTAGTAGGTAGTGTCATACATTTTTTATGTAAAACTTTATCATATCATTATTTTCTTTGAAACTTAAATAGCGACACTTGAAAACGTTCATAGTACAACTCTCATTTGACGAGCTAATGTGCAAGTACTACCTTAATTGAAAACTGCATATGACCGTCATGATCGGAAAGCAAGCTTGGAAGTACGGACATGGGTCTCGTTAGGTTCTAACGGGTACGATTGTTACGCTATTTGACAAATCGCCATTACACCTCGTAAAACATATTGCTTGCGTCCTATCGTATCGATTTCACTATAAAGAAATATTAAAATATTCATCAGAGGCGGAGTAATAACGCGATGAAGACATGAGTGTGTACTGCTAAGGTTAACTCTGTGCAGCACTGTCTATACGGTGCTTCGTTACATATAAGAAAATATTGCCAAATTTGTACGACATACTCGGAGAGTTGTTGCACATGTTTGAGATTTTTTTCAAATTTTTTAAACCTTTTTACGATGGCACATAGTTTGTTTTTCACAATGAAAAGATGGCGCATAAAGGGAGTCTTTATATGGATAGACGGGCATGATTACACGTTCGTATTTGAGGTACTAACGCGTGTGGTATTTTCCTTGAGGCTCCGTCACGTCCGGACACCGAGGCGCGAAGAGTCACATTACTCAAAATGTACAGCCCGTGCATCAATCTCTCTGTCCCCTTGTGTCGTACGTCTTCCCGGGACCAACCGAGCGGAACTGCCGGCATAGAATCGTCAATTACCTCTGTAGTCTCCCGGTGGCCGCGTCCCATGTGTAGAAATTCGGTGAGCTGCCTACCGCATTACAGTTCAAACTAGTTGCTCCCTAGTTTTGGGTACAAGTAAAAACCATTTTTTTCATTGAATTTACGCGAAAATCAAATCGGATAGTAGCTGAATTTTCTGTGTCGCGGAAATGGCACGGTCGGTACCAAAATGGCGGCCGATGGTCCCGGGCCTTTCCAACAGCAGAATTAGGAAATTCCCAACAGTTCCTCAGATATTACATCAAACCCCATACGCGAAACTCAAATCGGATCGCAGCTAAATGGTCTGTGTCGCAAAAATTGCGTGATCGGTACCAAAATGGCGGCCGCTGGTCCCGTGCCTTTCCCAACAGCGAAATTGGCCAATCCCCAACGATTCCTCAGCTATTACATCAAACCCCGTAAACTCGAAAACCCCGAACGTGAAACTCAAATCGGATCGTAGTTAAATCTTCTGTGTCGTGAAAGTGATGCGAACGGTACCAAAATGGCGACCGGCGGTTCCGGGCCTTTTCCACCAGCAGAATTGGCCAATCCCCAACGATTCCTCAGCTATTAAATCAAACCCCGAAAAGAAGGTTCGTACATTTAACAAACATCTCTTCTCCATAAAGATCCCCCATTTTTTCCCCCGTTAACTTTACAATATTTTTGTCATCGCCGTATCTTTAATTAGTAAAAAATTGTAAAAGTAACAATAAAACGTCCGTTGAATGCAGAAACCTTTTTCACCCCAAACATAACAATGCCAGCCTCATAACTGTCATCGATGCTTCTCCGCATAGAATGGCGATCGGTACCAAAATGGCCGTCACCGGTCCCGCGCTTTATTCAACAGCAAAACGACCCAAACTTTCTACGTAAAACAATTCCCCCGAAATAATATAAAAACTACAAACGCAATCTTCAGCCCTCGATCCCCGCTGCACCGCATCGAACGGCGAGCGGTACCAAAATGGCGGCCGCCGGTGCGTCTCTTCCTCCGTCGGTGTTACCAGATTTCCCAACGAAACCTCCGCAATCATCCATCTCTACGACCCGTACACCTCGGTGCCGCAACATCGAATAAAGAAGCAAGTCCCGTCGAACCGTTGCCCGAATATCCGCCGACTCTTGCCGGTCGTATTCCCGACGAGGGGGAGGCCCTCGCCGGTCCGAGACCGCGAACGATGGTGGGTGCGCGCTCGCGAGGCAGCGCTCGGTACCGCGCAAAGAGAGAAGAAGCGGAGCGGGAGGGAATGCATCGGCAATATCGTTAGTGCCCCAGCGTGGGAGGCGGACAGAGCCCGAAGAGGGACAGACTCTAGCTCGGTGCTTCGCGAGGTTCTAAAGGCATGGAATCACGCGACGTCGTGAACACACGTACACACACGAGCGTGTTCCGCGGTGTGTTTCTCGAAACGCGGCGCGCGGGATGCGACGAGCCAGGAGGAGGTGCTCGTCGACACGCGATGTAGCATGTTAGCCGTACGCCAGATCGGGATTGGTCGGCACACCGTGGGGCGTCCATGGGAGCACGCCTTTCATTGGCCCCCTGTGCTAACAAGACAGCAGCACCAGCAGCACCGGCAGGCTTCACCGAAACGAAATAATAAAACCCGACTCTCTCAGCGAAGCCCCCGCGGGTTATTTCGCCTTTGCGCTCACTCGCCGTCTCTTCCTCACCCGCATGTTCTCTCGCTCTCGCGAACCCGCGAGAGCGAACCTCGCGGTTGATGCTGCACCCGCGCGCGCCGATCGCGGAGCGGGAGAGCAGGGGGGAGCTCCGACGAGGAGGAAACCGAGAGGCAAAGAGAGGACCGAGAGAACTCCTTTTATTTCATACCGCCGATGATAAAATATAATATAAAAGGCCATTCATTACGTCTGGTCTCGCGTTATAGCCATCGTAGAGCGAGAGGCGCAGAAGTATTGTCTCGGTTCTGCGCTGCGTGACGACTGGCACTCGGTGCAGGTTCGCATAACTTATACGTGCACGTCACGGATGTATGTACGAGTGTACATGCATACGTGCGAACGCGTATGTGGGCATCGGCAGGCGAGTGCAGCACAAATCGCGAAACCCTTCACCCCATGGCGAGAACGCTCTCGTTATTTTATTATCCGTACGTCTGTTTGTCCCGTCGCGTTCCAATGCACCATCGGCATCGACAACCCCGACGTTCATTGGCATTACTTCGTCTACTGGGAACGCTGATTTCAGCTGTATTTTATATTGTTGTATTCTTGACGGTTTATGGTACGTGACGTTGCGATTTCTGTGGCTCGCGGCTTGAGAAACGAGCGCTACTTTGTGACGTCCCACGATACGATGCGCGACGGAAACCACGCTGGCTCGCGCGAATGACAAGCTGCATTGATGGCACATGTCGATTCAATTGACTCGCCGAGCGAGGGATTGAAGGCGGTTAAATTTTCTGACAATCTTATCGGCGAAAGCGACGAGAAATTTCTCGTTTCTTCGGGACAATCTGGGGTTTTTGTTTGTTTGGTTTTTCGAACGTTAGACTGTTGACTGTCAGGATAATTAATACACAAAATTGTGAAATTTTGCACCGTACATTTAATTTATTGCTTCACAGGTTAAAACTTAATACACTGTTGACGAATTTTCGTACAGAAAGTTTATACGGTGCATGCATTTTTTTTAGACACTATCGGGGTTTTTAGTCTTCGGATGGAAGGAAAAAAGATGCGAACACTGTTTTAGAGAACATGATAAATTTAACTTTTATAACGATTGATGTACATTTTTCAGTAATTTCCATTGATAACGGATGAAAATTTTGCTATATCAATTTGTGCATTTATCACCGAGAAAAAGTTCCATTTTACCGGTGATTGACTTATAAAAATGTCTCACGTATCAATCAGTCAGTGTGGCAATTTTTTGTTGAAAATAAAAAAATGTTGAATTCAAATTTTTCGATGCCGATATTAATATTGTTTTCATACGAGGATTTTCGTAGTTTCGGGAAGTCGTCACTTGCCGTCGGAACTCGCGCGACCGCGAAGGCTTATCGTCACCAGTGAAAATAAGCGTAGCGAACGAAATGTTTAATGACTCGAAAATGAAAATGTTTTGACGCAAAGAAAATGTCGATTGACTGGTGACCGGTTATCGTTCGCCTCTGCATCGATACATTTCGCTCCTAACCAACTAAGCATGCCGAACGACCGAAATATATACACTCCACTCTACAAAATAAATCTTCAATCCTGATTACCATCGGCAGCTATACCGAGAGGCAGTTTATAAAGATAATTGTTTCGCTCAACGAGGAATATTATACACGTCGAGTCGAAGAAAAAAAATTAGAGCGCGACGAGTGAATTGAAAAAAAAAAATGTATGATTACTTGTTTATCGAGGAAACGAGCGTAACGATAAGCACTTTCCATCGTTGCGTGATGCTACTTATGGTATTAAAAATAAAAAAGGTAGTAATAAAGTCGAGAGTTTAATTCCCCGTTTGCACACCTATTCACTTAATCGTGTTAGCATTATCGTAGCAAAAAAAAACATCTATATTTTTTTTTTTACAACTCTATCATCCGTTGATTATAGTTTGTTCGTTATCAAAATGCTCTCGATGTCTTTTCACTTTTCTTTGCGCGATATAAATATTCACGTATTATTACTGCGTTAAAATTTACATACATGTACATATATATATGTATATACAAGCCTGTTACGATACTCTTCAGCGACGAGCAATTACTTCGCGATGCGTTTGTTCGCTCTCCGACAGGAGATGAAAAATCGTTCGATGAAAGATCGTTCGACTAATGACCGATGTGATAATTGACGGACGTTTGACCGCTTGACCGCGCGCGCCACCTCGATCTCTCTCACCTCGCGAGTCCGCGCTTCCATTCGCTGTACGCGCTCAAGAAACCTCCGCGCAGCGCGCACCTTCTCTCGAGCAATTACTATTTCGATGAATATTCGAAGCGAGAAACCACCCGGAGCGAGCATCGATTTTTTTTTTTTTTTTTCTAAAGTCCATTAGCCTGCTTCGTTGGCTCTCGCGCGAGTTTCCTCAGCACTCCGCGGGACACAGCTCCCGAGCGCAATAGAGCAACGAGAGGAGATTGTCCCGAGAATTTTTAACCGCGCGCGGACTCGAGTCATAGCCGAGGGAGGAGAGTTAAGAAAAAATGAATAAAAAAATAAAATAAAAAAAATTAGTATCGTGAGGAAAAAAAAAACGAAACGTGAGAAAACGTGGGAGAAAGATTCTGCTCGGCGAGTATAGGGGAGAGGAGAGCATCGGGCATAGTGCGAGGATGAGCCGAGCGACCGCGGCGAGTCGGGTAGAGTCGAGAGAGCCGAATATCAGAGGGAAAGAGCGAGGAAGAGGTGAACCTATATGGACGCCCGGCCGGGGGATTCGGGTTTCACCGCTTTTTCTCTTTATTTTATATATCCATGAAAATACCCGAAAAGGACTCGAGGAATTATTTTATGGCTGGTAGCCAGGAGCATTATATACCTATATGCTAATTTAACGGATAGGGAGATAGAGCGAGATTTCTTATTCTTATTCTTATTCGTCCGTCCGGCGCGTTCGCCTCGGAATAGGACGAAAGAGAGCACCGCCTTCCTTCTCGCACCGTTGCGACCGCGATATTTTGTTAGCCACTCACGATGACTCGTTGAGTTTTTACCACGTATAGAGCATCGGATCTTTTTCGTTGCCTCGATTCGCTTCGTATGGTTTATTTTATTATTTATTTTTTTTTTATTCAGAACTTTTTGATTTTTAAGCTCTCGAAGCACGGTGATCTTATCTCCGGTACCTCGTTAGAACGCTCTGCCCTTCGAAGAGCTCGATAAAAAATTACCAAATTTGCACCACATACTCGGAGGGTCGATACGCTTGTCTGGGCATTTTTTCAAAATTTCTTCAAATCCTTTTATCAATGAAAATTTGGTCAATTGAATTTGTACTTTATGTACCTATTCCTACCAGGAGGTTTTTTTTTTTTATTAAATTAGTAATTGATCCTCATTGTGCTCGTGTTTTATCTCCAAAATTCAATGAGCTGTTTGCCCCTCCTTCGTAAACGGATCGATAAAAAATTACCAAATTTGTATGACATACTCGGAGGGTCGATATGTTTGTCTTAAATTTTTTTCCAAATTTCTTCAAACGTTTTTATAAAATTAGTAAATGTTTCTAACTTTACTCGTGCTTTATCTTTAAAATTTAAGAGTTATTTGCCCCTCCTTCTTAAACGCCTCGATGAAAAATTACCAAATTTATATGACATATTCAGGGGGTCGACATGTTTGTCTGAACATTTTTTCCAAATTTCTTTAAACATTTTTATAAAATTAGTAAATGTTTCTAACTTTACTCGTACTTTATCTTCAAAATTT
This sequence comes from Ichneumon xanthorius, assembly GCA_917499995.1. NCBI lineage: Eukaryota > Metazoa > Arthropoda > Insecta > Hymenoptera > Ichneumonidae > Ichneumon > Ichneumon xanthorius. Next base: position 8,290,197 of record OU824205.1, on the reverse strand, counting down.
AATGAGTGATTTACCCCTCCTTCTTGAACGGCTCGATAAAAAATTACCAAATTTGAACGACATATCGTAGGGTTGATATGTTTGTCTGAGAATTTTTTCAAAATTTCTTCAAACGCTTTTATCAACGTAAATTATGACAATTGAATTTGTATCTTGTGTACCATTTCAAGGGAGCTTTTATTAAATTAGTTATTGTCTCTCGTTTTAATCGCGCATTATCTTCAAAATTTAATGACCTATTTCTATTTGCCTTTTCTCCTCACTCCGCAACAGAATATAAATTCGACAGTTGGGCGGAACTAGTTTTTCCCAGGTGGGACAATAATCCGGGCGTGGGCAAAGCGTCTGGAGAACAAAAATAAATAAAAATAATGGAAATAAAATAAAACAAAAAATCGTGTCCTTATCGTCGCGACCGCCGCGCTGGACGCTTCATCGGAGAGGGTGGAACAGATATGCCGAGCGTTACAAAGATCGAGCGAGGAGGCAAAGAGGCGCGTGTTTGCCTCTCGCCGACCGGACCGGCGGATATTCAATCACCGAAACGAGACTCTTCGGCATTAGCATAAACCTAATATGCCACGGGACACAATGCGTTATTAAGTTGAAGAGAGAAAGATGTGCCGAAAGAAGGCGAGAGCGCGGCATCGAATATCTGTATACGATACACAGAAAAAAAATCGGGACGGAGGGAGATTTAAAAAAAAAGCATAATACCTTTACTACTGTGGCGGAGGGTTGCTCGCGTTCAAGATCCCGGTCCCCGATATATATACGACTCTGGCTCGCATCGGAGCACGGAAATTCACCGCGACGAGACGCCTGTACGCTCTACTTAACATAATATAATTGACCACACGCAATTCAATAGATTTTGCATAATAAACGGATCTCATTGTGTCTCTCGAATTGCAGCGCATGCTCCCATGTGCTGCATTCGAGAAAGACAATTTTCCGTCCGCTCTGTCCTGTGGCGCACGTAATTATTGTTTTTTTTGTGCTCCATGCACTGGAAACGATGAAACAGGAAAGATTAATTTTGAATTAACCCTCCGGGTGCGGGACAATTTTTTCGCTGAGAGCACAAAGGTTAAGTTACCTTCTTTCGAGGACAACAACTAAGTAGATGTTCATTTTTTTTGTACCATCGAAAAGAGTAGACTTGGAGGTAGCTCTGCATTTTTTTTAGAATTTTTTTACCACGCTTCGTTACCGTTCGAAGAGTCTGAAGATGCACTGAGAAAAGGATCTGGTAAAAACTACCGATCATCTGGGGAAAATTATTATAGCACATAGTAGTAGGGAACTCGGGCGCCAGCTATGGCGGAAAGTCTCAGGTTTTCCAAGAATTTTTACCATAATATCTACGAAAAATTCTTATAAATCATAATAATTATAGTAAATATAGAATTATATACTAGAATATACAATTATAATTATAATTATAGTTCCCTACTACTATGGGCTATGGTAATATCTCTCAAGCGATATAGTCATATTCACTAGATCCTTCTAGAGCTTTGTTAGCAATTGACGGCGTCAGAGATTGTATTTTAGCATGTTAGTCGAGAAGAAGTTGGGGGTTGCAAAAGCCGCAAGCCGTACACCGGAATAAATCTATCTGTCAGATCCTTCTCTCAGTGTGGTGGATTGGCGACCTCGTCATCATTAAGCCAGCATCCAGTTACCGAATAGTTAACTTCCAAATAAAAAAGAACTAAATTACAGTAATAAAAAAACGACACTTCGAGGTTTTTTTTTAAATTTTTAACGAAAAATTTTGAAAATCGATCGCGTAACTTCGCTCCAGGGTCTCGAGACCGCTCGCAGGCGCCGAGGGAATGACTAAAACGCCGTGCGACATTCCGAGGGTGAAAGGAAGACGGAAAGCGAAAGAGAATCCTCGAAGTGAGATGCCGTTGCGCGGGAGGAAGCGCATCGCGGCGAGAGGACGGGCGGAAAGAGCGTCGGGAATGATAATGAATGAGAGATGGGTGGGGTGCGATAATCGGGCGCATCATGCATAGTTAGGTATTATATGCCCGGAGTCGGCTCGTTTTTCCCTCACGGTCTGCAGAGCCGCGGTGCCCTTTTCCTTCGCTTCTCCCGATGTCCCTCTTTTTTTTTTTATTTGTGTACTTTCACTGTCACGCCTGGGACGCGCGTGCTCGCGCCGCAGTGCATTATGCTGAATGAATGTCTATCTAATACCCTCGTGACTCGTTGTGCGGTGCGTCTCGTCAGTGCGACGAGTCCTGTTTGTCGGACACGTCGAGACAATGAGCCTGCCGCAGGTGTAGTCGGGATGATTACCTGTGTGCGCGTTTTTTTTTTTTTTTTTTTTTTTTTTTTCGTGTTTCGACCGTTAGGCCGAGGTGGGGGGATCGACGATCCGGGGGCGCGATTCCCGGCAGCGGGTCTCGTCGGGGCTCGACAGCGCATCGTCGCCGGGGGACCCCCCGTGGCGTTAACGGAACCGCAGACGGAGTCCGGGAATCATCGTCTCGTCGAGTGCCATGCGTGTCGTACGATACGGGCCCCGGGGCATGCCGACACTTCCGCGACACGTCCTTGGCTCTCCCGCGCCCCCTGGCGCCGATCGTGAGATCGATGGATCTTCCCCGAAGCCCCTCGATCATCTCTCACGGCGAATTAAAGATTGCTTTCTCGGCTCGACGGTGGATCTTCATGCTAATATATTGATCGACCCGTAGAAAATGAAAATAAAAAAAAGTACATGTGATACTTTAGTCACCTGCCTGCGATCACCGAAGAGTCGTGTGAATCTTAATAACGAATATTTTTAATTTTTTTTATTCAGATTCACATTTGCTGCTGTTACTGCCAACGCGTGTGAGTGCGAGAGAGACGAAGGACAGATTTTGAATCGATATTTCGCAGAAATGATTCTGTAAAATGAAAAACGAATTGCGCGGCGCACTGCGTTAATCACATAGGGAGGGAGGCCCGCGACTCGTTTTTTATATTATGCATACATTTCGGAGAAAGTTGATTGAAAATATTTTTGGGTTATGCAGATCTTTAGTCCCGCCTTAATAGGCCGATGACTTTTCAGCGGATGCGTATTTTCGGGTTCAATTGCAGTAAAATCGAAACGCCAGACTGTGACCAACAAGAACAAGCTATAGGTAGCCAATAGCAACGATTAGGGGAGACCGGGGATAAAAAGTAACACGGGTCAATTGTAACAAGCGGCTGCGCAAAGTGAGCAACACTATAAACATCACCTTATGAGTTATGAGGTGATGTTTATAATGTTGCTCACTTCATATCCGCTTGTTACAATTGACCCGCGTTACTTTTGTCCCCTGTCTCCCCTACCCATCCAGCGAGTAACTGATGCCAAGTTGCATTTTACTTACACTACGAAAAAAAAAATGGTAAATGTAATGTATCGGATTGAAGGTTTTTATGCAAAAATGGTACATTGAATTTAACGTACAATTGTGATAAAAAATTAATATACTTTTTCAATGAAATTAAAGTAAGTCATTAAAATTACAGTACGTTAATAATAAAATAAAAATAAGTTATTAAAAATGAAGAATTTCCAATGTTTTTAAAGCATTGAACATTAATTTTCCACCACAATTGTACATGAAATTTAATATCCCACTTTTTGCATAAAAACTTCCAGTTCGCTACATTAAATTTCATACAAATTTTTTTTTACACTCTATCCATTTTTCCCCACATAACATTTTTTCCATTTTAACCAATTTCGCAAGACCCTCTTTTTACTTTTGTCGTAACCTTTAGTCATTTGACAGAGTCCGCACGTGACCGTGCGCAGGGTACGAGAGTGCGTGAGAAAGAGTTTCATGGGCAGTGCGCGATAGCGCGGAGGGTTTCGGAAAACTATGGACGAACGGGACGAGGATGAGAAAACGACCATGTATATAAAGCGAGAGAGAACGCGGAGGTTTAAAGCAACCTGGATGAGGATGAGTATAAATATACGGGGATGCAGGAGAGCGTAGAGAAATGTGGACCGGGATAGTCGTGTCCTTAATTGACAGGCCTTGGTCCGGCTCGCGTTGGCTCGGGAGACTCTCTCTCGAGGAGAGTCGCGCGCGAGCGCGTACGGCCTTTGGGACCGTGTGTGCTGGCAGGACCTCGTTAGCGAGACTCTCGCGGCTCTCGCTGTGCCTTCTCGCTCTCTCGCGTTCGCCGGCTCTCGGGACGCCAGTCAGAATGCCATCTGCAGCCGGCAGGTATATATGTATATATGTATATATAGATATATATATGGATATATATATACATACATACACACGATATATACAAGCCGGGAGAGTCAGCGGACGATCGGTGGAACGGGAGAGGGACACATACGCTCCTCCTTTGCGAAAGCGAGGCAGAGGGAAAGAGAAAAAGACAGACAGGCCGGGCGAGGAGAGACGTCTTTAAATTAGTCCGGACACATTATCGTCGATAACGCGCGCACCCTTGGCTACCATCCTCGTGCCGCCCGACGCGGCACCGCGCGATACTCTGACTCGAATCGCGACGAGGGAAAGAATACTACGGGGCTGAAGACACTAAGCACGGTCGTTGGCCAACCTGGTTGAAGGGAAAATCCAGTCGCCGGCGTTATTTACATTTTTTTTGCTACACACCCAGAAAGATAATTTGTTTGAATTAAATAAAAATTTATTTGTATTGAATAAAATTTTATTTGAATTAAATGAAATTTTATTTGAATTAAATGAAATTTTATTTGAATTAAATGAAATTTTATTTGAATTAAATGAAATTTTATTTGAATTAAATGAAATTTTATTTGAATTAAATAAAATTTTATTTGAATTAAATAAAATTTTATTTGTGGGTCACCCTTAAAATAAATCATTTTTCTGGGTGCATTAGCTTCCGTTGATAACCGAATTTATGTGATGGAAGGGAGACCGGGGCTGCTTGAGACGGGGTTATGAAATAGAGCGGGCCAGGCATGGCGCGGATTTTTTTGGAGATAGACGAAGAGCATTCGATGCAAAACATTGAAGATACAAATTTGAGGGTTAAGAAAGAAATAAGATTTGTTCGAGTTTATTTTTTATCTCTAATAAAATTGATTTAAATACTTGCACTGAGAAAAAATGACATTGTAAAAGCAACTATATCGATTATGGGACATTGTTGGGGTAAATACTAAATTAATTTTCTATTTATTTATTATCAATGCCAGGAGGACATATATCACTCATGACTGAAAAACACAATTTAAGAAAAAAAGAAAAAAAATGGCCCGTCCACAAACATAAATGGCCTTTTTAAAAAAAAAATTGTCCCAGGACAGAAAGCGTCGAAATTCTTGCTAATAAATATGCCGACCTGCCAATAACTGTAATTCGCCCCGCCATGTAAGTGCCAAGAGGATACTATTACCGCTGTTTTCCCCCGGGATCTTACACATGTCTCCGATCTCTCGCGCAAAATCCCGCTGGGCAGAACCTCTCGCAGGACACTCCTGTCCGCGAGTCTTCTCCGCCGTCCTCCGGAACGGTTTCTGCTCCGCTTCGAGCGCGTTTATCTTGGCCGTTCCCTCCGAGCCGTACGATCCGGCGATTCTCTCGCGAATTCGATTGTCTTCCGAGAAATTTGTTTGGCTCTCGCCCTGGAATCTTTATTCAATGCACCGGGTCCGAGTCCCACGTGGCCCACCCACGGCGAAAGAACTGTGCGCAGCCTCCGGGACCGACCGGGACGTAGTTAGTTCGTCGTAGAGATAAATGGGCGTAGATACACAGTTGTTGGAAAGTATAGTTAAAAGTGATTGGCTTATTGGTCATGTAGGACACGCCGTTGCAAGGGCCTCGTTGAGACGAGATATTGTCAATGTCGTTCCGGGAAAATTAACGATAGTGATTTTTTTTTTTTTTTTTTTATTTTCTCATCGAGGAAAAATTTGAAAGACTTTTCCCCGCGTTACATGGCCGGTCGTGTCACCGGTGATTGGTGATCATTAGTCAACCGCTCGGTTATAATAATGAAGAATCGAATTTCGAAGGAGCCCTCGCTCGGATGTCCCTTCGCTTGGGACGTTTATTGGAGATCGAATCCTCTCGCGGTTGATGGATCGACCGTAGTCGGGACCCTCTCGAACATCTCGAATAAATGAACCCGCGTGCGAAGAACTCTCGGGACGTACACGTCAACCCCCTCGGTCGTTCGCTCTCTCGGTCTCTTATCGGGGAATGAGAAAGGTAGGACTCGCGACCGGACGGTGAGGGGAGATAAGTATTGGCCACCACCACCGGTGCATGCACAACTCGACGTTCGTTGCCGTTGTCGAGCCTGCATGTATATCCATTCACGTATTTACGTGCTGGAATGCGCTAAGTACTCGGCCAGGACGGGGATCGCATAGCACACTCGTTCTTGCGATCATCGCTCATTCTCTCTATCCCGGCTAATTAAACGCGGGCCCGTGGTTCACCGAACGCATCAACACCTGTGCCGGCCTCCGCCAGTTTGGCAATCCGAACTGACGACCCAGTGAATTATCGTCCGGGGTACTCGCGCTCCGGGGATCGTCGAGGAACCGACACGATACTCGGACACCGAGATTTACTTACACAGAAAATATTTTATTTTATGGGTAAACCGCAAGTAAATAAATATTTATTTGAATTAAATAAATATTTAATGCAAATAAATATTTATTTAGATGGCTGAAGGACTTCGGTCGATGGCCAATTGGCAGCATATATGTGATTTAAGTCTGTTATGTACCAAAAACTGTTCAGTGTCATGCACTGTCAATAAATTCACTACTACTTGTATTATTTAACAATTTATGGGATATTGGCGTAATATCTAAAAAGAAAGAAAATGACCACAAACTGTAAAAAAAATCCTATGAAATTCAATGTACTGGTACTCGAAGTTTTTATGCATAAACTTTCATCCACATTAAAAAAATTTCATCCACAATTATGATGAAAACTTAACGTCCAGTATATTTAAAATTTTAAAAATACTTTACTTTTAATAATTAACTTCACTTTTACTATAAAAGTACATTAATTCTAATAATTTACTTCAATTTCCCTCTAAAGATCCATTAATTTTTCACGACACTTGTACACTAAATTGAACCAGTTTTTGCATAAAAATTTCCAGTCCGGTGCATTAATAAAAAAAATTTAACACTGTATTTTCTAGCAGAATATGTTAAGTTTAATACGAACGTTTGCACAGAATGTTGTTCTAGTCCCCATATATCTACAAGTTCCGTCGGTTTTTACTAGATTTATGCTCATTTATATCAGATTCTTCTCTCAGTGTATATTTCATTTAACTCCGAGTGTTATTGAAAATGAAATTGTAAGCAATTAAATCTGAAAATCAACGATGAAGATACAAGTCACTCTCCATAAGCTTGGATGCTTCCAGCCCAACGAAATAGCCGCCGAATTTTGTTTGAATCGCAATTTCCGCCCTCTTTCCCGATATCCAAATACAACATCGCTCGTAAGGTGAGATCGTGCTGTGGGTGTTCTAACGATTTTCGGACACGCGCGCCACGAACTTCGATATATTACAATTTGTCTGAGGGAAAGATTTTTTTATTTTTTTCTATTATTTTTTTTAAGATCCTATATGGACCCCCCGTGGATTTCGTAGCGCCACAGCACGAGAAGGCCCTCGGAGCCTGGGAGCTCATTGTGTTGCGCTCCCATGCCAAGGTAGCCATATAATAGTAATATAATACTTTTTATTTTCTTCAACCTCTCGCGCTTTCTCCGTTTTTTTCCCTCTCTCTCCGTCCTCTCGCGTTCCCGATAGAGCGGCGATATTTATGCTCGTGACGAGGCAAGTACAAGGTAGAGTGCGTATATAAAGAACGAAAATAAAAGAGCGGGGAGAGCGACTCCGCGCAGCCACCCTCTATCCACGCGAGATTAACGGCAGCGTTGAACAGGTCGGGGTGCTCGTACCTTCGGCGATATTACATAAATTACTAAACCAACCGCCGGTGAGATCCCGAGAGCCGGCTCCGAGCGAGCTATTTAGAAGTCATCAAGCCATTTTCACGTCGGGAGAGCACGTCGATGATTGCTTATTAACCCGATCGATTTATTAACATATCGACTCGACGACCGATCGGTTCGATCATCAAACCTCGATGAAGATGGACGAGGGCGATCGAAGGCACAAAGTCATCTTTCGCCCTTTTCTCGTCTTCACCTTCATAAAAAAAATAACAATTCTATGCAATAAAATACAAAAAATCTGCATATTAACCCTTTATAAGTTACGCCTCTATCCCCACTCTTAGGCGCTGCCTACACCCAGAAAAAAAATTATTTGACGGCCACCGTTTATTTGGTTTTAAATAAAATATTGATTTGATTTAAATAAATATTTATTTTAATTAAGTAAATAGTTACTTAAATGAAATAAATATTTATTGAAATCAAATAAATATTTTACTTAAACCAAACAAACGGTGGCTGTCAAATAAATTATTTTTCTGGGTGTAAGAGTTCTCGTTTCGGTTCGGTTTCGGCTGGTGCGACTTACAAAGGGTTAAGATTTTTTGCTACCTCACTGAAGATGAAAATTTGCAAATCGTTCGACGAAAACAATCGAGTAATTCGCGATCGAGGAATTTTCTTACTATCGCGCAGACACTATCTACGATTTCGAAAGTAACTCCGGTGATAAGAAGAGATCGACGCTGATAGGCTGATATCGAGCGGGCATCGAAGGAATACCGGTCCTTGGCATTCTTTCCACGAATTCACTGATGATCAACCGAACAGTGTCACGCTGTGACGAAGTATCATAAAACGGTAGCCGCGCCGCTCGCTGCCGAGCCTTCCACGCCACTTCGAATAAAAATTAATATTAACCGCAATTATCGTTCTCCCCGTGTGCCGGTTAATTGCGAGACAAGGTACGGGCCGGTGGGCTCGGGGAGCGCCGAGAAAGACAGCCAGGCGACGAGAACCGTCTCCGGGTCCAGCACGAATTCTTCGTCGCTACCTGCGCGCGCCTTCGCTCTCTCGCGTCCCGAGAAGTTTCCCTTCAAGCGCGTTTTACTGTAATAAAGTGGAAACTTTATTTTCTGGAGTCGGAACGGTGCGCGAAGGGCCAGCGTGCGCGCCTCGCCTCGCATTCTACCTGCTTTCGTATTCGTGTCGTGTTTTCTAGGGAAGAACAAAAAGAGGAGGGAAAAAAAAACTGAGAAATAAAGAAACGAGCCAAAGAGAGGAACGTCAGAAAGATTTAGTTCGGGCACCCACGGGACCTCAAGACGTTAACGCGCGCCAGCTTTGTCTCTTGCCTTCCCAACGAGCCACCCTTCGCTCTCCCCCGCGTTTCGACAGGATTTGTGAATTGTTCTGCACGACTGACCCTGACGCTTCTAATTATTGCCCGTTCGACGGGAAGTCGCATAACGAACCGAGCGACGAACATTCGTCCCAATATTCTCATTTTACTCCTGTGTGTTTCAAACGGACCAGTTTCCCCAGAGAATTTCTGTATCGTCGTTGTAATTCACTGGACGGGGAATAACTGATATTTTTTTGTTTCTTTTTTTTCGTATCCTCTAAATACTGTCTTGTTTTGTTTGATCGTCGAAAACACTTTCTCGCTGTCAAAAGCAGTAAGATAAAAATAATGGCTCTGCATGGGGGAACGCCCGCACTCGTCAACATTCGATCGCAACTAATGGTTTGATGAATATGGCGTTTGGTTGTTATAAGTTTGGTTAGCTTAAATTTGGTTGCCTCAAGTTTCATCGCTCCAAGTTTGGCTGCCGCAAGTTGGATTGCCTCAAGTTTGATTGCTTCAAGTTTGGTTGCCACACGTTTGGTTGCTTCAAGTTTGGTTGCTTCAAGTTTGGTTGCCTCAAGTTTGGTTACCTCAAGTTTGGTTGCCTCAAGTTTGGGTGCCTCAAGTTTGACTGCCTCAAGTTTGGTTGCCCCAAGTTTGGCTGCCTCAAGTTTGGTTTCTGCAAGTTGGGTGCCTCCAGTTTGGTTGCCTCAAGTTTGATTGCTCTAAGTTTAGGTGCCTCCAGTTTGATTGCCCTAAGTTTGGCTGCCTCAAGTTTGGTTGCCTCAAGTTTGTTTGCATTAAGTTTGGCTGCCTCAAGTTTGTTTGCATTAAGTTTGGCTGCCCCAAGTTTGATAGCCTTAAGTTTGCTGACGCAAATAATTGTTAAACACACGCATTTTTTTATCGTCGCAACCAAAAATTCGTTTGAACAAATACGAACAAATTTTTTTTCTCGGTATACCAATTTTTGGTCTTTGGCAATATTTTCATTGGGAAATATTTCGTCGACGAGAAAAAATTGTTTTTTTTTCTCGTCAAAAATCGTCCTCTTTTATTTATTTTTTCTCGCTTACCATATAATTCCTTGAGGCCGAGCTCAGCGACCAGAAACGATAATACGTACTGCGCAGAATGGGATAGTCGTAAAAATCTCTGTCCTACCTGCTGGAGAGACAGTCCCGCGCACCTCCGGAATGGTTCTCCGTCTCTCCCGGGGGCAGATATCCCGTTAGGAATGCTTAAAACAATGCGAGGTGACATCTCACCGCACGCCGTAGCATAACTCGTGAGGCTGCGGGCCCCTTCGGGGACCAGGGCATGCGGACTCTCCGAACGCACCGAGGGATGTTTCTCACGACCCCTGCTCTCCGGCCTGCGAGACGTACCGACGTCGAAACGACCGTGCATATCGTGATTTGTGCGTCGTCCGATCTCGAAGTATGCTGCTCTCTGGCTTCTGGAAAATCTTCCCGTAACGATCCTGGCGCGGGACACGGGACGCCGGGAAAAGCCACCAAACAGCGACCGAAAGATGCGTTTTCTCCCCACTGTTTCCCGCGCAGAGAACTAACGGCATTCAAAAAGTTGTAGGATAACAAAATGCCAACAGTTAATTTGTCCTTTTCGACGTCGCATTTCGAAATTCCAACGATCCTTGGACAACGTGTAAAATGAACACACCCGTCGTCCGACAGTTGGGCCAATCAATTCTAATTAGCGGCTTCTTCAACTTAATACCAGTTGCCCGCTAAGATATCCCGTAATTCGTCAAACCTCTAAAACGATAATAGACCCAAGCAAATAAACACTCGCATCTACAATCGTTATTCCTAAACTGTAAAAATATTAAATAGCGAACGCGTATTAAAAAGAAAAAAAAATAGTAAATTTACAATCCACGGAGATGAAAGTTCGATATCTCCCATTCAGCTATCCATTCGCCGGGCCGCTCGACCTATTCACCCCTCGTCGTGCCCCGACCCACAATCGGGTACGTAAAATCTCGTTCGACAAATGACGAAAACAATTTCACAATCTAAAAAAAATCGTTGGACGGTTGATCCCACGAGACATCTCCGATTTCCATATGTCTTTTCGAATATTGAGTTTCCACCGGTGAGTCAAGTATAGTATAATGCCGCACGGACGGGACACAATAGTGAACGGACAAGAGAGGAACCCCTTTGGTCCCTTCGCTCCCGAAACTACGAATGATAATGCCGCTCGGGATATCGTATTAAAAATCTTGCGCTACCGCTCGGCTACCTAGAAGCTTGTAGTGCCAGAGGAAGACTTATACATGCGTATAAGGACTTTACATATGTATATATATTCCCGCTCGTTGGGTTTTACTACGCTAAGCTATTATATAGCTGGGCGCCAAAATAGATGGACCTCGTTACAAATGGAATGGAGTTTATAATCAGTATCTTCCCGGTGGTATCTGGGGTGCCCACTGCGCGTCTTCTGGAGAACGGACGCGTTGCCACGAACACCGTCGAGGGCCCTTTTTCCTTCCTCCTTCTCCCTGTCCCTTCCGAGTCCCTCGCGAGTTCCTCCTCAGCTGCAACCGGCAATACAGTCTCCCCCCGACCTCTGTATAACAAACTCTCACCCTCCGGTGTTTCGGTTCTCCGATTCCTCGTACTCTTCGTATACTCCGCGTTTCGTGTGTCCCCACGGCGTATGCCATGGGCATAGCTTCAGCCCGGGAAGAGTTACATACCAAACGGACCTTGGTCCCAGTGGTCCAAGTACGAGAGTACGGAACCACCTGCGAACCTCTCTTATAATGGCTGCTGGATGACTCCCGCTTGTTACCAGTGCTTATTTATCGTTGCATCGCTGACTGTCCAGCTGTAGAAAGTCACGAGACCTCAACGTTACGTCGTTCGGGCGACGGATTAAAGTCCGTTTAATCCGTCTAATGCATCCGTCCGAAATCCGAGTCTAATGCAGCATAAAGTTAACAAAATGACACCAATATCGAAACAAATTTAGAATAAAATCGCAGAGCGAAAGGAAAAGGGTATATTTCGAAAAATTTCTAAGTAAAACTAACGGCCCTGCATAAATCATCGTCAGGATATTTCCATATCGTCCGTCTTCGTCAGGATATTTCCATTGTTAGTGAATTTCCGAGCGGTTTTGACGACAAGTAACCGATTCAATGCAAACGGACCTTCAACCGATTCCGCGCATATTTGCAGGAGCTGCGTAAGTTTCCCAATGCAGCATAACGTTAACAAAATGACACCAATATCGAAACTATTTTAGAATAAAATCGCATAGCGAACGGGAAAGGAAAAGGGTAAATTTCGAAACATTTCTAAGTAAAACTAACGGCCCTGCATAAATCATCGTCAGGATATTTCCATATCGTCCGTCTTCGTCAGGATATTTCCATACGTCCGTCTTCGTCAGGATATTTCCATTGTTAGTGAATTTCCGAGCGGTTTTGACGACAAATAACCGATTCAATGCAAACGGACCGCCAACCGATTCAGCGCACATTTGCAGGATCTGCTTAAGTTTCCCGAGGGTTGGATGGTTGCGGATGTACTCGGGGGTTCGCAGCATCCCCCTTGGCAACGATATTCCCAGTGACTCGCCTATCATCCAGATCTCCGCGGATAATCGAATCCTATTAGTGTATTGGATATCCGCATTGGAGGGGGTTCGGAGAGTGTCCCGTTCGTGATAGGCCGCGATAACGAGTATCCTCTCCGAGCGAGCCGGAGTGATCTCTGCTCTCTCGGGCTGGATGCTGCGTTAGGAATCTCGTACCGAGAAGCCCGAGAGGAGGTGGGAGGCGAAGGGAAGAGCCCGCGACGACAGAAGGAAGTTCTCCAGAAGCCGCGTTGCAGGATCGCATGCAGAAGTTGCACGCTGTCTCGAGATGAGAGGAGTCGTGGCTGAGAGCGTCGCGGATACGCGGGGATGAGGAAGAGGGAAACTCCACGCCAGCAGGAGCAGCAATAGCGTCGCACACACAAGCCCCGGCATAACGGACGAGAGTTCGCCGCAGCAGGAGAGAAGTCCGCGAGGCGATATATATTTGCATGCCGTTTGCAGAGAGAGAGTCGAGACGAGAGAGGAACTGTGAGAGAGCCCGAAGGGGGCGTGGGGTTCTTCTCCATTGGCTCACCATCCGAGTAATGGTTGCTTGCATTAGCTACTCTCCACGGTTCTCGATTCTCCGTATAGGCGAGTCTATACATACACTGCACATATATATATTTATATATACCGAGCCGTTGTACATAAACGAGAAACTAACTGCAAGTGAGGGAGTACAAGAGTTAAATCGGGAAAGAGAGAAAGAGAAAAGGAGTCGAATGAGCTGCCGTTGGCCTGTCCCGATCCTCTCCTCGAACCGAGTCCCGCGAGCCGAGGTACCAGAAGAATTCTCCTGAGCACCAGCGAGTGCAGGCCCAGGCTCCGGCGTCGATACGCCATCGTACCGAAGTCGACGGGAGTCGAGTACTTTTCTCCGTACACGCAATGAAATTTAGGGTGATTGGACCGGTTCGCTGATATCGCTAATATCACTGGGTGACACTGGTGATATCACGAATATCAGCCGGGTGACATGGCCAATGGCAGATATTTTTCAATATCGTCACGTCCAATTTCCTGTAGGACCATATGACCATTTCCAATATGGATATCGTCGTATGGCCAATGGCAAATATTTTTCAATATTGTCACGTCCAATTTCCTGTATGACCGTATGACCATTTCCAATGTGGATATCGTCATATGGCCAATGGCAAATATTTTTCAATATCGTCACGTCCAATTTCCTGTATGACCGTATGACCATTTCCAATGTGGATATCGTCATATGGCCAATGGCAAATATTTCTCAATATCGTCGCCTCCAATTTCCACGTCGAAATCTCGGAATCCTCTGCGTAAAATACCAACGAGTAATGATTGTATTAATTTATTATAATTTATTTTAAAAAAATATACAACCATGGCTGTATTAGCCGGCATTATCATACACGGATACTTGGTGTAATTACAATATATGCCCAATATATCTACCGCGGCGACTCGACGTCCCGTAGAGCGAGTTAACAGTTTCGTCCTCCTCGCGGACCCGCACTATAATAGCATAGCTATACACGCCGCTCGTAACGTCCTACGCGGTCTATCTCTCTCACCTTCTGTCGCGTCCGGCATAGAAATTGGGTTCACGCTCGCGCGAACCCGGTAATTAGCGAGTCGGCCAAATGACGGCCGCTCTCGGTCCCACGAAGCCTTTCTCACTCTGTTTCATCGTCTCTCGTCGTCGTCGCTCGTAGTCGTCGGCTCTATCCCATATGCCGCGTCAATGCCTCGTGGGCCCCTGACGGCTCGCCGGGTGAGATTAAAATCTCTCATCGCGCGGCCTGTGCTTTTTCCGCGTGTGTGACGCGTACGAGCAAACCAACTTTTTAAATAATTCCGGTGCCTCGTCGCTTCTTTACCGATGGGGCGAGGGGGTGAGCGAACGGTTTTGGAAGAATGTCTGCGTTCGCGTCGTTGAGAAATTAATGCGTAACGTGCCAAGGCGGTGGATCTGTATATTAGGCGATAGGATGTGCGCGGACGAGTGTGCGTGTCTCATGAGCCAATGAGATTTTATGAATGCGCGGCGCTTTCCTACTTGCTGGGACTCGAGTTCGGTTGTATACATTTTTTTTTTTTTTTTTTTTTTTTTTCATTTCTTGTGTGTATAGATTTAAGGCGAGGAGAATAGTGTTGAAGAGGGCGCTGTGTAAGTGCGTGCGTGCTGCCGAAGCGACGCGATGCGTTGTGATCCAGATCGAGAGGGGATCGTTATCTTGGCCGCGGCGGGCTGGACGCGTCGGTCATGCTTCGTTTCCCGCAAAACCGTCTCACCTGGTTCCTTCTTACTTCCTCACTCTCGCCGAACGAAACCGAGCACTCACCTCCCTGTGATGCGAAAGGTCGATTTTTTTTATTTCTTTTGCTCAAGCGCTTTGAGTCGAACTTTGTAACGTCCAGTTTTGGACCTTCGGCGACTATATTTTTGGGTTTGGGCGACGGAACTCTAATCGTTGAGAAGGCACGTCCAATCAAAGTCTCTTGTCTATCGGAGCTTCACACGCAATTCCGTTCACGAAGAATTCCCGGGAAACATTCTCGGAGATTCGCTGCATTCGTTTGAGATTTCTTTTTTAATTCCAATTTATTTTTTCCTTTTTTTATTTAAAAGAGTGCATGTAAATGATTAACGGTTAATCACACTGATAAAAAAGTACAGTCGAATCAACTAAGATTCGGGCAGGGACGTTCAAATAAATGTTTAGTTGGCCGAACAAAATATTTTATGCCTCAACGAAAAAATCAACAGTAAAAAAACACTAGAACTCCTAAAACTGGCAAACCTGTACGACAAAATTTAACAACCAACATGTAAAAACTGACCGTCGCTAAAAACCTTAGCAGTGGATGCGACGTTAAATAAAAGCTTATAAAAAAAAAAATATATATTTTAATGGCTCAAAAGTATTTTGTTGAAATCAACCAAAAAATTGTTGAAATAACCAATTTTTTTAATGTACCAACAAAATATTTAGTTGATTCAACCGTAATTTTTTATCAGTGCATTAAGAAACAGTTGCTTCAATAGTTTTCTTTTGAGGTCAACAACGAATACAATGCGCCATATAGACAGAGTCGAAAACGAGCCGAAAGTCTCGTTAATTATTAATACCGCTTATAGTCGAAAGTTCGCACCAGACCATACATTTGGTGGATAAAGTATAGCGGTCTCGCTTTCTACGAGACACGTGTAAGAGTCTCGTGTATTCGCGGCTCCAGCGCGTTGCGGGTTTTTACACTTGGTGCCAGGCATGAATGTATGGATTATGGAACAAAAAAGCGTAGGAGGTGCGTATAACAGTTAAGCGGCCGGTTCCGCTTTTGCGCCCAACAATGAGCCGTATACGCGTAGATACACTTCGAAACTTACCGCCTCTCCTGCCGCCGCTCGATGATTTCAGAGCGAGACGCTCATGCTCCAATTATTTTTGTACGCGGGATAGACAATGTTAGCCGACATCCTACTAGAAACATAAAAGAAGCAAACAAACAAAATTTGATTCGACATTAAAAAGCGCAAAGTCTGGTATTGTTCACGCGCCTATTAGAGGCAAGAAATATTGTAAGGGGAATAAATTTGTAGATGGTTTGTCATCTGAAGAATGTAATTTCGAGTCCCGTTCGATGTTGATTCCATAAAGCTATTTTCGAGAAAATTATATTGACAATTACGTTTCGTTCACGTTTGCGCAGGCTAAGAGATGCACTGAGAAAAAATTACATAGTTAAAGCAACAAGACTGATTTTTTACCATAAAAAATAGTTCCCAGGCGGAACGTTTACATTTTATAGTTACAACAATAACAAAACATCATGATTGCAACCATAATTATAGTTTAAACAATTGAATATATATTATGAGAAAGTATCTATATAGACGTTTCCCCGGGAAACTATTCGCTATAGTAGGAAATACCATCTTTTTATCAGTGTGAAGATCCCGACCACCTTTGCATAACAAACGGCGATTAAAATTGCTTTGATCAAACTTAAGTTTCATCGAGACGGTAGCTTTTGGTGAGTATTTGTGCTCTTGTCATTATGGGGGTGGTGTTCGTTTTTCTCCTTTTTAGGCACTCACTCATTACACGTAAAAAGTGCCTATTAAAATGACAACTTTTCACATTTTCATCCCATCTGACGTCGTGTCATGATGTATCTTCGCAACGAATCAACCAACGCAGCTAAAACTTGCTACGTAATCTTGTTTTATGTTTCTCCGATCGACATTTTTCGCACATATCTTCAGTCCAGGCCATGATCGAGCGACACTCCCTGCGAATCCTTGCCGTGCAGAACGATAACATACATTCCTCGTTCTCCCAAGAGTTAAACGGTTCATCCAAATAGAAGCTCATACCAACTTCCGAACTTTCCGAGCCGAGCTTTCTCGAGCCGCAGCGAAGCTCGCCCGACATGCTTCGTTGCAACGACGAAGACAACTTTGCGCTCCGGTTATCACCCGAGGCTCGCTGCGGGCTTTGATATACGAACGCCAATGCAGGGCAACTGGGTAAAAAAAAATAACAAAAATTAAGAGCGAAAAACTTCGATACAGGTATCTGGGAGTGCAGGTCTCGCGTCCGAGGTAACCGCGCGCCCGCCTTAGGTAGGTAACATTATGCAAATCCGTAGTCAATACCTAATATAAGATAATCACAATGATTATATACATTCTCCCACCCCCTCGGCACCCTCTGGGATTCCTCTCGTATGCCTGGGTATCTCGCGAGGCGAGAGCGTCGGGGCGCGTCCGGCTTGGTGCTCTCCTCCGGATCCTCTTCTCCCGAGCGCACCAACCTCACCATCAATTTTTCTTCTTTTTTTTTTCATATATATTTTTTTTTGTTCGTCCTTTTATTCCTTGGCCTCTCGATGAGTCTCGCTGTGGGCCGCGCGAGCGGCAAAGAGAGTTTCGCGTCGTCGCGAGAAAGAGAGGTGCCTCGATGTAAAGCTGCTGCATCCTCGTTGGAGCTGGTGCGCGCACGCCGCTCGGGATGCCCTCCGGCCTCTCGAGACTCTCTCTCTCTCTCTCTCTAGAGCCAAGAAAAATGCACGCCGCCCGCTGCTTATCATAAAATATGCTCGCTATACCGCTCGCGCCCCCTTGCCACGTGAAGGAGAGGAGCGAGACGCGGGGACGCGAGAGAGTGTGTCGAGCGGGGCAAGAACAAGCGGGACGAAAGAGCAGGACATGTGCGGGGTAGCCGGGCGATACGACCGTGATTTTGTTTATCAACTAAAGTAAAAGACAAGATATACGACCATCAGAAAGGGATCGATTATCGGTGGTAACAAACATTATTATAGTTCGAATTTGAGGCAGAAGATTCGAAGAATGTGACGCGTGATTTTGTCACGGCGATATTAATATCTACGCGACAACGAAAATATTAAATATTATATTAACATTATTATGAACTGTTTCAAATAAAATTAACTAATGTTGTTATATATTATTTTTGTAGCAACAAAAAAATGAACCAATGTATGCACTTGAGCAGCCACAATAATAATAATAATAATAATTGTTATTATTATTATGTGCAGTGCGCGAACGATAGCAAAAATGTTTATTGATGCTGATTCTTTATACAATTTAACCCATTATATTCCTTAAATCAAACAGACTATATTGTATCCTTTGTAAAAGGGTTTATCCCGTTGACAAATAAATAAATAAATAATATTTAAAAAAATATTTGCCGCAGGCCACAATACTCGGGTCCGATGGCCGGTCGGCTAACCGGCCGTATCATCCCGGATTGCCCTAGTGTACGGGACGGCGGTAAACTCTGGAATGAGTAAAATACGAGGGAAAGACGTACCGCACTCCGCGTCACTACCGCGGACGCGGAGGTACGAGCGACGAGGTACTACATCAGCTTGGAAACGAGAAGCGCGAGCTGGAACGGTGGTAAAAAGGAACCGGGGAAAAAAGATGTCCTGTTCCCCGAGCTTTCCGACGACGATGCGAGAAGAGTTCCTTAGACGGAACCGCGAGCTCTCGCACCCCCTCGGGGGTGCCACGCAAGCATTATATGCTTCCTACACGTTCCGCGTCTCGTACACTCCGTTCCTCACCTCCCCGTCCCCCCCCTCCCTTCCATCCCTCTCGTTCACCCGTAAACGTTATTCTCTGCCCCTTTTTCTTTTCTCTTCCGCACGCTCGCTCTCACTCCTGTCTTCTTTTTAACTTCTCTCTCGCCCGCGTATTTTTCCTCTCGCTCCGCGAAAGCGCGAGGAGGAAAGGCAGAGGCAGTTCCGTCCCTCTCTCGTACGAGGTGGAAGCCCGGGGCCAATTGGAAATTATCCCTAATAACAGGGAACACTCGAGTGCGTCCACTCCTATCGTGGATTGCAGTTCACTCCTGCATGCTCGCTGAAACGTCTCTTTACGTATCTGCCTATACCCGTTCCTCCTTTTTTTATTTTCTCTTTCTTTTTTCTTCGTTTCTTTTTTTTCTTCGTTTCTTTTTTTTCTTCTTTTCCACTCTTTACCTCGCTGGAACTACCCCGGGCGCGTTATGCGACGCCTGTGTGCAACGGTGCATAATATGCTCTAGTCGACGCAATCTAGCCTCGTGTAAGGATCTCACGATGGCTTTCGCGGGTTCGTACACAGATAAGATTAGCAGCTGGCCAGTTCACTGGTATTTTTTTTTATCGCAAGATAATTGTCACTCGTAAGACTTAATTTTTTGTCTAGTTTTTTTTTTTTTTTTTTTTTTTTTTTCTGACGTTTGCGAAGTCATCGAGACTTCCGGTCGATCCGTCTCTCTGTGTCCCTTCGCGAAGCTAATTCGCGGGCTATATGCGAGAGTATTCTCGTTGGCGAGACGGCACGTTATCGCTTGCCTGGTGCCGCGACGAGGAGGAAGGCGGAGGGAGAGAAAGTCGAAAAATGAGGAGGCGAAAGCGAGGTGGAAACTCCGCGCCCCGGTAACGGCGGGCCCTTAACGAAACGACCCGCGACAAAAAATGACCACCCCGTTAATATATTCGCGGCGGAAGTAGGCCGAGGGGTTGGAGACCGACTCACACTACGCAACGAGGACGATGACCAGCCGCGACGCTCACGCTGTGTGCCCGGCTACGTCGTTAAGTACGTTACTAATTAACGAACACCAAGCAACGAACCTCACACTTGCGATTACATAGAATTAATATTTTGAGGCAAATTTCAACGGTTGAAAAAATTGGTGACGGCGATAAGGGGAGATAGTATTGAGTCATTGTGGGAACACTTTCGGTACTTTGCTGCTCGAAGGTTTCGGGAGAATTCAACGATGCAGTCAAATCGGATGGAAAATAATTATTTGATGAAACTATTATTTTTAAGTGAAAACATATATATAAAATTGAGGAGAGGAAAATTGTGATATTATCGAGAGAAAGATTGTTCACGTTTGAGGACAAACAATGTTTATTTGGACAAACCTCTTTCGTATAGTAAAGAGGCCTCCTCATTTTACAAAAGTTTTTCGTCAACAAAAGTCCAACATTTTTTTTTCTTGTCAATTTAACGATTATGTTTTTGTCAACGGACACACGAATTATGTGTATATTTATGTATACAAAGTGTATATTAACACGAGTTCAGTGTTTATTTAAGTGAATATACACAAATTAAGTGCATATATTTTTCACACGAATCATGTGTGAAATTGTCAAGAACAACATTTTTTACGGTTCTGGAAAAAAAGTGCGTAAAATGTAAAATCTTTTTTTATTGTAATATATTTTGTACATAGCCTGTAATTTTTACACTGCTGCATCGGCGTAAAATTTAAAGTCGCTTAAGATTCCGACGTGCCGATTTCATCGAACTTTCGGATTGTTTTTTTTTTCTTTTCTTAATGGAACGAATTTTTTATTCGCCGAAGGTGTTCTAAAATATTATATTTGTATAGGGCTTAACATAAAAAAAAGAAGGGAGTATAGGATGAATGCGCTGTACGAAAGCGATAGAGTGAAGAGCCGTGCAGAAGAGAGTGACGAGCGACGGTCGGGAACGAGAAGCCCCGCGGTCTCAACCGAAGCTAGCATCTGCTCTCTTGCCGTTCTTCTCGCTCCCTCCCTCATATATTATTTCATTCTCTGCCATCTCTCTGTCTCTCGTGTAATATGCGTGCCCGATATCGAGGCTAAGATCTGAGATGCGTAGCTCGCGATATCACGCACTCGTGCACGCGTGGCCCCGTGCGTCCCGAAGTTGCGACCTCGCGCGCCCGCCCGCCACTGACCGAGTGCATAAACGAGCGACATACTCACGGTTGGAGTATGCGGATCCCTGTTTTTTTTAGTCTTCAGCTCGGAAGTAAAAAAAAAAAATTTGGGAGCAAAAAAAAAATACTTCCCAGTGTCGGTTTTTGGCAACCGAAAAATGGGTCTTTCAGTTCGTTCAAGCAGCAAGCGATAGATCCAAGTTCGAAAATTCGATTCACACAGTTCGGGAAGAGGGGGGCAAAACGAACCCATGCCCTCCATTCGAGGTAAAACTTTTTATTGTATCTCGCGAATTACACTCTACACTGAGAAAAAGGATGGTATTTCCTACTATAACGAATAGTTCCCAGGGGGGACGTCTATATAGATAGTTTGAGATAGTATATACTCAATTGATTAAAGTATAATTATAGTTACAACTATAATTTTTGGTCATTGTCGCAACTGTAAAATGTAGACGTCCCCCCTTGGGAACTATTTACTATGTAAGTTTTTTTCAGTGTAAATAAAAACATCAATTTGACGCGTGATTTTCGACACATGTCAACTAGATTACTGCAGCTTACAAAGCAGTTCGCAATAAACCAATTTGAAGACCTACAACCGTTATTTATAATACGTCACGTAACATACCAAAACATACACTTCCCACCACACTATATTGCAAACCTTAGAGGGAATGGTCAACGACATTTAATTTAATTAAGAATAATACACACACACCACAAAAAATACAAATTGAAAACCTTCATCATTAAAAGTGTAAAGAATGCTATACGGGATACCAAAGATTGGCTGAAGGAACTCGATCTATGGCCAATTCACATTAAATTCGTAAAATTAACAAACATTTTTGTAAGATTTTTGTGAGATTTTTTTGTAAAATTAACATGAAAAGAATTGCGCACTTTTGCGGACAAGAAACGTCGGTACTTATTTAACTGTGTACTGGATTGTCATTACCCGTAAATAAAATTCTGCATCAAATAGATTTTCCCCCGGTCCCTTTTGCCCCGCATTTCTCCGAAAAAACCTTTCCGAAGCTATCTTTTTTCCACCAACTTTCGAATCTTCATTCCCACGAACTTTGTTCCTCCTCATGAAGGGTAAAGAATAAAATGCAAATAACCTCAACCATTAGAATTCCATATCTTTAACACCCTTGTTTCCCGATCTCCCCCGATCTTCCCTCTCCGCAATCTGTCTCCGGCCTTCTCCGGCCGTGTGCTTCGTCTCCGTGCTCCGGCATTCGCGGAATGAAGGCGTCCAGCGGTTAAATCCTCGCGGAGGGAATAAAAACGGGCGTTCGAAACGGTGCTAACTCACCCGGGGCGCGAGCGCCCCGGCGCTTCCCTCTCGGACTCTCTATACCCTCTTCTGCGCTTATACCATACGCCCCTCTCGGTCCTCTCGCTCCGTCTCCTCCGTCCCGCCTCGGCCCGTTCCTTTTCAGCGCACCGTGCGCCGCGCGCGTCCCGCCAAGCCCGAGTGCGAAAATAATCGTTAGCTTTGTTCGGAGCCGGCACGGGAGGAACGCCGTTTCGTTGTCCCTTCGGTCAGGGAACGCGTCCTATATACGATATATATGCCCTCGCAGCCAGGCGACGATTTGTCGGTGCCGATGAGGAATTTCGCTGAAGTTAGTTTTGTTTTCGATCCTCGTAACTCTCGCTCTCCCTCGAGGATTCCCTCGAATCCTCCGCAGTTTCAGTTCCTCCCTCGCGATCCCGGAGATCCGCGGACACCTTCTTTTCCCTCCGGCCGCTCGGGAACCTTCCTCGATAGGCCCATACATGCGCACGCACACCTCGGCCTCTCTCGATTTTTTATTTTATTTTTTTACCTTTTTTTCCAGTTCACTCGAACAAAAGATTCGCGGCTCGCGCACCGCCTCCGAGATCGATTAATTAATCAGTCGAGGAATTTCAAAGATTCCGCTGATTATTCGAGGCACTCCAGTCGTTAAATTGTCAGTGTTCTTCGACGTCTTTGTTTTTACCTCTGGTCGCGTTCTATCGCACATCCGTCGGCGCTGACTCGCCGGTAGAATACGTGTTTTTCGCCGCTCACTTTCGGCAGGCGGGTAGAGTGGGATTGGTCGAAGAGTGAAATTTTCGCCGCTCTACGCGTTCTCGTTTTTCTGGACGGTGGCGAATGGATAGAATTGAAAAAAAAAGTGTATTATTATAATTTGTAGGTGATGTACAGCAGGTACGCATTCTTGTACGAGTGTCTTGTGCGATATTAGCGTTGCGTACCGTGGATATTACATATACGTATACGCCGGATTGATTACGCGCGTCTAATTACTTTTGTTCGCTGTTAGCATAAATTAGCATTCGGCGCCGGTGTTAACGAGAGAAAGAGTTCGTGCAATAAAAAAGAAAAAAAACATCGCTCGGTATATGGAGCTACGTATGTATTAATTTTTTTTTTCTTCTTTTTTCTTGTTTACTTGGTGGGTGGGTGTAAAATCGCAGTAGCGTAAACGAACGAATTAGAAATTGAAAATTAAGCCTGACTCGCGGAGGCATATCGGTAAGCCGAGCCGAAGAACATTCTGTACAGCTGTCGAGGGGCGAAGGGGCAGACGTTATTGCTTCCTCCCGAGCTTGCCAATCCGACTCCGATGATTTCCACATCGCGCACCGAGCAGGCGTTCCTCTAATGACGGCGATTCAATTAGCGGATAATGTGTAATTCTATCATTCGGGACATTTTTTTTTTATCAAATGTAGAAATTTAATTGAAAAATTGAATTTGCAAGATAGCGCGGTACGTGCGACACGTGCTTGGCGTTTTTCGAACCGGGACAAAAATCAATTAAAAAATTGATTGGACCATATTTTCACGATTTTTTTTAGGTCAAATCGGTCATTTAAAAAATAGCTCTACACTGATAATAAAATACGGTTGAATCAATTACAGATTCGGACAGGAATGTTCAAATCAATATCTTGTTGGTATAGCTGAAAGATTGATTCGTTCAACAATTTTTTTTTTTACGATTTAATCGAAACATCTTTAAGGCATTAAAATATTTTGTTCGACCAACTAAATATTTATTTCAACGTCCCTGCCCGAATCTTTAGTTGATTCAAATGCATTTTTTTACCAGTGTGCAAGATAGCGCCACACGTATGACACGCACCGTGTTTTCTGAACAGGGACAAAAAATCAATAACGGTACGTGAAAATTAGCCCAAACATTTTTTTAGGCCAAATCGATCATGTAAAAAATAGCTTTACACTGATAATAAAATACGGTTAAATCAACTAAATATCAACTTAAATATTTTGTTGGTATAGCTAAAGGTGGGTTAGTTCAACAATTTTCTTGACGATTTCACCAAAATATCTTCATGACGTTGAAATATTTTCTTCGACCAACAGAATATTTAGTTGATTCAACCGCATTTTTTTACCAGTGTATATATGGCGTTTTCTCAGAAAATTGTGAAACGCATTTTCAAAATTCCACCATTCGTTCGAATTTCATTGTAAATGATTGCCCGATTGTTTCGCCTCTCCCGCGGCAACAGGAAGTATTAAAGCTGTAAAGAGTCTTTCCGAGAGCGAATTATCAGTCGCGTGTGATCGCACGAGGATCTCGAAGGACATAGAACCCAGGGAACGGGGAGGTGTGTCGAGAGACGCGTGTAGGAAGGACAGAGAAGCCGGAGAGGCTCGAAGTGTGTGAGAAAGGTGCGGGCGGTAAATCGGAACCTCGACAAAGAGGCCGAGCATCCATAATTCAAGCAATCCAGTCGTCGTTGTGTGTTGTACCATGAGCGAGCGAAACGAGGCGCCGATTGGCTTGGGGCGTCCAACTGCCCCGGGGCTCTTGGTGACTCCCGGTACGACACCCGCAACACCGTGTCGCCGGAGCCTCGAACTTGCCGCGTCCGCGGTCTTACATGTTAATTTTCCATTCGCGGCTCCACGCAGCACACTAAGTCACCGCGCATCTTCTCAGCTCTCGAACCAATTGACCAAATAACAAAATTTAATATTTCGTTAGGATTTTGTTGATTCTCAACAATATTTTCTTTTCAATATTCGCTCCATTATGTTACCATTGTTATTTAATTTAAAAAATATTTTATTATTAAAGTGGAAGGAGAAACACAAGCTTAAATTAGTTCGAACATTCAAAATTCGTACCTCTCGCTACTTTTTTCCAAAGCTCGCATCTGGCGAAGTAATACCGAATTATTTTTCAATGCCTCCGTGTCAATGTGGCAAAAAAATAAATAAAATTCGACTAAATGTTCCGTCGATGATCGATAAATTCTTATGAATTAGTTTTTAAAAAATGTACAATTAAATTAATTTAAATTAAAAATTTAATCAGAGACGGAGGGATAAATTATTATTTTTGTTATAATAAAAATTCACAACTGCCTTTTTATTTATTTTATTTATCTTGTCCAAGGTGCCTGTTGTACTAAGAATGAACAATAATTGCAATACGATATGATGTTAAGGAGGGCTGGGAAGCGAACTTTGAACATTCAAAATGCGTACCTCTCGCTACTTTTTTCCGAGGCCCACGGCCATCGAACTAATACCGAAAAATAATTTTTCGCCACCTGCGTCTCAATTAGCAAAAAATAAACTCGACTAAATATTCCATCAAAGATCGATAAATTCCTATCAATTGATAAAAAAAAAAAGTTTATAATGAAAAATTTAATCAGAAACAGGGTGATAAATTACGATTATTTTTTAATAATGAAAATTCGCAGCTGCCGCTATTTTATTTGTTTTGTCCAAGGTGACTGTTGTACTATGTATGGGCAATAATTGCAATACGATATGATCTTAAGGAGGGATGGGATGCAATTCACGTTGCACAGTAGTTTCCGAATCCGAATTAAGTAATTAGCTGTACGTACACGGGATTGGCGTCTACACACACATACACACACACACACTCACGCACAGTGTACGGACTCGCGGTGTTATTGCATACATTGCCGCGGAGAGCTGTATGGCGCATTATGATGATGATGCATACAAGCGGAGAGTTTCCGCGAGGCTCGGAGCTGGTAACGGGCACGAGGCCCGGCACGCATATGCACTACGCCTTAATGCCACATCCGCGCGCGATAGGAACGCGTTTCCTCGGTTGCGCTTGAGCGTCGCTAGATCGCATGCAACTTCGTACATGCATATATATATGTATGTATGTATATATATATATATGCACACTGTGCAGTGCATTCTTCTGTTAAAGTAGCAAAATCGTGGCTATTTTCGCGTGCACCGCCGAACGGCTCGAACTGCTTCTGCTCGTTCTACGGCGATGCTTCGGTGGTGCAACGACGAATCCCGGTGTTCGAAGTTAACCGGCTCGCGGGATCTTTAGCCGGCCGTATCGCCGCCATTGAGTTTCACTACTACCCCGACGCTAACGCCACGGGAAAACGGCGTGTAATCGAGCCCAAGGCTGTCTCTTTCTGGTCTCTCTCGAGGCGCATCCTCTTTTCCTCATCCCGACGGAGCCGACTTGCGGAAACACTGTTGCCCAATTTTCCCGTCACGTACTCACGCCAATTGCAACTGCGCATACGCGAAATCATTTTTATTTTAATACGGCTCTTCCGCTCCTTTTATATTCAATTATAGAGGGCAAAATTTCATTTGTCAAAATTCATAAAGCAAATCTGGTTTTTATAATCGTAATGTAGAAAATTGGCTGCTAGTTTTTTTTTTAGCGAACTGGGTAATTTGAATAGATGGATGGGCAAAATATTCGAGCGGTCGGTAATGAAATCATTTCGGCATAATTGGTCGATGAAACTTGCAGTTTTAGTTTATTTTTTATACATCACCAAATTTGGTCACGAAACTTCCTTTTGGATGTTCCTTCGCAGGACTCCTTTGTATCCCAGTAATTTATAGTTTCGATATTGACCAAACGACAATTCTAAGGTACATTCGAAGCAGCGTTGAACTCATTTGAATAAGGAATAAAGTGCAGCTCCTTTGTACTGCTCGGATTAATCTGATCTTGACGAAGCGTTGGTGCCGTTTAAGGGGAGGAGCAGGGACAGCCGAGTCTTTTAATCTTGCCGAGTAGCGAAAGGAAAAAAATCCCGGTGAAAAAGCGAGCCCACCGTTTCTTGTTTATATATAAAAACAAAAATAAAAAAACCAAAAATTCAATCAATTTTATTGGTAAAAAGAAATAAAAGGAAAATATCGTATCGTTCTCACCTGCAAACTAGACTGTCCGGGTGGGCAATGCCATTCGCTCGTTATCTGTTGTACTCTCGTTTCTTTTTGTTACATCGAGCAAGTCACACGAATGTGTCGTGCACGCAAGATTTTTCCTTTTTATTGCCCTCATTAAACTTTTATTCGAGCAAAGGTATATAACGTACGGTGTGGTATAGTCGGAACGAGTCCGGGAGCTTACGATATGTCGATGTCGCGTGACGTGCACTTTCCACAAGATACCTAAGCGAGATATAACTAATGGAAGCGTGGCCAATAAAAGCAACATTAATACAGTCTCTAGCGTACCTCATACTTCGTCAGTAGGTAAAAAAAAAAAATATAATACACGATCTGTAATAAAAACAGAGTGACGAGGATGGGTCTGAATTTTCCCAATGTTTCAAGTAAAGCAGCCTTTCCCCCTTTTGCAAAATATGACGATATCGTTGTTTGGTTGCTTTTTTTTGTACCGTCGCTAACTGGATCGTTTCCCTTAGCCTTAACGGGACGACGTCCCAACAAAGCATCGATGATCGCGCGGACAATGAGAGGCTCATAAAAGCTATGGTTGTTTGTTCACCAAACCGCGAATGCGGTTTTGGCGAAGTTTCATTGAGGCGCCTTGTAGCTGTTACCGACTATTTGCGGCTTCGGGGCGCGTGCAGGTTTTTTCCGCTCTTCTATTCTTCAACCTAATAGCTGAGGCCAGATGCTCGACCACGAATTAGCCACTTCGGTATAATCGTCGCAGGAATATTCGCAGCCGGGCGAGATACACTTTTTACGAGGCTGTCTCGTCGACGAGAACGTGGAGAGATCGAAAAAGAAAATAAAATCAAACGGCGGTCGGTAGCGGTGTCTTTGATAGGTTCGAACGGTTGTTAACCGGGCCTCGTAATTACTGCCTACCTACGTCCGCGCTAGCTCTCTTATATTTATATATGTATACATATATGTGTATGTAGAAATATATGTATATGCTGTGAGGTCGCTTGGATTTGGTATTAGAGGGCTCGTATTAAGCCCGGGAGCAGGTGCGACCGCGCGCGCCTTATATAACTTGAAGATCCTCTTGTCTCATTCGCCACAATGTCGAGATTGCGTCACATCAAGATGAGCTGTCTTCTAAACACTCGCTAATGGCAATCAAGATTGTAATTATTCGACAATTAAGTCGTGACACCCGTAGAAACGTATTTCTCGAATGTTTGCCCCGACCAATTCGCGATTACATGTATGATTAATTCACACGAACGGGGTCAATGAACCGTAGAAGATACGATTCGAAATCTTATGATTGAAAAAAAAAACATTTGTTTTTTGTACTGTATTAGCTTCGACCAATCTATCGACTTCATCACCGGCCACGAATTTGAATGAAAAAAAATCGTGAGAAATAAGATACACAATGAATTTCTTAAAGCATATATTTGAGTCATCAAGAAGACTTTAAAAAAATTCCTATGAAATTGAATGTTCCGTTACGGGAAGTTTTTACGCTTATACTGGTGTATTACATTATTTTACAATTATTATCGCAGTTTTACATAAATTAAATTTTATGTAAAACTGCGATCAAAGATTAACGTACAGTATATTTAAAACCTTAGAAACACTTTACTTTCAATAATTCACTTTAATTTCACCGTAAAAGTCCATGAATTTTTCATGACAATTGTACATTAAATCTAATGTACCAGTTTTTACATAAAAACTTCCAGCCCGATACGTTAGACTTACAATTTTTCTTAACAGTGTATTTCATTTTGAACTGTGTTCCGTGCATTTGGCAACGTTGGCCCTAAAGAAAAACACATGAAAAATATCCTCGATCCTTCATTCGAGCATTGTAAAACTTCAGCTCATTAACCGTCCGTCTACAATTTTCCGTGACCTCCGAGCAATAGCCTCCCATCATCAGCTTTCATGTCGCACGACTTTGGACCCCGGCAGCGAAAACCGAATTAACATTGTAATTAATCAAGTCCTCGCGAGCAACGCCGTGTCGTTGGATCCGATAAAGCCGGTGTTCGCCAAACTCGGGTGGAAAGTACACACATATTGTATACACACGGTAGCTGAAGGAGTCCGAGTTCTCGTAGTCAACGGTGCGTTGTGTGAGTGCACGTTCTTCTAAAATGAAGTGGGGGCGTTTTCCAGAGCGTCGTACGGTCGTGAAAAATGCCCCGACGGTCGGACTTAATCGCTCGTCCAAGCTCGCGAGGGGTGGCAGACCTTCGGCTTGATCGCCAACCGAGCCAGCTCTCCCAACCGAGCTCACTGGCTCCGCAGCCCGGTGACTTCAACCCCCCCGACTTGCCGAGGGTGCGGAGGTTCTGGCAGCCCCGATGCTGGCCTACATCGTGCGCTACCTGTGCAACGATCCGCGTCACAGACATCGGCCCAACAGGAGTGGTCCAAAGACCGGTCACTGGCATCGCTCTGTCCCATTCCATCGGCTTGGCCTCGTAGGCCAATAACGCCAGGGTGGTCGACGACTGCGCCCTTCCGACCCCACCGATGCCAGCCCTCGCCTCCCTGAAACTCCTCGTCGGCTCCGCTGGGCGCGAGCGAGCTCTCTCTCCCTTGGTAGCCCAAGAACACGCGATCTGATAAGGGGGTTCAGGCTCGGCTCTGCCTAGCCAAGGCGTCTTTCCCTTATGCCTTCTCCTATCGCGCTTCTCTTGTTTTTTTTTCCTCTCTGTTTCTCGTGCCAAAATAAACCGTCGCACTTTACATAATGCGCGCGTCGGGGCAGCCACGGGGGTTGAATAGCAGGAGCCCGGCTCTCGCTCTTTCTCGGCGGAACTGCCGCGATGCCTGTGGCTCTCTCCGTCCGAGAACCAACGCGCCCACGGGTTACACGAACGCGCTCTTTCTCGCATGGATGTATGGAAGAGTATATTATATGGCACGGACCAGCGGTCAGCCTAGGCCAGAAGAGTACAGGGCCAGGTTGAAGAGAGCGTGGCGCACGACCGTTTCCGTGTGTTTGCCTCCCCTTTCGGAGCCCCCTTCAACCTCCGTGGAACGTCTGACCAGCGACGATAAGTCATCCGGTCGGACGCTTGGCTATGGGCAGTCGACAAAAAGCTCGAAAGCTCGCGGAGGCCACTGGCTTTTCTGTACCTCGACGGTATATTATAGGCACGTCGGTGTGGCGTTGTTCCGTGTACCCGAGCTGTGTGTACCCCGTTGGTGCCGTTGTGCTTCCTCGTTAAAAAGAGCCTCGGGCACACGAAAGGACTCCCGAGGGACCGACGTTTACACGTCTCCCATGGCTCAGAAATATGTTTGGTGTCCTGTCCCAAATTATTTTTGGGACGGGTTGGGAGATGTTGCGATTTATCTTGCTTATCGTGAAGGCTCACGGGGAAGCTTGCTTTCGAATGCATTTTTTTCATGGGACTATGATTTGAGGGCCGTCGATACGTCCGGACGATCATGTCAACGCGGACCTAGTTCCGCAAATCTTTTTGCGCTTTCATCTTTGTCGTTCTGCTGCTTCAAGAAAAACCGATATTTTTCAATTCGATTAACAGGTAAATCAATGATATATGGACCGGGCCATATTCCCTACTTTTACCCTATTACAGGTACATCGGTGTAGCGTTGTTCCGTGTACCCGAGCCGTGTGTACCCCGTTGGTGCCGTTGTGCTTCCTCGTTAAAAAGAGCCTCGGGCACACGAAAGGACTCCCGAGGGACCGACGTTTACACGTCTCCCATGGCTCAGAAATATGTTTGGTGTCCTGTCCCAAATTATTTTTGGGACGGGTTGGGAGATCTTGCGATTTATCTTGCTTATCGTGAAGGCTCACCAGGAAGCTTGCTTTCGAATGCATTTTTTTCATGGGACTATGTTTTGAGGGCCGTCGACACGTCCGAACGATCATGTCAATGCGGACCTAGTTCCGCAAATCTTTTTGCTCTTTCATCTTTGTCGTTCTGCTGCTTCGAGAAAAACCGATATTTTTCAACTTGTTTGTAGGGAAATCGATACGGCAGGATCCACGCAATATGTCTGACAAGGTGCTGTGCCGATGTAGCGATCAGTGCAAATATTACAGGCTTCAGAAGACAAGCACTCTGGGTCCGTCATGCTCATGTGGCACTTCTAGGATCAAGCGGACCATTCGATTGACATTCCGGACCAACAGCCCGAGTAGACATTTTTTAGCGTTACATCGGGGCCTGATAGAGCCTAACAAGACCTTTTCAGGACCTCATCAAGCCCGATGTAACGCTTGAAAATTTATACTCGGGAGGTTCAGGATTCATGCGCTGAGGAAGAGAAGTGGTTAGATTAACCAAAGCTGTGACGTACGTTCAAAGGTGTTATTTGGTTGGTACAACAGACAATGTTAGAATCGACGAATTTCGAGTCGATTGATGCCAATAATCCAACAAAACAATCCTTCATTTGCACCAAACAAATAAGAGCTTTGATCGTATGTCATCGTGACTTTTGGTCAATCCAACCACTTCTTTTTCCCAGTGTGAAAAAAGTTCGATGACTCTCGACTTCCCGGATTCGTGAGAGTTTCCGTCCACCGTGTCATTGGCTCGAAAAAAATCGTGATTTAGCGGGCTGTTCTCAACGAATCTCCTCCCAAGTGGCACACGCCGGAAACAACTGCTTCAGTTTTTGGCTCCGTTCGCTTCAAACATTGCTGACTCGAAGGACCTACCATCGCCGCTTCAATTGGCGAGTAACTTTTGGCACGATAAATACGCGATCCGCGCCACGGTCTGCGCAAAGATCGCGGGGAGGAAGCGGCCCAGGGTTTCGCCGGGCGAGGAGCGAGAGGGGACCGAGGAAAAAGGTGGAGGCGGAGGCCGCGCTCAGCGAAGAGTCAGGATGGCGCGGTCGGCCTAGCCAGCCGAGACCGTCGGTCACGCGAACCCGAGTATCCTCGACGGCGTTGGTTGCGCCGCTGCCGCTGGTGCTCCTGCTGCTGTTGCCGCTGATTCTCGCTCTGCCCTCCCGCCTGCTTCTGCCTCTTCGCTTCCTCGCCCCTCGCCGCTTTGCTTCACTGTTCGCGCTCGTTACACGTCGCGGATCCGCGCGTATAGGTTTTAGCTCTTACCTCCGTGCACAGTTTCTCCGCAACTCCGGTCTGCGTGTGTGCACACGTACACGCGTAGCGGGCCCGGTTACAGTATAGACAAAAGTACACGAGCAATGGGAAGTCTCGTACCTCAGGACTCTGCTGGCACATGCAGCCGGCGGTGGCAGCAACGATGTGCAATCACTGTGCGCAGCACGGACGCAAGAAGAGTCTCGGAAATTAGCGTAATTTTATAATTATCCTCATCCAGAGTCCTTCGCTTTCGATGTTGGCATATGCAAGACTTAACTGTGCAACGACGCTCTCATTCCTCTCCCCACCCGACTCGTACCTCTTAACGAGCAGCGTTTAGTATCTGATGCCTCCGGGAATAATTAAACATCGTGCATCGTACATATTAACCACAATGTTCGCGAAAACATTTTAATAATCCATATCTCTCGTATCACACGCACCAGCGGGTTATGTATCATAAATTTTTACGATTAAATTACGGTAATGCTATTCATACTTTTAATTTTTCTTTCAAATAAGGATCTGTGAGGATCTATAATGAGAGATTCTCGTGTAACTCTCCCTCTCCTCGAGAGAAAAAAAGGAATTTATAAGAATCGTAAAAAAAATCGTTTGAAGATCTTTCGTGATAGATTGCCAGACGTTCTCGCGTTTGTGTGCTCGGTTTCTTTCGGTGATCGCGTGGTTGCCGGCGGCTGGCCAAGGCCCTCCACGTCGCGAATTATTACCGAAAATAGCGTGCGTGTGTGCGCATATGTACGTGTATGTGCCGGCTAGTTTCCGATCGCCGCGGCAGCTGATCACCGGAACCGCGTTTTAAGTACGTAACGAGCATGCTAATGCTCGCGTTTTGCCACTCGTTACCGACCGTGTGTATGCCCTACGCGCCTTTCGTATTTATATTCGCTGTCGGCGCGCGCGCCACGCGCCCGATCATTCTTCACGCACACGCGAATTATATTATTTTCTTAGGGAGATTGTCGTAGCAATAAACACCCGTAGGCTCGCCCGGCAACGAACGGAGACGAACCCGCCTCTCGCGTTCGCCGCTCGTTGATTTTCTCGGCCAGCTGCGCGACTTTTGACGCGGGTACTTCGTTCCCCTGACTCGCCGATTCGGATCGCGTATCGCGTCTTTCTTTCAATAAAAATTATGTATAGATTATCGGGCCGTTGGATAAATACACCGGTCGCATGGCGCCAGCAGAATTACGCGAGGGGCGAGCGAAACGGGCGATAATGTTGGAGAACTTCATTACACGAGCTACATCGAGTAAATTGTAACATTTTCTTCGGGTGAAAAAAATACAAAATTGTGGGGGGAGGCTTCCTTGAAACGCAGCTGCAGCGCTTGCATCGTAAATAAATGGGTTGTTAACACCTTTGTACTCTTTATATCGAGATGGGGATCCACACTTTGGCAAAAAGTGGCGAAACCCTATCCCTATTCGACGGGAGATGTTTTTAAAATTTTGTTACTCGCGAAGGCTCGTGCGAAGTACCCAACATGGCGAAGTTGAAGATCAATCCTACAAAACTACAATACGGGATTACCATAATCGGGCGAATTTTGTTCTATTTATTTTTTTTTGTTACACTGGGAAAAAGAAATGGTTGGATTAAGCAAATGCGCGGTGACATACGTTCAAATGTGTATTTTGTTAGTTCAACAAAAATGTTTGTTTCAATCGAACAATTTTCAATAAATCGAAGAAAATAATCGTTTAATCAAACAATGCTTCATTCGTACCAACCAAAAAACAGCTTTGAACGAATGTCACCGCGACTTTTGGTTAATCCAACAAATTTTTTTCCCAGTGTACATTCTACGTAGTTGGATCTGTTTCTGGCGCTGTGCAAAAAAAACCTCCGGTGATCCAGGCTTGAAAAAAAATGAATCGTTTAGATTCCTTACACACGTATATTTTGCCGGGCGTGCGGCGTTCGCCACCTTCCGTCTGCAGCTCCTGCACCGTAAATAAATGGGTTGTTAACACGGTTGAGCTCTTCACATGAACATGAGAATCGGGACTTTGATAAAAAGTGAAATCTTTTTTAAATTTGATTATACGCGAAGGCTCATGCGAAGTACCCAATATGGCAAAGTTGGAGATCAATCCTACTACAATACGGCATCACCATAATATCGGGTATATTTTGTTTAATTTTTTATTAATTTTTTTTACCTTCTATCTAGTCAGATTTGTTTGTGGCCGAAGACCAAAACAAGCCGCCAGTGATCCAACCTTGAAAAAAAAAAAAAAAAAAAAAAAAAAAATGAATCCTTTAGATTACTAATCGAAATATATTTTGCCCGTTGCATCGTCCGCCTTGCGGTAAACCTATCTTCGGAACCCGCCGGGACAATCGTCCCTTGGCTTCCATATTCCGCGGCGCACGATTCGCGCGTCCTCGTATACACCGTACAATATAGAGTACACAAAGTAACGCGTGTGCCACGATAGCCCGTTTAGCCGCCTACAGTTCGACCGGGGGCTTTCGTGAATCGTGCGTTGCATAAAATGCTTTTCAATTCCGCCGAGTGGAAAGCCCCCATTGAGCCCCCGCGCAGATACGCATGCAAAACAGAGTGTACGCGAGAGCGTCCACCACCGCGAGAGTCGCGATCGGTCCCGCGGCGTATATACCTGAGTGCAGTACACCTACCATTGCTCGATGCCGGGAGTAAAGTACAGAAACAGATAAACCCCCCCCCCTTCCCCCTCCCCCTGCGTAACGAAAACGCATGGAAGCATTCATGTACAGCAAAGATACCTATACAAGCAATTTATCCATAAACGCCCTCTCCCGCGAATTACCAACACAAAACCGTGCCCGAAACTCATCGCAGCCCGCCTACGGGTCCGCGTGTGTCGGCACAACCACCCCAAAAAATTCGCACACGAATCCGGCAGTTAAAGTATAATAACGCCGCTTCGGAAACTGCGAAACTCAGTCGAATTCGCGCATTATCGCTCTCGGGGATGCAGCGCGCTGCGAGCGGTGTCACAAACGCTCGTACACAGGTTCGCGTCTCTCCCCGGCCGAACACGCGACAGATAATACGCGCAACACATCCGAACGAGATATCAGTACATTTTGTACCGGAGTCAAAAGTACGCTCGGGCGTTGTATTCTTTGTGTCAACGTGCACGGATACAGCGCATACGAGCGGTGCAACGGGGGTGAAATATCTCGCTGGAGCTTTTACCTTCCGAGCCATCCCCCCACTGCGCCCCCCCCCCCCCCCGCCCCCCCGGTTCCATTGTGCGACGCGTTGATAATTTTAAAACAAAAGAGCCTCAGGCCTGAGTGCATTGTGCAAAAACGCTCGCTCGGATTCCGGGCCGTGGGTGGGGCGGATTCGATGCTCCACCCGACCAGATTCCATCCAGCAACAGCGCCGAAGAGGATATCCTACCCCCGCGATTCGTCTGCTATAGGTATCGCTGCGTTTGTCACCGCGCGCGTGTATCTATCCGTGTGTGTACGATATGACCGGTGCGCTGATGCTAGCATCCCCGTGCCACCGCAATCCCCATCGGTGGATTGGAAAACTGAAAACACGCGGCCAAAGCCCCTTCTCTCTTTCCGTTTTTCTCTCTGTTCGATCGGTCGTCGAGTATTCTCTGGAACGGCGCGAAATCGGCAAAAACAGACGAAGGAACGGAGGATATGCGACTCTCGAACTCCACCCTCGCGCACGCATGCCAGCGTCCCGGCCGCGGTGCTGCCTCTCCGAACAGGCACGCCGTCGTCTCGTTGCTTCGGCACGTACCACAGATTCAACCCTTTTCACTGAGAGATCGGTAGATATACGTTCACTTTTTTTTTTTGTTTTTTTTTTTAATTTTGTCCCCGTGCGTGCGCACTCACGTCGACCGATCGTTCTGCGGACGCGAAACGAGTCGATGCGTTTCGCGGTTGCACGTGGGTGCGTGTACGTGGCTGGGAGGCAGTCGTGCGAACACACGGACGATCGGGGAAACCACGTCTGGGAGAGCACCGATCGGAAGCTAATCGAGCGTGTCCACCGATTTCGCGTGCAAACGAACGAGTACTCTCGCGTACGCTGCATTGCGCAGATCGGATCGTGGGTTTCTCGTTTGTTTTTGTGTTTGTGTGGTTGGGTGACGGGAATGCCCGGTGGATTTGTGGGATAAATATGGTATCGATCTATTTTTTTGTTTTTTTTTTTTTTTGGGAGGTTGGAAGGTTTGAGATTAAATTTAAGATAGATGGTTGCATTTTTTAAAAATCTATTGCGTTGCAATTTTCTTAGCGACGCAAAGAAGATATTACGATTACACAGTAAAAAATAATTTCATAAAATCGGAATTCGAAATTTTGTAAAAATAATTTTGTTATATGAGTGACAAACTCGTTTGTCACTTATTTGAATATACGAACCTGTCCTTTTATTTCCCGTGTCATTGACCATTTTAGTTTGTACTTCTGTGTGTAAAACTAGAAAATTAACAAATAAAAAATTGTGGACAATAAGTTGTTGTAAAAAGTACACATTTTTGTTACTGTGTATGATGACCTTCCTTAATTCGCAGTTTCAACGGGACTGAAAAATAAAATACTTTATGTAACTCATGCATGAAAAGTGCTACCTTTCGTACCTTCCGAGAGTGGCGTAAGTGGCGCTTTACAACCAAATGTACTACAACTAGCAGGTTCATGCGCACATCGGGTCGATGTTAATTTAATGTATGCTTCTCGTTCTTTACGCACGCGTCTCGTACTTTACGCACGTTGGCTGTACAGCGCCACAATCAGCAGTCACGGAGCAGTTCGTGCGACTCGCTTCACAGCGTGCGTATAAAGTTCGCTTTACCGCACTTGTACCGCAAATTACTATCGTCGGTACTAAAAAATAAAAACAAAAAAATAAAACTGAACAATTTAATAATTGCAACAGCCTTCGGTTGGCCAATTCCACACATCAGAGGGGTGTGTCTCGACTCCGTGAACAGTTAATCCCCCCCGTACAAACTATCATATTTCGCGAATGCATCGAGAATGCAGCCGCGCGCTGTGCATTCGTTTTTTCGAGCGGATATCCTGAGAAACACGCGGACACCCAATTACTCGAGTATGAGAGTTTTATGATGTCCGTGTGTGGGCGACACAAAGAATGAACGATGGTTTGTGTACTTGCGTACGAACACACGTGCGCGATCTTCGTTTACGTCGTTCGCCCGTGTCTGTGTCGACTGCGCCACTACCACCGATAAAAAACAAC
Organism: Ichneumon xanthorius; assembly: GCA_917499995.1. NCBI lineage: Eukaryota > Metazoa > Arthropoda > Insecta > Hymenoptera > Ichneumonidae > Ichneumon > Ichneumon xanthorius. The sequence continues at coordinate 8,252,476 of OU824205.1, read as the reverse complement.
AGCGGGACAGTGCGTTCTGCAACGAAAGAGCGCAAATCACAGTGCGCGTACAGCGATGCATGTCATAATGAACGCCGGCCAACTTTTTGTTTTAATTCCTTCGAGCGGAAATATCGGCCATTTTGAATTTTCAATTTTCAACGCTCTAGTAAACCTTCCTCGCCCGCACCCGAGAGTCTCTGCTGCGTCGTTCACCGGTTGCCCCCCCCCCCTCCCCCCACTCCGTCGTCTCTACCGGGGTGCCCTTCTTTCCCCCGGTCCCGCCTGGCCCTTCGACCGTCCGCGGAGACGGGCGCGTCGGTTCCGTGCAACCCCCTTGAGCCCCTGCCAAATGTACCCGACGCGGATATATGCAACGATGGAAAGAGTCGAATGAGTGCGATGAACCTCCATGCGCATTTTACGTGCATCGAGCCGAAACCTCATTGGGTCAACGACCTTTCGATTTTGTGTTTTTTTTTTATTTTTTTTTATCGTTTTTGCTTCACTTCTTTACTTGGGGCAAAAAGTGTTTTCCCTTTCGCGATGCGGTTGCGCGGTAACGCAGAAAAAGACGATAAACATGAGAAATGAGATCGATTAACGTGTGCGAATTAACGAGGAATAATCAGGCTCGGATTGAGATTAATTGAACAGTCTCGTTTGATTTGAAATTAAAACACATTGATAGATCGGAGTCGGCGCATTCCCACGGTGTATTACAGCAGGCGCGATGAATCATTCAGTTTCGGTGTCTTAATATCGTGCAAACGCTAATGGGATGAGCCCATTTTTTTTTTCGTCCTCATACAGAAATTTTGAAGCGAAGGGGATAAAAGGTGAAGATTAGTATCGAAAAGAAGTGTACGGGTTTGGTAGATCATTATCGTTTCGTACAGTACATCGTATACTCACATTACCCTTTTCCAATGGAGTTCAAAAATATTTACCCATTAAACTAATTGAAATTACGTTGAAAATCAGAAAATAATTGTATTGCATTTTCGATTTCTTAATATCGTGTAGAAGTTAATGGGACGAGCGAAATTTTTTTTTTCGTGCCCATACAGAAATTTTGAAGCGAAGGGTTTAAAAGGTGGAGATTAGTATCGAAAAGAAGTGTTCGGGTTTGGTAGATCATTATCGTTTCGTATAGTACATCGTATACTCACATTAACCTTTTCCAATGAAGTTTAAATATATTTGTCCATTAAAGTAACAGAAATTACGTTGAAAATCAGAAAATAATTATATAGCATTTTCGACTTCTTAATATCGTGCAGAAGTTAATGGGACGAGGGAATTCTTTTTTTCGTCTTCGTACAGAAATTTTGAAGCGAAGGGTTTAAAAGGTGAAGATTTGTATCGAAAAGAAGTGTTCGGGTTTGGTAGATCACTATCGTTTCGTATAGTACATCTTATACTCACATTAACCTTTTCCAATGAAGTTTAAATATATTTGTCCATTAAAGTAACAGAAATTACGTTTAAAATCAGAAAATAATTGTATTGTATTTTCGATTTTTTAATATCGTGCAGAAGTTAATGGGACGAGCATTTTTTTTTTCGTGCCCATACAGAAATTTTGAAGTGAAGGGGTCAAAAGGTGGAGATTAATCGCGAAAAGGAGTGTTCGGGGTAGATCCTTATCGTTTCGTATAGTACATATCGTATCGCTGTCGAGTGGATCTGCCAGCTATCTGTAGTTGCCCCAAGTAACGCAGATGGAAAGAGTCGAACGAGTGCGATGAATCTCCATGTGCATTTTACGTGCATCGAGCCGAAAGCTCATTGGGTCAACGACCTTTCGATTTAGTTTTTTTTTTCCGTTTTTGTTTCCTTTCTTTCCTCGGTACAAAAAAATGTCTTCTCTTTCGCGATGCCGTTGCGCCGCAACGCAGAAAAAAAGGATAAACGAGAAATGAGATCGATTAACGCGCGCGAATAAATAACGACTAATCAGGCTCGGATTGAGATTAATTGGTCATTGAACAGTCTCGTTTGATTTGGAATTAAAACACATCGATAGATCGGTGTCGGCGCATTCCCACGGCACATTACAGCAGGCGCGATGAATGATTCATTATAATTTCCGCGAGGCTCGGAGACTCGTACGCGCGAATAAATAATTATCATAACGGGAGTGCGAGCGAGAGCTGTCCGGTAGCAAAACTAACCACCGGACGGAATTTCTCGAGAAAATTGAGATATCAGAAGTGTCACTCGCTGACGTACCTTCGGCGATAAGCTTGGGATTGCGAGAGCAGAAGTAATGTTGATGGATGAAAGAAAAATGAAAAAAAAAAGAAGAAAAAGATATACATTCAATGTCGACCGGTATGGATTGCGGAGGAATCGATTGACATTGCCGCTCGCTGCCGCAGTGTCAATGAGTCAACGCTCCGTATAGCTTATTCCGTAGATTATCGGCAACAACTTATGGTATGTCGCGTGAGCAACAGTCCGCAATAGTCTGTACCTGTGGACAATTTAATAACCGGCTGGTATCGCGAATCGATCGCTCCCGCAGCGACAACGGTCAGCGCTCAGCATAGCGCCGGCGAACAAGTTATTACAGATCACGATTGACAGACATCGGCCAGACGCAGACGTTGTAAAGAGGAAATTTAAGTGCGTACGTGCCTTGGGAATTCTCGTCAACGATCTCGTGTATACATTTCTGTGTGCAATGGACACACACGACGAGATGACGAGATACCGGTCGGTTTATGGCGCAATATAAGCATATCCACGTATTTACGGCAGCGATGCTCTTGGAGGTCGAGTCGTCAGCGTGCGTCGAGCGTACGGAAGCTCCGAATGAATGAAATTGTTAATTGTCGACTGGTGCATTCTTTTGTTCGCGCGTTTTCTCATTAAAACTGTTGTTTTAACCGTTACCGAGCGAAGTGCGGCAGCGAGAAAAGGAAATTGTAATTATGCTTTCGCGCCCGGAGGGACTTCGATTTTTTTTTTTTAACCATCGAAATTACATTGATTCGAAAGATTGGTCCGATGAGGATATTAAGAAAGAGCGATGGAAATAATTAGCATAAAACGGACGAGCCGTTTTTTAATCATCAAACAGTGCCGGGACTGACTGAACCAATGAATTTGGCAGTTTTCCAAAAATTTCAAAAATTAGGCTCACGAGATGTGAAATATCAGTTTAAAAAATAGATTGATTACATTGGGGTTTTATTTTATTTTTTATATATATAAATATTTAAAGGATAAAAACAACGTTTTAGGGAAGCTTAAAATTTCTACCAGGACATTGAAAATTTTTGCGATTTCGGTAATTCTCATTCGCCGACTTTGACCGCAGCGTTTTCCACTCCCCTCGACATGTCACCAATCAATCTGCACACGGGCCCGTCTCTATTGTCTGACACTCGATTTTCTTGCCGCTCCCTCATATTTTGACAAAAGAGCTTTATTTTATTAATTATATATATAAAATAAAAAATATTTAATGGATAAAAGCACCGTTTTAGGGAATCTCAAAATTTCTACCAGGACATATAACATTTTTGCGATTTCGGTAATTCTCATTCGCCGACTTTGACCGCAGCGTTTTCCACTCCTCTCGACATCTCACCAATCAATCTGCACCCGGGCCCGTCTCTATTGTCTCACACTCGATTTTCTTGCCGCGCTCTCACCCTTCGACAAAAGAGCTCGTTTAATGTAGGAAATCATCGACCGATTTCGATTTGCCGTCTTTCGCACCGTGGAGTCGAGTCGCGCAGGCGCAGCGCGGTATTTCCTCGTCTTCCGGCTGAATTAATGGAATTTCGTTCGGTGAAACGGGAATTTCGCCCTCCGCGACACCGAAGCGTAAACCGCGAGACCGGCGGGGATGAGAGCCGAGATTCGAGATACTTTTGAGGGCGGCACACGTCCCGTCGGTTTCTCGTTGCCAGCGGGGTTTTGCTGTCGCCGTTCGGCATCTCCTCCTGCCTCGTTCTCGGTGTCCCTTCTAGCCGAGAGCCCGAAACGAGCGAACAGGAAACCGCCGCGGGACCGTCGCGTCTGAAAAGAGACGACGGGCGTCCTCCCGACGTGCAGACCTGCAGACACGGCTCCTCGCTCTCTCGCGGCCTTGTCAATTAACAGAGGAGACGACTTCGACGAGAAACGTCGAGTAATCTTTCGAGTATCCATTACCGCGAGGAACGAGAGGAACGAGGGGTGCACAGCGATCTCCGGCATCGTTCCAACGGGGAAAACGCGGAGGAGGATGCCGAGGGAAAATTTTGTATGTGTGTTAGATCATGCGAAACGAAGCGCTATCGGAAGTCTCTTCCATTCGACTGGACCCGGCGAATTTCCATCTCTTCGGCGTTCTTCGCAGTTATAGCGGAATCTGAACGATTAATTTCCGTAGGGGAGAGCGGGGCAAAATGGACCTTCGTTGGAACCACGACTCATCTCTTGCATGTCCCGAAAAAGGAATTGGCAAAACGGTCAGTTTTGCCCTCGCTTTGTCGGATTGTTAAAACAGTGCTGTGAAATAATTGATCGTAATGATACGTTCGCAAAAAGCATTCTTCGCAGTTATAGCGGAATCTGAACGATTAATTTCCGTAGGGGAGAGCGGGGCAAAATGGACCTTCGTTGGAACCACGACTCATCTCTTGCATGTCCCGAAAAAGGAATTGGCAAAACGGTCAGTTTTGCCCTCGCTTTGTCGGATTGTTAAAACAGTGCTGTGAAATAATTGATCGTAATGATACGTTCGCAAAAAGCATTCTTCGCAGTTATAGCGGAATCTGAACGATTAATTTTCGTAGGGGAGAGCGGGGCAAAATGGACCTTCGTTGGAACCACGACACATCTCTTGCATGTCCCGAAAAAGGAATTGGCAAAACGGTCAGTTTTGCCCTCGCTTTGTCGGATTGTTAAAACAGTGCTGTGAAATAATTGATCGTAATGATACGTTCGCAAAAAGCATTCTTCGCAGTTATAGCGGAATCTGAACGATTAATTTTCGTAGGGGAGAGCGGGGCAAAATGGACCTTCCTTTGAACCGTGACCGGTTACCCCCAGTTTGTGTGATTGTTAAAACGGTGCTGGGAAATAATTGATCGTGACAATACGTTCGCAAAAAGCATTCGGCAGTTCTGTGCGCTGGATGTGTATTGTATAATGGAGAGCGGACTCTCGATAGCGTTCGAACTTTCCCGATGAAATCTCCAAAGCGAGCGGGCGCGCGTCACGTGCCCTCTGTTACTGACGTTATCGGAAGTAGGGTTTTTATTTTATTTTTATTTTTTTTATTTTTAGCGAGCCAGACAGACGAAACAGGGGACCCGCTTTCGAAAAAAAGGTTTCCATCTTTGTGTTTGACGTTTACGCGCAATGCGGCTTTTACACGGATGAACGATCGATTAATTCTTTTACCCGGATGTCTGGTTTGTGAGATTTGTAATTTTTTGTTCCACGTTCGAATTAATACTGATTTTTCTATGACCCGCAAAACATTGGCGAAAATAGTTTTACCTATCGCTCCACCATTGAACAGATAATGAGATTTATTATATTAAACAAAATCCCTTCAGATCGTTCAGATCGAATTAAAAAAATTGTATTCAATAAAAAATGTGTATTCCCGATTCATACGAACAAAACGTATTGGAATAAAATGGTAAGTTCACTATAAATTACATATTCACTATAAAAGCATTACCCTTGTCCAATGGGCCTGAAAACTATTGATCCATTAAAGTAACTGAAATTACGATGAAAATCAGAAAATAATTGCATTGCATTTTCCCTCTCTTGATATGGTGCAAAAGTTAATGGGACGAGCCAATTTTTTTATTCGCGCCCATGCAGAAATTTTGAAGCGAAGGGTTTAAAAGGTGAAGCTTAATCTCGGAAAGAAGTGTTTCGGCTTGGTAGATCATTATCGCTTTGTGTAGTACATCGTTTAGTCGCATTACCCTTTCCCAATGAAGTTCAAAAATATTTAGCCATTAAACTAACTGAAATTACGTTGAAAATCAGAAAATAATTGCATTGCGTTTTCGCTCTCTTAATATCGTGCAGAAGTTAATGGGGTGATCTAATATTTTTTTCCTCCCATACATAAATTTCCAGGCGAGGGGTTTAAAAGGTGGAGATTCGTCTCGAAAAGAAGTGTTCGCGGTTGGTAGATCATTATCGCTCCGTGTAGTACATCGTGCAGTCGCACAACCCTTTTCCAATGAAGTTCAAAAATATTTACCCATTAAACTAACTGAAATTACGTTGAATATCCGAAAATAATTGCATTGCATTTTCGCTCTCTTAATATCGTGCAGAAGTTAATGGGACGAGCCAATTTTTTTTTTTTCGTCCTCGGACATAAATTTCGAGGCGAAGGGTTTAAAAGGTGGAGATTAGTCTCGAAAAGAAGTGTTCGGGGTAGATCATTATCGTTTCGTATAGTACATATTATATCGCTGTCGAGCGGATCTACCGGCTATCTCTAGTTGCTCCAGATAACGCAGATAAATCGTATTAACGACTAAGCGGATCGCGTGAGGTCTAAGCTTGTGCTTCTGCTCCTGTTGCGACTGTTAGCCCGTTAGGCGCGCGCGCGCGATCGAGGCGTGCACACGCCGCTCGCGAGCAGTTATATCTAGATCGTAATCTGCCTGGTTTATCGGTCATTTATCTGAGCAGGCATTAGTTTTTGCTTGACCGCACGGCCGATGGCGTGCACCGGCTGGTCAGCCTGCCCTCGACGCGGCCCTCGATCGTTCGCAACCTAAATTATTCATTATATGGAGCAATCTCCTTCGCTGCGCAGGCATCAGGCTAGCAGCAAAAGCGCATGGATCAAATCCTCGACTGAATTAGTCAGTGTTTGCTGTTTGACGAGCTTAAAAAAAATCATGAACCATCTTGCATTAATCGTTTTATCAACAGTTTTATACACAGCATTATTCAGTACCTCGTTAAAGAAAGATATCCTTCGCACTGCTCAATAAAATATTGCCAAATTTTTACATCATTCTCAGCGTGTTAAATTTAAAAATTCCACAAAAAATGAATTTTTTTGCAATTTTTCTACACCGGTTGTTTGAAGTTTGCACGACTATAAAAAAATATTAAACGGCTGAGGAATTATTTTTTTTATGATTGTCAGTTGCGTCGTTAAAAAATGGCTTTTACGGCTTGTAATTCAACGGGAAAACTGTAAACAATTATTTTTAATAGAAAACGAAGACCACGATGGATAATGGCCCTCTGACCTTTGCGTCCATCACGGTTCTATGCTATAGTCACCTCGTTAAAGAAAATACGGAAGGTGGGTAAGGCTATTCATATACTAGCGCAGAGGCCGTTTTATCTGCCACGTACGATCGCATTTCACCTGACGGACACCACGTAGGAGATAATTATTCGCGTTTAGATAAAGAAGCTCTCTCGCTCGGGCGCGCGACCTCGGGGATATCGAACGCTCGAACGAACGAAACGCGGAGGAGGCGTCCATTAGCATGGGAGAAGGATTATATCTTTTGATCGGTCGACGGAACGCGATGGTCGCGATGTTGCGTTCTGCGTTTTTATCGAGAAAAACTCCACCGACAACGTACAGACCGAACTGTACTATTGTTCGGTGGCCGGTCGTGGCAATTTTCGCGCTTCCATCTTCTTCCTCCGAAACAAACATTACATAACAATTTTTGCTGCCAAGGAAAACGGATGGATTTCGATAATTGCTTCGTTCGTCCCAGCTTTAATTATTTCCATAACTTTCTATCCACGACGATGATTTTATTGACAGTTGGAAAAATGAAATTTTATCGAGCTTCGAGAGCCTAAAATCATTTTAGGGAAGATCGACGTTATTTTTTATGAATTTTGTTATTTAATGTTATAAATTGTATTTCTATGATTATCGTTAGGTATTGAGAGATAACTCGTTTCGTTTTGCGGTTTGATCGAAAAAACTCCACTGACAATGTACACACCAAACTATACTATTGTTCACTGGACGGTCTTCATCTTCTTCCTTCGAAACAATCTTTATGTGCCAATTTTTGCTGCCAAGAAAACCGGGTGAATTTCGATAATTGCTTCGTTCATTCCAGCTTTAATTATGTTCATAACTTTGTATCCATAACATTTATTTTCATGACAATTGGAAATATGACATTTTATCGAACATCGAGAGCCTAAAATGATTTTAGGGGAGATCGACGTTACTTTCGATGAATTTTGTTACTAAACATAATAATTTTTATTTCCATTATTCTGCAACAAATCAATTTTCCCTTTGGCACACGTCGAGCAGTCGCTCCTGCAAACCTATTAAAAAAATACCAATATCCCAGGTCAATTAAATTCCTTGCCACAAGCTTCTAAATCTGAAAGTGCCTCAAATATCTACCTTTGCGCTGAAATTTAGAAAAAAAAAATCAGGACAGACAACAAGCCGTCTGGTCAAGCAGTCTCGTTGTCCGAAGCCGACGCATGGCGCTAGACCCGCAAAAGCGAGACCCGAGCATTTTTTCCGAAAGGGGTGTGAAGAAGCAGTACCGGGTAAGCGTGAAAGCTGAAGGAATCTGAGAAAAACGTCCCCGACAATGGGCACTGCGGTTCCGCCCCGACGCTTGATTTAAGGTCTGAACCTAAACCAGCGAAGAATCCGAGAAGTTGCCTTTTTTTCATCTACCACAGCGCCTCTTTTTTTTGCCCCTGCTTTATTGCACCCTTGACTCCGTAACCCGAAGACAAAGGCTGTGCACCTTGCTGGAAGTCGCTTCTTCCCGATGTTAGTCCGATGTTCCCTTGGACAAGCTTTCCGGTCTCGCATGGCTCCTTCCGTGCTTCCCGCCGATCGCTGCTAAGGTTGTACAAAGTCACCGACGCCAACCGGGCAACCATCAACTTCGAGGGCTGTTTTTACAACGACCAGACCGCGCCGCGCTACGCGGCTCAATGTCCACCCTATTGTTTCTCTGATGGCGGGCCCTTTTATTTTCCTCTTGCGTATTTTCTCTTCCCTCTAATTGTCCTTCACGCGAGAGTCTCCCCGCGGGTTTTCACGGCCGTGAAGAATCAGAGAGAACGTCGCCAGAGAACAACCAGCGTCCAGCGAACAACCAGGCAACTCGCAACCAGAAAAAAAAATTATTTGCCGGCCACCGTTTATTTGGTTTAAGTTAAATATTTATTTGATTTAAGTAAATATTTATTTTAATTAGTAAATAGTTACTTAAATGAAATCAATATTTTACTTGAACCAAATAAATAGTTACTTAAATCAAATAATTATTTTACTTAAACCAAATAAACGGTGGCCGTCAAATAAATAATTTTTTGGGTGCGTCGTTCAGCCTGGCCTCGAGTAAATTTAAAGTCCACCCTAACGAAGGTTGTCAGGGTGAAAAAAGAGTAATCGGGAAAATAAAAAACAAACAATGGAAACTCCCCGAAGTTTGAGAATTATTTTCTCCTTATTTTTTCAATCGCTCTCAGAGTCCTCGCCATGCGCGCGTGAGCTCCGTGGCGTTCTTTTCCTCTTTATTTCTTTTAATGAAGTTAAATTTATTAAGGACCCCCTCGAATTACCCTCGAGGTTTTCCTGCTCGTGGCAGCACGAATCCTCGCGACGTGTACAGGAAAGTCCGGCAACAACCGCGGTGGGGTGCGGGGTTTGGTTTGCCCCCGATTAAGCACGTAGCTCGCGGCCGCCGCGGAGAGTATATTATAAGTGTGAGCCGCTCGCGAGTTCGAGAATCAGAGCAACCCGTTTAAAGCGAACTCGGTGAGCTTCGAACACTCTGGTCTCTCTGCTCGCTCGTCCGGCAAGTCCTCCTTCCTCGCACCGTGCGGTGCTCACGCCAACCCCTCGTTAAGTCATAACTTACCCCCGACGCGCCGCAATGGGGGTTTGTTCACTCCTCGCGCCTCCACCCCTCTTCGACTTAGGCCGCTTTCCCTCTCCCTCTCCCTCTCTCTCTCTGTACTGTACTTCACCCGCCGGCACGAAACCGCACTCGTTCGGCGTAGAACACCGAAACGCCACCATCTTATTTATATTCCACTGTATATACTTCCTCGAGACACGAACACGACGAACAACGAAACGATCCTTCCACCTCTCAACCCCAAACCGGTAATGAGTGTGCAACAATAAAGTCGAAATTTCTCTATTTCACCGACAGAGCAAAGGAGATACTTAGTTTTTCTGGAAACACGGTTTTTTACTAACACTGAATTTTTTTACTGATAATTGTATTTTTTAAATGTTTTTTATTTTTGGGGCGCAGACGGTAGGATTTTTAAGGATATTTTGATATTACTTCGTTTGTGAAAAAATGTGCTGTTTTTTTTTGCTAATAATTTACTCCTCAAAATGCCGTCAACTTGTCATATGTATGGATACTTGGGATAGATATCATCTGGTTGTGAGATCGGTTTTTTTTTCTTTTTAGATAAATGCGTCATCTTCATATAAACACGAAGATGAACCGGGCTGAAGGAAAGGTCGATGGCCCTTTGTCAAGGTGTATAATCGTCATTACCCACATACCGTCTGCGTAGTTCGCCCATAGCCTACTATTAATATTATTATTATATGACCTGCTTTTATTTCTTCCCAAATTCCTAAGCTGCATTTTTTTTATATTTGTAATAAGTGTCCATTTTTTATTTTTAACCTAAGTTTCATTTGTAAAAGTTTAAAGGGTTATTGACCGCCGGGATCCTCGGTTGGTCTGTAAATGGGCATTGCCCGTCTATGTACCAAATAAATAAATAACTAAATTAGGCATAAAACCAGTATAAGAGCTTGACTGCATAAATGAATAGCATTGGCAATAAATTTCTTCATGGCGAATTTTTGATAGAATATAAAATAAACATGAAGATGACGAATGAGGGAATTTGCGACAGTTATATTTGATTTTTAAGAATAACTGGTTACTCCCGAGACGATGTGGTGCCCGATTGCTGGTCATGTTTGTCTGTCGACCTCCTCGAACCCGTTACCTTCACGGGATATTAAATTCTGGCGCGTTATAGTATTTCCGGTGCAATTAGAGGCTTCTCGAGGCCTCGGTAAGACCGCTTGAAAACTCGGGTCGTCGAGCTATGCAAACTATGCGAGCGCCGGGCCAAGTGCCCGTACAAAGCGAAAGCATCGTCAGCAGGAGTTTATACCCATGGTAATTCTTACCCAGCTATCCTGCCCTGCTAGGTGCATTTTACAGCGTACGCAGCCGAGTTCCGAGGCTCGAGCCGCAATTTAAATATGAATTACATAATTACCCGACGCATTGTTTGGTTTCCATTATTCCTCGGTTGCCCGTAAAAGCTTCTATCATCGCTTATATCTATTTCACGCATTGGGACGTCCGTGAATCGCGTCCGCGATGAAACAACACGGCGCCGTATGGAAATTAGCCGCGCGTTTAAACTTAGCAGGATAATTCTTCTCGCCGTGGAGAGTTGGCGAGCTCGTATTTTAACGATGAACCCGAACGGGGTTGCGCGAGGGGCAAATTGCACGCGTTCAACCAAGCTAATGCACTATGCAACGGCCATGCATATACATATATTCAGCCACAGTTTTGGAGCGCGCGCTTGAGCGACGAGTGACAATAGTGACGACTTTTGCACTCGCCCCTCGAGTTAATCGACGAAGGAGAGAAAAAAAAAGTTGGTGACAAAAACGTCCATAAACGGTAAAAGAATGTTTGTGCATGAAACAAACATTTAATATTCACAAGTGTTCACAATTTATTTTTTTAATTTTACAATCTAAACATTTTTTTGAAATTTTGCAGAGTGCGTTCGAGCGACGAATGACAATAGTGACGACGATTTTTGCACTCACCCCTCGAGTTAATCGAAGATGGAGAGAAAAAAAATAATTGGTAACAAAAACGTGCATAGACGGTAAAAAATATTCGAGCATTTAACAAAAATGTATTGTTTGCAACTTTCCATCATTTTTAATTGTATATTTTATCATTCCTGATTGTACAATTTTAACTATATTAATTGCGGTACATGCGGTTTAAATTCGGTGGTGCGAATGTACGTCAAGGCTTTGCGAGAAATTAAATCTAATCTAATCTATCGAAAAATCTCATTAGACGATGAAAAAAAAATCTCCGAAGCACGAAAAGTATACGAATTATACTTCACAAAGTAATAATTCGTTATGCAAATCACTTCCGTTTACGAGAATGATCGATAAGAGCCTGGCTCTCGCGCTGTATGCTGTTGGCGCAAAAAAAAGACTCGGGCCGGATAAGCTCGAAAAATTCAACGACGGAAAGAATATAAGCCCGAACAGCGGCGTCGTGGTTTGAGGTAAAAGAGAGCGGAGCGAGAGTAAACATTGAGGGGGATTAAAGAACCCCGTTGCGGAAAGTGCATCGTTCGCATGGGGCGATCTTCTTAAAAGGCTGCGAATGTAGCAGAGAAAAATAGAAGAAAAAAAATCACGTTCAAGGGGTTATGGTATATTAGCAACGGTATCGTCGTGGCACTGAGATTCCCGGAGACTTTACGTCGCTCCAAGTCGTTTTAAAAGCTACGGTAAATATCGTAATGGAAGGGAAATAGCGCCGAGGCGTGCCGACGAGAGTTAACCAACTCATTTCTGCGTCATCCGTGGAAGAGAGGGGGGGGAGGGAGAGGGGGGATTCTTATGCTATATTCCATATCCGGGTTACGGCACGGATCCTCCGTTCAAGACTTCGTCTCACGTCCGATCTTCTCATTTTCCTGGAAAATATCTCGAATAAAGTGCATTGCATTTTCCACGTTCATACAAATTATGCCTTCTAAAGGAGCCCAGTTTGCCAGATAGTTCATTGAAATAATTTTTTTTTGAAGCCTCGATACGTGTGACCAGCAAAATAAGCGTGAAAACGTCGCATAAAAAATATATCCAACCCAATTTTTTTAATGGTGATTTGATCAGCTCAAAGAAGCATAGTCGAGGAGTGTGCATCCAGAAAAAAAATGTATGAGACGGCCATCGTTTATTTGGTTCAAGTAAAATATTTATTTTATTTAAATACACATTTATTTTAATTAAATAAATATTTTACTTAAACCGAATAAACGGTGGTCGTCAAATAAATTATTTTTCTGGGTGTATTTTCATCTTCTTCGGATAGTTTGTTTCCGCGCAGAGAAGCATTAAAATCGCACATAATCTGAATCTCCAGACGCAAGAACACTGAGAAAAAATTACATATATCGTGTGATCAAAGTTACTTTCCACTATAAAATATGGTCTCCTGGAGGAACCTTTGTATTTTATAGTTAGAACAATAGTAACAAATGACAGTGGCAAATATAACAACAGTTTAACCAATTAAATATTTTACAACAGAAACTATATGCACAGACTTTCCCTTGGGAAATTATTCCGCACAGCAGGAAATTACTATAATTTGACTATACAAATGACTACATTTTTTCTCAGCGCAACTCTTTTACCCTTTGAGCACACCATAATCGTGGTAAGATTTTCCTCCATTCCTGTTTATAAACTATTTTCCTAACAACGTACAGTTATCATGAAATCCGCAAGACGAGCTTAAAAAGAAAAAAAACGAATTATTAAACATCCGCTCTTGACCCAAGCTTCTCGCTTAACAAGACCGTGACCCAGCACGCTCGATATCTGGCGCCCTCCCACACTCTCTATCTGATTAGAAGAGCCCGAGATATTTTTTTTTTTCGTTCTCTGTTCGCGCTTCCCGTCGGGGTGCAACATAAACATTATGATCGAGCCAACATAAATATCGCATTGGCATAGGAGAAAGAAGAAGAAGAGAGGAGCGAGATAGGACCAAGAGTGTGCATCGGAGTGCCCGTAGGCGCGAAGTGCAGATCGGTGCACCAACTGCATATATATCGAGGAGAGGCATGCATCGGCAAAATGGGGAAAGGGGGGGGGGGGCGCGAAAAATATTTCGCTCTCTCGGATCTCCCAGCGTCGGAGGGAAGCTGTGCGAGCCAGTAGGCCCGGCGCCGATGAGCCAGAGAGTTCGTATATGGTGAGCGGCGTTTTAATATAATATTATTGGCTATTGATAAATTGTCGATAATGATGGGTTAGAAGAGAGAGGGTTGTCTCGAACTTCTTCGGCGATGAGGAGTAAAGAAGGGAGGAAACAATTTTTCATCTTACTTCCTCCTGCGGATTCGAGCGGGCCCCGAAACGATCCTCTTTTTCCTTCTCCACCTTTCTCTCACACTCTCGCTCTCGCGAAATTCTTGTTAAAGTTGCCGAACGATTTGATGCAGCCTCCGGAACCCGCGCGTCCGGACGGTGCGGCGGTAAGGGGAGGAGGGGGAGGTGAGGGTGAACAAAAGGGTTCGAGCCCGCGGTGCCGGAGATGCATACATATCCCGGCTGGTGCATCGGCCGACGGGCTTCGATCGGCCCGCCACACCATCGCGGTCCCGTCTCTCTCTCGCGAATAATCATCTGGCAATAAAAAAAATTTGATAACAAAAAAATCAGCTTCGTCATTCAAACAATATTGTATTCTAATGAATTAGCATTACGCACTATCAATCTTGTGTGTGACGACAAAAGATTGAATTCGCGGATGTTCTGAACTCGTCGTTATCTTCAGCTGCGTCGATGGTGCGCACTAAGTTTGTATTAATATTTTTATGTCGATTTTACTTTCGAGTTACTTATTGATAAATATTGATAAAATAAGACGATGATTATCGTCGCGAATAATCATCTCGCACTAAACAAAAGTTTTAAAAAAATCAGCTTCTCCTTCCAACAATATTGTATTCTGATGAATTAACATTATGCACTATCAATCTTGTGTGTGACGACAAAAGATTGAATTCGCGGATGTTCTGGACTCGTCGCTATCTTCATCTGCGTCGATGGTGCCCACTAAGTTTATCTTAATATTTTTATGTTAATTTTATTTTAGACGTACTTATTGTTAAATATTGATAAAATAAGATTACGATTATGCACACGTAATAATCATCTCGCAATAAAAAAAAAATTAAATAAAAAAAAAATCAGCTTCTCATTCAAACAATATTGTATTCTAATGAATTAGCATTACGCACTATCAATCTTGTCTGTGGTTATAAAAGATTAAAATCGCAGATGATTTGGACTCGTCGCTGTTTTCAGCTGCGTCGATGGTGCGCACTATAAGTTTATCTTAATATTTTTATGTCGATTTTATTTTCGACATACTTATTGATAAATATTGATAAAATAAGACGATAATCATGCGCATGTTTCTGTAATGGAACTATAATTACAAAACTGTTACCTCCGCCGCTACTATTACTATAAACTATTACTGTAGCTGCAACTATTATTATTAACCACTACTGTTACAAAACTATAATTTTGCATGTCTATCGCTCCGAACCAATTTCCCCTTCGGAAAGATAAATCATTTCACAGAACCCCGATTGATTTGCAATCTTGTGTAAATAATTGCCAGGGGGGGATAAAAAAAAAGTCTGTCTTCGACTCCAAGCGTCAACCGCTCGGATTGAACCGAGCACTGACAGGAGACGAGGCAGTATTACGGAATCAGAAGAGCCCACACGACTTCCGGTATGATCGCTCGCGCGCGCGCTCGTCGTCCGCTGCGAGGGGAAGATCGAAAGAAAGCGCGAGGGCGAGTGAAACAGCGAGATATACCCGCAACGGAGAGGAGAGCTATCGTTGCCTTAATTTACAAGAGCGATCGCGATCGCGGAGATAAAACCGCGGTTCGATCGCGCGCGCGCACGTTGGGATATAATTTAGCGGTAGTCGCACGGCCGCTCTACGATCTCCAATCAACCACTTAGCCGACGATGTATTTACGAGGTGTTCTGTAATTTTCTCTAATTCGACGCGACTCACGCTCTCTCCCGATATCTCTCCTTTGCGGAAGCGGAGAGAGAGTGCCGATGCTGTTGCGGCCGCTGCGCACCGTATGATATCGCGGTGTGGCCTAAGCACGTATAGGAACGTCGAACGGAGATGTATCGCGTTGCGGTAAAGCGAAGTATAGCGGGGAACACGGGTATGTATGGCGGAGCTATATAGCTGGATGTGCTGCGGCTGCTGTTGCTGGACCCTGGGCACACTTATGCTAATGTTCACCGCGTGCCGTTCTCACTCGCTAGCGATCCTTCCCCGGCTCACGGGGCGCGCGATCTGTACGCGCCCAGCAGCCACTGCTGCTTGCGTCCTTTATCGTGATTTATGATCTGCTATCCTGGATGCGATGCGTTACAGCGTACGGCAGGATACATAAGATACGCTCCCTTCCTCCGCGTGAGTGCCAATGCCGAAAAGTGGAGGGATCGCGTTAAGTTGGGACCGCTGATACCATTTTTTTTAAGATCGATGAACGCCTTTGCCCATCCTTCGGTACTTTCACGGCTCTTTAAACAGGGGGGATAGCGATGTATATTGATATATATATTGTAACGAATATAGAGATGGGGATGGACCGAGAGACACGATATTACACAGTTGACCGGAATAGCTTGATATGACAAAGGACAAACGGATAGATTAGCGATTGACCAGGTGACAGCAGTCTTGATCGGACTAATAATATTGTACTAATAATATTCGGCCCAAAACGTAATATGCGCGTTATTTATTCCACGAGAACGTAACAATATATATATTGTCACTTTTTATTGGATAGAAAAAGCCTTCCAGCGTTTATATTGATTACAGTATAACTGAAACTTATAACTTGTTGCTTATAAGTAATTGCGAGGGTTACTGCGGTACTTCAGCGTACTGCAGTGAAAGATTCAGTTACTTACGTTTATCGAAGCAATTTCTAGCCTCGGAGACTAGAATTTCGAAAGACGTTGATCTCGACATCGATTTTTTTATTTGTTTGCACATTCCATGTGAGAACTTTGGATCAGGCGCAGATTTTGCCCGCACAGCTGTTGATCCTTCATCTAATGTAGCGAAATGGCAAACGTTGTCCGAGGTCGTGCAAGCGATTTCTTAACAGACCGGGAAAGGGGCATCTTCTTGCCGGTGCTTCTCCCGCTGAGAGTTATCGAATCTCTCTCGATACTACCGTCCCGCATTGGGTATCCGTATACTTATATAGGGGAGAGCGGGGCAAAATGGGGCAGCGGGGCAAAACGGGGTTTTTGGGCAAAACTAACATTTCCAATCATTTTTGGATCGGACAAGGTGGCAAAACTGGGCAGAAAAGCCTGATGTATCCGATAGGGCGAATTCGGGCATCCAAAAATTATTGGAAAATGACGTTTTGCCCAAAAACCCCGTTTTGCCCCGTTGCCCCATTTTGCCATTTTGACGGCGTGTCCGAGTGGTCGCTAACTAGATTTTGAGCTCGAATCTGAATTTTTAATTAGTTTGCACACAAGATGTACGACATTTGGACCGGCCGTAGATTTTGCCCGTACTTAGAGCTGTTGATCCTTCATCTACTGCATCGAAATGGCAAACGTTGTCCGCGGTGGTGCAAGCGATTTCTTAACAGACCGGGAAAGGGGCATCTTCTTGCCGGTGCTTCTCCCGCTGAGAGTTATCGAATCTCTCTCGATACTACCGTCCCGCATTGGGTATCCGTATACTTATATACACACAAGTGGGATACCGTTGCTGGTAGACGGCGTGTCCGAGTGGACGCTAACTAGATGTTCTCGGCATGCTGCGGCTGCCGCTGGCAGCTGAGGGCAGCCCCGCCAAGGTAGAGTAAGGGGATCCCCCTCGGTATACTCGAGCTCGCAGCATCTTCCACCAGGTCTTGAGCTTATACTCTGCTCGTCGGGCTCGGCGTTGTGTTAAACTTCGTTCTCCGCCTTGCGAGACCAGCAGGGCTCATCGCACGCTGCGCCCCCCACCCCCCACCCCCCTACCCTCCCGTTCGACTCTCGCCCGAGAGATTAAAAAGTTAATGGGGGGCGGTCTGTGGGGGCGTGCAAGTGTACGTGGTGCCGGGATTTATGTCTGCACCACTGAGATATCGTTTCGCTCGCGCGCTCCTTTCCTTTCCGCGGTGGGGAAACCAGAGCCAGGAACGCCAATAGGCATTGCCCTTATTCTAAATCTTTCGCGCCCCGTTCGCTCGCCGTCTGCATGCATCTTGCATCGAGAGAAACCGACGATCGTACGAGCGATGCCTATGAAATAAGTGCGAGAACGAGCTTGAGAAAATCGCGAGAGTGAAAGAGAGGGAGACTGCGATGAAACACGCGAAATTTTGAATAACGTCTTTATTATTATTATTATTATTATTATTATTATTATTATTATTATTATTATTATTATTATTATTATTATTATTATTATTATTATTATTATTATTATTATTATTATTATTATTATTAAATTTCCTTCCGTCACAGTAATTCTACCGTAGTGATTTTCTGAAAGGCTGTGGAGCATGTTACATTCTAAGGGACAAATGTAGCGCAGTAAGACTGTTCTAAAATTCGAACTCGAGTTTCGGCTTGAGCCCGGCCGTAAGTGAAACTTAAGGCCAGACTCATCGAATTATCATTTTTTTCAAATTCGAGGGAAAGCGGCCCCGATCGCTTCACCGCGCGGGCCCGACACAACGGAAGGTGCAATTTGTGTTAGGAGATCGATGGCTATATTATCGATTGGAATATCACATCCGGACCGCGGGAGAAAAGGGAAGGGGAGGTCGTCTGGGGGATCGAAGAGTCTGTTGAGAAAGGTCAATAGATACACCTACATGCCTTGATGAGAGACGTTTGGCTGCGGACCACAATCTTTTCTTGTCTGTCCCAGGAAAGAGACCTTTAGAAAAAAAAAATCTTATACACCACACCGCACGAGAGGTAACCCTTAATCCCTCGACCCAAAAAAGCTGGGGCGCAAACCACCGCGCGATGCGTTGTCCAGACTGGAGCATCCTCTCTCTTCCCGTGATTATTCCAGTTTTCTCGTTGATTTTGTTTTAATCCTCGAGCAATTTAATTGCCGATAATTTATATGGGAAATATTAGATTCGTGCGAAACCGTATTAAAAGGATCGTGGCGGAGGAGGTCCTCTGTGCTCCTTTTTTTAAATATTATATTCCATCGTTGGTATATAGCCGGGGCGACGAAGGGGCGGCCGGAGGGGGTGTGGGACGGTGCTCCGGCTCTGAGAGCTCCGAGATCGTACGGAATGGATCACGGATCGATGCCGAAGACTGTAATTATAGCCAAATATGAAAAGCGAGCCGTAAGATTAATTTTTTCGCGAGATTGATGCCGGGATCCCGAAACGGTAATGTATATACATATATGTAGGAAGGAGTGAGGTAGCGAGAGGTGAAAAAAGCGAGATAGCTGTATCGGGCCGATAGTAGGTGGGGGGCACACTGCGGAACGATCGAACGGTCAGGCCGGCACGGGAATATCGATTCCGCCTCTCTTAACGAGATTCCATCCTTCCGTCACTCAAATTAAGAATAATAATATGCCAATAATGCCAAATTACGGTGCACCGGAGGCCGCCCTTGCCGATCGTTCTTTATACATATATACATATATATATATATATATATTTCGCTCGCTCGCTCGCGCAACTGTCGAACAACCGATGAGCTTCGAAGACTCGTGGATAAATCGCTCGTTCGCACCGTGTGCGATATATTATTTTTTGCCTTACTTTTTATTCATATTTTTAGCGAGCGTAGGTCTCGATACGTACAGGTAGAGAATGAGACGGAGGGACAATGGGAGAGTGTCTGAGGGACGTATTTTAGGAGGACGGGGCAAAATGGGAAGCTGGGATATCGAGGCCGGTCGGATGAGTGCGAAGTTGTGAAACGATCGTTTTACTAACGAAGAATTAAGTTCGTAACAATTATTCCGAGTATTCGAGAAAAATTGCGTTCTGGGGTAAAATGGGTGATTTCTCATTTCTCTTCGTGGCGATAGCGATCGACCACGAAGAGAAATGAGGTTTTTATTGATTCGCCTCGATAGAGAATTTTTTTAATGCTCCGCGAATAATTGGTAAGGGTCCGTTTTGCCCCACTGTCCCCCTAATTCACTTCTCGCGGATCCAGTATTGGAACCTCTTGCGGGAGGAGTTATTTAATCAATTGGAGGGACTTCGTTATAGAAATTAATTTAGAGGTACTAATTATGAATTCATTAATTTATTTAGAAAACAATTAATTATTAAATAATTAATGTATAAAAAACAATTAATTATCGAAATTAATTAAAAAATGATTAATTATCAGTTTGACTAGCCTCTTGCACTGGGGAAAAAATTGTTGGATTAACCAAAAGTCTCGGACAACAGCTTTGAACATATGTTCAAAGCTGTTGTTTGTTTGGTTTTAAACGATTATTTGCTTGAATCGACTCAAAACTTGTCGATTCAAACAAACATCTTTGTTATAAGAACCAAGATAACACCTTTGAACGTATCTCACCGCGACTTTTGGTTAGTCCAACAATTTTTTCCCCAGTGTATGCCGATTGGTTCACGTTGTAGAAGAGGCGAGTCAAAGTCATAATGAATCATTTTTTAATTAATTTCGATGATTAATTTTTCAAATATTTTGATCAGTTCGAGCTTTGGTTAATCCAACCATTTATTTTTCTGAGTTTACCAATAAAACCCCAACGTCGCGTTTCGAGATTTTAATATGACTTTTAAGATCCGACTGCATCGTCCGATTTTCTCTCCGGGACTGTAATGCCTCCTCGGGCTCCGTTAGATTTACTTTCAGGTTAAAACGTGAGCTTTCACGGCCTCCGATGTGTTGTGTATATAAAATCCTCACGGAGGTAAATTTACCTGGAACTGTCGCCTTCGAGTATTCAGAGGGCAGCGGGTTCGCCAGGTCCAGGATACCGACCTTAGACACCCGGGCAGCAGCCGCAGCCTCCGGGACACTATCCGCCAGGGACTCTCCTCTCTCTCCTGTTCCCTTCTCGTTCTTTCGCACCGCTACGGTCCGCAACTCTCGCGCGTTCCACACGCGTCCACCTCGCTATAAATCTATTTAGAGTTATTGCAACGTCGGGTTTTGTCTTAATGGTCAACCCGGTAAATCCTGCTGCTGTCACTATGCTACGGTTGGGGCATTGCGTGCGATTCTCCGACTTTGTGCCCTTGGGCGTTCCTTACTCCCATGATTTTCCGAGTCTCTCGCCACTAATCCGCGTCCCAGGATCGAATAATCCCAGGATGCGAAGAAATAAAAAATATCGGTTCGTTACGTTATCGGGTGAAATTTTTTTCCGTCAAAATCAAAGTATCGAAGTAACAACTACAGAAAAAAGAATGAGAGATTTTTTTTTTACTCGTTGAAAATTTGGCCCAGCGTATATCATTCATCGATTTTCCGAGTCTCTCGCCACTAATCCGCGTTCCAGGATCGAATAATCCCAGGATGCGAAGAAATAAAAAATATCGGTTCGTTACGTTATCAGGTGAAATTTTTTTCCGTCAAAATCAAAGTATCGAAGTAACAACTACAGAAAAAAGAATGAGAGATTTTTTTTTTCTTTCGTTGAAGATTTGGCCGAGCGTATAGCGATTCATTGATTTTCCGAATCTTTCGCCACTAATCCGCGTCCCAGGACCTAATAATCCCAGGATGCGAGGAATTAAAAAATAGCGGTTCGTTGCATTATCGGGTGAAAGTTTTTTCCGGCAAAAACAAAGTATCGAAGCAAAAACAAAAAAAAATAAGAGATTTATTTTAATTACAATCTTTTTACTCGTTGAAGAACGTTCATGGACTTTCCGTGTCTGTCTTTGAATTTTTTTTCGGCAGAAACAAAGTATCGAAGCAAAAACAAAAATCAAAAAAAATAAGAGATTTATTTTTTTACGCGTTGAAGATCGTTCATCGACTTTCCGTGTCTCTGGCCACTAATCCGCGTCCCAGGAGCGCATAATCCCAGGATGCGAGAAAATCAAAAAGATCGATTCGCTATGTTATCGTGCGAAATTTTTTCCGGCAGAATCAAAGTACCGAAGCAAAAACAAAAAACTAAAAAAGTACGAGATTTATTTTAATAATAATTTTTTTACTCGTTGAAGATTTGGCCCGGCGTGTATCGTTCATCGATCTTTTCCCAATCGATTACCATGGTCAAGTATGTATGTATGTGTAATCTCTGTCTCGGTGGGATCGAGAGAGGAGGATCGATGAGTGCGAGCCGAGATCATCCCGCCGGAGTCTCTAGCCTCTTAACGAGCGAGGAGAATATCGGTGAGACGTTACGCTCGTCATGCCTTTTTCTCATCGCTCCTCTTCCCCCCCCCCCCCCCCCCCCCTCGACCGAACGTTTATCGATCGTTCGATCATCCACGGTATCTCTTTCTCACCCTTCTTCCTCGTGTAAAAAAATTCCCGGATTATAAGCTCGCGCGGGTCTCGGTGATCCGGGTAAATGAAGAAATTTAATTAAGCAACGAACCTCGAAGATATTCGACGATATTTAACTCGTATTGCACGCAGTCCCCGAGGAATGCTTCCCCGATTAATTGCCGTTTAGTGAGTTTTTTTAAAACAATTTTTTTGTTTTTTTTTCCTCCACCGAGAAATCGAAGAGAATTTCGTGAAGAGAAACGGAAACAAAAGTAAATAAAGAAGAAAATGCGAAGGGTTTAAGCGAAAAGGAATAATTAAGGAAGAGGCGAACAAGAGACAGGGCCAATCGGTCGGCGAATCGGCACGCGGATCCCTCGCTTTCTGCGCTCATTGGCACGAGAGCGCGCGCTCGCGATGGTATAAAAGGTGCGGAACTCGTTGCGAGCGCCCCATCTTATTTCTATCCTCTTACTCTCGGACTTTCAATTTTTTTTTTTAATTCTTTTTTTTTGCTCGATGAGGGAATCGCGGAGTAAAAGGGAGTCCCGACGGGACGTACGTACGAACGAACTTTTAGCGCGGCTTGCACGCAGGGCCCTTCTTCTTTCGCCAAATAAATCGGCTGCGAGGGGAACCGGCCCACAAGATGCCCGATAACGCGGTCGCGCGGATATCTCTCGCCGCACTCTCTCACTCGACGCACACCCGCAGCAAGAAATTTATCCACTCTTGCACCTGAGGATCTCCTATAGCTTTGACCCTTTCCTCGATGTGCTTTTTTGTATTCTTTAATTTTCTTATTTTTCCTTTTTGTGCGAGCATGCGAGAGAGCGATTTAATTGGTCGCGGTAGTCTGGACCTTTTCGCGCATCGTCGGGTTCGACGGTGCGGGCCGAAAATATGATAAAGGGAGGCGTTGAAAATTCCGCGTGTAAGGGAGGTTGAACCAAAAGTACACTGAGAAAAAGAAATGGTTGGATTAAGCAAATGGGCGGTGACATGCGTTCAAAGGTGTATTTGGTTGGTACAACAAAAATGTTTGATTCAATCGACACATTTTGAATAAATTGAAACAAATAATCGTTCAACAAAACAATGCTTTATTTGTACCAAACAAATAACAGCTTTGAACGTATGTCACCGCGACTTTTGGTTCATCGAACAAATTTTTTTTCTCAGTGTATGTTCCTTCCACCCAAAGCTGGAATAGCATCGTTCTCGCCTGTTCGAGAATTTTTGTTTTCCTTTTCGCCGTGAAAAGCTGATGATTACATCGCGTGACTCGAACCAGAGAGACGTCTTTCGTATGCTCGTACACAGAAAACACGTCCTTCCGGCTGTGGTCACGCAATGTGTCAGCGTGTTTCAAAGGGTTGATATTCGTTGCGTAATATGATGATAAGCGAATCATTGTCGGAGCTAGACCGCCCACGTTAATGATCTCACCTTGTGCATCGAATTAACACGATTCGCGGTGAAATATTTTGTAAATTAACTGAAACTTACCATCGACTCTCGACGAAAAATTCAAAAAACTTATCTCATGTTAGCGTATCTCATGGTAGGAACTGAACTCCCTGTTTGCAAGGATTGATTATTCGCTGCGTAATAAGAGGACAAGCGAATCATGGTCGGAGCTGAACCGCACACGTTGATGATCTCATCGTGTGCATTAAATTAGCACAATTTTCGGTGAAATGTTTTTTAAATCAATAGACGCGGTAGCGTTTTGACGCCAAGCACTTTAAAAAAATGTTAAGCGAGACGCTACCAAGTGGTTAAACTCGAGAATGCCGGAAGTCGAAAGTCTGAATCGATGGTATTTTAACTAAAACTCGACGCCCCGATCAAACATACCCAAATTATTATTTTTTTTAAATGTATCCATGTAAGCGTTCCGACTGGATGCTCTGTTTGAAAGGGTTGATATTCGTTGAGAAATAAGAGGCCAAGCACATCATTGTCGGAGCTAAACCGCATACGTTGATGATCTCACCTTGTTCATTAAATTATCACAATTTGCGATGAGGTATTTTCTCAATTAAGCCTCCTCGATCAAACATAGGAACATTTTTTAAAAATTTAATAAGAAAAAATGTATTCCATGTAAGCGTTCCGTCTGGACGCGTTAATTCCCAGAACATCCAGCGGGTAATTCCGTGACACGCTGGTTGACAATGACACGCGGGTTATCCATTAAACCTGGCGCGGTCTCGTTTCGCACTGACGATACAAAGTTTCGCACGCGTAAAAAGGCGTGTCTCTCGCATACGCGGTATCCTCGTTATACATGCTAGCGTATACTGAGTGCCGGTACAGCGCGAAGGCAACACGCGAGCTAACCAGGGGCATAAAATATAAAAGCGGGCTCTCCTCAGCCCTCACCGAGCCGAGAAGTGGTCCCGGCTATAAATATCGGCTTATTTACGGACACAACGGACACCTGACCGGCTCAGGGATAAATTCAGCAAAATGCCCATTTAATTAACACCTTATTTATTGAGACGTTGGTTTGCCTCGGCTGTCTCGTTCTCAGCCTGTTTTGCCCCCTCACCTCTCTCGAGAGCACGGTGAGGACCACGGCTCGCCGCAGCCTTCCGTTCCGTGCCTTACTATCCCGCTTAATATCACGTGTCGAGGACCATGCGACGAGCCTCCCTGGACCGTTCGTGGGTGGGATTCCCCTACTAAATGGAGCGAAATTCTCAAAATCCTAACAGCGATCCTGGCTGTAGACGGGAGACCAAACGTTCCCACGAGACCGGGCCAAAATGGAGTAGCTGAGAAATTATGACCGCTCGGATGAGTGCAGTGCTGTGATATTCGCGATAATTTTTCCGACCACTCGAGAAAAATTGTCGGTCGATGTAAAATGGGGTACTTCGCAATCGTCATTACGAGAACTGAATTCTTTTTTATTCGTCCCGTTTTAGAAGGTGTCCAATGTTCGAATGTTCGAGTGTTCGAGTGTTCGAGTGTTCGAGTGTTCGAGTGTTCGAGTGTTCGAGTGTTCGAGTGTTCGAGTGTTCGAGTGTTCGAGTGTTCGAGTGTTCGAATGTTCGAATGTTCGAATGTTTCAATTAATTGTACTGAACATGTCGTATCTCACTTCACCCCGCGTCTATGCTATCCGGCGTTTCCCACTTTGCACCGATCTGGCACTACATTGACTGGCGAACGATTCAAATGAGATGAACGTAGCGGATTAAGATTCGGTTGAAGAACGAAAACAATAACTGATAAATGAGACGGGGGTGGTCGTTATTTTGACGACAGCTGTTGTGGAACTCGGCGGAGCTACCGATTTGATCGAAAAACAGATTGTTTCGAGGATGATGATTTTCGAGAACTCCTGTCCGCTCCGCGTCGTGACTATATACTATTGTCGTATATTCGAAGCGGTGCTGAGACCGATGATCGTGGGGGTTCCTCGGAATAAGACGCTATCTCGAGTGAGCCAACTAACCCACTTGTCTCCGTGGCGAGAGATCGGTGGCGACCTCGGAGACAACGGAACGAACGCACCCCCATGGGCAGAACCAACCGAACCGTTGCTTATCGATAAGCAGGATCGGCCGAGGACACATATAGTTACGAAAGGCTCGGATCTTGTCTATGTTAGAGAGACGTCGTTAATGAATTGAACGAACCGAACGCCCTGGAAACGAAAGGAGAAGCGAGAGCTGGACACACATGGCACGGCGAAACGCGAGAAGAAGAACGGAGGGAAGGAGAGCTTGTTAAACGGCCCACTAACAAATGCTGCGCGGGACTCGAATGCGAAACAAAACGAAATCGACCAAACACAAAAGGAACACATCGAAATAGAAAGAAAAAGAGATCGAAAGAATGACAATCGAAACGAAGGGTCCGAGCATTTGTAGTTAGCATAACAAAGAAACGTCGAATGGAAGAGCTCAAAATCGTCGCGTGCTCGACAAAAACCTCTCGCCACTTTGTAATCATTGTATGAGAAAAATCTGACGAGAAGTTGGTTTTGTTCCTTCGTTCTTACATAAAAATGTTGATTTAATTTTGGACGAAGTTATTATTGTTTGGTCTCCCGTGCTGAAAACGGTACTTAAATTCACTTATTGAGCCAAATTCAGGCATAGAATTTTTCGAATCTTCCGAGTGCAATTCGACACTTGCACACTGATTAAAAATCGACAGAACTTTCAGTGAACTACAGCGACTTCCCGGCATACATTCGTATTAAACTCAACACATTCTGCTAGAAAATATTATAATTTTCGCTATCGCAGATATTACCCGAATATCGCGTAATTTTTGCTAAAATATAAGTTGGTAGAAAATATAGTAATCGGTGGCCCTGCGATTGTGAACGGTTTCGAGCTTACACCGGGACATTTCAAACTTTTTTTTATATACACATACAGAAAGAAATTTGATCAACGAAATTCTCAGTTTTTATCCATGAATTCTCAGTATATTAATTGAACCTCATTTTATGCAGGTAAAAATTTAATACCTAAAGTTGTACAAGCAGCCACATACGCAAAATGTTGTCAAACCGCCTTTTGTAAAAAAATTACCATATGAGTTGGATAAAAATTATTATGGCCCCTGCGAAAATTTCACATATCGCTCGTCGTGGAGCTGTTGTACCATGTCGTCCGGTCGAAATATCCCATATGACTTGGTAGTTCTTTCAAGATCCTTCTCTCAGTGTAGATTCAAGATATTTTTTAAGGCCACATATCCTGTTTCCCCGCTTGCGAAACTGCGGCCATGTCACCGGTAATTCCTCTATGAGACGTCGCATTATAATTAGACGTGATTGGAGGATCATGTCGCGGCGTCTCGAGCCGGGTATCCGTGTAATCGTCTTACATGTCGTACGATACCGACTCAGGTGCCACTTTCGTCGAAGATTCAGCTGCCGCGGAGCCGAACGTTCGCCCTCTCCCTTAGCCTCTTTTCGTCTTTCGCTCAGCTCGCAGCTTGTATCGCACACAGCAACGGTCGCCCAGACTCGTCGAATACACGAATGGAGAATCTAAGGACTACCGGGTAGAACGAATGCACACACCGCAACTCGCCCATGGGCTCTCCCGATCGTTCTTCCCCGCGGGAATGATCCCTTACACCTGCTTTACAAGGCACCCACCTTACACGCGCTCCTACCTCTCTATCTCCCTTCAGCTCCGCGTCTTCGTTCTCTTCGACTTCTTATCTCACTCTAACTTTTGCTAAACGTTCGTGGAAGTCGGCGAATAGTCCGGGACTCGATTCCGTACCCTCGTTGAATATGCATCGAAACGCAGTCCGCGGCTCTCCCTCTCTCTCTCTCTACCGCTGACTCGAAATTCGTTCCTACTGGATTACTATTGGGAGCCGCTGGAATATTTTTCGAGGGAACCTCGCATAGTCGCGCTATCTCGCTGATGTTGTAAGGACGATCGCGTCAGCTTATTTTTGCAGGACTGAGAACGCTCCCTACACCGCATGATTCGTTTTTTTTTTGTGGATTGAGAAAAACAAGGATAAAAATATAAATAAATGAAAAGTTTGGAAATTAAATGTATAGATTTTAAAAATTTGAATTTTAAAGTATTAATTATGAAAACCAATGTTTATGTCGGACCTAATATATTGCGATTTGGGCAATCGCCACATTCGTTCCTGATTTTTCTTTTTCAAAAATCGGGAAAAGATGCAGCGAGTGCAAAAATGCTTGTCGCGATCCATTAGGGACGACGTAAACATTACTTTTTACGATTAATACTCTAAAATTCAATTCTTTACATTTATAAATTTATTTTTCAAACTTGTCATTTATTTATATATTTTTCTATATTTTTTTATTGCATCAGTAAAAAAATACGTCGAAAAACCGGTGTTTATGTAATCGCCCCTCGCAACGTAAAATTCAGCGATGCATTGTTTTTAATATTTTTTCTGCTTCTTCTCGGAGGTCCGCGTCGAGACTAATTACGTGGGTAATCGGCCGTTTCACCTAAGCGTTTTACAACACGGTAGAATTAGTGAGTTCCCGTATCGTACTGTAAATTCATTTGTTACATTATATTGCCCGCGTTTTGTCGGCATTGCCGCGGGTCATGACTTTTTATCCTGCACACAAACTGCGCAAGAACGTCGGTAGCTATGCAATAAGCCCTGTATGTATATAACGTTTTGCTGTTGGTGAGTCTCCTCGAGGATGAGAGAGAGAGAGACGGATACGAGCGGCACGTACGATCGTCCACAAAACCAAGTGAATTACACCTGCGCAGCTGCCCGCACGGGCAGGTGAATCTTGGCTCACCTGATCCGATGCGAACGGTCGTCCAGCTCGCGCGCACAGCACACCGGCGCAATCTTTAGCTGCCGCCTCTCTGTGCTCGTTCTCGGGTGCCTCCGAACGTTGGACGGCTATAACCCTACGACGAGTCGGCAACGAACCGTGGCGCAACGCCCGAGAGCGCGATCTCCGCGCAGGACGCAGGGGAAAAGTGTCTTCCGCGAGGGTGCAACACGCGGCTCACCGCGGGCAGGTGATATCAATCGTACGAATTATATGGGCACGCGCGATCGAGCCCAGACTCACCGTCGAGCCACATTCCCTCGGTGTTTTTTTTTTTTTTTTTTTTTTTTTTTTCAACGACCTCGTGAGAATATAAAATACAACAATGTAATCTAAAAAAGAGCGTTCGGTGATTAGCAGCGGATTAGGATGTGTGCGTTTTGAAGAATGTAATTTGTTTACTTACTGCTCAGATATTGATTTTTTGGCAGTTCGGGAAAGCTGCAGCGTTTTGTTGAAATTTAATTTTCTGATCGGTTCTTCTTTTTATTTGTTTTTATATCTTTTATCTTTTATTTAGCTGCTTGGACATCAATTTTTTAGCGGTTTGGGAAAGCCGCAGCGTTTTGTTGAAATTTAATTATCAGATAATTTTTTTTTGCTTCGCGGAAACTTTGTTGTGGTGAAAAAAAAAATGTCGAGATTTTTTATTTGTCTTTACATTTATTCATTTAATTTGCACGTCCATCCCGTCGGGTATTCTACATTAACCTAGCCGATTTAGGACACTGGTGATGAACACGAGAACTGCGACGGCACGTAAGTCAATTACGTGCGGTGGTCCATATTAGCCACTCGCACACCATTTAAAATAATTATCTTCCCAACTACCGTTGAAGGGTTCAACGATTAAATCCATTAGTTCAAACTTTCATCGGCAGGTAGGTAAAAAAAATTGTATACAATTCCTTGATTGTTCGCATCGCAGCGAAAGATCGAAAGGCAGTGAAACAAAAGCCTATCGTTCTTCGACAAAAAAAAAAAAAAAAAAAAAAAAAAATTAAACAACACAACAGCTTATCGCGTTAACGGGTCCGAGTCCTCTCGCTCTCTCCCCTCGATTCTGAACTAAAAAAGTGTGATCGATCTAATGGTCGTTGCCGGGGCGAGTGTGAGCCCGAGTCGTTCGTCCGGCTAACCGAGTTTCGCGTGTATAAATCCGCGGGTACACGGAATAAGGACGACGACGAGTATACACGTAGAGCTGTTAGCTTCGGCGACGGTGCTCGAGAGATTGAGAGAGAGCAAGAGAGCCAGCGCCGTTGATATTGCCGCTGGTTTGGCGCGCGGGGCAATCTTTGTAATTATAGACTGGGACCGCGTATCCCATTAGGTACCTCTCTACTTCGTTCGAGCGATTACGAGAGAGCCACTGGCTGCCCGCTGCAAACGCGAGCAACTATATACGGTATATCGAGCAGCGCGAGGGATAGAGAGAGTTATTCGGGTGTGGGGATAACCGATCGACCGTCAGAAATCAAAAGAAGAAAAAAAAACACACACACACACACACACACACAAATAATGAGGTAAAGTAAGAAGCAGTAAAAAACCTGACCAGCGCAAACGGGAGAGTCGCGAATTCCTCGAGTACACGAGCAATTACTCTCGATGAATTGTTGGTCCAAAGTGCGATATTATCCGTCGGGCAATCGCCGTCACATTAACTGCGTGGGCCTTGTGCAAACCTGTTGGTTGCTTCTCGTTCGTTGTTTCCTCCACCTCCGTCACCTCCTCCTCCGCATCGGCCCGACATCATGCACACCTAATCAACTCTTAGTCATGCAAATTGCTGACGCGTGATTCGTTTGTTACACTACACCTCGACCTCGGCCTTGCTTGGCCTTGACCGCGAAACGGCCACTTCCTATTTTCCCCTTTCGAGACACGTTTCGCGTGTGATTTCTCCCACTGTTAAGCGGATTTATTTTTGAGGTAGGCGATGTCGTTACTGCTTGACCCAGTTAGGGACAACTTGTTGGCGACTTTGAGGAACGACTGATTGGGTAAAATTGGGAAGATAAGCGGACGAGTCGTATTTGTAAGTGTAGCAAAATTGGGCTCTTTTCGAAGCTGACGAGTGAGTGTCGATCGGTTTTAGGCATTATCGGATCGCAGTTACGATCAATCAGACTTGGAGGAATTTTTTTGATTTTTTTTTTTTAATTTTTATTATAGAGAAAAGTACGCTGGAAATGGGATCGGAGCGTCCGAAATAGGGACGTGTGCCGCTGTTATCTCAAGCATGCTCCTGGCATTCGGATCTAGTGCACGTAATCGCGCCTCGTAATAACATAATCATTGTGGAATCAGTTGATCGTTTCAGCTCGTAATCCGCCGCCCCTCGGTGCATTATATTCTTAATTTTACTGCCTCTCATTCCCGTCCCCTCCGACTCTCTCGTTCGTTCTTCTCCATCCTCTCCTTTCTTCCTCGAGAAGAGGCTCCCGACCGGAAGTAGGTTGTAAATTCCCTCTAACCCAGCCTCGCCGCCGGGGCCGGTTAACCAACCAGTCGGCGAGTGCTCGAGTCCGCCGGTTTATCGCTCGTACACCTATAAGTTTCTCGCGAAAGTCGGAGAGGCGAGGA
The DNA here is from genome assembly GCA_917499995.1 of Ichneumon xanthorius. NCBI lineage: Eukaryota > Metazoa > Arthropoda > Insecta > Hymenoptera > Ichneumonidae > Ichneumon > Ichneumon xanthorius. The sequence goes on along the minus strand of OU824205.1, from coordinate 8,221,263 downwards.
GGATGAGAGGCGTCGGAGCTCATAGACAAGAGCGAATTGCCAGCAGGAAGCCAGCACGGAAGACCGGGGCTACTTGAATCATTCGACTCTGCAGCGTTGCGGACTCGCGACGCGAGATATGCGATTAGCCAGAGGGCTCGTAATTTTTTTGTAGGTGGATAAAGACCATCTCTCGACACGTGCCAAGGGGAAAAATGATTCACTGCAGAAGAACGGGAACGAAAATAAAAACGTAAAATTACAAAATGCCTCGTATACACCTCATGGTAATGACAATGAACCCGAGCCATGGCAATGAACCCGATTGGCTTCGGGTCTCCCAATTTTTTTTACAGACCCACGAACATCGTCTCTCAACGTCTGCCAAGTACCGAATTGATTCACCGTAGGAAACCGGAAATAAAAATTGTAACGAGGTGTTACAAAATTCCTCGAAAATACCCCGTGGTCCCACCTAGCTACCGGCGTGTACTTGGGCTTCCAGCAATGAACCCTATTGCCTTCGGGTCTCCCAATTTTTTCACAGACCCGCGAACATCGTCTCTCAACGTCTGCCAAGTACCGAATTGATTCACCGTAGGAAACCGGAAATAAAAATTGTAACGAGGTGTTACAAAATTCCTCGAAAATACCCCGTGGTCCCACCTAGCTACCGCCGTGTACTTGGGCTTCCAGCAATGAATCCTATTGGCTTCGGGACCCCCAATTTTTTTTACAGACCCACGAACATCGTCTCTCAACGTCTGCCAAATACCGAATTGATTCACCGTACGAAACCGGAAATAAAAATTGAATCGTGTTAGAAAGTGCGTCGAATAACCCCGGTCACACCCGCCTATCGTCGTTCGCACCTACACTCCGACGCTACCTGTGCCCCGAGTACCGCGGAGCATCTACCCGAGCTCGAAGGCGAAGCTACACCGGATTGCATGGAACGAGACGATCCTTTTTCCGTTGCGCAGGAAGCTGTCACGATGCCTCGGTGCGTGCAGACGCTCGCTGAAACTCTCCTTGCATTTCTGCCGCTTCTGCATTTGCCGTTGCTGAAGAGCAGCTAGCGATTTTCAACCTCTCTCACACCACCGCTGTACAGCAGCTATGAAACTCTTGAGAGTTGTGGAGTTCGGAACTGCGGGTAGTACAAGCCTAGCTCATATGCATGCCTCGGGTTGCGGATACGCCCAACGCACGTCTCCGCTAATCTAATTTACTTCGGGCCAGATAAAGGGCTCGTTCACCGTGACCGGTACACGAGTTCTCCGTGAGCTCTCGGCTCTAATACCATTCCAGACACGGCGAACAACAATATGCAACGCTGGTGTGTAAGTGCGGACGCGTATGGTATGTACATACGGTATGGGAAATACCCGCTGGATACATCGGGATCGAGCCCCTAGGCCGTGGTTTCTTCAAAACGGAAACGACACCCTCTCGCCTCTCCCAGTTAGCCGGACGCCTCTTTGAACGTCTGTTGACGGGCTACGGTGAACATTTTTCATTTTTAAATGAGAGGTGAAATAATAATGCATGTGTTCGCAGGACGTGCTTCCTTGCTTTTTCGATTGATTTGAGTTGTTTTCGCCGCGGCCCAACACGTCCCGCCGAAAAATGAGATTTTCAATCCAAACTTGACGTATTTCCGGTGGAAAAAATGAGATTTTCAAACCGAAAGTGACGTGTTACCGATCGAAAAACGAGATTTTCAAACAGGACGTGACGTATTTCCGGTATGACGTCACTTCCGGTAGAAAAATATGATTTCCAAACCGGAAGTGACGTATTTCCGGTGTGACGTCACTTCCGGTAGAAAAATATGATTTCCAAACCGGAAGTGACGTGTTTCCGGTCGAAAAATGAGATTTCCAAAAAGAAGTGACGTATTTCCTGTATGACGTTACTTCCGGTCGAAAAATATGATTTCCAACCCGGAAGTGACGTGTTTCCGGTCAAAAAATTACATTTTCAAAAAGACGTGACGCATTTCCTGTATGACGTCATTTCCGGTCGAAAAATATGATTTCGAAACCGGAAGTGACGTGTTTCCGGTCAAAAAATGACATTTTCAAAAAGACCTGACGTATTTCCTGTATGACGTCATTTCCGATCGAAAAATGAGATTTCGAAACTGGCAGTGACGTATTTCCGGTATATCTCCGAAAATCTAAACGTCCGGTTTCTAAATTTCATAATCCATAGCGACGAGGCGAAGCACCCGAGCCGCAACAACCTGCTATTCGTATATAATTCGATGTGGTCCTGGAACAAGGCAGGTGCTGCGAGAGCCTCGTAACGCCCAGGGACGCCCCGGCGGCTGCAGGACACATAAGAAAACCGTCGAATCGCAATTTTATGGACGATCACGAGGCACAAGGTCCGATTCCTCTTCCGATTATATACGGCTAGGCAACCGCGCGAGGACAGCGTGGAGGATTTAGGAATTTATACTCGCAAACTGGTCAGCTGCGGGCGCATCCGAACGTGCGGTCGCATTAAAGATCAATCGAGAGGAAACGGAGTTACGAGAGATGGTAAGAGTGCCACTCTTACCTTCTCCATGATTATCGAACCACCGATCGTTTGTGGTCGGTACAGACATTTTTAAAAGTCTTCGCACTATAACGGCTGCAAATTTTGAGGCGGGATGTCCTCATTCTTTTTCATTGCTCTCTTTATGACGGACCGTGTTGGTGAATTTTATTGTTTTCTTATAGAGGAAAATCCTCGTGGTGCGATGGAAACTAATGATGACTCTGAACATATCTGCATGAGACTAAATTTCATCAAGTTATAATGGTCGTGACGGTCGTCGCATTGCACAAACTTCGCTCGGGGAAGTTCACTTAAAGAATAAAATTCTACAAGTGGACCATTTTTTTTTCTTCCTAAAACAGTGCGTTGACAGAGACTTGCCAAAGATGAAATTTGATGTCATGTAGATATCTTCGGAGTCACAACTAATGAGTACATATACTGAGAAAAGAAAAATTGTCGGATTAACCAAAAGTCGCCCATACGTTTAAAGTTCCTGTTTGGTTGGTACAACGAAAACATTGTTTTGTTTAACGATTATTCGCTTCAGTCGATTCAAAACATTCCGATGCAAACACAATTTGTTTCTTCTACCAACCAAATAAGGCTTTCGAACGTAACGCCTTGGTTAATCCAACCATCTATTTTTTCTTAATGTATGTGTCTGAAGTTCTGGCCCGATAACGTGATCAATTTACATGAAGTAAAGCCTCACAGGTATTTCACAAAAAATCTCGCAAACTCTGCATTCTCGCCTGATTCTTCGCCGAAGGCACTACGAAAAAAGTGACCGCTCTGCTTCCCTCCCGAATTTGGCCCCGATAGATCAAGTTCTTCTCGAGATAAGGTGGATGTCCCAATCATCGCGACCAGTTCGATTTTTTTTTATCCCAAATGCAGTTTTTCCAATATTCAGAATACTTCGGCCCTGTGGCATTGAATGCTTGGATTTTGTTTTTTCACAAACAATCCCTTCCTCCACGAGATCAAAATTGCTAATATGGCTGACCGGCGACCGTTTACCCAGCCGCATCGCAGAATGCATCAAGTTCTTCTCGAGATGAGGTGGATGTCCCAATCATCGCCACCAGTTCGATTTTTTTAATCCCAAATGCAGTTTTCCCAATATTCAGAATACTTCGGCCCTGTGGCATTGAACTCTTGGATTTTGTTTTTTCACAAACAATCCCTTCCTCTACGAGATCAAAATTGCTAATATGGCTGACCGGCGACCGTTTACCCAGCCGCATCGCAGAATGCATCAAGTTCTTCTCGAGATGAGGTGGATGTCCCAATCATCGCCACCAGTTCGATTTTTTTAATCCCAAATGCAGTTTTCCCAATATTCAGAATACTTCGGCCCTGTGGCATTGAACTCTTGGATTTTGTTTTTTCACAAACAATCCCTTCCTCTACGAGATCAAAATTGCTAATATGGCTGACCGGCGACCGTTTACCCAGCCGCATCGCAGAGTGCATCAAGTTCTTCTCGAGATGAGGTGGATGTCGCAATCATCGCCACCAGTTCGATTTTTTAAATCCCAAATGCAGTTTTCCCAATATTCAGAATACTTCGGCCCTGTGGCATTGAACTCTTGGATTTTGTTTTTTCACAAACAATCCCTTCCTCCACGAGATCAAAATTGCTAATAACCATCTTTGTACGCCCGGCTGACCGGCGACCGTTTACCGAGCCGCATCGCGGAATACATGTCCGAGTAGTCAGCCCGTTGGACATGACTCGAAGTGGACAAGGAGTACACGATGCCGTCCCGAGTGTCGAGCGCACACCTTTCACTCGAGCTCTTCGCTTACCGCTGGCTGTGTATCAGCATGCCCGACGTTCCGGCTGCTATCCGTTTTGCGCCTGCATAAATAAACAAATTAAATGTCCATAACGGGAGCGAAGTAGTCGCTCGTCGTCGGGGACCGAGCGAGACACGTACAAGACTCTCCCCTGTCTCGTTCGAGCGTCCGGCATGAGGAACGGAAGAAGCCGCGGAGTCGAGAGACGATGAAGAAACGAAAAAAAAGGGAAAAAGAAAAAGATTGAAAGAAGGAACCCTAGTAGCGAAAGAGGACGGTCGGTAGAGGAGGTTGAGGTATCCACGTATTACCTGAGTATGGAAGCGAGGACGCAGGTGGATCTCTCTTCTCTCCGCCGCTCACTCAAACGACTGATTAGGTAATAAATGCGTGCGGTCTACCGGTGTATGCACACACTTGGGGATGCCGGGGGTGAATTGTTCCGTGGCAGGTGAAATCTCCTCCGGCTCGCGAGTTCCTCGAACCTGCGTCACGACGGCCCCGCATAGAGGCCTAAAGGTCAGCCGACGATCCCGAGGAAGAAGTCAAGTTGAGGCCTTAATGATCATTGATAAAGTTTCTACACCGCTCCAGCGAGCAGGCGACTGTGTTGGTTGTGCGGCGCGTGCGGTGATCACCTCGTTTCCGGCGTGCCCCAACAAGAGCAGCGGGCAAACATTCGGTGACAAGTTAATAGAACGATAGATGCCTTTTTCCCTATTCACTTCGACCAACGTTGGCACCTGGACGCTCTGGGCTGTTTGCCTCTGGAGGTTAATTTCAAATGGTGACGGAATGGATCGTTCATTCGATAAACACTTTTTCACCACACACTTCCACAATTTTTATTCTTTTCCTGTGAATTTTACAATTTTTATAATTTTATTGACATTTTATTTTTCTTTATTCTTTATTCTCTTATTCAAGTTAACCCTTTATAAGTCACACCTCTGTCCACAATCTCAGACGCTACCGTAGCACTCCGCGTTCGTTAGTCCCGTTTCGGTACGATTTCGGACGATGGGACTTATGAAGGGTTAAAAGTACGGTTCATTGACAACAGAAAATTGGTGTGATTACTGTCCGAAGGTCGCCTTCATCGCAGCAGGATTGTTTCGTCCACACCCCCAAAAATAATTTATTTGACGGCCACCGTTTATTTGATTTAAGTAAAATATTTACTTAATTTAAATAAATATTTATTGAAATCAATTAAATATTTTAATGAAACGAAATTCAACTAAATATTTTACTTAAACCAAATAAACGGTGGCCATCAAATACATTTTTTTTCTGGGTGCAGCAATGAAACCAACAACGGAATTGGCCATTTGACGGACGCCCAGCAAATAAATATTTATTTGGTTTAAATACATATTTATTTAATTTAGATACATATTTATTTGATCTAAGTAAATATTGATTTAAACAAAATAAATATTTATTTGCGGGTGTCCGTGAAATAAATAATTTGTCTAGGTGCGTCGCACGGCCGTAATCAGCATGGAAAGCCGGCAGCGGAGTCTCGAGTGAAAACGGAAGTCTCCAATGGAATCTTATCTTATCTCTCCTCCGGATAAAACTTCCTTGACGACGACGACGACGACAAGGCGAGGAAACACCTTCATCGTCGGTAGCGTGCGCCGCCGCGCTGACAGGCAGCGACGATAGGAATGCGCGCGTTGTGTCTCCGAAGTCGACACGGTAAGAGCCAACTTTGCGCCACACGTCGTCGAAGCTCATCGTCGTTTCGCGATGTATATAGAGCGTCTATTTAACTCCGCCATCTCAATTAACGCGCTCGCGACACGCTACAATTATATCGCTCCTGCTTTTTTTTTCGTCCTTTCTTTCTTTTCCGTCTTTTTCGCCCGTGCTCTTTTGGCGAACTTCCGCCCATGTCGCTTTATTCCACCGCCGATGCGCGGTGTCTGCCGGTCGTGTGCATGTCTCAGCTGTTGCCGAATGCGATCCCATTCGAGGACAGTGAGCGCATTGTGCGGTGAAAAATTTCCTCGCCACGTAGCCGCGACTCGGCCAAAGAAGAGGAATGAGTGGAAAAAGTCGAACGACGACGACGAGACTCGGAGTTATACATCTCCGTGGAAGTAGCGCGGAAAGAAGCCGAGGAAGAAGAACCATAAAGAAAGCGCAAGGAGAGTGAAAGGCGAGAGGAAGACGAGTGATGCTCTCGTGATTTCTCGCACGCGCAATGTAGCCCAGGGAAGAGCCAAAAAAAAAAATGAAAAATCCACCGACAAGTTTGGAAGATTAAAAAAGAGGGAGGAAGAAAAATGGGAGGAAGAAGAGGAGCGAGACTTTAAATCATACTTAGCGCTCCGGCATCGTATACTTAGAGTCCACGGCTCGCGCGAGCCGGCCATCTTCTCTCTCTCCCGTTAATAGCAGCTTTTTATCGCAGCTCGCTCCGATGTCCCTCGCTCGGCTCATCCCGTTCTCGTACATACGTGCAACTCCCGAAGAGCTCGAGGCAGAGACACGAGCTCACACACACACGCGCGCTCGGCCTCTTCGGGCACTCCGAGCTATCCCGAGACGCGTGCCCGATTCGTGGGACACGCAAGGACCTTTATCTATATAGGGGAGAGCGGGGCAAAATGGGGCAACGGGGCAAAACGGGGTTTTTGGGCAAAACTAAATTTTCCAATCATTTTTGGATCGGACAAGGTGGCAAAAGTGGGCGGAAAAGCCTGATGTATCCGATAGGGCGAATTCGGGCATCCAAAAATTATTGGAAAATGACGTTTTACCCAAAAACCCCGTTTTGCCCCGTTGCCCCATTTTGCCCCGCTCTACCCTACTGTAGGTAGCCCTGCTATCCTTCGGGAGGAGGAAGAGGAAGAGGCGAACGAAGACCCGCACGAGAATGAATATGCCGCGGCTGGACAGGTGCGAGTGTCCGTCATGCGCCTGCTGGCCCCGACGTCCAGCTATCGGACAACTACGGTGTTTGTCCTAACAAATGGATTCGGCCGAAAGATACCGAAGGATTCTCGTTACCGATTGTAGCTTCTTCGTATCATTTTGGGCACTCCACGCTATCGAGGGGCATTAAATGATTATTATTGAAATTGGCTCGGACGAAGCTCATTTATGAATTCAATTAATACGGCTGTCTGCTGTGTGCAGGGAATTAGTGCCAAGGTAAAGGGGGGAGGTGGATTGGAAACAAAGTGGACCGTAAAGAAAGGTTTGGAGACTTGTGCAACGTTAATTGCTCACCAAGGCCCACATTTTCTCTTTATTCGAAAATTTAGGAAGTATCTTTTTCAATAAAAATTGCGTTGCCTTTTTTTATGTATAATAACGGTTTATATGTTTGTAACAAATTATGTCTCTGGAATAATAAAAATACACTTCAACGAACTTCTATGATTTTTGGAGAATTACATATGGATTAAATATTGAAATATGTGTATTCAACCTGTTCACGCTATTATTGGCAAGAAAAGGGGAGAAACTGATGAATAAGAAAACGGTACTGTGGAAGGCATTAAATGATTATTATTAAAATTGGCTCGGACGAAACTCATTTCTGAATTCAATTATTACGGCTGTCTGCCGTTTACAGGGAATTAGTGCCAAGGTGAAGGGAGAGGAGTGGTCGATTGGAAACAAAGTATACCCCATAAAAAGAAAAGGTTTGGACACTTGACTAACATCAATTTCCCACCAAAGCTCACATTTTCTCTTTATCCGAAAATTAAGGAAATATAAAAACAATAAATTGCGTTACCTTTTTGTGTGTAACAACGGTTCATATGTTTATAAAAAATTATGTCTCTGTTATAAAAAAACAAAAACCACTTGAACAACTATCCATGATTATTTCGAGAAGAACTTTTTTTTACCACTCATGTGTATTCAGCCTGTTCACCCTATTATTGGCAAGGAAAACGGAAGACACGGATGAACAAGAAAACGGTACTGTAGAAGGAGATAAATGGGCGCACATCTGCCCCAAAAATCTGAGAAGTGCAGCAGTTCTTCCTCTTCCACCGCTCGACTCGTAGTCTAACGTCGAAATTATATCCTGGCCCATCGTAATTTTCGATGCCGTTCACCCAATTTTTTTCTGTCCCGTTCATTTAAAACCGGGGCACTCGCGAGCTCTCCGCGCGAGGAGGCCCGGTGCTCCTCGTGTTTCTCGCGTGCGTTCATCCTCGTCCCGGGCGTGCATCAGCACCAGCCACGCGTCCGGTCGGCTACCATATATCGGCAGGTGCTCCGTGCCTCTTTTCTCGCTTTCGTCGTCTCTTCGTTCCTTTTCGTCGTCATCGTTTGCGCTGCACCGTTGGAATTGAACATCGCCACAATCCTGTCTCCCAGCGGCTCGCACGGCGTGCCTCCTCATACACACCGGACTTTACACCTTGACACCTTGCGACGTTGTCCGGTACTTTAAGAGTCCATGAAAAAAAAAGAAAAAAATGAATAAGAAAGACGGATACTCCGACATAAAAATTGGGACAACCCGTGAAAAAGTATCTCTTGCAGCTGATGGAACTGCAACTCGCTAAAAAAAACTGATCAGCTCTGTATTTATGGAAAAGCGCGATAAAATTAACCAACATAACCAATGACACTTTGCGATATTGTCCGGCACATTGAGAGTCCATGAAAAAAATAAGAAAAAAAATGGAAAAGATAGACGGATACTCCGACATAAAAATTGGGACAACCCGTGAAAAAGTATCTCTTGCAGCTGATGGAACTGCAACTCGCTAAAAAAAACTGATCAGCTCTGTATTTATGGAAAAGCGCGATAAAATTAACCAACATAAACAATGACACCTTGCGACGTTGTCCGGCACATTGAGAGTCCATGAAAAAAATAAGAAAAAAAATGGAAAAGATAGACGGATACTCCGACATAAAAATTGGGACAACCTGTGAAAAAGCATCTCTTGCAGCTGATGGAACTGCAACTCGCTAAAAAAACTGATCAGCTCTGTATTTATGGAAAAGCGCGATAAAATTAACCAACATAAACAATGACACCTTGCGACGTTGTCCGGCACATTGAGAGTCCATGAAAAAAATAAGAAAAAAAAATGAACAAGATAGACGGATACTCCGACACAAAAATTGGGACAACCTGTGAAAAAGCATTTCTTGCAACTGATGGAACCTTAACTCGCTGAAAAAGCAGATCAGCTCTGTATTTATGGAAAAGTGCGACAAAATGAACCAACATAAACAATGACACCTTGCGACGTTGTCCGGCACGGTGAGAGTCCATGAAAAAAAATAAAGAAATGAAAGAAAGACGGATACTCCGACGTAAAAATTGGGACAACCTGTGAAAAAGCATTTCTTGCAACTGATGGAACTGCAACTCTAAAAAAAAAACTGATCACCTCTGTGTTTATGGAAAAGCGCGACAAAATGAACCAACATAAACAATTTCTTGGAAAGGCCATTGCGGGTCGAAGGACACGACTTAAAAAAAGGACTCACGACATCTCTAAAAAAAAAAAGAAGTCGTTTCGAGTTAAAACGAGTATTCGCCTCATCTCATATATGGAGGCGATTCGTCTTAAGAGATGACTCTTCTCGTCTCAAAGGCAAGGCATGGAAGCGAGGGAACATGGATGTCCCTCGGGCGGGTACAGTGGCTCAGTTTGCTCTGGGTCCCACTTTACCCACTCTCCCCCGTTCGAAAAGAACACATATTCGGAGGCTTCTGGCGGACAAGATATATACGCGGCAGCAATCACGTACTCCGGCAACGACTCCCCGTCGATTCTTCAACGAATAAATAACGCCTCCACTATCGTTACTCAAGTGCCGGCTCCTTTTTTCAGTGAGAATTCTGCTTTACTACAGTACCGGCATTATATCGGCGAACGCGCCGGACAGCGGAATGAGGGTGGGACGGACTTGCGGATCGCTCACGCGCTGTCCGAGCACAAACCCGCCGCAGATCGGTCGAACATACGGAACGCAACCTATATACCATATATACATACATACACACAACAGGCCTATGTCTATATGTGTTGCTTCGAGAGAATCTCGTGTCTCGGATTTAACGATTATTGCGCAGTAAATATCCACAGTCCACCTGTACTCCTCTTCGTCGAGAGCGAGAAGGGAAGCTTGAACACACGCAGTCGTGCAAAAGCACCCTCGATGTGTTCTCTCCGTTCTCCCCGCTAGGCCCACAAGGTAAGGATAAACTCTCGGGCTCGCATGAGCATCGGGCAACGATGGGATATTTTTCCTGAGTACATCCCCCTGCCCGGTAACACACACGCACGCACCGGCCGCACGTGAAAGAAGCGAACGAGCTATCGTTGCCTCGCGAGTGGGACCGTAACTGTTTCGGTTAAACTTACAGAACGCCCTATTGTCTTACAACGGCCGTAAAGGCTGCCGAATAAAATTTAGTGCCCCCGAGGGCTCGTGCGAGCTCGCGTTACTCGCGCGGCCTTCTTCTTCGTATACATGCTCGAACGATCTCGGACAGTTTCGAATATGTTAGATTAATTCGTTGTCTTGTTTATGTCTGCTGTAAGAAATTTAGTTGCTTGGAAATGAAAACTTGGTGCTCCTTCAGGCGTTCCGATTGCGAATGAATGTTTCACAGTTTTGCAGTAGGGAAGCGTGGCCGAAATACCGGTTGCTCCTCTCGTTTGAAAATCTTTTCTTTTTTACCGGAAGTGACGTCATCTAGGGAAAAAGTCACGGCCAGTTTAAAAATCTCATTTTTTGACCGGAAGTGACGTCATCTAAGGGAAACGTCACTTTCGATATGAAAATTTCCCTTTTTTACCAGAAGAGACTTCATCTAGGGAAAACGTCACGGCCAGTTTAAAAATCTCATTATTCTACCGGAAGTGACGTCATCCAAGGGAAACGTTACTTTCGATATGAAAATTTCACTTTTTTACCAGAAGTGACGTCATCTAGCGGAAATGTCACTTCCGCCGTGATTTTTTTTCGTCCTGACGTGACTTTTCCCTTAGATGACATAACTTCTGGTTTGAGAATAAAAAATTTCAACCGAAAGTGGCGCCTTCTAGAGGCAAACATCACTTCCGGTCGAAAAATGAAACTTTCCCCCTAGATGACGGCACTTGCGGACTAAAAATGGCGATTTCAAAGCGAAACTGACGTTTCCCCTAGACGACGTCACTTCCGGTCGACAAATGTGATTTTCCAACCGGAAGTGAACTCCCAAAAAAAAAAATCAAACTGTTCTCTGTGACGTTCGTTCCGATTCGATAATCCGAGATTTCCACTAGAAGTAACGTCACCAAAAAATTCAGTCCATCAATACAACCAATCCCAAAAATAAAGTAATGGCAACGATGCATGTGTGGAAAATCCTAGATATTCCCAGATAGAAAAATTTCTCATCGACGCTTCACTTTCCGACTAGGATATTAAGATTTTCCCTCGTGTGACCGACATTCGACTCTTTACTACTGTGGAATTGAGCCTCGGTCGTTCGTATTCGACGGCGGAAATCCCGTCAGGTTTCCCCTAACGGAGGACCTAATACGATTATTAAATAGATTATAGATTGGAAATCAATGTAGTCGAGATAGGGAAATCCCGTGACACGGGCGAGTGCGTCGAACGATTCGACAGGGAGAGCGTGGACACTGATCATAGATCGGCGCACCAACGTCGCTCTACTGCCCGAACATACGCGAACGCGCTTTCCGAACAATTTTCCACCCGTTGGCCGCAGCTTTCGGGGATCAATGGATCACCGGCTGCCGGCGCGGTGTGGTGATCCGCTCGGACTGCTGGATGAAATTCTATATCCTGCCGTTGTATACACTGACCGACTGGACCCTATAGCTCATTTTCCAGGGGTCGACCGAATACGCAAAAACTGGATTGCGACAGTAGGGAGGCTTCAGCTTCATCCCGAGGATCGAAGCCCTTGCAGATTTCTTCTTGGTCATAAAGCAGGATAATGTGTTTTGATGATAATTGCTGCTTCTTTACTGCCTCACGGGGATGTCCGTCGATTTCCGGCAAAAAAAAGTTATTCTCTCGGCAGTGAAAAAAGTTTTCAAAAATTCTCCACGATTACCGGATCATAACACTCTTCTCGCCATGCAATAAAAATCACCAGGCCCGAATATAAAAAATTGTCAAAAGAATTCAATTTTTCCAACTCAAGATTTTGGAGGCGTCTTCAGTCGAATTTTTGTTCCTCGCCCTTGCGGCGATAGCGACTCCGATATCTGCGAAATTTCATTGTTATCGCCCCGCAACACTTCTCTTGCAGATTTCTTCTTGGTCACAGAGCACGACAATGTGTTTTGATGATAATTGCTGCTTCTTTACAGCCTCACGGCGATGTGCGTCGACTTCTGGCAAAAAATACGTTATTCCCTCGGCAATGAAAAAAGTTTTCAAAAATTCTCCACGATTATCGGATCATAACACTCTTCTCGCCATGCAATAAAAATCACCAGGCCCGAATATAAAAAATTGTCCAAAGAATTCAATTTTTCCAACTGAAGATTTTGGAAGCGGCCTCCGTCGAATTTTTATTCCTCGCTAAGCCCTTACGGTGATAACGACTCCGATATCTGCGAAATTTCATTGTTATCGGCCCTCAACACTTCAGCCCTACAGAGAAATCATCTCGACCTCAGATAAGCCGATAGTTCGCTGGCACAAGTACAAGGATAAACTCACCGTTACCAAGAAATGCTTCGGAGTTCACGAGAGCGATGAATCTATGAAGATCAGCCGGTGTATTTTACGATTCGAAATCACGATTCCAAGAAGAGAGAAGAGGGTTACAGGGGAGGAAGCCTACCGGCGGGTATCGTAATCGGCGATAGGAGCGGTTCTACGCGCGCTATCAGGAAATCCCTGCAGCCGGCAACGAGGCGAACGAAGAGACAGAGAGAAATAGAGAGAAGGTTATACTATCCCATTCCCGCGTCGGGCACTAAATTCTCGAACGCGGCGATCGTGCGCGCCACCCCCGCGCGCATTTCTCCAGAGGCAGTTCCTGGACGTGTCGTGCCGGACAAATGCCCGGATACCAGCGGTGGAAGTAATGCGTCTTAGGCGTTCTCCCGCGCGCGAGCCTCTGGACGCGATCGTTGTTACACGCGGGGGCTGTTCTACGGGCGGCGCGTCTCGTTCCACGTTGGTTCCTCCGATTCCACGACTGCGCTGGAACGCACACACACATACAGTATCACACTGTGTGTGTGTCTCCAGCGAGCCCGGCCAAGCCTCAACGGCGGCAACTCGAGTAGGGTGCTTAATGCCCACGATGTTACGAGCAAATAGCTAGAACGGTTTACGAGGGAGGCAGTTCCAATCTCTCCCGCGTTGTTCGTCTGACTCGCCGAATCTTGGCTCGTTCGAGGTTTGCATACCATCGAAAACCATGCTCTAGGTCAGCGGAGGAAGATAAGGAAACGAAGCTTCGTTTTACTATACGAGGCTCAAAGCGATGCGAAACGAACTTAGCTGTTTTCAGCCTACGGGCGAGTTCTTAATTTCTCGGGCACCGTTTAATATCGACCGATCGCAATGTGCACATACGCGTAACCACACTCAGAAAAATAATTTATTTGACCGCCACCGTTTATTTGGGTTAAGTAAAATATTTATTTCATTTAAGTAAAATATTTATTTTATTTAAGTAAAATATTTATTTTATTTGAATAAGTATTTATTTAAATCAAATAAATATTGTACTTAAATCAAATAAATATTGTACTTAAATCAAATAAATATTGTACTTAAACCAAATAAACGGTGGCCGTAAAATAAACAAAATTTCTGGGTGCAGCCATCGTCACATCGGCTGAAGTTTTGTATGTCTCTCTCGCGTTGTTTCTCGCTGACGCGCCGAATCTTGGCTCATTCGAGTTTTGCATACCATCGAAAACGATGCTCTAGGTCGGCAGCGGAAGATAAGGAAGGAAGCTTCCTTTTACTACGAGGCTCAAACCGCTGCGAAACGGACTTAGGTGTTTTGACCCCACGACCAAGTTCTCAAATTCTCCGGTACCGTTTAAAATCCACCGATCGCAATGTGTCCATACGCGTAAACACCAACCGTATAATCGACTGAAGTTTCGTATATAGAAAAACAAAAGGAACGAGATATATGAAAAAAAAATAGAATAAAATAAGCGACGCCGAGCACCATGGGTGGCACGGTTAGCAGCCCATCCATTTTTCTGACTGCTCGTTGTTTCGCACCAGGGGTCCATGAGCTCCCTCAATCCACGGCAGCGAAGCAACCGAGGAGTCCTCAGCTTCCTTCCCGCCCGGTGCGTGTGTATCAAAGTAGTAAAAGAACGCTGCCAGTGCACAAACCTACCGAGACACAGTTTCATTCTCTCGAGAGTCTTTCCCCTCGCTCAACCCTGTCACTCATGCAAAGTCGAAATTCTTCAGTCGCCTCCTAAACCCTGCCTCGCGCTTCTTTATTTTACCCTTCCGCTAAGAAGGTCTGCGGCTCGAATTCCGAACGATCGCCTCATGCGGAAATCTGATGGACACCCCGAGTGCAGCGCCGCACCCCGCGTTCGTCGTGCGTCAACGTTCTTTTGCAAACATGACGAAAAAAAAAAAAAAAAAAATCAGATGAATGGCCTCGATGATCGGCAGTGTTTCACGAAGAGCTCAAACCGAGAACGAGTCCTCGCACGCGTCTATAGGCATTTAATTGTCCATAAAATAACGATGTTCCGCTTGTCAGTCCGCGGGACCGTTTCGTTCTGGCCGGTACAACGAAAAGAAAAATCGACGAGCCTTAAGGAGAATCGGAACGACTCATAAGAGGTCCGCTCGGCGAGTGAAATTGGAAAATTCACTTCGCAACTCCCGACGTTGCGGTCGGCGTTGATATCGCTATATTCGCAAGAAACAAATGTTTCCTCGACACGGAGAGTTATTAATGATAATATTGGTAACAGTAACAAAACTGAAGAAATAGAATGAAACCCGGAGTTTCATAAATGTATTCTTATTAACGTTTACCTCGGTCGAGTGGCACATTAGTTTCTTGAAATGCAGTGAACGCTTGTAAAACTAATTTCCCGCTTTAGCGCAGCAGTGCATTGTATCAGACTTACGTACATGTGCGATATTTCGCACAACGCTGTTCCAACTGCTGGCAACGAGGGCACGCCATTCAATCGAATTGCAACACTCCTGGATTGCGTGCCGCTAGACAAAGTCTACTTTCCCGATAACTCGCTGGCAAAGAATTCAAAGCCACGGAGCGGCGTGTCTGTAAGCTTCGAGTCCAGTTTGTGTTAATACACACGAGCCACTTGGGCCGCTGCGCCAGCGCCGATTGCCGAGGTGCGCGTTCCTCGGCGTTGGCCCGTCGAGGAACGCGCCAGTCATGCCGCCCTCATCAATCTTGTTCGATTATTCCGTGATGGGCGAAAAAGAGGCCTGGGCGAAGCGAAACAAAAGCCGAGCGAGAGTAAACCGGCCACTCTCAGGCCCGCGCGCAATCGAGAGGGACCGAAAAGGATGCGGACTGATAGATCGGCGGGAGTGAGAAAGCCGGACAGGTGAGGAGATGCCGAGGGGGTCGAAGCGAGAAAGCTTTCACGTTCGAATAAACGCATATTGTATGTTATATAGTAATACATCGATACAGAGCGCTGGAGGGAAAAGTGGACGGGGAAGAGGAAGAGGCTCGACCCTCTGTTACCAATGGTAAAACGATTTGATTTCTATTAGAAGACTCATTGTCCGCTCTTCGCGGGATACCGAGCTCTCTCATGGACACACTTCCGACCGAGTTTTACCTTCCCGTCACTGGTCGTCGTATCTCTGCACGGTAATCTCTGGATTTTAATAAAAAGCGATGAAAGTTTTTTTTTTTTTTAACAATGATCGATCGTTCGTTGCATCGATTTTTGGGTGTATTCGTCAGTCGATGATGAACCAAGTCCTCACGATTGAATGCATTCGAACGTAGTATATCGGACTGGAAGTTTTTGTGCACAAACTGGTACATTAAATTTAATGCTCAATTGCGATGAAAAATTATTATACTTGGTCAATAAAATTAAAGTTAATTATTAAAATTAAAGTACTGTTATAGTAAAATTAAAGTTGATTATTCGAAATAAAGGATTTTCAATGTTGTTATTACGCTGAACATTAATTTTTTTCCACAATTGTACGTGAAATTTAATATGCCAGCTGTCGCGTTAAAACTTTCAGTTCAGTACATTAAATTCCATACGAATTATTTTCTTTACAGTGCATGTTATAATTCTTATACAGCCCTTGATAGTTTAGTGCTAGGACTAGCAACTAGGGGATATTCGAAGAAAAACGTAGCCCGTATATACTGAAAAATATTTTTAGATCATACACCTTGCGAAAGACCTCCGTTTCGTTGATAAAAAATAAGATCAATAGATTCCGTATCGATCTAAAGATCAATCGATTCTATATTTTTTTTTCAAAATCAATGACCGCCCGCTGTCCAGTAACCCCTGGAGAAATTCAAAGAAGAAGGTCTCCCGTATCCTCTGAAAAATATGTCTAGGTCGCACACCTTGTACGAGACCTTACATCGACGCGACGATGAAGACATGGGTACCAATTATGATCTACGATAAAGAAGAGAAGATCTCATCGCTCCTTCGCACTTTCCCTCGCACTCTCGCGATCGGAGTCACGCATCCGAGGTCCCGAGTGACGAACCGGAGAGCATGAAGTTCCAGAGGCTGCGGAGATCAAAGTTTGCCATACACCTGTGGCCGAACAACAAGGGCTCCACGCTAGCTCGCGAGGAGAGATCGAGAGAAGCGTCGTTAGCTCCGAGGCGGTTCCCCGTCATGGCCGGGCACGACGTTAATACGTTTTTCGTTTGGCGTCTTAATAAACAATATTTACCGAGTGCAGGTGCCCTTTCGCGATCACGAGAGCAAAATCCCGCCCATATATTCTCGTCTTATTCTCATCTCTTTCGGGACCCACACAAGGCGCGCGAGGGCATGCTTGCGTTTAGTAGACGCACACTTGACGGGCCGATCGGCGAAACGAGCGGAGAGGAACAACGACGAGGGACGCTTGAGGAGGCAGAGATGAGTGAAGTAGATGGGAATGAGAAGACGAGCGAGGAGAGAAGAACTGGAGGGGAAAGGATAGAGACGAGAGGAATGAGAGTCGAAAAAAAGGCCCGCGAGGGCGTTGACGGGAGGTGGACCATCGCAAACACTCCCCGATCCATGCGGCGGCCGCGGCGGCGGCAACGAGAGACGGTCCCGCGAGTACCGGAGAGCCCAAAGAGAGCCGGTGCTCGCTCGTGGATAATTTATGTCGCGGCTTTATGAGAGTCTAACTAGCGGGTAGCACAAGGCACGGAACTTTTCTCTCGCCGGTAACAGCAACGACGTGTACGTCGACGCTCGTTTGCCATCTCGTTCCCAACGACGCCTACGCTGCGGTTGCTCCTTACCTTCCTCGGGAACGGCAACGTCTTCATACACTCTGCCGGGCTCCGCGGCTGCTGATATGCGCGGCAACAGCTGACGCGAGTCTCCCGCTTCGGGTTTTGTGCAAGTATCTGACGAGGGTCATCTTCGGATTACGAACAAACAAAAATTTATAGTGGATTTTTGCTCTTTTTTTTAATGGGGTTCGCCATTGAAAAGGAGAGAGAAAATTTAATCACGATAATGGGCAACTGCGATCATCCGGGTCTGTGGAGTTTCGAACGCAGAGATAATCGCGCGACGCCCAGTTGCGAAAAGAAAAAGTTCTGTTCCATTAAAATTAATTTCTTTAAATTTTATAGAATTTATTTACATACTGGCCTACTTCGCGGTACATTTTTTTTTTAACTGAGCGTACTTTTTAGCAAAAAAAAGAAACATTTTAGAATAAAAATGAAAATAAACTGTGATCTTCTGTAAACAAGTGATTTTTGTCGATTACACAAATCGTACACGCCGAATTTCTTCAAATTTTCCATACGCGTTCATATTTCTATCGTCGCGTAAAAACAACTGCGGTTGGTCACGTTGAATGTAACATCCACCAGGAAATTTATGCTCGCGTTTCAGCGACTCGGATCGTCCTTAATTGCTAAGAGAAAAGTTTTGTTCGATTAAATTAAATTTAAATTTTATACAATTTTGTTTGATTGTTATGAATTCTATTTTTCAGCAAAATAAAAATGAAAATAA
The DNA here is from genome assembly GCA_917499995.1 of Ichneumon xanthorius. Taxonomy (NCBI): domain Eukaryota; kingdom Metazoa; phylum Arthropoda; class Insecta; order Hymenoptera; family Ichneumonidae; genus Ichneumon; species Ichneumon xanthorius. Next base: position 8,202,742 of record OU824205.1, on the reverse strand, counting down.
ACTGTGAACTTCTGTGAACAATAAATTTTTGTCGATTACATAAACCGTAATTACCTTCTAAATTTCTTTAAATTTCACATACGCCTTCATACTTTTATCGTTGCGTAAAAACAACTGCGGTAGATGACGTTGATCGCGAGATCCACGAGGAAATTTATCCTCGCGTGTCAGCGACTCTGATGGTCCCCCGGAAGTATCCGGTGTCCGTCCGACCGCAAAATCTTATTTGCAAACTATTTCAATGCCCTACGCACACGGAGTCCCAGTCGCCGAAAAACTGTTACACGATTAAGTCTCCCCGATCCTCAGGCTGGCTCAGACCGTACCAGGGATCGCGACCCGCGGCTTTTCAATAGGTCAAACCACTTCAACGGAATGACAGCGGAAAGTAAACTCACCCCCGGAGGGCTGCGACCGAATGCGATTTCCTGCATGGTTTGACTCGATCAAACACCGCGAGGGTCTTCTCTCCTTCCTGTTTGAGCTCTCGAGATTTTCAGCACCTATAATTTTCTTCGGCCTGACGGCTTTTCTCCAGTTTTTTTTTCACCTTCGCCATCGACGACCCAATGTTACGTGAACGAGACGATTCAACGGTGCCCCATTCGAGAGCCCCCTCAGTCGGTAATCTTTTGCCATTGTCGCTGAGGAGGGCTCGGGACAGTTTTCCTTCGCTCCTTTCCACGTCCCTTTCCTTCGGCGACATTTCCCTTTGAGAAACGACGATGCCACTGCCGTCCACAGCCAGGCCAGACCCTCAAGAGCCTCCGGACGTTCCTGTGCTCGATACAGCCTCTCACCATTCATCCTGTTCGCAATACGAGCTATGCTCAATCCACTCAATTTATTTCTCGTTATAAACCCCCGCGTCAATCTTCGCGAGGTCTCTCGTTACAATTTACAATCCATCGAGAAAGCGAGGGAGACGGCGAGAAAGGCTCCACCTCGGACAATAGCCCGTGTCGAAAACAAATTACGATGGCTCGTCGAGCGATTAGTTGGATCGTTATGGAGAGCCATCGTCTCCTGGGAATTCACCTGGGCTGTGTAAGGATGACTGCGCGGTTTCTCGAAGCTCTTAACACTCGCCGCGTATCTCGTTTCTCTTCGGCTCCTCGTTCTCTCATCTTCTATCGCTGTCACTATTTACACACCCTGGCAACTGTCGATACGATCGAAGTTGGCAAGGTGCTGTGTTTTGTCCGATATCGGCCTTCGAGCACTTTGGATTCGCGAATTTTATCAGCGATTGATCGAGCAAGAAATTCGTGGAAAATTAAGGACTTTCAACGGGATCAACAGCAGCCAATGATGGGAAGCTATGTGAAAATTTCAAATTTTCAGAATTTTTGTCCTTCATGCTTTTCACTCCCAGCGTTCTTTTTATTCGCTTCTGCCTCGCCTGGAAGTCTCGCTGGTTAAAGATGTCATGTTTTGTCCGATATTTGCCTTCGAACACTTCAGGTTCGCGGATTCTCTCAACGAAGATTAATCAACGCGGATATTCGCGAAAAATTAGGGAAGCAAGACTACGAACCCTTAACGAGCAGCAGCAGATGATGAGGAAGCAATTTGAAAATTTCAAATTTTCACTATTTGTTTTTTCTTCATTCTTTTCACTCCTGAAAATCTTGCTGGTTAACAGTGGTTGCCTTGGAACACTTTAAATTTAGCAATTTTTTCAGCGAAGATTGATCGAGACAGATATTCGTGAAAAATTAAGGAAGCAAGACTACGGACTCTTAATGAGATCAACAGCAGCAAATGATGAGGAAGCAATGTGAAAATTCTTAATTTTTAATTTTTTTCACTCGCAGCGTTCTCTTTATTCGCTTCTCCTTCGCCTGGAAGTCTTGCTGGTTTATACACTACGGTATACTATACAGAGTGTACCGGAGGTGGAATTAGATTAGCTGGGCGCACGATCCGATCAGCCGCGGTGATGTGATTAATCCCATCTCTCGCCTGGTATCGGCAGTGCATCGAGAATCCACTGCTACTCATCTTATATGTATACATATATATATATATATAGTATCTCGTTGCTTCTCTCGACGCGAGAGGGTAAGCGGACTATATGCTCTCGGCTCGGTTCAGCAGCTTCTCGGCTGCTGCTGCGATCGACCCAGAAAACCATCGCGAACACGCCCAATAGCCGAGGAGGGTTGCATGCAAGCGTTCAGACGTGGGACTCGACTCACGGGATGAGCTATTTCTTCGATAAATCGATTCTTGAATCACGATTAACCAGCGGCTTTGACCCGGGACCGCTACTAATATTAACCACGACGTGACGTGTACCTCAACAATGTAGACTAAGATCTTCGTGTTTCGCGAACGACCGATGAATAAATTCATTTTTTCGACATTTTTCCAATTAAGACACGTTTAAGACCGCCCGGAGAATCGAAAATCTGGAAATTATTGATAGTTATAAATAATACACATTTTTGTAAATATTACTCTAAAATTTAACAATACAGTAAATACACTAAACATTTTTTGTAATAATAATAATAATAATAATAATAATAATAATAATAATAATAATAATAATAATAATAATAATAATAATAATAATAATAATAATAATAATAATAATAATAATAATAATAATAATAATAATAATAATAATAAGTAACGTAATGAAAATCGTAATATTTATGAAATTTATAATATTATCAATAGAGGCGTCTTTTTTCCGAATCTCGATTTTCCTATTCCACGCTGGATATCCGAGAAGCGAATTGACGTGACAAGTTCGAATTTGCATTGTGTAGTTTATCTCGATTCCAACATAGCGTGTGACCCGCACGGAACAAGTCAGAGTAGCAGAAGACGTAGAAACAAAAAAAAAAAAGGAAATAAGCGAAGCTACGAGAGTCGAGAGAAGCGAGCGGCGAGCGAGGGGGGAGTTTTGGAGGGGGCAACAAGACTTATTGTTTCTGTGGGAGGATCCCATGCATAACTCGAAGAAGCCGCCGCGGAATCGTCCGTGCAGGTGTTAAAGGAATACTGCAACGTGTCGATGCGGAGAGCGAGCGCTGTTCCGTTCGGAGTCGCCCACCGAGGACCCGGAGGTGCTCGTTCGGAGGCATCGATTTTCGGTTGCCTACGAGGCGAGAAACATGCCGAGGATACCCACACTCGCGTACGGTTCATGCAGAAGTTAAAGACTCCTCTCGGACCGAAGCGGCCCGCGAGTTTCGCCAAGTAATCCTTGACCATTAATAACCGGCGAGTTTGAGATCCACCTACTCTCCTCCGCGGAACGGCATCCTCCTCCCCGGCGACCCGGTGCAGACTCTTTGCGCGCAGCGAGCGCGCACCGGACACCTCTTTCGATCATCTCCTCATATTTTTATTTCCCCACACCTCTCGCTCCACCGTCCTTTCTTTTAATCGCCGGCGTTCGCAGCTTCGTTTTTTTCCCCATCCTCATCCTCGACGAACTCGAGCGGCTCAAAATAAAAAAAAAATAAAATAGAAATAATTAAAGTAAAATAAGTAAAAAAAAAAACCTCCCGAGTCCTCGACGCAACGTACTTTCCCGGTAAATCGCCGAAGAATTCGATCTCCCGGGGACGATTGGGAGCGTTGACGATCGAAAGTTAGATGGAAAGTTCGCTCGCTCGAAGATCAACCCCGCCCTGCGGACCACGATCGCGATCTGATCGATGCCTTCTCTCTCGGTAAAGTGCGTTTATCGCTGTGCACGCGAGAAATACATATATCCGTCGAAGGAGATCGTTTGGCACGAGCGATCGTTTCCTGGAAGAGTTTATAAAAAAAAAGTGTATCGTTCGGGGAAGGGCGAGAGGCGTGTACGAAACCAAAGAGAAATACCTCGAGTGGACAGTGGCCAAGAGAAAGCTGCACGCTGTTGCCGATCTTGTATTTTCTCTATTACTGGGAGAACTGAAAATTTCTGACCGTAGACATTATATCGCTGCTGTATTCGTCGCTGCCCGCGGCCGGCCGTTGTAATTACGAGAGCATTAGCTCCGATGCGTGACTCGTTGCGGAGCTCGGTAAAAATAAAGGAAAAATTGTCGAGGGAAAGAAGAAACGCAGAGCCGCTCGGTTGATCCCGAGAACGAGCTCGGAGCGCTCGACGATAAGAAGTTTAACGTACGATTGTGAGAGACGCGTGCGATTACGTGCGTGTCAGTCTCAATGAACGCGCGTGCGAGCGTCAATCCGGTGCATCAAATAGGAATCAACGAGACTTGTCACGGCTCCGTTGCCGATCTCGTTCCGAGGATGCTAAAGAATCTAGGCTGTCGACTATCTCGGCTCGGCTCGGTGGGTCAATTTGTTTCATCGTGATTCCTCGAGTCGGGACATTGTTCCTCATTGGAAAAATAAAAATGTGCTCGAACCGATGTTGTTTTGCACGAGATTTTTCATTCCCTCGGAGATCACGACGATCGTCGAGGGTATCTCGCATTTACTCAATCACACACGTTGATAGCTTAATAATGAGAAAAAAAAGATTAATTTACAATTTTTATTATTTTTTGTTTGTTTTTTTTTATTCATTATTAATATATCGATGATATAAGGACTGGACCATGTGATTTAAAAAATTATCAAACATTTGAGAAAAATAATTTCTTTTATTCATCGGGACTTCGGGGTCAAAGGGTCGTTCAGAGTGTACGAATAGGGGTCGTGCCACAACGATTTTGCCGGTGTCGCGGTAGTGTTAAGTATTATCGAAACTATAGACTTTGAGGGAAGCGCCTGGATCGGTTGTAGATCCATCCATCGAAAGGACATACCGTCGTTCACGTTTGTAGAAGAATTGACAAAATTGGTTCATAGATCGGTACAATCTATAGCGAAATTAGATCAAAGTCGTAAAATCTCAATATTCGATAGACATATATCTCTTAGTAGTAGCGAATTTATTGACAGTGCATAACATGGAACAGTTTTTGATACATACCAGACTTCACATCACATATATGTTCAATCACATATATATTCAATCACATATATGTTCAATCACATATATATTCAATCACATATATGTTCAATCACATATATATTCAATCACATATATGTTCAATCACATATATATTCAATCACATATATGTTCAATCACATATATATTCAATCACATATATGTTCAATCACATATATATTCAATCACATATATGTTCAATCACATATATATTCAATCACATATATGTTCAATCACATATATATTCAATCACATATATGTTGCCTATTGGCCATGGACCGAAGTCCTTCAGCCAAATATATCTCTATTAAGTATTTCTGTATTTTGTATAGAAATTAAGAATATTTCGGAATATCCGGTCCATATATCGATAATATATGGACCGGGGAGATTGATTTTTAAAAATGATCGTCCACGTGGAAAAAATAATTTCTTCTTTTCATCAGTATTTCAGAGTCAAACGGTTGTTCAGAGTACTTGCCCTTTTGTGCCTCATTATTCGGACATCGTGTACGAATAGGGGTCGTGCCAAAACGATTTTGTCGCCGTCCCGGAAGTGTTACGGATTGATTTTTCTTCGCGGAATAAAAATAAAGGATGACCCCTGTACCTTTGGCCCGTGTTTCTCTCGCGCGAGCTTCGCCTCCGCTCCGTTCCCGGCGCGCTCTTCCTCCGTCGGCCGAGCAAATCCTTCAATCGATTCGTGATTTATTCCCGGGGGGTCCAGCGAGAAATCGAGTGCTGGATATAGAGAGGCTGTGCAGGGATGGCCGAGCGTGCTGCGTCCAAATCCCCATTTTCACACTCGACGTGACGCGCTGACCCCTACGGCTTCGGTTGACCCCCCCTAGTACCGTCCGGCCGGACAGGATACGCGCCAAGGATTGCCACGGCTCCCGGAGGATGAGTGTCCTGCCGCTTCGGGGGCTTCGACACCGACAGCTCCCTTTCTCTTCCTCTGCGCTCATGTACTTTCGCACTAACTCCGGCTCGATCCCGTGATCGAGTGTCGCCTTCTTCCTTCGAATTCGTGCTCCGAAGAATCACTTCCGTCTCGACGACTCGGGATCCTTTTTTTTTTTTTTTGCTGAAATGCTGCGATCACCGATTACGAATTAATGGTCCTTGAAATGAGTAGTTCTCGTGTATTTTTGTACGCGAAGTTACAGGGTGTATTTGCAACGAATCCGAAGATATCTGCACGATATCAAGTTTCATCTTCGGCCAGTCTCTATCAGTAAGGCTTTAGCAATAACCAATTGTTCACTTATAGAATTTTAATCTCCATGTGAACTTCCTCGAGCAAAGTTTGTACAATGCAAAATACAACCATTATAACTTTATAAAATTTGGGCACATGCAGATATCTTCAGGGTCATTATTTGCAAGATTACTTGCAAAAAAATATCAGGGACTGAAGCAAAATTATCTTGGGGATGCCAAAGGAAAAATTGTTATTTGGATTCTACTTTCAATTCTTACAATTCCGTATGAGATTGAAACGAATAAGATAACGTGTAAGCTTGGCTTGTAAGTCTTGCCGGTGTTGTTTTAATATCATATGGAATTGTAAGAATTGAAAGTAGAATTGAAATTTAAAAAAAATTTATTTGGCAACCCGCATGCGATTTTTTTTGTGTACGAAGGTGCATTGCAAATCCGCTGATTAACTTGTAGTGCAAGGAAGATCAAATATATATATGTGTATATATAGGCATTCCATGATAATCCGGACACCAGCATTTTCGAAGTTTAATAAAAATAAATTAAACAGAAGAAGAAACTGCAAACGTCGTTCAAACAGGGACAACATTTTTTTTTCATTTGGAAGACTTTAATTCCATAGGTCGTGGTTCGGTTAGCGCAAGGAATATCAAACATATTATATACCAGGCATTCCATTATAATCCGGACATCGGAATTTTCCAAGTTTAAAAAAAGATAGTAAAAAAAATAAGAAACTACAAACGCTCATTGGATAGAAACAATTTTTTTCGTCATTTCGAAGAGTGTAAATGTATAGATTGCGGTTCGGTAACCAGTCGGCTGTTGTTACAATTTTCGTGAATGCTCGGAGAGGTTCACGTGTGTCACCAAATCGCAGGTAGCGGCAAACTCGAGTTTCATCTATAGCGGTAGATCGTGAGAAGCTTTACCGAAAAAAGGAACGACTTTTCGTCGATTCTTCAGGATCCCCAAACGGGATTACGCAAATCCCGGTCACTTATATAGGAAACTCATGCCGTATCTTCCCGCAGTCGGGAGTTCTTTGCTGGCGCGTTTATTTTATTTTTTCTTCTTCCTCGCACGCAAGCGAGTTCCTATACTTTTTTTCGATTTTATTTATTTCTTCCCTCGTTCTCCATCTATCTGGCTGCTCGCTGGTCGTATCGCATCGCAAAGGGTCACCCCCGACTTGCGACAGCTGGCCCCACGGACTTAACTTCGCATCGAAATTAAATTCACCGTGAAATGAAACCGACTTGTGCTACAAACGACAATAGACTCGCGGGGATTTACGCGGACGGATTTGCGGGGATCACCGCGGGCTCGACGCGAACGGGCCGACGACGACGAAGAGATTCGACCGCCAAGGAGTCGCCCACTGACAACGGGACCTAAATTCCTGCGGGAACTTTTAGATCGGCTATGCACCGAAACTATCGACTTTGAAAGATGCACCTGGGTCGTTTATATAGATCCATACATCGAAAGGAAATGCCCTCATTCACCGTTCGCAGAAGAATAAACAAAATTGCATCATATATATGCGACTAGATATTAAGATGTTGAAACAAATTTGTGTTTACATATTTTTTGTAAAGGAGCAATCCGTTTTGAAATAAATAAATAAATAAATCAATATATCGATAGAATTAATAGGATAAGATATATAATGAAATTAAGTGAAAATCAATTTCAATATTGGATAGATATATATCTTTATTAAATGTGTGTACGTGGAAATAAAAAATATTTCGGAATATTCTGTTAAAATGTAACATTTTATTTAAATATAATTTTTTGTTATGTTAAATATTTAGAATAAAGTGGGTATTAAAAAAGGGACCTAAATTTCTCCGGGATCTTTTAGAGCAGCTTTGCACCGAAACTATCGACTTTGAGAGATGCTCCTGGGTTGTTTGTAAATCCATACATGGAAAGGCAATGCCCTCGTTCACGCTTGCAGAAGAATCCACAAAATTGCATCATATATCGATACGATCTATAACGAAATGACATCAAAGTCGTCAAATTTCAATATTGGATAGATGCACATCTCTATTATGTATGTGTACATGAAAAATAAGAACACTTCGGAGTATCCTTAAAAAATTTAAGATTTCACTGTATTATAATATATGCATTTTCAATATCAAATATTTATAATAAAATGGATATTAAAAACGTCGGATATCCGATGAAATAATGTTTAGATTTCCATTGTAGAATATCACCTCTGTAATTGAATTTTTTCGACGCGATCGCCTTAATAATATCGTACAGCGTATAATACCCGATGAAAGGATTATTATCCAATATCGTGTTACAGTACACGTCCGCGTTGAACGCTTTTATAGCCCGCCGTATGATTTAAGGCAGCTTGCATCACACCCCGTGTGTCTACAGCCGGGCCGCGAGACCCGATTCGTAAGATCGTTAAAGCAATGCGGTTTCGAGAGCTATCGAGAAGGTAGAGTAACACGGAGGTTCTCGCACGGGTCCGCGCGTTCACGCGTTGCTCTCCCGATTATTATCGTACGCGGCGCAACTTTATTCGTAACAGCGCGTCATAATTACGTTCTCTCTCGCGATCTCTCGCGGGGCTCGCGCTCGCCGATTTAGCCGCGGCCCGTTATCGCGAACGGGCCCGCTTTTGATTTGCATGTAAACACTTTCGTATCTGCCGATAAGCCTTAATTAAGTTACACACCGGCTAATTAATATACCGAGCGCCCGGCGAATCGATACGATCGCTGGCTCGTTCATTGCTGCTGCTGCTTTTGCTGCTGACTGGCTCTGCTGCTGTTTCGCGACTACTTTGTTTTCACACATCGTCGATCAACGGGAGACGCGCGAGCTACCTCGCCATCAAATAAAGATAGTGCGGTTTACGCCAACTCGGATACAACGCCCGACCGGAGGACATACACGTTTATTCCGAGGCATTTGTGTACACACCGAGCCAAGAGAAGTGAAGAAAATGCGTGGAAAGTTCAGCTGATTTAGTGGCAGAGATACGCGGATGGCTTGCATTTTTTATTGTACGAAATAAATGCCAACTTGGGGGAATATATCGACACTGCCGGGAAGAATGAAAAATCTCTCGCTCGGGGTCTCTGATCAAGATAGCGAAAATATAAAATGTTGCGTTATTAAAAAAAAATTATGCTGTGCTCTTCATTAAGGACTTTGATGGTTGATGGTCGAAGCGCCAGTGCTTTCTATCCTTGAACATCGCGGCCTTCCTTGATACAATGTCGTAGGATTGACGACTTTTTAATTGCACGCTTCAAAGCCACCAGGGTCGTCACCCAGAACCTCGCCAGAACTCTCATTCATGCTGGCTTGCGAGACTTTCACACTCTGAAATTTGAAGAAAAATGGTCGCTCGTATTGTTTAGATGTGGAAGAAAAAAAATTGTGTAACGGAAAAATAAATTGTATTGTCCAACATGTATTTATCATTTAATTTATTTTAAGTTAAAACTTTTTTTACAATAATATCTTACATTCATTTTTTACACCGTCACATCGCCACGGGGCCCGCGCGGCGCGTGGCTGAGGCGCGCGCGCGCTCCCATCTCGACTCGATTTCTTCGTTTTTTTTTTATTCTCTCTTTCCTTCGCATTATTCGTTAACACTCTCGCGCTACATTATTCCTCCTCCTAAATCCATCGAAAACATTCGCACACGTCGCGTCGTGTTTAAAAATCATATTTTACAGTCTACGATCTACTTTCCTAGTAATACTATATAGATACCTTTCTTTCATTTCTCTCGTGGCTTTTCTATTTATAAAGACTCGCGCGGTGTCGAGAAGATTGCGATTTTGCGATTAGGATTTTTTTTTGTTTTTTTTTAAAGCTGTCGCGCTTCGTCCGAGCTCGAAATATCGCAAAGTCTCGATTCGCGCTCGATCAACGATCCGACGGGAAGTTTCGTCCCGCCGGAACACCGTTCCGCCTTTCTATTCTCTACCTATAACACACCTTCGAAATAATGCGAGAGCTCACGACGCGAGTCCCCCGATCGCACGGTAATTCATAATTACGCTAGAACGAGTAACGTCTATAATCAAAAAATCACAATGTGGTCTCATCTCATCTCTCTCTTTCTTTCTTTCATTAAAATCGACGATTCTTCACGGCGAGCTCTCAACAAGTCCGCGACAAGAGAATAAAATCGCCGAGCACGCACACATCTACCTTTTTCTCTCTATATCGCATTTATGTTTTTCTCTCCTCAAGACTTTGACTATCTAGGGGATAAATGTTTTTTTTTTATCATCTTGATTAGCCGCTAAAAATTATGCACAATTACTTTGTTTTTTTTTTGTTTTTTTTTTTACTTTTTTTATTTATTCACTTATTTTCAACGGGTTATTTACCATAATACGATAATTAATCCATCGTTACAATATAATATTTATATATAATAGATTTTCTTGTTCGTTTTCTTTTTTTTTCCTTTTCTTTTCGTTACCTATTAATTCAATTTACGATACACAATTCTCGAAGATACAAAATTTACACGTGTTTTATTCTTTTTAATCTTTACGTGGCTATAGTATTCGCTATGGTATGCGAGTGTGTCTGTGTTGTCGGTCTGTGTGTGTGTGTGTGTGTGTGTGTCAGAGTGTGTTCGGGCTGTCGACGAGTGAACGGCGAAACAGACAAATAATCCTGCGAATGAAAACTTTAGAATTAACAATTTTGAACGCAAAGTCTTCATTCGTCGGCAAACCATTCATTTTGCCGAAGCGGTCAGGCTGGCATGCCGTGTTTTTTTTTTCATCATGTTTCTTCGTGTTTTGTTGAGTCTCTTGTGCCCCGACTATATTTATCGTAGAAGCTAGAAAAATCCCAGCGGTCACGGACTGATCTGTTCGTCGAATCCTCCGAGAGAGGATTCGTCCATCAATCCGTGATCGCTGGAAATATCGATATAATTTATACGCTTTACTTCTCTATCGCTAACCGGTAAAACACACGAAGGGGGACACGATCGACCGAGCGTCGCGCAACTTTGTTACGGAAATTTCTCGTCGATCCACTAAGTTTTTATTTTTATTTTTAATTTAATTTTTACTCCATTTTTTTAAGGAAACAACGTTAGTTCTTGTCATCAGAGAGGCCGAACACTCGGTCGCATCATGTCCGCGATAAAATCTTTGCTCGTTACCTTAAATTGCACGATATCTTCGATAAGGGAAAATGGGAATCAGGGGTGGGGATATTTAACTATTTGTTTTTTCCGGACAATAAACGCGTGCGCGCGCTTGCATCGCTAAGTCTAAAAAAAAGATTGTGGACCGAGTAACTCGACTCGAGGCAAGAAAAAAAAATCATTAAAAAGTGTATTTAAAAAAAAAGAAGCTTTTTGGGATCCGGTCCGACGCGTCTTCGGGGTTTCATACCCTCGGATTTAAGTGATCATAGTCCCATTTTCACAACTTTTTTTTTTATTCAACTCAAACCTCGTTTCTCAAATCGCGAAGAGGCGAGAGCAGTTTAACGAACGTCTCGCAACCTCGAGGAAAACTTTTGCTAGTTCCGAGAGAACTCGCTGGCAAATCCGAGCTTTGAGGAGGGTCAGGGAGGAGCGATGGGGATATAGGGGAGGGGGGGGGAGAGACCTGTACCACTTATTTACAATAAACGTAAGACTCGATAAAGTAGCTGACTTCGTTTGTACTTGGGGCCGGGGGGCGCGTTTCCACCCTATGGTATACATATATAATATTTTACATATTTACAGAAAATCTTTCTCTTTCTCTCACGGATTTACGCATAAGATATTTATGTAGTATCAATAGTCTCCCTCCTCTTGTGTATACATAATATATAATCCTTTATGACGGGCGCGCGAGTGCGAGTCTCACGGGATGCCGTGCATCCGCGATTTTTTTCTTTTTATTTACTTTTTTTTGTCCATATAGACATATACGCGTGAAAGATTCGCACACATATACGCATATATAAATATACATGTGTGTATATGTATATATATGTATGTACGCAACGATTATTATATAAATATATGATATATGCATACGAGTACCGTGTCGATACCACCATGCGTGTTCGAGCTCACGCACACGAACACGTGTTCTCTTCTCGTAGCTGGAGTTTTTTTTTCTTCTTCCTTTTCTTCTCGGTTTATTTTGTTGTTTTCTTCTTTTTTATTATTAGAAGAGAAGCTTATATCTGAGCATTGGTGGTGAAGGTGTTGGTGGGCTGCGTCCTGAGCTGCTGATCACGGGTATCCATTCATGTATACTCCGATCGCCAACCGGTCTGTAACGAGACGGAGATTAAACCCTCTTACGAGGCTCCACGACAAGAAATATTTTACGTCGCGCGTAACATCGGGGCGAAAAGGGCCGATCATTTTTCACTCCCTCCCAACCGGCTTCGAACTGAAATTTCTTTACTACCACTGTATTTGAAGTAAAACTCTAATTTCTGCATTTTGGGATTGCAATATTTTAAACTAAAATTTTTGCGAGTTAGTTTGAGAATTGTTTATTTCGTTTTATTGAAAAAAATGCGTAAGGGTGTTAATTTTTTCTTCTTTTTTTTTTAAATTACACCTCGACTTGAGGACGATTGTGAAAGACCACTCACCATGGCGTTCGTCGTGGCGGCCAGTTGCAGACCCTGGAGGCTCGTCATGTGATGCGAGTGCGAATGGGGATGCGAGTGAGGGTGGATCGGAGGTGGTGCAGGCGGGGCGAATCCCTGATGAAGACCACCTGCCACGCCGACTCCCGTGTGGTACATGTAGTGCTGCATCGCCGGATGCATCGTGTGATGATGCTGGGACGTGCCTGTTTGCAGATAACAGAAAAGAAAATACCATTAAATTTATTTCGATCGATCGTTCCAATGTAATTTCTCTATTTTTTTTTTTGTTTTTATGTTATTTTCCCAATTTAATTTTTCAATTTTTTAAAATATTGATTTTTCAATTATTCTTTTTCCACTCCCGTCGGTGCGTAGCGTACTCGTGAACATTGATTTGCCAAGTATTGCTATCGCATCCTCTGTCGAAAACTTTGCCCAAGCGACGATTTTGTTTTTATGACGAAAATAACTACGCTACTACAAATTACGCTAGGCTTGAAGCCACAAAATCTTAGGAAACTATCAAATTTCTCTATTTTTATTTATATTTGTCTGTACCATTGTACGTGGAAGTGTTAATTTTATATAAAGTTTTAAGAACATGTTCCTCATTATTATGATTGCAAACTTATAAATATGTAAAGGGCCAAGTGCCCGTAAATAAATAAAATAAATAAATAAATAAAAAATGAAAATCAAGACGATATTGAAAGAACGAAACTTACCCATCGGTGATCCAAATCCAGAGTGGAAAGGTTTGTTGTCGAGATCGAGGTGTCCGCTGGCTTTGATCATGTCGCCCATGACGCCACCGAGGCCCAAGCAGGAGCCGGCCTTCTTCTTTTTGCTCTTCGACGAGAGCTTCCGGTTTCTCGTCTGTATGCCTTCCTTCTTCATCGTCAACGGTCGGTTCACCTGTAACAGTCAGAGGCAACAATTCGTTAAGTTGACCTAGATTTTAAATACTAACGGGGCCGAAAGATCCGCGAATTAATAAATCCCTTCGTCATCAACCTCAGTGTCCGTAAAAAAAAAAAAAAAAAAAAAAACATGTAGAGCTAAAAAAAATGATCTCGCGAGCGTCGTCGGCGTTGGCAAATCCGTTGAATGACGCTCGTTGCCGCTGGGAATTTACCGACAGCGCGTTATAGATATACACATAAATATATATCTATATATAGTTATAAACTTCGTGATCGTGACACGCGAGAGTGAATGCGCGAAAATAAAAAGTCATCGCCAAGGATAGGAGTGGAATTATCCATGAAACAATGAGCGAGAGAGACCAACTGATGTAACCGTCTCTATGCGGGGAGGGCCGCGCTTGCCTGCAAAGCGGACGCGCGCGTCGGGCAATCGTTCGGCGCGATTTTCTATATATATACACATTATATATATACTTTTCTATACATATATATATACATTATACACATATATATACAAAACGCAAAAGCCGCACGAGAGAACGTTATTCAACGTGTGCTCGCGGTGCCCGGCTACAGCGGTTATAGCGTAACGCAAACACGTACGTACACCGGAGAGCCCCGTATGTGCACTTGCTATCGCGAATAAATCGGAATCCGCAGAGAGATCGATGAAACTCCGTTCGCGACTACGCGCGGGGTTTTACTCGACTACGGACAAACTAATCACTCGTCCATCTCTCTCTCTCTCTCCGGCACTCTCGACTTTGCGGATTTTACAATTTTTTTTATTTATTACTCACGACCGCGGGAGAATAATTTCGCCATTGTCGCTCGCCATCGGAACGATTGCGGATGAGGCGCGATTTATTCGTTCGGCGTTCCTCGGCGCAATGCGAATTTAATCGTTGTCTCTCGGCAGTATGTCTCAATGTGGACCGTCGGGGAGAATTCGACGGAAGCGAGGGAACGAGAAGAGATGTGTACGGGGAAGAAACGAAAGTGAGATTACGTACGAGAGAGGGAGACGAGGCTTTCGCGAATGCGAGGCGAGAATGGAGCGCGAGAGAACCATCGGCGAGTGCAGTACAATGGAACACAACGACGAGGCGACCAGACGTGCGCAATTAAGAAATCCCTCAGATTCTCGGTAGTCAGTGCAACATGGGAGGCACGAGAGAGACGGTGCAATTAACGAATCGACAGCCCTCGCGCAATTCGTCGGGACGAACTACGTCATCGCAATCGCGCGACCGCTCCGGCGCTCCGACGCGCGATCTACGCGAGAGAGCGTACGTGGAATTGTGCGTGGAATACTCGGGATTCCACTCGTTATCGCGTAGATGTTTGCTGCGAGTCTACGGCGTGGCGAAACGGATGAAAGAGGATTTCGGAGTCGTTGAATGAAATTTTGATCTAGCGAGAAAAAAAAAATTGAAAAGGCTTGTAGTCAGGAAAAAATTCTTGAAGATGTATTGGACAAATAATGGAAAAGATAATAATTTCGAAGAGATATTTACGTGGATATTTGTCTCGCACAATGAAAATGTGACGATTTTTCATTGAACCGTTTTATAGATACATCAGTTTTATCGAATGAGCACGATGTCAGAGTTTTGGAAACGGTTCTTGTTCGGCAATTTTTGTCGGATGATGATTTTGAACCATCGATACTCAAAATTACCCGTTAACGAGTCCGCGGATTTTTATTAAAACTCGAAAAACGTAGAACGCCGAAAAGAAAATTGAAAATCTAAAAAACCTAAAAAAAACCTAAAAACCTTCTTTTAGTCTCAGTTCTTAGACTTTAACCCTTCCAGTTTTATATTTTTACATACGAGTTACCTCTAAAAAGAAGTAACAAAGCCTAAAACCTAGAACCTAAAAAACCCAAAACCTAAAACCTAAAAAACCTAAAAAACCTAAAACCTGAAAACCTTCTTTTAGTCTCAGTTCTTAGGCTTTAACCTTCCAGTCTCACATTCTCACATCCGAGTTACCTCAAAAAAGAAGTAAAAAAAAAAAAAAAAAATCACACGCCCCGTAAAAAGCGAAGTTCTCATTTCGGATCTCCCGCGTTTCTCCCGTCCGCCTCCGCGTTCCCCTCATTACAGCAACGCATGTTCCATAACGAGCAAAGTTACCATACGCAAATTATCGATGCCTCTCCGGCGCCGAAGGAAGTAACGATCGGTGCGCGCCCGGTTGAATTTATCATTTATACATTATCGGCTCGCTTTGTTGGTCGCATCGATGCCGGTTCTCTCTCCGCATCTCTCCCCGTAAACGGACGGTGAAAATATTATAGTACGAGCGTGCGTATTATCGTGCCCGAGCGGTGCGCCGTCCGCCTATCTATCCTCGAAACGACACGCCGATCGGCCTTACGGGAAGCTAAACCGGCCAGTCATCGTCATACCTCGCTCTCCCTCGAGCCCACGGCGCCGAATGGGCCATTCGCTGCACACGCGCGAGCACGAAATCACTGCATGCCTCCGCATAGATGCACGTGAACGCGCGGGCGTGCAATACCAAAGTACGAAGTAAAGTAGGTATTCAACCGCGGTATTGTGATGTGTCTTATAAACCCCCCCCCCTCCCCCCTCCCCAACGCCCCCGTGCTGGATGTTCGCATCGCGAGAGTGAAAGAGATACTCGACGAAGGGGGTAAGAATAACGTCGGGACTTTGTAGTTGCCGCGACGTGACGCAACTGCCAACTTGGGGAAAAGGTTCCCGGTATTATAAAGAGTCGAAAGAGTCGAGAAGTTGGAGACGAGGAGGCGAACAGTGCGACGAGGAGGACAGGAGGAATACATGTGCATCTTTCTCATCCTCCTCTTCTTCGTCCACTTCTTCGTCCTCCTCCTCTTCTTTTGCCCCGATGTTTCAGCCACTCCATTCTTTTATACCGTGGTTTTTTATTATTTCGATCCATGTTATCCCTCACGCTCCCGAGGAGCACACGAGTCCGGAGAGGAGCTCTCTCTCTCCCGGCTCGAGACACGGAGACGCGGAAGGGGCGGGAGGGGCGAAGCGTCCCCCCAGACGGTCAACGACTCTTTTTGGAATTATGCAATTGGCCGAATTTGTCGAATTAGCGGCGCGTTGGAAGAAACTTCTTTTCTCCTGGAGGAACGCATTAGGCTCCCCCCCTGCGCTTTTGGACACCGCCGAAAAGGGCAGCAGTGCGCGTTCGTGCGATAAGGGCCACGATTTTTATTAGAGAAACGAAATTCCTGCATCCGGGAGAGAGCAAATTCATTCTTTAGTGCCCTCTGAGTTCCCTCGAAAAACCTTCTATCTGTTCTCGTCTTTAGACATGTAATTTTTTTTTTTCTTCTTATGGACCGTGCGTGGGAAATATTTTCTCGGGTAAATATTTTCTTCGGTTTCGGCACGCGGTTGAATCTCCGTGCGGATATAAACGAAGCGTTGGATTTTTAAGGAGTCGATCGTGATAGATTTCTTTTTTGCGCGACGATTGGTGGCAGCCGAGGAGAATCCTCGGGACGTCTCTAACCGCGATTTGAATACAATGAGAAAATACACTCGGCTCTAATGGGGGGAGAAACGGGGAGTCGCGACGGGCCGGCGCAAATGCACGCAGCGCGTTTGAGAAGTTTCAGGGAGTCGCGGAGTTCGAACGAGGCGGGTGTCCGAAAGTGCGAAGTGCACCGCGCTAAAGGGACGGGCCGAAGGGACGACGGGGGGAGCTCGAGGGAGAGGGACGGAGAGCTAGACAGCGGTGAGACAGTCGGGAACGAGAGAAAAAAAGGGAATGAAGCGCGGAGATATAAAGAGAAAGAGAGCCGGAGAGAGGAGTGATTCGAAACGGCGATTGATGTGGTCGCACACGATGCAACCGCACGCCTCGCGCATACGCAATTCGAGAGAGCATTTCTACGAGATCCCGAGGTTCACGGCTTTGAGAAAGGACGAGCGGAGCAGCCAAGACTTCAACGGGATCGAATGTTATTCCGATAAATCGAATAAATAAATTAATTTTAAAAATTGCAAAAATTTGTGAAAAAAAATCATCGGATCAGACGGCAGATTATCGACTCGGTGGGGTTTTTTTTTTGCCGAGTTCCGTCGATGCATTTTCGCGGAAATAAAAAATGGGGTCGGTGTAGAAGTTATGAACGTGGCTCGGCTCGACGAAGCATCGACTCGTGGCCTACTAAAAAAATAATTTCATAAAATCGGTATACGAAGTTTCGTT
Source organism: Ichneumon xanthorius (assembly GCA_917499995.1). Classification (NCBI taxonomy): domain Eukaryota; kingdom Metazoa; phylum Arthropoda; class Insecta; order Hymenoptera; family Ichneumonidae; genus Ichneumon; species Ichneumon xanthorius. The sequence continues at coordinate 8,184,775 of OU824205.1, read as the reverse complement.
ACAATAATTTTGTTATGGAAGCGACAAACTCTTTTGATCAGGTCTGAATAGACAAACCTTTCCTCTTATTTCTCGTGTCATTTAATCACTTTTGTCTCCCCTTGTTTGTAAAACTAGAGTCGGAAAATTAAGAAATAAAAAATCGTGTACATTTGTGCAAAAGTTGTAAAAAGTTCAAACATTTTTTTCTACGCATCGAGGTAGATCATATTCACCACTTTTATAATAAACATAAAAATATAGTCAGCTAGAGTTACCTTAGATTAAAACTCAAGTCCATACTCTTTGGATATCTCCACTAAAAAATGTATATCAATGATAATAATGATAATTTCACTTATAATCGACTCTCCGACCGAACTAAAAAATGCACGAAAAGCGAAGAAATGGTCTGCTCCGAACCCTGGTTAAAAAGAACCACAAAAGAACATCACGTAATTACCGCACGGATCGTAAAGTGGTCGAACGAATTTCTGATTTCCTTCGCGGAATTATTGGAAAACAATTTCGATCGAATTCATCAGCGGCTGTTCCGAGAAAAAAATCGACGACGAGGTAAACCGATTCTGGCCGGGGACTCGGTGCGCGTCCCGGGGAGGGATCGTGGGACTCTGGCCGACGGCCCAGCGTCGAGTTCGTTCGCGGGAGATATCTCACCGTGTGTGCTGCCGCGGCTCGCGCGCGCGATCGGAATATCACGGCCTCCGATTCCTCCTCGTCGCGAATACCAATTCGAACGGTAGCACGCACTTCGTACGGATGTACACACGCCCTCGAGTGCCCGTCATCCGCGATTCGCGCGGCGAACTTCTTCGCGGCTTTACGTTTATTCTCGGTAACGCGATTTTACAACTTCCTCGCGGAGGAATTCGGCGCGCAATCGCCGCCGCGATACGCCGCGAGCGAGAGGCGAACCGTCGGATTTTACTGTCGATAAAACGCGGAAAAAAAATAAATAAAGATAATCGACAAAGAGAGAAAGAGAGAGAGAGAGAGAGAGTCCATTCAACCGCGAAAAATTTGTCTCTCGTTTTAACGGCGGGTACGCGAATTGAATTTCAAATTACCGGAAGTCGGAAAGCCGCCGTGCGAGTCCTCTCGGTCCTCGACTCATATAAATTCATCGTATACTCGTCCATCGTTTCCTAACGAGACTCTCCGTCGTTCCTCTTCGTCGTCAGTTCGATATCTTCCTTCGTCTCTCTTTCTCTCTCTCTGGGTTACCTCGATCCGATTGCATGCCCATCCGTTCCATTATTATACGAACCGAATTGATTTCGTTACCGTGATTTCGATGAAATACCACCGCATCGGATATTCCCCTCAATTCGTCGATTCGGTGCCCAATTAATTATAATGCGACTGGGTTAACTCTCTGCTTACAGGATATTTCTGACAAAATACCGACGAGTTCCAATATATTTATACAAACATATACAAACATATATATATATATATATATATATATATATATATATATATATATATATATATATATATATATTCATCGGGTTGGCAAAAGGCGGGTTAAATTAAGGGTCGCGTGCACCGGCTCGCAGAGAGGGGAAATACGAAGGAGGAAGATGAAGAAAGCAGACGAGGAAGAAGCTGCAGTTACGGGCTGCTGGGCTGATGCGACCCGCTGATCTAACCGCGAGAGGAGATCTTCGAAGTGCAGAGAGTCCTAAAATTATGCATCTTATCGGGGCAATCGGTAGTGTATACGGTTCCCGGTAGCGTTATATTTACCGCGGTCGCGCGATGATAGAGGGAAAGATACGGAAATGCGGGGCGGGGGACGAAAGGGAAGCGAAGGGAGGAAGAACTTCTCGCCGAATGAGCATACACAGTGTAATAGCAGCGGTAGAAACTTTAGATACGTATGTTATACACTGCTGGAGCGCGAGGTGGAGTGTTATAACGAAAGATGCGAGAGAGAGAGGAAGCCCCGCGATTGAGATCATATCGGGGAACACGCGCGGACAGCCACGGCTCTCTTTCCCTCAACCAACGACGATGTCCCACCTCAAACTGTATTATCATCCTTTATCTCTCCGCGCACGCTTTTGTCGGAGACTCTCGCGAGTTCGTTAATCACTGCTTTTATTAGGGACTGTTGCTTCTAATCATTCTTTAATTGGTCGTCCGAGCGGGCAGTGTGACGATCCGCGCTGCAGAGAGACTCGGCGTTATTCGAGACTTTGCGGAATTTTAATTTATCAACATCCTATTTCTTATTTTGCACTGTAAAAAAAATTGTTCATTTAATGTAACGGACTGAAAGGTTTTTATGCAAAAACTGGTACGTGAGAATTAATGTTCAATTGTGATGAATAATTACTATACTTTTTCATTGACTTTAAAGTAAATTATTAAAAATCAAGTATTTACTCTGTTTTTAGTACGCTGAACATTTATTTTTCATCACGATTGTCCATTAAATTTAATATACCAGTTTTTGCGTAAAAACTTCCAGTCCGGTTCATCAAATTTACAATTCTTTCTTACAGTGTGACTTTACTTTATAATTTTCTGTTTATATGAGAAAAATGTGCAGAAAGTCACAAAATGCAAAGTAAATTTAAAAAAGCTTCCTGTGTGAGGAAGCAAAATCTGAAAAAATTCATACGTATTCAGAAAAGTGATCATTTTCATTAAAAAAAAGTTAGGTTTCCGGGAGATTTGTTGAACGATTTTCTTTTCCATAAATTTCTTAATAACATTTTGGAATTATTATTGTGCGAAATTAATCTTTTCAGCACTTTTAATATGCCCGATTTCTTTTTCAGATTTGAATTCCATCGAGAAGTGTTTGCAATTCCCTCTCATTTCTCTGAGACTTGTGCGAAGTGAACACTATTCGCACGGACCGCCTTTAAGCTCGGACTCTCGGGGCTTTTGGGCTGCGAGATGCTCGAGTGGAAAGCACGAATATATTCAACCGGCTCGAGAGCAAGATTCTACTTGCATTTCGGCACGTGTTTGCGTTTTCGTTTCGTCTCGGTATCGCTCTGGTCTATCTTAACGACCCCAGATCCGTCGTACCACTGGTTCTCCTCGGTGGACACGCGGAGTACGAGCATCCCTCGACTCTTTTGCTCTATCTTTATTCCAGGCAAACGCGCGCCCTCTTCACGGTATTTCCACTCGGGACGGGGGGAAAGAGCGCGAGGAGGGCACACGCGGTCCAGGCATCTATCTAAGATCTCTCGCGAGGCCCTCAGCGGCGGAGCCGTCGGGGAAGAGAGGTCGACACTGCGGGCAACCCGGTGCCGAGAGACTGCTGGATACCGAATGCAACGAGATCGCGAGGACGGAACGACGCGAGAGAAACAAGAAGTTTCAGAAGAAGACGAGGAGGAAGAAGGGGTGGATATAAGGACGAAGAAGAAGAAGAAGAAGAAGAGTTCTCTCCAAGGTACCCAAAGCCCCTTCTCGTTTCTCTATCTACCCTCGAATATCTCCTCTCACCACGATTCCTCGAAGTCATTACGACGCGTTCACTTTACTTTTTTATATTTATGCACGCAAACTCTACGGTATTAATTGATTTATCCAGACGAGCTAGAATTTTCGCGACTGTCGACTAGAGAAAAAAAAACGAAAATGTGAACATTTCTTAGTCGACGTAAAATATAGGTCTTTTTCGACCCATAATCTACGTTTCTGCGAATCATTAAGTTTGTGATTTCATAACCCGAATTTAGTTTACTTTCTATGTATATATTGTTTATAATAAATACATACATTTATTCATTCGTATTTTTTTTTTATTCTGTGCTATCAGAACCGAGAACAAAAAAAGAAATTCATTCCGAAAGGTATGAAACCGAACCTCGTATATATTTACGTCACTTTCCGGACGTGGCCATTTGCGTTTCAGATTTCATACCATGAAGTTATTTAGTTTTTATTATATATATATGTTGATCACAATAAATAAAGTCTATTCATTCATAATAATTTTTTTTATTCTTTGCTATCAGAACCGAGAACAACAAAGTATTAAATTCTGAAAGGTACGAAACCGTACCTCGAATATATTCACGTCACTTTCGAGACGTGGCCGTCTGCATTTACGATTTAATATCGCGAATTTATTTAATATTTATGCATATATTCGCAACAAATAAATTCATTAATTAATTCGTAATAATTCTTTTTTGTTCCGTACAATCAGAGCCGCGAACAAAAGATGTTAAATTCCGAAAGGTACGAAACCGTACCTCGAATATATTCACGTCACTTTCGAGACGTGGCCGTCTGCATTTACGATTTAATATCGCGAATTTATTTTATATTTATGCATATATTGTTCGCAACAAATAAATTCATTAATTAATTCGTAATAATTCTTTTTTGTTCCGTGCAATCAGAGCCGCGAACAAAAGATGTTAAATTCCGAAAGGTACGAAACCGTACCTCGAATATATTCACGTCACTTTCGAGACGTGGCCGTCGGCATTTACGATTTAATATCGCGAATTTATTTAATATTTATGCATATATTGTTCGCAACAAATAAATTCGCTCATTAATTCGTAATAATTCTTTTTTGTTCCGTGCTATCAGAACCGGGAGCGATTCTAAAAGGTACGAAACCGGACCTCGTATATATTTACGTCACTTTCGAGACGTGGCCATTACCATTTCTGCAAGTCAAAAGCCCGTCTCCCTCAAAGTTTCGCGAATATACATCCAGTACTTTAGTGTCGCAGAGTTTGAAGGAACGGACTCGCGTCACGACATCCGGGTAGCACGAGAAGTCCGCGAGGCGTGGCGCTAAATTTGTCGGGCTTCTCTCCTACACGTTATTTTTTTTTCCCCCTCCTCTTTTTAAATATTCCTTTCCTCTCGTCCCCTCACCTGCCGTTTCTCCGAGTCCTCTCGTTACCGCCCGTTCCTCTTTATTCGTTCGCGACCGAACGAACCGCGGGCACGACATTCGTCCGAGTTGATATCGCCGAGACGTTGGGACGGATTTTTAGAAAGGTTTTTCATTAACGAGAGAGAACACGCTCCGTTTGCCGTTCGTACGTACGCATGCACGGCCGACTATGAGGAAGTGTCGCGACGTTGAATTTATTGGAACGGAAGAACATTAAGGGTAGAGAAAACAGACAGACGGACGGACGGACGGACAGCCGCTCTACGTGACTTCGAGGCTTCAGGGAGAGCGAAAAAAGAATTGAAATAAATTGAGAAAGAAACGGACGGGGAGGGAGAGGAGACGATGGAGGACTTTAGTTGGCACTCGGGACAGTTTCGTTGGTCTTTTTTTCCCCTTCCTGCATTTTTGCAAATCAAACGGCGGACGAGGCGGAGAAGGGGTGAGGAGTGGAAGTCGCGCGAAGGGAACGAGAAAGGGGCTCGACATCGGCCGCGATAATCGAGCGGGAGAAACAGCAATAAGGGCGTGCTCGACGAAGTACTCCGAGCGGATTGTGTATCGCTGTTACGCGCCGTACCGCACGGGAGTGGCTCTGGTAGCGTCTCCGCTCGAAAGCTCCACGCCGTTTGTACAATTTATATTCCTCGTCGCGGCGCGTCTCCGTGTCGCGGGTATTTAGCGAAACGAGCGGGAAAAAGATACGGAGATACTCCCTCGCTCTCGCTCTCTCGCTCTCTCCCTCTGTCGCTTAATTAATGATTACCGGGAAACGTGTCTGGCCTGGCCTTTGCGCGAGATTCAACCTCGTCCCCGTCGTGCATATAATACCCATCCCCACTGCACACGCTGCATGTATACTGCCCGCGAGAATCAAAGGAGGGCCGTGATGCCCTTCACTCTTTTTCCTTTCGTCGACTCATTTTTTTTTTTTTTTTTTTTTTTTTTCCTCTTTTGTTTCTAACATTCGCGACCGTACAGGAATCACTTCGAACAATTCGGCAAGTCTTCGTGAGGAACCTTCAGAGCTTTGTGTTTTTTTTTTACGCAGCTTATGCAAATTTTTTATCGTATTCGTAGATGGTACAAAATATAATTTTTTTTTTTTCAATCGTAACCTGAGATACTTTTGTCGAGATTCATGAAATTTTCGATAAATATTGCAGGATCACTTTTTTTTTCTGGAGTAATGAGAGTTGCAATGAAAGAGCGGAGATCAGAGTTGAACTTAGAGTTTTTTTTTTTTTTTTATCGCAAGTTATGCAAATATTGTATAGTATTCATATTGTATTAATAAAGAGTGCAGAATATATATATATATATGTATTTCGATCGTAAGTTGAGATACTTTTGTCAAGACTTATGAAATCATCGATAAATATTGTAGTGTGACTTTTTTTCTGGAGTAATGAAAGTTCCAATGAAAGAGCAGAGATCAGAGTTGGACTTTGAGTTTTTTTTTTTTTTTTAATTGCAACTTATGCAAATGTTGTATAGTATTCGTATTATATTAGTACATGGTGCAGAATGTAATTTTTTAAATCGTAAGTTAAGATATTTTTATCGAGTTTGATGAAACCAACGATAAATTTTTTTTACGACTTTGAAAGGATTTTATTTGGGAACTATTTTCCTGAGATTGCATTTCGTGCGAATTAGAAAAAAAAATTCTTCGATTCGTCGAAAGGAGGGTTGTAGACAGAGTAAGGAGCTGGAAGGGTCGACGCCCGTGCGGGAGACGATTCGACCAGTCGACGATCTCTCGTCGGTGATGCCCGCCGAGTGAGAGAAGAGATCGAAGGTTGGATAAGAAATTTACGGCGAAGCGATAAAGAGGGTAGACGGAAAATTATGAGGGAGGGCAAATTCGGACGGGCGATTTGCTCAGCGATTAGAGGAGCTCGCTCTCGTTTCGTTCGCCGAGCGAGAACGGTAGTTAGGGAGCACGGAGAGTTTAAATACCACAGAGACGGGCACTGTTCTCTCTACCGACGGTAGCGAAAGCCCATCCCGTTCAGACAGAAAGTCCTCTTTCCGCTCGCTACCGGAGTGGCCGGCGGCCACAGTCCAGAACGTTTGACGAATGTCTCGACTCCCGAGATCCCGGGCGCAGTGTGCGCGCGCGCTGAGAGGGACTCCCGAGCCAATTAGCGCCCGCCGATAATGAATACCCCGGCGATGCCTGCCCGACCGAGAGAGAAAACGAAGAGGCGAGGGAGAAATTTAAAAAAAGCGAGCCTACGACTGATCTTCCACATTTTGCCACGAAACCCGCCATGTTATTTAACAGATTTATTAACCCTCGAAATATCTTCTGACCTGCCGGATACATTCGGAAACACTCGACGGGACTTTGAAAAATCCATGTCATCGGGAATTTTATCAACTTCACGATAAAGTCGATTCGATGTCAAAATTTATTCAATTGCCAAATTGTTATAACAAATGAAAAAAAATTAGACCCGTTTTTATTACTCTAATAAGGCGTAACTGGCAGCGACTCGGTTTATTACTTCTCGCTAAATCTTGTGTAGAAACGAAATTGCATTATTACACAAACTTCCGTTTATAGTAATTTTCGCTAATTTGTCAATCGAAACGAAATTGCGTTATTCCTCAAACTTCCATTTATAATACTTTTCGCTAATTCTTTCATCGAAACGAAATTGTATTATTCCTCAAACTTCCATTTATTATACTTTTCGCTAATTCTTCCGTCGAAACGAAATTGCATTATTCCTCAAACTCCCCTTTATATCACTTTTCGCTAATTCTTCCATCGGAACCAAATCGCATTATTCCTCAAACTTCCCTTTATATTGCTTTTCGCTAATTCTTCCATCGCAACGAAATTACATAATTCCTCAAACTTCCCTTTATATTACTTTTCGCTAATTCTTCCATCGGAACGAAATTACATAATTCCTCAAACTTCCGTTTAAATTACTTTTCGCTAATTCTTCCATCGAATAAAAATAGCATAATTCCTGAAACTTCCCTTTACATTGCTTTTCGCTAATTCTTCCATCGGAACGCGATTGCATTATTCCTCAAACTTCCGTTTATCCCAGGAAGGAGAATGATCGTCGAACAATGAGAGCGTTTACAGAGGTCCCCGTTCAATGAAAAAGCGTTTAGATACGGGGGAGAGTGCACGGAGAGCCAACAAACTATACACGGTAATGGATACAGTTACGCCCATAAGGTCGCGACGGGTCTCTTTTTCCGATACAAAGTTGAAAAGCGGCGAGATGACAAAAAGCCCTGTCATTACAGTGAACGAGACGAGAGAAAACGAGTGGCTGCAGACTCGACTAGGCGAAGAGAGAGGGTGGGGGAGGGGGGGGGGGGGCTTTGCACAATGATACGTGGTTCTCTATGTGCTCCGTTGGTTACTGTATTATTGCCGAGAGGTAAAACGTCCCGTCGGTTCCGGGGTATGCGGCAAAGGTAACCGAGAGGTCGAGAGAGCGAGACTGCGAACTCTCCTCGTCGCCTCTCTCCCTCTTGTTCGCTCTATGACGGGGCTTGGTAACGAAATATCGGGTTGCCATTGTCGTTGGAAACTCTCGAGGTCCCGTACTTCCCCATTGTCGTTTCGCTGATGGGAACCTAATTCCCGCTGACGCTGTGTATCCTTCTATTTTTTTCTTCCTCCCGTTCTCCTCGCTTTTCCATCTTTCCTCTACTTTCGCTCTATCCGTTCGTAAAAAAAAAAAAAAAAAAAAAAATTGGAGCACGCGCTCCCGACGACGTCGTGTGTGCGGAGGATAAATTTCCTACTCCGGAAATCGACGTAGGACTAAAACGTTTCCAGTTCCGCGATAAAGGAACTCGCGCAGCGCTAAGCGGAATATAATGGACCAGCCGACGGTCGAAGGAAGAGAAGATCGAGTAGCGTTTCGAGACGGACGGAGAAGAGATAATAAGAGAGATGTAAAAAAAAAGGCAGTGGACGAGAGGAGAGCTCGGTGTTCTTAGCGCCCCGAGGCTACAGAGCTCACTTCCGGCACTTCCTGTGTCACACGCCGTTGAGCACGCTCCAACCCTAGCGCGCGGTGTAACAAGCCGAGGGAGCGAACGCGAGGAAGCAACGCTGGGATTGCTTCGCTTGCGCACGTCCGGTCCCGGAGAGTACCAGTCGCCCACAAATCCTAATTGTTTATACGACACGGAATCTGTAGAACCCTCGAGGGACGTAACAAACGAGCACCCTCCTCGATACTTTGCGAACGGGACACTCAGTCTACTGTGTTGTCAAAACACGGGCTGGAGCGCCGATGACACGGTTCGGAAATATTGAGGAAGATTGCTTGTTTTTTTAAATTAAAGACTGAGGATAAGAGTAAATTACCCTATTGGTAAATTTAGCTCAATTTATCTCGAGCTTTTGGCGCTTTGAAGTATGGTGTGTTGTAGGTAATACGCCTCTTTGCATTCAGAAAAAATGCATAAAAAACCAACCGATATATTTAAAACTTCAGATTTGTAAAAAAAATGGTATGCTTCAAAGGGTTAAAGCACTGAATGTACTGTATATGCAGAGGCTGATGTTGAGAAAGTATCAAGGCATATGGTAAATTTTGTTTCCGAAATTTCCACAGGAGCCATAGCAATTTTTACCCAACTCATGTGATATTTCTTTTTGACAAAATTAAGAATTTTGTCCAAAACTGAGAATACCGTCGACAAATTTCTTTTTGTGTATATATATATATACAAAAATTTGATCGACATAATATGTCGGTATAACTTACAAATTTAAGACGAACGGTTCGCGATCGCGGCGTCCTGATTACTTTATTTTCTAGTAAGAGATTATAATATTCGAGCACGAATTACGGGATATTCGGGTAATATCTGCGATAGCGAAAATTATGATTTTTTTCTAGCAGCATGTGTTAAGTTTAATACGAATGTTTGCCACGATGTCGCTGTAGTTCCCATACCCCTGAAAGTTTTGTCGATTTTTACCGGATTCATGGTAAATCCTATCAGATTCATTTCTAAGTGCGCTTTTTCAGAATTTTAATTTGTTTTTTATCCTCGAAAATTATTGACAAATTTTGAAAAAAAAAAAATGCTCGAGAGCTTGTACGGGTTCACCGATCGTGAGATAATAATTTGGTAGCGATTTATCGGGTCGTTTCCTAGGCGATTTATTTGTCGCGTCCTCGAAGCACAGTCGATCTCAGCCCGCTAGTTAAAGTCACCGTGTCTCTTAATTCGCTCGACGAAACATTACGAAATTTCTATTAAATCTTCAAAGCACTGATACTTACGATGAATAATTTTTTTCATATTTTTTGCACTATTACTTTCCAAAGTGGTAGCTATCAAAAGGTCGCAAGGAGCTAACGAGCTAGCAGATACATGCGAGTGTGCTTCGAAGGATTAATATAGTATTTTTTTTTTGTCTACATAGCAAACTGATTACTCACGTTGTGGAGTTTGTAGTAGAGTCCGCACGCGTTGCAAACAGGTTCGCCTGCTTGATTCCTTCGCCACAGGGTCGTCGTGGCGGTTTTGCAATTGGCACAGCTCGTGCCTGCCCTCCTCGCTGCGCTTTGCAGTGACTGGAAAAGACGAAGAAAAAAAGGCACATTGTAGAAGACTAAACGTGAGAAGGTGAGAAAACAATTTCAGGTAAAAATTTAACAGCCCCGCCGTACGACAATTGCCCGTTGAAAATTGTGAGTTCCAACGTTGAGACTCCTTCGAGGAATCTCGAAAGTCAAAAGTCTCTCTCGAATGAGAAAAAAAAAAATGAAGAAAATGAATCAATCATCGGAACAGAAAACAAACTGAGAGAGGTTTGGCATGAGATGAGGAACAGGCGATCGGTCAAGCGTATCGTGACGCTCCTTCTCTCGCTATCGTGACAGAGAGGCACAGGGATCAAGCCGACGTATCACTGACACACGGTGCCTCGAAGTCTCTTCTGCTTAATCCTCTCGCGCGAGTGGTGGATAAAAAGAAGAGAGGAGAAAAAAAAAAAAAAAACTAAGACATGGAAAGAACAAGAAACTGTGAAGCGGGTCGTGAAGCAATCGAAAAAAAGGCAGGATCGAAGAGTATAGAGAAGGCCTACGAGTTCCAAACTGCGGCCTGGGAGCCCGAGAGTGCCCAACAGGGACCAGAAACGCTCCCGACACCTGTGCCTTCGAGATATCCCATAGTGGCAAACACTTAACTAAAAAGGTCTATTATCCCTCGATGGCCGGCTCTATATAGCTTATTTAGCTTCTCTCATACCCGCGTCTCTCCGCCCTGGAACACCTTCACGGCTTCCTCTTCAAACTCACGTGTGTATAAAAAGCTTTTCTCCTTTTTTTATTCACGCATACGTGAGTCGCATACGAGCTTTGTCTAGCGAGGAAAAAAGGATCGGCAGCCTCGACGGGGGGAGCCATTTTCAGTCGCGCGCCTTTTCCCCCTCCCGATCGAGCCCCGATTCGTACGTACGACCCAGAGCGGGGCGAAATGGCACCCCGGGGCAAAACGGACTATTTCCGCCAGCTTTTATCGGCAGACATTTAAAAGAAAACACTCTGAATGGTGTTCCGTTTTGCCCCGCTCACCCTTCCTAGATCTGGATGGTGTATACAAAGGTGGCTACTTTCTCCATCGCCAGAGCCGACAATAATCGTGAAGCAAAATCGAAGTTTCAACCCCCCCCCCCCCTCCCGAACCCCTTACCCCCCGAAGATGACACGTTGCGTTCGAAACGACCCGAAACATTCCGGGCTAGAGACGATCATGAGGAGCCGTAAGTTTACCGAATAACCCGAGTTCCATCCACAACGATCTTCGTCAACTCTGATCGGCAGACATTTTTAAAAAAGCCTCATCTCTGAAGGGTGTTCCGTTTTGCCCCGCGCCCCCTACCTTGATCTGAAAGGTGTATACGAAGGTCCCTGCCTACTTTTTCCACAGCCAGAGCCGACAATAATCGTGAAGCAAAATCGAAGTTTCACCCCCCCCCCCCCTCCCGACCACTTCACCCCCGAAGATGACACGTTGCGTTCGAAACAACCCTAAACCTTCCAGGCTAGAGAAGATCATGAGGAGCCGTAAGTATAACGAATAACCCGAGTTCCATCCACAACGATTTTCGCCAACTCTGATCGGCAGACATTTTTTAAAAAGCCTCATCTCTGAAGGGTGTTCCGTTTTGCCCCGCGCCCCCTATCTGTATCTGGAAGGTGTACACAAAGGTCCCTGCCTACTTTTTCCACCGCCAGAGCCGACAATAATCGTGAAGTAAAATCAAAGTTTCACCCCCCCCCCCCCCCAACCACTTAACCCCCGAAGATGACACGGTGCATTCGAAACGACCCGAAACATTCCTGGCTAGAGAAGATCACGAGGAGCCGTAAGTATACCGAATAACCCGAGCTCCATCCAGAATCCACACGGCGTGCCTCCGAGATGCAACCGAGTCTCCTGTCCCTCCGCTCCCCCGAACGGCCACGAACCACGTGTAACTATGTGTCTACCTGTGGACCATTGTGGGCGACCTTCGCGAGAGAGAATCGGAGACCACCGATCTTTCTCCCTCCCGCACACGCTTCTGTTCCAACGGTCTCCGAAAAACCCCGTCCGACATCCTCGTAACGGTTGAGTTATTGGAATTTTATAGAGTGTCACTCTGCGTTACACTCCACACAGGCCCCGAACGGTTTCCACGCTGCGTGTAGGTCAACGAGTGATAAATGAACGAAGCGAGATTGTTGGACTCCGACTCCGGATGGAATCTCCTCCGCGGGTTGATCTGCACGAGACCGCCGCACGGGTCTTCGCGATGTCGTCAAGGGATGAGACGATCCAGGAGTGCCAAAAACGACCCCCGTAGGTGAAGGGTCCGTACGGTGCGGTTCCGGACGTTTCGCACCCACACCGGACGAGGAGCCAGCAGAATAGCTCAGAAGCTTGGAAATCGCGGTCTGAAAGGATTGGTTCAGGCCGAAGCTTTGCGAGGTGCGGGATTGGGGGGGGGGGGGGGGTGAGTTTTTGCGTGAACGAGTTCTCCGTCGGATTGGGAGGGACGAAGAGTGGCCGAAGCGAGGGGATGAAGAAGCGAGGGGGATGGCCGGGTGTGTAATCATGCCCTATCGGTGGGATCTTATCGGGAGTTCCACGCGTAGCAAAGGGGTCTCGAGGACAGCGGTGGCCGGTGGCGTGTGAGGTTGGTGTAACCGGCAATGAGGCAAAGGACAAACCAGAACCCGCCATCACCGCGGTGGTCGGGATGAGAGATTGCGAGGGAGAGTGAAACGGCTCGGTGAATCAATACGAGCGACGGCAGCCTCGTCAATACAGCCGGAGTTGGCTGCTTTTGCCCGAACGCGGCCCAGCTCTTTCCGACTATCTGCTCTAGATCTTTGACACCCTGAAAATCATCGACCTCAACCCCTCCCGAGACTCCCACTCGAGCCCCGGCTGCGCACAACCTCCTTTCCGTCGAACAAGCGGCGGGGTCGCTGGCCTAATGGTTATTAAAATCGAGGCCGGGAATAAAACTGGTCACGACTGAGTGTGCGTATTATTTACAGTATATAAATAATTCGTCTATGAATTCATTTAAGGTGCGTTATGGCAGTAATTTACGTCACTGAGGCGAGTTTGTGGCGTTAATGTTATGTATATACGAAAGATAAATGTCAGGGTTCGATTAAACGATCGTTAGTCATAGCGGAGTTGGAGAAGTTGTAAACGCTGTATCGAACGGACGTAGAGGGAGGAAAGTGTTTTTTTTTTTTTACCTGCGGAGAAGACTTCTCTGGAGGATTAGTCATGGGAGAGGAACCGAGCGGGATGAACGAGGTCGAGCGTCGATACGCTTCGATATATCTACAGCGCAGAGCGCGGTCAACGATCAACCGGGTTATTGTGCACGCATTGCTGAGCGATTAATATCCTTGAGATCGGTAAGAGAACATCGACTTGGGGTCTCGGAAAATCCTTTCTCCGCCTCTCGGTACGTGTCTGACTCTATGCACGGTAGGAATGAAAATTCGTTGAAAGAATAAATAAAACTATTGACCTTTGTGCACGACAAGTGTTTGTTACATTGTGAACAATTTTTTACTATCTAGAATATGATAGTTTCTTGTTCTACCTAATAATAATCCTCCCGTTTGATCTCACCATAGGAAAAAAGAAAAAAAAAAGAAAAGCACTAAGTGCGCGACGGGCAAAGAATATGCGCTAATAAATGCATCTCGCGGAGTCGCGCGTTGCGCGGTGGCCGGCGAAGCGCGCGCGCAGTCGCGGGCGCGCGAGAGTGCGACGATTTATTATGCAGATCGTCCAGCGCTATTTACAGGGCTCGGAGAGATCGGTTGCAATCAGGAGGCCGGTAATTGCTCTCGGTATACACACTCTCGCAGCGAGAGCGAATGCTCGGGAGCAGCGGACTATGCACGAAAAGGGATATCCAGCCGATAGTCTCTCATACGTGTATGATACACTCTCGAGCGCATGCACGCTGCTATATGCACTGGAACCGGTTGGCATGATCTCTCGATCTCTTCTTGAAGCAAACGCACACGCTTCTGGATGGGCTACTCTCTTGCTTCTGCTTCTTACCTTATTCCGTGCTCGTCCTCTCTCTCGACACTGACGGATATGACATTTGTGAAGTTGGTCGTGTCGCGGCTATCCTCCGCGTTTACCTCCTCATTTTTTTTTTCTTCCTCTTTTCGTTTGCCTTATCTTTTTTTTTCTTCATCTCCGGACTAGTCGTCCTCTTCGTCCTACCTATCCAGCCCCGTTCGACGTCGCTCCGTCTTTTTGTATCTTATTTTTCTCATCTTCCTACACACGAGCAACTTTGTACCATTTCTTAATTTTTTTTTATTTATTTTTTACTGCAACGCCCCGCCGGTTGCGAGAGTCGCGCACTTGGAGTTTCTTGTCGCTCAATGTCTCGTGCGTCAGAGAGATATGCATCCCGAGAGGTGTGCTGCTCGGATACACCGTGAGGAAGAGGACCGATTGATATCCGTGGACGTTGCAGGGCCGACGTTACTTTTACTCCCTATCGGTCCAACATCGATCGGCAATGGCTCTTTGATAGCGGGAGTTTGAATGCTCAGCGACCGGTAAGTCCGTCCGTCTGTCCAGGGCGAGTGCGCGTGTCACTTTCGAATTTTAGAACTGGATTACAGTTATGATCTCTCCCTTTGCCGTCTGTCGGAGCGGCAAAGACGTTAACCGATCGGCTCGGTGAAATAACGATCGCTGCAGATGGAAAATCTGCTAAGGGTTCGCCGTTTATTTTTAAAATTTTTTTCCTCGTTGAATCGCCAACTTCACATCTCGAGTGGTTATTAATTAGAGGAATTTAATGATTGACAATCGAACCGGCAGGGACGGCTGTGATAAGCCGGCCACCGGGGCGCCCCCTTCGCTACCGATCGGACCGGATGAGGAAAAAAAATGCGGGAGATAAAAATAAATTAAGTATAAATAATGCGAACATTGTATCGAGCCGATGTCGATACGAAGCCGGTTGAACGTTCGATCGATCAGCGATCTCGGGCGTCGAGTTGTACTCCGGAGCGAAGCTGCCGATCGGTACGCCCAAACGAGCCGGGAGCGCCGGCCGAGGAACGTTCGACATAATTATCCGCAATGACTATCGATTATCTGCTGTAATATCTAACGGTCCGGGCTAACGAAGTATAAAATCTTATTAAGCCGATATCTCTCCACTGTCTTTTCCCTCTCGCCCAAATCGATCCCATTAGATTTCTCTACGAGCAGGGGGAGGGGGAAGATTCGAGAGGGGGGCAAAACGAACCGATTTGTAAAACATCCGAATGGTTTGGTAAAGAGGCAATTATTATTGTGATTAAATGTATGAAATATCACGTTGGGAAATGTGTATTTTTTTAAATATGAAAGTGTGTCTGTGCGAGAAGATGGCAGGCTCTCTCGGTGAGAGAGGCAATTAAAATCCAGGGAAAGGCAATAATTGATCGTTACGTATAATTGTGTTTCTCTTCGTCTGTATTTTTTTTTTTTTTTCTTCTCTTCTCTCGAAGACTCGCGCGGATTCTTCGCTTAATCGGGGGCAAGCTTGCGCTTCACGCACTCGGTGCTTGTGTACGTCCATATTATCACTGCACGCGGTCCTGGCGCGGATGCCGTCTGACCGCTCGACCGGGCAGCACTCGCGGACTCTTCGAGAGTTCGTGTGTAATGCACGCGCCGAGTTAAACGAGCGCTTACGAGCGAGGCCGTAACAGATAAGTATCTCTCTATCCTTGACTAAATCGTGACTAGAAGCCCGCTGCTGCTGCTGTTGCTGCCCCCGCGCGGGAACTCTTTCGCTCACTCGATTTTATAGTCGTACATAATACACTCTCGGGCGTTCGAGCGATTGAGCACATTATTGCGGATATATATACGGTCGGCAACATTGTTACTATTATCGCGATACAAATTGTCGCGAACCGCGTGGGATGGACCGGATCACGGATGCATTGAAGATCGAGAAGATCGTGAGGATTCGGTCCCAGGTGGACAATAATCGCAAAAAAATATATATTATATAATATATACCATTTTATATTATATTATGAAACGAAAAATACATTTCGATGAAAAAAAAAGTCAATAAAATATATTTTGCTTATATTATATATTATATTCTATCCGAACTTAATATAATACATATAATATGTAATATAAGCAAAATTAATTTGTCTCATAAATTTTCTCGCAACGAGAGCCTATTGATAAAACAAACTGATTTTATAGCGGTACGTAATACACTGTGGGGCGTTCGAGCGATTGAGGACATTATTGCGGATATATATACGGTCGGCAACATTGTTACTATTATCGCGATACAAATTGTCGCGAACCGCGTGGGTTGGACCGGATCGCGGATGCATTAGAGATCGAGAAGATTCGGTCCCACGTGGACATGAATAGATTAAAAAAATGATAATATAATATACATTGCTTCATATCGTATTAAGAAAAAAAAAAACATTTTGAATGTATTTTTTTTATGTATAAAACATATTTTGCTTATATTATATGTTATATTTTATCGGAACTTAATATAATACATAGAATATCTAATATAAGCAAAATTTATTTTTTCATCGATTTTCTCGCAACGGAGAAACTATCGATAAAACAAATTGATTTGCATTGCATTGCGAAACGTGCAGGGGCAATGCATCGGGCCCGATAGAGTTCGCTCGCTGCGTGCGCCTCGGCGTGATATCCCATGCCATTACTATTCGTATTTCTACGCTATTCCGCGGACATGCCATACGCTTGCACGATAAACTGCGTAGAATCGTATTTATTAAATTTTTTATTCGCAATAGACACACGATCTTAAGCGCGAGCGTTTCGCGCTGATAACCCGATACAGCCTAACTTTATGTTACCGGCAACAATGTAGACTAAGTGGATATACCGAGAAGGGTGCTCCGGATTCTGTATCTCGTTACGCGCACGGACGCACTCTGCATTTCCTTTAATAAATTGCATATTTACATTTGTGCATCCTAGCAACGGTCATCGCTTTTATTTCTTTACACCATTCCGTTTTACGTGCCGGACACGTCTTTCTTTAATTTTTTTTCACATTCTTTTTTTTTCATCTCGTTACTAACAATGTAACCGTGTTTGCAACGCGAGTCCATTTTAATAATTGCGTACACTAATACCCGTAATTTCGAGTTAGTGCACGAGCTTGCGTGGCGATTCGTCGAGCTCGATATACTGCATTACCGTACTCACGGTATGTATATATATATATATATATATATATATATATATATATATACTACATATACATAGAAAAAAATATACATAGTATATTTATACATATAAATAAAACCGACTTGGCCCCGCACGTCTATATGTATTACATCGCAACAGTGTTAATATCGCGAGTATAATTGTGCGAGAGTCCGAGCGTGCGCGGTTCTCTCTCCTTACCAGCTAGTAATGTGGGTGCTCGCCGTGCATGTGTGACTGTGACAAGCCGTGGTACCACATTCCTAACACTAGCTCGCGCGGCCGGCCGGCCGATGCACGGCAGCAATGGAATACATATATATATACTTCTTTTCTCCTCCGAGGGATTCGACGATCCGGAGATAGGCGCACGAACTCTGAGTGCGTGCGACAACGAGGGGACAAAAAAAAGAAATCATACGCGACGTCAATGTCGATAAGATGACGTATTACCGAGTAATTGATTTCGACGAGGGAATTTTTTTATTAGTGAAAAAAAAAAATGAGACATGGCAAAACAGGTAAACCGCGAGGTATGCGAGGGATGTCGGAGATAATCGTGCCTGTGGACGTTTCTTGTTCGAGTGTGGGAAATGTGAATAAAATTTTTGTCGAGGGAGTCCTCGACGGAGGCTTCCAGGAAGTATGAGCTGGGACGGGGAACCGAGAAGTCTGCACGGTGGAGAGTTACGAACAAGAAGAAGAGGAGAAGAGATCGGCCGCGGCAATCGCGTGAGCTACCGTGGGGCAAGACGAGAGCCAACGGACCAGGCCAATCTATATGATAAACAGTCTAGTTATAGAGCGCGTATATATAATCCGTCGAATCCGTGTCACTTAACCGTTAAGGACTAACCAGGCGGGACTCGCGGAACTATCCTCGGAGACCGGACTCTTCGAGGAAATCGAAAAAAAAAAATTGACATTTTTTTCTGTAACATTTTTTTTTAACAGTTCAAGTACCGGGGTCTTTCTGCGCAAACAATGAGATTCTTTTAAGCACAAAAACTACACGGATGCTCGCAATAAAGTTTCGTCTGCGTTATTAAAAGACAAAACACTTCAAGGTAGGTCTATGAATTTTTACAGATTTTTTTTAGCGCATTAACTTGTTATTCGGATCGTTCGAAGGTTGCGTCTTGGCAAATTCTCGGTCCTCGTTCAACAACGATCCGGTACGTGAAGCGGTGGATTGGTTTAAATAAATATAACGAATTTACTTAAATAAAAAATAATCGCTTCCTCGGCTCCGTAGATGTGGTTTCGACTATTTACGGCGGATAAATTCGTTTAAATAAATGTAATGACTTTACTTAAATAAAAAATAATCGCTCCCTCGCCTCCGTAGATGTTGTTTCGACTTTTTACGGCGGATAAATTCGTTTAAATAAATTTACCGAATATATTTAAATAAAAAATAATGGCTTCCTCGGGTTCAAAGATGCGGTTTCGACTTTCGCCCATCGATATCTCCAGCTACCGGCGAGGGGGTTGACACGGAAAAAAAAGTATATCTGTTCGGTACCACTGCCGTGAGTAGTTATCTCGTGTAACGCGTGTACCAGAGTCTCGGGAAAAAAAAACACTTAAAAAAAATGGCTCAACCTCTTTCTCTCTCCGCGAAAGGGAACTCCGCACTTTCCACCGGGTCCGCTCCCGCGCGGCTCCTCGATGTACCTGAATTTATTTAAATTGCAAGCAATGTTCTGCTCGTGTTCGGCAGCTTCTTCTTCCTTCTCTCCCCTCCGCCGTTAGTTCTTCTCTTCCAAACTCTCCGCGATTTTTTTATATTTATTTTAACTCTTTCTCTTATTCTCCCTTCCAATCTCGTCGTTCTTCCCTCTCCTCTTGGCTTCGCTTCTTCCGCTGCTGCGAGTGAAAAATCGAACAAGAATCCGCAGCAGCCCGGCTGTGTCCGCAGCGCTGGGTAGAGCAGCCTCTTTCTCCTGTGGGACTCAAGTCCCCGTGTCTTTGCCCGCGCAGACCCTCCCCTCCCTCTTCGCCTCGTCTTGCCGACTCTCTTTCCGTCGCTTCGTCCGTTTTTCGTTTAAATGACCGGAGGGTCGCCCCGGCTCCTTCCCGTGAGAATCGTGACTCTCGCGCCAAGTCTACCTGGGCCCGCGCTATCCTACGTGCCGAGGGTAACGAGACGCGCGAATGATTCCCAGACCATTTATTTATTTTTTATGTATTTTTATTTATTTATTATTTATTTTTTATTTATTTTTTATTTATTTTTTATTTATTTATTATTTATTTTTTATTTATTTTTTATTTATTTTTTATTTATTTTTTATTTACTTTTTATTTATTTGAAAGTAGAGCCTGCGATTGAGTTGTGCGAATATATGAGACAGTTTGAAAAACTGGTTAAACGAAAGGAATTGGAAGTGCAATATGAGAAGTAACGAGATAAGTGATATGTGATTAATATAAGGAAATTAGTAGATAAGGGGGAAATCGTATAGAGGAGGGCACAATGTAAAAACCCTTGAAGTGTATACAGAAATAAATGTCTATATTATTATTATTTAAAAAATATTTAATTTATTTTTTATCTAAAATTAAATCGAATTGTTGCGACACAACTATGCGTGGCAGAGCCGAGGCATGCGTGCGTGCGCCGAGGGCGGGAAAACTTGGCGAAGTCGCCGAGATGTGGTCCGACGAAGCTCGCCAGAAAGAGTCGGAAGAAGTGGCTGTGAGAAGATGAGAAGAGAGAGACAGAGAAATAAATAAATAAAAATAAAGAGGAATTAACTTCGACTCTCGGGCGCGCACGTTCGGTTTCATTAAATCGTTCGTGCACGCGATCGATATGCACTATATTACATCCGCGCGCAACAGCACGTCCAACCTCGTGAATCGTTTCGCATAATCATTTTTTGTTTTTATTAATTTTTTGTTTTTTTTTTTTTTCAATTATCATTGAATAGAATTGGTTGATACGTCGAGGCCAATAATAACGAGAATTATGTATGTGCGAAGGGAGCGAACGACGGTGGAACATCGAACGGAGAACCTGCCAAACTCGTTCGGCTGTCTAAGCAAACACAAAGGTGTCGTTGTTCTCGCGCACTCTCGGCGGCAATGGCAATTACTCCCGAACCGGAAGTCGGTTCGCTCGCGCTCGCTCCCGGTCTGCGCGGACGGCTGCGGGCCCGTCGAGCTCGCTACCCTTTTACACCGTGAATTACAATGCTCGCTACCGCGATGAAGCACCCGCGTGCAAATCGCGGCGATCATAAAATAAAGAGCAAAAAAAACAAAAATAGAGCTCGAGCGCACTTCTTCTCCGCGACGTTTCCCCGCTCAATTTTCCCGTCTCGTAAATCTACATAGCGTCAGCTACCGTGCGCGCCATAGACGAATCGATTAACCGGTCTATCGATCATTCGCGCACCCGATGTTTTCGCTTCGCGCCGAGAGGAGCGAAATACAAAACGTAAAAGGATTTAAATAAAAAATAAAAAATAAAAAAAATAATAATAATTTAATTTTCTCTCGTTTTGCCTACCGTTCGAGGCGCGCGGGCAGAAGTCGCTCGTCTCTCCCACGCCAAGTGGAACGCGCGTGGGCAGTGAATTACGAGGTGCACCCCGGGCGCTTTAGCGGGGAGCGAGAGATGAGGAACGGGAGGAGGGGAAAAAAAAGAGGAGGGAAGAGGAAACGAACGAAGGGAGAATCTCTTTCGCTCCTCGTTTCAATGGAATATAAATAAAATTTATTCCGTCGAGAGCTACCGAAACCGGGGGCTCCCCGCTGCTGCCACCGCCGCCACCGTCGTCGTCCTCGCGGCCGTCCGCCGTTCCTCCCTTCTCGCTTCCTTATCGCTCACGGCTTCGCGGATCGTTCCGACCCGCCACCGGCTCTCCACTACCACTCCGCGTTCAGCTTCTCTCATGGCGCGGCACGCGCGGGACCGCCGAGCAAGCTTTCGCTCACCGATGATCGCGCACACTCTCCGCGGGAAGGATTCGGGACTTCGCCGTCGCGTGTGCCACCCTCGCCCACGCTCGATCGCTTTCCACCTTACTATATGAGTATTAATAATCACGTCTGTGTTAACACGAGATTCTCGCCGATAGCCGATATATTTCGAGCCTCGGCGAATATCGGCCGGTCGGGCTCTGACAACCAATAACGTCACTTTTTGTCTCGTCGGATGAACCGCAGACCCGTCTGATATTTCGGTAATACAGAAAAAAAGATAGAATTAAATTATTTTTAATCATATAAAAAATTTTTTTCACTTGTCATTAATTTTTTTTTTTTTAATTAAAAATTTCGACGAATATCCATTGGTTATTTAATAAGAATGACATTTTTCGAGAGTTTAATTAAATTTTTAGCCGTGACAACTGATAACGTAATTTCTTGTCTCGTCGGATGAGCCGCAGAACCGTCGATTTATCATCGATCACGACTGATCGGTTATAAGTTTTTTTAAATAATGCAAAGTGATTTTTAATTATATAAACAATTTTTCACTTCTAATTAATTTTTTTTTAATCAAGAAATGAGCTGAATTCCATTGTTTATTCGAATGAAATTTTTCGATGTCGATTAAATTTTGATTAACTTATTTTAATTTCGGAGTGAAAAGATACTTGGGGTATTTCAGGAATTAACGATAATTGCCCTGTCTCTTCCCGCGCGCATGAATGGATGTAAAACGTCGTGAGAATCAATTTACGTCGAGTCGTATAGCGCCATAAGATATTCCATTAAATCGTTACGATCGAACAATATAATCGTCACGATATTGCCGGCACGATCGTTTATCGCATAATAATACATAGTACGGTGCGATCGAGCGCAGAGATTCGCGATCCATTCGCGGGTACTTAGCGACGCACCCACTTACCTCACATAAACACAAACACAAACACAAACACTGGCGAGTGCAAGTGCATTGCAGTGACACAGACGCGGACTAGCGCTGGGCAACTTCATTTTCCACGGCGCATTGTTGTTTATGCGAGCGGCAAACGGTCAGCGGTCGCTATACGTATCGCCGTATGCACATGTCTCAGTATTCATAACACATCTGTCTAATACCTGTAATAGACGTTCGAGCTGTTCTCTGTGAGCGCGCATACAGCTTCGAAGCGGGAAGAAAAAAAAAAGGAAACTTTGTAGTATTCGTAGCTCACCGATATTGCGCACCCGCGCTCGGTAGTTCGCGCGCTATATTCCATATGCACACGCGCGAGTGCGGCACGTAAGAAACACACTGTTCGAGAATTCAAACCGCTGCCTCTCCGTCTCTCGCTCGGCACGGCCGAGCCATCGAGCCACGCCGACAGAGACGCAGAGCCGCAGATAGACAGGATAGCGATCTATAATTCAAGGCGTTACAACCGAGCGAGACCGTCGGAGCATAAATCCTCGGAGGCCCCGAACGGATCTTTCGATACCACCTCCCTCTGGCCCGCGATGAGTTTCCGTAATTTCTCGATTTTTTTTTTGCCAGTTCTTTTTATTTGGTGGAATTTTTTTTTTTTTTTAAATACACATTTTTTTTATATGCTCAATGATTTAGAACGACTTAGCCTCTCAACTATGTTTCACAAAGCAAATGTGCGACCACAAACCTCCACAATTATTTTATTGGTAATTTCACAAAAAAGTCTTACAAAATCTTACAAAAATGTTTCTTTACTTTACGTATTTTTTTTTTTTTTTTTTTTTTTTTTTTGGGTGTGAAATGAACAAGAAAAGAATTGTGGATGTTTGCGAACAAGAAAAATGTATTAAAAGTACAAATCTTTTTTGTGTTAAGAAGAGTTGGAGGGAAAAGTTAATAAAATATACGAGAAGATTCAGAACGGCAAAAATACGAGGACGTGTCGCGGAAGAGAAGCGAGTAAATAAAAGAAGATTTGAATAGAAACCGCGTTTCTCGGTTTAGAATGGGATTACAATATTGAGATTGGCGCTGCCCGTTGCCGCTGTCGTGGGGTGCGAGAGGAGGAACCCGAGCAGCTTGCCGGGAGTGACTGCGTACGTATGTATCTCCGTTGTATGGGATATACGAAACGATTATAAAGTGAAATGACCGCGGATCACTGTCCTCGCATCTCGGTCGGGCTACCGCAGCGGATCCGACACAGGCGCGCGCGCAAACTCGCGGGAGAAACGCGACGCCGGGTCGAGAGAGGAGCCGAGAAAAGAAATATCCCCGACGTTCTCTCCACCTTCGAGTAGAATTCTTTCCGTCACTCTCTCGTTCCTCGATCTCCTCTTTTTCTTCCCGGCTTCGCAACCACCTTCCACGTACTCTCTTCGATACGCAGATTTGTCCGAGGATCCGCGGACGTCGGTCGTCATACATTTACGCAGTGGAAAAATTTGTTTTTTGCCTTTATATTTTTTTTAGACCTCGACAATCGCGGAAGGGAATTTTTACACGGGGCACTTCGCTAAAGCCGGTTTCCAGATTCGAAAAACATTTCTTGATCGCCAACGTCCATGTGTTTTTTTTTTAGTTATAATTTTCCTATTTTTGTGCTCTTTTATTTAACCATTTAAAAAAAAGAAACGTTTTGATGGTAAAAAAATTGTTCATTGTAATGAAAAAAAAGAAAAAATGGTGAATAACAAAATGTTTGTTAAATATACAAACTATTTTTTTTTTTTTGTAACAAAAAGCGGTGTGACAGTAATAAAATGGTAAAATTGTAATGAAAAAAAAAGCAATAAAATGTGGACAACGAAGCGTTTGTTGAATATACAAACAATTTTTTTTGCCGAGTAAGTGATCCGCGCTCGGCTCGAGTATACTTTGTAGTCTCATTCAAGCTGTCTCTCGCCAACGGTGTATTATTAGATATTATCTGCACATAATATGAATGTCGGACGCCATGCAGCGGGACTCTACTTGCGCCGGGCCGCGCGCGCCGGCAGCATAGTCGTATAAGACGCGTCGCTTGCTCCTCGACACGCACGACTGACTAATAAGGGAACAATATGCGCGGGCCGTTGTCTAAGCATGCTAATTATCGGAAAATCGTGCGGCCGGGCTGTGTGCGCGCTTCTCTCTCATTGAAAAGCGTTAAATTATGTCAGCGAGCTTGCCCGCTCGCCCGAGCGCTAGCGATGCGTTCAGACGGATAATTACATTTTGTTACCCACGCCGCTGCGCATCGTACGATTATCTCCTATCGAGTCTCCGTGTCTCCGCCGGTGGATTACGACGCCGTATACACGAATTCCGATTACTCGAGCCTTTCCCAACGGCACTTTAATACGTGAGGTCAAACAAAAATTTCTCTCACCCGGTAACTTTTCCAAGATGAAAATAAAACGTGGACATAATTCGAAAAAATTCATTAACCAAGACAATAACGCATTCAACGCGTTGGACAAATGTTGTGAATTTTTATCGAGCCGTTCAAAAGATACGTCACTTAAGGTGCAGCTAAAGATCAACCCAACCGCAAAATATTTTGAATTCATTTTCCTCCGAAACGGTTGTTCACTTTATTACACTCGGTGCGAAAGTGGCAGTTTTACGCAATACGATCAACGAGATATCGTATCGCATGGAGGGTTTAATAATTGTGGTACGAAATTTGCGAAAAAGCTGGAGGGCAGATAGCCGGCAATAATATTCATAGTTCACGATTGCATAAACAATAATCGAGAGCCGTCTGTCCGGCATCGGGAGCGGTGTTTGCTCCAGTGAACTTTTAGTCACGGCCACACCCATATAGGCGAGCGCGGCGAGAGCACACAGCCTCGATATCCTCGCGGCGTGCGCGGCGCAAGGCTGTGCAGCTGGACCTCTTACGCACACCCACATATCGCGGATACAAAAAAAATAACAAACACAAAAAAAAAGAAAATAAGAAAAATAACTGCAAACTATAGTGCACGAGGCTCGGAATATCGAGGCTGCATGCTGATAATAAAAAAAAAATAAAAAAATGATATAAAAAAATGAAAGAACAATCAAAGGTGAACGGTCAAATGAAATCGAACGTTTATCGGTATATTGTTAAGAGGCAATCCGATGGGATTCTCGACGCACTCGAGTTTACGGCGTCGATGAATCACCGGGAGAGATTTACCAACGAGAGAGTCATTATAAAATAATTCATAGTGTACCGCGTCGATTTGCGTTGTCGGACTCGCGATGCCGGTTATCAACGGCGGGGCGAGGGGAGGGCAATTAGTTCCAGCACCTCTTGTTCTCTATCTCGCTCGATCAATCGTTTACACTTCGCTCTTCGTCCTCCGTCCTTATTCGCGTCTCTTTCTCCCCCGCATGCAAATATATGTATATGCGTATGCATGTACACTCGCTTCGATAGCAGGCGGCGCATTCTACGGCAAATCGCAACGATCTCTCGATATAGGTAGACTCTCCGCAACGCGTGTCAATGCGTGTGCAGCCCGCGAGCCGTGCCGGACCACGCCGGACGAGAGCACAGGAGATATCGCAACAACCTTGTCGTCTCGTTTCGCGGACGCTTGACCGCGTGTGTGTGTGTGTGCACCTCGCCTGATTTATTCACAATCTCGCATCCGCGAGTGCATTAATTACGTCAGTTTACCCGCAGGGAGCTGAGACTCGAAATTCGTCGTCTGGAAAAGCAAATTGTCTGATTCTTTCTTTTTTTTCTTTTTTTTTCTAATTTCTCGATTAGATGTGCATTGAAAAATTTATAGTAATTTTTTTAAGCTTGTACCGAATGCCAACATTTTTGGCAATAGAAAAAGATATGTATTTCGGAAATGGTATTTTTTTTTACTTTGGCTGCAAGAACTCCACAAATTTCAGAATTTCATGAGAACTGAATTCTATTTTTGGGGAGAACTTACATATTAATTGCGTAGGTTTACCCGCTGGGACTCAAAATTCTTCGTTTTGAATCGCAAACTGTCTTCTTTAATTTTTTCTTCTTCTAATTTTTAGATTGAATATGTTCAATTGAGAGTAATATTAGTTCGCGCTTTGTCGCGATTGCCAAAAAATTTTTAATCGTGTATTTACGTACTAGAAAAATAAGTATTTAAGAACAGGCATTTTTTTACTTTGGCTGTTGGAATTCCAAGAACTTCAAATTTTCGTGAAATCTGAATTATTCTTTTGTGGAGAATTTACATAATTCATGGTTAAGGAGATTGCCCAACCACCTAAATCGTTCCAGCGATACATTTAATAATGCAGATAAGATAGGGTTGCCTCGAGCTCGAAAGTCGATGGCGACAATCAGCGTCGCATTCATTAATCCATTAAACGGTATCGAGACTTTTTTAAACATAATACTCAAGTACAACTGCTACGCCCGTATAATGCGTATAATGCCCAGGCAGTCATCCATGGTGAGCTTGTGTTTACACTCGGCGAGCGCACACACGTAGCCGGGACGCCCGCGTGAACTAGGAGCAATAGCTCACCGAGCGATAGCGTAATTCATGTTAATGCCGGCTATAACTCGCGCGGTATAAATTATCGTTCGGCCGGCTACAGATCGTGTGCAGCACGGGAGATAGAGGGAGAGACGGCGATGGAGAAAAGCCCTCGTCGTCGAATTCCCTGGTTCCTACGAGTATCAGCAAAAATTTTCTGAGCCCTCCAAACGAGACCCAAAATCCTTCCAATTTTACCTTCAACGACCGCCGACACGGTAATCAAAAATGCGCAAGAAATATATTCGAAATTTTAATATTATTAATTTATGAATATTAAAAATTGCTATACATGCAAAGACACAAATATGTCTGAAGTATACGATTTTTCGACGAAAATATATCTCACATATCACGTATGTACGTTTGTCCCGATGTGAACAACGGACCGAGATAGACTTTTAGAAATTAAAAAGATCACGATAATATAAAATCCACCCGCTAATAGTTTATAACCTAGCATGTATAGAATGCAAATATAAATAGCTCCATGCCACAGTAGTTTACCGGCGTCAGCGCGAACTCCGAGAGCATAAATTAAGATCCCGATACGAAGCCTGTAAATTATCATTGTCTATAATCCTCCTGTTACTTGTCGTCGATCGCTAAGTCTGTCTCGCGATATCCTCGCCGAGTCCTTGCCGATCACGGATAGCCGTTAATATTGGACGAATTCTCGGTAAGTTGTGTGTTCGCGGGAAAAATAATGTGACGCAACGGCAACCGAGAAGATATACCGCTGTCACTGTCGACCACTCCGATACGGCCGTACGAATGTATCGAACGTATTTTAATTACGAAAAAAAAAAAAAAAAATTAACTTGTATGTAAGGTTTTTATGTGTAAATATGCATGCACGTTCGCTCAGGCGGAGTTACTGTTTTGGTGTAACCCGTCCGAGTGTAGTACCGTGGGGAGCACGGTGCATAACAGTCAGGACTTCAACGTCGTACTGGCATTATTATTTATTTATAGCGTCATTATGCTGTCTCTATTGTTGTTCGGCGCTAGAGAGCTTGCCGGTTCGATAGTTAAATGTTGACCGTCGGGCTCGTAACGCCGCTCGTTTCATCCTCGTTCGATGCTACTCGCTCCTCTATATTCCTCATCGATATATATGTATATTTGTAGCGTTTACAACTATTGACTATCCCGCCGTCTCTTGTCCTATCGCACGGAGGCGATATCTCTCACTCGAGAGACTGTTTCTACTCGCTTCGACGGATAGTGGGATTAAAGCTTGAGAGGGGAGGATAGCGGGGCAAAACGGCACCGTGTCGCGCTTTGCAGATGATTTTTTTTTATTCTCGGGAAATTGTATAAAAGAAGAGTCTATTCTGCTCTCACTATTATGCAGCTAGCTCGGTGGTACTTTGGTAAAAAAAAAAGTAACGGGCGATACTGAGAAATAATCCGTTACGGCAGAAAAAAAGTTTTGGCCCTACAGAATTGATTTTATAATTTTTCGTTTTTTATTTTTAATGAAATAGAAACAAGTTTAATATGTTTTTTTAAGTTTACTCGATCCGATGCGTAAATTTGTAAATCAAAAATGAGAAATTATGGAATAATTTATACCTAATTAGATTATAACAGTGATATTAATTATCCAAATGGTTTAAAATTTTCAGGGCTTCGTGCTGATAGTATTCAAAAACTAACGCCACCAGGTGCAGTGAACTGGGTTCACACGTATCGAAATTGAAGCATAACACGGACGTCCGATGGACTAACAGTTTTATACCGGAACTTGAAATTTCCTTACATTACTTACATAATTTGAAGATTAGTGTTTTTTTTAGTTTTTTTTTTTTGGTAACAGTTAATTACCAGATATTAAAATAACAAATCTTTTGTCTGAAATTTCCAAAAACTTCCACGAAAAATACAAATTTTACTGTAAAATTGCAATGCCCATCTGATTGAAATTTCAGAGACAGTTTATATAAAAAATCTCCCAATACCGTCCATTACTTTTCAAAAATAATTTTTTTACCGTGTACGCACTTCGCACGTGTAAGGAGTGAGTGCCTAAAAATGTAAAGGGAACGAAAAATCAAATTGTGAACGAGCTTTTTTGAGTGCACAGACCTTTTTTTCGGTGTGTTCTCAATATTGGTTCCTCGAGCGATAAAGTTGCTCCTTAAAGGGACAAAACTGTGCGTCGCGATAAATCGATCGAATGTACAATGTCGCGACGACCGATTCGTCGCTTTCGTCCGGGAACGGTTACGCGGGCGATATCTCGTTACGTGCGAATGAATTAGATCGAGATTTAGGAGTCGTCGGGAGGGTCGGCACGACGTTTAGTCGGGCGCGACTAATCGTTCAACTGCATTTTGTCCGCGTGGGCGTACAAGTGACACGCGAAATTGCACGTTCACGCGAACGTCTACGGGAGACTCTCTCGCCTTGTCCATAGAGCTGGACGGGCCGCTCCTCTCCCTTTCTCTCACCGTATATTTCGTGTTTGCGTCTCCTTTACTACCGGCTCGCGGGACCGAGAAAACCAGACGATAAATAACTTCACGGCGGCCATTACTTGTCACTCACCCTCTTCGCTGCGCTTCGCGCCCCACCCGCGTCTTCCTCCTTCGACAATCTACGAGCTTCCGCCTTTGAAATTCTCCACGACACTTTCTCCTTTTATTTTATTTTATTTCGAATTTTTTAAAAATTTCTCTAAACATTTTTTAAAATGAAACTTGCGCCAATCGGAGGCGTAAAAAAAATTAATCTAAAAAATTATCCGATCAACTACAAATTCGATGCTTTAACAAAAAATGTTGCTGACGGATAACAATTGTGTTGCAAGAGAAAAAAAAATGTTTTAAAATCGTACCTTGGAGTAAAATTTTTTTGGGAAAGCTAACGCCACCGGCGACGTCGGGCGTCGGCGCGAGCGCGCGCACGTCAACACCCCCACACAACGACACGAAGAGGTTTCGCGCTCGCGTCGCGGACGGCGGGCATTCTGCCATGCGCGAGCCCACGCAGTTGCATTGGCAGCGGTCGGCGTTTGCGCGGCTTCTCGGCCGTATTGACTTTACTCATCCCTCTCCGCCGTACGCGTCAGTGTACCCAGGAGCGTCGCCGCTCCGCGCGAACTCCGAACTGGCGCACACGACCTACCCGTTCCCGCTCCAAAAATTCAACATTCATCATTTTTTTTTTTTTTTTAATGTTTATTCCACTTCTACATTGTTCATGCACAACTACATTTCTCCTCGCCTATAGTTTGTCAGCGCGCAATTTGTTTCCCACGCCACACGGTAACAAATATCTCCAATATTGCAAAAAAAAAAAAAAAAAAAAAATGAATTCTGTTTAATCGGTTTCGTCCGCGGATTTGCACGTAATCCACCCTCTATTCGAAGCTTCGGTTCTATTTTATTCATTTTTTTCACCCGCCTCGTACGTGTTTTCGGAGCGCAAAAACGCGAACGCGCCATGCAGACGCGCACCGTCGAGGGGGTCGCCAAAGTACCCTCTATATATAGATATATATATATATATAGTAAGTATATATAGTAAGTATATATAGTAAGTATATATAGTAAGTACATATATATCTATATATATCTCTCCAAGTATATAGAACTTCTGTTGTAAGAGAAAAAAAAGGGCGAGAGAACGCTGCGTCAGGGTGTTCCAGCAGCGGTATAGACATATAGCATTCGAGGTACATACGGAGCTACCCTTCTCTCGGATATAGACGGATAGGATTGGTCCTTGATTGCCGAGGAGGGTGTTGTTTCCCGGAGTCGGGTGTGCCCAGGGATCCCGAGATCGTAGCCAATGATAGAGCGCAGCTGCCCTCGAGCAGAAGCAGAAGCCCCCCTACGTACAACCCCTGATGTGTGCACGACGCACCGCCGGGGTTAACGCCGTATATATAGGTATATATATGTATGTACGGTAGGGTAGTATACGCTACCAGCCGCTTCCTAACATCCTGCGGGATTCACCGTCCTTTCCACTCACCGTTCTGGCTCCGTGGAGATTCGAGCATGAGAACCAGATAGAGGATCGAGGATCTCGATGGAAAGGGAGAGCAGCGGCGACCGCATCTCGAAATGCCTGTAACTCGGCCCTGCCAACCCCACGAGCGAACCGAGCTCTCTCTCCGGAGACCGAGAGCCAATGCCCTCGGCTATCTCCGATAGGACATTACGGCGAGGGTGCCCAACGAGCTCCCGAAAGGGTTCTCTCTGTACCGCACGGAGAAAAATTTTTCTGCTTCTCTAACAAAATGTGGATCGCTAATAATTTATTGTTGTGGCAGCAAAAATATTTGGCTGCCACAGCAAAATATTTGGCTGCCACAGCAAAATATTTGCTGCCACAGCAAAATATTTGCCGCCACAGCAAAATATTTGCCGCCACAGCAAAATATTTGCTGCCACAGCAAAATATTTGCTGCCACAGCAAAATATTTGCTGCCACAGCAAAATATTTGCTGCCACAGCAAAATATTTGCTGCCACAGCAAAATATTTGCTGCCACAGCAAAATATTTGCTGTCACAGCAAAATATTTGCCGGCGCCGCAAAATATTTTTTTGTCCTTATGTTAAGCAGGTAAATGAGTTATGGTAACAAAATTCTTGTTGTCCCAACAATTTTTTTTTCTCCTTGTGTAGACGCGCATATTCGTTTAATATTGCGAATTTTTAGAGGTTGAAGATTTTTTGAAAATTTTTGTTTATTGTGTGCTGGGATAAATTTATTAAATTCAGAGGTAGCGAAGAGTAGTTGACGAATTTAATGTTTTGATGAATGATTGAACTTTCGCTGTTTCTGTTTGGCGAAGCGCATTTATGCGCGTCCCACTTAAAATCGTGATTTTGGGATTGCGATCGGAGCTCCGATGCGATTTATTCAGACACGCTGCCCCGCTCCAACCACCGCCGGCCACCTCCTCGTCACCATTCGCTCGTTCTATTATCCGGATTGCACGCTCGCTCCGCCGCGTCCCGTGTCCATTGTTCCGTTCGGCAGAGACGAATAAGAGATTGGACGAGGAGAGAGACTCCTGCGCGCATTCGGACAAAGAGACCCCGCGAGCTAAAGGATTTTTTTTTTTAGTTTTTTTTTAAAGTCGTTTGCACTTATCTGCATCTACGCTTGCACTCGAGATGAACTAATTTCCCATTTATTTATTTATTCATGAGTAAAAACTGTATTTTTTTTTCTGCTGCGCGCATTCGGACGAAGAGACTCGGCGAGCTAAAGAATTTTTTTTTTCCTTTTAATCGTTTGCACTTATCTGCATTTATGACGGCACTCGAGGTGAACTAATTTCCCATTTATTCATTTATTTACTTATTTATTTATTTAATTTATTTATGAGCAGAATTCGTATGTTTTTTTTAATTCGCGATTTCAGCTTCTTTGTTACATTGTTCGACCACCGCACGAACTCTCGCACGAATTGTCCGATTTCTGAACGGTTTATTCTTCCGTTCGAGCTAACCGCCGCGCGCTTTATATTTCGCACAAATTTATGCGTTCCTCTCTCGGGCCGCGCGCGCGCGCATCGCCCACAGTCGGAAGCAATTTACAAGTTAATAGGTTTACCACGATTCGTTCCGTGCCTTCTCACGTCGTTTCTCTGGATCCTTCTGCCCTCCCTCGTGAGCTTCTCGCTCCCGGCACCGGGCAAACCGCGGGATTTATTTCGGCAGCCTCGCGCTAACACTCTCCCCTCCCCCTCCGCGCTTGTCCATAGGTAACCCACCTCGCGTGTACACGCCCATCTAATTGGCTCTACCGCGAGCCACTTCTCGCCTTCGCGAGCCAGCAACGACAGAGAATTATAGAAATACTCGCGATATATATTTGACAAAAAAAAATTAAAACCACCAGGACTTAAAAAAAGGAATCTTAACTGCAATGATCAATTTTCCAATAATTTTTGGATGCCCTATTTTCGCCCAACGATACATCCGGATTTTCAAACCCGTTTTGCCCCACGTACCACCATCGCCACCATCCAAAAGTTATCGGAAAATTCCATTTTATCTCATCCCGTTTTGCCCCGCTCACCCTTAGTCCGTATACACAGATAAAAAAGTACAGTTGAATCAACTAAGATTCGGACAGGGACGTCCAAGTAAATATAGTATTTTAATAACTCAAAAATATTTTGGGTGAGATCACCCAACAAATTGTTGATTTAATAACCAATGTTTTAGCTGTAGGACAGAGCGGGGCAAAATGGGGCAACGGGGCAAAACGGGGTTTTTGGGCAAAACGTCATTTTCCAATAATTTTTGGATGCCCGAATTCGCCCTATCGGATACATCAGGCTTTTCTGCCCAGTTTTGCCACCTTGTCCGATCCAAAAATGATTGGAAAATTTAGTTTTACCCAGAAACCCCGTTTTGCCCCGTTGACCCATTTTGCCCCGCTCTCCCCTACCAACAAAATATTTAGTCGAACTTCCCTGCCCGAATCTTAATTGATTCAACCGTATTTTTTTATCAGTGTAGCAAAAACAATTATTCGCTGACGCTCCGAATCTCATCTTCTCATCTTCTCAAAAAACCTTTTCTTTTCGCGATTATTGCGAAGCGACCGCGATTTCGCGACGTGAGTGACGAACCAAGCGGAAAGACGGATGGCCCGCGAAGCGAGGGAGACGGACAGTTCGGTCGCGGGTTCGCCAAGTGGCAGCGGCGGCGCACCGGCAGCTTCGGCCAATACCGCGAGGCTATTTGCATCTGGTACATAATTCAGTCGCGGCTCTCTTATGCCTCGGAGCGCGCGGCCGAAGAGCGACGCGAGGCGCTGCCTCGCGAATTCGTCGTCGAGAGGGAGCAGCGCGGCCGGACTCTGCTATCGGACGGACACCCCTCGCCGTATCGCCGCACAAAGTGTTGCGCGCCCGCGCGCGATAATATTTCCTCCTCGCCCTTTCGATCCTCTCGCCCGTAAATTTTCTCCCGAGACTCCGCGTCGCTGATCGTCCTCGGGGAAGCTCTGCCCGGCTCCGCGTTGCGCTCTCGCGCGCGCGCCCTGGGCTCCCGAACGAAATGGCCAGTTTCGCTCGGTGGGCGTTCACGAAACGCTCTCGCGCATCTCCTTCTCTCCGACTCTTCTTCCGATGAATCGATTATCGAGAGTTCTCTCTCCCTGTCTCGCTCTCTCTCCATCGCGAGAGTTTTAAGAAATATACGAAGAAAGATAAATAAAGGAATGAGGGAGAGGAACAAAAAAATAGAAAAAATAAAAAAGAGTCGGCGAGAAAGCCAGAGGGCACGATGCAACACATCCATATAGCCCTCCCGGTCTCTCGTACTGTCTTCGTGGCATGTATATGAAGCCTTTAGCGCCTTGGACAATGCGATCGGGGCAGCTCTATATGGTGCATCGGGGAAGCACCGGTCTCTCCGATGCCAACACACACACGGAGGGAACTCCTTCCACCGGACAATGCTTTCGAGAGCGCGCCCGGGTAGCAACTATTCATTTTCCAGAACCGCCGACACCGATGTCGAAGATAACCCCGCGAACCTCTCCACACGCGGCTACCTGAAACCCCACCACCACCCCGCTAGCGTTACGATAATATCTGCCTCCTCGCGCTTTTGCGATCTATTTATCGGTTTCTCACTATATTTCAATACCCTCTTGCATACTCCGGGAATATGGTGGGTGGAAAAAATAAATAAACTGGCAACTTTAACGGTGAGGCGCTAAAAATACTCACGAATAATGTCCCTTGCGCCGAGAAAAAAAACAATCGATTGTGTCAACGAAATGAGCGCTTTCGAGTCGCAAAACGAATTTTTGGTTGAGCGAACGAAATAATTGTCGTCGTATGTAAAGAAACTCGTTTGATCAACTTCCTTTCGATCAACCAAACATTTGTTTCGCCACCCGCAAGCGCACATTTTGTTGACTCAATTGATTTTTTTTCTCTATTTAGTATCTCATCGGTGGTTCCAAGTTTTCAGGGTTTTTTCTTTTTTTTTACTCCGAAAGACGAGTTGATTACATTTCCACCGCACGTGGCCGATTATTTAGCAAAAAAGTCAAAGAGGTTGCAATTTTGGGATACAAAAAAAACTATAAATCAAGTTGCAAAAATATCAATGAAATGGTCCACTGGTATTTTGTCAGTATCTCCAAATTGCTCGGTACTCTGCTTCGGGATCTCAACTCAGCAGACGTGACGATTATTTCCCGAATGATCGAAGAGTTTGCGATTTCGTGTGAAAGGATTGTACGCGACGCAAGTACACTCATTAGTACGAGGTACCGTATTATGCCGGCCGTACCTAAAAGCCTGTGTGCAGTGACACGCGCGCTCTCGGATATTCGCCCAGCAGGAACTCGTACAGCCGGTCACCGGAGGGCTCTCACTTTTATTTCGCCCGTATATTTGAATATTTCATGCCACGTACCGGCAGTACGTGTGTTATAAATTTCAACGCGCCTGCCGCTGGCCGGGCAGTGCGCGCGATTCGCGAAACGCTCCCGTCCAAAGAGCGCTTTTCTCCGCATGAATAAAAATAAATTAAAAAAAAACTATAGCACGGTGTACATCACGACATAGAAAAAAAAAAAATAACAATAATAAATAAAATAAAACACGGCGAAGGTATTATTACACTCCGGATATATCTATAATTTTATGCGGGAAAAAAAGAAAGAAAATTTTAATAAAAAATAATGCGTACAGCTGGTGGCCAGCGACGAGCGTTTATGCATAATGTAAGCGACTAAGTGTACGATAGGAGGTACAAGAATATCGCGAGAGGCAGTGGTAACTACAAACTGTATAGTTGCGCGGATATATATTCGCCCGAGTGAGTATTATTTTTCGGAGAAAACTTTAATGTGGTGAGATACATGTATGTATAACTACGGTGTTCTACGCGTACGTGTCTGTACACGTATACGCGTATACAAGTTTTCTCCAGAAGTACATCCGCGCGGCCCCGACAGCCTCGCGAATCGCCGCTTCGTGAGATAATATGTCACGGTCGAGACCTTTCCTTCTTCTGCGCTCTCACTGTGCGCGTACAAACAGCAGCGGCAGCATCAGCAGCCTCGGCTCACGGCTCAATGAATCTTCTGGAAGAGCTACTTCTCGAGGGACAGGAGTCGACGCACCCGCGGCAGTCGACGCACGACGCACCATTTCTGTTACCCCTATTTATGAGCAAACATCGCCGAGGATTTAAAAAAAAAATCTATTACACACTGTCAGACTTCATAGCTGATTCTCCAGCGATCCCGAGGAATTGCGATTTTCACGTGTTTAAAGAAAAAAATGTCTATGGATTGCAAGGAAGAAAATTGGAATTTTCGGGTATACAAAGATGAAACTTGGTATTTATTGGTCGATAAATTTGATTTTCACGTATTTAAAAAAAAAATTGTTTTTATCTATTGCGAGGAAGAAAATTGCAATTTTCGGGTTTATGAAGATGAAACTTGGTATTTATGGCTCGATAAATTTGTTCGAAAATTTGATAATTACGAGGCTAAAGAAGGAACGGCGTATTCCCAGTGGCCGTCGAAGGGAGTTAATGACAATGGAAATTCGTACACGAAAAATAATGTCGAAAGGACTTTGTTACACGCTGTAGGGTTTATTATCAGGATCGCTAACGATGCGACCCACGGGACTCCTCTCTCTATGCCTCGTCGACGACGAGGCTGTGCGAGTATTACGCTTGGCGACTATAACGGTCCACCGTGGCTCGCGGGAAGAATGAGAGGGGAGGAGAGGAGAGAGAGAACGGAATGCCCGGTGTGCGCCAGGGAGGACCGTAACTTGCGAGAGTATCGATAAGGATCGAAAGACGACGGCCGGAGGAGGGAAAAAGGGACGAGAGGCTGGACCGGAGGGCCTAGAAAGACAATCCAAAGCGCGAAGTGGACGATGAATCGAAAAAATCGAACATTATTACAAAAATTCAGAAAGTTTCGAATTTCCTTTAAAAAAAAAAAAAAAAAAATGATTTTTGGAGAAAATGAAAGGCTGGAGCGGAGGGCCCAAAGAGACAATCCAAAAGGCGACATGGGCGATGAATCGAAAAAATCGAAAATTATTACAAAAATTCAGATAGGTCCGAATGTAAAAAAAAAAAAAAAAAATGATAATTTTTGTTTTTAAGTTTGCGACGGAAAACGCATCATGGCTGTACCTATGGCTGAACGGTAACTGCGAAACTTTCGGGGCGGTGCGAGAGCCCGATTGGAGGGTACACCGAAGGTGCAAGTACCAAGAGTATACATATGGAACGAAGAACTAAGAGAGAACAAAAAACCGGAGAATGATCGAAAATTTCCCAGCTGTTCGTCGCTTATCTGAACGGTGAATCAAAAATGGCGACCGACGTGTGTTCGCGCAGCAGTACATGGCTCTATGTATACCACCCGGGTAAGCTGCGCACAGGGAGGGCGCCTCGCCGGGCTCGCTTTTCAACCCTTGCTATCTCTCCATCATCAAGGGGTGGCGTGGAGAGCAGGAGGACCATACCGGTTCATACGCTGGGCACAGGTAAAAAATAAAAAATAAAAAAATGACGAGCTCACCAAAACATTCTGACGGGGGCACAGAGGGCAGTAACCGCCCACGATTTTTTTTTTCATGTAAAGCTTTCAGGGAAGAAAAGAAAATTGAAGCAGTAACAAACAATGCTGGGGTAATTTTTGTTTTTTTCCTATTTTTTTTTTTTTTTTTTTTTACTCGACAGTGTTTTTTAGGAATTGGACGATTTTTTCCAGCCAATAGTCAATGGAAATAACTTTTGCAGGTAAGGAATGTATAACGAAAAGAAATTATTGGACGAAGAGAACATGGCGGCCATTATTATTTCCTGTATATTATATATGAGTGACGATGTGAGCAGAAGGACTCGCCGATGTGGGGTGTGAGTACGGTAGCCTCGGCTCCGTCGTTTCTCTGCCCGGTGTTCGTTGTACTTTTGTTTCCGAGATCGCTATCGACGCTCTTTTTAGGCGACCCATCTGTGGCCGAGTCGTTCGGCTCTCATGCCCACGGAACTGCCTATACCCCCGTGTCCTCGTAAAAATATAGCATATTGTGCCAAAAGCATATGCTTCTCTCGAAACTCATCGCGTCGTAAAAAAACGCTCCTTCTTACGGTCAATCCACGCCATTATCGTTCGTAGAATAATGTGGAATACGGAATATCGCAAAGAGTACGAATACCGATGAATATCAACACTCCGAGTGCGCACCGGGTCACTCCAAGCCTAAAATGGTTAATTAAAATAAAATCTCTAAAAAAAAAAAAAATCAATACCTTTTTCAAAAAAAGTGCACCCAAAAAAAAAAAAGTTTGAACTTT
Organism: Ichneumon xanthorius; assembly: GCA_917499995.1. Lineage (NCBI taxonomy): Eukaryota > Metazoa > Arthropoda > Insecta > Hymenoptera > Ichneumonidae > Ichneumon > Ichneumon xanthorius. The sequence continues at coordinate 8,146,365 of OU824205.1, read as the reverse complement.
TTACAACAACTTATTTTCCACAATTTTCTATTTGTTAATTTTCTAGTTTTACAACCCAAAGTAACAAACTAAAATTGTCAATGACACGAGAAATAAAAGGACAGGTTCGTATATTCAAATAAGTTAACAAACGAGTTCGTCACTTATTCAACAAAATTATTTTTACGAAATTTTGCATTTCGATTTTACGAATTTACCTTTTACTGTGCACAGATAATCGTTTGGAGTCTACTTGACTCCTTGTGCATTTTTTGTCGGATTCTCTACGGAGGTCTCAGCTCGAAGATTTGAGATCCAACGATGCAATGAAACTTCCTGAAATGCGCCCAAACATGTCCGTAGTCCCAAAACTCGATAACCCGCAATAATCTCGTCTCGGTCGCGCCGACAACCAAACAAAAAAAAGGCGTCCTCCGTAATTGAGTCCGCATTATTAAATCCGGTCGTGTGTGTTTGCTGACCGTAAACGAGAAATACAAATTCGACGACGATGAACCTCGGGGGTGTCGAACAATGATATCGTCCTCGTGGCCGAAACGAGCGCGCGCGTGGTCGATCGTCGTCCCTTCGGCAATCGGGACCGAGGTGCTGACGAAAATTACAGACCCGGCTCCCTATATAGTCATCGTTTCCATGTATATGTATAATGTCACACAGTATATCAACAACGTGGATGCGAGCCGCGCGACGCGTCCATCGCGCGACAACCGCCACTTTAAACCGATACATATTTTATTAGCCGCGCTGCGCGCGCAACTCACACAGGTACGCACAGTCAACTACTCGAGGGCTTTTTCGACATTTTTTTTTTTTTTTTTTTTTTTTTTTTTTCACGCGTACACTCGTCAATGCCTCTTCGTTGTAGTGGTTTTATGATTGGGACCTCGACGTAAATGTGTCTGTTACATACGCGCACATAAAGCGAGCCGGCGCGGCTTCGACGAGTGACTGATGGGTGGGCGGGTCGCTTCGTCACCACGTCACAATATTTGTGCTACGTCCGCGGTGGCGAGGCTCTCGCGCCTCGATTCTCTCTCGCGGTGCGTACGGGGGAAAAAAATGCCACGACTGCATTAATTTCTTGTTTCGAACCGAGGAGAATATACATATAAATAATAAAAGCGAGAATAGTCGACCGGTGCGATAATAACAGGGAGTTTTTCCGTGTGGCCTATCGCTCGGGTGAAGACCGCTCGCCGACGGTGTGATCGATCGAGCCGGACGAGTTGGAATTCCGACTAGTCATTCGGAGCGATTCGTACAAAAAGCGAGCTTTAGGGAAAGGAAGATAAAATAATCGCTTCCATAGGCAAGTGTCTAAAATGTGATTTTTTTGTTACTTTTTTTAAGCTTATAGCGGTAGAGTTCGATTTCTCATTCTTGTATTATCGGCGAAGAGGGTTGGATAGACGGGAAAACGAGAAGTGGAGTTTTGTTGCAACTGGGAAGAGTTAGCTGGGAGAGTTAAAAAAAAAAAAAAACTGAAGAAAAAAAAAGGAAACAAATAGGTGGTTGGGTGTCGAATTTCCACGCAGCATTTCCGGCGAGGCTTTGCTGGCCGTTCCATCACTTCGCGAGCCGCACTCAGGCAAGGAGAGAGTGAATTCTACCGAGCCAACGAGAGATGTATGTGTGCGGGGGCGCTCGGGGAAATAAATCGAATTCGCGCGATTCTACGAGCTGTTTGCACGAAAGGAGAGCTCCGAGGCATAAGGACTCCGGTGAGGAGCGTGCATGCCGAGCTGAGAGGGCGTGTGGCATCGCGAGTATCGAACGGTCTCGCGACGCTACACTGTTATAGCGGCTTCATAGAAAGTCTAGGAGATTCAGTAGATCGTTACGTATCGCACGGACAAAATTTGCATCGGACTTTCTAATGTTAATAACAACGGCTGCGTGCATTATCGAGCGGACGGCTCGATGAATTTCGCAAAATTGGCAAAACAGATTTTTTATTTACAGATTAAAAAATTTGTGATAAAAAAATATGTGAACAAATATTTTTTTATCGCCTGCAGCAATTGCAGAGCATTCAAAAACTCTAAATCGTGAATTTCCGTTTTCGATACTTTTATTATTATTATATTATTATTGATTTTTTTAGCACAGTAAGTATGATGGGTAGACTCTAAAAACTGGGCGAAAATGGATTCTATACCTTTGTCAGCAAGCCAAACACGACGGTAAGTTATGTGGCTCATTAGGGTCTCAATAATTTAAAAATGTCGTGCTAAAAAGCGCAAAAGTGTCGATAACGTTAATACGATCGTTCAATAAAAATTACGAAGTATAGCCGAGATTGTCGTTAACGAACGATCGCCGATCGTTGGAAATCGCCCTAAAAATGCGATGCCACAGTGGTTTCCTCGAAAAAGCGCTGGATTTTAATTGCATAGAAGCTACCGGACTGGTCGACCTTCTCGATCGACGAGACACATACACACACACACACCCACCTCGCGGCTGCACCGCGACTCGCGATGCTCCTCCGTTCCAAGAATAATAATAAGTACATAATGCACATACAGGTATACACACGTGTATGTCGACGGGCGAGCGCGAGCGAGGGAGAGAGAAAGTGCCCGACGAGAAAACGTCCCTAATCGAGCGATAATCGTCCCCTACGCTTCGACAGCGAGTTAATACCCGGTTAGGGTGACCACTACGTACGCACCGAGCACCAACACGAATCGCTCCTGTAACGCATTGTCGAGCGTGCATCGCGCGGGAGTTCGTCGATATCGAGATTGCGACGAAAAATGCAGCTTCTTGCACGGTCACGATTATTAGATTTCTTTTTTCTTCATTTTCGATATTATTTTTTTGTCAATTTTGCGGTACCGAGATAAGTAAGAGATATATTGAATGAACGATCGAAGGGCGCGAGAGTTGCGTAAATATAATGGGGCGATTGCGTGTGCACACAATTTTGGTGATGGCCTTGTGCAAAGTAAAAGTACGACGGATGTCGATGAAAAAAAAAATTAATTATGTACTCACCAAGCGTCTCTTGGGCTTGATCAGCGGCCTGTTCTGTCCGTTCATCTTGTAGTAGAGCCCACATGCGTTGCAGAGGTAGTGACCGGTGCCGTCCCGTCGCCAGAGGGGTGTCGACGTCGCTCCGCAGTTGACGCACTCGCGACCCTCTATGAATCGAGTTGCCACCCCGAAGAAAGGTAAAATTAATTAAGATCGAGATTGCATAGCCAATTTTTTTTTAGCCAACTCTGTCCGGCAAAATGTATGTCAATAGGTCGAAAATTATTGTTTTTTTAATATGAAATGCTCAACCCTTTCACGTTTGATATTTTAACGTCAAACGCATTTTTTTTTATTGCGCGATCTGTACTATAATATTTATTGAAACAATGCAATAAAAATACATGTTTTCACAAACGACTAATCATTTACATATTTTTTAAATTAAATTTTGTGGACAATTTTTTACAATAACACGTTCGATAAAAGTATCGATGTGCTTAAACTTAATACGTGGAAGGGTTAACTTGTTTTAAATTGACCATTTTGACGAAGAGTTTCGAACGGAAGCGTTAGGCGAGATCGCGAAAGCTCAATTGCTTGAACTTTCCTGATCCGCCCATGTGGACGACAACGATAGAGAACTCGCATGCATTGCCGACATACCAATAAGCGATTACCAGAGCAAAAGCAGAATTTCCTTAGTTTAAGGATTTTTTAAAATATATACTCCTTGATTTATTTTTCTTTTTCGTTTAGAACGGGTTATGTTATTTCGTATGCATTGCCGGGTGGACTGGTTAGAGGAGATAGAGAGATAGAATCAGAAGGGCACGAAGTAAAATTTGCAGCTGTGGATCGGACTGGATTCATGGTGGAGGGTAGTTTCGGAACATACGAGTTTAATAACTCGGCAAAGAGATGTGTATTGGACATAAAAGATTTTTCTCTTTTTTTTTCAAGGTTGTATTTTTCTCGTCAAACCGTGAACTGCATCGGTCCTCGCTGCCGGAGGTCCATCCTCGCTGATACTAAAAATCTAGAAAGCCCTGAGCCGAATTTTTTTCGATCGGGCCCCATTAACCGTTTAACCCTTTAACGATCAGTCGCGCGCTGCAAATTTCAATTATTTACAGGATAATCCTCGAATTTGTATTTTATATTTTTATTAATGTTCAATTATTTGTTATCACTGTCTGCAGGTTTAATAATTACGAGGAAAAAAGTATATCTTGTCTCAGTGACCGTTAAAGGGTTAATCTCGTTTATCCGATCTAATCGCTCGCGGTTCGAGAAGCTCGCTCAGTGTGTACGCAATACCCGTTTCTAATTGACTCTCCGCGATCCCTGTCGCTAAGCTGGGCGAATCTAATCGACAGAATGCTTCCCCCAATCTCGGACCGCGCACTGGTTAATTCGATTTGGGCCGTTTTATCCGTCGAGATTCGAGGGTGATAAAAACACGCGTCGCGAGACGCTCCGAGATTTCCTTCAACTCCCTAAGATTTTCCCAATAAAGAGAATCCTAATTTCGAGGAAGAAAAGAGTGCTCGACCTAATAACTTCGATGAATATGTTTAAAAATGTTAAAACACACACCTATGACGTAACGCGTATGTTGAGAAACGCATATATTAATGCGTTTCGCTCCTCGAGTTTTATTTTGATGCGAGAATGGCGATAAATTAGGAGTCACGCATCGTGGGAAGCCGCGAGAGGCAATTATATTATTTCGCAATAGAGCGCGCGGGGAGGTCCGTTAACGTATACTGTGTTACTCTCCACCAGTCAACGGTCGATCTTTTCGCGAGAGAGTTCTCTCACACGAGCCGTGGCTCCTGCGAGCTCTCGAGCATTTTAATTTTTTTATTTTTTTTTTATTCTACAACCCGGCCCTTCTGTACGCGGCAAGTCGAGGTATCTTCGCTTCTTACTCCTTTGCCCACTTTGCACTCCACGGGGGGGAGGGGAGAGTTTCCGAGCTAACGCACGCACACGCGTCTTCGTGTCGAAAGAGAATTTAATTAGCGTATTATAACCGTAAGACGGTGTTGTACTTTACTGTCGCAATCGACGTGTCTACGAGAAGCTATTGTTCGCGCGAAAATTGGGGAATTTTTCCATCGTCTCGGCTTCAATTATCCTCGTATTTAGAATTTCTCATCCATCATTTCGCTACGAGGTGCCCATATGGACGTTTGACCTACTATCTCATTCGAGTTGCGATATCGCGACGATTATTCTTCATTTTTTTGTTTTTCGCTTCTCGTCCCTCCCGAGAGGAAACTTCGCCGAAAATATCGTTGTTTTCACTTCTTTTTCTCTTTGCGGACAAAAAATAAGTAACAAAAAAATAACAGAGACCACACAGATCGAACGCCGTGGATTGATGATTAAATTGCTTGTGAAAAAACTTTAGCCACACCAACATCGAAAAAACGTGCTATCGTGTAGTTTCAATTTTCTTTTTTTGTGTTTCTTTTTTTTACGTTTCAATAAAATTGTGTGATCATTGATTGATTGTCGTTGATTGTTTATCATGTAATCTCTTATGGAGAGGTGCTCGCGATTATGTTTGGTGCCACGCAAAAAACGTCAGGTGAGGCAAAAATACAAAAATCTGTGTCCTTTCCCGCGAAACCGTCCGTATAATTAAAATAAACAATAAGAAAAAAAATCAAATGAACGTAAAAATCTTCCATAAATTTACTTTTAAAAAACGAACAAAAGGAACTCAGGAAAATAATCGATTGGTACAACTGATGTTAATCGACGAGAAGCGTCGAACCACCACCATTAGCGAAAACCATAAAGTAACCCAAAAAAAAAATCAAAGCATAAAGTACAAGCAAAGTCGTTACGAAAAAATAAAAATCAAGAAACCAAAGTAACCCAGGAGAATTAAAGAACGATAATCCCGTAAAAGAAAGAACGAAAAGGAAAAAAAAGGAAAGAAAAAAAAACAATAAATGCCGCTTACCGGCGGACGTTCTGGACTTGTTCCTCGGCTTTTGCTGCTGCTGTTGTTGGGAACCGGGCGAATTGGGTGTATTGCCATGGGATGAACCGAGTAGTTTAGATTCGGGACTAACGCCGGTAACGCCGGCTGTGGGATGATGCGAGCCGGAAAATATTGAGGATCCGTTGTGGGGATTGTGGGAGTGATGTGTAGGATATTGTAGGTGTTGGTACATGTTGTAAGCGGTAGCGGTAGGATCGTACTGGGATCCCGAGGTTGTGTGATGATGGTGGTGATGATGGGATGCCGGATGATAGGAATCCCTGCAGGAGGGCGAAGTAGCGCCACCCGGATTCTGGTAATCCTGTTGCTGCGTGGTGTTCGCTTGCTGGCTGGTCTGGCCGCCAGCTTGTTGCTGGCCACCGGCGCCACCGCCAGCGCCGCCGTTGACGGAGTTGCTTCCAGCCCCAACGGAGCTTCCGTTCCCCGTTCCCGTTTGGTTATTACCTTCGCGTTGCTTGACCTGCCCGCCAGAACCGCCGTTGCCGCCGTTGTGCTGATGCGGCGGCGACGGCGCCCCGTGATGATGTCCGAGCATAACCGAAGGTTTCACGTCGCACGAACCACCGGAGGTGGCTCCGAGTGCGTCCTGGTGATGCATGAAAGCTCCCATCACCGCGGCGTGAGCTACCGCCGCCTGGTACTCGCTGCTGCCACCACCCAGACTCAAACCGTTGCCGCTGCTGTTGTTGTTGTTATTGTTGTTGCTGGCGGAGCTGTTGTTGTTGTTGTTATTCGTGCTCGAGGACGTGCTCGTCGTTATGCTGTCGGGCGTTGCGTCCTTGGGTGGCGTGGGTGGAAAGGAGAAGAGATGATGACCGGCGGCACCGCCGCCACCCCCGTGACTCGATAGGCTTCCCGATGTCGGCGGTAACGAAGAGCCCAGTGGACTCTGGGGCTTGTCCTCGCCGCCCGCGCCGCCGCCCGTCGACGCCGCCGTCGCCGGAAAACCCCAGGGTTTCGACGCGTCGCCGCTCGTCCCCGACAACCACGGATGCAACACCGAGCCGTGAAAGTGCGGACGACATACCTGGCTCACCGGCGCGCTCGTCACACCGCTACTCGACATTCTACCTGTGAACAGACAATTAATTACGTCTTTTTTTTTTTTGCAGTTAATAGGGGACCAAAGAATAAGTCTGGACCGTAGTATTTAAGCTTGGATTCGATTTTTTTTACGAGCTGATACGGACCATCACTCTATGTGTATCGAAGATCAAATTGATTATTCATCAAAGAAAAAAAAAGAAAAAAAATTGAACGCAAAAAATGCAGAATAAATTTTCGTTTTAATCATTCTTAACTTAATTAACCATCCGTTTGGTGTCGATAGGGAAAACCGTAATATGGAATCACTGGGTAGTTCGAATTCCTGGAGGTAAAAAAAAACGTGCGCGTCGTTTCCATTCCGGGATTTTAATTCAGATACACGATAGAAAATCGCGTCACGACGCAAGTTGGCGATGTTAAGGATGGGATATACCGAAGCAGTCACACCGCAAAGACGGATCCCGAGAGCGTGCTCGGAATAATTGTAATGTTTTTTTTTTTTTTGTAAGAACCCGGAGAGACGCTCGAGAGGGAGCCTAATTGCTGAGCACGTCTTAATTAAGTGGACCGCGAGGGAGATAGAGAGAAATACTGAAGTGCACCGGGGAATTAACGATTCCTGCTTGTCTCGAATAATATACGAGCTAACGCGCGAGGTATCAATCTTATCTACTTATACATTCGTCTCGTTTGCACCTACGCTACGAACCGCGGTATAAACTCGCGGGCATGGAAATACCACGGGAGGATCATACGTTGCGAAGGAGCGCTGAATTCCTGGCGCTTCCCTCGCTTATATCGTACCATATAAGTATTTTAGCCGCTACACGCGCGTTTACGCGGTTAATTAACCGCCCGTTCGTTAACCCTTCCCTGAAGCGATTGCAACGCGAGTCTGCGTCGCGGCGAAGCTCGCGAAGTTGATCCACTCAATGGTCAACCCCCTTGTTTAAAATTACCGTTAAGCTTCGTTACTTTGCGCAGAATTTTTTATTTTCTTTTTCTCTCCGAGAATGAGGCTGAATTATTTTTCGCAACTCATGCACATAAAATTCCGCTTTCCGTCCCTGTGAAGTGACCGCAGAAAGACATTTTTCGCATCGCCGCAGAGAAAAATACAGCGCATGTCTACATATGCAATATGGTATTTTTTTTCTCGCACTAGTGCGAGAAAGTGCCTTTCTGCGTACACCTCCAAAAAACGAAAAGCGTGATTTTTGTGAACTTGTTAGCAAAAATTATGTGAATGGCAGAGTCCTGACTCGTCTCGCTTTCCATACAAATAATTATCGTCATCTCAGTGGGCCAAAGCATACTGACTCCAAAAGTCACCAAATAGTCCGAACAGTTGGAATTTACACTGCATTTATTTTAATTATTATTTTTCACTATGACGACCTCACCTTTACTTTTAGTCGTACTTTTCAACTTTCATTTCCTTATTGGTTGCGCTATCGCATTTTTTTTAATCCTCCTTTTTATCTAATTATTTCACTGACTCGTAGGCGACAAAAATAAAAAGTATAAAAAAGCCCCCGAGCTATCGAGACGGCTTATTTTCCAGTGAAATAAAATGTTGCACTGCAACATCGCGAGCGGTGGTCTGGCGTCGAGTCGAATGCTAAATTTAACGTGGGACACGCGGAAGTTATACACGAGGTTGGAGCCGGTAGGATCGATATATCGAGCGGGTTTCTTGCCATGTTGAGCAACCACCTTCGCGGTTCTCTCGTCTCTCTCCCGCACTCCCTCGACGCGGCATACGCTGATAACGTTCCGCCCTGTTTTGCACGGGGTGTACGTTACAAGGTACGTATACGGTATACTCTTCGCTCCGCCATCGCCAAGGCGCGCGCGAGTTACGAGCATTAATTTTCGAAGCTTCGCGTTCGTTCCCTGGCGAAGCTTCCCGACGCTTCTCGCCATACCATCCCCTGGCGCTTCTCGCTGCCCCCACCCCCCCCCCCCCCACCCCCGCGGACGACGCCTCCGCCGAACGTTCCACCCTACGAAGTTACCACCCTTCCGCGCTCTACATACTGCACTCCCAATATACACCACACTGTACTAAAAAGTACTTCTCTCTCTTCGCGCTCGGGTACAACGCTCCGGCGAAAAACAGCGAGCGAAATTTATCGCGCCGCTCACTCAGCTCCCATGAACTGCACATACGTCGAATAAAGTTTAAACTCTACTCGTGCTCCGTTGCCGAGAGAGGGAGAGCGTACAGTGTACACGGCTCGTTAAACTCGAGAGAAGCGAGGAAAAAAAAAAGTTGCGAACTCTGGAAATCGTCCGACTAACAGTGAAATTCGTCACGAAAACTCGGCGAAACAGAGATTTGTACTGTTTCTGTCTACCCATGGTTTATTTTTGTTGTTTTTTGTTCCAACGGGTGGGGCGTTTTAAAAAACAGGGGGGCGAGCCTGAATGATGATGATTGAGGTGGTAGAGGGTGAGAAGTCCCGGAGAGTAATATTCATGGCTAGGAAAAAGTGAGTTGTCGAGAGAGATACGAAAAAAGTGAGAAAATATTGGCGAAGAGTTGGCGAGCGCCTCTGAGGAAGAAAAAACTTGCATGGCCGCGTTATTTATCGCGCCGACGCTTCGCTCGGCCTTTCTCATTCCATGGCTGGCGGTCTTCGGTGGGCGCTCACGTTTTTACGCAATTTCACGAAACTTTTTCTCTCACAGCCAATGCTTTGCCGTGTGTACGCGAGCTTCGTTCTTCGGCACTGGGGCGCGTGCGCGAGCGCGCGCCATCTTCCGTCGGAGAGCCGCGCGACCCGCGCGCCCGAGCTGACATAACTCTCGGCTCTTTATCTCGGTGATATTTCTGTCGGCTCGGTTATTTTATCTCGGCTGGACGATCGGACGATCTCGGCCTCGGTATTGTAGCTATGCGTTCACATGCACGGTGGAACGAACGGGTGTGGAAGACAAACGAAAAGCATCGGGAGTCCCCGCGCGAGGCCGAGATCGCTTCTGGCCGCGAGAGAAAGATGGCCGACACGGGTCAGCTGTTGCCGCTCGGCTTTCACCTCGGCTCTTCGTGACGCCGCGGCGAGGCTCCGCGATGGAATTTTCGAGTGAAATTTGGCCAGGCTGCTCAGCACGAGTGAGTCATCGTTCAATCAGCTCGGCGGGCGTATCGGCGATCATTTGAGACTACGCGGCTCTATCGCAGTATCGGCCGAAGAGGCGCCGATACGCGCCTCATCGGCTGTGGATCAAAATGGTCGTTACGCCACTCATCTCGCACGATCAACATGTTTTTTTCGTTTAATAAAGCTTTACGACACCTTTGTTCACCGGAAGGCCTCCGGGATGGCCCGAACGAAGCTTCGATAACACAGGATATAATATACAAAGTGCATACATTTATCGTACATATATTTATTGTTTGCAACGAGAGAATGTAACTCACGGTTAGGTTGGCCTGTTGGATAATGAATGAACGAGCTATTGGCCGAACGCCGGAGACTGGAGACACGCGCTTAGCACGATAGAGGCGGAATTGTCGCGTCTCATCGAGTGACAAATGTCGCCGGGATTCCACGGGAATCGGTTCTCGACTATACGCCCGATGTGTGTGTATACATACATATACACTAAAACATCGACGAGTTATTCCGCGCTCTCCTCGTATATAGGTATAAAAGAGGCAGGGAGCAGGATGGGTGGGAGAATCGATCTCGTTTACAGAACCACTGTAGCGTGTAAAAAAGCGAAGCGGTTCGCGAGTCGAGGGCAGAAGATACTGGATGGACTATGTGTGCTAGCACGCCATATTAGAAACCGTGCGTGGACGCGGCGTCGGATACGGCGCCGCTTTTCCGCCGCGGTTCAACCGGAGACTTCTTTTTCTTTTTTTTTCCCCCCGTTCTTTTTTGTATATACATATATCTCTCGAGTGATGCGCCTTCGAGAAACGAAGAAGTAGAGGAAGCACGACCGCTTAGGGATAGGATATTATAGAATATTCCAAGGCTCCTCAACGTAGCTCTATTTTTCCGGCGTAAAGGAACAATAAATTCAGCTGCACGGTGCGTGTATACAAATACATCAACGGGCAATAATTCACGAGCCACGTCGCGTATCAGATTACGTATTAGGAAACAGGTGACGCTAATTAGCCGTACATTGTTTTTTTTTTCTTCCCCCACGTAAGAAACGAGAATTCACAATTCTCCCGGGAGTTGGCAAATTTTTTTCATTTATCGCCGGTTAGTCGATTCCCTCGCGCAGCCACCGATGGCACGGCTTTCCGGGGGCTTCCTCTGAGCTAATGCCACTTCTGTGCGACGGCTCTACGCGTACGGCCTGGCCCGAATATCTTCGCGCGCCAGAGAGCACGGGAGGGAGATCGGCCTTAGCCGGGAGGGAAACGAGTGGGCCGTCGCTGGCATCTCGATGAATATTCATGAAGGAAAAAAAAAGAAAAAAAAAATGCTGTAGATAGTCGCTAGCTGTATCACGCAGGAGCGATCACGATGGCGCTGGATAACGCATCCGTTCGATCCTCCTCTCGCTACGGCAGATACATAAATATTTCGTTCTAGTTACGTCTCCGCCAACAAAGAGAGCGCCTTCGTCGATTAGTTCACTTTCTTTTGTCGCCAGAGTTCGCCAAGTCGAACGCCGAAGTTGCTCCGTGCTCCTGACCTTTCGATCTCGATCTCGATCTCTTTCATTAGAGTCGAGCGCGCGTGTGCTTGATTCGCGGTCGCAATTCACCGGTGAATAAAGTTGTCGTTACACGTGTATATATTATCAGCCAACGGGAGAGAGTCCATAAAGTCGAGTCGATTACATCGATCGCGCGACCGTGGAGCTTTCTCGGCTCGGGAGTTCGTCGTTCTCGTATCGCGCGCTCGGCTCGCGAGTCATTGGGTCCGAGGCGACAATTCGGTATGCTAATCGAGCCGCGATCCGGAGAGAGAGAGACGCGTGGAGGAGAGGAGAACGGAGGCGAGACCGGTGTTTCTAGTATCCTTGGTCCAGTTATTCGAGTTCCAGTTCCAGTTCCAGTGTAATATCAAGTCGAATGAGAAAAATAAATTATGTGTATTATACGTCAGAACGGAGGAGAGACTAAATAAAAGTCTTGTTATCGGCGGAGGGTCAAGGTTCCGATCGATCGATCGTTACGATTAAATACGGAATCTACCGATACGATTGATCATCAATCATCACTCCCGATTCGGCCCATCGATCAATCGGGCGTCGCACAACTTTGTCCTATCTCTGATGATTGAGCGATCTGAGCTCATCGACGACTTCACGTGGTTTGTACGGCGTCGAACTTGACCGACCACTCTTGACGTGATAGACACGAAAAATATATTTATCTTTTTTTTTTACTTCCGAGGCGGTTTTTCGTTAACGACGTCGAGGTGGGAGCAAGACGAGCGACGGACGGATCAGTGAGAAAAAAAAAGATTTTTTTATATTTTCAAAAGCGACCATGAGTATTTGTATTTTTTTTAAGATAAGAAAAATAAATAAATGTATTCCATTAGCTTAATTTGTTCACTCCCGAAGCAGTCGCCGGTGTTCGTTTTGTTCCGCTATTTTTAGCAATTTTTTTTTTTGTTTCCTGCGAAACTCTTACCTGCGACTGCTAGATTAGCAGGTGTTCTATAATGTACGGGAGCGTGCTGGCGTTTTGACTGAAAACGAAACCGGCGCGCGTTCGCCATCACGAGACAGAGGGAAGGAGAGGGAAGAGGACGGAGAGCGAAGGCGAGCCATGGTGTTAAAGTATGTGTAATATGAGTATAGTATAACGATTCTAAACTCTCTCCCTCGCGATTTTCCGCTCGGCGAGCATGAGCCGAGCAGAGAATCCTCGAAGCCAACCAAGCCCGAGCGAATATATAAAAGCCAAGGCGAATAATGAAGTGCACGCGAACCTCCGGTACGTTGCACGCGCGCTTCTACTTTTCTGCACTATAACAATATCGCCGGTTCTTATACGTATGCGCGAGGCCTGATAGTGTATATCGCGGGCAAAAGCTTAACGAGAGCTGCCGTCGCCGCCGCCGCATTCCGCGCCACTACGGAGAGTGCCCTATCCTTCGCCCTCGAAGTCGACGTAGCCTTTCCAGCGACGGCCGTGGCTCATGTGCGTGCCGGCGAAGTGCTACGGATTCGTGCGCTACTACTCTTTTCTACACGACCCGGCTGAGATATTCCGCGGTACGTGCCCGGTGCAAATTCGTCGCTCATTGCGAGAACTCACCGGCCTGCGGGTGAATTTCGATACCGAAGCGTCGAGCGAGATGCCCGGGCGGCGAAATTACCGGATGGAGTAATCGGAGAGCAAAGATTTTCATTCTATATACGAAAGAACTGTTTTTCGAAGATAATTAAAAATGAAACAAATAGCGGTGAAAATATTTAAAAAATATGAAAAAAACATATTGTGAACATCATTCTTCAACCTACTTGGTGGGCAATTAACGTCTTGCCATTTTTCACACCGAGCGGTTTCAAAGCTATTGTATTCGTTAAACAAACGACATGAAATATGATCATTAATTTGTATGAATGTGAAATGGTTGGGACAAGTTTGTGAATTTTTTAAAATATTTTTCCAAAGTTTGGTTTTGCACTTTTGGATATTTTGTTAACGCATCGGTCTAGCACACTTAGGAAAAAGGCAGGGTAATTGCTTGGGTGATAATAGAATAACACATTAATAGAATAGAGTTAAGTTAAGTAAACAAAGAAACCAAAGCGATAAGTGAGACAGAACAAATATTGAAAAGTATACAATTTGCGCGTTAGTATTATGTATTAAAATATTTACGAGACATGTAAGTAATATATGCACAGCTATAAAGGGTTAATTTAGCAATGGCTGTATTTGTTTTTTTTTTTGTTTTTCTTTTCAACTTTTTTTCAACGGGCCGAATCCCAGTTATGCTTCGCTGCACCCATGAGTGACGAAGATTAGGCAGAGATTTGGGTTGCGGCTTTACCAGAATTTGAAACGAATGTGCTGGAATGGAACTGAGAATTCGCAAGGTAGGCGTTTGTAAAAAAAAAGCGGAAGACGCTCCACATTGAATAAATCTGTATCTTAACGCAGACCTACTAAACTATCACCCCCACTACGTCCAAAAAAAGTGTTCAAACAGCTCGAAATAATAGGCTTTTTATGGGCTCTCGTGTGCCACTAAAAATAACTCTTGGCTAATACCTTTTACCGAGAAAATCGAAATGGAAGAGCTTAACATTAATCCAGCGCAAACTTTTTTGTCGCAATTCTTAGAAGCATTGTTTTGATCTCAAAATAATCTCAACGCCTCGATCAAAAAGCTATTGTGTGCTAAAAGACTCCCGTGTGAATCACACTGACTCAAGCTTGATAAAAAAAAAAAAAATGAAAAATACCTCGCGACCTTTAAGATTCGGGCAGACGATTTCGTAGATTTCTACAGACGAAACGAACAAGGGGGTTAAGGACCGTGGCGCGGCGTACGATTTAATCAGCATTTATCCAAGTATGTAATATCTCTATGTTAGAGAGGAGGTTTTAGTCCCGGCGTCGCGCGCGTTTCGTTTTTGAACGATGATCGGAAGTGGCGCGCCGGTCAGCGATGCGTGAGTTCGGCCGGTATCGAGAGCGGAGGCGAAAGAAAGAGAAATCTGCCATCGGCGAACACAGGAGCGTCGGAAGAAGAAGATTGGCCGGACACACGGGGCAAGGAGAGCACCGGTGCGAGGAACGCGAGCGCGTTCGGGACCTCTACAAGCCGGAGCGTTTGAACCACCTTGAACCTGCGGGTAAGCGTGCGCGCCCGCGGTGCACCTCCCCCCCCCCCCCTGTACGCTTCCAGTACACGCGTCTATAGCCTACAATACCTTCCCGAGACAAGAAACCTGTAACGTATATTAAAAAAAAAAAAATTAAAACAAAAAGAATAATTCTGGAAGCGATCGTTGCAACAGGCCCGTATGAAAAATTCCTCGAGAAAATAACGTCTCATTCCGTTATGCCCCCAGCAACGATATTTTTTCTTATTTTTTATAATTTCTTTTTTCTCTCCATCACCTAATAACATGCAATTTGTCGAGAAATCGGGGCCGAGTTTTGCGCCCTTTATCCCTTCAGCTCCGTGTTTATATATAGGTAACCTTTGCTTCGTCCTTCCGTCCAGTGAACGGTTACACCGCTAACCGCGCATCCGAGGCTCGAAGCTCTCGAGCACAACCTTGCAGAGTCGTCTTCGATCTTGCCTTTGTTTATTTATTTTTTTAAGTCAAGAAGGGACACTCGGGTCCGCCAGGGGATTAGCTCCAGGAATAAGATTCGCGAGTACGTCGAGGGAGAAAGAGAGGGACCGACAAAAAGAGGGAAGATAGAAAAAGGAAAAGACGAGAGAGAACCCTTCGGGAGTCTTCTTGGCTCCGCCTTCGCTCGACGGTGTGCATTTGCGCAAGATGGCGTCGTTCTCGTCGCGAGCCGCCGGCTATACATACCGTAGGTACATATACGCGATCGTATGTATACACGTATATATAATTCCATGTAACAACCGGGCGGATAGGAACTTTGCTGCATATCTCCGCGCACACAGCGATCTCCACAATGACACACATGTGTACACGGAGAGAGGAGATTGCTATAGCGAAGATTCCGTCTTATCAACGCACCAACGTAATGGCATCGTAAAGTGCATTACGCACTCACGGGTAAGGATACAACCGTGCGTAACTCGAGGCTACAGATCGACGGGAGTTCGGATGTTTAATCCTCCGAGTTGCAATCTTCTGTTGTTGATATTTTTTTTAAAATAAGAAGTAAATTTAAAAAATATTTACCTACACAGTAAAAAAAAATTTGTTGGAAATTAATGAAGGGTATTGGAAGCTTTTTTTGCATAAAGTGTTTCTGCAATTTCAAACACATGCTTGTCGCAATTTCACAGTGAATCTTTTATTTTTAATAAGCATTTTTGTAAGTTTCGGGCAAAAGATTTGTAATTTTAATATCAGGTATTTTTATTTTACGACTTATTTTTACAGTGTAGAATATACATTGTAAAAATAAATTGTAAATTTAATGTACTGGAACTTGAAATTTGCCTACATTACGAACTACATTAATTGACCATTAATGTACTTTTTTCTAAAATCAAAATACCAGATGTTCAAATTAAAAATATTTTACCTGAAATGTCAGAAACAGTTTATGTAAAAAAAAAAATTCCAACACCGTTAATTAGTTTCCAACAAAAAAATTTTTATACCGTATCTTGCAGACGAAAATTTTGGTATCACAGAAAAATATTCCGAAACGGCTGTAAAGAGTAAATGGCACGTGTTATATATTTACCATATGCAAATCAACAATGATTATCGTCTGCATATATTATCGAAAAAAACATTGCCATATTATCGTAAAAATATTTTCAAAACGAGTCGAAGGTTATTCGCAGTATTAATTTAAAAAAATCCAAATCGGTATTAATTTTTTTCCGAGGTATTATTTACAATCCGCAGGTACACAAGCGAGGTTCGTAATAACCCACGTCACGCGGTTCTCTATGCAAGCCTCTGTGTGTCTCCTCTCGTTCCACGTGCATTTGCGCCCAGTGCAGCGGAGCAACAGAGTACGAGACATAAAACAGCAGCAGCAGCAGCGAGAGCGAGCCTCCCCGCGTGGCCTGCAATTACGTATGCACCTCTCTCGCAGACCCCGTGGCTTCTCGGTTGGCTGCGCTTCCTTCCTGTCTGCCGCAACCACTGCGCGCGCTCCTCTCTCTGCCCTCTTCTCTCGCTCTCCCCCCGCACATATTTCTTTATTATTCTCCTATCCTTCCTTCTTTCCCCCTCCACCTCCGTCTTTCCCACCTTATTCTTTTTTCATTCCGCTTGTAATAACGACCTTCGCTATTCAACATTTTTATCCTCAGTCCACGGATTAGTCACGAGCTCTTTGGTCAGATAATTTTATAAAAAAATGTTCTCACGCATCCGTCGGACATTTCAATGTTGGTCCAGCTGAGACGAGAACTCCTCCGGCCTCGCTGGAAAAACATATCGGTAGGATAAAGATAGCGAGAAAGTTTGAGATGGATCGTCGGTGCGACGTGTCGCAAGAAATTACACGGTATCGTGCGAGCCAGGCCAACCCCATCGGCTTTGTACGAGGCATAAGATTTGATTCCGATTAGGATGATAGTCGGTGGAACTTTTTTTTTTTCTTTCTTAGATTTTTTTCTGTTCTGTTTTTTTTTTTGACTCTTTATTTCAACAGGGTTTACGAGAGCTAACCGAGGCTCGGGTATGATCCATGCACGTCGGCACGAATCAGGGATATCGCGTTCCAGCCCGGCCCCGGCTATCGGAGAGAGAGACCCAGAAAGAGAGAAGAGCTCGTTCGTTCTCTAGATCGAGTTTCGTCCTCCGTCTCCCTTGGCTCTCGCTTGTACCGTCGCGAGCGCGTTTTTGGCTACGTCTCGTCGGCTTCTCCGCATTTCTATCGTTCCCATACGACTATGTGTAAAGGCACAGTGGCACGGGTATACACATCGGGGATCATACATTAAACATACACATGAATAGTCCGTTTAACTTTTTGGCCTTCGGAGATGAAAGGACGAAAAGTCGCGCGGAGCTGAAGAGCGTGGCGAGATCGAAACTTGTCGAAAAACGCTTATATTTTTGTTTGTTTATCTTCGGAAGAAACTCCCCACACCCTCCGGGACTCTGATCGTTTTTTTTTTTTACGCTTCAACGAAAACACTAAACTCTCTCACCGCGTTCACGAAGCCGTCCCGAACGTCTGCCGTTTCACGCGGATAAATTTGCGGTCGACGAGCAAACGATATATGTGTGATATGTAGGAAAAAAACGTATATTGCATCGAGAGTTCTTAATATTTTGGCGCGGGTACTTATTTACTAATTTTTTTAAACAAAAATTTGCGGGCAATGAGCGAGGAGTAATATATTTGTAATGTGAAGAAAAAACGGTATATTGTATCAAGAATTCTTAACATTCCGGCTCCGGAACTTATTTCCCAACTTTTTCGACCAAAAATTAGGACATTCCAAGACCAACAATGCGGCAAGTAAAATGTATGTTCTTTTGCGCAACATCGCATGAACAATTAAAAAAAATTACTAAACATTTTTTTGAAACTTTGTACCGAAAGTTTTAGCCGCGAGAAATTGATAAGCGATTTCGAGAAGTTGGGACACGCAATGCATATCTCAACTGGGATACGCACAAAAAAAAACGAAGGTTGACCTGTGCAACAAACATTTATCGTCCACAAAGCACCGCAACTCTTCCTCGTCAATCATACCAATTTTTTTCACGCCAACAAACCGCTTTCCTCGATCGAAAAAATTGTAAGATCAACGAATCGAACCAAAACGCGAACGTTTGTGGAAGAGAAAAGCGTTTCGTGCGTTAAGAAAATGTGCCTCGAAAAATATGAACTTAATTCCGCGCGAAGAAACTCGGGTGTCTTTTAATATCCCTCGATGATACATGCAAAGGCGAAAGAGCTTTCGCCGAGTGACCGAGCTGGATTGGCGGAGGGAAAGAGAGAAAATGGAGATGGAAGGACCGCCGGCGCAATATGTGCAGTCCAGAAGCCCCGCGGATGTTAAACGGCGATAACATTCACGCTGTTCTCGTTACGGCGAAGCGTGTTAAATAGTTGGCACATGCTGGGCTCATGCCCGGCAACTGAGCTCGCCGACAAATGGCTCCACAGAAATCGGGTGATCGACCCCACCGCGCGCACACACGTACATGCATACGGCGAATCTCGCGCATCCCTCGGCTCTCTCCTACCCCCTCGAAAGCCCTTTTTTCATTTGCCTTCTTGAACTACTGTGCACCCTAAATAAATTGCATAGCTTCCAGACGTCCCTGGACACTTTAGCGAGACCCGAAGAAGATTGAATAGCGGACAGAAGAGCGAACTTTATATACGGATATGTGTATATATGTATGTATATAGGAGGGTTAACGTCTCGTCAAGGGTATCACTGATGCACGGGATTAAGTATCACTGTAGCGATAGACCTGAGCTTCCTCGCAGTTCAGCGACGAGCATTCATGCGAGGAAGCGATCAGATAAGCGAGATATTGCAGTTAATGAACGCCGCTGGAATCTTACTTTAACTCGAATATTTTTTAACCTTCGCGGAGGGTTACCAAAAAAAATTTCATGATTCGATTCGATTTTTTATAGGAGTTGCAGAATTCGGGTAAAGGTTGCGGCATCGTGCGATGCGTGTATGCACTGAGAAAAAGGATGGTATTTCCTTCTGTAGCGAATAGTTTCCAGGGGGACGGTCTATATAGATACTTTCTGATAGTATATATTCAATTGATTAAACTATAATTATGGTTGCAATCATGATGTTTTGTCATTGTTGTAACTATAACATGTAAACGTTCCGCCTGGGAGCTATTTTTTACGGTAAAAAATCAGTCTTGTTGCTTTTACTATGTAATTTTTTCGCAGTGTGACGAAGATACGAATCGGGGATCGATTATTTGCAATAGCGAGGGGAAATGTAAAGTAATCGAACGGATCGACAATCCAAATTTTCCCAACTTTCATTTTTCAAGTTTACTTTCCGAATAATACGTTAAGGCTCAAAATTCCATTATCAAACAGCTTCGTATTTTCATGAAAATAAAAATCAATCGCCAATTTGTTATAGCAGAAAAAAAGAGATTATATTTTTGCTCTCAGAATTTTGTCCCAAAGTTACCTGGTTGGAAGAAACTTCGGTCTGACCTCGCCAGACCTAAAGGGTCGGAGAGCTTGAGACACGAAGAGTTTAGTTTCCCGGCTCGCCGCCAGACTGCGTTGGCGTTCCTTTCACCAGAGTGTGTTAAAACAAGTACAGAGGGAAAAAAAATGTTTACTCACTGTGGGCGTAGTGGGCGGCTGCCGCGGGGTGATGAGGCGTAGGTCCGGCATGAGGGTAGTAACCCCTGTAGTCGGGGTTGCCGACGGCCCCGGCCCCCGACGGTGGCTCGAGGCCCGTCCTCGGCGGCTCGTACCACCGCGCCGCGCTCGATTCGCTGCTCATGTCCATTATGTCGAGAATTTTTGTAACGTTTTAACGTGCGCTCGCGCGGCGCCTCACTTTCTCAGAGGGAAAAAAACGGTAATATAAAAATAATGAAAGAAAAAAAAAATAACTCTTAAGACAATCGCGATTTATCCTCGACGAGTTCTCGAGGATTACGCGTCGCGCAAAGCGCTCGGGTGCGAGCGACGGCGGATGTTACTATAACGATCAAATGTCAGAAATGCGGAAATTCTTTTTTTAAGGGGTTGATTAAAATCCCTGGGGATTCTTGCACCCCCTCAACGGACTCTTCGACGATGATCTCATAAGGCTCGAGGTTTTTTCCCCTTCGATTCGCCGAAAACACGATCACCCTGTAACAAAACAAATACACACTCATTATCAAAATGTATCGCATAACACTTAAAAAAAAATTGTTAGTCAACATATACCATAATAATATAAATAATTCGTTTGAAAAATCAAGTTTTCAGGACATGATTTCGATAAGTGTACTTATAACAACGGTAATTTATAAAATATTAATGAATCAGGTAAATTGTCGTACTATTACAGGTATTCGTTTATCAAAATTTAACACATAAAATGTTTATTTTTTGTCATGTGAAAACATGTATAATAATATAATTAATTCGTTTAAAAAATCAAGTTTACACGACGTGATTTCGATAAGTGTACTTGTAACAAACAGGAACTTATAAAATATTAATGAAACTCCAGTAAAGTGTCTTACTATTACAGGTATTAGTTTATCTCACGTTGCCGATAAGACGAGACGCGTAAATTCGTTACGGAAACGACGACGACAGAGAGAACGAACGTGTCGATCTGCTCGAGAGAACACCGGAGATTATATCGTGCGAGCGCAAGAAGCCCGTACAAGCCCCGGCGTCTCGATAGCCGAATGTGAAATACAATCCGATCCGGCGGTCCGCGATAACGCGCCCGATCGCCACGATCTTTGGTAATTGGATGTCGATCTGCGATTCAGGTCGAGAGCGAGGAGGGAGTAAGGTGGAAGGGAACACGTCGTCGATACAAGCTCAGCCAAGAAAAATAAATAAAACAATATTTATCAACCAATATAAATACGGAGCGAACAAATATAAATACTAAATACGGACGGTTAAGCTTCACTTCAAGGTCACCTCGGGTAATGGTTAATTTAAACAAGAAAACGTAAATA
Organism: Ichneumon xanthorius; assembly: GCA_917499995.1. Lineage (NCBI taxonomy): Eukaryota > Metazoa > Arthropoda > Insecta > Hymenoptera > Ichneumonidae > Ichneumon > Ichneumon xanthorius. The sequence goes on along the minus strand of OU824205.1, from coordinate 8,125,052 downwards.
CAGGGGAGAGCGGGGCAAAATGGGACAGCGAGGCAAAACTTAATTTTCCAACAATTTTTGAATGCCCCACTTTGTCCCAACGACGCATCCGGATTTTCAACCCCGTTTTGCCCCACTTGCCCACCACCGCGACCATCCAAAAGTTATTGGAAAATTGCATTTTGCCCCCATTGTCCCATTTTACCCCGCTCTCAACTAAATAATTTTTTTTTTTTATCGTTAAATTTTGATATCGCACCGCGCAGAACGATCAGCAGTTTTTTGCAGTGCGGAGAACAAAAAAAATTGTCAGCATTATATATAAATAAAAAAACGAACGAATGATGAGACGTTCACCGTTCGGCAAATAAAATACTCGAAAACAACGGATTGATAAGATATCCGAAAAAGAGCGTGACGATAAGATTACAGGATGAGGGAAGTTAATCGGCGAGAGAAAAACGAATAAAACCGTCCGAGCTCGATCGAACTTCACGTTCGTACCGTTGAATTGTTTATGCAATAATCAATTGATTATCGATAAATCGATGATAGCTCGTTTTCCTTCGTGGATCATTGTCGAACGGGACGTATGAAAAATTGAAGGACACGGAGAGATGTGGAAATCTTGTATGCTAATAGAATTTTCGAGGCTGAACAGTGTGCATCGCGGGGGAAAGGGAGCTGCGCGGATAACAATCGCTCGTTCGTCGTTAATAGAAATCGCTGTTCCTCCCGGCCGTGAAAGTGAACGTCATTAACGATCGAGTGACGCAGATTTTTCAGAAATCACCTCAAGGTTTTTCGGTACAATGCAGCGAACTGTACAGCTACACAAAATAAAGTAATAAAGGATAAAGTACACACTAAATAAATTCCATTTAATGCAGGCGAATTCAATTTGCCGGAAACGACAATCCACTTGATTTTATTCAGAGTCTGCACCACGAAAAATAATTTATTTAACGGGCACCCGCAAATAAATATTTCTTTGATAAAAAATAAATATTTATTTACATCTCATAAATATTTATTCAAACCAAATAAATATTTATTAGCGAGGCGCTCGTCAAATAAATTATTATTCTGGGTGAGCAGTTCACGATAATCCGTGAAATGAATAATTTAACGATAATCCGTGTAAGATTAATTTTTTGTCAATCGCTCTCTCTTTCTATGTCGCCTTTTATTTTCCGTTTAAGAAGCGCGTAAAATGAATTGAGTTGGAAAAAGTTCTCATGAAGAAACGGCTGGATAAACGTACGCGACATTTTGATATAAAGCTATTCGAGACATTTTTTTTTCTTATCGCCCAAGATATGGATGTGACAGGTGCGATTTGATGTGTACGACGCACGCACGTAACAATCCCCGCGAGACGCAGGGCGGCGAGCAACTCGTATCTGTACTCTCGCACGTCTTTCACCCCTTAGCCGCGCGACTTCGATGATTAACGGATCGATCAATTTTCACCTATCGCCGCGCCATCCACCTGATCGCCGTTTGGCGCCGATACTCGAGATATCGGAGGTGCAAAATAAAACAAAAATTAAAAGAATGCACCATAAGAAATAAACTTAAAAATTCGCGCGTGTAAGGCGATATCGGACGAATTAATAAAGATTGTGATCGAAGACGTCGCGGTACCGTTATAACTGGGTAGACGAAGCGTATGCTGGCCTCAATTCGATTCGTCCGATTAATACGCATCATCCTTTCAAAAATCAAAATTAAATATCGATCTGAAAAAAAAAAATTGCAACTAAATTACCAGATCTACGTGTAACGACCCTCTAAATATGTACAATTTTTGTAACGATACATCGAGCCAGTTCAAAGACATCGTAACGTAATGAGACAGAGGAACCGCGATGCTGCTTCAAGGTAAAAAATATATCAAAATTTTGGAAAAACTTGCAAATACAATATTAAAATTTGGGAGAAAATTATAAAAACAGTATCAAAATGTAAGAAATACTTGTAAAGACAATATTCAAATTTGGGAAATTGAGGAATTTGACGACGCGACAAAATATTTGCAATTATTCACGGAGCAGTTAAAAATCTACGTTTGTGAACCTAGACCGAACTATACTGAACCGCGCCTCGCGGAGGTAAGAGAAACAAGAACTGCCATGAAATTCGAGCATCGATCAAGACAAATGGCGAGAAATCTGCGGGAAATAATCGTTCGAATAGCGGAACGAGCGCCGGGCTCCGAGTCTTGACTTGTCCCATCGCGGAGAAAGACAGAACAAGGAAGAAAGTAAGTACAGCGAAAAAAGACTCGAGAGCTCGAGAGCGACGATACGATCTCCGGGCATATATGCGGCAAAACTCGGAGGCAAGCGGGAGCGTGCGACGTTCGAGCTCGAAACTGATTTAGAACTCTCGACTTGGCGCATTGACATTGAGTAGTTGCGCGGGCGTATACGAATCGCGGCTCTGAAAACGCTAATCTCCCACTTTAGGTCTACGAGAGAACGACGACGAGTGTGTGTTTTATGTACGTGCAGGAGTGCGCGCGCGATTTTACAAACCCGATAGCCGGGGAGACTCTCGCACGACCCTCGCGATCGGTCCGTACACACACATATAATATATATATCCAATCATCCGGGCGATATCCGAAAAGATATCGAGCCGAATCGACCAACACCCGCGAAACAAAGCTTTCGCAAAACTCTGCGCGCCCGATCGTTTAAATTATAATCTCGATGATTGACGACAATGGCAATCGGAAATTTTCGGTGAATTGTGCCCTTAAACCGGAAAGTCGCGGGATCTAAATGTTATTGGATTCAACGGCATCGACGCACAAAACCTCAAAGAGGGGTTTTTATTTTCTTTCTTTAACTTTATTCTTATTACTATTAATTATTAATTTTTGAACGTTTGGCTTCAATCAAGATAATGTAAAATTACTAATAACTCTGAAGATATCTGCATAAGACTAAATTTCATCGAGTTATAACGGCTGTGAATTTGCATCGCACAAACTTCGCTCGGGAAAGTTCACTTGGAGACAAAATTCTACAAGTGAACATTTTTTTTTTTTATTTCTAAAGCAGTTCATTGACCGAAATTTTACAAGGATAAAATTTGGTGTCATGCGGACATTTTCAGGGTCATAATTACTGAACGAGTTATTCTCGATCGTTCAGATAAAAATTGTCGAAGTGTTCGATTAAATTATAATCTCGATGATTGACGACAATGACAATCGGAAATTTTCGATGAGTTATGCCCTCAAACTCAGAAAGTCGCTGAATCCAAATATTATTGGATTCACAGCGTCAACACATAAGACCTCAAAGAGTTGTTTTTTAAAAACTTTATTATAATTACAATTAATTTTTAAACGTTTAGCTTGAATTAAGTCACTGGAAAATTAATCAACGAGTTATTCTCGATTATTGAGATGAAAATTATGGATATATTCGATTCGCCAGCCAGCAATGTGTGGTAGAGCAGTGTAGACTTGTAGATTTTCACCGTAAATATCAAATTTACTTTATTACTCATTTATTATGTTATGTTATTTATTTTATGGCTAGAAAATGATTTACGATCGAGCATTTCTGTTCCCCGTACACTTGTCGTGTGTCGGCGTTAAGAACATTATCGCTCTTTGGATCAACGCACACACACACATACACGCGGCGCAATCTTATCGCAACATTCGGTGGTTGGTAATCTGTTGCGTGTTTTTTTTCGTCTTCGTCTTTGTACAAACGAAAAGGAAACTTGGACCCGTCACGAGTTTATCGATAAGCGATTTCTATTATCTCGACCGACGTTTCGACGTTTTCGAAGCTCGGCAAACATCGAGCAGGAAAAAAATAAATAAAATTTATAAAACGCAATTTAATTTCTATAATTTCACTGCTCGCCACTCCGTCAAATAATTGGGCGTAACAAGTGTAAATCCTCGTGGCTGTTAATTAAAATTATCGTATGAAAAAAAAACTTCAACGAGTTGAGATTGCCGAGCGCTTAAAAGACGAAAAAGAAGGAAAGAAAAGAAAACATAAATAAGCAGCGTGTAACCGAGAGGCAAATCGACTTTCCACCGGGCAGAGCCGAGCCTAGCGTACACAGCTTCGATTCGTCCGGTGACCGCAAGTATCGCGAGAAAGCGGGGCCCGTGCCACTCTCCTCTAGCCACGCATCGTTCGTCGTCGTCCCGTGTGTGCATACAGCGGTGCACATGAGCGCGCGCAAAAGCTTGCCCGACGCGCGGGAGAGATATACCAGCACGCTTACGAATGCCAAGCGCCTCGTCGCTGGAGTCACGGCGGAAAAAATAACACGAAGAATAAAAATTAAATTTAAAAAAAAATTAAAATTAAAATAAATTCACCGAAGTGCGGCGAGAGAAAGATGGACGGACGGATGGAAGGAGCCGCTGCAACGCGGCTTACATAAAACGGGCGTAAAATTCTCGCGGTCTCGTGGCGGAGATACAGAGAAAACGCCGACGCTAGAAAATCGACACACGGAGCTCTCGACGAACCGGCGTGATTCGCTTACCGAACACGTATTCTAATCGACATAATCGCCATGGGAAATACGCGGCGTTTTATTTTCCATCGATGCCGGGAACTTTGAAGGAAACATATATATTTACTTGCGAGGAAAAGAAAATTGCTTATTTGGAAGATAAATTTAGAACATATTTTGTTCACGTTATTTCTATCGATGACGCAAATTTTGAAAGAAAAAATATATATATATATTTATTTCCGAGGAAAAGAAAATTGCATATTGGGAAGAAAAAATGTGAACTTATTTTGTTCGCGTTAATGTAATACACGCACACGCGTGTGTTCTTCGCGGACACGGGTACCGAACGTGAAACTATCGAGAGAAGAGGATATAGTGGCCACGACGCCTCTCTCGATATACACTCCGCTCGAGGAACAATGGGCCCGTTGGCCCGTGACATTCTCCCGAGAGTAAAAAAAAGGCAGAGCCGGCGATGAGCAGAGCGAGAGAAAAAAAAGGGATGGAGGCGAGGTATATGGGAACGAGCTCCGGGAGAAAGAAATCCTGTTGTTGAGTGCTGACCGTGGAGAAAAAAAAGCTTTTGTAAGTATCGAAGCAAAAACGCTCGAGGCTGCTCGATGTCAGTCGATTTCTTTTTTTTTTTTTTGTGGTCGCGGCGACCTAAACTGTATCGAAACGAGGGTAAGTGCGAAAAGTCGAGATAAGGGCGTTTCCATGGAGAAATCGGAGAGTGAGAAATATTCTGCGACTTATCTTAACAAGCGGTGTTACCCCTTGGCGAGGGTTGAAATTTAAGAACTTAAACGAAATTTTTTTGTTATTTTGACAAAAATACTAGGAAATAATTTTTTGTTTAATTATTAAAAACCTAAGTATCTTTCCTTTTAACATGTCACCCGATGGGATATAATACGAAAAAAAATAAATCTTAAACCCCCGTACGAAAACTTCCAACGTGTCCGCCTGATTTTGCGATTATTCATCGAGCCGTTTAAAAGAAAGGGCACTTTATCGCAGCAGTAGAGATATATCGTTGCCTCAAATGGTTAAAACATTCCAAGACGGTGAAAAAAAAAATTTTTAAAAGAGCTCAAACTCAGATAAATTTTCACCTTCGGTAAAAATATATTTATTTTTACCCCACCTGTTCATTGGAAGAATCAAGAATTTGATAAAAAATAAGAATTGGCTCAAACTTCAAAGCAACAAAACACAGATAAAGTTTACACCTTCGGCAAAAATGTATTTATTCACCCCGGCCGTTAATTGTAAGAATCGAGAGAACCGACAACCGGGAGTCGCTGGAGCCGTTTTAACCTCCCGCCGCGTTGTCCGACGGCGCGGGAATCTCGCGGGAATAATTGACCGTTGGACAGCAGCGGCCAAGGAGCGACGAATCTCGCACAAAAGTTGCAGAAGCAAAGGTGAAAAAAATAATAATATCGCTTGGAGATAGAAAGGAGGATGCGTGCGGGATGGATGTAGGGAGAGAACGGAAAGGAAAGGCCGAAAAGATGTTGAACTAGTTTGGAAACCCAATATTCGAAGGAAAGAATTTGCCGAGGTCGACGTAGGACGTTGCCCGTGCGATGACGACCTGTCCGAGAGGGTTTCGCCTCTCAGAGAGTTCCCGTCGCACGAGCGATATTCCACGAGTTCCATCCGCGGCGGGTGTGTAACACGATGAGGAACGGTTCTTGGGAAGCGAGCTGGGCGCGGTTCACCGTTTTTTATTCCGATATACACGCGTTCTGAGTACCCTACAGTGTAGATGTAGATTTTTGCACACAATGTAGATTTGGGCACAGTGTAGATTTTTTGCACACAGTATAAAGGCGGTGTCTTATTCGCGGCCAGCGCTTCCTTTATTTTTATGGCGAAAATTTTCGGGTCGAACCAAAACGTTTTCCACTCGATCTAACGGAGATGCAATTAATGAAATTGAAAAAAAAATGTATGTCACTTTCGACTTTGTTTTTTCAAAAACTGTTCAATTTTGCATGTTCAATTCTGATAACACGAGTAACGTATACTAGTATTAGTGTAACGAGCGAACGGCTAGGCGCGGTTCGCTGTTTTTTATTCCGATATAATATATATACGTGCTTCGAGTATCCTGCAGTGTAGATGAGATTTTTTGTGCACACTGGCATATTGGGTGTTTTGTTCGAGGCCGGCGCGATCGTTATTTTTATGATGACATTTTTCGATCCGAACCAAAACGTTTCCCACGCTGTGCTTCGATCTAAAAAATATGCGATTGATGAAAAAAAATATATATATACATATATATATATATATTACTTTCGACTTAGTTTTTTAGGAACAACTGTTCAAACTTTGCATGTCCAATTCTCGTAACACGAGTCGCGATTAGTCGCATTAGCGTAACGAGTGAACGACCGGACGAGCAGCACTCTCGTCTACGAGCCTGAACGTAAACGCTGCATTCCCGAGCAGCCGCGAACGTACGTTACAACGATAGTTTTAACCACTCGCAACAGTGTAGTGATCTGTCTTTGAAAGTTATCTTGAGAAACAAACTCGCACGACAAACTGCATGAAGTAGTCTCAGCCCTCGTAAGCTTTGCATTTTTCGTTTTCGTTTTCTTCCCCCTCACGATTAACCGCTACCCTTCCGACGCTCGTTAATGGCGTAAACTGTGAGCTCGCTAAGAATTTATGGTATTAAAAAAAGAATGTATAAACAAGCCGCGTAACTCGCTGACGATCCGTCGCAGAGCGTTCGTTACAATACAATGTGCTATTTTCTCTATTTTCCAACCCGCTCCGCCACTTTTATAGCTTATTCTGCTCGTTCACGGCTCTATCGTCGTTTCTTTTTCTCTCCGCTCTCTGTCGTCATACCGAAAGAAGTTACCGAGGGAACGAACAAGCCGATTTTGCCCGGCGCCTCCTAATGCGTCGCTGCGCTAATAAGACCCGGCAATTCGCGGCTAATAAATTAAGAAAAAAGAAAAGAATAAAAAAACATAAGCAGAAGCTCGAGTCGAAGCTTTTGCCGCGAGTCTCCCGGGACAACGCTCACTCCGCCGTTCGGCTCTCCGTACTTCGTTGTTGCGCTCCCATTATACTTGCAAATTACCAATTATGCCCGGAGATCTCCTCGTGCACAGACCGTCGCCGATCTTACGTGCGAACGCGTGTGTATTTATCTATGTTTTATAAACACACGGAACCCGAGCGTTTGCGAGAGAGTAAGAAAACTGTGGCTAGAAAATACGCGTTTCTCGATTCTCTCCACTTCTGCGCGCTCTATCCTGTCGCAGCGGACGAGCGTATAATACCGTTTGTGTACGTTATATATATGTGGGTAACTGCTGCTGCCACTCCGGCTCACGGCGTACGAGACACGCTGAAACTACCGGCCGGCGGTGCCTGTTATAGCTCTTATATTGTTTTCCACTGTGCCATCGCGGAAAGATGGACGGGTTCCGCTTCGCGACGAGTCTCTCGGCGTTTAACGAGTCGGCCGCGTTGTACACACGGTTCCTACACTATATACGTACCATTAACGCATCGGTGAGCGAGAAAACGAGAGAAATGATAAACACGGACGGGGAGAAAAAAAAGAAAAAATAATCGAGTTTGGTGTTATCGTCAAAAGAGATAAGGGAGATTGCAACACAGACATCCGGCGAGATATCATCGGCCCGAATTTCGACGATTTTGAAATCTCGATCACGATTCCCGTTTGCCAGAATTTTATTTTCTCGGAAAGATATTTATCGGGAATTTCGTAACGAAATATCTAAGAATTTTTTTGTTTTCCAACTTTGCTTATTTTTCGAACACCCGTGACTTATGATTTTCCAAATTTAAGAGAAATAATATATTTGTATATAATGATTTCTACGTGGTTGGGACGAGCGAGAGGATAAGCGCGTTGAGTCTCGAGAGTCGAAACTCGATGCTCGACATTTTTTTATTGTCCCAAGATATTTAAGCGCCGGCCGACGGCGATCGCTCGTTCGAACTCTCCGAGCAACGTTTCTCCGGCATATTTTACGACTTTGCGTAAAAGAAAGTCTTCGACCGCGATTTATTTAACGCTCGAGAGATTCCCACTGGCCAAAGTGAGTTTAACGCCGGGCGACACTGCTCTCCGCGACAAGTATTCGTAGCTCAGTTAAAACGTTCGATACCTCGTTAAAGTCACGGCGGAGTTCACTTCGGCTCGTAGCGCTACGCACTGCTTCCGTATTCCCGCAGTAGTATAGTAAAATAAAATAGAATCGTACTTGTTTGTTTTTTCTTCTCAATTTCGAACACGCTTCCTCACGCTGCGATCGAATCGTCGTACTTCGCGGGCCGCGATCGCCACCAGATTAGACGCGGAAATCCGTGAGATCACGGAAGATATCTTAAAAACGCTGCGATCACTCGCGACACTGCTGCCACCGAAGTGCCAACTTTCGGTGCGGACGTGGCGGGGGATTCGATAAAAATCTTCGATAATATTCACCGGATTATCGTTTTTCGTCTGTATGTGTGTGTACATGTGTGTATGTCGGTGCGTAAGTACGCGTAGGTACGATCCGAGACATCGAGGTCCTTACCTTATCTCGATTGGACAATCCGGCAGTCGATAAGGCGCGACGAATATTCGTGCCTCCTCTTACTACGATATATTCTCGACGATCTTCCTCCTCCGTTACAGATATTATTTTTATTAATCTCTATCTATCTCTCTACCTCTATCTCTCTCTGGGTATTATCACTATGTTATCACCAACACACTGCACTGTAAACACACACGACACAACATCGTGACGGTTCGATCACTTTGGATCGTCGGCTCGCAACTGGTCCAGCGTGCAAACAAAGGCCGTAACGGTCCCGAGCTCCCCCTATCGTCGGCGCACTTATTTTTTTTTGTTTCGAATAGATATTCGTTATAACGTCAGGGCGTCCAACAGCGTAACGAAGAGCCTCGTTTCCGTTGCTCGCTGTTGTTTTTTTTTCACTCGTTCCCAACTTGTATATCCGCGATCGTCGAGTAGATGAAAAAAAAAACTTCAATAAAACGTAACGGAACTGACGACGGAAACTTGGCGAGCACCTTTCTTCTTTTTTTTTATATCTTGTTAGGTTGGTTCACCGGCCCGACACAACGGTTACGACAGTTCGAAACAGTAAATGTTGCAATCCGATTTATTTACTCTACATTCGCGTCGTGTATACATATACGTATATATACGTGTGTATATTCGATATAGATATTTTATTATTGTGTTACACGATGTTTTGATAATGAGCAAACGCGTTTGTGGCGCGCGCGCACGACTTCGTCGATGCAACTATCGTGGCACCCGGCGCGGAACTAAAGCGCACGAAAACACGGACTCGACGAGGGCCCCCACGTTCGAGCCCCGGCGCTCGGCCGCTTACGTCCAACTTCGGACGAGATCGGGTCGCTACGGCAACGCCTACGAACTCCGAAGGGGAACACCGGCCCACCTCCGCGCGGGCGTTAACTCTTACCACTCACATTCCCCACCAACGGATCAAAAGCTACTACGGCTGTTTCCACCACCACCGTCCCTAACCCCACCGCCCGTAACCCTCTTCTCTGCCCCGCGGATTTCCTCCTGCCACCCCCCCCCCCCCCCGCACACAAAGAAACGCGTAGACTCCGCTTCGCGTTGTCAACGCTGGGGACAAAAAAAAAGAAAAAATATATTTAAAGTACACGAAGTTATCCGAGGAGAACAAAAGCATCTCTCCTCACTCCCCCCCCCCCCCGCCCGGTGGGTTTATGCCGGGAGCTTTCTCGAATATCGTCGCTGCTCCGGCCGAGGCTGAGAGGCATAGAAACGACACGCGGAATTGTTCTTGGCTCTTGGACGAGGATCGATTATCCTCGGAAGCTTAATAGTCACATCTGTGACAGCGGGTGGCTTAAAAAAATTATGGATAATTCGCGTGGATCGTAGATAGTTCGAGTGTATTCAGTTTTCTTTTTCGGTTGTCTTAATTCTTTGATGTTATTCTTTTCTAACATCGTTTTTTTTTTCATTTTTTAAATGTTTTTAGAGAGTTACTATTTTTTTCATTAGTTACGATTTTCTTACCGGACCTTATTTTATTTGTATTACTTGGCAACACGGATTTAGGGCAAAAACTTTAAGCGACATTTTTTTTTCTCTACTTCCATTCCACGGATGTTAATAAAATGTGTTATTGACGAACTGGCGTTATGTAGTGTAAGAGCACGTTTTACACGAGATTACGCTGCGAACGTAACGCATGACGAATTATATCCGACGAATATCCTCGTGGTGCGGCCATAGAGTCGTCTCGTTGAACGTTTCTGGCATGCACCGGTCGTTTATCACCGGCGCGCTTTCGGTGCTTCATAAACGACTCTGCACCACTGCGGTACATGTTACCCGCATACATATATACATTTGTAGTTTCACCGAAACGAGACTTCTAAAATTTATGCACAAAGTAGCGAAAGCCCTGGATACGCCCGGCAGTAAAGATCGGAAAATTCAATGTTCCAATGATGGAAATTTATGTAACAGCGCTTCGGCCCTAACGTCGAGATTCTTTCTCTGCCAAAGTGGCTTATCGCTTCCATCCAACACACCTCTCGTACGATACGAGTAGCTTCAATAAAAAACTAAAAAAAACCTATGAAGGGGACACGCGTTGAAATACGAGTGCAGACGTTTTTCGTATTGGCCTCGAATTCCTTGAATGAATCTCTTTAATGCCCTTAATATCATCTTTCTCCGCGGACCGCTTTTAGCGCGCCTCGAGACGGATCTATTTCTTTCACGATCGACGATCCCCGAATTTAGATCGGATCGAGTAAAACGAACGAGAGCGAGAGGCAGAGATATATAATGGCCCGTTTGTGCCACGTGCCTCCCCGCGAGAAGATTATCACCGACAAATGTATATATAGAAATATAGTAAATGTGTGTGCGTGTTTTGTGTATAGTACAGTATACTATATGGGACCGCGCGCGAACGCCGAGTTAATCTTGATACCGGGGCGCGCACTTATCTAGATGAGATACGACGTTTGAGATACGCCCAGCTCACGAAATCTCAAGTCTGAAATCTGACCGAGATGCGACCGCGGAATCCCCGGCATCACGAGACGGCTACACCATCGTGTCTCTTAGGTTACACAGGTTGCCCTAGGTCGTGTCAACGAACGCCAACTCGATTCGATGATTCGATTGTATGTCATTTTTTTTTTTTTATACCTGACGCCTTCCTATTCTCAAACAGGCTCACGTGTCACCGGAAGCAGTGGAGTACCGATTTTAGGACACGATCCGGGGAATCCGTTTTATTGTAATCTCAAGGTTTTTATGCGCTGTGCAGTTAAAAGTTGATCTACATTTTGACCAGAAATGTATTAATCTTAGAGTCAATAATGTTAATTTCATTTTTTTTCATACCAAAATATTCGTATTTTTAGGATCGTTATTGATTTAAAAAAATTAAATTGGAAGGCTTATCTTTAATATTTAAAAATATCCCAGGGAGAAAAGTTATGGACCAATTTTTTTTAATTGGAAATAATTGAAAAATCGGCACACTATTTTAAGATCTATTTTTCTTCATCAATCAGCGTTAAAACGTTCCAATTTTTAATTGAGTAATTCGAAACAATAAAGTGATATATCATAGCCGAAATCTTCGGGATATTCTGAATGTCCACAGACCGTGCTAAATTGTCCACAACACTTCAAATTAAATGAATAAATAAATATCTGAAAAAAATAAAATTTCATATTTCCTTATCGGCCAAGAATCAATCGAGTCCTCGTTTCTCCAAACTCTTCAAAAACTACCCGCAGAGTAAAAAAAAATTTAATATCATCTCGATTTCTCAGATTGACAAAAAAAAAGAGTGCACAAAGTATCACAAATATGCGATTGAAGCACGGAAGCGTGCGCGTGATTTAGCCGTTCGACGAGTAGCAGTCGGGAGTGGGGGTAACATGAGAAGCGTAGCAGAAGCAGCAGTTCGCGTGGGCGGGTGGGGGTTGGGGGGTGAGAAGAGGGGGTTAAGAGAATTGCGCCGAGGAGGAGGGGGGATGGAAGGGGGGAGGGGATATATAGAAGCGACAGCGTTGCCGGGTGGCTGGAGTACCGGCGGAGACAACCGAACAATCTGTAGAAGCTTGTCCTGGACGAGAGAAGTCCGTAGATCAGCCAATCAGATAGGCATACCCCCTCTCGTCCATTGTCACAAAATGGCGGCTCTAAATCAGCTTGACTCCGCCTATTGCTAACCCCCACTCCATCCAACAACCTCGGCGCATCAGCGAAAAACTCCGCCTATCGATTCATTTTTACCGCTCCTGTTTTGCCCCCCTACAATAGTGTAGTACCGTAGTACACCTCTCGTTTAGCTCCTCCACCCGGCGAGCCCCGGATCTACCTTTCTCCTTCGCTCTTTTCTTCCCTCCGAGGCATCCTCCTCTTCCTCCGGGCGTTCCAGCGTCGCAGTGTGTTCTCTCGCTCTCCCGAATCCGCGGGAAGAAAACTCACGGGCAAGAGCCATCGCACATATTTATCCTGACGCGGGTGAGCACCTCATTCGCGATCATCGGATTGGCTGATGCTGGTTTCCATGCGTTTTGTTCCTTTGTTTTCTTCACTGAGCCTCTCCTGTACGCGTGAAGCCATGCGCTCGATGCTGGAGTCATTGCCGGTTGGACCAGTCGGCAATCGGAACAGAGCTGACTGCAGAAATCGCTGAGACGCCGCTGATGTTATCAGTCGATTCGATGTCACATTACTGTGGTTATAGCAGACGCGTGTAATCGTTAGTCTAAACCGGTCAGGTACGTGTCCGAACGCATCGATGAAAACTGAGGAGCGTATGCAATAATATCAGGAGGGTGGGCACTTGATTTTGTGGCCAATATATCGTGATCATCGAGGATTTGGTCCAGTCTTCAAGACCCCATGTGGCTCGGAGCTGGATTGAAAATTCCAGACATGCGGATTATGATTTAGGATTCTCCGTAGCAGGACTCAAACTGCTTGGCGCAATGATCCTAGTACCGTGTGATCCTGAACGGATAGAATGTGCACTTTCTAAGTAGCAACCAGGATAATGTTCTTGCGTCTTTAACCTTTTCCAATAGTATCTCCATCTCCTAGGATTCATCAATCTGTCCCACGAGAGACACTTGGAAGACTGGCAAAAATAGATGCTAAGATGTTAACTTTAACCGTTAAAACTGGTGAATATGGCTCAGTCCATCTATCATTTATCTACCTGCTAATCGATGTTGGCCGTATTGATACTTTTACACCATCCATCTCCACTATCCATTTTTCCAAAAAATGTCTGCATTCCTTTTCTCGGCCAATCTCCAGCTACAGTTAAGTCGCGTTCAGCAGTTAACCGTGCTATATATATATATATATATATATATATAATATCTTTCGAAAGTTTTCTAGTAAAATACCAACGAGTGTGCAGAGAAAGCGACAAAAGAATACGTATATGCGTCGAGACACATACCATATAGCCTAACGTGTATAACGCGTGCGCTCGAAGAGCTTAACTCTCAGGGGTCTCTCGCCTTTTCGCAGATAACGGCCTGGCGCGGAGGGGGAGGGACGGTTCTCCTCTCGGTGCTTTTGTCCGCAGTGAAAATCGCTCGGTATCTGCACACGGCCGAGACCCGTCTCGGAGCAGCGAACCACGAAATTTGTTGCGCGATAATAAAGTTACCGCTGCCAAGAGCGTTTTATATTCTCCAGCGGGCGAGGTAACTTTAGATGGAACAGGAGAAAAATTCGAAAGAGCTTTCGACCGAGCGATAGGAGTAAGCAAAGTGTAACTTCCGTTTTTGGCGAATACATTTTATTTTGTTTCGTTGCTTAACGATCATGCGCCTCGGGCGTCGCCACAGATCATCGTGTCCGATGAACGTCGCGACGCTCGTCGGCGTCACCGACTGTGTGTCTTTCCTCGGGGTTTTGTAATTCAACGACAGGGAGAATCCTGGCGCGAGCCGATCGACGCGCACGCCCGGCCACTCCGTGACTTTATGGGACGGCACTTTTGTCCTCGGAAACCAACGAGGTAAACGAGGCTTAATGACTCCTGTCCGCGGGGAGCCATTGACGTCGCCCACTTGTGTACACTCTTTGACCGAGCTTAAGGCTATCTCCTTGCAGCGGCTAATGACTTTATCGACCGTTCACATTCACGGTGATCCATTGTGTCCTCTCCGTTGCGTTTCGAAAATGTTCCTCGCTTCCAGCGATCCGGAAAACGTTTGGCAAATGGTAAAGTAGTACATTACGATACTAGTGCGAAAAAAGTTTTTTTGACGAGTGTGAGTCACAGCACGAGTTGAAAGCGAGTGTTGCAATTACACCAGTTAAGTAAACATTTTTCACACGAGTATCGTACAAAATTTTATTACCTAAGATGTGAAAATGTGCGTTTTACGCACGTGAAGCGTGTGCAACTTCCCACCGAGTGATATCAAAGATTTTTTTTTCGCTTCTGATTTGGATATTCATATGGAACAATAAGCGAGGAGTGAAGTTAGTTTCTCAAATGTACCTCGTTTCGAGCGGTACGGAAAACCTTTTGAAAATGGAAAACGAGCATTTTTTTTATTACAAATTTTTTTTACGTCTCTTACAAACTTCCGTAACGAACGTTCAGCGAGGCACAAAAGAAGTTGAAGTTGGCAATGAGGTCAGGTCGGCGTTCCCTCCGGAATAAGTGATGTCCAGGAAGTCCAGTGCTGAACCTTTGCCGGGGATGATTTCATAATTTATATGGCTTCATATGGAATCCGTGGGGCTACCGTGATTTCTCGTTTGTTCCCGCTCGTTCGCTTCGTTCCATTAAACAGCACTTCGTACTCGCAATTAGTTTGTATAATTATCGCCATACCCAACAGAAATTGAGTGTACGCCGAGACGAGCTAATTGAGATATAACGACGTTTTCGCTTTCGTACTTCTTACGCTGACGCGTCATAGTCGTTAAGCTCACGATAATTCAAGGACGCACGTTACGGCCAAATGTAATGCAATCGGGACAACTCCAAGAGGCCAGAAAAATCATATGTTTCAGAGAAATGTTGAAATGAAAAACCTTGCACAGTTAGGCAATGATGACAGAAGTCAGTTATTTAGTACTAAATTTTTAGATTCAGATAATAATAATAATAATAATATATAAATAATAATAATAATAATAATATATAAATAATAATAATAATAATAATAATAATAATAATAATAATATATAAATAATATTATATATCAGATGATTATCTAAATAATAATAATCTGAAACGAAATAACTGATTTCTGGCATCGCCGTAGCTAAAGACCATTTGGGTCCGCTCGGGGCGAACACATTCGGGCTCAGAAGTAAAACTCTGAGAGCAACGTTTGTCAGAACAGTTTTGGGCAAAAGTGGTAGCCGGTTTTTATTGTACATCGACGCGTGTCAGAAGGGTGTTTAGTTGCGGAGAAAAAGGAAAATAGAGCAAGAGGCGGGCCGAGCAACTCCCAAGGCCCCTGGGCGAACCAAAGCGAGAATCCCTCGAGCGATATCGAACGCGCGAGCAGGCTAAACACGGGAGGGCATCGCGCATATAAACGGAAAACGAATAGTCAGAGTCAGAAGGATAGGTGTGCAGCGAATGCAGTCCCGGGCTCTCTGTGATTACGTTAATGTACCGACGCGAGGTGGACTAGACGCGCCGGAGCTACCGCGATGCTTCCCGACCGTTCCCCGATCCCGACTTCAATCGTCCTCGTGCCCTTTCCTCGTATAATATCATCTATCTGGGCGATGTATCCGAACGATATATCTCCCCATCGTACTCGCGAGCTCATCCCTTAATCGGGGTGTCAATCACAATTATTTGTTTTATCGATCGTGCGATCGGTCTCTCACGGATTCGAGGCTGCCACTGTCTTTCCGTTGAGACATATCGTTCAAATTTCTTTATTTTTTAATTTTTTTGTAACTATACATAACGCGTCATTTGAGGGCAATTTTTAGTGTTAAATATTAGTAAAAAATCAAAAGAGAAATTGAACTAATTAACAGGCAAAACAATCCATAGCGAAAATTTTAGAGCATTACATTGAAGCAGGGCCTTGTCAAGGCCCGATGTAACGTCAAAATGTTGGTTTTGGGATGCAATCTTGCAGCCCGTTCGAAACGCGTGGAATTGTACAGACCCGTCGGTATTTTTGTTGTGGTCTGATACAATTCATCGTGTCCATCGTCTACGTGTGCCAAAGGGCAAATTTACTCATCGACCGATAATAGAAATAAGGAATTAGAATTACAAATTTTTCGGTAAAAATTGCATCGAATTAGTTGCGTTTATAAAATCTCCCGATCCTTTCCCGATCCGGAGTTCTATCGTATCATTTATTTGTGTGATGTATCCGAACGACATATTTCTCCACCGTACTCGCGATCCGTAATCGCGATGTCAATCACTAGTATTTGTTTTGCCGATCGAACGATCGATCTGTCTGTCACAAATTCACGGCCGCCACCGGTTTTTCTGATGAGACATATCGTTCGAATGTCTGTTATTATAATTTTTGTTTTGACCTGTACATACCGCGCTATTACAGGCCCACTTTTAGTGTGAGATCTCAGTAAAAATCAAAATACAAAAAAAAAATTAACAGACATAATAACAAATCAACAGGTCTTATTGAAGCCCGACGCAATGTTAAAAATGCTTTCTCGGGCCGCAATCTTGCAGTTTAATAATAACACCTGGACTTGCCCAGATGCGTCGGTATTTTTTTTTATAGTCCGCTACAATCCATCGCTCCACGTGTGCCAAAAAGCAAATATGACTCAAAAGATATCTGCATGAGACTAAATTTGATCAAGTTACAACGCATGTGTTTTGCATCGCACAAACTTTACTCGAAGAAGTTCACTTAGAGAATAAAATTCTCCAAATTAACAATTCGTTTTTCTCTCTAAAGCAGTGTATTGACAAAGACTTGGCAAAGATGAAATTTGATGTCGTGCAGAAATCTTCAGGGTCACAGATCAAATTCACTCAACAACCGAAATTCTTCGGTAAAAATTACATCAGAGTAGTTCCGTTCATAAAATCTCCCGCTCAAAATTGAATTCACCGATAACTTGTTTTCCGCGTCTTATACGAATAATCCTAGAAGAGTAATGATTTCAACGTACCGTCACAAACATTGTCGTGGGGTAATTTTTGTCAGTTGTTCGATAATTGCGTTCGACAGTCCCGCGTATCAAGGATCTCGCAACGTTCTTTTCTACAATAATACCTCCTGGAGTACCCGACACCAGCTCATTCTCCAAGGGCGTTCGGTTTTCCGACGGAAAGCTCACCCCATCCGTCTCCGCACCTTCCCATCCCCTCATTTTTTTTTTCAACCCCGACGCGAGATTCCTCGAGATTTGGGTGAAGTATCGAAAACCCATTCACGGAAGATCGAACTCGCAGTGACGAACGCCGTGTGTTTGCACTTATTGTGAACTGCGCAGCGGAGAGCGACGCTGGCCCGGAAAACCGAAGTCTCCTCTTGGCGTTCACGAGCCCGAACGTCTATCCGTGAAACAGCGAAGAATCGAAGAGAAACGCAAAGTGCTTCGCTTCTTCGCGCACGGTACCCTCGCGCAGGTAAAACGTACGAAAAAAAACATAAAAAAAAGGAACGCAGACAAAGGCCAGATTCGGCCGTCCGAGTTATCTTGATGAACCCCCGAAGTACCGCGGAGGAGTTTCTGTTCGTGGATTCGATCCAAAGCACCCGCAAGGAACCAATAATAGACGCGTAGGTATACAAACGCGGCGTACACGCCGGTAAACATTTTACCAATCTTCCTCTGGGTAGGAAGTGTAAAAAAGAACTTGAAAGGATAGGGTCGAGCGGATCCAAAGTGATGGCAAAAAAAAGAAATGAAAAAGAAAGAAAGAAACTGCACGGACTATCATCGGGTTAAACGACTGAAGAGCCACATACTCGTGACATTTTTTTTTTCCTACAAAGTGTCTCGAATCTTTTTTTTTTTTTCGGGAACAAAATAGACATCTCATTCCCGAAAACCTCGAGATTGTTGTTCTCTCGTGTACAATGGCCGTACACGAGTACACATTTATTATCGTTGGTTTCCACGGAAGAAGTGCGTGGAATCTTGGCGGAGAGTGCCACATCGTAGTTCCTCGTCGCCAATCTTCCACTGGGTAGGAAGTGTAAAAAAGAACTTGAAAGGATAGGGTCGAGGATCCAAAGTGATGGCAAAAAAAAAAAAATGAAAAAGAAAGAAAGAAACTGCACGGACTATCATCGGGTTAAACGACTGAAGAGCCACATACTCGTGACATTTTTTTTTTCCTACAAAGTGTCTCGAATCTTTTTTTTTCTCGGGTACAAAATAGACATCTCATTCCTGAAAACCTCGAGATTGTTGTTCTCTCGTGTACAATGGCCGTACACGAGTACACATTTATTATCGTTGGTTTCCACGGAAGAAGTGCGTGGAATCTTGGCGGAGAGTGCCACATCGTAGTTCCTCGTCGCCAATCTTCCACTGGGTAGGAAGTGTAAAAAAGAACTTGAAAGGATAGGGTCGAGGATCCAAAGTGATGGCAAAAAAAAAAAATGAAAAAGAAAGAAAGAAACTGCACGGACTATCATCGGGTTAAACGACTGAAGAGCCACATACTCGTGACATTTTTTGTTTCGTACAAAGTGTCTCGAATCTTTTTTTTTTCTCGGGTACAAAATAGACATCTCATTCCTGAAAACCTCGAGATTGTTGTTCTCTCGTGTACAATGGCCGTACACGAGTACACATTTATTATCGTTGGTTTCCACGGAAGAGGTGCGTGGAATCTTGGCGGAGAGTGCCACATCGTAGTTCCTCGTCGCCGTCGCAAACTCGACGACGTCGAGGAACACGGCGGAAGCCGGTGAAGCGGGGAGCCGGTGGCCGGTTACTAGGTGCGCATGGAAAAAGTGAACATTGTTCCTTCGGCAGTCCCACAATGGATCGACAAAGCTGCACATTTGTCGCCGCGACGATCCTACCGTGAGATAACGAACGATTCTCTCGTCGCGTCCCTAAAAGGGCAAAAAGATGTGGAAATCTTGGGAGGATAAGATATACGACGGGTACAAGAGGCGAGGAGCGTACCTGAGGCAACGGCGCCTACGCTCGGGAGGGGAAAAGCTCCTCTCGAATACCGAGAGAAAAGCGCTAAGGGGCCCGAGATAGGGAGAAGTAAAAATTACACTGGCCTCGGAATCTCGGCAACAGTTCTCGTCGGATAATGCGATTATTGTATAGATTTTTGCTTGTCGAGAGGAAAAAATGCTTGCGTGAGGAAACACTTGTTCGACGTTTTACGCTCCCGAGAAATCAAGAAATCAACGTACCTGCGGGGGACACCGAGATTGTCGATTGCCAAATATGTACACAGACGCCATTCAAATTCCATCTCAAATATTCGTTCAGTTTGGTTGTAAAGTGGCCAGCGCGGAATAACAGTGTAGATTTATTTTACTTTAATTAAATTTCTCGAAGCCAGGAAAATGTTGTATGCCACCATTTTTTTTTGTTACTCAAAACAATTTTACAGGAGACTTCCGGTTTTCTACAGCGTCACGCAATTTTATTTTTCATTGAAAAACATCCTGAACACACTCTCGTGATCGATGGAAATATTTTCACGTTTAAGGAATAGCGTATAATCAAAAACGCCATGGCTCGCGATGGCTCATCAAGTTTTTTTTGCCTCGCAGCTTAACCCTTCGACCTGCGAGAAAACCCGATGCTCATCACCGGCTCCCGGCTTCTGGCATTCTTATAATTTCTCTCCGATCTTTCTCGGTTGTTTCGAGTGCCGCAGGGTAAAATAGACACTCGGACGCTCGTCTAGGCGCCCCTTTAATTAGTCGGTGCGCGCTATACCCGCTCATAGCGAGCCCGGGCAGTAGCAACCGAGGCTAATAGAATTAATAAGACTAATTATCGACGCGAGTTCACCGGGAGCTACGAACTCGCGCGAACCGCTGTCATAGGAGCCCCGATACTTTTAGGGCTCGAGAGTGCGGCTTACTCCCGGCTCTCACTGTGACCTCTATCTCGAAGGATTGACCGCAGCGGTGCCGGCCCGATACTCGTCTAATACGTAGAGAGTGGGCGGTCCGCCGGTCCGCCGGGCACTACCGACTAATTAGCGATCCGACGAAACTTAAGAAGGGAAATGGACCTTTGCCACAGGGGTATAGAGCTGGCGACTATACCTCGCCACGATCGGGTTTCGCTGGTTATCGAAACTCAAGTTCAACTCGAACTACTGTATGTACGGCAGGAACAAAAGAGGCACGAGTAACAGAAGTGGCGCCAAATAAATTATACTCTTCGCTGCAATATAACATTGTGCGACAATAAAATTTTATTGCTCGAAAGTATCGAGTCGTCTTTAACCCTTTCTCTCATTATCGAGACATTCAACGAGTTTTCAAAATTGTTTATTTATCAATGGACCTTTTTTATTTTTATTAAAGTTTGCTCGGTGAAAAATTCGGACTCGATTACGATTTTTATGGAACAAAAATCGATCCGACGAAACATAAGAAGAAAAAAATGGACCTTTGCCACACGGGTATAGAGGTAACGGCTATGCCTCCATACGATCGGGTTTCGCTGGGTCATCGAAACTCAAGTTTAACCCGAACTACTGTGTATACAGCAGGAACAAAAGAGGCACGGGTAACGGAAGTGGCGCCAAATAAATTCTATTCTCTTCGCTGCAATAGAACCTTGTCCGACAATAAAAGTTTATTGCTCGATTGCTTGAAAGTATCGATTCAACTTTAACCCTTTCGTTAATTGTCGAGGCATTCAACGAGTTTTCAAAATTATTTATATACCCATGTATTTTTTAAATTAAATTTCGCTTACGATTTGTTTGTTCCAAAAATAAGAAAATTTTATTATGTCGGAGGGAAGAGGTTAGCATTTTTTTAAATAAGATTTTGCTCGGTGAAAACTTGCGCGTTGATTACAATCTTTTTTGTTCCGAAAATAAACAATTTTCAATCTTTATTCCAACAGAAAGTAACGAAGGATATTATATTTTTTATATGCGATTTTTATATCCCCGACATTATTTTTTAGTGTCCGAGACAAGGTTATGTCTGAGCGAAGAGGTTAGATTTTTTGTTCGTTGTTTATATTTCTATACATGCAAAGTATCGTCCCTTTGGTCCAACCAATGATCGACAGAATAGCGTGGATTTCTTTATTCCTGTGATCGATCCGACGTAAGAATAATAATTCGTTCCGACTTACCAAAGTCCATTGACTCGACAATACGAGAGGTAAACGACTCTCGTTCGTTCCGCGCAGTTTCCCTCGCGCGTATTCCCAGGTTCCTTGACTCGGCTATATGCCTCGAGTACGAAGGGAAAACAAAAGAAGCAGGACGAGTAGGAGAGTCGGCCGGGTAGGAAGTCAGCAGGAATCCTTCGCGGACGGATGTCACCGTGAGATTACACGGTAGGAGAGAGAAATACTCGCGACGAACGTTCGTCACGAAAACACGAAGCCGAGCGCGCGATGCCGCTCACGGGGGACGTCGAGAAATACGTAGTACTAACGTGCTCCCTCCCCCTCCCTGCCGGATGAGGGAGCAGCATCGAGAAGGTTCTATCGGCGCTTCGGAAAGTCAGGCTTGAACAGGCACCCGCGGACACGAAGAAAGAGCAGAAACGCCGACGCTTCGCAAACGACGATTCGGAGACGTTACGCGTTAACGAAAGGGAAAAAAAAACAAAGAAGCCGAGGAACTCGAAACTACTGGTCCACGCAACGAGGGACCTGTCGCTCGAGATATTTTTAGATAAACGAAAACACGTTTCGACGTTTGCTGCAAAAAAGTCAGTTGGTATTTAATTTTTTTTTCTTTCCCCGTAATTTTTCTTATTTTTATCCTTCTATACGTTCTGCATTTATTCGTCGTAATTGGTAGAGCGATACCGGCACGAGGAGAAACGATTTCTTTAATTAATTATAAGTTGTCGAGACAACGATTTTAACACTCGACAGATCGAAGTGTGTTGAACGACGGTCGTTACTGCGGAACGGGTACTCGCACTGTGAGTAACCGTAACCGTAAACAAAACAAAAAAACTACGCGAAAGGCGGGTGGCAGCACTGCGATTGAGTGACGGTTATCGGGACGGAACAGGCAGTTGCAGGTCTTCCGACGCCATGGACAGCCGACGCCGAATCCGTAGCAAAATATTCTCTTGTTATTTGATTTCTTATCGAATGGTTTTAGACGAGTTTGGTTGTCTCAATTTTGTCAACGATACCTTGTGGAGGACGAGAATGGTGCGAGGTGAACAGGGTAATTCGTATTTATCGCTACAACGACGCTTTTACGACGCAGAGAGATAAAGCTTCCCATGCAGCTGAACGACAACGCTAGGAATTCGACAAAGGTAGGTTTGCTTTGACTGAACTCCGTACCCCCGAGCAAAGAATATTCTTGTCTATGAACACGACATTGCGACCATTTTTTTTTCAAATACAGCGTACGGAATGGTCTGGTCGGTGGAAATAAAAATAAATTTTCTTTCGTACAAACAAATTTAGTCGAAACGAATAATTTTTCTTTGCGTGCGTGCATATACAGATACGGACTTTGCGCGCGCACATGTACAGATACAGATCGCTTATGTAGTATCCCATGTTAAAGTTGAACCTTGGGGAAATCGGCCGTGATCGTAAAAGTTTTTGTAAAAAAAAAAAAAAATACCAAGTAAACGATTATGCGAGGAAATATAAATTAGTCCGGTACTTTTTTTAAACTGTTATGCGCAATGCATATTAGACAACAGAGATCGGAAACATGATTGACTGGCCGAGTCATTTTTATGGCTCGTACAATCGCTATCTAAACAGCGTGCAAGTACCTTATGTTCTACTGTATAGTCGAGTAAAGGACTCTGTATCAGTTAAAGATCATCTAAACGGCCGCTTATCTCGTATTTACCGGTGCCGACATGAGAAGGCTGGCACAGTGAGTAGATAGCGACGAAGGGGCTCGCTCTCTCGGGCTTCCTCGCCGCTCGGCGAGCTGCTCTTCACTCCTCTGGCTTCTTACTTTAGCTGTTTTGCTGCCGCTCATGCTCTACACGATGTCGTGGGCGTGTCCGAGATAAAAGAGCCGAGCCTACCTCGTTTCCTCGTTTCGTTGGAAAATCGAAGTTTATCGAACGCTCATCGTTGTTTTACCAACCGACTGCCCATCGACGCCGGGCCCCTCGAGCCACCCGGCCGGATTCCTTATCTTTTTTTTTCCTCGCGCTCCTGGAACGTGTTCCGTGCAGAACGCGAACGGTCACTCGTTCGTCGGTGCATTCGTTATCGTCGACGCTGTTCCGCCTTTTTTTCTCAGACTTCGAGGCTGTTTACAGATTCCTCAAGAAACATTATCAGCGCCTGATGTGACGCTGTAAAATTTCGATGGGAATGCTGATAACGAAGCGGGAAATGCGTCTCGAAATCTCGACATCTTGAAGTCTCCCTGACGTCCCGCGATCGCATCGGCCCGTTCAGGAAATTGTAAGTGAAATAATCGATTATCGTAGATATATTTACAAAATAAAAGTAGCTGGTACCGATAACAATTAGAATCTGTACAATACTGTACATCTTTCTGTAAAACAGGCTTGTTCCGTATGTACACATAAATACAAATATATGCCGAGCAGTTTTGCCTATTCACATGATAGAATTAAACAAAAATTAAATTAATTCATGAATTCCTCAAGTTTCAATTATTATTATTTTTTGTTATCATTTTAATAACTAAATTTTGTATTTAATTTTTATGTTTTATTGATCGACTGATTAAATAATCATTTCAGTCTTCAAAAAATAATAATCAACTATTGCAGTTTATCCAAACCATAAATAAAGAATATTTATTTAATGAATAAATAAATATCATTTATTTATAGAATTTTATATTAGACGGAAATGTAAAAATTCACCATACTAAACCTCATTGATAGGAAGTTTAATATAAAGGTTTACAGCTATTCCGTAATAGACAACATATGACATAAGAAAAATTATAGTTTACAAAAATATCAGACAAGTCAAAATAACGAGTTTGCAACGTTAAAAGTATGTTGAACATATTTATTTACTACGGTACGTATATCAGTGCTAATGATTTTTATAACGCGCGATGAAAAAATCCTCGTCACAAAGGAATGTTTTGATACTCTTTTTTATCTCTGTGAATCGAACAACTCGCGAGGTATATGAAGTAATACAAATGCCGACGAAATATATAGAACTTTTACGTTGCACTGTGTACGTTGCAGGAAAAGTTGCCGAAGGTGATGCGCTGTCCTTTGGCTCCAGACGAGAGAGTTTCGTCCCAATAATATATACCTGAGTGTCCTTTTTCACGGGATCCGAGGGTTCGAGACTGTCTGGGATTCATTGTCATCCAGGCGCCAGCTCCCGTAACGTTCTCTCTTCCTCCGTCGGCCAGCGATGCTCTCTCGCTCGCGCGTTCACCTTGCCGTGTACGATCGTTGCACCCTCGTCTCGTCTCGCCCTTGGCTTCGACTTCCTTCTTCCCACAGGAGGGGTCGTAAGCCTCTCGCCGACGCGCAGTTTTTGTTTCTTCCAGTGCCTCGTAGAATCCTTCCTCGGGATGATTCTGACTTTGCGGAGAAAAAAAACTCGTCTTCACTTCTTTTTTTTCTATCTCAAATTCGGTCAATTTTTATTTTAGTATCAGTGCTATCGAAAATCGAAATTTTACGGAGGGTACGACAGAGCAAGGACACAATTCTGGGCGTGATGCTCGTCCGGGAGGATTTAGTTACGCAGCGGGGTGCAAAGAGGTGAAGCTTCCTCTACTGCTGACCCACGAGCCCCGAAATGACCCAATTTCGGATAAGACTGCGTCTCTCCCTCTCATATTTACAGCCGCTCACCGGGGTGCGGCGGGTCTCGAGGTTGATGTTCCATCTTTCCCCCCCAAGAGGTTTCCGGATCATCTCGGTATCTCGGAAAATAACCTGGTGCAGCAGCCTCGCGTACCATTCGTCCAATTACGAAAAATCGCTGAAACTATACCTCACATTAGCCGACATTCCTTGAACGACCTTCCGATTTGACAAAAGAACAATCAAGAGCGCTTCAAAGTAATCCCCGAGCCGCTGCTCTAATTTTGCGTTCAGTCTAATCGATTCCAGGCAAGCGACGAGGTGCCTCGTTGCGAGAGATTACCTCAAAGTCTCATCCGATTCTTACGAATCTCAATCGCACAATGTTCGAGTCGCCGGAATTATATATAAATTCTTCGTTAATCGTTCGCAAGTGGAGCGCGAGACACCTGCCCGAGGATAGCATCGGATCTAAGGATCAAAAATTTCGGTTCTCTTTCGCGTCATATTAGGTCCTTCAATATCCGTCCTAAGCGTTTTCTGATATTTGGTCGTGAGGCACCTGAGCTTCGTCGCGACCTCGCGGACGATAGGGCTTAGCCTGGATTACCGTGGCGAAGAGAGCAAGGTGCTTCGATGTCGTTCCTTTACCATCCGCCTCTGCTCTCTTCCCTCGTTCCGGGCTCGTGGACACTCCGTCTCTTCCTCCGGTACTCTCGTTAGGTGAAAATGTTTCAGGTACAAGGATTTCTCACTTCCGATGCTCCGAAATGTCGCAACGTCTTACGTGTCCGAGTTCCATTGTTCTCCAACGCTGCGGGCAAGCAACGGCAGCAGCAGCGGCACCGATGGAGGAGTGAGGACGACACGATGGGGAAAGCTGCCGGCCACCCCCTGCCAGCGGGTCCTACTTGCCGGAGTACAAGATCCTTGCGGCAGGTCACCGGAATTGCTGCTCCGGCCCATGCCAACCCGAGAGAGAGTGCGCTACCATTCCTGTGTATATACGCAATCCTCGTTCTCGCGCTTGAGCGCCGGCACGAGAGAGAAAGAGGTTTTATGGCCCTCCTCCACCTACTCTGATTTATGGACGGTGAAACACCGTAAAATGCAGTAAAAAGTTGGAGCGAAAAAGGTGTGTTCAGGGTATGCGCGGCGAGGGCGGAAAGCAGCCTCTGTCATCCTCGAAAGAACATTCGACTTTTCTACGACACCTATTGCATCTTCTGTCTTCCTTTTATTCTTTACCGCTTTACAATTTTCTGTCCTATTTTTCATTGATTTATAATCATGTATCTGTTACAACTTCACCAACGTTTTTAACGGTTCATTACGGGTTTAAGAGTTGAGATTCTTTTGGATACTTTTCGGATATACATTTGCAGCGATTTTTTGAAACACTTTTCTTTTATTCGGGACGGATCTTGATCGGTGTATCGACGCAATATTTGTAATTCGAGGCATTTGGGTCCGGAAAAGTTAATCAAATTTAAAACTTGGACGACTTATTTCTGCATCGAGTATGAAAAATCCGAAAATGATCGGTTTAACGTCGAAAAAAATGGTTTGTATACTGTAAAAAATCGTATGAAATTTAATCTACCGGACTGTAAGTTTTTATGCAAAAACTGGTATATTAACTTTCAGATACAATTGTGATGAAAAATTAATGTTCAATGTATTAAAAACATTGGGAATACTTTATCTTTAATAATTTTCCTTAATTTTACTATGAAAGTACTTTAAATTTAATAATTTACTTTAATTTCAATGAAAAAGTACATTAATTTTTCATCACAATTTAATGTACCAGTTTCTGCATAAAAACTTGCTGTTCGGTACATTAAATTAAACATTTTTTTTGAGTGCAAGTTTTCTCAGCATAATTTTTGCATTTTAAATACATACTCGAGAGAATCGATTTGAAGATTGAAATTGGATTAGTTTTGCTTGATTAAGGAAATGTTGTCCCTGTTATGTGATTGATATATTAAACACAAATTGCTATATATTTTAGAGAATCAATTAAAATGTGAAAAAGTTGAAAACATTTTAATACAAAACAACCAAAGATCTCTCGCGTACCTATGCACGTTTCAATTACGCTTACCAATTCGAGCCTGGGCGTTACAGCATCAAAATAAATATAGCAGGTTCATAAATCAGAATTACAGGTCAAAAGACCCTGCGGACATAGCACCACGGTCTTCTCGTCTCTGGTATAGATTTCCGTGTATAGACTCGCGCGCTGCGACCCTCGTTTTTCCTCCGACCGCCGAGTTTCTTTCGAGTGCCGTATTTTCATGATCGACTCTATACGCTTCTCTCGCTCTCGGGGCTATCGATTTCAACGCTCGTAAATAATGATTCCGTCCCCCGTGAGGACCCGTGCGCGTCCCGAGAGTCCCTTCGTCGTCGTGGCTTTACGACCGTGAAACTCTGTATAGTTCAGCCTCCGACACAACGGAGAATGGCGCGTTACCTTTTTTTCTCTCTTTTTTCTTTAGCTTCCACTTGGCCCGCTGGGCAACGTAGGCACACGCACTGTGCTGTGACTATCTTGCAAGGCGTGTAAAGTATCCTCGTTTCTGGGTCGCAGTATCGCTTCTGCGGTAAACCCGGCACAGCTTTTGACAAAAACCCACAAACATTACGAACTTTTACACGCCTCTAAAAAGCGAAAAAAGATCATGTGCAATACACCCTAATTTGGTTAATCTTTATGGAGGTGCGAGGTCAAGAGAGTCTTTTTTAATTGTACTTTTTGCGGTGTTCACAGTTTACTTGCCGAAATACCGGAAGAACAATAATCGCGGAAGGAGCACGCTCGAGAGGTCGAATAAGAGGAAAGACGGCGAGACGTGAAAGAATCTTGTGATCGTTCGTTCTATCTCTGTGGGAAAAAGTCCGAGAGTTGTACATAGAATCCTTAAGGGGTCAGCATGTAGGAGACTCGAGCTTTCTCTCCGGCCTACGAATCTTTCTTCGTACGCACCATAAAGAACCAGGTGATTCTGCAGATTTGTCGAGTGGTTGGCGGTCGACGCACGCAGCGGAGTCCGGAAGGAGGGGTAAGTCCAAATTACGTAAAACATCAAATGACCGCGGGGCCTCTAGAGAGTAGAATGACTCGAATTTTTCTCGTCTCAGCGAACTAGAAACCAGGCGTGTGTTTTCGTTAAGGCGTTAAAAACAGCGAATGCGTGCTAAGTTCTTGTACGGGGAAAGTTTTCCAAGGTAAAATCACTGTCGCCTACTTTTGGCTTCAGGAACGATGTGGGCATTGATAATCAATATTTTATCTTTGCATATCGAAGAATCTACACTTTAGATACCTTTCATAATTTTTTCATATTTTTAGTTTTTATACAAACAGAAAAAATAATGAAAATGTTTGAAAGATGAAAACTTATAAGCATACTTTCGTTAAATAAGGTGCAGGTGAAGGGTCAATGGTTTGAACCCTGCACTGGTATTCGAACCATTCAATTCCATTCCACAAAACAAAAACTGAAAATTATTGGATTTCACATTGCTTTCTCCTAATGTACTTGTATTTGCAAAGCTACTTCTGTAAGAAGGTATCTTTCGCAATTTTTTTGTTTCCTCACGGAGGAAGTTTGCAGTCCCTGCAAATAAAACAATCGGGAGAAGTAACTGAAATTTCGAAAAAGTAAAAATTTTATAAAAATTAGAATGGCTTAAGGTGATGTGAAGATTCCTTCTCTCAGTGTAGATCTCCGCCGACAAAAATTTTGAATTTCGAATGCACGTTAGCTCACCGATCACTGGGCAGAGCCACGAGCACTGAGGAGTTCACAGTAAAAGAGGTAACAACGTTCCTTGTCCAGAAACGTCCACAATTCTTTTCATGTCAGTTTTACAAAAAAATGTGTACATTTTATAAAAAATTTCTGTTAATTTACGAATATTTTTTGTAAAATTCACAACAAAATGATTGTGGACGTTTGTGGACAAAAAAAAATATGTTAAATGTACAAATCTTTTTTTACTGTGTACGGTGTATGCGGCGAGAGCACTCAACTTCCTCGCGTCCACTCTTCCGACATGCAGCGCAGCAGCGAAGATGTCGATAGGGCAGATCACCTGAGCAGCCCCTCTCGATTCTCCTCGCTTATTCTCGTAGCCTCAATACGCCACGGAGAAAAGCGAGAGGTTCGCCGAGTGTCTCGATGGATCCGCGGAGACTGGTAATTCGAGTCATCTCTCCACGTCTTCAATCCATCGAGAGCCGACCAACAACTCGAGGAGATTCTTTCGAATAACCAGCATCAACGACTTTCGACGTTTTCTCATTGTCGAGTCACGAATATCGAGCCCGAACAATTCCGATGACGACGACGATGACGATGACGATGAGCTCACACGATTCCCAGTCGATTTGTATATTGCCTTCGATAGCGCGCGTCGACTCAGCCGGCAATAACGTCGAGCAATTATGATTCTCGCACAACAATCAATAATTACGATTGCTCCATCTCAACGATAATATTCGATTTTTCACAACCGAAGACCATCGGTTATTATTGTACACCGAGTAGTTCATTCATCCCGCAGCACAGTGCATCGGCGCACGGACATTTTATCCATCGGCGATTATAAATACCGCTGTGCGATGAGCCGGCGCGAGAACTCACTGGATGGATTTGCACCTGACGAGCATTGTAATCGATCCGATATGATCGAAACTTGCGCAATCTATCTCGTCGGATCTCGAGCTCGCATCCGGCGACGAGTACGAAACTACACGCATGTATTAGTCGCTAAAGTCGCAAGGTCGTATGTTGTACACCGATGCATGGAAAATTCGTCCTTCCGATTCTAGCAGCGCCGATGTAGCTGCACACATCGGTGTGCACATCCAGTGGCCTAGAGTGCATTACATCGGTGGTATCCTCGGATACAGAGATAGAGTACATTTGAGGTATCACACTCTATAGTTTACACGCGTTGTATAGCGTACACTATAATCCATACATACCATTGCTGGAGTGTGAGAGAGAAACGAGCCAAATTAATTTGCGCTTGACGTACGGTAGGGCATCGTAATATCGTCTCATAACTCTCGGCGGCAATCGGCGTGGCTTATCTGCCGCTGGTTCGCGGCGTCGGACGGTGCGGCGTTTCAATTAGCTTCCTCTCTCCCTCTCGCACTCTCTCTCGAATGCACTCTCGCGAGGAAAAGTCTTATCCGGCAAGTCGCCGCGAGAGCGGCTCTATATACGTGTATGTAAATGTACGTACGTACGTGCATGTCTGTATAGACGCCCCCGCTCGGGCATAAATACGCTTCAATTAATTCGCCGACGACGATCGGACGTGGGCGTGTTACGCGCTCTCGCGCGATATGCCGTCAGCTCGACACTAATGCAGACTGTGGTACTCGCTTCTGTAACTCGCCGTGCCGTTTGTATACACTGTGCCGAGTGCATTGTATGCCCGCCGTGTGCATTGCATAGGGTATGATTATGCCGCAACGGCAGGCATACGGTGATGCATCTTCCATTTGCCTCTGAATATACGGTCCACGCGTACCGCCATCGTAGAACCGCTCGGCAATCCGAATCGTAGAATGTTAAATTTTGGTCCGATGCGGAGGTGGAGCTGGCGCATGGGTCACTTGGATTATCTATCGGTGGGTTGAATTATGGGAGACGTTTGACGGATTCGAGCATCGGGGATGAGAGCAGGGAGAAGCAGTTTTGAGTTATCGCGTTTTAACCCTTTGAGATTTTGTGAAATAACATCGTAGGTAAGAAAGACGGTTATCAATGCAGTTTTGAGACCGCGAGGCTAGTCAGGGTCGAACTGTGTATATTGCGCAATGTGTCGAGAAATGAAAACAGTAGAAGTACAGTAGGAAGATACAGCAGTCTAGTTATGATAATAAAAAATTCGGATAATCGAAATGCACATTTTTTTACGGCAGTGTAACACGGAACATAAAGAAGAAATATAATTGAAATAACAGCATATGTTAAACTTGAAAACATATTTTTAACATATATCCAACATCGAAGTCTTATTTCAAGGGGATAAATTTAATTGCTAAACGCTAGCTTCAGCAGAATGCGTTTTTGGGCAGCGAAATCTCGAAGCCGATTTAGTGCGAACTACAGATGTAAGGTGATTCAAACGGTTTGGTATTGAAACTAGTCTCTGCTGGGGTGGGTGAAACTGCCCGGGAAAGGCCAGTGTGCAAGCGGATTGACGCTGGATGAGGAAAAGTGCGCTGCAACACGCTTCAACACGGTCGCAGCTCTTGCCAGCGACAATGTATAATGTTTCGCGCTAACGTTCGGATAACCGAGCCTTCGGATAAATGGAGTCACGGTTCCGATAATTGAGGGTTCGGAAGATCGAGCTTCGGATAATCGAGGTTCTACTGTAACGCACGTTATGCTGCGGATAGTAACATTTTTTTAAAAAGGAAAACGTCACAGCTGTAGAGTAGGAAACTATGTTTGACGAGGAACAACAAAAATGTATCCGGCACGCTCGGTCGATTCCACGTACTGCCTAATCGCTTTCGCGTGACAGGCAGTCAATAGATGGCTTCGCACGTGTTCGAACTATTGTTTTATCATCGCAAAGATTTGTGAGGCTATCTGACTCACCGCCAGAACTCTGCTTGTATTTCGTATCAATTTTTAATCCTGGAATGTATTTTTTTACATCTTAATTGAATTCTGAAAACATTTTGTTTTAAAAATCATAAATACTTTTTTCTTTGTTTCGAAAACTTTTTTTTAAAAACATTTTTAGATGATGTGAGTAACTATCTGTTCATTCCTTTTTGGCAATTTAAAAATCATACCATTCAATAGTGAATCTCGCGGTTCGAGCGTACAGCTACGATGTAATGAGAGTAATTTACAAGCGCATCTCTCGGGTGTTTAATGTAGGCAAACATCTGGCCCTCGTAGTCTCGTATATATCTATCGAATGCCGAGGTTACGTACGACACCCCAGGGACGACGATAAAATAATTTTATCGTCAACACGACCACCCCGACTCGCTGAGCGTGAACGTATCAAGAAACCGAGACGACATTGCCTCTGCCATGCGCAACATAGAGCATACGATAGAGCATTCGACGGAAGCTATACAGCTCTAACATAGTACATATATGTATACAGGCTACGTGAATGCGCACTTGCAGGAGCGGATATACTACTTGGTCGAACGGTGTAGAGAAACAGATGGGCAATTGCACATTTGATTTGGCCAATTGGCCCCGGCGGGTGGTCCCCCACTCCCTCCCTCTCTCGTCAGGGACGAAATCCACCCTCGATCTCCGGCCCCACGACAGATCCCCGAGGTCAACCGCACATCCTGATGTGCGGCCGCAGAATTCATGGAGCATCTTAATAGGTGTCGCCCCGGTGATGACAAACCGATGACAAGTGTATAACTCAATATTAACGTCACCAACCGAGGGGGTATGAATAGAAAAAGGCGAATCGGATGAAGTAGATCATTCGCGGTTGAACTAACCCTTCAACGATCAGTCAAAAGTTCTCCCACTAAATCATAAATTTTATAATATTTATCGGAAATAATTTCGTTTCCATGTGTTTTAATCAGAGTTGGGCGGTACTTGAAGTACAGGATACTTGTTTGGTACTTCGAGTCGTATTTCGAGTAGACAAGTACGCTCGCATTACGCATACTCGATGAGTAACGTGACATCCTATTTCTATTAATATGATTATCTGTCTGCACTTGTCAATAAGTATAATTTTAACGACAATTTATTTTTATAATCGAATTTTGACCGTCAAAATTTTATGTAATGTAAAGCTTTTTTAATGTTACGAAAAAAAGGCCAACGTAATTCCTTATTTATTACGATTTTGGGCACAGCTTCCTCTATGAGGACATCAAAATCGATCAACGAAGTTTCTCGTAGAGAAAGCTATGCCGAAGATTGTAATAAATGGGGAAGCTATACGCAAATTACTTTGCACCTTTTTTTAAGCCTAGATATGAACGGTACGAACCTAATTGCGAAAAGTATTTGATAAAAGGATTTGAGAAATACTTTAAGTATAAAAACAACTTAAACTTCAAATACTTGCGATACTTTGTACGTTGTACTTGAACTGTTTTTCTGGTACTTTGCCCAGCTCGGGTTTTAATCATAAAAATGTATTTCCTCAATTAAACTCACAGCCTCCTCATGTTTATAGCTTTCGCGTTGAGTTAGAGTAACTACAATAAGTTTTCCTTTCCAATGATCGTCAAAGGGTTGAAAAAGAATTATCAGATTTTATCTTTGATAGATGAAAGACGTTGATCACATGAATTCCCGTCGGTAAATGTAAATTGTTTTTCGACTTCGTCTAACTTGTAAATTCCAGTAGTGCCCTATATTTATTCCCACGATAGACAATCGGCAGCGTGAAATTGATCTCGGCAGCAAGATCGGGTATTATAGTGGGCGATCGCGGATATATCTCGAATTATCGACGATTACGCGTGCCATTGAAGCCGGTGCGGTAGCAGGTGCAAGGTAGCGCATATACAGTGTTATGCCGTAGCATGCGGTGTAATGTGAATTGGAACACTGGGCTCCGCGATCGTCTGTAATTTACGCAAATTACGTCGCTAGCCGAGAAGACCGCCTGGACGAAGAGGAGAGAGTCCAGCGGAGCGAGGACGCAGGATCGAGAGATTCGTGAGGGCAGTTTGCGGAATAGCCATTGGACGGTATAGGAATCGAACATTCGAAATCTACGCGGGGCCAAACTAAGATCTAATAAAGCGACAAATCAGCATAACTGCGTCGTTAAGCTCGATGTGCGCGTGCATGGTAGCGCGGCGAGCGAGAGAACGCGTTTCGCGCACGAGGCGGTATAGTTATGTTTGTGTACGGACAAACAGAGCGCATAATATAACAGCGTCGGACAATGGACAAACGGAACCCGAACGGATGCGCTTCCGTATAATTCGAGAGAGCGGGATCGGGAGAGGGAGAAGGATAGCGGGATAGCCACGAGCGCGCACGGTACATTAGTAGGTACACAGTAATGAACGCGGTGTATAATGATTTACAAGGGTACAAATCGCGTGAAATCGGACAATTATACATGTACCCATATTCGGTATGTGTGATAATACCGGGAGTACAATGATTATCACTATCGCTTTATCAATTTCACTCCAATTGTATATCAATATAACGAACACCATATACCAGCGGGTATCGCTGCTGTGGGATTCTGGTATCGCTCTATTGCGCATCGCGCTCTCCGCATTAACCCTTTGCAAGCCCGAGGAAAATGACGACTCCTCGATTTCTCCACAGTGTACATCCGGATAGCCAGATGTCGAATGAAATTACATCACGAATGAATTTCGATTAATGAAACTTATTTCATTAATGTGTCGCTCCCATTTATCGACGACATTTTATGACCCTGACGATACTGTCTGCGTGATAGTTAATTTCATAAAGTTATATGACTGCGGCTGCGTTTTGCGTCGCAGAAACTTAGTTCAGGGACGTTCACTTAGAGAATAAAATTCTGCAAGTGAACCATTTTTTTTTCTTTCTAAAGCAGTGCTTTGACAAATACTTGCCAAAGATGAAATTTTTGAAACGACTTTTACAACGGTATAGTCAATTTTTTTAATTTGGCGACACGAGTGCGACAACTGTTGGTTGGGAATATTGATTGACAACGGGAATATAGGGGATATTAATTGTATTGAATTACTTAAGTCGAAGGCACCGGATAAAGTTCGCGTCGCGTTTGAACGTTCTTGAATCGTTCTCCTCGATCCGAAGGTAATACGAAATTTCAGTCATGAATAGGGTATCCACCAAGTGGGATTCCGCGAAGGAGAATCGGTCAAGCGGCGGGCCACGTTCGCGAACGAAACTAAAATTCATCCCTCACAGGCTGTGGCCAAGAGGATTTGGTTGAAAAAAAAAACGAGCGACCGGGCTTCGTTCGATACCCCTGGCGAAGCGGTAAATCAGCGAGACTGCGGGAAATATATACAGTACACCAGAAGCCACTGGTTCGCTCCCGTTGAATACAAAACAGAAGAAGAATCGTCTCTTCGCGAAGGATTCCTCCAGAGGGAGGAGGCTCGTGCGCGGTAGCCGAGCAACTATTTTCCAATAATTTACCCCGTGGGGGTTGGTTACAGGAGTGCGCGTCGGGGAACGATGAAGAAGCACGGAGAGAAAGAGAGCGAGAGGCAACGGTTCTGTGCGGTAACACGAAGAGACGAAAGGGCGGATAGAGGGGGGGTTTGCTCCGCGCACACGACTGACACTATCAAGGCCATAAATACCGAGAGCCTCTGACGTCACTTCGCCCACGGCCCGATATTATACTTTATCTCGAAACTAATTCCCGCGACCAGATTTATTGCAAGAAAGGGGTGAAAAAAAGTGAGCGGGCACGAGAGAGCATGGAATGGAAAAAGAGAAGGAAGAATAAGGGATGGAGAGAGAGAACCACCCTCTCGATCTCTCGGGCCCGCTGGCTCGCGCGCCACCCTGACGCACCCCTCTTTCTCTTATTTCCATGCTTTTTCCTCCCTTCGCGCGTTTCACTTCCTCGCCGTTCTCCTCCCTTACGCAAACTCTCCGTCTGTCGCTTTTCTTTTTATTCCGGACTTATCTCGCTAATGTAAAAGTGCCGGGGCCGTGAATGCCTCTTCTTTTTTTCTTTTTCTATTTGCCGATGTCGACTGCGCCGCGAAGAAACCGACCCAACCCCCTCCGAATCGCGACTACGGGGACTTCCCGACTCGCGCGATCAAAGTTTGGCAACGATAAAAAGGACCCGGAGACCATTCGCACGTTCTTAACGTCCAAACTTTTTCTCTCTCCTCCCTCCGACTCCGCGACTTTTCTTTATATTTTCTTTACCGAGCAACCAAGGGCGGAGTGTCTCGTGGTTTTCGAAACTCCTCGTCCTCGTTCTGTCTCAACGAGGCTTCAGCGAATTAATAAATGAATGACTGTTCTTCAACTTGGCACATCATTCTCGGGCGTACAAAAATATTGAAGAACATAAAAAGTAACTTCTCAAAAGGGCTTCTAAATTAACTTCTCCAAACCCCTCCCAAAACCATACAGGCCAATTTCGACTGTCCTAATTTTGCCCCAACTTTTACAGAAAAGTCACTTCGTTCATCGACGATTCGCCGAAAAAGACCAAAAAATTGGCTACATAATAAATCGGTCCACCACCTGACGTGCCTCATAATTATCGCTCTCCGCTGTATCGCATCCGTATCCACTAAATTCACGCGAGAGAGGAAAAAATAAATAAATAAAAAAAACAGAAAAAAAAAATACTGGACCATACATTCTTTACAACGCTCTCACGCTTCGTTCTCGCTTATACGATAAAGTATAACGCGGAAGCCATGTTTATCTTTTTTATTTTTATTTTTTATTATTTTTCTCTCGTCCGCGTTACAGCCGGGAGACCCGCCTTTTTTTCGCCAACCACCCCCTCTGTGTGCGCGATCTCGCGAGGGTTGCACACGCGAAACTGTGTACGAAGGGAGAAGAGCGAGTCGTAGTTGCTACTGGTGCGCTTGCCGCGGGTTGGGCTCAGAGTGTCGCTGCTGCGTATATAAGTATATACGTGTGTATTTTATATATATACATATATATATATACATGCACCATAGGCACACGGTGTAACGTACCAGAGGCCACAATATATCAGAGATATCGCTGTTATCTCGGCGAGATACCACCGCGCCGTTACTTTTATACGTATATGAGTCGCGCACGGCCTATATAGCTACGTAGTACAGGATCGTCGACGAGGGGGTGAAACGGAGGAGGGCGGTGGAGCTCGAGCGAAAAGAGCATTTTTATGAGAAACGTGGCCGTAGGCGACGCGCCGCCACGCACGAGGCTTTTGCGCTCGGGCTCTCTGGAAATCCGCGTTGCGTTCTATACCGCGGCTACAACACCATCACGTACCGTGCGATACACACTGTGTGTAATACGTTCGTTCGTATACGATACCATGTACCACGTACTACGTTTTCACCGCTAAACAGAAAACTCTCGCGGCGTCACGATTCCACGAACTGGCCGGGACATGAGATAAACATCTGCACCTGCTATAAATATTTATGGTTCGACAATATATATATTTTTTTTTCGTTTTTCTCCTTTTTTTTATTCGCGTTCGTTCGGACTTGGATAGAAAAGTCTGAAGTCAGGGTACCTCCCTCTCTTTATCGCAAATCCGTCGCCGAACTGGGTTTGTATACTCAGCTAGGGGTATTTAATTGTGCGGAACGTTTGCGTAAGCGATGGATCGAAAAAAGTTGCGTTTTAGCTCTGCTGTATATTCGATCGTGAGATAGAGAGACGATTTGGAAAATTGGTCTCGGCCACGTGGGAGAGACCGGGACAAAACGGGGACGCTGCAAACTGGGGGTTGGTCGCAAAATGGAGTATCGCAATGTCTTTCGAAAAATTGTAGGACTTCTCCGGTGTCGTGGCGGTTGAAAAAAAGATCAGTTTCGGTGGTGGCTGGAAAGTATTTTTGTTTTGTACAACTAAAAAATATAACTGTGAATAATCGTAACTGTGAATAATTTAACTGTGAAAACATGGAAACGAAGTTTC
The DNA here is from genome assembly GCA_917499995.1 of Ichneumon xanthorius. NCBI lineage: Eukaryota > Metazoa > Arthropoda > Insecta > Hymenoptera > Ichneumonidae > Ichneumon > Ichneumon xanthorius. The sequence goes on along the minus strand of OU824205.1, from coordinate 8,086,936 downwards.
CTCGGGGAGACAAATTTAGAAATGTGTCTACCTGCTATAAATATTAATGGTTCGACAATATATATATATATATTTTTTCGATTTTCTTATTTTTTTTTTAATTCCCGTTCGTTCCGATTTGGCTAGAAAAGGCAGAAGTCAGGGTACCTTCCTTTCTTTATCGCAAATCGGTTGCCGCACTGGGGTTGTATACTCGCAACGGGGTATTTAATTGTGCGGAACGTTTGCGTAAGCGATGGATCGAAAAAAATTGCGTTTTAGCTCTGTTGTATATTCCATCGTGAGATAAAGAGACGATTTGAAAAATTGATCTGGGCGACGTGGGAGAGACCGGGACAAAACGGGGACGCTGCAAGCTGCGGGCAGGTCGCAAAATGAAGTACCGCAATGTTTTTCGAAAAATTGTAGAACATACCCGGAGTCGCATTAAAAAAATATCAGTTCCGGTGGTGGCTGGAAAGGATTTCTTTTATGTACACCTAAAAAATTTGACTTTGAATGATCGTCAAAAAAGATCATGGAAGCAAAAGTTTCCTCGGGGAGAAAAATTTAGAAATTTGTCTACTTTGTTGATGGACCTCCATATTTTGCGCTTCAAACTGTAAGACGTATTCTCCCGTATACTTGTACGCATGTACGTGGCTCCCGGCTCGGGGCTGTACATAGCTCGAAAGTGCAGCCCCGGCGATATACCGGAAGAGCCATGGGTCACTTGTACATACTGTACGCCACAAGCACGAGAATCTCCCTGGATACCTAAGCATGTATCCACACGGACGAAATTGCATACGAACAGAATACTGTGAGACACATAACCGAAGTTATGTACCCAGTGTGTTTCTGTACATAGCATAGAGTACGAACGTACCGACCACGTAGAAACGAGCCCCGAGGCGAGTCGCGTTCTACGTTTATATTTTTCTCTGATTTTTTTTCTTTTTCTTTTTTTTTGCGTTCGTCGTCGTATAGAGAGCCAGCAACTACCCTGGCTGGTTGGTTGGTGAACGAACGAACGAGCGAGCGAGCATACAATCATCCCTCGGCTCGGGGGTTTGATATACAGAGGCAGGGAGCTCTGCACGAGCGTCGGAAAACCCCCGGGTAGATGCGGCGTTTCCGAGAGGAAAAAAGCACGAAGAGAGGAAAACAGAGAGAACGGGATGAAAATACGAGTTTGAAACAAAAAAGATATTTAAAAAAAGAAGTTCGCAAACGGAATACGAATAAAAAGATAGTATAGGTGGACGGCGGTATTTCACATTGAAAACATACCTCGTTGGTGGGATTTTTTCATTTTTTTTTTTTTTTTTTCGAACTTACTATGTGTGTGTACGTGCGATGGCGCGGACCCTTCCTGCAGCGAGAACGAGAAAGCTCCCCGCCATATCTCTACTCCCTCTGCAAGAAAATAAAACACGATCGCGATTCACCCGTTCGCGTACCGGGCTTTTGAGTACTAGGCTTGACGCTCATGCAGCGGTCTCGAACAGAGACATGGTAGATAGGCACGCACATCGAGATTCGTCGGCGGATTTCACCAGTCGTTGACGTATTATGGGAAGTAGCGGCGACTTTACAAAATTGCAATCTCTGCGGGATCTTTTTTCCTTTTCATTCACTCTATGAATTGTTCCTGTCAATAGGCGAGGCTCGGAAAATTTGCATTTTGCAAACTGATATTGAAAAATAGCGACCGTTGACTTTTTATTATTTATTCCAGATTTTTTGAACATGAAAAAATGCTGTGTATCAATTTACAGCATTTCCTGCTTCCGCATTAATTTTCGTTGTTATTAAATTATCTTAAAAAAAAAAACGGGTCAGACGTGGGCCACCCTAAAATAACCGTCCACCGTTGAGTATAAAAAAAAGAAAGAATTATCGACCGAACTTTTTTAATTAATCTTATAAATTTTCCCGCTATTCATCAACGCAAACGAGTCCTCGCGTCTACACGAGGCTCGTGCACCTGCGTCGTACGATGCGAGCCTTATATATCCCGAGTATATTAGCGCGGAGCTCGCGAGGCACGTGTATACCGACACCGAGGGAAGAGCCGAGTGTCGGTTTAATTAAAAAAATAATTAAACCGCAAAATTAAACGAGACATTTTTTTTTGCGGACGCGGTAGTCGTGCAACGATGGAAAGAATGAAAAGGAGGTGGAGAAAAGTTGTATATACAGATAGAAAGTTGCACCGTCAAAAGCTAAAAAAAAGAAAAAGAAAAAATCATGCATACCCGAGACGCGGGTTACACGAAGAAGATATACGAGTGCAGTCTGGCCCGCGAGAGTTGATTGTCGTTCTCTTCCTCGTTCTCGCTCGTACGTTAACGAACTTGTATACGAATTTTCCTAACTCTGGCATTCCGGAGGGCACGTCTCGCCCAACTTCGCTTTCCATACCTCCACGGCATACAACACGGTAACACCTCGCTCCGTATAACTATAACGGCCTCTCCGTGCATTGTCCAAGTATTCCCCGTTTGTTCTGTGTTTAATTGTTTTCTCTGGTCACGTGTAGATAGGACACGAGAGCCGGACGAGCAGTCTGCAGGTGGAGGAAAAGTAATTGGACGGACAAAGGGTAACGGTGTCAAGTTAACACGAGAGAAACGGGGTAAAACTTACGTCTCCATTTCTCGGTTTTGTCCTCCGATTCTGTTCTCCGATCGACCGAAAAAAGCTTCTTCGCTCTTCCTATGAGCTAATTCAGGACGATATGGCTTGCCTGGTGAGCTGGTCAATCGTTGCTTCTTCTTAGAAGGCGAGTCGATAGCTCAGCCGTACCCTGGGATTTGATTTTTTGAATCCGCAATGCACAGCATTTGGTCCCAAAATGTTGGCATATCGCCCGAAACACCCGGACGATATGGCCAAGCCATCGGTTTTTATTCGCTTAGCACAAAACTTGGTCATATCGGTCGTAACTACCTTATCGACATTAATGACTAAACTTTTTATACCCTGGGATTTGGGTTTCTTAATCCTCAATGCCGAACAGCATTTGGTCCCAAAATGTTGCCACATCGCCCGAAACACCCGGTCGATATGGCCAAATTATCGGTTTTTGTTCGCATAGAACAAAATTTGGTCATATCGCTCGTAACTACCTTATCGACATTAATGACTAAACTTTTCATACCCTGGAATGTGAGTTTCTTAATCTTCAATGCCGAACAGCATTTGGTCCCAAAATGTTGCCACATCGCCCGAAACACCCGGTCGATATGGCCAAATTATCGGTTTTTGTTCGCATAGAACAAAATTTGGCCATATCGCTCGGAACTACTTTATCGATATTAATGACTAAACTTTTCTTCGTCTCTTCGTCCAGGCGGTCTTCCCAGCTGCTTCCCAAACTTCAGGAAGGAAAAAAATAGTCGAGGAAGGTGCAGAAGACGAGGGTGAGGATCGAGAAAAAAAAATGCTTTTGAAGAACCGCTCCAGCACTCAACGGTTTTTGGGGATGAAAATTCGCTCTGCTCTCTCACGAGGCCTCTCACGCTTTCTGGGGCATAGCGCCGCTTCCAGGGCTTAGCTTGCTCTCGGGAGCTCTCTGTATACACTTCACCGCTAGCTGCTCTACATAGACCTTATCGGCGAGATCACCAGGATAGATCTCCGAATCTGACGAGCCTGGAAATCCTTCGGCCGACGGACACCTCCGAGCACCGACCGTACGCGGCTCTGCAAAGAGCCGGAGGGCTCGTTCGCGGGCATTGTCTCAGCCCAGTAGCATTGTCCACGGCTGAGGGGGCCACTCCGGAGCTTCTAAAACTGAAGGATCCTCGCTGAGAGGACGAGGGAGAGAGCTCCGGGGCTCTCGGAGAGAGTTTCATCGATGTTCTCTCCACCTCCAACCGCGGCCAACTACGCTTTCCGGCAGTTTCTTCTACACTTGCGATCCTCCGACGCCCTTCGAACCTCTCGCCCATCTTTGCTGTCCCGCTGTCTCCATCCCGGATCAGCCTGTAATCCACGGCCCGGCAGACAAAAAGAGTTGGCGCCGAAATAAAGAGAGCCGCGTAATGCGAGAGCGTTGGTCGCGGCTCGACAATGGCTACACCTCGCTAAGCCCTGTAAACACTGCTGCCTTCGTCATACTCCAGTTTCTCTCTGTGTCTCAGATCTTCCGATCTACCCTCCTCCAACTGTAGTTTCCATTGGTAACAAAAATTCCTCATCCGGTGGTGAGAGGGATCAATCTCGAAGCCCGATGACCGTTCTCCGGCTTCGCAAGCTTTTTCTCGTTGCTCCTTTTTCGACGGACTTTGAGGACCTCTCTCGGAAGATCCTTCACGGAGATGAGATTCGCACGGTGAGATAGATGAGAGGAGCTCGTGGGAGAGCTCGCTCGGTGCCAGGCGCACTGTTTGTTTATTTGCATTTGCTAGTATTCTATTTGCTAGTCGACATCGCGAAGTTTGCACCGGAGAGTCGCTGTTGTTGGACCGGCGCCCTAAGTCGAAGCGGAGCGATTTTTCGGCGATAAAAAATTTGAAGAAGGGCCGATTCGCCGCTCGCCGAACAACTTCGCAGTCCGGTAAAAAAGCGAGCAGCCGTTCTTCAATTTTTATCGTCGAAACATCGCACCGTTCCAACTTTGGCGCCGGTCCAAGTCGCCAGGCGACTATCCACTATCTATCGAAGATTTTTATAGTTTTTTTTTCTTTTTTCAGAAACTTCACTTCATAATTAAGATATAAAGGGTTTCCGTTATGGGTGACCGACGTTCGGATACTCTACTCCACCGGCGAGCTCGGGGTTTACGATCTTCGTGAGCTATTTCGATATCCGATGAGGAAACTTTATCGTGTACAAGCGAGATTGGTGATCGTTGCTCAGGTGTCTTTGAGGAAGCGCCCCGATGCACGGTACGTGGATGCACCTGCGCATATTCGTTATCACGGCGAGCCTACGGAGACCGAGAGAGCCCCTGTCGTTATTGCAACGAGCCGAGGCGACTTACAAGCTCGTGTCCAGGCTCTTGTACGGCGAGATCGCACACCTGCGATTTATAAGTCGATTCCCGGTTATTACACGCGATAATTTCATATTTTTTTCGTATCGTAACTGGACGATCGACAAGCTGGCTTTTTTCTTGCACCAGCGAGCACACGCCCTTGCCATTAGAGAGGCACGAAAGGGACGCTCCCGGAGATGAATATGTAATTCTCGACGGGAAGCAATATTCACCTAACCGAAAGGACAGCTTGTTTGCTGTGTTAAATTAACCCTGCCCGGCTCGGTGTCTCACGCAGACGCAACGATGTTTTTCAATTAATGAGCAGCTCCCTCAGAACTTCCGACACCGGCTTAAATTAGCCATCCATTCTGCGCAAACATTAATTTATCGTGATATTTGAAGAAATGTTTCCATCTTCTGGAGTATTATTTTTTTTCAATATTCATTTTTTTTTTTTTTTTTTTTTTTTTTTTTTGCACGGGGAATAAAACGGGCGGTACTCGAGTCGTTAAGGCGATATACGAGATGGTTAAGAGTGCGAGCAGGACGGGGGAGAGAGTCTGAGAACGATGAGGAAAAAAAGAAAAGAAACGGAAAAAAAATCTAAAAATAAAAAGAAAACGATACGAGGAAGGAAGAAGGCCGACGAGTGCATCTCGCGGATGAATCTGCGGGGTTTACGAAGCGTGCTCGCGCGCTCTGGCTGGCCCCCCGTCTATAATTATTCTCGGTACGCCGGGATACACATATCTTTATAAGGAAGGGTTAACCGAGTGTGCGAGTGGCTCAAGACGACGTATGGAGTATGCATATATGTGTACACACATGTCTATACATCCATGCAACGCTATCTTTATGGCTTATTGCAACGCTTTGGGCAATTTCGTGATCGGACCAGAGTACTCGCGCTCACGAAACCTTACCTTCCATCGTTTCGCTGCTTCTCATTCTTATTTTATTATTCTTATTCTTATCCGAGATTCCGTTGAGCGCGGCCGTCGAGGCGGGTGCTGTCTGTCGACTCTGTGTATCGACGAGCTTTACGGGCATTCGAATCTTTTCCGTGAATCTTTCGGGCGAACTTTCTTTCTCACGTCATAAAATAAATTGAAGAAAAAAAAACACAATAACGATGACTGGAATGTTAAAATTAACGAGAGTCATAATAACGCGTTTGAGAAAATGAAAATCGATCCGGAACTCTCGAGGTAGGCGAAGAGTGAAAGATTGCATGCTCGTTTGAGAGGGGACTCTCGGCATCGACTTCCGGCGTTTTCCGGAAAACCTTTTTTTTCTACCCCCCGATTGTCGGACAGAAACGCAGAGGAAGAGAGAGAGTCCTAACGAGCGTAATCGGTGGATGAAGTGCGGTGGCGAGAGTGGCGCAAAAGGGAGGAAAGAGAGCTGCAGAGCCGGCAACGGGATAATCGATCGGGGTTGCGGAAATGACCGTAAATTTTCACCATCGGACAGCTCGTTTAGCCTCTCTCGAGATAGAACCGGCGTGCACGCACGTCACGAGAAAAATTACTTCGCTCTTTCGCTCAATCGTTCGTTCGGCCCCGTCGAAAGTTAACAGCGCCATTTTCTATTTATTTGAAAAAAATTCATTTATCCTTGCGTAACGTCCCAAGCAACAATTTTTCAAATGTCACGAAAAAGTTGTCCGTTGGTTTATTTGTAACGGCCTAAATGTAATCCGTAAGCTGTCCCATGTCCCAAAGTCAACTGTTTCGGACGGGGACAGATTATGGATAACATTTTGATGGTCACAAGTACGCTCACAGACCGCTCTCCCCCTGACATCGTAAAAATTGCTACTCGGGGTACTTTTATAGTTTCATAAAAATGTAATCTACAAATTGTGCGCGATGTTAAAAGAACAATATAAATTTGCCTCGACGAGTCTAAATTTATTTACATAAATTCGGCGATCGTCGACGATTTTGCGTCACCATACTTGCGATAATTACATATCAACTCTGCGTAGGAAATTCTTGGTCGAAACTCATATATTAATACGGAAGGGTTAACCGAGAGTTCGCGCTGCGAAGGCGCGTATAGAATATGCATGTCTGTATGCACACATATGTATTCGTTGGCGCCCGCCTAAAGTTAACAGTGGCATTTTCTAGTAGTAGTAAAAGAGATTTATTGCCAGTGCTTAATAATTTTTATACAAGTGTCTCCTTATATTAGTTTTATTTCTATGTTAATTATACACCTTGGCAAAGGGCCATCGACCTGAGTCCTTCAGCCCTCATTTTCTATTTAATGAAATAATTTTTCTTAGTCTTTGCATAACGAACTCTCAGTTTCATCAAATTTTAATATACGAATTACAAAATGTTAAAAAAGCAATATAAATTTCCCTCGACGAGTGTAAAGTGATTTATATCAATTCGGCGATCGTCACAATTGCGATGATTAGATATCAACCCTGTGTACGAAACTCCTGATCGAAACTCCTATCTTTACTAGCATCTTTATACGGAACGGTTAACCGAGAGTGCGCACGACCAAGACGCGTCTAGAATACGCATATCTGTATGCACACATGTCTATTCGTTCGGGCCCGCCGGAAGTTACCAATGTCATCTATTTATTTGCAATAATAAAAAAAAAAAATGTTTGCATAACGTACTCTCACAGTTTCATCAAAATTTAATTTACAAATTACAAAATGTTAAAAGAACAATATAAATTGTCCTCGACGAGGGTGTATTAATTTACATAAATTCGGCGATCGTCGACGACTTTGCGTCACCGTAATTGCGATGATTAGATACCAGCCCTGTGTACGAAACTCTCGGTCGGCGACACATACCGTGCGTATCTACCAAGCATGTACCCACGTAGGTATATAATATATATATTGCCGGTTGTCCCGGAGGATTCCCGCATCTCTGGCCCATCGTGTTCCATCTCTCGCTCTCGGTAGCTCGCACATTGCTTCCCGGGAGCAACAATGCGCTCATTCAGTGAGTCCCGTCCATAGGGCGCGTTATTGAATTCACCGGTAGGACGCCGAGTGGCATGGCCGAGAGAGAGCACAGAGGTACAGAGTATACAGACTCTGCGTATATACATACGCCCGTAGAGAGTACAGAGGGTGAGAGGAAGACATAGAGGATTGGAGTGGAGTGAAGGGGTTGCACGTGAATGCTATCTATATTATCCAAAGGAGAGAGAGGGGGGGTTTCGGCCGGCCACGGCTCTCTCTCGCCGCTGTTTAGCCGTAGATCGAGATAATCTCATATCTGCGTGTCGCCGAAAAGCGAAGTGCTGCCAGGGAGAGCAAAGGGCTAGATGCGCGAGAGATACGCTTGTCCGTGGGCATGCCGCGCGCTTCCAAATCTAATGTGACGTCTGTGTCACGTACCACTCGCTCACTCTCTCTCCATTATCCGTTCTCCAATGTACGTCTCTCAGTCGCTATTCTCCACGCTTCTGTGACTCTCCGTCCTCTTGTGCTATATTCTCTTTGTGTACGTACCCTTCGCCGTTCTCCTGGTCGCGCCCTCATCCAGCGCGATGTCTGCGCTGGTCTGCGCGCAGAGCGCGCGAGCCCCCACGACGAATCCGGAAGACTCTATCGGGAGCTTGCGGTTTTTTTTTCACCCTCTCTGTATCTCTGAATGATTTCGTTTCTAATCGCGATTACGTCAATTTGCGCGGGCCGCGGGAAGTGAGTTGGATGCGGTGGTTGAGAGTTTTTCTGAGAGAGAAACGAAGCCAAGGACAATAAACTCGCAGTCAGGTGGCAATTAGCGTGAGCTCGTAACGCAGGACATCTAAGTCGCACTTCGCGAAACTCTGGTAATCTCGGTTCTCGCGGAAAATCCTCCAATGATCGGTGAGAGACTTGGAGCGGGGTGGGGAGACTATAATCTCGGTATTGTTTTCGTGTCCTTGGAAGAGAGGCCCTCGAGGCCCGATCGGCAATTAGGCCGAGGGCTAAGTGGAGCATATCTCACGGAGCTGCAAAGAGGCTCCCGAGATATTCGGTGAGCGAGACGACGATCGGAGACGCGGTGCTGTGATTAGCCTCTTTTAATCCACGGGGCTCTCGCTCTCTCGGTGCCGACGTACTTAGCCTGGTCGCCGCCGAGGTGATCGTCCCGTTGCCCGAAAGTAGAGCGGGCTTACGCCGAATGCTGTTAGATTAGTCCTCAAAGGAGCGCACACCGGAAGAAGGATCTTGGGGGCGAAGTTGGTCGGTCGAGCGGTAGCGTGTCGCTCCACTCTACACAGTAAAAAAAATTTTACTTTTTACAACAACTTATTGCCGACAAACTTCCATAATTCTTTATTTGTTAATTTTTTAGTTTTAGAAACAAAAGTACAAACTATAATTGTTAATGACTCGGGAAATAAAAGGACAGGCTCGTATATTCAAATAAATGACGAACGAGTTTGTCACTTATTTAACAAAACTATTTTTACGAAATTTCGAATTCCGGTTTTACGAAATTATGGTCTGGGTACCGCTTCGTGGTGCATCGCTACTTGCTTCTCATCTTCAACAACATTGAAATCGCCAGGTAGGGGAGACCGGGGACAAAAGTAACACGGGTCAATTGTAACAAGTGGCTGCTCATGATCGGACGCATCGGATATGAAGTGAGCAACATTATTACATCACCTTATGAGGTGATGTTTATAATGTTGCTCACTTCATATCCGATGGGTCTGGTCATGCGCAGCGTTGCGCAGCCGATTGTTACAATTTTGTCCCCGGTCTCCCCCACTATCGCCTTCTGGAAAAATTAACATATGGGTTTGGGTCAAAATTGCCATGGTTTCTGTGAAAATTCCACATATCGTTAGTGGTAGCGCTGGTGTTACCCGGTTGAAAATTACCATATGACTTGTTAGTCTTCAGAGATCCTTCTCTCAGTGTACCGCCCTTAATTTTTAATGTCACAATACCTGAAAATCCGGAGAACATGTGTTCTACAGTTCGCCCGAAAAAATCACGATTTTGTAGTACTTCTCCCAAAGGGCAAATTGTGTAAAAAATGTATAAGATTAAAAAAAGGTACTTTTTAGGCTGCTTTTCACCGACGATCGCAATGATGACTCATTGGGCCGACAGCGAGACACGAACGTGACGAGTGGCCGCCTTGTCCTAATGACGTAATTAGCAGAGGCAGAGGACAGCCCCCCGAGGCTGTAGCTTCTGGAAGCCATCGAAAGTCGTTTCACGGTTCTTAATACTCCTCGCTCGCTCCTTCTCAACCACTTGGGGCTGCAGTGTGTAGCAGTAGCGTAATCCGTTTTGCCGGAGGGACCGACGTCTCGTCGGACCGACGCCCAGGCGGGAACGTTGCCGGCGTGCGAATCTCTAAATGACTGAAAGCAAACCGGCAAATTAACTCTTCGACCGTGTACAATACACCCACAGCTCCGCACGGACTTTCCTACAGTCAATGATATTTAAAAAAAAAAATAAATAAAACCCCCATCTCCGCGAAGCAATAGCGAGACAACGCGGTTCCGTGTTACAACTCTACTGAGAACCGATTCCTTTGGAACTTTCCGGTTTTTTCTGCGACCCCTCCAATCCGCGGGGTCCTTAATAAGGATGTCGCGGTCGGACGAAACGACTTCGCAGACCGCGGATCTCGCGTCATCGGATGACGTTATCCTGGCGATAATCTCTATCCTGTTGGCGAGCGTAGTTGCAATCGCGATGTCGGAGAACTATCGCAGTGGTGGTAGCTGAGGCTGAAGTCGACTCCATCGCCTCACCGGCGAACCGCAGGGCAACGCGGCTATGTTTGATTCGGGTACATAAACTCGGGCGCAGACGCGAGTGTCGACCGTAACTACTGGCAGGGTGGCGGAGTTCGAGGGGTGGTGGCTAAGGTACAGCGCCCGAGTGAGACGCAGGAGCCGAGAGGGATGCAGATGAGATCGTATCGGCGATCGCGTAATCGCGTTGGATCTCGGCGAGGACAATACCGGGTGGTTCTCCTCTCTGTGTTCGGGAACGCTCAAACATTGCATTGACAATGGGCCTCGAAAAACGGGCGACAGCTGCCCGACGCGTTCTCTCGCGCGCGTACTCTCGCTCGTTTTTCTTCCTCCGCGCGCCGACGAAAAACCCCGACGGAACGGGAGAAGAGCGGGAGAGTCCCGTTTCGTTGAGCTCTGCCATTCTCGCGACTCAAACAAACTCGTAAGCGCTCGTCTCGAAGCTCCGCGCGCCGATGGCGCGTCCAAAGACGCTTTCATTGGTGATCTTCGTAGGCGAGCGCATGCACACTTTGGGCTATGGGAAATGAGCGAGGAAGCCTCTTCGAGATCGAATCTCTGGCGCGAGATTCGGACAAGCGATAGGACGAGGAGTGCGAATCGCCGCGGAATGTGGATACTCGAAACGATTCGTCCACTGTCAGGATTGTGTCCGGTCGTTTCAAGTTTCTTTTCATATTTTATGGTACGTTTTGACATACTTTGATCGTCGGGAAAGAACGGATTTGAAATCTCGCTGTGGAAGATGTTATTATCCCTTGGACGGTTGTTCCAGGTTCAAACGTCCCGTTCGCGTGAGAATTTTTTCTAATTTTCTTTTTTTTGGAACTCTTTGGAACGGTTTTTTTCATTTTTTTAAACTTCGAAAACGTTTTTGATGTGACGGACGAACATGGATCAACATTTATTTATTTATTTATTATTATAGTATACGGGACAAGCCCTTTATATCAACATAGACATGTGCGAGAAGTGTACAGTGTGCTCGCATGCCATATAAAATGTATCCAACACTACTGTCGTTTAAAGCCACGTTCGCTAAAGTTAAGCGGACCTATAAGAGTAAAAGTGTAAGACGTGGAATGATGCTATTATGCACACAGTAAGATAGTAGTTGGTAAAGTTCAAGTTGAGCAGAAATGATAAAAATGGGCTAGAACACATCTTCTACCAATCATCGATGACTCAATCATTCGTAAGTTTTGGTCGTGCCGCGTCCATCAAGACGCAACAGTCTTCCCGCTCTCTCCTCACCGAGATTTTTTTCAAGTAGGCACGTGGTCGTCTCGTGAAAGCAGCGCGCGTGTACGTGAAGAATCACAGATAGGCAGAAAAGAGGGGAGGAAGAGGGAGATTGAGAAAAAAAAAGAAAAAGAAGCGAAAGCGCATGCGCCCCATGGGGGTCTCTTCTGGAGCTCCTTCCGTCTCGCTCGTTCTCTCAGCCTCCCCGTATAAAAACTGAAAATCCGCAGATCGGCGATTCACGATAACTCAAAATACAGCTGCCCCGCAGTTTGCGGTCACCCGATGTCGAGCGAGAAGGAAAGAGAGCCTCCTTCGCGCTCACTTTCGTCTCTGTCCTTCCATACTCCCTCCGTTAACTAAACTACGTGTCCCTCCGGTTATATTCACCGTTCTCTCTCCGTCTCTCGCAGCGCTAGTTCGAACTCGAAGCTATTGCTCACTCGTTCAGGTTTCTCTCTCGCTCCACGTTCTCTTCGGAGTCTATCCAGCAGCAAACAGAGCCCGCGTAGATGGCAGGCGTGATTAGAGTCCTGCTGGGGGCTCTCTCGTGGCCGCGCGGGCAACGCGGAGGACATATTTTGACTGGGAGGCCCGTAATTTGGCGAGCATTGTGCCCGTCCATTGTTGCAACAAACCCGACAAAATGTGCAGCACCCTGGCGACGACACGACTCTCCCTTCATTTTTTCCCAATTTTTTTTTTTTTCAACATCGCTCTTCCCTTTTCTTATATTTTTTTTCCATTCTATTCTCCAACTGTTCTCTCGTCTTCCGTCGTTCAACGCAGTCTCGTGACTGTATTTGTGGTATACGTGTCGGTGGCAGGAGGCACGAATCTCTATTCCGAAAACCAAGGTATTCATCGGCTGCGACCACATTTGTTTGCGATTATTGCGTCAATTGTGTGTCTTCATTTTTCTCGTGGAGAAACATTTTCACGAGTATTATTTATGGGACGAATGAGGATTGGTTTGAAAAAAAGTGACCCGAAGATTGATGAGTGGGAAGTTTTACCTGGGAAAACGATGCTTCCTGGAAACGCGATTTGCTCGTCTCGATATTTTTTATTTATTTTTTTCCTCGAGGCATCGAGCGTCGCGTGTGTTCAGGATGTAACTAATATATTATCAGTGGGAAGAGAGCGGGAGCGAGCCTCGCCTAGGAAGGATGCACCCGCACGTCCTGAGGGATAAGCGGGAGTGGTAGCTCGATGGACGCCGACGGGAGGTCCTTCAGCGCGTCCTCCACACACACAGAACGTCCCAGGAGGGCTGGGAACGCGAGCCGAACGGAGGCACTTGGGGGTTGTACGATGTCAAATGCGCCAACCGGGATATCAATCTCACCACCTGGTCATCGGATTCTCGAAATTTATGAATTTTCGTAATGTTCGGCCATCAATCGAGCTTCAGAGACATTGCTGCGTGTGTGTATTTTGTTTCTCTAACTTCACAACGATGAACTCCTCTGAGAAACTTTGCCAAACGAAACTGCATGACGAAGGTCTTGAGAGCATGTGAAATACCGCGATAGGTAATAAAAACTGCAATACATTTTTTCAACGATGCCAACCTCGGACGGTCAAAAGTAAATTCTTGCATGAAGCCGAATTGATATCAGTCTTGTGTAAGAATTTGCTGTAAACCGGAAAGGGTTTGCACCGGTGAGAAGAAAATCAATTACAGTTTTTGATAAAAGTGGGCCGGGGTTAGCCAGGTTACCTTTTGTACGTCGACCACACAGTCATCAATTAAACGAGTAACTTAAACAGTGCGAACTAAATTCTATATTAAAAAGATGGAATAAAACTAACGGATTATACCGCAAGGCTTTTCGTGATACACCCTCGCCCAGCATCAGCAGCGACGATCCGGGCTGGACCACGGTACCGTTAAGTTAGTTAAGCCATTCGTTAGGATCGTCCGAGGAACCTCGACGTCGCCGGTTAAACGACAACGAGAACGGAGGAGGACGAGAACGGTGTCAGTGACAAACGAGCGACTTCGCGGCAGGGCGAACCCTCGTCACCGGGTCGAGAGAACGAGTGGAGGGTTATACACGGGCGTGTTTCTCTCCTCTGCGACGGGGTGCAAAGGATCACCGGTCGCATGAATGACTCCGAACGATTTCGGGAATGGAATGTTTTAGCGGACTCCGACGACTTCGGGGACCACGAAGAGACCACAAGGATACGACCCGGACTTGATTATTCCTCGAAGGCCCACGCCAGGCTTCATTCATTGGAGGGAAAAATCATTCATTAGAAGATCGCGTGGAATCATTTCGTCCGCATAATTTTTTGTCTATCTATTGAAAATTTCGGGTAAAGATCAGATGGGACTGAATTGCTCGGAGTAAGACGAATTTCCATTGGCCTATGGAGAAATCGGTTGAGACAGGCCTTTATTTTCGTCTACTTTTATTTGTAAAATTGGCTTGACGATTTGATAGTAAGGCCTGGCGCGGTTGGGTCAGTTGCTTCCAGGGTTCTGAATTATGAACTTAAATTTATTTATTGATGGGCACGAATTAGTTTTAAGAGACCTAATAAACTTGTGGTTGTTCAAAATATAATTTTACTTGGTCGCCTAATTCTAATGGCAATGAGTTAGTCGAGTCACTGGGTGGGTAGTTGGAGGAGCCAAGGTATTTGCAAAAATCAGCAGAGCAGAACAGAGAAGTTGATAGGCAAAATATAAGTTTATTCATTAGACTTACGTGTAAACTTTATCCTTTCTTCACAATTTTGACGAAATTTAACTATGCAGAGGACAAAATAATTGTAACTTGAATTTGATACCTGTGACATTATTTTCGACAAACGAGTGCGACACACGCACTCGTTTGCATTTGTCTATCGCATGACTCGAGTGTAGCAATTCGACCTCGTGTACACGCTTGACTCTGCAGTTATTTTCGCAGGTGAATTCGACAACTTGGAGATAAAGCTAAAGCGCCCGAGGAGTCGTCATGAGCGTAGACGTCGAGAGAAGACAGTGCTTTTATTTTCCTGTCACACATTCTAAAGTAGAAAAAAAAATTAAATGCATAATCGAGAATCTAGGATCCCCAGGCAATATCCGTCAACGGGATCGCCGAGAAGAATCTTCGGCGCATATATAGGTCTGTCGCTGATGAGAAAAGGGTGCGGCGCGAGACTAGGGAGATGAGAATGTGAAAAGAAGATCTCCGGTAGCCAAAGTGGCCCGTTGAAGACCCGAAAAGATACACGTCGCACGGAAGCAGTTATAAGTTATAACTCTCGTGGGTTCGAAGATATGAATCCGATTTGGTCGAAGGCAGGTCCTCACTGCCACGGAATCTATACGGCGTGGATCCAGTGAGTTTGTTAAGTATGGGTGTTTCCCGAGGGATAACAGGATGTCCTCTGATTGCCCTCTTGTCCCGTAGATTATCGTGTCCCCGAGAATCTCATCCGGGTTCGCTCTACGACAGATTTTTTTTTCGATCATTCGGAGCAACATATTTGCATCTCTTATGTACTATAATTTACACATATTCGAATGCGTCCTTTAAGTAGCGTTCGGAAGGCACGTTAAGCCTACCGGACGATGACACGTACGAAATATTTTGAATAACTATTTCTGAACTACGATACTCCCGAGCTATATTCGTCAATATAAATCATAAATTATATTCATCATCCAAGGCACAAGATAAGCCTTTGCATCTCGGTAAAGAAAATCACCCGGTTAAATCTAATTTCCGGTGACTCAAAAGTAAAACTGTAAAGGAAAGAAACCGTAGTGTTCAGTGCATTGAATTAACACACTCGAGGTCATTCAGTATTAAATTTCGTTGAGTAGTTCCACGCAAAAAAATAAAGAGACTTTGAAACTATATGAAATTCAACGGCTTAAAAGAAATGTCCGACAACTCTTTGATTAAGCAAAAACGTGAATAAAAGGATAAAGTCCATTGAGTGTGCACACACGAGGTCATCGAGTATGAAGCTTCGTCGACGCGAGATAAGACGAGTTAATCTCGTATAATCAGGTCACCACTGAAAAGGTTCAACTATTGAGAAACCGGACTTAATTCACAATCTCTCCGCCTCTCTCTTTCCTTCTCCCGCTCTCTTTCCCTCTCGACCGAGAGACTCTATATGAATGTCCTATACGTCGAGTATGTCCGAGTCACGAGATAACATTTTGTGCAAATGGAGTCTGCACCGGAGATAAAGAGCTTTTTCACGTAGCTGAAGCTCCTGGCTGATCCCTTGGCCTCTCGCGCATACAGGGAACGAGTGAAATAGATGAGAGACTCTTTGCTGGGGACCACTTGGACGAATGTATACTCTCCCGGATGCCGTAGGATCTCCGCGAACGGAGCTTTGATCATCGCGAGTGTGCAAGCGAAAAAGATCGTCTCCATCTTTCTCTCCTGTTTCTCGAGCGGCGCAGTTTTCCTTCGTACCTCTATAGTCTCGTCTCACTCCGAGCCTCTCCACGAGCTTTCAGCGCGCACACAGCTCCGCTGCTCCGACCGTTTTTTTTCCCTATTTTTTTTTCTCTCGTCCCTCTCTGTGGCTGAAGCGGGCGAGCCAGAAGTAGAAGGCGGCAGGGAAGGAAGAAGGTTGGATTAAAGTAAAGGAGAGGAAAGCTGGTTTCCAGCTAGAGAGCGTCGGACGAGCACGCTGGATTCTGCTCCGCTCCCGGTCTATGGAGAGAGAGATACTCCGTGCAGATACGCTTCAGTCCCGTCGGCTCGCGGGACTCGCCGGCTTCCTCTTTCCTCCTTCCTCCCGGCACTCTCCTCGTCCATCTGTTTCTCTCCTTCTGCCTTGCCCGCCCCCGCAGATAGAGCCGATATTATTCAGCTAGCCTCGCTCACTAATTCCATTCATTCCGTCTCGGGCGCGCTCAACTCTGCTGTACGCTGATGCCGTCGCGCCCGGAGACTCTACGGCTATACTCGGAGTTTCCACTCGCCCAAATGTGTCGCATGTTGGCTCGTAGCTTTGTACGCGATATAGAGCAGTGCCAACTCCCTCAGTTTGCTATTTTCTCGGTGTCTCGGCCACTCAGCATATGGGAGGGAAATACCGGTGAGTGGGCAATTCCGAACTGGCTGATTTCATATTAATGACTGCTCAAATAATTGAGCTGTCATTTTCAGATTATTACGGACTTATCTTGTCACCTACGTCGGGAGAAAAGGAGTGGTTCGAATATTTTTTGTTTTTCCACAGTACGGCGTTCTGCGCCTTTTACATCTTCTTCTCGCTGGCACAAAAATATAAAAAACATAGTATGTAATTAATACCAGCATAAATATTCCTTCGCTACTCAACAGCTTTGGATTTTCTCCAACCTGCTTTCTCGCTTTGAACGCACCTCGTGACCCTTGTAGGTCAATACTGACACGCGTAAAAAAGCACATATGCACACACGTCTCGCATTTTTCTCATACCCCGCAACACTTGCTCCATACCTACAATTACTTTTAGCGCATCCTATGCTTATAGCTATTAGCGTCTTCCCTGACTAGCCTTCGTCTATCATGACACGCCGATAAAAGGAATGATTCGATTTGCATCGTTTTAGCTGGTTTGGCGCCGTTTATGAAGTTGGTCTGTTTTTCGTATAAAAATGGCCAGTTTGGCCTTTTTTTTATACATCGCTTAACTTGGCCGAGGTAATGGCAAAGTTCGTTTCTGTTAAACATTTTTTTGATCGAAATTGCATTTTGCAGCTGAGATGTTAAGGTTCTCCCTTAGGTGACCAGTATTCGTCTACTCTCCCCTAATATTCATTTCTCTCTGTTGGTGCAGTTGCAGCTTTAATATAAAGGTCTCGCACCCTCGCTCTAAACCGCAGAAACAAAGAACAGTCTGTCGAGATGTTCGACTCGGATGTGCCGGGCGCATCCGAGATCACAGATGCCCGAGGCCAATTACGACTTGCAGCCGGTGCTGTGATAGCAACGCCGCGGGGATTCCCCGGGAACGCGGCGGGCACGAGAACGGAGTCCGACGACGAGTTACCGAATTACGCGACCCTCCAACACTTGCAACACTCGCCTCGACACTCTTAATGGCGATACGAACCCCTCGTCGATTGTTGCGATGTGTATATTTACAGGGAATCTTCGATCGTTTAGGCAGGCGATTGCAGTGGACACCAATCGAAACACACGGAGAGACCACCTGTCGTTTTGGATATTCCTCGATTGAAAAGACGATACACTTTTTTTTCTTGAATTAATAGCTAACATTCTGTTTAGAGGGATCGAGTCGACGTGTAATTTCGAAATTCTGACAAGAATACGCAAACGTGTGTGAGATTGTATGGCATTCGAGAAAAAACCAGGCTCGGGAACGATCCATGATTGAGGAATCAAAGTCTGATTTAGCAGTCCAGTTCGCTAGTGAAAAAATTTGTTTAATCTATTTTATGTATTTCTCGTTCCGAAAATTGAATTCCTTTCGCTCCACTAATTTGCGTTCATACAACAGTTAGTGGAATGCAAGAAATTTATAATTAAGGTAGTATTTGCGGACAGTTCGACCCCACGAGAGTTCAGAGAGAATTGAGAGAGGAGTTGCGAACACTTCTCGATGGAATAAAAATCTTTAAAAAATCAATCATATGGAAGAATATCGTGTAATTATTGAAACTTGCGTTTTTAGTTAATAAAAAAAACATCATTTTCAAGAATTACTCAAAATTCTGAAAAAATGCAGACTTATTAAAAAAGACTAACAAATTGTTTTTGTATGACTATAAAGTTAAGTTGCCGGGGGATTTGTTGAACAATTTCTTTCCATTCA
Source organism: Ichneumon xanthorius (assembly GCA_917499995.1). Classification (NCBI taxonomy): domain Eukaryota; kingdom Metazoa; phylum Arthropoda; class Insecta; order Hymenoptera; family Ichneumonidae; genus Ichneumon; species Ichneumon xanthorius. Next base: position 8,068,170 of record OU824205.1, on the reverse strand, counting down.
TTTGTTAATAACATTTCGGAATTATAATTATTCAAAATCAATCTTTTGAGCACCTTCCATGTGCTTGATTTTTTTCAGATTTTTATCTCATCGAAAAGTGTTCGCAATTCTCTCTCAATTCTTTCTGAACTCACGTGAGGCCGAACTGTCCGCGAGTACTACCTTAAACTATAACAATTCGTTACATCTATTATCGGATTATAATGCAATAAAATAAGTCTCATGAGGTTTATTTAATTAGAGTGTCGTATTGATTAAAACTTCGTCGGCATTCCCTTAGCATCTGCGGTTAGCTCCGTTCTTTGGACCCAAAGCAATGCGTGCCTAATTGCTCGACTTATCGAACGACTCCGCCAACTACGAAGTAAATCCAAAACATATTCGTCTGTTTAACCGAGCGTGAGGTATATATTTGGCCGGTTTGGTCTCGCAGTATCATCCCCCTTCCAGGCGGGGCTGTGAACGTTTCACTGGGCCTCCGGCATGTATGGTACGATATTCGAACCCTTCGGCTCTTCGCTTTTCTCGCCGGATCCCTCCCTATATTCGACAACGTCGCGACCCTCGATCGCTGGTAACCAACCCCCAATTTTAGTCACACCGAGTGCTAACAGTTATTTATACACGTATAGCATACTACCAGTCATCCCCCTCGAGTTACTATAACGCTCTCTGTGCCGTAACCGGCACGAATATATATATACTCGATTCGAGGCGCGTGTCTCGAATCTCGATCGTGCTCACTTCGCCGTGAGGGAACGAATCATTAAGGAAATTTCTTTAACCACAGATTTCTCGCCTACCCTCTAGTTATGCCGCTATAAACGCGTGTTATATGAGTAATGGAAATGTACGCTTTTCAAAAGCGTACTTCGCTTTTTTCATATTAACATGCATTTACTAACTACTTAAAGGGTTTCCAGTCATACACATGAACATTTTATTTTTATTAGTAAGTTTCGTTTATAGGGGAGAGCAGCGCAAAACAGGGCAACCAAGCTAAAATCGCCGTTGCAACTATATCCATGACATTGAATTACTATATTTGACCAAACAATCGAAGCTGTGCGCTCAATTTTCACCGTTGTCATCTGGTCAATCAATAACCCGTCCATTTGTCATTTGTCAGACCGAGCTATACCGGTCATCCGCGTAATATCGTGTGTCTCGGTCCGTCCTCATCTCTATATTGGTTCCAATATTATAGGTATTTTGTATTGCGATTATAAGACTTTCTTCTGCAGAGACTGCGTAATTAAAATCACAGGGATTTCCATCTTTCCAATGACTAAGGATATAGAACAGCGGTTCTTAACGCGGGGTACGTGGACCCCCAAAATACTCAAGGAACCCCTGTGGGCCCCCAAGGTTAAGAACCACTGATCTAGAAGGTATTGAGTATCGAATTTTATTTAAATTCCTTAGAATAAAAAACTAAGATATTCAAAGGTTATGGCTCTTACCGAGGCTTTATAGAACATCGAAGCCATACCTCGGAACCTTGAACTTTTCAAGCTTTCTCAAGGCATAGCTTTCGCCTCCATAAATCTGCAGGCCTATATCGAATCACGAATTTTCCATTTCGTTTAAGGATTACCCCCATTGGTATTACATACCTTCTACGGTCGTTTCTCTTTTCTTTTTTTTTCAGCTTCTTGAAGGGAGCGTTTTCAGGACCATGAGTTTCGATATCCCTGGTTCGATGGCCACCCGTTCCCCTATTTCTATCCTTCTACCGGGCTGCGTTTCCGTACCCATAAGAATACTGCTCTGCCGAGATAAGAGTTATCTGTCGGGCTCCGATACGATAGAATCCCCGGGTGTACACACTACTACGCTCGTACAGCATAACCGGGATATACTTTGGCGCCCCGGTTGCCTCGAGGCTTCGCGGGTCCTGGTGGGCCGCGTGCGAGAGAAATTCATCCCCCGCACCCTTGTACACTGTAACGCCGGGACGAACTCTCAGGGTTCTCGCAACGTCGAAAGAGGGAGAGAGCGAACGCGAGGGTGCTTTTTCTTCCGCGCACACGGACGAGCGTTATGAGCCATTGTTGGTCGCGTGATGCATCGTCTCGTAAATACTGCTACAGCGAAGCTCGCGTACGCTCGGTGAAGTGGATCTAGCGCGAACGATAAAACACGTCGCTATATCTCACTGGCGGCGAAGGTCGAGAAAAAAAAAACAATTTTTTCATATCTCGTCCACTAAAAAAAAAATATAGCGACGGAAATACAAAGTCATTTATTCGTGATATGTGGACCAGCAGATTCACTGTTCTTATTTTTTAAATTTGACAATCTGGCTTCGGGCCGAGCGACAATCAAACGTCATGAAAAAATTCTCTTCGATCAACTTTTGAGTCAAACTGGGTTTGAAGTTAAAAAAACCATTTATCACATACGAAAATTCATTCGTCTCGCTTCTGAATTTCAAAATGTTTCTCCCTGCAATTCGTCACGTCTCGTCCAGCAGCGACCCTTTCGAGCCCTCAAAAAAAAAAAAAAAAAAAAAAAATCTTAAGAAAATCGGCAGAAAGAAAAGATACTCGTGAAAAAAAAAGATTGAGAGGATCCCGTCACAAATTTGACGGTCAACGTCGGAGGGCAGTGAGATATTCGTCGTGTGGAGCGCAGCCATCAAAATATGTCGAGAAAACGTCAAAACGGCGAAACCGCCGGACTCCAGAGGAGATCACCGTTCGGAAAGAAAGGAGGCACAACGGAGGCGTGTATGTCGTCGCGCGATCATCTTCAGAAAAAGAGGCGACCCCTCACCGCAACGTAACCGAATACCGTTTTGCCCTTCGCCTTTCTTCCCCAAAATCGTGTTTCTCCCCCGTCCCGCCGCATCCTCCGATTCCAAACGTTTCCAAGACACTTCACCTCGTCGCCACGGCTCTCTCCCTCTTTCCCCGCGTTTGACGCCTGCAAACACATCGCAGCCGAATAACAGAACTGTGACAATAAACGTTTTCAGTACACATTAACTGGCAGTGCGGAGATTTTACATCCCAAATTGAATGCACTTTACAGGTCGTTTATCCGAAGCTCCCGACATTCGTATTTGCGTTTTCGCATACGTGGACCATTCCCGTGTATCCAGGCACCTGCAACATCGACCCCTCCAGCCTCACCCCGCGGACAGTTTTGCAATAAAAGTAAACGCGAACTGTTGGAATTTAAGCGGTCGTTCGATATACACATCGCGGCGCACGGACTTGCGTGTGCGTACACCGTATAAAAGATAGATATAATGTATACGCGAGACTAAACGCACGGGGTGGTTCCGTGTATGCAAATAAGGACCTTCCTCCATCCTCCCCCCTCGCTTGCTCTCCTTCCCGTCTGATCTCCTCTGCTCGTTCGACTCCACCCCCGTCCTCGGGCGTCCATTGTACTCTTACCACAGAAAGGCTCTCACGCTTAGGCACGTACACAGCTCCGATAGCCGCGACTGCCTATGCGGCATAAAACTCGAGCCGGTGTGCGAGCGTTGCGCGAAACGTTTCACGTGTGCATGCACACACTTCGATACCCGTTACGCATTGTCCCTGTAATACCATAGCCGCCGAGGTTTCAGAGGCACATGCTGTAATGCACCGTGTACCGGTACATACAGGTATACATCAATAATAATATACGCGGTGGCTGTGGATCCCATATAATTATAGTCGAAACTGCGGGCGCGAGGCGATAACATCGGCGAAAAAATGTTGCATGGCTACCACGACGCTGATAGGATACCATAGGTGAGGATATTATTTTTTGAATGGCAAAGCCTCGGTGTGGAAAGAGTGGCGGAATGATTGATTGGCGCGATTAGGAATGCGAGGGATAATTTGAAAATTGGAAAAAAAAAATTGAATTTCGAACTTCCGGTGTGTGTGTGAGAATTGACTGGGTTCCCTGTGCACAGGCTTGGATGCAGAGATAGCGGTGAACGATTCATTCGTATGATTATAAAATACAAAGTTGAATATTGAAAATTCCATATAACTTTCTCGTAAAAGTTGAAAATTGAAAATTCCATATCACTTTTTCGTAAAAGTTGAAAATTGAAATTTTCATATTGCTTTCTCGTAATGTTCCTTTATTCGCAAAGCTTCTTCTATGAGGGAGCATTGTATTTATTTTTGGCTTCCTCATAGAGGACGCTTCAAGAATAAAGGAACATTATGAGAAACCGATATGAAAATTTTAATTTTCAACTTCTATGAGAAAGCGAGATGGAAATTTCAATGTTTATTTTTTATGAGGAAGCGTTATGAAAATTGGAAAATTGGTAAAATTTAATCGTACACTTCCGGTGTGTGTAAGAATGTGCATAATTTTTTTATATTTAACATTTTCTCCTTTCCTCGCGGCTACAAAATTCTTATGCGTAATTTTCGTTCTCCTGTAAACCGTTTACCTTGCGGTCCATTTAAGTCAGCGTGAATTTCATCCGTCAAGGGACTCCGGCAGAAGAAAGTCCGGAGAAATTTAAGCGCATCAGGACGACAAAAAAAAAAAAAAAAAATCAAAGAGTCCATGATGGTGGTCAATAGATCGGTGGGACGGACAGACGGACAGGCAGACAGGAGGAGTGCGTTGGGCCGGTCGGTTGTTTCGATGCCGGTGCTCCTGGAAGCTCGGTCACGCCGTCGAGCCGAACGTGTCAGGAATCACTTAGGCACCCACCCTCGATCTCCCAGTGGTTAACAATGACGCGAACGCGTGAGTCGATCTCCGAAGAGACACGCGAAAGCGAGTCGGCGGCGAGAAAAAAAGGTTTAAAGAGAAAGACGAGCGTATAATAGAGCCACGAAAAAAGGAGAGAAAGCGAGAATGGAGAAAGCATCGAGATAACGAAATGCAGACGAGGATGCAAAACGAAGCAATCCGGAGAGGGAATGGAAGAGGCAGAGGACGAAGATGGAACGAAAAAAAAGGAATGAGACTGTACAGAGGATGGATGGAGAAAGAGAAATATGGAAATGTGCAAGTCCGCATAGGAGATGCTCGATCGTGTCGGCCGTGTCCCTCCGCGCGCACGCATGGAGAGCCGTCTTGCCTTCGGCCCTTCGGCGCTGCAAGGGCGAAAGGAGCGAAGAGCCCTCGAACACCTCCCCGCAAGCTTGTGCAACCGAGTTCGAACTGCTGGTTCCCCACAGACATTGACGTGGACCACAATGCGAAGACTAATCGAGTCGCGATACGTGCCTCATGCATATATAGGGGAGATCGGGGCAAAATGGCACAGCGGGGCAAAACGGGACAACGAGACGAAACGCAATTTTCCAATAACTTTTGGATGGTGGCGATGGTGGTTTGAAAAATCCGGCTGTGTCGTTGAGAGAAAATGGGTAATCCAAAAATTATTGGAAAACTGAGTTTCGTCCTCACTGTCCCGTTTTGCCCCGCTGTGCCATTTTGCCCCGGTCTCCCCTACACGCAAACACGCATACGATCTAGTAGAATAACCGGAGGTTTTTGTGCATCTCCCACTACAACTTTTATCACGGACAAGCAAACTTTTGCATTTGCCTCGCGGACGAATGAAAGCTATTTCTACAAATATGTATGGATGGACGGACAGAGAGAGAGAGAGAGTGAGTGAGTGCGCTGCAGAAAGGGGGGTGCGTTAGTACTAGAATCTTTGGTTGTAACGGGAACGCACACACGTCGATTAGTATATCGATAGTCCGGCGGTAGTGGACAGCCTCCGCGGTCCAGCAGTCCGGACGGAGATCCTGACTGCCGAGGGAGAAAGATAGAACGCGCCTGACTCTATTGTCCTGTGACGGACATTGTGCTCCTGCGGCTCCGAGCTCTGGGCTTCGATTCTTTTTTTTTTAGATATTTTCTCCCGTTCGATTCCTCCCCTTCGGCCTGATCTCTTTTTCTCTTTCTCAGTGTGTGACACTTTCCTTTCACTCCTTCTCGGTTCGATCGAACCGACGTACGGATCAGTGATGCACGCCGAGCAGAGTTAACCGACGCGGTGACACAACAGATTTTTTCTTCTCGATGGACCGCGCGGCCAACCGGTGTTGTTGCCTTTTATATTGCTTAAGTAGTCAATCGGAGATGTTTTATATCGGGCGTCGAATATTCGAGGCATTTGACGCTTCACGGGGTGAGGATTAACCTCGACGCTTCTCGGAATACATTCCATTGTTGTATTCCTCGGGGAATAGTTTAGAGAATTTGATAATCATTCGAATAGTTAGTCAAACACGGTGAGCCCGAAGATTTATTTTTAGAATTTTTGTTTTGAGTTCGTGGACAAAATTATTGTTAAAAAAAATTTGACCTGATACGAGTATGTCTGTGGTATTTTTTTTGTTTTCACATTTTGCAAAGAATACGTTCCGAACAGGAAATAATATAATGATCAAGATTGAGGTGGCAATCGGTGAATGCCCTTAAGGTCCGAGTTTCAGGCGTATCCTCGCGGTTAGTCGAATCGTCCCAATTTCACGGCTATTCTCGTGACCCTCGAACCCCCCGCGACTTCTTTAACTGGACTTCAGTTAAGTGCGAGTCATAGTCCGAGGTACACAAACCCACTGACCTCCGCCAATTTTTCAAATCCCAGCGGCAGTGCCTTTCCCATTTCGTGGAGAAGTATCCGTCGAACAGCGGGGAGCTCGGCTCGCTGTATAGCTCGGTGCCTCTTTAGAATAGTCAAAACAGCTCCACCCCCGTGGTCCATCCGAGGTTATAAACAGAACGGGATAGTGCCCGGAATCAGCGTGGAGTGCGTCTGCGGGAGGCCTGCGGAGAAACTTTAGAGACTCTCTCGTTTCCGAGGGAAAGAGTCCCGGTTGAAGTTACACGGAGAAAAATCGTTTTCTTATCCTGACAAATTTTGGATCGCCGATAATTCGTTGTTGCAAGAGCATTAATATTCATTTTAGTAGTAATAATAGTGGATTTATTGGCGGTATGCCAGATGGGAAAATTTTTCGAACATAGCATAACATAACGTAGATTGACGGGAGAAGCCATATTCCATATACATTGCCAATTGGGTATCGACTTAAGTCTTTTAGCCAATATTAATTTTGGCACATTTACATCTCTACCAGAAAGTAAAAAAAACTCTACCAGAATCAAAATAAAACTCTACCAGAATCAAAATAAAACTCTACCATAATCAATATAAAACTCTACCGGAGTTGAAACAAAACTGTACCGGAATACAAGGCTAAACGGTAGCATTGTATTCCGGTAGAGTTTTCTTTTCATTCCGGTAGTTTTATTTTGATTCTGGTAAAGTTTTTTTACTTTCTGGTAGAGATTTTGGTAGAGTTCTAATATGGTAGAGTTGTAATATCGTAGAGATGTTATCTGGTAGAGTTGTGAGTGATACAGAAGTAAATGTGCCTTAATGTTATTGAAACGAACAAAAAATTAAAATTCAAGTATTTTGCCGCTGCCGCAAAATAGTTTATTGCCCCACACTTGGTAGCTAAATTAGTTACAACCAAAGCACGAAGATCACGAACGAGTAGGGTGTGTCTGGTCCCCTCCCGACTCGAAGTTTTCCCCGAGTCCCCCCCTCTGAACGTTAACCGTGACAACCATCAGGTTATCTTGTTTTGTACACAGATTAGGCACGGCCAATATAATGGCTGTTTGCCGGCCGCATGGAAACGCGGCCGCCTATTCGAAGCTGCCAATAAAATTATTCAAGGTACGAACATTACGATAGTAGGTCGAAATCGACGTGGCACGGACGGGTCCTATGACGGGTTCCCATTGCCCCGAAGTCCAAAGGCCAGGACCGGCTCGGCTTTTGTCGCCGTTCGCACCGGATAATCGAGAATGGGCTATTTCAATTAACTCCGGAGCCGAGAATGGACCAGAGAGATATTAAATTCTCCTCAGATTCTCCGTCGGCGATATAGAATTGCGAGCTTCGCTAGAAAGAGGAGGGGGGGGGGGGAATGACAGAAATGATATTAAGTCGAGTAGTGATTCATGAAGTGTATCGAGAGACACGAGACAATCGGGAAGGCGTGTGAACCGACGGTGTCGAACGACTTATTCTCATCGTAAAAGTGTTTTATGATGTACACGCTGGTCATACGTTTGTAACGGTACAGACGCCGAGAACGGGGGCGTGATTCGTGTGAATTGATATTCATTGAAATGAGAATCAGACGGAATAATAATAATAATAATAATAAGAAAACGAAAAAGTCAAACACATGAAACTCATTATTTTCAATCGTGACTTAAAAAGAACCTGTTGAACCTGTGCCGAGTGCTACTCGGCCACGACGCAGGTGAATCCGCAAGCTGAGTAACGCCTCTCGGTGTAAAAAAAATCATACCACAGAATAGAATTCCCGAGTCAAGTGTATTTCAAGTCCCAAAGAGTGAGGAAAGGGCGCGTATTGTCGAGAAAAAAATCCGCATTGAAGCCTCTTTCCGTCCAATGTATACCTGTCCGGCACCTCGAACAGGTGAATATCGTCGAGGTTTCACGGAACTCAGAAGCGTCGCAACGGGAGTAAAATATCGATTCGGAGATTGGCAGTTCCGTCGAGGAAACAAACGGCGATAGACATAGAAGTCAAGTGTATCGGTTACAAGAGCGGTTAACGATTCCCAAACCCCCAAAGGCATTCACGGCATTCATCTCAGAGAAGCCCCAAATAATGCAACACCGCATTGGGTGCAAAGTTTTTTTTTCTCTTCTTTTCTCAAAGTCCTCTCTCGGCGTGCGTTCATCGGACAGACTCCACGCCGCGACTGAACCTCCTTTTAGCACAATGCTGTAATCTATAGTTTAGACGCAACAATGAAAGTGCGAAACGCGAGCTGGAAGAATCGTAGCATCCTTGGGTGTTTTCACCAGTGGGGGTTTGAGGTGGGGGTTATATGACGAGCTACTCTAGGACTTTCGTACGAAAGTCTAGAAACTGCGCTCCTCCAGAGGTCCTCTCGAAGAGTAAAGGCCTCGAGGAAACCCCGCTGTCACGAGAAACGAACGAAGGACTCTATCCATTTCGTGAGTAGAATGTCTTTGAGAATCCGAGGAGTCGCGAGCTGGTGCTCTTGGTTTCTTATTCTTCAACTGCTGCACCGGCAGCAGCAGCAGCATCATCTCAGTGAGGAGAAGAAGGCCCGTAGAGAGGAAGAGCTGAGAGAGCGACGATCACGGGAGCCATGGGTGGGCCAACCTGTCCCATGGGAACTCGTGCTGCGAAGAGTCCAACCGGCGTGGAGGAACGACGCCTCCGGCTTGACTACCGCGTGCATCCAAACACAGCATCTCATATATGTGTGTATATATACTCTTCATCGCGTGTTTCTGTAACTATGACGCTTCTTGCGTCTGCCGCTCGGGGAATATCCATTTTTCGCGACCCCTACGAAATCCATCGAGTCACCCCCGTTCGGTTTATCCTGATTGATTTTCACGCCTGAGCTTCTTGGAAGATGAAAAAACCATTCGAATACCGTCGCTCCCAGGACGGTGGGATGTGTTCCGTAGTCAGGTGCTAGATGATTTTTACTCGCTGGCACAGAAGAAGACCTGTAGCTATGACAGTTGGCAAATAACTGGTCGTTCAACCAACTTGGTGTGAACTTAAGATAGAATTTAAGTTTGAAGTTAAGTTCGATCTTGAGTGCATTTTAAGTACGATCTTAAGTTCGGTCTTAAGTTCACACTAAAATGTTTTAAAATGCGACCTTAAAAACGCTATAACTAAGTAATAAATTCTGTCTATCGAACATCTATCTAAAATCAAAATTGAATTTCGGCGCTTGACAGGAGATATTTAACAAAAAATAACCGTATAACAGAGTTGGCAAATAACTGGACGATCAACCGACTTAGTGTGAACTTAAGATCGAATTTAAGTTTCAACTTAAGTTCGATCTTAAGTGCAATCTTAATCGAAAAATAACCGTACAACAGTGTACCTGGCATAACTTCCCGATAACTAGTGACAACACTGAATGACCTGTCCTGATCGATACGAAAAGTACAAACTCGACGAGAAAGCCCCGTGAGTGGTGGACAAGTGGCCGGATGATTATTTGGAGCTAAGAGGGATGCTGCGTGGCGATCTCCAAGCGGAGATTCGCCGGCAGTATAACAGAGGAAAAGCTTTAGCGGTATGGCATAGTTACAACAGGGCTTCGGCAGTGAGTACAAGAGACGCAAGCCAATTAATGACCCGGAGTCCCTTAATCCGGCTATTTGGCTCCAGAAATGACTTTTCATCCCTCGCGCGAGATCGCTGCCAGTGGTGGTGGTGGTACTGGCACGTCCACTTCCCCCTGTGTATAATTTGATCCGCCGCGCTCCGGACCCGAGCTTACTTCCCCGGAGCAGCGGCTAAGCGAGGGTGTTACCGCACCCCACGAGACCGTTTTAACCTTCCCCAGCTATACCGGGACTTGGTCTCTTGGTGCGCACTTGGGACAACGTGGTCGTCCTCCCGCGTATCCCAACGTCATCTTCTTGCTCTTTCTGTCCTTGGCCCGAGAAAACGTGTGGGGTATAGAAAGAAAGAAATGAAAGATATATACGTATATATATGTATAGAGAAAGAGCACCCCTAGCACCAGAAAGCAGCTACCAAGGCATCAGCCACTTATCTGGCACGCGCATCGGATTGCGTCCCTTATCGCGAAACTGCACTACTTTTACCGCACGGGAGAACGACGTTGGACCCCTCTTTGCCTTTTTCTCTTTCTCATCCGACCAACCTCCCTGCCAACCCCCCGTACCCGGTCGCCAAACTACGACGGTCCCCGACGCTGCGGGTAAACGAAAATTTCGCGCAAAAACATTCCATTCTCGGAGACGAGAGAAGGAACGAAGAAACTATGGGGGAATTTTTATTTATTTTTATTGTTCGGACCGTGGACGTAGCAGGGAGAGATTGAGAACTGGGGTCTTCGCTGACATTGACCACATAAGGTACTTTCTGTGTATAACTATTGATATGTTTGCTGGTGCGATTTTTCTAAATAATAATTTTATAACTACAATAATAGTAATTTATGTATAAGAATATTTTTTGACCGTGCATAAACAGTGAAAATTAATTTTGTAAAATCGGAATACAAAATTTTGTAAAAATAATTTTGTTAAATAAGTGACAAACGCGTTTGTTCAGGCTTGAATATACAAATCTGTCCATTTATTTCCCGTGTCATTAACAATTTTAGATTGTACTTTTGTCTGTAAAACTAGAACCGGATGGTTACGATCAGAAAATAAAAAAATCGTGGACGTTTCTGGACGATAATTTGTAAAAAGTTTAATTTTTTTTACTGTGGGCAGTGTTTTTTTTTGTATTTACTGACCGAAAAAAATGATAATTCGATACTCTTGGATCCGATAATTTAAAAAAGCAACATACCCATGCTGCATGTCAGCAGAGAATCATTCCATACTTTACCGTCTCTCTCTCTTTCTCCGTGTCGCGCAGTCAAGAAATAAAATTTCGATGATGATTAATGTACGATTTTCTGTCGACGTAGCGCAGCGTCCGCTGCCGGATCGGAGTCGCCTACAAGTGTGATGCGATCGAGAGTCGTCCATCTCGCTTTTTCATTCCTTCGTATATACCATATAGTTAGTCCAGCAGTTAATATTAATCGAGTTCCGAAGCCGGCGAGCCCGCGGGTTCCAGGTACTACCCAGCGACGTCTGTCCACCGGGCAGTCGCGTGAGAAGAGGACCGAACCTACTTCGAACGAGCTGACTACCCGTTTCCTTCCCTCGCGGATGATTAATCGACTAATGATCGCGTCGCCGAAGGACGATAACCCCGAGACGACTCTCCGTTCGTTCGATCGTCCCTCGCGCGTTCTCCTCGCCTTCTTCGTTTGGCCCACTCGTGCACACGTGCTCGGATGAATGACTCAAATAAAATGGAGTAAAAGATCGTGCTAGCGCCGGCGAGACAACGGCAAAGGTATAGTGATGTAAAAAAAAAAGAATGAGGCATCGATGAAACGAACGACGACTCAGCTTGCCGGAATTTACGATGCAGTTTTGGGGTTTTTTTTGTTATTTAATTTTCGTTTTTGTTTAATTGTCCCTATCGTCGCGAGTCACTAAAATTTGGCCGTAAAAACGTTACCGTAAAAAAACGAAATAAAAATATCCAGCGAGAGTTTCACAGGCGCGAGAACGCATGGGGTCTACGAAACGATAGAAAGACGAGGATCTTTAGGCGCCACAATAATCCTTTTATACGACGGTCGTTATAACGTCGTATATTACATCGTTGACTTTATATACACTTTGGTATAGAGATACGGTACGATTTTATACGCTGTTTTCTCACTCATTCTTTCTGCTTCTCGGGCAATGTGTCAACGTCTTATTCTTATTCTTAAGGGGTGGTCTTTGGCCCGTCTTTGCGAGGAGGACGGTCCATGGGAAAGTAATAAAGGGCTTTTTGGTGGCTCCCCGAAACTTCGGGACACCGGTTCATTGTTCGACTGCTTGCCGCGCTACTGCTACACGACATTACGTTGTACACTCGCGGGAGCGTATCCTGTATCAAACACTGTTGATAAATAGTTCAGAGACGAATGAATGGGTGAAGAACGTGGACGGTGCTTCGAATCACCAGCGTCAGTGGTTCATCTTGCGCTACGAGACCCTTGAGTGTTTCGAGCCCATTATTGGATTTTCCAAGCATGTTTGTTCCCCATTTTTTTTCTATACGTACAAACTTTCTCCAATTTTTTTTTTAGGTACGTAACTCGAGAATAAGCTAATTTTATTTAGATATTTTTAATGTACAGATAGAAAAGAAAAAATGCAATTGTTACAAAAGATCTTTGAATGTGTTGAGAGTCTATCATTATTTCTCTCTGGAAATTATGCTCGCGAGTTAGCAGCAGGTATCAAAGACTGTTGATAGATAGTTCAGAGACGTATGAATGGATGAAGAACATACACGGTGCTTCGAATCACTAGCATCGGCGGTTTATCTTGTGCTACTAAACCCCCGAGTTTCCCGAGCCCATTATTGGCTTTTCGAAGCATGTTTCGAACTACTTTTTTTTCTACGAGCGGAAATGTCAAAGAATGTCCCCAATTTTTTTATATACGTAACTCGAGAAGACTCCATTTATTCAGACATTTTTATTTATACATATGTATATTCAGACATTTATATAAATAATAAATAATAATTTATTTATTCAGATATTTTTAATGTAAAGGTTCAAAAAAGAAAAATACTATTGTTCCGAAAAATGTTGGACTATGTCGAGAGTCCACCGTTATTTTTCTCTGAAAATTATGCTGGCGAGTTAGTAGCAGGTACCGTTAGAAAGGTAATGGATGGGGTGTAGCAGGAATTCACCCTGCAAGAGTCAAGGTCCGAGGGTTCGAAGGAAGAGGCAGGTCGTCCGGAGCCTCCGAGATCGTTCCGGGAGAGGTCGAGAGGTACGAGTACCTAACCAGAATCTCGACGAGAGTTCGTCCCCCGAAATCTCCCACAGCCACGGGCCGGTGTCAGCGAGACGTCCATAAGTCACGGTCTTTACGACTTCGAGTAGGTTTTTGTTTGAAAATTGCCGGAAAATTATGCAGAAAACGTGTCCCCCGCGAGGGAACCTCCTCACGAGCCCACCGACGTCGAATACAACATTGGAAGAGGCGCGCGCGCCCATCATCATCGTTCAACCCATAAAGCAGAAACCCACTGCGGGAACGCCTTGTTTTTCTGGCTGTCAATGCGAATCGTTAATAAAGCTTAAATCGTCCCTCTTCATCCCTCCCGAAGCGTAAATACCTATTTTTCTTTCGCGGTGTAAACAGAAACCACTGTTTCGGAAACATGATTTTATTATCTATCAAAATTTAAATGATAAACTTTCTTTTTCATTCGGTAGACTCAGACCCGATTCAAAGTGATTTATGTTTCGATACCGTCGCGACTATAAAAGAATCTTGTATCAAGGTTTTCATTTTTTGTTGTGCTCCGGCGAGGGGTGGAAAGATGAGTCGGTGTGTAGTGCAACTTCGAATTGAATAGAAGAGCGTGGGATACCTGGAAACAGGTGAGACACGATGATCGATTAAGTGGATCGTCTTCCTTTTCGCGGGAATCGAATTGAAAACATTATTGTCGTATTGAACGTCCACAATTTTTTTTCTTGTGAATATTACAATTGTTTTTTTAGCTGAAAATATGCTTCGTTGACGGAAAAAAAATTGTAAGGTTCATTTAGATAAAAAAATAAAATAAAATAAAAATTGTTGAGCTTTGCGGACAAGAAATATTTGCCAATTGTAAAGATCTTTTAAAAATTCGTCCGGCCTTCGGCTTTTCAGCGTTTGATATTATTATGTTATATGCAATTTGGCCTCTCGCTAAGGACCATTCCGCTCACACGCGGAATCCGCACACTCGTGCTTTATATTTATCTGCGTGGTCGTTGGATTTTACACACGCAGAGAAAGTGAGTTAAGAGAGCGTTATAGCTCTTCCCAGTGCCGGAGAGCTTGTTGAGCGCGCACCGCGGGTCCCGCGATAATTGATTGTCTGAGACACCGGCATAATACGGTATAATTTGTCCGTCTCGACGAACACAATCAGACTTATTGCTGCGAACGGATGCATCGCATCTGTAATCTTTTATTATGCCTCTCCCATATAACCCGGCTTGGGGAAGCTCGTTGTCTCGTTCGGTCAGGATGTTTCGGTCTGCACGCACACTTTCGCCACATACACGAGGGGTGGTAAAAGAGTCTTGTTACCGGTAGATATTAATCCCGGCCATTAAAAACTGGACGAGTGAAAAATAGTGGCATAAAAGGAGCAAAAGATGTTCTCTTCTGCCACTGCTACCTGTGTTGGATCGAGCCGGGAGAAGATTCCCGGTGGATGTGTGCGATGCCCACGCTGGCAACATGCTCTTGTTATATATCTATATATACATACTCACATATATATATTTTCTCCGCGGGGATGCTCGGCGGGCTGGTCGTATCCTTTCAAGAAACTTACAAAGATTCAACCTTATACCGTACCACGCAGTGCGAACTGCGGTACGTACACCAGCCAATGTATGCAGATCTTATACGATGCGCAAAAATTGAAGTACCATTGGCGTACGTAGCGATAATATTATTCTGAAAATGTCATGTTATATGTAAAGCGCCATTAACCGTAATTCCTAAATTAATGGAGTTAGTTTGACAATATTGATTCACGCTTAATTTCAGGACACACAAATTGCCAGGACGCTGATTGCTCGCTAATTTAATTGAAACATCCGAACTGTGGCCCACAAAAATTGATGAAGATGAAGATGAAGAGGAAGACGAGGAAGGTGGTCGAATATAGGGAAGGGATATGCAGCGAAGCTACCTGGCACAGGCTATATATCTGAGAGTTAATATTATAACCAGTGGTAGACACCTAACGCTGTGCTCGCATAATGTCCCCATCCGTCACGAAAGCGCCTCGCTTCTTCCTGGCTTTCTCGCTTCTCGTGAGAGCACAGCCCGAGGGGCCCTTCCGAGGCTGTTTGGGTCCGTTCAGCGGAGACCGATGCGTTCTCCTCCTACTCATCCACCTCTTCTTTTGCTCTCGTGCGGGCGCGAGCGAGGACGTTGGGGTGGTCCAAGATCCCTTTCTATCCCTCTCTCGCTGTCTTCCTTTCTGTTCCTTCTCTTTCTCGATCTTTCCCACTCTTTCCGCCCGCTTATCCCGAGAAACAGGCACGACGCCACGCTGAGAGAGACGAGAACCTCCTAATTGAAACGTTCTCTTTCATTTATTATTCCGTATGAGCGAGATGTCATCTTGGGCCAGGGCTTATAGAATAACGCGAGCTGTTCTCCGACGCGGCCTCCGGGTAAAGACCAACCTCCTTTTCTCACAGCGGCCTCAACGGCTCGAGGAAATTGGTTCGTGAAAGTAACCGGCCAAC
Organism: Ichneumon xanthorius; assembly: GCA_917499995.1. Lineage (NCBI taxonomy): Eukaryota > Metazoa > Arthropoda > Insecta > Hymenoptera > Ichneumonidae > Ichneumon > Ichneumon xanthorius. The sequence goes on along the minus strand of OU824205.1, from coordinate 8,052,249 downwards.
GGACGGCTCGCCCATCGGGCGACAAGATTTTTTTCCCTTCGTTCTTCGAGTGCAACTTTTGGGCGTGTATGCCAATTATGGCGATGCTAGATAGACTCGGTCGGTAACAAGATATGTAATCAATTTCTTTTCAAGCGGTTCTCCGACATCCTGGGCTAAACGCGAATCATTACACTGAGAAAAACTTACATAGTAAATAGTTCCCAGAGGGGACGTCTACATTTTACAGTTTCGACAATGAGAAAAAATTATAGTCGTAACTATAATTACAGTTTAATCAATTGAGTATATACTATCACAAACTATCTATATAAACGTCCCCCCTGGGAACTATTCGTTATAGTAGGAAATACCATCCTTTTTCTCAGTGTAGCATCTTCATCTGGAATTTGAGAAAATACGCTGATAATTCGGTTTTCATATCAAAAGATTAGCATACTTGGGAGAAATGGATTACAACTTGTGTTGCCAACCACGGAGGTTTGACTTCAAGCTTCTGACTGTCCATCGAAAAGTCACCCTGAATTATGATTTTCGGCTAAGCTTTTCCAGAAATTTTTGAGACTGAAGATTCAACGAAAACAATGTTCCGTCGTTAATTCGAGTGATCCCGACGTCGAGACTTTCAGGCGAATGTTTCGATCGGTCAATAGCGCCGTAATATCGATTATACCGACTCACCGGTCATTGACAATCCCGCGGTCGATTGATATTCGAATACCGCTACGCGCCGTATCCTACGGCAACTTTGTACTCGTCGTCGACGTAGTTGTGACCATTCCGTGAGGCTAAGGCAAGCCAGTCAGCGTGCTCATAGGCTCCAAGATTATTTATCGTACGTGGGATCGACGAGGCATTGCCGCATGGACGTGACTAGTCGAATGAATTCCATTGTCGTAGACGTCGCGTTCTTTTCCGTGCGTCAACGCCGACGCGAGGGAGAATTGCACGGTCGAAAGTCTCCATTTTACCCATGTATCCCCTATTTTTTTTTTTTTTTTGGGATAAATTGTCTTCCATCCGAGTCGAGCGATGCAAGAATTTGATCTTTTAGGGTTTTTTGCACGTTCACGGTCGAAAGTCTCCATTTTACCCATGTATCCCCTATTTTTTTTTTTTTTTTTTTGAATAAATTGTCTTCCATCCGAGTCGAGCGATGCAAAAATTTGATCTTTTAGGGTTTTTTTTATTTATTTTTTTTTAAGAGGGATAGAAGTCCCTCTGTGTCGTTACTCGGGATGCTCGACCCATACATACACTTACTCCAAGCGTACGCACGGGACGAGAAGCATCGAGAAAATCGAGAGGGTGAATTTTGCCGAGAGTATCCTAGCTCGACTCGATCCTGAGAACGCCGGGGCGAAGGAGAGCTAGCTTTATATATATACAGTGACTCGAAGCGAGAGGATAAGGATCTTGCGTTCGCATCCCTGCGCGACGATCCTCGGAGATCGAGCGCGCGAGCGGTTTTAACGTCGCAGCCCCATCAACCCCTACGAGTCGGACGACGTCGGCGTCCTCCTCGCCCTTCCCCCGTACTGTCTCATCTACTCCTAACAGTAGCTGATGTCCCTGGCTGTACTTTATCCGAGATTTTACACGCTACCGTTTCGCTTTACTGCCGCGTTATACTGCTACTCTTCCTTCGGGACCAACGCTCGCTCGGTCCTCAATGTTACTCCCTATTCCCATCTACGGCCAAGCCTCTGCTCGGATTTTTATAGTTTTCGTTCTCTCGACTTTAGTGTTGTGTTTTTTTTTTTTTTCACCGAAGGGACTAAGCTTGGAAAAAGTAATTTCTTAGATTTTTTTTTTTTATACAAAAATGCTTCTTACCCTACAACTTATGACTGGAGTCCGAACGCACCTGACGCGAAGGCGAAAAATGAGCTTTTTGGTGATAGTTTCCGGTATTTAGTCTTCGAATGGGTTTTTCATTAACTAAATGTAAATAAAATCAGATTTCTCGTACACCATTCTCGACCTTATGATAAAAACGAAGAAAATCATGCACGAAAAAATCTGTTTATCAGCATAGGACTGGTTTTACGATCAAGAAAAGCGTGGGGTGTGTTCGGATCTCAGTCATGCGTTTGAAGGCAAAACAATTAAGTCATGAGTTGTAGGGTTAATACAATCACTAAGAATAAGAATAAAGCTGAATGTCGATTGAAATGTTAAGTCTATTATTAATGCCTCCAAATTGGAGTTTCCAAAGTGTCCAAACTCATTCGAAAAAAAAACAACTCGTAAAAATGGTCATTCGAATCGCCATATTTCCTGACCTTGTATTTATTTTTCCATCGTCAACCGTATTCTAATTAAAAATGAGCAGCAAGTATTGTTCGGTATTTTTCTTACGTTGAATGTTTGATTTTTTTTTAATTGAAAAAAATGTTACGTCTCACATTCCAAACTACTCGATAGAAAAAAGTAGATGAACACCTTTTCGACCCTCAGCGATAAATGGGGTGGTCCGCTTGACCCGGGGGTCTCCGTGGCCGATCGCGATCCCCGATCGAGATTGCCTTCGACGAATTCATCCTGCAGACGGTGGGAAAGTAAAGGGATGATGATATAACGTAACGATTTTGCATATCTATCGAAACGACGGTGAACGGCAAAGGTGGGATTGAACGCAACGTGAAAGCAGCGTCGAACAATTCGTTCGTTCGTACGACAGATAGAAAGAGCTTCCCAGCAGCAGCAGCAGCAGCAGCGTTATAGCAAGAGAAGACGATGATACGCGAAGCACGATCGATCGATTTCTCTTTCCCTGAAACGTTCTCCGTCTCTCTCTCGCTCTTTCTCTCTCTCGGGCTGCTCGCGATTGTCTCCGGCGCGTTTCCGCGAGAAAGCGGGGCTCTTCTCTCGACGTGACTGCTGTGTCTTCTCAAGATGGCCGCGCGTGGCTCTCTTGTTCGCCCACGCCCCGCGGTATATAAACTGAAAAAATAAAAAAATAAATTTAAATATGGCGCGAAAAAAAATTAGAAAAAATAAATGCTCGTTGTTCTCCCGACCAGTAGTTAAATTATTTCTCGGCGAGTATGAGCTCAAATAATACTCGGCCTCGCACCTTCCTTCGTCCTAAGAATTTTTATTGCCATACATTTGAGCCCCCCCCCCCCTCTCCGGCTGCCGGTCCACTGTTATAAAACTTGGGGGCTATTAATTAAGAGATTAAAATCGCTGTTACGTGTGCGATATAAATTATGGCAAGTGTGTCTCAGTCACGTATTAGAAATACACATACGATAGGGTAAAAGGTGCGCTAAAGTAAAGGGCGGGTTATTACAAGCAGCGGGCACGGAGAAGGAAGGTGACGTGCATGTGGAAGCCGGGCGGGTTCCCTACGTGATACTGATAAAACTAAAAGTAATGCCGTGGAAAAATGGTTTCTTCTCGCGGGTCGACGGATAAGCTAGGCCGCGGACGCCCCCACGCCCCCTCCCCCCGCATACGCGAAAACGCCGGTATGCATTGCACTACATTTTTACAATGATACGAGCATTCGCAGTACCACGGTGCGAGTTATTCGTGGGAGCAAAAAAGCGTGCGTACGCTGCTGGCATATAATATCCTAACTGGATGTACAGCGGGGCTGGAGAACGTTTTTCTTCGGGGTGGATGACAAAAAAAATTAATCATATAAAATAAAAACAAAAAACATTCCTCCCTGGACAATCGATGTCCCGACGTTTGTTAAAAAGGCATTGCCGTTTATACGAATCAAATAAAATAAAAATAAAATCGGAAGCAGAAGAAAAAACACTTGCTTTATTGGCGATTTATCGCATCTATTGACGCATGAATTCACCGATATTGGCCAGATCACCAACAATGCCAGGGTCCGAACTCAAATATCTTCAAACATCATCGCAACTGATTCACGAATTGAATTTTTCACGCACACGCGCCGAATCGTGGGCCCGAAAGATTAAGACTAATGCTCATATGTTTTATTAATTTATTGTCAGCGGTATTCGATACTTTTTTTTATGGAAATACCTCTCGTTTACGTTTGTTAAAAAAAAACTCTGGCCATATTACCAGCCATTACACTACATGAGACTCGTCCACGATAGTCGATTTTTCGGATACGAAAAACTTTCCCATGAAGTTTAGAATATGCACCCAGGGCTACGGCGCCAGAGGTATTCTGTTGTTACTTTGTATATGTATATATAATGCTGTACCACGCGAACTGCATAGAGTGTACGGGCCTCGGTGCCGCATACGCTGTAAAGTATAAAGTATAACGTAGTGTACAGTATAAGAGCATAAAACCCCGATAAGAGAGTTCAGATATACGGCCCCCAGTGTGTACCACCGCCTCCACTACCACGGCCGTCACCCCCGGCAACGCGGAATATATCGTGCTGGCAAAAAAAAAAAAAAAAACTCATGCGCGCTGGAGTATTTCCGGGAAATTAGAATCTTCGAAAAAAACGAAATGGGCGAATGAACGGTTTAGAGAGCACCAGTTTTTTTATTCATTCAAACGTAATAGGAACTTTAAATACATAAACGTTAATCCATTTCAGTCGGAAAACTTTTCTTTCTGAAGAATAACTTTAGATTTTGAAAAATCTTCGGAAAACTAAATGGTCGAAAGAACGATTTAGAGAGCACAATTTTTTTTTTTTTTATCGAAACTTTAAATACATAAACTTTGACCCACTTTGATTGGAGAGCTTTGCCTTCTGAAGAATATCTTCAAATTTTGAAAATTCTTAAAAAAAAAAATCGTGGAAAAGATATTAAATAATTGGAATCGGTCGCGTGGGTGTATGCGAAAAGGTGATGGCAGCCGCAGCGATGGCGAGCGTGGGCCGTAAGGTGCATATAGTCATCGGACGATGCGATCTGGATAACGCCGAACGTTATCGCGTCAGATATACGTCTGGTATGACCAACACGACAGAGTGAGAGAAATATATTGCGGGATCCGGGCTAGAGCGCCCGCTGAGCGCACAATACGAGCATTGTCGACTGGTGACACGTGATCGACACCCAGGGGATGCGATCTCTTGATTTATTTTTTTACCCGCGTTCCTTTATTCATTTTGTTATTACTCACTGGTTCTCTCTTCCATTTGTATTTTTTTATTTCATTTTTTTGTGCTTTTTTCGAAGCCCACTGGACAATCCGATCTGCACGAGTGCATTCGATTTTCGTCGCTGCATAAAAACGAAGTGCATGCTGCATCGTGGCCAAAGTCTGGCCGGACTGATTGATGCGGACGGAAAAGCGCGAACACACGTTATGCACGACGAACCATCGTCGCTGCATATGTACGGTAAAAAATTACCGTCTCGTGATTACAACTGCGGAACTGATAACTATTAATTTTTCGGTCTCGACAGACAATTTTAAGTGACGTTATTTATTTATTTATTTTATTTGTATTTTTTTTCACCCTTTCAGCAATAATGCGAACTTTCCTCGTACCGATACCATGCAGTATGCAATATTGCGCTCACTTTCGTCGCTGCTTACAACTGCGGTGATTACAACTGCGGAACTCATAACTATAAATTTGTCAATCTCGTCCGACGATCTTTAGTGACGTTATTTATTTCTTTATTTTATTTATATTTTTCTCACTCTTTCAACAATAATGCGAGCTTTCCACGTATCGATATCATGCAATATGCAATATCGCGCTCGCTTTCGTCGCTGCATATGTCCGGTAAAAAAATACCGTGTCGTGATTACAACTGCGGAACAGATAACTATAAATTTGTCAATCTCGTCCGACAATCTTTAGTGACGTTATTTATTTCTTTATTTTTTAAAATATTTTTCTCACTCTTTCAACAATAATGCGAACTTTCCGCGTATCGATACCATGCAATATGCAATATCGCGGTCGCTTTCGTCGCTGCATATGTCCGGTAAAAAAATTCCCGTCTCGTGATTACAACTGCGGAGCTGATAACTATAAATTTGTCAATCTCGTCCGACGATCTTTAGTGACGTTATTTATTTATTTATCTAATTTATATATATATATATATTTCATCCTTTCAACGATAATGTAAACTTTCCTCTTATCGATAACATGCAATATGCAATATTGCGCTCGCTTTCTTTCTTTCTTTTTTTTTCAAACATACACCTGCAGGTGATAAATTTCCGAGCCTTACTGCAAATTCGCACGCGAGAGGACAGTCCCCGATCGTCGAGAGCCCACATAACGAGGCACCGAGAGCGAAGGATCGAGTGTTAGAATCGAGACTTCCAAAGTGTGCGGGACTTTCCACTGCGCGGCGACACAACGTCGCGTGCTAATTAACAACTTCTCGGAGAGTTAATTTGAATACAAGCCCAACTCAGCAATACATATCGAAGCGTCGCAGTCAAAAGGGCGTATCGAGTGTCCGGCGAGGCAGCTCCACACGCCCTTCCCGCATGCCTCGGTCCATCGATAAATGGCACAGTCGCAAGTCTAAATAACGTATCCTTGCATGCGTCAAGTCCACTCCCCATCGTCCCGACTGCACTTTGTATCGTATAGAAACGTGTATCACCGTAGAACCGTTCGACGTTCGTGCCTCGATCCTCGTCTCTCTTTCTCGCCGTGAATAGAGTCCCCGCGGACTCGGCCAATAGCCGAAGAGAAACAGCGGAGCAACGGCAACGGAGAGCAGTACCAAAGACTCGATCCTGCTAACGGCGGGAGCGACTAATTTAAATACACATGTCGATGCGTGCGAAGATTGCACCTATGCTGCTGTGTCCCCGATGCGAGGCTCGCCGGACCAAAACACAGCGTGGAGAACGAAGAGGGAGAGCCAGAGAGTCAACGTCGATATGCCACGGCGATAGATACATACCTACGCATAATGATGCGACCGGCGGAGAAGCGAACGGTGGAGTAGGAACAAGAAGAGGACCAAGAAGACGAGGTAGAGAATGAAGAGGACGCGAAAGGGGTTCGGAGGGAAGTGAAACCAGGAGGTGGAAGAGGAACAAGAAGGGGACCAAGAAGACGAGGTACAAAATGAAGAGGAGAAAGGAGCTTGGAGGGATGTGAAACCGGGAGGTGGAAGAGCAGGAAGAAAACCGAGATGAAGCGGAACAAGGAAAAGGGCAGGAAGAAGAGGAACGAGCAGAAGAAGAGGTGGGGTACGAAGAGGACGAGAAAGGGGCACTGAGAAAAAAGAATATAGTGAAAGCAACAATACTGACTTTACACCATAAAAAATAGTCCCCAGCGAGAACGTTTACATTTTATAGTTACGACAGTGACAAAAAATCATGGTTGCAACAATAATTATAATTTAACCAATTGAATAGGGTAGGGCGGGGCAAAATGGGGCAATGGAGCAAAATGGGGCAATGGGGCAAATCGGCATTTTCCAATAATTTGTGGATGCCCGAATTCGCCCTATCGGATACATCCGGTTTTTCTGCCCAGTTTTGCCACCTTTTCCGATCCAAAAATGATTGGAAAATTTAGTTTTGCCCAAAAACCCCGTTTTGCCCCGTTGCCCCATTTTGCCCCGCTCTCCCCTATATACTATCAAAAACTATATAGACGTTCCCCCTGGGAACTATTGGTATAGTAGAAAATACTATCCTTTTTCTCAGTGGGCTTGGAGGGAAGTGAAACCAGGAGGTGAAAGAGGAACAAGAAGGGGACCAAGAAGACGACGTACCAAATGAAGAGGAGGAGAAAGGGGGTGGAGGGAAGTGAAACCAGGAGGTGGAAGAGCAGCAAGAGGACCAAGATGAAGAGGAACAAGGACAAGAGCAAGAAGCAGAGCAACGAGTAGAAGAAGAAGAGGTGGACTACGAAGAGGACGTACAAGGAGGCAGAGAGAGGTACAAGAGGAACAAGAGGAAGAAGACATGGAGAATGAAGAGGACGGGAAGGAGGTGGATGCGAGAGGTGGACTAGAAACGAGAAGAAGAAGCCGAAGAAGACGAGGCCGAGGAGAAAGGTAGAAGAGGAACAAGAAGAACACATGCGGAATGAAGAGGACGAGAAAGGAGGTGGAGAGAGGTATGTACGAGCTGGTCGGACCGCAGCAGCACGTATCCGACAGTAAGTACCCCCCGGCACGATAACACGCGAGATTTTCCTCGAGAGCCGAACACCAAGGGAGCGAGAGAGAAGCGAAGAGAGAGAGGAACTTGGTGCAACGAGAGGCAAGCATGTATACCAGACCGCTGCGGTTGGCGCAGAAACGGCCAGCGTTACGTTCCAGTTTTTATTGTAACGAGCTTATGCCACGCCCACATAATTATCTTGGCGTATCATGGCTCTCGCTTATACGCCGCTGGTATAGACGACAGAGAAACACGTATAAAGCTTTGTGGTTAAACGAAGTTACCTTTGTGTGCACACGAGAGACGGCGAGAGAGCTCCGGACTGTATGCATGGACTCGCGGCGTTTGTACACATTAGCCACACATAATGCTCGTATAGTTACACAGAGTTGAGGTACATTCTATAGTTATAAAGTTTTCGTGGTTGTATTAAGCGACCCGCTTCCCGCCTTTCTCCGCGCACGCGAAATTTCGTATGTGTTTTATTTTTTTAATATTGTTTTCCTTTATTTTTTTTGCTGTTGTGTCCGGAGGTTCGATAAAATGTAAAGGACGGACGCGAGACACGGGGAAATTTATTGCCTCGAAATATATTATTATATTACGTCGAGGCTTGTAAATTGTGGACGGGGAAGATCGAACACACGCGGCTGAATAATTTCACTCGATATATATTACACCGGTGCGTGGATGGCCTGTGGTATAAAAGCGCGATCGGCCGCGTGCGTCCGGACAGGTTCGAGCAGCTGTCCGGTGCAGTGCGCGTACGTCCGAGACGTGTCTGCGATCGGATAGCGTCCTTAATTCTCGAGGTGCAAGAGCGTACTTGGCCGAGTCGTCCACTGATATATTTATATACAACCTCTTCGGGGATGGTTTTTTTTTTAATCCGTCGAAGACACCGTTCACTGTGCAGTATACGTTTTTACTAATCCGCCGGTATAACGAGGGCTTTCGTTAATATTGATCTGTATCGAGGTCCCGAAGTCAAAAGTTCGTATCGCCTCTTCGTAAGCCATGGTCTCCTTCCCTGTTGCCAGACCATCGCCATATACAGAAAAAAAGCAAGAAAAGACATTAAAATTTAAACTTTTGCAATTTTCACCCAATTCAAAGTCCCTCCGGAGATTTTTTTTTCACGTCCTTCCTATAATTTACTGTCCCCAGTAAAAATCGGTCGTCGTTTGAGAAATCCAGGGGGCAGAGGATACAGGCGAAAGCGAACGAATTTCACTCTGCCCCGCCGAAGTCGGCGCGGGCGGAGTAACAACCCCGTCAACAGAGGGTAGATGCTGTCTGCAGCCACGGAGATGCGATCAATATTATACTCCTCTCTCCTCTTCGCTCTGTTCGCCGTTCTCGTCCGCACCCTCCTGGTTCCCTCGAGCGACCGCTCTACACACGCTACACTATACCTATATACACCGGTGTATATAGTACATAAATATATATATGTACTATATACAGAGCGACGGTGTCTCTGTCCCGCTCGGCCGCCACTCCTCCGCGACCGCCGCGCTCCCCGATGTTTCCAACCCCCTCCGTGACGTCACTATCGTGGGACGCCATCTTGCCATCAGACAACCGAGCCCTCTGTTATCGCGTATTCGCCATTCTCTACCTCTCGCTCGCTCGGCTCTTCCGACTCTACCCTCGGCCGTAGCCGCCATTCCAACCCCCACGCGGAATCCAGCCTCTCCGCTGAAACCAGCCAGGACGAATTCGTCGGCGAATCCATTCGTTCGACGGAGGCAAATTAACGAAGAGGATTGCTTACAAACTTCGAACGGGGACGGCGGAGGGACTCGATGAATTATCAAATCGGGTTAACCGTCCGAACGAATCAATTGTAAATTCTGTTTTTTTCTTTCGTTCCATGAGTAGAACGTTCATTTTATATCCACGACATTTGTGGATGCGCCAGGATAATTGCGGGTGCTATTGTCGCTGTATTGCTTTATTTAGGCCGCCGCGGATATGCGGGGCTCGGGAGATATCCAATTGTAACTGAATGCGGGAAGGAAATCATCGAATAAAAATTCATAGTTACACTGTACATTTTTTTCAAATTTAATGCACCGTGAAAGTTTATGCAACAACTGGTACACTCAATTTAATGTACAATTGTAATGAAAAATTGTAATGGACTTTTACTGTGAAATTGAAATAAATGATTGGAATTATGTTAGAAATATTCTTGCGGAATATATATTTTTACAGAAATCTCAGTACATCTAGTACAATGTGTTTTATAATATGTGGTGTGTGGAGGTGTGACTGCGCAAGTAGAGGCCTCGATCCAGAATTTTCATCGATCGCCCGATCGATGACGACGAAACCCTTCGAGTCACATCATCTCGCCTTTGTATAGACAAAGCTCCCTTGTCTCGACCAGGAACTTTCGACAGCCTCTCGTGTGACTCTCTTCGGAGTTTGCATGTTTGGCAGTTCGGCGAAAGTGTGCGTAGAAGTCTCGGCTCTCGTTACGTCGCTTTCATTTGAAGTCCTTTTTTATAGTAAAAATTTAAAGTAACTTTTTAATATACTATAGGGTAAAAGTGGTGAATATGGCCCACCTCGATTAACACGTAAATCAATTATATATGGACCGGGCCATATTCCCCTCTTTTACCCTAAGTTAATTTTTCATCACAATTGTCCGTGAAATTCTATATACCAGTTTATATGCATAAATTGTCCACTACCAGTACATTAAATTTTACACGAATTTTCGTTACAGTGTGAAGCATTGTTTCTTCGATTGGAGAAAAAAAAAAAAACAATGGTGATAACGTGTTATCCGTAAGAATCGTCGAAGTTGCGCCAGTAGTCGCACTGTGGATGTGAGTACAGGCTCGTATAGCTCGAATTACAATCGTCTCGAGGCTACCTACCGCATAATCCGCGGGCACGTATATTGGTGCAGCCTACCCGGGGGGTGCTGCGCGCAAGCGGGGTGTATTGCGATCCACACTTGAACTCGAAGAGGCCGCCGAGCTTCGGTTCGTCACGGTGGCCGGGATACTCCCTTCTCTCCCGTAGGAAAGGGCGCAAGGCCACACACCGGAGACACTACTTTACCGCGACAATTATTGCCCCCGAGTTGGCGCAGCCTCCCGCGACGAGGACAATGTAAAGAACACGCGCACAATACGACGGGTATACCGATACTGTGTGCGACCCTTCGACACTACTCTGCCCTGTGAGGGTGCAAACCCGACGCAAGTTCGCAGCTTCGCCACAGTATGTTCCGTACCGAGAGCACGATACCCTGCGTTACGTGCATTCTTCGTACGACGACACTGTATCCGCAAACCTACCAGGCCAGACCCTCCACGCGTCCTGTCAGGGGGCGCGTGCCCTCACAAAGCGCACTTGGAAGATGACTCGAGTGTAGAGTAGGCACGACGGCCTCGTGGCTGGGCCGGGCTGGCTGGCAATCCCGGCGGTAGTTAAGCCTCATTGTTTCGACTCTCAGATGCTGCTTGCGGATGCCTGAGGGCTCCACTTTCGTCGGACGGGAAGGAAGGAAGGGGATGATGATGATGTCGATGAGCTCGATAGAGAGAACGATCCATTTTTTTAATATTCTTACTCGTACGCCTGGCACTTTTATTGCAACATTTTTAATACAATCATGATCCATTAAAATACATTTTAAGGAGTCAAGATATATTTAAAACTGTAATGTAAAATATATTTTAACTCTTTGAGAACCATTTTGGCCCATTTTCATGATCGAATGTTGCGCTTGGCCTGCGAGGTTTGCATAATTTGGTAGAACGTGGCCAACAAATATATTTTAAGGGGTTACGATGTATTATAAAACTTTATAATATAAAACATATTTTAACTCGTCAAGAAACATTTTAGCCTGCTTTCATGATCGAATGTCGAGCTTGGCACGTGAGGATAGCATAATTTGCATGAACTTGGCTAGCAGATCGTGGTAAAGGTTTGAGTAATCTATTCCAAAAGGGAAAAGCATAACGCAGCGCAGGGCGACCGCCTCGTGTGTTTCTGGGTGGGCGTTTACCGGCGTCTCTCGAGATCGAACGTGGGTCGAAGGTGGAACACCCGAACGCGTAAGGTCGAGCGGATAGGTTTCCTAACTGATTCGAAGCATATGCGAGCTACCGCTCTCGATGACTCAAGTACCCCACCGACCGGCATCTGTAGTGCCAGCGCGTGTCGCACAATACACACTCCGGCCTCGAGTATCACTCCGCAAGAGTTCTCCAGTTATATTATCATTGTACTATACTGTGGTACAGGCACGCGGCTGTTACTGCTCCGCTATTGCTGGAACCTCGGCGTACATACAGTTTAAGCCTTGCTGAACGGAGCGTACGACATGGGCGCAGAACCACGCGTATACGAGACGCTCGTTAACGAGTAACTGATGTACCGTACAGACTATAAATAACATTCGTTTAATAAACGACCCCGAAGACGAAGGGGTTACCAGCTCCTTCGATACTTATTTTTTTCTCCTCGATAAGTCTTCGTACGTCCTCGTTTCTCTTTTTAATTTACTGCAATGTCTCTTCGATGTTTTAAGCCAATAAAAATATTGATGTAGTTCAAATTGCTCGACAGTGGAACTTGAGTTGTATTTCACATGTTTTTGATAGTGCCGACTACGTAAAAATTATATTAGTTTCATGTATGATGATGATATCCTGACGCGCGCTTCGAAAAAATTTCACATATCGCTAGTGGTGGTGCTGATACCATGTTGCCTGGTCAAAATTGACCATACGACTTGGTCGTTTTTCCGAGATCCTTCTCTCAGTCTACATATCTTTTTTTAACTCCCTGCATAATCGAGAAACGGCTGGTCATTGTTATTCGCTAATGTTATGCTATCGCAAAACCTGTCGCCCTTCGACTTCGAATGAAATATTTATCAATGTACCACTGGCTCAGATTAGGTCCCACTAAATTGTAATATCTCGACGTCATACATCCAGTTTGCGCTAACGCGTTCTCCATAATGCGGGTCGTCCGGGGGGGGGGGGGGGATGAACCTATACACGTCGGGTATCGCTAACGTTCACGCTAACCAATTTCAGCAATTAGGGAACGATTAGCGCGATACCTCGGCGACGTCACCCGACGGTAGAGAGAGAGAGTGATTTGATCCCGTAACGAATAGCCCGACTCCCGCGGCGTTGGCCTATCTTCGCGCCATAAATCTGAGACACAATATTGCGCTGTCCGGCTAGGTGGGCAAGTAGCATCGCGACCTCGTAATACACGCGTACGTGGTTCACGTTTCAGTACAGATTTAACGTTCGCCGAGGTGTGCGCGCCTCTGTAACAACCGGGCCGCAACGAGTACCGCCGGTACACACCCCCCGAGATTATGCAACCCCGTGTGTCACACTGCTGAGGAATTTATGCTTAGGCCGATATGTATGCTCGCTCTCGCGTTTTGCATACTCTACGCGGTACAGCACGACTGCCTCGTTATATTATAACCTTCGCGCTGGTTCGTATAACAACGTTCCCCCCCTCCTGCCCCCTGCACAACGGCTATAATGAGATTACCCGACGCGATTGCGTTCGTCAAATTTATAACAAGGGCCACTGTGGATAAATAATTAGCGGTTATCCACTCGCGGTTGATTATTCCCTGCGATTTTGTGGATCGCAGATTAGAATTGTTTTGATGAAGGGAAGAGATAATTTACGGTGCAAGGTACGCGGAGGCTGCGAGGGTGGGGAGTCTTAATTGACAATTAATTTAGAGAATTGGACGCGCTCATCATTCGACCAGTTTTTCATGTCCAAAATATGGAAAAAATTACTAAATTTTGTTATTTAAAAAAAAATTTTAAACGGTTTCACTTTCCGATCTTTCATCGTTCGGAGCACCGATTATTTTTCGTATGCTCGTAGAAAAATTGTACTTGATTACTGCACACTTCTATATTTTTTTCGGTCGTGTGGTACAGAACAAGAAAAAAAATTGAGCGCGCATCGATGAAAATTTGGGATCGCGAAGCAACTCTCGCGATTCAAAATGACAACACCCTCGATGGCAAAAAGTACCGAGCACATGCGTGCACGAGGGCGTCGTCACGCTCTCGGAGAGAACGTCGCCGAGCCAATCGTAGCCTCGTGAACGCGATTGCGTGACAGCTTTCCAGCGAGGAACAGTCTTTTTTTTTATTTCCACGCTTTGCAGAACTCTCGGGGCCCCACCTTGAGAGTCCCACCCGGGCATGTTACACAGCTCGCACGCAAGTCTTACTTGTTTGTCCTGCCCGCACGGGAAGGAGGAGTACCAGACCTCGCATTATCCGTGAGCTTCCCCCCTCGACATTGCGAGATCGTCACGCGTGCGAATCCCGTCTGATAATTAATAATGGAGATTTTTTTATTTATAATTAATTTTCTTTCTTATTTTTTTCATTAAAATTCTTTGCGACTCGCCGAATTTTGCATCGAATTATTATCCATATATTGTTGTCCATTACCTCCATATAAGTAAATTTCTTGCAGTCGTCTGATCGCTCGAGTGAAAGTGAAATTAATTAAAATTCTACCGAGATTAACTTCTAACTCCATTATTATTGACGCAATGTGTTCGACGCACGCAATGCCCGATATTGCCTCTTTAATAACAGCTACGAGATATCGATTAGAGCGATTTTCTTTTCTCTCAAAAAATCATTCGATTACATGTACCGAGGCCCGATCTAATTATATTAATTATATCGTGTGTGGCGAACCGAGAATTCCAGAGGGTATCCGGTCCGTCTCTCTCTCCCTCGCGCTCCTCTCTGTTATCCCTCTGTTCTCCGCTGCGCTATCTCGCTCGGTACACTGGTCGTACGTACGTCAGAGATTACACTGGGTTACAGTCGGTACGCGCGTTCTTACGCTGGAGCGGACGATTAATCTGCGGGTATGGCCGAGACTCCCGAAGACAGCCACGATTAATATAACTCTCGGTCGGTTATCTCCGTGTATTGAATATACATGTATTGAATTTTTAATTTTTTTTTATTATTGTATCTGTCGCTGTCGGACGTCCGTTCGGGCCTCGAGGAGATTCACTCCCTCATCGTCTCGGACCTATAAGTATGTGTATCTATATACGGATCGAATATACTTACACGAAAAACCTCCGACTCCCCCGGTTCGCCGGAATCTCTCTCTCCCTCTCGCGTCGTCGAACCGTCATTACGAAATCATTTATAAAACACGCGAGTGGACAGGACGACGGCTCCCTGGCACTGTCAACCCCGGACACCAGGACTAATGGTCGGCCTCGAGCTTGCGTCCACTTCGTCGATCGATCGCTCTGCCTTCGCTCCTTCGTCGTCTCTCCCAGGAACGATAGCCCGCGAATATTTAGTTTCGATATATAATAATGAGGCAACGACGCGGTACACAGAGAGACGGTTTTTAAAACGATTTTTCGATTATTTTTTAACCTTTTTTTTCATGATGTAACGATTTTTTTGGAACGAAATTTTTGGCGCCTGTGGGTCAGTGTAACTTGTCTGTGGATGAAAAAGACATTCATCTTTTGTTGCCGGAGCTTGGATTCCATATGATACATTTGGGTCTTCCGGATGGGAACGATAACAATAAATCCATACACAAAATACACAAAAAAGAAAAAAAATTGCACTTTAATATTCCACTATACTGATGACAGCTTTTCGCTAAAGCGTCAATCTCTCATTATTGCATCCAGGTTTTTCCCGTCGTCTAATTAACATTTTTTGGGTGTTTTGGGTAAATTGATGGTTTAAAAACAAATGTCACTGCCTTTGACTGCAAATAAAAAATAGATAGTGAAAATTAACTTCCACACAAAGAATAATTTCAAGGAGGAAAGATCTACTATCGATTCAAAGATTTCACTACCGGCATATTAGACCGTAACTGCTTGGCAAGCGTCTCGCTTACATTTTTTCAGATTTGTGTCGTACCTACAAAATACACCTTTGAAGGTATGTCACCGCGCATTTGCTTAATCCAACCATTTATTTTTCTCAGTGCAGAGACGTACGTTTCGAGATCGCTCGAAATGTATCGGTCGATAAAAATTATTTTCATCGTTCGACGAATCGTTATACCGATACGAAAACGTGAGAAATATTCCTGCGTAGCGCAAGATCATAAATGCACCTGGTCCCAGATATCTTATACTTCGCACGGGGAGAACGAACTCTCGTATCGGCAGTTCAGCATTTACCGGTGATATTACGCAAATACGATAAATAACAAGCGCCGTTACATTAACGTTTCGCAAATCGATATCTCCTTTCGTCGAGCCATTAGCCGCTAGACCAAAACGCAGGATATAAAACGTAATATGTAATATCCGCGTACCTATAACAGCCAAGGGGCGAGAGTGAGCGAGCAACGACCATGGGCTTAGCGATTTCGCGAGTCTGCCAATATTTTCCGTGTCAGCGAGAGAACTGAGTCAGGGTTCGTTGGCACGTACGATCTCATTATCGACGTATCCGTACAGCTTGTAATACATCTATAGAAAGACTTCCGCGTCGGCCTGTCAGCGAATATCGACGAGAAAGCTCACCCTGTGATTCGAAAAGAAATTCCATTCTCGCACGTAAAAAACAATTGCTTGCGGGTCGCCAAAAAACCAAACAAAAAAATTGTTAATTCAATTCTATTTGAAATTCTTACAATCCCATATGATACTTAAACAACGACGGCAAGACTGTCGAGATGACATGTTAACGTTTCAATCCCGTATGGAATTGTAAGAGTTAGAAGTATAATTAAAATAACAGCATAGTTCGTTGGCAGCTCGCAAGCAAATTGTACTTGAGTCATTGATATTTTTTTCGGTGCGACGCTCACCCTGTGATTCGAAAACAAATTCCATTCTCGCACTTAAAAAAAATTCGCTTGTGGGTTGCCAAAAAATAAAAAAATTGTTAGTTCAATTCCATTTCCAATTCTTACAATTCCATATGATATTGAAACAATGACGACAAAACTGCCGAGATGATACGTCATCGTTTCAATCCCATATAAAATTGTAAGAGTTAGAAGTATAATTAACATAAGAACATATTTCTTTGGCAGCTCGCAAGCGAATTGTACTTGAGTCATTGATATTTTTTTTTCAGTGCGCTGCTAATTACGCTCTCGATCGAAAACAGCTCGCCTCACCCTTTGCTTTACGCCCGCCCCATTTATGAAAATGCATGAAGAGGATCGAGAGAAAATTTAAAAAATATCCTCAAGAAACAAGCACAACGACGAGGTATCAACAGACGAATGCGGCCACCAAAGTAGAGTTTAAGATCTTCGTCATTATTCCGCACTGCCGCGTACAAACCGGCCCCGCGCGACTATATTACCGCGGCACTACTTTCTGTTCTGCAGTAACACAGTAACTTCGGTTTACACGCGTACAATACTCACACCCATCTTCATGGCATAGACTTATCGCCCGGCTCATCGTCGGAAATTCTCACCCGCCTGCATTCAGGAATATGCGGCTTTGAACGTAGAAGAAAAAGAAAAATGATTACGCGTATAGATATACTCAGTTCTATGTATATAGATAAACCAGTAGCAGAGAAGAGGACGGAACGAGATGGATTTATTATTGTATGTTAATCACTCCGATGTAAATGTGTCTCGAGGCAAAAAAAAAACATACCGATTGTAGCACGAACGTTTCGATGATTTATGAAAATAGTTTTGCATCGATTAAAAAAAGCAAATGTTCCCAGGCGTGTGAGACTTCGAACCGAAGAATTTCAATAGTAAAAAAAATAAATGTGGCATTACGTATGTATTCCACCTTATCTGGTTCTTCGTGCTGGAATGCGACAGAACGATGAACTGTGCTGGTAATGAGCTCATGAGCAGTGAAGTAATTAAATTAAGCAAGTACAAGCCTCTTTGTCGCGGCTGTAATGTCGCCGTAATTCGTCTTCCTCTGTATTTTCCCCTTGCTTCAATTTCGCGCACGAGATGAACTGGTCTTATTTTTTATATATTTTTTTTACAGTGACGAGATTGGGAGAAACGCCTGTAGGTAGCTCGCAGGAGAGGACTCGGAACGAGGGATCAGTCGTTAGTCATGGACTCATGGATGTTACCGATAGGATCGAGAGGATCGATCCTTCTGTCTCCCGCTCATTCGGCTCGCTTGTTTATACATTCAGTTTAGATATCATATGCATGAGTACATAATATAGTGCACGCTGGATATAGAGCTCCTCACGACTGCGTCGAGCGTTGAAAGTCAGAAGGGCCGATTCCGAATCGTTCGACGAGACGTTCAGGTCCTTCTGACTTTTATGATCCTATACATTGGTGCTCGTTTGAAATAATAGCTTCTTTCGTGTGGTCGATGGGTGTCGCATGATTGAATACTTCTTCTGTCGCTCCAACGGAAGATCGTCAATCGATCGCGATCGATGATTTACTTCGCTCCCGCTGCCACTGCTGGAGGCGCGGTGGCAGAAGCAACGTCAGGGAACTCCGGCGAGTCGAGAGCACGTTGAGAGGATGTATGCCAATGGTAGGGGTTATATCTCTTCAAGATATAACATCAACGATGGTAGTTCCGTAATGACAAGGGCCAACAATCTCGCTGGATCTTTGGGACTTTCGTTTTAAAATATTTCGGGTTGAGATTATTTTTTTCTTCATAGATACGTATTTATAAATATACATAGTACAATGTAATATTTTTCATATCGTCAGGGAGGCAGCAGCAGACAGGATACTGCGCTAGAATTGGGGAAAAACTTTAGACGTAATCTTAGAAACTTTATCCGTCATTTCTACGTCAAGTGTTGATTCTAATTTTTTATTTGTACTTCTATCGAATATCAAGTCAAATTTTAAAGACTATTTATATGTATAAAAGGGCATGATTAATAAATAAATAAATATATATTTTATTTTATTTGACAATATTTCGCTGGACCAGACAGACAGTCGCCTACAATGTTCATAGGTAAAAAGCATTGGCCTTGTAGGCTGAAGTTATTTTTGGTTCCAATCTAATCACTAATGACGAATCCGGCGAATAATATTATCGCGCATTAAAAAGATTGCAGCGCGCGTATCGCCGATCGACGATCTAATCGCAATCTTTCGCGGACGAAGTCTCGGTAATTCGTTTCCAATGATATTTGAATATGGCTGAAGTTTCTTTTATCTCTGCATTGTTCGATCAATGAAAATGATGAGCGATCGATCATGCATGCAAAGATAGATCTTTTTTTTACATCGAAAGTTAAACAACACTGCGAAGTTGTCGGAATCATGAATAACATTAATCTGGCATTAATCGACGATCTTCTATCATGAATGCAGATGATTCTGCGTCAAGTTTCGAGCGCCATTGAAAGAGACGGTAACGCGCTTTGGGAGGAAGGGACCGTGTCCTCGACTCGTGCGACCAGGTTACGTGCCTTGTATGGGAAATTACATAATCCGACCATTAGGGTGACTTTGCCGACTCGCCGACGGGCAAACGGGAATGCGCGGCGTTAGGTCGGAACGAGCCGGGTCTCGTGGTACTCGATGGGGGAGTTTGCACGGTTATGGGCGGTTTGTGTGCGCGTTCATCGGGACACCCCGTGTGCCGTCATAAAGCATCGATACATCAAGCTTTGCATGCCTGATATGGGAAACCTTCGAGCAGCAATCGCAATCCTCACCCCGCCTCCCCCCTCCCTCTTCCCACCAAATACCACAGTGTTTCAGCCCTTAAGTAGGAGAATTATGAAGAAAGACGCTAGAGAATCGGCAACGTGGACGCAACCCTTCGATCGCTTGTGGGAAAACGTCGAGACCAAGTTAAACGACAGAATATCGTTCGAGCCCTTGATGTATGGCATACATGTTATTTATTAACCCTTTGGAGCGTACATTTTTTATTGCATATTCGCTTGAAATTTGGTATCCACCATTTTCAATTTCTGAATTTTTAGTTCAAAATTTAATTCAGCCATCCAAAATACCCCTAAGTATGAAGATTCAAATACGTCGAATTGGTTATTAATGCATTTTTTTTATTCAAAGAGGTGTATCACCTTTTTATCACCGTGCTTCAAAGAATTATCCCTTGCGTCTATCAGTTGAGAGTCTCGGAACAGAAGTTTAGCACCCCTGGAAAAAAATAATAACAAATACAAAAATGGATAAAAAAAAAGTTTTTGTTACCGACTGAGCGGCAGTCGAGGTTTCTCAACGGCTTAAAGTGTGGTTTCTTTGATCCCACAGAATTTTTTTTTTTCATTAAACGCATCCATATCGTTTTCGTGGTCAAAACAAGGGGGTTTGTTCTCCGCACAAAGTTGATCTTGAACAAATAAATCATAGACACTCCGTCGATGGTCAAACAAAGCAAGCAAATACTTGAGTTCTCGAGGACGCGTAAATACCGAGCGAATCCAGTAGCAAATTTTCGTGGATCCTACAGCAACAAATGAAACACAGGAAGCCTTTGCCTGAACAAATAATCGAGGAGCTTCGAACGTCGGGGACCGCTCGATTTCCCGAGTTATATGGCCGGTTGACGCCGCCGACTTGTCAGCGGATTTAGTTTGGGGTTGCTACTGGTGATCGGCCGGAATCTCTCGCTACAGCCAAACTGGTGCGTGCGCTTGTTCAGGGGTGCGAACGGCACGTGCCCCCCTCCCTCTATCGTTCTCTCACTCTCGTATACACCCGTCTCTCACTTCTGTGCGTTACAATACCTCGCTACCTAATACCATACTGCAGTGCATCAGGATTCCCTCTCTCATCGTGGCCATCACTCGGGCGGGCGTTGAATCGAAACTAACACCGTTAATCCCGCTTCTCGTTCTTGCCACAAAAAAGCGATACGTTTCTCTCCACTTCCGAATAAAAAATCGAGGGGGAAAAAAAGAGAACTCAAGCATCGAACTTTAAGAAACGAAGTCGAAAAATGTTTCGTGTTTTTAAATTATTTTTCGATAAAGGAGCATGTATATATTTTTGTGAACTTTTGTACCGATTAATTTCGATATGCGGTACGTTCGATTAAAAAATATGTGAGAAAACGAAAAGACTGGGGCACGAAACATCGAGGGACCGAATCGAAACATACTCAAGTGTACGTTCGGAAAAGCATTCTAAATTAAGTAAATGAAAGCTGTCCCGACTAATGTGTAATTAATCTTAATAGACAGTCCACGAAGAGGTGTTTCCTGCATCGGGGACGACGGAAATTTCGCAAACAGGAGGATATAGAATGTGAAATTTTAACGAGGTTCTCTTTTCTGAAACCATTACCATACAGTGACGGAGTGAACGCTCTGCACTGATAAAAAAGTACAGTTGAATCAACTAAGATTCGGGCAGGGACGTTGAAATAAACATTTAGATGGTCGAACAGAATATTTTAATGACTCAAAAATATTTTGGTGAAATCACCCAACAAATTGTTGAAGGAACGAATTTTTTAGCTTTACCAACAAAATATTTAGTTGAACGTCCCTGCCCGAATCTTAGTTGATTCAACCGTATTTTTTATGTGTAAAACAAACAAATAGGGGATGCGAAAAAGCGCGGCTCCCGCTGACGATGCGGAGGTTTCGGACCCGGAGGGATCTCGCCGACTGACGGTGAGAAAAATGGAAGATGAGAGATGTGTGCGAATGAATACAACGCCTCGTTGCCGGTTCGAAAAACCGCGAGAGAGCCTCGTTCGGCGCGTGTGCGGATCTAGCACCTCGATGCTCGCTAGAGCGACGATTTATAGTGTACGCGCCGAAGAAGCAGTCCGCCCTCCCTCGCGGTATCTTCATCTTGGACTGCGGGCAGAGGACGTGCACGCCCCGGTCCCGACGGAAAAGGTGCGAGAGCGAAAGAAGCATTAAAAAAAAAATCTAAAGAGTAGAGAGCCGTGCCGAGGATATCTCTCGGCTCTCTTCGTTCGGGGCCCTCTCAGTCCTAGCCACTAATTAATAAAGGCGAGAGGCCTCGCCGCTGAGCGTTCTCGCCTTCGGACAAATATCCTGAAAGGGGTAGCTCGCTCGAAGCAGCTAGAACTAAGAAATTTAATTTTTTTATATAATTTATTTTGACGAATTTCTCCTTTTATGTACCTGTTTACATAAAATCCTACTTTAGAGCTCCGACTGGTAAATTAAATAAAAAACCATGAAAATAAAAAATTTAGTTGAAAAATTAATCTCAGGTCTTTCGACCGCTCCGGCGAGAGATTGAGATTTAATTTATGAAAATTTGTGTAAAACGTATCGCGAAACTGTTTACCCCCGATAAAACGGCGAACGCCGCGGGGCTAATAATACCGACGGAAAGTTATCGGTGGAAAATCAAAGATTCGACTGGTATACGCGAGCGGTTATAATATACGCCCGGCAAATGTCGACGATTCGCAGTGAATTCTGGTCTCACTGTTCAACATTCATGAGCTACACAATAATGATCCCTCGGCCGGTGTCGCGATGGTGGGCGTTGGATACCGTACAGCATAAATGTTGCCCGACCGCGACAATATCAGAGAGCCGACATTAATCGTCGATTTAATCGGGTATGACCTACTTTCCGCATGAATATAACGCCGGCCCGAGTCGACTTATCGGTTTGCCGGCAGCACTCTACCGGTGTGTTGTACATAACGTTGCTGCTCCTGCCGCTCGGCTGACGTTTTACTGTATTTCCGTGTTGTGTGCATTTTTATATTCAAAGCTCGGCGTGAATAGCGAGTCTAGACAGAAGCCAGCAATAATGAGACACCTGCTTCCATCAATGCTGCACGGAGATAACAACCGTGATTTCTTAATAATCTGTAGACCGAGCGAGCCAAGAAGGACATTTTATCGACATTAAATACGCCGTAATATGGAAGACCACCAATGTCGTATATGAGATTTGTCATTCTAAAAAATTATGGCTCATATTCGCACGAGAGATAGTGAGAACTGTTTGTTATTTATTTATTTATTTATTTAGTTATTTAATTTTTTTGTTTGTTTATTTATTTAATAATACACGAGCGAAGCCCATATCGTCGGCGGTAGGTAAAACCTATCCGCCTGAAAATTAAAAAACTGAAGCGCAATTAATAAAAGAAAAGGAAACAATAGAGATCATAATTGCTCCAAATAACTTGACTAAAATAAAGCAAAAATAACGGCATCTACAGATCCAAAAACACAAGACGATATAAATCGAGTGAGTCCATTGTGGTGCGGCGAAGAAAACAGCGATTACAGAAACCAAATCGTAAAATGTACTTTTGAGCACAATTGAGCCCGTAAATTGAGAGTCACAATCAGAGGACGCGGACTCTTCCACCTAACAGCCAACCTAATTCTGACACAGCGCAGAGCGGTTGAAACTGTGAGAGGCTTCAGTATCGAAGAAATTAGGTGATGACCATTATCAGGTGCCTCTCGTGTTCATTATTATAAGAATTATAAAGTTCTACCCCTTTCAGGCGCATACACGCAAAAAACCCGTTCCATACACGCAAAAAATAAAAAATGACGAATTACTTTGGTAGTAATCTTGGAACTTTTTTTTCTTTTTATCTCAAACAGACGAATGTACCGTCGTAGGTATGCAAATTTAGAAATGTTTTTTATTGGATTGTAGGTTCGATACTTTTAATGTTTCGTATATGTGACCATTTTTGCAAAACAAAAAAAAAATCGAGTCGCTCGAGAAAATGTTCGATTAGTATCCATCGATCGTATATGCATTAGCCGGTGGATGGAACTCGGAGAACACGTATAACTAGTGGCCCTCAATATCGCAGTCTGATACACATAATCTTGTTGGTTATAAATCAACGGGGGTAAACCATCCCTGACTAAATCGACTTTGTATAACCCAAAGTGCGGAGCTTCGGCGAGGGTTGGAAAGCGGGGGTTGGAACGGACTGGGGAGGGGTTGGTCGGTGGTTACCGGTGTGAAATGTTCCCATGGGGGGTCCTGCGGGGTTTCCATGTCGGAGACGCCAGTTTCACCACCGCCTCGGGTTCGACGCCTGTGCCGTACATACACACACTACTTACGCACCATCCATTCTCCTGGGGTGTTACCGTACTGCGTGTCTCGTGCCGTTGCCTACCCCTTATGTAGAGCATGCTCTAACGGGACAATATGTTACCCGTCTTCCGGTTACGGGAGCCGGACGAACGAACAACGCGCACACTTATTATCTCGTTAGCGTGTACTATATCGATTACGCGCGGCTCACATCACACGGCCATATGGGCAATGAATATATTCGGTTACAAAAAATATGAAAACTTAATATTATAAACGGGTTTAGAATTTACTTTTTTAGACTAAAAAAAATTATAAGTCGCAGCAAGTAATACTTAGTCGAAACAATTAATTTATGTTAAATCTAGTATATATATATTTTGCACGAAAGCGCTTTTAGTTCGCAAAATTTATAATTTGTCTCTGTGTATAGGAATATTATTTATCCTCTTACATTGTCGACTAGCGAAAGGAACACATGTAGAGGTTTGTAAATTGCAATTTTTTTTTTAGGTAATCATTAAGTACACTCGATGCGTTCTTTTCGAGGATGTGTGTAATGCGAATGGAAGGGATGAATGTGGGACCCTTGCCGTATGTAAATCTCTCCGGGCATGAAGAAGCAGCGTCTAATCACAGTGCGAGCGAGGGCGATCGTAAATCTCGGAATGCGCCCAGTGTGTCATTCCCCGAATCGCAACTCACCCGGTAATAACATATCCTAGCGAAGCACCCGCTTCTCGACGCTGTTATTTGGGTGCATTTTTGCCCTCCGGTTGTGCCGATCACACTTCTCTTCCTCTTCCTCTCGCTACGTTCATGCTTCCACTTCTGCACAGAACTCATTAATCGCGAAAGACTCCCGTCTGATTGCACTGTCGGAGTAAAAAAAAAAACATATAGCGAGAGCACAAATATAAATTATCGCGCGAGTTGCTGCTCTCGTTCTTATTTTTTTAACTTAATATTTTTTTGATCTTATAACAAATATAAACGGAATGGACACGAACGATTTTTAAATGCCCGGATTCTCAGACCTTGGAGATCATCGTCTTCTGTTTTACTAGCAGATGTGACAACGGGTTGTAAACCTTTAACGGACAATAAGAAATGAACTTAATGCACTGACACTAAATTGCAATTTTTCGGAATTTATAGTACATTTTTATTATTATGCGGATCAGAGCTGGGCATTACTTGAAATACCGGGTCAAAAAGTACTTGACTTCAAGTACGTATATGAGGTACACAACTACTTTTTAATAGTTCAAGTATCAAATACAAGTACTTTTGAGTACACGAAGAGTAGCGTGACATCCTGTTTCTATAGTAATAGATGATTAGCCGCCCAAACTTTTCAATAAGTATAAGTAGTAGTAAATGAGACTTATTGCCAATGTTAATATTTACAGTTGTCTTCTTATACAACATTTTTTACCTAATGCTAATCTTACACCTTGGCAAAGGGCCATCGACCCGGGTCCTTCAGCTCAAAGTAAATATAATTTTAACGACAATGAATTTTTTTAAATGTGTTTTAAAAAATTCCATTAAAAAAACGTCAATTCTTCCCGCTTTGCATTTTTTATTCTTAAAAAGTACCTCCAATCCTTTGTACTTTATAATCTAAGTATATTTTGGTACTTTGCCCAGTTCCGATGCGGATACATTCCGCCCGATTACTATGTGGATATTTTATTTAGCAAAATCCCTGCATAATTGTGAGTAAATAAATATTTTTCCTCCCTCGATTATCACATAGTGAAAAGAATATCTCCGCACCCCCGAAAGGGTTTAAACGAGGCGTCAAAATTCTCGTACATATCGCCACAGCCTGATTTGTTTAGCGTCGACTTAAATGCGGCCGATTGTGGATGAGTCCGAGTTCTCCCCCTCGCACGATACGAAGTGTCGAAGTCCTGTGGACTTCGGTCCCTCCCCAATGACAGTAGGGGCGCGCGAGGGTTCAAAAGCGGATGCAGCGAATCTAGCTCGAGGGGATGTGTAACGTGTCGTCGGCGTTGTGCCCGATATACATGCATATACCCACAGTATACGTGGCAGTATCGTTGACGGGCACGGAGTCACCCTCGAGTGGCGGGATTAAAGATTAAATAACCAGAGACCCTCCCACGAGGAGCAGCGAAAGCGACGAGACGAGAAGAGGCGGCTGGAGTCAACCGACTTTACTTCACGGCTGACCGAGCGATCCATGGATTTTCCAAGCTCCCAGCACGGAGCCACACAAGTGCCCCCGATCGGGGCAGGAACGATGGGCGGGGGTGCGATGATCCGGCGAATATTGTAATCACCCTGGGAACGCTAATTCCCTCGACGTTAAAGACTGCCACACTTTTTTTTACGGGAAGAAAAAACTGTTTATAATCCCATATAATTTGCGGAATCGCATATGATTTCCGATAAAATGGAAATTACACAATTTCTCCAAGTATACGCGGATGTCGAACACGTATTTAGTCAGGAGGAATAATTTAAGGTTAAAAGAAAAAAAAAATAAGCGCGGAAGCCTCTCTCACCCTGCGGTCAATTTTTCTCCGCGATGACGGAGATCGCTTATCGATGGGATCGAAGGTGTATACTTGTCGCGGGAGTATCCGGCAATTAAGGCGGTTAACGGGTAAAGCGGCACGTGAACGACGTATATTTAATCGGAGGGAAGCGAAGACCAAGTCGCGCCCGACGGAGTGATATGCACACGGTAGCGCGGTATAAAAGCGATGATCGCCGAGGAGTAGGTGCCGGCGTTGCCATCGAAAATTTATAATTGGCCGGTGGCTTATAATCTCTTCATAATAATCGGCCGTGTCCTCGCGGTCCGCACGACTTCGAGGCATCTGTTTCCTGTGCGACGGGCCGAGGAGAAACCGCAGAGGTGGATTGGCCGTCTCTCGCACTCTCTCTCTCGCTTGCCGCGTTTCATTTCTACGCATGTGTATAGAGACTTTACTTTAGGTATATTCGCACGGGAGGTGCGTAACGATAGGCAGTAATATGCATATGCGGATAGTATCGCTATATACGCTGTATAGAAGAGCCGAGCTGGAAGTAACACAAGCAGAATGCAGACCTGCACGAAACGTCCGACGAGCATAATGTAATCCATTAAACTCGAGCGCGGACTTCTCTCGTGGAGAACGAGAGAGAGAGAAAGAGAGATCGCGAGAGCTCTCGGTTACACCCAACGAGGAACGCCTGGTCTTCGCGCGCCCGGGTTTTATCTGCATTCGAGATGCGGCACTCCAAGCTCGTCTCTCGTATATACTTTGACTCTCTGCCTCTCGCTAACCGAACTACCCGCGAGGATCACCTGCTGCCGCCGTGCAGGGTTCGCCTGTGTGTGCCCGTGTAACGATTCGGAGCCAAGAAGGACGAGACGACCGGCGATAAAGTGACGTCGGGAGACGGAGTGCCTCTCGATTTATAAATTAAATTCAATGATAGCCTGACGGTTGAAAAAAAAAAACGTCGAGAGGTTCAACAGCTTTTGTTGGGAGCATTGGTGGACTCGAGTTTAAGTTGACGACACCATTTCTGATCGTTTTGATGATTTTTTTTGTTTCTTTGAAAATGTGGATCAAGGTTACATTTTTTCTTAGGTTAAGAAAATACAAAATTTCGTTGTACCGGAAATACGTAACTTCCCGTTTGCAAATCTCACTTTTCGACCGGAAGTGACGTTATACCAAAAATACGTAGCTCCCTGCTTGAAAATATAATTTTTCGACCGGAAGTGACTTAAAAATAGCATTTCGCGACCGGAAGTTGAGGTCGTACCGGAAATACGTAACTTCCTGTTTAAAACTATAAATTTTCAACCGGAAGTGACGTCGCGTCTGGCTTTAAAATCTAATTTTTCGACCGGAAGTGACGTCTTACCGAGAATACAAAGTCTATCGCACTCAAACAATATATGTTTCTGTGGTGTAAAATTTAATTAAAAAATAATTGAAAACCAATGCAACTTATTTTACGCCCATTCGTCGGTGAGTGTCTGTGGGTATTTGAGTCGAGTCAAAAGTCACGCGCGCTGTCAAGAGGGGAGGGATGAAATTGTTCGTATGGCAAAGTAGCCAGAGAGTATCGTACGTCGTAATCATCATGGGAACTGTTGGGGGAGGTTCTACAGCTACCGACCGTTAATAATGTAAGGGGATTAGAGCAAACGAAATTCCGTAAATCCCGTTTGATCCGCTGACATAAAACAAACACTCCCACCACGACTGTGCTTATAGCATACGGGGAAAATATAGGCGTGGTAGAGGAGAAGAGGGCGCACGCCGGTTTACCGTGGGTACTGGGATTCTCGACTGGCTCCATACGCCCGAGCCCAAATGGATTATCTCGGATTCTACTTCTCTGCGACACAAAACAAATCGAATTGCTTCGGCCGTATCACCTACCTGCGATACTTTCATCCGAAGTATTTACCATAATGTCCACCAAAATAATACACCGCACCGATAAAAAGGTTTGGTAATATCAACTAAACTGCGGTTGCGGGTGGCGAAGGAAAATGTTTGGTCGATTGAACAAAATGTTTTTTACAATCAATAACAGAACAGTCAATTCAACTAAATATTCGGTCACACGACTAAACATTCGTTCAATCAACTAAATATTTCTTTCAATCGATCCAGATATTTCCTTCGCCACCCGCAACCGCATCTTAGTTGATTACCAAACATTTTTATCAGTGCGTGTTATGCAAAGTGATCATAATTGAGGACGAATATTATGATCGTTGATATTTATGAATAACCAATATAAAATCAAAATCTGCCACAAAAAATTTGAAAATTATAAACATTTACGTAGATTCTCCTCATAATTTAATCTATATGTATAAAAAGCTTCTTCCGTGATAAAGCACTTTCTGTCCTTTTTGGTTCAATGCCACACGAAAAATGTTTGCTCGGGATATTCGGTACTTGTTTTTTTTTTTAACGCAACAAAGTGAGCAATTCAAGTCGAGGGTCGTCGGAGGGCCTCGTGTAATTAGATCCAAATGCGAGGACCTCGGCCACTTCGTGATTCAACGATCATTTTATATTGCGTAACAATTATTTCGCGCTCGCAGCTCCTCCAGAATGTTTTTTTTCCTTTTCATTTCATTCATTTGATTCATTTCTCCCTATTCATAGAATATAATGTATTCCGCCCTCCGGGTACGCGGCGTTCGAGGACAAAGCAAGAGCGTATGCGCGCGCGGGCTCGTCGAAGAGTACGCGACGTTTAATGCGTGCTCACACGCGCCCAGTGAAATTTATTCACGGAACAGTAGTACCTACCTAGCAACTCGACGAGAGGGTCCCTCGAGTTCCCGGCGTACACGGGGATGAAAGTATATACAACCGAAGCGCTCCGGAACTCGAAGTGGCCAGCCAAATATTCGCGGGCACGAATGCTCTGCGGCGATCGATTCTTTCTTGAATTCTATTCACAAGCCTTCATGTGCATTTACAACGTTCAAT
This sequence comes from Ichneumon xanthorius, assembly GCA_917499995.1. Taxonomy (NCBI): domain Eukaryota; kingdom Metazoa; phylum Arthropoda; class Insecta; order Hymenoptera; family Ichneumonidae; genus Ichneumon; species Ichneumon xanthorius. The sequence goes on along the minus strand of OU824205.1, from coordinate 8,022,684 downwards.
CGTCGAACGTTTGTTTGCCATTTTGAGCGAGGGGGTTCACCGTACTATAGCCAAGTCCAAGAGCACTTCGGAACATTGCTCGTGCTCTTCGAGAGGCGCAAATTAAGGTGAACGGCGCGAATGCTGACTACTTGAGTGATGGAAAGCTGTCGCGTTACTGGACACAGGACAAGTCGTAAAATTACCGATTTGACCGAGTCGATGGTAACTCTGGGCGAGACCTGGTGGAGTGTCGGGCCAGTACTGGCCGAATGAACGGATGAATGAATAAATGAATGAATGGCGACTGGACAAATGAAATCTCAGCCTCAATTATTAATCACTCAACAAATTACCAAAAAATAAGTGACTGTCATTTTACTGCGAGCCCGTCATTTAATTACTCGGTGGACGCTCGTTACTCGATTTTGACGTCGCACCCATTGAAAATTAAGTCGTTCGTGAAAGTTGAATTTTCACCTATCGAAATAATTCTGGTATCGAACGAGTCGATGTACGTTGTTCATGGATAAATGGCGACGTGTTCACATAATAGAAATAAACGAACGTTCCATAGATTCATGTTACTGGGATACGAGCATAACAACTAAACATCAAAGGCATTCTGTCCGATGCAAGTACAGTGAAATCAGAAGGCGCAGCGGAGAAGCCTCTCGTTATCTGGTTAATGGAGTGAGAATCGCAAGCTCTCTCGTTTGTGGATGGGAGCACCGCAAGCCGATGTTCACTTCCCATGTCCATGCGAAACAATAAGAAGCGGCTTCGCGCCGTCATCGCTCGTCGCCTCGGCCCCGTCGCTCCATTTATCCCTCGACCGACAGAACGTGTTATAGACACTGCTGCTTGTTGCCTTTGCAGAGGGTAGATATATGTACTATATATATATGTATATATATATATATGTCGCATGGGCCGTCCATACGATGCGATATGGATGAACATACAAGCGCAACCCTCCGATATACCGACCGCAACAGTCACGCACGGAACGTCTGTAGCACGCGCGTGTTACCTTATTATACTTTACTAAATATGTTACTATATAATAATGTACCACTGTCACTTGGATTCCCTCCATTAGCCGGTTGCCTATCGAAGCGTGATTAAAGACTTCGCTCGAAATCCAACTAACGCGGGACAAACACGTTTGCGACATTGTATGTACCAAGCAGAACACCGATCGTCGGTCAACGTTAATCGATTATGAATAAAACTGTTGTCAATGACATTTTTGACATTTTTTTTCTCGATTTTTTTGATAAAAATTGAAGAAGATATTTGTTTACAATAGTTGTCACGCTAAAGTAGCAAATACATAACGCTGACGGCTACAGCCAGTTAAAAATCTTTCCTCGATTTGTGCCCAAGTACAAATAGATTATTCGCCGAATTACAGAAATATAAGTTACAATGGAAAATTACCAGATTTGCAGGAGACGTGGTTTGGTTCTCGCCTCGACATCCGGAAACCGGAAAAAAGATTACGGAGTACAATCGTGCAAGCGTACGCGTACAAATGTTCCAACAAATCGATGCCGGTCTAATAAATAAGTAACCCGAGTCCGGGGCGCCGTGCAACCCTTTCGCAGTTTAAAGTTTGAAAAGCGGGAGAGGGCGGCGCATGGGGGTTCCCCGTGTGAAAATGACCCTCTCGCACGACATACGATTTATGCGGTGACTCTGATTTCGTCGTGTAAACTGCTCACGCCCGTTCGCTCCGAGGCGTTGAAGCCTTGAGAGAGTTTCTGGCAATTTTCTCGCGACCGACGCGAAACGGCTCCATAATATGCCCTTTCCCCGATCGTGGTAACCGCAGTCGGTGAGTTCACTGCAACGCCGAATAATGAGTGGCCCTCATAAAAAATAAAATAAAAAAAGTTTCCTCTCGGACAATCGTTCGCGTGTCGGAACTTCGCGCGTGTAACACGACTCAGTTGTCGAAGGCCGTGGATCGGGTGTGTCTGTGTTGATGCATACAGTTTATGCACTCGGTATGCGCGTTACGAGGAACCAGTCTCTGACGAGATCCTCAATGACAGGGAGGCGTGCACCACGTCCGGCCCCTCTTTACCATTTCAATGGTGCCAATCGCCGGTGACAGCGGCAAACTCTAACGTCATATATACCCGATACCCATGAGACTCTTCTCATGCCCTGCGCCACAATGATCGTGTCTCTTCTTTTTTTATTATTATTCTGTCCGCACAATGGTGCGGACCAGAAGAACTTCGCGACACGAATAATATCGATATTTTATTATTTTTAATATATACTCTACTGCAAAGACTACATTTTCGGTTTTTTACCTTTTCTTATAATCGCAGAAATATTACGGAAAATATATGTAATTTACGGATCCAGCGAAGTGCATTTTTTGGGACGTAGAAAGTTTCAAATACAATTGGTGTGCATTCTTTGGAAACAAGTTTGTATTGAATATATGGGAAAACAAAAAAAATGTATGTTCGATATAGTCGCGATGTTCAATGAAAAAGCTAGGTCATCGCCCCATTCACAAATGCGATTTGCAAATCTATGAAAATAATTTCCCCGTACTAGCCCATCGTTGCCCTTTCCCGTTTACGTCCCGTTATGTTCGTTTACGATCGCCCGACCGTCACGCACTTTATTAGATTATTTTTTTTCACACGATTTCGAAACTCAGTCCAGCGTGATTTTTGAGTGAAATAAAATCGAGAGAAGGAGGCCGGATACAGGGTCATACGTTTTCCCACTCCGCCCACTTGGACTCGTTTTAAACTGCGTCACCCCTTTTTCAGGACGCTGTTCGCCAAGGGATAATTCGAAATTTACACATCCATCATCCCCCGAACTTCGCTCCCCCATCCCTTGTTTTCTCGAATACAGTTGCGCGAGTTCGCCTCTTCCAGCCATCCATACCTTGGCCCTTCGCCTACGGCACGCGCCGTAATAATGCGACCTCGCCCAACAGCCCCAACACGACGGCTCTACGTACTTTACATTTAACTACCCCTTTAAAATGTTGAGTCCCGGCTCTCTTTTACGAGCAGTCTTAAAAGTTAAAGGCTCCCGAGACTCGCTCGCTTCCCGTGAAGTAAGTACGACCTCGCTGATAGGTACAACGTTACTGGTGAACAGACAGTGCATATACCTACAGGTAACATCGACTGTGTAGGGGAGACCGGGGCAAAATGGCACAGCGGGGCAAAACGGGCTAGCGAGGGCAAAACTCAATTTTCCAACGATCTTTGGATGCCCCACTTTGTCCCAACGATACATCCGGATTTTCAAACCCGTTTTGCCCCACGTACCACCATCGCCACCATCGCCACGATCCAAAAGTTATTGGAGAATTGAGTTTTGTCTCATTATCCCGTTTTGCCCCGGTGTGCAATTATGCCCCACGCTCCCCTACCGGCTGCGGAGTACCGCGCGAATACTTCCGATCTCGTCGATGTTTGCTCCAACGGTGAATGGTCGCTAACAGCGCAGTTGAAATGGTACTGTTTGAACATCGAAATTACTATAAGTGCCGATCAAGTCCGCTGATAGAAAACACTCATCGACGGAAGTCAAATATGCACAGTAAAAAAATATACATTTGACAAATATTTCTTGTCCAGAAAGGTGCACATTTATTTTCTTGCTCATTACTTTTAAGCCTAGAACGGTAGACTGGGGTAACTCGTTACCCCAGCTTTATCTTTAATCCCTATTTTCGGTGGTAAATTGGTAAGCAAGGGCGCTATAAGGTGTAAGGTAGGATAGATTAACTCCCCAGAGACCCGTCAGAGTGAAGGGCCGAGTCCATTGATCGCTGACCGGCGAATCGAAAGCTTCTAAAGTCCGCCTGGGGTCTTGGAAAAATACTTCATTTAACAATTTAAAGCATGTTTATTACTTAGCAATGTTAAATATAACAAAAATTTAAAAAATAAATTTTTTTGCGATCTTTTGTGATTTTTGAAAATAATCATCTTTTTCTTGTTATGTTTCCGTAAAAAATTATTTAAAGAATCTAAATAACATTCCCGATTTATAAATTACAGACAATGGTGAAACGGTAGAGCCTTAGAAGCAGTGACGATGTACTGAAGGGTATAACAGCTAAAGCGAAAACACTACTAATTGATACGGTGTCGGACAATGAAAAGGTAATGAAAAAGATGATTGATCATTTATTGCAATAATACAAGTGTATCGCATCGTTCATGAAAAAAATTGTAATAAAAAACGATTTTTTTTATTTATACTATCTATTCTTAATTTTTTACATTTTTCAGCAGTTGTTATGGCTTCGAAAGTACTTTTCACTAATTGAAGTTGAGCGAATCGAAAAAAATGTACATGAATCTCTTCCTTATTGTCTAAGGAAGCGATCGGTGCGTATCAGAAGTCCTCGAGTGATTAGAAAAAAATGGGAGACTAAAACAGTCTTGGGGTAATGAGTTACCCCAAGGTATCGTTAACGGAAACGCCCAGGATTCGTAACCGTTGTGAGGTTAATATTTTCTAATATTTTAAATATTTTTAAATATTCCAACTATTTCTTAATAATTATTTTGCATAAAAATCCTTTAAGTATATTCATCCACTGAGTAACACTGTCTGTAAAAATTTGATAATATTTCGTTGCGCGGCATTATATGTGAATCTCGAGCCAATCTGCAGAGGGCATAAATGGGCAAAGTGCTGCAGTATAGTGAGACAGCTTGTGAATTTCTGCTAGCAGCTATGCCCACCTGCGGTTCAGCCCGATATGGCATTAGCCCGAGCATCGAAAGGCACAAACACCGCGAGAACGCGAAGAACCAGAGCTCCCGATATGATAATACGCAAATACCGGCATCGAGAGCGAATCGAGAGAGGGTGCGCCGCCGCCCCGAGTACAGAATCGCATGAATGTTCTCCGCATGGATATAGCAACGATGAATGGCTGTACGATCCATATACATATACATATATATTCCCGCGGTTAACGTAATACGGGATTCGGATTAAATTACGCCACGCATTATTATACCTTGTATAAATTGCGTTCTTGCACTTTTATACTTTACAAACGTTGACCACGATAACTGCTCGATAATTTTACTTGCATAAGAACAAATAGCTACTGCATTCACGCGAAAAAAACTCGCTTTATCGCTCGTTTCTGCAATGAGAAACAGTATTGGGAAGCTATTAAATTCGTTAAAAAAAATGGTTTATCTTACATTTGATAAGCGTGTTAAACAAAATGAAACCAGCAACCCACTAATATTGCCTCGGAAATTGCACTGATTTTTCCTGTGGGGTACGTTACGATTTTTCAACGGCTTAGCCTATGTCGATGACTGGGAGAGAACGGACACCAAACTGACAAAGTGATGTAAATTTTAAGTGCATAACGCTCCCCCCCTTCAGTCGAACGTCGAAAAGTTATGCGGATAACGCCCTTCCGTTATTCAGGCACCGATATCAGGTATGCCTTGAAAATACACCTGCGACGATCTAACTCTCGCAAAACCGCATTCTCGAGCGGTGCGTATACTCGGACGTACAGCTGCATTATTCGTGCACCTGCGTATTGACAACGATCATCTTCCGTTAGATTTCCGCGATGAGTTGCGAATCGGTAATTGATCTCCCCCCCCAAAAAAATTTCAGTTAACCCAACGCACTGTCTTGATTCTCGCCTGACGGATAACCGATGGCAATTTTCGATACAAAATTTATCGAGGATATTTTCGCTTATTATTCATGATCCGAACTTGGCATCGGCGGTGCCATCTTCGTAACGGTCCCGCGTATAAAATCCCTGGCTCGGAGCATAATACGAAGCTACTCGATTATCCGACGAGCTATGAATCCAGAAGTACGAAAATAATAAGCCTCTTGGATAATATGGATCGAGGGTGAAGGGAATAGGATGAGGAGGCTAGTCGGGCTGTCTCATAACTCGAGCCCAAATCTCTGGGCTATCTTTGCTCCCGCGAGGAAGGTTGGGCGGAGAGAGAGTAAGAGTATGCGGAGTGAGCGATCGTCTTTTAGTGGAACGACGGAGACTACCTATAACGCGCGGAGAGGATCTCTCTTCAACCGTTCGCGCCTTCTTCCCTTTCCCTTGGATCCGCCAAACCACCCCCGCCGGAGCGAAACCGGAAATTACGTCTGGGGTTCCATCTCCGGTGTTGTGCCAAGTTGCGCCTTCGCGGAGGCGAACTCCTAGAACTCCCAGCGGTTGTTGCCACACGTTTGGTCCGCACAGGGAGCGAGAGAATGAGAGAAAGCGGAGGGATGAAAACGACGATGGGGCGATGCGAGATGCGAGGAAGAGAAAAGATTCCGCGGGGCGACGGGGGAGTTGCGGCGAAACCCACGGTGCGGTGCTAAACGACCGAGGGGGTTGGACTGCCGCGCGCATCTCCAACCAAAGTTATTAAAGTTGTAACGCCCGGCGCGCCAACCACACAGAGCGCAGCTACGATATTTCCTTCTGTTTATAATAATAAAGTTTTCTTCGGTTACGACGATAACGGCGACTGAAACTTTTCCGTTCGCCATGCTCCCCGCGGCTTCCTCCATTGCTCACTATACATCGCGACATCATGCCGCTTAAACATGTCGCGTAACTCGTAACTTCTCGCATTATCCCCGGTACATCGATAAATATTGTGCTCAAACCTCAGCCACATCCGCGGGTCCGAGTGACCAGGGCGAAAAGGATTCTGAACGGAGGACCCAGGGATGTAGATAAAGACACGAAAACGAGATACGGAGAGAAAGTTTTGTTTAAACTAGAACACATAAACTTGAAGGATAACTAAACCCCAAATCAGGCGAAAGGAGATTAAACTGAGAAAAAGAATAGTATTTTCTACTATACTAATAGTTCCGAGGGGGAACGTCTATATAGATAGTTTTTGATAGTATATATTCAATTGGTTAAATTATAATTATTGTTGCAACCATGATTTTTTGTCACTGTCATAACTGTAAAATGTAAACGTTCTCCCTGGGAACTATTTTTTATGGTATAAAGTCAGTATTGTTGCTTATACTGTATTATTTTTTTCTCAGTGTCCAAGCGAAACACATAAATGAGGCAAAAGCACACTAACAAAAATCCATGTTAGGCAGAAGGATCCTTTTGTAGCAAGTGGACTGTGATATGCGCAATGACAATCCACTTGCTGCAAAAGAAGCCTCTTGCGTCAAATGAATTTGTATGTTTTGTTTTTGTGTTAGATGGAATATAATAAAATCGGCGGAGAACGGATAAATTATCCTACAAAGCACCGTCAACTTTGATGGAACATTGACAAGTGAGCCGCTCCATTGTGCATTCGATGGTTCCATATCAATCGTACTATTCGGCAGTATAACGTCTCCATCATTGATTACCGCAAATTTAACGATCCCGGGACGGTGGCTCTGACAGTTCACCTCTTATCCACCTATATACATACGTTCTCCAAGCAATATTAGCAGAACGATAAATTCCAAGTGTAGTTGAAACACTGGAGTCTCAAGACGAAGCGAGGAAACCCAGAGGGAGAAGGGGATGGAGATCTCTCTCGCTTGCGGGCATTGGGCACCAAGTTGCGCCACGGCAACAGCAACGCCGAAGTCATTTCCTACGGCGACGGCGTGCGGGCGACGGGTACGCCAGTACGTACAGATACTCTGCCCTTATACCCCAACTGCCTTCAACCTCCTCATCAGGAAGAGCTGCTGCTGCTGGTTAGGAGAGAGGAGAGGGTCGCTGCACCCGCACACTTGACTATACGGAAGTACCGAGTTAGCGTCGAAGCAACATCGCGGGGTGAGAGGAGAGGAGCCAAGAGAAAGGAGAGATAGAGTAGACATCCCGCTCGGTCCATTCTCAGCGAGGGTAATAAAGCCATCTTGCCCGTTCAGAGGGAGGTCGCCCCCGCGCGCACGGGCGCAAGTCTCCCGGCGGCCCTCTCTCCGTCTCTCTCGGGGAAACCTCCCTGCAACCCCCTTCGGGACGCACACGAACGACCGGGGGAGAAGGTGGCGGAGGGCCACTACCACCAACAGCAGCGGCAGAGGCAGAAGAGGTGGAGGCCGAGAGGATAGCGATCTATACTGCTCCGGTGCACCCCCCTCTCGCCGTTGCCAGGCAACCCGGTGTTCAACCCCTTTCGATCCTCGCTCTCCTTCTCCGACAGAAGCCACCCACCCTCTCGGCGAAAGCTCAGAGATTGCGCCCTTATCTATCTCCCTCCCCCTTCCCCGCCACCATGGGATTCTCCTTTCCTCGCCACCCGGCTCTCGTTTGCCCTCTCGTTTCAGCTCGCGCGATGGACCGCAGCTTCCCTCCGGCCCTCTCGCTTGCCGGTTCTGCACGGCAGAGAGGGATGCGTGCACTATATAGAGATCGTGTAGCCATCTCCGTCGAGTCTTCCTCGGCAAGAGTCTTCGCTCGTCTCCGTCTTCCACGCGAGAGGAGCCGAGCATCTAGCTGCAGCCTCCATCTTGTCCTCGCTCACGTCTAAGGGTAGATGAGATTGTGTGGTACCGTATAGCATTTACACTGTACACACGGCGGAGTTCGCTGGGCTTTAACCATTGCTATTCTGACTATGTGTTCCATCACCACTACTGGCGGGATATTCGCGGAATGGTCGGCCCTGTAGGACGAAGTTGAACGTTCGACGGAGGGAGACGGAAGAAACTCGTCGAAGAGTCGACATTTCGCCCCTCCGAAGATTTTCCTGGATAGAATTGACGCTGTCTGTCGACCGTTCGAACTCGGGGTATAAAATTATAACAGTCGGTGGGTTTCGCTCGTGGAGTGCGGTCTAGATATGTATGAGTCGACGGCAACTTTGAAGTCTCTGTATGTGCAGTAATGCTCGCTAAGAGTCGGATACTTGAAACTCATTGCTACGAGGAAAGGTCGGCAGACACTTTGACTTTGTGTCGGTAATTGGTTATTCCCAGGGCGTTTGCCAGAACTCCGGCAGTTACAGACATCGCGAGATTGACTCGTCGAGCCGTTGATATAAGAGCTTGGTACATCTTCGTATACAGGGCGAACCAATCGTTTGCCTTTTAATTAGCCTCGACCTAAAGTTTCGTCGCAATGGCAGTTTGTGTCTGTCTTTTGTCCGATTTACATCCCGATTTAAATAGCCATTTTTTTTTGTCTCCCTTTCTGGAATTTCGTTCGATTTTTCTTTCATTCTCATCCCTCTGCTCTTGGCGTCCCGCTCTTCACGCTATACATATATTTTCTCGGGGCACTGGCATAAATCAAAATCTCTCGTACAATCCAATTTACGCTGAGGTTAAAGAAACCTTCTTCTTCTTCCTTTAACGCTTGGCGTCTCGTTTTTTTCCCATCCCACCCTCACGGATCTCGTTCGTCTGACTCTCTTCTTTACCCGGCAGCACCAGCAGCGGCAGCTTACCCTCCCCTCACCCCCCTTGCCTCGTCTCTTCACTTCCTCGGGCTTCTTCCTCGCCTTCTTCGGCTTCTTCTCCTTCTTCGCCTCCTCCTCCCTTGGGAAGCAGCGACGGGAGGGAGCCGGCGAACTGATAACGGTTTGATGTATGGCCCAGTGACGTCACTGGTCGAGGGGAAACCCGGGGCCAAGAACAGATTACACAAATCGATAGGGTTACGAACAAAGGAGAACTGCTGCTGCTGCTACTCCTGCTCGGCCGTCGGCAAACTCGGGGCTCGCGCGCGCGCGCCCGACCGTCGTTCACGTCGAAGAAGCGAAGCAGCCCGCTTCAAGCAGCGGACGCGCTTTCGCCTCGACGACTTCCTTCAATAAAGCCAGGCTAAAGAAACGACGAGGCGAATGAACTAACGGACGGAATGGATGGACGGTCTTGCGTTGGATTCAAAGAACCGGAGTGCAAAGCGTATATATACTGTCCTCGTAATGAGCGGGCGCCAAGTAGTGAATGAACGTGATCTTGATCCAGATCTTTTTTTTTCCTGTTGATCATTATCTAGGCATGTACGGTAAAAATTGACGGGAAGAATATTATATTAACAGCGACCGTGCACTGAGAGAAGGATCTAGTAAAAACTACCGGTCGTCTAAGAAAAATTACCATAGCTCATAGTAATAGAGATCTTGGGCGCCACCTATGGCGGAAGGTTTCAGATTTTCCAAGAATTTTGACCAAAATTGTTAATTCCAATCAAATTTCATTTATACACTGTTATCTGAATTTCTTATGTAAAAGGGCATGTCCCGTAAATAAATAAATAAATAAATAAATAAATAAAATTGTTATAAATCCGGTACTTCCTACCATAGGTGGCGCTCTACTTCCCTCCTACTATGTGTTATGGTATTATCTCTCAAGCGATATACATAATCATATTTACTAGATCCTTCTCTCAGTGTATACGAGAAATGAAAAATAATAAATAGGGGCCGAAATCTCCGAGAAGATGAATTTTATGTTGTAATTCCGGGTGATATTACCGTGTTTTTTTATCTGTAGTCGGTACAGCCTTACCAAAATTGACCGGAAATTCGTTTGTGATGGAAAGGTAAAAAGAATATTTGACCGAAGACCGTAGAAACTTGTTGGAGAGACAGGATTAAATTATAGAAGAGGATTTGTGATAAAGTTTCATCTAAATTCTGTGTTTTTCATTCTTAAGAGGAAGAAAAACTACTTCCGTGACCCACTTACTATGGTCGCGAGTTCAAAGACTCTTGTGCGTAGGTATACACGGCTGTATGCGTGAATTGCGCGTAGCTTGACGAGTCTCGGGTATGAATACTTGCTGCTGAAAGTCTCCGTTGTGTAGGGCACCAAGTCGAGGGAGTCTGGTAAGATGAAAAGCTGTACGAGGTTTGAACGGGGTAAAGAAGATCCGCTGAGCGTTATCTCACGCAAGACAGACTATAAAACCCGGGCATTGGCTGAAGATTTCCGACAGCGACTTCCGCTAAGTCATTGAGGAAGGCTGATGGTATAAAAATAGGGCGGTTATATGAATGTAAAAGAAAGAAGCTGGAATCAAATTCTCGATATGGAAACTCGTCGTTTTTAAATACATTTTAATTATATCGTTGTATGCTTTAGGCAAACCCTTCTCCGGGCGTAGATAATCGGCGAAGATCATTTTGAGAACCGACCCCTATCGAATCTTGAACTACCGCCAATCGGAATGTCTTTCGATCTTCGAAGTTTAGCATCGAAGGATTCGTGCATCCTCGCCTTGCCTCCCATAGGGCAGCTCAGGATCTTTCAGCAGAGAGGGGGGGAAAGTACGCGAGCTGTCTCCCTAAGAATATAGGCGCGGAAAAGTGAGACGTAGGAGCGTCAAGAAGATTCCAGAAGGGAGAGGAGGGCATAGGGCCGAAGAAGAACCGGTGGGTTGGCCGGACACGAGATAGGGGAGGAAATAAAAAAGGTGGCGGAGCCGAGGAGAGTAAAAGCCGGTGGGAGAATAAAAGCTCTCGCGAGGGTGGCCAGGAGGATTTAAAAGAAGGGAAGAGCGAAATAAAAGAAGAAGAAAGAAGAAGAAGCGAGCTCGAAGCAGCAGGCGCCCGCGGCATTGAGCCGGCACGTCATTCTCCTCCGCGAGGAATTAAATTTTTATATCTTTCGTTGAGAGTTTGAGCGATAGAAGGGCGAATGAGATAGCGGAGGGAAGTAAGTAGAAATGGAGAGGGCGACGGAATCAGCAGAATCGAGGAGTATTCACGACCGCAGATATAGCGACGCGAAGGAACAAAGGAAAATACACGTTGAATGGCATGAAGAATTTAAGAATTAAACAAAAATTATGTATATAATACTTAAGCTAAATGTTAACGTATAGTCAATAACACATCCAAAAAAATTATATCACAGCCGATATGCTAACCCGTTAATCTATGTACTAATCAAGTAGCAGTTTATTGTGGTTTGGGCGCTTCGCGCCCTCGCTATTGACTATGAAATTTAGAAACCGCACATTTAGATTTTCGGAGATGTACCGGAAATCCGTCACTTCCGGTTTGAAAATCTCATTTGTCGACCTGAAGTAACATATTTCCAGCATGACATCACTTCCGGTCGAAAAATTATTTTTTTGGATCGAAGGTGACGTATTTTCGATCGAAAAAATGTTTTTTTTTGTACACGACCTCATTATTGTTGTATTATTGTAGCACACAACTCGCTGAGACCCCCAGAATAGTACCAGAATAGCATAATAGGGAAACAGATATCAGGGCCTGGGTGGAAAGCCTTTAGAGGGATTTAGAATAAACAGAGTTCGGAAAATAGGTCTCCTAAGCAGACTTAGAATAATCAGCGCTTGGGGTTCCCCTAGGGGAAACCCCTGAATTCTTGAAAATTGGGACAAACAAACAATTTCCCAAAATATATATAAGATACAACATCAGTTTCGCCGGAAATACTAAGGTCTTTTCTGCACGCAGCCCGGAACAGATGGTAGATAAGGGTGAAAGAAAAATGGCGAAGGGTTTGTATGGCAGAGGATTTTGGGAGAAAGACGCATTTCGTTGGTGAATGGAGACCGAGAGAGCCGCCGAAACAACATACCGCGTCCGAGAGGAAGCTCTCGCTGCAAATGGGGCAAAATGGTGGCTGGATTCGGCTCCTCAACAGAGAAACGAGAGTGATTTTCGTAGGCGATCGTACAACTCATGCGAAAACTGAAGCACACAGGGTGGATACGTTGCCGAAGGGCGAGGTATGCCCATGCTGAACTACGGAACGAGGAAGTAAACGGATGGGACGAAGAGGGGAACGAAGGCTATAGGAAGCATCAGCAGAGATAAAAATAGAGATAGAAAGATACGCGCGAACCGTGCCCGGGGAAAGAGATAAATCAGAGAGCCGCGCGAGAAGGAGTGGGGTAAAACCATAAACCGCGTAATCCGTACTAAAATGTGCCACTAGCATCCCTCCTTCCAGGGTAGTCCGTACTGTCGGGTCGCCCTTCGCACGCAAACTGGACACATATCCACCCTCAGCGAATCCTGACATGAAGCCGGGCCGGCGCACCCGGGAGAAAATGACCCCGGGAAAAAGTATATCCCGTGAATATATACTATATATATACTTTACTATACTCCATTTCAAGGTTTTCTCTGGTGTCTGGAGAGTCCCTTCTTTTCTCATCTGAGAACCGTGCCTGATTTGCTTCCGGGTTTAGAATCACGGACATTCTTCGTCAGGAATTAGATCACGTCATATAAATTTCATTGCATTGTTATAATAGATCGAAGAATTCAAATAAATGATGAACATTTCGTGTTACGAATATCGAAATATGAATAAAAATTTTACACGAAATATAAATATAGAAAGGTGTGTTCTTAGTAGAAAAAAATGATTTCAACTTTTTTTTTTTACGAAAAATTGACTTACCCGTATCGGGAAAATTATGACTGTAACATCATTCGAAAGTTGATGAAAAATAAAAAAGTTAATATACAAACTGACAAATTTTAAAAAACATCCGAGCGGTCGACCGAAAAAAGTGGGCTGGTTGATAAAGAATGCTCATATGCGACTTTCAAAGATATGGGTATACGATATCGGTGTCCTTGGTGTTATCTTCTATCCACCGGTCGACGTCCGCTTCAAGTTCTGGGGTGAAGACTTCATTCCACCCTCCGACCCGACCTTTTCCGATAAATGTAGGTAAAATATTCTCCCAGCCTGGCAGCCCATTCACCATTGGATTCTTACGAAACGTGTCGATATCCAAGTGAGCAGCAAGTTCATTAATCTGCTCGACGGTGTAACTCTTACCCAGGAATGCAGCTATCTTCTTTATAGCGGCTGGCAGATCCTGTAAGAATGCGCAATATTCTTGTACATTGAATCTCCTAATAGAACGTGGTTACTTTACTTTTGGTGATCATGTATACGTACAGCCCTTAATTCTTCGTAATACATGAATAAAACATTTGGATGATCTCGATTGGCCCATCCTTCTTTGACATGTGACCAGTACGGACCAAATGGTCCTGAGATAGCCGCTAAACATCAATGACTAATGTACGTTTAATCAAAATATTTCATGCTTACCACTGGGCAAGCAAAGCTTAAACGGCTTAAACAGCTTAAACAATGACTACGATTATTCTTACGGTAATCTTCGATGTATTCTTTGATATACGACTGAACGCTGACTTTACCGAAAGGACGAGGACCGCACGTTAAAAAGCGCGCTAGAGAGACCAACATGTCTTTGGGATTTCTCAGCACATAAATTATCTGAAAAATTTGTTGGCTGTCAGCACACATAATTAAATTTCATTATCATCGCTGATAAGATAAACATTTCTGGTACCTTGCATCCGGAATCTAAAATACCCTTCAGCACCGACAACGCGAGGTGAGATTTAATTACTCTTGGAGATGGTAGATCAGCATAGACCTCGTAGGAAGGTTTACTCTGATCAACTGGTACGGATTCCAAAATCTTTGGATCCTCCTTACTCGCTTGAATAAGTCGGCACTCTTTCCACATACGCGGGATTAAGCTCAGACTGGAAGAACCATTATGTTCTGCCTATCAGTTACTCAGCCGCTGATTCCCATTTCGTAAGAAATTTTATGGAGGAAACTTACCACCATTCGATTGATCTATCCGAAAGACGAAACTTCTTCGATGTCTCGAAATCCATGTTATTCATCAGTAGCCAGACGAGCTCTTGAGTTAATGTTGTACCTAATTGATTGCTCGATTATTACTTTTTAGCGCTCCATCGCAAAATGATGTGTAAACTTATTGATTTGTGATGAAAGAGTGAAAAAAAATCGTCTTACCCGATCGCGGCTGGGTCATTATCCAAACATCGTCAGGTCGGCTTTTGAAATTCCGAAAACCTTCGCCTTGTTTCTCCCAAAGCTCTGGAAGACACCACTGCTTTCCTTCGATCTCGAACCATTTGTATTTCGTGTGCACTCCCTCTATTTTCGATTTTTCTGTCGTAGATGGCTCAACAGAATTTGTACAAGAGGCCATTATTTTACAACGATCGATATAACCGAAACAAAGATTTCTTTTACTAATGCTATCTCCAGCGAAAAGACCGAAACAATTGTCATCTTCGGTGTCTCGAATGAATTTAATATGCCACCGCATCGGGATCTACGTGCAATGTGTATTTATCATATCTTTCGCTATGTACTCGAGATAACGACCATTTTTAGTTAATCATTCTTATTCATTATCAGCTAAACCGGTCAAACTCCAACACAAAATATATTTCCTTACATAATCCGCAAACTGCAATCTAGGAACTAGTTGTTTGATTCATCGACGTTTGTTTAAATCAAATTAAGTTTATGGATATGTCGGTCTACCAAGATATTGACTAAGCCATGGTATACTAAATATCCAAATAAATATGACAAAACTGTTCGAATAAAACAGATAATTTGTCTGAGCATGTCTTTGGGATTTCGGGGCAAGTTACTGATCTAAAATATGTTAGTTATCAGTGCACATAAAGGGTAATGCAATTGAGTATTTAATTTCTTCATGAAAAACAATAAAAATTGTGTTACTTTGCATTCGGAATCTAAAATGCATTTGTCTACTGACAAAGCTGAGTGAGTTTTAATGATTCCCGGTGAGGACAGACTGGCATAGACTTCGTAACGAGGTTTACCCGTATCAACCGGAACAGCTTGCAAAACCTTTGAATCCTTGTTATTTGCTTGAATGAACTGACAGTTTTTTCACACAATCGACAAATTAGGTTTCTGGACCGAAAGTGACGTACTTGCGGTCGAAAAATTAGTTTTTTTTGCACTCATATAGACGTACGAAGAGGATAATCGTTAAGGTTTTATTTAATAGAAGCACCAGACGAAAAAATTATATACATGTTGCGCACAGCAATATTAATTATTATAATGGAAAAATAGTTTGTCTAATTCGTTAGTTTTTGTTGCTATAGCCTTGTAGGCTCTAATCTTCATATGCAACTTTCAAAGATATGGGAATACAATATCGGTGTTCTTTGTATTCTCTTCTATCCACCGGTCGACATCCGCTTCAAGTTCCGGAGTGAAGACTTCATTCCACCCTCCGACCCGACCTTTTCCGATAAATGTAGGTAAAATATTCCCCCAGCCTTGCACCAGTTCGTTCACCATTGGATTCTTACGAAACGTGTCGATATCCAAATGAGCAGCAAGTTCTTTCACCTGCTCATCGGTGTAACTTTTTCCTAGGAATGCAGCGATCTTCTTTATAGCGGCTGGCAGATCCTGTAAGAATACACAAATATTTTTGTACATTGAATCTGGTAATAGAATGTGGTTATTGTCGCTTTGGCGACCGTGCATACGTACAGTCCTTAATTCCTCGTAATACATAAATAAAACATTTGGATGATCGCGATTGGCCCATCCTTCTTTAACATGCGGCCAGTACGGACCCCATGGTACTGAGGCTGCCGCTAAACATCAATGACCCATGGAGGTTTAGTCAAAATACCTCATGCTTACGCAGCTTTTAAATCACGAAGATAATTCTTACGGTATCCTTCGATATATTGTTTGATATACGACTGAATGCTGACTGCACCGGCAGGACGAGAACCGCACGTCACAAGGCGTGCTAGAGAGACCAACATGTCTTTAGGATTCCTTAGTACATAAACGATCTGAAAAATTGTCCGGCAGTCAGCGTACACAATTAAATTTCATTATCATCGCTGATAAGATAAACATTTCTAGTACCTTACATCCGGAATCTAAAATGTCCTTGTGCACCGACAATGCCGTGTGAGTTTTAAATATTCTAGGAGATGGTAGATCAGCAAAAACCTCGTAAGAAGGTTTAGTCTGATCAACAGGTACGGATTCCAAAATCTTTGGATCCTCCTTGCTCGCTCGAATAAGTCGCCACTTTTTCCACATAGGCGGGATTAAACTCAAACTGGAACAATCATTATGTTCTACCTATCAGTTACTCAGACGCTGATTCCCAATTTCGTATGAATTCTTATGCGGGAAACTTACCCCAATTCGACTGATCTATCCGAAAGAGGAAACTTCTTCGATGTTTCGAAATCCATGTTGTTCATCAGAAGCCAGACGAGCTCTTGAGTTAATGTTGTACCTAATTGATTACTTGATTATTGCTATCTTCTTAGAGCTCCTGTCACAAAACTATGCGCAAACTTATTGATTTGTGATGAAAGGGTGAAAACAAAAGAATATTCTTGCCAGATCGCGGCTGCGTCATTATCCAAACATCGTCAGGTCTACTTTTGAAATTTCGAAAACCTTCGCCTTGTTTCTCCCACAACTCTGGAAGATACCACCCTTTTCCATCGATCTCGAACCGCACGTATTTCCTGAACACTGTATCCGTTTCCAATTTTTCTGTCGTGGAAGGCTCACGAGAATTTGTACACGTGGCCATTATTTTATAACGATCGATTGATCAATTATTTTATAACGGCAAACAGGCCAAAAACACTTCTCATCTTCAATATCCCGAATGCCTTTTATATGCTACCGTATCGCGATTGACGTGTAACACCCATTTGTCATATCTTGCGCTATTTATTCGAGATAACGATAAGTATGTTGATCTTTTTTATTCGTTATCAGATAAACCGGATAAACTCCAACACAAAATACTTTTCCTTGCAGAATCCACAAACTGCAATCTCGGAACTCGTTATTTGATTCAACAACATTTGTAGTAGTAATGAGTTTATTAACAATACATAACATGTAACAGATTTTTTTTTTAACCTAATAGACTTTTCTCTTTACATCTGTACAGTATATTGCCAATTGGCCATCGACCGCAGTCCTTCGGCCATGAATATTAAAACGTTGTTTTGGCGTTTCATTGCTTGCGTGAATGTAACTCTTACTGATTTGGAAGAGTAAATGTTCAGTTGTCTATTTCATTGAACATTATTTCTAATTGTTGATATGTTGTATGAATGGGAAACAACATTGGTTTAAATCAAATTAAGTTTATTGAATTGTCGGCCTACCAGAATGTTGACTAGTCCATGGTCTACTAAATGTCCAAATAAATGTAACAAAAATATTTGAATAAAACAGACCTTATCTGGGTGACGGTTCGATATTTCTGTATTATCAGTCAAGATAAAAGTGCTTACATCTGTCCTGGATGAATCTTTTAATTAAGATTAAGGACAGTGAAGAGTCGTCCTCTAGACACGAGCATGTCTTTGGGATTTCGCAGCACGTAAATAATATACATTTTATTAGTTATATTATTATTTAGGTCTGCCCAGCGAAACTTTTTGGCAGTCACGTAATTCAGATCATTCGCAAGTAGTCAAATGATTTCTTGCGTCAAAGTGGTACCTATATTTATTTTCATCAATTAGTCTGTAAAGTTTCAATCATTACATTTTTTTATCCGATTGATTTGGTATAACAACATTTTCTTGCCCGATCTTGGTTGCCTCACTATCCAACCATCGTCCGGCTTTGCTTTGAAATTTCGGAAACGCTCGCAAAGGAGAAAATTATTGTCGGAAGATTTCTGGTTGTCGTGATGAGCGTAGTAGGATGAGCGGTAGGGAAAAACGTGTTGCGATTTTCCGCTACACGGTATATAAATATAATAGGAAAAAAGTTATTAGGCCTTGGGTGAGAAGCCTCTAGAAGGATTTAGAATAAGTACGGCCCGGGAAATGGTCTTCTAACCAGATTGAAAATAATGAGCACCTGGAATGGCCTAGGAGAACATATCCACCCTCAGCAAATCCTGACGTGAAACTTGACCAACGCACCTGGGAGAAAATGACCCCGAGGCAAAATATACGCCATGGGTATATTATACTCTATGTCAGTTTTCACACGAGTCCGGAGAGTCTCGGCTTTGATTTGCTTCCCTATTTAGAATCACGGAGATCCTTCGTCGAGAATTAGATCACATTCTACAAATCTCATTGCATTTTTATAATGGATGGAAGAATTTGAATAAATGCTGAACATTGTATATTACGAATATCGAAATTTGAATACATTTTTATATGAAAAGTACATCGAAAATAACGCTCATAGACATAATCAAAAGTGACTCTTACAGCTCAACTGCATCATGTAAACGTACAAAAAGGATTAAAAAAATTATACATGATTTTATGTACAATATTTATGATTATAATAGAAAAATAATTTGTCTAATTCGTTTGTTTCTGTTGTTATAGCCTTATGGGGTTTAAACTTCGTACGCGACTTTCAACGTTATGGGAATACGATATCGGTGTCCTTGGTGTTCTCTTCTATCCACCGGTCGACGTCCGCCTCAAGTTCGGGGGTGAAGACTTCATTCCACCCTCCGACCCGACCTTTGCCGATAAACGTGGGCAAAAGATTCTCAAAGCCTGGCAGTTCGTTCACCATTGGATTCTTACGAAAAGTATCGATATCCAAATGAGCAGCAAGTTCTTTCACCTGCTCATCGGTGTAACTCTTGCCTAGGAATGCAGCTATCTTCTTTATAGCGGCTGGCAGATCCTGTAAGAATACACAATATTCTTGTACATTGAATCTGGCAATAGAACGTGGTTATTTTCGCTTTGGCGACCGTGCATACGTACAGTCCTTAATTCCTCGTAATACATGATTAAAACATTTGGATGATCGCGATTGGCCCAACCTTCTTTAACATGCGGCCAATACGGAACCCATGGTACTGAGGCTGCCGCTATACATCAATGACCCATGCAGGTTTAGTCAAAATACCTCATGCTTACGCAGATGTTAAATCACGAAGATAATTCTTACGGTATTCTTCGATATATTTTTTGATAAACGACTGAATGCTGACTGTACTGACAGGACGAGGACCGCACGTCACAAGACGTGCTAGAGAGACCAACCTGTCTTTAGGATTCCTTAGCACATAAACGATCTGAAAAATTGTCCGGCAGACAGCGTACACAATTAAATTAAAGTATCATCGATGATAAGATAAACATTTCTGGTACCTTGCATCCGGAATCTAAAATGTCCTTGTGCACCGACAATGCCGTGTGAGTTTTAATGATTCTTGGAGATGGTATTTCAGCGTAGACCTCGTAGGAAGGTTTACTGTGATCAACCGGTACGGATTCCAGAATCTTTGGATCCTCCTTACTAGCTCGAATCAGTCGACACTTTTTCCACATAGTCGGGAATAAGCTCAGACTGAAACAATCATTACATTCTACCTATCAGTTATTCCGCCGCTGGTTCCTACGGTGTAGGAAATCTTATGCAGGAAACTTACCACAATTCGACTGATCTATCCGAAAGACGAAACTTCTTCGATGTTTCGAAATCCATGTTATTCATCAGTAGCCAGACGAGCTCTTGAGTTAATGTTGTACCTAATTGATCACTTGATTATTGTTATCTTCTTAGAGCTTCTATCACAAAACCATGCGCAATGTTATTGATTTGTGATGAAAGAGTGAAAAAAAATCGTCTTACCCGATCGCGGCTGCGTCATTATCCAAACATCGTCAGGTCGGCTTTTGAAATTCCGAAAACCTTCGCCTTGTTTCTCCCAAAGCTCTGGAAGACACCACTGCTTTCCTTCGATCTCGAACCATTTGAATTCCATCGTGAAAGTGTCATCGTTTTCCGATTGTTCTGTCGTGGTAGACTCGCGAAAATTCGTACAAGTAGCCATTATTTTATAACGAACGATTTAATCGAAACCAAGATTTTTTTACTATCGCAATCTCCGGCGAATAAACCACAAACGCTTGCCTTATTCGGTGTCTCGAATGCCTCTTATATGCCTCTTATATATAGATTTACGTGAAACGCCCATTCGTCATATCTTTCGCAGTTTTGCCGAGATAGCGATAATTATGTTGATCATTTTTAGTCATTATCAGATAAACTGTTCAAACTCCAACACCTTCGTGAATTCTTAGAAAGTTTTATTCAATATATTTTTCCTTACAGAATCCTCAAGCTGCAATCTAGGAAGTAGTTGTATGATTTAACAACATTTGTTTAATTCAAATTACGTTTATTTAAAAGTCGTTCTACCAGAATATTTAGTCGGTCGTCTACGAAATATCTAAATAAACGTGACAAAATTATTTTAATGAAACGGATCACTTATCTGAATTAAGGTTCAAAGTTTTCGTGTTATCAGTCAAGATGAAAGTGAGAAGCGATTACGTGATGCATATCAGCAAGATGCGAGACAAACTGTTACCGTTTATCAAAGTCAAAGTGTTGGTATATTAAAAAATTATCGTTAATTAGCCATCTGGCTGGTTACTTATAGTAAGTATGAGAGTGACAAAATTACGTAAAAATTGAAGAATATTGAACTGATTACTTTAATCTTCATTAGCTTACTTTCGTAAATACGGAAATGCGATATCAGTATCCTTTGTATTTTTTTCGATCCATCGATCGACCTCTGCTTCGAGTTCCGGTGTTAAAACTTCTTTCCACCCTCCGACGAGACCTTTCCCTATAAACGTAAATATACGATCCTCCAAGCCCGGCAATTGGTTGACCATTGGATTCTTTCGAAACGTGTCGATGTCCAAGTGGGCAGCGAGTTCGGCGACCTGCTCATCACTATAACTCTTGCCCAAGAACGAAGCTATCTTCTTTATCCCTCCGAACAAATCCTGCCGAGCGAATATCATTTGCTTTATCTGTATCTGATATTTGAATGATCGACGTACCATTCTCAATTCTTCGTAGTACATAAACAGTAGATTTGGGTGATCACGATGAGCCCAGGCTTCCTTGACGTGTTGCCAATACGGACAGTAGTCAAAATAGGCTTTGTGGGTCCCCGGATCTTGAGCTGTACAAGACACCATTAATAGATTATTATAATGTGTTTACTCGAAATAATTTAAGTACATTATATCAAATTAAAAATTGGGCTGTACAAAAGATTCAGATGATAACTCGGCTAAATGCTTACATTCGTCGTCGATGAATTCCTTAATGTACGACTGAATACCGTTCCGGTAATAGGGATTGGAGCCGACAGTGAAGAGTCGTCCTCTGGATACGAGCATGTCTTTGGGATTTCGCAGCACATAAACGATCTAAAATTCGTTTGTTATCTGTGCATATAAACGGTAATGCAAACGAGTACTTCATTTACTCATGAAAAGCAGTTAAAATTGTATTACTTTGCATCCGGAATCTAAAATGCCTTTGTGCACTGACAAAGCTAAGTGAGTCTTAATGATTCTTGGAGATGGCAGATGCGCATAGACCTCGTAAGCAGGCTTACTCGCATCAACCGGAACACCTTCCAAAACCTTTGGATCCTTGTTACTTGCTTTTATGATTCGATTATTTTTCCACACATCCGGATATAGACTGACGCTATTTGAAAAAATTGACAACGATCGAATAATACAGGTTGTACGAAACGCTGCTGTCTAGTTAGTAAGTAAACCCTTGAGAAAAACTTCTTACTCCAACTGTGGCGATCGGTCTACCAAGCGAAACTTTTTGGCAGTCTCGTAATCCAGATCATTCGCAAGTAGCCAAATGATTTCTTGAGTCAAAGTGGTACCTATATTTATTTTCATCCATTAGTCTTTAAAGTTTCAATCGTTACATTATTTTTTATCCCATTGATATGGTATAAAATATCGTTCTTGCCCGATCTTGGTTGCGTCACTATCCAAACGTCGTCCGGCTTTGCTTTGAAGTTTCGAAAACCCTCGCCTTGCTTCTCCCACGTGGCGGGAAGATTCCACCACTTTCCGTCAATCTCGAACATTTTAACGATATCCGGTTTCCCTTTTGCTTGTTTATTATTTATCTTAAAAAAATGTGCGCTGTTCCGACACTATATTCAGCCAGAAGAATTTTCTTAGTGATTACTTTCTCATGTGCACACAAAACTAAATTTCTCGATATTACGCGCAGTAATCGTTGCGAGTCACAAACACCAGTGAATCTTAATAAATTCTGAGTGAGGTCGTCTTTATTTTATATACTTTGCCGAGTCGTGAATCGTGAGTTGAGGAGTGAAACCCCTCCGTCAATGTTGATTTTAATGTTTCTTGTCATATGCAATAAAAAGTACTGCTTATCTAATCGAAAATGATAAAAATTAAACGTTCCTCAAATAAACATCAATCTTTGCAGATGTCTATAATTACTATCGCCGGATCTATCATGATTTCGAGAACAAAAGAAGAATGATAGATTGACACATGATCTTCGTTAAATATTTTTGCCAATTCATTCGCCTCATAAAAATTCCATAATTTGGAACATGGATTATGGGGCAAAATGAGGACATGAAATCTCATATTGACGTGGGGCAAAATGGGGTACCCAAAATACAATTTTTGTGTGAAAAACAATGAATTTATGTTTTCGGTATCGTTGTAGCAGGTTTTATTGCTTAGTGTCCCCCCGTCTTGCCCCGGTCTACCCTATGTACTACACAGATTTGTCGTTTATCCGGACTTATTACCAAGCCATTTATGGTAGTCTTTTTTTTATTGAATACAGTCTTATATCACCGATCGAGAAGTGTCACTTTATCGTTACACTGCCACGGTAAAGTGGAAGCGTATTGTTTAAACGTGTCTAATAGAGGCAAGACATTTCTGTTGTCATTAATCAAGATCGAAATCTTCGTATATACAAAAATGATATTAAATCAATCAACGGCGAAGTTATCAAAAAACAAAATCATGGTAAATATGGGTTTGACAATAGCTTCGTGAAGATCAGTGGATACTAGACGGATGATTTTCATCACGGTTTACTTATTTCCGTACGTGCGAAAATACGATGTCAGTATCTTTTGTATTTTTTTCGATCCATCGGTCGATCTCTGCATCGAGTTCCGGTGTGAATACTTCTTTCCACCCTCCGATGAGACCTTTGCCTATGAATGTAGATATACGATCCTCCAAGCCCGGCAATTCGTTTACCATCGGATTCTTACGAAAAGTATCAATGTCCAAGTGAGCAGCGAGTTCTGCCAACTGCTCGTCACTGTAGCTCTTGCCTAAGAATGAAGCTATCTTCTTTATCGCTCCGAGTAGATCCTGTAAAGGAAATATTATTTCTTTTCCATGTCTGTCAGGACATAATTAGCGTTTGGAGTATCGACGTACTATTCTCAATTCTTCGTAGTACATAAATAATAAATTCGGGTGATGACGGTGAGCCCAGGCTTCTTTGACGTGCTGCCAATAGGGGTTGTATTCGCAGCACAAATCGTACGGCGCTGGAACTGGAGCTGTATAAGAGACAATTAATAGATATCGCCTGACAAAAACCGGAAAGGCGTATTTTATATGCTTATTCACAGACAATGCCTCATTCTGATTTTAATCGCTCAACATTATGTAACGTTATGTATGTTATGTGTATGCAACATTATGTATGTAATGTAGTATGTTATGTAATGTGCTTACACGAAGTAATATCGAAATTAACATTAAATTCAATACCTTCGAAAGAAAAAATTGGGCTGCAGGAAAGATTCAGCTTAAAAACTCGAGTATATGCTTACATTCGTCGTCAATGAACCTTCTAATGTACGACTGAAAACTGCCTCCGTAAAAAGGATTGGAGGAGCCAGTGGTCATTCGTCCTCTGGAAACCAGCATATCTTTGGGATTTCGCATCACGTAAATTATCTAAAATGTGTTGATATCAATTTATGTCAGTGCCCATAAGCGATAATTTAATACAGTACTTGTTTCTCCATTAAAAACAAATGAAATATCATTACTTTGCAACCGGAATCTAAAATCCCTTTATGCACGGACAAGGCGAGATGAGTTTTAATGATTCTTGGATTGGGCAGATCGGCATAGATCTCGTAAGATGGTTTACTCGGATCGACCGGAAGAGCTTCCAAAACTTTTGGATCCTGACGGCTCGCTCGTACGATCTGACATTTCTCCCACATTCCCAGATATAGGCTGACGCTTCGAAAAATGTACAATCATCGAATAGTAGAAGTTGCATGCCATCGTCTATTTCGTAAAATAAACATATTAAAAAAAAGAAACTTACTCCAACTGTGGTGATCTGTCCAGCAAGTGCAACTTTTTGGCAGTTTCATAATCCAGGTCATTCGCGAGTAGCCAAACAAGTTCTTGAGTCAAAGTTGTACCTATATTGCAATTCCATCGATGAAAGTGTTCAGTGTTTAATTACAACGTTTTTTAAGCCTATTGGATTTGGTATAAAATATCGTTCTTGCCGGATCTTGGTTGCGTCATTATCCAAACATCTTCGGGCTTTGCCTTGAAGTTTCGAAAACCCTCGCCTTGCTCTGCCCATGTCGAGGGTAGGTACCACCTCTTTCCGTCAATCTCAAACACCTTTTCGATGACCGTTTCCTCTTGTTCTTGGTTATTGTTCATCGCAGACAAATTTTCTCCGCTCTGGCACTGTACGACCGGCCTGAAGAACTTTCTTACCAATAACTTCCTTATGTGTAGCCAGAACGAATTTCGCTGTATTACGCGCAGTAATCGTTGCGTAACGCGATCATCAGTTATCTTTAATCAAGCCCGTGTGAAGTCGTCTTCATTTTATTACTTTACCAAACTGTGAACGTTCTGGCTCAACCTTCGATGCGGTGCTTCCCGTAATATGCGCTTCAGACCATAGTTATCTAATCAGTAATCAGTATCAATAACAGTATCTAATCAGTATGACAAATTCCGTGAATTTGGGCAAGGATATTCGACGGTGCTCGTGAAGCAAAAGAGAGGCAAGTGCAACGAAAAAAAAAAAAAATGTTTGAGTTCAACGAAGCGGAGGTTGGCTCAACCTCCTCGTGAGGTTAAATACGGCGAAACGGGAAGTTCGCCTAACCTCGCCAACCGGTTCTCGGTTATCGTTGATTCAACAAATTCGTACCGTTTCAATCAATTCGCGGTCTCCGCTCACACCTTTTACACTATTACAGTAGACTCCGATACATTGATTGAAATGATTGACACGTTGGGTCAACTACACAGACGGCGTAGGCAAAGCAAATGACATGTTGCACTAAAATAATGTCTTCCATTCAAATACTTTATGTGATTGAGACAACCACATAAAGTGATTGACCGAATTTTTATTTATTGTTTTCAGTGTACACACCACGATTTGCATTATTGTCGTAATACGACGGAATATATCGTATAGGAATATTCGCGTGACTTTTTCCCGCATTACTTCCCGAGAAAAATTGAAATTTTCTAACTGAAAGTAACGTCACAAAAAAGATTTATATTTGTCTTCCGCAATTTAACGCGAATGCAGCCAGTTGCAGAAGAGTGCAACTGAGTTGCAAAGAGCGCAGAAGAGTGAGTTATAGAACATAGGAAAGTGGATAAAAAAAACGTGTGTGATAGGCTGACCATTAGCAATCTGAAAATTCATAAATTACCATTGACACCGCAAAATCGGCATCTTTCACCTTCTCATATTTTTGCAGTAACTCAATAATAAGTGGAACGAATAGTAATTTTTACCACAGTGTGATAATAAATAATATTTCGGTATTCCTAAGGTCGATCCTTTGTGACCCTTTACATCTACTCATCACAGTGTGCAAACGGTACATTATGACGGCGTGAATATCAACCTGTTCCGGCTCCGCTAGTTTACAAGGACTTCACTGTAGTGTCGAATGCGAAACCGATACGCTGAATCGCAGTGTTACAACGTTTCAATAGATATCGATCTCGATTTCTCCCGATCGCACGATGATTGCGACGACGACGACGACGACGACGACGACGGCCTTGCGCCCCGCGCACGAGCTGTATGTGAGGCGCATCGATCAAATTAATCCGCGCAACGATACGGACGTCCTCGATGCATGCTAAGCTTCTCGCGTGTTTGCCCACGTGACTTTTTTTTTTGTACGATGCTCAAAGCATGCGAGAGACGAATAGTTAATTCTACTAATCTCTAATACCGAGGTAGGAAAGTCCTACGTTTTATCGAATGGGTCGTTATCGAGCAACGTGTCCGACCGGGATTCTCGCTGATTTAAAAAGGTGTGAAATGTATTTTTTTATTTTTAATTTTTAAAGTGAACTAATGATTAATTATCAAAATAAACGGGTCCTCCGAGTCGAAAATTTATCGCCTTAAGGATATTTGGGCCAAAATGCGTTTTTGTTCGATTGCTATAAAATCGTGCTACTTTGCAGGCAGAGATACACTGAATAGTTTGCAATTTTTTCAGATTTTTAAAGACGATTTATTTCAAATGGAAAACTGAGCGAAACGAGGTGGGTCACCCTATGTCTCACCGTGACGCAAAGGATTAAAAGGAGTTGAAAATTGAAATTTTCATATCGCTTTCTCATAATTTTCCTATATTTATTTTTTTTTTTTTTTTTTTTTGTGAAAAATGTATTTTTATGCTAGCCTCCTCTATGAGGAATCCAAAATCGAACAAAAAAATGTATCACTGAGGAAATTATGCACAAATCGTAAAACATGAGGAAGTCATTGTGCAAATTACTTTGCACGTTTTTTTTTCAAATCGGTCATTAGATACAAAATGTTATAAGGCAGGATCTAGTCAAATTTTAACTCAATCGGACGAATAGATTTTGAGACACGATGTCCGGTGTTAATTTTCAATTGTATATTCATATTTTTCAAATAAAAAAAAAATCTGAAACTTCATAACTCCCTGTACCAACTGTGTGTAAAAACCCAACATCTTCCTTATAATCTCGCGTTAAAAAAAAATGTTGAGCATCTACCTGTTTTTTTTGGACCAAATTCTGACGCCAGTGCCTTAAGAGAATTATATAGTCGCTTTGCATTTGAAAAAGAAGTGGCGCAAATAAAAAATAAACGAGGTGTCCAAGACTTGTCACAATAAAGTGTCGTGAATTAAGTAACTTTTTAATAAATGATTTCTTCGAGTCCTGAAAGTCAAAGCACTCGCGGTATTGCCAACCGGTTGCTGTCGCTCCGAGGTGCCCTCGAGCACTATTTCCTCGCAGTGTAAAACTGCTTTAAACGAGCGTATATGCAAGACGTCCAAGATGAAGGCTGCTTTGTAGGTGGATATCGGTAAGCAGAAATCAGTGGTTGGGTGGCGCCTTTCCCGTCGGCTCGGGACTCCCCGCTTTTATTCCCGGCAGAAACGGCAGCCCACCCCCCTTTAACTCTTAACCGACTGCGACGACGACGACGACGACGACGAACGACGAACGACGAACGACGGCACGAGCGAAATAAGAGAACAGAGCGAAAAAAGGAGAGATATAGAGATACATATGTGTATGATACAGAGAAAGAACGCGAATATCATCTCTCTCTGCAGACGCTCCTTAGCATTTACGGCTCGAATCTCTCGTCTCCACGGCATTATACCAGCGGTGCACAGTCCACAGCCTCCGGTTGGAACGATACTCGTGATGTTACCGCTGGTACGCTACCGAGAATTCGACGACTTCGTTAGAGCATCTTCCTTCATGAACGAGACTCTGTTGTCCCGCGTCGCTCCGGTAACAAACTGCAAAGCCTCGGAACGTTTATACTATAATACCGTCTCGGTAACAGAGAAGAGAGATCAGAGAATACAGAGGAATTCCATTCGACAGAACTGACTGAAAAATAAAACTTGAAAAATGCAACATTTTTTTTTCACCCATATAATTCTGATGCAGAAATAGATCATGCGCTAAAAAAAAAAAAAAAAATCGCTTGCGAGTTGCCAAAGAAAAAAAAATTTCTTACAATTCCAGGTGATATTGAAACACCGTCGGGAAGACTATCAATGTGATCCGTATGGAATCCCGTATGGAATTGTAAGAATTGAAATAACATTTTTCTTTCTTTGGCGGCCTGTAAGCGAATTTTACTTTAGTCATGGATATTTTTTTGCAATGTGTCCATCACGTAGTTGCTAATATTAGTTGGTAATATTTATAAACCCTAAAGCTGCATGTTTTTATTTTTTTATTTTTTAGCCGTGTGAAAAACCGTCTTTGCACACACTTCGGGTATTGAAATGCATCAAGGGATTGCGCGACGATTGGATAATCTGGAGGATTCCGGAGCGATGGGACCTCGGAGAGCATCATCGGTGGGCTACGGGTGACACACAGTGTTTCATAGTAACACTCCTCGCCCGAGGACCACTCACGTCGTACGAGGAAGTCGTCGGTCCTCGCCTCCTCGCCGCGACCCTTGCCGCTGAGACGTTTTTGCTGCCGAATGTAATTGAGCTTGTCCTGCTGTCTGCCCAACCCCTTTTTTCGAACCAAGTGAGTTACGAGGCGCCTCGCCTCTCGATCATACTCTACGCGTGCTTCAAGTATTTTTCTTTGCGTTTTGCTTTCAAGCCTGTAGGCATGCCTCTAGATCTTACGAATTTATCGTTATGATCGATTTGCTACAATTTCCGCCTTGACGGTCGTCAGGAAGGTAACGGAACGCTATGCTTAAATTTTCAGACATTCCTGGGTAAAATTTAATTGGGGAGTTAGAGATTGTGTATAATTTACTTTAAACTACTTAAGAGCGGTGGGCCGGGAGATCAAGTATAAAAAATAACGCACCAGTTGCTTTACCTCATGGTGGTGTGAAAACGAGCATAACTTGAAAAAATCTTAGTTATTAATTTTTTTTATGTAATGTTTAGTCTGCTCTGACGTCTCGAAAACTCATTTTTCGACTGGAAGTCAAAACCGGAAGTCGTCTGAGAAAACGTCACTTCCGGTTTTGAAGTGACACCATCTGGGGGAAACATCACTTCCGGTTTAAAAATCTCAGTCTTCGGCCGGAAGTGACGTTACACGTTGACAACATCAGTCGCGGTCGAAAAATTATATTTTTGAACCGGAAGTGGCGCATTTCCGATATGACGTCCACTTGCAGTCGAAAAAATAAGATTTTCAAACCGGAAGTGACGTTTCCCGGGATGACGTAATTTCCGTTTAAAAACTGAGATTTTTAAACCGGAACTCACTTCCGATCGGAAAATGAGATTTTCAAACGGGATGTGGCGTATTTCCGGTATGACGTCTTCCGATCGAAAAACGAGATTTTTCGAAACAGGAAGGGACACATTTCCGGTATGACGTCACTCTCATATCGAATAATGAGATTTTCCTACCGGAAATGATGTATTTAAAACCTTTCGAACATTTCCTCACTCATCGCCGTTCGAGACCACGATGTCTACATCTCTCCTAAAAAAAAAGTCACGACGCACTGGCCCTCGAGGCCATCGACCCGCCATCTTCCGTGCGACGCCACAAACTCAACAGCAGAAATGTTCCCCAAGCTACCGCGTGCGCCGACAAAACATAACCCTCGAACGTCTGGCACTTGGCTACTGGTCCAAAGCCAACGTAAGGAAGACGAAAAATAATAAAAACAAGCCTCGAAATTAACCGAACCATTGACAAGCCACGCGAACCATTCAAAATCTTGTTTCAAGGATTGTAAAAAAAAAACCCAATATCGTTCTCGTAAATAAAACGGTAAAGGTGCTCGTCAAAGAAGAACAACACAAACAAAAATGTTGCGAAGACAGGCGCGACTAAGGCGCGAGTATCTCTACAGAAAATCGGTGCAGGACAAGTTGAAGAACATCCAAGAGAAGAAGGAGAGGTTGAAGCGAAGTTTGGAGGACAACACGCCGATACATCCGGATCTGCGAAAGACCGCGCTGCACTTGCAGAAGAAGATCGAGTGGGAGGATGCCGGACCGCAGATGGCCGTGGCTATGGGCACGGAAATGGGTGGAACGACAGGCTCGAACGAGGACGACGAGTATCGTTGGGCCGGCGTGGAGGATCCGAAGATCGTCATAACGACCTCGCGAGACCCGAGCTCGAGGCTCAAGATGTTCGTCAAAGAGCTGCGTCTGATATTCCCAAACTCACAGCGCATGAACCGTGGTAATTACGAGATGAAGCAATTGATTCACGCCTGCAGAGCCAACGACGTGACGGACTTTATAATCGTTCACGAACATCGCGGCGTTCCCGACTCGCTGATAATCTGCCACCTGCCTTACGGCCCTACGGCTTACTTCACGATGACCGACGTCGTCATGAGACACGACATTCCGGACATAGGAACTATGTCGGAACAATTCCCACATCTGGTCTTTCACAATTTCAAAACGAAATTGGGCAACAGAGCTATGAGCATACTCAAGTATCTTTTTCCGGTGCCCAAGGAGGACAGCAAGAGAGTAATTACTTTCGCTAATCACGACGATTACATATCATTCAGACATCACACGTACAAAAAAGTCAACGGAAGAGACATAGAAATGACCGAAGTCGGACCGAGGTTTCAGCTGAAACTTTACGAGATCAAACTGGGAACCTTGGACAGCGCAGCTGCGGCCGACACGGAGTGGGCCCTCCGACCTTACATGAACACCAGTCACAAGAGGAGATTTTTCTCGGACGACGACGGCTGGCAGCAGGACGATGATATATAAATATTTTTTTTGTACAAAATCTTCGTTTATTTGTCTCAATAAAAATTACAAGAAATACTTTTTACACAAACCTACCCGTGTTGTCGGTTTATTTGTTCATCGGAGACTTTTTTTTTAAATTCTATTACACGTTACTTCATTTTTTCATGCGATACATCTGATGTAATGGATATTTTTTTTTTTACAGTTCAAAAGTGTTCAAATCTGCCTGCATTGAATTTTTTCATTGATTAACAATTGATTTTTTCGAATTATAAATGTAAAACACTCAACTGTAAGCTCGATTCTCTTTTACAAAGAGAATCGTTGAGATCAACGCAAGACGGGATATTATTTGCGCGAGAACGACGATTCGATTTTCCCGCCATTCGCCTAGATCACTCCGCCATGCGTGTGTCCAATGTACAGTACTGGCACGATCTATGTCGGCAGTTGTTTTTAAAAACATCGCCTTAAACAATAAAGCTTCGACAGTGGCAGTTGTATCGTCACTCCGCGAAAATCTTTGAGTGAGTAATAAACGTAAAATAATCGTCGATTAAAATCTAAATTCGACAGATACACGGCTGTGATGCAGGCTGACGTTCGTAAGCCCGCGAAATCCGAGAAGACACCGCGGCGCAAGAAGCTCCCCGAGCAGCTGAGCGGCGCAATGGACTTGTTCGCGTCCCCGAAACGTCAGAAAATCGACGGTGAGAGAAGTATCTAGTGCACGTACGAATGTTTCTCATAGTTCAGGAAGATCCTAAGCATCGCAGGGTCTCTTTAGACACCCCTTTGACGCATGGTTTTCCACGTTTCTCGTGAAAATACGATATTTATCACTTACCATATTCCACGGCGTCGTTCGTTTCGTCACTAGCGCCACGTTCGTCAGCGGTCGTCGCGCGAATCTAAACGGGCTCGAGATGCCTCGATGTTTTGTTTATTTAAACATTTGACAAATTTCTTGTTAATTCGTCGATGTTTTAAAAGAAACATAATAACGACTCGACAGACGACTATCGTCACGACGACGTCGAAGAATTGATTTCTCCGTTCAGTTGGTTATCCCGAACTCCCGTGCGTAATATCGTGCACTTTACAAATTATATTTATCTCCAGCATGGGATTCTTCTTAAAAAATATACATATATTGTTTTCTCTCCCAAAACGTAGTTGATGCTTGTTCCCTGTTTTTATCCGAGTTCCGCAACATGCAAGCACATTTTTAGATTATTTTTTTGAAAATCGCATCGTTCTTTAATAAGCGTCTAGGCGTCTAGCTAAGAAGGTTGCAGTTTCGGTTTTCTTTCTAAAAAATAGCGTTTTTTTAAATTGTCCTTTATGCATTTCGGTGGCACAGTAGTTAGCAGAGTAAACCCAAATATTTTGGGCTCTGTAATATCCTTGGCAAGGTTCAGTCCGCTCTATCTTTCAGATCTAGAAGTAACGGGCATATCGAGGAGCGGAAGAGTAAGAAAAAAGTCCTCCAAGCTTATGGACTTTGAGTCGCCGGACGATCTTGCCGACAAGCACAAGAGGCAGAGGGCTCAGCAGCAACAATTGCACGCGCAACAATTGTTGGACAGATTCGATTCGCCTCCTCCGCCTTCCGCCGTAGGACAGGCGCAGACGCCGGGACATGGAGGGAGAAACAGAACAAATTCTGGTTCGCTGCCGATGCACAAGATCAAGCTGGAACCGGCTCCCAGCGTGTCCGACACTGAGGGACATTCTTCGGACTCCGACTCAGACGACGCAGCCAGGCTGAACGATGACGACAGGTTCAGCATGGATTCTGGAAGCGACGACGAGGTGGATCCTCTGATGATCGACGAGAAGGAAACAGGATTCAGGAGATTGGAACCTCCGGAGCAGGAGACACCCTCGCAGGCCAATAGCCTTTACATGCTCGAGAAATGCAAGAAGAAACTTATTATCAAGGACGGAAAAATTATCGGACGTATGAAGGCCCAGAGGAAGGACAAGGGTGTAAGTTTTTGTTAAAAAACTAAAAAATGAATTAGATTTATTTCACAAATTCACTCTATACAACTGGTTTGCAATAAATCTGAATTTAGAGCTCATAATTCTACATTATATAATAATAATGAATTTTAATATTCGAGCTTTGGAGGTATAATGCATTTAAAAATAATTTATATTGTGTATCTTCAAACTTATGAAAAACTCGAATTCTTTGCTCTATTATTTATTATCGTTGTATTGAATTTATATATTCGTTATTTCTCCAAAGTTGCGGACTGTAATTATCATTATTTGGTTACCTACCAGCCGGTAATAATTCAGGGGCACGTTAGGAGCATAATTGAAAACAAGGCTCCCTCTATGAGGAAGCAAAATGCACAGTTTGCGTCAATAAATTGATTCCCCTTTTCTTTGCAGAAAACCAGATTCACTGCTTACATGTTATGGGCGAAGGAAGTCAGACAAGAATTGTTGGAGCAGTGTCCTCACATGGGTAAGTGAAAACGATCTTTAACAGTCGTTACATCTCTTGATCAAACGTTGCAATAAAAAGTGTTCTCTTCCGCAGATTTCGCAGCGATCTCGAAGCGCCTCGGAGAGCTTTGGGCGACGGTACCAAACTTGGAGAAGTACAACTGGCGCAGGCGAGCGAAGCGATTGGCATCAAAGCCGAACTCTCAGCCGGCGATAAAGGACGAGCCTATGTGGAAAATTCCACCGCCGGCGTCGCGCAAGAAATTCATCAACAAAATCGGTACGTCTGTTCGGAGAACCCCATGAACCGAACCCGATAGTTTAATAGTTAATAATTCATGGACATTATTTCAATTTCTACTTCCGATAATGCGCAGGAAACGGCAAAGAGGCGAAAACATCGCCGACGAAGAAGACTATACAGCTGGGTGTGCCGTCTGTCGTCGGAAACGTTCCGGTATCGCCGCCGTCGAATCGCGCTGGCAAAGATTTGGTAAACGAGCCCGTTATCGGTACGGGTATGTACAAAGTCGTGGGAACGCAGCCGGTCGACGTGGCTGCTCACTTGAAGCTCCTGGGCGAGAGTCTAACGATAATAGGCGAACGATTGAAGGAACACGAGGGTCAGATAGCCGTTTCCGGAAGTTTGTCCGTTCTTCTGGACTCGCTACTTTGCGCTCTCGGTCCTCTGATCTGTCTGACACAACAAGTGCCCGAAACCAATGGTGCACAGTCCGACACACTGTCGCAAATGCTCGACAATATAGCGTACATAATGCCAGGTCTATAACCGATGTATAACGCTAAAGAAAAAAAAAAGAAACAACGTTGTTCTACTATTATCTATCTGACTACAAAGGGTGAAACATTGTGTGTTGTACAAAAAAAATGAAAAGAGAAAAATATACATAAGTTTTATTCGCTAAATTCGTCGATTCGTCGGTTGCTTAAAAAAGAAAGGAACAAAAATAATTGTTCTGAAAAATAAATATTTACATGGTTAGGTCGTATAAAAAAAATATCGATTTCTTCTATTGCTCGGGGAGAATAGGTGGACACGTGCAGAAGAGATTTTTGTCGCCGTAGATATCGTCGATTCTCCCAACACTCGGCCATATCTTCGGGGTGCTCTTAAATGACTGAAAAAAGGAAACTAAATTAATATAATAGTCTTCTACGGATTTGAAGTTCAGTCAGAGTTTTGCCGCTATAGAAACTTGCCACGGGGAAGGCAGCGAGCTTCCGCGAGTAGGGCCTGTTCCACTCGGATTGTATAACTTGCTGTTGCGTGTGTGGTGCCATTTTCAGTGGATTCACGTTAACGTCCATTTTTCCATTTTCGATATCCTCGATTTCTTTTCTTATGGCTGAAATCGAAACGATCGATTGTCAAAAGCGTACTTAAATCCTGCGCCGAAATAGATATGAAAGTTGTAATTACATATGAGTGCGTCGCAGAATCTATCGAGTTCGATCTTGTCTTCGGATTCCGTAGGTTCGACCATGAGAGTTCCGGCGACTGGCCAGCTCATCGTCGGTGCGTGGAATCCGTAGTCCATCAGTCTCTTGGCGATATCTACCGCTTCGATATTGGCGGTTTTCTTGAGATCTCTAATGTCTAAGATAAACTCGTGAGCTACCAGACCGGTCTCTCCCTTGTAGAGTGTCTTGTAATACTTTTCCAAACGCTTGCTCATGTAATTTGCGTTTAATATTGCTACTTGAGTGGCCTTGCGGAGACCCTTTGGACCCATCATCTTTATGTAGGCCCAGGAAATCGGCAGAATTGCCGACGAACCGTACGGCGCTGCGGACACCGCTCCCAAACCGGAAGTATCGTTGATTTTTCCATTCGAAGAATCGACAACCGGATGCCCCGGAAGGAATGGCATGAGATGCCGTTTTCTACAATACAAAAAAATGTTCAATCACTAAGACTGTATTATTGGAAAGTAATTAAGGGGATTAAGGGTAAAGTAATTAAGGGAATTAAAGGGATTTTCAAGATTTGGAAAATATGGATTAAACGAATAATGGGTTTTGCTCCAAAAAGATAATAAAAGACAAGGAGATAGGTAAATCGAATATTCTCCTTGAATAATAGTCATTATAATATTATTAGCAGATTGTTGTGACTCGGGCACTTCGCGCCGGTGCTATCGACTATAGGATTTAGAAACAGGAAATTTATAAATGTCCGGAGATTTATCAGAAATATGTCACTTCCGGTTTGAAAATCCATTATCCGATCCGAAGTGACGTCACATCGGAAATACGTCACTTCCGGTTTGAGAATCTAGTTTTTTTTTACTCGAAGTAACGTCATACCGAAAATTCGTCACTTCCGGTCGAAAAATAATATTTTCAAATCGAAAGTGACGTATTTCCGGGAGTGTTGATTGTTGTAATACCGCTAGTAATAATAATAATTGTACGTACACTCCAATCGGTCCCATACCCGGTCCACCGCCTCCGTGAGGTATGCAGAAAGTTTTGTGAAGATTGAGATGCGACACATCGCTGCCGTAATCTCCCGGTCGGCACAAACCGACTTGAGCATTCATATTCGCACCGTCCAAATATACCTGACCACCAGCCTCGTGTACCATTTCACAGACGTCTCCGATAGTTTCCTCGAAAACGCCGTTCGTCGATGGATAAGTGATCATGAGGCAGGACAGATCTTGTCTATACTTGTCGATCATTTCTTTGAGATGTGCGATATCAACGGAACCGTCTTTCTTAACGAATATCGGCTCGACCTGCATTCCAGCCATCTGTGCCGAAGCCGGATTCGTTCCATGAGCCGAAATTGGTATCAGGCAAACTTTTCGATCGTCATCCCCGCGCGACTCGTGATAACATTGAATCGCTCGCAATCCAGCGTACTCCCCTTGGGCACCGCTGTTCGGCTGAAAGCTTATTCCATCGTAGCCCGTTATCGCACAAAGATCTTTCTCCAATTCGTCGAACAATTTTTTATAGCCCTCGGTCTGTTCTACCGGTGCGAAGGGATGCATGTTCGTGAAACCGGGCAAGCTGCATGGCATCATTTCCGTCGTAGAGTTTAGTTTCATCGTGCAGGAACCCTGACAAAAACCATATCAAATATTAAATATGAACTCTTATCGATAAAACAAAAGAATGAGAATAAAATGTATGGATTTACGAATTTGTTTGTTAGAATGTTTTCTTCTCTCTTTGCTCGTGTTTTTTTTTCCTGTTTTGTCTTTTCAGTCGCGTCAGGTTTACGGACCCGTTAATTTCTGTTAATATACTGTACACTCGTCTTATCGTTCACTCTTGTGTAACTTTAAGTTCAGCAAGTTTAATTGATTTTGAGTTCATTGTTCTTTATACCAATTATTAGAGGATAGCTTCAATTTTGTTTTCCTTATTGTGTTATGTTGATAACGAAGAATCACCATTTTATCTCCACCGTTTTCGTCTCGAAAAACATGTTTCTTATCAGTATCACGAAAGTACGAAAAAACATGTCAAACTAATTTTATATTGGAGCTTAAAAAAGAAGTTATAAATTCTCACCAGTGGAATCATGCTGTGCACGAGAGACACGTCCTTGTTCTCCAGTGACTTCATGTATCTGACTATCCTCGTTTCCGAGTGATGAATATTGAAAACCGGATGTTCCAGATAATTGCTGGAACGCTTGAAGGGCGACGCTTCGATATTGTGTCCTTCAGCCAAACCGGCCTCGACAATCTCTTTCACAGTTGCGTCGACCTTGAAGATCTTCAAGAGATCATTTACATCATCGACCTCGGTGGTTTCGTCGAGCGATATTCCGACGGACCCGTCGACGTTGTATCTAAAGTATGAGAACAAAAAAAAAATCGATAAGCTCGCGTCGAAAAATCAGAGACTCGAGGTACAAAGTCGTTTCGATCCTTCACCTCAAATTTATCTTGGCGCGTTCGGCCATTTCTTTGACCGCCTGTTGAGAATCTCTCGAAGATACGGTAATTGTGTCGAAGAAACGCTCGTTGTGCACTCTGTGGCCAGCTTTCTCGAGACCCTTCGCAAGAACGACAGTCAAGTTGTGAACTCTCCTGGCGATATCGCGAATACCTCGGGGACCGTGATAGACAGCGTACATGGCGGACATGTTCGCGAGGAGTGCCTGAGCGGTGCAAATATTGCTCGTTGCTTTGTCCCGTCTGATATGCTGCTCCCGGGTTTGGAGCGCTAAACGATAAGCGTCTTTACCGTCGGCGTCTCTGGTCAGTCCGATCATTCTACCGGGCATCAGCCTCACGAGACTCTTCCGGCAGGCGAAGAAACCCGCGTGGGGACCACCGTATCCCAATGGTACTCCGAAACGTTGGCTGGTACCCACGCATATGTCCACGTCGAAATCGCCCGGAGGTTCCAATATTGCCAAGGACAAAAGATCCGCAGCTGCGCAGACCAATGTCTGGAAAACGATAAACGATTATTTAATACGGGCAATGGAAAGCGCAAAGCGGATGACCCAGTCGTTGACCATACAAGACACTAACTATCGAGTAGTTAGTGTCGTTTCAAATATGTCTCTACTTCACGAATGGCTGTTGATATAGTGTACAAAAATTCGTATATTTAATGTACCGGACTGGAAGATAGCTTTTGTATAAAAACTTCCAGTCTTATTTTCATTTATGACAGTGCACACTAAAACAAATTCGTATGAAATTTAATATATTGCTACTGGAAGATTTCATGCATAAGCTGGTATATTAAAATGAATGTACAATTGTGATGAAAAATTAACGTACAGTACATTAAAAACTTTAAAAATACTTTACTTTTAGTAATTTACTGTTATTTGACTATAAAAGTACTTTGAATCCAATCATTTACTTTAATTTCACCGTAAAAGTCCATTAATTGTTCATGACAATTATACATTAAATTGAATGTACCAGTTTTTTTGCATAAAAACTTCCAGTTCGGTGCATTAAATTTACAACTTTTTTTAACAGTGTCCGCAATATATTGATTAATTTTATATAGCATCAATTTGTGATTTCAATGGTTCAACGACTGGGACTCTTCAGTTCCCTAGCTTCAATTCTTTAATTCCTAGTCAACCAGTGGAAGCCCTCAGAGACCAAGATCGGACAATGGTTTCTGGGGACTTCCACAGTAAGACTCAGATTTCGCTTTTTAATTATGATTTCCATACTTTGTCCGCGTGAGCTTTTTCCACGACTTTCCGATAATCGAGAATGGCACCAGTTGTGTCGGGATACTGTATAAGAATACCCGCAATGTCTTTCGAGCTCGTGTCCACCCGGAAGACATCGCCAACCTCAAGGATGAGTCCCAAGGACGTAGCGCGTGTGGCGATAACGCTGACGGTTTGGGGATGCACTTTGTCGGAAACGAAGAGCTTCTTCCGCTTGTTCTGCCTGTAGGCGAGGGCCAGTGCTTCCGCAGCTGCTGTACCCTCGTCCAGTAGCGAAGCGTTCGCCACTTCCATTGCCGTCATATCGCATATCATCGTCTGATAATTTATCAGACTTTCAAGTCTGCCCTGAGATATCTCCGGCTGGTAAGGCGTGTACTGCGTCGTCCTAAGGTCAACAGGAAAGTTTGTGTGTTTCCATCGAATTCCATCGATCTCCACAGAATGTTTCCATAGAAAAATCTATATTTTTCTTTGCCCTTGGGGAAAAAAAAATTGCTTACCATCCCGGATTCTCGAAT
Organism: Ichneumon xanthorius; assembly: GCA_917499995.1. Lineage (NCBI taxonomy): Eukaryota > Metazoa > Arthropoda > Insecta > Hymenoptera > Ichneumonidae > Ichneumon > Ichneumon xanthorius. The sequence continues at coordinate 7,983,134 of OU824205.1, read as the reverse complement.
ATGTTGCGCATTATTGTGTGAGGTACGCAACAATTGTAATATCCCATACCGATGTAAGTTCGCCATACGTCGTTCTTCTCGGACATCGCGGTGATTCTTTTGATGAGTTCGTACTCGGCTGAAACGATTACAAAACAAAAAATTCATATCAATATCTTCTTTTCATTAAAAAAACGGCTGAAGAAATCATTTACAACGAGACGATGAGGAAACGTGCCGTAATGTCGATTCGAGCGCAAATCACGTGAATGAAGATATGAAAAACACGAACGTGTGACCTACGACCCGAGACACGAAGAGATATTGTGCCAACAGCTCGAAATTATCAGTCACGGATCATTCGTTACCGAATGCAGGGTTGTTTTTTCCGATGAAATTAGCGCAACAGAAGAGACCCCAAGGGGTCTCTATCGTGACGCACTGTTTTGCACAACATCTATTATTGTTGATCGTTCGAAAGAAATCGGCTGATACGATAGTCTAAAACGTAACGGTTGTTCGAGATTGTTGAAATATCGTTTGGCATTTATTACACACACGCTTTTTTCACATGACCTCCCGAGAAATTCGAACTCAACGGGGTTATCAGCTATCGAAATGTCTCGTGACTGCTCTTCGGACAAAATTGTCAAGTGCGGCGCTACGCGAGTTGGAAGTTAAATGAAGCTGCACTTACTGACTGGCTTCTCGATCTGTAGATTCTTCTCCAGGCGAATGTTATTCGGCACTGCGGTCTCTGTCAATTCTTCGAGGGACTGAAATTAGGGTGTTTATTCATTTTTTAAAACATTGCTCTGTAAGCACGTAAATTAATTAATCACATGACAAAAATAATGCTCGCATACTTGGGTTGGAAAATAAAAAATTTAACATTCGAGAATCTCTAAAATAAAATTCAAGGACACTTCAAGGATCGCTTGAATTACACACCATGTTATGTATATATATGGGGCATTCCCTATCATTTCGACCTGGGTCTGACCCTTTACATCTTTGATTGGGACCACCATTTTTTATACAATTGAACTAATGATTGAACTCTCAAAAGTACTTAGATTTTTAAAAATTGTTTATAACTATTTATGATTTAAAAAATGCACTTATTAATCGCCACAATTAAAGAATCGGGAAAATTCTGAAAAATCTTGTGTCATATATAAAAAATGTTAAGATGTGAGCTGGCGTGGGCTGGCGTCACTTTCGATTTTTCCTATATTTGAGAACGGCTTGAGCTATCGAGCGGAAATTTGTTAAGTAGGTAGAGGGGTCAATCCTCAATGTTTGGTTACATTTTTCTCAAAATGCTTGCACTCATTAAAATGTTACGCGATTTCGAACGTTCCTCGATGAAGAGGCCAAATAATTACGGAAAATTGCTTTTCATAGAAGCTTTGTACGCAAAAGTAGATTAGATGAGGAAGCTTTGTTAAAAAAAATTGGGGAGCTGAATATCAAAATCTGACCTCCGAAAATATTACGACCAAACATCAACTTTGCAACATTTCAGTGTTAAATTAAAATAATTATCTTCGTTATATATATAAAAAAATTGCAAACCCCATGCGTTAAAAACAATAAACAATATTCGAATCGAATAATTTCACTTACCTTGAATCCTACGAGATCGAGCATTTCTTGTTGCTCGCGATCCCCCGGACCTATGTGTCGTGTCTGAAACTCTTCTCTGTCGGGAAAGAGCTTTTCGAATTTCGATGCTCGTCCATTGCTCAGCGCCAAACGTCGCACGTATTGTTTAACGCCATCCTGCATCTGCAAAAGTTTCGCACAACGAGACACTTTCAAAGTACTCAGCATTTTTTTTTAGCTCGACGAAACAGTTTAAATCGCTAAAATATCGACACTCCTTTGACAACGGTTTGAGTTTTAAATCATGAATAAAGTCGGGCCCGAAAACGTAACGTCTCGCCTCGGGACACGAAACTAAATGCCGATAACGTTGTAAGAGATTTTATACTCACGTGGAGTGGTATCTCACAATGATGTCACAACTTTACGATTACAGCTTGAACTCTATTCTGACCCTGACTTACACGAGACTCTGGACGATATCAGTAACGATACAATAATTTTCCAGTGTCCCAAAGGCATTTCGTGCATCCGATCGTCGTCACGTGCGAGCAAACTACAAGTTTCCCCTCGCTTTTCGATAACAATAACTATGAAAAATATTTCATCACTGAACGTACGTGTTTCGGGAAAGTATCAACGATGCGTTATCAACGATGCTCCATTATTTATCCGCTAATTTTGAAACAATGAAAATGTTCGACCCTTCAATGCTCAATGTACGAATCTTAATTTTGCACGTTGGTGAAAAGGCAATTTTTTCATTTTTCTCAATTTTAATCTAAAAAATCCAAAAATATCTTACGAGGAGGAATCGATCCTAAACATCTTCGAACGTAGTTTCGTCATAATTTTTTTATTACTTAAGTGTAAAAATTGAAACAATCAATTTTTCTTTAAATCATGGGATTCGTTTGGCGTTTGAGAGCGTGAAATAAAACGATAGAGATACGCAAACTGTTATAATCGTATTATCAACAATCTTAACGATCCGCAGTCCACGGCTTGTATTTTTGGAACGCATTCGAGTTATGCCGCATCGCGTCTCTCGACACGGTGCTCGCTGTTGCCGGCGATTTTCATCGTCGTGTAAATAAATTTTTGCACGTGCCTTGCAAAAAAAAGAAAAAAAAAAAATTAAACAAACCCCACGTGAATTCCCAACTATAAATTAATCACACGAATGAGGCGTAACGGTATAGTCTTGGACGAATCAAAATCTCAACTCTTCACTTCATAAATTTATCTTTGTTCTGGGTAAGGATCTTCGCCGAGGATTTGGCGTCGAGGAAGAGCGCACCGACTTCGTCGACGTCCTCTTTCTTTATGATCGTTCGTCCGTTGACCTTGGCGGTAAGAGCGGCCGGCGTAAGAAGCTGAATAACGTATCTGAGCGTCGTCTTGGTGCCGAGTTCAGCGAGTGTCGTCAGAGCCTCGTCCTCGATGTGAAGTCCCTCGGTGACCGCCCGAAGCTTAACGATCTGCTCGATCTCGTCCCTCGAGTACGGTAGCGTTCGTATGATCAGCAGCCTGTCCAACAGATCGAGGGGTATTCCGTGAGGCGCGACGATGTCCTCGGTACCGCGGATAACGCAGTGTCCCCGATTCGTCGCGAATATCACGATCGGCGCTATCGCGCTCTCGAGGGAACGATGAAGATAGGTGAAAGTCTCGATGTCGAGCATGTGAACCTCGTCGACGAAAAGTACGCCGGGCACGAGCTCGGCTATGCCCTGATCTATGTACTGATTGACGACTTTGTTTATCTCCTTTCGCAATTTATCGGTTATCTCCGTTTTACGGGGTTTCATAAGTTGTCCCATCATCGACATTAGGTCCTGATTGCCCTGAGGCTTGGCGTTCGCGATGTCGAGATCGTGCAGCGTAACGTCCTGCACGACCTCCTTCTTCTTGTGCACGTCGCCCTTCGGCAAAGGCACGTACTCCTCCGCCTCGAGATCGAATTCCGTCGCGTAATTGTCGCTCCTTCCCTGTCTCTTCACAGCCCCGCTGTTCACCTCTATGTATATCACGTCTCCGGTCTCGACCTTCTCCTTCTGCAGGGACTGATAGACCAGAGGATCGAGCTTCAGCTGCTTCGTTCCCTTCGCAGTCTTCAGACCTATGACGACGTGAGACACCGTCTTTCCGTAGCCGCCCATCGGATTCTCTGTTTCCAGCGGCGTGAGCTCCGTTACTTCACCCTCGTATATCTCTTTGGTCTCGCGTATTCTGAGACCTATGGCTCGCCTGAAATTCTCCATCAACACCTCCGTCTTCTTTATCTCCGAGCTGTAAACTTCGGACCCGACCATCGGACAGAAAGGTACTTTGTTGCCGAGCTCCTGGGCGATCGCCAGAGCTATGGCCGTCTTGCCCGTACCCGGAGGGCCGGCTAGGAGAATCGCTCTGCCTGCCATTTTCTTTGACTTTATCATATCCACGACTATTCCGGCAGCCTGAAAATAATAAATATTGTATACTTTGAATATATAAGAAAATTTTTATTTTTTTTTCCTTTCACAAATTTTCCCTATATTGTTGATGTATCGACAGTTTCTGTCGAGTTTTTTTTTCTGCCAGAGGATTACTTTTTACGTTTTTTTTTTAATTATGCGACTAACCTCTCGTGCCATCTCCTGTCCCACGAGGCCTGCAGCCATCTGAATAGCCGTGCCATTATCGTCAAGTCCCAAACCTTTTATGTGCGTATGTGCCGAGACTCTCTGAGTCTTTGCCGAACTCTTTACCTCTTCGATCTTCATCTTTGTCGTTGTTTCAAACGAATCTTTGGCACGCTTCTTCTGCGATGTACGTTTTATTGATATAACAACCGGCGAGCACGCGTGCCGCCAAAAGCTGTGAGTGTGTTCGTGCGCGGCGTATCAGCGAGATACGTCACTGTGTGCGTCCCTCGCTCCCACACGGATGTTTTCGTAGATACTGCCCGTGAGTTTCAATGGTAGCTGCAAAAGCACGCGGCGGCTTGCAGCTTCTGCGAATCGTTCGAAAGCGCTTCGAGTTTAGAGATGTTCCGTGACGGTCATTTTTTGTAAGCGTCAATTGACCAAAGAAATGACGGTCCATTGGCCTTTTAATTTTTTTATTTCAGAAAATGTTTACGGTGCCATAAGCGTTATTTTTGTCCGGGGTCATAAATATTGTTAAAGCAGAAAAAAAGTCTATCTGCTTGGAATTTGAACTTTATAACTTTATAGATATAGAACTGATTCCATGCAGGTTTTTAGAGTTAATTTTGTAGAGTAAAAAACCCATGCAGGTTTTTTAGAGTTAATCGCCATTGTCACAGGACGACCATTTCCACAAGAAAAAAAAAAATTAGCGGAAGCCCTTTAAGCTGCCAGCAACTTGCAGCCGACATTGTAACGTGCCCTAAAGTATCCGCAACAGCGCCTCCTCGTTTTCGGGCCAACTTCACGCAATTTGTATCATAGTTGTCAAAAGCAGTCGAAAGGTTTTGGGGGGTTTTTTTATTATTAAAGTACACATGATTAACTAGCGATTGTAGCCTCGTCGATTATCAATTATTTTTCCACTATCAATCGACATGATTAACAGTCTCTTCATTATCAATTCATCGGGGTAAGTTTCAATATTGTTCTTATGATTTTGACAGGTCACAGGTCAACACGGGTCCGCCAGACATATTGTCAAAGTATTTATTATTTTTTGGTCTCGTTCTTTTTATAAATAAAAACATTCATTCAGATTTATTTTGCTGGGGAACAAACGGATTTTATTCACAAATATTTATACATATATTCGTACGTTTTTCAGCGATGTTTTCATGGAGAAACATTGGAAGAGCGCCGTGGCTCGGTCGCTGTGCGATTACTTCTTCGATCAGCAGAGGCGAGTACTTTCGCCTGAAGATACACCGCCGGTCATAGCGACACCTCATCACTATCTCATCAGTATATACAGATGCAGTATGTTCTTCGTCGCTGTATGCACGACGGAAGGTGAATAGGGAGATTGACAAATTTTTTGTTACGGTGCTTGCTCTTATCCTTGTGATCTTGTGTATTACGCTTTGTTTTGTTTCAGTGCCGCCGCTGTTCGTCATAGAGTTCTTGCACAGGGTCGTCGACACTTTTGAGGACTACTTCAACGAGTGTACGGAAACTACGATAAAAGAAAACTACGTCGTAGTCTACGAATTGCTTGACGAAATGCTGGATAACGGATTTCCACTTGCCACTGAATCCAACATACTCAAGGAACTCATAAAACCTCCCAACATCCTGAGAACCATCGCCAATACAGTCACCGGCAAGTCCAAGTGAGTATTACTCCAGTCTTGCAATTTATCTTTTATTTTTTTAAATCTATGTGAATGGGAAAAACTCCTTCGGAATAGAAAGAAATAAGTCTATTAGGTAACAAAAGAAAGAAAGAATATAGTCTATGAGGTTTGATGTAAATAGTATAATCTTTGAAAATATTTTTCCATACGATGTATGTACCTAGTTGAAAATTTTACTCAAAGAATTTTATTTCTATTAAGTATTCAAATGATTTGCCCATGGAAAACATTGGATTCCTTTTTATTTAACTATTTATTTATTGTTATATAAACGGGGAATGCCCATAGAAAGACCGAACGGGAGAAACCCGACAGTTGAACAATCATTAGCTGATGAAGAAAGTTGCTATTACAGATAAAACTTAAGAGGATATAACCAGAATTGAATAACTGCGGTAAAAAACAGTACATGTTAAGGATTTGAAAAGAATTAGCAGAACGAAAAAAAAATCATAATAACAATAGTACACAGCTGGCGAATTACGCGGTAGGGAAGATGCCGAACACTAGGCTTGTGAAACGCGCTAATGAACCGCCAGATAGATCAATGATCGCAACATAGCGATTCCCAAGGCTTCAGATACGACGAAGTATGGACGAACCAATTTTTTCGCTCACTTTGTGCTATTGCCAAAATTGACTGGACTTTGCAATTTTATTTGTTTTCAGTGTCAGCGCGACTCTGCCCAGTGGTCAGCTATCCAACGTGCCTTGGCGACGGACCGGAGTTAAATATACAAATAACGAGGCATACTTCGACGTCGTCGAGGAAGTTGATGCTATAATAGATAGAACGGGCGCAACCGTTTTTGCTGAGATTCAGGGCTACGTGAGTTCCCGAATTCTATGTCCATAGCTCATTGACATTGTCGATTAAAACTTGTGCAAGTAACAGGATTTATTTACAGATTGATTGTTGCATCAAACTCAGCGGGATGCCCGATCTTACGCTCTCCTTTATGAATCCCAGATTATTCGACGACGTAAGCTTTCATCCGTGCGTCAGATTCAAAAGATGGGAGGTACGTTAGGCATCGTTGTTAATTAACTACGGAAGTTGATTACATTTTTGATGGTATTAAACTTTCAACGAATCGTTGAATGGCAGTATTTGATCAATATACCTGCTTATTAATTATTGAAACATGAAATCCAACACGAATTAACTGTTAACCAGATGACGGCCTTGAGTAAAACAAATTACGTATACATCTATTTTTTTTTGCTCTTTTCAGTCGGAAAGAATATTGTCTTTCATTCCTCCGGATGGCAATTTTCGTTTGCTATCGTACCACATAGGCTCGCAAAGTGTCGTAGCGATTCCAATATATGTTAGACACAACATCAGTTTGAAAGAAGCCGGAGGCGGAAGACTGGACATAACGGTGGGACCAAAACAGACCGTCGGCAGAACCGTGAGTTTCTTGATTCATCATTTTTCTTTTATTTTTCATATATAATAGACAATTTATTTTATCAAGATCTGTACGAATTTTACACAGCTGGAAAACGTCACATTAGAAATTCCGATGCCAAAGGTCGTACTGAACTGCAGCCTCGTGCCTAATCAAGGAAAATATTCTTTCGATCCCGTAAGCAAAGTTCTCTTCTGGGACGTCGGGAGGATAGACTTCTCAAAGCTTCCAAATCTTCGGGGTTCGGTACGAGAATTTTTTTAATGTTCTTTTCATTTTAGATATTTCGTCGATTGATATTATGTTTGGATGCGAATTGCGTTGTTGATGAAAATTTACTTTCAGATAAGCGTGCAAAATGCGGCGACGGTCGTAGAATCAAATCCGGCAATCAATGTGAGTGAAAGATCGTAACAAATAGCGAACGGAATGTCTCTCAGAAAAATAAACTAATGGTGAAAAAACAAAATTTCAGGTGCACTTCACGATAAATCAGCTGGCTGTGTCCGGTCTGAAAGTCAACGGTTTGGACATGTACGGTGAGAAGTACAAGCCATTCAAGGGTGTAAAATACATCACGAAGGCTGGAAAGTTTCAGATACGAATGTGAGATTAAGAAAAATTCCGCAAGGTTTAATAGCTATTTTTTAAACGTATCGTATATAATCAGATCGCAATAGAACAAAAGCAGTTTCCGTACTCTTACGACTCTGTCCGTAAAAGTGCGGTCGCGTGGACATTTTTTATGAAAGCGAGAAAGCTCTGGTCCGCTTCTAATGTCATGGATTCATCTTTCTGCGCTAATATTATTATTTTGAGAGATGTTTTATTGATGAGTTGTTACTTATTATACATTCTTCGAACTCTGTAAAATACAATGGTTTATATAGCAAGAGATGAATAATCGTATTCTGTTATTTCCTCGAGGTGGGTATCGCGCTTTAATTGTTTTATTTATTTTTTATTGGGCATCAAGTGATGTCCCACAGACATCAGTCTTATTCATACTTAAACAGATTAGCCTATATATATGTATGTACACTCAACACATCTTAGCTCCGTCTTACGTTCCCGAACTCTGACAGAGTAACTTTCTCGCATCCAAAGTTTCCCACGTTGGATGTGTGGCATACGTATGCAAACGTTCCATGTTTGTCGCGTATATCGTGTGATTGCTCACAAGATTCTTATATATCTATCGAAGTGTGAAAAATAAAAATAAATTCAGTTAAAAAAAGCGAATGTTCGACTATTTAAAAAAGAAGTAGGGTATCACAATTTCTTTTTAAAACTGAATCTTTGTGCACGTGTCAGTTTTCGAAAAATGTTATAAAATATTCCGTAAGTGAGGAATTCCAGTTATAAATTTCACATGCAACATCTCTCAGTGTATTGAAGTGAATTTCCAAGGTTAAACAAGATGTAGTTTACTATTTGTGCGTTCCTAAATTACGATATATTCGAAAATATATTTTTCTTTACATATCTTACCTTCAAAGTCTGCAACAAATCGTGGACATTGACCGGTGGCAATGTTGGCCGAGTCGTTTGTGACGCGCAAGCCATAGCGAACGCCGTAGCCTGTTCGGCCTCCTCGACATTTCGCTTCGTCGAGGGCATTTGCCCGCTCGGGTTTATAACTTCCGTGGGTATGCTACGGAATTGATAGTTGCATATGAGAAAAAAAATCAATAACGAAATCTAATATTCAGAGATCGGCAATATTAATTACGTTTCTTACTTAATCCTTTAATAGGCCAATATTAATTTTATCGCAGTTTATAGTCGATCGAAATACATTTTTGTGGGCATGTTTTGGGAAATAATTATCTGTGCCGATCTCTGCTACCATTCAAGAATCCGACAAGTGAATTGCATGTGTAGAAACTAACGTACCTATATTCAGGTCCTCGAGATATAAACATCGAGTTTCGTTTCCACGAACTGGGCACCGGCTCCCCTATGTTATATATGAAACTGCCGTCTCGCACTGCGTATCCCTTGCGCCTCGTCAGTATCGCAGTCAGAAGATTTTTCAGGAATATTTGCATCGCGGCAATGATTATGTGAGCCGTGCTCTCTTCCGCGCCGTCCATGTTATTTTCCCAGGCTGCGAGCATCAGTCTGGCGAGGACGAATGTACGATCGGGCAAAACGAGTTCCTGGGCGCTCGAACGGTTTGCGCCAATCGGCTCGTCGCCGACCGGAGAAGACATTTGGCCCAACACTTCCACATACATATCTGCTGGCTGATTATTACGAACAACAAATTAGATTAGAATTGTATGTACATTTGCCTGCGGCTATGAGACGTCTTGTTCTTTATATTTAGCTTAAGTTCGCTGTACCTATTTGATGTTAATGCGAAATTTTACATCTGCCGAACGAGATTTTTGTATTTAACTTTATCAAGGTATGAATTAACCATGTTAAGTAAACGTGTCCAAAGTATTGCAAAATTATCCGATCTTTTTTTTTTAGAGATTATCATCGCATTATCGCATATAAAAACTTTTTCAACAAGACATCAAAATTATTTGAAGAAATTGGTTGAAAAATATGAAAAAAAACAGATTCTCACATAGTATTAACTCTTTGAACATTACTACTTGAATCTTATACAAATTTGGTGACAAAAATTCAATTTTTTTTTAACATACTATAAGGAGACACCATAAAGATGTGGTACTCAAAAGAGCTAAACATCTTGATTAAGTTGATTCTAAACATTTTGTAGAATTTACACGAAATTAAGCTTTAAAGTCAAATACGTAAATAAAAATTCAAATTCCATACGGTGGAAACAAATATTTGGACCAGCTTTGCTCATAGTGTGGTCCTTACATGAAAGAAAGATCCAATACTTATTGTATCGAACCCACAGTTTGAATAAATTTGTCCCAACTTATATCTTAATGAACCATCGTGACCAGGCCTACTTACTTCGAAGTTCGATTTGTCCGTCTTGTATTTGCGTTTCAGTCTGACCCTCTTTTCTTTCAGTGTTCTTTCCCTGTCCGTATGAGTGTTATTTACTTTGATGGGGCGTGGAGTCGAAGCCTCAGCCAGTCCTTGAACCTTGTTGAACAAGCACAAGAGAAATTCGTTGTGCAAATGGACTTGATCTCTCGATATAATAGCCCTTGCTTCCATGTCGAATTGTTCCTTGGTTGTCTGAAAATGTGACGTTCGCCTTATTATTGTTGTTCGATGGGTACTCTCTCGAATGCAAATTTGCTCAACTCTGCCTGCTTTTAATCGTGACCGTGCACTGTTCGTGAGATATTTTTAATTGCCAATGGTACATCGGATTCTTTCAGCAGGATACATTTTGTTCATTTTGATAACAAAGGAACGCTCATCGGAGCTGATATGTGTCGAGCAGAAGCAGCGCACCCAATTTTACATGATGGGTATATCTATATATCAAATCAATATAGATGTACTTTCCACATAAAATGACCCTGAAGATATCTGCATGACATCAAATTTCATCTTTGGCAAGTCTCCATTAATGCACAGCTATAGAAAAAAAAAAAAATTGTTCATTTGTAGAATTTTATTCTCCAAGTGAACTTTTCTGAGCAAAGTTTGCTTGATGCAAAACACCGCCATTATAACTGGACGAAATTTAGTCCCACGCAGATATCTTTAAGGCCATTATACACGTGAAACTGATCTCGAATATTTCTGGATTTGGCCGAAGAGAGCAGAACTGCATTCAAGAACGCACTCTATAGGTAGCGTCGAACGCAGCCGAATACATCACCTTCATTTGGAACCACAGTTTCATTTTTTCGAAGTACCTGCAAGCAGAGAATAATTTTTTGTCACGTTTTTATCGAAGGAGACAATTCATTGCGAGGAACGCGAAACTGTCGTCAAAAATGTCAGTTTTATATACGAGAGAAATAACAATGACGAATGTGAATGTGACAGTTTAACCTGTTCTCTGAGCCAACGTATATGCAAGCGGTCGAGAAATATTGGAATTGTGAACTCACAGTTTCGTATTCTCGCCGAGAGAAGCAATGAGATTTTTTCTCGCCACGTTTAGATCCTTCGTTGTTGTCATTTTGTTTTGATTTGATCACTAATTTTTCGAACAATTCTACGAATGATGCGCCCAAGCTGCGAAATATTTCCCCCAGTAATGTAGTAGTCAGCTGTTCGATGTTGGCAATCTGGGGACGCGTCGCTATAGCTGCCGGGCTGGCGGCTCGAGCCCTCGGTCTTTTCCGACTACGCCGTTGAACTGACTTGCGCGAATGAACTGACGTTGCTAATTCGATTATACGATCTATTCAATTCGTTCTATCGAAAAAAAACATGAAATTTGATGGTAGTTTTTTGTACTCCGTAATGGAATTCGTAATTCTTCGACAGTATAAATACAGATGTCGGATATTATTATTTCTCCTGGCCTTAGGCTTACTCCTAAGTGAGAATTCTGATATGTTGCTGTAAAGATCAGTAACGCGGGAAAACAGCCCTGATAGACACGCGGCACGAAAAGCAGCAGTTGACGCAATAATTGCGACATGTGCCGCACGTGTCGGAAATATCGCGCCAATATTACTACTTTTCATGGCGCTTGTCTATCTGGGTGATGGTGTTGACTGTACCATTTTCCTGGAAAAGTCGCAATTTTATCGTTGCGTAGCAACGAATGGTCTTGAAATTGACGGACAAAAAAAAACAAAAAATCGAGATTTGGAACATGTTTGTAATTAGTTGTCAATTTCCATAAAACGTTGTTTATCCAAATCTTTTCGATCCCATTAAACTATAGTTTTCTGTTTGACCGTACTATTTTCATAGCCAATCTAACAAACGTTGATGGTAACGCCGGCACGTTATTCAAATAAATTACGTGTGTCCCCCAGAAAGTTTTCGGAAGCGTCGAGAAGTTGACTTTTGGGCATGGGATTGCCTACAGATAACTTTCTGGCGGATATGTTGAAAACTCATTTCCGGTTGCACTGTGAAAATTTGTCACTCGAGAAGTCACTAGTGCGCGACCGCAAGAGTTTAGGTAACTGCTGAAAATTCAAATTAGCCGTTACATTTTGCTTGACTGTGAGATAAAAGTATTCATAAACGGCAAGGTAAAGCGAAACTTTTATACCGCTTTTGTGCACATGAATAACTAATCGTTAAAGCAATTACGTAATAACGGCAACGGTAAAAGTAAATAAATCTTGAAATCCCGCTGCCGCCAACCGTTCAATTTCGAGAAACGATAGAAACGAAACGATTTTCCGCGAATTACGCAATGGATCGAGATAATGGCCTGACGACTATTAATATTGAGCGAAATAATTGTCGTAGGGCAATTAAATCGCGTCAGCCTTCGAGTTACTTGCGGCACGGAGAGTGCCCATTGTACAGTGTTTACGGGCAATTAAAACGGGTGCTCGGGCAAAAATGTCTCGGAAATCGGGACAAAAACTACTTCCGTTCAGCATATCCCCGCGAACCAACCTTTATCCGAAGTTAAACGCGAGTAAGATAAAAATTGGGAAATTTTGAAAATAAAAACAAAACAAAAAAATCGAGTATAAAAAAATCGTAGGATGGCAATGGTGGTTGAAAAAAACCGTTATAAAACCAACCTTTATTCGAAGTTAAACGTGTGTAAGATGAAAATTGGGACATATTGAAAATAAAAACAAAACAAAAAAATCGAGAATAAAAAAACCGTTATAAAACACAACCAATCACGTACCGCGCACAGCCTCCCCCGACCCGCGCCGATACGCTCAAACACCTTCCGGCGTGCTGCTGGGCTTTCTCAGTCAGTGTCGTTCCGTCTCTTAACCGAGCGCGCTCCTCGTTCGTTTCTCGTCTAATTTTCTCAGACATTCTGTCGGCTTGCGTAAATAAATTCGAACAGAATAATCATAAATAAATGTGAATGCTTGATCTTCAGAACCACCAAGTTTGGCACAAATCGTGTGGGACGTCGTTGTAAAAAAAAAAAAAAAATCGTAGTCTGACAAAGGCGATGGCAAAAAGCCGTTGTAAGATACAGCCAATCACGTATCGCGCGCATCCTCCCCCTCGACGTGCGTCGGCACGCTCAACACGCTCCGGCGTGCCGCTGGGCTTTCTCAGTGTCGTTCGGTCTCTCGACGGAGCTTGGCTTTGTACGTTTTTCGTCTCCGTTTTACTCTGTACTTCCGTCGGGTCGCGTAAATAAATATCAAACGAATCAATCGTAAATAAACGTAAATGCTTGGTCTTCCTTACGACCAATCGTGTGCTCGACTTGTGTGAAATAATTGGCACAAAGCCGACGCGAAAAGGTGAGCAAATTTTAATCAAATTTTCCGCGAAATAATTCTCAGTAGGGAATTTAAAAAATAAAAATGTGACGTCCGGATAACTGTTAATCGGATCCTTTCCCCGATCTCACACGATTAATCCCGTCGATCAATCGGATTATCTGAGGAAAGTGTCGACGCTGAGCGCTCGGCGAGCTTTTCGATCAACAAGTTGTTCACGCGCGCTCCCTCGAACCTACGCTTTCCGTCGTAAGCACTCGAGCTACGATAAAATCTCATTTTTTCGACTGCCAGAGGCTAAATTGTTAAATCAAACTTTCGCTCGCTCGAACTTAATATTCACTGTATACATCGATATATATATGTACTATGTAAAACTTAACTCTCTTCCGCGAACACTCAAAGTTTGTTCATTTCCGATTTTCGCGATTGACCGATGAAAATTGTTAGGGTAGAAGTTTGCCTCATCGACACAATACTCGAGCGTCGAGCGTCGTGGAAAAACAAATGGTGCGAGGGAAATCGTATGTCATCCATGAAATTTCTTTCGCCAACAAACTAAATTGGCCAATTAAAAGTTTTCGACTTCGAATAAACTTTTTTTTTTCGGCCTCGAACGTCGAGAGTTTTTGTAGTTCCCAAACTTCATAGTTATATTGGATGATCGTAAAAAATAGTGCGCGTTAAAAATCACTTGCAATACATTTTTACGAAAAACAAGAATGATGAATTATGGGGAATAACATTTTCTTTGCTTCTGGCTAACAGCTTAAATCGATTAATTAAAAGTTTCGCAAGAGTATGTAATTTCGTTGAATCGTATACTTGTTGTATATGTTCGCGCGTGTGAATTTCCAGTTGTAGGGAACAAGTGTTTAACGCGTTACGAGTGAATTCCATGAGTGTAGTGTCGAGTTTGAGCATCGGATGGCGGAGAGTTTTCGAGGTGCCGTAACTCTGTCGTACGATTCCTCGGGAGATTTTCATCGTACCGGTGTCTTCGAGGTTTGGGGATTCGTCGAGGAGGCCGGAGGCCTGTCGTTATTGTCACGACATTGAGATTGCGGCACACGAACGATTTGTATACCCGCGGTGGCTGCGACGTCAATGCACATTTGCGCACGGATTTTTTCCTGGGCATGGGATTTCTTCGTCGGTAGCGCAGCATACCCGATGCAACACGTGAGTTCGTCATTTTTACATTGTTTATTTTTTGTTTATTAACGGATTTCTCTTAAACCAATAATCAAGATAAAAATGTAGCTTAGAACTACTTACATCCTTTGATTTAAAAAACAGTAAGTATTATTTTATTTTCATTTAACTCTGGGTCTATTAAATTAAAAACTTTAACTTCAACGCTTATCGTAATAACTTTAATCATAATAACAATAGTTACAATCTGACCGTTGAAGTTTTCTTGCAATTTGTTTTTTACCTCGTTATCCCTTTGTGCTTCACTATCGACATAGTATGGTCTGTCGAAGTGTAGACACGTTAATTCTTGGATACAACACATTCTCGATATATATATCGTTGGGTGAAAGGGCTGACACACAAGCAGGGGTGTCCACCACCTTAGAACCCCTTTTTTTTTACCCAAGTTCTTGCGATTCTATTATGATGCTGTTATTACTATACAGTTGAGAGAATTTTACCAGCCACAAGGTTTCCATAGCGCTTTTTTGTCGAAGTCTTTGCAGCTCTTCGAGAGCGTGTAGATATTTTCCGTTCACACTTCATCGTTCGCGTAAACCTAGGAATACACCACACATATATTTTTTTTGTACGTCTCTAACACCAGAGATGGGCCTGGCGGAGCCGTCTTCAAGGTTGGGCTACTTTGCCAAATATATATATTAAATATATATATTTGCTTTGTTGTGTAAACGGTACAACAGGATCTAAAGCAAAATGTCCGTCCCGATGTACCGGTATAGTAAATATTACCGAAATTGGAAGGGTTTTTTAGCATGGGACCTGGATCGATAAATTGTTTACAAAAAAAAAATGTTCTCGTCTCTGCCAGAACCATGTGTGTTGTTCCGTGAATAATAGGAAACTTTATTGCGTCGCGAGAAAGGCATTGTCTGCATTCTTGTGTACCAATGCCAGTCTTCATAAGGAGCTTGGTTACATGCCTTCAAAGAGACTGCACTTCAAGACAGTTCTACGATTCTATGCTCGGAATTTTGTTGGCCTTCTTCCATCAATAAACGAACCAATTGAAGTTAACAGTTCTACGAACTTCAAGGCCATCAATTCATAAAATGAGTGTTTACTTATATTTTTCTGTGTTACATATTTCACTGTTTTCGCGTAACGTCAATAAACGGGTTTTGAGGGTGCCGTTCGATGAGCGCCTTATCATGCAGGTAAGGTGAACCACATGGTGGGTTACCATGTGATTAACCGTCAACAGTCATAATAACATTGCATAACAACAGTGGCGCTCATTAAACGGCCCAATCGAAAACCGCCAATCCTCCCTACCGGTGCGAGATCCCTCGCGTGCAATTTTACACATGTGGAGCATATTGGATGCATGGTGTTTTAAAGTTATTACGTTTAGCGAGTGTTACAACACAATGTTGTTAACTTCCAAAAGTGTTACATGTGAATAAGTAAAACTTTTTGTGGCTGGGCTGAAATGGCGGTGTACATTTTTTGATCTGTTAATAATGCAAGTGTTAAATATTTGCAGTGTACACTTGACGATGTTGTGAACGTTCGTTACTTTTTTGCGGTGTACGATTTATTTCCGGTATAACGAACAAGTGTACGATTGTACGGTGTGCGATTGAAGGTGTTTCTGTAGCCCCATGTATTTTGTGCATGCAATTAGTCGAAGCAAAGTAAACATTTTTTTCCCTCTGTCTTTTGTTAAATTCAAAAGGTTTACCCAACGTATAGAAACCGTTGCTCGCGACGCGCGGCGACCGCATGATATCCGTGTACTCTACGCGTCCTTTGGCGGTTTTCCGAGAATCACGAATAACCAGTCGACTCGGAGTGAATGTTATGGGACGAAAATATACCAGTGGAAAACGACCGCGAAGGCCACTAGTGGCACAAACGGCAACTTTGATGTTTCGCTTTAATTATAAACTCGATGAGTCTGAGAAGTTACCATGAGATTTCTGTATGTGAAACGAAAGTACCGGGATTATTTATCGACATAAAGTACACCGAGTGATAGGTCTGACTGACCGAACCGGTGACTCTGAGAACAAATTAAAGTGGAAAGTGGGCATTAGTTAACACAATACACATTGCAACAATTTCCTTGTTGCGTGGTGTACGGCAAGTGTACATCACGCAAACACGAAGGGCCTTCCATCAGCACGTGATGATTATCAAATCTCGGGTCACCTTGAACAGGACAAAGAACAGTTGTTAACAGTATGCGTTGCCAATTTTTTTTCTTCTCTGTTCATTACGCGAGCAAACTCAATATCGTTGGCTTCGCGTATCTGCAATGTATCCCGTGCAATGCTCGGGATAGTCTGTTCATTGTCCGGTACTATAAAGAATTTGCTATCGCGCTCCAGATCAAAGGACTCCAAAGTCGCTTCGATGAGTCGTGCGACGGCGAATTTCGACAAAGCTAGAAAGAACCATGGAACGACATAAAAGCCCGATAGTGGGTGGAACATTTCATTTTCGTTTCTTCTTTTTCATCTCTGTGACTTGAAGAGAATTCATTCGTATAGTATCTTTCTTTTTCTGCGATCGATCCGGGTGATTCGTAGCGTCGGAAAAATTTCTATAGAGAAAAAAGATTGATGGCTTCTCAACGGCGGAACTAATGGCGCGCGAGCTCGATGTATAATTAACAGAAACGAAGTTTCCTCGCGTCGGGTGGGTCCGAGTATCCGGTGGGTGTATCGTTTCGCGGTCGGTTAATAGAAGCTGAAAGCGTTGGTATCTGGCAACCCTTGCTCGTCGCTACACCCCTCCCAAGTTTCGTGAAGCACGGTTATTTGCATCCACCATTTCCCATTAGCCAACAATCTGATTATAAACCGTACCGGGCACGAGAGGAAGTGTCCACCAAGTTTCCATTGCGGGAGAGAAAAGCCGTTCTCCCTCCAGACGATGCCACGGTGGGATATCGATGACACAGACCTGGACGCTTTTCGCATATTAAAGGTCCCTGAAATAAGGCACGCCGACCCCTGACAAAGCGTGCGAAGGTTATACATACAATACCAGCCGCACGGTTTAGGGAATGTTTTTTTTCAGTAATTTTTCTACCACAGAGTAAAAAATTATTTTGTAAAATCGGAATGCGAAATTTCGTAAAAGCAATTTTGTTAAATAAGTGACAAACTCGTTCGTCACTTATTTGAATATACGAACCTGTCCTTTTATTTCCTTTGTCATTGACAATTTTAGTTTGTACTTTTGGTTGTAAAACTAGAAAATTAACAAATAAAAAATTGTAGACGTTTGTGGACAATAAGTTGTCGTAAAAAGTACAAACTTTTTTACTGTGTAGTGCGTTCCGAAAATCATAACTGCTGCAGTGATGTTTTTTTTTCAGGACTATCGAAAGCGTGTTGAGTTTGGATCTCGTTACATATGGAAAGTCATATAGGCTTGGACTCGTGTGATATCAGCGAATTGATTGTTTCTTCGCGCTAGGAAAAAATTTATTGTCGCACGAATTTCTGTAATACAATTACTCAGATCGTTTTTTATAGATGATAAATTGTTTAAGAAGACATCAATTGATGAACAAGTGTTTAACCCGACTCAGAAAGTGACAGTATATTGCGGGCACTGTCCGAAATGCAACGAAGTAATATTTGTTGTTAAATCTCAAAGTCCCGCCGAAACTATGCGCTATAAGCAGTTACCGAAGAACTCTGACCCTTTGGCATCGAGAGATTTATAAGAATACAAATAAATAAGAACAACAATCTCTACACATCTGACCCAATTCATCGCCAAAGCCCTGCAATATTGCAAATCCGAAAGTTTCGAGTATTCCCTCCATTTTCATTAATTACGTAGGACGCTGTGATCCACTCGGTTATTTCTAGCATAGATTTGTATATCAAAGACGTACCTCCGGTCTCGCCCCCGAGAGACACGACCCCTCGCTCTTCCCTGTCGTACGTCAAAGATTGATCAAAACTGCCTGCAGCGTTTGGGATTGGCTGCGTGCGGACACGTATAACACGGCCACGAATTCGATTTAATGCGATGCATCAACCAACTTACCGGGTACTATAACTTGCCGGGCCTCGAGCTATTATCCCGTGGGATACGCTCTGTTGTCAAAGGGCACCGTTCAAGAGCTTGTTGGTCAAAGGCTCGTCCCTATCGTCAGACGATCGGAAACCGCAAAGCCATACAGTTCTGTTCCGACGAGAACGGGCGTCGAATTGGTCGACCTATCCTATAGCATCCCCATCGGGATGCCCGCAGCCAACTGTACGTAAGTCCGACGCAAAGACTTTGTTTTACGCGTCGCTGATCGCGACGGCGGATTTCTTGAGAACCAGATGTAGTCCGCCACACTCTCGCTCAAGGAGCGAGTCTCGCTGCGCGCTGACTTTGCATAAGTTCGACAACAATAAGAGAAAATTGCAAGTACTTCTTGATGGTGTAAAAATCTGGAAAAAATCATGTATACTAAAGGTACTGAGAAGATTAATTTTGCATAATAATAATTGCAAAATGTTATTAACAAATTCATCAAAAAATTAATTGGTTAACAAATTTCCCGGTAACAAAACTTTTTTTTTATGAAAATGATTCGTTTATTTTTCTGAATACGTATGAATTTTTTCAGATTTTTAAGTAATCGTTGATTTTTGTTCTATAAAAAAAAATAAAAAATCAACGATTACTTAAAAATCTGAAAAAAAGAAACGAATCATTTTCATAAAAAAAAAGTTTTGTTACCGGGTAATTTGTTAACCAATTAATTTTTTGATGAATTTGTTAATAACATTTTGCAATTATTATTATGCAAAATTAATCTTCTCAGTACCTTTAGTATACATGATTTTTTTCAGATTTTTACACCATCAAGAAGTACTTGCAATTTTCTCTTATTGTTGTCGAACTTATGAGAAGTCAGCGCGCAGCGAGACTGCCTCCTTAAGGAGGTTGGAGCAAGTGGTGTTCATTCCGCCTAAATTCGAGAAATTCGGGCAAGAATTGCAAACACTTCCCAATGTTATAAAAATCTGAAAAAATTCATACTTATCATAGGCACTAAAAAGATTCATTTTGCATAATAATAATTTCAAAATGTTATTAACAAATTGTTGAAAAAAAAATTGTTCATCAAAATATGTGGTAACTCAACTTTTTGTTTTAATAAAAATGATTCGTTCATTTTTCGGAATACATATGAATTTTTTCAGATTTTTATCTTTATTTTGATTTTTCTTGTTTTTTACATGGAAAAATGTGCAAAAGTCAAAATAAAGATAAAAATCTGAAAAAATTCATACGTATTCCGAAAAGTGAACGAATCATTTTCATAAAAAAAAAAGTTGAGTTGCCACATATTTTGATGAACAATTTTTTTTTCAACAATTTGTTAATAACATTTTGAAATTATTATTATGTAAAATTAGTCTTTTCAATGCCTATAATAAGTATGAATTTTCTCAGATTTTTATAACATTGGGAAGTGTTTGCAATTCTTGCCCGAATGTCTCGAATTTAGGCGGAATGAACACCACTCGCTCCAACCTCCTTAATCCAATATCTTTCAATCCCATTAGACGACGAGCTGTGTAACTCCGAACTTTATTACCTTCCTTATATATATTTTTTGTGACACGATCGGAGGAGCGACTGTCGAGAACTGGTCTTTTCCCTTCCTTTTCTCATTTAATCTTGTCTTGTCTTTATTCAGTATACAGCGTCTTCCGCTTTTTACAGGCTCCTCTTAACTTCTCGCACATCCTCAATATTAATCCACTCATATCAACAATAATCATTCCTAAATTACACACTTATATCTACGCTTCGATTACATATATCTCGTACATATTTGTTATGCAATACTGATACACAGACATTTTTACATTTTTAATAAATATCCACTGCCACTTGTCACTTTAGATTTTCTTTTCCGTTCAACTTAACCACTAATACTAATACATGAAATAATACTCTAGTATTATTTGGTATTATCACAGGCCGCCTCACCATCCTTTCACCTTCTGCCCCTTTTTCTCATTTAATCTGCTACACCGGAAAAGAAATGGATAATTTAACAAACCTTCTTCTCCCGGAAAAAGTACGGGAATATTCGCGTCAATTTTTCAGTTGAGATATTCTATAAAATTATTTATTTAATACCGCTGGGGAGTCGAGAATTCCGTTATTTAATTACACTGTTACGGGCGGCGAGTTCCTATATTATTTTTTTTGCGGATTATTCGCGTCCTGCGATGTTTCGAGCTCCATCGGTCACGGTTTCTGATATAATCCCCCCCGTCCGAATCCAATCGTCCCTCGCGAATCTCCAGATTGACCGAATTCGATAATGGTGATTGAACCGCTCGAGGCTCGTCTCCGCGTGTAGTTCACCCTCCCTGTCCCTTTTACCCGTGAATTCTCACTCAGTCGTTGTCTATCGAAACGCTCGAATCCTAATTCTGCCCGGGACAAGTTTGAAGCCGTCCGACCTGCGTTCGTTACAATTTCTTTACCGAACCCCTCTGTTACCCATTATTGATGATCACAATGTCAAGGAAGTCGTTAAATTATGGAGAGTTTACTCCCCTAAGTTCAGCTTCACAGTTTCTTGCCAGAAACTATGGCGCCCATATTTAATTACATGAATTTTACTAGTTTTTAAAAGATATTTAATGATCTTATTTTTTTTTATATACAAATTGCATATTAACAAAATATTGTACAATTTGTAGTTTTAATGTACATTATCGAATTTTCCCTGTTTTGTTTTGTTTGTTTTTTTTTTTTATCCAGAGGAATAAAAGAAATTGTTATCGCAATTTTGTGTTTCCGGTCACCGAGAGAAACAGAATATATTTGTTTTTGGTTAAAGTGAAAAGAAGAAATTTCGGTCAAAAGCATTACGAGTCTTTGATAAATGAAATGATAGTGGGCCGAGGCTCGTGTCGGTGCACTCGAGGTATCCTCGGCTACGGATACGGCCACAGATTGCATTGACTGAATTAGTAGGTCATCGTCGAGTGTTTAAAAAGCTCTCTATATCAATTTGATCAAAAGCTCCTCCTCCCCCTCGCCGTTATCATCGCTGCGAAAATATATCGTTTGATGCAATGAAATTAAATTCGATAAATATTGAAAGACCTTTGCAAACGTGACGTTTTTTTATGAGTCGCGGAGATGAAAATTAAGCACACACAAGGTACCTTTGGTATGGTGTCTATTTATGGTGTGTAAAGAGATTTAAAAACATTCTCTACACACAAAAATTACACAGAAAAGTGAATATGATTTTTAAAAATCATATTTATTTTTCGTTTTTCGATCGAGCGATCAAATATAAATGAAAGCATACGAAAATTCATTTTCAAATATAAGTTGAATCCGCGTGTTTGCTACGAAAAAGGATTACAGCGGTGTAAAGAATAAAAAGTGTAAAAAGAATCGGTGTAAGAGAGATCGGTCGGATGATGGATCGATTATCGGTTTTCTCGATCAAACACCTGGTATCACGCCGTAAACCGTACAGAAATCCCTTGGCCTTCCTGCGAGGGCGCAAGAGGGTGAGAGAACGAGAGAACAAAATTACTTCAGTATCGTGCAAGGCGAACGAGAAACTTCCCCCTGTTCCGCCAGTTTCGTAATTATGTGACGTAACTGCTCGTACGCCAGTTCGTCTGGGCTACACAAGTTTTCCTATCGAAGGACCCGCGTCCTAGAGAAAAGTTCCCTTTTTTTTAAATCGAGTTTCCATGCAAGGATTTCTGATATCGTTCAAAATGCACCGCGTGAAGTTGGACTTTTTTCATCGATGAAGTTATTTATCACAATTTTATTTTTAAAAAATTAATGATTGTGCAAAAAAAAAACGAAAAACCCATAAGTTTCGAAGATCGTAAACTATACAACTGTCGGGCGAAAATTATTAAGGCACGGTTAATGAGAAGTTCTACTGTACGTATGTAACACATCAATCCCTTTAATGATCAGTGGGAAGTTGAATAGCTACCGACTAAATTGCAATTTTCCGGTGTTTTATCATTTAAATAGTAGGGTAAAAGTGGTGAATATGGCCCACCTCGATTAACACGTAAATCAATTATATATGGACCGGGCCATATTCCCCACTTTTACCCTATTTAATCGTTATAACCGCATTTTGTTTTAACGAACCTTTCTTCAGGTATCCTACGGTTTAATGAGAAGTTGTTGGTTTTTTTCGGTAGATTTGATAATTACAAGCAAAAATTTAGCTGCTCTTCACTTTAGACAGTAATTGCTTGAACTGGATAATATTACCATTAGCGGCAATATTTTTCATTTTAGGCCGGTAAAGCTGCATGTGTTTGAAGACAAAGTTCCCAATTCAATTTTCAAGATAAAATTCCCCATTCAATGATCGAGATATAGTTTACAATTCTATTTTCAAGATAAAGTGCCGAGTACCTCGGACTTCTGAAAAAAAAGAAAAAAAAATTTCTTCGTAATATCGCAATGCATGTACTGAGAATTTGAGCAAAGATGGAAATTTCTCTCGACGTTTTTTTTAAATATCGGGTTCGCAGTGTCGTTAATATTGCGAATGCCTCCGCAGGCTCGAGTTGACGTCAAAGCCTTATTTCCATTGGTTTACCCTCGCAGGCAAGGTCTTGACGAACTGCAGTCACCCTCTGTTGAACCCTCAAGGTCGCACGTAGGTGGTAACTAATACGCACCAGAGCAGCCCACGCCGACAGTGGCCAGGATTCAAGGGTGATTTTTCTTCCGGTATCATCGTCGCGATCATCGAACGATACTTCGCTTGCCCATTCTTTTAAATATTATCAAGGCTCGTAGGCGCTTGGCGTTATCGCATCGAGCGCTCTTATCGGCGATCATGAGGATCAAAATAATTACTCGGAGATTGATTGTTTTTATATTTTTTTAAATCCATCAAATCGTCGTTCAACAGGACGAAAATCTTGATAGTGTGCGGTCCTCCCCAAGGGGGAAAATATACCTAACAGTTCCGAAAAATCAATTTCTCAATTTTCACATTTTATCAACATTTTACATGTCAAGAACATGTCTGGTGGAAATTTCGAGTAAAAATTCCAAAAAATGACAAAGCTATAGCCCAAAGAGTACATGCGTTCGTTATTATTCGGTATTACCGGAATCCGATTTGAAGGTCATCAAACCGATATACGAAGACCTCAGTAAGGACACGTTATTGGAGCGCTGTGTTGGTTGGCTATGCGCAGAACAGCAACGAATGCTTTAATCAATTACTTTGGAAGACAACCCAGAAAACAATGCACAGCGAGTTGCAGTTGTTGAAAGTGAAACGGCAGTGTGCATATTCAACAATGGAGCCACGTCTTCAGCACGTTCATTATTACAAATATTGAACGTGATGGGCATTTTTGTTGGACCGAACGCACACCTGTGCGCTCCATGCGAAGATCATCGTGCCATAGCGCAAGGACAAACGAAAGAAGGGCGATCACGGCTTCGACAACAAAATTTAGGTCATATGAGTATACGTTCTACTTCGGCGATCCTATATTGTGGGCCTGGTATGGATGACTGTAAGTTGAACAAATTTTATGATTTATTCATCCAAACATTTTCAAACGCGTTTTTCTTAAAACAACGTTTTTGAAACTGGTACCTAAAGTATCTCGAAAACCACAGAACCAATTAACTTGAAAATTTTTGTGGTTATTGTATACATCATTATCTAGTACGTGTGACAGGATTTTTTCGGTTCTTAGTTTTTTTTTTTTTTTTTTTGCACAATTCGAACGAATTTTTTCTTGAAAATGGCTACATTGAGTCCAAGCGTTCACCATTTTGTCAAAAATCGATATTCTTTAAATCGGCTATGACAAAGACAAGATAATAGTATCTATTTTAATATCCTGTTTGATATTTTTGTTTCAGATGATTTTTGACGAAACCCCACTGGGTACCATTATGGCAGATTTTTTACGGCACTCCGTAGACGACTCACGTACTCCGTGAATTTGCAATATTTTTCAATAAACATTTGTTAAACATTCTTGAAGGTGCATGTTTTTAACAAGGAAAACCCCGATCCGATCATTCTAATAGTTTCCCCGAAAAAAAATGCTCGAAAGTTACCTTTATTTCGTTTCCATGTGTATAATCCCCCTTAAAGCACGAGATTAATGCACGACGACATGTTTGCCCAACCACATGAGAGCTAAATTGTCGCATCTAGTCGAGCGCTAGTGGGGATCTTGATTCAAAGCATATTTCGACACCGCAGGTCTCGAGTAGCATAAGGTCGAAATTTAACACCTACAAGGTTGAGTGACGCTCCAATTCCAATGGTCCCATTTCCTCTCCCCTTTACCCTGCCCGTTCGTATTTCACGACATGAATCAAGTTCATTATCCATCCAAGATTACATTAAGATCTCGAGCGGGTGAATTTCTCTTCGGGTTCTCCAGGTCCAAGTTATCAATTGATTTGCAACACCGTTAATATAATTTTCGGGTTCAGATTTGGAACTGGCATTTCATATTGAAGATTTGAAAGATTTATATTAGAGAGATGTTTCGAAATTTGTAACACCGTGGATACGTTGCTAACAGTATTAACAAATTTAATAAAAAAATAATTAAGAAAAAAAAAATTATTTTCGCTCAAACTTGGTAAACTCGCCTTGAATTAATCTCATGCGTATACGATTAATCTCAGTGAAATTGCGAAGCTCTTCGTACCATTCTGTGTACAGTGGATTGAGACTGGGGAGAGAGAGAGAGAGAGAGAGATCGTTTGCTTCGGGAAACGAAAAGCGGATATTGGCCTTCGCCAGGTTAACCAATTTAAATTCATGGGACGCTGCTACTACCGTACTCGCAGTCAACAAAAGCTTCATCGCGAGTTCCACGCGCATCAACATTCTCATTCGACGGGTTTGTGTGAAGGACCGTCAGTTGCGTTTCGGGGTGCGGTTCCATGTGTGAGAGCGCGCAACGTACGAACTTTCAGCCTCGATCGGTCTCGAATCTCCATCGATGGAAATTTTCCAACGGAGGTGCAGTGTATACCCTAGCACGCTTGTGACCTCCGATACCTCTTTCGATCAATTCATCGGTGAATCAAATAGGGCGAGTCCGGTAGACACGGTCACGGTTTTTATGAAACCCTGAAACAACCGTTGTACCTGCGAGACTTCATACGTTTTTTTTCGGCGTCGTGATTGCTATATTGCTATGTTATATTGTATATTATATACAATATAATATTGTATATAATATTGTATATTATATACAATACATTACAATATTACAATATTGTTATATTATATTGTTATATTGCTGTATTAAAAAAAAGCAATGTAAATATTCGCTTCGACCCTTCGCGTAAACCGGAGCTCTTGTTGCCGAGAGAAAACTGCCTTGCCTTCTTTCAGCAATTAAAACAGGTCATTATATCCGTACATTCTGCCCCGTCGAAGAGCACACTTCAACGTACCTCTATGATTTTTTGTAGAATTTATTAAATTTTTTTTACGTTTCGTTTCCATTCGGGCTGGTTGTGTAATCAGTGTCGTGTAATTAGAGCGATAATGATGATTAAAGTCCCCTTTTTTCACACGGGAGTTAAAATTTATCCGCGTCCTCCATTTGCGATGAGTCTTCTTATAGAGCAGTCTGTACGTTTAACATATCAATCACATAAAAAGTCACAAATTCAGTATATTACGAATATATTTTTTGCTCGTATTTAATTTTCAGGTTTGATATCACTCCGTATCGTTGCATGCTATCAATCATCATCGTTCGAACGCTGTCCCGACGATTACTTGTTTTCGAAAATAACACACATTCGTTGCAGTTTCGTAAAAAAAAAAAACCAACCCAATGTGCTTGCGCAAACGTCAATATCGTTCGAGCCTGCTATCAGCAAATAACACAGGCACAGTCGACAGGGTAAAACGCGTCTCCCTCCGTGTTTTATTTACCAAACTGAATGAACACTTTTTTAATCCACGTGGGTGCAGCTTATCTCTCGGTCGGAAAGCCCACGACACCCTCGCCGTTCCAGTCAATCGGCAAATCAAAAAAATGTATTTTGACGTTGTCAATGTCGCGGTATCGACGACTCCCGAGGACCAATAAAATCTTCTCTCACTCAAACAACCCTCGTAGATTCAAGTGAACATTCTACTGCACTCGTGCACGTCATATTGGCGTCGCAGCATCGCCAGTTGGTTTTCCAATAGGGCGTATCATTCCGCAGCTTCCTATAGCGTCAACCTTTCAATAGGATTGGCGTACGGAGAGACACGCAAAAAAAAAGAAAAAAAAAAAAAATTGAACGATAAAGCATTGAAAGTAAAAAAGGCATAGTCTGCTGGGAGGAAGTTCGATTTTCCATTATACACTCGAAGCTCGAAGCACGTATTATGCGGAGGGCTTTATTCTTGAGAGCAGGGTGGGAGGATGCGGGGCAAAATGGGACGGGGTAAAAACGGACAGTTTTTGTACATTTTTAGCGAGGCTTTAAAAAAATGTCCCATCTCGAATGGTGGACCGTTTTGCCACAGGGTTCGGTTTTTTCCCCGCCCAGCCGTGAAAGGGGTGAATGCGACGGTCCGATTTAACGTGGAAAAGCCATGCAAAAACGGTGGCAGATATTCACCGCTTTTACCCTATTCGTAGTGGCTATCTTGGTCGCCGTTGAGGTTCAAGATTAAGCATGCCTGATTAAACGTACTCGAGCGAACTGGCGAGAGTTCCCGGATGAATTGCTTACTCCCTACGAGAAACCAATATACGGGGCATGCATTGTCGCTATCACAAGGGTTCGACGGTTTATCGCTGGACATAGGAAACTGAATGTGTATATGCACATGCGCAACGCAACACGTGTGTGGGGGACACCCGGTCGGGCAGTGAGGCAAGGAGTAAGAGCAACCTTTGACCGACAATATGTCAAAGTGCATTCGTCGCCCGATCACTCTTACGCTATATATTATGTACGGAATACGACGAGGCAAAAGGTAGACTGGAGTTTCAAGCAGACGGTTCTGACACGTGCGAACATGCGTGGGACGGCTTACACCGAGCTCATTGTTGCCCGTTTTCGCCATTCATCGAATCTAGAACCACAACAATCGCCTCATTAACGTCGCATCCCACGACATGCGATGGACGTGTCATACAAATTTTATGGAGGTTTTTTTCGTTTATTTTCCTTCAGCAAACTTTTTTTTTTTATTTCACTTTTCGATATTTTTTTAAATTATTTTTTATTCACAATGGAGGAAGCTTTGTTTTCGTTGAGAAGATATGTTTTCAGTTTTCTTGAATGCACACAAAGGTGCCAACAAATTACAGAGGATGCATCCGCATTGAAGAAGTTATGTGCATAGCGGAAAACAATGAAGAAGCAATGTATAAATTGCAATTTGTATTTATTTTTCTTTTTGCAATAATTCTAAGCATTTTCAAGGGATAGTTTTCAAAGTTTCATGCGATTTAGAGAACGCGTTAGGAATCTCGTTGTGTTAGAGTTTCAAATTAGTCTCGCACATTCTTATCCGTCTTTACTTCAACGAACTTGGTAAGTCGCGTTTTCCCGGAACAGTTGGTCTGCGAGATGGGGAAAGCTGTGCTCGAATAACAACACAATATTAGTCCCAAGTGATGAATCCGATCCGATTCTATGATCGAGCTGCTTGAAAAGAGATCTGAAGCTTCAATTAGTCGAAGATGAAAGAGCTCTCGACTGGAGGAAATATAATGGTTCCGCGAAAGTATGAGCACGAGAAACAGATAATGAATGAGAAAAGAAATAAGGAAAAAATAAGCAAAGCTATACATTCTTTGGAAATCGGCCCATTTACTTTTCTCGCAAGACTTTTTTTCTTTTTTTTTTTCTATGTTATATTTGTTTCACTTAAAGAGCCGAAGGACGGCGCAAACAAGCTATGGGAGTCTATGTGTTTGCAGGATGCACTGGAGTTGCCAGGCCGGCTCCGAGCTTATTTCCTGTGAAGGACGAATCTTCTCTTTATTACCTCCTCACCGAGCCCTGCTCGATTGTTTTCCCTCATGTCTCTCTTCTCCCCCGTCATCACTCACCGTCACGCTTGGTCCGTCTCACTCGCTTCTCCCTCTTTCCAGCTGTCGAACGTGTCGTTCTCTTGATAGTCTCATAGTCTGAAAAGTTGGGCGAAACGGGTCAGGAGAATTTAAATAAGTGAAAGTCACCAGTACAATCGGGACTAGTTCTGAAATTGTTATAGAAAAGAGTGGGACAAAACGGACCATTTTAATCAATTTTTTACCACTGAACATAAAAAAGGTCTCACCTACAATTGGAGGATCTCATATGTTCGTTATGATGATATACGTTATTGTCACATGTTGGTCCGTCTCACTCGCTTCTCCCTCTTTCCATCTGTCGAAACGTGTCGTTCTCTTGATAGTCTCATAGTTTGAAAAGTTGGGCGAAACGGGTCAGGAGAATTTAAATAAGTGAAAGTCACCAGTACAATCGGGACTAGTTCTGAAATTGTTATAGAAAAGAGTGGGACAAAACGGACCATTTTAATCAATTTTTTTATCACTGAACATAAAAAAGGTCTCACCTACAATTGGAGGATCTCATATGTTCGTTATGATGATATACGTTATTGTCACATGTTGGTCCGTCTCACTCGCTTCTCCCTCTTTCCATCTGTCGAAACGTGTCGTTCTCTTGATAGTCTCATAGTCTGAAAAGTTGGCGAAACGGGTCAGGAGAATTTAAATATGTGAAAGTGACCAGTACAATCGGGACTAGTGCCGAAATTGTTATAGAAAAGAGTGGGACAAAAGGGATCATTTTAATCCATTTTTTTTACCACTGAACACAAAAAAGGCCTCACCTACAATTGAAGAATCTCATGTTCGTGATGATGATATACGTTATTGTCACATGTTGATATGATATTTTTTTGAGCCTTTGTGTTCCTGTATCAAGTTCAGGGCGAAATACCGCGGTCAGTAACAAATCTCTTCTCCCGCTTTCTTTGGGACTTTTAATATTTCGAATAAAATTAAGTTTTCATGAGTCCATCTATTGCCGACAAAAAACTAATTCACTTTTGTAAAAAATCTTAAGTCTCGAAGAAGAAAATAGGGAAGACGATTTATTATCGACTGAACGCGGGCTCGGTAAGCGGGAGAGTGTTCGACATTGTCTTCATGGTTGCTTGTAATTCCCGTACAATCAGCAGAAGCGTTCGTTCGTTTTTCAAGACTCGGCAACGATCTTTCTTCGAATGACCCGATTCTCCGCTCGACCCTATTCACCCTTCCAACACACTTTTACTTCGTCGTCGCGGCATTGGCCGTTGAGTTGCAGCGGTGCTTGCAACCAGCTGTTGCTCCGTCTGCTCGATTTATTGGCACACTCTCGCGTGCTCAAAACTTTCCGTCTCTTGTTCTTTAAATTAAATGGGACTCACCCGAACAGAAGTGGGCGCACAGGACAAGTAGAAACACTCCAGGTTTATTCGCTTCTTCTTCAAATAAGATGTTTCATTAAGTCTTTTTTGTATTTTTTTAAATTTAGTTTTCAAGTGTCGGAGTATTAAAAAAAGTTTCAAATTGCAGAATGTCTGGATGAGTGTATGTGTGTGCATGCTGGATGTGTCAAATTTAAATCAAATTTAAATAGCATGCAATGCACTGAAGTCGTAGTTAAAAATAAATAATCATATGCATGATAGATAGAAGAAAAATGTCCAGGATTATCGACTCGATTTAGTCCTAGGTCAAAATAACTTAAAGGATTTCTACCACTTGGTCTCTCGTGCGTCAATTATCGACAGTACATACTGAGAAAACATAGTTGGAGTGACCACTTCTTAAAAGTGAAAAGTCTATATTTCATAGTGTGGAAAATAATCACAAATCGTACCAGCAAATATAATTATTGTTTAACAAAGTGAATATACTTCAACAGAAATTATATGTATAGACGTGCCCTTAGGGAATTATTCGGTATAGTAGAAATAACTATATTTTTGCTCAGTGCACTAAACCAATGTGAAATTAGATAGATACGAATTCCTTCGACCAACATTATATTCAATATGAATTCCAATAGCGATGGTAACTTTACCTAAAGTTTGTTAATATATTGAACCGCCGGAATTCGCCTACTGGAGCAATTTCGCAGATTAAGTTGTTGTACCAACTACTTCAGGGTTCCGCAGCTCTCGTTTAACCGCTTATTTCCTCTGAACTGTATTGTCCGCCCGAATCGCTCTTTCGCCGTTCAACCGCAACAGTATAGTTCTTAGCTACAGTCTGTCTTGTGTTATTTTGGGTGAAAAAAGATACATGATACATTACACGCGAGTACGCTACATTGTGATGGGACTTTTCTCCAATATTCATGGTCTCATAACTATATTTCATAGTTAAAATATCCGCGGTAATTTACCTCGCGGAAACAGATGAAAATTAATATGCAAACGTTATTTGAAAAAAATATTTCGTGTAATACTCATCCTACGAGCTATATACGTGCGTTTTTGTTATTTCGTGACACCTTTTTTTTGTGTTACTATTATTGAGCAAATAGATTAACCGATCTCGACTTTTTTTTAGGATTTATGAGCTACGGTAAAAAATAATGGCTTCAAATCTATATATATATATTTTACAAAATCGTCGATGTAAAGTCACTTTTGTCTTTGACTTTTTACGTCAATAACATAAAGTTGATCGCCGAAATTTTCCGACGAGTAGAAATAATTGGGCTACCGAAAGGCTTCACGGGACTTCGTCGGCCACGATTAACGGTACCGTGCGGTCGGCGGTGCGGTGACGACATCATCGACCGTCTGACCATAGGGTACTTCCTAACTACTGGCGGTCTTGCTCGTGGCAAAAGTCGGCGCGCAACACACGGCAACCTTTGTCTGACCGGAGCATGCCACAGCTACGCCACGCTCTGTTACAGCCAGGCTGTAACTTCAGTGCGGTCTCATCGATCGATAACCTCCATCCCCGTAGCAATTGTAAGATAAAACTTTCTCCGACGCTATGCCCAATATAGAACAGGCTGCCTATATCGGGTTGCAACTCCTTTACCTTGCCCGGGCTATCGAGTTCAGAGTAGCCAAGGTCGGAGGGTACGAAATATTCTCAGTTTAGCTATTTTACCTCTTATCACCGGGTTACGGTTAACTTCCGTATTGCCCGCGCACTTCGGATGTGCACTCCCGGTAAATATAAATCTTGTTACCTTATCTCGGGTCTTGCTCATTCATGGGTCTTTCCACCGACAACCCCTTCACTCCTTGTAAACTCTTTGAAACCCGAGATTTTTCAGGGTACTTCAGCGTGGAACTCGATATAACATTTTCTACCGCAATGGTAAATGGATTAAACGCCAACGAGTAAAAAAATCGATTTGCGAGAGGAATTACGAGAAGTAGCCAATGAGGTACAAATGATGAAAACCTGAAAATCTTGGTTTTTTTTTTGCATTTTCCAAATGTGGCTTCATGAATGAACTTTAATTACAGCGGCTCAACACGCTCAACACGCCGCACGCCCAAAAAAGTTTATTAAAACGAAATAAAATTTATTTGAAACAAATAAAATTGCTTATTTGAATATGGGCTTAATAGAGTTTTATTGAGATCTAGTAGATTAATTTATCTGATCGTACGTTCAGTTTTATTACACTTTGTTTCACTAAATTGAATAGATAAATTATTCAAGTTAAAGTAATTTTTTTTATTTAATGAACGTTACGGCCCATTAAATCGATCGATTTTTTTATTTGACATTTAGATCTTTGATCAATAAATAAAATTATCTTAATTTCGTGTGAACACATTTTTCTTCGCACTCGCAACACTTCCGAGAATCATCGCTCGAAGTCGGCAGACCGCCGGACAATGCGACGCAATATGGCGAACGTTTCTTCGAATCAAATGAATGATTTATTAAACGGAAATAAACACGTGTTCAATGTCACGTACGCCAATATACAGTTTATTCCAGGAAACTAAATATCTATCGAAGGTGCTCTTTTCCCATACACTTTTCCAGACTCTTTCCCAGGCATCGCGGAAAGCCTCAAAAATGTTCGTGTGATCGAACCCATACACTTTTCTAACAATCGCGTACAATTGGAACATTTTCGAGGTTGTACGTGACAGCTGCGCGTGACGCGTGATGCAATCAGCTAGTTTTCTACACCCACCGATTTTGATCAATCGCGCCCAAAGAAGTTTCACTTTAAAAGTAGAAAAAATCGAAAATAGAATATATCATGTTAATTTTTCCATTCTCCGAATAGATCGTCCATGCTGGTACCACGATGCGGTCGTTCATTTTACCACATTCATTGGATACGGCGGTGCTTTAATAGCCGTCACTACTGCGCATGATAATTCGCGGTACTGTGATTCGTGATATAGGAATGTAATTATGCTGCGTGAGAACGAATCTACGATTCCCCTGACACAGCAGAATTTTCTCAATTTGGAAAATGCAATTATGGTGATTTTGATTCTAGGGTGGGTTATGATGATAAACATTCATGTTACGGATAATTAAGTTCGTTTATCACACCGTGCTGGATGTCAATTATTCAAACAATTTTACGTTGAATTAGAAAATGAAAGCGCTCTTTAAGAATCTTGTCATATGAAGGGTTGAAGATAATCGCAGTGCCATTTCGTGACAGAAGAGTACGTACTTGGATTTTGAAAAAAAGAAAATATAATAAAAATAAATACCTAAAAAATATGTTATCTCAAATACGAAATAATTGTCCCATTTTCGTCGCATATTACATTGCACAATGCATTCATGTGCATCGTGTATAACACACAAAGCGAAATACGGAAATGTATAGTTAAACATGCGTGTATTATTGGGCTGTATCTCGGCTGCGACTCTGATGCATTTATCAAAGGAATAGCTGCGGCCAGAATTTCTACTATCACTACTGCATTCTCTCTTTGCTGTATGAAACATTCTCGGACGGGGATGCGTAATGCAGTGGTGATAGTTCCGTCCGTGCAACCGCATTCCGTTTCTACGCTGGCAGAATCGTCCCCCTGATTCTGTCACCATTCGTTAAAGTCGAGTGAAATTTTCATTTTTCGCGGATTGATAGATTGACAAGAAACGAGTTAACGGGAGGCAGTTCTTAAGGTAAAGGCTCGGTCGGTTAAGAGCATCCTCAGATTCCATCAGTTATTGATTGGTAAAGAACAATTTTTTTGCGAAAATAACTGAAATCAACGTTAAGCTGACGGTTTCCACTTTCCAAAACACGTCGATTCATTACAAAAAGATACATTTTTTTTTATTACGGAAGAAAATAACAAGTGTCCAAATTTCCAACTTCCTAGCTTCGGCACGTTCCAATATTTCGGACAATCATAGATTTCGAGAATTCTGATGCAGGAACTCAACTAGTTCGTATTAACTAAAAGAATTTTTTTGCCATGTATTAATTAAATCAATGAAAATATTATATTCACACGAAACAATACTGAAGATAAACAACGTAGAATGCTGGCTAACCTAGCTTCGTCGAACGGTCCGATTATTGGGACGCTTACGTCGTAACGCTTGTACCAATTTCCGGACAATCATAGATTTCGAGAATTCTGATTTAGGCACTCAACTAGTTCATATTAACGAAAAGAATTTCTTTGACATGTATTAATTAAATCGGAAATATTATATTCACACGAAACAATACTGAAGATAAACTACGTAGAAAGCTGGCTAACTTAACTTCTTCGAACGGTCCGATTATTGGGACGCTTACGTCGTAACGCTTGTACCAATTTCCGGACACTATATCTGTCTTTTAACAAAATGCAACAAAAGAAAATAATATAGGCTTAAACCTTGTATAACTTTTTTCGGTACATCAAATGATGTTTCTAGATACGATTACAAGTGTCAAATTGGATTTACAATACTGAAATTCGTGTCCGAGCGTTGTCACTGTTACCTTACGAGCGATAAGACGAAGTAGAGGACAAACGGACCATTTGACATGGAGCGCCTCTATGTGGCAGTTGTGGCCGCACGCTTAAAAATGTATGAACAAGGAGAAAATCAAGCAGAACAAACAACGTAGCCGTGACACAGTGTATACCAATATTTCTACCAAGGTCAGACTTCGAGGTTTTTCGATCGTCAATATTGCCGTCTGTCCCCGTGAACTTGAACCTCGGAGCCTGGAGCGGGGATTTTATATTTATGATTTATTCGGAATAATAAAATAGGACGTGGGGCCAATTTATTCATTCCTCGGGATTTCTGTAGTCGAAGTGTTTTACGGTATTCACCTCGTGTCTGCGAGGATCCCACGCTTCGTTATCGATCGCTTTTTTTTATCTCACGCAAGAGCTATCAATCGCCAAATTCGTATGACTTTCCTTCGGTTTTTGGGATTTCAAAAACTTTCGTTCAAAATAAAAAATAAATAAAATTCACCTATACAATTGGAACGTGCGCTATTGAAACAACAAAATTCGTCAAAAAATAATTTTAAGGAATGTCCTGATGCATTTTTTTTCTAAAATCTTCTCATTATAGTTCGCACCATGAAATATAATCGTATTTCGACGACGATGAGTAAATTATATAAAATGAAAAAAAAATAAAAAAAAAATCGTCTACTTCTCGAGAGTGAACGGCAATACTGTCCGAGGAATAGCACAACTGCGCGCAACAGCTACTGTGTGAAATGTCTGGCGCCTGTAGCCGATCGACTAAGCAATCTGCGAAGACTCGTATAATGGAGCTCCACCGGAGACCCGGAGACTGGGTGCGTCAAAGGGCCGCTCTCTATTTGCGTTCGTTGGAACGCGCATGCACACGAATCGAACAAGGGCGGGGAAGGTTCTCCTCCGAATTTTCAGGGTAACAAAACTAACATTTCGTCGAAAATGCGAAGGGTCGTTCCCCCTTTAATAAAGCCTTTCGACTTGGCGTTTCCTCTTCCGTAACGTCTAGGATGCGCGTTCGGCATATTTGCCGAACGGGAACCGAGGCAGATTCGCGAGAGACGGCAGGAAGAGAATTTGAGACGGAGCACAGAAATATGTCTGGCGATGAAGGAAAACGACCTTAGTCTTGCTATCTTCGGATAAGAAGTTTGTTTTATTAAGATAATTTATTATTATTATTATTATTATTATTATTATTGTTATTATTATTGTTATTATTGTTATTATTGTTATTATTGTTATTATTGTTATTATTGTTATTATTGTTATTGTTATTATTATTATTATTATTATTATTATTATTATTATTATTATTATTGTTATTATCGGCGCACCGAATTTCCGAATAAATTTCACTCGACACAAAGAATGTTTGTTGAACTAAACTAACCGTTTTTCCATCCACGAGTTTCGCTACTGTACTATCTATTCGCAACGTGAGAAGCTTCGAGCGATCACGATTTTTAACTCAACGGGTGGAAGCACAGTGGTATGTCGCTGCTGAATCGTTATAGCATTTTCGTGTCGCTTACGCGACTGAATAAAACATTGCCATTGCCAATTTGTACGGCACCCTCCGACGACAATCTGAGTCCGTTTGAGAATTTTTAAATTTCGTCCCTGGTAGAGAGTTCTTTTCCGATCTATAAATGTGTTCGCTCTATCGAACGCGTACGTCGAAGGTTTAAAGCGCATTCCTTTGATCTTGTAATTATATTCGACCGGAGATGGCAAATTATGTTAGCGTCTATGCTTCGTTTTTCCGGGTCCGAGCGCTGCGCTTCTGTATTGGCTATTCGCAACGTGAGAAGCTTCGGGCCATCGCGTTCTTAATTCGACCAGTGATATATCTCTGTTAAGTCTTTAGAGTATATTCGTTTCGTCCAAACGACTGAATAAAGCAGTACGACTGAATAAAACATCACCAATTTGTACGACACCTTCGGACGATCTCTGTGTCTGTTCGAGAATTTCTAAATTTCGTCCAAGCTGGAGTATTGATTTACGATCTGTAGATGTGCCCAGTTTATCGAACGCCTACATCGAGAAGGTTTAACGTAAATTCACTTGATCGCGTAAATTACACTCGACCCGAGGTGGCAAATAATGTTACACTGTAGAAATAATAATTTAATGTATAGGAACTTGAAATTTGCTTACATGACATACATTAATTGAACATTAATAAAAAAAGTACATTACTTTTTTTGTAAAATGAAAATACCCGATATTAAAATTACAAATCTTTTGCGTGAAATTTGCAAAAATGTTGGATGAAAAATACAAATTTTACTGTAAAATTGCAACGCGCATGTCTTTGAAATTTCAGAAACAGTTTATTTACAAAAGCTTCCAGTACCGTACATTAATTTTAAAACTATTTTTTTGGCAGTGTAGCGTCTGTGCTTCTGAGGCTCGACGGACCAAAGAAATATTGGAATATCCGTTGCGATCTTTTATATGCGAACATTTTTTAAAAAATAATACGTCGCGTTTTTTTTTGCGTTTAGGGCATGTGAAATCCTTTCATCCGAAAATTGGCCTCCGATAGCTTCGACAGTAACATTTCTCGCGATACAGAAAAATTCATCTATGTTGGTCGACCTTCTTCGTTTGCATCTAAAGAACGTTTCGCCCTTTAATTTCCCCTCTCCGTTTAAACGAGATTCGAACAATTTACTAGTCCCGCGTGGCCAGTGAGAGGGAACGGAACGATTTACCGAATTCGCCGAGAGAGCAGTGTAAGGGCGCCGTGGGCACAGAAACTTCCTCTCAGCGTTTTTTTTACTGTCGTAGATCGCTTCCAGAATCCTCCGAAATTTGTTTACCTTGACAAAATAGAATTCTCTATTTTTTATTTACCTCTGTTCTCGTTTTTCTAAGTTAGGACTCTTTGCTACTTACATGAATCGTGCATTCGTGAATAATACGACGATTTTTCTCCATTATTCTTTTGATTTCCACTATTTTTTTCGACAATGTTCTCACGGATCGAACCGTTCGAATTTTGCGAGCTGGTAAACTCTAAGCACTTCCGATTAATGATAATGATGCTAACGAGCAGTCAGAATTTCAGAAAAGCTTCACCCTTCACCCGTCGAAACCTTCATCCTTCACCCTTCACCCTTCACCCTTCAAACGCTTTGTTCAAAAGCTTAGGTCTAAGCTTTGTTCCAGGGTGAACAAAAGCTTCAACCTCGAGAAAAAAAAAAAAAAAAAACACTACAGTTTTTATTACCGACCGTGGAATTTCGAATGCCCTTAAGGTCGTCCCTTTCTTAGGGTCCGTCTACCTGTTCGCCAGAAGGACGAAATAATCCTTCCACTTTGCCACCTATCGTCACCTCGCCGGGCATAAAACCCACACTAGGCTCGTAACGGCGCCCGGAAAGGGATTTTTTTTTTTACTCGAAAGGAAGAGTGGGCAAGTACTTGGGCAGGTAGCGAGGAACTTAACTTATTTTCTGGTACCCTGCCTATCGCTATAAAACCGAGCGGGGAGTGGGGGGCGGGGGGAGAAGAAGAACTTAACTTATGTGATCGTGCCTAATTGGGTCGGCTTCCGAGTTCTCAACTTATCTGATCGTCTACTGTATCCACTTCGTCTGTACCGAATAGCCATTCGCTATTCGCCATTCACCGAGGGGAGATTTTATGGGTACTCTCGAGCCCTCCGCGTACTTTGCCGACTGCGTAGTACGCACCATTATCGCTAATTCCGGGAGCGGGTCGATAGTCGAACTTTTTGTTTTTAATATCCGTGTCAAGGCGTTTTGGGAGATAGGGGCGCCCCAAATAAGGGTGCGAAAAAGCTGTCACGCGCCTCTCGTCTAATTATGTTCTTCCGGTGTGTACAGCAGCTCTCAGAAGCATCGGGAGAGAAGCGTATTATCGTACGCGCGTATATACAGTTACGGTATCCGCGTAGAATGCTGATAGTAATGTATGCATAGGCTGAACGTCGCGTTTATTAGTTCATCGATTTTTCGACAAGAATGTATACGCGTTGTGTGTACCGATAGACGAGGGACGGGGGATGATTATGTGCCGACGGCAACAAGCCCGGAAGCTAATCTTTCACTTTGTTAATCCACACGTTCAATAATTGTTACTTAACTTTAACAGTTACTTAACGCGTGTACAGAAAAAATTGACCGACTTTAACCATCCGAATGTATATTATATTTAAAAACAGCATTGGACACATTCAGATATCACCGCGAATAATTATAATAATTGTTATTATTATAATATATAATAATCTTTATAATTTTTTCTGGCCCACTTTTTTTTTGTGTTTTCGCGTACCATCCGTTTAAGAAACAACCTATGTGTATGGTGTATGCCAAACCGCTGTCAAATGTCCCAAGCCGAAAATATTTGCTCTGAATATTGGAGAAAATGTCCGTCTACTTTTTACT
Source organism: Ichneumon xanthorius (assembly GCA_917499995.1). Classification (NCBI taxonomy): domain Eukaryota; kingdom Metazoa; phylum Arthropoda; class Insecta; order Hymenoptera; family Ichneumonidae; genus Ichneumon; species Ichneumon xanthorius. Next base: position 7,943,919 of record OU824205.1, on the reverse strand, counting down.
TTTTGGCTTCTCAAAGCGTATCACTCGCGAAATATGGCTACGTGTGCATGCGTGTGTATGCGAGTACACTCGAGAACTCTGTTGGATGTACTTTTTTTATCTCATATGCACCGAAAAATTAATAAATACGGTTTTTGTGTGCACGTGCAGAAATACTCTATTAGACGTATTTTTTTCCCCTAAAACCGACGTATCTATCATGTTTTAGAAAGCAAGTTTAGTAGGGATCAAATATTCAACTGGGATTTAAAGAAACTACAGATCCGTGATGAACGGGAGAAAATATTTCGGATACTCGTCAAAACGATGAGTGCCAAACCTAATCTGGGCACTCGTGATGCAATGATTTTTATTCAAATATATTTTTGAAGAAATTGGAAGCGAAAGCGGCGACCGGAAGCAGAGGGCGAGATCGGAGGACGAGAGCGAAGGGCGACAGCGAGAGGTGCACTCAGAAAAAGGATGGTATTTCCTACTATACCGAATAGTTCCCAGGGGGACGTCTATATAGATAGTTTGTGATAGTATATACTCAATTGATTAAACTATAATTGTAGTTACAACTATAATTTTTGGTCATTGTCGTAACTGTAAAATATAGACTTTCCCGAAGAACTGAAAAAAAATATCATTGACTCAAGTAAAATTTGATTGCGGGCTGCCAAAGAAAAAAATTATTATTTCAATTCTACTTTTAATTCTAACAATTCCATACGGGATTGAAACGATAACACGTCACGTCGACAATCTTGCCGTCGTCGTTTCAATATCATATGGAATCGTAAGAATTGAAAGTAAAATCGGAATAACAATTTTTTTCTTTGGCAGCCCGCAAGCAAATTTTGTTTTCAGTGTGGGAACTACATTGAGAAAAAAATTGGTTGGATTAACCAAAAGTCGCGGTGACATACGTTCAAAGCTGTTATTTGTTTGGTACAAATAACGTATTGTTTTGTTAAACGATTATTCGCTTCAATTTATTCAAAATTTGTCGATTGGAACAAACATCTTTGTTGTACCAACCAAATACACCTTTGAACGTATGTCACCGCGCATTTGCTTAATCCAACAATTTCTTTTTCTCAGTGTATTTACTATGTAGGTTTTTTCAGTGTGTATACGATTAGGCCGTAAACCAAATGGTACAATAAGGGTGCAACGAAACTCTACCTTTATCCCTAAACAGACAGGAAAATTACCCACAGGATATGCGTACACCATTTACTCCGTGTATGATGTACCGTACACCGTAGACTGCATACGGAGTTGTGCAAATGGAAACGTCCTTTTTGGGCCGCTAGATGATTTCGCTTGTGCGGATAGTTAAGTGAAATTAAATTGAAATAAACTTACCTACGGGACGTGCGCGAAGCGCCCGATTGCTAGCAATAATAATATTAATAATAATAATGAATTCCCTTCCTGTACGAAATATCCGGACGCTAATCTGTAATATCCATTTGTTCCCTGCTGCGGTTTTTGTTCCGCAGGAACTTTCCCAACCGAACGTACTAATGTACTTTGGGCGGTAATTATTCACACCTCGGTGAAGTCGGTAATACGGAACTTATGCAGAGTGGTTATTATTCAAAATTGGAATTCGGTCGAGCCACTGAGATATTCCTCCTAATGGAATTCGCGATAAGAGCGGCGAAACAGAGAGATGGAAAATTAGTGATTAATTACAAAAACTGTAATTGATTTTTTTTTTAAAGAGCATACCGTGGATAACTAATTTCCTCAAATTACTCAACCCCCTGTAACAATAGTACCGCGGTAATATCAGAAATAATACCACCGGCAATTGAGATAGTTAAATTCTTCAACTCCAGCGAGCGTGGTATTTTACATCACTTAAACACCCTCGTAAACGCAATTTGTCGGGCCGATTGCATGGTTGAAGTACGGCAGGAAACATTTTTCCGTGTTTGAAAACCAGCGCCACGTTCGCTCTCATAATTCCATCACGTAGGGGCATAAATTGTAATATATACATGTGTACAATTGATTTGTGCTTCTCGCTTTTTCGCATAGCTCCAACGCTTGAAAGTGTCGTCACACCTCCATTATAAAATCCACGCTCGTCGCGTTCCGAGAAAACTCGCTGTGCAAAAAAAATAAAATAAAAAAGAATTAAAAAATAAAGTAAAACATACCACGATATTTTCTCGGATCCTTCTCCCATTCTCGGCAATACAGAGAACTGTATGTCTTCGGCTTCCAGCGGATGACAGTATTTCGCGGTCTCAGTTTTGCCTTCAAACATTTTTCACACGACATTACGTGGCGACCTAGAAATTCTCCGTTTTCATTTGCGTATATATTATTCTCGGAAAGATATAGAAAACGAGACCGAGTATTGTATCGTGACATGATTATTATATACGAGTATAAGATCGAGAAATGAACAATCGATGTAGTTACTTTTTTTCGCAACAATTAACAATTTTATTCATTTTGTTAAAAAGCTATTGCAAACAATGGCGAAACCTTCACTGAACATTTTAAGTATCGAAATAAAAAAAAAATCCCCCAACAGATAGTTGGAAAAATCCTGAACAGGTCTCATTTTCATGAACCTGTTTTATTCGAGCGGCTGCGCATCGATTTACCTCTGCGCTTGTAGCTCTCGTGGAGTAAAAAAAAGTTCGGGCGAAAAAAAAATGGATAGTATCAATATAACGTCAATGGATTTCGTTTTTGTGCACGTAGCAGTATAAAATTGTTAAAATTGTTTTTTTCCATGAATTTTTCAATTTTTCGCGTTTTCAACGTCGGATATTCGTGGAACTCGAACATGTCAACGGTAACGTGAATGGTCGTCACTCTCTCGGGAATTCGTTTTTGCGTTGCATTGTTCATCCACCTTGTCAGTACTGCGATAACGAAATCAAAGTGGACTTTGGAGCAAATTTGCTGCCGGAATAATGAAGGAACTTTGAAGGCATCCTTTTAACAATGCGAGAAACTCGGCTGCAGACGCTGAAACGTAGTATTTTTGGTCTGTGATCTACTAGCAATTATGAATATTATTAATATGTGCGTGACTAGATTTTATGATGAAAATTAATTCCTTAATATTTTTTTACTCTGTCCTTTCTGCGTGGACCAATTCATTTAATTTGATCCAATTGGCTGTTCTGAAAATAACCTTTGCGGAAATTTGCACTGAATCTTGTTTGGATGAACACGCTTGATTGAACTCCCGATAGGAAAAGGAACTGGAACAATCCTTATCGAACCATTGCAGGGAAAACGTTCGGCAAAACTCCAAAGGGATTTATTAGCTCAAATTACTTATCTATGGAAAAAACTTGAGGAAATTCTTTTTAAAAAACCCTCGTATGTTATACGTAAATTCCTGTACTTTCAGACTTACGATTATTGAAGAAGCATTGTTTTCCCGTTATTAATTACCCAGTTCACAGTGCTGAGCGAAGACGCTTCCGAAGCGATCCATCAATGCTCGGACTTGGGATCATGTGAATTACGGCGGTGGGTAATAAAAACTGTAATCGACCTTTTTCACGTGTTCTAGTATTCGCAGTTGAAAGAAAAATTCACCCGAGGCTGACGTAATAACCGCTTCCGATGAGACTTGCCTTATCGATCGTCAAAGCCAAGACCCGTGAAAAAAAATTGATTGCAGCTTTTGATACCGAGCGCCCCCGGTTTAGGTGCGGAGGCGTTTCAGGCGAAAAAACGCATTGTGTTCATTTTTCTCGGGCATAAATAATTGAATCAAATCCTCTCACGATTGATTGTTCGTAACGATACTCCGATAATCCGATAATGCGACACTCCGTATAAAAACAACGCCAAAGTAAAAAATAATTTAGTTAAATAAGTGACAAACTCGTTTGTGAAGGTTTGAATATACAAACTTGTCCTTTTATTTCCCGAGTCATTAACAACTTTAGTTTGTACTTTTGTTTGTAAAACTAGAACCGGGCGGTTGGATCGGAGAATTAACGAATAAAATATTGTGGACGTTTGTGAACAATAAGATCTTATAAAATGTACAAACTTTATTTACCGTGCAGGCCCGAATAAAAAAAGTTGTATGAGTTTGATATTTTCTATATTATTATTATCATAAAAGTATATATATATATATATATCATATATTATTATTATTATTATTATTAATGTTTACAGAATTTAAGTTTTCACTTATCGATCTGCTTCTATATAATATGAGATCACGTAAAATATATATATTCAACTTTTAAATTCTTAACTTTTTCCAACATCTTTTTTATTGAAAAAATGACAATAACGTGTCTTCTTTCTCTTTGTCTATGTTTCGCACAGACGGTGGGAATAGAGGTGCGGGTGACGAACGAAATCCTCGTGTCCTCGACAGAGGAGAGGATCAACAGGCGGGATGCCGCACCATCGTGGATCACGACGTCGGCACCGAGTCGAACGAATCCACCGACGCCGACAAACCCCCATCACCAGTACTTATCGCCCCATGTATTCCACGGGCGTAACTCTCTGTGCTCGGCGAACGGTGAGTTTTTCAAATAATTCCATCAGCGTCATACGTACCATAATAGTTTTTCGATTTGTAGGGAGTAGAGGGTAATCGGATTGGCAGGCGGGCTGATATTGTTCACCTGCCAGCTGCATCGTCGCTTCTCGCTGCACGGGCGGTCCAATTAGGAGTGCCCCGTGGCGTTTACATTAAATTATATTATCTTATCGATCAAGCAACACTTCGCATACGCCAGGCTCTTTTTTCTACACTAATTTTTTTTTTCCACCGCTCGGACTTTGTTTCTCAATTTCATTATCGTCAAATTAAAGAACATTGTTCGCGAGCTTAATTTATCGTAGGGTAAGTCAGGGTGATATGACCACTCGAATACCTTTTAACTTGACAAACGAATGCCGATGCCGTTTGTACAGTTTTTAGTATATGTGCATACATTATGATTGCACCGAAAATTATAACCCTGGCAACTTGAGTAACCGTTGTTTTTTCTAAAGAATTACCGTAGAAAAACCGAAAAATGTCAACTTCTAAAAAACTCTGGCATACGCATGCGCACAAGTTGAAATATTGATAATCGACTATCATCATTACAACGGACAAATCACCCGTAGTGTCCCGGTCATATGGCCGATCGTAATACTTTTTTATTTATAGAGATACAATTAAATCACGCATCGAAAATATCGAAAGTTCTGAGTGAATTACCTCAGTTCGATGTTTCCAGAGTAGGTTGCGAACAAAATTTGTTAGCTAAATTGTAGGTTAAACCTACAATTTTCAATGTTTAAAAAATCATGGCCTTATCACCCCGACTTACCCTATGTATAAAACTCGTTCTTGAAAGCTCTTGAAAACTTATCGGAATGACGAGGTTGTTTGTAGTACTCGAAACATTGTAATATATTTTTAGCGTATTGATCGCGTTTGCCGATCAGTAATTGTTAGATCGATTAATTTCGGTGATTCAAGAAACCCCGAGATCCAGAGTCGCTACGTTGCGGGCAACAAGTTTCCCGTCGGTGAGGGTGTCAACGATTCCGTTATGCAGCAACTTTGCTGAACTGTGCTTGTACCACCGAGAGCCAAGTTTTGGAGTCCGGTGAACGTTCAATACTCCGATACACTGTCGCGTACCATCAGGCGTTCCATCGTCTTGGAGGCCGATAGTTTGTCTTTGTGGACATGAGCTGTCCCGGGCATTTCCCTCAAGGGAATTAACCCCGAACTTTTTGCCGAATATCTATTGGGCAAGCCTCCGGCTCTTTGAGCATGTTGTATGTCACAAGTAATCTTGAGACGAAGTCACGTCCGCGGACCAATGGAGGCGGCGGCTTAGAAGAACGAAGTTTGATCCCTGAGTCGCCCTGCGAGAGGGTGCGCAAAAAAAAAAGATAGGGCAGGTAGTCTCGCTGAAAGGAAAATCCGTTGAGATTTTCCATAAGCCGGATACATTGCTTTTTCTACTTTAACGAGTGTTTCGCTTGCATGCCCACGACCAAAAAGTCTCGACGGCTCCGTGATCCATCCGGCCGTCCGGAATCTTTGCCTCCGACTCGCTGTGCAATCGAATCCTCCGGTAAGACGAGCCCCGAGAGCGAATGAAAGCGACAGAGAGCCGGCAAGCGTACAGCAGGGTTTTAGCCTTTTCGCCTTCCCTCGACGCTGTGCACCGAGACTCACCGACAGTCCGACAGACCTTCTGTCTTATCTGGAGGATTTTTGTTGCAGGCTTTCCATGTAACAGCCAAGTCGGCTTTGGCTCCCCTCGGAAGTCAGACAGCGATTAGCTGCGTCTTAACGGCCGTGGTGGAAAGAGAAAGTCGTCTCATGAGGCGCTGAATTAAATAGTGCAATGGGAACGATAAAATGAACGTTTTACTCAGTTTTTTATTAGAGTTTCTTTTTATTATTCGTCATTCTAAAGTTCTTACGCTAGATGTCGTGGAATAAAAAAAAAAAATTAACGATGATAATAATAAATTGAAATGGAGCTGCAAAGAAACCGTGTATGTTGGTGAAATGTTATCAGTCGAATGGAACTGCGCATATAAATCATGCCTCTGGGCTCTGACATCAGTAGTCGATATAGTTCTGCCTGCAGATACTGTTATGGAGGGTTGTTTCGATTGTACAGTAGGAACTCGCGAAACTTGCGCATCAAACGTTCTCGCTGAAACCTTGAAAACTTGACACCAAACGTCCCCGCTGATGCTAGAAACTTCCGCCGACAGATGGACCGCCGTTACTTTGACATCAAACGGGAATTTACATCTAACCGCGTCACACCCAGGAAAAAAAATTTATTTGACGGCCACCGTTTATTAAGATTAAGTAAAATATGTATTTGATTTAAATAAATATTTATTTCACTTAAGTAACTATTTACTTAATTTCAATAAATATTTATTTAAATCAAATAAATATTTTACTTAATCTTAATAAACGGTAGCCGTCTAATAAATTTTTTTCTGGGTGCACTTTGAAAACATGAGTTTCGCGACGTCCCACTGTACACCATCGTCGTACAGATATATCTGCGATTCTACGTACAGTTACGTCAGTCTTACATTACGGATGAGGATGAGATTAAAAATATGTCTGGAAACAATATTTTTCTTATTCCGGGAATTACGGACAAAATATTCTCCTATTGATTTCCCGCAAACAACTTTTCCATGTTTGCTGGTTGGTAATTGCAGTAAAGTCGATTACGAATCCAGCGTCGACTATGCTCTTCAAAGTGCATTTGAATGCGATTTCCATGAATTCTCGCAACCCGAATTTAATGCGATCTGATTTGTCCGCAAGGCTTACCGCATACCCAATACAGTCACAATGTAACCGGATGAAGTGGCTCGGTGAAAATATGGAAAATGAATTCAACGGTTTCCGGGACGACCAGGTTATCAAGAGCCAGGTTGTAGCACATCGCGCCAGATATGGGATTACAAATGTGGTAGAAATATGATCAATTCGCGTGCAACCATTTAAACAATTTTGCAAAGCTTCATCAGTCACAGCGATATTTCAATGATTATTTTTCCCTCTCAGTTTTACTATTTTTTTTAGTTCCGTATCGGGTTCATTGATAAAGAGAAAATGGTAAAATTAACAATAAAATAAATTGCGGACCTTTATGGGCGAGAAATGTGTGTTAAATGTACAAATAATGTTTACTATGCATGTAGGCGGAAGCTCTTCATCGCTTCTTATTACTCTTCAGTAAGCTCATTTCCAATATCTCGACCTTTGATTTTATTCTTTTTTTTTTGTATAGATTACACGCTACGACGAAGGCGTCCCATGACACTGAGGATCGGCCCACGGTTGAGTCTACCGAATCGAAGCACATCAGCACCGACGACAACGACGGACGGAGAATGGCCTTCGCACAGGTTGGACTTTTTTCTTCTACATTCAACTCGCAAAGACATTGTTTATATGAAGCTTAACAATTTATTTCAATAACGAGGGACTTAATTTCCCCTCGCTACTGCCGCTACTAATGATAAGCGATGGTACAATAATTATGTTACCTGAGAATGCTTATCGAATTGTTGACAACGTCTTCGAGGAGTCAATTCTACTTCCTCTCCGTCAATATTACAACCTCGTGCCGTAATCCGCTTGAGCTGTTAGACGCAAAAGTAGTTACACGGCTGTAATGGCTTTCAGCAGCCGTCTAAGCGACACGGCTACGCTTGATGATAGAATAATAATTTGAGTCTAACAATAGGTGAAAGATCTGTTGTTTGAAAATACTTGTTAACAGAGTCTGACACTTTGACAACGCACCAGTATTTACAGTGGCTCCTCTGGGAAATCAACATTTTTATCCCTTCGAGGTCAAATTATATTAAATCAATTTTATAACGAAGTTTCTCCGAAAAGGATACATTCAGATGAGCATAAACATTCCCTCGGGCGGCTGAGTAAAAAAAGTCTGTTTGAAAAAGACCCCAGTGGCCATTTATTGTTCTGATATACACGGAGGGTAAATATATATCTTGGATGAAAAAAAATGTTAAAGTATCGAAACTTAAAAAATAGGTTCTTCATAGAATATTCATAATTGTCCCATCGCCGCCGAGACTATCGGAAAAATATTTTTATATAAAAATAGGGTTCGCACCGAATCGTTAAAGGCGCGACACTGTATCGTTATTTTTTAGAAAACATCTATCACGTACGTGAGATCGCTTAATGTTCGAGGATTTAAAGAACGGGCGCTCACGGGGAGTATCGAAGGAAGGTTTAAAAATAGATTTGTTTAAAAACGATAGGCAGGCACAGTGTACAGGTACTCGTCTTTGCGAAGTCGATCAAGAGGATATCCTACTTGCATTATACGAGAACACGTAAACAACTTAGGATTGATGCATTAAACGCATAACGAAACTCCGGTAAATTGTCGATCCATGCTGTTGATTGCGTAAGTCGATCACTGGAACGAAACTAATTTAGAGGTTCTACAGTGAAACAAATTACGACTCAGCGCCATCGATCGAGCGACTATCTTTGTTAGGTTTTGCTCAACGATTCTGGTTCCTCGCAACAGAGGATCTAGAGGATTACAGTGGCGGAGCTTTACCGCTATTCCGCAAGGGACGGATTTAGCGCCGAGCGTAAAGTAGAATTTTAAAGCAGCCAAGCGGGATGAGTCCGAAGACTCTTACGTAAATGTGTTCGAAGTTTGTACATTCAGAGATAATGCAGCGAATCAAATGGACCAAATTACCGCCCTTGTGAATACGTTTCGAATCGCATGGACCAAATTACCACCCTTATGAATATGTTTCGTATCACATGGACCAAAATATTACCCTTATGGATACGGTTCAAATCACATGGACCAAAATAACACCCTTATGAATACGTTTCGAATCACATGGACCAAAATACCACCCGTATGAATAGGGGAGAGCAGGGCAAAATGGCAAACCGGGGCAAAACGGGATAATGAGACACAACGCAATTCTCCAATAACTTTGAGATGGTAGCGCTGATGGTACGTGGGGCAAAACGGGTCTAACAATCCAGATGTATTATTGGGGCAAAATGGGGCATCCAAAAATTATTGGAAAATTGAGATTTCGCCTCACAGTCCCGTTTTGCCCCGCTGTGCCATTTTGCCCCGGTCTGCCCTACGCAGCGAATCATATGGAATAAAATACCACCCTTATGAATACCATTTCAGATGTACCAAAATAACACCTTTATGAATACGTTTCGAATCATATGGAACAAAATATCACCCTTATGAATACTTTCGTTGTCGCGTAATTTACCCCCCCCCCCCCCCCCCCAAATGTTCAACCGAGTTGCAATTAGCTGATGAAGAGATTAGAACTCGAAGTTTTGGCCTTCTTATAAAACAACGTATTTCTAAGGAGCTTTTTTTACATTTTTTTAAAGTAATTTACCTACTTGTATTATGACGAACATTTTAGATATTTTCGCCGTCAAACGCAGCGTTTCCTTACATAAAATTGTGGGGAGTGTGACGAACCAGTCTGTTAGATAACGAATAATAATAAGGACTTATATAACGTTGAGCGTCGTTGTGCGCACCGATATTATATTCACGATCGGGCTGTGAGAGACGGATCAGTTGCTTCAAATATTAGAGAAATTAATATACAGATATATGAAGTTTTTTTTTGTTATGTAAACTGATATAGAAAATATTTCGGAAAACATTGATTCAATGGGGCGAGGTTTTGGACAATATTTATTGGAAACGCTGCAACCATTACTGAAAATGTAGGATAGCATTGTTTTAGCGTGTTTTTTTGTCATAATTTCCATTTTTAAAAAACATGTCGAAATACTGCAGTTGACACGTGCGCTGGAAAAAAAAAATATCTGTATGAAAATTTATATAGACTATACGAAGTTTTATTTAATTCGTAAAACCGATAAATTAAATTTACGGTATCAATTGGAGTTCAAAATTGATACTCGGCATATTAAATCATGTTTTCCAAACCTTTTTAACATATCGGTAAACAGATAAATAAATTAATTAATAAATTTCACCTCAATTTCGTATATTAAATGTTTGATACATCGGTTTATGCGTGAAAATTTCGTGATTTTGTATATTAATTTTGCTGGAATTTCATAACTAATACATTATGCAGGCAAATCGTGTAACTCCGCGGAAAAAAAATGCGCTCGGTACCCCGACCTTCATCTGTTTCGCAACAAGTAGTGTCGACGACCCCACTTGTTGCTATCCACAGTGGTGACGCTTTTTTATAAAGATTATGTTTTACCGATGCCCGATAGCGAAGACCGCGAAAGCTCGAGCTTCTCCACGACAGCTGGTCAACCCACGACACCCCAAGCTCTGATCTACACCCGGTCTGAATTTTACCGGAAGCTTACAGTGCCCTGCTTTATCGGCAAGAGTTCCGTCGTTATCCTCGAATCTTTGCGCCAACGCTTTACCGATGGACCCGCTGCGTTTCTGAATTCATCGTTACCGACTACCATCGGTCAGTATTCAGGAAAATTTTCGGTACCACGAACAAATCCCCGAAAAGGATTTTCACCTCGTCCCAAAAAAAAAAAAAAAATTACAAAACTAAACTTATTTTAGCTAACCATACATAATTTTCGATTTTTTTTGATTCGATGAACTATCGAGCCTTTATCGAGCTTTCAACCTAATGTGTTTAGTTGAGACTTGCAACGTAGTCGCTGTCGTCAGGGTGGTACGTAGGAAGGGGGGGGGGGGTGGGTGGGTTGAACATCCCTCGTGGCTCAGACGCAGGAGCGTCGTTTGTTGTGGCCGGCAGCGACACAACATTCGGTCGAGAAGCGCCCGCGCGATCACAGCCTGATAGTGGTCAGACGTTTACCGGAAACGCTCGCACGTGTCGCGGTTCACAAAATTCCATCTCCGAAGGTGCTGATAAAAATGGAATAAAAAAAAGAACTTTCCATTTCGATTTTCCAGCGTGCCTCGCCGGACTCCGAAGCGACAGAGTTTTTATTTTCTCCTGCATTTTTCTTAAGTTAGAGAAAGTCGGATTGGTCGTACGTCAGTGAGTTCTAATTCCGCGCATTTCTCAGTCTCAATTACGCGGTACCGAAGCCCATTCAGTGGCCGGTCTGCTCGCCGCTTCGACTCACGACGGACTTTTCGCATCGTGAAAAAAAACCAAATGACCGAGTAAAACTACGCGAAAGTGTGCGGGATAAAAATAAATGAACAAAAAATTCAATTAATATATATATTTTATGAATTCCTTCGAGAGCGACGGAAGGGTGAAAAACAATCTGGAACGCAATCGCGATGGAATACGCGCGATAAACCTGACTCACGCGCGCAATATTACGTCTCGTTGCACCCGAAGTGAAGTCAAAGTGCGCGCAATTTGCGCACCAGAGCTACTTCGATAAATTACGGACTACTAATAATTACGTTTATCAATGTCGTTGCTCGCTGCTTTTTAGTGCGGTTATTTTTTGTTTATTTATTTTCCTTCGAAGCGGAAAGATTGGGAAACGGCGTGGGCCGAGTCCCGAAGGGTTTTTCAGCCTCGAAGCTGGCCTGCCAGAGTTCGCGGGGAAAAAACGTCGGGGAGAAGATGTACCGAACAAGTAAAGCCTCGGCACCATTAGGGGATGCGCAAAATATGCGACTCTGAATTATTCATCACTCGTCACGTTCTTTGATGAAGAATAGTTTATTGTACGGTACAAAAAAATTGTGAAGGACAAAAACTTGGTATTCGTTCGAACTTGTTGATAGTGGATTGATTGTGCGTGTACGTGTCGCCTCGTTAAATAACGAATGAAATATTTTCGAAGTTTCAACGTCGACATTCCGACTGGATAGTATAAAATGTGCACGAGATCGACGAAAAGCCCCAAAATGGGATGAGAAGAGGGTGGATAATTTACGACCGTAGTGTTACGTAGTGCAAAAATATATTTCAAGTGGAAACTGCGAGGGTAGTTTTAGGAACCGGTGTAAAGTGAAAAGTTTCGTTCCCCTTAGCGTCTAAAACAGTATTTAGGTAACGTTTTATGTACAAGGTGCAGGTAAGAAGCAATTTTCGCAGCAATTCGTTTTTAAGCGGACATCGACCCGTTCGACCCGCTCGGCCCGTCGGTGCACAGTAAAGAACGGTTCCTTGCTCACAAATGTCCACCACATTTTTCTCGTTAAATTTACAATCCCTTTTTGTCAATGATAAAATGAACGGAAAAAAAAAATTGCAAATAGCTTTTTTCTAAATTTATTTTTTAACAAGGGATTTTTATTTTGGGTATAAATCAGTTTAAAATATTTTACCATGGTTTGTTTTCAAACTTTTGCCGTTCAAGAGATTTGTTTGCGGTCGTACTATAGATTAATCGCGCGACAAGTTTGTCTGCGGTGAATGGAAAGATAGTCAAATCCTACTAAACTTGTTTCGAACAGCAAGTTTTGCCCTGGAGGGACTTAAGCGTGAAGCAACAGAGTTTCGAGTTTCACGTGGTAACTTGTAGTTCGCTGCTGATGACGCCGCGTCATTCTCGAAGCGATCTAAAGTGCATTTCGACATGCATCCGTCGCATCATGTTAACGACAACCAGTAATGTTGTGACTTCGACGTGTAACGTCGTGGGGCACTTTTAACACATCGCGAACGACGCGGCTTCGAAAGTTCACGAAAATAATAAAAATATATTAAATTTTGTTTCAAAGTCAAAATTCAAAGTTTCTTCAACTTTGGACGCGTTTCAATTGTGCATCACGTAGAATCGTTTCAATTATAGATGATATCACATTGAAGCTAAAGGTATGGTAAAGAAAGTTTTTTTTGTTTGTGATTTATCAAATCCTCGGTGTTCGACGTTTAAGGTAAACGTACCATTGACTGGACAGGGCCCAAATTCTAACCTTAAGATTGGTTACCGCTGTTTGCCAAAATGATCGATGCATGATAGTGAAAATTGGGTTTGAAGATACATATCGCCTTAAATGTTCGGACATTGGTACGTTTACCTTAATGGTCCAAGAGTCGAATTTTAAGACGTTAGCTTGAACTTGAGATCAAACTTGAGATCGAAGTTTGGCTCGAACTTCATTGCGTGCTTCAAGTTTATCTTTCTATCAAGTTCAAACTGAAGTTTTATCTTAAGTCTGATCTTAAGTTCGATCTTAAGTTCAAACTTAAGTTCGAACTACAACGACAATGGAATTTCAGTTCAGACTTTAGTTCGAACTTAAGCTAGATATTAAGCACGCGATGAAGTTCGGGACAAACTTAGATCTTAAGATCTAAGAACTTAAGTTCGATTTGAAGAGCAATCTTAAGTTAAAACTGAATTCTTAAAATTCGACCCCAGGTCTCCAAAATTGCTGGAAATTGTTACAAAAAAAATACTTGTTTCCTTTTTTGTTAGTACTTTTCGTTTTTTTTTTTGTAAAATAAGAAACCGAACGAATCGATAGATCCGAAATGCTCGACACACTCTCGCGACGCAATCGCTCTCAAAATGTTATTATTCGGCGTTTCGCGCCGAGTCAGAAAAAAAACTACGATAATATATCGTCAGCTGATGTGTTCTGCAGGTGAGAGTTTCGCAAACCGTGGCGAACGAGATGTAGAGCGAGGGAAAGATGGAGTCGGCGATAAAAAAAAGTTCGATAAAGATCATTGTAGTTCACGGCCTCGCCAAACACGTCCGACCGTGTTCCGAGTTTCTCATCCGAAAACAGTTTCGCGCTCGAGCTCTAAGATCGATCGACCTTTATTTACGTTTTATTTTTATTTTATTTTTTTATACATACTCCATTTTCCATGTTGTTTCGCAAACGTCACAGTCGGCGAATGGGTTCCCGCCACTCAGTTAGAAGTCATTTGTCCGGGCATATCTGCGATGGAAAAACGAAAAAGTATCGAATAACTGTTACGAAAATACGGTCGAGATCGACACCGATCCTATTTTTTTGGTCCTTTTTTTGTTCTTCTGAATTTCGTTCGACACCGATGGATTCGATACGCTACGCGCGGGTCCTCCACCCATCCCCGCCTCGATCGCCCTCACTTCACAGCCCATTGACCGAGCCTTTTGATCTGGAACGACGAGCTTTCCAAGCTTCGTGGCATCATGTAACCTCGACGGCGAACGTTCAGACCATTGAGGCCTTCATTTTCCGTCAACGTTGCATTCTGCACGAGTGTCATCGTGTTCAACACGGTTGTTATCCGCTCGAGCGACCGAGAAATTACGCGGGTAGAAGTTATCAGACGAGAAATTAGTTTTTTTAAAAAATTAAACAAAAAAATCTTATTGTCATTGAAAGAACTTTTATAGAATTTTGTTCTTTCGCGAGACTCGATCTCTTCGTCAAAGGCATCCTTCTTTTTTAATCATCTCGAGTATATTGCTAATTACGAGGAGGAATTATCGAGGCTCGGAGGGGATTGCTTCTTAACTTCTTCAAATAACTTTGTCGAGGATTCATTGACTCGGGACTTGGCGAAGAAATATAAAAAAAAAAAAACGTTTGATGAAAGGCTGCTCGAGTGAAACTGAGAAACGTACAGACTTTTTTATTTCTATCGACTGCAGTGAAAAACGCTGAAATAATTACCTCACTCGTGACGTTCAATTATCGTCTTGCTAATTAATCTCTCAGGACTGGTATGTCGGTGAAGCGAGACGAGTGGCGACCGTTAGTTTCATCGGCTTTTATTTCCTTCTTTTTAGCACTAAGCTGCAAGCTGCAACTGGCAGGCTCGTTTTCTTTGGTCATTCGTTGGTACTTTTAAACGGTTCACAATTTCATTCGAGACTACGTGGGTTGAACAACTGTGCCGAATCGCAAGCGTTATTTTCCGCACAGTTATTCTCCTCACAAATTAAATCCGGTTTACGCATAAAAAATAATCTTCCTTGGTTTAGGATTTTACCTACTCTTTGATCATTTCTCTTTATGTTGGTACGATTTGTTTTTTTTTTTTACTTTTATAAAACGTGATGCGTAATAGCTTCTCTTCGTCGTTCGTTTGCTATCTCAATCTTACCCTGTTTTACACGTTAATTACTCGAGAAATTTTTGTGCCTCCCACAGCTTCAAGTTGGATTGCTAGGAACTTGCAACCGGTGAGAAACTTGTTTTCAAGCTTGTCGCGGGGGTTGGATAGGAACGCGAGAACATTAATTAACGGCTCGAAGTGCGTCTACACGTGTCGCTTCTAATATCATAGAATTCTAGGCGAAATTAATACTTAATATATATATATATATATATATATATAACGAAAAAAAACAATCAAAATTAGAGCCAGATACACCGATGTTCGGATAAGTTGTGAATTTTCACATTACCTTTCATGCGGAAAAAGTAAAATAAATAACTCGATACAGGTGCGATCGAAAATTGGGTGAATTGTACAACAGTGGCGACACGGTATCGAATTTTAAGTGAACTTTCGACCTCTGAATTTCCCCACTTTCATTCGGTTCACGGTTTGATAGTCTGTGCACGCATCACTCACCGACTCGCTCTCATCGCCGATCCCGAACTTTGCTTCTGTCGTGCCATTCATCGGTAACAATCCGCAGCTCGTATTCCACCAATTGCTCTGTAACCGATGTTGAACATCAACGTTGAATGGGCCCGGAGTGGCATGATAGCTAGACCATTGTCAAGATTTCTCGTGCACAGTCGATGAGCCTCTCTCGACAATGCGAAACGATAAGTGCGTGCGTTGCAGTCGTTCCACGTTTTCTCATTTCGAGGTCGACGACAGTCTTTATCGTCCATACCTTCGCCCTTTTTTTTTAGAAGTCATTCGTTTTTCCAGTTTTTTTAAATCTCGTAAAGGAAGTGTTACATTTTCCGTAACTTGCGGCCTAGAAGAAAACTTATTTTTAAATACATAGCCTTTTGCGACGATTCCCTACGCTCCATAGAGTTGGACCCGCTTACGCCGAACTAAGGTAAACGTCCCAGTGCCCGAACACGTCCCAGTGGCCGCGCAAAGTATGCGTGCAAGAGAGACGCAAATACGATTTTTCATGCATGTACGGGAACTGGGACTTCGTCCTTAGGTGTGCGGCCACTGGTACTTTTACCTTATGTATCTCTCGCCACTTCTATCGCCGACTCGTGTAAACATAGATAAATTTATTACGTGTTCTGGGGCCTTAACCCCCGTGAGAACACCGTGTCCAGTTACAAGATCATCACATACGCGAACAAATCGCACCAAAATCACACATAAGTCAAAAATTACAAATAAAAATAGAAAAATTAACATAAATAGAAATATAGAAAGTATTACAAAAATAGTGTAAGATAATACATCAAAATAATATTGCAAATAATATAACAAAATGAAATGAAAGTATACACAGAGGAAACTGTCTATCTGTTCGACAGTAAGATTTTCCGTAGGCGAAAATTCAGTGCAAATTACGCGTTGGTCCCCTTTGGTACCGCAATTACATTCGCAAATCGGGGTATGCGCGCTTTCTACCCCCTTGAAGCTAGTTTTTTAAGAAACATCGTATAAAAATAACTCCATATGTAGCATAGGTGAGATTTTGTATAAAAGGCGTATGCATTACGCTCAATTCAGTTATTTCTACCGACGCGACCGAGCTGCTACATAATCTACGACACGCCGAAGAGTGAGCAAAGCTCTGTACGACGAAACTCCGTCCAATGGCCCTGGGCGGCCGATTTTTCGGAAATCGACATAGGTTAAAGCGGGCAATGAATGGACAGTTAAGCAGACGAAAGAGCCAGTGAATAGACGTTTTTTATGCACGTACTCTTATGGAAAGTGTCCATTCGTTGGTCCTGTCCATTCATTGGCTGGTTTAGCCTGCTCCGGTTGATTCTAATACGAGAATCTGTACATCACCTGGCTGCGAGAAAATAAAATATAATTTCCGTGACTTCTGTACTAAAAAGAATCATCGAGTCCACATTTGTCCACGTGCGAGGAACTACGAAGTCCCAAGTGCCCTCTCACATTTAAGGCAGACTTAGGCGAGCTTAGGCGAGCTCTCCGTCCCTGATGTAAATGGCCAACGCCTTAACTCGAAAGCGAGACCGCCGTTACGTTTCCTTCAGGGCGGATTCACCGAGAATTCGTCTTGACGTAACACGAGTCGCTTCACAAAACACCTGTATCGTTGCACTGTTACTTTGCGTATTATAATGTTTTTTCCTTGCTACTGTCGGACGTTGGCCATTCGTATCTTACGTTCGGGCCCGGCACGTACTTCCCATTAGCGTCGGATCGCGTGCCGGTGAACTGTTTCTCCGATAGGTGGGCAGTAACTTTTCCCCTCTAACGTGCGTTGCTCCATCGTGTAGCATCGCAAAACGTTCCCTCAATCTGGCGCCGTGCACCCGGCACATATTTTCCAGGCACTGATGACTAATAAATCCGGATACCGCTGCACGCTCCTGCAGCGGCTGGTCAACGAACCCTGTGAACTGGTCGAAGATGCAGCGTATCCGCACGTACGGGTCGGCGGAAGTCTAGTGTATATAGACGTACTAATGGATTCCTTAAATCCAATTATCCGTAAGATTCCCGACTGGCCTGCAGTATTGCTAGCGGATGTTGTCACTGGCCGAGCCGATTGGCAGACGCGACAGGAAAAGCGACTATCGGGCAGTGATTTTCTGTTTTTTTTTATCCGTTAGCTAATCAAATAATGTTTATGTAGGTCGAGCGGGCTCGACCTACATGTCCGCTCGATCGACGCACACAGCCCGGCTCGGGCGCCTATTAAGGGACAAGGAAGTTGGACACAGATTTAATTAAGAAGTTTCGCCGCTGCAATTTTGGGATTAAGATCCCATGCGGGCTTGTAAAAGAAATTCAATGTTCCCGGGTGATGCGCTCCGGTGGAAAATTATATTCCGGGGATCGTCGTGTTCGATGATTTCGGAGATCGGACGGTTCCAATGGATTCGTAGCTTAGTGCATGGAACGAATGAAATTTTCGGCGTGCGGTAACTTCCAATTACTCCTGATCATTATTCAAATTGAGAGTTTGTAGCGTGAGCCGCTGGTACCGCTCCATTTGTGCCTGTCGGATAGATGTCGTGTCCCAGGGATCACCGCAGAGGGAGCTGCATTGAAACGGGGGAGAATAGACTATTGCCGGGATGGGTTTTCTCTTATCCTGTGGGATTCGTCGAGGGCCGTCTCAGGCCGCAAGATGTACGAGTACAATTTATCGTTCACCCCCGAGCGAACAATCGCCGAAGATCGAGACACAGCGAGTCTGACGCGTCATCTCACCCACCATTTACATGAGTTACTCCTCTCGGGCGTTAGATCACCGTATAGGTATATGTACAGGTATATGCATTAGCGCAGCTTTGGGTTACATCGGGTAAGTCAGGGTGATATGCCACCCGTAATGGCTTTTAACGTAACAAACGAATTGCGCTGCCGATTGCACAGTTCCTAGCATATGTCGATACAATATGATTGCATCGAAAATTGTAAGATTGTATGTGCAAGGTATGTGCAAGATTGCATGTGCAATTTCGGGGTAATATGGCCAGTAAAAGCGTTTTCCTTTTAGTTTGGCATCTGAAACATTTGGAGGAAATTATTTCGGAGGTAATTATTGTGTTTCTCTAGTTCATGTAGACAACATAAAATCTTTATGCTTCACTAAAATATACAAGTACAATTTATCGTTCACCCCCGAGCAAACAATCGCCGAAGATCGAGACACAGCGAGTCTGACGCGTCATCTCACCCACCATTTACATGAGTTACTCCTCTCGGGCGTTAGATCACCGTATAGGTATATGTACACCTATATGCATTAGGGCAGCTTTGGGTTACATCGGGTAAGTCAGGGTGATATGCCACCCGTAATGTCTTTTAACGTAACAAACGAATTGCGCTGCCGATTGCACAGTTCTTAGCATATGTCGACACAATATGATTGCATCGAAAATTGTAAGATTGTATGTGCTAGGTATGTGCAAGATTGTATGTGCAATTTCGGGGTAATATGGCCAGTAAAACCGTTTTCTTTTTAGTTTGGCATCTGAAACATTTGGAGGAAATTATTTCGGAGGTAATTATTGTCTTTCTCTACTACATGTGGACAACATAAAATCTCTATGCTTCTCTAAGCCTAGGGTAAAGGTGGTGAATATGGCCCACCTGGATTAACATGTAAATCAATGATATATGGACCGGGCCATATTCCCCACTTTTACCCTAATCGATGTGATATGGTCGATCGCAAATATTTACTTATAGAGCTGCAGTTACATCACGCGTCGAAAATATCGAATGTTCTGCGTGAATTACTTCAGTTCGGTGTTTCTAGAGTTGGTTCCGATATGACCAAAATTTAAAGGTTTTTTTAACGTTAAACCTCCAATTTTTATTGGAGGTTTAACAAATCATCGTCGTATCACCCCGACTTGCCCTATAACCAGGTGGGGTTGATCTGGCTGGCGGTTAGATCCCCCGGTTGCGATTGAATTCTCGTCAGAAAGTTGACGTCTGCCAAAGGAGCGTTTTCCATTCCCTCTAGCTCTTTTTCCTTCTTCTCCCTCCCCGAGCGAAGATAAAAGTTCCAGGTCTCAGGGTAAACCTAAAACTTTTTATATTAACGAACATGAGCCCCCGGGGCCGATGGTTTTCGCGAAACCGGAGTCGAAACCGGAGTCGAAACCGGAGCCCGCCTCCTTTCGTCTCTCTTTCAATTACCGCAACTTTTCGTCGTTTCCACCGAGCAGGTGGACGATAAAACTTTACGCTACACGAGAATTGCCGTAAATATTTTAGTGGCACGAAGATACACGACAATGCGAAGCCCCGGGTGTGTACGTCGCTTCTCGACTATGCTCTACTTTTCATTCCGAAAGTCATTGAGGCAAAACGACTCTTTTATTTCGTGTACTTTTTGTTCACGGCACATTTTTCCTTGAACTGTCGCCCAGCTTTAATGAGAGAGATTCATGACAATATGCGCTCGATATGCGCCGTACATGCATACATCCATGACTACGTTGGTTTCCCCGATATCGCGCCAACTGAATATTTTCCGGATCCGATTGAAGGTGGGAGAGCCCGCGGGGCAAAACGGACTATTTTTTTTTTTACATGTTTTTCCTGACACAAAAACCGCTACATGTGAAATGGAGCACACGAGTCCGTCTTGCCCCGCGATCCCGATTTGGCCTCCCCTCCGCGATTCGTATCGACTGCGTCAGAATCAACTGCACGTGTATCGTATATCGCATTAGTAGCTACTGCTAACGAGAAACATTGTCACATGCGAGTGCATTTTCGAGGACCGAATGCCATTTGCTTATTCCTCGTTCTCGATCAGGCACTGCGGAAGGTAGATAGAAAGGCGAGAGCTGTGAAATTGGCAAAACATCTCCGCGAACTCTGTCTTCACAGTCGGAGAATATGATCGATTAACCCTTCACTGGCTTGACGGAGGGTCTGGCAGATAACGCGGCGAGACAGATAGTTACTTACGGGCGTGACTCGTCATCATTTATCTTCTCTGTGTTATATCGTTGACTTGACGCCACAAGGCCGCAATGATTGTACATAAGCATTGGATATACGCTCTCCTGGCATCGGTGCGACTATGTAACACCGGAAAAAAAGTTGTTTTCTTTAAAACCGAAAAGTGGATAAAAGTTTTTAAAAACCCAAAGGGTATTACAGAAAAATTATTTAATTACATTTTTTGTTGCTTATTGCTTGTATGCCTGGCTATATTGCTTGTATGCGCGTCGCACCTGACAGTTGTGCGAAAAACGGTAGCAATGATTGTACATAAGCATCGGATATAAGGTTAGCGTACCAATGGCCGGACACTTAAGGGCGCAGTCCCAGTCCCTGGACAGGTATGAAAAATCGTATTTCCATCTCTCTTGGACTCATGTCGTGTCTGGCCATTGGGACGTGTCCGGTCATTGGTACGTTTACCTTACGCTCTCCTGGTATCGGAGTAACTGTGCACAGTAAAAGAAGTTTGTACTTTTTACAACAACTTATTGTCCACAAACGTCCACAATTTTTTATTTGTTAATATTCTAGTTTTACAAACAAAAGTACAAACTAAAATTGTTAATTGCACGACAAATAAAAGCGCAGGTTTGTTATATTCAAATAAGTGACAAACGAGTTTGTCACTTATTTAACAAAATTATTTTTACGAAACTTCGTATTCCGATTTTACGAAATAATTTTTTACTGTGTGTAATACCGTAAAAAAATTTTTTAAAAAGCGGAAAGTGGGTACACGTTTTTAAAAACCCAAAGGGTATTACGGAAAATTTACTTAATTACATTTTTTGTTGCTTATTGCTTGTATGCCTGGCGGCGCGTCGCACCTGTTGGTTGTGTGAAAAAGGTCGCAATGATTGTACAGTGCATTGTACAATGATTGTACAATGCATTGTATATACGCTCTCCTGGTATCGGAGCGACTATGTAATACCGCAAAACAGGTTGTTTTCTTTAAAATCGAAAAGTGGGTAAACGTTTTTAAAAACCCAAAGGGTATTACAGAAAATTTATTTAATTACATTTTTGTTGCTTATTGCTTGTGTGCCTGGCGGCGCGTCGCACCTGACAGTTGTGTGAAAAAAATATGTTTTCTTTAAACGCGGAAAGTGGGTAAACGTTTTTAAAAACGCAAAGGGTATTACGGAAAATTTACATAATTACATTTTATGTTGCTTATTGCTTGTGTGCCCGGCGGCGCGGTGTACTTGACAGTTGTGTGAAAAAGGTCTGAAGCCCAGCTCAGCGTATCCAAAAAGAAACAAATCGTAGTAGACATTCAAAAAGGCGTAGCGAGAAAAAAGAAATGACGAAGATCATCTCGAGAGGACGAGAAGAGGACTGTTACACACCCTCGTTTGTCAGGACGGCGATCCTTTTTCCCTCTCTTCTCTTTTTCACGATATGTTACGCTCACGAAGCGACGGAAGATGAGGGTGGACTACGACGAGTGCTTATCGGATCGTAATATTCGGGATGACCGACATGTATATATGCGACCTATAGCTAATGGTCCGAACGATTCGGCACACGAGGGTAAACCGCCTTCGAGTAGTTTGCTGGACCGACAAACCCATTCGTCCATTATTTTTTAGGTGAGATGATAGCTATAACTGAACAGGGAATTCAGTGGTCGAGCAGAAAACTCGGTTCACCTAAAACCATGCATATAATTCAAACTCTTCGAGAGCCACTTTTTTTAATAGTAGTAAATATATCGATATCGTTCGTTATCTTTGGGAAAAATGCGATAATTCCTTATCTTAGTTTGTTACTTATTATTATTATATAATCAATTATTCTGAGCTCCAAACTAGGATTTAATGTAACAAGGTTGTAAAAGGAATAATCTGGGATAACAAATGAAAATTTTAAATAAAAATAACTCCGAAGCGATGCGAAACAGACTTCGACCGGAAGAGTCTTCTGCGATCGGCGTTGTCGGTGAAATTTCACACAGCCAAATAAACACGTTGCGACAGCAAATTTTTTGCTTCGTTAGACAAATGTTTGCCGCTTCGGTAAATATTTTCCTTCCATAGCAAAAAATTTGTCGTCGCGGCGTGTACAGTTTTCCGAGTGTCGGGAATTCTCGTTCAACTTCCAAACTTAATTTCGTCCGGCTCATAGACAACCGCCGATGTGTGCTAATTGTATTTTCACGCAGTTCAGAGCATTATTTGCCCCCGAGACAAACCGCGGGTTTCGACCGAGGAGACATTTCTGCGTCGCTACACTAGTTTGTCTGTCGCGGTGTTTGTCACACGGAGCGCTGTGTTGTGGCAGCCGAGAGATTTATCGAGGTGTGAGTAGACGTGTCAGGTACACAGAAGTCGGTCGCCGGGGCCGGAAATCAATATGAAAGAGACTAGACGGAAAGCAAGATAGTCGTGTACGAAGCTTCCGCCGTTCATCCTCTTCGGTTGAGGGACCCTGAGAGGGAAGCACATCCGCGATAAACTTAAAGCTGATTGGTTTCCCCGACTGGAACAGTGCTGAGAGTTTCGACAGGGGATTCCGGACTTTGGTCGGAAGTTGGTCGGAAACGAACGAACCGATAGATTCCTGCGACCTTGGACACGATATAACTATCGTACCTGTTATAGATGTTTTTCTTTGTTGTTGTTTTCTTTTTGCCGCGAATAGGCGGATACTTTGCGGACTAATTTTACAGACTTTTTCACAGAGTATCGGAAAGTGAATGCTAAAGATTCTCCAACGGTGGGAAATCGCCGTTTGGGACAGAGCTTTGGAAAGAGGGCCGTGATAAGTTTTCCGGAGTTTCTGGAACGGTGTGATTGAGTTCTATACAACTTTCAGATTCTTCTTGAGACTCTTATCAAGAATGTTCACCAAACCGTTTTCCAAGGATGCCTGGAACTCTGCTCTGTAGAAGGGGGAAGTTTCGGACATTGTTTTATACCGGCCATGCTCTTTTTTTTATTGCGCACCGTTGTCAATTCGTAAGGTACGGTCGAAGAATATTTATTTGTTAATATATTCGCGGGCATAAACCCATGGACACAGCTCATCGGCATAAGATGGCACATTCACTAGTGCGGCTTTATTACTCTTTATCTAGGAAAATACTTGACGGAATGAACTAAGTCCACGATTTTTGGAAAGTGTATGGTTAGACCTATCGATCAGAGTGAAAATCATTCTCGAATTTACTTTTGTCACGCTTGACAACGCCATTATTTTACCTGGTCGACCTTATGGGGGACGGGAATAGGGACATTTACCTTAGTGAATAGAATATTTATTTGTTACAGTAAATACCTTTTACAAATTAGACAACAAGTTTAACTTTTCTTACGAGTAATATATATATATATGATACCTTAAAGTACGCTTATATTGTGCAAGAGGAAATGGTTCGACATATCATGACATATAAAAAGAAGAATGCTATTAGCACCAGTTATTCGGATAGGACAAAAGCACGATCTTTACAACTAGCGGAGACGAAGTAAAAAAGTTCTTTGGTAGTATCCCCCGTAAGGGATTCTAGAGTAAACGGATACACAAAGTTCTCCATGGATTTCTCTCTGCTGTGCTGAAACTGTGGACACTCAGTCAAGAAGTGACCGACATTTACCTTAGTGACAATAGAGGAAGAAAGCAACCTACCAATATGCAGGGTCGCTTCGCTGACATCAAGTATTTTTTGACGACGCGTTCGATGACTCGAAGAAAAATCGAAGATCGAAGTGAGAATCGTTGCCAATATTCCTCGTCCCAATACCGTCTGCGGTTTTACGATTTCGGCACTAAAATCCGCCTCGCCGAGTTTACGAGGCCGAGCCTTTTTTTTTCTTCCGAAGACACGCGCAAACAAAGAGGATTCGCGCGTATAAACTTCGGTACGTGCCTATTTGAGTGTTATATATAATGGCCTACCGAGCGGTTGGGCGTTTCGCGGGTTTAGCAATGATCCGGTGTTATCCAAGCCTCTCCAAATCCCCGCGCCGTTCACTCCCACGGTTTTATCACGTTCGAATTAACCGGCAAAGCTCTCGGCGACGATTCCAAAGTAAATTGGTGCGAGCCACATCTTCATCGCTCCACTTCGCCGTCCCATGCCCCGAGGATAACGAGCCACTGCTTCAACAATTTTACTCGCAAATCACCTTGTCTCACTGCAACTTCCACGGCCGACTGTATTTCCGGAAAACCGTTCGTTTGTATATTCCACGAGGTCGATACAGATATAGTCGCGAGACTTTGGGGAATCGGATAAACGAGAACGTCGACCTCGATTCGCTCAGCTACGAGATAAATTTACATTGCTCTGCCCTTGATAGCTTTGCATGGATAGCCCATCAGCCGAGACTGCCGATTCGGCACATATGAATTCAATCTCAGCGCGATGTTTATATATGTATATATAAACAATGCGGTATTCATTGCGAAAGTGTTAATATTTCGAGCCTACTTTTGATACGTACATTTTGCGAGGTACAGAGTAAAAAATATTTGTACAGTCAACAAACTTTTTTTCGTCCACAAACGTTCAACATTATGTTGTTAATTTTACAAAAAATATTCGTAAAATTAACAGACATTTTTCTAAAATGGACAAGATTTTTTTGTAAAATTAACATAAAAAGAATTGTGGACGGTTGTGAACAAGGAACATAGCTGCCTATTTTACGGAATGCTTCACATGAAGAAAATAAATGTTTGTATATCCTTAAGAATTAATTCTACACATCCTGAATATCGACGTCATCTGAAAAGTGAATATTGTCTTCCACATGGTAGATAGATAGATAGATTTGTTTATTTCGTGTTCTAGGGCCTGAGCCCCCTAAGAACACCGTGCCTCCAAAAATACAGATCACAAGCAATCCAAAACAACGCAAAACAATATAATAATAAAATGCAAAAGAATATAATAGAATATAATAATAGAATACAATAATAGAATATACTAACAGAATACAATAATAGAGTAGCAAAACCCGCACACATTTCTTTTCGTCAAAATATGTTCTCACGAAGATCTCGATTAATAAGTATCTCTCAAGAATACAACAAGCATATTCAATCTTATTCACGAGCAAAATGTCTAGGATCTTCATGAGGCGCGACGACTGGCGGGAGGAACGAAGTTGAGGAGGTTGAACAGAAGTGCAGCCTCGTTGTTCTCGGATACGAGACTACGAGAGTTCGAGTTTCACCGAGTCTCGGGTTACTTCCGATTTGCTTGCTGAAACTTTTCCGAGACTTATTTCCCTTTTCTTTGGTCGCACTATCCTCCTTTTCTTTGTTTGTTGTATTTCTTCTGCTTTGATCATCTTCCGCCTCTCGCATCGTTGAAACTTCACGCTTCTCTGACTTCACCCTGGATAATGAATTTTTCAACCTGACAGTCGAGCGTGATGCGTAGTTGCTGCTTCTGTTCGTGGCAGCTTCGGTATAGAAGTTACCGCGTTTCAGTGGAGTCAAGTGGACTGTTGGTTGATGCCGCGTCTCGTTGCTTTTGCCCCTCCCAACGCTCTACGCTAGATGGATATACATTACGTACAGCATCAGGCTCCTTCCAGCTTCCATCCTGGCGCGTCCGACCTGGTCCTGAAAAGCCACCACCGTCCTCGGATTCACACTGTGAAAATAGCTCGCTTGCTGCAGCGCTCCTCGTTAATTACCTGTACGTGTTTCACCATCGCCTGTGCCCTCGTCGTCGCTGCTCTGAAACATGTCCTCTGATATCCTGTCATCGAATATACCCGATCGATAGCTTTTGCCAATTAACGAGCAGGCATGTTTGATGGACCAACTTGATCGCGTTTCGCCCGCGCGCCTTTGCTGTTCGTTCCATCGTGACATCGCATTAACGCTGCCATCAGTCTCCGGCATCCGTGTATATTTTAATTTTGACAAGCCATCGACTCCTCATTGCATTTTTTATGTTTTGATATCTCTACAATTGATTCAAAGGTTTCGATACAAATAGCCCAGAGCTGGGCAAAATGCACTAAGTAGGGGAGAGCGGGGCAAAATGGGGCAACGGGGCAAAACGGGGTTTTTGGGCAAAACGTCATTTTCCAATAATTTTTGGATGCCCGAATTCGCCCTATCGGATACATCAGGCTTTTCTGCCCAGTTTTGCCACCTTGTCCGATACAAAAATGATTGGAAAATTTAGTTTTGTCCAAAAACCCCGTTTTGCCCCGTTGCCCCATTTTGCCCCGCTCTCCCCTACTTGTATACGTCTTGAAGCATCGAGTACCAAGTCAATGCCCACTATTCAAAACTTCAAGAATTTAGTTCTGCCAGTACTGAATACGTCAGTACTCAAGAACTACCTAGCGCTCGGTACTTCGAGTACTTGATACTTTAATACGCACTTCAATCACTTAGGGTATTTGCCCAGCTCTGAAATAGCCAATTTTTGATGATTTCATTCGGATGCGGAGGTCACCTCGAACGTGATGTGTAATGTTCGCACTTGTAGGGGATAATATAAAACGATCGAAGGCAGCTTTCGTAAATTTTGGTAAAAATTGTGAGCTTGATCTGGATTTGATTTAAAATTTGGTATTTCAACGCTCGCGCGAAAGACGCCTGGGAGAAAAAAAATGTCTCTCATTTCACCTTTAGCCCGATCGTTTATCCTGCGAGTATCCTTGTTGCTTGTTTGGAATACTGGATACTATCTGCATGGTACCCCACAAGTTTACTCATCGTCCGTTGCAACTGCGCACCGTCCCAGGTGCGGTTTTAGGGCCGGGCTGACGTTGGACCAACTATGACCCGAGGCAGAAAGGCGACCCGGCTCTGGTCGCCGATGTAGGTCCGACGACCATCGACGAAGATCGGGATGGTAACATCAGCGCAACGTTATCGTTGAGTCAACGACGTTGACCCAATGTTGGCTGCCGATGTCCAGCCAACGTCGATTAAAAAATATTTTTAATCGACGCAATCGAGGCATAAAAAGATATTTTTATAGATCCGCGTGACTCCTAAATGCTTTATTAGCATTCTACAATTGCTTTATTGTGGCCTTTTATCTTCGCACGCAGGAATCATCAGAATACATTATTTGGTTATTAATGGGACTCAAACTTGTGACCCCGAAGCTAGTAGTCTGCGCTCTTGCGCACTCGGCGATACTCATCTGGAAGGACTTTGTTTCGTATCTTATATATAAGCGGAACGTCTACTGCACTTATATCTCGTATTAATTTACCAATTAGTATACATTATTTAAGTTTTGTTATTTCATTTTTTTTTATTCACATTTTAATTAATAATGTTGATGAAACTTAGGCCTTCAGCAATATAGTGTTGAAGACAAAAACTACAATAAAGGAATTTGGAATCATAAAAAAGCATTCAGCAGTCACGCAAACAGAAAAAAAAATTCGTTTATCAATATTTTGAATTGAACATTGGTGGAACATCGCCGGCGGGTACTGGGCCAAAATCGTTCGCCGTCATGGGCGAACGTGTGCTCGATGTCGCCGAATACGCATCATTACGTCGATACACCAGCATGGGCTAAACTTTGCACAGTAAAAAAATAATTTCGTAAATTCGGAATACGAACCTTCTTAAAAATCATTTTGTTAATAAGTTACTTATTCGATTGTTCAGGTTTGAATATACAAAACTGTCCGTTTATTTCTCGTGTCATTGACAATTTTTATCTGTACCTTTGTTTTCAAAATTAGAGCCGGATGATGCGATTGGGAAATTAATAATAAAACAATTGCGCATGCTTGTGGAGAATAAGTTGTTGTAAAAAGTACAAACTTTTTTTTACTCTGTGGTAGGCAGCGTCTTGGCAATTATCGGGCCCAATGTCGGAGTGGTTATCAATCGACAGTTTAGCCAATACTGGTCACTAGTCAAGATTCGATCATCGGCTGCCAACTAACAGCTAATCGTCGGCCATAGGTACACCGAGTGTCGGCCAATCGCAGCTGGGCGTGTGTTTTTTACAACGATTGACTCCTAGCTGTTTAAAAATGGGAAAAAAAATTATTCACGTATATGCATATTTAGAACATGCCTCTACAGGATCGTACACCGAGATAGAATTATCCCTTGCTTCTACGATGAAAATTCAATTTTCGCTATCGTCGTTACTTGCCTCGCTGCTCTTCGCGTTTCGAGAAAAATTGAATTTTTTTACCGAACCGCTCCCAGGGTAGAAAGTCGGAGCGATGGGCTCTCGGGTCGTCACGTTCCGTCATATCGCATTACCGGACGAAGGGACTATGAGTGAAAGGGTCCCGAGGATCATACAAACTGGAAAAAAACGTCTGTGATTTCGTTACCGGAGAAATTGACCTTGAGTCTTCGTAACTTTAAAGGAATCCTATTTTTGTCTTTCTTTTTTGGTAGCGACAGATTCGCGGTCTATGCAAGGTAGAATCAGTCGCTGCGTTTGTCCATTTATATCCACCGAAATAATTTATAACCACTGAAATCATTGATTCAACAATAAGACATGATGACGATTCCCACATGGCGATGATTTACGTTTTCCTTTTATTTGTATTTTTTTTTCTTTTATTCCACCAATCCCCGCGAGGTGCAGACAAGGATCGTGTACACACAAGGAAGAGGTGGCATTCGAGCATAATAAAATGAGTCGGGAGCGTTGAGAGAAACATATCGCACAATCGAACGATTCGAACCCTCGTTCACGTTCGAAGGTGGCATTTCGATCCAGATCATTACATTCCTGCTACACCCCATTCCCATTCGCTCCGATACCCTCCGTCGCTCGCAAATATTCTCCGTGGTAATTCGGCCCTCTGCTCGTCGACAAATATGTCCGAAAGAGGCAAACGATGGGAAATTCCGAGTACGGGCGTCGAATAAAATATTGTAGGAACGCGGAAAACGATTAATCTCTTGGATTCCGTCAAACCGTACATATGTCCCAGTATTGCTACTGCAGTTTTGGTATTCTAGAGTTTCCTTCTTTAAACCCCGAGGTAAAATGGGTACTCGTGACGGAGAACAGACTATCACTTCGCGAATGCACAGGATGTCGTTAATACGCCAATGACCCGAAACGGAATACCGTTGAGTGAAAAGTTGACACCTTTGTGCAGCATGTCAAAGGTATCGCGTTCAACGTGAGTTGGTCATGTGTCGGATAATTGTGGAGTACCGAGCTGCAACTTATTGCATGATGTCCTGGCTCGACCTCCTATGTTCCCGGTACAACTCCCGAAGGCAACTTAGTTTTGAACGGAGTAAACGGGAAACGTAATTTCTAAAAAAAATTAAAAGTTGAGCTACAGCGGAAAGTTCTGTTCCGAAAAGGTCCCGCGGCCATTCCATCCTGTATAGACAGAATAGTTAATCAGCAAGTGCAGAATAGAAATATGTGACGGAACGGAAATGGTACAACGATAGACACCACACGAAATAATATACATGTAGAGATTCCAGACTCTATTTACATCCCGTCTCCCGTTTAACGAACCGACAGCGCTGACATAGTTTGCCTATAATGTGTGGGTAGTCTGAAAAGGAAAATCGATCACGTGAAACCAACGATGTATGACTAATTAATCATACACAGCTATCTATACCTATATCCGAGTCGAGTCTCAGCTGAATATCACTTTAAATTACACCTCGCTTTGCACCATGATCATACTAGACGTTGTACAAAAACATCTACAACTACGCGATACTGACGAGGTTCATATTAAAGTTTGTTAGCATCGCTTGTTCGCGGAACTGTTTATTCGTAGCTTGCCAACGGTCGTTCGACATTCGGGCGGAACGAATATTCTCAAATGCATCGAATATGCGAGCTTGGCAGGAATACGATACTTACCATTCGAAAACTTCGTTCTTACCTTCATCAGATTTTCACCGCAATGTTACATGAGTTACTCTCCCCTTGACTTGGAATAGGTTACATCGGGCTATCTGCCGACCGGAAAGTTTGGACGCTCAGGTTCGTGATATTTACATTCCAATTATAAACTCCATGCCGGATAGTATTTTCGAACTCTAACAGGATTTCCGTACGATGATAATGTACCATATTTGCAACGACGATGAAAGAGCTGTGTTCAAAAATATTTTCTTGAATTTCGATCCTGAATTTTTGTTTGAAAAGTTTGATTTCTCCCAAACCCTGCCGATTTATCGGGTTTTGTTTAATACCTCTTATAATATAACCATAAACCATGTTGATTTATGGTTATATATGGTACTATACACGTATTTGTAACGTCGGCAGATAATCTGGGTGAGATTCTGTGCAAGTTCTCTTGGACTTTTATTTTCAACGTTTCATACCCTCCAGCGCCCGAGCTCCTTGGCTTCGAGCACGATGTACATGTATACATAATGCATATGTCAGAGCTGAGGTGTGTTATCACTGCAGGATAAAAATATCGATATTCTGTTGAAATCTTTGAATTGATACGGTCTACAATTTTTTTCTTTTTTTTGCCTTTTTTAAACATTTTTATCCCGTTTCTCCATTTCACCTCCAAGGTCGAAGGAAAGGTTTATCCCACGCTCTTGGATCAGCGTGACGCGCGTGCATTGAGAGAAGGATCTAATAAATATGACTGTATCGCTTGAGAGATATTACCATAGCACAAGCATAGCTATTAGCATAGTAGGAAGGAACTAGGGCGAGAACTGTGACAGGAAGTACCGGATATATAATAATTTTGCGTAGATATGATGGTAAATTCCTTGGAAATTCTGGGACTTTCTGCCATTGGTGGCGCTCTAGTTGCGTACGATGAGCTATCGTAAAGTTTGTTGGATGACCGGTAGTTTTTATTATATCCTTCTCTCTCAGTCTAGACGACACCTAACCAACGTTTTTAAAATCGGAGAAAGCTTCCCCAGCTTCATCCAGTGCAAATGGATAGATGGAGTTTCTGGCAGTTTACAGAAAATTCAATACGGTCGGTGCACATAACGGATATTATTTTTAATAATTGGAGAGAAAAGTCCTGGCATATGAAAAGGTAAAATGCTGTATTGGACAGCAAGCACATGCGAGTATCTCCTACGGTCTCGGGAATTTTTTTTTTCTCAACAACTTCTCTAACTCAAGAGAGAAGATGACTTTGTTACTTGGTTCAAACACATCGCTTCTTCGAGTGTGGAACAACAATAGTCACGATCAAATTAATTTCTCACAGATGGTTATGCTGCAGTAATTTCTGATTGGAAATTCGGTCCTTAAAGTTGTATGGTATGATAATTTTTTATCAATCAATTTTCCAAGCATTTCCCTTCCGCAAACCTAAATCTCCTCCCGAAACACAAGAAGTCTCCCAACTTGCGTCAATGTTTAAAGCCTTGACTGGACACACAGACGCCCTTATTTGTTTCCCTGCACTGATAAAAAAGTACGGTTGAATCAGCTAAAAATTCTGGCAGTGGCGTTCAAATACAATATTTCAATGGTTCAACAAATATGTCGCTGAAATCATCCAAAAAAATTGTTGAAATAACTAAATCTCCTCCCGAAACACAAGAAGTCTCCCAACTTGCGTCAATGTTTAACGCCTTGACTGGACACACAGACGCCCTTATTTGTTTCCCTGCACTGATAAAAAAGTACGGTTGAATCAGCTAAAGATTCTGGCAGGGGCGTTCAAATAAAATATTTCAATGGTTCAAAAAATTTGTCGCTGAAATCATCCAAAAAATTGTTGAAATAACCAATTTTTTAGCTATAACCAACAAAGTATTTATTTAAACGTCCCTGCCCGAATCTTTAGTTGATACCGTATTTTTTTATCAGTGCAGACTCACTCGTTATTCCCTGGTCCGGACGCAACAATTAAACGCGCTGCTCATAATCCTCGCCTCGATGTCGTCCCGCTTCGTTTACCTAAAATCAATGTCGTAACCTTTCCCGGAATTCTCGGAAGCTTCGGTACGGCGAAGATTAATCGGCCACGACGAAGCCGAATGGAACTCTCGTTGTGGTTCCCATTTTCTCATGCTCCGAGAAACTTTACCCCCCCCGGTAGAACGAGGCAGAGCGGGGTAAACAGCGAATAGAACCGCGGTTTTCGCGTGCGAGGAGCGCGACAGAGGCGAACGACGGGCAACACAGGTACGGAAACAGGGGCGAGGTCTGGGAAGCAAGAGATTGAAAGGGGTTGCAGTGCCTCGACCGGGGATCCGACAGGCAGCACGTACGGCACTTTCAAAGCGCGTTGTCGCAATCACGCTCGTAATTTTGTTGCCTTGTCGAGTTCTCTGGCGAAGCCTCGCTGACGTCGTCGTCGTCGTCGTCATTTCCCGGTGCAACCGCGCCCGGCAACGCGAGGATCGAACGTCGGATAGCGAGACGAGAGGCCAGAACTGGCATATGAGCTTTTGTCGGGCTCGCCGCGTATTCCATCGCCGAACCCCGAAGCTTTTCCAGCGGTCGTAAGATGCGCTGCAATAACACTCGCGACTCCGAGTGTCAGACGAAACGCGTACGAATGAATTGTCGGACTTTTTACCGGAGTTATTTGAAACGTAAAATGCAGTTGCTTCGCTCGCTACGCAAGGTGACGCGCTGCATCGCGCTGGAGGGTTTGTCTGCTTCGCTTGGTTTACGTGCTTTCGAAGCTGAAAAAGAGGTCTGCGTGCTCGACCGGCGTATGTTATTTTTTTTTCGCCCCACACCGTCAGAATACCGCGCATGCTGTTCTTTGTGCGAGAACTGCTAACTCCAAACGACCGCGCGTCCTCGCATGGACGAGAAAAACCTCGCTGGAAAAACTCCAGCGCACGCACACGTGTAACGTTGTGCCGGGGGAATTTTACATGCACGTCACAAAGAAACGCTTCAGCCGGGCGAGAGATGACCCGGAGATACCGACGCGCCATCGGCGTTCGGTGCCAATTTCAGGCTTTGCCCACTATTTTTATCACGTTACCGCATGGACATTTTCGTTGATGCAGTTTGCAAACGAAAATATCGCAAATCAAATTTACGCCATTTTCGAAATTATATTAACAAATTTCGGGATTCTCGTTAACAAAGTTTTTCGCGCAGATATAAAGCAAAAATGGGCAGATGTCATATTCGAATACTGATTTTTTTAAGGGTCTGTTTATCTGCGTACAGTAGAACCTCGCTTATTCGATCTTCGAACAACGGGTTATCCGAAATACCCAACTCATTCGAGCCCACCTGCGTTAACCGGGCTGTAGGCTCGGATAGTACGGAAAACTCGGATAAAGCAGGAATGCCCACGCGCGAAGTAGTCCGTAAGGGCTACTTTGTTACATGTGCACTTAAGATTGTACAAGTTTGACGTGTCTTTATATTGCGAACTGCAAATACAGCAGTTCAGATTTTAGAGTCAATCGTATATGTTTCTATGAAGCTAATGTTACTAGTAGTAAATAGAGGTTTATTTGCCAAAGTTAATATTTACACCTAATGCTAATTTTACACCTTGGCCTTGGCCTTGGATGGCCTCAGACACCTTGGGACTAGGGCCATCGACCTGGGTCCTTCGCCCAGAAGCTAAGGTTATTTTTTTAAATATATAATTGTAGTACAAGTTCGAATTGAGTATGTTATCCGTGTTATCCGGGATTTCACTTTTCCGACGTACGCTCCCCCCCCCCATTACCTCGGATAAACGGGGTTCTACTGTACCGGTGAATCCAGGACGATTTTCGAACTCTTAGGTGCAAAGTAGTGGGTTGCCTTCCGAGGGCAGTTTCTTTATTCCCATTTTGCCCCGTCTTCGGCCATTAATTCTATAGAAGGTCGACCCGGGTCGGCTCGAATTTAAATTGTCTGGCGAATCAGGCGCGACCCAACCTTCAAACGAAAATTCGTCCCGAATGGTGAGACCCCCTGTTAAAAGCTTCGGAGAATCGGGAAAACACTCGTGAAGAGCATTCGGATCTCATCGTTCTCGGGACGGTAAAAAAAAAAAACAAAAAAAAATCGAATGAAATGTCTTCAATGTTGTCACTTTGCGTTCCAATTTCAGATATCGTCAAGTCAATATTGAATATCAATAGCGAGGGTCTCGGCGAGGATTCACAAGATATTTCTCCCAAGCAGAGTGCCCGCGAATAGCTTCGCGCGTTGCCGCAAAGGCTCATTAGTTTCTTGAGCCGGGCGAACGCGGTTGAAACTTTTATCGTGACGAAGTCGTTTCACGAGGCGGACCGGACCAACTTGGGAGTCGGCCGGAAATTGCTTTCGACTTGAGGATCGGAGATGAAAACAATTCAGTGCGAAAGACCTCGATCGAACCCCCGAAGTATCACGCGGGTTGCTTGCGCGTGCGGAGGCCCGTTCGTTCTCGTGCATAGACAATGCGAGCCGATGTCCCACATATGTCCGTAACTTATTTTTGGCGCGGACCATCTGAACGACAAACATTCGTGACGAATATAGGCACCTCGCAGTTGGGTTTCGCCATTGAAGCGGCGAGCGCCGTTCACCGATCAGCGCTATCTCATTAGTTATGTAACGAGACCGATCGATCTTGCGAATGTTGGAAAAAAGTGCAAAAAAAATGTAAAAAAAATGAAAAAAAAAAATGAAAAATCGATGAAAAACGAACTAGGGGCCAGTGGCAAAAGAGTCTAGCGTGCGAGTTGGAGTGGGTGGAGAGAGAAAGAGAGATTGGTCGTATCGATCGTAGGGTTAACAGCCCCCCGTAGTCGGAGAGTCGTCGTCGTCGTCCGACCGCGAGTGAGGGCTAGCCCGGTGTGGTCATCGTGGCCGGCACTAGCTGGGCAATCAAACAGCCGAGTCTGTTCGAAGAACCGCCGAGGCGATACACGACGTCCGCCGCAAAACCCCGACGAATTATCACCCTCCTGGAATTGATTAGACCCGAAAGGATAGACGCTGACTGTACGGTCGGCTCGGGGGTCGTCTTGGAGGTGGATCAATCGAACGGAGAAACTATAGAGATGCGTCCACTGAGGTCGTATCTTTCGCTTCCGTATCCGCTCGAGCCGGTACCAGCTTGCGGACGTCTTTGTGACGAGTTTAGCGGGGTCTTAATCTGGCTGCAAAATTCATCCGGAAATCCCTTAGGGAGCGATCCGGCACGGCGCTCCCGAGGCAGGGCCTAAAAATCGCGATCCAGGTGGCGAAAGTTCGCAAATAAAATTGCCTCCGATGCGGATGGTGGCGCGCGGGCTGCAGCTGAAAAAAACATCCACACTTTCGACGGGGGAAAGAATCCTCATCAGCGAGAGCTTCGACGTGTTGATCTCCCACCAGCAATTACAGAGTTTCGCGCGGGTGGCGGTGGTCGAGTTTGGGAAGTTGGCGCGTTGGACATCGGCCGACTCGGAATTGTGCGTGGGACTCTGCCAAATTGGGAGAGGCAGCGGGCATGCGTGAAACTGCGGATCAAATTGTCGACGCGTAGGAAAAAGCAGGGAGGAGAACAGCGCGAGGTACCAGCGAAATCCGGAGCGTCGCTGAAAGTTATTTCGCGTATTCGAATGATGGAACTCTGACTAATTGTAAAAAACAAAAAAAAAAACTCTAATCCGAAAGTTGGATGACCTCATGCCATGCGAATACTGGCTCGTTAATGGGACACAGCCTAAGACACGTCGTCGAGCCAGGGATCCAATATTTTAAGCCAATTACTCGATTCTCTGGTTCCAATTAAGGAATAATTATCCCAAGACTGCGATTCGTTAAATCCGACGAATTAAATGAAACAAAGTTTGTATAAGTGCGATTTATCAAGGTACCATAGCTTTCTATACTCCAACACGCCGAATCGGATGTAAGATAAGATTTGATATTTCACACTAAATCCCTTTCCCGCCCATAGTCGCCGTATAGAACGATAAATCCCGTGCTATTGGAGTTTTCTATTGATTTTTTTTATCTCGTACATCGTCGCGATAAAACTCGTCGGAACAGCCGAGAAGACAGCGAAATGAGATAAAGAAGGGGTGGCGAAGCGTTATCCGATAGAACTGAATATAGCTGCGTTGTACGATAAACTGTACGTTAATAGACAGTGATTGGATAGAGTGTCGTGGAAGATGATGAAGTGCGACGAGATAAAGCGCGAATTATTCTCGCGTCGCGCATGCAGCGAAAGCGGCCCGCACCCTGGACTTCCTGGTCCCGGGGCTGGAGGTGGTACGAGTCATCTGTGGGGCAAGCGAAATCAGGGACGCACATCGGCACCGATCGTCGGACACGTTAGGCCTCAGGCTATCATTCTCAGAACGAGGAGAAGCTGGCCGGTCGCTCCTATACACTGCAGAAGGTGAGCACGCCTTCATTAGTAGTTGTAAAATAACATTTACTGACAACGTTAGACATTTTTGCAGCTATTATTTTTACAGCTATTATGTTATTATTTTTACAGCTATTATGTTATTATTTTTACAGCTATTATGTTATTATTTTTACAGCTATTATGTTATTATTTTTACAGCTATTATGTTATTATTTTTACAGCTATTATGTTATTATTTTTATAGCTATTATGTTATTCTAATTTTGCACCAAACAAGAATTACATACGCAGCCAAAGGGTTGTTGACCTGAGTCCTTCAGCCTCTCTCTCTACGCGGACATTATTTTCGTGGTAATAGTACTTGTCCATTTGCGTTGATAATCAAGCTTGCATGAGATTAAGTTGAAGTTTTACGGAACGGTTGAATTTTGTTTGCACATGGATGATTACCCGTCGCGATCGGGTAGGGAGGGGGTTTTGTCTGCCGCCACAATGGTTTGATGGAATTTAAATGAGGGGAAAGGGCGGCAAAACGGACCATTGCAAAAAAAATGCCAAAATAGTTCGGACATTCGTGATTTTTTTTTTTTAAGGCATGTTCTTCTGGGCGCCACATTATTTTGCCGAAATTTGAACCGGCCGGATCGAGTATAGTCAACAATCATGTGCCCGAACGCACTTTTTGTGAATTGTCAAATTCCCTAAACTTTATTTTTCCGAATTGTAAAATTCGCAAAATTTTATTTTTCCGAATTGTCAAATTCCCAAAATTTTATTTTTCCGAATTGTCAAATTCCCAAAACTTTATTTGTCTGAATCTTCATTTCAGGGAACGTTACTCTTCGGAAATGATAGTTGGCCGATTCGACCGATTGAAGTTTTGGCAATATAATCTGGCTCCGTGCCACAAGATTTTTTTGTAATGGCCCATTTTACCCCGCTCTTCCTTGAATTTATATTCGCATTGTGCTTTTCGGAACAATACCAGTATAGTTATTTGAATGGCAAGGGCGTAGAAAGGGAGTTCTTGACGAGTGCGGCATTGACACGAGTCAAAACTCCCTACGCCCCTCCCATTTCTACGCCCCTCCCATTCACATAATTTTTCCTAACAAATTCACGAAAATCACGCTTTCCGTTCCCGTGAAGTGTGCGTAGAAAAGCACTTTTCCGCTCTAGTGCGGGAAAAAATACCATATTGCGTTTGTACGCATGCGCAGTATTTTTCCCGCACGCGATGCGAAAAAGTGCCTTTCTGCGCACAGCTCACAAGAACGGAAAGCGGGATTTTACTTGCATGTGTTAGGAAAAAGCTATTGTGTAGCTGGCTAGAGTAACCCGATGAACACCTCATGATGTCACATTCGATATCCAGTTCTATTTTTTTTACCTTGTCCTGCATTTTCTTCGGTGTCTTCTGCAAGATCGAAGACTCTATATATATTTTTTTTTAAATAAAAATGAATATAACCAACGTGCCTTATTATTATTTTATCGTCGTAGTTAACAACAAAGCACGACCGGACAGCGACGCGGATGATACATGCGGCTCGAAGAGTTGATAAAATAGGATAATGGCTTCATCGTATGTCGAGTACCGGTTGGCCGGGTCAATCGATTTCCCGATACTTTTACCTCTCGCGTTTCGAAGCCTCGGGCTTGTCTGGAGAACGAGCTCGTCAGTCCCACTCGAGTGCCAAGTGACTCGTGCACAGTGGAACATTTTTCGAGAACTTAAATCTACACCGCGCGTCCTAAGGTCTCTGGAAGTTCCTCAAGAATACTCCTGTCGTTTTCCCCCCCGTAGTTTTATTCTTACCATTGGGATCGGTAAATTGCACGACTTTCATGGTGCGTTAGTTACGAGAGATACCGCGCCTTTCGTGACCATTATTTCACGAGTGGCAGTACGATGGCACTCGAGTGCAAAAGATAAGGGATAACATAATCCCCGATAAATCTCGGAGAGAAAAATCTCCCATACAGCGTTATCTACGCTCTTTATATCACGCTGTGCCGTTCGATCCGGAACTATCGACTTATCAGCCTTCTCAAACGTTGTTCTATCCAGCTAAAAAAAAAACAAAATATAGAGCCACACTTATCGAAGTATTTTCTCCGGTAAATAAAGTCTTGATGGTCCCACGGGTGGGATTTGGCTTCGATTTCCAGTAAAAGCGTCCTGTGTGCCCAGAAATATTTCTAGCTGAAGAGAAGTTCAAGGATCAACTTTTTTTTTTGTGCCATGGGAGAACGTGTGGTTAATGTTCGCGGCGTGACACGAGCGACGAAAGGTTTTCTGAGGATACTCCGCACTCCGAGACTTGCACTATTTCATGTTTCTCTCCGTCGCTCTCGTGGCGCAAACTTGAGAGAATTACTCGTCCCGCCGGTGCTGTGTTCTTAATCACGGGCCAGGCAACATATTGCGTCTGAGGGATAACCGTAGCAACGCCGAGAGCAAAATACGTCTCGGAAAGAAAGCGCGAAAAGAAACGAAACGGCTGCCGGCGAAAGGCCGCTCAAGCTGCCGTTTTGCTGTCTGTCTGTTCCCACCCAAACGAGACTCGCAGCGACTGGGTTCATCTGATGATCTACCGGCAGCCCTTGACCCTTGGCAAAAAAAATATGTAGGGGAGAGCGGGGCAAAATGGAACAGTGGGGCAAAATGGGAAAGTAAACAAAACGCAATTTTCCAATCACTTATCGATGTGCCATTTTGCCCCATCGATGCATCCGGATTTTTTGCCCCGTTTTGCTCCACTGTCTCATACGGAAATGATGGATAAATTGCGTTTTGCATCACTGTACCGGTTTGTCCCACTGTCCCATACGGAAATGATGGATAAATTGCGTTTTGCCTCACTGTTCCGTTTTGCCCCACTGGCCCATTTTGGCCCGCTCTTCCCTACATACAGTAGAACCTCGCTTATTCGACCTTTCATCAACCGAGCCTCCGCGTTTCCGAGACACCCAACTCATCCGAACTCTCCACCTTAACCGAAGTAGGCTCGGATAATACGGAAAACTCGGATAAAAGGGATAAAGCAGGAATGTCCACGCGCGAAGTAGTCCGCAAAGGCTACCTTGTTGCATACGCACTTAAACTTGTACAAGTTTGGTGCGTCTTTATATTGCGAACTGCAAATACAACAGTTCCGATTTTAAAGTCAATGGTTTATGTTTACATGAAGCTAACGTTATTTAAAAAAAAATATATTATAGTAGTACAAGTTTGAATTGAGTATTTTATCCGCGTTATCCGAGATTTCCCGAGATATCCTACATTACTTCGGATACACGGTATACATATGAATATATGCAATACTGCATTTTTTTTTTTTTTGTCAGGCTTAATAATCTCCTTCGAAATTGTTCTGCCGTACCGCGCGTGTGTCAGAAAGGGTGCCAAGGGCAATAAACTTTTTCTTTTCTCTTTGTTCGATTGCACAGAGTTTAATTGATCGAGAAAAGTTTTAACATGGGCCTCGCATATGCTATGATTCATCGTCCCTTCGTCGAGGATCCCAGGCTTAATTGGAGAATTCTCGATAAGCTATCGCCGGTGTCAGCTCGATGCAGACTAGGAAATTACGCCGGGAAAGGGGTATAGACGGCTTCCCCAGATTCTCGTTGTTTTCTTACAGTAGCAGTGATCGATCGATCGAGAAACGAAACGGGGTCAAAATCAAATAAATTTATCTGCATAGAAAAATTGGCTTCTCTGCGGTAGCAATTTTGACCATTTTTCATGTATTTTGTGTTGGAACGAGTAGTATTGATGTATTCAAATTGACGCTAAAAGTTGTTTTTCCATCGATGATCTTTCAGCCAGGAAACTGATCTCTGTGACGATCGTTAATTTCTTGTCAATCGTCGATTCACGAGCTGTAACAGTAATTTACGTGGGACTCGCTACTCTCGATGTTTGTTACAATATAGCGCATTACTTATACATGACGAGAATTGGACAAAATACAGTTACCATCGATTTACAGAGCGAAGCGGCGCGGAAAGCTCGTGCAAACGTAATGATATTTCTGGACCGCAGCTCTCCGGCAAGATCGTATTTCGGGGGTTGAAAATGAATTCGACACTCGCGTAGATTTTAGTTCGGCATCATGGACAATCGGTAATGGAAATTCAACGCGTATATTGTTCCCGAGGGATAATCAAGTTTATCGGCAATCCTATTCCGAATATCTTGTTTACAGCAAAATTTATACTTTACTCTCATCTATAAAACAGCGCATTCAAATCGGTACCCACATTTCTGTACTGTATCAATATTTCATATTGGTATTTATTTGTCAATCAATCAGTTTTGCGAGCTCGACGCATGCAGCCTTATATCACCGAGAAAATTCCCCATAAAATAATAAAAATTATTGTAGCATGGGCTTTATTTTAGGAGTCGTGACTTATAATTTTTCAATCTTGAAGTAACGTCTTTAGCCATTATTTTTCTACGTCAAGGTATAAAAAATATCCGAATATCTTAGCGCGACGAAGCCTTTTGCCTCGCTCCTTTTCCACTCTTATGTTTAATTCACAGCTTTTTGCAGCCGACAAAACGCCGACCACAGGCCTAACGAGCTGAATACTCGACCATTATTGTTTTTCGCTCTTTTAATATACATTAATAAAATCTCCGTTTCTGTATTTTTATACTTTGTCGTGTGAATGTTTTTCGCATGTATGCTCTGAAAATGTAACTCGTGACGATGCAAGTTTTGATGAGCTACGTCGCATTACGGAAGTAACGGGAACAGGATAGATGTAATGAGCAACATTGTGCGTTTCAAGATCCGTCGAAGCAGAATTCGACGCATAAAACGACGATAACACAAAACGCATCGAAAGTTGATACCGGTTGCTTATCTCAACTGTATCCTACGAGCATCCTACTAGCGCGGAGTTATACGAGCTTGGAGACAACTCGTCTGAGTGGCATTTTGCCTCGATGACGCTTCTGCGCGGGTGTGATTCCTCTTTATGAGATTGCAACGTAGTTTCGTGAGTGAGCTCGGAAAGTTCGAGCTGTAAACGAGCCCGGATAGGATTTCAGTACACTAACGTGAATACCCGGCCAGATGCTTAGTCTAACCTAATTGACCCACATTCGGGCCAATTAATGTAACCTCGAGCACTTTTTGGACAAATTGATAGTGTTGCATTACAGCGACAGCTATATGTGTCAGCGAACCCGTTTTAGCCTGCAACCGAGAAGAGGTGTTTTAAAAAAATATTTCCAATAATTAAAAAAGTCATTTCGATGACATTTTTTAAATTCTAATTTAATTAATTAATTAAATTTGATTAATTTTTTTATTTTAATATAATTAATTTGGCTCCAAAACTCTGTAAAATATATAGGCTAATGGTTCAACAACTGGCGACTAAAACCAAATCCACGGAAATCCCAATTAATCATTTTTAACCATAGAATCAACCTACTCTCTTCATAAAGTAAAGAAACTCTCGAGCTGAAGGGCCAAGGTCGATGGCTCGTTAGCAGATATTGTTATCATACATTCATGTAATCATCAAGACATTCGTTACACACTTGAATAATCGATAACCATTGTAACATCTTGCTAATGAATACGCATTACTACTACTGGACAATTTGGCTTTCGATAGATAGACAGTTAATGGCAGGACAGATTTCTTTATCGGGGTACACAGTAAAAAATAATTTCGTAGAATCGGAATACGAAAATTCGTAAAAATAATTTTTGTTAAATAAGTGACAAACTCGTTTGTTCGGGTTTGAATACACAAACCTGTCCTTTTACTTCCCGTGTCATTAACAATTTTCGTTTGTACTTTTGTTTGCAAAACTGGAGCCCGATGGCGCGATCAGAAAATGAAAAATAAAAAATGGTGGCCCTTTGGGGACAATTAATTGTTGTAAATGTGAGAGACCGTAAGAAGACTAAATGA
The DNA here is from genome assembly GCA_917499995.1 of Ichneumon xanthorius. Classification (NCBI taxonomy): domain Eukaryota; kingdom Metazoa; phylum Arthropoda; class Insecta; order Hymenoptera; family Ichneumonidae; genus Ichneumon; species Ichneumon xanthorius. The sequence continues at coordinate 7,900,723 of OU824205.1, read as the reverse complement.
CTTTCCGAACCTTTTCTTATATTTTTACAGAGTACTAGCCAATCATTTTATTATATGAATTTTAATGTACACGTCTTAAGTTAATACTGTCCGCCCTTTTGCTGTCGCTCCTGCTTCGCGTAACGCTGCGCGTTCCGCATTATCGTGTTTTCGCGCTCGGTTGTTACCTACGCTCCAGATAATAAGTGCCTTGTAATCGCGTTTGAAAATAGAGTTTCACATAAAAAGCACACATTTTTTTTTACTGTGTAGCCCTTTAGCTCTGGATTCTATCTCAGGATGCGAGTAATATTTGCAAAGAAGTAATATTTGATTAATCGAGAATTTGTCAATTGAACGATTTTTTTTTCTTAATCAACTTCTCTATTCTTTCACCCCCGTAACTGCACTCGATTTCACTAGCTTTATTCCCAGTCTATACAGAAATAATTAGGGCGTGTATCGCGGCGAATTGGCACAGCGCGCGCAACAATTTGTCAGGCTATACGAATGGAAAATTGAATTGATTGTTGAATCAAACGAATGAGAACAACGGATCTACGGATTGTGAACGGTATTTTGGGTGCTTCGTGATCAAATGAAATGAAATAGTAAAAAGTTTTCATATATTTCACGTGATTCGCATCCGAATCGCCGAACGGGAGTCAAGTGCTTTTTCATTTCTTTTTCTTCCTCGGTAAAGAGAGATCCGCAAATGGATTCCATGAAATTGTACACGTAAAAGTGGCGGTGTCAGCGGCGGTGACCCATTTTCGCACAGGTGGCCGAATATATCGTCGAGTGGACTGTATAACCACTGTCGCGGTTTTATCCGGCTAATCCTGAACGATCGGCACGATACATTCAATGGGTCAAATGAAGTAGCAAAAAAAAGGTGGAATTACACTCGACTGCAAATAGGAAAATATATTGCATATCGGGAGTCCGGTATTGCGTCGAGCTTTTTTTTACCGGCAGGGGGGATTGTCTTTTTTCTTTCTGTCTCGCACAACGATAAGCGTTCGTAATTAGCGTCGGCAAATTAAAACGAAAAAGCTCGGAGGTTGCGGATGACGCACGACATTGAAATTCGAGCATTGAGATGTAAAATAGTTTTAGCGTGGAGAAAATTGTCAGGATAAAATATCGGCGAGGCTGAGGCGTAAATAGCGGCAGGTAGGTAGCCCTGCGGGATTCCCAGGGAAACAGTTTACTGCGTCTGAGATGACTGTCGACGGCCTTAAATCCCTCGAGACATTGCGGAACTTTTCTGTTAAAACTGCAATGGCTTTTATACTTTGTATTTTTATTTACCTCCGGATAACGGTCTTGTAACTTGTAACTTGAAATTGAATATACAGTCGCGTTTCGAGTGTTGCCCGAGGTATTATAATTTGTATTCCTTGGATTTATGTTACCTTCGGTGTTCGCTTCGCTCCGTGAAACGATAACCTGTCGTCGAAAAGTTACGAAGGGACATAAAAAAGAAAGATTAAGATAATTTGTTTTTCGATCATTTTACAAGGAAATTTTGCGGTCGACGAATGATTTCGAACAAATCTTCTTATTTCATTGAAAAGTTATGATTATCCGTATATTGACCCGCACACTCATGTATTCCAATCGCGCCATCATGTTTCATGCAAAGTAATTTTAATTTTTTAAATTCGAACAACTTTCCTCCCCCTGTTAGCGGAGAACTGGGAATAACGGAACTCCGGGGCAAAACGGACTATTTTCCATCACTGTTTTGGGGACAAAAAAAACAAAGTCCTATGTCACACAAAGGACAGCGATCCATTTTGCCCCGCTGTCTTTTCGTGCACTTTATGCGCATGGGCTTTTCGTGTTTATCGATCAATATTTTCCATTCTTTCCACAAGACTAAAAAAAAATAGAACGAACTTCACTCTCTACCCGACATTATTCATAGTCAGTGTAACTCCGTGCCGGCGTATTTTCATTCTCACTCCGGGTCCCTCAATGGCGCTAATGTAGATTGCACAATTTTTTAAAATGGAAATTTAACTTTTCACCTTAGATATTAACGCTCTCTCCTACACCGAGGAAAAAAAAGTTGGATTAAACAAAAGCCGCAGTGACACAGTGCAAAACTGTTGTCTGTTTGGTACAAATAAACCATTGCTTTCTCAAAATTTTTTGATCGAAACGAACATTTTTGTTGTACAAATCAAATAACACCTTTGAACGTATGTCACCTTGGTTAATCCAACAATTTCTTTTTCTCAGTGTAGGTGACCGGCACTCGCCTACTCACCCCCAAACAAACATTAACCCTCTCATCAATTACACATTTATTATTTGCAAAACGGTTTATTACATGCCATAACTGGACACATGTGTACGATCACGTGGGGTAGTCGAACGTGAGGTTCGACCGCAAACCAACACGCCTGGCACTGGTCAAGCATTGATTTGCAATGCTTGGCCGAGTGTCAACCACCTCGTTCTGGCAATATCATTAATGCATAGGTAATTCGCGGTGAGATTATAATCAAGCACGATTCTCTGTATCGATAATTTCTCGTCCATGGGCTAGTGCTGCATTTGTTACCAAACTTCTGTTGGAATGGAGCTGGTGCGCACGTCTGCGCCTTTTCGCAAATAGAATTATTCCGCGTAACAGTAAAGCCCCCCCCCCCCCTGCTCGCGCGTACGCTACCACAAGAGTACGAGCTGAAGATTGAAATATTTCACTCGAAACGCTGAAACGCCGAGCTAGCTCGAAACCACTTTAAGCAGTTTTCACCCGCGCGTGCATCGCAAGCAGACTACTTTGCAGTGCCGTTGTATACGATACCCTAGCATTATTAACGTCTATTCACCCCGGTGCTCTTACCTTCTGCCTTTTAGCGCACCGCCATTTGGCTATGGGCTTAGCTTCTTTCATAGAATGTCTGGAGACGCGGCGACGTCTTGACGCAGAATTTTAAAAAAGAAGTTTATAACGTGCTGCACCAGACGCAGTCTGTTCGCCACAAGAGACTTTCCGGAACGCCCGGTTTTAGATTCTTTTTTTTTCTTAAGTCAGACTCGAGCAGACTGCAGCAGAGAAGTTCGGACTCTTCGCGTGCCATTGCGATGGACTCGAGTAAAAACCGCTACGTTCCTGCAGGATCATCGTAGGGTAGCGAACCTTGACCAGTTTATCGGGGGCTCTGCCAGAAAGTCGCCTTAGCTCCGGAATGCGCGATAGGGGGAAGGTCTAAGTGAATGTTGAGGCGTTCGGAGTTTTCAGTAAGACTTGCAAAAGGGTAGAAAAGGGTTTTTGATAAGAATATGAAGGAAAAAAACAAGCAATGCGTGGTTGCCACGCGCGTTAGAAGTGAAACTCCTGCCAGTGAGTGCGTAGGGAAGGAAACAATGCTATGATTGGATTGATAGAAAATTATTATTGTAGTAATTACATAGATTTGTTCAAGTTGAATATACAAAGTTGCAAATGAAAATGCGTAGATTATTCGTAAATGTTCATTCTTTGGTAATCTAAAACCGAAACAAGTGTTACGTTCAAATCAACGAAGGGTGAGTTCGAACGGTGAATACCAGAGATGAGTGGTCTCGCTTTCGAGACAAGGCATTAGCCCTGTATAATAGGATACCGAGTATCTCGCCATACTATCGTCGCTATACAAAGAAAAGACGCAGAGATGTACTGAGCCTCTGGGAGAACATCAGATGGCCCAAGATGCAATGAGGCTGAAGTTAGCGACCTGCGTTGGCGAATTGCGACGCGTGTTTTTGGATGGGACATCATCGAACATCAGCGCATAAAAAGAATTGTTACCCGCTCGCGATATATTTCAAGCAAATGCATGCTTAGACTGATTAAAAATTTGACTTCTTCTCAAAGGTGTAAGAAAACTACCCGTACTTGAAATTTTCTGGCGACAGCAATTTCGCCACCGTTATAAATTAACAAAGACTCATTTCCGCGAGTTTTACTTAACAAATGAGTGCCAAAAGCACACGCATGCTCTATTCGACTTAAAATTTCGTATGAATATTGATCGGCGTGATATATATTGCCATGATGTTAATAGACTGCTGAGTTGGTAGAAAACAGCACAGTGCGCAAATTTCGCCAACGTCTGTTAGATTTGCTGCCAGAGCAGTGCCCTGGCGTAAATTAGGATCCATATGAGCAGTTACAATGTCTGTCCTATCACTGGCGTTCTGGTAAATGGCCACTCCACCAGTTCTCGCAGCAGGTCGTTTGAATTCTATCAGGCAGTCAAAATTCGCCATATCAATGTTCTCTTCATTTCGCCACTATGTTTCTGAACCAAGTAAGACGTTCGATTTGCGGACGACTGGGTCGTTGAGATCTATGACATTAGCCCTCAAACTCTGATAATCCAACGAAAATATCGATAAATCCGACCTACCGGTGATAAAACTCGTCACTGATCTATCAATTGTACCCAATTTGTTCGGTGCAAGTCGCCGAAATTCCTCTTGCAAGTTTCCCAGAGATATTGCTGTTCTTCGTACATGGTAAAGCTTGTGGTCGTTGGTCTATACAACGACCACATTGTGGTTTACATTGTGGCCTCACAATGTAGAGCCCGTTAATGCTAACTCGCGATAGTGCCACACAAAGGAGCTGCTACAGTTGGATCTTTTCGTAATCATATACGATCTCCTTGAAGGTACCTCCTTGAGACACGGGCTTGGTAATCGCACAAGCACGGTTATAATGGGAAAGTGTTGGCGTTTTGCGTTCCCAGTATTATTCAATGGGATACTGGAAATCACTTTTGGGCGAATCACTTTTTCACTTCACGCCTATTTCCAAGCACCGAACTCGCACTATAGTGGCTAAAGTGGTTTCACTTCAATCGCTGATGACGCGACAATGAAACGAAATAATGAAACCTGACTTTTTACTGTAGCCGACTCGCCAATGTCGCCTCTCTATGGCGTTTCATTTTTTCGTTTCATCCATATTTCCAAGCGTCGAACTCCAACCGTGCACTGAAAAAAGATATCAATGATTCACGTAAAATTTGCTTGCGGGCTGCCAAAGAAAAAAAAAATTTCAATTCTACTTTCAATTCGTACACCGAAAAAAAGGTTTGGTAATATCAAACTAAGCTGCGGTTGCGGGTGGCGAAAGAAATATTTGGTCGATTCAAAGAAATATTTAGTTGATCGACCGAATATTTAGTTGCTTCAACAAATAGTTACTTTGATTTAACAAACATTTTGTTCAATCGACCAAATATTTATTTCGCCACCCGCAACCGCAGCTTAGTTTGATATTACCAAACCTTTTTTCGGTGTAGACGTAACGCAGTATTGCTGTCGTTGTTTCAATGTCATATGGAATTGTAAGAACTGAAGCAAACATTTTTTCCTTCGACCGTCCGCAAAAGAAGTTTTTTTTTCAATGTGTCTAAAGAAGTTTCACTTCAAATTATTGTGTGGCAAACGAATGAGCCGAGATAAGGAATAGCGGATATCGACGACGACGACTTGAACGCAAATAGGTCGATATGGAAAACTGGTAAGGGCATAATCGGTGTCGCGGATTGAGGGGTTGGTAGGAGGATGAGTTAACCGCGATGTCGATGTAGCGCGCCGGGCAACGAGCCTCTTTCGTACGTTCGTTCAATGGTATATGTAATAGGGCCACCCTCCTATGCGCCGACCCACCCTTGGGTCACTGCAGCGCCGAGGCACGAACCACTTTAGCGTGTGTTAACCTCTGGCATCCTCTGCTAGTCTCGCGGTACTAAATCCGTACGTCTTGCGAGGTACTCGGCGCCGAGGCTTGGTTTTACAGGACTTGACCCGACCTCGTATACCATTTGTACCGGCCGAGTTGGATACAAAACGGTGAATGGTGCATTAGCTTCACAAATTCCAAATTCATGTTCCTTTGCTATATTTCTTTCACAAAAAAGTTATTCCTTATTGTCCAACTGGTATTTAGGGGGGGGGGGGGGGGGGGGTTGGAAGGAGAAAGGGTCAATTCACTTTTAGGGGTTTAGTATATTTGTTTGCGTCACATCCGGCGTGATAGCTCTGTACACTTGTCGCTCACATCGTGTCGTGTCAAAAAATTATAAATTTTATTAATTTTAATATTTACTTTATTTACGCTCTTGCTAAGAAAATAACAATTTTTCTTAGATGACAATACTGGATGAATTAAGAAGCACAGCCTCCGTGTGATCTACGGAAGAGAACGAATGATAGTTAACCATAAAAACAGATTTTCATAATTATAATTTTTTTCAAAACTTATGCAGCCTTCGTCGACTTTGTAATAGTCTTCATCTTTGTTATCATAGATGAATCGACATGATCGATCCATCACGTTCAATTCAAAGGATTTTCAATAGCGAAATCAGCCGTGGGACGATGGCGGATGCACTCTGAAGGGATTTCGAAAACCGATAACCCCGACAGATATATACCAACGTGGCAGCGGCACCGACTGCCTCACTTCCGTCGAGTTGGATGAACAATTTGTCGTGCATGGCATACGAAATTCCGACGCTCTGGAGCGATCGAGAACCATTTGCCAGTGCGAGATATATTTTTTAGACACCCTCGTCTCACTACCGATTCGATTCCTGATACGATGATATCAGCGTGAAAAATATATTCCGCTCCCTGTTAAAGATCAAACTGGATTGGTGAGCGTAACTTTTATTTGTGACACTTAAAAAATATGCGTCTTCTACGAGATCCGAGTTATTTTAATTAATATTTTTGGAAGACAACATTGTTCAAATTATGTTGTATTAAAATTAGCATTGAAGTACTGGCGCTATGGTTCGCAGTGTAGGCTTGAGTGATCTGCCGATTACATGGCGCAGACCTGTTATTGATCTAGCGGGCGCGACTGCCTGTTTATCGTAACGTTATGTGAAATGCGTTACGCTTGTACGTATTACACAACATGTTTGCGTTGTTACCTAAGTTGGGTAGCTTGTTAAGCATTGTCTGTCGAAATCAGCACCAGCGATTCCGGTAGAAATTTCAGCAAGGATTTGGGATTTACTGTGCGGTGGCGTCGGAAAAAATTTTCGACTCTGCCTCACTGCACAGAGAAACAAAGTTTTACTCGGATGTACAACAGAGCTTGGAACAGAAAAACGGCCTTTCGGGGAATTTTCCAAAGACGATATTGCAGTCGAATCTTGCACGGTGCTAACAAATACGGGAATCGATGAGCCCAAAGGTCAAGGTAACACATCGATGATTTGTTCTGCAAACACACAGCTCTCGAAAGGGCACAATAAATTGATAGCTCCCTTCAATTTATTGTATTACACAGCATGCGTATAAGCAATAATCCCGAGGTGAGAAGAATTTCCGCCGATGCAAGAAAGGCGATCTCCCGATAAAGCAGAGAAAAATAAAGTGCTCGGTCGGAAAAAGGGGGGTAAAAGCAAAAGAAGGAATCGGAGTTGCGTGAACGGAAAACCCGATATATCGCCATAACCGGAGAGTGAAGAATATGAGAGAGGAAGCCCCAAGGATTCCAGGATCAGTTTTGCCTCTTCGGTGATAGACAAAAAAAAATGCACCGGGTATTCCCAATCCGATGCTCGGTCGTCGCTATTGCGGATGCCTCACGTTTGAATCAACGACGGCGATGGTAGTGAAGGTTTGCCGGTGGTGGTCGTTACCTGCAATGCAGCTAGTAACAGGTCGGTATCGACCTGTTACTCGTCGGAAATCATCAGCCCACGCCAGGTGAACCACCTATGCACCCCACCGGGGCACGTGCAAGTTCACGAGACAAACGTACCCAGGAGGAGGAATGAGTTACATGCTACGTACCGAGGGAACCGTTTACTGCGCACTGTCCTCCCTCCGCGCCAAATAGCGCGTGTGCAGCTGAAGATCCTTGAAGTACGCGGAACGTCATCGAGTCAAAAATAACACTGCAGCTGTATAGTTTATTAGTCGATTAATGTTGTATGTGATTGCGCGCTGCGGTTGGCAGAAGGTAGTTTTCCCAATATCGACCGGTAGGTTGGCGACACCGGTTAACTAGAATCAGTTCTTCTAGATTAACCTAGAAAAAAAAACATCAGTGGCAATAGAATTGGACAAACATTATACCGTAGCAATTTTTTTATTTGTTGAATTTTCTCCTTAAGACGATGTGAAACTTATTTTCCATGTCTCCCTGCCACTCCACTGTGAGCGTAATTAGCTTCGGCGCTTCTTCACCCATACATGTTTCAGATCGTCTCAATACGGAAAAAGGTCTCTATGATCGATATTCAGAGTTCTATCCTCGGAACGATTCGCCAACGACTCCTTGCATCGTATAGGTGAAAACACGAATGTTGCAGGAATTGGGTTTCGATATCGGGTTGTTGAGAAGAGGGTGAACGGAAAGCTATCAAAGCGGCCCTCGTGAAGAGCCGGTATATCGTAGGTGTGCGTGAACCGACAGGCGTAAAGTGGAAACGAAACATTTTCTCGAGCTCACCGGCTTGTTTTTCTCGAAAAATTGAAGAACACTTCCGGCATGCAGATTCGTCATGGTACGTCTTTGGTCTCGGGTCCTCTGATTGCTCCCCTTTCGCACAAACGTCGTCGGGAAAATTGGATTTTTCATTCGTTCACCGTCTCGGGGCCCGGACAGATGTAGGTCACATAAAGTGCCATTTCTGGCATGATCGGCAGTCGCAGTTTGGTTCAGCAATCAGAAATCCGGAATTTCAGCGAGTCGTTTTTAATTGCAAAGTTCTTTGATTTACGTTTAGAGGCCGTCAGGGATGTAAAAAACCTACTTTATCATATATCATTTATGTGCTTGAACGTTGGTTGTCATCCACAAAACTAATTAATGGAAGACATTCATTGAACGTTACTCCCGGGATTGGGGTGGGCGTGTAAGCTTATCTAGTTTAATTAGTTCGCCTAGTCCTGTTCACATGGTTTCTCCAGTAATTCGCATTATCAATGCCTGCTTCTCAGGTACAACTGTCTTACCCTTGAAGGACTTTGGCGTTGGTTTGGAAGGGTTTTGGCGTTGACCAAAAACGGCGATAAAATTAAACCGTTTTATATTTGATAGATCTCAGTATCTTTCCATTGTTGTGATGTATATACGTAGCATAAAATATCTGCTTTATCCCTCAAGTCAACTAAATCTCATCGCGGTAAGGCAGTAAAGCTGTCCGATGAGTTTACCATAAGGATGGAAGCTTTTCCGAGCCGTCGATAAGGTAGAGCTCGTCACCAAAGTGACATCTCGTGCTTTCGCGGTCGGTAAAGATGCGCTCGCTTTCTCAGTGTACAGAAACTGAGTGTTTCATACGGTGGTAAGCTATTCTGCTAAATGCACGAACAAGCCCTCATAAAACAGATTTCCCTCGAAAGATATTTTCGCAATCAACTTCTGATAATGTAGCTGTTCGACTGAAACTCATTTCGCTAATCATGGTATTTTATACAGATTGTTTTAAAACTAAGAATTCGGTAATTTTTTCTGTTTCAGGTAAGACAAAATCTTTGATGATTCACTATCCTCGATGCACGTGTCCGGTGAGTATAATGAAATTCTAAGTAGCTTATAACACACGTCTGGCCATTTATTCGTATCAATGTACTTCTCCGTGACAATTTTATTTTATTAAGTTACAGCGAATAGTTATAGATAAAGTTTTCACGATGTCACAAAAATGTCCAATTTTTTTAATAGCGATTTCACGCCTCATCGTAAAACACTTAAGGCACTCCCACGCTCGGGGTCCAATGGATTTGCGTGTACATAACCCGGCTTAACGGCGGGCCAGTTTTACGGAGAAAAATCGATGTATGGGATTCAGTCTCGTTGATGTAAATTATTCACGCGAAACTTGTACGTTCTACTTTTACGATCAAACTACTGACGTCGATGCCGACGCTGCCAACGCCTGGCTCGGTTATTTTCATTATCTCGTTCGTTCAAGAAGACCACCATCCCGGATATTACTACATTCATTATTATTTTTAACGAGAAACCACGCTTTCCCGCGTTCGTCGAGAGGATGTTGAAGAAATTACCGACAGCCATAATTTGAAAATGTATGCATTACGAGAACCCGTAAATTCACTTTTATTTACCTTTCACCGGTGCTCGGTCCGGACGATCCCAAATGCCATTTGGAATTAATAATATTATCCATTATAATATTTTTAATTAAAATAAAAAATTATAATTAGAAATATCAATAATATGGTTTTTCTTTTTAAATAACGTTGCTCTTACTGATCGCCGCGAATGCAATCATTGACGATGGAGCGGTTACTTATCAGTAATTTAATCATATCGATAGCAGTAACTGTCAATATTTATATTTCAACCTTTATAATATTCGCTTCCCGCACAGTGGAAAGTTCTTTCGTGCTTCCTCTTTTTATACAGCTACGTAAATTTTGACCTAACGGAGTTTGCACTATAAAGACATGCGATTTCTTTTTCTTTCATTCACGATACTTTGGCACATCAGCTCGAAGAGTGATTAAATACTAATTAATATTCTTCGCCATCGAGAGAAACAAAAAATTTAATTATATAAAGATTTTTTAAGGTCTGTTTGCTTGGAGAAACGAAGTAAACAAATGACCGAGTGCGAGTATTCGGAGCAAGAGAAAAGCTGACGTGGTAAAGTTACAAAAACCTTTATAATCTAATTAGTTGATAATCTAATTACTGTAACGCCTGGAATCATGAACTCGGGACCACCGACGCACATAGTACAATAACATATACTCGGGATGTACAGTACATGAGACGCTATTCTCGTCATAAGCACAGCGGTGCTGGTGGGGCGATGGTTTTTCTCCCCTTCTGATACGTTAACTGGGTCGCCGCTATCGAATTATTTCAAAGCGAATTCGCGGCACATTGGCGGACGCACAACGGACCGCGCGTTTCCATGCTTGCAAAACGTGCCGCCATTTAACGTGATCGTACCGTAGTGATAAGAGTCTTTTCAAACTGAAAGTTTTTGGTCGGTTACTCTTGGTTATTTTTACACATTTTACAATTTTGTCTACCAAAACGCACGTTCTACTTTCAGTTATGATAATTACGTCGTTTCGTCTGAAATGTAAAAAAAAAAAAAATACTAACTGCCTGCGTATTAGTTAACTTTGAATGGTTTTGATAAAGGATTGAGGTAATCGTTATATTATATCTTCACTGAAGAATTGATGAACGCCGATTTAAGGATGTTTGGGTCAAAATCGCGGGAGGGGAACGGGAGAGGGACTTCGCTGACCGGGTTAGGTCAGTGTGCGAGTGAGAAACGCTGACAAAGCAAGCGGCTAGACGAAGATAGGGTCTTTCGTTTATTGAATTTACCTCAGAAAGAAAACGGTGAATCTTCTTTAAATTTGGACACAATCTGTCTGACAGTATGCCCTTCGCTGTGGTAAGTTTTTTATTCGAATCTAACAGAAATCGGCGGAGAAAATCGCTACGTTCTGTCGTTACCGACCGATTTCCCAAACGTTTACACGGTACCTTATGTAGCTTTGTACACGCATTACTAAAAAACTAGACGGTCAAAAAATCTGAAAAAATTGCAAACGATTCAGTGGGTCTTTCCCTAAAATGTAGCAAAGTTTTATAGCGATCGAACAGAAACGCATTTTGGGCCAAACATCCTTAAGAAAACAATTTCAAATCAGCTTGTGAAATTTGATCCCTCGCAGTTATCGAGCTTTATCGACTCATCGAAGGTGTCAAAACCAACCTAATCTCCGCGATCCGGATCTCACAGAGCGTCGAGTTTCGGAGTTCGAGTATCTTGGTCGAGGAATGAAAAAGATTTTCGTCGAGAATAGCGTTTGTCTGAAGGGAGTTAGCATGTGACGAGTTAGTTTCACGTCGAGCTTGGTGGCTGCTCGAAGTTAGTAAATGTCGCACCCTGGCCTCTGCGAAGGCCGGTTATTGATTGGCTGCCTGTTGCTTTTAGTCCTCGTTGCCGCTGGTTGCTGTCGTCGACTCACTGGCACATAGGCACACTTGCCCCTCAACCCCGTTAAAACCTACACTATAGCCGAGATGCATACTCTACCTCGTCACACTATAGTTAGCACTCGTGCTATTATCGCCTGTGTATGCCTTTCCTCGAGACGATTTATTTGTTTACTCGTTCGAGACTCCGCTTTATTTATTTACCGCTCATCGGGCAGTATCCTCCAAGCATCGAAAAACAAACGATAGCGGTATAGTCTTTGGCAAACAATCTCGATATATCTATTCTCTCCGTGCAATTTTCCTGTCCTCTTCTCCTTTCTTTCTTATTCTTCTTCGCCACCGACCCATTATTGTTATTATTGTTATTATTGTTATAATTGTTATTATTGTTATTATTGTTATTATTGTTATTATTGTTATTATTGTTATTATTGTTATTATTGTTATTATTGTTATTATTGTTATTATTGTTATTATTGTTATAATTGTTATTATTGTTATTATTGTTATTATTGTTATTATTGTTATTATTGTTATTATTGTTATTATTGTTATTATTGTTATTATTGTTATTATTGTTATTATTGTTATTATTGGAAGGGTATTTTCGTTTCGGATTCCTCGTGAAGCCATTCAAGTGGTGTAATCTACGCAATACCCCCTTTTATTTTAACGTCCTATAAAATTTTACTTTACTCCAAACAAAGTTGCAGACCCAGGTGCTAATAAAGTCTCTGTGTTCACAGACTGTGAGCCTGGTACGCTCTGCCTCCTGCTACCCCCTTTACGTCTTCTCTTTACGTTGTGTACCGTTGGTATTCTGTAACGTTTCTAAGGCTTGCCATGTGCCACTGTTATCCGCGTCGGAACTAGATGTCGGTTTTTTATTCTTTGTTCATTTTCTGTTGGAACACAAATTTGCACGCTTCCTAGACGATATTCGAATAAAATGTCAATCAACAAATTAATTGCTCGGCGACCGAACAATTTGTTAGCACAACCGAATAAATCGCCCAGAGCGATTCGACCACGTCATGGGCCGAGGCAACTAATTATTTTTCTCCGTGTACACTATGAACCGACAATATTGCATACATTCTAAATTTAGAATGTATGCAATATTAAAGATCACATATTTATATCGCTTAAACAAGGAAATAAAATCGTGAAGCTCAAGGTCAATTTATTATTATCTGAAAAAATGAGGGAGGAAAAACTATAAATACTTTGCTTCAATATTTTTCCTCTATGACCAATATTTATTTTAAATAAAACGATTTTTTTTAATGGATCATTTTCCAAACGGTTTCATTTAAAAATCTAAAAAATTCACGGGGAGTGCCTTTACTACAATGTAGCGAATTATGGAATATGTCAGGGAGGCTCGGTAAAAAAAAAGTGGCTGACTTCGTAGAGAATCTCTCGTATATATACATATATGTGCCAACAAACGACCACTGCCACTACTACAACTACTTATTTAAATTAAGTAAATATTTATTTGGAGAGCAGCCGTAAAATGAGTTATTCTTTTGGGCGCGTCCCGTGCGTGTGCCTGTCGAAAAGTGCACTCGGCCACCCATGCGTAGAAGCCATTAGAAGGTCCTTTCGACGAGACGAGAAGAAAAAATGAAAAAAAATAAAAATAAAATAATTTAGCGAGAAAGCCGGCAGAATAGCGGCAGCGCGGCACGGTAAAAGGAAAGTCCGCAAAGTTAATTTCCATGCATCACCAAGAGGTACCACCAAGAGGTAGGTAGATAGAGTATGTGCGTCGTACGCGATACATCCGAGTGTAATAGTCGCTCTCGTCTCCTTTCATGCAAAGAGGCGCGAGGGGCTTTGTAACATCTTCTTGTATCTCACTTTACCCGCAGCTTTTCCATCACCTACACGACAGAGCAACGTAACTTTGTCATTACATTAATGGGCCCGGGGCGTTCTGCATCGCAAGCTCGCCGTACGTTAGCTAATATCAGTCCAACATCTCCGCAGGCTGTCGAGATACCGAGCGGTCGTTTCGCTCTATCATCGTACCTTCCACACAGCTTGAAGCTGCGTTTTACCCTCGGTCGCTCACCCGGCGTCGCCCGTAGGATGGGATCCGAAGCTTTGACGAGATTTTCTCCCAGAACTAAATCTTTCAAGCTTACGTGGGCATCCGCGGAACCTTGGAGAATCCTCGCCTCTTCCATTCGAGATACACACACGCTATCGATATCTCTCATTTTTATTCCGCTAACATTTTTTGAATACATATTTTCTTATTTTTATATTTTACCTATCCCGAGAGCTTTCAATTTCCCGGAAATTCTGATCGGTACCCGAATACTTGCGTTATTCCTTCGCGTATCATATCCGCTCGTATGAGGTCATATTCAAAAAATGAATGATTGTAGGTAATCGTATTGGATATAAAAAGAGTTACGAAAAACGTTCACCGTGATAAATTGTAAACCCTGAGCTCTCCGGATGGACACACATCGATAAATACGTATTATACGGCTTTAACACTTTTTCCCTCGTTTTAATAACATTTTTCGGTTAATTGCGTAATTAGTCGTAAAGTCTGTGTGTAGTGACAGAGGAACACAATTCAATTGATTTCACGCAAGAAGAGGAAAATACATTTTATTCAAAATAATTTACGGCGGAAGTCGCCCCAAAAAAATTTGACTAATCCATCAATGAGTCACAAATTTAAGTAAATAGCGTGTTAACATTTGTATCGACAGATTTTACGCAGGAAGAGGAAAATACATTTTATTCAAAATAATTTGCGACGGAAGTCGTCCCAAAAAAATGTCACTAATCCGTAAATGAGTCACAAATTTAAATAAATAGCGTATTAACATTTTTGTCGATATAATTTGCGCAAGAAGAAGAAAATACATTTCATTTAAAATAATTTACGACGGAGGTCGTTCCAAAAAAAATTTCACTAATCCGCAAATGAGTCTCAAATTTAAATAAATAGCGTATTAAAATTTTTGTCGATAGAATCAGGAGCGGCGCACGTGGTCCCTAAGAATTACGCTCTCGTATTTATAGCCGATGGGAGATCCGGCGAGTTCGCTACCGTGGTATTGCCGATGGACGCGATTCGGCCGGACTACCTCAATATATCGGAAAAATTTTTCAATTTCTTTTCAATCCTTCGGAGCTTTCGGGCTCGTTCGGCATGCAAGCTTAGCATTGGCGGGAGTGCGGTGGTACAGGGTAATGGTGGCTGTACCGGCCGCGCAGCATCGATTTCCCTCGATAGACGAACGGCAACGGAGTCCTTTCTCATCTCTCCCGTTATTCTCCACGCTCCCGTCCCGCCATTGCTTTTGCGTCGTGGAGTTTTTCAACAGTTCGAGCCATTCTACATTTATCCATTATTCACGTAGTATCTATTCAGCGTACCCATTCGCGGAGGCGTGCGATAATGCTCCGAACTTTCTGCCACATTCACTCGCTCATCCACTTGCTCATCAATATTAGAAAAATAAAAAAAAATATTACAAAAAAAAATTCTCCGCGATTACAAAATTTTTATAACACTGCACACTGTAAAAATCAATTGCGAACTGAACGTACGGAAAATGGAAATTTGCTTTCATTACATTAATTCAATACTAATGTACTTTTTTTTTTGCAAAATTATAATACACAGAGAAAAAAATCAATTGAGTCAACAAAATGTGCGCTTACGAGTGGCGAAACAAATGTTTGATTGATCGAAAAGAATACTTCGTTGATTAAACAAACAGGCCATTGAATAGAATGTTTCTGTACTCATTACGACAATCATTTCGTTCGATCAATCAAACATTTGTTTCGCCCCTTTAAGCGCTCATTTTGTTGACGACATCAATTTTTTTGTCTCTGCGTACCAGATATTAAAATGACAAATCTGCCTGAAATTCACAAAAATTTGCATTAAAAATAAAAATATTACTGTAAAATTGCAACATGATATTTCAGAAACAGTTTAAGCAAAGGAGCTTCCAATAACGTTAATTAATTACCAAACAACATTTTATTACGGTGCAGTTGATAACGGAGATTAGTTTTCCCCCTCCAACAATCTTGGAAAAAACCCTGCTCAGCCTCTTCGCGACATTCGCCAAGCTGCTCCGGCACTAACCGTTCATTTCTCGCCAGAGAAATGCTTTAACGGCAAAGTTGCATTAACGTTCAAGTTTACCGAGCCCTCGTTGACGCGGGACGCGACTTCCGGAACAGTCGAGGAGACCCGGTGTGCAGGAGCTTCGTCGCTGGCTGGTCATTTCGCTGTCGGAGTCGGGCATCGCCGAGCAGACTCGGCGGAAGTTGCGATATCTCTTTCATTCTCGGTGTGACCGACATTAAGCTGCCGTTGCGCTCTTCTCTCCGGGTCTTGCGGCTTCCCGGCTCGAGCCAGATGCGCGATGCACCCTCCGCTGACACGATACATTAACCCGTTGGCCTGCACCGCACACTTCCGGGTTATCGTCTCGTGCGTTAATTCTCTGCTTCTACCTTCGTCATTTTTTTTTTTTTTTTTCTTTTTTTTTTTTTCGTTGTCCTTTGTTCATTTTCATATATGTTCATTCCTCTCGATTATACGCGCGTCCGACGTTCGCGCAATCTTTCCCTCGGTGCTCGTTCGCTTTATCGCTATCTCGCTGCCGCGTAGACGGGACATTCTCGGGTTGCACAACAGCGCATCTCTTCACCGTCATGCCGACATTTCTCCGTCGCATTGTTCCACGCAGGGATGTTTGTTTGCTCGCCAAGGAGTGCGGCCCGTAAAAATAGTCCCTTGACGCACGTAGCAAAAGAGTCTCCACGGATATGTTTATTCATTCGTTTCGCAGCTCCGTTGAATCTGCGATTGGTAAATGTCGTTGAAGGTATCTGTATGGAGTTAAGGTTTATATATATATAGGGAAGAGCGGGGCAAAATGGGGCAACGGGGCAAAACGGGGTTTTTGGGTAAAACTAAATTTTCCGATCATTTTTTGGCTCGGACAAGGTGGCAAAACGGGGCAGAAAAGCCTGATGCATCGATGGGGCGAATTCGGGCATCCAAAAATTATTGGAAAATGACGTTTTGCCCCATGCCCCGTTTTGCCCCGCTGCCCCATTTTGCCCCGCTCTACCCTATATATTTCTGTACAATATAAAAAAATTTCGCAGCCGCCGCCGCCGTCGCCGCCGTGTCAAGAATCGAGGGGGGGGGGGATAAAGACTTAGAATAATAAGAGCTTAAGTCCGTACTTAAAGGGCCTTGGAATAATAAGGGCCTAAGTCCATTTAGCTTAAAGAGACTTGGAATAATAAGGGCTTAAGTCCATCTAGCATAAGGGGATTTGGAATAATAAGAGGGGGAAAAAGACTTATATATTCACATGTATATAGGATGTAAAACGTTAGATTCCGTGTACGACAGCGTCGCGGAGAAAAATCTATCTCCGATACATCTATCTTTCGTTGCGTCGAATCGGAGTGGAGAAACCCCCGAAATCCACGAAGCATCTTCCGATGTAGGGAAAGAAGTTCTTTCGGGTCGTCGGAATACATCCGCATTTTTTTCCCCCATATTTCTTCGAATACGGGAGGAGCGATGCGTCAAGGGAGCCACAAAGTTTTCGTCAGTGCAGAATGGTATTGATTTATTTTTGGGAAGTCGTTGCGGATTCTCAACAGTATTGACAAATCGTTCCGCTTTCACTTTTTCATAACATGCCGGAGATGGAAACGAATGTCGAAAAGTGCGCGGTCCCTACTTTTAGGAAAAGTTAAAAAAATAAGAAAAAAATTGTGAGTAATAAGGGTTACATTTTTTATTTCTGTTTTATAAAATTCACGGCGCGATGAATATTAAATGCTTCATATTTCCTATGTAATAGGTCGACTTTCGGCTGCGTGAATTGGCTATTGCGAGAGTCGCGCACGACATAGAAACAGGACGACAAAGTTTATGCTGATGCGTGGACATATATACATATATATATATATATATATATATATATATATGCACATATGTGTATATATGTATATAGTGTATTCAATTAAACTTTATTCGCCCAAGCGTGCCACTGGTGGATGCGCAACACGGAAATACGTTGCACCCACGCGTGTTATAATAAATTGCGTGATATCTCTCTCGGACACTTGTCTGCTGCTTATACGCCGGTGTTACCTCGCCGCCACACTTGGTTGGTCCGGAGTTCCTCTTGTCTCGAAATAATTATACGAGCTAGACGTGTGGCTCTCGGTGCTGCGTTGGTTATTATAAGCCACTTAACCCTTTATAAGTCATACCACCCAAAACCGTGCCGAAACGGGAGTAACGGACGCGGAGTGGGGGTAGAGGAGACACTTATAAAGGGTTAACGAGCAATTTCAACGATGCGCGTCACTATCGATATCACGCAATGAAATCAATTAGAAATTTTTCTTTAAAAATCCATACTTACCATTTTTTATGTAAAAAAAAACTGACCGTCGACGTTACTACGAAGTGTCTCGTGCACCGGAGAGCTCGTTCGTTAAAGTTAGTCAAAGAGAGTCGCGAAGTAATACGATAGCAAAAAAGAAAATGTATAGTTAAATTTACCTGCCAGTACATCCGAGGTTGACCGTGGAAGATTAATTAACGAAGTTCCTGGAGAAGAAGAAAAAAAATTCTTGACGCGACTCACCGGCTTGCCAGTATAGTGACTCTTCCGCCTCGGGGCTGTGATATTAATCTAGATACTACATCGCTGGGAAAAAAAGAAGAGAAAAAAAAACCGTTAAGAGTTATGGTACATGAAGGAACATCTGGAATCGATCGAAGCTGATACCGTGCGTATAAAAACACGGCCCGCGATACGAGGCATCAATTTACTCAATAACGTACTTTTTTCACGATCCAATAAGCAATACAAGAACGTAGCAATAATACTTGTATCGTAATACGTCGAAAATGTAATTTCATGGAGAGCAGCAAGTTTCGCGGCCTAATTGTACGTGCGGATATCGGGTAGTAATTAATCAGGCGGTCGGTGATCGATAGGCTCATGCTCTGAACCCGTAACCCCCTACAGCTCGCGTCAAAGGGAGAGCCACCCTCAAAGAGAATTAACGTTGCCACTAATTACCTCTCTCTGCTACTGTTAGAAAAAAACAGCCCCCTGTTTCGCGAGGTGTGTTCGTGTCAGGCTGGCAAGGTTCCCCCCACTACCGGGCATTCGTCTATTATCTTCTGTGAATCTGGCTCGAATACCTGCACTATAGTTTATTGACCGCGATACCGTTATCGATCACGCGCAGTAAAAAAAGTATGTACTTTTTACAACAACTTATCGTCCGCAAACGACCACAATTTTTTATTTGTTTACTTTTCGATCCCACGATCCGGCTTTTAGTTTTGCAAAGTAACAACTGAGATCGTTAATAATACGAGAAATAAAAGGACAAGTTTATATATTCAAGCCTGAAGAGACGAGTTTGTTACTTATTTAACAACATTATTTTTACGAAACTGCGTATTCCGATTTTACGAAATTATTTTTTTTATTGTGTATTTATGTACAAATTATAATGATGAACTATCAGATGTAATGTTACAACTAATTGTAAGATTATATCTGTATCTGTAGATTTAAGAGGGGAATATGTATAGGGGAGGAGCTATGTAAAAATCTACGCGGGATATACACGAAATAAAGATGACTACTATGTATTGTGAGCGTATATAGGAAAGGAATATCGCGCACTGCAGTAAAAAATAATTCGGGATACGAAGTTTCGTAAAAATGATTTTGTTAAATAAGTGACAAACTCCTTTGTTAAGGTTTGAATATACAAACCTGTCCTTTTATTTGTCATTAACATTTTAGTTTGTACTTTTCTTTTGTAAAACTAGAACCAGATGATGGGATCGGAAAATTAACAAATAAAAAATTGTGGACGTTGGTGGACAATTAATTGTTGTCAAACGTACAAACTTTCTTTACAGTGCAGTATTTTTCCGAATGAAGAACTTCATGATCATTCGACTTCATGACAATTAACGGCTGGATAAGTAGATACCAGCCGTTAATTGTCATGGATTGGTCAGACCCGGTGTTTCGTTGCGTGGAACGTGATTCATGAAATATTATCAATAAACCGGAAGGACAGATTTTATATCGTCTGCGATAATCTCGAAGCTCCGCATAAAAGCGTTAATAGCGTCTAATAGCGTTACCGAGATGCGCGTGCGCAAGCTCGCATCTTTTCCGTCCTATATCGACCCTAGACGAGTATAATTTCGTAGCGACACCGTAACCGCACGTACCGTGTCACGACCCATACATCCATAGATTATTTTAAAGCTTAAGGGAAAAAACACATGGTACCTGATGACCTGAAAATCAACACAATATTTCGTTTGCCACACTGATAAAAAAAAATACGGTTAAATCAATAAGATTCGGGCAGGACGTTCAACTAAATATTTTGTTGGTACAGCTAAAAAATTGGGTAGCTCAACAATTTGTCGGGTGATTTCACCAAAATATTTTGGAGTCATTAAAATATTTTGTTCGTCCAACAAAATATTTATTTGAACGTCCCTGCCCGAATCTTAGATGATTCAACTGTACTTTTTTTTATCAGTGCACAGTAATTTAAATTTCCGGCGCATTTACATCTTTACCACTCACAACTCTACCAGATAACAACTCTATCAGAAAACATCTCTACCGTATGAGAACTACCAAAATCTCGGCCAGAATCGAAATAAAACTCTACCGGACTTGAAACGAAACTCTACCAGAATCAAAATCAAACTCTACCGGACTTGAAATAAAACTCTACCTGAATCAAAATCAAACTCTACCTGACTTGAAATAAAACTCTACCCGAATCAAAATCAAACTCTACCGGAATTAAAATAAATCTCTATCGGAATTATAATAAAATTCTACCGGAATACAAGGCTACCGTCTAGCCTATTCCGGTCGAGTTGTATTTCGATTTCGGTAGAGTTTTTTTACATTCTGGTGGAGATTTTGGTAGAGTTGTAATATGATAGAGATGTTTTCTGGTAGAGTTGTGAGTGGTAGAGATGTAAATGTGCCAAATATCCGGCCCAACGGATCAAAATGCTAGACATTTTTACTGTCTGGTCGTATTAAGACCTTTCCGACGACTTGGTTGCTAGGAGGGCAAGATAGCAAATAAGAATCAAATTTCAATAACGTATATCCGACTCGACCCTCTCAGCGTCGACGGGTGGTGTTTTTCTGGCTGTCTCCGTCAAAGTCGCAGCGACAACTGCTGACGAACCGAGGAAAGAAAGCAAAAGGTGAGGCCGGATGCGATAGCAAAATTTGGTGTACAAGGCGACTCCTCAGCGTGGCACGAGATGAAGAAGCTGTGGCAAGTCGGCGAGTTGGCACGGCCCGAGTTGAACGCTGGCGCAACCATGACGACGGTTTTATGGCAAGGAGGATAGGGCGTCGAGCAGTTCGCGCCTCTCGCTCTGTCGTTCTTCTCGTTACGGGTACCCGCGCTATTTCGGGAGTATATCCGGCACGGCGATGGCCACGCCTCGGCCGTTTCTTTGATTCATAATTTTAATGACGCGGTGGAAGCCAGACCGATCAAAGCTCTCCCCGGGAAATGCGAGCGACGGTTCACGGCAAATACTTGCCACTCGTCGTTCCAAAGGATGACTTCCGTCACATACGAGCAACGCGCGACCGCATCGTTACTTTGCGTCGCACAACGCAAAGTTGCGCCAACGATTAGGGGGGGGGGGGGAGGGGGAGGGAGGGGGGAAGAAAGGGCGGTCTGAACATAGTACGATCGCGGCTTCGTCAAGTTTTACCAAAACGTGTTTTACCGAACCTATTCAGCGTCGCGGGTTATTTTACTCCCGAATATCCCGACGGTCTGTTCAAAGACACTACTGCGATCAACTCGAAGCGCAACTCTAGGCTGAGTCACAACTATAGTCACTACTATAGTACGGTATGACGGCATAGGTCGATCGTGTTGTAATATTGATGTTGTAAACTCCGTTAAATTTCCTCTCCTCCCTGACTCTGGACCGGTGGACCAAATGCTCGTACTCGCTGCTGTTCACCTACGAAACTGTAACGACCCAACAACTATAAAACTAGCGATAATTTTGCGACAATAAGTCGGAGTTCTAAAAGAGGGCAGTTCTAAATCAGGCAAATGAGCAGGTGAAAGACCCTTTTTTTGTAAAACGCAAGAGATTAACTGAACACAAACAATGACATCCTACAAATCAGCATGGCATCTTGACGGATCCTTTGGTATTTCTCTGAGATCGGAGGACCAGGGGAATAGGTTTGGGTGCGCGGGGTTTGGATTTTACCATACAAGATGTTACACTGTTCTTCCCTGGGTTCTATACGTGCTATGACCCTTCACCTATTCAGTTCTATCTTTATTCCGTACGGAACCCGATCTTTTTGCCTCGCTTTACAGCCTTTTCTCTCTTATTCGGTCGTTCGTCGCTTTTTCACTATTTCCATTTCCATCTTGGACCTACATTGGTATTCAATGGCCCTACTCGTGCCACACGATCTTGTATCCCTATGGATAAGACTTCCTTTCTTGCGACCCTCGGGATGACCCATCCCGAGTGATTCCCCCTTTGCGCCCTCGCCGTCCTTCGGTTTTTCCGTTACTCGGTGGTCTACCGGTTGCATTCTCGTGCCACACGGGTCTTACGGAGATGCGAAGGTGGGCGTGCTTGTAGTACCGAGTCAAAAGCAGATCTACCGCAGTGACAGTATTCGCGGAAGGTTCTCGGTTTGGTTTCCACGATGTATGACGGATACTGTACAGAGTTGGATTACTACAGTAGAACTTCAATTGACCAAGGATCGCATATCACCCTTCAGGAAAGAAACTACCCTCCAACGTTACTCCAGGCATTTGTATGACAGCATATCACCAAATTCTTTTCAACGAAATCAACGCTTTGAAATTTTTCCGGCCAGCGAAGGCCAGCTCCTAGGCAGACCCGACTATCCCGCGTGATGGATTAAAGCGATGCTCCAATTTTGCGGCGTCAATGTCTCTCACTGTCCCCCGTCTAATAAGCTACATGTATAATGGAATTATCGAAATCCTGTCGCAACTTTACCGTCCCTCTAATTGGCTGACGTTCGCCATTCGATATATCGATCGATCGTGGATGTTTAATTCAACCGACTTGAAAGTGATGCGGAGGCACGCCTGGCACGCTCGTTGGAGGTATAGTTACATAAAAATAACGGATAAGTGTGGATAAAGAATTTCGCCTCCCATCCCGGCTCTACACGTGCCATCCAAATTCCTTCTTGCTGGCCGCTTATATAATACGAGCTCTTCACGCAGTGATAGTAAAAAATTCCAAGCTCCGTTGCTTACCCTCATCACAGAGCCAGAGCAGATTCGTGAGTCAGTATACTTGACGCCGCAAGGCTGCGAAGAGTTTATATCCAATCTATATATATATTCTCTGTCCGATAGTCAACTTATTACAGTTCACCTCCGGCTACTTTGCCCCGACAGCTCCCGATGACACGCCGTCGTCGTTTTAACAAGCTCCCCCGGGGGAGATAACGCTGAATCGCAAATTATTTTTGCCTCGCGTCGGTTCCCAACGAAATTCTGTTATATTCGCTCCTAGTTTCTCGTGCCGCAATGATCTGTGCGCTGGATGTTGTTGACGATCGGAAGAATCTATTGTTTTAGCGACTGTTGTCAACGGGACACATTTACATCTCTACCACTAACAACTCTGCCAGAGAACTCTACCGTATTAGAAGTTCTACCAAAATCTCTACCACCGTACGAAAAAAACTCTACCAGGGCAGACCAGTCGCCACCGACTCTACCACATAACAACTCTAGCGGAATATAGGCGTCCAAGAAAATCTTTACCAGAAAAAAAAAACTACCAGAATCGAAATAAAACTCTACCGGGCTTAAAATAAAACTGTACCGGGCTTGAAATAAAACTGTACCGGGCTTGAAATAAAACTGTACCGGGCTTGAAATAAAACTTTACCGGAATGGAAATAAAACTCTACTGAAATACAAGGCTAGACGGGTACGAGGGTAGCCTTGTATTCGGGTAGAGATTTATTTCTAGTCCGGTAGAATTTTATTTCCAGTCTGGTAGAATTTTATTTCCAATCCGGTAGAATTTTATTTCCAGTCCGGTAGAATTTTATTTTGATTCTGGTAGAGTTTTTGGCGACTGATTCGCTCTGGTAGAGCTTTTTTTTCATACTGTGGTAGAGATTCTGGCAGAGTTCTAAAACGGTACTAGAGTTGTTATCTGGTAGAGTTGTGAATGGTAGAGATGTAAATGTGCTGTCAATGATGACACCGCGTTGCCGGTAGAGTTATCTTCGCACTGATATTCGAAGTTCGCTCTCGATGAATCGAGGTGACATCCTGTTGCAAACCAAAGTGAGAAAACTCGGTGCGTTTTGGAATTTTCCCGCCAAATTTTTACTCTGGCCATTGTACGGCGATTGAATTCCCTCCGGTCTTCCGTTTCGCCCCGCTCTCCCTTAATGTTATTTCAATACAGAAACTCTTCGATACATACGTTTATTGACGACCTATTGAAGTTTCGTGCCCAGAGTCGGACAGGTCCTGCAATAGTGCAGCGTCGATTGGAGTGAATTTGAGAGCATACATAGAGAACTGCTTGAATCGCGAATTCTCCTCTCAGCAGTATTTGCTGGTACCTATCATTACATGGCAGATCCTGCCATCGTGTTGGATATAGGGTAGGCCGGGGCAGAATGGCAATGCAGTGAACTGCAGATACGGGGTAAAACGGGATACCACAAAATTTAATGTTTCGTTAGTGAACAGTCAATTCATAACATTGCACTCATCGCACGACTCTTATTTCTTAGTTCTCGATTTTGGCCCGGTCTTCCCTATGTATAGACGCGAATATATCGAACGTCGCCGACCAAACTTAAAGCTTAAAAGTTTGAAGGGCTGGACTGTATTTAGGGTAAAAGTGGGGAATATGGACCGGTCCATATATCATTGATTTACGTGTTAATCGAGGTGGGCCATATTCACCACTTTTACCCTACCTAATTTATTAGAAAATATATCGCGAAAGAGCGCAGCACAATCGGATCCAATTTTATTTATGTATAGGTCTTTTCCTCTTCTTTTCCTCCCCGGCTTATGACGTCTCAATGACGTTTTATCGTCAAGATTTATACCAACCGAATTCACCGACTCGCCCTCCTTACTCCCTCGCGTTGGCTCGCCCGCAACATCGGACATTTTCAATTTTCATTCCCCATCCGTTACGGTCGCATCGATCGATGCTGGACCGGATTTACGGATCTCCGTCCCACAGTTGTATCAAGCAATTTTATTGGACACGCCCCTCTCCCCGGCTTAAGAATTTAATCCTAGGTCGGAATAAAAATCTGCCCAATCTTTCGTGCAACGCAACAGCGGAACCCGGTCTTTCGCCGGCTAATCGAACGCCCCTCCTATCTGACGGAGGATCCTTGACAATCGCAGCTTTTCGAGCCTTTGTCGAGAATCGCCCGAACGCGGACGAGGCTCGAGCGATCAGCGCTATCTTATTACTTCTTCAACCGCGTCCGATACAATGCCATATTCGCCTCGCACGACGAATCTAGTGATATTGTTCGGGAGATATTGTGACCGGCGAAAATCCTCCGTAGCTTTGTATAAATACATAAGTATAAACGTATGTGTGCAGCAGATATAGAAATATATCTCCTTATCAAATTTTGTCAGAAAGTTACCCCAAGAACCCTATCGCTGATAATACGATTGTGCTACCGGATCGGGCTTTCTGTGCTGCCGGATTACTATACTCGACCAAATGAAATGGATCCGTTGTCGCGCGTCTCATCTTACGTGTGTGTGTGTGTGTGTGTGTGACATAACAGGATGCGAGAAGTCGGAATCTTTTCAATTTCTTAGAGATGCAATACGAGCCGGGCTACAATTGGCGAGTAATCCGATCTTTCGTATCGATGCTCCGACACCGGAAAGACGTCGAGGCTTCGCTTGCGCAAGCTCGATACGCCCTTTTAGGTGCGGGACATCGATACGCCGAATTGATTTAAAAAGCATCCGTCGAGTTGCGTGGCTCGCAGCTGTAACGACAGAAGCGATGGAGGTGCACACGCATGACTGGAAGCTTGAAACTTGCGGACAGAATGAACGACGCCGTTGGTTCTCGTCGAAAATTGGCACTCTATCCGCGCGTCAGGTTCGATTCTCCCGCTCGAGCGTAGCCGGCGGGTCGGCCCTTCCAGCGAGCACAATGTGTTATGCATAGAAAATTCTACCACACTTCCGACAGCGGGGAGCGCCGAGGAAAAGAAAAACTGACGGCGATACTTGTCGGTACGGAACTAAAAGGTCTTTTAGATTTTTTTTTTTTTTTAACATCTATAACAAAATTTTAACGAGATCCATCGAAAATGATGGCGACAGAGATTTTTTGTAAATCGTGCGAAGAAGTTGCCATTCCAAATAGATCGTGCGCTCCAGAATTTTTATTATCATTTTGTTTAATTATTTATTTTTATCGACGACGAAGCCGGAGAACTTTGTTTATAAAATTCCAGTCATTCAAAAGAATGTTGAAAGTTGACGCGCGAATATGAGCGAGAAGCGACAAATTTACGATAACAGCGAAAATATTACTATAATCTTCCGTATGAGTATTCTTGTTCTGCCGGCTTCTCCCCTTGATGCGCATAGACGCGTTTAATCGTTCGGTGTGCATGTACGCCTCCCCAGTCCGGCTCGTATCTGCACATACCATTGAATACGTAACAATGCACAAATGCGTTAGGTCTTGCATACGAAGGGTTTCTAGTCGCCTGCATGTTGCAGTTCCATTTCGCGGTAATGCGGCTCCCACCTCGGGAAATGTCCATTTCCGGTACCGATAATTGGTACCCCCCACCCCTCACCCGAATGCCCCGGGATATCTCGTAATATCTCATTTTGTTTTACACGGACGAACTGCCGGAAGACCAGAGTCGGCGGATGTGTGCTACATAGACATAGCCGGATTGAGCGTGGAAGGGCGAACGGGAGCCAGTAGCAACGGGAAGCATTGTCGGGCCGTAACTGTGCGTATCCACTCGGGCTGGGAATTCCTCGATTAACACGACTGATTGGCTCTCGACTTTTTCTCACTTCTTACATTCCCATCTCATCGAAAAAATATTATTGCACTCCGAGAGTTTCAGCTTTAAAATCTTCGCATCATATTTTGGACCTATTCTCGAAGTGTCTTCTATAAGATTTTTTTTTCGGAATTTTTCTACCCCAATTTTTTACGAAGCTGACAAAGTCCGAAGGTCAGGATATAACGAAAATTGGGTCCACCCCGAGTAGCACCCCTGCCCTGAAGGATTAATGGAGATTACGACCGCGCTCGGTTTATATGCATGCACATAACTACTCACCGGGTTGTAATGAAGATGCTAAACCTATTAAATGCTGATGAATGCTGATGAATAAAATAACGAGTTTTCATCGTACACGGCTTTATTTCCAGCGAATTTCTGCGGACACACACACACACACGCCCACATACATAACACGAGTTTCGGACCATAAAAAAAAAAAAAATCGGTAGCTGGTACGACCCGAGTATGTTGGATAAAACCAGCCAGACCATTGTTTTTTTCCCAATTATTAATAATATTTACGACCCAATAATTGTATAGCTTCCAGCATTATTGTTTGCCAACAAAGATCGCAAAGTCGAGCCATTCACGATTGTTTATCGAAAATTCGAGTATACAGCTGAGATCCTGCGGCCCTCATTTAGGTGGCCGGCATTCTCCCACTCCATCCTTCGCGATTCTATTGTACAAATTCCCAACAATAGCTTATTGTCTTCGAGCGTTGGATCATCGTGCAACTTTGTTTCAACGAGTTTTCCGTAAGCAGGAAATCCAAATGTTTCTCCGGTTCTCGTTTACACCCGATTATTCTTCGCCCGTAATGACATCGAATTACCGCGCATTGACACTCCCTGGGACAAATTATGAAAAACGCGTACGAAAATATAAGTTTAAAGTGCCGGAATAAAAGTAGGGCAAAAGTGGGGAATATGGCCCGGTCCATATATCATTGATTTGCGTGTTAATCGAGGTGGGCCATATTCACCACTTTTCCCCTATCACAAGTTAGTCTTACCTTCCTGCCGTGTACCAATGCGCCGTTGACGCAGCGTAGGCATGTTAATTGCATTCACGCGCTGCACTACGTTTGCACACACGCCCGCGGTAATTTGACATTGACGTTAAGGGCCGGGTAAACAGAATAATGAGGGCATCGCAGGGGCGTTAAACGTGCATCCGTGAATAAAATATAATTAAGCGAGCTCGCCGGTGGCGCTGCTGGCGGAGCTTGTGCTGCCGCTGCTGCTTGCGCTGTTGGCGATGGAACACTCAACGACAGCCCTTTGATAAATAAGGGCTCGTGTATGCCTACCCGTGCGTATTCCAGTGAAAAGGTATTTTCTATTTCAGTCCATAGAGTCTCATATCATGCGGTATAGGAAAACTACGGCGACGCGTCGGTGTCGTGTCCGCTACGTCGATGAATTACTTGCGGAAACTTCGACCGACCTGATTTTCACCCGTGTCTGTTATATGACAATTTCTCGTATTAATGCGGTAACAAACGAGCTTCACGGATGTCGATGGATCGCCACGCAAGCTCGTTCACCATTGTCTCTCCTTCGAATTTTATGTGTCGTATCGGCGCGACGCCGGCCACAGTGTCCTGAAAGAAGAACAAAAAATAATAATAATAACGCGCCATACGCCGATAATGGAAAAAGCTCGAGCCATCGCGTGGCAAGAACTCGGACATCGACGACAATGTTCATCGCGAACAAAGCACGGCAGCGGCTCGTGCATGATCGTACGAATGCAGCGAATGACCGCGACGTCGTAAAGAATTAAACGGGACATCCTCCTTCCCGCGTCATCCAGCTTACGATGGACTCCATTGTCGGACGGTGGCTTAGATAATCTCTGAAACGTGTTATCAAGCTTATTGATGATTGCGCGAACTCCGCGATGAGCGACGCCGAACGAGCCCTCCTCGCACGAGCCGACGACGAAGAATATACATTAGGGCGGTCCTTGAATTGAAATTTTTTTAATTTTCTGGGGGCCATTCTGGGAGCCCGTATTATCGTGAGGTATAAAATAAAAATGCGATGTGCGGTGGGGCCCCGAAATTAGCGCATTTTTAGAGGTCGCTACCGGCAATTTGAAAAAAATTAAAAACGTCGGAAAATGTAAATTTAAAGTCAAAATGAAATATTCGAGACTTCCTTGACTCCACGCCGATCTTCCAAAGTGTAAACGAATAAGAAAAAACTCTGCGAAATCCCTGTGGAATCGAAGCATTTTTAGAGGTCGCTACCGAAAGTTAAAAAAACAAAGTTTTGGACAATTATAGCTAATAGTTACAAAATGTTGTAGAAAGTGAAAATCCGCCGCGGAAAAATAACCGAATATTTCCTTTGGAAAGATATGTTTGTTGTAACAACAGTTAAATAAAAAACCGAAGATTTGTCGTTTCTGGTAAAGGGAGTCGACAAATTCCTGCAATGGTCAAAAAGTATAAAATATCTCCGTCGACGTAGATTTTATTTACTTAATTTTCTTCCACAGCTGAAAAAGGGTACTCTCGTTCTGTACGTGTTTGTGAAGTACGTATGTACTGAAGTGAATGTTGACAAAAGTACATATATTACATGTATAGATATTTATATGTGCAGTGAGAAAAATAAATGGTTGGATCAACCGAGGCGCGGTGACGCACGTTCGAAGGTGTTGTTTGGTTGGTACAACAAATATGTTTGTTTGAATTGACAAATGATGAATCGAACAATGCTTTATTTGTACCAAACAAATAACAGCATAGAACGTATGTCATCGCGACTTTTGGATAAAAAAACCATTTTTTTCTCAATGTATATTTCTGAACAAAAGAAGTTTTCGGTATTGAATCCTTAAATTTTGCGTTAACGAGTTGATTACTTTGTTTTCATGGAGTAACAAAGAATTTATCGGTTATTCGCCGTATAGAAAGTTTAAACGAGTTGACGTTAGTCTTTTTTTATGACTGCGAGTCACTGACGAGCGCAACATTAACCGAGCTTGGGGAATTTATGAGACTTTCAATTTCGAAATTTAATGAAAAATTCTTGGCCGGACGTCGCTTTCAGTCGATGTTTCCCCGTTTCCGACGAAAAATGCATTTACTCGTTTTTGCGAGAAATCAGCGCCGACGGCGGAATCGATCGTTGCTGCACTCGGGAACGAGTAAAAAAAACAGGCTCACTGCTGAGTTTGTTGGTCCGCGCTCCAAACCCCGGAATAATGCCTCTGCGGGATAGACGGTCATTTTAATAGGAATTTTTTTTAAGAGCCACAGCGTACTGTAAATAAAAAATATTTATTTTATTTGATCTTTCAGCTTCGACAGCGCACTATTTTGCTTTTAAAAAGTTTTTAGAGTGAAAATATCTTGCCTCAGAAATACATGAAAAATAGAAACTAAACTTAAAAAAATGTTGTTTTGAATTTAATTAAGGGTATTGGACTTTTTTTTACATAAACTGTTTCTAAAATTGAAAACACATGTGCGTTGCAATTTTACACTAAAATGTTTATTTTTACAGCGTTACAACAGCGTGAAAAAATCGCGCATTCAATTGTTTAATATTGTTCAATATCGTTGTATTTTTAATAAGTGTTACAGTTACAAATAATAATTATTTGTAACTGTAACATTATATGATATTTACATTCCATTCTCACAACTCTCCGTGTACAAATTGGCGCACAAACGTGAGCGTGTTGCGTTCACGACACGAAACCTCACGTATCTCTAATTTGAAACGAACGAACTATAATTCACGTAACGCTGCGGCCGAACGATCGCGAACAATACTACCTTTGCTCCCGCACATGCGATAACATTTTGCGTCGTACCTCACCACTGTGAACTACCATCGGTGGCACTTTGTTATGCAACTTCATACATGGACGCTTCGGAGTCGGCCAACAACTCGAGAGCGACACTCGCAATTATTCAATCGTCTGTACCTCCCTGCTTCTCTCTCAGTCTCTTGGAACGACCGGACGGAAGCCGCAGACTCCAAGGCGAATTTTTCAACTATGTTAGAATCTTTTTTCGACCCGAGCCTTCACATTTCACAGTAAAGATGAGTCGTTTCATTTTTGTTTCCTTTTCGACATAGCATTGTTTTTGTGAAACATTTTTAAATGTTTCTTTTACGACATTTTCATGCGATAGGCATTCAGAATATTTTAGTAGTAGTAGAAATAGTGGATTTATTGACAACATGCCAGATGGAACAATTTTTTGAACGTAGCATGACATAACGTAGATTGTCGTGAGAACATGTATATATATATTGCCAATTGGCCATCGACCTAAGTCTTTCAACCATCAGAATATTCAAAATTATCGAAAATTTTACATAAAAAAAAATGATATTAGTTTTTTTTAAAACAGCATTACTTTTAGGAATTTATTGCTATAAATATAAAAAATCAAACGATAATAATTCGAAAACTCCGACATACAATAGGGAGACGAGGAATACTAAAAGAAACGTATCTGGTGTATTTTTTTCGGAAGAGGTTTCGCGAAATTCACGATTTTCGTCGGACCGTTACTAACGCAGACTCGTACTGTGATATTGAAAGAGCGCGGAATTTTAGTAGCTCAGCGGCAACAGCAGCAGCAACCTGGTTGTTAGTACATTTTGTTCGTCGAGAGATAATCCCGACGCAGGCGAACTGGCCACTTTGGATTTAGCGGGGATTGCCGCTCGAGTAATCCTCTCGATGCCCATTCCGCGTTTCGCCCGGTGGTGAATTAAACAATTTTCGGCCGAAAGACGAAACTTCTATCCATTGAGCGCCGCGAGTTGTGTGAACTACTCTCATCTGAAAATTTGCTTGGGGAGCTTTCGGCGAATGCTCAAAGTTTTCCCGCCGAATGCGGACGGATAAGAATGAAGAATAGGTCCACTTCGGAGATAGGGCACACTCACATCTCCACCAGTTAAAACTCTATCACGTATTAAAACTTACTTGTGATAGCCAAAAATCTCTGCCACAAATAAAAATTGTACATTGATAAATATTTTAGAGCGTTGGTTCAATGTTACGTTGTTTTTTTGCTTCCCCATAGAGGAAGCTTTGTTGTCATGGATTTTTTTTCGAGATTTTCACGTGAACATGTTCAGAATGTTCCAAAATGTCGAAAAATCACATTTAGAAAAAATGTCTAGATGGATGTGTGTTTGTGTGTGTGTGTGTGTGTGTCTGTCCTAATTAACCGTCTATAACTCAAGAAAAGCTTTATCGATGGGATGAAATTTGGCACGCATGTAAAGCAATGTACAATTTACAATACTGCAAGTAAGCATGCTGCAATACTGTAATGCTGTAAGTAGAGCAATGTTACAATTTACGCAATAATTTAAACATTCGCACAGCTTTTGTCAGATTTTGAATTTTTCGAAGAAGTGTGTTAGCGCTGAAGCGAACACTTTGCGAAAGCTGAAGCTTTCGCAAATTACGCGAATTTCGTAAAATTGAGGTATTGGACTGAAACTTTTCACAGAAGTAGACTACCATTGAACAATTTTCACTTCTCACTTTGGTACGAATCGGTCGAGAGGTTAGTTAAAAATTTTCGAAAAATATATTTTTGCCCTCTTGCTCTTATAATTTTTTTTAGACATTTGACTAATAAAATCTGCAAAAACTATTGAAATTGTCAAGAATCGATTCAACCGTAAACATTTTAGAAGTCCAAAATCATGGTAAAAAAGAAGTAAAATAAATTTAAAAAAGGTATTAAGTAATTTGCACGTGGCTTTCGCTTTTATTACAATTTTACGAATAGATTTCTCTATGAGGAAGCCAACAAAATCGACCAACAAACTTTCTCGTAGACAAAGCTATTCGCAAAATTATAACAAATGAGGAAACCATGTGCAAATTGATAAAAAATGCATGATAAAATGTGCAAATTGATAAAAAAAAACCATGTCAAAATTGATAAAAAAAAAAGATTTATGTCGCCTCGGAAGCTCAATAAAGGTCTCGCGGACAACTGGCGACAAAATTAAGGCGTCGAATCTCTTGAGGATCTCCCGGTGTAACTTCATCGCCTTCCGAGATTATTTCCAAGCAGAGCAACGCGAAGGCGCAAAGTAAATGATACCAATCAAAACCACTTTGACTGGCTGTCGCAACTTTTCTCACTGCGGCGGTTAATTTTCCTTTTCTTTTCCCTCTACGCATTAATTGTTTCCTTACGAAGCAACGAGGGACAAGGCGTCACAAGGCAATTTGAACACCCATTCCGCGAAGAGACTTGTAACTAACGCACTTCGCTTTTATTATGGGGGCGGGGCAATCCTAACTAAGGATAGGGCGAAGCAGTCACGGTTATTTTTCCAGTGTAAACTGTGAGTTATTCGCAGAAGTTCAACGACCGCACGGATTTATCAAATATTGTATTATTCATCCGAGAGCCTCGATTATTTGACTATTTTACCAATCATTACAAAAAAATCCTTGTAAAAAGCGTATGACAAAAAAAAATCGCCGTCGATCGATAAAACAACAATATAGTACTATAGGCTTTAGCCTATAAATATACGATAAAATATAGGCTATTATTTCTTAAGAGGTATCGCTTGCTCTTGTTCACAGTTTCGATTCAGCTTCTTATTCACAATTCCTTTGCATATATATATATATATATACACACCTTAAAAAAAAGCTCGAAAAAGCAATCCATCACCTACCACACGATAACAATATTTTTTTCTAATACCTAATTCAAACAAAGGAAAAATAACAAACACGTCTTCGTCCTCACGGATTTATGAAACATTGTATTATTCAGCCAATATCCTGGATTTCCCTATTTTACGTTTCATTACAAAATTATAAAAATCCTTAGAAGACGCGTATGACAAAAAAATGGCCGTCGATCGATAAGAAATAATATAGTAGGGCTATTATTTTTTAAGAGGCATCGCTGCTTGTGTTCACAGTCTCTATTCAGCTTCTTATTCACAATCCCGAGATTTTATCGTGGATACATATATATATACATACAGGTTACGGCAGGCGTAATATCATCGAGTAACGATCCCTCTTGGGCGTGCTCGAATCCCACGACGCTCAGCCAGCTTCTCTCCAATTACGACTTTCCGAGGCGAAATACAATCTCGCGAAGAACCAGACAGGAAAAATCTTTTTTCTGCAAACATTGCGGCAAACTTTCATTAAACGAAATAATGTACGGTGGAGCATCGATTATGCGAACGTCGATTATCCGAACGTTCTCTGTTATCCGACCGATCAGGCTGTTACAGTGTTTCGCTACGTAGCGAACTCAGATTCCACAACGTACTTACCTCCTCTCCCCCCCCTCTCCTCCTCGACTGGAGCTGGCCATTTATTTCCACAGTCTTTGCTCG
Organism: Ichneumon xanthorius; assembly: GCA_917499995.1. Classification (NCBI taxonomy): domain Eukaryota; kingdom Metazoa; phylum Arthropoda; class Insecta; order Hymenoptera; family Ichneumonidae; genus Ichneumon; species Ichneumon xanthorius. Next base: position 7,866,206 of record OU824205.1, on the reverse strand, counting down.
GCCGTTGTGACAAAAAGAAAACGGACCCTGAATCTAATCTTTTATTTTCTGCATCGTCCTCCGAACGAGTTCAACGCCCGGTCCTTCAACTCCGAATCGTGAACGATCCATTCTCAAAGACACTTCCGAGACAGAAGACACTTTCGAAACGGAAGAAATTCGTTGTAATTTTGTCACCGATAGAGAGACAAATGATCGACAAAGAACTCATGTTTCTATTTTTAATTAAATTTCTTCCGTTACATCGAAAGAATGAGCGTTTCCTCTCCGCAGCTAATAATGGTTGGTCGTCCGAAATTTCGATCTGCCGAAACGCATGAAAACTCGTGTCGCTGAATAGATTAATCGGGATTTCCGTGCTATTTACCTTTAAAAAAAATCTCAAGAAAGCAATCCATCATCTATCACAGGACAACAAATTTTTGTTTAGTGCCCAATTCAAAGGAAAGGGAGAACAAAAAATCCGATGTCTTCTAACCAAATTCGTCCTGCAATTAGTGCTACAACCTCGTAGTACGAGGCTAACCGAAGTTTCGGTTTGCCAAACCGCACGAAAACTGGTGTCCCTGCATAGATTAATCCAGATTTCCATGTTGTCTACTTTTAAAAAAGCTCATAAAAGCAATCCATCACACGATAACAAAAAATATTTTTTTTATATCGGATTCAAAATTGTGCAAAACTAAAAAACCCGATGTCATCTGCCCAAATTCGTGTTAAAATTAGTGCTATAACCTCGCAGTGCGAGGCTAACCGATATCGCGATTTGCCAAACCGGTGTAACTGCTGTCCCTAATTAGATTAATCGCGATTTCCCTGTTACCTTTCAAAAAAAGCTCAAAAAAGCAATCCATCACCTATCAGACGACAATATATATATATTTTTTTTTTTAAATACCATATTCAAAACAAAGCAAAAATAAAAACCCCATGTCTTCCGTCAAGATTGGTGCTACAATGAGTGCAACAACCTCGTAGTACGAGACTATCCGAAATTTCGATTTGCCGAACCGCATGAAAACTGGTATCCCTGTATAGATTAATAAAAATCTCCATGTTATCGACCTTAAAAAAAATCTCGAAAAAGCAATCCAAGCTCAAGCAATCCTTTACCTACCACACAACAAAAAATATTTTTAAAAAACACCGAATTCAAAACGGAGAAAAAAATATATAAAAAACGGTATATATCCGCCAAAATCCGTGCTACAATTAGTGCGACAATCCCGCTCTACGGGTCTCTCCGAGCAGCGAAGCGGATAGTTCCCCCTTGAATCCGTCCCTGGCGCCCCCGGTCGCGCACACCCGGAAAATGGCATCGTCGCTTTTCCGGATGCTACGTCACTGGCCTGGCCGGCGTTCGGCGGGCGAGAGAGAGAAGAATCGTTCCGTCAGTCGGGTCTCGGCCGCCGTCAACGTCAATACGACGACGGCGCACGAGCTGCCTCACAGTCGGTTCGCGCGCGCCTCCATACATATATACACACACACATATATGTATACATACATACACCCATTATATACATATAATATATTCCGCCGGTTTACAGTGGTATAGACCCGTAACCCGTAACCTTCCCACCGTGTAGAGCCTTCGACGGCCTCGAAACTCGAAGGTTTTATATACATCGAGGTGGTGCCAGTTTTCCCCACGTGAAAACACACGACGAAGAACGGCCGAGACAAAGCTTTCCGTCGCAGGCCGGGCCACCTCTCTCTAACTCGGAGCAGTTTTCCACGTATAGTCGATTTTCCCCCTCCCGACGACGAGAACGACGCGAAGTTTCTCCTCGTCTAAACCACTCGAAAAAAAAAAAAAAAAAAAAAAACACACACACACCCCTTTTCACATCCCCGAGATAGCGCAAACCGCTTCCATTTCCATTTCCGCTCTCCCGTACGAGCTCGCGCGGCGCGCTTCACCCGCGAGCACTCCGCGACTCGCGCGTACGTACCGCACAGCCCGCCGCACGGACATTATAGCTGCTCCGAGCGAGCATCGGGCGAAGACGGCGAGAGCCAAGCGTTCCGTTGTACCGTACATCGGTGACGAGTCGGGCGACGCGAAGGTGCGCGATGATTACTTGATTTCGCACGGATCTTTCAGCGCGCGGGCGCGCGTCTGTCCATCCTTGTTTACCGTGCGTGTGTGTGTGTGTGTTTAACTCTGCGTGCCACCCTCGGAGCCGATAATCGCGCGTTGCAGGCTCTTTAAGACCCGCGCGAGATGCGGGACTTTCCGCCGTGTTTTTCAGTAATACGAATGATAATCATTTTTGCGGCAACGGCTCGTTGACGGGTGTGCGCGTGCGCGAGTGCGATTCGCTGATACTCGATTGATAGTCGATTTAATAAAAAAAAAAAAATTAACTTTTTTAATATCGTTTAAAATATATATATGTATGTATATGTATGTGATAAATTTGTTCGCGAATAATGTTGCTCTCGTTGCCGCTTCTAATCGATAAGAGTGCACCCTCAGCCGCGTCCCGGAGAGAGGCCTACAGGTGACTCGTGGAGGCCATGAGTGTCATTTGTTTTCATTCCTGGCATTCGTCGAGACTTATTTACAAAGCGGTCCATTGAGGGAACAAACGCGGGTTAAACAATCAGAGATAAAGAAAGAAAAATCGTAAGGTGTGAGACACAAATTTGTTTTATGTTGCACGGGGATGTTTTGTTTTGTCGTTGACCCTTTGAGGCACGGTTCTGAGCTTGCGGAGAAGCTTTGCGAAATTCATTCATGCAAATACACGAATTTAAAAAGTAACGAGCAGGATGCAATTTTTTTTATTCTCGAATTAATTCCATCAGGAAGCCGTGCAGTTTTTTTTTGTTAAATAATTTGATAATTTTTTGTTGATCGGGTTTGAAAATATAGTAATCGAGTGGGGTGGTGGAAATTGTGCTGAACCGTGCATCAAAGGGGTCAAGGAGAGGTTGCAGTGAGCCTTTGTTGTTGTTTTCTTACGGCCATCGAGAGCATGATGTTTCTTATCGGTAAAAAGTAACTGCGTCTTCATTTAAATTTCGTTGGTTATTTTAATTTTTTTGTCCAAAGCAACGTTTCAAACTATAAAAATTATGAAGTAATTTAAATTACAAAAAACAGGAATTAGAAAATATAATATTGCATATTATATTTTCTATATAATATTACATTTCTAAAAAGCACGTTCCGGTCGAAAAAATAAATTAAAAAAACACTCACTGCAGTCTCCCCTCACGAGTATGATAAAGTGGTGCTTTTTTTAACCTCTTTCGAGCGACCTGGAGGGGTTATACGGGACTGCACGGGTTTGGGAGACTACAACGTATGAAAATTTCCCGTTTGCCGACGCTGAGCACCCTCGTAAATTGCGTACTTTAGTTTACGCCGTCTGAAGCATTTTTTTCCCTGCACATTTTAGCCGCTCCATATTTTGCGGTATTTTTTTTATGCCTTACATTTTTTTTTTATGTTCAAACGCTGCGGCAAAGCTTTGAAGTATCAAACTGTGGCAAAAGGAATATCCGATAGCTTTTTCCCTCGGTTAGTTCTTACCGGTGAACCATCGTCGTTTCAGTTATCTCTAGAGTAACTTGCGTGCAAAGGGCGGCCGAATCTATCGAATAAGGTGATCCACTTCCGTCGGCCGGCGTTGATGACCAGCCATGCTCATTTTGTCCCCCCTGGCCCTTCTTCTGTCGTCCGCGAACCAGCTGACGGCGATTCGTTCAAGGTTTTACCGGTTTCTTCCCCTCGTCGTTGACACAATTTTTTTTTTATTATTCATACGCGTTATTGCCGTCGGTGGACGGCGCGAGGGCAAGATCATTGTGATTACCGGCCTGTCCGTTCCGAATGACGTAGTCTTTAGCGTATAAGAAATTTAGGTCGTTCCCGCTGACGCTGCTGCCGTTGCCGGCGTTGCACCTGTTGCGAAAGTGCAGTTACAAAATTGTTTATTTTGAGACACGGTCTCGTGCCGTTGAGCAGCTTTGAGGATTTTTTAAAAATTTAATTTAAAAAAAAAATGTTAATATATTATATTTGTATTCATATACGACTTTTTCGTTTCGTCACGGAGTCTGGTCGGAGCGACAAAATAATCGCACGAATTTGAGACGAATAATTTTTCTTTTTTGGACGGGAATCAAATAATATTTTAGCTGATTCTATTTTAATACGGCCGTAACTAAGCCCGATTATCACGGGCGTAACGGCACGTATGTGCACATCGCGGTGAGACTTTTAGCTCTCGAATGTCGTATGCGACGGGGATAAATTATCCTGCCAATAAACTAGCACGCGGCACACAACATCCCGGACACATATGTTATTCGTGGGTTGATTTCGTGTGTTTGTATGATTCGTGCGTGTATATTATAACCATCGTATGCTTAAACCGCATCGATAGGTATATGTATAGGGGCGCTTACGATTCCACAGCGAATCGCGGCCACCGTGTGCTTTGTGAATAAGCGCGAGTCAATTTAAAGTTTGCGGTTATCGGACAGTACACCGCACCGAATAGCCTTTTCAGTTAACAGTCGCATGGTATTCGCCATTCGGATAAATTCAATCTATCAAAATACGAGAGTAGACGTCGATACAGTTTGAAACTGAACCTCAGTATCGTTTTTTTACTTTTTTAAAATCGTGATGACAAATGAAAGTTAAAGGTACCAATCGGACGGTTAAGGTAGTAAAATTTTGAACACTCCTCGATGGGATAAAAATCTGAAAAAAATCAAGTGTGTGGGAGGTGCTGCAAAGATTGTTTTTGTGAAATAATAATTCCAATTTGTCATTAGCGAATTGAAGATAAAAATTATTATTCGTCAAATTGCCCGGCAACTTGACTGTTTTCCTTCATAACAACAATTCGTTTATTTTTCTGAAGAGGTATGCATTTTTACAGATTTTTCTCCCATCGAGAAGTGTTCGAAATTTTCTCTGAAACTCACGTTTGGTGGGACTGTACCGCAAGTACTAGCTTAAGAGCATTCCCAGATTCCAGCAGTTATTAATTGGCCGAGAACAATTTTTTTTTGTGAAAATAACTGAAACCAATGTCAAGCTTATAATTTCCAGTTTCCAAAACACATCGATAAATTACAAAAGATACATTTTTTTTTATCAAGGAAGAAAATAGCACGCGAGTCCAAATGTACCAGTTTTCATTTAATATTCAGACACTACATGTCCCAATCTTTCGGGCAATCATAGATTTCAAGAATTCTGATGTACGAACTCGACTACTTCATATCAACTAAAAGAATTTCTTTGCTATTTATTAAATAAATCAATGAAAAAGTAATATTCACGCAAAACAATACTGAAGATAAGCTACGTAAAATGCTGACTAATGTAACTTTTTCGAAGTGTCCGATTATTGGGTCGCGTATGTAGTAACGCTTGTATCAATTTGCAGACACTATATCGTCGGTTTTTTTTTTTTTAACAAAATGCAATAACAGAATAGTACATTTCGATACGAGTGTGAAAAAACTTTTTCTGACGAGTGTGAGTTTGCAGCACGAACCGAAGGCGAGTGTTGCAATCACACGAGTTCAGAAAACGTTTATCGCACGAGTATCGAACAAAATTTTATTTCACAAGGTGTGAAAATGGGGGTTTTCGCACTCGAAGCGGGCGAAAAAACCGCCATTTTCCCACCGAGTGACATAAAATAATTTAGGCTTAAACCTTGTGTAACTTTTTTCTGTGTATAAAATAATGTTTGTAGATACGATTACAAGTGTCAATTTGGATTTCTAACACCTAAATGCGTAATAAATCAAATCTGCATAGAAGAAAAAAAAATTATTGAAAAAAAAATTCTTGTACGTCCCACAGCGTGAAACATTTTGTACATAAAATTCAGTCGATTTTATTGCAAGAGCCTCCGAGCTCGATTTCAAGTGTTGCACGAGTCTCGCGGGACGGACGGATCAAACACGGGGAAAGCGACACCGACATTAATCACGTTCTTACCAACATCGATATCGGGAAATTACGCCCTACTTCATATTCGTATCGACTTCTAGAAAAGTTTCAAGTAGAAATGTAATTTTTGCCGTCTTTTTTTTCGTCTAAAAAGAAAATCGCTGAGGTCTGCGAAGTTATTGCCAGAATCTAACGTAACTTGAAAATTCACTGGAATAGACTAAAATAAAGAAATAAAATCAAAATGCCGATAAAATCAAAGGAATAGAATTACGAAACTGGTCGGCGGATAAATCAATAGGCGAATTAAAAAAAGAGAAGATTCTCAACACCTTTCGTCTACGATGGAGCAGGTGGATGCAAAACGAAACCAATTGTATCTCCGGCACTGCAAGCGGTATTGACAGACGAGCGGAAATGAGAGTTGACTACCTCGCCATGGGAGGGCAGAAAAAGAGGGAGGATGAGGAAGACGCGAAGAAATGCGATGGGGTGGATAAACTTGAGACCAAAGTAAGAACAGTACGATAAGGGTCGATGGAAAGTCGTTTGCTATCGGATACGTTGGGGTGAGCCTGGGACGCGCTGCGCAGTCGATATAGCTATATTGTAAAACTCTGAATAAAAAAAATCGTTATACCAAAGAATTTCTTATTCGAGAGATAGGGAAAGCCGGCTTACGGTTTTCATAACTTTTTTGAACCGAGAATAATGCGTTTGAAAAGAGGGTATTTCGACTCGAATCAATATCGTGATATGTCCGTCGTATTTCTCCTACCGGTAGTCCTTGCGAATATTGTTCACTTCGCATAAGTTTCAGACAAATGAGAGGGAATTGTAAACATTTCTCGATCGTATAAAAATGCGAAAAAAATAAAGCCTATTAAAGATGCTGAAAAGATTAATTTTGCATAATAATAATTCCACAATGCGATTTACAAATTTAAGAAAAATAACATTTTTCAACAAATCTCCCGAAAACATCACTGTTTTTTTAATGAAAATGATTCATTCATTTTTCTGAATACGTATGAATTTTTTCAGATTTTTTAATTCACTTTGAATATTGTGACTTTCTACACATTTTTCCCACATAAAAAAAAAGTTCAAAGTGAATTTAAAAATCTGAAAAAATTCATACGTATTCAGAAAAGTGGACGAAGCACTTTCATAAAAAAAAGAAGTGATGTTTCCGGAAGATTTGTTGAACAATTTTATTTTTCATCAATTTGTTGATAACATTTTGGAATTAATCTTGTCAGCAGCTTCAATACGCTTGATTCTTTTCAGATTTCCATACCATCCAAAAGTGTTTGCAATTCCCTCTCGTTTCCCCGAAACTTATGCGAAGTGAACACCATTCGCAAGGACTACCTTAAAGATCCTTCGCCAGTTTACTTATGGCCGAGCTGCAGGAACGCCTTGTCGGATGTGAGGACCACAGAGCGATATGAATCATCCGGTACGAGAAGATTATCCGAACAATGAGCCTGTTTGTCGCGTCCTACACTCGGGAGACCTTTAAGTAGATGGGTACGTGCTCGTGAGATCTCTCAAGTCGGTAGTTAATGCTCTAGTCCTCCGAGAGTCTGTTGCTGGAAGGTTCTCGCGACGGAGGGAGATGAGAGGGGAATGCCGTGATGACGACGCCCCCGAGTGTAGGCGCGAGCTTAATGCACTCTCATCGGCCTACGTGGGACACCGGTAAAGGTTGAACGTCTACTCGGTACAAGCTCATGATTCTCATCCTCACCCGACTCTACGATATATCGTCCTGCGATCATTCGCACAATGCACGCGTCGGATCTCTTGTTCCCCAAGATCCGTGTACAGCCGACAATGCTCGACCCGCGAAAACTCGACACCCACGCCGACGATTGATATACTAACCCCGGATATTAATTATCGTCGAGACCGCGATGGCCGCGATGAGGATCGATGACGATTGTCGCTTGCGTTCCGCACGTTCAATAGAACACGAACAAATATCGGCCCCACAACGCACGGCATTAATTGCGCCGCTCCCGTGTGCGTGTCTTTCGCCCCGACGTGCATTAACGCTCACGTAAGCTCAACGCGTTTAATGAACTCCAACCAAACACGCGATATTTTCCAATGGCACAGACAATCGACGGGATTTTCCGGGTAATCGAGGCTCCAATCGGGAACACAAAATCTATGCTTTCTGGTCACTTTGTCGATTGCCAACTGCCGCAAATTTCACCGCAGCGAAATCGTATCGGTGTGTGCTAAAAAAAAACGACGCTTTATCGTGTCTATCCGCGCCGTTAATTGGGTGGTGTAAATGTTCTCATTCCGTTATCCCGGAAGTACCGCGGTCGGGGGAAACCTGCTATCGGGGCGATTGGAAAATTGTCACGGAAGTTGTCTGCTTCGTAGAGGTGGCCCCATTTTTATTTTTTATTTTTTGCTGCCAGCAATGCTGGAAGCGTTTAAATGCGCGACTGCCAGGGGTTTAAGTTTAAAAGCCCAGAAATTCTTCGTATCGACTGCCAAGCACCGGCAGCGAGACACTTTCTCATTTCCGCTCGTCGCCACTCTATCGCGATGGGATCGTATCTCGCCGTCGCCTGCATATCGCCCTTTCGTATAGCGTCCCATCGATTCCATGATCCTTGCTCATTCGACTGATTCGCGGGGGCGCGATGATGTCCCAGCAGATAAAGCCCGATGGACCATCGGAGGAATCTTCTTGGGATCGATAAACTCGTTCAGGTCGGGGGCTGAAAATGACGTTTGGAATTTGAAATAACATCTATGTTGGGGGCAAAGCTTTACGAACATGCGAATCGATTTAACCCATGTTCATTCATAGCCTTTCGTAGAAGTTTTTAAACATTCACTGTTAAAAAGATTCGTACGAAATGTAGTGTATTTGTAGTCGAAGTTTTTAGGCATAAACTGGTATGTTAAATTTCAGGTGCAATTGTGATGAAAAATTAACGTACATTACATTAGAAGCTTTAGAAACAATTTACTTTTATTTTACTATATAAGTACCTTAAATCCAATGATTTACTTTAAATCTTACTGCCAAAGTTCATTAATTTTTCTTCACAATTGTACATTAGATTGAATGTACAAGTTTTTGCATAAAAACTTCCAGTCCGGCGCATTAAATTTACATATTTTTTTAACAGTTTTCTTTAACACGTTTGTAATATTTCAAACCTTGTATCATAACTTTGAGCTCCGGTTATTTCGACTCCTATGTGAAAAACCTCAATTTTCGGGTACAGCATTAATTTCCATGATTTATTTAGTTTTAATTTCACAATACGTGCACAGTAAAAAATATTTTTTTAAATAAGTGCCAAACTCATTTGTTCAGGTTTGAATATTACAAAGCTGCCCTTTTATTTCCCGTCTAATTAACAATTTTAGTTTGTACCTTTGTTTGTAAAACTAGAAGCGGACGGTGCGATCGGAAAATTAACAAATGAAAAATAGTGAACGTTTGTGAACAATATTTTGTTGGAAAAAGTACAAACTTTTTTTTACTGTGTAGCCGGTTGAGTATCGTTGAATAAATCAGTTATTCCGCATATCGCTAGTCCCGAAGCGAGTGTACCTCGGAGGACCCTAACCATTATCGAATCCCCCTCGTCGGACTAATCGGGCGGAATTTTTCCAAGTCAATTTTCCATTTTGCCAGCGCCTTGTGCCTCTCATAACACGACAGGCTGTTAATTGCGCAGCTTCGCCGGCTTCGGCGAAGCTCGGAATTAATTTACTTAAAAGCCAACGAGTTCCGCGGGGAGGATCGACGGGGCGAGAGCCGAAGCGAGGTATTCCTTGACAAAGCGGACAACCCCGTTGGATAATCGAAGAACGCAATATCGAACGTCGAGAGAACGAAGAAAGTGCAATATCAGTTTACCGACGTCGAGAGATAACTTGAAGCGAGCTCATTTTCGCTTTGTGCACGTTATGTTTACATTTTCCGCTTTTGCACTGCAATAACAAAGGAATCGCGCGGACATCCGCGTGTACGAACGGAAAAACAATTTTAATTCGTCTCCTCGAATTACGCGATAAAGTTACATTTCCAATGGTAAAATTTACGATCCGCACAATGTTTCTTTCAAGCTTGATAAATTCGAAAGTTTTACGATTTTTTCCCCATTGAATGCCAAAAACAATTCATTCCCGTTAGGATGAAAATTCCGGAAATCTCCCATCTGGACCGGTCGTTCTCTCGAGCAATGCGCACACACAACAAATCCCTCATCTGCTCCCTTGAAAAAGCAGACGTCATCGTCGTAACTCGGTTTTACAACTAGATTTCACGAGCCATTACAGAGAGTCCGCGAGTCGTCACCCCCCCCCCCCCCCCCCCCCCCGCGACCAGAACTAATGAAACGACGCGAACGTAAATACAAAATACGTTGGTCTGCTAAGTGAGCCGGAGGCGGAAACGGGGAAGGATGGGATGTACAGTGGTTTGAACTCTCCCTCTAATTTACCTCGCCTGCTTTCCGCGGTACACCCTCGCTCTCCGGTATTCGTTAATAGTGGACGCGGTTTTTTTTTGTTTCCATTTTTTTTTTTTTTTTCGAGCTTCGGGACACCAACCTTGCACATTTCCAACCAATTTGACGCTTGATGGTTCATAAAAAAAAAAAAAAAAAATCTCGTCGAGAGAGCAAGCTTCCGCAATCGTCGGTGGCGGATCGCTTCAGGAAAATTTTAATTTTCCTCGTCTCGGGTGAATTTGCTCACTGCAACTTTATTCCCTCTGCTCCCCACTTTACCAGATGAATTTCGGCCAGACTAGCCGATCCTCCTGGGTTTCCGCACACTTTTTTTTATTGTGTAGGAAATGAGGACTTTCTTGCTCCGTTCTGCCTTTATTTTATTCGCTGCTGCTCTCCCCGAGCTTTTATTATTAAAAATCCAACGGTAGACGCAATCTCCTGCTCTACTCGCATTGCCCTCGGAGGCACAAGTGTATATACACGATATACGCCCCTGTCGCTCGCAAGTTTTACTGTCAAAGCATGGCTTGCCCAGCTTCTCTATTCCGTTTTGTTGTACGGGATGAAGCGTGTCGAGAAAAAAATGATCGCATTTCCAGTCTGCTCTCGTAAAACGTTATATTATTCCGCTGCTCTTGCTGATCGGTGGCTGAACCGGTCGACTCTCAACAGTCGTTTGGATGGCTTGTAAAACAACATTTCACCCGGTCTCCGTGGACTCGCCGCTGTTCCTTGTATCCAGTTTATTTAACGTCCTCACGTGGCTCGTAAAAATCTCTCCTTGAGCTGCTCGCTCTTCTTCGTTATCGTACCGTTAATCAAACTTAACTGCTGGAAATATCTCGCTCGCAAGATATTAGTGTGAAACTGGGAGGACGATATAAAATACCAGCATAAAAGCAAATTAAGAAGACAAAAATAAAAAAAGCTTTCTCTATGAGGAAGCAAAAAAGAATCCAGTAAACTTGTAACTATTATTATACACGGCATATACCAAGTTGTTCTCGTTGGTGTTATATTTGAACTTTTTAATTTTCTTTTTGCCAATTCAAAATGTCCGGTCGGTAGAAAAGTGGAAAAAACAATAGTGTTTTGCCTCTCTGCATGTTTCGTTGCGATTGATTAACGGTGAAAGCCCAGTTTTGTCAGTGTGGCTCGGAGGAGCTCGGGTTAACTACTATTTTCGCGAATCGCCCCGGGATGTTTATCGGATTAAGCCTGCGAACCGCACCGCGGGTCCTGTTCGACCCAATTAACGGGCAAAAAATCCACCGCAAAATTGAGATTCAATTTAGGTTTTTCTATGTTTGAAAGCGTTTTTTTTTTGTTTTTTCTCATATTCATATTCGTTCGCAAAATGCAAAGTATCTCGTACCCTCTCGAGTTGGAACACAGACTATACGGCAAAATAAAATCATAACGTATTTTGTCTCATAATTTCTCGAATTGAAAAAAATTGGTTAAAAAAAGTAAACGAGTAATTGCTTAACTTAAAGTAAGATTTCGGTAGTAATGTTTCTAAGTTACCTTCTTGCACTTACTACTTCTTGTGTATTCCCGAGGGAAAATCATTTTGGGCATTTTGTTTCATAATTTCACGAATTGAAAAACATTGGTTAAAAAAGTTAACAAGTAGAATAGAATATTTATTTGTTTCAGGTAAAGACCTTTAACAAATTTGTTAAAAAGATTAGCCTTTAGCGAACGATAGACATTTGTGACCTTAATGGTACACACAAATAGGATACAATAAACATAAAAACACATTCGTAGAAAAACACGAATAGGGTCGATTTTGGTGAATCCAAAAGAGCAAGCGATTAAAGTCAATTGCTGACGGAGACAAAATAGAATATCATTTGATATCATCAACCGCGAGATTTCATCTAGCTCACTGCTATAACCGATACGAGAGTTAAAACAAAGTAAGTCAGTAATTGCTTAAATTAATTTAGGGTTTTCGTATAAATCTTTCTAAGTTACCTTCTCGCACTCGTTACTCCTTATGTATTCCCGACGGAAAACCAATTACGCATCTTTGGAACGTTATTTACCCGCGTTATTAGGGTCACCCTTCTTCGCGCAATAGCTTGGGAAAATTAAGTTCACTCCCGCCTCGGGAAAACACGTAGGGTCGGGTAATAAACGCTTGCAGCCCGCAGAACCCCCCCAGTAGTCATTCTTTGAAACTATCCCGCTTATTCCCATGGCAGTCGAATGATCGGTATCCAGGGAAAATAAAGAGACCCTACCTCTTTTGTATCCTCGGAGGAAGGAACGGTGGAAGCTTTATTTTTCCGGTAACTCCAATGTAAACAATCTCGTTAAAACAGAATGAATGCCATCATCGCCTAGAAAAGTGTTCCAGACATCGGTCGGCAAATTAAAAAAATACCAAACCTCAATCCGAAACAGAATTTGATTGAAAATGTGTCCGATTCAAAAATTGTTTGTCGAATGCCTTCCGGTATCTCATTGATCCTGTTTCAACGCGCAATCGTTCGGTTTGGACGATACGATCGATACAACGCCGCATGACCAATTAACGATCAGCTATATCCGTACAGATAATCGACCCTACTCAACCGGAAGTCCGCACGAGAGCATCCACGATGCAATAGCACGAGTCTCGAAAAAAAAGAATCTCTTCGGTATTCACAGCGAATATCCATAACAATCCTGCTAAATGTGATTCACCGATTGAAACTGAACAACGGAAGGAACTTTTAGAAGCCAATTGAGCGGGCGGAGGAAAAACTTGCGTTTGTGACAATCAACGGAAAATCAATGAACTCAGCATTAGAAAAACATAAAGAACATCTAAGTTCTCCCGCGCTATTCACCTCGACTGCCGCGAATGAGCACCGAAAGCCATTATAGCGTTTTAATCAACGATAGTTGTTTCCCCGATCAGGCAGGCCTCCGAGCGCGTCGAAGGGCGAAACCGTCGACAAGTTTGCCGACTTGATTCGTTGATACAATTTCCTCGACGAGAATTCGTCGTGATCGCGTTTCGCTGGTTTACCGACGACTGGTCTGTTCGGCTTTCGGCACGTGTACTCGCGCATTTGGGCCATTTACCGCTAATGCCGGCTGTTTCCAGCATCGATGTTCGATAGGATGAGGCACATCAGGGTAATTCTTGAGTGCGAGTAATATCGATGATAATGTACAGCGATGTGTCGTTCGATATAAACCGAAGCATGACTACGAGAAACACGGATCGCGGTTGACATTGTCGATAGCCTGTGAAAGAACGAGTGTGCGACGAAGCGGCATGTAAACGTTCGTTGTCGGAGGAAACGACGGATAAAGTGTAATCGTGATAGTTCGAACGAGCTTTTCAGCGATTCGGCGAAAGTAGTTGGGTAAAGAGAAATCGCTGTCTTCGCCGTCTGCGACGAGAGGTTGGAAGACAAACAAAAATATCGATACATAGACAAAGAGGGCGGTTGTATCAAATGCTTCCGCGATCGAGGAAGTTCGACAATCTGACAGAGGCAAGTGCGTTCGCGGAACGAAATGCTTGGTTCGCCGTTGGTGAGGGATGCTCGGGTGGATGTACAGTGAGAACGAATGGCGTCGACTCCCATCGGGAGGAGTTTCGAGCCTCGGGGTCGTCTCAACATTTCACCCCTTTAACTTGGCGAAACTTTGCGTTGTGATGCAGAAGACTCTTGGAAAACAAAATTAACTCCGATTCTCCGGAGATCTCCACCCGAAGTACAGAGCCCGCATCCCATCGTAGCGTACGGTTCAGCGCCTGGCGAGAGTTTTATTAACTACAGAATTTCGAGCCATGAAATTGGCCCTTCTTCATCGCGTAGACGCCGAAGTGGATCGGGAACAAGCGAGGGTTAACGAGGAAGGAGAAAAACGAAGAAACGGACGAGACAAGAGGAAGCCAGAACTGTCGAGAAACACGAAGTCGTCGATGCGTAGACGCGAAACACCGTAATGTGATTAGTCAAGTGAATCAGAATTTTTTTTGTTTGGCGTTAAGCGAATCGATTATGGAGACACCCGGAACGGCTCCGTTCACGCCCGAATGAGGGCAATGAATAATTAGAATTTTGGCGAAGGTCCACCGGTGACTCCAGGTCCAAGGGATTCGAGGGATATCGGTGTGAATAAATAGACGAAGAAGAGGAAGCGGACAAAGTATCGTCGCTCGGTGATAATATGCGGAAAGGATACGCGAGTCTGCATTGAGAATTCGCGGGGAGGTTCCGGAGGCTGAAGGCCGGAGGTTGTTGGTGCAGGAACCCCGACAGGGACGGAAAGAGGTCAAGTGAGCCTGGTTAGAAGGCAGATGCACCGAAAGCCATAAAGAACGCCAGAGGAAAAAAGGAAAGGGAACAGGAAGAAAAAGTGTAAAAGCGAGCCTCTACGATCGTGACGGCCCTGAATGTTTTGACGTTCCGTGCCGCTAGGGCGTCGAAGTGGGGGGCGCGTGGTCTTGCTGCCTGCCGTGCGCCGGCGGCGGCGGGGGTGGGGGTGGCGCAGGTGTCTCGGGAGCCACCCCTGATACCAAGAGGTCTACCTCCGGGCAGAGACATCATCACCAGCAGCAAGTTGCAGGATCGTCTGTCGCGAGTGCCGAGGAACGCGCCCCTCTCGGCGGCCTTGACGAGGACCTCGACGACCTCGACGAGGACGAGGAGGGTGAAGCAGGTTCCAAGAGGGAGGAAGAATCAGCGCGGGAGGGTAGTGCCCAGCACAGGCTCAGCCCGCGTCTTCACGACATCGAGGAAGAGGATGACGAGGAGGGACGTCATACGAAGGAGCGGTAAGTTATGCATGCCGAGGTGTAAGGGACCGAGTCGGGCATGCAATGTACAGCTAGGATCAACAATGACTATACTCGTGAATCGCAGACGTGATGGTGAAAATCCTGTATATCAAAAACCCTCCAAGAACTCCGTCATCCGTGCTAGTTCGTCTCACAATAGACCTTCTCCTTCCATGTCAGCACACCTCTCGACAGTCTCCTTCACCGTTCACGCCAGTTTGCCGACGGTGGAAGAGGCGACATTGATACACAATTCTATTTGTTTTGTACGTCCCGGTACGATACTGTGATCACACGGCAGCGAAGATACGAGTAAGAGCATGAAAACGAGACAATCGAGACTCTTTCGTTGTTCAATATCCGTCGAGCGAGCAAAGCGAGTCCAACGAGCTTCGGTTTATTTAGGCTGCAATACGCTGGAAAGAATTCACCCCAAGAATCCTTCGGCTTCCTGCTGGATATGTATGTATATATGAACTTGTGAAATAGGGCGTAGAAGAGATGAAGGATCGCGGTAGGAACTATCCACCTCCCGGACATATTTCAGACTGCGCGTAGGTAGAATCTAGACATAGTCATCCACTCACGGGCTTGAAAGGAATTGCGCTTCGTTGAAAGCTCGATTGCTAAACTTGACTCTACATTGATGAAGACGGTTAGATACAGCGTATATTCTTGATTTTACGTCTGCCTGAACACTAATAGGTACCTTCCAATCTGAGCCACCGGATATTGGGAACCCTTCCGCAATCATGTACATAAGCCTCGATCTCGTTTACGTACAGTACGCACATCTTCATGCTTCGACATAGTAGTGGAATATCTCGGTATGTAACTACCGCGCGGTTCATGGTACAGTCAGAAGCGCGATAAGTACATGTCCGCACGTGGCCATAGCCTGCGTCCATATAGTCCATATCTATGCAGGCGTTTTCGTCGTTTAGAGACGGTAATGGAGGCAGTTTTCAACACTTTTTGCCGAGTCAGTGGATTGTCGTTTCTTTGAGAGCAATTGCTTGGCCGATGTTTCGAAATACGCAACAGTTAGGCACTTGAAGCGTTATACATCAATACATGGCGCATGGATTGCAGACAGATTTGTCCATTTGTCAAAATTTATAATGCTTATAACTAAATGACTGTTGCGAATTTTTTAAAACACGTGAAGTAAGTTTGCTCGAGGCGCGATGAACGAGCATTCGATAAAAAGTATAAAACACTGTGTAACTACCGCGCGGTTCATGGTACAGTCAGAAGCGCGATAAGTATATGTCGGCACGTGGCCATAGCCTGTGCTCGTATATGCCATATCTATGCAATCGTTAGTGTCGCTTATAGACAGTAATCGAGACAGCTTTCAACATTTTTTACTGGGTCAGTAGATGGTCGTTTCTTTGAGAGTATGTGCTTGTCCGTTTTTTCGAAATTCGCAACAGTTATGAACTTGAAGTATTATAGATCAACATATGGCGCATCCCAAATAGAAATTTGCGAACGTTACATCGGGCCCTGATAGGGTCCTTATAAGGCCTTATCAGGACCCTATCAGGTCCCGATTTAACGCTCGAAAATTTCTACTCGCGATGGATTGGAGATGGATTGGTCCAGTTGTCAAAACTTGTAATGCTTATAACTACCCCAGTAGACATCTTCGAGCGTTACATCAGGCCTTGATAAGGCCTGACAAGGGCCTGATAAGGCCTTATCAGGACCCTATCAGGGCCCGATGTAACGCTCGAAAATTTCTACTCGGGTAAATGACTGTTGCGAATTTTTTAAAAAGATTATGTAACTTTGTTCGAGGCGCGATGAACTGGCTCTCGATAAAATGTATGAAAAACTTTCCAGATCACCCTTTATATAGACCGACGATGGTGGTTGCTTCGCTCGGGGCTCGTAGGTTCGCCTGCTTCGATATCTAGTGCAGGTTCGCTGGCTTCACTATACCTGAAGCATAGAACCCCCAGCTACTGGTAAACACTGCAGCATTGGCCTATGGCGCTTATACGTTACCCTGCTCCATTAGTTACTAGTATAGGCACATCGGCCCCACGCCGGGGCAACTATGGCAGGTTTACCGGGCAGGGTAGAAACGTAGGCCGGGCACCCTCCACATCCAGCTTGCTCGCTCAGGTTCGCACTGAATGCGTAGCGGAGCAAAACCCGTGGCAATAGCAGCTCCTGGACGGTCGCGACCTCTCCTACCTAGCCAGCAGCTGTAGACACCACAGAAATCCAATCAACTGCAGTGTCCGCCGGTAGAGAGTTAGACGGAAATACTCCAATGGTCGGTCTCTTGCTGGTTGGGCCGCACACAGCGAAGCTGCCCTGGGCTCTCCAAATGAAATCAGCCGCTTCCATCGTCATAGTCGGTGATGCCAACGTCCACCGCTTCAAACCTCTTCATGCATTCGTACAATAAATGTTGTATACGTACAACCGCCCATGTACACGTGCGGAACTCTATTCACTTCGCATTCGTGTAAAAGTACATTTTCATCACCGGCCTTGGCAATCCAATCGATCGCGAAGTGGAAGTTATGATGTAAAGTGGGAGTGGACGTAGATAGATTGACGATTTAGAATTGTTCGACAGTACGGCATGGAAGGTTGTACAGTGGACAACGTAATGAACGTAAGATACAAACGTAAGCGCAGTCCGTTTTCACCCGCCCTCCTTTAATCCATAGTAGAGTCCAGAAATCTGATGAGGCGCCGGGCCACGATTCTCTTCCGGACTATAAACTATAAATTCATATGACCATTTCTACTCAATGGCTTGATACGGCAAATTCAATATCAATATTGGTTTGGCACTGTATAAAATTGACCAGTCTCTATTTAGTTAGTAATGCTTGTTTAGTCCCTTCGGTCGGCATTGCGGTCGAACTCTAATGGCGGAACAAACTCGGTAGTTGAATATATAGTTATCAGTGAAGTTCGTTCCTTTGATAGCTTTATTGTGAAAGCTAACAGCCACGCGTGGTGAGAGCTCTGCACGCCGTTCATGGGGTACCGAGTTTTCAATAAGCTTGATTACATTTTCAAAGTTCGAAATATGGTTATTGTTAACTCTGATTTGGATAAATAGCATACGGAATTCCGTAATTAATGTCTAAAGTTCGACGACAATATGCTACTTCATCACCATTATTAACAGCGTATAGTTTTGATTTGGTGTTGCAACAGTGATATTCAATTGACGACAAGAGTATATCTTGATCAAGTGGCCCGAGTCACCGTGAGATACAACATTGATAGATATGCAAGAAATAGGTTAGCCCATCTCGACAACATATTGCTAGTTTAGGCTTGATTGCGAGCCTGCAGTTCCCACCCACGGTTTCCAGCATCAGCAGGACACTAATGAGACTCCGGCTACGGCTCGAACGTCCACTCAGGTCCACTTCGACACCGGCATCATAGTCTATAGTTGGTTTGCCAGTGCCGAGATAGGCTCCGATAGCTCCACTGGTATAATTCCCGATCAGTACACCTGCATGCAACACTCTACGATCAATTGTGTCGCGCACCAAGCAATTGCCCCCAGCAAGAGTACCGGGAACAGCACAACGCGGGCATTAGTTTAATTTTTCAATGCTAGCCTGTAGCAGAGCGGCTATGTACGTCACATAAATCATAAGCTTGTTCGAGGTCGTTCGAAGCAACGAGAAGCTATAAAGCGTAATTTACGTTTGAATAGAGGCGTGATTGTCATGGAGCAAAAGCAAATCACGGAAAACGTTGTTTGATTGAAAACTTGACGGATTTACGAGGTTCGCGTGGCGACCTTTCGCACTTTGACGATTGTTCCCGGGGGTTTCGGTTTGCGTCGTAGTGCGTGTGGGTTTTGTTGTTGTGTGAATGATAGCTACTTTTCGCGGCTTGCATTAGTCAAGCTTTTGCTATCTAAGATCTTCGGACAATTTATGAGGAAAAGCTGACTTTGAGGAAAAATTCCTCTGCGAAAAATGTATACTCGGGTACCTCGTGATTGTCTTGCCCGCTGTTCTGCAAAGAATCCTGATAGCAACAGGGTCGGTCCCTCCCTTTGTATATTCTCTCTGCAACAATACACGTATCATCGCCACACGCGTGTGCCGTACCGTAGAGCGCAGAGACGAGTAAATCTCCTTTTGAAAAGTCACGTCGCGAAATTGATACTCCCCCAACGTAAACCATCCAACCAGGCAACCAACGGAAAACAATTGAGTCGCGGAACGGTTAACTTTATAGGGCATCCGAGCGTAACAATCTTCGTACTGTCACGATCCAGTCACACAGCTTCGAGATTGTATTGGAAGAACGATAAATCCGGTGACTTTTCAATAACCCGAGATCACGTGACATACGATTCATTATATGTGTGGCAATAAATTTCTTATAGATTTCAAATTTTTTTACTGGTACGGTGGATACATAAAAATAAATAATAGTAAAATGAAGAAAAAAAACTAAAGTAAGGGGATGGGTCCGATTGTTACGGAACGATGGATTCCCCTTGAGGATGTTTTTCAATACTTCGTTACATATAGTGCATAGTATATTCGGAGCTCTAATAGCTTACGCTTCATCATATAAATATTTTTCAATCTTCCGCAAATGCAATGTTGAAAACTTTTATCGGTTCAATGTTCCCAGTCGGAATACGCTTTCAGCTTTTGCGCCTAAAGATGTTGACTAATTGAGCGCACTCGACGAAACTGGATTGGAATAGTATCTCAAAGGCAGTATCAAACAGATTCCATAGAGCATGTTGGAGAACTTGCCTCAGCAATTTCACCGGATAAAATCAATTTCGTTCGTTTCCGCAGTATTCTAAATTTACTGTTTTTTCTCCCGTGCCCTCCATGACCGAAGTTACTTGTACCAATCACAATTGCGCCTTCGCAATTGTGGGAGAGGATTTCGTGTTAGAGTTGACTTTTGGCCTCCAGCTGACGGGAACGTGTTACCTACATTTAAATTAGTGTTTCGGTGCAAAAGCAATTTTAGAAGTAGGGCTGTGCACGTGTACACATATTAGCGAAGACGTCGCCCAGAGTGTCTGCTATGTTTGTGCCCAAACGGCAGCTTGAGAGATAGAGAAATTTCGGTATTCAGGTCGCACCGTGATTCATCCCCCAGGCTGTAAGGGATTAAATTAAGATCGATCTTACAAACTAATGGTTACAGATAATATAAGTCTATATCTACCCAGTGGAGAGGTCAATCCGAAGCTTTTATCGATGAATTTTTCATCGGCAATTCAACTGTAAGTGCACTTCTTGCGTTTACCTACTAATCCTACACGGCACATAGCAACATTCCCAGATCCAATCAACCTGTTGACGAGCTTCCGCCGCGGTATTCGCGATATCTAATGAATATGGAACGCAGGTCAGAGATATATCTTCCAACTCTATCGATTCCTAGCTATTCGTGTATGCCGACCCATTTATTTGTTCATCAGGTCAAAAGAAAAAAAAATGACCCTGAAATACGCAACCTGTTGACATGGTCGAACGGCGTTCGGAAATCTTGAGTGGTCGACTCGAATAAAACTCACATACGTGGCCCGGATTTCTATCGTTACAAGTTTTTTTTCGGAAAATCTGACCCATCGCCCTAGTATGTACCGGTAAACATAGTTCTGTCGTCTTCCGTAAATTGCCGTCAAATATTGCGTGAACTTTCGTAGGCTTAGGTTCATATTGTTCTAATGAGATAAAGTTAGAGAGCAACTGCGGATAAGAGGTATAATAGTTTTCATCACTCGGTGCGGAAATGGCCACTTTTCCGCCCGCTTCGCGTGCGTAAAACCGCCATTTTCGCACCTTGGGATGAAAAATTTCGTACATCCCTCGTGCGAAACACTTTTTCGCCCTCGTGGAGTACTATTATATAATTGTTTGTTTTATTATTAACCGGGGTTTCACTTATCCGCGGACTCTTGAGTTCCGAGCGTCCCGGTTTAATCGGAGTTACACTGTGCAATCATCTCGAAAGCTCGTTCCTAGCTACAGTTCAGATGAAATGTCTACAATTCTTCATTAGAAATTCTACCGCACAACGTTCTTTTATGCTCAACGGGAGGTGTTTGAATAAGTCAGTCTCAATGAAAATTAACGATCGACGGGCAGTTCCCAGCGCAACTCCACCGATAACGTCGAGTAACAGAAATTCCTGAGCTTTCGATACCGCGATGGAGCGTGAATGAGAATCAGACGATTGATCAACGGTGAGGAGGGGAGTATGTGCACAGCCCGGAGGGACGGAAAATGAATGGCATCGACTGACTCCCGATTGATTTATAGCTATATCTTTCCTAACCTACAACAACCCACGATCATCGTGGATTCGAACAGTACTCGCCTTTTGTAATAAAACCCGAATGGCTTTCCGTAAATAAGCTTTGTGTACAGTCCTCGTTTCATTAAACGCGCATCGTAAACTCCCACCATTATCGTCGCATCGATGCAACTAAACGTTCAGACTTTATATTCTGCGAAGCGAAGTTCAACAAAGTGAATTTAGAATGAGGCGAATTCTGATTAAATTGAAAACCAATTAGCTTCTGGCCTTCTGAACTATTATTTGCCATACCGTCTGCCCCCCCCCTCCACTCCCCTCCCCCCAATATAAAATCCCGATAGTTGACTTATCAAGCTTGATACAACAATCTTGCCACCTGGAGTCGCGCCGCTCAGCGGCGAAGAGAAAAAAACTGTACTGAAGTATCATTGCAGTGTTAGATCGTGAGGGGAATTCATTTGATTTTGAGCCAACCCGTACCGAATTGGCCGCGAGCCAATGAATGCCCTTGCCACTCATTATTAGCTTCCTAGCTTCCACGGTACACTTACGCTCCATGTCAAATATTCGCCAGGGAGTTTATCCAACGAGCGAACATTGATTCAGTAGTTTCCAAAATATATATATCAAGTATATATCTGTTCCACCTGTACGAGGTCCTTCCCCTTTTGCACACCCCACCTCCCCCCGGATTGCGTCTGCAGCCGACTTACCCCCTTGCTGTGTCGCATTCGCACAACGGCAGAGGGAAACAGCGGAAAACCTGGCCATACACAGACGGCTCTTTCACCAGAGATTGGTGTTCCTACAGGGTAATCACCAATCTCCGAGAAAATTACCTTCCGCTCCACGATTCGATGCGCCAGCCAGCGCGCGGCTAGGCGGTCACCCATCCAAGTACTGACCGCGAGCCGTACTGCTTGCATTTGGAAACCGCTAGAGCCACGCACCAACCGCTCACCTACACCGAAAAAAAGGTTTGGTAATATCAAACTAAGCTGCGGTTGCGGGTGGCGAAAGAAATATTTGGTCGATTGAACAAAATGTTTGTTAAATCCAAGTTGTCGAAGCAACTAAATATTCGGTCAAAAACTAAATATTCGTTCAATCAAATAAATATTTCTTTCAATCTACCAAATATTTCTTTCGCCACCCGCAACCGCAGCTTAGTGTGATATTACCAAACCTTTTTTTCGGTGTATCGCTCTCGGTCTATATATATCAAGTAATTTCGGTGATACGGTAGAGGCGTAGACCTAATACTCGTTTTGGATTCGCTTTGCGTCGCTCCGAACAAAAATGGTATCCTAAAATTTGATCGGGACGGAAATGACAGAAGCAGCGTTAGAGACTTCACTTGCACGTGTTTATGTGGACATGTCGAACGAACGCGTTTTTTTACAGGACTTATCAGAAGAAATCACCGACGCCGAGCGGTGGTGGAGGAAACAGGACGGGGTGGCGCTCAAGAAGAAGCGTCACGACAGCGAGTGCCTCGGGGCACCAACACCCCGTGATTGCAACAGCCCTAGCCACGGCTCAGGCCAGGATGCAGGCCGAGCAGGGCAGCATCGGCGAGTTACGGGGATACCACAATCTCCGTTCTCGTCGCCACACTCTTGCGAATGTTCGGTAAGTCCGTTTTCTTTTCATCTTTCATAAAGTTATAGAAATAAATGGCCAGACGTGCGATGTTATCTCGCTGTTGTTCCGGAAGCGCGATAGATGCGTTGTCTATCACTCTCCGAATTGATAAGATAAGTTTTTTGATTTTATACAAACGATTTACAGGATTTACAATAGGCGCGTTTATGTACACACCCACAAAAATAATTTATTTGACCGCCACCGTTTATTTGGTTCAAGTATAATATTTACTTGATTTAAAAAAAAATGTATTTCATTTAAGTAACTATTTACTTAATTAAAATAAACATTTATTTTTATCAAATAAACATACTGCTTAAACCAAATAAACGATGGCCGTCAAATAATTTTTTTTTCTGAGTGCAAGAACACGATATATTATGAAACTATCGTACCTACGACATCTGCGGTACGATGTGTATAAAACAGGTCCTATTTGCAATTGCACATTTCAGTTCTGACTCATTGCGTGAGTGGCGCACAGTTGCAGAGGCTCTCCTCTATGGAGACATTTTCGATGGAGGAACAATTACAAGACATATTTCCATCCATCGACGATTTGTCGATCGTTTCGTTACTACTTCCGCCTTTCGCGATTTTTCCCTCGCAGATGGAACTGTGTTTCTCGAATGATGTATGTACAGCACTATCTGCATCGCGCGGATGCTTCGACACCTCGTTTGCATTGGAAATGGTTTTGACCGGTGCTGCAGAAGAACCGACTTTTGAGGGCATTTCTGATGATACGCAAATTGTTGAATCTCCGGTATTGGCTGTCGACGCGGTATCGCCGTTCCTCGCATTCCTGGACAGTGGTTTCAACTTGAGTATGTCCACCGTCACACTCTGATCCTTCGTCTCCGGTCGCCGTTTTTTCTTCTTACTCGACTTCGACGATTTGGCGGACCTGGTCTTAGTGATGTCGGACGGACGGGGCTGACAAACATTTTTGTCGGGAATTATATTTTCAGAACTTTTTTCAACATCCTCTTTCTTCCGCGATCCATCCTTTTCCCTAATGTCCCGATCGTAAGATGTCCTACAATCGCAGCAAGTGCACTCTCCCTTTTGGCCCGTAACGGTAGACGCAGAACTTCGGATTCTTTTCATGAATGTCAAGATGGGGTTTTGGGATTTCGAACTTATCGACGAACTGGCTTTTTCGGATAACGGTGTACCATTCGGAGTTATGGGTCTTCCGCACTCGACGCAGTGGAGTTCGCTTTCCTGCGGCGCCAAAGATCTACCATCGTATTTGACCACAGCAATTTCTTTTTCGATACTCGAAGCCGTACTAGCGGGAAACCTCACAGAACCACCGAAGAGTTCAGCCACCGCGAGACCGACGGGTCCTTGAGGTTGGGGAGAAATTCGTTCGGGGCAACCACCGTGCTCAGTATATCTTGGACAAACGCCAGTAAACGTGGTGCGGTCCTTTCGGTCGATTCCCTCAAGCCCTGTTCTCCCTCGTACGAGTGCACTATCCGTTTGAATGTCGACACATGCGGTCGTTAGCGGGGATTTATCCCTCGGGCGTCTCGGCCAGAACATCGGACGACGCCATATTCCGACATCCGGGGATGGCCAGGTACTCTCCGTAATCGTCGACAACTTTAGTTTGTCCAGCCTCTCCGGCAGACTCTTCGGCATCTGCGACGATGTCTGAGTTCCCTCCGTGAAGAGCTTCGGGGCTTTCAGCTTCGATTCCCGAGTCGCCGTACCACGGAGCTTTAATTGAATTTACATTGAACGACGGTTTGCACGATCAGTCAGAAGTTACGTCGTTTTCCGGTAAAACTTGTGTGCGGACACTCACCAGAGGACAGGTTTGCGGCTTGCAGATACACCGATCCAGTGACTTTGGTAATTTAACTTTTTCCACGGATTTTGCTTTTGATATTGGTAAACACGGCTTTCCTACGACCGATGGCTCGGGCACTTCGACAATTAGGTCTTCGACAGAAATCTTATCAGGAACTTTATCGGCTGGCAGTAGTTCAACTCCAGTTTCATCCGGCAAGCTTAGTACTTCAGGTGTTCCTCGCTCTATCCCGAGCGGTGCCGTTCCTTCGGCGTCGGTAGTTGGTTGAACTGGAGTTTCCTGTTGCGAACTATCTTCCGCTAGAATTGTAATTGGAGCGTTACTCATGCTCTGATTCATTTCTATTTTTTTTTTTTTTTTATGAAAGATTCACCTAGCTCTAGCTCTTCGGATTTTATGAGAGATTCGGCATTAGAGTCAGAAATCTGTTCACTCTCATCGATAATATCTTCTGGCCTTTCGTAGAACTGCACGTCCATCCTAGAAGGGGGTGGAGTTCGCGGAGTGACGAACGATATTGCTGTTTCTTCTATACGAGTGTCTTGTTTTGATTCTACTTCGGCTTCCTCGCCGGATGTCCTTTCTGATACAACAGGTTGTTTTGTCTCAGCTGGCTCGGCGGAAACTTCGAGTGGTTGTATGGATGGCTCTTCAGAACCTCCAGACGCCACCTCGGATTCCTTCGGCCCTAAAAG
The DNA here is from genome assembly GCA_917499995.1 of Ichneumon xanthorius. Taxonomy (NCBI): domain Eukaryota; kingdom Metazoa; phylum Arthropoda; class Insecta; order Hymenoptera; family Ichneumonidae; genus Ichneumon; species Ichneumon xanthorius. The sequence goes on along the minus strand of OU824205.1, from coordinate 7,840,525 downwards.
TGCTTCCGCTAACTCGTCTGACAGTTCTATTGGGGCAGTTAATGCTTCGTCAACAAGGATATCCGTAGGATCTGTGTTTATTTCTGATTTCGCTACGATTTCATCAGAAATTTCTTCAGCTGCAGGTGATTTTTCGGATTTTGAAGCTTCCTCGCTGGATGTCGTTTTTGATACAACAGGTTGTTTTGTCTCAGCTGCGTCGACGGAAACTTCGAGTTGTCGTGTTGATGGCTCTTCGGAACCTCCAGATTCCACCTCATATTTATTCGTCCCTAACTGTGCTTTCGCTAACTCGTCTGTCTGTTCTATTGGGGCAGTTAATGTTTCGTCAACGAGGATATCAGTAGGATCTGCGTTTATTTCTGTCTTCGGTACGATTTCATCAGAAATTTCTGTAGCTGCAGGTGATTTTTTAGCAATTTCTTCAGCTGCTGGTGATTTTTCAGGTATTTCTTCAGCTGCTAGTGATTTTTCAGAAATTTCTTCAGCTGCAGGTGATTTTTCAGAAATTTCTTCAGATGCTGGTGATTTTTCAGAAATTTCTTCAGCTGCTGGTGATTTCTCAGGGATTTCTTCAGCTGCAGGTGATTTGTCAGGAATTTCTTCAGCTGCAGGTGATTTTTCCGAAATTTCTTCAGCTGCTGGTGATTTTTCAGGAATTTCTTCAGCTGCAGGTGATTTTTCAGGAATTTCTTCAGCTGCGGGTGATTTTTCAGGGATTTCTTCAGCTGCTGGTGATTTTTCAGGAATTCCTTCAGCTGCTGGTGATTTTTCAGGAATTCCTTCAGCTGCTGGTAATTTTTCAGGAATTTCCTCAGCTGCAGATACGGTTGATTCAGGCTCAAGAAAACTTTTTATATCCTCTACGACGGGTCCTACAAAATCCTTCGGTTCCTCTTTTGACAACGGTCGGACTTCACCAAGAGCAAAAGCGTCAGTTCCATCGCCAAGGTCCGTAAAATCTGTTGATGCTACAGGCTTCGCCGATTCCTCCAGGACTGTCAACTCTTTCACACCTGCAAGACCCTTAATCTAAAGCAGAAACTCTCAGAGTCACAAAATTCACGGACCCGACACAGCTCAATCGTCATTCGCTGAAGTCTTACCCTTAGATGTAACTTCATTCTCTCGGCTAGCTGAGCAGTGTCGTCAATTTTTGACGAACAGTTGACACATTGCTGCAAAATAAATTTAAAAAATACAAATTTCAGTTCAGCAAATGTTTCCATTCGTCTTGAGCCTCGGAAACTGTTGGATGCGAGTCGAATTACTTACGCCTATCACGTGATGAACGCTGTCAACGATGTTGTACCAATTTCGTAATTCCTCGCGTGACAGAATAATCTGATCGGTTTCCGGCACAGTTTCGTGGGTTTCCTTAACTTCTTTGGCTTCGCTTATCCCCGATAAACCGGTAGCTTGTTGGGTTGCATCTGTTAAGCGCAACACGACTTCCGGTTCAATCTCAGCCAAATCTTCAGGTCCACGTCCACCGACCGGTTGATCTACCACCTGCGGTGACGCCTGAACTTCGGACTCGGTCGTAGGAACACCCTTGGGCTTTTGTAAGTCATCTGTACCCGTTGAACTCTCTACCAGATCATCGCAAATTGCGTCCGGAGGGCAACCCTCGTCCCAATTCCAATGTTCCCAATGTTCCGGTGTGTCCTCGTCCTCAGCGTCTTCCGACTTAGAGCCAGGACGTTTTTGGCGTCGAAGAGCACCGGTCTGGCTGCCGAGCCCTTCGGGACTTTCGACCCGAGCCTCTTCGTCTCCGACACCCGCATCGATTCCCAACCCAGTCGGTCGATCCACACCTCGGTCCACATGGTCAACAAGAGCTTCCGTATCTTTGTCAAACATCTTGGCCGACGCCGTGCTGGCTGCGTCAGCCAACTCAGGCACAAAGCTCGACTCTTTGTCGATGCCTTCCGACAAAGCGAGCGTCTCCTGGTCGGCTGTCGTCGGAACTGCGACAGTTGACGCCGTAGCTGTCCTGACTGCCACAATGATCCCACGATCTTTTACCGTTGCCTCACCGTTAGCGAATCCTGTCTCAACGTCGCTGAACTTTCTGTCAGTAAATCTCGACAGTGCGTCCTTGCAACCTACAAGTTTGTTCTTTGCTTTCTCCAGCTCGTCCTCCAGCGAGCACACACGATCAGCCAATTGCTGATTGGCAGCCGTCTTAGAGCCCAGCTGATCCTGCAAGTTGTTGACTGCATCGGCGCTGTCGCCCTCCATCTTCGACCACAATTCGTCGGCTTGCTGGAGGGTTCTCATGTACGCTTCCTCTCGACGCTCCAGCTCGGTTATCTGGCGTTTCATGCAAATCTCCGCCTCGGCGAGTTCTTGAAGCTTGGCGAAACATTCGAGATCCGTTGAGCCTATCGAGCTCACACTGCCAACATTGTCGAGCCACTTGTCTCTGCAGCGTATCTCACCGCACTCGCCGGTCTCGCACGAGTTGTCGTCACCTCTGGCGTTCTTCAGCGCTGATCTCATCTCCGCCGCTTCGCGATTCAACTTCTCCATTCTGTCTCTCTTCTCTTGATTGCACCTCTTAGCGTCTTCCAGCAGTTTTCTGCGCTCCTGAACGGCGGCTTCTTTCTCCGCCAGGAGAACGCGAGCCTCTTCGGCCCGACGCAACGCCTCCTTCCTTTCGGCCTCGATCTCACGAACTCGACAGTCGTAGTGCTTGCTCGGCGTGGTTGGCACGCCAGTGCCCTCCGCATCGCGATCCTGAAAATGTTTCTGCAACAAGCGGCGGACATTCGAAACTGGCGCACTCTGCGCCACTCGCCACATGTTCCAGCTCATCACCGCCGGCATCGAACACTCGAGCATTTGCAAACGCTGTCGCAGATCAACTTCCCGCTGTTCCAGCTCATCGTTGCGCGTCTCGTGCTTACCTATCATTTCCTGAAAATGCTTCTGACACCGCCGCGTATCTCGGGAATGAGCGCGGCAGGCGCTTTGGGACTGTCTTGGGAACTCAGGCGTGACCGGTTTCTTGTCGCCGACGTTTTCGTCACCACCCTTGGACGTTTGGAACAAAACGGTTCGATCGTCGCTCGCAACGTTGACTGCCGGAGATTCCACGAATGCGATTTCAGGTTTTGACAGCGATTGTGGCTCGGATATCTTGGCGGATGACACTTCGTGTCTTGACACACGCGAGCTCCGCCTGGCTGTCGTGTCAGTTTTTGACGCAGCGGACGCAGCGTCTTCCGGTTCCTCGACGTCGTCAGCCATTCTTCAAGAAATATTTCTTCTCATTCCGCGCAATTTAACAGATCAAACGTTGACGAAAAAAAATGAATTCTGAGAGCCTAAAACAAATTTGTTCGAGACTCGAGAGATCGAGCAGCGTCAACTTCACGCCTTATTGTGCGGAGTTGTGTGTCGTAATGTGTTTGCACAGGACTGTGACGCTGGCAAAATTTCAGGATGATCCATCGAGTCGCGAATGAAAGCTGAAACTTTGTAAAAGAGCTCTGGTATTGAAAAGCAACTTTTCAGTCCATTGAGGAAAAAAAGCACGGTGAACGACTATACACTTCGTAGTTGCTCTCATCGGGCCAGATAGGAACATTGATGAGTTTCATGCGCGAATTTTCATCAACTGGAATGAATGATGGCGCGCCATTTGACATGGTCGATAAAAAAAATGAAGAAAAAAGGGCTCATTCGCCAGTCGCAAAAATTCGGTAGTTACAAATTTTTAAGTTCATCGTATTACCGGCTTTCGACGAATGCAACTCTTTCGAAGTAGTCGTACACACGGCGTCGTTATAGAATCCTCATACTTTTGTATTGCTCCACTGTACACTGGGTTCACTTTGCGAATTTGTTCCAGATATTCAAGCACTTAGCTTGAAAGCTTTTAGTTTAAAGTAAATTCCGCTTATGGTTAAGCGCTACGGAATGCGGACGTGAAAAGACATTTGTTTATTTTTCGAAGAATATTCAAAAAATATATTTCGAAGAATATTCAAAAAATATATTTCGAAGAATAATCAAAAAATACATTTCGAAAAAAATTTCGGAAAATACATTTCGAAAAATATTTCGAAGAATATTTCGAAAAATACATTTCGAAGAATATTTCGAAAAATACATTTCGAAGAATATTTCGAAAAATACATTTCAAAGAATATTTCGAAGAATATTTCGAAAAATACATTTCGAAGAATATTTCAAAGAATATTTCGAAAATACATTTCGAACAATATTTGGAAAAATACCCCAATCTCCTCAATCTACAAATAGCGATAAATATTCGCACGAGTGACGTAAGCTTAAAAAAAACAAAAATGGAACGTTCACCGAGGTTGATATGATTTTATTAATCGCGAGCGAATTACCGTGATACCGATGTGTGTACTGCTTGAGGTATGCCGTTAATACGCGAAAAGCTCTTCTCTCGGTGGCTTATGTAGCGTGTGCTCGTCTAGTGTGTACTCTGGATGTAACCATCTGGGTACCCGGGTTGAACGGGAGAGCGGTGCAAACGGATGTGCGGGGCTTGACCTCACTCGCCCTCCGCACACTTTCTCCGCCACGTTACCACCTCGCCTCTCGTCTCACCGGTGTGCTGCAGAATCAATAGTATCGAAGCTCCGGCAAGTTTATATCCCGCCGTTTAGAACTCATCCCTCCCGGGAAACAAGAAGTTTTCAACCTGTCCTCGAAACTCTGCTGTACGCCGTATTGCCGTTGATACGATAAAGTGGGCTGCGAAACACGAGTCGACCTCGTCTAGTGCGTTCACCACTCCGCGGTACACCTTTAATATCCACTCGTCACACCATTAGTTATCCTGAGTCAAGAAAACACTTTTTTTATTATCCTCAGAAGACTCAATTTCATTTTTTTTAAATGTATAGAATCGGCTGTGGATACACTGTAAAAATAAATTGTAAATTCAACGTACTGGAACTTGAAATTTGCTATCATCAAGTACTTACATTAATTCAATATTAATGCACTTTTTTTTTTGTTATATTGTAATACCAGATTTAAAATCACAAATCTTGCCCGAAATTTACAAAAATTTGCATAAAAAATAAAAAATTCACTGTAAAATTGTAACCCACATTTGTTCGAAATTTCAGAAACGATTTATGTAAAAGATAACCGATACCTTTCATTAATTTTCAAACAAAATTTTTTTACATTGTACATATACATACTGCGCGTCTGTGGAACGCTTCATCAGCCATACTGTTTGCCATGCACGACCGATGCTCGGAGGGAGCGCATAATATGCGTGTGAAGCGAACTGATCGATGTTTCATAAATAATAGAGCTTCGACCCCGAGCTAGCGAGCGAATGTATCTGTCATCTCCGGTAAAGGGGGTTAAGAGACGCAACGTTAAAACAATTATTGATTTTCTCTCTCAGTTCGTCGTCTCGGGCCCTCGAATAATTCTCCGGGAATTTCCATCGATCGAAGGCCAGGTCTGTTGTAATACGGAAACCACGAGGTGCTCCCTCCGCATAGACGAAATATTTTATGCGAAACAACCGCACTGGAAGAGCCTGGTCGGCAGGCATGGGGATTGCCACGTCGATAAGTGAACAATCCTATTAGCTACATGATGGTTGATGGTCGCGTTTCCATGAAATTCTCGTGACGGCGTTCCGGATGTCGGGTCGAAACTGTGTACAGCATATTCGTGAGCTACATTGCGCCGATCTCGCAACAGCCGAGACCCGCTCGTAAATTACGCAGCTCCTGTCCCACTCTTTACCGTACAGCGCTCGCGAGGTAACCCGGGAGAAACCTTCAATAATTTCGCTGGTTCTCTACGATTTCCCCGGGCTCTTTCATTTCTCCCCCCGAGCTTCAATATTTCATTGCGGACCGCGCAAGACCATGGGAAGTCGGTTCGACTGCGCAGTCTGGCGAGTCCCCAACTCACTTGCGTCTGTCTCGTGATGTCAATCGAGTTCACCCCGATAGAAGTATTTGCCTTGAAACGCATTTACCCTGCCAATTTCTGTCTCACATTGTTTAAGTTTGTTTAATCTTTTTTTTTTACTTTTTAATCACATGCGAGGTAAGAAAGGAGAGAAAGTAACCGGTAGTGACGCTTTCCCCTATGACGTGACTTCCGGACGAAATTTGGGATTTTCAAACCGGAAGCGACGTCCACTTGCTTCTTTTAAACGCGAATTGACGGACCTTTTGTAATGCGATGAAAACAAATTCGCTTGCGGGTCAATGTCAATCTTGTCAAAGGAAATTTTTTAAATTTCAATTCTACTTTCAATTCTTACAATCCCACACTCAAAAAAATAATTTATTCGACGCCCACCGTTTATTTGGTGTAAGTGAAATATTTATTTGATTTAAAACCGTATGTTCGTTTCAATCCCGTATGGAATTGTAAGAATCGAAAGGAGAATTGAAATAACAATTTTTTTTTTATTTGGGCAGCCCGCAAGCGAATTTTACTTGAGTCATTGATATTTTATTTTCAGTGTTGCCAGTGAGCAAATCAGTCCTTAAAATGTCTAATAGCAACATATTTGGATTAACATTTAATATCTGTGAAGCGACGAGGAAAGTTGGTGAGAAGCTACGAATGAAATTGGATGGGAATTCGTATATCGGAAATTCTTATACTTGGAGAGGAATGCGATAATCATTGAGGTCACGGTATTGCAATGCGGTACAGCACCGAGCATCCGGAACGCTTTTCCAGTGACGGGCGAAAATCGACTTTCCGAAAAATTCCAACAATCCCGATGACGAGACATTACCTTTTCATTGCATTCTGTATTATCTACGGGCGGCATCGTTGTGCGAAGCGAACGGGGATGAGCTGAAAGCCAACCCCATGGCGGTCGAGGCACTTTATAATCGTTTCGAGACGTTCCCACATTGACCCCGGTAGAGCGAGCTTTACATTATTGGATACGGTTTCTTTTTACAAGCCGTCGCTGGCGTCGCCGTTGTTCCCAATACGAGTCAGCCGAAGAGTCGCTTCGACGAGTCGTCTCTCGTATCATTGAATTTTATTTCGTAGCTTCGGAACGGCTCTGTCTATCGAACTAAGAAAAATTCGAGAACACTGCGAGCTCTGTTTCTCTCGTTGTCGCTCCTGTTTTTTTTTCTTTTCACTAAGACAGACACACGTTAATGAAGAGTCATTATACGATACGCAAACTTTGCGCCAACCAAAAGTTTAATTCGATCAAAATTTCAGTACTTCGCGATATGCCAAAAATGTGAAGAAAAAATCAACCGTATTAATTATGTCAAGACCTTCGATTTTGCTTAATAGTAATACCAAAAAGTTATAAACAAATTGTTTAAAAAAATTAATAAACAAATTAGAAAACCTTTAATTTTCTCATTTTAACTGAATTCCTTGATTGTTTAGAATTCATATGAATGTTTTTTCAGAATTTTCAGAATTATGCAAAATTAATGTTGTAAAATAAATAATTTAAAATGAACCGGGAAGTTGAAAATTAAAATAACGGATGAGAATCGGGCGTCTTATCGTCGCAAAGTCGTAATAAATTAAATGTACATACACAGACGATTGCAAATAAATAGATAAACATTTCGAAATCGGCCAGCACATTTATTTATTAGAAATTCGTAAGGATCCTGTTGCTAGACATTTTCTTTTCAATACTCAAAAAGCCATTAAAAACAAATAAAATACTTCAAAATTAGAAGGCTAAACGGCCTTCTACCAGTGTAAATAATATAAATTAAATCATAGATCTCGATTACTTCGCAATATTTTCTTTAGTTCATCACTCCAACAATTTTACGAAAATAAATTAATTCGTAGATATTAATCGCTCTATAAATTTTGCATAACCCGTCACTTATCAGTCAATTCCATCATCTCAACGAGCAATCAATTAATCATCGCTCTATGTTCGCAATATAGAACTCCCTATCCGCAAACCATCGCCATGCTAATGATCGGACCAGGGGTTTCTCGAAAAAAAAATAATAATAAAAATAATTAACAGAAAAATAAAAAATATCGTATTCGAAGTTCGTAACTTATTCAGCCTGATGCTTCCGCGTCGGCACTTTCTATACCACCGGGGAGAGGTATAGGAAGAGCAGAATCCACAAGGTGGTGAAATTGGGTCCAGTAAAGATTGGCTGGCCACGTCAATCGAAGGTGTCAAACACGAGGCTTTTCGCTATCCGTTTGCTTCCGAAAATTGTCACGACGGAGAAACGTTGCGAACGACTCGACGTCCCCGGAGAGAAAGGGGCTAAGAATGTGGTCCTCCTCGTGACGTCACAGTTCCGCTTATTACCCGTTTCGCTATTTCGGGTGGGTATTGATCAGCGATCGATATTCTATTCTCGGAGCTTGCGGATTTTGAAGATTACGATTATTATTGTGTCTTATCTAACAATGTTCTTGGCACCCTTCATATAGATTTGTTCAGATTTTTATACCATCAGGAAGTGTTCAAATTCCCACTGAATGTGACTTTTGGCTGGGAATGTACGCGTGATGCCTCCATTATTGCAATACCTTGCTTTTTACTATTCAACAGTGCATTTACCCATTTATCTATCTTTATATCAATATCCGCAGCCAGCAGCTTAACAGTAAAATCATCTCTCTAAGTTTGTAAATTCTTCCACGAAAAATCGACCAAAATCTAATCGGTATCACGTACTGGTTGGGTTGTTCGTCCTCTCGCCTCTGCGCATCGGCATATCAAATTCATCACATTTTACCGGTCGAATCAAACCACTCGCGATACCTGTCATTTACGTGATAAAGAGAGGTGCAATAATCAGACACGCGCATCAGTGAATCGCTAAGTGGCGCATTCGGTCCACCACATTATTATTGTGTCTTATCTTACAATGTTCCGGGCGCCTTTCATACAGTTGATTTTTTTTCAGATTTTTATACCATCAGGAAGTTTTCGAATTTCCACTGAATGTGACTTTTGGCTGGGAATGTACGTGTGATGCGTCCATTATTGCTATACCTTGCTTTGTACTATTCAACACTGCATTTACCCATTTACCTATCTTTATATCAATATCCGCAGCCAGCAGCTTAACAGTAAAATCATCTCTCTAAGTCTGTCAATTCTTCCACGAAAAATCAACCAAAATCTGATCGGTATCACCTAGTGGTCGGGTTGTTCGTCCACTCGCCTCTATGCATCGGCATATCAAATTCACCAAATTTCACCAGTCGAATCAAACCAGTCGCGATACCTGTCATTTACGTGATAAGGAGAGGTACAATAATCAGACACGCGCATCAGTGGATCGCTCAGTGGCGCATATGCTCCACCACAGTGCATCAATGCCTATAAATCTATCGTAACACAGGTATAAATAGGTGTATACCAGTGTAGAACGCCGTTCATGCATTCGCAATATCGTTGGGACATAGAAGAGAAGCTCACGCCAGGAGACCCGGTCGCCTGATTAAACGGCTTGCATTGCAAATACAGTGCTCGGCGAGTGCTATGCACCGGCCCCCTTTGTATGTGCGATTAATGTAATCATAACCCGAACGTACGTCGGGGATAACGATCCAAATTTTACTTGAGCTAATATCAAATGTCGCTTCACATATATTTTAATTAAATTGCATGATTTAACCGATGTAATGTCAGCCCTTTAAAAGACTCGGTACTTTATCGAAACAGTACGTGCAGATTAACGCTCTCAACAATGATTTTCATCAAAATAATAAAAAAAAAAAAAAAAACGAAATAACAAGTATTTGTCGTCCTTCGTTAAGTTCGACAATGAACAACGAAGCAGAGGGTCAGACAATGACCGGGAGCCGGTATATGGTATGTTTCGCGATACACAGTATATTTTAATGAAATTGGATGATTTAACTGAGGTAAAGTTTAGCTCAGCCCTTTCACAGACTCGGTACTTTATCGAGATAGTAGGTGCAGATTAACGCTCGCAGCAATGATTTTTCATCAAAATAAAAAAAGAAAACTAAATGAAAAGAATCTGTCATCCTTCGTTAAGTTCGACAATGAACAGCGAAGCGGAGGATAATAAAATGACTGGCGGCGTGTGTACGGCATGCTGCTCTTGAAATGTTTTATTTCGCGATACATAGTATACCTAACGAACGGTGATAAGAGTGAGGGGCGAGGGGGTCGTGAAAAAACGAACGGGAGAACGGTGCGCACACGTTCGCGCTCTGCTCTGTTCCACTGACGCTGAATACGCTATCCCCCTTCGTAACCGTGATATGTCGGTACGTACACACAGTAGTTAAAGGTAGTAGTGGTGCACGCGGTTGGCGGTGGGGATGCACCGCCGAGTTACAAACCCCTTGGAGTATGTAGGTTAGCGGTGACGTCATCGACCGCCTTGTGACGCGTTTTCAGATAAAATATGCAACGTCGATTCAACGAGCTTTAAAGTAGTTCCGCACGGTCATTGGCACTACTTCGGTCACGGTTTGTCAAAAGTTTCCCCTTTTTTTTATTACACTTTCGCAGTAACAATCTCTTATCGCGATTTGCTATAAAGTGCCTTAGAGTTATCGATGTTATTTTTATTTCATCCACACTTATACCCAAGAAAGGCTTCCGAGGCTTTCGAAGTTTGAGGCTCATAGTTTTATCTACACGTCGCCGTGGCAAAGCTAGCGCAGCTGCTCGAGGGGAAAGGTTTTCTCTTACAAAAGGAATATACCGTATGTACTTTTGTACCGAACGCGAGAATGACTGTTTCGCCAGAGAAGTGGTTACTCCGAAGCTCATACAGTCATACCTCGTACGTTCAACATCCATCTCGCTCTCAGACTCTTCGGTGACCACTTTTCCGCGTACGTGAGCTCTGATATATGTGACACCGGTCGACGGCGAGCTTTCATCGATCTCGCAGACGATATACACGGCAGGAAAAAGATAACAATTCCATAGATCGTCGAGCGATCGTCTAGGACAAGAGGCCGTTTCTATCTCGCCGCCTCCACCTCTTTCTCTCCCAACTATCAAAAAGAGCTTTTAGCTCGGACGAATCTTCGACGATATTTCTACTCTTTTGTTCCATCATGTTTTCGCCGGATCCGCGTTAGTCTGCGCGTCCGGGACTCGTGCTTTCCATGTTTGGGTTCCTTTGCAAGGGCTTTGACCTTGAGTGGCGGCTTATCATCGTAGATCAAAGGAGCTTTCAGCTTTCTGAGCTCAACCAATGACGACGTATGAGGCGAGAGCCTTCTCTTTGTGGGAAATGTTTTTTGTTTCTTTTTATTTTTTGTTCTTAATGAACCGCACACTTTCGGCGAGTAATCGATAAACAAGATGAACGAGAGACGGTGGAGAAGACATTGCAGAGTGTTCGTTGACAAGAGGGGGGGAGGGGAGGTTCTAGCGATAACTTAGCGGTATAGATTTTTTTTTCAAAAAAGTCTGAAAACAACACGACGTCAATGTAAGAAAGTTGTCGTTAATACCCGTGTTATTCAAACGTTGGTGTTTTGCCAACTCCTCCTTGAGATATCGCCTCGGAGCATTCTACTCTCGATTTACGACTGTCGCCAAGCAGAATGAAAAATTCTGTCCTCGGGATTCCGGTAGCCTTTCGCACCAGCGAATTTGTATCTGACGGCGAATTTTTTTTGTATTTCTAACGGAAGCTTCGGCGAAAGCTAGCGGGACCTGAAATTTTCTATATCACTGTTCGTCGTTGTTTACCTTTCAGAATTCTCATTGTCAGACATTTTTAGAAGTCACTGGAGACTTGACGTCTGGAATGGAGACTGGTGCGTGTCTCTTGGGACTCGAATGCAAATATATATATATATATATATATATATATATATATATATATATATAGTAGCGTCCGGATAAATACTATATATAGTATTTATCCGATGATGTTTTTTGGGACAGTATCTGTGTGAAAACGCCAGACGGACCGACAGACAGAGTAACACAATCAAGGACTGTAATTTATATGTATAATATATATATATAGAGGCAGAGATATGGGGTATTGTTGTCGGTGAAGGAATGGTGAAACAGGTGACGTGTATTCAAATTGAAACGAGCTTCCGGCATTTTCCATATGGCTCTCCACAATTCCTCTTTCCTTGACTCCGAAAAAAAAGCTTGGGAGAAATTTATGATTGATCGAGCGTCCACCATCTGTTCTCGTCGAGTGATCGATTGACGCGAGTATACCACCGTATAATGCGGATTCATGAGTGAATTTAAGGAAAGCACTATCGATCAATAACAACTTATTCGGCACGTGGACCCCTGCATTCGGCGCTTACGTTACTGTTTCAGTTGGATTTCATTAGAGATGCTTTTATGGCTATCACTATTTACATGATGCAATCACTTCCTGGTCTGGGTTGCCTCAACACTCCAGTCGACCTAAGACGAAACCCAATCCGAATTTTGCCTTACTCGGGTAACGTCAACTCCGATGACGAATCCCATGAAGATTCCTGTAACATCACACGATGTCCTTCAATTATCAATGGACTGCGAACCTGACGATACACCTCGTTTCATTTGCAATCTTAGACGCTTCTGATGCAATCTTAGCAGGTGCAACGTCACTTACCGATGTCTACAGACGCCGGAGTCCAGAGATAAGAGCGGGCAAATGGAGGGGGAGGGGGAGGGGGTGCGCAGTTGCACCAGTACGGAAGCTTCGGTGGTAGGATGGGCTTTGGTTACTATGGCGACCGAAGTCTTTCGGAGTTTGGGTAGATCGATGCGCCAGTGGCGTAGCAGCAGGTGGCGGTGGTACGAGGTTCTTCTGTGTCTATGCAGGATATCGTATAGCGTGGCGCGTCCAACAAGTGGGGGCGAGAACTGAGGCGCGTGCAGCGGTACGCGGTCGCGCGAGATCGTTGATACCAAAGGGATGAAACCACCCTCTTCCCTTCCCTTGCCTCGATGCTCTCTGCCCATCTATTATACAACGTCGCCAATAGCTCGCCGAAGTTTCCCCGGCCACCGAACATCCTGGTCCATCATTGATTAGAGGCTAAACATGAAAATCCTTCGTCACTTCAATCCAGCAATTCCATCAATGTAGACAAACAAAGATTCGCCCCCCCCCCCCCCCCCCTTCGAGAAAAGTCAAATCGAACCTATTTGAACAACTGTCGGAACAAATACAAACAACGAGGTTCGCACTAATTGCTTTTCGCTCTTCGTGGGGTGGGTTTCGACGCTTTGTGGGGATACTGAATAAATAGAAAAGTTGGTAGCTATTACTCGTTACGAAGTGCTCGCGAATTTCTAATGTAAATGAGACTTTCGGCAGACACGGAATGGAATCGATAAGTTTGTTTGCAGCGGAACCTCATTGTAACTTGTTGGGACTCCACTTTGCTCAAAGCCTTTCCCAGCTCGCAATATCGTTCTACTCGGACGGTGTATGTGTGTTTTACAGGCGGACACATGCAGGCTCTCGCTCCTTCAGCGGATCATTTGGCGTCGTCAACCTTTGTGAAGTATTCCAATCACCTCCCCCCTCTTCCCTTGAACTCGCCCCTCCCAGGACCTCGAGACCTCGAGGGAAATACGTTCCACCTTATTCCACTTGTCCGGACAATCTTGTACTCTACTTTGAACTGGTACTATCCATGTGTACGGTGTTCTCCGCTGTACCTGTGTCTTCCCTCAATAACTCATCGTGTAGTTCGGCAGATGGGACAATCACCCTAAAGGTGAACGCGGCACTTTGTTTCCTCTTCGAGGCCAACAGACGAGAGACGAGCATTTTTGTTCACGCTTTCCAGGTCATGTCTGCGGTACGGCACGTTCCTCTCGGGCGGTACGACTACCTTCTCCCGAGTGGAATACATCAGACTTTAGGGTTTGAGAAAGCGATAAAATTTCTTATCCTCTGTACCCCAGACATTGCTATTATTCTTCCAGTTTTCTTCCATCTCGTGCTCGTGCTTTTGTCGTTTTCTTCAGCGACGAGTATATCGTCAAGAAAGGTGGAAGATGCAGTGAAGGAAAAAGGACAGTGACAGCAAAAGCGAATGAAATGACAAAAATATGTATTGCACCCAGAAAAGTAATTTATTTTACGGGTGCCTCGCAAATAAATATTCATTTTAATCAAATAAATATCTGTTTAAGCCAAATGAATATTTATTTGCGGGTTGCCCGTCAAATACATTATTTTTTGTGGATGTAAGAGCCTATGTGAAATGTCGCCCGGCATCCAAATCTAAGTTACAGCAACAAAATTACTATGTCTATCATAAAAAAAACTTCAATTATAATGATTTATTGATGCGACACGCTGATGGTTTTACTTCAGTCTCGAAGTTTGTAAAGCCTTGTGCAAAGGTTATAACGGACAGGCAATTATTTTAGAGTGAGCATCTGGAATAGCGCAAAGTCCAATCGTCGAGTAAAATTGTACGCCTAGTATAGCATGGTCCAGATAAAGGATGACGAGTTTGAGGAAACAGGGTATTTTTATTTTATTACTTTTACCATCTTCGAGGGAAACGACAAAGTGTGTGCCACGTTGACTATCCCCGAGTAGAGATGTTCTTTCGTAATATCCAGCAGCTCGTTGCACTGGCAAACTTCCTGCTCGTTTCAGACCTGGATATAAAAATGACGAAGGGAATAGGCGACGGATATCGCTTTATCATCTACTCGAGACGAGCGCTAATGAGGTTCCCTGTAGCAGCTCGGAAAATATGAACCAATCCAAGATAGAATTTCATAGACGTTTTTTAAAATTATTTTATCCTATTTGTTATTAGGAAAACCGTCATCGAAGAAAAATTGCTATAGTAAAATTAACTTGGCTAGGTTGTAGGGAGAGCGGGGCAAAACGGGATAATGAGACGAAACGCAATTTTCCAATAACTTTTGGATGGTGGCAATGGTGGTGCGTGCTTTTGCATGATGGCATACCGAGGCAAAAAGGGGTTGAAAAACCGGATGTATTGCTGGGACAAAATGGTGCATCTAAACATTTATTGGAAAATTGAGTTTTGCCCTGACTGTCCAGTTTTACTCCACTGTCCCATTTTTCCCCGCTCTCCCCTAGTTAGAGCTGCCCACGTATAGCTCGCTTCCGTCATTAGAATTCATTCTCGTTGGTCCCACTTCGTGAAAGGTCGTGCTCATTTTTTTAACCTCTATTTTTTCTTATCATTTTTCCGTCGGGGATGTTACACCGGGGACGTGACCAGAATTTCGTTCGTGTCCGCAAGAACGTAAAACTTGAGACACCCAACCACAGTCGTATGCAACCCCTCAGAACGAATAATATAATTTCACTAATTTCGTCTTCTACTCCTTCCCTTCTGTGAAAAGTCAAATGAGTTACAATTATATTTTCATTTGTTTTCATTTGAAATCATTCCTACTTTTTGATTTTGGTGCATAACATTTTTTTAAAATAAATTTTCCATGTACCGCGATGAAACTCGGATCGTCAACGACTACAGCTGATAACGTAATAACCGGATTAGTTCTGCATTAGTACAAAGATAAATCTCGAGTTCGCTGCTACGGCGCAATATCAGAACGGTACGAGTTATAACGGCTTTTCTCTCGAGAAGCAGAGTCTCGAGAAGTTGCTTCGTAGGACGTTTCCTCGGATCTTTTTCACAAAGTCAGTGCCCTTTCATTGGAATTAATTCGTTAGCAGCTTTAATTGAGCCTCTTGGAGACTGCTCCGCTCAAGAGCTCGGTGAACATTTGAAACGATTCGCGAAGAAACGAATGTAAATCTTCAAACGAAGGAAAGATTTCTTCCACGCCTCTTCCAATTTCTCTGCTACTTGGCAATACGATTCTCATAGATTGAGTCATACAGACTTATGAATACTTATGATGACGATTAATGAAGATTGTGCATTCAACGTCTTGCCTGTGCTGGATCCAAATAGGGAAATAGGAAATAGCGTCCTTGAATCATTGCATATGGTTATATATGGTACATATTGAGCATTAAAAGATGCAGGGTAAATTCTTGCGATTACACCCAGAAAAAAAATTATTTGACGGCCACCGTTTATTAAGATTAAGTAAAATATGTATTTGATTTAAATAAATATTTATTTAAATTAAGTAAATAGTTACTGAAATGAAATAAATAAATAAATGTGATAAAATGAAATAAATGTTAATAAACGCTGGCCGTCAAATACATTTTTTTCTGGGTGTAAGCTGTGTTCTTCGAAGCAATCGAGTGACTGGCATTTGGCTCAGAGACAAAGTCATAAGAACTTATGACAAATGTGGAATAGCATTCTTGCGTCATTATATACGATTAGATATGGTACATATTAAACATTACAGGGTGCACGGTAAATTCGTGCGAGTAAGATGTTTTCTTCAAAGTAGTCGAGTCGCTGGCATTTGGCTCAGAGACAAAGTCATAAGAACTTATGATAAATATGGAATAGCGTCCTTGCGTCATTATATACGATTAGATATGGTACATATTGGACTTTAAAGGGTGCACGGTACATTCTGGCGAGTAAGCTATGTTCTTCGAAGCAATCGAGTGGCTAGCATTTGGCTAAGAGACGAAGTCATAAGAACTTATGATAAATATGGACTTATATACGATTAGATATGGTACATATTGGGCTTTAAAGGGTGCACGGTAAATTCTGGCGAGTAAGCTATGTTCCTCGAAGCAATCGAGTGGCTAGCATTTGGCTAAGAGACGAAGTCATAAGAACTTATGATAAATATGGACTTACATACGATTAGATATGGTACATATTGGGCTTTAAAGAGTGCACGGTAAATTCTGGCGAGTATGCTATGTTCCTCGAAGCAATCGAGTGGCTGGCACTTGGCTCAGAGAAACAGTCATACGGAGTTATGACTCTACAATTTATGAGGCTTGTGCAAGCAACTTCGTGCCTCTGGTGGGTCCAAGTAGAGAAATATGGAATATCATCCTTGCATACGATTAGATATGACACATATTGGGCATTAAAAGGCGCACGGTAAATTCTTGCGACTGAGCAGTGTTCTTCGAAGCAATCGAGTGACTTGCAATTGGCGCTCTCTTGTTCCTTAATACAACATCTATATAAAGAATATTCGAATCCAAAAAGGCTCTAAAATATTTGCTCGTAATTAACGTAAGAGCTTTACTTGGCGCAGAGTGTTACGAGGGAATAACTGGCGGGTGCCCAGACCGTCCTGGGACTTGTCGGAGGGTGGGTCACGTGCGAGCGAGCAAGTACTTAGAGATAATGGCCGGGGTGTTAAATTTACTTGCGATTTATTCTCCGGTCGCGACGTTAGGTTGATGAAACGTGGGACGAACGTCGGAGGCGCCGCCGAGTACACTGATAGAAGGATCTTGTAAAAATTACCGATCATCTAAGAAAAATTATCATAGCACATAGTGGTAGGGCGCCAAGGCGCCACATATGCAAAAAAATTTACCATCATATCTAAGAAAAATTCTTATACTGAGGAAAAAAAATTGTTGGATTAAGCAAATGCGCGGTGACATACGTTCAAAGATGTATTTGGTTGGTACAACAAAAATGTTTGTTTCAATCGACAAATTTTTAATAAATTGAAGCAAACAATCGTTTAGCAAAACAATGCTTTATTTGTACCAAACAAACAACAGCTTTGAACGTGTGTCACCGCGTTTTTTGGTTAATCAAACCAATTTTTTTTCTCAGTGTGTATATCCGGTACTTCCTACCATAGGTGGCGCCTTAGCGCTCTACTACTATGTGCTATGGTAATTTCTCTCAAACGATATAGTCGTTTTTACTGGATTCTTCTCTCGGTGTATGAATAGGCTGGCGAATTCGAGCGACGTAACGAACGAACTCGCGAAACGGGCGATACTTCGGCGCCTTTGCGTGCTTGCTCCAGCCGTTCGCTTCAACCCTCACTCGAGACCTTGAACTCTTAACCCGCATTCGATTACACGGCCTTGTTATTACGATAAATTCACGGGGTACTCGGGTCTCGACTTATTTTCACTCTTGAACTCTCGAGACCTTTTCTCAAGGATAATCATGAAGGGATTATCTAAATTGAAATTGAAAAAAAAAAGCAAAGAAGTTCACTGTAAAGAAACCATATTTATTTTGCCATTTATTTACCAAAATTATATTTTCTTATACTGGCTGTGAAAACAGTTTCTGGCAACCTTAAGAAAACGTGAAACACCCTCGCTACCGCCTGGATCTGATAAAATCGGGAATGCTACTTTCTCATGGATACCGAAAATTCCCCGTCTGACGGAAATAGGATTCCCCTCCATTCATCACCTCCATTGTAGGATCCCATTTCCGTTGAACGATAAGATTTCAGCACCCTTGAAAAAAATAGTACAGTATTTATTGCCCACCGCCGTATTTCGCATGTCCCTGTAGGGTCAAAAAATCGGCACTACAAAATATTGACTCAATGCAATGAAAATCAAATTACACATCTTTATGATATGAAAATGAATTCAACTTACAAATACTTTTCACTTTAACTAATTCATCGCGGGTAGTTCGATAAATCACGGGTTGTCGCAATCGTTCCGGCAATTGCGGCGGGTAATGAAATTTATCCGAGCGTAATGTGTTTGAGTTTCCGCGAACGTAGCTCGTTGCTCGTTCGAATCAAGCTCAACCCTGTGGTCAGCGTATTAAAATGCGTACCCCCTCCCCCCCCCCCCCAACTACAAATTATTCAAAGTTCCAGCTGCCCGCGCTACACAGATGTGGTCTCGATGCGTGCATGCATAAACGAATGCACAGTATACTTTCGAATCTGTGGCTGCGCAATCCCCGTGCAAACTCGGTATGGATATCACGTTGTTCGGTCGCAATTAGCGGCGATTTGTACACGGGTAAGTCCGGGGTAATCATTCCGTGATCCTGCTCGTGTGTCTCGCCGCGGCTCTATCTGTTTGACGAGGATAATATCGCTTCGCGGGATTATTCCGGACGTGAAATTATGATTATCTCCCCAAGTCTTGTCTATTAACATCAGTCTCACTTCGAAACGGATTTTCACTCATGAATATATCAGAATAATCAACATTATGCTCCATTAGTCGTACGTTCCAAAGCGGAAAATGCTCGAGAATTTGTTTTGTTCCCAGCAGCAATTATCGATGGTCAAAATTATCCCCGAGCATACACAAATATCTATAAATGTATCGCTCGTTGTACACAGCCGAGTTTATTGCTATAGTTCAAGCTCTCGGTTGCATAAACATAAAGTGCGTCGAGGCTTGAACGTTATAGTTCCTGTGTCATGTTCGCTGTAGGGAGAATAACAGTGGTTGGGATAACACGCGGTGGACCATAGCGGTTGTGAGCGTTACCGAGGCGAACGTCGACACAAAACGTGTTCGTAAGCTTCTGACTCTTCCTCACGCACGCACACTCGTGCGTGAAACCCATCGGGACTGGCGCATACGTGGAGGCGAACGGGGGTTTTGGTCCCCTGAGGCTGTGTGAAAAATGTGCGATATCCGAATGAGGAAAATAGAGGGATGGAAATGGCGAGAGGGGGAGAACAATCGAACGTGGAAACGGTAGTGGGCGGCAGTGTGATTTTTATGACCCGTTGGATTCATGAACACGGCGGATATTCAGCCCTTCGACATTTGCGCAACGATATGAGCTACAATTCTCTTTGTATCTTCTTCGAACACTCGATGTCCGGTCTTTTTCCCTTTTTTTGTTGCCGTGACATTGATATCGATGTCTCTTTTTTAATTAGATTTTTGGATCCGGTGGAAGTACATGTGGTTTCATGTACTTTCACCGAATCTAAAAATTCCAATCCACGATATCCAACGATCCACGATTGAATCCACGATATCGCACGAATGGATATCGTTTAATTTCGTTTTTTGTATCGATTAATAATGGATTCATTGTAAAATCTGAGTGGATATTATTGCTCGACGTGTATGGGACTTTTTTTATATAAAAAATGATGATTATGCCCATACGAAAAAGAAATCCATTGATTGCCATTGCTGAAGAGTGGAATAAATATATTTCTTTATTGGAACTTTGTGATTAGGGTGTGCCATTATTTCCATGATTTTTTTAATGGAATCTTTATTTGGCAGCAGTATCTCTCGACTACTGTTCGAAACAGCGCGAAATGTATTTTTCGCATTGTTTTTTTACTCCCGACTGCCCTCCGGGCAGTCGACGGGAGTTGCGCGTTCCACTGCGATGACCGATTTTGCCGTCGAAATAACAAAATATTACTCAACCAAATTTAGCATATTGATTCTCTGTATGACGATCTATGTTTATAACGAAAAAAATGTAAGCTAAGGTGTAAACACATGTAAATAAACCATATTCTGATAAGCAAGTTAATAGTTCGCGGTGTCATATCGATGAGCCAATGAGATGAGAACACCAAGGCAACTATGACCTGTACGACGATTTCTGTCGTACCCTATAAAAATACTATACTCTATGTGCCATACTATGATATAAGGTGAAAAGACAGTCCATTGAACTCACTCACCGTGCATACAATTCTACAAAAGATATTAATGGTGGCCATATAACCCTGCCTTACCCCACAATTTTCTAAATGTTGTATCTCTTAAATGTTAAAAAAAGTAATCTATACGGTAAAATTCAAAAAGCATGAAAATTAAAAAAAAACCTGACTTTAAAATTCCATAAAATATTTCGCTATAAAAAGAATAAAATAATAACCGTTTGCTTATTATTTTAATAACAGTTGGGAGACGCTTCTTCCAGCTTGCTTCATCGTTTTTTTTGTAACTTGTTTTCATTCGCGATAATTTTTTGGGAGCTAGTAATCGTTAAATGGAAATAGCCGCATAAATAAATCTTCATTACTCAAGAAATAAGTTGCTAGATTCGAGTGAAAGAAATATGGTATTACTAGGAAAATATGCGAATGCGAGTTTTCGCCTCTCCGGAGGCGTCTCTTGAGACGGAAGACAATGCAAAGTGATTTACGTTCGTCATAAATTATTTTATATGGGAGTATCCCAGTTCTCTCGGCGCGACATGTATACGCCCTGAGCGAGACTATTCCCACTCCGTGACCCGTTGAAGCGACAGTGCCGCGACTCAGAACCGAATTTTCTCCATGTGTGACACCGAATAGCTACAAGTCCAGTAAACTCGACACATAACCCCTACGTTGTTTTTCTCCCGAATTCCACCTTCGAAACGAATCACTGGAAAACACGTACAATTTAGATGCTTTTTCCAAATATCACGCAGAGCAGGTCAAACCTGACGGAGTCAACAGGCATAGCTGCTCTCTTAAAATTCTCACGACATTCTCGACTTAGTCTTCCCCAAGAATAATCGATGGTTTGATCCATAGACGCGTCTGTAAATTTTACACACATAAAGCTTCCACAAAAATACCGTTTATTCGCACAGTGCGCAGCGAATATAAAGTTGGATAATACCAGCAATACGCTCATCGGCAGAAAACCAATCTTTTGCGAGGCAAAAGGAGTCAACAGACACAGCTGTTCTCTCAAAATTTTCCGAAACTCTCGATTTACTCTGCCCTAAAAATAATCGATGGTTCGATCGACCAGACCCGTCTAGAAATTTTCCACCCATAAAGCTTCCACAAAAATACCGTTCATTCACACAACGCGCAGCGAATATAAAGTTGGATAATACCAGCAATACGCTCATCGGCAGAAAACCAATCTTTTGCGAGGCAAAAGGAGTCAACAGACACAGCTGTTCTCTCAAAATTTCCCGAAACTCTCGATTTACTCTGCCCTAAAAATAATCGATGGTTCGATCGACCAGACCCGTCTAGAAATTTTCCACCCATAAAGCTTCCACAAAAATACCGTTTATTCGCACAGTGCGCAACGAATATAAAGTTGGATAATACCAGCAATACGCTCATCGGAAGAAAACCAAACTTTCGCGAAGCAGTGGCTCGACGGCAAGATGTTCGGAAAAAGAGAGAAGAAAGAAATTGGAAGTAACAGAATTTATAGAGAAAAATATTTTTCGGCCCTCAAAGTTGTAACAAGTATCCGCGTTTCCTCGAACTTGGGGTAACTCACTTACATACCGGTAGTTTTCACGTACGTGACCGACATGCGAAGAGTGTGTTTATGATCGGGAACTGCGAAATTACTTTTGGTTCCTTTCGTCACGGTGAAGTTACCGAAGGTCGCCGGATAACCGACTCGCCACGTTTCTCTTATCATTATCCGTGACCCGGGTCGCGGGCAACGGCGACAAAACTTGAGAGCGCGAAGGCGGACGGAAACGTGAAAAGACATCGGTTGCGAGGCGCATCGAGTCGGCATGCACTGGTTCATCTTGGTACACCGTGTCCGACTATATCTGTATATTTGCCACTAGACACGACACCGGTTGTACGGGCGTGGGCGAACGAGGTGGATGAGCATTATCAGACGACGGCTAGTCGGCAGTCTCTCTCTCGGGAATCGTTGAGGACGAAATATCCGACACAAGTGTAGGTAATGTGGGAACCCGGCGCGTCACACCGCTATAAGGCATATTATGTACATTGGAGTGCGATACGCCGGAGGTGATGATAGACTTGTGTGAAAAGGTGCTTGGTCGGATACTGCATGCTGCAGGATAAAATACTTTCAGAGTTCGTCAGCCTCGTGCTCCGACTGCCCCGAGGGCACATTCAAGAAGCATTGAATAGGTCGTCTTTTATTATAAATATAGGATTATGTCTGCGTGGTCATTATTCTCGTTCGGGTAAATTCTCAGTGGGTACAGTGGGTAAACTCTTCAGAAGGTACGCTATATCTTGGTAGGGTACATTTTAAAGTTTCATTCCCCAAAGGTTGAGCGAACTAAATAATTTCTGTTTTCAACATTTTCACTCTAATTTTGCCTCCATTTTGTTTTGATTCATTTATCGTGTTTTTTTGTCATGTAACGTTTTGCTTCTTACGAAGGCTTTAATGACTAATGTGCCATATTTATGACGTTAAAGATCTATTTGGCAAAAGATCGTTCAGACTTTAAAGGTAGTCCTTGGGAATCGTGCTGACTTCTCATAAGTTTTAGAGAAATAAGAGGGAATTGCAAACCCTTCTTGATGGTATGAAATTCGGAAAAAATCAAGCATATTAAAGATGCTGAAAAGATTCATTTTGCATGATAATAATTCCAAAAGGTTATTGACAGATTGATAAATAATAAAATTGTTCAAAGAATCTTCCGGAAACCTAACTTTGTTTTTATATGAAAATGATTCGTTCGTTTTTCTGAATACGTATGAATTTTTTTCAATTTTTTTAATTCACTTGCATTTTGGATTTTCTACACATTTTTGCGGTATAAAAATGAAAAATTCAAAATGAATTTAAAAATCTAAAAAAAATGGTACGTGTTCAGAAAAGTGAACGAATCATTTTCACGAAGAAAAAGTTAGGTTTTCGTGAGATTTGTTGAAGAATTTTATTTTTCATGAATTTGTTAATAACATTTTGCAATTATTATTATTCAAAATTAATCTTTTCGGCACCTTTAATATGCTTAATTTTTTTTAGCTCCCCGAGTCGCGTTGAGATACATATCGAATTTCCACAGTCCGTAAAACGGTTTGAACCATTTTCACGTTTCTGTAATACTGATCACACACGTGAGCCTGCATTTGATTATACTAACTAACGGTTCTCCCCCGTCGCTCATCTTCGTGTATTCATTTGAAACACATGGGTTTCCCTTGTGGATCTTTATCGCGTATGCACGCTTCGCCCTTGATATACAGCGCGTGCCCAAGGGACCTGCGGTGAATCCAGTGATACCAACTATTGTTTTATCAAGAATTTACATTGCCCTCGGCAACTCCATCATGCATAAAAAATGCTACAAATTTATTCTCCTCCCTTGCGAATCAGCGAATAAAAACGTGTATTCGATGACTGCATAAAAACGGAGGCAAGTGATATGAAGACTAATACGTTTCGAGGAAAAATAGGAAATCCAGCCGCCTAAGGTTTGTTCAAGTCGAGTAGGGAATATCGCGTGTCCAACTACGAAAGGGCACAAACCCGTCGATAACGCGTATCTACCCTCTTGCTTTTGTTACACGTATCAACTTGATTCAATGCCAGTCACGTAGCCGTTAAGGCACCCCCGGCACTTGATCTTGGAGTATTCGTGACCACAATTGTCACATAATTGATCGCGTGTGGTCATTAGAGAAAAATCTTCGCGGCTAGTTACCTCGCAAGAAAAATGTCCGACGTTAATGGCCATCTCCCATGGGAAGGTAAAGGATGACGAAGTTAATAGCCTTAGCGAGGTGTTTCAGGTACAGCGCGTTTCGTCCTTAACCGCTTTAACGTCCAATGTGACATATTTGCTATGTTGATGAAACAGCTGTTTTTCAAAATATCGTTCATTTGGTGAGATTTTTTTAATCAACAAAAAAGAACCTTTGGACCCAAAAATTTGAAGAGTTCTCTAGCGATGTCTTTCCTATAAAAGATAAACTGGCTCAACACGTGTGTTGTCCATAAAACGTTACGTACATTTTTACGAAGCGCACCCATTTACAATAGTTGATACGCAATATAAATCAATTTATTCATAAACGTACGAGATTCAAACGTAAATTACACGCTCTATTTCAACCGTTTGATAAAGTCCCATGAATTCATAACTCGCTTCGTTGATCAGATAGAGTTCACACACGTGATTGCACGCCGTCACTAACGCAGTATAATCGGATTTCTAGACGTATTAGTGCATCACGTACCGTAGGTTATGCATATGCCCTCTGCGTTGAGTTAACGTTTTATGTGATAGATGATTGCCATGAGGCACTACTGAAACTCTGTGTCGCGCGCAGAGTTCCCGCTGATTGTATTCTGTGCGTCTCGGCGAGTTGTGCACAGTAACGCGGTGCGGAATGGCGCTTTGCACTATCGTCGTGTGCAAAAAATCTTATTTCGCCGACATAAGAAATACGTTTCTTCCGGTACAGAAAACTCATTTTTCGATCGGAAATACGTCACTTCCGGTATGACGCCAATGATCGAAAAATCAGATTTTCAAACCGAAAGTGACGTATTTCCGCTAAATCTTCGGAAGTCTAAATTTTCGTTTTCTAAATTTCATAGTCCGTAGCGAGGGCGTGAAGTGCCCGAGCCATAACGACCTGCTAGTTAATAATTATG
Source organism: Ichneumon xanthorius (assembly GCA_917499995.1). Lineage (NCBI taxonomy): Eukaryota > Metazoa > Arthropoda > Insecta > Hymenoptera > Ichneumonidae > Ichneumon > Ichneumon xanthorius. The sequence goes on along the minus strand of OU824205.1, from coordinate 7,815,374 downwards.
TCGCTAGATTTAGTTATTTGATTGTTCCAAGCTGGATATTCGGCGTTACCCGCAATGCCAATTAATTTCATTGTTTTACCCATAGAAACTGTACATATTATTTAGATATCTTAATGCTTCGTTATCTGTGTTCATCTTTGTACGAAGTTTACTCATCGGCCATGAAACTTAGTGGTTAGGCACTCCGACTATTCTCAGAAAGCCTCCGCATCTTGGCTGTTCGATCGAAACTTTTGGTCACTCAAAATTGTCCCTCCACGTGTATCTATTAGACCTTCGGGCACTTCATCGACGCCGTTCGAAGTCGAGATTTCACGAACTAGTGTTCATTCAACCGAATTCCCGAAGTTGTCGACTGCTTCTTGGTACGGTAGATATCCGTGAAACTTGGCACTTGCGAAATTGCAGCTACTAAAAGCCTTACCTCCCTATATCTACTCGAGTCATTAGAAACTCATTTTGGAGCAGTGTGCATCTTATTTCCAAATGCAAACATACTGCGGTTGTGTTATGAATTTCTCCACGTTTTCAGAAGTTTCGACTTGTATTAATGCAAATGTACCAGCGTGCTAATGACGAGTCTGAGCAATATTGATTATGACTACTGCGAATTTGTGTAATGATGAGTCCATCTACAAAATAACCCAAAAAATGTCCCCATTTATCATAACAATTAAAAGCCCTATATATCGATTAATTGTGAAACTGTCATTAAAACATTATTCATTATTTTTGTTTCAGGTAAGTCCTGATTATCTTCAAAATTTCGTCAACATTCAGTAAGTTTTGCATAAGTTCATTAAGATAAATAACTGCTATATTATTCAACAAATTGTCATCCCCCGCTTCTGAAGGGGTAAATGTTGATCTGTTTTACTTCCGCCGGTAAACACACCGGTAAAGTCGATCACCCAATTTCTACCGCCACTGCTTAAAGGAGTGTAGAAGCCCTATTATATCGACTTACTTGCTGTACATAATTGTAAAAAAAATAATAGGAATGTAACAAACAATCATGGCACTTTTTACAATCGAGTTCCGATTCAACCTCAATTTACAAAAGAGTTTATTTTAAAAACTTTATCTTACGGATCCCAGAATCCTTGTGATCACGATGATTTTCAGGCAAAATTAAACGAATGAATGTATATCTTGTTCCCGCTCATAGATTGTTATTGCCCCGCGCCGAAGTAGTATCGCCTCGTATATTGTCCGCCCTGAACAGAGCGCGCCTTCATAGCCTATTCAGTTTCCTCGTAATTTTTTGGAAACCTTTGCACATCGTTGTAGGCTCGTCGTTGGTTAGGCAGAAATTCACTGTACCAATGCAGGGTACTATACCAATGCAACTTAATACCGACGGTGGTAGAGCGCTGCGGAAACCCGACCAACGGTAACGCTCCTCAACGTTCCACCGCTTTTCGGTTTGTCTCCGAGGCTCCGAAACCTTCCTTATCGACGATCGCTGACGCGAACCGACGTTAGCACTACACGGCATGTCGCAGACCAACTGCCAATCGAAACCTCGGTACAGACTTACATTTATTGCCACCTTCGAAGATTTTCCTCGGACATTTCTTCATTCCTTATAGAAACATTTTTTACTTTATAATGTCGTCGAAACAGTTACGACATGATATTTAAATAAAAACTGCAGAGGAATGTTTTCTCTATAGCGGGTAAAATTCGTTGCACTTGAAAATGAAGAAACAATTGGTTATTTTCGGGAACGAAGGATTTCCTTCTTATTGGAGTATCGGCGACTCATAGATCTGACTTGTAGGCAAAAAAGCCTTGACCCAAATTTTTGACGGTGGGCTTGCCGTGTGCCGCTTCGCTCGAAAAGAAGCTCTGCTGACGTAACACCCCAGCCCTTTCCTGAACGTACGAGTGATCGAGACCCTGCCTGTCAGCCAATCCGAACTAAGGGATGCCTATTGTACTCGCGACATACGCTACCATTGCTTGTGCTTTAATAACACGGTAAGCTGCTCTTGATTTTTCATTTCCCTAGCGATATGTACATATCGATAGGGTACGTAGTATACATACGCAGTATACGCTAGTATACATACGCAGGAAGCTGAATACATCCAGCCTTGGGCGATGTTGAACAGACTCTATCGGTAAAGAAAACTGTAATCCATTTTCAAAAAATTGAGTCATAAATTTTGGGCGAAACGCAAATTGTCTGCGGCTTCATCTAACAGCTGAACGGACGCTAATAATTTTAGTTTTTCTGATGAAAGCTTGACGCTCTTCACAGACTTATCTGAATTTTTCATCAGCAAAAATCATAAGTTTCCCATATTTGTAAGATTCTATAAAAACATGACGCTAAATTACTCACGGGAAGCGGACACGATAACAGTTCAATTCTGTCGACGCGATTTATTAAAAGTCTATAATCTGCGGAGGGTTTTGTGAACGTTGTTCGAGAACATATATATATATATATATATATATTTTCTCGACATAGGGGAGACCGGGGCAAAATGGCACAGCGGGGCAAAAGGGGTCAGTGAGGGCAAAACTCAGTTTTCCAATATTTTTTGAATGCCCCCATTTCGTCCCAACGATACATCCGGATTTTCAAACCCGTTTTGCCCCACGTATCACCATCCAAAATTTATTGGAAAATTGCGTTTTGTCTAATTATCCCGTTTTGCCCCGCTGTTCCATTTTGCCCTGCTCTGTTCCACAAGCCTCTCGGGAATCGCGTAAGCTGCACGTACGTCCGAGGTACATGTTCGAGTGGCTGGGATAAAAGTTGTATACGTAGTCGACGAGAATCGAGGCAAAGGTGGTAGATCCGTGCCTGTATATCTGCTCGCCTCGCCTACCAGCCTCCTCGGGCGAAGCGCAAAGTGCACGAGAGCAGAAGACGGGATGGGGAATGCTCTCTCGGTGTATGGGGTAAAGTTGGCGGAAATTCTTTGACAAAGGGAGCAGAAGGTTGGTGAAGCGCAATACACACATATATATACATAGATATATATATACTGCTCCGAGAGTTTTCATACGAGGTTGTAGGTACGAAGCGGCGATAGTACATAGCACGAAAAGCTTCGAGAAACTGTGAGATAATTGAAAACTTAAATCGAGCGGAATGAGCCCAGGCTATTCAAGCTTCGAAATGCCAATGCCGATACCTTCGGCTATAGAAATTTCTCACGACAATTAAATGTTGAGCTTTTCCTAACGAGTTTAAGAAAATAAAATGGTCCAACATTGATTCTTTAATCCCGAAGTATAAGTATATAGGGAGATGAATCTGGAGGGTTCATTTTAGTACCATGGATTATTAGGTGACTGAGTTCGATATTTGAAATGAACCAGAAATTGGCATTCGTTCCGTTGCATTAAAATGCACCAGTGGAGAAGGTGCCACAGAACCTTGACCCAGTGACAGCACGGTTCAGCGGGAAGCGTACAACCGGGGAGGATGACGTAGGTTATACTTCAGTTGCAATCCACTCGGCTCGACGGGGCTATCCGCGATCTAATTGCTTGCTTGCCGGCCGGCCGACGGTGTCCTGCATCGGCCGCTGCCACTCGCGTGGCGCACGTCTCTTTTTGGAACCTATAATTTGTCATTTCTCGACTTCGACGACGGGTCTCGTCGTCCGAGCGTGGCTAAACGACTGATTGCAACCCCGGGCAGCGAAGTTCAATTAACTCGGAGGCAAAGTACCGGAGGTTTGACTGACTGGCTATTCGCGTGTGAGATATTAATAATACGGGGAATCTATTAATGTCGGTGGGTTGAAAGTGTCGATAGTAAGCATACGAGGGAAACCGATCTGTCACCTGGAATTACCGCAGAACCCTTTGGAGACGGAGAAAATGAAATGGAATTTAGATGTAATTTGTATAAGAAAATTCGTCACGGAGTTTCCTCAGAGAACATTTTAACAGGTTTTTGGGGCAGATAATTAATGGACTCTTGTTAAGGTATAAAAATACAAAATATTTATTCAATTACGACAAAAATACAGGTATCGTTCGATGTATATTAAGATATTGCTGTGACGCTCGAGCTTGAACGCCCAACTTTTGATCTTCACCATTTCTTCTGCGGTGGTGTGTAGGAGTAGCCGGAGCCAGCGTTGTTGTAGGAATTGAGACCGACGTTGGAACCATGAGAGCTGTAACCGCCAAAGTTCGAACCATGAGAGCTGTAACCGCCGAGGTTGGAGCCAAGTCCGCTGAAGCTGCTGACGCCGGAACCGAGACCGTAGCTACCGAAGGAACCCAAGGAACTGCCAAGGGTGGATCCGTGACCACTGAAGCCCGACGAGCTGCCGAGGGTGGATCCGTGACCACTGAAGCCCGACGAGCTGCCGAGGGTGGATCCGTGACCACTGAATCCCGAGGAGCTGCCGATAGATCCGAGACCGCTGTAGCTACCGAGGGAACCCAAGGAACTGCCGAGGGAGGATCCGTGACCACTGAATCCCGAGGATCCCAAAGAGCTGCCAGAGGATCCAAGACCGCTGTAGGATGAGAGACTGCCAGTGCCGAAACCAGATGCGTAAGACCCAAGTCCGACGGAGGAGCCGAGTCCTTGGGAAGAACCGGATGAGAAATAGGACGATCCAACGTTGACGGGGATGTGCTTAGTTACGGTTACGGGGACCGGGATCGGTTGGGCTACGGGAACGGGCACTGGGTGGGGTACATGTACGGCGACGGGTTGTGGTACCGGTACTGGGTAAGGACGATCAACCTTGACGGGCACGTGACGGGTGACCTCAACTGGATAAGGCTGGGGAACCGGAACCGGGTAGGGACGGTCAACCTTGACGGGATACGGATGAGGCACTGGAACAGCGCGTGGAACCTCGACCGGAACTGGATGGGGTACCGGAACCGGCACCTGAACTTCGCGGTTAATGACGACGCCGGTGATCCTCTCGCTACGTCCAGAAAGCCCAAGACCAGCTCCGCCCGCGTACGAGCTCAAACCGGAGGACAGTCCAGAATTGCCAGTGGCGTAGCCAAGATTAAGGTTGGATGCACCGGAGTACAGGCCCAATCCGGAGGAGAGTCCGGAACTCCCAGTGGAGGAACCGAGTCCAGAAGCGCCGGATTGGAGACCAAAACCGGAAGCGTAACCACCGTTGTAACCAAGACCGGAAGCATGGCCACCGTTGAAACTGAGACCTGAAGCGTATCCACCGTTGTAACCCAAACCGGAAGAGTATCCACCGTTGTACCCGGAGAATCCCGATGAGGAGCCCGAGTTCAATCCAGATCCAAACGCTCCAAAACTCTGACTGCTATCACCGTGGATTACGCCGCGCTTCTCATTTTTCTTGAGTCCCGTCGCTTTCTGGTCGGAGGCCAAGACGCACGTGACGGCCAAAAAGCATATCTGCGCAACAGAATAACAAAAATATGCAATTTTCAATTTTGTCTTGGCGATCGTCCCAATGCTTGCAAAAAAATTGCACGCATTTTGACTCTTCGTGGGCCAACAAACTGTTCTCAAGCGGTTTCTTAGCTAAATCTTGACACCCTCGGGAATTGTTTAGAGATCCCTTAGGTTACTCACCAGGAAGGTCCTCATGTTTCTCGTAGGAGTGTTGACTTCAGAGTGCCATCCTCCAGCAGCCGATGGCTTTTTATATGGAATCATCGTGCGATGGTACACTCCCGATGGTACGCGTGGACCCGCGATCACTTTCACTGAAAGCCGAGCAGCACACGCCCATGCGCTACATCCGCGTCGCCTCCTCTTTGCTCTACACCTGGGTCCATCCGTTTTTTTGCCTGACGTAACCCGGCTTACGGTGCGAACCCGATCGCTGACCACTCAGATAATAAGTCTTCGAGGAGAGAAAAAAGAGACGGGCTATATAAGCTTCGCGAATGAAACTGTAGCCTCCCGCTGACTTTCGATCGGGGACTATGTTAATTTCTGTACTGTACCTAATGTGAAGCAGATACCCCAATCAGTCAATACAATAATTTACGACGAGAGAATCAAGCCGACCTACTTTTTAAATATATTTGGTACGTTTGTTAATTCGGTATGTAACACAATACCTCGATGATTACTTTACTGTAAAGATTACAATGCCCACCCTATGCCTTAATTTGTAGCCCTGTAATATCTAAGATTTTGGAATCAGCTTTTCCCCGTCTGCGTCACAGGTCGGATAATTAATCGGCAAGATAAGGGGAGGCTCGCGCCTGCAATTTCACCAACACGGAACGTTACTCTCGCTTTCACGCCGCGTTATTTTTTTGTTTCCATTCGACATTTTTTATATTTTATTATTTCGTATCGAGAAGTTTCAGGGGTTTGTAACTCGCGCGCAGCGAGTCGCGGAGTAAGAGTGTTGTACAGCTCGTTATAAATCATTTTTCGAAGCCAGAGAGCAACACGAACTTAATCCCCCTTGGTAACTTCTCCTTCAGCTGTACGTGCGTGCTCGTTCGATCCAAAGTCGTCGGTCCTCTTTGTCCCCGACAAGCCCGACTCCACGGAATCTCCGGACTGAGAAATAATGACCGGACAATTAACTTCACGAAGTACCCGGTATTTGGCGAACAATTGTCACGCCGTTCGGACGCGGACGCGTAGCTCTCAACCCGTAACACCCTAGGAATTTCTTCCGCCTGCGCGCTATGCGAGACGATAAATTTTCTCACCGAGGCTCGAGTCATGTGAACGAAAAGTACAGCGTTTCCGTCGTACGACACGAATTCGTCGACTTACACGATCAATTTAACAGCGCTTGAACAACCGCTCGCGTCCGAGCAAATCTACCGTCGGACAAATCTAAGCTGTAAAAAATCTGCGGTGTAAACCGCGATGTTGTGGGTTGTAAAAAAAAAACCGGTGATAACATTGACACCATTTCGCAGTTAAAAGCACTATGTCCATATGGTAAACTGGTAATCAATTCCATATAGAGTAAAAGTGGGGAATATGGCCCGGTCCATATATCATTGATTTACGTGTTAATCGAGGTGGGCCATATTCACCACTTTTACCTTAGTAAATTCCAACACTAAATTATGTGATGAACTTAAGTTATATGATAATTACTCAATTACATGATGCCACTTAATGGTGTTATTTTCTTAGACGTCAACGCGATTCTGTGACAACTGGCATCTCTAAGATGGGTGGATTTAAACACAACTTTAAGTTTCCAATATACATTTAACGGTGTCTTTAACTCCTAAATGGTTAATCTTTAGTCGAGCAATGTCTTGCCCCGTTCTAAATTTGCGATTTTTTAAATTTGAAACTCATTTTCGAAATCGATGAGCTGAAAATCGCTCAAATATTAAATTTCAAGTAATTCGTACTTAAGGGTCTTCCCGGATAATTTAAATAGCTGATCATTATAATTTGGTGTCAATAGTTGATTTTGAGAAGAAATAAATTATGTTTGTTTTTGGATATAACTTACAATGTTTGGATAGAGATTTGGATTTTTGGATAGAGCTTACAATGTAAAAAAAAATTTAGTCTGAAAAGTAACGAACGGTATTGGAAGCTTTTTTAGATAAATTGTCTCTGAAATTTGAAACACATGTGCGTTTTTAATGACATTTTTTGAAAATTTCACCCAAAAGATTTGTAATTTTCATATCTGCTGCGATTTCTCAATAGGTTCAATAAATGCGGGAAGTTGAGTAATAACGGAGCTCTGAAATGCGAGAACCTCGAGAATACTCTAGCTCGAAAAAATTAAATTTCTGGAAACAAATCGAAGTTACTGAATTGCCGAAAATAAAAAATTTCATGCCAGGACCATATCAGAGGAAGGGAAAGAAATATAAGTGTCGAAACGTCATTGTCGAGATGATGGATATGGTGGGTATGCGAAGCACACTCTATAGACGGTATTACATTCCGTAGGACGGATATGTAATATCATCCAAGATTTATTTATGCGCATGGTGTCTCATTGTCAAAGCGTAAAAATTTTTCGGGCCAGGCACACGCGGAAATATGTCCATAGGCGAGACGGGGGATATATTTATGAGAAACATCAATCACTGTCGTTCGCGATGGTTATCGATGACGCGGAGTTCGCTGGGTCACGCTGCGCTCCCATTAGGGACGGCCATTGATATCTTTTGGCACGAGGTACGGATTGCTTCGGTTCGACGTATATACCTAACCTGTCGACTGCAGAATGAGTAGCATACTGTATCGATCGGTTAACTGTAACCTCTTCCTTTCCGTTGACTTTTTCAATTTCCCATTTAATCGACACCTTAAGTTAAAGAGGCTCGGATATTGCGACTTAACTCAGAGAAACTCCACCTATATATTTTGACGAGAATCGTGCGATGTGAATTAATTTTCATCGACAGAGGTTCAACTACATTTTCGTTCTCTTCGATTATCTTTATTATGGATATTCAAGAGTTAAAAAGAAGATTGCAAAATTATTTTTCATGTTGAAATAATCGTAAGTACAAAGCTCAAATTGGTTGAATTTCTGTGTCAACAAGTTCTACGTAATCTTAGAAAAAAAAAAAAATATATATATATGTATCTTTTGCCAAACGAGTTATCGATAGCGAGGATCACTATCCAAGCACTCATTAAAATTGGTTTACGTAGTCATTCACTTCGGCCAATGTATTCCACTCGTGCTGGTTTCGTCACTTTGAATTACCCAAAATCTCGTCATATGATAGAGAAAGCCAAACCTGGCCAACCTATAACGATCGTTAATTTCCAAATTGACTCGAAAAGTCGCCGTCCTCTATGGGATCCACTTGTGGAGACCGATTTAACTATTATACTTTCGATTCCGTGCGCGCGGCTGTAAAATCGTCGTTGGCAACATATTCGGTGGGGTTCTTCCTCACGATTGTGGCAACTCTGATTTCAGCTTTGGCCCTTGAAATTATTTCGTAATACCCAATATAAGTAAATGAGATTTTATATTTTTAAATTAATTCCACATTGCCCGAAATTAATTTTATTGCAGATATTATAATACAAATTGCGGTCGCTGCGTCTCTGAGAGAAACAGGAAGGAGAGCGTTCGCGTGAAATATCGGAGGCTCGGACATTCTCCCCTTCTCCCGAGCGGTCCCTTTTACTCTGACATAATCATTGTCGAGACTCGATTAACATCTCGTTTACCGGCTCTCGTTTAACTCTCGGGTGGACACACCCGCAAAATTCGGGCGAAGGTAAGTGCACTCGAGAGCGTTTTAATTCACGACGGAAGGCGGTTGCCTCGTCGATCGATTCGCCTATCGATTTCGGTCGAATATTTCGCTACCCAACTCCATTAAAACTCTTTCTCCTTTAAATGAAGTACTTTCACGTAACGTATATTTCAGTCCCCGAACGATCATAATTCTCGATAACATCAGTGGAAATTGCTTCATTCTTCTGCCAAGCAGGACGACATAGATTGAATCGTTTTTTTTCGCTCACTTCTGAAATCCAGTTCCGTCGATGATTCTGTTGGCCCATTAAACGCCGTCATTAAATATTGAGCGGCATCGATGTACGGCTTTCGATCAGCCATTCATTCCGTCATCTGGGATCCATTAATAGAAAAGTATTCAACTTCCTTTTATAATTACACCGTTAATATTTTAGTGCAAAACGGAAAAATACTTTTGACAATAGACTTTCTAAGAACGTTTTTGTATATACATTTTTTTTACTTATTTGTACAATTTTGCTTTGTCAGTAGATCGATATGTTACACTGTAAAAATAAATTGTAAATTGAAAGTACTGGAACTTGAAATTTGCTTACATTACTTACATTAATTGAAAAGTACATACTTTTTTTTGTAACATAAAAAGACTAGATATTAAAATTACAAATCTTTTGCCTGAAATTTACTAAAATTTTCATGACAAATAAAAATTTTACTGTAAAATTGCAATGCACTGTATTTGAAATTTCAGAGTTTATGTAAAAAAGCTTCCAATACCGTTCATTACTTTTCAAACAACATTTTTTTACGGTGTACACTGTAAAAAAATTGTAAATTTAATATATAATACTGGAAGTTTTTATGCAAATACTTCCAATGTACAAAATTGTACATTGAATTTAATATACCAATGTACTTTTTCATTGAAATTAAAGTAAATTATTAAAAAATTAAGGATTTCCAATATTTTTACGACATATTAAATTTCATATACCAGTTTTTGCATAAAAACTTCCAGTCCGGTACATTAAATTTCATACGAATTTTTTTGACAGTGTACTTTGATCATTTCTTTGTTTTATCGTTTAACCGCCTTATTCTAATCACATTCTTTTCCCATTCTAATTCTATTCTTTTTCCCATTTATTTTAACAATCCAAAAGATGTTGCTCAAATACAGCTCCACGCATCAAAGGCTTAACAATTCTCCTCGAGTGCCGTGCTATGCAATTTCAAGTTAGTTCACGAAACTCGACGTAAGAAAGTGCGATGTAATAATGTAGAGATCTTCCAGAAGACTAATTGGCTCATTTCTCGGGTGTGTCTGGAAGTTTGAACGTTTCGTACAAGCGTTACTCTCCGTCGTGTGGAGATCCTCTCGGCGATCCTTTCCGTACGGGCTTTGTGCGCGATGTGCCAGTGTGCCACATACATCGCCAAATGGATGACCATTGCACGTCCGAGCGAAAGGTCGTGACAGAGAAAAATAAATGTCATGACCACGTGCAGCAAGCACAGTGTGGTCCGCGGGAGGTGAACAATCCCCATTACTTCCCCGCAATAAGTAATGGACTGAAGCAACGGGGTTCTTTTATCGAGAGGATGAAAGAGATCGTGAAATCGAGAGGATGAAAGAGATCGTGAAAGGGAGAGGATGAAAGCGATCGCGGGATGGAAAGGATGCAGTGTGTTACAATGCGGATTCGCGGCGAGAAAAAAAATGCAACAAAAAATCTGCACCTCGAGTGTAATGAAATCCCGATATGCTCACGCGTTTGCAAGTAGCGTCGTTTTTTCGCGCCATTGCGATTAACGAAGCTGCGGTGCATTTGCGAATATGATATTATCTACTGCCGCTCAGAGAATTAAATACAGAGGGTGTCGCGAAGAAGAATCGAAACACTTTTAGGTGTGTCACGGAATTCGAAGCATTCGAAACTCAAAAATCTATATTAAACGATCGAGGCCAACCGGTTGCCTCTCCTCGGTCAAAGTTAATTATCGTCGTTCGCACGATATCATTTATCCTCGCTTCCAGGACTTGCATCCGATGATTTATTACGTTCCGACGCTGCAGGAGTATCGAAGAAAAAAATTAATCAAACGACGAGTTTCGGGTCTTACGAATTTCAACAACGAGGCCCTGCATTCGAATCTTTGAATTTAATATTCTTACTTTATAAATGAAAGTTGAACTGCATTTTTGTTCGATTTTTATTTATTTATTGTTTGTACAAATGTTTGTTGCTGTTAAATCTTAAGTGCGCTAAAATTATAATTTTTGCAATAGATTATTCCGCTGAAAATTCAGCGACACGAAATTATTTACAAAATATGTAATGTATATGTATTCATTATCTCATAGAGATAAGCTGCAGAGTATCGACGATAAAGTCGTAAAAAGAGTTTCCGTGGTCGAGAATTGCATTCAAGAGCTATCTGAGAAATGAAGTGGCGGGAGATTCGGGGTACGTCCGAGTTTCGAATGCGTTTTTTCAGTTATATATATTACACACACAACCAACTATATTAAGTGTTGTCCGAGTTTACTTTCGCCGAATTCCGAGCTCGAGACAGGACAAAACTTGATCTCCATTTTTCTTTCTCATCCGAAAGCCGCCTGTACTTTCCATTGCCAAACAAGGGTTTCGCCTGCTGATAGATGATTATGCGTTAGCGACTCCCAGATGGTCATCTAGCAACAGGATATCGTGCCCGCGGTCAGTACCGATTCTCACTTGTGTTCGACAATTATGAATTCGTTTCCACTTTCCAGCTATCCGCTATATACGTAATTTCCATGTACATAGATCATAATCATAATTGTCTGCTCAACAGCGGTCACTGAACCGTAAAAAAAATCGGATAAAATATAAAAATCGGATTATAATTCCAAGCCCATACATTGAGAGAAAGATCTCATAGAAGTTACCATAAATCGGGTAACAACTGACAGAACTTTCGGGTATATACAGCGACAGCCTCGCAAACATTCGTATTAATTATTACATTCTGCAAGAAAATATGGTAATTTTCATGGCAAATATTACCCGAATATTCCGAAATTATTGCTAGAATATAAGGTTTTCTTACTAGAAAACATTGTAACGAACGTAGAGTAATCGGTGGTGTCGCGATCGCGAACCGATTGTTTTAGGTTGTATAGGTTATACCAGGATATTATGTCGATCACATTTTTTTAATGTATAACATACATAAAAAAAATTTGGTTGATAAAAGTCTCAGTTTTTGTCCACGTAATTCTCAGTTTTAAGGATGTTTGGGCCAAAACACGCTTCTGTTCGATCGCTATAAAACTTTGCTACTTTGCAGGCATAGACACACTGAATCGTTTGCTATCTTTTCAGATCTTTTGACCATGTAGTTTTTTAGTAATGCGTGTACAAAACTGAATAAGGTGCCGTGCAAACGTTTCGGAAATCGATTTCTTTAAGTTTCGAATAAAGAACCTACCACAGCGAAGAGCATACTATCAGACATATTGCGTCCAAATTACAAGAAGATTCTCGGTTTTGTTTCTGAGATAAATTCAATAAACGAAATACTCTATCTCTGTCTCGCCGCTTGCATTGTCTGCGTTTCTCACTCGCGCACTGGCTAACGCGGTCAGCGGAGCCGTTCTCCCGTTCTCCTCCCAAGATTTCGTCCCGAACAGCCTTAATCCACGAAATGCTTAAGTTCTGAGCATAGGTAAAATTTCTCATATCGCTAGTGGTGGCGCTGATGTGCAATGTCGCTTGGTCGAAATTTACCATATGACTTGGTAGTTTTTATTCGAAATCCTTATCTCAGTCCAGTTTCCCACAGGTTATAAAATTATTTTGTTTTGATACCGAATTCTGAGACTATGATTGAATTTAACTATATTTTAATGTAATTATATTTTAACATGCAGGGTACATTTTTAATCTTAGGGTGCATGATCTGAAATTGTCCAATTTATTTCCCTTGGTAGATTGGAACTCGGATACCGTTTTATCTATCCAAGTTTCGAAGGGGTCAATATCTCTACCGTTCACCCGAGTATGTCGATAGCAGGCCATTCTCGAGCGACGGGATGTGTAGCGAAATTTCCTCGGCGAACCACAAATAGTTCGCGAAGACACGCTTTACATACACCGGGTGTATCGAATACCAATTGCAATCTCAGTTTCGCCTCTCTTCCAATCTATGGCATCGGCTTCAATCACGTCTTGACCAGAGTATCGATAACATACCTATATACCGGTACATACATCTGAGACAAGCTTCCGGAGAGTGGGCGGATTTCATTTGGAAGTTCGTTCACGATTAATCATTCTTGTCCGTATCTGCGTAGAGTGAATACATAATTGGATTCAGATTTTTATCTAGGGTAAAAGTGGGGAATATGGCCCGGTTCATATATAATTGATTTACGTGTTAATCGAGGTGGGCCATATTCACCACTTTTACCCTAATGCAATATCATTTTAATTGTCATAAGCATTTCAAGTATACCCAGATGGACAAGCGCCACAAAACGAAGCAGTTGGCGCTAGATGTGTGACATGTGCCGCCGATCCTGCAAATATTGGGCCACATTAGGTCCATTTCGTGGTACTTGTCTATCTGGATATGTGTGTGTGCGTGTATGAAGATGCATCTTTATTTTTAGGTAACTAGACGAGATAGAACGCTCAGCCTCCTATCTCTGGAAGTGACGTCCAGTATGACGTCGCTTCCGGTGGAAAACTGAGATTTTTAAGCCGGAAGGGACGTCATACCAGACATACATCACATTCTGTTTGCAAATCTTAGTATTTAACCGGAAGTGACATCATAGGGGGAAACGGTACTTCCGGTTTGAAAACCTAATTTTTCGACTGGAAGTGACGTATTTCCGGTATGACGTCACTTCCAGTTGAAAACTAAGATATTAAAATCGGAACTGATCCTCTTCTCTATGACGCCACTTCCGGTAGAACAAAAGTGGAAAAAAAAGAAAATTCCGTAGCCTAGTTACTTTTTGGCGGGAATGAGTTTGACGTAAATGATACCGTGCCATTTAACTCCCGAACATCTTGTACTTCCAGACTATCTTTTGTTATCGTCCTACTTCACGTCACGGTGTCACGAGTACCAAATAATAACCGCAATCCGGCAAATTGCATAATAGTCGAAATTATGCTCGTTACGATTTGCGCAACAGTCTCGAATAATTGTCTGGCATCACCGTCGTTCTCGTCCTATCTGAGGATTAAAAAGAAATTCGTCTTGCACCGGTCATGAGTGCAACTTTCGCGTAGATCGCGGCGTCGTTCCGTCACCATATTCCATCCTGCAAAACGTATCAAATGACAATGTCACTCGATACGATAGCCAAGACCCGTACCTACCGTCCACCTGCAGCGGAGTCAACGACCCAACCGGGCAACCGTCTTTCTTCCCCTGAATTGAAGCGTGAGTACTCCTTGTCAGATCAAACGAACGCTGGCGACAAAGATTCGTCGCCTTCGGAAGCGAGCGTTGCTCTGTCCAGCGAATCCTCGAGCAATTACCAGTACGAAACTTCGAGCGAGGGTCCACCTCAAAAGATTCGAGAACTCCGCTCCACGCCAATTACCGTCGGTCCTGCTGTTCACAATCATTATCGACTCGGAAAGGCCGCAGAGGCTCTCGAATCGCACGAGAAAATTGCCCGTCAACCGGAAACCGTCGGAAATGCGACAAAAATCTTTCGTAAAATTCGTTGCGAATCATTTCCTACAGTGAAGAACAAACGTCAATGGGATTTCCAGGACGTTCCGATCAATCGTTCCGTCTCGGAATCTTCGCAGGCGTGTGCGAACAAATTCAAGAAAATCGTTGCCGAGGTGGAATCCACCGGTTGGTCTGGATCGAACGTGACTGTGTTCAGCGAGAACACTTCCAAGGATGACAGCGCGCCGTGTCCACCTGACCTGAGCGCAGAGACCATAAATCCTGCTACAGTCATCCGCGAGGCTTTTGGATTGTTCAACAAATCCAGAGGCGTCACATTTTTACCGTTGAAGGAAGACAACGAGTCATTCGTCACCGGAAAATGGGAACGAAGGGATTTCCAACCGTACTTCACAGAAAAATCAACGAGCAAAATGAAAATCATCGCCAACAACGGCAAAGTAATCGACGACTTGGTCGACATTGCCGCGAATCCGAATCCCTCGATAAAGTCAATTTATTTCCCACCGAGTCCGAAGGAATCTCGACCAGTGACCGATCTCGAGACAGTCACCAGGCAAACGAGAATCGCGAGGCTGAGTCCTCGTTACCGTTCGGAGCTTGACGCCCTGTCGCGAATCGAGGACGAGCTTGGTCCTCTCAGATGCAAATTCAGCGAGCTAGCGGCGAAAGTTCGAGCTCTCAATCTTATCGGTATTGGGTACGATTTTTGCATGGACCAGTCGATAATCGAATCACCGGGAAGATCGACGATCTCGCGCGACACATCCGGATACTTTCTTCACAGAGCCCAACCGTTTTGTCGCAACGATTCCGTCAAAGCTTTCCCAATGAGTCTCGATTCGAAGGTCTCAACCTTACCGACGGTCGACAAAGCCGTTCTTCCTGGGAATTCTAGCGCGAGAGGTTCCTGCATCTGGCACGAAGATATCGAGGCGGAATTCGCAGGATCCCTTCATCATCCACCCAACTCCGCGGTACACGTGTGCCTGTTCACGCCGCGAGCGTCATATGGGAATTCTTATCAGTCGCGAAATCGCGAGGTTCGATCCTTGCACGAAAAACCTTTCGCCTATGGATGTCCCCATGATTTTCCCTTCGGAGACGAACATTCACCGGAAAAACCCGATCGTTTTCACAACGCGATGCTTCAGCACGCCCACTCGAGGCACCGTCATTGGAACGCATGGTCGACATTGCCGAATGAAAATTTGTCCAATTTTCATCGTCATGCGGATAAATTTACGACACATCGGAGCAATAATATGCAACCTCGTACAACTACGGACCACTCGCACGAGCCAGATCGTCCCAATCCGCACGGCTCGATAAATTCGCACCAGTGCGCAGAGTCGAGGAACAAAAATATCAACCTTATCGGCTGCAAGTCATCAGCGGCTTCGACCCGGGATCGCAATACCGACCATTCTGGAGCAATCCTACAGGAACCGGTTGGTCCCACCAGTTCTCGCGTCAGTCGAGAGCACTCGATGACCAATCGAACATCGCACGGTAGATTGTCAATAAATCGGTTGTCTTCCGGCTTCGACCCGGCTTCGACCCGGGATCGCAATTCCGATCATTGTGAGGCAATCCCACAGGAACCGGTTGGTCGTACCAGCTCTCGCGTCAGTCGAGAGCACTCGATGACCAATCGAACATCGGACGGTAGATTGTCAATAAATCGAGTGTCTTCCGGTAGAAGATCGACGTCTTCCGTCAAGCATACTCAGGATACTCGACAGGGCGACCGTCGAAGGTCTAGCGTGGAACAACTAACCGTGGAACGTAATTCGAAACGTCTAACAGCCGAACAATCTAAGCGAACAAATTCTCGATCGAGCGACCTGCACAAATGTAGACACAGTCGGGCCCACCGAAAAGAAGAGAAGCATCCGAGCAGAGAAAGCTTCGTTTCCACGAAAAGCGCTCTTCGCAAAGATCCTCGCGTCGCTCCGCCAAACGATATCGTCCTCGCGACTTCCAAAAGCAAGTTCGACCCTTCCCCGACCAACTCGAGCGCCCGCGACATGGAAGCGAACACATCGATCATAAGTTATTCGCGAGAGTCGAATTCCAGTCGCATGAGACTCGTAGTTTGCGAATCCGCCTCGCTGGATTCATCGCGGGAGCAGCAACAGATTGAATTCACGAGTGCCTACAACGAACGCACGGTCGTCAGGTTGGATTCTGTGTCTGATCTCGAAGTCGGCGATTCCCCCGGGCTCGAACTTTGTCCGTTTGGCGAACTTACGGCTAATCCGGGCGAACAAGAGAGTCCATCGTACCGTTTCGGATTCAGCGAGGTTGCTCGGTCCTCCGATGGAGCGGATCAAAAGGATGCGAAACTTCCGGCTAGCGACGAGAAAATAACGATCGTACCGGTGATGTACACATCCGGAATTCCTGAAGCGGCGGCCATTCGGGAATTCGAATCGGTGACTCCCCGACCTGGGAAACCGGAGAGGACGAGGTATGAGGGACATCCGGTTGTGGTGGGAAAAAGGCACAGCGGCGATCGAAGATTCTCGACCGGTCGGAGCGATGTCTATACCGATGGCGGCGAAGCTTCGGGGAACTTCACGACGCGATTGGCTCGCGTCGCCAGAGTCGGCCGTGAAAGATCTTGCCTCGGCGAGTGGAGAACAACCGGCGGCAAGCTGTCCATCACCTACAGTCGTAGCAACACTTCGATACGTGCTACCTCCATCTTCTCGGTCATAAATAACGAGGGGACAGTCAGAATGGATGAAACCGTTTCGAGATTAACGGTGTCCAATAGTCCGAGGATTCACGGTACCAGAGACCACTCACCTACTGCTTCGATGGCAGCGAGAGGCAACGCCTTGACGTATCGCGCTAGGAGAAGCCATTCGCCGGACGCTTCGACGAGAAGAACTTCGCCGGACGCTTCGACGAGAAGAACTTCGCCGGACGCTTCGACGAGAAGAACTTCGCCGGAAGCTTCGACGAGAAGAACTTCGAACGATGGTCCTCGCGGTATAGGAACGTTGCCCGATGATTTTCTCGACGACGTGTGAACTGTGTGAGCGTAGATACGAAACGCATGGAAAGAGAACGAACATTGTGAGATCCATCGTACGCTCGAAGCAAACGAATAAGGACTACGGTACTCGGTGATTCCTTCAACATTCGGCGGTAGGAAGAATCTGCCTGTGTCGCAAGTTAGACCAAAGAAAAAGGTATGAGATGCAATACCGATATTGGGTCTTTTCTGCACACGGATTTTAAAGATGCTGTGGGATTGCGCTGCTACGAATTACCCGACGTTTCGTTGTTTACAACGGTAACGAGTTACGACCCTAAGTGTAATTCTGCCTCATCGTCAATCCTTGACAATTCATCGGCGGTCCTTCAATAGCATGCAAGTTTTATAGCATGGGGTCAGATGTGCGATGGTGAGGAATAAAAAAAATGCTGCACGGAGGAGAATTTATAATTGGCTAATTCTATCGTATAAGCGGAGAACTATTGGAAACCTTTCTTGTAATTGTTAAGGTGTTTTTTCAGATCTGGGGAAAAGCGTCGTAACACGAAGCAGTATCCTATATCTGAGATTAGACCCTTTTCTTGTTGGATAGCTTACGCGAGTTCCGAAATTTGACCGAAATATGTGAGTGGTATTATTTTTATTTTCTAACGCGACAAACTTGCACCGTGGATAGCGAAGGGGATTTAAAAGTTTTCTGCAGTACTAAATATTCCGGAGGAGACTAAGCTGCGTCGTTGTCGCAAGAGTCTTAAAGAAGTTATCGCATCCCCTTAATCCAGTCCGTCCAGACAGACTAACTTAATCCCCGGCCACAGGTCGGCTGCAGCGCTAGTGCACGACAAAATATTCAAATCCTATAGCCTCGCGGATACTGCCGGGGTTCCTCGCAGCGGTGTCGCTGCCTTGATTATTTCATCGCTGACTTTTTTACGCATGTCATTTTCGGTATTTATTTTCCCGTTAAGTATGTCACCAAGAAATTCGATGGAATTTCTTCACATTCATGAAATTCCTGTCTTCCCAAAAATATATTTGAAAAAAAATCGTTTTAACACTGTACCAAAATGTCTGAAGGTTTTAATTTTATGGAAGATTTCTCTTTTACATTTGACATCGTCTTAAACTACGTTAAAAATCTCAACGGAACACAGGCAAATTGACAAAGTGGGAAGACATGGAGCGGCAGCCACATGTGCGTGATAAACGTCAAGACAATTTGCGTCTCGTCCCAACGTCGCTCTTTATTAAACAGCGTCGCTTAAGGAATGACCGTTTGTATTTTTGGAACGGAATCTCGACGATACTTCGTCTTCTCCGGTTCGCGTTTCTTTGGGGAAAATAAAGCATTTTTGGCAGCATTCAACGTGCACGTATGAGACGGCGTTATTGTCGTCACTGACCGCATTTGTCAAAGTTCCTCGGTTATGAAACACACTGTTGTTGTTACATTTATAATATAAATCGTTGTATATTTTGGGGTGCTTGATGTATTTCTCATTCACGTTACAACGAACCTGGACAGAACCCGCCGGTCTTTATATTCGCGGAAACAAAGTTGATGCTTCTCAATGACAAATTAAATATCTTCTCAAATTCCGATCAGAATTTTAATGAGGCTATAACGAGTCTGAGTTAATAAATAACAATTAATAAAGCACATAACGTATTCTATTCCCATTCAGCCACAAAAGAAAATCCTAAACCATTTTGTTTTAAGAGTTTATCTGTTCCCAAAAAATACCTCAAGTTTCTATTCGTAAAAAAATGCTCTATCTTGCTGCATTTATCAGAATCACATATTCTGATTTTTAAATATTAAAAATTACAAATATTATGAAATGCCGCACGAACAAGAACCCATAATAATTTCGCTCACGATTTTTCTTGATTACCGGCGCCGTCACTACACTTCCGAAACGAAGAAGCTAAAGAGACAAAGGGCTTAAAAAATGAGAGCCCGGAGAAACATCGAAGTGGAAGGATCTTTCGAGTCTCAGACGGGAGCTTTTAAAAGCGAGTCGGGGACAGCGGGAATGAGCAGTTTTAATGTTTTAATAGTTTATCTGTTCCCAAAAAACACCTCAAGTTTTTAACCGCAAAAAAATGCTCTATCTTGCTGCATTTATCAGAATCACATATTCTGATTTTTTTTAATATTTATAATTACAAAAATTATGAAATGCCGCACGAACAAGACCCCCTAATAATTTCCCTCACGATTTTTCTTGATTACCGGCGCCGTCACTACACTTCCGGAACGAAGAAGCTAAAGAGACAAAGGGCTTAAAAAATGAGAGCCCGGAGAAACATCGAAGTGGAAGGATCTTTCGAGTCTCAGACGGGAGCTTTTAAAAGCGAGTCGGGGACAGCGGGAATGAGTAGGTGTGGAGGGTAGCTTTTCGATGTACGATTTTCATTCCACTGTGGCGGTGGAAAAAAAACGGGAGCTTCGAACGCGAGCTGCAGTTGAAATGACAGAGGGAGAGTGGAAGGACTTGCGCGTCCGTGGCCACCACCGAGCAGCAGCAGGCCCAGAGTCCCGGTGGCACTCGGCTTGCAGAATAAATCGATAGTCAGAGGAAACGTGGTGCTCGTAACCACCGCAGCTACGTGCGGAGATCCTCTTCTCCGACGGGTCTCCAGCCTCGTAAATTTTCTCGTTCCCCAGTCGTTGCTCACGTCGACCGGAAAACACGAGCGGGGTGGGGGCGAGATGCACACGTCAGGGGTATCGAAACTTCCGGTACGAGGTCAGATCGCTGTTTCAACTGTGAACTTTGCGAGATCGGCGTTGCGATCGATATCGCATCGAACATAACCGAACCAATACCGCAGTTCTCTCGAGGAGCGGAGAAACACCTCGGTCGGTATTAAAAACTGTAATGAACTTTTTTTCAGCGATGCCGCGTGCAGTCGCCCGAATGGACATTCGCAGAGGATATAGAATTGGTATGCGCATCCCAGGCGAATTTGCTTTCAAGCGGACGCAGTCAGCGTCCTGAAAAAAAAAATCAATTAGAGTTTTTGATACCGACTGAGGGTGGGAAAAAAATAAAATAAAAAACGCGTTAAAAAAAAAGTTGCCTCACGTGACTCATCGACTACGAGGAGCTAAGAGGCTTACATTTCGCCCACATTTTTCAACCATCCTGCCGAAACTTTCGAGGGTTATAAAACACTTTTGGAAACGTAAAGTTTTGCATGTTTGGATGAAACGTCCCTGTGTCACAGGAAATTTTCGGGCTCTTAAACTTTCTTCCGAGCTTTGTCGGCTCTTTTGGTTTTCCCCCTCAAAGGTTTTCCCTCGAGGCGCGCGCTGACCCGGGGCAAATTGAAGCGCGAAAGGAATTTGGTCACTCACCGGAGAAGCGGAGGGCATGCAAGGTGCTGTAGGGTGAGTACCTACTGCCGGTGATGCAACCTCCAAGTTTCACAAAGATGACATCAAGGTGCGCAAGTACTGTGTGTAATATCACTGGTGCGAATATAGCACGGGCTTGCCGAGGATGCTCCGGTTGACTGGACGAATCGTCGGCGTCAGAGAGCGCGGTAATGACGTACTTTGCTGGTCCACATACACCAGTCCACAAAAACGCAGTTCCCGCCTCCCCCGGATAGAGCTTTTGAAAGGTATTCAATGGCGATAGTGTTATACATCGGTTTCCAGCCTCATCTCGCCATTCGCGTAACGGCAAAATGCCCCATTGTGCAATAGGGGTGAGCGGGCAAAACCGCACCGACAATCGCGATGCATTGATGGGGCAAAGTGGGATGTCCCAAAATGATTGGAAAATTGCGTTTTTAAGGACGTATTCAAAAAAAGCAATTTTTCAAACAATTTCGGACATTCCATTTTCTCCCGTCGATGCATCCCGATCGTCGGTCCCATTTTGCCCCACTGACCGTCTTGCCCCGCTCTCCCCTCCAAAAAACGAAGAACAGAGGATGTTGAAATTTATCAACCTTCGATTCGCACAAAAGATGAACGATCGACCGACGAGAATGATTGGCGTTTCTCGATTAAAATTTTATCGGAGCGTTCGGAGTTCAGCTTTTGCCATTTCGGAGGATCCATTAAGCGGACTTTTTCGAAAAATGATCAAGAATTTTTATTATTTTTTATTCCGACTTATTTTTTTTTATCTATCCTTGAGCGAAGATAGTTGGATTTATCGAAGCGCTACTTGTACGTGATTTAAAAGAGTTCTCGCGGTCGGTTACTTTATTATCTACCGGTAACTTTGAAGCTCGAGAGCTCCGGGTGATAACGTAATTACAGACATGGTTAATAAAGACGGATAATTATAGAAACCGAAAACGGAGGAAGAGTAGCGAGAAGAACAAGAGGGAAGCCCTTGAAGCGCCGAGGTAATTGACGAGGGCGAAAACGACGAGCGAGACTATATATATATATATATACATCCGTTCTCTCGCTCTCGCGAGTACCACCGACGGCCACAGAAATTGCTTGATAAATCCAGGAACTCTGTGGGAGAAGTGGATGTCTTCGCTGCACCGCAGACTCGTGCACGCCATATCCTGCTGTTATCGACTGGTTCCTTCTCGACTCTCGAGTCTTGAATTATTTCCCATCGCGCAGGGCTTTCTATGTTTGTTTATACGACCTCTTCGAGGAGGATTCGAAAAAACAATCGACGATGGCTTTTATCACCGGGAAGAAACAATTTGTTTCTACCAACTATAACTGTTTTGACCGAGTAAAGTTTATACAAGAATGTAGCAACCTGCGCATTCCGGGCGAAAAGTGGAAATCGGTGAGAATTTCATCCGCGGACCATTTATTGGCAGATTATCGAAAGAAAGAGAATAAATTACTTCCGGTTTGCCCGAGCGCGTCTTCAGAGGGGAGAACTTTAAAGGCCGTCAGATTAATAATCCATGATCAAGGAATTGGAACGATCTCTCGTCGACGTGACATATCCGACGAGTTATCTGGGTCGAATTGGGGTGTATGAGTCAGGGTTAAACGGTTTTTGGAACTGAAGCACGTGGCGAGGAATTCGGGTGATATGATCGTGCGGCACGTGCGACACGTGGGGGTTTCTCTTCTTATATCTCGTGCGGTATATACCGACGATTCCAACTTTGGTGTGTCCCGTCGGGGCGAAGTTTTATTCCTTGGCTGCAGTTTGCGCTCACCTTAGGCAGCGGCCGGTGTAGGGCGGCGATGCACGTCGCTCTGCAAGCCGCGTCAATTTATTTCTCCGGGTATTTTTATGACACTGATGTACTCGCGGTGTAAATAAATATACGGGAGGTGAGATGCCGTTTTGAACGCGACAAGTGTGGGCAAATGCCTGCCAGAAAGACGGATCGGTTTCCCCGAATGAATCAGTTCGGACGAAAGAAAACGTCGGTACATGCGCGGAGTGCAAAGTGCACAATGTACACGTGTATCTGCTTGCGTGCAGTTGAATCTTTCGATATCGAGAAAAACATACGGTGGTTGGGTCGGGGTGTTAACGGAAATCCGTAAGTTTTTATCGCGAGGAAATCTCATACTTCATCCCGAGACGGTCGATCGTAACACCAGATTCTCCCGCATCTGGAACAGCATCAATTGCCATGAGAGAGGTTGAGGTCTCTGGCGATTCGCTATCGCCACTGCTGTGGATATCGGTAGCTACAGGTATTGGTGCATTAGTGTAGGAACGTTCGATCGGTGCGATTCGCGTCACGCGAATGCCCTGCATATTTCGAAATACACATGAGCTGTATCTTTATCTATCCTACGTTGCGTTTTGGTAGCCGAGTACCGCGCGGAGAGCGAGACTATAAATATGGTTCGGCCTTAAAATGAACTTTTCTGGACGAGCTCCAGAGCTCGAGATAAACTCTGATTAACGTCGCTCCAGTTTCAAGATCTACCGATTACTCTCCCTTTCTCTTCCTCTCCATCACTTATGTTCCTCTCTTACCTGCGGATGCGAGCCCAAGTTTTTGCTTTCTTTGCAGCAGATGTGGGGGGTTTTTACAAGGGGGCCTTCTTTTATCTTCTAACGAGGAAGTGTTGGGTCAGGAAACTGGCAGATCGCAACTTACGCAAGATAGGCCAAGAAACGAGGCTTTCCCTCGGAGATAAACAGCCTCTACGAGTGAAGTGTTAAAACTCGATGCCTTTCGGCTGGGATAAATCGCTCGTTCGCCTGTTGACGTTCGATAAATGTTTTGCAAATCCACGGTCCATGTATCGGCGCCATAAACTCGGCTGAGCTTCGAACGTCGAGGTTCGACAGTCGACTACCGCCGTACGTACCAGCACAGTATGTAGAAGAGATTCCACGCTGGTGTACGCAGTACGGAGCCGGACGTCATATGTACGCGAACCGCGGAAACCGCTGGCAAAGTTCCATAAAGCCAGTTTGAGTATCAACACTAACCGCACTGAACGTATTGAGTACGTGGACTGCACTCACACGTGGGGTGAATAATCCGAGGAAAAATTACCATCTCGCACGAATATCGGCTGTTAAAAGTAAAAAAGAGCCTACGGTATCACACTGAGAAAAACTTAATTAGTAAATAGTTCCCAGGGGGGACGTCTACATTTTACAGTTACGACAATGACCAAAAATAATAGTTGTAACTATCATTATAGTTTAATCAATTAAGTATATACTATCACAAAATATCTATATAGACGTCCCCCCTGGGAACTATTCGTTATAGTAGGAAATACGATCCTTTTTCTCAGTGCATGCAATGATAGTCTATTCGAAATATATGACCGGGACGCTTAGCGGTGTAAATTTGCGGAAAAGCTGCAGCGAAAATTCTCTCCGTGAGAAATTATTTATTGATTTATTTATTTATTTATTTATTTATTTATTTATTAAGTATTTACGGGCATACGCCCTTTTACAAAAAATGATACATATCAGCGTGAACATCAGCGATGCCGGGTACAGTGAATTATAGAAGTAACGGTGTATTAATTAAAAAATATCCGTCCTTTGCTGTAGAGAAGATAATTGAAGTCTGACAAAGACCCATGAAGCTCGCTTTTTCCGGAAAAAGAAGAAAACAAATCTGAAACTTCTTTCATTCGTAGAATACGTAAAAAGGGTTTGAATTCGGAGCTAAAGCTGTATCGCGTATTTCAATAGTAATTCTCATTGCGTTGCTGAAGGATTGTTTAGCATTCTTTTTGTACCTCTGAGGGAAAAAAAGTATGTCATTCGAAGCTGCGTTGCTTTGCTGTGAAGGGTTGAAAATTGAAAGTTCCGCCGGAGGAAAATCCACTCGCAAAAGAGTGGGCGACTGGTACTGGAGTGTAAATGGAAGCCCCGCAGCCACTGCAGAGGCTCAATATCGTGTGTGTCCTCGTGGGTGGTTCTCAACGCTTGGACACGAGAAAACTTTTAACACAAATTTTACCGATGTCCGAGCTCGCAAGTTGGCCCACGGTTCGACAAATGTGCCTTTGGTGAGTGAGTAACTTTCCGGGCTGTTGGTACAGGGATGTTGAATCACCTGTTGACAAATTACAAAAACCCGAGACTTTTAATTAAAGTTTGAAGATAAACTGAATTTCTTCACCGCCCCGTGAATTTTCTGCTTGCTTAGCCGCGGAGTGATGGTCGGCCGCCGGACAGAATACTAAATTATTTGCGCATTTTTTTAATTAAATTTTTAAGACCTTCAGATTTTTTCTTCATGGCTTTATGTAGTAGTAACCGTAAAAAATGCTGACGACAGGTTCGAAGTTTGAGTTACTATTGCGTTACGTCCTAACCTCTTTAGAGACATACTCGACGTCGACTGCCACTTGCTGCTGTTGCGGTACGATTAGGAGGGAATCCTCGAATTTCTCCGATTTCCGGAGAATTTCATCGACCTTTGCACGAGCCTGTTCTTTAACTCCCAACTCCACGCTAGGACACAAGACGGGCGCTATTCGTTTCACTGAGGTCCGGCGATTTTGTTGTTTTCGTTGTCTTTAGTGTTTGTGGCAACGGCTTGACGTTGACGTCTTAACAGAATTTGGCACTTTACTTCTGTGGGTTGTGGAGTATGTTTGATAAAGAACATGGAAAAAGTGGCTCATATAGCCACTTTTTTCTGTATAGGCTTTTTGTAGCCTATGCAGATATATCTGAAGGTGGCCGGAGTCGGTTGAACTCGCTCAAAGTGTAATAACCTCAAACAATTTTATAGTTTTATAGTTCGAACTCGATTGCTGTAGTGTAACCTCATATTCGCAAAGTGATATGTCTCAACGATATAATTTTTTAATGTCGTGCTTCTTCGATAAAACTTTTTAGATGGTGTATCTCTTGAATCTCAAAAATATAAATTTATACGGAAATCTTCAAGATAAAATTAAATAACAATTAAATTTTGTTCCTTTAAACTCCCGACTGTAAAAATAATAACATATTCCGCTATAAAAAGAATAAAATAATAGCCGTTTGTTTATCACTTTAATAAGATTCGGTAAACATCGCTCGACTGTTATTGAAATGGTAAACAAACGGTTATCATTTTATTCTTTTTGTATGTGAAATCTGGCACAAGTTTTGCCTAAGGCTTTGCTATTTACACGCCAAGCGTTGCAACAAAAGAGGATACGGAACAACGTCGAAAGGTTGTACGAGCGCTGTCGTCGCATCGGACAAATTCGGACCGACGTGTCACAAAGAGAATCTCGGACAGTCGTCGAGTCTACGTCCCTGCGGATCTGCGAAATTCAGGTAGATTGGAGCAGACAGTAAAAAGTTTTCGTGGATTCATGACTGTAGAAGTGCCAACACTGGACGAGTATTCGAACAGTCGACGCATTCGACCGTATCGTACCTCGGACGGACGGAGAGGACGCATGGACAAGTACACAGACGTGAACTACTCGTACTTTGGTACAGCTCTAGAGTCTATCAGAAGCAGCGCGAACGCATAACGAATCGCTCTTCACGCTCTAGAACCACCGACGTCATCAAGTTATTTTACAACGTTCTGCTTATCTAGTCGAGATGCGAAACTATAGTAATCCCGTTCGACCGAACACACGTTGAAAAGGCATTTGGCCATTGAATGCGCATACATGCGAGTAGAACGAATTAGTCGACTTGATTGATCAAGTTGGTCTGCACAGTTTTATCGCATTCGTTGCCAAAGATCACAGCTCGTAGGTGCGAAAATGACTACAGGCCGGGAATAAACATACGCATTTCATGCACGTATATATGAAAACAAGTAAGTTTCGGCTCCTCGACCGGAAACTCGGGAGATATGAATCAGAGGTCCCGCATGCGAGGGGATTAATGCATTTTGCGACGCAATATGACTTCCGAAACTGAGATGTTCTATAATTGTTCGGAATTCGTGTTTCGTCCAACTGCCAAGTTAATGCGTCGTTGATAACGGGAAATGTGAACCGAGAAAAACCAAAATGACTCGTGATGATGATATTCAAGGTACCGTTGAAATTTATTAAGCGCCAGGGAGACTTGGATTAATTGACGCAGTATTTTATATCACTTGACTAAATACCTTGACCGGATTCACCGTGTGTTCCTTAAGTGGAAGCTGGACCCGCTTTTAACGCCTTACTCATCATTCTTACCAACGGAATTATGCGATTTATTAGCTTCAATTTAGAATGATTAATATCTTACGCGTATGCTTCACGCCGTTATTGCAGTATTGCAATAATGTAAAATGTTAATCATATACGTAGTATATTAATTATGTAAAGTCGATTCGAAGAAATCGCCTCGTTCCGTCGGTAAAACAGGAAGGTCCAGCAGCCCCTGAATTCACATGTTTCTGTCACGGGCTGCATTGGAGATGCATTGCAGATGGTAATTAAAAATATTCTCTGAAACGTCACTTCCGGTTTGAACATTTCAGTTTTTGGCCGGAAGTGAGGTCATATCGAAAATACGTCACCTCCCGCTTACAAATCTTTTTTTTCGACCGGAAGTGACGTATTTCCGGGATGACGTCGTTCCCGATCGAAAACTGAGATTTTTAATCGAGAAGTGACGTGTGACTGATCGAAGACCGACGTTCTGAAACCTGAAGTGACTTTTCCCCATACACCGATAAGAAGGTTTGGTAATATCAACTAAGCGGCGGTTGCGGGTGGCGAAGGAAATGTTTTTTACAATCAATAACAGAACAGTCAATTCAAGCAAATATTCGGTCACACGACTAAATATTCGTTCAATCAACTAAATATTTCTTGAAATCGATCCAAATATTCCCTTCGCCACCCGCAACCGCAGCTTAGTTGATATTACCAAACCTTTTTATCGATGTATGACGTGACTTTCGTTCGAAAACTAAGATTTTGAAACCTGAAATGACATTTTCCCGTATGATGTGACTTTCGTTCGAAAACTAAGATTTTGAAACGGGAAGTGTTGTTTTCCCGTATAACATCATACATTTTCCATCGTTTCGAATTTTCAATTTATTTTTACTTTGCGATACCGCGACTCTATCGCTCAAGCTTATTGTTAGGGGGGTCCACGTCAGTAAATATCGAAGTCAGCTCGTGTAACGGACTGACTTCCAGTGCGTAGCCGTCTAGTAGTTGGACGGTGTATATAGCCGCCCCGCTCAGACTCTGAAATATAACAAGCCCCGCCGTCAACTGCCGCATGCAGCGCGGCTACACACTACTGGGGATCGTGTGTCGTATTATCATCGGGTTTATCAGAATAACTTCACACACTGGACCTACCCTGGTAATCTAACTCTGCCCGGAATCCTGTTGACGGGCCATTCAAAACAGCCAAGTTTCCTTGACATTTGCTTCCGGCTAGAGTCTACATATCGTTGATCTGACGGTGATGAGCATTTCATTTTAAGTGGGTTAAAAGTCCGCGATACAATATCCATTGTCGAAAGCCGTACAAAAATGGTCACCTTTATTCTCAATACAAACATACTGCCAATTGTTAAGCAGGAGAAAGTTAAAAGCGGTTAACTTTACGGTTGTGTTATTGAAATGGAGATCCAAAAATAGAGATAAAAAACTTGTTTAAACTACACAAGGTGTAACTAATGATTAATAATTTACCGAAAAAAACTTACATAATAAATTCATAATAGTTTTATTAATATGAGAATTAAAGAGAGATGTCGCGTGGACTTTGCGAGGCAAAGTGGGTTATAGCGACAGCACCGACTATACTTTAATATATACGCGAGGCGAAATAAAGTGGAAATGATTTCAGGCACCGAGCTTCGCGGTTTCAGCTCTGTTCTATTCTCTTCCGCACGGGCGATTCGCCGCGTCCCGTCGAAGCCACGCGGTGCACTTTGCGTTCGGCTTATCGTAGGATATGCGCGCTCACTCGCGGTTCGACGATAAGCCGTTTGTCGTAAAGCGCGCTCTCACCCGTGGTCGGCTTTGCCGAAGCTCCACGTCGTATATGGTTTTCAACGATTTTTATTTCGCTTTACTTTTTCTACCCGACCTCGTTACCGTTCCGCGAAATTATCAGTGAAAATTGACGTTCCGAAATAGTTTTTCAAAGCCGCAATCGTCATTCGCTGGGAATCGTTATAAGTTCATTTTAAAACAACCGAAACACACTTGTGAAAAGATAATTGACGATGTT
The DNA here is from genome assembly GCA_917499995.1 of Ichneumon xanthorius. Taxonomy (NCBI): domain Eukaryota; kingdom Metazoa; phylum Arthropoda; class Insecta; order Hymenoptera; family Ichneumonidae; genus Ichneumon; species Ichneumon xanthorius. The sequence continues at coordinate 7,785,906 of OU824205.1, read as the reverse complement.
ACCGAAAGTCTTGCCAGTAACGGTGGAAACTTAACTTCGACAAACGTTACAGTAGAACCTCGCTTGTCCGACCTTCGATCTACCGAGCCTCCGCGTTATCCGCGCCACCCAACTCACCCGAACCCTCAGCGTTAACCGAACTGTAGCTTCAGATAATACGGAAAACCCTGATAAAACGGATAAAGCAGCAATGCCCGCGCGGAGTAATCCTGTTAGCCGTGTTATCCGAGATTTCACTTGTCCGACGTACGCTCTCCCCACATTCCCTCGGATAAACGGGCTTCCACTGACGTCCCGGAAGATATCTGCACGACATCAAATTCCATAGTTGGCAAGTGTCTGTCAATGGGCAGCTTTAGGAAGAAAAGAAAATTACTCACTCCTAGAATTTTATTCTGCGAGTGAACTCCCCAGAGCGAAGTTTGTGCGATGCAAAACACAGTTGTACACTTGATGAAACTCACACTGTAAAAAATGTTATAAAATGTACGACACGTTTAATATACAAAGTTATATGAAATATACAATCTCGGTATATGAAATTAGAATTCATATACATTGTGTTTGAATTTTTATATTTTAGTCTTAAATGCAATACCTGTGTATTAGAATTACCGGTGATGGCATTGAAAATTAAGACATCCGTATATGAAAATGATGTACTTATTACAAATATTATACAAATAATGTTGTTTTTAATATCACAATCGGTAACACAATATTCTTACACACGTGTCAATGAAATTTCATATGCTGTATATGCATAAAACTTCATGTACATTTATGAATTTTCAAACAGACATTTTTTACAGTGTAGCCTCGTGCAGGTATCTTCAGGGTCATTTCTACTGTTCTTATTACGTGAGCGCAATTTATTGTAACCGCGGTACAGGCAATTTCAGCTGTTCCCTTTTCAGACTGATTCAGACAGATCGATATGGATGGAAAAGTGTCTCAGAAGTTTTTAATTTCTGCTGACATAGCTACTTCAGCGTGGGCGGCCGTCGAGCCGATCCTCCGACTCATTACGCAAAGCTACTCGTCCCAGAGGGAGTAAGAAGTTTGGGCGTGCATTTGGTTGAATCCAAAGAAAAGTTGAAAAATGAATGACGCACGATCCAGCTAACTTTCGGCGCAGCAGCTACAGAGCTTCGTGGTGCAAAGGGAATCGCACGGCACGTGGAGGAACGAAAAGCGTTATTATTATTATCCATGAATTTCGTGGGAATCTCAAGAATATTCAAGAGGCAGAGACAGACCCTTGTAGTCGGCTAATCGATCACATTGCAGGAGCGGGCGAGACCGAAGCTCCGACCGCGCTCGATCATCGACTCGCGCGAAGTTCCGGACCTACCTCAATCCGCCGGGCACTCCCGCTCTAACTCGGCCGAGCTTTTGACTTCGAGTGTACTCATCGTCGTCCGGTCTCTGCATATCGTCGTTACGCATGTATATCTGTATCTGGCGAAGCATAACCAGTCCGAAAAGCCGGTGTGTACCTACGTACGCTCGCGTGTACAGGGCCGTATTACCGCGTCAACGAACCTCATAGATCGCGATCATAGATCAATCGATAGCACAGAATATTTTTCGACACTATGTATTATAAATTCATGAAATTGAACATATTCAAATACAAAACAAATCATTATTATTATAATTATTATTATATAGACAAACTTTGGGTCAATCCAATGTATATCTTAGAAAAGTGCATCAAAGATCAAGGGTTCTGTTTTATATTTAAAAAAAAATACATTATGTACGTATGGGGGTCAACGAACCTCATAGATCCCGATCGTGCACCCAGCAAAATAATTTATTTGACGGCCACCGTTTATTTTACTTAAACCAAATAAACAGTGGCCGTCAAATAATTTTTTTTTCTGGCTGTAGTTCATTCGAAATAACACAGTACATGTTTCGAAACTATGCTAATTTAATGAAATTTAACAAATTCAAATACAACACAAAATATTACTTTATAGACAAACTTTGGGTTAATCTAATGTATATGTTAAAAAAGTGCATCAAAGGTCAAGGGTTTTGATTCATATAAAAAAAACTACATCATGTACATGTGGGAGTACTATCAAGTCTGTCGACAGCAATCGTATGCGGTGATGTGTGCATGCATGTATGTGAAAATCTAGAGAGGACTCCCGAGGGAAATTTCTGGCTTGTTCAGCTTCGCCGGAAGCGGCGGTGTACAACGTTTCTGGATAGACAGATATACATAAGCGGAGGCTGGAAACGGCAAAGTAAGAGAACCGTGAATTTCCGCGGTTCGCATGTGCCGAGACTTGAGGTCACGTTCTCGAGCGCTACAGTCTCTTTCTCCCAGTTATCCGTGACACATGAACCGTTGTAACTCGTTCACAATATAGCCAGTGGCATGCTCGCGCTATTCTCGCGAGGTACAAGCTGCGCGCGAAACGCGTCTCGGATGTGAAAAATCTTCAAATGAAACCTTCGATAAATTTGACGCGAACGGATAAATGCGGACTTGGGATTACCGGGTGAGCCGCTTCTTCCCAGTTTCTTCGGAATTTTCTCGTCTGTCTCGACGAAACTCACAGTGGCTCGGACTTGTCTCATTTTACGTCGACGGTACTGGGATTCTCCGTCGTTCTGTACATTTATCTTATTTTCTTTTCCGGGACGAGACCCGAATGATAAATTGTCGATAAAATTCAAATTTCCGCCACTATATTCCTGTGACGAAAAGTCTGAACTGAATTTTACGAAGTATTATTCACAAAAATCTGAATTTTACGAACACCGAGAAAAAATTACATAGTAAAAGCAACAAGACTGATTTTTTACCACAAAAAATAGTTCCCAGGCGGAACGTTTACATTTTATAGTTATAACAATGACAAAACATCATAATTGCAACCATAATTATAGTTTAATCAATTAAATATATACTATCAGAAAGTATCTACATAGACGTTCCCCCTGGAAACTATTTGCTATAGTAGGAAATACCATCCTTTTTCTCACTGAGGTGAAGCATTATTCACAAAAATCACCCAAAATTGTACTTCTTGGGTTATTGGCACAAACTAAGCCATTTTTTTAAGAAACCCAATAACAACAACAACAACAACAACAACAACAACAACAATAATAATTAATAGTAATAATATCGTTACTTATAAATCATACCGTCAGTTTACAAGTAAAACTAAGAACAGTAAAACAATGAAAAAATTACGTCAGGGACGGTGAAAACCATAATTTACCATTATTTCCGAGACGAGTTTCGAGTCTAAAACCGAATGGACTGTGAATAAAAAAAATGTCGTAAATCGTGAAAATAAATCTGTTTCATACAAGAAGCTTGGTATAAAAAAAAAACAAAAAAAAAATTGAAATTCGCCATTCCGATACTCGCACCGTCATCGACTCGTTCGATCTGGCGAATATAAATTGCGACTGTAACGAGCATGCATAAAATTTGCGCGTCGTTCATCGCGAGTTTCCGGCCGGGTCCGACGAATCTCGCTGCCGTCGGTGGCAGCTCCACCACCACCAACTGCGATATCTCGAGCAGTCGCGGAGCCGCCGTCAACCTCGCGACCGTCTCTACCACCACCAGCGGTGCCACTGTCGCCGCCATCTCCGACCGCTATGCCGCTGCTGCTGCTAGCACCGCCGTCGTCGCCGCCGTCGGGCTCGCGCGGTAAAGCACGCCGGCTCCGTTCATTCAGTACACGGTCCAACCTGAAATCGGTGCTGGTACTTGCGGCTTAGCAGGGGGTCGCGCCGGGAAGTGCGCGTCCGTGTGAGCGTTCCCTCAGCCGAACCGCGACCGAGTAACTCTAAACACGCCAATTAAATAATTGCATTAAACCGTCGCGCGAACGCTCACCGCGAGCTCTACGACCTCAGTGATGAAAAAATTGACAAATTACAAAGATAAATTGAAGAGACGATAACAAACGTGTGCAACTGGTTGCGACGAATGAAAGTAAAAAGAAAAAATATCACATACGTGCATACGCATGCATGACATGGATGAGTGTGCCAAAGTGATTGAAAAATTAAAATAAAGGTGCGGTATCGATTAGCATCCGTAATGAGATGTATATCATTATTTCACGCTGCAAAGATCGCCGATCGATCGTACATCACGTTTGATTATGTTGTTTTATATATGATTATTGTTTTTTTTTCTCTGTCAAATTTTTACGCTGACTTTTTTTTTTGTTGTTTTGCTTGACGATGAATTTCATTGCGAAGTCGTTTACGAGCGTTTCGCGAACGGACTCAACACAGAGTCGAAGGAATGTTCGATTGTCGCGAGTGTTTAATCGTTGAGAAGATAAACTCCGGCTGCCGCGGCTCACTGGCTCGCCGGAGCGTGCGCTTGACGATTCGTGGCTCGAACATTTGTTGAGCATGAATTTCGTAAACATGCACGGAGTTGTGAGAAAAAGTTGTCGAGGCACGCGTGTTCTCAACACTCGCGGATTGTTTGACGCTGACCAGTAATTTTTGTCGACATTTTATACCGGGTAAAACGCGGGAGCTTTGTTTAACGGCGTCCTGACGCATCACAATTTGGCGCGAAACTGACGAGAGGAGATTTTGCAATGTTCATCGTGAATATTATTTTTTTTTAATTTGATGAAACAATATTTTGGAGATGTAAAAGGCGATATGGAAAAATTTGCCTTCAAATAAAAAATTATCTTTAGCGTCGAAGTTACATTATTGAATATATAAAAATGTATCAATAAAGATTGAACACAGAACATTTTAGAAGATGCAAAAAGTAAAATTTCAAGATTTACATTCAAGTGTGAAATTATCTTCAGCTTCGAAGATATATTATTTAATATACATTTTCAGTGAACCCGGGACAATGTAGAAGTTGTACAAAGTAAACCTGCAAAATTTAGATGTAAATTAAAAATTATCTTCAGCGTCGAAGTTACAATATTGAATATATAAAGATATATCAATAAAGATTGAACCCGGCACAATTTAGAAGTTGAAAAAAGTAAAACTGCAAGATTTGTATTCAAATTTGAAATTATCCTGAGCGTCGAAGAAATATTATTTGATATATATTTTTATTGAACCCAGCACAATGTGCAAAAAGTAAGATTGCAAGATTTGCATTCAAGATTGAAATGATCTTGAATTTCGAAGATATATTATTTAATATATATTTTTTTATTGAACCCAGCACAATGTAGAAGTTGCAAAAAGTAAGATTGCAAAATTTGCATTCAAGATTGAAATTATCTCGAGCTTCGAAAATATATTATTTAATATATATTTTTTTATTGAACCCGGCACAATTTAGAAGTTGCACAACGTAACATTGCGAGATTTACATTCAAATTTGAAATTATCTTGAGCCTCGAGGATACGTTCTATTTAATGAAAATTCTGGTCGATAATTCGTGCTCGTCGTTTACATTAAATTTTAACGACAAAGCGGACGAAATAACGAGATCGTTGGGAAGTCACTTGAAATTTCGGTCGAAGAACCGATCGCGATTCACCCGTCCTCTCGTCGGTTATCGCTATCTTTGCTTCGCTGTGCACACTCCGCCTGGGCCCGTTCTGCTTTTCGCAGCTGTGACCGGCTTCGATTTCCTAATTGCCAGCATTAGTCACGATAGGCGAACCGGACTGAATCTCTGGGCTCGCGGATGGTTATCCTCGTTTCGTTGCCAATCGATAGCGACTCGTATTTCCTCGCACTCGTTTACACACTCGGCCTCCTTCGGTAACAATGCTCCCCCTAATGTATTACGGAGTCAATAATAACACTATAGCTCACGCGTGCCGGATATGCTAACCTGTCGAGACGCACACATAAATCGCTAATTTATTAAAATTTATAATCCTCGAATGTATCATGATTAATCTTTGGGTCGAACTTTTTTTAAACCGCGTGATTGATTCGTACCCTGTCAATCGAACATTCCAGCGATTCGTTCCGCTTATGAAAAAAAAATACAATTCATAATGCCTACAAGATAATTAACGGGTATTGAGTTATTTTCTTAGCACCATCATAGCGGAGGAGAGGGAAGTGCAAGTTGTCGATGACAATCGTACATTATCAAATATATAGTGATTTATGTATTTAAGGAAAAGTAATTGCATTTTTTTTAGTTTCTTTTTAAAATTTTTATTTCTGTTAGTTTCATTTTTCACATTTCCGCCTGTCCATCTGTTTTCACCGGCTCGGCCTATGTATGTCATCCAGTTTCACACGAACACCAGCGCGAACCAAGGTGACAAACTTCGAGTGTCCTGTAAACAACGATCTATCGTAAATTAAAAACAGCTGCCGCTGTGAAAACACTTATGACTTTTAGCTCTTCGAGCAGGCCATTCGATGTATGCAAAAGCATTTTAATGTCAAAAAAGTCAATTGACGACCATTTCTGAAGCTTCAAAGATAACATTGCCAATATATTTTAGCCGTCTCAATAGTGCATCACTATAGCGACGCGTTAGAGAAAGATTGTCACGATAAAAAAAATGCAATGTGATGATTACAATTTACCATCGCATTACGGTAATCTTTTTATAATTGACAGAGTGTCTTGAAAATGCCGATGCACCGCACTTCCGGCGCTGTCCAAAAACTTTGAAAAACTTCCCTCTGCTCAACTGCACTTTAAAGTAAAAAACCTTTCCCTCTCCTCAATATGGTGGGTGACATTTTTTATTCCAATGCCTCGTTGGAGCCCTCCGGAGGTTTGATAATTAGTATTTACAGAAGTCTGTAGACTTTTCATGCCCCTTAACTAGCTCGAGACAAGCTTCGAACTTCGCGCTGGATAAGCCAATTTCGATTTCCCAGCCACATCCGTGAATCTTGATTCATGCGTGAAAAGCCCCCCATTAAGATACCCACCATGAGACGTCTCGATGTACCGAGCGCGTTTGTCCGCTAGACGACAAGGGCTGTTTTCGCAAGTACGACACTATCATTCTCTGCATCCGTTAGGGAAAGTTCGTGTGCCGAATATAGTCCCGTAGCTGATGTGTTATCCACAGTACTCCCGTGTTGCGCGAGTGTTTGCAGGCCAAAGCTTTGCTCAGTCACGTGTGCACGCGAGAATTTGTACGAGAATATGTAATTTACCTCGAGCATCAAGCCGAGATACGTCGCTGATCTGTATAACCGCATCTTGGCGCTTGCTTAGATCCTATCGGCCATGTCCAGTGAAAAATACAACGAAGACTTTGTTGGCGTAATCGCGAAGTAAAATCATTTCCTTCTGACCCTCAGCGCCGCTGGGTATCCTCACGCCCATCGGTCATTAAGCATTCTAATGACACGGCCAATGTTTGCCTCGCAGGATAATTGTCGTAAGCAAGGGATTTCGATGCTACATTTTTTTTCTTGTTTTTTTTTTCCTTTACGACTATTATTTTATGTCACGCGATACCCGGGGATTATGTGTTAAGTATTAATAGTACGCTAGCCGGGTTTCCTCTTGGGCATCAGCTCAGCAGCGGCGGCAGCCCTTGTTGCACCGTTGGGCTCGTGGAAACCGTCTCCTCTCTCGTGTGTCGTAAAAGATGCTGGATAACGCTTTCCATCCGGGATAAAAGCTCTCGTACCAGCGGTGTACCGGTGTATCGCCATTACGTCGTGTGGTCTCTTTGAGACGAGCACGCAACGAGCGAGCCCAGACGGCGTTTATCCCGGGCCCTTTCCCTACACACAGGGAGGTTTCCTTTAGGGCCAAAAATATGTAGGAAAGGGACCAACCACAGAAGGCTTAGCGGACGAAATGCATTCGTAGGTCTCCGGAGGGACGCACATTTATGACGTCAATAGCATTAACGGGTCGTAGGAACGGGCTTGTATACAGTAGTAAAGGGCTTGTACACTCAACAAACATGTCCGCAGTAGACCGAAATTCTTTTCTTGGCGATCTCACAATTCGTATTTGTAACGAAAATGAATTGTTAAATTAATCGGAAAATAAGTCGTGAACGTTTGTGGTGAAAAAAAAGTTTGTTTAATGTGCAAACTTTTGTTTAATGACGAAGGGCTTGCGCCCGGATGTTCGAGTTCTCATGTAACGATTATCGATGGAATCGCGGTTGATGGGACATCAATCGGCTCGCCGCAATCAGAGCGGACCGCTGTAGGCCGACGAATTATCAGCGTAAAGTTCGGTCGAGCGAATGGGGCGGTTTCGGTTTTCGGGACAACTGCTAATCAGCGGCTATTGCGATAGCAGATCCGTGAGAGGCATTCGGCAGGAAAAAGCTATTTGGCGATGCCGGAAAAATAGATCGGGAACTCTCGCCGGGAGTGATCGGCGTTGTTCTCTCTCAGGAAATTCGGAGGTTGATGGGTGCGTAATCCTGATATCATTAGTTGCGATATACGATCGTCTGTGCGTCGAGCCAAACAAGAACCGCCAGCATTATTCCAGTTCGGTACTCCCGGAAGATAATGAAAATAGAATGTAGGGGTTTCTTTTCCGCTCTTCCACATGGAATGCGGAGGTATAAAAGTGCGCTTTCAGTGCGTCAATGATGAGTCCTTGTACCCGCTGCAGCTCGCGCGTGCGACTAGAGGGTGCGTCGAGCTCGTGCTGCGGACACCGCTCCACCCTGATGCTGATGAGTGCCGTGTCCGGTAATGGACGCCCGATTTTACATGATGAGATGACACATTTGAGTGACAATATATAAAGTTTTGTTTCCCGTCACAGCTACGAAGCCCTTCGTAGATTTAGTTGTCTGAATTACCCGAGTACAATTTTTTGAGCGTTACATCGGGTCCTGATAGGGTCCGGATAAGGCCTGATAAGGCCTTATCGTTTCCCATGTGAGGGCAAGAGTGCGACATGCATTACCGAAACATTGCTCAGCTTGCACAGTGTTTTCAATGAGGGTAAGTCGGGATGATATGGCTATGATTTTATATACAATGAAGATTGATGATTTAACGTTAAAACCACATTTAAATTTTGGTCGTTACCAACTCTAGAAATATCGCACTGAAGTAATTCACTCAGAACTTTCGATATTTTTGATGTGTGATTTAATTGCAGCTTCAAAAATAAATATTGGCGATCGGTCGTATCATCCGGACACTACGGGTGATATGGCCATGGTAATAATGGTAATCGATTAGGCCTAGAGAAGCATAGAGGGATCGCACAAAACATGTCTTCCAGTATATTTCATGTTGTCTGTATGAAGTACAGAAAGGCACACTGAGAAAAAAAATCGATTGATTCAACAAAATGAGCGCTTACGGGTGGCGAAACAAATTTTTGGTTGATCGAACGAAATAATTGTTTTATTAAGTAAAGAAAAATTTGAATCGACGGCCTGTTAGTTCGATCAACGTGGTATTTCTTTCGATCAACCAAACATTTGTTTCGCCACCCGTAAGCGCACATTTTGTTGACTCAATTGATTTTTTTTCTCTGTGCAATGATTACTTACAAATGTTTCAGATGCCAAACGAAAAAGACGACGGTTTTACCGGCCATATCGTCCAAAAATTGCGGGTGATATGGTCACTTGACATATCGTACTGACCCTTGCACATACAATCCCAATAATTACTCGCAAGATTGACAGACATTTTTGTAAAATGGACAAGATTTTTTTTGTAAATTTAACAAAAAAATTATTGTGGACATTTGTGGACAAAAAACGTTGGTACCTATTTTATTGTGTAGCCATATCCGCGTGGCCGTATCGCCCTGCAACTTACCCTATCGATGTACGAATGCTTTCTGCGTCTTGGGCGCCCTCGCTAATTCAAGAAAACACGTTCCAAGGCTGATAACGATGGATCCTGCAACTAATAGCCACGTGATGAAAATTGAAAATATCATGGCCAATGTTTCGTGAAGAATGGCACGAGGGCGTGAAGTCCCATTATATATCGAGACTTGGCAGAGAGAAAGCCGCATATTGGGTAATAAGTGTGCGCCAATGGTCTGCGCCCCTCGTATAATTGATCCGTCTTCCCTGTCTTTATCATCGACCTTCCGTCTCTCTCATCGACGACCCCTGCCTCTATCATGAACCCCCAAGGCCCTATCATCGACACTCGACGCCCAACCAGCGACCCTTCTGTCCCTGTCATCTTCCCTCTCTCCTTTCAAATCTAGGAATCCTAAGAATGCATTAAACGATCCAATTGATGAAAATTCGCGCAAGAAGCCGGAAGTTTTGAAAGTGCTTGGGCACGAAAGTCTCGAGGGTGTCTTTTCGGCTTTTTCGATATCGGCCTTTTCGCATGGAAGTGCAAACGAGCGTTTCCCGTAGATCCAATGGCCATCCAATCTTTAAAGGCCATTGAAAAAAAGAAGTGTCAAAGTAGGGATAGCATCTTAAAGCAAATAAATGTCCGCCGTAAAATTGTGAACCGTCGAGAACGGGTGGCTCTCGCGGTGTACATGGAATCAGATAGGAATCTTGTTTGAACCAATGGAGCTGAAAATTGTCGATCGACCCTAAATCGATTTCCGAAAACATACTTGTTCATATCGCCATTTGTGGATCGTAAAGCATTCCTGTATGACTTATCGATATTTCAATATCGTCAGGGGTTAAGAGGAGAGCAATGTCGTTAGAAGCGCGGATTAGGGGATGATCCCCTTTTCTCCTAGGATTGTGGACAGGAACAATTATCTAGGGGTTAGATGGTCGTTGGGGCGGAGTTTGCTGGGACAATCTGCGGAGGCTTTACGCTCGTCTATCGCGTACTCCTGCAGATCGTTCATTAAATTTCGTGTCAATAAACTGGGCGAAACACATTGTGGGGATTCGTGTCCATTAATGCCACGGATCATGGTAGACGTCAGAGACGCTGTTCAGAGACACTAATAGAATCCAATATTTGACTTTGCTGCATTCGAAATTCGTGAAATCATTTGTGCTTCGCTGCTGGAGTTTGAAATCGGAGACTCGAGAGATAGGACCGGGTATCTCGTTCGGCTGCTCGTTATTCATTTAAAACTACCCCGAACGAAGAGCCTTCTTGTTTGCAGATCACGTACGTATGCAGATTGCATTTGTGCCCGGTATCTTCATGATCTCCCGAAAGAGAGAGAGAAACAATGAAACGGGAAAGCAATGTGTATGAAAGAGCTTCCGCCCGTTTTCGCACAGATCCAAAAATTTTTAATCGCATACTTAACCCGGATGTAAATACAGAGTTCGCTTGTGCACTCGTATTTACATGAAAAATGATCGAGCGTTGAAAAATAAAATTTAACGACCAAACATTTAGATTTTTATGCGGGCTTTTTGATTACGGCTTTTCCACGGTCCTGCAAAGGTGATATTAACAGGTCTAAATAAAACATTAAAACGTATCTTTCGTCGTTAACTCTTCTCGTCTCACTTGGCTTTTTTGCCTGCAAATTACTTTACCCGGAATTACACTTTGTACGAGATATCCAAACGTGCAACTATTGCCAGATTACACTATTCATCGCCTTCCCGCAAAAGCACTCTAAAAATTATTTTTGGTTTGTTCGAATAATTCGCTTTTGACACGACAACGAGAATGTCCTCTCCTCGGTGATTCGTTTACTTAAGCAATGAGCGACGGAAATTTTTACATTATTTAATTTTTCCGTTGACTACTAGATTTTAGTATCGCTTTCGAAATCTTCTGTTCGCATATGCAAATGCTGCAAAAAATATTTATAGTTTCAGTAGTTTGCGCGCCTATGGCTTGTCACTTTGGAGTTAGAGGCGCGGAGTTTTAATACTGTTGCTTTTAGCGGCAGCGGTTTACAGTATATAGGCACATATTGGAACACGTAGAGTTGCTCTATCGAACAATTCTTCGTAACCGTTGAGGCTTGCGAACGAGGCATCACCACACAGGAACTGAACGCCATGACCCACACACTATTTCTATATATTGCGCTACGAGCGTAAAGTGTACCTATATAAGCGTGTTAAACTGTCACCGCGATACCACAGCAGTAGGGAACACGTGTGGGAAGCCGTGCCGAGAGTCGCTGATCCGTTGTGTCTGTGAAAAAAGAAATTAGAGCGCGGTGTCATCTGGGTGTAAAGGTTTTTTCTGACACGGGCTCGGCGCTTTGTATTTCTCGTCAGTTCGTTAGTTTTACTTTCCTTTTGGTTTTTGTGGAACACATCAGGCCGTAGAAATTGACCAGGCGGACTCGAGCGCGCCCCGAAATGTTGCAGGTTTTATTTTAGGATCGAATATGCGCCAGTATAAATTCTAAAACAAATGTGACGCAGAAAAATTATTCTAGCTAAATTTAGAAATCCGAGCATTCTACGAATCCTAAAGGTTTAAAAAAAATTGAATCTAACATGCGCGAATATAAATTCTAAAGCAAATGTGACGCAGAAAAATTATTCTAGATAAATCTAGAAATCCGTGCATTCTAAAAATCCTAAAAGTCTAAAAAATTTTGAAAATCTGGATTTCCGACACTTCTGGAAAAATAAGATCGGTATCTCGCCGATTACTAAAATAATGTAAACTACGTCATCGCGGAACTCTGCGGAAATTTCCGATTTATTAGATGCATCTGTCTCGAAGCATTGATTACGCGATATTACATTTTACGATTGCACTTCGGGAACATTTTTTGTTTTCATTTTTTTTTCCTTTTACCTGATGCACGAATCCTTGATCACGAGAAATGATAATCTCGGATATACATGGAGAGCATCGATTATGCAACGTTCAATGACGCCAAGAGCGGACACTCGCGGAGCGTGTACATAAGTGGTTCGGTAGACAAGTATGTTGACGATATCTTTGTAGCATATCGCGGAGTAACGTTTGCTACAAACAGCTACCGTTCGCCGAAGACAGCTTCCGGCTATTCTGTATCTTGTTCCATCGCACGTTAATTTCTGTATCCAATGTACCGGAATACCTCGGTCCGCGCAGAGTATTCCATATATTCCACCTATCTATTCAACTCTTTTCTTCTCCTGACCTCCACCTTCTCTCTACACGCGCCGGGGTCACGGTCATAATCTTCTTTGATCCGCATGTATTCTCTCTCTCAGTTGAGCTACTCCGTACACCAGAGCGGCGCAATGTGCTGTCGTCACAAAGAGTTTCGTTCAATTTATTCCAAAGCGTCTTGGCGATTCGTGCAAAAAAATATAATGAAAAGAAGAAAACACGACAATCATGTTTTTTTTTTTTTTTTTTTTTTTCTCTCTTCAAAGCGACTAAGATCCTCGCAGATTTCAATACGCTGTCGCATATAAGTAGAAAACGACAAGATTGCTTCGGTATACATTTTTTATTCTTGCCTTCATCGACTTCTTGGCTGCAATTAACTTTTTTTTTCGCCGCTGCTAATTACTATTACCTACGAAAAATAATAGTATTCATAGAAATAATAGCGGTAATATCCATCACGGACAAAAAATGCTTTTTTAACATTGGACAATCAATTCAAGTTTTTCATTGAATTTTTCTGTGACTTCGGTGAACAACGTTTTTTTCTCTTCGCATACTTTTATCGATAATATAATGTAACTCTTGTGTAGTACGACATCCCTGAACTACTCTGTCATCGTACCGGATTAATCTTAATTCTTGCGTTTACTTAATTCTCAACCCACTTTACTTAGTTATTCTTTCACTTCTATAATCGAGTGCTCTCCATCTATCTCCATTTCTCATCTCATACATCCGCGAATCTCAAGTATAGTCGTTTCGTGACGTTACTTTAACTCTACATCATATTCCTCTTCCGCCTTCCGCTTCTCGCTTCCTCTCCCTCTCTCTCTCCCTTTTTAAAGTTGAGAGTCTGGTACAGTCGCGGCAAGTTTCTCGTAAGGAGTACGGACGTACCTACTTACCGGTGCTCTAGGGGATCAACAGCAAAAGCGGCGCGAAGCGGGAGAACACACTCGCCGCGTGGACCAGAACTCGTTTCGTATTCTCTTGACGACACGCTAGACTTCTTCCTCCTTTGTAAACGCGTCTCTAACCCATCCTATTACGCATTCAATCCCATTGAACGATCCACGTATACGAAGCCCGTGTGCGTCTCGTCGTGATGATTTGTTTAACGTAGATACGCCATGCGGATCCGACGCTCAATCCTTGCTAGAATCGCAAGTTTCGGAGGCACGTATGTCATACGACAAAACGTTATTTCCGGTTTCAAAATCTTGGTTATTTACCGGAAGTGACGTTACACGGGAAGGCGTCACTGATTTCGATATCTCGGTTTCTGATGAGAAGTCATGTTGTAGGGGAAAAATTCACTTCCGATTTTGAAATCTCAATTGTCAACCTTCGAACGTCACTTCCGGTCACGTTTTGGAGTATGACGTCGCGTCTAGCCGAATACCAAGATACTCAAACCGGAAGCGACGTTTTCCCGTACAATGTCACTGCCGGTCAATACCAAGATTTTCAAACCGGAAGTGACGTTTTCCCGTATGACGTCACTTCCGGCCGATGGCTGAGATTTTCAAACCGGACGTGACATTTTTCCGTATGGCGTCATTTTCGACTAAAAAGTGAGATTTTCAAACCGAACGTGGCGTTACAGCGAATATTTGTAATTTTTCTCTGGAATACGTTATTTGTCACTAGATGAATGCTCATGGAAGTAAGTCACTCGCCTATCAATAATGCATGGGAATGTCACGACGGAGAAAAGTATTTCCTTTTATGTGCCTTTCTCAGACCTTATTATGCCTCTGGAAGATCGGTATGGGTCGTGGTACCGGAAGTTTATCGTATTTTCTATATCCTAAGGAACGATTTCCTATCGTTCTTTTATATACGATAGTCACTCACGTCTCCGCAAGCAGTGCTAAAGCTCTTTTTTCTCCTCTCAGCAGAGCCCAAACGACTGAAAGAACGATGGGATGTAACCCCATCAGGGACTCCAATAAGTGATGATAGTACACTCCAATCCCCGATATAAGAAATTCCCGCACACTACTTCTATGCGGGAAAGCTCACGGAAGTACATAGGAAATAAATCGATTGGGGTTCAATCAACGTCTGCGCGTTTAATCCTCGACCGAGCAAATTACAACGACCGATTTACCAAAGTTATCGACTCTACGCTTCACTGACTCCGTGAATCTCAGCTTTATCGACAGCATTGCTCTCATCAGATCGATCCTTTTCTCAATCAAAATAATTTCAGAAATTGAAACTTTTGAGAAAATAGAACCATGGCAAACGTCAGAGACGCTTTTCAGAGACACTAATAGAATCTAATATTTGACTTTGCTGCATTCGAAATTCGTGAAGTTAGTCGTGTTTCGCTGCTGGAGTTTCAAATCTGTAAATCTCTGCTTTATCGATAGTATTCGCTTGCTCTCATCCGATCGATCCTTTTGTCAATCAAAATAATTTCAGAAAGTGAAACTTTTGAGAAAATTGAACCATGGCAAACGTCAATGACGCTTTTCGGAGACACTAATGGAATCCATTATTTGACTTTGCTGCATTCGAAATTCGTGAAGTCAGTCGTGCTTCGCTGCTGGAGTTTGAAATCTGTAAATCTCTGCTTTATCGATAGTATTCGCTTGCTCTGATTAGATCGATCCTTTTCTCAAGCAAATTAATTTCAAAAATTGAAACTTTGGGAAAAATAGAAGGATCGTTTTTTTGAATAGCTGTATCACCAACGTCGATAATAATATATATTGGACACTACGGGGATAATCGATTTCGGTACATATGTACACGGTCTAACACACACACTGATAATAAAATACGGTTGAATCAACTAAAGATTCGGACAGGGACATTCAATGAATATTTTGTTGGTATAACTAAAGGACCGGTTATTTCAACAATGTTTTTGATAATTTCACCATAATATTTTTGAGGCATTAAAATATTTTGTACGACCAACAAAATATTTATTTGAACGTCCCTGCCCGAATATTTAGTTGGTTCAACTGCATTTTTCTGTGTAATCAGTGCAAGTATGAAGAAGTGAGAAAAAAAAGAGAAATCTCGATAGTGCCAATTTTATAAAAACATGTTGTATCCATCGACAACAATCGGAAATACCCTCGGCTATAGGCTCTGTCCACGCTCTTCAGGGCTCCGATATCGCGAGACAATAATCCGATAGAGTCGCATCGCTACCTGCAGGCATGTGCATGGGGACAGATTGCTCCTGGAATCCATGCGTGCCAATATAGTATATTTCGGTCCTGAAACCGACGTAGCAATGCAGTTAATTTGCACGCACGTGCAAAGGGCACGACCTAAAAGCCTGCGGAGGGTGGACCATACTGGGCCGTCATGGATGCAGCTATAGATATAGTAATCCCATGCGCATCGATGTGCCATGTGATATTCATGATGGAAACTTCGACCCACTATATCTATCTACACAGCTTTGATCGCAGCTCGGATGAATACGAAATTTTGACGAATTTCATGCGACAATATTGCTGCAGTTGCAGTGGTGCAGTTTTGTTGCCAACGACGATTCTCTACGCGCGGACACGAAACATCAGTCGCAGGGGGATTAGAGAGACGGAAAAAGGAACAAAAAAAAATTGAATTTCGTCGATTATTAATAAAGTTTGGAATTCGAAGCGACGGAGTCGATGGGGTTCCAGAAAAACGGAATTTCCATCTGCCGTTTCGCCTCGAATGAATTATGACCTTTGAGAAGAAAGATGGAACAGCGCAGGTGGATAATGCGCAGAGCGGGACGCTATCGAATTTACATAGATGCAAATGACGCATTTTTTTATTTCACCCGAATCGTTTCGTGCATTCTCCGCGATGCTCTGTGGGTTATTTTCATTCTCGGAGCGCGCAACCCGAGTTCATTTCCCTCGCGCCATTATCTGCCATTTATCTCCGGGTATCTCGTTCTTTCACTCGGCGTTTCCTGGTGTCCCTCGAATAATATCCCACTCGGTTTCGCGTACGACAGAGTTAACTGTCTAATTTAAGTCGAGGGCGGAAGGGAGTTCGGGCTCTCGCGGCAAGTACAGCGCACCCGCAATTTTGAGCGAATTGAGAGCGAAACGGGCTTCTTAATCGGGACCTCGGTTATGCTTCGCCAGGGGTGCCAGCGAAGATTTCGCCTCCGTTAAGTCCGGCATCCTTCGCGCTGAGAGCGGCGTATATCCACTCCTACGTGGCGCGCACGTACGCTGTGGGGCTTCTAAGTTTCGTGCCCCTCGAGAACTTCCCGCCGGGTTGTTAAGCGCACGAAGAGGAGGGTAGAGGAGAGATAAAGGAACCGTGGACGAGAATAATATTACGATCTTTCGCTGAAACCCGAGATACAGAGCGAGAGGTTAAAGTTGGGTTCCAAAAGAATTTTAAAGAATATGAATTTCGTTTTATTTTCAAAGTTGAAATGTAAAAACGGCATTGAGCAAAACGAAACAAAAAAAAACTGTGTCGATGATATTTGCAATTGTTGTTTGTAGGATTGTAAAAAAAAATCCGCCTAACTAAGTTATTTCGGGAATACACAAAATCCATCGTATTTTGTTACCGTAATTTATTACGCGAGTATTCAAAATTTGCTTGAATAATAGTAAATTACTCGATGTAGAGCTGTATATTAATTGTCTGGACATAATTGCGCGATCGCCGTGCAATTATGCCCAGTGCGGACTCTTTTTTTTTTGCAGTTCGTGCCCTGCGAACTCCTGTCCACGTACGAAAAAAGTTTGCATAAAAATTAACCCAGTCTGTGCGGTAACATAGAAATGCAAAATACGTTGATATAACGGAACGTGCTCGGGGAACGGAAGACTGCTCACCAAGCTATTCCGCGCGGTCTCTTCGCGTACACACGCATGTAGACGTATGCTGAAAACGTAGGTAAACGTTGACCTGGCACTCGAAACTCGTAACGACAATATTTTAACAAAGACTGTCCCTTAGCGTCGCCTCTTGCGCGCGAGTTATTGTGATTCTCAATTACTTGGACAAATTTGTCTCCGTTGTATAAAAATTAGTTTATTAATGAAAAAAATATCGTGAGAGACGCGATTTAAATGAAATATCAAAACTATTTGTCGGAATGTCAAGAGTGCATTTTCTGTTTCCGCACCGTCATCTTTAACTTAAGTTAAAACAATTTTATGAAGTCTATTTTTTCCAGCTCATTACTAAATGTTATAAGCACAGACAAAAAAAAGTTGACTCACAAATTGCTAAACAGCGAAGATCCTTTTTGAGCCAGATCTCGGAAAAATTCGTCTCGGTTGTATAAAAAATAGTTTGACCGTAAAAAAAAAATGTAAATTTAATGTACAATTGTGATGAATAATTAATATACTTTTTCATCGAAATTAAAGTAAATTATAAAAATTAAAGTACCTTCATAGTAAAATTAAGGGAAATTATTAAAAATAAAGTATGCTCAATTTTTTTAATACATTGAACAGTAATTTTTCATCACAATTATACATGAAATTTAATATGCCAGTTCTTGCATAAAAACTGCCAGTCCGGTACATTAAATTTCATACGATTTTTTCTATAGTGTTATTAATGACAAAAAATATCGCGAGAAACGAGATTTTATTGAAGTATCAAAACTATTGTAGGAATGTCAAGAGTGAATTTTCTATTTCTGCACCATCGTCTTTCACTTAAGTTGGCTTACGAATTACTAACCAGCGAAGGTCCATGTTGAGCCGGATCTTGCGAATATGTCGGAAAACGGTTGTGGAGAACTGAACGGAGGATAAATGGAATTTATTATCCGTCCCGGAACCTGCTGACGGGATAAGTTGATTCGCGAACGATCGAGGACCGAAGGTGTCGGCAAGTGCCAAAGGCCAAGTCCTCCGGTATGTGAAGATCGACCCGGCTGCTCGGCAGGGCGTTTCTTCAACAATCTCGTTATCCTCGAAGTTCAGCTTCTCCGTAATACCGTACTAACCCGTGAGACTGAGGTCGAAAACCACCTGGCCAATAGCGAATCGATTTGTCTGGTCCCTCATCGTCGGCCTTTACACCAAGAGCGCCAGGGCGAATCAGCGAGTTACGTGGCATCCCTTAAATTATTCGCTAACGAGGGAGCTCGACCCGTCGTCGGTTGCCTTTGTGTTGGGTTTCCCGCCTCTAGTTTCCGCCTTTGATATCCGCCTCAACGTCCTTCCAGTCAAGCTTCAGCTATAATCTCGTTATTTTTAGCCCCAAGAACAGACGAATGGAGATTAGTGATTTTTTGTTTTTAATCAATTATTGATACCGTTTCTCCTTTTTTTACCATATAAATATGACTGAAACTATGTATTTCTCATAAAAGCGAAGAACACATTCTTATAGGTTTGGCTGGTCTCGTAATCAGCCATGGAGATATCCTGTCGATGCTTTCACTGCCTCTATCCATAAAAAAGCTGAATCGACAAAGTTTAATTAAAAGTTGGACATTTATTCGAGTGACAAAATGTTCATTTTGTAGAATAGATTCGAAAATGTGTCATAATTAATTAATTGATTGCTCGTTATTAATTAATTCACTGATATTCGATTCCAATTAATTCGGATATAAATTTATCGACACGCGCAATATTTTAATCACGAAATTTATCAGTATCCACTAGTAAATTAATTCGCGCAAAGTACACTGAAGTCGAGTGCCACTACAATTTGATAAATTTGATTAATTATGTAGACCATTTTATCGCTGAGCTTATGATCTGCTTGAATCATACTGCCTCGACATTTATTTATATTTTTCTTCGGCAGATTTTCTCGTCTACTTTTTATTGTCCATAAAAGAAGAACCGGGACTAAATCGGTATCGTTCTCGAAAAAGTCATAATTCGTTGGTGGTAAAACGACTGCAACAACATTGATATCGTAGTGGCATTGGTTACGCCAGTTAAAGAAACATTCGAACGTATAAGAGCTCTGAGAACTCGGTACACAATCGGGCAAAGTCACCTGTTGCTTTTATAATTATTTATTAAAGACGTGCCCAGACCGCGCTCGTCGTTCGTGCCGCGTTGACTCCGTGCCTCATACATGCAGTACATCATACATTCTACATGTCGATCACGCACGTACATACGCCCGCTTATACAGTCGCGACAAACAGTGCGCTGTCCACTTCCGAGAAAAAAATATTTTCGTCATTTTTTTTTTTTATTCGCACATGCATAATACGCACAATTTTGCAAACTTATCATTTGCGAAATTACTCTCTTGAATATAATGTTTGGATTAAATACAATATCTTGATAATATTGTCCCGCGAGTGTTCCATGGAAAATAATACGTATAACGTGATTTCGAATTATCGCCCAGTCCATTATTGTTCTTGCGCGTTCGTATTTTGGACGATTTGAGTTTCAAACGGGAACGGACAATTGTAAACTGACAACGCTGATTTCGGACGACCGGAAGCTTCCGGACAAAATTTGCATTTCAAATATCACTCGTCGCTTTCCGGGTCTCTGGGCACTGGCCTGACGTTCCCGGAGTGTGCCCTACTGTGACAATCACCGCTGACAAAACTTTTGCGCTTCCGCTTTTACAAGCGTATAGGACTGTTTGCGGTCAATCGGGCATGCTACAGATGAAGGCTTGGGATTAATATAAAATTGACAAAATATTTGTAAAAAAATAGGGTCATATTTTTTCAGCCAATATGCCGATGACGAATCTGCCACTTGTCCCAGATCAATATTTGATATGAAAATCCGTGCGAAAGACATATTATTTTTTTAAATGTTGTGGTCTGGATTTTTTTTTGTTTTTTTTTTTGTAAATATACATGAGTAAGAACAAATTACGATTACAAGCGAAATGTATGATTGTAGGAACAAAAACTTCGTTGCAAGCGATCGAATATATTTTTCTCTTATCTCTTAACGAACGGCGAGAAGCAGGCTTAAGCTGAACGGGCTCGATGTGCCGAGCGAACTCTAATAGCACGGCCATTACAGCGATCCTCCCTTAGCCTAATTATTAACGAATGAACTGGCAATCAATCGAACTACTTATCCACTCGCCGAGGGAAGAGTCTCTCGGTATACTTAATTCACTCCCCGCTCGAACACCTCATCTAGTTAGTTGCCAAGCGTTTGAATTTTTCGATCGCGACTAAAGCGGACTTGCAGTCCAATCGGTAATTATCGAGAGGGAGTGCACGTGTCTTGTGTAGCTGTGTGTGTCACATTCTAAAAATGATATATTGAATGATATCAAATTCAAAATTAAGGTCAGCCCTTTGCAACTCTGTGCATTTCTGCTCCCTCGTTGATGTTCCGCATCTAACTCTTCGATGCTTAAGGTATTTCTTGCGAGTACACCCAGAAAAATAATTTATTTGACAGCCACCGTTTATTTGGTTTAAGTAAAATATTTATTTGTTTTAAATAAATATTTATTTGATTTAAATAAATATTTATTTCATTTAAGTAACTATTTACTTAATTTTACATAAATATTTATTTAAATCAAATAAATATTTTACTTAAACCAAATAAACGGTAGCCGTCAAATAATTTTTTTTTCTGGCTGTAGTGTTCACTTCGCACACTTATACACATAACGTAACATACGTACATAACGCAATTATGCCTATTATTATTATGCGCATACTTATTTCTACCGATTTTTATACCATCGAGAAGTATCTGCAATTCCTTTTAATTTCTCTGAAACCGTTCAGAGAAATGAAAGCGAATTGCAAATACTTCTCGATGGTATAAATCGGAAAAAATCAAGCATATTAAAGGTGCTGAGATTATTCATTTTCAAAGCCCGCAGCCATGTTACCCCCCAAATGGTTGAAGGCCGGGACGGAATCGGTACGAAGTTACTACGATATCCTCGTGGGATCTTCAAATCCTTTCTCCGCCAATTTCGACAAATATTTTACAAACCCTATTTCAAAGCTGAAATAATGTTCTCCCACCAACGCCTCTCAAAGGGTTGAGAACAAATATTGGTGACCACCTCACCATCCCCCCCGTCGGGATTCAAAAAAGTTTTTCTTCTCCTCACAGACCATTGTTCGTCCCACTCGCCCTTCATCGTGGTCTCCTCGTAATTCGACATTCCGCTTCCGCTTCGCGAAGAAGATTGCGTCGTTCGGGTAAGAAAAAAAAAGTTTGCCCGTGATCGCGCTGCTGAGAGTTGCGTGCTCCGGGCGATGGAGTGGCATTGTTATTAAACTGTGGAATAGATAGCGTCCAATTAGAAATTTCTCCCGGGGGCAAGATCGCGACGGTGGCTGCAGGAGGGCGAGCAGCTGCTGGAAGACGTCGGAGGGAGATCTCCGGAAGTCCTCATCAGCAACCGCGCTCGACGCATCTCCCTCGCTGCTCGCCCTTCTCGCTAGTTTTCACACGAGGACCGTGCAGCAACACCGGGCGGTGAGCTTGGAGAAACGGCGAATAAAGCCTCTTCGTTGCTCACAGGCCACGCCGGTAATGAAGAATTTATGCAAACGAGACTCTCCCGCGAACGCTCCGCTGCTCAAGGCTTGTCTTGACGTCGCTGGTTACTCTCCGAGCGAAGAAAAAGGAACACGCAAAACTACAGCTGAACTCGTAAGGAACGGCTCGCGCACGCTAATCGATTTCTTTTGCGACGCCCAGTTATTTCACCGACAGTTCGTTATTAATAATAATAATAATAATGATAATCATAACTATTATTATGTTCTTGAAAGAAAAAAGCGTTTCATCGCCGTTTACGTTATCGGCCGCTATTTTTCACATCGTTTAGACCGCCCACAGTACATTTCCCAACTCGCGATATCATAAATTAACATCCCATTTTCGCCACTTGAGGCAAATAATTTTCAGCCAGGTAGATAACGTTTCCGGCAGTCCTTTTGCACTATTTATCATGGCTGATAAATTCTCGGTTCAATTACGAAAACGTACTGTGACGACAATTGTCCACTTGGCATTACGCACGATAAAATTACACCAACAAAGTCTTTCGCGAAAATTGATCGTTACTTTTGGTCTTAATGCGAATGCGCTCGCAGATAATCGTCATTTTACTCATCCTTTTGTTGTTGTTGTGGCCCACGTAATGTAGTCGAGTGATTCGTCGCATGGAATTCCGAGTGAAGCCGGTTGTGAAGGACTCGTGTGATGCATCTTCGTCGTGATCGCTTTGACATCGGCCTTTATCAGCGTCGATAATAATCATCGATTCGAGTGCAGCATCCCAGATACATCGATGCGAATCCCGAATTGTGTGACGATGTTTGGATATATAAAAAAATATTTATTAATTTCTTTCTTCAAATAAAATAACAACGCATGGTGGTAGTCGAGTGTGAGAGAAGCAAGTAAAACGTCTTCTCGAATTACAATACATATTATTGTATATGGAAAAAAATCGCGTATGTGTCTTGCACGGTATTACGTGTGCGAAATATACATATTATCGCGTGGTCGATTGTTTGCTTTGCAAAACGTGACGAAGAAACGCACTCGAGTGACGCAACAGGCTTAAACGCGACAGAGAAAGAGAAAAAAGTAAAAAAAAAAAGAAGGGGAGGGCAGAGTGACGAAGAGAAGAAGAAACAAAACGAAGAAGCGTGTGTGATATTATTATCGCTCAAGTGCGAATGAGTTGAAGCGAGAAAGGCCGGTAAAGAAAAATCAAGTAGGCTCTGTTGCGAGTCGGGTTGTTTTCGGCCTCCTCGAGAGCGTATCCTGTCCTCGCGTTGCTCGTCTGTCGCGCCTTTCGCGCGATAAATATAGCCGGAAAAAAATCGTCATGGCGATTATTCTCCAGTGGGTGACGGTTCGTGGAGGATCGGTGGTTACAATGGACGGGTTGTGGTGGTGAGCGGGCCCTGGAATTCACCGGGGGTCGTCGAGACGAGGATGAACACGAGCCTCCAGGTGCCGGAGCTCAGGCTCCCGGCCGGCGAAGGTGGCACCGCTGTTGTAAAGGGCACCGCGCCTCTTCTGCTCGTTCCACCGAGCAGCATACCCAGAAGACGTCATTCCTGGATTTGCGGGTGAGTCGCTTGAATCAGACACGATTTTAGGGTCGAATTTTAAGACGTTAGTTTTAACTTAAGATCGAAGTTAACTTAAGATCGAAGTTAACTTAAGATCGAAGTTAACTTAAGATCGAAGTTAACTTAAGATCGAAGTTAACTTAAGATCGAAGTTAACTTAAGATCGAAGTTAACTTAAGATCGAAGTTAACTTAAGATCGAAGTTAACTTATGATCTGCCTTAAGATGGATCTTAAGAACCCAATGAACTTCGGGCCAAACTTCGATCTTAGGTTTGATTTCAAGAGCAATCTTAAGTTCAAACTAAGGTCTTAAAATTCGACCCTTAGACATGGAAACTAGGAACTTGAGATCATTGAAATAAGGCCAAAGATCGAGGTTCGCGCCGCAAAGAATCCGACCTTCGATCAACCGAGCCTCCACATTATCCGAAGCATCCAACTTATCGGAACCCTCCGCGTTAAGGTGATGTGGTATTACCGCCCGCCCACCTGCCGCGCGCCCAGTTGGTAACAAAAACTCCACTGAATGCTGTTTTAAAACCGCAGACCACCGAGGAAAAAGCAAATTGTCTTTCCGTGGAGAGTCAGCAGACGCAGGGAAAGATAATTTTTGTTTTCCTCGGTGGTCTGCGGTTTCAAAACAGTATTCAGTAAAGTTTTTGGCACCGGCGGCGGTATTTCACATCACCTTAACCGAGGTGTAAGCTTGGGTAATACGAAAAACTCGAATAAAGCGGATAAAGCAGCACGCGAAAACTAGTCCGTAAAGACTACTTTGTTGCATATGCACATAAACTTGTACAAGTTTGCTACATCTTTATATTGCGAGCTGCAAATACATACAGTTCTGATTTTAGAGTCAATGGCTTATGTTTATGTGAAGCTAATGTTATTGTTTTAAATATGTAATAGTACTACAAGTTTGAATTGAGTATGTTATCCGGGCTATCCGAGATTTCACTTATCCGATGTACGCTCTCCGCACATTACCACGGATGAACGGGGTTCCTACTGTACTCTGTACTGTAAAAATGGTATTTGGTAAAAATGAGGTAATTGTTCCCGATAAGGTTATGTAGACCGTGTTCCGCGTGTTCACAGCGATTCTCCCCCGAACGCACCTCGTTCGGTCGAAAGTAACACGGCTATTCGAGTGAAGGTTACATGCGAGTTCAAAAGTTACCTGTCAATGGATGGACCCGCGTTATTGACGTACGCATCTCAGAGCTGGCGAAAATGTATTGATAACATTTTTTAAAAATATCCCCTATTTTATGTAGACATCGATCATTTAAAAATACATTTTTTTAAACATTTTTATAATACAGCCATTATATGGAATCGTCAATGGCACGGTTCTCCTGCGACACGAGACTCCCTCCTCGAGACGTTTTCCCATTTTACGTTTTACCTCGTCTGGGCAATATTTCTTATACTTATTTAGACCAAAGTAAAATAAAAATAAAATAGCGGTCTGCTCGTACCCTTTTCCGGCGACTTTCGTTTACCGTCTGTCAAGGGAATTCTCTGGGGGAGAATAAATTCATATTATTCCGCGTGGTGGATTCGGATGAAACAACGAGCGAGAAATATGCGAGGTACAGAAGACGAGAGGAAAAAAGATGAATATATGCAAGTACGTTTACAGATCCTGGGTGAATGGACAAGAAACAAGATAAATATACATGAAGCGAACTAGCGGTGGATTTCCTTGTTGACAACCGAGTTCCGCCAGCCGCTCGCTTCTCGCCCTTTTCCCGAAGGGTGCGAATTCGATTGTCTCGGTTCTGTTCAGATTACGAGTGACAAGCGCGAAGGACGAGGGAGCTACATCCTGGTAACACAGCTGCAGGAGACCCTGCCGGTCGATGGACTCCAGGCTAGGTCGAAGGTCGCGTTGAGAGACGCTAAGGGAAAAACCTCCGCCCCCTTATCCAAGGATCTTTATATCGGGAGTCGGCCGTTCCGAACCTCGATGTATCAACGCCTCCCCACGGAGACAAGACAATCAGATGAGCCAACCGGCTGCATGGATAAATACACGCAGGACGATTAATTTGGCTGCTTCAACAATTCGTTTACTGGCCCTAAAACTTAATTTATCTGGTCAACCAATTAACTGGTCGGCGACCGTCCAATATCCAGCCCCAACCAATTAACTGTGTCGCAACCAACTAATTGGTTTGGCCGAACAAAATAAATCACCTCGGGCGTGTTTCACCCGGTAGTCCTTTGGGGCAACTAATTATTTTTCTCTGTGCGCTCCACATTTCACCCCCAGCACCAGCTCGTCTTCTCATTACCACACCCGTAGAAGCGAGAAAACGAATGGAAAAAAGAAATCACGAATTATTCCCGGCTCCGCAGAGTTTCAGCCGGAGGAGGCGAATCGGACGGACGAAGTGTACCGCGTATATACGTAGCTATTTCAACTGTCCGGATTAGCGAAGACAAAGAGCGGGTTCGGGCTGCACTTCTGCGGTTCTCAGTCCGGACACGCGAGACCAGCTTTTCTCGAGAAAAATATATCCTCTTACATTTCTTCGGATCTTTTCAAGCTACAACCGTATTTTTCCCTTCCTTCCTGCCTTTTTCCTTCGTTTTACCTTCCGTCTCTCATTCGCCGTCGCGGAATGTTGTCCCGACCTCTTCGCGGAGCGGCCTAGCCGCGACTCTCGGCGTTATCCTTCCCTATCGGATTCAATCCTTTTTACCTTATTCTCTCCAATGCCTGATTCCTCAGGTGCGGCATAAATTCGCACGTGACGACGATGAAGGAAGAGGTCGAACGTACCCATCGCTGGGCTATTCGAGATTTTCCGAAAGTCGCCCACAGCTCGTTCCTGAACGTATTCTACCCCAGCATCGCAGCCAACGTTACTGTGCTTCCCAATTTAAACTCTCGCGTCGAGTCAAACTTTCCTGTATAAATGCAAATTCTCTTGTGCCCCGCCATTCAAGTAGTCTTCCGCGTTGTCGTTGCACTTTCATTGTAATCGCTCGGGTTACTGTGCCGAGCAATGTACATACATTATGCTTATACTTCCGCGTCCAATTACCCTCGAACGTACGCTGATTTACATTGGCTCTCCGGAGAGATGTGAACTCGCAGAGTTTATCTTTCGTTCCTCGTTGACTTTGTGTAATTTCGTTTCGACGGGATGTAACGCGGTCAGTTAAGATATGCGGGAAATCCGTTTGAGAATGTACTACTGTTTACGTCGAATCCAAGTTACGGTTGTGAAATTTACGTGGGATTGTGGGAAAATCCACTTGTTTCCCGAGACTTTTATTAGACGTAACTCGTTCGCAGTAAAAAAAAACCAGAGTATTTTTGGCACTGCTACACTCCGATCGGCTCAAGTCACTGACTCAGCGGTATAGCGACAATTCGCTAGCCGGCACGAGTGCAAGACCAAGCGAGCAAAGACGCTCGTTCAGCGCAGCTCCCCACGACTCACGTTACGTGTTCGGAATTTTCGAGTGACATCGCGCCAAACCCTCTTCGGCGTCGCTACCGAGCGTTGCGCACATGTTTTTCACCGATGCCACCGCGAAGTAACAACAATTGGGCTATTAATATCATTGACACGCATTGGTCGACGGCGCCCTGTTCGACGCTGAGTCGTGCAACGTTAGTCGATGAAGGCAGATGCCCGATGAAATAAATAATACAGGGAGAGAATAATTTTATTTTCCGTTCCTGTGAAGTGTGTTCAGAAATGAGCTTTTTCGCATCGCGTGTGAGAAAAATAGTGCGCATGCGTACCTATGAAAAATGGCATTTTTTCCCGCACTAATCCGGAAATAGTATATTTCGATACTAGAGGCCAAACGAGCGATCTGCGCACTGCGAGTATGAAGCAGCACGAAGCCGAGGCGAAGTGCTGTCTTCACACGAGCAGTGCGCAAGAAGCGAGATGGCCTCGTGTATCGAACCATATTTTTCTTTACGAATGCAATGCAAAATCCGAGTTGCCCACCGTTCACAGACATGCACAATGAGGTTAGCCTCGGTGTTACTATAGCAACCGTCTGTTACGATAGTAACGTTTGCGCCGCTAGATGGCACTAGTAGCAAAACCTTATTTTGCACACCGATGACCAGTGCGCAAAGTACTTTGCACACCGGTGAACCAGTGCGCAAAATGTTTTGCCCACTGGCGAAGCCGCATCGTGCGGCAATCAGCCATTTTGCATGCCTGTGAGCGGTGGGCAAACGAGGATTTTGCATGCATGAGTGAAGAAAAGTGACTTTCTGCGCACATTTCCCAAAAACGAAAAGCTTGATTTTCGTGCATTTCTTAGGAAAAATTATATGAATAGCATGGGCGTAGAAAAAGAAGTCCTGACGAGTGTGAAATAGTATATTATGCCACAAGGGAGGAAAGTGCGTATTTTCACCGAGTGTGAAGTTTGATGCTCGAGCGTAGCGAGAGCAGCAATTCACACGAGGTGAAAATGCACTTCCTCCCTTGTCGCATACGATATTTTTTTTCCGACTTCGTTGAAATAACCACATTTCTTGCGTCGCAAAATCATCATATTCCCTAATGACCATTACTCCCCCGGGAGTAATAGAGCTTCCAGAGACAGTAATGAGCCCTATTACTCTCTAGAGAGTAATGAAATTGTACCGCGCATGCGCACATGTTAATAATTATCATCGGTCAATAATAGGCTATTTTCCGCCCGTATCGCACGCAAGGAATGTGGTTATTTTAGCGCAGTCGGGAAAAAATGCATTTTCGCACTCGTCAGGAACTCATTTTCTACGCCCTTGCCATATAAATAACTGTTTCAGAATAATAATACAATAATAATTTCAAGCTAAATGAACGATCCGTACCTCCGAGGGATCAGAAAGTTCGTTTAGGGGTTTGAAAATCAATCGCAATATCGCGACCGGAAGAGAGAGCGGCCCTTATAGGGAGGCCACTCAGTGACTCAAGATACTCTCTGGACGAGTGTAATATCGAGGGAAAGCTCGCCTCTACCTGTGCCACCTGCTCTTCGAGAGCTATCGGCGCTGTGAAAAGTCTCGACGAAAAGCGAACTCCATCTGCCGTCTGGTAATGCCTCGAAACGGTTTTTCAGTCGAACTTACATATTATACGCTATCCTTTGTATATACATATATATATTAATGCCGAGTTTTTTCGATTCACAGTTTCTCCTCGGCGCCCTATCTTGGCCATAATGCCCACTTGGCACAGACCGGCTGCAAAGCAAAAATGAAAGGATTGAGGATAAGTACCACTCGGCTACTTTCTTTACCTCACCAGAACCATCTTTTACCTCGACCGAATACTACTTCTTGACACAAAGTCTTCCACTAATACAGTGCCTTTTTGTCCGTACTTTCTATACAGTCCCTCAAATGCCGTCTACTATCTTCGCTCCTATTGCCGTTCCACGCGTAGTCTCGCACAGAAACTCGTGTAGGAATCCTAATGATGATGCTCCAATGAAGTTGGTGCCGAGATAAAATTCAGAGCTTTCGTACACACTTCTTTTCGAGTGGAGGGTTACAGTGGCAAAACATGACCTAGCGTGGTGTAACGGAGGGGACGAGCTCAGGAGACGAAATCAATTTCCGGAAAGTCAACTTTTGAGAGAGACTCTACTTTATTCCGTTAGAAATAGGATAGAAGTCGTGAATATAGATCGGTTCGTGTATCATTGGGCTCACTTGCTCAGCGGGATGGTCCATATTCACCACTTCTGCCCCTATAGGGGCGATATATATGTGGATATCGATTGGCGTCGCGGGACACCCCGAGAAATTTTCACCGACTTTTGTATCTCTGCCGCCCCATTAATGCACTCTGCTGGATGAATCCACGAGTCAACGCTCAGGCGATCGGACGTTTTCAACGTTTCAAGCATTTCAACATCCGCACGTCCGGCGTCGAAGAGAAGGTCGACGATACGAACGACGGAGAAATGTAAACGAGAATGAGGAAGATCTTTTCCGTTCGCATGCTCGAACTGTGCCCGTCCAATCTTCCCTGAAAGCTTCTTGAATATCGGGAGAGAGAGCGAAAGAGAAAGAGAGGGAGAGAGAGGAACTCTGTCACGTTTGAACGGATTTCTTTCATCCTCTTCGTATCCTCTTCATTCTGGTCGCTTACGCGTCTTCCTATCCGTTGGTATTTTCTGCTCCAAGTGAACGGAAAACCGAGATACTCCATACCTTTCGACGATCTCCACTTAACAACCACTGAATGCATGACATCGCGGTCGTGCATTCAATGCATTCAGAATTCATCTCGATGTCATTTTTTCGACCAAAATTCACGTCATAACGGAAGTGAAGTATTGCCGGGATAGCGTTGCGTCCGGTATAAAAATGAGATTTCAAGCCGGAAGTGACGTTTTCGCGTATGACGTCAATCGAAAAATTAATAACGTATTGGAGTCGACAATGAAATCCGAAGCGCGGAACGATAATGGCAGACAAAGGCTTTTAACGCTTTCTCGCGAAAAGGTCATTCAATATGGTAGCAACGATTAGCAGTCACATATATCTACAATGTGTTAACAAAGCGATTGTTCGAATATTTTATCGAGCTATTGCAATAGCTCGAACATGGTAAGCTTATCAATGCCCTACGGATAACTAAAATGAAAAATGCTATCCATAGCCCACGTGCACATAAAGCGGTCCGTATAAACTGGATCATCGATCGCCCTTCACCCCTGACGAAATCCTAAACGTTGTGCTGATTTTTTTTTTATTATCTGTTTCAGGTGAGTTATCGACATGTACACACACTTTGCCGTAAATGTGAGTAGTATGAACAATGTAAACAAATTGTGAAATGTGTTTTCTTCTTTTTTTTTGTTGTTGTTTCAATCTCGTGGGGTTTTAATAGTACTTTGCGATACAAGTGCTGTAAAGCGAACATTATACGCAGGCTGTGAAGTGCGATTCACTTCACAGTCTTCGTACAATGTTCGCTATATCGCATTAGTATTGCATAATTTTTGTAACAAATGCAGAAGTGCTACTTCCGCTCCTGCTGAATGTGGCGCTGTACGGCAAGGCCCGCATCGGCCCGTCTCTAGTGCGAAAAGTAAATACTAGTGCGCAACGTAATAGTACATTACGATACGAGTGCGTTGAAACTTTTTCTGACGAGTGCAAGTTTGCAGCACGAGCCGAAGGCGAGTGTTGCAATCACACGAGTTAAGAAACAGTTTTTCGCACGAATCTCGTGCCAATTTTTACTTCACAAGGTGTGAAAATGGGTTTTTACGCACCCGAGGCGTGCGTAAAACTGCAATTTTCTCATCGAGCAAAGTAAAAATATTTTATTGCACTACCGGAAAAAGGAATGCATTGACGAAGAATCCATCGTCACGATCGGCGTGCATGACGAAAAACTCATGGATATCTTCGTCCTCGCTCAACTGTCGTTTCTTGTAGATTTCTTTTCGCGCGAGACTCGCATCGCTCATACATATCGACGTTAGAACGTACAATACAGGAGATAAAGCACGCGGTGTATGTGTACACAACGTGACATGTAGGTCAGTTTTTACGAGGAGTAAACGCACGGGGCCTGCTTTCAATTAAGGCGTAATTTATCCTACGAAACAGCAGCCATAAAGCGTCGAGGCGTAGGTACAGAGAACTGGAACTATAAAGCTAATGAAGCCTGCAAGCTATTCCACTTTTTTTTATTTCCCTTTTTTTAATTCATCTTCGGCGTAGATCTCTGTTGATCAATGCTTTTCACGACCTTTTTGTATAATTTATATAAACCATATACGCCAAGCTGCTCATTTCAGGGATTAATTTTCGTTCTCACATTCTCGAATGCAATATCCCAGAACAAATTAATTTTTCTCAATTCAATTCCGTAATTCATTCAATGCAAATGTTCGCTCGAAGTTGTTCGTACGCTTCACGGGATTTTGCACAAATTTATTTATCGCTTGCAATGAGACAAGTTGTCTTCGTGACATGAACTGTCGACGATTCGTCGATTGTTCGCTCTATCCTTCGCTCATCCTCGCATACCGGTATTTCGTGTGTCAACAAAGTTTCACGGACGGTAAACTGCACCGCAGTGTACCGAGTATTTCGTCGAGGGGCCCGGACAGTTCTGATGTTAATTAAACAAGTTCGTCGGGGAGAATAGGAGCCGTCGCGGCTTGTTTTGCTGCATGCTGCAACACTGTCCAAATATCCAAAGTACACAACTCATAATCGTGCGGCGCGTTGTTAATACGCATGTACACTTAATACTAATACATTGCGAGACGCTGACGGTTTTATATAATCCAAAGTCAAAGTAGCCACAATTTCGACCTACGGGATTGACCCGTTTTATACCCATCATCATTAATATATATATATATATATATTTTCTTTGGAACTGTTCACAACGGATTTATAACGTATTTGACCTATTGACAAATTCCAATAATTGTTTCTCTCGTTATCGTACACTCAAGTTACGTAATCATGGAGCAGGACCGGGAGGAAGCGCAGGGGCGACGTGGACTGAAGAGATTCCCCATAGCATTCGTTAAGCTGAACTAGGGGAGCCTGGACTGCACTTCGTAATAATTCGCTTTAATCAAAACGCGACATTCGTTGGCACAAGCCGACCGGTACACAGCTTTAAATTGCGGTTGCGTGTTACAGATGACTCGCGCCACGTGTCTTTGCAGATCTTGTTGGGCTTCTCGATAAAAAAAAAATAAAACAAAAATGTATTCCCATTAATTTATTCCGTTGAATAACATCATATCTTTTAGTATATAATAAGTCAGCAATATTAAAAAATGCGATCTACATAAAAAGCAAACTTTTCAAATATCCAATCACCTTCTGGGTGATTTGAATCCAGATCGAATGAGACGCAACCAGATGAAGGATTTCCTACAAGACTCTTACTTCATCCAAATCAGAATTCCACCAACGCTTATCATGCCAAGTGACAGGGCTGCATCTCCAGACCTAAAATGTTGTACTGAACATATTAAAAACAACATAACAAACATTGAACTAATTCCATACATAGGCGCCTACCGCCTTTCAATAGTCCTAACCCTTTACACTGAAACACTCATCATACGTAACCAGACGCTAGAAAAACTTAATTTTAAGAAATCAAACAGAACAAATTAACCAAGCAATAGATTTTTAGACCAAGCTGATTTAATTCGAGCAAATACAACCATAATTAAAACAAGTTTTTATGTACACGAACTAACCCGATTTATCATAAGGAAAATAAAGATTAAACGTCAGTTATATATTGAGTACCAAAGAACCCAATGTAACGTGTTGAAAACGAATGCCTACAACAAAAACGTAAAGCACATGATCTTAGAATATAAAACGCACACCTGGCCGAAAGCCTGCGGAGAAATAAAGCGCAGCTAAAGGCAGGCTATCAAATAGCTCGTAAAATATAACCAGCCTTGCAACGCAGCCTCGAACATCACCGTCAACGGACAAAAAAACGACGAAGAAGGCAGAAGCTTTCGCACAATATTTCCACAGTACCTATAAAATCGCGAACGATCCAAACTTCAATGACCAATATTACAGAGACGTCTCAAACTGGTATGAAGGACACTTTAAACAACCCACTGCACAAAATCCGGAATTCGACAAAGCAACAACCGCAGAACTTGCAAACATCCAGAAAAAATGCAAAAACACTTCACCAGGCATAGACAACATTCCAATCAAAATCGTAAAACAACTAAGCCAGAGGGCTCCATGATTTATATTGGAAATAAGGTAAACAGTCCAGTTTGTGACAATGTTACCTCTAGCATTGTCGCCTCCCCGCACTATTTGATACGCAGCCAATGGGTAGCGCGCGTTTGGGGGGGTCACAAACTACGACACTTGGTCCTCCTTGTTGCAAGCAGAAAATGTCAGCAAAAGCGTTCAGAGAACGAAAGATCCACCTAAAGCATCTAGACAGAAATGTACAAAAGTATATGTACAGCTATAATAGAATATGCTCACTCCATACTCCTAAACTGCAAGAAAACAACAATCAAAAAATAAAAACAGCCAAAACCCGGACAACCCTTTACACAACCCCCTAACACACTACCCTCCGAAAAAACTAAAATCACGACTTCTGCATATCCGACTGCTGTGTATACAAACGACATCAAATATAAACCGCAGACGCAAAAATGTCCAGCACTCAACATATACCAACAACTTGAGAGAATGGCAAACAAAGATGTTAACTAAACTCAAACATAAAATTTAAACAATTCCTTCTCACTTGTACGATTTAGGTTCATGGCCTGTTGACGATAAAAATGTATACTGTTAATAATCCTCTCAATGTTTCAAAATCCGTATCATGCAAAATATTGTCAATAAATACAATTATGGCTACTATAGTATCATGCCAGTTGCTAAAAGACAAAAGGGAGGATCTCTCTTGTTCAAGCATACGAGGCATGTCCTTTTGTTTCCTAGCAGCCGATGTGTGGGTGTGCGCGAACATTCCATGAAAAAGATGAAGAGTCGTTTATCGCCTGAATTTGAAAGTTGAAGCCGCAAATCCGCGAGGGTAGGATTTATTCTTCGCCCGGTGTGCGACGCGATACGATATTCCAATG
This sequence comes from Ichneumon xanthorius, assembly GCA_917499995.1. Taxonomy (NCBI): domain Eukaryota; kingdom Metazoa; phylum Arthropoda; class Insecta; order Hymenoptera; family Ichneumonidae; genus Ichneumon; species Ichneumon xanthorius. The sequence goes on along the minus strand of OU824205.1, from coordinate 7,751,339 downwards.
TCTTCCAATAGCATTGGCAAAATTGAATTTCTCGTTGTGCGAACAGAACGAAAAGCTCTTTGAATACTTTGAACCGTATCTGCGCATGGAACATCTGTCGAAAGCGAAAAACAAGGTATTAACGAGGAAAACGGATCGAACAAAAAATCTGAAAAAATATAAAAATGGGTGTTTCAATTATCTCACGATGTCACGAAAATTTGATTATATTTCATCGATCAGTTTAAAAGATACATTATGAATCAAATATTTTTTTATCCACACAAAATATGAAGAAAAAAATCATTAGCGCACATTGACACGTACATACATAGTGCAACTGTGTTTTTACCCCAAAAAAATAATAGGCAAACATTTTTTCTTTTTCTTCTTCACATTTGTATCGATCAAAAACTCGACTGAACTCCGCTGTGAAAATATTCTCGAAGCTAAACGAGAACGATCTCTCTCACTTCCTCTTCCATCCAACTTTTTTTTAGCGCTTCGGTAGCGAATAACTTTGTAAATGCGGTAGTACAAAAAAAAAGTTTTTTTTTACTGAAACGTAAAAAACTCGTCAACAAAGTGCATCGTGAGTGTACACGAATCGAATGAAGATCGCAGTTGAGGAGAACACGTTTCTTCCTCGGCAATTTCAATGCTCGAAGAATTGATTAAAATCCCTCGTCGGTACGAGAGTTTGCTCGGCGGAAAAAAATTCTTAATGGCACGTTTAATTGAATTTTGTGCTTTGCCCTCGGGACGAAATAAAGTTTTATGATGCTGCTGCATTGCGTTCAGCTTTTTTCTCCTTTTTTTAAATTCACGGAACGATCGTTCGACGTTTCAAAGTACCCGGTGATGAGCGAATTCATATCCTGAACGAGAACGAACGAGGCGACGGGCTAATGGCTGTACGCTGCCCCTTGTCAAGAGGATCGATATAAATCTATCGTGGTCGCGGTGAAAACCTCCCTCTTGTTATCGGCGATGAGTTTCAGAACGATTATCCGGATGTAACTGAAGTTCATCGAGGAACGATAGCGCCATGCCTGGGCTCTGATATTGCAGAAAAACGCAGCTGAGGGTTTGCGGATGTTGAGCAAATACCGACGAGGGCGAAATGCGGGTCAGGCTGTTTTTAAAGAATCTTTATGCAACCCGACAATCGTAATTGTTCGATTCACGGACTCGCGATATTCGCTCGCTGTGAACGAATTCTCTAATGAATCGCTAATTGTTCCCTTCGGATATTTCGATGTCGAATACAGATAACGAGATGACAACAAATTTCGTATGCAAATGCGGTAACTAATAATGAGAAAATGTTTCCCGTTTCGAATGCGGAGCAACGAAATTCGTAACTCGATTAAGAATTGATGCCATGTATCGTAGTTTATTCGCTAACGAACATCGTTAATTGGTACACGCGAAATGTATACCCGGCGCGAGGAATTGTTTTCAACAGGGAATAGTATGAGCCATCCATTTCCGCGTACATTATTTGTATGATGCCAGTACGACGTTAACTGACAACGTCACGGGTAGCATTCGGAGAATACACGAAGAGGAACAACTCTGCGCCGGAGTCCCCGAGGATCGTGGGAGGCTTGATGTGGACGAAATGCTCCGAAATTAGGGGATTACACGATCTTCGTTCCGATGAACCATACATCAGCTTACCCTAAAAATATTGGTTGTTGGAAAAAAAAATTCTAAATTATGGAAATTTCATAAATTGCGGAAAACATTTTTCATAATTTCCTATTACAAAATAGTACATTTCGATACGAGTGCGAAAAAACTTTTTCTGACGAGTGTGAGTTTGCAGCACGAGCCGAAGGCGAGTGTTGCAATCACACGAGTTCAGAAAACGTTTTTCGCACGAGTATCGAACAAAATTTTATTTCACAAGGTGTGAAAATGGGGGTTTTCGCACGCGAAGCGGGCGAAAAAACCGCCATTTTCCCACCGAGTGACATAAAATTAAATTAAATTAAATTAAGTTGGCTGAAGGACTTAGGTCGATGGGTAATTGGCGATATATTTACATTCCCATGACAACTTACACTATACAATGCTATGGACCAAAAATGGTTCCATCTGGAATATTGTCAATAAATCCACTACTACTACTTAAATGAAATTGTCCAAAAATTAAATCTGATTTTAAACAAGCATTCAAAATCGGGTCGCTGACTCGTCCACGTGGCAACCGCGAATTTTGATCCTCTTCTCTTGATTATATCGAAAATTTGGAATTTTGCCTTTTTTTTGCCTCGGAAAGAGACGAAATAGCAGTACATGTATTCATACTGCTATTATTAAAAAAAAGTCACGTGCACGATATAATGAATGAACGGTGTGTGCTCGTTACGCGTGTAATCTGGTTCGTCTCTCCGGAGTATTCGAGCAGCGATCGATTGGAGTCCCGAGCCTCGCGGCCTAGGATGTATCTGTGAAGCGGAGACGGGGAATAGGGAAAGACATAAACTGTGTATCGGTGTGGGTGGTAGGAGCAGACTCGGGAATCCTGGGCAGCACCTCTCTACGCTGTACCTACGTAGATGGAGCGTAAGGGGGATGTAGTAGCGTCGGTGGCACGGACTCCCGAGGGATCGATACGAAGCGCGCGTTCCCTGCTGCCGCTGCTGGTGTTCCTGGCGATGGTGGTGGTAATAGCGGCCGAGCTGCAGTCTCCACTGGGCGACACTACCACCACCTCTCGCACAATTCACAAAATTTAGCTGTATTGCACAAACACCGGGTTACAAGGACCGAAAAGTTCCCGAGAGCTTTTCGTTATCTTTTTCACCATTCCCCGACTCAACTCTCCTTTTTCTCAAAAGTATTTTCGTATCGTTTTAAACATACATTTTTCTAGTTACAGAAAAAAAATGAGAATGGATAGCAGGTTTTGCATACTTTTCGGCACTGCGACACAATTACACACGTGGAAAAAAAAGTTTCCAAATGTCTCCGGAAGCTCATTCGGGTGTGTTATTTTTCTACTTCAAAAAAATGGAACTCCTAATGGGATTTCTTATAGTCGAACCTGAATATTTTTCGCTACGCTCAAAACACCTTTGCAAAAAAATCACTCGTGGGAGATTTTTGACCCAAGCATTCATTGCCCAGAAAAAAGGCGCGGGTTTTTGTTCTTCATCCGTCCATTCGCACGCGATTTGTCATTGATGGCTGGCATGGCGTTAAGCCACTGGTTTCAATGTATGCATTTAATTAACATATTACAAAATCCACGACAAAAAGCGTGTGCAGCCTATAAAATTCTCTGCCGGAGGCACAGAGTTTTTCCTCGCTCCGTCGAGGATTCGCGATGGACCACACGTGTGCCCAGTTTTTATTCCCCGACGTGCAGATGTAGTTTTAACTCGTCGAACGACAAAGTAAATCGACGAGAAAAAAAAATCACAGAATGCAAACGTTAGGAAAGCTCATTATTAATACGTTGGATAAATATCGCACGATGGAATTGCCAGCTTACATTCTAGCACTTTTTTTAACATCGCGTTGAAAGGTTGTTATTCCCAGAGTCACGGACGGTATAATGAGTGCACGGGTAAAACTACGTGTGCTTAGAGGTAATTAAATTTAAACGCAGGATGGACGCGGAGCAAGGAGAACCGGCGCCTCTAGGACTCTGTTTTAATTTCATAAAAATGCAATTTTCAACATGGTCATAAAAAAATTGTTTTTTTTTTACACAATTTTTCTAGTTTTAAAAGAGACAACATGGCACCCTGACAATATGCAGACATATTGAAGCTGCTAGTTTTTAGTTTTTTTAAAATATATATTATTTAAATGCATCGCTATAAATGTTCAATAAATTAGGTTAAATGGTTGCGTAGCCCGATTCAATGATTGTCCAAAGTCTATAGATCTCCATCCGATTTATCGATCCAGACCTAGTATCATCTCTGAAACGATACATTTCAATTACTTGAATAAACGCCTGATCACCCCATGCAATATTGCTCTGCCAGGTTCGTGACTTTCGCAGCGTTACATATTACACGTCGGCTACCGAATTACCGACGTTAATCGGTGTATCTTGCGAACAAATATTCTCAGCCCGAAGGGGCCCAAAGTAGTAGCGCGAGAGATAAAAAATTTCAACCTGATTCGGAAAGCCAAAATTTCTTGCAGATGCACCCAGCAAGCTCGCCGACTTCGCTGCTCCGTTCGAGCTTTATCGATTTTTTTTTCGTCCACTTAAATCCTCATCTTACGTTGTTTTTTGCCGTTTCTTTTTTGTCTCTCGTCTGTCCGACGTTGAAAAAAGTGCCTTTATTAAAACGGTCCGGGAGCCAAGAACCGGAGGCGACCAAGCTAAACGAATTTAATTTCCAGTCTCCGAGAGCTTTCCATCTTTTCCTTCTTATGCGTTTTTTTTCACCCTTTAAACATCCAACCTATCTACGCCCTACCCCGGGGTTTACTTCACGCCAGCTGCGAAGTAAACTCGTATAGGACTATCCGGTGGAGAGATTCGAGTAATCGATACTCTCGTACACAACATATAATACCCTTGCACCTACGTGCAACTTCGAACCGGTTTGTACCCACAAAATCGCGTTACACAAACCTATCGTTGTTATATCGATTTCCTCTTGATGGCATATCGAGGAAACACAATTGTCGTCTCGCAATATACACGTCAAAACGTTGCAACTCGACATCGGTCTTTGTCGACGTTTTTTTCGGAATATATCGATACGACACGCTAAAAAAAGTTTGTACATGTACAAAACAAGTTTTTCCGACAAACGTCCACAATATTTCAGTGTCACGTATGCAATGTTTGTCAAAATTAAATATACGGTTTGTTGACAAAAAAAAAAGTTAAATTGACAAGAAAAAAAAGACAGGCCATTGTGAGTGAGAAAATTTTTATAAATGTACAAACATATTTTTCACTGCGCAGCATAAAATGTACGTTCGTTGCACGCGACAGTCGGGATCCTTCTCAAATGTCCGTCGAGATAAAGTTTCATAAGAAAGTCGTGGATTATGTTTTTTTTTTTTTTTTTCATGGAAATTTGAAATAAATATTAATTTTATTTCCGTTGTGAAAAAGCTCTCTAAAAAATAGTTCACGGAAGGGTGGAGGGGTCGACGTCGTATTTGAATACAACTCTTGCTGCGACGATATGAAAATTCCTCAGAGCCGGACTCGTGTATAAATTCGTATATAAATCGCATATAAATCGAGCCAACGGGATATATTAGAATTTATATGACCCAACGAAACGAGGCCCGCTCGTTCCGTTTGCCAGTCTTCTGGCTGCTTCGCGGAGCTTTCATTTAGCCGCTCTGCCATCCAACCGGAGCCAGAGAACGCCGAGACCCTTGGATCACAGGATTTTATTCAAATGTCAGTGTCCGAATAATCCTCCGACTCGCGGCGGTCAACCATTTCATACCCTCGCGTATCCAAAATTCTCTCGACCATCGTGCGAAATACCATAACTGTAAAAAGCTAACCAACTAGTAACTGTGTAAGAAAATAACCAAATGTATGACAATAAATTTTTAAAGAATGATAAATAAATTTGTAACAATACATTCTTTATAATTATAAATTTGTGACAATAAATTATAAAAAATTATAAATTTGTGACAACAAATCATAAAAAATTATAAATTCTGACAACAAATTATAAAAAATTATAAATTTGTGATAAAAAATGATAAAAAATTATAAATTTGTGACAAAAAATATATTATGGTCACGTCGAATCGCGAAATCAGAAACAGCAAAAATTCACGGTCATTTATCGTCGAGTGACCCTCGCAAGAAATTACCGTCACGGCGCACCCCTAAATAGCTTAGCTCAGATCAGCTTAGCCAGACAGTCGAGGGGAAGCGCGATTCTGTGTGACCCCTTTACAGTCAGACTCGCCTGTCCCGGACTTACTCGAACGGGCAGATGACGAGGTTCTCGGGCGACCTTCGACCTGGGGCAACATACCTGCGTGAGCTTTCCGCCGGAGGTCACGCGACCGAGTGATACTTCGCCGACGTATCAGAGTAAACGCTGTTCTTTCGTTCGTTTGTTCGAGCTTTATTGGCGGTATTACCCGGGCTTTATCGTCCCTCCAAGAATCGACCTGTTAATAGGATGCAGCCGAGGGCGAGGGGCGAGGTCGTGGCTCGCCGGCCGCGACGGCCGTGCCCTTTGACAAAGCAGGGAACTTGACCCATAAAAGCTCACGGAGCTTTAACGGTGGTAATGCCCGGTTGCACGCGATTCAGCGATTCCGTCGGCGGATGAACGAAGGTATTGCGAGCGAGCGGATTACTGTAGTAGTACAGGCGCGCGCACTTCCGAGCTCCGTCGCTCGTTTACTCTACGATATGTAAAAAAAAAAGAAGAGGAAAAAAAGTGTGCTAGAGGCAAAGAGCGCATTGAGAAAAAATTACATAGTAAAGACAATACTGACTATTTACCATAACAAATAGTTCTCAGGGACCGATAACGGTGGATGCGCAGTTGGCGCACGGCTCCGGTGGAGTCCCAAGTCGAGCAAGATCATTCGCGGTCAGTGCTTGGATGGGTGACCGCTCAGCCGTGCGCTAGCTGGCGCATCGACCGTTGAGCTGGAGGCGCTTTCTTCTGAAACTTTGGTGTTTCTGCACTTTACTCAAAGTGCAAAAATACCGCAGGATAGTGGAATATGGCCGGTTGTACCAGCACGGGTTTTCCGTAGTTTCCCCGTGTCCCCGACAAATGCGGTACAGTGTAGCTAAGTCGGCTACGGACGCACTGGAAGTTAGGTAGCTTAGCTGAGTGCGGATAGGGAGTACGAGAAAGTAATCGGGATGGGATTCCGTAAAAACCCAGAAGGGTATACGGTGGAAAAAATTGAACAAATATTAAAAATATAGTTCCCAGGGGGAACGTCTACATTTTATAGTTACGACAATGACAACAAATCATGTTTGAAACATATTTACGGAATTATAGTTTAACCAATCGAATATAAACTATCATAAAGTATCTATATATGCGTTACCCCTGGGAACTATTCATTATAGTAGGAAGTACGATCCTTTTTCTCAGTGCGTACGAGATGGGGCGGCGTTGAAGACCGGAGGCTACAATAGTGAAGACGTAATACAAGAGATAAAAATAACTGGATTAGTCTCGTAATGCGAGCGACACTTATTGATTAAAATCTGGAAGTCGTATCAAGATGACACTTTTTCTGGGCTTTAAGTAATAATCAAAGAAATTTGAAAAATTAGGCGGGACTAGGCGTTTGAGAAAAATCCGGAAAAGCCGAAACGTGTCGTAGGATGTCGGTGTGGGAAGATTGAAGAGTGAAGCGACAGAGAATAAGGGTCGCGATGGCGGTGAGTTTGGAGCTTTTCATCCGATTAAGAACTTAGTGTGCCCGCAGCTCGTTCATCTCGGGCCACCGGATCTCTTGGGAAAGCTCTGGCTCCCGGGTTACCGAGTTCCTATTTCTTCTTCATACAATCTTGCCCGTCTTTCTCCGCGGTTCCGCGGAGCCGAGTCGCATCAAAGGTCGGCTGCAAAGTCTGCCTTTAACTGATCTAATTAAACGTCAATTCATTCGGTTCCCGGAATTCACGGACTTAAATAAAATTTAAGAGAAACGAACGAAAGTACGAGCTTCGACTGCTCTGGGCAATTGGATTACAAATAAAGTGTAGGGTAAATATCCGTTCATAATTTATGAATGATTTTTTTCGCGGTCGCTCATCATTTTTTGGTACATGTGTAAATGCACAACTTACGGTGCCAGCATCAATTGGACCTTTAAATCCCAATTATAGTATTTCGACACCAACATTCAATGCACGCGTGCTGGTCGATGACTTCTGAATCGAAGATCACACACTGCACCCGCAAAAGGTCCGTCTTCCTTTCATCCCTCGACACCGCACGTTCGACGGAAGTGTGACGATTTACGGAAGCTTTTTCAATTTCGCAGCGGACCTGAGATGCTGTAAATTCTCCCAAGACGAATGCTGCAGCTTAAAGAAGCACGCTCTCTTCTTCTCGTCCTTTTTTTGGCGCAACAGCGGCAAGAGTCAAAGGGAACGAAGCTCACTGGCCATAGGTAAATGTCAAGGTCACTGAGAGGCCAGCACGTAGAGCTTTCGTCGGGGACCATTAACCATGTCACCTTCCTCGACACCACCACCCCTTCGTCACGTCGATCTTTCGCGCCCATCATCCCTTTCCGCTCTCATCCGGCAGATTTTTCACACCGCTTTCGCCGAACCCGCAGAAATATTCTCTCCATCGTTATCAAATGTCTGTGTGTGCGGTTTTTTTATCACGATAAAAACGTAGTGGATTTTTAGTCCAAAGAATCTGAAGAACGATCCAGGATTTCAAAACTCCACCGCAAGCACGAAGTGCGTTCATTCATCAACTTGCTTTAATAACAAGTTTTAACGACCCTAAAGTTCATGTTTTATAGTGTACGTTTAAAACTTTTTTTTTATCGCTTTTACGCCTTTGCAAGGTCCCTATGAACATCGAAATCACATTTTTTTTGTAACCTTTGCCATGGTAATGACAAAATTATTCTACGGGATCAACAACAGGAGCAGAGACTAAATCTCCATTCATCAGCACATTGGTATAAACGACTTCTTTGATTAAAAATAATTTCTTCACCTTAAATAAAACTTACTGGTCTTACGGTGTGAAACAGACGATATTGTTAGGCCTGGTGACGAAGAAATAGATCGAATTCATTCGATTCTAAATAATGTTCCCTACATGCGCAGCTGCCCCCAAATTGACGTAACCCGTTCGCCCATACAGTGAAATCATGTACATCCATACATTCCACATCATATCACGATCAAGGTATAATTTCCATGTCCCACGCGTTCGCCAAGCTGGCATTCCATCCATTCCCTAGTCTCTCTCCCCCGGGGAGAGAGGCCCGGAAAACACCGGAGCGAGATCCTGTTTCAGACAATGCGAGCGCAGAAGTATAAAGGAAGGGACGGGCCGACGCTACCGGGGAATGGAAACGTGTTGGGTTTTTCAGCGAGGAAAGAGGAGATCCTCTGGAGTACATAATTGTAAAGTAGAGTGTTCCCAAAACGTGGTATAGCTATAGGGCCGGCGACACGTGGCATTGCCGCGAACGGAAAGATAAAGCTCTGTGGTCCGTCGGGAGCGAAGGTGTGTTATCGACCGGCCCCGAAACCTTCCTGCCACCGTGCAACCCGTCCCGTCCCTCTTCCTCTGTACCTCCAGTTCGACGATGATGACGACGTAACGAGCCACCGCACCAGGCCCGCTTCTTCAACATTCGCTTCTGCCCCCGGCGTTACCGCTGCGCTGCACCCTGCGCGTGTTCCGGGCGGCGGAGCTTTTAAGCAGATACCGGAAACGAGGCTTCGGTCGGACATGCCTATCCAACCGTTACACGCTCAAAGACTCTTCGACGCTTCGCCGAAGCGGCTTGTGTCTACATTCTGTATGCTCTCCGCATTAATCTCAGACCGCCTGTTCGGCGGAATTCGTGAATTTCCGTAACGGATGTTGCGATCGCGTAAACAAGAAGGGACGCGCCGCCCAAGATGGATGAAGGAAGAGGGATTTGTTTGTCGGGAACTCGAGCATCCAATATAGATGGTGTATACAGGGATCGAGGATACTTTACTGCCATCCGTTACTTTTTGTCTCTGGGTCGGGTATTTGATTTTTTTGTTGTTTTTTATTTAAGATGTAGATTGATCAATTCTGTGCCATCATCCTGTTGCTTTCTCCACTCGACCGCCGATAGACATAGCGAGGACGTCGTGTCTATTTACCCAGTAATTACGGGGGAGAGTCCTTAGTGGTGCCCGGATATTGGCCAATTGCCTGTTCCCTCGATCGAGAAACGCTCTATCGTACTCTCGAAGAACCGGAAACGACGGTTAATCGATCACCGTCCGTACTGCTTTTATATACCCGCTTCGACTTTTATCTCTTATACTATGTGTAACACACCGTATATAGGGCGGATGGGGCGAAACTGGCAGGAGGGCAAAACGAGCACTTCGAAGAAAAATAAAAACTGGGGTCAAGTGGACACCAAAACCAATTATAATGTTTTCTTAATTGATTTTTATTATATACACTGAGAAAAACATTTGTTGGATTAACCAAAAGTTGTGGTGACATACGTTCAAAGCTGGTATTTGTTTGGTACAAATAAAGCATTGTTTTTTTAAACGATTATTAGCTTCAATTTATTCAAAAATTTTCGATTGGAAGAGACATTTTTGTTGAACCAACCAAATACACCTTTGAACGTATGTCGACTTAGCTACACTGTACCGCATTTGCCCTGGACATAGGAAAACTATGGAAAACCTCTGCCAGTACAGACGGCCATATTCTACCGATCCTCAGATATTTTTGCATTTGCGTAAAGTGCAGAAACACCAAAGTTTAAGAAGAAAGCGCTTCCCGCTCAACGGTCGATGCGCCAGCTAGCGCACGGCTAAACGGTCACCCATCCAAGTACTGACCGCGAACGAATCTGCTTGACTTGGGAGACCACCGGAACCGTGCGCCAACCGCGCATCTACCGTTATCAGTTCAACCTGGATCATTATGATTTGATTGAGTACAACGTATACGTAGGGGAGAGCGGGGTAAAATGGGGCAACGGGTCAAATAGTATATTATGCCACAAGGGAGGAAAGTGCGTTTTTTCTCTGAGTGTGAAGTTTGATGCCCGAGCGAAGCGAGGGCAGAAATTCACACGAGGTGAAAATGCACTTCCTCCCTTGTCGCATACGATATTTTTTTTCCGATTTCGTTAAAATAACGACATTTCTTGCGTCGCAAAATCGTCATCTTCGCCAATGACCGTTACTCCCCCGGGAGTAATAGAGCTTCCAGCGGGAGTAATGAGCCCTATTACTCCCTAGGGAGTAATGAAATTGTACCGCGCATGCGCACATGTTAATAATGATCATCGGTCAATAATGGCTTATTTTCCACCCTTATTGCACGCAAGGAATGTGGTTATTTTAGCGCAGTCGGGAAAAAACTAAATTTTCCAATCATTTTTGGATCGGACAAGGTGGCAAAACTGGGCAGAAAAACCTGATGTATCCGATAGGGCGAATTCGGGCATTCAAAAATTATTGGAAAATGACGTTTTGCCCAAAAACCCCGTTTTGCCCCGTTGCCCCGCTCTACCCTACATGTATACGTGTGACTGAGAAGCAAATCAATTGGTGCATATTTACACGTTCTCCCCAGTGTATTCATGTGTTTCCCCAGTTAGCCATTGAAAGTTGAAGCTCCGTCGAATTTTCGTGACGAGAGTTCATCGGGGGATAGATAACGTCTCAACAATAAGTCTCCAGCACTGCGCTAAATTCCCAAACTTCGAGTCTTGGGTTCGAGTTTACGGCAAGTTTACTGTTGCGGAGTTTCGGCGTTGCACTAATCGTCTGCGGAGGTTGTAACTTAGAATAAGTCAGGGAGAAGTGATATCGCAGTTGGTCGTCGCCGTCGCTGCCGCGGTGTTGATGCACCGGACGATCGAGAGAAATATATTTGCATAATGGACCACCGGGGAGTGGATTCTCGTGTAACACGGTCCCTAGGATGCTCTCGAGCTCCGCTTTCGGCTCCACGGACTGTATGGAAATTTCGTTCACCACGGTAGAGTGTATGATGCGCACCCCTACAGCAAATGCTAAAGAGTAGCCCTATCCAATAAATAACCGGCATGTCAACTGCAAATTAATTCTCAAAAAATTGAATCTGGTCCATTAAAAAATATCAACTGGCCCGAATGCATTTGCTTGCAATAATGTTTTCGTTTTTTACAATATTACATCCCGTTGATATAACGGCGAAATATGTGGCAAAATTTATTAAAATTGGGAGATATAAATGAAAATTAAAAATTATTTTTTGTTTTCTTTATTTGTTAAAATATTTTTGCATGCTCATGAATCCACTGATATCCTGACGAAGATACCATTCAATATATTTCATTGAATCATACAGGTATAGCACCCTACAGCATCCCTACAGCAAATGCTAAAGAGTACTTCCAGCCCTAATAAATAAATAACCGGCGTTTCGACTGCAAATTAATTCCCAAAAAATTGAACCACGTCCATTAGAACATATTAACTAACTCGAACACATTTGCTCGCAACAATGTTTTTATTTTTTACAATATTACATCCCGTTGATACAATGAAGAAAAAAAAATGTGTTAAAATTTATTAGACTGCAAAGATATAAATGAAAATGATCAATTATTTTTTATTTTGGAAAATATTTTTGCATGCTTAAGAATTCACTGATATCCTGCCGAACTTAACATTCAATATATTTCATTTCGTCATAGACATATACCAAGGTGAGCTTAGCCTCGGCTGACCGCACAACATTGTTCATCACCGTTGAATAATGTTGGCAATTTATTATTAAACCATCGAAATCCCGTGCGAAATGTGCGCGACAGGCAGAGATCGGAGAAGCCTCAGCTGCAGGACGAAATTGGCGCGTATCTCGTCCGCTATACGTGGGCGCTCTCGTGTTCTTACCGCGTGCTCGGTTGTATTAATAATATTCGTGAAATTGCGCAAATGACTCGTACCGAACCTAAATCCGTCCACGGTTCATCGTTATAATTGCACCAGAATGATAATTATAGGCGACGAATCGGAAGAGTCAGTGACGGGGCGAGTAGATTTTAACGGTGTAACGGCGAGAGGAAGCGTTCGCAAATAATTCTAACGGCACAATTGTTGTTACGACCGATTTAGAGTTACACAAATTTTGTCGACCGGTTTTGTATGATGTACGAGACACGTACTCACCTCGAGTGCAAAGTGCGTCACTGGCAATTCGATCTCGTTTCATCGTTCCGAAGAAACGTGCTGCGACAGACATTTGACGCTATTGAATTTCAAGGGTTTCTATTTCTAATATCGTACTATCGTCGCGACGACGCCGATCGAATTCTTCAATGTCTCCCACTGCGAGACATTGCCAATGTTCAATGAAAAAGAGATTTTATGAATTCAAACATTCGAGTCTCTTTGACTAATTGAATAAACAATGAAAAAAAAACAGATGAACATTTTGCTACCACTGCGAGCGATGCGAAATTGACAAACATTATCGTAATATTCTTTACCAAACGACTGAAGATATAATTTAATTTTTCGAGTTTCGAAAAGAAAGAAAAATAATGCAATACTCTTATGGGCTTCTTCCGATTTAATTTTCCATTCTAAAATCGCGGCACATTGTTTGGGGGGATAACAAACAGTGTAAGAAACGCGCGGCAGATACATTGGCAAATGATTAATCAATCACGACGATGAACTACCCGCTGGGTCGGGTAGAATGGTGCGGAGCCTCACTTACCGGCAGCAAGTAGATACCTGCGCGCAGTGGTCAGACGGGGAGACTCGAGGTTTGCAGCCCGCGGCCTTACCGATTGCGGATAAACCATTGACTCTGTATAAAGTAACTGAATGGATGATGTATATAATGCTTGTTCAATTAACAATACAGATTGGACATTAATTGACCGTTCAATCTTATGGATTTTTCACCGACCTTTCTATCTTATTTCCATTCGAGGAAAATGCAGAAATGGAATATCCCACTGACGGTAACTCGCGGGTCGACAGAAATCTCTTACTGCGGTAATCGACCGTCGAAGCGCATCCCTTTTCATTCTTTCCCGGAGATTCTCCGTACATCAGAATATAGAGCTGTATATAGCTGTTCATCTCTTCATCTCTTCATCTCTTCATCTCTTCATCTCTTCATCTCTTCATCTCTTCATCTCTTCATCTCTTCATCTCTTCATCTCTTCATCTCTTCATCTCTTCATCTCTTCATCTCTTCATCTCTTCATCTCTTCATCTCTTCATCTCTTCATCTCTTCATCTCTTCATCTCTTCATCTCTTCATCTCTTCATCTCTTCATCTCTTCATCTCTTCATCTCTTCATCTCTTCATCTCTTCATCTCTTCATCTCTTCATCTCTTCATCTCTTCATCTCTTCATCTCTTCATCTCTTCATCTCTTCATCTCTTCATCTCTTCATCTCTTCATCTCTTCATCTCTTCATCTCTTCATCTCTTCATCTCTTCATCTCTTCATCTCTTCATCTCTTCATCTCTTCATCTCTTCATCTCTTCATCTCTTCATCTCTTCATCTCTTCATCTCTTCATCTCTTCATCTCTTCATCTCTTCATCTCTTCATCTCTTCATCTCTTCATCTCTTCATCTCTTCATCTCTTCATCTCTTCATCTCTTCATCTCTTCATCTCTTCATCTCTTCATCTCTTCATCTCTTCATCTCTTCATCTCTTCATCTCTTCATCTCTTCATCTCTTCATCTCTTCATCTCTTCATCTCTTCATCTCTTCATCTCTTCATCTCTTCATCTCTTCATCTCTTCATCTCTTCATCTCTTCATCTCTTCATCTCTTCATCTCTTCGGCTCTTCATCTCTTCATCTCGTTGTGATCATATGGAACAGTTAACGATGCTCGAACTCGAAAAATTTAATTTTTTCTATCAATCGAAGATTGGACGCAAATTTTTTTGTGACCATAAGCTCCAGCCGCAAACAAGATTTTTTTTTCAAAACAGATGGTATTCGGGAGACTGCGCAGTAGAAGAAGACGAACGGTCCTTTTTTTTTTTTTGTATTTTCGATGAGCCGGGAAATTATTGCTCGCATATTCCGTCGTGGCGTGAAGTGGCGCGAAGCGGAACGTGAATACTGCCTCTCCGGTTCTCTATCACTAGCGAGCATGCACGAAGGTCGCAAGTCCCAGCGTACGTTAACTCGAGGCGTCTGAGTTTTCGAGTCGTGGGAGCTCCGTGCCGAGTCAGAGGAGAGCAGCTCCACCATTAATTATTTTGCATATTTGAACGCCAGCCAATTCGAATTCTGAATTCGGGTCGGTGCTTAGTCGACGACCTCGACTCCTCTGGAGGGCGCGTGAGCTTTGAAAATAAAATCCACGAGAACGTAATGAATACCTTCTGTTTCGGGAAATACCACAGTTTTTTTGTTCCCCGGTACGTTCGTCTTTCATTTACCAACTATTTTCCTTAACCCTGCATTACTTACTGCATTCCACTTATTGTCTCGAAGGCTCAATGAGAGGCCAAACGAGCGATCGATCTTAAACATCTTTTGTTCATCTGAAGCGCTGTGTACATTTTCTTTTCTATACAATACAGTTTTTATGCATTTATAATAGCTGAAACACACACTTGTACGTACCTCCTCACCCCGCGCTCGTCCCAGGCCTTTCACGTCGTACTTAATCATTTTTACATCCGATCTCGTACAACGGGGAAAAATTTCAATAGATTTTTATTTTTTACACTTTTTTTATTCGAGTTTTTTTCACAATTTTCGCGGTACGAGTACGCAGTTCTATCAAGGCTTTCAACCCATTTTCACAATGGCCGAAACTATTGTGTTCGCCGAAGCCGTCGTACGATTCTATGATTGCATTTCATTTTTTGATTTCGCGCGGCCCGAGCAGTCCCGAATGGATTTCGTTTTGTGTATAGCCCCTCGTTAGGTTTCTCGACGCCAGTGCAGTGCACGCGTATCGTAACTGCGTATATCCATCGGTAATGCAATTTCATCCTCCGTCGATTTATCGCACACGCGATGATGAATAAAAATGATGATATTTCAAGCGCACAGTTGCTCACACTTGACTTTAACGTAAATAATGTTTACCACCTCGCGCTTATATCGCGGACTTGTGATTCATATTGACGGAGGCGGGGGTTGCAACACGTTGCGTCGTTAACATCCACCGTGCCAAAAAGCTACGCAACATTGTCGGGGAAAAAAATGTACATTCAAAGCCAAACGAATTCCCGGAGAATTTGTGTGTTGCTTGTCCGTGTCGTGGATTTTTTTTCATAGAACACAACTTTGGACTTTGGACAGAATTGGTACGCAACCTCGGCTTCCCGGCATATCGAAATTATATTATTTTTAGTGAACATTATTACCGATCGCGAGAAGGCGAGTGACAGGTGCGCCAAACGCGCGGGAGATCTTTGTCGCGATATTGCGGTAGGACTCGGTCGCATCCGTTGCCTTGAATTATTGCATACGCAGATACGAGATTTGCCACAGCGTGATGTCTCTTGCACTTTTGCCAAACGGAACGTCTCACGCATCTGAATTCGTGCTGATGCATCCAGCGCAACCGAGCCTCGGGAAAAAAACACGAACGGGCAAAGGACGTACAATCGGTTTTATTCACTGCGAATTCGGGTACGACTTTTTTTCGGGATTTTCTCTCCTCTGAGCCGTAAAATTCTGGCAACCCAATAGCATCGAATACGTTTGTAAACAACAAAAAAAACATCTATAATTATCCTGACTATGAACGTACATCATATGTGGACAAGACGAATAAGTTAGTTGGAAATAGATTAACGAATATAAATTTTTAGTTATCGCGTCGCCGCCTCAGAGGAATAAATCCTGATGGCGTATAAATCTCTCTCTCTAGTTTAAAATTATCTGCCAGACGTCCGGGTAGAAATATGACAGATTAATCCGATTCGATCGAAGTATGTCTGTAACTCTTGTAGGGCAGATATCCATTCGCGGATTGTTCTGTTTCTGGCGGGTCAGAGGCGTATATCATTTTCGGTTGTCGTTGATAATCGAATTCATGAAGTCCCGTCAAACCACCCGCTGGAGATTGGGCGACTCAACCTAATCCCAGGAACTATATTGGACCAGGTATATAGGAGAGCGGGGTAAAACGGAACCTCTCCTACGTTCGCGATGAGCCTTTTTTATCCGTCGGAAAAATTGTGACCGCATCGCTCGTTATCAATAGTTTCGGGACGATTGATTATTTTCTTGTTTAATGAGAGGTTCGAATGGGATGTTGGAACGGCGACCTTGTTCAACGGATGCAGCGACTCCCGCGGCTCGTAGCCTTTTCAGGTGGCTCCGACCCGACAAAAAATGTCTCTTATTCTCATTCCGTAAATCGTCGTCGTCGCGCCGGTCGTAGACGCGATTCTCGCATACACTTACGCACGTGGGAAAAGCAACTGTGTTGAAAATAATCCGAGTCGCTCTATAAATACAATGCGACATTCAGTGCTGTGTGGAGCGTCGCGATGGTCAGATGCTTATCTACTCATTCGTTCTCTAAACATCCGAGAGTGTGCGCAGTGACTGGCCGCGGTTTTTATAAGTAAGAAAAAAAAGCCGAAAACAAAAGTTAAACGACCTCGTAGGTTCGGTCCTTTCCGATGCGAGTCTCCGTTCGAGTAATTTCAA
The DNA here is from genome assembly GCA_917499995.1 of Ichneumon xanthorius. Taxonomy (NCBI): domain Eukaryota; kingdom Metazoa; phylum Arthropoda; class Insecta; order Hymenoptera; family Ichneumonidae; genus Ichneumon; species Ichneumon xanthorius. The sequence continues at coordinate 7,734,007 of OU824205.1, read as the reverse complement.
GTTCTGCATCGATTCGCGCGGGAGTCGGCAAGAGATGCGAACTCGATGACTTTAACTACAACATGAATGGCTACATGTAGTGATTGTTCTTATATTTAAAAAAAAAGTAAATAGTAAAAAATAATTTCAATCGCACATTATAAATCGTGAGAGCGGACTTCATGTGACAAAAATGCGATAGCTGTAATAAGGACTCGATTTAAAAAGATACGTTACATTGGTGCTTTTAACACGATGATCGGATTCACGTCGTGAGCTCGTGTCGTCTCCTCTGTTTTGCAGAAATGAACAAGAGTCAATTTACATAGTAAAAAATTATAAAAAAAAATTGTTTGGATTATTCAAGAATTGTGGTCAAAAGTTCGGATGTTTAAGTTACCGAGAGCAAAAAGACACTTTCATGGAATTCTGAGGATCGTAATTTTTGCATACGTTCCGCGGCTGCGCCGTTGGTAGTAGAAGAAAAAATTATTTATCGTGTGATTTTGTTGACACGTAAATTATTCGAAAATATAAAAATCTACTTCCCTCGGTAAAAATCGGCTCTAACGATGGAGCGGCTGAGTCTCGCGGAAGTGACGAGAAGGAAAGAAAACAGACGTCGACGAGGCTGGACGGTGGTGGTCGGTCACGAAATTCGGTAAGTTTATTCGAGGATGACATTTATCAAACGGTTAATCTTTTCGATGAAGGTGGGCAGTGTATCAAGCCGTTCTTCGTGGGATAATTTTATTACACGCGAGCGTCGATCTCAGTTGGCGCGAGTTGCTTTCGGATATTTTGACGGCGATGACGGTAAAGCAGAGACCCCGCTTTACCGACTACGACGGACTTGCGGGACGGCAAGTGTCGCCATCGACTGCGAAAGCTCGCAAACTCCGAATCCACCCTGAGCGTACCGGGAGCTTCGCTGGCAGAGAGTGCTTTTACCATAAGTCGTTGGCATCTTATCTTATTTGGCGGTTTCGGTTTTCGGAACTATCTTATCAATTGTCACCCTCGGTTGGGCAATAAAATATTTATTGAAGCTCTCAACGAAAAGTGAAAGACTAAAATATATCGAAAGAAAGGTCTACGAATAGTTCAAAATTAAAAGAGGAGTTCAGCTAAATGACCAAAACACCGAAAAGAGTATAATTACAACAACAAAAATGATCATTTGTTTTTTTTTTTTTACCTAAAAGTTTATCTTTATTTTATTGTTTTTTTTTGTTCACTAAAATTTTTATCGCACGTGAGAGGGCGATGTAAAAAAAACCGCCGGGAATGGTATACATCGCGTATCGTGCAGCGAGTAAGCCATTACTACTGATAGAGCAGCTCGAGCCCGTCCGCACTCTCCCGATTGGATTAATCGCAGCGAAACGCTACGGTGTTGCATGGCAGCATCCGTTATCGGCAGGAGTGCAGCTTCCGTGCAACAGCCCAGTCGACGATTCAAGGGTTAAAGGAGAAAATCCACTTTAGCCCACTGCACCCGAGCCGCAGATCGATCTCGTCCTCGAATGCAAATCCGTCGGCGCGGACGCGGTGGATTTACGTTGAAAACCGCGCTCTTCCAGTGTGGTGTGCACGCGTGTGATCCGATCATGCACGCGGATACGCTGTCCGCTCGGCGGCGGATGCGATATGGCACACGATCATTCAGAAATACTCCGAGCTAATTAATCGGGGAAATGAATCGCGCCACTGTAACAGTCCGGCCGTTCAACTGGCGATCTTCGTGTCAGCGCTGACTCTCGCATATCGAAAGACGCTCTCGATCGAACAGTCGTTTTAATAATAATAAGTCGACCATCCGATGATCCGAGTCGTGTATTATGTCGAAGAGGGTGTGCACTTGATTTGGTTTGCTGAAATTGTCCAATGCTGTTAGCGTGACAATCTTGCGTATCTCTTTCATTTAGAGCGCGTAAATTGTGTGCACACGATTAAGCATTTCCGTGATAAGCAGCACTGAATGCGCGGCTACCGTTTTTGCGTATTTACGATCTCTGCGGTACTCTATTACGAAATATAATCTAACGGAACAAGCTTTCATACCCCAGTAACGAACGTCCATTTAACGCTCGTGATTATACCCGGCTAGAGGGCAAAGGATATTCATAGTATTTGGGATTTTCGATAACGGTAATGTTTACCGCTCAACACCGCGGAAACATTATTCCCGAACGAAACTGAACCGTTCCCTTCCGGTATTTATTAACGCTCGACAAACAATAATAATCTTTTTCATTCCAATTAATTTATACGAAAATACGAAATCAATGCACCATAAAATGTCAAAGAATTTATTACGATATATGCATATGTCTAAAAAAATTAACAATTAATTTTAAGAGATTATAATTACTCGATTTTACGATTAGTGGAATTAACGATTTTGGGCAAATACATTGTGGGAAAATGAGTTGATGACGAAAAAATGTATTTTTCCCGTCGATTGTCGGGCGCACGTGTCTACATTGAGTTCCATTCAGGCCTCGTCTGAGATCATCCAAATGTGAAGAGACGTCGTCGCGTCTACCTATATTATATCGTCAGTCTAGTGCAAGAAGGGCGTATGAGCGAAGCTTGTACACACTTCGCACGGCCTTTTTGCTCCAGTCCATCGATATCTAACCGGAGTATATTTTTCGTCGTCAGAACCGCTTTGTCCTGTTTGCTTACCGTGTTAAATCGTGCATTAACCTCGTCTATTATCTCGTATCTAATGCATATATGAATAATCTCGAATATTCATGACGACGAGCTCGTGGGAGGTCGGGACGATCCACTCTTAACTACACCTCATCCAGGCTGCTCAAACACACATGTCTGGGGAGAGAAGAGTTACGCAATTTTCGAACAACTTTGTTAATGTGGTCTTTGAGATCGCTCGGTATTTCCGTCTGCCATAAGTTCGTCATTTGAATACGCCGAATGAAACAATGATGCTCGTCGCCTTCTCATTTCCATGATCGCTGATACATTTTTCCATTTCAAAGATGCACACTTTTTATGAAAATTAATCTATTGACGATCCGAAATTCTATTTATAAAATACAAGCAGGTTATTATGGCTTCGCGCCGTCGCTATGGTCTATGGAGCTTAGAAATCGGAAATTTGGATTTCCAAAGATTTACTCGAAATACGTCACTGCCGATTTCAAAATCTCACAAAACCGACCGGAATTGACGTCATTCAGGAAATACGTCACCTCCGATTTTTAAATCCCACTTTCTGACCGGCATTGATGTATTCCGGTATGACGTCACTTCCGGTCGAAACATGAGTTTTTCGGACTGGAAGTGACGTAGTTCCTGTCGAAATATTAGTTTTGTTTTGCACATAACGATAGTGCACAGCGCTGTGGTGCACCGCATTATTGTGCACAACTCACCGAGATACGCAGAATGAAACCACAATAGTATAACAGGGGGACAGTTATTAGAGCCTGAGATGGAGGCCCCCTAGATTCTTGAAAATTGAAACAAACAAATAACTTTCAAAAACATATATAATATATTAGATATAAGATACGTCAGATCAATCAAGGTTATTACACTAATTGAATTACACGCAACAATTAACATACACAAAAAGATATTAAAACTATCTCCGACCCATCGGTAGGTGCGATGCGAAATTCCGTCCGGGACCGCGATGACGCTCTCTTTAATGACAATATTTGCTGACACATTTCTGAGACATTACATAACTGTCTCGCAGCGTGCTCGGAGCATTCTTACACTCACCGTACGAAAACGAATTAATATAATCAATTTTTTTTTATTACATACGATAATACTTATCGTCGCGCGTGCACGCGATAGCGAACGTATTCTGAGAAGACACTTCGGGCTGTGTATACAGCAGGGGAACAACATTGACGTAATAATCCGGTGAGGATGTGCATCGATACCACGATGTAGTCGAACAGCTGATCAAACTGTTGACATTCAGGGCGGAGAAGGAAATGTGATCGAAAGATCAGGAAGCGGGTGCTCATGCCACGCGAGCGGTCAGGGGAGGTTGTTGCATGACTAGAGGATGTTGTACTACGAGAGGTTCGCCGGGCGTATCGAGTATATCGACTCTCCTCGAGAATCTCGTCGATACTCGAAATTGATGTTCTCGAAGCGTTCACGAGATACGAACTGGCCCGATATAGGTGTTTAAGGGTTTTCCGATCGGCTGCCGTTCGGGCCGAGAGTCCATGCGGGAGACGTAACGAACACGCGAGCCGGGGGATGGATGAGAATTCTTTTTATAGCACGTTCACCGATTTTTATGGAAGAACAGCTTCTGGCTCGTTTCCTACGCGCACGCCAAGGGACTTTGCTCCGCACAGTGTCTGCCTTTCCGATGGGGATGCCGAGGATGGCCGTGGGTCGTTAGTTATCGTAGGAAGACAGTGAAAAACAAGAGGAAGAAGAAGAGGACGAAGAAGAAGAAGAACAACAAAAAAGACTGACGCCAGTCTCCCTGGCTCAAGACTTTCTCATTTCTTCAGTCCCTGCTTTCTACGTCTCGACTTCGACGACGGTGAGCCGCGAAGACCCGCCGGGTCTTCTCTAATGGTTCAACTTACGTTCGGATCTTTTTTTTTCCTCTTCTTTTCTCTTCGCGTCCGAGGTTTGCCGTGACGGATACGGCACACTTACATGGTATTCGATCAAGATTGTTTCAAAGACCGGATATTCGCTGTGCGCAGTATAAAAAACGTTCGTGTACTTAAAAAACATCGCTTGTCCATTAAGGGCCGCAGAGGATTCTCTTGTTGCTTGTAGATATTTTCTTCGTCAACAAAACTTGTGTTTATTTTTTGGTAATTGGTAACGTCTGCGGATAATACATGTCCGATGATAAAAAAAAATATCTAAAAATTGCCTGCAATGAAAAAAAAAATATCAATGATTCAAGTAAAATCTGCTTGCGGGCTGCCAAAGAAAACAGAATTTTGTTTCAATTCTACTTTCAATTCATACAAATTCATACCGGATTGAAACGATAGAATGTTACCTTGACAGTCTTGGCGTCGGTGTTTCAATATCATATGGAATTGTAAGAATTGAAAGTAGGATTGAATCAAATATTTTTTTCTTTGGCAGCCCGCAAGCGGTTTTTTTTCCGTGTAATACCGCATTCAGAAAAATAATTTATTTGACGACCATCGTTTATTTGGTTTAAGTAAAATATTTAATTGATTTAAATAAATATTTTACTTAAACCAAATAAACGGTGGCCGTCAAATAAATTAGTAGTAAAAAGGTATTTATTGACAGTAGCATTTTATCATTACAGTCTCCGATACATCTCTCTATTTATTGATACGTCGCTTTTAATAAAACTGCCAATGGGCCATCGACCTGCGTCCTTCAGCCCAAAATAATTATTTTTCTGCATTTCCGTATTTTTCTACACCTAACAATTTTCTTTTCATTTGAAAACGTTTGAAAAAACGTCCGTCCAAAAGACGTATCTTGTTCATTAAGGTCCACAGTTATTTCACATGCTGTTTGTACAATTTTCATCGCCAACATAACGTGTATTTTTTTTTATTGTTAACGTCTGCGGACAATAAATGTCCGATGATTAAAAAAATACCTAAAAATTGCCTCCGGGTACTCGGTTAGAGTTTTCTTCGTGACCGAGTAATCTTATACAGATACAATTCCACCCGGCTGCCATTGTGGCCCCGTCCGACCACTGTATGTCCATTACTCCTGTGATTAGACACGAAGATATTCCCCTCGTTCCACAGATCCGCCCGTTCAATTGATCCCCCTTTAATGATAAAAGTTGGCGAATCTCTTGCCATCCGCTCGAACTTTTAATCTCTCGGATGTGCTGCCAACACTTTAGGTTTGTCTTCGCGTGGACTTTTGTCGTCACGATGTTCGGAACGACACTCGTCCGACGTATCTCGGTGTTTTTCTTTTCGAGTTTCATTCCCAGAGGCGCGTCAAAAATCTCGCGTCCATTCGCATCACGTACATTCGTTCGCGATTCCACCTGGAATGACAGACGTTTTCAGTCACACTGCATCGCCTCCCAGCCAACACGGGACCGATTATTCAGAGTCAGAAAAAAAAATGCGAACACCACACCGCGAATACAAATTCCTCCTATCGGTCGCACCTCTTTTTTACGCCGTTATCCGGTAATAATCAACGCAAAAACGGAAAAGCCGCGGAGAACTCCCAGACGACAATTTTCGCAAATGACAGCTCAGGAAAAATGTTTAATTGCAGGTATCTGAAGGATAATTCCGCAGAGACACGCCGGACGAGTCCGGCGTTGCATCTTTTGAGCACGTCATTATCCCGGTTTCAGGAAAAAGGAAATAAAGGAACGCTTCAACTTCTTTTGAAACGGGATTTAGAATGCCTTCTGCCAGGAAGCCAGGAAACAAATTTGCGTACCTTGAGAACGGTTCCCACGAAACGTTAAGTCAATAATATCAATAATAAAAATCTTATCGCGTCAGAAAAAAAAACACAAATTGTGGGCACGCTATCGTAACAGTAGGTCTTTGACTACGCCTCTCGATAGAAAATCTATAAAACAAATGTCAGAGACAAAAACATTGCGGCAGGTATCTCCTATTTCATGCCCGTTTCGTTCACGACAGCCGGTTGTTTATTGACATGCGTTTCGTTATGACGTAACGAGACCTCCCCGTCATGCACGAGTGGTTTAACGTGTCGGTATCGGTGAGACATGAATCGCGGAGTAAAGACAGAGGCATTTTCAACGATGAAAGTGGATAGGGAGCGAGAGAAGGCGAGCATGCCCGGCAGTGTAGGCGAGCATGGTATAGAGTTCGCAAGAGGGCACCGACTGTACTGGCTCAGTCCAACAGCACGAGCCACGTCGTTCGGATGTTTCTCTCTTCCCGTTCGCTCGCTGGCTGCTACTGCTTAACCCCTCTGTAAATTTGCAACTCAAATGTTCTACCCTCACGAGTGAGGGCTTCTTTATCTTTAATCAACTAAAATTATTTAATAGTTATTTAAAAAATATATATTAAAAGAAATCGTTCGATTGGTTAGTCGTTAATCGCCTATAAATTCCTATAGCGTCGAATTTAGTGGTTCAGCGACACTGAGGTTCGCGTACAATTAATTTAAACGGTAAACGTGTAAGTGAAACGCACAGTGGCATCCTGGATTTTCGTGTTTCGGCGATTGTTGTCGGGGAGAATTGGTGAAATTGTTTTATTCGTTTAAAAAGGTAAATATACATTTTGATCTTTCATGGTGATTTTAAAGATCCCAGCTCACTTTTGGTATAACACTTAATATTTCGGTTGAAATTGTTGATACTGAGGAGAATTGGGATCTTAATATTTAGTGACTATTATAACAATTTTTAACGTATAACAAATTGAGCACTTGGAGTCTATCGTTAGGTTAAAAAGTCTAGATTAAGGGAATCCTTGTCCGTATCCGACGGATGGTTTCAAGTATCGCGACATTGCGAATTTGGTAACTTTTTACCGGGAATTCAGTGACTCTGACCTTTTTTTTTTATGTGTTGCTCTCCTCTGTGTAGTAACATTAAGGCCACGCTCCTGGGCGAAACTCTGTCTCGATTCGCCCGTGCAACGGGCTCGAGCGAATCGTTGGGGAAATTCAGCGAACGAGAACCTTAAACGAACGATTCATAGATTTTCATTTGATTACAAGACCGAGACTGTAATAGTTGTGAATTTACATTTATTCTGCACCCACGGATAAAAGAATACTTGTATCGATCATAATATTCTTGGCGGTGGTACATACTGATGGTATATGCTATATTATATACACATATGTTGTATGTCATGCGGTGGAATTGTATAGGGTAAAAGTGGTGAATATGGCCCACCTCGATTAACACGTAAATCAATGATATATGGACCGGGCCATATTCCCCACTTTTACCCTAGAGCATTTTTGTTCTTGCGATGAAGCATGTTTGTCCGCTTCAAGCATTATTTTCTTTGGGTGAACCTTCAATCTTTTTCCTCCTCGTCGGCGAACGATTCTCTTCTTGCCTGTTTCGCCGCGAGGGATTAAAAATAATGCATTGCATTAGAGGATTGGAGCTTCGGGAAATATTTCTCAACAGCTGTATGTTACGCCGGCAGGAAAATGTACAAACCTTTGTCCGTCGTTGCGTTCCCGCGACGAATCTTTTGCATAATGATAAAAGTGGGTCAAGCTGTACTTTCGTTCTGATTCGGAAAATTTTGCGAAGATCACAGATGCAGTCTAAAAATTATCTTCCTCCATAGCGCACTGTTTTATTTCCATTGCTTAGTTTGTTGTTAATTTTTTTATAAAAGTTTTTTTTTTCATTGTGCTATATGGAACATAAATTCTCGACTACCATATTTTTTTTTAATCTCGTTAATACCTTTTTCACTGGTCTATGGGGTAAAAAAATCTACGGTCGGTAACGTGGTTAAATAACCGTTTCAAAGTGCACGGGTGAAATGCACTTAGGTCGTTGTAACACAATTTTCAGTGTAACAGCCTATCAGCGGAACGTTGTTGCGCTCTTTTGCATTTTTGTTTACTGCGCCCTTCTTTTATTATCATATCGTTTATAAACCAATTATTCAATATTGTAACGCTCCATTATTGCACTATTGTAAAATCAATACTTATTTCATATTCTTTTTGTATATTTTTATTACATTCAACTATGCTATTCAAATATTTATATTGCGTTCGCCGTATATTCGTGAATTTCGATTCCCCACGCATCGGTCTCGTGTTCTCTCTGTGCATCGGTTGTTATTATTATTATTATTACTCTTTGTAGTATTCTATGACGTGAATACTCCGCGTCGGGTCTATGAGAACAGTTCCGTCGCTCCGTGGCTCACGTTTTTATCCACACAAAAACGCCCCGGGCGTGTTTGCTCATGTTTTTCGAGACGCGTAGGTAATTCCATTTGTCTGCTGCAACGCTCCCTTCGACAATTCCTGGCTGCACTGGCAAACAAGGACGAACAGCCGATGTTGCGGATGGCTAATACGGTACGCAACGGGAATCGCATTTTCGAAAAATCACTCGAAAAAGTTTATCCGCACGAAAAATCCTCGCCAACGAAGCGAATGCGGTACATCGGGGATTAAAGGGTTAAACGTATTTTCGTAACTGGCGCTTCGCGGGGATCACGAAGCATACAAGATTACGATCCGTTTGCGTCAAAGGGCGCGAGTTGGCCTTTGACTAACGTACTGCCTCTTCATTCTCATTCGCGACCCTCTTTCCCTGGGTCACCAAAGTCGAGAAGTAAAGGATCAATCGTCGTTACGCAAGGCTCGGCGGTAAAACTTGATGGTAGTACGGATAAAATTGTATTGAGGCTCCCGGTGCCAGCGGAAAACATGGTGGCCGTTTTTTCCCCTGAAAAAATTCCCTGACTTTTCCCTGACCTTGCACTGACCAATTAAAAATCTTCCCTGACCAGACACCTAACGACGTCTATTAAAAAAATTAATGATGCAAATGAAAATGCCTAATTATTGTATAATGTTTAATTCTGTTCTTTATTTTCAAAATGTTCCCAATTTTTTATCATGACCTCTTTTTATGTACTTTTATTATGCAAATGCAATTAATTATGCAAATGAAAATGCCAATTATTGTATAATGTTTAATTCTGTTCTTTATTTTCAAAATGTTCCCAATTTTTTATCATGACTTCCTTTTATGTACTTTTTATTTATTTATAGAAGGTTTGGCGACAATTTACTTTTTCCCGGACCAATTTTTAAATTCCCTGACTTTTCCCTGATTCCCCGACCAAGTTTTTTCCCTGACTTTTTCCGGTTTTCCCTGACCGCGGCTGCCATGGGAAACGCTCCGTTTGAGTTTTGTTAATTCCGCGGAAGGGAGCAGAGAGGCTGCTGGGAAGTGGCAATTTATAAAGAGGTAATTAATTGCCGGGGCTCGGCTCTGAGCAACAAACGGGCCACTTAGTCGGCATCGTTCATGCGCGGACGGATAGAGTCACTCTCGAATTCACAGACTACTCTAATCAAATATTGATGACCTTTTACGGTAGACGGTGTCAGCGATCGTAACAACAATAGACAGCACTCGGTTTCCTCTCAATTTCGTAATTATCAAACATAAAATTACTTCCCTACATTGTTAATAATGAAACTTGGAAGCATTTTTTTTTTTTTTTTTGTACATTGTCCGAATACACTGTATCCGTTGCAGACTTTTCACTAAACACCACGGAATTTGAGTCATAGATTTGCACAATAATTAAAAATCATCGGAACGGATTTTCGTGGTCATCTTGTTCCAAATATTCTTATACTGGGTTTACTATTCGGATATAAAAATTTGGAACACGTATCACAAATTGTAAATACGTGTCTATTGTAAATTTTTCATATCCCAAACCACCCATAAATACCTATCTAAATATGTTTTTAATGTAATAGCTACTATCTAAAAAAAATGAACAGTTAGTATTAAAATAATTGTAATATAATAGTACATTTCGATACGAGTGCGAAAAAAATTTTTCTGACGAGTGTGAGTTTGCAGCACGAGCCGAAGGCGAGTGTTGCAATCACACGAGTTCAGAAAACGATTTTCGCACGAGTATCGAACAAAATTTTATTTCACAAGGTGTGAAAATGGAGGTTTTCGCACGCGAAGCGTGCGAAAAACCGCCATTTTCCCACCGAGTGAAATAAATATTGTTAAAATCTTACTATACATTTTTCTCGGTGCGAAAAATGTTCGTTAGTCAGAGCGTGATTCGATTTCGGTTTCTGCTCGTGGATTATGGAAATCTGTTTATATAACATGTCGCTCCACATTAAACGGGTAAGAGATTCTCAAGTATACTTCAGCTCCTCTCCGGCCGAGAGCACTTGGAATTGATTTAAAATATCCGTTCGGAGAGAATATCGCTCCAGGGAAAATAATACCGTGGGCGAATATGAGCTACGTTGTGTCTGTGGAGTTGTCGATCTGGCGCATGACGGAAGGGATTCGGAAGAACGGAAGAGGGATGAAAGGGAAGTGAAGACGCGCGGTGAGGGCTATAAAGGCTGACAGATTCATGCTGAAGATGGACCGGATGCCCGGGGCGTCAGGAGAACACAACCACGAGATACATAAGAAAAAACTCCCCCTCTCTTCATTTAACGAGGAGCTTATTGAGATTTATATATTTTTTACCTCCCTTATTTTCCATCTCACATTGTTTCTCGTTCCGCCGCTATTCCCAGCCAAAAAACAACATTACACTCGGTTCACGAATTGTTGTGTTAAGAGTGAACTTTTTAATTTTAGAAACAGAACTTTTTTTTGAGTTCAAAAGAGTTAAACATTTTTTTTCCATCCGCCAGAAATTTAGTTTTTACGCGACGATCCTACATGTATGTGGCCCAACACATATATATTTGTATTTCCCATTAATCATAAAAATTGTGTAAAATAAAAAATTACTGCATTGTTAGGTAGAGTTCGTAATATTCGCTCAACATCGATATAAATGTTAAATATTTATAATAAATATTCGCTCGATATCGATCTTTTCTGCAATTTCAATTTAACACACCGACGCGATACGAAGATCACTGGACGCATGCGAAATGGGGAATTTAATCTCCAGCAAATCACAGACAGGGAACGTTATTACGATATTGAAACCCTCGAATATGTAGATTCTATGTAATCATAGAATTTCCATAATTGTTGATGAATCATCGAAATTCAAGGATGACCGGGATTCCTTATTGATTTTACCATGCCGGGTTGCGCATATGTTTCGAGAGCAAGAGTGCACCCAAGCGTATCAGAACAAACTTGATCCCGAGCTGTAACATAAAGCAGCCTGCATTATGCAATCAGGGAACCGAACCGTACATCGATCTCGCAGAGAGAGTGACAGGGGAACAGACAAATAAAAAATTTAAATGTCAAAATTAACCGTGGGGCGAAGTATAGTGCATGAATTAGATATGATATCAACGTTTCCCCGCTCGCCGAGACTTCAATATTTTATACGTCGCCTCGCTAAGCCTGGGATGCAAAGCCTGGGATAACGATCAAAGAAACCTAAGAACTTCCATGCTAACCGGTGTTATCAAGAATCCCCTCTCCATTCTCGATGCACACGTCACTGGATTACCTCCCGAGCTCCCATTCACCGGAGACGAATGCCGTCAGCAGAATCTTCATCCTCCGGGGCCGATGCAATCTTGCGAATTATCCCAAGCATCGGTTCCCCCGTGACACCGGAACGGAATAGAGACATTTATCTCGACGATATTCCTCAACCAAACATCTCATCCCGTCGTCGTTTGACCTGTTTCCATCCCGTAACTTTTTACCTAACAAACAACATCCGGGGATTGTGCGACTTTTTCACACACCAGATATTTTTTTACTGGTACATTTCATCCTCAGCAGATTTAATAAATAACCGGCGAGATGCGGGAAGTTTATCTTTAAAAAAACTCGCGTTAACTTATAACGAGATTTACGGGGGAGTTTTTTTTTTCAATTCCAAAATCGAAAGTTTTGTTATCCGATCTGTGAGAGAACGCGATTTTCAATTAGAGAATTGAAACTTTGCATCGCGGTCTCTTGCGGCTGTGAAACTTTGAATAATAATGAAAAAAATGTTAAAATAAAAATTGCGGTCGTACAGTGCGGATGTTGAAAAGAAAGTGTTTTCAACTCTCGCTCGGGTGAATAGAATGGTATTCTAGAAAAAAAAATACATAAAATCGATTGCAAGAGTGCATGGCTCTGTGGCTGACAGTGTGCAGTGTTCTACTGGGTCAAAGCGACCATAAAGAACGTATGACGCCCGCATGAAAATCCAGGTGTCGGTAACTCGATCAGCGATTCAGGTCGAACGTTATCACGGTTCGATTACGGAAAATCGTTTCTTTGCTGGCGTACTACCACGTGTAGTAAAAAAAAGGAGGACGTGGGCGCATGTGGCTCGGACCCATTCAACCACTGGTATGGAAAGTTTGCAAGGAGTAAATGAGTAAAATCCATGCCACAAACAAGAAATAGCCGGAGCGTTTAGGTCTTTCCCCGTTTACGTTACTGCCACTTTCCGCGATCAATAATTCGCGCTCATGGATTTTTTTCCCCCCTATTCTGGCCCATATATACGTATGTCGGTATGTCGCGATGCGCGGGCGGGGAAAAACAAAGTAACGATGAACCGGCGTCGACAAATACGTATAAAGGTAACGTGACCGGGATTAACTCGAATACAACGGCACTTTTTTTTACGCATTAAACACAATTTTTGTAATTTAGAGACTTTTTTTGTAAGTGATTCAACTTTAACCCTAAATAACCATTTCGCATTATTCAATATCGAGAATCCTGTTTTACGATATTTTAATAACCAAAAATGTAGGGACTTTGTTGTGAGGCGAATAGTTCGCGCCTCAAGCGACCATTTGTAAGTCCTCCTCTCAGCGGGAACATAAATCGAGGCAAAGAATTAATTAACGGGGTCGTCCATTACCGCTTTCCCTCGATTTATTTTCTCACGAGGGTTTGTGATATTATAAATCGCAGCCAAGGGTCCGGGAGCGTTAAATGTGGAGTGCGACGGCAAGTTCTCATAGTAGAAAATTAATTTCACGAAGTCGACGGGGGGTCCGTGCTGTACGAGCCTCATTCTTCGCAGTATCTTCTTATCGTCCTGTTACTTGAAATCGATTGAAATTTTTTTTGTTATTCGACCTGAATAATATTTTTCGCTGAAGTACGTGCCTCCCGAGGACTTCGATTATCCCCCAGCAATCAAGGAAGCGACCCAGTTCCTTGTGCGCTCCTTTATATATATGTGTGTTTGTGTCCGTAATCCTTATCGTTTTGCGGAATTGCCGAAAGCTTATAGAAAAAGTTGCGCCTATTCGTCATCTCGAGGCAGGCTCGCAGCGACGACAGGCAAGATCTCAGAGTTCCAGAGACTTTTAATTCCCCATACCGTAAACTACACGAAAGATTTATTTTCTTACCTCGAAACCACCAAGCAGCGAGGGAGAGACGGAACAAGATGGCAACAGCAATGCCTGAAGTGCAGTTCTTATCTTATTATCATTTTTCACAATTGTAAACTTTATAATGGAATTCTCAACCTATCCAATGGGGCACATTTACATATCTACCAGCTGCAACGTTACTAGAAAGTCGGAACCAATAACCGCATGTCAACTTTATGCGAAAAACATCTCTCCCATATTGACGTTGAAACAATACGTAATACGTTGAAAGAAGGTATTCTGTTTGTGAGACGCTCACAATCTCGATAGGCTGTAATTGATCAATCGTACTATAAAGTTTTCCGTATTATCGTGATTCGCATTTGTCGTGTCATATTGTGTATATTTGACTCAGTGAATATGATACACAGTCGTTTAAAGAAATAGTACGCGACCTGCTGTCGACCCAGACGTCATAAACTATGTATAAAGTGGGTACACGAGATGGGAAAACCGACAGGTGGCGAAGAAGCGTGTATAGCGTGAACCAAAGTGATTCCACCTGAAACGTGATATTTCTTGTGTTTGACACCGGGTAGAACAAATTCACTGGTAACCGGCTTTACCGTCTGCGCCTTTTCCTTTTTTCTGAAACGAATACATGAATCGTGTACTTCCGGAGTGTCAAAATATTTGGCAACCTCGATACGAAATGCGTTTCTTTGGACTAAGAATAAACGCGCGAACATCGAGCGAGCTCGGATTTCCGACTTTTCTTTGTAAACCTCCATGATACAGCAATCCCCGCATGGCATGAAATCCAACGTTTGTCCGACCGAGAATATCTCGGTCGATTAACATCCGGTTTTCACGAATGAGATCTGACACATGTCCGGAAGACTTTGGACTGCCACGAGCGGAGCCGCGAACAAAAAAACCGGCTGGTATAAATATAGAAGTGTAGTAAAAAAGACAACAGACTAGGCATTAGTAAAGGAGAGCGTACGGGATGGATTACTATTGCCCAAAATATTCCCGATATATTTCCCTTATAAACACACGAATGTAACGCCACACTCAGAAAAAAAAAATTTTGTCGGTGACCGTTTATTTGGTTTAAGTAAAATATTCATTTGATTCAAATAAATATTTATTTTAATTAAGTTAATAGTTATTTCAATGAAATAAATATTTATTTAAATCAAATAAATATTTTACATAAACCAAATAAACTGTGGCCGTCAAATAAATTATTTTTCTGGGCGCATCGATGTAACGTACCAACCCGTCATGCCGATTAAGAAACAAAACAAACATAAATTTCCTCTTCTTGCATAACGTTCGACAGTGGAAAAACGTGAGATCGATTGAATTATTGATCTACTGCGATCCATACTTATATCGACCCTCGGGCAGCGTGATATAAGCACGTGATTCTTTCGATATAGCCATAAACTGGCGCGTCATTAATATTTGACAACTACTACATTCTCCTCGACAACTTTCACCGAGCAATTTCGTACTCGAAAGCCCCCGTCGACTTGCAAACCACTGTATATTTTTTACATTTACGGAAAAGGTTATTCTCCGCGCATCCTAAAAAAAAAAATCACGCGGACCTCTGATCGCATAAACCACTCTAAAAACAGATTGGTTAATTTTGCAGAAGTATTAAACAATATAACGAAATTCTATAGATTTTACTCGGATTCCCGAGGAGGTTCCCCTTCTCTGTAGTGGCCCCGGTGGGGCCGTTTCGCGAGCGCTTTTGCAGGTTGTGAAAACTCGGGTTAGTACGCCGCGAGGAACAGGTCGCCTCGGAACGGCCACGGGGAGCGGCCTGGAGAACGTCGGCTCAAGTTGACAGGTGAATTATTCACCACGTCGCGGGAGTGCACTTGCCAGCCCTTCCGAGATTTCTCTCGGCCTCGTTGAATTCATGCGAATATTCTGCGTCCGGATTATAAACTGGGAAGGCTGCGACGGCTCCAACCTCGTCATCGGACGGCTTCCTCTTCATTTTCCCACTTCAGCGACCTATACGTACATATATACAGATCCATCATCCCATCGTCCTCGTTGAACGGTGTTTTAGTTGCGAGTTCTCTGGAGTCGAGTCTGCGAGCCAACAAGTTTTTGCTCCCCGAAGACTCAAGCAACTTTACAACCCTCTCGTCGGTTTTAAACTTTGGTAAACTCTCCCAGGGCATTTGAACGGCACGCAAAGAGCAATGGCTAAAGCTCGAGTATAAAAGGTACTCAGATTGCTGATAACGTCCTTCGACTTTTTTTTTTTAACAACCGCCAATTAAATTGCTACATTTTTTATCTCGCATGAGAAAGCTGTAAAGAAGACTCAGATAAAAGGCGATTGATATAAGACGAGCAATGAAACTGAAGTTCGTACTGAAGACGCGACAGGAAAGAAAAATATTATGAAAAAGACAATTTTGGGGAAATAACTAATGGGTGGCTGAAGAACTTAGGTCGATGGCCAATTAACAATATATTTATATTCTTAAGACAACTTACACTATGTAATGCTATGTATCAAAAATTTGTCCATCTGAAATATTGTCAATAAATCCACTACTACTACTACTACTAACTAATAGGGCCGAGGTAAGACGTAATGTAACATTTGAGGCAAGGCTGTTGAGAGACTTCGGTATATTTATGACCGGTTCGTGTGAACATGAGATCCGTCCATGTTCACACGAATCGGTCGTATATTTCTCATCGAAATACCTGCTCAAGACCCAAAACTATTAACCGCAAATCCAATGACGCCGTGAGGATTTTCCCGGGGGACGAGACCCTCGCCAATATATACCCGCGATTGTGGGGACTACCGGGGACGACATGGCACGGGTCAATTTTCCCGCTCCGTCGAAATCTCCCCGCGGAAACCAGATGGATAGCAAAATATTTTATTGAGAATCTGGTATCAACCCTCGTTGTAACTCGCGCACAGTATCCATACTGTGCTTTCGCACAGTATCTATACTGTGCGAAAGCCACTTTTATTTCTCCCCCCCCCCCTCGATGCGAATTATTCTTTGGGGATACAACAACATTCGTTAGTATTGTCGCAGGGTAAAAGTAGCGAATGTGTACGATATTTTTTCGATTTTTTCCCTGTCGTAACTTTTAGATTGCATCGCTGAACTAAATTGACCGCTCAAAGTCTCATTTTCTTCACAAGATTCTTTATCATCCGAGTACAGGAATTTTCATTAGAAGCTCCACTACATAAGTTGCGGAATAAATTCAGTAAAAAAAAAGCTGTATAAGTGAAAATTTACAATAAAAATTAGTATATCTTTTGCTCGGGAGCTTAGAAACAACTTACCATACCTGGACCACAAAGAATCCTGTTGTGTACACGCAGAAAAAAAATTTATTTGACGGCCACCGTTTGTTTGGTTTAAGTAAAATATTTATTTGATTTAAATAAATATTTATTTAAATTAAGTAAAGAGTTACTGGGATGAAATAAATATTTATGTAAATCTAATAAATATTTGACTCGAACCAAATAAAGGGTGGTCGTCAAATAAATTTTTTTTCTGGGTGTAGAGGATAAGACTTTGCGCGGTCACTTTGGTTCGTCTGAAAGCCAGAAGTAAAATGAAAAAATGTTTGCACTTTATTGGTGTTCGTCAAGTGGATTTGTGTCCAAGATCCGTTCCTGAAGATGGAAATATTTTGCTGACCCTGAACAGTCAGAACAAATTTATCTGAAGAATATCAGTATACTGCCAGGTTCCGATACGTAGTAAATGATTGGGAGATATTCACCTGGTATGCAGCCACGCGTTTATGCAACCCACTTTGTCTCTCGGTTGATAGCGCCACGTGTGCATGCGGATATTTGCCCAGCAAAGCAGTCGAAACGTACCTTGAAACTCATTGTACTGCAGAATTGCACACAGATGGGCAGCCGCTATTGGAAGAATATAACTGTCAGATGATACTGCGAGATATCCTGCTCGGTGCGAGAGTTAACCGGCTACGTTTGTTTGTAGAGTACTGCATGTAACTGGAATAATTGCAGCTGTGGATGCGTATATAATTATGTTTCATGCCGATAGTTGCTACTACCATCAGAGTCGAACTATTCTCATTCACGCGGGCAATGCACGAGACTTGGCTATGTACCACTGATCGCCAGTGCGCACAAACTAAGTTTCAACCCCACTCACGGCTTGTTTACATTCTTGCGTCATCTCCTCGACTACACTGTACTGCGATAATATTGATTGGCACAGATAATGTGTTCAAGTGCGAATATGTACGTGATGCGGTGTTTGTTGTCTTATCCTCATCCGTTGATATTGTCTTTGGTGCTTATCCTGCAGATTTCTGTCGGGCGAAGGATTACTTATCTCGTAACTTCCAATTTGTCGTCCGTATTCCATTGTTATTCAAGCGGTAGCTGTAAGTAGAGTTTAGCGGGTTGTTGCCTGAGAGCGGACTAAAATTTGAAAAAGAAGGATATGTGCACTCGTTACCAGAAGCTCGCGTGTATGCGAGAAGTGGAGAAAGGCGGTCGCGATCAGACTTCGGACTGATAGAGACTTTCTCGCGGTTTCGGTCAACACAATGGAAAGAACACTTGTCCCTTTTTAACTTTCATCCCTTATTCACTTGCGAATACTTTGACCCATTCTCGTCTTTGCCTGGGTGTTTCTAGATTAAATTTCGAGAATTCCACTGAGTTCTGAACCCCTCCGGAAAGTGGCAATACTCACGGTCCGACCTCTCGTGTTCCATGCGCCTCCGGGGTGGCTCTTGTCGAACGGTTATAGTCTTGGCTGACTGCCACCAAAAACGATATCCTAGCAGTATTGCCACTTCCGGTATCATTTGGTCTCGTACTGATGGCTCTCGGCCTCAGCCACTTTCCTACCACTCGATAACACCGAGTATTCTACAGTTGCAGTATACCAGCCAAACTTTTGCCTGGTACTTCCGCTAACATCTTCATTTTCACAAAACTCTGTCTGATATCACATTGACATCATCGGCAAACTCGTTCAGCCATCATACACCATGAAATTTAGTGTGCAGATGGTATATGCATTGAGAGATATTGTGTGAAAATTTGAGAAAACGTTGAAAATTGAAATTTTTATATCGCTTCTTCATAATATCCTTTTATTCGGAAAGTTTCTTCTATGAGAAAGCATTTGTTGTATTTTTATTAAAAAAAATAAATAAATAAATAAAAAACTGCTCATCGCGAAAAAATACATGGAATTATGCGAATGGGATTTTTTTTTCTTTTCACTTTCGATTTGTATTCAAGAAATCCAAATGATATCTCTTTAGGGTAAAAGTGGGGAATATGGCCCGGTCCATATATCATTGATTTACGTGTTAATCGTGGTGGGCCATATTCACCACTTTTACCCTATCTAGTTTTTCCAACCCCTTCATATCCATCATCTTGTGTACTTCTTGCTGTTGAACACGATCGATAACAGGGTTTTTCCGCGATGCCATCGGGAAGTAAAGATGTCCCTGTTGGAAAAATCCGCAAAAACCACCCATTTCTGCAATGTCGGGTATCAAAATTCCCAATTAACTGTTTTCATTAGTCCTCATTCAGGGAGTATATTTAATGTATTTTATTTGATTACTTTCGTTGTACGATCAACATTTTTACAATGTAGAGAAGTGTGTTCCGAAGATACACGAACACACTTCTTTAGTCACTCCACGAAAATGACGTGGTCGCTTAGATGCACATTGTACGATGAAGAGTGTTCTAAAACTTACTTTTCCCAACTCCATCTGCCATAACAGCCCATGCATACGAGGCTTCAACTCTGAACTATGAATATCTTGAGAAACTTTGAATCAGATGGTAAAATTTAACCCAAACCCCCGCAACATCATTAAGCCCTCGTACGCTTGGCAACTGCAAAACAGCAAATAGCGTGTCGGATGTATATAATCGCGTAACGCAGAGACCAGATTCTCACACCGATTTAAATCGCGTTCCAGTTCCAAAGTGCCAATTGCACGTAGAGTATGTCTGAGCAAGTCGTCCTTAAATAATACCCCGTGACTCTGAATTCGGCCAAATGCCAAACATAAACCAACGCTAATGGCCACTGGGGCATGGCAAGAACCGGCGCCCCATTCCCGATATCCACACACAAGATTCATCGCACGATAAATACCAATATACGAGAGCCACGGTGAAATGATAAATTGCGAATGGCCACTCAAGAATTTCTGCCGCGCCGTTTACGGTCAAGACTACGGATACACAGAGAGCGCGAAGGCATCATATAACATTTTTCGCTGGGACAAGTTCCTCGGCGACCGTGCACTTTTCCGCAATGAACGAGCGACCGTCGAACAGAGCCATCGTGATACGATTAACATTCCGTCGTTATCTATCCAATCGCCGTGGGGGTCTTTAACGATTTGTGCCATTTCGCCTTTTTCGTTCGGAAGCAAGAACAGACTGTTCAGTACACAATGATGCGGTCGTAGTAAATCGTAGATTTACTTAACTGCCACGCATGCCCATTATGGTGCTACTGAGAGCGGTGGATGAGCACAAAAAAATGTTGTTATTGCATTAGAGAAGGAGGTGAAGAGGAACAAGTGGAGGAAGATATGAGACAGATGTGCGCGCGGATAGTTAGTTCCTTTTACAAAACTCGATATTTTTATTTCACATAGGTTATATTACAGGCAGTCCGTACAGAGTCGACGACCGGTTCGAGATGATACCGCCGGTGGTGACGAGAGGTACGTCCGTCGTCGATCAATCAACGCTAAAACCTCGTATCCCACGGCGTTTAATGACCAACCGTGAAGCCGGCGCACTTCTGATATTCCTTCTTCTGGTGCTCCCCTTGCTTTCGATCCAGCTGCTTCTCATATTCCAGTAAACCAGCTGGAAAAAGAAGTATCCGATCGGGCC
Organism: Ichneumon xanthorius; assembly: GCA_917499995.1. Taxonomy (NCBI): domain Eukaryota; kingdom Metazoa; phylum Arthropoda; class Insecta; order Hymenoptera; family Ichneumonidae; genus Ichneumon; species Ichneumon xanthorius. The sequence goes on along the minus strand of OU824205.1, from coordinate 7,713,090 downwards.
TGCGGTGCACACGCTCGCGCCTTTTACTTAGGGGACATTCCACGGAACGTCGATCTTGGTCCCAGCGATCTTGTGGCCGTCGCCTCGTGCTGCTGGCGATCGCGACTCTTCGACTGGACGCAGTTCGGTCGGGGGATCGGTGGACTTAGCAAACAACGGTGAGGCTGACTCCTGCGGATGGCTGCTCGATTCCGCGAAGGCGTTAAAATGCGACACGCAATGTGGTACAAAACTTGCTCGTTTGCGCCACAAAGGCACAGCCTCGAGCTTACGTATGTATACGTATATACAGGAGTTCGTGGAGTTTATTCGCGATATAACCAACCACACCTACCCGTATTCAACGCTGCGCGAAAGAAAGGTTTCGCTCGGGTAAGGGAAGAATACCGTCGGAAAAGGCGAAGGATCGTAAAGAATGCCAGCTAGCCAGACGCGACAAGGAGAATACTGCGGTCGTTTTATATCTTTTCTAACCTGCAGGTATACTCTTTGCGCCAGCCCCGATTTACGAACGCGCGTTAGGGCACCTTTTACGCGAAGAAATATTTTTCTTTCCATGCTACCCGATCATATCGTATACCAGTATCATGGCCAGTAGGGAACTCGGTTGTAAACAAGTTTCAATCGATATTATCGTGCGTACAGACGTATCGTATACGGGAACTGTACACTAGCGGCGAACGGGGTTAGTTGTGGCATTAAAAATATTGTAGATTGTATTTTTTTTTATTAGTTTAGCATCTTTGCACACTAATTGAAAGAAGCTCTTTATCGGAGTATCGGAAAATTCAGACACCTCAGACCAATATAATTTCTCGCCAGAAGCCCTGCTATTAAAATCGATATGCGGGTAGACCTGTTTAGTTTCGATTTGCATGGAACTTTTCTGGATGATTTTTTTTAGATATAGTGTAACGACATAGTATAAAAATATGTTTAAAAAATGCAGTATGAATGGCATAAAAACAGCGTGTCCCACTCTCGTCTACTTAACCTATCCACTATGCGGATCAGCCGACGCATAACTCATCAGCGATGAGCGTAATCAACGCCGTTCCGATTAAATTTGAGAGCTAACCGTGCGATTTAGTTATAAAGCTTCGTCGGTGTTTAATTTACTTTGAAGACCAGCCGCGTGTGCTATATCGTTACATGATTGATCGCGGTGGGCTTGGCTGTGAAGCAGGTCGCCGAAGTACTTACAGAGTAAGGTATCACCTAGTAGGTACCTAATGCGAGCGGTTAGGTCGGCCGATCGTTAATGTCATCTTGTCACGGACCCCTAAAACTCGCTGCTCGAAGCTCCTCTCATTTGGTCTTCACGTCCTCTACCACAGGTATCCGGGAAAGTTTCGAACCCCCGTGAACATTAGATAAAAGCCCGAGAGGCTTTCGGATTTCCCATTAAATTTTATCAACGACATGTTCACTTTGCTTCCGAGTAACAAACCCCGACTATATCGAATCTAAGGTAATACGGGTACTCGCTGTAACAACCCTACCCAGTCTCTACATTATATCGCTTAAGCGACCCGACAATTCTGGGTCCCATTCGTTACAGTAGCCATCCCGCACGATACATTGAATCCACAAATCTCAGCCCTGTACACGCAGCAGTGCATGTCGTGTCCAAGTGGTTAGGCAATGTAACTTCACGATAAGTTCAAACTGGTTCAACCTTGGAGTGGAAGCGATCGATGACCTTAGCTGATTTGGCGTAGCATACGACATGCCATCCTAGATGTTAAACTCGGGCCGAAGCAGGAAAGTTTCCAAAGCGCCAATGACCTACTTTTTCGCCTAAGCTCCCTCTACATTATTCAAAACTTGGTTTGTACCACAAATTTGCGATGTCAACTGGTCACCTGCTATAGTTCACGATTTTTCATGATTACGTAGCCGATTTTAAAATTCTCTCATCATTCCATTTAATGTTCACTCATCGTTAAATACATATGGCGATACATATATAATTTAATCAGGTGCAAAAGCCGCCAAGTACGCAGTGCATTCGCATCACCGGTTCAAATTTCCATCCATTAAAATACGAGACACGTGTCGAAACCTCGGGAATAAACGAAACCGACATTTCATACGCTACTGTGGCTATAGCGTGCATTCATTAAAACTTTACGGTACAACAAATCTTACACTTTCATTTACGGGAATTGGATGTAACCGGCTTGAAAACCCTGTACCGTAATGGTTCTCTTCAGCTCTTTCCTCGTACAGCTAATCTCTGACCCTTGGACGGTATGTATATTGCAATTTCAGAGTTAGGGACATTGCGAGTGGCGTGGAAATGTTTCTGTCTCGGAGTCTTCTATTGTTACAACTTCAATTTGCGCGAACCACACGAGCTGCATACGGCCCTGCTAGATGGCTTGAAAACCCTGTACCGTAATGATTCTCTTCAGCTATTTCCTCGTACAGCTAATCTCTGACCCTTGGACGGTATGTATATTGCAATTCCAGAGTTAGGGACATTGCGAGTGGCGTGGAAATGTTTCTGTCTCGGAATCTTCTATTGTTACAACTTCAATTTGCGCGAACCACACGAGCTGCGTACGGACCTGGTACGGACCTGGCATCTACATGCCTGTTGGTATTTGTACGTTACATCATGAAGGCCGAAAGCGCAGGATTGATGCTTTCAGCAGAAACGTAGGAAAGGATACTCGTTTCCACGGTGAAATTGCGAAAGTTGAAACTACCGAGCCCTATAAAAAAGCTACCCGTGCAAAGTAAAGAAAGAAATTTGCATTCTGTTTATAAAAACAACTAGGGTACACGTTTTTTTCTATTCCCTTCATTCACATCGGCAACTTTTACATGCAATTTTAAACAGACAAACTACCAAGCGGATCAAACATGCAATACAAAGGAGCATTATTCAAAACTTCAGTTCTGGTTTAAAAATATAAATTTTCAACCGGAAGTGACTTCATAGAGGAAAACGTCACTTAAGGTTTGCAAATATCATTTGTCGACCGAAAGTGACATATTTCCGGTATGACGTCACTTCCAGTCGAAAAATGAGATTTTCAAAACGTAAGTGACGTTTTCCACTATGTCGCGTCAAGGCCTGCAGTCCAAATAGAACAAAGGACTGCATCGCTTTAATAGAATTCTCACGATGCGCCAATTCAATTCCATGGCCTAAAAAATATCTTCACCTTTGTTCCTGAATGCTTCAAGTCTCTACTCCGGGGTTTCCATTCTTGATATTTTTTATGATACTGCCAGAGTTACATTATTTTCTCGATATGGTAAACGCTTCAGTGCGCAGAAGTAAGCAATAACACCAGCAGATTGCGGCACTTCGATCATTCGAAAAAAAAGAATGATAAAAATGGTCGTTCAGGATTTAAACGGGAGGTACCGAAGATAGAGGTGCGATGGAAATGCGTGAGCAATTCCAATGTACCATCGGCATGCAAGCCGAGAAAGCGTTTATTGAAGCCATCGATTACTAGAGTGAGCGATACAATGGTTGCCAACGAGACGGTCGAACCAGGGAGCAATGCCAACGAGTCGCTCTCTTTATCAGCCATTAAGCACTAACCAATAAAGCTGGGTCCAAGAAACATATCAGACCGCTGCGATAGGCCATTTATTTTTTCAATAATTGTTCCGAAAATAAAATAAAAATATTTTGGATACGTTCACTTCTGGAAATCCCAGCGGCAATTAAAAATCTCTAAACTCATTTAAATAATTTTTAAATTTTTCCCATGTACTCTGTCTGGAAAAATAGATAAATTTGATACAACGGCTAGTTTCTGATCGTGTCGAAAGCAACGTCAATTCCGTGACTAAAGTATCCCTCAAAAGTTGTTCTTCAGCAATTTCCGAGAAGATTGGCTCGTCAATCTGGGTGGAGACTGACCTCTGGTCGACGAAAACCTGCTACACTCACATGCGAGGTTAATCCCTGCACGTAGTGCAGGGATCGCGCGCAAGGTTGTCCAACGTATATTACTGCAGCATATATAGATAGACATGCAGTAGCACTCGCGTCTCCGATCGGGTTGCAGGATATACATATATATATCGCTTGAACCGGATGACTCGCGGCGCTTCCCAGCTTCCATTAGATTTCATATGATGCCGAATATAACGATGGCTAAACGATGGTATGTTATGCAATCGTGCGCGCGAATGCATAGTTCCATCAGCCGGACGATGTTTAATTAGCTTTGTAATCCTCTTGGCCGATGGCCCAGGCATATACGTCCCACGTGGCTGGAATATACCTGAACGTTGAATCTAGGTATCCATTGATCTCTCGACCCAATGGTCGCTTCTAGACCCTTTAACGAACCGTTGGAGAGTGACACGGGGCGAATAATCGTCATTTCGAAGAACCATACATAGTTGGTTCGTTAAAAAAAATGTCATCCCTACCTGGTCTACCGGAAACAATGCCTTCAAAAGAGGCAATCCAACATCAAAGTCCCAGACCCGTAGCTGGTCTCTTCATTTAATTTTTTATTTTTATCTCGTCATATTTTTTTATTTGTCTTGGAAAAATAAATCTAAAAAAATCTTATTTTTAGGATTGATTTTTTAGTCAATTTTCTTTAGGTTTCTATAGTTACCTGCTTGCAAAAGTCAGGGAAATGCCCGGAATACCGATGACGTCCACTTTCGGCGTTGGTGAAAATTCAATAAATATCCTATACGTATGTGACTTCCTCGTCATTCATACGTCTCCGACCGGAGGCATCAAATTCAGTGCCACGAAGCGGTGGTTGGTCTCCGTAGCTCGCGGTTTCGCCATTCACTCGCACGAATAATTCCATTACCCTATCGATCTAGCCGCGAAAGCGAATAGATACGTTCCCATTGTCCCCTGTTTGTGAGCATTGAACTTCGTGAATGTATAATTTTGGGAGAACGATCCCCATCACGTTCGTAACGGCATACACATCGGCGAGAAATTCCGATAGTTCCTGTAACCGAGAGGATAATGCCGTGTACGGTATTCCGTTGCATGCCTAGGTCTCAAGCGAACATCACGTGCGCTCAATTCTCTGTGCCCAACGAGCGTCAAAGATGAACCGAGATAGATAGAGACTTGGGGTCGAGTAATCAGCGAAATGGTAGCACGTGAGCTCGTAGAGGAGAACGTGCGTGAACAATCCTCCATTCTCTCCAAAATCGATATAGAAATCAGTGCAGTTTGCGCAGTTTGCAGTTTGCCCAGTTGGAGATGCCTGACAACTTTGTATTTCACTGGGAATAAGCTGCTCGAGTTTCGCGTCAACAAAGGGACACTGTATGTATATGGAAAATTCCATCAAAGTTCTGCAGGCGTTTGCGTTATCCTGTGGTGCAACGTAGAATGGCAGTGGAATATTCGACGCTCCGAGCCACAGTCCTTCTTCAATATAGAGTTCAATTACTTGTCTAGACCAGCTAAGACGATGTAATTAGACTGGTTTCGTTCTGACGTGTCTAAAAAGATGTGCCAAGATTCCTCCTGATATTACTGCTACATCCTTTAAAATTGGCCTGGCCGGTATTTGCCCGCTCGTTCTGGATACTTTCAGTCGTCACAGCTTGGAACTTTATTAAAGCAAGGCATGAATTCAATGCCTTCATCGCGATTGAAGTGCGCCTGAAAGAATTATTTGCAACGATGCTCATAGTTACACATTAGGTGTTAATAAGTATCTTTGAGGGAACAAGCACTTTCCTCGTCGAAGAGGTGGTTGTTAAGATCTAGATTTACAAAAAGGTCACAGTATACGCGGCGAGGAACATCCCGCTAGATGACATACCCTAGGCACTTTGTGGCTCTTCCTCGGGGCAACGAGAAATGTCATCGGCATACCAATCCTGGGAATTCGCGAAGGTGGATTGCAGTTCAGGCTGCCGGCGGAGTTCCGACGGTACAGCCACTATCGCCGGACACAAACCAGGCATCTCGCTATAGCGAATCATAGATCCGTCGCTTCGACAAAAGGTCGAGGATATCCGTTGCGTCTTAATGCGATGAACTTTAGCCCTCCAAAAGATTCGACCGAACCGATATCCACTGCCGTAATGGATTTCCAATTTTGCAAAGGCCGTTGGGAACTATAGGATGGCTACGGGGCTGTGAATTTACCTTGCGGTTAGGGTTACGTGTGGGTGTCAAAACTCCTGGAAGGAAATTGGAGTAAAATCTCATGTCCACGGTTCGAAATCGAACGGGCGTATGTAAATCGCATTGACCACTTTCGAGAGGGTCGCCAATTTTCCACGAAGAAAAGGATGTTCCGCAAATTCCAATATTTTTCGATGGCAATTCCGGTGGTCTGCAGAAATCATGGCTCCATTCGTGTAATTACTTCGTGAGTATCTAACAGAGCTGGGCAAAATGCACTAAGTACTTGTATGCGTATTGAAGCATCAAGTACTGAGTCAGTGCCCACTATTCAAAACTTCAAGAATTTAGTTCTGCCAGTACCCAATAAGTCAGCACTCAAGAACTACCTAGCGCTCAGTACTTCGAGTACTTGATACTTTAATACACACTTCAAGTACTTAGGGTATTTGCCCAGCTCTGGTATCTAATGACCGATGGTGGGATTTTCTGTGATGGGTGGTTGTCTGCCGGCAAGTTTGGCATGCAGTTACCAAATTGCCTAATTCAGGACAAGGTTTCTAAGCGATACATATCCGTAGACCTTGTTACAGTTATAAGGACTTGAAATAAAATATACACTTAAGATATCGAATATCTGGTGAATAACGGAACAGACGTAAAGAGGCTGAAACCCTGATCAAAAGGCTCGACCTGACCCGCCAACCTGCCGTCCTCGGGGTTACTCCGAAGGTACCTCGGTGGCTTTCCATTCTCGCGAGCTGCAGAATATCTGCAACGGAAACGCTCGACCCTATCTATCTCCTCGTAAACAAGGTTAATTCCTCCCTGGATATTCATGTCTTTGGTTGCGAGCCGAGTGTCTCTCTCCCCGTCTGTATCTATACACCCTCCACCATTTAACAAACTGTCAACCCCAGGTGCGCCCGTACATGTGCCGTACCGGTCGAAGCGGAGAGTGCCAGTTTATAGCCGCTGAACTACGGTCATTTGCAGACACATGGATACGCAAATCCACCTTCAATCTCGATTCAACGCTCATCTTTAGCTCGTTTCGACCCGGCTTTAAATTCGTATCAGGATTTTCGTAAAGGGGCGTAACATTGTACGTAACGTTCTGTCGTCATAGGTCATTCAACTCTAAACAAAGCTCAACTAAGTGTTTTTTTCACGCTGTTTCAATGCTGTTGTCTCGAGAAGCAAAGTTCGCGAGATCGCGAAAATATTTGTTGAAGGAAAGACGCTTTTGCCAAGTGCACTGATGCGTTAAACGGTAAATTTATAGCTGAACCGTGGGCGTTTATATGTTTATATTGAGAGTTTGGCATATATCGGCGAATAAGATTCCTTTTAATGCGTCAGAACTATTACACGCGCATAGTATGTTTTCATAGTATGCCTACAGGGACTTCCACATAATTCATTTACCTCGGTCGACCAGGAACGGCGGGTTCAAGCTGAAGTATTATTAGTAATTTTGTCTCAGGAAGTCTCACATTCACCGCCGTAGAATGTGTCCCGGGGAGAGCTTCGCAAATAGACGAAGGCTATTCCGCTAATTTTATTGGCACGAAAGTGTCCGAGCTCGCGGTTTCTAGATTCGTCGTTCGGTCCCTGTTTTCCCTTTTCGCAGCATCTCGGTACCGACTTCTCGAATTCTGTGGAGACGTCGGCCACTCGAATCAGATCTCGTCTATCGTTCTTTACACGTTTCCTCAAGCGAGCACCTCTCGAGACTAATTTTCTCCTAACGAGCCTGGCGTCGATGTTGTTACAAAGCTGCACGTACACGAGAATACCGCGCTACTGTGCAGTACAGAGCAGCCTACTGGCTGTACAAAAATTGAACGTTTCTAAATCCACATTTAGAATTCCGTGTTAAGTGCCGTTGATCCCCAAATACACTGAGAAAAAGGATAGTATTTCCTGCTATACCAAATAGTTTCCAGGGGGAACTTCTATAGGGTAAAAGTGGGGAATATGGACCGGTCCATATATCATTGATTTACGTGTTAATCGAGGTGGCCCATATTCACCACTTTTACCCTATAGATAGTTTCCGATGGTATATATTCAATTGGTTAAACTATAATTATGGTTGCAGCCATGATTGTTTTTCATTGTCGTAACTATAAAATGTAGACGTTCCCCTTGGGAATTATTTTTTATGGTAAAACGTCAGTATTGTTGCTTTTACTATGTAATTTTTTCTCAGTGTAGACATTTTTGTGCGTTACATCGGGCCCTGATAAGGTCCTGAGGAGGCCTGACAAGGGCCTGATCAGGACCCTATCAGGGCCCGATGTAACGCTCCAAAATTTCTACTCGGGTAGGAGTTTCACGGATTTTGGTACACCCTGTACAGTGGGTTATCGGTTTCCTAGAGTATACCACCGGGAGCAAAGCATCCGAAGACATAAGACCGAGTAGGCGGCCAAGAACAATACCATCGAGTTCGGAGCTTCTCGTTTTCGTACTAAGATTAGAATTTAGGAGTTCTTGACAGGCCACACCGTCGCTCTTGCTTCGTACTCAATTCTCCATGCTGTTAGTACTATACTACAAGCCATGTTTTTATCGCACTCTCACCTCTCAGTCAACCTTACCATGTGTTAACGCCAGCGGCAGTGTAACTTTTTGAATCTTTGTTATCCATTAGCTCCGTGGTTCACGTCGGACCGGTTGTCTCCCATTTGGGTGCACATAAATTCTTGTTAAACGCAGAACGTGGGGAAAAAGTCATCAACGCAAATCTGTGTGTCAACTCGACAACAAAGTGAACGAAGGCATCGCGGGGAGGAAAAGAATTTTTAAAGAACCTCATTAGTCCATGTATTTCGCACCTTCCGGTTGCCCTATTAGCGACGGACATTACGTACAAAGTCATTGCTCACTATGTCACTTTTCCTGCCTTAATTCATCGGTTCTCTTGATAAAGCGGACCGAACAATCGTACTCCAATCTACATACAATTTCATGGCATCCTTCTTTTCATTCGATGGCGACGTGACCTATTTTTCCGCGTTTAGCATATAAAAAGCTTGATTGTATCGCGTGTTTAACTGGTCACTGAGCCTAGGGGAGATTAAGCGAGTATGACTCACCTGAGGGTGAGTCTTTCTATGGGTTTCTGTCGTCAATCATCTTTTTATCAATGAATCTAAAATTATTTACGAACAAATTTTGGAAACAACGTTCATGTATGATGGCGTGAAAAATTGCATGAATTTAGCGACGAAGATTATAATGAAAATTATACAAAATTAATGGAACCGAACTTTGATTATTTCAATCGTTACGATTTCGTATGGCGAATTCAAATCACACGCGCGCAATTTAATTACCATGGAGCATGAAAATAACGATAATGTCTGTTATAGAGGTTAATTAATTAGGTACATTCCTATTTACGAACCAAATTAATTACCGACAGTTTCAACGCTGATTGCTGCAGACGTTGCATTGCATTTTGTCGAGTAAATTATTCGGTTGCGTTAATTTAACTCATTTGTAAAGATTCAATCGATTAGTGCAATAGCATTATATTTATATGTATGTACATGGCAGCAGCCTCGACGCTGTCGCCAAAATACGAAAGTAGGACGGGCTCGACGTATCGACGGATATGGGGGTTCCGGTACTTCTTTCTGCACCTCGTATTTTGCGGAAAAAAAATGTATACAGATAAAGCGCTGTCGTTTGTTGTACCGCGTGTCAATCGATTGCACGTCATTGATTTTATCCGACAAATAAAAGACCCAGAACCAAAGGAGTGACGGAGCTGAAACTCGACCTTTGACGAGGTGTTACGTTTCCCATGGCGTTTCCTCCATTTGCGGTACAAAAAGTCCTCATTATATTTGACATCGATCCGTTTGTTGAGAAAACATTGGTTCGTCACAGTGTTTATATACCACGAAAGATCGATACATTGTCGAGTGAACAGCGAAGATGGGAGAAAAAGGAACTACAAAAAAGCGTTTAAAAAAAATGTGTTTTCATGCCCTCACTATTATTTATCCTTCCTGCTACCACGTAAATGAGCAAACTCCCAAAGTATTTTATTACTCCGCCCTATGATAAGTCTTTCGGGTTGTCCGAAGACGCGATAAAGTTTTTTGACGGCCCGGGCGTTACTTTACGACACAAATGAAGGGATACAAAGAAAAAAAAGTTGTACCGCAAATACAGTGTATGTCGGTCTGAGTGAACAACTCGTCCGTCACGTGAGTAAGCGGAGTGCGAAGAGTATCGTAAAAGTTTCCAGCTGTTTGAGAACGACGGAGAGACCTCGCCCGGCCACGCAAACAAGAAATGATTTATGAAACACTTTCGCGCCAGTTCGCGATTTAGCGACGGTCGTCGGATCGTTTGTATTGTCTCGACGAGCTACAGAACTCGAAACGAGATGGAACTCTTGATAGGAATATCTTTATCGCTTATCGTTGGACGATAACTTTGCAGGGTTCTTTCCAAATTACCTTTTTTCCCTCATGTTCCCGTATTTACCGTTTCCAAGTTATTGCGTTAAAAGTCACTGTGTTTCCGGACGGTATAAATAGACTCGTAGTTAGGCTGACAGAAATAGGAAAATCCTTTTTTTATTCCAGCCTGAGTAGACATTTTTGAAGCGTGTAATCAGGTGGCTCAGAAGGTCCTAAAAAGGCCTCGTTAGGGTCTTGTCGGAGTCTGATGTACTGGCCAGTGGGGCAAAATGGCACAGCGGGGCAAAACGGAGTAATGAGACAAAACGCAATATTCCAATAAATTTTGGATGGTGGCGATGGTGGTCCGTGGGGCGAAACAGGGTTAAAAATCCGGATGTATAGCTGGGACAAAACGGGGTATCCAAAAATTATTGGAAAATTGAGTTTTGTCCCCACTGACCCATTTTGCCCCGCTCTCCCGTAATACAAAATAGCAACCACGAAGGTTACATGAAATTACGTTTCTGGACGGAAAATTGAAAGACGATTTTATTCGGATTATGACACTTTCTCTCCGTACATAATTCTCGTATGATTTGATAAAAAAAAAAAAACAGACATTGTTCGGCTCGTTAATTAACACATGGCCCTTGCGTGATGTCTCCACGCTGTATCCTATCAAGATACAGCCGATAGCAAATGCGAGGTAAAACCGGTACAGTGAAGACGGGGCGATTAACCAAGATCACGCGATGGGACTATCGGGCATAGTCGGGTGGAGAAGTTCTAATTCCGTTAGTCTATAAAATTGAAGACTAAAGAGGTTCAGGGACGTCTCGCATCGGAATACCAAAAGCGACGTGGAGATCCGGCGAGTGGGCTGCGCGAGTGAGATAATCGAACTCGGTGCTCGTATGATTCCGGGGCTTCGGCATAGAGCGAAGATGCAGTTTGCGTGGGTGAGAAAGATAACGCGGCTCCCGGAGCCGTTCCCTATCGGCGTTATGCTCGTGGCAAAAGCCAGTTTCGCTTTAACGCTCCACCTGCTTCATTCCATCAGCAAGATATTTAGTTCAGGTCGAATAGTTTTAATCGAGTCGGCGAATATAGTCATAATTAACGGCCGAACGCGTGACTCCAAGTGCTCAAATTAATCATGTAACAGTTGCGGTTAATCCTGCAATTTTAATCCTTTGATTTTGCAGCGAGATATCGACGAAATTAATCGGCAAAAACGAACGAAAAGGACCGAAACAGATGACGGTAATTCCATTCCGTCAGAAAGGTCCCAGCTGCGAGTGAGAGACCGTCGCACGGGTCACGAATCTTCACGAATCGAGCAATCGTCGGTTCTCCGACGAAGCTCGCGGACGCCTCGGGGCTGCTGTGGAAACTGCATTCGGCTAGCCGGGGAAAGGAAGCTCCAGTGATCGACGTCGAACCGTCGGGGAAACTGGAATAGAAAGGCGTCCAAATGATTTTCTGACGAATTCTCACCGCTGATCGATTTTTCCATTAATTTCCCTCGTCTATCGAAACTGACTGAATCGGCGAATTCGTGAAATTCTCAAAGGTGTCCGAGGAATATCCGAAAATAAAAAAATCTCCACGATGGAGGACGAGGACACGGAGGACATGAGAAAAATCGTCAAAGTGACGAAGACGAAGATTGTCAGTAAGACGAGTAGCACCGTTGTATCGAGCAGCAGCAGTCGCGTATTGCGGCACGGATTGTCATCGACCGAGGGGAGAGATACCCTGGAGTGCGAGTCGGAAAATGAGGTGGACAACATACCGGCCGATGGGGAGGGCGTTCCGATCGTCACCGACGAGGATGGCAAGCGGATATACGGAACGGTGAAGAGCGAGAAATCGAGCCCAGACCAGACGACTCGGAGCGAGGGTACGTCACCGGAAGTGGCGAAATTCTGTCTTCAGGTTAACGCGGCCGAGGGCCACAGACGCCACGAGATAATGACGAAAATTCAGCTCAACTCCGGTGAGATAATGGAGGACGAGACGAGGGCAACGTCATCGATGTCGTCGTCCAAGTACTCGGGTTCGCGGATGGGTCTGTTCATGTCGACCAATCGAAGTCCCCAATCGAGCTCGAGCCAGGAGGACTACGAGCCCGAGGTCAAGTGCATCCCGAGACAGCATCTCCTGTCGGCCGGAGGTGCCACTCAAGTGGCGGCGAGATCGATGGAGAGCCTGCGAACGTCGAGGAACTTTTTGAGCGCCGACGAGCGTTACAGCGAGGATTCGCGGTCGCTCGAGTCACTCACCTCGTCGTCGGAGACTCACGTAGCATCGGCCTCGACATCTAAGACGCACTATCGCAGCTTCCTGAGCTCGTCGTCGGGAAAGCGCGACATTAGAAGGGTGGTCAGTGTCGAGTCGAGAAGCAGCGAAAATCTGCTTCATCGCGACGAGAGTCTCAACGCCGAGGTTCGACGTGGCTTGTTCGCGAATACCGGCCTCGAGAGGAAGATACCCCAGCATCTGAGTCTACCGCCGACTTCCGGTGTATTCTCGCTCACCAGTCCGGGCGGTAGCGACCGTAAGATCACCATCCTCAGTCCGCACTCGCCCGTTCAGGCTCTGGACTTTCAGCAGTACTCGATACAGACCCTGAAGACACGGAGAAAGAAGGCCGTCGTCTTGCCGAGGTTGGTGTTGCCGCGAAGCGAATCCGAGGTCTTTTTAGAGTGAGTAGAGAGGAACATATCGATAACGTTTTGTGTTTGTACGGTGTGTAACGATAGAACGAAATTGTCTCCACTCCATTTTTTTTTGTTTTTATTAATTGCCGGTATTGATTGAGAGATACGAAGTCAAGATTCGTATCGTTATTGTTACGAGAGCAAATCCACTTATAAAGCTTGGATTTTCTGATGATACCTTGAGAAGACGCAAAACGTTGTCTTTGCAAGCTTGTTGCCGACTTTGAGCATCTTCCGTGCTTGGTTTGTATTGTTTTTTTCAGAAACTTCAATGCAATCTGACGAAAGCTCACACGAATTATATGCTTTAACTTTAATAAAACGTTGAGACCTTGTTGTGGTACGTATGAGCTCTCGCCAGATATAGATAGTGTTTGGCACGGTATACAAGGAGAACGTCGACAATGCGACGACTTTTCGACAAGGCCGATGTTAAATGGGTCACATTTTATGGTCAATATATCGGACTGTACGGCGAATTCGCCCTTGAGTCGGCTCGATTCAATATTTCAGAAAGCAGCATGCGCACACAATGTTTTTCGAAATTCGGAAATGCAACTTCTACGTTTCATTGTAATGTTAAATGTGCGGAGACTTTTAAGATTTCTCTTTTTTAAAAATTAAATCGAAGTGAATTTTTTTTTTTGGACAGGTAGAGGTCAATGTAAATGCCGTTCTAATTACTGTTTAATTATAAATTGGAGGACACGAGGGTGCACATGCTCTGAGTTCGTTCCGTTTCACTGATTCGAGTAAATGGTGGTGGGCGTATTATGCGATACCACATCAAATTACGACGCTCCAGTAAACTCGAAGCAGTTCCGGCAATTACGAAATTCTGAGCACTCGACTCGAATATCTGGTTCGCTCATCGCTCTACCTATAATATCGAGAATTCTGACTGTCCAACTAATCATGTATGGGCCACCCGCGCTAAATATCGCCAATTAATCATGCTGGGTATATTACATTTCGAAAAGTTAGGTACTTGCGTCGTGATACGGGGAAAACTTTTGCAATCATTTCCTTGCGATGCTAAAATAATTTTTATAACGTAAATTAAAGGTCCACGAGAGCTAACCGAGGGACAAGGGGGATAGTACAAACCGAAAAATCTTTGCTCCCTATATTGGCTTCGCATTTAGGCTCTCTGAATCATCAAAATATTTACAGAATATCGCTTCTTCGAATAGTCTGCCTAAAATACCCAACATTAACGGTTATAGAGCTGCTTCCCACCAATTTCTGGTACATTTTATAAGTCTACACCTTCATTTTCCACTAAAAACAAAAAAAAATTCCCCGATATTACCCTATTTGATTTTATTCTTCTTGAATTAAAAACGCGAAGAAAGAATTCTCTTTATATTCATTGAATATTGCGCACCAGACGGGAGGAAACATTAAGGGCGGTGGAATAAAGGATTTTCCTCCCCGGGCGTAGCGTCGGAGCGCACAACCGCAAACTCTGGCGAACAAAAGCGTAACGAAAGGAAGCATCACAAATTGCCGGCATGGATGGGCGGAAGTTCGCTCGAATGTTGGTTGATCCTCTTACCGAAAAAAATCCATCTACCGCCAATGGCAGCCGACAGGATGTCGATGTCTAAGGGCGAAATCACTCGAGGTTGTACCATTTTCCGCCCTCTCTTTCCGTGTCGCGTTCATGAACGCCTCTCCGTCGCCACGAAATTGGATGAAAATTTGGCTTCATTTTAATACGTAAAAACAAAAATCTTCTCGACAACGTGCTTTAAGACTCTCATGGGAAATGAAAAGTGTCGCTCAAAAAATTCTTTATATTAATATTCAGAGACAAATTCTCATGTCGACGTAACACCATGAGGCCATTAACTTTATACGACTGTTGCTGAACCATTAAAACTACTTGAAACTGTGCCTGCAGACGTCATCACCGAAGTAGACCCTTCGGTGGGCTCGACATTTAAACGAGGTACTCCTAAGCTTCCGAGACAGTCGCTCGTTGCTCCCTACGACCGCTTCATACTTTCATTGCGAACGGAACTAGTTTTCCGGTCCTCCCTGCATCGCTCTACTGACTCTTTACCGACAATTTTTTTTTCTCTCACAATGAGCTCCGTGTGATGCGCAGTCGGGAGTTTTTAATTAGACTTATTCGCAAGGCGGACAGGAAAGCCGCGAGAGCGATGAAAACTCGGGACCCATTCGGTGGTACGATTAATTAATTCCGCGGTCCCACCGGATTATAATATTCAGTATCCATATACTTGCTTTGCATGAAAATTACTCAATACGCGCTGGATGTCAGCAGCCAACGGCTTTTTGCGTCGTACGTAAGTAGCGACCCAAATGAAATGCGCGCTGATAAAAAATGCAATTGAATCAATTAAAGATTCGGGTAGGGACGTTCAAATAAATATTTAGTTGGTCGAGCAAAATATTTTAATGCTTCAAAACTATTTTAGTGAAATCATTAAAAAAATTGTTGAACTGACCAATCTTTTAGCTGTACCGACAAAATATTTATTTGGACGTCCCTGCCCAAATGTCTAGTTGATTCAACCGTAAGGTAAAGGGCCCAGTTTTTTGACAGGGGTAACTCTAGCATAGTCGGCTCCCCCACTATTTGATATGCAGCCAATGGGTAGCTCGCGTTCGGGGGGTCACAAACTGCGACACTCGGTCCTTCTTCTTTATCCTTATGATTTTAGACGCTTAAAGTGAGAGAGCTGCGTAGAAATGTCATAAACTGGGCCTTTTACCTGTTTTCTTATCAATGCGTGTTTCGCATTAAAATAAGGTAAACAGCTCAGTTTATGACACTTTTAAAGCAGCGCTGTGGGTTTTCTATTAATGACGAACGCGTAACATTGTCAAACTGAAAATGAACTGTCGCAACAAGTGCATTAAAACCTTCTTAATGACATTCACCTATTATACAAATCAAACTGAATTTACTGAGTTTACAGCAGACAAAAATCTGCCGTCGGTGTCACAAACTGGGACAGGGTCACAAACTGGGCCGTTTACCTTAATAGTATCTCACTGACTCCCGGAGTACTTGGTATTTTTTTCGACGATCTCGCAGCGAGGAAAGAGTACGAATCAATATTAGGACAATTGGTGTTCTGACACGAAACGAGCTCACTGCATCGACGCTAAACGTGCGCGCAATAACGATAAGAGCACGATCCCTGAATTTGATTTCCATACGGAGTTCCGATACTTCGGCCCTCAATCGTTTCTAATTGTTCGGCGATAGTATCCGTCATTGGCTCAATTATGAACTTTGAGAATATTCATCGTACGGTCTGTATGCGTGTGAAACGAGGGAACCCATTAATTTCCGATTTGAAAGTCCTTAACGCGTCTGTTAGTCGGTGGATTATTTCCGCGGCATAACGCGACCTAGGCTAACGATGCACTCAACTGAGCCGCCAGATTGAACGTTGGAAGCCACGAGGAGCGGCTCACCGACTACGAAATGGACGCCGTTCGACCTCAAACACTTGTCCACACACTCGCGAAAATGTTGACTCGCCGTACCGTAAACGAGACGTCTGTTTGGTTTAGGTACACGCGAGATGCACGTGACGTTTGTATAATTAATATCGGACGCATCGAATTAGATTGTTCCGCCAGCAGTCTGCTTCTGCTGTTTCTCGTCAGTTCTATTATAAAGGCGCATCAGGCGCTGAATTCCACGAAGGATTCCCATTGAAGCTTTCGAGCGATAGCGCGAGCTCTATAATCGAGAAGAGAAATTCTGAATCAGTAAAGACTATGATGGACTATTTTATGCCATCGAGATAAGAATTTTTTTATAGCGAATATCACGTTGTACAGTGTTTTTATCTATAGTCGGATAAGAGATTGGTGCCGCTTTCACGCGCTGAAAGCCGTGCTTTTTTTATTTCTCTTGACATTTTCAACTTGACGTAAACGACACTTTTTGAAAAATTTCTTCAAATTTTTTTCGAAGAATTAAAAATGTCCCCAAAAATAATTCTTATCGTAAAAAGACAATTTTCAAACCGAAAAATCCCTTTTTGATTTTTACAAAACCTTTCCTGATTCAAAAACGATACATTTTTATAATTACGTAAAAAATAAATTTAAAAAATGTGATTTTCCAATTACTCCGCCAATTATTGTGGTAACTGAAGTAACAATATCGGGCGATCCGTAATTGGAGTTTCCAAGTTTCAATTCCATGGTGACGAGGTATTTGATTGGGTAGATTATAGTTAAGGATAGTTCGAGTGAACAATGTGTAGTTTGCTCTCGAAAGCCTCGTTAGTTCTCGCATCTAATGCTCTTGAACTGTCGGAGGGAGAGAAGCATCGGGGTAAAACTACGCACTGCTCATTATCGTGACTCCTTACCTAATAACTCTGTATTTTAAATCCCTCTCGAGTCGAGTTTTCAGTCTCCCAAAGGATCCGTCGGCAAACAGCCCGCGGCAGACAAGTGTACGCGGTGTGTATAGAGTAACTAATGAAATTGTTTACCAACCACCCGGCGTACCATAGCGCGAGTAGTGAGGTTTCGAAGCTTGCAGACGAAAATTCACCGCAAGCGCGACATGTATCAAAGAGTTATTTGATATTATTTGAAATTATTTGATATGGTAAACCTTCCAGACTACTTTAATACACTCAACTAGTACATTAAAAAACTTATTATTTCTAATGCACAGTCGACAAGATTATCACACACTTGACTTTTTTTGGAAACCCATTTTTTAAGTGAATTCTGCATTTTTAGCTATCCAATTATTGTGTCCTAGAAGGTAAACTGCCCAATATTAGAACATCACCGGAGAACTTCCGGAAGTCGTTATAACGACTTCCGGTCGAATGACAGTTAATAAAAAATAAGTAGTGTGTCCAACTGCGTACTCACTAAAATTGTATATAAGAAGATCTTTGAGTACGGGATCTTATGATGGGGTGAGAATTAAATAAACGCACAGCCACTGTGAGGCCTTTATTATAGTACTAAGTCCCTGCTAGGTCAAAGTCTCCCCCGCAGAGACTTCGACCGTAAAGCTTTTTCACTTAAAAGTCCAACTAACGATGTTTTTCATAAAAAATATTCACAAAGAGAAGTCAACCCACGAATATTTATGTGAAGGAAATGCTCAGCTCGTTTACTGCGGCAGAGGACGACGACTGTGACGAAGCTAGGATTACATAAACGCCCGTGCGCAGCTGCTGCACTTGTCATCATCAGGTCTCGCTTATAACCGAAATTTTAACGAAGCGCCGACATCGGTCTCGTTTTAGACGAGGTTCACCGGAGATGCTCGTCATCCGAGGTTATTCGCGAATTCGATCGATCACGTCGCGCATCCTAAACTAGATGTACCAGGAACATGCTAGCGCGTTTGTTAGCCTGGGCACTTGCGGGAACACCGATGGAATTATCGATATTTCCACAGAGGCGGCACCCGGGCCAATTTCGCCTCCTGACCCCCTGTTACACCTGCAAACGACGAGCCGCCACATCGATTCGAGGTTCAATTAACATCAGCCCGTTATGGAATAACGACTATTAAAGCACAATATGCGTTTTATTTGTACTCCGACGTAATCAAACTAAAGAAAAAATTAACTGAAATTAAAATTTTCTAGGTGCCGTCACTTCCGGTCGAAAAGTAAGATTACTTAGAAAAATTTATTTTTCCCCCAGACGACTTCGCTTCCGGTTTAAAAATTGCATTTTTCGACCGAATGTGACGTCACGTAGGGTAAAATGAGATTTTCAAACCGGCAGTGACGTCATCTAACGGAAACTGCATTTCCGGTTAGAAAATGTGATTTTCAACCGGATGTGACATCATCTACGGGAAAATTAAATTTTCAAAGCGGAAGTAACGCCATTTACGAGAAAATGAAATGCTCCAACCGGAAGAAACATTTCTCCCAGGTGACGTAACTTCCGATCGAGAACTGAGATTTTCAAACGTCATCGAGGGGAAACGTATTTACCGGTCGAAAAATATGCATTTATTTTTATAACACAGGCTCTGTTTGCCAGATGCTCCGCGGGGGTCTCATTCCGCCACGGAACTGAGCTTGTGAGATACTCGAATCGTGTCACCGCTAAGAGCTGTGCATCTTGACATCGATAAGTCTGAAACATTTGGCGTGTCCGCCACGACAGCCGCTGTGACGATGAACAGAACGTCAAGCAGAAAGAGATATGTAGAATACGATTCCACATATCCGCGTGTCATGGTTCTGCAGTGCCATAACGCCACAAAGCTGTTACCGGAACCAGGCAAGGTATGGCGTGGGTAAAGTTACTTCGGGTCAGCGCTTACGTCGAACGACTCGACGCAGTCGATATACGAGGTCCACGCAACGGCCTCGTATATTGTCGATCGTTAACATGTTGGCGTTGTAATACGAGGAACACTCCACGGGGTTAATGCTACGCGTCCACAGCTACTAACATTGTAATTGTTAATATCGCTGCAATAGCCGATGAGGATTTTGTGTGTCGCAATAAACCATTGTTAACAACCGCGGAAAGGTTGACGATTGCGGGAACACGATTTAGCCAATTTAACAACTTGAAGCGAAACTGTTATAGTTTACTTTTCTACTGTCCGTATAGACTTGAATCAATGAAAAATTTCTCCACACAAAAAAAATAGGTCTGTTTCTTTAACAAGATGTAGATCGTTAATAATTTATTGCTGTGTTTGGTGAAATGGTGTTTCTATTGAAAAGCAAATTCTTAAGTGCTTTTCCATGGGACGAATGAACGGTCGCAAAATGAATCTAGTTATTCATGACTTTTTTTTTTTTAACCACGTAAACTGCACTTCGTTAATGCTTGGTCTCGTTTCTCTACAAGAGCTGTATTCAGATCGTGCAGGCGTTTATGAAGGGCTTCGTAAGTAGGGTGTGGGGGGGGGGGGGGTTAGGGTGTAGGGGGTTAGTAAGCTTAGGGCTTAGGGTGTAGATGGATCGTCTGTCGTACACTGAGAAAAAGAAATGGTGGAATTAAGCAAATGCGCGGTGACGTACGTTCGAAGGTGTATTTTGTTGGTACAAAAAAAATGTTTGTTTCAGTCGACAAATTTTGAATAAATTGAAGCAAATAGTCGTTTGACAAAACAATGCTTTATTTGTACGAAACAAATAACAGCTTTGAACGTATGTCACCGCGACTTTTGGTTAAATCAACAAATTTTTTTTCTCAGTGTATGAAAATGTGCGTTTCAACAGAAATGTCCTGGCTTCGTCGCGAAAATTATTAGTTGGCGGTATATTTCTGTTTTACCGACGAAGAACTCCCCGATCGTTCAAACGCGAGAACGGGCAGAACTGATCGTAAAGTCGTATGATTCACAATTCCCGTGTGCCCTGCCGCGGTTTTAATTACTAATGCAGCAGCACCGCAAGTCTCAGAGCACCTCATCACATGGAATAACACAATGGCCACAACTGGTGCACCTATGCCCAACTGTTGCATCAGTTAATGAGTCCGTTACGCATTTCATAATCGCGTAAGTTAACGAACGGGCAAAGCGTTGTACGTGCGATGACGAGAGAAACCGTACACACAGAGTTTAGTATTAGTGGCCATGGAACAAGCCAGCGGGATGAAATGTGTCGTGTAATGTATACTATGCGGAACGCAAAAACAGCATCGCAGGTATATGCTACGGTACGGTGGAGCCCCAGGCAAAGCTCTCGCCCTCTGCACCCTGCGGGCTTCTGACGTAGAAACGAAACACCGGAAGGAACGTAGTATGCAATATGCTGCAGCTCCACAGCTGCCTCGTAACTTTCCCGCCCGAACCCCAAAGGCTCGTAGATTATTTTCCGGTATTTCGCCACTGAAACATCAAAGTAGCCTGTTGACGGGTTCCTCGTTCACTCGAGGAACATTGACTTATGCGCCATCCGACCGTGATGTCGCTATGGATGAGGGAAATGAGAAGCAAACGTTACATTGATGCCGGAAGTTGCTTACTCTCGACAAAGTTTACACACTCAAATTCGTAAATTTACACAATAAAATTCGTAAACTTACACAATAAAATTGGTAAATTTACACAATAAAATTGGTAAATTTACACAATAAAATTCGTAAATTTACACAATAAAATTCGTAAATTTACACAATAAAATTCGTAAATTTATACAATCAAATTCGTAAATTTACACAATCAAATTCGTAAATTTACACAATCAAAAAGAGAGTAAACCAACGAGTACCAAACCAGCGGGATGTACGGTTTTGAAAGTTCGTAATCGCTGAAGACCAACTACATCATCCTGCATTGCAATGAGTTAAGTTTTCTGGTAAACATTCACGGTTTATATAGGGAACTTGCAAATTCAACATGGATTTACGTATTATATCGTTTTCGCTTGACGACCAGTTTGTTGAGTCAAGAAATATGAGTCTGTGAATTTTAAATTAATACATCCTGGTAGAGGTCATTCACTGATCAATGGTAAAAAGCAAATCAAGAATTCACACATACCTTTCATTTATTCATTGGTAAATTTGCTACGCAACGATTTTCAATGCCGCCCCGTCTATTTCTATAGGGTTGTTAGTTATGCATCCTTGATCTCGTATTATGCGTCTCCCGCGACCTGTAAGTTTTCATATGCAGTCGTGCACGCTTTCACTGCACGCACGGTTTTTTTATGCAACCGTGCCGCATACTTCCATTATACAATAGTTCTTTTTTAATTTGCATTCAAACAACCCCAGGCTGGTCTACGTATAACTCGTTTCTTGGAACATAGCATTTATTCGGATTACCTCTCATCGCAGCGGCAACCACGATCCACGCTGTTTTCCCTAATATATGTAATGCGACTAAGCTCATGATCCTTTCTCTCGAGCTTTCATAATATAGATTTTCATTTTTATGAAACTATATATCAAAGTAATAAGTTTCTGTCGAGGATAATAGCTACTCGGACGAAGCTGACGAATTGGGCGAGTTGCGGATAAAAGCTGCAAAAGTAGGAATGTTCAAATTATTTTTGCTTCCTCAGGGAGGAAGCTTTGTTTTGGCGAAAAACGCTTTTTCGAGATTGTGAAGAAAACGTTTCCTGTTGGCATCGCGGAAAAATCCAGGTGTTTGTCATGTTCTACGGCACGAGATATACAAGATAATGGATATAGCGAGGTTAAAAAGCTAGATAAAACGGTATAATTTGGATTTCTTGAGTAAAAATCGGAGATTTCAACCAAAAAAAAAATCGGACCGCATAATATCATGTATTTTGTCGCACCGAGCACAGATCCGGTATATTTTTTCGCGCTGAACCTGATCGGACAGCCGTTTCGCCTAAAAGTTAAGTACGATGTTGACGTTGAAAAAGGTTGAAAATAAAAATTTTCATATCGCTTCCTCATAATATGCCTTTATTCGCAGAGCTTCCTCCACGAGGAAGCCAAAAATACAGAAAATGCTTGTTCATACCACAAGTTTTGCGAATAAAGGGATATTATGAAGAACCCATATGAAAATATCCATTTTCAAATTTA
The DNA here is from genome assembly GCA_917499995.1 of Ichneumon xanthorius. Classification (NCBI taxonomy): domain Eukaryota; kingdom Metazoa; phylum Arthropoda; class Insecta; order Hymenoptera; family Ichneumonidae; genus Ichneumon; species Ichneumon xanthorius. The sequence continues at coordinate 7,690,333 of OU824205.1, read as the reverse complement.
AAAAAAATATAGCTCCATGAATTAAAAATCGAAAATTGGAGATCTCTGCGTTGGTTAATTACGCGTCCCGTATTCAATATAGATTCTCGCGAGCCGTTATGGAAAATTTTGTTATCGTTGTTTACCTTTGGTCTCCCTTTATGTACTTTCCGTTTTAAATAAACATCGAGTAAAATTTTGTTCCAGTTCGTGGATACGGGTAGAGTGATTCCGGGGTATATGGCAACATTTGTGTAGTGCCGAAAATGGACAATACGGCCATAGAAAATGGATTGGAAATTGGTAACAAGCAAGTCTACAGAGATTAATGACATCAATGTTGACTCGTTACGGGAACGATACATGTACTGCGGCTAATTCGATGCATGTAGTAGTGGTGGCGGGACTTAAAAAATATGTACATACATCCTTTTTTGTATAGCTTGGAAAAACTATTTAATTTTCCATATCAACCGACAAGACCTATCACCCTTAATTGCCCAATGTATCATGCATAAAAATAGGGACTTTCATGCCATCGCTCCTAGATAATGAAAATTGCTGATTTCTTCACCGAAACAATTCCATCGAAGATCAAAATAATTCTTCGTCTCTTAAACCCTGACAAACCGTCTACACGTACGGTCTTGCGAGCTCGAAGCGCCTCAGAGACTGTGAGCACTCCAACTAAAAATACAAAACTGCGACGAATGACGAAGAGATCTCTTTTACCGACAGCAAGTTTGTTACCAGCATTCGTTCCGGGTACTCTACCATGTTCTCTGTTATCTCACCGTCGGTCAATGCTCGCGCGAGCCCAGAATTATCCGCGAATACTCCGAGTGCCGCAGCGTCGTAGTCGGAAAGATGCAGAGAGGGTAAACGATCAATACGAAAGCTCGTGCGTTGCCCCTTCCAATGATTTCTCGTCCGACCAAGTGGTCCAACCATTAAGTAAAACGACCCTAATCGCCCTACGAACGAGATGTTCCAATGTCCGAAAGATTTTTCTCCTCGTCGAATCATATGTGGTAACGATGAATAAATCACAATAATGAAAGCAGTTTCTTGTCGTCATCTGGCGCTTGTACATAGCTATAGAAATCCAACGGCACGCCGGTTGAACAACCCTTGCACAGATGGCAGCATCAGTCGCCAGACACTTCGCGTACGTACTACATACAATCACCCCCCACGCTGCAAGCTCTCCCTGGTCTATTACCATATTCCATCAGCGTGCGAGCTTTTCGTGTCGTCAATTACTCTCAACACTCCAGGATAATTTTCCTTGAAAATCACGATATCCTCTCTAACAAGAAAAAGGAAACTTCATCCCAAAGTAGTAGATTCTCATCTTTGCTCCAACACCTCAACGTCGTTTGGCGAAATTAACGGGCGAAAGAGGTCACGGTCGGTCCATCCTCAGAGAGAGACGATGCGAGGGTCTAAAAAATCAGTCTCTTTTTTTGCTCTCGATGGGTAATTATGAATGAGGCAAAAAAAAGACGCCTGCTCGCCGGCGAGCGAAGGATGAGTGGCACCGTGTATGTGCGATCCGTGGACGTATTTGTGTCGGTGGTTGTGCGCGGCGCTCGCGTCGATCGAGCTACACGAGATTCTCCGGCGTTTATTGTCCTCAACGCGTTTCCCGGCGAGCAGGCGTGCTGGCGGTCTACCTATCCTATCGGCTGGTATCTATTCGGCAGCAGTAGCCGAAGCGAAGCAAGCAAGCGAACGGAAGAGCGACCGGGAGCAGCGACCATCTCACGGTCTTCCACTTAGCTCCAACCATTTTTTACCCACCCGCTCTTTTTCTTCCCTTATCCACTCTCGACTTTGATCCGTCGCACACACGTCCGCGTGGACCATTAAGCCCACGAAACCGCCCCTACCCTGCCCTGTTAATTCTTCATACATACACATACGCATACGCACCGACACTGACACACAGTGAGGGCGCGAGCCGCCATTCCTCGTTCTCGCGGACTTCGGTACTTCCGGGGGAGGGGACCGGGTCGAGTCTCATTGCTCGTGAGCAGAATTCGCACGGTCGTCGTCGCGCGCCTCTCTTCCACCACCGACAGCGTCATCGTCGTCTCCGTCACCTCGTTTCGAACTAACATCCAACATCTATCTCACCAGTGCTACGTTAACAATCGTCACCGCTACTCCCGGCACGGTCCTCGGTGAGAGCCGTACGAAGATGCATGTGCGCGCGATGTGTTATGATGCATGAGGAGACGGTTCAATTGATCAACGTTCATGGAGTGCTTCCCATTGTAACGCAGTGACCCGGTGGGGAACGGGAGATCCATCGAACTATGAACAGGGACGCACGTCGAACGGTCCAATCACTCGCCAGTCATTGTTGTCGCGCAGTTTACAGTGCTCCATGACACGAAGCCATTTATAATACACGTGAATCAAAACCGGTAACAATAAACGGCTTATAGCGGTCGTACGGTGGAGATCGTCAACGAAGCAATAATCGCAATAATGATATCCCGTTAAATAGTAGTAGGTCGTTGACTTTTTAGGACCTTCGCGATGTGTGTATCGCTGTGTGCCGGTGTGTGCGTGCGCGCAAAAAGAGCGATTGCGGATGGGACAATGGAAATGGTAACGGCTTGGGAAGCAGTTTTTGCTTTTAATGGGTCATTGATGGCTGTCCAGAGATGTCGAGTCGCAGGACCACCGTGAAACGGTATCGAAAATTTCCGACAGCGATAATTACTGAAAGGTCTAATTATCTGAGTTGTCCTGCCTGTGCAAAGTTTATATAGGACAGGCCTGTTTCGCATGGTGAGAAAAGTTTGCTCAATACCGGCGAAAACATTTAATTGAGGGTGGAGCCGAAGTGAAAAAGGCCGGCTTCAAAAAGAACCAACGCTCAAGATTCCGCCTAGTCATGTAGGCTGGTCACGAAGCGTAGCTGCCAATCGTCCAATTGCCATTAGCCTGCATAGTGCAGAGTATCGAGAACGAGACGATTGGGATGGATTAATCACTGCCGATAGAAGCGAAAAAAAATAATTGTTTTTATGTAATCAAAGTTGAGTAAGGAAAGGGTGTAAACGAGTTACGGGAGGTTGCGGAATAACGAAACGGGATTCAACTATGGGTCAAGACTGGTGCGTGCGCCGGCGAAAACGCTCGAGTGGCGGATGCTGCCCGTGTGGCCCACGTGTCCATCCTTCGAGCTGGTCAGTTTCTTTCAACCCAAAAACCACCATCGTCCTTCTAGCAAACGTAGAAAAAATTTTGAATCTCAATGAATACACTGAACTAGTGGACTAATCTTGAGATTAAAAAATAGCCATCACATTTTCTTTAATAGTTAATTTTTTTATCTATTGTATTAGCTGCATGTGATTATGAAGGTTTTATCTGTGAACAAATATAAATGTTACCACAAAATGTATGATATTATTAAAAATTAATGTTTTTTACATGCATCATTTGTACCATTTTTTTTTCCTCTCTGGTAGAACAAGGTTCACTTCTGTTTTAATTTTCGACGGAACCCTCGTAGTATTAATGGACGTACTTTCGAATATTAATAGTATACATGTAGGTCTTGAAGTATGACGTTTGACGCAGTAGTGGGAGAAAATATAGAACCGTGATGACGCAAGAGCGTTACTGGGGTACGGTAGTTTATAAATTCGTATACTTTATATGTAGATACGATAATGCATGTCCGTTTCCATTTTTTTTTTCTTGAAACGTCTTCGCACACAGGTCGTTTGAACGGTGTCACACATGAGCTTGACCTCTGATCCCTACCTGAATTTATATACCTACTTATATTGTGGAATTTTTAATGTTGCCGGCACGCGAAAATCGCCGAGCTACTTTTGCAAGAGAGAGAATGTTAAATAGAAATATTGTATCGTGCATGCTGTGAGAATTACCGCAGTTACCTCCTTGCATACACGAGAGAATGGTTTATGTAGCTTACACATAATTTAATAGACGGCGCATGATTTAACATTTTATCAACACGCACTCTTTTGACTTATTATCATAATTGTAATGTTTATAAATAAACGTTTTCATTAAAGTTAGCTTTGATGGATCGCAAGATTTGTTTTAGCTAGACGAGTTTTGCACTTTGCAATACATGCTATAGTGTTTTATTATTATAAAACATTATGGCTTGTAAATAAAGATCTAGACTTTCTATCAACTTACATTCTGTATACTAGTAAAAAAATGTATTTTATATTAATTTTGTTTCTAATGCTAATACTAAACCTGTCGTGACCATGAAAAAAAATTGATCTTTGAAAGATTGAAAATCTGTAAATTTTGTCCCCACAAAATTGGTTTGATATGGTGTTAATATGTACTTTTTTATTTGGACCAAATTTCAAAATGTCCTTTGCGCATACCATCTTCAGTTATTGACCCGAGGTTGGTCGAGGGCTTGGCTCAGACCCTTATCTTCGAAGCTGTGGATCGATTCTTCAATCTAATGGCTATAAATAGATTTTTCTTATGTATGCATCAGATGACGAAAATTTCACTTCCTAATTTATATTTAGTAATTTGTTCATCATGCAATTTGTCTAGCTGGTTGATAATAGTAAAACTGATGCCGTTTTCAGTATTGTCTTCACAGAAACTGAAAGTGCAGGTGAAATAATTAATGCAAAAGCATTAAAAAAATTCATCATAACGCGATGAATACTTGATTATTAACACGGCTGTTTTGTTTTTAGCGTTTTCCGATCAATTTTTGTTACCCAATGGGAGGGATAAATCTTGCATCAACGCCCTTTAGAAAAAAAAAACTCCAATGATAATTACTTTAATCATAGACGATTTGAACAAAATCACGCGAACAAAAAATGCGATGGACATTTCGGTCGAGGAACCTCGATTCTCTGCTCTCATAATATTTACCATCAAGATAAGAATCATATCGGGGATTGTCGTGTTAAAAGTTCTCGGTGCTTTGACTCTCTCATTCCAAACTGCAAAATCCACTGTACTCTCTCTTTAATCAGAAAGTAAAGCGTGACCTCCTAAAGATTGCTAAATAATCTTATTTGCCAAGGAACTTGACCTTTCGTCGAGACCTTCCTTCCCACCGTCCCTTTAGTACAACTAACGTTTCAACCTGGGCTCGCGTGTTCTCGTGCAATTTTCGATTACAAGTTTAAGTTCCGAACCGGAGGTTGTCCGTTCGCGAAAGGTCAAAGACTTTTCATTCGGGATGGGACCGCGAATTTTTCTCAAGTTTCCCTCGGGTGCCATGTCCCGAAGAAAATCAATTACATCCCCCTGCTCTCGTTGCCATGACCTCCCTCGTCACGCTTCCCTCCCTCCTTCCGCCATCCGAAAGTTAAGAGACTGTATGTATGCTATATAGTACATATTCCATATAGTACATGTGCTATATAGTATACATGCTATATAGCACATATGCTATATAGTACATACGCTATATAGTTTTCCACTAGTTCTCAAAGTTCGTCGTAGTCATCATCGTTAGACACCCGACATACCTAACTAACAGTACAATTTGTTACGTGGTACAGCATTCGCTGACAGTATCACGACCACGCTAGCCATCGTCGGTTAGCGCGCGTACTACGTGCACCCAACGTACGTCAGCGCCGACGTATTTACCCACGTCACGGAATCGAGCGCGTCACGGTCCGGATAGGATCTTCCTTGGCGAATGGGCAAATCAGGTCGCCTCGATTAGGAAACATCGTATATGTTCCCAATCTCTATGGATTTGCATCCGAGAGTTTCGTCTGTCGAGCTTCGACGTCCACGAGTCGTAGAAAAGTATGGAGGGGAAAACAACGAGGAAAGCTCGCGGCGCTTTTGGTAGTCAGCGAACCGTGTCGAAGCTGTAAAGCCAAAGAGTTGAGAGGGAAAAGCTTCGCTATGATACGATGTATCTCTGGTGCTGTTTGCTCGAGGCTCGGCTCCGGCTTACCTACCCGCAGGATTTATCCTGCTACAGTTTGCACAATGGAATTAGTGCTGGTTGCACGTACGAACTTTGACTTTCGAGGCTCATCCGCCGCCACTGTCGCCGACTGTTTCTCACTTTGGTTAAACCCTGAGAAAAATTGAACAATTTACGGGGGACCAAGTTTCGCGATGACATTGATTTTCTATTGAATTCGCAGAGTTTTGTGGAAACTCATTGAAATGATGTCGGGTTGAAGGAAGAAGAGTTATACTTCAAGTATCTATTAGCAGTGGAAATGCAATAATGAAGGTGGTTCTTGATGCTCCATCGAGTATCTTTTATAGTCTCCACAGTCCTCGAGATGGAGCAATTATCAGCATTCTGAACGGGTTGAACTCACGAAGAGATGAGAAATTTCCGAGTTCGATATACCGAGCGAGCTTTGTAAGCTGGAAAGCCGCTCCGGTTGCTTCGTTCTGAAGGAGAAAGCGGCGAGGTGGAAGTACGGAATGAAATAGTGCGAGACAATACTGAATTTAATTAAGAGTACCGTGAGAGAGCGAGAGACGACGACGCTATTAACGGTATTTCCTCTGCTATCGACTCGAGCTGATCGATGTTGCGGCGTGGAGGCTGTCGCTGCCTGGGCCAGTGACGTAACTGGAACTTCCGCCGCTCCTGGCCGTTTTGACGTCACTGATGCCCTCAAATGCTCTGCTCTCGAGACCTCCCTATATCGCCTTCGTGCAGCACACCCTTACGATCCAATTTTGCTTACACACGAACAAAACCGTAAAGGAAATTAGTCTCAAATTACTTTTGAATTAAAAATCATTTCGACCATAATCCACTTGAATTGGTCGTACGCTCGGGACCAATTACCAGTGTAACAGATATTCCATATCAAGTGGATCATATATATCAATGCTGGTAACAACTCATTTTCTGTAAAAGATACACGTGTCAATAGGCGTTTCATGCCCCATCAATAAATGAAAATAACTTTCATAATCTTCACTTCAACAATCGAACTCATATATCATTGAAAACATTTGTGAAAAAATGGCAATAAGAAAATTATGCTTTATTTTTGGTTAATTCGTCGGTTTGCGAATTAAAAATAGTGTGCAGATAATTTTTCGTAATTAATTTCCGAGTTATCTGATTAAGAAATCGGAAATAGACTGTCGGTATTTTTGATACTGAGAAATACTTATCGCGATGTCCGTGAACAGTTGCGAAGGGAATTTTTGTTCGAATCTTTTTTTGTCCGTCATATTTCAGACAATTTTTTTGTTGGGAGCCTGATTGAATACGGCCCTTCCCTTAGGGTAGTCGGGCAAACGGGTGATAGCCCATTGTTTCGAGGGGGTGAATTTCCGACTCGAGAGATTCTCGAGTCTTACTTCATCGCCCTGACGCGTACTCATTTTCCAGAGATTAAGAAATCTCACGTTCTTCTTCACGGTCTTCGTTCGTCATCCTCCGCTCGGCTCGTCCTCATTCTCGAGAATATTTGAAATTCTCTCACTCGTCGGTTTTGTCGGAATTTCCATAACATTCGTGGATATTCAACGAAGCGACGTTTTGTAACGAAATTATTGTTAATTACGTCGACGAGAATTCGGGGGAATAATTGTACGATGTATAATATCCATTTTCCCAACTTTAAGAGAGTTTGTTAAATGCTAGAACGAGATTTGCTCTACATTTCTGGTTTTACGACATCTTAATTAAGAACCTTTTTTTCTACGTCACAGAGATCTGCAGAGGGCACCAGTTACGAATTTATGTACCAAAAAAATATCATAACTTTTTGAACTTTTGGTAGGATTCACGAATGTTTGATTAAAAAATAAATTGTTCAAATACTTGATATCTTCATAGTAAAAACCTTTGGACGATATTATAGATGTCGTATTCAGTCTAATTTCAACGATTTATCATTAACACGGAAATCCTTTAACTTTAGAAATGTGGATACAGCAAATGAAACTACTTGCAGTAATCGAAGCAATGCATATTACTACGTCTTATAATTAAATCCATTCGCCCAGCCAAGTGGATAGGTCAGGAACTAGTAGTCGGGTATCGATCCTGCTGAGACGACTAAGCTCGGTTCTTCACTAACGACGATTGCTGAAGAAGTTTTTACCAGCAACGACACTACAGAATTCTTCCTTACCATGAACAGCCGGTGACTGTTTTATCGGATGCGGAAGTAGGCGCTATTCGTCAGCTTCAACGGCCGGAATATCGCTTACTGTCTTTATCGGTAACTGATAACAGAAGTAGAAAATAGCTAAGAGAGAGCTGTGACCCACAGTGGATTAGGCGAGATTTTAGTAGAATTTTTCTAAGTACTTCCGGTGTGATCCCTGCCGTATCGGTGAAGTTCTTTCGTAGTTCCCTCGGTAAACGCAAAAAGGTGTTCTGAAAGTCTTAAATTTGCACTCTTCAATATATATATATTTTTAAATATTTGTACTGCATTCCCGACGATTAATATAAGGGGTTATTTTCATGGAATAAATCCCAGCATGTGCGAACGGTTTGCATCCACTCATTGATATCTCAACAATTATTGATCGGTAATCCAAAAACGTTGAAAACTCGGTCTCTCAACATAGATGGCCGTCGAGCAGACTAGTATTTTAATATTTTTATTTATTTTTACACATTTTGTTGAATCAATGCAATTGCTTCTCCCGGCGTAAGCATTGCCTAAACATGCCCTTGTGGCATATTAGATCATCGATGTAATCGACGATCCCAACCACTAGTTCTTTTCCTCTCAAGATCTTTCGATGTACACACATAATTCGTTTTACTTAGCAAGCCTCGAAACAGGATATCGCGAATCTCGTCTTGTAAATCGTGAATTTCCATACACCAATGTGGACAATTCATTAACATCAGTTAAATCTCGTTAGTAATGGACACCTTTTCGAGCAGTTTAACTGAACGTCAAACAGACGACTCTTTTCTCGTAACTGGCATTGAGAGCACTGTACGAGTAACCCTTGCAGTGGAAAAAACCGATGGCAGAGAACTCGTGTGTGCTCCACGCTTTCGAGTGCCTATCGTGTAGTAATATCGACGATGCACGGAACGAACGTAGCATCGAGAAAATCATTGAAAATATTAAACATTTTAAGGGACACAAAACGGAGCTATGAAAATATCTGAGCCCCACTGATCAATTGATTATCCTTAAATTCCGACCTATCTGTAATATATAATGCTTCGTGAACCCTCATTGTATCGAATCGTGATTCTATTTTTATAATTTCTAATAAATTTTATTATTTCTCGTTTCAGGTAAGTTTCCGGAAGGATGTCATGAGATCATTCCGTTACCTAGCTACTTCCACGCGGTCATATGTGATGGATTACGTAAGTCGAGCGACTGTAGAAATGCAAGAATCTACGTAAGTGACAAGAGACACATTTACATCTCTACCACTCACAACTCTAACGGACAACAACTCTACCAAAAAACACAGTTGTAACAACTCTACCACACTGAGAGAAGGATCTAGTAAAAATGACTATATCGTTCGAGAGATATTACTACAGCACATAGTAGTAGGGCGCTAGGGCACCACCTATGGTAGGAAGTACCGGATTTATAAGAATTTTTCTTAGATATTATGGTAAAAATTCGTGGAAATCTGAGACTTTCTGCCATATGTGGCGCCCTACTACTACGTGCTATGGTAATTTTTCTTAGATAATCGGTAATTTTTTTTACTAGATCCTTCTCTCAGTCCACATAACAACTCTACCTGAAAACATCTGTACCAAAATGTCTACCAGAAAGTAAAAAAACTCTACCGGACTCGAAATAAAACTCTACCGGAATTATAATGAAACTCTACCGGAATACAAGGCTAGACGGTAGCCTTGTATGCCGGTAGAGTTTCATTTTAATTCCGGTAGAGTTTTATTTCAATTCCGTTAGACTTTTATTTCAAGTTCGGTAGAGTTTTTTTTACTTTCTGGTAGAGATTTTGGTAGAGTTGTGAGTAGTAGAGATGTAAATGTGCCGCGGAATAAGCAAGAAAGATTTTTTATTTCATGAGTTTTTTTTTCATCTGTAATCGGTTCCGTCGTTTACGTCTCATTAGTGGCATTTTCCCATTTACAAATAAGCGTTAGGATTTGGACTATGGAAGAATCGCCCGGTGCCGTAGTCAGGATTATCGAGAAGCTTCAGTGCATCATAGACTCTGCACCGCTCGGTGCCTGACAACGATTTCTTCGATCGTATATATTTTTCAGCACCCGTGTTATTAACGGCGGTGGCATATTTTAGCATAATTATTATACGCGCCAAGAGGCACATAACGAACGACGTCGGAGGGAGGGGGTGAGGAGAGGGGAGGGGGGAGATGATGATGATAATAATGACCGCGAATAGCTTTCCCCGATGACGTTCGAACGAGCAGTTAATACACGCAACGGAGCGCGTGAGATTCATGAATATCCGATTTATCACTAAAACGTATCGGGACCGCGAGGTGAGGAAAAGTCTATTTGAATTTGTCGGATAAGCGGTAGATTATTCATTCGATGCATAAAATATTGACGCCGTCCGATCGATGAGGCGGAAAAAAAATTGGATTACAAAACAGAAAACTTATTATTAATTTATATGGAAAATTAGTTGACTATTCGTTAGGCGTTTTATTGCATATTACGGTGGGTGAATTTGAAATTGACATGGAAGACCTTGACGCGACAGCTTTATCCTCTCCGTGAGGCCGTATTCTTCCTCGGGAGTGTCTTGACTCTCTTCATAAATAGCCGGAGGTTTCTCGTTTGCAATTCAAAATTGTTATCTCACTTCGACACTCCCTTGACAGATTGCTGTTCCGTTGGCCATAAGAATATTCAAAGAATACATTAAAGGTTTTACAGGAAAATGCAAGAGGAGCACTTTGTAGAGACTCAAGGGAACCGAGTCAAACAGAAAACTGAGATCTTTTTATTATCTACATTATTTTTCAGTCGATCGATAAATAAGGTGTGAATCCACCATTCAAGCACTTGAATGAACAGTTATTCCAGCCGTGGGGGCGGAGTTGAAGTTTCGAATGATTTTATCCAAGCGGTCTTACCTCCGATTATTTTTAACCCTATTTAACATTTCCGCAAATTGTTAGTATCAACACGGTTAAAACAGAAACGTTAATGTCCCAAAATGGTAATTTTATCGTCGTAACGAACATCATTTTACGATTGTCTTTATTGCTTATATAGACGTTTGCAAGAATGACATATCGTAAAATATGACGTATGAGATATTACAGTTACGACCTTTGGACCTTCGGATATTAATCTTTGGAAACGTCGATCTCCCGATCTCTGCGTCGGCATTGCCCGAGCAAATCAGATAACATACATAACAAACTGGCAACTTTTTACGAACCAAAAAAAAAAAAATAAATAAACAAAGTCAAATATGTATGGGATTGTATGCAAGTACATAGTTTTTATCGATCAACGACACATCAAATTTATGCATATCACTTTCGTAGCAAAACCCTGTGAATCTTGGACTCAACATTGAGCGTCGGGGCAGTAGATCGTTCCCGGCGGTGATCAGACTCGCGAACGTTTCGCGCTGGCCTCCCTCGTTGCTTATTTTTAGTCTTGGCCGTGCGTGTGCATCGGGGCACATCTGCCCACGGTTACGTTCATGGCCTGACTGCGGAATCTGACGCGGAATCGCCTTTCCATCGATTTGTTTCCATTTAAAAGGTCGAGGTCCGTTCACTCGTTTACCGACCACGCACTATCGGAGTTTGCATGCAACTGCTCAAGCTACAAGTATAGTTTCAACGGAAACCCTCATAACTTATCGTACGGTTCAGCAGCCTCAAACCCGTGTGAATCCGCAACAGTAGCAGAAATTTGCCTCTTCATCACGCTTAATCGTTATTGGCGCGAAACTACTGGGGCAAAGTTGTGAATCTCATATAGATGACCTCAATTTTTCAATCCGTCAGAACTTTCGTACACAGAAAAAAAAATATCAATGATTCAAGTAAAATTTGCTTGCTGGCTGCCAATGAAAACAAAATGTTGTTTCAGTTCTACTTTCAATTCATACAATTTCATACCGGATTGATACGATAAGATGTTACCGTGACAGCCTTGGCGTCGTTGTTTCAATATCATATGGAATTGTAAGAATTGAAAGTAGAATTGAAACAAACATTTTTTTCTTCGGCAGCCCGCAAGCGAATTTTTTTTTTTTTCAGTGTTAAATGTACCCTTATTCGTGCCATACGTTGAAAGGAAAACTCCTGGCGAGGGCTGGGGCAAATAGCAAGATTCAACGATATGCCCTTTTCAACATCGATCCTAGGCGGATGTCGTTTATAAAGTTCACTCTTGGATATTTTTTTTTTTACGTAAAAGGTGTCGCTCTTATGTTAATAGGTCACAGCTAGATCCGTCGAGTTGCAGCATGTCGGAAAATAATTTATATAAACCCTATGCCAGCAAAAAAAAAAAAAAAAAAAAAAAAATCGGCGTTCCACGAAGGCGTAACCCTATACCTTACGCATTGAGTCACAGCGAACCTAGCATCCGAACCGCGCCGATGCAGGGTACGCACGCGGGCCTTCAGTATCTCGTCGTCTCCCAGTTCGAACGTACTTGCTGCCTCATTAACGATCGGACAAAGTTCCTTGCATTCGACCTACGACAACTGGTCGGCGTTTTATCGTCAATTAGCTTTCGCGATACGCCGCCTTATCAAAACTCGATAATGAACGGTCCCAGTTGTGTCGCGTCGGCGGTGCAGTATATCGGCTCCATCGTGCTCAGATATGCACTGTCTCTGCATGATTCGCATCAATGATGATGCTGTTGTGCGTGCATCGCGTTATCAAAAAAAAAGGTTGAAAGTCGATAAGAAAAAATAAAAAGGAGAGAGGGAAAGAAAAAAAAAACGAAACAAGGCTCCACGATAATGCATGAGTACATGACAGACTGGCGTGCTCTTCATCGACATCGTACAGCGCTCGAGTGTCGCGTCGTTGTGTGTCGAACGATGGTCAGCACTCTCGGGACTGTGTGTCAACGCGTGTGCGCGGCGCATCGTAAACTTGGACGAGAGCTTGCGCGGTCCCTCGAGCTGAAAAGCAGTGTATAGCTCTCGGCCTCTCTACATAGCTCCCCCGGTTGGCTGCTGTCTCGTGACGAAAAACCGATGGAAGCGTGGCTACAAGTTAGTTCGCCCTCATGACTCACGTGGTGACCGCACCGAGAGCGACGCGTTGCTTTCTTTTCGCAGTAATCGTATCGTCGCGAGCGACAGAAAAACTTTTCTTATAAGTCGCGCGAACTGCGATGGTGCGCGATACGACTTGAAAAAAAAAAAAAAAAAAATTGTGAGAGCATTTTTAGTTTTTACTGCAAGGTACGTCCACGTACATCCACGAACCAAACGTCCCGCGATATCGCGATAACGGTGGCTATTTTTGGGATTCTTTTTCGTTGTTGTGATTTCTCGAGTTTGAGGAAAGAGAAGTTTTCATAAGTGTGAGGAGAATGGTTTCTAGTACTGAAATTTACCACACGTTTGCGCAGCGGCTAGTGTCTGTATACAGAGCTAGGTGATAAGAGAAGTTATAAAATCGCGGCTCAGACTCGCAGCGAGCGGTTGAAAGAGTCGGAATGATAACAAGGAAGCTCCGGCTCTGCCCGTTGAGCGTCGAAAAGGCGTTCTGCCTTTGGCTGAAAAATACGAGTTTCGCGGAATGTTCCGAGCTCCCTCGGGTTATTTTATTTTTTTTTTTTTCGGCGAAGAGGATAGAGAGAGAAAGGGAGTAAAGGAGGAACGACGGGAAAACCTCGAGGTACACTTCTTCGTTCGGCTTACGGAAGCCCCTCGGTATGCGAGTCTCTAAGTGGAAAAATACGTACGAATACGTATTCGTACACGTCAAGCGTCGTGCGTGAGGAGGATTTTCACGGTAAAGCTCTCTCGCGGCTATAAGATGACGGAAAAAAGAGAGAAATCTTGAAAAATAGTCCCTACGTGTGGGACCTTCGTGGTCGTGTGCGTCACACGTGCCCTCGGAAGGTATTGCGAGCGTGGGACAATTTTCCGTCTCATTTCCTTCCAGCCGTAAAAAAAATATATGGACGACAACAAATTTGATATACTGTTCAAGTCAATAAATTTTACACTTTTTGCGGCTATTCCGCGTATCCCAACATCTTTAAACCCCGACTAAAAATGGAATTTTATTTTATTTTTTTTCGTTGCTTGGACGTGAAGTAAATTTTTCGCCTCTTCATATTCTACTCGCACAATAAAAATGCAAAGTTTAGAAATTACAATACAATATTATAATGTTATATTGTGTATTACACCGACATAAACAACACGCTTCTGTTATTTAAGGGTCGATATATCGACGTATAAGTTTTTTTTTTATGGGAGAGAGAATTTCCGCTGCTCTTATCGCTGACAAGTAGTAGCGGCACGGTATCGCGTAGCAGATCAGACATCGTGGAAGGGTAAAAAAAATGAAGGCGAACATGTTCCCTCGTTCGGTCCCTCGTTCATCCGACTTCTAATTTTCCTTCCATCCGGCGAGACTCCACTTTTTTCGCCACACAGACGCAAAATACCGCGACCGGAATACAAATGTGCTTGTTTGCGTTCCGGAGATTAATGCTTTGTCACAAATCTTCCGGGGGTTATCGTGTGTGTGTGCGGATAGGATACTGTGAGGACATTTCGCGACTCTATAATGACGGCTAATTAATCTGAGATAAGACGACGCGAACTGTGACGTCGACACCGCGTCGTCGTAACGTATTCGCGGATGGAGTAACGCGCCGAGCGAACGGCGTGACGATTCGTCAATCGGACAGTCACGCTGACGTTCTAATTAATGAGCCGCTCATGCACCACCGGTACGCGTCGGACTGTACGTGTACGTGGCGTGCCGGTAATACTATACCACAGATTAAATACACTTCTCCGTTGACACCTCTTCGCCACGTGGCCCATCTCCTACCATGCGGCTTATGTTTAATGAATGAACACCAGAAGTGCATGCGTTCCAACACAAACTTTAACTACTTGCACTCTGGTGCGAGGTACTCCGTTTCAGATTAACCACTTCTGGGTCAACCCATCGTCCCAGAGCGCCAAAAAATTATCCGCATGTTTTTGGGAAGAAAGTTATTTTCGATTTATTGTCTTTTCGGAACTGATTTTAATTCGTAATTTTTTTTTTCGTATAAAACATTTCGTATGATGTATATTTCTGAAATCCTTTAAACGTTCAGTTTCTTGGGAAAACTTGAAGGGGATTTATGGGGAAAAAATAATCGAAAAATACGGAAATAAAAAACGACAATACTCTATCATTTTCCACCTTAGTTTTCAGGCGCGATCGAGCTTGTGTTTGAATTATTATTTATGGAACTACGTGCAAAAAAAAAAAAACAAAACAAAATTGTATTCGTTATCGTTCGATGAAAACAGAGCGACAATGTTCGAAAAAGTCGGATGCTCCATGCGCCAGTTCAGAATGCAATCATAACAAAAATACGCGTGACATTGTCTATACTTGATGGAACTCTCTTGTCCACCTGTTCGCCAGCGACTCGGAACTTTATATCGATGTCCGATAACACACTGTACGGACTATATAGGTAGACATGGCTTAATTCTATACGGTAACACACGCTGTGCGCAAGCATAGCCCGCATGCCCTTCTGACGTTAGATCATCGATACGGATGACAATCTGCGCGCGCATACGCCCATGTGGTACACCCAGAAAAATAATTTATTTGATTTAAATTAATATTTATTTAAATTAAGTAAGTAGTTACTTATGATATAAATATTTATTTAAATCAAATAAATATTGTACTTAAACCAAATAAACGGTGGCCGTAAAAAAAATATTTTTCTGGGTGTTTTTCGTCGAATCGTCGTCATCGTCGTCACGCTTGTTCGATCGAACAAGCTCTCATTCGAAAACTCGTCTATTCGGCGATATCGACAGCCGAATCGATTTTTCACAATGATTCCGCCATATTCGCTCTTCGGGTCCGCCTCTTGATACTTACCTCGCTTTAGTGGAAGATAGGCTTTCCGCTCCGATCCACATTCAGTCAGGTCTATTCGGTCCGACGATTTTCCGTACGTGCGGAAACCCCGCGGGCTTGTATATCCGGAAACGGGAAAGCTGACGAGAACAAGCGAGACAGCGACAGTGAGGGACCCCGTGGATTTTCGGATGAGTGAAGGGAGATTGCCAAGGGTGTCCACCTTGATCCAACACGAAATGACGTTGGGACCGAAATTCCTGTGAATTCGTTTAAGCTAGGGCTTCTTCTCATTATCCGAACTGATCCTATACACGATAAAGTATCCACACGTATGTATTCGTTTTGCCCCTGGTAATACCAGTCGGATTATATTTCGTCGATGAGGTATGCCAAAGAATCTTTTACGAATAGATTTTTCTAGTTGATTGCGTCCTAACATATATATGCGATATATATCTTATAATATATATAGATAGATAAGATGTATATACGATCGCAGGAGCCCGGCAAATATGTTCATTTCACCTGAATGAAACGAACATACAATTTTATTTCGTTTTCATACAGGAATGTTTTCCTTAAAAATTTGCGTTTGTTTTGTTGTCAAAGTACTCGAAATAGTAAAATAGGGAAAAGTGCGATTTTTAGCTCGATCTGGTACACTGAGAGAAGGATCTCATAGATCTGGCAAAAACGGAGGGAACTTTCAGACAAACGGGAACTACAATTTCGACCTGGCAATCATTCCTATTAAACTTAATATATTCTGCTAGAAAATATGGTCATTTTCGTTATTGGAGATATTATCTGAATATCGCGTAATTTTTGCTAGGATATACGTACTTCTGACTGGAGAATATAGTAATCCGTGGCGTCGCGATTGCAAACCGTTCGTTTTATATACCGGCAGATTATGTAGATACATTTTTTTTGTGTACATACATAAAACAATTTGATCGATAGATTATCAGTTACGGTCCACGAAATTCTCAGTTTTTATCCCTGAAATTCTTAGCCAGATGCGCACAATTTTACCAACCAGCCTACTGGAAAAAATTACCATATGGATTCGGAAAAATGTCTATGGCGCCTATGAAAATTTCCCATGTCGCTGGTGGTGACGCTGGTGTACCAGGTTGCCTGGTCGAAATTTACCATATGAGACACAATGTAAAAAAAAAAAATTGTTTGAATATTAATGAACGGTATTGGAAGCTTTTTTACATAAACAGTTTCTGAAATTTTCAACAAATGTGCGTTGCAATTTTACAGTCAAATTTTTATTTTTGATACAATTTTTTTGTAAATTTCAAGCAAAAGATTTATAATTTTTATTTCTGTTATTTTAATTTTACGAAGACATGAATGTTCAATTAATGTAAGAAATATGAGCCAATTTCAAGTTCCAGTACATTAAATTTACAATTTATTTTTACAGTGCAGTATAAAAGCAAATCGTCTTCATCCAACCCCTGTGTGGTTGGCCGTATCCGGTGGATGTTCTCCCTTCGTCATTATCGAAACCATCGATCCCTTCAGCTACTTTCCGAGCAAACAATTTAATTTCTCACGGACGAGCTGTTGCTGTCAGTTTGCATTGGTGGTCAGTGACAATTGCGATATCCCGGCGCTCTCATAATGTCCCGATGAAAAATATCACGTGCGCTTTTGGCTGACAGACGTATTCATTATGCCTGCCAGTATGTCGGGAACGAGAAACTCGATAGCCGCGTCTATACATCCTCGTACGCACACAAAAATAGTACGATAATTAACCACCGAATCGGTGTTTTGCTTCTCGACGTGCGTAGCCGACATTATGGCCGACACCGACGCATTCAAACAGTCTCTCATTATATTAAACTTCGCCTCAGACAACAAAAGCTGCGTTCAACAAATGAATTTTTTTTTCTGTCGTATTTTTACATTTCCGAGTTAACTCTGTAAAAATAAAATTTTTACGAGCTACTTTATGTTTGTACGTATGACGATGGTTTTCGAGTTTATTTCTCTTGCAAACTCGCAATTCAACGCTGTCATTTCAATTTTTCCTTCACTAAGGTTGGTGTATCGCCACGGCGTCGCTGTGCCGTTGGGTGGTCGAGTCGGTGAACAAAAATAGATCAACGTGTAACACCGTCAGGTCGGCTCGAGCGAGGCGGTTAAGATGATATCACAGCCCCTACCACCCACCAATCCCGTCCGGGGTCGGTAACGAAGGCTGTAATGAATGCCATTCGGAGATCGTAAATATTTGGGAAAAACGAAAAGTGTTATTGAACGTGAAGTAAACACATTCGTCCAATGACATCGTTTTTCCCAAACGTATACGGTCTCTGAATGACGTTCATCGCAGTTTTGTTACCGACCGAGCGGGCCCCACATCGTGTTCAAGAGGCCCGAGTTAGACAAATTCGGAAAAAATTGATTTCTCAAATTCTTTTCGACGGAGCCGGTGAAGAATGTTGTTACATAGAAAAACAGATGTTTTAGAGTAATTCAATCTCAAGATCGCTCTTGAGATTGAATTAAGATCGAAGCTTGGCACGAAGTTCATTGCGTGCTTAAGATCTATCTTAAGTTGGAACTTAAGATCGAACCTCAGTTTGAACTTGATTTTATGCTTAAGTTTGATCTTAAATTCTAATTTAAGTCTGAACTCAAATCCGATCGTAAGTTCGAACTTAAGACCGATCTTAAGTTTAAACTTAAGATAAATCTTAAGGACGCAATAAAGTTCAGAGTAAACTTCTCTAACGGTCCCAAAATTCGTAGATTCTTCAGTCATTCTTTCTCACGCCAGCATCTGGTCTAACATTTACAATCATATAATAATCACTTTATGAAACTCATGCATTACAAGCGCTACTTTTGGTGCCTGCCGAGAGTGGCGTAAGTGGCGCTTTGCAGCTATGAGTTTAGTAAATTCCCGGCGCATGCGCAGATCGGCTCCTTTCCGTGCGATTTCTGGAATTTATTGCACGCTGCTCGTACTTTATGCACATTGGCTATACAGCGCCACAATCAGCAGGCACGGAGTAGAAGTTCTTCTGCATTCGTTACATAATAGTAATTTACGATACTAGTGCGATAAAACTTTTTCTGACGAGTGCTGCAATCACACGAGTTCAGAAAACTTTTCGCACCGAGTGTAATAAAGTACTATTCGGTGTGGCCGTCCGCTTTCTCACTGCAACGGTCCAGCCGCGCACCCGTGCGGACAACCGCCGTCTTATCGCGTATAGCGACACTGTTTCCGCGCGAAACAATAGGCGAGGGCCCTGCTTCCATCGAGCCCTTTCTTCAGTTCATCTCTACGTCCCGAACCGTTGTCACGTTCGCTCTTCTTCGTCCATACTTCGTTAATAAAGATTACAGTCATCCCGTTCATAAAGATTACAGTCATTATACATTCAATTTAAGCACACCGATAAAAAGGTTTGGTAATATCAACTAAGCTGCGGTTGCAGTTGGCGAAGGAAATATTTGGATCGATTGAAAGAAATATTTAGTTGATTGCACGAATATTAAGTCGTGTGATCGAATATTTAGTTCAATTGACTGTTCTGTTAATGATTGTAAAAAACCGCAGCTTGGTTGATATTACCAAACCTTTTTATCGGTGCAACCTTTGGATTTAAGTTCAAACTAGCTTAAAATTCTACTCTTAGAATCCAATCGATAGAGCAGTTTCTTCAGAATCGCGCCCAGAGGTGAAATAGCTCAAAACTGGTGCACGATAAAATTGGTTGGCCGAATTGGTTCCAAACGTCTGGAAAAATTGTCCATTCACAGAAAAACATACAGCATTCATAAGATCCCAGTTTTCTGGCTGAGTCGGTCCCCTTAAGGAGAAATAAAGCCTGCGGTCGCACTTCCGCGACCACTCCCCTATACCCACACGTAACCACTCGCGCAAGCCGTAAAATACATTGGCCCTCTAATGTAGAAAGGTACTTCGGAAAGCAACCATGTCGCGGAACCCAATTGCCAGAAAACTTTTCTCTTCTCTGACGAAATGACAACGATCCCCGAGGAAATCGTAAAGTTGGTGGGCAAAAAAAAAGAAGCCGCCGAACGTGTCCGTGGTGGCGCTTTGAGCGAACCACCTGCGGAGCGACGTGTCTCCTTCATCTCCAAGGTACTTCGTTTAAGCTCCACTAATCTCGTCATGTCTTAACGGAAAGAAGCGGAGTGGCCAAAAAAAAAAAAACAAAAAAAGACGGAAAGTCAATCCTCTTCGTTGAAGTCGAAAGCCCAGAAAGGGATATGAGGCCTCTTCCTCATTCTCCCCTTCACCCTAACCCGCTGCTTCTTTTCATCGAACCAGCCTAGCGAGCGTCGATGGGACATTAGGAAGACTCGGCTTTGCGGGTCACGGATATCTTTTTCGTGCCCCTAGTCGTCGAGAAAATTTTATCACAAATTCATCACGCTCGGTGGAAGAGAAAATTGACACACATTCGTCAGTCTTTTGTTAGACCGTGAACGAATTATTCAGGCAATTTCTCCATCGCACACACACACACACACACACACACTCTTACACGCATAACCGATGAAGCAAAATATCGATCGAGTCGCCGATGCTGCCAGTGCGCATACATTCTCGAAACGTTGTTTAATTATTCGATCAACATAATTCGGTTTTCAAGCGACCAGGCCCATTTAACGTATTTCGAAATTTCATATAATTTGCCCATTTTTGTGACGGCGTATGGAAATAATTAACATTATTTCTCGTCTCTGTGCATCCCAGTCGTTTTTTCTTTTAAGCTCCATGTCCACCGGTCGGAACATTAACTGCGTAAAATCGATGGATACCATTCCTCCGACGAAGTTATGAAATACACGTGAAAATGAAAGCATGTAAGTTTATACTGTACATGCGAACAGATTTTCGTAAAGGAAGAATGAAAGCGGCGGGACACACGCGAGGACCGAATGTTCGTTGTGCAAAGTTGTGCGGTGTGTTGCCGGTGGATTGAGAATAGTGATTTAGTTGATTAGTGATGTTTGCCCTGTCGTTCTTTCTCTGGGCGGTATTGAGATCCGGCAGGGGTCCGGATGTGCGAAATAGCCTCGAAGCCGGACGCGAGTCTCGGCAGGGGTCCCTCGCTAGGGATTGCATCGGCGAGCGGAGGGACTCTAGACGAGACTCGAAAGAAACCGCCATCAGCTTGCCACCCTACAATGACAAACGTCGGATACGACACCGCCGCCACTCACGTCGATATTACTTCGAACGCAACAAGAGGTAAGCCCCGACGCACGGTACCCCACATCCGACAAATCACATCCTTCGGGTAAACTTGTTTATCGTGTTTCATCAAATAAATCTCGGGAAAGAGAACGGGGAAAAATGGATTTATTGCCGCAGGGTAAATCCAATAGAAATGATAAATTCCCAAACATGAAACCCAGTACGACTTTAGTGGAAAAGGACATTAACGCAGCCTGCGTCATGGACGTTTTCGTGGTCGTTCGAAGGCTCAGATTCTAACTATCGTGAATGCTTGAAGCGCTCCCGGCACGATCACGTCGTTTTTATTATGCTCTACGTATTAATTTTTTAAATTTTTTTTCATTTTAGTGCCTGTAGCTAAAGTCTATAAAAAGGCATTAGCAGCCCGATGTTCTATGCGTGTAACATTTTTGCAAAAGTGAGAAATAATAAATTAGCGGGCAAAAAGTTTGATAAAAAATTGAAAACAAAAATGTCGACTAGACAATATTAACCTACTGCGAATATTTTGCAAATTTCATAATTGGGATTCGCGTTTCGCAACTGCAGTGGAGACGTTTCTCCAGTATGTGACATAATTTCTTATTCTCTTAGTAAATCAACAATTTTTTTTATCGGGTGTTTTTGTTTTATAAAATGTTTATTTCGTTTATTACCCATTCCGATCGAACGGCCCTTTTTGAAGCCATAGCGCCTCAAAAAATGGCCCGATCCAAACATCACGATTTTTATTAGCATAAAGGGCTCACCGAGCTCATGTGTTCGATTCAATTTTGAGCTCACATCCAGATTTAATCCAGAATGCAATAACATCACGCGGAAATACAGACAAATATATACGAAGCAGCCATTGAAACGGTGCACTTGGGAGTGAAGGTATGCGATCCAATCGTGTACACTATGTAGGCACGCTTTCATTTGACTCCTGCAGTTTATTAGTCGCAAATTTAATCAACAGAGCAATATTAAAATACAGTGGGCAATATAATATATCGACCTCAGGGTGCCTTTTATGTGTTTGCTCTGGGTCGCTGGGTACACTCGTGCCCAGCACGTTCTTTCACCGCCGACGTCAAACAATATGGCTCCCGGGTGGTCGAACAAGAATTTAATTAATTTAAGCTTCAAATACAGCAATTTTTTCCTGACGCTGATTTTTTTTTGTTGCGATGACCAAGGCATTAAAACTCGTAGAACCGTGGCAAAAAGTAGTCCATTTATTAACAAGGCTACTAACAAGGTTTATGCATTTAAAAAATGAAAACATACGCTGATTTAAGATAGTCTTTGCGAATATTGTTCACTTTTCAGTTTCGGAGAAATTTGAGGGAATTGCAAACACTTCTCGATGCTATAAAAATCTGAAAAAAATCAAGCATATTAAAGGTGCTAACAAGATTTTTTTTTTAAGTTAGCTTTTTCATAACAAAATTAGATTTTTCATCAATTTTTTAATAACATTTTGGAACTATTATTAGGCAAAATTAATATTTTCAGCACCTTCAATGACGCTTGATTTTTTCGGATTTTTATACCATCCAGAAGTGTTTGCAACTCTCGCTCATTTCTCTGAAACTTATGCGAAGTGAACACTATTTGCAAGGACTACCTTAACTCTTCAATAGAGTTAAATTACTACTTACAACGACTTGTCACACAGCAATAGTTTGAACTGTGACTGTTAATTCTTTCAGAAGGGCTCAGCAAGTAATGAGGAATATATTTTAAATAGGCGTCGTATGATAAAAAAAATACACATTTATCGCGCATTGGTATGTGTGCAAATCTTCGAGGATGTTAAGGTATAACGAACGTAAAAAGCTCTTGACACAAATCTGGCGACCCTGAGGAACGAGGGTGGAAAAGGAAGGGAAAGAGACCTGTTAAGTGATAATAACCCCGTGGCACGCCAACGTTATAGCGATCGATACACCCCACCTTTTATGCACAACCCATATTACACCGTATAGCATACCTGCACTCCCAGTATGCTTGAGTGCATACATACGGCCGTACATTTAAAAATATAAATATATTTGACAGAAAACAAAAAAGAAATTGCGGATAAGAGTTGGCTTTGTGCAGTCCGAGGATGTCGAGAGCAGAATAATCGACAGACGTTATCGAAGCTCCTGTCCGAGTTCGACGACTGTACAACGACGAGATGACGCACTAGATTGCAATCGAAATTTCCCGAGAGATATCATACAGCGGAATAACGTCGGGAATCGTTATTGAGCGAATAACGATTTAGCTCTATAATTATATATAGTTTTCCGCTCGAGACATTTTTAACGAGTTCAAAATACGTTTGAATCTTTATCCACTAGACTCGTTGTGAAATTTTTTGTCTATATCGTTGTTGCGTGTTATCGAACATCTTACGCTTCGTAATTGGCTTTTAATCGTTGCGATAACGATCTGTCAAATGGTGGAAGCTCTCGTGGAACGAGAAAGATTCTAGTACACGTGTATGTTGCTGATAATAGTCGAGTGCGCACGCTGAATCGGCGAAACAACTAGAAAATGTACTATTTACGGCGTTCTTATCGTATCGTCAATTCTGGAGCATTCGCGCCTGCTGTTTTCCACGATGCGTACATTCGATTTCCATGGAAATCCAATGTATATATTTAAAAAATCGAAATATGTTGAATTCGGTGTCATTAACTAAGTAATATATTAAACATATCAATGGCTATACATTTGAAGACATCTATCAGAAGAGAAGTATTTCAAAATATATACGAATTATTCAATTTTTCGAGAAAAATATTTTAATACATTTTTATACATGCCACATATACTTTTTTCCCATATGGGTTAGTTCGACTCGATAAATTCAAATTGTCTCGTGGCAACTCGGAGTTGAAAGGTTTTCTGACTCACCTTTTTCCATCTCGACACGCCGCAACGAGTGGGGACCGAAATAGCTCATCCAAAATATTGAAATAGCCACCCGATCTACCGTACGAGACTTCGTACGAGGATTCGCGGTAACCTCGTTCGTCGACGTACACTAAACAATTGTATCGGGCAGTCTATCGATTAACTTCGGCTCTGGATTTATCAAAACAGCCGATTCTCCTCTTACTGTGCAGAATTTCAAAAGTTCAACGATTTTTTCGAAACCGATTTTTTAATAGAAAAAAGGTAGATTTATCGTAAACACATTCTAGAATGTTTCACCCGAATAAATGAGAAAAAAAATAGAAATTCGCAAATGAATTATCGAGGAATAAACATAAAGGTTTGATGGAAAGTCTGATACTTTGAAACTCTGTAAATCTGTCGATAGTTACATCAATTCAGAATCTTATTTAAATTGCACACATGTTCGGATAACATATTGAATAATGAATGTGCCACTTTTTCGAAAAATGTTTTTAAAAATATGATGCGCGACGGAGCCACCTTAAACTATCGCTAAGCATTTTGACATTCAAACTTTCATTGCCTTCACTGAGAAAAAATTACATAGTAAACGCGACAGTGCTGTCTTTTTACCATAAAAAATCGTTTCCAAGGGTGTACATTTTATAGTTACGCCAACGACAAAAAAAATTATGGTTGCAACCACAATTATAGTTTAACCAATTGAATACATACTATCAAAAACTATATAAACGTCGTTTATATCTATATAAACGTTCCCGCTAGAAACCATTCGATATAGTAAGAAATACTATCCTTTTTCTCAGTTTTGAATTTTTTTGAAATTTCTTTCTAAGGCTGACAATTTTGTAGATATATTATATGTACATAGTGACAATGTATATCAATCTACTTGGCTTCAATTTAATAATGATTTTTTTGCGCTTTACCGCTGTTTTCGACGAGTAAAAACAATTCGTTGAAAATTTTGATGAGGTTACGTCGACCTCTCCCCACCTTAAGGTCAACGTTCCTTATCGCAAAAGCAAATATACGAGTCGAAGATATGATACAACGTGATTCGCAAGATCTCTTGGGTACACCTTTCGTTCCGCGAACGAGTTTACATCTCACCGTTGCCTTTTAGTATTCGATATTTCGCGGATTGTATTTAACGCAATGGCGTGTAAGTGATCGGCCACGATGATGTTTCAACCGGCACTACGATAAATTCGAGTGTAAATAAATATATTGGAGGAAAAATAATTCGGCGTCGCGCCGAAGTAGGCAACGGGTTGATTCGGTTCGATAAGGTATGGTTACGTATAAGCAACAGTCGGCGGCATGGAGGCAGTCAGTACCCGGCCGGCACGCGACTGACGAACATCAGGCATCTAACGCACGAGACGTTGTACGGGCTGCTTTGACGCTCGAGATCCTTTCCTTGTTTCTTATCGCTCGACTTAAAAAATTTTTTTTTCCTACATACAAAAATCTACTTTAGTGCCTAATCTAAAAATTGTGAAACTACGAGTGCATCCGGCCTATGGATTCGGGTCCATTGTGTCGCACAATTGCATCGATACTCGGTGTATGGGTGATGATTTAATAAAATGTAAAAAAAAGGATAAACTGAGAAAATTTTCAGCCATTCTGATTCAAATAAACTGAGAGGGAACGTAAAAAAAATTAAGTTTGATGAATCGGGGTCTGCTCCGAATAGAAATTTGATAAACAATCTCGAAATAAATTCTACTCGACGATTTATTCGTTTGTTATTATAACGCGCGGAGTGGAGAACAAAATATTGGCTTGAATTTCTCGTAGATTCAATATTGAAGGATCTAATTTGAAGTAGGTTGGTGCGAGTGCCCCGTGGGACGTGCTTGAGTATACGCTATGACGCTGAAGTGACCCCGTATAACGACGTTGATTTTGTTGTTGCCCTGGATTTTTTTTTTTTTTTTTATGTTATTGTATTTTTTATTTATTTCTGAAGCTTGCTGAAATTCGTTGTCCGGTAATGAACGCGACTTTTTGCCGGAGACTCGACATTCACTACCTTGCTGGATGGATTTGATTCTCATTGATACAATTTTACCTCGTGCACGCGATTTTATACAAAAAAATAAATAAAAAATATGTTTAAAAACCGAATATTTTCATGCGAAAACACTGTTCGGATAATTTCAACTCATAATCGGATAATTTCAAGTATTGTAGTTCGGCAATTCCGACGAATCGTTCGAGTTCCATCCGATTTGATATCATGTAATTCATACATGCAAAAACGAAAATGTTTCTTAATCAACTATCGAAAATTATTATAGATAATCCCGTATAACGACGATGATTTTGTTATTGCCCTAGATTTTTATTAAAAAAATGTTATTGGATTTTTTAAATATTTTCTGAAGCTTGCTGAAATTCATGATCCGCTGATAAACGAGATTGTTTGCCGGGACTCGACATTTGCTACTTTGCTGGATGGACCTGACTCTCATTGATAAACTTTTACCTCGTGTACGCGATATTGTAAAAAAAAATAAAATAAAAAAAGAATATTTTCATGCGAAAACACTGTTCAGATAGTTTCATTTCTCATGTATTGTAATTCGCCAATTCCTACGAATCGTTCGAGTTCCATCCGATCGGATAACGTGTAATTCATACATGCAGAAACGGAAATGCTTTTTAATCAACAATCGAAGATTTCTCGAGGACACGCAACAGTCCTAGAATCCTCGGGAATACCGAAGGGATAACGAAATCGATTTGCCATTACGTACGGTCGAGTCGGTTGCTTCTCAATCTTTGTTTCTGAGCGCCCCCTACGACATTATTACTCGAAACTTCGCGGTGGAGCACACGAGGGATCGGTAAATACCCATTCGGCTTCGATGGATACGAATAGAGGAACCGCAGTTTGTTTACATACACTCGGAAATTGCCGGACGGAAATCACCGTCTCTTCAGCAAAGTTTCAATGTTTTGATCCATAGTTATATACGCGGGAGCCGCGAGTTCGACTTCCCCTCAATCTTTGCCTCTTCACATTTGTTTGTCACTGTACAGGATATCGATGTAGGATATCGTGTAAACTTCGTTCACAACACTCTCGCACAGTAATAAATAATTTCGTAAAATCGGATCACGAAATTTCGTAAAAGTAATTTTCTTAAATAAGTGACAAACTCGTTTGTTTAGGTTTTAATATACAAACCTGTCCTTCTGTTTCCCGGGTCATTAACATTTTTAATTTGTCCTTTTGTTTGTTTCTTAATTAAATTAACAAATAAAAAATTGTGAACCTTTGTGGATAATTTTCGTAAAAAGCACAAACGGTTTTTTTACTGTGCGGAGCTCAAAAAAATGGCTGACAAATGAAAACATTTTTTTAATGCATTTTTCGCACAATTTCCTGAAATAAAATAATCTTTAAAAAGTCGGTAAGGAAAACTGTAATTAATTTTGTTCGAGAGCCTCCGACATTGCGGGCTAAGAGCAAATTACAATCATCTTTGTCTAAAATTTGAGGAGTCGCTAACAATTTGGTTTACCCCGGAGCAGTTCAGCACACTTGGAAAAAAATGAAATACATTTTTTGTTATCAACCGAGCCCGGTTGGGCCGGGTGGGAGGAGTTTTCCCCGTCCCTTTGATAAGAAATTAACGAGAATTTTTCGTTTCGACCTTTCAGTGTATTTGAATCTCTCGGCCCGAAGTTATCTCTCGATCGTCGGAAATGTCGAAAGTTCCGTCGACGATTTCTGAGACTCCCCGATACGAATCCCGGTATCCATCGTCGGAGCGTAATTCGTCGTACGAAAGCGATTTATTTTTATTTTTGTTTTATCTCCGAGAAAATGCTCCGAACGATAAAAGCCTCCGGTGTTATCGACAGGAACTGTATTTGTCGTTGCACTATTTCCAGTGTGAACCCGATTAGTTATCACCGGTCCGGAGTGTTATGACAAATCAGTAACGGAACGGCGTTGAGACCCCTAGCCGCGCCGTGGAAGCTTTCCGTGCGGGAACAGGGAGTGCTGCCAGATTGGTACGCGGTGTACCGGAGCGACCGTTGCGGCGCCGAAGAAAGAGGGGAAAACGAAAAAAAAAAAAAAAAAAAAATCGTACGCGAGAAACACGCGACGGTAGTGCCTCTCCAGATGAACGAGTCGATAACGAGAGTCAAGTGTTGTCACTGACAGAGCCCGCTGTCCGGGCAGTCTGCGCGCGAAACACACAACGATAAGCCGATCGGCCAACATCTCGCTCGGAATCTGCAACGAAAATTTTATTGTGCGTCGATCGAAATTGTGATCGAACGATCTATCGGATTAAAAAAAAAAAAACCAAAAAACTTTTCCAAAAGCTTTAATTTTAGGTAAACTGACGGAAAGGTGTGAAGGAAATTATTTCAATTTTTTTTAGTGCCGGACATGTACCTAAGTGCTTCCGTGTGATGGAGCGTTTTACTGAACACCTTTGCGATACGTTAAACTGAGGATTATGGGAAGAGTGTAAAAATTAAATAATTTGTGGTTGAATAACATATGTGTAAGAGATATGACTGAGTACGCAATTTTCGTACCATCGGAGATGAGCTCGAAGATGGCGAGAAGGGACTCCGGTACTATGAGAGTTTCCCTGCCATTGACGTCTTTTAGGAGGCACAGCGGTTGCGTTTCGACCCTCGCAAGAGCGAAGCCACATCCGAGACTGCTGTACGTCGCTGTCCCGTAAGTTTCATTATTTCGAGAGCGGAAAAATTTCGCCTCGTGGGTTTCGAAGAGAATTCTTTCTTCTACTTTCGATAAACAGTCGTTTACCCAAACTTTGGATCGCGTAGCCTGTCTTAGGAACTGAATCGTATTTATTGTTGCAATAGAAGTCCCAACGCGGAAATGAAATCGAGGCAGCCTCGCGGCGATACAGAGTAGACGATGGAGAATGAAAACAAATAAGTCGTGGGTATGAATAAAGTGCGGATAGAGCTTTGGGCGGGTGAGAGAAAAAAAAAGTTACCGAGAAGTAATGCTTCGACCTTTTTTTTTCACTTCGGTGCCCCGCCGTTAGTTTTACCGACGAACGTGACGGGGTAAAGTTCTGAGCTCGACGCGTCTTTCTCCACGCTTTTCAGAGCCAAAGCAAGCAATTTTTCGTTACTCCACACGGTATAAAAGGTTTGTACATTAAAGAAACATTTCTTGTCGACGAACATCGGTATTTCTTTTTCTCAACTTTGCAATATTTTTCTTCATAAAATCACATTTTTTTTTGTTAAAAATACGGATCGTTTAGAAGAAAAAAACACTGTGGAATTAATGAAAATAAATTGTGAACTTTTGTGGACAAGCAATTTGTTGAGTGTACGAAACTCTTTTACGGTTTACTTTTCATACAAAAAACATGAATTTATCCGATGACCTATAAAAAAATGATTGCAAAAAATCATTTTGGTTTTTACACATTTTTTTGTACAATCTGAATGTAAAAAAAAATGATACGAAAATTGGTGATACCGTGCTATCTGCTAGGTACCGATAGATCGACAGATTTTTGTTTTATCGACGATACGGGCATAATCGCGTTTGGGATCAGCGTTCTCTCCCGTCATATCGACACCGCAATCAGGTTAATGCGTGTGCTTGGATTGTCCGGCTTGTATCGTATCGGTGAGCGGTGGATTCCCTTACGATTGCCACGAATACAGCGGAGCGACGCATCCGGGTACATCGAAGACGTTAATGGGAATACATTGATTGAGGATAATGCTCGCGAATTAGGTCAACGGCGTTGAAAGACACGAAGGGTAAATCGGCTCGGTCTCTTCTGATTTACGACCAATGATCTCGGTATCGCGACCCGAGCGATATATCTATATCGTCGCGAATATTATGATTTTATGCGGTTATCTATTTCTTACCCTATTTACAGATAGTACAATGCGAACGAATTATGAAAAGAACATCGGTCGAATAATACTTTTCGAAAATTAAAGTACGCCTTACACGAAAATGAAAGTGATTGAACTTTTCAACGAAAATCACATATTTCCGTTAAATTATGTTTTTTGCTTTTACACTTTTTCATCATCAAACTTGGATGTTGACCAATCGATCCAATAGCTTTTTCCGTAAAGAAAAATAAAAAATTGTGGAACTCTCATACAGGGCAAAATATTATGATCTCCGATCCTCCGAATTATGAAAAGAACATCGGTGGAAAAATACTTTTCGCAAATTAAAATACGCCTTGCGCGAAAGCGAAAGCAATTGAACTATCCAACAAAAATCACATTTCCGTGAAATTATGTTCTTGGCTTGTAAATTTTTTTTATCATGAAACTTTGATGTTCACCAATCGATCAATAACTTTATCGGTAAAAAAATGCGGAAGTCCCATACAGTGCAAAATATTATGATCTCCGATACTCCGAATTATGAAAAGAACATCTGACGATAATGCTTTCTGGCGAACATCTGGCGAAAATGCTTTCGCTTCCACGAAAGCGGAAGCTATTGAACTATCCAACGAAAATCATATTTCCGTGAAATTATGTTTTTCGCTTACACACTTTTTAATCATCAAACTTTGATGTTGACCAATCGATCCAATAGCTTTTTCCGTAAAGAAAAATAAAAAATTGTGAACCTCCCATACAGGGCAAAATATGATGATCTCCGATCCTCCGAATTATGCAAAGAACATCGATCGAAAAATACTTTTCGCAAAACAAATTTCGCCTTGCACGAAAACGAAAGCGCTTGAACTATCCAACGAAAATCACATTTCCGTGAAATGATGTTTTTCGCTTTCACACTTTTTTTTATAATCAAACTTTGATGTTGACCCATCGATCAATAGCTTTTTCAATAAAAAAAAAAGAATTGTGAAACTTCCATACAGTGCAAAATATGATCTCCGATCCTCCCTGACCAGTCCCTAAGTGCTCAATCCCAACTTTCGCAATTTGATCGTCGTTCTTGCATACAGCTGGTTTGAACAATAAATCTTTGGCCCATCGACGGTTCGTTACGGCGATAAAGTCATTTATCCGCGCGGAGCGGGGGAGGAGAGAGCCGTTGAGTCGCGCAAAGTGGCGACCGATCGGTTAGAATATTTCGAATCACTTTTCTATTTCAGTACCGAACCAAATATTTACCAACTGGGCACGGTAGTTTCGCGCAGCAAACAAGCGCGCCTTTGTCGCTACACGCGATGAGCGCTCGCGCTTTCATCCGCAACGGGTGCAGGGGAGCTTTCCTCCGGTTAGCTCGTCTGTTCCCGATATATGTTGGACAAAAAGTATATTGTATTTCGCGGTTACCGCGAACTTTTCGTGTTTCCCGCTCGCACAGCTGCACGAGCCTGGTTTACGAGAATGCACCGATGACGTTCATTGTTTCCCCGGCTCTGCATAAAGGCATCGGCGAGTCTATGTGGAGCACCGGCAGCCGCCGCAATCGCTTATCGTGTAATTAAAATAGTACTCTCAAACGCTGCGTCTGCCTTTCAAGTCGCAGCGCTGACACGCTTTGAGCTCGGTATAATGAAATTCCGAATAATGAAAAACGCGTACTCGATTATGGGCTCGCTACTCGGCATTATTCGTTAGCCGTGTTACTCACGTCGCGCTTCGTTACCATTCGAATATGTTCCGCGTCACTCTTTGCTCTATAGAATCGTCACTCGTTGTTGCACCGCTCACGCTGTCGATAATTCCACTCGTGCAACCGCTCCGACAGTGACTTTAACGATGTTTGCGAAAAGGGATTAGCAAAAATTCATTTGCACCGCGCATCGGGATGTTTATAACGTTTATTGCGTCGCCAACGATACGTGGACTCGTTCGCCCGATTACCGGGACTGGAAGACGGGTTTGCGCGATTTGGCAAGCTGATTTGAATATTCTGATGTAATGCTACGTTGGATTCAAAGCTTTTGCGCGAGGCGAGCTTGAACAATTTTTTTTTCGAGCAAACATTTTTTTTCTAGGAACTTCTGGGTTGGATTAAATGTTATTTACATTTCGCAGTTGAAATATATATTTTTGAAATGTATGTTCATGTTATTTAAAATAAAAAAAAATTATTTTATCAGTCATATAATTGGAAACTAGTATGATTTATGAGCGAATCTTGAAAGCAATATTTGCGTTGATAATTGAATGAACTTAGCGAGCTGGATTATCATGTCAATCACACAAAATTTATATGATGTAGTTCCGATGGTTCCATTATGTGTTCATAATTAAAATTCAAATCTCACGTGCAAAATTACGTTACCTCGGTGGGCAGAAATAATTATAATAACCACTGGGAAGGGTAATTAACTGGATAAATTAATATTTGCGGACCGATTTTAATTATCGAAAATGTTGATACTGATTATCGTGGACATTTTATGAATAATAATTATAAATGAATCCATCGCGTAGAATTAATTTTTTCGGTGTAATTCGGACGATAAATATGTTACCAGTACTTTCATCGACACGAAGCCTATGGACTTCGTTCTTCATAGATAGATTGAAGATCATTTGAATTGAAGCCTGAACAACCTCGTTGAGTTCGCGTGACGTATTGAGACCGAGCCGGATAATTCACTCGTGTTAAATGGATGACTTATCTTTGCGATCTTTCACGATGTGTAATGCGAGAATGACATCGCTTGCCCAGAAGTATTTTTTCCCGATTTTATCATATAATTATATAT
The DNA here is from genome assembly GCA_917499995.1 of Ichneumon xanthorius. NCBI lineage: Eukaryota > Metazoa > Arthropoda > Insecta > Hymenoptera > Ichneumonidae > Ichneumon > Ichneumon xanthorius. Next base: position 7,657,486 of record OU824205.1, on the reverse strand, counting down.
ATTAACAATTCTGGCATAATATCGGATTTTGTTGTATTTAATGAGTTCATACCACAATGTCATATGAGGACCAAAGTATTATCTCGATCCGGAGGATTGCTGGTATTGATGAATTAAGGTAGTTCATTTTGCATAAATTTCAGATAAATAAGAGGGACTTGCAAATACTTCTGGACAAAAATCTTCCAATTCCCTCTTATTTCTCTGAAACTCACGCGAAGTGAACACTAATTGCAAGGACCACCTTAAGGTAAGCGTCCCAGTGACTGAACACGTTCCAGTTGCGTGACAAAGAGTGCGTGCAAGCGAGACGCCAATACTTCATGCATGTCCGGAAAATGGGATTGCTCTCTTATGTGTGCGGCCACTGGTACGTTTACCTTAACAAGATTTCTATCGAAAAGCAATACAGGGAATCACGGGCTAATATCAGCGAGGGGATAATCGATGAGGACGATTTGAAATAATTTAGCAGTGATATCGAAATAATACTTTTTCTACCTTATCATCTCCGAGATAACATTATCGGACATGTGTTTTTTTTTCCTTCTATTTTTCAAGAGTCATCTTAAAATTATTAATTTCCCGAGTAATTATTATATGAATTATTACTGTTTGACATTCGATAATAAAAATCACCCAACCTGCTGGTGATGATACATTCGTATGTTAATAAAGAAGAAACGGGAAAAACACGTGAGTAATGGAGGTTTTAATGTCTACAGGAGTGCAATTATATATGTTCGAATGTATAATTTATCGAAAACCACTAATTGCCGATCGCGAACGGTCGCTTGCGTGTGTCACGATTTTCCTCATAATACAGCCACCGTCGTCGATATTCTCGCCATGTGCAAACCACGTGCGTTCACTCTCGGATTGTTAGAATACGCGGGGGAAAAAGAACGTTTTATCTCTTATTCGTAATTTTGTTACTCAAGGACGAAACACGCAAACGGTGTGACGAATGGACGACGCCGGTAACGATGAGGTGTAGTTATGTTCCTATGAAGTGTATGCATATGTATATACACGGGAGTGCCTCGGATACGTGTTGCTCGCCAGGCACGCATAGCATGTGCGTAGCACTGCATGAAAACCGCGCGAGGCGACAGAGCTTCGAGAAACGCCCGAAAAAAAGCTGAACAAAGATTTATTCTAGAGTCGTAAATCACGATAAAAAGACTTTGCCGGTCCGGGATACCGTCCGATATACTAATCGAACGTTACAGGGATTAATTGGAAACGAAAATGACTCCATCGCCCTGGAGTCAATTGCCCGTCGTCATCGAAGCCGGCGAACGAGTCTGACAACCTTGCTCCAAGCAGCATCGAGTACTTTTCCGATTCTTCAATATCGGATTACGCAATCGATTGCTCGATTCGCGCTCCCAACGGTGCGCCCGATTCGCCGACGATTGGCACGCGACGTCATGGGTTTACCTAATTTTATCTTTCCGATGGAGAGAAATGAGAAATCGAGGCGGAAGATTCGAAATTTAAGGACGATGAGAAAATCGGTCGGAGGAGACCGTATCAATTTCAAATTCGTAGATGACAGTTTGATTGAGGATTTTGATACTTTTTTTTTTGTTACCGGAACTACTTTTTACACTTCTCTACCACTCACAACTCTATCCGATAACAACTATACTAGAAAACATCTCTACCATATTAGAACTCTACCAAAATCTCTTCCAGAAAGTAAAAAAACTCTACGGGACTTGAAATAAACTTCTACCGGAATAGTAATAAAACTCTACCGGAATGGAAATAAAACTCTACCGGAATACAAGGCTACCGTCCAGCCTTGTATTCCGGTAGAGTCTTATTTCGTGTCTGGCAGAGTGTTATTTCAAGTGCGGTAGAGTTTTATTTTGATTCTGGTAAAGGTTTTTTACTTTCTGGTAGATATTTCGGTAGAGTTCTAATATGGTCGAGATGTTTTCTGGGAGAGTTATTATCCGGTATAGTTGTTTGGGGGGAGATGTTTGCTGGTAGAGTTGTGAGTGGTACAGATGTAAATGTGCCTAATTATTGCCGAAGGGCCGTCGACCTGAGTCCTTCAGCCCTTTTAAAATTATTTTATTATTTTTTTATTTCATCTTTATGACTCTCCCCCCCCCCCCCCTCTCATTATTCATCATTGCGATCCTTTCTTCTTTCGAATCCACGTCTCGATTATACGCGGAGTATTACAGCATGCGTTAACTTTGAGCGTTCGCCAGAGAGCGGAGCACAAAGACTGATTCGATAATTGACCGAACGCAGTCACCGAGTAGTTCGCGGTATGTGCGACGGGCATAAAGTCACTTTAAAGCCGATGCCTATGCCAGCGTTGGATTAATCGCGTTGCTTACATAATACGACATAATGATGACCGTGCGTGGCGACCCGGGGCCGGAAGTATCGGTAATCCATTCTGTGCAGACGTGGCGCCTGGCGAATGTTCGTTCGGCGAGCTATTTACCGTAGAGAAAAAAATGTGCTCGTAAAAAAATTGAAAAAAAAATTTACTCATAACATAAATTCCCGGAGTATTTATCCGATCAACATAAAAATTAGATCCTAAAGTCGTATACGATTTTTTTTTACTTCGCCATTACTTTTCTATTTTTACTATTCGCATTTTACGAAGTAATTATAGTCGATGCCTCTCAGCAATATCGCAACGATGCTAAGTTGAATTAATAGTTTCATCGGTCGACAGTCAAAGGATAGGAAAGGCAGCGGTATTTAAAAGATGCGGGATGGAGAAAAATTAACTTTGACACGCGACAATTATTGCCGGTACGAAAGGATTAATTATTGGCTGCCGTGAATAATAAAATCCACGTACACGAGATGTTAGGACGAGATATGCCGTTTAAGTATTATATATTCCTGTTAGAATGTGGTATAAAATCGTTAAGTTTACTTATACCTGTGGCTTGTACGAATGTTTCTGATAGTATGATTTTATTATTATTATTATATTTTTTTCGATACCTACATTACCGCGAGCAGATGTTCGATAATACCAGACAGATGGGCCGAGTCGGAAACGAGAAACACACGTTTATTTTCGTGAGTTCGTTGCCCAGAGCTGCGGTTGCTCACGCATTACACGGTATGATGCGGATAACCGAAGCTCAATTCCCACAGTTTCTATGTTCGATTTCGCAACTTTAGTCGGGGCATCGTTTTCGGCCTTTGGCTTAACAGCTTCTATTTTAATTTTAATTTTATTTTTTTCAACGATGTAAAGTCGAAACTCAGAGGAATTAGAAAGAATTTAATTTATTCGTTTCTAATCACTTATTCACGCGAGGTTTTGATGCCAATTAATCTTAATCTGTTGTGAAATCTGAATGTCGTATTTAAACTCTTCGGGATTAATAAATCTCATCGATTACTGAATTAATGTATTAATTTTCTTTTTTTTTGTTTGTAATTTATAGTTTCGACGTTGAAAATGGAGCTTCTACGCTGGACGGAGGCGCTGGAGGTGGCGGAGGAGCATCGCCGAGTGCCGGCTTGGTCCTCCAGACGCTGCCCCAAAGAAGAGAGAGCTTCCTTTATCGAAGCGACAGCGATTTCGAAATGTCACCGAAATCGATGTCGCGCAACAGCTCCATCGCCAGCGAAAGGTGAGCATTCCACATAAGCATTTTTATTGGACACAATTCACCTACCGATATGGTAATAAAGTAACAATCCGGATAAACGGGCCCCAGTCAGAGATGGACGATTTGGTCGTATAATGACATTTATTCGTGTAAAACGTAATCGATCATATAACGCTGATAAATAATTGATGTTGAAAGTTTTGTCAATATCGATGAAACTCAAGCGATAAATGTTTCAATCAGAAAACTCCTATGCTATATATTATGTTCGTAAAGCTTTCTCTAGAATGCATTACCATTCGTTGATTTAAAAAAAATTTGAATAAAATGGAATTTTTTTTTTTTAAGGGTTAATAATGTTATGCGAATAAAAATTGTCCAATTCTGAATGGAGGTCAACGCTGCTTCGACGTATCTCCAATAATCAACGGTTCAAATATTACCATAGATATAATTATACTTCTATTGTTCCGCAGTCATTTTTCTTCCACAGTATTATTCGATTGTAAGACTCTGGCGCAATAATCGCCTGAACAGATTCTTTTAATGACTGCACAGTATCCGAAGAAATGTCTCGCGCAGTTTCCTCCTCGAATACTCGTCTTTTGTTCCCGGAACTTAATTAACGCTTTGATAGATTAAAAGTGGAATAGTCCTATAGCTCCGCGATCTTCCACAGTTGAGTAATTTTTTTCTTACACTATCTATAATACGCGTCATTTTCATTGTGACGTTAATCGTTGGATGATAAGCCGAAACGGCGTTATTCTAGTTTTAAAACCATCATATGATATTTCCGGGAATTTCGGAGCACATACCGATAGTTTAACGTCAGAGGGACGTATCGAGTGTATATAAAAACACGCGGAACTCCTCTTCTGCCGTTAGATCATCCATATTTAGGGCATTTAATCCGCATTGAAAATCAAACATGAAATAATACACGATCGTTAAAATTATTCAGTGTGCGGTTCACCCTCCGATAGCCAAACGGGTTTCACAGCCAGTTTATTATTTTGTATACAGAAACATAAAATTTTAATTATTATTTTTATTTGGAAATTCATAATTTTATACCGATCAAAGCAGTAGTTATTACAACGTTAAAGAATTATATTCGATTTGTATTTTCGTCCCACAGTGCAAAATAATTTTGTTCAATTTTGGACAAAATGTAAATCCCAATTTACATTGACATGGAATTGAATTTTTCGTAATTCGTGAGGTCAATCTTCTTGATTTTGATAATTCTACACGAGATGGTAAATGAAGAACAAAACGGTAACGATATATTTGACGATTAGATGAGTTTGGCTATCGGAAGTTTAAAAATGTCTGTTTTGTCGATTTCTCTGGGTGATAGAAAGCTGCGATGATACTGGACCAGTCGATTTCTACTCAGGGCAATGCAGAAAGTTCTATGTCCGAAATATCTGCGGCGGGTTTCCCTTTTATCAATCGCGTCGGTAAAGCAGAAAACGACAAATTATACTCTACCATTCCAGCTTTCGGTAATAAAAACAGTTGCCGGTAAAACAGCAAAATTCTCGGCACGAACAAAAACTACGTCGTCGATAAGGTAGAACGGTTGTGCACCGGAGTCGGTTAAATAAACGCGACAAAAAAAAATCACAAATTTTTATACTATAAAACGAACCAAATATCGTTAAAAGGGTACAAGATTTTTAAGTTTAAACTAAGAATTTTTCACTTCGTCCGATAATCGCCAATTCGAATCCGCAGATAAAACAGATTTCTTTCTTTTCTCCTTTCCACACTATTATTTATATTTATCGTACGAAATACAATGACATACACGTACGACGTTTGGTCCCTGCGAATTCTAAGCTAAAGACTATCGGCCATCGGTGTTCGAATGATTCGCGGAATTTTTAATTACCGCGCTCGGTCGTACGATGTCGCGTTGGCTCGGGCACGGTTACCCTTGCGACGATGCCGCGGGAAGTACGTCACTATCGACCCGTGCCAGCATACGTCATAGTCTGATTCTGGGTCGTTCCTGTTATCTCGAGCGACCGGAATCCAATACAGCCACCGGGACTGACTATCACGAACCGTAACCACTAGTCACGCGACTCTCAAACGATGCCGCGAAAATGTTGAGAAAAAAAAAGAAATATTTCGCTTCAGAAGAATTTGCTTGCGTATAAATTAAGGTACTCAAAATTCTCGGACAGGATCGCTAGAATCCATAAATGATCGCTGGCTGACTGCCACTGTCTGTTACCACTTGTCATCTCTGAGCGCGGAACATGCACCGTATACGTGTGTACGGCAGACGCGAGGAAATTAAGCTTGCAACAACAAGCCTCTCGGGATAAATAAACGAATAACTCTTCGTCGTCACTTGATTTCGCGACTTTTAACGATCACGGTGGTATAATAAACTCTGTTCGTTTGGCTACTTGCCACTTTAGGGTAATACTGCAATCACTACTGTGCAGTTTGATTCTATCTACTACGCACGGTCGGTCTGCAGTTAATCAAACGGATCATGATAGGTCCTTCAATCGATTTAATTTAATCGCGCAAGGTCGCTTTTCGCTAATGAAGGCAATTTTTTCTTTTTATGATACTCGATATACGCGATTGAATCAATTTATTTTAAACAGATATCTTTGAACTGACGGTAAATAGCTATAGGAGGGTAGTTTTTTCGGATAATTATTTATGAGTGATTTGTTTCAAAATAAATTAATAAAAATTCTTCGACTTCCGCTTTGTATTATGAGGTTCATGAAAATTAATTTTGCGGCTTCTCCCCGAGAGAGAAAAAATGGAAATTCTTGATGTTGCAAACTACGCGAATGGGACCTCGGATGAAAAATTAATCACTCAAAAAAATTAGAGGAACGACTTGCAATTAAGTTGTTCAATTGCATTAAATGATGAAAACCGTCGGTACAAAAAATACGACGCAGCGAGGAAAGCCGTATGTTTTTTTTTCGATAAGTGTCCACTATCATCGCAGAACTAAGGGTTGGGTCAGTCATACAAATAATAATTGATTCATCCGTCCCGGTGTATGTGTTATTTTTTTTGCGAACGAAGCCAGCAATGACAATTCGACGAGTCGATTGGCAAAAAAAAAATGTACAAAATTTTTGTTTCTCCCTTCATTCGTATTGTCGTTTATTGCAATGTCTGTGACGTAGTTAACGAACTCGTGTATATCTGTGTAGTTTTGGTGGCGGTGGTGCTTACAAAAAATATGTCGATTTTATTTCGTAAATTTGTACTTGTCGATTTTCTTATTCTTTGGCTCTGAACGTATTACTCGTCACGTAACCAGCGATGAACGAGCAAGTAATCAAAATTTTATGTCGCGGTGAAACAGATCATTGTAATGAGCATATTTACTCGGTCGTCTTATTTATAGACATTCGATCTTAATTGAATAATATCGCAGCACTAATCTCAATATAGCGCTGAAACAGCAGCTGCGCGTTGTGTTTCTTGTCAAATAAATCATTTCAAATCAACAAATTGGCCGAAATACGTCAGATTTTTTTCGGTGATTTTAGATTTCCGATAGAACCACTGGTGTTACATTCTCGAATCTACGATAAAATCTTCACGATATATATATATATACATATATTTATTTATATTTTTGTTTTTAATAATTCATATTATTCGAGTCTCTTTGTTGGTGTCTCAAGGCATCTTTCATATATTTGGATTTTTTCATCCTTGGGTTGCAGGTTCAAAGAAACAGAGCCGCCTGTCGAGCGATCGTATGTACTCGATCCTATTATCTTACGCTCTTTTGTTTTTGTTTTACTCGCTTCCACACGTGTGTAGCACATCCTCCTCAGCAGACAACTCCGAACACACAAGATATTTGTAAATACAATTCCAACGCGACCCGACTCTGTAAACCTAGTAATACTCGAATTCTTCACGAGGATTCAGCTGATCGTCTCTCGCTTACGATTTTTATTTATTTTTTTCTGTAATTATTCTATTCTTCCCCTTCAGTTCCTTCTCTCTAGCCGCCAAGTTTCAAAACCTCTGTAACACTTGTTCTTAGATTATGCATGCCATTCTCTCTCGTATGTGTTCTCTCTCCGACAACAAACTATACGCCAAGCTTTCGCCCGAGTGACAAAACTATCCCAGTTCGTGCTTCATGTTAAACGTCTTTTAAAAATATAAAAAAAATACTGATTGAAAAACTGCTTAGCTGCAATAAAGACAATTATAATTAATTAGATTTTCCTCGAGTTCGACTGATATTAAGTGAGGTGAAAATTCTTGCATAAACGTTATGCCTGATTCGTTTGATTCGAATGAAATTTTTTGAATCAAATCAAATCAGTGCGTTTCGCGGTATCTAACATTTTTTACGCGTAGTTTTGAAAATGATTTTCATACGCATTGATTGCATTCTTCCGAACATGGGATATCTTTGAAACCGAGTTTTCTTAGAGCTTTGCAAAATAAAAGCCGCACCACCATAACGCTGTACTCACACCGAATAGCACTTACCGCCCTTCCCTACTCAACAATTTTTTTTTCCTATCGTAACAGTCCCATCCATATCGTTATTTATAATATCATCATTATCCCGATCTTCTCGTGTGATGTTCGCACTGACCGACACCAACGGGAAGATGCAAGGATAGGATAAAATAATAAAAAGAAAAGCTCAATAAAATCTAGATCGCAATACATAAGTTATAACGTTCGAAGATTTCCATTTCAAAATTAGTACGGACTGTCGAATGTGAGTGTGTGCGAAATACGAGAAAAAATTTCCATCAATTCATTTTTCGTTTTCTTCTCTTCCTTTTTCGCGCGTCGCGCTCTCACGTACTCGAATAAAGTGAGATATTTGAAATTCAGATCGCACGATTGTCACCGGAGCGATTATGCAACCGCGGCATTGTGGTAACTTCGCAGCTTTGTGGATAGCGGCGAGACGAGCTGCGCTACTTTGTGTGAGAGACAGCGGCAGTTGTCGCCGCCGCGTACCGGAGAGAATTTTCTTGTTTTATCAAATTTCGCTGATATTCGTGCGCATCGACAAGTCGTACGATTGACGAGATGGAAATTCGTCGGACCGACGTTACCGGTGTGCGCCGATCGGGCAGTTTGATTGATTCGTAAATTTAGCGACACGCATGCAAGAGAACATAGTTGAGAAACTTTTTCGAATAAAACCAATTGTTATTTTCAGGATATTTACCGATCAGTACAGGTAAGTCGCTTAAAGTCACCTTATTCATCCGTTACTCGGGCGATATATCTTTGAGGATCGTTGATAATTTTACGCTACCGATATCGGCACTTTAACCGTGGCCCGCATTCGCCGAGCCGGGATTTACAATATAGTAAGCCCATTGTGTATCGAACGAAAACGGGCACGCTGCTCGAGAGCCTCCCATTAAGTACACTGCGCCTATGTCAGCGATACAAGAGTACGCGAAAAAGTGTATTCGAGCGGCGTTATCTGGGAGGGGACTTTTTTTTATCGAGCGTGAAATTAAGGGGAGACCGAAGAGGATTTACCGATTTTCACACGATTTTTCAGGATACTTCGAAGCATCGGGGCTTCGAATTGTATAAGGTAATTGAGCAGGGATACTAAGTACAAAAATAAATCTTAATTTAAAAAGAAAGGACAAAATGGAACTCAGCGCTCGACTCCCCCCTTAAATCGAAGTTGTATCGACTCGAGTGTCGTTTGAAGTTTATTCGGCCGATCGAGAGCCTCCCATTAAGTTCTCTGCGCCTATGTCAGCGATAGAGGAGTACGCGAAAAAGTGTATTCGAGCGGCGTTATCTGGGAGGGAACTTTTTTTTAATCGAGCGTGATATTAAGGGGAGACGAAGGTGGATTTACCGATTTTTCTCACGCCAGTTGCCTTGATGGATCGGTCTGATATTTTTACACTATTTTTCGGGATACTTCGAAGCATCGGCGCTTCGAATTCTATAAGGTAATTGATCAGAGATTATAAGTATAAAAAAAATCTTAATTTAGAAAGAAATGAACAAAATAGAACTCAGCGCTCGTGTCCTCCCTTAACACCCTCAGTTATCGTTCCCTCGTATTGCAAGGTAATTAATAAAAACAAAACGATAATTCGAAGTTGTATCGATTCGAGTCCCCTTTGAAGTTTATTCGACCGATCGAGTTCACCTTTGCATCGCCCACGCAGTGACCGCGAATAAAAACTCGTCGAATATTCCGAGAAACAACACAATTACCGAGCGGCAGCAGCCGTTTGAAGGCTCTTGATCAATAAATCCCTCGCTCCATTTATTGGTCGGTGTAGCTCTACTAATATGCATCGTTTTTCGACGCGTAAAATACGTCAGCGACGAAACAATATCGGCACTAGCATGGCTTTACGAACTATACAGTGCTACCCATTGAAATGTAAATCGTCGCTGTTTTGTTGTAATTAAGTGTTTCGGATAGAAAATCAATGTTTCACTTGGCCATGAATATTTAAAAAAAAATGTATTTTTAATACATACACATGAAAACGAATTTTCCAAAAAAAAAGCGGTATAAACAGCCATCGATTTGCTTTTCCGGACAGCCCGGGCGTTCGAGAAGCTTTTTCGCAACTTGCTGGAAGCGCCCACTCAAAACGAATTAATATTCAGACACGGTAGGGACGTTAAGCGATGGGGGGCGCCTCGTTGCACTTTTTCGGAAGGGCCAAAAAAGCTTCGGGAAAATTGAAAATTTGTCATTAAATCGGTGTGCGAAAAACAACGCTGCCGGTGAAAGGATAACGATGTAAACCGTGCACGTCTGCACGTCTCTCGGCAGTCGGCGGACGAGGCGCTTGCACTATTCGTCTGGCTATTACGTGACTCGACTATCTCACACCCGCTTCGCAAAAGCTAACGGTTGACGGCAACCAGGCGACTTATGTGTCCGAGTGTTTGCGTGTGGAGTATACACAGGCTCTACAAGCTACACTCTTGCAGAGTATAGCTCAGTTAACGTTCAGCAACTCCCTGTATGTCTACTACGTAAGCGCACACACCTAGACGACGAGGGTTTCACGGATACCTGTAGCGAGCGGTATGTTGTTCCGGTACTACCGTAGTGCTTTTATCTGTCGAGTTGTGCAAACAAGACGCTTACGGCGAATGTAGAGTGCAGCGACCTCTATCAGCGTCGAAAGTGTGACGTCATGAAAACGTGTCCATCGAGCTGATTTCGATAACTTTGTCGAGTGGTCGGAAGCGGAAAAGCCGGGAAAAATCACGTACGCCCAGTCGAGTCAATGAAACATTAGGGAGATAGGGGAGAGCGGGGCGAAATGGGACAGTGGGGCAAAACGGGACAATTGGAGAAAACTTCAGTTTCCAATCGTTTTTGGATGCCCCATTTTGACTGGACGATGCATTCGGATTTTCAAGCCCGTTTTGCCCCCACTGACCACGACGGGCACCATACAAAAGTTATTGGAAAATTGCGTTTTGCCCTACTGCCCCATTTTACCCCGGTCTCCCCGAGTCGGTCGACTTTGAGTACAAATTCAAAGTAGTCTTTCAGATTCACTGTTTCCTGGGATATTTTTATTAGGATGTACGAATAGGAGCTATGCGACACAAAAACTAAATTGAGCTTGCGACGTGACGAGAGAATCATCGGTTGGAGCAGAAATCGAGTTTCAAGTGAAACGGGTCACTGTACGGTCAGCCAGACGTACCATTGTCATGGCTCGTTGTCCGGACGAGAGCCGAACGGGAGCAAGCTCACGAGTCACTCTCTGCCTTCATCGTCGATTCTCGTTGCACGCTTCGCGAAGCACGTGGCCTTTCTGCATTGACCGATTGTTGGAATCTCGCCAATTTTCATCTTAACGAAAATCAATATTAACTGTTCGGCACGTTTTCAAAAAACGCGACGAGTTTTTCACTACAAACAATCTACCGCACGGTGTTTTCTTTTGTACTGCTCTTTTTTTACTAGCAACAAAAATTAAAACACAATTTACTTTTCTGAAATCGTCGAACCGCCCCAACTCCCTTTAATTAATGACTTTTTACCTCATTTACGTTTCGTCGATTTCAAAAAACGCGACAAGTTTTTCGTTACAAACAATCTATCGCTCGGTGTTTTTTTTTTTGTATGCTCTTTTTTTACCAGTTCCAAAAATTAAAACACAATTTACTTTTCTGAAATCATCGAACCGCCCCAACCCCCTTTAATTAATGACCTTTGACCTCGTTTACGTTTCGTCGATTTAAAAAAACGCGACAAGTTTTTCGTTACAAACGATCTATCGCACGGTGTTTTTTTTGTACTGCTCTTTTTTTACAAGTACCAAAAATTAAAACACAATTTACTTTTCTGAAATCATCGAACCGCCCCAACCCCCTTTAATTAATGACTTTTGGCCTCGTTTACGTTTCGTCGATTTCAAAAAACGCGACAAGTTTTTCTTTACAAACAATTTATCGCACGGTTTTTTTTTGTACTGCTCTTTTTAACTAGTACCAAAAATTAAAACACAATTTACTTTTCTGAAATCGTCGAACCGCCCCAACCCCCTTTAATTAATGACTTTTGGCGTCGTTTACGTTTCGACGATCAACACATCGCCGTAGCGAATGTAGCATTTTCGCTCCGATGTGGTATAATGCCAGTTATAATTATGAGATTCGCCTCGGCGTGGCCTTCATTTCTTCACTTAGTGCTGTCGTCACCAGAAAGTTTTGAAGCGAGGACTAGCGTCGTGCCTGACGAATCCGAGAAGCCAGATATACGGAGAAGGCGCGAGAAACATTATCGCCGGTGCTGCACATGGCATGTGCTCGCGGTGGAATTCTTAATAAGTACGGTGCCAGTGAGTGGGCTTCGGGTGAGACTCGACACCTACGCGCTCCGCCTAGACTTCCGATGAGCCTCGGGGAAGTTTGTTGTGATTAGTACTAAAACCAATAATCCTATTTTAGAAAGCGCTATCCCCGAGGAAGTAGATTTTCATGGTTCGCTCGAAGTTAGCCCGTCGATGCCAATAACAGTTAAGAGTTTACTGCAGCTGGGAGACAAACAAATCTTGCATTCGCGTGCTGTCGGTTTTCGCTGAATTTAGCGGAGTTCCTTTACCGAGTTAAACATTTTCCGGGACAGGATAAAAATGCACTGCTTGTATTTTGTATCCACTCGAGAAAGGGACCAACGGATTGGCTGAGAATCTTGTCAGCCAATCCGTTGATCCCTTTCTTGAGTGGATACAAAATACAAGCAGTGCATTTTTATCCTGTCCCCGAAAATGTTCAACTCGGTAAACGAAATCCGCTATCAAGGGATTGCCAAAAAAAAATAGGTATGCATTGTAAGTTTCTCCATTCAGTTTCCTGTAAGTTTCTCGATTCAATTCGCTGCAATATGGGTAAATCTACTACGACCTACTCGTAATACAGCAATCTTCGAAGTACCCTTCGAAGAAGTGAATTATGTTCGCTGTAGCTGGCACCCACGTCTAGCTGCACTAGGGAATGAGCATTCAGGGACTCTACCGGTGCTCGATCCCTCAGAATCTCATTTTCGGAAAGCTGAGTTTAGAACCCGACCTACGGAGTGACTTAAAGGCTGTCGATCCGTAAAGGGTTCAGTAGCGATAACGCGGAAGTTAAAATCTTACGAACTGAAGTTCACGGGCTATTATTAGCATTTCTATCAGTAACTTGTATTATCAGTGTTATTACTAGTTGCTCTCTTTCCATGATTATAAGTGAGTTTACATTTTGGTCTGATTGTAAGCGATAATACACGCGACATGTAATTGCTTGGGCATAAAAAACTATTCCTAGTAATTGAGCTCGGCCCGATTCTATAAATAAATAAACAAATGGTAGCAAAAGAGATTTATTTCCAATGCTTAATAATTATACAGTTATCTTCTTATACTAGTTTTATTCCTAGTGATAATTATACAACCTGGCAAAGAGCCATCGTCCTTTAGCCCGAGATCTTCTTTGGTATTTGGTACGTTTTTTCCCTTCCTTGGATTACGATTAAAAAATGTGTAGGTTTTATTTCGTAATTCTTTCGTTGGCCATTAATTCTAAATGCTGGTAAATTGGTGTGTGGGAAATTTGTTTTGCGGTAATATTATCGATTCGGTTTACGGCAAATTTTTTTTGAAAATAAATAAATTCTGCATTTTACTCAATAAAATTCTTATTCTGGCTCTATAATAATGGACCACCACCGACCACTTCGAACATCGGACATCGTGAAATCGATCAATCTCCGCTGTGGTACTTCGGTCCAGCACAGTCGCAGTGAGAAGGGCCTTCGCCCTCGCGTAAATTTCCCTTTCGCTCCGGCATATCTGCCTCCCTGTGGGAGTTGGAAACGCACCGTTCGCGACTCGCTAGTTATAGCGGTGGTCAAAGACAACGGCGCAGTCGCGACGCGCATACTTCCCGCGCGAATCGTGCCGACTCTGTACACCACACTCGGTTGACTCCTAGGCATACCCCCACCATCGACGAATCCCCCGCGAAACCAGAACACCCTGGCCAGTTCGTCATCGCGGCAAACACGACGTGTGTTGATAACGTCTCTTGAATCACACTAGCTTCCACTTTACAAAATAAATAAAAATAATAACCAAACATTATTCTCAAGTTCGACATAAATTACGCGTGGCGTAACTGTGTGAAAAAAAAAATTAATAAAATAAAATCGATAAAACGAACGATACGGAGTGTGAGTGAATGTAATTCGAGGGATACGATCGTGATCGTCGCGAGAGTTCGCGAAATTATAATCTTTGTTGATAAGTTTATCGGCCGACTCCGCGGAGAGGTGAAAAATCATAGAAATTATGTACACTCATCGATCGACATAGATATTTTCATCGAAAATACATTTTTCTTATCGGTATTTTTTAACCGAGTGTTCTTTTTTCATTTATTTTTTTTTAACTACGATAAATTTATGATAGGAAGGTGAACTGCATGGTCGGTCGTCGTTGATATTCTTTACCTGGTTAAGAAAATAATGGAAGAATAATACGAAATTATGGTTGCGTAACTGACGCTGTAGTCCGAAGATACAAATGGAAACAACGTTTTATTTACATAATACGAGAACAACAAAACCGGTGTTATCGCTATCAGTGAGGAAGTGTCACTTCGAACAGTGTCGGTTCTCTGAGAAACGACCTGTGAGATTCGTTTAATCGGCTTTGAGGTCGAGAAAACGTTTCTGACGGTTCGAGTAATCAGGAAGAGATAGTGTTTAATCCCAGGTACGGAGATACAATCTTTTACGAGAAAAGATCCTCTCGAGCCTCCGGTCGCAACACTGTTACTGCACTGAAGTCAACGCAACACTATCCATCTTCTCTCATATCGGTGTCACGTTTCGCTTTGCTGAATACAAATAAATGGACGTGTCTATCGCTACACAGACTATCGAAGCCGTTTTTCCGAAAACGCATTGAAGTTTCATTCTAATCTCTCGGAAGCGTTGCACGACGAGGCAACGAGTTGCCACTCGGACATACCGTAAGACTCATTCGGTCAAGTGGATCACATTAATTTTCATTTAATTGTTTAAATGTAATTTCGAATGCTCCGAAAACAAGTTGTAGGCTATTTTTTTATTTGGTCAATCATTTAGCGAGAAATGTATTTTTTATAATTTTGTCAAAGTTTATTATGAGGAAGTCGTGATTAAAATATGATTTTTGATAATGTTTTACGTCTGTTCGGAACCTCCCGATTTTTCTGTATTCTTCGCATATCGCCTCTTGCTCAATATACGATATGTGGAAAAATTGGCCATTCGCTTGAGACACTTTTTAATTTTTGTTTTAGAAGATTTTCAAATTTCCAACGATACTGCGCGAGCAAAACAATTTTCCGACTGTTGAACGTCGATGCTCCTGGGGCATCGACGACGTTTGATGTAGTTCATGTACTAAAAAGTTACGACACGCTAGAATCCGAACTCCAGAATTATTTAACATAAAAATTCACTTTTCCGTATATAAATCAGCGTCTCCGCATAGTTGAATAATGATCGCGGCGCGTTCGATTAATTCGTTTCGACGGGAAAGCCACGCCGTTTTAGACGGCTTTTTTTCTCGACGTCTATTGGTCTCCGTCGCACAGTTCGACCACGATGCTTCGATGATATGTAGTGGACTTGGAAATTCCTTTTTACGTTGCGTCACTCGACGTCATAATTCTTGCGCGATCGTGTTCGTGTACGTGTAATCGTGATTGCACGCGATGGATATTTCCTTTCGCTCGGTTAACTCACACAAATGCCGGAAACGTAGTGTGCGAGTGCCTCGCTTTGCCCGGTTAGCCATCGTCTAGAGTCGACGCCCGTGGATAAACCTTCGAGTTAAATGATTCAGTCATCGATCATTATGTTTTTTTTATTTTTATTTTTATTTTCTTTCTACGATTTTCCAGAGGTAGGCCAGAGGCAAAATTGCACTCGAGGCAATTTTCACAATTTCACATTACAATTTTTATTCGCGTTATTGCGAGTCGAATGAATTTGCCCTTTGGCACACATAGAGGGATGGGATTCATCCGTCTATAAAAAAATCCTGACATCTGTGGCCGATTCTATTCCCTAGTTTGAGCCTGCGACGTTGCGGGGTCGAGTACGTCGCGTAATCTTAGTCCGCCCTAATTCTCGGTCACAGCTGAATGATAACATTTTTGTGAAAATTTTGAATATTTATACAAACATCTCAGCGTAGAATACGAAATGAACGGCGTAACTAAACAGAAATGCAAATTTACGGTAAAATGTCGTGCAGACTTTGAGACTGGTCCATAGCGTTTATTTTCGCGGTAATTAGCTATAAACTTACATAAATAAGTAAGTCACACAAGCGCAACTCGTTGCGCAACTTTTTTCCAGTAAACTGCCGTTACTCTGTTATGTTGGTAGGTCTCGAAACTAGTTGTGCGAACTCGTTTTCATGCGATAATAATATAACAAAACTGGCAAATTTCACGCAAATTTTGGGAACGCGATAAAACTTTAATAATTTTTGTTGTAAATATGAAGACTTCATTCGATTTTCAGTTAAAAAAAAACAAAATGTATCTTTTGAAGGCACAATTAAACTAACGTAAGAACTAACTATGCTCGCGGCGTAGGACAACATTTTTTTTATCAACGGATGTTGACTGGGACTATTAAAACGGAGGTCACAGATCTTATCTTCGTATCTTTGACAGTGATATTATTTCACAGATATATTCCAAATGTTTACCTCGTTGTTATCGTCACTAAAATTTTTCCACGGTTCATAGACCTTTTTTTTGCAGAAGTCCCATGTCGGTGTACCAGGAAGGGGGTTTATCAAATTTAATAAATTTTGATTGATTTCTCAAATTGCACTCTGGAAAAAAGATGAGTGATCACTGTTGCGTCGTAAGAAATATGGAGCCCGCATAATTCAACATCCGAGGAATTTTCATTCAGGCATTTTATGCGCGTTGGCGTAATAACGCCCGCTCGATCTTCCAAGACTCGGCGCAATATTTTTCACGCCCGAGTGACTCCCCACATCCACAAAATTGACTGAGGTTGATTATCCATGAGTGTCTCTTTAAAGGAAGGCTAAACACGTACGAGTGCGAAAGAGAAACGGTTAAAAATTTCAATCCATTTAGCCCCACCTTAAGGTGGGGCCAAAGATCGACATAACCTCAAACTATTTCGAAACCATTTTTCGCCAAAAATGTTTTATAAAATAAAAAACGAATTCCACTGCGCACCGCTTATTTGGTTAACGCCTTGCGCGCCCGCACTTCGTTTTTCATTTTACAGAATAATTTCGGAGAAAAATGGATTGAAAATTTTAACTGGGTCTCTCGCACTCATACGTGTCTAGCCTTTCCTTAACCCTACGACGCATCAGTGCTGAACCGATATAGTAAATATCATACAGAAGTTAAACACTTTAGAAATGGCTGCAAATCGACAGGTCATCAAAAACTCACGATCTTCTTTAAAGGCCCGCACCAGATCCATGTGGGATGTTCTGAGGTTGATTAATCGGAAGTACACAATGGTCCGTATCGTCTTCCGTTCGTTGGGGTTTCTATCGACCGTAAGACACGTATATCATTCCGAGTTCGCGGCTGATGGCCACAAAGACTTGGTCGCTGTTGCATCGAGCGCGCAGTAGACCGATGCTATAATTGGCTTGGAACTTCGATCGGTCCGTACACTCCGTTTGAGCTACACCACCAGTTGACTATACGGTACACCGACAGGTAGACATAAACTGGCAATGAGACCGGTCTGGTTACCCAGCGTCGATAGAGACACAGGGCCTGGCCGTAACCCTCTGAAGGCAAACTCGGCTACAGCAAATATGTCTCTTTCCTGAGATAGCCTTTTTAGCGTTTGTATCAGAAATTCCAAAATTGGCGCCGAGCGCGGCGAAGTTCCCTCGTGTTTGACTACTCCACCGTCAAACAGATCCGAAGAATTTGTGTGCGTGTTTTTTTTCAGCGAATCTCAAAGTTTGTTCTCGGGTCTGTTCTTATATTCATCGGAGACGTAATAATGAAACGCGTAAAAAAAAACTGTTCGAAAAACATCAATTAAGTATAATAAAATTATCGACCGGATAAAAAAAGAATTTATCAAAATTAGTTATTGAAAAAAGCTCTTTTAGATAATTTTTTAAATCATAGAGTTCAAAGACAGCATAAACGCATACGAGACTGCTGAATCGTGCGGATTTGTATCGTTTGTATCAGAAATTCCAAAATTGGCTCCGAGCGCGGCGAAGTTCCATCGTGTTTGACTACTCCACCGACAAACAGATCCGAAGAATTTGTGTAGGTTTTTTTTTTTCAGCGAATCTCGAAGTTTGTTCTCGGGTCTGTTCTTATATTCATCGGAGACGTAATAATCAAACGCGTAAAAACATGAATTAAGTATAATAAAATTGTCGACTGGATAAAAAAAGAATTTATCAAAATTTGTTATTGAAAAAAGCTCTTTTAGATAATTTTTTAATTCATAGAGTTGAAAGACAGCATAAACGCATACGAGACTGCTGAATCGTGCGGATCGATGAAATATTTTTTCGAACTTCATAAATTCGTGCCGACGAAATTAGTTCCGGCCGGGCTGACATGGATTCCCGCACACCAGGTGAACCGCGCCTGCATCAGGCTGAGGCATCGGTCATGACGTGTCTCCTCGCTGTATCCTATGACTACTTCTAAATTTACTCGAGACTCTGCGCTCGGTCGCTCGCGGGGTACCCGACTATTTTCGATCCACTTCAATCCCCGTCGTTGATAGCCCTGTCCATCCATGTCTATCTCGTTATCGCCAGCCAAAACGTACGCGGCAGTAAAGATACGTACACGCGTTTATTGTTATACCGCGTATGCGTGTGTGCGCGCGCACAGGTATAACTCCGAAAATAACATTGTTGCGAACAGCTTTTGTTTGCTTCACAATTTTCCGCGACAAAATTGGATGAGCTTTTAGCGCTGACGGACGATTGATTGGTTTTTTTTCTCGCGCACAGGTAAACAAAAATATTCGGTGAATATTCCGGTTGTCGCCAGATGCATTCCAATTGCAGTGCGTTGTCCATCGCAGCGTGTATGCATTTCCCTACGCGGTGCGAAGTTCTTGGCTGACCAGAGGGAATGGCAAATTAATTGCTCGGTCCGAAAGCTTGGGAACCAACGATCTCGGCAGTCGCAGGATGAACATCGCGGCATCTATCGAGCCAGCCAGTACGGTGGTTAAGAGGGAACCAAGCCTAATTAGTTTCATTTGGATAAGTTGGTACTTGTCCCAGTTACGAACTGTGCATGCATGCCTGGCTAGTGGGAGACCTCAGAGAAATTGCGACATTGTTTCTTAAGTACGAGCGGACGCTGCCGCTGCAATCTTCAGCGATATTCAGCTACGCACTTCGTCGTCATCGTTGACCTTCCGAAGATTCGTAGCTTTCGTGGTTGCACGATCAATTTTTTTTTAAAGTGTAAAAAAGATTTGTAAATGTAACAAACATTTCTTGTTGGCAAATGTCCACAACTTTTTTTCTTACTGAGTTTCCTTTTTGTTTTTTGGTTAAAAGTCAAATGTTTGAATTTTTTTTGTTTATTTACAAGATAAGTAGTGCGGATTTTTGGGGATAAGAAATTAATGTTAAATGTGTATATGCGTTTATTTAATGTCTTTTACGCTATTAATATTTATGCTTCCTTGCTTTATGGGTAATTTAAAAAAAATGTAAACTTCACTAAAAAATTATTTTTTTATCAGAAACACTTCTGATACGGTTGAATGGACAAAAATGCCTTTATTGTGAGTCCACTGCATAACTCAACGAAATTCCATAAAAACATTGAAATTTCGTGGACGAGGATATTATTAAATTTTTATCCGAGGGGAACTAATATTTTTTATTATTATTTGTTTAAATTGAACTCTCGTCCGTCGCCGCAAACCTGTGCGGTAGTATCGATTCAATCAAACGACTTTGCAGCTCGTGCAGCTTTTCGAAAGCATCGACGCCCCTCGAATGAGCCAACTCGAGAAACGGAAGTACGAATTTTCCACGGAAGTGGAAATTCTGCATCTCGGGGGGGAAGAGGCTTGGTCCTCTCATTTCCCGAGAGAAATTTAAATGGAACTTCTCGCCGATTCATCGTCCTCGCGTTCGTCGTCGGGAAATATTTATTTTATATTTTTTTTATACCGATCTCTTTCCTGATCGTAATTTCTCATAAAAAGTTCGTCCTTTTTAGGAAACGCAAGCTCCCTTGATATATTATACCGATTCTACCAGTTTTTTTATACCACGCTCCTGAGGGAATCCTGCTAATAGAACTCAAGATTTTTCGGATTGTTCAACAAGTTCGAATTTTTAACCCGTCGAATGCCCTGTGATTTCCACCGACTCGGTCAATTATCGAACACTTGTATCGACGGAACAAAAAATATTTTTTTAATGTATCGAGACTTTGCTCCTCTCTTAGAGAATTTTTAAAAATTTTATCCCAGCTCGTACACGGTTTCCTGTATGCCGTTTCTATTGTAGGACAAAAATGAACTATCGTCGAATTTCAATGTTTATTTATCCTAATCGATTCAGTGTCTCTGAAACTATTGAGTACCTGCCAAACTATTGGTCATAGGAAATTCGATAACATTATGCAATGGAACCGTTTACAAAAAAACATTATTCAATTAAAAAAAAACATTATGCGTCCACCTAGGAGAACGAAAGGATGGAAGCCAGGAATTCTTCACTTCATACTGTCCTGAAAACTTAATTTCATGGCTATTGTCGACCAACCCTAATGCGTATGTAATAGCTGACGGTTTGTTATGGCTCTGTTCGATTGATGGTCCGAGATTATCCAATATTCTCTAGCCTTGACGACAAACCATGTAATACGAGTCCGTTGTAACATGCTCTCACGCCACTGTCACTGCGCGATATGATAACACACGCGAGCCATATCTATCCCAACCGATCGCGTATACTGCGTTACACCATTATCAAGCGTAAATGTGCGACGCACGATAGCATCGTGTTTCTCGCAACCGAAAATAGGATTTTACATTAAGAAAAAAAAAAAAATTACTGAACGCACCTAAAATATACAATCTTATCATTTTTCCTTTTTTTCCTCCCACAAATTCGTGATTGTTGAATCGATCAACGACGACCGACAATAATCTAAAATACCCCCGAACGAATAATAAAACGCGAATGAACCACGCAATCACAGCAAATTTACTCGATCCAGAATAACATTTGACGCCCAACCAACCGGAAAGTGTGTTCGAACTCTGTGGATTCATATCGCCGCACATAAACGAGCCCTAGAGGCAGCCTCAGGAGAACTTTCGGAAACTCTCGTCCAGCTCGTTCGATAAAGAGACCTTTGAATCTTCGAGGGCGAATATAAAAAAAAGGAAAAAAGGCCAACAGACCGCGCCAGCCTTGACCCCGATAGGGAGGACAAAAGATTCCTATGCCGCTGGCAATCGATGTACGAGCCGTTCCAGAAGCGCGATGAACACCCTCGTAAAAGCTTCCGCCTCTTTGTCGTCCCGACTTGAAGCCCCGGTGTGAAACGACGGCGGATTAGCGCGAATTAAAGATTTAAAAAAAAAAACTAAAAATTGAAAATTCAACGAATGAGAATGGACAAGCAGAAACAACTTTCGTGGGATTGTTGAAGTGAGGAAGTTTCCCGGACGAAGTTACCCATCAGAGGTCAATCGGCTCGAAAGTGATGGTTGCTCGTCGAGGCTTCGTTGGTTCGACAACATGAATGCCTAAGGGTTGGTTCGTCGAGTCAGAACGAATGCCGGCCGGGAGGTATGCAAGGAGGAGTGTCGTCGGTTTAATGGAGGCGTCGAGAAGAGGTGGGCATTGATGAAAATGTCAGGATCGAGCGGAGGCCTCGAGGAGCTTGCTGTCTCGACGGGTGGACTGAAGAGGTGCGGCGCTGGCATGAGCTCTCCCTCGCTAGGGGCGGGTGGCATCGGCGGCGGCGTCGGTGGTCTTCCCCGGACACTTTCCACATCGGCGCTCAGGGTCAGGCAACCCCGCAGGGCCGTTTTCTGGGAGCAATGCTTCGAGGCCGCCACTAAACGCGACTTGTAAGTTCCACTTGCATGTCCCTTTAACATCGTTGGTTCAATTTCACGAGGGCGTAAAAGCAGCGCGTAAGCATTGCTTGTACGCCCTTGCGGCTTTGGTGCGTCGATATGTGTATGTCGAGGGGTAAGTAACGTAGCGGGCGCGAGCACTCGTTTTAACACCATTTACCGTGTATTTCGCGACGAATTCTGTTGCACGAGGGACTGGCTGTGTGGAGACGATTGAAGGTTGAACCTTCTTAAGGTACTACTTGCGGACAGACTTAGCCCATGTGAGTTCAAAGAGAATTGAGAGAGACTTGCGAACACCTCGATGGAATGAAAATCTGAAAAAAATCAAGCATATGGAAGGTGGTGAAAAGATTGATTTTGCATAATAATATTTAAAAAATGTTATTAACAAACTAACGAAAAAAAAATTCCCCAACAGATCACCCGGCAACCTAACTTTTTTTTAATGAAAATGATTTGTTAATTTTTTGAATGCGTATGAATTTTTTCAGAATTTCGTGTAATTTTTTTAAATTGTGTTTTTAGTTAATATAAAAAACGTAATATTCAAAACATATTCATATACATATGAAAAAAGATTAACAAATTGTTTTTATGTGAAGAAAAAGTTAAGTTGCCGGGGGATTTGTTGAACCATTTTTTTTTTTCATTCATTTGTTAATAACATTTGGGAATTATTGTTATGCAAAATCAATCTTTTCAGCACCTTCCATATGCTGGATTTTTCTCAGATTTTTATCCCATCGAGAAGTGTTCGCAATTCTCTCTCAATTCTCTCTGAACTCACGTGGGCTCAGGATGCCCGCTATAGAACTACCTTAAGGTGGTGTTGTACAACCTTCCGCCCACTTACCCGTGCTCAGCAGGTAACAAAAACTGTAATGCATGCCGTTTTGAGGCCGCAGACCTCCGAGGGAAAAGAAGATTGTCTTTCCCTGCGGCTGGCGATTCTCCAGGGAAAGACAATTTTCGTTTTCGTTTTCGTCGGCGGACGGCGGTCTCAAAACGACATTCAGTACAGATTTTGGTACCGACTGCGGTATTTTACATCACCGTAACTCTAGAACTCATGTATGGGGTGGAAAACCAACGCAGACGATATTCAAACAATGCAATCTTTGCGAAGTTTCGTTACGTTTTCGGCTTTAAATGGGATTTTCAGCCCCTAAACTTTAATAAAGTCAAATTTGCAACAGGCCATTCTCTTCTTTAGTAAAACGAAGAGATTCGGGTGGGGAGAACCTTGTATGTAGAAGAAAGGCGTGGGGTGGATATCTACCCCAGTCACGAGTTAGAAGGTAGACAAAAATGCTACATGAGGTGTAGGGTTAAAACACAAATATATACTGTTGTTTTTTTCGAGACTGCAAATCAGCAATTTTCTTTGATAACAATATCAGCCGACTACGTTTTACGCTGATTTGATCATAGTATATTTGTTTTTATCATTATGCCTCCCCGGCTCTTCGGTATTCAATATTGCTGCGTCATCGTTCGAACTATTCGAATATCTTCGCGTTCGATTGCTTTCCTGCTCGAAGAAATTCAATAAAACGGGAGAGAACCTTCGTTTTTTTTCCTTTCGATCGTCGAGTAATAAAAAAATGGTCAATTTCATGGGAAGCATCTCGATCGTAATAAAAAGAAGAATACGATGAGCAGGCATATTTAGGGGTTGGGCAGTTTGAACAAGATGCGTCGTGACGCACCCAGAAAAAAAATTTATTTGACGGCCACCGTTTATTAATCTTGTGCAAATTGTATTTAAATCAAATAAATATTTTACTCAATCTTAATAAACGGTAGCCATCAATACATTTTTTTCTGGGTGCGGTAGCGATAAAATGATTTTTGTTACGTGACAACGGTTGGCACACTATACATACGCACAGACTCTTGGCAGTCACGCCTGCTGGCAGGCCTCTCGCCCGGATGGCCCTGATCGAATGAAAGGGCACTGAAGTACAAAAAATATTTTAAACTGTTCGCAGGATCGATCCTATATAATATTATACATTCTAGATTGCTGAACAGCAAACAAAAAATGACTGTCGACGCTTTGCTTCGTAATTCACGGCATTTTCCCTAACGGATTTCACATTGACACTTCAGTTAACTCTGCAGCGGTGGGTTCTTTGCGACCCCAATCGAAATTCCGAGTAAATGCCAGAAGTCTCGTTAAAAATAATGTATGTTAATTTAGCTTATCGAACATAAAGGGCGGTTCCTCGACGAAATTATATTCTCGGACTTCTCATCAGGTCTGCATCTAAACCGTTATCAATCTATCGTGAAGAGTCTTTGGTCCTCCAGCTCGAGGGTTTTAGCGCAGGAGTCGAAAAGACCGCTAAGTGTCGAAGCCTTAAAATGAAGAAAAAAAATGTGCATGAATATCCTTGGTCTCCTCCTGCGTACGTCGGAGCGGTAAACGCGACATACCATTCGATCGTCAGTTTCCGCGTACTGCTGTCGCGGTCGTTCATCAGCGTCGCCAGACTGGCATGGGTCGTTCGCTGCCGGAAACGTGGTGCGAAATGACCGAGCGGCGGCGGCGGCAATTGGTTACCGGCAGACCGCTCATTTCTCGAAGCCAGATACGGTTCTATGAGATATTACTGGGTGTCCATAGGCCGAATTCATGTAATGCTTCATAGCTAATCGTGCGGTATTCGATAGGTCATTCACGCCTCGTTCCCCATCCGGTAAGTTCCAATCGACGCTTAACGCGCAACATTACCCTGAATTCCTGCCACCGAAGGTCTGATTTTGACTCCGGAGGTGTTAGATCTGCTCCCGCTCTTATCTGCACACTCGGTACTCGACGATGCTGGGGATCGAATAACTGCCATCGACTCCTTCTCGAAAGCCGCCCCCGAGAAATTCCCTTGAGGTTGCTATGTCGCTTCGCCCTCATTTCGCATAAGTTCGAGAAAAATACGTGAAAATTGCAAGTACTTCTCGATGCTATAAAAATAAAAAAAAATCATGCATATTAAAGGTACTGAAAAGATTAATTTTGCATAATAATAATTCCAAAATGTTATTAACAAATTAATTGTTTAACAAATTACCCGGCAAACCAACTTTTTTTGTATATGAAAATGATTCGTTCATTTTTCTGAATACGTATGAATTCTTTCAGATTTTTCAATTAGTTTTGATTTTTGTGTTTTTCACACATTTTTTCCATTAAAAAAAAAAAATCAAAGCTAATTGAGGAATCTGAAAAAATTCATACGTATTCAGAAATATGAACGAATCATTTTCATAAAAAAAAAGTATCGTTGCCTGGTAATTTGTTAAACAATTAATTTTTTGATTAATTTGTTAATAACATTTCGGTAATTATTATTATGCAAAATTAATATTTTCAGTACCTTTAGTATGAATGAATTTTTTCAGATTTTTGATTTTTATTCCATCGAGAAGTATTTACAATGTTCTCTTACTTTTCTCGAACTTATGCGAAATGAGCCCGAAGCGACAAAGCTACATTAACGTTGGCCACCACTCGGCGAACCGACGAGTGTTCGTCGGGTGCCTCTGATTTCCTTGGCGTCGAGCTACGGAGCATCAGCAACCAAGCACCGCACGATGGCAGTCAATCAGCGGCCCGAACTACCTATAGACCGGGGACGGGCTTGCAGGGATGAGTGGGAGCTCATCAGGAAGTAATATCTTGATGGCCGCACGGAGCTTCCTGCGCCCTGACTCGAATTTCCAAACAGGACTCCAATTACTCCGTCCGCGACAGCGTAAAGCGACACAGCGGTCCCTTCATCTCGTTAGGGCTCTGATTGTTTCATCCTTAATGTCCTCTCCATCGATACCGAGGACCCGCTTTTAGTTATCGAATAATCGAAACTCTTGGAACCGTAACGAGCAAAGACTTCATGGCATTGTGGAGTCCTTGTTTTCACCGCAACTCTTTATTTTACAATTGTCAACTCTTAATGAGGTTTCACGGTGTAACGAGATGGAAGTCTTTTCATCGAACCCACCGAGTTTTCGATGTTTCGCTCGATGAATGCAAAAGCGAAACAAAGCCATTATAATTTGGATTCCTCGTGCGGAAGTGCAGCTTTGGAAAAGAGCGGATGAAAAACCCCAACGATGGAATACGTATTCAGAGATTGTGGCACGTGGATGCCTGCAGGTGATTTAACGGGCTGACCAACCTGCGGGGGCAGGAAGGGAAACGCGTGGGGAATAATAACGAAAAGGGAAGGTGGAATTTCCATAAAAATTTCCGCGTCACGGTCTAATGGGTCCAGCGCGTGTCCATTCCACACGCCCTACGCTACCTGCAGGCGCCCCGAAAGCTAATAAGCTTTTATCTTGTTGGGTGTCCGCTGACACGTGCGAATGCATCTATCCATGACCGTGCTGGCTTATTTACGATCCTGCCGGCCTCGCTGCACCACTTTTGTTTTACTCTTCATGCAGCTCGCATCGGTGATCCTGCGTGCGCTGATCAAAGTACGCGTTCTCCGTATTGAATGTTTCCATTTTTGTTATTGCTCTTTCATTTTATCTGGAGTCTGAACATTTTCCACGGGGAGGATTACAGAGCAGCGCTGTGAAGCCGTATAGCAGTCGTGCGGGGTAGATCAGGTCGTCTGGCGATTGCACCATTGTATACCCAGAAAAATTATTTATTTTTCTGGGTATACGGGCACCCGCAAATAAATATTTATTTAAAAGAGATAAATATGTACTGGCGGGGCGCCCGTCAATAAATTATTTTTTCTGAGTGTACGCTGGAACCAAATCCCTCAATGCGGCATCAGACGCACCGCGCAGAATAAATTGGATTCCGTCTCTTCGACGATTATATAATTTTTACCACCAAAAAACAAAATGCAAATCCGAATGATAAGGAGAGATTGTTAATCGTAAAAAAAGTATCAAACTATTGAAATTGACAATTCTTTCTCGTAGAAAACAAACATCTCTACAGTCCGGGGTGAAATCGTCATTGCCACGTGACACTGATTGATGGGAATTCGGAGAGCTTTCATAGAAATGTTGATTCCAGACTACACGAAGTGAACACGAGACTGACATTCGCCTGCATACGAAGATGTTTTCATTCCCTCGAAGCTTTTCAATCCGACAAAAAAAAAAAAAAATGAAATGGAATCCGTGAAATTATTTTGAATATCAAATATACAGAATATGGAGATATTTCGTCAGATTTACATACCGGTGAAAAATATGCAACCTTCGGAAGCTTTTCAACGATCGTACCGAAGAAAGTAATCCCCGGGAGAATATTTATGATGTCCAAATATACAACGCAGCCAGATATTTGTCCCGGACGAGAGAGATTAATGGCATGTGCAAAGCTTTCACGTGGAATTTCGAAAGCAACGAAGAGACCCCGATAAACAGAGATGCGTGAGATTTTTTCTTCGCTTATCACTACTTTGTCGCTTTCCGTGTCGCGGCGACAAAGAGTGGAAGCTTCGGCGCGTGACGGACTTGGTCAAAGGTCACGGTCGTTTTTCCGTAATGCCGTGCTCGACGGCGGACTTGCACGTCGTCCGAGCTCATGCCGCTTTTACTACTAGCGCTGCGCGCCATAACCGTTCGCGCTGTCGCACAGGCGGGGATAATCCTTTGGCTTGGCATTTCATGAGCCAAGGGCGATTCATACTCTGGATTTTCTATTCCGCGTTGTTTGGTTATATATATTTTCGTCTCTACGGTATATACTAAGTTCTGCTTATACCGAGCGAATCCGGAGGGCTATAAGAGAAATTCGTTTTCGTTCGTCGGGACACGCTTCGAAAAGCAATTTCCTGTTATATTACTGCCGCGCGAAGCTTGCCTCTCGATCCTCGTTCCACATCGTCTGTGACAAAAGGAGTTCGGAGAGAAAAATTGAAATGAGAAATTTATAATTATCTGAATGCGATTTGGACTGAAGACACTATAATAGAATGTCAGCGAAAGCTTGAGCAGAGCGTTCGAGCAGAATGATGTTTAGGTGATATCCAACAGCTGAAAAGGTCAAAACCCGTCGCTTTTTTCAGCAAAACTCTCCATTTATTATACGGACATTAATAAAAGGACTCTGTTTTTTTTTTTGCCAGTCTGTCCGTCCGACTGTCCTGTACACTCAGACAAATAATTTATTTGACGGGCGCCGTTTATTTGGTTTAAGTAAAATATTTATTTTCTTTAAGTAAATATTTATTTTCTTTAAGTAAATATTTATTTTCTTTAAATAAATATTTATTTTCTTTAAATAAATATTTATTTCCGTTAAATAAATATTTATTTTCGTTAAATAAATATTTATTTTCTTTAATAAATATTTATATATATATTTATATATATATTTTTAATAAATATTTATTTTGATTAAGTAAATAGTTACTTAAATAGGCTGCTATGTCCTCTGGTAATATCTCTCAAGCGATATAGTAATTTTTAGCGATATAGCCTTTTTATCTGTTTCGATGGACGAAGCGCTCGTACCGCCCGCTAATTGATTGTAAATAAAATGTATAAAATTCCTTTAAATAAAACAGACGAAGCTTTCAGTCAACAAGGCCGATAATAAAAAAAATGCATGGGAAAAAGAACAAACATGCAGATGGAGAAGCGCAGCTGTTGCATAAGCTGTGAAAGAACCTCGGGGCTACGAGCAAATTGGAAGCGAGTAGAAATTTAGCTTGGGTTTCAATATCGCGAAGCGAAAGTTTGCAGTCTCGGAGGATAAACCGTGAATTTTCTCTTCCGCACGTCATAAGCCCGCTCCGCCTTGGCCCATGCAAAAAAAAAAAAAGAGTTTCGTATTTCTTTCATTTCACCGGAGCGTTATTCGCTTCGCTTGAAACGTCGGAATCAACACCGCGGTATCACCGTTTCCACTGGCAACCGAAAGCCGGGTGAACGGAGGACGAGCAAAATATGGATTGCGTGAATTTGCTCGGGCTCGAGGCTATGTAGGTGGGTCCGATTGAAAGAGCCAAAACGCTCCGGGGAAACGGCGGCAGGGGATAAGAGCGCAGACGGCGAGGAAAACAGTGACAAAAAAGTGGCAACGAGGGCGCGTGGGGAAACAGGATAGCAAGCTAAACCGGAAGTTCCGACGAATAAACTTTCCGTGGAGCAAGGGGGCGGGTGGGAGAGTAACCACGGGAGGACGAAAGCCATTCGTTTGGCGTACAGATACACACGAGCCAAACCGTAAATGCGAAGCTCCCGGGTAGTCCACGGAGTTGCGAACGTTTCGTATTTTCTTCTGCAATCCGGGATTCCGCTATTCGACAGGTTGTACTAGGACCGTTGAATTAGTTGCGAAATTTCGCGAGAGCGGAATGTTTTTGTGGCGGATTTTCATCCATCGTCTATACGGGGTTCACACACGGGTATCGGCTCATCCGGCGGATTCTGATCAATGGCTTGACCCTGGACCACGGAATGCTTTTGGTGCGGGCATTCGTCAGATTTACGGCGGACAAATTTTGGTCAATCTGAATTTTTCTCCTGCACTCCCAGATGCTCGGTCGGTGACAAAACCTGTAGTGAAAAATCCTCTGTCACGATTGTTTTTTTTTTTTTTTTTTTGCGGAAAAAAGTCGAATACGCCGTCCTTGGTCGAATAATTATGCCGAGGACATTTTCGTCTGATCCCTAAGATCAACTGTAGCCGAGAATTTTTGGATGGGAAGGGTAGCTCCGTTTCTCCGCGCTCGATAGTTTCGCCTCATCTTAAGCGCTCAAACCTTCGGAGCAAGTTGTACTTGTATGCCAGGCCCCAATGTAATCTTTTGAAACTCATTCCTTATCGCGCCACCGAATTCCTTCCGGCGGCTCATTCTTAATCTCTCAAGACTCAGGAAGAAATTAGACGTCGAGAGGCGCCTTGGTAATTGGATCTTCGCGCTTGCCGAGTGAATGATGGAGAAACTTTGTCTGTCCTGTGTCGGTACACGTCAGCTCGATAAGAAACTCGTGGGAGAATGATCTTCGTGTACAACGTGCTTTTTATCTTCCCATGCTTCGTTTTCTTTTCGCACGTTATAATAAATCTTACGTTTTCAAGAAGGGTGCTGTTGAAGGGGGGGGGGGGGAGGTGAAAATACACTGCTGTTTCCGTCACGTCAAAAGTTTGCGAAACTTGTTTCGTTCTCAATATAGCTTTTGATCATCGGCTTCAGGTTTCGCCCCTGGGGAACATTGTAATTGATAGTGGAAGTAGATGGCGTAAACAACTTTGTTTCTATCGGAAACGTGCAGTCCGATTAACTGATGAGAATGCCGTGTTTTCTCGATCGGTTAACACAATACAGCGGGTGCACCTGCTGTCGAAAGGACGCCCACTTACTGATTGCCTAAGAAGTCCTTAAGTTGATTTTAACACAACTCCGATATCGATCAATAGCAGCCGATGAATTATTATTTCCCAGTTGTTCCACTCAGCGCTTACTGTGTGTTTCTCAATGGACCAAAAATTGTCCGCGGAAATACTACATCATTCGAATCTCACAAGTTGATGAAAAATACGTTAAAAGTACGAAAGTACGGCCACCAATTGCTTACTTAACCTGTCCTTCAATTTTTTCTCACGACTCCGCTATCGATCAATAGCAGCGTATGAATTATTACTTTCCAGTTGTTCCAGTTAGCTCTTACTATGCATTTCTCAATGGCCCAAAAATTGGCCGCGAAAAGACTAAGTCACTCGAATGTCACAAGTTGATGAAAAATACGTTAAAAATACAAAAGTACGGCCACCAACTGCATGCTTAACCTGTCCTTCAATTTTTTCTCACTACTCCGATGTCGATCAATAGCAGCGTATGAATTATTACTTTCCAATTATTTCATGTAGCTCTTACTGTGCGTTTCTCAATGGCCCAAAAATTGGCCGCGAAAAGACTAAGTCACTCGAATCTCACAAGTTGATGAAAAATACGTTCAAAGTTCGAAAGCACGCCCACTAACTGCTTGTTTAAACCGTCCTTCAATTTTTTCTCACGACTCCGACATCGATCAATAGCAGCGTATGAATTATTACTTTCCAATTATTCCACTTAGCTCTTACTGTGCGTTTCCCAATGGCCCAAAAATTGGCCGCGAAAAGACTAAGTCACTCGAATGTCACAAGTCGATGAAAAATAGGTTCAAAGTTCGAAAGCACGCCCACTAACTGCTTGTTTAACCTGTCCTTCAATTTTTTCTCACGACTCCGATATCGATCAATAGCAGCGTATGAATTATTACTTTCCAATTATTTCATTTAGCTCTTACTGTGCGTTTCTCAATGGCCCAAAAATTGGCCGCGAAAAGACTCGAATCTCGAATCTCGAATCTCACAAGAAGATGAAAATAACGTTAAAAAAAATTAAATTGCCCGTATCGCTATTCAACGCGACACTGAGGCCGAGATGATTTATGGAGTCGATGCCGCAAAGTTGTTCCGCTACCCGATCTTCCCCTCCAAGCTCATTTATTACGCGTGAATATTGCGATACGACCGAGGCTTAAGTTCGTAAGCACGAATTCTTCGAGGGGTGCACAAATTATGAGGGACACGTACAGGGTTCGACCTTGCGTCGTGACGGCGTAAATTCATACCGGCTACAGCGACAGTGATTCCTATTTTCGCGCTGTTCGTTAGCGACTCAAGAGGGTTCGACTCAGTTGGGAGGGCTTGTTAGAGCGTGGAGAAAGAAGGGCCGTTCGTATGACGCCCCTGTCGTGAAGCGAAAGCCGCTAACCACCGTTTCACCCTCTTTCAGTCATTAGTCTCGCGAGATCTGCTCAAAGTCTCAAGGGATGTCGCGGTTCTCCGGAACGATTTTCACACCCAGAAAAAAAAATTATTTGACTGCCACCGTTTATTTGATTTAAATAAATATTTATTTGATTTAAATAAATATTTATTTGAATTAAATAAATATTTATTTGATTTAAATAAATATTTATTTGATTTAAATAAATATTTATTTGATTCAAATGAGTGTTTATTTTATTTAAATAAATATTTATTTGATTTAAATAAATATTTATTTGATTTAAATAAATATTTATTTGATTCAAATGAGTGTTTATTTTATTTAAATAAATATTTATTTGATTCAAATAAGTGTTTATTTGATTTAAAGAAATATTTATTTGATTTAAATAACTATTTATTTTACTAAAACGACATAAACGGTGGCCGTCAAATAAATGTTTTTCTGCGTGGAAAGTACAAGCCAATTTCAATGGGGGTCCTCAAGCGCGTGGAGTTATTCGCTTGTGCAGAAGCATTCCGAAACATCGCGACTCGTGTCGGGGGAGCGAGGCAAGACGGAATTCCCGGGTCAAAGCGGACTTTGTCCCGTGAAAAGTTGGGGAAAATATTCCATTGTTGCCTCGTTGTCTGGTCTGCAGACACCTTACATCGAAGCTCGGTTGCAAGCTGTCTCTCTGCAATGTCGGTTACCGTATTGTTCTGTACACGCGCCACCCGGATAATGCTGCGGAAAATCGCGCGTGGGACGAAAGCTCGATGAGATATAGCTCATGTACGCGGTTTAGACTTGAATGATTTAAGTTTAGTCAAAGGAACACAATCAAGTCGCTAATTAGCGATAACTACGCGATGCAATCAGCCTATACTAATAACTCGACTGATTTACAATGGAGAAACTGTTGTGGTGACCTGGCGGGGATTTGAACCCCTCGGCGTTGCTAGGATTGCCTCTTTGATCCCGTGAAATATTGAGCCGTTTCGATGAACTGAATTCTACGTGCCGGTTCTGCATTATACGCGTTGGGGATTCCTGGTAAAATAATTTTTTTTTATTCGTTGTACGTCAAAGGTTGAAATACCGGCTTATCAAGGCGATTTTTCTCAGAGCGATATAAACAAAAAAAAATGTAGCAAACTTACTTGTTAGAATTATGGATAGTCCATTATTAAAATCATCGAGTAATTCGATGAAAATTTTCGACTTCTGCTACTATCCTATCGAACTTTTCACGAAACGGTAGTTCCGAAATTGTTTAGTACGACAATTTTTAACATCGTCTCAATTGAGGATAAACTTATGCTATCTAATCCGTGTCCTGTATCTGTTTCATCAATCGAGAACGTCGCGGCTTGCGTTCACGAGTTATCAATAGAAAATTGACAGATCCACTTTCAATTCATTCAATTACGTGCTCAGCAGATATCGGAGATAAAGGCCGATAAGGGAAAATAAAAGAATATAAATAGACTGTAGTAAGATTTCTCGTCGCTGCTCTTGCCGTGTTTTTTTTTTCTTTCTCTGAAATTGAGCTCTGAGAGTGTGGTTATTTTCGTGCTCGGAATGATATACAAATACATGCTATTAAATATATATATGTTGATTTGAATTACAAGGTATTGCAAGATGTTGCGAATTCTGATGCAGCGCAGGAATGCAATTCCCCTCGATCCTTACGCTTCATTATGGCAATAGGATCGAAACATTCCCGTACTCTGCTTTGCGAGCTTTGTTCGTCGAGTAATTCATCGAAATATAAACTGGAGGGAGGCAAGAAGCCACGGAAGGAATGTTGATTAATTCAAGCGCGGCTTTACTATCTTGTCGATACAAACTAATTTAATTGCTATTCCGTGATGGAGTAAGACATTTCACGTACTACGATCCTCAACGGTATATCGCCACGTGCAAACCGTGCATGCCCTCTAGAGCTTTGCCAATAAATTTTATAGAAAGCACCGTTGAGAGAGAAAGCAGTAAATAATTTTTTTCCTCGTTGAAATTTGTTGTAAAAGATTACAGTAAATAATAAACAATACTTACTGTCTTACGCACTTTGTGTGTGATGAGAGAGTAACAAAAAAATCGACTGTTGGAATTAATGAATCCAATGGACTTATCGGTGATTTTTCATTTGCAGCCATGGAGAGGACCTCATCGTCACACCTTTTGCGCAAATACTCGCTTCCCTGCGCTCGGTTAGAAACAACTTCCTGTCACTCACGAATGTCCCCCCGAACAAGTAAGTTATCGAAGCGTTGCTGGAAATTAATTTACTCCCTAAAGTCGGTGACCGTGAACATCCACTACAGCTGTTCTCGTCGTCGCATTGGTTTGCGCAGTCTGTTAATTATATCCACGATATTTGCAGGTCCCGGAGAAGTAGCGCAGCCCAGGGGAGTAGCACGCCACAGCCGAGGATCCTCGCTCCCGGAGGTAATTTATCCAATTATTTACTCTCTTTTATGCGTTGGCAATTTGACCAATAAAAAGCAGAAAGCATTTTTTTTTTAATCTCGTTAAATATAAATCTCCATGATAGTACGTAATTACTTTGAACGTACCAATAGGAATAATCCTGAAACGAATTTTTCATTAACCCTACAACGCATGACTTATTTTCTTCACCTTCAAACGCATGACTTGGGTCCGAACTCACCCCACGCTTTTCTTGATCACAAAACCGGTCCTATGCTGATAAACAGACTTTCTCATACATGGTTCTCATCGATTTTTCATAAGGAAGAGAATGGTGTACGACCAATCTGATTTTATTTACATTTAGTTAATGAAAACCTCATTCGAAAACTGAAAACCGAGAAAAATCAGCAAAAGCTCATTTTTTATCGTTCGCATGGGGTGCGTTCGGACCCCAGTCATGAATTGTCGGGTGAAAATATACCATTAATCATTGAGGTGTCATTAATGCTACCATGGTAGTATTTTCGTAGAATAAAAAACAACGAACACCTATATTTTGTAACTAAACCTATGGAAGTGAACGAGCTTGTTCTCAATAATGAAGAAATTGTCGATTTATAATAACAAAATGTAATACTTCAAAATCTACCATTAATCATTAAGTTCTATCATTAATGCTACCATGGTAGCATTTTCGTAGAATGACAAAAAACGAACATCTAAATTTTGCAACTGAACCCATGCAATTGAATGAGCTTGTTCTCAATATTGAAGAAACTATAGATTTGCAATAACGAAATATAATAGCAACTGTACTTTCTCCTTCAAAAAAGTAACGCTCGATAAATTTCTATACGATCTTCTAATCCCGATATTTCGACGTTAATTTTTCAGAAGAGCCCTACGTCAAACTCGCAGTCGAAACGATGGAGGAATTGGACTGGTGCTTGGATCAGTTGGAAACCATTCAGACACATCGATCCGTGTCCGACATGGCCTCCCTCAAGGTATGTATTTTTTTACCTATATTTGCGTGCTTCACGATCTCGGTAGAGTTATATCTGCCGCTACCGTTTTCGCGACATTATACCCGGCTTTTCCACGTCCCTGACTGTCAAAGAGGACCTAACGGTTGGGAACTCCAGTAAAAATCGTGGGCGGAAAAATCCTCGGGAAGGATCCTTCCGAGCGCACAAAGGTAGTTCCGACAGACTTTCGCCAGATTAATTGCGTAGAAAGAAAATCGTCGGGTAAGCCATCCGGTTCGAACCGGTTTCCATCGATATAATGAAATACCCGGAATACGACCAATTCTATATATTTTTAACATTGGTATGGCGACGGAATGAGGTCAGATGCTTGAAGAATTTAAGCGGTTAAACGAATTTCTATGGGAAAACTCTCTTCCCTCTCTTGAGCCACTACCTTCTTATAACGGACGTCATACTTGTCTATATCTGTCGTGCAATTTATCATCGGGCCGCTCAACCGTACCGGGAAACAATTGTCCCGAGAAATTCTCGGCTCGCCTAATGAGGAACCTAATAAAAAATGAGAGTGATTATAAGGAAAACGCTTCTGGCGGTAGAGCCCAAGGAAGCCGGAAAACTTTCGCTCGGGATTAAAGTCAATGAAAAGACAAAACAAAAAAAAGTGAAGAAAAGAGACTTTTTTATATAAAAGAAAAATAAACTCGATTATTGAATGAAAAAGAGGAAAAAACTTTCTTTCCGAGTTCTCAAATAGTCTCGCAGACGATTAAGTGGGAAATATATTCGAAGTGCCTCGAAAGAAGTTTAGCAAAAAGTGAAAAGAATAAAGCTACTGCCTTTCATTATTTTTCCTAGTATAGCTATATATTGTAGTGATGAAGACCGAAGCGCTTCTATCCTACGCAGAGTAAAAAAAGGTTTGCACAGTTGAAAACAAATTCTTGTCCACACCACTCTTTTGTCGTGTAGATGAAGCTATGTGCTTCATTCAACTAAAGGCGTTAAAAAAAATGTAATAAATTTATTTGATACACTGAAATGCCGATTCAATGTCTGATAATAAAAAAGAAACGAAAACGCAGAAGAATACAATACGTGCGCTCCAAAAAATCAAGATGACGCAAAGAGTCTCAAAAATGGACTGAAGTCTGTCCGATCTCTCGCGTCATTTGGTTTCATTTTTCCTGCCGTCGACATTCGGGGGCATTCATACGTGACTCGAAGACATCTCGATGTTCCGGTCTCTTTTACGCAACGGATGTAACGATGACGCGCAAAGCGAGATTTGGAACGCTTTGAAACGTCACGATGCAATCCATCCCCTAAATAATTGCACAGCGCATGGAAAAAAATAACTCAATTATTGCATTTAAAAGATAAAAAATAAAAATAAAAAAACCTATTATCTGCTTCACCGCTCTTCTTCATCTCAGATTGTACAAAAGCCCTGATAACGTCAGACGTCTTTCATTCGTGAAAAGCCGCGAGGGGCGTGAATCTTCTTTATTTACCTTCCCAGATATTAAATTCGCATTGGAGCGCGGGTGCCAATTTTTCTCCTCAACGAATTTGCGAGAGGAATAAAAATTTTCCGCCGTCGCGCGTTGCGTACGGGGAGGAAACGAGTTCTGCAGCTGTACACAGGAGGTAATGATTGATGTAGAACGGTGCCCTTTCGTGCGCCCCCGGTCGCTCGTTCGCTGTGGGATTTCTTATTTGAAATGAGCACTGCGGACGTGTCACCGAGGGTCGATGCCGTTGGGGTTGTTCATTGAGGAAAATTCAGGTCAGTTGGTCAAGGGATGCCCGGAGGACGGTTTTGGTGTTGCGGAAAAGCAACGGAAACCCCTACCGATGAATTCTCACTCGGCACGTCCTGTCTGCGCGAAAGACAGCGGGAGCCTTTCCCAGATTTTTATATTTTCTTCTCTCCATCGTTCGTGTTTATCGTACCGGTCCTGCGGCCTTCCACGTAACACTAAATAAACAAGGCTATTTATTTTACCGTTCTAAATGATCGTTCGGTTTATCTCGTCGTTGGAATTAACCGACGCTTAATCATTGCCGGTTCTTCGTTACTTTTTTCTCTTCTCTCGGTATATCTATATATATATATATATATATATATATATATATAATATGAAGACCCGTATAGCGTTCGGGATTACACATTGATCATTCGTTATCTTCGCTCCAAAGCTTTCTCGAGTGCAATACACTCATTTCCAGGGCGTCGCCTTTCCAGTTAACCAATGCTGAGTACGCTGTCACATTGAAACGATACAATGACACGGTTCTCGTAATAAAAAAAATTATTCAAAAAAATAATGCACTATCTGTTTGTAATGTGCGTCATGATAAGGATTCATCGGGAGCAAAGTGTTTACTACTGCGTAATGCTTCGATACTCGGTGGACGATGATTAAACAGGCGTTTCTTGTTATAATTTATTTTTCTTTCATGAGGAAGTCCGCAGTAACATTTATATTTTTTATTTTTTTATTATAGGATAAATCGATTCGGCCTTTGGCGCATATCGAAAGATGGTCTCGATTGGATAATTAAAAAATTCTGACAGCTGTAGGTAGTTTTTAATTTATTACTATGAGTTTGCTGAAGTGTAAGACCAAGCGTTTACGATAGTGTTGATCTTCCCTGCGCGATATAAATTTACTATAATTTTTGTTATTTTTCTGCATTGGCTTGAAACGTAAATTCGATATTACAATGTCGCCGATTCGGTATTCAGACAACAGTGACACGTTCGATCTATAATCGATCTTGTGTCGCGTGCTACGTGAAGAGAATCGGCGAGCGTTATTACCCGAGTACCTTGACCTGACTACGTGAGGACGTTCAGCTTTTGCCCGACGAAGCGGCAGCTCGGTGTCAAACGGGCTTTCGAAAACTTGGTTTCGCCTATGTCGCGGAAGCAAATTTTTCGATTGATCGACCCTCGGCCATCCCGTATCACCGGAACGTTTCGGAGAAAAAAAAAGCAGCGGGTGTTCCCAGAATTTCGTGAATTCGGCGTGTTTGCAATCTCTCGAGGGATTGAGAGGCTGAATGAATAATCGGAAGTCGCGATTTTACGACAACTTCGACAACGCGAAAAATATATTTTTATACCCCGGAGGAACGAGAATTTATGCGGGACAGGCACGAGTGAAAATAGGTGAATTCTAATTTTTTTAAAACAAATTTAAAAAATTGTATAGCTTGTGTTTTTGAAGACCAAAAAATGAAAATTATATAATGCAAAATTGGCGTACAAGGTGGGAGAAAAGTTGATGAAAAATATGTAATTTCATGATCGCGATACAAAACTTTCGTGAATGAGTGTTGCTCGTTCACGAAAAACGTTTTCATCGATGATATTCTCATGTTTTTCTTTTTCATTTGGAAATTCTCCGCTTCTCTATATGCTCGCTGCAGGACGGCGCATTTCATACCGCACCGTCCGCCTGGATGTTTCTTCGGCTCTGGAGTGCACATATAGAGTTTGATATTTTGTGAAAGGAAAGGAACCGCCCTGGGAATCCGCAAAATTTCATCATATTTGCGGTTTTCTTTACGGCTGTCTTTTACGGCGCGTACGTCAAGATTCCGCGAAAGCTTTCCGAGGCAATCACTCAAGCCTTACTCGGGTATCGTTGAAAAGCATTGAGAACATATATTCTCTACGGAAATAACATGCAAGCCAGTATCATATTATATGGACGTACACAATAACATGTCACATAATAAAAATGACATTGCTAAAAAAAAAAATCTACATTAAAATAAATCCCGCTATATAGAGGAGTCTTGTTACTCCATTCACACGAGAAATTTCAATCGCGCCGGAATCGAAAAAGGAAAGTTCTTTTCCTGTATTCTTTGTAAGCCGGTCAAAAAATATAAATTCGATAGACCACACAATTTTCTCTCGATATTGTTTAAAGATTTGATTTTTAAAATTCGATTTAAGACTTCAGACCGGACACTATTTCGGAAGCGAAATGTGGCGATGAATCTAAAATTCCCACGGTTTCTTGCTGAGCGCACATTCGAGAAGACCGCTGTATAAGCATTTATATGAGAAACTTCAATCGAGTCGGAAACGAAAATTAAAAGTTATTTTCTTTTATTGTTTTTAAGCTGGTTGAAAAATATAAATTCGATAGAGGACATCAATTGTTTCGGTACCGTATAAAGATTTATTTTAAAAACATCGATTCTAGATTTCGGACCGGACGTTTTTTCGAAAACCAACTGTGAGAATTAATCAAAAGTTTCTGGTTCTTGCTGAGCGCATATTGGAGACCGCTCCGCTATACGTTGCATAAAAACAAACATATAAAACTCCGCGAGCGAGTGTATTTTCTAAGCGACGTCGTAAATTTTCATCGATCGACAGATGGACCACAATATGACTCAGTTGTCAGCTATTTCCTATCGTCTCGATATTATGGCGCGGGCAATATCGTCGTATTATTGTTGATCGACGATGCAGCGTAGTTACAGAGATATATCACGCTTTCTCGGTCAATCCGTTTTATACTTTCATGTTATTTCAATGATATCTCGTATCGATGATTGTCAACAGTCGTGGCACGTGTCGTTTGCCGAGTACACGATCTCGAGATAATGAAATAACATAACATCATTAGAAAGTTTATTTTCGAACCAAGCGATTATATTGACCGTGGCGAGAGTGTTCACGACACTGTAAAAAAAACTACGTTTGAAATTTACTGTACCGGACCGGAAGTTTTTATACAAAAACTGGTATAGTAAATTTCATGTACAATCGTGATGAAAAATTAATGTTCAGTATATTAAAAACATTGGAAATATTTTATTTTCAATAATTTGCTTTAATTTTACTATAAAAGTACTTTAATTTTAATATTATATTTTTATTTCAATGATAAAGTATATTAATTTTTCATCGTAATTTGTATATTAAATTGAATGTATCAGTTGTTGCCTACAAACTTCCAGTCCGGTGCATTACATTTGCAATTTTTTTACAGTGTATCTGAATCAGGTATGTTTCCATAGGAAAATACCAACAAAAAATTAAAAATAGAGATGAAAAATTCAAGACCAATTTTTTCTGTTTTAATACAAATTTTCGTTAATTAATCATTCTATGCTACTAAGATGATGTAATTTACGAAATGATTCTAACCGACTATTGTCGTGTTTACCGCTCCTAAATAATAAAAGAAATTTCACTTATTGTCGTTTGTTAGGCGAATGACCTTAAAATAAAAACAAAAATCTACTCGAAACAAACGTAACATTCTGGAAATAAGTATATTGTATTCAGCCCAAGCGTATTGGCTTTTCTTCAAGTACATGAAGCACATTGCGACGAGGCACCCTTTCTTATTATCAAGTATTCTTTTCGTCGGATGATTTCTTTCAATTTCCCACCCACAATTATTATGCTAAATAGCCTGCCATTGGGTATGAATAAAATATACAACGTTCTCTTCATTATTCGCAATAAAAGCACAAGAAATTCAAAAGAACTTCAAGCTGTGCAGAATTGTTCTCTTCAATGGAACGAATTGCTAAGGCGATTCGATGCAATTTCTCTGAAGTTAATGGCATTCGAGAGGCAAATGAGAGACGATGAGGTCAATTCGTGGTTTGTGAGTCGGTGAGTAGACGAAACGATTTCAATCAGCCTCGGCAAATTGGCGATTTCTTTCGCTTGAGTCCCTGCAAGGGTCCACGGGAACGATAAATCCAAATAAGTAGTATTTTTGTCTTGAGTGGCCAATCACTGTGCGGTTTACTCCTCCGTCGCAGATAGCGAAGGACGAGTAACGAATTTCCATACGGCGTCGTTCTCGTTGAACCGCGAAGCGTGTGCATCCGCAAAATTGATCTCTCGACTGTGATATCGTATATTCGAGTCACGTGTGCACAAATCCTTAGATCGGGTATTGACTCGGTGCTTCGGGTCAAACGGAGCGGAAAGCGATTGAACATTGTGGCAAATATTGAATGCGGCGAGAACAGTCAGAGCCACGTGCAGGAACTCAATGGATGTACTCTCTCTGTTTGCACTTTCGGATTATGGTAAACGAGCCGTTCGTTCATAAACTATAACGAAGTTGAAGTCCCTCACACCCACGCGCGGTTTGTACTTCAAAGCGAGAGTGCAGTTATCGGGAATGGATCGAGACTCGTGTGCCGATCTTCCGAGAAAAAGTATTCTAGCGAGAATTTTTAAAAATATTTAACTATAAAAAATATTTAAACAAGTCTTCGAATTTCGTGAGCGAATGAAAATTCGTACGCGCAAAATCCTAGTGTTAGGATTATAATGACTGACACAATTGTTCGTTGAAAAAGTTATTAAGGCAGTGTTATTTATTTTATTTGTTTAAAAACCTAGAGAGACCTTTTGATTTTAGATGACCTTTTGGTTTTAGACACGCGATATATGTCAGAAACAGAATTCCGGTACAGTGTGAGGTCGAAAATTTCAATATTTTTGGCGGCAAAAAAGGGTATTTTCCGGAATGTCAATTTTTTCGATGTCTGTTCAAGGAAAACTGATATCGTGTGTCAGCGATCTGACATTCGAGAGAAAAACTAGAAAAGCCAAAAATACCGATACGTTTTTTCGTTTTGTTTTCTATTTCGTTATCGCTTACACTTTCCAGCTTGCAAACACAAACAATACCAATCCTACGCTCGATGACATTTCCATCTGCGTGGGTGTTAGAGGAATTAATTTAATTGAATAACTGTTGTACCCTTGCCCTCAGGAGCTTTGACGCTTCACTTGGCCGTTCAACTTCATTTCCGCGAGGCACGATAGCGTTACCAGAACAGCCAAATAACGACGGAAGCAATCTCGCCAGGGATTTGCGTTTCGATTATTTTTGCTGAAATCCGATATCGTGCATCGGCGTCGACGAGAAAATTGTATTGAATAGTTTTACCACGCATCGTCAATACGTATTCACGATAATGATTGCGCATGAGAAATTCCGCGTCGGGTGAATTTCACGTCGGGTGAATTTCACGTCGGGTGAATTTCACGTCGGGTGAATTTCACGTCGGGTGAATTTCACGTCGGGTGAATTTCACGTCGGGTGAATTTTTTTAAACATTTTTTTCTGATAAATTTTGCACGATGGTGCTCAACCCGTTGTAAAATACCTCGAATATACTTCCATCGACCCGCAATGGCTAATGTTTCAAAGTACAGACAAATGTAATGTCTCGCTGTACATATAAAGCGTAAATATAGAGTGGCGCGACGTCCAGACGCGAGTTTCATTGCTTCGGAAAATAAAGACACGCGCGTTGTATACATTTCATCGACGAAGTACAATATGCGCATGAAATTTGCACTTACGTTACTAATTCTTCGCTGGAAACTTCAATAAGTTGGAATGTTATTTCGGTTAGCGCGAATCTCACAGATTTCGAAGAAAGCGATGTCTTCGCGGTTTTTCCAACGGACACCGCGAATGGGGATGTAAATTTCAGGAATGCTATTGACTTCAATTGTTATTATTATTATTATAGGAATTTATTCGGATCGAATATCGAACTAATTAATCTCTCTAAATATCATTCGTTTCCATGAAGTGTGCTTATCAATGTAAATTTGAGGGAAAACCCCTGACGAACGGAAACCACACATCATTGCAAT
Organism: Ichneumon xanthorius; assembly: GCA_917499995.1. Lineage (NCBI taxonomy): Eukaryota > Metazoa > Arthropoda > Insecta > Hymenoptera > Ichneumonidae > Ichneumon > Ichneumon xanthorius. The sequence continues at coordinate 7,614,383 of OU824205.1, read as the reverse complement.
GAATAAATAATTAATACATTAATTGGTTCAACAAGTCTCCAAGTGGAAAAAATGCTCCCCCAATCTGGCTTCTTTGCTGTACAAAACTGTTCTACAATTTAATTATAGTTATTATCTACATCTGTTATTTCGAGTTATCAAACTAATTCGTTCATCGTCCGTCCAACCTAAATAGACGTGAAGAAGTGAATTCGATTGTGACTTTAAGATCACAGTAAAACCGTAAACTTAGTGAATGTATAACTTTTTCTCTTCCATCGCCCTAACCGAAAAGGTAAAGCAGCGCATCCGTTATCACGATAAATATCGAAGGCTGCAGAAACCTTTGCTTTCTAATTATCGTCCTCGTGATAATCGGCGCAGACTCGGAGTCCGGTTCGCCGTTGCTTATTGTTTTGCAATATGGGCATTTCCACTGCCTCGACACGTTTTTGTGTATTTCGTGCAGTCCGTCGTTGAACGCTCTTCGTATGAGAGTTACTTCCGGTTTAATGCTTGCTCCTCGCATTCGCGATTAATCGAGGTGACCTACGTTGGCGAACTCCCCGAAAACCATTACAACTATGATTCATATCACGTGACAACGCCAAGTGCAAAGTTAATATTGTCGACTATCTTTAATAGACTTCAATTGAGCCATTCGTTTGGAATCTGTCGTAATTTCTGCTGCAATAAAATATTGATCCATCAATCGTGAGGGTCCAAGGGTTGAAATTTATATAGACTCCGCATATGACGAGCGTTTATTTGGATACATCACGCGGCGAACATATGATCATCGGGCATACCAGAAGACGGCTATCACGTGCATTTCATTGTATCTAATTCACAATTCTGAATTTAGATTCTCAATCTTGCTGACCTCGCGAGCGGCTCGGTGTCTACAGCGAGCCGCGCAGTTTCATTGATTTATGGACCCGATCTACCACTCTACCACTCACAGACTCTACCAGAAAACAAGTTACCGGATAATAACTCTACCAAAAAAGCAGCTCTAACAATTCTACCAGAAAGCGAAAAAAAACTCTACCGGAATCAAAATAAAAATCTACCATAATCAAAATAAAAATCTACCAGAATCAAAATAAAAATCTACCAGAATCAAAATAAAAATCTACCAGAATGAAAATAAAAATCTACCAGAATCAAAATAAAAATCTACCAGATTTGAAATACAACTCTGTTGGAATACGAGGCTAGACGGTAGCCTTGTATTCGGGTAGAGTTTTATTGTAATTCCGGTAGAGTTTTATTTCCATTCCGGTAGACTTTTATTTCAAGTCCGGTAGAGTTTTATTTTGATTCTGATAGAGTTATTGTCCGGTAGAGATGTTTGGGGAGAGATGTTTTCGATGTTTGTCGATTTAAAACTTTTCGTTCTCGGGCAAACTTCAAAGTTTTTATTTTATTTTTTCACATTTTTTTTTTAATTTCCATCAGCTCGAAAAGATTTTAAAAACTGCAATAACCCACGCATCTCGGAGACAAATTTTATTTTTTCCATAGTTTGTCGGCAATTAAGATTTTCCCAAAGTTCGATGAGTGCTTAATCCTTTCACGGCACGCGGCACACCAGGACTATCGGTCGAAAGTTACGATATTCGGAGTCACTATGGATACAGAAAACCTCCGGTCAGATTTTTTGGTACCTGTCCGATTGCACGTAGGCCATCCGGTAGGGACTGGATGTCGAACGAGTAAAGCCGGTTTCGAGCCACGCTATTGAATTTCCAAGCAAACTTTATTTCACTCCATGCCATGAATTGGCGGAAAGTTCTCATTTCCCGCCCGCCAGGATGTTAAGCACACATACAAACCCACAATACAGGGAATTTCATTTTCGAGACTGCGTTTCTACTATTCATAATTTTGTTCCGTTGTTATAATAACGATAAGGAACTTCAGTCCATCGAACAATGAAAAAAAAGGAATTGTCGTTTCAGCATCATTCATAATTTTATATCTATTTTCAATGTATTAACGAATACTTACGATCATGCGATGTGATAAAGTTCTGTCCATGTGGCACTGATGGCACTGATTATAATTATCGGAGAGATTCGACTCAAGATTTTGATCCCGATACGATTTCTGACAAGCGAATTTGATCGGTTGTATCCACATAAAAAGTATCGTCTATACACTCTGCTAGTAAACATCCGATGTCAATGCACGATACTTTTCCACGAATTCTCAACTTCGCCTCGCTCATATTCTTCAGGGATTTAAAAGCGTTATCTCCCCATCCATAATAATCACTCGCCGAAATAATCGATCGTACCATTCTATAAATATCGTCGATGCTCTTTACTCACTTTTCGTAGAATCACCCTTATCGGTATCGTACGATTCCGCGCAATAATTATCATATCACTTGCCGTGCGTTTCCCAAGGTCGAATCTGAATTCCCAAAACTGTCAACAATTATAATCGCTAATATCTTTATACCAAACAGAAGTGATCGGAACATTCCCGTAAGTAGTAATAGTAGTAGTAATAGTGGACTTATTGACAATATGCCAGACGGACCAATTTTTTTAATTAACAGCATGACGTAACGTAGATTGTCGTGAGAACTTATAAATATTGCCAATTGGTCATCGACCTGTCCTTCAGACAATCTCGTGAGTATTTTAACGACAAAAGTGTTATTGTTTTTACTTTGTCACTCAAAAGATTCAAATTGTCATCTAATTTTAATGCCCCGTTTCCCGTCAAACCCAAGAATCCAAAATTATCGATCCACAAATAAACTCCTTTCAAGTACTCGTGTTAATGAGTGTGCCTGAATCCTGAGTAAGCCTGAAAAGGCTTTTTCCGTACCACCTGCTCTACGATGAATTCCACGGGTGACTTCTATAAACGGTCGCGCAGATTCGTTCCTCTCACCGGGAATATATCCTTCCCCCATTCTATTCTCGATTCTCGGTTTCCACGATGACAATTGCAATTTGTCACGTGTCTGGTACACGTCCCTGGCGAGATCTTGTTCCGTAAACTTTCTATCAATGGGATCCACAATGTAGTGCGCCTCGGGACAATCGCGAGATGATCCGATTAGTAGATTTTGAACAAACGTCTACGGCACCCAGAAAAGAAAAATTATTTGACGGCCACCGCTTATTTGATTTAGGTAAAATATTTATTTGATTTAAATAAATATTCATTTAAATTAAGTAAATAGTTACTGAAGTGATAAATATTTATTTAAATAAAAGAAGTATTTTACTTAAACCAAATAAACGATGGCCGGCAAATTAATTTTTTTTTCATGGTGCGCGTGTAAAACTATCGATCGCGCGTTTTTGCGATCGATCTTTGATTGCCTAATTAAATTTCTAAATATAATGAGCATCGATTTCGTAATATGAAAGATAACGTACACCATGCTCCCATTCACAATCTGACAAAAAAAATTATTCGTATCGATCGGACATCCGCGGTATCGATAAAATCGCCAAGCGATTATGTGAAACGTTCGAGATTTTAATATTCTCCACGGTTTCCTCGTATCTCGGTCAAGCGATAATTAAAAAGACAAATACCGTCGCGAACGAACGGTCTGTTATTTCTTATCTTCTCTAAGAGTCTGTTTCTTCTTCGTTTCTTTTCCTTTGCTTATTTTTTCTCGCTTTTCTTCTGGGTTATTTACATGTTCGCGAAACTAGGTGAAGGTTGCTCTCTCGCAAGCACCGCGTACCGAGGTCCGCGCTTTACGACCTCAGCGGTTCGTTCTCCTCCGGCCCACTCGCGGTTTCGCTTGCATGAACGCTACTGTTAATTTCTCTGATACCTCATCGGCCTATCATACTTTCATTGCATGTTTACTCCCAAGACAAATGATTTTTTTTATTGCCTCTTTGATACACCCAGAAAAAAAATTTGAAGGCCACCGTTTATTTGGTTTAAGTAAAATATGTATTTGATTTAAATAAATAGTCGTAGTAAAAGAGATTTATTGCGACTGCTTAATAATTTTTGTACAAGTGTCTCCTTATATTAGTTTTACTCCTATGTTAATTATGCACCTTGGCAAAGGGTCATCGACCTGAGTTCTTCAGCTTAAATTAAGTAAAGTTACTTCAACTTAAATTGAGTAAATAGTTACTTAAATTAAATAAATATTTATTTTAATCAAATAGACACTGGCCGTCAAGTAAATTATTTTTCTGGGTGTAATTTGAGGAAAATACGGAACAAGGTATTACAAGAATAATACCTTGTTGTACCAGTTGTGAATCGGGAAGGCGTTGCAATGATTTCACATTGAAGTCGAGTGATTTAAGGCGAGAGGGCGCTTCTGCGCAAAGAACATTCCGTTCTAGCGAGTACGATAAATCTGGTTTCATTGCACACAGCAAGCCCCAGTGTACACACTCCGACAAATTGCATTCTGTACGAGTGGGAGATTTAAAATTACACGTACTTGACCCGCATCCAGGCGTCCTCGTCGATCTCGTTGCATCCCGTACATTCCTCTCGGATGTACCCGAATCTCGTGATTTTCCGACGGTATCGACCTCGCTGTATCATGCCCACAGCTTGTCGAAGACACACGACCGGAGCCCGGAAATCCCACACCAACCTTTATACTTGAACCCTATCTGGGGTCAAATCCACGATACTTGAAATTGCTTCAAACTTGAAGCAATTGAAATTCATTAAAAAAAAGGGCCCACAGTTTTCTTGGATATTGTAGAAAAAAATAATTAATCAATTCGTTGTCATAACATTAACATTTTACTGTCTGTTCAAAAGCGTTGACGTCAGTTTAAATAGTAATCCAAAACAACCGGTTACGATTCCGTAATTCTTTTTTTTTTATAGTCTTTTATGTGTACCTCGCACTGCTCGCACTGTTACAAGAGATAAAAGGATAATAATAATAGTTATAATAATAATTATTATTATTATAAATATAAAATGAATGTTACCGCTGATAACGCTATGTACATGAACTTGACAATTTAATCTGATATTACAGAATTATTTAACAGTCTTTTTTTTATGCAAGATAACGCAAAGAACGAAAATGTATTTTTTAAGATCAGTTTATCTATGTAGGCAATCTTAAGTCTTATCTCTTCCATAATGTGTTCCACTTCGTCGAAGAGCCTACAGAATTAACCCACATATTTCGGTAGAGAAAAGACGATGCTAGGGCGATTCTTTGCACGTCGGCAAACGAACGCGACAGCGAGGAGGAGCGAACGGGAAAAAAACAACTGGAATACTAGATCAGCGGGCGAGGCGCAAGGTCGAAAATTTCTCAGGGAAAACGGGCTGTCCGAGAGAACACAGAGAAAAGAGAGTGCGGGAGATTTGGCGTTTGGTATTCATGCTATGTATACGAAGAAACGCTATTTGGCCGGGTTCCAGAAGGCGCCCGGGCGCCTGTAGCGCAGTTTGTCTTATCCTCTTCCACAAAGATGGGTTTCCGTTTCTCGGACTCTGGCCTCTTATAGCACTCCGGACCAGACCAAACACTAACGTCACCACGTCTTCTCCCGTGTATACAATGCTTGCGTGTAATACTTGCAGAATCTTCCGAAAACGCCAGAAGAAAAGATACAGCGTTATGAATTTCTTATCCTTTTTTTACTCTGATGTACCACGGTCGGTAAAAAATCGATTTCCCTATTTATTACCTATTACGTCGCGTCCAGTATCTCCAGGATATCTGCGAGATATAGCACCACAAAAATCGGCACTGGTTTTTCGGACACGTAGAATCGGACCAGCCTAGGTATAATATCTCCGATTCTAACGCGTGTAAAATACCCTCACGTCAGTCAACGCAAAATTAATCTGGTTACGCATGAATATGTGGAGATGCTATTTACCTGCATCGCCGACAATAGTGCACGAAAGCACATTAAAAGTTAACCATCGGTGTTGCCACTAGCAGATAATTCGCGGGCATAGAGGCGGAATCTTGGGCACATTTACATTCCTACCACTCACAACTCTATCATATTACAACTCTACCAAAATCTCTACCAGAAAGTAAAAAAAAAACTCTGCCGGTCTTGAAATGAAACTCTACCGGAATTACAATTAAACTCTACCGGAATACAAAGCTGGACGGTAGCCTTCTATTCCGGTAGAGTTTTATTTCAATTCCGATAGAGTTTTATCTCAATTCCGATAGAGTTTTATCTCAATTCCGATAGAGTTTTATCTCAATTCCGATAGAGTTTCATCTCAATTCCGATATAGTTTTATCTCAATTCCGATAGAGTTTTATCTCAATTCCGATAGAGTTTTATCTCAATTCCGGTAGAGTTTTATTTAAAATCCAGTAGAGTTTTTTTTATTTTCTGGTAGAGTTGTTATCCAGTAGAGTTGTGAGTGGTAGAGCTGTAAATGTGCCGAATCTTGTCGGTGATCATCCACAATACGTTTATGAATTTCTTGTCCAAACTTTTTCGTTCACCGTAATGTACCACGGTCGGTAACGAATCGCTTTCCCTATTTATTACCTATTACGTCACCTCCAATATCTCAGGATATCTGCGAGCTACAGCCTCACACAAATCGGCATTAATTTATCGGATACGTATAATCGAACAAGCCTAGAAATATCTCCGATTCTAACGCGTGTGAAACTAACGCGTGTGAAACTAACGTCAATCAACGCAAGATTGATATGGTTACACATGAATACGTGGGGGCGCTATCGACCAACATCTCCCATAATAGTCCACGAAAGCACATTAAACGTTACCTAATATTGTTGCCACTAGCAAATAATTCGCGAGCACCGAGGCAGAATCTTGTCGGCAATCGTCCACAGATAATCCTGCGTATAAACGCCTCTCCCGAGTCGACCCTGTCGTCTTAACACAATCGCTTGTCATCAATATATTTTTTTCCTTCCGAACAACGCGTCGTTTAAAAAAAGCGTATTCGATCAATGCGATTATTATCGAACGCTTGTCCCGCAATTAGATCTCTGTGGGTCGTCCAGGCGCGTCTCGTGTTCCGTGGAAATCAATAAATAAAGCATATCGGCCTGTCCACTCCGAGAATCGGAGGTGTGCCTCACGTGGCCGGAGCACGTTGCTCGTCGCGAGTTATCTGAAACTCCGCCCGCCAGACCGGCCTTCGATATCATGCTGTGCTCAACATAACTTGCCCCGTTCGTCGACCACGACAGTTTACGGCTAAAGCAATTTTCCCATTCCCACCATGTATACACATTACCGGAGTTACGCAAAGCGTCACGAAACCTGTACGGCGATCGACACCTCTCCGGCCAACGTCGGTGCGCGCCTCGTCGTCGATCCGCCAGACGCAACGACAGACCCTTTGTCTGCGTAGTCAGGTGAATAACGAAGGAGAACGTGTTCTGATTTACTTCATCGCACTTAATTTTTTTTTTTTTTTTTTTTTTAATCATATTTATTCGGTCTATATTACACCCGCGACGCGACGAGTCACACGTCAAACACACGAGGGTTCGGTAATTTTCCACGGGCGAGAGGCACTTATCTAACACAAGTGCGACAATGTATGTAGAGCGTACGAAGTCTTTATGGACAAGTCCACAGATTAAATTTAATGTACAAGTGCGTGTTTATAATTTATTCACGGTACATTAAATCCGGGCTATTGTTTAGTGAGACATGCCGATCGATTGGCACACTTGTGTCTTATAACAACTCTACAGAGTAAAAATAGTTTGTACTTTTTACAACTTATTGTCCACGAACGCCGACAAATTTTTATTTGTTAATTTTCTAGTTTTGGGAACAGAAGTACAAACTAAAATTGTCAATGACACGGGAAATAAGAGGACAAGTTCGTATATGTAGATATGTGAAAAACGAGTTTGTCACTTATTTAACAACATTATTTTTACGAAATTTTGCATTCCGATTTTACGAAATTATTTTTTACTGGGCACAAGAAAACGTCACTACCCACGGAACTTTATTGATTTCGAACTCTACCGAATAACAACTCCACCAGAAAACGTCGCTACCCACAGAACTCTATCGACTTCGAACTCTACCGAATAACAACTTACTCCAAACGGTTAAGAATCGCCGTTCGACGCGACTACGATCACGATAAGATAAGGGATTTGCATAATTTCCATGTGCGATCGGTGGGTTGAGAAACTGCCAATCGTTAGTCATCGACCGGTACACATTATTTGCGAATCTCCCGGTTCAATCTATCCAGCGATACGACACCACGTGCTGGCTGCGAATAACGTATCGACGACCGAGAACCGAAAGTGCGTAAGTCCCATGTTAATACACACGCGTTACTCTTATCCGAATGCATACATGCATCACTCATGATGACAATTGAATAGCTCGCTTCGTTTCTTACGCAAATCAATCGTATACATGCACCTATCTATATCTCGCTCCGACATCGCTCAATGACGAAAATTTGCAATAGAATGCAATCGATGTTGTGTCTTGGAAACGTATATAGTCGGGGGAAATAGAAAAAAAGCTGCATATGTAGAGGCGAACGATAATGATGTCCGTACGAACTGCGCTGAAAAGTTGGCAGAGCGCACGTGTTCGCAATGACAGTAAGTATAGATGGATACAGCTGAAGAGCACGTAGGTGCCTCCAGGCGGGTTGACTCACAACGAGTCTGCCTTTTGTTTCGTTTTCGTATTGATAATAGAATACTGACTCATCAGTGTAATTTACTTTTCAAATATTCAAAGAATCCGGTGGCTCAATCGAAGTGTAACGTTTTATTCGATCACGCGATCTGTCGATAACGTCAAGTCGTTTTAATTAACCGGCATGGTTACCTTGACACGATTTTTTTTGTTGTTGTCAATGGTGAATAGGAGATGGTCGGAAAACGAATGGTTCTGTACAGAAGTTTGCAAGTTTATACTGAGAAAAAGATCGATCGAGTCAACAAAGTGAGCGCTCACGAGTGGCGAAAGAAATTTTTGGTTATTCGAGCAAAATAATCGACGATCTGTTAGTTTGATTAAAGGGGAATTCGTCTCGACACCAAACATTTATTTCGTCACCCATAAGCGCACATTTTATTCACCCAATTGACTTTTTATTCTTCGTGTATAAAAGCGTTAAAACTACATAATTATTTTATTTATCAATCCGAATGATTGTAAACAATCCTTTATTTTATTTTTTTTTTGCTTCCTCATAGATGAAGCTTTGTTATGGTGAAAACAATTTGGAAATTGAAATTGACATATCGTTTTCTCATGATGTTCCTTTATTCGCAAAGGTTCCCGAGTTCAGAAGTCGCGAGTTACACTTTTCTCTGGTATGGATTCCCATGCGGTGGTTGCGTTTAACGACCGATCGATTGATCAATGATATTTTCATCGCTCGTCATTTGTCACAATTCGGATGTGATCGAAGTCGTTTATAAAGCCCGTACAATTTGCGTCTTAGATTCGACACACTCGTGCGATGAAAATTAATCAACGTCTCGAAAGTTTCGGAACATGCGGACCGCTAGTGAAATTGTCAATTGAAAAAAAAAATATATCAACGACTCAAGTAAAATTTGCTTGCGGGCTGCCAAAGAACAAAAATTGTTATTTTAATTCTACTTTCAATGCTTACAATTCCATACGGAATTGAAACGATAACATGTCACCTTGACAGTCATGCCTTCCTTGTTTCAATACCATGTGGAATTGTAAGAATTGAAAGCAGAAAAAAAAATTCTTTGGCAGTCCGCAAGCGAATTTTTTTTTTGTGTTATAATTCGGAGCGTGCTCGGCCTGTTCTCGTCGAACGAAGTGAATGCACCCCGAAGATTCGTCAGTCGTGATGACTCCATTGCTCCCTCTCTTTCTCTCTCGACTGCGGGAAAACTCAGTTATAAAGTTAGCCTATTCGTCACCCTCGCGCAGCCGGTGAAACGACCCCGGTTCGGAGAATCGAGACGACGAAGACGACGCCGGAACATATTCACGGTGAATCACGCTTCGAACTCGACGAAGAGGTGACGCCGATTAGTTTTTCATTTGGGGGGTTTTCCGAGTTTCCTTCTTCTCCGTACCGAGGAACTCTAACAATGAAAAACTGACAATGAAAAACATATAAAATTCTCCCCTTCGCCATTGCGTGTCTCGTTCGCGCTATAACGAACTCTCGCAATATAACAGTTTACATTCGAGAGTTTACAGTGGCTCCGCAACTTGTTTTCGTTATCGATGCTGTAACGAGCTCGAGTTGAAAATACGCGCCATCTGTGTCCGCGCATAAATTTGGCAACGCGAATTCCATCGGTTTTGAATTCGTCACTCGTGCCGGATTGCGGAATCCAATTGCGATCCGATATTCACACGTCGGTGATTTACGAGATCGTAACGTGACACGATCGGCCCTTCGAAATTCCGCGTGATTCACAAAGCATCGCGCATTCGTACGACGCTTTTACCGGCTGCTTTTTTCATTTTCCCAATTTGTTCGTATTTGTTCGTTTTCCAATTAACGTTAGAACATAAATTTCTATACGCGCCGAGATCTAATTTTAATTTTCTTATTGTCATTTCCCTTCCCTAAAAAGTTTGAACCTAAATATTTCCAAATGCAATTTCAAAAAACAACTCTCATCAACGAACCGACTTTAAAGCGGAGCCTCGCGACTTCGAAGATATAGGAACAAAAATTTCGTGTCTCTTACCGTGTCTGTTAGGGAAACGAAAATCGCCAGACCGTGGAACCGCAACCCTAAAGTCAACCTACGTTATCGTCGACGCGGAACGGGGTTTGTGTTTCTTAACCCACTCGATCTATTGTAAACGGCGGAGCCCCGGCGAACGATTGAAACAGCGTGAAAACGTGTACGTTGCGAAGGCGTGTACGGTGAACAGCTTCCGGTATATCACAGCTCTGTTTAGGATGACGTACATGGCTCGGTTGCTCCAGTTACAGAGTATCGATTGGTACGTCTTATCGATTCCAAGAGTGGAAGGAGGCAAGAGCAAGAGCAAGCCAGTCGGGTATGTACTTTCGACTACTCGAACGTAAACCCACGTTACGTCATTGTGCATGGACTGCAGCGGAACTGTCAGTGGCAAGCAAACGTAACTTCACTTAATCAAGAGCGCGTTACGAACGTGTCGATATACCGACAATGCATCGCGCGTTACGTAGAAATAAGTGTCGATCACTTTCTCGAACAACAAAGTTTATGTTCTGTCCAATCAATTTACAAGTGCTTCGCACCGACGACTGATTGGCATTTAAATTGTTATTTTATTCATTTAATTCATTCAATTATCCGATCAGTTTCAATGTCGACAATGACTCGATCGCTTTATAAAAATTCCGAAACACTCGATGTCGTACGTAAAGTGTAGATTTTTTTCAAAGCGCTCGCGAGACCATACTTGAGTCTCAAGTCATGTAATGAAATAATTTTTTTTTTTATTTTATGGAGATTCAATGAAATTTTTCCATTTATCGGTGGAAAGCGGGGCGGATTGGACAAGCATCCTTCACTGGAGATACATTTTTTTTCACGCTCCCGGAACGATTGTCAAAAATTGTCCGTTTTGCTCTCCTCTCGCCGACTCATTAATAATGCGATTCAAACAATAACGACCTCGACTCTATCGGAGCATAATCGAGATAACACAGTAAATAGCATCTGACATTGACCGTTTTAATAATCTACTTTTCCGCGATTATGCATGTATATAGGTTATCATTGTTATCACAGCTTATCCTTATCCGGTTATCTCCAACTAATCGAAACTTTTGATTCATCGATCGACGCGAATAGAACCCGTATGGATCAATTGGCCGATCTTCACACTTTATCTCGGGAGACAATGTCTCCTCAGTAATTCCGTGACGACAGCTCGAGGTATCGCGAGAAACGTGCGCGGTTTTTCCCAATTGATTTTCCCCGACCTCGATCACTTCGGTGTACCAACTGCTTCTGTAGTTTGCTATATGGGCGCTGTCTACACTGTAAAAAAAGTTTTAAATTTATTGTACCGGACTGAAAGTCGTTATGCAAAAACTGGTACATTGAATGCAATGTACATTTGTGATGAAAAATTGGCATATTTATATCTCTACCACTCACAACTGTACCAGAAACAAAATATAATTCTACCGGAGTTGAAATAAAACTCTACCGGAATACAAGGCTGTCATCTAGCCTGTCTTTCGGTAGAGTCATATTCCGGTAGAGTTTTATTTTAATTCCAGTAAAGTTATATTTCAATTCCAGTAGAGTTTTATATCAATTCCGGTAAAGTTTTATTTAAAATCCGGTAGCATTTTATTTTGAAATTCTGGTAGAATTTGTTTAATAAGTAAACAAATTCTGGTAGAATTTATTTACTTTCTGGTAGAGTTGTGAGTGGTAGAAATGTAAATGTGCCGAAAAATTAATATACTTTTTCATTGAAATTAAGGCAAATTATTAAAACTAAAGTACTTTTATAGGAAAATTGAAGTCAATTATTAGATATAAAGTATTTCCAATGTTTTTAATACACTGAACATAAATTTTTCATTATACATGCAATTTAATATACCATTTTTGCATAAAGATTTCCAGTACGCTACATTAAATTTCATACGAATTTTTTTACAGTGTAGCGGAGAAGAGACCTCTACTTTCCGTACCACTACCCTACGATTTCTCGCTTCATTTAATTCTCCATAGTTTTCTCTTTCCCCGAATCGGGGATCTCGAAGATTCTCGTTACTGCACGATCCGTTTGGTCGAACAAATAAATTCGATCTTTCACAGACCGCGAGAGCGATGTTACCGCGAATGTTAGGAAAGTCCCGCATCCGCTCTCCTTCGCCGGTACGTCCGTGGTTCGGATGAACCGAACTATAATTTCCGCGTATCGACTTATTTTCAAAGCTCGCCATCCATACGCCCGAGTCACTTGTTGCACACGTGCTGAATCACACACGCTCACGTTCGCTTCATTCGCGATGTCGATCATCGCCAGGTTTCACGAGCACTTTCACGATCGCGAAAGTCAACGTCGGACAATATCGGGGCGAGACGTAAGATCGTTGAGAGATCGGGACACGGTTAAACTCTCTGCCGGCAACCGGATTATTCGCGGAGAAAGGCAATTTATTATCCTCTCGAGATTCCTCTCTCTCTCTCTCTCTCGCAAAGATTGCCGAAGGAAGCGCTGTTTTATGGAGAAACGGAAATAACACTCGATTCGAGGGCAACTCTTCAATGAATTCAATCCCTTCAATCTCTCTCTTCGACAACGATGTTATTAGTTATCCGAGCAATCACATGTGACGTTGAAATAAATAAAAAAATAATTAATGAAATTTATGAAAATGTATGAGCTTCCTCTGAAAGGGGGGGGGGGTGTTACCAAAAGTTAAGAAAAAAAAATGAACAATTTAAGGAATAAGGTTTGCACATCGTCGATGCCACTTTTCAAAGAAATCACTCAGTGCATACGGAGATAAAACATAATATGCAATTAACCGTGAACGAATAAAATAAAACAACAAGCTCGTTCGCATTTCATTCAGAATTTATTATCGAAGAAATCGCTCGGGAAGAGCAAATATTTCGAGGTATCGAAGTGTGCTCTCGACATCCGTCACACGCGTATACTCGAGTTGCATCAACAATTTTCTCGCAATCTACGCTTTTGAAGAAAGCTTGCGGAGTCCGAGTCAGCTCGCAACCAATCCCATATATTTGATTGGCGTCGTGTGTACAATCGGAGTGCCCCGTCGGCAACGGGTCGCGACTCTCGCATCGCGCATACACACCGATAAAGCGTTAAGAACTACGGCAAATATAACAGCCGGATGACGTAAATGTATGCGATACTCGTTGCTCGGTGAGTACGTGACGAAGACTGCGTACTACGTGCCAGACGACGGCGAACGCCGGGAAAGCGGGGAATCTGTGACGGTGCGCTCCCGTTCCAGCCAGACAAATTGCCGCGATCGAGGCTCGAGAGAGCCTCTCGGTCTCCCTGCCTGCTCACAAGTACCCCGTTAACGGCTTCGCGACACGCGTTTTGGCAAAACAAAAATGACACTCGCAACGCGACATTTTTTTCTTTACAATTGCCGAAACATGTCGATCGATTAGTAGCAGTAAGTGCGCGTTTACCAACGATATAATACTTCTGACTTTTTATCCATAACATTTAAAAAAATTACAATCACGTGTCTCAGCGAATACGGAGTACAATCGGAGAAAGTCCTTCGGCCCTTTCAATTAATCACAGCGACAGAGATGAAAAAAATAATGTTTGCGAAAAACTATGCGATACCTAAAAAAAAGAAATGCCCACAATGTATATATATAGTTAAATTATATCCAGTTAATAATATTGTATAGTTAAATAATACTACGAGCTATCCAAATATTTCTATATTGATTAGAAATATTTTTTTAGCTTGTCCGATGTCGACAATGAGATAATCAAGCTCGATTATTTGAGTTGTATTAAATTGTAAAGCCGTACTGAAAAACAATATAAGAAAAAAATCGTGTTAAGATACGGTTATATTAAGATCGAATTCCGGTAGAAGTCGGAATTATCGCGAGTCGAGCCGGGAGTTCGCGTGCATAGGTCAAGAACGAGTCAACGGCGGTGAACAGTGATCGAGGGAGAGGGAAAGACAGAGAGAGAGATAGAGAGTAGTGACCGAGAGTTTGCCTTATTCAGCATAGCTGACAAGCGACCAGATCTACGCACGCGATTCCGTCGTAGCGCGCGAGCCGGCTCGACTTATAAGGGAGCGCGCGTGCGCGCGTGCGTGCGTCCGTGCTCGTGATCGAATAAGTTATTATTCACACTTTGGTTTCTTTGTACAGACAAATCTCGTTTTCTGCACTTCTCTCTTCCATATATACACATAAATGTATAATGCATCTCGTCGCATAAAGAGTTTGCGATAACGCGATGACGTTTTCGGAAGTCAAACTGCACGGCAAAATAACGAGACAAAAGAGAGGAAAAACAAAATCTCCGCTCCCGTTAGGATTATCATTGCTCTCGTGCGCGTTGACGAGAGATTTAGAAACTGACGGAAGTCCCGGCACGTTTCGATCACGCGAGGCTCGAGTGATGCCTGCTCGAAACGAGAAGATATCTATTAAAACACTCGGCAAGATGCACTCAAAAACAAGTTTGAAAGTGCGCGAGTTTTGTTTATCGTTTACGTAACTCTCCTATCTGTCTACCATTTTCGATAAACAAATTCGTCGTTCACCTCGATGCATCGTAGTGCGGGGCGACACGAAGCGATTCGCGCAATTTCGCGGCGCAGTTCGCAGAAGCGGAATTAGCGGCTCGATAAACACATAAGGTCGTATTTTCCGTGCATAAGCATACGAGATACGCCCTTCTGATTTTGATGACGCAAGAGTGTAAACGACTATTATCTTCTCAGACCGGTCGATGAACCAGTCCGGGCGATAAAAATTCAACTGCAACACGCAGATTCGACGATTTCGATCAATCGGGCGCCAAAAAATCGGAACAAATACAGGGATAACTACTTTATGAAAAAAATGCACACTATGAATAATATTATGAGAGCTTTTGAAAAAAATGTCGGACAAACAAGACATTTGTATTTACGATTTTTTGAGATAATTCAATTAACGTAAAGGCAATTTGCTAATGTTAAATAATTTGGTGTCTATATTCATTTAATCGTCGCAAAGTTATTTTCAGAAATGCACATATTCGTGTGATCTGAGACAAAAATTCGCCCGAATTAGCTACAGCGCGAACGTGATTACTTACGTTATCTATCGCGACGTCGCTTCCAGATTTACCGACGCGAATATACATTTCCCATTCGCCCGTTCGGGGTAATTATGTAGTTTCTGTTGAACGAGCACGAGTTCTCCTGTCGCGAAATATATTTATGATGTAACGATGATTATTTCTGTGATAAAAAATATAACAATGACACTTTTTTTTTTTGTAAATTCCAAAAGAAGCGCGAGATTTCGAGCGATCCATTTGTACTCACTGAGCGAGTCTTGAAGTCTCGGCGCGCGTATCGCGGAGCTGTAGAGTAATGCTTGCAAAATACTGGAGTATATACCGATGAGGGCTTTCATCCTCGCGGATGTTCTTACGATACTTTAAACACGTTTTTACACTTTCCATTCCGCCGACTGCGAACAGCGGCGCGTATTGCGCACTTTGCACTTTTCCATTGATTGTGCAAACGGCCTAATGAAGCAAGAAGCGGTAAGATACGGAGAGCTTGAAAATTTGCATCCACACAAAAAAACCAAAACAAATAAAAATGAACTAGTTATGGGGTCCGAGAACCTCGAAGAAGATCGATCTACCGGAGCGAACAAGTTGCCAACATAAAAACTACACAAAAACTCTTCCGCAATATAGGTGTCCAAGAATATCTGAACCGGAATTGAAATAAAACTACCGGAATTGAAATAAAACTACCGGAATTGAAATAAAAATGTACCGGAATTGAAATAAAAATGTACCGGAATTGAAATAAAATGGTACCGGAATTGAAATAAAATGGTACCGGAATTGAAATAAAAATCTCCCGGAATTGAAATAAAAATCTCCCGGAATTGAAATAAAAATCTACCGGAATTGAAATAAAACTCTGCCAGAATACAAGGCTAAACGGTAGCCTTGTATTCCGGTAGAGTTGTTATGTGGTAGAGTTGGTGACGACTGATTCGCTCCGGTACAGGTTTTGTTTCATACAGTGGTAGAGATTTTGGAAGAGTTCTAATACGGTAGAGTTTTAATATGGTAGTCATGTTTTCTGGTAGAGTTGTGAGTGGTAGAGATGTAAATGTGCCTGTTAATCACCGTAGGTGACCCAATCGCGTGTTCAATAGTTAAAAATCCTCGTCGGAGCACGTGTGTGCTCCGTGTCTGATACACCATGACTGTATGACGGAATCGATTTCGAAGCAGGCCACGGATTCTCCGTTGCGATCCCTCCGATTTTTGTTTACGAATCAACAGACAAAAAAATAACTTTCGCCGTTTTTCGTGACCGAAACGAGCTCATATAGCTTGCAGAGCGCCATAGAAAAATATCAACAAGAAGCACATTCGACAACATGAATTTTACATACTTTTTTTTACGAGCGACGAGTTTCGAATTCAAAATAGTGAGCGCTTCACCTTCGGAATTAAAACCCGCGTTAACGAAGTCATTTAGAAAAACCAAAATAATTTATCGATGTTCCTGACATTCGAAATGGTTATCCAAAAATTTATGAGAATTTTTTGGTCACTCACGTGAATGCCGCTGCTAATTGTACGCGAAATACCTCCATGTATTTTCTGAAATACATGTAAATAATAAAGTTTAAAAAAAACAGCCTTCGAGTCAACTAGAAGCCGTGAAGAGAATCATTCAGAGGTTATATTTTCGTGTTTCATTGAAATTTCTTGATAAAAAAAAAAAAAAAAAAAATCGCAAAACCGTGCTAACGAAGGAGCATCGCGAGTTATCGTCGACGCGAAGGATGCGCGGTCGTCGGAAAGAGTTGCGACTGTAGCGACGCTCGTGAGCAAATTTAATTATTCACTGACAAGGTAGCACGTGATTCTCCCGTGATTCGATAGCATCCAATCGTCTCGTGCTATAGTAATACTCGTACGCTATTGCAGTGTATCCTCTTTGCTCCTCGTCACCGAGCAGCTGGGAGAACGATTTCTATGCCCGTCCGATCGCCGCGTCGCACGATCATCTCGTAGCACTGATAATTATTAATTGATTCTTGACCTTACGATAGGACAAACTGCGCGAGCATTGAATTCGCTGCTCCGCGATCGATCATCGATGCGCGAATAACATCACCATCGACCCTTCTCTGCGCAAGAACCGCGACGATAAGGCACGTGGTGCAAGCTTAGCGGTTTTCATATTTTTTCTTTATTTATATTTTTTTTTATGTCGAAGCAGCGCGGACGATGCGCGTTTCACAATTGGGTTATCCCAGCTCTGGCGCTGCTGCCGCTGCCGTTTCTGACGGCATTGTGTCTCGTGCCTCTCGGTCGTTTCGATGTCCCATTTTATTTCTTCTTTTTACGACTCAGCCCGGTCGGTGAGAAAGTATCGGGAAAAATAAACGATTCCAAACCTCCAGGCACACCCGCATGTCGATCCGCACATACCATGTGTGTGGCTTCGTTGAAAACAACGTGACAACTATATCTGCCACATATCAATTTCGCTATGCGGTAAAATTTCGATCGGTGCATCCGGACAGTCGCGCTCCGTTGGGAAGTTCGACGAGGGAAATCCTCCTATCGTTTCGAAAGTATTATATTGCACACTGGTCTTCTCGTCTGCCTGGCGATTCGGCTTCATCTGTTTCCGCATGACTATGCGGTTAATAGAGTCCGCGGGAATGCACCGCTTTGTCGCCGATAACCGCGCCACGCTTCGGATGACAATTCTTGAGTCATTTCGAGTGAAAAATTTGGAAATGGAAATTACGGGTGGTCGAAGATTTTCTAGAATTGGTTTATTTGAAAAAGAGATTTTATGACGTAAGCGTGTATTGCAGACCAAATAATAGAAAAATATTAATTCTCGATGAATTTATTATGGCGAATTGCTATAATTCTTTACATAAAATTTCAAGCTCAAAGGCTGCATTTTTAATACCTTTTTTCAAAGCTCTTTAAAAAGTTTCACTCCGATGCATTGGATTTTCTTTTATTATCTGCAATTTTCATTTCGTTTCTTTGGAGTCAATCAGCGTAAGAGCTTCGACGGGAATTCACCCCTTCTTCTTTTTCCTCTTTTTTTTTGTCGTACTCAATCTGTGCATTCACGCGTTCTCTTATCATGACCCGGAAAAGCTCGCAAAGTATCCGAGCGATTCCCGATGGGAGTGTACAATAGTAACGAAACTCGGTATATCTGTCGCGATACTAAATTATTTTATAAAGTCGGGGAATCCCGGAAAATTTATTGGCAATATAACTTTTTCCTTGCCGGAACCATCTTCCCCGAACGGCATATCTCATTTTTAGCATAAATTTCGCGATATTACAATTTCGCGTGTGCGCGTCTCGCGCGAATTGTGACTCCGCCTACCGAGAATTTCGTAAACTCCGAAAATATCGATGCTCGCGTTAGGAACGCGAAAATCTTCGAAGATTTCGCGTATGCCGTAATAACAGCGGTAGATCCGAAACGTGGTCGAAGCACTAGTTTGAGAATAGACCAGAGATGAAACAACTAAACATCCCGAATTTGGGTCGCCTCTACACTTTGAGTGCTGCTGTCATCGCGCGTGATCAGAATCTGCACTTTTTTTCGACACTCGAAAGAACCTGTGATAAGTTAAATTTCGACCTGGAACCGACCCCAGGGGAGTCCAATTGCACCCAGAAAAAAATGTATTTGACGGCCACCGTTTGTTTGGTTTAGGGTAAAAGTGGTGAATATGGCCCACCTCGATTAACACGTAAATCAATGATAAATGGACTGATCCATATTCCCCACTTTTACCCTAAGTAAAATATTTATTTGATTAAAATAAATATTTATTTAAATTAAATAAATATTTTACTTAAACCAAATAAACGGTGGCCGTCAAATAAATTATTTTTCTGTGTGTGGGTACATTTACATCTATTCCACTCACAACTCTACCAAAAAAGATACCTCTAACAACTCTACCGTATTAGAACTCTATCAAAATCTCTACCACCGTAAGAAAAAAAAATTCTGCCAAAGCGAATCAGTCGCCTACAACTCTACCACATAACAACTCTACGGGAAAAAAAATAGCAGAAAAAAAATCTACCAAAATCAAAATAAAACTTTACCGGACTCGAAATCAAACTCTACCGGAATACAAAACTGAAATGGTAGAGTTGTTGATGGTAGAGGTGGCAAAGTTGTTGGCAGCTGGTTCGCCCTGGTAGAGTTTTTTTTCGTACAGTGGTAGAGATTTTGATAGCGTTCTAATGCGGTAGAGCTGTAATATGGTAGAGTTGTTTTCTGGAAGAGTTACGAGTGGTAGAGATGTAAATGTGCCGTCTAATTCACTTGGCACGATCGAGCCTCGTTCGCAAACTTGGAAACCAACGTAAATTTCGTTTGCCTCCCTAAATTTGTTTATTTTTAATTCTTAATTAATAATACGGAAAGAAATCACTCCTAAAGTCACATCCGGCTAACCCGAAGACAATGTTGCATTCCTCTTACCGCAGGTTTTCATAATTGATAACACGATAACAAATACTGCGACGCATCGCAGCTGTATTTTGTTAATTTAAAGGAAACGAAATCATTTGTGTACCAACGCAAATTTCGATTGCGTACCAAAATGTGTTTATTTTCTACTTTGAACCAATAATACGAAAAGAACAAAATGTTGCGTCGCAATTCAGAGTAAACACTTCTGAAGTCACATCCGGGTAACCCGAAGACAATCTCGCGTTTTTCTTACCGCAGATTTTCATAATTGATAACATGATAACAGACACAGCGACGCATCGCGGCTTCACCTTGTTAATTTCGAAGAAACGAAATCATTGTTTACCGGGAATCGTAAAGTAAAACGTTACCAAGAAAAACGTCTGCACGAATTGCCAAAGAAAATCCGCAAAGCTCGGAACTAACGAATTCCACGGCTTAGAGCTTATTGGTCGTGGATATTTTCTATCTCTTCATTCCTAAAAATCCTCATGACGCGTCGTTTCCAGAAATCAAGAAGTATTTTTTTGGGGGCTTCTCGTTAATCTCGTTAATCCTCAACAAAAGGATTGAAAAACTGCTGCCAAAATAACATCGGAGCCAATATCTGTTTATCCCTGACCCACGACAATAAGTTCTCATAATTGATAACGCGTTTATAACGCAACTGTTCGAACATTTGCCCAGCTAATTTCAAAGAAACAGAAGTATTTATTTACCCGACTCAATAAAGTATAAAACTATCCAAGCAAAAAAAAGAAAAAGGTTGCACGAATTCCCAACAAAATCCCCAAAAGTCAAAACTAAAGAGTCCTGAGCCAAATAGCTTCCGGTGATTCGGTTCGCTTCCCGCAATTTCTCTGATTTTGGCTTGTCGAAAAAGGCAAAGCACGGAAGTAACGAATTCCACGACTTACAGCTTCTTGGTCGTTTAAAGAATCGTTGCGTTGAACTTATAACGCAATGCTTAAAAAATGCACAATGCTTATAAAATCGTTGCGTTTATAACGCAACGCTTAAAAAATGTACCCAGCTAATTTCAAAGAACCCGAATCATTTATTTACCAGACGCAAGAAGATATAAAACTATCCAAGCAAAAAAAGGGATAGATTACACGAATCGCCAAGAAAATCCACAAAAGTCAGAACCAACGAATTCCACGACTTCGAGCTTCTTGGTCGTGGATGTTTTCTATTTCTTCTTTCCAAAAAAATCCTCATGTCGCGTCGTTTCCAGAAACCGAGAAATATTTTCTTTGGGTCTTCTCGTTAATCTCGTTAATCCTCAACGAAAGGATTGAACAACTGCTGCTAAAACACCTGCTTCTGACCCACGACAATAAGTTCTAATAATTGACAACGCTCATAACACAACGCTTCAGAAATTTACCCAGCTAATTTCAAAGAACCAGATTCATTTATTTACCCGACGCAACAAGGTATAAAACTATCCAAGCAAAAAAAAGAAAAAGATTATCCGAATTGCTAAGAACATCCACAAAACTCAGAACTAAAATCCCGGGCCAAGGCGTTTCCGGTCATTCGTTTCGCTTCCCATAATTTCTTCTATTTCTTCACTCCGAAGTAAAAACCGCGTCGTTGCCTCGTTCGCTGAGGTCGCGAAGCTTTTTCGAGCTTCTCACCTTTCCCACGTATCTCTTCGCGGAAGAGTTTACATAAACGTTCGGCAAAGTGGTCCTAAAGCAAAGTATAATTGAGCATCTTTATATATAATCGTCCCCACTCCGTGAGCGATGAAGAAGACGATACGGTATAGCAAGCGTGCTGCGGAGCGGTTCGAGCCTTCCGTATATCTATACAGGCAAAGCCGGAGTGTGGCGATGTGAGTCGCTCTCCGGTGGGGCAATGCGAGCCTGATAAAAAGCCTCGCGGCACGAGGCCGGCACTTAGATCACGTTGAACAGTCGAACGCTCAAGCCGGACTCGTCTTCAGTACGTCCGCAAACTCGCTGCACACACACACGCGCTTCCGAATCTACCCGAAACTTCGGACCGGCCAAAACTTAATTTTTTTTTTTTTCCCTGAAAGTTTTTGGTGTCGCGAGTTTATTAATTATATGCGTGAATATACTTTCGTGCTATGACCAAAATAACTCGTAACTGCGAAGGACTTTGTTTTCGTGCGGGTACAATTTCTGTTGTTGCGGTTTTTTTGTTTTTTTACTGTGAATTGTAGTAATTTTTTTTTAAGCGGTGTCTTTTAACGTGATTACGTACTGTCCAAGGAATACACGAGTGCGTCGTTCGGCGAAAATCCGTCGCGGCGTAATTTCGTCAATTCAAACGGAAAATTTTTCGTGCGTCAAAGAAACCGGCTCGGGTCTCGTTCGCCGCCGGACGAAGCGTCACAACTTTGATCCGCAGACTCGACCGAGGAGCGTCGCGTCTTCCGGTACCGGAGCGAGTTATCTCAGTGAGAGGAAACCGCAGACGCGCTGAGGATTGCCCGATTTGTTCGAAAATTAGAAGAAAAAAGAGACACTTGTTATCGTGACGCGCATTGTGCTGTTAACTTGACCTAATGGTGCAAACTATATATCTTCGATATCGCAGTGCGCGACTGACGTGCGAATAGGGGAAACGGAAAAAAAATCGGATTATAATCCGAGACGAACGGAAAGGAATACTGCGGGTCGTTGAACAATGGTTCGACAGGAAACCAACGGGGAGGTTCAGACTGGCACGGTCGAGGAGACTTCCAGATATTTTCATTATCTGCGAACCCTCGCCGACATCGCAGCCATGGCCAGTATTATGGCGGTTCAGGTACACACTCTCACCCTAAATTTTAGGAATTACTTTTTTTTTATTCACACTTTCGTTTAGGGACCCTCTGACTTTTGATTTGAGGAATTAATTTTTTGGTACGCCAGATTTGAGAAATTAATTTTTTGGTACGCCAGATTTGAGAAATTAATTTTTTGGTACGCCAGGTTTGAGAAATTAATTTTTTGGTACGCCAGGTTTGAGAAATTAATTTTTTGGTACGCCAGGTTTGAGAAATTAATTTTTGGGTACGCTAGATTTGAGGGATCATTTTTTTTAATTCACACTTTGGTTCAGGTACACTCTAACGCTAAATTTGTCGACCTAATGTTTTTTTTATTCCAAATTGACCATTATCTTCAAAAAGTCAATACCTCGACATTTGTGGTTAAAAAAATCCAATATTTAGTGTTTACGTTTATATTAAAACTTTAAGATTCGAATCAAAACAACTGCAAATGTTGACGAAGAAGAAACACAAGATCCAGCCTTGAATGGGGTTACAGAACCCGCACTTCTCCATGATAATTTATCGTGCATTATGTATATATCTACTTTTATGTATATATATATATATATATACAATGATCGTAAAATTTTGTTTTATCGTGCACGTCCGCGAAGAATCGACGATGTGCCAAGACCTTCGACGAGCTCGTTCTCCCTCGCGTGTTCCACACACTACTGGCTTACATACAGTACTTTACCTCGGTCTAACGCTCGCCTCTACCTTTCGTAACAATTGAATTTGAGATATGCGACCTTGGCTGAATTCTATGCTCGCCACTATTTGGAGCAAAATAAAAGGATGTTTAATTTCTGTGTCAGGCGCGCCCGATTGCTTCCCAGGGACGAGGTCGCGATCGATCGTAAACATACTTCGCGAGCACCGGAAAACACTGTCGGCCTCTCAACATTTGACGAATCATAGACTCGGCTAGATATATATACATTATATACGTGCATCGATTTTGCGCCCTCCTTGCGTCGATCCAACGATGAGAGGAAATAGTTTTGCAAAAAAAAATCCGGTTCGTTGGCGAAAAATTAAGTTGTATATTTAACGAGAAACAAATCGTGGACCTGCGTGGACAAGAAATGTGTTTCAAGTGTACATACGTTACATACACGGAATGAAGATATATTTAAATGTTTTAACCCTTCGCCGGTATTTCAATATTTCAACCCTTTGCGGGCATTTCAATATTTTAACTCTTTGCTGGCATTTCGATATTTCAACCCTTTGATGTACGATGTATCACAGGTGGTACACCTAATTCAATTCAGAGAAAATGCATTAATAACCGACCGATGAATTTGAAACTTCGTACTTGTAAAAAATAAATGTATGCTTCAAAGGGTTAAATATTAACGTAGCACCGATTAATACGGAAATTTATCACTGCACTAATTGTATTTATGCTTGGCAATTATTATTGTCGTTTTTATACGCAGTATCCAAATACTGTTCACTGCACCCAGAAAAATTATTCATTTGACGGCCACCGTTTATTTGGTTTAAGTAAAATATTTATTTGATTTAAATAAATATTTATGGCATTTAAGTAACGATTTACTTAATTTAAATAAATATTTATTCAAATCAAATAAGTATTTTACTTAAACCAAGTAAACGGTGGTCGTCAAATACATTTCTTTTCTGGGTGTGGCATCCATTTCTTTCATTAATTTTTTATTCTCTTTTAAATTTATTTATCGATATACATTGCGAAGTCCTGGATTGTTTTACGATCTCGTCCCCAATAAAAATGTTCGTTGTTATTATTTGTTTATCTCAAAGCGAGCGAATCTCTTTGAGCCGACAAGAGTCGTTCGATTCTTGGCAAAGGTCGATACTCGGTCGAGATTGTAAACCGTCCGTTTCTGTTCGCGTATTGATTTACGACGGAGTCGCGCGCCGTCTGCTTGAGATAATCGCGTCGTAAAGACGAATTAATTGATCACGTTTTCCAAACAGTTCGTCGAATATCATCCTCGCGCCAGTGGCCAGTGAAAAATAATGGGTTTACATACTGGATGTAGAAATGTATGGAACGTTGGGCTTTAAACTATCGATGTAATTACCTAAGCGCGAACAGTGACCTTCAAATGATTAAACAAGTGTCCGATAATCACATTTACCGCCGATAAAACGTGCTTCATCCAGCTCCGAATCTCAATTGATAATTTATACTCTCCTGTGAGAATTTATCGAATTCTATTTACCATCGACACACAACGAACAGTGAACTAAAAACAAAATTATTCCCACGTAGGGCGGAGAGTAAAAAAAAAAGTGCTCCCATTTTTTACGCACAGGACAAATTTACTTTAGAAATTTACAATTTATCTTGTATTCGGCACGCCAGGCAGTTACAGGCAAGCGGGTCGGAAATAACGAGCTTAGGAAAATCACCGAAACTTTCGTCCGCCTAAACGGCCGAACATTTAGCATATTTAGTTGTGTTTACGATATTTGTGCAAAATAAATAAATGTGCGTCGGGACGGGTGAAGTCGGCGCCGGTTATCGACCGCGGTGTACAACCGATATTTCGCGGGTGTATCATCGGGATTATCGAAAGGCAATGGCGAATTTAGGCGTTATCGTGGGAGATAAGATGATCGGGGGGTTCCGGTGTCAAACGTTAACGCTCGTGTTTCGCGATACCGATGGATTCGTCAAAACATAAATACAATATCGGAGGGCGAGTTTGTTCGGTTAAGTCGATCTCGCGTGATTTGATTGCAAATTATTACGTATTTTTCTCACGATTAGATAAAACAACATCGACGACGGTGCACTCAGAAAAATAATTTATTTGACGGCACCGTTTATTTGGTTTAAATAAATATTTATTTGATTTAAATAAATATTTATTTAATTTAAATAAATATTCATTTGATTTAAATAAATATTTATTTGATTTAAATAAATATTTCTTTGATTTAAATAAATATTTATTTAATTTAAATAAATATTCATTTGATTTAAATAAATATTTATTTGATTTAAATAAATATTTATTTAAATCAAGTAAATGTTTAAAAGTAATTTACTTAAACCAAATAAACGGTGGCCGTCAAATAAATTATTTTTCTGGGTGTGACGGCACGCGGCGATCGTGCGTATCGTGCGATCGTACAATCGCGCAGGTTTCTCTCGTCTCGGACGATCACGAATTTTCCATACGGATTCAGCGTTTCGCCAGACGATCAATGATGTAAATGCGATAGGGAACGAAACAGCGACGCAAGAAAGAGGCGCGAGACCGGGAGGGAAATCTCTGAGTTTCGTCGTCGATTGTTCCACAGCGTGTTTGTACACAGACGTGTGCTTACGGTTACGACAAAGTATAACAAGCGGGAGATATCGGATAAGACGTATCAATGACGTTTGATCGCGAACAAAGATACCGTAGCGATTGCGATGTGCGTAGAGAAAGAAAAAAAAATCGAACTTTTTTTTTGATCTTTCCTCAATTCTCAGGTACTTTTTCCCTCATCTTCGTGCTCGTTCGTTGCGCCATCGATTGCGAAACGATTTTGCGTAACGAGCGGGATGCATCGGCGGGAAAAGATTGCTACCGAATGATATTAATGTTACCGTAGTATTGGAATATTTCCTGCAGGGATAACAATAATTATTGCCATGTTTGTGTATAATTACTGTAACGATAAATGTCTTCTTGTACTGGAGACAGACCGAATAATTATTATAATTATATAAATGATAATAATAATAGTATAAAATGACCATAAAAAATTATTATTACTATTAGCGTAATTAATTGTCGGCACCAGAGAGACGGACCGATGGTCACAGAAGGACCTACCTTCTTTGTTCGAACATATCCATTGAATTAACGAAAAAAATTGAGATAACAGGGAAAAACCCGGAGTCTTTGTAATTGACGGCATGTTTATCAATTAAGAGAAGATTAAAACAAAATTCGCGCCCCTGCCTCGGAGTTAATCTTTTACGGAGATGTACGCGATACGTCCGGCAATCCAATATCGTACCGTAAATGCGATTATTGTGTATTTAAATTTATTTTTTTTCATCGATTGGTATTCATTACCATTTTTCCTTTTAACCCTTTGGAATCGGTCTCCTTTTTTATTTCATAATTTCTGTACGAAAAATATTGTAATTTCTTGTTTTCCAAACTTTGCGGGTTCGGTAAATCCCGCAACGAATTCCACGCGCCTGTGGAAACATCAGATGGTCGTCGATTAATCTCCATCCGTTCGCTTGTACAAACGAATTTCTGAATACACCGAAACATATTTTATTATCTGATGCCAATGGGTTCGCGTAGACTACGAGACGTTTTTCCCCTTCTAATTTTTTTTTCTCGGTACTATCTGTCGGAACACATGGTGAACTGCGTCACGAGCAACGGGATCGCACACATTCGCAATGCACACAAGTTATATAAACATTGGAAAGTCCCTTGCCGTAGTTCCATGAACTGTACTAAAATCATGTGATGCTGCGCCGTTCGTGAATGACGAGACGGCCTTCTACGAACTTACTCTCGACGTCGGCGGTCTCATTGACTAAGTGTTAGGCCGAGAAGCTGCATATATGATAGACTTCCTTATTCATCGAATAAATTTTTTTTAAATCTTACAATAAATACTCTGTTTAATCGTTGAAGAAAAGATTGCGGTGATTCAAATTTGCATTAATTTTTGTGACTTTTTATAATGGAAGAAAACAAATATTTGTAACAGATATTTCCCGTTTTCCGGGTCGTTGGACTCAAATTTTGAATATAATACTTCAATCCCCCCCCCATGAACCTCAGTGTTTCTATTTTATGAAGACTCGAATGAAAAAAAATGTACGGATATTTAACATTTACCGGGTAGTTGACCTCAAATTTTGTATTTAATGTTTCAATTTTCCCCCATCAAGCCCGCGTTTCTATTTTATGAAGAAGCGAAAGAAAAAAAAATGTTCTTGTACAAAGACCTGAGCGCGAAGATAACCGTGCCCCGTTCTCCAATCACGTCCTGCTATTCGCAATCATCCCGTGAGAGTAGTCGGCAAATATCGTAAAACGTCTCCTAACCCGAACCCCTCCCGAGAGACGGAAGATTTGCGACGTGTGTCAAAGCAATAGGGAAGCGTTCAACGGCTACGAACTTTTACCTCCGAATGACACAGACATGGACGAAACAGATTACTCGATTATGAACCGAAAGTTTATTGCTCTTTGAATCTATTTTATTTTATTTTTTCACTTATCCGTACTATAAATACAATTTTAGTGCGAGTGCACTAAAAGTTGCAGAATGAATGGAAAAACGAACGATGCACTGAGAAAAAATGACATAGTAAAAGTAACAATATTGAATTTTTACCATAAAAAACATGGACAAAACAGATTACTCGATTGTGAACCGAAAGTTTATTGCTCTTTGAATCTATTTTATTTTATTTTTTCACTTATCCGTACTATAAATACAATTTTAGTGCGAGTGCACTAAAAGTTGCCGAATGAATGGAAAAACGAACGATGCACTGAGAAAAAATGACATAGTAAAAGTAACAATATTGACTTTTTACCATAAAAAATAGTTCCCACGGGGGACGTTTACATTTTATAGTTACGACAGTGAGGAAAAATCATGGTTGCAACTATAATTATAATTTAACCAATTGAATATATACTATTAGAAACTATCTACGTAGACGTCCCTCCTGGGAACTATTGGTACGGTAGAAAATACTATCCTTTTTCTCAGTGTGACCCAGTATGAGAGCAAAAAAAAAACGGCAAATAAAGTACAATTTTATTCACGACGATTATCTTTTTGTGATTGCAGTTCAAGAGGATGCTGAACAAGGAGCTCTCACACTTCTCGGAGTCGTCGAAGTCCGGGAACCAAATATCCGAGTACATATGCAGCACCTTCCTCGGTGAGCAAACATCAAGTCCCGACTCTAACGATTCATCAATTACGAGACTTTCATACGGGCACACTTGCAGCATTTCTACGAACATGCGCCGGTGAAAGTCTCGCGTTGGCCTTATTTTGTCGCTGAGCTACGAGCCGATCGTGATTTTTTTTTAATCGATGCAACGCTACACATTCTCTATTCTATCGGAATTGCTAATTCAGATGTCTCGAAAAAAAAAATGCTGTTGCGATAAAAAATAAAGCTTATGAGAAAGCGATAATGATAATAATAGCCTAAGACGATCAATATCGAATAATCATCGCGCAGGTGTGAGCCGAGATGTAATGTTTATCGACGAGAACATTGCAGATTATTATCATTATTGTTATTATTATTATGTCGATAGATGATCTACGAACAGTTGTTTAACACGTGCGCAATTTTTTTTTTTTTTTTTTCTTCAGATAAGCAGCAAGAACTCGATTTGCCGTCGTTACGCATCGAGGATGCTGTGGCAGCGGTGTCCGGTGCGGACGCGAGGGTCGCCAAGAAGAAGGATCGGGTACAACGAGGCCCGGCAGCTATGTCGCACATAAGCGGTGTAAAACGTCCGCTCACGCACACCAACAGCTTCACAGGCGAGAAGGTACCGATGCACGGGGTCGAAACACTTCACGAAGAACAGCTCGGCAAGGTAAATAAGAACGCACGTAATAATCTCGCTTATCAAAACGATCGTCAGATTTTTAACCACTTCACTTCCTACAATCGGGGCTTCTAAGGAGGCTCGAGCGCTTAAGACTGGACAAATGAGTCATATATTTTTCAAGTCGTTTATAGAAACATTAACGCATCTGTTGATTATAGTGGATGGTTATATGTGTTACAGCAAATGTTCGTAACCTGGAAAAAAATTAATTGCAATGAATTTGCAAAAATATTTACTGGTTTGTGTTAATTTTCGAAAAGGTCCACATCCGTTCGGTTTCAAGAAAGAACGATCCACAATTTTTTGCTTGATTTTGGTGTACGGTTCCTTCTATTCCGTGAAAGGTGCTCTATGATTCACCATCTAGATATTCGATAGGATTTTCTGTTACAAAATGACAGCCTATTGTTTATCGTCGAAATTCCTTTATAAACGAATACACTGTAAAAAAAAATCGTGCGGTATTTAATGTTCCGGACTAGAAGTTTTTATGCAATGACTGGTATATTAAATTTAATGTACAATTGTGATGAAAAATTAATGTTCGGTGTATTAAAAACATGGGAAATACTTTATTTTTAATACTTCACTTTGATTTCTATGAAAAAGTACATTAATTTTTCATCACAATTGTACATCAAATTTAATGTACTAGTTTTTGCACAAAAACTTCCAGTTCGATTAGTTTACAATTTTTTTCTTCGAAAATTAGCACAAATCAATTAATATTTTTGCACATGCATTGCAATTAATTTTTTTAGGTTAAGGATATCTGCAGCAATACAAATAACCATCCACTATAATCATTAGATGCGTGAAATTTTGTATAAACGACTTTAAAAATGTAGCACTCATTTGACTAGTGTAAGGCGCTCCAAAATCGTTGAGTTCCAAATTTTTCCGAACCACCTTTTCATGAATATGAGACAAATTTCATTTCCAAAAAGCCGCGACAATCCCAAGATTTCCAATAAACAATTGGGAATATTTCGCAAAAAAATGTAATCGATCGAATATTTCGTAACAAAATGTAACGAAATATATAGTCCGTGTGGCGCCAATAGTTTCGAGTGGATATTTTTTCGCTAGTGGTTGGCGCCACGCGAGTCGAAAAGATTTTCTCGGATGCCAAAAAACAGGAAAAAAAATCACAAAAATTCTTCGTCGCGTCGAGCTTGAAGGTCGCACAGAAATTTCTATTCTCCGCTCGACGGCGACGCAGCGAGTTATGCTCATTTCCAACGTTCGCGCTGTTGTTGTTTGCCGGACCTATGTCAATTATCGCCGACAGCAGACTGAACGGAAAATGTATATGTTCTGGAAAAAAAAAAAATACTGCGTTCCTGCATCGCGATGTTTTTCTCGCAACTTCCCACACACTGTCGGATTATTCGGTACAACCAGACTTGGTTTTATGCGCATGGGACAGTTAGTCGAACGAGCGATGAGCCTGTTTACGAGACTGGCAATCCTGTAACACATTGCTGGGAACGAAATTTTTTTTACGCCTGGCGCAAACTACAGTTAATCTCGTAAAAGTCAATGGAGAGTCCACGCATTTTTATAAGGTTATTGCAAATGATAATTGTGTGAAATATTTCACAATTTATATCCGAATTTACATTCGAATTCAAAATTTTACCAAAAATGTATTATAAATTTATAATTATTAATCTTTCATTTGTCGAATGACAAATGAAATTCCACGTTCAAATACACATCCATCAACCCTAAAACACCATCATGTAGTTTTCAGGAAATTACTTTGTAAACCTTTTTAAACACATTTTCATTTAATAGTCTCGCAAAAACGACACCGAAAAGAGTACATTTTAAAACCCATTTCGAATTTTTAAAAACATCAAGACGGTAAAAAAGATAACTGTAGAATAAAAAAAAACAATCAAGTGATCCGACCACCCAAAATTAGTCATCTGTTTCGACCGAAAATTTGTGCCGGAGTGAAATTTTTCCAAAGAGAAGATACGTCGTTCGCTAACGAGTTTGCGGTTGAATCACCAGCGTGGGTTTTCGAGCGACCAAAAAGAATCGCGAGAGGATAAAACAAAAAAAAAAAAAATAAGCTGCTAGTCTGACTGGCGACGACGAGTCTCGCTACCTTAAAGGGTGATGCGGAGATCGCTGGACCGTTGTCCGACGCGATGATCGCTTTGTCTCGCTGGCGCGGAGATTATAACGCGGGAACAGAAGCAACGGCATGGAGCTTACACGAGCGGGGCATTAACGGGCGTGAATAATGAACTCGGGCTCTCCGGCTGAAAAAACAGTCATAACCGGAGCAACTGTTCCGCCCGCGACTAGCCAGCAGTTCAATTAGAAACTTAAATGACTGTTTGTTTTTCTGCGCCGTTATTGTTATTGTTATCGTTATTATCAGCCGACACGTGCGGAAGTACCGAGACGAGGTCGGATCTCGACGTATCTCAGACGACTCGAAATTTTCATAAATCGCCGATCGATAATTTTCCGATACCATCGATCGACTATAAAAAAATATTTCCAGCAACCGTGATACAATCTGTTCAGTCTCTTCTAGATAGACCGAGTGTAAAAAAAAAAAGAAAACTCACCGGTAATTGTTCATGTATTTGATCGATGGGCGTTAGTTCAATCCTTGGAACTGGCTCAATAGATCTGGCTTGGATTTGACCTTTCAGTCCGGAGCATCTTTAATTTTTTTGTTAATTTAATTTATTTTACGTATTTCTCCTTTATAATCAGTATTTAAACTATAGTAAATCCTAAATATTTGAGTGCGAGTTATAAAAGTTAAAAACACTTAAGTTCATAATTTGTAAAAGTTAATAACACTCTTTTTGTTTATTATTTTACTTAGTTTTATTTTTATTTTTATTTTTTTATTGTACTTTCTTTCTCCTATTCATATCTTAGAACTGCTATGACTGCCGATTTTTTTTAAGTTTCGAAATACGACCGACTAAGTTTCACAGTCGAAAATACTCACATTCCTCACTGCACAGCACTTTTCTGAAACAAAAATTTTAAAAAATGTCACCCTTTACACTTTTACACGAAAATTGAAAAAAAATACGATGAAGTTATTTTCCAAAATTTTTGTTTTCGGTCGGGTTGATATTTGTAATTTATTATCAAAAATGTTAAGATTTTAATTGTTGTAAAATAAAACATACCTGTCTTATAACGTCGCAAATGGCACGTTTGGCAATAAAGGGCTTTTAATCACTGCGGCGAGAAACCACGATTGATGAAAGTTCATCGATTATTGCAGCTGCTGTCCAACATCGATAAGTGGGGTATCGACATATTCAGGATAGGCGAGCTAAGCAGCAACCGACCGCTGACGTGCGTGGCCTACACGGCCTTCCAGAGTCGCGACCTGCTCAAATCTCTCGCGATTCCGCCGAAGACCTTCGTCACCTTCATGATGACCCTCGAGGATCATTACGTCAAGGACAATCCCTTCCATAACAGCCTTCACGCGGCCGACGTAACACAGTCCACACACACTCTGCTCAATACACCTGCCCTCGAGGTAAGAATTTCGTTAATTATTAAATTAAAAACAAATGTCGTCACACATCTCCACGCCCTCTTGTTCGCCGGTCGATGTGGACCAGAGGACAGATTGAATCGTCGCTGAGAGAAAACATTTTTTTTATGTTAAATCAAAATTTTCCTCAATTTTTTGGTGGATGAAAACAGTAGATCAAATCTCATCGATAAAAACGAGGTCAAAAAATCAGTTTATGTAAATTATGTGTATAATAATGAAATTAATATTTCTTTCGCAGTCCGTCTTCACGCCCCTAGAGATCACAGCTGCTCTTTTCGCGGCTACAATACACGATGTCGACCATCCAGGCCTCACGAATCAGTTCCTCATCAACTCCAGTGAGTACAAAAATCGAGCGCCAGAAAAAAAAACAAATATTAAATCGCTCCAATCATGCGATTTTTTTTAACCAAAATGAAACAGAGGAAGCAATCTCCAAATTAATTTGCACCTTTCTTTTTATATCTATGAAAATCAAGTATCCTCTATGAAGCAAAAAAAAACAAAAAATTCTGTTTAAAAATCAATGCTAATTTAAGTATATTTTTTAATTATTATGTAAAAACGAATGTAAAATTAACGAATGGTTCGCTTGAACAATTTCAGGTTCGGAGCTGGCCCTGATGTACAACGACGAGTCAGTGCTCGAGAACCATCATCTGGCCGTCGCGTTCAAGCTGCTGCAGAACGAGGGTTGCGACATATTCGTAAACATGACGAAGAAGCAGCGCCAGACGCTGAGAAAAATGGTTATAGACATGGTGCTGTCGACGGACATGTCGAAGCACATGTCGCTTCTGGCGGACCTCAAGACCATGGTAGAGACGAAGAAGGTCGCCGGCTCGGGTGTTCTGTTGCTCGACAATTACACCGACAGAATTCAGGTTCTCGAGAATTTGGTCCACTGCGCTGATCTCTCGAATCCCACGAAGCCTCTGCACCTGTACAAGAAGTGGGTCAGCCTGCTGATGGAGGAGTTTTTCCTCCAGGGCGACCGGGAGCGCGAGCAGAACATGGACATAAGTCCGATGTGCGATCGTCACAGCGCCACTATCGAGAAGTCGCAGGTCGGCTTCATCGATTACATCGTTCATCCGCTGTGGGAAACGTGGGCCGATCTCGTGCATCCGGACGCCCAGGACATACTGGACACCCTCGAGGAGAATCGGGACTGGTACCAGTCGGCGATACCACCATCGCCGCCGTCGGACGATCAGCCGAGCAACGAACAACAATCCGACAGGATACACTTTCAGGTGATAAATCTATTTTTTTTTTTATAAAAAATAAATGAAATCAAGTCCCCGAGGCATAAAAAGTAATCATACGGCTCACTACGAATTTAAGGTTCAATGTTCCGTTTTCATTGCGGGAAGTAATTAATGCATTCTGCAATTCGTCTGTAAGGCGTGATCATAGTGAGTTTGAGACTTTCAATAACCGGATCCGAAGCCTGCCCAAAGATAAATAAAAAATTCGGTGCATTTCATTCACAAGTAAATTTTTTAGCTTTTTGTATATCAGCGATTTGACAAATTTTTGGGTTTGGAAAAATCTGTAAAGAAAAACGATAAATCACATCCCCGAAGCATAAAAAATAATCATACAAGTTACTACGAATATAACGTTCAATGTTCCTTTTTTATTGCGGCAAGTAATTAATGCATTCTGCAATTTGTCTGTAAAGCGCGACCATAATGAGTTTGGGAGTTTCTATAACCGTGTCGAGCCGGCTCCAAAAAAAATTATCAGCGCTTTTCATTCACAAGCAAATTCTTTACCTTATTGAAGATCAGAAATTTGACAAATATTTGGGGTTGTAAAAATCTGTAAGAAAAAAAAAAATGTGAATTATGTCTGAGAGATGAATTTTTGGTTGTCACAGGTGACCCTGGAGGAGGGCGACGAGTCCGGCGAGAACGTGGAGGGTAGTGGTCTCAGCGAGACGACATTGTCGGGTGACGATCGCGGTGGTGAAGCCGACGAGAACCCAGCGGATGCTGGGATGTGACGGAGGCTGGCCGGTATTTGCAAAAAGCTTCACGAGAAGGTGCAGCAAACCTGGTGGCGAGTGCGTCAGTGATACGCCGTCCTGCTTTCGGTTTTACTCTGATCGGGGAGGAGGTCTCGCGTTTCGTGAGTGTCGATACGCGAAATATGAAGAAGAAGAAAAAAAGAGGCTCGGTAAATCCCGCTCGGCGCGAGCGTCGGATGGGACTGAGAGGCTGGACGTCGTCCCTGTGGTGGATCGCCGACGACGAGGAGAACGGTGAGTGCGGTGAGCACTGGGCGAACAGCGAGAGAGGAAGACGATTGGGAAAAAAAAATGCACACGGGCCTTCCGAACTTTCGTCGAGCGGCCCAGGCGGTCGTCGAGAAAACAATTCAAAGTCGCGCAAACGAAATTAGCGTGGAAAAACGAAAGATGTCTGAAAGATTAAAGCTAACGAGTGATAAAAGTCTCGAAACGGGAATACCGGTCGGCTGGACCGACCAAGTGCAAACGCGACTCTCGGGTATCTCAAACGTTACGTTGCATCGTCAAGAAAAACAATGAAAAAAATAAATAAAAAAAAAATCGTACCGTCGTTCCAGCGAAGACAGGAGGGGAGAATGTTGGATTGAAGAATGAAAACAAAAACATCGTCTGTTCGAGCTGCGACGAGAACGGGATGGAGGAAGAATCTCACAATGTACCTGTGCACGAGCGCCGAGTGTCGAATGTTGTGCGAAGGGACTTGCAAGCCGAGCGGAGTCTCGAGTTCGCTGGATCGCTCCGAGGGTCGTATGAACGCGAGAAACTCGACGAACTCATCATCAAATCGACAGTGGAGAAACAAAAAAAAAAAAAACTTTTTTTTTTTAAGTATTCGATCGTAGCGACAGGATTATTTAACGACATATCAGAAAAGAGAAGAGGAGCGAGGATAGAAGGGAATGATGAAGAAAAAGAACAAGAATTGATCGATCGATCGTCTGGGCACGATGAAGAGGATCGCGACCGCCACAAGTCATCGACTCTCGATCGTTCCGAAAATCTCTGTACTTCCATTTAAAAAAAAAAAAAAAAAATCTAAAAAAAAAACAAAAAAAAGGAAAAAATATCAATGAAACTAAACCACGCGGGAGCAACTGAAAAACAAAACAGTGAACGAAGAGCACGGTACGTCTTCTAAAACGCGCACACGGCTTCGGTGAAGAGACATGTGAAAAAAAAAGGGAGAAAAAAAAACAAAGAAAAAAAAATAGAAAAATTAATTAAAAAAACAAACGAATGAGAGGATGAGAGATTGAACGACAACGAGAGAATTAAACGCTACATGCAACTTTTCGTTCGCCCTTGGTACACTCTGATTCTTCGACATAGAGTTACTAAACCGCAAAACGATAGACAAGGATACATACACAGCCTTGAACGTAAGATTTTTGTCTCGATCGCTTTAAAAATGAAAACAAAAAATTATCTAGACCTTAGTAGTTCGCGAAAGGAACGAGAATCAGATTAGCCAGCGCACCCGATAACGTGAAGATGATGGTGGAAAAAAAACGAAGCTCAAGGCAGGCCAGCAAGGGTGAGAAAAAAATCACCAGCGTTTATGAGAATATAACGTGATCCAATGTTTGTTGGAATGATTTTTATGATAACGAGATTGCTGAATTGATTTTAATGTAGAACGTTTTAACGTAGAGCTGGCCTCTCTGTGGTTCGTATATTAAAATTGATTCGCGTCCCGCGGAGCTCTTTCTTCTTGCGATATACATGAATAATAATAAATGATAAACAAATAAATAAATTATTATTTATGTATATGATATAAAAAAACAAAGTGAACACTCAAGTATCGTGAAAGGTCGAGTGCGCGTGCGAGAATCTAAAGTATAACTGTTTCTAACCAAAGAGTAATATTAGTTAAAGTAAGTTGGGATTCGTAAAGGTGAATCAAATAAGCCAACAGCGATAAGTTTCCTCTCGTCTCAACCATTGTCGATCATCGTCCTGTCGTATTATCCCCGTCGTCCATTAAAAGACACCTCGCCTCGTCACCGATACATCCTACTCCGAACTACACTGTCGTCATAACTCCTCGCGTCAAATCGGCTTTTAGCTATCGTAGGAGCTAGGCATGTCCCACTTTTAGACTTGTGAATCGATGTGCAAAAAAAAAAAAGAAAATAACAGAAAAAAAATCAATCGTTACTCGCTTGAATGTATCACACTGTGAGCCGCTCACTTTGTCGGAAAACCGATCGAGATTGGAAAGTAAAGAAAGCGAACAAAATGATGTAAAGAAAGCGAGCAAAATGATGGAAAGAAAAATAACGAACTCCACGAACGATCCATGTGCACGCGATGGCTTTGAAAAAAATTACATTTCAAATTATAGTTCATAGTCATTGGGACATCGAGCAAAATATTTGTCAAAGTTGTAACGTACGAAATTTACATTTCCTTTTTCACGCGTTAATTCGAAAATCTCGAAATCACATTAATCTCGAAAGTGTAAGCTATTTTTTCTGTTTTTTCACTCAATATTTTCTGGAGAAAAAAATCTTGTTGAAACGATTGTTATTGATTGCGAAATTGGTAATTGACGAAAAAGAATCAAATTCGAATCGTTAACGACTCGAGGCGTTCCGGGGCGACGAAATTCTTCGTTTCGGCCCGATCGTCGAGCAAAAAAAAAAAAAAAAACGAAACGAGAAATAAGGCTTTCAATCGCATGTAGTCGATATTTTTTTTGGAGCGCCTTCGTACGTCAATGGGAGAGATTTGAAAGTTTCCTGCGTAATATTGGTTGTGTCCTCGATCTGTTATGGACGAACGTAGAGTAAGACAGCGAGAAGATAGTACTGCGACTCGGAAATAGAGACAAATCGCGTCTATCGATAATTAATAGAATACTGTAAAGAAAAGTGAGAGATAAATGGAACTGATCGAGCGAGAGAAAAAAGAAGTAGAAAAGTTGCGAGAGATCGAATTCTGTCTGTCTAAAAGGAGCAAAGGCTCGACTCCGATGTACCTAATAAGTCTAACGTAATCGTACTAGTTCGAGCAACACATGCGAGAAGAAGCAACAAAAAAAAAAAGAAAAAAAAGCATGGGAAAACTCTCGAAAAAAAACCTCTGTATCTGTGTCGTAGGCGTTGAATCCTAAATAATATGCGAGTGCCTGAGCGAGAGTGCGAGCGCCCTGCGTGCGTGCGTCTGTATGTTTGCGTCTGTATGTCTGCTGCGAGTGAACATGCGTTTGGTGCTGGTCATCAATTCTAGGCGATTTAAGGTTATACTGTTACGAATAGTCGTTAAGATTGAGCTAACTTAACAAACCTCTAGCGCGTGAGTGTGATGTTGACACAACAAAACAAACATTACATTGAAGTGAATCATTATTAAAAAAACGAAAATTAAAAAAGAAGTAAAATGGAAACTTGTATAGTAGTGCTCCCTCGCGAATTCACGATCGGTTAAAGTCCACGAGTATCACACCGGCGTCGCGTTTGTACAAAAAGAATTTTAAAAGAAGC
This sequence comes from Ichneumon xanthorius, assembly GCA_917499995.1. Lineage (NCBI taxonomy): Eukaryota > Metazoa > Arthropoda > Insecta > Hymenoptera > Ichneumonidae > Ichneumon > Ichneumon xanthorius. Next base: position 7,575,727 of record OU824205.1, on the reverse strand, counting down.
AAAACAACATCGATAATATCGAGTGACGTACCTCCGCCTACAGACTCTCGAGTGGTCTCGAAAAAAAAATGTGGTAATTGATAATAAATTGAAACAAAAAAAAAAGAAAATTAAGTTCGATTAATTGGTTGGACGAATCATCGCGACTGATCAAATGGGTGTCCAGGGTAATACAAGCACGCATTCCCTTCGATCGGCCGTTCGTCAAATTATACGAGATATAATAATAGTGGAGAAGATAATAAGGGAGAGGGAAGGACGTTTAAAGAAAATACGAATGAGCGAGGCGGAGGAGAAACATGAGAGTAGTTCGAGGAGAGAGAGAGTACTGATAATCTGGCGATTAGTTATTATTTTACCTTCGAGTTTCTCGCGATTCGGAGGACTAACTCTGACGACAAACGTTTTACAATGAAGAAGAAAACAAAAAGAAAAAAAAACGATTGCAATGATTTAACGAGAATGTGTAATAATACTAAAGAAACAAAGAAACAAAACAAATAAATAAATACAACGTGTTTGATTGCTGGACAGTTAAATGAACATGTATTAATATCGTGTAACCCTCGTACGAGATGTATGTGTATTAAAAACATATTTATTGTCGGAATCCTGATGAATCACAATTTATTTGTCTTACCTTTCGTCCTCGCCCAAGAAACTCGCGTAGATAATTAGTTAAATAATTAAATGAAAGGAGAGAAGGAGATATATACATTACCACGACCATTGAAGTGACAAAGGGTAAGTTTCATTATTAGATGCATAAGAGCTCCCGGCCGCTTGTAGTATCTGTGAATCATTCGAAAGCTCTTTGAGTTTTCGAAAAACGTTCAGTTTTCTGACATTTCGTTCGATGTCATTGTGCCGGGTAACAGTGGTAGAGAAACTGGACGGCACGACATTCGACCGAAGTCCTAACCCGACTGCCTACTCGACCTCCGCGAGCCTGGCTTTTAAGTGAATCCCCGACCAACCGCCGAGCCAATCACGTGAGACTTCGACGACCGCCGCGCCAATAGCGTGCGAGATCTGTGAAGCTGCGCTCAGCCCAAGTTTTCTTTAATCGTCTTCGCACGGTACAATTAATTACTAATGAAATTATAATTAGTTAAGTAAACTATACAAGAATATTTACAGCCTAACATCGTTAACAGTATAACCAGCTGACAACGCATAAAGCAGACGACAGCTCTTTCAGCCATGTATAAAAAATAAACGGTTTACCAGCCTTCCAGCCGGTAGCAGCTTGCAGCTAATGTAAAAAAACATTCAAACCAGCAATGTAATTTCGCATCGATATGCGTGCGTGCATTCCCACTCTTCCTACGTGATTTCAATACAGTTCGAACTTCGAGCGCGTCCCTCTCCGGCTTCCGTGCCGATAAGCGTCCGCGCCGACGAACCCAGTCGCGATGTACGACCCGACCGGGAACAGGTTTTACAGATATTACGAGTGATCTTTAGCGATGACAATCGCCTCAAGGATCATATCCGTTATAATGAGCACATGGAAGCTGATACAGCGTCGTTGCTACGACCTTCTCTCTCACAAGTCATCGTTACTCGTGATTCTAATAGCGTTCACTTGCATCTTCGTCGGCATCATACATTTCGGCGAGGTTAGACGAGAAGAGTGCTGACAAAAACATTTGCGATAAGGTAACAGTACCAATGCTCGAACACGTCCCAGTCGTCGAACACTCCTATGCAGATTTTATTTATTCAGAACTTAAGTATTGAAAATCCAATTTGACACTCGTGATCGAATCTACAAACAATATTCGATGTACAGAAAAAACGTATTGCAAGGTTTAAGCCTAAATTATTTTCTATTGTTGCATGTTTGTTGAAATACAGACGATATAGCGTCCGGAAAATGGTACAAGCGTTACATACGCGACCCAATAATCGGACAGTTCCAAAAAGTTAAGGTTAGACAGCTTTCTACGAGGCTTATTTTCAGTATTATTTCCTGTAAATATAATTTTTTCATTGAATCAATCAACAAATGGCAAAGAATTTTTTTTAGTTAATATGAACTACTCGATTTCCTACGTCAGAATTTTCGAAATCTATTATTGTTCGAAATATTGGGACATGTAGCGTCCGAATATCGGGACGAGCCGAAAAACCGCGGCCGGAAACTGGTACATTCGGACTCTCTTGTTATTTTATTCCGTATATTTAAAAAAAATCATCTTTTTGTCATTAATCAATCTGTCTTGGAAACTAGAAACTGTCGGCTTGACATTGATTTCTGTTATTTTCACAAAAGACTTGTTCTCGATAAATTAATAACTGCTTAAATCTGGGGGTGCTCTTGAATATCCGAGCGTTGGTATCTTTACCTTAAATTATCCTCACCGGCGTGTCGGCATTCTCGTGAGTTTACGTTTCCTTGTCCGCAGGTCTGGCTGGCGTGGAGCAAAGAAAAATACGAAGCAGTATTTCACTCGTTCAACGATAATATCTTGGGAACGTCATTCCAGAGGAAGCTCTGTCAGCACGTACCGATAGACGTTGTCTACACCTGGGTCAACGGTACTGATCCGACGTTTATAGAGAGTCTGCAGAAATATATTTCGATAGCCGATGTGAACGCGGCTGTTTCAAGATTCAACGACAAGGACGAATTGAGATATTCGTTGCGCTCCTTGGAGATGTACGCACCTTGGGTCAGGCACGTGTACGTCGTAACCAACGGACAGATACCGAGCTGGCTCGACATGGACAATCCTAGAATGAGCCTCGTCACGCACGACGATATTTTTCCTGACAAGGTCGACCTGCCCAGCTTCTCCAGTCCTGCTATTGAAAGTCATATTCACAGGTATACATAATGGTGGTTATTTTGATAAGCCTGAAACTTTAAGATGCTTGGACTTTAATCTTTGTATCCCCTGGAAAATTGTAACATAAAAACCACTCTAGTCCCGCTATTGAAAGTCATATTAACAAGTATATGGAATTAATTGTGATTATTTTTTGTCTAAAACTTTAAGACACTGGGTCTTTAATTGTTGTATGGCTGGAATTTTTTAAATATAATTTCACTATTGTTTCAAATATTATAGACACAATCGTTTTGACATGATACTCAATCGATAGTTGTGTAAGTTGGTATACACATTTTTTTTTAATTTCGGTACGCTTCACTGATGACAGTTTAAAGAATCGATTCCACAACAGCTGTTAACTAAACTGATCTCTTTTGTAAATCAACTGTTTACATTTTTTTAATGTTAAAGACAATGCTTCATTTCGGAATGGAGATTTTTTAAATCTCTATTCTGTCTTCGTCGTTTGCATAATATAATAATAATACTATATTTATTGAATGCATAGATGCAAAAAAATACAAAAACAGGGTACAAATTAACATTTGAAATAATTAATTGTTTGATTGTTGATTGATGATGTTTGATCGATAAGAATTTTTATAATCATTATATTCGTTCGATAAAATGATATTGTCATGAATTAATGAGTATATAATAACGGTTTGATCAATTTACAGGATTCCGGGTCTCTCGGACAAATTTTTATACTTCAACGACGACGTTTTTCTCGGCAGAGAAGTGTGGCCAGAAGATTTCATAACTCAAGCCGGTGGTCAGAAGGTTTATCTGGCCTGGTGGGTGCCGGACTGCTCGGACGTGTGTCCTTGGGCTTGGGTCGGCGACGGAGCTTGCGATCCCGTCTGCAACACGACAATCTGCGAATTCGATGGTAAAAATCCAAAAATCGAGCATAAAAATGTTAAGTTTATCAGCATTTTTTAAAGCCCATCTTCACTCTCAGGCGGGGACTGTGATATAACACACATACCTACCGACAGTGAAGGTTTGGAAGACGAGGCTGATTATCCGTACAAACTTTTGCAAACCGATTCATTCAGAAATCGCGAAGCCGCGAGACTGTTGGACATATTGAAGAACAAGAACACTCTATCGACTGCACATGTCACCACGTCGCTGGGAATATTGCGAACGCTCAAATCGTTCAACGAAAAATCGAATATATCTCGTAATTATACCGGGGAAAAGTTTCCGGAAATGAATCGAACGATAGACGAGATACGAAGCATCAGCAACGAGAGCTCGTTTGAGCGAGACACGATGTCGAATATCGTTGAAACGGAACGGCAAGGGCGATTGAAGCGTTTTCGAAACGACGATATAATAAATCTTGTACGTGTAAACAACGCAAAGCCGCGCAAAGTCAAGCCGGTCAATCAGTTCAAACACAAATCGAGACACTTGGACACGTACGCTGAATCGTTGCTGTACGTGAACAGGATATACAACACGGCGTATGGCTTCGAGAGGCGGCGAGTTCCGGCTCACATGCCGCATCTCCTCGACAAGTGGATCGTCGCGGAGATGCAAGAAAAATTTGAAACGGAATTCAAGAAAACCTCGGCTCATCGAGTTAGGGATTCTGAGGATATGCAATTTGCATTTTCATACTTTTACTACCTCGTGAGCGAGAGACGCAGAGCGACCGTTGGCGAAATATTCGACAAATTCGATACCGACAAATCGGGGTAAGAAAATCAGACTAAAAGTCTTACTTCGAGCTTGCTGTATCGAAAATGACATTTCTTAATTTTGCATTAATTTGACTCATTAAAGCACCTGGTCCGATGGAGAAATCAGAACTCTGCTAACGAGAATGTACGCTCTCCCGCTTGACTACAGTTTCGTTGTTGAGTTTGAAAGGGCTATCACCAATTGCTCCAATAAAATAGAACTCGTCGAATTGCCGAACGCGCCGTCAGGCGAACGATATCTCGACTCGACTCTCGTAAGACTTTCCAATCATCACAATTTAACGTTAGTTTTATGTTATTTACAAATCTGTTTTTTTTATCAATCTTTCAGCCAGTCGTTTCGAAAGAACTCATACTTAAGTGCCAAGCAATAGTCAGGAGACTGCTCGCGAAATTCGGCGACCGACGACGATATCGTCACGAGATCGTCAAAGCCGGCAGAAACGAGATATTCGAGATGCTGACTAGCAACGTTTCGTCGACTGTCCAGTTGCTGGATGAAATTCGACGAGAGCCAAAGTGAGTGGATATAAATTCGAGTATCGAAACAAAAGAAAAACAACGGTTATTATAGAGTGCATTTTTTATTCGTTTCAGAAAGTTCATATGTCTGAATGACGACATGGATCCGTCTCGTCGTTCGGAGAACGAAGTAATTCGTGCATTGCTCAACGATTTCTATCGCTCGCTTTATCCGTTGCGAAGCAATTTCGAGCTTCCGGTACAGTACAGAAATCGTTTTGCTCATCGACGGGAGCTTTTCGAGTGGAGAGCGAGTCGTGCCAGAGCGAGGAACCTGTTGATCCTCCTCGTAGCTGTCCTACTGTTCGTCACGGTATTTCATCTTTTTCACAATCAAATGCGACGCCTGTTGCGCGTACGTTCGTTGCCAACCTTACTAGTATAACAAATTTCATTCCCGACATTAACATTCGCTCGCCGACTCCAAAGAATCTCGTGTGATAACGTTCCGGGATCATTGTTATTCGTGATCGTAACGTTTATTTTATTAAGCTGTAGTCCTTCCCCGAAACACTCAGTTCGAATCTCAAAAAAAAAAAAAAAAAAAAAATCAAATTCGCATCTAGTCAACGGGTCCTATTCATTAACCAATACCCCGATGACATTTACGTACTGACAAGAAAGGCATATCTATTTTTTCGAATATAGTTATTTTAAATAACGAGTTCAATATACTTGTATATCAATTTTTATAAGGTTGTGTGCAATTTTTGCAATAGCTAGTCATTCACGCTGCCGCAGGTCGTGTCGCAATTCGTTCGAAGTCACTCGGCCATTCTTTCCTTTTGGCAGAATCCAACTACTGAAATCTAACAATCGTCACAAAAAAAACAAAAAAATCGATCTGACGAAAATGCTATTCAGTCTAATCAGTAAAGTATTACAACTGAATAATTAACGTCTCCCGATTATTTAATTAAAATTTATCTCGTAAGTACGACGAGCGCGCTTCCAACGAATTGAGATACGAACGGAGTGTGCGGGAGCCCTGTACATATCCACGGATAGAACTGTCAGGGGAACGTTCTTTTTAAATCGAACTAAGAAGTATATGTATATTATACATTGCTGTTGAAATATATATAGATGATATACATATATATTTATGAAGTAAAAACTCTATAATAAACTATATGTGGGTACGCAGCTAGTCAACGGTACATATAGATGGATATAGATGGATTCATCGCCAATGAAGATTGACACGGCTGATCGTCGAGATACGTGCGATTTTATAATTCCGGCGTGTCCACACGATCCAAAGACGGACACTGCAAATGACGAAGATTTCTCGGACCGACCATGCCTTCTTGGAGCTTCGCACACTCGGCCATCCAAATTGCCACGGCTGCGACTTCTTCCGGCATCAAACGTGGCCCTATACCTGCTCGAAAAAAAAAATGTAATTAGATGTTGCTCTTTAACATCGACGGTATAGCGATCGAATAATCAACGAACCCGGAACGTTTGGATAATAACTCATCAGATTTCGATCCTCGACGTCAATTTTTTTTCTCGCGTTATCCGAGTTCCTTCTTTCATCGATTTTGCCTGATTCATTATTGTTGTTGGTCAATGTATTATCGTTGGAGCTTTGCTCATTGTCGGTTTCGCGTTTGTCAGAGTCCTCCCTTCCGGATTTCGAGGAGGTTTCGTGGCTGAGAAATTCTTTGGACGATCTTCTACGTGCTTTCGAGAGATCGATACTGCTGCTTTGTTCACCTACGGACTTACGGGAACTTGTTTTGGATAATTGTTGATCCGCGTCACTGGATGTACTACCGTTTCTTATGGAACCTTTTGGAGTAACTTCCGGTGTATCTGTGGGGTAAGCCCGATTTCAAGCAAACACATCAAGGCTGAGAGTCCGCCAGTAAACCGAAGTTTCTTTGTACCCGTCTTTTTCTCAGAGTATCATTCTGAGTTTTGGGAACGCTACATTTTGGTGTATTCCAAAAGTAATCGAGTTTTGCATAACTTTTCAAAATTTCAATATACAACATGGAACATAGATTAACAAGGCCTTCGCGAACTCAATTGAAACGAATTTTTGAAAACCGATGTTTATTTTTTGGCTAACTCGGTCCCCTTAAAAGCAAGCATACTGCTTGAAATTTTTCGTTTTTTTCCGACAATAACGTTCTCGTGCCGGAAAATCCAATAAAACGAATAATCGTTGTTCAAAGTGCAGCTGCAATACGAAATTCTCAAGGAATACGAGGCAAAATGGAACTCTTCTTTAAACCGTTGCAAAAAAAAATTGTCAGAATTCCAATTAGAGGAAACAAACGTCGGTACTTTATCGATAATTTTCAACTATGTCGGTGAAACACTTTATGTTTATAATGCAGAGAAACTCACGTTTAGTATCGAAGTGCGGTTCGTCGTTCGTCGACGATTCCAAGTCTACATTAACATCCGCCTCGGTGTCTTGGCTGGCAAGTGAAATTTCTTCGTTCGGTGCCGTCCCGTTGGAATCTCTGACGGAACTCCGAACTTCCGGTCGAGAACGACCGTCGGCTTTATCGAATATTAAAAATTCCGACGGATCCTCCTCAAACGATTCTCGTTTGCCGCCGTCGCAGCGAAGTCCCGCCAGATATCTTGAATTTCAATTTTCAACGAGTAATTTGTCATTTAAAAAATTACGTCTTTCTTAGTTTCTTGTCTAGAGAGAAACAAAAAAAATTACCCATAAATTTCCATGAATAAAGTGATAGGTATCATAGCCGAACCACCGTCGGGCTCGAGGGTAAATAGCTCGCAGATCATGAGCATCGTCTCGAAGAGACTCGAGCCTAGGAGACCCACTGCTACTGCCAGGAATTTTTTAACCTGACACTTTCGGCGAAATCTGCCGATTATCATTATGAGATTTATGTCCCTGCGATCCAAGCACAGATCGTCCCATATTCTCAGAAATGCTTCGATCGAAAGTATCTTGTTGTAATCTGTACAGCAGCCAAAATATATTTTACAATTTTAATTATAACTTTTTCACTTGAGTCAGGTGGATGTCCCAATTTATGATCGACAATAATTTCGGTTAAATGCAAAAAAAAAAAAAAAAAATGTAAATAAATATGTCTATGTAGCTATAACTGGGACATGCACCTTGCTAAGTTATATTCCGTTAATCGGCATTTGAGTCACTAGCCTCCGAGTTGTCGAAGTAGAACCTTCAAAAAGCCCAAGGTCAAACCGGAAATAGTTTGTGGAAGTGGATGTTCTAGTCTTATCTTGGTAGGTGGTTCCTCGCCCTCGGCCAGAGCGCGAAAGTACGCACTGGACCATTTAAGTAAATCGTAGGGTTGAGTTCTTATCGCGGCTTTGCAGAATTGTTTCAGAATAATTGGCAACCGTTGCGGCACGTTAATTTGACGATTGTTGAAAGCACTCTCGACCATAGGCATCGCGGTGCGCGCTGACCGAACAAAAAAAACTGGAAGCTTCAATAATTTTCGATCACGCCCGAAACTTGAAGACTTCACTTGTTATCGAAGCACCAACGGAACGTGCCGCACAGTAAGAAAATGGGAATGAAATGAATTAAATACTCGGGGAAGCATGCAAATCCAATCTGTGTTGACTTTCGAAGCGGACCCCGGTTCCCATGACAACGACAGGTGGATTCGTAACAATCATACATGTAAGTATAGGTATGTATATTAGGCAATCGAACTACATGGAAACATACAGGAAAGTAGGTACATGTATTTATAAATCAAGAAATTCGTGGTGATGTCGCCGGTTTAGACTTGCGTGACGATAAAAATAATTGATTGCAGAGTACGGCTATGTGAGTGCAGTTATTAACTGAGACCCGGCTGTACACGAAGGCATTGAGGTTGGGGAACTCGGTGTCGCAAGTGATGCGGTCTTTCGATCGGACATTAGGGTGAGGATTCGCTAGAAGTGTTAAATTCGTCGATTTTTGTAGTTACCTATCTAGCTTCCATTTTTTTAATCCTAATTGATGAACGAAAGTTGCGATTAGAAAACAAAGCAAGGGATTGTCGTACTAGATTGAAGGTTAGTTTCGGATTTAGCTGTGAATTTAAACATAGGCGTATTTTTGAAGTCTTCGTAGCATGCTGACCGGAAGTCCCGATCACAATCGAAAGATCGTGAAAATCGTCACTTTGGCTGCCTTATTCTCGAGAATATTCCGTGCCGGTATATCAGCGTGGGTTTTCTATATATCCCCACGCTTCCAGAGAGTTTCTTGGCAGAGCCACGAGTCTCTAGGTCTCTACTTTGTTAGCTGCGAGTCAGACGGCTCGTGCGATTGGCCCTGAACGGTGGGTTCTAGAAGCTTCGAGATACAGGCAACTTCACTTGCTGTTACTGCTCTACCCACTTAACCGCAGATCGGTACACTGGGGTAACTCGTTACCGCATTTTTTCAATCTTGTACCATAAGCTACTTGCATGCATTGAAATAATTCGTTTTTGGAGCACAAACATCTGCTCTATTTGTTTTTTTTTTATTTTTATTTTTTTTGTAGAATGGCATGTCCTCTTTACAACAGCAATGGCATTTTTCGTTTCTACCGATATGGAAAAGTATTGTGAATTTTCATTCAAATTCTTGATTTTTTACATTTTTCAGCAGTTTTTATAGCTTCGAAAACTTTTACTTCGTGGTTCGAATCCCTCGGGAACGAGAAACAGATTCTCGTGGTCTCTCTACATGTGCAAAACGGCTCAAAACACTCACCTTTGGTGCTTCGAAGCACGCACACGGCCTCGGGAAAGCCAGACCCGTAATTACAGTACACGACCGCGTTTCTCCGTTCCTCGGGAGTCAATCCAATTAGGCACGACCGCGTATTTCCGATACCCCACTACCTGCCCAAGTACCTGCCCACCGTCCCTTTCCATACGCAAAAATTGTCGGAATTACAGCAGTGACGATTTCATTCGCAGGTAGCAAAAGGGAAGGAGTCGTTAGTTTCCCCACCAAGCAGGTAACGGACCTTGAGAAGGGGCCGAATTGGACTTACGCGGTCGTCATTTTCGGAAATACGCAGTCGTTCGGAATTATGCGGTTGGGAAAAACGCGGTCGTGTACGTTCAATTATGTATCAATCCCAGTGTTACTTCTGGACGAGGAAATAGTGAGTTCGCTCGGTGACGATCATAAATAAGTAGCCTCTCTTTCGGGTGAAGGCGTTAGCCCTTTACCCAGGGACGGGTAAATAAAAAGACCTCGTCGTACTGCTGCGGATTTAGAAAGGATGTCGACGCTCGGAGGTAGTGAGCCTCTGAGATATTTTCAGAACGCCCAAAGGTGTATGCAAATAAATGTTTTTAAACGATGTCTTTTAATTATAATACTCACAATGTATTATTTTTTAAAACGATGACTGAAGTACAATTGTTTGCGTGCAGTCAAGACAATGTTTTCTTTCGTGTATTTGTAGAGTACTCCGACTATTGTCAGAGAGCTCCGACAATAGTCGACTATAATAATAGTCGAGGCGAATACTGGCCTCCTTAACTCATTCAACGTTGATTTTACACTGATTAACAGAAACATTGACAATCTAGTCCATCTAGACAATCTGGTTAGTCTAGATCATTCGGATATTGCCTCATGCAATCGTTGTAAGCGCTCGCGGATGTCCAAGAACATGTCCCGGACTGGAACCTACAGATACCGAAACGTGTTTGACAGTCTTGCGGTCCGGGTGAACTTTCACCGTGGCACGTTTTGCCATCGCTTTTCTCCAACCACGATGGGAACGATATCTGTCAATCGCGAACAAAGACATTTTAAATTAAAGCCGGCGAGAGGTTGAGTTGTCTCAACGAAGGATGCGAGAGATAGAGTAATTAGAGCGGCACGTGGAACGTAGGTAAGAGCGATATATGTGCAAACAAAGGGAAACATCGTCGTTTGATGTCGAATTGACTCGAAGATGAATAGACATTTTATCGTTTTAATACTGGCGTGAGATGACAAATTGAAAAATTATATTACTTATTTCGTTTTTCATAAGCATAAAAACGTTTGAAGCTTTTTTTTAAAAGTCATTTGACGATATTTTGCGAAATATGTCGGAAATTTAACGAAACATTTATAATATTTATCCTAAATATAATTCAGAAGAATTTTTATAATTGTTTCGTACCAAGAGTACGGAAATTTATGTAACATTAAGATTTTTCTTTCCTGGGGTTGAAATTTAAAGGGCCGTCATATTTAGAAATTAAAGAAAATATATATCCTTGACAATAATGCCACTCACTCGACAAACGCATCCGTATTGATAAAGCTGTTCAAATCCTTCGCGCTGACGAGGTGTAACGTTCGACCATAGCATCGCGAGGTTGCAGCTCAATACTTTTGGATGGCCAGCGATTATGTACCCGCCGATTACCCACGTCTGGCCGGGTGTTAAACCCTTCACACCGCACATGCTTTCATGCGACGGTGTCCGGATCCACAGGGGTGTTTGTTCCATCGCTGCCTGGGCCGACGGCTTTACCTGTGAAAATCATACGGCCATATAGATTAAGATGGTCCTTAAATTAAATTTTTTTGAATTTTCTGGGCTCCACCCCGTATTATCCTGAGGTACAAAATAAAAATGCGATGTGCGAAGGGTCCCCGAAATTAATGCATTTTTAGAGGTCGATAGCGGCTATTTAAAAAATAAACAACTTCGAAACATCTAAATTTAAAGTAAAAATGAAAAATTCGAAATTTCCTTAGAGCCATCCCGCCCTTCTAAAGTATAAGGTATAATAAAAAAACTGCGAAATTCCCATGAACGAAGTATTTTTAGAGGTCGCCATCGAGAGTTAAAAAACGAAGCTTTCGACAATTATAGCCAATAGTTATAAAATGTTGTAAAAGGTGAAAATCCGCGGCGGTACAATAGCCGAATGTTTTATTTGAAAAGATATGTTCGTTGCAACAAAAGTTAAATAAAAAAACCGAATGTTTGCCGTTTCTGGTAAAGGGAGTCGAAAATTCTCATAAATTCTCGTAGATGAAACTTTGCAAATAAAGAAATATTATAAGAAAAGCATATGAAAATTTCAATTTCTAATGTTTCAATTCCGTAACGTGTCAATATGTATAGAATATCTGTTGTGTGATGATCAGTTCGAACGCGGCGCGAATAATCTCACGAATGAAAAATGATAATAATAATAATTTTTTTTTATTATGGTGCTTGAATTACAATCTGTCTGATGGTCAATAATTAAATTTCACTGACCTTGAAGGTTTGGTTGACATGGACTTTATATTCATCGGTCGAGGAGTCACCGTCCACCTTCCTGAATTCCTCCAGTGTCACAAGGGCAACTGGAGAATGAATAAAAACATTTTATTTCAAACATACCTGCCATATCGATTACAAGATAAATTTGAACAACAAAATTTACAATTTCCCCTAAAAAATATTTTTGTTTAAGAGCTGCAGTCGGGTTACCTCCGTTTGGCTGCGCGTGAATCATCACTTTGCGTATCGTCTTTTTTCAACAGCGGCAATAGAAAAAAAAATTAGTTGCCAATTTTTTTTTGGCTCAAAAGATCGAGAGCTTTATTGATATTCTTCGTGGGTCAGTGGGTCGATAGAATTTTTGATTAACTAGAGGTCTGATAATCGTAAAAATATCGATTATCAGACTTGTTCCGTTATCCGTTTTTTCCTGACTATTGTGTGTCGATAATGCTAGAAATCCAATAGATAGTCTACCATCGGATCGGGAGTAAGTCGAAGAATGCGTGCAAAAATGATGATCATCATCGTCGAAACCCCGTCTCGTTATTCTCATCATCTTGTATCGAGTGTGCTTGAACAACGTGTTGCGTGAACCCACATTGCCACGATGTCTCGTACGATAGATCGCAACTGTTTCTATTACATGTATTCTTTCTCTTTTTTTATTCATAGCCATCGTCATAGCCGTTTCGTCGTCAGGCACTATTTTCCCAAGTTTCGTAGTATGTAAAGCATTCCGCGAAACGCGCGACGGAAGCCTCGAGAGCGTATGGTTGGCACTTCGCGAGGCGGCGCTCGTTGACTATCCTAGCTTTTGACTCGTCGCTCACGTTTCTCGCGACTTCCTTCGTCGACTCCAATCTATTCCGGCTCTCTCGCTTTCTTGCATTAAATTTCTATCCGAACGCAAGCTAAAAATCACATTTCTCCACGTTTTAGACTATTTTAAGTACTCTGACACTAAAATCAGGACATTTTTTTGTACGGTTTAATCGATTCGCGTTTCCGATTAGAAAATAAAACAAATTCAATTTCCCGTTAATCATAATTTTCGACATGATATTTTTTAAATTTCAATTTAATTACCGAAGTCCGCCTCGCAGAACTTATACTGCGGATGCTGGTAAGCGCAGGAGCAGGCCGCGGACATCTGCAGAAGGCACAAGAACACAGCTAGGAACGCCAGCGGAGTCCAATACGTCATTCGCCCCATCTTAAATGATAAAATACACTTTGTTAATTCAAACAGTGATAATTACTTTAAAAAAAGAATTATTATTTTCTCAAACACGCTCGTTGGTCAAAATCGACTGGTTTAATGTCTGAAGGCGTATAACAAACTTTATAAATTCTTTGGGTTGTTGAAATCACGCTTTCGAAAAATTAAGTTTTTATTGCAAGCTTATACACTTTTTCCGAGCTCGTACATTTAATACAGATGTATTGATGGATCAGCTAAATTTTTCCGATCGAGATACAAAAAGGACAGCCGGATCTTTATTTCAATCAATTCGTGACCTCTGTTCACACCCTTTACACTATTGCTGTAGACTCCTACGCATCGATTGAAATGATTGACACGGTTGGGTCAATTATACGGACGACTTATATGGAGGACGACTTAAGCAAAGCAAATTATACGTCGCAAAGAAAAAAATGTCTTTAATTCCAATATTTTATGTGATTCAGGCAACCATAGATTGTTTGTTAAAAGTATACCGTTGATTTCTCAAAGACATTCGGAATTAGCTCTTGTTCGATTTAGGTCGCATAAATTCTCGTTACGGTTTAGTTTTGTGTTGTGTATTTTGACTATTTTATGGTTGCGGAAGTTCAGCATAGTTCTACTCGACTTCAACTTCCGTCCGCTGATTGAACTGGCACCCTGTTGGGTGCCGAGTGCACGAGCGAGGGTGGATGGTCGAAGGTGATGATTCGAATTTTCCTGCTCCCGAGTCAAGTTACCGGAAAATACATCACAGTGCATTGCTTTTCACGATGCTTTTTCAACGAGAAGATCGTTGCGAAGTGTTATGATCCGTAAACTTTTCGTTGGAACTGAACTAAGTTCCAAAGCAAGGTTCATGGATTAATGCAACTAATGGTGAAACATAATTTATACCCAGTTTTGTTAAAACAAATTGTACTCACTTGACTTCGGTCATTGGCAGGAGACGGTCAGAAGTTTTTTGCAGTTACGAATATAATTTTTTTGAACGCAACACCTGTATATATAGAGGCAGCTGCATACGCACAAGGAAGTAGTTTTATTGATATTCGTGGTTTCGAGGGATAGTGTTTTAATGACCAGTTTGACCGCTGACAACTGAGACAGACCATACTTTGTTTTCATACATGTGTCGACTGATATAACAAAATAGTGTTTTGTGTGAAGATTGTATGATGTTTCTTTTTCATTTGTGCCACGTCAATATTAGCTGAATGCAGATTTTTCTACGTCTTTCCGATAGAATTATATACATTTTTAAGACATCTACGAGAGATCAAATGCCAAGACAGTTTTTTTTTGTACTCTGCGATGCTTTTCGTAATGAAACGATGCGATGCTTCTCCTAATGAAATTTTAAACGTAAGTTCGCCTTTAGATTGAACTAAAGATCGAAGCCAGAATTCAACTGACGGTTCCACCGAACATCGAACGAATTAAAAATTAAAAATTGTTTGTAGAAACAAAAATTTAGTTTGTGAAATTAATTGTTACAAACAATCGAACATACGACTAAAATTGATTGTTAACATAGGCTGACTAAAAAATACGACCAGTTGTATGTTTTATTGATATTTATTCATTATTACTGATTGCATGTACATTAAGCTAGGAAGTGTTTCTTAATGCCAAATGTTTCTCGTATGTTCAAAGAATTCGATTACGTACATTTTGCAGTCTTAGTTGATAAATCTGTGTCTATCGTTTCTTTCCTCACAGTCGCCTTCGCAAGATTGTATCCCGATCGGACGGCACTATACAAACGAATAAAAATTGGAAGCGAAAGGGTTACGGTACCATAGCAACTTCACTTCCTTTATAATGGCAGAGAAGTCAGTCTTCGAGGGTAGTGTGAGCAAAACTTGCCATTGTCGTAATCGAAATGAAAAAAATAAGAAATTTCGACACGTTGAAATTCATCTTGCAGATAAAAACAAAAATTGTTTATTGTTTTTCGACAAAAACGACTCCAATTCGGTTTTTGTAGTAGGGGAAATTTAACACAGCGTAGTTTGGCGAAGCATGGCATAAGCTGTAGATCGCACCCGAGTTAACTTTGAACCGCAAACTAAATACGCGTGTTATTCATTCGCTCGATCGTCACAATATATATTGTAACGATCGGGCGAATGAATAACGCGCGTATTTAGTTTGGGGGCGGATATTATTAGTACAATCGCATCTAAATATCCCGAGCATGAACTGTCACACGTCTGTTCGGTCAGACGTGTCAGAGTCCAGACTGTTTAACATGACGATCGATCTCATATCGATCGTCTGTTCGTTCGTCTAATGTCAAACCTAACTAATACCGTGTGTCTTAACGAATAGTCAGCTACGATATTCGTTACAATATATATGAAACATACCGATTCAAACGATCAAAAAATCTCATCTTTTTACGAAAACAGTTTTCTCTGTAAGGAAGCGAAAATCTAAAGTTTGTTCGAAACCATACGTTTTTTGTCTCAAACATTTCTGTGTTCGCAACTGCGAGGAAATATAAAGAAATAAAATTCTCCCAGGGACACGTCCATCTACAGGGGCAATCATCAACATAAGGAAATGCGATTTTTTACATTGGTAGCCTTCAAAGATAGAGTTTTATTAGTCAGTGCAACGTCGAGGCACTTAAATTTGCACTGTTACGTGATACTGGTTGTTCCTTTTGTTACACGTGGCAATACTTAAATTTTTCTACTTTTTTTTTATCCTGAACAAAAAATTATCCACAAATAATCCAAACAAATATTCGCGTTTCCTTAGTAACTAATTATCAATTAAATTCGGAAAAGCCCTTAAGGCTATCACGCATCCGGACTGGATCCATCGACTCGATCATCAACATTCTTATGACTTTGTTCTTTGCAAACGCGAATGTGAAGTCCTCAACTCCACGTCCACTTCCATCAATTCAGCTCCGACCGACACAGCGTACATTTTATGATTTCAAACACACTTTTCTGAAATTGGAATTACGCGAATCGAAGAAAATGTACATGAGTCTCCTCCGTATTGTCTAAGGAAGATATCGGTGCGTCTTAGAAGTTTATCAAGTAATTAGAAAAAAAAAATGGGAGAGAAAAATGGGAAAATCCGTTAACACTGTACGATTAACGGATATGCCCAAGGTGTGTACCGTTTATGGTTAAGGCTTCAATTTGTTAATTCTAATTGTTGCACGAAAGTTGTGATTATAAAACAAGCAACGGGATTGTCTAGTTAGTAAACTAGAAGGTTAGTTTCGGATTGTCTGGAATTTAACTGTGAATTTGAACACAGGCGTGTGGTCGAAGTTTCGTAGCGTGCTACCCGGAAGTCGCGATCACAATCGAAAGATCGTGAAAATCGTCACTTTGTATGCCTCATTCTCGAGAACATTCCGTCTCGGTATATCACCGTGGGCTTTCTAGATTCCCACGCTTCCAGAGAGTTTCTTGGCAGTCACGAGTCTCTCGGTCCCTACTTCGTTGGCTGCGAGTCAGAAGGCTCGTGCGATGGCCCTGAGCGGTCGGTTCTAGAAGCTTCAAGATACTGCCAACTATATTCGCTGTTGCTGCTCTACCTACTTAACCTTGCGTCATTCGTGTGTTTACTCGTGTAACGGTCAGTTATGCCCGAACGTTATTGCTAGTTTGTGAAACTTTGAATCGCTCGTTTCTTCGATTTATGGGTGCAGCGCATACGCGAAAAAAAGGCACAGATATGAACAGGTCAGCGACGTTGTGAGGAATGGGCGACGGTTTAATCTACGCAACTCGGTGTTACGATGTATACGTGAATCGTCTAGCTTACGTATCTCTTTTTCTTCTTTTTCAGAAATAGCAAAGACTCGAACAGCGGTTCTGGTGGCGAGCACGCGAGCAACGCAAGACCGCTTTCCATAGAAGGTCCGCGTATCAATAATGAAGGCGAGCGACAGTCCAGCCGGCAGATGCCCAATCAACCGAGGCAACCTACCAATCTGCAGGGTCTCCTCAGATTCGCTATGGAAGCCACCAACGCCGAGGACGCACCTCACGCATCCCATGTTCAACCTCTCGACGAGGAGGTAAACTATGCATTTGTTTTAGCTCCATTAAATTCACTGCTGTAGAAGTTCGCGCTGTGTTCTCCATGATCGTGCGCAACGATTCTTTACTTAACATTTTTCGTGTTCTTGCCATTTGCTATCTGGTTTATACACGTTGGATTTACAAGCTAGGCCGAGTAGACGGTGAACGCTGAAATGAGCAGCGAGAAAAAAAATTCATGGCCTATTTTATGATTATTATGAGATGAGTAGCGAGAACATTTTTTCGTGGTCTATTTTATGATTATTATGCAAATCAGAAATTATTATCGGCTTCTTGTAATTTTGATGAAGATTTTGTGTATCAGGTGGAATACTCTGGCCAATAAGTGTTATACTGCAGAATGGAGTAATCCAGTGGTATACGCCAAAGTGATGTACACATAATTTTTCCTAAATTGTTAAGATTTTGCACAATCCAGTGTCCGATATCGTACTTTTCACACTTTTATAAATAAATTCCTTGTTGGATGACAAAGGCTCTGCCTGTGAATGTTAGTCACAGGCAGAGATTATCCAGGAACAAATAAAACAATTATCCGAACTTTTTGGAAATTATATGCATAGTTTTTTTTAACATGACAGTAGTGTTTAGTGATTTTAAAAACTATAGAAACAAATCCATTCAATGGCAAACAAGTTGTCCATTTGACGAGTTTCTGTATAGCTGCTTGAGCAAAAGCAGCTATAAAGTGCAAATTGTTAACAATTTTCACGATCGAGTGTCGGATATCGCACCCTTACCGATAAATTCTATTGGAGCACGAAGTTATCATTGAAAGCTACTGGCAAAACAAATACCCAGAGCCAATAGTTCTAAGCGATATTTTCGTCGTCCAATGAAGATCATGTGTAAGTTACGAGAAATTCTCATGAGCGAGTGACCGGCAGGTATGAGATAACAAATTCACTGACGCGAGCGACGATGTTGCGATAATCGTATCACGATGTTTTAACTACCTAATGTTAATTTAATTTTTCAGAGGAAAGCATTTTTGACCGAAGCCCTCACATCAATGTCCGTTAACATAATAGAGGAGCTTCAGAAAGCTGTTAAAGTATTATCGAACGTGGTGGAATTGAGTCCGGACGACGATCCGTCGGAGTACGACGCTGCTCTCGAGAGGATCGTCGATTCGGTCGACAATATGGACATAGCTAATGATTTCTACAAGATCGGCGGTTTCGCCATATTCGGGCCGTGTTTGAATTCACCGCACAGCAGTATAAGATGGAAGGCTGCCGACATCATCGCCGAACTTGCGCAGAACAATCCCTTCTGTCAGGAGAGGATACTCGAGATGGGATTGATGCCGATACTTCTGAGCATGGTGGACACGGATCCCTCCGAGCAAGCGAGAATAAAGGCATTGTACGCGGTGTCTTGTGAGTTTGAAGGGTAACTCGCTAACCAGGAGATACATTTATTCGAATGATTTTATATAAATTTTTACTTTTCAGGTATCGTTCGAGGACATCCTTTATCGCTGCGATACATGGACGTTCACGACGGCTACTCCGTATTACTCCGGGCTATACAGAGCCCCGTAGAGAAATTACAAATAAAATCGGCATTTCTACTTTCCGCATTGTCCAATCGCGATAACGCTGGTAGCGTGAGGGAAACTCTTGTAAAGATGGGCTTGATCGAACAAGCTGCCGCTCTGTTGACGAGCGACAGTCTTCCTCCGGATACCAGGTAAACACAGAACTCTGCAAAATTTCCTTTCCATTTCCTTTTTACGTTTCTTTACTCTGTTATAATTTTTATTGTCAACCGGCTCTTGTTGACGATTTATCTAAAAACAAACGTAAAATGAATTGTTAAAAAAATTCTATGTAGACTCTGATCGAAGGAAAATATAAGCATAGCTCTTTTTTCTCTCACAGGGAACAATTGCTTGGTGTACTTAACGGATTGACCAACGACAACTATCTTCCGGCTCTGCGCGAATGCCGTCGACCGGAATTGTGCCTCAATCAAACACTCGAGCGTCATCTCAAGGAAGCTAAGGCTGAGGAGAGCGTCGATGAAGTTCAAACTTGCACACGACTTCTCGATAAAATATTTTCCGATCGGCACATGAATCAAGAAAGATAGTCAATTATTCGCACATTTAAATAATAATAATTTAAAAAATAGGAATAATTTTTGTTCTTGTAATCGCGCTTATGATCAATAAAACTGCTATCTATTTTCATTTAAACGGTTCTTTTTAGTTATGATCACCGGAAATGCTATGTACGGCTAAAATGTTCCAGTGTTCATTTTTAAAAAATACTTTTGTTCTTTTTTTTGTCAATTATCGCGTTAAATAAAAAAGCTTTTTCTATGAGGAAGCAAAAATATAAAAAATAGTGTCTCTCGAAGCTTGAAGTTTGCGAATGATATATAAAAAAAAGTAAAAAAAAGGATTATGAATCCAAAGCGCATTCGCAAAAATCGGTCATTGGAAGTTCAAGAGGCCGTCCGCCCGTGTTCGCCACCGTCGGTGTGTATCCTTCGGTGTTCCTCCGTCGTATACGCATGCGTTTCCTGGCTTCACGACTCTGCATTCCGAGCGGCAATCGCCAGCAGCAGTCGCTGAGCGATCGTGATCGCGAATACCGGCGCTTGGACTCCCATCGGCTTTTATTATCTGTATACTTTAGTATAGATAGACGCTTTTTAATTCTTATTTTAATTGCATGTTTTCGTAATTGAATTAACTGAATCACCCAAGCTGTTTCATCCTCATTGTATAATCGTCATCTGTCCAACTCGTTGTGTCGTTCAGTGTCGTCTGCACCGGGTTAATGCTGCGATGACGTTACACAGTAAAAAAAGGTATGCACGTTTTTACAAACATCTCTTATCCACAGTGATCGACCATTTTTTTACTTAATAAAAGAAACGTTGTTTTTGATCCGCATTACCAAACAAAAAAAGGAATTGACCTTTGTGCATGAAATGTGTTTGTTAAACGTAAAAACCTTTTTCTTCGCCGTCTGCATTAAAAGTAAAGAGATTGGAGCGTAATATTTATATTTGTTTATTTATTATCTTTCGCCGACTATTGCCGTCGATCAATGACTGTCACTGCCATGAAAATATTCACAGTTTGCCTTCCAAGTTCTCGTCACAGGACCTGACCTCGGAACTGTACGATGAGCCAAATGCGGAAGCTGGGGTGGCCACTATGGTACCGCAAGAGTCGTCGCATCCCTATCAGGGAATCCCCGACTGGTCGTTGAAGTCGCAACCGGGTCCGGTACCAGCGGCCAATCAACCACCGATGTCCGAGCACTGCCCGGAACTGTTCCGGGCCCCCTCGCTCTGATCTCTCATCAACCGATCGGCGTCAACGGCGATCTCAGTCTCAATCCGAGACCGAATCGAGGACCACGAACGCATCCTCGTCGCCCGCAAAGACACGACAAACTTTTCTCCAATGAATGTAGAGCCTTACCGGGGCTGAACCCATCAGGTGAGTCTTACCGATAGTATTTTATTTTATTGGTTTTTTCGATAACGATTCGCAGAATGCCTCGCAAGCTCGGCGAGGTGAGGCGTCTCCTCCTAGTACTTGGTGGGTCTCCTATGTCCATGTTATAACCAAAGAGGTCGCTAAGGCGTCCATAGGCTGTCTGCTGCACGGAGAAAAAAAATGCTAGGGACAACAAGAATTTTGTTACCATAACTGATTTACCTGGTTAACATAGGGACAACAAAATATTTTGCTGTGTCAACAAATATTTTGCTGTAGCAGCCAAATATTTTTGCTGCCACAACAATAAATTATTAACGATCTACATTTTGTTAGACAAACAGAACAATTTTTCTCGGTGTGGCTCTGCAGCAGGCGCTGGAGAGTTGCTTTCATAACAAAGTGGGCAATAAACTCAAAATCAAAATAAACGAAGTGTAAAAGAAAATTAAGATCATTTTATGTAAACAAAGAATTAAACAATACGCGAAAATTCTAAAATTCGCAAATATTCGCCTCCGTAAAATCCTAATTCTTTCCACCTTGATTGTACACGGATAAAAAGAAATATTGACAGTCTAATCTAGGTACGTAAAATATAAGAGACGAGATAGAGCGCATCGTTTGAGCTCGCACATCGAATGCAACCGATATTGCGATAAGATGCTTCAAGGCCGCTATGCCGTCTTCGTGCAGGGTGTCCAAGAACATCCGGCGGAACCGAGCATACAGATATCGTAACGTTCCTGACAGTTGCTCTCTTCTTTAGGCCTTTCCCAGATGTAGCACGGTTTGTTATCTGCCGATTCGTTGTATCTGTACGATATCTGTCAATCGTGAACAAAAACATTTTAATTAAAGCCGGCGAGAAATCGAGATCTCTCAACGAAGTATGGGAGAGATAGACGTATTATTATTCTAAATATAATTCACGAGAATTTTTATAATTGGTTCGTACCGAAAATACGGAAATTTATGCAACATTAATATTTTTCTTTCTTCTTCTTGGGGTTTAGATTTAAAGGTCTGGAATTTTTAGAGATTAGAAAAAATATGTTTGTCAATAATGTCACTCACTTGACAGGCGCATCCGTCCTGATAAAACTGTCGGAAGTTTTCGCGCTGACGAGGTGTAACGTTCGACCACGGCATCGCGAGCCCGCAGGACGATATACGCATTTTGCCACCGCTCATGCCACCGCCGACTACCCATGTTTCGCCGGGACTTAGCCCGATCAGACCGCACAGGCCGGAATTCGACCGTGTCCAGAGCCGCACGGGTTTTTCTTCCAACGCTGTCTGGGCCGCCGGCGTTGCCTGTGAAAATCGTACGCTGGATAGAGATATTTAATCCTCCCACATATATACGTGTTTAAATGCTGATCTATTGGCTTAAACGGCTTGTTACTATGCTATATGACGATTCGACATAGTATCGATATCCCCTTAATTGAATCCCCCCGCAGACTTCGTTTGCAAACAAATCCATAGACAATTATCTATCACGCTCTCAATCACTGATATAAATTTTTGTGGATTACAGGAGGACCTGATAAGGCCCTAACGAGGCCTCTTCAGGGCCTTATCAGGCCCCTATGTAAAGTTTTATATCACGTAAAATTAATGTATCTCGGATATATTTTTTTCGGAATAGGGCCTATCGTTATACCGTTACACGGAATGAAACACTTTTCACGATCGGCATTTAGATGCCGATTGAAACGCGTGGCAGTTAGTTCGTCGCGAAAATTTGTTGGAAAAGCTTCGGAGGCTTTGCAGAAGTAATTACTTCACGTAAGTCACATATTACCGGAATTGGTAGGGAATCGCGAGAACTGCACAATGCACGCTGAAGAGACTTTTAATTTTACGGGAATACTTGCTACGCGAGTATTATTAATCCTCGATTAATCCTCGCTCACTTCGATGAGATTGAAAGGCTCGTTTGCCGCCTTGTACTACGGTTACACATCTATAGTATATCTGGTGTGGAAAAATTTGTGATAAAAAATTCAAGAAATCATCGAGGACCTCGCTTGGCGCTTGAATTACAATCTATCTGACGACCAATAATTAAATTGCACTGACCTTGAAGGTTTCGTTGACATGGACTTTGTATGAAGCGGTGTCGCGGGTCTCATTCGACGTCGCGAATTCTTCGATTGTCACAAGGGCAACTGGAGAAAGAATAATGAAAACGTTTTATTTCGAACATACCTGCCAAATAGATTACAAGATAAAATTAAAAAACCAAACTTCAAATTTTCGTACATATAATAAAATTATTTTTTTATGGTGCTGCGGACAAGTAACCTCCGTCCGTCTGCGCGCGAAGTTTGTCAATAGCGGTAAGAGGAAAAATAAAAAATAGTCGCCAATTTTTTTGGATCGACCGATTGAGAGCTTCATTGATATTCTTCGTGGGCTACTGCGTCGATGGGATTTTTGATTAACGATAGGCTTGTAAAAATAACGGTTATCAGACTTGTTTCCTTATTCGTCTTTTCCTCACTATTGCATATCGGTGATGCTTGAAACGCAGTTAACAGTCTCCCAGATAGACCAGCGTCATGAAAAGTAGCAATATTGGCGTGATATTTGCGACATGTGCAGCAAACGTCGCATTATTTCGAGGCGCTTGTCTATCAGGGTCTATCGTCGGATCGGGGATAAAGTCAAAGAATACGTGCAAAGATCATCATCGTCGAATCTCTGTCTTGTTATTCGCTTCATCACGTATCGAGTGTGTTTGAACATCGTACGGAAAATCGCACGCGTTTCTATTAAATCTATTAAATTTCTATTAATACAAAAAAGGCTTAAGCTTGCAGAATGAAACGAATCAATGAAAAACTTGAGCCCGGAGTAAACTAAAAAACATCAATAATAAAGTATGACAAACACACGAGGAAATAAAAAAGAGAAAACGAAATACACAGAATGGAAAGCAAGAAAGAAGCAGGGAGTCCGATTTTGTATGGTGGCGGGGTTCGTATACCTGTTTGATGGATCGCGTGGTGGAATCGATAATAAACCAAAAACCCGGGTTGTCGACCTTCCCAGCGCCGAAAGTTGTAGATGAATGTTTACGCGAATTTCAAAAGAACACACACGACGAAAACACGCCCACGGACTTTTGTATGAGGTTCGCGCAGATGGGAAATATTGTGACCTCGCGATACTATAAACGGACTCGGAAATCCCCCGACAGCGTTACGTCACACTCTACGCATTGGGCGGTGAAAAAAATCAGTTTATAATAATCACAACAGCGAAATCGCATTAAAATATTTTTTTAATCTAATTACCGTAATCCGATTCGCAGAACTTAGTCTGCGGGTGCCGATATATGCAAGAGCAGGCCGTGGACGTCTGCAGATGGCACAAGAATACTGCCAGGATAACTAGGGGAGTCCAACACATTAGTCGCTCCATCTGAAATGATAAAATACACTTCGTTAATTCGAACACTGAGTTACTTTTAGTAAAATTAATATTTTCTCAAAACCCGTTCATCAGTTAAAATCGACTGGTCCGAAGAGGTAGAAGAAACTTTATAAATTATTTGGAGTGTTGGAATCACTCTTTTGCCAAAAATTATTTTTTTATTGTAAGCAAATATATTTTTTCCGAGTTCGTACATTGAGTACAGATATATTCATGGACCAGTCAATTTTTTCTGATCGAAATATAAAAAATAGCCATCGCGTCGCAAAATAAAATAATAAAAAACTATCCGTCCGATACGAGCTTCGTACTAAAATTACATTGTAAACGCTCATCGTCGAACGGAGATCTATCACCCGAGAACATTCTAGATCGATATCGATAATTTTTTTTTAAGTTGTAAAATAATTACCTTTTTAAGACCGAGAATATTCTCACCGAGAGTAATGTTGGCTAAGATTTCCAACAATATAATACAAATGATGAACAAACAAAATAAGAGCTCAAATATTTATATCATCAACTCATTTCAGGCATGATCCAAATACCGGCATCACATATATTTTTGAAAGACATTCCTCTTGGTGAACAATTTATAGATTCGTACCAATTACCCGATAAACCAAAAAAGAATACATCAGAATATCAAACGAGATACAATCTCCTTTCTTCACACTCTCAAATACGACAGAAAATAAATCTCTTCTCTCCACAATTTCAAACACATTAAAAATAAATTTCTTTTCAGTCTAATATATCGGACAATCTTTCCTTTTCTCTCTGTGACGAATTATCGTACTCTCTCGAAATCTTCGGACTTCTTCTTTTATAAAAACAACAAAAAAAGATATAAATTTACTCAACTCGCAATGTTCAACGCTTCTACGATGACTCTTTCTGTTTCTCAGGTTCTCGCAGTCGACAGTTGGATAAAATCTGACACGAGGCGTCTTGCTATTCCTTCCCGTACCGAATTCAACACGACCGTCTGGTGTAGTGGACGACTCGACGTCCCCGGAGAGATAGAGGATGATTGAGAGTGACCTTTCGTCTTCTAGCGTGATTTCTGTTTTGGGACTTGCGCATTGGATATTTTGCTTTTGCGCATGTCCCCGGATATCGACGGCCTTATCGATTTTAGAGGTATCGGTTGTCGGGATTTAAATTAAATTTCTTTCGCTCACAAAATCCCCCCTTTTATGTTATTTCGGTGCAACCTATGCTAACATAAAATGTACAGAATCGTCATTAAAAAATGCTGTTACTCTTTCTATCGTTTCATAGCGCATTCGTTTTAAACCCCGCTGTGGTTGGGTCATTACGGTCATTTGATAATGCATTGTAATTTTATATTAAATCTCTCTGGGAAGCGATTCCGATGGAATGCGTTTCAACGCATGCCGAGTCGATGTTTCTATGTGTATGTGTGCACGAGTGTCGTGCTCCGGTTGCAACATTACGTTGCGTCAGTCGTTTTTAAAAATTAGGAGGAAACTTCAGAGATTCCCACTTACAGTATCCGGAGACGCAGGTTCTCGTCATCACGAGCTTCCGGATAGGATGTAAGTGAGGAATTTTGGGTCTGATGTACAGAATTTTTCCCGGCATCAACAATGTCTTGGTGATTTCCAACTTCCAGGTGAGGTTCAATCACTCCTCGTTTAGTACATTATATTTTGCGAAGAGGAATACTCGAAGGGCTTACCTTATATTTTAGATTTTTCTTCTCGTTACGCAGGACAGACGTTGGCTGTTCGTATACCTGTTGGGACTGCAGCGATGCCTGGGAAAGTAGAGTTTCCCCCTCACAGATCAGACGTTCTACCCGAATCACCGCGAAATGGCGAGGGAAAAAAAAATTGAACATTACATATATGTCCTCCATAGCGAATTAATGGCACTTGGAAAAAAAATTATATCTCCCGGTCAGTAATCGTCGTTGATGGATTTTCCATTTCCGATAAAATCGATATTATTTCCAACCAGATGTTTATTTTGCTGTCTCAAATTACATGTTACAGAGAAGTACCGTGAACGATTCTCACTAAAGAGAAATACGCTCACTGTATAACACCTTTTTAAAAAAATAACTCTGACTAAAAATGCAAACTGTACGTCATGGTTTTTTTTGTATTACATTAACCAACTCGTGGCCATTCGCCTATATTGATATCAAGACAATATCATACATAATTCAGATCGATTAAGGATACAGCGTATCTACCTATATATATAATATATATAGTTATTTTTTTGTATATATTTTTTTTCCCTTGACAGTCATAGTCTTGTCGGTATGTACAAGCAGAAAGGAATTCATGATCCATAATACGGGAAAGACAGAGGATGCAGCTTCACGCATTCGTCGTAAGGGACCGAGGGTGTCCAAGAACATCCTTTGGAACCGACTATACAGACACCATAAAGTTTCTGACATTGTCCCCCTGCGTATTTTGCCCAGTAGCACATGTTGTCATCATACTCTGCTGATGAGTTCTCCATTATCTGTCAATCGCGAAGAAAAACATTTCAATTAAAGCCGGCGAGAGGTTGAGACATAGACATAGAACAAGAGGAAACATAGTCGTTTGATTTCGGGTAATCTCAAACAGGAAATTTCAATAGGCAAAGCGTGATGTCAAACTCACTCGAAGATCGATAGACATTATTATCATTTTATTACTGGCGCGAGATGAAAAATTGGAAAACGATATAATTTATTGATTTTTTTAGTAGCATAAAAATGTTTCCAGCTTTTTTAAAGTCTGACGTGATGTTTCGCAAAATATGTTGAACATGTATAGAAAATATGTATAGTTATTATTCGAAATATAATTCGCGAGAATTTTTATAATCGGTTTGTACCGAAAATACGGAAATTTATTCAACGTTAAGATTTTTTTTTTTGGGGTTGAAATTTAAAGAGCCGGAATGTTTGGAGATTTAGAAAAATATATATTTGAGAATAATGTCACTCACCTCACAAACGCATCCGTCTCCATATAACTGTTGAAAGTTGTCGCGCTCATGAGGTGTAAGACTCGACCATCGCTCCGAGAGGCTGCAGAGCTCTACATGCGGATCGCTACCGTCCATGTAACCGCTAACTACCCACGTCTCGCCGGCGCTTAATCTAGTCAGACCGCACAAACTCCCGCTCGACCGTGTCCAGAGCCTCACGGATTTTTGATCCAGCGCTATCCGGGCCGACGGCGTTGCCTGTGAAAATCGTACGCTGGATTGAAAGGCTGATTCATAGGCTTAACCGGATTGTTACTATGCCATATGGAGATCCGATATGGTATCGATATTCCCTTGATTGAATCGCCTCTCAAACTTCGTTGGCAAACAAATACACGGACAATTGTTCGTGTATCAGTGATAGAAATTTTAGTGGGTTACAGAAGGCCCTGATAAGACCTTAATCAGACCTCTTCAGGACGTCATTAGGTCCCTATGTAACGCTTTAAAACAAGTAAATTTAACATATCTCAAATACAATTTTTTCGTGGAAGGTTAACCATCGGGCTTATCGTTATACCGTCATACAGAACAAAACACCTTCCACGATCGGCGTTCGGTCAGCGCGGTTCGACCAAAAAGAAACATTCCGAGAACTCCCGAGGGAACAAGTTTTTGAGCACTGTTGAAAAAATGTAAATTTAATGTACCGAACTGGAAGTTTTTATGCAAAAACTAGTGTATTAAATTTAATGTACAATTGTGATGAAAAATGAATATACTTTTTTATTGAAATTAAAGTAAATTATTAAAATTAAAATGCTTTCATAGTTCTTTACTTTAGAAAAAATTCAAAGAATCATCAAGACCCTCGCTTGGATCTTGAATTACAATCTATCTGACGACCAATAATTAAGTTTCACTGACCTTAAAGGTTTGGTTGACATTGACTTTGTACGCAGCGATGAATTTGGCCTCGTTCACCGTCACGAATTCTTCCACCGTCACAAGGGCAACTGGAGAAAGAATAATGAAAATATTTTATTTCAAACATACCTGCCAAGTAGAGTACAAGATAAAATTAAAAAACCAAACTTAACATTTTCGCAATAAAATATACATTTTTTTGTTGGGTTGCATTCGGGTAACTTCCGTTCGTCTGCACACGAATCGCCTTTTCTCAAAATCGGTAATGGGAAGAAAAAAAAATTATTTGACAGATCGAGAGTTTCATCGACATTCTTTGTGGGTCGGGCCGTTGATTCCTATCGACGCACTGAACCTGATTTTTGTTTAACGATAGGCTCGTAAAAATATCGATTATCCGACTTGTTCCATTATCCGTCTTTTCCTTACTTTGTATATCGATGATGCTTCAAATCGCGCTAATAGTCTATATCATCGGGTCGGGGGTAAAGTCGGAACAATACGTGCACAAATCGTAATCGTCATGGTCAAATCTCCGTCTTGTTGTTCTCGCCATCTTGTATCGAGTGTGTTTGAACAAAGTGTCGCGTTAACTCACGTTGCCACGAAAATCCTGTACGATTGATCGCACCTGTTTCTATCGAAACCATTTTTATTTTATTTAATTTTTTTGATTCACGGCCGACTTCGAAATCCCCAAAAGACTGCGTCGTTTCGCAAAATTATGCAAATTATGTATTATGCAAAGCGTTTCTCGCGTTTCTCGAAACCCGCGACGGAAACCTTGAGACTGTTTTGCTCGCTCCTCGCTGGGCTGCGGTCGTTGACTTTCCGAGCTCTCGACTCATCGCTCGCCCTTCCCGTTGCGAAATATACGACCAATTTTATTTTTTTCAGGAAAGGTCTCGCGAATTCTTTCGTCGACTGACATCTATTCCGGCTCTCTGGGTCTATCGACTTCGTCATCCGTTTCTCCTTTCGAGATTTATATCATATAAACAAAATCTTCCTCGAGATGCCGAGGGGATCGATCGTTTGTTCCCAAAGTGGATGGAAGCGATTTCGCGAAAACGCAATAAAAAAAGAGATTAACTGTCAATAAGATTAGTTCTCCCATATTGTGAATATATATTCAACAATAATACCGAACGGTGTAGGGCATTATTAATTTCCCTTTGAGTAAACAGCGATATCTCCCTCAAGAGTCGTTCAGATAGACAGAAAAGTAAAAAAAAAAATATTCAACAAATAAAATAGGCATCAGCGACGAAAAATTCGGATGGATGATGTCATAGTTGCAAACTAACTAATAATAAACTAATAAGAGGAACTTTTTGACAAAACGAGAGGAAAGCCGATGCTGAGGATACCGAGGACAGGTACATGTTCTCGGCATAAAAAGGGCTAAAGCATGCAGAGTGAAATGAATCAAAGAAAAACGTGAACCTGGACTAAGACAAAAAAGAACAATAACAAATGATGGCAAATAACTGTGTAAATGAAAAAGAGCAAAATAAAGACACAGAATGGAAAGCAAGAGACACGAAGGGAGCCCGACTTTGCATACCTGTATGTATATTTTTGGTCACATAATAACAGGTGGGTTGCGTGGTGGAATCGATAATCGAATAGGCAGGCGAACCGGTTATTAACAATTGGGTATAAAAAAAAGAGTTAAACGCACCCGGCCTTCCCAGCGCTGAAAGTTGTAGAAGAATGTTTACGTGAGACGAAAATATGCCCATGAACTTGTGCAAGAGGGTCACGTAGATCGAAAACAATTTTGTCCTCGCGTTACCATAAACGGACTCGGAATTTCCCCGACAGCGTTAAGACTCACCGTACGGATTGTGCGATGAGAAAAAAAATCAATTTCCTATTAATCACAACCTGCGAAATGACATTTGTTTTGCTTCCTCATAGAGGAAGCTAGAAATGCTGCTAGATTGGCTGCGTACGAGCCTGAAGCTGGAGTCGTTCGATGACCAATTTCAGTCAAATAAACCGAACCATGTGTTTGTCAGTTGTGTGGTTAAGGTTATATTGTAAATTAACGTAAACGCTATAATGCAAACGCCAAGGATTATGACGTTTTCTTGGAAATATCTGATAGACGACACCATCTGGACACCGTCTAGATTAAACATTTATTTATATTTTTAAATATATGCCTACCAGAGGCTCGTCCAGGTCTTTCTCTCATACTAATTTAATTATTACGCGCGCGTATCTAATAGCGTAATTAGTAATTAATTTAATAATTTAATAATCATTAAATTATTGTATAATAATACAAATTTGTGGAAGTCTTGTAACTACTGAATTTGGGATAAGCGTGCGAAGCGCTCGATAACTGCTAGTTTTGCATAAAAGTCAAACATGACGCTGATATTGAGAAAAGTTGAAAAATAACATTTTCATATCGCTTTCTCATAATATTCTTTTATTTGCGAAGCTTCCTCTATACGAAAGCCAAAAATAACAGAAAATGTTTTTTATTTAATTACCGAAATCCGATTTGCAGAACACAGACTGTGGATGCACGTCAATGCAGGAACAGGCCGTAGACAACTGCAAATGACACAAGAATACAGCCAGGACCACGAGGGGTGTCCAACACGTTAGTCGTCCCATCTGAAATTATAAAATACACAATTAATGTTTTCTCGAATCCGCTTGACAGTAAAAGTCGACCAGTTTCCTGTCCAAAGACGTAGATCAATCTTTACAAATTCTTTGGACTGTTGAAATCACTCTTTTTCCAAAAATTAATTTTTTATTGCATGCTCATACATTTTGTCCAAGCTCGGGCATTTAATACAGATATATTTCGGGACGACCATTTTTTTCCGATTGAGGCACGAAAAATAGCCATACCGTCCGCAAAATAAAAAAAAACACAAATTTCGAGCTTGAAAGGATTATCATATTCACCGCCAGATACGACCTTCGTACTAAAAGTAGATTTTACACCCTATAACAATCTACATCGATAATAATCTTTTTAAGTTGTAAAATAGTTACTTTTTTGAGACCGAGAATATTTTCGCCGAGGATAAGATTTCCAATATTATAACACAAATGACGAACATACACAATAAGAGTTCAAATATTTATCGAAATATCGGCTATTACATATATTTTTGAAAGACAATTCATATTCCTCTTGACGAACAATTTATAGATTCGTACCAATTAGCCGATAAAACAAACAAAAAATACAACGGAATATCAAACGACATGCAGTTTCCTTTCTTCGCACTAATATATCGTACAATATACCTTTTTCTCTCTGCGACGAATTATCGTACTCTCTCGAAATCTTCAGACCCCAATTAAGACTCCCTGTTCGTAAACTACTCCGGTGATCGAACCAGGGATCTTTCTTGAATAAAAATAACCAAAAAAGGTATAAATGTATTCAACTTGCAATGTTGAACGCTTCCACAATGGTTCTTTCGGTTTCTCCGGGGCTGCCTGTGGACAGACGTAGAAAATCAATCTACCGTCAGATGGGCTGTGTAAGCGCGATTGAAGGCTTCTGACACGAGGCGTCTCGCTATTCCTTCTCGTCCCTAATTACACACGATCGTCAGATATAGTATACGACTTGACGTCCTTGGAGAGGAAGAGAACGATCGAGAGTGACCGTTCGTCTTTGGGCCAGATTTCTGTTTTGGGACTTGCGCATTACATATTTTGCTTTTGCGCATGTCCGCGAATATCGACGGTCTTACCGGTTTTAGAGGTATGGATTATTGAGATTTAAATTAAATTTCTTTCGCATACAAAATTCCCCCTTTTATGTTATTTCGGTGCAACCGATGCTTACATAAAATGTACAGAATTGAAATAAAAATATACTGTTATTCTTTGTATCATTTTATAGTGTATTTGTCTTCAAACCCTGTAACGAACTCTAGAAACGTGACTCGATTTTGAAAAAATGAACATTTAGGCAGCTTTATCGTAAACTTGTTATCTATCAGACGTTGAGTACAGCTTATTACACGGAAACGTTCTTCCACTGTTTTCGTTCCAATTAGTGTATCGTCGATATAACACGAGGTGTGTACATCGTATTCGTTTTGTAAAGCCATGCTGAGGGTGCGGAAAATTCCGCTCCCGGCCATCTTCAGCCCAAACGGAATCCTACAGAAATTCGAATCTTTGCAGGCTGATAAAAAAATACAGTTGAATCAACTAAAGATTCGGGCAGAGAGGTTCACATAAATATTTAATGACTCAAAAATATTTTTGTGAAAATATCAAACAAATTGGTGCACCAATAAATCTTTTAGCTGTACCAACAATATATTTATTTGAACGTTCCTGTCCGAATCTTTAGTTGATTCAACCGTTTTTTTAATTATTGCGGAATTCTGCCAAATTCCCTTCTCTCGACCTCGCTTAGCGATGCTAGTTTACACGCGATCACTCGAAGGTCGTCGAAAAATTTGTACTCGTCCACTACTACAACCAGGAAAAAAATTTGTTTGACGGCCACCGTTTATTTGGTTTAAGTAAAATATTTATTTGATTTAAATAAATATTTATGGCATTTAAGTAACTATTTACTTAATTTAAATAAATATTTATTTAAATCAAATAAATATTTTACTTAAACCAAATAAACGGTGGCCGTGAAATACATTTTTTTTCTCGGTGTACCTCACTATTTCTCGTATTATTCTCAGCCGTTTGATCGTTATCGCATTGCTCCGCCTTCTAATAATTTCGTGAATGTGGAAAATCTTTTCAAATTCGTTACCTGTCTTTATGTGTCCGATTTTTTTCTACTTCGTTGTTTGTTTCTTCTGTCTATTCTCTATCTATCGCCCCACTTGAATCCAGTAAGTCTTCAAACACTACTGTTGATTCACTCTTATCGTTCAGGAATTTCCTTTCTGTAATTTTTTTTAGTTTTGTTTTTAGTATTAACCGACATTGACTTAAGATTTATAATAAAGGCATAAGATTCGTCATTCTTTTGTGTGCAAAGCAAAGTTTCCACCAGGCCTTGCTCGATTATCACTAACGAGCCTGAGAGAAGGATTTCACCAATTTCTACCGTACAATTTTTATAAATAAGTACATCTTCGTGCCTGGACATCCAATCACTTTTAAAAATTACCGCTGATGTAAAGTACGGTATTATTAAGAACGGATATGTTAATTTCATCCCCTCAATCTCGAATTCCAAATACACACAAAAAAAAAATTATTTGACGGCCACCGTTTATTAAAATCAAGTAAAATATTGATTTGATTAAAATAAATATTTATTTAAATTAAGTAAATAGTTACTTAAATGAAATAAATATTTTTTCTTTACTCATGCATGCAAAATCCTCGTTTGCGCACCATTCACAGGCATGCAAAATGGCTGATTCCCGCACGATACACAAATGCGATGCGCAAAATACTTTCACCGGTGCGCAAAATGCCTTCACCAGTGCGCAAAGTACTTTGCGCACTGTTACCAAGCGGTTGCTATGGTAACATCGAGGCGACCGAGGCGCCACAGGCATGCGCCATTGGGCATGCCTGTGAATGGTGCACAACTTGGATTTTGCATTGCCTTTGTAAGGAAAAATATGGTTCGATACACGAGGCCATCTCGCTTCTTGCGCACTGCTCGTGCGAAGCAGCACTTCGCCTCGGCTTCGTGCTGCTTCACACTCGCAGGGCGCAAATCGCTCGTTTTGGCCTCTAGTATCGAAATATACTAATTTAAATCAAATAAATATTTTACTGAATCGTAATAATCGGTGGCCGTCAAATAAATTTTTTTTCTGAGTGTAAACCAGGTGCTCCATTGTCATCGATCTTCTTCCTATAGCGGTTGTGACAAAAAGATTTGACACCGGTAGTAAATTAAGTCTCTTTTTTACCGAAACTTCTCGGAAGAAATCCTCGTTTGAATTTTACTCTTAACATTTGAGTTCACTCTCAAAAGTGTAGACATTTCGCTATCCACGATGGCCCTTCCTGTTTCTGTTCTGTCTAGGACTGTTAGGGAAAATAAATTCATAGTCAGATGGGCTTGTCAAGCGCGATCGAAGGTTTTTGACACGCGGGGTCTCGATATTTCTTCCCGTTCCAAATTCCACACAACTGTCAGCTGTATACAATCGGTGTTGCTATTCGCACGCCTCACGGGTGGGACACGGGTGACCCGTGGACGTAAGCGAAGACACGGGAACTGTCGGTAATAGTAACACTATCCCGTGGATGAAACTCGAGACACGGGACAGCCCGGGAATATAAAAAATCCCTAGGTAAACCCGTGGACATAACTGCAGATACGGGCAACCGGAGTATGATGAGGCACGGGCAATCGTTCAATCACGGGTTCCCGTGAGAAGATATATATATATA
Source organism: Ichneumon xanthorius (assembly GCA_917499995.1). Taxonomy (NCBI): domain Eukaryota; kingdom Metazoa; phylum Arthropoda; class Insecta; order Hymenoptera; family Ichneumonidae; genus Ichneumon; species Ichneumon xanthorius. The sequence goes on along the minus strand of OU824205.1, from coordinate 7,540,926 downwards.
TGGGCAAGCCGTGTATGGACATAAAGACACGGGGTTGCGTGCACGGGTAATTCGCTCGTTCCAGGACAAGCGATCCGTGGACGCTACTGATGATACGGGGCTTCCGATAAAATAATGGCGCGAAGTCCGTGGATGGAGCTGGACGCACGGGATCATAACCGGGACCGGGATTATAAAAATATTGCTAGATGCACCAGTGGGTAGAACTGCAGATTCGGCCAACCGTGCGACGAACCGAAAGGCACGGGCAACCCCCCGTGCCTCGGCATGCTACCGGCCAGCCCGGAGCTCTATGCGAGCGAACAAACTCGTTTAGAGCATTAAGACCCTTTAAAAATACATTTAAAGAGTCAGAGCTGGGGAAAACTCTTCGGTACTGCATAGTACATACCTCAAGTAGTGTCTATGAATTATTTCAGAATTTTCTCGGCATGCTACCGGTCAGCCCGAATCTCTATGCGAGCAAACAAACTCGTTTAGAGCATTAAGACCCTTTAAAAATACATTTAAAGAGTCAGCTTTATGGAAAACTCGTCGGTACTGCATAGTACATACCTCAAGTAGTGTCTATGAATTATTTCAGAATTTTCTCGGCATGCTACTGGCCAGCCCGGAGCTCTATGCGAGCGAACAAACTCTTTTAGAGCATTAAGACCCTTTAAAAATACATTTAAAGAGTCAGAGCTGGGGAAAACTCTTCGGTACTGCATAGGACATACCTCAAGTAGTGTCTGAATTATTTCAGAATTTTCTCGGCATGCTACCGGCCAGCCCGGATCTCTATGCGAGCGAACAAACTCATTTAGAGCATTAAGATCCTTTAAAAATACATTTAAAGAGTCAGAGCTGGGAAAAACTCTTCGGTACTGCATAGTACATACCTCAAGTAGTGTCTATGAATTATTTCAGAATTTTCTCGGCATGCTACCGGCCAGCCCGGAGCTCTATGCGAGCGAACAAACTCGTTTAGAGCATTAAGACCCTTTAAAAATACCTTTAAAGAGTCAGAGCTGGGGAAAACTCTTCGGTACTGCATAGTACATACCTCAAGTAGTGTCTATGAATTATTTCAGAATTTTCTCGGCATGCTACCGGTTGCCCGTATCTGCAGTTATGTCCATGGGTTTACCTAGGGATTTTTTTATATTCCCGGGCTGTCCCATGTATCGAGTTTCATGCACGGAATAGTGTTACTATTACCGACAGTCCCGTGTCTTCACTTACGTCCACGGAATAGCAACACCGGTATACAATATTCAAACCGGATTTCGCGTTGATCCGTCAAAATCTGGGCGACTTAAGTGAGAATTACGTACTGAAGTGTTCCCAGTCTCAACAATCTCATGGCGATTTACAACTTCCTGATGAGTCTCGATTAGCCCTCGTTAAAAATAATATTCTGCAAAGAGGAATACGCGAAGGGCTTACCTTATATTTTCGATTATTCTTCTCGTTACACAAGACAAGCCTTGGGTGTTCGCGCAACTGCTGGGACTGCAGTGACGCCTAGGAAAGGAGAGCGTCCCTTTATAGATCAGACCTTCTATCTCAATCACCGCTATGTGTAGTTTAAAAAAGTTTAATATTACAAATTCGTCCTCCATAGTGAACTAATGGCAGTACGAAAAAAAATTATATCTTTTCGTCGATAATCAGTCATTGATGGATTTACCCGTTCCGAAAAACTCTATATTATTTTCAAGGATATGTTTATTTTTCTGCCTCAAATTACATTTTACAGAGAAGTAACGTGAACGATTCTCACTAAAGAGTATGTTCACTGTATAACACCTGTAAAAAAGATACCCTCGAGTAAAAATGCAAACTGTGCGTCGTGTTTTTCTTTTTTTTTTTTGTACTTGTCACCAACTCGGAGCCATTCACCTATTGTGATATCAAAACAATATCATAAATAATTCAGATCGATTAAGGGTAATTTAATATATAGTTCATATATATACTTGTTTTTCCCTCAACAGTCATAGTCTTATCGGTATATACTGTCAAGCATGAATTCATGTTCGAGTGCATACGTTTTCCGGTCGTCACGGCTATTCGAGAATAATTACGATATTCGAGAATATTACGATACCGACGTACCGCAGATATAGCTTGCGACCCCTTTCGGTCCATCAGAGTCGAAATACGACCGAGAAAAAGTGCAGTCTCAGAAGTCATCGCAATCTGCTGATCGAATCAGAGAGAGAGAGAGAGAGAGGGGAGAGCGAGCGCGCGCACATACACACACATATACACATACAGCCGTGCACAGTGTGAAATTTGAAGCCTCAACAAACCTCCAAATATATTAATATTTGTACTTAATTCTGATGTCCACGCGGACACGATACTTTTCGGGACCTTGATGATCAATATAGAGTAAAAAAAAAGAAAACAAAACATCAAAGAATTAAACAATACATGAAAAAGCTAAAATTCGCAATACATGAAAAATACTAGTCGCCGTAACATCGTACTCTTTCCAGGTCCGCTTCGCACGGAAAAAAAAAAAAATTGACCGTCTGGTCTAGGTACGTAGAAGATAAGAGACGAGATACAGCGCATCGGTTGGTATCGTACATCGAATGCAACCAATATCGGGATAGGATGCCTCAGTGTTGCCATTTCAGCCGATACTTCGTCATGCATTTGTAGTATTCGGCCGAGGGTGTCCAAGAACATCCTGCGGAACGGAGCATACAGGTACCGTAATGCTGCTGACAGCCTCTCTCTCCGGCCGAAAGTCGCCAGAGGCACGTTGTGTTAGGTGCCGATGCCACGAAGCGGTCTGATATCTGTCAATCGCGAACAGAAACATTTTAATTAAAGCCGAGAGATACACGTGGCTGTAGGGGGAACGTAGGTAATGAGCGATATCCGAGATCGCTTGGAGTGTTCGAAGTGTGCGAACAAGAGGAAACATTGTCGTTTGATATCGGGGAGTCACAAACGGAAAGTTTCAGTGGGCACAACGTGATGTCGAACTCGCTCCAAGTTGAATAGACATTATTATCATTTTATAACGGCGCGAAACGACAAATTGAAAAACAATATTATTTATTTCGTTTTTTATAAGCATAGAAACGTATCAAGTTTTTTTTTTAACTCATGTGACGTGATATTTTGGTAAAATATGTCGAAAAAAACGTTTATTTATAATAATTTTTCAAAAAATAATTCACGAGAATTTTTGTGTATGGTTCGTCAAAAAAGTACGGAAATTTATGCACCGTCAAGATTTTTCTTTCTTGGGGTGGACATTTTAGAGATTGCCGAAATTGTTTGAGATTATAAAATTATAGAGATTTATATATTTTACGATAATGTTACTCACTTGACAACCGCATCCGTGTCGATAAAACTCTCGGAAGTTGTCTCGCTGAACTTGTGGAACCTTCGACCACAGCATCGCGAGCCCGCAGTACGACAAATACGGTTGGCTACCGTACATGTCACCGCCGAATACCCACGTCTCGCCGGGTTTTGGAGTGAGAACACCGCACAGGCTGGACTGTGACGCTGTCCAGATCCACAGTGGTTTCTTTTCCAGCGCTATCTGGGCCGACGGTGTTGCCTGTGAAAATCATACTGGATAGAGATATTTAATCGCCCCACATAGACACCTATTGAAATGCTGATCCATCGGCTTAACTCGCTTGTTACTATGCCATATGAAGATACGACATGGTATTGATATCCCCTTGATCGAATCACCCCTCAAACTTCATTTGCAAACGAATCCACAGTCAATCTCGCTCTCAATCACTGATAGAAATTTTTGTGGATTACGGAAGGTCCTGATACGGGTTTCTTCAAAATAATGTTTTATTTGTACCAAACAAATATCAGCTTTGAACGTATGTCACCGCGACCCTTTTTTAATTTTTTTTCTCACTGTGCAATGAAGTATACGGAGTTACCGATTGAAACGTGTCGTTATTGGTTCATCGCGAAAGTTTGTTGGAAAAGTTTCGCAGGCTTTGCGGAAGTGATTACTTCACTCGAGCCACGCACTACCGGAGGTTAGGAATTCGTGAGAAGTGAGAGAACTGCATAAAGCACGTTTGAGCGACGAGAATTGCCTTTAATTTGTTTGCGTTCTGTATATCCTCGCTTTGCTACGCGAGTATTCTCGAGTGAAAATAGATGATAACATTTTTTTTTAAACATCAAGACCCTTGCTTGGCGGTTAAAATACAATCAATCTGACGCGGATTATTAAATTTCACTCACCTTGAAGATTTGGCTGACATTGACTTTGTACGCAGCGATGTATTCGGACGCGTTCACGCTCGAGAATTCCTCCACTGTCACCAGGGCAACTGGAGAACGAACAATAAAAACGTCTTATTTCAAACATATCTACCCAATAGATTAAACGATAAAATTTAAAAGTACAATAAAATCATTTTCTTTTTTAACTCCTTGACTGTCAGAGAAACATAGTTCTGTGCAAAACTAAAAGTGCTGTACAAAGTAGCAATTATGACAGCGTTACGACACACTCTACAGATTGTGCGATGAAAAAAAAAATCAATTTACATTTAATAACAATCTGCCAAAGGACATGTTGTTTATTTTTATTTAATTACCGAAGTGCGATTCGCAGAACTTAGTCTGCGGATGCTGGTCACGGCAAGAGCAGGCCGTGGACGTCTGCAGATAGCACAAGAACACAGCCAGGACCACCAGGGAAGTCCAACACGTTAGTCGCCCCATCTGAAATCATAAAATACGCTTCGTTAATTCAAACACTGTGAATTACTATTTTTTATCAATCTTCTCTCAAATCCCCCCGTCAGTAAAAATCAGAGAACAAACTTGACACATTCTTTGGATTATTGAAATAACTTTATCCAAAAAAAAAGCAAAAATATCGAACCTGAAAAGATTATCATATTCTCCGCCCGATACGAGATTCGTACTAAAATTTGATTTTAAATGGTCATCGTCGAACGGAAGCCAATCACTCGATAATAATCTAGATTGATATCGATAATTTTTTTCGATTTAAATAGCAAAAGGCAGTAACGCGATAACAGTGAATGCAACACAGTTTTCGATAGCTCGTCGATGGTACGCTCCTACGTACCGGGAATCGTAATGCATTTTACATTACATCATGCTCGAATTAGTTCGCGTTGGTTCTCGTGACGGTTTAGTTTTCTGTTTATATTTTGTCTATTTTACGGTTGCGGAAGTCCTGCTTAGTTCCTTCTGACTCCCAGTTCAGACCGGTCTGTGAATACCGGCGAAATAAAAATTAACTGCCGTCCAGAAGGTCACGATTGGAGTTATCGTTTTCCTGCTCCGTAGCCAAGTTACCATAGAATACGTCACGGCGCATTGTTTTTTATGATACTTTTTTAATGAGAAGAACGTTGGGAAATTGTATCTTCCATAAACTTTACTGTGGAACTTAACTATAAGTTCCAAAGAAAAGTTCATGGATTAATAGAACTAATGGTAAAACATAATTTACACCCAGTTTCGTTAAAACGAATAGTACTCACTTGACTTCGGTAATTTTCACGAGACGGTCAAAAGTTTTTTGCAGTTACGAATATAATTTTTTTTTCGCTACACCTGTATATATATGGAGGCAGAGGTATGCGCATAAGGAAATAGTTTTATTGACATTCATGGTTTAACGAGATAGGGTTTTAATGACCAGCGTTAATGGCTGATAACCAAGACAAACAATACTTTGTTTTGTTACACGTGTCGACTGATATAATGAGATAGTGTTAACACATGATATTTCTTTTTCATTAGTGCTCCGTCAATATTAGCTGATGCCAGATTTTTCTACGTGTTTTCAAATTGACTTATATAGATTTTTAAGACTTAAGACGTGATATGAAACCCCAAGACAGTTTTATGACTGCGAAGCTTCTCTTAATCAAACAAACGATCGAAATTCCAGACATAAGTTCGCCCTTCGGATCGAATTAAAGATCCACGCCAGAATTCAACTAACGGTTCGGCTGAACATCAACCGAATAAAAAAATTGAATTTTTTTAATAATAAAAATTGAGAATTAGGGAGTGACAGTACGAATTCGGCATATCTAAAAAAGAAGCGATCAAAAAATTCTGAAAAAAATTACATAAATGCCTTTCGAATAATGATTCATTGTAGCGTAGTTTCGAGTTTTTTAAAAGACAGTTCCGACTTTTTTACCGTTAGAATAGAGGAATTCAATGGAATGCCTCATATATCGGGGTAGCTACAAACAGGAGGAAATAGTTTTATTGTACGGGGTACACGTGTATTTACAGAGAGAGTCATAAACATACGGACTTTTCTTTACAATGGGGGATTTGAACGATGGAGTTGTAGTATCCCACATAGAAAGTAGTGCCGTGCTTGCGCCACGCCGTGCCGTCACAATATCGTCATGTGCGTCTGCACGTCACGATATTGTGACGGTACGGCGTTTTGATACCAGAACCTGCTTGCACAGTTCCAGCTCACTATGAAGCTTCACGTCAAGATTGTGGTGCTCCACGGCAAGCTGGCACTGTGCAAGAAGCTTTCGGTGTAAACATGCTGTGCCGTCACAATATCGTCACATGCGGACGTACATGTCTGTATTGTGCCAGCACGACGTTCGGTCCCGTGTTATCATCGAGTCGATCCCGTGCCGCCAGTTGTCTATCTGGGTATTCAGGGCAAGGCCGACACACGTACATTGTTACGTGATACAGGTTAAATACTTAAATTTTGATTATTTTTTTATCCTGAAAGAAAAATGTTACACACATTTTTCCCTCTTCAAAAACTCCACGGCCAAAATGTCCCGCATTTTTAATATGTATGCCGCTTAAAGTATGTCGCTTCGGGCTCATTTCGCATAAGTTCGAGAAAAATAAGAGAAAATTTGCAAATACTTCTTGATGGTATAAAAATACGGAAAATTCAAACTACGGAAGGTAGGAGTCGACAAGGAGGTTCGCTGTAAGAGGGTTATGTTTGAATGGTTTTGTTTTTTCCTTTCAGATCTTGGAGCCGTGGGCGGGGCGACGAGGTCCGTGCTGCGCGCGAGTAGCCGTTGGAGAGCCTTCGTCCTGGAGGTAAGTTTATTGATAAGTGTTAAATTTCATTAAATAATATAATTAATAAATGTTTTTTGTCTGTTTCAGCTTCCAGACATACGAACATACGAACAACATACGAAAAAGGAGACATCAACTTTACAGACAAAGCAAACCAATGTAATAACTGAAATCACCGCTACTATGTAACAGCGACACGTTCATTTGACGATTGTTGAAAGCGCCCTCGACCTTAGGAAGGTCGGCGCGCGCTGGCAAAAAAAAAAACAAGATTTAACGCTTCAATCTTTTTATTCTAATTGTTGAACGACAGTTGCGATTGTAAAACAAAGAAAAGGATCGTCGTCCTAGCTTGAAGCTTAGTTTCAGATTGTCTGGAATTGAAACATAAGCATATCGTCGAAGGCTTAGTGGCTGACTGGAAGTCGCGAACACAATCGAAAGATCGTGAAAATCGTAACGTTTTCGGCCTCAATCTCGAGAATAATTCCGTGTCGGTATATCAACGTGGGCTTTCTAGATCCCCACGCTTGTGGCACATGCTCTCACAAGAGGGCGATAGCCAAGAACGGAAAGAAGATCTCCACAATAGAGGAAAAAGAAATAAAACGGACCATTCAAGCGCAGTTGAGGAAAATCTCTCGGAAAGTGTATCGACTGTTGTGTTTTATAACATCTTTGCTTATGTATCTAGTATCGATAAGATAGAGTCCTGCTCCATGTGTATAGCGGCTTGATGGGGCAGTGACTCCTAGAGCCATCTATTTTGTACTTTTCTATCGTAATAAAAAAAGCTTCCTCTATGCGGAAGCAAAAAGGATCTCCACGCTTATAGAGTTTCCTGAGGTGCTTTCGATTTGCCGCTATAATGATGGTCGGCATGCGCGCGGTGGTTTTTGGTACGAATCCGTGTCAAAAAACGACCATGCGCAGGCGCAGTCACGTTGTAATAATAATAACGAAAAAACGCCAAATCGAAGGGTAACGTTATAGGTGGCCGAAAGCGGAACCTATTTATGACCAACCTCGCCCATTACATAAATGGTAAGGGACCCTTACCATTTTTTTTACGAAAATGGTTTAAAAAAAAAAAAAAAATTTGAATTTTTTCGCTAATGAAATCCGTTGGCAAATATGCCACTTGAAAACAATGGCGGAGGTTTTAACTCGATATCTCAAAATTTTTAGAAAAAAAGTGCCGTTTCGCAAAATTTAACATAGGAAAAATCTGTACCTTTGTGAAATGCCGATATCTGTATTGCCGACCGCTCATACGTTCGAGCGTCGATAAATTACCCCATCATTTGGGTCAGTATCGTTTGAAATTCCTTTGGATTCATGTCGGCTCCTTGGCGGGCGATTCAAAGATTGTTATACCTTTCAGTCCGGACGGGTTACTAGGTGGTGAGGGTAGAACGTTTCTCCGTCGGGTTTTATATATTATTGTCAATAAACAGCATACTAGTTTATTTTTTGACTCTAATATGCTTTCGACTCCGAGGATGTCAGACGGAAATTGCATTCAAGCACATACATCGTGTCTCTTGTACGGAAACGATTTAGGAGTCGTCGTGTGTTAGAAACTTTGTGTTGGGCGAGGTTGGTCATAATATAGGTTCCACTTTCGTCCACTTATGTGTTACCCAAATCGAAAGCACCTCTGGCAGAGCGTTGGCTGACACCCCTGATAGACAAACGGCACGAAACGCAGCACATGACACAATAATTACGGCATGTGCAGCACGTGCTGTAATTATTGTGTCATGTGCTGCGTTTCGTGCTGCTTTGTCTATCAGGGACGTTTATTCTGCTAGCCAAACGAAGCGCCCTCTATGCGTACGGGGACGCTCAGTCGAATTGAAAGAAGAAGAAAAAGTTTCCTGACAGCGACACGGAATCTCTTGGTCCCTACTTTGTTGGCTGCGAATTAGTCGGCTCGTGCAGTTGGTCCTGAGCGGGTTGTTCTAGAAGCTTCGAGGTACTGCCAACTAGATTTGTTGATAATTCTCTGCCCACTTAACCTTGCGCAATTCCTGTGTTTACTCGTCGAACTGTCAGTTATGCCCAAACTTTATTGCCAGTTTGTGAAAACTTGACTCGTTTGTTTCTTCGATTTATCGGTGCAGCGCATACGCGAAAAAAAGGCACGGATATGAACAGGTCAGAGACTTCGTGAGGAATCGAAGGCTTAATCTACGCAACACGGCGTTACAATGTATCCTTGAATCGTCTAGCTTACGTATCTCCTTTTCTCCTTTTTCAGAAATAGCAAAGACTCGAACAGCGCTTTTGGCAGTGAGAACTCAAGCAAAGCGGGCCGCTTTCCATAGAACGTCCGCGTATCAATAATGAAGGCCATCGATAGTCCAGCCAGCAGATGCCCAATCAACAGCGGCAACCCTGCAGGGCTTCATCAGATTCGCTACGGAGGCCACCAGCCCCGATGCAGTCGCTCACATATCCCATGTTCAACCTTTTGACGAAGAGGTAAACTTTCCTTTGTTTTAGTAACTAGCTTGAGTAATTGCCCTGCGGCACAACCTTTCACTGCGTTCTCCAAGTTCGAAGGCAAACATTTTTTCCATCACCTCTTTTGCGTTCTCGCGATTTGCTATCGATTTTTCCATACGATAGATTTACAAACTAATCCCAGTAGACGTCGAACGTTTTGTCATGATCTGTTTAATGACTATTATGCAAATCTCAAACGACTATCAACCTTCTCTTAACCTTGATAGAAATGTTGTGTATCGACTGGACTATTCTAGCCGATAAACGTTATTATACTTCAGAATGGAATATTCCAGCCAATAAGTGCCATACTCCAGAATGGAATACTCCAGCAGATAAGCCTTATACTTTATTCTGGTCTATTACAGCCGATAAGCATTATAGTCCAGAATGGAGTATTGCAACCGATAAGCAGTGTAATCCCGAATAGAGTATTTCAGCCGATAAGCGTTATCGCCAGAATGGAGTATTCCGGACAATAACAGTTATACTCCAGGGTGGAGTACTCCAGCTGGTAAGCGTTATACTCCAGAATGGAGTAGTCCAGCCGATAAGCGTTATAGTCCAGACTGGAGTAGTCCAGGCGATAAGCGTTATACTCCAGGATGGAGTACACAGCCGATAAGCTTGGAGTATTCCAGTGGCATACTCAATAGTGATGTACTTATCATTTTACCTACATTGTTAAGATTTTGCACAATCCAATGTCAAGTATCGTACTTTTATGGGTAAATTCTTTGTCGGATGACAAAGTTATCATTGTTAGTTACCGGCAAAGGTTACACACGGAGAAACAAAAAAAATTTCCGAATTTTCTGGAATTAATATGCATAGTTTTTTTAAAAATGACTATAGTGTTTAGTGATTTTAAAAACTATCACAAACAAATCCATTCAATGGCGAACAACTTATCCTTTCGACGAGTTTCTGACGAGTACAGCTGTTTCAGCAGATACTAAAAGCAATTGTGAATAGTGTCGAATAAAGTGCAAATTGTTAACCATTTTTGACGATCGACTGTCCGATATTGAATCCTTACGGAGAAATTCTATTGGAGCACGAAGTTATCATTGAAAGCTACTGGTAAAAGAAATATCCGAAGCCAATAGTTCCGAACGATATTTTCTTTCTCCAATGAAGATCGCGTAAGTTATGAAAAATTCTCGTGACCGAGTGACCGGCTCGTATGAGATGATAAATTCACTGACGCGAGCGACGATGTTGCGAAAATCGCACCACGGTGTTTCAAATATATCATTTTAATTTAATTTTTCAGAGGAAAGCATCTTTGACCGAAGTCCTCACCTCGATGTCCGTTACCATAATAGAGGATCTTCAGAAAGTTGTTAAATTATTATCGAGCGTGATGGATTTGTGTCCGGACGACGATCCGTCGGAATACGAAGCCGCCCACGAGATAATCGTCAATTCGTCGATAATATGGACGTAGCTAATTCGCCATATTCGGACCATGTTCGAACTCACCGCACAGCAGTATAAGTTGAAAGGCTGCAGACGTCATCACGGAACCCGCGCAGAATGATTCCTTCTATCGGGAGAGGATTGATGCCGATACTTCTGGGCATGGTAGACACGGATCCGTCATAGTAAGCGAGAATGAAGGCATTGTACGCGGTGTCTTGTGGGTTTAGATGGCAACTCGCTAAACGAAGGATACATTTATTCGAATTATTTACATACATTTTTACGTTGTTTCAGGTATCGTTCGAGAACATCCTCTATCGTTGCGAAACATGGACGTCCACGACGGCCACCCCGTATTACTCCGAACTATACAGAGACCTGTAGAAAAATTACAATATAAAATCAGCATTTCTACTTTCCGCATTGTCCAACCGCGATGAAGCTGGTAGCTGAGGGAAACTCTTGTAAATATCAGCTTGATTGAAGAAACTGCCGCACTGTTGACGATCGGCCGTCTTCCTCCGGATACCACGTAAGCACAGAACTCGTCGAAATTTCGTATACATTTTTTCCCTACGTTTCGTTACATGCTCTTATTATTTTTATTGTCGTCCGGCTTTCGCTAACAATTTTTCTAAAAGCGATTCTAATACCAGCTAAAAAAAATTCTGTGTAGTCACCTGATCGAAGGAAAATACAAGCATAGCTCTTTTTTCTCACAGGGAACAATTGCTTGGTGTACTTAACGGATTGACCAACGAAGACTATCTTCCGGCGCTGCGTGAATACCATCAACCGGAATTGTGCCTCAATCAAACCCTCGAGTGTCATCTCAAGGAAGCTGATGCCCAGGAGAGCGTCGATGAAGCGCAGACTTGCACGCGGCTTCTCGATAAAATATTTTCCAATCGGCACATAAATCAAAAAAGATAGTCCATTATTCGCGCATTTAAATAATAATAAAAATAGGAATAATTTTTCTTCTTGTAGCCGCGCTTATGATCAATAAAACTGCTATATATTTTTATTTAAACGGCTGTTTTTGTTCTCATCATCGGAAATTCTATACTCGGCTAACTTGTTCCGGTTTTCATTTTTTTTTTTGCAGTTTCTAAAATAATTTATTTCGATTATTAATAGTTGCTATTATTGTCCGATAGAATTTCCATTCTCTCAATAGCATTTTTGCCTATAAGGCTCGTCGACCGTTACTTATGATGCATCTTCGATATGTAAATTACTCTAGTCCGTATAAAATCGATAAGCGTTATAAATGCAATTCTGAATACAGCGCCTCTGAGACTCGTGAAGTTCAACGAGGCGCTATCCAATTATCAAGTTCGTAACAATTCTAGCAACTTTGTGCGACCCTCCGGGGGAATCAGCGTTAAAACGATGCTGAAATGTTTCCATATTGTCACGGGAGAGAAAAATTATCTCGGGACAATTGAAACTACGAATCTCCTATACATTATTTTCTTTCCGTCAAATAAGCTCGCGGTCATGTCGCCGGACACGACATTCAGCTTGAAATGCTTTTAACTTTACTCCTTAGCTCGTCCGCGCAAATGGACGGGAGAAAATTCATAATTACGCAGCGAGCAGAGTCCGGTCTCGGCAGTTCGAAAGTTTCACTGTAAGCTTTTGCGTGAACGTAGATACAACAGATTTCTCCCACACTGTAATTCCGACGCCCTCCTTGTCGCGAAAAAGTTTGTCGCAATTCAGACGTTCGCCTTCGCGACGGAACTTTTGCACTGCCTTCTGCCGGAGTCTCAGTCTCTCGAAGCTGCGATTCAAGCCTCGAGCCAACATCCGTCGAAGTTTGTCTTATACTTCTTTTTTCTTATTCGTTTATATATATTTTCTCACCTCAACGATATTTTTCTTAAGCTCCCGCGGCAAAACAGATATTATTATGGATATAGATTCGATGTATGTATATTTCTTGGGGATTTCTCGAGTCGAAAGGAGGTCGAGAAAACTCAAATTGCATACGATGGATCTCGACGTTAAAGTGAATTTATGCTGGGCGGTTATAATTCTCTCACGTTATAGCGAGTTTGCTGGAGGTGCGAGTTTTGACCTCGTGAAAAGTCGAGTTAGGAAGAAAGTTGCTTGTATAGGTATAATGGTATTCGTGAATGCACTGTGGGCTGAGGAGGGAGACCGGAGCTGTGAAGCTCGGCAATGTCCTCTAAGACTCGAGGGTGTCCCGCTGAATGGATGAATGGACGATCCCCGTGAACTCCGGAGTCTCGACGACGATAACGTACTCAAACACCCCCACGAAAGAACCCCTCCAGAGTACCGCCGATTCGATGTGGCGAAAGACGCGCGTGAATGCAGACATTCATTCACGGGACTTGCGTACGAAAATTTTTAACTACTTCCAATCCACCACAAATCGCATTTTTTAAAAATAGTATCCGACTTATTACAATTTCTTGGATGTGTAAAAAAAACTTTCGTATATCCGCGGTGAAGAGAATTTGCGTTATACTTGCGGTAGCGAAGAGAGAAATGAAAACAGTTTTATTTTATGCCTTTTTTTCATTAAATGGCACTTCATGAAATAGTGCTTTTTCGGTGAAATGAACTCGATTAAATTATTTTTAATCGCTGAAAAGTTTTCGTGCAATTATACATTCCGGTAGAAAGGAACGAATCTCAAAGAGTTTTTCTTCGGTGAAACGTATTGCATTCCGTAATTTTTGGAATGCAATAATTTGGAAAAGGGAATTTGAACAAATGTTCCGCAAAAAGAGCTTTCTTTCATCATTTCTAACCGCTCTTGAATTATCATACAAACTTAACGTCAGAAAGAACGAAATCGAAAGACAATTTGTCGTTAAATCCACAATTACTAGATCTTCATTTTCGTACAAAGGCCTATAAAAACCAAAAAGGGAATTTGAACAAATGTTCCGCAAAAAGAGCTTACTTTCATCATTTCTAACCGCTCTTGAATTATCATACAAACTTAACGTCAGACAAAAACGAAATCGAAAGACAATTTGTCGGTAAATCCACAATTATGCACAACTCCCAGATGCAGTTGGAAGCGCTGTCAAGCGTAAAGTCATGAAGCTTCCTCGTCACCCCCTGCGACGGTGACGTCGCAGTTAAAGCATCGAGAAGCCCATGCAGGAATCCGAGGACGCATGACTTACTGCCGGCCGGTCAACCGTGCCAGGACCACGAGGTTCGCGCGCCGGCTGTTTCCCAGTTTTTTTTCCGATTCATTTCTCTCCCCATACTGTGGAAGAGCATGCCACGTGTCACAGGCACGATACGCCTCCTGGCCTGAACACGACTACGCCGAAACTACAGAATCCCCCGTACAACCGTTCCAGTCATGCATGTGTAACACGTAGCCCGGTGACATGCGCGTCCGTGAAGGGTAGCACCACGTAGCCATCACCGATATTTCAATAAATGGGGTATTTAAATGGAATTCGACTTAATGCAGAATTTTCGATTTTTTTAAGAATATTAGAATATAGAATGAAATTTTGCCAAAGAGTTTTTTATCGAGAGATTTGTCTGAGGAGCCTTACACGAGGTTCGATTCTTTTTTCTCCTCTTCAAAAAATCCGTCGCCAAAATAACTCGTGTTTTTTATATGTATATTGCCGCCGCGTAAGAAATGCTCCCCGATTGGCTGTCGTACGAGCCTGAAGCTGAAGTCCTTCGATGACCAATTTCAGTCGAATGAATCAGACTATGTGTTTGACAGGCGTTGTGGTTAAAGTTGTTGTATTGACACTGCATAGGCTATTAATAGCCACGGGGATATCGTTTTTCTTAGAAAATAACATTTACATAATAATAACGTTCATGTCGATGAGACACTCACACTCATACTCACAGATACTCACACAGGCAGTCACGGATACTCACAGATACTCACGAATATTCACAAATACTCACACGGATACTCACAATACTCACACCTATTTAAAGATACTCACATGGATACTCACACATATTCCAAGATACTCACACGGATAATCGCACATACTCCTAGATACTCACACGGATACTCACAGATATTCAAAGATACTTACGCAGGTAGTCCTGGAGACTCATAGATACTCACAGATACTCACAGATTCTCACAGATTCTCACAGATTCTCACAGATTCTCACAGATTCTCACAGATTCTCACAGATTCTCACAGATTCTCACAGATTCTCACAGATTCTCACAGATTCTCACAGATTCTCACAGATACTCACAGATTCTCACAGATTCTCACAGATTCTCACAGATTCTCACATGACTCACAGATACTCACACATGCAGACACTGGCACAGATACTGCGGGCGCGCGAAGTGCGCGAGCCCGCATAACCGATAGTTTAATTTATATATGAAACTCAAGACATAAAAAACCAAATACCGAGATTTGAGACTACGCGCGCGATAGTGTCTATAAAAATCCGGAATACATGCTCCAGAATTTCGTCAACCCTCTGCGTATGTACAGGAGAGTTGTTGTAGGGCCTCGCCGTGTAGCACACGCGGAAACGATGTATACTTGAAATGTAGCGAAAAATATTTTTTTAATTTATAAAATATTACATTTTATCAGAAAACTCACATACGCCGGCTATATTTTGGAATATATGGGAAGTACATTAAAACCTCGATTATCCTAACCTCTGTTATTCGAACCCTCTATCATTCAAACTGCTACCCGCTTTAGCCGAATTTCTGTTATTCGATTACACCGCTCGTACGTTGGTTTTTCGCACAGTGTTTATCAGTTCTTGGCGACCCGCAGAGTTATTCATATACGTGTAATAAATTATTTGTGATTTAATAATAGTTTTGTAGTGCAGTGCGTCGTGGCTTTGACGAAGAATACTTCCGCCTCTAAGCGGAACGTAATGTTCTTACGGTGGAAAAAAAATTGAAATTTTTTCGAAGCGAGACTTCACATCGTTAACCTTCCTTTCTGATGTTTTACGTTAGTATGTTAATTTTCGTCTTCATATTTCATTACGATTGATCATTATTCGACCAATCGTTAATAGGTACTCGGCTCAACCCCTATTGATTCGGAAAATCGAGGTTCTACTGTATAAGTTTTTCGTGGATATAGTTTGAATCTCTTTCCCGTATTCAATTTAAATACATTCTTATACGGATATGTCAAAGAGCCGATAGGAAAAGATATTTTTATTTGACATAAAACACAAAAACTCTTGTGATCCTAAAATTAAGCTGATATATTATTAGTATATAAGGGTGCGATCTGTATAAGGCGAAGCCACTGTACGATGCAAATGAATTCTATTCTATTCTACATCATTATCCGGATACGTCAAACACCCGATTGGAAGTCATGTTTTACTTTTACATAAAACACAGAAACCCTTGTGAGCTTAAGCGTAAGCTGATGAGTATTATCATAGTATATGAGGATGGGATCACCGGAAGGCGAAGCCGCCCTACGCTGGAAATAAATACCATTCCATTCTACATCCTCATACAATTCCTATACAAAGTAAATAGATCCTCTATATATTTAATGTAGGGTAAAAGTGGTGAATATGGCCCACCTCGATTAACACGTAAATCAATTATATATGGACCGGGCCATATTCCCCACTTTTACCCTAACTAAAACATATTAGACATCTATATTTACAATATTTAATATCTAATTCCCGGTGGGAGATTCGTGCATTCGAGTTGTAATCGTTGGCGCGCGCCGTCGGTGCGGAGAGCGCGCGCGAGGCGAAAAGCCCCACGGTGGTGCGAGCGCAGACGCGCTTCTATCGACCGAGTTACCAACCCCGGGGCGGCGACACCCTCGCGCTTCTCGGCCGAGCTTCACTGCTTCGCCGGCGAACTAGTGGGTAGTACACACACACGACATAGGTAAGTCGAACTGCACGGATCTCTCTCTTCCCTCTCTTCTCCTCTCTGTAAACTCTACGATGGCACACACGTTTCCCCGAATCTCGCGGCAATTGTTACACGATGATACTCCTCGATACTCGCCACTTCGATCGCTCGACCGCACAGTCGCAGCCCACGACTCATGGAATTGAGACCTTAATATTTTCGATGACAAAAAAATTCGGTTTTTTTTATTTTTACTTCGGTTCGATTTTTGTCTTATAATTTCCGGGCACGCTGGACGGAGGCAAGCTCGCTCGGGCGAATTTCGAACTCGGCGCAAAAGACGTTCGCCAACGCCGGACGTGCCGAGTGCGCAGGCCGAACGGCGGGTGCACGCAGACGTGACGCGCGTACCAGTTTCACGTGATCGTCCGACTTCCGCCACCCCGTCTCGTCGCCGGACGTGTGCTTTTACTCAGAGGAACATTTTTTTTCTCGAGCTCTCGTTAAACGTCCTCCACTGGGGTTTTATCGCGGCTCAGTTGTTGCACGGAGATACTCGTCACCGAGGTAATTCATCCGGGGATACGAATCGAAGTCTCCGGTCACGTGGGTGTGCAGAACTTCGCGGAAAGAGATCGCCGACGACTTTTTTTTCCTGGCACGCTTGCCCGTCGTCGAGGGTTGACGAAGAGAAAATAAACGTAGACGGGCTTCTCACGAGTTGGCGAATAACGCGAGGCTCGCTCGCATTCCGCTGCTGGAGGAAAAATTTTATCGAGAGGTAAGACTGTGAGCCGCGAGAGATTTCGGGGTGGTTCCGAGGAGGGTTGCCTTCGGGGTTCACGATTTTTTTTTACGCTCATTCACGTAGGCTCCGGGCAATATCGGGGGATGAATGGGCGAGGGTCCGCTTTCATTTCGCACCCAAGTTTCATTTTCGGCAATTTTTTTTTACTCTCTTTTTACCGTGCTCGATGGGGAAATTGATTGTTAATATTTTGATTTACGGTCGGAAGTAATCGTAGCAATTGATTTGTGCCGGTCCGATCGGATTATTGGGGGGAGGACGAGCGTTTTGGCCTTTATCGATAGTGTCTTGCAGAGCGTGAGGCATTTTTTTTACGTTCATTGACGGGGCTTTACGCAAATTGGAAGGGGGGGGGGGGGGTGAATGGGCGAGGGTACGTTTCTTCTTTTAATCTCTCGACTCTTTTTTGTCCATTGACTTATTATCGTAAGGCATTGGGAAATTGACTTTTGATACTCCGATACATGGTCGGAAGTAATCGCCGTCATTGATTTGTTCCGAGTGCCGGTTGAGTTGGGTTGTTTGGATGGAGGGTGAGGGTGGCGGTGGTCGAAGAGTCGTCCTATTAGATAAGGCAATGGGTGCACATTTTCATTCTAACAAAATATTTTATTTTTCGTATTTTACTTTTTGATCGATGAAATTTGGGCATGCGTCGCTCAGGGCACGTTTCTTTGCGATATTTTCCTTGGTTAATTTTGTTTTGTCTTGAAATAACTAGATCTTCATTGTTAAAAGTACGTTCCACCTTAAAAAAAAAAGAGCCAAAGATTTCTGTAACGTCGCCAGAAAAGTTTATTTGTGCAAAAAAAACGAAATGAAGATCGGTCAAATACTATAATAATTGTGTCCCTTCCTTGTATGTTACAATTAATAAAACTGGTTAATCGAAGTGGCCAGCTTTTCGTAGATATTTCAAATATTTTGCGAGTGCGACTGCTTGACCGAATGTTAACCCAGGATAATAAATTGTTTACTGCTTTACCGAGTACGCTCTATGTCGCTTTTCCGATAAACGTTTACCGGTGCTTCGATATGAACGTACCATATCCAGTAAAATTTACACCCCATCGACGTTCTCGATGCGTTTTAATAGTTGAAGCATTTAAATTTTAACGCTCGAAATATGAGGTCGGGTTGGGAAGATGATCATTTTTTCAACATATTGTGTTTGAATATAATTCTGTAGCATATTTTAGGCAGTAAAAATTCGAGCATCGATGATGTACGAACTTTTATGAAAAATTAATATCGATCTTTTATAAAAAATTAATACTTAATCCGTACTTTATCATACCGTGTTCGACGCAACGAGAAGCAATTTCTTTTGCACGTAATTATTTAAATAAAAATGTGAAAAATTCTTAAGTCGAATGAGTAATTGACTACGTTGCTTATTCGACGCGAAATTTCCGATGTCGGTTGGGTGGTTATTATCTTTCCTGTAGAATCTGGCCAATTATTCGGTTTGCTTCGGACAAACTATATTATCTGTTAATATCGAGCCAGCGTTTTTAATTAGTTCTTCACATTTCAACGAATTCACGGAGGTTATTCGAGAGTCGTCGTGGTTTCGGAGCTGCTGTTTCATACAGAATTAAAAAAAAAATTATCGCGTTCCAGATTTTCTCCGATAATTCTAACTGGGATCTACGCCCGTGTAAGTTCTGCCACCCGTTATTGGAAAAGTAAATTCAATTTTGCGGAGTCGCTGCCTTCGCACCAACATTGCTTTTTTCCGAGCCACCGTGCGGCAGCCGAGCGTGTATAACGCTCGTATAAACGCGTGTATAACTCTCTCATGAGCTCTGAGAATTGATCGGATATTCCTACTAACATACATAAATTCCATTGTGTCAACTATTCATGTTTCGTAACTTCGCTACAATATACGTGAATGCGTGCTTTTTTGTTATGCAAATGTGTCGCAAGTCTCATGACTGTAAATCACAATCTCTCTAACCACTTGTACGATTCCGCAATTCAGATTTTTTCTGCTACTTCGTACAGCACGTATAGCCATAAGAAAATCTTTGCCATTAATATAATCTCGAAAATCTTGCAGTATTTGCCAATAATCCCTATACAGTCCAAGTGCAATAATCTTCATGAATTTTCATCGGTAGATATGAGATTACAAATAGCGAGTATTTATTTTTATGAAATGTTTCTCTGAGAAAACAAATAATCGCTTCTCCTACTGTATGCGATATATTTCGCTCAGGAAAATTATGTACTTTATAGTTCACGTACTGCGGTATCGTTTAAACTCGAAGTTGCGACGATATTGCGTTTAGCCACGAAGTCAAAAATTTAACTGCGTGGCCTTAAAGTTGAATAAATTTTTGTAGTAAAAAAGGTCTAAAACTTTTTTTATAACAAATTTATTCAACTTTAAGGCTACGCAGTTTAATTCTGTTAAGAAAATAAAGATTTTTTTTTAATCGAAGAACGTACTTGAAGTCGAGTCTCATTATATCACTTAACGATTTTGGAGCCGGAGCGACCGCGCGTGGACTCGAACGGTCGATAAAGCAGTTACAGCCAGAATAATACTTCGTTAGACTGATGTTAACGAATCGCGGTGCGAAAGATTTAATGAAAATTAAATTTTTGTCCTATCCGTAATTGAACCAATATCGGCCAGATGATTATCCGTCCACTGAGTGAGACATTTCACGGGCATGTGAGCGCGAATAATAAAGGCGTAATTGGTAGACACGGCCTATTGTCCATAAAATCCTTGAACCCCTTGAAGGGTTGTTCCTGGAAAAGTTCTGCCGAAATGGCCCGCGTGCGGGTGGCAGATATCGATCACTTTACGGTGCAAGGAAGTACCGAAGCGAAAGAGCCAAT
Organism: Ichneumon xanthorius; assembly: GCA_917499995.1. Classification (NCBI taxonomy): domain Eukaryota; kingdom Metazoa; phylum Arthropoda; class Insecta; order Hymenoptera; family Ichneumonidae; genus Ichneumon; species Ichneumon xanthorius. The sequence continues at coordinate 7,520,407 of OU824205.1, read as the reverse complement.
TTCCCGTATAATATCTCAAAAACTAGACGGGGAATAGGTTTTGAATTAGGACATCCGTTTCGAAGACGATTTTAATTTTGAACGAATTTTTTTTATTCATTATTTCGAAGAACGGAAACTCTATCGAGTAAGGTGAACGGCCCAGTTACTGATCACCTAAGCTCCGCATGGCATTGAAAATGAAAGAAGATTGTTAAGAATAGTGGAGGCATTGAAATACCTTGTTTTATAGAAAAATTTAGTCTTAATCAACTAAAACAGGTATTATTTTATTATTTTTGACAATTTTTAAATAATAAACTCAAGATAATCGCACTGCTGTAAATGGTCCGATTAGTGACCAAACATAACTCACTAGCGTGCTCATCGCGCTGACGAAAATATGCGGTCGTAATGGGCGCATACGACGTCTTTATAGAACTTAATTCTGACCCACGTATTTTCCGGTGAAATTGAAATTTTGTATTCTTTTCTCGCGAACTACTGTCTTAATTAATCCTTAATCGCACAGTACAACTTGGATTCATAATTTTATTCGCTTCTGATAAAAAAAACCCACCGATTTTAGAAACGCAACCGCTTAACGGAACTGACAAGAAAATGACCTGCACGAGCTTAATTTTGACGGGTTCACAGATAAAACTAAAACTAAAATAAAAAAATTCTGCCAGTCGACGATTTTATAATATTTTATCTCGATGCTTATTCAATCATGATGTACAGTATAAAGGACGTACCAAAAATGTGAGTATGCTGGACATAAAGATAGTGTTTATCGTAGCTAATGTGATTAACGGACCATAATTGGGCCGTTCACCTTATATCGGACGAAAAAATTTGTCGGTAAAAATTTCGAGAATGCGCCAGACGACTATAGAAATGTATCACAAAACCTTAAATATTTATAGTCGAAGAAATTCCGTAAGAAAAAAAAAATTCTGGTCGATAGGGTTCAAAATATCGTGAGCCCAGAACCGCCTTAATTGGAATTAACGGGAAGATGAAGTTATTGTTCGTGAGACAATGACGCTCGCGGGGCGGGAGGGCATCGTTCTCGGTAGCGGGAAAACTGAATTATACGAAAGCGTGAAAGGCACAGAGAGACAGCGTGAGGGTCATTGTGAATCTCATTAGCGTGGGACGAGGGAGAAACGTAGTCGAGCAACTTCGTTTCAAATTAATGGTCCATATTGTTCGTTCCGAACGGAATTCATCCCCGGGAGAGTATTATCGCACGCACGGTACGATAATAATACCTTAGGTGCCCATTTTCCCGGAGCTACCTGTCGGCGACACCTTCGCTCCGAGCGATCTCCGAACGCGAGCAAATAAAACCCGAGAGCGACTCGATAATCGCGAATTCAATTAAAATTGAAGCTAAACGTAAATCAACGAAGCGGTCTCCGTTCGACGAGATAATTAATTTCGGATTAAAGTCCATTCGACCCTGTTTGTTCGAACAAGCGTCTCTCGTCCAGGCTTCGGTACTCCGAATGTCGGGTTAAAAAGCTGAAAGGATTATCGTTCGGCATTCTCGCGGGTCCTCCTCGAGTAAACTTGAAATCCGGCCAGAAACGAAGTGCCCTCGGTCCAAGCAATTTTCAATTGGATACCCGGGCCGCACCTCATCTCTCTATATATCCCTCTGTCCCTCTGCCTGTGTCTATCTGTCTAACTGCATCCCAACCTTCCTCGCTCGACAATCCCCCCCCCCCCCTCCCCCCAATGCCAATATTACACCCTTCCCATTTGGCCGAACTCGTAAAGTCCTTCGGCGAAACTTCGAACGCACGTGAGCCTCGACGATCGATAGCGGACAAGACCTCGCCATATCGAATTCTCCGCGAGCTCTTGGTATTGCGGTCCCCTCCTGGCTCCCGCGATTCGAGATCTTTAGTGGCAGTCATTCCTTTAACAATCTATTTACGATAATAGGTAATAGGTCCGTGTTTTACGGTCCCGAAGAGAACATTACAGGCTCTTCCGGAAGGATATCGACCAAATAATCGCATCAATTTTGCTCGTCAGTGAAGCAGACACCGCCTTCCCGAGTAGGAATTTTCAGGCGTTACATCGGGCCCTGATAGGGTCCGGAGAAGGCCTGACAAGAACTTGCTAGGACCTCGTCAGGACCCGATGTAACGCTCGAAAATTTTTACTCGGGTTTAGCGTTAAAGTTTGAGGTGAAACGTTCCCGCACTTTCTTTGATTTAACTAAATTTGTTTGAGTAAAATGAGATCATTTTCACACTTGCCGGACCATCCAGTAGGCCTAAATTCAAAAACAATGTTCCAAATTTATTTCAATTATCATTTTTCTTAACTTTGTACGTATTGCATAATTTTATTGTCTAAGTCTTGACGCAAAAAATTATTTGGGATGCAAAGATCGCTGAAAATGCTATTACCAAGTTAGCGTATCGAAGATAAGTTTGGGTCTTCCGGAAGGATATCGATAATATAATCCGATCAATTTTCCTTGTCTGTAAAGCAAAAAGCTCTTTTACGAGGGGAAACTTCGCTGCACGAGGAGAAACGTTCTCTTCGATTTAACCGTATTTCTTTCAGTAAAACAAATTAATTTTCAGTCCAGCTGGATCATCCAATAGGCCTATAAAGTTGCAAATTTATTGGAATTGAAATTTTCTTAACGCAATACGTATTACATAATTTTATTGTGTAAATTCTGAGGCAACAAATTATTTGGGACACAAAGATCGCTAAAATCTAATTACTAATTTTTCGTCGGTGTGCCCGACTGTGCGATTTTGCCTCGGAGATTATGCATCAAATTGTATCTGAAAAAGTCGTCCGAACGAACTACCCTTAAGTGGGTATAGTGAGAAAGCTCGTTGGCCAGAATTATTCCATTACTGGTTAACCCTTTTCACGTTGACCGCCTGGTTTCGACAAGCATACAAGAAATAACGAAGGACGGTACACAGCAACGAGAGCCCGAGGAGTTTCGAACTTGGTCCTTCCTAAATAGTCGAGAGATAATAGCCGGTCGAAATAGTGGCTTGACGCTGTTCGAAGCAGTACGTAGTTCGCACCAGGATACGACGACAACGCCAAAGTTTGTTTGGCTTGTACTGTACAAGTCTTATCCGACTACCGCCGGACACGGAGTTGTTCGTCCAGAATTATCAGGACATGTACATCTCCGTAGAATTCGCACTGATTCTGCGAACAGTCTTGATAAAAGCTAAATATACTGACTAAATGTACTTTTAGCTTAATTCAGCCGAATTCTGAAAACACACAATCGATCACCCGAAACAGACCTCTCCATCCTTATCAATAAATCAGACCGTTCCGGCTTAAGGGAACACGTCACACAGCCACTTTTCTACTTTTGGAACGAAAAATCACAAGTGTTATAAAGCAATGAATGAGGCTTTTTTTAAAGAATTTTAAAGCATTTTTTTCTCCACAAGTATTCTGAAATACGCGAGCTTACAGTTGTGTAAATTAACATGAGCTGCATATTTTATTAAAAAACATGAGCAACATTGTTTTTTAAAAAATATAAATTTCTAGACTACCTTATTCGAATTTTTATTTCTAAAATAGCATTGTAACATTATTAGGGATGAATTAAAAAAATAAAATCGAACCGTGTGCGTGTAAATTCTTAAAGACATGCTATGGTTACAAGCTGGTTTTGTTATTCCGATACTAACAAAGTGAATTTGCTACGGTAACAAAAATCTTGTTGTACCAACACATTTTTTTTCTCCGTGTATATGAATAGATATCAAGGCCTCAACCACTGCTCGCAACACTCCCCACCACCCCCCACCATTAAGAAACGGCGACCATGTGTTGTATTCCCTTAAGAAAAACGAGCCTCGCACAAAAACCCCGATAAATAAATAAACTCATCTCACAAACTGCGTGATCGAATATTCCATTTCCCTCGTGAAATGAATTTCTTTTCTCGTCACTTTGCGTAATCAGTGAATTTATCCTCGAACAATATTCATGGCGTGTCTCTGATTGCTGCCCGATCCATCGCCGTTCTATTTCTTTTCGTCCTCGATATCGGACGAGAAAAGCCGCTCGTCAACGACAAACCTTTCGAATATAACCGTCCACCCCTAACGGAATTCTCGAACAGCGACCACCCTCGCTCGCCATTACGTCCTCGGAGCCTGCTCCTGACGTTCAACCTTTCCCTCGGGAAAAAAGAAAAAAAAAGTGGCTGGAAAAAACGAGCTAAATAAAGGAGATCTAAAAAAAAGTAAAGAAAGGGTTCGAGAAGGTAAACTTTGTTTCTTCTCAACGTGGGCGGGTTGCGACAAATTGCTGTTTGCCCCCGTTGCACAGCGGGACATACCTCGTCCCCATTAACCGGCGGGGTTACAACTACCCCCGGCTGTTTCTATAACGATATTCACAGGGCGCGGGGGAGAGGACGGTGTCGTCGCGGTAACACGCCGAGGCTATATACGCTTTACAATCAGCGTTACGCGTTCCTGATTTCATGAATCGCAAATTAATTCGGAGTTCACGGCACGCTCGTGCAGTATTTCGTTCAGTATCCGAAAGCCGCAGCTCGTTGCAGTGCAGTCCCCAACTCTGTATCTCCGTGGACTTTAGTACAGCGCGCAATTTATATGTGCACGTAACGGAGGGGCGGGGGAAGAGGGGGGAATATAGTTTCGAGGTGTCGAGCCAGCGCGTTTTCATTTTCCTCTGTCCCATGTCTGAGCACTCTTCGCTGTTTCGTTCTCAGTTGTGGATTATGAGTGCACGTCTATCAGGGGTGTTCGTGGGACGGCATCAAAACTTTCCGCCACGGTGGAGTGTCTCGACGATGAGCCCGAGGAAGATAGATCCACGTATCTCTTGCAGGGGAGACCGGGGCAAAATGGCACAGCGGGGCAAAACTGGACGGTGAGGGCAAAACTGAATTGTCCAATAATTGTTGGATGCCCAATTTTGTCCCTACGAAAATTACGAAATTATTTTTTTACTGTTTATCGACACAGTAAAAAAATAATTTCGTAAAATCGGAATATGAAGTTTCGTTAAAATAATTTTGTTAAATACGTGACAAACTCTTTTATTCAGGTTTGAATATTACAAAACTGCTCTTTTATTTCTCGTGCAATTAACAATTTCAGTTTGTACTTTTGTTTGTAAAACTAGAAAATTAATAAATAAAAAATTGTCGGAGTTTGTGGAGAACAACTTGTTGTAAAAAGTACAAACTTTTTTTACTGTGTACATTCGGATTTTCAACCCCGTTTTGCCTCACATACCATGATCGGCACTGTCAAAAAGTTATTGGAAAATTCCGTTTAGACCCGCTGTGCCATTTTGCCCCGCTCTCCCTTACAACTCTCATTTTATGGCCCTTCGTTTTATTTTTCTCTCTGTGAATCTTCGTCTGCATATAAATGTATATGTACAACTGTGTATAAATGTATCAATGTAGATACTGTGTACGCGTCTGAGAAGTCTTTCGGCGTCTTCTCGCGTCGCGAGCCTCGTTGCATCGGAAGTACTGGAGCGAATAAAATTCTTGGAGTTTTTGCTCAGCGGAGAGCCGCGAACGGGACTGCGAATGAGATTTTTCTATCTGCTTTTCTGCATCTACGCGTCGCGTTCTGTCTTCATATGTCTATGTGTTTATTTGTCCATTCATCCATCGTGCGTCTCTCTACCTGTCGGCTGGTGATTCGCGCATAGATATGACTAGCACAGCCCAACGACGCTATCACTCTTCAACCGTCCTCGATCTCGTTCGCTTCGTCCCTGCCGGGTCTTCTCGCCGGCGGAGCCAACCCTCGGCTGGCTTTTATGTGCAACGATACGTCGGTGTATCGGCGAAACTGCGTTACATGCACCGGTAGGCGATAGGATTTTCCTCCGGGAGTCGTTTCCAGCTCTTTTCACCCTCTCTGCCTTCTCGGATCGATGTTTCGTTTTCTGTCTATTTTTTTTTTTTTTTTTTTTTTGCATCTGTCCCATTTTACGACAGGCTCGGTGTCGATCCTCGTACCTCGACGGCGATGCGGTTCTTCCGGTCGGAGAATCTTTCGAACACGAAATTTTTCGATGTGGCAAAAAAAGCTTTCTGGGTCGACGCGGGAACGGCGTATTTTTTTTTCTTACGAGCTTCTCGCGACGAGTAATTTTTTTTATGGCTGTCTTGGCCGGGTGACGAAATGCTTTTGCATCTGTTATATGCGCTCCAACGACAGTAATTTTTGTACAACATTTCGGAAAAATTGCGCAAGTCGCGGCACTGCGAGTAGCCGAACTTTTGTACGCGAACGAAAAGTGAACTTACCGATATCGCGCGCATTTGGTTTGTGACAAAGTAACATTTTTATTGTCATCACCATTTATGTGAAAGTAAAACTTCCTTTTTTTCTTACGAGCTTCTCGCAACGAAATGTTTTCACTTCTGTCTATGTGTTCGAACGAGATGCACTTTAGTGGAAAATTTCATAAAAATCGTACGAGTCACGACGAGCAGCCAAAACTTTGTTCGCGAATGAAATGTGAACTTACCGATATCGCGAGTATTTGGTTTGTGACAAAAAGGATAATTTGTATTGTCATTATCATTTATTTTTCAGTATAATTTATACAAAAGTGAAACTTCCGGTTTGAGAGAAAAAATGTTATCTTCATCGAATAACAAGGTTTTTGTCGCTTACAATTCGGACGTCTCTCTATTCCTATTTATCTCCAGAGGGTGGCGATGCGGAATTGCGCGTAAAGTTCGTGAATCGGATCTCAGTGCTCTTTATCACTTGTTTCAACGCTCGGTTCGCTCGAGAGTGTAAGAAGGGAAAATGGAGCGTGAAGAATTGGATCAACTCGAAGCCCTCGACATCCCTTTAGCCGCCCCTCGTCCCGGGTAAAACTTGGCTCGAGTGCAGGAAGCACGGTTTTTTCGTCGCACCCTTCGCAGTTTGCAGTTGCACTGTGTGCCATGTAGACGTCGCATAGGTTTATGTGAGCAAAGTTGTACAGCGGATGGCCGCGGGGCTCGTGTGGTCTTGCCATTCGCTGCCCGCAATCGACGTTAGTTCAATCCCTCGTCTCGTGGCCAACGTGTCCGATGTTCGAGGAACTGTAACGTTTCACCCTCGCGCGGTTGTTCGCCTCCCAATGTGGTAGCACACGAGACCTTCCCTTCCCCATAAACGCAATGTGTTTCCTCGGCGAAGACGATAAGAGACGAATTAGCCAAACGAAATAAGACTCTTATCGAATCCATTTCAAATCCAATCATGAGTAACGCCAAAAACTGGTGTCAATCCTTCAACAAATGTTACGCCTAACATCGACAGATAGAACGCCCAAAGAGAAAGTCTATGTAAATGGTAATACAGTAGAAACTCACTTATCCGAGCCCGCCGCGTTAACCGAGGTGTAAGGTAAAAGTGGGGAATATGGACCAGTCCATATATCATTGATTTACGTGTTAATCGAGGTGAGCCATATTCACCACTTTTACCCTAGGCTCGGATAATAGGAAAACTAGGATAAAACGGATAAAGCAGCAGCGCCCATACGTGGGGTAATCAGTAACGACTGGTACAAGTTTGCTGGTTCTGTATATTGCGAGCTGAAAATACAGGTCCGATTTTAGAGTCAATGGTTTCTGTTTATATGAAGTTAATGTTAATTAACTAAATTATAATTATAATTATAACACAAATAACTACATTAACTAATTAAGTTAATGTTTAAATGAAGTTTTTTTAAACATACAGTAGCAGTACAAGTTTTAATCGAGTATGTTATCCGTGTTATCCGAGATTTCACTTATCAAACTTATGCTCTCCCCACATTACATCGGCCAAACGGGTTTCTACTGTATATCGATACAGTGATGAAGTTTTTATCACAAAAATTGCGCAAATGAAATTAAGCTGTTTTTCCTACTGGGAGGGTGGAGGGGATTAAAAATAATGTGACTGGGCGAGAAAATTTGACTTCATTGGATGTGACACTCGAGAGAAAAAAAGACATCTTTAGGCCATCTTGCTCTATCTGGATTTGTTACTTCTTTTTCCAAAGTTCGCTCGTTTGAAATTTCCTTCCCCGGTGAGAAACGAGAGCAGGTGAGTGCCCGAGGGTTTGGCGCACGCTGTTTAGCCATTAATATTTTTCGCTGTCTAAAAAGCACGGGTGTCGAGAATAGCCCGAAGGGCTCGCTACACTCGACGTTCGCCACGTTCGCCGCTTGCTACACCGGTACTGCATATATAGAGCTGTGTAGCTACTAAAGAGGACCAACGCATTCGCGGTGCCTACTACCACTGCCGCGGGTGTGGGTCGATACGACGACAGACGCTTACTCCAGACTAGAGGGCGGGCGTTACCTTCTACGATCTGCCGATCCACCCTCCAACCTCCCTCACTCTCTCTCTCGCTCTTTCTCGTATGAACATCCCTGTTTTTCCATCCCCTCGTTTTTGTTCATTTATTTATATTTTTATTTTATTTTTTACTTCTCTATTCAATTCTAGATTACTTTATTTTATTTTATTTAGTTATGCAATCATTTTTGTATTGTCTGCCTGTTCTTTCTGTTTGCTGCGTTACTGTAAATGGTACGGTTCATTTAGGGGATTTCGGTCTTAGAGAACGAAATATCTTTTTCTCTCTCTCTCTCTATTCCTTCGATAACTCTTAACCCACCCTTTCTACCCTTGCTCGCAACGCTGCACTCGTTGCGGCCTTGTCTACGTTTTTACTTCGCTATATACTTTCCTTACCTTCTACGATCTGCCGAACCACCCTCCAACCTCCCTCACTCACTCTCACTCTCTCTCGTATGAACATCCCTGTTTTTCGACCCTTGGTTTTATTGATTTATTTTTATTTTATTTTATTTAGTTATGCAATCGGTTTTGTATTATCTGCCTGTTCTTCCTGTTTGCTGCGATACTGTAAGTGGCACGGTTCATTTAGGGGATTTCGGTCCTAGCGAACGAAATATCTTTCTCTCTCTCTCTATTCCTTCGATAACTCTTAACCCACCCTTTCTACCCTTGCTCGCAACGCTGCACTCGTTGCGGCCTTGTCTACGTTTTTACTTCGCTATATACTTTCCTTACCTTCTACGATCGGCCGAACCACCCTACATCCCTTTCTCGCCCCCTCTCGTATGATCATTCCTGTTTTCCCAAAAAATAAATTCGTAAAATCAGAATACGAAGTTTCGTAAAAATAATTTCGTTAAGTAAGTGACAAACACATTTGTTCTGGCTTCAATATACGAACCTGACCTTTTATTTCCCATGTCATCAACAATTGTAGTTTGTACTTTCGTTTGTAAAACTAGAGCCGTAAGGTGCGGTCCGAAAATTAACAAATAAAAAATTGTGGACAATTGTCGACAATAAGTTGTAAAAAGTGCAAACTCTTTTTAATGTGCATACCCCTTTTTAATTTATTTTTTACATCTATGCGTTTCTCTTCGCCCTTTTTAATTTTACTTTCCTTTATTTTATTCCATTTTGAAATCATTTTTGTATTATCTGTCTGTTCTTTCTGTTTGCTGCCTTATTGTAAGTGGCACGGTTCTCTTAGGGGATTACGGCCCTAGAGAACAGAATAGACATCCCTCTCTCTCTCTCTATTTCCTCGAAGAACTCTTCGCCCACCCTTTTCACCCTTGCTCGCAGCGTTGCTGCCCTCTCTACGTTTTCTCTTCTCTATATTACTTTTGTGATCTCGCGATTTTTTCACTTCTTTTTTATACTTTCGATCTTGCCCCCGTGTCCCGAAGCCTCTTAGCGGTGCAACAGATAGTGTATTTCCTCCTGTACGGTTTCGCTTCTACTGACGAGACGAGGGAGAGACCGAATTGCATCTCCTTGCCTCTGGCTTGTTGCTCCGTTGCTCTACTGCTGTTTCGTCCCTCCCTAAACCGGAAAGTGCACTCTCTCCCCGACTGGAGAAATAAAAAATAAAAAATAAGAAAAAAATAAAAATAAACAGAAGTATCCGAAAGCTCAACCAAGTAGCGGCAGCAGCCGAGGGTGAAACAAACGCGAACAAAACGAAGGAATAAATAGTTTGCGTACTGTCGACGAAACGAAATGGAGTTTCTCGTCGCTCACGTTTTGTACATGTACAGTAAATAAAACCCGCGCTGCAATTTCCCGCGTCTCCCGACACGGCTGTCGGGGTGAGCTTGAAAGTAAAGCCTTTGACGTCCATTCCGTTTCGGCACGGGACGTTATGTCACGGCTTTATTAAAAAAGAAAAAAATTTTATGTATTATAAAAAAAGAAAAAAATACCTCCAGACAGTGTCGAGATACTTGCGCGCTGCACAGAGTTTCAACGTTAAAAGGAAGTATGATTGCTCGTAAGAAATGGCTGTAATGGTGGTGTTATAAAAAAAAGAAAAAAAAAACGTCGCGTAACGAGATACGGGACAGGGAAAGGGGTGGATAGTAAAAATACGAATGTGCGAGGGAAACAAGATAAGTTATAACGAGCGGATATATTCCGTACGTTGAACCGGCTGGACAAAACGCGGGAGGCGAGAATCGCGAAATCGTCGAGCATAAACTCGATGTCTTTCCGCTAGTACCGATTTTTTCTTTTCCTTTCTTTTTCCCTAAAATTTGCATATTTCGCCGAACAGCGACGAAATAGTCGGGCAGATACGAAGTGAAGGATGACAAAAAAAAAACGGAATCGAAAAAAGACGTAAATCAAGAGGCGAAATGCGCGTCTCGGATGGAAAAACAGTGTGTGTGTGTGTGTGTGTGTGTGTGTGTGTGTGTGTGTGTGTGAGGTCCTATGCGTGGATGTGAAAAAGATCGAAAGGGAATGCGGTACTGATGCAGGATGCGGATAAGTTCGTAGCTACATGCGAGACACGTAGAGGCCTGTATCAATATTGGATCGGAGAGTGGGCCGTCGCCAGTGCTGACGTTTAAATTTCAGCACGAAATATTGCGCGAAAAAATCAGTCGTGCCTGTAGTATTCGAGCTCCTGGACCACTCGGGCCACTGTATGTGTGGCCTCTCGTCACTGCGGAAAGCTTGAATTTAATTTTGCAACTATCGTGAAATCAAAAAATTGAACCAACTTCTTTTTTATTCCGTTTTATTCGTATCAACTAAATTTGTTTGGATGAAATAAAATTTATTTGAAAATAAGAACACACACGTGTACATAGACACTCGTTGTAATGAACTGTGAAAATGTATAGTAAAGTTGAAAAATAACGGACCTGTAAAATAGCGTCAATCAAATTTTTGAATATTCAAGAACTTTGAGTAGAAACTTGTTAAAAAATTCTGCAAAAAAAAAAAAATAGCTGGGCCTTAAGGTTGCATCACACATACGTTCTCAAGCAAAAGTTTAATATGAGGCAAATTTCAGTACTTCGCGACTTGTCATAAATCTGAAAATAATCAGACGTATTAATTATGTCAAAACCTGTGATTTTGCATAATAATAATGCCAAAAAGTTATTAACAAATTATTAGAAAAATTAATTGTTTTAAAAAAATCTGACTACTTTTTAGTTTCTTGTTTTAAATGCACTCCCTGATTTTTTAGAATTCATATTTCTTTTTTCAGAATTTTCTATCATTTCAAGATTTCTTTTTTCGGAAATTTGAAAAATCGATGTAGAGGCACGAATGTTGGATATGTTTCAGTATCACGATTCTACGGTACAAGCAAAAAGTTTCGAGGCGATTGCGCCAAACGTTCCGTAGTTATGGCCTTAAAAAAATCAAAAACAGAACACTAAAAATGTATCCAAAATTCTGAAAAAATTCATGAGGCTTCTAGAATATAAATGAATTCGTTCGAAAAGTGAAAAAAAGGTTTACTGATTATTGAAGTGTTCAAATTCTCGCTGAATCTCACTTTTGGCTCGAAATGCACGTGCGAATCACCTTTAAAGTGTCTTTAGTAGTGTCTTTAGTGGACCACAAAAAATGCATTACAAATATCGTTGTCGTGGCTAAGAGAACGCGAAGGATTATCGTGCGAAGGGTTGCAAGGTAATGAGTTTCCCATTGCCGAACCTTCAACGAAACCACAAAAAATCTTGCCACAAAAAAAATCTTTGATCCGTCGGTGATAAGTTTGAACAAGTCCCATCTTGATGAAACTTTCGGCTGGTCGGTTGAAGCCTGTGCCTATATCTACAGAAATGGGTTTTACTGCTCCCCGGTAATGCTCTCGCGGACTCGCATTACCCCTATTTCTCGACATACCGCAAGTTTGGATATGCACTTCATACATACTACGGCCGGTCTACGTCGGTGCGCTTCGATCATAGCCCCTTGACTCGGCGGTAGTCCGCAACTTCATGGAAAGGTCGATGCTTGAAAATTTCACGGAATGCATGAACTTAGACGAGTGACGTATTGATCGTGTTTCCCGCCTGTGTGTGGCACGTAGCGAGACGCGAGAGATAATCTACGGTTACTCGAGTATGAAGCCAAAAGTTAGGAGTTCGAAATTTCGTGAAGATACAGGAATTCATGTTGCATAAGTTTGACGCATAAAAATCAAATTTTAGATCGTGTCGAATCTTACAGAAATCTTTACTAAATTACGAAATGCTTTTCTCTGTCCGAATACAAACCCCGGACGATAAAATGGGATGAGTTAAACGAACTTATTCCTTCTTCAAATTTCAGATTTCAACTTGAATTGTTTATTTTCATCCTCCTTCACCTCTCTTAGTTGACCCTTTGATTTCGAGTTATTTTACGTTTCAAGCTTTATTCAATCGACCGAATATCATCGCAAGGACCGAGAGCCGCAAGGAAATCGGACGAGCGACAGCCCGAGAGTGACCGAGGAACGAGAACATCACAGAGAAACAGCCAGAGTGCATCGTTAGCGGCTTCCCGATCTGCGAAGATCAAGAGAGAGGAAAAAAACGCACACAAACAAACACCGAGCGCTAACGAAAAAAATTCGTTGAGTTAAAAGCGAAAGAAGAACCAGCAAGATTACCGGACGCGGCGGCTGCGCCAAGTATTGCGGAACTGCTCCATCACCCGGCAACATTTCATTCTCCAGCTTCCGTCAATCCTTCACCACCAATGTCAACTACCTGAAACGGAGGTAAGACCTCAGAGTTTCGCAGATAACGGAAAATACACACATAAATTTAACCATTTATACAATTAAAAGAGTGTCGTATCGTCGATTAATGAAATTACGCTGTTACGACGTCTTTTTTTTTTATACACATGATATAATCGTTATTGAGTGATCCCAGCATTAAATCCGAAGGAGTATCGACAGGTGTGATTAGAATTATTTATCTATGGTTCTCATCATAGTCCAATTAATTCAAATTTTTTTAATCTACAATTACGCATCGGTGTCCCGAAGCTCTTGACGGTTGTCCAATATTTTTAATAAATAATCGTCCAAAAAGTGCCAAGAAATTACTTTCGCGTAACTATTTTATGCGAATTAATAAACTTATGTATTCATTATTGATAAATTATCAGAACGTCGCAAGGGATGACAATTAGAAAATATCTCGGGCTTGGATGTACTCTGGTGCGTAAATTGTATCCAGAAAAAAGGTGTGATCGTTTAGGGTTAACCCTCGTGTGCCCAAGAGAGTTCCGAACGGATTTAAAAATTATCCAAATCAATTTTTTAGTGCTATGTTTTACAAACAAAAAAGGCTACATGTTAACTTCTCATTACATTTTTATATCACAGCCGTGCTATTTTATCTTGTGAAATGGCAAAACCAAACTGCGACGGAAATTGTTTTTCGAGAGCAATATTAAAGATTTGATAAAAATGTTCAGTACTGTACACTTTCAGTAGATACGTAATAATCGTTTACAATTTTTTTACCATCTTCTGAACGGTGGTAAAACTCAATTTGTATCAGAAAAAAAGTCTTAAAAAAAAAGTATTGTGTACAAAATTTACTTTGATGGAACAATTTTTTTCTTGACTACCGTAAATCAGTGGCTGCGCAAAAGGGTTAATTCTAGAATAATTTGCCGTTTCGATGTCTCTTGGGCATTAATATATCGTCAGTCCAAGGGTTAATTTCTCTTTTTGTTAATCCGTGTCTCTGCATGCTTCCTTCTACTGTTATCTGTGTCTAAATTACCCAAGAGTCTCACAATTATCCATGTCGCACAGCCGTAAACACTTACATTTTCATCAACACTGTGTCCGTGTATATTTAAGATTGGATTAGTCGTGTTTTCTGTACACATCCTCCCGCAAAGCTGCTCTTGCATTAGCAAGGAAATTTTGCACGCTGCACACCATCCGGATTATGATTCATCGTTAAAAGTAACCGGAATGGCCATCGTAGAGCGTCGTCTTTTCGCAGCATCCACAGCACATTCTCGACGTTTTAACGCTCGAAGCTCACCTGCACAACTTACGAATTATATATACATATTTCATAGCAACGCAATTACCATTTAGCTCTCAGTTTCGCAAACACGCTCCGAAGATTAATACATTTCTTCGCTAAACATCCTGTCACTCGTTTCTCTCAGTTCCTTCGAGATTAACAACTTTTTCAAGATTCTCTCAGTCATTTCTCGTGTTAACTTTAGCACCGTCCCGTTAAGTAAAAAGAAAAAATTTAAAAAATGTCTCTCGAACCTTGAAGTTAGCAAATCATTTATCAAAAAAAAAAAAAAAAAAATTAAAAGACGGATTATGAATCAAAAGCTTAGCGCGTTCGCAAGAATCGCTCGGTGGAAGTTCAAGAGGTCGTCCCCCCTTGTTCGCCACCGTCGGTGTGTATCCTCCGGTGTTCCTCCGCCGTATACGCATGCGTTCCCAGGGTTCACGACCCTGCATCCCGAGCGGCAATCGCCAGCAGCAGTCGTCCGCGCGATCATCATCGCGAATACCGGCTCCCGGAGTTCCATCGGTGCCTCTTATTATCTGAATACTTTAGTATAGATAGAATCTTTTTTTTATTTTTTTATTTAATTTAAATTTTTTCATAAACGAATTAACTGAATCACCCAAGCTGTTTCATCCTCATTGTACAATCGTCATCTGTCCAGCTGGTTGTGTCGTTCAGTGTCGTCTGCACCGCGTTAATGCTGCGATGACGTCATCATAGAAGTACACAGTAAAAAAGAAGGATTGCACGTTTTTACAAACATCTCTTCTCTACAGTGATCGACAATTTTTTTTAGTTAGTGAACAAAGAAAACATTGTTTTTGAACCGTATTATTAATAAAAAAAGTTGTTGGCCTCTGCGCACGAGATGCACCCATAAAAAAAATTTATTTGACGTCCACAGTTTATTTGGTTTAAGTAAAATATTTATTTGATTTAAATAAATATTTATTTACAACAAATAAATATTTTACTTAAACCAAATAAACGGTGGCCGTCAAATAAATAACTTTTCTGGGTGTGTGTTTGTTAAATGTTAAGACCTTTTTTTTCACCGTGTACATTAAAAGTAAAGAGATCGGACAGTAATATTTATATGTATTTTTTTATCTTGCGCCGACTATCGCCGTCGATCGACGATTGTCACTGCCACGAAAACGATCACAGTTTGCCTTCCAGGTTCTCGTCAGGGGACCTGACCTCGGAACTCGACGATGAGCCAAACGCCGAACCCGGGGTGGCCACCATGGTACGGCAAGACTCGTCGCACCCCTATCAGGGAATCCCCGACCGACCGTTGCAGTCGCAACCGGGTCCGGTACCACCGGCCAATCAACCACCGGTACCCGGAGCACCGCCTGGAACTGCTCCGGTCCCCGTCGCGCCGACCTCTCATCAACCGATCGGCGCCGGCGGCGATCTCAGCCTCAATCTGAGACCGAGCTCGAGGACGACGAGCGCACCCTCGTCGCCCGCAAAGACACGGGAAACTCTCCTCCAACGAGTTCAGAGCTTCACCGGTGCTGCGCGCGATCAGGTGAGTCTTACCTGTGGTATTTTATTTTATTGGTTTTTTCCATAACGATTAGGGTAAAAGTGGTGAATATGGCCCACCTCGATTAACACGTAAATCAATGATGTATGGACCGGGCCATATTCCCCACTTTTACCCTACACCCAGAAAAATGATTTATTTGACGGACCCGCCGCAAATAAATATTTATTTGGTGTAACTAAATATTTATTTGGTGTAACTAAATATTTATTTGGTGTAACTAAATATTTATTTGGTTTAACTAAATATTTATTTGGTTTAACTACATATTTATTTGGTTTAACTAAATATTTATTTGAATACAATAAATACTTATTTAAGTCAATAAATGCAGCGGCAATAAAAAGCGCATTAAAGCCGCGCTCACCCGCGGCAATAAATATTTATTTGCTGGTGCCCGTCAAATAAATAATTTTTCTGGGTGTGGGTATGTGCAGCTGGAATATCGATAAATCTGCAGTCGAGAACATGTTATTGACATGTTAAGTATAATTTCGAAGAGGGTTCAATACGCTAAAGTCATTTTCGATCACTTTTTTGGACAGAATTTAATGTACATAAAAAATTATAATTCCATTGCGTATGATCGAACTTTTATTTTTGCATCACCTTCGTTATTTTTTCCAATTTACGTTACTTCGATCGAAAGGATTGCAACAAGATTTTTTTAAATTTCGATGTCGCAGAATTAAAGCGGAACGATTAGATTCGCCGGAACAAAAATTTCTGACGTTTCGTACAAGTTGTTTCCGGGTCAGAGTAAATTGCTGATGTGCCATAATTTGTGACACAGTGTAAAGGGTTATTGTCGTCCGAACGGTTAAGTGGATGGAATTCTCGTGTTATTTGACGGGACGAGAAGGAGCGTCGGAAGCCGGGATGTATGGTTTGAACGTAGGAAGCTTCAGTCGCGGTTAGCTGGGGCAGTACATCTCGGCCGTGGGTAAAAAGCTCCCTCGCCCGAAAACCCTCATAAACTAATTGGACTTTTATGCAAATTAGTCGGAGACCACGGCTCGCGCCCGGCAGCATGCCAATTTGCCACGGTCCGTTAGTGAATTTTTTTCGCCCTCCCTCCCGTCCTGCGACTGCACGCTGCTGCAAAAGCGTTGCGAATGCTTTAGTCGGGTCAGGTGCGGTGAATTTCGAAGCCACGTTGGAGGGCAAAAAAAAAATCGTGCAGTAAACGGGACCGGGAGTTTGGCCGCAGCCCTGGAGATCCCTCGGTGGAGCGAACGTCGCGCAGCTGAATCCAACACGTGCGGGAGCCCAAATTTCATTGGGCAAATAAGCCAATGTCTAACACCCACAATCTTGCCTCTTAACATTATTTTATTTTCATCACGAATCTCCTCCCGCAAATCCCACAGGCAAACATTCCAGACATAAGTTTATTTTCTTCTTTCTCCCTTTCGTATATTTTATTCAAGGGTTTCCGGAATTTTCGCGTACAATCCCCAAGGAACCGGGAATATAAAATGTAACAAGTTACCCGAGAATTCGTAGTCTGAAATCAGCTGAAAGTTAATGCTTGTACGGAAAGTAAATTTAGTGGGAAAAAAAGGACTTAAAAAAAACTTGAAACCCTTTACGCGGTGAGTGAAATTTCCGGCTTCTTAAGGTTAGCGTTTGGGTCGGTTTTATCATTTTCTTGCTTCTTAATAATTAATCAACAAAATAATTTTTGAAATGTCGTTTCTGCGAACATTTAACGTTATTACGACCCGAGCTCCGACCCGATATTGATTTCAAGCTTGGTTCAGTATCGGCGAACCTCACCGGCCAGCGTCGGCCCGGAGTTGCGAACCGACCTTTCCCATTCAAAGTTGGGCTCCGCCGTTTTGCCATCGGCAAAACCCAGCCGCGTAATTGAACTAATATTTAATTGGTTAGCGGAAGTACGGTACACGACGTGTGTCTTCATCCGTGTTCTTCGGCTCCCCGTCGCGGCGATCCCGTAAGGCCAGCTCGACAAACGCGTCCGTGTTAATTGCGAATCCGCGACCGCGCGAAGACTTCCACGCCAACGATTTTGCCGAAGGCGTTTAACGTTTATCCGATCATGGGCGTTACATATAGGGTAGATCGGTAAAGCTGAGTGTTAATTCCGGACTCACAAAGGGTTTAGGAGGGATCGCGTCAGAAGCAGACTGCTTTGAGGATCGCCTATAACGCGTGTGCCAAAAGCCACTCTCAGGTCCGTTCTATCGCAACGTTGAACCATAGCATGTGCTGTTACCGACTACTATTACCGAAATTCCGGTCCTGCCTGGCGGGTCACGACAAACTGGATCGTTTATCAATACTTGCGATACAACAGGCACGTGTAGTCGCGACTTAACCCGCTGGTTCAATTGGGTTACGGCTTTGTCGGGATTGAACGCCCGCGCAATATCGCTCGTCTGTTCCACCAACCGCGCTATTAACGGCGAGAACGTTCCGAATTAACGTCACACCGGCATCAGCAATTACCGCTTCGGCAGCCCCGCTTCGCGTTCCTGTAGATATTCAAATTCGCGCGTTTGGAACGAACATTCAACACGCGATAGACGTGTATTACCGTTTTATGGAATAACATTTTCCGGCGCTTTTATCAATTGATATAAATGATTATAATTTATAGTTTGAGTCGGTATTAAAATTTAGCTCGGAGTTAATGTGTTTCCATCCCGCGAATCGCGGTGTTCGCAGGGTGCGTCGATTCTCGGAGCGGCCGTAGCCGGAACAACACGCGGATCATCTTTCAACAAGGACCGTTGCTTCACCCTCCTGGTTATCGACGATCAGAACACCGACTGGAGCAAGTACTTCCGGGGCCGAAGACTCCACGGCGACTATGAGATCCGGGTGGAACAGGCTGAGTTCCGAGAATTGTCTCTCACGGCTAGCGAGGCCGGCGCCATGGTGTCCATGGCTGTCTTCCGCAACGGGACCAAGGTCATCAGGTAAGATAGATCGTTGTGGGAATTTGGTATTTTTTTCTCTCTTTTTTACTGGTTCGAGTCCCTCGGGAACGAGAAAAAGAGTGTCGTGGTCTCTCTACGTGTGTAAAACGGCTCGAAAAAACAGACCTTCGACGTTTCGAAGCGCGCACACGGCCTCGGGAAAGCAAGACCCGTAATTACGTTCAATTATTTATCATTCCGAGACCGCGCGAGCGGCAAGTCGAGTACCTTCGGTCGAAACCCAAATACGATTATTACTTGCGCCAACGGTAGAACAAAAATATCATTTGTTTCCAGAAATAATATCTTTACGTTTCCGTGGTTCAGAATTAATCGCTGCAAGTATTGCTAGGTGGTAATATTGAGCACCAAAGTGTTAAGCGTTAAAATTAATAGACGAGAATATATCTCTTACATACACTTTTAAGGGTTCTGGTATTATATTAGTCACATTATAAATCGTCCGAAGACTATTTTCCATCGGGCAAGGAGATACGTTATCGTACATTTTTCAATAAAGTTTCGTCGACCGAGTTCGTACGAATGTCCTGGCAAACGATTTTTGAATCAATGATTTTTTGTTTAATCTAAATTAAATTCTACCAAAACATGCGAAGGAAAAGAAGTTAAATGTCGAGAGGGGTAAAAATGTTGATACGTTATCGTGAACTTTTCGATAAAATTTCTTCCACCGAGTTCGTACGATTTTTCTGGCAAACGATTTTTGTACTCAATGATTTTTGTTTGATGTAAACTAAATTCGACCAAAATATGCGAAGAAAAAGAAGTTAAATGTCCAGAGGGGTAAAAATATTGTCTGATAGTCTGTCAGTGATGAATAGCGAAGGAAACTGATTGGTCATTCCGTTTGAACGGTTGAACAGCGTGATGAAACGCCGGTTTTATCGAGCCGTGGATAGGTGCATTGGCCTACGGATAGAGTACAACAACAGCTAGAGCAGCGGTAGTGGCTGAACGAGGAACGGACCTCGACCGAGAGAGCCACTTCCGGTTTGAAGAATGCTTCAGCGCCGATACAAAACGCAAGCTCCGTTAACAATAACTCATTCTCGTCTCTCGACAAAGCGCTCAGCTTGGAATCAGAGGGTCTCTGCCCCGAGAGTGCACGCACCGAGCACACGGATAGATGAAACTGGCTAGCTGTAGGAAACTCTGTAGCATCGGCAGAGATCTCGCGCACGGGTATCGTCGACCCACCCACACAGTAATTAAGTCGTGTATCCCATGAAAGGTGCTGGTCCGTCGGAATTTATGGTTTTGCTTTTACCAGGTGCTCCCGGAGCACGAACACCCGGAAGTAATGGCTCGCGCAGTATAACACACTACAAATCGTGGTTTCAGAGTTTTCGTGCCGGTTCAAAGCTGCGGGAAATCATACCATTTCTCAAATTCTTTATTCGCTCTCAACCCGCTTCCTCAATTTATAATTTTCTTCGCACACAAAAAATATGTAATTCTGCGGTGAAAATAATTTCGAGATCGTGCGCCATTTTTCTCCTTACTTTAATACTTTCGCTCAAGAGAACAATTTGTTTTTCTGTTTATTATCATCAGAACATTCAAACCGGATTTCGCGCTGGTCCGCCAAAATCTGCGCGACTCCAGTGAGAATTACAAGAATCTTCTGCTCGGTCTGATGTACGGAAGTGTTCCCAGTGTCAACAATCTCTCGGCGATTTACAACTTCCAGGTGAGTCTCAAATCACTCCTCGTTTAGAATTACGTTTTGCCGAGATGAATACTCGTAGGACTTACCTTACATTTTGGATTTTTCTTCACGTTACGCAGGACAAACCTTGGGTATTCGCGCACCTGCTGGGACTGCAGCGACGCCTAGGAAAGGAGAGCTTCCCCCTCATAGATCAGACCTTCTACCCGAATCACCGCGAAATGGTGAGTGACAAAAAAAATTCAACATTACACACACTTCCTCCACAGCGAATTAGTCGCACTGCGAAAAGAAATTATATTTCTCCGTCGATAATCCGTCATTGATGGATTTTCCCTTTCCGAGAAACTCGAGATTTTATTCAATTAGATGTTTATTTTTCTGCCTCAAATTACATTTTACAGAGAAGTAGCGTGAACGATTCTCACTGAAGAGTACGCTCACTGTACAACACCTTTAAAAAAAAAAAAATACCCCCGACTAAAAATGCAGACTTTGCGTCGTGTTTCTTTTTTTTTGTATTACATTAACCAACTCGTGGCCATTCGCCTATAGCGATATCAAAACAATATCATAAATAATTCAGCTCGATTAAGGGTAAAGCGTATCTACGCGTTATACATAAATATAGTTATTTTATATATATATATTTTTTTTTTTTTCCCTCGAGAGTCGTAGTCTTATCGGTATGTACCAGCGAGAAGGAATTCATCTTCGAGCGTATTCGCTTTCCGGTCGTCGCGGCTATTCGAGAACAATCGCGATATACCACCGGATATCGAATAACCGACTTGCTGCAGATATAGCTTGCGACCCCTCTCGGTCCATCGGATTCGAAATACGACCGAGAAAACGTGCACACTCAGAGGTCGTCGTAATCTACTGATCGAATCAGAGAGAGAGAGAGCGCGAACGCTCGCACACATACACACTCACACACACGCACATACACACACACAGCCGTGCACAGTCTGAAATACTAAGCCTCAACAAACCTCCAAATATATTAATATTTGTACTTAATTTTGATGTCCACGCGGACACGATCCTATTCGGGATCTTGACGAATAATATATAGTTAAAAAAAACAAATTAAACAATACGCGAAAAAGCTAAAATTCGCGAATCTAATACTGGAAAAATGACAATTATCGTCATTCCAATGATATACCAAAGTTTAAATAACATTATATTATATATGTACGTAAAACGTGTCGACAGAAAAATCATATATATATTTTTTTTTGTTCGTGACTTAAATCGCTAAAAAAACATTAAAGGGAAAAGAATAATTTAAGTATGCGCATAATATACACGAGAAACTTAGTCTATTTACAGTGCGAATTGATGTCCCCGTCGTTCGCGCTACGAACAATCGAGACATTCGCGAATACTAGCCTCCGTAAAATCGTAACTCTTTCCACGTCGATTGCACACGGATGAAAAGAAATATTCCGTCGCTTGTCGAAAAATCGTCTCCGGTGAGTTTCTGACCAACGTTTCTCTCGTTGGTCGTTCAAAGTCCTATTTCTTTTTATCCGTGTCGAATCACAGGTTGCAATGAAACATCTCTCTGCTCGACGCTCCTCGTCGATTTCCATTTTTTTTTTACCGCCAATTAACATTGAATACTGAAACTAGCCGTCGATGAGTGACAAAACAGTGAAGTACATGGATAAATATTGGTAAAAATATGAGGGTCGGTGCGAAGTTAAGGGAGTGAAAAAAGTAACGAAGATCCAATGAAAGCGGAAGGAGAATTTCGTCGTGAGTGTGGCGGGGGATGACAGTCTAGTCTAGGTACGTAAAAGATAAGAGACGATATAGAGCGCATCGTCTGGGCTCGTACGCCGAATGCAGCCGATATCACATTAGGATGCCTCAGGGCTCCCGTGCCCACTGCTGCACCCGATCACGCTGATGTTGCATTATGCATTTGTTGTAAGCGACCGAGGGTATCCAAGAACATCCTGCGTTACCGTACATGCAGATACCGTAACGTTCCTGACAGTCTTGCGGTCCGGGCGAACTTTCCCAGAGGCATCTTTTGCCACCTGCCGATTCCAAGGCGGCGCCTTTCTTCCACCACGGGGTGTACGATATCTGTCAATCGCGAACAAAGACGTTTTAATTAAAGCCGGCGAGAGGTTGAGATCTCTCGGCGAGGGTTGGGAGACACAGACGTGCCGGCACGGAAAACGCTGGTATAGAGCGATATACGAGGTCGCCCGGAGAGCTCGGAGCGTGCGAACAAAAGGAAACATCGTCGTTTGATGTCGGGCAGTCTCAAACGAGAAGTTTCAATGGGCAAAGCGTGACGTCGAACTCACTCGAAGATCAGTAGACATTATTATCATTTTATTACTGGCGTGAGTTGCAAAACTTAATAAAATAAATCGATATTATCTATTTCGCTCTTTACAAGCATAAAACCGTTTCAAGCTTTTTTTAAGTCATTCGACGCGATATTTTCCGAAGTATGTGGGGAATTTATAGGGAATATTTATAGTGATTTTTCTAAATATAATACGCGAGAATTTTTATAATAGGTTCGTACCGAAGGTACAGAAATTTATGCAACATTAAGATTTTTCTCCAAGTCAAAACCGAGAGGGTTTTGAAATTTAAAGGGTCGACATTTTTTAGAGATTAAAAAAATATACATTCGACAATAATATTACTCACTTGACAAATGCATCCGTGTCGATAGAACTGTCGGAAGCCTTTGCGCTGACGAGGTGTAACGTCCGACCACAGCATCGCGAGGCTGCAGAGCGATATTTTCGGATTGTTACCGATCATTCTACCGCCGATTACCCACGTCTTGCCGGGTGTTATATTGAGCCGACCGCACATGCTTTCCGACGACGGTGTCCCGATCCACAGGGGTTTTCGTCCCATCGCTATCCGGGCCGCCGGTGTTGCCTGTGAGAATCGTACGCTGGATAGAGATATTTAATCTCCCCACATAGATACGTGTTGAAAGGCTGATCCATTGGCTTAACCGGCTTGTTACTGTGCCATATGGAGATCCGACATGGTATCGATATCCCCTTTATTGAATCGCCCCTCAAACTTCGTTTGCAAACAAATCCACGGACAATTATCTATCACGCCCGCAATCGCAGGTAGAAATTTTAGTGCTTTGCAGGAAACCCTGATAAGACCCTAACCAGGCCTCTTCGGGAGCTTATCAGGCTTCGTAACGCTTTTAAATCCGGTAAATTTAATATATCTCGAATATATTTTTTCCATGGGGGTTGCGCATGGAAAAAGCTTCACGCCTCGCCCGAGCCGATCGCTATCGAAAACCGTAATCAACTTTTTCCACTGCCACTGACATGTATGGGAAAAAAGTCCCATCGAATGCTGAAACTATATCCGCATTCGATGAGATTTCTCATTCGATCGTACATTTTATCACCAGTGAATAAAGTTGATTAGAGTTTTTTTTTTACCGATCACGTATTTCACATGCTTTTAGCGACCTGGCAAGGGAAAATGATTTTTCGACAACGATGGAAATTGCAATCGTTATAATTATCAACAGCTTTCCTCAGCGAGAAACGCCCTTCGAAAATGCTCCCATGAATCGTACTACCTCTCGGTCTCCCTCGTAATGTGAATTTAGAGACGGTACGGAAGTGGAATGAGTTCGAGGCTCGTCTTTACCACCCTACGTCGCGGCGTGTGTACATACCGATGTACACGCGGTTATACCATAACTACGAGCTTCGGAGGCAACGGCGATAAATTTTGCTCGTCGAAGGTGGTATAGTGCACCACCGCGGGTACTCTGCCGATTTTACATGTATAGCTATATATCGCAATATCGGCGCCGAAGACCGCCGGTGGAGAGGACGCGGTAACGCGATTACTCGCCTCGAAGCAACCAACAGCCGAGCAACACCGACGAGGCAACTTTCACGATCGGCATTCGGTCCGCGCGGTTCGACCAAAAAGGAACATCCCGAGAACTCCCGAGGGAATAAGTTATCGAGGCGCCCGATGTGTGTACGCTAACGTTACGACGTCCTCTCTCGTCTCTTTCTCCCTCTCTCACGGCTTCCTCGGCGACTCCGTCATCGTATCTCCCAGTGGTCTTGCGGTGTTCCCCGCGCGAAAGCTCCGACGCGAATGTTCAACTTTATGCACGTGAGAGCGATCGGCAACGCGAATTTATCGGCCTTATAAGGTGCACGTAAACGACCAGTTACTACGTCAGCCATGCAAATGCCATCGGTGTCATTTTTATCGATACTCGCGGCGAGAGACGGTACGTTACCGCGGTGTCACTTTTTTTACATCCGTTTCGCAGCCGTTTCGTCGAGGGAAATTTTTCATTGAAAGATTTAATTTTTTTTTTTGTTTACCTATCGCGTGTTTAAACAGCAATATTCTCGGCTACCTTTTAGATTTTTATTTCAGTACGGGAAAGTCTTCTTTTCTCTTGCTTGCTAAAAATCTCTTGGATTCAGAAAAATTCCGATCGGTGCTAAATTTAATTTCAATTCAATACTTTTTGTAAGATTTTTCATTGAAAGATTTAATTTTTTTATCCTTCGCGAGTTTAAACAGCAATATTCTCGTTGACCTTTTAGATTTTCATTTCACTACCGGAAAGTCTTTTTTTTCTTGTTTGCAAAAAATCTCTTGGTTTCAGAAAAATTCCGATCGGTGCTTAATTTAATTTCAATTCAATTTTTTTTTAGCACGCAGTACGGAAAACTTGATTAAAAACTAAAATCGATGAGTAGAAATGCTATTGCGGAGAATAAAATTTTAACTCGATGGTTACCGTTCGGATTTAACCGGCATTATCGCACGTGCAATAAAGTATACGGAGTTACCGATCGAAACGCGTCGCATGGCATCGCGTGGTTAGTTCGTCGCGAAAGTTTGTTGGAAAAGCGTCGGAGGCTTTGCAGAAGTGATTACTTCACGCGGGGGACATACTACTGGAGGGGTTGGCAGGGATTCGCGAGAACTGCATCGGGCGCGTTGGAGAGACGGGCATTGCTTTTAATTTGTTTGCGTTCTGTATATCCGCGCCTTGCTACGCGAGTATTCCCGGTCGGTTAATACTCGCTCGCTTCGATGAGATTGAAACGGTCGTTCGGCACACTGTACGACGCTTTTTTATATCTATAGCATATCCGTTGTGTGGTTATCGGCTCGAACGCGGCGCGAATAATCTCACGAATAAAAATTAATAATAATAAAAAAATTAAAGAACCATCGAGACCCTCGCTTGACGCTTGAATTACAATCTACAATCTGTCTGACGACCAATAATTAAATTTCACTGACCTGGAAGATTCGGTGGACCTTGACTTTGTACGCACCCTCGGTCTCGTTCACCGTCACGAATTTCTTCACTCTCACAACGGCAACTGGTGAAAAAGAATAAAAACGTTTCATGTCAATCTCACTTGCCAAGTAGATTACAAAACAAACAAAAATATATACATGTATTTTTTTCGCAATAAAAAAATATGCTTCTTTTTTAGTTCCGCTGTCGGGTCACTTCCGTTCGTCTGCGCGCGAATCGTCACATCGCGTATCGACTTTTGTCGAAAGCGGTATTAGGAACAAAATAAAAATAAATTAGTCGCCTTTGGATTGAAAGACAAGCTCTCAAACTTTCAATCCAAAAAAAGGCGATTATTTTTTTTTACACTCTTCGTGGGTCGGCGCGACAATAGGATTTTTTATTAACGAGAGGCTCGTGAAAATATCGATTATCAGAGTTGTTCCGTTATCCGTCTTTTCATCACTATTCTGTATCGATGATGCTTGAAATTCGGTAGTTAGTCTGTTTATCGTCAGGTCAGGTGAGGTCAGAGAATACGTGCAAAAAAATCGTCGAATATCTGTCTCGTTGTTCTCGTAATCTTGTATCGAGTGTGAAGAAAGTGTCGCATTACCCCACATCGCCACGATGTCTGGTACGGTAGATCGCACCTGTTTGTATTCAATTGATTTTTTTTTTCATTCACAGCCGACTTCGCATTCCGGCAATCCCGGAAACGTTTCGTCGTCGCGCAATATTTGCCCAATTTTCGTATTATGCAAAGCGTTCCGCGAAACGCGCGACGGAAGCCTCGAGAGTGTACGGCTGGCTCCTCGAGAGGCTGCGCTCGTTGACTCTCCTAGCTCTCGACTCGTCGCTCGCGCTTCCCGTGGCGGAATATACGACAAAATTTTTTTTCAGCATGCCCTCGCGAATTCTTTCGTCGACTCGAATCTATTCCGGCTCTCTGGCTCTCTTGCATTAAATTTCCATCGTCCCCGTCACTCCGCCTTTCGAGATTTATATCACATAAAAAAAAATCTCCCTCGACAGACCGAGAGGATCGCCCGTTTCTTTCCAAAGTGGATGGATGCAATTTCACGGAAACGTGAAAAAAAAGCAAGAAAAGATTGACTGCCAATGAGATTGGTTCTCTCATATTGCGAATATATATTCGACCTTTACACCGAACGGTGTAGAGCATTATTAATTTCACTTTGAGTAGACAGCAATATCTTACTTGGAATCCTTTTGATAGAACAGCTAAAAAAAAAAATATTAAAAAATGAAATTGGTATCAGCGACTAATAATTCAGATGCTTGATCTCAAGGTTGCAACTTGAACTCGCAGAGTTGGATAATAAGATAATAATAATAATAATAAAATATACAATATAATTTAAAAAATGATTCTCCTAGTGCAACGTCGATGTAATTTCTATCTGAGCCCGATATCAAAAGGGTTCGGAAATCGGAAATATTTCTTGAAAAAAAAAAGTTTTTTCGCGTAAATGTATCTATAGTCGTGTGATTCGAGCCGGAAGAAGTGCAGAGGATATAGACGCCCCCGGATCCAGGCGAAGTGGAAATCGCGGTGGATAATCCCTTCCCACATTCTCCGTTTCGTCCTACACGAATTCTCTCCGACTCCCTCGCTCTATCCGCTCGTGTATTATTGCTTTTCGTGGCATCGTCACGTGTACGAGAGAACGAGAGGGAGACAGAGTTTCGAGAGTGGAATTCTAGAAATGATTTCTCCCGGTGGCTTTGATCGTTCGGAAGGGAACTTCGACGACGTTCGCAATCCCCGAGCGGATGGGAACTTCTTCTTGGCGAAACGAGAAGAAAGCCGATGCGGGTACACGCGAGACATTAGCGGGATCTGCACAGACAGCTATCAGGCGTATACGATATAATTATACTTCGAGAAAATCGTGAAAACTTCCGGCAAAGCTCTCACAGGAAAGTTCGCTCACGGTCTCGTCGAGATAAAGAATTAGCGCGGAGCTGTTTAATACGTTCGATTAAATTTCACGGCCGGTACGGCGTTCGGAGCAGAATTTATACCCCAATACACAGTAAAAAATAATTTCGTAAAATCGGAATTCAAAATTTCGCAAAAATAATTTTGTTAAATGAGTGACAAACTAGTTTGTCACTTATTTGAATATACGAACCTGTTCCTTTATTTCCCGTGTCATTGACAATTTTAGTTTGTACTTTTGTTTGTAAAACTAGAAAATTAACAAATAAAAAATTGTAGACGCTTGTGGACAATAAGTTGTTGTAAAAAGTACCATTTTTTTTTTACTGTGTAGGAAATTACCGACCGTGAAATTTTTTTTTTAATAAGTCGCTTGCGGGCGACAAAAGAAAAATATTGTTGTTTCAGCCGTACTCATAATTCTCACGATTGAATATGATATTGAAACCGTAACGGAAAAACGACCAAGATGTTATTGCTTTAATCTTGCACGGAATTTTAAGAAGTACGCAAAGCTTCTAAAAACGCCGTGCAAAAAAGCAATACTAAATTTAAAGGAAGCAATAGAAAAGGCTTATGCTTGTAGAATTAATGAAACAAATCAATGAAAATCTTGAGCCCTGACTAAACTAAAAAAAATAACAACAAACTATGGCAAATAAACGAGTGTATAAAAAAGAGCAAAAGAAATATACATAAAATGGAAAGCAAGAGAGACGGATGGAGCCCGACTTTGTATGTAGGCGGTTCGTATACCTGTGTGCATATTTTGGGCGTACAATAACGAATGGGTCGCGTGTTGGAGTCGATAATCGAATAGGCCGGGGAACCGAGTGTCGACGTTTGGGTATAAAGAAAGAGCTAACACAGTCGGCCCTTCCCAGCGCCGAAAGTTGTAGAAGAATGTTAACGCGAGTTCCGAAAGAACGGACACGACTAAAACACGCCCACGAACTTGTGCAAGAGGCCCACGAAGATCGGAAACGATTTTGTCCTCTCGTTACCATAAACGGATCTCGGAATTTCCCCGACAGCGTTACGACTCACTGTACGGATTGTGCAGCGAAAAAAAAATAAAAATCAATTTACCATTAATCACAATCTGCGAAATGACATGTTTTTTTACTTTCATTTAATTACTGAACAGCGATTCGCGCGTTAGATTCGAAAAAAAAATCAATTTGCAATTAATCACAGTCCGCGAGATGATATATTTTTATTTAATTACCGAAGTGCGATTCGCAGAACTGAGACTGCGGATGCTGGTAAGCGCAGGAGCAGGCCGCGGACGTCTGCAGATGGCACAAGAACACAGCCAGGACCACCAGGGGAGTCCAACACGTCAGTCGCCCCATCTGAAATTATAAAATACACTTCGTTAATTAAGACACTGTGAAGTACTTAAAAAAAATGAATCTGTTCTCAAATCCCCTCGTCAGAAAAATCGGCCTCTTTTACGCCCAAAGCCTAGAACAAGCTTTACAAATTTTTTGAGCTGTTGAAATGAGGCTTATTCCAAAAATTGAATTTTTATTGCAATCTTAAACATTCTTTCCGAGCTCGTACATTTAATACGAATATATTGACGAACCAGTTAATTTTTGCCGATCGATAAAAAAAGCCATCGCGTCCCATCGTAAAAAACAAATATCGAGCCTGAAGGGATTATCACATTCTCCGCCCGATCCGAGCCTCGTATAAAATTTATTAAACGGTCGTTGTCGAATGGCCTTCTATCGTCCGATCGCAATCTAGATCGATATCGATAAATTTTTTTTCTCGTAGTAGCAAAAGGCATTAACGCGATAACGGTGAATGCAACAAAGTTTCCGATGGCTCGTCGTTGGTGCGCTGCTAAGTACCGGAAATCGATTATCGAACGGACTGCGAATGCGTATATCATCGTGGCAACGGATATTAGAGTTCTCGCTGGTGGATAGCTCCACGTCGGTAATTAGCATTCGATCTCGCTGATGTCCTAATTGGCTAGACGTGCAGGCTTTCCTCCCTCTCTCATATAATCTTTGCTACGGTCCCTACCCCCCCCCCCCCCCCCCCCCTTGGTAACAACGGCAGACAGCAACTTCGCCGGTGGAGAGACAGCCCAGTCGCTTGTATAGGAAACATCGCCCAATTTATCGGCCTAATCACTAACGGTTCAATTAGCCTGACAGATCGATCCGCTCGCTCATCGCGGTCCGTACGGCGCGTATCTCGGTGGCCAATGATTTTTCTCTCGTTTATTTTCCCGTGTCTCTTTCACTGGCAAAACGGCAGCCGCACAGAGCGAGTCGATTCTCTCGTTATCGACCACTCCGAGATACACAAGCAACGAGCCGTCGAACCGCAACCGACGACAACTCGAAAGCTATCCTCATTAATTATATATTCGCAAAGTCGCAACGCGTTCCTCACTCCCCCCCCTCTCTCTCAATCGTTTTCATTCCACTTTCCTCACCTGACGGCTATCCGATAATAAACTCCGCATATTAATTAAGTTTACACTCTTCGGACATTCCGGAATCG
Source organism: Ichneumon xanthorius (assembly GCA_917499995.1). Lineage (NCBI taxonomy): Eukaryota > Metazoa > Arthropoda > Insecta > Hymenoptera > Ichneumonidae > Ichneumon > Ichneumon xanthorius. Next base: position 7,490,046 of record OU824205.1, on the reverse strand, counting down.
GTGCAGTTATTTTATTAACACTCTCGACATGTTATTATTATTGTCGACACCCGCGGCTCCGTATCGACGCGTTGACTTTGACGTTTATGCCTTTCATTAATACCCGCCACTGGCCTCGACGTTGCTTACACCGTAAATTTCTCTCTTCAAGTGTCGATGATTGTCTACGAATTATTTGAGGAAATTTATATTTTTTGAGGCTCGAAGTGTCGCGAGCTGGGAAAGTTTTTTTTATCGTTCGAATCCACTTTTTTCTGCATTCACTCGACGACACCGAACGACCCAGCACTCGATCCAGTTCGGATTCATTTCATTCAATTAAAACAAAAATATGGTACAATAAAGAAACGTCGTTTCTCTAATACACTGAGAAAAAAGAACATAGTAAAAGCAACAATACTGATTATATACCATAAAAAATAGTTCCCAGGGGGAACGTTTACATTTTATTGTTACGACAGTGACAAAAAATCATGGTTGCAACAATAATTATAATTTAACCAATTGAATATATAATATCAAAAACTATCTATATAGACGTTCCCCCTGGGAACTATTGGTATAGTAGAAAATACTATCCTTTTTCAGTGTAGTGTTGCTCGTCGGGACATCCTGGAGTTGGGCGTTTCGGTCCTGTCTCGAACATCTCCGAGCCGCGGGTTATTTCGGTACCGCGAATTACGCTAATGTCAATCGTGGGGCTTGTTTTCTCCCAACATCGCTATTCCGGTATTTCCCACATGACGCAATGTACTTCGGGCCCCGAAGGAAACTCAATTCGCCAGGGACAATTCGTTAATCGAGAAATTAGCCTCGCTCCAATTGAGAAACTCTCGCGGCTCGGGAGGGCTCGCGTCGATGTTGGATGTGCGCAGACACACGCGGATACGTGTAAGTGCAGCAGATGACGCGAGCTTGTCTAGTGCGACGGGACGGCGACGGAGGCGAGCACATCGGTACGACGCACGGGGAATGTTTGTACTCGGTGCAAATCCTCGAATTCTGCGAAAGCTCCGAGACGATTATCATGCACAATGAGGGTTTCTCCTCGCGGTCGGAGGAGCTCGATTCGGTCGATTAATAATCGCGCAGATTCGGCCTCGTCGCTGCCGCCGAGTAATTGGGCAAACGGGATTAAGAAAGGGAGACGGCGATGCTGCGAGAGTGACTCGCGCCCGATTACATGAATGGGAGGGAAGGGGTTTTCGGGCCGATCTATAGTGTCGAGGCGTTTGACAGAACTTGACGTAGTCGCGAGCACGGAAGTTGGCCGTTAATACTCGCATGCGTCGAGGGGCTTTATAGACGCCAGCTGGTCCATCCCGGAAACTAAACATAGAAACTAGACGATAACCAAAGACGAGATGAAGATACTTCGCTGTACTAATAATGTGGAAAACCCGCGACTCGCTGGAGCGTCCCATTGACGAGGGACGTTTATATCGGTTAGATGGAAATAGCCAGTTTTCGACGGGTTATGTATTATAGTGTTTTCGCCTGTAACTCCTGTCTACTTGACCCGATGCAACTAGACGCGCCTGTTTCTACCGCCGGGCGATTCCACGAGAGGCCCTCCAGGGTACACTATTTTAACTTTCGACACTCTTTCGGTCGGAATTTATTACGCCGAGAGAGTGGGCGACGGGCGGTCGTTAACGCCACTATTAAAGACCTCGAGCTTGTAGCGTGTTTTTTACGTGTTTGGTTCGTACGCGGTTGGAGATGTTTCCGTGAAACACTGAAATATGGATTACTTGCTTTCTTCTTTTTTAACTGATCAATATGTTTTATGTATTCGGAGCAATGGAAAAAAACATTTGTCACTTCTTTTTCAGATTATATGATGTAGAATTTTTTTTTAATGAGATATGGCTTTGTTGATTTTTTCAGTTGAGTGATTGACGATTTGTCGATTGAAATTGTGAAAGGTGCTTTTTATAGCGGGGCGTGCACGCCCGCAGTCCCAATGCACCTTCGTTCGTCAATATAAATCGCAAGTAGTCTCAAGTTCGTGAACACAAGCACCGGCTTCTCGGAAGTGTCGAACATTCGAGTTTAAGAAGCATCGCTTGGAGATACAGGAGTGTCCGTCGATTACAGTACAGCACTATAATGGGACTCCTCCAGTGGTTGTACCCGAAGCCGATAATCATAATTGATTGCATGCTCATGTTGAATTTATACTCGTGCACGGATCGAATTATCCGAGACGAAGTTCGCACGTGACGAGTGAGCGATAGTCTGTTACAAACACCAATCTTATCGCGTATCTTTTTTCAATTTTTTACACGTATCCTTACGAAGGATCGAATTTTAAGACGCTAGCTTGAACTTAAGGTCGACCTTTGACGTCGAAATTAAGATCAAATTTTGGCCCGAGCTTCATTACTTGATCAAAGTCTATCTTAAGTTCGAATTTAAGTCTGAACTCAAATTTGATTGCAGTTCGGATTCGATCTTAAGTTCGAATTTAAGTCTGAACTCCAATTTGATTGCAGTTCGGATTCGATCTTAAGTTCGAATTTAAGTCTGAACTCAAATTTGATTGCAGTTCGGATTCGATCTTAAGTTCGAACTTAAGATCGACCTGTAACGCTTCTTTGGTGTCGAATCTATATCTGGATCCCAAATGCACTTAACATTGGTGACACTATACTGTCATGCATAGATGATCTGGCGAACGAAATTCCTAAATCAACAATTCAATCAAACAATTTTTCTCCTCAATAACATGATCAGTGATTGTGACGATGGGTGGAAAACTATACGTGGAGGATGAGAAGAAGATACTTTTGGATATCTTATTGCTTGTTATTAGCTTGAACTTACGATCGAATTTGTGTTGAGACTTAAGTTTCAACTTCAGATCAAACTTACGAAATCAAATTCGAACTTAAGATTGATCCTAAGCACGCAACGAAATTCGATCTCAAGACCGATGTTAAGTTGAAACTAACGTCTCAAAATTCGACCCCAAAAGCTAGAAATTTATCTAGCGATCCGTTTTTCTAGAATATCTAAGTAATAAAAAAATAAAAATAAAAAATAAAGTTCAACTCGATAATTGCGTTGAGGCTGATTTCCAAGAATTCAAGAAGATAAATTTAACGATCACGTTGAAGGTGGGCAACGGGATATTGCCGGAGTTCGCGACAACCTATATCGGATCCTTTCGTTAACTATGCTACAGATATACATGAGCGTGTGCACATAGCCGATTTATTGTTCCATCGGGGACCTTCGTTCCGGAAGTTGCCAAGAATCGTTGGGTCGTATTTTTTATCGTTCTCGACGTCCTCGTCGTTGATCGTAAATCGAGACTCGATTCGCGTCGCTCTGCTCTCGGGGCCGAGGACGTCACGCTTGAAACTTTCAAGTGTTCCTCTCCCCCCTCCCCCTTATTTCTCTCCACCCATCCACACTATTTTCTTTCACGTGAAGTAATTTCGCTCCGGCGATAACGATTGTAGTCGAGGCCACCCGCAGCGTCTCGACACCCGTTCTTCTTTACTTCGCCAAACTTCGAGTCTTCTTCAGCCGACACATTCACCACAAATCTCTGATTTTTTTTTTTTTTTTTTTCATGAAAGGTTGCACTAAAAAAGTGCATGTACAAAATTTTCTCCCTATTCGATATTAAGCAATCTCTGCGCCTCGATGTACGACCCACTTTCTCTCACGTTCCATTATCGCCCAAAATACATTTACGCGACTAATTTTCCAAATATTTTCGTATCCGGAGCAGCGCTACGGTTTAATCGACTCTCGGTACATGCACGTATGTGTGTGTGTGCTATCTACATACATGTAATCTAAATAAATATATATATAGCAATCTGGTGCACACTACAGTTGGCTAGCCGCAGAACCGGTCCACTTTCGCGAAACGGGATCGCTCGATATAAATGTATGCAACGACATCGTCAGCCTTAAGTCTCTGTCTCGATCTTTTACTTCCAGTTTTTTTTTTTGCCTTCGACACCAAACTTCGCAGATTTTTTTATCGCAACTCCCAGAAGCGTAGCAAAATTGATCCAAAAGGGCGTCGAAAGGTTATCCGGAAAAAAAACCCCAGAATAAAACCCCCCCGCAATGTATAAGGGGGTTTTTTCCTGCCTGCCGTCGAAAGGAGATGAGAATGCAAGTTGTTAGGTTAAGATGTTAAGTTAAAACTAACGTCTCAAAATTCGACCCCAAAGGCTAGAAATTTATCAATTTTTCTACGATATCTAATTAATAAAAAAAATATATAAAGTTGAACTCGATAATTGCGTTGAGGCTGAATTGCAAGAATTCAGGAAGATGAGAAAAGTTATCCCGGAAAAAACGCCAGAATAAAACCCCGCAGGTAAAGCGGAAATAAAACCCCCCGCAATGTACAGGGGGCTCTTTTTCGCGCCTGCCGTCGAAAGGGTATGAGAATCCAAGTTTGTATCCTTCAACGCCAAATTTCGTAGATGTCGTCTCGAACTCCGGGAAGGCAGAGCAAAATTGTCTAAGAAGGCGTCGAGATGGTACCCAGAATGGCCCGAGGCCAGGGCGCAAAACCGTGAAGTCTCGTCCCACACTCCGGCGCATACTTCGTCGAAACTACACGTATTTCCGTCAGCGATATCGACGCGCCTTGGCCTCGGTACGCGCGAAATACAGCTTCGGTTTGTCGCCCAGCAGCGCGAGAAAAACCGGTTCAAAGTTTCGCCTCGGTACTTCCGGTACATTAAAAGGACCGTACACAGGTCCGTTTCGCTGGTCTCTTCTTCTCGCATTCACACACGGACTCTCGAACCCGCCGGGGTCCTCCCGAGCGGATCGATGGACCCCCGAGAACAAACTTATATGACGTGTCGACTCGAGAGTCCGGAGAGTTCCGCGATAGTTCACGGTCCATCGCAGCGAGCGGAGCGCGGGAGCGAGGAAACGTTTTCCTGCCTCTTCCGTATTTATCCCGTTCGCCCGTAAAACTTTGCTGACCCGCCCGACATAGTCATAGTCCCCGAGACTCCCGCCACCGGATGGTCCTCGTAACTTTGCCTGGAAATAAGGCTGCGACCGGAAAATACCGCGAAGCCACCGACCGCCGCGACGTCGGATAGTCTTCTCCCTCGGAGCGCGTCGAGCTCGACCACTTTTAATCTCATATCCGTAGAAAAAAAAATCTGGCGGATATGTCCCGAAGAATGACGTACACGGCATAACTCCGGGGAGCGATGTGTATCGCTGCACGGCGGTGGACACCGGTGGATGTTCAAAAGTATTTTAACATCGGTTATACCGGAGAGCGCGGCATGGAATTCCGCAGTGGATTCGCCTCTGTGACATTGCGGAGGTAAAAAGCATTCGTACATCGCGACGTGAAAAAAGAAGCCCGGTCTGGCGGGCTGTGGAATTCTCGCTCGAGGACTTTATTGAATTGGATTTCGATGATACGACGCGGTGCCGGAATTTATTTTTTATTTTTTTTTAGTGGCCCCTTTTGCAGATACAAATCTACGGATGTTTCGTGTGTATCCGGAGCTATTTCCGCATGGGCGCCTGATTGAATTCCATCGCGAGTGTCGGAATGTCGAGGGAACTCGCGCACTCCTCGTGGCGCGTATGCCGTAACGCGTCTGCGACTTTTGAAGTGCCTCCAGGCCGATACTTCTGCGCGCTGAGATACACGGACCATACAGCTCTATTCATAGATACCATTGCTCCGATCGAAATGTCGGAAGTATCCCTCGGGCATTTAGCCGCGTCGAGCCGACAACTCGAAATAGTACTCGCGGCACGATTTGTCAAATTAATTACAAAAAATCAAGTACCAAATAGTACATTACGACACTAGTGCGAAAAAAATAGTTTCCCGACTACGTTAAAAAGGGTCCTTATTTCATGCCTGGAACGGAGGGTTGAAAATGGCCCATTGTTGACGAGCGGGAAGAAAAGTAATTTAGCGGGAGGAAAAGTTTCACTTTTCACACTCATCAATCACTCCTTTTCTACGCGCTTGCCATAGAAAATAACTATTCTGACGAGTGTGACTTTGCAGCACGAGCGGAACGTAAGTGTTGCAATCACACGAGTAAAGAAAATGCTTTTCTCACAAGAATCGTACCAAATTGCACTTCGCAAGGTGTGAAAATGAGGATTTTACGCACGCTACGCGAAGCGTGCGTAAAACAGCAATTTTCGCACCGGGTGTAATAAACGTATTTTTGCGTGTAATAATCTAAATCACGGATGCGAAGTGAGGTTGTGGAACAGTCGTACTCGTACTTCCCTGTGGGACGATAAAAAAGGGATTACCCGCTGAGCGTTAATTCTCTATGTACGAGTTCGTGCAAAACTCGCAATACCTGCCGCGTGTTTTAAGCAAGCGGGCCAGAGAGTATACGAGATTCTTTATTATACGGGAAAAAATTTAAAAAAATAGAATAGAAGAATGTAAACTAAAGAGTTAGTACGACTAGTGCGAGTTCGGGTCGTCGAGTTTTCTCTCCGGAATGTATAATCCCGTACAATCGGGAGTTTTACGTGCCCGCAGCAGCGGCAGCAGCAAACGCGCTCTCGTCCTCTCTTTCCTTTCTTCTCCTCTCCCCTCGTCGGCTCAGCGAAATTATAACCGCGCCACGCCGGGCGCATTGTTTCCGCGTTACGTTCCGCGTAGCACGGGCAATAGTTGGGTCTAGAATGCATCGCGGTGCCAGCGGTATTATATCCAGCCTGCACCCTCCCCGCTCAACCTTTCTCGTCCTTTGCGCGAACCCGACGCCGTCATGGGAATAAAATTATTAGGGACTCCGTACCACACGATCCTCCGTTTCAACCTGCAACGCTCTCTCCCTCCGCACAGAGAGATCTCCTTTTCGCAATTCTAGGAGCACCATTAAATCTTCTTTTAGCTAATCCTCCCGTTCTCGCCATCCCCGAAGGTCTTTCAAGAGGCGTATTGGAATTATAAATGAGACGGAATTTTAAACGCAGTTGTAAATGAAAAGTTGCTGTTCGCCTTGTCGTTAAATACCTCGGATGAAGGTAATTTTTCTTTTCTTCATTTTTGTTTCTCAAAGTGGAAGCTTTGTTTTGGCATTACGAAAAAAAAAAAAAATTGATTTTTTTTTTTTTTTTTAATGCGGAAACTTGTTCGCGACGTGTCGTCAAAAAGCATAATTGTTAAAGATTTCGCGGAAGTCGGTTGTTCATCTTATTCGCACCCAATTTTCAAACTACCGAAGATGTTTTCGCATGCAGCTTTGGTGTGTATACGCGGTTATGGTCGCTACTTTTATTTCACCGATGCGAGATCCACGCAGCATCATTCGTCTCGCGTTATCGTTCACAGACGATCGAGCCTGGAACGACAAAGCTCGCTCGAGAGACTCGCGACAATGGAACGGGAGCAGCGCGTCGCGGATGCACCCAGAGATGATTGATATCGTTACGTGTATGATTTATATTTATTGTCGTAGTCAGAGAGTCAATAGGCGACCGAGACTCTTGTATTTTATTCGAATGACGCGGGTACTACACTCATAAGTTATACAGCCTCAGCGTCTTCGCGATTGTAAAGAGCGCTTCCCTTTCAGCTCGTCTTCTCCGTCTCGTCATTTTCTGTCAGTAGGGCAAACCAATATCATATGACACAGCGAATGACGAGCGAAACATTACTCACCGCCGTAAAACTCTTGCCGAAGCGTGCAATCGCGAGCTTGCTCCAGTTGACATCGAATCGCAAATTTTGCAATGAAAAATTCGCTTTACAAATTCGCATTTTGGCAAAAAAATTAAATAAAAACTTATCCCTCCCCCCTCAATCGCTAAAAAATTACGAATACGAATCTAGCACAATACGAATTACTATTTTTTAAATAGTAATTAAAACTTATCCCTCCCCCCTAAATCGCTAAAAAATTACGAATACGAATCTAGCACAATACGAATTACTATTTTTTATATTTTATAATCGTATCGAATACTCGCTATATAAAAAAAATGGAACCCGAAAGCTTTTTCTAAAAAAAAGTTACAATCAAATTTGTTCGTCTATCACATTTTTAGTTTTTTTTTGTCTTCCGTTTCTCTGCGACCGATACTTTTTTGCCATACCGATGCCGAACCCATGGCTGATGTCATGAGAGCGTCGCCTTCTCTTCGCGGATCGATTGTCCGAGTCGTATCGTTAATTCCGCCGGTCTACGGCCGAGAAGACAACGACCACGCAACGAGACCGACACGAGGATGACGAGAATCCTGGCGATGCACAGTGCTCACGGTATACATACGATGCACGTACGATCCACTCCTCTCCGTGGTGACGCATATATCCAACCGTGATGACCCCCGTGTGCCTCGCCATTCGCGGGTGCAAGACTCTCTGGGTGCACCCCGGTGATTCACCTCGGGCTCTTGCATATCTCGCGATTTGACTGTTTCCATCTGACTTCCATCTCGCCATCTGCCACATGCGATATCTCGTGTGCCAAAGTTTCCCGGCACTGGCAACTCGAGTTCACCCGATGTTGATTGGGCGAAACTCCGAAGAATATTGTATTAAGAGCGTCGCAGAAATTCTTCACAGCTATATGTTATGCATAGGGGGTGAGCAGGGCAAAACGGACCTGCCTCCTCCATTCGAGACGAGACTCTCCTCAGGCCCTAAGAAAAAATGTCCAAAAATGGTCCATTTTGCCCCGCAGTGCCGTTTCGCCCCGTTCTCCCCTATATACGACATGAATCCACGTATCAATTGCTCAGAGTTCGTAGAAGTAGAAAGTCGCGGTTCTCTCCCTTCCGAATGACGCTGATCGATCGCAAAATTTGCATTTTGGCACTCGCGCTCTCCGAGATGACTCACGGTATCCTCCTATCGTGCAGCGATCCACTAATACCTGTGTTCGCTGTCTGACCGCGACAGTCATCCCGAGTCAACGAGGATTGACGATTTTCTAGCTGAGACCTATATACACATATGTATACATGTATTTAGTATTTATTTGCTCCTACCGCGCACACCCGATCGGTATGCGAAGTTCGACGGCCGGCTTGCACGCGACTCACGTGCCGATCCGATTAGACTCGGGCCCGCTCGTAAACTCTCTGATTCATTCTTTGCACAAACATCTCTCGCGATACACCTGTTTTCCTCAATGTCGCCAATTGGCTGCAACATTTCCACCGGCGCCGCCGTTTAAATCGACGAATCGGAGTCATTATGTACGTGGATGTGAGCCAGGAGGATCGAATCCGGGGTGGGGTACGAGATAGCGGAATAAAAAAAATACTCCGATATATCACAAAATATAGATATACACCGTGCAATACCGCCTCTACCGCGGTCCAAGTGCCTCGCTCTCACGCTGAGCTTGAGGTTTGAATGACGCGACCGAAATTGGCTTGCATAAGAAGGGGATTTTGGGATCAGCGCTGTGTATATAATACACCAAGTTTTTTATACATACATACACATATATATTTTTTTATACGGTATTTACGCCGTATATGAAGGAAGAATAAAGTCGTGAGGCGAATCCTCTTCGGGACGACGTTTTTCCACTAGGTAAACTCAAATTATCCTCCGTCAGACTCAGTTTTCCATTTGTACATGGAAATCGCAAAGCTCAAGTCGGATTATTATGACGTTTTTTTTATTACCCTTAATCTCTTTTCTGATCGCGGCATTTGAATTATCGCATGCTTGTCGACGACGCATTTCCGTCTCCTCGGAACATGAACGAGGTCGTTGCAATTAGCCTTGACCGCCGCGTTACATATGAAATTACACGAAATGGAAGGTCGTTAAAACTCTAATGGCTGTCAAGGCGCTTGCGCGTACCGTCCGCGTGCGTTTAGTACTCGGGTTGCACCTCGTATTTATGCTAATCAATGTACTACGAAATTACGACCCACTGCGCGCACTTGTAGGGCACTAAGTGCCATTATGTCTGAGTCTCGTTCCCGCACTCCCGTCATCTCTCACTTCTTATTATAATCACGGCAATGATAAGGATAATCATTTTTTTTTATCACGCGAACTGTACATTTTCATATTTCATTACTTTTATTTACTTCGTATATTTACTTATCGTATGAGTGACAATAAAAACTTAACCACGCGCTATTTATTTTGATAATAAAATTCACGAATTTTTGAGGCATTGTAGATTTAGAGATTGACTCTATAGTTCGTAAAATTAATTTGGAGTTGAACAATTTATCTTTTCCTTAAGGAAAAGATAAATTGTTCAACTAGCTAGGCAGACGGTTGAAGGTAAGCGGAATAAAAATGGTGAAACAAAAAATCTTCTGCTACGAATTAAACGGAGCAGAAGTTCGGACAGTTTTTATTTCGGGATTTCCAGAAGTTTGCTTCGAGGATACCACTTTTATTCGCGCCGCTGACCTCGTGGAAACAAAATTGAACGTGGACGAGCCAAACAAATATTAATTTTTACGATATCGATTCGTTTTTACTGCCGGGATAGCCCATAAAACCTGCTCTTTCATCAATTTTTTGTTTCATAGCGCACATCCGGTGTGCTGAATATGAAAAAGAAAAAAACTAAAACTGCAGCGAAGCGATAAAAAAAATATTTTTTTGCGCGCTTGTCATGCCGCGAGCATACATGCGGCGGAAATAAGAGGAAGCAGCAGAGAAAATACTCGTCGACGTTGGCGAAATAAGAGAAAAAATAAGTTAAAAAAACCAGATAGGTAAGCATTTATAAAAGAAACGATGGTGGTCGGACGAACAAAAATTATATGCACCGCGTGGTGAGAACGAAGCTTCGGTCAGCAGCAGCACAAGCGAGATTCCAGTAACCCGATAACGAGTTAAGTTAGCTTAATCGCAAAATCCTGTTGGCAAGTTTCGCGAGATTCTCGCTCTGCTGAAAATATTGAAGTACGAACACGTTTTAACGAAGTCGACGAAAACTTCGCCGATTCACCGCCACTGCTTGCACTCTCGGTACAAATCCGTGCTCGTAATGCGGGATATATTTTAATTGGGAAAATTTGTAATTGGATCACGTCGCAGTCATTTTAATAACAGCGAAAATTCTCGATAAATTAACATTGTGCGAATTATTAAATTTTTTTATTTGCTTTTTTTCAACGTCACTAACAGAATAAAAAATGGCTTCGATACATTTAATTTTCATCATGACATTTGTCGTGATTTAAAAATAAATATCGATTATATTGCTCGACGAAATTTAATTTTTTTTAAATCCGCGAAATTCCATCGTTCGATGGAAAAAAGTCAATGAACGAAAGTTAACACTCCGTTTTTTTCGTGATTAAATTGACCGTGACTCCCCAATGAATATTGATCATATCTTGTAACGAAAATTTCTATTTTATCACAAAAAATATCATATCGGGTGGAAAAAGAATGTCGAGGAAGTTTCGTGTTAGGTTGTGCGGTTAAAAATATAAAATTGTGCTTGGAGCGTCGATAAAGATCGGCAAACATAGGAGAAAACGTGTCAGACGCTTCGGATGCTATAATTAATGACGCGGTAAGCCAATATCATTGAAAAAGGGGGCGCGTTCGACACCTCTCGCGTTCATAATAATTGCGTGCACGCCCAGAGCCCTTTTATTTTGGCTTTTTATTTCTTTCTTTCCGCCCATTTTATTTGCATGGATAAAAGCGCGATTCCCGCTCGACACGCTCACATCTCGTTCAACCGTAAATTTACATACTCATTAATGCTGCCGCGATGTTGTTCGGTCTCGCGCCCATCAGCATGCATCGACGCGGAGAGCGCTCTGCGGCTGGACTGATTCGTTTTCGCCGCGGCTCAAGAGTGTGTGAGATTTCGCAATATGCGATCAAGGTACATGGCTCCGGCACATGGTACAACATTGATTATCCTTTTTGACGGGGGCGTCAGCGGCGCCACTTTGATTAGTCGATGTCTTTTAATATTTTTTAATTTTATTTAATAATTTTTTTTATATTTTAAATTTAGTTCTTCTAATACGAGATTGAGGCCCATTTATGCATTGAGGTGCATACATTATTTTCGCGTATCGGTCCCACAGGGGTAAGCTGACGGCTGTCGATAGCATCGAGAAACTCTCATCTACCGTCAACATTTCAGTCAATTTGTCAACATCTCGTCAATACAACATTGTTAACTTAAAAAGATTTATATAATACATTTTTTGTTTTTTAAATTCAGTTCTCTAGTACGAGATTGAGGCCAACTTACTCGTGTGCATAAATTATTTTCGCCCCTCGGTCCCGGAGATAAGATGACGGCTGTCCATAGCATTGAGAAACTCTCATCAATATTTCACTCAATTTGTCAACATCTCGTCAATACAACATTGTTAACTTAAAAACATTTATATAATAAATTTGATTATTTTTTAAATTTTGTTCTCTAGTACGAGATTTTGAGGCCAATTTACTCGTGTGCATAAATTATTTTCGCGTCTCGGTCCTGGAGATAGGGCTCAGATTATAGCTGCCGACAGCATCGAGAAACCTTCATCTACCGTAAATATTTTAGCCAATTTGTCAACAACTCGTCATTACAACATTTTTGTATTTCATTTTTTTAATATTTATTATACTATCTTTCTAATTTTTATATTTATTATAGCATCTCTGTCATCAGACCATGTTGACGGGAATTGTTTCCCGTATAATCGGCACGCATTGCCCAATATCGCGATATGTGATTCACAAACCGTGGATATCGATAATACCGCTAGCGAATACAGCATGCACAAGAGTGTCAGCGAGCACGTAGTCGCAATTCAATCGGAACGCAAACACCGAATTATTTTATTGGAACAATTAAAGTGGTCGCGATGGCACGGAATTCGATACTATCGGCGAAATACTTGTTTTCATTTCCACCCGGACTTTACAGTCGCGGAAATTTTGAATGCGACAACGGAGACGAGCTAAAACGGAGGGACATGAATTTACGTATATACCGGACGTTATAGTCGCGGAAATTTCGAATGCGCCAACGCAGACGAGCTAAAACAGAGGGACAGGAATTTATGCATCGCGTACGGATTAAATCGCAATTGATTAAATTCTTATTTGCGAATATCGCGTTAAACGTTAAATGCCCGGGCAGAGGAAATTAATTAAGGCTTCCCCCTCGTACGTACATTTTCATTAAACTGGCCGCGTTCGATTCGGTCACTGAAACAGAACGGTCTCGTTAATTAAAGTCTCGGGTGAAAGAAAAAAAGAAAAAAAGAAAATAAATAAATGCAACCCTCTCCAGTCGAGTGCGTGCGGGATCGGCGGGGCGAATGAAATTAGTTACACAATTTCAATTATCCGACCGGGGGCTCAGTTTGACTTTCCAGAGGATTTTGACGTATTATTATTTTTTTGCTACGTTAGAGTTACGTAAATTTAATGAGCACGAGGGTGGGCAATCGATAAGCCGTGTCGGAGATTATACGATCTGCACCCTTTAGCGCTTAGCGAGTAAAAAAAAAAATTTGTAATAATAGAATAACAACCAAGCGAGTATAATTCGTACAGTATCACAAGATGTAATCGGTATTAAAAATTCCTTGAAAATTTAATTTTTATTAATTTATTTCTAAAAAAAACACGTTACAAAACATTAAATTTAATTTGTAATCATTACAAGTCGTCTAGTAAATTTTTTTACCCAAATTTTTTCTCGAAAAAAGTTTGAATCAAATGAATTTCTTACTAAAAACTGTACACAAGATGTACGATGGCATGACTTCTAGGTCGCAGATTATTGTCACTCGGAAAGTTATGCATAGCGAGTCGATGAGTTTAGTTTGTCATCAGTTTAGTTTGCGGTCGACGCGCGTTTGATCCGGACAAAGGGCACGAGGGCGACGACGAGACGTATAAACTACCACGTGCGAAATACGCAGCGACGTATGTAGTTTTATTACTCGGTTGCATTAGCGGTATACGCAGTTGAAGCTTGCGCTCTATGCGACACATACTTCGTGTATGTATAAACTCACCGCGGGACTGTCGAGTGTGTTGCGGTTCTCGCTGTTCGCAATTATCACTACGGCAGACTAAATAGCGCTCAGAGGTTCTCAATGTCCTTGCGCGATAGCAATCTCGAACCGTAAACGAATAATATTAAAACCCGTCTTATCATTGTGGCCATAAAGCATCGACTCTACCGGTTTCTAATTAATTGATACCAATGAAAACATTGATTGCAGAAATCTCGACGATTTAATTTATGGGCGTATTAAATTAGCGGCCGGTTAGACGCGACAATTTGTATCACGATTCTCGTTAACCCTTTCAGCTAGCGAGTGTTATTCGAAACGTGAAAAAAACATGTAATTTTCATCCATTTTTTAATTTTTCTTTACAAAAATGTAAAGTAAAAAATTATTAAAATCTTCAAGTATCGCGGACTGTTTGCCGATCGCATACGACCATGTCTTCTTTTAAGCACAAAAACGATACGGATGTTCGTAATACATTTTCTTCTGCGTTATCAAAAAAACAACACTTCAACGCACGTCTGTGAATTTTTACAGAATTTTTTAGCACATTAATTTGTTATTCGAATCGTTTGATAGTTGCGTCTTGGCAAATTCTACGTCCTCGTTCAACAAGGATCTGGTACGTGAAGGGTTAATCACATAAAAAATTATACAAAAATGAAAAAAAAAAATTCTTTGGAAAAATGCTTTGAATGACAAACGTGCGGCTTTCTCCGATGGATGCGTAGGGAATTCACAACTTCAGAAAAGAAGAATACGGAAAGAAAGTTTGTACATTTAACGACCATTTCTTTTTTATAAGCGTTAACAATTTTTGTCTTTTCACAATTAATTGTATTTTTATCGCACAAAAAATTGTAAAAGTATCAAGAAAAAAAAATTATTTCATACTTCATATTATTATAAATTTTTTTCTCTATCTCAGGTTTCTGGTAGATTTTTCCGAATATTTCGATTAATTCAAATATCTCGAATTGATTTTTTTTCGAATACTCGTGAAAGCTCTCTCTCGTCGTTGATCGCGAATTTTCCTAGAAAAATTTCAATCGAATACCGCGTAAGTGACGTATCGACAATCTTTGATCGTGAAAAAAAATAATCTCAGAGTTTTGTTTATTTTTTACAACCGAGGAACAGACATAGTGAGAGAGAGAGAGTAGTCCACGTACAAAAATTCATACCATATCGCAGACGCTCGTTGCAGCGCGAACCGTGTGCCCGCGGTCAGTGTATCGCCCGGCACCGTTTTAAACCGCTCGTTCTCATTGCGAAATTGTGGCCGTGTGACATCACGCGATAAGATCGGCGGTTCTCGTCGTCGTCCCCGAGATGCGTACACACACGCGAGATCGACTCGCTCGAATTCAACTTGCATCGATGTTAACAAGCCTCCTTCCGCTTATACTCTCTCGTGTGTGTGTGTGTGTAAGGTTGATCGATTATTGATATCGATGATTCACAGAAATATTGTGCAGATATTCGATTAAAGAAAAAAATTGTGCAAACATTTAATTAAAAAAAATATTGTGCAAATAGTCGATTAAAGAAAAAAATTGTGCAAACATTTAATTTAAAAAAATATTGTGCAAATATTCGAAAAAAAAACAAATTTCGTACAGACGAACAAGCGAACGATTGTCCGTTCATTTTTTCGATGACGCGTTTGTGGAACCAACAATTAATCACGGGCTCGCTATCGCAATGCACCTGAGCCAACGAGGTCACGCACGTACAGCCGGGCCCGGTCAGCTATTAATTTAAAAACACGACGAAATCGCCGTGAGCGCAATTTCGATACCGGCAAACACTCGAGTAAATAACGTACCAACGAAAGGTTAAAATAGCAACAGAAAATAAATGAAAAAAAGGTTAATTAAAATAACCTCAATCATCCGAGCCGCACCGATTGCAATACACGGTCGAAATGTCAATCTAAAAAAAAAATCACGCTCCATAAAAACGACGAAAAATAAAAATGCAATAAAAATCATTCGTAGCGAGGAACATCCCGAGAGCTTTTTCATTAAATTTCTCAAGTATAATTCAATCTATTACAAAATAAAAAGCAATAACTCACGTTTCACGGTGGCGAGTAACTCGCATAAATATGAAGGAAAGAAAAAGAAGAAATCCTTGACGTTAAATCCTCGCAGATTAATTCTCCTTTCCTCGCCCTCACTTATATATATATATATATATAAAATCCTCCGCAGATACACCGCAATATAATGGAGAGAGAGTGCGCTATATAGGTATATACACTTGTATATAGTTGCAGTTGAGAAACTCGCGGGGGAGTTTGCTCCTATAACCGTGAAGAGCCGCCCCGGGCCCCGCGGGGCTTTATTCTTCGAGCGAAATTAAAGAAAGAGTGCCGGTGTATAAAGAACCCGAAGGAACCGGAGAAAGGCGAAGAAAAGAAAGGAACGAATGAGGAGAATAAAAAAGAGAAAAATAAATGAGAAAAAAAAAGAAATTTCGCGCACAATAGAAAAAAAAGAGAGACGTAAGGAAACGAGTCGGTGAGACGTTTCGTTGCCGGCGAACTGTTCGCGGCGCGGATGGCGTGTGTCAGGTGCCGGACACTTCTAAGTCGCGCGTCAAAGCAAGACTGGCCCAGTCCCATCGCATTACCCGCTATTATATTCCGGACCAGCATCCGCGTGCTGTACGCGTATTCGTATACCGCTGCGGAGGCGCGAGCATACGTATCAGACGCACACGCTTTATACATGTGTGTGTATGTGCGTACAGCCCTGCTGTGTGCACATGTGTGTGTGCAGCGTACACAAGTTAACGCTCGATGCTGCAGCACGGCGGATCAGAAGCTCCCGTCGAGCGAGACCGAGAGAGAGAGCAGCACGGCGAGAGTCAGCCACTGCACATCAGTCTGGCCGGTGGTATTATCGGCGGTCGCGACTCTGTCGATGACGATCGCCTCACACCTTCCAAGTTCCGGTCGACGAAAATTCGGATATTCCATGGCGGGCGAAGGCTCTTGCGTAATGTGGCTTCATTAATCAGGAAATTGTCAATCTGGGTACAATGTACATTGTCAAAAGTACATTGAACGCGTTCGAAAATATATATCAGCGCAATCGGGGAATCTCTGTATTTTATAATATTTTTTTATCGATCGCTCGGAAGTAAGATGTGCGGGAAAATATTGTTTTTGGTCTGAGAGGCGACACTTGGAATTTGAAGAATTTGGGACTTTTGTAGCAGGCTACAATTTTCGTAGTATTAGGTGAATCGACGGGGTAGCTCGACGAGTATGTTATTTATACTCTGATGCATCGATTTCACTATAATCAGTTTGAATCATTTTATTTTTTTGACAAAATTGGCGAAGTGACGAAAACGTGGGTGCGAAACTATGTCTGGATCTTCCACGGTTAATTTTTCGTCCTGGGATTCGAATACTTTTCCGATAGATATCCACTGCCCACTGGTCTGGACGGTGACGACGATCTCGTCACACCTTCCAAGTTCCGGTCGGCGAAATTTTGGGTATTCTGTGGCGGGCGAAGGCTCTTGCGTAATGTGGCTTCATTATTCAGGAAATTGTCAAACGGGTGCATTGAACGCGTTTAAAAAAATAGGACAGCTCGAACACAGAAATCTTTTACTTTTTATTTTATCTCTTACTTATAATCTTTTACTTTTTATTTTATCTCTTACTTATAATCTTTTAATTATTATTTTATCTCTTACTTATAATCTTTTAATTATTATTTTAACTCTTACTTATAATCTTTTACGTTTTATTTTATGATATTTTTTTATCGATCCCTCGGAATTAAAATTCGCATAAAAATATTGTTTTCGGTCTGAAAGGCGACATATTGAATTTAAAGAATTTGGGACTTTTGTTGCCGGCTATAATTTTCGCACTATTCGGTGAATCGGCAGGGCAGCTCGATGAATATGCTACTTAAACCCCGATGCATCGATTTCACTGTAATTTGAATAATGCAAATTTTTTTGACAAAATGACCGCAATGACGAAGCTGTGCACTGAAAAAAAAATACCAATGACTCAAGTAAAATTCGCTTGCGGTCTGCCAACGAAAAAAAAAGTTATTTCAATTCCACTTTCAATATTACAATTCAATACGGGATCGAAATGGTAACATGTCACCTCGACAGTCTTGCTGCCGTTATTTCAATATCACATGGAATTGTAAGAATCGAAAGTAGAATTTAAATAAAAAAATATTTCGTTGGCGGCCCGCAAGCGAATCTTTTTTTTTCGGTGCAGGTCCGAAACGATGTCTGAACCTTTCATTCGAATACTTTCGAATGCTTTTCCGACAGAAATCACCTACATAGATCGATCAGATTTGTTTAATGTACAGCGCGTCACGCCTTTTACAAACTCCTTGTAACTTCCCGCCGATTCCCAGTTCCATCGCAGCGCATTTGTTTCGCGTGCGACGGACATCACCTATAAAATGAATACATTAAAAATCAACCCATAACTTCATAAAGTAAATAATCTGACGCATCTTTCAAGGAATGTTCTCCGCAAACTCCGGTGGCTCACAGAATCGGCCGTGAACCCTGCGAGATAAAAGAAAAACCAATGATTCGTCACGACGAAAATAACGACGATAAGGAATTAAAATGTTATCTGCATGCAACATGAGTCTTGATTATCAGTGAAATCACGCTGGGAGGCCCGGCGATATTTATCGTCGCCCCTCCATTGATGGATCGCGTTGCCCTCCTCGTGAATCGTCGTTCGGATGATTATTCACGACTCGTTCCTCGGCCAGTGTTGGCCCTCGTAAGACGATCCCAATTTTTCTTTTTAGCTCACCATGTATGCACATACGTATACAAAATTAAGATTTTCGTAACACACGACACAGTGGACTACACTGTGTGCAAGTATATTTTTGCTGCACGGTGTGAAGTGCGGGTGAAAGAATAATAATAACATATTCGGCATCCGCGAGAGTTCCCCTCTCCGGCAGTGCGTTTGTCGGGGTCTCCACGCTGCTCTCGCTCCCCCCCCTCTCCCCCCTTGAGCGTAATTCCTCCGTTTGAACCCCGACCATTCATCCGTCAATCTCGCTCCATTGATCCTGAGCGAGTCCGTGTGTGCGTGTACTATGCGAAATTATATATTCCGTACGATCGAACGGCCGACGAAGGGTGAACCTCGATTCCCGTGGCCTCCGGCTTAAGTACGAAACGTCAGTCACAATCGACTCCCCGAAGGGAGGTCAAACTATCTCTCTATCCCCCTGTCAGATACACGCATTTCTCTTATCAACAAGAAGTCTCACCTTCCAGTTCGAGTGATTTTGCTTCCTCATAGATGAATGCTTTGTTTTTTTTTTTAATTTACATGCACAAAAAAATTGCATATTCCGTGCCAATGCATATTGCATCTCGCCTTGTTCTCGCTTATCTCGCGACCGCCTCGTTGAATATACAAACGAATTCAGGTTTCATTAATCTCCATAGTTGTTTGTCCATTACTCACGGGAATCTATCTATAGCCGTTCCGTGTTGTTTCTGTGTCTATCGGGATTTACAAGGCGGTATCGAATGCGTGGCCGGTGGATTTGCGTTCCAACGTCGCGACGCTCGGATTTGCCATTCGTTTTCATTTCAATAGGGATTTATCGATTCGCTTCACGCGTCCGGTGTGTCACGAGAAATATCGATTCGTCTAACCCATGGCTTAATGTAGATATAGACCGACCGTGTATGTGTGTGTGTATGTGCGCCGTATGAGAGTGCACACTCTACGTGCCTCGCGAGGGGGAGCCGGGAAAGCTCGAGCTTTACCAGCTATCGTAACCGGGCTGCTGGTGCTGCTGCCGTCCGCCCGCGAGGGGATCGATAGACGCGCAGTTTCTAAAACAGGAACGGTCTGCCACCGCTGCTCTCTATGCTCCACGCTCTACCTACTTTCATTGCTTACTATAAGTCTACCTGATACCCTGGCCACCGCACACGCTTCAGCAACAAACGACTTCAAGTCCCCGCCAATAAGAGACCAAATCATTTCTGCCCGCGGAAAACTGGTGCCCGGCCACTGTCGTGTGAGATTTCGATCTTTGCGACTTGCTCCAGTTTACTAATGCACCTTGCTTCCTCGTAGAGCGGTTTGCGATCGCGATTTATTTTACTTTTTTTTTTTTGCATATCGAAGCCACGTTGGTATGAAAGCTCTGGGCAATCGGGTTTAAAGAAAAAATAAACTTACGGGTGCAATTTGATACAAAAGCATGATATGCTAAGCGAGGCAAAGGCTTGACGATAAGCCAAGCTCTTTACGTAAAAAAAATCCAATAATTCTGAAGTTTGAAGAAACTTAAATCTTATCACGTATATTGCATGTTGCCAATTGACCATCGGCCGAAGTCTTTCAGCCAACCTGAACTTACATTTATAAAAATAGATGAATTTATTGATCGTTCATAACGTATAATAGGTGAACTATTATCAATTTATTGATATTGAATAACATGTAAGAGTTTTTGATACCTTAAAAACTTAAATCTTATCACGTACATTGCATGTTGTCAATTGGCCATCGACTGAAGTCCTTCTGCCAACCTGTACTTTCATTTATCCAAATAGGTGAGAAACTGTACTTTTGAAAATTCAAGTTGAAAAATTTTACGCCGACATAAGAAGACAAAAATTTTTTTACGTAAAATTTTGGTCGAAAGAATGGGTTAAATTGGATCCAGGAGTTACCTCCTTTGAAAAATCCGATCTAAAGTGTGAGGTTTAAAATTTGTTTTTAATCTTTAATAGTTGCGTCGTTGAAGGGATTCTTCGGCGAAGGAACTGACTCGATGCTATAATCGTATGGCGATTCGCATAAATCACGGGAGTGACGGTCGATGACGATTATGCTCGCGCGGTGCAGTTTCGTGGGGACGCGTGGGCGTCGAGAGCTCTGCACAAACTCGAATTTGGATTGACGCACGCGAACGATTTCGCTCCGTGACATCATGCCGAGACTTCTCATACGGCGGGGCGGGGAGTCCACAAATTCGTTCACGGCAACATTGAAAATAACGCGTTGAAAACGCGTTAGCGAGGAAGTTAACTCGAAAGTTTGGTAATCAAAGCATGAATATTTTCATGGGTTTCCGGGAACGCATAAATTCGCAAATCCAATTGGCAAAGCTAAGTAAGCATTGTCGCTGTGCGCTCTGGCTTGCGAAATGTCGAATGAACTGAAGAGCGGCGCTGCAACAGCTCGAGCGGCTCCTTTCGAACAAATGTATTTATCTCGATGACGTATCCGTACTATCATTTCGACACGAATTTCGATCGCGTCAGTTCTCCGCGAAAATTACCGAGTAATTATCGATGAGTGGATTTCCCGAATGGGAAGATTTTATCTTCAGTACGAACGTTATCTTTCGTCTGGCCACCGCATTTTACTCACATTACAAACAAATTTTCATGCCGCTATAAAAAAAAAAAAAAATGTATACATACGTATGGTTCAATACAGACGTGTATATTTTTTTCTTTTCATCGACCTCAGTTATACCCAGAAGTCAGCGAAGAATATAAAATCCCCCGCGTCTCTTTACGCTGCCTCTTCTTCGTCTTATCGCGAATCGGGCTTCTCGTGAATGAGATTGTTGACCGCTGAGTCATATGGCGAGGCGAACGTGCGGTTGGATAGACCAGGGAAGAGTAAAAGATTTCTGTGCTCGAGCTCGGGAATGCGAGCTCCGGACCTGGATTAACCACAGGCCCGTAGCGTACACGTATACATATATATGTTTTCATACACACAGCGCTTGTGTATTATACAGCTCGGAGTAAATAAAACCTACGCCGAGATTTAATTCGGGCGTGGTCCCGAAGAAATTTATCTGGCACGGATTCGAGCGCAGGAGTGAAAAATAAAAAAAAATTAAAAAAGGCGAAATAACAAATCGACAGAATCACCGTGTTCTCTATTATTGGCTCTTTTCTGATCGTGACTAATAGCTGCGATCTACTCCCTCGCGTCTCGGACCAGTCTGAGTGCAATAATGTATTAGCTACCAGCCGAGCAGATAGCCGAGAAGCCAAGTCCGAAGTGCTACTAGACTATGCGGCGTCCCGAAATTCTCGCTTTTTTACGTAGCGCGGTGCAAGTCGAATAGGGCTTGTGCGATAATACATTAATTCGCTAAAACCGCGAATGGAGTGCTCGGATTATTAAAAAAAAATTCGATGTTTTATTATATGGCTCGAGGGATTTTGTATAAATTTAGCATTCATTTTATGAATCGCTGCTTTTTCGTTCGATAATCATTTCTGCTGGTCGAATCAGGCTCTTGCAACGTCCATTATTTCATTTTATTATTTAAATCCGACTTTATAATTTTCATTGTTTGAAAGTCTCAGATAATTTTGTCGTTAAAGTCCTGCACTGGTGAACGCGAACATTTTTGTTTTTTGTTAATTTTCTTGTTAATTTTACAAAAAAAATCTTGTCTATTTTACTAAAATGTCTGTTAATTTTACGAATTTTTTTTTGTAAAATAAACAACAAAATAATTGTGGACATTTGAGGACAAAAAAAGTTTATTAAATGTACAAATCTTTTTTCCTGTGTAAAAGCGAGGGCGGCCCACGAGAATTGGTAACAAACAAATGAATATTGGCTCGCTCGTTGGGCGGCTCTCCATTTCCGAAGATTGGTCGTTTTTCCTCAGGCACGTGGGTTGCACGCGCATACATCTCCGAGTGTTTCATAAAATTTCTATCTTTTATTATATAGCTGGAGGGACTTGTAAATTTAACATTCATTTTACGAATTACTGTTGTCTCATTCGGTAATAATTTCTGCTGTTCGAATCATGCTATTGCAAGGTGCAGTATTTTTTATTTTTTTAATTAGACTTTTTAATTTTGCTTATATGGAAGTCTCAGCTTTTTTGTCCCTAAAGTCCTGCGTTGGTGAACGCGAACATTGTTGAATGTAAAGATGGATTCCACGCGTGGATTGCACGCGTATACATCTCCGCCTCTTTCATAAATTGTTTTATATTTTATTATACAGCTTGAGGGTTTTGTATAAATTTAACATAAATTTTACGAATTGCTTTTGTCTCATTCCGTAATAATTTCTGCTGTTCGAATCATGCTATTGCAACGTCCATTATCTTATTTTATTTTTTAAATCCGACTCTTTAATTTCCGTTACGTGGAAGTCTCAGATTTTTTTGTCCCCGAAGTGCTGCATTGGTGAACGCGAACATTTTTGAACGCAAAGGTGTAAAGTGGCTTCGGCTTATACGTGCACGTAGAAGCGAGGGCGGCCCGCGAGAATTGGTAATAACAAATGGACATCGGCTCGCTCGTTGGGCGGCTCTCCATTTCCGAAGATCGATCATTTTTCCTCGGGCACGTGGGTTGCACGCGCACACATCTCCGGGTGTTTCATAAAATTTACGACCCAACCACTCGAGAGGGCTCGCGCACGAACAAGAGGCCCGAACCGCGGTGGGGAAAAAACCGAATGAAAAATGTTCTTGTGTGCGTGTGTGCGGTGGCGAAGCAGCTATTTCGCAACACACGCGGTTTTACTGAATAAGCTTTATAAACGAGATGGTTTCGATGGGAAAGCCGCCGCCGGTGTTTTGCGTTGCTTCTCCCCGCCGGGAGAGAATATTCAATGATCTACCCTAGGTTATAAATTTTACCGAGCTTTCCAGGCCAGATCGTAGTACTCGTGTTATTTCGGTATATATTTCGAACAGACCGGACAGTGTGCGACTCTCTCCGAAATCCCCACCGAGGGACGTCCTCTTCCGATCGGGCGGGCTCTCGTCGTTCGCCTTTCATCGCCAGTTTAATCAGAGTGTGTCGTTTTCGAGGGACCGCGCTTCCACGGAGTTTCGTGCTCGCGCTGACACGATCGGTCAAAGTTGACAGCCGGTGACAGCCGGCCCGATGTCGTCGCTCCTCACGTCGTAGCCGGGTGTCAGCACGTCCGTTAACTTCTTTTCCTTTCCAGAGTGAACGGTAGAGTTGTTGTCGACCGCTAACCAGAAATCGGCAGCTTACGCGTGTTCGTGGCAAATCGTGAACGCGACACCGATATGGCAAAAAATCTTTGATATGCAAGAAGATTCGCGGAAATCTGCTCGAACGAATATTCGTCATCAAACCTGGATCGGTGTTTGTTTACTTATTTATTTATTTGTTACTATTTACGGGCCCTTCAGTTACTTTGTTGCACGGTCAAGTTCCATCCACCACAGTCGCTGCCAATGGTGGTACTTGGGTATTGTGCAATTGCAGCTGTGGCCGACTCGTGATCGAGATAGACTGTAAAAATAGATTTTAAATGTAATGTACTGAAACTTGAAATTTATTTACATCACTTACATTATTACATTAATGAAACATTAATGTATGTTTAGGTAAAATAAACATATCATATAATAAAAATTACAAATCTTTTGCCTGAAATTTACAAAAATGTTCATAAAAAAAAAAATCCTGGAAAATTGCAACGCACATGTGAAATTTCAGAAAAAATGTGTGTACAAAAGCTTCCAATACCGTTCATTAATTTTCAAACAAATCTATTTTGCACTGCAGAAATACTCACATTCGCCTAAGACGTAGGAAAACCGCAGAAAACCTACTTTTTATAATCACCTATATTGCATTTTTCTTGTATTTCTTTCTTTCCTCCGATGACTTTTGTGACACATGGTTTTTTTTTCTTCTTACAGCACTCCGTTTTCTCAAGTTATTTTTATCATTAGCCGGATTTGCTGGTAAACAACATTTTAATCGGTCAACACCGGCGCCGTCTGCCGTTTCCGTCCTTCGCCTCTTCCCGGAGGTTCATTAAACTTATGAAACTCCGCAACGATTAATTATAATTCGTATTCCGCCCGCTCCGTCCGCAGCGGTGACGTAGTTTCCCTCTGTTAAACGTCGAGGCTGAAACGTTCCCGGACCGCGAATTCCCGCGGATGATCGGCGATCTGAAGAATGCGATGCGAGAAAGAGATTAAAAAAGAAAAACCCCCGAAGCGCTGGCGAGTGATCGTCGCGCTGTAAAATTGTCGAAGCAGGAAAAACAAACGTTTTGTTACGATGATTAACGCCGGGTAATGAAAGGAGCTGACGGAGAGACAATCCGAAGCGGAATGACAAGAGGAAGACGAGAGTGTGAACCAAATCTATAAATCAGCTGAGAAGAGGCTGGGCGAACGTAATCACTTCGGGGAGAACTACGCTCTCTTCTCGTGTCGGACTATGACGCAATTGAATAAATTATGGAAATATGTGGAGAATAAACGAGATTCCACGAGAGACGAGAAGTCCCGGCGTAACTTTAACGAAGGAGGAAAGAAAACAACGCTGTCGTATCCTGTGCAACAAACACAACACGGCATTCGTCGATCCGAAAAATCGGAATGCGAATGGCCAAATAAAACGGGCGGTTGGCTCTTTCTTACGCTCCTCGGGGGGAAAAGCCCTAAATTCGTCGACCCTACGGGCTACCTCTGGGACGGAGTGGCCCCCTACGCACGATCCTTCGGAGGCTGCACATCACATATATTTTGCGCGCCGAAGACAGGGAGAGAAAAGGAATAATAAAAAACAAATTACGGTCAACGGGGCCATCCCTACAACAAAGAGAGACCCTTCCAGAATATTTCATTTAAGGATGAAAAGATCGAGTATTCTTACGGAGGGAAAAGGGCAGAGGGGATTTTGCTCAGGGTGAAATGGCCCGAACAAAATGTTGTCCTACGCGACCCACATTCGATACTAAAGTCGCACCTCACTGGGTACAATATGCCCGAAAAAAAATGATATCAGCAATATTATATACTGTTTATTATTTTTATTATCTACCGACAATCTACTTGGTGCTAATAGACAAGATGTAAACTCGCGTAACATTCGTCAATCCCAATCAGAACAAGGTTTAACCTTGGCCTACCCTCACTGTGATCAGAATGAGTAAAAGTAGGAAGGTTACATTTTCTTATTTTTTCTGTGAACGTACTTGTTGTATCAAAGCACAATGGTTCATCTTATCCCCTCGGTCCATATCGACCGCTCTTACCTTACACGTGTCTGGGTTGTATCTCGCTCATATACGTACACTCACATTCAGGTTTAAAGTCGCACTTTACAGGTTGCAATATATTCGGAAAAATAATCTCTACAACATTGTTTTTATTGTTTATTATTTTTATTATTCTGCTGGTCTGTCCGACAATCTACCTGGGGTTTATTGACATGACATAAACTTGTGTAGCATTCGTCACTTCCAATCGGCGTAAGCTTTAATCCTGGCCTACCCTCACTGCCGTAACAATCAGTAAAAATAGAAATGTTAAGTTTTTTTTGTGATCGTACTTGTATTAAAGTGCACTGGTCCATCTTACCCCCTCGGTCTGCTCTTACCCTACACATGCCTGGGTAGTATCCCGCTCATATACGCACACTCGCATCCAGGATTAAAGTCGCACTTTACAGGATGCCATATATTCGGAAAAATAATCTCTACAACATTGTTTTTACTGTTTATTATTTTTATTATTCTGCTGGTCTGTCCGACAATCTTCCTGGGGTTTACGGACATGACATAAACTCGTGTAGCATGCGTCACTCCCAATCAGAATAAGCTTTAACCCTGGCCTACCCTCACTGCCGTCACAATGAGTAAAAATAGGTATGTTAACCTTCCATCTTACCCCCTCGGTCCATATCCACCGCTCTTGCCCCACACATGTCTGGGTTGTATCCCGCTCATGTACGTACACTCAAATTCACATTTAAAGTCGCACTTTACATGTTGCAATATATTCGGAAAAATAATCTCTACAACATTGTTTTTACTGTTTATTATTTTTATTATTCTGCCGGTCTGACCGACAATCTACCTGGTATTTATGGACATGACATAAACTCGTGTAGCATTCGTCACTCCTAATCGGAATAAGCTTTAACCCTGGCCTACCCTCACTGCCGTCACAATGAGTAAAAATAGGAGTGTTAACCGTTCCATCTTACCCCCTCGGTCCATATCCGCCGCTCTTGCCCCACACGTGTCTGGGTTGTATCCCGCTCGTGTACGTCAGAGATTTCGGATTAACCCAGAGACGCGCTCGTATCTCTCATCGATCCTCTGTACGTGCATATTGTATACCTATGATGTAACGGGACAAACCGCACGCGGCAAGACCGGAGCAGAGTGCGGTCCCCATCGTGGCCACGGCCACGTGTTATTTCGTAACGCGGTCTGCCGCTGCAGAAGGAAGGAGCAAGAAAATATCGGCGATGGAGAAGAGAGGGAGAGGGAGAAAGAGCGAGTGAGAAGGACGGATGATTTTTTAGGGTCGGACCCGAGATCAAAGTGATCTTTCCCCGAGCGTCTTGCAGAGCACGTTGAACGCGCCCATACTCACTTACGCGTGAAAAAAAAAAGTCGCGAGCTCGTGACCGAGTGCGAGATAGAACGGGAGGAGCGCGCGCGAGAGATCCTCGGTCATGAGATGCTCGAATGCCTTCGGGGTGGGGGAATGGAATTCTGCGGACGGGCCTCTCTGGAACTCCTAGGCTTGTGTGCTCCGCGCATCACGGATATACGCACTGATGATGGAATTTGGCACGAGAATCGTCACGCAGCCACAGTCTCTCTCGCGCTCCTCTTCCGCTCCCCCATCTCGTACGCTCGCAGACGACCTTGAATAAACACTGTACCCCTCTCCGTATTCGGCCGCTTTGAGATTTATCTTCGGCGCGCGACCTCGTTACTCTCGATTTTTAAAGAGCGCTTTATTATACCTACTAGGTGTGTGTGTTGGTGTGTGTAAGTGCACGGGATTACTCATAATGGCAGCCGGGAGGGAAAGACCTCGAACGCAGCCGTGAATATAAAAAAGCGAAAACGAAATTCGCCAATAGTGTCCTCGGGTGTTTTAGACACCGCTGGTGCACAGTAAAAATTGTACCAACGTTTCTTGTGCACAAACTTCCACGATTCTTTCCATGTTAATTTTACAAAAAAAATCTTATCCATTTTACCTAGTCATGCGCAAGGCTCAGGTGAAGTGTTAAAAAGTTTAGTCGGGTAAACTTAAGTGCGTCCAATTATTCAAAATCATTGATAGATTGTAGACTTGAGTGTTTTTGACTTTTTCAACTTTTATAACTTAAGATATTTGGAATTTTTGAATGTATTATATTGTGATTGTAATGGAGAAATCCGTCAAATTCATTATGATTTTAAAAAATATTAAAAATTTTACAAAAATTTCTGTTAATTTTACGAATATTTTATTGTAAAATTAACAACAAAATAATTGTGGACAAAATCCACTCTTGTGGACAAAAAAAGTTTGTCAAATGTACAAATGTTTTTTGTGTACAATCATTTTAACGGATTTTTCGGCTCTAGTCCTTTACAATAGTGACACAAAAATTGATCTACGTTTTTAACCGCCACCATGATTTTATCGAGATTTTTAATGAACGAAGTAACTAATTAAATTTCCAATCGAAAAGTGTCACGGGAATTAGCGTTGGATTAAACAGAGTCGGGATGACGCAATAAAAGCGGCGATTGTTTTTCGATTTAATCGATCAAAGTAGGTGTGAGCCTTGAGCTTGGCTTCCTCTATGTGGTGCAAACATTATTTGTAACTCGGCGGAAGGAATTGCGCACGACTCCAGTATTCATGCATGCCAATATCATGCATCCGTCGCGAGCTCGAGACTCCTTGAACTTCGACTCGAAGCCGCTTAGATTGTAGAACTTTCTATTAGTCAGCTGTTTGCTCGGTGAAAAAAAAGATTTATGACTGTGTGTGAGACACGTCGGTGTAATAACGTGGGTGGGTCGATTCAACCACTCACAATAATGACACCTATCGCCGACATGGTAATTAGGATAAATTTGTTGCAAATACGAGATTTTGCACTGAAGAAAAGGATGGTATTTCCTACTATAACGAAAAGTTCCCAGGGGGACGTCTATATAGATAGTTTGTGATAGTATATATTCAATCGATTAAACTATAATTATAGTTACAACTATAATTTTTGGTCATTGTCGTAACTATAAAATGTAGACGTCCCCCCTGGGAACCATTTACTATGTAAGTTTTTCTCAGTGTACGTGTGTTTCGCGCGACCCGTTTACGCTGGACCATCGCAGCATCCCAGCTCGATATTTATCCTATCGAACTGTTTTAACCCTTCAAGTACTGGAGACTATTTGTCGATCGCACACAGTAAAAAAAGTTTGTACTTTTTACAACAACATTGTCCACAAACGTCCACAATTTTTTATTTGTTAATTTTTCGATCACACCGTCGCGTTCTAGTTTTACAAACAAACGTTGTTAATTACACGGGAAATAAAAGGGCAGGTTTGTAATATTAAAACCTGAACGAATTAGTTTGTCACTTATTTTACAAAATGATTTCTACGAAATAATTTTCTTCGTATTCCGATTTTACAAAATTATTTCTTCCTGTACAAATGACAAATGCTGTACAAACAACGCTTCAAGGGAGGTCTCTGAATTTTTAGGGATTTTTTTTAGCACATTAACTTGTTATTGGAGTCATTGAAACGTTGCGTTATGGAAAATTCTAGGTCCTCGTTGAAAGATTTGGTACGTGAATGGTTAATTACATAAAAAATTATACAAAAATAAAAAAAAATTCTTTGCAAAAATGCTTTGAATTACAAACGTTAACCCTTTATAAGTTACACCTTTATCCCCACTCTTAGGCGCTACCGTAGCAGCGCGTGGCCCTCACTCCGCGTCCGTTAGTCCCGTTTCCGTACAGTTTCAGGCGCTGTGGCCTATATATGGTTAACCCCGTTTCTTCGTTGGCCGCATCAAAGCAGCACGTACTCTCGGAAATATGTTTTCCCCGCATGGACCTTATAAAATCCTCTCAGCCTCTATAGAGTGTCCGAAGCGAAATTCCATGCGCAAAATCTTTTGCGACCTCGATAGATCGAAACTCCTATGGCTTTGGCCGATTGATATTCATCATCGTGCGATTGCCAGAGTCCTTTGAACTTTGAACCGAGCTCCGTGACCGCGGTCAACGAGCACTTCGTTCTCCTCTTCGCGTCTATCAATGTACCCGGCTGCTGCATACATGCAGTTGTGAATAAATTTACGAAACCGTTGGATCGCCGGTGCCGCATGCGAGCCACTGAGAAAACATAAGCTGGATGTACGTCGAGAGGGTATTTGGTACATCGGAAAAAATGTACAGTATTTTGCTTCCGCATGGAGGAAGCTATGTTTTCGTGAAAAAAATCGAGATTTCAGTCGAAATAAAAATAGAGTACTTACAATAGTCTAACACCGTCGACCTGGATAGCCGATTGAATAAAAAATATTACAATATTAGAATTTTGCCCATAGCAAACTTTCTCACAGAGAAAGGTATGCACAAAATTGTAGGAAATGTGGAAGTCGTATATAAATCACTTTATGTCACTCGGTGGGAAAATGGCGGTTTTTTCGCACGCTTCGCGTGCGAAAACCCCCATTTTCACACCTTGTGAAATAAAATTTTGTTCGATACTCGTGCGAAAAACGTTTTCTGAACTCGTGTGATTGCAACACTCGCCTTCGGCTCGTGCTGCAAACTCACACTCGTCAGAAAAAGTTTTGTCGCACTAGTATCGTAATGTACTATTGCACCTTTTTTAAATGTTTAATGAAAATCTCGAGAAAAAAAAACAGTGCTGAAAACGAAGCTTCTTCACTTCTAGAACAATGCACAATATAGCTGAGTTGCACTATAACACCGTCGACCTGCATAAAAATATTACAATATTACAATTTTGCCCACAGCAAGTTTCTCGCAGAGAAAGGTATGCACAAAATTGTAGGAAGTGTGGAAGTCATGTGTAAATTACTTTGCGCCTTTTTTTAAATGTTTCATGAAAATCTCGAGAAAAAAAATAGTGCTGAAAACAATGCTTCTTCACTTCTACAACAATGCACAATATAGCTGAGTTGCACTATAACACCGTCGACCTGCATAGCATATTGAATAACAAATATTACAATATTACAATTTTGCCCATAGCAAACTTTCTCACAGAGAAAGGTATGCACAAAATTTTAGGAAATGTGGAAGTCATGTGCAAATTACTTTGCACCTTTTTTAAATGTTTGATGAATATCTCGAGAAAAAAACAGTGCTGAAAACAAAGCTTCTTCACTTCTACAACAATGCACAATATAGCTGAGTTGCACTATAACACCGTCGACCTGTATAGCCGATTGAATTAAAAATAAGACGAAACCATACGTCCCGGAGAGTGCAGCGCAGGGAGGGACGTTGGTCCGCGAGAAAATACGGTATAGGTGCGGGGATTAAATGTTCACGTGCACCAAAGAAGCTATGCATGCACGCATTCACGCACCGAGAGTGCAACGGAATTGAGAGCAGGTCTGAGGAGACCGGCTGGTTGGCGCCACTCTCAGAACTCTCCTCGTCGTTCGTCGTATCGAATCAACGCTCGCCCAACGGGACGCTCTTATAAACGTAATATTATCCTACTATGAAGCCCCGCGAGTTCTCTCACTCGCCAAGAATTAGAGTGTGTGAGGGCGCGACGAGCGCGCAACGATGTAAGTCACCGCGACGCTCCGTTATACGGACGTGTTATAACAATTTGTGCGCCGCGGTGCAGTTACAGTAAATCTCGCGACCACCCTCGGGATTTCTGAATACGCATCGAACATCCAAAAACAAAACTTTTCGAAAACATTTTGAAACGGATAAAGATACGAAAATACAACCGCGCGACAAAATTTTCGGAATCTCGCACCAGCTGGTCGGTGCGAGAATCGACCGAAAAAGCCAATTTTTCACGGGCTCTTTTTCGAGACTTCGAATTACCCGTTGAAGCACTTTTGTACTCGCCGCTATAGATCTTCTTTTGCCAGACGAAAATATGTCTTTACTCAAATAAATTTGTTTAAATTGAGTGAAAATTTATTTGAATGTCGGCTTAAAAGACAGTTTAGTGCCGGCATTAAAATAAATTCGGTAAGTTTATTTGAGCGGCACAAATTCTCTCGTTGTAACCACGAGAAGAAATACCCGATAAAAAGCATTTCGAAACTAACAAAACCTCCGAAATCGCCTAACAAATTCAGTAAATTTATTTCAGTGAAAAAAAAACACACACCCACCCGTCAAGTTAATCGACCAAAATATAGATGGCCAATAATTTGTTGTCGCGACAGCAAAAAAATGCGTTGCTCAAAAAAAAAAAAAAAAAAAAGAACATGTACACGTTCTTTTTTTTTGTACTTTTTGGTATTTCACCAAGATAGTTTGTTGCCGGTGCATTAGTAAAATGACTCACAATCAAAAAGCTGACCCAACAATTGATTTAATTATCTCGCAGCTCGCGATCGCAGCTTTGTTCGACAAGTCTGACTCGCTGCGATGGAAGTCCAAATTTCGTACGACGCAAAAGTTATCGTGGTCATTGCTTGCCTGACCGGTATCGTCGATCGACGTCCGCTCGTTAATAATTCGTATGAGTACATCGGTGCGAAGAGGGCGAAAGGGCGAGGAGACCCGGCCGAGTCCTAGTTGTCAATGGTTCGCGGAGGCCCGTGGACACACAGGCAGGTTGCATTGATACACACAGACTCGGCGTAAACAGCGACACGGCGACTCGCTATTTCGAGCCGTCCCAGGGATGTTGGAGGGTACCTAACTACGTACGTGCCGAGGCAAATGCGTCCGCGCGTTTCTATCTACGCCGTTTACCTCGTCGTCGGCCCCGGCACTCCGCCTCTTCCCCGACGTCGCAGTGGTCAACGTCGGCGTCGTCGTCCGGCTCTCTATGTGCTCTGCCGACGCTTTGAGAGCCCGGCGCCGACGCTGCACCGGTCCGTCGCGGCGCACTTCTGACCAGCAGGAAACCCGTTTACGCGAGCGAGAACCGAATTCCGTGGCTAGGCACGTCCGATCTACGAACCCGCGGGTTCTCCTTTGGCGAACATCCGTCTACCGTATTCCATTTCTCCCCGGGGCAAACAAACGCCCGCGTTGCGCACCCATTGACCAGACGGAAACACCGCCCGCACTTTCCGCGATTCGCCGGGAGCGTCTCGACGCTTCCGGCGAACCCGCCGATAGGGCTCTGCAGCGCATCCCCGAAATATCTGGGGCTCGTGCTTGGCAAGCGTCAACACCAAATTCTCATGTGGAATATGAAAGTACGGCGCCGGATTGTTGGTATTTATTTTGGAGCAACAAGTTTTCGTGTAGCCAAACAGCCGCTCGCACGGTTGTTCGTATTTTGTTGAGGTCAATACGGAGTTCTCGTTTGGTTACAAGGGCGGATTTAGTTGCAGAGTCGGTATTTACCGACGTAACAGGCGGATGCGGATTCGCAGTACCTGTTGCAAAATAACGCAGTGCAGCCGGGTGGATTCTGCCGGTAAAACGAAGCCACGTACACAGTAAAAAAAAGATTTGCACATTTAACAAACCTGTTTTGTCCACAAACGTCCCCAATTATTTTGTTGTTAATTTCACACAAAATATTTGTAGAATTTACAGACATTGTTGTAAAATGGACAAGACTTTTTGGTAAAATTAACATGAAAGTAATTGTGGATGTTTGCGGACAAGAAACGTTGGTATCTGTTTTACTGTGCACCGCGACATATTCACCACTTTTAGACAGTAAAAAATTATTTCGTAAAATCGGAATACAAGTTCCGGAATAATAATTTTTTTAAAATAAGTGACAGACTCTTTTGTTACGGTTTGACCGTACAAACCTGTCCTTTCATATCCCTTGTCATTAACAATTTTAGTTTGTGGGTACTTTTGTTTGTCAAACTAGAACCGGATGGTGGGATCGGAAAATTAACAAATAAATAATTGTCGACGTTTGCGGACAATAAGTTGTCGTAAAAAGTACAAACTTTTTTTTACTGTGTATCCTTGATATTTTCGATTCTACCAAAATGCAAATGAGTGTCGAAAGAATGACACATTTTTTGCATATTCAGCTTCTCTCGTCGCTCTTACTGGACGTGTTTGAATGCACGCGAACGTCGTGGCAAAACTTGGAAGGGCTCTTCGCCCATTGACCAAACGAAACATCGCCCGCACTTTCGACGATTGGGGAGCATCTCGACGCTTCCGGCGAACCCGCCGATACGCCGTTGCAGCGCATCCCCGAAATATCTGGAATTCGTGTTTGGCAAGCGTCAACACCGAATTCTCACGTGGAATATGAAAATACGTCGCCGGATTGTTTTTGTTTATTTTGGATCAACAAGTTTTCGTCTAGCCAAATTTTCGTCTAGCCGTTCGTGCGGGAACTTCCTGCGAGCTTTCGCTCAAATATTTTATTGATGTCAATACGGAGTTTTTTTTAGTTACAAAGGTGGATTTAGTTGCAGCGTCGGTATTTACCGACGTGAGAGACAGATAAAGATTCGCAGTACCCGTTGCAAAAAATCCCAATTTGTCCAGCCGTGTGGATTCTGCCGATAAAACGAAGCCGTGGACCAGGACATATTCACCATTTTTATCCTTGACATTTTCGGTTCTACTAAAATGCAAATGGGTGTCGAAAGAATGACAAATTTTTTTGCATATTCAGCTTCTCTCAACGCTCTTACAGGACGCGTTCGAACGCACGCGAACGTTCTACGCTAAACTTGGACGGGCTCTTCAGAATAATAGTCGATAAATATTTGACACCAGGGGAACCGGTGGGACGATGTACTAACGAGCAGACGGAAAGCCCCGTGAACGGGTGAAAGTCCGTAAGAGGATTATACACGTCTCGTGGCAGAGCTTCGTCCCGTCCCGCGAAGCGTCAACTTGCAGCGGGCAAATTTATCCATCCGAGAGGGTTTTCCGTTCGCGTCTAGTTAGCTTGTTCTATGTAGCTTCGTTTGCCATAACTCACACCACGAGGCATTGTTCCCGGCTCGGAGGGATTTCTCGCCAATCTTGAATTTCTTTGAAAACTTAAGTGCCGTCCACTTGTCGCATCCTCAAAAGAAATGGTACTAAAAAAACGTTTGAACATTGAACGAACATTTTTTCATGTTGAAAATGCAATTTTTTTTTATCAACAAAACTTTTAAAAAAAGATTGTTAAATTAATAAGAAAAAACGACTGAGGCCTTCCCGGATGAATTCACTACTATTAGCCATATTACTCGCATCGCTTCGGCGATATGGCCAATCGATAATATTTTCTAATAGCCGCATCAGTGTTTATAGAACGAATGCCAATTCCACCATCGATCAATTTTCAATTTACTATTTACGGGTGCACCTCGAGTTTTCCACGCGCGTTGTTGTGCGACTCGGTAATCACATTATCCCGTAAAAGTTATAATGAAGAGCGGGGCAAAATGGGGCAACGGGGCAAAACGGGGTTTTTGGGCAAAGCTAAATTTTTCAATCATTTTTGGATCGGACAAGGTGGCAAAACGGGGCAGAAAAGCCTGATGGCGAATTCGGGCATCCAAAAATTATTGGAAAATGACGTTTTGCCCCGCTGCCCCATTTTGCCCCGCTCTACCCTACATTTTTGACAGTGTCGATTTTTCCAGTTTTTTTTCTTTCTTTTGTATATTGACATAGTTGAAGATTGGCTGGGCATGGATGCATCCTGAACGCATCCTCAAAAGAAAAGGTAATTTACAAAAATCACAGAATGATCAAGAAAAAACCACTGAGGTGTTATCGGATAAATTCATTACTATTGACCATATCACGCCATAGCGCTTCCGCCATATTGCCAATCGACAATATTTTCTAATATTTTCACGAAGTTGCACCACCCAGCAATCACATTCCCCAATAAAACTTGTAAGTTCCGACGTTATTCTTTAGCTTTTCTTTTGTTTTGTATTTTTTTTCCAATTGTCACATTGACAGATTTAAAGATAGACTCAGCATCGATGCACACTGAACGCGTCCCCAATTCCCGATCCACCGATCACGATTAACCACGACGAATTAGTTAGGTGTGCGAGCAGTTTGTAATCACGAATAGCATCCGAAGTCTCCGGACACTGTTGCGGTCGATTCAATCCCAGTTTCGCGTGCAGCGCACATCCCTCACTGGTCCCGAGATTCGAGCAGCGACCAGACACCGCAGACAGGAGCAAGGCCGGTGCCTCGCAAGACCGACGTATAAAGGGCTCGAAGCGGGAAAGCGCACCGCAAGATTGATGGACAACTGGCGATTGGATACAGTTTCCGCTCGGTGCGAACTCGGGTCACACGGATCGAGAAGCTCCCCCTTTCCTCGCTCGCAACGAAACTCCCCGGAGAATTTCTCGCTGAATAAACGACTTGTCGGCCACGTCGATCTCAAAAGAGCCCCGGAGAGTCTCGGCTTCCCGTTTAAGAATATTTCGTCGAATTTCCGGCAGTCGAGAACCTTCACTCCATTGAAACTTCGATACTTTCTCGACCTACCGAGAGACGGCGAAAGGATATACATGCTATATATGTCGTCTCATTGTCAAAGAAACCGGTACAAGCATTCTGTCGAATTTCCGCTCGCGCAACCGTTCCCGATCAAAACTTTTCTTCGCCGACTCCTTCGAGAGCCGGTGTAAGTAATTTGTGGCATTTTCCTGCCATAGATGAAAGAGACTCCTTCGATCCTTTCGAACTTTCCGAGCTCGAGAGTACCGAACAGCTCGATTCGTGGAAACTTAGTTTGTTCGAGATCGCGAAGTTGTCCGGATATCCGGACAACATTCTTGTCGTCACTAATGGCAACTTACCCGCATTCGATGTTGAAATTACCACATGAATCTGCGTGCGTATTTGTCGATAAGTTTGTAAATATATCGATTACGAGATTCGACTGGTGACCAATCAAAGGATAAACCGGTCGAGGTCTACCATGGGATGTCGGTAATTCTCATGACAGAATTTCA
Organism: Ichneumon xanthorius; assembly: GCA_917499995.1. Classification (NCBI taxonomy): domain Eukaryota; kingdom Metazoa; phylum Arthropoda; class Insecta; order Hymenoptera; family Ichneumonidae; genus Ichneumon; species Ichneumon xanthorius. The sequence goes on along the minus strand of OU824205.1, from coordinate 7,453,120 downwards.
TTGTTTGTTTAAAATTTTTTTTTAATAACCCGAACATCAATCCCAAAGAAAAGAAAAATAATCGAGGAAAGGAGTCGAGCATTTTTTTTTATCCTTCTCGAATCATGATGTCGTAAATTTGACTCCAAACGGGGGCGCAGATTCTTGCGGTGAACATTTTTTTTTTTCGAATTTCCTGCGCGTTTCAGCTATCTGGACTGCAGAAGGGTATTTTGTTACCTCTCCGTCTTCGATGTCTGCACCGGGGTCTCACACAAGTATACTATTTTATTTATTGGTATGCGTATTTATCGGTATGCGTATTTATCGGTATGCGTATTTATCGGTATGCGTATTTATCGGTATGCGTATTTATCGGTATGCGTATTTATCGGTATGCGTATTTATCGGTATGCGTATTTATCGGTATGCGTATTTATCGGTATGCGTATTTATCGGTATGCGTGTCTATCCGTATGCGTATTTATCGATTGCGTATTTATCGGTATGTTTGTAAATATATCGATTACGAGATTCGGCTAGTGCCCAATCAAAGAATAAACCGATCGAAGATAACACCAAATAAGAGTAAACCTTTTGTGGCCGTAGGTACACGGAGGAACAACTACCATTTGTTGCTGAAAATCTGGGTCACAAATGTGGCAAACACTTTTGTGATAATTGATTAATGCGATTGATAAATATAATCATATTTCAACAGAGAAATAAATCATTTTCATGCAAGAATTTCATTTATTTAATTTTTAATTTTTATAATAAACTCACCATCAATCCGAATGAAAAAATAAATAATTGAGGGAAAGAGACTAGAATTTTTTGTTCCATCTCGAATCACGATGCCGTAATTTTGACTCGAAACGCGGTCGCAGATTCTTACGAGACAAAATATTGTTTTTCGATATTTCTGCACGTTCTGCTATCTGGACTGCACAAGGGTATTTTGTTACCTCTCCATCGTCGATGCCTGCTCCGGTGTTCCACACACCGTGTACTATTTTACTGCTATATTGTTATACGAACTCTGCCCTGTCGTACGAAGAGGTGTACGAGCGAAGTATCAGCCATCTCGATTTCTCTTATATAGTACGTTATCCACGCTTTAATAGATGCGTAAACACGCGAAACGATATCTTTAGTATCCCGTTAACGCGCCATAACTAACCGCCTCGGTACACTCTCGCATGCACCCCTGAAGTGGTAACTGGTATACATGGTAGTGCGCGGACAGATAGCATACGATTATACCGAGAAAGTGCGTTGGAAGACCCGGTGAATCCACCGATACGGGTACACATATATGCATGTATATACATATATATATATATACGCACCCGTAAAACTATATACGTATGTGCGTATGGAGTCCGATTCTCTCACCGGCCAACCATCCGATGCATTTCTGCGTTCCATAGCGAAGTGTGCTTACCACGATGTACTCCTCGACGCTTACTTATCTAATTCGCGCTTCCTATATCTAAGATCTTTCCTCTTTTTTTCCTCTTTCTTTCTATCGACCAAACGGCAAACGGTACTTGGGAAGATCGCAGTCGATATATAATCGCACCGCGCACTTTGGACTCCCTCGACCCACGTATCGTTTTCATCCTACGACGATAATAGCGCAAATAATTCACGACTACGTAGCAAGCGATCTTGACGGGGTAATTTTCGTACGGAGAGATAGAGTGCGAATTCGTGTTCGGTCATTTATTTATTATTATTTTTTTCTGCATTTTTGTTTATTTATTTTTTTCAGAAAGTTATCTTTCGATACGATTAGGACAATTTCATCTGCTTCTGCGTCTGCGTTCCGTTCGATTTTCCACGGACTTGGATGATTATAAATAATAATGATAATAATTAGAAGGTTGACAAAACGAAGTTTCGAGGTGACGCATCGAGTCGAGACGACCCCGTCGGCATTTCGCAAATTGCAAACAAACGTGGCGTTAATTATTTGCGATAATGGCGCAAATAATTCACGACTACGTAGGAAGCCATCTTGGCGGGGTAATTTTCGTACGGAAAGATAGAGTGCGAATTCGTGTTTCGTCTTTTATTTATTATTATTATTTTGTGCATTTTTATTTTATTTTTTTCAGAAATTTATCTTTCGATGCGATTAGGACAATTTTATCTGCGTCCGCGTTGAGTTCGATGACTTGGATGATTATAAATAATAACGATAATGAAAATAATTAGAAAGTTGATAAAACGAAGTTTCGAGATGACGTATCGAGTCGAGACGACCCCGTCGACATTTCGCAAATTGCAAACAAACGCGGCGTTGCGAAGTGCGGTTTGTCTCTATACCGATTTCCACTTTAAATTATTCTTGGGGCATTTGCTCGTCGAGCCTGCCGCGTTGTGCTCCTGCCCAGTCGTAAAAATGATGTCAGATGTCATAAACGCGCTGAGAGTCGCGCTCTCTGCGCACTCGTCTCGCGTGTGTGCGCGCGCTCGACTCCTCTGTTTATCTCTCGAGACTCCGCCGGGAGACTGAGACGAGAGGACCGGCGGCCGCTTTAATGACGTCCGACCTGTAAATTGCACCGACGAAAAAAAAATAAATAAAAATTTTAAAAATGCCTCCGTCGTCGTTACATATACGTTGGTCCGAGCCAATTATGCGTCCGGCTGATAGCCGACATTTAATTATTTCGGTGGTCCCGTGATCGATAAATCGGTTGCCATTCATCTCGTCGCGGATGAACAAAAAGAAAACGAATTTCCAATTAAATCTTTGACGCCCAATTTTTGTCTAAAATTTAATACGGAAACGATCTAAAATCCTGAAGACGGAACTTTTATGTTTTAATTCTTTATTAAACTTCTGTGCTTTATTTGATCTATACACGGACAGTCCCGATGCTTGCATGTGCTGCCGCAGGTTGAGAGCTTCTGCCTCGGAGGGTTCAACTTTGCCTCAAAGGCTGCACGCTTTGTAATTTCAAAGACTCGATAGGAAGCACAGGAAGAAAAAGTTACAGTCAAGTTTTTTCTACCCGCTATATTCTATAAATGTATATTGTACGTCGGATCGACTTTGATCACTCCTGCGGCGAGATGATACTGCCTCTGTATCTATGTTGGAGGGAGGGGGGGGGGGGGAGATAGAATCCCGGGGCAAAATGGAGCCCTATATTGCATCCGTGAGGAAACTTTTTTTACGTTCGGCGAAAAGTAGGTAAAAATAGTCCGTTTCGCCCCGCTACCTCATATACTCCTCTGCAACGTGCCCGAACACTCGCATACTCATGTATAGATAGTACCGAGTGAAAAATACAAGGGGTTACGCTGTACAAGGTAGAAAAATGTGGAAAAATTCGAGAAAGTCGAGAGATGCTTGGCTCGGTACGGAGACAGATATGGTCGGTGGCTCTACTACATAAATATAGAAATAGCGTATATATATATGTATGCACTTTCATTGCTATACCTTGGTAAAACTCTTCTCTCAGGTGCCTCGCGCAATATCCTCTTCTGTCTTCTCTCCTCTCCTCTTTTTTTCCTCCTCTCCCTCTATCTCTCGTGCTTTCACACTTTCCTTCACCGTTTCACTGATCTCAAAAGACCACACTCATATTTTCATCTCGACGACGGCGCGATGGCGAGCTTACCCGAGACAAACATTGATGCAGAAGAGATACGCTGTGTTTAAGGAAAATAATGACGATGGAAAAAACAGAAACAAATTAATTCAAACACACTGGAGCGAACGACGACAATCGATCGCGGAAGCGCGAAGAACTATGCACGGAGATTTTTAATTACAAAAAAAAACGAAGAAAAAAATAAAATATTTGCACTTTTTTGTTTATATTTTTTTCACCGATATTTTGTTTCATCCCAAAGTCCTATCGAGCTGCCTTTTAACCACTTCTCTTCGACCACACTCACTGTCACCCCGTGGTCGAAATACCCGAGCTTTTTTATTATTTAATCAATTCAAGTGATTAATTTGACATCAAAGTTTTTTTTTTTTCCAATCCACAGAGGTTATTCGTAGATCGATCTGTTTTCGATTACGTGATTATCGTTCGTGTGGATGACTCTGAGTCGCACGAATGACCGAACGACGTTGGTATCAAGTCGCGCAAGAGCCGACCGTTCGCGCGCGAGCTTCGAAAAGCAATGCTAACGCGGACGACACGGCAGACTCGCGGCTCGCGTGTTCCTTCCTCTCGTACGTTCGTTCTCGTTCAAACGTATACACGTCCGTGTTTCTGACTGGTACGAGAGAGTGCCGAGAGACTCAATATTTTCGTCTCACTCCCGATAATGCGACGCGGTGTCTCGTCCGCTTTCTCTCGCACGTTCGCCCGTTCACGACTTGCGGCCGGCGAACGCTCGGTTTGATTCCCTCTCGCTCTTGCCATCCCTCCGCACGCTTTGCATCTTTTTCTCTCTATTCCTCACGCGTTTAACATAGACGGCCTCGATATTCATCTCTCCCTCGCTCGCACTTACTAATACTCTGCTGCGGGAGATCCCCGGACCGCGTCCTCCTCCAGCGGCCACGATCATCGATACTTCCTTCCTCCTTGTGCGCGCTGTCCTCCTCCACGCCAAGACCACTTTATTCGGTATCGATTTTTTTTTTATTTTTTTTTAGGAAACATATTACAAACTAAGATAGTCAAATCATTTGTTGAGCTTTGTAGATATGTCTGGTTTTTTTTTAATAATCATTTTAGATACTGCTAACTTTATATTTAGTGCAATGAAATTGCATTTTATGTAAAAAATGCTTGATTGATGTCATCACAATATATATATATATATATATACAAAGTAATATCGTCAAATGATTTGTTGAGCTTCGTAAATATTTCTCCTGAAAATTTAGTTAAATGTATCGAATTTCAAAAATAATCATTTCGGACTCTGTTGACTTTATATTTAGTTCTATGGTAAGCATTTTTATTAAGATAAGAAAAGAAATTGCATTCAATAAAAAAACATACTCGAATAATATAATTTTTTTTTAAATGTCTCTTCAACCCTCAGAATATCTGCCGCAGCGATTGGCCTCGGAATAAATTTTAACCTCAGAACCTCGATTTTCAAAAAATCGTGACCCCATATCGATGGCCGAATGCCAAAAAGCCATACAGGCTGCGAACAACCTATACGCCCTTCCGGCATTAGACCATCGACATGTTACCGTCATACGCTCATACGCACAACGGAATTTGAAAGTAGTTCAAAGCAATGGAGACGTTTGATCATGTAACGGATCAAAGGAAGGAAGAAAAAGTGATGAAATTAAATTTTTTTTTTAAGTGCTCGTCAACTTCCGTAACTCTTTCTTCCTGTACAATCCGTCGAGCGGACGTAAATTTTTTTCGTCATTCACTTTTTTCCACCGTCCCTCGCTCTCGATTACACACGCACAAGCGATTGTCTCTCTCGCCGATCGTTCAGAATCTCGAGAGCCACGCGTCCACGACAAGAGCCGCAGGGTCGGTTCGTCGTGGTGGTGGGTTAGCGACACCCACGTGCGTTACCTCGAGACTCGCGATTACCGTGCTCGATACACACACACACACGCACGCACGCACACACTCGGGGTCCGGCGCGCGCCAGCATGCGGAGACCGGGAACCTGAATACCCGATACGACACGCTCGAAACTACTATATCAAAGTAATCGGAATACAAGATCGAAGGGCGAGAAATAAGGCGGCTGCTGCTGTTGCCTCGTTCGCCAATCTGCGAGTTCGTACAAACCGAGTTTATCGTCGCAACTCGGCAATACACGTGAGGCATGTGTGGGTAAAGTCGTAAATTCGTGTATGTAAATATACAAGTACACGTACTCGGTACGGAGGTGCCAGCAACATCCCGCGCTGCTCCTCGCACCGTGACGAAACGGATCGGAGAAGATATCGGTGGAAATAAATATTTAAAAAAAAAATTAAAAATTGAGAAATATAGAGAGAAATTTTATCGATTATCTTAATGAGTGATTAGTATACACTAATCTCGATAATTAAGTGGTATACGAGAAATCGTTAATATGAAATCGAAATGAGTGCGGAGTCCGAGTGAATTCCGATCGTATCGAACGTAACGGTATCCCAAAGCTGTTTATGTTTTAATGGAATATTTGAATATCGATGGTCTAACTTCGAAAGGGCATGTGCCGAGGCTAAAATCAGAAGGGCGTATGTTCCGCGTGGAATCATGCAAAATACGCTTTTCTGGTTTCAGTGACGCTGTATGTTACAGTATGCTCTGTTTCACTCCGTCATCAATTTTTTGTCGACCAACATAATTTTTTTTTATGTGCTAATGACTTTCACACGCAATTAGAAATTTCAATACAGGAAAGTATCGAGCAGTTAGGGAGTTAAGGGCGTATGTTGCGCGTGCAATCATGCAAAATACGCTTTTCTGGTTTCAGTGACCCGATGTGTTACAATATGCTTCGGTTCGCTTCGTCACCAGTTTCTCGTCGGCGAACGTACGTTTTTTTTATGTCCCAACCACTTTCATACGCAATTAGAAATGTCAATACAGAAAAATATTGGAGAGTTACGGGGTTAAGCACGTGCAATGCGCGTGCAAGCATGCGAAAGATGCATTTGTCGATATGCTCCGTTTCGGTCCGAAATCGATTTTTCGTCGGTAAACATACATTTTTTCTGTCCCAACACTTTTTATAAGCAATTAGAAATGTCAATACAGAAAAGTATCGGCCGGTGAGGGAGTTAAGGGCGTATGTTGTGCGTGTAGCATGCGAAATACGCATTTCTGATTTAAGTGACGCGTTATGTTACGATATGCTCCGTTTCACTCCGTCATCGATTTTTCGTCGGTAAACATAAATTGTTTCTGTCCCAAAGACTTTTACAAGCAATTACTGATGTCAATACATAAAAGTATCATCGGGCAGTCAGGTGATTAAGGCCGCCGATGAGCCCGATAATAGGACGCTCGCATAACGACACCGCGAAGGTCGTCGATTCTCGTGACGATTTTACTCATCGAGCCAAATATCCGAGCAAACAGGATGCCGAGACCGTCGCGAACACTGATTGCGAGCCACGGGAACGTGCCGAATGGTTTGGTAAATTCGGTAATGCCTTCGTGCAAAGTTAATTTCCACCCTAAGAGCAATTTCTCGTTGGGGCACCCGGAGCTCTTCAGACGATCACAATCGATCCCCGATGGCCCAAAGGGTGGGAAGTGGAGGGCGTATCGGAAAATGTCTCGCGATTGTAAATTTATCGGTAATCTCATTAAAATGTCACTCGACGTTGCATACACAAATTTTCAAGTATCCCCCGATAGAATGATTGGATTTTGCGTCGACGGGTTGTCGAAACAGTTGAAAATCGACGAACCACCGTCGGTGCCGCTTTTGGCCGGAGCAAAGTGCTACAGAGTTCAACAACTACTGAAATTGCATTTGTAATTCTATCGTCGGGGAGAAACTAATAGCGAGTTGGGTACGGAATCGAAAGCGTGTAGCGACGAATGGGAGCGGAGGGTCGTCGTCGTACCAATCGAGTGCACAATGGATCTTCGCAACCCGAGAGTCGATCCGAACGAGCGATTCGACTGCAGCCCGCAGAGACATCGCGACCGACGACATTCTACGCGGGGAATAGAATTCAACCCTCCTCTGGCATCGAGTTTTGAGCTCTCTCGCGCTCCGGCTCGTCAATGCGCACCACGAGGAGCCACCAGTCGACCAACCTCAATTTCCTTTGTTCCTCTTCTTCACTTCACCGAACCGAGCGTGGCTATAGATAAATAGACGCGAGGAATCAGCCAAATGACAAACAATAGAGCGACCTTTCATTCGAGAGAGAGGAAAAAAAAGCAGCGGGGAGAAAAGAAAAACGAGAATGCTTCCCGCTCGTCATCGGAGTCGCGGTTTTTTACCGGGATAACAATGAAAGAAGGCGGGCTGATAAGAGCGAACGTGTGACGGTGGCTTTTCCGTTACACGCGAACACGATCGACGACGCTGATACGGCGAATTCTCCGGCGACCAAACATCTTCCCACTATCAAACTCTGAGCGAATTTTATACCGAGGCGCTACGTTACCGCGGTAGAGTGCACGGTAAAAGAATGAATGCATTTTTTAAAGTAAGCTTCGAAACAGCGTCGACAAAAATGTATTCCGGGTAAATTACAGTGTTGGTCATATTCGCTGACGCGATCGATAACGCTGATACGATAAATTCTCGGACGCCCGAGCATCGTGACTCGCGGCAAACTGAAGGTCTGAGGAAAAAACTGAATGTGCTTTTCTCCGATCGCACAGCACCGGATATCGTTATTGTTTCATATACCGATTTTACTAAAATGCACTTTCGGTTAAAAGTAAGATTAACAAATATTGACGATCCATTTCTAATCAACGTAGTGAACACTGAGAAAAAGCCTTTTTTCTCGGCTTGGGAAAAAAACTGAATTTGTTTTTCTCCGATCTCACAGTACCAGATGTCGTTATTGTTTCATATACCGATTGTACTACAATGCACTTCCGGTCAAACGAAAGATAAAAAAATATTGACGATCCATTTCCAATCAACGCCGTAAAAATTGAGAAAAGTCTTTTTTCTCAGTCTGGGAAAAAAACTGAAGGCGCTTTTCTCCGATCTCACAGCACCGGATATCGTTATTGTTTCATATACCGATTTTACTAAAATCCACTTCCGGTCAAAAGTAAGATTAAAAAAAATTGACGATACATTTCCAATCAATGTAGTATCAATTTTTCGGGCTTTTAGCAATTTTATTTTTCGTGTTATCGACAAGTTGGTCTGTATTTTTTAAAAACGTTAATGCTCGCTATTAGGTCTTCCCCTTCACCGAGTTTTCCCGCGTGTCTCTGTATCTCTCTGTTAGCTGAACGTCGAACAGACGGCAGCTTTGACATTAAAATGACTACGATCGGTCATGCGTTTCTCGATCAACTCCGCGAGATATGTCTAATTGCTTCGATGCATGTACGAGAAGGCCGCCGCTCCATATTCATATAAGCGATAGATAAAATTCGCATTCCCAACAACATGTTTCCGTCATTAGATGCAGTAAACAGATATCGATGTATAATTAATATGATCCTCAAAGTATTGCGTCAATGACGACGACGACGTCGAGAGTACCGTAAAACTGCGCATTGCCTCCACGCTTTCGTCCAATACCACTCGATTGTCGCTCGGATCAACGCTCGATAACGTTAATATTACGAGGCCGTAATTGCCGACACTAAAATCGTTAACGATCAGCGTAAAACTTTACGTTGACCGTCTCTTTGCATATAGCATACTCATTGCTTTTGAAGTGTCCGCCCGCAACAACGCCCGTACCGCACATTGCGTATCCATAGGTATAGTTAATGCAACGATAATGGCACCTCACTTTAACCATTCCAAACCGTACGGCAAGTGCCGTATTGCGGTCTTATGATTTATCGACTTTGCGCGCTCGCCGCTACCATCACATTAATTTCATAGCCGCACGATTATACTTTACCATCTCGCTCATTTATATTGACCTCAAAAAAGCGAGATGCGAAAAATAAAAAATAAACGAAAAGAACTTCACGAAATTTACCATACGCGTCGTGAAAATAAACAAATTTCTTTTTGGTCGAATTTTTATATAGAATCGAATTACGGCGGTGACTCCGATGCAATTTACTCCCGATGATAGGACACGCGAAATTGAACCAAGTCCTAATTGGTAGCTCGGACGAAGTGAGGAAGGGATGAACAAATAAAACTCACCGGCGCCTCGCCGTATACCTATAATTGATATAGCGCGGATAATTTATTGGGACGTTTGAAAACGAGATCGCGGAGGGTTCGACGCCGGGAATCTTCTCCTCGTCGTTCGGAACTACGCAACATCGCAATAACGGACGTTCGATCTGTCCAATTAAATTCTTGTGTACTATACCACCGATATTCTCCGGAGTGGAATCAATGCCGGGCTCTTGCACGAGCCAACACGAGCTGCTGCCGGGGACTCCATGCCTCCACATAAATCATAGCCCTGCAGTGCACTTCGTATAGCACGCAGCACTTCGGTCCTTCGGTACGTGCGAGTTTTATAGAGCGTAGGGAACTTCGCTCTCGGACGGAAAAATTTTGTATGGCCTATGTTATTGATCGGCCAGCCGTTTCCAAGGGTTTAATAAATTCACACGACAGTAAAGTGTTCTTTCTTCGACGGGAGATAAAAGAAAATTATTACGAAATATTAACATCTATCTTGGTATCAACTCTTAAAGATTTTGAAAAAATGTGTGTCGAAGAACTGTCGAGGGAAAAAAATGAGTTTAACCCTTTAAGGTTAAACCCATTGTTTAACCCCTTAAGGTTAAACCCATTGTTTAACCCCTTAAGGTTAAACTTATTGTTTAACCCCTTAAGGTTAAACTCATTGTTTAACCCCGTAAGCGTACCAGTAATCGACGTCCGAGTCGCCGCACATCACTGCAAACATTTCAATTTATTAAGGATTCACTTAATAATATTGCAAGTGTAATAATTATGAGGGCGTTAACAATATCTTATTGATGCATAAGAAGGAAAATGTTTAAAATTCTGCGTGGATTACCATTTTTTTTTGTATCCGTTTATACAGGCCCGTGCGTTACCGAGGTACTTTCGACACATTCCTTTTCCAATATGCTAAGAAATGACGACAGCTTCTTAGCAATTATTGTTTAGCTTTCACGTAATTTTGAAAAAAATGATTGGTTATTTTTGTTCAGGAAAACGGAGGAATTCCCATGCAACCGTTTTCTTTTCGATAGAGCATCATTTAAACATATATTTTTCGAATTCAGTTACTGGAACAAGCAAATCATATGATGTTGATCATATGGTGTGAGCTCGATAGTCCCAGTAACCAAACACACTCCATGCCACGGCGTGTGGTGATAAGTATTTCACACCAATCAATTTGTGATAACATACCGAATAGAACTCAATATCATCCGGAAAACAGCTCCGTATGTACTTATCGTTGACAAATATGTATAATCAATCTCAAGTGTATGTGCAATCTGCGCAATCGGTATTACAAAGTTAGTTTACGTTTATTACGGACAAATTATGTTACAAATAAATATATTTTTGTCTGATTCGCTGATAGCTAGTATCATGATAAAATATAAATACACAACGATGATAATTAAAATAAATGAGAGCTCCATGCAAATAATGTAAGATGTCTTTAATTTGTTTATACATGTACTAGCTTAATTTTCGAATGTCGTGCTGTGCGAACTCTGGTACATTCGAGCCCTCTCGTCAATTTCGAGGTATAAGTATTAAACTACCCAAATGAACATTAGCAGTGTTTTAGAAACTAGGAATCATAACCTTCAAACTCGTTCAAGTAATTTGTACCATGCATGGATCCTTTTGCGTTTAACTTGCATCCGAATCTGAGCAACAGCTTAATTGCGCGGCCACTTTCCTTACAAACTTTTTTTTTAAATACCCTCTCATACAAGTAAATAAATACAAATTAAAATTAATTATTTTTAATGGTATTTATCATGCAACACTAAAATAATACTACTCATTGTATAATACAAAATTTACTGCAGCAGTTCGACAGAAAATTTGCCTTAAAGGCACTCTCCCTAAAGTGGAATATCTCAATTCGATCCTCCACACGCTAAGGCCGCTGAGCACGGGTGTCCCTAGATAGAGCGTATATTTTGCATTCCGTCGCACACCCCATCGAGGCGTACACTCCTAAATCTTTTACCCTTACGATCTCCCACGGTTTATCTACCCTACTTATGCCCACCCACGCTCTAACTTTTTTTCCCCTGAGGTACACACATTTACTCTTTCCCACGATCAACATGCACAATTTTTCCGTGCCACGTTTCGTTATTATTCGGCTACCCCTTTTTTTCCTCCATCCCTCGCCATCACGGATATTCCTCTTTCCAGCTTTATTTTCTCGGTTTTCTTTTCAGTCTATTCAGCAAGGCTTCTATTAATACCGGGATAATCCCAAGACGCTCACTGACGCCTCGATCTTCCTGCTCGGTGGGTGCCGTTCGATATCACGGCTTCGGTAAAAGGGGCGGGCGGGGCAAAACGGGACAGTGGGGCAAAATGGAACCGACTATCGGAATGCATCGATGGCGCAAAATGGCACGTCCTAAAGTTATTGGAAAATTGCGTTTTTAAAAATGTATTTAAAAACGCAATTTTCCAATAATTTTGCGACATCCCACTTTGCCCCATCGATGCATCCCGATTGTCGGTCCCGTTTTGTCCCACTGTCCCGTTTTGCCCCGCTCTACCCTGAGCCTCCGAGTTTCTCGCGCTTCGGGCATGAGACGTTTTTCCTAGACCCGTACCGTGACCGAGAGGATCGTCGCGATATACACCGGCCACCACGGTGCTCTCGTTTTTCAAAGGGAAATAATCACGAATCGTGTGCCGCGGAGAAATTACACGGTGCGCCGCGGCGATCGCGCCGATTATCAACGTTCCGGTCACGCTCGTTTGCTTTATGGATTTACCCGAGTGTAAACGACTCGTACGACGCATAATAGCAAACGGTAGTCGTATCCGAGCACGTAGCGGGCGTCGTAGGTACATTTGCCTGTAATCGAAACTAGAAATCTCGGGCATGACGTTATTCATCGGGCGATAGCCGTACGAAAGTGGGAAAACCTTTCTGGCTCGAAAATAATGTGTAAACGCGTCGGACTCTCGGTGACCCGGGGAAATTACAATATTTCATTATTCATCACACTCTCGTCGGAAGGAATCCGATAATTTTTATTTTCTTTTTTTTTACAAATCCGTGGAAAAAAGAATAATCTGTTTTTAACGAGCCGGGCGTGTGGGAGAGGCTAATAAACGCGGCGGGCGCTCGAAGCCGCGTTCTCATGCAAATCACTCGAAGATCTCGATGTAAAATTATTTTCAGCTTTTATTTGAGGAAAATAATTCACTCGAACCCTCCGACAGCAATACGGGTGGTCCTGCGTGGGCGACATAAAAAAAAATTCAATAGAAATTTTCATCGATCGATTATCGCGCATGACGCTTCGTCCGAAAAATTAATAACAGATTAAATAAGAATTCACAAATATGACCCATTTTCGTGTAGAAAGTTTCGGGCCTTCGATCAATCTCGTTCCGCATATAAATTACACCGATTAATAAAAGTGACTGTAGAAAACAAAAAAAATAATTAAAAAATATCGTACCCATGTAATATGATAAATGCCAGTCGGGTGTATGAAAAGATACGTTTGATATCTGTTGCACGATGCCGCGAGTCATTCGTTTACCGTAGGTGCCGCGAACAAACGCTCGCATTCACGGTAATTTCGCGAAAAAGGCCGCGTATGATTTAATGCACCGAGAATATATACCGTATACTGATTATATATATGCATATATACATATATACATATATACATATATATTCGTACATACTATATACTATATGCACACACACCTATATGCATACACAGTACGTTAAAATGGGCCCGCGTTAAACGTGAAGAGAAGGCCATTCACTGTGGCAAAAGTATCTCGCGCACTTGGTATCGTGTCAGTCGACACGCTGTTCCCGGCTGGTCCCATAACGAAGCGGTATCACGCTGTCCAAAGGGATGAGGCCCGCTGCGGCTCGATCGCGCGAGAGCTTGTATCATGTAAATCGCCCGGGCTACTTTACAATCTGGCGCGAGCGAATTTCACCGAGCCCGATAGGACAGCGCGATTTCGCAACGCGTATCGACGGTATAACGTGCTGTGTACGTACGGCACAGTATATACAAACGATATAGGTCGGGCTAACCCTTGCCGTGTTTGAACTTTATCGCGATCGGAGCCCGTTCGCGTGATAGCCATCGATCGTGACCGGCCGAAATCACGGCCGGTAATGGTGTTACGCGTACGAACACATCCCGTGGGCGGCAACTGTGCGTATACGATGTCGAGCTTACGCTCGGGGCGAATTCATTGTTCACGGTTTGGTAACGTATTTATATTATGTAGGTACGTGCATACACGAATGGGGTTTCGCGCCGCCGAGCTCGTTAGTAACTTACCGCGTAACTTACTAACGAGAAGCCGGTAATGTCGAATTTATGATTCTGGACTGACGAGCGTAACGCGCATGTGTAACTGGACGAGTTTCAGCGATCCTGCAGAGAAACCTTTGAAAATTAATACTAATGAGTTGTTACTTGTAAAACTGTATTCGTGACGTAGTTGTTGGGTCAATCTTCAAAGCTGTATTACTAACGACCGAAGACGAGATTTGTTTGATGGGATTTTTTAATGAGTGTGTTTGATTTCGACGAATTCAGTCAAATCAAACAAATCCGACTCATCTGGAGTGAAGTTCTGCTTTGTTTTCGTCGGCGAATCGTTGTGAGATGAAATGAAACACTTTTAATTGAAATAAAAGTAAATTTTTTGTTACCATTTTTTGGAGTCAATAAAGAATTAATATCTGGCAAATGCCGGAGGCTTGGGTACAAAATTCCTAATGGAGAAGTAGCGGAACGTTTACGAAACAATGATGGCAGTTCATTGTTCAACTTTTAAGTCTAATTAAATACAGCGGAAATTACGCCTTACTGAGCATATTACACAGTCAGGCAAACAAATAGAATTTAATTTCAAAACGAATAAATTCCACTTCGACTAATGACTTATTATTACTTGTAAAACTGTTTTTGTGGCGGAGCTGTTGGCTCAATCTTCAATGCTATATTACTAACGACCGAAGAAGCGATTTGTTTGATATGATTATGCTAAGTGTGTTAGATTTAGACGAATTTAGTCGAAGCAACCAAATCCGTCTCTTCTAGATTAAAGTGCTGATTTATTTACGACGGCGAATAGTTGTGGAATAAAAAAGGAAAGATTTTCAACTGAAACCTGAAACGACAGTAAAATTTTGAGAAACTTTTTTTTTTAGTGATTAAAGCATAACGAAAATAATCTGTTGCAACCCACTCTCAGTTTTCGAATACAAAATCCCTAATGGAACATTAGCGGAGCATTTACGAAACAATGAGGCACCGGGCGAGTTCATTGTTCAACTTTTGAGGCTGATTAAATACAGCGCGAATTACGGCTTACTGAGTCCGTCACACAGTCTGCCAAACAAATAGAATTGAATTTCATAACGAATAAATTCTACTTCGACGAATATTACGATCGAAAACAATAATTTAACGCTAACTGATATAGATCGCTTTTGAGTATCATATAATACGTGCATATATCACCGTCACAGAAATTAACTACGACCCGGTGAATATGAAAATCTATGGGAGTATTTATCTTCGCTTTCCCAGAAATAGCCGTAGGCTCGAATTCTCTCGACTTTACCGCGGGCTTTATCGGAGAAACATACGTGTATACGCCCGTGTAAGCTTGTTCAGCATCTCGGTTATTATCGCGTAGATCAAGAACGTCAGCTCTCCGAGACATTTAGGCTAATGGCTCGTGTCTATCAGACCGTCTGATTTGCCTGATATATACCTACTATGACATATGTATATATATATATATAGTTGCAATTCATAGCTCGAACAGTACACGCAACGGTATGTATACAGATAGTCAACACATGTTACCCTCTCTATCTATCAATATATATATACATGTAAATATATATATACACACATATATATATATACATATATAGTAATCGCTCCAGTTGAGGAGATAATTAAATTTGTCAGGATCGATAGTACCAGAGTCTCTCGTCCCGCAGCTCGATGATTAAATTTGTCGGAATTAATCGTAT
The DNA here is from genome assembly GCA_917499995.1 of Ichneumon xanthorius. Lineage (NCBI taxonomy): Eukaryota > Metazoa > Arthropoda > Insecta > Hymenoptera > Ichneumonidae > Ichneumon > Ichneumon xanthorius. The sequence goes on along the minus strand of OU824205.1, from coordinate 7,437,333 downwards.
TTCAATCGCTCTAGCGATCACGTATGTTCGTCAGTTGAAACTTGGAAACCTCTCGCTTCTCCTATCCTATCGTATTTTCCAACGTACCTCATGCCTATGTAAACATTATACCGCGCGCACTGCCCGCAGGCTACAATCGGCCGCCACTCCTCTGCATACACACACATTAATTCTCTACAATGTGAACTGGAACAGAATGACGAGTTTATATCGAATCTGATGCGTAATTGCAGAGGTCGTAATTCGCTGTCCGTCATTAGTGAATCGTGGACGATCATAAACAATGGAGAAGTGCAGTGAAAAATTGAGAACGAATATAAACAACGGAATATAAATGATAATACGGAGAGTTCGTTGTAGGACTTGATTGTGTTATTTCCTTTGTGCATTAAAATTACTGTTATTACTTTTTTTTTGTTTTTACGGGACACGAGTTAACATTTTTTTCAGACTCGAAATTTACTGTGCGAGAAATTTATCAAAGGGTTCCCGCATGAATAATAATTTCTGAGCACAATATAGGAGAAATATTTATATTTATATCGCGCGTCAAAAACAACGAAATTTCATATTTTTTACGTATTTATTAGTATATTTTTCACCATCGACTAAAATGGTCGTTTTATGTGACTTTTTTTTAGTAAACGTTGTGTATTCTGCGCTTCTTGTCGCTCATAATTTTTTTTTATTTTAATGACTTATCAATAACTGACTGTTAGAAATTTTTCTATCGAAGCAGGTTCAATAATTACTCGCACTGAAGAAAAAAAATTGGTTGGATCAACAAAAAGTCGATCAACAAAATACGTTCAAAGCTGTTATTTGCTTGGTACAAATAAAGCCTTGTTTTGTTTAACGATTATTCGCGTCAATCGTTTCGAAATTTGTCGATTCAATACAAACATTTTTGTTGTACCACCCAAACAACATCTCTGAAAGTATCTCACCGCCCCTTGGTTAATCCAACAATTTATTTTTCTCAGTGCGGAACAAACGTGTATATATTTTATATCATTCGCTGGGGAAAATGGCGGTCGTGCGTTCGCAATGCGTGCGTAAAACCCACATTTACACACGTTGGGAAATAAAACTTTGTTCGATACTCGTGCTTTTCTTAACTCGTCTGATTGCAACAATTGCTTCCAGCTCGTGCTGCAAACTCACACTCGTCAGAAATTGTTTTTCGCACTAGTATCGTAATGTGCTATTTTTTATTTCTGTGTAACAAGTTCCGACTTTTTTCTAACATTTAGAAACAATTTTGCGCTCGATTTACAAAGTATGTATGCAAATGTGTGTCCATAATACTGTTATTTTTTGTTGTGACGCCAGCGGCCCGACTGTATCTTCAGCCTCCGCCGTGACCGTGTAACAGGGGTATTACACAGCAGCGGAGGCACGCCGCTTCCACGTCGGACGTACGCGAGTGGCAGATTTATCGTGTAAATCTCGCCACGGTAATCGCAGTCTGCCGTTGCCGCACACATGCATCTGTTGCGAAGCGACCGAGGGAGAGAGTGTGTAACGTGGATGTGCGCAAACATTTCTGGATTCTTTCAGAGGGCGGGGAAACGTGCGACGCACACGCGTTTCGCCAAAGGGGAACGTGCATGCGCACTTTCCTTTCTTTTTTATCATTCTGCAATCTTTCGCGCTTTATCTCGCTCTCCGGAGAAATTCAAACCACAAGATTTTTCCGTGGCGATGCTGCACCAACGCCGCTCGCGTGCATACTCTTTGTCAGCCGTTGCAGCGTCGCTCGCCCGAGTATGGTCTTTCTTCTCCGACGAGCTCGCACCGTCGCCGAGACCGGTGCCTTCGGGCCTCGAGAGATATGGGACAAGGCGTCCTGAAGCGTTACCATATTTTTTATGCCCCTATATGCCCGCACGGCGCCGAGAATGCTGGATGCCAAAGTGACATACATGCCAGGCGAAGACACGGTAAAACGTCGTTGCCCGCGAGATAGGCGCGCCGGAAGTGTTGCACTTGCCGAGCTTACGCGAACGTTTAGTGAGCGATAAAAAAAGCCCGATAGGCACACAGAGAAAAAAATCAATTTATTCCAGCGACACAAATGTTCGGTCGATCGAAAGGACTACCTCGTTGATCAAAGTAACAGGCCGTCGAAATCGAATGTTTCTTTACTTACTTATTTCGTAAGTATCCGATCAACCAAAAATTTGTTTCACCACCCGCAACCGCTCGTTTTGTTGATGCAATCGATTTCTTTTCTCCGTGCGGAGCACCGGCTAAAGCGCAGAATATTTGGTTCACGAAACCACACACACGAATAAGCGCACAAAATTTGAGAAATATCATGGGACATTGATATTGATATTGATATCGATATTGATATTGATATTTGTCCCATGATATTTCTGAAATTTTGTGCGCTTATTCGAGAGAGTGAGAGAACAAGCTGGATAAAATTTTAGGTGAAGATCGACAGAAGCCTCAACATTTTACGAGAATTTTAAATTTTTGTTTATTTCCACAAAAAAATCGACAACAATTGGCCAAAAATATTGGTATTATATTTTTTTTTATCGCCATGATTTTTCGATAGTTCTTCGTAATCGATTAATGGGCAGAAATCTCATCGCCCATAATAAACCGAACCAGAAGCCTACGAAAAATAATTGTCCTCAGAGTCTCAACGAGAAAATATTTTATTGGTAAGTCAGCAACTTTGTCAGCCAGAAATAAATAATGATCCCGAAGTGCAAGAAGACTGCACCCGATGCAGTGGCACTGAAGCGAAGTGGGAGTGGTCCTGGAGTGTAAAAGGGTATATGGTGGAGAACATGGGAAGTTAGTTCTAAGCTCGTGGCTCAACTCTCGTCGCTAAGTGGGCAATGCTTCCTGGCGTCGTACCAGCGTTTAACTATGCACGCTCAAACAGCAGCTCCAGCGATGCACGATCCTACAACACTTGTATGATAGACTACATACGTGTGAGCACTTTTCTCGGTAACGAGTCCTCTCACTAGAACACGACGATAGTTGTCTGATAACGGGGACCGAAAGCCATCGACGAGGGTGGTTGTGGTACAACGGGGGGGGGGGGGGGGGCAACGTGTGTCGTTGGATATAAACCGGACCTATTTTCCCTTCTCGGCGGATACACGTACGTGAATTCCAGACCTTCGTTGCCACGATCTACCTAAATAGCTTTCGTACCGGCGATAATTGAATTTCTTTTCTCCATGAGCGTCCTCCCATTTCCCTCCATCGCGTCCTCGTTCTCAATCCAGGCATTTTCCGCCGTGCTCTCCCGTCTTATGGATTTACTTTTTTTTTGCTTTTAGTCGTTTCTACTTTCTTTCCTCTTTCCTCTTTCATTCGTCTGGTTTTCTTTTACTGGGGAATCTCGGCTTATACGTGCAGACTGTAACTCAACTGTAACTCCTCGAATCCACTCACGAGATTAGGATAAGATTTTTATGAAGGCACTTCTTTTTCTCTACCAGTGAGAATTGAGATTTCTTTTCAACGAGAAGAAGTTTTCCTCCAGTTTTCTTTTATTGCGCCATGATTTTTTGTATCTTTGCGTTTTCCGTTGTTTTCTTGCGTTGTTGTTTTACTCTTGTCTTTTTATAGCTGTTGCTGTACTCTCGCGCTTTCCTCTTTCGCATTTTTATTTGCGATTTTATTTAAAGGATGGTTCTAGCGTGCGGACTGAAATCTAAATTTGTTTAAAATGAAAATTCTTCGTTAACTTTTCTGAATACGTATGAATTTTTTCAGATTTTTAAATTCACTTAAATTTAACATGAGGAGAATTGAAATTTTTGTCAACGAGCATCCTCCAGTTTTCTTTTATTGCGCCATGATTTTTTGTATCTTTGCATTTTCCGTTATCTTCCTGCGTTGTTGTTTAACTCTCGTCTTTTATAGCTGTTGCTGTACTCTCGCGCTTTGCTCTTTCGCATTTTTATTTGCGATTTTATTTAAAGGATGGTTCTAGCGTGCGGACTGAAATCTAAATTTGTTTAAAATGAAAATTCTTCGTTCACTTTTCTGAATACGTATGAATTTTTTCAGATTTTTTAATTCACTTAAATTTAACATGAGGAGAATTGAAATTTTTTTCAACGAGCATCCTCCAGTTTTCTTTTATTGCGCCATGATTTTTTGTATCTTTGCATTTTCCGTTATCTTCCTGCGTTGTTGTTTTACTCTCGTCCTTTATAGCTGTTGCTGTACTCTCGCGTTTTGCTCTTTCGCATTTTTATTTGCTATTTTATTTAGAGGAACGTTGGATCTAGCGTGCGGATTAAAACCTAACTTTTTTTTAATGAAAATTCTTCGTTTATTTTTCTGAACACGTATGAATTTTATCAGATTTTCGAATTCACTTTGGATTTCTTTTTATATGTGAACTTGTGTAGAAAGTTACAAAATTCAAAGAGTATTTTAAGTTCACTTGGAGAATAAAATGCTACAAGTGAACAATTTTTTTCTTCCTTCCTAAAGCCGTGCATGGCAGACTCTAGCCAATGATGGAATATGATGTCATGCAGATATCCTCAGGGTCATGTTAATCCAACCATTTATTTTTCTCGGCATGATTCAACTGTAACCAATCGAGTGCACTCGCGATATTGAAACAAAAGCTCCACGAAGCATGTATATCGTGAGTCCTCGAAGCCCAAGTGAAAGATCGATCTTCGAGAAATAAACGCCGGTCTCCCACGAGCTCGTATTCGTTATTCCGTCGTAATAAATGCGCCGGCACGGTATAGGTGCGAACCTGAGAGAACGTGCTCGGTTTTCCATCGAATGCAACGAAGACGTTCACGTCGTCGTTGCATCGTATAAAGCGCGAGAGAGGATCTCTCGAGGGACATCGTCATGGGAAAGCGACTTCTTCGCCCGGAGCTAAACACGGCGCCAGGAACGTTTATGGTGGCGCTATTACCCCACGTTGGTCTGATCATCTCGAAGTATATACCAGTACCTTGTACACGATGTAAAATCGAGATATGTGCCGTATAGAAAACGTCTTTACGGGCGGTGCGCGGTTAACAGCCGTCGTGTAAGCATCGCGACGCCCCCGCAATCGCCTCTCACGCATTCATAATTTTTCCTCGGAAAGATACAGACTCCGTTGACGAGGCTCAAATATTCGTGAAAATTGTTCGTGGATCTTATATATTATTTTTTTAACCTGTGGGTTTGTTTGTTTTTATATTTGTCCCACACCGCCCTCCCCCCTCCCCCCTCCCTCCTTTCAGCGAAGCTTTTTGTGCTCACGACTCGATAGTGCACACGGGTATCGGGAAGTAACGTATTTCCGGTATTACGTCACTTCTGGGAAAAAAATTAGACTTTCAAACCGCAAGTGACGTATTTTTTGTGTGACGTCAGTTCTGGTCGAACAATCAGATTATCAAATCGGAGGTGACGTATTTTCGGAGTGACATCACTTTCGGTCGGAGAATCAGATTATCAAATCAGAAGAATCGTATTTTCGGTATGACGTCACTTCCGGTCGGATAATCAGATGATCAAATAAGAAGAAACTTTTCACGAATATTTTCGTGGATCTTATATATTATTTTTTTAACCTGTGGGCTTGTTTGTTTTTATATTTGTCCCACACCACTCTCCCCCCCTTTCAGCGAAACTTTTTGTGCTCACGACCCGATAGTGCACACGGGTATCGGGAAGTGACGTATTTCCGGTATGACGTCACTTTTCACCTGGGCGATCACCTTGGATCGATCTAACCCTGACCAGATGTTATCAAATTAATTGGTAGAGTGAAAACTTTTTTAGATCACCTATCCAGCTGTCCCTATTAAATATCTTTGCTCTTACGTACCGACATAATTTTTACCGGTAATAAGCAAATTATCGGCATTTTTCACATATTCAGCCTTCATGTGGAAATCATGTGGAACCGTGAAAATTTTTTGAGATCAGTTGCCCAGCACTACGTTTATACCAATGAAACGACTGCTTCTAGATCACCTATCCAGCTGTCCCTATTAAACATCTTTGCTCTTACGTACCGACAAAATTTTTACCGGTAATAAGCAAATTATCGGAATTTTTCACATATTCTGTCTTCATGTGGAAATCATGTGGAACAGCGAAAAATCTTTGATATCAGTTGCCCGGCACTACGTTTATACCATTGAAACGACTGCTTCTAGTACATCGTTATTCCTCCTGGTATAACTTTAAAAAATGTCCGCTCATTTGCGCTCTTCAGATGCATATATGCATAAAATTCATATGACAACACGAGTAACGAAACGTGCACAAAAAATTTGACGTAGAGAATGTGGTGTACATAGCGGGGAGCGGCGTAACGAGAGAAGACGATCTATAATATAGAACAAACTTTGGCTTGACAAACTATTACCGGGAAACACTGCTTGCCCCCGCGTGTTAGCTTACAGAGACCCGCATACACTATTCTGTTTTTTGCTCGTTATAAAAGCCGCATGACTTTGAGGGCGAGGTGGATAATGAGACCTTTCGTCGAAGCTGCTCACCTTCCGCAGGGTATCTCGATCGCTGTGTGGTAACATCGCATACTCACCGTATTTCTCCAGAGCACGAGAGCTTATCCGTTGTTTATCCTAACGGTGTTATACTCGGTAGGCTATATTTTGACTCGTGATGCTGAGAGCGCATTTCTCGAGCCCGGAGAAGATCTTCGTTGCTACTGAACGGATTTTTTTTTTTTTTGGATTTCGAGACCGTGTAAACTTCCGCCAAAATTATTTATACCCAACCCTTTCCTTCCGGCCTTCACTCCGCATATAGTTTTCCACGATTTTAACAATTTTCTTCACACAAACTTTTACATACAAATATCTGAGGCCAATGATGGAATAATTGTTTGTTACTTTTTTTTTGCAACATCAGGCGAACGATTGTTTATTGGAAAAATTGGAAAAATTGGTCAGAATTAAAATTTGTCGAAGATATGTGCGTCGATGAATAGTTTGGAAAACTCGAATCCTGCTGAGAGCGAAAGGGTTGAATAGGAACAGAATGGGAACAAACATAAAAATCAGTCAATTAATCATAAAAAAAATTTAAGCACAAGGTTTCAAAGCGATGCTTCTGTGACTGATCTGTAGCAAGAACTGGAGTGTACATTTATTGGTACTCTCGCTAACGGATTTTGCTTTGTTCATGATCTTTTCCAGGTGAACGCCGCTCGTTATCCGGTCGTGGTGAAGCTCGGTCACGCTCACGGTGGGGTCGGCAAAGCACGAGCGGAGAACAGTCAGGAATTTCAAGATCTCGCATCCCTGGCGGCTATGACAACGTCATATTGCACTGCCGAACCCTACATCGATACCAAATACGACGTTCACGTGCAGAAGATTGGAAGCAACTATAAAGCCTTCATGTGAGTTTATTTTATACTCTCAATTAACCAATTTTAATCCGTCAGTACATTTTAGTTCGGACTCCCGTGAGATAAAAAAATTAATCCCTCTTTCCCTTTATCATAGACTAGCGTCATACGTACCCTTGATATTATCAAATAAACTTTGACTTAAACCATTTTAAAGTTACTTTTGCGACCTACCAATTTTTGATATCCCGAAGTACTGATTTCCTATCGGAGACGTATAAAGCCTGAGATATTTTACCCACGAATTTTTTTAAGACGCATAACTAACCATTATTGAAAATTGGAAAATCCGGGTAAATATGTAGATGATATCTGGATTGCCCGAGTCGCTATCAGACAAGGGTATAACGCTACACCAAGCAACCGGTTGGATTTTACGATTCGTATGTAAAACAGACGAGACAGATGAGTATTAAAACAGACGGATTTGCGGGACCAGAAAAAAACCGACCCTCGACCCTTGGTATTATAAAATAAACTTTGGCTTATAAACCTTTTTAAAGTTACTTTTGCGACAGACCAATTTTTGATGTCCTGAAGTATTGATTTCCTATCGGAGACGAGTAAAACCCGAGATATTTTACCCACGAATTTTTTTAAGACGGATAACTGACAATTATTGAAAATTGGAAAATCCGGGCAAATATGTAGATGATATTTGGATTGCCCGAGTCACTATCAGCTCAGACTATAACGCTCCACCAACCAACCCGCTGGGTTTTACGATTCGTATGTAAAAGAGACGTGTATTAAATACAGACGAGACAGATGAGTATTAAAACTAACGGATTTGCAGGACGATAAAAAACCGATCCTTGTCGACTGGACAACATAATAAACGTTTTGGAAGCTTATCCGTCCCTGCACCCAGAAAAAAATGTATTTGACGGCCACCGTTTATTTGGTTTATGTAAAATATTTATTTGATTTAAATAAATATTCATTTCATTTAAGTAACAATTTACTTAATTTAAATAAATATTTATTTAAAGCAAATTAATATTTTACTTAAACCAAATAAACGGTGGCCGCCAAATAAATTTTTCTTCTGTGTGTGGTGCCCAACTGGTGGTCGAGGTTTGATCGGTGCCTCGGCTAGACTCTCCGTACATGCCCAATTCTAATGAAACACCCATTTCCATGACGATGGCTGGGCCGTCGATCGATTCTAATGGACGCACATCCTGTCGGCTTAGCACCCCGATCACCGGTGCACAGTCCGGGACGCGACTCAATTGAGTTCCCGGGAGGCAATCAGTTCTGCGATATTGGCCGATCAGCCGCGGCTACTCGTGCGGCGAAAACCGCATCGCTGCAAACAACCCTCTCGTTCCCTACCGGGCATACGTTATACCTATAGGCATACCGCGAGCCTTTCGAGCAGCCGCCGCTCGCGCGCATATCCCTCGAGGATATTATCGTCTCTCCATCGTGCCCGTTTATCCTTGGAGAAAGTTATCGATCCGATCGCGATAGGATTATGTACTCCGGACGGATAATCATTTCACGAATTTCTTCATTACTCGAGTTCCCGTCTATAACGGAAGTAATACACGGTTGGATAAGGAAAAAAAAACACGAAAAATGCGTGTTAACAGGCGCAAGAGTATCAGCGGTAATTGGAAATCAAACACCGGATCGGCGATGCTGGAGCAGCTCGCCGTCACCGAAAAACTTCGCGCGTGGGTCGATCACGTGTCGCAGCTCTTTGGTGGTCTCGATATCTGCGCCATCGAACTTCTCGTCGGCAAAGACGGAAAGGAATACATAATAGAGGTGAACGACAGCGCACTGTCGTTGATGGGCGATTCGCAGGAGGAGGATCGGCGTCAGATCGCCGATTTGGTAACAGCGAAGATGCAGGTGAATATTCAATGCCTTTGATTAATTAAGGAGAATGGAGCGCTTCACACTAGAGAAATGAGTGCTATACTTTTAAAGTCGTTTATACAAACTTTTATGCATCCATTAATTATAGTGATGGTTATTTGTATTACAGCGGATGTCTTTGACCCAGAATACCATTGCAAAGGATTCGCAAAAATATTAACTGGTTTGTGCTAATTTTCGAAAAGGTATATTATTCGTTTAGTTTGTTCAATGAAAAATCCGTAATTTTTGCTCGATTTTGATGTATTACGGTTCATTCTCTTCCTTGAAAGATGCTCTAGGAATTCACCGTCTAGATATTCGATAGCATTTTCCGTTTAAAAATCACAGCTGTTTGTTTATGGAGGTACGTCATCGATGGATAAACAAAAGGCTGCCATTTTTAATCGGAAAATACTATCGAATATCTAGAAGGTGAATTCATGAAGCATCTTGTAAAGAAGAGAATGAGCCGTAATTCGTCAAAATCGAGGAAAAAATACGGATTGTTCTTTAAAAAAAAATTTAACGAATATGTACCTTTTCGGAAATTAGCGCAAACCGGTTAATATTTTTGCAAATTCACCGCAATTACTGTTTGTCTATATTAAGGACATCTGCCGTAATACAAATAACCTTCAACTATAATCAAAAGACGCGTAACAATTTGTATAATCTTAAAAAATGTAGAACCCATTTGACTAGTGTGAAGCGTTCCAAACTCCTCAATCTACTTGAGAGTGCAATGCCTCAATGCCAAACGCATTATACTTTCGAACTTGGGTGGAAGAACTACAATTACTTTGCGTACGATTCATGTTTACAAAACGCAAAGAACGACAGATGGGGACAGACGCAGTCATTTTATTGATTGCATACATTTTTCGATATAGCAGATTGATAAATAGTTTAATTCTCATTGATGGTTTTTGAAGTATTGGAATTATTAGGCAAGAGGTATTAAACAAGTGTTTCAATGACCGACAATCTATTTATTTCAGGCATTCTGTCGTCCGCACAGCGTCCTGACGAAAACTGCTTCCAGAGGGTCGATGTCGGGCTCAAGTCAAGCAGCCAGTCCGGTGGAGGAACGAGGTCCTCCACCGGGACCGGCCCCGGTACTCGGATCCCATGGTAGCATCGGTTCCATGGCGAGCATGGCTAGTCAGGGTTCCATGGGCTCGACTACCGCGCTCGCCGGCGATGTCACCACGTCGGACAGTCACCATCAACTTCAGCGCCGAGATTCGCAAGGTTTCTCATAAACTTCTCTTTTTTTTCACCTTTCACTCTTACAAACAATCACCCCAGATATGTGATTAAAATTACCCAATCACGCGCGTTACTTTGATGATCTTGTATAAATTTCTTCACGCTCCCTTTTTATTCATTTTTATTGAATCGAGTCGCGTCAGTCAATGTCGGTAGCGTCAAACCCGAGAAAACGTGGTCTCAACGACTAGCTGAGGGAATCGAAGTGACCAACCATCAGCGTGTACCCGAAGGGTAATGGCTCTTTCGAGAGGGAGAGAGAGAGCGACCATCACGAACCAAAGGGCCTTCGGCCGTTGAAGTACAGTCGTGGCAGTGTAGTTTATATGTCGTCGTTTACGAAGACGAAGCGACCGGCGTCTTCGGTGCCCAATGGGCGTGTCTCGCGCGATTACCTTGCTGATGGGTAATTGCGTGGCTTTCCACCGACTACCTGGGTGGCGGGAGCACTCTTGCCTCGCGATAAGACTCCTCTTCGTGATCCCGAACGGGTTTTCCTCTCTTCACAAACCTCCACGTGAATCTAATACCTCGGCCAGCCGATATTCCTACATTCCTCCTTTTTTTTAGCCCCAACTCTTACGCCCGGTAGCTATTCGCGCAGGATCCTACCGACTCCTACTATAATTTAATAATAAACTCGATACGCTTCGGACACAAGCCCGAGGCATTAGTTTTGCTCCATTGGCACACCACTCGGACGCGGCTCCGCGCAATTCCGCTCTCCAGTCCGTTTTTCGATTATCCTGTGATTTCATCCTCGGATATTAAATCGGATTGATAATCGGTAATGGACCAACAATTTTAGCTATCCCGATGTCGACTGCACGTCTCGTAGTCACTGATATTCAATTTTCTAAAGTCACTACCGCAATTCGCGGTGAGAGATAAAAGAATCAAGTTTTGTTTTGTTGTTCCCATTCAATTTTTTAAGGTACAACGAGCACGAATTTGATTATTAGACAAGACGCGATTTTTTTTGTTATATGTTACAAACAATGTATAGAGGATCACGTCCGCAAAAATTCAAGCAAGGTTACCGGCTATTTACATTAAATCAATAAATCCATCGTCGACAAATTTAGCATGGTTGCTGGTCGGAAAAGGGTCACGATCGCGCTTTTGTTCCGTTTTATTTGTATTTCGCGGTTAGACGCGTATATTAGGAACGATAACCGTATAGGATTAGGCGTATAAGAACGATTATCGTGTGGTACGGAAATGTTGAGGATTAAAATGATATTGGAAAATGTTGGGCTTATCGAATATTTTAATAATAATTCTTTATACAATATCGGCTTTTAGTCTGTGCGAATCCAATGGCGTTTTCGAACCAAAGAACGCAAGCACCCGAAGACGCTGCAACACAAGATATATTCATTTGTTTTTAACTATAATTTTACTTTAACTTAAAACTCAACATATCCAAGATTTACATTTCCCGTTATTAATTCAGGATTACTTTCAATTGTCTAGTAATTATATTACCAAAAACAATACTCCCCTATCAATGACTGGAATAACGTATACATGTTTGTTTGTTAAAATTCGCAGCATCTCAATCGAGCACCGTGAGCAGCACGGCTCCCGCGACGGCCCGACGATCTGACGAGCCTCCTCCATTGCCGCCATCGCGAACCCTGCTGCATCGACAAGGCAGCCAGTCGCAGAGCCAGACCGGCGAGGATTCCGAGGATACGATGACGAATCTCCGCAAGACCTTCGCCGGTATATTCGGCGACATGTAAAACGAAGGTGCGAGCGCGGGGGCGGCAAGAAACTCGGAGGCTGCAGAACGATGCGCAAACCTCAATGCGATCGACCCGAAGCCGCCGAGACTTCCGTTGCCCAACGTTCCGGCATAAAGATCGACGATCCAAGGATTTTCGATTGGGTTCAACTGGGAATCGACTAACTCCCGACACGATACCGACCCTCCAACAACCTTCTCGTGGTATCGATAAAAATGGTAAATTTCTTTAAAAAAAGAACCCCTTGATAATATCAACCCAACGAGAATTCCACAAAATATATCACAGCCGGATCGTGTGCTCGCGCAGATATGAAAAAAAAATTATATGTAAAACATTAATAAGGCGAAAAAAAATCATCACTCCGATCTAGGGCGCACAGAGATGAGTTATCTGTCGGATAGTGTTAACCATAACGTAGGCACATTTTGAACATTCGCAGATTATCGCAAATTTAGCAATAGACGCATTTTTTCTACGAAGAGATATCACACGTTGATACGGTTGTTTATACTACACATTTATGTGTAAAAAAAATTAAGCGAAAACGGCGGATCGTAGATGGAGGTAAAGAAGTGAGGGTCCGATGTGAGGGCCATCGGGCCCTTTCGAAATTCGTGAACCCGGTGTGACGAAGCTTAAAAAAAAATGTCGATTTTCGATTTGGAACGACGAGCATTCAGTCGGTGTCCGACAGAGAGAAAGAAACGAAGAGTCATTGCGGAAGCGTTAATTGTCGAATCGACGGGAAGTTTCCAATGCAATCGCGATCTTTGCCAGTAAAACGCAGCTGATTGAAAGAGCCGTTGATTCGATCGGGCGATGAATCGGCGAAGTAATTAATCGCAGAACGACGGATCGTCGAGAGCCCGAATTTATAAGCGCACAAGTAGTTTTTAAGATATTTCAGTGATAACGTTAGATTGTGCAACAACATCCAGTCAAGTTCCGATGATGGAGTTTTTGGGTACGAACATCGCATGACGACAATGAAGTTTTACCGAGCGAACATGGAGAAAAAAACGATAATATCGACAAGACGAAAATATCGTTCGAGGGCGTTGATAAAATCCAGATGAAAGAGGAAAAAAAAGCAAGATTTAATCTTTCAATTAGTTTCGTTTTCGTCGATGACGATGAGCCGAAGAGAAATCTTATTTCCGGCTCGCGTTGAGTCAATTGGATTGGAAAGATATTCGTCGTTCGGCAATGACAACAGCAGCGTCGGTTACAAACAACTCAATAATCAACAATTTCCTTTTGTACAACTCGTGTGTAATAATCTGCAAATGTCTATATCATGTGATCCGCGTAGGCTTTTGATATCGCCAGTGAGCCACGAGCCGATCGACGGTCTCGCGGACTCGGCTAAACGTCGACGAGGCTTGACGAGATAATCTCGATCTCGAGGCACGATGTATCAACGAAAAAAAAAACGTAATCCTGAAATAGCATAAGATTTCGATTTGACGGGAAGTGGTTTGAGAATTGCTCTAGGGTTAATCGTAAGGAGCAAAACGCTGACGAATAATAAGTGGCGATGACAGATAAGAAAAAAAAGCTTTCGAATGACGATACGCAAAAGGAGTTAGAAAATGTTAATCGAGATGTGTGCGAAGGAACGAAGAAGGGGGAAAGATCGTGTGAAATTGAACGAGTAGACTCGATTAACGATAAGGAAAATCTCAGGGGTGCCTCGGCGCACTAGCTAATCTAGGAAAATAGAGAGAAAAAAAAGCGATCGGCTGACGAGAGGGTTTAATTAGAGGCTTCAAAAGAGCGAAGCAAAAACCCGCAAGCAATAGCATCATCATTATCATGCATAACAACAACAACCAGGCAACAGAGCAGCAACACTCCCATACTCTCGAAACGTACGAAAAGAATACCATAATAAAAATACAAAAACACAAAAACTACCACTGATGTGAAGAGATGATCCTTGACAAAAAAACAGAATAATAAATAGTTCACAAAGCCGTGCGATAATTGTTCCGTTCCCGAAACGAGCCAATGATCGCCCGAATTTCTTCTGTGAACTGGTTGAGACACAATAAAAAAAACATATATATCTATAAATATAACCCACGCGCTATGTTGTTTAATGAAAGAAAACTTGTTAAAGCGTGTCCCATAGATCTGTTTACGTTAAGTTTATCGATGTCTGTGTCTAGTGTCGTTAAAAAAAAAACGCTCGCCGGTGGCGATTCTTTACGTTGCCGCTATTATTTCATTCCCAAACGAAACGTCTTAACAGTTTCCTTTAGGATCGGTTAAGAATAATAACACCAGCAATATATCGTTGTTCACACTCGATACGATTCGATTAATATATATACACACATATATATATATAAACACAGTCGATGGAGTTATATCTACACGTTCATGGCTCTAAGTACAATTAATTATAACTATTATCGTTAGTTTCTTATTTTTCATTTTTTTCTTCTCAACAGCGAAATATATCGCTAAGTTTAGCGATGGAGGATAGTAGATGGTTGAAAAAAAATAATAATAAAAAAAATATGGGTCCCACCGATAATTCCGACAGTTGCACCGAGTAATAAATTAAGATCGATATATCGATAGATGAGATATTAATCACGTTGTACCTATATATGAGATAATTAACGATTGTAAAGTCCGATGCTAGATGCAATTTAGTTTATTGATATTTCCGAGCAAGTATTTGTCGAAAATGCATGTACAATATTAACGCTCCTCAATAACATTTCTTTTTCTTTTTTTATCATTACAATTATCCGTGATAATCTTCTTCCACTTCAATTATCCACCGGTTCCCTGATTGCCTTGTCTATAAAGCACGCGGCAACGTGTCCTCAATCAGCGTGCACGATTAATGCATCGTAGATTAAATATTAAAAAATATATATATAAATGTCGGCTGTTGTAACGCTCTCATCTTTCGTCGTGCTAAACTACCGGGCCTCGGATTTATTCGCACTTCCTGCACTAATTGCTCCGAAACACCCTTCGGACGTTTGCCGATATACGAAAATTCGTTCCGAATTGCGATACTTACGAGGCCCAAAAAATAAATCTCTGTACGTGTCTTTATCTAAATAATCTTCATAGATTTTTAATAATTATCGAGAGGTGAAAGGTGAAGTGAATAAAAAAAAATAATAGTAACCGTAGGCGTGTAAACGCGTGCGTCGCGTCGACAACCGTAACACTTACCTCCTTGATTTCAACGCGTGCTAGCCACATAATCGTAAACGATACTGAACAAACAAAAAGAATCCCACCCTATTATACATAGCATATGGATATATATATATACACACATATATATATATATTATACGATAACCATTGCGTATATTCTTATCATGTGTCAATGTTATTAATATGGTATCAAACAATTAACGTCTAGTCAGCCTGTCGCGCCGAAAATCAAAGAAAACGAGATTGAAAAAAATGGTGTTGAAAATATTTTCGAAGATTCGCGAAGATTCCATTTTTGTATTGTCGCAACCCTTCGATCTTTGATCTATTTGAATGACAATACGAGAAATCGAGTGCGTTCTCGAAAGGAAAAAAAGATCGAACCCCGGTATAGGCTGAAAAAATTGATAAATCGAACCAGGTTTCGATGAAGAGTTCGAATTATCGCAGAGTCGACAAACTTGAAAACCGAGGAAATAAGGGTCGAGGTACAATTACAAATTCAATCTGTAACGAATGATCTTCAACTTGCAAACGAACCTAACTCTCTGTTGAGTTTGTAACGAAGAATAGAAAACTGACCTCGTCCCTCGTCAGCCTAAAAATAAATAATAAAAAAAGAGTCGTGACTCCCGCGGCAGGCACGACTTTTTTCACAGAAATTAAAGAAGCAACCACTAATTGTCGGATGTAATTAACCCGTATAATTAGATCCGTCGATGTATAATTATTACTAAACGTCGTGGCTGCGATCGAGATGACAACGAATCCACATACGCGGGCACTGCTCGTCGAATTTAGTAAAAAAGAAAAACCAAAAAAACAGAATAGACAGAAAGACAAAACAAAAGTGAAAAAGTAACGATTGAAATGCGTAAACGAACAGGGCCCGTGTCGTGATCGTGCGTAGGTTAGTTCTGCACAAATGAAATAAGAACAAAAAAAATCCCATTAAGCTGTTATTATTTGTCACCGTTATAATAGGCGTTATCAATAGAGCATAAAAATGAGAGAAACAGAAAACAAAAACCACACCGACGCCAAGGCGAGCCAAGACACTATATATATACATAAGTATCGAAAAACGAACAAAAAAAAAGATATATATATATATATATATATAAAGTAAAATAACAATAAGGTAACAATAATGAATAATTATACATATACGAATACAGGAAGTGGGCGAAAGATTAAATCATACATAAAATGCGAGTTCTATCTGTCATCGTTATTATTAAGAATTATCGGAGTTTGGAAAAACTCTAAAATTAGCGTTAAGCCTAATAAGAGCAGTGTAGTGTGACATGAGAGGGCGTAGTACAATATTATTATACATGCATAAGATATATTATATAAACATATATATATATAGAAATATATATATATATATAAAAAAATAAGAAGAAACGAAAAAAAATTAAACTATTAATTAGTGATATATCGAATGCATATGCGGTGTAACCAAGCAGTTAGAAGATACAGGGTTTGGATGTCTAATGAATTCGAATTTTCGGCGATACGACGGTGAAACAAAAAAAAACGGTTTTTTCATATGGCCGAAAATTTCGTTTTTCCCGAAGAATTTACGCCGAGCGACACCGCCGATGATGTAAGGGAGGTGAAAAATCCTTGTGGCCAAATTACAGCGCTTCTATAACGACTGCCGCAACATCGTTTCGTATCGTCGGGTAACTCGTTTTCGGCGAGTGAGTCTTGGCCGAAGAAATCGTTATCGGTTCGTCGACGAGTTTGTCCCTCGAGGTGCTCGAGTCGAATTCCCCAGCGCCATTATTGGTCTTTCCCGGACACGAAGTCGCGTCGTTCGTGCCCAACAACCGGAAGACCGGATGGCGCTGTGTCGTTGAAGCATTCTATATAAAAGAAAATGCGCTTCAGCCCTCGCTTTCTCGTCGCCCCGACGTCAACGATTTCTTCCGTCACGCATTGCGACTCCACCGATCCCGAGTCTTAGAGAAGTCGTAAAACTTAAAGACACCAAGTCCCTTCCCACCACCAAACACATCGATGAAACAGCGTTTTTACGACAAAAAAGAACTTCACGACGCTCTGCCGTCTGTGATCCGTGAAATCAAAACGGAATCCGGAGAAGTGACGATGATATATTTAAAAAATAAAAAAAATAAAAAGAACGTCGAAGAAAAGTTACCTTATTTTTCTCGTCGTGCACCGATCACGTTGAAACGGAAGAAGATATAACGACATGAAATATAAAACAAAACAAACACAAAAAATGTCACCGTCGCTGACGGTGGATTACAAAACATTTCCTAGTCATTGTGATTAACTCTCGAATTTTTATCACACACACGTGTAACCATCATTCCCCATGCCCGCTAGCGTTTTTAAAAAATAATCTCCAAACACCTTTGTCACTGACGAGACGATCGTATTATTAATGTCAGGACGTATTGAACGATCTTCAACATTGTTGTTTTAACATAAAAAACAAAATAATAGATAATAATCGTTAATCGATAAAACGATTTTCTTCGCGACAATGAAGCATTGATAAAATTCGTACGATATCATCGTATTAATGATTCGTTGACGAATTGAATTAACATTGATATCGTTATTGTTTTTTGTTTCTATTAGGCTGTTGTGAACGCTAGATATTACAGTATTTAACTATATACAACGTTATACGGTTGTACGGTAATCTCTATGCATAACATTTTATTCTGATTGTATATCCTTAGCGAGGGATTTCGCAAGCCTCGTATCCCTTACGCCCGTAATTCTGCTGATGAACATGCGGATGAAGCTACCTATTCGCCTCGGGCTTTATTACGAAATATATAACACGGAGATGCAAAGCGAAAAAAAATACAACCGATAAACGTAATATGGAGCAACGTAACGATGTTGACTGTCAGTTAATACCGCGAAAACGGTGAACGAATAAATAATAAAAACAACAAAAATAAAAAAAAACAACCCCTTCGACCCGCGTTAGAATCGGGACACGTTGTAACCAGAGTGTCCCTTAGATCTGATCTGTTAAATATATGGTTAACGTATTATGTAAGCCGATATGTAATAATAAATATGACGATAAGCGTAAAATTGTAGTCGATTTATTCATTAATCTTTCCCACAGATCAAAAAAAGAAGAATTCCAGGAATTAGTCGGGAACCTCGAATTTATGAATGTATATAATTTTTATTTTATACCCGTCGAGTTTTAAAAAGTTTACAAATTCGTGTACAAGCGATAGGAAGTATTCTGTATTTTTTGTTAAAACAAGGTCTTGTCGAGTTCGGTGTTCAGCGATCGGTTTCGATACATTCCGGCGCGTCCGAGCTCGTTGCTGAACGCCGTGTTGCGAGGATAGAAGGCTGTTGGAACCGTGTGCACCGTCGGGGAATACCATCCATAGTCCATTGACGTGCTCCGATAGCACGGATGTGGCTTCGGACTGTCCTCTTGACGATATCCCTTGAAGACTCCTGAAAACAAAAATTCATAATTCAATGAACAATGTACCCACATAGCAGGAAAATATTTTTTAAAGATGTGAACAATATATCTTTTTCAATATTTAAAATATTTTACTAGTATTACGGGATTAACAAATATTTGTGAAATGTTTAAAAAATATTATGAAAATATTTTTTTGTCCGCTCATAAATCTTACATTGAAATGTTTTAGAAATCTGTCGTTGAAATGTTTGTTGAACATATCAGCGAAATGTGAAAGATTGCATCACCAGCCTAATTGCATACACGCAACCGCATAAACACGGAACATTAGTAGAAATATTTCGGTGAAACTGGAAATTAGAAATATTTCGAAATATTTTATCGCTACTTTTGAAATATTTTAGATGTATCGAAAGATCAAGTATATTTCTGAAATATTTAACAAACAGTTCGTTGGAATATTTTGATAAATTATTTCAAAATATTAGTTTCATATATTTCAGAAACATTTCGTAAGATTTTCAAAGATTGGAAATATTTCCTGTTAAATGCATACGGCATTTTTTTTTACTTCTCGACACACAAAAACTCGAGACTTTAAGTGTTGGGAAGTGCACGGTAATGAAAAATATTCGACATATGCCACATGGATAGATTTTCGAAGTTTCTACACTTATATTTAGCGCGATAAAAAAAAAATTATTATAGCTAAAAAAAAAAGTTTACATTTACATTTTAATTGCAACGATACTTGACGATAGCTTCGACATCTTCTCAATGAATAGCCTCGCAAATGTAAGGTTCCTGATAGCTTCCATTAGCGCATCGAAAAATGCCCCTAAAATCCTCGAAGTTCTGAACGAACGATCCACCGACGACGAAGCCAGGTTCGACGGTGGAATTGACGAGTTCCCGAAAAGCCAAAAAATCAACGTGACTCAGCAAGTTGTTGCCGATGAACAGAGAAGCGATGCTTCTCAGTCCCTCGAAAGCTCCGGCCTGCAGATTGTCGATGCGATTGTTATTGAGCCAGAGTGACTCGAGCCACTTCATGTTCCTGAATATTCCCCTCGGCACGGTGACGAGGCGGTTCTTGCTCAGATCCAATTCGTTGACTTCGCCCAAGCCCCGAAAAACATCGGTACGCAGCGAAGCTATGTTGTTTCGCGATAGATAAAGAAGATCGATGTGGCTGACACCGTTGAAAGTTCCGACCGGGATGTCTTCCAATTCGTTCGAGTCCAGTGCAAGAGTCTCGAGCTGCCTCAGACCTCGGAACATGTTTCTCTTCAGGTTGACGGTGTTGTTCGTGAGATACAACTCGCGAAGGTTCGCCAGGCCCTTCCAGACGCCCGGACTCAGTCTCGTTATAAAATTGTAATCCAAAAGAAGAGTCTCGAGACTGGTGAGTGTCGCGAAAGCGCCATCCTCTATGTCGCTTATGACATTGTTCTTCAGATCGAGATACGTAAGTTGATCGAGATGATCGAAGAAATGCCTCGACACACTCGCGATCTTGTTGTCCGACAAGTAGAGAGCCGAGGCGTTTTTGACTTCGCCGAAAGCCCCGTCGGCGATGTCGACTATACCGAGATTCTCGAGATGAATCTCGACGTCGTCGATGGTCTGCACGGCGTTGGCGTCCTCGAAGGCCACGTTCTCCAGGACGAAGTTCGCCGAGAAACATATGTATATGTGGTTGTGCACTCGACACTCCACCGTTGACTCTTCCGTCGACGACGAAGAACTGACGAGAATCACCAGCGAACAGAATAGGCAGAAACTACTTAGCCGCGAGGAAGACATGTCTGGTACTTGCGAAATTTCAAAATCGACTGAAGCTTCGGTTATCGGCGAGTCTTTTGTGCGTGCATCCGGGGAGTAAAATAAAAGCACGTGGAGAAGCGGAGCTTCCGATAAGCATACGCGAGTCGACGTAGATGTGGCTGGGTGGGGAACTGTGGTAGATAAGAGGCAGCTTCTGGCCTCGAAAAACGCTTATTGAAACAATGATTTAATTGTTGCCATTAAAATTTATTTCGATAATAATAATAGAATAATCGATATTAATAACGTTAACAATTACTGTCGTGGGCGGGCCAATCGGACGGTTTTAGAGAGTATCTCGCTGCCCTCGAGGAGACTTTGCGCCGTATCGGGATTAAGCTGTTCTAAATATAAGCCGATGCATAACGAAGGGGCTCGCGCCCTATAATTAAACGGAGAAAAATGTGAGAATGCGGATAAGCGTCGACGGACGGGTGCATTGATCGTTCGCTGGCTTGTTTGTTGCAGACTCTCTATTATCACTCGCAAGCGGAGTGTCTTGTTCCTTTTGTGTCGCGCTCTCCGAAGCCTCCACGCTGCATCACCGAGACGATTGATACACACGTCGCTCGTGTCCAAAGATCATCGTAACAATGTTGTGGGGAAAGCGAATCTTAGATGGGTATTGGAATGTAGACGTTGAGACGATAAAAAAAAAGTGAATGTTCCTCCACTCTGGGAACGAGCAAAAGAGTCGTAAATCTTTGGGAGAGTTACGGAGAGAATACTTGCACTCTCATCTTACGCGGCGTCTAAGATCACATATCATTTGGACACGAGACTCGGAACGGTCGAGTATAATTTACGACGAAAAAACTGAAAGAATATTTCGCACACGAGGTATTTTATAGAGTTCTCGTCTCTTATCCACGGGCTTAATTTTTATTGCTAAAATTTGTGAATATGGCTTGCTCGGCACGGTGAGGACACAGCAAGAAATGTCTCTGTGCGAGATACATGGATTTTTTTTTAGTTGTGTCGTATTAAGACATGTAATGTAAAAAAAACGCTTACTTGGGTACATGAATCGCAAGGGTAGATTACAGGTCCGATAAATTTCATCAGTTCTTGGTCCAGCTGGCTGATCACTTTCCTCACTATTGTAATGCTTCTTGCTATCGCTGCAGGGACACGAAATTTCTTCCATTTCTCGGATTTTCTTTTACGAAGATTCTAACGAAGTATTTTTAATCACGACATTAATATTCTATGGTTACCGCAGATAAGACAGCGAGAGAATGGAGTTGCGTTTGTTATCGTCCCCATGGTAACTGCTTCGATATGCCCTCGATCAATCCACTATTATATCTCTCTTAAGGGCTGGGATATATGAATCAATCTACATGAATCATCCCACTCATTTTCAGGTCCAAAACTCATTTTTGGATCGGATGGTACATCATACCGAACGTGCGTCGCTTCCGGTTTCAAAATTTCTTTTTTCATCCGGAAGGGACATGACGTCCCTCTGGGAAACGTCACTTCCGGGTTGAAAATTTTATTTTTCAACCGGAAGTGACGTCATCTAGGATAAACGTTACTTCCAGTTCGAAAATCTCGATAACGTTTTTTCCTAACACATGCACGTAAAATCCCGTTTTCCCTTCCTGTGAAGTGTACGTAGAAAGGCACTTTTTTGCATCGCGTTCTACAAAAATACTGCGCATGCGTAAAAACGCAATATGGTCATTTTTCCCGCCCTAGTGCGGGAAAGTGCCTTTTTGCGCACTCTTCTCAAAAACGAAAAGCGTGATTTTCGTGAATTTGTTTTTTTTTAATATTATGTGAGTGACATGAGCTTAGAAAAGGGAGTCCTGTCTCGTGTGAATGCCGCACTTGCCTTCGACTCATGTGGCATTTTCACATTCGTCGAGAACTCCCTTTCTACGCCTTTGCCATACAAATTATTATTACTATTATTGGTGGTATTATTATTATTACTATTATTATTAATACTATTATTATTAATATTATTATTATTATTATTATTATTATTATGTTTGGGGCTCCGAATGTCGACTAGCGATTTGCCATACAAATAACTATTCACCGTCCACATTGTCAAGTAGAGCGACGGGGAACCCCCGTCGATAAGTAGTAATGCCCAATAGCCGACGCGGGCAACAAAAATGAAATGATGCTTCCATCTAGCGGCGTCGCTCGGGAGTAACCAGTTTGTTGATTTTTGCGTTGACGGACAGGACAACACAACCGAGTTACTCAGGGGCGTGTGCGGTGTTGCTTCGTGACACAAACAGTTATGTTTTCCTGATAAAGATAAGCAAAATAAAAGGATACAGCGTTCCTTCGAATATTGTCGCAGTAAGATTACTCTCGGACACACTGGCCAGGAAGATCGCAGTGATTGAACCTGCCGGGATGGTGCGGTGCAACGACGATCGGGTCGAATACCCGATTGATTGCCAATGGGACTTTAGATAAAACGGGAGTCCGAAAACTCCCGGCTGAATTTGTTCCAGTTTCTTTGTCGTTTAACAATATAATTGGAGACCGGACGACACGCGGCGTTCTCATCGTTGCTTCCTGGAGTAATAAAATGCAACAAGAGGGAACACCAAAATTTCTCAAGTGTCACCAGGGTAGCGTGAGAGGTGTCGCTTTTAGTCCACGGGTACGCAAATGTTTACAGTTACTAGCGAAGATCGCGGCAAAGCGAGACTCCGACGCTGGACGAACTGTTTGTTATGTGTTTCGAGTCTTATCTCTAATCGAGGACAGGAGTTTGTTTTGTCCTTAAGTTCTGTTTTACACTTTCCCCTCGATATTCAATGTTATTGTTCGTCTCTTCGTATTTCCGACGAAGATCGATGTCAAAGGAGAGAGAAAAATAGTCAAGAAATTGATTTAATCATTTTTTATTAAATCTAATTTTAAATTTATTTTATTGACAGAGAAATCTTTACACAGAACTCAAGTTATGAACTGAAAACACGAGGTATTCAAAATTTAATAATTGGTTCTTATGCGAGTAAAATCTGCCAGTAGTCCACGGGTACACAATGTTTACAGCTGTCGGCGAAGGTAGTGGTAAAACGAGATGCCGGGGCTGGACAGAGCATTTGTCATTTTTTTTTAGTCTCATCTTCATTCGAGGACACGACCCTATTTTGTCCTTAAGTTCTGTTTTCTCCTTTCGCTTCGATTATTCAATGTTATTGTTTGTCTCTTCATATTTCTTGTCGACATCAGAGGGAATAGACAAATAGTAGAAAAATCAATTTAATAATTTAATGATTGCTTGGCTTTTGTGCAAGTAATTTTTATCAATTTTTTTGTACTTTTAGGACAGATATCTCTTTTGTTCCGGAGGATACGATGGCAAAGTCAACTTTTACTCGGCTCTACGTGCAGAGTTTCTCATGTGCTACGAGGTGACACCGTTGACTCAAGCAAAAAATGTAAACGCAGTTCGCTTCACGTCTGATGGATCCAGGGTAAGTAATCAATTTTTTATTAATTTTTTTATTTTATATTATTTATTTTATCACAAACTCTTCACTTGCAGGTTCTTGCAGCTACGAACTCTCGAAGACTGGTAGTCATCGATGTGGAGAGAGGGGAGCAATTGTTGGCCTACGACAATTGCACATTCAGCGGAAGAAATCGTACAGGATTGGCGACCGATCCGTCAGGACCAAATTTAGCAATCTCCGTCGCTCCCAATGGCAGAGGCCTTACACTGATAGACTTGAGAATGCCCCTGCCGTTGGACTTGGTTTATGATGTAGGTGATGAAAACAAAGCTGAAAAAAAAACGAAAAATTATGACTCGCCATTAGTGTAAAGAAGAAATTATCGTTAATTAAACAGCAAAAATCATATTTACAGCTACACGGCTCTGTTATAAGAGATATATGTTTTTTACCCTCTTCGTGGCCTTGGCAAAATTCTATATTAACGGGAGGCTCCGATGGTACCTGCAAAGTCTCGTCGCCGGACGGACGAGTGCTTCACGCTTTTCAAACTGGACACACTGTAAACACGGTCTGCGTCACACCCGAACCGTTCAGTCGAACCGGCGAAGACGGTTTCTACAGTGAGTAATTGCTGTGTTTAGAAATTTAATTCAACAACCCGCATCGCAATGTTTTCACTCTTTCATCGGTAATAAAATGTGGAAAGGAAATTATAATAAAAATTGTTGATTTATCGGAAAGTGTAGCTTCGTCGATGACATGGTTGTTGCTAAGAGAAAGCAGCGGGATTTTCTCACGACGATAATATATATTAGATAAGTCTTCCGTGAGTTCACGATTAAAGTTTCATGTTGCCTCTTGGCGTTTTTTAGTCACTTATCTTGGAGAGAGACCTGTAAGTTAGATGGAGTCTTTTAGATTTGAGAGAATAACTATTCTTGTTGTCACTCTAGTTCGAAATAAAATGAGGCAGAGTTAAAAAAATGTATTTTATCGATAGACTAATGATACAGCTTACTTACCGTTTGCGATTATTTATGATTTTAAGGCTTGATAATGAGCGGCGGAGATCTCGTCTCGACCTACGTGCCGGACTCCGGTATTCAGCAACTTCTCAAAGAGCAGAAAGACTTTCCGGTCTGGAAGTTACGATATACTTCCAACGGTAGCACACTATACTCCGTCTGCGACGGAGGTATTTTGCGAAGATACAGAAGATATCCGGACCACCACGAGTACCTCGGCGAGGTCTATCGTCACAAGGGTGACATTCAGGACCTCGACGTTTCACCCTACGACGAATGTATCCTTTTTTTTACGAAAACAAGACGAAGAAAAGGTCGATGAAAAATCCTCCGCTCACAAATTTATTTTCTTTACAAACAAACAGACATCGTCACAGCTTCCAAAGATCGCAGCGTCGGTGTTCTTCTCCTCGGCTCACCGAACCACGGCTTCACCGAGTACACAGAGCTCACATGATGGAAAAAGACTCGCATTATCCGTCCCCGTCTCTAACAATCTAGAATTAGCACGTCGGCCTATCGCCACCAATTTGAATTTTACGGAAAAACACTTTTGAAAACATATCGAGTTCCGACCCTCCTCCATGAACTTTTCGTCGTTCAACACCGGTTTTCCGGAAGTCAATGTTAACCGGGCGAAACGCATAATAATTGAATGAGTAATTGCATAAAATGATCACACTCATTTTCCCGTGTTAATCTTTAGCCAATGCCAAAAAGACTCGGTCGGTAATGAATTATTAAACGCACTTTCACCGAGACGGTTGGCTTCTCGAGCGGAAGGAATTTAGCGTGCACTGCATTGATCAGTTGTACTCTTGATTCTTAATTTTCTCTTGCCAGAATTATATATCAACCGTTTCAGTGGAAAATATCGATAAGGTTTTTTTATCGATCGCATCTGTTTCACACACCCTCGAGGGCTGGTCTGATAGCCGGGGACCGAGACGCGTAAAACTTGTTCATATTCGTGTACAAAAAAATGAAGATAATCTTGACAGAATCGTTGTTGTTACAATATACGCTACGTTGTTATTTTATGATTATACTTGTAATTATTGTCGACAAGACGATTTCTTATACCGTATATTTGTATACGAGAGATTTTCATATGATGCTTTTCGTATGAGATTTTCGTACGATGAATATCCCCCACCTCTCCAGTGTTATCATCATCTCGAATGTTTTACTCGAGTACGTCGTCCTAAGTGTATCCACTGTTTTCCAGCTCTTGACAATCCTCATCCGCTGAGTTGATATAAATTGCTGATGAATCAGATATATCGCCTCGTCAGCGAGTGCTCCGATACGATTACATCGTTTTACGAAATATACGAGATGTGTTTTAATAAAATTGAAGTGAAAACTTAAAATTAAAATTTCCCTGTGTCCTCTGATCGCAGGATCTTTCGTAATCGTGACAGAAAGTTCTTTATTGTTTTTTTTATTTGTTATTACAAAAACGGCCCAACCAAATTACAAGTCTATGGGAAACTCCAAAATCGACCAAAATTATACAAGACGCGTGACCAGACGTCCGAAAAATAAATAGGCGAAGACAAGTGTTGCCAGGATAATTAAAAGTTAACCGTAAATCCTGATTAATACCCAACGATAAATAGTTGTTCACTGGGAATGCTAAGAGGCCAGCCGTGCGGAAATAACGCAAGGAAACCGTCCTTAAACCGTACCAGAGAACATCCGAAGAGAGAAACTAAGCCACCGTAAAAACTTATGTATTTTCGATGTAATAATATTTTTACGAAGCTGTTGATAATGAAAATTGAGTTCGAGTGGCCGACAGTTGTTCGACGAGGTGGCTCCGACGGCGATGTGAATGCTAGTGCACGACGTTTATCGTTCACCTCGTAATGAGAGACATAAGATAGGGGTTCCCTTTCTACTTTTCTTCGCTTGATCATGGAGGGGTCAATGAGCCATTTCGTTCCGTTCCAGGTCTAACTCCCGCGTACACCTTCGTACGGTTGACAATGTGTCCGAGAACGTGTTTGAAAATTGTTTCTAACTTCTTATAGTTTTTTTATTTACGCACGAAAAATATTGCACTGAAAATTTTTGTACGAAGCTGCGAACAATGACAAATTATAATCGTGTTACCAGTGAAAACGCGGAGTGACTGTATTCCTCAGGGACTAACTAAAAGGTCTTCTTCGCCGAAGCTTTTATCTGATATAATGTTGACAGATATTGTTAAATACGTCTCAGATCGGCGACAAATTGAAGGACCTCCGAACGAGTCGCCACTTCCTCATTCAATAATGATCCCCACCATCTCTTCGTTACGTCAGCGTCAGTGTGGTTTTAATCAAATGTATTATTATCGCTGTCACTTCCAGTTGCGGTTCGCATATCATTAAGGAATTATACTACTGGCAGACGTTACAAAAGAGCGCCGTGAAATTTAAGAAATGTTATGAAATACGCAGTTTACAAATTATGTAGTGAATTCTTCCATATTTTTGCCGGTAACTTCAAGTTTAATAACATTTATTTTGATTTATTATTGTGTTGCGAATATTTTGTGAAAACTACGAACCATAGTGTAATGAAAAACGTGTGCGATACAACAATGAGTTTGGAAATCATTAGCTACGGTGTGATAAATGAAGCAGCCCTTTAGTAAAAAAAAAAAAAAAAAAAAAAAACGGTGATATAATTCGTTTTCTTTTACCGTTTGAAAAAAAAGAAAATCTAATTCAAAGATACATTTCCGGTAGTTGAAGTAAACTTGAAGAAGTTGGACCTAAGTCCAACTTTAAAAGGGTAAAGCGATCCGGCCAACTCGATAATTTCCTCGAGCTGCAACTACCCTACAAAACGTCATTATCTCGCTTCAATTAACAGCTGCGTTGGATAAACATCGGCGTCTCCGGCGTGTTTCGTTATTGGTACACGCCGTTGAATTCTATTTATAGAAAGCCCTCGCGAATTGATAAATCGACCGGGGGATAATCCAATCATACCTGAAGATGAATTAAACGTCGGCAATAAAATACCTATATCTCGACGGCTCAGAAATAAATGAATTTTCTGTACATCACTTTTTTTTAACTATAAAAAAAACTGGTATGAATAACGATTTAATTTCACAAAAATTATAATCATCATACAGATAATTTATTGTGATTTGCTAGTTAATTAAAGTGGTGAAAAATATTGATGTTGCAAAACGCGCCCGGAGTTATCGAGACCAGCGTGTAATCTTATTCGGAAAATTAATTCCGAGTGGATTGATTTAACCTTCGAGCAATGGAAGACCTTGGAGAACCTGCTGGAAGAATATCCTTTGAGGTTCTCGGGGCGACGGTACACCTGGGTATAATCCTTATCTGAGCACATCCTCCACTCTTATCTGCTTGACCTATGCCGAAGGACGAAGCAGTTGAGAAGACGAGAGACGGGAAAAAGCGATTCGTCGAATCGAAGAAACCGTTCGCATACATCGTCAACGAATCACTCTATCCGATGAACGTCGGCTCACTTTAGTACGCTATATACATTGTATCGAACTCTACTTAAATCCGAATAGAATTCAACACTTTGCTATGCGTTGAAGGCAAATATTGCTCTCCGACACTCTGAAATACCCGTACGCGAGACAAACGACGCCGGTGACATTGACGTGTATGGATCGAGGCAACCGGAAGTAAAGAGATCGCTCAAGTGTTTTGAAATATACGGTTCGTATAAAGTCGGCACCTGCTACGGATGTACTTTGACGGATTCACGGTATTTCCGTAATTTCTTGCGTATTTCTTAAATTGCGATTAAAATAGCCATACAAGTGTGTTAGACGAACGTTCAGAGACAGAAAAAATGTTAAAGTCTGATTACCGATACAATAATTTAAGGTGTATTCCCTCAATTGACACTTTCCAAATTAAAAAAAATTATAATTTGTTGGATTATTTAAAAAATTGCTATTACAATACACATACAAGTGTGTTAGAAGGACGCTCAGAGATAAAAATAAATATCAAAGTCTGATGACCGATATAATAATTTAAAGTGCATTTCCACAATTTATACTTTTTAAATAAAAAATACATTAATTTGTTGGATAGTTTAAAAATGACTATTACAATACACATACAAGTGTGTTAGAAGGACGTTTAGAGACAGAAAAGAATATCAAAGTCTGATGACCGATATAAAAGAATTTAAGGTGTATTTCCGCAATTTACACTTTTCAAATAAAAAATACATTGATTAAAAGTTTACAAAATGTTTTTATTACTTTGAAGGGTGCAGCTGAATTTTCGATCAGGATCTACGACAATGATGCACTGCATCGTGATGCCGGGAGGAAAAGAATCGGAGATCAGCTATCGCGTGAAGTGCGTCGTGGTGGAGAGCGAGAGAGTCTTCGGCGATGTGCTCGTAACTCAGCAAACGCGAAATCGGCTTTACTGGCTGGACTCAACCAACTGCCCTAACGCGTCGAGACGAAAGCTGAGCAATTTAACGAAGAAAATATTGGAATCGCCGGATTTTATGGCACTGAACAGAATGCCGATAAACCGAGAGCTCAAAGTCGAAGTAACGGCTATTGTGCCGATTTCCAAAAACCAATCCACGTCGGAAAGGAAGCAAATATCTATCTGCAATGGCGGTAGAATCGGCCCAGCCGATAGGCACGTCGTGGATCTCGAAAAAAGGCAAAAGGTACATGCGCGATAACATATTTTTTACCGATTCATTGGCAACGACTCACTTTTTATTAGTATCGCAAACGCTTATTAATCCTGAACAGTAAAAAAAGTGTATATTTTTTATAACTTATTGTCCACAAACGTCCACAATTTTTTATTTATTAATTTTCCGTTCGCACCATCCGGCTTCTAGTTTTACAAACAAAAGTACAAACGAAAATTGTTGATAACACGGGAAATGAAAGGACGAGTTTGTATATTCAAGCCTGAACAAACGATTTTGTCGCTTTTTTAACAAAATCATTTGTACGAAACTTCGTTCTCCGATTTTACGAAATTATTTTTTACTGTTTGGAAGACCATAGATTTCTTTTTCTCCGACGTCTTTATCTGAGCGTTACTCCGCACGGAAAGAGTTTTTAAAGCTTCTTTGCAGCGAAATCGAAACGCCAGAATGTGAGCTACGGCTCTGTGGAGGTTTCATACTGATTCAGCAATTAATATAAGAATTACAAGCTCTGAAAGCTGAATGGTCTGGATCCAAAGGAACTACGCTCGTGTGGTCTTCTTATAGTTCAAACTTAATGCTTTTTCTATTTTCTTTTTCTTTCTATACAGTCGTATCCTTTGCCCATGCTGAGAGAGTCCATAAATCAAGAAGTCGTTGTATCATCGCTGGTCGATCGATTGCTCATGGATATTTACGGATATCCGAGGAACGAGAGAAGCCGTTCGGAAAGCGATTCAACAGCATCGTCTTACAAGCTTCCGTCGCAGCATCGATACCTTCAAAGAGCTCGACTACTCAGAAAAAGTAAGCATGCGGAGTTATTTCCGTATGACCATAAAAAGACAAGAAGAAAAAAAAGATGTTTTATCGCTTTTCGTGAAAGTTACATAGAGCAGTAGGTCAATGATGCAGATGTTACATTATACTGCCTGTGTGCACAGCGTACGGTGTGCACTTATTCAGTAACGTCAGGCAAATACGACGCGGAAAATGTGGGGCAAGGAAAGCTCGATCGTGGCGAAGATCGAAGGAAAACACTTGGGAAAGCGATGGATAGGTACAGAAAGGAGTCGCGAGTGAGCGAGTGAAAATATAGTTTCCCGTCAATCAAAAGATAGAGGGAACAATGTATGGAACGTCGTTCTGATGTACGAGTAAAAGCGGGTGAAAGGTTATTTTTATTTTTTTTCTGTGATTTTTGAGAATATAAGTAAGGCAAACAGCCCAGTTTCCGCCACCTTAAATTGTTAAATGAAACATTTTATTAAAAATATACGTATTGCGGCATTAATCAAGAATAAAATTCGCTCTTCAACATGCCGTCAATTTCCTTTGTATGAAACGAAAACTGTATAAATCGCGTTCGATGGCGGTAACCGGGACAGCGACGGAAACTGGGCCGCTTGCCTTATGATATAAGTACATCGGGTAGTGAAATACAGTCTTTCGATACTTTCGATTATTATCGGAAAACATATATCGTTACTCGTCAATTTTTGACGACTACGAAGAGTCCCCGAAAATAGACGTTATATTGCTCTGTAAATATAGTTCCTACGATTTTCGCCCCGCTTTCTCTGCCTGTTATCCAACTAGCAGGCAACTAGTAATTTACACTTCCGGAGATTTACCGAAAATACGTCACGTCCGGTTTGAAAATCTCTTTTTTCGACCGAACGTAACGTCGTACCCGAAATACGTCACTTCCGCTCAATAAAATAACATTTTTAAACCGGAAGTCACGTATTTCCGGTATGACGTCACTACCGGTTGAAAAACGAGACTTTCAAATCAGAAGTAACGTATTTCTGGTAAAACTCCGAAAATCTCCACTTCCGGATTCTAAATTTCATGGTCCACGGCGAGGACGCAAAGCGCCGGAGCCAAGCAACCTGCCATTTAACTATATTCACTCCACGCATGTCTTTAGTTGAAAAAGTTGGACAATTGCCAATCTGTGATCTATCCACCAATTCCTAGCTATGCGTAAGGGTACCTTAGAATAATAAAGGCTTAAGTCCTCTGGATTGTTGAAAAATCGGAACAAACATACAAACTCATAGTTTCATTAAAAATGTATATAAGACGAAGATACACAGATTTATTGCCGATTGACGGACTTATTTTATCTCGATTTCCGTCAGTCTGCCTTTTCCTTTTTTTCTGAAGACAGATGAAATTTCGTTGGTTTTTATTATACCAGATTTTTTACGAAGCCCGAAGAAAAGTAGATCCGCTTTAATTGGCGAACGTCGCACTTTGCCGGAAGCTGACGAGGCTCGAGACAGTCGGCCGACCCCATTGACTTGGGTGAAGGCGCGAGCGAGAAATGTATAGCTTCTCACGAACGCTCAAGACTTCGAGCCTCTCGGCTATCCCGGCATCCCTCATCATTGTTAGCGGAAACCACTTGCTTTATCAAGCTACGTGAAACCACTTCAATTTGGTTCATCCTCCGATGCTCTCGCACCCACCTTTCCGCTCGCCGGGATAACCCCCGAGGCTGGCAAAATTGATTGCGAGCCACGCTTCAATGCTAACCTTGCTGTTGATTATTATTTTTAACGTGTAAATAAATTATTTACCATGTAAATCATGGAGCGCCATCGTAAGTGAAAAATATTTGTTAGTCCTGAAAACAAAATCTATATCGCTGCAAGAACAGAATTCCGATTAAATGGACATGATTTTTCGATGAGCTCATGTTGGGCTAGAAATCTCGGGGCAAAACGAACCCGCGTCCTCAACGCGAGTAGAGACTTTGTTATTACACGTTCCGTAATTTTTTAAATTTTTATTGTATACTTTGATACCCCGGGTTCCATTTTGCCCCACGCTTCCTCGCGTTCACCAGCCTTTACTATTTTTATACAATGAAAACGGTGGCAGTACCGATGATAAATGCCTTGGCAAAGCCCGCAGGATAAGACAGCACGAACTCGCCACGTAACACGCTCACCTTCGTTGCAAAAGGCTCTAATTACGTAAACGCGATCGCTTTTTATTTTTTGTTTGTTTTCTTTTTTTTGCGGTTTAACGCCAGGTATTAGATACTCTGTTACTGAAACGCGCAGAACTTTAGCCTTCGTCGATTAACCTTTATTTTCTACTCCAGTTTAAACTTCGTTTGATCAGCCTGCTCGGGTAACGAGTATTAGATAACAAAGCCCCGGTAGAGCGATAAACAGTATGAGCTCAGTTAATGCACGTTTTCTGTACTTAGGCTAACAGAGCGAGGCGGAAAAACACTATCCGTGCGTGGAGCCACATTACTTTGTCGAAACTTGGTTGGCCGCATCGTCATATGGCTTCGAACGTGCTTCTTCCGTATCGTCAAAATGCCGAATCTTTATTTTTCCGAATCGTCAAAATGCCAAATCTTTTTTTTCCGAATCGTCAAAATGCCGAACCTTTATTTTTCCGAATCGTCAAACTGCCGAATCTTTACTTTTCCGAATCGTCAAAATGCCGAATCTTTATTTTTCCGAATCGTCAAAATGTTGAATCTTTATTTTTCCGAATCGTCAAAATGCCGAATCATTATTTTTCCGAATGGTCAAAATGTTGAATCTTTATTCTTCCGAATCGTCAAAATGCCGAATCTTTACTTTTCCGAATCGTCAAAATGCCGAATCTTTATTTTTCCGAATCGTCAAAATGCCGAATCTTTATTTTCTCGTTATTCCAAATCCTTTTATTGATGTTATTCCGAATCTTCAATTAAGGGCATTTTTGACGAATCGGAAAAATAGTTTCCGAAGTTACTCTGCGGAAATATTAATTGATGAAACGTTATTCCTCCGAATCGTCATTTAAGCGAACGTCGTTTTTGCGAATAATAATTTCACCGAACTTCATTTCCCCGAGCGGTTAAACTTCCAAACGTCAAGTCGTTCAATTATCATTGTCCCGAATTACAAAGAACCAATGAGGAAACAGCGTGCAGGGCCCAGCAATGGAGTTAATTTTTCGGCGGAATTGTGTACTAAAAGCGGAGCAACGGAGTTTCCACTGTACTCGCTCGTTGCAAATTGCAGGGCTGTTAATGGTTTTCCTTGCACGCCTTCGTAGATGATCTGGATTTATTAACCGTTGTAAATTTTTGCAGGCAAGAAAGAGCTCTGCGTCGTATTAGAAACTTTGAGGATGCACGTCAACCACGTAGGAGGAATGCTCGTTCGACAATTGCAAAGGAGGGATTATCTCGTGGCGAAACGTGACAAGCGCTACGATGTCATTACCGCGCATCTGCAGGCCTACAGCGCAAAGAGAAGTGAGCTTTTCTTCATTTATTCTCACGTCAAATACCTTTGACCTTGGACAAAACACGACCGAATGACGCGAGTTCAAAAATGTGAAAGTTCGTGCCGTTGTCAAAGCTTTGTTTTACATATTTGTTGCGACGTGAACAAAAATGTTGCGATGTAGCGGGGCGCAATAATCGATTGGAAAGTGGAGCACTGTAGCGGTTACTGGGACACATGAATTGATAAAAAAAAAAAAAAACGATGAATAGAATTGTCGCTCGACGGAAACGCGAGAGTTTTTACGACAGCCGACACACGTGCGGTACGTTGGGCAACGTGGATGTAGGGTTTTAGAGCTCGTTTCCTTGCAACCTCCGATGCACCAACAGCGTAAATGTAGCGTCCGGAGTTATTCAATTACCGCACACCTTACCCAGTATTCCTGCACCACCGGAGCTCCGCTAATCCAAGCGGCACGACACGTGTTTCCTGTTACATTCGTTTTTTTTTTCATATTTCAATGTTCCTCTGGAATTACCCCTTTTTCCTTCCACAATGTTTTAGCGTAATTAACACGGCACCGTATATCACACACCGTTAATTAACGCGCTCGGCGCACCGAATCCACGCGTCGCTCCCCGGGGGCTTTGTCGAACAATCATTATTTATTATATTTATTTGCTTTCCCGAGGATCGTTATTTGTCAACGTTAAAATTTCAAGCAGGAAATTTCAACGTCCATCACGAATACATTTTCCATTTTACTGGATTTCAATATGCGAACGATAACAATTGTGCAAAACGTCGGAATTTATCGATGCTTTTAATTAAATAAATAACGCCAAAGGTGAAATAATTACGAAGTCTGGTACTTGTTATAATTATCGACAGATACTATATTGTATTTCGTTTACCTTCGCAAAAAATGCATTGTGAAAACCGCATTTTTAGTCGGTTTCATTGAGCGAGGAAAAGTTTTAACTTTTTTTTCGGGTTGGCGATGATGAAGTTTTTATCAGTTTTCTCTATGTACCATTTTTGGTAAATCCATTAAATCGTGTAACGAATTACTAAATGAATTTATCTCCGGTACACTGGATTTCCGCAATTTGTATAATCCGGCTACTGAGATTGTGCGACCACTCGTTCCCGTCACTCCGAGCTTTGTCCAGCATGCAGTGTACATCGATCGGGATGCATCTTTTCAAACGCTTCGCTGAGTGCCCTTCTCAGACCCTCCGCTGCAACAGGGGAGAATAAGCTTTTTGTCTGTCCAGTACCTTTCGAAAGTTCACTGCACCCGCCAAGGATCACTGAATTTAAACTGAGTTGCGGGAGTAACTCCGGCATTGAAGCGTTTCCACCGCCAATTGCATAAATTAACTTTTTCACCGAATAATTCTTTGAGTGACATTTTCATAAGAAAAAAAATATTTTTTTTTCTTATGAAAATGTTAACGAATTATTCGACAAAATGGCTAATTTATGCAATTATGGTGCTGGGCAATATTTTGCGTTGACTATATTTCGGCATTGAAACGGTGTTTTTTTTTTACTTTCTGTGTACGTTTTGCAGCTTTCTACAAAACGTACACGGAAAGCAAAAGAACACCGTTTCAATACTGAAATATTGTCATCGGCCCAGAATCATTACATACATGTTTTTCTTACGAAAATGTAATAATATTTCGTCTCGTTGACTTTGAAGCTAATTGGTTAATTTATTATTGCTCCGTTTTAACACATCTAAACAGATTTTTAAACAATATCAAAATTCCGCTACGTTTCCCATGCATTCGTATGAAAACGAACGATTGTTGTTCAATTATAAAAGATGCTCCCGGTATTGCTATATTGTACGCAAATTACCCCGGAGGCATCTTATATTTATCTTCAGTCATATTTTCTTTTTCCTCTTCGAGGAAAACACCTCTCAGAGTTTTTTTCTCTTTAAGACTGATTTGCTTCTTTGAACGGCGTGGCTGTAAGCTTCCCTGCATTATGACCCGCTAATACGAACACCGATAACCACCTTGAAGAATACTCCCAGCGTAATTTTCTTCACGAGTGGGAAGTAGGTAATAAAAAGAAAATTCTGAGGAAAATACGGAGAATCGCGAGAACCGAGCGAAAATTGATGAAACTTCATTCGACAGGTAAATCGTGCCGGCTTTTTTTTTCCTCGTTACTTCCCTCTGGCCATGCTACGACGTGCGGCAGGGCGATATTTCTTTATTCCATTCGGGTATTCGGGGATCAATGGCCTCTGCATTGCGGCTCTTGGCTGCATCGGATTGCTCTGTCGGGTAGCGGAGAGAGTGCGAGAGCCAACTCCGTCTCGCACCATCGCCAAAAAATGCTGAGCCTGCCAGAAACGTTCGAGGCACAACGTTTTATAATTTTCTCCTATCCCAGGCTCGGCCTTTTCCAATAATCGTTACGATCGTTCGCGATACGATAAGAAAACAAAAAGAAAAAAAGAAATGCCAAGAACCCAATTTAAGGTTTTTGGCTCGGTGACTCGAATCGAATTTTCAGACACTATCGATCGTTCGCAGAATTTCAGGGATTCTGGAAAATCTATTATTCATTTTTTTTTTTTTTCGAAAGTTCACTTCTCGGAAAAGATTGTACGGACAGTCGGAGGGTAACCAACGGTCTCGCGATACGGGGATGAAGTGAGAGACTCGTACGTTGCGGTGATCAATAATTACGCTTTGCCGCTTGCCAAGATCTGGAGAGCCGGCAGCGCGCATGCTCGTCTCGCACCGAAAGCGTACCTGCGTATCTCCTCCGTAGATAAACTTTTAATAGAGAACTGAGTTTCGTGCACGTACAACCGACTCCGTAAACTATATATACAAACTTTTCTCTCGGAATAACGCCTCAGCTGTTTATCCACCGCAGTCGCTTCTTCCGCTGCAGGCTATCATGAACACTGTGCGGTGGTCATGGTGACCATCAGCCGCGAGCTCTCGAAAGCTCTTGGGGAGCTTCGAATCCCATTGGGGATCTTTGTCACTTCGGCCTGGGTTTATAAAACTTGCATGAACGACGGAAAACGATTTTTCCCTCGAAACTCATCTTCGAATACGCATCGGTGATCCATTCGCTGGGTAAAAATTCGCGGAAACTTCCTTTTCTACGGTAGGACTAAACAAGTTGACGCACAAAGCTTGAATGGTCGGACTTTGGAATGTAATTGCGGAGGTAATGTAAAATTGGTAAATGATGGCCAGTGATTATTTTAAAAAGAAGAAACATTGTTCTCCTAACGCGTGCACGTAAAATCCCTTTTCCGTTCCCATGAAAGTCGGCGCAGAAAGGTACTTTTTCGCGAGGTTTGCTGGAAAAATTACCGCGCATGCGCACAAACGGAATATAATCTTTCTTTTGACACTCGTGCGAGAAAGTGCCTTTCTGCGCGCGCTTATCAGAAACAAAACGCGTGATTTTCGTGATTTTGTCAACAAGAATTATGTGGATGGCAGGGACGTAGAAAGGGGAGACTCGTGTGAATATCACGAATTTTCACACTCGTCAAGAACTTTCTACGCCCTTGTAATCCAAATAACTGCTCTAGAATTTTAGAAAACAGTCTTCAAAAATCTACTTTTCAAATAATTCACTGTTAAATAAAGAGACTTAAGAAATTTTACATATGCGAAAAAATGTCATTTAGGATGCATTGGACTTTGACGAATTTTCTCGGAATTTATCGATTAAAATTGACAATGATAAAGATAAATCGTGTAATAAAAAAATTAAAACGCTTAGCACGGTGCAGCTTCGAGTCGGATGGTATTTCGAGAGCGCTGATGATCACCATAGCGACCGAGCGAATTCCACGAGTATCAATTATTATGCGAGTTGACCCGGTACGGATATACAGTAGAGTGGGGAATCGCGATATGGATTCGAATTTTTAATATCGAAAGGTTTGCCCGGACGGATGATCGATAGTCAACGATTTTCGGGATCTGCCGGGCGGCTGATTATATTCAGATACAGTGTGATAGACGAGAGCGGACAGATTGAAGTGTATCGCTCCACCACGCACTTACCAGCTGACCTACAAAGCTCGGAGATCGATATAATCTCGTTGATCCGTTACCCTGGATCCCCGTGCCGAGGGATGTTATAAGCGTCGCACTCGGAGACGCACAAAGCTCATCATCCACCACGCAGATAATGTGCGTCAGGTGTTGATGGCTTCAGCGAGCACAGCTTCCGCTGCATCATTATTAGTTTCCAAGAACGGAACTCGCATTAGCTTGTAGCTTACGTTCCACTGCCTGAATCTTCTCCGCGCAATCGAGAACCTTCCAATTAGCTCGGCGATAATACAATTTACGGAATAATGCCAATTTGCTTGAGTACGCTCGAGAAAATTATTTTAAAAACTGGATATTTAGCACTCCGGCGAAGATCGCGAATACTGGCAAAATACAAGCTTGAGGGAATCGATTCGGTTGCTTTCGATTCATTCGTACCATATTGAGGTCAAATATTTTTAATCGTTGATGAACGAACTTCACCTATGAATAAAAACAATGCAATTAAATTA
This sequence comes from Ichneumon xanthorius, assembly GCA_917499995.1. NCBI lineage: Eukaryota > Metazoa > Arthropoda > Insecta > Hymenoptera > Ichneumonidae > Ichneumon > Ichneumon xanthorius. The sequence continues at coordinate 7,398,629 of OU824205.1, read as the reverse complement.
ATACGATGTGAAAGACCGAACGGAACGCCAGAGCGATACCGCGCCCGTATTACCAACAAATCAAACAAGTTTATCTTAATCAAACCAATTAATCAAACCTTTTATCTTAATCAAACCAATTAATAATCAACTTACAATTAAATTAAATTTGTCTCAATCGAACCAATTCCCCAAAAAATAAATGAAAAAAAATCCAACTTTTGTGTGTTTTCCTTCTCACCAACTTCGGCACTTTCTTCGCCAGCGACGTTCATCGCGCACCGCCGGAAAGTAGCCTGTGAAGTTTCATCGATTTCGCAGCGTCCCAGAAACCGCCTGCCTGCAAAGCAAAGATAAAAACGATAAACACATATATATAAAACTTCGATATCTCAAATAAAAATATTGTTTCAACGAAAAGTCCAACATATTCGAAAAAACCCCCGATTGAATAGTGTTCGAGTGAAATGTGTACCGACGATACAGTGAGGGTACGAGGGTGAGAAGTCACCCTCGCTTGTGTCGCTGGTCTTGGACGGCGAGGGGGGTTGCAGGGGGTTTCGGATCGAGTTCTGACGCATGCGTTCCGAGGGTGCGGTGAAGCTCACAGGGGGCTGCTGTGTAGAGAGCGACGAGGGCTTTCGGGGCGCACTGGTTACAGTGTGTGTCGGTGGTCGTAGAAGAGTCGGCTAGCCAGGCTCCAGGAGAAAACTACCCTCCGACGGTGGCGGCGACGAGGGGGGTGAGCGGAGTGCCGTGGCGTGGCGCGGCGCGCGCGCACGTTGTTTCCGTCTGAAACCTCCGGCACAGCTGATTCGACGGCCAGTCTCGTTGCGAACAATATCGCGCTGCTGAATTCCCGGCTCTCGACACGCAATCTTATCGCGGTTTCTTTTACATTTTTTCGTTGTTTTTGTTTCACTCCTTGTTTCGATTATATTTCGGGAGCGGACGAACGCGAGCCGCGATCGACGAAGTCCCGCTGGCAAAAGGCGAGCAGGTCGTGAACGTGCCGGAAGCTGAAAAGGAGACCCGCGGTAGGACACGAGGATGCCCAGGACGAGTCGGCAGTGAGTCTTCGAGAGAACGATCGAAGTGCAAGTGGCTGGATAGCTCGTGCAGCAAATTGCGTGCTCCGTAACGTGCCTCATCCGTGATGCGCCTTCGGTGATTTCATCAAAAGAAAGAAAAACTAACCCGATCAATCGGAAGAATATTTTTGAAAAATATAAAATTCTGCGTAACGGAGGACTACTGTGAATGAATAATACAGCTATTGGTTCCGTGTCGCCGCAGCTGTGGCGAACTGCACGGACAAGACACAAGGGGATCTTCGGCTTTGGCCTCAAAGAGAATAATCGAGCGGAGGGAGGCATCGCGGTGGTTTTGAGCAAATACACAGTCGCTGAGCTAGTCGATGATAAACTGGCGATTGTTCGAACGGCTCCGATTGCCGATGCAAATTACGAGAAAGACCACCGAGAATGCCTCAATTGATCTCTCGATACGCATCGAGTTAAACACAAAAGCTGCGGGTCGGCTTGATTTTATTTTTGTCTGATAAATCGATAAAAATGCAAAGTCCATAGTTACGTTGCTGCGACAAGACATCGCGAATTTACCTCGTCGGAGGGACCGAGGAGTGATTTCTTTTGATTGTCGCGAAAGTAGGAAGGGAGACCAAAAAATAAATGAAAAGTGACTGAAATTTAAAGCAGATGCAACTGCACTGCTATCGCTGACACTATTTACAGTGGCGTCTGCCTCGTACACGCTTCGAAGACTGGGGTGATAGCGTCGCGTGCGACAGCTGTGAGCGGAACGGGACGTCGAGAGGGGTGCGTGTGCACTGCGTCCGACGTCGGACCGTAGCTTCGCGATAAACTGGAACAAGGCTGAAAAAAATCAGGAAAAAAGGCTGGAAAAAATCTGTAAAAAAAAGAAATATCTATCGTGATTTTGTTTACCTAAAAATTAGCGAAATCGTGGAGAAGCGAAAGTAGGCGAGAGGAAAGGTGAATCTCGGTTCGATCGCGCCGACGTGTGATGTGTACACGAGCCTCGTGACTTTACCTCGTTTCTCGGTCACTCGGGAACGATCGTTTAATCAGTCGTTAACGAGCCCAAGGGTGAAGAGACCGTGGAGCTCCGACAGACGCGAGAGAATGCCACGAGCGACTCTCTTTAACTGGAACGCATCGTTCGAAGGCATAGATTACTTTTCAATCAGCCGCTCGGCCCGTCTCGATGCAGCTTAGCTCGTCTGCCTTTCGGCAAAGTTTGCCCAAAAACGATATGTAATTTTTTTTTTTCACTCAATGGAAAAGCTACTGTAATGTTTAATGCATTCGATAGCCAAAGTCCGATCGTTCGATCGGACAATTTCTTTGCGTAACTGAAATATAAAAGAAATTCTTTTTTTGGAAAATGACACGAATTTCATATAGAAGAAAAAGAAGATCGGGTTGTTTCGTGAAAGTGGTTTGAAGAGCAAGCAATTAACGGATAATGCGCGGAAGGTCGTTTGGAGAATTTACCGATAGCGATAGGCATGGAACACTGAAATTGTCGTCGGTCAACGCGAGAAACGTGCTGAGAAGCGATTGACAGCGGGGGTAGTCGGAGATTGCAGAGTGAACGCAAAATGAGACGCGAAAACGGCTAGAAGACGAAGAGTATGTGTGGGGGTACGCGGGGTACGTGTTGACGAAGATGAAGAAGAGGTTTAGAAGTTTCTAATTGGAGAATGAGCGGATTTTTCAACTCCCTGAAGAGCCTCGCGTCAGGAGCCGCGAACGCTGCCGGTGCTGCTGCTAAATATCAGGAGGAGGAAGGTGATACGATCTTCTTTCTTTCATGCAACTTGAGCTTGTTCGAACAATTATTTTTCGTGGTTAAATGAGCACCGACACAAGAAGGGATGATGATTTTTTTATTGTACATTCCGGTGTGACTCGAATTTTGGTAACTGAATGTATTCCTGTATGTACTACTTATCCACTGTTTAACCATTTGAGACTAGTACTTTGCGATACTAGTGCGAAAAAGCGGCATTTCGACGAAGGTTGTAAAGTTGGCGGCACGAGCTGAAGGTGTTGCCTACTTCTCAATCGGTGTCGGGAGACAGCTTTTTCATACAAGTATCGTACGCTACTTTTTGTACCAACTGCACTAAACTCCCACCAAAAAAGATTGACACATTTAACAGACTTTTTTGTCTACAAACGTCCACAATTATTTTGTTGTTAATTTTGGAAAAAAATATTCGTAAAATTAAGAGAAATTTTTGTAAATCGACAAGATTTTTCTGTAAAATTAACATGAAAAGAATTGTGGACATTTGTGGAGAAGAAACGTTGGTAGCTATTTTACTGTGCATATGTAAATACATCAAATTTCTGTAAGAATCATCATATTTAAAAATTGTCGTGATAAACTTTCCGATTAAATACATACCTCGTACGTTATGTTCACATATCCAATTTTTATTTTGTCAAACTATTTTCTCAAAATGTAAATAACAACACTTCAAAATTTTCGTACTACAATTCCCATTTGATTAGCAAACACGGAAGTTACTGTCTTAACTCCCTGTCGGGGAATTACCGACAAAAAATTCGCCCGTCTTTGCATTTTCTCATATGTCTATCAAAACCGGAAGTTAATTTTCATTCTTCCACGCTCCGCACGAATTCCATGTAATTACTTTGCAAACACAATCACATTAATTATTCATCAGACGCCTCGTGTCTGACATTTTTGCAATCGCCGGTCGATCAAACAGCGTGAAAAACAAAGCCTAGCTTGTTCCAAAAAGCGATGTACTTTTTTTATCGATCACGTTTGAGCGTGGTTTGATTTAACTACAAAGGTTAACGAGGCAACGGGTTTACGAGTTTTTTTCATCGTTGCATAAGCTATAAACACGGCGGATGGAGGGCCTCGAGGGTACGGGGAATCCCATCAGTGCCATTCGTCGAGTTTGATGCCAGAGATCGGTCGATGTCGTTTTGATTACCAATTATTATAGCGCCTTACAGCGAGACCTTTAACGGAATCGCAATCTTCCTTCCTACGACATCGAGAAACTAGTTTTATGTGCATATATATATATAAACATATTATATATATATATATAAGCCGTGTATACTCCTAAGTATATATCGAACTTATATTCTCGACGAGAACCGGACAATCTTCCGCCAAGAAAATTGCGCTTTGCGAAACTCCCGGTGACCCACGGTAATCGAGTGGCCAATACCAGAACAACGATAAAACCTGCCTGATCGTTTGTCATTCAATATATCATCTTGTTTTACTGATAGAAAAAATAGAATGTATTACTTCCATAGAGCCAGCGAGGGCAACTGTCGATACAGCAGAGCTCTCGTTTTCTCTTTGAACATCCTTAACCCCCTGGGAGCACGGTCTGGCCTATCTTCAATATTTATTTGCTTCTTCAAAGCGAAAAATAACAACACATTGTTTTAAAAAGCTGACAAAAGAATAAATATTTAAAAAAGAGGAAACAATTCTCGAACAGAGGTATCGACCCTCCAAGGATAACGTACAAATCCAGCAAAGAAATTTTCTTGGTATCTCTTCCCGAAGGTCGTGCAAAGAAAAGCCACGCAAGGCAAATTGCTTCGATAAAGCTTCACAATAAATAAATCTCTCGAAAGAATCATATTTAAAAAAAAAGATTATCAACGAAATAATTTTCGCAGCGACAAATCGTCGCAGGGTTTAAAGAAGCTCTTCTCTCAACGCCAAGTGACCTATTTGTTTATTACAAATGTATTTTTCTTTTGCGCCGAATAAAATTTACAATACATGCAACGAAAAATATTATTTCCACGATAAAATCGATATTTTTACGAGTGGAATAGAATATCATAATAAATGAATCTCTCGAAACAATCGTATTAAAAAATAAAAAATAAATGATCAATGAAATGATCTTCGCAGCAACAAATCGTCGCAAGCTTTAAAGTGGCGCTTCTCCCAACGCTGCATTACCCATTTGTTTATTACAAAATGTATTTTTCGTTATGCCACCTAAAATTTACAACACGCGCAACGAAAAATAATATTTCCACGACAAAATCGATATTTCGAGGATCCTCCGAGGCACACAATCATCGCAAACGAGTCGAATAGAATATCATAATAAATAAGTCTCTCGAAACAATCATATTAAAAAATAAAAAATAAATTATCAACTAAATGATCTTCGCAGCAACAAATCGTCGCAAGCTTTAAAGTGGCGCTTCTCCCAACGCTGCATTACCAATTTGTTTATTACAAAATGTATTTTTCGTTATGCCACATAAAATTTACAACACGCGCAACGAAAAATAATATTTCCACGATAAAATCGATATTTCGAGGATCCTCCGAGGCACTCAACCATCGCAAACGAGTAGAATAGAGATGGAACCCACGCACTACTTCCAGTGAATCGCATTAACATGATCCGTTTTACGTTTAACACTCTCGTAGTCGTGGGTAGGCCGTGTTGGTGGGATTTATACGATCGGGAAAAGTACCCTTATCAGCATTACGGCAATATTGTCCGACGACGGCGAGCACACCGGCTTCACGTGCCGCAAACCTGCGGATAGCGTGTTGTGCGTTTAATCGAGAAAATGTTCGGTAAAGTTTGTTCGACTTCGACTACTCAGGTGCAGTCGCTCGCCGAGAGCTCTAAATGCTTATTCGCCAGTGGTTTATCGACACTTCGGCCTATTGTCGAGTTTCCCCGTTACAGCGACGTAAAATATACAGCCAACGCTTCACCGAGTTGAATTCACAGAGACAGTTAATTTGCTGGATGCTTCGTCCAATGGAAAATTAATGAGCGTTCGAGTCGTCGTATAATTGTCCGTAGGACGTTACCAGCCTCACCCGACCCAGATAACTGTCCTGTATACATCCGAGTGATATTCTCCCTTGTCATTCGCGCCCTTATCGCCGAACGGATAGGTTCCCTTTTCCATCGCTTATTTATGCCGTCTGGAACGTTCGGCATAGCGTTATTATTAAATTTCACCTCTGCGCCGAGCAAATAATTTCATTACTATGTGAAGGGATCTCCGACTCCGCAGACTGTGAAACGTGAAGTGAGGGCTGGAAAAAAAGGACAGGCGGCGGCGATATAATAATTTAAAGCCCGATGTTCCACTCGGCGCCGGCTTCATCCCCCGAGCCCGTGCAGAGGACATCCGAGCCGGAGAATACAAATTCTTTGATAAAGCTTCGGTTACCAAATTCAATTTTTTATTCCGCGTGTTGGTATTTTTTTTATTTATTCTATTTTTTTTATCGGCCGTTGTATAAAATTCCGACCGGCAAAAAAATTGGCGATCTATTCAATCTTTCGGAAGTGGCTCGCCTGAGATCCGAGCGTGTCCGGTTGGGGATGAAAAAGGGGTGGCTGTCCATGAATACCGCACGTGGTTTCGTGTACCTACACTGGCCTCGATTATGTTGGCAGGTGTCCGCGTCAAAGCGCGAGCGAAGAGAATGGAGTCTGGCTCATAGACAACCCTCGTGTCAGACTTGCACCCCCCATTGTCCCGAACGCCAAAGGCACTTGTCGCGTGTCGCGCGTACCTAAATGAACCGTGCGGTGTCTTGCAAATTGCTCCCCGCTGACCCTATCGGGAAACCACTTTTATTTCTTTTACGAGTTTGCTGCGTCAATTCGCCTTCGCAGCAGTTGAGCACCCGAAACGGAAAGAAATTGCGAGAGCGACGAACGAGTGAAACGGGAATTAGGTGAAAACACATAGTATATTATGTCACAAGGGAGGAAAGTGCGTCTTTTTACCGAGGGTGAAGTTTGATTCACACGAGGTAAAAATGCACTTCTTCCCGAGTGGCATACGCTACTTTTTTTCCGGATTATGCTAAAAAGTGGCCATATTTCTATATCTGCAACGGGGATGGAAAATGGCCGATTCTTGACCAGCGGGAGGAAAAGTGAATTTTTTTTATTAAATTACTTTTCCTCCCACTCGTCAAGAATCGGCCATTTTCCATCCCCGTTGCAGGCATGCAATTGGGCCTTTTTAGCTTATTCGGGAGAAATAGTACAATACTCCACGAGGGCGGAAAAGTGTTTCGCACGAGGGATGTACGAAATTTTTCATCACAAGGTGCGAAAACGGCGGTTTTACGCACGCGAAGCGGGCGGAAAAGTGGCCATTTCCGCACCGAGTGATGAAAAATATGTTTTCTACCTAATTCCTCTTGTTTCTACCTAGTTGTTGATCAACCCTTTCGTTTTAGCGGTGTAATAAAATATATTCCATAAAAATACATATATCGCATTGCCGGGGGAAATGTTAATAATGAACTCGAGAAAAATCGCGATAGATTAGTGGGCGAAATTCGAATCCAAGGACTATTTGCAGCCTCGAAGCACATCCCGTTATAAAATCAACCCGACACGGGCGTAAGGCCTGACACCGGAAGCTTCAATCGGCGCGGAACATACGTGGGCGGCCCGTCGAAGGCCCTCTCGTTCGCCCGTCCTCGGCATCGTCGATCCATCAACGAGCTACACTGGAAAATTATTGAGATTATGCGTCGCCGATGTGAAGTCTAAAAAAACCGTTGATCACGTTCCCCGAACGTAATCATCGATCGTTTCGTCTCGCATCTCGTTGCGGCGGAATATCGCGATTAATTAACTCTCGCCTTCGCAGTTATGTTCAAACAAAATATGGAAACGTTAAAAATGCAGGGTTGCTCCTTCATTTAAGGAGATAGCCCGCTCAAAGACGATTATTTTTGTAAACGCATTTATTTCATGCTGAATGGAACGATTTATTGCCATATTTTTATTCTATCAACATTTTTAACGATTTCGTTTGTTCAATTTTTTTTTGCGGACGAATTAACAGGCGAGGACACGAGAATGCGATTCAGCCTGACACCACAGCCTGGTGAGAGTGGCTTTACGCAATGGCTCGACGCTATGAAAATGGTCGCGAGATTGCAGGGTGGAATACCACAGGAGTTTCGGAAAAGAGTGAGTAAAAAAAAGTTTAACAAAATAGCTTAATTATACAAATTACTAGAATTTTGTATTTAGCAGAGATGCAATTATAGCATTTCACGAAGTTCACCAACGTTCACCTCTCCCAGCGCATAAAATATCGTCACTATATTGATAACTAACACCACGCGGATTCGAGCGTCTTAATGAAATTTCGAAATAAAAATCGTAACCGGTAAAGTCGATGGACACGCAGAAGGAAAGAAAGTTGGAAAACGTTTTCACTCGTTTCCGTGTAAACAGCGTATCGGTGGTCCGAATTTTCAAACGCGCATTCGGTCAGAATTCAAGCACGAATTCGAAAGACTAATATTTGCACCCGCGATGAAGAAAAACATTTCAATCCCCAATTATATAAGTGCTGCGCGAAAAATGGAAGTTCGAGGTCTCGTGAAACCCGTACTTTTATTTCCGACAAAATAAAAAAAATAAAAAAGAATTAAAAAATAAAAAAGAATTAAAAAATAAAAAAGAATTAAAAAATAAAAAAGAATTAAAAAATAACAAACGAAACAAACGAATCGCCTCCGGGAAAGTCAACCGCAGACACCGACCGAGAGCTCTCGCGAGGCTTCGCTTAGATAATTCGAGGCTCTCTCGTTCGTCCTAACTGTTGCAATATAGAGTTTCCGAACAAGCTCGCGAAACTTCACACACGTTCATACCTTCATGAGCCATGAATACAGTGCCTTTATAGTTATCCGACGAAAAACGTTTATGGTCGACAGTTGTGGCTGACACTGGCAGAACGCCATCTCGAGCAGCGTGGGGTGGATTGGAAACAGGCGGAGAAGCTGTGTTTCAACGAATGGAGCAACCCCGACGACGAGGAGCTCGGTATACAGATAGTGAAGGTAAGGGAAACCAATACATGCACGATACGTTGCGGATGAAAGGCTCCTCGACGAGCTCTTCTCTTCAAGCTCGAGAATAAGGGTCGCTCCCCTTTCGGAGCTCCTTAGCAACCGGCACTCGGGCGCATTCTCACTCTTCTAAATATCTCATGCCGTTCAGCGATACCCGACAGCACGGTGAGCCATTCGATGCCGACACTCTTTTCATTTGCAATTTAAATCGTTGATTTGCCATTTCGAAGAGAGAGGATGAGGAAGAGGCGGGTCTTGCGGCGAGCTGCGAAGAATCATTTTTTTTCAATCGACTATCGATCATCGGACCTTCGGGCTGCGATCCTCTCTCGCAAAGACAGAGAGCCCGGGAAGCCTTCCAGTAATCCCATTAGAGACTCCAACGTCTGACTGTCGGTCCGACAGACGCTTACGCACGTGGGCATAATTTCGTGAATCTTTTCTTCGGAATCTTCAGACGATTCCTTACAGCGATGCATGAACTGAGAAAAAGAAATGGTGGATCAACGAAGGTGCGGTGATATACGTTCGGAGGTGTTATTTGGTTGGTCAAACGGAAATGTCTGTTTGAATCGATCGAAGCAAATAATTGTTTAACGAAACAATGCTTTACACTGTTAAAAGGAAAAATGTAAATTTAATGAATCGGACCGGAAGTTTTTATGCCACAACTGGTACATTCACTTCAGTCTGCAATTGTGATAAAAAATTAATGGAATTTTATGGTGAAATTGAAGTACATTATTGGAATTGAATTACTATTATAGTAGAATTAAAGTCATTTATTGGAATTAAATGACTTTTATAATAAAAGTAAAGTAAATGATTTAAAGTAACATTTTTCTAAAGTTTTTAATATACTGTTCGTTAATTTTTTATCGGGATTGTAAAAGTCCTTGAAAAAGTCCTGGAATGTCCTCGAATTTCATGTCCTTGATTTTTTTATTTTTCCACAAATTTGATCTTGTTTCAAAATGTATATTACTAGCGACCATTCTAAAACAAAATGTGCATCTTAGTTTTGCTGAGATACATATATACATTCGTGCATAGTGAGTGGTTTTTTTTCTGAACCGATTCCAACGTAACCGGAAGCGGTTATCGAACTAAATGTTATTTCGTACATCGCGAGAGATAAGCATATTTTCATTTTTTATAAATATCGCAACACAACCTGGAAATGTCCTGGAAATGTCCTGGAAATGTCCTGGAAACGTCCTGGAAATGTCCTGGAAACGTCCTGGAAATGTCCTGGAAATGTCCTGGAAAAGTCCTGGAAATGTTTTAGAAATTTTCTGGAAATGCTTTGGAAATGTCCTGGAAATGTTCTGGAAACGTCCTAAAAATTGTTCTTGAATGTCTTTGGATTTCATACGGGGTTTTTACTGGACACCATGCCCGGGCAAAGGCGTCAATTAACGGCTCTCAATTTGGCCGAGGGTTCGCTTGGAAATTTTCATTTCTCACAATTTGTCGTGAACTGCGATTCGCGAATCGCAACTTACACGCTACCGATGCTTTAATCCCTATCGAAGTTCGCAGTAAATTTTCATCGCGTTTACGTAATAGTCGTTGCCGTTAATATCCGTGGAACAGAAACGACGTGCAATCGCATTACGCACGCCCGTGTAAGTCCAGCTGAAGCGTATACACCGGTCGATTACTATGGTTTAATATTCCGGAAGAGAAGTATATACGGTTATGTATATGTATATGATAAAAACACACTCTCTTCCATTAATACGCGGATAGTCGTCTTTATCCTTTTGCGTCTAGCTCTCCTGTAGCGCTTCTCGATAAATACCGAAGAGTCCAGCAATCTGCTCTATAACTTGGCGGACAAAAAAAGAACTAAAAAAAACCGAGATTGCTGGAATGCTTCTGTGTCGCGTTATCCGCCAAAGCATTTCCTAGCTCGCGATAAAAATGTACTTTTACCACGCTAGCGTAAGATACGGACCGGGACTCGACGCCCGTCACGCTAGAATACATTACAGCGGCCGAGCCGTACGCACTATCAAACGGAAAACATTTTACACGCTGCGTACGAGTTAATTTTTCACCCACTTCCGCCATTGTCGCATTATCGCAGCGCCGATTGTCCGCGCAGTGCCGTAGCATTTTTTTACAGTTTACGATAGTTCTTTTTCACAAGAACGTTTCCGAAGCTCGTGTGCATGTAAAAAAAAAAAATTTTACGAATCTCGGAGGCTTCATCGATGTTTGCGCGTCGACTGATGGAGATGATTTTTTTTCAGGATCTTCATCGAACGGGCTGCAGTCTGTTCTGCGGTGCGGCCGGCCGAGACAATCAGGCCGTGCTGCGTCGAGTTCTTCTTGGCTACGCTCGCTGGAACAAATCCGTGGGTTACTGCCAAGGCTTGAACGTACTGGCCGCCCTCGTTCTCCAGGTCACGGACCGGGCGGAGTCGTCCGCAGTCAAGGTCATGATTTATCTGATCGAGGGCGTACTTCCGGAAGGCTACTTCGCCGACAATCTCCGCGGTCTCTCGATCGATATGGCAGTCTTTCGTGATCTGCTGAGGATGCGATTGCCCAAGCTATCGAGACATCTCGAGGCTCTGCAGAGCGACGCCAAGGACAAGGCTACGGGTATGCGTGTTTCAGGTCATTGACCCTTTCGCTCCTCACTTCGCGGACCCAAAACAATCCGTCAATGAAACTCACTCAAAATTTCGTTTCCAAAACAATTCGTTGAGTTCAGTGCTGGGCAAATAAATCGACGCTAAGTAGTCGAAGTACTTATTGGAATATCCAGTACTGAGATAGTACCCGGTACTTAGAAGGTCAGCACTTAAATCATACCAGCGCTCGATGCATCGGTACTCAAGTCTTACCCAGTACTTCAAGTACATACAGTGTAAATAAAAATGCGCATGGAATTTTATGTACTAAACTGAAGGTTTTTATGCAAAAACTGGTATATCAAATTTAATGTACAATTGTGAAAACATTTTTTTGAAATTTTTAAAAATGAAAAATTCATGTTCAATGTCTTACAAACATTGAAAAAACTTTATTTTTAATAATTTACTTTAATTTCAATGAAAAAGTACATTAATTTTTCATCATAATTGTACATTGCATTCAATGTACCAGTTCTGCATAAAAACTTCCAGTTCGGTGCATTAAATGTACAATTTTTTTTTACAGTGCAGTAAAAATAATTTCGTAAAATCGGAATACGAAGTTTCCGTAAAAATAATGTTGTTAAATAAGTGACAAACTCGTTTATTCAGTTCTGAATATGCAAACCTATGTTTTAATTTCCCGTGTCATTAACAATTTTAGTTTGTACTTTTGTTTGTAAAACTACACAGAGAAAAAAAATCAATCGAGTGAACTAAACGAGCGCTTGCGGGTGGCGAAACAAATGTTTGGTTGATCGAAAGAAATTGTTGATGAAACTAATGGGCCGTCGAATCGAATGTTTCCTCACTTACTACGACAATAATTTCGTTCGATTAACCAAAAATTTGTTTCGCCACCTGTAAGCCCCCATTTCGTTGACTTAATCGATTTTTTTCTCAGTGTAGACCGGTCGGTGCTGTTGGAAAATTAACTAATAAAAAATTGTATACGTTTGTGTACAATAAGTTGTAAAAAGTAAAAATCTTTTTTACTGTGCACTTGGTACTTAAAAGCATAATTCTAGTACTTAGTGCATTTGCCCAGCTCTGGTTGAGTTATTGTGACGAAATAGTTTGCCGTACTGAGGGAAGTGTGTTATGTATTTTCAGGGAGCAGCTACGAGCCACCGCTGACGAACGTTTTTACGATGCAATGGTTCCTCACTCTCTTCTGTCACTGTTTGCCCCAGGAGGCAGTGCTTCGCGTGTGGGACTTGATATTCCTCGAGGGCGACGAGGTGCTGCTGAGAACCGCGCTCGCAATCTGGGAAGGCATATCCGAGTACGTAAATCAAGCACACAAATAAAACAAAAAAGTTTCGAACCAACAACAACAGCTATTCATGCACTCGCGGTGAAATTTATGCACGTGGATTTATCTTGCAGTCGAATAATGACCGTGACCTCGGCCGACGAGTTCTACAGTATTATGGGCGTTCTGACCAGAGAGATGCTCGAATTTACGGATGTTAATAATCTCATTAAGGTCAGCCGATTGAGCAGCTATAGTGTTGACGACGAATAATCTGCACTTGCATTTTCATTCGCATGTGGACAATTTTTTTTTTTTTATTTGGTGTACTTATCTTTGCACAGACGATCGTGAATATGGGTCCGCTTTACGGGGTAACCGATCTTCGGGAAAAACATCGTTACAATATAACGCCATGGGCACGGAGATTGAGCGAAGAGGAGGAGACCGACACAGAAGACGACGAAAGATTGGCAGTGGCAGCTGCCATGTTTGGGGTTTCTCAACGTTTCAAGAAAGGTCGGAAGTTCCACTTTTTTTTCTCGATATCTTCGATAAAACTTCGCACAACCGATCCACACAGCTGATTATTAATTGTAATTCGTCTGGATTGATTATTGTTTCGTCTGTCAATGTAGATCGATCGAACACGTCATCGAGTGCATTGCAAACGATCGGCCCGGCAAGCGAGAGAGAGAGGATCGCACTCGACATCAGTACCTTGAAGCAACAGTACGCGAAATTGCGCGAACGACAACGACAAGCTCATATAATACTTTCCGGTAAAATAAAAGCTTGATTATGAAAATTAATTCATTCCCAAAGTGTCCACCCGAAAATACAGTTGGTTCATACTTCGTTCAGGTTTTACCGAAGTTCGATATCTATTTGTATTATGCGACTGGTAACTTTTTGTGCACAATTATGGAAGATACGTACCTTAGTTTTTATCGATGAAATATGTCTTAATTTCTGATTTTTTTTTTGTCATGAGAAAAAAAGAGAACATCGATATTCCTATGCACGTACTAACAGTTCGATGATTGTGTCTAGCTGCATGCGCGAGACAATCCATGGTGCCCTCCACGTCCCAAGCGATGAATCATCTTCTGGTTGGGAAGAGTGCTTTGGTCAGTGCCAAAACTCGTCAGCTCGGTCCGCCACCCGGTGCAATACCACCGAAACCGCGAACCCCTGTGCTCCACAGTCCCCGAATTCAAGGGAGAAGGGACAAGCAGGGAGTGACTCTTCACTGGAAGGACACGAAGAAGTCGAAGGAAATGAAAGAGGAGCTGTCTGGTAAGGATCAATTATTGCATCGTTGCACATACCACACGCACTTTTTTGGGCTATGGGCACATGATAGCAAATTATCAATTTTTATGATTTTGGCCTGTTTTGATCTCTTAAATCTTTAACCGTCAGTGAAAAGCTATCGTTACGCTAAATGATAATTTTTAGATAGCTATTAAAAAAATAGTAATTTACGACACTAGTGCGATAGATTTTTTCGCCGCGTGTGATTTTGCAGCACGAGCCGAAGGTGAGCAATCTCGCGAGTTAAGAAAACTTTTTTCGCACGAGTATTGTAAAACTTGTTATTTCACAAGGTGCGAAAATGGGGATTTTACGCACTCGGTGCACAAAACTGCCATTTTCGCACCGAGTCAAATAAAGAAGACGTTTCTATCGGTTCATTTGGCTTGCATCGCTCTAGAAGTGCTCTTTCAAGAATTAAATTTCGTTACCTTCAGATACTTAATAATTACCGGCGGCGAATTTGCCTTCCTTCCTCTTCCGGGTGAACGTCGAAGGGTAAAAAAACTGTTAAAAATACTAGCGTATGGTAATTCCAGTCCCGGATGTTATTACCGACACTTCCCCACTATCCTTCCCTTACCGCGAGTCGGTAGAAGACCCACCGCGAATGTATGCTCCAAATATCTACGCCGATCGGTAAAAACGAAACCTGCAGCTCCCTGCACACTCGATCACCGATGCAGTACCCTCTCCAAGTTACCCCACAGTCTTCGAGCATTCGACCACCTGTTCGATACCAACAGGTACGCGTTATCGCGCAGATGTTCCACGCAGGGTCAACATCCGTTTCCGTCCATCTCGACCCAGATAGAGGGATGCACAGCACCACCTGTTCCGCCCTCCCAGTCTCGTGAAAAAAAATCATTCCTCAACACCGTCTCCCCTTGTTTCTCCTCTCCCTCTGCTCCTCAAACTCTTCCAAGTCGTCCAAAGTTGGAATTTATCTTTACATAGTCTTAACTCTTTTTTCTACTCTCATCGTCGTTTTCCGTGGGTCGTACGGAAGGCAAGCCATTTGAATACCTCCGCTAACCCCTCGCACCCAGTCCGAGAAAATTATCGATTCGTTTTTTGTTTTATTTTTCCAGCCGGCGATGAGACCGAAACCATAACGGTGAGCAGAACTGAGGGAATGTCGGTCACGTTGACATCACCGAAACACGCCAGTGCGACCGACAGCGACAGTGACAGCACTTCGACTGAGCTCTGCGACGAGCCCGACCGCATGAGCGATGTCGACAGCGAGGAACCCACCTCGACGTCCGACTGCTACGTCATGGCGACCGACGACGAGAAGAGCCCGCGACCGGGAGCCTCGCCGACCGCCGGCGACGCGCCGGTTTGCCAAAAATCGGAGCAACCAGCCGCAACGAAACGAGACTCCGCGTGTCTTCAGGTTCAAGGTTCAGCGTCGGATTCCAGAACTACGAGCGACCTTCGTCGTCGTGAGTTGTTGAACGTCGAGGGAACGTCCTCGTCGATCGCGAAGATAACCGATCAGATAAGAAGACTATCGGCCAGTGACGAAATCGATCCGGCGTCGACGATTCGTGCCGACGAGAAGAAAGAACCGAGGAGCGACGAGGAGGAGGGTGAGAAAGTACCACCGAGAAACGATGGCTTCACCGAAGATCACGAATCAACTGTTGAGCGTTCCGTCAAGATCTCCCCGGTTCGGGACAAACCGGCGGACCCAGCGGAAACGCATGTTAAAGTTTCCGATCGGGGTTTCGAGAAGTTAGATAGTTACGATTTTTTAAGTAGCAATGTCGATACCGCAGTCGCGGACGTTTATAAGAACGTCGGAGCTTTTGGGGAAAGAGTCTCGGTCGTCGGGTCAAACGACGATTACCTCAGTGGCGATTCGACGAGGGACTCGTCGGCGATCGGGGAAACTCCGAGGGGCAGCGAAAGTGGAACGATCTTAAGATACGAGGGTATCGGTTCGACGGGTTGTGAAAATTACGATGAGAAAGGGCTAAAATCAAAGGACTGGGCGGTGTCGAATTGCTCGAAGTATCGCGACGACGGTGCGACGGTCACCTCGGTCAGGGATCGGTCGGAGACGAGCAGCGGCGAACGGGCGTTTTATCCGAGATCCTACGTTATCGGACACTTGCCGATAGCACCGGCGACCGTCAACGAGAAACTCAGCAAAGCCGCCGCTGAACTTTCGCCGTTGAGGGACAACGTTGGAATGCCGGGAACGGGTATTGGCGATTTCGACGTTGATCTCAGGAAAAATACGAGCTTCGACTCCGTCTTCGGTGACGCGAAGCTTGGCAAAGCTGGCGAGCGGATTTTCGGCAGAGAGGTCGCGAGCTTCGACACTGGCGTTGAGACGAAAATTAACACAACTTCCAGCAGAGACAGCTACGCCAGTATCGACAGCGACGCAGGGGCAAAAATTAACAGTTTCGAGTCATTTCTGACGAGAGAAAGAGTCAGTACAGTTCACGAACTCTCGCCGATTAACGACGACGCCAGGATTTCCAGCAAAGACATCGGTGGCTTCGAGAGCCAAGTTAAAAAAAAAATTAACTCAAGTTTCGACTCCGTTTCGGCGATTGAGAGGGTAACCAAACCAGCTGAACTGTCGCCGATGAACGATGTAGGGACGTTTGGTAAAGACAGCGGGAATTTCGACAGCAGCATGAGGCGAAATACGGACACGAATTTTGGGACTTTCGGTGAGGTAGGTCTGGAAATAAACACCACAGAATCTTTGTCAATGTTCACCGGGATGGATTTATCGGGCAAAGAAACTGCAAACTTTCGCTATGATGTGCACAAAAGTTTAGAAACCAGCGCAACATCCAGCACTGCAACGAGTAGAGAGATCGATGTTGCCGATCGCTCGCCGTTGAAGAACAGCGACAGAATCTTGAGCAAGGACATCGCGAGTTTCGACGCAGATATCAGAAAGATCGACGCCGCCTTTGACTCCATTAAAAACGTTTCTCCGGATACTAAAACAACGGATAATTTGTCGTTGTTCACTGGCACGGAATCGTCGAACAACAAGTCCGGAATCGCCGGCTACGAAGTGCACAAGGGCGTCGACTCAAGCGTAACTTTCGGCATCCTGAAGAGCACAGAGTCGAGACTCACCGACTCGCCATTGTCCGAGAGCCTGAAGAAAGCGAACAACGATCCCGAAAACCAGAATTACAGCATTGAGAATAAAGTACCCAAGAGTTCAGAGTCCGAGACTAAGATTGTTGCCGATTTCTCAGAGTCCGAGGCTAAGATTGTTGCCGATTTCTCAGAGCCGGGAAATCTCATCGACAAAGTGCCAAACATCGACTACTCGATCGCATCAAGAATCAATGAAAATTCTACTCGGCGATCACCGCCGTCTTCGATCGAGAGGAAAGTCAATATCGACGAACGGAGAACCGATGCGAATTTAAGTCTGATCGGTATCGGCTCCGCAGGTCTGAGCTCCGACTACGTTTACCACGATTCCCTGTCGGCGAAGGCTCACGACGATCAGAAGAGAAGTCCGAGAACACCGGAGAGCACGAATTCCTTCAGTTCCGGAGAGACGATGGGACCCGACTCGAAAGCCTCGAGTCTGACGACCAGCCCAAGAACGCCGAATCGCTCGGATTCGAGAAACTTCGCGAACGACAAATCGGCCCTCTCGTCGCTGAGTTCGGACTCGAAGACACTTACGCTTCGCTCGATGGATTCGGAAGTGGCAGGAAACCGAACGAAACTGGACCGGAAGTCGTACGTCGGGAGGCCCTCGCTGGACAAGTCGAGTCCCTCGACACCGATGAGCTCGGACTCGCTGAAGAACAAGTCCGAGGTGAGTCCGAAATTCGTGATAAGCAGCTCCAGCGAGTCGTGCAGTCCTGGCAAGGCCAAGTCTTCCGAGAGATCCTTCAGTTCGGAGCTTCAGTCTCCGATAAGTGCCAACTCCATTAAGTACCGAACGAGCTACGCGGACGGCCAGGACAATCTGTCCGAATCGCCGATGGACATTTGTTCGGCGACGTCGCCGTTCTACCCGATCGTTTATCCCAATCAAAAGACCCCGTCGCCGTACGGCGCGACCGGCAAGCAAGAGAACAACACCGAGAGCTCGGAAACCTCGCCGGAACAGAAGTCAACGTCCTCGAAGGAGGAGGCTCCTTCGTGCAAGCGCGCCAACAAAGAATCCGCGAAAACTCTAAAGAGGAGCGACGCGCCGAAAAGTTTGAAGGACCGCAAGGACGAGTACGACTCGGCGCGGCCCTTCGAGAAAGAATTGGCGGAAACTTTGTCGAGTCTGCCGAGCGAGATAATCGCTAGAACGAAGAACGAAAGAATCACGGCTCTTAACAAGGAAAATATTGAGCTCGGTAGTTACGGAAGGAAGAACACCGTCGAGACCTTGCTGGAGGAGGAGATCACGGAGCGTTACATGGAGACTGACACAGTCTCACCGTTGCCCGGAGACAAATACGAGAGTCGCTCAGGTTTCGAGAAAGCTGGAACGTTCAAGGGATTCGGAGCTAACGAACGGGACCAGAAGCACCTGCTGGGCCCGAGAGATTCGCTGAAGCCGTTCGAGAGAAGTTGCAGCAGTCTCGACAAGAGATTCGGCGAGATGAAGTCGTCGCCGTCTTCGGAAGAGTTCGGCGCTAACGCGCACAAGAAGAGATCGAGCGATATCCTCGAGGACCTCAGGCATCTGGAGGCGAAGACATCGAAGGACGGCAAAGCCGACACGAGCATGCTGACGAGAAAGACCGGCTACGATTGGGAGGACCTCAAGAACCTCGAGGCTCGTCGTCAGGACAACTTCAGCGACTCGGCGAGTGGTTTTTCGCGCGGTCGGTTGGACGTTCCGAGCATAAACGTATTCGGCGAGTCGAGGAAATCTTACGTGGTCGAGCCGAAGATCAATCTCGAGGAGTGCAGCATACTGAAGAGCTACGCGAGGAAGAAGAGCAACGGCGACCCCGACGACGATCGGGAGTCGAAGCTGGGCGTTTGGACGAAGGTGAAGCCACGAGCCGGTCGCGACAACGGACGTCGCAGCAGCGATCGCGCTCTCAAGATAATACAGGAGAACTCCGCGATACTCCATAAAATTCTCACGTGCCAAGCGAAAAAGCGCCTACCCGATCTCGAGGAGATATCCAAAGAGATAACGATAAGTCCGATAAACGAAGAGATATCGAAGATATTCAGTCCGATATTGGAGAAAATGGGCCTGAACGAGCACGAGATAAACGAAGAGCTCGCGAGGATAAATTTCAAGGATTTCGATCAGATGACGGTGACGAGCGGATCGGAATTCGATGCGAAGATGAACGACGAATTATGCAAACTCTCCTTGATCGACGACAGCGAGATCGTCGATCATCTGGCGATCGACGACGTGGCCTCGCGAGACTATCTGGACACGCGGGAGGCCCTGATAGACCGTCAGATCAACGAGGAGCTCTCGAAGCTCCTGGCGAATTACGAGGAAGGCTCGTCGATTTGCGCGACCAATCGCGACGAGGCATCGTCCCGCCAGAATCCCAGCGAACTCGAGGGTCTCGAGATATCGAGTATGTCGAACAATGTCTTTTCTTATCACTCGTCGAACGACTCGATCGAGACGAAGAGCGAGCTCGGCTCCATACAGGATCCGGTCATGCAGCCGGAACACTTTTCTCAGTACACCGAGAACGTAATGAGCAACTTCGCCCAACCAGCGAAGTACAGCCTTCGCGGTATGTCGCCGAGGAGCGACATCGACATCTATCGGGAACTCGAGAAACTCGACAAAATATCCTCCGGCGAAATTTTTCCATCGGCTTCGTCGAGCTCCAAGCAAAAAATCATTTCGCCGATCTCCTACGCGAGCGAATTGCCGGCTTACCCGGAAGTGCGACCGACTTCGCTCGAGTACACCGCGAAGCCCGAAAAATCATTCGATCCATCGCCGATGAAGAGTCCCTACGACACGTACAAGCCGTACGACTTTAAGTCGAGAATCTCACCGCGCAAGACACCGAGCAATCCCTACTCGGCGCGCTCCTACGAGAAACCGGAAATCGACGGGAGCTTCGAGTTTCACGAAAATCCAACCACACCGTCGAGGCTCTACGATCTGGGGACTTCGAGGCCGATTCTGTCGAAGGAGACTCTCGAATTCCGCGTCAGATACGACGACGACTCGACGAAACAGATACGCGACGACGATCTCTCGCTGGAGCCTTATCAAACCAATCTGGTCGATCTGGAGCGTGGAGCCTCCTACTACACCGACGAGACGCCGATATCGCTGAAGCGTCTCACCACCGAGACGGAGAGAACTCTCAATCCGTCGGTCGTCACACCTCTCGATTACACTTACAATCCCGCTGATTTTTATTCACACAAATACGATCCTCTGCCGACGAAGAATTATCCGTACACGAGCCCGACGACCGGCTACGAGAAACAATCCTACGATCTCGATCACGATACCGAGGCTGGCTCTTACTTGTCGATGAGACGGAAGAATTCTCACTCGATGTCGCCGAACTATCACTACACGGATCGCGAATTCGGGGCCTCGATTACTCAGTACGGCTCGGATCTCTCGCCGAGTCTGGAAGATCCGTCGAAGAGGCCCGTCTCACATCCGGAATTCGCGGAGAAAATTTCCGTCGCCAAGTACACGGAGGTGCCGTCGAGGGATTCGATAAGCTTTCGGAAAGCCTCGCTGAGTCTCGGGCCTCTTGACGGTACGGCCGCCAGGAATTCTTCGGGCGTCGAGGCGACACCCAGCCCAAGATCGCTCTTCAGTCCATTTCCGGTGAGAAACTCGACGAGAAAGCGCAAAGAACTGGGACTGAAACTGGGACTCTACTCACCCTCGAGTCCTGGCTCGACTTCGCTCAAGAGAACGTAGTGTCTCTATCTTGTCGTTGCTCCTCTGTGAGACCCGGATCGAAGCTGTACCTTGTATTGTTCGTGTGCATCTTTTACTTGTTCCTACTGCGAGCACAATATCCGCGCTCATCAGAGTCCGAGCGAGGCGGCTGACGACAGTCCGCGAGTAACTTAAAGTGTAAGATAAGTCATTTTTACTTTCGAGACGACGAGAAGACGGGCCTAAAGATAGTTTGATGATTTTTTTTTTTTTAAGAGCTGTGAGAGATCACACGAATCATTTGGTGGGCGAAAAATTAATCCATCGCCTAACTGGGCGATCGAAACATCTCGCTTGAAAGTTCGTAGTTTTTAGGTCTTAAGTACCGATAAAAGATGCTTTGTAGAGACGCGAGACGAGGAGTGGAGAAAAAATTTAAAGATTATTGGCTGAAGCGATGTTACGACCTGCGAGAAGTTGGGATTGTCAATGGGTCGAGGCTGTTCTTTTTTTTCTTCAAATTAGCTGTTAAAACGCTGTTCCTCAAAGCTCGACGCCATTGCAGATCGTTTTTGAAAATTAAGTCGTACGCGCGTGAATCAGATTGAGCCAACTGAATTTATCGCGAAGAGCCATTCGGAAGATTCGCGGATGAAGATATTGGAAAAAATAATAAGATTCGATCGACGCCTCACGAAGATTGGGAGAGTTGTTTAAATATAGAAAAAAAAGAAAGTATTCGTAAGGGGTGTTGAAAGAGAGAAAAGTGTTATTATTGAAATGGTCATGTGTGCTTTTCTGAAAGTGTATCTGATACCCCACGTTGATGGAGTCATTTATATATATTGGTTCGATATACGTTATTTTCAAACATGCTCATTTTTATCGAAAATAATTCGATCGCATTCGCCACCTAAAATTTTGAATATTACCTCTTGGAACTAAACAATTGCAAAAAGAAGAATCAAAATTTTTGATAAACATTAATTATTCTTATTGAATACATTTTTTTGTACCGACGAGAACCACACGTGGCGGTATGAAAGTCTGCCGAACGGATATAAGTAATGTGATTAAATCCAGTGTCTTGGAAGGTGTAAAGATAATAGAAAATTAATTTTAAAAATATAAAAAGTAAAAGTGCGTATGTTGCGAGATAAACGAGTGTGAAAAGATTGCGTTCGACCTCGCTGGTTGCTTTTCGGTGGTCGCCTGTAAATATAGTTTACGAGCACTATGAGTTTACCGCCGATGTAAGACTGTACTATATATTCGAGGCGCGAAGCATATTAGTATCTTAAGAGATTATAAGATGCTAAATACGATGAATAAATATATTGACACCGATAACAACTCGTTCAATTTAATACAAAAAAAAAATAATAAAAAAAAATCTGTATAACACCTTCTAGAATTGCGTCAGAGCACGAAGTTAACGTATAAAGTTATTTATTTTCTGCGTCTGACCGTTACGTCGCGTATCTACTGGCGCACGCAACGCCCTCATTAAATTTAATCGTCATTACGTAGTACACGTTGCAAATTCAACAAAACTCAGCAAATAGCTTTCAGCAGTATCTTCATATTGTTTCGATAAACATTTGAAAAATGAATAAATTCGAGAAACAGGAAATGAAAAAAAAAAAATTAGCGTTGTATGAATATGCAATGCACGAAGAAAAATTTGATAAATTAATTCGACCGAAGACTCTCGCGCATTTCGGAATTTCCCATTCATTTCCAACCTCTATCTCACCCCTTCTATCTCACCGCGCTGAATCTATCCGTAATTTGAATTCCGAATCTAGGCTAACGTGCGGCTACGTTCAGCCGAGTGGAGATAGTAAAAACTTGGATAACCGTGTCTCTCGCGTGTCGCGCACAAGTTACAACGCGAGATTAAGCTGCAACGACGACGGGAAGAAATTTAATCAAGTTACCCTTCTCTCGCCATGACGCTCTCACTCGGTCTATATGTATGTATATATTTCTCTCGTTTCCCCGGGACATTCTGATATCGCGCTTATACGACCCCACTATCCTCCACCTCTATAAATGCGACAGTGAAGTTATTGAATTATTCGCTTATTACTCTTCGCCTCGCGGAGTTCCTCGCCCTCTCTTGGGGTTGGAATATTTTTCAAAAAAAAGTGCATATTCTCGTGGAACGAAAATTCCCGGACGAAAAATAAGAGAACACGAAGATACGGGAGGGAGTTGGTAAAAGGCCCTCGAGATAGAGTGGGAATTTTGTCGATAAGATTCCCGTGTACGCCGGCACAGCCCTCACCGGCGAACTATTTCGTTATATATTTAATATAATATCGTAGAGGTGGTCGGGCGGTCGTGAAAACTTTTTGAGCACACCAACGGGATGATACCGAAGACCGAGAAAGCGAGAGCCCGTCGGGTTTCTTTAACGCCTGCAAGGCAACGTTGTACTTTGAAAATAAATATTAAAAATAAGAAAAAGTTGGGATAATGTTAAAAACTACGGTTATTGCTGAAGAGAATCGCCGCAAATGGTACTTTTCATCGGGCTGATGCTAAAAGTAGTTTCTTAACTTGGGAACGCTTGACCTCGGTTACCCGTACATTTATATACATATATAGACACACGCAGACCAGATTCTTCTGCACTGATGCACGGGAGCATACGGGATCGTAAAGTTATCTCGGACAATCGAGTTAAGAACCGTTCGCGTCACACCGAGGACAATTTAATTAAAGTTTTACACTTGCGGAGAGGACGGCGCGGCGCGGAATATCGCCCGACCCGAGAATATACATTTCCGAAGAGTTCCGCAGTCGTGAAAATCTCCGACGTGAAATATCAAATTACCGAAATGCCTTTACTTCGTCGAAAAGTTTACGATTTAAATTGACATTTAAAATAAAGGCTTTTCGAGAAGTTATGAAACCCGACCGAACCATTGAGGATTTACCGTCCTAAAGAATTGGCAATTTTTCCGCGAGAAACGCGATGCATCTAGCAATGGGAATTCCTAAACGTTCGACAGAGGAAAGAAAAAACAAACAAAAACAAGAAAATAACGACCGGTCATCCATATGTTTGGACAATTGAGAGTTCCGAGTTGCCGGTCCATTGTCGTCGTTCGGATAATCGTCCATAAAAGGTTTTATCGAATTCGAGACTCGGCTTGTATCCCAACTATCGTTCGGGCCATTATAGAACTCTTTCTTCTCGCTTAAACGCCGATATTGTCGTGGCTTACAAAACCATTCGCGTGCTTTCGATTCGAGCTCGATTGTACACCCTTCTCTCGCGCCCCCGGCCGGAATTTCTCTATCGCAAAAGCACAAGCTCCGTACTCAATTCTCACTTTCAAATATATTATATCGCACAATTCCCAAAGTGTTTTCCACATTGCCGAAAGTCGCTTCGAGCAACTCCATGCTTTTCCCTCCGCTCGCCAGAGATTGAGAGCTTTTGTCTGCAAAATCGCAAGATTTTCAACCGGCAACGACACCCTTTAATGCAACCCATTAACGAAGACAATGGGCATTGTCGGGAGACTGTCGATAAGGCGAGTTTGGAGTAGTTGTACTACAACTACGTAGCTACGGGGAAGAAGCTCACTCGATACGCTCTTTCGGAAACTCCAACGCTCCGAGATGACGTTTACTTATAGTACGGAGTTTACTTTATTTAATTGGCCTCGTTTCCCCCGGCTAAGAGAAACAAACGAGTGGAAGAGCCGAGATTTCGGTCGCCTTGTACCGGCAGGAGGGACGCGAAAGTATACCGAAAGAGCCCAAGACAGACTAACGAATCGGATTAAAAGCTGGAAGGAGTTAATGTTATAATTGCGCGAACAGTTTCGCCGTGTGCCCAAACCCGACCCTCAATCTCTCTTATTTTTATCGCTTTCTCTTTCTCCCTCTGCCTCACTGTCTCTCCTTCGCTTAGACTCCATTATACCGACGAATTAAGATTTCCTTAAATGCCTCGCGAAGACGTTATCAAAGGCAATCTCCGTCCTTGCAGTTTTAATTTGCACTCGAGCTTGCGAATTCGGCGATTCTCTTGTCTTCGATAATGCAAGTACTCGATGAATATTGAACGACGTTACGGGGACAACGGGTGTAAGACGGGTCGAAGCGTCAATTAAACTTTTCAAGGCTCGAGGACAGTTTCCATCGAGTTTCAATTGCAGCACCTCGATGGAGTACTTTTTACTCCGTTCGGCTCTTTTTTTAATGATGCGATAATTGACCAAAAAGTTGACAATTGAAATTTTTGTATCGCTTCCTCATAAAAGTTGAAAATTGAAATTCTCACATCGCTTTCTCATAATGTTTCTTTATCTGCAAAGATTCGTCTATGAGAAAGCATTTTCTGCATTTTTGGCTTCCTCATAGAGAAAGCTTCGAGAATAAAAGAACATTATGAGAAAGCGATATGAAATTTTCGATTTTCAACTTCTATGGGGAAGCGATATGACAATAAAAATTTTCAACTTTTTTCATCGTCAATAGCATGTTGGACTTTTATGCAAAACGGCTGGTTGACACAGGTTTCGCGCGAAATAATACACCAACGTCGCACTTCACTTTGTCGAATCTGTGCTCGTTCGTGCTCATCGATGATAAACGGGTCACTTGGGCGTACTCACCTATTCCACTTTTATTCGAGATAACAATTCGAGTCTTAAATAAAGTTAAATTTAAAAAAAATGAAGTTGCCTTTCCATAATCTGTTGAAGGACGCTGCGTCTCTTCTATCTGAGAGTTACTGAGACTTCGTTGAAATTGCCTGTACGTATCTCGGCAATCGAATATTTCCGATTCGTTTTCCGGAAACGAGCTTGAGTTATCGGACGTTTTTCTCGCGGTGCTATATATAGGACACTGCGAAGCGCTTCGTCACCGACTACACATTGAAATTCCATTCTCGTGGCAAAGCCCTTTCTTGGGTAACTCCGGCAAAAGACGCCGAAGCCGTGGAGGAAAGTAGACATAGAGAGCGCGAGAGCGAAGGGGAGACAGCAAAGAAAAAAAAGGGTGGAAGAACGAGAGATGCGAAGATCCTGGAGTTACATAAAGTGGGTACCCGGAAGGCAAAGTGAGGGGACATGAACGCCAGCAAGTTGGACGGGAAAAGAGGAATGGGATCGTATATAGTAAACCCCTAGGAAAAGAGGAACGGAAGTAAAGAAGGGGTTGGGGTGGGGGAGGGAAGTGAGTAGAGACACGAGAATGAAAGAAAAGAGGAGTAAAAAACCATGGTAAAAAAGTGACTTAGGACGTCGCTAGCGACTAGTTATGGAGATCAAGTGACGGTACCTGCATCCTTAATCAGAAACCATGCACTTTTATCATACGAAGAAGACGCGTCACTTTTATCATAACGGAAAAGTCCGCGACGGTAGTACGTATATATTTCCCTACTGTAATACAGTGTTGGATGGTATACGTAGCCGAAAAAAAAATACGAACGTTATTTTACAATTTACGCCAGTTCTCATGGCGAGAGACGTGACAAGCGGCGCGACGCGACCGCCTCTTCCGGTAGATTCATTTAATCCCCGACCATTCGGACCAATCCTAGATGAAGGCTGTTGGACTCGTGACAAGAACAACAAAAAAGCCTCATGGTTGCGAAAAAAAAAAAAAAAAAAATGTAACGCCGTCTCTGCCACCCCTTCTGTACGCCGCTTTATTCACCGCCACCACCGGAATTGCTATATTCACCGTCGGGAACGCCGAGGCACGGCGTTAAATTTATTTTAAAAGACTGTCGCGTACTCGGCCGGCCGAGAGTTCGTTCACCGAAGTGTATTCGGTACGAGATAAAGAAAACGAAAGGGAGGAGCCCAGCGAAAACGGTAGTCGTCTCGTACCAAGCGGCCACGCCGTATTAACATGTAAAAATATGAAGATTGGTGCATTCGCCGCTGAGAGAAAGAGAGTGAGACAAAGAAGACTGTCTGTGCTCGGTCGAGTTTCGTGAAAACTGTGCGACGTACTCGGGAGCAGCACCAACCCTTCCGCAACTATACTTCAACCCTGTCCGCTCTACCGGCGGCTCTTCTAAATGCACATCCGAATATCCTGTTTACCGTGTCTATACTCCCGCTTCTGCCGAGCTCGCACACGCACGACAGCACCGGAGAAAACGAAAACTTCGTACCATCGTCCATGCCGCGCTCACACACACATGGACAGTTAACAAAATCCTCGGCAGTTCACCAGATTGAAAAGTGCAAATAGTGCCACGTAAGCGACCAGGAGAGCCGGACAGAGAGGCGGAGGATGAACACGCCGTTTGTCCCGGTCGCATTGGCTCCCGTGGGCTTCCCAAGTATAAAAGGAACACCGATGAAGAGACGAAGCTTCCCTCGCGAAAACCACCCCCTCCCCGATGAATCCGAGGGAAAAGGACTGTGAGGTAAATTCGAAAGGACTCCAATGCGAAGCTTTGCAACTCTTGTAAAAGCGCGACTGGCGAATCTACTCGTTTCTCATCTCTTCCCACTTTCTCATTTCTTCCTCTCATCCCGTCGTCCAACGAGCTTTATCCCGTCCCTCCACCGCATCCCCGGACCGCCGAGTCCCTATCTATCCATCTCTCTATCTCATCCTCCGCAATCTAACGCTTTCTAATCGTGAATAGGAGCAAATTGGAGACTGCCGGCGAAAGGAGACCGCGTCGAAGCGGTCCTACGGCGTTTCTCGTCCCGTATGAACCGCGCTTCGTTTCTATTCGTTCCAAGAAAGCTTCGGCAGCCTCTGCCGCACCACTGGGCTGACCCTTTCTTCGAGTTTCTCGCTTTTCCAACACTCCCGCTCCGGTGCTTTTCTCCGGGGGGGTCGATCGCGCTCCGGTGCGTTCCTCGTTCGCGTCCCGTTCGGCGAATTCAATCTCCATCCATTTCCATTTACACACAGCGAGGAGGAAGCCGATGTGGGGTTTGGATTAGAGTGCGCGGGGCGGGGGGCGATATGGTTGACGCAGAGAGCGAGGGAGACAGATCGCTGAAATCCTGAAAAGATGCGCCACCACCGTCGTACGGCGTCAAACTCGTACCTCCTCTTGGAAAACTTCCTCCATCTTTCGATGCTCTCGACTGTAGTGCAGCTCGCGGGAGGGTCCTATCGGTTGCAGCGCGAAAAGGTTGGATGTCAATGGCGTGTCGCACCAGTGTGTGTAATCCGAGCCAATTCACGGCGAGCGCGAACCAACTTGACGATATGCGGACCCGAGTAATACGGACTTGGATTGGAAATCGATCGTCGAGATATACAGAGGATCAAAGCCGCGCGCTGCTCGAACGAATTTTTCACAATGGTGGCTGAATAACTGGGACATCGTTTCTCGGAACCTAGTTTACAAAGCAAACTATTCTGTATTTTTCGTATTTGGGAATTTGACTTTGATCCCTACAAAGTGGAAATGACGGACCAAGTAAATATTGAAGCCTTGGTTCTGTTTCGCAGAGTGGGGGATAGGGGAGTGCAGCTGAGCGTTATAAATTTAAATAAAAATTACTTCATTTATCACTTAATTTTTATTAAATTTAGATTACTACACATAATTAATTAATATATAAAGTTATTTACACAAATCTTATTTAAACTCCTGGGTAAATTTGAAGCTTTGATATACGAATCGTTAAATGTACTTGACCGCATATGTCGGCTAAATTCATAATTAAATTCCACTGGTACGTCGGCGTGTCGCATCGGTTTTTGCTACCATTGAAAATTCTGGGAACTGAAACGGCTCTGGACTAAATTTTCGTAATTCTGGCATTAAACTACGGACACACCGTTTGGATTAGTACGGCGATTTTCGAATATGTCGAAATGTTTAATAGCAAATATCGTTTCATTTTATCAACAAAAAAATTGAAAGCTCTCTGGACTGATTTTATTTCAGAGATTTTCCTCCCAGATAAATGATATTACGGAAGGCATTCCGTGGATGTATCAAGAAATTTGAAGAAAAACAATCGTTATTGCAACATTAAAGTAGAGTTTGCCCCGTTGTCGGAGAGCAGGTACAGCATGAGGCGGAAATAGTAGTCTCGAAAGAAAATCCTAAAATTCATGTGATACTACGTCAAAGTTGACGGGCAACCGTAGCGTGCGATGTTACTCCGGTGAAACAGAATTTTTGCTTAGTGTCCCAGCTTTCGTCGACGTCCCTGTGACCTCCTGGCACATAGTGTGTATGGCATGCACACTCTCTGTTCTCGTACAACCGAGCGAACTCGAGAGCAGCTAAGTCGGAAGTCGTGTAAGAGAACCCTTTGGAAAACACGGCATGACATGCACTCCCGAGATTGCGGGTGACGGTCACTGCGACCCAGTCTCTTATACGAGCCCCGAAGCCCTTTCAACATTTTTTAACATCCGCAGACGCACATCCATGGTAATATCGTAAGACGGAGAAAATTACGGGATTTTTTAAAACGATAAGTATAAACTATAAACAGTAGAACTAAACATAGCACATCGGAATGTGTGTCCATAGTCATGATGATGGAAGTTAAAAAATAAAAATTAACATTACCGCTGAAGTTGGGTAAACAACAGGTTATCGTATGCACTCAAAGAAGGACCTGACAGAAATTGCCGTAAATCTGGTAAAGACCAACAGAACTTTCAGGTATATGAGAACTACAACGACATCCTGGCAAACATTCTGCTGAAAAATTTGAGAAAGGCAATTCTCAATTTTAATCCATGACATTCTTACTTTCATCCACAAAATTCTCAGACACGCAAGATGTTGCCAACCCGCCTTCTGGAAAAAAATTACCATATGTGTTGGGTAAAAATTGCTACGGCCCCTGTGAAAATTTCACATATCACTAAGTTTGGGCGTTGCTGTACGATGTCGTCTAGTCGAAATTGACGATATGACTTGATAGTTTGTCCGAGATCCTTCTCTCAGTCTGCCTACGTTCGAAGTCACTGATTATTTTCCGACCTAATAAATCAAATTATCGGATTCTTACTAAGTAAACTTTCAATTTTGCTGATCGCCGATAGTGCCAAGATTCAGAAACACTATATTGTTCGAGCCATTATCAATATAAACAAAGCCGAATCGCGTTTGCGAACGGAAACAAATATGGGTCGTCGCACGCGATAGGAAGAGCGCAAAGATATGCATCGGTATCGTGTGATTGATGGGCGACACGTGAATCCGTTCAGTATTAGCAACACTGCCCGACAGTGGTAATGGAACTCGGATGTACGTACTAAACGCGTATAGATACAGTACATAATGTAGACAACACTGCCGTTGAAAATCGTAAGCTCTCTCCATATCTCGTTTCGTCCCTCCGAGGATTTGAAGGATTGCATTATAATCACGTTACCCGTAGGACCTTCCCTGTATAACCCGTTGATTAGCAGCCTGGCAACCTACACTACGCCTGCCAGACTCGCTTGATTGATAATCCGAATCCATCTATCAACTGGTCGCTTCTCTCTTACGGAACATCAACAAATTACGTTCCATTGTGCATCATAACAGGCCTCTCTGCCGTGTATCCCTTTACGCTGTTTCATTGTCAGGAAAATCGTGACCATTGATTAATTCCTTCACCTCCTTCTGGTGGTCGAATCACACTCCAATGTAAAAAAAACTGCAACATAGCTCGGCAATGTTGCGAATTGAACGAGAGATAACGAAGCATAAAGTTTCGTTCCGAGGTCAGATTAGGCTATCTTTTATGACAATATTTGCCTATTAAAAAAATTCTCGTCGACACAGCCAGTTGCTTTCGTGTCACCGTAATATTCGCAACAGGCAGCAAAGGCTGTATCGTTTCCGTTATATCGACATTGCATTTGGAAAAATGCTATCTACCACTTTATTCTTAACACTTCTCGCTGTATTCAGCACTTGTTTAGCCGGTGAGCATATTTGTAAAAAATTCGTTAAATGCATGAAATCATTTTTTACATTTGGTTAATTATGAAATTCGAAAAGTTTATAACGTATCTCAATGGCTCTATAATTCCATATGGTGTAAAGAAAAAATTACTTATATACATATTGAAACTACAGACCATTAAAGTACTATGGATACTATATCTTTTGCCGACAAAAATTGTAAAACATATTCCACATATATTTTTCTCTGACAATTGTTTTCACGTGCCAATTAACAGTAATATTGATATTCCGAAAGTATAAATATAATAACATATCGGGCATGTTATACTTTTCACAAAAAAAATGTATAATATATATTTGACATAAATTTGTTTAAAAAATTATTTCCACGCGTGTGAAGTAATTAAAAATAAAGAGATATTGACGGATTTAGTGGTTTTTAAATGCAGATGACGGTGGAGATTGCCCAAATATAATCTCGCGATCGGAATGGGGTGGCCAAAGGGCAAGGTCAGTGTCTTATCTAATTCTTCCATTGCCCTACGTGGTGTTCCATCACAGCGTGACACCGGAGTGTTACACCTTGACAGAGTGCTCCAAGAGGGTACAAAGTATCCAGAACTATCATATGAACGATCGTAATTGGCATGACGGAGGATACTCGTAAGAAAACTTGCCCCAATAATTTTTTTATTTCCGAACAGATATCGGTGAATTGCGACTTAATCAGGTAACTAATGATCAGGTAGATGAAGTCGCGGATTTTGGGTTTTCTTTTCTCAAACACGATTGATTCTATAGCTTCTGATTTTCTTTTTATGGTAAACTGTGTACTTCAGGCTATTTTAAAGATTTTTTTCGGTAAAGATTATGCTATTGGAAGCACCGTTATCGGGGTCGGGGTACAATGTCTTTCTCGTTCAGTTGACGCACTTGGCAGTCGATTGATGTGAACCAAAAAAACTATACGGATTCTTAAAATCTCTAACATAGAAAGGAGTTGATCACGAATTTTTTTTTAACACAAAATGGCGACAGTATTTACTTACAGTTTGACTTTTAACGTACATTTTCGATCTTTTGCATTTAATTTTTTTTTTTTAAAGTGGTGTAGTAAAAAAAATTCTTCATTGTCACCAATAGAACCGATAGAAACTATCCAACAAAATCGTATCAAAATTTGAAGAGAATCGAGTCGTTGTCTGATCGGAAAATAATTGAGCATTTCATTCGCACCAATGTGCAAATGAATACTTAAGACAAGGCATTTTTTAACGAATTCTGAGTTTAATTTTAATAAAAAAAGGTTTTACATCGGCGGTGACGGTAATGTTTACGAGGGTGTCGGTTGGAACAAAGAAGGCGCGCATACTTACGGATGGAATAAAAAATCAGCCGGTATAGGCTTTATCGGAAATTTTGAGAGTAGGTATATTAGAATTAAAAAATTCATATGTTTTCTAGTGAAAAAAGGAAAAAAATGTATAGTGGTATTTTTTTTTTTAGATACGGAGCCAAGTCACAAGATGTTGGTCGCAGCGCGAAAACTAGTGAATTGCGGAATATCCGATGGCTCGTTACGCGAGGATGTCAAGATTTTCGGTGCCCGACAACTTCGTAACACTCTCAGTCCCGGAGAGAAACTGTACTTGAAGATCCAAAGGTGGCCGGAATGGGGAAACCCTTAGACTATAGCTTAGTCAGATGTAAAATAATGATCATAAAATTTACAAAATAATTCGATAATTGTGTGGAGACATGTACAGAGATAGCAATCGTAATAAATGTTAAAAACTAAAAAAAAAAATCATATCACATCAGTCCATGTAACTGATTGTTTGTAACAGACTACCAAATTATAGAAGAAGTTTAAATTTGTTCCTGCACGGAATGTATAAGGCAATTCCACGTGCCTAAAAAGCAATAAAGAGGCCGTTAAAAAACATAATTAGCTTTTGTCGTCCATGTATGTCTAATTTTTCTTTGTTTAGTCGCTTTTATTACAGAGATATCATTTTATTGCAGAGATTCGCTAAGATTTATTGCAGAGTCAATTCGGAGGCTTGTGAAATCTACTAGGTGCATGTCACGAGATAACTTAATAAGAATAAAATTAATTTTAAAAAATGATATATTTATACATTTCAATATTTATCCCGGACTCTTGGAAATCTCCGTCACCAAACTTTGTTTCAATATTCTACCTCATTTTTTATTGTAACCAAAACAAAGCCTCCTTTATGATGAAGCAAAAGGAGCAAACTTAATTCTCATCGTACACTGAGAAAAAGAAATGGTTGGATTTTAACCAAGGCACGGTGACATACGTTCATAGGTCTTATTTAGTTGGTGCAACAAAAATGTTCGTCTGAATCGACCAAATTTGAAGCGACTGATGGGAAAATCATCGTTTAAAAAACACCGCGACTTTTGATTAATCCAACCATTTCTTTTTCCCAATGTACACCCTCATTTTTTTTACTTCATTCACGAACATCAGCCTTTATGAGAAAATTCCTCAAACTATTTTGGCATTCACCCAGAGGAAGTTCCGCGAACGGCTTGTCTTCAAGCCAACATGGTATCCGCTCCTTGTCTTGCGACCGCCGTCGTGAGGGTCCGTGAATAAAATAGTTATTTGTATGGCAAGGGCGTAGAAAGGGAGTTCTTGACGAGTGTGGCATTCACACCAGTCAGGACCACCTTCCATTCACGCCCATTCCATTCACATAATTTTTCCTAAAACATTCACGGAAAACACGCTTTTCGTTTTTAGGAAGTGTGCGGAGAAAGGAACTTTATGTAATTCATGCACGAAAAGTGCTACGTTTCGTGCCTGCCGAGAGTGGCGTGAGTTGCGATTTACAGCCAAGTGTTACTATAAACACCCGGCGCATGCGCACATCGGGCCGATTTTACTTTAAGCACTCGTCTCGTACTGTACGCACTCGTCTCGTACTTTACGCACGCTTCTCATACTGTACTCACGCGTCTCGTACTTTACGCACGCTTCTCGTACTTTACGCACGCGTCTCGTATTTTACGCACGCTTCTTGTACTTTACACACGCTGGCTGTATAGCGCCACAATCAGCAGGCACGGAGTAGCACTTCTTCTGCATTCGTTACAGAAAATATGCGATATTAGTGCGGTGTAGCGAAGGTCATACGCTGTGAAGTAAGTCGCACGAGCCGCTCGCGTATCACAGGAGCACGAACCGAAGGCGAGTTGTGCGAATGCGGCGAGACTCACTTCACAACGTGCGTATAAAGTTCGCTTTATCGCACGTGTATCGCAAATTATTATTCTCACACTAGTGCGAGAAAAGATACCATATCGAGTTTGTACGCATGCGGAGTATCTTTCTCGCACGCACTGCGAAAAGTGCCTTCCTGTGCGCACTTCACAGGAACCCAAAGCGGGATTTCATGTGCATACGTTGGGACCAATTTATCGCAGTTCTTTATACATTTCGATTTTGTAACTTTAACGGGTCGAAGTAGAAGAATATCGGCGCGGAACCATAGGCAGCCTACGATGGCATACCTCGGCGAGAATTCGAGAACCGCATTTAATTATGATTGCACGAACGCGAAGGATTATCGAACACTATCGCGATCCGTTTGTTCCTCCGCAAATGAAATCACTCCGTATTGTCAATTAAATCGTTGATTCAGACACCATAAAAATCACCTTGTCCGAGCGCATACAACTGTTGTATCGTAACAGTATCGGTGGTCGTAAATTTACCTAGCTAGGTGGTCGTATCGCTCGAGTGTATAGTGATAGCGACCGAGTGAGGGAGGGGGGGGGGGGGGGATTCCCTATAGGCAGAGAGAGAGTACTCGATACCCACGTATTGCCGAGATCTAGATGGCATAAATATGGCATATCTCGGCGTGCTATCTTGCCCGCACAATGCGTAGGCAAGGGGGACGGAGGGGGCGAGAGGAACAGCGAATGCAGCGCAGCGACGAGGACGAAAGCGAAATCCTATAGTTATACCGGTTGACCATAGCCATGTGTTTCTACCGTCATGGTAATTACGGCGGAGATTTCACGAGTGGGTCCGGAGCCCGCCGGACCGGTCATCGTAACTTTCCGATTCAATTACTATCCCCCGTAAGCCGCGGGTTCTCTTCATCGCCGGTTTCTCTTTGCCTCGATCGTTGCTCTTCGTGTTGTTTTTTTTTCTTTTTTTTTATACGCGCTCAAGTTATCTCGCAGCACTTTCGTACACAATCACTTGGAGAATTTTCTCAAACAATTCGATGCATCGATTGAGTAAGCAGCAAAAGCGCTATACCGTGAGATAACTCCCCCCCTACCCCCCCACCTTGTACGAAGATGGATGTAATAATACAGCAGCTTCGTTCGTTACAAAAGGCGAATAAATTTTTTCTCTATCTAAATTTTTTCCCCGTCTAAAAAGCTCCGACAGAGCTTCTTCAACGAGCGAAGCAATAAAAAGAGAATTATCTCGTTTGCGCGATAACAATAATTATAAATTGAAGTTACACACAGCCCGTCGCAAAAGTGCGAGAGCTGATTTAATCGCTTCTTTGAGATTATCATATTATAATATTTTATTATGTACCATACCCCGAGGCGAGACGACGGGAGGATGAAGCTAAAAGACGCCGGTACAGAGAGCGTTATTCGCGCTATAAAAGGTATATAGCTGGAAGCCATTAATAGTTTTCTCGTTTTTTTATCCCTCTTACTTGCTTTCTCTCTTGCCCCCGTTCCGCCGGGAGAAAGAGAGAAAATATTTTTCGCCGGGTGTACATCGGTGAGATAAATTGGGCGCCATATACGCTGCATAATTCCCTACCCTCGTAGAAATATTTCCTCGAAGCGCGAATGTGTAGATGTGTGTATCTTCGACGACGAGTCTTCTGATGTGTGTTCGCGCAAACGCGCACAGGCGCGGTGCTTCCGTGTGTGGGAGAAAGTGTACACAATGGCGGCGACGTAACACGGTGCATTCGGTGGGCATAGAAAAGGGACCGATACGGTGGCAAAGTAGTGCGAGTTTGCGAAAGGGTTGCGAGAGGGAAAGAGCAGCGGGATCGGCAGTAGTAACGGCGGGCAAAGTCCGGACAGCCACGCGCATGCCAGTGGTTAGATACGCGCGCTAGGATGATTCACGAGGTGGCCCTGTCTGATGGGTAGCTTCATTGTGCATTTGCATCGGTCTACGCACAGACCGCTACCTATACCGGCAATGCTATATTCCACTGAGATTTAAAGCCGGATCGTACCTGCTGATACGCCGGAGGCTTTTATTCTCGGTGCATCGTTCGGGCCGAGAATTCGCCCCGGACGGCGCACACATCGTTCTGCCCGGCTACGGTCGAATGTAATTCGCAATATCAACGCGGGGCAAAATATTATTCAAAGGCCACCGTCCATTCATCAATCTTTCTTAGATAATATCTGTTCAATTAAATTCATCCCCGGGATGGCGCGAGTGGCGGGAAGAAATAACGGCGCCCAAGGATATACGATTTATGATTAAACGGCTGTGAATGCCGCGTAAGAAAAAAAGGGCACGTTTTTTATTCTATCAAGACATTCAAATGAAATTTTGGACTTATGGATTTAATGTGTATTCTGTGAGAAGCGGGATTGATGATCTTCGGATGACTGAATTATTGAGAATTAAAGGATTTAAATGCGATGGAGAGATTCAAAATCGGATGGGATTCAAGGAATGGCAATTTATCGTTACAAAATAAAAAAAATTTATGACCGCAGTGGAGGAGCACTGCAACTTTTTACGGTCGAAAATCGGAGTTTATTCACTTTTTATACGATTATGACATATTATGATATACGATTTATGATTAAACGGCAGTGAATGCCGTGTAAGAAAAAAAAGTAATTTTTTTATTGTTTTAAGACATTGAAATGAAATGTTGAATTTATGGATTTAATGTGTAGCCTGTGAGATGCGGGCTTGATGATCTCCGGATGACTGAATTATTAAGAGTTAATAATTTTAATCCGATGGAGAGATTAAAAAATGAGATGGGGTTCAAGGAATAGCAATTTATTATTACGGAATAAAAAAAATTGAATGGCCGCAGTGGAGAGCACTGCAGCTTTTTACGGTCGGAAAATCGGAGTTAATTCACTTTTTTAATCAGAGAGTGATCCCTCCTGAGAGGGCGCATCAGGCACATGCACACGTTCGAATCGTCCTAATTATGCAACGATAAAAAAAAAAGCCTGGAAATTTCGTAATTAGTATGTCGATAGCGCCGAATCGTTGGGCTTTTTTCAAAGCCCCGCAGCGAGCTGAACTGAAAGCAGTGAACACAGTCGTGGCTATGGCAAACGCGATGGTTCAAAAAGCCAGAGAGCCTCGCGCTTTGACCGATACGATATGAGTTCGTAGTTATAACGCATTTACAGCGTAGCCCCGACCGGCAAAGGCGCATTGAATCGCACGCGACCGAGCATAAAGAGGCAAAGAGCTGCCGTCCAGGAGGAACGAGGGCGAGCCCTCGTGCGGGTCCAGTTTCGAATCTCGGGTATGGACTCTCGGTCTGCACACTCCGCTCATCGAACGTTCTGTTTTCTCATCGTGCACCGCCGAGGGCATTAACATAACTCCTCCTCATAACCATATGTGATTGCTCGTCCCGCAAACCTCTCTCTTCTATTTTTCTTCCCTTCTCGCCCCCACCACCCTCTGACCCGCTGCTTTTTCCACGTATATCATACATAGCTACGTATGTGCAAAGAATCATACTAAGTACGTATATGTTCAAAAAAAAATAAGAAAAATAAAGAACCGAAGAAAAAAATGAAAGAGGATTAAAAGAAGAATAACAAGTACCAACGACAACAGCGTCGGCAACGAGAGCTCGTTGTCTCATTGTTCTCTCTCTCTCTCTTTCTCTCGATGTGTCCCCGAGCGCGTTCCCGAGGCCTCTTGTATGCGCTCGCCGAGGGAGAGGAGGAAGAGGAGGAAGAAAAGGCGAGGGAACGCGCGACCGCGACTGCGGAGGCGGTCGGGAGTTACAGCCCCGCGACTCCGCGGGGACTGCATATCCCTGCACAGAACGATATGTAAAACACGAGCCGGCGAGTCTGCCCCCTCCCCTGTAGTCATACTTTATCGGCGGACGGGCGACGGCACTTGGCGCAGAGCAAAGAGCGCGCGTGGATGTCCCTTCTCTCCATCGGGATCGCTCCCTCTATCTCTCTGTCCTTATACTTACCGTCCGGACGAAAGCGCGCCGCTGCCCCGCTGTGCGTGTGTGCGCGCGGTTGGCGTTTTCGCACGCATGACTTTGGCCATCCCTGTGCACAGAGATTATTGTGAATTTCCGACCGCGTTCATGGTATTTCAGTGGATTATCATGGTTTTTGGAATCGTTAGATGGGACATTTCTTGGAGGCGGAATGTATGTAGGGTACAAGTGGGGAATGTGGGGTATCTCGATTAGGACGTAGGGGAGAGCGGGGCAAAATGGACAGTGGGGAAAAACGGGATAATGGGACAAAAGGCGATTTTCCAATAACTTTTGGATGATGGCGGTGATGGTAAGTGGGGCAAACGGTGTTGAAAACCCGGATGTATCGTTGGGACAAAATGGGGCATCGAAACATTATTGGAAAACTGAGTTTTGCCCCCTGTCCCATTTTGCCCCGCTCTCCCCTAATAGAATTGTCGGATTCATGAGTGTGAGTGTGAGAGCGGCAGAGGGATGGCAGTGAGATGTGGTCGAGCGGGATCACGGGACAACGAAGAATCGTTGTTATAGATGCAAATATAAAAAGGGAGCAGTCGAGACTCGGTCGTCGTCGCGAATGGTTGTAAAAGACTGGAGACGAATAAAAGTTTTCTTATATATTTCAATTAATCGTGCGTAAATAATTACTTATCGCCTAATTGCTCCACAGAATGATGAAGGGACCCGTCTGCGTTCGTTAATAATTAACCCAATGGGAATCTAACCTGTCAATGACCATTATATGTATACGTCGTATCTCGATATGGACCAAATACAGATGGAACACGGTTCGGATAATGAGGGCAAAACGGGCTTTACAATATCCTTCTGGCCTAAGTGACATTGGGTCCTGCAGCATGGACTACACCCAACTAAGATTTTCATCAAGACTCTTTACATCCCAGCTTTTCAATTGAGCAAACTTGTGTGGAAATTCGCTTGAAGATAATCCTTCGGGCACGGAAGTTAGCCGACTTTAGCCATTCTTGTGCATGGAGATTATTGTAAATTTCTGATCGCGCTCATGGTATTTCAGTGGATTACCACGGTCTTTACTATCGTTAGATAGAAAAGTTCTTGGAGGCGGAATGTATATAGGGCAAAAGTGGGGAATGTAGGGTACCTCGATTAGCACGTAAAACAATGATGAATGAACCGGGCTACAGCCCGGTTCATAGTAGAGAATACATTCACTACTTTTACCCTGTGCGATGAACCCAATGGGAATCTAACCTGTCGAATGGATGGAAAACGTTTGGATGTTTGGATGGAACACGGATGGAACACGGTTCGGATAATGAGGGCAACACGGGCTTTTCGATATGCCTCTGGCCTAAGTGACATTGGGACCAGCAGTCTGGACCCAACCCAACGAACCATCATTATCAATATCCCTTTTGAACAAAACTCTTTATATTCCATCTATTCAGTAAAGCAAACTCGCGTGGAAATTCGTTTGAGCATAATCCGTCACGCGCGGAAGTTAGCCAATGTATAATTCGTCGTACAATACGTGATACACGTGTACAATCGGTTTAGGCGAAAACGGGGACGTTACCGCAGAGATGCTCCGGTATCCTGGAGCGCGTTTGCTTTAGCATTATCGAATACGAAATGCTGGCGTGATAACGCGTCGGGTGTTGTACCAGACCGGTAACGCCGTGGGCGAGCCTCGAAGCTGCACAATTCAATTTTCCACGTATATGGGGAGCAGGCGAGGGTAAAGCGAGGCGTACGAAGGATGCTGGGCTTAGCCGTTCCAGATACATCGCCAGAGATACGAGGGGTGTACCGGAAGCAGTGCCATAGCGACGGCAGTGCATGTCGAAGTTCCCGGGGACATTCGCGAAGTACGTCGTACGTGCCTCGATTCCTTTCGACGCTATTCGGCTGCGTCTCGTCCTCCGGTACTCGTTGCATCGACAACGACGATACGTTGCCTCTCTAGCCGGCGGCTCAGCTCGTAATTGCGAAAGGGGTAACATTGGGCGAGTTTCGCGCTCGTCCGCCGGCTCTTCGCCGGTGCACTCGCGAACTGTTATTCCCGCGAGCTGAGCATAAATTTCGTCGTTCCTAAGCCCGTCGAGAGACCGCGACGGAGAAGCGGCAAGCGCGAGGGTAATTCGGCTTCGACAATCAATAGGATTACATGCAAATTGAAACTATGCGCCTTAATGAGACGATCGTTAGTCCACCGAGGACCCTCGAACGTCCTCTCGAGCTTGGTCACAGCTTGCGCGTGCGATCTCTCGCGCCCTCGACAAATATTTCTCGTCACTTCCCATCGCAGAGCTTAATTCGACACAGCAAGGTAAACGGGACATTGCTATCTTTACGGGAAACAGCGCCACTTTTCTGGTAACGAGGAATCACGCGCGATGAGTTGGCGGGAAGTAAGAGGATTTTCGCAAAGCGGAAGCTGAAGAACTTCTCGCCGCTCTCGCTGTTCTCCACGGAATCTCCGTGGACAGATAAGGGAGTCACTTTATGGATGTAGTTTGACATAAATCGAGAGCTGCAGAGTGGTAAGAAAAATTTCCTTTTCGCAATAGGTGGAACGCTTTATCCACGCGCAAAAGGACCAGGTACCTTTTAGTACATCGTGCTAAAAGGTACCTAGATACTCGATTCGGCCGTTGCATCTACTTGCGGCAAAGCCGAATGAAGAAATATGAGAGGCCATTGTCCCATCGGGCGGTCCCCACTAATGAACCATTCTTTCCAATAATTTCCCATCGTAAATTTAATCGAAAATCGTGATTTAGTAACGACAAC
Source organism: Ichneumon xanthorius (assembly GCA_917499995.1). NCBI lineage: Eukaryota > Metazoa > Arthropoda > Insecta > Hymenoptera > Ichneumonidae > Ichneumon > Ichneumon xanthorius. The sequence continues at coordinate 7,357,756 of OU824205.1, read as the reverse complement.
GACTACGATAAAGAGTTTAAGAAAAATGTTCGCCAAAAGTTACATACACTGATGAAAAAATGCGGTTGAATCAACTAAAGATTCGGGCAGGAACGGTCAAGTAAATATTTAGTTGGGCAAAGAAAATATTTGAATGCCTCAAGAATATTTTGTTGAAGTCATTAAAAAAAATTGTTGAACTAACCGATTTTTCAGCGGTACCAACAAATTATCTATTTGACAGTTCCTGCCCGAATTTTTTTGTTGATTTAATCGTATTTTTGATTAGTGTAAGAACAATGCGGAGTATCAAAATACGGAAATTACCAAAGGAAACTCGACGCTCGGCAAACTTGGCTATGTATATTGGAGAAAACGGGATTAATTTGGAATGTCCAAGTGGTGCACGGAGTAATTGAGAAGGATCGCCCTAATAATGAGCGATGGTCCGGCGACAATGGAGGCTCTTGCCAGGGGCGAAAGTACGACAAGATGTATCGCTCTGATACCTATGACCTCCAATCCTTCACAAGTGAAATAATTATCAAGAAGATTTATCACGCATTATCTTTTTTTCTTTTAATATTAATTTTTTATGGAAGATTCATATTTTATTCCAGAAAAATAAACAAATACCTGTAGTCAACAAATCATTAACAAATAAGATAGATGTCTCATATCGCTCCTAACAGTAATTGCCTTTTTCATGATTCAATGACATTGAGCGATCGTATCAACTTTGTTGGGATGCATCGTGCTAAGTCGGTGTTAATGCGCACTGTCTACGTGAACATACACCGAGGGGTGGCCTGCTTGTTTGTCGGTTGCTTCCCTTCTCTCGTCGATAGGCCAAACGGGGTTGGCCCGAGCCATGGTCGAATATAGACATTCCCCGGTGAGTAAACGCGAACGGAGAGAGTTCGAATCGACGGTATTCGAAAACCGGCCTCTCTCGCCCATTATCTAAATGAAACATCTATATCCAATCAAACTTTCTCGATATGTGTCTGGTCCGGTGAATCCGATTCGGATACAAATCTCGCTCGCGCGAGTTGCTGCTCTATATATGCGCCGCACTATATACACTGCACTATATATACACCTCACCCGGGGGTCCGCGCGTTGGCGTTCGACCTCTCTCTCTATCTCTCTCTCTCTCTCGCGATGCCTTTATACAAAAGATTTCGATAAAAATGGATATACGGATGGGTTTCACGATCGCTGGGGGGAAAAGCACGCTCGGAGAAAACGAAAAAAAATTAATAAAAAGAAGAAAGTTGTCTCCCTCCGGCGCTGAATTTATAGAGTTTCGCGTTCTTTCCACGTCCACCGCCTTCGTTGGGAATCGTATCGATGGATAAAACGGTTATAGGTAAATTCGTCAGATATATGAAAGCAAACCGGGTATATATATACGCAGATTTATCTACTACGAAAGTCGAAGCATGGCAAAAACAACCATTCCGTTCTCGTACTCTGCTGTTCAAATTCTTTTTTCATTATTTTTTTTTATGTTTTTACTTTTTATCAGGAGATAACACACACTGTTCGTGGTATAGCACATTCACGATTTTCGCTACGATACCTCAATGTATTATTATTTCAGATTTATTTCGACATATTGATACTCGTTTGTTTCGGGAGTTTGAGCGTCAAGTTACGGACAGGGATGATATCTATAACTGTATAAAATAATTATAACATCGTTGATGTGACGCCCAGCGACGGGGAACAAATTTCTAACAGGGATTCATGGAAACAGCGTTTACAAAAATAATAGTAATTCCATTATTTCTCATTTGCATCGTCCTCGCGACTTTTCGTGGAAATGCAGTGAAAATTTCAACTGCTATATTTGGCGATATAACTTCAATGTGCATCAATTCGACAGATATCATTTTCGAGACGGAATGGGATCGAAACATTTGTGCAAGTTAAACTCGCGAATTCCGTTCCCGTACTGTGCCGTTCAAGTTTTTTTTCTTATTTTTTTTTAACTTTTTGTCGGTAGATAACACACACTGGTGTGTTATATAACACATTCACGATATCCGCTACGATGCCTCAATGTTCTATTATTCCGGATTTATTTCGACATATTGGTACTCGTTTGGCTCGGGAGTTTGAGCGTCACGTTATGGACAGGGGCGACATCTATAACCGTATAAATTGATTATAACATTGATTTAACGCCCAGCGAAGGGGAACAAATTTCTGACAGGAAGTAACTGTTAGAGAGTTACAAAAAATAATAATCCCATAATCTCTCATTTGCACCGTCTTCGCGATTTTTCGTGGAAATTAGGTGAAAATTTCAACTTCTATATTTGTCGATGTTACTTCAATTTGTATTAATTCTACAGATATAATTCTCGAGACGGAATGGGAGCGAAACATTTGTGCAAGTTAAACTCGAGATGTTCGCTCCGCCGATGCAAGGTCCTTCGCGACTCGTTTTCCGGTACGATAATTAATTATCCTCGATACAAGTTGGAGGATAAAGTTACGAACTCGAACACGCGGTGCCTAGTGATGTTCTTGCTCTGGGCCCTCTCTCTCCCCGCCGAGATTGTACACGGCGTCTTGATCACGATATTGTGAACTACCAGGAGTATTAGTAACGGTGCCGGAGGGCCCTGCACGTGACTATCGACGTTCATGATACACCCGGCGGCTTACCAACATCGCTTGCTCCAGATTTTGTGAAGCTCCACCAGCGCCGAGCGCAAGCTTCGATCTAATAAAGACTTTAATGAGTTTCCATCTTGACACACGCACCTCTTAAGTAGCTATTCGACCGGGGAGCCGCCGCCGTCCAAGACTCTTGTAACTATAATGCAATGTTCTGGAATCTTTTGAAAAGTTGGTACAAGAGTCGCGATATAAAAGACCCTCGTCCCACGGCGACGAAGCTGATTAACTTCCCGAACTTATGAATTATCGACGTTCTCCCAAGGAAGCTCGTGCTTATTTGAATTTCCTTAAAGGGTTAGAAATCCATTAACGGTTATATTGGCTGAACACAATTTTCTTAATTGTTCGTAACTGCCCGGTGTCTTATCGAGGGGAAGCCGTCGTTGATTAAAAAAAAAAACAAAAAGTTATATACAATGTCGAGAATCCTGAGTCGCTAGCAAACATTAATAAAAGGGTAATTTTGAAACGCGCAGAAAGAGACGAACTGCACTCAGAGAAATAATGCGTTTCATTTGAATACAATTTATATGGTATCGATGAAACTTGTTGAATCAAACAAACAGTTTCTCTCGGAGCGATAACCGTGTTCCGCTCGATGATGTATGAATAATGTATCTTTGATCGAATACAGACGAGACGTCGCATTATCGTTAAAGGGTTGCGAAAGAAATATTTCTTTCGCTTAAGGGTTAAGAGAGAGTTGGGAGGGCAGCCTTTCTCGATCTCCAATTCCAGCTTTCCTCTTCCCCCCCTCCAAGGAAGTTTCAATTCCCCGAGCCAAATGGGTTTTCCACTTTTACCCGAAAGTAAGACAAACCCATTACGAGGTAGAGATGGGCTTTTTGAGAACAATGGGATAGGACACTCGTCGAGAGTTTCAGCCGTAGTCTTTGCCGAGGGTTCACCCCTCTCGAGACTCGCCAAGAAACCCGCACGTTTTCCACCAAGAAATTTCACTCGATTTTCTCTGCCTCGAGCCCGCGTTGCGTGAGTAGTAAATTAGAACGGGTCCGGGAACACAGACACAACGATATACCGAGCCTTCTTCCTTAGATGCTTCCAAATTGTACCGTACTATTTGCATCAAAGTTTGTTCCATCCAGCGCAAAGAGCGACATCAAAAGCTCAACCGGGCGCTGAATAAATCACTGACGATAATCATCGTCTTTCACATTTATATAAATACCCGATACCTCGTTTCTTTTCCGAAATGGCTGTATTATCGTCGATAGGCGAATCAAGCAGAGTCGAAAGAAAAATTTACGATTCGTTTCCCCCCGGGCCGCCAGGCTTACCGGAGGCCGTTTGCTCGGTGGGGCAGTTAAGACATAGTAAAGCGGTAAAGACTCTTAAGGAGTCTTCGTAATTAACCGATGCCTCTCATCCGGCCCGGCAACTTTTATTGCCACAAATAAAATCAAGATTGAGGCAAATTGTTCCGAAGCTTAAGGGGGGAAGCGGTTAAAGGCAAACTCTATCGCACGAGACACACTCTCGATCATTAAGATCTTTCTTTACTAAAAGCATTTCGTAATTCGATTCGGTACTTGCATAGCCGCGTGTAGACCCGGCAGGTGGCAATTAATTCCTATATATAGTGTATATCTGTGTGTTTACCTATTCGCGAAGTCTTCCGACTCGAGGCTCTTCAAGAGGGAACAGAGGGACCAATGTCTTACTCGAATTCCATGTAAAAAAATAGATGCGAATGTTAAAATTTGTGCGTCAGATAGGCGAGCGCGAAAGAGAGGTCGACTATTCGCGGATGTAGCCGTTCATTTTCTCTCTCAATCTCCATATGTATATATATATCTGTCTGATCTGATTCCCTTAGCGTATTACCGAGAATCTCGTTTCACGAATAAGAGTGCAAATCTCGGAGCTCGTAGCCAAAACCATGTGTTCTATATCTGCTGATTCGTCTCTCTCATCATTCATTCGCTCTTTTGCAGGAAGTTCCTCTATTTTATTCTCTCCCCATTATGTCTCGTCTATCTTTCTCTTCGGATTATAGAATTTTAGATAAAATGCTTTTTTTTCTTAATTACCAGACGTTAAATCGGAGAGGTGGTGGCAGGATTGCTAAACGTATATACTCTTACGATATCTCGTTCATAGCCTGTAGTATCTTTCAAGTAGCAAAGAGGCTTGCGGGAGATTATGAGGATTTTGTACTCATACTACGTTACTACTACATACTACTTTTTGTTTGTTTGTAAATGTTCAGCGTGTTCGAGCGAGACTGAGTGTGGAAGGGATTTATTCAGGATCTAGCGCAGTATAAACATTTCAAGGGTATCTGTGCGCCGTAGCGCACTTTTCGCTCGCTCGAAGCTTTTTGCATCTAGAACAAAAAATAACCAATTAATTATTAAGCACTTTTATTCGGGTCTCGCACGCTGCCACCCGATTATTTCATAAATAAGAATAGAAGGCTTGTAAAAGTTTTCCCGGGAAAGGTACGCGATTAGAGATGGCTACATGGTGCGAGCTTGTGCCGCCAGGTGGCTACAGCGTCTTCTCGTTTCTCGAAAACGAGACGCTACTAAAACTCCTTTAAATAGGCGACTAAAGTCATGAAAAAACCCGATCAGCCTACTGGAAACAAGTGTATCACTGCTGCTAAATGGCCAACTGTCTCTCCACTGTTAAGTAGCCAACTGTCTCTCCACTGTTAAGTAGCCAACTTTTTCGCCACTGTGAAGTGGCCAACTTTTTCGCCACTGTAAAGTGGCCAACTTTTTCTCCACTGATGAATGGCCAACTTTTTCTCCACTGATGAATGGCCAACTTTTTCTCCACTGTGAAGTGGCCAACTTTTTCTTCACCGACTACCGGCCATATCATTCCGACTATGTTGTAGCATAGTCGGAAAAAAAATCGTGTGCCACATGGGAGGAGCGGATTTTCACCTCGTGTGAGCAGCAAACCTCACATTCGGTAAAAATCACGCACTTTCCTCCCTTGTAGCATAATGTACTAATAACCTATCAATTTATTCAAAATCGTTTAGTTTTACCGAGGTACGACATTACCTCATTTATTCTTACTCCCAATTTTCAAACTCACTTTGACGACTCCTACCACGTAGGCCAGTTTGTGTCAGGGTCACTTGAAATTTTGCAAATTAAAATATGCGCACCCGTAAACATACAAAAAGAAGTTGTAAGAAAATCCCTGTCCATAACTATATATAAATTTAATTCTTAGTCTCGTTCCTTTCTTTTTTTTCACTTCAATAGTACACAGCGACCGTCACTCGAATTTCTATTCCTCTCTTCCAGTCTTTCCCCGACGGTGAAACATTGGCGTCGTCCAATCTCGAAATTGGAGACAGTCGATAGCCGGTTTTCTAGCCTGTTACCAGGAGATCCAGAAACGACTTTGGAAAAGCGACGTGACCTCCCACTGTGAAACTGCATAGCCACCGGTGCCTCGCCCTGAGGGTTCGTGGGACGAGCGATAACCGAGCGAAGCGTTCTCGTCCTCCGCCTCGGATCCTCTAGCTCTCTATATCCCGTGGGAAACGTTCTTTACTGAACGGAGAAACGCGGAAAGCAAGTTGCCACCTCGGCAAGATATCGCACCGTCGGGGATCCTCTCCCAATGTGCGCTATGTATGCTCTGGGATCTTACCGTTACCCTTTGGTCTGACGTTCTTCTGCTCCTTACGGAATGTGTGCAGCCATGACCATCTTCGCTGCAAGTATGCGATCGTTGAGTATATTCTGAATCGATAATGAAGCAAATAACTTCCCCGATAAAAATAATATAAAATTACTTGTCCGTTCGCAATGTATTCACGACTCGAGAAAACGGTAAAAACTCATCTCGGCGCTCGTCGATCTGTCAATTAAATACTATTACACGATACGAAGCCAGAAAATATCGTGTTTCCTCGCACCACGGCCTTCCCAACGTGTTTCTTAATTCTCGTCGTGTAATAATTCTTGGGTAAAAAAAGAACTGAAACCCCCCTCGTGCAGCATCCTCACCCGGTCGCCGTTCCTCATATTTGTCAGGGGATGTCATTAATTATTTAAAAAAAGAAAAATAATTCTTTTTTAAGTGAAAAGAGGGCGAGCGGCGAAATTGGTAGATCGCCACGCTAGTTCGGGTACGCTGTGCCATGCAAACTCGATGCAAATTCGCGTCAACTTTCGTATCGAATTTACATAAAATTTTCTCTGTCCCCTCGGACGTAATATCGAACTCATTTATGTTTCGCAGTAACGTTGCAGGTATGACGCCCTCGAGTCGACGCGTTCTTAAACTTTCTGTGGTACACTGAAACACCGCGCCCGAAGCTCCGACGAAACGCGATGGTGAGATGGACTATGGGTGGCACTTTCGCCTGTATGGCGCATACACGACGGTCCATTTTACCCTCGGAAACGTCGAATATAACTTTGTCAACCACTCTGGGGCGTCGAACTTGTGAAAATTATCGGTAACGAGAGGAGTCAACTGAAAGGTTACATTCCATTCTCAATGAGCGCAGATTTATATTAAAACTACCTTTTGACTTTCAGCGCAGAATTTACAATAATTGAGCACTTACCGGTATATCTCCAGTTCTCCAAACTGCAGGAGAGCCATTTTATTCTCTCCATTTTTTGCGTTCAGATAAAACTGTTTGTAAAACAAACACAAAACCAACGTAAAACCGATTTCTCTTGGAACAATTTTTGAACGGGAGTCGCGGGGAAAAAAGACGCAATATAGGATTCAAAAAATTAGTTTGTTTCCATGTGTGCCGAGGATTTTTATCGGTAAAGTAGCGTAGGCCTACAGTGGCGCTCGAAATGGCAAGAGAGCCATTTCGTTCTCTCCATTTGTTGCGTCCAGATAAAACTGTTTTTGAAACGAACACAAAACCAACGTAAAACCGATTTCTCTTGGAACAATTTTTGAACGGGAGTCGCGGGGAAAAAAGACGCTATATAGGATTCAAAAAATAAGTTTGTTTCCATGTGTGTCGAGGATTGTTATCGGTAAAGTAGCGTAGACGTACAGTAGCGCTCGGGACTAACCCAATAGCAGGCAAATAGTTGTCAAGAGTTATCGAGAGCTCGGGTGGAGTTTCGGACAAAACTGGATATCGACAAACTGCGTGTAGCTATGTAACCGTGTGCTAGTATACCGACGTGGAAGGGTTTAACACGACGCCGAAGTAAACTCCGGCTGTCGCGGCACTTGGGAGAAATTTCACTTCCGGAAAACACTTCCGGTGCGGCGAAGTTTGCGACCACGAGGCTGCCTCTCCGCCGCACTGTTCCTAGGGCACTGTCTTTGTACCGATCTAATTAGTCGGCACAATTAGTAGTTGGGCGAGATCGAGTTAGAAATTGTTCGCTGCGATGACGCCGAATATTACGCCCAAATGTGTCCGTCGCCGCCACGGTGAGCACGAAACGACCTAAAAAAAGTTTCCTCTGTGAAGAAGCAAAAAAATAAACATTAACGCGGACACGAATCCTTTTCCCCTTTCTTCCCTTTCTTCAATTTGCAACAAATTAATTTCGTTCTCTCGCACCGCAAAACTTATGAATAAATTAAATTTAATGTTAATGAAACCGATTCTCTTCTTCACCGTTCTTCCTCCCTGATTAATGAGACCGGAAATACGCTGATAAAATTATTTCGCACTGTCCGCGTCGGCGAAGAGAAATCTTCCAGCGTTTCCGCGTATATCTCCGGGATCCTCGAGTCTATATATTTCGGTTTTATTTACTGCGTATATCCGTTGGCGAAATAGCGAGAAAGAGATACAGGCCGGTTTCACGAGCATTTGAAAATATATATTTTTCCAAAGGACGGGCCGAAGGGGGCGGCGGGGGGGGGGGGGGGGGGGGTGCGGGTGGGTGGCTCTGCCTGCCTGCCTTCCAGACAATGAATCATAACTCCTGGGGCTGGAAACTTCAGCGACCTGCTCGCGATAAGGGAGGAACTTTCGACAATTTATGGTCGGGGAAGTTTTCGTCGGCGAATGGTGGTGGAGCGAGAGGGAACGGGCGGGCGTTTATTACTTTCAGCCGGTATTCATTCACGTCCCGGTTCCGAATGGAACTCGGACCGGCAGAGGCACACCGAGCCGGGCCCGCGAACGAGCGAGAGGGGGGCCTAAATTTTCCGTTGAATGTGAAACCGAGCGGCACTACTCGTAGATTTCTTGTGTAATTTCTCTGATGCCGTAGGGGGTTGGTGGTTTATATTCGGCGCAACATCGTATAACTCGGACGAGCCCGTATATGTTCCTCTTATCCTCGTGTACACACGCGCGCTCTGTCTTACGGTGGGAGGAACGGTTGAAATAAACGCTCGGGCGATGCCAGCGTGGCTCGGGAACACGTGCACCAAAAACCATGGGCAAAAACATTTAGTCGTCAACCCGGACCAGAGTCCACCGTAAGAACTTTAATTATTCCGAAGTGCCGCATACCCGGTGGACTTGCCTCGCGGCGGAAGAGGACGGAGAGTCGGACCGTGCGCTCATCGCGGAAGGCATCCAAAGTCGAACGAACCTTATTGCGATCCGCAAATGAATTTTCACCGGAGCGGCATGGAACGAAGCGAAGAATATATCTTCGAGGCGATAACTGGGAAAAGAGATTTAAAAAATGTAGTACTTGGAATTGATTCGTGACTAGGGTAAAAGTGGTGAATATGGCCCACCTCGATTAACACGTAAATCAATTATATATGGACCGGTCCATATTCCCCACTTTTACCCTATACTCAACTCAGCTTCCAAATTTGCGCGGTACCTTTCAATCGTTTGTTTTGTGAATCTTACAAGCTTACGTATCTCGTGAAATAAAATGCTATCAACTCCAACATTAGCGTATAGGGCTTGTACTCATTTACCCTTGTCCATGGCTTGAGTCGAGTGTTGTAATTGGATCGTGAACTGAGAGAAGTATGTAGTAACTAAGACTATGTCGCTTGAGAGATATTACCATAGCACATAGTAGTAGGGAACTAGGGCGCCACCTATGGTAGGAAGTACCGGATTGATAAGAATTTTTCGTACATATTAGCGCAAAAATTCTTGGAGGATCTGAGACTTTCCGCCATAAATGGCGTCCGAGTTCCCCACTAGAACGAGCTGTGGTAATTTTTCTTAGATGATCGGTAATTTTTACTAGATCCTTCTCTCAGTGTGGGCATACGCTTGCCTCTGCTTTCGCAGGTGAATTCGACAACTTGCGGGTAAAACTAAAGCGCTCGAGTAGTCAACATGATCGTAGAGACTATTTTTATTGTCCTGTCATAATACTCTCCATACATAACTTCTCCGTACACCTAACTACCCTTATGTAACACAACCACGAACCACGAATTCTGTAACAAATCCTTCTCACCGGCGTCTACTTGTATCAGCGTCAAACCGAATTCTGTCGAGTTTTAGGCTAACGACCTCCGGTCCCTCCTTTCGAAATCCCCGAATGTCCCGAACTGTTGGCGAGCCTCCCGCTCGGGAATATTATCGAGCAATTAAGCTGTACGGTAATGAAATGAGGGCGGATTAGAGACGACCGTGCGGTGCTTCTGCACGGAGCATGCATTAATTATTAACACAGGGACACTCGGATGTATAGTTTCCACCGCAGGTTTATATCTCGTAGATTAGGGAGAGCGGAGCCGTACGTACGAGATCGTACGTAGACCCCGAGGCTCTTCATCACCGCGATGCATCCTGGCGCGGCACGTAGAGTGTACGAGAAACGCGTGATTTTATTTTATTTCCGCTACACAGACGAGGCTGTACGAGCATGAGCTCATACATCGGGCCACTTCAGCCCCCATCCATCGGGGTGGTTACGAACCACCGCCATAGAACCGCGGACTTTCGTATACCCCAGCGCCGGATTCAATTAAGCGCACTCCGGCGTTGAGGGGTGTGGGCGGCGGGGTGGGGGCGGGAGGCGTATTAAAAAAATTTCGCTGCACTCCCGAGGAGGTCGGTAGGTAGGTTAAATTTTTTATCCACCTCGCTCGTCAAAGCTCTCTCCCTCGGGCGTGTACCACGGACACTCGTGACGTTCCCGTGTCACCGTGCCCGCGATATACGATATGCAGAGAAAGAAAAATATACGAGGGTGAGCTTTTCTCCCTCGGTGTGGCTCGACAGTCGGACAGCGAAAGAGAACCGGATAGAAGTACAAGGGAAAAAATGGGAGATGGGTCTTTTAATTCGGTTTTTTCAATCCTTTTTTTAATTTTTTTTTCTTTTTTTTTCAAGAGAATCCAAAAGGTCATGTACCACTTACGAGTTCGCGAACGTTGCCCTATGCGGCAATTATGACGGCTATTTCAATGCTCGTGGAATAGCCACGGTATGGCTTTCACGTTGGAGTGCGCGAACATACGCCGCTTTCACTGTTGAGCTCGTACGCTTTTTTTTATAATACTTAAAAATTCCGTGTACATAACCCGGCAAAGCTGGCAATACCGGAGACGAGAACTCGAGTCGGTGGGACGTTGGAACACTCTTCGCAGTCGTTTCTGCGAGGCATTAGCGGCCGACGCACGCATATTTTTACCGGGCAAACTGTATCATATCTGTATGCGCCGCGTTATGCGCATAACCAAATGTCGGGGATGAAAACCTCTCCGGTCGCTTCGTTCTTTGAGCTTCGTTAACTCGACGGGAGAAACTTTGTACAGTGGGCAACGGACGATTTATGTTATACACAGCTGTACCAACATACTCGGAGTCGTTACAGCTCCGTCATTGAAATATTTACGTGAGCTTGTTGCGAGGGTCCTCGAGCGATCTATTTTACACGCCACGCAAGCTACGAAATGTATGTTATAATTACGGTAACCCAGTCACGGGCCGGTGGCGAAATTTCCGTGGAATTCCGAGCGGTGAATTGCAAAAATGGCAACGGAGAAATATAGTTTTTTCCGCATTCTCACTGCATTCTGAGCGGTTCGCATTGATACCACGAATAACGCATTGAAATTCTTCGCTACTCGCCTTGAATAACAATTATTATTATTAAACGCTTGCTTACTTGCTCGACGCTACAAAATCAGATTATATCTGACAAATTCGCCGCGGCACGCGCATCCAGTCGTTTCCCTTACTAGCGCTGCGAACAATAGAAATCGGGAAATAATTCAAAAGAAAAACACAATTGTCGAGCCTTAAGGGAAACAAAAAACATAAGAAAAAAAAACAGGAGATTTGGATAGATCAGGACCAGAACGAAGAAGGCAGATTGTGCTTGCGGCCGGTGATGATGATGGCGGGATTATCGCCCCGCGAGAAATCCGGCCGTCGACGTAGTTTCTTTGCGGCGCTCGGCGAGCTCGGGTGCACTGTACCTGTTTCGAAGACAATGGCTCGTTGTCGGATATCACGAGTGTCGTAATTTACACCGAGCCACGGTGCCGTGACTCTCCAGCTGCTCGCGGATGTCGCAGAGACGCAGGGCGCATAACTTTCCCTCTCCACCCCGCTCCTCTGCACACATCCAGGTGTGTGCTTCCCTTGTTTCATCCCAACGCCCCGCTTGCACTTTGCATTCGCTCGCTGGCATATAATCCTCGTGATTAGCAGCCCGTGAACCGACGCCGCCCGGAACGAGATATTAATAAGCCTTTTTGCATATCTTAACCGGTGTACAACGTGCGATTGTGTGGCAATTAACGCTTGTGTACTTTAATGCAATTCCGAACGGTAGCCATCCATCTCAATTACTCAGTGCGTAGCTACGTAATGCGACTCGGTAGCCACCCGCGTTTCCTGCAAACACCCATTTCTATACCGCTGGTGAGACTTTATTGCCGGCCTCTTTCGTGCACTCTCCCGCCTTAATTCTTTACTCGTTAACAGACTACATTTATCGTGATTTTTTTTCTCACTGTTTGTGACTCTGTTTTACCTATGGCGCCGAATGCACTAAAATATTATTGACATTTTTGAGCTTTTTGTGTACCGAAGTTTTTGTAGCACGGGCTGCACGCCGAAATTTCCTCTTATCGGCCTGACTCAGGCCTTCCTATTGTATCGCGATGAATGATATAAAGTATGGGGAAGAATCTCTTTTGGCAGGAACATAAAAAAAATCTGGTGTCGAATGTACCTTCCATTTACCCCCTCCCCTCCCTCCCACTGTATGATACGTTAATTGTTATTTCTATTCGCTATCATGGCTGTGCTCTAGACTGATAAAAAAATGCAGTTGAATCAACAAAAGATTTAGGCAGGGACGTTCAAATAAATATTTAGTTGGTCGGACAAAACATTTCAACGTCTCAAAAATATTTTGGTGAAATCATCGAAAAAATTATTCAAGTAAACGATCTTTTAGCTCTACCAACAAAATATTTATTTGAACGTCCCTACCCCAATCTTTGGTTGACTGAACCGTATTTTTTGATCATTTTATACCTTTGATTGATATTTGTATTGTTGTATCTACTTTTGATATTTGTACGTGGTTGATATTTGTATATGTTTGGTTGATTCAACAATATTTTTTTATCAGTGTATTTACCCCGTGTTCAGTTGGGCAACTTTGATCGCGTTGGAAATGTGATTGCAGATGAGAAGCCGAATCTTATCGTCGCGCAGACACCACGCGGCGATAATTTCATTGTAACGAAAGATACCGACTCCGCGAGTGCCGCACGCAGGAAGGAGTCTCGTGCCGACGGTGGTTGACGGGAAGGCTTCAGACTTGTCGGGGGACGGCAGAGAGGCGAGAACGTAATTAGAAAGCTTCATTACAGCACTTCGGAGAGCTCACCCGATGTTCTGGCCCTTTCAGTCTGATCGCTGATGGCGTTTCGCGCAGGGCCTAACTTCTATACCGAATACAATTACCAGTGTCAGTCGTCGACAAGGGGAAAATGAGAGTCTCGCCGTGCTGTAGTAACAGCGACCGTGCAGTTCCTTATATTGGTATCGTGCACTGTATCGTGCTTCACTGACTTCCACGATGAAAACCCTTTACGCCTTAATTATATTCACTTATTCGCTGCTCCACATCGTAGGCAATTTGATTATGACGAAGCAAATCAAATGCAACGGCTCCCTTTCTTCGCCATCGTCTAATCGAAATACGTAACGTAATTACACTCTCGGAGCGATGCGAAAATGTATTTCGATAAAATGCTTCGCGGAGCAAGACCGTAAGATTGACGCGCAATATTACGTTACTGATGTTTTTACCGCGTTTAACATTTTTTTGCAATTCGATGCGGAATTTCGTAATCAATTTAACACTAACGCAGACGCGAGTTCCGGACCTCCGATCGATCGAGCTATTCCATCGGTGGATTCTGTCTACGGAATCTCGGCCGAAGAAAAAAAATCATTGCATCTATATTTCACGAAATCTTGACCGTGTCGTAATCTCGTAATCTTGACCGTGTCGTAATCACGTAATCTATACACTGATATGTACACTATACTTGACCGTAACCGTAATCACGTAATCTATACACTGAGAGAAGGACATCGGAAAAATGGCGAATTCATAATGTAAATGTCGACCAGGCAACATGGCACACCAGCGCCACGACGAGCGATATGTGACATTTTTGGAGGGGCTATAGAAATTTGTCCCCAACTAACTAATTTTTACCCGGCTAAGAATTTAGTGGATAAAAATAAGAATATCGTAGATAACATTTTTTTAAATGTATACATAAAAAATATTTGATCGACGTAATATGCCGGTGTAGTCTACAAATCTAAAACAAACGGTTCACGATCGCAACGCCACCGATTACTATATTTTCTAGTAAAAAGAACTTATATTCTAGCAAAAATTACGGAATTTCGGTTAACATTTGCGTTAATGAAAATTACAATTTTTTTCTAGCAGGATGTGTTAAATGAATGTCTGCCAGGATATCTCTGTAATTCCCACATACCAAAAACTAACATACTAATAATTCCTATCAGATTCTTCTCTCAGTGTAGGTATTTCGCGTTTTCCATTATGTATCTTTTTCGTGCGATTCTTCAGGTTTTTGTTGTGAACGTGCGGCGTACAGCTAGTTAACGGTCGATACGCAAACAATCCATTACGATAATGCGATATTATTACCAGCACCGGTATCTTCGATTGTACAGTCATCGTGCTCATACCACTGGCCAAAGTCCGTCCGCCCGGAGGATGTCGCGGCTATACGCGCAGTTTACACACGGACGGCGCGTACTTTCCGCACGCATAAGCCATTAGTTCGAGTGTACATTTCATTTCGGATAACGGGCAGCGTTTTCTCTCGCGCACGTACTCCGACGACGTACAGAGAGATAAATACAACGCGATAGCGCACCGTCCGCGTCGTCGATCGCGGGATTAATTTTAATTGGGATTACATTTCAATCGAGTGTCCTCACACTCCCCCGCCCCAAATTTCCCTCGTGACACTACTCTTCGCGCCCTCTGTCTCGCCCACGCATAATTTCAATACACCTCCCCCCTCCCCCCTTTGGACGCGACTTGTTCTCGTTTCAGCATTGCCCCATGCGCTCGGCGTTACATTCGATTTCGGAGCAGAAATAATTGAAAGAGACAACGCGCCCCGTTATCTAGCAGCGCAGCTCGATAAAATATGCATGTTTGCCAATCAGCAAGAGGTGTCGAGGTTGCCGCATCACGTTCCCGTTTTTCCGTTCGTCCTCTCATCGTCCGCGTTTTTGCGACACCGTCCGGTCCGCTGCTCTGTACATCCGCCACCCCTTTCTCTTCGCCGTGTGCCTTCATCGACACCGATCTCTGACAGGCTCTCTCACGACCCGCGACTGCGGACCCGGATAAATAACCGGCCGTTGTCACGAGTGGACGCGAGAGAAAATTTCGCGCGAATATACACGGATACCTTTGACCGAGCCTCATCTCCCGGCCTGCATCGGAGCATCGACACCCTCTGCTTCCGCGCCAATGACGAACAGGTGTACCCCTGCATAGCGTGCGTGCATGCGTCGACGCGAAGCGACGCGATGAAGATCGGCTCGCTATCGACGGACAGACGCACTTGCTCTATCCATCGGAACTGCGATCGACGCTGGATTACTGGGGCGCGCGGGATGAAGAGATGATGCTATTGATTTAACGTCGCACTGAAATACTCTATAGGAGTTGCACGCTGAAGTCTGATAGGCACGGCAGATATGCGCGTATGTTGTTGTTGTTGTTGTTTGTTTGTTTGTTTTTTTTTTCCCCCGAAGCATACAAGTATTAATGGAGTATTAATTATAGTAGGAGTCCGTGTATAAACCGAAGAGATTCATATGCGACAAAACTGATGCTTGTATGCTGAAGAAACGCGTGGGGTACATATGTACCCCAGTCATGAGTTAGAAGGTAAAAAAAAATGATACATGAGTTCTAGAGTTAATGAAGTATTATCGAAGCATTAATCAAGTATTAATATATTATTAATGGAGTATCCAGTTATTTTATTTTATTTCTACTATTGTAATTTAGCGTCGATACGTCACGTGCCTTTTGATACCGAATAAATCGCCGCGAGGAGTTCAGCCGGTTGATCCAATAGTTGACGTTTCTTCGTTCATTTCGCGCAAGTCCCCGTCGCATTTGCCCCGTAGTCTGAGTGTGATTTCGTCTCGAGTGTCCGGACCACACGCGACGATGATTAATCGCGTCGGGGTCCCGCGAAGCCCAACGTGCGGCGCCGCCAAGAAACCGGCGCTTGAATTATGCCCGCCTTTTCCATTATGCACGCATTGCGCCAGCTTCTCTGCAGCGCGCTTGACCAACGTCCGGAATTCTATCGTACGGCAAGCTGTACCGGCTGCGGGTACCGCTGCATTCAACGTTTATTCCGCGAGGCTGTCGCTCGTACTAGACGATTATAACTATTGAATAATGATTATTTTTTAAGTTTTCAAAGTTCGAATATGGACTGATTAAAAGAAATGGTTGGTTCATAAAACAAAAATGTTTGTTTAAATCAATAAATTTTTAATCGTTTGAAGCTAATAATCGTTTAACAAAACGATTCTTTGTTCGTACCAAATAGATAAGAGCTTTGAACGTATGTCACCGCAACTTTCGTTTAAGCCAACAATTTTTTTTCCCACTGTGCGAATGTGCGAAATTAAAAAAGCTGAGATTAGGGATAAATTTGTCCGTATCGCGCGCGGATGTCGGTAGCTTGTGCACCGTGTTTCTAAAGTTTATCCAAATAATTTGAAGTATATCGCGCATCTCTGCACGCTCTGGTGGCAAGGAGATAGAGAAGACGGGACAACTTCTTGTCGGCGCACACGAGGCGCCAAGTTCACATTGGTGTGCCCAGCGACCCGCGTGTGTCCGCGAGAGCATTATCGTGAATCGTGAATACAAATGGGGCACGGGGTGTCTCGAGACTCGAAACGAATGGACTCTGACCCACCCACTATATATCTCTCGTTGCTTCATTTTATCGAAGTATAGGGACATTTGCTCCGGACAGAGGCGGCGCTCGGGCTGATGCCGACGACCGTTCCTCCGAACACTTTATTCCCTCCCGCAAATGTGCACGCTTCTTCGCCAGCATTTAATGCCAACTGCGACCCACGGGTAATTAATGTGAGCTGAAGAACGCACGGTAAGCAGAATCTCGGCTCGACTTTTGGCATACTATTTGACTCTTGCCGATAGCACCGAAACACTCAAGACTCCTCGATAAAACATTTTAAAGATAAAAAAAGAAAAAAAGGCTTTGACGAAGCCGTTAGATGTGTTTAAAATATAATACTCACTAGCGGTTATGTTGTCTGGCGCACTCACAGTGTCTGTGAGTATCTGCGAGCATCTGTGAGTATCTGTGAGTATTTGCAAGTATCTGTGACTATCCGTGAGTATCTGCGAATATCTGTGAGTATCTGAGAGTATCTGCGAGTATCTGTGAGAACCTGTGAGTACATGCGAGAATTTGTGTGAGCATGTGTGAGTATCTGTGAGTATGTGTGATCACTGCGAGTATTTGTGTGAGTATGTGTGAGTATGTGTGAGGATCTGTGAGTATGTGTGAGTATCTGCGAGTATCTGTGAATATGTGTGAGTATCTGCGAGTATCTGTGAGAATGTGCGAGGATCTGTGAGAATGTGCGAGTATCTGTGAGAATGTGCGAGTATCTGTGAGAATGTGCTAGTATCTGTGAATATCTGTGAGTATCTGTGAGAATTTGTGTGAGTATGTGTGAGTATGTGTGAGTATGTGTGATTACTGCGTATTTTTTTTTTGTGAGTATGTGTGACTATCTATGTGAGTATCCAACCAACATGAACTTCATTAATCTGCAGATTTTCGATCGAGGATAAAATTTGGTAAAATAAAGGTCAAGCATACGACTGAACAGTGTTCTTTCTACAGTCCGCAGTCACCGATATTCCATCCAGGTTAACAATCTCGTTGCTCAGGTTACGAAAACACGATCCGTATCACCCGGTATTGGCCCTACGCGGGGAGCAAGTCGGTAGGCCAGCCCTCCACCGGTAACAGAGGAAGTCAAACGGAGAAAGAGCAAAGTACATAACACACTGGCAGAGCAGAAGAGGGTGTGTTGTACGTGCACGCAAGATATCCAACCCGTTATGGAGATGAGCGTGGCCGAAGGCGGGCTGCTCGATCGCGCGCGCCCGCGACATCTCCTGCATCTGTAATGCTGTCCTCTCCGTCTCCTTCGATTTCACCGTCTCACTCAGTCCGCGTGTCCCCGTCCGATCCTAACCCTTTTCTCCTTCCTCCTCGATTTCCTACCGCCCTGTTCTCTTCACTCCCTTTTATTCCCACTTTCATTCCTTTTATTCTCCTTCTCTCTGCCCTTCCCGCGTTCTACAACTCCTCTTACCAGAGCCCAGAGGACTCCGTAGTTCCAGTGGAAGCAAAACGGTCCCCCGCGCGCACTTCCCTCCCGATATACTTAAGAAGCTTCCTGCATAAACAGTGCTCGGGCATGTCGAAGCCGCATCGGGCCTCGACGGGCGATTTATCAGACGGGGAATGCACCGAGAAACACGCTCGCCGTCCAACCGCCTCTTACGATTGCCCTGCGGATCCAGAGAAATCCTCCGCGCGATCCCTCTCCGTGCTCGCCTCCTCTCCTTCGTCCTCTTCCTTCTGCTGCACATGCATTTTGACCGCAACGCGTGCACGGAAGCTCCGCGGGGATCGTCGTTCTCCCTTCTTCTCTTCGCCCCCTACCCACTGGCCAATTCGGAATAAGAATCGGCTCATTCTCGATGCAATCCGCGAATCGTTCGTGCCAAGCCCCGCTCTCTTGCTACCCCAATTCCTCGGGATAACCGGTGGCCAACTTATTATTCAAATAGGCGCACTATTGTGTGTATACCTGTATCGCTGATCTGTGTCTGAAGCGCGTTTCGGTATTAACTTTAACTGTGCGTAATATAGGAATGATGAACGGGAATACGGATTCGACGGTCGCAGAAGGCCGGCATTCCTCGCGTGACAGCAAGCCGGGGACTTTGATGATACACATGTGGCGGGGTCATGGAAATGCATAGATTTTTTTTAAATTTGGGTCTACTCGCGACATTCGCGTAGTCGATGGCGATCAGTGATTAACGGGGGAGAGGTTTTTAACGTCAATATTATATGTTTCGATAACGATCGGACGGGTACGAAGAGTTA
Organism: Ichneumon xanthorius; assembly: GCA_917499995.1. Lineage (NCBI taxonomy): Eukaryota > Metazoa > Arthropoda > Insecta > Hymenoptera > Ichneumonidae > Ichneumon > Ichneumon xanthorius. The sequence continues at coordinate 7,338,448 of OU824205.1, read as the reverse complement.
CCGAATGCCATTTGGGGTGGATAAAGCGAAATAGTATAAATCAAATTGACATTAACAGGATCGAACTGAGCTCGGTCCTCCGCGACGAAATAATTTTATGCGCTGCGCGACCGTCGAACATTATAATTATTCGAGGGCTTTCGATAAATCATAATTTATCAGAGAGCGGTTACTGCGTTGGGCAATAATAATGTGATATTTTTATTAAATGTTCGCCCATTTGGCTTTCGATGTTTAATCGATGGGTTACTGAAGGAGGGGGGAGGTTTTCCAGCGGGCTGCAAGGACCCGCTGGAAACGGAAATTTAATAGGGGATGATTTGCCAGAGGATAATCAGAGGTAGGCTATTTCGGTTGAAATATAAATGTATATGACGAATGTACAGCGATCGCTTGGCTGCCAGTAATCAATTGGCCTGCGGGGCTCCGGCAATGCCTCTGTTGATCCTTACGCATTATGAACGTGTACGTATACTATGTACAATAGAGAGTGACTATGTGTGCCCAACATCGTTCACGGCCGCACAAATTTGTCGGCTGTGCGCGATGGCTGCACCGCAACACGACATTATCCAATCCGCATGATACACAACGACGAGGATATTATTTAACGAAACGCGCAAACAAATTTTTGACCGAACTCTCCGATATGTCAGAATCTTCCGTCATTATACGTACCGCGTAACTCTCGCGACTACGGTACACCAATTAATCCAATTACCGTACGTCGCGCTGATTAATCGCTGTAGATTTTTGGTCGAGCTTTCGGGGCTTTCAGCAGATTCGATAAATAAATTAACGTATTTAATTGACGAGTCCGGAGATCATGGGTAAAAAATTTGCTCGGCTACGTGGGACAATGTCTGTCGATGCTGTCCTATAAATATATGATCTACTAACGATAAAAAATGGACTCTTTAATTCTAATCGCGGTTAAGATCATTTGCCAAGTTCTTACACAAATCCTATTTAAATTTATAACATCAAAACATGAAAGTCTATTCGGGAGACTATGTGTTTTCACACTTGCCGGATGTACAGAGTTCGTATTCTCTCAAATCTGATAAGTGTTTATCAAAACACCATAAAAAAAAAAAAAATTAAGTTTGTATACAGCGGGACAATTGATACCCTACGGTATCTTCCAGATTCCGTGGAAAAGGCGAGTGCGGAGCGACTACGAGCCAAAATGTTTCGAAGAATCTTTCGCACACAGAAGTGCCGATCTTGGTATGAGCTCAAGACTCCGTGGCGATATAGTGATTTTCTCGGATGTACGCGTACGTACATCGCAGCCGCTCCAGTCATCGTCGATATCTCTATCCGGTTGGGTGTATATCAGGCGAAAGATAAATATTAACCGAGCAAACATCGTCCGTTGCCAGCTAACGAAAAGCTTCGAAAATTCCGGATTTCTGCCGGTAGTCTGGGCTGTGTGCAGCAGTAGCAGCAGCAGCAGCTGCGGTAGTGGTGTAGAACCGATGAATCGAGGAAAAGCACGCGTGTAACGACATCCAGACCCCGTCGCCGATGTACCATACGATCTGGTCGTGTACGTGCCGTTACCGATAGCCATAAAACATGTCGACGCTGTGTGTTTCCCCCGGGCACGGTACCAATTTCTAAATTGAGCTATCGCGAGAGCAATACATACGTCACTGACACGCGGGCTGGTATCGCTATTCTTTCGACCTTTCCCTAGCTCTAATTCATACAGACTAAACCGTCCTACACGCGCTCCTCAAACACGCGAATGAAATATGTGAATCAACAGAGCCTGACGCGGTAAAGTAAATACCCAATTTACCGGTCATATGCATAGCGGATTGTACAGAGTTGACGTTTACTTTACCGACGAGCACTTGCACACCTTTGTCCCACTTTTGCGCGACTTTGTACACTGCAATAAGTTTACAGGGTAAGTCGTAACGTAATGTAAGTCGTAAGTAATGTTGCCATTCGTAATATCTTTTAACGTAACAAACGAATGGCGCTGCCAGTTGCATAGCTTTTAGTATATGTGGGTACAATATGACTGCACCGAAAATTACAAGATTGTATGCACAAGGGTCGGTACGATATAGCATGTGGCCACATACCCCGCAATTTCCGGGTGATATGGCAAGTAAAATCGTTTTCTTTTCAGTTTGGTGTCTGAAAAATTTGTCGGAGGTAATTCCTTTCTGTAGTTCATGTGGATAACATAAAATATACTAAGAGATGGTTTGCGCGATCCCTCTATGCTTCTCGAGGCCTAATCGACTACCATTATTACTAGAGCCATTTCACCCGTAGTGTCCGGGTGATATGGCCGATCGCAAAGATTTATTCTGTTCGATCTTGATCAAACCTATGCTGTCTACATAAAAAAAAGGCTTTATTTGTTGGCATTTTTGAAGATTTTTACGGTCTAGTTTTTTTGCAACATGATTTCAAAGTTACATATTTTAACATGGGAAGGATCGTAGCGTTTTTCTCCGCAAATTTATGTTTAATTGAAAGAAAAAACATTACTTTACTTTACTTAGTTTACTATTAAGAGCATACCTCCAATTTTCATTGTTTACAAAATCATGGCCATATCACCTCGACTTAACCTATACAACATCGGGATCCGATAAGGTTCCGACCAGATCTTGTCAGGGCCTTATCAGGACCCCATGTAAACCTCTAAAATTAATGGGCATTCGCGAATGTTGAAAAAGTTCATCCGCGTGGCCTAAATATCGGTGACAGTTGCGAAGTCGAGATCGTACTTGGATTTTGGAAGACTGTTCCGATAGACGAAAGCGCAATCGAGTGAAGGTGCATCGACGACAATTACGTTTGCAAAAGGGCTTGCGCCAAGTTTCTGCGGCTTCGACTCTCTGCGGCATCGCGCTATATGCAATGACTCTGTCGAACATTCAATTATTCACATCACGAGTGAGAACACTGTGGTTGCTGCAATTGCTCGAGGGTATACAGTTAACACGTGTACATATAAACTAGTATGTGCGCCAGTAGCGCGTTGCACTATAGAATCGACCTTGCGAGTCCCTTCCGGCATTGGCTAGAAACCCACTAAGTTACGGGCTCTAATCGCCGTGACTTCGGCATTCAAAGGGAAATGGCGGATTTGCATTTGCGGCTTATCGAGGGTGGAGGGTGGCCCGAATTTCGGGGAAGTTCGCTTCAAGACATCGGAAGAAGGGGTCGGAAGAGAGAGGGTCGACGGGCAAGAAACCACCAACGGAGAGTGAGATAACTGTGAGAGAAAGCGATGAGGTGAGAGCAAGGCGGAGTAAGATCTCTGAAAGCGAAGGGAACGGATTCAGTGTGCACCTAAACTCGTACCCTCAGACAGAATAAGGGAGCACGAGACCGAGCGAGCAGGGATGGGGGGGGGGGGGGTGGCGAGATTCTGAGCTTCTATGCTGATTTTCCTTCACCGCGATTCCGGCGATGAAAGCAAGTTGGGAACGGGCTGACTCCACTCTCTGTCTTTCCTCTACTCTGTCTTAACATTCTCTCAGACTTCCTATTTCGCGCGAACTCTGCTATCGTGGCTTGAATTCGACGATCGTACGGGCATTAAAGGATGGGAGAAAGAGGCAAAGGTTGCCGGTTTACTCGGCTTGCAGAGACAAAACGAGGAAGTGGGCGATCGATTAAAAATGTCCTGGGCGAAGAGCGACGAAATTAGAAAACCGATTGTAAATTTAATGTACCCGAACTTGAAATTTGCCTACCTTGCAATGTACTTTTTTGTAAAATAAAAATACCAGATATTAAAATTACAAACCTTTTGCATTTCATTACGAAAGTTTGCATTACAAATAACAATTTTAATGCAAAATTGCAATGCGCATGTTTGAACTTTCAGGAAGTTTATGTAAAAAAGCTTCCAATACCGTTCGCCAATTTTCGATCAAAATTTGTTCGCACTGTAGTTAAAAATAACGAATTGAGATACATTTCGTCAATATTTTTTGTACACTTTCGCGGAAATATGAAATCGTCCTCTACGCCAGTGGAATCAAATGCCTGGTATCATGTGCAGAATCCGGTCGTATAGAATCAGTCTTTTTCACACTTCCTCTCCTGTTTTTTTATCTTCTTTTTTATACTCCTGTCATTCCTATTTCTCATTTCGCTCGAAAGCATATCCTCCGTTTGAATATTTCTTTGCGCCTCCGATCGCGTTTCCCGTCGCACGTAGCGAGAGTAGCTGCTGTTGAGGATAACAGGGGGCCAAGGCACGCCCGCACCAGGCGAAGGGTGAGCTGCCGGGAGCCACACCGGCGAGAGGGAGCTCCGTTATGCCAGTGGAAACTCCGTAGGTACGTGTCTGGAATGAGACGCCGAGAGGCGACGACTGTCGTCGCAAAAATGTTTCCACCCACGAAAGTTTTCGCAAACGTCTTGTGTAACAGTCATGCCGATTCGCTCCTAGGAAGTTTTTTTAAAATATATATCCGGCGGACGGATGCACTCGCACTTCGACACGAGGATGCAGTGCGATGGAATTCGTATTGCCCCCAAGGGTCGGAAAATTTATAAACTTCGGTGTCAATTCGCATTGTTTGCTATCGGAAAAAATGTTGCAACTTTATAGTAGCCCGATTGATTTGTACCCGCGGATATTCGTGTATTCGCGAGTAGAAGTGAATTTGAAACAAAAAGCCGATCTGTTTTAATTATTTTTTCTTTGTTCGGCCGCACCATGGGTATCGGAGAAGATAATGAACGAGAGAGAATGCAATATCAACGAAAGCTTTCAATTATAGTATATTTACACGAGCGAGCTTTTGTTCGCCAGTTGCATGCAAACACGTATCGGTAAGCTCTCACGAACGCTGACCAACATATCCCCGTATGTGCATACCAGCCTCGTGAGGGGGGACAAGCATTAATCAACGATGAATGAAAATAGTACTTACATTCTGTTTTCAGCCAGATGGTTGCTGCATTTGCGACGAGATCATTTGGAACAAAAAACAATCCAAGTTTGAAATTTAGTCTAGTCTCCGATGCACCGGAAACGTTGAAAATAAGGCGATTTCAGTGGGATTTCGTAGAGTTTTTTTTCTTATTCGTTATACTTTGGAAGTGCGAGGTGGCTCCAAGGAAATCTCGATTTTTTATTTTTTATTTAGATGTACCGAAATTTTTCCTTTTTTATATAGCCGGTAGCGACCTCTAAAAATGCCTTAATTTCGGGCAATCTTCGCACATCGCATGTTTATTTTATACTTCACGATAAGACGGGGTGGCCCCCAGAGAATTCTAAAAATTTCAATTTAAGGACCCTAATGAATATATTCTATGAATATACATGTTTTGTTGGATGAATCAATACCCTGTTTTAATTCGTTTTTCCACGAACTAGTTGAGTTCGTGCATCATTACTCTCGGAATTTGCAACTGTTTTTGTGAATAATTTTGTAAACTATTTAATGGATACGTTTGAGATTAGTTGTCGTCATTTGCCGAAACGATCAATGTTTGATAGCAAAAATTGGGGTCCAGTCTTAAATGTTCAGCCATTGGTACGTTTACCTTATGTTGAACGCTAAAACTCTCGATATGAAATCGATTTCAAAGTCAAGGACAATCATGCATTTTATGTTTCTCAAATTTGAGAGTAAACAGGGGATCTCGGTTTGAGATACGCGCGTCCGACCGCAAGTCAGATAACAATAAACGAAACGTTATTTAATTGGTACATTTTTCTTTACGTCTCCTCGTTCCCGGCAATCAGCACGTGTGTTTCAACTTTCTCTCGGCCCGTGTTCCGGTTCCCCACACACACACGCGAACGTCCTTGTATCGCGTGCAAGTCATCCGGTATGCGGCGATTGATCGCTGGCAAATTACCATCGCGTTACCAATTACGTATACGTCCTCTGTACCACAAAGTACGTAGTATCGCAAACTATTCGTGTGTAAAATGCACACCCGTACGTGCGGACACGCCAGCTCTGTCCCCGCAGCGGCAAACACAACGATTCGTGCGCAACGCTAAATGACGTGTAGCAAACTATTTCTGTGCTCGTGTAATGAAAAAAAAATTTATCACAAGATACATTCTAAATATATCATTTTTACGGTCGAATTGTATTACATACATGACATTTTTTTTCTCGTGTGTTGTGATATTCGCCTCACAGAGAAAGTAGATAGTGTCGAGAACCTTTTCCACCGGTGAAAAATTTCGGGCACATCGTCGACATGCAGCCAAGTTGAAAATCGATGAAAATGGCGGTAATGCGATTATTTTATCCTCGAAGAAAAATTGAATTGGCCGATAACGGTGCGTCCAGTAACGTTGCAGAGTGTCGGGAATTTCGGAAGCATCATCGTGGCCGAGGACCTTTACCTTGTTATCTTTGGCCCTATCGTACCGAAAGCTCCGGCAAAGGTCGGAGCCCTGCGAATTTCGTCCGCTCTCAAAAATTTAGGGGGTAGACGGGGTGTATTTCATCGCTGCAGGATGGTACGCGCACTTGCTCTCTGACGAGCAAGAGTGAGTCCCAAGTGCGCTCTTTCCCATATTTGACCGGGAGTTGAGCAGGCGCACGAGGATGGGCAATTTTCCAGGTAACGACCTACTTTCGGGGCGCCCAGCGTTATACGGCGTCGGTAAGGCTGTTCCCATCCAAGCGGGTGGAACGCTGAGCGTTTCCTCGCTGCTCCTTTATAATGAGGGCCGACATTCGATATTCGCGAGGATAGATGCGAAATAGCGCGGAGCGGCGAGACGGCGCAGGGTGAGGATAACGGAAACTCGAAGCTCGAACAAGGAAGGGAAAGTAGTACGAGAGCTTTTCCCTCAAGCCCGTTGCCGTAACTCGTAGGCAGGAGTAGTATCGAAATGTACATTTTACCTACGGTTCCCTCGCCGTTCAGGGGAGAGAAAGAGAGAGAGACAGTTAGACAGAGGGAGCGAAGGGAATTTCGAAATTCGGTAACTTTCCACAAGAGCTTTCCGGTCGGTTGGTTCTTAAGGTAGCTTGCGACGAAATTTCCACCGGAAGTCTTTCGCAGTTCCGGCGTTACGCTGCTATAGCTATATACACTACCTATCGTATATCTTACCTATGTGCACCTTATGTGTATAGCATAGAGCCGACGCAGACCTACGGTAGATGCGTAGACGAAACCGACACAGCTTACAGAGAAATGACTGTGTAATACCTGCTGTATACTATGGAACGTAGGAACTAGACGGAGCTCTCGCAATCTCGTCAAACGAGAAAACGGAAAAGTGCCATCTTTACCTCCGTCTTGTTTTCGCGATACTTGCCGGAGCACCGGAGAGGACAACATTATATTCGAGAGACAAGAAGCTGCCGGCGGCCAGGTAGTCGCGAATGAAGCCCGGGATATAACGTCGGATCTTTACTCACAATATACCCTTTCTTCGAAGAATCGCTAACATGGTTTCCAGTGGGATTTCTCATTTACCATTTTACGTTTCACTGCTTTTTCGGCTAGCTTTCCCTCTCTCGGGCTCCCTCAATTGCAACGTCACGGCGAAAGCAGCGAGAGAGCTTTTCATCGTGGAGCCTCGACGAGCCCTGTAAAGAACAACCGGGGCGCAAAAGAACGGGGAATTGGAGTAGAGAAGCAGGTAGGACAATTTGAGATGCCCTTATTTGAGCTTGGGAAAATACGCGATCCGCATACAATGTAATATCGGCTTTGAAATTTTTTAAATTATTTTCTCGGAGTATCTTAGTCCTTTTTAATCCATGTACAGACATCGAAGATGCTTAAGGGGAGGCTAAACACGTATGAGTGCGAGTGAGATGGAGTTAAAATGTTGAGTCCATTTTTCTCCGAAACGATTCTACAAAATGGAAAACGAATTGTGGAACGCACTGCCTTAATCAAATATGCAGTGAGCCCCGCAATTCGTTTTTTATTTTTTAATATTAATAGTTATGGGGCGGATATTATTAAGTACAATCGCAGCTAAATATCTCGAGCATGAACTGTCGAACGTCTGTTCTCTCAGAAAGTCCGATCAAGACTCCGATCATATGGTCAATCGATAAAATCTGTACGTTTGTCATTTGTCATATCGAGCTATTCTGGTCATCAATGTAATATCGTGTGTCTCGGTCAATCCTCATCTCTATATTCGTTACAATACCGTTTCGGTCAAAAATCGATGGAAAAGCGCAATTCAACGATCGGCTAGGACTCAAAGTACTGTATAGCGCGCTGGTTCATCCTTGACTATGCACCCTGACATACCGTAGTAGCCTAGTGAAATAAAACTCCCGATGGTTAAAACAATTGACAGGTGTCGGAAACAGTCAGAGTCCTTTAAATGCTCCGGGAGTAAGACTTCAACTACAATAAAACCCTAGATATTGATCTCGGACGATGTTAACTAATTCCCCGCGATTCACTACTCTTTTGGCAATAAAAATATACGATTCTAGTACGTAAATAATTTCTCCGATTTCGAAGTAATTATTTATAATTTATAGAATTTTTTATCTTGACGATTTGACCCAAATAATTTACCAAACTTGATTCTACTCGATTAATATCTGAACATTTATATACGGGTCATTTTTCCACAAATATTCAGTGACATAAGTGAATTTCAAAGAAAATTTACAGGACGGAACACCGCGTTTTGCATTTGGAATTCCACTAATGCTGTGTCCGCGACTGTAGCACTTATAGCTGTAAATTTCGTTTATGCAAGACTTAGTTCTAAGTTGAAGGTTGGAAACTACACTGTACTCACATGAGCGTGTATACTTTGAATATATAAAAAGGGAATTTTCTCCCTTTTATACAAATAAAATGTTTAAAAATAAAATAAAAATATCATGAGGTTATGTTGATCTTTAGGCCCACTTTAAAAGGTAATCATAGTGGTTGTGTGAATACCTGAATTTAGGAGGGAGCGCTCGATATTCATGTGGCAAAAAAATAAAGTAAACACGAAGGGCTTCCAATTCTTTTTTAGTCGTTCTCGGGACAAAACGAACTCCAATTCAGCGATCGACGGGCCGTAGAGAGCCGGCAGTATCGAAGGGCGAAATTGCACTTTTTCATCCTGAAAATCGGTACAGGAATCGGTGCGGCGGCGAGGTACCACGTTCGTTTCGCGCTACAGTATTCTCTCGTGATTATACCTTTCGGGTTCGTATGTTACAGTGTGATACAGATGATACGGTATAGTCGGCCGGTGTGAAAGCAACAGCGCCGTGGCACAGCGCCCGCAATTGAATTATCGACTATGAATTCATTGTTTACGGGGGCGAAACGCGCTACGGAAATCCGGGGTCGACAAGCGCTCTCGTTCGAATAATTTTCCATTTCGCCGGCGAATCGCCAGATAAATCTAAGTACAACGGGACGACGGGCTCGGTGGGGAAAAGAGAGAGGATACGCGTGGCATTTATCTTCGCACAATACTGCCAGAGTTTATCGCTCGAATTAACATCGACGGGTGTAATATACCGTACGAATAATATCGGCGAGTCTACGCGTACGAGAATTTAATCACAATATTTATGGAAAATTCATTGTGTTCCGGAATTCAAATTGAGTCAATGACTTCGCGCGTGATCTCGACGAATGAGCCTCGCCGAGATTTTACATCGCTTCTACCTACGGGATATAATTTTTTTTGCCGGGTCGAGACAGTGTCGAAGTGGCCACCTATGGAGGCATCGCTCTCTCCAAAAACAAAAAATTGAGAAAAAACCCATAAAACCCAAAAAGGGGGTGTGATACCCCTCCCTCCCCACCCCCTCGTCTGCCCCAAAACCGAAAAAAGTCCGCTAGAGATTTACCCAGTCAGCCGTCATAAAAATAATTCAGTAAAAAGAAAAATGAATCAACCCAACAAAGGGGTTGAAACTACTGCTACCCCTCCCCCCCCCCCCCAACCGACATAAAAAGCTAGGTCAAATTGCGCCACAAAAGTTTTAATATAAGTACGAATAATATCGGCCAGTCTACGCATATGAGAACTTAATCACGATATTTATGGAAAATTTGTTGTGTTCCGGAATTCAAATTGTGTCAACGATTTCGCGTGTGATCTCGACGAGCGAGCTTCGCCGAGATTTTACATCGCTTCCATCTACGGGATATAAATACGTAAGGATTTTTTGCTGGGTCGAGGCAGAGTCGAGGCGGCCACCTATGGAGGCATCGCCTCCCTCTCTCCACGGTTTCCATCTTGTTCGTGCACTTCAAAGCGGACTTTCGAGAAAATTATAAAAAGTACTCGTACGTCGAAGTAGGTAGACAGGATGGTATAGACGAGGCCTCTAAACCGGAATGAAAAGGTTGTCAAAGCGTTATCGCGCGCCTGTGTAACCGACCTCCTCGAAGCTCTCGCACGTGTCTCTGCGTTACACTCTTGTACGTCTGTAAAATTTATTTATTACATGCGCCTGTGTTATGCGAACCGGATTCTTCGCCGGTTGAGTTGCGTTCGCGGAGCGGCCAGCGGCAGAGTAGCTACGTGGTCACATGAAATATGTATAATGAAAGGATGGAAAAACAAACAAGCTTCCACGGCACGGTCGTTGCGGTGGTGATAGAACAACACCTCGTTTGCCGCTCCATGTATTTTAATTTACATACTAGATAAGACCCAGTCAAGGCCCTCATCAGGCCCCCATGTACGACTATAAAATTTCTAATACACGGAGAAGAAAAAATGGTTGGATCAACAAGCATTTGGTTATAATAACTCATTTACCTGGTTAACATAGGGACAACAAAATATTTTGCTGTGGCAACAAATATTTGGCTGTAGCACCAAAATATTTTTACAGAAACAGGACTATTTTTCTTCGTGTATTATATCTTTTGGTAACGTGTGTAATGTAAGGCACCCCCAGAAAAAGAATTTATTTGACGGACGCTCCGCCAGTAAATATTGATTTGATTTAAATAAATATTCATTTACGGGTGCTCGTCAAATAAATTATTTTTCTGGATACAACGAGATGAGAAAAGGGCCTCCCTGTCAAGAAAGTCTTCGCATCCGACGCACACCTGGATGTATCGCTAACAGCACTAATGCATTGCTTGCGCTGCTGATCGAAGAACACCTCGTCTACCGCTGTACGTATTTTCATTTATTTAATGTATAAATTCCAGACAAGGCCCTGGCCAGGGCCTCATCAGGTCCCATGTAACACTGTAATATTGCTACGAGGTTCTTAAATTTCTATCACGATTTGGTACTGTGTTCCAATGTAATGCAACGAGATGGGAATAGAGATGTTTCCTCCCTGTCAAGAAAGTCCGCGCACCCGACGCACATCTGGGTGCATCGCCAACGCGCTGGTGCACTGCTCGCTTTGCTGCAAATTTTCAGCACAGAGAAAACTGTGCGCGGAGTAAACGAAGTGGAAAAGAGCGATTTATCAAACGCCAATTTCCCTGAGAAAGTTTTCCGGTGAACAACAACGGGGCACGAAGAATATAAGACTCCGGGTACTTTCTTTTTTCATCGGCGATTCGCGAGAGGGAAGGCTAGAGAGGGAGGCAGAGAGAACGAGGGAGAGCGTAGTCGGTGGACGATCAATCATGGGACGACACGGCGAATAGACTCTTGAACGTCGTTCGGACGTGAGAGCGGATCCTTCTCCACTGTTCGCCGAGTCACCTGTTCCCTTTTTAATTCCACGCTTTCCTCGCTTGTCCATCATCCCTCCGGTTATCATAGATTGCGGGTCAATGAGCCGCGAAGTATTCGTTGCATTCGCATTAAAAAGTACCCCCAATTTTTCTTTACGGCGAACGTGAAAAGTTAGAATATCTGTTTAGCCTATATAAGTACACTGAATTCTGGATTTGAAGAATAAGTATTTCGGTCAGTGGACTCCAAACACGACAATAAACGCAAATAGCACAAATTATGCGAATAAAGATAAAACTAAATTAGGCGCAAAAAAATTGAAGAAACATTTTAATCAGGTGCTAAAATTAGGCGCATTGACCTGATTGCAATTTTACTCAAACAAATTTTTTAAAAATCATCATGACAATTGCAATATTATTATTTCTTTATAAACATATAGACGTTTCATTTGAATTGACAGGTAGATTGTGAAACCTGAGTCTTTGTCATACACAAATCGCTAACAATAAATATAGGGTAAAAGTGGGGAATATGCACCGGTCCATATATCATTGATTTACGTCTTAATTGAGGTGGCCCATATTCACCACTTTTACCCTACTTCGTATCAATCATTCTCATTCCATACCATTCCATGTCCATTAAACCAGAAAATAAATGAACAGTTATATTAGTTTCTCCTCACACAATCATCGCGTATCAATTTCGGCTTTTAACGATATAAAAAGAAAAATACAGAAGCGTATATCGCACAGTGGAAATAAAATTTGAGACTTATCTTATTACGGCCGCTTCTGCTTTTCGGGTCTGGCGCTCGCGATGGAATTTATGAAGGTAATTTGATAAATTGTGATCGACACGAGTTTGTAATAAATATAAAAACGATTCAGGCTAGAAAATATTAAAAATATCGGAAGAGGTAAATTAAAATAACACATGTGTATGCATATTTTGTCCATGCGCACGCATAATCGGTATCTCGGCGTCTCCGCGCCGATCATCGCGCGAGGATCAAAAGTTTGTTCGATAGCTTAAACGGTAGCATTGAACTCATTTAATTAGCGAATAATCGAGCGCTCCCACGAGGATCAGTGCGGAAGCTTCGGGCTACTTGCGTGCAAAGAATGCGGACTCGACCGGTCCAGTTTTGTAATTAATGTTACCGTTTTCTCGTGCTCCCGACGCCCACGTTGACTCGTGTAATAGCTGCTCCGGGTTGGAGATGCGCGAAAACTCGTCGGCGCTGGCTCCGCGGGACAGCGCGGAACAGGATCGCGAGACGAGAAGGACGTAGCAGCCGCAGCAGGGGGGCGACGATCGAGTAATCGAGTAATCGCGATCGCTGTTCGTCGCTTCTTCGTTTATATTACTTTTTTTTATTCTTTTCTCCGTCTTCCTCTGCTTCTTCTTCGTCTTCTTCTGGTTCCTTCGGTGGCGTCGTCGTCTTTCACCCACCATTACGGATCGTTAGGTCTGGCTGGTCACCCGGAGGCGACCGGCGAACGCAGCCTCGTGAGTAACGACACGCTGTGCGATCCTTCCTCCGCCAATGCGAACGGGTTATTCTGGGCAGCATGGCTCGCATACATAGTAGCCACCGATTATGTCCCAAAGGAATTTTCGGGCGTTCGACGATTCTTGTCTCATCCTCCATCGCGGTCTTCCGAAAACAAGTGATGCACCTGCTGCGTGATTGCACCCAAGATCCACTCCGAATGAGAAAGGTCTCTATTAGTCGAAAATTACGCACTCCATCGGGGGAACGTATTTATTACTCCCGATGGAAGTTGATATTGTCAAACACTTGAAGTCAAGTGAAGTTGACTTGACTTCATTCGTTCTCATCGCCTGGACGAAAAGAACGCCGAGTAGAAATTTTCGAGCGTTACATCGGGCACTGGCCGGGTCCAGAGGAGGCCCGACGAGGCCTCCTCAGGCCCCGATGTGACGCTCGAAAATTTCTACTCGGAATGACTCATGGATTTCTACATCAAAATTGAATCTTTGATCGTAGGGGCTCGTTGTTTATTTTTACTGTTTTGCTTGTTTGTTGAATCCTGCGGTGATTCGTTTTATCGCGTCCAGCTTATCGATCTTACCGAGGACCGCAAAGTTTTCATGAGCGATATGTCGCAAGAATGAGCGCGATTCATGCAATGCTATCAATATCGTTCGAAAGTTGGCTAGTTCCCGTGGAATTTCAATTTCTCAAAGGTTCCGATGAAACGATCCTCTACCCGACGAATTTTTCAGTCGCGGGCTTTCAAAGAGTTCTTTGCTATCAATGGCAATTTCAAAGTTTCCACTATCGGCGGTGCGGAGGGAGGCGAGGAAGCGGCGAAGGGAGAGAGACCGAAAGATAAAGACCATACGATCTTTTGACGTTGAACGCTGCTTCACCGAGCGAGCTATATTCTTTCCCGCGATAAAAGAAGGGAATGGTGAAAGTGCTCGATAGTCTACACAGTGCATCGGGCGCACTATGATTCATAACGCACAGTTCAATGGCGGATCCAATATCTCCGAAGATCGCAATTTCTTCGGACTATTACCGTAAATGACCTCGCCCCCCGGTTATCGTTCTCCTTCGTTTTATCATACAAATGTCCTCCGAGAGCCTGTTATTATTCCCTCGCTTTCCCGATCGCCGCCTCCGCGGCCAGTATCGGAGAGTTATATCGCCTACACGCCTGCCCTCCCGCTCGCTCGAAACGCCGAAAATTTTTAATCGGATATTCAATATGCTCCGCACGAATTTCCCCTCCCCCTCCCCGGGCCCCAAGAAATATACGTAGCTATCGGTTTCCCATCGAATTTACAGGATGATTGAATAGAACAGAATTGCTTTCCTGAAATGTTCCCATCTTTTATTTCACTCCGGTCGAGTGTCTGCCTAGTGAAAGAAGAAAGAGCCCGTCTGCTTTTTTTTCTCTCCTTTTACACCCATTATATTTATTCTCCCGGATAGCAGCGCGACGCGTTGTCGGAGGTAAAAAAAGGAAAGCGAAGAAACTGAACTAAAACATAGTGTCTCGTCTGTTAAAACGAATGGGGCCAGGGCATTTGAGAATGTACACCGCGAGTACGGGAGACACGCAGTTGAATTTATCGTTTTCCGCGGGATCCCCGAGGAGAAGCGGTACGTAAGAATTTCGAGGCTTTGAACAAGTGGAAGCGGGCGATTCGTCGGGGAGCGAGAGAAACGCATGCGTTCGCTGGGTGCGCGCGTCGGGAAGAAGGAAAAATCAACGAACCTCGTCGAATGTCCTGGAGAGTGCCGACTGAACTTTGACCGACGTACGCCCGTCGAGTTAGAAGTTAGACGGCTTTTTGGCACGCGCTCTTTCACCGCCAAACACACACGGACAAGAATCGCGAGATCTCGTGTCTCCGACATTTGTTACATGCAACGAACGGCGCAAGCACTCGGAAGAGACACTCGGAAAGAAACGGGAGGAGCGGCACTCGCGATTCCGCCGACTATTCGAAAATCGCGTTTCTATCCTCTCAAAGCAAAACCGCCGACGGCATTCTTCGCGATTCTTAATAAAAGACTCCGAAAACGGCGACGATAAAGAGAAACACGCTGCTAGGTGACTTTCGTTTCACACCGTGAATAAACTCGGGTCGGCGGTAAGTTTTCTTGTCTTTTTTTTTATAAGTCGATCGATCGTCAGACATTTTTTGTCGGGGTAAATTTTTTCCTCTATCAGCCGAGCAGATGGAACCTTAGCGTCGTTGACTGGTCTGCTCTTGGAAAAAAATTCATCGTACGTCAAACATTGAACTCAATTGGGCATAGTAAATTTATAATATTTGCAGCAGCACCGCAGGCCATTCGGCCGTACACTGCCCCTCGGTAATGCCTGGTCTGTTTCCCTATAATAGCTCCATTAGGATCGTCCAGGCGTTAAGGGAAAATGTACAGCCAGTGGGGTCCGAAAAATCGATTTTTCAATGGGCACATTTTCTTAAAATTTGATATGTTACGAATGTCTGGTGAAAAGTTCATGTAAAAATTCAAAAAAATTACAAAGGTTTGGCCCAAAGAGTACATTGGCGTTGGTTGGGCGAACACCGCGTCGCGTCGAGTCGCACAGATAGTCACGTAATTTTCGTCACGATTATTCGGTATTACCGGAATTGGTTTTGAAGTTCTTCAAACCGATATACGAAGACCTCAGTAAGGGCACGTTATTGGAGCGCTGGGTGAACAGCAACGGAAGCTTTAACCATCGATATTGAAGATAGCTCCAAAAACGATGCACAGCTGAGCAGCAATTGTTGAAATTGCTGCTTACTCAGCAACGTGCATATTCAACATCGGAGTCACTCAATTATTACAAACAATAAACGTAATGGGAATTTCGGTTGGGCTGAACGCGCACCTGTACGTCGCATGCAAAAATGACTGCTGCAAAGTGCAAGCTGAGGTACGTGCATAAGAACAAACGAAAGAAGGGCGATTATGGCATCGACTACAAAATTTAGATCATACGGGAGTATTTTTAACTTCGGAGGACCTATTTTATGGACCTGCTATCGATGACTTTATGTAAGTTTCAAATTTCATGATTTATCCACCGAAATCATTTCCCGAACTTTTTTTTTTCAAAACAACGTTTTTGAAACGGGTACCTAAAATATCTCGAAAAATACTGAACCCATTAACTTGAAATTTCTTGTGGTTGGTCGATGTATACATAATTATATATTGTTTGTCAGGGTTTTTTTTTTATCGATTCTTAGTTTTTGTTTCTTGGGCGAAATACGAACGAATTTTTTTCTTGAAAATCACCACGTTGAGTTCAAGGGCCCGCCATTTTGTCAAAAATCTATATTTGTGAAATCGGCTATGATATTCCAAATACAGCAGTATCTATTTTAATATTTTGCCTCGGTTTCCCCATTGACCGGGACAAAACGGGGATGCTAAGCAATAAAACCTGCTAAAGCGATACCGAAAGCATAGATCCATTGTTTTTCCAAAATTTTATTGGTACCGGTTTTGAAAGAATATTTAAAAAAAATCATCTGGGGCAAAACGGAGTACATGTCCCCATTTTGCCGCATGTCCCCGTTTTGCCCCGGCTTCCCCTACGAACCGTGGATTCTCAAGTTGCAAACAGGCTACGACGTTAACTTTGTTCCTTGAGTGATCTAAAATGTACGGCTAAGTGGATGTAGAATGTTTGGGAATCAAAGATAATTCGACTTCCTCGAGCATCGGCGGGAAAGCGTTACGAAGAAAATTGCTCGCGACACTCGGACCGTTACGGGAGGATCCTCGTTTTCCTTGTGGGTCCAAAACTTTTCGGCACTCTTGCATCGCCGAGAAGATGCTCCCGTTCCGACAGTCTCTTCGCCAGTGAATAAATTGCGTGCTCGCGTTATTTACGTCGCGAGCGAAGCACGCGAGGGTCGCGGGCACCACAAAGGTGTTCCGGAATATACGTCCCGCTGTATGGAACGGAGAATAAGACGCACCGCCTATAGTTATAGCGGCGGAATATCGCTAGAGGCGGGTTAAGGAGCGGGCGCGCGTGCTGCGAGACTCTCGTCGAGTGTGAGAACCAGTAAGACGAATGCGCTCGGAAAAAAAAATAAAAGAGAGCCTCTCGGGTTCTTTCGCTTTGCGACGATCCGACGAAGAATGGAATCGACATACTTGCACTCATTTTTTTTTTTTTTTTTTTTGCGAATCGAGTTTAAAAACTGCCCTACTCGAGCATGTGAAACTCTGCGCGGAAGCGGCGCGATCTTCCTCGGATTTTATGCACGATTTTATGTTATTCAGTGCTGACCGCTGTTATGAAGCTTGCCCGGGGGTTACAATGAAAGTGGCGCTGCTCGTACGGCATGGACACACACACAGCCGCGTTCTATTATCGGAGACGCACGCAGCACGGTAAATCTGCCGGTGAACTCGAAATTATCTCTCCCTCATCTTTTGAACCACTTCCTGTCATCAATTCGTGAATTTACTCGAGACTATCTTCCGGTTGGACGTGGGGCGGGAGGGAGAGAGGAAACCCGCGCCCGTTTCCGAGTGGCAGTATATAGGATATATATCTTGTATCCTCTCGAGACTCGTAAACTTCATCGCTCCGAGCATAAAATTCACCCAGAAGCTGATAACTCTCGCGTGAATAATTTCGCGCAGCTGCATTTTACAGTTTCTACTTCCCTATTTACATTTTTTTTCTACTCTCTTTTATTCCACCTATCCTTACTTACTCGCTCGCTCCCCGCCCGACTCCATCAAACTACGATGCTCCGAGGATATGTATTTTTTTTTTTCATTTTTTTTTCATTTTTTTTCTATCCCGACCCTACTTATACTGTCCCTTTTTCAGGGTGTATATACGTGTAATATATGTATATTTGACTCTCCGCTGCGAGCAGTCTCGGAGGCCTCTCTGCCGACTTTGAAGCAAAAGAGTTTTTTTTATTTTCTTTTTTTTTAACCCCCAGCTCTCCCTCCCTCACTTACTCACTCCCTCGTAACTCGCAACTTTGTTTTTTTCAGCCCTTAAACTTTCTATTTTATTCATCGTCGTTATTGTTCTTTTTTTTCCGCTCGCTCGCACTCTCTACATTTTTTTTACTTTTTTTTTCGTTACGACTTTCAGATGAGTTGACGAAGCGTCGCGAGCAGTACTACGGTATGAACTCGTCGCAGTGTACGCCAGCAAACAAGAGAGGGTGACAAGTAGTCCGTTTAGTCTCGCTGAAGCTCCGCCGCCGGTCCACCGATTCATATGTGTGTTACGCCAACGCCGGAGGCTTTCTATATTTAGGCGGATACGTCGGCAGTAAAGAGAAACCACGGACGAGAATATCGTAAACTATGCGGTTTATCGTTCCCTCCGTCACTTCAGCCTGTTACCATTTGCTTATTTGTAGTTGTATAGATGCATATGATACAATTGTAGAGATGCCATTTTTTCTGCACCTTTTCTTTCAGCGTAAGGAACGGTTCGCACTTTCGATAATGCAATAGACGACTGCGACGATAATGCATCGCGCATGTTAACTTACTGGCGCGAGACATTCGCGCGGGTACAAGCGTTCGCTCGCACCCAGAAAAATTGTTTATTTGACTGGCGCCTAGAAAACAAATATTCATTTTTATTAAATAAATAATAGATAGATGTATCGTTTATTGCTTACACAGAGTATAGTGAGGTCTCTTATAGCAAGGGCGGTTTACAGCTATATATACTATACAAACACAAAAATACAGAGTAAATATACTCGACGAACGACTCACTCCTCGAGTAAATAATCATTTATTTAATGAAAAATAAATAATTATGGCTGAAGGAGTGCGGTCGATAACCAATTGGCAATATGCAATGTAGATGAACAGAGATAAGTTTGTTAGGTATAAAAAAACTGTTACATGTTATGTATTATTAATAAACTCACTACTACTACATAATTATTTCAATCGCCTAAATTCTTTTTTTGTTTTTGCGAATAAATAATTATTTGAAGTGATTAAAGTTTTTTTGTTGTTTTTTAATATAAATAATCATATGCGGTGAATCCATCAAATAAATAATTTTTCTGGGCGCCACTTCATCGTTAGAGCGTCTTCTGCTTTGCCGCTCCATCGCCCGATGGCCAACGTTGGCAGACTTCGCAGAGCCCGAGATCTCGTCAGTTTCAGCGAGTGAAATGCACTTGTGCAACCCGGCACATAGGCGAGAACGGGGCAAAATGGCACAGCGGGGCAAAACGGGATAATGAGACCAAACGCAATTTTCCAATGACTTTTGGCTGGTGGCGATGGTGGTACGTGGGGCAAAACGGACTCGAAAATCCGGTTGCTTGGACAAAATGGGGCATCCAAAAATTCTTTGAAAATTGAGTTTTGCCCTCACTGTCTCGTTTTGCCCCGCTGTGCCATTTTGCCCCACTCTCCCCTACGCTATCGCAATCGCGAACGCCCGCTCTGCGTATACAACAGTCCTCAGGCCCTCTACAGTTCCCCATGCGCGTGCATCAGAGAGGGTGTGTGCCAAGTGAGGGGCAATGCACGACGACGTCACTTCTTCGAGTGACAGAGTGGAAGATATACGCGATGCTTATGTTAATGCTCGAGGGATCGTGTAACGCGAACGGGGTACACGAGAGCACAATGATCGCGTTAACGTCAACCTCGTCTGTCCTGGGAGATCCGGACCGGGACGACTCCTCGCAGCCTCCGGACTGTACGCGTCTCGATCGTGTATATCATATGTGCGAAACACTCGCACACGCTTGACGCGCTGCAATTTTCGCCAGGAACAATTTCACGCACATGCGCAATACGCCCGTGCGCATATGTGTTCATATTCGATACTTACGAGTTAAATTCGTCCAGTTCGCACATGAAAGATCAAAATTGATTTTCGAAGTTAATTGGGCTGTCCGGAAATCCAATGATTCATTGAAGTGTGGAATTAAATTTTATGGATCACCGAAGGTACCGCAGTGATAATCGCTCTGCATATTGCACTGACCGCATTGCTGAAGAAATCTCTAAAATCGCTGGAGACTTCGGCACAGAAAACACACATGGGGCTTCCGGTAGCAATTTTTTTTATTTTGTTTTTTAGACGAAAACGGTAGAGAGAAACGAGAACTGCGAAACCGCGGGATTTCCGGTCCACTCGAGTGCCAGCGCTCGAGTCTGCGAATATCCGGAGTTCGTTTTCTCCTCGCTTCACAGCGGCCCCCTCCCCCTCTCCCGTCTCGGCATCTCCCCCGCCGGGCTCGTCCCATTCTCGAGTGTGGTTACACCGTGAAAAACGAGTATAAGTTCCGTATCAGCGAGATGGAGGTGAAATAATATATCTCCGAGTTACTTTGCGTCTGGTATACGGTTCGCAAGTTCCCGTCGCCAGAAGTGACGTATTTTCCGAGTGTAGCAGTGACTCGAGAGGCCACGGAACATCTGCCCGAGGGTCTCTCTCTGAGCTGTAAAGGGAGCTAAAGTTGAAAATATGGAAACGGGAATGTCGCAACCAACCAGAAACTCGCGAGTTGTTCTTTCCTTAGTTACATTTGAGCGATTTAAATTAGTAACGAGGACTAGAGAAAAGTTTTGTGACGGAGGAAAAGCGCAAATAAAAAAAAGATCATGGCATTGTATTTTTTATTGTCTCGCGAGAAACAAAAAGCTGTCTTTGACTCGTTAGTTAATAATTATTAATAGCCTATGGAAACCAGAAGTACCATCGCTACTTGGCCCAATCGAAAAAATCTGCAAATATCTAAGAAGTTAAAAAGCGTAAGCTTACATTTCAGCTATTCAAATTAGTAACGAGGACTAGAGAAAAGTTTTGTGAAGGAGGACAAGAGCTAATAAAAAAAAGATCATGGCTTTCTATTTTTTATTGTTTTGCGAAAAAAGCTGTCTTTGACTCGTTCATTAATAATTAATATCCTACGGACATCAGAAGTATGATCGCTATTTGGCTCGATCGGAAAAAGCTATAAATACCTTATGAGTTAAGAAGCATAAGCTTTTGTTTATTATTTTTTTCGCGAGAAAAAAAGCGGCCTTTGACTCGTTCATTACAAATTAATATCCTGTGAAAAACAGAACTACCATCGCTGCTTGGTTGGATCGAAAAAATCTGCAAATACCTTACGAGTCTAAAAGCGTAAGCTTTTGTTTATTCTTTTTTCGCGAGAAAAAAAACGGCCTTTGAGTCGCTAATTAAAAATTAATATCCTATGAAAAACAGAAGTACCATCGCTACTTGGCTCGATCGCAAAAATCTGCTAATACCTTACGAGTTATAAAGCGTAAGCTTCTTATAAAAAGTCTGCCGAGTCGAAAGTTGCTACTTTTATTCACTCGGTTCTTTAACGGTCTCGGGACGTTGCGAGGCTCCTTCTTCTACTCTTTGTCGTGACGCACGGATTTCTAGTTACGGCGAGGAGAACGTCGAGACGTATACAAAAGCGCATCAAGCGAAAGCTCCGACGGTGCAGGGTGGAAGCCGAACGGTAAAGCAGAGCGGGCCGTGTTTCTCTCTCGCAGCTAGTCCTCCTTCCACCCTGTTTGCTGATGTTCGTTTAACGACCGTTTTACGGTCAGTAAAATGCCACGCACAATAAAGTATTCGCGATTAAATTAAATACGCCCATTGAGCCACCAACTTGGCGTTTGCAACAGATAAGGAATGTGGACAATAATAAACCAAGGAAAGACGATTTGCCTCGATAACGAACGGGAAAAAAACGACGGAAAGAAGAAAACTACACGAGGAAAGTCATAAAGCGGGAAGAATTGTATATTATGCTACAAGCGAGGGAAGTGCGCGATTTGCACCGAGTGCGAAGTTTGCTGCCCGAGCCAAGCGAGGGTAGAAATCACAGGAGGTGAAAATCCGCTCCCCACTGTAAAAAAAAACTATGAAATTTAATGTACTGATAGTGGGAGTTTTAATGCATAAGTCTCCTTGGCTCTTTCCTTTCCACTTCCCTTTTCTCTTTTTTCCTGGATCTTCGGCTACCTCCTTCGATCAATTACTGGCGATACAGTGATGCAGTTAAAACCGCAATTTTTCCCCTATCTCTGTTTTATCTTCGCTTATATTTTTCTGTGATAGGATGAGTAGTAGGATGATTATATATATATATATATATAATAATTATGAACACTTTGATTTATTTTCCGCACTTTTCTTATGTAAGGAATATTAGAAAACTGAAATAAGTTGTTTATAAAAAAAAAGATAAGACGGTGCCCGAGTTGCCTCAATACCTGTTTTTAGTCGAGGTGTCCGTTTTGCCCCGGTCTTCCCTATATTAAATTTCATGTACAATTGTGATGAACAATTCATGTTCAGTATATTAAAAATATTGGAAATACTTTACTCTTAAAATGTACATTAATTTTACTATAAAATTACTTGAATTCAAACAAATTTAATAAAATTAATGATTTGAGGGTCTGAGTGGTCTTCTGGCTAGCGCGCTAGCCCACGAGGTCGCTGATTCGATTTCCTGGCCAGGCCTCTGGGTGTTTCGTTTCGTCCTACGATATAGGTACGATACAGATACTATAAGTTTGTAACTTACTCTCTGTAAAACCAATAATAATAATAATGTACATTATTAACCGTAAGGTGTTTCCAATGTTTTTAATATACTGAACATGAATTTTCATCACAATTGTACATGAAATTTAATATACCAGTTTATGCATCAGAGCTCCCACTACCAGGTTAATAACGATCATTGGTCGATAATAGGCGATTTTCCGCCCGTGTTGCACGCGAGGAATGTGGTTGTGTTAGCGAAATAGGGGGAAAAAAATAAAAATCCTAAGTTAATATGAGAACAGTCTCGAATATATGTCTGAACACTTTAGTGATTCGCACCACACTGGCGTCTCGTCTGAGGAGTAAAACGACGGAACCAAATAAGATTTAAAAAACTGCGATACAAGGCGCGATCTGTATATGCGTGTTGTAAAACGGGTCGTATAACGATAATTTTCTTTTCCTCTTGCTTATTTTTTCGATGTTTGACTACGTCCTCTTTAGATAGATCCCGCGGGTCCTCTCAGGGCGTTGAAGAGCCACCAGCCTTTGTTACGGCGACTGTACGCGAGCGTTGCCAATTACACTGTCACGATGATGTTATTGTCTTTTTCGTCGATTCGCGCTTCGCATCGTTCTTTTTCTCCCTTGTGCTTTTACGACATTGGTTCGCTGATATAAAGAGCCACGTTCCCTCCTTTACATCGACGCACTGAGCGTCCCTCGTTGGTCCTCAAAGAACGTCACGCGACGAGGCATTTATGCCATGTGCACAGCAATAATTAACAATTAGCACGAAAAGTGGAAAATACGTATCGACACGGACCAGGACGCGTTTCTCATATATAGCAAAAACCATGGCACAAAAGAAACACCTCACAAAAGAGTGTACAATACAATGCGCTCTTTAAAAACAAAAAAGCCGCTTCGATATACGTGCAAAGAGTGATTCAATCCTCTCGGTCTGGAACATCCCGCTGGCATTGCGTACCAACAACTAGGAACCCCCTAGCTACATGCTTAATTGGTTAATTTCTCATCGTTACATTTCATCGTGCATATCATCTTTTTGCTTTTTTGTTTCCTCATAGAGAAAGCTGTTTTCGTAAATAAAAAAATTCGAGATATAAATGGGAGTGTAATAGAAATGGTTGAAAACGTCGAGAAATATGATTTTTAACTGACGTCCAAATGTGTTTTAACTGACGTCCAGATGTGTTTTAACTGACGTCCAACTTTCTCATAGGAAAATTGTAATAAATAAAGAAACCACGTACAAATTACTTTCCACCTTTTTTTCTACAATTTTTTTATTTGTCGTCATTGTTATGGAAACATGTTCAGAAATTGTGCCTAAAATCCCAAAATGTCGAAAGATCAACCTTAGAAAATTGTAATAAACGTTTGTATTTTGCGTCCAACTCGCATGACTAAGGTGACAAGAATGTTTGTCGGTCATACAGGATTGATGTAAGACAATTAATACCGTGGATTACAACGGGTCATATTCCACTACGCCAAGTAATGTTTGGCAGGGGAAAATTGGGATCACTCGTCACAGTCGATAGAT
The DNA here is from genome assembly GCA_917499995.1 of Ichneumon xanthorius. Taxonomy (NCBI): domain Eukaryota; kingdom Metazoa; phylum Arthropoda; class Insecta; order Hymenoptera; family Ichneumonidae; genus Ichneumon; species Ichneumon xanthorius. Next base: position 7,314,216 of record OU824205.1, on the reverse strand, counting down.
ATAACAATGCCATGTGTTATACTTCTTGACTTCGTGTTGGCACAACGGATATTCCGGGAGGGGATAGAAAAGAGGAACTACGACGACGGGGCAGGAAGCTTCGGCGTGTACCGGGCCTTCAACCTCTTTCGTGAAGATTGGTAGGACAAAGAAAGAGAGCGGGATAGTTCGGAGTACGGAAAAGTGAGGAGGCGAACGTGTTCTTGACGTCTTTCCGAGAGGAAGGGTAGGAAAAATTTTCGTGCGAGACTGCGGAAGCTGTACGGCGTCCCACCCATAAGCCATGGCAGGAGCCCCATAGCGACAGGCGCGAGCAGAAGCAGAGATGAAGAATGGCGAGCGGCGCGTGATGGCATAACAATAAGTCACGACGCCGTCGGCAAATAGTCTTTGTCGTCCCTGTAGACGTTCGAGACGGAGCGCGCGCCGAAGGTCGATAAGTCTTTCTTCGACGATGGAGAAATAGAAGTAAAAGCATCGAGGAATAGACAAAAAAAATAACAAAAAACGAATGAAAAGATTGAGGTAGACGATGGAGGGATGACGTGACGCCATGTTGCATTAAAAAAGAAACAAAATGTAGGAAACTTCCACCACTCTTTACACTCACCGGACTTCAAATTCATCAGTCAACAAAACCCTTCCTGCTTTCAGATGAGCGTGTTAAGCCTCGGGCAATTTTTCGATCGTTTCTCACTAGAAGAGATCATTCGTAGAATAAACATTTTGCAAGTACCCGAGCGTGTCCAACAAGGAATGCACTGTACTTGCCATCTTCCATTATTCTTTCCATTTCTTGACTATCTTCGAGTCTATCGCAAACTAGAGCGTTGCTAACTCGGAGCCAACGAACTAAATTAAACTACTGTATTTATGCTTTTATCTGTAAGCAGATTTCTCGGATACCTCCAAACTTTCTCGAAGTTGAATAATGAAGATTTCGCGAATACACGTTCAGCATCCGGGCGATGCTGAAGAAAAAAACTGGCGCGTTATCCCAACGCATCTCGATAATGGTTCTTCCGTCTAGATTCGATATCTCCCCCTCCCTTTTCCCTTTACTTCGCTCTTTCCTCGACTTCCACACATATTCTCCGATCAAACTTTTTTCCCTTGCCGACTTTCGTCCTTATTTTATTTTCATCTCTCGCACTCCTCCTCCCTCACTGCCCCTCTCTTTTCCTATCTTTCCACGTTCGTCTTTCGACGATCTCTCGATGGCGGTGCTCTTCTCGCAAAAGTACTCTAAGCCTTTGCCCCGTTGGACTCCTCGGCAGCCTGAGCAGCCGCCGCCACCCCCGCCGCGTGTGGACTCGAAAGGAAATCCTACTCGGTTCGAGAGCGAAGATTCTTATCGGCGCCCGGACTATTCTCGCTCAGCGCTGTACTATTCCCAGTAGGTTCATCGCACCGATCGAAAGTTCGGTAATACGTTCGAACTCTCTTCGATATCCCAGAGAATCTTCCACTTCTCCCCCCCGAGCGTCTCTCGCTCTGGCGCGCAATCCAGCGATCTAATGGATAGTTCGGATAGCGATAAGTGTGTTTGGAAACCGCTACAACCGCACTTCTTTCTTGCTCAATCCCCGAACGGGCTTTATACCGACCACACGCCCGCCGAGTTCTCACAATCGTTTACATACGCGTTGCCGAATCGTATATGATCTCATGTGGTAAATAAAGCACACGGAAATCGGTACGAAGCACGGTCGGAGGGAACAATTAATTCCGTTCGACGGACGACCAGATCCAATATAGTAGCCGGGCCCGATTGGCCTTCTGGTCCGTGCAATTGATGGTATGCGGATTGGAGGGGAACCAACAAATTCAAACTCTCAGTCACGGGCACACTGTGCTAACACGAACTATAACAGCCCGATAGATACATGAATACTTGTACATACATTACTTATAGATATAGGGAGTACTTACAAGCCAGCGCTCTAGGGTTTATCGTTTCATTGTGCTACGCTGTACCGCGGGATTTAGTTGAGCCGGGTCGAGGGAAGTAAGTTGCGCTCACCAACTTGCCCGACAGCTTCCTGATTGCTAGTTAGTCTGTGTGTAATCGCGTCCACTCCGCTTCCGACCTCCGCCCCGTCTCGCTCCCTCTTATTTCCTCCTGTTCCGTCGGCTTCTGTACTCTCATCCCTCCGCTCCTTTCTCCGTCCTTGCCGACCGATATTTTCCCTCCGCCTCACCTTTCGGCCATTCCATACCTCCCTCGCACTCCCGCCCCGTTTCCTCTTGCGATGTCCCCCAACGTCCGAGCAGCTTCGCAGTTCTGCGTGCATACCAATCGCATACACTCAGCCCTACTCGTTCCTAATTGATTTAATTAACGTCCTTTCGCAATAACGCTAAGCGCGGCACGTCGTTCCAATTATGTGGAACGTTCGATGTCTTCGTCCCCCCCGTTGGGCTCGCCGCCGCCGCTGTGGACACACTCAATGGCTTCTAGTTTACCTGAGCAAAGTGTCCCTACGATGTAGTCCGACGAGCAAGCAGCGATGGCAGTCGGGAGAGTTTCCGCTGCGTTTTCCTCACCCTACCCCCAACTTCGTCCGATAGCAACGGACGATTTCAACCCCCAAGAGCCAACGGAATCCACAAGTTTTATCAAATTTCGAGCGATTGCCGCTAACTCCAACGGAAGTTCAATCTGCGGCATTAATTTCTCTAACGAATGTTGCGCTCAGACGCTCTCGCAGTTCACCAATTCAATGTCAAAGCTGAATTAATTCAATTAAACGGGTCTACCGAACTGCGACACGAACGCGATGTTCCGAAGCTGATTGACCGGCCGCATAAATATCGATGAACGAAAAATCGACATTTGTCGCTTTTTATCGGCCAATTTGAGCGTCGAGGCATCGCGTCGGAGGAACGCGCCTCGTTCATCTCCGTCGCTTGGGAAACGTCCGGGTAGATGTTGCACAGATTCCGTGTAATAAATAACCATGACTAAGTAATGGGCAGCCTGCTAAACGTGGGACTAAACTATTTAAAAGTGGAGTCCGTGGGCTCGAGCCCGAGAGAGGAGTCATGGAGCGGAGAATGGAAAACGCTAAAGAGTCGGATAAAGAGGAGCCAGAAAGAGCGAGCGCATTGTACACCGGACTCGGCATACAATGCCGGAGCTCTCCCGAGCTCTCTGCACTCTGTGCACCGTTGCACTCTTGACTCGCCGGGGCCACTGGCATTCACCGGGCCGGACAATGACAAACGTTCCGATGTAAATCGTCGGAACGAAGGACGCAAGACAACCAGTTTCGAACCACCTTGTCACTGGAAGAGTTAAAAGAGAACGATTTAATCTCTGCGCGCGCGCGCTCTGCAGAGAGTCTTCCCTCCCGCTACCTTTCTTTACCTTTGTCCTCTCCGTGCCTTCGAGTCCAATATCCTCCCGGTAAAATATCGCGCGAGCCGAGCGACCGAACGCTTTCGAGAATCTTGCGCGACCCGCTGAACTCCCATTGAGCTATCCAATGTAATGATTCGGATGGATCCGTCTCGAGCTTGCAGCCTCTCGCGATTGTTCTCGTGACAAGCTTCCACTTCGCAAAAGAATCGGACGCGAGGAGGATTTCTACCTTGAACGGTTTATGATCACGTCACGTCAAGACGTTCCATGAGGCTGCATCGAGAGTCCGTGCCATAGATTGTCGTCAATGCAATCGCGTTGGAGGAGCTTGCCGGCAATCGAGGGAATGGAAATTGGAAAGGGTAAAGTTGGCCGAGAGTAATGAGACATGGCGGAAAGTTGTACCGCATGCTTTTTCAATTTCCAGATAAATTAATCCAGTCCCTTACACATGCCGCAGGATTACCGGCAACCGGACGCGCTCCGGGGCGATTACCGGGATTACAAGGTGGTCGGGAAACGGGGGTCCCGCTCGCCGTGCAGCGGCGGGGATATGGAAGTTTGATACTCGGCATAAATCTTGGCGGAGGTCAGAGGAGCGTAGGAGTAGGAGGATCTTGGAGGAGGTCACGAGCCGAGTTCAGATACGAGTCGCACACAGGCGGTCGTGGAACGCCGTTGAGACGGTCGGAGTCTGTGCTGTAGGTACCGAGGTAGGTACAGCCCGCAGGGGAGCCCACCAGGATGTTCCTCGAGCCGCCAGCGGTAGCCGCACACCAGAAGCGCACCAGTTGTTAGCGCTGTCCGCTGTCAGACTTCGCGGACCAACCGATTAATTTCCAGTCGCTTACTTTCCCCCGTCTTCAAGCAACGGATCGGTAAGATTCGCAGTCCCAAAGGTTATACGCGCGACGGAACACTCTCGGTTCGTACTACATGTAATCGTAAGATCACGAGGGACGACTCAAGATTTCGAACCGAGGAGACAAGCAACAAATCCAGCACTGGATAGAGTTTGAAGCCAAGTGTTACACTGGATTAGATCTCCTCGAGATTTCCGAGAAATTCTCCTGCAGTCAAGCAGATTGTCGAGAAGGAAACTGAGGGGGTTGGCATCTGACGCTTGTAGTTGCAGGGGCAGAGGGGGAGGGGGGGAGAGGTGTACGGCCGTGAGCTAGCTCGGAGACATCGAGGGTGGAGATTGGGGGTCGGGGCAAAGGAAAGGGGTCGAGATCCAGCGGAAACTGGCCGAATGTCAGGTCGCCGGGGGACTCATGAATTTGCATGGACCAAGCCAAACATAATCTTAGAGCACACAGATGCTTCTCCCGCTGTTTCACTTCGCCCTTCCCTCGGTGGCTTCTGCACTTGCACTGGCGCGGCACACTGTCTCTCACGGTAACCCTTCCCGGCTGGCGCCTCCATCCTCCAATCTTCCTTCCGGTTACCGTCCCCCGCCATCCCGATCCCATGGTATACCGTTCCTCCTGCCTTCGAGCCGTTCACATTCGGGCACCTTGGCAACCTAGCCGGCGCAACCACTCCAGCCCTCCGTACTACTGCGTTAGGTTCAACACTACCGAACCTTCGCTGCCCAGCCTCTCCCAACGTCCTCGAGTCTACCGAACGCCCTCCTCCATCAGTCCGACGACGAAGCTTTCCTTACCGTGTGTACGTTTGTATGTTACCTATACACAAAACGCACACAGCCCAAGGTCCGCTATACTCGACGTTCGGTTCACGACGCTCACCTCCGGCCAAGTTTCCGTTCAATCTCAGGTATAGCCAACCATACGTGTAGAATCGGAAACGCGGCCTGCATGTGTGTCTATGGTTCCATGGTCGAGTAGTATTGCACAGTAGCAGCCGAACCCGAGCAACTCGACGGCGCGGGTGTAGGGGACGAATGCATTCCCATCCTCCGGTGCAGGGGGGATATAGCGACTGCAGATTGGCCTGTTTAATCACTGGTTAGGAGCGGATGGGGACCTCCGAGGGCAATCAGCCTGTTTGTATTTGCACTCGGGTTTACGGCGGTTCAACTGGAAGCTAGCCTCCGGGTCTTCCACGGGAGCTGGAGGCAGAAGTCGGGCACCTCAACGTCTCAAGAGTCCCCGACGGGGCTCCTCCGACTCGCTCTATCCTACCGATTCGCCCCTCGGTTTATCTAGCTTCGTTCTTCCACCCGCTATCCCCAGAATCTAATAAGCTCTCGCTTCTACGGAGTGAAAGCTCGTGTCGCTCTAACACGTAAGACAAACCCGTTCGCTTTATCTCCGGCACTGGCACACCGTATACTCCGCCACGGAACTAGCGAGTTTACTATAACCTTAGTCGGGATATTGTAGATGTTAAAACATCCGGGAGCGACACCGCGGCTCGCCTCCCCCAAGGAAAAGAGAGCCGAGCTCTGTATTTCAATTCTGACTCTCCTGTTGCAGGATCCAATTTTGTCGCGCTGACTGTATACGGCTCTACCGGAAGAAGAGGCTTTCATTTGTTCGTGAATTGCAGGACTCTTTCCCGTGCCTCTAACTTAGGTCCCACGTATACGAGGGCTTGTACCCGAGTATTGAGGATTTTTGCGAGGCAACCACAATGATTTATCTTCGCCGGTGATAAAAATGGCCGAGCGCGGAAAATAAGCGACGATTCGACGCGTATTATTTCCACTTTTCTCGCTCGCCTCCTTCTTCATTTCTGTACTTCCTGCGACGGCGATGTACCTCGGTATATCGGCCGCGCAGTGTATTTTATCCGCGGCGTCCCTTCCGAGAGATATAAAATATAATTCACATGCAAATTCGCCGCACGTAGAGTCCGTACGACTGGCGCATCCCTTAGGCTATCTCGTTACGAATACCCCCTCGTGGAATGATCGATCTAAAAGCAAATCGTATCTCTCGGTGTCTCCCTCCGTATACGAATAGATACAGCGCGCAGCCGAGTGCACCGAGCTATATGTATGCGTAATACGGTGTATTCCGCACGTATGCATAGATGCATACATATCCGCTCGATATACGAGCTTGGCAATATTCTACAGCGATCAACCCTTTCTCCCTATTTTTCGTTCGCTCGCTTCTCTCGGGTTCTCTCAAACCTTCGAAATTGATGGACTGGGGCGGGGATGTGAACACGATTAAATTCGCGGAATCATAATTTTTCCTGATTGCGACTAATCTGAAGAATCATTCCTGCGGACCGTTCCAGTCGAGAGGGATGGCGCGGTCGGACACGGTTTTCGGTGAATTTGCATGAATCACGTTACGAGTGACGCGACGAACGAGATAGACGGATCGATCTGAAGGGCCCTCATACCACATGCGCTTTTCACATACCCACCTACTCGTCGAGATCATTTTTCGTCGGCAAAATGTTATCCTAAGTTTTGTTGAATGTGTAAATAAATAGTATATTATGCCACAAGGGACGAAAGTGCGTCTTTTCGTAGAGTGTGAAGTTTGATGCCCGAGTCAAGCGAGGGCAGAAATTCACACGAGGTGAAAATGCACTTCCTCCCGAGTGGCATAAGCTATTTTTTCCCCGCCTATGCTAAAAAGTGGCCATATTTCTATGCCTGCAACGGAGACCGAAAGTGGCCGTTTCTTGACGGGCGGGAGGAAAATTGATTTAGTGTGAAAAAAAGTGAAACTTTTCTTCTCGCTAAATCGCTTTTCCTCCCGCTAAATCACTTATCCTCTCCCTAAATCACTTTTTCTATCGCTAAATTACTTTTCGTGCAGCTAAATTACTTTTCCTCCTGCTCGTCAAGAATCGGACACTTTCCATCACCGTTGCAGGCATGAAATACAGCCAATTTTTAGCACAGTCGGGAAAACTTGTATTTCCTGCCGCAGTAGTCAAGAGCGACGGGGTAAAAATATCAAAGTATGGAGATCGGTGTGGGACCCTCAGTTGTCTTTTTTTGCAGGAGAAAATGAAAAGTACATCTTATAAAATGTATGAAACATACAAACGTTGTGGTGCCTGACTCCAGGTCTCCGCTGCTGCACTCCATTTCGAATATATTTGTAATGGAAACGCCTGTTGTCCCGGTGGTCCTGGCTCACGGGACTCGGATGCAATACTTAATTATTCTATTACCGTCGCACGCCATTCTCTCTCTCACGCTCTCTCGCGACCAGTTTCTAGTACCAGCGGTTCGCCCCTCGCGGCCTGTGTGTTATCCACTCAACAGACAACACCGAGACCGACTCCATAGGGATCGTGGTCTCACTTCCGCTACAAAATGCGACCGTCCCGTATACATAAACGAACAGATTCACACCCGGTATTGCTACGCAGATACTGCCCTACAGCGAATAAGTAATCAAGTACATCCTCGCCAGATTTTCCCAGAAATGCACGTGTAATTCGTTAATGGGTCGAAATGCCGAGCTTTTCGATCCGCCAGCTTACTCGCAGAACTGGTTTTACCCTCGCGGGAAATATTTAACGCGCGAGGTTGGCATCCACCTCTAGCCGTATTGCGCAGAAACCCGTGAAGCTTCAAATTTTCATAACATGTCGGATTATAATAACCAGCGCGACCGCGAAGAGACATGATGAACTACTGGCACAGATTTTCAAGATTTTCGAGCTATACGAGAAAAAAAAATTGGAAGGTTAAAATGTTCATATCGCTTCCTCGTAATGTCCCGAAATTATAGCAAAGTTTGTTCTATGAAAAAGCATTTTTTGTATTTTTGGCCTCGTATTTAGCCTCCTCGTACAGGAGGCCAAATCCCTTTATTCGATTAAACAAACTTTTAGGAACAAAGAACAGGAAATTTCTTAGCAAAATTTTGAAGAAACATTGACTATTAACCACACACTTTGTGTGAATGTCGCGTGAAATCATCTAAATATGATTTTTCGATTTTTTTTTTTGAACATTCTGAATACGTTTTCATAAAAATCTCAAACCGTTTTTTTCACGACAAAAAAGCTTCCTCTATGAAAAAGCAATAGAATCAATTCACGAGTCTCAAGGTAGATATTTCAGATTTAATTTTGCGAAAGGTCTATGGGTGAGTAAGTATATCACGAATAAAGTTACGGTGGCACGATTTATTGGAACATTCTGAACACGTTTTCGTAAAAATCTCGAAACATTTTTTTTCCCTCCAAAACAAAGCTTCATCTATGAGGAACCAAAGGAATAAATTCGCGCGTCTCAACGTAGATATTTCAGATACAATTTTGCGGAAGGTCTATTGGCGAGTGAGTCTATCGCGAACAAAGTTACGGAGGCACGAGGGAGTTCCCTCGCTCGTTGAAAATTTGCGAGGTCGTACGGGGTTGCTGGTAAAGCGGTACCATTGTGACGAACGATATATCTATAGGAAAAGCGTGAGGGTTTAAAGGAGGCAGTTTCGAGCCCTTCCACTCCCCCGTCAGTCTCTCCCCCACCGTTTTCGGCATCCCTCCGGTAGTCTCTGTGCTCGAAAGTCGCAATGCTCAGCGCACGGCTGCAGCACCTGTTTCTACCAGGGACCGGGGATTATCGATGACATTTGCGCGGCAATACGCTGATCGAATTTACCCAATCCACGCGGGGTCGTTCCGGGTCGGCAGCCGGTTCTGCCGAATCTCCTTCGATTTGTAACTCGCCTCCCGTCCTCTGCCTCCAGCTTCGGCTTTTCCGATAGACGGAGGGAAGTTTCTCGAGGAGCCATGCTGTCGGCTTCGTCGGACCTACAACTACTCGCTGCTGTTGCTTCGATCCAGACTCGACGGTGAAAGCTGGATGACTCTCTATACCTACTACATATGTATAGTACATTGAACCGAAGCCAAACACGGACGACCGAGGAGCATTCTACCTTTCGCAAATACGAAGCTGATTTGAAAATACCAAAAACACGCACACATCCACATTTTTTTTTCTTTAGGGTAAGTCGGGGTGATATGGCCATGGTTTTTTAAACAACGAAAATTCGAGGTTTAATATTTTGAAAACTAATTTTTTTGCTGTTGTAATCAACTCTCGAAACTTCAAACTACACCCAGAAAAAAAAATGTATTTGACGGCCACCGTTTATTAAGATTAAGTAAAATATTTATTTGATTTAAATAAATATTTATTTTAATTAAGTAAATAGTTACTTAAATGAAATAAATATTTTACTTAATCTTAATAAATGGTGGCCGTCAAATCTATTTTTTTTGTGGGTGTAAAGTAATTCATTCAGAACTTTCGATATTTGCGATGCGAGATTTAATTTTTGCTCTATAAATAAATATTTGCGATCGGCCGTCTCACCTGGACACTACGGGTGACATGACCACAGTAATAATGGTAGTCAAGTAGGCCTGGAGAAGCATCGGGATCGCACAAAACATGTCTTACTATATTTTATGCTGTCTAAATAAAGTACAGAAAGACAGTAATTGCCTCCGTCAAATGTTTCAGATGCCAAACTAAAAAGAAAGTGGTTTCACTGGCTATCTCGCCCGCAATATCCGGGTCATATGGCCACCGCCTGCTATTGCGGCCAGTGGCTCACCACCACTAACATGGCCATTTTACCCGCAATATCCGCGTGACATGGCCACCACTCACATGGCCATATCCGCCGAAAAACAAGTGTACATATCACCCATTTCCTCGGAAAAATAGCTGCTGCTTAAATTTACGGAAGGAATTTTTTTTAAATAAGTTTAATCCACGCCAATCTGTTCTTGAAAGATCCAACTATAGGGTGCTATGTTGATTTGCTAGCAAAATTATAATTTAGTATGTCTCCAGAGTGCTAGAAATATAGCTCGACAAATTTCTGGCTACCTCGAAATAAGGATTCACCGCTCGTACTGATCCTTGCACGTACAATCTTAACATTTTTTGTGCAATGGTATATCCATATATACTAAAAACTGAGTAACCGGCGGCGCCATCCGTTTGTTCCGTTAAAAGATATTGCGGGTGGCCATCTCACCCGCCTGGCCATCTCACCTTGATTTACCCTACTAATATGATTTTTCGACGATTCCGTACGTACCGCGCATATTTACATAAAAAAAAAAAATAGAAAAATGGGAAACCTTTCCATGAAAACAAAGCTTCCTGCATGAGAAAGCCAAATAAAAAAAGAAGAAATAGATCGAACGATATTCGCGAGGGGAGTGCATCGGTCCAGAAGAAGCAATGAAACAGGAATGAGATAACTGAAGCTCGGACGAGCACGAAATTACTCGATCCGGCCCGGTGCGACGGGTAGTAGGTGGACGTTCGCCAAAGAGCGAGCGAAAGAACGCCGGTACGAAAAGCACCATTTCCTTCAGCCTTCAGCACCGTGTACACGAGGGCGGGGTCGGAGGTCTCTATCAGTAATCGAATTATCGATAAATGCTTTCGACGTTATATTTTCCTTTGTGTACGACAATCGACTTACGTCCGGACGAATCAGCACAGCGTGAATGCAGGATGCCGTTTCCCCCCGACTTGGCTGTCTCTCGTACTTTTTCGTCTGGTCGCTATCTATCGCCGGTATTCACAGGATGCGGTACATACGCGTACGGTATAACGCCGCGGCGCATGTATTCGCGGTACCGCAGTGGTATAGTTTTCTACAGACATAACGTGCAGGGGCTACGGTCAGCGGAGCTATAATCAAATCCCATAAACATCAAAGCTTCGCATCGCGTTCTCTCGAGGCCGTTTCTCTATATCCATTGCAAACCGGCAAGCAACCGCCCCGGTCGTCACGGCATAGCCCGCTCTCTCGTACTCGTCCGGCAATACCCGGCAGCTCCCTCGAGCCCCGCGGAAATAGTGCCCGTGCGAATTCTATTCTGTTTCTCAAGCCGCTTTTCTCCTATTCTGAGATATAGCGTGGGCTCACTCGAATTCGCATTACGTGATCTCGTGACGAGACTCCGGTCGTTTCCTCTCCGTATACACGATTAGCTCCGTACCTGCTATCCACTATCTTCCGAACCCATTGACCCGAGATACGACGGCCAAGTGTAGCTTTTGTCAGAAATTTGTTCACCGCGCTACGATAGCGCGTGGCTCATCGCGGATAGGGTTAAACGTGGCGAATGCGCGTCACGTTCCGACTAGTGTTACGTCCAGACGGACGAACGGTGAGAACCATAAATTAATGGTCTCGCTTTCGAGTCAAGGTGATTTTTCGAGTCAATACGATCGGTATGCTTCACCATTGGTCAGGTATTCGTCTTTCATTGCGATACCATACCCGGACAAAGATTAATCGATCACAGTGGGAAAGATCACGCATTTGCTTGCGTAAAAAAGCTAGGGTGAAAGTGGTGAATATGGCCCACCTCGATTAACACGTAAATCAATGATATATGGACCGGGCCATATTCCCCACTTTTACCCTACGTGTTGCGAATGCATGTCAACCCTTCGAAAATCGTTATTTCTGGTTCTTCTATAAATTTTTAGTTATTGGTATGCTTCACCATTGGTCAGGTATTCGTCTTTTATTGCAATACCATACCCGGACAAAGATTAATCGATCACAGTGGGAGAGTTCACGCATTTGCTTGCGTATTAAAAAAGCTACGAGTTGCGAAAGCATGACAACCGTTTGAAAATCGTTATTTCTAGTTCTCTCGATACTCAACAGATGTGAGTTCGACTGATACGTTATGTCGGGAGACGCTCAAAAGCTCTCAGTACTAATTCTGACTCAAAGCGCCAGATTTTGCGTTCTATTGGCAAGTATCGCCTGAGACAATTGCACGCGTGAAAATTTAACAGCAAAAGCATGACCCAACTATCTCGAGAGCCAAGCTGGGGGAGAGTGGGGCAAAATGGCACAGCGGAACAAAACCGGATAATGAGATAAAACGGAATTTTCCAATAACCTTTGGATGATAGCGATAGTACTACGTGGGGCCAAATGGGTTTGAAAACCCGGATGTATAGTTGGGACAAAATGGGGTATTCAAAAATTATTGGAAAATTTAATTTTGCCCTCACTGTCCCGTTTTACCCCGCTGTGCCATTTGGCCTCGCTCTCCCCTATCTCCATGATGACCCAAATTCAGAGATGACGTACACCGCATTACCGCACAACAATTTCGATTTGTCGAGGCTGCCAGGTTACTGCGAAGCGAAATCGTCCTCGCATCTCCGTCGCGCAATGTCGATCTCGAACGAAGTAGCTGTTCCATACCGCCCCGCCGTTGGTCTCGTTGAGCGAGTGGGAGCAGCCGAGAAGGTCTTTCACGGCAGGGAAGGAAAGGCAGTCGACTGCGAAATGCGTGAACGATCGCGAAACGGCTCCCGCGAGCGAACCATCAGTCGATGCTGAGCCTCGTAGAAACAGAAACTACCCCTCGCGTAACCGCGGAGGTCGGAATGTCCTGCGACGCTGGAGCAATGCCGACTTTATAACACGGCTCTTCGATCCTCATCGGGGATCGGATTCGAGATCTCGACGAACAGCTACGCTGTAAGGTACACGCGTACACACGAATTCTGCTCGTACAGCCAACCAGAAACTACCCGTTTCGCGCCCGATCGCCGGATCAACGATGTGCGCCACCCTATCAAAAGCGTTTACAGCTGGAAATAAATACGGCACTGAAGCGTTCGCCGACACTGTGCTCTCGGAAAACAAACACTTCGCAACGCTATTAACGGTACATAAACTCGGTTCTCGCAGTCGACCCGTTGATCGCGAGAGTAACACCGTACCGCGAACGAGCACTTCGCCGTGACGCAGATTCTTCAAAGGCTTTTCGACAGCCCGATCGACGTAAGGCCCTGCGATAAATTGCTCACTTCTTCAACGAGATTCGTTTCGCTTGGCTACCGACGTCTAAAACGTGTGGCTTTGAGAATCAGCAACGGGGTTTCTTTTGACATCGAATCTCCACCCTTTTATGTTGAAGCCTCGACCATATCTGTTGTATTCGAGATAATTCATCACGGAAGACCGAACAAATATTGTTTTCTTCGTCAGCGGCTGAGGTTTGCAGTTATCATTTATCAGATCAGAACGGCTCGTTTCCGAACCGGAGGAAAAATGCTCTGTTTTGTATATGTATCTTTTCCGTGCAAAATCCAAGCGGTCGGACGATCTTTTTTGAATAAAAAAATATATATAAAAAAATAAAGAATGGATGACACGGTAGGAAGTCGCGGCCAAGTTTGCTGACCACTGCGAAACGGCAAGAACACCGACGGCGACCGCGTGACAAAAGTAAAGGGATGATCCCCGTCGCAAGTTTGTCCAGAGATGTGTGTCCGTGCGGGGGGGGGGGGGGGACGTTTGCCGGTGGAGAAAATGGTACTGCTCCATCATCGGAACGATCCCTCGTAAAAGACGCTACCGTTCTCTCTCCCTCCCGCTCCACCGACGGCCCCGAGCTTGAAAATTTCGTCACTTTACTGCTCTGTTTTGATACGCACGCCAGGAATACTCGGCCAGCCATAACTGCGCGTGCTATCGTAAAACCGAAATGAAATCACCGAAGCGATAACCGTGCCTGATACTTTTTTTTTACGCAAAAAGAGAAGAAAATGAAGCAGCTTTCCCACGCGTACATATCAATAATAACCGCACACAACCCCCACGCGTAAGCAAGCGTAGCTGGATTAAAAAAAAACCCAAATAACACTAACAATTCCAGTCACAGAGCGAAACTCGACTCCGCATTTCCGAGCACACGATCCCCGGATATTACACCAATTATAACGAGTACTCGACTATTAAAGATTACGAGCTGTACACTATACAGAATTCCAAACGACTGCTTATTCAATTTGATAATTGAATCAAGAAGAACAAAAAAAAAAAAAAAAACGTTGAAAAGCCTTTCAGCAGAAAGACCCAATAACGCGTATAGCAAACAGAAACAAACAAGCATCCACCGTCCGGAGCAAGTGGGAGCGATACCGAGAGAAAAACTGAATGAAAAAAATTCTAAAAAATAAAGAGAAGAAACGGGGTAAAAAAGAATCAGATAGCGCATCCTGCACCTAGGTACATTCCGAGCATAATGCCAGGTGTAATGCCAGGATCGCGAGTAGCTTCAGCCCCAGTTCCCAGCGAACAACCTCCATACGAGTGCGGTTTATCCGTGTCTCTGTCCGTCCGTTTGTCGGTCGGTTCCCGCGTGAGTCGGTGTAGCTTTAATTGGATAGGAGTTTACACTGGGATAGAGATGCATTATAAGCGAAGTAAAGGGAGTCGGTTGTCGGGGTGGAGAAGCGGAGCGGTGAGTGAGAAAGAGGGTGTATAGTCTGTAATCCCACGGGGGTAGTACACACCCTGCGCCATTAGCATGAGAGGGGGGGGGGGGGTGGGAGTTGGGACCAGGAGACAGTACAACAGTCGTTGTTATCTGGGTAGAAACAACAAGCCACACATCTGGGTCTCTGGGAGTAATCAGACTAACATGAGACGCGGTGGGCTCGTGCTCGGGGCGGACGTACACCTTACCGCATCGTCTGGTAGCAGCTATAAACTGTATAATTATATATAGGAGGGCAGGGGAGTGGAGGAGCGTGTGTTCAGCGACGGTCGGAGGGATGAAGATGGCAACTAGCGAAAAGATACACCTACCGGAATCCGCCCCACTCGGTACGACACCATTACGCACCGGTGGCCGTCTACCTATTCCCCTATCCACTTTGACTACTGTTTCTCGGAGATCTACTCGCTCGCGTCGTTGAGGTTTCGCGACACCTGCAGAGCACCGCCGAAGACGTAAATCTAAAGGGTAAGCCCTCCAGTCTTCGTGAGCACGTACATAGGAAGTATATACCGTGTACGGTAGACGAGGCACTAGCAACGACTCGTTATACCCTGCGGAAGAGTCTCTCGTCTACCTGGGGGCCGAGACGCCGAGGCGGAAGAAAGCACGGTGAGAGGGATATGCAGATGGGATGAGGGAATAAGAGCCGGAGAGACAGATAGATGCTGGAGCAGAGAGCCCAAGTTGGGTAAGCCGAGATGTCTTCGGATCCCACCGGGGTTAACCGCTCGAGCGCGATAGCATTCACCTCGGCAAACTGCGAGGCTCTTATTTTAATTATCCTACCTCTTCACTCACCGAGGATGAGAGGAGGGGAGGGACTTGAAGCCACCGCGCGTCGTGAGACGACGACTCGAATCTCTCTTATTCCTCGTGACTTCTCTTGACGAAGTTTCCACGGGACCTCTTATCATTGCTGTGTGCCCTGGTTTTCCTTTCGGTATACCAAACGCGAAAGGCTGAGACTGGTGTGACGTCACATATAATTTAATTGATCATATAATCCGTCGGAAGAGAGCCTTCTTTGCCGAACGGGGAGCGAGACGATGTTTTTATCTTGACTTTTGGTTAACGAATTTACGTCGGGGCCGGCCGAATTTATTAAAGCCGCGATTGCTACGCGCTCGATAAATTTTAGGAGGGAATGAATCAAGGTATTCCGGTATGCAAATGAACCGATTTCTTTGCTGCCGCACGTACGCAATCAAGGTGGAAATCGAACTCTAACAGTCTGATTGATCTAAGCACTTCGAATTATTCGCTGGCGGGTGAAATTAGACCAATTCAATGACTTTTACCCGCGGGAACTTGTTTCGAGGAAATTAAATGAATAATTGATGTTCAAGAATTTCGGGAAATTCGAATCAGCCTGATAGCAGTGACGTATACTCGAGAGGATGGAAGGTTCGTGGATCAATTCCACCACAACGACCTGTATTTCTTTAATCGAATTCTGGAGTTGTTTAATCAGAAGAATTTCACGAGATTGACGGCCAATATAGTCGATTAAAATAATCAACTTTGCTGTGTGGATAATAGGTCGAAATAGGTGACTATCAGTACGTGTACTAAAATCGATATGACAACGAGGACAAGAGAGAGATAGAATGTGGGTCGCTTGTTTCGGAGAATTAGCATTCCAGCAGATTATAGTGCGCTGATTATAGTACACGCGTGCATGCTCCTCTACTGACTGAGAAACTAACAAAGCCAGTCGACGTGATAATCGTAGATGAAACTATCGGTTTCCTGTTAATCCATCATCACAACGCTTTGGCCTCCTTTCAAAGCCAAACCGCCCAGCTTCGTAGACCTCAAATGGAGTTGGTACATTTGTCGAAAACTTTTTACCGATTCACCAAACGTCAAAATATTTTAGTGAGGTATCTAAAAAAAAGTATAGTAAAAGCGGCGAATACAACCCACTCCGATTAACAAGTAAATCATCAATATATTAACCGGACCGTGTTCACCTCCTTTATCCTCTCTTCGAGGTAATCTAAAATTCCGCGGTCGATAACGAAAATTGTTGTCAGTCTAAGAGTGACCGCTCACCATCGCAAACATTTCAATCTATTAAGGATTCCGTGAATAATATTGCATATGTAATAAATGCGAGAGTTTTAAGAATACCTCATTGATGCATTAGAAAAATATTGTTTGTATTCCTGCGTGGATTATAATTTATTTTTACTGATTTATAGAGGCCGGTGTATTACCGAGGTACATTCAACACAGTCCTAGCCCAATATACTTTTTGGAATACGTATGAATTTTTTCAGATTTTTAAATTCATTTTGATTTTTTTTTAATGTGAGAAAACTGTATAGAAAGTCACAAAATTCAAAGTGAATTTAATCAATTTTTTGTCAGGGCTGTCGAAAATTTTCATACAATCTTTCACCGTCTCTCAGAAACCTTTCGCACACGGTTCCGCATTTCTGTATTCCCCCGGCGAAACGGAAGCTTGACAACCCGGACCCACATTTCTGTATTCTCCCAACGAAACGGAAGCTTGACAACCCGAGCGTAGCAGGGCAGCCTCCGCACACGCGTTTACCGAAGATAAGATTATCCTTCATCTTATCTTCGACAATTAATTATTTATTCCACCGTCCCCGCGGCATACCCCACTCGGCCACCTTGCCGGTGCGCGACCTCGTTATTTCTCCGTTCGTTATTGCGGGCTAACATTTTTGCTAAAGACGCCCGCGTATCATTACAGTATAAAACCAACTGGTGTATCCCTCTAATTGCGCGAGCGGGAACGTACCGCCGTTCTCTCGTGTATCTCGGCTTCTTTCTCCTCGGGTTTCTCCGCCGTTCCATGGAATTCAAAGTCGCTCCGTATAAACTCCCTCGTTGGTTTACCATCCTTTTATGTTTAACTCACTCTTCCATGCCCTCCCTTCCTCCGTTGGCTTGTTTCATTGGAAATAAGCGAGAGCCTCTTTCCCTCGGCTCTCTCCTTATACCCGTTCGTATTATTCGTTTCGTTTGTGCGAACGAAGGGACGGAGTACCGAGACCGTGGTATAATCACCGACTCTCGTCTCCGTTCGTGCATAAAAGTGTATAAAGGTGCTGAAAGACGGTGGCGTGCTCGAGTTCTCGGCTAAGAGAGGTATCGAAGGGACGGGATGAGACACAGAAAAGGGCGAGCAGGAGGCAAAGGGCTGAAGACGAGGCTACGTGCGACCGACAGGGGAGACGGGCAGTTATAGAATGAAGGATAGGCGAAGGAGAAGCGTCAACGATTAATTCAACGTCGCTTCGATTTTGGCACACGGAGAAACACCGACAAAGGCGAGACGGGATAGTCGACCTTTTCGCGCTTTTCTATCTCGCTTCGGGAGACAGAGAAGAACACTCTTGGCCGGCGTCACGTCGAGAGGGAATCGTCGGAAACGACGAGGCGGAAGATCACGAATCTAATTACCCAAAGGATATCGGAGAAGGAAAGCTAAAGAAACGGGATCGACGAGGCGCCTCGAGTTATCACCGCCCTGAGGTCCTTTGACGGTGAAGAGCCCGTCGTATTATTTTTTTTTTACGTACATATATATACACTTTTAAAAAGGATTATACATTAAATTCAATGTACAATTCATTGTGTCATTAAAATTAATTATTGGAATTAAAGTATTTTTTTTAGGAAAATTAAAGTAAAGTGTTTCTAAAGTTTTTAATGTATTGTCCATTTATTTTTCGTCACAAATGTACATGAAATTTGATACGCCGGATTATTCGTAAAAACTCCTAGCACATTAAATTTCATACGAATTTTATTTTCTCATTCTATATCTATATATATATATATAGGATAAAAACGGTGAATATGGTCCACGGCGTTCAGCATGTCGATAAATGATACATGGACCATGTTAACCAGCTTCAACCCAACGCTTCTCCATTTTTCAGTCGAGCTTAAAAATATCCCGTGCACAAAAATGTTGGTACGACAAAAAGTGTATTATTTAGATGACGTGTAATAACTTCGCTTCGACGTGAGCGCTAGTAACCTTATCTCCCTCGCACTCGACGGATTTCTACGTAGCCTTGAGAGTTAAATTAGAACGGAACAAACGGCCTCTGTCGCCGATAAGCGACAAGTACAGTTCGCGTCCCAAAAATTCCGCTTCGTTCGTGGAAGCGATTCGCCGCACCGTGTGCACACGCGAAGCGCATCAGCAGAGATTGGAATACATTACGTATACGACCCGCCGTCAAGCCGCGAGATACGGGATTATACGTGGAAGGGCTTTCGAAAAGCTTCGCAAAAAGGTCGAGCGACGGAACACGCGGAGGATGCTCTGGCTTGCCGGTATTGCCGCTGGTGCAGCATCCGTCGACGAATATTGCGGGAGTCCCGGCCTTGTCATACTCTCCGGGTCGTGCCTATCTTTCTCGGGTGCACAACGCGCATTCCGCGATATCCCGGTGTACAACGAGCGCACACCCCTGCCACTTCGGGACGGGAACTCTCGCTTAGTTATGCTACCCGGGCCATTCATTTCGACGCTCGAAGCCGCTTTGTTGCTGCTGATACGCCCTCGAGTTTATCGTCGTATAAACCGGGGGACCGAACTGGGACAAGGATACACACCGTATTGACGTTAGCCATTCAACCGTCTCCGCCGTTTCCATAATTCTTCCTCAATCTATTCCTGCCGGTTTCAGTGGCACTTCGATTTTATTATTATTTTTTTTTTTATTTATTTTTTTTTTCAGCGTTTCATAACTTTTAGACTGTTTCGCTATCATTCACGCTCGGGTTGCCGTTTGACATTTCGTATGCGCGAATATCTTGGCGTTTGTACTGTGTTCTCCCTTTCTATCATTTGTTCGGAATTTTTATTCACTGATTACAAAACAACGGTTGAATCAACCAAAAATTCGGGCAGAGGCGCTCAAATAAATATTTTGTTGGCAGAATAAAATATTTTAATGACTGAAAAATATTTTGGCCAAATCATCCAATAAAATTGTCGAACTGAACAATCTTTTAGCTGTACAAATATAAAAGTATTCACTTGAACGTCCCTGCCCGAATCTTCGGTTGATCCAACCGTTTTTACTTCCTCATAGAGGAGGCTTCTTTTTCTCAATGTTCGTATCGCTCTTTGACTCCCGATATCCGACGTTTCAATTTTTCCACTTTACATTCCGTGTGATATCTTCTTCGTATTCTGTGCAGCACAGCGCCGGATGCAGGGTAAGACCGGAAATCCTCGGTCCAACAAGCAGTACGAAATCTGTTGCGCCAACCGTCTCGACGGCAGTCGCTTTCCTCGGCGCTTTCTCCATCCCTTGCACAGCCGAGGAACCCCTCCCGCGTTTGCACTCCGGACGAGAACGAGGCCGTTTCCTTCGGAAGCGCGAGACATCCGCTGCGAACACTCGTGAAGGGAGGCCCCGAGTTTGCCTCGTAGCGAGCGTGACTCGACAGCCAGCGACGCACCGTGGTTAGTAGATACGGTACGTGTACGGTCGGACGTGTTGGACGAGTACGCATTCGCACTGTTTCCCGAAAAATTAAAAAACATCACACCTAAAAAATTTTAAAAAATCATTTACGAAAACAATTTGCGACGCATCGAGACAATTTACGAGGTCAGGCACGCCGATCGGGTGCGAACTAATACTTTTTCACGCGAGACTCACACGTGAGAAAAAATGTCAAAAAGTCGTTCCGAGGGGAAACTTTCTACGCGAATATTAAATTTAAGGCTCACGGTAGATTAAGCACGTGCGAATTTTCTAGATACGGCGCGATGGAGAGAACGAAAGTCCGGGAATGCGTTCGTTCACACAGCACGAAAGATTTGTATGTGCAACAAACTTTATTGTCAGGCACACAGAATTATTTTCGTGTGAATTTTACATAAAATATTTGCAAAATTAACAGAAATGTTTGTAAAATGGACAGAAATTTTTGTAAAATTAACAGAAATTTTTGTAAAATGAACAGAAATTTTTGTAAAATGAACAGAAATTTTTGTAAAATTAACCGAAATTTTTGTAAAATTAACAGAAATTTTTGTAAAATTAACAGAAATTTTTGTAAAATTAACAGAAATTTTTGTAAAATTAACAGAAATTTTTGTAAAATTAACAGAAATTTTTGTAAAATTAACAGAAATTTTTGTAAAATTAACAAAGAAAAGAATTATGCCCATTTGCGGACAAGAAACGTCGGTACCTATTTTACCGTGCACGGAGATAGAAAAAATGCATTAATTGGAAGAATAAATGATTAACGTATCGAGTCAGCAGGATCGAGTGTCGATGTCGCCGCGGATACACATTGTCGTCGAAGGGTACGCGGAGCTATCGCGTCCGGAAGTGAGCGTCTGAATTATGGATTCGCAATGTGTGCGCCGGACACGGGGATAAGAGTGCGTGCAGTTAGCCGGAGTCGGAATCAGCGGCAGAAGCGAATACAGAGCCGCGCAGGATGCACGTTAGGCGTGGCGAACGTCCCGAGCATGGGCAAGGCCGCGTTAGCGGTGCTGGCTGCTGGCGACTGAATCATTATCATGCAACTCCGAACTCGGGCAAGCGACGGGTCTGTCCCGTCGTGCAGACGCATCTATCTTATTGCCGCCGGTGGACAACGGGTTAAGCTGCGAAGCGTCTCTTCCCTCGCCCTGCGTATACACGGACTGCCGCGCGTTCCGCTGCTGTGTCGGACGAGTTAGGGGGGGCTCTTGCCGCGCGACGCGTTACAATCGCGAATGCGAACGATCCGCATCGGGAGATGGCGAACGTTCGAGCATCGGCTATTCCGAGAGAAAAAAATGTATTATCTCGGAAAAAACAGTTAAGAAATTCCATGCGAGAATCATAAAAATATTTCGACAGAAGCGAAGAAGTAATTGGAACATTCGACAAAAATTTCTATGCGTTACATAAGTTTTTACGCAAAAGCCAATAATAGATTAAAAGTGATGAACCGAGCTTTTTGCACATCGATGGGTTTCCTATTGTACTTGTAATTGCGCCCAGCCCGTTATAAAATACTTAAATAAATAAATACTTAAATAAATAAATACTTAAATAAATAAATACTTAAATAAATAAATACTTAAATAAATAAATACTTAAATAAATAAATACTTAAATAAATAAATACTTAAATCAATAATTCAATCGAACGAAAGACTCTGCCGTTACGCTGGTCTCGTGATTCGTAAGTGCGACCAAAAAAAATGCCCTACCGAATCGAAGCGATGGCGATCGAGGGTGGCAGAAGTCACAGTTTCGCGAAGCAGTCTTAGCGCTACCTTCTGCACGCTGCAGCGTCGAAATCAGTTCGACTGCATCTCTCTTTCTCGCCCTCTGTCGCGCGGTTCTCCTGCCTCTGTCCTCGCACACGTCATTGGCATCTTCGTCGTCGTTCGGGTATCTAGCAGCACGGTTGCTCACTCGTGTCGCGTATGAATGCAAATTTGCTTCATTAGGGTATCGGGCAGGGTCTCGGACGTGGTTGGAATACGCCGGGACGCGGGTTCTGCCGGTCCCCGATATCCTCAGGCGTTTCACGGCCGAACCGAGGACGACTCTGATCTCGCCAGGCTGGAACGGCCGAACGTATGCGATATACACGTTGCGTTGGTTGTCGCTGCGGGAACGCACCAATTAAGACGCCGCGCGAGACCGGTCCCTTGGACCGAACATTGCGTGCCTCGAGACATCGAATGAAGAGCAAAAAAAAAAAGAAAAAATGAAGGCAAAAAATATGTCAAAGGAAAAAAAATGTATTGAGAAAAAGGGAACATCGAAAAAAAGACGGCGAAGGGTACGCTATATCGCCACTTTATACCACGAAAAAAAAATGGTACTGAGTGTTCTGCGTAAAAGGATCCTCCCGATTGATATTATTAGCATACTGCGCGCGTGAGCCGACGTACGATATTAAACAAGTCCGTCCTCTGAGGTACCTGTTCTGGTCCGCCCTATACCAAAGCCCACGCGATGCAGCTGCTACCGATCCGACGATCTATTATCTGAGTGCAGCACAGTGACGCATTGCATACGCTTATGCAGAGCTGAAGAGAGCTTTGCAGCTTCGATTCAGCCTGACGTGTACAGGCGGCCGGATGAATCATTCGAATTCGCATAATTCAATGGAGGCTGTTACGCACAAGGGACGTGACTTGAATCACTCAAAAATATTGCAATTATCTTGTGATCCGTTGACGTTTGCCACGGAAACGTCTACGCCGTTTTTGTAATTCTTCCGCAATCTATTCCTGTCCGTTTTCAGTGGCACGTCGATTTTTATTGTTATTTTTATTATTATTTTAGTTTTCCATAATATTTTGACTGTTTCGCTTTCATTCACACTCGGTTCGTCATTCGACATTTCGTATGCTGAAATCTCTTGAAGATCACTATAAAAAAAAAAAAAATTATAAAATTTAATGTACTGGTAATGGAAGTTTCTATGCATAAGCTGGTATATTACATTTCATGTAGAATTGTGATGCAAATTTAACGTACAGTATATTCAAAAGTTTCGAAATGTTTTACTTTTCATAATTTACTTTAATTTTACTATAAAAGTACTTACGATCCAATAATTTATTTTAATTTCACTGTAAGATTCCATTACTTTGTCTTTACAATTATCCTTTAAATTGAATGTACGTTTTTGCATAAAAACTTTCAGTCCGGTGCATCAAATTTACACATTTTTTAAAGTCCTTATATTGCGTTCTCCCTCTCTATCGGTTGTTCTGAGTTTTTCTTCACTGATAAAAAAGACGTTGAGTCTACTAAAAATGCGGGCAGGGACGTTGAAATAGATATTTAGTTAGTAGAGCAAAATATTTTAATATTTCACAAGTATTTCCTTCCAAAGCTGCGAAACCAATGGAAGATTTTTTTTTACCTCTTTCGAAATCCCAACATGTTCTGGTAATTATATAATGCCGATGGAATTTATTTTATGATACGAGGGATTAAAAAAAATTTGGTATCAAGATTTGTCGTATACGCGTTCGATTCGTACGAGTGTGGGTTCAAAGAGATGGCACGTAATACGTGTCCAGCACGCGCAGGAGTAGAGTCTCGAGCGCTATCCGGAAGGTACGCCGTATGTCGCCCGGCTTTGAAAATATTGCGGAGCTAAAAGTTGGCGACTTTGAGAGGTCAAAGTTCGTAGACTCGTGTGTCTGCAGCGGGTCGTGGGCGAGACAGAAAAGTATGGAAGAGCGGGAGCAAAAAGGGAAAAAAATTACATAAAGTAACGAGAATGAAAAGAGAAAGAGAAGAGTAAACGGGGAAGAAAGACGTGAGACGACGAGGGCCATTCGTCGGGACGTCCACCGGATTTCTATGAATTTCTTTGCCCCGTTCGAGACTTCCTGTCTCGGCGGTTGCGGCGGACGACGAAAACGCGAGCGACCGCGAGCCACGATAGGATGGGACGGTCTACGAGAAACAGACATTCACTGTGCAACGCGTAGAGCAACCAGTCTGGCTTCTTTCCGAGAGACGCGAGGCGCCCTTTTCCTCTCCGCGTTTCTCCTCCGTTCGCCGGCGTTCGTCATATTTTTCTCCCTCGAGAGGGTAACCTTATTGCCGGAACCGCGTAAAATTGTTGGGACCACCTAACCAACCAGTTTTCAACACTGGGCGTCGACGTGCATCCGCCCCATGTAATACTCAATTTTTCTATCTATATATCCGAGCTTATCCACGTTCCCGCGCGCCGATTTTGCGCTTTTATTTTGTTACCTTCGTATTCGTCTTTTTTCCGTCATGTCTCTCGGCCGACATTGGACGAAGGCTGACCGTATCCACGAGAAACTTCGCCGGAAAGTAAAGAAAATGGCTTTTTTCCCTTGCGATTCGATTCAATTCCTAGCATAATATTTAATACGAAAACTCCCGTCGGGAGTTAAAATGAATAAATTAACTTATTTTTGGCCCTTACAGTCGGTTCTGCAATACCGTACATGGATAGGGGACAGCGGGGCAAAACGGGACGCAGAAATGGGGCAAAAGAGGAGATCGTAAAATTATTGGAAAATTGCGTTTTTAAAAACGCAATTTTTCAATAATTTTAGTGCATCCCATTTTGCGCCAGCTACATATTCCGGTTGTCGGTCCCGTTTTGCCCTGCTTTCTCCTACACTGTGTACCGAAACTGTTTTTCAATTGAATATTGCGTAAAGCTCGCAGTGTACCATTTTTGCAATTTTTTATCTATACATCCGTGCTTTTCCACGTGCGTACATAATTCACTATACGGCAGAGCAGGACGCTGACTCTGTGCTTTTATTTTGTTACCTTTGTATTCTTCTTTTTCCGGCGAATCTCTACCGACACTGGTCGAAGGCGGACCCGATCCACGAGCAACTTCAGTCAGGCCGGAAACTAAATAAAATGGCGTTTATTTTTCTCGCGGTTCGATTCAATTCCTAGCATAATATTTAGTACGAAAAAACTCCCGTCGGAAGTTGAAATAAATAAATTTATTTTTAGCCTTTACAGTCGGTTCTGCAATACCGTGCGTGTGCTGTGTACCGGGGCTGTTTCCTAATTCAATGTTGCGTAAAGCTCACAATTTGCAATTTTCGATCTATACATCCGTGCTTTTCCACGTGTCCGAGTGCCGACTTTGCCCTTTGATTTTGTTACATTCGTATTCTTCTTTTTTCCGTCGTGTCTCTGCCGACACTGAACGAAAACTGACCTAACCCACGATGAACTTCCGTCTCGCGGGAAACTAAATAAAATGGCGTTTTTGTTTTCCCACGATTCGATTCAATTCCTAGCACAATAATGAATACGAAAACTCCCGTCGGAAGTTGGAGTGAATAAATAACCTTATTTTTAGCCTTTATAGTCGGTTCTGCAATACCGTACACAGGTGCACTGTCTACGGAGACTGTTTTCCAATTAAATGTTCCGTAAAGCCCGCAATTCGCAATTTTTGCAATTTTCGATCCATCCACGAGGAACTTCAGCCGCGCCCGCAAATAAATAAAATTGCGTTTTTGTTTTCCCGCGATTCGATTCAATTCCTAGCACAAAATTTAATACGAAATCTCCCGGCGAAAGTTAAAGTGAATAAAGAAGCTTATGTTTAGAATTTACAGTCAGTTCCGTAATACCGTACATGGGTACACTGTGTACCGAGACTGTTTTCGAATTGAATGTTGCGTAAAGCTTGCAATTCGCAAGAAAGGGTACGAAATATATGTGTTTTATATTTTTCCATACACGCGCTCCTGTATGTGTGTTTTCTATAGCCTCTTCGCATCCGTTCTCTTGTCTCCGAGGACTTTCACCCTCTTGCCTTCCATCAATTCCCCCGACCCCTCCCCATCCCTCCAGCAACCGATCGAAGCCGAGAGAATTCTGCAGTCACTCTGATTGCGAGCACAAATCAAAACGTCACACGCACACCAGTGTCGCATCTACACTCTTGGCTCACTTTGCTTTTCCGCGTACAACCCTCTTGCAGAACTGCCGAGCGCCATTGTGCCACTTCACTATTCCCGTCGGGGATTTATCCTGCTCTCTCGGTGTGCCACTCGAAACCCTTTCCTACGTCCTTCTCATCCTACCTATTCTCTCTACCTCTCGCATTGTTCGCTCTCTGCTTCACCCAAATGTATCCACAAACATCCACCTGTGTATCCCCAATTCCTGCAGAGTCTCCGTTTAATTTTCTTTAATTCAATCAATATTCAACGTATTTCGGATTTCCGATAGTAGGAAAATAATTGACGGTATGGTCAAGTATGTGGCGTATTTATTTAGAGAAATTTGATGTGCAGCCGTTTAAAAATATATTTTTAGATCTAACGCTAAGAAACAAAAGTCCTTCGGATGTGTCCGGAACTAAGAATTGACTGTTTATTGCTTTAAAAAAATTGATTCATGATAATAGTTAGAACAAAAAAAATGCTCTCTCCCTCTCGCATTGTTCGCTCTCTGCTTCACCCAAATGTATCCACAAACATCCACCTGTGTATCCCCAATTCCTGCAGAGTCTCTGTTTAATTTTCTTTAATTCAATCAATATTCAACGTATTTCGGATTTCCGATAGTAGGAAAATAATTGACGGTATGATCAAGTATGTGGCGTATTTATTTAGAGAAATTTGATGTGCAGCGGTTTAAAAATATATTTTTAGATCTAACGCTAAGAAACAGAAGTCGTTCGGATGTGTCCGGAGCTATGAATTGGCTGTTTACTGATTAAAAAAAAATGGATTCATGATAATTGTTACAACTTTCCTATTTTTAAAAAATGTTCTCATTTTACCTCACGGTTTTCGAGTGTTTTGCTACATTTTGTGTGTTACAGCGCTACAACGGTGTGCTACAGCGCACCGTGTCTTCGGTGCGCCTCTATTTTCACTTCATCCCCATTTTAAATATACATCTATTTTTTTTCGACGTTAATATCCATTTCGAGTCGGTTTTATTAACCGGTTTTCGATTACTCTCTCTCCGCTGTATCGCCGCTGCTCAAAAATAGATTTATCGTAGTCAGTGCACACGAGCGCCCGGTCATAAAGGCTGGGGGATACTGTTTTTCGATTAATACTTAAATCCCATTTCCAAATACAAATGGAAACGATCTCGCTCGGAACGGAGTTTGATGCGCGACGGCAGGTGTATTAGTAATACGCTTATACAACGGCATTACAATGGGCATGTTTTACGACGTGTACTCGTGAATTCGTTACTCGACGCGCAGTGACCTGACCTGCGAGGGATTTACCGGGAACCGTTTCATTTTTATTATTTCTGCCCTCCCCTTTCGTTTTATTTTTTACCCTTTTTTTCGATCGGTCTACCGTATCTTTTTTTTTAACCGTCAGGAATTGCCGCGCTTGTGGGTAAAAACAAATTGTATTGTTTCGAGTCCTTTTTTTTCCTCTTCTACACAATTCCGGAAAATATAGTCCGTGCCTTCGCAGATTCTCCTCTGCTCCGGCACATCGGCGGTACAAAGTCCCGAAATATCTACCCCTTTCGGGGAGTTCGAGTTTTCGAACACCGACAACCGCTCGCCCCCGGGCGTATAAACCCTCCGAGCTGTGTATTATGCTCCGAGTGTAAATAGATTCGAGGTGGTAACGCCACCAAACAGTACAACCGTTGTATGCGCCAGTGTACTGCACTGGCGGTGCTTTCCCGTACCCTCGCGACCGGGCGAGTATAATTATTTGAGCGCTCTATGGTACAGTGGGATTCAGCATTCAGGAAGGAAATTGCACGGCCGGGAGGCTCGTCGCTTGCACTGACGCGCTCTGATATTTACGAATTGGAACGAGTTTTCGGCACAGAACCCGAACATCAATACTGCAGCGCCGAGTGGCAATACAGTAGTGGTCCTCGAATTTCGACGAAAGTCCGTCTGTATCCATAAACCCGCTGTTATTACACGCGGCTATAGCAATAAGAGAGAGAGCATCGCCGCATAAACGATACATTTACTGCATCGCTGTGTCAAATCGCGCAAAGCACTTCTGTACGAAAATTCGATGAAATTTTAATTAAACTACTCGAAAAAAATCAACTATTTCGTTCCGATGGGAATGCCGAATGTGGGTTATTCAGCGTCTATGTAATCGACCGGGAGCGAACATTTTTGCTCGATGACACTTTTCGACTCGTCCGTAATCGGCCGAGAGCGAACATTTTGCGGGCACAAAGCTCAAAGCCTTCACTGACAGCCGGAAGGGTTTTTTTTCATTTGTTGCAGTACAGAGAGAAATCAAATTACGGAATATCGATACATTGACTAATGCATTATCGCGGAAAATTTAGTTATTCGGAGATCGAAAATGAGAGGAAAATTGAACAATTTTACACAGGTCGAACGGGATAACACGAACCTCAACCACGTCGGTATTTTAATGAACCCAAACTACGTAAGAGCCATACATTTTTAACTGCGGACATTTTTCTGGAAAACGTGGAATCTCGTTCGAGAACACGTGAAGTCCGGCCTCGATCCATGTTACGAGAAACAATAGAAACGTGGCAGTGAAATCGGAGTTTAGGTAACGCGGCCCTCGATCTTTTCGTTCGTTGGATTTTTTTTCTTTTTTTTTGTAACTAAGCCGAGGGTGAACGCCGGACGAACGTAGAAACAGGGTTAGCGCGCGGACGAGCGGCAGTATTAAAGTTTATGTAACTGCGTTCGAGCTTTTGGAGGATCCGTTGGACGGGCTCCCCCGAACGGCGGCAGTGTACAGTAATCTAGTATACCGTATACTCCGTTGGCTACTGTACTACGAGTGTGTGGGCGACGCGTTGCGATGTCCCATTGTACCTTAATCCGTTTAAATACTGTAGGAAACGCAACGCTGCGAATGTTCAGGATTATCCGTTTAAAGCTGTTTTTCCCTGTGTGCATTTCGCATATGGTTCGCTTGTAATCCGTCTCGCAGTCGGACGAGCGAGTCAGGGTACTGAGGGGGGTTGGGGGTTTATCTCGTCGGCGAGTGAACTTTTCAGTGGGCTCTCGAAACGGCGCCGTAGCCGGTTACTTTTAACCAGTGCCATTATGTTCATAAGTGTGTAAACACCGATAAATGGAAACCGGTACGAAACGCAGAGTCCTGGAGGTATGGCAAATATATTGCAAACTAAATGACAGCTTCATTCCTCGAGCCTTTCTCAACGACGGAACGCGACACGTACGACAAAATTGGCGAATACCAGTTACCATGGAAAGAAAAAAAAACATTGACATAAAAAAAATGGATATCAGGCGATCATTAAACGAAGGTAAATCGGCTATCCGTATTTACTATGAGTTGGTATTTCATAGGACCGAAAATAGAAATTCCTATGAGATACCAGCTCGTGGTAAATACGGATAGCCGATTTAGCTTCGAGGAGGATTACGATCCTACAGTCGTCTCTCCAGTGCTGCTTCGCCACGGTCTGCACAAATATACGCACGCTACAACGAAGTATACGCACATATAGGGTAAATGTGGTGAATATGGCCCACCTCGATTAACACGTAAATCAATGATATATGGACCGGTCCATATTCCCCACTTTTCCCCTACCTATCGGCACGTGCTGCAATGTCACCGGTACGAAACGTAAAGTTCTGGAGCAATTACCAATTAATTGCTAATTAAATGAAAAAAGAATTAGCATATAAGATGTGTCATGCGATAATTCATCGTAGCTAAATTAGCGATCCGTATCTACCACGAGCTGGTATGTCATAGGACAGGAAATGGAAATTCCTCATTGCACGGTGTCATTTAAATCGGCAAAGTCGAAAACCTAGAGTAGTCTCTCCAGAGCTGTTCAACCGCTGTCTGCACAAATATACGCACACCACAACTGCTCGGTGAAGTACTCTCATGTATACCCATCGGCAAGTGCTGCAATGTCACCGTGACGATAGTAATGAAGCGAATGCTCGAGCGTTGAATAAATAAATATTCCGTCGGGTAACCGAACACCGGTAGCATCGGAAAATGGCATCGCTCTCCGTATATCTTGATACGCTCTGTTTCTCACGCTGTTCTACGCGTTCCTTCGCAACAGTAGGCTCTTCCGATAAACAGCGCGATCGCGACTGTGTAAATTAAGTTCCTCAGGAGTCGGAAAATTTCTTCCACATTATCCACCATTCACTTCCTCATTGTCCACCGAAACGATTTTCACGGTATTCTTGACTGTTTCCTCGAAAAACTTCACTTCGGAAGCAACATGGAAAAATTGTCTATTTAAAAAAATAAAAATCTGCCAGCTCGACCGAATAAGAATTGTTGGTCGCGCCGGCAGTTCAGCGAGGGAGTTCTCGTGGGAACGATTGTCTTAAGAGGAGTCCTACTGTACTGCCTTCACCCTCCGTCGGGATTATCGCCTCCGCCTTTGCCGCTTGTCTGACACTTGTCTTCCGCATCCCCGGCCCACCCCGTTCCCGTCTTCCTGCCGACTATCGTCCTTTCTGCCATCCTTCCTTCCGCCGGGTCATCCCAGTCACGGGAGAGGATGTCCTCGGGTTCCTCGGCTTATCACTTAATTATGAATTGGAAACGTAACGTCGCTGCTACAGGTTTGCACCACCGGGAGAGAGAGCTGCCGCATCGTCGGGCTTGAGTGCCACTCGAGCTTGATGGGAAACATGTGTGTCGTCC
This sequence comes from Ichneumon xanthorius, assembly GCA_917499995.1. NCBI lineage: Eukaryota > Metazoa > Arthropoda > Insecta > Hymenoptera > Ichneumonidae > Ichneumon > Ichneumon xanthorius. Next base: position 7,283,467 of record OU824205.1, on the reverse strand, counting down.
CTGATGAGTTTTGGCTCGGGAACACAGTAGTAACAGACGCTTCCACGGCCTCGCATCCCTTGCGGGAAACGGACGGCTGGTACTCCGGCTCTCCTGTCTGCGTGTTGAGTTCCCGAAGCTGGGCGAAGGTTCGCGATCCGTTAACAAAGAGCCTTCCCTCCTGCTGTCTTCCCTACCGGGCGCGCACGACTCGGGCGAGGGGTCGTCTGTTCACTCTTCGTGACTGCTGGTACAGCTCTCCCGTACACGGAGAAAGAAAGGAAAGAAAGAGGAAGAAAAAAAAGGGAAAAAAGTGTTTCGCTCCCGCTGATAACGATGTGGGAAAACAGTGTGATCCCTCGGCCTTATATACCCTCGCTCACCCTCCGCCTATACGCATTCGCTCGGGTGAAAAGAGCGTCGGGGTGGCCCGTACACTCGTTTATACTATAGCGAGCACTCAAATTAGAGTGTATTAACGAACATGTTGCTTATATTCGTGCTGGTGGGGTTTTGCATTGCTCGGGCGCTTTGAGCCCTCGCATCGATTCCCATTAAAATATTGGACGTGATTTCATTATGATAATAATAATAGCAATACAGTAGATTGGTCGGGCTAACGAGACGTCTTCGTCGGTGAACTGTTTTGCGACGAATTAATTCTTTTCTTTTTTTGACATCGATTGTAAAAAAAATCGAGACTGCAGGATGTAGGGGAAGGCGGGGAAAAATGGATTGTTGTTAACAATTAATTTTTTTTCGGGGGATGAAGAAATTTTAAACTCGAATGAAGGCCTGTTTTGCCCCTCTCGGCCCTCGGCGACATTTCCGTTCGGTTGCCGTACCGTTATATGGAATATAATAAACGTTGAACCAATTAGAAACTGACCACAATCGATGAATTATTATGAAAATTCATTTTCGTGCACGCAGTCAAAAAGTTTATTTCAACGAAATAAAATTTATTTAAAGCAAATAAAATTACTTGTTTGAATATAGGCTCAATAGAGTTTTATTGAAATCTGATACATTTATTTATCTGATCGTACATTCAGTTTTATTAAATTTTATTTCATTAAATTCGATGAATAAATTATTCAAGTTAAGTAATTTTTTTCTTTATTGAACATTATGTCCCATTATGTCGATCTTTTTTTATATGACATTTAGATATTCGATAAATACCACATTTTGCAAAAATATCTTGATGTCCTGTCAACACATTTATCTTCGCACTCACAACACTTCCGTGAACTCTCGAGTCGACTGACCACCGGACAGGTGTCGCATTGTCGCCTGTCCGCATCGCCACATTGCGTCGCATTGTCATGCGACGCAATGTGATTTATTAAATGAAAATAAATACCTTCAACATCGCGTACGCAAATATACAGTTTATTTAATGATAATAAATATCTATGAAAGGAGCTGTTTTCGTCGAGCGATGCCTAATCGTCCAATAAAAACTATTTCGTTACCCTATAAAAATCAACACAGCTATGCTTTAAATATATTTTTTTTATTAAAGATGAATACCGCAAAGAACTCGAATCAAATAAAATTATAATAAATTCCAACAAAAACTATTCTAATATATTGATTTTATTGATTTTATGATTTTATTTTATGACCGATTTTATTGATTGTTAATACATTTTTCTTCCTGGATGCACATTTCCGTGAAATAAATGGGAGAATGAAACAATGAGGTTTAATGTCACGCCTCCGCCACCAGCACTTTCTTTAATAATGGGTATGAAACAACGCGTGTATCATTGTGAATGAATAAAAAAATTATACGTAAAAATTAGTAAAAGCAGTGAGAGAGGGAGGGAAAGAGAGGGGTTTGACGCAGCATGCTTATGCTGCTTATTCGCTTGTCGTGCCATGTGCCTGCCCGAGCATCCAAGAGAACGCTGCTGTGTACGCTTTCAAACTTTAAAGCGAACAGCACGAGAGAAAAAAAAAGAAAAATAGAGAAAAAAAACGCGTGCTACGCCACGAGGCAGTTCCGGTTAATTACTTCGCCTCCGGGATTTGCTGGTTCGTCCCAACTATACAGGGATGAGGGAAGAGGAGAAAAAAAAAACTGAGGGACAGGGATGCTGGGCTCCTACCGAGAGTCGCGGGTTTCTGAACGCGGATTACCTTGAAAAATTCGTTTATTGCATGCCCCCGAAGGGACTTTGTCTATGTACACCTGCACATTATGTATAGATATATCTTATGTCTTATATATACATAAACGTATTTTATACATACATAAGTATGTGTATATGGGGCATTCACTACAGTTTCAACCAGGGTCTAACCCTTCACATCTTGAATTGGGACCGCGATTTTTTTGATGACTAAACTAACTCTCAAAAGTACTCAGATTTTTTTCATTTGATTTTTAAAAATTGTTTATAATTATTTATGATAAAAAATGAAGTTATTGATCGCCACAATAAAAAAATCTAAGAAAAGTCTGAAAGATCTTGGGCCATTTACAAAAAATGTAAAAATTTTAAGACCTTCTATTTGTGTTCAAATTTTGTCGAAAAAAAATAGCGAAGAAATTAGCAGAAAAAAATCAGTCGATTATCGCGTGACCATTTTTGTATGCAAGCAAGTCGACAGTTGAAATTAGTATACAGCATGAAATTAATAATTTGTGAGTTGATGAAATGTTTTTCTTTTCTTCTATAACCTCGATATTTTTTTTTACTTTGATAATTTGTAACAAGAATTTCCTGACGCCCAGCGAAACACTCGTGAAAATACGTTGCCCAATTTTCCGCGAGGATGCTCGAGAATTCATACCTTCGTACACCGTCAGACTCGGATACGCTATTTAGGACAGCAGAACGTGAGATAATAAGACATATGCATCGGCAGAACGATAGCAACTCTTTTTTTTAATGAAAATTCGGTTGTTTACGAACATTCAATTGTTTGCAAATATTAAATTTTTACGAACATTCAATTGTTTGCAAATATTAAATTTTTTCGAACATTCAATTGTTTGCAAACATTCAATTGTTTGCGAGCATTAAATTTTTACGAACATCCAATTGTTTGCAAACATTCAATTGTTTGCGAACGTTCAATTGTTTACGAACATTCAATTGTTTACGGAGATTCTATTGTTTACGGAGATTCTATTGTTTACGGAGATTCTATTGTTTACGGAGATTCTATTGTTTACGAACATTCAATTGTTTACGAACATTCAATTGTTTAAGAACATCCGTATCGTCGTTAAATGAAAATAAACGCGAAGAGTTGAAAATTTCGATGGAACGTTACGATCTCGCTTTCGAGAAAAATCATCGAAGTGGTAGTACGACATTTTTTTTTTCTCTTTCAATGCCTGAATTCGGCATTAGTGGCTTCGGGTACTGCGCTCACCGATAACCCACCATCGAGGTCAGTGTGGGTCGAAAAATGGGACTCAACGGGATCCGAAGATCGACTCGCGGCCATTTCCCAAATACATTTTTCTCCCTGTCCAAATTCGACTTTATCGCACAGAGAGTTAAAACCCCGCCTGGCGAGTTGACGGTAAAAAAAAAGTGCGCCCGAGCTCTCGTCCGTGGGCACGTGTGTGGACGGGTATTATTATTTTCGCGGGATACTATAGCCGAACGGCACGTACGTTGTTATATACACCGGGCACACTGGCTCAAGATTTATCTCGGGATTTCCTTTTGGCCGTTGCCACGTCCTTCCGGCTTTCCGCTTCGCTCCGCGTAAAATGTACCGAAAAATCCTGGCGCGCTCCTCGTCGTCGCGACGACGAAGCAAGACCGCACCGGACCCCCTGCTTCCTCTACGCCGGAGAGGAACGTTCCCGCCCCGCCGCGAAAATTTTTATCACTCGCATTTTTCAAACGCTTCTCCGACCATTGTTCTCCTTCTGTACACCGATCCTTCCCTTTTTTTCGTCTTATTTGCTTTTTGCTTCGTACCACCCCACTTTCGACCATTCCGCTGTGTATGCAAGGTCCGCGGTGCTTATTTTCTTTTCCTTTAATTTTTGTTCTCTGCGAACCGTATACATTTTCAGCTCGGTACACACATTCGTCCCTACCGCTATTCGCACATCGCGCAATAAATTATTTGATTTCGCGAATTAAAAAAAGACTCGTGACGCAACGAAATGGTTTGATAAAAAAGTGAATAGGCGACGGCGCGCCGAGGGAAAATAACGGAGCTGTGAATCCGAACTACCGAGCTTATCACTCGGGCGTCCGGCTCGGAATGACCATCGGATTTTTTTTTTTTTCATTATGGACATCGCTGAAAGCTCATTTCGACGGCTGTCTATAAAATATTTTTAAAAAGGCGCACGTTGATTATATATTTTTACACGGACGTAAAAAGAATAAAAAATAAGTATGCTTGCGCTGCGTTGTTGTTTATTTTTTATGGTTTAATTTTTTTTCGAAATTATTAAAGAGTTTCACGCAGCAAACTTTTGATTTAGTATAAAACATGCGTTATCGTCTAAACGCATGTTTTATACTTATGAAACATCCTGTATAGCTATAGAACGACTCCCCTCAGTAAATCTAACCCTTCGTCTCTTTCGCTAAGTCGCTTTCTCGTTTGTCTTCACACGCACGCATACGAGCGCCTCGGGCGTGCTTAACCTGTACGCAAAAGTGAACGGGGCTTCTGCGATTCATGACTTTCCTCCACGGTACTCGGAATAACGTTTAGCGCACCGAGCGGCAATTATCGAAAAACGATTACCCGACCGCGTATGCGGAATATTTCTACGTTTGTTCGGGCCGATGTTGTTAGGGGGGCACTCTTGTTAGGGGGCACCCCTTCCGCGTAAGCCATTACGCTCTGCGACGGGAAACCTTATTCGACGGTATTTATATTGGTACCACTTTCTTTGCCACATTTGTACAGGATGTCGCAAAATCAGTAAATAGAAAATTCACAGCTGCACTGTAAAAAAATTCGTATGAAGTTTAATTTATTGGACTGGAATTGGAACTCGTATGTTGAATTTCATGTACATGAATTGCGATGAAAACTTTATGTTCAATGTATTATACACCTTGGGATTTATTTTTAATAATTTACTTCAATTTTACTATGACAGTTATTTAATTTTCATAATTTAGTTTACTTTTACTTAAAAAGTGTATTAATTTTTCATCACAATTGTACATTAAATTTAATGTACCAGTTTTTGAATGAAAACTTCGTGTTCGGTATATCAAATTTACAATTTTTCTTTACAAGGTGTAGTCATGGTTCAACAAGGAGAACATTTTCGGAAAAATTTAAACTCAAAAAGAAATTATATTGGACCCCCTCGGACAAGAAATGTTCGTTAAATGTAGAAACCGTTTCTACTGTGTAGTAAAATGGATGTACTTTGGAATTTCGGGGAATTTTCTCATACTGTTCGGTAAAATTAATTGCAACACTAAATATAGAAACTTTTAACATACCCCTCTCGCCGTGAATAATGGGCAAACTTCCTCCGGTGCATTTATTTTGCTGTCGCTTCGCCTCATTGGCGGAACATTGAATGTTTGTAACTCGAAAATTATATGCGAAACTCTATGCTCGACTTTATTCCTGGATGGGAACTTACCAGTGTTTTGCTTCCTCACGAAGAAAGCTATGTTTTCGTTATTTTTTATTTTTTTTTTAATAGAGATTTTAATGTCAGAGCACTTAAAATAGTCTACAACGTTGAGAAATGCGGTTTCCGGCTTCCTTCCGACTGTATGTGTGTATGTGTCTATGCAAATTTGACATGGGAACGGACGACACTGTACAATGTTTGGTATTCAATTTGCAAGAAAATTGATCAAAACGTTTAAATTTTATGAAATTTTAAAATATTTTGAATTTTTCGACAAATTTGTATCTTAAGTTCGACGAGAGTTTGTGCATCGAATATCGCTCTAGGAATAAAATAATTTGGAGATTCGTCATCAGTCGGGAAAAATACGAGACATGGCTTCAAAATGACGAATTATACAAATTTCAGTTAGCGATATTCTACAATAAATATTGCGGTAACTCTTAACGGTTTTAATTTGATGAGATTTTTTTATAGTACAATAAAAAGTGCAAATTAATTTGTACATGGCTTCCTCATCCATTACAGTTTTGCATATAGTTCCTATAGTGCGTTCGCTATGAGCTAATGTCGATTAACGAACTTTCTATTACAGAAAGCTATGCGCAATTTTTTTTGTGAACATTGTGAGCTTTCGTGCAGGTACGTGCGTCCCGAATTATAGAGATATCCACATGCGTCGGCGGGCGCTACGGTACATGCGTGTATCCATAATGAGATTCACGTGCACGCATCCGTGATGATAGCGGCGAGGATACCGTTGCGAGGTAAAATGATCCCGGATGGGTCGGCGCTCAGGGCTCAATTTCTGTCGATACCGAAATCTCGCCGATTGATCGGATAAAGGGAATCGCCCCGAGCCCAATCTGTCCGTCGTTTGTCTGGTGCACCGATTAATTACTCCCGGAGCCATATCGCGAGTATCTCTTCGTGGCTCTGACACGAATATCTCAACCGACCGCGTTATACGATAATCATTCTTCACCTCCTGGCAGTACAACCCTCCTATGCTAAATGCGTACCTTGCATAATGTGCCGTTATAATAATGAAATAACTTTTTTTTACTCTATCAACCGTGATTTTATCTCGTCGCGGTGGAAATTATAACATAAAAAACGATACATCCATTAGCGGATTATTAGCAGGTGAAGGAATGCATTTTTTTTAGTAGTAGTAGTAGTTGTTCATCAGTGGTTACTTTTTTTAACCAAGTTGTAAAAATGGCAAAAACTGAACGGTGCGAGCCGCGGCATAGTTAATCGTTAACACGTAAGCCCGCTCGGTTCGCCCCGAGAGTTTTCATTTGTTTTCGTTGATGCGCTTTTCGCTAATTCGACCGATGTAACAACCTCGGATCATCGCGGCTAATTCTCGAGAATAAAGCAGCTTTGTTTCGAGAAAAGCGAAGGGTATGAAAGCCCGAACGAGGCATGAAACTACTCAGGATTGTCGGTGAGTTAATCCCTTTTCTCTGCTTCCCCCACCCCTTCCCGCATCGAAGAGAATCGAACGGGGGAGACTTCCGAACGACAGCGAATTGTTCACTCTATCCGATTCTCTCGGTTCTGTACCAGCCCTCGACGTCGGGCTGGCCAACCCTCTCGCCGGCTAGTGGTTTTCTCGAGGCCGCCCTGGATAATACGAACGTGGCGAGGAAGAGGGTGGTGTCGAGGATCGCGCCTCGACGCGCATCGCCCCGCACCACGTGTCAAAGTTCCCACACGATACCCACACCATCACCTTCGAACAACCCTACGATGCCAGGCGTTGGTCTCTTCGCCCCACTCTGCTTTCTCTCCGTGTGCTTTTGTCTTTTGTTTTCTGTCCTCCTACTTTCCCGCGCTGTAAGCTTCAATGTCCCATTCCCGCTGTTGCACGAACAGCCGAAGTGTCGATGGGCAGATATGACGTGGAACATAAAAACTATCGATACGTCTGTGTCATCGAGCATGATTTCGAGGCCTGTGTTCGAAAATATGAAAAATATTGTAGATAATCGCTAACTTAAATTTGTGTAATTCCTCATCGTGAGGCTAATTTTAATCTATTCTTCACTGCTAAAAACTGTAACTGATTTTACTCCGTCAGATGTAATTTTTTTTTTTTTAATTCGTACATTTCAAAAATCCATAACAGTTAAACGATTAATCTAATTTTGTTCCAAATTGAATACCAAACATTGTCCAGTGCTAATCCATTCACTTGCTAAATTTGGGGTCTATTCCGCCATTTTTACTCGAATTATATTGTTTTTTGTAATTTTTCAAAAATTTTCAATTTCAAAAAATCTGATCGGGTAGATTTCGACCAAATTCAATATTAAAAGTCTTTTATCAAAATATTGCGCGTTGTACACGCATTACTAAAAAACTACATTGTCAGAAAATTTGAAAAAATTTCAAAAGATTCAGTGTCTCTTTGGCTGCAAAGTAGCAAAGTTTTATAGCGATCGACCAGAAACGCGTTTTGGCCCAAACATCCTTAAGTACTCTGACATCAAAATCTCGATTTTGTTTTTTACGAAAACATTTGTCTCTATGAGAAAGCAAAAGGTGAAGAAGAAACGCCTCGCCGTTGATGAAATAGGCCGAAGAATAAGATAAATCCGTACCCTTGATTAGCAGCCTGATCACCATTCTGAAAATAGAAAATTGAATCGATCAAGCGCAATTCGTGTTCGTCAATGAAACTGCTCGAGGGATGAAAAATGGATCCGCCAGGGAGGACGTGAACGAGGTTGGGACAAATAGCAACGTCAACCTTCGGTGTTCGCATTATGCAGCGATCTTTGTCGCTCCTTATTCGCTTAATCATGCTATGATTTACGACGAGGTACGCCGGACACGCCTGTTGCTGGAGGATATAAATATTACTATATCATCGTCGCTTCCGGAGTGCGTCATCGAATCGCGCGGCGAAGCCGACGGCGACGACGACAGCCAGGAGGACGATGATAATGGTGATGACAATGTTCATGATGATGATGATGATGATGATGGTAATGATGATGATGATGATGACGGAGCCGCGTGCTTTCGACTTATCGCTGGTCGTTGCAGAACACGCGAGGCAAAAGCCCCAAGCTGCAGGAAGAGCCCCTTGTAGCTTTCCCATCAGTAGGCAGCTTCGGCAGCTTATACCGCCTCTATACGGAGGTAGAGCGAGTGTAAAGCTCGTGTACTACTCGTCCGGCAACTCGTCGTCTAGTCGCAGTCAAGTAGCTCACTCCTGTCCATAGGTAACTGGTACCGTCGGGGAAGGCGAGAGGGAGGGGGAGCGGGGTGTGAGCAGAGATTTACGTTCACTTCGAAGCAGAGAGCCACGTTATCGCATTAGCTATCCCGCACGCGGGAGGGATGGCCGACGGGCGGAAAGGCCACCGAGAGAACGATCGCCAACGATGATGCATGCGCTTAATTAATGTACGAACCGCGTGTTCACTAGCCGGTCATAAATATTAATCGGGTCTCTGTATCGTAAGATCCCGGGCATGATCGACCCCCGACGACTCGACGATCCCGTACGGAAGCGGGATGGAACAAAAATTGCTACTGAATTTAGCATTCGCGTGTGGTTGTACCTTGGTCACGAAGATACCGCGAATGGACGGCGAACACACGGGAATAGAATCGACAGCGATCGCGGATACCGATATTTTTAAGGCGATGTCTCGATTCGCTTCTAGCGCCGACAGGGCGGCTACTTATTTTTTCATACATCTCGAGGTTATTGCAAAAAAATAATAAAGAACATAATTAAAAATCCATCGCGGCAATATCAATAAAGAAGATCCGTTTGCCCGACCGCTTTGTCGTTCTTTTACGCAGCTCGCTAAGCACAATGGATTTTAGCTGAGGACGACAGACCGTTTTACAATTCCCCTTTTTTCTCTCCTCCCGAAGCTTTGTATTATTTTCCATTCTCTTCGGGGGTTCGAAGAAATCGAAAAAGTAAGGAAAGACGAAAAGTAAAGCCAGCGAAGTTATGGGGTGTCCTCGGGAGAGGAGTGGTCCTGCTCTGTGAGCGATCGAGTGGTACACCGAGCCGTTGCCGTTGGTTTTTCAACCGAGAATTTTCCTCGGGATAAAATCGAGTCCCATTGAGCGGCGGAGGCTCTCGAGTGCCAGATAGCGCCGGGGCGTTGCGGAGTGAAATGGAGTTACGATGGCCGGAGGGATGCTTGCACCCCGGACTCTTTTTTTCTCTATTTTTCATTTGGACCCATTGCGGGCGATAGGGCGAAAGCTCTCCGGCGCCATTCGATTTTCCTCCTCCGTGCGCCCAACGCACGCCATCGCCAGAGGAAAATGTATATTACAGCAGCAACAGCGAACCTACGCATACGGGTTGAGTGTATACGCACGAGAGTCTTGAGAAACTCACCCTCCGGCGCTGCGAGGGAACGAGAAGAATGGAGGAGAGAATGAAGGAGGAGAGCTGAAGAGGAATGGGAAAAAAACTAACCACCACAGAGACGGAGGGAAAAAGTTCTCGCGTCTTCGCGCACCACGGAGCTTCTGTTCGCGGAGACCTCGCAGAGTTTTTCCTCCGGGAAAAGCAGCCGGAGAGACACACTGACGAGTAGGCAACGGCAACAACCCCTTTCTCGCTTCCGCAAGGTTACTTCACCCTTCGCGCTCATGCGAGCGTGCTTCTTTTCGAGTACCACACACAACTGAGTGAAGGAAATGCTGTTGACGAGGGAAAAAAACGTAGTGGGTGCCGCGGTTAAATTCTCTCGCGTATACTCATGTGAAATTCTCCACCCGGCATAGCGAAAAAATAAACCGTGGAGATCTTCATCGGCACCGTAGCTCGAACATTGAATCATCGAAGCGATGTATTATAGATTTTTTAAAACATAAATTTGAATCAACTGAAATGAATCCCTGGAACTCATGTATGGGCTGGAAAAGCATTCCGGACGACATCTAAAACATGCGCTTTTTGCCACTTTTCGTTACCTTTTGGGCTTTAAGTGTAATTTTCATCCCCTAAATTGGAATTAAATTAAATTTGCCGTATGAACATTCTCTTCCTAATAAAAAAAAAAAATGGATTCATGTACGGGATAATGGATAATGGGGTCCCATTTACTGCTCATAGTACCCTTGTACGTAGAAAAAATGGGACATGAGGTGTAGGGTTAATAATAAATGATAAACAATAAATAATTAAATAAATAAATAAATAAATAAATAAATAAATAAATAAATAAATAAATAAATAAATAAATAAATAAATAAATAAATAAATAAATAAATAAATAAATAAATAAATAATAATCATTTATAGTACATTTGATCGGTGTAAGAGGGTACCTTCGGCATGGAATCGAGGTCTCTCGGCTGGTCGACCGAGGTTCCATCGGGGCTTTTCAATTGCGCGAACGGTGCGTAGCGCTTGTAATACCGAAAGCGTACAAGCTTTGTTTCGTCGATCGTACCGTTGAGCCATACGGGCAACCGCGTACTACACGAGATCGGCGGCCGGCGAAAAAGCAATGCGGTATGTCGCGGAGAGCTTCGCCGCTCTCGCGTTACGGTCCTCGTCGGAGAGGGAACGAAAGGATACCGATATGCTTTGTTACGCGCCGCTCGCGTCCTCTCGTCGAACACTCGCAGCCTCCGCGCTGCCTGTTCGCCCGTTCTCCGTCCGTTCGCCACACTAAACATGGAACGTTCGTACGCGTACGTGTACACACTGTGCGCATACTGTGTACACCCACAGTACATGCGCTTCCCTTCGCATCCCTCCGTTATACCCGCGTAATCGTTCTATATCGTTCCTCCACAGCCGAACGACTAAACTACAAGGACAATACGGCATTCCCTATTGCGGTATGCTCGAACGAAATTAATTCCCCCTACCGTTCGGAAAGATCCTTGCATTAAATCTTCGTCACATTCCCCGCGGTCTTGTTAATCGGCCTCGATAAATTCGTGTAAAATATAAATTCAAAGGTAAGCGACGAAAATATCCGATTGGTGAGAAGATCTTTTTTTTTTGCATTTTTATCATTTCGAACGAGCATTCTTGCGATCGGAGGTGGAGATAGGGCGATACATGGGGTGCGGCAAAATCGTATATGGAGGAGTGCGGAGTGTGTTTCCGATACGTCCGTGTATGGTCTCGGGAACGAGATGAATACGGCTTCGGGATGTACGTCCCGGCGTTTCTCGTCGTGTATTCGATATTACGAATGATCAGCCGCGTCGAGCGGAGGCGAGCCGAACACAGGCTGTGTAGAAACCGAACGGGTCTGATGTTCGGGCGCACGCTTCCGACCGACCACTTGGCTTTGCGCGCACGTATTCCGGTAGCCTTAGGCCCTGCTACGTACTCGCGTCACGCATCCTTCTGCGTTCCTTTTTTTCCCCTTTTTTTCGGCGACCGTTGCGAGAAAGTGGAGTGCGCCCGCCCGCGTTCAACCTATAGTCTCCCGTGCCTTCGCATGTTATTTTTTTTTTGCTTTATTACTCCACCACTCCTTTTTTTCTTCATTGTTTCTCATTCCTTTTCGGCGATCCGCGAATTAAGGGTGCCGTGAGCTACGTCGGAAAAAATGAGGACATCGTTGGGATAATATCGTGGAGGTAGAGATGGTCCCTCTCGTTACTTCCAAATTGGCGTTTATTCGTTTATCGAATAATTTATTAAACCTTCATTTAATGGCGAGTCTGCTCTGTGGTCGGTAAATAGTTGACTCTTTTTTATTGCTACAAAAACGATGTGGATTTTTGTACGGATTTTTTTTTCGGCGCCGTCGATGAAACTTCACTTCGAGGTATTTCTATGAATTTTTCAGTTTTTTTTTGCCCCACTTTGTTATTATTCGAGCGGACCGAAGATTGAGGACTGGCAAACTTTTGAGGTCGGCGTTGGACGATAATTAATATTGAATAAATTATGAGATAAATCAATTTTTTAAAACTGGAGTCCATCATTGATTGGAAGTATGCTTTTATACTAGGGATGTGCGAATACTCAAAAATTTGAATTATTCATCACGAATTGAAAATTAATCATTTGTATTTGAACATTGAAAATATTCGAATAATTAAGAATATTCGAATGATTTTAATATATTTTGACATCGCCAATCTCATTGAATATAATAAATAACCAACAAATATATTTTTTTAAATCGTCCAAACATAACTTTACCAGGATTGACATAAAACGTTACCGGAATACAAGGCTAGACGGTAACATTATATTGCGGCAGAGTTTTATTTTTATTCCGGCAAATTTTTATTTTTATTCCGGTAGAGTTTTTTTCGGGTGCTGATTTTTTTGGACTCCCATATTCCAGTAGAGTTGTTCTCGACCGTTTCGCTCTGCTAGAGTTTTTATTCATACAGTGGTAGAGATTTTGGATAGAGTTAAAGTACGGTAGCGTTGTATTATGGTGGAGATATTTTCTGGTAGAGTTGTGAGTGGTAGAGATGTAAATATGTCAAAATTGTAATAAATGACGAAGCCATGTGCAAATTACTTTGCACCTTTTTGTTAAATTGCGATGCAAAGAATCACGCAAACCGAGTTGTCAGGTTAACAACGGCGTTCGTCGCCAGGGTACAGCTCGTCTCGTTTTCCGCAAAGTCAGAGTTAGGGGTGGCTCTAGCGGGCACGGTTGCCGAGTGAGCAACGAGCCAACGGAGAAAAGAGTGTAGTTATTTGGCGTGTGTTACAGTGTGAAGGAAAGAAGGAGAGGGGTGGATTGCGAGTCTCTTGGTTACAGCGGCTTCTGGCCAGGCTCTAAATTACGAAACTGGTCCGAGAACCAGGAACTAACCGTGCAACACGGGGCCTTCCACCTTTTAAGACTCACTTCCTTCGACCCGCTTCAGCTCACTCTGACCCTCTTCCACCGCCTCGTTCTTTCCTCCAGCCAAGGATTCTGCTCCAGTCTACCGTTACCACCGACCACGAGGGTCGTTTTACACATTGTTTTCTACGAACCGAAAAATAAAGAAATAAAAAGAAACGAATAAAAACGTGGAAACTAAAAATAACAGAGAGTGGTCGCCGGCTGTAGATTGCGCGGGTACTTCACCATGGCAGTATTACAGTCCGGTGCAGCGAAGAAGCAGAGGGAAAGTAATGCAAGTACGTCCTTCGTTGGATAAAAGGTTTTGATTCTTAACTTCGAACCTGAATTAAGCTGTACCTCTTTCAGTTTAATTACTTTAATTAATTGTACGAAGAGTTAATTAAGCAATTCAAAGGAGAGAAGATTTTCTTTGGCGGAATGGAGAAACGGAAGGGTTCTTCGAATGATAAAATTCTATCTCGATAGACCCGGGAGCTAAAGATGAAAGAAATTAGGGGCACTGTTATAACATTTTTCGGCCTCTAAAGCATCCATGAAAAAATTCCTTCCTTTCTGTGAAAAATGTAATCCGTCAATTGAAATTACATTTTGTCCTAATAGAATGAAACATTCGCTCCGAAATTGAACAAATTCGATGCTCGGTATCTAATCAACTTTCCGATTCGTTGGTCGGGCTAATCGCTGCTCACACGGCGAAATTGCTCAAACGCCTCCGGAACGTCGGTGCTCGTCGTTCGAACGTATATTTGTCCGCTGGTACGTCGGGTGTTTGCACTGTAGGAAACTCCGAGCGCGACCCTCGGAAAATTAGGAAGGGTTTTCGTCAGTCGGGCCGGAGGGTGGCTCGGTGGTAATCAGTTCACACGTATACCACGTATATACAGGAAAGAGGCAAAGTGGTATATCGTAACGTCGAGTGAGAACGCGGCATCCGGGCTATTTGTGGAAAGGGTGGTAAAGTTTTCCTAGTTGCTACTATTTTACTTCCCGCTCGCTCCCGTCGACGTTGGCTCTTCCTTCTTCTCTCGTTCGAGCTACTACAGCCGTTAGTTGCTCCTTGTTAATTCTCCCTACAAAGTACTTAAGGTCTACGGGCGATCGCGGGTGGCGAACGCGCGCGCGCGCTTCCGGCTCCCACCATCGCGGCCTGGGAAACGAGCGGGTGATGCAGTTCCGTAAAGCGCAACTTCGGCAAACCTCCGAGTCACCGGGTACGAGAGAGTACGAAAATAAAAGGATCTTTTTGAGGGAAAAGCGCGATTCCTTATACAACAAACTATATACCGCCACGTATAGTACGAAGAGCGCACACACTTTGACCCCCTCTCCCCCCCCCCTTCCACCCCGTCGACCCTCGTTTCTCACCGCTCTTATTCCACTTATTTTCTTTCTTATCGCTCACTCACTCGTTTTAGGACCAGAGGCACTCTTTCCGAGTTTTCTTGCACACTCAGCATTAAGGTCGAGGAATTGTGCGCGGCACCTTTCTCCATTTCTCCTTCGTGTCCTGCCATACTATTCCCGGTCTCTCGCTCCGAACGTTTCCGCCATCATCCCTTCGGCAAGGACACGGGAACTCGACGCGCATTTCGCTATGTACAAACCCTCTCGCACCTTTTCCTTGAAAAGCGGAGCGCGATATAGAAGATGAAAGGATAAAGTTGTCCTCGTTACTCGCGGACCGGCGAGCACGAAATTGTATCCACGAGCTTTCCTTCGCCCGCCCTCTCGCCACCGTTTTCTCTTCCACCTCTTGATACCGACGGGAGGACCGGTAGCATTCCGTCTCGGAGACCGGAATTAAGCTTCGACGTGGAGCGGGCGGAGAGACTCCGAGCTGGCGCACCCTCGGGACTTTTCAGAACCCAGGACACGGTACTTTGTAAGTTTTCTCTTTCTCCTCTCGTTGCGTTTGCTTCTGTCAATAAAATAATTGTAGGACTTCCTCGTAATTAGATTTACATTTCGGGCTCTCGAGAATAATTACGAACGACGCGGAGATAATACGATACAAGCCAGCGTCTGTTAGGAGCTGGAGTATCCGGCGAAACCAGTTGTTCCACCGAGTCCGTAATCCCACGAAGAGTTCTGCCGGTCGAACGGAAACGGCAAGGAAAAAGCTTGCTTTTGGTCGGCGATATGCTGCGTATACGGTCGGCGATCGGCGGAGTCGTGTCTCCGGTCAATCGACCCAATAGTCATTCTGAGTCGGAGCCGGAGGGCAATTGCAACTTCGTGTTTTGTCCCGAGTCGGTTGAAGACGTGAAGTTTCGAGCTAGTTTCGTCGTTAGATAAAAGCCGATTTTTCTGTGACAAAGAATTATTATAAATTTTTTATTTCCTGACACAAAAAAGAACGTAATCCCACGAAGAGTTCTGCCGGTCGAACGGAAACGGCAAGGAAAAAAGCTTGCTTTTGGTCGGCGATATGCTGCGTATACGGTCGGCGATCGGCGGAGTCGTGTCTCCGGTCAACCGACCCAATAGTCATTCTGAGTCGGAGCCGGAGGGCAATTGCAACTTCGTGTTTTGTCCCGAGTCGGTTGAAGACGTGAAGTTTCGAGCTAGTTTCGTCGTTAGATAAAAGCCGATTTTTCTGTGACAAAGAATTATTATAAATTTTTTATTTCCTGACACAAAAAAGAACGTAAACCCACGAAGAGTTCGATCGGTCGAACGGAAACGTCAAGGAAAAAGCTTGCTTGTGGTCGGCGATCGGCAGAATCGTGTCTCCGGTGAGTCGACCAAATTGTCATTCTGATGTCGGAGCCGGAGGCCATCGCAAAGGCCAACGTCTTTTGTCTCGACTCGGTTCAACACGTGGAGTTTCGAGCTAGTTAAGTCGTTAGATAGAAGCCGATTTTTCTTTAACAAGGAATTATTATTATTTTTTTTCATTTTGTAACACAAAAAAACAGAACGTAATCCCACGAAGAGTTCTGCCGATCGAACGGAAAGGCAAGGAAAAAGCTTGTTTTTGGTCTGCGATATCCTGCGAATACGGTCGGCGATCGGCAGAGTCGTGTCTCCGGTGAGTCGACCATATCGTCATTCTGAGTCGTAGTCACTTCACAAAACTACTGCCTTATAGCGGGTCGGCTCAGTTAATGCGTAGTTACTAAATCCTCATTTTTATTTTTTTTGTCCTTACGTACCGAGCCAGTCCCCCCATTTTTGCAGAGAAAAAGGATAGTATTTCCTACTATATCGAATAGTTCCCACGGAGAACGTCTATATAGGTAGTTCCTGATAGTATTTAGATATAGGGTAAAAGTGGTGAATATGGCCCACCTCGATTAACACGTAAATCAATGATATATGGACCGGCCCATATTCCCCACTTTTACCCTATCAGATGATTAAACTCTAATTGTAGTCACCACCATGGTTTTATCTCATTGTCATAACTACAAAATGTACACTGAGAGAAGGATCTAGTAAAAATGACTATATCGCTTGAGACATATTACCATAGCACATAGTAGTAGGGCACTAGGGCACCACCCATGGTAGGAAGTACTGGATTTATAAGAATTTTTCTTACATGTTATGATAAAAATTCTTCGATAATCTGAGACTTTCTGCTATAGGTGGCGCCCTGCCGCCCTACTACTATGTTCTATGGTAATTTTTCTTAGATGATCGGTAATTTTTACTAGATCCTTCTCTCAGTGTAGACGTTTCCCTTGGAAACTATTTTTTATGGAAAAAATTCAGTATTGTTGCTTTTACTATTTAATTTTTTTCGCAGTGTAGTTCCGTCGTCAGATAAAAGCCGATTTTTCTTTGACAAAGATTTTTTTTCTTCATTTTTTGACACAAAAAAAGAACGATGCGAAGAAAGACGCCCCGAACCGCGTACGCACGGCGAATTAGAATGAACGGCGTAGAGGAGAGCGGTGGGTAGCCGGCGAGGCAATTGGCCGTAATTCAGAATAAAAATCTGGCGATCGGGCTCATCCACCTTGAGAGATTCGAAATCAGAGATACGTTTCATCGTGGTACGTGCTCGGAATATCGTCGTGATGCCTCTCGCGAGAGACTCGGGAGACTCCCGGAGCACTTCGAGTTTTATCGAAGTGAACGAGAGTAACGTATTCTCGTGATCTAATCTGGAAGCGAACCGGCCGCGTATATCCGATGCTCGCTCGGTTATATAGCGAACGAACGGAAGAATCCAAAGGGAGGATGCTACGTACAGCTTGGGCGAAGAAGAAAGATCCAACGATTCGTGTATATAGGCAGAGGAAAATCTCCGGAGCGGCCCTGCCGACAAAATTTACGATAAAACGCCACTGCCGCGGTTCTCTCTCTCTGTCTCTCCCTCTCGTTCTCCACTCTCCCTTCGGCGATATCCCCCGTGCAACCTCGAGCGAGCGCGGAGCTCGCTCACATTTGCATAACGTTTACAGAGCAAGGTCGTATCGGCGGATATGTCACGATCGGCCGAAATTGGGAGGAAGATTTATTGAGCATTGGATCGAGAGAGCGAGGGACACCAAACGTTCCTCCTCTGTACCTCCCTAACCGATCGCCGCCTCTCCCTGCCCACCACCGCACAAAGCCATAAACCTCTCCGACTTATTCATTAGAGTCTATATATCTGTCTGCATCTGTTTCATTACGGGCCGACCGTCAATTATAAATCAATGAATGAAATATCGATGAACCATCACGACGAATTGACTTATTCGAAATACGCTCTATCATTGTCGTCGAGGTTCGCCTTTCTTCGATGTTCGATGAAACACGCAAGGAGACTCGGTGATTACTCGGTATTGCTCGACTCATTATTTGCATAATTGTATAAACGAGGACAAAAAAATGAAAGAGAAAAATATAATTGATAATTAAGGCATTACTGGTAAAAAGATTGGACTCAGATATTAAAGTTTCTCAAATAATTGTTACGGTTCAGATGTCGATTGCGTATTTGGGACGATGCTTTGGCGATTCGGGGGATGCGAATAAAAAAAGGCCAAGAATGCTGAGCTCGCAGGCCACGCGCGAGCATCGAAAAGACTCGATATGTGAGCAAACAATAAAAGCGGGCGATCGCGCCTTTGATATTTACTTCCGGTTGCGTGATTTTGATTCGAATAAAATAAAAATAATAAAAATAATAAAATAATAAAATTAACAAACGCTTCCTGATTGGCTGACATACGAGCTTGAAGCTGAAGTCGTTCGATTGCCAATTTTAGTCGAATAAACCAGACCATGCGTTCGTCAGTGGTTGTGCTTAAAGTTATTGCATTGACACTGCATTGGCTATTAATATCCGCACGCATATCGTCTTTCACAGAAAATAACATTTAATCTATAAAATTAAAAAAAAAAACAAAACAAACAACTATTGAGATTTGAGGATACGCGCGATCGCTGCTAGTAGTGAGAAACAGTACTCTAATAAAATTAATCAATTACTTAAAAATAATAGCGGTGAGGGGCGGGACGCAAAAATAATTTTAAATATTAAAAATTGTGAAATATATGACATCATTCATTTTTGGCATTCGATTTCGAATGTAAAGGATATGGGAATGATTGATGTCGGATGCCTCAGCCGCGTCAGTTGATTAAACTCAATAAACTCCCACGTCAATAAACTCGCCATCGACTCATACCGAAGACACAGTGAAAAGTTACGATGCAGATAAGCCGAACAATGATCCGCGTGTGCCGCTCCACCGGAGGCAAAGCACAGAGACTCGGAATAAAAATCGTTGGTCGGACCTCGGTGTTGAGGAAAACGTGGGGAAATGTGGGGTTGCCCTCGGGCTCGAATAAACGATAGCCCGTTTAGTTCTCGAGACGTGGTAGTTCCGCGTGTGCGCTGGAGAACACATACTTACGAGGGGGAGTGTGAGTTCGGGATATCTGGCTGGAGTTTCTCTTCCACTGCACTCTGTGGAAGCTGTGCAATGGTAGCAGCAGCAGCAGCAGCAGCAGCAGCAGCAGCAGTAGCTGCACATATAGTAGACCGGTGCGGTGAGGCGGGGTTGCAGAGAGTCCTCCGGAAGGAGTCGACTCCGATATCTCGTAGGCAATGTGTTTCAATCCAACATTCGGAGTGGTGCTCGCTCTACCGGCGGTACTGTTGGAGCGCGAGGAAGAAGGGGTGCGCGAGGCCATAAGCGAGATTTCAATATTTTATGCACCCCGTGAGCTCGAGGTCGCTCCAATGGCTGAGGGGGGGGGGGGGGGAGGGGTGGCTTGCGGAGGGATGAAGGGGTATATGGGTGAGTGCACCAGGAGGCAGGGTGCAAAGGGAGTAGCGATGTACCGAGTGTGTAGGTACCTATACAGCTGCCGGAACTCCTTTGCCACGTTCTTCTTCTCTGTTCTTTTTCCACCCTCTGTGTCTCCCGGTCTATTTTCTTTTTTATTTATTTTTTATTTATTTTATTTCCTCCGCGTCTTCCTTCTTCTCTGTCGCGGGACGTTTTTTCCGGTCGAGATCGAGAGCTCGCACCGCGGCGGAGTCTCGCTCACCGGGGAAAGGCGCTTTCTACGGTGTGCTCGAGTCTCCGGGACAGAAACGGAAACTTAGAGAAAGGCTGAGAGAGACGTATAATGAGGGTATGGAAACGAGAAGAAAGTAGGCGCGTGCGATGGATGGTTGAAGGAAAAAAGTGCATGTTTCTTTTCTCAAACCCCGGCAGTCGCTGCACCGTGTGTATGGGGGAGTACAGGGTATGAAGTATAGTGAGCCAGCATCAACCCTTAACATTTGCGAGACATACGTACGCTTATCCGAGCCGGATGAACGAAAATCAATACTTAACGAGGGAGTGAACGACGAGAGAGGAAACCCCGAAGAAAGAACCCCACAAGCTTTTCTTTAACGGGGCGCGCAATATATTCCCCTCGGTATACATATATATAAATCTCTCTACTGTCTGTATTTCACCTTTGCGAAGCCGACAGGTTGAAAGAAAAATAATAAATAGCGGAAAAACTATTGCTATGAGGGGTAGGGTGGAAAATCGGCGTTAAAAACCGACCCGTATATCATTCCCTCCTCTCTTTTTGTACCTATTTCTATACTTTTTCCAGCTGATTTATTATCGTACAGGCAACAAATTTTTTTTCTTCTGTATATATCCGGCCATTGCTTGTGCTGGATGGAATTTAATTAAACGATTTTTCTTTAATCGTCGATTTTTTTTAATCTTCTTATCATAATTAACGGGTTTTTAGTGCACATCGCCGCATCGGCGTACTTTACTGACCAAAGAATTCTTATCCGATAACAATTATCACACTTTTCATTCGATTCATCGACATGCGGACAACGCATTTCATTTTCTGCACAGTTTCAACCAGTTTTCTTGCTGGATAGTATTTAATACAAAAAAAATATCATTTTAACCGAAATTTTTTTTTTGTACGTTATTTCTTTTATACGTTCTCACTGTTTATTGACGCATCGGCGTATTTTTCGAACAAACAATTCCTATCCGACTAAATTATCATACGT
This sequence comes from Ichneumon xanthorius, assembly GCA_917499995.1. Taxonomy (NCBI): domain Eukaryota; kingdom Metazoa; phylum Arthropoda; class Insecta; order Hymenoptera; family Ichneumonidae; genus Ichneumon; species Ichneumon xanthorius. The sequence continues at coordinate 7,262,571 of OU824205.1, read as the reverse complement.
GTTCATTAGGGTGTTTCAAAAAAAGGCATTGTTTTTTAAATTTTTCTCCCACCTGTTTAAAGTACAGATTTCGATCTCAAATTGAACCTCACAAAAGGCGGTACCAAGCAAAAAATCCTAAGAGGTGCCGCATTCGACGGTTAACCCAAAAAATGCGGCACCTCTCAAACTTAATTGTCAGCGACCGTCTTTCGCTGGATTTTTTTATCAATTAATATATATAGTTCTATAGGGTGGGAGCTTAACGTTTTGCCATTTTTTGTATTAAACACAAAAGACTACAAATAAAAAAATTATTAAAAATATGTATTTTGGGTTCACTACAAAAAATTACAAAAAGTTAATCTCCCACCCCGTAGAATTATATATTTCGATCTAAAAAAACATTTCGCGAAAGGCGGTCGTTGACAATTAAGTTTAAAAGGTGCCGCATTTTTGGGTACAAACGTCGAATGCGGCACCTCTTAGAATTTTTTGCTAGAGACCACCTTTCGCGAGGTTCAATTTGAGATCGAAATCTAGACTTTAAAAAAGTGGGAGCAAAATAATTTAAAAAATGTCCTTTTTGTGAAACACCCTAGTGTTCATACGATCCACCATCATGTGGACATCGAATTTTATCTTCTGTATAGTTCCAACAATTTATCGTACTGGATGGAATTTAATAGTTTGTTTATAGCAAGATTTTTTTGTAATTTTTTGTAACGAATAGCTTCTCGTTGCATATCGCCGCATCGGCGTACGTACCGACCACAGAATTCATATCCGATAATAATTATCATACGTCGTCATTCGATCGTTCGTCATGTCGACAACGAATTTTATCCTCTGTATAGTTGAAACATATTTTTGCCCTGGCTGTAATTTAATACAAAAACAATTTCCTCTTATCGCAAGAATTGGTTTTTTGTAATCTTTTGTAACGAATAGCTTCTCATTGCCTATCGCCGCATCGGCATATCAACCGACCGAAGGGTTCCGATGGAACTTCAATGGCAATTTTTTCTGCGCACTGCATCGATCCTAGATGGGAATGAGAATCCGACCGTCCGCGAGGGATGAACCGAACGGATCTCATCTATTTCACATAAATTTTATATCACTTTCATTTCACAGAGACTTGCCCGTACATCCGTAGCCGTGCAGCGTCGAAGTTACATATCGGAAACGAATGGCGCAGGCAGCGAGTGCAGCATGTATCGGTAGCAATAAATGTAGCTCGTATACGAGGAGAGTAGAGATTCGCGAATCGACGATGTTCGACCCCGGAGGGGATTCGATTCGTCGGCTAACCGCGAACGCTTCTCTCCGTATACGCGCCGAAAGTCGATGGGATAAATTTTCTCGGAATAAATTACAGCGAAACGCGATGCCGGAAAGCGCGAAAGTCCTGAGGCTAAAACACCCTGCGCCTCCCCTCGCCCCCCCCCCCCCCCTCATCCCCCGCCCCGCTCGTTTTCCACCATCGACGTAGCTCGAGATATAACCGTGAAGATATGGGCGCTTCGCGGAAAATTACACATATTGCATTTCAGCAACGGCTACTTCCGTACCGAGGAACGTGCAATTTAACTGAGCTTGCTTTTGCCGGACATACATATTCCATGTTCTTCTTTTCATTTTTCTCCGGCACATATAGCGCCCCCGCGACTCTCTCGGCCCATGCAAACCACCGTCCAATTCATCGCTGCCTCTCCTCTGCCTGTGTACATATGCATGACGTGAATCACTGCTGGAAAAATTTGCCCCCGGCAAATATTGATGCTGCTGCGGTGAGAGCGTATTTTCTTTCTTTTTTTTTCCACTTCCTACCTTGCGCATAATTTCACAATGTTCTTATTACTTTGTATTGTGAATATGTACATACGCCGTGTACATACAATATTAGAGTATATTTAAAGCGTTGTGCTAACGAGTTTTTTCTCGTTTTAGCGCCCTTTCCTACTCGTAATCTACCCTTTCACGAACAGATTAATTTTCACGCAAAAAACTTGCATGAAAAATTAATTCCGACTTTTCGAGTTGCTTCACGCCTTTCTGGCCGCAATGTCGTTTTGCGAGACGTGCAATCTTATTTTTATCGAAACGAAAGACGTGGGTATTTTCGTGGCGCATTTACATCTCTACCACTCACAACTCTACGGGGTAACAACTGTACCAGAAACAACAGCTCTAACAACTCTACCACATAACGACTCTACCAGAAAACATCTCGACCGTATTACAACTTTACTGTATAAGAACTATATCCAAAATCTCTACCACTGTATATAAAAAAAAACTGTACCGCAGCGAACCAATCGCCAACAACTCTTTTCAGGTAGAGGTTTTCTTGAACGTCTATATTCCGATAGCGTTGTTATGTGGTAGAGTTGTCGGCGACTGGTTCGCTGCGGTAGAGTTTTTTTTTTCATATAGTGGTAGAGATTTTTCACAGTAAAAAATGGTTTCGTAATATCGGAGTATAAAGTTTTGTAAAAATAATTTTGTTACATAAGTGACAAACTCATTTGTTCAGGTTTGAATATACAAACCTGTCCTTTTATTTCCCGTGTCATTCATAATTTTAGTTTGCACATTTGTTTGTAAAACTAGTGCCGGATAGTACAATCGCAAAAAATAGCAAATAAAAAATTGTGGACGTTTGTGGACAATAAGTTGTTGTAAAAATACAAACGTTTTTTACTGTATGGCTAGAGTTGTGAGTGGTTGAGTTTGAGTGGCGTTTTAAAAAATGTCGATGATTTAGAGGCGAGCCCACTTTACAGCGTTCGCTCCTCTTCGATATCGGAAGAAGCGTCAAAGCGCTTCAGAGTCGACACTCATTTCCTCTTTCTCTACTTTCAGCATGAGTTTTCATTTTATGAAGTAGCGTCGGCAATTTTTTTAATTTTCATTTTTATGCACGAATGACAGCGCTAGTGTTTTTTTATTTGATATTTTTAAAAATCTGTGTACATTTAATAGATAAATTTTGTGAGATAATAATTTTGCTCGTCGAGAATCATCGGTATGGAATTCGTCGAAGATTATCAAGTACCGGCTGATTTACCTGGCCAGTTACGTCTTCGTCTACAGCGTGGTTAGGGTTCCCCGTGCGTTTGACCCCCGTCACCATTTGCTCGCAAACCCGTTCGTCTTCTTCTTTCCGATCTCCCCTTCTTCTTCTTCCGTGTTCGTTCTGCAATTTCCACTTATCCATTCCAGCGGCGGAGCCTGTATAACTATACGTATTTAATACGTCGCTCTTTCAGTCTATCGAACACTTCGTCTTCTTCAGCTCGCTGCCCTTTTCTTTCGCTCCGTAATGGCATTGGGCATTGATCAGTGACCGATCTCCCTCTTAGACTTGCTTCTTTAATTTTTTTTTATTCCGTTCCGTGTACTCTGGTTAACGAAGAATTTCAAGAATGCAACGATTCCTTAGAAAAGAGGGCATTGTCGTAACTTCAATCGGCTTCCTTACCGTACCGTGAAACAGCGTGCCAGGACACTATACTTTATTTATCTTTCGTGCATTATTCAGTGCATGACATTCCATTTACCATTAGTAAAATGACTAAAGAAAATAAACTATATCTGCCTCCTAAAGAAAAAGCGTCGTCAAAAAACGAACCTAAAATTTGACAATTCTTGGCTTCGCGTACGAACAGGTAACATTCCTATTCGAAGTAAGTATAATTGAAAAAGACCAAGTTTACGTAACTTTAACCGGCTTCATTACCGTACAGCCTGCCAGGATACTATACTTTATTTATCATTCTTATATTATTCAGTGTATGAAATTCCATTTACGATTAGTAAAATAAAAAAAATATATGTATATATCCGCCAAGAAAAGAAAGCGTGCTTAAAAATCAAACCTAAAAATTGGCAATGCTTGGCTTCGCCTACGAGCAGGTAAATTCCCATTTCGAAGTAAGTGTAATTGGAAGAGAGCGATTTTTATTAACTTCCTACGAAATCGTTCGAAAAATACCTACGTAGCGGATAATTCTTCGCAGAATTTTCAAAGGAATTTTTCCCCGCAATGACATTTTTATGACATTGGCAAAATACTTTGATGTAATATTTGTGTTTATATATACATATATGTATACATATATCGCTTCTTCGATGCGGAGACTTGCAACGAGCGATGTTGTACACCCTTCGTTCACTTCCGGGCGAGCTATATGCATCCCTTCTGATGCCTTTCCTGCGGTGCGCCCACAACATTCTCGGTTATTGCTCGTTTCTCCTTTATTGCGAGATAGAGGCGAAGGAATTTCCGGGAACACCGCGTGGAACTACCGTCGCGCGACTCACACCGCTTCACAACCCGATACGCTTTGACGGCCTTGCGCCCGATGACAGACACACGCATGCACGTACCACACGACAATACCACTTTTGCTTTATAAAAGTTATTCCAAAGCGTCGATATAATATTCAGAAAGCAGAAGTTCACTTTCCGCTGGTATGTATATTGCACAGTAAAAAAAATATATGTATATATAAAAACTACCATTCTCTCGCTTTCGCTCCTAAACATTCCCGATACGTACTGTTGTTTGTTTCGACGAAATGCCCAGACAGATATGAAGCTTTTATCTTCTAATAAAGGCACACAATTTCTCGGTTATTGGATGAGCTGAAGAGTGGCATTTTTTCCGAACGCACAATCGAAATTTCATCGTGAATATGAAATCCATCGTGTACGCGCTTCGCGTTTTTTTTTATTTCTTCTGCAATCAAATAAAACTGAAAGCGGAATTGAACGGTTTTGGTATTTCGAGATTGAAAACGATGGAGGCTCGTTTGATCGACGAGCACACGAGTGAAAATACGCCGAAAGCTCGTGGATCGAGACGACATGACGAGATGACGCGTAATAAATGAGACACATTATAAACATCGAAAGATTTCGTCGAGAGATTGAGTCTGTACGATGAGTTACGGGGCTTGCGTTGCGTGAGCTCGGGAATAGTTCCCACGCAGTCCCGAGTCCCTAGGCGATACGGATTTTATCCGTTATTACCGATAATGACAGTGTGCCGAGGAGTTTCAGGAGCGCGAGTCTACTACCGATACCGTTCGCAAAAATATCGGCCCAGAGCACTTTTCACCAAAGGTCTTAGTGTCGATCGGCGTGATTAAAAAAATATATATATATCTTGTCTATTCGTTTCGTTTCATTCCAGACCAGTAAATCATGGTAAAAATTAATTTAAAAAAAAAAACAAAGTCTGCAATGTCGCAAAAATCCTCCACCAAAAAAGTTGGTAATCTGAAAAGCAATAAAATTCGGTTTTTTTAATTAAATGTCACTGTCGAAGAAGCACCAATAGGCGAAACGACGAGTTATCGTTGACAAACGAGGTTTCCACGGACTTAAGCCCTAAAAAAATGATTCCTTTGCCCTTTACACGACCAGCTTTGTCAATCGGAGTTAAATAAAAAAAATTGATAACTTAAACGACCGTTCGATCTTCCAGCGGTAGACCAACGATCGTTGACTCGATAGTTTTTCAAGTGCGTTCCGCGCAATCGCCTGCGGGCAATGTTGGGAGTGTTGAGTCTCGCTGATAAAAAAAAATATAAATAAGAAGAAAAAAAGGAAAAAAACGGAGTGTACAGAGATTCCGAAGGACAAAGGGCGCGTGTGTTGCGCACGCAGATGCGAATGTATAAATCAAGAGGCCATCTCATCTGTTACTCATACGCGGTCCCTATATTTATCCGTTATCTCGCGAGGTGTTATCGGATTTAACGGATCTTCGGATCTGTTCTTTCTTACCGCGTCGAACATCGGCTCGGGGTCTGCATACGCTCGTGGGCCTGCCGAAGCTCTTTTGCCGGCCGCCAACCTCCGCGACGTGCGGTGAGAAGAGGCGAGATATTTCTCTCGTATATTGCAGTATATCGGTGCAACGGCCCTTTTGCAACGCACGTCGACAATTACTCCGGAGGCCTGTCGGTGCAACGAACCACGCGGTGCCCCCATGCATATGCGCGCATGCATCAACCGAGACGCACCTCGGGCGGTGATACTTATTGAAAGACGAGTCTGTGCCCTTTTGCTGCACGCAAGTTTCGCGAAACGTACGCATCTTCCTTGCCTTCTCCGGGCAACCCGTCCAATTTCTACCGCGTTCGAGACAGACGGGCCGATGAACTCGTAAATAAAACAAACACCAAGGTAGTCCGTAGGTGTTGTATCGAGTCGACACCTACATTGAGAGAAGGATCTGATAGAAATTACGATAAATCTGGTAAAAACAGACATCCTGGCTAATAATCGTATTAAACTTAACACATTCTGCTAGAATATGTGGTAATTTTCGCTGTCAGCAGATATTACCCGAATATCCCGTAATTTTGCTAGGAACGTTTGCGCGCCTATCCTTAAATTTCGGTATCTGGTTTTTTATTTTTTTGAATTGTGTAGATTAAATAGTATTTTCTAAGAAAATCACAATACACTCGTGGCGATTGGTAGCCATTGCAGTGTCAATATAACAATTATCAAACACATGTTCTGGTTTACACGACTGAAATTGCTAATCGAACGATTGCAGCTTCAGGCTCTTACGGCAGCCAATCTGGGGGCATTTCTTAAGCGGCAACATTACATATCGAAAATCCGGGTTATTTTGGCCACGGATTTTTTTTTCTTAGTTTTAATCCATGAAATTCCAGATGCGCAAAATTTTGCCAACTCGCCTTTTGGAAAAAGAATTACCATATGGGTTGGGTAAAAATTGTTATAGCCCCTGAAAAAATTTAACATATCGCAAGTGGTACGGCTGGTACCTGGTCGAAATTTACCGTATGACCTGGTAGTTTTTCTGAGATCCTTCTCTCAGTGTCGAGTCATGTCGACTACATTGTTAGTTTCGAACTCTTCACTCAGACTTAATTCAGATATTCATTAGGGAAAAGAAAGCGGTTTTTTCAAACTCAAATACCGATAGACCGTCGGGCTGTGTTCGAAGATTTCAAATCAGACTGCGGAGAAATTAAAGCCATGGAATCCAGCATTAATTAAATTCATTCGCGACGAATCGACACAGTAGCCAGATGAGAAGCTTCATCGAAATTGAAATAAATTTCGCAAATCCTCTCGATGAATATTCCTGATGAGGCGTCTCGTCCAATCTTAGCTGATGATAAAGGAGTAAAAAAAATCTTTGACGTTTGCCGCTGGGTAAATGAGATGGAGATGAAAAAAAACACAAAAAATCCGAATCGAAAAGACGAGCGGAGACGAGACGGTTCTGCACGGTGGCAGCTGTCGTCGAGAATCTTGATTCGACGAATTTCTTCTCGTTCGACTCCACAGCTGCTCGACTGCAGCTCACATCTCGTTCCGCACGGTGTGTGGGAGGTCGATCAACGATTCCACTGCGCCTCGTGGATTTCCGATGAGACGCATCGCTAAAGACCGACTCGCTGACTCTCGTGTAGAAAAGAAGATCGGTTCGCGATGAGCCTCGGGGAAGGCAGGTGTGACCCACCGTCTTATCTGCATATGTAGCTCCGTCCGATCGAAAAGTCCCTTCCGAACTCACCGTGGGCCGCGTAATTCCTTGGTGCAACCTACTCCAATATTCATAGCCCTTTCTTTAGTATTTTTCCCCCTAAATTTCAAAGTCAATCGCTAATAAGATACTGTACGATCGTCCGATGGACCGTCAGGTTGGCGAATGTTCACATTCTCGATTCATTTTCATTCCTGCGCGAAAATATTTTACGAAACTGAGTATTGTTAGCGTAAGGATTTGGTCCAAAAAATGACGTCGATTTTCAACATTTTTTTAACGCTGGTATTCGAAGTACACGGTTGGGTTTTTACACACAGTTAGTACAAGCTGTTATAAAGTTTGGGGTTTTTTTTATAGAAAAATATCAATTAATAACGAACTCAGTACCAATTATAAATTATGCAATGACAATTAACGATGGACATCGTATCTCTAAGTCTATTCGTGCGATTGAAATTCACTGAATTTTGTACTTTTTATTGGGTTAACTTTGAAGTACATGCAGGTATATTGAACATAATTCGAGTTAATTTTTTTAGCGTCCAAATAACATTATGATTCGCGAGGAACTCAGAAAAAAAATGAATGCGTGCGTTGATACCTTCATAAACAAATGTCTAAATCGATTTAAAAAAATGTATCGAAGACGTAAAATGTACAAGACTTCCCCATTAATATCTCGGGGGAAGGAGGGGGGGAGGAGGGGGGAGGAGGGGGGATTTCGTAACGACCATCATTATACAAAATACCAGACATACACAGCGTTGTGTATCGTGCTCGGAGGACATTCCCTCGAAATTGAAATATTAATGAAAAGCATGGTACGGCGTTGTCGCGAGTATCTCGGGGGAACGTTGCGTGATAATGCGATGGTACTTGGAGGGTCGGGGGGTCCGGATCGTGTCCGAGCTCCACGATGTGCAGGGCACGTCGGCGATTACAGAACTCCGTTGGCGGCGTCGGGAACACCATAAGCAGTCACCGGCAGCGACAGCCAACACGGTGCATGTAATGCGGTTTCTGGCATTTTCATCGATATGATCGTATTTTCTAGAAAAATTTATCTCGCTATTCGCGATAAATGTGTGAACGAGCGAGCAGCACCGAGAGCGGCGGGCATCGACACCGAGACTAGGACGAAGGGGATTCCGGCATTTATGCTCGGGCGCTTGCACGAGAACTTCACAGCCGAGCCGTATACACGTATACTGGCCTGAAATACGTGGGTACACAATGTCACACACATCGAAAGACGAAGGAGGTCGAGGTATCCGGGACGCGTGCTTCGGAGCCGAGGAAGTAAAGTGAAAATATGAAAAATGGCAAAGTCCGACAGGAGCCAGTGGGTCGCGACCAGAGAAAATTATTTTTCTCACTCTTATTTACGTCCACCCGCGGAATAGCGTAAACTTTCATGATATCGATTTGAGAATTTTTATACACAAAATATTAATTGATCGTCGCATAAATTTACAAACGATTGATTTTGTGATTATTTTATGAAAAATTGTATATATAAATGTTTATGTATATATGTTATATACACATAAAGACAATATCTCGACGGGCGCCAAAGGCCACATTGATTGTCGATACAATGGCAGAGCTAGGAATAAAAATGCGAGATCGCGAACTGTGTCAAGGAAATCACAATCTCCCACCACTTTTGATCGCCCAGCGAAGGATTTTATATTTGTTCCTCTATATCAAATCTTCGGGGAGGCACGACGAGAAAATTCCTTGTACGAAACGTTCTTCCATTTCAATAGAAGAATCTCCTCCCACCCGCGATCGTCCATTTGCTATCGACAGACGTTTAGTCAAATATATTTACCGACTCGAAGGAGGAGATTCGGATTCTTGATACTCAAAGATCCTACACGCCCTATATAACTCTACGTACCCAGTCAGTTCGACTTACGAGGGATGAAAGTCAAGCGTGACTGGTGCGACGAAGGCGGCAGGGTTGGAGCTTCAAATATTTATCAAAGGAGTACATATAGTATACGCGGTACATGTTATACAACTGCGATTGGACGATATCGAAAAAGCTTTCGTACAAAAAAAAAAAAAAAAAAAAAAAACCGGGACCCCTGTCGAGCGAGCACTGGGAATCCGCCCTTTCCAACAGACGGACCGTTCAAAAACTACGGTAGCAGACTGGAAACGGGACGACGAGTTTCGTGCGTCAACCACTCACTATATTAGCTATGCCATGTGTACATGTACTGGTTGGATCAAAGTTCACAACTGTAAATACGGAAAATGGAAAAATAGTGATACGGCCCAGAGCCTCGGTTGCCGAGCGGCGCTGCAGCAGCACCAGCAGTATCACGGTATCCGAGCGGGTAAATGGTAACGAGGGGTAGCTACATGGCGAACGCATCGAGTTGCACCAAAAACGAGCGAACGTTTTGTCTTCTCTCTCTCGTGTCTGTGCGCCCGACCATCGCACTTCGATCCGTCCGTCCTTCTCCACAGTCGGCCGGCATTGCCGGGACGTCTGGCCTTTGTGCCGATCCCGACGCTTATATTCGAATTCCCCTGTAGATACAGGAACGATCCTGCGAGCACTCTCCTCTATACACGATAGTCTCGCACTCTACCTTCGAGCGCGCGGAGAGGGCCGGAGAGGGTGGCCGAGGGTCGTCCAGCAGCGGCATCATCGCCATCGGGCGGATGGTGTGGGAAATGGCGGGTTATAGAGAAGAGAACGAGAACGGAGGGAACGGTGTGGAATTGCGAGGGTGGGATATAGCTGATACAAATATGTATCAAGGGAGTTTGGGCTCGAACTGCGCGGAGGGATGGAGAAGGCAGAACTTGGCGGAAGGCCAGGTTCGATACACCTAGAGGGCATTCAGCATCTGAAACGGCCTGGCCTCGGCGCATCCGACCTCATCCCCGTCTCGGTGTCTGGCCTGTATCCACCTTTACCACTACCGATGCACGGTTGTGTAATACTCCACTACAATTACACCGGCTCCATCTCGCTGAACATACGTGTAGCTCCGGTATGTATGGGCACGAATACACTCATCCCGACTACAGTGGCCAACTCTTATTGCCAGTATGTCGGATTTGCCAATGAGTTTGGGACCTAGGCCGAGTCCCGCTTGTAAAATATACTATCAGGTATCTGTAATACGGTCGAGGGTGGATAGTTATCTCCGGAACTACCTACCGGGCCAGGTACTGTAATGGTAAAATTATATCCGCTTGTACCCTACAAATTGCCAGAACCAATTGGCGAAGCCATTCGTTAAATCTCATTACGGGGCTTGTATCGAGCTTGAGTTATACTGATCATTTGTATCGGGTTCGGTGTATATTGGCGAGTCGGGTTGGGAAATAGAAGTTGGGGTGGGGGGAGGGGGTGGGGGGTAGAGGGATAGAGGGATAGAGGGATAGAGAGAGTTTAATGCAGGACAGAGGCAGAGAAAGCTTTCCGATAGATGCAGGCTAAACAATTTAGGCTCGAAGCCCGCATCTTCCGGCACGTGCGGAAGTTTGGACGAAGAAGAGGGTGCAGAGCGGGAGCGTCCCGAGCGCAACGCGGCCACTAGTTCTTCCTGTTCCGACGGATGCACAGAGGAAACGAGGCGAAGGGAGAGAAACTCCGCTGGCTCGGGGATGAGTGAAATACGGAAGACCCTTCGCCCGGCTAGCGGTGGCGTTTCACGCGAAGAAATTCACTCGGGTATGCCCGAGGTATTCTACACGGAAAGTAAATATTAGCAATAAGTACTGAAGTTCCGACGAATAGCGATTCGCTTAATGCTAAAACAGGAATTTTCTCATTTTCTATCTGTGAAATGAGAAATTACTAGGAAAATAACGGATTTTTAGGATTACATGAGGATAACATCCAAGCATGCATTCCGGACTGGAAAATGTTACAGAATCATTCCAGTAATATGAGCACATTTATATTTCCGTCAATCACAACGCTACCGAATAACAGTACTACCAGAAAACATCACTACTCGAATAACTCTATCGGATTAGAACTCTACCAGACAACAACTCTACCAAAAAAGATAGCGCTAACAACTCTACCATATAACTCTACCGGAAAACATCTCCGCCAGATTACGACTCTGCCGCACTAAAACTCCATCCAAAATTTCTACCACAGTCTGAAAAAAACTCTACCAGATCGAACCAGTCGCCACCAACTTCGACCACATAACAACTCTAGCAGAATACAAGCGTTCAAGGAAATCTCTACCGGTGAAGTTTTATTTTCATTTTAGTAGTTTTTTTCTGGTAGAGATTTTCTTGGACACCTTTATTCCGGTAGAGTTGTTGAGGGTTAGTTCGCTCTGGTAGTGTTTTGCTTCCTCATGGAGGAAGGTTTGTTTTTTATACTGCGGTAGAGATTTAGTACGGCAGAGTTGTCATCCGGTAGAGTTCTAATCCGGTAGAGTCGTTCGGGTAGTGATGTTTTATGGTAGAGTTGTGAGTGGTAGAGATATAAATATGCTGTAATATTTACGCAACAACACCCAGCGGATATGCCTGCTGCTGCGGCATTATATGAAATATGAAAAATTCTGGAATACACGGTATTCTTTTCTTGTAAAGCATAGAATTATTATTATTTATCTTTTTATTTTCCGTGTGTGCAAGCTAGAATAATTCCATCGACCTCGATCCTTATGCGAGAGCGGAAGATTCAATACTTGTTATAGACTTCGTTGCGGCATCGGTGAGTGAAACATCAGTTTATATCTAGTTAAAATAGCCAATCAAAACTCTGAGCGTCTCGACTCTGAGCCCCACGAAAAAAACCTTTTATTCGCTGTACCGTGAAAAGCTGAAACATGCGTTTCCGTTGACTGACAGTCATTTAAATTTACTTAATTCGCGACTAGGTTGACGCAATTGTGTTGGAATTGGCTCGGACCCTTATTTTTTTTGTGCACGTATTCTTTGAAGTTAATTCTTCAAATTGCCGAGTTTCGTATTCGTTGCGAAGCGGCAGGTTGAGGAGAAAGAAGTCGGATAGCCGGAGAATGCCGGAATTGGAGCATGCATCCAATAATTTAGAGGATGAAAAAAAAAGCTTCATTGTCGGGGGCAGAGTGGAAACGAGAGAACAATTCGAGCTATGTATCTGAGCGTAAAAGCTCCAGGCGAGACTGGGCCAGAGTTCCTGCGGGCGGAAGCTCCTACCCGAGCTGCAAGGCTTGCAGCTCTCACTCGGAATTCGTTGCACAGCCAGAATAAAAATAATAAAAAATAATAAAATAAAATAAAAAGTGCAAGCCATATTTCTTCGATGGAATGTCGTACAGAGGGACGTGCCGGAGCCACTGTAGAGCAGCGACCACGAACGTTCCCTGCCTATCGGGTCACCGATAAAGTTGCTTATTAAAATTTTGCGGAGCTACAGAAAAAGTTCGCAACCTGACTGGGGTGAGAAAAGGAGATGGGGTTTTGCCTGTACCGAGGAACCCCAGTGACCGTCTGAAGGGAATGTGAACTTCGTACCGTACTACATTGTAATATGCAAGCAGGCCAAAAAGTCGAGCGATGCCGCGTAGAACTAGGTCCAACATAATTCACGTCCCTTTACACTTTTACCTGAAGACTTTTCCTCGAAGAGGAGGCAATGCCGGCGATCGAAAACGGAAAATTACGCAGCGATGTGCAAATTTTTATTTGGCAAGCATATTTTTTCCGTCACTAGCACGATTACGGGGGGGGGGGGGGGATTACGCGACGATTATGCCGTTGCGTGTTATAGTGCGAAATCAATTCGGTGGACTAATATTATGCCCGCACGGTCCGACGCGGGATGGAAGCGACCGACCGCTCGCTCGTTAAGCGGACCCTCTGGCCATGCCCAAAATGCTGTGGCAAATGCGTGCATCCGGACGGTTATACACCCGTCCACCGTACATTTTTCGGTGCTTCGAATTTATTCTTTTGCGAGCGTTTATCAAACAGCTTCAAAAACAATTTCATATAATAATTTCTAATCTCCCGATTCACGGCACAAAGAGAAAAAATAATGAAGAAATTCGTTAGGGCACAGCGTCCAAATTCCCTTCGTTCGCGAGACAACCGTGCGAGACGTCGCGGTTCTCCCCGGGATTTTCTCCCCGATCGTTCCTCTCAGCCAAAATGTCCTCGGTCCCCAGTGTATTTGTCGGAGTCACAAGGCGCCGGGTAAGAGGCAGATAGACGATTCAAAGATAGAACCAGAGCGAATGGGAAAACGTAACCGTGGAAGTGGAAAGGGCAGCGGTATAAACGCCGAGTTCGCACACAGCGACGAACATGCAGTAATGAATAGCTCCCCGGGCATGTTACCCTAACTATTCAACGCTCGTCCTACGAGTTCCCCGCGCTAACAACTACGTCAGGGATACGCTCGTCATATAAACTCCTTGGTTCAATTCAGCCGTTGGCAACGTACCCTTCCACTTATTACAAGCCGTTATGTTTCCCCGTTTCGCCGTGCCCGCCGAGAGCTAACTCGACTTGTAGGGAAGCGGCAGCGACGGTGCCGCTCGTTTCGTAGACGCGTATCTGTTTTCCGCGTTTCACCATGGGAGAATGTGTACACACTACCACATAACGAAATTGGAAGGAAAAGCTTTCAGCTGACTCGGTTTTCGTTATGCTCGGTTTACCGCCACGAAGACGCACTATGCAGCTTCTTATTCGTCTGGTATAACTAGATGTATATGTATACGGAGCTTATAGTAAATTAAGATGATTCAATTATGGAGAAATTCCGCCGCGACCATTTGCCATGAGCTGAGAGCTTGTCGCGGAGCCCGCTGCAGTATCTCATTGACATTACTTGAGTCTTTTTGGGGAAATGGAAGATTAATGTTCTACGAGGATGGATTGGTTGAATGAGATTTCGGTGATCCATTAAGTTATCGCGTGTTTCGATGTTGGTGTCCAATTCGCGTTTACAGCAATTTGCCATGATGTAGTTATGAAGAAGCTCTGCGGTCACCGGGACCCTGAAAGCCGGGGATCCTATTAAGTTAACTTGGTCATTCGTGCTCTTGGAACAGCAGCTTGGGCAGTGATGTCAGCCTGGCTCAAAGCATGAATCGGAATACGGCTTCTCGCGGAGGCATTTCGCGTCCGGCATGGCTCCCGGTTGGAATTTCAAAGATCATCTTTGGAAGCAAAGACCTGCTTTGCGGACGAAGCGAGTTGCTCGGATTCCAAAGCGACGTCGTGGAGTTTCCTTGAATCCGGGTTAAATGCCGGAGGGACAAGAGACTTACTACGGAAGTAGAAGGCACCGACGGATATAACAGGGTCGTCGCTCCTCTTTCGCTCTCTCTCTCTCGTCCAAGTATCTCAGCCGCAAGCCATTTCGCAGGATCAGCATCTTCGAATAGTGGATCCATAGATCACGGAAACCACCGTTGATCTCAACTATTCGTTCCAGAGTTCCGGCTTCCGCTGTTGGAAACTTCTTGGGAACTTCGCTCGTCACCGCGGCGTGGAAGTTGTTAAATATGCGGCCGCGAACCCGACGCCCTTATTGCTCCAAGATCCAATCGTGCAGGACAGTTCTGATCCGTGGAATCCGGCGCATACCTTTTCAGCACACTCGCCGACTTTTGCGAAGCTCGTTCGTGCGAACCGTGAAATTCGATACGATTGAAGGCTTGGCTCGTGAGTGGTATCAACTGTGGTGCCAATGAGCCCTTCACGAGTCTGTATTTAGCTTGGCTATTTCGAAAGAATTGGTCTGATCGGAATTTACCGTGGGAACTTGTTGACGATTAATAAATTCCAACAACTCTGTTCCACAGTTGTACGTATGTGGAATTGCTTGGTGTTGCTCGTTGATCTGTTATGAAAAAAATGACTCCGACGAATGAATGTTCTCCGACATGGGACGCAACGTCCCACTCGGACGTCGACTTAGTCTCGATCGAAACGATACAAATTCATCGAAACGAGCAAATAAAGGTTGTCTCTAACTTGATGTGTCAATCATCGCAATCATCAATTTTCATAACTTTGCACGGTCACATGATCCTCGTTTCAGTTCTACTCTCATGGTGATTTTGTATATTTCTCATGACCGTTGGTCGGATTCTGTCACACTGTTTAATTTCGGAGTCAATTAGTCGATATTCGATTAATAAATTTAATTTTTTCATTATTTCACGACTCTGTTCGCCGACGGTCCTGTAACAATACGATAAATTCCTCGCGGCTGTGCTCTGACTAGGATTATCTAATATTACCCAATTTCGGGCGTATGGTAACAGTGGCCGTTGTAACGACAGTCGCCGCACGTGATAATCGAAATTTCATGAAACTCGTGAGCCAGACACAACAGTGAGTTAGATGATAAAGGGTAGCAGTGACGGAAGGGAAGGATTCAATTAATTCCATGCAATTAACCACGGTGGAAATGTTCATTACGAGCCAACTATATCTGGGTCACTTTGTCGCGTCGGGCTGGGCCAACGAGAGAGGACGGAATGGATGCGATATTTCAATTGTGCGTTTCGGCCAAATTGACCCCCCCCCCCCCCTCACCCCAGCCCCCCGCTCACATGTACAACTATAGATGGAGTTCGTGCCGTACACGCATCAGCCCTAGTTCAACGTTGCCTCCACCTCTCTTGCATTGTGCGCACGCTTTTTTTTGTTCTCGTCGAATAGCTCATCTATTAAACTTTATGACCCCGACAGAACAATTTATTGCTGCATAATAAAACTGCTCGGTACCTGTATGATACCAATCAACCTATGAATGGAAAATAGTATAAAAATATTTGATACCTTTCGTAGCGCGTGCAAGCCAATAACATCCACCTCTCACGGCTTTTCAATTCGGTCATTTTCACCGGATTGAAAAATTTCTGTTTTATGGCTTTCAATATTCCGTCGAGAATGGCAAAGGTATTGGAATCCTTTGCACTGTGAAAAAAATTCGTGTGCAATTCAACGTCCTGATACTGGAAGTTTTTATGCATAATCTGGTGCATGAAATTTTATACAGAATTGTGATGAAAAAATAATGTACACAGGGCGGTCCTTGAATTGAACATTTTTCAATTCGCTGGAAGCTAACCCATATTATCGTGAGGTATAAAATAAAAATACGTTGTGCGAAGGGTACCCCTAAGATTCTTTTCACAGGTCCCCGAGATGCATTTTTATAGGTCGCTCCCGTCTAGTTAAAAAATAAAAAAAAATCTCGGAGCATATAAAGTCATTGAAAAATCGTTTTCAATGTTCTTCGACCACTAAAAGAAGATTTTGGAGATCACCTTATTCCCTGGTATGTAATCGTTTCTACTACTCGTCCTCTTCGCACATAGTATTTTTATTTTATACTTCAGGATACTATGGGGTGGCCCGGAGAGAATACAACAATTTTCAATTTAAGGACCTTAATAAAGAAATTTATTTATGTCACTCGGTGGGAAAATGGCGGTTTTTTCGCACGCTTCGCGTGCGAAAACCCCCATTTTCACACCTTGTGAAGTAAAATGTTGTTCGATACTCGTGCGAAAAACGTTTTCTGAACTCGTGTGATTGCAACACTCGCCTTCGGCTCGTGCTGCAAACTCACACTCGTCAGAAAAAGTTTTTTCGCACTCGTATCGAAATGTACTATTTTATTTAACTATAGAAGTATTGATATTACAACATTTCACTTTAATTTCACTGTAAAGGTACATTCATTTTTCATCACAATTGAACATCAAATTTACAATTTCAAAAAAATAGTGTACCTCTTAAGCGTCGAGTATGAAGACCGTTTTTCCAAGTTCTAGTTCGATGCTCACCGCGGTGGAGCCCTGAACAGGGCAACAAGGAGATACCATATCTGACAACTATTGGTTCAGCCGAGGTATGTCGAAGGATAGTTAAAGCTTTGAAGACGGTCGTTCGACGGTGTGTCGTCTCTTCTCAACATTTCGCAGTCTCTGGGGACCTCGCACTTGGGCTGCCCACCGGTGTAGCCACTCCACTAGTTTCGTACACGCCGAGCTCAGGGAATTCTCTCGTGTAGCCTGTAGTCTCCAAAGCACGAATAGTATCTCACCGAGGCTTTGTCGCGAATCGGTCCTTACCAAGACGGATCTCTTGGAGCCTCGGAACGAACGATCGGATTGCTTGCGTCTATCCACTTTATTGAGATCAATGCTTATTGAAAACGTCCAGCTCACTCCCTCTCGCGTGCACGATGGCTCCGGCCCTTTCCGTTTCTCCCTTCCGCGCCGAGTGATTCTCCCGGAGTCGATCAGACATTCTCCATCACTTATTCTCATTCCCTGTCGAGTCCTCCGTCTCCTTTTTTTCTTCTTCTCTTTGCCTCTCGAGCATTCGGGAGTTGGAATATTTTGTTTTCTTTCTCCTCTATTGTGGTTTATTTTTCAGCAGCGTGGTTCTAGGGGAGAGCGGGGCAAAACGGGACAGTGGGGCAAAACGGAACCTTGAGGGCAAAACCCCATTTTTAAATAATTTTTGGATGCCCCATTTCGTCCCAGCGATAGATTAGGATTTTCAACCCCGTTTTGCACAACGAACCAACATCGCAACTATCCAAAAGTTCTTGGAAAATTGCGTCTTGTCTCATTATCCCGTTTTGTCCCATTGTGCCATTTTGCCCCGCTCTCCCCTTCTCCCCTACTTCTAGGTTCACCGGGTCTGTCTTCCGTCGCTGCTTGCCTTCGATTTTTTTAATTCCTTTTTTCTAATTAATTTTTCATCTGCTTTGAAGACAACTTTTGCGTGACTTCTAGGTGAATAGTGTCCTCAAAGAATACGTGGTTACTCTCCACAGGTCATCAGGACCTGTGGCGATTTTCTCTCAATTTAGTCAGATCAATTCATTAAATCTGTTGTGACGGATGTGCCAAGCGCGGAGAAACGTTCCCTTCGCAAACGGTGTGAGTTCGAGTCCTCTTATGTATCCCTCGTTCGATGAAGTACACTCTCTGTCTAATATCCAGAAGCGAGCACATCACTGAAGTTTCCCGTTCATCCGTTCTTCTGACGAACCGCTTCGACCCCAAAGGAAACCGGCCCTTTTAATTAAGCCCCTTTGAGTGTTTAGACGGGCCCTCGAACACCAAGGCGCACCGGCAGCGGTGCTATATATACACTCTGCCCGGGAGGTCCTTCTCGCTGCTACGAGCACGTCCTCATTTCGAACGATAAACCCACATCGAACTTACCATTAAGATTTTGATTGGTTATTGATCGCGGACAGCCGAGAGGATATTGGAACGAACCGAGAGCTCCTCATTCCCCTCAGGATGAACGAAATCGACGATCATTCGCGCCCACGAAGTCCCACCTCGCTCCCAACGGTTTCTCTTTCTATATACTATTTGTCTATACATATCTCTATCTTTCGATCCCATTTGCTCGGGCATTTTCTCGTAAAACGCAAACTCCATTGTATAAGTACCGCGCTGTATTACTATATAGCTATTCTCCATGGTTCGTCCCCCTCGTCTTCTTTCCTGGATTATCGCAATATAACTGATTGGCGAAAAAGGCATTCGACTGGAAATTATGTTTACCACGAGAAAATTTAACGACCACGGTCTTTTCTTCCAAATATCTCTCGAAGTGCGATTTGTAAAAGACTATGCATTTGCTTTATCCTCTAGTAACAACAGAAAATTAAAATTAATGTCGGTAACGACGGAATCTTCTTTCGACTTAATAGTCGGCAAATGTACTGGATGGAAAATTGCCAGTCTTCCATGACTGATGTTTTTTTTCGTAATGACTTCATCTTCGATGAACCCAACCATCGTTAAGGAGCTTTTGGTAACTTATAGAAACTCTGACTATGTTCTTATTGTTTGCACGCTAAAAACAAGCGTATTGCCAAGTGTATTGAAACAATTCACAACACACATATTACATGAGTTGCGACGTATTTTGTGATATGCATATTCACAAAATACGTGTAGCTCGGCCTGCATGTTGAAACAACACGATTGTACGGCAAGTTTCCGGTATTCTCTGTATACGACACGATTTTTAGGGTTTTGCTACAGAACACCCTTATTGGAATAAACGTGTGTCGTTTCACCGCGTTTGAGGCCGAACAACTCACTTGGTGTACAGGTACGCACTCGCTATACTACATAATTAATAAAATAAAATACTAGGAAAGAAACACTCTTGCATATGCGTTTGAATCAATCACAATATGACCGATTCGTATATCGCACAGCACGATCATGGCCGCCCAATATTTTCAAGTGCCGATTGTGCTATTTTGAAGCTGCATCGGATAATCATCTATTGAAACACGATGTTCGACATCACCGATTTGACGCGTCGCTTAACCCTTAATGAATGAAGAAGATGCAGGTATCCCTGATGTAGAGAGATATGACGAGGTTGGGATGGAAGGTAAATAATTGTAATTAATTTCTAAAAGGCCGTAATGAGCGATTATGCAGTTGAAGAATAAAGACTTTCATTTAATGCACATTTTAAAAATATTTTTTTGTACCGATTACACATTTTAACATGCAATAGGGGGGGGGGGGCACCTAGAACCGTGTAAAAAGTAACTACATACGTGAATACGTTTACAGTGGGTTGAAACAATGTGCATAAAGCATGTAAAATTTATACACTTCGACAGGTGTTTAGTATCAACACACCATGAAGCATGTGAAAAGTGATTTACACGATTTGAACGCCTAAAGCGTGTTGAAACAACGCGCTTGTTTTCAGAGTGTGATAAACGTAATTGATCGCATTCTAACGGTGCATAAGCATTTGGATAGCAACATAACAGTTAACGCCATAGGGTATTTGCTCCACGTTGCTTAGGCAATCACCGGTGCGGCACTTGCGGCGGAGTTGCTTTCGCAGTATCAAGAAAATACATGTAGAAACGTACAGCCAACCGCGATAAAACTTTTCCGCGCACGGTAGCATTAATGGAAGCCATTCACGAAGTTGAAAAGCAGAAGGAACGAGCGATTGATAGGTGTACGTAAATGGTAGGCAAGGCTGATAAAGACTGCAATTCCTATCGCGAATAGCTTCGGCAAATAAGCCGATTCATTCGATTCAGTCAGTGAGATAGAAACGTTAGAATTCGAGTACACACTATCGGCGGTAGTATCGGATGGTGGCTGTCTGCTGAGGTCTGGCCTGTGGCGCAAATCGCCAAAGGATGTTTCACTTCGGAGTTCCCGAATGCCTTCCTCTTTCGCTCCCTCGTTTGCTTTCAATTCATTTTCTTACTCTATCCCTCACCGAGCCGTGTAGATTGTATCGCATTATTTGAGACGGATAATCGATAGTTTCTCAAGCGTACGGCAATAAAACGCAGAGTAAATCGAATAGAAGGTGGCGCGACAGTGGCGTGAGCTTAACAAACTGGATTTGTCTGCCGGAGGGATACAAAAAGGACAAGAGTTCTTTTTTATTTTATTCTAAAACGGTGCTTTTTAGTTTTACTTTTTATTTTCTCAAACGTATTAATGAACGCAGCGAAACATCAAGTAGACTGTTACGATACAAACGTGTTGCGAGACTGCATTAAATAACAGACAAATGCATCGGAGCATTCCAGCTGTGGGAGGCCGAGTCCTTGATCTCGAATAGCCGTGGCTTCGAGAAGACGAATGTGTGTGGGACGATTTTCTGCAGCACACTTTGGCTGATCTGCGATCGTGTACGGACATACAATGTACAAGTGTTGGCCGGACCTGGCCAATGCCCCGACGGGGCCTGCAGGCGCGGTGAATGAAAGTGCTCGCTCTTAAATTATCAACGAATCCTATAAATACACTCGCCTCTCGTATGAGGCGACGTAACGAGTACCTATCTTATAATACGCAACCACTCCCTCGCGCTGAGTGTGCATGCGCGTGTGTCTCTCCGCATGTCTCGGCTTCCATGGCCAGTCCAACTATCCTTTCTCCTTACGTTATGTTTCTTGGCTGCCAGAGGCGCGTTACTCTCGGTCGCGATATACGAGCCGAGGCATTGATCTCGAACTTGAGAGGTCATCGCGGACGATGTAATTGCATTTTCTACGGACCTTTCGAGGATTTAATAAGAAAGCCGATCCTGTCTGGGCACTAATGCTCAGTTTTTTTTTTATCAGTAAGGGTAGTAAATATACCATTGTTACTTATGAAAAAACGCTTTAGAATCAACTAAAGATTCGGCATGGGACATTCAAGTTAACATTTAGTTGGTAAAAAAAATGTTTTAATACCTCAAAAATATTTCGGTGAAGTCGTAAAAATGGTTGAACTAACCGTGCTTTTAGCTGTAGACAATCAAGATATCTATTTGAATGTCGGAATCTTTAATCGATGCAACCGTATTTTTTATTAGAGCTGCAGGAGTAAAAACAAATGCTGAGGCAGTTTTTTTTATAAGCCGAAGAGAGAATTGATCCGGACAATCGATGAAATCGACGAGCAAAATTGAAAAATCGATGCCTTGGAAAATACCGAGCCCGTCACTACCTTTCCTCCTAGATTATCCGGAAGAAGCTTTTAGTCGGAATTTTTTTCAACATAATTGTTTTACCTGCAGAGTCTGCATGGAAAGATCATAAAATTGGCCATCCAGAGCGTTATTACAAAAGTCGACGACATCAGCGTTGAAATGAAATAAACTGGAGCAGACGGGACGCGAAGAACCGAACGATCGGTCGATCGGGAGCGGATGGAGAAACGGTCCGGATGGTGCATGAAAAGAGCCGAATAAAAAGTTTGAACCATGTGGAAGCATGATAATGCTAGAGCAGCGAAGTGACCGGTTCGTCGGGAGCTTAGTACAAAATTGAGCTGGATCTGGGTTGGGACAGATAGACCGCTAACGGAGAACGAGATAATATGGCAGATGAGCGGAGAATATAGGAGAAATAAACGAGAAAAAATGAAAAAAAAAGGGTTGAAAGTCCGGTGGAGCCATTATGCAGTTTGAATACGCTCCTCGTTGTCATTGTTGCACTATCAGTTTCGGATAACCGTGCCGGACAATGGGCATACGTTGTACGTGAACAATGTAAGCTGCGTTTAAATTAAAACGAGTCGCATTGTACGCAGGATGAACAAAACGCTCATGTCCGACGGAGTTGATTGCCATCCGCCCACCCCTTTCCGTGTGGCAATCAGGGATAAGCTAATAAACCATCGAAGATAAAAAAAAGAAAAAGTCATTCGTGCAGTCGCCGTGCATACATCCACCCCGCAAAATGATAAAGAGAGACGAAATGACCGTGGTGGCTTTCGTTTATACGCTTACTGATAACCACGAAACTGTATCGTCCTCTTGTTCCAGTATTGCGAGGGCGTTTTGGTGGATGGGCAAGGGGTGATATCTGTTTTAAGCATTATATCCTGTATGAACGAGGATCTCCGGTTAAAGGACAACGCGGTGAAGTGGAGCGTGGTAATCAACTCACGGAGGATAAGCCTAACCGAATCTCGAAACCTCGCGTTAACAAGGTCCAAGCGTTCGTGGGAGAGCACGTTTCCCCGTAGGCGCGATCCTTCCATTACTCTCTCGGGGTTTTCCAATGTCTTTGCGCCCTTCCCACTCGATTCTTCTCTTTCACTGTCCGAAACGTCGATGGCTCCATGGACATCGAGACGCGATGTGTATAGTAGTTTCTTACTTGGGTTGGCGCGACATCGACGTCGGACTCGTCTGCCTCGTCGTCAACGTACCAACTTTTCCCTTCGACGACGACGACAAGGGCTTCTCTTACCACGGCGACGAAATCGAATTCGCTTTATAATCTCCCATCTTTTACGGGAGAAACTGCTCGCGGCTTCCAGTCAAGATTTACGCAGAAGATGCAACGAATAATCACAAATTTTTTTCCGCGCCGTCAAGAGCTCAACTACACCTCGAAGTCTCTGCATGATTCTCTGCAATAATAATACTAATAATAAACCTAATAATAGGTTTGTGCTAATTTTTGAATAACTGGATTGTGCTAATTTTTTCAAAGAATAATCCGCAATTTTCACTCGATTTTGATGTATTGCGGCTCAGTCTCTTCCTTGAAAGATGCTCTACAAATTCACCATGGCATATTCGATACTATTATCCGTTTAAAGAGGACAACTGTTTGATCATGAAGGAACTTCGTCGATGGACAAACAAAAGGTTGTCATTTCTAAACGGAAAATACTATCGAATGTCTAGACGGTGAATTCGTAGAGCATATTTCAAGGAATAGAATGAGCCGTAATACATCAGAAACGAGCAAACATTGCGGATTATTCTTTGAGAAAACCGAACGAACATATACCTTTTCGAAAAATTGTAGAAACCAGTTAATATTTTCGCAAATCCATTGCAATTAATAATTTTTCGACGTTAAAGACATCTGCTGTAATACAAATAACCATATAATAAATACATGCGTAAGAATGTGTATAAACGACTTTAAAAGCGTAGCACTGATTTGACTAGTGTGAAGTGCCCCAACCTCATTACGTGAAGGATTGCGAATTAATCTTAGAGACTCGAAACCCTCGACGAATAAGCTCTTGCCGTTAGCGCCAGTAGAGCTGGCGTTGTTGCGATCAATGAAGACTCGATTTCAGAGATTTCAAAGCCAAGTAACCCTTACCTCCCGGGAAGAGCTTTTACTTAATGAAGGTAAACACTCGTAGCTGGAAGCTCGGAAGGAACAATCACGATTAAGTGGAACGAGCATCGTGCATAGAACGTCGGGGGAGTTTCCAATGGGACATTGCTTGCGCAGTACCCACCGAAATGCAAACTCTCCGGACTGCACGGGTAGCCTGGTCGAATCGATAAGCGATACTAACTTCATCGGGTCGAGCACTATACCAGAGGTGAACTGGAGTATGTACGGGCGCAACAACAAGAGTTTCTGTAACGCCGGAAACTCGGCGAGCGTCGACAATGAGGATGAGAGCGCGTGCTACTCTCTACACGGACAACTATATTTCGGATAATCGTGCATAATTTAGCATCGAGGGCGGAATACCAATTGCTAAATGCTCCATCAAACCGTGGACGACCGATGGTGCGCGACGGTACCGCCGAATATCGCGTAAGATACAGACATGCGGCGGATATTGTATATGCAAAATATAATGTCATTTTCGCGTAACATCGAGATCATCATCAAACTCCATCAATATTATCACCTGCGATACACGTCCCGTCGAGCAATATCGACATGCCCGACATTCACGATCAAATATATCCGTAGACGAATTCGATAACTCACCTATTCGCGTATATCGAAGCATAACGAAACACTTTTTGACGGGACTGTCTTGGCGATGAAAAAAAATTGCACGTCGAGCGCGTATCGCGCAGTTATTAAAATAACAAATGATTTCGCGATACGCTTGTCAGTCGTACCCGGCACGTCACCGAACGACATGAAAAATATTTGACGAGAGGCGATCCCGTGTGCGCCGTTCGACAGGTGCGGAGTTTCCATCCGCGAAACACTCGGAATCTCTTGAACGGTTATGTCAATCAACGACAATCAAGTTGTCTCTCGCGTCGAAGCCGTCAATCGTCGGATTAAAAAAGCGTTTCGAGATGTTTGACGAATTTTCCTTTGACAAAAAAGGCAAAAAAAGAAAAAATGAAGACAAACATCAATAAAGATTGAGCTCTCGTGCCGGAGGCATCGAATTACCTGATTGACGAGCGCAACTTCATCAACGAGAGAAAAAAAAAAAAAAAAAATCTGGGATACTCGACATAATAATAAGGGTATATTCGCATATTCGTTTCAACACATTGAAACTCGCGCAGTCTGCTGGATCAGTTAAATTGGTGGGCGTTAAAAGTTTCGCGAAGTACCTTGAGCCGCTCGTTAGCGCCAATTCTCTTTCCTCAAAGTTGGCTAAGAACTAACGTACGTGGCGAGGAGTTCTCCTCCCATTTCGCGGATAGTTTGAGGGAAAATAAGAAAATCGATGAGGGAAGCGGAGGGAATGTGCACTAAAATACGAGGCAAAGAGATGTGTGCGTGAACGTCGAAAGACTCAATTCTAACGAAGGAGACGTGTGTGGGCATCCGGCAGAAGTTTGATCGTTACGCAAGACGGTACGGTTCATGAGTCGAAAGAAAATGAAAAAAGAGGGAAAATATATAGAGATGAACCTGAGGAAAGAAGCGCTACGTAGAGCGGTGGGAATTGCGGCCTGGGAATGTAAGACGTACAGTGCAGACCGTGCAGACTTGATCGTCCCGTCGTACCCGTCGTAAGAACTTATCCAGGGTCTGATCTCTTCACCAATCCTCCTGCAACTAAGCTAGAACAACTTCTGTGTTTCTATATCTGAAGCCTCTTCCGCGAGCCTCGACGTTCGGCCGAAACGATTAGCGGTAACGCGTCCGAACTATTCTCGGTTACGCTCCGCCGCGATGCTCAGCTCGCACTGACAGTCGACGATTCCGATGAACGAGGCTCCCTCGAAGCAGAAAGACCTTTCATATGAAGGAAACGTGAAAAAAAATTATTTCGATAGAAAAGATAATGAAAATTATTATCTTCACCTTTGAAATCGTTTTGAAAAGAAGAGATTAAAAATTAAAGAAACCTGTGGAAAGGAACGTGTAAAACGTCCGGTGTATACGAGCGTTTGATTCCTCTCGTAAAACTCGTCTGCAGTTTCACCTATCGCGTGTATTATGATAAATCGTTCTGGGCGCCTCGCGAAGGTGAGAGAACACGGGCTACTGATAGCGTCCCGTAGTTCTTTCGCGACCTTCCACCCTTTCCAATTTAGATCGTGACTCGCTACGGAATTGTAACGAAATTGTTTTAAAACTCGTACATCAACCGAAATGAAACGTTGCCGAGCGGAGCAGCCGTGGGATGAATTTTCGTGTTTTCACGGGTGACACGAGCGAAAACGGTACAGGTGGAAAATTAACGAACACCGAGGCTCCCGCGCTCCCGGGCAATAATACTTTCGTCATACTCTCGCGGGACATCCGCACTAATTGTGACTGATGCCAAGCATAATACGATTAATTTTACCGTTATATACACTCTTCGTACAAATTATCACTTTTTGTTCTCGCTCAGAGTACAACTTTCATTTTCCAAATGGCAAAAGTTTTTTTTTTTGTAATATTAATGTTATTGTAGCGATAATTATAACTCTCGTCTCCAATTAGTGAAAACACGAAAAAGGATCCAATGAACAAGTTGGAGGGGAAAAAATATAACAAGATATCGCATTTCTGAATGGAAAAGAGGTTGCATTTATCGCATTTGCGTTATCGTGGGACCAATTAGAGTAATTTTTACCGACCAGTGGATACAATGAAGGGTGAGCGACGAACAAAGTATAGATTTTTTCAAAATACATAACGAGATGCTACATCACGTGTTTCATGATGGGAGAAAAGCCGTGGATAGTGAGAATTTCTTCGCTTACACGATAAAGCACGAAACGACTCTTTTATCTTTTTTTTTGTTCGAGGTAAAATACGAAAGTTCACCGATGTACGACGAGTTCGCGTGACGTACACGAAAGAGTAGACGCGAAGTATATACGGCATTAGTGTATCGCCTGTATGTCTGTACACATAGGCGAACACGTGAGCGATGTATTCCATTACCGAGCATGAAGTTTGTTACATCTCTTGAAATGAGAATCGAGCCGATTCCGAATATACGTATTTGTGGACGGAATAAGATAAATTTATTATTTTATAAAAATTTCTCATGAATAGTGTGATGTTCGCACAGTGAAAAACTGTGTAAATTAATTAACGGTGTAGGAAGCTTTTTTTTATATAAATCGTTTCCGAAATTTCAAATCCATGTGCGCTGCAATTCTGGAGTAAAATTTTATATTTTTAATGAAATTTTTTGGAAATTTCACGTAAAAGATTTGTAATTTTAATATTTGATCGTTTTATTTTACAAAAAAAAGTACATTAGTGTTTAATTAAAATAAGTAATGTAAGTAAATTTAAAGTCCCAGTACATTAAATTTACAATTGATTTTTACAGTGTATTCCCGGCTCAAAAGTGTCTTTGAAACCGGGACACTTTTACTTTGAAACATTTCTCGAAAATGCACAAATTGTGAGTTACGAAGGTATTAAATTCCGCCATTGGCTGATCCTTTGCCGCTCGTAATTCAAAAACTACACACTGTGATTAATGCTGTCAAAGGGAAATTTTCTGCAGATTTCAACTCTGAAAACGGCTCTATGCTTTTTATCTTCCATTTCCATGATTCCGTGGATGTCCCGGTCGAAAAAAAATCAGGTGGGGATTCTGATGTAACAGGAAATTATAGTGATCCTGCCGGAATACTCGCATTTCGGTGCATTAGAAGGGATTTACTGTTGGAGTAGGTATAATGTTACCCGGACGAGGCGACTCCCTCGTTGGCAGCCACGAAAATACGTAACGATACAGCGCGAGGGAAGATTTGCATAAAGAGACTCATGCATATTCTTCTGCGTCTTGTGCTCAGTATGGGTGTGTCGTTTTGCGGTGAGGGGTGAACTAAGAAGAGGGAAATACGAAGAAAAAAAAAGAATATTGTGAAATCAGTGAGAGCCGAACTGCTTGGATGCCGTCCACAAGGCCATTACTCGGCTACTTCACATAATCTTTACCGAATCTCGCAAAATTACACTCGTAAAGAAAATGATACCGGCCATGTTCTGGCAACGGGCCGTTCAAGTCGTAGCCATCTCCGCGCCTGTCGGACCGCAACCAACATTCTCTCAGGATATTATAAGCACGATGCTATAACCGCGATAAATTTAACTTCCAATTTTGCTAAGTGCCTCGAAAAGCCCGAAATGAGACTCACCCCTACACGCGTTACGTCTCGAGTGAATTTGCGTCATTGGCTGCAAGAAGGCGCGCAGTCGAGTTTGCAGTTTAATCCGTATCGTCCAGCTCAACTACGGTTGAAGGCATCAAATGAATATTTAACATAGAAATATCATTTCGGGATACGAACTATCGCTGTATCATACCGACTTGGCCAATGTGGATCGTTTGCTCCTGATATGACTGACATTAAATTGCCACATTTCAGGCTCCAGCTTTAGATCGGAATGCTCACACAAGCTCTCCCACTCGATAGGTCGATTATACAGTGACAGGCCATGTAATTTCACCATCAAATGTTGAGTGACGATCGTGCGATTTTCGATGCTCCACCGTGGGCCAAATATAAACAGGTCAATTATAAACCACACGATGACCTGCGCTCTGGTTCGCGAAACCCTCAATACTCGAATGCGTGCTACTCGAATATCGTTATACTCCTATGTCCAAGTTATCTATTTTGATGCTTCGATTGTTATTCATGTGAAAGGTTTATCGAGTTTCTCATAATTCAATTACCATTCAGTGTCGACTTGAACTGGGTCGTTTATGCGGTACTGAATCGTCGACGAAGGATCGCCAGCTCTCCGATTACCACCCCACAGCTAAAAACTGACGTTCAACGATGGTTCCGAATTGCAACATTAAGCGCAGGGTAAGAAACAGTTGTGTGCAGTAATTCCCAGGAGCGCATGTAGCCGGTAAGTGAAATAGCTCGAGTCCGTTGACGGTGCTCTACGGTGCGATTGTGGCGAGATGCGGTGCGGTGGATCTGCCCGAATAGATGCTTTCGCGAGGTCAGGTCGAGACGAGATGTGTTCGGGATATAAAGGGGTATTCCCCAGCTGTTGGGCCAAATGGAAAGCAGCGGTCGCGCGATAGTGGCGATCCTACTGGCTTCCTCGTACTTCCTATTTCGGCGATGTGTGCGCCAGAGTGTGTAACCACCGTCATGAGAGTGAGACGGACAGACGGACAAGATCGAAGCAGAGAAGCTCAGAAGACCGCGGGAGGGTTGAAACGCGGACGAGTAGGAGGTGGCGGCTAGGTGGGCGGAACTCCAATATTCGGAATTTATATCCCCTCGTAACTCAGTCCGCTTCTGCACCTAATACCGGCACCGGTGCGGTTGTGCCGTGCCGGGTACCTTGGAGAGGAACATCGCACCGCGCTCCGGCTGTCTGCTGTGTATACTCAAGGACGCATGCACCAGCCGTATTTGCGGCTTGACCGATATCTCTCCGGTGCGATATGCCCCTAGCCTCAGCGTGGCTGCCTTCTCGTCCTACTACCGACCCGTGTTACCCTTAGCCCTTCGGGTTACGGAGCCGCGTCAGCACAACGCCGCACCGCCGGCACGGTACCGGCCAGCGAGCAGCGGCAAGCTTTCATGAATTAATTTGCACCTTAAGATCCCAGTACAGATATACCGAAGTCCGAACTAGCGGCTCTCTTCCATCGGTTCAACATTCATAAGAACTCTTCGGTGAATATCCTCAATTGGGGTCGACGACTGTAAATTATGTAATACAAATCTGTCAGGCCGGATGCCAGAGGTAATTCAATCTTCATTTTCCAAATTACTTATGTCCTGTCCACAGGCGATGAGAATTTCTCAGGGACCAGCGAGGTCAAAAGTCCTCCAAATGAATTTAACATACGAATGGAACCCGCTGAATTCGTAAACGATAGGGTGGCCAGTATGAAAAATAAAAAGCGAACTATAAAAACCAATAGCATGCATAGGCGAGCTTTCGTAAGGGATGTATGCAGAGTAAGGTATACGGGATATACATAGACAACGATGCTCGTGCACTCATCAAAATTTGTAGCCTGAGGGGTGCCGTGAACTATCCGCCTGGAAAATTCGCGCTGGATTCGGGTTGATAGTACCGCTTGGGGAGAAATGGTCGGAGCGAAGAGAAAGTAGAGAGCCGGAGAGAGAGAGAACCGCCCCTACCATGTATATATGTACGGATGAGAAGAGTCTTGCGAATGGACACGCTGCAACGATAAATTCGAGTGATCGCATATTTCATAGGAATCCAACGATGGAGCGCGAGCGCGGTGCGCAGTCGGGAGCCGCTTTTCCACGGAAATATAACTCCTTCGGGGATTACATCCTTCGACTTCTTGCTGCGCCGGGGCCTGGAGAGACGTAGGGCTGATGTGTGTGTGTGTGTGTGCCTGTGTGTATATACGGCGGTGTGGGAGCTTCGGTACCGGGGCTGCCGCGCGCACCTTTTGCCGGTACCAGTGGCAGCGTGTGTGGCTCATGGCGGGATGTACGGCGCCCTTTCCCTCCACACTTTCCGCTCTTTGGTACCTGATAGCGGGACGAAAGAAGCCCCGCTCTTCCGTACCGCTGCACCGACCGTCCTATTTTAATGGGTAGTCGTAAAATACAGAGAAAAATTAAAAATTCATACGCGCTAAATTTAAGACTCCCGGCTGGCCGTGCCTCACCCCAGGCTACCCCGTGGTTCTTCCCGGTTTTCCTTGTACACCGCCTTCGCCTCCCTCGCTCTAATCCTACCACCTTGGGCTCAACTACCCGACTCACCTCGCAGCACACCGCCCCCTCCTACCCCCTCCAACCCCCCAGTATCTCTCGCCTCGGCTCACCGGAGATTTTCTTTTACGATGTCGAGGCTTGGTCTCTATGCAGTTGTAATTTTTTTTTCGCTCCCAACCTTCGCAACTGTCTCGTACACACAGTGTCGTAGCTCTGCTGTTACACTGCGACCCTGCAGGCTGAGACTGCTGCCTCTTTTGGAACGGACTTACGACCCACGAAGGCGGAAACACGAAGCCGGATACACGAACGTCCGAGATAAGGGGTGGAGGAACTCCTTCAGTCCCGACCGGGCTGCGAGGGCGGAGGGGATGACACAACGTACGACCGGCAAGTACTCTATGCTCGTATGGAAATCGTCGTGATCCTATAAATCGGGGATACGTGTCGTAGGATTTTTGCATACGAGAGGAGTTGCACGGGGCTTCGAGGCTATTAGCGGTTTATAGAAAGTGAGATGTCGCATCGTAACTTCTTCGCTCGAAACGAGCCCGAAAAGAGTCACGGAGATTTTAAGTTAAGTCTGAAATACTCGGGAGATCGGAGGGGCAGTAACTTCGTAGAGATGTTTCCACACAGAAGACAAAGAACCCCGTTCGATGGTGCCCTCGTACTCAACAAAATACAAAATTTGTTTGTCGGATAACGCGACGCCGATAAAAAAAAGTTACCAAGGGTCGCTTCCCGAACGGTCTCCGAGAGAAAGAAGTCCTCGCTGTATCCATGACGTCAACTGGGAAACTTCGTTCAGCGGATTTTTCAGACCCAAAGTAGAAATGTCGGAGTTTAACGGAGACAAAGTTTGTGCCTCGAAACCGTAGAATAACGCGTGTAAAAAAATATGTAGCCAGAATATAACGCCGGAGTGCTCGGACTATGAAGAAATTCGGTAAACTTCGTCGTCCCTCCGTCAGTCTATTTTCCTCGTTCTCTAAGGTTCGGCGATACAAAAAAAAAAAAAAAACGACCAAACAAAAAAAAGTTTTTTCCCCCGTAACTTCATCGTCATTGATTGGCGAATAAAATGGAGAGCCGGCGAGAAAGCCGAAGGGAGTAGAGAAAAGCTTCGATGGTGGTCTAAGCTCTCGCTTGGAAATTTCATTTCCCTTCTTCTGGAGCCCAACGTGGGGTTTGCGCAGGCAGTGGCACGGTGGGAGGGGCGAGGAGGGGAACGGCGATTCATTTTCCGCGAGTATACTATACGATATACCGCCGCGGCGCCGCCAGCACCCGCTTTCCAATCTCGCTTCTTCAATCTTCCCGGCGAGAGATGGAACACGTGTGTACCTATACGTGTTTACCATGGAGCGGTGGGCCGCGCGACTGGATTCGCGAAGCTCTCGAACCACCGAGAATCGGAGTGTGAGAGCTCCCTCCCCCTCCCCCCCTCCCTCCCCAACACCCGCAAGGATTTATTTTCCGGATAACCGACGAGAGGGAAGCAACTTCTGTGCAAGGGGGAACCAGAATCCTTGCCAAGGGAAACCCGACGAGAGGTAATCTAATTTACAGTCTCCTTTGCACGAAGCATCATAGATTACAAGTTTCTTGCTAATTAAACGACTGTATTTCGAGGTATTATCAGTTTTCGGTAAAGGCAGAGTAGGAGTCATTAATCCTTCGCCTACAGCGGGCACTTATTGCCAAAAGCAAACGCCTTCCCTCACCTGTACGACGAGGATGTGAATGTTTATAATACGTTTTGCCCGCGAACTTTGCGCACCTGTTTCCCCAAATGGATGGCCGGATATACGGCGGTTTCGTCCCTGGCTAATTAACCTGACTAACTATCCGCCAAAGCTTCTCGCCCGATATTAATTATAATTATAACATGTCGAACAATTAGAGAGGATCGACAATAACAATGCCGATTATTCTCGGCGAGGTTTAGTGCCGGTATAAATCTCCTCTTCCCCTTCATTCGCGGAATTTCCGTCGGTTCGGGCTTCGGATATAATATTAGCCGCAGGGAAATTGTAAGCCGGATTTGCGACCTGGAAGCTTCTGGCTCGTGTCCCATGGACACTCGAAACAATAACGATGATAATACTCCTTCGACCGTTATGCAGATTCCCTTATTACGCCGGATGTGACGTATCTCGACCGCAGCCCTGCGCAACATCGAGCGTCTCCGTACTCCTGCGGGATTTCTATCTGGCGGTGTGAAAGCTTACTGAAGCTTTGGTGTTGGTCCTCATAAATGTCGGGCTTGATGCCGTACGAGAGTCGACGGAGTGAGATAGTTACGGTAACATTATTGTTGCAGCTTAATAGTTATCGCGTGACACCGGTTTAGAGTATATCCTCCGGTAGCCGGTGGCTAGACAGACCGCCCGGCGTACACGCGGAGCCCGCAGGGTTATCTTATCTGCGCAGTGCCGCGCGGACGGATAGAACAACCAATTTACATTTACGAAAATTTGCGAAGCCTGACACACGGTATCTCCAGATATAACATGACGGGTCGAGCGTCCGGGGTACCTTTGGGTCTCCTGTTCTTGATACAATACTGGCTCTTGATCCGCACGCTTGATCCGGATTCTTCTTTGATATTTCTTGCGATGTGTCGACAGTTAATCCACAATCTTTAGCAGCTTGCCAATTCTGATGCATAGCCTTTGTAACGTCTCACGTAGATATCATTTCTCAAAAAATGGTGTGATAATGTCATTCGTTATGTTATAATATCTCAGTTATTATTGGACCAAGAACTGCGATGTGTCATACTGGTGCAACTAGCTAAGGTGACAAGCAATAGATGCGGCAGGTGAATCATACTTCACCGAACCCGCATCCTTTGCGTGAGTTAAAGAACGTGCCATTTAGCATACTCTTATATTGACGCTCGGGTAAACTTTCGCTTACGAGAAATAACTTGGGTTTGCGCCATCTAGAGGTGAGAGCCAGTGATTGATGTCCCAATGTTAGCGTCACATCAGCAAACCGACTGTTGGCGACTCGATATTCGGTCGAATCTTGGCCTAATATCAGCAGACCAGTGGTTCGTGAGTTTATACATCAACAGAACAACCATTGGCGAATCGATATTCGGCTGAAGATTGGCCTAAAATCGGCCGACCAATTGGCGCCTTAATACTCGGCAGACTACTGGGTTAACATGGGCAAACCAACAAATGATGAGTCAATTCGCGGTTGAACATTCGCGTGACATGGGCAAACCATGGGCAAAAACGATTGGCGAATGAATGTCCGACCGGAAATATGCTCACAAAAGGTGAACCAATGCTTGGCTGAACTTTGGCCGAACATTGGACATTCGATAATCGCCACGTTCGCCCATCTGGCTTGACAATGACTTGACCATCGACCGCGTCTGTCTCAACTTGCGCTCTTAGTTTAACCTTATGCGAGCCAGGCGTCTCTCAGGCGAGGATGTGTCATCCTTCGTCACTACATTGTCACCCTGAGTTACGATTTAATACATAAGATGAGCAAAACACCCAGAGGGTACGTCAGTTAACAGCGAACCACCATACATACGAAGTTAGGTTGCCCAATTATACTTCGAAAACAGTCCAAATGGAAGTCAGAGTTCGTAGCTCGTATGGCTTTTCAGTGAAGACTGCGTCTTCATGCGTATTAAATAAAGTCTCAAGTGTACTTTAACTCTACGGATAATCATTCAAGTTATACGCGTATTATATGTGAAACCAATTGTATCGTCTTACCGACCTTTTAACATTGTCAAAGAATAAACCATGTGAGTATTTAAATACTTCATCGACAAATTATAAACATTTAACCGCAACTAATAAATTTGAATACCCGCGCCGAGTATCGTTAACGACGATCATCTATAAAATCATAAATATTATAGTGTAACAAGGAGAGGTTTACGTCTCTGGTGTAAAGAGCTGCCCTGCCCTGACCCGATAAGTGAAGCCGACAGTGTTGCGCTCTCCCTTACACTCTAACGAGTTGGGCTGGACATAACACCTTCTTATGCATGACCGACTGACCGGATTACTCGTGGTTTGATGGGATGGTAAATGAAATATCCCCCGAAAAAAAAGTCAATTTCCATTAATTCTGTTCATTAGACTGATCTTTCAATTTTCTCAACAGCCGAATCGATCTATTTCCTCAAGTTCCATCGAACCGCACTAGGGACAACGTATTTTTCCACGTAGCTTAAGTGAAATTAGCCGCGCGAGATTGGCTACGCGTAAGCCCGTCGGTTTTAGTGGCGGTCTTTTGGACCGTACGCCCGCGTCCGTGTTAATCTAGAACGCTCGTAAATCCTCGATGTACTCGAGGCCACGGCCACCGTGGGAGCAATTAAAGTGTACGAAAATTGGTAGAGCCGACGCGGTCGCTGCTCTAGGACTCCAGCTGAGGGCATCCTATGGTATATTAACTGTTCCGGCAAAAGCTTCCGCCGATAAACCTGACGCTTTACCTTCTCGCCCTGATACTCCGCGTCCTTTACGCCTCGACTTCGAAACGCGCACTGAGCTCGTCATAGTTTTTACATTCAACGTCAAAGTTTCAGTCAATGTAATGCATAAACGTTGGATTTGAAAGACCGGGCGAACGCCCGAAGTAACGTTATGAAATTTCAGTCGATACAAACTCGCAGCTAAGATTATATTCACGCTCTTATTTTAACGACTCGCTTTCAAGGGGGTGCGAAACGCGACGGGCGCGTGAGACTTTTCAGTGGCAAAAGCCCTGCGCACCAACGGCCCGAGCAATGTACAATCACCCTACAGCATTTTCAACGCGGAACCCGCCGCTCCGTATCAAAACGTAATTACACTCCACGTGTAAACGAGTTTGCAAGTACGAGTTATTGCGTATGCGATTAAATTTGTGCAATGGCGTGCTCTCGCGAAGGGATGTCTGGATGGAGGAAGGGCGAGGGGTGGAACGAGAGAAAAGCAGAAGAGGTGCAACGGCAAAGGGGGGTTTGTTGAAACCGTTGAATGTACGACTCCCTCGACGAGTCGACCGCGAGATATATATCGTATATACGTTCTTCCACCATTTTCCGACCCCGTCCCACCTCTACTCTCATCCCTTCTTCATTAAAATGAAAGTACCATTATCAAGATTATTATTTTTATATATTTTTTTTCCCCATCATCGCCCCGTTATAAAAACGATGATTACTATTATCACTCTGCAGACTCGGGGTTCGCGTACAGCTGCGAAATAATTTTTTTTTAAAGTAATAGAACGCGAGAACTCGATAATCTCTCTCACAACCTCCGTCCATCTCTATCGCTCTGTCCCTCTTTCTCTCTCTTGCTTTTTCATATTTCATTATCTTTTTTTAACCTTCCACGGTGCTCGTATTTTCATTCTCACCCAGTAGCAACACCGCGATATCAGCTTAACCGGTTCTAATTGGCAACCACGTTCCGCAGCCCCGATTGCCGTGTTCGAGGTTGTAAATTATGACCGCGCGCGAAAGAGGTGAAAAAGGTGCCGTAATGCAGGGTTGAAAGGCTTTTCGGTTTTCTTCCTATTTTTTTTATAACACTTCGCCATCTATTTTTTTTATCTACCGTGCATTCGTACTTTATCTCAATGATTCATAGCCCTTGCGCGATCTTTAGTAAAACACGACAGCGATCTCTATTGAATTTGTACGCGGGTTTCCGCGTATGAAATTCCGACAGATTAAATTTTTTTTTTTCATCTTTCTCAAACAAGTTTGAATGCCATTTAACGATCGAAAAAAACTTGCCGCGTATCTTACAATACGAGCGCAACTTGTATAGGTCGAGTTTGTCAAAAAGTGCTCTCCAGCTGTTATCCGCGGTGAGTAAACTTTGCGATCGAGTGCCTCGATGTGTATATTCCTCCAGCGTGCGACCGCGAAATTTAGGTGAAATTAACAATGGCGACGGTGGGTCACAATGTATCCAATTTATTAATGATACCAATTGTACACACAGGCACCCCTGCTGCTTCGCTGTTCTGGTCTCGCAGCACAGGCAGATCCTCGACGTACAATAGTCACTGCGGGATCCTCGTAACGATGCCTTCCACACACACACGCACACACACATAACCTTTACAATCCACTATAATATACCGCGTGTAATACATTCTCCGTTGGTTATAGGTACGTTCGTGTTCTACACAGTACTTGTATTGTAATTTATACATATAGATAGAGGCTACACACAGTAACCAACCGGTGTACGTACTGGGTCCGGGGATGTACCAGTTTTCGAGGCCGAGTCGCGATCGACAATGGCTCCTGTAGAGGTGGTAATGGCTCGTAAAGTAGAGCAACGGCTTTCGCGGTCTTAGCTCGACGGCGTACCAGCGACCGTGCCGGTAGAACCGGAAGTTCCCTGCGACCCGAAAGAGCCTGCAGCGAGTCTCCTTCTGCACACGAGGGTAAACACCAGAAAGCTATAGCACGCAACACATAAGCTTCTCGCAATGCTTTGTGATTTGCAGGAAACGATTGTGAGGGATAATAATAAAGCTCGCTGGCGGATTTCTCCAAGGCTCCGCTTTCCGAACCTTGTTGGGTGCCGTGTCCCTGCTCGTTTGTTTTTCCAAACTTAAGGCAGTCACGAGACCGCAAGCCTCCGCCATACCACTTGCCGGTCATTATTACCTTCATTTGTCGCTGATCAATGGGGGTGCCGGGTCGTAGTTTCCCGGGATCCTGGGAATGCCTTTTGCCCCAGCCTTGGTTCGCCTACACGCTGAACTCCAGCTGGATCTGCGCAGGATGGACGCAGACGATCCGCGTCACCTCACCGCAATTACCGAGAGGCTCTCACGTGCGCTGTTTCAGGATTCATTATATCAATAGAGATAGGCTCATCAACCAGCTTCCACATCGACGGAATGCGTACGTGTGGCCAACGGCAATGCGAGATTCACGGTGGAACGGGCAGCGTGTGTACCAATGCGATGCGTACGTGCGGATGGGAACACATAAACTTCTGCTGAGCTCCGCATCGCGTTACCCAGCAGGGACCAAGCCGCGGATGCTGCGTCCTGAGCGTGGTCCATATACACACTACACTGCGATATACGTCAATCGTTACAGCTGGTTTACCACCGGCGTTCACCGCCGCCCAGTGAGGAGGGGTTCAAGGGGTTCGGTAACGCACGGGAAGGGCATCGCCGGTTGCTCTTCCGTGCCGGTGACTATGCCGTTCCAGCATCGATTCGAGTGCTCGACCAGGAATACAGACGAAGCGATCGCGTCTGTGTGTGTGAAGCCTACACTCGTCCCTGCGCGCTTTTGCATCGACGCGCCAGATTCTACCGATCGCACACTCTTGTAGAAAGGGGTGGCAAAGCGTACCCCAGTTCGGGAGAGGGAGGGCCCGTCCACACTCTACCGTTGCAAAGTGCAACGTCACGCCAGAATGCCTCGCTGATGTTCGTTCCATTCAACTAGCCCAACGAATACTCAATGGGCTATAACGCGATCCCGAGCTGATGTCGATGGCTCGCGTTTCGACAAATTCACCATTCGCTCCGCCACGGTTTCTCGGTTACCGACAAATTTTCATCGCTCGAAGTGCTCAACGAGATTCTCATGGTTGTTGCTCGAAGGATGAGAAAAACAATACGAATGAATTCTATCGATGCGGTGAATTTAACCGGAGACTAATATAAATTCCCGGACCGCCGGTATTTTCGTACTTCCCGTCTGTCTCGCGCTTGATTTTCTTGTGGTTCAGAAATGAAAGTGCTTTTCATTTACCATGTAAACGATAGCCTGTTGTCGGAGCAGTCTGGCATCGGGAGGAGTCGTTTAACGGCCCATTTGCGTTGGCTCGGTTCACGAAACTAAAATATCCGAGCGGTCCTCGGCGGCACAGTGCGCGTCTCTATTGAATCGCCGTGGAACGGAAGACGAGAGTGCGGCTGTTTTCAGGAGCAACATACGCACCGTGTCTCTGAATCCATCGAGCTGTGCTTCCTATCTTAATATAGCAGGGCATGTAACGTCGTTGCCGTCAATGGGAGAGAGTGTCACGAGGATGCGCGATGCTCGGCAGCAGCGATGTTTTATCTCGCCACCCGTGGCAACTGTCTCGAGTCTCACCTGCATCCACGCATCCGCAGAACGACGGGCGAGGCTTGGCTGCGACTCCGGTCGTTCGAAGTTTGCTCAAGTCACTCAAGCCACCAAGAGCCACGTACGAAGTCTCAACGTCGTCGAGCCCGAGCTCGCGAGACCCGACCGGCGGTATTATATTTAACTCTTGAGTTTGGGAAAACCACCTTAATACCTTCCAACACACTCGAGCGCACACCTGTCTCTTCTCAAGATTTCTCGTTCCACTGTTACGAAGTTGTAGTGAGAGCTTCGTACCTTCGCGATTCAACACCAAACGCGTAGCTACGAACGTACTGTTCCTTCAGTGAATCAACTCGGCACGTTTGTCCTACTCATGATCGATGAAAAATTATCGTTAATCGACTTACATTAAAGGGAAACGATCCAGCAAAGATCGCGGAAGACCCTCCGTATGTATTGGAGTGCAGGTTTTTCCCCCGGCTACACGCGTTGTCATATGTGATCTTCAAGATGCACGAGGCTGACTCACGTAGACGCATCGAGTGCCTGTTGATGTGTGCACAAACGATTTGTGCAAAAACGAATGACAAAGTAGTTGGTCCAAGGAGCGAAAGAGTTCAAAAGGCGAGGAATTCGGCACGTTTATCCTACTCATGATCGATGAAAAATGATCGCACATTGCTGATCGATTTACATTAAAGGGAAACGATCCAGCAAAGATCGCCGAAGACACTTTCCGTTTGTATCGGAGTGCAGGTTTTTCCCCCGGCTACATGCGTTGTCATATGTGATCTTCAAGATGCACGAGACTGACTCACACAGACGCATCGACTGCCCGTTGATGTGTGCACAAATGATTTGTGCAAAAACGAATGACAGAGTAGTTGGTCCAAGGATCGGAAGAGTTGAAGAGGCGAGGAACTTTTTCCCTTCTCGGTGAGAAGGGAAAAAGAACGAGACGGAAAAAACGTTGCTGAGGATAAGGCAAACGAAGACAATGAGAGTGGCTTGTCGGTGAAGCCACCTGAGTGTCTTCTCTAATGTGGGGCTCGAGAAAGAGGGCGACC
Organism: Ichneumon xanthorius; assembly: GCA_917499995.1. Lineage (NCBI taxonomy): Eukaryota > Metazoa > Arthropoda > Insecta > Hymenoptera > Ichneumonidae > Ichneumon > Ichneumon xanthorius. The sequence continues at coordinate 7,222,546 of OU824205.1, read as the reverse complement.
ATTCGCCAATTCAAGGGTACTCGCTCTAAGTAACGCAGTTCCACGGACGTACTGTTCATTCACTGAATCAATTCGGCACGTTTATCCTGTTCACGATCGATGAAAAATGATCGCACATTGTTGATCGATTTACATTAAAGGGAAACGATCCAGCAAAGATCACGGAAAACACTTTCCGTATGTATCGGAGTGCAGGTTTTTCCCCCGGGTACACGCAGTGTCATATGTGATCTTCAAGATCCGCGAGGCTGACTCCCGTAGGCACGTCGAGCGCCCGTTGATGTGTGCACAAACGATTTGTGCAAAAACTAATGACGAAGTAGTTGGTCCAAGGAGCGAAAGAGTTGAAGAGGCGAGGAACGGAGTAAAAGCGAAGCAAAGCTCCTCGGTTAGAAGGTAAAAAGAACGAGACGGAAAAAAACGTTGCTGAGGATAAGGCAAACGAAGACAATGAGGAGGTTGGCTTGTCGGTGAAGCCACCCGAGTGTCTCCTCTGATGTGGGGCGCGAGAAAGAGGGCGACCATTAGCCAATTCAAGGGTACTCGCTCTAAGTAACGCAGTTCCATGAACGTACCGTTGATTCATTGAATCAATTCGACACGTTTATCCTACTCATGACCGATAAAACATGATCGCACATTGCTGATCGATTTACATTAAAGGGAAACGATGTAAGCGCATCGAGTGCCCGTTGATGTGTGCACAAACGATTTGTGCAAAAACGAATGACGAAGTAGTTGGTCCAAGGAGCGAAAGAGTTGAAGAGGCGAGGAACGAAGTAAAAGCGAAGCAAAGCTCCTCGGTGAGAAGGGAAAAAGAACGAGACGGAAAAAACGTTGCTGAGGATAAGGCAAACGAAGACAATGAGGAGGTTGGCTTGTCGGTGAAGCCACCCGAGTGTCTTCTCTGATGTGGGGCGCGAGAAAGAGGGCGACCATTCGCCAAGGCGAGGGTACTCGCTCTGCGTAAGCCAGTCATTATAAAGCCATTATCACGGAAGAGACGACGACGACGACGACGACGAGAGAGAACGGGGCGAAAAAATACCGCGTCAAATGCCCCCGCGCATATTCATGAGAGGAACGAAGGAAAGAACGAAGGAAGAGCGATAGACATATAATGGCGCGCGCGAGCGAAAACGAGTCGGCGTCGGGTTTGTCGGCTGTCCGCCCGTTCTCGTTTGCCCCGTGTCCTGCGTTCTTGGGAACGCTAATGTATTCGGATTATTCGAATGAGGAAGTCCGACGTTCGCGGGGTCCTCGCCGGGCGTCGATCTTCGCGCTGCATCGGACGTCTTTTTAATCTCGAAAAATAAAAAATAAACGCTGGCATCGCGCCTCTTTAATCCGTTGAATCGAGTCTTCTTTGCCCGTCGTCGTCAAAACGACAGGACGCCTTATTTTCGCGTGTATGCGTCCGAGACGGTCGTATCGCATTATAATTATAACGCCGGCGGAAGAAGAAGTATCACTGTAAAAAAAAATGTGTATGAAATTTAATGGTAGTGGAAGTTTTTGTACATAAACTGGTATATGACATTTCATTTACGACTGTGATTGCAAAACCAATGTTCAGTATATTAAAAACATTATAAATACTGTACTGTTGACAATGTACTTTAATTTTTCTATAAAAGTACGTTAATTCCAATAATTTATTTTCATCTCAATGAAAAATTATATTCATTTTTCATCACAATCGTAAATCAAATCGAATGTACCAGTTTTCCCATAAAAACTTCTAGTCAGGTTAAATTTACATTTTTTTTTTCAAATACATTGAAGCAGTAGAAAAAAAAGAACTCTCGGCGAACCGCCAGTTTTGCTTCGCGACATGCTTCGCAGAGTGACGAGATCTTTTTCAGTCGGAGATTTACCGAAAATAATTGAATCTACGATATGGATATAGACGTTCGGTACATTCGTTCGATCGGGATTCCGTTTGGCAGAAGTTTGGCCCTCAGCATCACCGCCGAATTTCAATGCGACAAAGGCGCGGTATATGGGGTGTGGAATTATAAATACTGTACTGTTAACAATTTACTTTAATTTTTCTATAAAAGTACTTTAATTCCAAAAATTTATTTTCATCTCAATGAAAAATTATGTTAATTTTTCATCACAATCGTAAATCAAATCGAATGTACCAGTTTTTCCATAAAAACTTCTAGTCTGGTTAAATTTACATTTTTTTTTTCAAATACATTGAAGGTGTAGAAAAAAAAGAAAAAAACTCTCGGCGAACCTCCAGATTTTCTTCGCGACATGCTCCGTAGAGTGACGAGATCTTTTTCGGTCGGAGATTTACCAAAAATAATTGAATCTACGATATGGATATAGACGTTCGGTAAATTCGTTTGATCGGGATTCCGTTTGGCAGAAGTTTGGCCCTCGACATCACCGCCGAATTTCAATGCGACGAAGGCGCGGCGTATGGGGTGTGGAATTCGCGGGCGACGTAACTTTGGGCTCACCCTGGGAGGAAAGAGTGAAGAAACGCTAGCGAGGAGAAACGATGGACGAAACGAGTGAAAGATCGAACGAGAGAGCGTAGTTGTGAGACGGAGAGAAAATGAAAGTCGGGCGGAGTTATAACGCGACCGGGGGTGAAGCCGCTGTCGCCGCGGCGGATGCTCGTAAATTTTGTAAGCTCGCGCGCGGTAGAATCGAGAGTTCGAGCGTACGGGCTCTCCGGGTTCCGAGGAGGCGAGAGAAAAATAAGAATTTCCGAGGACGTCGGGTATCGGGCCGGAAGACATCGATAGTTCGAGAGTCGCCGAGCGAGAGAGAAAGACAGAGAGAGAGAGAAAGTCGAGGGAATAATATTGTACAGCAGCAGCGGCAGCGAGAGCTGGAAAGATATCGTCGGAGTAGGCCAGGACGCGCTGCAGCCGAGCCCCGCGAATGCGGGGGTCAAAGGATGAGGATACATACGTTCAAACATTCGTCTAGTTTTATCTGTTACTCCCGAACACGGTGCAGCTTTTGCCAAACGATTTTCCCCGGGTTTGACACGTCAAGTGCGTCGGACAAAGGAGAGCGCAGCTTTGGAGCTCGACCTCTCGGCCAAAAGTACTTCCCAGTCGGAGCCATGGGAGACAGCGAGGATAGATGGAAAAATTCGCAAACGTTTTTTCATTTTGCTTCCTCGCGGAGGAAGCTTTCTTTTCTCGAAACTTTTTTTTCGAGATTTTCATGTGACCGTGTTCAGAATGTTCCAAAACGTCGAAAAATTATGAAAGCCGAAGCAGTTAGATTTTTGTGAAATGTTGAGTTTTTCTTTATTACAAAAAATGATCTACTTCGAGTAAACGTGGAGGTATTGAGCTCAAATTTTGATTATGAATGGATTAATAATGCACAATGTTTGGTATTAAATTTGGAAACAAAATACATTAATCGTTTAAATTTTGAAATTTTTTAATTTTACCAAAAAATTAGTGTTTTTTTAGGCCTGACACGAGTTTTGGAATCATATATTACGGTAAGAATAATACCGTACCAAAATACTTAGATATTTTTTTCAGATATAATAACAAAAAATGTATATTCAATCAAAAGACATCCAGTAACTACTCGATTAGTTTCATCGAAAGAAAACTTGATTTGATCGCATTTGGAAATTCGCCGATGCGATTGAGCTCATCTATGCGGTTTTCCGTCTCATCCTACGCAATTAAAGTAGTATCTTTGATAATTCATAACGTCGGTCTCCGTGTGTACTTTGAACTGACTATGGCAGTACGGGATCCGGCCTTTAACCCAGAAATAACATTCAATATTGATTTAACGAGATTTCGAGAGGTCTCAGGCATAGCTCGCGAAGGTACGAGGCAGCCATGTCAATTGCAGCGATTTGTCAATGTCTTGGGAGATGTATATAGCCCGTTCTCCGACGATCCATGGTATTGTACGAAGGTAAGGATATACGCCACTACACTCCGTGAACAGAGTATTCGTCTTACGACTCATGAACCGGTTTATAAGTATTCCACGTGAGCGTGTGTGCATCTACCGCTGAAAAATGTTAATATATAAGATCAGGCTGAAGGAGCCTGTTCGATGACCTAGCACTCATTTACACAAAATCAGAGAGATAGAAAGAGCGAGAGAGAAAGCGTAGTTTATTTCGTGCTGAGGAGCGAACTCCCTAAGAGCACCGTGCCAACATACGTCAAGCAAACAGTAGATACAAGCACTAGATACAATTGATAAGATACAAAAGAAACACAGAGAGAACCTTGAAATTAACCTTAATTAACTAAACCTAAGACTAACCCGGCCGTACGTCCCGCAAGCAAGCATCCGGCAGAAAACGAACCGACAAGCACAAAAACGGTAAGAAGAATATAAGAATATAAGAAGAGAGAGTGAGAGCGAGAGAATAGTACTTTGCGATACAAGTGCGGTTAAACGAACCGAATACGCACGTTCCCTCAGGCGCGGTACAATATCGTGGATACAAATATCAAAAAACATTGAAATGAGCCACAAATTGCACATAGTCATATTGTTAGGTTCTCGTGGAATAAATAACGCGCGTATTTGGTTTTGGGGCGGATGTTATTAAGTACAATCGCAGCTAAATATCTCGTGCACGAACTGTCAAAGTCTGTTCTCTCTGAAAGTCCGATCAAGACTTTTGTCATCTGGTCAATCGATAATCTGTCCGTTTGTCATTTGTCATACCGAGCTATTCCGGTCGTCTATGTAATATCGTGTATCTCGGTCCATCGTCATATCTATATTCGTTACAATATCTAGAAAAATTCAATTAAATAAACTAAAAATAAATTAAATAAAAATACAAAATGATAATACATAATTCTAATAATGAGACCTTGGACACAGCCAATACATGTAAAGATGGCGTAGACGAGGGCAAACTTATACTAGGAGTAAAGCTCAAATCGAAACTTAAGCACGGACAGGTGATCGAATATTGCACTACGTTTCAAGACTAGGCACGCATAAAGAACGAGAGACCGAGAGCGGCAAAGACGGCAACGGAAGTTGAGACAATAATACAATGTCATAACTGAGGATGTAAGGCTATGTCACCATACGTTGGAATAAAATAAATCTATAGTATAATAACAATAGTAAATAGGATAATAATAACAATAATAATAATAAACGGAAGCGGAATTCAAAACAAATGTGTGTGAAATGGGACCGTAAGACAATTCCTACCCCTACACAGGGCAGCACGATTGATCTTCCTTTGAGACCCTCCGCGAAGAAGATCGAAAGTCGTCGCATGGTTCTCCAATATTGTCGTAATTACTCTGGGGCCAAGGAAAACTGCATACTATATGCACAGAGGGTTTCGATAGAAGCTGATGAATGTGGAGAAGCTGAGAGATGGACGGATGGGTAAACAGAGAGTGCGAACTAACGGCAGCAATGGCGCGACGTCTCTTCGCCCCCCGGTGTTCGCTATTTTAATTAAAGATCTCAAAGATATGCAAATTCTTGGTAAAGCCCTTTTGAATTCAACACGAAGGAATCCCGGACCCCGGCGTCAAAGCTGCCGGTTATATTCGCGTGTAGTCGATTTGAAATGCAGACCAGCGCATCGCGGTATGTTCGTTCATCCCCGATGTACCGCTGTGTAGCGCCAGAATGTGCCAACAGGAGGAGGGCGGGAGGACGTGAGGAAGGATTGAAAAGGGTTGAGCGACAGAGACAGCAAAATACCGTACACATGTATGATTATAGAGTTCGGCGTGTTATCAACGGACCGGGTAATGAGCTCAAACCGAGAGGCACAAATAACGTGACATTCCTCGTACGGATTGACCGAATGAGTTTCTTATATGGTCTGGTGAAGCGTGCATGTAACGCGGAGACGCTAATTGGAATCTCTTCAGTCTAAGCATGCATAGCGGTATTCACGGAACTCGGCAAGTTCTGTACGTGACATTGCTCTGCTAGTGATAAGCTTCCTCGTTCGGTAAATCTTTAGTTGCCACCTTTAAGCCCCTTTCCATGGAATGGGAATAAATCCGTTAGAACGTTTTACCCGGATTCGCACGAATTTGTGGGTGTAACGAAATTATATTCGTCACAGCTTTGATCAACTCGATCGATGAGCAGTCGATGGATTCGAAAAATGATACATTCGAGAAACACCTTGATGTGTGTGTGTGTGGGGGGGGGGGGGGGGCAACTCGATCGGTAAATTATCCCTTCAGGATAATTGAGGTAAACTTCGACAGGAAAAGAAATTTGACGCTTGACACTCTACGTGTATGGTACCGAATTTGTAGGAAAAACGATTTGTTTAATTTGACGAACTTCGTTCGAACAAAATAGAATATGTATCGAGGTGTCGGTGAAGACCCATTTTGCAGGCCGGTTCGGATTCAGTCCGACCATTCGGGAAACATCTTGATGTGTGTGTGTGGGAGGGGGGGGGGGGCAATTTGATCGGTAAATTATCCCGTCAGGATAATTGAGGCGAACTTCGATAGAAAAAGAAATTTGACGCTTGACACTCCACGTGTGTGGTACCGAATTTATAGAAAAACGATTTGTTTAATTTGTCAAACTTTGTTCGAACAAAATAGAATATGTATCGAGGTGTCGGTGAAGACCCATTTTGCAGGCCGGTTCAGATTTACTCCGACCATTAAGCCGAATGCGCTGGCAATTTAAATGCGCGATAATACTTCGAACGACAACGAGGAGCAAAATAATGTTTATCGCCGATATAGTTCCAATCGTGCCAGCGGGTGTTCAGCTTTACCTACTTATTCCGTGATTTATATTATCTTTTCTGGAAAGTAGGTAGACCGAAGTGTTTGCAATATTTTCCGCGGAGATCCGACTTCGAAATGCCGAAGTTAGCGAAGGCGTGAACAGATTGAAATGGGAGCGAGGAGAACTCGAGTACTTTGGTCGTTTAATTTTTAATATCCATTCGCGAAGAGGCGTCGGGCGTGTTGAACAGAAGAAAACGAGCCGAAACGAGAGAACGAGGAGAAAAATGTACGGGAGTGCAAGAGGGACAAGATGAGAGACGTAGAGCCGCAGCTCCTCTAGCAGCTGCGAGCGAATCGCTCTTGCCGCGAATCGTTTATTGCCCGTCTCTTGTGTGTGTGTGTGTGCGCGCGCGCGGGAGAAACGCTCGTTATTTTCCTATTTTCCGGAGCTATTATATGACTTTGAAGAAAAATAGGAATCGCATCGGTGTGCGCGCGAGAGGAAAATCGCCGTCAAATTCGCAAATGAAGGGTGAAGTGGCCGCGCGCGGAAGGAGGGCGAGGAAAAAATCCGCTGGAAGGAGAAAAGCTGGCGCGATTTAGAAGTGGCGAGCAGCTGGTTGACATCAGCAGCCTTTGCGGATATACAGCGGTACATAAGAGGCCGACGCTCGAGTATAATGCTTCGCGGTTGCCTCGCGACCGCATTTCTTTTTTGGTTTCATTGTTTAATTTTTTGTCCGCTCTAATTCTTTTCGTATCAGCGCATTGCGGGAACCGCAAAAACCTGATCGGTCCAATTATTGATTGCCGAGGATAATTGTATGTTCGATAGTTGAAATTCAATTATTAACATAAACTTTTCGGGATTCGCTAACGATAGATATAGGTTTGGTTGTTTAAATTCAGTAATTAATATTCATTTTTCGCGATTTGGAAGTGGCGAGCGGTTGGTTGACATAAGCACATATACAGCGTTGTATAAGAGGCCGAAGTTCGAATATAATACATCGCGGTCGCCTCGCGACCGCATTTAATTAATTTATTGTTTAATTTGTTTTCCATTTCAATTCTTTTCGTATTACCGCATTGCGGGAACTCGATCAGCCGAATTATTGATTACCGATGGTAATTACATGGTCGATCGTTGAAATTCATTCACGAATTATTAACCGAAATTCTTCGCGATTCGCAGACTGGATATACGCTCGATCCTTGAAATACAGTGATTAACATTAATTTTTCCCGATTCGCTGACGTCTTATTGAGAAATTTATTTTATTGGACTGGAGTTCGAGCAGACGGTATCGACAGTTCGGGGACACGCGAGCTTACTTCGGGTAATTGAGGTGGAAAATGTGGGTTAATGCACTTGCACATCGAACCGATGGCCGAGAGTGATGAATCAATAGAAATCTATCACCGTGATTGTGTCGGCAATATTTTATGGCTCGAAACGAGATCGTGAATTTCCGTTTCTTGGTACGGACAGATGACTGGCTATTCGCCCTTGATAACGACTCTCGTCAGCAAGGCGATCGTTAATTTGCTAGTAGCGTGGTATGGACTATTTCGTTCGAAGTTTCGCCGGCGAGGCTGAAAGACCGACATTCGCTCGGTCGGGCCGCGCACGACGTACGACTCGAATTACAGGTAGAGACCGAGACTGAATGAGAGCGGAAGCCGCGCTCCTCGGCCCGGCTGAACCGAGACAGGGAAGGAGAGGAGTCTCGTTTTATTCGTCGTCGTCGCGTGTGCGATCCCGAGAGGGGCCGCGCGAGCCCCCCTCATTGGTTTTGGTTCCATTTATCCGCGAGGGGTCGCGGATAAATGAAACCAAAATATTGGGACAAGTTTGACAAAGGCTCTTTCAATTGTCGGTCCACCCTCATTCTTCAATCTTCCCGTAGCATATATACCTGCGAAACGCCCGCGATATCACATGTTTACTCAAGGAAGTCCACCGCGCCCGCGTTATTCCATCGAATATTCGGGTATTATAACGAAAGTATTTTTAAAAAATAAATAATAATCGCGACGATTGTACAGGAACGTTCACCAAGGCCCGGAATATCTTACACGATTCTGACTTCTCACGTCAGCATCATAGTATTATGATTAAAAAATTAAAAAATATGGACCGGATGATCTTTTTTAAATTCTGCTATTGAACTTCATACGACTGAAAAAATGTCATCGGGACGCTTGTACTATGGTCCCTTGGTTACCCGAATTAAATACCGGTTTTCTAACGCGAAGGACCACAATATGTGAAAGAGGTGTATAATTTCAAAGGTATTAAAATAAAAAATGCAAGCATTGAGCCGCCCGTGGAGGTCCGTTCCCGTGAAAAGAGTAGGAGGACGTTGAACAAGGCGAAGAAATAGAAGGAGGATCTTGTGTGGAAAGCCGGTCGTAAGGTGATACTGACCGGTTTCGCGGAGCGCTCCACCTTTAACAGCTCTCGTACGGTCGGTGCATCTAGGGTGGTACATCGCGATGGGACCGAAGAGAGAACAGGATCGGATTTGTGTCCTGACACGTCGAACTATTCGTAATTCGATATCTCGCGCGAGCGCGAGGCTGCGGAGCGCTCACGGAAGGAACAAAAAAGACTACAAAAAAAAAAGTGAAAATCCAAAGGGTTTAATATTTTGACAAGCCTCTTCCGTCGGTTATTCACGCAACTCCCGTGCGACTTCCGGCCGTCCCGACATCGCGGTTCGAAATAGTGAGAAATCGATTCGAAATATATACCCGGTGGAGATATATATGCTGTACGACAGTGGGGGATTTCATCGAATACGTTGAATAAATTGTGAGAATTGGTGAAGGAGCGAGTCGCGGTGAAGTGGAGCGGCGAACGGTTTCAATAACCGGGCTTCGGCCATGCACCGAAGGTACTCCGTTGCTCTTGCACCTGCTCCGATGCTCGCACTTCATTTCATTCCACCTGTGGAACTGGGATCGACCTCCCTCCCGGCACTCGAAATCATATTCGAGCTTAATTCCGTTACTCCATTCCCTCGCCCGGTTCGCCTTCCGTACTTGACGAAAATGTTAAAAGCCCGATCACTCCGGTACACTCACGCTCCGTTTTATCCGATCACCGATGATTTATTCGATTACGATGATGATTTATAATCCCCGACAGTGTTGCCTCTCCCGACTCGCGCCGATCTCGATAAACCCGATTGTTTGAATTTTTGCAATTTGTGTAATTACTGCGCAGGTTGATGAGCGAATTGAAATAAAATCTTCAGCATGCTTTCCACGATAATTAACCAGGTCAGCGAATTCCCTTTGGTTTTTTTTTAAACTCCAGTGTAAATCACGATGCTCAGCCATACGAGCCGCTTGTTCGCCGCGTTGTAACGAGACAAAACGGGGATTAGCGAGGGACCATCGAAGGGGTAGAGAGGAGAGTAATACCGCGATAAATCTTCGGTCGAGGAATGGAGCAGCGATCCTGAGATTCTCAGGGACCCGGAGAGGGTTGCACGTGTCGTTGTGTACGGCTCCGGTAGCGCTACACGCTGAGCGGATGCAAGGTGAGAGGTGGAGATCGAAAGGGTCGACCAAGGTGTTGGTTCGCACATTACGCCATAATCCTTGGTTCACAATGTACGGGCTCTCGCACCCGCCGGGATCCTGAGGTACCGGTGTGGTTATGCCGTCACGTTGCCTCGACCCCTTAAGCTTTCGACAGACCCGCCCGGGAGCTCCGAGAGTTTCCGCAGCGGGGGGTTGAGGGAACCACCCCTTACCCCGGTTCCTGGCTCTTTTGGTCACCACGTTCGCGCTGCCCGGCTAGTGCAACCCCTCCGCCAACCCGTGTCCCACTATCCATTGGTGTGTGGCACTGGCGATACTCAAACTGTGCGAGCCCAGCACTATCGCGCCGGGCACCGCATCGTCGCCATCCGCACGACCGCGCGACAAGCCCGGGGTTTTCACCCTGGGGCCTGCCACCCACCAGCAGCGACAACTCGTTAGTCTCGTTCGAGAGACCTTCCTCGCGTATGCTACAATATGCTCGTTCGCGCGGTCGACGCATTCAACGATTTTCTACAGAAATAGAGAGAGCGGACCGAAGGGAGGGGAGAGGCGAACTGCGAGGTCCCTTATTCCATCGACGCTAATTGCGATAATTATTACACCACACTGAAGTCGCAATGTCCGCTCGAACGAGCCGGCGATAATCAGTGACGTTTTCACGCCCGATCGCGATCACGATTAATCGCTCTACCGTCGAGAGGGGATTCCCTGCTGGTGGTTCTATAATTTCTTCTTCTACTTAATTTTGTTGCGTTTTTTGGTGACACTTCCGGACAAATATACCTCTGGATGCGAGATCGATCATAATTCATTTACTTTGATGCTCGAGGGTGAAAATCCAAACTTCGTAGACAGGGCGAAGAAATATCGAATTGATGGGAAATCGATTTTGTCGAAAGGAAAAATCGAAGACACGCCGGCGATACGGATTTGCTTCGATGCTGGGAACTTACAGTTTTTCTCCCAGACCCAGAACAATAATTTATTTTACGGGCGTCCCGCAAATAAATATTTGTTTGGGGTGAAGGACTCGCGTCGATGGCTCTTTGCCAAGGTGCAAAATTATCATCAGGTGTAAAATTAGTATAAGATGGTAATTATATAAATATTAACTTTGCCACACCCAGAAAAAATATTTATTTGACGGCCACCGTTTATTTGGTTTAAGTAAAATATTTATTTGATTTAAATAAATATTGGGTAAAAGTGGTGAATATGGCCCACCTCGATTAACACGTAAATCAATGATATATGGACCGGGCCATATTCCCCACTTTTACCCTTTATATGAGTTAAGTAAATAGTTACTTAAATGAAATAAATATTTATTTAAATCGACTACAAATTTTACTTAAACCAAATAAACGATGGCCGTCAAATAATTTTTTTTTCCGGGTGCAATACATCTCTTTTACTACAAGTAAATATTTATTTGAATTAAATAAACATTTGTTTGCAGGTGCGCGTCAAATTAATTATTTTTCTGGGTGCGTTCGAGTCCGAGGGAAAAGGGGCCATTGAAGACAGAGCCTTTCTTTCGAAAAATCGACGACGAGTTTAAAGTTTTTCTCCCGTTCAAATGCGAAGGAAAAGGGTCTGTCGAAGACAAAGGTATCCACAGGATATCCGTGGATCGAGTTACGTCGGTACGGCGTCGCCGGGTTTTTCAGGAAATCGACAGCCGAATCGCTCACGCTTCCCGATTAACGCCAAATTTAATTGTAACCGTTTCGTCGATAAACCGGGCGAGAAGACGATCGAGCTGGCGTTCGCTTTGGAAGAGACGCGAAGCTGACGGAAAATCCGTTTTGTCCTGACTGAATATATGCACCAGGAGGAACCGGGAGGGTTGGTAAATTGTCTCCAAACGAAATTTCCATTTTACATCAGGAATACATCGAACGCGAAATTCTCGAATAATTGCACAAATCGGAGGGACCCGAGAGATGCTCGAGGCTACGGAGCGTTCCCGCGAATATCCGTCGTCGTAGATGGCGCAGATCCTTATTACCAACAAACCGGCGACAGGAAGTGGCCCAGAGGCTGTTTCGGCTCGCCTCTACCAGCGACAAAGTAATAATAACAACAACAGTCGTAGATGTTAACGACATCCGTGGATGCGGGACGGACGGACGGATAGAGAAGGATTTGTAGTTGATGAAAGACCTCGAAAGAAAAAAAAAAGAAAAAGACAAACGAAAAAGTAGTAAACAAGGGAGAAAAGCTACGGCGTAACGAATGTCCCGGACAAATGGGGTCTCGGAGCTTCGGGGACCAAAACTATATAAAAAGAGGTAAAAATGTCATCGCGAAGATAACGAGCGGTAGTGAAAAGAGTAGAAGAGAGACTGGTGCAGATTCCCGGCGGGAACAAGGGAAAGATGACATACATGTTCCGAGCCGAGCTCGGGCGAAGTCTTAGGAGAGACGAAAGGACGACGGCGACGACGTCTTTCCGCTTGGTGAAAAGTCTTTTTCGAGAAAGGACAAGAGCGAAAACGTACGAGTAGCGTACGGCGGAATGGCCGGTGGGGTTGGGTGGGACCGAAGGAACGAAGACGAAAGAAGGAACAGGACAAAGCGAGGAGAGGAGCCTTTTTCCCGAGGATGAGATCCCGCCTCGCTGGCCATAGCAGTCTTGCCGGCTCCAATTGAGCTTCAATAATTCGTGGCCGTGCGCCAGGAGTCCGGTAGAAGGAGCGAGACGTCCGGGACTTCAACGCTGAACAGAGCAGGGCTATGGACGCTACGGTGCGGAAGGAAAATCTTGACAGAATAACGGGGGGCGAGGGGGACGGAGAGGGAGCGGAGGGGGTGGAAAGGAAGTAGAGCGAATATAGACGCTCGCGGAACTAGAAGATTTCTAGAAAGCGTGGGTTGTGTGCTGTCCATGAAGAGAAGCACATAGTTGTGTCGACTTCAGTGCGCTTATCGTGTGCGTGCAAGGAGAGCAAAAGACAGAAGATGAGCGGAAGGAGGAGAGGAGAGGAGAGAGAGCAAGGAATAAGGACGGAGCCGGGCTCAGCGAGGGGATGGAAAGGGAGTTTTGGATATGCGAGGGAGTTGAAAAGTTTACACGCTCGGACGGTGATGTATGGAGATTGCGCGTGCGTGACTTGCTTAGCTGCTTCGTCCCGAGCTCAACGGCGAAGTCCCGTGGACTTCTCTACTCTCTTCCGCTCAACGGCTGGATATTCCACTTCTGAATATTCCAGCCAACGCGCATTTACTTTTATTATTTTTTCATTTTTTTTTTTTTCACTTGCGATCCTTGCGGCCCTTAGCGTGGCTCTTCGGCTGGAAGTTCTGCGGGCTGCGACCTTGACGGGGATACCGTTAGATCTTGCTGCGGAGTGTTCTCTTCGGTGACGTGATACGTGCTTTGACGACCGATTTCTTCTAGTTCCAAAAAGTTGAGGAGGTTCTTTCAGTACTTGTGTACTCGGAGACTAAACCATGCAATCGCAGCATCCTGTATATAATATTTCCGTTTCTTTTTATTGTATATCTTCATATTGCTTAATGGGCAAAACTTATGCACGTTTTCGCACACTTGTACACTTTTTTTCTTGTAAAAAGGGCATTGTCCCTTATATAACGTAATAAATAAATAAATAAATAAATAAATAAATAAATAAATAAATAAATCACTGGACGGGCGTATCGAAAGAGGGACAATATTTTTATTGAATGCTTGACAATTTGCATATATCCACGATGCTTAATAACCTGAGAGAAGGATCTGATAGAAATGACTATAAATCTGGTAAAAAGCGAGAGAACTTTCAGATATATGGGAACAAAGAGATATCCTGGTAAATATTCGTATTAAAACTTCGTATATTCGTAAACTTAACACATTCCGCTAGCAAATATGGTAATTTTTACTATCGCAAATAATACTCAAATATTCCGTAATTTTTGCTTGAATATAAATTCCTCTTAGAAAATATTGTAATCGGTGGCGTCGCGATCGTGAACCGTTTGCTTTAGGATTATAGGTGTATAACCTACAAAAATGTTATCGTCGTAATATGCCGGTACACGGCATATTACGACGACCAAATTTCTTTTTTACGTGTACATACATTAAAAAAATGTATCGACGAAATTCTCATCTTTTAGTTTTTCCGGGATTTTTTTTCTCAGTGTACGTAATGTGGTTGGCCGCGTTGAAGATCCAAGGAAAATAATGTCAATCCTGGTAGAAATCTTAGAGAGTTAAATCGGTCACTGATAACGCTCATGAAATATGAAAGAAAAGAAATTGATATTTCGATTCAGAATATCGCTTCGGTGTCACTGAAGGATAATAACTGATGAGGAGCATTTAATCTCTACCGGGGGGTTCGTTTCGCTCGAGGAGGAAGTTTTTATAATGTTCACCGCTGCACGGGAAGCTACCGATGATTCCCAGCCGGATATCGAGCGCCGCGAAACTCTGGTCGCAAAGCTCCAGCGCGAAACTCGAGCATTCCTCGGAGACAGAGCGCGAGACTACCGGGGACGCAAAAGTTCGCAGAAACTTTGGCGGTTCGTTTTCTTTCAACGGTTGGGCATCGACTGTCGATGCTCGAAAGCTTGGGGCTTCTCGAAGAACAGGAGTCGCAGTCGAGGAAAGATTTTCCGGACGAACGCCCCGATAGGACTTATAGTATTCCACGTCCAAGTGGTCGAGACCAATCTCTCGAGCTCGTTTACCGTGACCTCTATCTCGATTACTTTCTTTGACAGTACCGGATCAAGCTTAAAAAAAGAAAATCTATTGATTGGTATCAAGTGAACTGAAGAATTTTATAATTGAAAGAGTCTTCGCGGAAAGCCGCTATAGGGTAAAAGTGGTGAATATGGCCCACCTCGATTAACACGTAAATCAATGATATATGGACCGGGCCATATTCCCCACTTTTACCCTAGCTGATGAAACGATATTTATCGCTCGACGATAAATTGAGTGTGCGAGATCGAATAGGTTCGGTAATTTTGCAAATAAAAATTAGAGCACATTCTAAGTAATTTAATTTTTCAAAATTATTGAATAACGATTCGATTTCAATGATAACGTCTATTGCAACTTCTGTTATGGTTTCGAACTGAAGAATTTCATAATTGAAAGAATCGATGAAACGCTTTTTATCACACGGCCGTGAGTTGAGTGTGCGAGATCTAATATGTTCGATAATCTTGGAAATAAAGATTAGAGCATATACAAAGTAATTTAAATTTCCAAGATTATTGCGTGACATAATTCGATTTCATTGATAACGTGGATTGCAACTTCTGCTATGCTTCTGAACTGAAGAATTTAATAATTGAAAGAATCGTCGCGGAACGACACT
This sequence comes from Ichneumon xanthorius, assembly GCA_917499995.1. Classification (NCBI taxonomy): domain Eukaryota; kingdom Metazoa; phylum Arthropoda; class Insecta; order Hymenoptera; family Ichneumonidae; genus Ichneumon; species Ichneumon xanthorius. Next base: position 7,206,942 of record OU824205.1, on the reverse strand, counting down.
ATAGCTTATGAAGGTAAGTTTGCGAGATCTAATATGTTCGGTAATCTTGCAAATTTAAATTAGGTCATATGCAGAGTAATTACATTTATTTTAATTTTTGCATGACATGATTCGATTTCATTGATATCGTAGATTGCAAGTTCTGATATACTTCTCTCTATTATACGTAAAAAAAAGTCTCACATAGAGGTTGAAGTCAATCGATAGCTGGGTGTTGTAATTACTCTTCAATCGGCTATAAACGCATCGTTTCGACAGATATAAATCACCGATAGATAGAAAATGTTTGCCTCGTCATTCGGAGGGTGCGGCTGTGTCCATTCATGGATTCGCATCGCGCTTCGACCTTTTCGATTCGCTTCTTCGTACAGTGTGGCTCGCAGTTTCATTCAACATGTCCCGCCTTTTTTCACTTTATGCGCCACGAACGGATGTTGCCGAAGTCGGGCAATGTCAGCTCGCCCGCGGAGATGTAGCACGCTTTAAGGGAGTTCTTACGAATGGTGCCCACTTCGCATAAGTTTCGGAGAAATGAGAGGGAATTCCAAACACTTCTTGATGGTATAAAAATCTGAAAAAATCGAGCAGATTATAGGTGCTGAAAATATTAATTTTGCATAATAATAATTCCGAAATGTTATTAATAAATTCATGAAAAATTAAATTGTTCAACAAATTTCCCTAAAACCTAACTTTTTTCAAATGAAAATGATTCGTTCATATTTCTGAATACGTGTGAATTTTTTCAGATTTTTAAATTCAGTTTGAATTTTGTGACTTTCTACGGATTTTTCCGATATAAAAAAAAAATTCAAAGTGAATTTAAAAATCTGAAAATATTCATACGTAGTCAGAAAAATGAACGAATCATTTTCATTAAAAAAACGTTAGGTTTCCGGCATATTTGTCGAACAAGTTTATTTTTCATCAATTTGTTAATAAAATTTTGCAAATATTATTATGCAAAATTAATCTTTTCAGCATCTTTAATATGCTTGATTTTTTTCAAATTTTTATACCATCCAGAAGTGTTTGCAATTCCCTCTCATTTCTCCGAAACTTATGCGAAGTGAACACCATTCGCAAGGTCTACCATTCGTGTCTCGTCCGCTTGCGCTTGTAGTGTCTGAAAGTCGGCTATTTCCGTCGAAATTATCGTAAAAGCCGAGTCGTCCGTTTCCACAGTGCATCACAAAAACGGTGTAAACGTATCGCCAAAAGAATTTTACTCTCGTGAATAAAAATATTGTCGGGTATTCCGATCACCGATCATTATGCAAAACGCCGCGAAGGCCGCGCATGTACCGCTCGCGATATACCTCATCGCACACACGAAACCCATGCTCGTCGCGTCAATGGCCACGTAAAATTTCAGAGAGTCCCGAACGATCGGTAAGCGTGTAATTTAATGGCGTAAAAAACGTCTCGTCATGACCCTTTTTTCCGGAGCCTGCAAAAAGAAAAACAAAAAATGAAGGGACGCAACCGATACCGCGGGGCAGAGAGTTTCAACCGCTATCTCATCAATCCCCCCTGCGATTCGAGACGAGTCGTGTATAAAAGCAAAAGGGCTCTCTCGTAGGTCCAAACAATTTCCCGCAAAAAAGTCCCTTTCTCTAAAACGAGAGGGAAAAATCGCAGAAAAAAATATATGGGTCACGCGTCGGCTGGGACCAGGCGAGTATATTTGTGAAAATAAAAAGGTAAAAATTCAAAGCACCGGAATGAGGGATCAAATAGACGAGAGGAGGGCGGAAAACGAAGTGACGGGAACGGCGCGAGTGTGCGCGCATGCGCGCGTGCTGTGGGCGCTATCGCATGTATAAACGAGAGTGCAAAATGCTCCGGGACATGAGAGGCATCAACGATGATGCTCTCGCGAATAGACTGAAAGCCCTCCGTGTTCGGTATGTGTGCGATGTTCGCATGAACACAGGGAACGTGAATACCGTATTTATGTAACCGGAATACGTATGGTAATATCGGAATATCAACATTGGAAAGGGCGAACCGGGTGTTTTTAGATGAGTGAAATGCTCCGTGCAGTACGCACTCGTGGCAAAACACTGTCGAAGTGCTTTTACATATGCGTAGCTTATAATAGGTTCGTACCCTCGCACGGTCCTCTCTCGCTCTCTCTCTCTCTCTCTCTGCGGTTCTTCGAACCTCCATCGGATTCCATCGTCGTGTTCGGGTTTTCGTGTCTGATGCTATTTGTATGCGGAGCTTTCATACTAAACACCCTCCCGAGCCCGTGTATAACACGCGAATAAACATGTAAAACAGTTCGGGGAGGGTTTTCACGTTCACATAGTTAACTTCGCCACGGCGACAAGCTCGTGGAGTCACTTCGGGTCCTTCCTATCGGCCCTTTCTCGGTCACCCTGCTTCCCGATCGTTCTCGGTTCCTCGTTCTGTCGTTCCTTCAGCCGTTCACCCGCAACGTCGAAGCTCTCGCTCCGACGAGCGTTTCAGTTTTGCTCGTAAATCCGTTCCACCACTTATCGTTCGAGCAAGCCCGAGGCCCGACTGGCACACGCTATCTCATAAAGTCTCGTTAAATTATTCATCGGCCTCGACGGTAACTTATCCGCTTTAACCTTACCCTCTTACACCGCCGCTATGTATATGCACAGCTTGCAATATCTTCTCGGTGGCTTTCCATGTGCGTAACGGTCAACAGACGTAACGCACGAATGGGCGTACCATTTAAAGCAGTGATAGATTTCTCGTCAAAGGTTTGAGAGTGCTTTGACGGGATTTGGATCTCGTTATTGGGGACCCTTTGATGCTGGACTGCGATGTAGCTCGCGAGACAATTCTCAAGTAGTCATTCTCAGCCAGATCTTGCATCGATCTTGATCATATTTAAACAGTTTTGCACCTTCTAATTTATTACTGGGATAAATATCCACCCCACGCGTTTATTCTGCGTACAAAGGTCCTGTGAAGTAAATGGGGTTTGCCGCACATGAATCCCTTCGTTTTTTAATATGGAGGAGGATGTCATGCAGAAAATTTGATCTTAGTAAGTGTAGGGGAATCACACGTAAAGCGCAAAACATAACGAAAATTGGCAAAAATAATTTTTTTTGTGAAAAAATTATAGTTTTTTTTTTAACATCCCGACTTTCAAATCTCAAACGGAATTTTACGGCGGACACACTAGGCTATTCGGAAAAAATAGTCCCATCGTATTCCGTTTTAAAAGTTTATTTTTTTGGCCATATGAAAATGGCGAAAAACCGAATACTGGTAATATGGAGAAAACAAATGAAAAGGCAAAAAATACAAAATTGCATGCGTTTTAAGATTAATTTTTCTTGAAATAGTGTAGGTAATTAAAGATAATTTTTATTCAAAAAGTTTATAATTTTTATAATTTATAAAAATTATAAAATTTTTAAATTTATAATTTTGATAATAATAAAAAGTTTAAAATTTTTATAATTTATAAAAATGATAAAAATGGCGACTATATACGTCCAAATTACATAATAATAACTTACATTTGATAGTTCTGATTAAAAAAAAATCACTCAGGCAAAATACTACCGGAAACTTCCGAGTGTGGTAGATTTCTACCCAAAACCGCGGCGTTATCGTGCTTTGCAAAATCCAGCGAGCAACTCAGGCTCCTACCAGCCTGCACACATCATCAGACAGTTGAAGTAAATTATCGTTCATGTTCCGAGTCGATAATGTAAATTTCTACTTTAACAACGCAATTTGAATATTGTCGGAGGGGGTTTTTAACCCCTTACAGGAGTTCTAGGGTTAAGAGACGCCGTTCGAAATAAAAACAAGACAAGAAATTTGTCTTGTATACTTTGCGAATTAATTTAAAATGTTTTCGATAGGATTATCTGATTGGCAGGCCGTGTGTACGTTAAGCCAGCTTCCGAATCGTCGAACATGTCGAGGTGATCGACGAGAATTTCGTCGCGGTGATCGTGAGTAGTACGACGCTTCTCGGCCGATTAAATTCCCAATGCGCTATCGATTAGTTCGTCCCCGATTTCCTGAAGGCACGGACCCAGGAGAGGAGCGTGCTCCTGCAGCCATGGCAGATGAGGATGATGAGAAGCTTCATCGTCCGTCGGCCTGATGTGCCGCTGGAGCCGTTCGTGGCTTTGGTACCTCGATCGAATCCACTGACCAGCATCGCCAGCAGAATCCACTGGCTATGTAGTATCAGAGATTCAATCAAAACGCTACGGAGGGCCCCCTGGTGTAATCGCCGGGAGGAAATGGTGTGATGGCGACAGGTTCTGATCGACCATCGTTGAATTATCGAATCAGAGCGAATTACTCATTTACGATTCCATCGACAAACTATGTTGCCATCCTCTCGAGAGCTCTTTCCACAGCTCGCATTCAACGCAAATTAACGACGCTCATTAGTACACTGAAAGGCACGAGATACTTAAAAAAAACATAAATAAATAAATAAGAAAAAAAACAGAAATTAAATACATCAATGAACAACAACTGCGTCTCGACGGTCCTTCATAATAAGGGAATAAGAGATAAAACTTGTGAACAAAGGTAGCTCAAATGGCCGCGTCTGGGAGAGCTGAAAGGCGTTCGCAAAAGAAAATGAAAAAAAGGGAAGTAAAGAAGAGCGAGTGAGTTGAGAATTTAAAATGAAAGTTTACAAATTCATTATGACGGAATGAGCTTCACGTTGGCAGAGACGGTTATGAGTGGCGCACCCGAGTAAAAAAAGTCTTTCAATTTTTCTTTTTAATTGTTCGGGATGACAATAAACCTCCGGGCTATGAAGATGCTCTCGTGCCCGCTACACTCACCTTTCTCAGTTCATCGAAATACCGTCAACTTCCTAATTAAACGAGACAGGGAAGTTTACAGTTCTCTCGCACCGAACCGTACCCGGAGCGCGACGACGGAACGGGGAGAGCTTGGAGGGACAATACAACGGCGCGGGTGCATTGTAATTGTAATTCTTTGATAGTTTATATAAAAAAAAGAAAACGGCATTTCTCATTCCCCTGGCGTCTGCATTCTGGAATATACATATATATATTTTTTTATTTTGTTTGTTTTATATATTTGTTTGTTTTTTTCTGTCTCCCAATTTTCAAGAATCCAGGGGTTCCTCGAAGCCCCCTTCCCAGGCACTGATAACTATTCCCCCATTATACTATTCTGGTTCTACTCTGTGCATCTCGGTGAGTTATGCACAATTATGCGGTGCACAACAGCACTGTTGTCGTGAGCAAAAAAGGTCATTTTTTTTAACGAAAATACATCACTTCCGGTCCAGAAAATTTATTTTTGACCTGAAATGACGCTATACCGAAAATACGTCACATCCGGTTTGACAATTTAATTTTTCGACCGGAAGAATCGTCATACCCAAAATACGTCACTTCCCTTCGGAAAATGAGGTGTTCAAACCGGAAGTGACGTATTTCCGGTAAAGCTGTGAAAATATAAATGTCCGATCGCTAAATTGCATAGTCAATACCTAGGGCACAAAGCGCCCGAGTCCCAACGACCCGCTACAATATATATTATATTATATGTACGTATTATAACGGTACAGTGATCCGCCTAAAGTATTTTATCGTATGCGGCACCGTGGTCGAGTCGAGCGTATGGCGTCGACCGAAAAGCTCGAGTGCAGCAAAGTAACCGGGCGGCTAGTAATTTTCCCCTGCCACGCTCGAGACAATGGAACTTGCCATTAAATTCTTACAATAAATTAGAAGCTATAAATACGTAGTCCAGGCGAACGGTAGGAGCGGTGGTTGAAGCACTGTGCGCGGTGGTGGTGTGCTATGACAGTGGTACGTAAAGCCGTGCCACAGGGTTGCCCGTCCGGGGGAGACTCTCTCCGCGGAACGTAACTTTTCTATTATTCTCTTACCCCTGCGGGGACCCTCCCGCCCGGACCGTGGTCCGGGACCGCCGACCTGCCCGCCTCACTCCCGTCTCTCAGTTACATCTCCTTCTTACTCCGCAGTTGCACTTGCTGCTCGGCAAGTTTTTAAAACGTGGCCCCACTTCACCCGCCGGTTGAGGGAATTCCGTGCTACCGCGGCAATAAAGCCCCGCGATGGCATTACCGTTTCTCCCGCTCCCTTTTTACCTCGTTCCTCGTCCGAAGCTCCGCTCCCAACCCGGCTCTTCTTCGCGCTGCAGCGGCAACACGAAGCTAACTGACTCACGTACGTTTCGCATATCAAACACCCGCTTCTTCGTATCCAGGCATACATGCATTCGGTACAAGCACGAGGTATATCTACTGTGCAACAGTAGAAAGAGAGTCGCGCGGCTTCGACTGCACTGTAAGCGTGAAAGACGGAGCGGCGGGAAATCCCCGAGCGGGTGCGAGCTCGCGCCCCGGTAGCCGAGGCGTTTTGTTTGTGCTCGAAAATTGCATTCCCCCTCGGGATAACGTTGCACTAAGAAAGAAGTGCGGAGGATGAGAACGGAGAGAAGTGGAAGGGCATTGAAGCTAGCCCGGAAACGCCGGAATAAATTCACCTCCGGGTGTGGTATTGCTCGCTCCAGGAGTCTATAAGCCCCGAGCCGCGATGCAGTGGCTGCGCTTGGATTTTTATAATTCACTTTGAATCTCCTATATTTTCTTACGGACAACAGACGCATTTTTAACAGCATTTATCTCGGTTTTCTCGGTGCAGTTTTTTTTCGGCCTTTTGAGGTTTCGACGTAATCCATGCGCCACAAGTCGTCCCTCGAATCACAACCGAATGGGGATCAAATGGTAAAACAGATTACATCGGACGCGCCTATGGCTATTTGGGAATTCAGATGTAAAAGGCGATTTCCGGGTAAACCGGCACGAAATTCGAAGACGTAAGTATCGCTTCGAAAATTAGAAAATCCCTCGAGCGCGGATCGTTTGGGCGACGATTTTGTGCAATTCTCATCACAACCCTCTCCCACCCTTGATCCATTTTGCCAGCAACCAATGACATAAATTATTCGGCTCCGCGTGTCGTGCGCCGTTTTTTATGGCTGCAGTTTCTAATGTTACCAAAGTACGAATTACGCTAGCCCCGGAGGCACATGTGCGGTAATTCTGAGAATTGTGCAGAGACACACATACACGGAATTACAACGGAGTAAGAGAAACTTTGGTAGTGTAGGCTGGGGGCTGGAGAAGGGGGGCGGCTGGTGGGCTTTCCCCGACGGACGTAACGTATGTGAGACACGGCTCCGTACAGTCTTATTGCGGTTTCAAATCTTGGCAAGTATTTCGCTCACGGTCCAAGTTTCTGGACACTTTGGTACGTGTGTGTTTGTTCGGAACCCATGAAGCCTCCACCTTCCCGCGGGGGTTGTCGAGGATCCCGAAACGCCGCAACCCCGTGCCCGAAAGCCCGCGAGCGCCGGCGGGAGCGCCACGTTGAATTCTGCATGAAGACGGAGAGATGAGGTGGCGCACACATTGCGCTCGCGTTCGCCCTCGTGTACCCGGGATACTCCCGAGGAGGGATGTGCAACGGGTGTGTGCGACGATGTTTCTTCCTCGCAGCTCGCATCGCTATTACGTTGCGGGAGGAAGAGCTTCTTTGCGGGACACTTTACGACAGATGCTTCTCGCGGATGGCACCTCAGTGGTAACCGTTCCGGGTAACCATCTGCAGCGACTGCGTTTCCACCGCGAAACTCATAGCGTCTTCTCGAAGTCGGAGGGAGTCTCGAGACAGACGAATAGACACGCAGGTACGAAGAGATACGCCCGGGGAAACTCGAGACTCTTAAGTTCCTCGTGATAGACCTCGAGCGTGTCGAGGAGTCGCGCGGGAAGAAAATCCCCGGGTCCTCGAATTCGAGACTCGGCACTCGTGGCACTTGCCGTCATGAGAATGATTCCACCGTCGACAGCGAGTGGATTCCTCGGCCTCGCCTTCCCTCCGATTCTCGTTTCGGCCCGCTTCTCTTCAGGTACTCGAGAAATAATGGATTCAATCGAGAATAGATGGAGCAGACGAATCGAAGATAACGGGCTATCGGGATTACTCCAGTTCATAAGCTACACCAGTCTCGAGATGTATATTTGAAAATTGATTGAACGACCAGTTAGGCGGATTAATGACGGAATTAATCAGGCTTAACGCGATTTAGATGCGGATGGACTGGAGTGATTCGTGGCTTTTGACGGGAATTGCGAGTCACGAGGCTCGAAGGAGTTCTCGGATAATTCGCATCAAGGATTTTCCGGCGTGAGTAATGCTCCGACGAGATGAAGTCGTTCGTAGACGCGCGAACGATGTTAAACGTCACGGTTGTTCGGCGAATACAAACATTGAGGAGCGTCATAGTCGTGATGGCATCTCGATCTGTTGTCACAGAGAGAGTTTCATACGCACCTCTCGCGGTTGCGTATGAAACATCTGCGTAACACATCTCCTGCTCAAAGTTCCACGTGGTGCGGAAAACGCCAGAGACGGAGGGGAATGGAAAGCTCGGGGCATTAATGCCTGGATAAATTTAACCTGCTGAGCGTATGGTAAACACACCATGTCGAAGCAGCAACGCATGACAATTCGAGGGTTCATGTTGCCGCACGGCGCTTGACACATATCTGCACCTCTACCGGTGTACATCTTTGCCGAACGACGGGTTGGTGACGGATTCGCCCAAACGTATCGCCATATCGCGAAATTCTACGTTATTCCGCTCTGTACTCGCGAGCGAGAGCTTCGGATTAATTAAATTTTTTTTCCCTCTTAAAAAAATCCATGGCTAAAATTCATGGCTAAAATAACTCGCATTTTCGATACCTCATTGTTTTCTTAACCGCATCAATATATATATATTGTTGCGGTTAAGAAATGCTCCCTGATTGGCTGCTGTAAGAGTCTGAAGCTGGAGTTGTTCGACGAGTAACTTCGGTCGTGTTTTGCCGTTTGACAGTTAATTTTGGCATATCATGAGGTTGAGTAGCGCGTGAGACGGTATATTGGTATTTATCGTAGTTCAGTAAGAAAACAGTGTATTAAAGAAAGAATCACACGATAATAAGATGCCGAGAGAGAGAGAGAGCTTCGACATCTGGGCTCGAATTAAGGTAGTAAGGTAAGGTAAGGTACTTGCGGTACAGTTCCGCCAAACGTGAGTTTCAGAGAAAATTTCGAACACTTCTCGATGGGATAAAAATCTGAAAAAAATCAAGTGTATGGGAGGTGCTGCAAAGATTGTTTTTGTGAAATTCTAATTCTAATTTGTCATTAACAAATTGAAGATAAAAATTATTAATCAACAGATTACCCCGCAACTTAACTATTTTCCTTGTTATTCCGTATAGTACTAATTCCGTATTTCGAAATTAGTTTCCTTAACTAATTCCGAAAGACCCAAACTCCATGTAGCACACGGGAGTGGAATACGAAAATCATAAATCACTGCGATACGCAATATTCTCGAGATTTCGGCTTTCATAGCATATAGAAGTGGACTTCGAAAATCGTAAACCTCATATAGCATATAGAAGTAGATTTCGAAAATCCTAAATCTCATATAGCATATCGGAGTAGATTTCGAAAATCCGAAATCACTCCCATATGCTATATTTTCGAAATTTCGGGATTCATAGCATAGGAGTGAATGTAAAAAAAAGAGATAATATCAAAAAGATCGGGGCTTCGCGCGCGAAGCGCGCGGTCATGGCTAGTACAATAAAAAAGAAAGATTCATCGAACCTCACTGATAAAGGTAAAGAGAATTTTGGGTATTTTCCAATTGATTCCACGGATATGAATAATATTCGAGGAACAACTGGCCATTGTGAACGTGATTGTAGCATGATTCATAACGATAAACGGTCGCTGTTGAACTATTACGCTTATTAAATCCGGAAAAATCTACGTATGTCGAGTGGCTGCGGGCGAATCGCGGAATACGCGGGACACGGGATACGATTACCATCCGAACGAATGGCGAACCAGTGACAGGCAACAGAGCATATAACATTCATTGAACGATTTGGTATCGCAATGATGGATAAAAAATACTCGGATGTATAGCAGCCAAACATGACGGAGCTCAATCGTTTATCAATGGCAATCATCGATGCTTGATAAATTTGCGATTTGCCTGGATAGCCGTCTCCCCCTCCATCTTTCTGTCTCCCGTTCTCTCTGCAGTGTCATCGTCAATTTGACTATGCGATTTGTATCGAGCTTATTGTTCATGGAATACTGTCGGATGCTGCACTGAGAAATGGAACTGATAAAAATTACCATAAATCTGGTAAAATCCGACCGAATTTTCGCCAGCGATATTCTGGCCTGCATTCATATTAAACTTAAGAGCATGCGAAACCCCTCCTCCCCACCCATCCCGTGTCCAGTTTGTATCAAAAACTGTAATCAACTTTTTTCATGAATATTCGCATCTACGGTCAAAAGAAAAGTGTCATCGAAAGCTGAACTATAATTCGGCTTCGATGACACTTTTCTTGAGCCCTCAAACACAACCGTCCATGAAAAAAAGTTCATTACAGTTTTCATTACCGACCGTGGTATTTCACCTGCTCTTAACACATTTTGCTAGAAAATGTGGTATTTTTCGCTGTCGCAGTTATTAACCAAATATTCTGTAATTTGTGCTAGAATATAAGTTCTCCTTACTAAACAATACAGTAATAGGTGGCGTCGCGATCGCGAACTGTTTGTTTAAGATTTGTCGGGCAACAAAATTCTCAGTTTTATCGACGAAATTGTTAGTTTTATTAAAGAAATTCTTAATTGTATCCACAAAATTCTTAATCAGATCCGCAAAATTTTGCAACCCGGCTTCTGAAAAAAATTACCATATAGGTTGGTTAAAAATTGTTATGGCCCTCTTCTGCGACGCGTATCTATACACGACATGAAGAAATTGTCGATGAAATGTGAAATTTTGTGTTGGCAAGACGTTTTGCAAATAGGTTGCCGCGTCGTCGCGACAACGAGACGGCGAAACTCGGCAGTAACGCGGCATTAATGTTCGATCGATGTGTATTTACGAGGAGCGAAGGCTGTCGTCGCTACGTCCTTGTTCGGGCGAGGAGGTTGGAAAGGAAAATATATAAATACAGCGGCGGTGGGCTGATCGAGGGGGTGGCAATGGTTGGCGCGAGGCTGCAAGGGTAATTCATACACGGTACAAGACGAGTCGTTGAGCAAAGTGTTTCACAGCCAAGCCGATCTTATCAGCGGCTCGTTATTTTGCCAAATCGAGCATGTTCGCCTCGAGGCACCTCGTTTATACGCCACCGTGGTATTATAAATAGATACGAGCCGGACGTTACCAACACGTTTCGCGAAATTAATGTAACGAGCGTAGGAATTATGGACACCCGACGATTATCCGCTGAAGGTAGATCCAATCCTGGATGCGATAAGCGACAATTGCGCCCAACGGCCCAAAGGAGGTGTCTTTTGTAATGGCGATGATGATGTTCGTATAAACGATAATTCTCGTCCTTCATCCACTATCTAACAACTTTCCAACGACCCTCGTCGCGCTTCTATCGAAACCTAACGACCGTTTTCGATGCTATTGAAACTAACAACCATCTTGGTTGATGTACGCCGAGCGATGTTTCTCCATCGAAACTTTTCCATCCAAAACAAAAAACAAAACATATATTAACATAACATAAAAACTATTAGCAAAATAATTAAAATAATATTTACCGTCCCGATAACGGCTTATCGAAAGCTTCCGTTCTAGCAACCCTCCGGCAGCTTCCTGGAGAGGGTACGTCGACGTTCCGGCGATGTCTCCAGGCGTCTGTAAACACAAAAAAATCAAATTACAAACTAATATAAACAAGGCTACGCATTGGAATAAATCTCACATGTGTCAGATATCCGTCGACGGAGCCGCGATGTTGTTGCGTCTCTTCGACGGCGATGACGCCGGGGTATGGAGTGGCTTTCCCTCCACCTCGCCGGTACCTGAACTGTAAAAACACATATTAATATCATATCTGAACATATAAAAATACTTACCGAGGAATTTTCTTCCTCTCGCACCAGGCGTAAAGGGTGCTCGGCACCCGGTCGATCGACTCAGCGATAAAAAAATATGGTTGAATCAACTAAACGTTCGGGCCGGGACGTTCAAATAAATATTTTGTTGGTGCAGCTAAAAGATTGGTTAATTCAACAATTTTTTTGACGATTTCATCAAAATATTTTAGAGGCGTTAAAATATTTTGTCCGACCAACAAAATATTTATTTGAACGTGCCTGGCCGAATGTATTGTTGATTCAACTGCATTTTTTATCAGTACGAGGAGCGCCGCGTCCCATGTCCCTCGATACATCAACGATGGGTCGACAGCATCCGTCGAACCTGAAACAAAAAAATATGTAAATTAGTAAATATAATTATTGATTCCTCACTGGAAAAAGTGAGTTGAATGTTATTAATTATTGATTGACTCATCTGTATAAAAAAAACTTCCCACTGACGAAGAGATGGCTCTGTTAAAAAACTACGAACAAACACCAGCACTCGTGTCACTCCAATCTCGAAAATACGCACAAAATTACACTACCGCATCTCCCGTTTCTCGCCAGCGAGAGCGTCCCGGGACTCCTCTAAATAGGCGAACAAAATCGCATAAAAATGCGTTCATCAGGCCACCGGAAAGAGCTGTCACTGCATAGTGGCTTCCACTGCTGAGTGGCCAACTTTTTCACCACTGCTAAGTGGCCAACATTTTTTTCCTAACACATGCATGTAAAATCCCGCTTTCCGTTCGTGTAAAGTGAGCGCAAAAAGGCGCTTTTTCGCATCGCGTGCGAGAAAAATACGGCCGATGCGTAAAAACGCAATATGGTCTTTTTATCTCGCACTAATGCAAGAAGGTGCCAAACAAGAACATCTATTTTCGAATCCCTCCGATAACCGCACTTACCGCAAATACACCGTCGCTTCTTCCTTCTTCTTCTTCTTCTTCTCCGTCGCTGTAAAAAAAAAATTGTAAATTTAATGTACCAGATTGGAAGTTTTTATGCAAAAACTGGTACATTAAATTCAATGTACAATTATGATGAAAAATTGATGTACTTTTTCATTGAAATTAAAGTAAATTATTTTAAATAACGTATTTCTAATGTTTTTAAGACACTGAACATGAATTATTCATCACAATTGTACTTAAAATTGAACACACTATTTTTTGCATAAAAACTTCTAGTCCAGTACATTAAATTTCATACGAATTTTTTTTACAATCTATTACTTTACAATCTATTCCAAAAAATCATTTGACTATTATCGCATTATCTCACTTATTGTTACCTCCTACTTTCAAGCCACCGGGAAGACTTTCAGGCTAAAATGCCTAAAATGCCTACCTGTACGACTCCTGACACGCAGCCCCGTTTTTTTCACAGTGCAAGCTTCATCGAAAATCCTATAGAACAAGGATTATATTGCGGATCGCGCGGTGATAGACTCGCGAAAGGTGCAGATAGGCGATGAGCGAGTGCAGCATCAAACGAGCCTGGTCAACGCTCGCTTGCTCATCGGCTTGCTCGGATCAGAGGATCGATGCACCGAGCACAAACTTTGCCAGTCGGATGTTACAGCCGTTTTCGAGTCCGCTCACTCGCAAAACGAAGCCGTTCGGCTGGAATACGCTGTGCAACCCTTCGCTTTCAAGAAGAACACCTTTGCCCGGGCGTACCGAGCCGGGTATATATTTGCTGCTGCCCTTAAGGGGGATTCGCTTGTGAATATCCATTTGGCTAGCGCCCAGTCAAGCAGCCGGGGATGAAAGTAGCAAGAGGCTCTCTCTCTCTATCTGAAGCTTTGAATGCATAGGTGTACACAGGCAAGGCAAAATGTTCGAAATGGTCAGTTAACCCTTTATGGGTATCTCGGAATAGGGTTTTCATATCCTTTTACAACCGCGTCATGAATTATTTATTGGCTAGTCTTTCGGTATTGGAGTATGTACATCCAGTTTGCGATCCTATCCGGGTCGGCATTTTCGACCCAGAAACTTAACAGACCTTACAAAAGGGGACAACTCTCGCGAGTGCTCGTAAGATGGGCTCCCGTCAAGGTACGAAAGGTAGTACGGTGTTAAAATGGAAATTGAGTGGTGAACGATAATTTGAAGCCATACATCGGAAATTATCGGACAAGGGCTCACTGTCACTCAATGACAGCGAGGACCTCGAACCCGTAATTGGCTGGGCGGTCTGTTTCCCCCTCCAACCGGTGATCGACTATAAAACTCCGTGCAGCAGGAACACTCAGAGACATTATTCGCCAGGCCTTCGGACAGGCAACACCATCGCCTCTTGTCCAGACCCAGGACGCTTCCATAGCAAAGCCGGTTGCGATCTGGAACTTCCACTGCTACTCTCATGTGATTGACTGGGCGGTCTCGTTTCCCCTCCAAGCGGCGAACGAATATAAAACTGCGGTTGCAGTATTATAAATTTACGTTCCATCATTCCGACGTAGACGGACGGATGAAAAGAAAATATTAACCTAGACTTCGCAACCGCCGAGCTTCTTCTTCTCGATTAATAATGCGAGTTTCTCGCATCGTATCAGACCGAAACCTACGCGAACGTGTATTCCTGGTCACATTTACGTATGGAAATATATGCAGCGCAATGCTTATCCAATCTGTCAGGCTGTTGACAGGCGACGAAACGAATTTCAAGTTGTTTCACGCCAGTGCATCCCACCTGCGATAATCGAGACGCTACGCTTCGACGCAAGAAGAGTCTCACAGCGTAATATTTACAGAGATGAAAAGACAGTATATCAAATGAACATCGACGCTGTTACATGTTATATAAACTTTAATATTAAATCACTTATTCTGCTCTTATATACATGCATGCCGAGCGCCGCTGGCACAGTTTCCACCAATGTGGCACGAGCAGTTATCTACGCATCATTGGTTAAACGTGCTCAAGTAACCTCTGCGGGACCCTTTTTATTGCCCGCGGATTCCGCGAATGCACCACGAACCACTTAGAGATCTTTATCACCCCAATGCGGGCACGAAGATTTGTATTCACGGATCTATTTCCGCAGATATTTAGAGCAACAGTTTCTCTGCACCCCAAATAATATATAAGTCGAGTGAAATAGGTATCGAGAGCTCAGTAATTATCGAACTGGAGTTGCTGAAACGGCTCTACGTTCTAAAAGCCGCTCTGTCAATCAGAGTTCGTAGTGTGTACGGCTGTTACGGAGTGTTGTCGTCTCTCACTTGATAAAGTCTCCGAATAAACAGTGTATCGTCGCAAAGGTCAATAATATTGTGTAATAAACAACATACGTGCAATCGTAAAAAAAGTTCAACGCATAACGAAATACCTGCAACAATAAATTTATTGACAACACTTACAACCGATAATAAACACGATATAATCATCAAGTACAGAAAAATCTGCCTTCAGCTACACCTCTACGTAGGGTAAAAGTGGGGAATATGGCCCGGTCCATATATCATTGATTTACGTGTTAATCGAGGTGGGCCATATTCACCACTTTTACCCTATACCTGTTATCTGGGCATAACTTGCTCACGTAAATCATTATAAACATAAATTTATAAGTGTAAAAGGCGAGATCTCCGCCCCCGGTGTGAAACGCTGCCCAGCGTCGACCCGAAAAGAGAGATGGACTGTGTTACTGACTCCCTTACACTCTATGAGTTAGGTAGGACGTTACAATACTACAACGGAGCGGGAATAGTCTATACCGTGAAAGAGAGCTCGCAATATTTTACTACACTGAGAGAAGGATCTAGTAAAAACTACCAATAATCTAAGAAAAATTACCGTAGCACATAGTAATAGGGAATCAGGGCCACCTATGGTGGAAAGTCTCAGATTTTCCAATAATTTTTACCATAATATCTACGAAAGATTCTTATAAATCCTGTACTTCCTACCAAAGGTGGCGCCCTGGTTCCCTTCCACTATGTGCTATGGTAAGATCTCTCAAGCGATATAGTCGTATTTACTAGATCCTTATCACAGTGTACCAATCTGGCGCTACAACAAGTAGAGCGTGCTTCAGAGGCCTCGAGTTACATTCTTCGATGATAGGAGTCCAGTATGCTCTTAAATTCAGGCTAGTTTATTATTGCGATACTATTCCCTAAGATTACGAAGGTAGCATTTTTCGGTACGTTGTTGCAATCAAGATGCGACGACGATGAGCCTGGAGACCTGAACGAATCTTTTTCTCGATCATACAAAAGTTATTGGCATTGCCATCTGATTACTGATAATAGCTCCAAGATCTATCCGATTCGAAAAGCGTGCTGCCTTTCCTACTGGAACATTCACTCGTTTCCTCAACATTCAATTTCCTACCCACCGGTGAAGCTGACGATGCAATATCCGCGAGTTGCGAAGAAAGTCGGGAAAGTTCGGAAAGAGGCATTGGAAAAAAAGAGCAAGCTGATCCGCTTTCTGGTTTCTCCTTGCTTTTTACTTATAAAAAAAACATAAGAACGCAGCGAACAAATCTTCCAATCAGTAAATGCGGCCCTTTGGGTCGTACATCATGCCGTAACCTTGCACCTTGAATTCAGCTGCGTGCATGCATGAACGAGCGGGTGGCCGGGCGGGCCCGTGATAAAGCTGAATCGGTGTTGCGCCTAAGCACGCATTAAAGTTATATTACCCGACCCTCGGGGCACAGGGGCCTTTCATGTGCCTGTTCGAACAGCGCGTTGCCAGCCGGAGCTCCACCAGCAGCAGCATCCTCGGCAACGATTCTGCCTTCCATGCACGCTTGTCAAAGTATGCCGGCTATGTTGGAGGCCATCTCGCGTTCGCGCGCCTCTACGCACGTCTGCCCGGCGCATAGCGGATCTTCCCCGCCCTCTCTGCATATGCCGGATTCTCACCGGAGAATTCCGCGATGTGCGTGCTTAGTTCGCCTTCGCATTTACCTTCGCTCGTTTGTGATGCGTACGCGCCCACGGCAACGTTGAATGATCAAGAGCGAAAATGAGGGAGAGAAAAAAAAATAAAGAAAAAAAAAATTAAAAACGCAAAAACGCTCGATACTCCGTTATACATGAAAATTCCACGACGGCAATCGAAGGATATACGAGCCTAACATTCGCATCCCCTTTTATCTCTGAGCCCTTTGCAAGTGCAATAACGATCCTTTTGAAGATTTCCTTGATAGCGCCGGGATTATATACCTCTCCTGATTTCTAAAGCTCTTCATTCATCCATTTCAATGAAATTTTCCTTCTGAATGAGTTTCTTGATCTGTTCGGTTGGTAATTCTGTAGGCCATTGAGCTTGATCCTGCCAATAGTATAACTATTGGTTATAGTAATCCAAATAATTATACAGATAGGATAAAACCGGTGAATATGATCTGGTTCATGTATCAATGATTGACGTACCTATTAGGGTGGCTCGCATTCACCACTTCTACCCTATACACGATTACGAAATTTTTTTTGTTACTGAAGTATCTTTTTTATAGATGTAATTAAAGGATTTGTTTGCGTTAAAACTTTTGCTAGGGTTCTTAGAGATAAAATATGGCTGACAAGTATGGACAATTTTGAGAACTTGAGACTGACGCCTGCCATAATAGGAGAAAAAGGATTCAAACTCCCCCCCCCCCTCCCCCCAAGAAAGTATCGTAAATCTTCCGGTCAAATTGGTTTCGTTTTTGAGTTACAACCAGAATCGTTCAGTACGAGGACTTTGCATATCGGACGGAGCATTTTGTACTTGGCATACGTTCTTTCTCTAGTGGGCCGTTGCAAATTGTTCGCGAAACTTCAGCTGCGTTATTGTCGACGCCCGGAGACGGAGGCCATGAAAAGTTCTTCAGTGTGCGAGCAGCGAGTGCCCTCGAGTCAGCATATCGGCTGTTCAGATCATTACCGCACGGCGAGGGGCGGAAGGCTGACTACTGAAGCTTACTTGCGTCGTTCAGCGTTTATGCGAGAATTGAACTGACGCGAGAACGACGCGAGACGAGACGCGTACATAAGGGGTTCGAGAGTTTTTGCGAGAAGGATGGGCAGCGTCGATGCCCGCCGAATATCAGCCCGAGGTGACGCTAGAGAGAAGCGTTTTGCCAATACGTCGGAGAGCTCCGCGCAGAAACGGCAGCGCCATCAAGCTCGTGGGACGAGCCTGAGAGGCCGAAGCGCCCAACGATGATTACTCCCGTTTATGCAGTACAGCTCGAGGCTTGCACGTCTTTTTGGTTTTCTTTTTTTAAGTACTCCCGTGCTCGACTCACAGTCACCACCGCCACTCGACGCTTTTGCCTTCAGGACAAACGCGCGTTTTTTGTCGCGCCCGCGCGTTCAAACCATCCACTGTAATCGCTCGGTACCGGCAGATGCGAACGAACTTCACTCAAAGCTGCCACAAGTTATATACATATAGATGTTTACGCTGCGTCAATATAACTATGTATAAGATCGTGCGAAATGTAATTAAGTCCGCCTCCGATGCTACTTTTATATGAAAAATCTCAGACACCGCGCATCTCGTTACAGCAAACGGGACATTAATGTGCCCTTAAAATTGCATCAAGAACCTTTGAGGGATTCGATGGTACGTACGCATATATCGTGTACAGTTAAGTCGGACGCTTATGAAAAGTCTTGTTAATATATGGCGGTGAAGTTGAGCGCGTAATTAAGAAAAATTGCGGACCGAATATCTCTGACACCTGGAAAAGGAAGACAATTATAGATTGGACACGATAATTAAGCTTTCTGTATTTCAGAAATATTTTCGGCGCTATCGTATCTTTTTTGCTTAACGATTTTACCGCAGAACATTAAATCTTGTATCGAATTTGGGAGAAACTAAACTTCGTACTGAATTTAGAAACTCTGTACGTGTCCGTATAGATTCGCTATTCCGTAGGTCGTGTATTTAGACAAGTACATCGGGCTTGGAATCGAAAGTTCGAGAACTGCATTAACCTCAGTAACTGGTCCATGGTGAATGTTAATTGGGTAATTAAAAAAAAAATTCCGACCGAATGTATCTGACACCTTGAAAAGAAAGACAATTATATATTAGACACGATAAGTAAGCTTCTTGTATTTCACAGATATTTTTTGCGCAATCGTATCTTTTTTGCTTACCGATTTTATCGCAGGACATTAAATCTTGTATCGAATGTGGGAGAAACGAAACTTCTCCCTGAAACTAGAAACCTCCACGATGGAGACCTTGTATCGAAACTCTGTACGTGTCCGTATATATTCGCTATTCCGTGGCTCGTGTACTTAGACAAGTACATCGGGCTTGGAATCGAAAGTTCGAGAACTGCATTAGCCTCAGTAACAGGTCCACGTTCAGCGAGGCAATCGATACCTATCGCTTTTGCCACACCATCGAACGATCTCTATTTCACGTCGTTGATTTCCGCTCGATTGAAACGACGAAGGCTAAGTAACGAGAGTAACTCACAGCGATCTCGTGCCAATCGTGCTGAGACTCACCGGTGAATCGGGTGCCCGCCACTTCTCGCCACTTGGTTTCCTCACCGAATATCCCTTTTCCCTTCGCCGATCTTCTCAGACTTTCCTCACTCGATCGTCTCCTCACCCTCTTCGCTTCATTGGTAAACAGGTTGCACGATTGCTCGAACGATGTTTGCTCCCAAACTCTAATATACCAGTGTAAGTTTGGCTAGTCCGTACACGTTGAAGATCTCAACCACTTTCCCGAGGAGAGCCGATATAGACGTTGAATGCTACTTCATATCCTTCTTCGTATACAGAACGCCAACCAAAGCCGATACCACTCGAAGTCCGGGGCGAAACCCAAACGCCCCGGGAAATTCGGACCTCCGAACCTTTTTCTCTCGATCCCACTGGACTACACGGGCGGTACATCCAATGCAAATAAAAGTCGTTTATTCCACTGAGCAAAAGAAATGGTTTGATCTAAGAAACGTGGTTCATTGTCTGCTTCGTTTATTTCTCGAAAAAAAAAAAAATCATTGGTAAGAAATATGTTCCCAGTCCGATTTCTTGTGCCACTGGTACAGATGTTGGATCTATCAAATTACCGTCTAGTTCGATGCACCAATGACTGTTACAGATCATGAGAAAAAGAGGCGTGTTATTTATCGTTATATGAATCAGTTTCTGGTTTGATTCACGAGTTGCCATTAACCGGAGGAAACCCGGGGCTGCAGAAGAAGTGTAGACGAAGCACGGCGAAGGAAGAAAAAGTAGAAGAGGAAGAAAAGGAGGTAGCGTAATATATATATATATATATATATATATACACACACACGTTGACGATACTTCCAGTTGTCTCACGCACAACGTAGTTCCTCGACGTCGTCGTCGTCGTCGTTGGGTCCATGTGCGCCCTCTAGCGGTATACGCTCGCGTATACGAACGAAACGTTCGCTCGTTAGAATCCTAAGTGCACAATAGTAAGCGGTCTTAACGACGTCGTGTTGCTGTTGCTCGCAATGCCATCGTGTAACAGAGAGAAAGCTGCACTCATTATTACCGTAGTGTAAAAAAGTTCTCGGGGCACATCGCTCGACGCGTATCACTGTACCGGATGGCGTACAGTATTATAGCAGTCCTCTTGATGAAAACGCATCATCAGTAACGGCGGAAGGGTGGCGACGACGACGATATCTCAATGCTCCTTATCAAGCACCGTTTTTCATACGTTAACGCATTCTTTACAAATTCTTTCGATATAAATGATATTGAAAAACGAATTACGCATCAATAAACGTATAATATTCCGGTAAAAGGGTAATATGTGCAACAATGTTTCAATGCGAAAAACAATTATTCGACTGGAGAAGTGTGGTGAACTCTAAAATTTGTTCAGCTAAAATTTAAAAAAATTTCGGTTTGAAAATCTCGGTTTTTTTAGTAGCGGAAGTGACGTCATAGAGAAAAATTGGAGAACGAAGGATTAATAATTATTTCCGTTAGATACCCACAGTTACATATCGATGAAGATGCAAGATAAACGAAGCAATCAACCATTGGCCCAATGTAATTTAGAACAATAGCGCGGTCGCCGCTACTAATCGTCCCCCTACAGTGGTACGATCGACTGAGGGAAATTCGGTAGAATCGTAGACAAGGTTCGAGATGACGAGCATCCCGGGAATAATTGCAGTTGGATTTGTGCTTGCGCAACGTGGTCTTCGTCGTCACCGCAACATCGACGTTGAACTGCACAGGAGGATCGAGCCTAGTTGTACTCGCCCCCCCCCCCTTTCACCTCCCCCTTCGCGACGTAATCCGTATTTTATTGTCTACGAGGGTACAGTGTGTACGCTCGAAGACGTCGGAAAGTGCTCTCCAGAACTTGAGGGCGAAGCCCCTTCACTCTCACTGTCCTTCACCGTCTTGGAGTCTCGTGACTCTCTTCTCACTTTATCTGCCCTCCCCTATATTCACTCCCCGAGGCATACACCCCGCAAGACGATCAAGCAGTTCTTGATTGCTGAAGCGAGAGCTTCGAGGCAAGTGCCACTACCGGGCCACTCCCTACTTGCGCGTTGCACGCTTTAGCAAAATGAACGGCATCATTTTCGATGGGGGTCTTACAGTATAGAGATGTTTCAGCTTCCTTGCGGAAGCACGAAGACCGAAAGTCCCCCTCCCGCCCTTCACTTTGACTGTACCTTTCGATAATGTCTCTTCCTTTGTATGTCGTAATATGGGTACGCTATATTGTATGATGTACTACTGAGATGATGATGTACATCGTGTCGGCTTGAATCGCAATTCCAACCATCTGAACTCTCTTACTGGAATAGCCGAAGTAGGTTAAGTGCGCAATTTTCGAAGGGCCGTCGTATCTCCCTTAAAAGATGGGGAGGTTATTCAAGTTCACATACATCCAAATGAGACTGCTCCATCATGAGTAGCGAATGTTGAGTTCGATTAGGCTAAATCATGAGTGAAGTTGACATATGCGCTAGGAAGCCTTTAACCGCGTTATCGGGATATCGGAATATCGGATTTAACGCCGATATCTTCCTCCGAGGTCGCGATATCAGAAAATCTGCGATTCTTGCCGGGTACTCCGTAGCGATTACACAAGAGGCTCTGGCCCCGGGGCAAAAAGAGGCGGCTCGTCTTCCACCTTCTCTTTATTCTGGCAATCGTCGAAGTTGCATCCACCTCGGCAGTCACGAGGTTTCGTTCGTCTGGTCTCGTCTTCCATGCCCGCCATCCGGATTTCTGAAGTCTCCGGGAGCTCTAAGTGCGGAACTCTGTCGGTAAATTTAAACCGGAGAATCGTGAGCTCGCCGGGAGCTTGTTTGTATATATCACCTCTGTGCGAAAACGTTTAAGTCCACTGGCTGCGGTAGCGGCGGTGAGTATCAAGCAGAGTGCAGGGACGGGAGGAGGCTGCAGTGGCTAAAACTTTTCAGCACAGACTCCTCGCCCGTTGCACGCTGGCGAGAGAAAAGATCTTTGATTTCCCGAGTGACGCGCGTAAATTGGATTCAGCGCTGAGCGAATCACGATTCCCCGGTGATGCAGCTTCCCTTCCGGGGGCCCTTAACGCATACGTATACCACGGACGAAATAACCCTCCCTTTACCCCTACACCCCCCATCCGCGTCCCTGGCTTCCACAACCTCTTTCTCCTTGGATCGCACCACCACGAATAATACAACGTAAAAATAAATTCAAATTTAGTCGCGAACTCTGCACGTATATATACCACTCACCGACGCTATTCTGTCCGGTGAAGATTCTCCCCGTGGGTGCCATGCCCGGAAACCGATGGCTCAAGACGGAAACTGTAGCTCTTTCGTCGAAAAGATCCGTGTCAGCGAGAGTACACATATGCGATAGAAATGAAAATAGTGGTCTGCGGTCAATTAATTGTTGTGATTAGCGGTGCTTTTAAACTTAATCTCGCCGACTCAGAGGTGGGAGGTCGATCCTGAGCCTTGGAGGTCGAGGAAGGAAGACACGTAGGCGACAATACGAAATGTTAATTGGGTCCGTTTTTTGAAGGGAATAATTATTATGTTGTAGAGCGAGTATGTTTTAATTGCAGATTTATTAAAGCGGGTTTGAAACACAATTATGGGGGTTTGAAACACAATTTTTGCGTCACTCGTTTGCAGAACGGATACGCTCTATCATTGTATGCGTATAAACATATAAATGTATACAGCGACAGAACGTATGCGTTTTACACACGAGTGATTAAAAAATAAACCCCCGGGCCTGGCGCGAGCGGATATGGATTGCATAAATCTAATATTAACGGCCGGTGGCGTGTAACTAAACCGAAAAATCGGATGACAAAATTAATTTTGCATAATTCGACGGTGAGAAAAGGATTTAGTCAAATATAATCATTTCAGTTCCGAAAAGTTATTGAAGGAGAAACAATAAAATAACTCGATCGTAAGAACATAATACGGTGAAAATATAAAATATATTTTGTCTAGAGTAATCGATTACTTTGAGGCAACACTCAAAAATCACTACCCGGGTCGAAACGTTTTTCCACGTTCGAATCTCCGAATTTGACCCTATGAATGTCTCAAAGCGTTACAGATTTCATTTTGAGGAACATTCTGTGGCTTTTCGCGTCGGCTCCATTTTCAGAAACGAAAGACGAACGCGAAAAGTGACACAAACTACATTTTTTTAAACCACCTCATCCCTTATTTCAGAACGAAAAGTTCTTAGTATAATGGATTTTATATGGCGCGCAAAAGTTGGGGCATAAGAGATATGCGACGGACGAGCCGAGGAGGATGCGTTCGACAAAAATGAGACTGAACTATGTCGGACTCTGCTATGCTATCGGAATGCGATATATAAATGTAAATGAGTGGTGCTTTCGCGGTATGTGCAATTAAGAAGTTATGAAATTCTTCCCTGTCGGAACATCTTTCCTTGCCGGATCTCTTCTTCACTCGGACGAAGGCGAGAGAGAAGGTGCGCAAGACGCGGACGGGGTGAACTTCGCGGGTGGCAAGTACTCCGGTTGATGATTTATGACTGCCGGGAGGAGAGCTCGGGAGCGCACTACGTGATGGCTTTACGCCTTCCACATTGGGTAAAGCTCTCTCCCTATCTGCCTGTTGGGCTGTTATATATACACTATCCAAAGAAAAGCTCCGGAATTTCAAATGACAAACATATTAAATTCGTTAAACGACACGATCAACGAAATCCGTTGAAGATGTAGAATGACAATTAGAACATAAAAATTTAATTATTACATTTTTATATATATATGTAAAACAACCATTCGTAAATCTGGAACTACGTAACCCGAAGAATAATTATTTACAGAATATTAAAATTCATGTCGATTGGCTACTCCCACGGATAATCACACAAATACATCGATACTGATACAGCATGACCGTTTCGCCGTTACCGATCCTCCAGGCAATTATACGTATCCTCAATTGGAGGAGCATGTTAATGATTTAGCAATCCGAAAGCTTGGTGGAGACACGGAGAGTGGAAATAACGCGCGTAAATAATAAATAACAATGAAGCGAATTGTTGCGGATTCTGTGCCGAATGAGCTGTGATATTTCGATGCTGGGCAAAGTCAATTCTCACGAGTTAATCGATAACGCCTGATGTAACAATAGTACATTTGGATACGAGTGCGAAAAAACTTTTTCTGACGAGTTCGACTTTGCAGCACGAGACGAAGTCGAGTGTTGCAATCACACGAGTTCAGAAAACATTTTTCGCAGGAGTATCGAACAAAATTTTATTTCACAAGGTGTGAAAATGGGGGTTTTCGCACGCTAAGCGTGCGCAAAAACCGCCATTTTCCCACAGAGTGAAATAAATATAGTTTTTGCACGGAGTACATTTCTGAGTTTAACATTGTACGGATAAGGATATTCCCATAATGAAGCACGATCGGTGAAAATATATAAATGAAAATCTAATGTTGATGGAGAAACTAAGAAGAAGCGCGGGTGATTTACTCGATCTCACAAGTTCATGCCCCAGTTTGCGTCTTGGGCGACGCTATTTTCGGTGAGGCTGAAAAATACTCTCCGATGAAATCGATAATGTTAGCGGGGATGATCTCGTTATGGCGTCGATGTTTATCTCTGTGTACACACGTATACGTGCACCGGTCAGTTTATCTTCGGCTCATGGTTGACCTGGTTCGTTCGGGCGGCACACATGGGGCGCGATGCTGCGCGTTACTCTTCTCCATATACAAGCGCGCTTTACATCTCTCGCCCGGCAGAGAATCGCATACGGATTATTTCTCACTCCGCACCAGTGATTTTTGAATCTCGTGTTCGACTAACTCCGGCTCGCCATTCAAAGCTGAACTGCCGATATGGGTGGGCCGTTCACCCGTCGATTGATGGAGTCGTATTTTATACCGTCTTTGCAAGTCGCATTCTATTTTTTACTTCGCACTCCGCTGAACGACAGATCGAGATCTACGAGCTCCTCGATCATCACGACGATTCGACAAAAGTAACCCACTCAATCAGACAAAAAAGGTTTGTAACACCGAGTAAAAAATCGTATATACGCACCAATGAAATTTTGTATTCCGTTCAAAAAGTCTATTTATTTGGACATTTGAAAATAAGGAAAAGTCGAAAACTTGTAACATGGAAAAAATCAATGAAAACGCAAATACAATTGGTCATGCATGGGTTTTAACATTTATTTTCCTTGAAAATTTGTAGATTGTTAAATATAATGATAATTATTACAAAAAATTATAAAATTATTTTTTTTTAAATGCCTACTATATACGTCCAAGTTATATAATAGTAGCATACATTCGATAGTTCCACAAAAAAAAATGCCTTACATAAAACACTAATGGGAACTCCTGCCTGCGGTATTTTGGTTCCCCAAACGCGGTGCGTCAGTGTCCTGTGCAACAACCAGCGAGTAACTGAGGGTACTACCAGCCTCCACACATCCTCAGATCATGAAACTAAATTATCGTGGAATATCGTCTGGGGTACTTGTGTACCCCATACATGAGGTTTAGGGTTAAATCGACGATTTAGAGACTGGCACTGAATCCATGACCGTGAGCCCTGTTTTGCACGAAACGCCCGCTCGTTGACATTTAATTGGGGTGAAAGTGCTCGCGTCGAGATGCAATCCTGTGGACTTATGGCCGATGTTGTGCCGGTACCGGACCAGGGATACATTTCCAGCAATGTGGTGAATATGGTCCGGTCCATGTGTCATTGATTTACGTGCCAATCGCCGTGCGCCATATTCACCACTTCCACCCAATTAATTGCAGTACCAGGAGATTTGTTTAAAAGCCTCAATTATCGTTACACCTCGGCTTTGGTAAGCGATCATACAGCGGATGATGAGGCTTCACATGCGAACGTGAAGAAATTGAACAGTTCTTCGCGCTGCAGTCGTCTCACCACTCGAGTTGGATCGCTCGGCGCATCGGGCAGTCCGTTAGGGAAGGCGATTTTTCTACCGTATCTTGTACTATTACGAGTGGAGAGCGCGCACTCCGAGTGCGTGAGGGTTCGCGGCCCCCGGGACGTCTGTAATTACAGTTTGCCTCGTTGCTCGACCTAATGACGTACGATCACTCGCGTATAATATACCCGCGATCGCGCGCGCATTATAAATAACTATAACCCCGTACGTGCGCGAATCTTCCGTACTCGAATTAATACGCAGCCCATTTTGCATCCCACAAGCTTTGCAGAATAGATTTACCCGATTATTAGAGGCATGAATACGGTACAGCGCTCGATGTAATTACGACGCGTAGAGATTTTCTTCCGACCGAATTCACACGCGTCTCAAGTTAAAAAAAAAAAAAAATTAAATAAAAATTAAGCCGTACATAAACTCGGCCTGAATATGCGCACACGGCGAAGTTAGCGCTGTATTTCTCGTTTATACTACGGCTAACGCGTAGGAAGCTTATTCCGCTAAAGCTCTCGAGATATGCTTGGAGCACTCGGCGTGTGCTCGGCACTGCCGAGAGAGATCATCCATTTTTTTCTCGAAAATAAGAGCACGATAAGAGTTTTTCCTTACACCACGGAGAGAATTCCTTCTGTGCAAGCTTGGATTCATTCAATTTTCACGATGTGCAATTTGATATTTACAGGTCGGAAGGTGAAGTAATAAAAAAAGTAAATGAAAAAATTGCGATGCTAAATAAACCAGGCGAAGCCATGGCTATCGTGAAATGCGACGAAATTTATTATACGGAATTAATGAGTTTGAAATGGGAGATGGTGGCATAATTCGAGATCCGGTGAACAAAACAGCTGTGTTGTTGCGTAACTCATGCCTATTCGTATAAAAAAACTGGATATGCTAAGGGATATCGTGCAAATATAAAATTTACTCTGGGAAACACGGTACACATGGAAAAAGTTTTGCCCTCCAATTAGAAAAAATGTTGTATTTTTTGCGGATAAACTGGTCGGCGGTGGCCGCGAGCGTAGACCTGCTACCATTTTGCGGCCACGTTGCGGCTTTTGGCGCGCATCGAGCGCGGTCAAAGTGTTAAAACGCGGAGGGATGCATCCACCGTGTTTGCATCCCACACCGTTTCGTACGACCTGGTTGCATACATTTTTTGCCCAACCGCAATTAAAGAGACGTAGAAAATAAGAATGATTCGCTTTTTCTGAAGTGTCAGGCATGCAAGAGCCACAATTGAGTTCAAAATGAGACGTGTACATCGTTAAATTTTAAAAAGTTGAAAATTGTATTTTTCATAACGCTTTCTCATAATGCTTTCGCAAAGCTTCCTCTACAAGGGAGCCAAAAATACAAAAGAATATTTTTAAAAAAATAGAAAATGCTTTCTCATAGAAGCTCGCAAATAAAGGATCATTATGAGAAAGCGATATGAAAATTTCAATTTTCAAAAAATGTTCACTATAACAAAGCTATGGGGAAGCAAAAATGTTGTACTAAAGCAAATCCGGTCACAGTTTTTTTTCGCAGTGGTAAATATAATGCGGTATAGTGTATGCAGTAATTACCACTCGTTTCTGCAAGTTTCACAATACAACAGTTTCTTTTTTTTATTAAATCCGCATTGTGATTTTTTTTGTCAATTAAAGTTACTAATTGACGGCATTTACGCAGATGCCGACATGAACTTTCCACCGAAAATTGTTACGGTGGAAAGTTCATGTAAATAACAATCACCTCCTACTTTCAACACATTATAGAAAAATCATAATAAAGAGAATAACATATTATGTTCCGTGGTTATCCCAGCATGGAAACGGAATGTCTGATGACGGATGAAAAAGTGTATAACCAAGTTTGCTTTTCGGCGAAATTCGACCAACTACCGCGCGGAAAATATTCTTTCCTGAACGTAGGTAATATAAATTTATGCGTCCGAAATCGCTTTAATGATACTCACTCCAGAAGACTGAAGATGAGCTCAAACGTCATTTGGCACGATATTAAATTCACCAGGAGAATGATGTCAATGTATTAAATATTCAGGCATCATAAGCTCGCTCCACCTTCAATCTCACGCCAAAGCTTCCGCGGTTGATGTATGTTTTTCCCGCCCCTCACCCTTCCCTCCACTCAACTTTATTGCTATATTTATGAAAATTCTCTCATCGGCCTAGCAAATATTGGTTGCACACATTCAATTTGAAGGTCCATTTATTCAATAGGGACATCACGCGCGAATGGAGAGCGGTGGCGCAGACGCGCAAACTCCCACTAAAAATGGGATTTTTTAACCGAAAGTGACGTATTTCCGATATGACGTCACTTCCGATGAAAAAATGAGATTTTCGAACGCGGACGTGACGTATTTCCGGTATGACATCACTTCCGGTAAAAAAATATGATTTTTTAACTGGAAATTATGTATGTCCGATATGACGTCAGTTCCGGTGGACAAATGAGATTTGGGAACCGAACATGTCCAGTATTACGTCGATCATGAGATTTTAAAACCGGAAGTGACGTTTCTTCAATCCCGACCCATAACAGTGTACAAAACCCTTAACCCCCCGGGAACTCAAGCTGGAAACAAATTTGCTCGGTGTTTTTCGCTCATCATAGAATTCAAGCGGTCTCGCTGCATTAGCCGGTGAAAGCCCTCATTGTCGCGGAGAAACGATGTATCCTCCGTGTGGTTAATGACGTAGCGGTAAAACAACGAAGAAACGAGGGTCATCGTACGCCGGAACAGTTCTAACCGCAGTTTAACGCGGCGAGATGAACCTCGGATTTTTTTTGCGCGCGGCGCCCGCACTCGGAAGATATCCCGTAAGGATCGAGTATGCACGCCGGTGCTGCGGAATAGGTATGTGAGCAGCATCATATGCAATTCTGCATCAGCAACGGCAGCGGTAACACACGCTTTTGCCTCTCGCCTTGCGGCTCCGCGGCATCGTGCAACTCCCGGTTACGGTATAACGTCTCGTATACTATTGTACGCGCGTATATATCTACGCGTTTTACGTATATACATAAACACGCGTGTATATGTGCATAACCGGGCACGCAACTCCTACGCCTTCGATATTTAATATCCATATCCAGCGATCTTGGAGCGCGGCGGCTTTAATGGCATAATCCTCGGGCGAAATATAAGAGCGGTAGTAAAGTCGGATCACGTATACCGCTGGTTATCCACCAGGTAGTATATATGCATGCACGTGTATGGGTGAACATATATATAACGAATTATAGTGCACAGTGGAGAGTGCACCGAGCGCCCCGTGCGCCTGCCGTCCCGGGCTATAGCCACTGCCAGAACGATACTTTATTTCCGTATAGTATAGTTATAGCCGGCGAAATTTCCAGGCGCGCGCTTATGCAGCCGTGTGTTCGAATCTCTCGAGCAATTCGCAACGGTTCATCCTGCGAGCGCGTAAAAAAATGCGTTCACACATGCAAGCTTTTCTGACCGTACTGATATTTTTGCAAGAGTGTCGAACTCGGAGCATTCGATTCGGTAGATTTGTCCACCGACGGAAACACCGCTAGAAATTGGCTGGACGGTTTATTGATTTGATGGTCTTTTTTTATTCCCCAAATCCCTTGAACACCCGGAAAATTTTTTTGTTTGACGTACGCCCCGCAAGTAAATATTTATATTTAACAAAAATAAATATTTGTTTCATTAAAAATAAATTATTATTTGCTGGCCAACCACCGAAAAAAAAAAAAAAAAAATTCGGCGAAATTTTGCGATTAGCGTAAGCCGTTTTTTTATGTGCGCTTGTGTTCATCATCGGATTAATCTCTTTTTCTCTCTGATGAGCTGTTGTTTTGAGGTATTTTATTTTCGTGTACAAAGTAACGGTCGACGACAAATTAGCTACAGGCTTTTCGGTCGCAGCGCGGGGAGAGAGAGAAAGACAGTCGGACGGGCGCTCTGGCGTTGTCGCTATTATCCCTATAAAAATATGAAAACAACGAGAAAGTGAGGAGAGACAGAGTGTGCTAATTCGCAAAGGATCGCAGGCGCCGAGGGGCACAGCGCGGCATAAAGCTCCCTCTCGTCGGGCTCCATCCGCATTGTACCGTGTACCGTACAGACAAACCAGATTCACTATGTCCCTCGTGAACTCCTGCCAGACAATTTCATTCGTCTCGTGATTTCGCGAGCTCACGGCTAATTTGCAAACGCAAATAGTACATGCGCTACCGCTGTGCTTTACGGTCACCCTCCCCGGCTCCTCCCTCGTACCGCTGTTTCGTTTCACACAAAACTTCCTTACAGTCGCTTCATCAAGCTCATAATGGAAGGTATAAATTCACTGCGACCAACTATATTTCCTACGGTTATAGGGGAGACGGAGAGCGGATGATTCGCATATTGTAATTAGAAAAAAATACGTGTTTCTGTTGTCTGCCAAACACAAATTAGATAGATAGATAGGGTAACTCAGGGTGACATAGCCACGCGGCTGTATTCACACGAGTGAATACAAATAACTATTGTGTTAGGAAAAAAGTGTTAGAAAAATAACTATTAACGTAACAAACGAATGACACTGCCGTTCGTACAGTTTTTAGTATAGGTGGATACAATACACAAACTTTTGGATGGTGGCGGTTAGTGGAACAAAACAGCGTTGAAAGTCTGGACGTATCGTTGGAACAAAATGGGTCATCCAAAAATTATTGGGAAATTGAGTTTTACCCCACAGTCCCATTTTGCCCCACTGTCCAGTTTTGATCCACGTTTGCGCCACGTTACAGATTCATAGAGAGGGAGAAGAATATAGAGGAATACTGAGAATATTTAGCGCATCTGCATTCACAGATTTTTTTTTTCGATTCGAAGGGATTTAGTGTGATCGGTTAATTCTTTATCTCTGTGACGGGGCGGGGACGGTTGGGCGAGGGTGTAATCAAGGATAGCCCGCATTACCCCACTCGCCTATCTCACAGTTTATCATTGAAAGATACACGTATACGTACGTGCGATATACAACACGCAGCTCCGCGATAAAAATGTATTATATATTGCAGTTTGTCCCTCCGTACGTGCCCGTATATCGCCTCGCCCTCTTGATAAACGACAGCGCGAGAATTCGTGGCACTATCCGAGCAACTATGGAAACGATTATCGGCGCGATCCAATTCCGATAATTGGTTTTCGCGATAGGCCCGTCGGAGCTCCCGATAAATTTTTACGATGACGCACCCCCATCGACAGCCGCGTAGTTTCTCCGTCGGGTCCTTTCTCTTCGAGCCCCAACTTTGTTTTATATTTGCTAACAGTAACAGTGGCGAGGGTATGGGTAAACTGACTCTTATTTCGATAGTTCCGTCACGAAGTTACTAAGCTTCTCTCGGATGTGAGGTAGGGCTCCGAAGTTTCTTCCCATAGGAGGGACATAACCGTAGAGCTATTGACAACAATCCTGTAAGTATAACTGTAAGTACGATCGTTGAAAGGTTGATGAAACGTCGGATGAGAGAAGGATCCGATATAGGAGAGACTGCGAGGACGACAGGCGAAGTACCTTCGTGAGGGAGTCCCGTTTTTCTGCTGAGCGCCGCTTGGACTATAAAAAGCCTGATAGAAATATATATAAGTTGATACAGAAGTAGATAATAGAAATTGGTGGAAGGCTCGATAGCGCAATAAACTATAGTACACAATATATCCATGGACATACACGTTGATGGTCCATTGTGTGTAACGTTCTGTGGCTGCGGGTGGTCGGAATGGAATCAACCGAGGAAAGAGGTACAGAAATAGATATTGCTCGAATCATTCGCCGTCCCGTAGGAAATTGTCCCATGAAGAGATCGGCCCGGGGAAGCTGGAAGGGCTCTCTCTTTCTCCTAGGGAGAATAAGCCTCCTCCGGTTCAGCCTCTTGTCGTCCAACGCGCTCCTCCACCCTTCCTTCGCGTTTCAAACGACCCCGTCTCACTCTTTCTCTCGACGTCACAGCCTCTCGGAGCGCTACGTCGAATCGAGTCTTCGCTTAGCTCGTGTCACGCTCACCCCAGTGGGCACTGACATCCAGAAGCGGGAATGAGATCGAGCAGTAGTTCCCGACACTCTTTGTTGTCGCGAATACATAAGCGACAGCGAAAACTCTTCTCCGCCATGATCCACCCTCTTGACGCTCGACCAAGTTCGCCATAAATGGAAGAACGGCTTATCTTTTCGGCTTTCTGACTCGCGTGGAAATTCGTATGATTCACTGTTAGCAGCACACTAAAACATGGAGGGTACTAAATCTGATGAGACAAATTCCCTGGCATTTCTTTGATCACCCTCATTTCCTTGACACGTTCTGAATTCATTGATATTTCCAGGCTTTCTAGGCTGTACAGGTTTCCTTTGAGTGGCCACTTCGTTGAACTAGTAGGACAGTATACTTTTTTTCATCCGTGACAATAATCCTGCCAACAGCGACAACAGGTTTCGTTTTTGTCGTAGAAAAGACATAAATCTGCTCTGCAGACATTGAATCTCACCGATGTTGACTTTGCAGCTGCGATACGCAGAGTTTCGCTGGAAATTCGAGTTATTCCCATAGTTTGTTGCCAACCCTATTAATTACCTACGAGCTTGCATTCGTGAAGCAATATCCATGCTTTTGCACGTTCCCGATTGTTACACATCGTCGGAAATCCTCTTCTTGATTTCCAGACTGCAAGAGCTATGGAGGAAGCATAGGAACGCCACTTGGAACCCGCGTTTCACCAACCCCTTCGCATCCCGCCGTCCTCATCCACCCCTCGTCGGTGCACATACCGCGGCTGACACATGAGCGGAGAGTAACACCGGAACACGTGAGTCTCTCGTCGTCCCTTTATTCGACGTCTAAACCTGAACAATGAACGCTACCGTTTCGTCCTGATATTAATACATTTAAATTAGCCATTGTCGTCATAGAACGCGGGTGGGCACACGACGGGCTTCAACTTCCGAGGCAATGGCATTGCAAATGACGTGGCTCATTGTCAACGTTGAGATAATTGGGGGGCTCCGAGGCACACTCGGCACGAACACGCTCGACGACGAGCTACGACGGCGACCGGAATCCCGCGCGAAATGGATATTCTTCACTCTGTCAGCGACGAAAAGCGGACGAATTAAACGTTACCGCCGGTAGGGGATCTCATCTCAGCGAAATGAGAATTGAACGTCGCCTCGGCCAACCCTACCCTGTTTTCGTGATAGTTATTGTACCCCGTCTCCGTCGTTTGCCCAACTATTATGACCGAGTAACTGATCTTCTCGTCAGTCTTTTCAGGAGAGCTCTATTGTCATGCCCATAACTTTTATCTTTTTATGCCGCGTCGTCGAAAAAGCAGCCTTTTCAATAGCAATTATTCAATTTAAGGTCCTTCACTGAAAAACGACCTTCAACGCAATGTCTTTTTCAACGCATCAAATACGATGTAACTAGAGGCGCAGGCGATTCAATATGAATGGACGAACAATGAGGATGCACTTACTGCACAATGTGACCTGATGCATCGATCGGCAGGTGATAAAACGAACGTATAGACTGCCACGGTAAAAACTAGGCAATTTGTTATTTCAATCGTGAGTCAATTGCCAATCGGAAGTTTGTTCTACAGTTCAAACTTCTCTGCATTCCAGGCTTCTCTCGTTGATGTCTTTCATCCATGTGATTGTGGAGAATCGAGATTGATCTCGCGTCGTACTCGCTAATGCTCCAATTAACGTGACAAACGCTTTCTCCGTTCCACATCGAGCGACCCTATGAACGTCGCAGGGGAGGTGCAACGGAATGAGGATAGTGTTACTCACCGTCGAGCCCATCGACGAGAGAAACTACGGAGCTCGGCACCATCATCATCACCTACACACCGATGCCCATTCCAATTTCAGCAATCTCGAGACCCCGCGCGAGTCGGTCAAATGGACATGGTTCATGAGAACCATAAATGGGTCTCAATTGATTCGGCATCACACTCTAAAAAGAAGCATTTTGTCAAGTGTGTTGAAATAACTCACAACATAAATATTACGTGTGTTGCGCCAACCAAATGCATTCATAAAATACGTGTTGGCCAACTTGCGTGTTGAAACAACACGCTTGCCTGCATCTTTCCTGTATTCTCTGTACAACACACTTTTTAGTGTTTTGCTAGGGAACACGCTTGCAGGAATACACATTATGTGGGTTGTTTTAACACGTTTAAGAGCATGTGATACATATGTATTGATGTTCCGATGGTAACAAATCGCTTTCTCTATTTTCTCCGTGATGGTTGATGCTTCGACCAAAATCAAATTAGGTTTTTGTAGGCAATAGATATAAGTATGAAAACCTAATTTGCGTTTGCTCGTCGTATCAATCATTTTGGAGAAAACAGGCGATTTGTTACCGACTGAGTCTGTACCACATGCCCTTCAGGGTCAACCACTCACTCGGTGTATAAGTACACGCTAGGTAAACTGCACACTTAATAAAAGAAAACACTAGGAAAAGAACACGCTTGCATATGCGTTCGAATCAATCGCAAAGTGCGGTGCAATGAATATGAATGTGGAGAAATGTTTGCGACTCGGAAGGCTTTCAATTTCGAGGCTGTAATGGGCGATTTAGGTACGCATTCTTGAAGAATAAAGACTATTTCATTTCATCCCCGTTCTTTTAATATTTTTTTGTAATGTATACATGCCTTAACATGTGTTGGACGGAAGGGGGGAGGGCGGTGAACACACCTAGAACTGTGAAAAAAGTAACTACATGTGTGAATGCGTTTAAAGCGTGTTGAAACGATGCATGTAAATCGTGTAAAACACACGCGTGTATTACACACTCCGACATATGATGAGAATCAACACACCATGAAGCATGTAAAAAGTGATTTCACGATTTAGACGCCGAGAGCGTGTTGAAACAACACGCTTGTTTTTACAGTGCAGGCAAATGTCAACAGTAATACCGGCGTATTACTCCTGTCCGAGCTACGCGTAAAACACTGCGAGTTCCAAAAGCCATTATATTTTCAATTATCTCATTACAAGCGGATTCTGCACTCCGTTCGATGTTGTCAGCTTTGTGTCGGAAAATCTACTAGAGCCTATTGTTATTCTGTTTATTGCATCGGAGTGGCAACTCAATAATCACGTTGCTCACATCGTGCCACATCGATTTCACTGCAAACATCTTGAAAAATCCTCTGAGCTTAAGGTAGCTATATGGCTTCGACCTCATTTCGCATCAATTCGAGAAAAATAAGAGAAAATTGCAAGTACTTATGGATGGTATAAAAATTTGAAAAAAATCATGCATGCTGAAAAGATTAATTTTGCATAATATTAATTCCAAAATGTTATTAACAAATTAACCACAAAATTAATTGTTGAACAAATTACCCGGAAAACCAACTTTTTTTATGAAAATGATTCATTCAGTTTTCTGAATACGTATGAATTTTTTCAGATTTTTCAATTAATTTTTGATTTTTGTGTTTTTTCACACATTTTTTTCCATATAAAAAAATCAAAGCTAATTAAAAAATCTGAAAAAATTCATACGTATTCAGAAAAATGAACAAATCATGTTCATTACAAAAAAAAGTTTTGTTGCCGGGTAATTTGTTAAACAATTAATGTTTGATTAATTTGTTAATAACATTTTGTAATTATTATTATGCAAAATTAATCTTTTCAGTACCTTTAGTATGCATTAATTTTTTTAGATATCTTGCTATCTCAAATATATCAGTTCCTATTACCTAACTTCGAAATGGTTTTCACGTCGATGCAAGCACTGCCCAATGAAGTCCTCTGTGTGACCGCCAATTTATATTAATTCCCAATCGATATGTTACGCAAGTGAAAGTTGACCGTTCCGGACCAAGTAATCCACCACGAGTTGGGTAACGGGGTAATATACTCAAAGTGCCGGAAATATGAGAGAACGCGAGCTCGCCACCGTTCATTCGCTCGTGAGTTTCGGGAGGGAAGGGCTTCTTCGTCGTTTACATAAATAGCTGGTTCATGTTGTCGGATTCTACGACGGACTGGCGCGGTTTTCACGGAAGCGCTATACAGAAACCCCTTCAGTCGGGTGGTAAGGATGACGGGATAGCTGCTCCGGGACTCTCCGAAGCAGAGTTAGGGTGGACTAGAGATGAAGAGCGTCGAGAACTTCTACCTCTCTCTGCCTGTAGCTTCTATCGCTCGACGCAGAGAGTACTACTACATGTACCGGATAGTCACCTACATGTCCCAATATTTGGGGGCCGCAGTTTCTCCACAAATTTGCCTACCAAATGCTCTCCGACCGTTCGAATATCCGCATAACTCGTATTCTACGCTGTCTCATGCTGTCCGACCCATCGAGAGGGACCGCAAAATGGACAAAAAGTTGTCTTATTTATACAATACCATTATCTGTGCGATGGACGATTCGGATTCGATGGAATCACCGATGGCCCTCGAAAGGGTCGAATTGCGAAGGGTCTCTCGAGTGGTACCCGCCGCATAATATCAGGGATTGAGGAAAATTCTCGAAGGTCCGGTATCAAACGGTTGAGGCTCTTGGGCAGCATATATTCGAAATACTTGACAAGTGGCCACGATGAACGGCATTATTCGTTCGGTACTCCAAAGACGACGTTCCATTCGGCACAGATCTGTGGCAGTTTTATTGCACTTATTGAGAATCAAATCTTCACGAAGGTGTTGTAACGTCTCACGCAGATATAATTTCCTAAAAAAAAGAAATAATATCATTCCTTATATTATTATATCTCAAGCCGTATTGATCCAACGACAACGATGGGTCATACCGGTGTAACTAGGCAAGCTGACGGACCATAGACACGGCAGCTGACTCAGACTTCGCCGAAACTCTATAATAAGCGACGAATAGTTATGGGGAATGCGAAGGCAGGTGGTTCATGACAACCTCGCACCTAGAGGTTCTTTCGCCGCAGCGTTCCAGGAATCACAACTTGTGTACTTACACTCTCACGAATTGGGGCTGACCGTAAGAGTGTTCCCAGCAGCGACGAGCAATGACATCGGCTCACGGGAATCTTGGCTAATGAAGGCACGAAAAACTTCTCAGAGCTTCAAATGTTTCCAATCTCCATCGAGATTTCCATTCAGGACTTCTTGATAACCAAGGTATAAGATCTCTCTTCGTTATGATCGCGAGTAACCACTGGGGTCCTCGTTTCTAAGACAATGAGAAAACTAATGATCAATTCGAATAAATTTTCTCTTCCGGTGTGACTCTATCATTCGATGCATCTCCTTCCACATTAGCGAATGCTGTAACATCAACAACGCGAATGTACTCTATAATCTCTTATCCAAAAGTGACTTACACAAGCCGCCCGAGAACAAGGGCTTTCACTCGACATAGTTATATTGCCCGTTGCAAATCCAAGGTGCACGCCACGAGTGCGGATACCACTCTGCAATTAAATTTACAAGGAGGCGCGGCTCGTGCCCCGTCCCGTAATATTCTTCACGTGGCTGGTCCACCTCGCCTTTCCAAAAGTAATAATTGCAAATTACACTCTCTCGCGCGCTGTACGTCGGTCTTGGGTTCGCGAGAGACGTACCGTGTGGTCGCCGGACCTTCGCCGACTACGCAGCAACGCAGCATCACCACCTTCTCGCTTCTCGGGGCGCAACGAGACGCAGCACTGGGATCTGAGAATCTTCCTCTCTCAGGATTCATGTATAAATTAAACGGACACGGGGACACGATGGCCGGGGGCGACCGACCGACCAAGTAATCCGTATGTATGCAGTTGGCGTACAAGCGGCGCACTGCATATATGCACACTGCAGCTTGTATACCTTGCGTCCACCGTGGATATTTTATAATAACGGATGACGATGATCGCACAGTCTCGCGCGCAACGCGGAAGAATCGTCGAACAGGCGGACACGCGCTCGCGGTCGTCGAACGGGGCCCATATATGCACAGGGGGAGAAAGGTCACCGGCACTGTGCGGTACCGCGACCCCGAAGCTGTCGTGGCTCTCGCACGTTTGCTCATTCCCGAGTCGCGGGCATCAACAAACGTAAGACCTCTCTCAGTGCTCGATAATCTGCCGAAGGATTTTCCCGGTATGGCAAGGTGTGAAGCATGAATCTTTGCCGACAAAAGAGTTTTCAGTTTGCTCGAGGATGCTATGCGAGACCTGCACGAAGATGATGTTCTAGCCTTGAACTCGCAAGCATCCGAGAGACGAATTAACATTTGAAATGAGCGAAGTGTTCGATTAATGGGTAGAAAAGTGAAATCCAGTGAATAGTTTTGTTTTTGTAGTTGTGTTTAGGCATTAACATTTCACCATTCCAAATTGTAATTAATAATGTTGCCGAACAGTTTCGCGCCCGGTATTGGACTGGCCCGCGACCAGCCCAATACCAGCCAATTCAACGATCGTCTTACCTTCATCATCATTTCTTCAATATCATCCAGAATAAGGCACGAACTCTCTACTCTTTCTGCAAGGAAAAGAGGGTTTTGAAAAATCTGGATTTCGCGGTTTCAATAAAGGTCACTTTTATTGAAATCCTAGAACTTTATAGCTTTCGTTTTTTGTCGAAGCAAGAACCCGATGTGACGCGCGGTAAGGTTTCATCTCACTGGCAGCTCCCGAGACGCAAAATGTCGTCACACTTTAAGTGTCCATTGAAAACTCAACGAGGCGATAAAACGTTCGGTTTAACACTCTTACCGTATTATATCGATTAACGCACCGGTGGTCCCTCCGTCCGCCGACTGTCAGACACAGCGAAGAGTATCCTCGCGAACGCACGAAATTAATTTACGCTAAACCGTTAGTGGTTCAGATGGAAGCTCGCGTGAATAACTGCGTTAATAACTAGAGAGTTAGAGGAGAACGTTGATGTAAATGGATGAATAATATAAACTGTAGGGTACCGCTGACTGACGAGAGCGAAAGGAGAGCCAGATATTCCGCTTTTGCCGGTCTGCAGATACCCGACGCCTTTCAGCGATGCACATTTCGCGAACTCTCAGAGCTCTATTCACACTCGGGCTACTGATTCTAATAGTTGGGACGTATCTGTGTCTGCACAGCTCGATGAGTGTATATAGTCGGATGGCCAACGGAAGGTACCAAGTATCAAGAACGTGACCAGTTTCACGGTGTTCACCGAGGCGAGAGAGACGGCTGGTAGATCGGTCGTAGAAACGACCATCATTGACAGAAGTTTGTACCCCACGAACGGTTTACATCTCGGACGAGTGATATCCCCGACAAACTGATGGTGAACGTGAATGAGGGAGAGATGCGGGGAGGAGCCCGAGAGTGCCTTCGGGCGACGCTATAACTGCGTCCGACGTTTTGTCGGTTGCAAAGTGACCAACTCAGTGATACCTGGTCTCACCATTCACCAACAATTTACAGCTATACTGTCCACAGCGTAGAACGAACTATTTCGAGTAATAGCAGAAGTCTTTGCGGAATTCGACGAAAACGTATCTGCATTAGGATACAGATTGGATTTTTTTTCATTCCCAAATTTTTTTCTACTAGATCTCATTTCATGGGTCTTCGTTCTTCGCGTATAAATTCCAACGCAATTTTTTTTACACATAATTCTCTAATTAATCCGCGCCTTGGAGCACGACGAACCGCGAGCGTTTAATTAATAATTTTGCGCATCGAGCGATTCCGCAACAGGAATTTTTTATCAGCCTCGACAAATTACGACACACCCTGCCAATTTCAATGAATTTTAACTTGTTTTCAAATTTTTGTTCGATACTCGGTGTGTGGACATCCTGACCAGCAACCGCGTACGCACGACGTGAATTCACATCGTGTACGCCGTGAAAATCTATGAGGATATAGCCCGTGAGGAATATAAATTTCGTACGAGTTTTATCGGGCGACCCGCGACCGATATCCGGACATACGTCGGGCGTCAGAGGACCGAGAGCGGAAACGGGTGTAGGCGGTAGCTGCAGTACCCATACCCGATATACGTCATACCAGTACGAAAACCGCGTACTCTACACACTCGAGGCGTCGTAAATTTCTCGATGATAGAGGGTCCACCAGGAGAGTTCGAGCGTGATAGGTGGGTGGCCTAGGTGCATGGCATCCGCACTCTCTTTCTGTTGAACCGCCGCCACGTAGTTCCCCATTCATATACACGACAACGACCAACTTCGGCGACAACGACGACGACACACTATCGCGTAACTGGCGCGTGGGTTTGGCGCACCAAGTTCGAAAAGGGTTCGGAGAGGTTTGGTTCCCCTCATGGTGTACTAAATTTATCAAAGTGCTCCTATGTGGGTCGCTGATCTATAGACACTTGCCCCGATGTCTTTGATGTATTCGTACGGTCGATCAAAAACAGCGATTCTTGAGCTTTTTGAATCCTCGGATAAAGCTGACTTTCAATCGCTCAGGAGAGCCAATCGTCGTTTCGTCGAGAAAACAGTGAACAAGTTACAAAATTTTACTATTCAAATTGGGAAAATCTTGTACCCAATCGGGAGGTGAAAAACTGACACCCAATATGATTCTTCAAAAAAATAAGTGGCTGCACTCCGTCCATGGTGAATCCACGAGGACAACTTAACTTAAAAGTTTTAAGTTGTGCAAATCGAAACTAGCAAAATTGTTGTACTTTCCAGTACATGACAAAAATAATTAATAATACCAATGTTGTATAAGAAAACCAGCTGCTACAGTTGCGTGTTTAAATTCATCCCCTTCTTCGCAGGAAGCTCGTATGGGCTTTCACGAGGGAGACAGAAATCCCGATCTTCGTCTGAGTCTGCGAGGGGTTGCTGGAGTTACTGTTACTACTGTTCTTGCTGGTTTTGCTGCTGGTACCGGTGCTCGGTGCTGCGGGCGCACACGTAAACGTGCAATCAACTGGCTGGATCCTAGGAACACAGTACTAGTCAGCCAACGTGGGTTTACTACTATAACATTTGAGCCCTCCCTGTTCCTTCTATCCCTATAGTATGCTTATAACTACAGTTATAGCTCTGATACGTTCATTCCTGCGTTCATAGCAGACGATATGTACGTAGCCCTACTCCTCGTACGCCTCGCCACCGTCTCTGCTTCTCTCGACAAGGGTGTAACTAAACAAACATACGAGCCGGGATCGGGTTCCGAGCGTTAAGTGTTTGCACAGGTAGTTGGGCACCATTGTGCCTTACTCGCACGAACCGATCCTGTACCGCATATATGTGTGTGTATTATATATATGTATATATAATATATATATATATCTTATATATCAGGTTATTATGGCTTGGGCGCTTCGCGCTCTCGCTGTGGGTAATGAAATTTAGGAACCGAAAATTTAGATTTCTGGAGTCTTGCCGAAAAAAACGTCACTTCCGGATCGAAAATCTAATTTTTCGACCGGAAGTGACGTCATACGGGTAATACGTCACCTGTTTGAAAGTGTCATTTTTCTACCGGAAGTGAACGCGGATGCATGTTCGGGAGATGGATGCGTATGCTGTTTTGTCAATATGTTTGCATGTACATCGCATCTGCAGTAATCTCATCTGGTTCCCAGCTGCGAGATGAAAACAGCGGCCCCTCGGCGGGTTCATTAGTTTCAGCCCGTGACGTACTGTTCTATCTCTGCGTAAAAAAAAAAGAAAAAAAATTCGTCAAACTGACTAACTTTTTACCGATAACACCTCGCGATCGGGTCAACATCACGGAAAACAGTAGTCGCGCATTGGCTTCGATCTAGATGTACAGTGTACGGATCCACGTAACCCTGTATGTTGTATCGCAGAATGTATAGCCCATCGGACAAACGTCCGATATGCGAGGCTGATCGATGACGCGTCT
The DNA here is from genome assembly GCA_917499995.1 of Ichneumon xanthorius. NCBI lineage: Eukaryota > Metazoa > Arthropoda > Insecta > Hymenoptera > Ichneumonidae > Ichneumon > Ichneumon xanthorius. The sequence goes on along the minus strand of OU824205.1, from coordinate 7,164,658 downwards.
CCGTACACGACCAGGTGCACCTGTTATCCGTAACGCGAGCACGTACCCTCACACCGCTGCCTCGTGCGTTCATCTCGAATGGAAAGTTCGCACGGACTGATGAAGCGAGCTCTTCCCGCTCGTCGACCACCACCCACACTCACCCCCTCTGAGAGTAATTATCGTCATCGATGAAACACCCGCGAGAGGTTGTATTTTATTTATTTTTTTTATTTACCCAACGATTTTTCTCTCTACTGTCTCAGTTACTTTGGTACTTTGACACGATCATATAAACAACGTGAAACACGGTGTAACGGAGTGTTCAAAGAAACGAAAAGGTAGGAAATATAGTGGAGTAGGGATTGGCTATCAGTTCATGGCGGAAAATGTTGTCGTTGAATTTATTGGATTTTCTTTTTTCATTATGAATTGAAATGATATGTAATGGTTCTCGGTACCAATCGTCCACGGAAATACCGGAGGTATGGACATTTTATTTCTTTTCTATCGCCGCACGAAAATTATTCCTCAAATGCGAAATACGTGAAGCAATTTTTGCCCCTCTTCTCCCGTTTTATACATGTCAAGATTTTTTAGAATTTTTTCAGATTTTTAAACTGTGGCGATCAATAAGTTCATCTTATTATAAACAATTTTAAAGAAACTAAGAAAAAATATGAGTGCTTTTGAGAGTTAGTGCATTCATAAAAAAATCGTGGGGCTAATTCAAGATTTAAAGGGTCAGGTCGAGGTCGAAATGCTAACCAATGCCCCACATATATCGTGACTGGAATCAGAAAAATGAATTTATTTATTTTTCATAAACATTCACATGAAAATCACATTTATCTGTCGTCCTTTTGCTGTCTGCATTTGACTACATTTATTACCTGTATTATACTTCGGCCGAGGGCGTACGATTTTTTTCAAATTCAGCGTAACAAATATGTACCACAGGGTGATTTGTGATTGTATTTACATTATTTTCGTATTCCGTGGCGCATCGCATGGAGGCGAAAAAAATTCGAAATAAATAATCGATGAACGCAGCAATAGAATTTACAATGAATCCAATAGTTTATCGGTTGTGCGAGTTTCCGTGTCCATGAAGAATCGTATATATCGACGCCATTACAAATGTTTAGTTTGCACTGTGAATTTTTTTTGTGTAAATTCATATATAATTCATATATAATAGGTAAATTAAATTTAGCGAAAATGGTAAGATTCTATGAGTAAGAGTCAGTACGATATGCCACGTGGTCATTCTCCCGCAATTTCCCGTTGATAAGGCCATTAAAACCGTTTTCTATTTAGTTCGACATTTGAAACATTTGACTGAGGTCATTATTGTCTTTCTCTAGTTCATGTAAACAACATGAAATATACTAAACCATGTTTTGTGCGATCCCTCTACGCTTCTCTAGGCCTCATAGACTACCATTATTACTACGGCCATATCACCTCTAGTCTCTAGGTGATATGGCCGATTGCGAATATTTATTGGTAGAACTGCAATTAAATCCCGAATTGAAAGTATCGAAAGTTCTGAGTGAATTTGTTCAATTCGATGTTTTTAGAGTGGGTTATTACCAAAATGTAAATGTCTTTTTCACGTTAACCCTCCTATATTCATTGTTTAAAAAATCATGGCCACATCACGCCGACTTACCATATACTGTTCCAGCATCGCTGCGCGGTCTAACAATTTTGCTTCCGAGTTGGCGTTGGCCTCTTGTGTACCGGTGCCATCAGATAAAGAGGATTAAAGTCCCGGAGAGTCGGCAATAATTTCGGAAACAATCAATCTTTCCCTCCCACTCTCCGGTCAGACGTAGCCGTACGTGTTATCACGTACGAAAGTGAATACACATGTAGTGGTCATGGAAGCATCAATTATACCCTCCCGCTAACCATGTATTTCCGGCAATACGCTGTACCGGCTTAGCTCAATTTTCGTGTTTTCCGTCGGACAGCGCCTTTAATTACCGCCACACGCAACGCTCCGATCCGACACGGGTGCTCCACTTGTTCATCGCGGCCGTTGCGAAGTCTGACGCGAGCCAGATAAGCTCGAGCACACGTGCGAAGTCGTCCGTACGTCTGAATGGATTTTTTTTTCTGCCACGAAAAGAATTTCACGTCAACACACTTGTCATTCGATCTCCAAAAACAGCATTGCAGTTCCAGTGCCGATTTTAAAATATTTTTGATGTCGAATAAAATCTGCTTTTGCAGACCACATCGAAACAAGCCTAACGTCATCAATATCTTGGTACACGAATGTGCAGCACGAGGAAGTAATGAACGCTCGCGCTTGCTTAAATTTTCGTCACGTAGAGGGCCACATATGCAGGCCGTAACTGCAGTTGCAGTCCACTAGCTCATTCGGGGATGGCCTGGGTCGCCCCGCTCCCGTGATTCATGCCCTCGGGGGAATTACCATTTTAATTGCATTACGTTTGATAGCGGTATTAATTTTATCGACGGCTCCACCGGCAGACTATTTCTGCTGGTTATCTTCGTACATTGCAGGGGAGAACTGTCGGTACGTGCCGCGGGATCGCAGTTTCCTCATCGCTGTTGGCTGGAACGGGTTAACGCGAGCCAATTTCGGAAAAATGTCCGACGCTCCCGGCGTTCGAGAATAGCTTCGAGGATCGCCGAATTTGGAGAATAGAATTTTCTTTTTTTAGCAATCTCGCTCATTTCGTGACAAAAAAAAGCAGTTCGACACCGCAGCAGCGAGTAAGGCCCGTAACTGGACGTGATTGTTTTTTCTCGGTATTGAAAAAAGGGCAAAAATAAAAAAATTTCGGAGGCGAGCGACGACGAGGCATACACAAATTCATTAACACGATCGATCAACGAGAGTCGAGCTTTCGAGCAAATATGGAATTCAAACTCGCACCCGACGAGGCTGCTCGACTCGCTTGACATTTCAAAGGCTTAAAGTGCCATCCGTCACAAAATTGGCAGCGAATATGGGAAAAATATCTGTTATAAAATCGTATGAAATATTCATTCGCGAGAACGATGACCCATCACGCACGCGGGTTCTGCGACTCTCCTGCATATGTTTCTGGTTGCAGCGAGTCTCTCTATAGTCGAGCGACGGAGGCTTTGCTTTTCAATTAAATTTTTATTGATATCGATTCCGCCACGCGGCATATAGAACAGGCATCACTATACCATTATGTCCCTCGTGGTGTAATAGCGGCCTGTAACACGTTTTATTTCAGCAAAACCGTACAAGCTCAATCATTGACAATCTTGATCAGCGAAATTTCCCACGATGCCGAATACATAATTTCTGCAATGAATCTGGATGTTTCACGCTAAATCCATAAATGTGATCATTGTTTTCAACATTTAAAAAATTCATTATAATTATTATTCATTTTAAAAATAATTCCTCTGTAACTCGGTAATCGGTGTTTTCGGTAAAAATATAGACAATATTCGGATTTTATATAATAAATATTCACACTTTGCCGCAACGATTGCCATGCTCTCTGTACGGGTCGATTCACTCGCTCCGGCCGTCAATCCACCAGTGTAACCCGCTGTATGCAGTTCGGTGCCCAGCGACAGAGAGCGAGGGAGCCGGCGCTGTCGCCCGAGGTGATTGAAAATTTATATATCGTTCCTCGATGACTCGTCCGACATGTGGTTGCCGGTGTAACGGAGCACGCAGAGTTTATGTAAATTCGTCTTAATAAAGTTAATCCGAAGCTTCGAGAGTATTCCGCATGACCCGGGGCCACGTCGGGGCCGTTCTCCGTCGAACCCATCGTTGGACGTCGAGAATTCGGCCGATCGTCGTCGATCCAAGACAGCCGATGGGATAATTCACCGATATATTCGAGATAAGTAGCCTCCATTAAATAACGATCCTATTATCGTTGTATCAGCGTCTCGATCGCCGCGGAGGGTTCGTTCAATTCCCGTGTCAACCGACATGACAAAAGAGCACGCGACTACCGCGGCAGCGGCGACGCTGAGGTACTTACAGAGTATGAGCGGAGTTGCCGTGATGCGAACGAGCCCCGACTCTCTCTATCCGAAGAATACGAGGCTATAAAGAGGATTGAGAGCGAGTTAACGATAGTTGCCTCGGAGCGCCGCTCAAGATAGCCACTAATTAATGCTGGAGCATCAATCTGGTACGGTGTGATGCTCGGAATCGCGGAATGCTCGCTGTACAGCCATTCGCGGCGATTGCGGGAGCGGAGAAGCTTTCTTGGGTTCCATCGCGGTTCCCAGAGAGCACCGAGGCACCTGCCGCAGCCCGACGGTGCCGAAGGGCCCCGTAACAACCCCGAGGCCCTGCACACCGCGTGCGCCGCACCACCGGCAGCGGGAACAACAGCAGTGCGGCGGGCGGCTAACCGCCTCGGCTGCCTACGTCGACGAACCAAACGATTTGTAACCCAGGTGTAGCACCCCACGAGGCCAAAGATTGAGAGGCCCTCGTGGCGTACGCGATGTAAATTAGTTTTGCCCCTTCGGCTACGAATTCGAGCGCCTCTCGTCCCAGCCCCCCCTCCCGCCTCCGGCCGGTTGATGCACCAACGAGTCGATCTCTCGATCGTTTATCAGGAACTCCACGACGCGTACGGTACATTCGCCGGGATAGAAAAAAAAATCGATTGGCCGCCGATAAATACGAGGCGGAAGGTTTGCACTTTGTTGATGGGGCTGCTTAACAAATATTGGATGTTTGGTTTTTAAGTTTGAAAACAAACTTTTATTTCGATGGTTTCGTCCTATAGGCGGGATTCTGTTTATTCGATATTTTTATCGCGGACCGCCATGGTTCGGATGAATATGAACCAGTTTGCACAAGCGAGAGAGCTCGCTGTCTCGCGATCTCGGACGTACGGCGATTGGCGCATTGCCAAATCATTAGTTCATTCGCGATCTCCGGGGAACGGGGTGGACAATAAATGTGTGAATTAAAACAGCGGGTATGAAAAAAAAAAAAATTCCGAATGTCGTGACACAGCCGGTGGTCAAGGGTATATCGGAGGAAAAAAAATATCTCAACGCGAATACACATTTCCGTCGTTAGTCTACTAACCGAAAATCCTTCGGGAATTTTGTTTGGCGATGGCTCCGAGTGTACATCGGCCGGAATTGTTTGTTCCGACAAATTCATAAACGGTGGGTGACAGAGAGAATAACTAAAATTCCAATCGAGTACGATCACCATACGATGGATTGAAGAATTGAGCTTACTGACTGTGGACTGAAACATTTCCCATCATCACCCGCTTATCAGTTTTTCATCTCTTTGCTGTCATTCACTGTCGCAACTCTCCGTCCATCGATTAAGCTTTGGCTGACAAATTTTCAATAACTTTTTTATCGAACTTTCTTTGCACACATATGCATGCAAACATATGAATATGAAGAAGATAAAAAATGTCTTCGTTACGTCACTTCCGGTTTGAAAATTTCACTTTTACACGGCAGTGACGCACACCAAAATATTTAACAAATTTCCTTGTCCGTCACTTCCGGTTTCAAAACACGTCACAACCAGCAAAAAAAAGAGATTTCCTAACCGGAAGTGACGTATTTCGGGTATGACGTCACTTCCGGCAAAAAAATGTTGAGAAACTAAAGGGGATATTTTTCCGTATGAGGTCGCTTCTGGTTGAAAATTGAGGTTTAAAAAACGGACATGATTTCATAATGAAATTTTTTTTAAATCCTGTTAATCGCGCTCTTTGTCCCATTTACAGGTAAATACGCACGTGCCCACCAACGTGCCCAACGTTTCCGCTCGGGCATCATTCCGACGTCGAAGCTTCGGTCTCGCAACGGGGCAAGTTAAACACACGAAATAAAATGAAAAAAAAAAAAACAAAAAACAAACATTGCATAATTTGCCCCATGTGCGCGAGCTATTTTCCTCGATTATGTCGCTCGAGCCTTGATAAAGTTGGTCACTCCCAGAATGCCCGTTCCCTTCCGTGCGTACACCTATTATCGGTCTGGTGCAGAGTAACGAGCTGTTACGCAGCGGGCTCCGAACTCTCCTCGGTTCGCTAAATGTCGCTGAATTTTTTACGGCTGCATTTGCCGTGAATAAACATCCGGAGATACGCTCTCCCGCTTTTAGTCACGCAATATAGAAACGTGAACGGTGAACTCACCCCAGCCTCTTTCTCCGTCGCACTCGCTCTTCTCCGCCTCGCCGATGGACCACGGGCGGCCGAGTACACAGCCACTCCAAGTTTATATTGGCTTAATTGGTTTTAAAGGTGGAACTTCACTTTGAAGTTCTCGCGCTCCTCTCCGCCGCTTCCTTCTTTTTTATTATCTTCAACTTGCCGATGGAGCGGAGAAACGGGGTGGCAGAGGGGGAGACAAAAACTTTCATTATAGTAGTTTCGCGACTACCGGGAAGCGTTACCGAGACGGACAACCCGCTTTATTCGTGCCAGTACGAGCGTCCCCACTCTATTTATTATTCGTTTATCCACCATACCGTTAAATGGTCCCCCATTGTCGATATAACCGAAGAGAAAAAAAAATGACAAAAAATATATTCTCGCAGTAGCTCGCGACTCTCGCGACCCGGCGCTCTAATTGAGCGGCGATCAAATAATTTTATTATCTCCCACAGAAGAAATATTTCAGCCCAATCTCTCCCGTGCCGGACAGGTTAATTATCAATTACGCGATTGGAGTTATTAAATTATCATTCTGTACACATGTTTTTAACATTTTTTTTCTCGCCTTTGTGAGCAACATTAATAATTATTAAATTTGCGTACCGGTGGATTAAACTTTTGTCGTCGTCGCGTTGTTTATAGTCGAGTGCGAGCAATAATGAAGAGCCCGGTGGGCGTGCGGGGGTGAACGGAGAGAATCAGTAACGATTCGTCGTGCTGATTAGCGTGCGTCCTGCGGGACGTGACGCCACCACCGGCGTTCCATACTCTCTCGCATATAATCACTAATTGTGCAAACAGCGTACCTCGTCAACCACGTACTTACCGAGTTGATTGTCAAAGGGGTTAATTAACCGTACTCCGATAAATAGGATTATAAGCGCCGCGGCAAAGCCATACACGCTGGACGCGAAACGTATATGGAAGTATTTTGGAAAGCCGACCTGGCCGGATTATGCAGCATTCGTCTCTACCCCGCGGGCCCTCTTCTGCCCTTTAATCCCGCACACCCCGCTTGATACATATGTTTGGCCGTTTCGTTTGCCAACTGCAAATCTGCGGTCCGGAGCATAACACGCCACCTGGAGGCTGTTCCGCCCGTCGACCGCTCCGCGCTTCATTAACAACAAGATTGACATTTAGTTAGGTTGTTACGATAGTCACCGTTCGCTCAGAAATTATGCCATTAATTCGTCGCGCAACGCGCCGAAATTCGCGGCTTCGCTCGACGAGCGCCGACCGGCGATTACGCCGAACGCTCGTTTCGGTGTTCGCGAGTTTTCCCCGAAAATTCGGCAGCTTTTGCGGTTACCGGATTGAGCATATAATTTCGAACGCGGCGATCGTTAAAGCGCAATATTATACGGAAAATTTGATAAAGCCAGAAATCCAATTTTATCAATCATCGAGGACGTGGCAGCGAGCACTCTGCGATTGGATTTTATGCGAACCGGTACGGGAGTAGCCGCGATGCTAACGCGCTCTCGTGTCGTTGAACCTCGCGAAATGTACCCTGCGGTAATAATGGAAATAAAAAAAAAAAAAATTACAAGATCGGTATCGCGTTCGAAGAGGAAATTGCAGTTTATAATATTTTCCTCGGGGAGAAACGAGTCGTCGCGGAGAGACAGAGCGATTGAGTATCGTGCCGACCGGGAAGTCGTCTAACTCTCGGATTGTCCATCAACGTTGTTCATCGTCCGCGGTATAATTTATTAATGAAGCTCCGGGTAGTGGAGGGGGAAGGAGGTTATCGACGTCACGACCGTGAGTCGTGACTAAGTTCGCCTATCTCCGGTGCGACGTTCGCTCATCGAACCTACAGCGGGGCTTACTGGTGAGCACGTATCGAGTGACTGAGAACGAAAAGGGCGTAACGCCGGGACTTTGGCACGGAAGTTAAGCCCTTTCGACCCCCGGCCATCGATAACGATTGCGTTCCTCTCTTACTCGGAAAGTTACGTTTTCTTCTTTCGATATCGGTAAAGCTACGTGTATGCGAGACACACGTGCGATATCGTGTCGCGCGCGGACGGTCGAAGCTCGGCTCTGTGCTCTATCTACCGAACGTGAAATCGGTGCAATGCGAATCGATAGTTCCGTCGTCTACGTGGCTCTTCGAAGCTGGACGAGACGGCGCTGGTCAGAGGTATCGGTGTAGTGTTTCAAGTTGCCCCCGGTATCGCGCGGCCCATATATGTTGCATGGCGGAACCATGGATCGGTATAGTACCTTGGGCTATAGAGAGTGCACAACTCCGCGAGACACTCGGGTAACACGTCCACGTCATAATGACCAGATATATCCAGGAGAGACATTGATACGTACGACATCGAGCTACGAAGAACATCACGTTCTGACGGTTCCCGCGACGTTACTATTGCGCTGCACTACGCGCGGAATACGTGCCCGTATATCCGTTGAGACGACGATTATATCGTGCCCTGTCCTCCGTTAGCGTAATATTGTTATTATGAGCCGTCTCCGTAGCTGCGACGGAAATTGATTGAGACTTCCCTCCGGGCGGTTCATTAGTGTTCAAGCCATGTTGGATTAATTCGCGTTTGGCATGTTTTAACTCGATTGAGCTGCAGGGCGAAAGGGGTTCACGTACCGATCGAGGAGGGCCGTATCGATCAATCTGACCCTGATTCGAAAGGATATTTGTGATTTGTGATGACCGAGGTCACCCGAGCCGAGATGTAAGGGAGATGAGGGCGAACAGACACCTCGAATAAAAATATTATTTTGTCTCAATTGATTTTTCGTGATATGTCAACGTCTCTTTTTGTCAATAACACAAAAAACGGAAAGATAAACGAAAATCGAAAAAATGGTTTATAATAATGCAATTATGTCTGATCGACTTATTCGCCGTCATTGCCAATCTGACAAAACGTTATTAGAATTAAAACAAAAGGCAAGTTTTAATTAAGGGTACGGAATGAAGTTTTACCGTGTCTTCGCTTTTATTTTTACACAACTATCATTTTGTACTCCTTTCAAGTAACTTTTGTTTGAACTTTTGTACTCTGGTCTGTAATGTGGTTGGGGAAATGACGAATTTTCGTGGAACTTCGGGGTAATTAATTTCCATGGCAATGTTACTCCTTGATTGTCGATTAGCAGTTCTAACGTAGATTTCCACAATGTTTCCTCTACTATTGTAAATAAATAATAGAAGCAAAGACTTCATGATGTCGAAATTATCATGATCTACCATGTAATTAGATTGTTAGGCAGTTATTAATTACTATGTAGTATGGTAAAACTTTTATATCTACTCCAAGTGTTCACACCCTTTTTACTCATTTAGGAGTAAAGTTCTGTGTTACTATACATCTTTACAGTGTTAGAATATACGTTCTGTAAGTTCCATTGATTTTACACCGCATGTTTTACACCATATTTTAGCACTGCTTTCAAGAGCAAAGTTATGGATCTACATAAATCAATTTAACATCGTCTTTTTTATACTGTATTTATGAAAATCTTCAAAAACAATCGCTGAATTACGCTCAGATCGCTAACCGTGAAATTCTGAATGGAGGACTTGGGAACTTCAAGTCCGAGTTAAATATCCAAAATATTTGGACAGTTATTTTTCCAATGTTTCCAATTTCAGTCAAATGAAAAAAAATCGTTATCGAGTATATCGATAAAGTTTAACTTAGCAAAACACAAAAATAGTTCAATTTCGACGACAATATAAAAGTGTAATGAGATTGATTGCATTTTTTTATCGCAACTGTCACGCTAGGAAACAAATGCCCGATGGAAGGGTTCGAAACTTTGAACTAATTTCACGCTATCCCTCGTCGCTCGGCCGCGATATTCGCAATTCTGAAATATACATATATACGGTAATTCGCATTTCCAACGCCGACAGGGAAGACTCTCTCCGGACTGAGAGATTACCCCCTGTACGAAATTTATCCTCGCCAGTCCTTCAACGTGGTCGGACCCGAGGCAGCCGTTGGCTCTATACCCATCAGGTTAGAACTAGATGAGGCTTTCGCTTCGGGCTTCGGGTCGGTTCTAGTACCCCGTACAGGCCGACACAGCGAGGAAGGGTTAAGGCAGCTGGAAAGCTTAATTTGCCGGAGATAGTAAAATCCGTTGGAATTTAATGAATATTTATGAAGTACATTAATGTGCGGTCCAAAGAATATTCATGAAAATCTTGTGAACGGAGATTTCCGCAGGCCTGTCTGCACAGAGATACCGCGGAGGAGTACACGGACCGCGGGGCCTGATGATGCACCGTACCATCCGATGGAACTCCGGTGAAACGATTCGTTTGGAGAACCAGCAGCGGCAGAAACTCCCGGAGTTAGATACAGCGAATTGTGTACCGCTCTGCTGGCGCTCTCCTCATCCTGCAGGGCTAGAAGAAAACAGAAGTAGTATATGCAATATACTGCGGGAACTGGCCGAACAAACCAAAAGCTGGATGCCCCGAGGCCGATATAACTTCGGTCCCGCTTTCCATTGCGCCCCAACCCCGCCTACACGAATGCATTAAAATATTCAAATCGTCGGGTATATTCCCGCTTCGGACGTAACGTTCGTTTGCCCAATGTTGCTGGAACTTTTATCCGACCCTGCCCCGTCCATGCTTTATTTTTGTACTCATTTCCCTCCAATTCGCTTTTTTTATTATTTTCTAAAATTACTTTTTCTTTCTTAATCTTTGCTTCATCGTCGTTCGTGAGTATCGAAAGGATTTCCCTTCCCGGGAAATTATGGCAAGGGAGGGACGAGAAGCCGGTTGTGCGGCAAACGTTAGCGGAGATTTTTTATATTCCGATCGCGGAATTCAGATCCGTTCTCGCCTGGCTGGTTCGATATCGTCCTGTGATTACGCTTCTTCATCAGTCGAAAGTACGTCTATACACGAGGAAATTGTTTCCGATAGAAAGGATTTTCTGTTGTATACGTATATAGTGCAGGTTCGGCGCTCTATCATCGATTTTTTTTTTATAACATTCTCCGGGAACGATGGAAACGACGAGACAGGGTGTCCAGGGAAACGGGAGAGAGATTAAGAACGACGTCCGCGACGCTGGTGTGATTTCACTCTCTTTCTCATTAATCTCGTAAATTGCCGTCTTGACACGGGCGAAAACCTTTCCGTGGAAATTCCTCACCACTTCGCTTCTCCTTGTCCCCGTCCGTCGTTGGAAAGAACGCCGACTAAATAATGCCTAGAATATCGATCTCGAGAGTGTCCAGAGACGAAGCTGAGGACGCGCCACGGCGATGTTAAAATTAATTTGTCAAATGTTCGACGATAAAAACCGATTTAACGTGTTTTCGCATGCTGGATTCGAATGATTATTTTAAGCGGGTAGATTTATGCTAGTTCTTTCGAGAAACCGTCGGGGCCGGGATATAAAAATTCGAGTGGTTCGCACTCCCGACGAATATCGGATATTCAGCCCGATTAAATTGCAATCAAACAAATTCCTATAATATCCGACTGAAATTGGCTTCGAAGACAGTTAGGTATAAAAATAGTGAGCACTAGACAGGATTCGAAATTTTACTTGATCATTAATCAGTAAAATATCCCAACGATACAACGAACCGATATTTAAAAATTCAAATAATGAAACTTATTTTGTTCATATAATTTCTCATATACTGAAAGAATGATCTGAGAGAAATTCTTAGCTTCATTCACGAAATTCTTAGCCAGATACTCAAAATGTTCAACACACGTTCTGGAAGAAAATGGCTATATGGGTACGGTAAAAATTGCTATGGCCCCTGTGAAAATGTTACATATCGCCAGTCGTGGCGCTGATGTAGCATGTTGCCTGGTCGAAATTTACCACGTGACTTGGTAGTTTTTCCAAGAACCTTCTTTAGCGTATAACTTCAACCTATTTGAAAGTTTCAACCGTCAAGATCGGTTCGCGAAAATTCTTAATTTAAAATGCGAGCGTGCTTTCCGTTACGGGGTTGACGCTTTGACACAAATCTCTCTGTAAACGCCACGTCTATGTCTCGCGTCTCTACTCACGTGGCAGCAACTAGTTTCCAGCGTATGAATAGCAGCACATAGCCACGTATGCGATATGTCGCCCTAGGCTAGTCTCGCTGACATTACCGGGGCATTACAACGTGACTGGGACACCGCCCATGCGTAGGTGGACAACACTCGTACGGCCCTCGCATTCCGATTCCATACAAGCGGGTTTGCCTATAAGTATAAACTTTACGTGCTTATTTTAAACGCAAACTAGTTGCGCTTCACAGACAGATACCCACAAAGAATCCAGTAGTACCCCGAAGAAACGAAGAAAACAAAAAGAACGTTATAGCCGGAATTCCGCTCGGACCGATTAAACTTTAAATGTAGCACATATTCTCCTAGTTTGTTACGCCGGTGCAATAACACCGCAGAAGTGAGAAGTGCGGCGTGCCATTTTTTCTTCTTTCTTTTTACCCAACGAAGATGAGACTCCAAGGTTTATTCCGTCGTGAAAGAGAGCTGTGAAACGGGCAAAGAAAAAAAGAAAAAAATGAAGAAAATAAAAAGTCGACGAGATAGTGTGCAATTTAATTCGCGCGAGCAGCAACACAACCTGCCGCTGACTATCAACACCATATTATTATTGGCGTTTACGACCGACAAACGTCGGCCACTTTGCACTTCGGCATCTCAGCCGGAAAAAGCACCGGTGAGAGAATACCGAAGAGAGGAAGAAAAAATAAAACACCACGAAGAGTCTCCCTGCAGCTAGAGTATCTTTCTCTTAACGTGAAATACATTCCGCTCAGTATGTAGGTAATAATACGAGATCGTAACGTCGCTCTCGGTAACTGGAGTACGCAAAAAGGGTGGGTGAGTAGCTGTGTACCACATACAGGCATTATACTATTGTATATAGACGAAGGTAGATGTGTACTTCGAGAAGAGAATACCTCGAGGTGATGGTACGAGAGCTCGACGCCTTTTCGTGCCCCTGTGCAGAACTCTCACTGTAGCCTTCTTGTTCCTCCTCACCATTCCTTTCATCAACCATTTCCTCCGTCTCTCTTCGTGTACCTATATGAGCCTTTAACGTCGGGCTTCGCTTTCCTCGGATGCAATGAGTGTACAACACCGCCTCCGTCGCTACTCTCGCCCGTCTCTTCGGCAACCCTCCCGCTCTCTCCATCTCTTGGCTCTTCCCTCCTCACCTGCCAGCCAACCACCCAACCACCCTCAGACAAATTATCTCTTAAGTACCGCTGAGTAGTTTTCTGCCTCGCGAAACGAGAAACACCAATGTAACGGGAGAATTCGAGGAGTGTTTGTGTTTCTCGTCGAGCCGTTCGTCGCCTTTAATACTATATTTCTGCCACTGACGTTACTACTTCTCTGCAGTGGTATGTTTTTTGTACAGTGAAGCACTACTTCGCCGTTAGAACACGATCTGGAGAATTTCAATTTAATGTCAAATATTAATCGGCAACAAAACAACGATATATGTCCTCCAAAGGACGACAGGCCATTCCCAGTGAACACTTTTTATTACGGCAATATAACACGAGAGTTACATGTCATGTAACCATGGTATTATTGTGATATATAGGGGGTATATAACATGAAAGTAATATGGAAAGTATATCTTTTTACATGCAGGTAATGTAACTGTAACTGTATGTTGGTGTAACAGTTACGAATAAAATTTTTTATGACTTATACATATTCTCTCAACTCCAAGAAAGCCGAATACCTATCGTCGCTGGCTACAAGTCCGAGAGTCCTAAGTTCTTATCCGGGCTGATGGTACGCAAATTAATATAGTTTTTTCTGAAATTTATTTATTCCTATCGATAAAGTAAATTCATTTATCACGAACAAAGATACTCATCCAAGGATGGAATTAGCGATAATGTTATTTTTAAAAAATGGTCTGTTACCTTGTTATATAACAACTATATACCATGGTAATATAACAGAGTCGGCAATGGGAATTTACATGTAATTTACATGTAAAGCTCTGCCGATATTAAACGTTATTTTCAGTTACATTGCTGCTATATTACTGAGTTTATTCAGTTCTTACGAGCGAAACGACACTCACAGCATGTTTACCAGTGTTGAGAAATTTGAAGAAAAAAAAAATTATTTGTGTGTATAGAAATCCTATGGCATTTTCACAAAAAAAAATCCAGAGTTATATAAAAGATAATTCTGAAGCAATTACCAATTAATCTTATTCCAGCAGGAAATTCCAAACCTCCGACACGCAACCGAAAATTCGACGTCACTGTCCGCTTAATTAATTTATCGAGAGTCGGGAGTGATAAATGTAATCGATGGAGGAGAAAATACATGAGACTATGGAGTGATTGATCGGTTCCTATAATCGTCGAGATTTGCACCACAGGTCATTGAATATTGTGTGGTTTCGCTGCCGAGTAGGGAGGAGGGGGGGGGGCGGCTGTTATTTTATTGTTATTAAAATAATGGGAAGTGGAGCGGAATCGGAGTGGCTAGGGAGGGGGAAGGAAACGCGCGCGATGCATATGAGAAACGCCGGAGAGAAACCGCGAATAAGTGCAACGAGTCGGGGATTATTTATCGTCGAAATTTTTGCCTGTTCACGGACCATTTCGCTGAAATTCATATTTCTTTCGGATATCACGAAAAAGCGAAGCTGTGCAAACTGCAGGATTTTCGCTGGCGGTACAGTGCCGAGTTTCACTGAAACAGTGGCGAATGCCATCGTTGGATAAACGCGTAGCCGAGCAAATGTGGCTTGTTCTCGGCATAAGCGCATCGCTGGTTGTTTTTTTTTATATCTCTTGTTTTCTCTGGGCTCTTTCGCATCGTGTGTGCCCTCGCGCTTGTCCGAACTTTTGCATTCGGCTAATGAGTGAACACGCTTACAACTATGAAAAATTTAATTTTTGTGTATGCAGCCGGGTGCTAGGAATATCGTGAAAACGGCCTAGCACACGGATTACAGAAACAATGCAGTATCGACGCTTGATGTCTCTTCCGCTGTTGGCTTATCAATTAACGAACAATGGCAAGCTCTCGTTGTATGATGCATTGATGAGCTTTATTATTTCCGTTCAAATTGCGCATACCTATGGATATAATGAATGGAATTCGCTCCAAGCTACAAGGTCCAGTAAACCGCGTGGCGATGCGTAACGCAACGCCGATGACTTTCCGCCAAAACTGCTACCGGATTCGTGTTCAGCACGAAAAAAAAATGGTACATGGAGATATGTGGTCCAGACCATTTTTTGGAATACCCCATTTTTGCGGAAAACAATTGTAAGGGATTTTGCCTCTCTATTGACGCTTTTCGATGTTCTGTCTTATTCGCACGAGCGCTCTGAAAACAAGCGTATTGTTTCAACATACTTTAGGCGTATAAATCATGCACTCACTTTTGTACATGTTTCATGGTATATTGATTCGCAACGCATGTCGAATTGTGTACATTTTACACACTTTACGTGCATTGTTTCAGCACGCTCTAAACGCATTCACGCAGTTACTTTTTGCACGGCACATTCCTCCCCCCCCCCCCTCCTTCCGCTACAACACATGTTAAAGAGTATATACATTACAAAAAAATATTAAAAGAATGTGCATTAAATGAAATAGTGTTTATCATTCAATTCCGTAATCGCTCATTATAGCCTCTTACAAATTACAATGATTTACATTCCATCTCAACCTAAGTTGCTCCACATCCATATTCATTGCACTACACTTTAAACGACGCATCAAATCGATGATGTCGAAAAATGTGTTTGAATAGGTGATTATCCGATGCAGATTCAAAGTAGCACATTGAATACGACTATTGAAAATCCTGGGCGGTTTGTCTGTGATCGTGCTGTGTGATATACAAATCCGCCATTTGCGATTGATTCAAACACATATGTAAGTGTATCCTTTCTTAGTGTTTTGAGTTGTGCGCTGTTTGGCCTTAAAAGCGTTGAAACAACACACATAACGTGAATTCCAACGAGAGTGTTCTGTAGCGGAAAAATGCAGTGCAAGTGTGTTGTTTCAAAACGCAAGCCGACGAACACTTATTTTTATTAAAGCATTTTATTGACGCAGCATATGTAACATGTGCGTTGTGAGTTATTTCAACACACTTCTTTTCAGAGTAAGGGGTTGAATAAATCCATTTAACATTTTTCAATTAAGGTATCAACTTAAAAAGCTGATACAGTAACATACTGCATTTACGAGCACTCGTTACACGAAACATAACGTAAACATAACATAAATTAACGAAAAATTCCAATATTTTTCCCGGTGAATTTCGTATACGCATGATAAAGAATAACAATGAGAAATTTAATGCCGAAGTATATAATAACGTATCCGTGAAATACGTGAGCCGGTTATCTCGACGTGAAAAACTTTGCGCGGGTGGATTTACATAACCGTTTAATTTGCATGAGTTTATTAAAATTTTCGGGAAGAGGGAGGGGGGCTGCGAGGCTAGCGAAGCCGGGCAGTAAAGCATCGTACGTGAGGGTACGCGTTACATCGACCGCCGGGTGCTCCTAATATCTTTTAATACGAGAGAGAGAGAGCCCGCGCGAGTGAAGTAAAAGTGAACGAGAGGCGTATATAGATGTGGTAAAAGCCCCGATAGCGAATCACCTTTTACGCGAAAATTTTGCTTGGAACGGGAAGAGGACGATTCTCATGAAACTGAAACGCGAATAAAGTAAGGATCGTTTCAAAATTTTCTCGTTACGTTTTTATATTGCTTCTCGTATATCACGCGTCCACGCAATCGCTCTCGAACGTACCTCGGAAATAGCTATTTTTTGAATGAATTCTATGATCTTGGAGGAAGCCAAAAATTAACATTAAAAAAAAAAAATGTTACATTTTCTTTTTTTTCATGTAGAAAATTGGACTTGGCTGCCTACAGTCCCAAGTGAGGTTCGCATTCCCAGTGTAATACGAAGTTTTACATGCGGCGGTTTAACGGTTGCGTAATTGTGCAACCATATGTCGACCGACATTCTCAGTGAAGAGACGAACGAACGTTAAAAGGCGAGCTTCTCGTAATATCCGACTCAAGAATTACGCGAGGAAGTTTAGCGGATGCCAGAGACGTTGGGTGAGAACGAGGTATACAACTTCTTCCTTAAACATGCATCACAGGTCTCGCGGAGGCTCGCACCGCCGTGTTCTCCATGGCTTTACACAGTTACCGGTGGAACTTATTCACTGGATTGTGTGTAACAGGCAGCGATTTGCGGATTAGCAAAACTTCTGAACGGGTGAGTTAGCCGTGACTTCTGGAAAAGCAGACGGGAAACTTTGTGTGGCCAACTAACCGACTACAAGTCCCTGAACTTGAGATGCGCTACACATGGAACATGAACACGTTCAATTTATCTTCGTATCTCTTTTTACGAAGTATGAATATCACTTTATTAATGATTACAGGATGATATGTGTGTTACGTGAGCTCGCAACTATCGACACGCACAGTGATTTGAATACATTCCATTGAACGATTGAAACATTTAGACCATAGAATGGAATAAATGTTCGGAAATTTCCCAGGTGGGATTGTGTAACTGGAAAAACTGCACCTTGCTGGCTCCTCACTGGCTGCCGTGCGCCAAAACGCCGTATTGGTCATTCTCTATCCGGCCTATGTAGCCCGAGTAAAAACAACAGTCTTCCGAGCACTAATAATCACTCGGGTCACTTACGGTTTGAAAATCTCAGTTTTCGACCGGAAGTGACGTATTTCCGGTACGACTTTACTTCCATTCGTAAACTACTACTTCCATTCGTAAACTAAGATTTTCAAACCGGAAGTGACATTTACGCGTATAACGTCACTTCCGATTGAAAAATGAAATTTTCAAACCGGAAGTGGCGGTTTTTCTCTGGAATGTATCTCGAATGCAGACAGTGACAAAAATGTGTGAATTAAGGAATTCTGGGGAGTGTGTAAAAGAACGTGCGTGATACATCTCAAACATATTTCAAGTGGACCAGAAGTGCACTGGAGTATAATAGACGCGAGGCAGATTCCTGATTTTCGAATAATATTGGCAGGTCATGAATCTATACAATAGAGCACAGGCTCCAATACCGTGCCCGGTACAGATATAGCGAAACAAATTTTCGTCGAACCGATATCTTGGATCCGACTCAATACCGGAGTCGGCCCGATACCGGCTTGAGCGCCGCACAAGTGTAAGGCCTTCGGCAACTGGTGCGGTCTCGTAGCCATGCCAATGGTTAAATCCGACCTGGGGTCTCCTGAAATTTTTGAACTCCGATCGATATTTCAGAACGAAATTTAGATTGACGTACGTCGTGTATTGACAGCTGTTAAATTCGTAATAAAATGGAAATACTTTTTTATTAAAAGATGAATTCTGACATTTATTTGAAATTTTGTCGAAGAACCACAAAATTGTTAATTTCAATCTAATTTCATTTATACACTGTTATCTGAATTTCTTATGTAAAAGGGCATGTCCCGTAAATAAATAAATAAATAAATAAATAAATAAATAAAAAGATTACAACAGGATTGGGAATATAATTTGTTAAAATTTGTTGTTCCATTTCCACCGTATACCCTTGTGGGTTTTTACGGAATCTCATCCCGAATCCTCCCCTAGCATTCCCTACGCGCACTCAGCTAAACTAACTAACTTCCAGCTCGTCCGTAGCCGACTTAGCTACACTGTACCGCATTTTGCGGAGACACGGGGACTACCGTAAACCCGTGGCAGTACAGACGACCATATTCTACTGATCCTCAGGTATTTTGTCATTTGCGTAAAGTACAGAAACACCAAAGTCTCAGAAAAAAACGCCTCCGGCTCAACGGTCGATGCGCCAGCCGGCGCACGGCTAAGCGGTCACCCATCCAAGTACTGACCGCGAACGAATCTGCTTGACTCGGAGGACCACCGAAATCGTGCGCCGACCGCGCATCCATCGATGTCAGTGGATGGAGAATATATTTGGATTCAATATTCATACAGCACGTTTCGAGTTATTGAGGGCGAGATTTAATAGAATCGCACGCCGAGTCTCATATGTTTGAGCGATTGACAGTTACGTAAATGATTTTAAGAATTTCGAATTAATCCACGAACTAGTTTCCACGTAAGCTCCAGCGCGCACCGGTTCGTCCATCGAAGTTCGCGGTATCGAGGAACGAATCGCGAGATTGATTAAAAATATAACAGCGGAGTCGAAGCACTCGTTTTCGTTCCAAATTGTCGAATTTTGCTGCCATCACTGGAAATAGTACCGAATCGATAGGTCGATAAAAGAAACGAGCGTGCGGGTAATCATAAAAAAAGGAGAAAAAAAAAGTGAGCCTTTGATCAATCGGGCACATTCTCATCGGCTGCCTAGACCAAATTATTATCGTAATGGACGAATTCGGTCACGTGCGCCGCTCTACACAATCAGGCGACAAACGGAATCAATCGCCCATCAGGTTTTGTTTTACCATTATTATTATATTTTTTTTGAGGTCAGTTTTCCACCACCGTGTTTTTTCAGTTCGCTTTTATTGTCCAAACGAGCGAGAAATGTTGGCTCCCCGTCAAAGGGGCGCGCGAAACGCGCGATCTTTTATTACAATGAAACAAAATCATATTTCGATGAAGTTCGTTTTCACTCGGGCGTCATTTCATTATTTTTAAAAATATTTTTACAAGTCTTCGTCGAACCGCTCGAGTGCAATGAATTCGTTTGTCCGCCGTCTCTTTGCTTCAGGTTTCCTTATACTTATATTGCCAATGGATTTTTTTTTCTTTAAAGCTTGGTGGGATGTCAATGTCGTTTGAAAAGTAGCGAGGTTTGAAGTTCCACTCTGTTCCTCTAAGTTATCGCGACTTACAGAGGATTCTGATTTCTATACAGCTCGCCGCTCGGCTGTTTCGCACAAGCTATTCCGCTGAGACGTCGGCTGCCGACCGCAAATCCGTCTAGCCGAAAATCCCGCCTCTAAAAGATTTGCAACAGGGCGCAACGAACTCGGCAACTGTACCGACACAGCCCCGGAAGGATTGATAAATCTTTTTTTTTTTTTTTTAAGGGTAAAAAGATCTCGCCGAGCTCAGACGTCGAAATTGGAACTACAATTCAGTAGACTTATCGATGCTCGGAGTTGCCGTGTGCGAGACTGCGGCAAGTCCCACTGCGAAATCTTCCTTCGAGAGACAAAATTTTACGGCCCCGAAGTTTTGTCCTTATCCCAAAAGACCCTCGCACCGAGTGCGGCAACGGCTCGAGAGACACGGGAAGAGACTTCGATTCCGTTTACCAGAAGACATCTCACGAAGAACTGCGAAGGGAACGCGACTATCGCGGTACGCTCTTTCGATGGAAAGGAGAGAATAACATTTTTCCCACACGTATACCGTACGCGGAAAATCCTGAAACTGAGTTTTCCGAGGCCTAGGCGTCGCGAGACTCGCGATTGAATGCCTCAGAGATATATCTGTCTTAAGGAGGATCGACTGTTTCTTTGGAATCAAAAATGTTATTGAAATAAAAATTCATCGCAGCTGTCTCGAATCGCATGCAGTATTAGTCAAATAAATTACGCACACCATTAGTGGGGTATATTTTGCAAAAATGATTCGAGTATCGAAGATTAAAAAAAAATATGTAGTCAAGTTTAAGAATCTCAACGACTTCGGAATCGTCATCACGTACTACTGGCCAACATTACGAAACGAAAATAAAAATCACAATTAATTTCCCAAAACTTATATAAACAACTTTTAAAGAATATTTGGGACATAAAATTATTGATAGGTTGACAATTTTATGTCGCGGATTCGTGATGTGTGGTAAAACACTTAGAATCGGACATGTGATAAAATGGACCTGAAGTGAGGTTATATTTGGTTCCCTGAACGCATCAGCTTTCGACCGGTTAGGTTGCTGAGCCTGGCACTGATAATTCGGTTAAATTTATTCACTGCGATGACAAAATAAACTTTGCATTGACAAATCATTGAGTTTACACGGTAAAGTGCGGATTTCGCATTTTTTACATAATCTTTGATGCTTCGTCTAATCAAAGCTAGTTTTTCAAAGCTGCAAGTTGGCTTGATAGAAGTAAATTAGTGATATTTTATCCCGGAACCGACCGTCTCCCATGGCAGAACGTAGGATGAAACGGTCAAAGTAGTCAACTTCTAAATTCTATTACGACTAAACTATACGGTCAAAATTTCTGAAACTTCGGAAATAGATGCATAGAGCG
Organism: Ichneumon xanthorius; assembly: GCA_917499995.1. Classification (NCBI taxonomy): domain Eukaryota; kingdom Metazoa; phylum Arthropoda; class Insecta; order Hymenoptera; family Ichneumonidae; genus Ichneumon; species Ichneumon xanthorius. The sequence goes on along the minus strand of OU824205.1, from coordinate 7,143,234 downwards.
TTCATGTAGAACATATGAAAAAATTGAGACCTTAAGTTGGATTTCGTCTGATAATCGATCCTCCTTATGGCAAAGAGCGAAATTCTTCGCTGCGAAGGGTAGAAAAGTCTTGCTTCTTTTTTAAAAATTGTTTCCTCGCTGCAGCGATGAATACATATTACCGACAACCTCTTCGCAGCCGAAATAACTCTGTACTGTCACAAGTAGTCGAAACCCCGAGAATCACGAATTATCGATATTTCCCCCGACGACTGCTGTCTATTTTAAACGTTGCCGGTTTCACAGTCTATCGTTGCATCTTCACCGAATTTTCGGTCCATCGCGAGACGTCAGTCGCAACAAGAAAATTGTTCACTCTCCGGATAAGCAAAGAACCGATATATCTATACATGAGATGGAGAGGGACTGCTCGATTCTCTCGGCTGCTGACAAAGTAACGATTACCATGCGCATACGGAAAAGCATTTTTCTGTTTTTCCCGGTGACAAGTATTCCCGGGTAAAATCTTTGGACGGAGACAACAGAACGTCGACGGAAGGATGGAGTACGATAAAGAAGTCGAGTGAGCGAAGGAGAGTCGGGGCAAAACGGACTGTCGTTACGTTTTTTTAGCGGAACGCATGGAAAAATGCTCATGACGAATGTAAGACACTGGTCCGTTTTGCCTCGGAGTTCCGTTTTACCCCATTCTACCCGATGTACTGAATGATGCATAACGTTAAAATTTACCTAGTCAGCATTCGAGCTCGTAGGTAAAACCTACAAGCGCAGGAGACAGAAAGAGATGCTTCCGAGAAAGAAAGAAATTGGAAACCGTACGCGGAAGTTGCTTACACTCTGAGATTTTTATCCGTCGTTGGTTTTCTCCATTAGTACACAGCGTATTTCCGCGTTTGCTCGCCCTTCCTTTTTATTTTATTTTTTCCTCTATTTTACCTCTGCATTCCGCACACCTACACACAGACACACAAAAACATACGCATCCAGAGCTTCCGACGCGTAACTATCCGGAAGTCCGTTGGCAGAGTTTTTCGGCTTGAATTTCATGAATATTTGTTCTCTTCTCCGGCATTCTACACGTTCGCGAATCGTGAGTCTTTTCCACCATTGCCGCGACGACTTACAGTGGAAAAAATTCTATTTCTCCCTGTTTTTACTTCCTCGAGAATGCTGCTTTTCTCGAAGTTGTTACAAGCTTTCTTCCTTGCCGTACCGTCGGTTCTCACTGATTTTCTGCAATTTTTCCACTTTTCAGTATAAACACGCGGACGAACGTCATGGCTCATACTCTGAGGGCACGCAAATGCCCGTATCAATATTTCTTGTTTTGCAACGACTCGCGGATGGTCGTACAACTTTCTTTCGTATGATTCCGCGATGCCAGTTCGTGCCAAAGTTGTTTTTTTTAGTTGTTGTGGATACGTACAAAGTTGGTTTTCCTGTTCAAAGACTACACTGAGAGGTGGATCTCGTAAAATCTATCAAGTCATGTGGTAAATTTCGACCACGCAATATGGTACACCATCGCCATCGCTTAGCGATTTGTGAAATTTTCACAGGGATCATAGCAATTTTTACTCACCCCGGGTAATTAATTCTGAAAATTCCGTGGATAAAAACTGAGACTTTCATCGAAAAATTTTATATGTATGCATACATAAACAGAATTCGATGGACATAATATACAGGTATAACCTCCAAACCTATAATAAACAGTTCGTTATTGTGAAGCCACTGATTATTATATTTTCTAGTAGAATGTGTTAAGTTTAGTACGAATGTCTGCTAGAATATCACTGTAGTTCCCATAGACTTGAAAGTTCTGTCCGTTCTTCCCAGACTTACAATAATTTCTATCAGATCCTTCTCTCAGTGTATATGCAACAGTAGCTCGAATGCGCGCGCATGCACTGTCGGAAAATCTCAAGTTTTTGCTGACTCATCCAATCAGCAATATCCCGGGGGATGTTCGGTAATTTCTTCGTCTCTCAGTGAAGGCTTGTTTTCCATCAATTTCCAACTTCTATAGCAATGCCGACAGCTTGACGGTTTTCCACGAGGACGAAGATTACGAAAGATTGCGGCCTCCTGCTTTCCGGACGACGAGCGCGCTTCATTCAAAGTGTCCTCGGCCACTAAAAAAAAAGAGTCTTCGCCTTGTACAAAGATACGCCGGATCGGGAAAAAAGGCGAGCGAGCCCGGCACGTCCGAGATTCATTTAAAGGAATGGCGAGGAAGGATTCATCTCCGCAACGGAAGAGTGAGTAGAAACGCGCGCGTTGCTCGGAAGTGCGATAGAGAAAACGGATGGCGTCGAAAAAGTAAAAAAGAAGCGTATCAAAAGAAGAAGAATAACGGTAGGAAAAACTATTCCGCGGTTGACTGTATCCCGACGGATAATGGTGGGTCTTAGGGACGATATGAAAGTTGAAACTTTTGATATTTTATTCGGTGCCGGAATAACTTTTAATATCCGGTCTCACTTATATAAAAAAAACTTCACCTACCGCTATCTATCTTCCAGCCTCGCCCCTTTTTTCTTTCCCCTCCTCCTCGGCTCACTTCCTTCATCTGCAATCTTACCGCAGAGAGGAGGAACGTAAGAAAATGTATAAGATCGCGGGACAGAGATAGCGAGAAGCGACGAGGAAGAGAGTCGGACGAAGAGAAAAGCGGGGAGACCGCGCGGAGGATTGCACGGGGTAATGGAAAAGAGGGTGTGCGTCTCAACCGTCGAGCTTTGTAGAGTTTTAATGAAGAGTTTCGGCTCTTATTGGTTTCTCCTTAAGGGGTCGAGAGGAACAAGGCGTCGGGTATACTTTCCAGACCACAGCTCTCCACCGTTTCCTCAACTTAGATCCGCTCCCTAGGTTTGTCGCTGCTGTCCGCGCTTCCACCGTTCCGCTGCTAAGTCGTTCTTGAAATTTGATTTAAAAAAAATAAAGAAAATTTTTTCGCACATGGCCGGGAAGCGGCCATGGTCCAGGGACCAGCCGGAGAACGCCCCCCCCCCCCCCCCCTCGCCCCCATGACCACGCCGGTAGATGGAATATTATACAGATGAAATGTTAACTAGTTGGGAAACTCGGGTAGCCGCCCGGCCGTAAGTTTCACCGAAGTTCACGGAGCCAGTAAATTGTGTGCGATACAGTAGTGTCTCTTTAAAAGCGGATAGTTGAACCGCCCCATCCCCTTCCATCACTCCTCAGCTCCGACGCAACTACGTTCAACTCTCGACTGCAAAACGATTGTCCTCGTGACACTCCAACGGCTCCTTTGCTGTATCTCTTGGTATTAAAGCTTCCACTGGCCTCGTAATATCTTTCGCAATTAAATATTATCTCGCCTCGGTACAACGTTATTATTACTAGAGCGAACGGTGAAGCTTAATAGATATTTTCGTAACAACTGAGAGAAAGCTGCACAGATGACGTAAAAGTTTGCCCCAACCGGAATATAACTTTGTTGCAATTTGGGACCATTTTATTTGTACCGAATCCAGTAGTAAGAATAGGTAGCATTTTATTAAGGCGGGGCTGAAGATCAGCATAACGTCAAAATATTTTAAAACCATTTTACTCCAAAACGGTTTTGTAAGTAAAAAATGAAGTGCGGGGTGCACTACGTATTTGATTAGCGCTGTAAACAGTAAAAAATAATTTCGTAAATTCGGAATACGAAGTTTCGTAAAAATAATTTTGTTGAATAAGTGACAAACTCGTATGTTAAGGTTTGAAAATACAAACCTGTGCTTTTATTTCCCGTATCATTAACAATTTTAGTTTGTACTTTTGTTCGTAAAACTAGAACCAGATGGGGGATCGGAAAATTAACAAATAAAAAATTGTGGACGTTTGTGGACACTCAGTTGTAAAAAGTACAAACTTTTTTTACTGTGTGAGACCGGCAATTCGTTTTTCATTTTATTGAATCGTTTCGGACAAAAATGTATACAAAATGTTTACTCTGTCTCTCTCTCTCTCTCTCTCTCTCTCTCTCTCTCTCTCACACTCATACGTATTTAGCCTTGCCTTAAGACCTGAGATATCTTCTCTAAGGACCAGTATACCAGCAATATAGGTAGAACGATGCTGGATCAAGATGAGTAGATATAGCATTAGTAGCAATTTAAACGAGACAGTACAGAGAGTAATATGATGACGGATAACGGATGACGAATGCGGACCGCTAATTTGCATGCATTTTCAGTGTTCTATTATCTTTCCGTGTCAGATAATATTTCCGTTATACCGATATAAATTCGGAAAAAATTTTGTCAGAGTTATTTCAGGGTGAACGAAGCTGTACCGTACAGAGAACGACTACTGCGATCTGGGAAGAGGCTGAATAACTTAGACACAATTTTCATACGAGACGTTACTAATATATTCCGTTATTGCGTCGCGAAGATGCCGAGGCAACCAATCGCAACACGACAAGAAATATCAGCAATGTCCGTCAAGATGCACGGAACTCTATCGGAAAAGTCTATCGTTTTGGGGATTAGCCCGAAAACTACCTTTCTTCGAATTTCAGTCTGGCGATATATTACAATTTACCTTCAAAGGGCAAACAATTTTTTTTAAGTAAATACAAAACTGCAAAACTCGCTGAATATGTGCTTCACTTAACACTTTATGATTCGGAGCTATGAAACTAGTCTTTGAGCATTTTCGTTTTAAGGATCCCGTCGAGATACTGTAAGCCTCTACGACTTGATCTTTTTTTTTTCTTTCAAAGCTCGGTGAGGGAGTAAAGGAAAAAAACGTGAATAGGTAGTAAACCGTAATATCGCTGCTGCTGGGCGACGGGGTTATGAAGACCCGTGAGAGGCTCTCTCTTTTTCCGAGGTTTTGCTGCAAGCCCCGTTCCCACTATAGCACGCTTGCCGCGGCAAAATCGCTGACGCTGGTGAAGTGAACTTGAAGAGGTTGCGTTGCCCTCGAAATTCTACGCAATCATCCCTCTCTCGGCGCTCCACCTCTTCGTCCATATTCGACGCGAATCGCGACGAGTTTTGTATATAACTTATACCTCGAACGGATCTTATAATAAAAACGGGCTTATTGGCAACGTATTTGAATATTGTACGAGTCATCGAAAAGTATTTCGAGTACTTTTGCTCCAGACGAGAATAAGAATAGTCGCTCTTCGTTCAGCCGTGCACCGCTCCATTATGCATTACATCGACCGCGAAGCATGCACTCTTCCGATTTGCAAATCTCGACCGGAGTGACGTCGCACCGGAAAGACATCACTTCCGGTTTGGAAATTTCATTTTCCAACAGAAGTCATATCGTATTTTCGATATGACGTCATTTCCGGTAAAAAAAACAAGGCTTCCTCTATGAGGCAGCAAAAAATGAGATTTCCAAACCGGAAGGAATGTATTCCCGGTATGACGTCACTTCTGGTTTAAAAGTAAGATTTTCGAACAGGAAGTGACGCCATAGAGACATTGTTTAATTTTTCTCTGCCAAACAGTGGCTGAGAAAGCGCTTGATCTGCGATATACAAATCTGTCATATTGCGGGTTGATTCAAACTCATATGTGTGTGTTATTTTCTAATGTTTTCTTTTATTAAGTGTGCATACCTATCGTGTACCTGTAGGGTAAAAGTGGTGAATATGGCCCGGTCCATATATCATTGATTTACGTGTTAATCGAGGTGGGCCATATTCACCACTTTTACCTTAAACCAAGTAAGTTGTTCAGCCTTAAACGCGTTGACACAACTCACACAACGTGGATTCCAATAAGTATGTTCTGTAGCAAAACACTAAAAAGTGTGTTGTACAGAGAATACAGGAAAGATGCACTGCAAGCGTGTCGTTTCATCACGCAACCCGACCAACACGTATTTCATTAATGCATTCGATTGGCGCAACACATGTGATATGTGCATTGTGACATGTTTCACACTTCACACTTGACAACGTGCTTGTTTTTAGAGTGCGGATGGAAGACCGATAAGGCGCTTTGGTCTACGACAGCCAGTGTAGAGTCAGCGATATGCTCTTTCTCCAGTTACGGCAGAAGCCCACCCGGGTTGTGTCCATTTCGTTCAATTAAGTTATTATGTCGATCGCTCGGTATTATCGATTGAAAAAAAAAAACGGAATTTCATCGAGCGCTCGCGAAGCACGCGACGGTCGTTTTCCGGGTAGCACCGGACGGTTATCGGCGGTTCAAGGAATAGCGAATTTATCATCGCCTCTATTGTTCGCCGATGTGTTAGCAATTGGAATGACTGCAGAGTGGCCAACGGCTGTGCCGCTTGAGCGCCAGTGCCGGGCTATCTGTATCACAGGTCGCATCGTCGACGTGGGTGACCCGGCGGCATAAGCCGAATGCACGGGACATGCAACTCGCGCATTAGGGCGCAACGTTGCACAGCTGCGGAGCTTTGTGACACTCCGCTATTAATGGTCTATGCCCCCGGGTCATGGCTCATGCATATACAGATTGTTTGGAAAGTGGCCGGTTTTAAGTGACACGATAGACGAACCATCGTATTCCGTGTGCCATCCGCGGGGGCTTCGAGGAATATCGATTCTCTCTACCGCCTCCGCTGTTCCGTCACTCCCGTGGCCGGGCCGTCCCACCCCCGAAACCCCAACCCTCTCCAACCCACCCCCTCCCCCCATCCTCCCGTTTCGACAACCTCTATACACCTCATGAAAAACCGTTCGGCATATGTGCCGAGAGGTACACGCTCCGCACAGTTCACTCGCCCCTCCCTCCCTTCACCTCGCCCGTCCTAACTTCTCCTCACTTCTTCGTTCAACGCGAGACTCCTCGCCGCCACTTCGTTATTGCGGCTTTGAACTAGCTCGATCACCCCCGCGCGACACGAAAACTCGGACCCCAGAGACCCCGCTTCTACTGCGTTCGGTTCGATTTCGTTTTCTGTCTCGTTCGCGCGAGCGGAGCCGCTCACCTCGCCGTTCATCGGTCATTTCTCGATAATTCTCGATATATATACACGCACACCTCTGTTTTTCATAGATTTTCTTTTTTACCTCTGTTTTTTTTCTTCTTCTTTTTTTTACCCCCTTTTCACCCTCGTTCCCTCGACGATTTATAGTCTCACGCCTCTTGCATTTTTATCGATAATGCCTCAACCCCCTCACGTTGAATTATGCTTCGCGGGGGATATCTATCGTTTTTTTTTTTTCATTCTTTTTTTGCGCGGCGTGTTATCTATATAAAGCGTTTATAATTATATTGTCTGTTAGATATAGTGGAAGATATGCAGTTGGCGCGAGAGGTTGTGATAGCGCGCATACGAGCTCGCGCATCTCCCGAGTATACCTGCATTAATTATCCAAGAACTCGAGCTCGCGAGGGTTGTTCGCCCACTCTCTCTCCCTTTCTCCGGTGCTCCGCAATAGCGTTCTCAACGAGTAGTAGAGATATCCCGTCACGCGTCCCAGAGCTCTCTTTCTCGTTGATGAAACAAACCGTGCACGAGCTGTTTCTGGGTATCCCGTATTCTATATCGGTTTTTTTTTTTCTTGTTTTTTTTTTGTTTTTTTTTTTATCGAGCGCGTCTCGTCAAAAGTACAACGCCGGCTTGTATGTAACACGCTCGCGTTAGCAGCGGCGGGAACGCACAACATGCAGCGAATCGTGCACAACTCAATGTACAATTCGTGTTCGGAAGGGCCCCTCGGGTCATAATGCATATCAAACAATCTCACTCGATTTCATGTTTCATACCCGTTGATTCGCGTGCAATCGACTTTTCTATTATATCGCATGCCAACGCTCGAGTCGACGAGCACTCCCCGTAACCATATTTTTTTATCGCCCGCGCTTTAATGCACCTCCGGTTATGACGTCGCGTTCGATGTATCGAAATGAAATGTAAGATTTTTTCGCGGCTGGTGGAAAAGACCTTCGGGTGTCGAATTTTTAGACGCGCGTTCGAACGTAAGCTTACACTGAGGATTGACTTTGAGTTCGAACCTCGTATTTTGCGTTGGAATAACAGAAATTCTAAATTGGCTTATAAAAGTCCAACGGATACGAATATTTTAGCGAAAAAACATGCCCTCTCGTTCTCAGACTAAATTTTGACTACAGCCGAGATAGACATTCTCATAATTCTTCGGGCTTCGTAATTTTCGTCGCGAATCATGCAATTTCGCATTTGATCGATCAGTTCATGAGAAATTCACTGGGTCATTCGGTTAGCATTGCATTTCTCTTCGCTAGACAAGGCCGGTGGTGTTACAGCAGTGCCACTTTATTTCGTACACGGGTGAACTATACCGTCCGAATATGAGAAGCCTGAGAATAAGAAACAGCGAGAGGCTAGCGGTAGAGCGCTGCTACTGATGGTCGACGCATATACAAAAGAGGGATTCTCGTGATAATTATTAGGGAAGACCGGGGCAAAATGGCACAGCGGGGCAAAACGGGGACAGTGAGGGCGAAACTCAATTTTACAATAATTTTTGGATGCCCCATTTTGTCCCAACGATACATCCAGATTTTCAAACCTGTTTTGCCTCACGTACCACCATCGCTACCATCCAAAAGTTATTGGAAAATTGCGTCTTGTCTCATTATCCCATTTTGCCTCGCTCTTCCCTACTCCCCGGTATAAATATGATACAGTGCCGATATTTTAATAGTTCCAATATTTTTACCCGATGCCGAAGTTACCAACTGCCATTATTCAATTTATTCGGACAGATGGAAGAACAAACGTACGGGCGGAGCTACAGGTTGGAGGCGGACAAAGATGGGACCCAAGACAAGCGTTTCGATCGTTTCCGTGTGCTTCGTCGTTTTCGTCGCGAAACATGCAATTTTCTATTTAATCGATCAGTCCACAAGAAACTCGGATCACTCGGTTAACATTACATTTCTCTTCGGTAGATACGACCGAAGGTTGTGTTACAACTGTGCCACTTTATTTCGTACACGGTCGAACCATACCGCCCGATTATAAGAAGCGATAGAGCTTGAGAATAACAAACGGCAAGAGCCACTGGCCGATACATATGCAATAGAGAGATTCTGCTGAAAATTATTACGCTCTGATATAAATATCACGTAGTACCGATTTTTTATAGTGCCAATATTTTTACTCGATGCCGAAGTTACCAACTGCCATTATTCAATTTACTCGGACGGTCGGAAGAATAAACGAACGGGCAGAGCTATAGGTTGGAGGCGCACAAAGATGTGACCCAGGACAAGCACTTCGATCGTTTACGTGTGCTTCATCGTTTTCGTCGCGAAACATGCAATTTCTTATTTAATCGATCAGTCCACAAGAAACTCGGATCACTCGGTTAACATTGCATTTCTCTTCGGTAGATACGACCGAAGGTGGTGTTACAGCTGTGCCACTTTATTTCGTACACGGTCGAACGATACCGTCCGAATATGAGAAGCGAAAGAGGCGAAGAATAAGAAACAGCGAGAGGCCACCGGGAGAGAGGTCTTCCCGTGCTCGTTCAGCGGACACGTTTCGGCAATCAATATTGCAAGCGGGTTTGGCGCATGCAACTTTTATCGGAATGTCTCTTACGTGCCAGTACCATCCAACCGCTAAATTATTCGATGTCCCCGAGTACCTTCACCTTTGAAGTCGACGGTGGTGGTGCAGCGAGCGGCGTACGTACAGATCACTCTCTCCCTCTACGTGCGGCATTAACCCATCGAGCAGCGCGAGAATTCCGCGCCGCGACGCTCTGTTAGCCGCGGCTTAAAGCTCGCCGATATAGCGGGATGAAGTGGAGAGGATCGGGCTAGGTTCGAGGGAGCGGAGTTCCTTTCGCACTATATTACGTCCCGGATATTTTACGAGGTCGGGTGCTCATGCTCTAATAACCACCGAGTTGAGCTAAGAAGAAGAAAGGACCTTCTTCTTCGCAGAACCCCGCCTCGGGTACTCCACGGACCGCTCGTCTGAACACCCACTCTCCTACGTAACGAGTCCCGCTAATGAATATATTACCCGCTACCGCGATAAGCGTATTCGAATTTCTACTATATTACGCGGGAAAACGAGAGAACCTCCACTCAGCCGGTACATCGTTAGAAGTTTCTATACACGGATAGCCTTTACCTTTACCTCGACAACTCTTGCCTACTCTCCTTTCGCTAATTTATACTACCATCATCGTATCGCCAAGGGCGTGATAACAGTAGGTATTTTTTCTTGTTGCATTTCTCGCGTGATGGTGTTTTAGCAGCGAGAACGGAGCATTTCCTTACGAGGTGCTTCCTTCTAACGAATCTAGAACGTGGGATGAGGGCATAGATGGATTTACTTAAGTATATTTCATTTGCGTAATTGGAGCATGTTTCGTAAAAGTGATTATGATCCCCTTACTCGAATATGTCGATCGATAAATTTCAGCGCTGCTACTGGACCGATGCATATGCAAAATAGAGGTTCCGGTGGAAAATTATTACCCCCGGCATAAATATGATAGAGTGCCGATATTTTAATAGTTCCAATATTTTAACTCGATACCGAAGTTACCAACTACCATTATTCATTTTATACGGACGGACGGAGCCATAAGTTGGAGGCGGACAAAGATGTGAGAACATCACCCTTAATAATATGAATAATAATACCAATACCAATATAATATCAAATCATAATAACAATAATAAGGAAAAAAAGAGGTGAGAAATGAACTAAGAAAATCACACAAAATTAATAATTAATTATTTCGCCCGGTATGTTGGATAGAACTGACGATTGCCAACTAATACCCGTACAAGTCGAAGGCTTAGGACTGAAAAATACAAGCCGGACAAAAGGAAGGAATTTCTGATATATATCGGTTAAAAACATGTCACTCGTTATCTTTTGTTTCGTAAGTATTTTTTAGACAGTAAGATATAGGTTAATTTAAGGCACGGTTATCTAAAAAAGAATTGATAAAACAACGAAAGAAATGTACAGATAACTAAGAATTGTCAATTTATAGGTTTAGGAATATTGAAATAAAGAATACCGAAGAGGGTCAGCATCTTGGACCGAAACGTATGGAAAAATATGATTCTATAAAACAATTCTTAACAATATGAAACTGCACGAAGCTCCTGAAAAACAAGATTAGTCTAAAACTTATTAAACGAGCTATTTTTCCGGTTAAAATTGGTATCGACATGAAATCAGTCGGCGTGCAGACTAACAAACGATACTTCAAGTCTACGTCAGTATGGACCGAAACGTATGGAAAAACGTGCATAAAGATCTTGTTCATGCTAATTGACCCAACAACCTCCGAGGCTGGCCCAGCTATAGTCGAATCTACAAAAACAATTCTTAACCCTTTGAACCATACATTTTTACAAAAAACAAAACCTTGGTATTTCATGTCAAGAAATAGTTTGAAAAATTGTATACTGAGCAAAAGAAGTTGGGATATTCTAAGTCCCACCGTGACGCAAAGGGTCAACAAGATGAAACTCTACCAAGCACATGAAAAGCAAGATTAGTTAGAAACTTCTTAAACGAGTTATTTTTCCGGTTAAAATTGGTATCGGCATGAAATCCGTTGGCGTGCAGACTAACGAACGATACTTCAAGCCTGCGTCAGTATGGTAACCGCGGGGAGTCTCTCGTCGGTAAAGATCAGCTGATTCCCCGTGAGGCTCGAGGGCGGTTGTGGGAGTGGGTTCGTATTCCCATCTTGGTTAGCTAACTCACCTACTTGCAGGGTACGGCTAGGATCTCCGAGCCCGGTAGAGTTCTCTCGCTCTTGTGTAACATCGAGGTTCTCGAAGGCTCGCGCAGGTACCTGGCTATATTCAACCGGAGAGCCATTCCTATCCACGGCCGAGCGCTACTTGCTCAAGCCCCCGCTGCAGCTGCACCCTCAAGCTAGAACGGCGTGCACGCCACGCGCCCGGAATTTACCGTCCTGGAGATTGCGGGAAACAAACGGCTCTTCGGCTCCGCTTCCTCGGCTCTTCGGGGTAGCTGCATGGCGGGGTGCCGTTCTCCACCGAGACTCCAAGGTAAGATCGGTAGGAAGCGCCCGGTAGCCAAGGAATCGAGATCATGCAAAAGGCCGAGGATAAAATGAGGAAGCAAAGGAGCCATGGAGGAAAGAGGAATGAAGGAATCGAGAGAAAGAGTAAGTAAGAGGGCCACCCGTTCGTACCCGAAGTCTCCACTTATTTCACCCCGAAAGAGCCACCCCCTCTACAAAGAGACTCGCTCTCTCCCTCCGTCCGCTACGGGCACTCTCTCGCAGTCTGCAAATTCAACCGATTACGACGAAACCCTTTTATATATTCGCGATCTCTATAGCGAGATTGTGAAATTTAATGAGAATTGGATTTCGACGATTGCGCGCCTTGCCGCAGTAGAGTTCAACCTAGAGGAATACTGAAAACAAGTATACGATCCATCGCTATCTCGAGTGTTTAAGACGCTACTTTGCGCTCGGAGTTCTACAACGTTTGCCCTGCACGTTGTCTGAAGAAAATGCTTTTACCTTTACCATGAGATATTCTGGGATAAACAAAAAATTATAATGGAATAACAGTTCGCTTATTGCGACGATGTTTATCGTGCGGTGATGGCCGATACCGAGCAGTTGTTTACGTATGATGTACGTTACACCCTCCCGCTTGTAATCTCTTTCGTGCGGGCTTTAAGATTCGAGAAGTCGTGTTGTCGAGACTAAGTGCGAGCCCTCCAATAAGGGAGCTTTTGTTTCGGTTAAAAAACAAAAATTCAATTTCCGTAGAAGAATCGCTCTACACGTCAACATCTACACGGCGAAGAAGGTTCGTACACGTGCACTGAAAAAAAAATTCGCTTGCGGGCTGCCGAAGAAAAAAATGTTTGTTTGAATTCTACTTTCAAACCTTACAAATCCATATGATATTGAAACAGCAACAGCAAAACTGTCAAGGTGACATGTTATCGATTCAATCCGGTATGAAATTGTACGAATTCAGAGTAGAATTGAAACAACGTTTTTACTTCTTTGGCAGCCCGCAAGCAAATTTTACTTGATTCAATGATATTTTTTTTCTGTGTGACAAACATTCTTCGTCCGTAAACACTCGTAATTTTTTCTCGTTAAATTTACATTTTTTTTTAATATGGACGTACGGTTCGTTAACCAAAAAATGGTGAAAATATAATGAAATAAAATATGTACAAAACATTAACCGACAGCCTTAGGTGCGTGGTCGGTGTGTGGCTTCGGCGGCCTCCCGAGTCAAGCAGCTTTGCTTGCGTCCAGTAGATGGATGGGTGACCGCTTAGCCCCACACCGGCTAGCACATCGAATGTTAAGCGGCTGGCCAGTTTTTCTGAGTTCTTGATGTTAAAACATCGAGGAATCAGAAAAATATAGGGCCGTCTGTACCGACACGGGTTTTCCGCAGTTTCCCCGTGTCCTCGCCAAATGCGGTACAGTGTAGCTAAGTCGGCTGCGGACGCACTGGAAGTTAGGTAGCTTAGTGAAGTGCGGGTAGGGAGTGATAAGGGGAAAGGGACGGGTTACGTAAAAATCCGAGAATGGTATACGATGGAACATATTGGAAAACTGCGTACAAATGTACAAAGCATTGTAAAAACATTATCAATGTACGAACCTCTTTCACTGTCTGTACATACTCGTAGCAAATCTGCCATTGATTTCATTGATACGTTGTACTTTTCGTCCACAAACACTCATAATTTTGTCTCGTCAAATAAAAAATTGTTCGAATATGAAAGTACGGTTCGTTAACAAAAAAATTGTGAATTTGACATGAAAAAAAGGACAAAACTGTGCATGTTTGTAGCAAATCTGTCATTGATCTCGTTGATGCTTTGTACTTTTCGTCCCCAACTCATCGACGAAAATACGGCAATGTTTTACTGAACTTTTGACGCAGTGTGGTGCAGTTTCGCTGTCATTTTTTTCTCTCTCTTTTCGTTCTGCATTTCTCCCGCACCCGCATTGTACCATAGCGGTGTGAATGTCAAGTAGAGCCCGGCGACGGTGAACTGGCTCGGGGGATGACGATATCGAAGTATTTGGTTAGCGAAGTGAGGGCGAAGAAAATTTCCGAGCTTTCCGAGTTTAGTATATAGCGGAGCTTTGGTACTATAAGCCGGGGAATACCCGCCGATATTCTCTCATCTCGATTCAGTGTACTGTACGATGAGGGTATGGCCACGGTGGCACGATCGAGCGCGCTCCCCCGGCACCCACCTCGAAGCTCTCGTCGATCGTTTTACGCCACGAAAATCTCGTTAGGTACGGAAATTGTTCCACGAGTAAGTTTGAGCGAATGCTCGAGCATTATAACGAGCAACTTCCCACGCCAAGCTCTCTCTATCTCTCGGCAAAGCGGGAAGGGGGGAGGGGAGGGGGGCTCGTGGCTTCTTTGCCTGGGCTCTCGGAAGCCGGGGCTTTTCTCTCTTCTGCTTATACTTCTTCTTCTTATTCACCTCGAGCCGGCGATGAGAGCCTTAATCCCGTTTTCCTGCAGGGAAGCAGCCCTCAGCCCTTCGCTCTGCACCGAGGAGAGCCATCGATCCTCTTATACTCTTCCTTTGTTTTTTTTATTTAATTTTTTTTCATATAAAAGCTGATAGAATAGGCTATCAAACGTTGCCTCGACGCTTCGACGGTATGAAAAATGTAAATATTGCAGCCCTGTAAGTAACATCTAATGTTCTTTCGCCATCGGCGCATGCAAAACCATTATTCGCCATGTACTACGCTGCTGTATTCCTATAAATTGGCGAGTATAAAGTTGCTACTTGTACGTTCGCGACGAATATAAACCGGGGGGAGAGATTGATCGATAATTGATAAATAACGGCTAATTGATTTATGCAAGAAGACGAGGCGCCGTCCCAGCGACTTTAGATGACGGACATCTATTTGTTTATTTGATCCTCTTCTACTCTTCCTTTGTTTTTTTTATTCAATTTTTTTAAATATAAAAACTGATATAATGGGCTGTCAAACGTTGCCTCGACGCTTCGACGGTATGAAAAATGTAAATATTGCAGCCCTGTAAGTAACATCTAATGTTCATTCGCCATCGGCGCATGCAAAACCATTATTCGCCATGTACTACTCTGCTGTATTCCTATAAATTGGCGAGTATAAAGTTGCTACTTGTACGTTCGCGACAAATATAAACCGGGGGGGAGAGATTGATCGATAATTGATAAATAACGGCTAATTGATTTATGCAAGAAGACGAGGCGCCGTCCCAGCGAGTTTAGATGACGGACATCTATTTGTTTATTTGATCCTCTTCTACTCTTCCTTTGTTTTTTTTATTCAATTTTTTTTAAATATAAAAACTGATATAATGGGCTTTCAAACGTTGCCTCGACGCTTCGACGGTATGAAAAATGTAAATATTACAGCCCTATAAGTAACATCTAATGTTCTTTCGCGATCGGCGCATGCAAAAACATTATTCGCCGTATACTATGCGTATACTACTATATACTATAAATTGACGAGTATAAAGTTGCTACTTGTACGTTCGCGATGAATATAAGCCGGAGGGAAAGATTGGTCGATAATTGAGAAATATCGGCTAATTGGTTTATGCAAGGAGACGAGGCGCTGTCTCGTTGAGTTTAGATGATGAACATCTTTTTTTCATACCTCGAAGCCATCGCCTGTTTGTTAATTTACGGTTTCACCTCGCGTGTCGCGAGCCGCTCCGTTCGACTCTTTTTATTACCCTGTCAATCCATCCAATTAACGAACAATTTCGAGTCTCTCACGCCGGCGAGTGCACGTCGGCAGCCTTCGTCGTCACCACGAGTTGATGTAACTTAAAACATTTAAAGTTCTTCAGGAACACAATGCATATACAATTACGCGGTCACTGGAAGTCTAGCTTTTCCATCAGGCAACTTTATAAGCTTAATATCGAGGTCGAGCAACTTCATAAGTTTAATATAATGGGGGTTGATATCGTTGCGAGGGTTTTCCCGCGAAGGGAAAGGCGAGACTGAAATTGGAAAATTTCACAACAAATTACAACTTGTTGCGGAAAATTTAATGGTTTTTTTTTATTTCACCCACAAAGGATTGTTTTTCATTTTCAATACGACCTTAACGAACCAACGATCTTAAGGGGCGACTAAACTCCTCTCTCCCGCTCTTATAGAAACCCTATGGCGCTGTCTCTCACACCCAAACAACCGCTATCTGGGTTTATAGACTCCTCTTAAGGTGGGGTTGAAGATCAACATAACTTCAAAATATTTTTAATTCATTTTTGTCCGAAACGGTTTTATGAAACCAAAAACGAATTATGCAGTACGTATTTGACTAACGCAGTGCAATTATTTTTTCATGTTATAGTATCGTTTCGAAGAAAAATGGATGCAAAATTGTAACTCTCTCGCACTGATACGTGTTCAGCCTCCTCTTAAGGCGAGTCTAAACGGCTCTCTCTTTCTCTCTCTCTCGCTCTCACAGAATCTCTATGGCGCTGTTTCTTTCACACCCAAGCAAGCAACCGTCGGCTAGGTTTAACCTCCTCTTAAACGAACTCCACGCGGGTACGGCGAGTAGATATTACTTTATTGTTAGGTAAACGTTTCAGTGACTGAACACGTCCCAATCGCCGGACATAGCTTGCTTGTAATCGATACGGAAATACGATTTTTTCATGCATGTCCGGAGACTGGGACTGCTCACTTAGGTCTGCGGCCACTGGTATTTGTACCTTATTGACCAATAATCTATTATTTATTTCTTTCTGTCTTGAAGTCAACTATCATTGAATGAAAGGCTCGCGTTTAAGTAGAAGGTGTAAGTGTAAGAATCTTTCTTCATGGAAAAAAATCATATCCTATTTCAAAAGTACTCGCAATTTCCTACTTATCGGGGTAATGGGTCGTAAAGTTTTATATCTTCGCGTGATACACAGTATTCACGAGACGGGTGAACGGATAGACTCGGGTCGCGAGCTTCCCTACCCTCGGAGGGTGGTTAGGGCCTATTTTCTCCCGCTGCTCGTCGGCTCATTCGCTGACAACGAGGCTAAAGCATACCTCCGACATATCTCGAGGTCTATTTGAGTGCAGTCTAATATACAGTTACATACAGGGTGTGTTCGTTCGAATCGTCGCTATCGATATTGTTAGTATCTTTTTTTCGTGAATTAAATTTAATTGTTTCTTTTGTTTGTCTTTTTAGTCGATTTATGTGTAGTTCGAGGAATAACATTTTTTATTTCACTTAGTGCGAAAATTGCGTTCTGGCGTAAAAACCCCACTTTCACACATTGCGAAATAAAATTTTGTACGATACTCGTGCGAAAAACGTTTTCTTATCTCGTATGATTACAACACTCGCCTTCGGTTCGTGCTGCAAACTCATTTTGTTTCGCGTCTACGCTAAAAAGGCCCTATTTCATGCCTACAACGGTGGGGGGGGGGGGGGGAGGGTGGAAAGTGGCCAATTCTTGACGAGTGGGAGGAAGAGTGATTTAGCATGATGGAAAGTTTCACTTTTTCGCTTGTCAAGAATTGACCACTTTCCATCCCCCATTGTAGGCAAAGTAATATGACCACTTTTTAGCATAGTTGGAAAACAAATATCGTATGCCAGACGGGAGGAGCGGATTTTCACCCCGTTTCTGAAGGAGCGGATTTTCACTGTTGCCCTCGCTTCGCTCGGGCAGCAAACCTCACGCTCGGAGAAAATCTCGCATTTTCCTTCCTTGTACTATTTTTCCCGACATCGCTATAATAACCACATTCCTTGGGTGCAACACGGGCAGAAAATCATCTATCATTGAATCAATAATAGATCAATGATAATTATTGAGCTGTGCGCATTCGCAGTACTATTTCATTACATCCTAGGGATGAGTCCTATTACCCCCTAGGGAGTAATGGTCATCGGTGAAAATGACGATTTCACGACAAGATAACAACTATAGCAAATAATCACCAGAAATGTCGTTATTTTAACGAAGTCGGAATAAAAGTATGCCACATGGGAGAGAGCAGATTTTGACCTCGTGTGATTTCTGCGCGCGCTTCGCTTGAACAACAAAATTCACACGTCGAAATTCGTGCACTTCGTTCCCTTGTAGCATAATTTACTATTTTGATGAGTCTATTTAGTTTTCCTCCTGGAATGAGATAACAAAATTTTAAAAAGGTGAAGAGACCAGCGACTCAGCATTTTCTTCGACCACCCCTGCAAAAGTGGGTCGAAAAAATATTGAGTGAAAAGCTCAGCGACGAACACCCTGTATATCCAATGACCCAGTGAACGATCGCAGCGCACTGGAATTCTAGGTGCTCTTTTTTTTCTCCGTCAGTCGCGCGGCTTTAATCATCCCGGGCATTTAGAATGCGACCCGCAAAAGCGAGAAGGAGGGAGTCAGCTGGGAGCTCGTATGATAAAAAAAATGAAGTATACACGAAGCGTGTGCCGCCAGTGTAGCTCGGTTATTATTCTTGCAGCCCCCGCTGGGAGCCGGGGCTTGATATATCGATGCATGGACGGGTTGCGTTGCGGACCGTCGAGTCGACGTCCACCGGCGATTGCAGCCCGCGGAATGAAGGAATTAATACGCGACCCGGACGGCTCTCGGACGCGGTCGCGTCCACGTGTTACGACTTCCAGGCACGCGGCCCTGACACGACTTGGTCAACCATGTCTATTAGTCGTCACCCTCAGGCCTCACCTGCGACGTTCTCGCGAATGCACCATTTTACATCGGCAGAGGAACGAGACAGTCCGTCCACTTAGTTTAATGTTCCGGTAAGAGCTTGACACACTTTGGGCCGATGTGAGGTATCAATAAGGTCGATTGCGCATAATTGGCTCACCTAGGAAGTTCAGAAGCCAGACTGAAAAGTTGGAACGATTTAAATACCTAGTAAAAAAAAGGGTAAAGCGCATAACTTTCTGTATGAGAAAGTTCGCTGATTGATTTTGGGTTACTCATGGAGGAAGCTATAGGCAAAATTTTAATAAATGAGGAAGTCGTATGCAAATGACTGTGGCTTTTTTTCGTAACATTAAAGAATGTCTACATCTCATAAATTTGAAACGGTCAAAAGGGACCGTAAAATTTAAGGTAGAAAACCGCTAACTGAAATTATCGTAGGAAAAAAGTCTTATTATTATATCATTATGAGGAAGCAAAAATGTCGGGAATCGTAGGAAAAAAGTTAGTTAAGTATCCCAATGGTTAGATTCTTTGATGGCACGAAAAAACACCTACGTTTTGGCTGTATCTAAAAAGTAGCTAGAAAAAAGTTTAGCCAACCGAGTCAAGGACCTTAAATGCAATGTTTCTACGAACGGTATTCATTTGGAGGCCTTGCATAAAAAATGAATGAACTTTAAATAGCATCCCGGCATTTCGCTCTTTGCTCAGATTGAAAAAGGTTATCAGTGCCTTAAGCTGATAATAATAGCGCAGCTAGAGTCGTTTCATCGTAATGCAATGAAGGTAAAGGCGAATAAAGAGGAGAATCAAAGTGTCCCGAGGTGAAAAATAAAAAATAAAAAGACCGAAGCCGCGGATGGAACAAGAGAAAAAGCTACAATCGAAGCTTAGCCTTGAATTACGGAAAAACCGATTGAATCGAAGCGGCGCAGTTATGTCCGAACAGTAGCGTCCCAGTGTGAATAAGCGTTAATCTCCCGTAATTGGTTCCCCAGGGTAAATGCCAAATTGTTGAAAAAAAAGAAAAGGAAAAGGTAACGATCGTAGGGATGAGGGAAGAAAACGCGGAGGGAGAGAGTCGAGGAATGAATAGAAAATCGATTCCTCGAGGCTCCTTCTACCTCGAGTTTCTGCCGACCATTCCGCACCATCCCCCCATTAGCACTTCGATATCTACCATCGGGTTTTGGCGAGGTTGCGCAACCTACTAGTCTCTCTCTATATCTCACTAGCTCTCCACCCAACCCCCTTCAGTCTTTCTCGCTTTCCATTCTATCAACGCGCCGATCGTGGTCTCTGCAAATCTACGTTTGCCCGGATAATTGTAGTCCGTCGATTACGCTCGATTGGTTTGCCTTCTTCTGTCTGCCGTATAATGACCCCCTTCTTCTCACGGTACCAAAAAAGGCGCTGCCGGAAGTAAAAAAAAAGAAACAGAAAAAGAAAATAAATCTCAAGAAGAGGGATCGAAGATGTACGAAGAAGTTAAAAAGAATAAGCTGGCTTATTACATATTAGTGCCCGCAATTGACTCTGACCTCCCCCACTGTACACCGAGAGAGAGAGAGATCTGGTAAATATGACTATATCGCTTGGGAGATATTCCCATAGCACATAGTAGCACGAAACTGGGTCGCCACCTATGACAGGAAGTACCAAATTTATAAGAATTTTTCAGCGATATAATGGTACAAATTCTTGGAAAATCTGAGACTTTCTGCCATAGCTGTCTTCCTCGTTGCGTACTACCATGAGCTATAATAATTTTTCTTAAATGACTGGTTTTCATTATATCCTTCTCTCAGTGTACAGGATACTGGAACATGCATGCCCGTCATTAATCCTTCCCGATATTAATAGAGCTGTGACAAGAAAACAGGTCAAGCATCAATAAATGGTGGTGTGCACAGTAAAAAAATAATTTCATTAAATAAGTGACAAACTCGTTTGTTAAGGGTTGAGTATACAAACTTGTCCTTTTATTTCCCATGTTATTAAAAATTTTAGTTAGTACTTTTGTTTGTCAAACGAAAAGAAAATTAACAAACAAAAAATTGTCGTCGTTTGTGGACAATAAGTTGTTCTAAAAAGTACAAACTTTTTTTGCTGTGTGCCATCAGCAAAATTATCTATCTTAATCACGAAAGAAATTAAAATAAATCCAAATGGCTGAACTCGATGGCTATACGTATTTATCACCGCGGTAGAGTAGGAATGACCCGAAGGAGACGCCTGTGACACAGAATGTCCTGAATGTCGTCTACGTGACGCAGTAATCCAAAATCAGAAATGTCGAAAGACGCACGAACGTCTCGTAAATGATTCGTCGAAGCAATACAGAAATACATGTACGTGTGACGGTACCAGCGCCAGTGCCAATAATACCGATATAGAGAGGTGCAGAAGAGGCGGAGAGCACGAGAAGAGGTCGTTTGGCAGCAGGAAGCCACATTGATCCGCACATCTTAATATTCCATGAGCGAGTCACGTCTGCCGTTAAGTCGCGCGTAACACTCGTCGTTGAGAGCACAGGCAATTACAACGACGAGAGTTTCGCTGTTCCCAACCCTTCACCGTTTACGTATAAACGTCTATCTGTGTCGGTCGGTGAGTCCGTATAGGGTACTTTATGCACACCGGGAGCTCCTTCGACGCTCTATTAGTTTCTAACGAACAACCGAATTCCGGTTGTTTCCCATAATAGCGCCACCAAGAAACGAGAAGAGGGATTCTTCGATGTAACATCCGGAGGAATTTGGTTCGACGCGAGCATCGAAATAGAGCGAAGTACTAGCCGTGTAGCTGCAAGAACATTTGGGAGATTTTGTTTCACGAGAAGAAAGTTTGTGAAGCGATAAGAGGCATCGCTTCGCGCCAATATTTTTGTGCAGAAACGCATAATTACGATCTTGCCAATACCTAACGTCAGGATATCACAATCCATTTATTTGCGATAAGCACGACCAGCATTAAGGCATAAGTAATTGGTCCAATAAACCGGTCGATTTTCGACGAAAAAAGCGACTTTAATCTTTGTTATTAAGAAATAAATTAACTTTTTTAGGAATCATCCAGTCATTAGATAAAAAAACGTTCTAATCAAAGATCTGTCCAACTTTTTACTCAATCGGACGAATGGATTTTGAGATACATCCGTTGTTAATCCAACGCCGAATCTCTTTTGTGTATTAACAATAAGTCCGTTGGCAATTACTCAAAAAAATTACTAAAAAAAACTCAAACTTTGTAACGCCATGTACTAACTGCGAGTAAAATGCCGACTTTGTCCTTCTAATACCCGCTTAAAAAAAAAAAAAAGTTGAAAATCGACCTAATTTTTGGTGAAATCCTTATGTTAGTACTTTAACACCGGTCCAATTACGTCCCCGACAAACGCCTGTTCTGAAGGTCGGTGCAGCACTACACAAATGATTCCGAGCTTTGTCGGCACCTTTGTCGTCGGAATAGGTGCGTGGACGGAGAAATAAACAAAACCTGCGAAGGAAAAACAAAACGCGGGCTGGCAGTGGAGCAGTGGAGCAGTCCAGTGGTCCGGGTCGTCGAATGCTCCGAGGGGTTTATCATGAAAACGACTGACGCACTAGTGGGATTCTTTGCTATTTGCGTTATACCCACGAGTCTCGTTCCCCTTAATGCTGCAGTGCCTCTGAAAACGAACGCTAGAGCTGCCGGTCCCCGGAGAAGCCAGCACAAGAGCCGAAGGGTGCTCGCAGATGCATAAACTGCGTTTACCTCGCTCTACCTGCCGTCGCGCTCTATTTCACGATGCCGTCGACGAATAGCCCGATCACAAATGATCGCGCGGCGAGGTCTTCCGGTTCGCCTCGTCTTCGCAAACAGAAGCGCCGCGCGCGCCCGTTTTTTTAGTCGACGGCAGCTCGAGAGCGCGCACCTTCGACACCGATTCACCGTTCGGGATCTTTGATCCCCCGCGGGAATCGAATCGATCCCATCGGTCGTAATATAATTGAGCGAATCGTCACCGTACCTGAGTGGCATGGCACCCACCACCGGCGTGTAAATCCTCGAGCATGCATGATCGATTTTTCTTCAACCTTAATATTTATTCGACTATGAAATGGGCGAGACCCAACATCGAGTGCCGAGAAGGTTTCGCGATACCGATGTAAAAAAAAAAAAAAATATGAAAATGAAACCGCGAGTAATCGTGGTTCTTACTTGAACGGAGAACGGCGATGGGATTGATCCGATTTTTAGTCAATTCGTGGGAAATGGGAATTCCACCGCGCTCGGCGAGACCCGCTCTTATCACGAGTGCGAAAACGGAATCGAACTGGAGTGAGTCGGCTATATATCAGGTTTACACACTCGAACATGAACTATACAGTATTATACAGTCGGCGAGTTTTGTGACAGAGAGAAATTCTTCAAACGCGATTGATAAAGAGAACAGAAGCGACGGAGGGTCGCGGACGGGATAAGGATGGGGTCGAGGTGGAATGGAGAAAAATCGAGGTGAAGGTGGAGAGAGCCCGCAAATCGTCTTTTTGTCCCTCGAGCAATCACGTCACGACGCAACCCGACTGCCTCAACCACGGGGCGAATATCGTTTCGTCTCGTGACAACGAGGACGAAGAAGCGGCGAAAGAAGAAGATGGAAGCCCGGAGCACGAGCTAATGCGACGTCGGGCAGGGGGGGGGGATGATGGAATTTGCAAATCACCCCGCACTTCACTTTACTCGTACCCCGTTCGCTTTTCACCGTCCTTCCTTATATCCAGTAGCGGAGGTGCCCGAGTAGTCTGTGTACTATATGCGGGATTCACTCGCGCGCCCGCTTTACTGACGTATCCCCTCATCCTCCTCCTTCGGTAAACCCCTGGGGACCTGGATCTCGTCGTACGGTCTACATAGCACACCTTCTGTACGAGTGTAATGCGACATACACGCGCTTACACGCTCGTACAGCCGGTAGATATATATCGGCTGTCCAGAACCGGAAGGGCGCATCTTACGGACTTAGGCACGTAAGATACGCCCTTCTGATTTTAATCGCTCAATTATACGCGTAGACTTGCTACATGCACTATGTATCCCAGTAGCTCCCTCTTTATCCGTGAGTTAAGCGAGCCACGCGTCCTGTCTGCCCTCGTCACCCTCCCTCGCACTCTTCTCTCCCACCCGACAGCACCCTTGTTAAACCCGAGGGTTTTAATTTTTTTCAATATAAAAAAAAAATTGAAAAGTTGGAAAGCCCCTTGGCCCTTAGAGCGTCCGTGGCTTCTTTCCTACTTTCTCCCACGCCAAACTCACTGTAAACCGGTAGGAACTGTCGCGCGACCGGCAAGACGTGTAGATATTACTTGTTCTTGGTTTCACACTCGCTATGCGGACCCTACCCTTCAGACACGGCTACCTCGTTAACCGGCAACTTTTAACTGAGAACGAGTGAGGATTTCTCAGTGATCGTTACGGTACACTGTCGAGAGAAGAAGAAAAAAAATCGCGTTTCCGGTCATCCATTAGTCCGTCGGCGAGGACGACGTGACGCTTGCACATTTTTCATTTTTTTTTTTTTTTGCTGTGTGCCGAGCAAAAAACGGCTGCTGAGGTCCGATAACATCCCCGTTCCTGTCGATAGGAACGTCGATGCTTTCGCCGAGAAACGAATCGAAAAATTACATGTTCTCTTTCACCCAAGACAATAATTTATTTGACGGGAGCCTCGCAAACAAATATGTATTTAGGGTAAGTTGGGGTGGCATGGCCATAATTTTTCAAACAATGAAAATCTTTGTAAATTTTTGGCAAAAGATTTGTAATTCTAATATCTGGTATTTTTATTTTACAAAAGCAGTACATTAATGTTCCATTGATGTAAGTGATGTAAGCAAATTTCAAGTTCCAGTGTATTAAATTTAATGTACAAGTATAATAAAAGCTGTATAGATGGCAGGGCCATTCTTTGGTAACGTCAAAAGATATTACGGGGGCCATATCACCCCGATTTACCCTAATTAAAAAATATATTTATTTGAATTAAATAAATAATTATTTGCAGATCACCCTTCAAATAAATTATTTTTCTGGGTGTTATCGTTTAGTTAAATTTTTATGACTTAAGTTTGATGTTTCCGTCATATTCGGAAAGACGCTTTGCTGTTCATTATTACTTCTGCTTTCATCCAGTCCCGATCAAACATCTCTCGAGTCTCAAAAAAAGTAGTGTCCATTCGGAACGTCAGGAAGCTTGTGCTCTTGACAAAAATGTTTCGCAAATCTCAATAACTTGACTCTGCGAAACTTCTATTAAACGACCGGAAACAAGAAGTTCCAGAGTTACGAGAGAAAATCTTACGCCACGTAGCGTCTTTAAATTAAGCGATTGAAGTTTTGACGTTGCATTGCGGCTGCTGAGCGCGTTAAGAGTGTATTTATTCAATTTGCGGCTATGAAATCTTGGCCAACTGTACTTGCTTTGATGGAATAAAGTTAAAGACTTAGGAAACGGGCAACGATGAATGCCGTCGAAAGTTTGCCCGATTCGGAATCACCGAAACGTTCGTTGATTCGCTACCCGTTTATATTCCCACCGAAACCCAGCCCAGCTTCATACTTTTCGAAGACCTAAAGTACTTGTGCGATAACTAGTTCGCTCGTCGCTCGTATAACCAACATCGAAATTATACACAATGTCGGTACGTACAGAGTTTCGGGGACAACTTGAGCGTTAGAGTTGATACATGCATACCGACGATTCACCGTCTGGCTAAGAAACCATTCACACGCCGCGGGCCACTTTGGGCAAAATATGATTTATATCACTCGGTGGGAAAATGGCGGTCTTACGCACGTTTCGTGTGCGAAAACCCCCATTTTCACATTTTGCGAAATAAAATTTTGTACAATACTCGTGCGAAAAACGTTTTCTGAACTCGTGTGATTGCAACACTCGCCTTCGGCTCGTGCTGCAAACTCAGTCGTCAGAAAAAGTTTTTTCGCACTAGTATCGTAATATACCGTTTCGATATGAGGATAATTCCGTTGTACTCTTCTGTCTTTCCTGATACGGTTTCTCGACGGCAACGCGCACGATGTAAAATTAATGACTATATCGGCTTTATTATTAACCGAAGTACTATTAGAGATAGGGACATATGTACTATAAAGTATAAAAAAATCATATTTTAAGGCCATCTGATATTCATATTCAATATCTGTTTTTTAAATGTATAAATATTATAACCACGCCACATTACATTATCCAAGATGTGCTCAACTTGGATAATGGCTGGATGCAATATTTAGATGAGATAAAACGAACATTGTGTAGAATTTGTATATTCTACACAATTTTCCGTTTCGTCGATCGAAAATTGCCCAGATGAGATTTAGCCATCGGCACGGCTACGGGACCGCAACAGTTGTTGAGGGTCTTGTACTTGCCCGGCGCTCTGTGGCGGTATTGAGTCGGACCCAAGGTTTTGGATCGACGAAAAATGTTATCTCTGCCCCTGCACCGGGCACGGTATTGAAGCGCGCTCTTATCTATATATTCATGCCGATATTATTCGAAAACCGTGCACTTGTCCCGCATCCACTCCAATACACCTGGGACCACTCCAAATGCATTTGAGATGTATCACTTTCCTGTGTTCCTTAATTCACGCGTTTCTATTACTGGCTGCATTTGATATATATTCCAGAGAAAAATAAAAAAATTTCTCTTAAGTGAAGTTTTCCCGTATGACGTCACTTCCGGTAAAAAATCGAGAATTCTAAACCGAAAGTGATCTATTCTCATATGACGTCACTTCCGGTCAAAAGCCGAGATTTCGAAACCGGAAGTGCTGTATTGCCGTATGTCACTTCCAGTTGAAAACTGAAATTTTGAAACCGGAAGTGACACAACAATGAAATTTTTCTAATTTTTCTACGTAACCTCACCTCCGGTTTAAAAGTGAGATTTTGCGACGGGATCTGACGTCGCGGAGAAAATTCTCAATTATTCTCTGCCAAGCGGTGACGTAGTAGCATCACCCAAAGTTTGTTAGGGCCCGAAAGACCGTCGGCGTTTCACTGTGGCTAACTACGCCGGCCGGCGAAGGACCAATGTGACGTTTTGGCGTACAGCAACCAGTGCGGAGCCAGCGATGAGCCGTTTTTCCGGTCACGGCAGAATCCCACCCGGATAACGATACAATATATACATTAATATCGAGGTATTCTCAGTAAAAAAAAAAAAAACTCTCCATTCCGCGGTTTAATAATCCAAGCAACGAAGGAAGTTTCGAAACTTAGGCTTTCACCGACGTTCTATAGACTCGGGAGCTTCGAGGATTTCCCTAATTGCCGGAAACTCAGCGGTCTCGCATATAATATGCCCTGTCCGTTAATATAATATTACCGAGGTTGAACATAAGGTGGATAACTATTCGGGAGTACGGAAAGCCGGGGGGTTTTCGCGTCGAGTGTAGAGCTCCGCATGCCGCTGTGGAAAAGTTCTCCGACTTTTACACCGCGAAACGGCAAATCTCGAGGCTCCGGGAGAGAGCCCTCCTCTCGTCACGTACAGTACACACCCCAGTGGCTATTCGACGGGGTTTCCGACGAGAGTTCCCCCTCGGTGAGCCGCAACTTTATATTAGGCAAACCGTGGAAAAGTCGAGCATCCGCGCGTTAGTCCGGGAGCGAGAATCGTTTAAGGCATAATACGCATTCGCGCACTTCGCTCTACTGTTCGTCGACGACGGGCGGCGAAGAAAAGACGAAGAATAAAGATAATACACGCTAAAGGGACGGGAAGGAGGGGAGGAGGCATGATGAAGCAGCGGTCTTACAGCCAGCCAGGCGACGAGAGAGATCGGGCCTGATGGCAGCCTCAGCGTCTCGCGTTTACAACTTTGCTGGCAGGTCCCGGTAATTATCCGCCATAATACTTATGTTCCTTCAATAATGCCCGGTATGCAGAACGTCTTTGCGCCGCGGAACCGGAGGTACCTCGAGAGCGGCACGGAGAATCCGCGATTCCGTATAGCCGAAGAGCGAGGGACGGAGAGATCTCCTCCAGAACTTACACAAGCGCCTCGGTTGCAGCATCGGCAAGCCCGTATCGCGAGCATGCACCGCTCCTGCAAGGTACACCGAAGCTCCCTGTATTATTTGCGTACCTCGAGGCGCGAGCTACTTCTGTATACTTAATGCGCGCCCCGACAAGAGAGACCGAAGATAGAGACGCAACCCCTTCGCAGAAGAAACTTTGCGCGTTTCTCTTGAAACACGGAGGAATATAATACCAGCTTTTACATCGTGACTCGTATTAGTCGCTTGTCATCTTCCGCACACATCAAGATGTTTGCGTTTGTTTTTCTTTCGTCCCTCACCGGAACAACGGTATCCGTATGCATCCCCGTTGTAATTGTATTCACGCGAGAGGTCGAGAGTTCGGCGGACGAGAAAACGTCGGGGAATTATCGGAGGTCTGAGAATCTACGATAAAAAAATGCCCGATCATTCTTTAACTCTTCGGGACTAAGATTTTCTCGCCTTTTTGTAATATTAGTAAAAGCGTCTTGGCTTCACAGGGTGTGATTTGTCGCGAGTTGTATACAACTTTTACCACGCCGTTTATTCCATGCGGCCTGAAGAATGATTCCCTTGTGATTTTCCTAGCATGATTTCCCTTTCGATGGTTCATCCGGTATGCTGGATAGTCCATCGTTTAATTTCTGCTGCGACGTGGAGCAATTAAATTGAAAGTTAAAGAGGATTCAAAGTGTCCAATACCCTTTGATACCGAGTAGCGGTCCATAGCTGCGTTTCGTTCCTCCCGTCACTCGGAAGATTTTATTGCGAGAGTTCTCCGAGTGTTCCGGTACGGTCCAGAACGGGCGACGTCTTCGCAGAGTGGAAAGCGGAGACGTCCCAGGGGTTCGGGTGAAATGGAATTAGAGCAATCTCCCCCTCGCTATTCCTCCTCTCACTCTCGTCTAATGGTAATTAATGTGCTCGGCGAAGTAAATGTAACTCCCATAGAAACGTAGAGTTGAACGGGAACGCGAGCCATAGGATAGAAGGTACACGGAGGTAGAAGAGGAAGAGACCGCGCAGGGAATCGAGACAAGCGAGCGCTCTGTACGTTCAAGAAGATTCACTGGCTTCTTCTACTTTGTAGCTAGATTCTGCTCTGCTGCAGCTGCAGCTGCTGCGGGCATTTGTGTTGCTGCCTATGTACAATGTCAATGCACTCTCCTCTCTCTTCCACTCCGCCGTTCTTTCTCGTTCTCTCACGTTGCACTTTTGCAGAATGCAACAGAGGATCCAAACGACATATAAGTTTGCACATGTGGCATTCAGGACTCTATATGTAGTGTTTATTTTCAGGATAAGTGAGGATAGGCTGGTTTATTTTATTGAAATCAGTAAAGTCTATAAAACGTTTATTAAATGAAGTTAATGAGAACAAAGATACAGAAAACTCGGATGCGCACGTGTTTCGTCATTCGTGGCCAGTCGTCAACTGCTTTCTTTTCTACGCGAGACTCTCCTCCCCGGCGCTCGACCACTCGCCTCGCTTCACGCCTATCGCGACGCTCAACGGCTTACAATAACAAAGCGCTCGGTTTGTTTACCTAGCCGCGCGAGAGGCTATGCCTCGTTCTGTGTATATCGCACCGCGGAGATTTCGAGAAATATCGCTTCCTACACTCGGCCGTCCTGACCGAATATTCGCCCAGAATTTTCGTCAATTTCGATTTCTTCGTCGTTGTCGGAGGGGATGTCATCATCGTCGACTATCCATGGCTTCATGGAGTCTGCAGATGAAGAAGTTTGTAGAGGCCCTTCGCGTTCGCCAATTTTACGAACAACGTATCGGTCGTTGCGCAAAACTTTTATCACTTCGTACGGACCGAGACATTTGTGCGCGAACTTCAATCCGGGACCTTGCTGGGTTCGTCTAATAGCAACGATATCGTTCTCTCGATAGCGCCATGCTTCTTTCCTCTTTGAGTCGTAGTTCTTCTTGTTCTCGCGTTGTACTCGCTCGATACACTCTTTCGCTTGCTGTCGTAACTCATCTCTCGTGTCTTCGAAGGCAGTAACCAGCTCGCACTGTAGCAGCTCTCGGACATCCGGATTATCTCGGATACGTGGGTGGAGGCCGAACAACAGGCGGAAAGGTGTCATTCCAATGCTTCTTTGCGGCGTCGTATTTAGACACTGCTGTACAGCGTCGACATATTTATGCCATTCGTGTGGCCTTGGTGCTGATAGTTTCGTCAATAATGGTATCAGGGTTCGGTTCAATCGCTCGACCTGACCATTACCTCTCGGGACTCCAGTCGCTATCAACGAATGCTCAATCGTTTCTGTTTTGCAATAATTCTCGAATTCTTTCGACGTGAAAGCAGACCCTCGGTCTGAGATTATTCTCCTCGGATTGCCAAAAACGTTCGACTGTTTTCGCAAACGCTCAATTACTTCGACGGCTGTTGTGGATTTCGTCGCATACAGCCAAACAAACTTCGAGAACGCGTCCACTACGCAGAAGATGTGTACGTAGCTCTTCTTTGTTGACGGTAGCGGGCCTAGATGGTCGATGTGATAGGTATCAAGTGGCACGCTTCCTTTTTCTATCGGGTTGAGAAGACATTGTTGCCTTCCTTGTTTCCGCTCTGCCAAAATACACGAAATACAATTTCGCACGACCTTCTCGACTTTCGGTCGTAATCTGGGTATCCAGTAGTCGTTTTTCACCAGCGTCTCTGTTTTGCCGACTGCAAAGTGGCCTCGCTCGTGCGCCCGTCGAATTATTTGCAGTTGCATCGCTTCCGGTACGACCAGTCGTACGTCGTCATCGTCGTCCTTGTAGAGGAGTCCACCTCGCACGATGTAGCCGTCGAGTTGCCCTCGCTGCGCGTCATTTAACTTCTTTTTTATCTCGTCGTCTTCTCTTTGTGCTCTTCTGAGTCGGGCAGTCAACCCTTCTTCGCACTCGTCGATCGTCAAGCACGATGGTAACGGGTTGCGGCTGAGAGCATCGACGTGCACCATACTCTTACCCGGTCGGTGTTCGATTGTATATTGAAATTCCTCCAATAACAAAGCCCACCGAGCCACTCGCACGCAAAGGTCTCTTTTGTTCATTGTTAGTGTGAAAGCGCGGCAGTCCGTCACTATTTTGAACGGTAACCCGAGCAGATACACACGAAAACGTTTTAGCGCCCTGATTATCGCCAGCACCTCTAGCTCGTAGCTTGTGTATTTTTCTTCCGCCGGAGTCGTCTTGCCGCTCGCAAAATATACTGGGTGTAACATTTGATCTACACTGTCTCGCTGTAGGAGAATCGCTCCGTAGCCGTACATTGACGCGTCGGTGTGTAGCTCCGTGTCAGCGCCGACTCGATACAGACTCAACACCGGTCGCTCGCTCAACATTATTTTCAATCGCGTAAATGCGTCTCTCTCGACCGACCCAAAACCAAACTTTACGTTCGCTCGCAGAAGATTAGACAATGGTCGCGCGATCGTCGAATAACGCGGAATAAATTTCCTGAAATATCCGGTTAGACCGAGAAACGCTTGTACCTGTCGTATATTTGTTGGTTCCGAGAAACGTCTAACTGCTTCCGTCTTATGCTCGGAAGGTCGGATAGAGCCGCCTTCAACCGTGTGACCAAGGAATTCAACTTTTCCTTGCAAAAAACAACATTTTTCCCAATTAATCATTAGGCCGGCTTTACTCGCTGTTTCAAGCACCCTTGCAAGATTCTTTAACCCGTTTTTATCATCGTCGGAGAGAACAATCAGGTCGTCCATATACACCAGTACTACGCCGTCTCGGATTAGGTCTCGGAAAATCGCGTTTATATATCTCTGGAAGACCGAAGGGGAGTTGCACAGGCCAAATGGCACTCGCAAAAATTCGTACTGCCCGTCAGGAACGATAAACGCTGTGTACTTTACGCTCGAATCGTCCATACGCACGTGGAAAAACCCGTTTTTCAGATCAAGCGTACTAAAAACCTTAGTGCCTTGCAACTGATCCATCTGATCCTCTATCAGCGGTAACGGATACCGATCTCTAACTATCTTTCTGTTCAGGAGTCGATAATCAACGCACAACCTGTGTGAACCGTTCTTCTTTTTTACCAACACCACAGGGCTTGCATAGTCGGACGAGGAAGGTCGGACTATTCCCTGCGTTTCCCACTCATCGATCTGCGCGTTTACGATCTCTCTCTCTAGTGATGCGAGCCGCCTCGCTTTCTGATACACCGGTTCGTCATCCTTCAATACGAGTTTCATCTTGATGTCGGCTTCGACCGTCTTGCTCGGATTATAGTTCTCAATTAAACCCGTCAGTTCGCGCCTCGAATCCGCGTCTTTAATGCTGAGAAGGTCTACTTTATTAACTTCCTTCACACTCTCTACATCTATCTGGAATATTTCCGGCCGTTCGTTTCCGTCAATCTCTTCGCAAATCGGACTTATACGTACTTTCCCGTGTTTTGCATTTATTTCTACTGTATCGAGGAAATCGGCACCAATCAATAAGTTTTGTCGCGAAACCGTATCGGAAACAATTCTAATGAGAATCGGATAGGAATTTTCGTCGATCGTTATCTTAGTTTGAAATTCGACCAGAGCTGGAATGTCCTCGGATCCTACTCCATCGAAACGAACTTCAGTCGACTGAGGTCGGGGCGAGCCTATTCTGACGTACTCGTCTGCACGCATCAATGAGATATCGCTCCCAGTGTCGATCAACGCCGTTATAACCTTACCGTTTATCATTACGTCTTTCATGTATTTTTTACGCCGAGAGTGCGACACCGCGCAAGCACTCTTGGGTCCATCGTTCTTTTTCGGGCACTTTGATGCAATGTGTCCATGTTCGCCGCACTCGAAACATTTTGCGCCCAATGCCTTTGTCGGACATGCCGCACTAACGTGATCGCGCATGCCGCAATTGTAGCAGCGCTTCGTGCTCGCCGTCGTCTTCTTCGCCTCGCTGCCGCTCGAGTCATTCTTCTCGCTTTGTTCGTTCTTCTCAGCCTTTGATGGACCGTTGCCCCGTTTATCCGTACGATTCGAGCCCGGCGTACCTCGATCTCGCAGGACAATCTTCTCAAACGCCTCCAGCAGGGATTCTATCGCGTCGAATCGTTGTATACGCGCCTGATCGCGCAGCGTATTATCTGGGATTCCGTCTATAACATAGTCTAGCAATTCGTCGGCGTCAATCGGAACACGATTCCCCAGGATAATTTTTTCGTGGACATATTCGCGAAATGTCTCTTCCTTTTTCCACAAACGTCCTTCGAATTTTCTGCGCATCGTCATTTTATTTTGGCGATGATAGAACATCGATTTCAACTCGTCGATCAGCGTATCGAAAGTCATGCCGATATATTCTGGTCTCGAATGAAACCACTCGTGGGCTTTTTTCTTCAGCTTCATTCCCACCAGAATCTTCGCAAAATCGTCCTCGAGTCTGTACGTCGCTTTTATAAATCGGACTTGTTTCTCCCACGTCTCAAAGTTATGGGAAACACCGTCGAATTCACCGACTAAGTCCGCGATTGTCGTCAAGTTTACGCGCATTGGTGCCGGCGGTGCCGGCAGTGCCGCCGCCGCGCCGTCGTCATCATTGTTTGCACCGTCGTTCACTCGCTCTCGCCGTTGGCCATCTTCGCGCGCACGTTCGCTTCTACGCAACATCTCGATTTCGCGCCGGGCCAGCTCGAGCTCGCGTTCAGCTAATTCTTTCTCACGTCTGTAGATTTCGACCTCTCGATCGTGTCGGTCGTTTTCATGTCGAGTGTCTTCGTCGGCATCATTACCGTCTTCGTTCATCCACGCCCCCGTCGGATCGTCCGCCGTCAATCGAACAATGAGTTCGGCCTTTGTTCCGGCCGTTGGCAATTTCCGGATCTTCGCTTTTTCTCTTAGCTTGGCCGCCGAGAAGTCGTTCGGTTCCGGCATCGCGTCACTTTATTTCGTCTTTTCCGTCGTCGTCCTACTGAATATCGAGTTTTTCGTCGTACACGATATGCGTCGCTATTACGTCGTTCATTCGTCGTTCACATGAACGCACACAATACCCCGTCTTGAA
Source organism: Ichneumon xanthorius (assembly GCA_917499995.1). Taxonomy (NCBI): domain Eukaryota; kingdom Metazoa; phylum Arthropoda; class Insecta; order Hymenoptera; family Ichneumonidae; genus Ichneumon; species Ichneumon xanthorius. The sequence continues at coordinate 7,109,466 of OU824205.1, read as the reverse complement.
TATTTGTGCATCTCACGGTCGTCGTCTTTGTCTTACACGCAAAAGCCAGCACGTCGCACTTTGTCTCACCACTGACTATTAAAACCACTCGCAGGTCTCTCACTTATATCCCGGACGAGCCCCCAAAGTTGTAGTGTTTATTTTCAGGATAAGTGAGGATAGGCTGGTTTATTTTATTGAAATCAGTAAAGTCTATAAAACGTTTATTAAATGAAGTTAATGAGAACAAAGATACAGAAAACTCGGATGCGCACGTGTTTCGTCATTCGTGGCCAGTCGTCAACTGCTTTCTTTTCTACGCGAGACTCTCCTCCCCGGCGCTCGACCACTCGCCTCGCTTCACGCCTATCGCGACGCTCAACGGCTTACAATAACAAAGCGCTCGGTTTGTTTACCTAGCCGCGCGAGAGGCTATGCCTCGTTCTGTGTATATCGCACCGCGGAGATTTCGAGAAATATCGCTTCCTACATATATATGGTCAACTTTACTGGATGAATCAGCGTGGCAGTTTGCGTGACAATAAACACTATTGCCGTATCATGGCTATCGCAAACTCTGAGCCACATTACTGCCAAGCTGGACAGCGTTTAATTCCGTAAAAAAAAGGATTTACATAATATTAAAGTTCATGTCGATTGGATACTCACACCGGTACTCATAGAAAATTATAGTCACAGATACTCACACGGATACTCACACGGGTACTCACACGGATACTCACACGGATACTCACACGGATACTCACACGGATGCTCACACGAATACTCACACGGATACTCACACGAATACTCACACGGATACTCACACGGATACTCACACGGATACTCACACGGCTACTCACACGGATGCTCACACGAATACTCACACGGATACTCACGCGGATACTCACACGGATGCTCACACGAATACTCACACGGATACTCACACGAATACTCACACGGATACTCACACGGATACTCACACGGATACTCACACGGATACTCACACGGATACCCACAGATGCTGCGAGTGCACGAAGCGTGCCTGGCAACATAATCGCTGGACAGATTATAGTTTAGAAACGTGTTTCACGTATCCTACAATAGAAAAAGAGCATTTGTCCTCTTTCTGTCTGCTGTCTGTTTGCAGATCCGTCTGCCTGATGTTTCAATGCCTATGGATGTCCTATGGAGCACCGGAGTAAATATGATCACACATATAGAGCGGCTCTAAAAGAGCGAGGTTGCGAACGTGCCACGTAGGTAGGTATTCGGTGGAGTGACGTTATGTGCCACATGCGGTACGGCTGTAGTGGCGGTGAGAGCCATTGGAACCGCACGGTATCGCGGCCAGCACTTTTAAACAATGAAGGCTGATTGAATCGGCCTGCAGCCTGACCGGCTGACCGGAGTGTGGCTCCGGCTCTCTTTTGCTCAATTCCGAGGCGCAAGTGTAACGTTGACCGTCGGTGGCTCAACCCCCTTGCACGCTCGACATTCTGCACCCGAACGAGCAAGTTCACCGCACACGTACGGCACCCCGGAAACTGCAGCTCCTTCGCATTTGGGCTTCCGACTGCCCTACGGCCACCGAGCTCAAGCGTGGACTCCGGTAGACACACACACACACACACACACACACACACACACACACACACACACACACATGTATATATATATATATATATATATATATATATATATATTGTTACGGCCGAGCAAATAAATAAGACCAATGTTAGGAAATGAAAAAGGGCGGTGTTTAATAAGCCAGCAAGTTCTCGTGGTATGTCCGGTTAGTTCCAGGTCTTAATCAAGACTGTCAAACTACGATCGTATTGAAGTCTCGTATTGTCCGTTCAACTGTCAGATCGATGCGAGCGGATCCGTTTCCATTCCCTTGTGCTCGCATCGATCGATAAATGAGTTATTAAGAGAACTGATTCCGTTACACTATATATATCTATATGCATCGTATACATATGTATATAAAAAGATTCAAAAATATAGGAACGTGATGGCTCGTTTAACCGATGCGACCCTACCGTCACTCGCGTATTCCAAGATATGTATAGCATCGGGTGCACGCTCGACCGGAAGCTGTATATCTACTTACCGACTCCATCGGGCATCGTTTATCTCTTATGGCGCTGCAATCTTTAGCGTATGTGTGCGCTTCGCCACTCCGTTACCCCCGACGTCCTTCCTCGTGTTTTCGTCATGTCGAACCTTCCCCAATCACCGTTTCTCTCCGCTTACAGCAAAATATATGGGTCTGAAAATGGAATCTTTGGAACCTCGTGCTTCATGCGACTCGTGAAAAATCATTCCCTGGTAGAAATTTCGAAGCGTTGAATCGGGGCTTAATAAGGCCTTGTTAAGGCTTTACCAGAGCGTCATGTGAATCGCTTTGGAACGTTAATTTGTGCCAGAGATGAGTGTATTTTTTATTATTTCTTATATCAAGACCTTGTTATTACCGGAAGTAAGGTTTCAACTTTGAAAATGGAAGCATAAGATAAACTTGCACTTGCATTCCTCATCCATCCATTTGCATGAGATTATGCAAATGGATGGAAAACGTTGTTCGAAAGAAAAAGAAAAGAATAAGTTTGTCGCATACAATTGTCCCTGGATTATCGTAATGTTCCACCGTGATTCAGAGTTCCGGCAGGTGATCGTCGGTGACAAGCGAGTGAGGGGGCGTTGAAATTCGCGACGAAGACAACGAAATATAATAAGGATCGCTGGCTCGTCGGAGCGAGCGGCATTAATGCCTGGCGTCCGGTTGATTGAAATTTATGTTTTAATTCATAGCCGAACTACGAGCTCGTCGCACGGTCGGGCAAACAACGAAGCGGCGGAGGGAAGGATTCCGACCGTTTCCGTCTATACATGTATATTGTTTCGCCCGTGTATATATAACGTTCACTCGGGGTGAGGTCATTTCGTTTCTCTGTTTGCTGTTAATTTAGTGACGCAGTCCGAGCTCGCCGAGTGCGTTTCGTCGCTAATAAATTCGACAGAGAATGCGCCCTCGACGCGACTCTCCATACTGCATGATACCTACCCTTCAACCCCCTTGCCGCACCGATTCGTACGTCGAATTATACACCCCACCGGCAACTGCCCACGACACGCTGGAATCCTAGCGAGCGATTGCGCACCCTGATTTCTTTTTCAACGAAATAAACTACCGAAGTGCAATGAAAGTCGACGGGGAAAAAAACGAAAAAAAAATCCGCTCGGTCGGTAAATGTAGGAGCACGCGTGACAGTGACACAGCTATCCGTGACGAGCGAACGAGCTCGCCGACGCTGACGATATATCGTGATTTAGTTTCTAGCAAAAAAAAAAAAAGCATTCCGAAAAAGGATAAAAATTGGGGCGAAAGTACACGAAAACGCGATGAAAGAGAGAGATATAGGCGATGGCAATGGTGTGTGCGTGCGAGGGAGGCGGAGATGTCGGAATAGTAAAAAAAAAAACAACAACAACAAAACACGCCCGACCCCGACGAGAAGCGCGTCGTGAAAACGGGCGACAAAAATATGGCGAAACTCTCGATAAATCCTCATTGAAACGGACCACGACGCATCGTGAAATACGAGGAGGTCGTAAACAAATTATATTCAGTGATTTTGATACGGAAGCGAAATTTACGAGGGATCTAGCTGTGTGCGTGAGTGGGTTCGCGCGAACCCCGTTGTGTGGGTGGTTCGAAACTGGTGAAAAATAAAGAAAAAAAAAAAAAATGCTAAATGACACAGAGTGCCGGACATCGACAGTCTCGACGTCGCTTCTTTTACGAGTATTGTCACCTCGGCTTAGAAATATATTCTGATCGCGATAATTAATCCCAAAAGAGCAATTAAAAAATGGTGCATATTTTAGATATTGGTTTTTTGGTTGTAATATATGATAATTCCTGGTTATTTTTTTTTTTATATAATTCGGGGTTATTTTTTTTTTTGATTATTCGGGTTTACAAATACACCGAAGGGTTCAACACCGCTCGTTATCTCCGGTGATATTTCGCTGGTCATTTCATTGGTATCGATAAATTATCCGGTGGAATATTAATCTGTAACGATTAATCGTGAAACCATCGATGCGTATTTAACGAGCTTGAATTAATTTTCGTTCGTCCAATAATATTAGTTAGATATAATGTGTATCACAGAGAATCATACGTATCGGTGCGGATAATCGATGGGCGATGCGTTGCATCGGTTGCAATTCGATTTTATCTAAAGAATGCAATTGACCCGCTTGAACTCTCGAGCGAATGGCGTCAAAGGGCTCTCTCATGGAAATGCAAGAGAACGTTGACCGCACAGTGCGCTTATGAACTGTGGCAAAATTAGCGAAGGACAAAAAGCTGGGGGTGATTCAAAGCCAAGAGTTATCACTGGCTACATTCGCCAACGCTCGGATCAGGTCCTGTAACGTGACTATATTACTTCTCGAGTAGTGGAATGCGGCGCTGCAGCGAACCTTTTAATCAATTTCGAGCAAGCGTTTATCGCTAATGTCATTAGTGATATCATCGAACCTGTTTCACGCCCCACAAGTTCTAAAACGTCGCTTTAATCCCGATAAACACACGTGAACAGTCGTCAACGAGAGGTAAACCAAAGCACGGAATGTCTGGAATGAGGTCTTTTTCGCTTGCCTCCTCGAATTGTTTCGACCCGGTGCTTCACCTTCTTTCATCCATTCGTCGTCCAAAATCTCATTATGTGGGTATTTAATATGGTATATGGCCACATGTGGATATTTAATATAAAATACCCACATTTCGGAAACACGTAAAATAACGTATCCCCGAAATTTGAAAATACACGTAAAAACCGTAATTATTGGTGCCTTGGTGCATATGAGGTAAATAAATACATTCAATGGAGTGCTTGCGTGTAGTCAGATACACACGCGTGAAAACACGAACATATTTCACGAGTAATTCGCCTTGAGACACCAAAAAGTAAAATATCGCCGGAATTTTTTTTCCAAATTCGAGAGTGAGTATTTGCAAATAAAGACAGTACGCAAGAGTTCAGCGCTCATATTCGTCATTCCCCATCCGGACGCAACTGGGAACTGCAAATAATGGCCAGATTTAACCCGCATTGCATCACGACAAACAGCGGTCGCCGAAGTTGTAAAAAAACACATAAGGGCAGAAAAAAATTATAATTTTGGAGCATAGGAGGGAAAAAATACAATAGAGTGCTCGCGTGTACTCAAATACACACAAACGCATACATGGATATATTTCGCGTAGAAATTGTCTCGAGGGGCGAAAAAGAAACAGTTTTTTCAACTTTGAGAGCAAATATTTTCGGATTAGTACATTTTGGCAACGGTTTGGCACTTATATTCGTGGTTCCCCAGTCAGCCGGTACTCGAAAATACAAAACAAATATAGGTTTTACGAAAATAATAATAATTATTATTATTAATGTCCATATGTTTGCTATAAATAAAGGGAGGCAACGCCTTACTTAACTTAGTTGCTCGAATGTTTTGTTTGTCCTTTTGGATCGATAACAAAAAAAAACTTTCAACACCTCTCACCCGAGTCATGAATTTTGAAAATCAATCTCGTATCTCGAATTTGTCAGACCGGTGTGGGAGGAGCGTTTACGGAAGAAAGTTCTCAAATTCGTTATGCGTGGAGGCGAACGCGACGAGTGATACGGCGACATGAATTTATAGCGAACGTTCGGCGCGAACGCATGAGAATTCTCTGGGGTCCGATAGAAGAAGGAAAGCTATGTGAATCCAGAAGGTCCGAAGGTTCGTCGATGTAGCGGGGATAGTCTCGAGTGAAATTGGTGCGGTCCCGTTGGACATAAATTTCAATCAGTGGGGACATACGGAGGGAGTTGGTGCGCGAGAGTAGTACAATCGGCGATGCCGCCCCGACACCGCGGCGTACTCTCGCCGAAGGCATCGTAACGCCCACCCTCCATCGGCATCAGCGGCAGAGCTTCTGCTATTTATTGCCACCCTGATCCCCCGTGTGGTGAGTCGATTGAAACTCTTCCCCTTCAACCTTTATCTCTTGCTTTTATTTTTTCCATCCCCAGTAACGGCGACGCGCATTGTACCGCTCAGGTCTCTCGATCCTCAGTTAATTATAAATTTTAAAGGCGACAGTTTCCGATCTAAAAGTTTTACTCCCCGAAGCCTCGCACTCCCCACATTTTTTTTTCCCAAGATAAGCAACAGTAGTTTTTTACCCATACTGCATGACAGCCATCGCGTCGGCCTCGCGCGACCAACCGGAAATCATAAATCTTGACGGCCCGAACGTCCCGCTCGCTGATCACTCGAACCGGAAATTGTATTTGTCTTCTGTGACGAAAAGATACATCGAACTATGTAATCACACTAACAATTGAAATTCTTTAACGAAAAAAAATCGAAAATGTAAGATTAATTTTTCACATTTTAAATTTCGAGAATAGATGAAAGCAATATGACGGCTAAAGATAAGATCGGTAATCCATGTGGCGTATTGCGTGCGTTATCGTACAGAATGTCGACGCGCATGCGTTGCTATTTACGATGGCCAGGTGTGAAATGTGCGAGCATAATCGCCCTCTTTCTCTCTGGGGACCTCGAGTATAACTGAAACATTACAGTGCCGAGTGAACGAGACGAGGGGACTGGCGGGGTGACTCCGTGCTGCACAGGAAAAGTAATTTTGTAAAATCGGAATACGAAGTTTCGTGAAAATAATTTTGACAAATAAATGACTAATTCGTTTCTTCATGCTTGAATGTAGGTATACAAACCTGTCCTTTTATTTCCTGTGCCATTAACACTTTTGATTTGTACTTGTTGTTTGTAAAACTTCGAGTGGTACCATCGGAAAATTGACAACTAAAAAATTGTGAACTTTTGTGGACAATAAGTTGTAAAAAGTACAAACTTTATTTACTGTGTGGAATCTCCCGATCGAGCGTGGTCAGCCGATAATTTCTGGAAGAGATATTTGTGGATTTCCATTAAATCCGTAGCGAGCCCCAGAATAAAAAGAGCCCACTGCCATAACATAAGTACCACCTTTTTAATTGTACGACTTATTAGCTCCGAAATGGAAGAGTAAAACTGTAGCAGCGAAAGATGCGAATGATTTAATTTAACTGTATTATTTTTTGTATTGGTGCGTGTATATGGAGTAGAACGGAATGAAATTAATTAAAATTACATTGTCTACGAGTATTATCCGCGACAGATGACATGAAAAATTACGGGAGAAAATAGGATCCATTAGTCAAATAACGAATGTCCTCTTATGCTCGTGGAAAAGGATTAAGGTCGTTCCAGTAAGTATTATACTCATTTGTGGTTTTGATTAATTAAATACGACCAGACCCTTAATCTTTATATCGTGTATTTTTATTTGGTATACGGGGTTAATAAACTCGGGTTCGCTTTCCTATTCCCAATAGTGGTTTTTTATACATATGACTTTTATGTGATGAAGAGAAATTTCTCGATATTACAAAATTCATTATTTACTTTAAATACAAAACTCAAGTCTGACCATGCTTCTGATTTATGAGCTCATAAAATCCTCACGCTAAGTTGACTTGAAGATTGAAGTTTGACTGTGTGCACTGGAGAAACAAAAGACGCGGTAAAACAGAAGCGGGCTGTTGTTTCTGCATAAGCAACGGAACGAAGGAACTTCATTCGTCGACGAACCGCTCCGATTGCGAGAGTCTACCTAACGATTTTCAGCGGTCCTTGGCGGAGCAGCGTCACAGCATCAGGCTCATTATTTCGAGGAAAGTTTGATTAGGTCGCCTACGTGTGACGAGGCATGAATGGCTGAGAGAAACCGAGCGGGAGCCCGGGACTCATCAAACTTCGTAAAGGGGGGGAATCTGCTCATTAAAGGATCGCCGCTTTCGATGTTTAAGCAAATCCACGATGTAATTCGTAACTAAGTTCGAGACAGAGCTTCGCAGACACGGGGGAACTCTGCTAACGACAGCGAAATCTCGCTAAACGTTTGATTTAGAGCTACATGAATTCAGCATTCGTGAGATTTTCGGTCATGCATGCTCCCAATTACAGCGTTTCATCGGGACCCGAGGTTCCGCCAACTTCTCTGCAGACTGCACGTACCAACGTTTTGTACTCCATTCATCGACTGCTCTAAACTACCGATGTAATTTTGGCGAATTTCATGAAATCAAGATCAGTTGTTCGAAGCGGAGAAGGTTGGAGATTGGTCGATGAAAAATTATCGCTATGTCTAGACCTGGTAAATTATAATCACGAAATTGTACTTACTTCTCGATGCAAACCGAATTCAAGCAGTCGATAACGGCATGGTAAATGTCCCGCGATGAGGCACTCAGTATCGGTGAATGCATCGATCGAAATCGTGCTAAACGTTTAATCATGCGACGCGTTTCGACGCCAAGTACGTAAAAAAAAAAAAAAAAAAAAATGTGCGAGACACTACCGAGTAATTATACTCGGGAATGCCGGAAGTGGAATCTTGGATTTAGGGTTTCATGAATTCAGCATTTGAGAGATTTTCAATCATGCGTGATCCATATTACACACAGTAAAAAATAATTTCGTAAAATCGGAAATACGAAGTTTGATAAAAAGAATCTTGTTAAATAAGTGACAAACTCGGTTGTTAAGGTTCGAATATACAAAGCTATCCTTTTATTTCCCGTATCATTAACAATTTCAGTTTGTACTTTTGTTTGCAACTAACAGGAAAACTAACAAATAAAAAATTGGAAATTTTCGTGGACAATAAGTTTTGTTGTAAAAAGTGCAAACTTTTTTTTACTGCGCAACGTTCAACGCGACCCAACGTTCTGCCAACTTCTCTTCAGACTGCACGTACGAATGTTTTGCACTCCATTAATCAGTTCCGAGCTACGGTTGTAGTTTTGGCGAATTTAGTGAGAACAAGATCTATTTTTAACAGCGGAAAATGTAGGACATCGCTCGATGAAAAATTATGGCGAGGTCAAGTCGCGGTAAATAATAATGACAAAATTGTACTTACTTTTCGATGCGAGCCTGATTCAACGGGTCGACGACGTTATGATAAATGTCCCGCGATAAGGCGCGCAGTGCCAGCGGATGTTTCGATCGAAATCTCGAAACGAGCAGATAGGAACTAGATATACTTCTTGTTTAAATATTATCGTCGATGCAGTAGGACTGCGCAAATGTACATAATCGCGAAAGAAGGAATACTCACGTTGATTTTGACGCTCGACAACGTGGCAATGTCCGGGCTTACCGAGCTCTCAAGATTCGAACGATTAGCCATGAATTAATTGATCGCTCGTACACAGAGAAGTTGCGCGTACGGCTCGCTGAAATCCAGTGGGAAAACCGCAGACGACGGTGGAAGCGGTGGCACCGTAAGTAAGTAGTATTGCGATAGTTTGATCGGGTTGCTGGAACCAGCCACAGCGGAATAACCAAGTTTTGAGATGTAATCGCGCGTACCTCGTTAGCGCCAATGCAAGATTGCATCGGTGGCCTCTCCGGCTGGATCTGACGCAAGCTCTCTTCCTACGTGGAAGATCAATCGATATCGCAACCCTTGAAATAAGCTCATTTACCTCTTACTCTCTCGTTCATTATTTTTTGACTATTAGTAACCCGTTTTTTTTAAACCCGGTGGAAGCGACCGAGCGGAGGCGGTTTTTGTTCTTTCGGATTCTGTGTCAATTAACGATTCATTTGATTCCTTGATATTCTCGTTTCTCGACTAGACAGCGCATCCTGTCTGGTATAACAGGAAACGAGTAAAATGGATATCGGAATCAGAAATAGTATCGACGCCGGTCTCTCGCTCCATTGCGCATGTAGCACGGAAATATTTTTGAAAGGTTTCGACAATATTTTTTTCGAAATATTGAAACTGTTTTATCAATATTCAAAAATATTTGTGAAAAGTTTTTAAAACATTTTTTTGTCCGCTCATAAATATTACATTGAATGTTTAAGAAATGTTACGCTGAAATGTTTTTTTTTACATTTCAAAGAAAGATTGCATCACTAACCCACATTGCATATACACACTCGCAGAAACGCGAAAACATGCGTAGAAATATTTCGGTGAAAAATTAAATAAAAAAATATTTCAAAATATTTTATCAGTGTGTTTCAGAAATATTTCAGATGTGTTAAAAAATTAAGTATGTTTCGTTGAAATATTTTTATAGAATATTTCAGAATATCTTTTTCATATTCTTTAGAACTATTTCGTAAGATTCGAAAGATTGAAAATATCGAAAACAATCCCACTAACGTTCTGACAAAATTCGACTTACCTCAATGAACTTCTTCTCGATCGGTTGAAGGTTTAGAGGTTGAAAAATTGAAAGATATACACAATCGTTTAGAAAAACATTTACATATTTATATATATAAAATATAATACATTTTGTTACAGTGTAGATGATAGTGTAGCGTTCAGTTATCATTTTATTTTTATTTTTATTCTTATTTTCTTCTTTTTTTTCATATTCTCATTCTCGTCGTTAGAGTTCGAGTGGTAAATTGAGGGTAGTGAGTTCAGGATGGCAGGACGAGGGGGATAAGGGGGTTCAAAGTTTTTGTTTTTCTTTTGTTTTTACGTATAAATCTAAGAGCAGTTTGGAAGGGTAGGTCGGCCGGTTCTTGTAATTTTTTTTTCTTCGTCATCGCAATTCGTTATATCTCGTTTACATAACGTAAATAATAACGCTAGAAGATAGACAAACTATTTCGTCTATCCGATCGAGTTAGGTTGCTTTAGGGGGGGTGTCGGCTCTCGTCGTCCCGCCCCGTTCTGACTATATCGGATCGTATGTAAATCTATAACTATATACAGGATTCTTCCTATTTACACACACACGCTACTCATTCGATCATCCACTTTTCACTCGCGCGTTTACCTCTCTCTCTCTCTTTAGTTATCTATCCGGCAAAAGAGACGTTCTCGTTCCGGCGCACGTGAACGGCGTGCCGTTCCACCGTTCAATTGATCCATTATATATACCTCTACGTACAATACATACAGAGTCGGGTTTTTCTTGGTTTCACCGCGTTACCCAATCCACTCCCCCCCCCGCCCCTCCCCAACGCTCGATCAGCCAACGGCAACGAATCATGAATCAATCGTTATTGTTTTTCTCTTACGATAACAGATGAAAATATTTGTCCCAAGTTACGCTTATCTCTTTAACGCTTAATAGGATATTCCGGATGTGTATGCCCGGTATTTTTAACATTTCATTCATCTCCGTTTCTGCTCTCGATGAACGTAATAAAAAAAAAGAACGAATAATCGAAAATATCGATGCCGCGGCGAAACCAAGTTGTCCGCAATCGGAAATAAACTAACGCTGTGACACATGATGCAAGATTCTTCGGGTATTGATGCGTGATATCGTTACAATCTTTCCATTTTTTCTTTTTTTTTGTTCTAAATTTTATCTTCATCATTCTTCATTTGTCATCTCTCCAATCTTTTACACTCTCGCTTTCTATCTATAACATTATACTCCATTAATCGAGTGTGAGAATAACACGCGCGCGCGACACTTTGCTGATTGTTCTGGTCATATCACTGGCAGTTGCTGGCGTTCTCTTTAATTACTTTTATTTATTTCTTTTTTTTCCTTTGTTACTTTTTTTTAGCATACTCGTCGCTAGCCTAAACGGTTTTTTTGCATCGATCAGATTCAATGTCGGGTTGGAGGCCTTATTATGACTCTCCGAGAATCTTTTTTTTAGGGGTGTGAAGCGTGTGAAGCAATCTTGCGATTTCTTTTTTTTTTACGCGACGGTGACGGTTGTGATATCGAAAAAAGCGACAGCAACGGCCCGATAATGCAATCGAGAAAAAAAAATTGAGGACCGATGGATCCATTTGACAATTTGTTACTCGCCCGTTGCTGCTCGATTCTTTTGTTTAGCGCTTTTTTTAATTAGCCAGATAACTGCCCTACGGTACTACACATACAGATCCCCTATGACATTCATGAATAATCGTATTAAATTGTAAAATATTTCTACGTATTATATCGATTAGTCGACTACGCAAAACCGCTCGTGTTCGTCACAATATTTTTTTTCTTTTTATTCAGCGCACGGCTTCATTCCTAAACATCAAAAAAGTGGGTGATTCGGAGACTGAAGAAAAAATACGATTAGTCTTTTTTTTTCTCGCGATTTCCGGCTCTGTGTAATATTTCATTTTCCGTGCTCGGCGATCATCAAAGAACGGATACGCAATTGATCCTACGTTCGAGCGGATATATGCGAAAAGTGCGTGTCTTGCACGACTTGGTTTTATTTTTTATTTTATTTTTTTTTCTCTGAACGGGAAACGACTAGGTGCAAGGCTAAAGAGAACAATCGAGCCCTCGAGCCGATTCGAAACATCGTAGACGCGTCGACGAAGAAGATGAAGCTCGAGGGTTATTATTATTATTATTATTATTCTTTTTTTAAATTTTCGTACAAAAGTGTCTGGAGCTTCTCTCGCGGAGACTCGAGTGCGCGATAGAAATATTTCGCGTGTAAACCCGGGCTAAACGTCAAGTGTAATTTGTCCTACACAGAATAATCAACATAGAACGCAAATAAACTCTCAATTGCCATTCCTTAATTCTTCATCTTCATACTTTTTTTTCTTCTTTTGTTTCTCTTTTTTTCAAAATAATCTTTCGCTCTCTTTATCTTTACAATTATCAATATTGTTGTATATTATCGCTTAAATAAAAAATAAATAATTCGCTTCATATTATTCTCGTATTAAACCTTCCAATAAGCTCTAAACCGTGAAAGCAGTGTTTCAACATTCAATTAACTGTACAAAATATTACAAAAGTGCCGATGTGCAAGCGTTGGTCAAGTCCATTGGAAAAATTAATTCAGACTTTGAGCCTGTAATTTCACTCAATATTCGTCTCTCTATATGTCGAGTAAAAACAAAACATTTTCATTTTCTGTTGTCGGGCTGATAAAAAATTGATTTTTCAATTAAACCCACCGTCGACTAGTCGACCAATGCTTGCACGCTTTCGACAAAAGGTCTACCGATAATGATCTAATTAACAAAAATATACAGAATTTGCGAAACGGGAGTCGCGCTGACGTAGAACGGTGCGGTGTACGCGTTATTATTTCGCCAATGAATTGGAGTCGTCAAATTATAACGAACCACGAACATCGATTCAGTGGTGGGCAGTATTCTCTTTTTTTATCGACTCCCTAATGACGCATTTATAAACAGCCAACTTGTTTACCGCTGCTTCTCATTCGCGAGAAGCCTCAATCATCGTAACACATTTTCATCCACACGAGTCGTACGATCAAATATTGCACACGGATATCCCTCGGTAATCGATCGTTCGGACATAAATCATTCGATCGTCGATTAAACCGTCAACAACAGAAAAATAAATCGCCGTCAAATGAGAAAAGATCTTGCTTGTGCAGATGCAAAAAAAAGGTCAAGTTACGTTACCATAGTGTCGATTCGAAAGATTATCCGTGCGAGTGCGAGACCGCGGATACGATACAAGTAAGTTAGTTTGCACTTAATATATATCCACCGAGTTTCCTGAAGTTCCGAATTAACGACGTACGAGCGAAAGTCCCAAAATAAAAAAATTAAAAGTCTTTTGGTAAACTTTTATGCGCTTTGGGCGTACTGCATTGGTTCTTACGTTCGTACAACCGCAACGGAACGTAATCGCCGTTTGCTCGGCGAGGGATATTTCGCGTTCTTGCAAATTCGAGGATATCGGCGTCTCTCGTTTCCCTTTCGAAGAAGCGCAACGCTTCGCGAGAACTAAAGTGATTCACGATTTTTTTTCTTTTTTTTTTCTTTACGACGAGATATTTTTATGATTCGTTCACCTGATTGCAGCGAGCACGACGGGCAGTAGGAGAACGATTGAAGCCGTCGTGGAGCCGGAACTTCCGGTGACGGGTCCTTCGCTGCTCCGCGACACTTTAGTCCTGACCAGCTGTCCCCGCTCGATGGCATTGGCTTCGTCGCTGTTTGGATCTACCGGTGCGCCGAGGTCGCCATCCTGTCCGAAGAGCTTCGCGAGCTTGTTCCTCGTCGGCTTCTTGGCGCACGGCAAGGTCGTCTCTTTGTATGGCCTCAGGAGCCTCGGATAGTGGGCTTCCGCGATGTCGGTGCCCGCCAACAATTCACCTTTGCTATTCGAGCACAATGGCTTGAACGTCCCCTCATGCGTTGCATCTTGGAAACTTTTAAAGCTCTTCTCCCAATTGTAACTCACGAGCCGCTCCTCCAGTGTCATCCCCTTCAAATTGGACGGCGCTTCGATAATCACCGGTGTTCCACCCCTGCGAACAGACGCATTAATCGTGAGACATAGTTTGTGTATTTTTTTTTTGTGGTAAATTTATACCCGACAACATGTACACCGGCGCCACTACCAGCTATATGTGAAATTTCCACACGGTTCATAGCAATTTTGATCCTACCCATATGGTAATTTCTTTCGGAAGGTGGGTTGGGAAAATTTTGTGTATCTTGCTAAGAATTTCGTCGACCAAATTTGTTTGTTTGTATATATAAAAAAAAAATTCATGGATATAATATGCCGGTATAATCTACAAACCTAAAACAAACGGTTCGCTGTCGCGGCGCCACCGATTACTATATTTTCAAGTGAGAAGTACTTGATTCTAGCAAAAATGACGGCATATTCGGGTATTATCTGCGACAGCCAAATTTACCGTATTTTCTAGTACAATGTGTAAGTTTAATGGGAATGAACCAGTTTTATGCTAATTTCTATCAGATTCTTCTGTCAGTGTACACATCATGTATGTTTTTTTCTACCTTCTAACTCATTACTGGAGTAGATTTCCACTCCACGCGTTTCTTCTACATATAATGTTTCTATGAGCAGTAGATGGGACTTTTCACATATAAATCTCTTTTTAATGAGGAAGAGAACGTCATGCGGCAAATGCGATTTTATTAAAGTTGAGATGGTGAAAATCGCACTTAAAGCTCAAAACGTTACGAAAATTGTTCTATAAAATCGCATTGTTTGAATATTACCAGGGATGGTTTTCCACCCCACACACAAGTTCTTGGGCTAATTCAAAGAAAATAAATCGTTACATTTTTTTTTCACTCGTCTTTGTTTTTTGTCGTGTTATCTTGTACTTGTGTTAATTCGCGAAAAAATCGTGAATAAGCAAAATTGAGTTTTTAATTTCTTTTTTGGTGCCACCGTATTTTGTGGTTGATCATCGTTACGATGGGCGTTGAAAGAACGTGTGACGAGTGGAAACGTTGTTTATTGGCCAGTGACCCGTTTAATCAAAACGATGTTACGTGTTCGGTTATGAGGGAGGGGCGAGGGGGCCTTCTAACGGGTAATTGTGATTGATCGTGAGAGACGTAACGTCGGTGAACGACATGATTGCTCGTAAAGAGGCAATCGTTCTCCCTCTCTCGATCTCCCGAACGATTCAACAGTTAATTTAATATACAGCATACACGGCGTTATTAATAGAGAGGAAGTGTCCATAGCGTTACGAGCCTAAGAATTCTTCGACTTACTGCTTGAGCTTCTGAATCCCGAGGCTGTGAAGCACCGTCGGCAAGGATGGAAGAGAATAACAGAGCGACAGGTTGATGCGCGGATAGTACAATGCCGACACCAGACAGGTCTCCTCTTTCGTCGTCAATCCACCGAGAGTCATCGCCTCGCGGCTTTCCGACGAGTACGTGCACTCGGCTATCAAATGATCGCCCTGCGAACAATTAAAAGAAACATTCGAGTTGATGTAAAAATTCCGGTTGCTATAAAACAGAAATATGCAAAAAAAAATGTTCAGTGAAAGTACAAAACTGGCGTTGCGAATTGCGGAATTCGTTTGTTTTTTTTTCAATAAAGTTTGAAAGTTTTTTTTTATAAAAAGATACTTCACAATTTTATTATTTTTTTCGAAATTTCGTAATTTTCGGTTGCTGTAAAAAATCGGGTTGCTATAAAAAAAAAAGTAAAAAAAAATGCTGACATCGCAATTACAAAAAATGCGTTAGCATTGTCACATGCATTTTCCTTTTTCAATAACGTTTGAACCACCACATATGTTGTTTTTTATCGAAAGATAAAACACATTTTTTTTCGTTTTTTTTCTCACAATTTCGTAATTTCAGACAAAATGATGACTCACCGGATAGACTTTAACGGGACGTTGGAGCCTTCTGTATTCTTGATAGTTCGGATCGTAGCTTGTGTCTGATGCGATAGGTGGCATTTCCTCTCCGGCTCGGATCTGCCTGAGTCTAACTTTTCTTCCCAGCTGATGAGTGTGCATTATAACAGCGAACATATAAACACCGGTCTCCGGTACGGTCTGACCGGTGCAGTCGGCGACGCAGTGACCCTCAGAGATGACTGCGGGCTGACCCGGTGGTACGATGTGTCTCCAATTTGGATCTATGCCGACGCTGAGGATTCCGGCGTCGTGCTCCCTCGGACGATCAGTGTAGATCAGTCTCAGTCCCGAGCTGTCCGTTATGAAGCGATCGAGCTGGGGATTTGTGTAGTGGGTCTCGAGCATGTAGAAACGTGGCCCACGTGGGTCCAGAGGGTATCCGGCCTCTGGCGGATAATTAAAGCCCTGGATAAACAGAAAAACGAAAAATGGCAACGTTATAACGATAGTTTTTATTATTATTATTATTATTATTATTGTTATTATTATTATTATTATTATTATTATTATTATTATTATTATTATTATTATTATTATTATTATTATTATTATTATTATTATTATTGTTTAAAATCGTTCGCCGCATTGCCGATTTCAATGCCCTTAAGATATCACGCCTTACGCGAAACAGCGCAGTCGATAATTGGGGTTTGAATGCGATTGGAGGAATGTTAAAGCGCAAAGCGGTAGAAAACTAATCCGTCCTTGGTTTTCTGGAGATAACGAAAAATATATTTTTCCACGAACTAACAGCGTATAAGAGTTGTAACAGGCAGCCAGATTCTGTGGTGTCGTTAAATGGGTCGAAGATAAATTGTCGTTCGAGGGGTTTTTGGTACTCGAAACCTTCAACACCTCCGACACTGGATCCGATCTTTAACCCGGTGCAACGTCGCGGTATAATATCGGGATCGCGGAGTTCCTCCCTGGTTAGCCTCCGATAGTTTGCGAACTGGGGACGAGAGTTGGCCCGGGGAGTATCTCGAACGAGGCCGCGATCGTACGTGCCGGGTCCGCGGCGACATCGCGACGCGAAACTCTAGGACACGTTCGCGGCCCTCGAATGAGAGACTCCTCGAGAAGAAGCGCTCTCATCTTCGCAGGGAACTCACGTTCTAAAGCTGGGAACTCTGCGGCGGCTAAGAACTGTTTCGCGGTCTACGTCGGTCTCCACACGATCGTACGGCCTTACTCGATCTCCCATTCGTATGCATTACAGGGGCCCGTGGATTATCGCAAACTGTTAGTTTCCTCGCCCGAAACTCAACGTGCAAAAAACTTAAAAGCCCTCCGGTCGGCGCTTTGGTCTCGTATTTTTTTCTCGATTCGCGTACGAAGAAGAGATTTTTCTTTGCCAGGGCTCTCGAACAGTCTCCGAACGGCGCTAAGTCATAGATGAAGTTTGCACACCGTTTCATCCGACTGGTAACATTAGTTCACCATAGGCAATGGAAAAAAAAAGTAGTTTAATGTTTTTTCATAAATGTTTGCTTACCTCCGACCCCAAACTCCATGTCGCGGCTATAGTGTTGCACGGAAAAGCCGCCTCGGACGGATCGAAGCAAGCTCTTCCGTCCGTTTTCGATGCCGCTTCCAGTAGCGAAGCTTCACCGTGACATTCGTAGAGCGTCATGTGATGAAGGTATCTCTGATTACCCGGGTGGATCGCCGGCTCGTACTGCAATCAAAGAAACAAACGAACGTTGAAATCGATTTCCTCAGAAGAATACTTTTCATTTACTCGATATGAAAGGTTCATAAAGTCCCTTTGGAATCCGCGCTAACCCCAACATTTGCTGACCGGTAGTTGTAATTTTGACGACAGTCTACGTGAAAAACTGTCGATTTTCGCCAATACCAGTAAATTAAAGTGCCAGTGAATTATTACCAATGACTATGTTTCGCTCCTTGAATTTAATTTTCATCTCAGTTTTATTTACTGGGATTTTATTTATATTGTCGCGCCCGGGCGGAATCAACAACACGTGTATCGGTTTTTGGGACGGACGTTATTAAATACAATCCCAACTGTTTGTCTCAAGTACGAACTGTCAAACGTCTGCACTCTTCGAAAGTCCGATCGAGACTGTAGTCATCCCGTCAACCGATGATCTGTACGTTTTCCATTTGTCATACCAATTGTAAAAAAATAATGAAAAAAATATTCGCTTGCGGGCTGCCAAATAAATTTACAAAAAATTTCATTTCCACTTCCAATTGTTGCAATTCCATGTCATATTAAAATAACAACGGCAAGACTGTAAAGGCAACATGTTATCGTTTTAATCCCGTATCGAATCTTAAGAATTGAAAGTAGAATTGAAATAACAATTATTTTCATTGGCAGCCCTCAAGCGAATTTTACTTGACTCATTGATATATATATTTTTTGTCAGTGCAGTCATCCAGGTCGTATCGTGTCTCTCAGTCAGTCCTCATCTCTGTATTCGTTACAATATTCTCCCATGCCCGAAACGAGAAAAAAAAATCCAACGAAAAAAGACACGTTGCAATCACATACTGCAGTTGGATCACGTGGAGCGGAGCTTCGAGCTGCGGATAAGTTGCTCGTGTGCCCGGCACCTAACGAGGAAACTCTCTCCCGGACGGGCGGCAATCACGTAGGTGTAGACACCTCGAGCACACGCTCGAAAACCGAAGTATGTAAAACTATCCGGTATGCGCAAAGTGTCCTGGCGAGACGCGGAGAGACGTCTTCGACAATTTCCACCGGAAGGGTGTTACGTAGATGCAACCGAGAATTTGCGAAATTCTAAAAGTGCGAGAGGCGCACATATAAGTTCTCGGTGAAGGAGATCACCGCGAGGGCAAACTATTGGATATGGGAGGTACTTTACGTGGCTCGGTACGAGGAGAGCGAGCGCCGATGGGGAATTCGGCGGAAGATCGTGAGAATCCCCGCGAGGGGGAAAACTTACCTTGACGATGTGGTGCTTGCGATCGATGTTGGGCCTTTCGACGACCCGGCACCAGAGCAGCGTTTGCTCCTCGGACGGCAGCTTCACCTGCAACACGAAAACCAATACGGGAGGGTTTTTTAAATCAAATATTGAACTGGCCAATTGGTTACGAAAAAAAAGTTAATTTGATAGCTGGCTCGTCACCTCGAGGGCATTTCGCTCGATATAGTAGCTATCATCGATTCTATACATATATATGTATTCTTTTTTTTCATGCTCCGTTATACTGTATCGTACAGTGTATACATAGATATAAAGGGACATGTATATTATCAAAATGTGCACGAGCAATTCGCTTCGCCCCTATATCCACGGGCAAAGCTAGATTCTCGAAACGAGATGTTCACGGCACCGGAAAACCAAATACCGAAGCTTGAATTCAATTATCGGTCTCGCGCGTATCCAGCCGCCGCGAATTGCCCAGCAGATGAAAATCCACGGATATAGAACTGTGGTAAAGGCTTGTGTTGCGGTATCGCCCTATGTATGATCGCGCTTTCGTACACGCAGCCAATGATGTTAAAAAAAAACGTCAAAGAAAATAAACCTCGATCTACGTGTCTACAGCGTGTATATCGAAAAAAAGGGGCCCGGCGTAAACGTGGAGTTGAAATAATAATAAAAAGACAACAACAGCTGAAACTTTACCCCGGGGCTAGCGAAAG
Source organism: Ichneumon xanthorius (assembly GCA_917499995.1). Lineage (NCBI taxonomy): Eukaryota > Metazoa > Arthropoda > Insecta > Hymenoptera > Ichneumonidae > Ichneumon > Ichneumon xanthorius. Next base: position 7,089,569 of record OU824205.1, on the reverse strand, counting down.
CTCGTTTGAAATTCGTTTCAGCTTTTCCTCGCTTTAGAACCTTTTATGTTCTCGCGGGAGTACCACAGAATTTGTCAACATTTCCGTGACATCCTTGCGACGCAACCCGACCCGGCGCGACCAGGACTTTGTCCAACCCTTAGAACGCCCCTATTCATACCGCGAAGGGCGAGAATTATACTACGGTATGTATGAATAAATTTTCTCTTTGCTAAAGGCCGTCTCTGATTTTGAGGTACACGCAAACACAGGAAACAGCCTCCGGCCTTATATTCTGGAAAAGACCATTTAAAAAAAATTACTTTCCTTAAAGTTCCAGTCCCGATTTCAGATTATGTCCGACGTTATCGCCTGAGAATCGGGTAATAATAATTTTTAGGTCGCTACTTTCCTGAGGAATAAATATATTTACTCTCGGACACGCTTATTGTAATTAATAAAAATTAAAAAAAAAATTGCGCATAGATTTCTCTATGAAAAAGTTTGCTGATCGATTTTTGGCTTCCTCACAGAGGAAGCCATGCGCGAAATCGTAATGAATGAGGAAGCGATTGTGCAATTAACTTTACACCTTTTTTTAAATTTATTTTTATTATTTTTGACCGATTTTATAAATGTATCGTACTTGTGTTTTTTATTGCTCGATAGTTAATAACTCCGGTGCATGGCTTTCGAAAACGAGAACGATATTTTTGCGACGCACAATATTTCAATACGATTTTTCAACGTTTTTGAAGATTCTAAATTTTACATGAAAATCTCGAAAAAAAAATATCATGAAAACAAAGCTTCGTCTATGCGGAAGCAAAAGAAAGAAAAGAAACATCAGTATTATAACATTGTCGCAAATTCATTTTTTTTCATCAAAGTTGCAGTCCCGATTTTGGTCTTAGATTTTTTTTGCGTTTCTCCTCGAAGCTATTCGATTCCATGTTCATATCCGCGTGATTTCGTAAAGCGCATGTACCAGTGCATTGTCGAAGGTGGACGCCGGATCACGGGTCACGACGAGCACGTGAGACGAATGCTCGAACGGGCATTCTCGTTTGTTGTTTGTACCATTCGGCGCCGCCGGCATACGCGACTCGGAGTGGATTTTTATCGGATCCAACTGTCTCGTTCCTCGAGCATTGTTATGCCCTCGAATATACATCGAGGTTGTAAATCCTACTCGGTTTTCTCGGCTGCGACGTCCGACAAAAAAGTATTCGTTCATTAGCGCAATCGCGCCGCTCGACCGGCCGCGGATTATGCCGAGCGTTATCGCCGGAGAATCGGCTAATAATAATTTCTGCGTCACTACGTTCCTGACGAATAAATAGATGAATTCTCGGACACGCTTACTTTAAATAATTAATTTTTAAAAAATCAAGGAAAAGAAACATCAAAAAAATAAAATTTTCTCTTCTCCGTCAGACAAACATCATTTTTTTTTCGTTAATAAAAAATAATTGATAATTAATAGTTAATTAAAAAAAGTCCAAAGAAAAGAAACATCAGTAAAATAAAATTATCGAATTCAGGACTCTTCTTCTCCGTGAGAGAAACAACGTTTTTTTCTTCGTTAATAAATTATTCATTCCATCCAAGTTCGCGGCGTGTTGCGAAACCAGCTTTTGTACCGGAGATACCGGGAAGCCTTGTTTGCTTGTTTATATCAACGTTCGGAGGGCACGCTTCAGCATCCAAACGGGTCAATATCAATTTTAATAAAGTTTTTATATCGAGTTTACTCATCTTTCCATCTTACAACGGTTACGGGGATGTAAATGGGCCACGTTGAGTGTATGCGTCCTGTATACTCCGGTTGTGCACGAACGAAAGTGGATCCAATATTTACTTTGTGTAACTATGTTACGTCGAGCCTTTCGGGATTCCCCCATCCACCCCCCCTCCCCCGCAACCACCCCCGCGTAAAACTCGAGAGCTCGCGCATAAGGTACTTCACGGATAATCCGTAACGTGACTAGAATTTCGAAGTAACATTAATGCAATGAACGGATATACAGATATTGTAGATGACGCCAAACCGTGTCATGTATTCGCGAAGAGGCCGTGAGAAAATGCGAATTAGCAATCCACTTTTGTCAGCTAACAGACGATTCAGTGTCGGACGTTATGTTTAACGCATAAATACGTACATAATACATGGACAATAATATTTTTTTCCGATAAAAAATTTCAGATATTTCGATCGATTATCAGACTGTTCGTCAATATCGTGCTATAATTTTCTGTACAAGTTTTTCGTTCTATAAAAAATTCAATTTAAACACTTATCGTTAAAAAATTTAATGAAATAAAAATATTTATTAAACATTATCGGTTTATTAATTTATTGGACAATAAAGTAATGATGGAAACGTTCACGCGGCGGTCGACGCGCTGCCTCGCGTCGCGATTAAACTTTCACGCACAAAGTTTCAACAATAAAACATTAACGAACGTGAGCGATAAACAGGGTTGAAACTTTGTTCACCGAAGAAGAAGTTGAAAGGGGTTTGCGCGAAGGCTCTCGACTTCCGTGCTCGAACGCATCGGATTATTCGCGCTCGAGTCTATAGAAATCCTTGGAGGGTAGACCGAAGAGTTTCCACTCGGCGGCGTTATCGTCGTTCCAATTTTCTTATTACGGCAGTGCACACGATGCATGCATGGATGTACCGTACGCGATCGTTCCGAGACACCGCGATGATACTATAAAGAGAATGGCGCTAACCTGTTGATTCAAGACGTCCCACGTCTCGAGGGTCGGCGGTGGTGCCTGGTTGCGCGACGTACGCTTCGATTGCGAGTCTCGTTGAACCAGGTAAAGCGGTCGAGAACCGCGAACGGTGCCGTCCTCGGGAAGCCCGCTGGCAATGGATACCGGCTCTTCCGCGTGATACTGCCAAACAACTTGCATCGTATCGTTCTGCAACAGACATTTAAAACACACAAATTTAGTAAAAATCATGTTAATATGAAAACAAAAATTCAGATCGTATTTAAACTTATATTAACATTTATTTAATATTAATATAAAAATTAAAATTTAGTTAATGCTAAGATTTAAATTAAAAATAAGTTAATATTGTTTTTTAACGGTATTTAAATTTTAAGGGTACACGCAGAAAAAAAAAATTTATTTGACGGCCACCGTTTATTTGTTTTAAGTAAAATATTCATTCGATTTAAATAAATATTCATTTAATTAAAATAAATATTTATTTAAATCAAATAAATATTTTACTTAAACCAAATAAACGGTGACCGACAGATAAATTTTTTTTCTGTGTGTAGAAGCGTCTCATTTTCACATCCAATCTTCGGGCATGCCGGCGTTAGGTACATTCGTCAAGAAAGCTGGTACGCGGGGAGCGTGCCTAAACGGATATATATCTTGAATTCCCGTCGACGTTAGGTACTCAGTTTTCGTCCTTGGCACCGGTCCAATCGGAAGTCGGCATAAATCATGCGAGAGTAGCTCGCTCTCTGCACCGCGGCGCAATCGTATTCCGATTCGAGTGGCCGTTATCGACCTAACAAAACCGAGTTCACCGGTGAGAAGCACCGAACGGATGACAGAGAAATACTGACGGTTAAGGAAAATTGGGATATCACCAGCTTCGAACTGTAATTCCAATGGTCACGGAGAACTTCGTCGGGCCTGTGTGTGAGCGCTCAACGGGTGCGCAAGCGAGGCGATCGGAAAGGTAGAAAAGTAGAGATAAATCTTAGTTTCTGCGAAAGCCAAAGGCTTCGCGTGATACGGACGCATGGATGATCTACGCGATCCTGCCTCGGAAAACCGACCCTTTCCGGACCGCTGTTATCCAGTTCGATACAAAGGGAACAATGATAACGAAGAGATAAACGTTACGCCCGGTACGTACGTGACCCGAGAAACCATAAAATCCGTCCTCGGTAATGGTCGAAGCAAAGTATCAGACATGCAGCGAAGCAGGAGCATCGTATACCGTTGTTGGACTTCCTTCACGTGCGTGTACGAGCCAATGCTCTTACGTATACTCGCCGTTTCCCACGTGAGCTAGGGGATCGTCCTTATAAATTGCGACCATTTTCATTTACGTGCCGTCGTTGCTGATTCTATAACGGAGATGGAACGAACACGACGAGGCGCCCGTTTCCCTATGCCGAAGGAAACGCCGCCCAAGGGATCTTGGCTTAACCCCAGGAAACTTGCTGGCAAAACTGCTCCGAGGGATCCCTTCCGTGTGGGTCCCAGTGCGTGCGAGGACGAGGGTTCGCCACCCCTGCCTCACTCTCGAGGTTGTCATGTTCGAGGGTTTCTGTTACAGCGAGATCTCTCACGAGTTCTGGCCCGAATACCTGTGTCTTACGTCTTGAGTGTGAGGGGCTCGTTGGGGCTTAACGCACGATACCCTTCATTAATCGGCCGAACTACCCGAGGAGTGAATTTGAGAATGCAGGAGGGACGGAAAGAATTCATTAAAAATTTCATAAATTAACGTCGACCTCGCACGATTTTGGTCAAGAATTCGATCTCCATACGAGGACAGGCATTGGAATGGTAGATACACTGTTTAAAAAAATGTAAATTTAATGCACCGGACTGGAAGTTTTTACGCATAAACTGGTTATTTATGCTTATGGTTATAAATTAAATTTAAAGTACAATTGTGATGCCAAAACTGATGAACTTTTACAGTGAAATTATAGTAAATTGTTGGATTTACTATTGGATTAGCACTTTGATAAAATTAATGTAAATCATTAAAAGTAAAATGTTTATTGTACAGTAAAGTTTTAAATATACTGCACGTTAATTCATCACAATTGTACATGAAATGTAATTTAACACTTTATGCATAAAAACTTCCTGTACATTCAATTTCATAAGATTTTTTTGCAGTGTATCCGGCAAGTAATCTCCTGACCGATCCTCGACCAGCGATGAAACCTTCTTATGCACCAAGCAAAAGCCTCCCAGCACGATGACAGGAATCCCCGGGTAAAATCACTATAATTCTTTCGACGTGTGTCTTGTCGCCGGTATGCGCCGTGCGCTATCCTCAGGCAGCTGTCCGATGTCGCTATTCGATAGACAAACCTCTAGAGTCTAGCTACGAGGTGCCGCGGTGCAATTTTACTGCAACTTGTTCATGCAAATTCGCGTCCCTCGTCGCGGCCAATAAAGTCATCGTACTTCCATCGCCGCCCGGAACTAAACTTTCCAAAGACCTTGCGTGTACCCTTCGCGAAACAATAATTCGTGAATGATTTAGTAAAAATGACGAGCACACCGACCAATCGCTCGAGAAATGAACGAAAGAGAATGGTAAAATTGAATGCTATTTGTGGAGTCGCCAGTCGATGAGGCGAGGTGAAATCTATTCTGGCCGTAAAACAACTGCCCCAAAGTCGTCGACTCCTTCTATTTCGGGAATAGGAAAGGAAACCCACGGGCGTTGGTCAGAAGTTCACCAGTCTGTCCGGGGACTAAAGAGCTCTTCCGAGGTCGCACGTACGTGCGGATAAAAAGTTAGCTGGGGGGTATATTACCGGTGCGATATTACTGGCGCGGCAACAGGAGGGTGGGGGGCGAAACGGGATCACGCTCGTGGGACTTAGGGTGACTGAACGGTGGGTAAGAAATCAAAGTGATTGTGCACCGTTGGGCCACGTGGCGGACAGATTTATCGAGCGCGGGAGCGGCACGAACGCGGTCTGGTCGAGCAAGTGCATGTGTACATCGTGCCAGGTACCTGCGGCTGCAATGGCCTGTGTCTACCACATGCCGGAGAACTCGAGAGAATTGGCGCCGGGAATAGATTCTTAGCGAGAGCACGGTAAGGTCAGCGGGTTCAGCTCTCGAGGAAAAAAAAAAAAAAAAAAACTGAAAGAAAAACCACCTCATTCATCCTTCAACTTGTCGCTGCGTCAGCGACACTCCAGCTCCGAAGCGCCGTTTCTTCCGATAATCATAAGCTCGCTCGGTTCCAAGCGGAACCAACAAATTCGGAGCAACGTACAGTGTAATAATTGACTCTCCGAAGTGGCAACTCAGGGCAACTTGTGAGGAAGAACTTTTCGGGCGTCCGCCGCGAAGTTTGCGTTAGCGGGAAGAGAAGAGATCGCAAAGTACTCAACTCCCGGTAAGACTGTTCGAAAAACCCTGCTCGCGTCGAGCTATCGCTCTCGACCCGTTTCCAGATGATCAATGTACACCGGCTCCTTCCACATCGTGTTCCCGTGGTTCTCTTTTTTTTCCCTCTCGCCCACGTGAAAGTGTGTTTCAACTCGCGGAAAAGTAATTATCCACTCGAGCCCGGGAATAAAGAAGAGACTGAAGAAGGAGTCTCGACGGCGCGGACGGGAGCGTGTTTGCTCGTTCCTCGTGTCAGCGACGATAATCGAGAAGAGAGCCGAACCGATGGTACGAAGAAAAAGTACCGAAAGTGGCCGCTGTACTTCGCAGCTCTGGAACGAGAAGTTACGGCTAATTACACCGGAAAACAAAAATGGAAGAACTTTTTCGCCAATGCGACGAGACAGGTCGTATGCGGTTGACGGGAGCGAATAGAGAGACCGGGGATCCCCGGGCTGAGAATTCAACCTCACGACGCCTGTACCAACACCCTCGGGCGGACGTAACTCGATAGGTAAAACTAATATTGAACATTTCTATAGTAGAACGCTAAAGGAGGTGGATCCCCGTACGTCCGGTAACCACCCTTCCACTTTACCCTCCGGGCCTTCGCGATTGGATAGATAATAATAGAGAAAGCAACGATGGGTACATCTGTCTCGCGTCCCAAGGACCAGCGGGAAAGGGTTGCCGATTCAACTTGCTATTTTTAAAAAGCAATTAAGCCCCTCCCCCCACCCCGCCGTAAACGTTTATGGCGTTTAATATAACGAATTCATTTGGTATATTTTACGCTCCACGCACCCCAACGCGATCCTGTCCGCTGCCGCGCTTACCCTCTCGCCGTCGTGATTACCCTCAATTGCCTCGGCAATCATGGAGCTAATGTCGAACGTTTATTCCGAGTCGGAGGACGAGAGGGAACCACCGAAAAGGAAAACCCCACGCAATTTCGAAGCTCATTAATAGGCTGAATCGTCGCTGTAAGTTACGGGACGATGAGTGGACCGGGGAAAAAAGTACACGGTTAGCGCTCGGTGAGGGATGAGAATTGGTTTTCCGAGGTGGAAATTGAGTCTCCCGATAAATCGAACAAACTCGAGCGTCGAACGAGTCTCCGTGAAAATTTATAAAAGACACGGAAGTTATATAGCTTGTGTAAACGCGTGTAACGGGAATGAAGCGAAAATCGTTCGAGAGAAAGAAAAAAGAAGGGTTGAAATTATTGAAACGCGGGGGAAGAGGCGGCGGCGGTACGGCTCGTGGTCCACATTCGCTGGCCATCCCGATGAAACTGCACTGGGACGTGCGATCAAATATTGAATCTCATTCGAGGCCGATTACGAGATCACGCGGCCGATAACCCGGTTACGCCCGGCCCTTGCCGACCTCGTCCGGCGCGCCGATAACGAGTTTTCATCCGGAAGCCGGCAGCGCTGATGCTGCTCGAGAGGCGCTGCAAGTGCAGTTTCCGCACAGCGCGACGTTACCGAAAATGATACGACCGGGATTGGCGAACCGCCGGGACTGCTCCACACTCGTTTGAGCATTGCACAGTGCAATGAACGTGCCACTCGGCGCGAAGCTATACATTCCATACCTCGTGGAATTGTAACGTGGGCGAATGATGTTCGGCATCGAAAATTCTAAAACTTTTGACGCGTGGATTATAGGCCGGTCGCCAAGGAGAGATGCGGAACGATCGTAGCGCGAACTTTTACACTCTTTAAAGAAAATATTTTTATGATATATTTTTAAAGGTAAAAATATATTTCGGAACTGGGCAAATACACTAAGTACTTGATGCACATATTGAAGTGCCAAGTACTTGAAGTACCGAGCACTGGATAGTACTTGAGTACTGTGCCGAACTTAACTCAGTACTGCTGAAGTTCTGAGTACTGAATACTGACTCAGTACTTGATACTTCAATACGTTCTTCAAGTACTTAGTGTATTTGCCCAGCTCCGATATATTTACATATATTTATACTAGCACCGTGGAATATGGAATTTAGAAATCGGGAATCTAGATTTCCGATGAACCACCGGAAATACGTCACTTCCGGTCCGGTAAACTCATTTTTCGACCAGAATACCCGAAATATGTAACTTTCGGTTTGAAAATCCGCAATTCGGTTTTTCGACCGCAAGAGACACGTCGTACCGGAAATACATCATTTCCCTTCGAAAAATGAGATTTTCAAACCGGGAGTGACGTATTAAGAAGTCTCGTAACTCTGAAGATCTTTGGAATAGTTCGTTGAGCCCATGACGGGTTACGATTCGTAACCGTTATAGCTAACTCTGTTAGCCGCGCGATAACGGAATATCGAATTTACTTTGAAGCAGCCTGCGACGATGACGGGAAGGATGGAAACTCGATTTGGCTCGCGCATACATACGGTCCGCGTAGCGTGTATACTGCGCCAACGTATACCTATGTGCACATACGAAGTTGCATAATTAAAGAGGCGTATCGGGTGAACGACAATGCTGGAACTTCCGTAGTTTCCAATCGAATCCACGCTCGCTATGAGCCACGACGGGAGCCTCGGACAGCGGGAGCTTTGTTACCGGTATTATATAGTATAATGCAATATAGCAGGGGCTCTTCAGCCCTAAATTATTCCTACGTTGTGTGTCTCTAGAATGGCTCTTGCGATCTGTCCCTCGCGTTCGCACTTTGTTTGCCTCCGCATCCCGCGTAGTATTCGCGGTATTATCGATCATCGTTTATCCGCTCCGGTACGTACGGTAACTACGGCTTTCCACATGTGTAATTTTAAAGAAACATGCCCATAACACGAGTTACTCGTCGAACTTGTATCCCCCGTCCCAGGTACAAAGCACCGTGCTTATACCTCGCGGATAAAAAAAAAAACTTCAGTCGCGTGCAGACGCATTGTAGAGTTTCATCAGCGACATCACTTGTGAAAAATCAGCCGCTAAAAGGGTTGAAAGCAATTCCCTTTGGATTTTCGTCAAACGAGCTTGAAATTACTTCCTCCGTGCGAGCATGTAATCGAGGAGCTGATAACCGTTATTATTTTCTGAGATAAGCGGCGAGATATTTTCTACACTGCGGAAAGATAATTAGTCGAATCGGAACTGCATGATCAAATATGCTTCGGCCGATCATAATTGGGCGTCTCGTACAATCAATTGAATTCCAATAAATAAACTTGCTGGGCCAAAGAATCGAAAAATGCTCCGTGTCTTTGTAAGTACCTTGACTAATCTTGGGCAGTAAGAAATGTCAACACACGTGTAACCTACCGGGCAAGTGAATAGAGGTTATCGGATGTAAAAATCGTGGTTGGTAGAGCTTTTCTCGTTCGGCTCTATCGTACAGTAGCTATACTGCGAAAGAGTTTCATTCTCGTGCTGGCCCGAAAGGAGGCTGCGCCCTCGTACATTGTCCGAGGAGTTCTTTTAGCTCCGGCGATAGGAACGAGAGATAAGAAAGGGCCGGGCGACGAGATAGTTAACCAGAGGTTATAGTACCTTTTGGTGACCGTTCTCACAATCCGGAGATTGGATTGTACCGGGAGCACAGGTCGAAAGTGAAAAAAAAGGATGAGGGAAAGATAGATATAGTTTGTAGTCTGTACGTGATGGAGGGGAAAAAAAAGAAGAAAGCGGAGAAACAAGAAGTTCGCAGCTTATAGCGGAAGAGCCGGAGGAACAAACGGAGGTGCGCCCGCGGTAAAAATAACTCGACGAGTGAAATGGAATTCTCCTTTACCGAACGGAGAGGAAGGGATTCGAAACCGGGGTTCATGAGTACGCTCTCGCGCTCTCCGGCTTTGGAAAGAGGTTATCGGGGGCGACTCGGACGCTATCTTAATGGCCACTTATTGTCTTGACGTATAGCGAAGTCGCGCCAGAGGCTACCCCGACGCCTCACAACCCCCCCCCCCCCCGCCCTCCCCCCTCGTGCTCTACTTCTGTGGAAACGGGGATGTCAGCTATATAAGTGAAATTCCGAGAATTTCACTTATATAGCTGGGATGTACCAGTGGCGATGTGCTGGTATCGTAAATGGCCGAAGATATTAGGAGCCCTTTATTTGTTACTTCGCAGCGAGAAAAATGCCAAATCGTTATTTTATTTTTTATTTTTGATAAATTTGAAACTCAGCATGATTTTCGATGGAATCGTTTTTGTTGTATTCTTATTTTACCTACAATTTGTCTCAATACCGTTTCACGGAGATTCGTGATTTTTGCTCGTCGTATATATATATATATATACATTTTTTTTGCACAAAATGACGTAAGACATGACAGATATATGATTTCTCGGTCGAGCATTATTCGCGAAGACGGTAACGAGAGAGGCCCGCCGGTTGACGATGTCAGGTCGTTATCGGCTGACGCCGAAGGGGAGACGTAACACGGGTATACATAAGTCGCGTAATAAGGAAAGGGTGGCCGAAGGCGGCGCATGCGTGCAACCTATCTCGACAGAGGTTGCGGTTCCGTGCGGAAGGTAGAGCGGTGAATAGCTAAGGTCCGCACGAAACTTGCGCCGCTCGGCCGGTCACGTGAAACTCGAATAACTCATACAATCCTACGGGAAAGAACTACCAGGGATTACATGTGCGAACGCATGTGCGCCCGATCTGTATCGTTCGAACGATCGTCCGGGTAACCCGGTTAATCCGCTCGCGAGGCTCTTATCCGGATCGGCAATTAGTCCCTCGATTTGCTTTAAATCAGCCGGCCGATTCGTATTCACGGCTCTATCGACAGTTTCCAATCGAAATATCGAGGATTCGTCACGTCGGCTCGTGATGCTTTTATAGCCTAATATGTTCCACTAAAATCTGTCAGTGCAAAGTGTAATTATCGAGCGGAGAGTTTACACAGTAAAAAAAAGTTTGTCCTTTCTACAATTTGGGAACATTTTTTTTTAATTTTCCAATCGCGCGATCCGCCTCCAGTTTTAGAACCGAAAGTGTGAGCGAAAATGGTTAATGACACGGGAAATAAAAGGACCGATTTGTATATTCAAACCCGAATGAACGAGTCCATCATTATTTAACAAAATTATTTCTACGGAACCTCCTATTCCGATTTTATGAAATTATTTTTGACTGTGTGGGAACCTGTTGATATTGGTGTTTATTTATTTATTTAGTTGGTAAATAGACGGGCAATGCCTATTTACAGACCGAGCAGGGAAACTCGACGGTCAATCAACCGTTCGCCTATGTGGCGAGTTTGCAAATGAGACTTGAGTGTAAAACGAACGCTTTTAAAAATGTAAAATAATACATGTTAGGAATTTGAGAGGAGCTCACAGTCAACAAAAGAAAAAAGAAGAATAATAGCAAGCTACAGGCATCGCAGATGGACGGACGAAGTATCGAAGAGAGAAAACACATGGGAATTACCGGAAGTCGAAGCCGGATTTTTCCGGCACTGAGTAAGAGCGTTAATGTCACTTATGCATTTCTCTCATTCGAATCGTCCTTTTATATGCAACGCAGGAACGTTACAAAACCGCAGTGTAAAAAATTGTGGCAAACACCAAAAAAATGTGTATTCATTTTACAAAGAAAAATACCTAACTTTACAAAATAAAAATAAAAACAATATTCACAATTTAAAGGTCCAACGAAATGATTTTTCGCCCCGCGCGCCATGAAAATTATGCGGTCGGTCATGTCGTCTCTTCCCCAACTTTCCATCCAAATTCATTAAAAAAATATATTCCCCAAAATACTGCATCGTATTAAACGAAACGGCGAAACGCGCCAGGCCATTCGTTACGTAAAAAAAAAAAAAAAATTCTCACCGTGAAACGATTTGCCGCTTAATAACGTGAAAATGGGAACTAAAAAGAGGAGCGTAAAAAAAAAAGAATAATCACTGCGGTGCGCTTGCGGGCGTATAGGGAAAGCGAGAAACGACGCATTGCGAAAAATAGCGGGGAGGGAGCACAAACGCGTTAATTATACCGCGGTGCATTTCGCGGTCTGGCGTCATCACGTGCTATTTCCGCCGTTGAATTATTCCAGTGGGGTGGTCGCGAGCACGGTGGAAGAGCCCTCGTCTTCCTCTATCAGCCTCCTCTCGACCGGGCTTAAACCGTGAGTGAGCCGAGCAGGAGTTTTGAATGCGGCGCGAAAGCTCGGTAACCGGAACTCGCGGTCGAAATACCGCGGGTGTCGGTCCGGCGAGAGGAGCGCGCGCGCTCGCGAATCGCGGAACGAGGAGAGGCCGAGCGGCCGCGGATTAAAGTGGGTATCGAGAATGCAATATGCAAGTTGCGCTCCCCACCCCGTTTTCATCTCGGAGTCTCTGCTCGCCGGGGCTACCGGATGGGTATCCAATCGTCGCCTCTCGCGGCGATCGCAGCATCTCTCTCGGTCCGTCTCGCGAGAGCGATACAGCGGCACGGCGCGCGAGCGGTTCACCGACAGAAGAAACAATATCGGGAGCGAGAGAGTGATAGCGATTGCGAGCGTGTCGGCCGAGCGATAAGGAAGATCGCGAGACTCGAGGCTGGTTTATACATGTGTTGCACAGGGAGCGAGAGATGCGGAGGGCAAAAGCGCCGCTAGAGATACGCTCTTGTCAGCGGACTGAAATACGCCCGATCGACTTAATGCATATACACGTTGGCGAGTCCCGATGGGCCGCGATATTGAGAGGTACAATCTCGCTCAACGGTCGGCCGAGTGGCGGTTTAACGGAATAGACTCCAACGTGTATATATGTATAGGTATGCCAGCTTTCCAGCGTAATGAGACCGTTTCTCCGGGGTACAAAAAATTGATCGTTTCGAGGCAACTGGATATCGATGAAACAGTGACATTTTTATAATGCAGAGACTCGTGTGCAGTCGACGGTACACGCGGCGGAGCGAAATATGTTTGGATATTGATAATTTTTTTTTTTCCACGAATTACGTTCCTTACGCGAATAGCAGCTTTCGGCGGCGGTCAATGATACTTCGGTACGTGAAATTGAATCGATGAGCGAGCCGTGCAGTTTCACGCGCGTTTCCCGTTTTCATTCGTACTGCATTGGAAATCACGATTCGTCGATCATCGATCGTACGGTGCCCGCGGGATGCGGAACGTAGATCGGCTCGGTAATATCGATAGTACATCTGTATAATGGGCGATGAAACGCAACGGTGTGCAGATCAACGATCGTGATTCGCAGTTCAGCGGCCGAGAAGTGGGTAGCGTTCGAAAATTGCAATGGCGCACGAATCAAATTTCTCGGTGATGGAGAGAGAGACGAGGTCGATGCGGTATACACATATATAACAGGTATCCGCTACAGAGGAGGAAGTGGATCGGTTAGCGAGATTCTAGGAGCAGTCGAAGGTTCGCGATAGCCGACGAAAGGTCGTGATCAGATAATGCGAATCTCGGAACGAGTCGGATCTCTTCGTCTACTTCTCTATCCATCCTTCCTTTACTTTTTACTCTTTAACTTCGTCTTTTTTTTTGTCTTCTATCTGCGTTCTTCTCTCGCTATCACCGCTGCTATATTTTCTTTCTCTCGGTAAGCCCATATCCGCGAGCCGTTCGAATCTTCCACGGCGGAGGCTGCGACGCGCGGAGCTCTTTCACGCTTCCGGCGGCGATGCGGGCTTTTTCACCTCCGGGAGCTGCGCGGCACCGATAATACATTATTCGAGGGAGAGAGCGCCAGAAGCGAGATAGCGGCTGGCCCGAGAATATAAAAGCGACGGAGGAAAGCCCGCGGTGGCTGCTAAAGGATCGCATCTGAGGCCGTAAGTTAGTTAAACCATCCGCCGATTCCGACGATATTTGCTCGGGGATTGCAAAAGGATTTCGAGTTATATGCGTCGCGACTCGGACTCTCCGTCTCGACGAGTTTATCCACGTGGGGAAAAATGGTATGTTTGAAAATAGTACACGAGGGAGGGAAGTGCGCGATTTTCGTCGAGTGTGAACTTCGCTGCTGGAGCGAGGCGAGGAACGAAATGAGACGAGAAGAAACAATCCGCAATCTCCTGTGTAGGATACTTTTTTCGACTTCATTAAAATAGTATCATCGTCATATTCGCCAATCACCGTTACTTCCCCCTGGAGTATCAGGGCCTTCCTAGGGAGTACCTAGTGAGTCCTATTTTTACAAAACTTCGTATTCGATGAACTACACTAAAAAAAATATCAATGTCTCAAGTAAAATTCGCTTAGCTGGCAATGAAAAAAAATTGTCTTTCAATTTTACTTTCCATTCTTACAGTTCAATATGGGATTGAAACGATAACATGTCGCCTTGGCAGTCTTGCCGTCGTTATTTGATTGCCGCAGTAGAATTGATATAACAAAAATGTTCTTCCGCAGTCCGCAAGCTATTATTTTTCAGTATGGAGAGTAATGAAACAGTACTGCACATGCGCACAGGTTAATACTGGTCATCGGTCAATAATAAGCAATTTTCGGCCCGTGTTGCACGCAAGGAATGCGGTTATTTTAGGCAGAGAAAAAACAATCAATTGAGTTCGCAATGTGGGCTTTCGGGTGGCGAAACAAATGATTGGTTGATCGAAAAAAATACTTCGTTGATCAAACTAACAGGCCGCTGAATCGAATGTTTCTTTACTTGCTGCGGCAATTATTTCGTTTGATCAACCAAAAATTTGATGACTCAATCGATTTTTTATTCTCAGTGTAGTCGAGTCGGGAAAAAAATATATTCGCAAGATACGTACGGAACTTTTTGCCGCTTATATATCCGAGAGTGGACATCCTATATGTATGTGTGTTCTCGGAGACATCTTCAGGGATGAATCCGAAAAATATATATGAGATACTGAACTTTTTGCGCTGATATGCATTTTACATATCTTACACATATTTCATCTCCATGGGGGAGTGTGCACCAGCTTTTACTTATCTGCCTTGTTCTCATTACAACGCCGTGCAATCTCCCGGTTTACTTCGCGATTCACAGAAGCGACTTTAACATCCGTCCGCCCTTATACCTCGAGTCTTCCGTCTTCGTCGACTCCACTCCGACTGGCCTGAATAACCTATGCGTACTCTACTGTACTATAATATTCCACGCTCGCCTGCGCCGTCGGGACAGCACCGGGAAGCGAGCGAAAGTTTTATTAAGCAGCATCCCAAAGTACTCTTAATAGCGCCCGTCGAACTTTCCGCGAGAATTATCCGGCCCGACGTTGTTTGACCTCAGCCACGAGTTATATCATTGCTCAAAAGAACTCTATCACGCCGGCATGAAAATTTTCACGAAACGACAGATTAATTAACGTTCGGAGAAATTTTATTCCACGATCTTTCCTTTTATTTTTATTATTATTATTATTATTATTATATATATAATTTTTATTTTTTTTTGCGATAGTTACAATGTTGAAGAAACGGAAACCAGTCGTCGATCCTACGAGGCATTCGCCTAGATACGCGATACGCTGTTCCACCAGTGCGATAGTCGGTTTCCGCATAGGAACGAGGTCGCGCTAAAGTTGGATTCGGGATTATACGCGGACGGGCGATATCGCGTGGGTTAAGTGCGCCAGGAACGATTTGAAGGATAACCGCGGACATAATAGTTGCATTATCGCCGACCGACGGGGCATTCGCCCCCGGCGTGCTGAAATTAATCGGTTTGGCATAACACGTATTACCCAGACGTGCCGAATCGCGAAGGGTTTATAACGCGGTTGTTTCGCGCGGCGCGTGCCAACGAATCGACCTGCCGACGAACCGCGGAGCTTCGCAAAACTGCGCTTCCGTCATGCAACAAACGCCGATGCATTAAAAGTCTTTCGTCGGATCTTCGACCATTTGTTTCTATACCCCCCCTCGACCCTATCGATCTGCTAATACTGCCATAAAAAAAGGAAAAATAAAACAGACGCGTGGCGTGTACGATGATAATTTTTGCTCATTATATTTCCTTGTCGTTGGGATCTCGCGTAAGTCGAGCAAACACGTTCGCGGATTACGTGTATACGAATGAGATGGAGTATGCATGTGTGAATGCAGTGGCACGCGAGAGCAGCGTGCTCGTACTGCTTTAGCGGCAAAAGTTTCAGCCGTGAGAATGCGCTGCACAAGATCGCATGACCAACCGGCGCCACCCTTTCGCTTCACCCTCGCTCCGCTCGTCTTTCTCTCTTCCGCTTTTAGCTCCCCCGTTCTTGTGCCTATGTACGTTTATGTGTGTGTGTGTGTGTGTAGATGTATCGCTCTTTCCCTCTTCGTTAAACCCTTTAGCCCGAACTTACGGTGCCCACCAGGCTTACCGGCCCGAACGCGATCGCTTCCGCTTTCCATTAACTTGTTTCGTATGCAGCTAATTTGCATGTCTAACGGCAGCGCGATAAAATTGGTCAACGTTGTAACTGTGCACGGACGGTAATGCCGAGGTATATAATGTACGCTGTGGCTGAAGCCTCACTCGATTTAACGGCGCGGCCCTTAGGCATCGATGTCGAAGCTGCTCGGGAATTATTGGCAAGGATTTCGACCGGCTGGCCAAGAAAATTAGAAGCTCATAAAAATAAAACGAATTTAATCGAATACATGATATCTTTTTTTTTTAATCTCAAAGTAAAAAGACAACAAAAGAATCTCCGCTCTTTTTTTATTCGATCAAGTATAATTTCCTTTTATTTTAAATCGAGATAGCAATATCGTAGAGTCGAAGTTGCTCGCGAATTATTGGTGCAGAGGATTTCGACAGGCTGGCCAAGAAAATTAGAAGCTCATAAAAATATAAAACAAATTTAATCGAATTGATGAAAAAAATTGTTTATTTTTATTACCTCAAAGGAAAAAGTAAATAAAAAAAATCTCAGTACTCTTTTTATTCGTTCAACCATAACTTCCTTACTTACATTTTTTTTATCGAAACAGCAATATCGTAGGGGCGCAAGAGGTTTCCCGTACAAGAAGCGCGCGAGCGACGGAGATCCTGTGTGGATGCTCTCTCGCGCCCACGCGGGTGGTTCGACGAATCCCTCGGAAGAATTCCCGGTCTCGCCAGAGTCCGGCAATTCCGGTGGGAAATTTCCGAGTCGAATCTTGCACGGTACGATAGACACACGAAAAGCCCACTTTTCCGTCCCTTCCGTACCTCTCGTATTCTCACAAACGTTACCCTCCCCCCTCCCCGTATCTTCCACACTCCCGACGGATAATCCCGACCGTCTTGCCGGCTTCTTTCGCTGCCTTTGATCCGTTTCCATAAATATTTATTCGATTCGTTCCGTATTCCCGCGCACGCGGTGCACCCCCCCCCCCGTTCCCTATCTCTGTACGTCCCCGAAATACACATCTGAGAAACTTTTTTCGATAGAGCTCGGTAAAACTTGTTTGACGGAAACATTGGAATAAGGAAAAACAAGAAAAGAAGCAAACCCTATGAGCGAAAAATATGCGACAGTCTGTACGAACCATCTTCGGAATCGTATACATAAACCTCTCGTATTAGGAGAAAAGGAGGGGAAAAAAGGGGATACGATGATATCGTCGAAGGTGAAAACGGCACGAAGAAAAGGAGACGGTGAACGAGAGGAGGAAGAGAAATAAAGCGTATTGCGGATTCTACGCGACCGCGACAGTCCGCAGAAAACTCGGTGGGATTCTCACGAGGGAGCAATGCGAGCAGATCGAGTCCCGCGACAATCCCGACGAAACACTTTCCCGCAGAACTCGAACTCGAGGCAGGAGCAACAACCCGCTCGCTGGTCCTTTGCCGCCGGGGTTTTCGAGACGCCTCGTTTGAAATCGGCGAAACAGCTTTCGCTGTTTCGATATTGCCGGAGAACGATGCCAATAGCCGGTGGAAAACCAGTACGGGATATATTTCGCTCAAGAGGCGGAAGCGAACTTTGGCTTTGCCACTCAACTTTGTCCCTTCGTCGGTGCGCTTTGCCGTGCTCTTGTTCCGTATGTATAAGAGGCGAGTACACGTGTGTACGGCGACGACTCGGTCTCTTTGCACTGTTCGTCGTCGTCGTGACAAAGCCGGCAAAGGGTTCGAGAGATCGGGACCTCTTCGTTCCTCAATCTCGCTTCGCTGGCGCTCTCGGCGTCTTCTCTCTCGTAAATTGGCGAAATTTAATCAAACTTTGCCTCCGGGAGTCGTTAAGCCGCGGGAGGGCGAGGCCAGTGCCAACGATATCAGGATCCGGCAGTAAGGTGCACACCGCGAACGTCGGTTTATACGTGCCGGGGGAATTTACAGATCGTACCGGTCAGACGATTGGAAATTCGCATCTTTCCCAATCAGCCGAGCGCCCGAAATGTTCGCTAAAAAAAAAACGGAAACAAGAAAAATGGAAACAGTTTTCGCTAAATAAAAACCTGTCGTAAAATACGGCTCCGATCATTGGATATAAATGAGAGTTCAACCTCGTCTTCAGTGCCTACTTGTGCTGATTTAATATTGTTTTTTTTGTCTGAGTCGATGTTCGTGTGTCTGTCCTTCACTACGATTTGTTATCCTTGCCTCAATAGACTGTAAAAAAGGTGCAAATTTAATGTACCGGACTGGAAGCTTTTATGCAAAGACTGGTACATTAAATTTTATGTAAAATTGTGATGAGGAATTAATATACTTTTTTATTGAAGTTAAAGTAAATTATAAAAATTTGAAGTACCTTCATAGTAAAATTAAAGTAAATTATTAAAAATAAAATATTTAAAATGTTTTTTTAATCCACAGAACATTCATTTTTCATCACGATTGTACTTGAAATTTAATATACCAGTTTGTGTCCTTATTTTTCCTACGATTTCTTCAAATATAAAAAAAAACCGACAAAAAATGATGTTTTTGGTATAAAAACACCGTACGAAAGGAACGTTACCTGAATGGTATTTGAATGCGTTCGTGTAGTGACGACAGCAATCCTCGCGCAGCCGCTCCACAGCCGAGTACTCCGCGAAGTCTCGAACCCGACACTGTCGAAGCGGGGGAGTTCGATTTTACCGTCAATGTTATCAAGTCTCACATCTACCGCAGTTCTCCGAGTGGGTATTATACGCTGCGGCGTTACTCGAATCGCCCGCGTAGGGTATATCGAGGATCGTATGGCGCGGAATATTTTCCGTATGATTAAAGTTCCGAGTAATCAACGTTCTCGATGGCACTCTCCTCTCGACAGACGATCGCTTCGAATAGCCCAGAGAGATAGTGAAAAAAGGGATCATGAGAGAAAGAGGGAGAGAGTGATCGAGATCGAAAACCATATGACCCAGTTTTAGAAAAATGGCGAGAGCCGCGTTGGCTGAAAACTCGAGAGGATCCTCTTTCGTTTTTTTCCCCCCCGAGTCTCCATAGCTCCCTCTCTCGAGGACCGAGATGGAGGATCGGTGTATCGAGAAACATCATACGCGTCACGGAAGCCGGTGCACGTCTGTCATCGACGTGAAAAACGCTTCGCGATATCCCGGCGAAGCGCTGTGTACGGAGAGCATCGGAGGGAGCCTCGCGAAACTGCAGGCCGCGTATTGCATCGGCACAGCCTTAATCTTTGACTAATCCGCCCGAAGCCCTGGCACCGGAATCGCCCGGCGAAATCTCGGCTGAGCCGGAACGCGAGCTTTAATACCAGCCAGTACGTCGAATCCAGCGACAACGGTCGGCCGTGTATCACGTAATCGTAAGTCCCCCGATGCAACTGCATCACTCGAAATTCTCCGCTCGCTGCAAGCCCCGGAAGACTCGCCGACAGCGAATCGTCTCCCTCTGTTACATCATAAATCGATCAGCATTATCGAATTCTACGTAATCCTTCTCGGTCATTCGCGCATTACAAAAAAACGATTGGCGATTTATGCTCGTCGCGATTCGATCGCCGCTTCTGCGCGCCTTTCAGCTGGGACGAAAAATGATCGGCTGGCCGGTATTCAAAGCAATGACGACAACGATAATAAAAATAATGTACGATCGCCGCGGTTTAATTCTTAAGGCTAAATTGGACGGCGAGACTGTCTGCTCGAGGATTTGTCTCGGTTCAAACTTGAAGTAACATTCATCGAGTAAACGAAGCCAGAGCCGCAGTTCCTCAAGTTTTTCCCGACCGATCGGAAGTCTCCCGAAGAGTTGCAAGCAGAGCCGGTGCAGCTTCGTTGAACTGTTATTACTTCTCGTGAAGATAGTTTGCGAGCCGGTAAAGCGGCAAGGAAGGGCGGCGACCGGTCCGAGAGTTTCCACGGCGTGTTCTTTGATAAGATCGTTCACAAAGCCCTCTTGCTTCGACCCCTTTCACACTTTTCTCCGAGCTACTCCTCTCGCCCGAGCCAAGTTCGCCGAAGAAGCCGGCCAAAGGGTACCAAACTCTCCCGCATCGTCATCGTCGTCTGCGTTCCTCCGTTTCTCGTCCTCGTTACAGAGCAGCAGATAACTCTCTGCTTGTCGTTCGCCGGCAAAAAAAAAATATCCTCTCTCAAATGTATATAACACTCTTTTCCCGCCCCGGGACCGCGGGCTGTACGTACGTCGAAGCAATTTAACCGAGAAAGAAAAGCTCGACGAGAAGGCGCGGAGAAGAAAATAAACAAAAAAAAAGTCGCATCCCTCGACTATCCAAGACTTCCGGCAGTGTTATTTCTAGACCGATGCGTTTCCGACCATTATTGAATTTCCTTTTCCCCCACCTCCATCCGAAGATTTCTCTCTCGCAGAAATTCACTGGTCGCGCCAGTCCCGATTCCTCCGCACGACCCGCCTTTTCCACCTCTTCTGCTCTCCATCGACCCTTTATATTTTTCCGCGAGCGGTAACAGATATTTGCGGGTTTTATTTTCTTTCTATTTTTTTTTATCGTTCTTTTCTTTGCCACCTGCCCGCAGCTGTTACCCGTAACCCTGCCGGCTCTTATCTCTATACAATTGTCTTATTACCCGCTCTTTCGCTCCGCACTTCATCATTCTTCCTGTAACGACGGCGAATGGCGGAGACTCCCGTAACTTATTTTGCTCACAGCAACATATCTTCGTCGCGTCGATGTCTGTCCGTGTCGAGGGTTTTTCATCCAGTGCCGATACCTTTTTGCACCCGACTGCCTCGCCGCTCGCCGACGAATTCAATTATCCTTTTTACAATCCACCGAGAAGGTATATAATGGCGAAGAAAGGAAAGGAAAAAAAAACAGTTATCCCAAAACGCTATACGACACCGTGGTTGATATGTTTCTCTCGGAACTATTTTCTCCCGTCGTCTCGCAACCCCTTTTCCTTCCTCACTCTCGTTTCCTTCGCTATATCCCGTCAGATTTCCGCTTTCTACCTTGGTAACGACTATCGGAAAGCGGAGACGCTAAACTAGATACCGTCAGTGTGATAGGGAATGGGGAATGGAAGTAGAACCAGGTCAGCCCAGCCAATCCCGATTGCGAGGCACACCAATCTCCCTACCGGCTCACCTGCTGCTACTGCTGCACCCACTCTCGGCTTTCTTCCTCTCTACGTCTATCTACCTATAGCCACACATACATACACACATACATACATACATACATACATACATACATACATACATACATACATACATACATACATACATACATACATACATGCATACATACATACATACATACATACATACATACATACATACATACATACATACATACATACATACATACATATATATATGTACATATATATGTATATAATTCTTTCCTTCACCTTTTCGAGTTTTTTTCTTCGCTCACTTTTTTTTCCTTCTCGTTCGTACTCCTTTACCCGGGCGATCCTTCGAGCGGCAGAGTATCCTGCAGCTTCTCTCACGTGAGGATCCCGAGGGAAAAGAAAGAAACGGTCGTACCCTCGCGCGTACCGACAAACAAGACTGCGGGATGAAATCTCGCGAAATGCAATTGCGCACACCGAGCTGGCTATACAGTGCAAGAGCTCTCAGCCCGCTCGTGCGGACGTGCACCCTTGTGGATCGAGGTTACGGCGCGCAGGAAGAGATAGCCGATTTCGCAAAATTATTCTAATTCCCCGCTGAGTACAGGGCGATTCTCGTACTGCGAGAGAAATCTTGCTTAAAAGTGTGGATCGCGAAGGGCGTATCGAAATTGGGAACAAAACTACGGTAGCGGAGATTCTCTGGATTATTCGTCGAAGCGATCGTTACGGATCGGGAAGCACTTTATCGATCAGATTCGAAGCACAGCGGCTCGTCAAAGCGCTGTATCCATCGCACGTTTCAACGAAACCTCGCCAATTTCGCACGAAATCCTCGAGAGGTTTGTACCTTCGGTTAACAATTTTTTCAATTATTTTTTCTCAACCTCTTCTCGAAGCGCTCGATTCACACACTCAACAGTATATATATATTTGGCTCAAGGGATTAAAATTTGATTTTCATTGAAATTTATGGCCGCAACGCCTCGCGCCTCTCATGTACAACATTTTCATTTTTTTATTGAATACAAAAACTATGAATATTTATAGCGGGCTTTAAGGACAGTTAAAATTTTTTGTTTAACCGAAATGATCGAGGCAACTCGCTGTCAGCGGTCGCTGCAGATAAATTATCATCAATTTACGAGAGAGAATCGAGTGTTCCGCGGGTTGACGGTGAAATCGCGTGCACGGGCCAGCATGAAAACACGAACTTGCTGCTGGCGGAAATACAGACGACGATCGAGGTCGTCCCCGTTAGCACTGGCGGGGCCAACCGAGGGCACCAAACCGCCACCAGCGCATACGGACAAAACGGCAATCCTCCTTCGCAATACATAGATTTATATGTACATATGTATACACTAAATACATATATATCCCAAAATTAATTTTACGGCGGTACGGCGATGAGGCTGTGCTAAAGCCATTCAATGCGCAACGAGGAAACGCGACCGGCGTTTGACGCGGTATTAATACCAGATTCCTAGTATAGGGTTCCTGCCCGAATTCATACAGCGAGTGCAGCGCACAGACACGAAAGGTGGAGTGACGTGAATAACGCGACTCGTTGTAAACGGGTTACAACAGACTAGTCGGTTAATTCTTCGCCTATTCGATTATAATCCAGTACGCAATCGTCATTCGCAATGATAGAAGCCAAAGGCATTCGACGGGGATGTTATCATATTCTCCGAACGCTTATTTATTAAATTATTAGCTCCAAATTATATCCGCGGGTGCTGACAATACGGAACGAGGAAACCCGACCCATGGTTGACGCGATATTAATACCCGACTTCCAGTATAGGGTTCCTGCTCGAATTCATACAGCGATTGCAATGCATAGACACGAAACATCAAGAGCCGTGTACGAGGCGACTTGTAAACGCGTTACAACGGACTAGTCGGTTAATTCATCGCCTGTTCGATGACAATTCAGTACGCAATCGCCATTCGCAACGCTAGAAGCCGAAGGCATTTCGACGGGGAGGTTATCATATTTCTCCGAACGCTTGTTTATCAAATTATTAGCTCCAAACTAGAGCCGCGAATGTCGACAATACGCGAATAATAAGGTGAATATTACTGTTACTAGTGTTGTAAAATAAAAAGATTCTCCATCAGGCACGCGATAAACCGTGGGAAGATTAACGCAAGAGAATGGGGAGAACTTGACGAAAAAGTTGCGAAGAGACGTTGAAGAACGAACCGAAAAGAAAGAGTTGACGAGGTACGAGCGAGGTGACGCGAGGGTGAGACGGTGAGAGGAGGAGCCCCGCAGCCGGTGAACCGACGAAAGCTAAGGCGTCGACGGATCGATGGGTGTAATTAAAAGTTTAAGAATTCACCGTGAGTTAGCGACGTCGATAACGCGCAATCCGGCGAGGCAAGGCTCGCGTGACCGTCAGACGCTGATAGGAGGAACCTGCGGGGGTTTTCTGCACACAGACGAAACCATACACTTGTACACACACACACACAGACGGAGGTCGAGCCATTCGACAAGAGAAGCATCGTTTTGCCCGGAGAGCTCGAGACCCTCCCGAGAACCCAGCAGGCAGCCGAGTTACTTCAATTCCCTTTTATCTCCCGATAGACGCGACTCTCCTTCCCCCGCTTTCCTCCCTTGTTCTCTGTGCCCAACCTGCCAATCTGATAACGCTTATAGTCGCTTCAACTGTTAAAGTAACTCTCACCCCGCTTTCTCATCTCCCCCCCACCCCTCCTCCCGCGAGCCCCCTATACAATCTACGACTAATTAACAGTTACTTAACTGTACTTAATCACTCGGCTGTGGAGGGGGTTTTACGTATGTTAAATAAACTCAGCGCCTTACGTTTATCAACGTGGGTGGCCGTATCACTGAACATCTATACAACCTTGGTATGCATGAAATACATTCCAGTGAAAAATAAAAAATATTCTCTGTAAAGTAACTTCCGGTTTGTGACCGGATGTAACGTCATACCGAAAACACGTCATTTTCTGTTTTAAAGTCTGATTTTTCGACCGGAAGTGACGTCATACCGACAACACGTCACTTCTGATAGAAAAGTGAGGTTTTCAAACCGGAAATGACGTTTTTCCGGCATGACGTCACATCAGGTGACAAACCAAGATTTTCAAACCGGAAGTGACATTTTCCCGTATGAAACTTTCGGTCAAAAACCGAGATTTTGAAACTCCATGTGACGGTTTCCCGTATGACGTCAATTCCGGTTTGTAAGTGAGATTTGTAAGCCGGAAGTGACGTTGCAGAATTATCTTCTTTTTTCTTTTTCTCAAGAATGCATCTCAAATGTAGCCGGCGACAGAAACGTGTGAATTAAGAAACGAAGCAAAGCGGGTAAAAGAACGTGTCTGCTAAATCTCAAATGTATTTAGAATTCAATCCAAACGTAGCCATCGACACAAACGGATGAATTAACGATGAGATTCGCCATCACTCCGTGTTTTCGACATATCGTCGTTGACATGCTGGTAAGGGCGTGCGCGTATCCAGCGACATATCGCACATCGGGGAAGGCCGGACACGGTCGTCGAAGAAATTGCGAGGTGAAACTAAGCCATACGGGAACTCAGATCCGTCCGATTTGATAGAGTCGCGAAGCCCGTAAAAATACAATATGTTTAGAACGCAAAGTTCACCGGATGCGTCACGCGATCGGATAGGCTATTCTCAAAAAGGCATTTATATAGAGTTTTATGTCCGACCCGTCTATATATAACTTACGCTACGCTCAGGAGGGCCCGTCGTTTGTTGCCCACGATAAAATCGCGGTGTCGCTGGCGCTTATTTTATATACTTTTCCCCATTCTCTGTCACATTGATGACTCAACTGCGGCGAAGCGTTTTTCGAAGTGTCCGCGGGCGGGCCAAGGAACGTGCGGGTAAAGGTGTACCCTATATCGAACGATCTTTTCTCAACCTACGTGCTCACGCTCGCGAGTGTGTGTATTTTCAGGCCCCTTTTGCTCGAGTCCTCGAGATTCCCGAGATCGAGATCAGCTGTATGGATTCTCTCTCGAGTCTCGGGTTACGTGTGCACCACCGTCCGATGTTCACAGTGACCGCGAGAGGCCCGCGGTCTGAGAGCGAATCGACTGTGAATCGCTCCGAATGAATAAGAGCCGCGGACTCTCATACTCCGGATAAGACATGAGAATAACGAAAGAGAAATAAAAAAAAAAATAAAAAAAATATGCGAGAGGTGGGAAAGAGGAAAATAATAAATAAAGAAGCGCAGTCGTTCGACCGCAGGACGCGATACCCCTTCGATGGTTTACACTGCGCAGGTATATACGTAGTACCGATAAAAGTCCTCCCCGCCTTCGATTTTTATCGCCATCGATTTTTATCGATACTCAACATCGATATCTCATCCTCAACGAGTCACGCAATATGTATATCAGGCAAGAACGGCCCGATTCGACGCACCGGACCTCGCGCGAGACACCGCCATTTTTTTTTTACATGCGAACAAACATCTCTTCTCTGTGTGTGCCAGAGGAACATTTTTTTTTTCGCACGATAATAGGAATACAAATTCGAGGGTAAAATTACAAAATGCATCGAGTAAGCTCGGTCTTCTCTGGACATCTTGATATCTGTAATATCTATACTATCGTACGGAAATAACCGAGAGCGGCTCTAGGTTCGTTTTTGCATCTGGCAGGTGTTGATAGGTCTCGGTTTTTTTTTCTCATCATTACCGCAGGTAAAACGACGCTACACTTTTAGAAGCCAGGGGCATTGATTGACTACTGATAATTCGGCTATTAGAAATCGGATCCGGACGAGTCGGTAGATCATCGCTACCGAAAGCTACGACGCATACGGACGGAACGTCGGGATTATCGGTGATTGCCCGGAGAGAATGACGCATCATCGGATTACCAGAGTGATTAAGCTCGCTCGCATGTCGAATGAACGACGTGGACGTGGTAGGCTATATATGGACATCAGGTGCATATATGGGCACACACATATATATATATACATATATATATATATATATGTATAGATAACCATGCATGCATAGATTTCGATGGAAAGGCCAGCCAGTCTGCGCTAAACATTGAGATCGACGTGCAGTACGCTGCAACCGCGAAAAGCGCGCGAGTCAATTTTGCCTCTACCGCGATGTAATTGGTTGGAGAAAAAAATTAATTGTTGATGAAAAAAAAAATGAAAAAAATTACAAAATGCATTCGAAACTGCAATAAAGTAGACGAAGGATATTTCGCTGGGGGGGATTTCTTTTAATTTTTGCAAAATGTCTTCGCGCGAGCTGGAAGCCACTGTTGACCGATACGAGTCTGGGCTACGCGTCGTTTCGATAAACGATTGTGATAAGGTACGCGGTAAGGCGAAAGGACAGGGCGAGATTCTCCTCGGGCGAGAGAGATCCGATCGTTCGCCGTGTCTCTTGCAAGGGTTGGCGCGCGTTATCTCGACATTCCTCGGCCGTAAATTATTACTTACCCTCACTTTGTGCTGCGTATCGAATTCCGGTGATTCGATCCGATATTAAAAGCTGTCGGTCGAGACCAAAAAAAAAAGCTTCATCTCAGCCTCGTTGTTCGCGATATTGGGGACGATGTTAATAAGAGAAAACCTTGAAAGACTCGCTACGAACGTAAGACGCTTATACAGCTTTGTCCGGATAGAATCGTGTCTCAGTAGGGACTTTGAAGGTAAAAAAAAAGCAAAAAAAAAACCAAAGTCGATCAACGTAACACGCCCGCCTGCGAACGTTCTTCGTTCCCAAAGTTTAGCGCGTCCTTCACCCCCAAATCCAATTTGTTAATCCAAGAGACCGGAGAGATGGGGCTTGTTGGAGGATGGAAAGAGTAAGTGACTTACCGTGATCTTCAGATCGTGGTGATCGCAGGTGTCGTACTGTCTGCTGAAACGAAGCACCGTGTGGGTCTTGTTTTCGTAGCCGAGCTGCAAGTAGTAGTCCTGACTCGAATCCATCTGGGGATCTCTGTTGGCATCCTTCACATGCCGATCCTGCAACATTTATAAATATTTCATCGTTAATATAATATATCATTAGAGAAAAAGTTTTTTTTTGCATCGTCAAAAAAATGCGTGGCAAAAATAACTCGCATTTTTTATATGTATTGTTGTCGCTTAAGAAACACTCCCTAATTGATACGAGCCTGAAGTTGGAGTCTTTCAACGAGCAATTTCAGTCGAATAAACCAGACCATGTGTTTGACAGTTGTTGTGTTTAAAGCTCTTGTATTGACACTGCATATATCGTTTTTCAGAAAATAACATTTGACCTATAAAAGTAAAAAAATAATAAACCTAATACTGAGATTTAAGGATAAGTGCGCAAACGCAGCCAGTTTATTATTAAAAAATCAACCTTATCAAGCCAATACCGAAGTGGAGTAAAGTCTGAAGATGAAACTCGAGTTCGTACTTGGGTTCGAATTTGATCCTGGAGCAATAATTTTAGAACCCGACTTGCGTGCGTCCGACTTGCAGCCGTCGACGTTGCATCGACGGGACGAATAAATATTGATCGCGAAGTGTTTCTCATCGGTGTTATCCAGCTTGGATTGTCTGGCGGATCGGCGAAAGAGCAGGGAAATATGAGAGCCCTCTTCGGGATCTATTCGCGTGCACTTGGCCGGTTTCCTCGGGGCCGCAAAGTACACAGAGGAGCCGGATGGGTCGCAACGAGCAGCGATGCTCGCTGGAACGAGCAGCTTCCCAGCTCGTTTCTATCTCTCGGTACACACGAATATCGGCGTGCGTTCGACCGCAAAGCTGTGATGTGAAATTGATAGTCCGGCGCTCGCGACCGGCGAACTATATCGGCGAGGGCGGAGAGAAAGACGCAGGTAAAGAAATGAAGAAAAAAAAGCAGAATGAGGGGAGAGAGAGACAGGCGGAGAGAAAAGATCTCGGGACCGGTCAGCTCCGAGAAGTCGTTATGTCGACGCAGGAATACCGTCACGTACTATTCACCCTTTCTCGGCTTCGAGAGGCAGAACCAGTGGACACCTCGACGGAAGCCGAGAATGGATCTTCGGCCTTCCAGCTTCGACCCACGCGCTTGCGTTGTTTGTACCGTGCACAATAAGCCGTGCAAACATTTTCCCACCGCGATGAATCACCGGCCACTCGTTTGACTTTTCGCTACAATGCAAAGCACAGAGTAAAAATGTCATTTCGTGAAATCGAAATGCGAAGTGTCGTGAAAATAATTTTTTAAATAAGTTACAGTTACGGTTCAAAGGGTTAGAAAACTTTGGTGTTCGGAATTTTATATCGATGACTATATCTTGCAGATTCGGTAGAATTATTTTTAAATGTTAGGACTCGTCCTGCACAGTAAGAAACAAAAAAGTGTACTTTTTACAGCAATTTAGTTTCCACAAACGTCCTCAATTTTTTATTTCCCAATTGTCCGATCGCACCACCGAGCTCTAGTTTTACAAATAAAAGTACAAACTACAATTGTCAAGAACACGGGAAATATAAGGACTGGTTCGTATATTCAAATAAGTAACAAACCAGTTTGTTACTTGTTCAACAAAATTATTTTACGAATTTTCGCATTCCGATTTTACGAAATTATTTTTTATTGTGCGAGTGGACGCCTCGACGGAAACCGAGAATGGATCTTCGGCATTCCCGCTTCGACCCACGCGCTTACGATGTTTGTACCGTGCACAACAAACCGTGCAATCGTTTCCCCACTGCAATGAATCACCGGCCACTCGTTTGACTTTCCGCTCGCATGCAAAGCAGAACGTCGGGTCCGTTGAGTCGATACCGATTCGTAAAAAAAAATGGAAATATCCGACCGAATCTGAAAGATCAAACTCATCAACGTAAAATTCCGAACCCCAAAGTTTTCCAACCCTTTGACCCGCAGTGCGAAGCCGTATGCATAAACTATATTTTTTTCAATTCGAATTCGACCTTACGCGCCCTATCCAGCGTTGCAGGTACGAAAAACTTTCCGTCAAAGCGAGCTCCGATCCAACCCTCGGCCAAAAATGTTCATTGCCAATGCCCTTTCGTCAAAGACTAATGAAAAACCTTTCCATTCATTTCCAATGGAAAACCATTAATTACCATCACCAGCCTCTCATTGGGCAGCGAGCAATTTTGCCAAGGATATAACAGCTTGAATCGCCACCGGGCTGCGAAGAGCCTGCGCCGTTCGGCCAGCTTATCCGTGATAGATTTTCCGCGGCGATCGTGCCGAGAACTCGAGCGCGGTGTCGGCGACGTGAAACGAGGAAGGAAGGAAGGGGCGAGGGGGGGCGAGGAAAGGTAGAGAACTGTGAGGATGAGAAGCGACGGAACGGACGGATAAGGAGCTCCCGCGGCAGGCCGCCGGGAACGGCTCAATCAGGATCTCGAATCGTGCTGCTTCTGCCTTACCGCCTATGGTTTTCTTCGTGCCTCTGCGACTCGCCGTTCTGCCTCGAGAGAGGTCTGCCGTAGAAGAGCTCGTGTCTTGGCCCCGATCTCGTTCGAGGCCCATTCTTCCACTTTCTATCTGTCTTTTGCTCCGAGAGACAGATAGAGAGAGCTAAGAGGTCTTCCGAGATTGGCCAAGAAAAGCGGAACGAAACAAGTCCTTAGATGCCGCACGCGAGCGGGTCTCCCTTTGTCGCCGAGGGGTCTTCGAGGCGTGTAAACCAGTAGTCAATCGGTGTCGGTACACTCTCTGTGCACATCTACGGTGAGGAATGGCAATGGATGGTGTAGGGAATGATCGATCGGAGATACGGAAGAAACGGGTCGAACATACTGCGCCACGGTGAGACCGTACAGAGATTACGCGCTGTTTGCTCTCGAGCTATTCGCGCGTTCAATTCATTTTCCACTCCTCTGAATTTCATTCCCCTAACGCACGATCCATAAACCGAGAACAAATATTTCTTTGACGGGCGCCCCGCAAATAAATATTTATTTACTTTAAATAAAGATGTATTCAATTAAAATGAATATATAAATAAATTCTCTGGGTGTAAGAAAGAGCTTGGATACTTCTGAGGCATTTAGTCATTTGATATTATAATTTTTTATTATACGTTGCAGTACGACGTATCGGTTTGCCCTTTGGTTGGATACCGAGAGATGATTTGTAAGTTCTTATAAAAAAAAATTGACCAATTTCATCGGCGGGCGCCTGCAACGCAACGAGATCGGATTGATCGGTCTGTCCCAATCTGGCCTGCATAACGAGTCCGCGTCGCTTCGATCCACAGCCTGTTCAATTTGCCCGAGGCTCTTACCTCGCGCAAACAAGCGCAGCACCGACGATTAAACTATCGCAAGAAAGCTAATGAATGCAGATATATCGTCGAATCGCGAAGTCATAAGAAGCAGCATCAGCGAAGATGAGGATCAGAAGAAGAGATCGTCGACGGACGAGGCAAAGATAATGGACTGCCGGCCTCGGTTCTAAACGGGATCATCGGCGTCATCGTCAAGAATGCCCATGCGCGCGTCGATAGGAAGAGCCGCGAGACTTCGATTCCTCGCGGACTCTCGATCGCGAAGGTTGATCGGCGTTGCGGACGAATTAAGAATGTAAGTCATTCGATACGTGAGAGGGGGAGGGAGCGGTAGAGAAGAAAAAGTCAACGGATCAGGCGTTGCGCCAGTCGCGGAGGCTGCGCGCGAAGAGTTCCCGAAGACTAGTTTTTGTCGCGAAAGATTCCAGTCCGCCGCCTCGATATAATTATCGAGGCGAAACGCGACAGAAGCGCGAGGGCGACCGCGCTCCAGCGGCCGGACCTCGTCCATATAAGCGTTGTTCGCTCCTAAAGAATCTCTTGTTCTATTTTTCCGCAGGACACACGCTATCGCGGACCCGCCGGTCTCGCCGCGAGAGAGTCGCTTTATTAAAATTTAATTTGAGCCGTGTCGGCGATGGAACCGACGCCTCGCGCGTTAGTTGCTTTTGCGTGAGTCCACGCGAGAGTCGGCCGGGTCTTTTACCTTCGGCAAAAGCGTCGACGAGACGGCGAGTCACCGGTTTTGTGCCCGAGTCGGCGACCAAGTCGGCCTCCTCGGACTCTCGCCAGTCCACGCTTCGAGCACCCGTACGGCTCTCTCTAGCTTCAACCTCTGAAACTTCTTTATTTATTTTCTCTTTCTGTATTTCTCTCCGACTGTTCTTTCACGGTCTTTTGTGCCAGCCGTTTTTTCTTCATTATATCCTACCTTTGACTTTGTTGTATCTTTTTTTTCCGTAAGAACCTTTGAGCTCTCGCGCCAGCGCGGTGTCGAGGGAAAAAAGGCAGAGCCCTGACCACGAGTTGCACCTTTTGTGCCGTTATCCACCCTCTCGACACGCCCCTCTCGGGCTTCCACGAAATTTTAACACTTCCCATCCATCCTCCGGGCTACCGGTTAACCCTTCGCTTAGTTTCCGCGGCAGATCGACGACTCAAGCGCCCAACCATCGCGGCTAATCCTGAGGCGAAATTTTCGAGCGTAACATCGGAGCCTGGGAAGATCCTGCCAAACCCTGGTCAGGCCTCCTCAGAACCCTATCAGGACCCGATGTAACGCCCGAACATTTCTATTAGAGATCTCTCCGCTCCGAATTATCGGCGCGTATGGAATGAACCCTCCATCGATGATCCATAAAGTTCATTGACACGAGAGATCTCGAGTCTCGGCGTCGTCATCTGGAATGCGAATCCTCAATGTTCGTCGGGAGAGCAATTAGCAAAGACGACCTGTTCCAAACTCGTACGAGTAATTCTGACTCCGCTCGTCGAGCGGCCGGAACACGCCGCTCAACGTCGGGGTCACATTAATCAACTGTTTCTCGATTATCGATGCAGATATTCCGCGAACATTGTATTAACGTCGTTGATAACTTTTGCACGACATTCATATGACCATGTATTTGCCTATGGTAGCAAGTAGATCGTGGATATATTAGGAATGTGGGTCGAGCGACTGTGTGCAGACAAAGCGAGGCTCGAGCGCGATGGCGAGCGCACATTTATCTGTCACCCAAACAGCTTGCAGTGGCACGATCGTCCCAATTTTTATGTACCTTTATATTTTGGACACTGCAAACGTGTCTTCAGAATGCAAATGTCGTGAGGTTCGTTCGAGTGAAGATCCATAGATTCCCGCGAAAATGAACGAACATTCTGTCTCAATGAGCGAGAACACGTCGAAAGAAACTTGGGCACAGCAAACAATGACCCTTCACCGAAATAATGTATGGGTACAGGAATTTTTTGTCAACTACGTTGAAGCTTCCCAATTCAGAACCGATTACAGACCGAAGAACGAGATGCCGTTTAATCGTTTAATTTCGTGGTTAATGAAAGTATACCAGATTAGCTCGAGCTCATAGCCGGGAGCTCGAGCTAATCTGGTATCCTCCCGAGCAGAAATTGGGATCAGGCTGCCTGATACCCTATCAGGCCCTGTTAAGGTACAGCCAGGGCGTGCCTGATCAGGCGAACCTGATGAGGGCCTGATAAGGTGCAGATCGTGAAGCATGACTAAATAATCCTCACTTCAGTTGAGGCGAGCCTGAAGTGAGGATGTGCCAGCCTGATCAGGGCCGGATAACGTACAGGTAGGGGACACCTGACTGGATATCCTTCGCATTTGACGAGGCTAGTTTGATAGTACCCCGATCAGGGCCTTAGCAGGTGAATCAGGCAAGCCTGCATATTGCATGCCTGGAAAACATTGATTTTGAGAAGAGAACATTGATTTTGCATAATGACAATTTCAAAAAATGATTCTAAGGTATTTGAAAAATAAACTTTTAGAAAAGAATTAGTTAACCTTTTTTTTAAATTTCAAATATGTTCGTACATTTTTTACAGTTGATGTGAATTTTGAATAGAATTTTCTTACGTTGGAAATTTTTTTTACTAAATCTTGCAACGAATTTTGGATAATATAATGAGTTAATAAGTAAATAAATAATTTAAATAATTCAATCGATTTAATAAAAAAGATTCCTTGATTGTTTGTTGAACATTTATTTTTTATTTATTGCAATTTTTTTACATTACTATTATACAAAATCAATGTTCCTAGCATCTTACATATGATTGATTTTTTCCGTTTTTTATCTCATTAGAAAGTGTTCAAAATTCTCACTGAATTTTATTTTTCGCCGGCTATGCACGTGTGAGGCACTTTGTACAAGTAGATTTAGTCGTGTATATCCTCCTACCGGAGCTTAAAAGCAAATTTGACATTATGTTTCTCAAGTTGAGGATAGCCGAGTTGGTTAAGGCGCCGCCAAAGCAGTCCCCATTGGCAAGGTCGCTGGTTCAAGTCCGACCATGAGTTAAATAAAAATTAATTTTTCCGCGATTTAGATTGTAGTAATTAGTTAATTTAATCCGAAGAATAAATATAAAAGGTTCACAAGTCCGATAAAATAACGCTAATAAATAAAAAGTATTTATTATATTTTTCTCAGGCGGCAATCAGGCACCTTGATTAGGCCGTGATCAGGCAGCCTGATCAGGACCTTAAAGGGCAATTGCGTTACATTCCTGATCAGGGCCTGATAAGGTGCCTTATCAGGACCTGATGAAGCGTTAGGCGGTGCCTGATAGGGACCTGATGTCAGCCGGACGGCAATTTCTGCTCGGGCTGGCACGGGACCGACTGGTCGATCCCGCGCCGTGCAGCCCGATAACCACGCGGGACTTTCTCGCGGCCCCTCGAAGTGCCAATAAACCTCGATTCGCGACGCCGCGACGAAAATACACAATATCCGCTACACGTAAACTACAACCGGTCTGTACGTTTACGATAGAAAAAAAAAAAAAAAATCTCGAAAGGTTTTGACTCGTCGTCGGGTCGCGTTCGATGTCATCGTCGTTGCGGTGTTACGCGCGCGCCTGCCGGCTCATAAATAACTCCAAGCATAATTGTTTTGCATTACGCTCTTCTGGCGGTTTCTCCCGCCCGAGAAACTGCACCCCATGTCGTCCCGAGTAATCGCCCTGTCCCGTTGGGACACCGTTCGAGAGCTACCTATTCGCCCGACGCTGCAGCCACTGCGCATCGGCATACTGCGTGCGCATGCGCACGAGATCCCTCGCACATTCATGAAAACACACAGTGCGCGATTCGCCTCGCCATTATAGGAAACATCTTGAGAATCATTTATAGTCGTATTATAGCTATGAATCTTACTGCCGGACGTTCCCGGCCGAAGCCGAGCACTTTTCAGACATTCTATGCTAATTCCACGCGCTGATTTATGAGAAACTCTCTCCCCCCCCCCCCCCCCACGGGATTCTCGATCGGGAATCTTTGAGAGATGCACACTCGCTCTTTTCTCTCACGTGTTAATATTCCAGTCAGTATGAAATATCATGCATCGAAGGTGGAAAATCATTTGCTGAATAGCAGTTACGCTACGAGTTGGCGAAGCACAAAGGCTCGGCGTCGCATGAGATGCGTGATAGTGTTTAATTTTTTTTTATTTTTTATTTTTTTTTGCATAAGCTCCTTGTCGACTGCGGACGATGTTCGGAGGAGCGAACTCGCTCGAAAGGGCGGATAGGCCGAGTTTCCGCGGAGGAAAGGATCGCACACGGGGGCCCGGGCATGATTCTTCATCCTCCGTAACGCCGGCTATGCTTCGTGCTCGTCGAGCCTATTACACCAATTACCGCGGTGGAAGTGCTTCCGATTCGATAGATTCGAGGAGAGGCAAAAACCGAGGCGTATCAGCGTTGCTCGGCCTTCCATAATCCCTCTATCCGGCTTGCTTATTGCCGATATAACAGCACTCCGGTACGAGGGATCGAGACTGATTTTGCAGTTCTAGCGCGATTCGATATTACCGACGCTGCAAATCACGTGCTCTCTCTCTCTCCGCCCGGTCTCTCTTTCTGTATGCAGCCGGGTAATATCGCACACCGGATTCACGGCTCTAACTCACGTAATAGCGGGGGTTTATGCGCGTAGAAAGGGAAAGCCGCGCTGGATGGTAAATTATTCTATACACATCTGGGCTGCGGATTGCACTGGACCGAGTCGGTCTCTATTGCCGCTGCTAAACGGCCCCCTTACTCTATACTCAACTGCTCAACGATCGACCGCGATCCATTTCGACGGTGATCTCGTGACTCACTCTCGCATGGCCGAGGATCATTTCGGAAACGAAGGAAACTCGATGTCTCGTCGAACGATGGTATTGAGTTTTTTTTTTTCATTTAGTTCATTTCATTTTAATTTTTTAATTTTATTTCATTTCTTTTTTATTTATTTAGTAGTAGTAAGTGTGTGTTTATTAACAATACAAACGATGCTTCAACGACAGCAATGTTGCAGTTATTAAACGTTTATACATTTACACATTTATATCTGCAACCACATATTGTCAACGCGGTATCGACCGGAGTCCTTCAGCTCTTATTTATTTATTTTATTTCGTTTTTTAAAATTATTTCATAGAAATTTCATTTTTGCACTTATGTTGCATTACTTCTGCATAAACCTGTGGGATATTTAGCAAGGATATTTAGGATCGAGTTGGTTTCGACCTCGTTTCATACGGAAGCAGGTAAAAAAGCGCCGGTGCATAAATAAAATGGAAAATATAATATACATCCAGTATGAAGAGGAAGGCTTGTCTGTCGTGCTGCAACACTGTGCACGGGGCTATGTAAATTATAAATCCGTACTCGTTCGAGAGAGCGAAAGCGCGCGCATTTCTATGCGAAATCGTATAAAATTTATACACGCCGTACCTTCCGTGTCGCGACGAATACACTCCGGCGCGGCAAGGGGAGGCGGTTGGGCGCAGAGGAATAAATGAACTAGATAGACAAGCGTTCGAGGCGCGGTTTAATCGACACGCGATGGAGAAATAAAATAATAAATTATACGCGAACAGTCCACCGAAAGACCTGCTGCGGAACTTCGCACATACGTACGAGCGGAGTGAAACTGAAACCCCGGGAAAAGTGGACTATTTTCGCAAATTTTTCACGGGATATAAAAAATAAAGCTCGCTAAGCGGAAGCGGTTGGACGCAGAGATATAAATTAAGTAGACAGACAAGCGTTCGAGGCACGGTTTAATCGACACGCGATGGAGAAATAAAATAAAAAAATTATACGCTAACAGTCCACCGAAAGACCTACTGCGGAACTTCAGTAGGTCTTTCAAAACTGAAACCCCGGGAAAAATGAACCATTTTCGCAAATTTTTCACGGGATATAAAAAATAAGTCTGGTTAAGCAGAAGTGATCGGAAGCAGAAAATTGAAATGTACTAGATAGAGAAGCGTTCGCGACGATGTTTAATCGACACGCGATCGAACAAAAAAAGAAGAAAAAAAATACGATAACAGTTCTCCGAAAAACTTGCTGCGGAACTGAGCGCACACGTATGAGCGGGGCAAAACTGAAGCGCCGGGAAAAATGGACTATTTTCGACAATTCCTCACGGGGAATGAATAATAAGTCCGTTTTGCCCCGCATGGTCCGTATTGACCCTCACTGTCCTCCGCGTTCGCGATACCGCGAAATCATCGGGTACAGATAATCGGAGGGAAAGGACGGCTCGAGAGTCACGCGCGTACTTGTAATTTCCGTCACCTAGATTCCGCAAATTTGATATCGTTGTCCGCACCACCGATAAGTATACGCGTACGAGGCTCTCGTAGGCGTAGTTTTTTTCGCGTCTATCTCGAGAAACGAGACGAAAAGGTTGGTCGACGCCAACGAGACGCGCGTCGTCGATTGTCATCGGTTCTATCACTACAAATAATACACCGGGGTAACTCGCGACTCCGCGTATTCCCGCGCGGCCAGGAAAGTGACCCGACCGAACACATCGTCAATAATTTATTTTATTTTCCACGAAGCGAACCTCGCGGCAGGCCTTCGTGCCGGAGCGATGCCGGTCGAACTCCCCACGGATTATATCCCTCGATGTGTACGTCCGTCTGTGTGCGTGCGTGTATTTTTTTTTCCTTCATTCTTTACCTCTTTGCACCTGTCACACATCGCTCTCGCGTCCGGCTGGTCGACGATCCGGCCACAACAACCGAGCCGACCCGCACGTACGGATGATCAATCTCGATTCATCGAACCGTACGACCGCGAATACCCAAACGCGATTTTTACGAACCGGCTTTCCTCTTTGATTAATAATAAAAATAAAAAATAATAATAAATGACGAAAGAAATATTCTATCCAGGTATAAAGACGATTACCGACAGTAATTCCTTCGTTCGATAATTCCACTCTCCATCTGTACGAGTCTTTATCTAGGTGTATTTTGGACTATTTAATTTTATTGTATTTTTTTTTTTTTTTTTTTTTTTTTCAGGTCTTTATTCAGCAAAAATCGAAGAGGATTCGCCGTTGCTGCATGGTGGATATCCGTTTAGCTCTGCTTTCCCGCGCGGGGGCTTTTCCGATCTGCCGAGCAAGGGGTCGCCTTTACGAGCGAAGCCAAGTATCAATTAATCCACTGTGCGTCGCGCTGCGTACGCATCATATACCGGGCACATATACCGAAGACTCCTATATCGAGATATATATATATATATATACATTCGCTTGAATGTATATAAACTCGAGACCGCGTTTTGCGGTGAAGCCTTCCGAGACACAGGGGAATTCCCGAACGTAACAGGTGATGCGTCGTCGTCGCGCCTCCCGCCTTCAACCCGTCGCTGGATATGCCCGGCATCACGCATCAAGAAGCTCGAATCTCCACTGGTTTCACGCGTTTACGAGCCAGCGAGGGGAGTTCTCTCTTAACGGGGACTGTATTAGTGCAACACTGCACTCATTTTTTATACCATAAAAAATCTCCGCTACCATGACTCTCCGGCCTCCGCACGCATCGTTCTTCTTTTATGCGAGCAGCCCCACAATTTCCGGTAACATTCCGTTCCACCTATCTCATCGGGCCCTTCGTCCATGTGAATCATAATTTTATAGATATTTTGGGAAATTGATGGTTCGTTTGACCCAATTTTTAGAATACGGGCGATCCTGGATTCGACCGGAAATGACGTACTTCCGATAAAAAATTTTATTTTCAAACCGAAGGTGACGAATTTCCGATAGATCTTTGGAAATCCAAATTTACGGTTTCTAAATTCCATAATCCATAGCGCCTTCAACCCGTCGCTGGATATACCCGGCATTACGCATCGAGAGGCTCGAATCTCCACTGGTTTCACGCGTTTATGAGCCTGCTTGAAGAGTTCTCTCTCCCTCTCTTCACAGGGATTATATTAGTGCAACACTGTACGTATTTTCTATACCATAAAAAAAATCTCCGCTACCATTAGTCTCCGGCCTCTCCGAACGCATCGTTCTTCTTTTACACGAGCAGCCCCACCGTTTCCGGTGACATTCCATTCCACCTATCTCATCAGCCCCTTCGCCCACGTAAATATTAATTTTATATATATTTTGGAAAGTTGATTGTTTGGGGCTGAAGGACTCCGGTCGTTGGCCCATTGGCAATGTCTATGTGAACGTTGTAACTACTAAATAGAGAGATGTGTGAGATATTGTATAAACTACACGATATTGTCAATAAATGCACTTTTACTACTACTAGTTGATTGTTTGTTTGTCCCAATTTTCAAGGCTCCAGGAATCCTGCATTCGACCAGATGTTACGTATTTCCGGTAAACTTTTGGAAATCTGAATTTCAGGCTTCTAAATTCCATAATCTATAGCGAGGACGCGAAGCGCCCGAACCAAAACAGCCTGCTAGTAATATATATTTTTAATCCCGATAGCTCTGGGGACTGCATTAAGCAATACTGCGATAGACATACGGCTATAAAACTTGTAGGCACTTTCCAAATATGTACAATGAAATCCAACCGAACGAACGACCATCGTGTAAAGGGGGTTCATAAATCAGACGACCTGTGACTTTTATCGTTTATTTTACGCCCTTTCCGACACGCTTTCGTACTTCTTAGTGAATCGAGTCGACTTTACCGGATGAGCATAAACCTCCAGCCGGATCGCCGTGAAACATTTCATTGCATCAAATGAAGAAAAAACTTTGTACAACGATGAAACCTTTACGAAGAGCTGTGCTGAAACCGTTGACGCGCATTCGAGGATAATTGATCGATTCGAACCAGTTCAATATGCATCAAATCGATTTTTTTCACAAGCTTCCCACTTCCGCCGATATTAATACAATCATATTTGAAAGAATTAATGTGTCTCCGATACAGGAAAAAAATGGAATGTGTACTTTAATGAACGGTCTATAATCGCGTTCGTTGAAAGATAATCGGTGGGATGAATGATTACTTTTACAATGACAATATTAAATAAATTTAAAAAAAATAATGCCAACAAACTTTCTTAACCAAAACTTACGCGAATATTTGTCGACGAGCTCGATTCTTTGTGTTTGTGTTTAACGCGATATATGTCCCTCCCCAAGAATACAACATGTCTCTTATCAGCTAACCTCATTTTTTATTTTTCGACCCAGAGAACTCGCTCCCGCGAGATGCAGGTACGGAAAGGAGTCGAGAGCGATGTGTAACACGTGTACCAGCGGGGAGTCGACGTGCCACCGAACGATGTCCCGGCATACGAATTATCGTCGTTCCTGTTTCGCCGTCGCTTCCTCGCCTCATACCGATTCGGTTGCGAGAAAAGAGATACGAGATAGTGGTGGGTGATGCTGCAGTTCGAGGGGGTGGGGGGGGGGGGTTGTTTCGTTGTGAGTTTCACCGCGACACGGCAACGAGATAGAGAGAAGATCCTGCCCAGCATCCCTGCAGGACCTCGTCGTCGTGCATCTGCCGTAGCATGTAAGACACACGGCGGAGCCCGAGCGAGGTCGCTATCCGGCATGCAGGAGCGGATTCGGAGCTCTTATACGTACAGGCGAAACTGTGTCGAGAGATGCATGAGGAGGATCGACGATGCGTCTCGCCCTCCTCGTGGCCCGGGCCATCGCCCGGATGGTGCAGAAGCACGAGAAACCGGGCCAAAAGGATCAAGAAGCAGAAGCACGGCATTTCTCCACGTCCGCGCGCCGGTCCGGCCTCCTCCGTGTGCTCGCCGGGCTCCTTATCGTTCGCACATGCCGCCACGGATCTTCCTCGGAAGCTGGAGTCTTCTTCGCGGGAATAGCGGAGGCTACTGGAAGCGGGTTTAGCTCCTTTGGTATGTCGGCGGGCGGAGAGTCTATGGGCACACGTACACCCGCGACTCACCGTCGGGTAACGCGTTCGGATGCTTCTACCTTCCTTTTCGGATGCTTTTTACCTTCCTTTTCTCTTCCTTTCTGTACCCTCGACGGCAAGGTAGTGGCTGTCGCTTTTGCTCATGAGCGTACGGGCTCTTCTGCAACGGAGCCGGTGGCAGTGTGCGAGGATTCCTGTACGAAGCCTCACAGCGCCCGGGGAACGTCCGCCTTATTTGGGTCACAGAGGGGCTGCGGCCGGGAACGTGAATGGAGGCCCTTTGGGCTACCCGGGGAGGGATGTATCGGCATGCATATCATAATAATTTGATGCTCGAGACAGCGGAGGCGTTACGATG
This sequence comes from Ichneumon xanthorius, assembly GCA_917499995.1. Taxonomy (NCBI): domain Eukaryota; kingdom Metazoa; phylum Arthropoda; class Insecta; order Hymenoptera; family Ichneumonidae; genus Ichneumon; species Ichneumon xanthorius. The sequence continues at coordinate 7,048,514 of OU824205.1, read as the reverse complement.
AAATTATACTCCTGAGGTTGCTTTGACGCAATTAGAAAAAATTGTGTGCGTAAGGAGCAATACGGATAACATTATTGAATTAAGAAAAGAGAAAGCTTGTCTAGAATGGATCTAAATTCTAAATCGTCCGTTTGGGAACAAAAGTTCGGCTAAAAGTAATTTAGTGACCTATAGAGGGTAGTTTCCTTAATGGCAGAGAAAAATAAAGTATTCCTTCTGCGAGTTGGTATTCTTGTTAGACACGAACGAAGGCAAAGCGCTCTCGGCGGAAGCCACACTTGGGGGTGAAAGGGTTGGGGAAGGTAAGAGATATTCGGCTCGTGTATAACATCGGACGGAATGGAGAACCTTCGGACTACCGGAGGAGGGATGTATCGGATACATGTCAAAGTAAATTGTTGCTCGAAACACCGGAGACGTTATGACGAAATTCTATTCCTGAGGTTGCTTTGATGCAATGAGAAAAAATGTTTAAAACTGCGTCAACAGCAATATATTATTCTGGGAAAAGAGAAATGTTGTCAAGATCTACATTCTAAATTGACCGTTCGGCAACGAAAGGTGGTAGAAGTCGAAAAAAATAATTGAGTGACCTATCGAGGGTAGTTTCCTTAAAGGCAGATTAAAAAAACGTATTCCTTCGGAGCGTTGGTATTCCTGTTACACACCAAGGAAGGCAAAGCGATTCGCTCTCGGCGAAAGCCACACTTGGGGGGTGAAGGGGTTGGAGAAGGTAAATATAGAGATATTCGTCTCGTGTATAACATCGGGCGGAATGGGAACTGTAGTCGCGGCACTTTGTCTCGACGAGGAAGCAGTCCGTACAACACCGGTTTTATCGGTCGTCGGGGCTCGTTGTAATGTCCACGGGGGAATCGTTTCGCGATGTAAGCGACGCAGGCCTTGCGACGTGCTCGCAAGGGTGTGTTACCCCCGGCGTTTCCCCAGCTCGCGAGAATATAAATGGCACACGGTGGGGCGGTAAATCCGAGTTACCGGAAGGTACGGAGAGAACCGAGGTGGTATTATTATATACGAATGCACGAGAATGGCAAAGCGGTGGAAAAATGACCGAGGAGAACAGGAGAGAGGAAAGAGAGAGAGAGAGAGTCAAAAGGACGAGTTATTAGTATCGATTCTCTATATCGAAGAGTTATTTCTATTTCTTGATCAACATTCAGCTATACCGCTGCGTACAAATTTAATCGGCTTCCGAATGCTCTCAGGGAAGGACTTTCGACCCTCGAGCTGCGTCTACATGCATACCGGTCGAGTGCAAATGGACAAACAGACGGTGTATAAAACGGGAAACCGTTAAACTTGGTTTCCCGACATCCAGCGGAAGCTCGCCCAAGACTTCGATTAGTCCGAACTGCGAAACACTACTTGTAATTACGGAGATCGAAGTCGCGGCTGCTGCAAGCGTCCTTTCTCCTTCCCTCTTGCCAGCCTGCCGCTCGTTATTCTCGATTCAATTGGACGGCGACTATACGGATTAAAGTCAAAGAGAAACTTCGCTTGCTTTCTAAGATAACGCTCTCCAACTGTTTCCCATCGTCTATACGGAGGCGATCTTGTACAGGGTTGTATATCGCACACCAATAAACCAGCGACGAATCGCAGACACTCGGGCCAAACGTCCGGTTGATACCCGAGGGAAGCTCACTTGGATCGACTTCCCTTCCATCCTTCCCATCCCTACCCTTCCAGCAGATAGCAATTACTTAAGTTCAAAGTTTGTGAGACTCCGCCGGTTCTCGGATCCCCCGGGGTTCTTCTCCTCCGAGGCGATCCTTCGGTAACAAGTACGATTGTACTATATCCCGAATACCAGCTCCAGCGATGCCAGAAACAGGCGGGCCGGACTGTAGGTTCGGTACACTGAGTACTAAAACGGATCTTCCAGTGAATAACGCCAGATCGTGCGAGATCTCGATGCGTCGTCCCGACCTGCTCGTTAAGTTATTTTCGCGGACGATATTAAAACGTCCGAATTGTTGGGCCGCCGGAATTCTGTCTCGAAATGGCTCGGGAAAGGTTGAGTGTGACGACAGCGATGTAAAATGCACTCGCCGACTCTTCGTGGCTTGAAGTCGACTTCGCCGAGAATAAATGTACATCGTGAGGCAACTAGAAGTCGTCTCGCGCGATATTGGTCGAGGCTTTGACATGAAATATTTATGGCTCTTCGCGTTGGAGAGGGAAAAGTAGCGAGCGAGTGTTGCTCGAGAGTCTTTCGCTCTCTCGCCGAACGGGCGTGTGTACGGCGAGAAGACGTCGTTGCTACTGTGCATACATTGTGCGAGCGTACGTAACAGTGTGGGTACCAATCCTACCCAGCGCATTACGAGTAGACGAGAGTACTCTATGAATATATACATTCATTTGCCTCGTGTATACATAAGCGTCGGTTGGCGTTTTCTGGTACCGGGCGAAGTTGAAGCTAAGAAAAGAACCGAGGCAAAGAAATATAGCGGGGACGGAGGTTTGCGTTGAACGGCCGCGAAGGGTTGCTTGCTGATGCATGCTGGATGCAGCCCCGCGGACAACGCCGGAGCGATGGAAGTCGCCAAAGTTTGAACTCCGCTTCTTCGCTCGTTTTCCGCTCTCGCTCCTAGATTCATTCGTGACTTCGAACGGAACGACGTAAGAAGTGGGCATAAGGGTGTGTGACCTCTGGCCGAATGACCCGGTTGTTGAGGGCGATTCAGCCAAATTTCTCTACCAAACGCCGATCGACGGGAAAATCGGATACAGCCGAAAAAAAACTCGAAACAGCGCTGCAGTAACTTTAGAGCGTTCAATCGGGACTCGATAAGGTCCTCAAGACGTCTTGTCAGGACCTTATCAGGCAGATCGGAAAGAAGGTTTCGTTAGTTCCAGCCAATTTCTGCATCAGACAAGAAATCTGGCACGTCAACTCACCTCATCGGACGGTCGAACCGGTCAACCAGTTTCCAACTAATTAATTCGTCGACCCAGCCAATAATTTTTTTTGGCTCAACCGTTTGACCGTCTGGCTCGACGAGCACTGAGAAGTTAGCTCGAGCGACCGATGCTCTTTCCCATACAATATCATTCTGAATTGCCTTATAGAAACGTTTGCTTCCATCCATAACGACACTCGTTCGCCACCACTTTCTCGCCGCGCCTCGCCATCGGGCGCACAGTAGGCAGTGAAAAATCAGAATCATTTCTCATTCCGAAGACGACCGGTGCGGTTAGTCGAGAGGGAAGAGGAGCAACACTAGGATACGCTATGTAAACGATATACCGTCTGTTATATCTACACTCGAGAAGAGAGCATCGAATCCCACACGCATCAGATAATATTTAAATTAATGATAAACATTTATAAAAGCGTTTTGTTATACAGAAAACATATTTGGATCATTGTGAGCGGGGCCGCGGCGGGAGGCTGCGGCGGGCACGTCGCAGCGGCAGACGCACTGTGCGCCAGTCAAGGAGCAGGCTATGTAGGAACACATATGAATTCAGAGGGCCCGGAGCCGAAAGGCATTGTACGCGGTGGCCCTCTCATCTCCATAACGGGTCCCCTATCTTCAGCTTTATTTTTTTTCTCACTCTCTATATCTCCTCCTCTCTCTCCCTCCTTCCCGCGGCGATCGGACGCTACCGCGCGTAACTCTCTCGTGTCTCTCCTTCGCGGCGTACCCTGCCGTGGAATCTACGGCAGCAACACGCGGGTCCCCGCTCGGGCGATCGTTCCTTTGATTCTTCTTTTTCATTCCTTCCGTCTCACTTTCTCGGGATATTCTTTTTATTCTTATTTTTCTTGATTTTTTTGGGATGTTTTTTTATTCTCTCAAGCCGACTACCGAGGGTCGCACAATCCCGTCGCTCCGTCTCCGTTTCCACATAGTTTCATCCCGTTTCCTTTGTATGCCGGGCTGCTACCGGGCTCGATTCCCGATGCGATTCTCGATTGTTTTCTTCCCGCTCTAAATTGTCCAAATAAAAGGGAGCCGAGCGAGGCGAGGGAGAACCAAAATGCGCGATCTTCCAGGGCGAAACAACGCGCGACGGGAATGACGGGAATTAATCGTGGTCCTGCCGGAATAGAGAGATACTATCGGCGAAAGTGAAGGAAGATAGAGGCGGCCGATGGGATTCTCGCGAGTCTCGTCCGGGGGCTGCGGAGGATACGATTTGGCTGCGATGATTCGCGGTCGGGGAGTGAAACACCCTCGGCCGCACGTCCGCATATAAAATTGGATTCGCGGCGGGTCCTTTCGTTCACGAAACGATGGAAACCGGACTGGACGATCGTCGCGGTCGCTAAATTGTTTCGTCGCTGAGAAGGGCCCGGCGAGCGAGAGCGCGACAGGTCGGAGGAGAAAAAAAAATAAAAATGAACGACCGTCCCGCTCCGACGTGGACGTGTAACTTCGGAACAGATTATTCCTGGCAAGTTTAGTCGAGAGGAGTCAGATTCGGGCTCATCGAGCGGGCCTGCCCGCCTCGATGGAACGGGGTAGGTATCCTGGCTTGACAACCAGTCGGCGCTCGACGGGCCGTGGTGTCAAAATGAACTCGAGCCTATCCGCAAGCCGACGATATAAAGGAGAAGAAACGGAAGAAAAAGAATGAAGCGAGGGCCGAGAGAGAGTGGAATAAAAATAAAGGATAAATAAAAGGTAACAAGACGTATGGAAAAGAAAGAGGAATCAAGGAAATCCGAGAAGCTTGGAGGTGAGATCGCCGGCCTGCGAGATCGACGCGGAGAGTCGGGGGCGCGAGAGATCGAGATCGTGAGACCGAGATAAGTGGGACGACGGGTCCCCCGAAAAGATAGAGCCCGCGTCCGGCAAATAAAATAGAGGCGTTTCGTCACGGTCTGCCGCCTCCTCTCCATCTAAGAATCGGCCGGGTGAGGAACATCGTGTGTGTCTTCTCGGTCGAACTGCGAGCCGGCTCGCGAGGCGTTTAACGACCGGCAAACTTTTCTATTGAATTTTAAATAACGATTTTTAGGTAGGTTTTTCGTAGCCTCGTCCGGTAAGGCGTCACGCGTGCGAACGCGGAGCCATCGAGGGTTGAGGGTGATTAAGATGAGAAAAAAAGCGTTTCGCGTCGCTCGTCTCATCCGTGAGACGCGATATAGCCTCCCCTTAAACGACCATCAACGCTGTGAAATTTCCTGGAATTCCGAGGCAATTTTTTTTTTACCTTCGATATCTTTTCCTACCGCTACCGGGGATTTTATTTATCGATGTCGAAGAGGAACGACCGCGCTGGGAAGTGTACGGTTAGTAGAGAAAACTGTAAAACGATCGAAAAGAGTTGATTTATCGAGAGAAGTGGCTATTATATTCGGTACGTTATATCGAAATGGTATAAAGCCCGGAGTGGAAGCCGCGGTACGAGTGGTGGATCGAAATGGGAGTACGTATAAGGCGTACGGCTGGCCGGACTGGGGCGTGTGCGATGCGTTCACCGATGTGACCGCTTCGGTGAGAAACGCGAAGCGACGTGAAGAAATAAAACGTCTTCCCACTCGATGGCTCCGGGGTCCACACGGTACTCGATTCTAGCTCTCTGAGGCTGCCGCCGCTTCTGGTCTCTCGCGTGTCGTTTTCAGTGTAAACATTATTTGTGCCTGCGAACCGTCGTGGTTAGACCGCGGAATCTCTAGGGTTCGCTCGAGCGTGAAAACGCGTAGAGAAGGTAACCCCCAGGAGTCGAGAGACACGTTGGACACCTCGCAGGACACTTCGGAACCGGACTGGACTCCGTAAAGGAATCCTGATACCGGTCGACTCTGCTCAACAGGCGGCACATTGTTCGAAAAAGTGTAAAACACCCATTATAAACGCGTTTGTACGTCACAGTTAATAACCCTTTGAGCCATATATTTTGACACTACAAAAATACAACCGAGATATTTTATATCAAGAAATTAGGTTTAATAAATGAAACCTGAGCTAAAGGAGGTGGGACACTCTATGTCCTACCTTGACGCAAAGGGTTAACCGTAACACCTCACATGGTAAAAAAAGTTTGTACTTCTTGCGACAACTTATTTTCTACGAATGTCTACAATTCTTTATTTGTTAATTTTCTGATCGCACCATTCGGCTCTAGTTTTGCAAACATAAGTACAAACTAACATTTTTAATGACACGTATATTCAAATCTGAAGAATCGAGTTTGTTTCGGAGAATTTCGTAAAATCGGAATACGAAGTTTCGTAAACAACAATTTTTGTTAAATAAGTGATGAAAAATAAAAAATAAAAAATTGTGGACTTTTGTGGTCTGTAAGTTGTTGTAAAAAGTACAAACTTTCTTACTGTTCGATGTTCAGATTTCGCCATACAAGTCCATTTTACACAAAAACACTTTAACCGTTGAGATATCCAATGTGCATTGTTCTTTTGCCTGGTCGGCATCGCCCAAAGCTCCCCAAGATTTCAGTCTATTTCCGTAATCGATATAGTTGATTATCGCAAAAGAACGGTGCACCAGCGAAATATGAATATCGTTTCCCACATTACGTTTATAAAGAAGCTTTCTCGCCCCGATTAATTAATATCCCTTTTGGTTAATGTTCCATGGCGCGGTACTTAGATGCCTCTCCAGTTCCGCATCCGGAAGCGGCGTTCTCGGTTATACCGCAGCGACGATAATGGGTTCGACGTCGACGTCGTCGTGCGATCCGGCGATGCGGCTAACGCCACTATCGTGGAGCCCTTACCATTCAGGACGAGCCACCTACAGCACGGCTCTCTATGCATATATTTTCCCCCGTCGGTATACTAAGTGCGTGTACTAAGTAAACCCGGCAGCGCGTTATTAATAAATTACGATACACCCGAGACGTTAATTACGAGGTGCGTGGTCCGGGCGCCCTGGAAGCGCTGGAAGCACAAGAAGCATAGTGGCGAGGAAGGTGGAAGGATGAGGGCGCATAAGCACTAAAGCAGCGGCAGAAGTAGCGTAGCAGAAACGAGCCGCGCACCGGGCTTCTTGCTGACGACGCACGCTCGTAACACTACGGCGAAAAGGGAATATGTTTTCTAATTACTGGGGCACGAGGGAGGAACCGTCCGGATACGGCTGCCGCGGGAGATTCCTGAGGAGATAACAAAAAAAAAAAAAAAAAAAAAAATCGAGAGAAAGAGCGCAAAGAGGCGAGGGCGAAAGAACAACGCTCGATGGAAAAGCTAATTGAGCAGGGATAGGTAAAAAGTTCGCCAATACGACCACTTCGCGTTGATCCTGATGATATCTGCACGAGACTAAATTTCATCAAGTTATAACGGCTGTGTTCTGCATCGCAGAAGTTTATTTGGAAAATCAAATTCTACAAGTGTACGATTTTTTCTTTTTAAAGCGGTGCATTGACAGAGACTTTCCAACGATGAAGTATGAGTTAGTGCAGATATCTTCAGGGTCATACTTGGGGAAGACTCTACTCGTTAATGATATTACTTCGCTCCGCTGACGGATGAGCTTTTCCATCCGGTCGTGCGGTTATCCGGCGATCATTCGCGATCTGCTCTCCGGACTTTATGCAGTGCAGATGGGACGCGGTTTGGAATAGTTCGGCGGTGGCCTCGGCTGCCGGAGAGCCAAAATTCATGGGTGCATTCATTTCGAATTCAGCAAAGCAGCCTGAAAGGAACGAGAGGATTTGAGACGGAGCTCGAGGTTGAGTTCGTGGGTAGTGCGCGAATACGACAAATTTATTACCGCTAACCGTGACGACGGATAACGTCTCGGACCATCCGACGTAGTTGAGCCACCGAGACGCGAGTTTCTCTTGGGAAAGGAATGCCGTTGCATCTATGTCTATATTTACATGCGAGCTTCTGGAAGTGTCGACGAGAGGTGTGCAAGTTTGCCGCCGCTCGTCACGATGCCTCCCGAGGCGACGATGGGAAGGCGGGTAGCATCACGGAAATTGTCAACGAGCCGTGCGGTGCAGCAGCACCACCGCCGCTGTGCCGTTGCAGTTGCAATAAAGAAAAGAGGACTCAAACGAGAGGAAACGGGAGCCGGTAGCTGTGCGAATTCTTGGAACACGCGCTTTGGTATTTCAAACGCTGCGGAAGAGAATATCCGCATGGATCTACTTGTTTGAAGTGTCCCCGCGCGCCGGTAAAGATTGCGTCGATTGTTGAATGCAGAAAAAACAGCGCAGTCGGTGGTCTCTGAAAAGAAGAGGCATTGCTGACCTCCGCGTAAGATTTTTTTTTCTCATTTATCTTGGATGTTACGGAAAATGTCATTGGGATTATTGTCGACTTGACGTGTAAAAATTGACTGCATATTGCGTTGAGTCGATACGGCAGAAAAAAAAATATCAAGAAACGTGCGGGAAATTGTCCCGTGTGACAGTACAGTTACTTTACAGAGTTTGAGCATAACTGATCAAGTATCTCAAACGCTGCGGAAGAGACTATCCCCATGGATCTACTTGTTTGAAGTAGTCCTCGCGTGTCGGTAAAGATTGCGTCGATTGTCCGAAGCAGGAAAAACAGCACGGTCGGTGGTCTTTCGAAAGACGCGTAAGATTAAGTTTTTAAATTTTTTTGCTCATTCATCTTGAATGTTACGGAAAATATTGTATATATAATATACAAAATACATTGAGATTGACAAAATTGACGGCAATTTGGCTTGACTCGATACAGTAAAAAAAAATATCAACGACCGTGGGCGAAATTCTCCCGTGCGACGATACAGTAACTTTCCAGAGTTTGAGCCCAAGTTGAGCCGGAAATCCCGAGAAAAATTCTTAAAGGCCTCCAGAACGGCCACGCTCTATCCGCGGCTTGGTATCTTTTTCAACCGTTCTTTTTTTTATCCCGGCAATCTCGACATTTGCCACTGCGGTAGCGCACAATTATTGAAAAACGATTTGCCTCGCGCCTCGGCGGAATATTTTCGACGTTTCTCGGGTAGACACTATAACGTATATCTGTCTCTCTACGGTTCTGGCGAATATTCTCGCCGGCAATATATCCTTCGAATGCCCGCCGCTCGCTTTCACTCTCCATCATGTATCTCTGTTTTCATTTTAAACCATACCTCTCGGTCTTTCCCGCTGAAACAGCGAGGAATCGACCGGTCGAAAGAGCCCACAGGCACCGCGCTGGCACCGAGACGGTACACGTTACCGGTGCTACTAACACCGTGGCACGGAGCACAGCCAAAAGTTTGGCGGACCCCGACGGTTTCTCTCGTAAAACGATTTAACGACCGTGCAGCACACCCCGGGTCCAGTTCTGGAATCGACAAATTTTTTTTCCCCCTTTTTTTCATAGACCTAATATATTTCGACCGGCTCTAAGAGTCCATCGGCGAAGGTGTGTTCCCGCTGGGTTTCAGAGCCGAAGCGCTGTACCGCAGACACACATCGACAAAATGCCGCACCGCGCCGTGCACATTCGCTCGCGGAAATCGAACAAAGAACTTCGGAAGAACGAAAATATATGGCGAGAAAAAAAAAGAAGAAGTATCGGGCGAAACGAATTTTTTAAAAATATATATATATATATGGAAGAAAGGAGTCAGCGTGCCAGTTTCGCTGAAATTCCAGGAATCTACCGTTCGCCGCGGTATAACTTAATACAGTCCGGTGGGGATCGGCTCTCGCGTGGAGTAGCGGTGCACGAAGGAACGTCGAGGTCGCGAGCCTCGGAGGAATCGAATCCGGGCCCTTCGTCGGAGGCGGAGAGGAGCCGGGTCGGGCGCGAGGAATCCTCGCGGGGTCGTAGGGTCGGAATGGATGGGGCCATTATGACTCCGATGGCTGCAAAAGGTGATCCCAATGGTCACCACGCCAGGGCATTACGGTCCTTCGGATGTTGGCTGCTGTCGAAAGATCCGTGGGGGGAAAAACAATGGAGTTCAATCAACCAAAGATTCGGGAAGGTACGTTCGAATAAATATTTTGTTGGTCGAAGAAAATATTTTAATGACCCAAAAATATTGTTTGTAAAATCATTAAAATAATTATTGAACCAACGGGTCTTTTAGCTGTATAAAAAAAAAATTATTTGTACGTGCCTGCCCGAATCTCTAATTGATTCAACCATATTTTTTTATCAGTGTACAGCAGAACACTCTATATTAAAGCCGAGCATCGAACCGATTGCAATAACTATCGCACGTGTATTCGCACACAGTAAACTTTTTATAATAACTTATAATTTTTTATGTGTTAATTTTCCGATCGCACCGACCGGCATTTGCACAAACAAAAGTACAACTAAAATTGTTAATTACAGGGAAAATGAAGGGGCAGTTTTGTAATATTCAAACCTGAACAAAAGCTTTTGTCACGTATTTAACAAAATAACTTTTACAAAACTTCGTACTCCGATTTTACGAAATTATTTTTCACTGTGCAAGTATGAGTTACAGTTCCATGAGCTCTGAGCAGTGACGACGAGAAGGGATTGTCGAACGGAATGTTTCAGGAATTTACGATCCCCCGGGGACACGCAGCGAGAAGAGTGGAAGCTGCGTTGCGGCAATGTGGGCGGACACGTCGATAGCCCCGGAGGCCAGCTTTGCCGAACCTCTGAGCGGTGCACACAGGATAGTGTATACAGAATCTCGGTATAATCGAGATATCCAACGTGAAAAGCAGTCCTGGCGAACGCCTTTTATATCCCCACGATCTGGTCGGTTCGCTCGGTCCGAGCTCGCTCGTGGTCGCCCAATGTACAAGCGTCCGTGCTCACAACCTGACGTTTCGCCGGGCGCGATTCAACCACTCTCACTTTATCACCTCCTGCTCCGCGCTAAGTAGTCCACCGCCTATACACTTCGCCGCAAACGGGCGGATAAAATTAGCCGGGCGCGAGCGAACACTTTGTGATCTCGAGGCTCGCCGGATCGCATAAAGTCCGCGGCTGGTCTTCCTCCCGCTGGTGCACGATGTACTTTTCTACATCTCACGATGCGATACACGATTTGGCGCCGGCGCTCATTTCGCCGGCTCTTACGGTTCATCGCGTTACTCGCATTCCTGGGATTCTGACTGACCTCTTCCCCGCTGCTTCAAAGCTTCGCTCTTTCAACCCTTTTAGAGGCCGCCCGCTGATGAACTCATCCTCGCGATACCCAAAGACCATCCGTGGTACTTTGTTTTTCGCTTTTATCGAAGCTCGCGGATCATTCGGCGAGATTCACGACGGTGAGTCACGCGCAAATCAAGATAAATTGGATCGGGAAATGAGAATTCAAATCCAGCGGACTGCGGCAAAGCCCTCTAATGAAATCGTGAATCATCGTTGCGTGTGATCTTCGAAGGCTTCGCAATCACGCATCCGGCGAACGGTTCCATTCGATTTCACAGTAGGACGGACAAGCCTGATTAGCCGTGCACGGAAGAGCGTGTTTTACAAGAAACTGGACTATCACCAAACTAGTCGTACGGCAAAACGTCACTTCCAGTTCCAATATCTCGGTTTTGACCGGCAGAGACGTCACAGCGGAAATACGTCACTGGTAGCTTGAAAATTAATTTTCAGATCGGAAGACGGCATACCGGAAATACGTCACTGGTAGCTCGAAAATTAATTTTCGGATCGGAATGACGGCATACCGGAAATACGTCACTTCCGGTTTGACAATCTAATTTGCCGAAAAATGAGATTTTGACACCGGAAGTTAAAGTAAAAGTGTGTGATACGTCTTAAAGGTATTTGAAATTTATCTCGACTGAAGCCAGCAACAAAAACGGATGAATTAAGGAACGCACAGCAGGTCTTCAGTCCAGTTTACTTGGTGCGAACTTAATCACACGGTCTGGACCAATTAGGGCACGAATAAAAGGGTCAAGATAGAAATATCGAAGTTTTCAAGATAATATCGTCATACAACAACATTTTTAAGGATTAAGTTAGTTTGCAAGTCAGCTGGGAATGAGGGCTGTGAAATACGGTATCGGAATTATTCATGTACGTGTCAATGATCTCGGTGCGACATACCGACGAGAGTGCACCCATTAGCTGGCTCCCAGCCTTCCCTGCTGCACGTTTACTGACCCGACCTCGTTTTCCTCCCCGGTCTGCTCATCATTGGGTCTCATTGACGCACCCGGAAATTCGATGAGCGACGCGGACTAAACGACCCGACCTACTAGCCCAGCCCTCGTCTACAATTAACCAGCGATCGTCCATACATTCCTCAAAGGTATATCATCGACGCTCCATCGATTTGGAAAACCACAATACCAAATACGAAAAAACAAGTTAATATAACATATCGCACCCTTAGAACAACAGTGTAACAACTTATATGGCAATCCCATAAGAGATGTTACATTGTTGTTCTAGGGGTGCGATATATTGTCTAAATGTGTAATGTTACATAGTGTGATAAGTATATTGAAATAATTATAACCACAGCTAAATATATCGAGCACGAACTGCCAAACGTCTGTTCTCTTTGAAAGTCCAATCAAGAATTCAGTCATCTCGTCAATCGATAATCTGTACGTTCATCATCTGTCATACCGAGCTATTCCAGTCATCAATGTAATCCCATTAAACCCTCTGTGTCTCATTAAACCCTCATCTCTGTCTTCGTTGAAATATATAAATACACAAACGGATATATGAAATACCGTCATTGCGCTGCAAGGCACCGGTAACGCACCAGGCGCACGTATAATATATTCCGAAACGGGTGCAGAATAGTAAAATGGTTGAGAGCGGGTGCAGCCAATTTCGCGATACTCGAAAAACGATAGAATCGACAAAACGTTCGTGCCCGGTCCAATCGCATTGTCGCACCTGCGGCTCTTCCGCGGCCGCTCTCATCGCCACAGAGCATAAGCGTTATAGCATCAGCACAGAATGTCTATAACATACGCGAGCTGTTATCCTCGCGATCGACGGAACGTTTAGTATTCGCTGCCCCGCGGAAATCCCATCTTCCGTGATCAGAAAGTTTGTCGCGTTTGATTCCATTCGCCGCCCGAGTAGCTCGTCCGAAGAGACGCGTCAGCGCGATGCTTCTGCGTTTGTCACTTCGGCACCGAAGCAACTCGAGATGCAGCTGGTATAATTCCGATGTCTTTGAACCAACGAGCGGCCCAAGTTATCGACGTACGCGCCGCGTCTGGAGTGTTTCATTGCGCCCAAGATTGAACCAGAGCCGGTTGTCCTGATAATCGTTGCTGATTGACGCCTTCCATGGGCCTCGTCGGCCTCGCGAAACTGAGTCACGCCAGTAGAATGCTGTAGTTTATCGGGTTGTTCAGCAGCGACTCCGGCACGGGCAGCTATTAGACATAATTCGAGTCAAGTAGCCGAATCAAGTCCGGAATCCTTCCCGACGACCATCGTCGAAAATTGGAGAGAAACACACCGCTTGCGAACCAACAGCGGATCTTTCATCCTTCGTGCGAAAGCCAGTTTTTTTCTCGCTCTGATAATCTTAACGAGGTGTAAGTGCGTCCGGTGCACCGGTGCTGCGAACGGTTTCATTGCATGATCCAGGGCGCGAGTGTATCCCAGTGGAAAAAAAGGCATGCGGGTCGTATGTTTGACGATGGTCGAGTGTCAATGCGTTTCGCCACTGTCGAAGAGACAATGGTCGAGAAGGGGAACGGGGCGTCGCATTGTCCCCTGTCTTCTGATTCTATATTCTCACCTAAGCGTGAGATTGTCGCGGGTCCCGCAGCGACACGATCGTTCGCCGCGTGGCTACAGGGAACGACGAATGACACTGTTTGCAGCCGCAGTAGTCGTGGAGGGAATCAAAGCGAGGGGCAATCGTGCATGAAAGGTAGAAAAGCAAAACCGGCGAGCGAGATAACCGCGTATGAGGCTCATGCATATGTAATGCTTGCGATCATCGAGGCCCAAGGTGATCGGTCGGGTAACGAAGTACGACAATCCGGAGGCAAACGGGTGACGTATATCGCCGGAGAGGCAGGTCGCTCAAAGCACTCCTTTACCGTTCGGGAGCGCGCGGGCAGCAAAGGACGGATACGAATGTGAAGCGAGCAAACTAATAAAGACAGCGTAAAACACTCGATCGCGCCTATATAAGTCCACCATATTATTAACACACGTCCGTTCGAACGTTCGTTCCGTTTCACCGCGCGCTGTCCGGCTTCGGAGAACTCGAACGGACGCGATGAATCCGAGAGATCGGTATATAAGCGTGTGAGGAACGGAGCAGAGGGAAGGATAGAAATGACAAAAAAGACCACGGAGACACCATCGGCTAACGAAAAAAACGACGAGGCGCACAGTGACCGAAGGAACTTAAAATTTTTTTTAAACCTCATTTCGTCTCCCTTCTTAATCCTCCCGCTGGATGCACCCGAGTGCGAGGAGGGCGAGCGGCTTGAGAAATGGAAGCGAGCGAGTTGGCCGGTTGAAGGATGATTCGGCGGCGAGGGGAATCCCCCACGCTCCCGATCGAACCGGGGACCCGAGCACGGTATGGACACGGGAGAGCGCATGCCGACGGGGTCCAGGCCGAAATTGGCGAACGCGTGGACGCGCGTACGCGTTAAGTCGGGAATGAAGAGGGAGGCCGCTCTCCGGCTCCCGCTCCAGATAAAGCGACGCCACTGGGAGTTATTTACCCTGTTTAAAGTGAGCAACCGTCCCATTATACGACGCGCCGTAAGTTGTCCTCGGGAAGGCATGCGTGCGAACCAATACCAGCGCGGATCTATGGTGTACAAGTATCACACCCTGTATCACTGTATATTGTACAAACAAGCGTATGCGTGAATGCCACGCATGCTCGGCAAGGGCCCTGCGGATTGCGCTCGCTCACACGGATAATGGCTGTCTTACACAACGAGAGGAAATAAAGTTAAAAGAAGAAACACACATATATATAAGTGTATATAGCGCAGTATAAAAGAGGTAGCCGATGGTGCGCGAGAGAGTCGGGCTCCGCGCGATCGTTCAGCGGAGCGAAGATCATTGCCGAGCGGAGCCCGGGGCACCAGCAGCACTTTGCAAACGGAGAATCGGAGAATGCGCGAGGGAGCGAGGCAGATTGCGGCGAGCGAGGGAGCCCCCGGTGAGCGAGAAAAAGTGAGAGAAAGATAAAAAGAGTTGAGGGAAGCGGAGCAGTGCAGAGCAGAGGAAAGCGAAGCTGGAGCAGGCGAGGAGCTATCATTGCATCTTCTCATTACCATAACTAGTTCTACACCCCCTCGTTCCCGCACGATGGTCGTCTCGCCGCTCGCGCCGTGCTTCTTCGTCTCGTATCATTGTCCTTTGCTCGACTCTCTCTTTTCCGCCGTATATTTCGCTCCCTTTTCGCCACTGCGCGCTTGTATAGGTGCACGATGCACACGCGAGCAACGAAAATCCTCCAGATCTTTCGGTATATCTGTCTCACTGTGGGCCAAAGTCGCGGTCGCGCGCGCGCGGCCCTTCGGGCATGCATCATTCCTGAAACGCAACCGGGACCCAATTTCTTTGGCGCACGAGTGTGCGGGTCCCTTATTCTTCGGCAGAGATGCACGGGGCCTTTATGGTTTACGGGAGGAAAAAGAGAGTGGAAAGGACCAACGCTCGCGGGAGAGAATCCCATTCGCTACCGAGATTCAGCGACCGAGGCGAAGCCTGACTCGGGGATGCCGCGAGTACCGAGCCGCAACCGCGGACCAGCGCTGGCCGAGATAGGGCGACGTTTTGCGAGATTAGATGGCGAATCGGCGATGATGGAAGGCGGAGGAAATACGAGGAAAGTCGTGCGGAGCCGGGAAGATCAAGACCGATGATCCCGAGGCTCGATGCAGTCGGACGGCTGGAGCAGCTCGAGAGTCGTCTTGGCACTTCGCGGAGGAAGTCGTCCCGTGACCTCCGAGCTGCGATCGGCCAGCGCCGGAGTACACGCCATCTCGCTCGCGACGAGCGCTTTTGGAATAAGGAGAATGGGACAAGTTGTGACAACGCTGCGGCGGCGACGTTAGCGATCATGAATCTCGCGAAATGAGGCGCGTCCGACGGTCTTCGTTCTGCGGCGACGACGAGGGACCAGCGGTCCGCGAGACCGGCTGCGTTTCTCTTTCTCCATGTCGGAACAGATTGCGTCCTCGTCGTCTGGCGGACGCGCCGCGCGCAAAGACGCGCCGTCCGAGCGGTTTATGCAAGCGGGGCCCGGGCGATTCGCCTCCGTGCGTCGTCGTCCGGCGAATGGCGGTATCACGAGAGTTCCTTGAGGAACAGAAGCGCGGCAGCCGGTTCCTCAAATCTTGATGCGAGCGGCGAGAGCCGAAGGGACCGGCGAGATGGGGATGCGCGGCCGTCCGACGCTACTGCATAATACCGCAGCGGTTGGATTCGGTGCGCGTATGTGACTCGACGAAATTTATCGTCGCTGCACGAGCACGGTGGTCCCGGGATGGTAGCGACTCGGTAGGCGAATAATCAGGCTGCCATTGGCCGGAAGGGCGGAGAGGAGAGGGGCAAGATGAGGGAACGCTAGGGCAGGACGACGGGGGAACGAGTAGATCCATGGGAAGATTGAGAGATTGAAAGAAAACAATTAAATAATCGGTCGGGGAACGATGAGACTATAGGGGCCTAATGATTGGGATAACTGATGAAACAGTTGAGAAAAAGAAGAGGAAGGTGAAGTGGAGGATGATGATGATGAAGATGAAAGCGTTTATTATAGCCTGCGGATAAAAAAGGGAATCCCATCGGGGCGATTGAACCAACGATAAGACGAAACGAAATACGCTTGCTTAGAAACAAAGTTCACGCAGTGGAACTTCTGTGTCGAACACTAATCGAGTATTTTATGATGGGTTAAGAAGTGCACTTATGAAACACGATAGTTGGAACTTAAATCCGAACATTGAGCTGGTCAAAGTCGCGAGTGGCGAAGGCACAGACGGTCTCCGATAAAATTGTGTTTATTCATAACTTACACACAAAAAAAGCTTTCAAGACGGGTATCGAGGTGGAGGAGTAGGAAGCGAGTTGAACGCGCAGAGAGTAAGCGTAGGACGTTCGGCAGTGGGAGAGAAGAAAAGGTACGCGGGGGATAAACCGATGAAATACCGGGAACGTCGAGGAAGCGATCGTGCGCGACTCTCGGCTCGCATCTATTTGTCCGTCGATCGAATCGTTTTTGGCTCTATCGGCATGCCGTATCGGTTTCGCGAGGACAGTGGCCGTCGTCGGTGCGCGGCTGTAGGTTCGCGAAGATCCGTGGCCTCGATAACGCCCCGTGAGTCGCAAACCGCGAAGGCACTTACATTTTTATCACCGTCTCTCCGCAGCCTCCTCCGCTGCTGCTGCTGCTGCTGCTGCTGCTGCCGTCGTTCTTCTCTTTTCTCTCCGTCTCTATCTTCGTCCCATCTCGTCGCCTCGGTGTTTCGTTCGTTCTCTCACTCCCGCGCAATACACTTGCCCGGAGTCTCAAACGGTCGGCAGTTGACTCTCGCTTCCGTCTCTTCACCCTTCCACTTGCCTTCCGGCTGGCAGTTCCTCGAAGGTGGGCATTCATGCCCGACCGTTTTTGTCTTTTCACCGAGGGCCTTGGGGCCGAGAGGACTCGCGCCGGTATGGAATTTCGATAGGATGACGAGGTAGAGAATACGCTTCGACGAGAGATCAGAATGGAAAGGTCGTGACGTAGCCAGCGAAAGTACACGGGTAAATGCCTATATATGGAACGATAAATCCAGATAAATTGCTGAAGATGATCCTGAGAGAGGGAGGATCATGAAGAGGATAAAGGTGGACCGATGGGTATCAGCTTATACTCCGGTACACGGCCGGCCAGTACGAGAGAGCCCTGCAGGAAGGGTGGCTCCGCGGAGTTCCGGGTGGGTGGTAACCACTGAGGTCGGCGAAGTGGACGAAAACGTATATAAAGAAAGGTAAAACTGGCCGAGGAGAAAAGCACCCGGAGGGTCGCTGACTCAGCAAAGTCGACTTTACACCACGACTCTTGTTACGGAGGACGATATTGTGCAATGCTGCTGGTGCCGCTGCGACCGCTTTCCAGCAAGGGTTGGTTGGCTTGCCGCTTGCTCGCCGTACCTCTCATTCCCTTCACCACCCTGCGGTACGTCCATGAACTATATAGCAAATTCTCTGTCTACCTCATCCGCAATCCTTTCCTTTATCTGCCCCGTGCTGCAGCTAAGTCTCCGGCCGTCTGTTCACAGACAGCTACTACACCCCGCAGACTACGGTACTGTTACTGTATATAGGTGGCTGCTGGTTCAAGCCATCTTCATCCAGTCGCAGCAGCACTAACCAGCAACCTCCGTCGTTTTACCACTTTCGCATTTCTCTATCCATTTATATATATATGTCGACAGCCAAGAATCGAAAGGGCGCAAATACCCGTCTTAAAGCACATGAGTTAGGTCCTTCTGATTCTTAGTCATCGATACGTAACTATATGTCTCTTGCACCCCCACCCAGCGTAAGCTTGTTTCGGTCTGAGGATTGTGTCTTAAGCCGGGTCGTTAAAAGCTGGCAGATTTGATCCTTTGCGTCTCCTCGCATGAGAACAACTTTGGCTCGCCTCGGTCTGTCTCTCACACTCACTTTCTTCATAAGCTTCGCTGTGTCTTTCCCGCTCTGCGGCTCTCACGTCTTTCTCTCATTCAGTTACGTTCTTCCGACTCGCGTTGATCTCAGTCATCTCTTCACCGTAATCTCTCGTTCACCCAGTCCCGGGGGACTTCAGCAAACGACACTCGGGTGTGTGCGGTGGACGAGAACCTGTCCTGAATTTAATGCCTGTCGTTTTTCACGTGGCAACGTGCGCGCCTCGGCGTCGCTGCAGGTTCCCGTTGAGCAGTCTGCGGATCGCGAATCGTATGTGCGTTCGCGAAAAATAGGAATGGATTTCGTCAAAGGATCCGATTTTTCGACCATTCGGTGGGCTAAACGCTTCATCCGCCTAGGAGGATACTGCGGCCAGACGCGGCATTCGAATGGAGCATGGGATGAATGTAGATGGGGTGGGAGTTGGGAGAAACTGTGGAAAGAGTATGGACTCCAACTGGTGGACGAGAGAAATAGGCTTTAGCGGATTTTCCAGGGCAGATTGGAGATAAAGCTCGTGAAAGGCTTCGCGCCTGAGAGAACGAGGGACGCTTCGACGACGGTTCGTCGCGACGCTGTGATACCCTTTTTTCGCTTTTTTTCCTTCTTTTTTCTTCGTTCTTCTGACCGAGAAAGTTCCTTGATTTTTTTTCTCGGTACCGTGAACTCGTCTACATTCGTTATGCCGGCACGCGTCGAGCAATAAAAGTCCGCCCGGGAAGCCGGTAATAAGAATGACTAAAGAAAAAGCTTTCTCATCTCGGAGGAAAAGTGACGAAGACAAAAGAAGGGAATAAAGGTAAAAATGACGATAAACCGCGTCGCCCGACCACTGCAATAATAAATACAATCTCGCGATGGCTTTTCTTCTGGGCTTTATTTGCGAATGAGGAAAAGTTGCGATTGCGTTGACGATTAAAAAACAGAAACGAAAAAACGAAAAAAATAATAAATCCTCGTCAAGTCGGTTCGCGAGAGATTTGCTTCACGGATCCAGCTTTATTTTTATATGACACTTCGACGTGCAAGTGCTCAAAGAAGACCTCCAACCTTCCAAGAAACGCTCGGAAAACACGAGACACTTGGGGACAAAAAAATCGAGAAAAGACGCGAGTATTTCTCTTTGTCTCTCCTATCGTCGCCGTCCGAATGTCGAGCTGCCGTTTCTTTTCTGTCACGAGCAGAAGACGCCAGAAGAGCCACTCTCTTTTCGTCGAGTCGCTCGGTTTCGTCTCGAAATACAGTAGACACAATCGACGCGAAAAATGCTTGTCGATGAAGGCGGAAGAAGACCATAGTCGACAACTCCGGATGTCGGGGTCGGGGATGTCGAGCAACCTCGTTTCTATCCCGGACGTTAAGTAACGCCAGAATATATCACAAAGTTTACACTTGAAGCGAATCAATTGTATCGATAAAATTACTTTCACCGTTAAAACTGAACGTGCATATATACATATATACATGTATGTATCGCTATTGTAAAACGACCTGAGGGTAAAAAAGTTCTGCGGCAGAAGTTGATTCGAGCCGTTTCTCGTCTAATTCTCGAACGGCACCGAAGCGGAGGACAATTGGTTCAGCCCAGTCAATCAGGAAATAATGGTAATGCAAACGTGTTAACCGAGTGATCGTCGGATCATCATTGGTCCGAGGGTTAATTTTATCGAATAAAGAATACGAAAGAATCGATTCGAACAGGCCCATCCGACCTGTTCGAATCGCTCCCAATCAGTCCGGGTGGCATTGCGAGGCAAGGTCCACGCCGTTGATAAATCAAATTTCTCGACTCGGCGAATCGTGCGGCAGCTATTTTGTGTGTGTTACGAGGTGGCCACGTCTGCATATCAAATAACTGCTGGTTGTCGCGATGGTTTCAGCGGCAGGAGTTAGCGAGATGGGCGGAGGGGTTGGTTCGGGGGTTCGTGCAGTTGATGGCGGTCTCGCGGTAGTACGCTATCGTTTGTCGATAACACAACGAAATATCAGAATGTTACTCTCCGTGACAGTGGTCCGTCGAGGGGGGGGTTTCAAAGATATGCGAGTGACGTATGTCCGTTCGGTAGCGCGTGGACGAGATACAGAGTCGTGCGCTTTCGCGATTCCGCGACTGCACTCACGGTTTCCGCGAGCTCTATATCGTCCAGAGAGATGGGTTATATACCGCGTGTGCCGCGCATAAATACGATTTTACGGTCCTCGATTTACGATCGAATCAGCGTTATCCGCCGCGATAAATCTATTCTCCCTGCGAGTGAGTGGAGAGTGGCGGAAGGGTTGAGAGAGCTGGCTCGACGGGTTGGGACAGACGAGCAGGGAGGGAACGATAGTCGGCTTCACAGAGATGTGTGAAAGAGGGAGGGAGAAAGGGAGATAGGAAATTACGGCGGGAAACATGCCGAGCACGAGCCCCCCCAATGCGATACAAGGTGTTTCGGGCGAGGCCCTCATCGGGCAATCATCGAGCGACACGGTCAAACATCAATTTTCATTAAAATTAAACGAGAGAGACGGAGGAAACGGATGGATATATCTGTCCGATTGCTGAACTGCCATGGCGGGAAGGGGTGGGCGAGGGTCAACGAATTCAACGTGACCACGAGAACGTACGTTCCAATATCTGCAGTGTGAGCAATTCTGTCCTGGTAAAGTGACTCTGTCGACTAACGAACGAATAATATAATCAAACGAACGTGGCGAGACTGACCGACCGATTCTCTCTACGTTTATCCGTCTCTCCCGGCCTCTCTCAAATTCGAATTAAATTCAGTTATTCTGTCGCGAGGATGTGCAAACTTTGCCAAAGTACGTCGCGGGTATCGGGTTTGTTGCTCATTAAGCTGAAAATCATCCGTAACAATCGTTCCACCCGTACGCCCCCGTTCACCTCGGCTCGCTTCTCCCGTTCTGTTCGAGCCCTCTCCCGGAACTAAAAGGACTCGCTTCGTCGCCCGTTCGGCTAACGAGCTAAATCACTTGGTTACAAAATCAGTGCCTCTTTAATTATCTCGCGGCTTTAAAGTTCCGGAGGGGTTTTGGGCGAGTGGGTCGGGGCAGTTGGGAGGGGCAAAAGGCGATTCGAATCAGCCGGGGCGACTGTATTGACGTCGTTCCAATGGGAGGAGGGAAACCCTCCGGTCCACTTCGCCCGCTGCGGCTTCCGTACTCAAACTTTTCCACTTTGTACTATCGCCGACCTTCTTCCTCTCGTCCATCGCACCTCTCACTTTTTTCACGATTCTCTCCGGGTTCGTCTGTTCTGTACCGTATCCACTTACAGCTGAGCCCAGTCTCCGATGAAACCGAGCACATCGTCCAGGTGGGATTCTGCCGTTACTGGAAAACTGGCAATATCGCTGGCTACGCGCTGGCTGTTGTACGTCACATCGCCATATTGGTCCGTCAACGGCCGACGTGGTTAGCCTGAGCGTAGCCGACGTTGTTCCGAGCACTAACATCTACTGAGTAATGCTAAGGCGTTATTACGTGGCAGAGCAATTTCTTATTAATTCTCTGTAATCTCACTTCCGGTTTGAAAATCTCACTTTTACGTGACGTGACAGAAAAAATTTGTTATAGTTCTTTGGAATGTATCTCGAACTATAGTGGACCGGAGGCAGATTCATGCTCTTCGAGTAAAAGGCTGGCGGACGAAAGACGGAAGATACTGCGAATCATCGCCGGCAACTGATCGAACCAACCAACTAACCACGTGACTCATGTAGCTTCAGGTTGCTACGGTGGCGTCTAAGAGTCAAGGTAGAGGTGTGACTTATTAAGGGTTAAGGCAAACAGGCAAACAAGTGAGTAAAAGAACGTGCGTGATCCGTCTCAAATGCTTTTCCAGTGGACCTGGAAAAGCGAATCATCGCCGACAACTGATCGAACGAACAAACTAACCATGCAACTCGGGCAGCTACGGATTACTGGATGGACGCACGACTGCGGAGCCTCAAAGTTTGTACCAATTGCTCTAAAGCCCGATCTATATTCACGGAAGACGAAACGATCCATCATCCCATCATGGTCCTTGGCTGCTATACAAGATACCCGAGTCCCTTGTATCCGGTATCCGCCTTCACGAGCTCGCGATTCTCTGGATACTTCTCCTTTTCCTCAGTCTGGGAGGTTCCTCTTCGTCTTCCTCTTTCCTTGCTTTTTTTTTAAATTGTTTTCTGGGAGATTGGTTCCCTGGGCGGGAGTCGGTGTAGGGTAATACAATCCCTCAACGAAGGTATTTCTAACGCTCCGTAGCAGCAACAGGACGTAAAAATGTGCTTCGCTTGATGCGATGTACGAACGCTGGGCGGAGTAAGGTTTATGATCGCGCAAAAGTGATTTCGCAAGAGAGGTAAAGAAAGAAGACTCCGGCTCTCGCGATGTAGACGGAGGGTAGAATAAAAAAAAAAAAGAAAAGGAGCAGAGAGGACGGCGAAACGTAATACTTTCGACTGAGGCGAGAATGAGAAACAAGTTGAGAGAGTAAAGAAACCGATGAGGGAGTTAAGTAAGGAAGGAAATAAGGCGGCGAAAAGTGGAGTTTAGAAACGTGGAGAGAGGAGTCTTTCGAGGAGTCTTGAGAGAAGTCTTGCTCGACTGGGCGAGATGATTCGCACGAATTCTTTTTGATATAAAGAGATGGCCCTTAGCTTGTCCTCAACGTTTCCCATCGCGCCACGTTTCCACGGCGAATTCTCCGCGGGTTGGGCGGTGTGCAATTCATAAATTTACATCATTTTCTCAGAGCAACGATACTTCACGAGGCCCTCAAAGCACGGTTCCTCAAAGCCCAACGACACCGTCGCTGCAATGTCGGGATCGTAATACACGTACCGCAACGCTGGGGCCCTCACTCTCTCTTTCTCTCGCGATTACAGAAGTTTCTTCGGTATCCGTAACCGGTGTACCAGGTATATACAGTCGTGAGGAACTCGCCGCTCAAGAATCTCGGGTACCTCGTCATTCCCGTCGTTGTCGCACGAGTGCAGCTCTTAAGAGGACGATAATCTCTATGGTCGAGCGTCTTCGGCTGAGCGAGACGAACGAGTTCCGAGACAGAGGCTCTCTCGGACGTCACTCGTGAAATCGACCGTGACTTCGTTCCTGGGGGTCGTTCACGTGAGCACACTTCTTCCACCACTACCGGCGGCATGTCGATGGGCTATGCGATGTAGGTAAGTTTTTCCCGGTTGTCTATCTTTCGTAGGAGTCTTTTTTCATCTACGACCTTCAAGATGCATAACTCGGCTTGAACGGTGGAGCCAGTGACCGAGAAAAAAATCGAAAAGAACTCAAACGGTGGTTTCGATCCTCCTAAAAGTTCGGGAAAATTTGATAATGGTTCGCGTTGATTAACGGTAAGATTCATGTGTAGGGTGGAAAACCTATTTTTGTCAATTGTCCTTACGTTTTGAGCTTTAAGGCTGATTTTTACCCCCTAAACTTTAGTAAAATCAAATTTGCCACATGCCATTCCCGCATTCTCTTTCTTATTAAAAGACGAAGAGACTAATTTGCGGAAAACTCAATTTACTGCTCATAGGAGTCTCGTACATAGACGTGTAGGCTCAAAGATTCATCACTCGAGCTGCTCCTCACGGGACTGAAGGAACCTAAGTGCGGTAGAATAACCTAGTCCAGAGCTAGGCAAATACCCTAAGTAATTGAAGTACGTATTGAAGTGGCAAGTGTTCAAAGTACTGAGCGCTGGCTAGTTTTTGAGTACTGACGTATTGAGCACTGGCAGAACTGAACAGCTGAAATTCCGAGTACCGGGCGCTGACTCAGTAGTTGATACTTCAATACCTACTTCAAGTACTAATCGTATTTGCGCAGTCACAGCCCAGTTGGATACTTCGATAGAAACGAATCCACTTCACGATTTTCCTGCCATGAAGTCTCTATGTGGCGAGATTTTCCTGAACGAGCGACCGAAGCACCGAAGCTAAGCGAAAGCCAGAAGCAAGCGTACCGGGAACAGAAAACCGGGCTGTGTGAACGCGCTGTAGGTCCATCGGTGCTTCACAGGTATAGTTTACGACCGGCGTTGGTACTACATACCATACTATAGATGAGTGGCTAGATGCTCCGGTGGTACGTGCCCGGGAGTAGTTGTTCCCGTGTTGTACGTACGTACTGTTCGTCCTATCATGAGGTAAAGTAGAGAGGGACAACCGAGCACTTATATTACAGTATGTATCGCGAGCTCAGATTCGCATTAACATATAACCGGGCCTAACGAGAAGCCTCCAGCGCACGCCTGGTGGTACACGGTCTCCGTGGGTGGACGCCAACGGCCCCAGGATGAGACGCACGCTTCACCGTCCCGTCTTCCTCTTCCTCCTCATCCTCTTCTTCGTCCTCCCTGCTATGCGCCCCCTTCTTTCTCTAGGCCGTCTCGGCTCCTCGCTGATCCCTCATCCTCCGACTCATTTCCCCTGTCTCATCTTCCACTCGGGTATGCGAGAAGCCGAGGATAAGATTAAGAGAATGAGATGCTGAGGGATGAGCGCACGGCGAAAGCGAGGCGAGCCAGGCTGTTACGTCCACGAGATTCGCGAATACGTGCGTTATAACCGAATTGTAACTCCCCATCTCAGCGGCGAAGGAAGCGTAATGGAGAAAATGTATTTTCTACTGTGCAAAATATATACCCCGAACCCTCCGGCAGATCCTGCCGTTGCCCGCCGCAATGTCGATGCGGAAGTTTAAAATTCGTTGAGAAACGAAAGGGATGCGCGCGTTTATATCGTGTGGGAAAGTTTGTTTCGCTTCTGTTATTATACACGCCGCGCGGGTGGAGTATATGGGGAGAAAATGTGGTTTAGAGTAGCGAAGTTGATTCGTAATCTCTTCGCTATAAGCGGGCGCGGAGCGAGACGCGGGATGAGCGCGAGTGAGCGAGCTCGGCGGTGAGGATGAAATAAAGTTAGTTGAATTCTCTATGCGGAAGCTCATCGCACCCACGCCGAGCTGGCAATGGCGCGGAGAGACGTCCCTTCGCTCGGAACCGAGCGATCCCGATGCACGTACGCTGGATGGAAGCCACGTTCCATCCAGGGAGTGACGACCGAGCTCGTTCGACCGCAAATTTCCATCGGGCGAACCGAGTTCAAACAGTGCGAATACGCGCGACATGCCACTACTGTTTGTCGAGGTAAAGGGACAGAGGGGAAAAAAAAAATGAAAAGACAAAAAGAACAAATGGGGACGAGTTAACGCTCCAGACTCGAGGATAGGTATAAAAAAATATCTATGTGTGTGTGTATGTGTGTGTGTCTATTTTTTCTGTATTTTGTACGCGCGTGAAGCACATAACAGCATTTACTCTCTCCAAAATTCTATTTACGCTATACGGATAAAAATTCGATGGTATTCGGACTGGTCCTTTTCTACCTCTGATTGTGCACGCTAACGGGAGGTATAGGCGAGTCAACTGTCGGGTGCTCGGACACGTTACCGAGCATATATGGGTAGATGGAGTTCCCACACCAAACCAGGCTTTTCAGTTATTTTCAATAACAAGCGACAACTGGGAGTAGCGGACAGAACCGAACGGGGTTGAGCGAACCAAAGCCGATTCTAACTGGTGAAATGGACAAGGAAGGTCAACGAATCACTGGAATTTAACCATTCTTTTTCATTCCCTTATTTTTTTTTTTCAATTTGAACGTGAAAAACGATAGTTTCATTTTGAAATTTTTTGCACCGTGTTTTGATTGGTTCTCAACGAAAAACGGCACGAAGTTGACACAATCAAATTTTTTTCGTCCAAGAGCTCCGGCGAAAAATGTGAAAAAATATCAAGTCCCAGGTGTTTGGCAGTTAAGCTCGAAAAATTTAATTCACGAGGCGCGGCGATCGTACCAGGCGCGGTAACGTGATTTAATATAAAATAAATAATAGGATTTGGGCAACGACGCGCGAGAACGAAGCTCGCGAGAGGTTTCTTTTTTTTATGTATGTTCAAGTCTCATTTAATTTCGCTATGCGGAGGTTCGGGATTGCACGGTGCCGGTATAATACCGCTGTGGGTATATAAACCGAGCCATGCACGCTCGAGAGGCCGCCTCTTGTTTTTCCTCTCCACACTCTCGAGCTCTCCGCCTCGATTTTCCTCCCGTTCTCTCTACCTCTTCAAGTATTAATTTATTTATTCTGCCACATGTACGGCCCGTCGCTGCCACTTCTGTAGCATTCGGGATTATGTGGGAGTTGGAGGGCCTGCAGAGAGAACACCAAAATACCAGAACAAACCCGAGTGATTGTTTTTGCCTCTTCACAGAGGAAGCTTTTTTATCATTTTTTTTCCCTTTCGTACCTCAGATATTTCAATATTTAATTTGACCATTTAATTCGTAATAGTCGAGAATCCATTCGACCAGTTTATCTCGTTGGTTTGTAAAATAATTTCGTTCTCGTTCACAGAGGAAGCCAGATATCGCGACGAGGAAGGGGGTAGGGGGGGGGGGGGAGGTACGCGGTAGAAACGCGAATTAACTCGGTCAAGTTCCGCGTCGAGGCTCGAGGCGAAAAGTTTCTGGAGGACTCTCTCGGTGTTCCCCTCTTCGCCGTAATACTCGCAACACTAAATTCGTTCGACGTCGTTCCCACGATTATTCGCCACTCGGATTTAACAACGCCGGTGCGACTCTCCGGGGCCTCTCAATATAGAAAGCGGTTGAGAGGAACGAAGCGGCCGAGGGAAGGAGAAAAATAAATGGTCGAGTCAGTTAGAGCTGGTCGGGGCGGTGGGGGAGAGCGTAAGATAGCAATAAAGGGCAATGTAATAATGTGGGTGAAAATACTACGAGGTAAGAACCGAGAGAAAAAAAAATAAATAAAAACACAAAAAAAGTGTACGACCAAGAGCTAGAATGAAACAGGGTCGCAATCGAGTGTAGTTACACCGAAAGGAAATGAAACTCTCGCTCCGGAGCGCTCTCGAGCAGACGGTGGAAATTTAGAGGGGTTTGTTCGTTCCGCGTTTAAATTCTAGCGTAGACGAAAGCCGGAGGCCGACTCACGAATCTTGCCTTCCATCGACGTGGCGAGCGTCGAGAGCGAGTCGATATCGCCGAAGCCTGAAGATGCAGCCACTGCTACTCGATACGGTGTGTGGCGATGCAGTAGATCTCCCAGTTACGGACAGGGCCGACAGCGCCCTTAAACACCGAACTGTGATATACTGTTTAGTCCCTCGAAAATTGATTCCCCCTTCTTCGCTCACGATAGGCAAACAAGGATGTCCGTGGCACTTCAAAGCGACGTAGGTCGACTCCGAACCCGAAGATTGACGAGGAGTTGTAGCGTGCATGTATAACACGAAGGTGAAGCTAGTTGAGTCTCAAACTAGCTAGGAAGATTCACTCCTAATTCGAGTGGGCGACGCTACCGGTAGCGCCATCTCCATCGAGGTTTTCTGGCCAGAGCCCGGCCGGCCCATCCGTAACGGGACGAGCGAATCTGGCGTCGTGCGGGCGACGAATGCGTTTTCCTGGCCAGGTCTTTCCAAGCAGATCTTCGAGTTACGGACGCTGCCGATAGCGTCCTTGAACACCGAACTATGATAGAGTTTAGTCCCTCGAAAATTGATTTCTCCTTCGTCCTTCGCGATAGGCAAACAAGGATGTCCGTGGCACTTCAAAGGGACGTAGGTCGACTCTGGACCCGAAGATTTACGAGGAGTTGTACCGTGCATGCATAGCACGAAGGTAAAACTATGGTTGAGCCCCAAACTAACCAGGAAGAGGAACTCCGAACTCGAGTGGGAAACGCTACGGGTAGCGCCATATCTATCGAGGTTTTCTGGCCAGTGCCCAGCACGGCCCATGCCTAGCGTAACTACGACAGACGTTACGTGGTCCGCGAATGCGTTTTCCTGACCAGCTACTGTCCAGCGCCTGCCCAGTTCTCCCACACGGAATACACTGGCCACAGGCTGGACTGAATCTGGACGTGCTCCGACAAAATTTTCACACGGAAAACGAAACTCGAGGGACAAGAAACAAGCGATATTCCCTCCGGTCGCTGCGCGGCAGCGTATGCGAGAGTGCTCTCCAGTCCGGTCGGGATGCCCTGAGGCTCTGGCTCTCCGCTGGTCTGGTTCTAAGATTACGATCATAACGAAAAAGCTTCTCACTCGCTATTGGCCATCGGTCGTTCTCCTCAGCCGGTGGCTGCGGAACGACAGCGTGGTATGAGAACGTCCGGCGCGACGGCTGGATCGCGTAGCGAGTCGGTCGCTGGAAGGGAGACGTACGGACGAACGACGAGACGAGACGAGATCAAGGAAGGACAAAGAGACGATGGAAGAAAGATGTTACGATGGGCTGAGCGGGTGCGAGAGAAAGAGGTTCGGAGGAAGGACGGAAGGGTCGAGCGAAGAGGACGCGACAACGAGGGAACGAGCGATTGCGAGAGCCAGAGAAGCTGAGGATCAAGAAAAGACGGAGTTGCATGGTGAACATCGAGAGGAGCGCGGGTCGTGAAGGTTCTCCGGCGTCGCCGTCGCGTCGGCGTAGGTATACACCCCCAGTCGTCGGAGCGCTATGCATTATGGAACGACGGGAGTCTGGTCGGTCAACCGATTTCACCGGAAAAATTGCGGACACGCGAGGAAGAGAGGAAAAGACGAACGGGGCTACCGGGAAGAAAGCTCAGCGCGCCAGCTCGGACTACGTAGACGCGGAGCATAGACACTGGGTATAAACCTAGTGCTCTTGCTCCGCGTAACGCTGCACCGGGTGTACGAGCAGCTTTCCATCATATCCGCGAGACAGTCTTTCTCTTGCGCCGATCATATCCAGAGTACCGGGTTGATACACAAACTGGAGCTGGGATGGCTTCGTCGAAGGACCGCGGAGACGGCGGGGACGGATGCGACGCGGAAGGGGGACGCGAGAACTGGCTGAGCCACGTAGAAACCGGAGGACTAGGTTGAAGAAAATGAGGGAAAAAGAGAAAGAAGAAGAAAATTGCTGCACAGTATTATATCCACCGGTTCTCCAAGCTTCATGCGCTGTTTCCATTTTATTATAAGAGAATCCAGATATCTCGGCGATACGTAAGTCTCTTCCAACCGCAACGATCCTCCTCCGTAGCTGCCCGGGACCGAGAAGTATGTGCACCGATCGATCAGTCGGCTTCGTGTGTACTTGGCGATTTGCCTGGTACCAATGTGTCAATCAACTTTATTCGCCCGTGTTTACGACCCGCTTGATAGACGGATACTTTTGAGAGAAGGTGAATTACCTCGGAAATAGCAGCTTCTGGAAGTGGTGGAACTGACTCGCCTAATCTGACCGAATTTTTGTGCCAGACGCAAATAACCAATACCTTTTACTATATGGCAACGGGATGGAAAATGAACCGCATACCACGATTGCAGATGGATACAATTTTTTTTAAAGGGACAATCGGATGCCGACTTTTGATGAAAGTTGCCCTTTTATCGTCCCCGTTCAATTTAAGACAGTTCTTTACCTCGATCGGACATTCACATATTTGACCCATTCTTGGCTACCGTTTGCTTTTTTATTAGATGCCGGGTTCGATACTAGCTTCATGTCAAGATTTTATGGACCTGGAATGTGAAGTAAAATTGCACCTATCGATATTCGGGATGCCTGGAGATGGCGACCAGCCAACGATGAGGAATTCGAGATGGAAGCGTTGACGTGTTTCGCTCGGTGTCGTCGAGGAACAACACGCTCGATTATCCGTCACAGAGAACGAGAGGGCAAGTTGGGGAAAGTGTAATAAGAGCGTGAGGGAGACGGAGATCGTAATGACAGGGCGCGCGCGAGTGAGGCCACTTCGGTTGTTCGAGGATTGATAACTATCGGATCGGAGCGATCGAAATGGGAGACCCGTTACTTAACCATCGAACTACTATCATTATGTAGCCTCGAACCCGGTGGATTAGTGCTCTCGAACGATCATTACGATATTCGACGGAAGACCGGCGGCAACGCGGTAGCTGCCGGTCCGCGGCACTTGCTCTTCGGCATAAGCGTACTACTCTACTTCGAGTATAAAACGAGACGTGTAAGTGTATTATAAATATACATATATACTATCGATGGGATGTAAGAATATGTATTATGGTAACACGAGAGCTATACTCTGAGTCGATGGCGAATTTGCGAGATTCTTCCGTATATTCGTTCCTACAAAGCCGCGAAAACCGCTCAAATTGATCGCAAAGCTAATTTATCAAATATGTCATGAAATGTTGCCAATGAGAAAGGACATAAAAGTCACGTAGGACTGGTTGTCAACGACTCACCTGAAGATGAACCTGACTGTTGTTATCGACCCAGCCGATTACAATGTCCGCACCGGTTCGCTGATCGCCCCTCGTGAATCCAAGACCCACGTATCCTTGGGTCTTCACTTGAACCTCGAACGTGATCTCCGTTTCGCCGGGGGTCCACAAAACCAGGAAGTTGTTGTCCAGCACAGCGCTGTTCTTCCACTCGACACACGCCGCATGGTCCAAGATTAGGACGAGCAACGATACTGACGCCACGAGAGCCTTCATTTTGTATCACTTCCACGCTCGCACGCTTTCCTCCCTTTTGCACTCAGAGCATCTGTAAATTGACGGAGAAAAGAAACAAGACATTATTGGATGAAAGGCACATGTGCTCCGCATACGATTGAACACTTTTTATTTTGAGAAGGATCTCGGGAAAACTACCGAGTCAATATGGTAAATTTCGACCAGACAACGTGGTACATCAACGCCACCTATGGCTATATGCGAAATTTTCATTGGAGCCATAACAATTTTTACCCAACCTATATGGTAATTTTTTCCAGAAGGCGGGTTAGAATTTCGTGGATAAAGCTAATAATTTCGTGGATAAAGCTAACAATTTCGTGGATAAATCTGAGAATTTCGTCGATGAAACTACGAATTTCGCGGATAAAACTGAGCATTTGGCGATCAAATTTTTTAAATATATGTATACATAAAGGAAATTTAATGGACATAACATGCCGATATAACATACAAACCTAAAACAAATGGTTCGCAAATCGCGACGTCACGGATTACTATCTCTTCTAGTAAGAACTTATGATATTCCGGCAAAAATTACGGGATATTCGGGTAATATCTGCGACAGCGAAAATTAGCATATTTTCTAAGAGAATGTGTTAAGTTTAATACGATTGTTTGCCAGGATGACGCTGAAGTTCCCATGTACTTGAAAGTTCTGTCGGTATTTACCAGATTTATGGTAATTTCTAACAGAACATTCTCTCGGTGTACTTTCATCGTGGCGCTGTGATCCGACGCATCGATTTTTCAGTCGAAACTGCAAATTACCTGCAAATCCATACCGATACAAATAGCTAGACCCGATTGAATACGCGGAGCGAATGCACACAAGACAATAAACAATTGCTCGTGTCTCGACGAGACACACGTGACCGAGGTACAAATTTCTTCCTTCGCCATTCTGCCCACGCGGATAGGTAAAAGGATTTTCCCCGACGGGTAACTCCGGAGCAAAAGTGGATTTGTTGTTGAGGATTCCGCTCGATTTTCCAAGAGGGCTTCGCCGATCGTAGAGGTTTGCGAGAGGCGTTGACAAAGTGAATCGTGCGATTGCTCGATCCTGCACTGACAACAACGACCCGGTATCTTCGCACGCTAAAGCCGTGTCCACCGGGCGGCAGAAATCAGCAACGGCACAACCGTCCGCACAGAGAGTCGAGCTCCTATATGGGATCGATCTATTGACGATAGCTCCGGGAGCTAATCTGAACCGGCGAGCAAGCGGTACTTCGACGATAAGCCGTACAGATGTTGGCAACCAGCCAATAATAGGCCACATTACAGTCATTGGACTATCCAACGCATTGGCTAGAAAGCGAGGAAGCTATGCCGAAATGTCTCCTCTCTTCTGGCTCGGTACATCCTGTACGTGTGCCGCCGTGATTCCGGGGCTTTACGGGCTACCGGAGCATTCGCCAATCTGGAAGCAATCGATTCAATTAACAGTAACGGCGGTGTAATGCGTAAGCGAGGTGACGCGCATCGATTGGAGCAGCTGTCGAACCGGCGGACAACACCAACAGACCGATGGTGTTGGAGAAACGTCAACTGGAATTGAGAGGACAAGAGGGAGAGTTTGACCGGGGACCTCACTCTCTCCGGGTCCGAGTGTGAGTGAGCCAACACGGAGGCTTCGATGGAGCCAGTGACCGAACGAGTCGGTTGCGATGGTAGTGGAGAACGAGGCAGTAGAAACGAGGAGTGAAAGGGAACTCGTTGGGGGGGGGGGGGGGGGGGGGTTGAACAGGGGGTTGGGAAGCTTGGAACTTGGCGCACTGCAACACCATGAACGGGTTTGATTTGCGGCGTGTCGTTCAGTCGATTGCTCTCAAATTCCGTCCCGCACCGGTGGCATCAAGCTCTCCCCCGCCTCTCCTCTCCCCCGCCCCCAGAACCCCGTTCTCGAATGCTTGCCGGCGCTGCACCCCCGGAACCCTTTGCAACTCACCTCTCTCGCGGTGATGCCGGTTCGGGCTGTACCCATACAGAAGCCGGTGATTCGCTCACCCTCTTTCAACTACCCTGTCCCACCTCCGCTGTGCCTTCGCTCCACTCGTGGCCAATACATGCACGAGTTTCATTCCCCGGGAACGGTGCGCCAACTCGTAAAGCTCGTGCAGTCACCTGCATACTCGCGAGCGAACTTCATATACATACGTACGCATGAACACCGGCATGGCCGGGTTGTTTGAGCTCAAACGTAACTATGAGTCAAATAAATCCGGGCTACGGACGGTGGCGAGAATCTCTTGTACGCACAGTGGTCTGTCGAAAATGAGACTTTTTTTTTGGCAATCGACCCTGGGATGCGTTTTGCAAACTTTGGGAAACGTTGAATTTGCACTTGAAACACGATCGCGCGACTGCATTGTGCCGGTGAAAACACGCGGGGCCACGATGTGTACTGTCGAGAGCCTATCGTTGATTGATAGCTCTGTCGGTGAAGCGAGGCGAAACGTTTACGACAACGGTACACGTTGGCGATACTGCGAGCGTTGAAATTACACCGATGATTCAATGGCCGATTGATTCGGGTATGTCATGGGAGGGCAAACTTGTTTTCGAGCTTACCCGTCCAGTAATTAATACCCCAAACGCACTGGAACATGCAACGTCAAGAACAAATTTAAGCTTTTTTTTTATCGATCGCCTCGCACGTCGAACGTCGGAAAAGTTCGAAGTGTCTTTCGAGAAAACTCTTCTCGGCTCTTAGTTATAGCTATTCTCTGCGCGAGGATGTTTGCGGGCTGCACTTCGTTTTCCCCTCGAAGATTTAGAAAGGTCGTTAGGAGATGACTCGACAAGGTGGACGACGGCTAGCTCTTCGTCTCCTCGTCTCGTTGTTCGGAGTCGTCGAGACGCGAGGCGGAGACGAGGGAAAGAGTTGAGAAGAGTCGAGAGAAACTCTCGCCGAGGAAGGAGAGGAGCACAGGATGGCCACGTCAATTAGGGGGAGAAGAGCTCACCGAGCTCGCGGAAACGAGAGCTCCGCTCTTCCAGTGTTGGTCGATGGTTCCCGGCCACCGGTGGCCTTCGCTCGCTCGGCTATAACTATACGCCATTCGCTCGCTGATGGTTACTTCCAGGGCGAGTCCTCGCAACCACCGCCGGCGACGAACGAACCTCCGAGTTAACGAACAAATATCACCGGGCCAGACGATTGACGCTAATCGCCGTGGCTATCCGTCATTGTGGAAACAAAAAGTACGGGGAATCTCGCCGCGGAGGCTTATCTAGCCCATAGATTGAATGAGAGTACGTATGAGAGTGGAATCAAGACGATGGGACGGAATGAGAGTTCCGAGGGAGTTGGTGCACTCTCGATTGAGAGCCAGAACAGGTATACATCACTTAGTGACCGGCGGGAGGGCAATTATCGAAACTATCGAGTCAGCCGGGTGAGTGATGTTTATGGATTGATTCCAAGCAGGCGACTGTGACAGGAGGAACAGTAAACTACCGCGGAGTAAGCGATAAAGTGAACAATACCAACGGTAATTGGCCGCTCTACCGTCGAACAGTTTATGAAGGATTCTTGGACGGCATGCGACACAAGAGACATTTTGTGTCAACTGAGCCATAACCAATGGATCACCCAAAAGTTTCTCCAGTTCGCGCATGTCGTCCACCCCTAAAAAGTCAGCTTCTCACCGTTTCTGGAGCTAGTTGCATTCGACATAAATTCCAAACACATTTGAGACGAATCACATTCTTTTACCCACGCAAAAATGAGCTTCTCGACCGTAAGTGACATATTTCCGGTATGACGTCACTTCCGGTCGAAAAAATTAGATTATCAAACCGTAAGTGACATATTTCCTGTATGACGTCACTTCCGGTCGAAAAATTAGATTATCAAACTGGAAGTGACGTTTTCCCGTACGATGTCACTTGCGGTTAAAAACCGAAAGCAACGTTTTCCAGTGTTTTCCCGTCCAAAGGGAAGCTGCACTGTTCGAACGACATGTGGAGTACCATCGTCGAGTCGAGTCGAGTCGCGACGAACCTGCCAGGGGTCACGTCCCTCCGACGAATGAGAACCGCGTCGGAACTGCAGTTTCCTCCACGTAGCGTATTCGTCGTCCTTTCGTAGGGATGCTTTTCCTTTTCAGACCCAACTCCCTCCCGCCGCCTCCAGCCGAAGCTTAGCCCATTCGGAGCGAACGTGAAAGCTGGTGGGTGAGCGGGAGGCAAGTCAGCGAACCGCACCCCCGCGCCCATTCACTACGACTCCGACACGTTATAAGTACGGTATCTACCATACTCCCGGTACCGTGAACAAGCCCTCTCGCTGTAGCCGCCGGTGCACCAGCCTCGCTCCGCCACCCTCCGCTGGCACACTGCAGTCTGCACTCCGCCTCCCTCACTCGAGTGACCCAGTTCGTCGGCTCTAAAATGACCGAGGGCGCACAAACTTTCGTACCGGTCTCGTAGCCGAGGGAGGGAGAGAGAGAGAGAGAGCGAGCAGCGCACCCTCACCTCGTTCGCAATCACGGTATTCATAAGCCGCCGAGTATAAAGTTGACTCTGGGGGCGAGAGAGGGTTGGGTCGACGACTCGGTCGACGGTGAAGCACCGGTGAGCTAGGAGGGCGAGCCGGGGGTAGGAAACGCCGGATAGCGGTGCGGCCGTAGAGTGGAGGAGAGACCCGGAGGGGGGGGGGGGGGGTGACGGGAGTTCGGGGCAAAAAGTCGAAACTCGCGGGGCAACTCGATGTCGGACGGTGAAAAGGCTATGTACGAGGAAGTAATGTAGCCGGAGCTCTCTCGGGCAGTGTTGGGTTCGGAGAGCAAGATAAAAAGAGAACGGGAGAAAAGACTACCCAACCCTTCTGGACGAACGAATCTTGCATCCCTCGGATCGCCCGGACAGTAGTGCGGCGCGGTGGAGTTTTCTGACTCGATGGGGAGAGGGGAGAGACTTCGAGACGAAAAGGGAGGAGGGGAGGGGGGGCAGTGGAGGAGAGGCAGTTCGTGAGAAAGATAAACTCCAAAAGTTAAAAGTAACTTGCTGCAAGCAAGGTATAGGAAGGTTGATACATACTGCAAAGTATAGCGCGGTTATAAAGGGTGGAAAGACGGGGGGGGGGACAAAAAGGGAGGAAGAAAGGAAAGCGAAGAAATCGAGAAGGGTAGATGGATTCACACCGTGGTTGTATAATACATAGAAAAGTCTAGATTGTTCCGTCGAGAAATTGCCACGAGCGAAAGCTTGTATAAAACTGGCGGGAAGTATTTCACGGCGTTTGTACGATCTAAAAAGTCGAGAATAAAAGAGACTCCGGAATCGCCGGACAATAATTCGTTATAGAAAAAATAAAAAAAATCTAAAAATAAATACAGCGAAGAGAGAATAAATAATTGTTTGCGGATTGCCAAGAAAATTTATTATTCTCGGCAATTTATATAGTATCCGCGACGGGTTGTTTATCATTCCAATTTCCATTTCATTTGCAAGTTAATCGAAACGTTGGGCGTATACTATCAGCCGGCACAATACCGTACGCACCTATATACGTATATATCTTACAATGCAAGGAAGCGCCGGGGCCATTGAGGATTTCCTGGCGTTTCCGTCGTGCACCGCTGCGATACCGTGCGCCTCGCATTGCGCATATTATTCGTAAATTTAGCGCCGACACGACCACACACACATATATATATATATTCTCCCATGAATCTCGCAGATCAACGCACGGTCCCCGGGCTAATTATTTTCTCCAAATCGAGATAACAAATTCGCGGTAATGAAATCCCAGCCTCGCGCCACTCGTCGGAAGGGGAAACGGTCTGCAAGAGGTCAGACACTCGAAGCCTCGTTAATTGCTCGCTGCAAATTTTCTTGAAAATTGTTCCATATCTAAACGCGGAGACTTCTTCTTTCCCACGGCGAAGGTTGCCGTATGTGCTCGCGGCAGCGGTCAGCAGATCCGCGACTCCCGGAGGCGCAACCGGAGTAACATGAGCGTACGTCGGGGCATGAGAGAGGCGAGCGTGTAGCTGTTGTCCCGTAACAGCATCCGCGGCAGTCCGCTTAGATTTAATTACATTTCTATGAGCCCCGGGTAAATGGGGGAGTAATGGGCGAGGGGGGTTCGCCAAAGCCGGAGAAAACGGAGCGAGCCGGTCTGAGGAGGCCGTCGCGAAAGCTCGCGGTCCGCGCGGAGAGGCCCTCCTGCGAACTGCGCCGCAAGCGGGAGCAGCGGCGAGCACGGGGGAGAGGAGAAGCGGAACGACGGGAAGAAACGAAAGAGAAACGTACGTAGCTCTCGAGGGGGTACGAGCTGCACAGAGAGAGGCGCGCCCGCTCTCTCGCTCGGGCTCCTCGAACCCCCGGGAATGCATAATAGGTTATTTAGCCACGGTAGCCGCAAGGTAATGCGACTCGGACGCGCCGCGGCCGAAGCACCGGGAGAAAGAAGGAAAGAGAAACTAACGCGAGCGAGCACATGCAACTACGCTGCTGTTGCTGCTGATGCCAGTATTAACTGTGCAGTAGGCGAGCACACCCGCTAGGAAGCATCTACGTGCTTACTCTCGGTGGTAATGGTGCTCCTGCGAAATGCAGTCGGTCTTCCAGCGGGCAGGAACCCGCTGTTGGAAGATACTTTATACACGCGGCCCGGGTTTTCTTCGCGTCGCGCACACACACGAGCGATACCCACTCGGATAGGCGCACGTGTGTGCATATGTACGAAAAAAAAAAAAATCCTTGGGGCACACGGGAGCCGCAAACACAGCCAGGTCACGACGACACCGGGAAATTTTCACGCGGGAATGGAAAAATAAATTCGCCTCGTTGTGGAGGATCTCTTTTTTTTTTCTTTTTTTTTACTCCGCGGAAGAGTCGAGAGAAAGGATGCGAAAGAAAATTGCGGTTTCGCTCCCGACGGTACGCGTCGGATGCTCCATCCTTTGCGATCCGATGGAAGTGCGATTATACGAGACTATGATATTTATGGGAATGAAACAATGTGATTATTTCAACGAGCATTTTTTTTTTTCTTTTTTTTTTGTAATGAATTAACGCTCGACTTAATACCATTGGAATATTGTTTTCTTGTTTGCAATTCATTTTGTTTCGTAGTTTACCGGTGAAAAACAAACAATGTGGATAACGATGTGTGCTCTTTAAAAAAAAAAAAAAACAAACGTATAAACGCACGAAAATGTATCGTTCCGGATTTTCTTTTTCGTGCACATGTTTACTTATTCGTTATTTTACGAAGGAATTAATGTGCACTCGCTTGTTTTTCCGCTCGGTATAAATATTTTTTTAATCCCGAGAGAAATTCCTGTATCCAAGTTACAATCAAATTGTTGTTATAATAAAATGTATAATTATTTGATAAAAAAAAAGAGAGGAAAAAAAGTACAAAGCCTCGTTATAAAATTTTAATATATGTTCTAATTACACGAATTCCTCGTTAAATGACCCGCATCGCCCGCATCATGTTCACCGATACGTCCCGGCACAATTTCTTACCTTCCCATTCCCGCTTCTCGTTTTCCTCCCCGGTCGTTTCGCGAGGAGGTTCGCGCATATATAATTAAGCAGGTACACGCCGGTAGCAAGAGCATCGGCAGCCAGTAGCAGGACACGCCTCTTCTCGGTGACCCAGTATAACGCACTCCCAAACGCACTTACGCGTATTTCCTCTGGCAAAATGGCGGGCCCGAGGGAAGCCCGGGATTGGCCCGGTGAAGTAATTCGCAACGGTGCGTGACCCGTCGTTCCTTGTACCATTTTTTTTTTTCATCCACATACGCGCCCGCGCGAGAGTTCGTACGAGCACACACACATGCAGAGTCGAATGAGTCCCAGGACGCATTTTTGTTGCGTTCGCAAGTTGGGGTATCGCGACTGCTCTCGCGCGGCACCTGCGGGAACGGAAGCCCCACGGCGACGCACAGCGCCGGGGGAGTCACACGCATGCAAGCACGCAGCTCTCCTTTCCGTGCCAACCACTCTCTCTCTCTCTCTGCCCCAGCGGGAAGAATACAAGAAGGCCATCTGCATCGTTCCGAGCGTTTCGCGGAGACAATCGCCCGGGCCCATCGGGCGCACACACGCGCGTCTTCTCGCGGTTGTTTTTTTTTTCTTTACTCGCAGCGTTTTCTTTCTTCCACTTCTTCCTCGCTTAATCTCTCTGGGTTCGTCGCACTATCGGTCGTGTCGAAAACGGAAATCATTACGAGACTCTATGAGAACTAACCGGGTAATACGTCCGAGGGAGCTCGGCGAGATCCGCAGACAACGGACGCACGGTTCTTCCTTCGTGCACCGCGCCCGATAAGATATTTCGCGGTTCTGCGAATATGACAATTATAAATGTCCGGTCTCATACTAATGTCGATCCATTATGCGCCTCCGTGCTGTGTGCAAATCCATGCATGCGCATGGCACGCGGTCGTCGAGAGATGTGGGCAACGATTAATAAAGCCCGATATATACATAATGTGCATACATATATGCGTGTGTATAAATCTACCGACGTCGTAACGCGTGAACTGGACTGACCCCGGATGATAATTCATTAGGAATATCTTCCCTGACGTTTCCATTATCCAGATGCCTTACGCGAGGGTGCAGAGTATCGATCGGAGAACTTGACGCAAAACGTTATGTGGCGAATCCGCAGTGGTCTCCTAATGTTGGAAGACGTGGTTATTTTTTTTTAACAACGGCGGAAATTTGAACACATCCGATGGTTGGATTAATTGTACCGATAATTTTTTCAAATACTTAAATTATCGCTATCGATAAATCATTAGGGGATTAACGAATTGACTATAGTCTCCTAATATTGGAAGATATGGCTTTTTTTTAACACCGGCGGAAATTTGAATACATCCGATGGTTGAATCAATTGTAGAGATCAGTTAAAAAAAATACTTGCGATTGGCGATTTCAACCGACCAGCCATATCACCTTAAATCACCCTCATTGTGCGACTGACGGTTTCGATCACCCTCATGCGCGACCGACGGTTTCGAAGACGAAGAAGATAAATCATTGGGGAATTCACTGATCGACTATAGTCTCCTAATGTTGGGAGGTATGGTTTTCTTTCATACCGGGGAAAATGTGAATACATCCGATGGTTAAATCAATTTTAGCGATAATTTAAACGACTTGCGATTGGCGATGTCAACCGACCAGCCATAATCACCTTGAATCACCCTGTTTGATCTTCGAGGATGAAGAAGACAAATCATTGGGGAATCGGCTGATCGATGACTTTGCCGGTGCGCATAGGTGTTCCATATTACTTCGCCGTCGCGCCAATGTCTCTCGTTCCATCGGGTCACCTGCTCGTTGCATTATCTAAGCCTCTCGAGCTTGAGCTCTTTAGAAATCGATAAACATAGGTTCGATCCTTGCTCCGACCATCGAACTACCGGTTTTTCTTGAGTGCCCACCATTAGGTACCTTGGGAAAGCCCGGGGGAGCCGTGGCGAAGACGAATGGAGGCGAGAGGCACGGAGAGATATCGCATAAGCAAACTTCGTACGCCGCAAACAAATCACGCGTAATGAGCAATGAGGAATAAACCACAGACCGGATGCGCAAGTGCCGGGCGCTACTGCTAACTGACGTTGCGGTAACGGAGAAAACTTTCGCGGCGTGTACCCGAGATTGCGGGTTTGCGCAGATGCGCATTAACTACGAATCGTACTACCTTGCATAGGCATTTTATAGACGCAAGTGGAACGAAACGATGGAACCACGAGGCCACTCAACTTTAATAGCAGCATCATAAAAATTTATTAGCCGCTGTCCAAACATAGTCCGTACGCCTGACTCCGCCTCGCGCGCGTGGCTCTAGGCCCGTTTTTGTCACGGCGTGATAACATCAAGTGTCGACGGTAGAGGGTTGTGATGAGAAAACTTCAGCAATTTTTGCACGTTCGCCAAACAGAACATAAATGTATGCAAATTAAACGTGTCTTCCCGCCGGATCGAAGCCGAAAAGATTGCAGCGTGTGTTACTTTTTTTTTATTATTTTTACTCCAAACTTCGCAAGCCTCGTGTGTAATTAGCGCGTATGGAGATCAGCGAATTTCGCAATAGCGTCGTTCCCCGCCAAAGTATGCGGAGCGCTACCTGCCGACCGGATTTCATAATTACAACGTGTGTTCTCGACGCGATCGCACGACTACGTGCATCCGGCGGATCGATGAACCGAAACCGAGCAGCTAGCTTCGACAATTTGCGATTCGAGCCGGCATTGCTGGATC
The DNA here is from genome assembly GCA_917499995.1 of Ichneumon xanthorius. Lineage (NCBI taxonomy): Eukaryota > Metazoa > Arthropoda > Insecta > Hymenoptera > Ichneumonidae > Ichneumon > Ichneumon xanthorius. Next base: position 7,007,169 of record OU824205.1, on the reverse strand, counting down.
AGAAATTAATTGCGGAGGGTTAGATGGATTGTGCCGGACGGGACGAAACATCGATTCGAGGGAAGGAAAGGGGACGTTTGGATTCATGGAAGTTTGGATTCGACGAATCGGCGGTGCATGGAGAGCATCGAGCTGTGATGCGCGAGCGTCGGTCGAAAAGTTTTGTAATTATCAATTAACGGCTTTGAGAACGATCGTTGGGCCAGTATCGCGGCTTCCATCGCCGTTTGCGGCTTCGCCGGGTGCTCGCACGAACTGAATCAACTTCAAAGTGATACGGAGACGAAGTGATGCCGGTCGTGGCGGGGAAACGATATACCTCCTACAGTAATATCGGATGTTCGATATTGGCGCACATGCGTGTGTGTGCGGGTGATGCTAGTTGGCTTGTGAAACTACCGGCCACAGAGGTGACCTGGCCGACGGCGACATCAGCTTAATTGGAACGCGGCGATCGGTGCGCCACCGGACACTCCAAATAACAGTGTTACCGGTGAGCTCCGCGTCTCCATCGCCGGGAGGTACCAGCGGATATTCCAGTTTCGTTGGATATTATAGTCGTTTACAAACAGTGTTCGAATCGTATCGAATCCTTTCGATACGATTTATCTGGTGGTTCTTATTTATTTATATCGAGTAAAAAAATTGTTTGATGTTATCTCGCCAAATTTACTAGGGATCATCGCGCGGTCGTACTGGGTCTGTGTACAACTTTTTGGCCCGACAGCTACAAAATTGTAAGAGCCAGAGCGCGCAGAGACATTCTTGAAGAAATAAAAAAACGCGTACAAAAAAATAGCTGAAAATTTTTTCGTGACATTTTGAGGGAACATTGACTATTAAATACACCTGCTGTGTGCGAAACTTCAGCTTGATCAGTCGAGGTATTCTCGAATTGTAGCGGTTTGAATTTTCGCTTCTGAGTCACACACACACATACATCCGGATATTTTTTCTAAATTTGATTTTTCGATGATTTCTAACATTCTGAGCACGTTTTCATAAAAATCTGGAGACATTTTTTTTCTCACCAAAACGAAGCTTTCTCTATGAGGAAGCAATTTTTTTTACGAATCGCGAACATGGTACATCGATTGATCGGTGGCGATTTGGCTTGCCAGTCAGTATGTGGAAAAGGAAGCGTCTGTGAACAGGAAGACGGAGAGCCGAAGTCTTCGCCGGATTCCGCAGCGCGGAGCGCAGTGGAAACGGCGGTGATGGAGCCAGAGAAGTGGATCGAGCGACGCTCACGCAGGCATCGCACGTTCGGCAAACGCACCGACCTTCCAACCGTAGGGGACTCTAATTGTCCGAGCTCATGTGGATTCTCGAGATGCTTTCGGTACGTGAGCCAGAGTCTTCGCATCTCATATACACACCCTTCAAACTTTTAACCCTTAGGTCGATCAATTATCGTATCGGTACGTTTATTTTTTAATTCCCGGCAATGACACTGCAGTTATCGCAATTGAGTTAAATTTTATCGACACCCCCAGATGTTCTCCGCTCGAGCGTCAACGCCGCAAGAAAAATAAAGGAGCATCAAGTCGATAGAAGCCGAATTTTGTCAAATATTGTGTGCAGATATAGCGTTCTCGTGGGCTGTGTATTTCATATCTATATATTGAAAACGTCGCTTTCAGCGCTTCATCGGTCCAATGAGAGTGGCGATAAAAATGTGTCAATCACGATTAATATACCGTCGCACAGTAAGCGTGGCCCGAGGTTGACGCGCGTCCGATAATCGATTGGAGCAAACTTTTCAAGTGAGTTTCAAGCCGGCTATAAAACTGGCGGTATATACGAAATCGTGTTATATGGAAGTGAGCTCGGTAGCCCTGTCATACACAGCGGTAAACGCTGTTGCAGCTTTGTATGGAGCAACACCGGTCACCGCACTCGGTAAACGATCGATCGATCTCGCTCCACGCTTCTCCCTCATTCAGTGGCAGCATCACCGAATCGCTCGCAGCCGAAGCCGTATTATACTGAGCGGCACACGTATATATCATACATATATGTATCGTACGTTGAACCCTTGTTCATTCGATGCCTCTAAGCTCGTTAACAGTGGCGCTCTCCTCCCGACTTCGTATCAATGTCGAGATCGGTTCGATGAAATCGCTTCGAACGATCGCTTCTTGCATTCGCTGCAGGGGACAAAATATTTTATTTTTAAAAAATTGAGATTGATCAAAATATCCATTGAGAGTATTCCGTAGTCCGGTTGGTCCTCCGCGCGTATCCGTAGGGGAGGATCGGTTGCAACAGCGACGCAATAAATTTGCCGGTACCAGCCGAGGACCAGCCGAGCACTTCCGGTTTTTCCGTTGAGCCATCAGTGACGCATTCACCGCCCCAACGCCAATCGTCGGAGTTCACTGTGGATGGAGAGACATTTCTTTTTTTTCTGCCGCTCATCCGTGTCCGTCTGCATGCGTGTGTGCGTGTGTGCGTTTCATGCAGCAGTGCGTTCACTCTCAATCTATCAGAGACGAGTCGCGGAGAGTCGCCTCGTCTCTCGTTCGGGGGCTTTCGTAGCCGTGAATTTCGCGTCCCCGTCGGACCTGGCTTGCTTGCCCGGTGATCCTGTCGGCGGTAACGAGAAAGCAAAATAAATGACGGCGATGCACACAGGCCAACGGAATATATCGCGCCTCCGCGAGCTTTATCCGGTCCAGTTCCAATGGCCAACCCACCCCGCTCGCTACTCTTCATTCCACCCTTTTCACCCGTAACGTTGCGTTTCGTTCCATCTCGTTCCGCCCGGTCCGCTCCAATCGGGCACTCTCCCGATGCTCTCGCGCTAACAAGACTACGTCGATGCTCGGGTAATGGTTCGCACGCGGTTTCAATGGTACCCGGGCTTTCGCATCCGGCGTTACCAGTGGTTACGCTTTTTGGTCGCTGATCCCGCACGAAAAAGAACCACTGCGTGGCTCGGGTGATCGAAAAAATAAAAATAAAATAATAAAAGCAAATAATTTATTTCCCTTTTTTTCGTCCTGTTTTCGACGGCGAAACGCAACAAGAAATTTCACACCACCGCGCAGAGAGAAGCAAAAAAATGTGACTAGATTTTTCCCTCCGAGCTTATAAATCGATCTTTTTCCCGTCTGATTCCTCCATTATGTCCACTTTGCAGTTCGTCATTCCACCTTCCACTATCGAAGCTGTATTCCCATGGAGAATCGACGCTGACGTGCGAAAAATTAGGTGAGTAAGTTGACGGGTGAATAATGAAAAAAATTTGTCGGTAAAAACGTCGGGATTAATCTAATGTATTCCAGGGTAAAGTAATCGCCCGTGGTCGACGAAAATTGTGACTGAATTACGTCGATAATCAAATTAGTCGCCTCACCTGTTCGAATATTCTATCTTTTTTTGTCATTTGACATTTTTTTTTTCAGTCCCTTGGCATACTGTCGAGATCGGAGAGAAAACTTTGTTAAGGAAGTCGTGCAAGAGTGCTTTTTTGCGATTCTTTTTTTGTGCCGCCTCGCCTTTTCCTAGACGGTCGCGATGCGATTGGGCCCGATTCTGTCGTCTCGAGGCCATCGCGGCAGACTCTCTTACAGTGTCCGGACAAGAGAGCCTCTGCGAACCTTTCAACGCTGATTTCGCGACGTGTACGGGAGCTCACACACAAACACAGGTCTCTGTAACATCACTTCCGGTTTCAAAATCTCGATTTTTAACCGGAAATGACGTCATACCGAAAATACATTACTAACGGTTTACAAATCTGAGTTTTTGACCGGATGTGACGTATTTCCGGTATGACGTCACTTCCGGTCGAAAAATTAGATTGTCAAACCGGAAGTGTGGTATTTCCGGTGTGATGAAATTTTTTGAATTTTGCTCTGCTACGCCACTGCCCCATGTTTTATTAGTAAGTCTATATATGCATTTTCTACAAAACAACCACAACGATAAATTGTAATATAGAAAGGAACTGAAGGACGAGTAAATAACCGAATCCAGAATATATCGAATATTTATGGATTTTGTTTAATCTCGGTCAAGCATTAATCAATTAAATCAAGCGACTGACTAAGTGCTTGAGCGGCTTGGACAGCTCGACCGTACGAGTTGATTCCATCGATGGGCTCGGTCGGCCTGATCAAGACGGTCGTTTCGAACGACTCGGACGTATTGAATGGCTGCGGTGGCTCGAGGAGTTTGAACAGCTTGACGGCGCTGAGTCGCTCGATATTAAGCTCAAGTCAGTGCTGAGTCGCCAGGGTATGGCTCGGACATGCTCGAAAACGCTTCGTGCACATCCCTCTGCATTACCCAATGCTCATTACACCCGCAAAAATAATTTATTTCAAGGGCACCCGCAAATAAATATATATTTAGTTATAATAAATACTTGTTTGGTTAAAATAAATATTTATTTGATTGAAATAAATACTTATTTTATTGAAATAAATATTTATTTAAATGAATAAAAATATTTATTTGCGGCTGCCCTTCAAATAAATGATTTTTCGGTCCGGCTACCTACGCCGACGGAGAAGGACCGATATGGAGTTTTGGCAGCCAGTGTGGAGCCAGCGATGTGCAATTTTTCCAGTTACGGCGGAATCCCACCTGGAAACTCGTAGCCTCTCTTATGGTCGGTGAGCTTTCTCGCTTCTCCTGGCCCTCGGTAACGACGTCCTGCTCGGCAACTGATGGAACTCCCGCTGGTGCAGCATCAAGTGCCGCTACTGCTGCTTCTTCTATTGCTACCGCTGCGGTATGAACAGCGATTCTTCGCCTTGAAGTGGAACGAGCGAGTGGTTCGTTACCACAGACACGCGAAAACGAGTTTCCGCGCAGTCTTCGTTATGTCCGAAGCACGAGAAACGAAGCGTCGGAGGGCCAAGACGAGCGAAAAGTCAACGATGCACTTTTTGCAAGGAAGGAGGGTCAGTAGGGAAAAGTATAAAAAATGAAGAAAAAAAATACCATCGAGCGTTCGAGCAATCAGAAATTTATGGCACAACTTCGGGTAGAAATTCCGCGATACGTCCGTAAGCTCGAAACACCGGTAATTGAGACAAGCTGTAAACCGAACCGTAACGTAATTGCAGAAATTTACGTCCTTTCAACACCTCGAAGCACGGTAGCGAGCAACGCCGCTGCCCCGTTAACTACGAAACTAGGTCTCGCTGGATCGCAACTTTTAGACGCTTCGAAAACTGACAGAATGTGGCATAAAAAGTATGTGAAAAATTTACGGAGAAAATATTAAAGTGTAGGGTTGTCTCTTTAAGAAAGACTTCCGGAGGGTAGACGAAGGTTTAACGACTGTATAAGGGTTAAACGCGATATTTTTTAAACAACTTCGTCAAACAATCATAAATTTATAGAATATCTTCGCAAAGTTACAATACCGATATTGAAGATTACTTTTCTTCAGATTACTTCCAATCTTCCTTTTCAAGTAAATTATGTTTCGTTTTGCGAATAAACTAGAACACCATGATTCAAAGGATTTATGAAAAAAATGTATATATTTCACACAATGTTGCATGATGCAATTCGCATGCAAAAAAAAAAAACGATCAAACACTCGATCTTTCAAACGACTCCGTGAAACCGTCCAAATTTACAGAATTTATCCTCACAAGGTTACAATATGGATATTGAAGATTTATCTTCTTCAGATTATTTCCAATCATCTTTCTCAGATAAATTATGTTTCGTTTTCCGAATGCACTTCGATACCATGATTCAAAGGATTAATAAGTTTAAAAAATAAGAAATTCATGTTGCACGATGCAATTCGTATGCAAAAAAAAATTAAATACCGGTCAATGCTGACGAACGAAGCAGTCGATGTCAATCCAGAATTTTGTTTTTATCTCATCCAGGCGGGCTTTCATTATCCGCGGGTTCGATTTCACGATGAATCGTGAGATCTGCTTCGGTCGAAACGATTTCGAGCTCGGACGTACGGTACACTCGCGGTTTATGCATTATGGTGTAAGCGCATCGAGGAATTCTCGAAACTGTTGAGCGGCTCCCGGAAACAAGCGGCCGCCCCGGGGGCGCAGCGACGCGAGATTTACATCGGTAATTCGTGCCGGCGAGGAACGCGCACGATCGAGTAAAACCGGTGTCGATACAATACCAGTGTGCGGTGCACAGCATGCATGTGTGGATGAACGCGTGAGAGTCAGAGGGCTCAGAGGCTTCGCGAGTCCCGTCGGAACGGTGGTTTGGAGTTTGACGCTGCATATCCGATGCCCCGGGCGCGTCCCGTCGCGTCACAGCCGCGGCGTTAAAAAAATGTATACCGCAGCCCCCTCATCAGCGTCGATTATGCGATACTGCAACGTGTCTCGAGCCGGGGTGGAGCTATTAAAAGGGAGCAAAGAGTATTTCGTACGTGAGCCGAAAACCGAATTTGCACACGACAAGAAACATTAAGGTGTAATCGGTGCCTCCGAGCTAAAAAATGTAACTAACAATTCCGTTCGCACGATCGAAAGATAACGTCGCCCAGTGACGTTAATTTTGTCCTCCGGACTCGTAAAATAAAATAAAAATTAATTTAAAAAATCACCTCGATATTCGATCTCGACGCGCCTGAGATTCCGAGGCTCACTCCGATTCCTCGGCAACTCCGCTCGGCGAGCGGAAGCTCCATTAAAAATTGCAGACGCACGATAACACGCGACGACGGTTTCCGAGGGATGTTTAACAACCCTCGACGCAACGCCCTCGGTGTTTATAACTTCGCGGCGGTTCCACCGGCACGTATATTGCTACTGTATCAAACTCACGGGCAAATAGAGCATATTTCCTGTATACTCTCTCAGGCTTTCTCGCTCGCCCGTGTTGTGTGTAATACATGTATGTATATATGTATAGTACACTATATGTATCTACGCGTGCGTGCGGTAATTACCGGCACTGCGGCGTGCCCGAAATTGGGACAAAGCGTTGAGCACAGCCAGCGAGACTGGCGTATATAGTATTATAGCGCGATGGAGGCAGGTCGGCCTAATTTGTTCTGCCACGCCCCGATTCACTCTCGATTCCGGTAACAAGCCACGCGTCACGTCGGGCTCAGTTTCGCACAGCGTACTTTGCGGCAACGCACTATGCGCGACAGGGCTTTTGAAATTTTCGGCAAATCCGGATGTTAGCAGCGCAGGTGCCAATAATTCGCAAATTCGTTACATTCTTTCGGTTTTGACATCAATTATTTCGATATTTTTGAAAATTATTCTTTTAACATTTTTTTATACAAACGGAGCAGCGAAACGTCTGTTTCTGTCAAGGAATTACCTCTCGTTGGTTTATTTAATTATTTTTAAAAAATATCAATTGGCTTAGAAAATCCATCTGTAGCAACGAAAATCATTAAATTCGTGTCGAACAATGTGAAAACAATTATGTTTATTGGAATCAATTACGATCGACTCGTACTTGCGTCGTAATCGAATTGATTACGACAATATTTTTTCAAAGAACACGATTAACGGCTGACAGGTAGAGCAACGATCGGTTATTGTAATTCGTGACATTGATGATTTAATTCTTTTTCCGTAAAATGTTGAAATAAATGCCTCGATCCAGTTAATAAAAATAAGAAGCTTGCAGTAAATTTTGTACCATAATTTTTAATTTTATAAACTGTGGGACAAATTGAGAAAAATATCTTCATTTCTTCTCAAACATATAATTAACCTGATTACTTGAGAATATCACGAGTGTCGTGGAAATATATACATAATGTATGTATGTATATATATATATATATATACATTCCTGGAAGGATTATTCCGAGAAATAACAGCAGCTTTATAATGCCGTGAGGTCTTCGAGACTATGACCGCGTCGGGACACCAGCTAATCCCGTAAAAGTGCACAAAATAAGAAGAGGAGGAATGAAATAAGAGGCTGGAGAGACAACCGGAGAGCGCGGCAAAGTCGCGGGTACCAGGAAAGTCACTCAGAGCGAGGCATTCGGTAAACGACAGTGCCGGAAATAGTGGAACATACTTGTCAAGTTTCTCTCGCTTCCACCACCTCGTCTCAGTTTCTCTCCCGCTCTTCCTCGCTGCCGTGCACTCCTCTTCCCTATTTTGTCGGTCTGTGTCTCGCCTTTTTCACGATATTCCACGACCCGAGTTCGGGACACATTTTCCGAGGTACCGAAGCGCGCACGTATCGCAGCCTCCGGAGGAGGGCCGCGCGGCACGGAGCAGCCGCTCGGAGATGAAGATAATTCCGCGGGAAAGACGGGAATCTTCTCCTTTCCCCGAGAGATTTCGCGTCGGTGGTGATGAGACGCGAGAGAGACGCGCGAAAAACTCGAGTTCGATAATCGATATCGCCGGATAAGTGTCCGGGGCGACTCGAGACAGAAAGGCGCGCGGGAAATATCTTCATTCTCGTTGCGAGATTCTCATCTCTTCGACGTAAAAATTTCGGACGAGACAATATTAATTTCTCGAAATGTCAGGCCGTTTTTTCTTCCGCGAATAAACGAATAACCGCGGTTGAGGCAAGTTTCATCCTTGTGGACAAATTTCTAACTCCGCTCAATTTTGGTATTTTTTTTTGTCTTATCTGCGGCGATTCCAAGCAATTTTCTGAAGATTGGAAGTTTGAAGGAATTCAGGTATAAGCGTGGCAAACTCGTTGGCCGAGGACGCTCCGGGACGAACGAGCTCGTTGAACACTTGAAACCTGAAATTGAAGAGGCGGCGACACACGCTCCGAGTATAATAAGCTAATCGATTAACATAGAAATTGCCTTATCGAGTGGCCGATATACGGCGGGACGACAATTTTATTCCGTGCGGTTATGTTGTTTACTATATACGATATTTATAATACGGCCCGGGAATACATGTAGCGAGAAGGTCTGTTGGATATGAGGCGAAAATGAAATTCCAACAGGGCGGACAAATTGGTCGTTTTGGCACGGTTGTAACGTAAGTTACGAAACGAACGAACACACCGTAAACTACTGGAAGGAACAGGGCTGTCGAGACACCCGAATCGTCGTGGTTCATTTTTTTTTTAATTCGAGTGATTCGTTTGTTGATGATTCGCCCGGCCACCTGCCCCGTGCCTAGCTGGTAACAAAAACTGTACTCAATGCCGATTCGAGACCGCAGACCGCCGAGAAAAAAAGAAAATTGTCTTTCCCTGCGTCTGCCGATTCTCCAGGGAAAGACACTTTGCTTTTTCGTCGGCGGATTGCGGTCTCAAAACGGCATTCGGTACAGTTTTTGTTACCGGCGGCGGTATTTCACATCACCTTAAGGGAACATGTCAATAAGATACAGTCAGTTTCTGCTCACCGAAAGAGACTACCGATCATTGGTGTGTGAGATGTTTACCAGTAAACAGATCCAAGATGCTTACCTGCAACAAAATAAAAAAGAACTTTATTAAAAACGAGGTCGTTGAACTGATTGAAAAAGAAGAATGTCCGTGCGCCGAGAAAGAATTTTTTTCGATTAACCAAAAGGCGGGCTGACATACGTTTAAAGCTGTTTTTTGTTTTTGGTAGAAATAAAACATTGTTTTGTCAAATGATTATTTGCTTCAAACGATCCAAACAAACATTGTTGTTGTATCAAGCAAATGACACCTTCGAACGTATTTCACCGTACTTCGGTTGATCCAACCGTTCACTTTTCTTAGTGCAACAGAATAACAGCCATGTAAGACTGTAGGTAAGATTAAAACTGAGAATTTCGTAGATTAAAACTGAGAAGTTCGTGGATTAAAACTGAGAACTTCGTCGATCAAATTTGTTTATGTAGCAAGCATAATAAAAAAATTGATCGTTGTAATATACCGCACCATACCCATTACTATATTTCCTAGTAAGAACTTATATTCTAGCAAAAAAAAATGGAATATTCGAGTAATATCTGCATTAGAAAAAATTTCCATTTTTTCTGGCAGAATGTGTTAAGTTTAATACTAATGTTTACTAGGATGTCACTGTAGATCCTCAAAGTTTTGTCGGTTTTTACCAGATTTATGGTAATTTTGATCAGATCCTTCTCTCAGTGTACACTAAAATGTTCCGACAATAGTCGCAATCACCGTTATTGGGTGGCCTCAATGTTGCAAAGGCCCTCAAGAGGTTTTTGTTTCCTTAAATTCCCTTCGACGTTGATCACGCGATATAAAATTGATTCAACGATTCCCGTGTCGTTACAGCCACGCGTGCGCGCGTGACTTACTCGAACACCGTCGCAAACGGCCGTACTGTATAAAAGTCTCGTCGTATAACGAGCGGCGAATCCACTCGGAAATCCCGGTGCGAGCTGTGTGTCTCGTAAAAATCTCGCGACATACACAACCCGCCACGTCCTCGTCCTTTAGACTCTTTGCTTTCGTAAGAATTTACGACCTTACGATGCTAATCGGGAAGCGAGAACTCGGCTCGAGCAATCCGACGGATTGTCCAGCGAAACGGAGGAAAGGGAGAAAGATTTTTCAGAGACCGAACATAGCGCCGGAGTGTGCGAGAGGCGCGAGACCGCCTCCAGCCTCGGGGCGGATTCACAGATTTTGTAGTCTTTTTTTCTCTTTTTTTTTAAATGTGAAAATAAAAGAGTAAATTATAGAACGTGAGAAAACCGTGACTTATTGGAAATTATCTCGCGGCCGATGACGATCGTCGACACCCACGCGAATGAAATTCTATACAAGATCCACCAACGATACCGGTAGATTGAAGTAATGAAAACGATAATAAAACTTTATCTTTTAATGCGTTTTTTTTTAAATTCCATAGCGTTCGATACAACCCTGGCGCGTGAGGTTTCTCCCGATCTGTTCGTGAAACCGTGCTTCCTGCGCAACGGCGAATAATCGGTGCGACGAATCGGAGAATCCGTGTTCACGCGTGTTAAACCTCGGTTGTATATCCCGGTGCTGCGTTGTACCGTGGAGGAGTGTGGGATAGCTAGAGAAGAGCCGCCGGTTGCTGAATAAGGGCGAGTTTCGATAGGAGCGAGCGTAGGTGCGACGATGGAATGCGACGAGGGTGAGGACTCTGGCCCCGGAGGATGCGGAGAGGTGGACAGGACAGTGTGGTCGACCTTTAAAAAAAAAGGTACACTCTGAGACGCGTGAGACGGAGACGGAGGAGGTGAGAAGGAGCGAGTGCGCGGTCTGTGATCGCCGGGCGTGATCGAGGATCGAATGCCCGAAGAACTGGTTCGACCGGAGAGTTTCCAGACGACACTGTCGGGGACCCCAGCGGTCCTCGGACCCCTTTCACATGCCCTCGTGGAAGCTATGACAGCGACGAGAACGAAATAACCGAGAAATTTTCGTCGAGGCTTCTCACCGATTAAATCTGCGAATTAAAATTCCAAGTTCGGTGAAGTTTCATACCTGACCGTCATAATTGAGGCACGCTAGAACCTCGATTATCCGAAACCGACGGGAACGGGTCTAGTTCGGATAATCAAAAGTGCGGATAATGGAAAGACCCTTCTTTTTTTACGGCGTTGTAACACATACATAAATAAGCATATATACATGAAGTAAGAGCATATATTTATCTTCAAAAGATATTTTTAACGTATTTCCAAAATCATTCCAAGACTGAGAAAAAAATGACATAGTAAAAGCGACAATACCGACTTTGTACGGTGCTGTTCACGAATGCCTGGACGATCTGAATAGGGCCGCTATAGGAAAACTGACCAGGCATTCATGAACAGCAGTGTACCATAAAAAATAGTTCCCATGGGGAACGTCTATATTTCATAGTTACGACTATGACAAAAAATCATCGTTGCGATCACAATTATCATTTGACCAATTGAATATGCACTGTCAGAAACTATCTGTGTAGACGTTCCCCCTGGGAACTATTCATATAGTGAGAAATACTATCCTTTTTCTCAGTGAAGGCTTCTGTGAAACAAAGTCGTGCATTTTTAATTACCTAACGCTAGTTACGCGTTTTTGAGCAGCAAAATCACGAAGCCGATTCATTTTAAACTACGAATGTAAGGCGATTCATACGGTATTGGATTAATCCATCCAATTTGGTATTGGAGCTAGTCTCTGATGCGCGCTGTCCGACTCTGCGGGGGGGGGGGGGGGGGGTGAAACTGCTCGGGAAAGCCAGTGTGCGAGCGGAGTGACGCTGAAAGAGCAGAAGCACGCTTCGATAAGCTTGAACATCGGCGCGGTTCTTGCTGAGCCGAGTAACAATGTATAATGTTTGGCGCTAACGTTGGGACAAATGGAATGGTTCGGATAATTGAGGTTCTACTGTACGTCAGTACCAATTTGGTTTTTCTATCTAGAAACGTTCGTTATCGAACAAATTCGAACATACCATTTTCCTCGACATTTGGAGGGAAAACAACAAAAAAAAAACCCCGACGAAAGATGCTGTGTTTGCGGTCACGAAGAGACAACGTTGCGACAGGCGGAGAAATAATAAAAGCGATTCGAGGAATGCGCCGTGGAGTCAAACACACGTGCGACACCGTACACGGCGTCGGGTGGATTTATACCTAGATGGCAAACTCTCCACCTACGTTGCCCAAAGCCTACACGTATGCGGGGTCACGCAACGGAACCTCTCGGCGAGCCCGTCGAGGATCACCGCGCGTTTTCTCGCAGTGCAAACAGCGTCCGGGCGGTCCGGAGCTTGGTCTCACTCTCGCCCGGGCCGCAGCCTCCGAGCGTTCGTCTCTTCCACTTCGGCGGTTCTCGCCCGCTCCACGGTAACCATTTACCGATCTCCACTCTGTCGGCGTTACAGCTCGTCTCTCGCGATCTCTCGCACGGTATTTGGTGTGAGCTCGAGCGCACTCTCACACTCTCTCTCCCTCACACCGTGCAGCTTCGGAATCGCCGACGAAACGTGGCATGCGCTCTGGCGAGAGAGCCGGTGAGGAAGAGCGAGGAGATACCGTGGATGCTGAGATCCAGCGCCTCGGTGACAAATCATTGTCGTATTCCACGTAGCAAAATCAATATTTGCCGCCGCGGCAGGATGTGTGGTCGTCCATCGCTGGTTGTAATTCCACCGGGGTGTCGGGTATTCTCGAGGCGAACGTTGCCGTTACGCTTTCACGAGCGTCAGCTGGTACCCGGTCGCTTATGGCGTCGATGCTGCATATGCGACTGTATGACTATAGCCGAAGATACGTGTCGTGACCGCGGGCGTGTACTTGAACTCTTGACCGGCAAGGATTGAACAACAGGCATTGGACATTAAGTCTATCGGCAGCGTTTGCTGTCGAAGATTTATCGTAAAATCGATCAGAGACGTATCACGAACGTTCTCTTACCCACATTCTGCGTTCGAGATACATTCCGGAGAAAAAATTTAAAAAATGGTCTGTACAGTGTAAAAAAAAATCGTATGAAGTTTAATCAACCGGACTGGAAGTTTTTATGCAACAATTGGTATATTAAATCTTATGTACAATTGTGATGAACAATTAATGTTCAGTGTATTAAAAATATTGGGAATACTTTATTTTTTATAATTTTCCTTAATTTTTCTATGAAAGTACTTTAATTTTAATAATTTACTTTAATGTCGATGACAAAGTATATTAATTTCTCATCACAATTGTACATTAAATTTAATGTACCAGTTTTTGCATAAAAACTTCCAGTTCGGTACATTAAAATTTCATTTTTTATTTACAGTGATAACGTCACTTCCGGTCAAAAACTGATATTTTCAAACCGGAAATGACGTAGAAAAAATATTTTTCATTTTTCTCTCGAATGTATCTCGACTGTATCCTGTGACAGCACCGCGTGAATCACGAAGCATAGGAAAGTGGTGAAAAAAGATATGTGATAGGTCTCAAATTTGGCATTTGGAGTTCGTATGTGACAGAAACGGATGAATTACGGAATGGCAGAAGAGCGATGAGCACTCCAGCGTCAAGTTATGAAACTTAAATATTCCGTTGTCGCTGATCCAAAGCCTCGGTGGATCCGAAGCTTCGCGGAGATGAATTTCCGAAAATCTTGTGGAGACGGCACGAAATCCTCTGGGATCGGAAATTAAGGAAAGATTTTCCTCGATCCGACACATATTTCCACCTCGCGCGAGATGGCGGGACGCAACGAAACGGTAACCGACGTCTCTTTCTCTCTCCCCGGTATCGTGTTCGCCGTGCACGTCCATTCGTCGCTCCGTCGCGCTATTAGGCGAACGTGAAGCTCCGCAGAAGGGATCCGGGAGCCTCTTAAGCTGGGATAACAGCCACCAGCCCTCACGGCCTCAGCCTCTCAAAGTCGTCGTCGTCGTTGTCTGATAGGATATCTCTTCGTTCCCGCTGAAAGCCCGGAGGACGAGTTCCATCGCGGTGGCTTCCCGGGCTGCTATCCGAGACACGTTTCGTCGTATTTGGCGTAACGCGTGACTTGTAGCGCCGAGACAATGAGTACGAACGCGCGAAGGAAAGCACCACCCATCTTAAATTACTGCCTCCAGCTTGTACGACGCTTGAAAAGTGCTTAGCGTTATTGAGAAAGACGACTCAGGGTGACAATGAAACGAAGCAATTTACATGGTTTAACATCCGTGACTCATGATTTAAGCAATGCTCAAGAAAATAAAAATTACACTCCCTTAACCAACTTGAAGAAAAAAAGTATTCGGAATTCAAAAGCAAATAAATATAGAAATATATATAAAGTACAGATGAAAAGAGCTTTCCTTCATGAAGAAAATGATAGCTATAAATGAGCTGAAAGATCATTAAATTAAATCAGAATTTTAGAAGATCGGAATTATAACGGCGAATTATATAACTTTTTGTTTTACAGAAAAGGAAAGAAAATGTATAAAAAGTGTCACTAAATGGATTATTTTCAAATCGTCAACGGATGAATTTTTTAATTTCGGAGCCTCTCGAAGTAGGAAGCGGGACGGGGAATGTCGAATTCAACATAAACACTGCCTTCCCATAATGCGATTTCGTCGAGCATTCTAGTCGGTTTATCCCGAACCGCAGGAGTCGTGGAGAGCTTCGCGGAAAGAGGTAAGGAGATAGGAGCTGATAGACAGGGCCGGGAATAGGAACGGAGCGTCGGGGGATTACAGAGTTTAGATCGAGTTTCTCACGAGATTTTAGTATGATCGCGAGAGACTCGCCCGGTGCTGTTTCAGTTGTCATTGACGTTGAGTCTTACGTCAATTGAGTCTCCGAGGCGGACGGTGGAGGCTTTCCACTCGAGAGACCGCAATGCACGCGTACTTGTACGTTAGACTCACCGGGAGCCCTCGACTCCTGGCGTTCCGAATACTCGGGATGCTTGGCCAAATTAGATCGAGCATTTGGCAGTCCCACTCGCCGACTGCCCGGACGGTCTGCTCGGTGGTGGCCCTCTGAGATTCGCGATGGGTATCGCGTTCCTGAGTCGAGAAACTGGCAACGGACGGCGAAACCCAACCGCCCCCGAGAAACCCGACCCAACGAGATGCAGTTCCATTTGCATTTCCTCTCGAAATAGTACTATACGGCGCTCACGACGGCGGAGCCGGAGATACCCTAGGATAATTTTACTTCCCAAAATTCAAGAACCCCAAATCGACAATTTCAACCAACGGAACACATTAATCCCAATTATAAATTCCATCGAATGCATTTTTGTTCACATTTCTTTTTTTAATTTTCCGCTCTCCATGATATATTCGAGGGAGCGAAGTCGAGAAAGAATACGCCATTTATCAAGCTTCACCGTCGTCGCGGAGTTTTTTTTTCGTTCCTTTCTTTCTGTGTATTTTTACGACAAGCGAGGGAGTCGCGAAAAGCACTCGACGATCAGCAGCCACCCCTCTCGCGGGCGCTGCGCACCGGCGAATCCGCCCCGTTAAATACGCAACCCGTAAGCTCTCTCGCGAACGCTGAGGGATAAAGAGAAATACTGACTGCCGAGCTGTTTCTGTCACCAGCGAGGCTGCATTTGTGCCCGCGCACGCCGGGTGCGGTAGGTGTGCGGAGCTCCCGGCGCGCTTTCTTCACCGCGAAGAATAATGCCGGTGCATAATTTCGCGGGAGCGCGAGAGCCCTCGAGAGCTCGCGGTTGGAACCACCATCGGAACATAAACATCGGTAGGGTGGCCCGAGCAACCCCCCTCGGTCTGGTAACCATGGATACAGGTATCGCGAACGGTTGGCAATCGCATCGTGCGTGCAATTACTTTTTCCCTCAATCGCGTTTCTCTCCACTTGCTCTCATATCCGCGCTCCTCGATCCTTCGCGTTTCCCTCGGTGCCTTTTTTTTCTATATAATCCCTAACGAGAAATCGTACTCGTCCGTGAGCTGCAACGGGAGTTATGCAGCGATCCCCCGCTAATGGGGTAGAGCGGAGCGCGTTCCGTTACAAAGGGGAGGAACTGCACAGCGTTGGGTTCGCTCGACTGGGGGACCGCGACGGAGTCAAGAAATTCTCGCGGAAAATCCGAAGAGATGACGTCGACGGTGAGACGGGTGGGTAATTTGCGCGAGGGAGCGAACGAGTGACTCCGTCCCCGATGATAATAAGAGGAAAACAATGGAGGCGCAAGTCTGCAGCGGAGAGGCGACGACGGATCGAAGACTGATGAGCGCGAGGAAGGGTGTGCGTCATGGGGAACGCGCGACAGGGGCCGCGATGGAATGAGCGAAAGCCCGGTCCCTCCGGTTTGCATAATACCGTTGGCCGTTCAAGTGCGAAGCGTAAGCTGTTTTACCATTTCCATTCGACGATAATCCCGGTAAAATATTATTTTAGAGGCGCGGCGGGAAGAGCCGCCGGGATGAAAAGCAACGCCGGACTATTTCATGGGTTATCCGGTTCCTCGCTCCACGGCCATCCGCCTCGCACGGCCCGGCGATAGGCGGTCGCCACCTTCTCTCCGGCTCTTTCCCTCCAGCCCGTTCTGTATCGTTCTCTTTTTTTCCACCCCTGGATTCCGCCTCACACCGCGAGCAGTCTTCCTCTTCCTCTCACTGACGCATGCACACACGCGCGTACGCGCGGGGACGGGGAGGGAGGTTTTCCTATCTCGCTCACTCGCGTTTTGTGTGCCGACGACAAACACCCGGAGAACACGCTCCGGCACACAGGGCGAGCAGGTGTGCCAACATCACTTGCGTTAATCCTCGCGTCCCATAACTCTCCTCCTCCTCCTCATTCTGCCCCGCTCTCGCTCTCACCTTCGCTATTGTCGCTCGTTCGTTGTGTGCTCTGCCGCTCGGCTATCTCGCTCCTGCACTCCGCGCGGCACTGGGCACTATGTTAACTCGACGAACGACAGAGACTCCGGCCGCAGAAGTAGGAGCGTTCCCGTTGCCAGACTCCGGAATATCATCCGTCGATCGGTAATTGAACCGTGACGTCGGTTACAGCTAAATCGATCGGGTCTGGCAACAGGGAGGTTGATAACGATGTATAGGGAAATCTTTTTTTTTTTGTGGGCAAAATGGACGTTGATGGTCTTAACGGTAATGGAGAGAGAGTTGAAAAAAACAATACTGCAGGCCGGACACTTTGGGGATGAAATTGACGTCGGTAGCTCGGCCGATAGAGAAGCGAGAAATTGAAACGTTGCAAATTATCATCTTGTCAAGTGTGATCAATCATTCGATGGCGAATGAGCGATACGGAGGTCGAAAATTGTTTGTCCATTAATTGAAGGAAAGAGCATCGTCGATTAAAAGCAAATAAAAATTTCGCCAAGGCAAGTGAACCGGAAGGGATAAAGGAAAGCAATTAATTTGTCACGGTAAGGCTTCCGCTGCCGCTCCAATTTGCTGGTTCCCCGATGGATAATTCAATAAAAACCGGACGACGATTGGTTGGATTTCATTCAATTAAAAAGACAATCGATATAACTCTCGCGCCGATATTGCGATCCACTGTATCCACGGTACGCGAACCAGCGGCGCGAATTTTTACCAAGTATTACGAAACGGTAATTACTTTTTCATTGAAAAAAAAAAATCGATAGTCGTGCGATGGTCTTTTTTTTTGTACTCGGTACTACGAGATCGTTACGAGCTTCGGGGGTGTTGCGTTTCATAAAGTTAGTTGCCGATGCTCCCGCCTCGAGGATTCTCTGCGAAGACGATCGCGAAGAACGCCAACCCTTCGTACATACACAGTAAAAAATAATTTCGTAAAATCGGAATACTAAGTTTCGTAGAAATAACTTTGTTAAGTAACAAACTCGTTTGTTCAGGATTGAATATTACAAATCTGCCCTTTTATTTCCCGGGTAATTAACAATTTTAGTTTATACTTTTGTTTACAAAACGCGAACCGGACGGTGCACTGAGAATAAGGTTCATATTTCCTACTATAACGAATAATTTCCAAGGAGAACGTCTATATAAATAATTTCTGATAGTATACATCCACAAAAAAAAATTATTTGACGGCCACCGTTTATTTGGTTTAAGTAATTATTTATTTCATTTAAATGCATATTAATTTCATTTAAGTAACTCTTTACTTAATTTAAATCAAATAAATTTTTTTTTCTGTGTCTATATTCAATTGGTTAAACTATAATTACGGTTGTAAAAAAGTCAGTGTTGTTGCATTTACTATGTAATTTTTTCTCGGTGTACGGTCGGAAAATTGACAAATAAAAAATTGTGGACGTTTGTGGACAATAAGTTGTTGTAAAAGGTACAACCTTTTTTTACTGTCTAAGATCCGTGTACATGTACGAGCCGCGCGAGAGTGCCGGGCGAATGTGAAATTTCAAAGCGACGAATTCCCGACAACTTTTTCATACTTCAGCCGACGGACTACTTTTCCGCAGCGTATCGCAAGCTCCGTGCGAAAGAAATCGCAGTTGAGTCCAAAAGATAGTGCGAGCGAAAAGAAACGACTCGGCGAGGCATCCGCAAAAAAGTCGTCCCCGATGAGGACGGAGGAGAGAGAGCTAGGTCGCTACGAAATAGAGAAGCCGAAGAGAATATAGGACGCAAAGGAGATATCGTTTACTGTCAAAGAGCGCCCAAGGCCTCGGATGCATACGCCCCGCTGAAATCGGCCGCATCTAGCGCATACAAATGCCCGGAGCGTGAATTCTTCAACAGAAGCGGTGAAGGCAGAAGTCGCGTCGGTGCAAGCGAGTGTGTGTGCATGTACGTGCCACCGCTGCACCCTGGAACATCGTGTTGCAAATAATATATAGTCCACTGGCGCAGCTCGTCGGCCGGAGGAGAATCGGAAAAGATAGAAGGGACGAAGTGTAGGAGACAAAAGTAGCGGAGGCTATGCTAGCCGGCGCGCCCTCACTGACACACACTCAGGAAGTACATTAAACGAGGGCGCTGCGTTACGTCGAATGAAATAGGTGAAACTGCTACTCTCTCTTCAGTCAGGACGGCGTTTATTGTGCCTGACACGTTGTCACTGCCGCTTCTTTCTTTTTACTACGGCTATCGAGTCCTTTCCGCTATCTATCCCTGTTTCCATCGATTACCCCTCGTTTTCCAGTATCTACCTTTTCCATGCGAACTCCTTCTCTCCTGCCTCGATTCACACATTTATCGTGACGAACTACTCATCTGCTGTACGCGGGATACGCTGCTGTTCACAAATGCCAGGTTATTCTGGTTTTTCTATGTTGCTTTGTTGGTTGTTGTTGTTGGTTTGTCTTAACGGGATTGAAGACATCGAGCAAGACATCCGGCAAGACTGGATGTCTTGCTGGATTTCCTGATGTCTTCCGATACTGACGTCTTCAATACTGATATCCAGGAAACCTAGGCATTTATGAACAGCAGTTCACCACCGATGTGAAAAGATTCGACCTTTTACATCTCGGGTCCACACACATGAATTTGGTACGATAGGCCACACTCCATGTTATGCCTGACTGATATGAGCTGTACGAAGTTTGCCTTGAGGACGGTGTGTAGCGCTGAAACAATCGTAACGAGCCGTCGAACAGCCTCGACACGGGACGACGAGACAGGTGACGGATGAATGGGCCTCCGTTCCACTCCGGAGATCTCTGTACCTCACAAATCGCAATTTATCGTCGGCACACGAATCCGTCACCGTGTACTCTGGCTATTCGCCGGTTTCATCACGGGCTTATCGGCGATACGCATCGTGTACATTTCCTCGCATCGATGAAACGAAGGCCGGGAACGCTCTCCCGTGATCAGCTCTCCCGCCGGTAATTATGCTCACGTACTCTCAGCCCCGCGTCCGGATCGTTCTCTATCCCTCGCGTTGTAATTCGCAGCCGTCGCATCGGGAGCTTCGTGCGTGTGCGGGTCGGTTCGATCAGTGTGCGCATGCACGTGTCGTTCGTAGAATTCGAATAGCTACGAAGCACCTGCTGAATATCGGATCTCTCTCTGTGTCACTGCAGCCACCCAGCCGAGCAGTTTCAGCCATGTTGAAACTGCTCGGCTTTCTATACATATTCCTAGATGCACACCGTAGGTCGGCATACGTTCCCGAAACACGCGGGTACACTATAAATATACATAGATCGCCCGACGCCGAAAAGCTACTCGGGTGCGCTAAATCATGTATACGCGCCTCGACCAAATGAGGTAGGATCGTTTTGCAAATGCTGGACTCGATACCGATAACGATGTTTGCGCGAATGTATGGTTAGAGCCGAGTTGTTCGACCGTCGGGAGTGGAACGGCGGGGAGCGGAGCGGTCCGACTCCCTGCTTTCCCAACCTCATTTTCGGGAGCGGCGCACAACCCCTTACGGTACGTGAGAGTCCATCCGCCGGTGGTACGTGGTCCATTCTGATTATACTCACTGCACGATCCCATATTCGTTATGGCTGATATTATACGCACGAAACTGAGGATACACCATCGTTGTATCCGGTACCAGGTACAACGGCTAACGGCATTTCGTGGTCGATCGTACCTTCGGTTTCTCACTGGCTCTGGCATGTTCCGTCGCCGTCGCGATCACGAATAACTCTGCAACCGCGCATGAGTACCTCGAGTATCGCCGCACGAAGACTCTGGATGGTCCTCGCTGTCCCGGGTCCTTCCCCATTCATAGAATGGGGTTTCAGCGTCGATGGTACAAAGAAACGGAGAACGAAGAATCGGGGGGGGGGGCAAATCACGCTTGAATGGTGTGTGTAGCCGAAGGATCGCTTTAAAAGGCTCCGGAGCGATGCTCAATGGAAATATTTATATTTTCGTTTCCTCGTGGTTGAATTTAAGTGGGGAAAGAGAAGCGCGAGCCGCGCAGGATAGCAGCGATGTACGGGGCACATCATTGTATGCCACTACACTGTACAGGTTTCAAATATGTAGGTTTGCCCTCGCGGATGGGTTCGGCCGTAAGCCGAGGCATGCGGGTACCGCGACTGAACTCAGCGAAGTGACGAGGAGAGACAGAGAGGCATGCGACGCTCCATGCCACGTACCCGGGGGGCACATTATTATTTATTCATGCGGTTTGACGAGCGAACAATCGCCAGTATTTACCGGGCCTTTTCACGCTCAACGTCAGGAAAATTGTCTCCCGGGCCACCCCTCGCTCGGTCCAACCTGTGTGCGATCTATCTCTCCCTTGGTTTCTCGGCTTGTTCGCCTTCCGCGTACCTCGAGCCTGTACACTCCCTCGTCCGGCATCCACGGCTCACGTGAGCTCAACCGACCCGCCTTTGTACAACGGGCTCTGACTATTCTCTATTTGCCCGGCTACCGAGAGAAAAACGAACGAACGCGGGAACGAAAGAGACTCGGCCGTTGTGGATTTCTTTTTATCTTTACTCTGCCGCGCGCGCTCGCGCTTTTCACAGAAAAAAATACACTCGTCAGAGCGCACATCCCCGACATCCGGACTGACCTACTCTCCTGCCCTACCGTGCGGCTCTCTCGCGCTCTCTGTTCGCCGATCTGCCACTGCCGAAGCTCTTTACTTTACTTTTTTTACTTTTATTTTTTTTGTCTTTTACTTTCCGACCTGCACTCCCTTTATCATCGCCGCCCTCGCCTTCCATTGTTTTCCCGATAATGCTCGGTCTTCATTGACACGGGGACGAGCGAAACATTCTTCGGGGACTTCGGCCTACAAGAAACTCATTTCACGTTTTGTTCCGGCTATTGGTTAAGTCAAGATAACGTTTTTGTTGCATTGTCGAGGGCGCAGAGAACACATTCGTTCGACCATGGAGTTCCGCGGTCCCGTTGGGATTCTTGTCAAGATCGAACTGATCGAGCGATCGGTCGCCACCTCAGCTTCGAGTGCCTTTCAGTCCTCAATTTGGCATTCCAAGGGCAACACCTGCCTACAACTTTCTTCACGCCTTCGGACACCACCCCGTTCACACCTTCCGGTGCGATCTCACCCACGATTGCTTGACTTTTCTTTTCCTTCTTCGTAATTCTTGGTTCCTCGGGAGTCATTGTTACCGGGTAAAAATTACGATGGCATTCGGAGTGCCACGACCGGAAGAATAATCTGACTCCAAGCTCTTTTGCATTCCACGGACGCGCGGGGATGCGCGACGGAACGACGAAAATCGTACGTGCGGCGCAGTTCGGCTACCGATTATCGGCACAGAGATCGGCTGCAGCGCCGTCCCGCCAAATGCGTCGTTATTCATTCCTCCAGGAAGGCTTTACTGGCCGGTTAACCGGTTATAAATCTCCGACGTTACCGTGCGCTCGGTGTGTTGTTATATCAACGCCCATTTCGTGCATCCAACTAAAACATCTCACCGCGGGGCTGTATCGCACGCGAATCGTCCCGACTCTCGTTGCGATCGTTCTGTTTTTGAAAAAAAAAACACCTCAATTTATTTTTTATTTTTTATTTTTCATTTTTTATTTTTAATAGGACATGCACGAAATTTTTTTTAATAGGACATGCACGAAATTTTTTTTAATAGGACATGCACGAAATTTGAGAGAATGCAACGACATCGTTAACGGCAGATTAGCGGTGAATCGCGGCATCGACGAGAGGATTCTCGCGGTCCGTTGATTGAATGGCTCATCCGGGGGTATTCCAAATATTATTTTCAAAAAAAAAAACGTGTTTTGTTCATCGCGGCATTGAAAACGAATGTGGAAATGATAATCCTCTCGCCGGCGATGCGAGAACGTGGGTGAATCGCGATGATGAAAAAAAATATATCGAAAAAGAGGTGGAAAAATTTTAATAAATAAATTCGAGAAAAAAATAGATACCGGCACGGTTGACGTGTGAAGCGTCAGCGAGACGGGACGAGTTGAGGTAGGTGGAAGGACGAGTCAGCGCTGTCGGAACCCGAAGTTTTTTTTATGCAGATACACTCAGCAGCGTAAAAAAAAGATGTATGTACGCGCATATATATACGTAGATATTTTATACGTTGCATGTATGTGTACGCACGTACACGCTTTCGTGGCAAACGATACGACGGCTTTTATCCGGCATCTTAATAAAATTCATGAACACGAGCTGGCGTCGACGAAAACTTCTTCGCCGATCGTAGACTCCCGATAAGAAGCAAATTACCTGCCACGAGCGGGGTCTTGCGCGCGCCCGCCGAGATCGCGGACGAAAAAGCGACGATGCAGGAGAGAGGAAGAGAGAAGAGGACTCCGCGGTCAGGAAAAACGTTCACCGGCAAGTTCCTCCGAGAAGAGGTCTAAAGCGGGCGACGTGTCCTATGGGCAGGAGAGAGCTCAAAGTTTATACTATAAATACTGTAGCTACACAGTGCAAGCGAGTCGCAGAATAAAAAGTTTGCTGTTTCATCCAAGTTATCATCCCAGAGTGGCTCATCGTATCAAGCATCTTATTTTGCCTCGTAAACGCAATTTAAAAACTAATATATACCAGCCATACGGAGGCAGTAAAAAATATTGCAGGAAATCGCAAACTGAACTTTTCAGATTTCGTCGTTTTGGGGTATTTTTTTAATCTGATCTTCACCGCTGATTATAAAACTATAACTGATTTTACTCTTAGCTATTAGACATCAATTTTCAGCCTCTATGTTTACTCCAGTTAGACGGTTTTATAGTAATTTTTCAAAATGATAAAAATTCCATAACATCGCACCGCTTCGATAGATTTTGGGCAAATTCAATACCAAAGGTCAACAGTGTCATACTTGTATGCAGTTTTAGGACGATAGCTCAACATTTACGCAAGTTGGAGCTACCACACGTTTTTCAAAATAGTTTCCTCAATGTGGAAGTAACAAAGTATATATATGTATATATGAAGATGATAAAAGAATTAATAAATAAATATTTTCATATGATATAAATGTATATAGATATACATATATATATTTTTTAAATTAAACCCTTTTTTATTAAATGTCTACATGAAATAAATCGTGTCGAGTAAACGCCACATTGTAGGCACGTGACGATTTTCCTTGAAAATAAACTGAAAAGCTCGGTCCGGTGTGACGTTCATGCACAGTGGCGGGTTAGGCGTTGTGTGATGTAACACGAGAGCCGAGAGGGGGCAATGTAAACGATACGACTTTCTGTACAAAGGCACAAAGGCGTAAATGGCGAACGAATGGGGCTGGGTGCGCGTAAAGCGTCAACCCTCGCACACAGACTTGCTGTACACAAGTGTTCAATCACTATATACGATATACACGGACAAAAGGTTCGACGGGCTGCGTGCGCTCTGCAGCGGTCCCCGATTCGCTACGAGTCGACAACCGCGAATGAAACAAAAAAAAAAGAAAAAAATGAAAAAAGGGCTTAAAAAAATGCTGCAGTCCGAAAGTTTGAGAACCCCGTGAAAGCCGGCGCTTTCAAGAGCGTGCGGCTCGCGGGACCTAATCCAGGGATTTATTTCAACGTCTGCACATCATCGTCAACGGGATCGCCGCGGGAATACGTGCGAGCGAAACTATATTCCTTTTCGTTCCAGCAATGTGTACAGGAATTAGGCACACATAAACCGGGAATGGGAATGGACGCAAATGGATCATCACTTCGTCTCGCGGTTTATCGTCCCTCATTACCGCACAGAGAAGTGCATATAGGGTTGCCATGCGTGAGGCATTTTCGTCGTTTCATTTTCTACTTTTATTTTTATTTTTATTTAACGTCACATCAACTGCTTGGTTATTAGCGATGGGACTTACTATTTTTCCTATAGTGATATATTTGAATATCTTCGTATCTAATAAGATTACATTTTAATAATCTTTGTTCAATATGAGTGAACGTTAACTGTACTTTTGGGCGTTAGTAATGGTTGGTGTTCCAGGTTCGCTTCACGGCGCCGGAGCTACGTTACGTCGATTGCTGGCTGTAATTGGGCGTCTACTGACTTTTATCGAAAATCGTACAAAAGATGTCCGGAGCTACGTAGCGTCACAATATTTTTTCGTCAACAAGACTGCGACACCGGTATTTGAACCCAAGACCACCCGATACTTTGTTTTCGAGGCTAGTACTATTTTGTGGATGATGCTGAATTGTGAAGAAGAAAAAAAAGAGGCTCTGGCGATGAGAACCAAGTGTAAATCGGTATTTCAATTTTTTCCTTTACTTACTGGTCGGTGAATCGATTCGCCATTTGGCATACATCGATAGATGTTTTTTATTCGTCTATAAAAAAATTGCGACATCTTCGGGCAACTCCAGTCACTTCCGGCAAAAATCTCGGTGTTTGACCGGAAATGACGCCACAAGGGAAAACTTCACTTCTGGTGAAAAAATTAGATTTTCACACTGGAGTTGACGTATTTCCGATACGACGTCGCCGTTTTTTCAGCCACGGCAGAATCTCAACGCGGCGTTCGTAAAACCGCGGAAGTATCGGTAACCGTTCGCAGCAGTGAAGTTTCCCCTACATGCCAGGATCTTCCTTCGTTCGTACACGACGCTCGGAAACGCCCCAGCCAGCGCTTATATTTCCCTTCCGATAACGCGTTCCTCTCGTCCCTCTTTCATTTTCATGTCTCTTATATCTTCAAATCCGCGGTGTCTCCTTCCCATGCAAATTCCGCGAGAGTCCACTGCATACTGCATCAAAGCTATCTCCTGCACTACCTCCCTCTGAATCGCAACTCCATCTGGTCTCGGGTGCGGTCTACCGTTTATGATTTATTCGAATTTCCCGTCCTCGTTGCATCGCTGCCAAGAAAGGAGCTTCGAATGTGGTCAACTGTTTTATAGCTATTTCTTACGATCTATATATATATATATATATACACATACACACACACACACACACACACACAATGTATGTGTATATTCGATTTATCTTCCCTCCGCCAGAATCGTTGCAGGAGACTCGAGACGAAGCGGAGAGTAAAATCATGAAGATCGGAAGCGATCCGTGTAGAGAAAGGAAAAAAGACGATCGCGCTCAACGATAAAAATAATAAGGATGACGCTGCGATTTAATCTTTATCACTCTCCCTCTCTTCGTTTATTTATCATTTTCTACTTTTTAATTCGAAGCCAATGCCGCGTCTCGAGGGTTCTCGTCCGAGTGTGAGTGTGCACGGTATTGTGAAATCGGATGTATCTAAGCGAGGAGCTTCTCGACGACGAGCAAAGATTAATTACCATGGGGAATCGTGGCCCGAGGAGTTCGCGTGTGCTCTCGAAAAATTTCGTATCGGCTTCGAGGACCTCCGCTCGGTTCTCTCTATGCGCCGAGCCCGGGCCGATTGCGCCTCGCGGTGATCGAATTCTTCTCCTCGATCGCCCGGATCGATATGATACTCTCTCGGCCGCCCGCCGTTCTTTCTCCTCCCCTCTCCGTCGCTCTTCCGCTGACACAGCCACCCGGATTTTAATTGAATCAGATACCGTCAGCGCGCCAGACTAGAAAGAGATCGACACTGTGTCTAAAGAGTTTGAGGCCCTCTCGACGACCGGTCTTCCTCGGGTTCGCGCCACCTCGAAAAACCCGTCGCCTCGTCGATGTCGAGAGCTCTTCCGACGATTGGCACTGTCGGGAACACTTGTTGAGGAACATTATGAGGATCGTCGATTCGTCGGAAGTTCTCGCTAGTCGTCGAGAGTTTTTGAACTCGACGAACTTTCGATGTCATCCGATAAAGGAAAATTCTCATGAATCGGGATTAATCCTTTGGCAGTAACTCGCGCGAATCCTTCCATCACTGACAGAAGGGTCTCGGAAAAACTACCGAGTCATATGGTATATTTCTACCAGGCAACATGGTAGACCAGCGCCAGGATTAGCGATATGTGACATTTTCACAGGGCCATAGCAACTTTTACCCAACCCATGTATGGGCATTTTTTCCAAAATGCGAGTTGGCATTTTGGAAAAATGCCGTGTCTGACTACTTGTACAAATTTAGTTATCAAACTTTAACATGGATAAAATGAAATTCAATTAATATACTGAGAAATCCGTGGATAAAAAGAGAATTTCGTCAATCAATTTTTTTGTATGTATGAACAGTATGTAATTTGACATATGCAGTTATAAACTGCAATCGATTCGTGATCGAAGAGCACACCGATAATAGCCATCAACATACAGATTTTTTTCAAACAGATATTTGTTTTTTTATTTACAAAGGATGCAAGAATATCTCGAAATAAAAATTTTAAACCCAATGCTCAACCAGTAAAATAAACGAATGTGAACGTTCGCGTCGACAATGCGAGTCACACACGGGACGCGCTGTGCGAGATCTCGAAAATTGGCGCTAAGCGCTAATGTCGTTTTCCCGGAAACTGCGATGCCCAAGGTGTCCCCTCGAGAGGGAAACAAGGTCTCTATTGAGGAGGAAGGGAGCCGAAGGGCCGATGTGTTCGGTGTCACGCGTGCGTCGACCGACATCGGATAGTCGTCTGAGTTTCCGCACCCACCGGCTGGCTGCTTTAATATTCACGAGTACAATCGCACGATACAACGACCGACCTTCCTGCGGACGACATTACCTATTCATGAGTCATTAATGCAGCCCGATCAATTAGGTGGTCATGTCTTAAGTGATTCATGCGCCCAGATCATCCGACAGTCGATTCACGAAGCGCGGAGGCTCGGTGTTGGTTGAATCAAAGGCAGATGTCGTCTATCATTCATTTAACTCGTCGATTATTAACGGAGGTCTCCGTTTGCCAGCGACACTCTGCGATCGACGTCGAAACTGCCTCGAAGTCTCGTGCAGGGCATGCAAGACGAAACAGCTCGTTGAATACTGCACGATGTCGGCGGACAGCGATGTCCGCCGCTAGAGGCACGGAAATCGGATTGGAAAACATCGGGGCACGAATAATCCCAGTGGTCTCGGAGACCGAAACCCTGGCAGACGTTTCGGAGAAGAGATTCGGAAACTTTTTTCCTTTTTCTTCGACACTGTGCGGAGAGCACAGCCGGATGCTTTGGCAGTTTGCTTCGCCGAGGCTTCGAATGAAACGGAGAATAAGACGGTGAGCGAGGGGTAAGAATTTGGCGGCGGACTGTGGGCTTCTCCGCGATATTTCAAGCGTGCGAGGCAATCCTGTATCATAGCTCGGCATGGGAGCTTAGCTTCGACACCCTGGACTGGCCCGAAGCTAATCCCCATGGCTGCAAGAAGAAGCCGCGCTTCGCTGGTTCTTTTTCACTCACCGAGACGGACCACCGTCACGAAAGCCCGAAAAATTTCGCTGTCGCGGGGAAAAAGAGGCCGGACTTTCGTCAAAGATTTCGTACGGGCTTTGAGCCGAGACTAACGCGGTTACTCCGATGAATCTCGCGGTATCGCCAAGAAACAACAATGAGAACGTTCGTGACTGTGAGGAGACGGGGTCATCGATGCTTGGCAAACGAACGAGTAAAACGAGATCAAGGAACTTAATCACGGAAGACCGCAGATGGTTTGGTGATTTCTGTGGGGTCTTGAGTGATTGAGGGAAAATCAATATACGGCCCAAAAACTAACGAATGGATGTTATCCATTCGGGTGTCAGATATGAGGGGAGCTATCGCACACGGAAAAACTATTTACTTGAAGGGTGACCCGCAAATAAATATTTATTTAATTCAAATATTTCTATAATTAAAATAAACATTTATTTAATTCGAGTAAATAATTGTTTGCGGGGCGCCGGTCAGATAAATTATTTTTGGGTGCACCCAGAAAATAAATTTATTTGCCGGCCACTGTTTATTAAGATTAAGTAACGGTGGCCGTCAAATAAATTATTTTTCTGGGTGCGACCATACTTGATTACCAAGCCAATGCTTGCCACTGAGTTATCTCACGTGCCTTATCCAAGGCGCCAAGGTTGAACGTTCGAGCTACCGTACAGAGGATGTTGTCTATCGTCGAAAGAATTCGCCGTGGCCATATCTCTGAAATTATTACACCGTCCCCCACCGGCGCCACCGCGGGTCCTCTTGTCCACGATGATTCAACAGCAGGGAAGCTGGATCCGCCGAAGTTTCCTCCTATTTGAAGTTACTCAACTCCGCTGCGAAGCAACCGCGTCCCCATGGCGTGTATTGGCCCCGGGACAGTTCGAACTTCCGTTATCATCGGACTTCACTGGCGTTTCTATAAATTTCCCCCATTCCTGTAGCTTATCCCGCTCCCGAAACACACCGCGGAAGTGCGGAGGTCTCTTCACACATTTGTCGGACATAAATCACGAAGAAGCTCAGCGGGAAAGAGAAATGGGAGAAAGAATATATGAAGAAAAAGACAAAAAAAAAAGAAGAAACAACGCGAAGAAGAAAACCGACATTTCCGGTGAAAAAAATCAATGCGCTCGGGATAGACAGCGAATAAAAATGATAGCGATTAGGGAGGGAGGTTTGAGCCTTTTCCTCGAGGGAGCCACGGTTAACGACTCGTCGATGTTCCAGATTGCACGTGGGCGATCCCGGGCATTCGAGAAACTGAGAGGGAAGGCGGACAAATGAGATTCTAATTAAAATTGAGGTTGTTCGTCGAACCGGAACCGTCAAAGTTCACGTAAAGTGAGAAAAATAAAGGGAGGATGAAACCAAACAAAAGAGGAGAAGCTGAATTCACAGGGATATACGAAACCTGCTTCGCTTCGGGAAAATGGGACAAAGGAAGACCTGGATCTTCCAATGGAAAGAGACCCACCGAGGCGATCGAGAGAGTGCGGGACGGAGCGAGGAAAAGAATCACCCGGCAAAGAGAGAGTAAAGAAAAGAGAAGAGCAGACAGATAGGCAGAGAGAAGACGTCGGCGAAGCAGGGCTTTGGGTCGTTCGCCCGTGGCGGAGGATCGAAGACGTAGTACAGTCGTGGAGATCTATAAGAGAACTCTTGAATGAATAAACCAATCGGCCGGTAGGAAAAAAGGTCAGCGGAAGAACGAGCCAAGAAAGAGCCGGTCGGGTGAACAGAGAAAAAGTAAGGAAAATTGTCGAGGGGAAAAAAGAAGAGAGAGATTTAGTCCGATGCAGCGAATGAAGAAAAGAAAAGAAAAAATAAATACACCCTCAACTGAGCAAAGGCAGAGATAGCCGGTGGTAGGAAAGTCATGTCATCAAAGCAATTACAAAATAACATAAAGTTCTCGTGGAGCAAGAGCCCTGTAAAGATAGCAGTGCGTGAAACATTTGCACCCCCCGCCTCGCAACCCCGTTTCGAGCTCTGCGTTGTCCAACCCTGAAGTTGATGGTACACGTCCCGCGATGATAAAACGAGAATTACGCCGATAGGCATTGTGCCTAGAGATGAAGGAATACTCGAGAGGAAAAGCCCCAGCTGTATCTGTCCCGTGCGTCTCTCATTCGCTGGTGGGGATTCGTTCGTGCAAACTACCGGAGGCTCTCGATCGCGGTGCACTCCGGGCCATCTCTTTACACGGGAGAGGAGGTCGTTAACGCTCTCGATTGCTCTCAGCGTCTATCTTGAATGATAGGGAGACTCCGAGGGTTTATGCGGAAAGGCGCTGTTGCGCTACCGCAGTATTTATACGCATCCAACTTGACGATGTATATAACGTGTACGTACGTCACTGGACGATTATCTTGGCAAAGACGCAATTCCGGTTTTATGCCAGTGCCGTAATACAGCGACAATTGCCGACCGAGCAAGGAGCGTCGTTAACTCCGCCACACGGCTTCTCTCGTTTCCCTCGGGCGAAAATGCTATCGGGATTCATTGAAGGATCATTTTACAACGTCTCGCGACGACTCCGCGGAGATGTACTGGCTACACGACTATCGCGATGGGTTTCACCGGTATGTCACCGACGAGTTTAGCCGCTCCGTTTGCTTTATCGCATCGTCCGGTCCGCGTACCATGTGCAAAAGATTCGTACCGATTGATCCGATCATGTCCGGACTGTACGTTCGTTTCGGATCTCAAGTTTACTTAATAACACTACTTTGGTTCGGGTTGATGAATGGAATTATTGGATTCCTGAAAAACGATATCCGAGAAGAATATCGGTCGGTCGACTTTTACGCTTTAATTGAAAAGTCCCGTTCGTCGCGGTGAAAATTATACAACGCGGTGCATACTATTGATCCATGAGCGGTTTGTCCAACACGCTAATACATGAATGCTAACCTACCGGAGAACCAGCGGCTCAATTTATCGTTCTACTTTTACGCGCATCGAAAACGAATCGGCTCGATGAGCTTAAACCTCGCTAACTAATCTAATCGGGAAAAATTAATTTTAAAAGGTAGCTTTCGTCGATCATCCGTGGTTACGAGTTACCCGGGTCGTGTGACCGAGAGGATATCGAGAATTGATAAACATATCTGTGATCCAGTTTTCAGAGTGGGAAAAAATTACAAATGCGGACGAATATTTATTTCCGCGTTAGGTACGTGCTGAATTGGGGTTCCTTCTTCTAACGATACTGCAATACATTTTTACTCACGGATCAATGAACATCCAACAGCGACCGCACGATCAATACATCACACAAGGAAATGGAGCTGTTCAAAGTGCTTACCTGAAACACAGAAAAAAAGAACAGTTGTTAATGGCCGTCATTCGATCCTAACAGACGAGATATTCGTAGCAAATGTAAGAAGAGTACGGAGAGAACTGCGCGGTAGAATCGAGATGTATGCGTCGTGATCTGTGTACGGTATTGAGAAAAAAGAAAAGAAAAATATAGAGCATGAAAGTATATCGAGAGATCGGAGAGAGAGTCGCAATTATAACGATCGAACCGCGGCGAGTCATCGTACGGCCATCACGACGAGAACCCGAGCAGAGCGGGTGCACGCCGCTGGATAACGACGATACCCTCCATGACGAGATCGAACGAGATCGAGTGGCGAACTCGTCCTCGCGGCTTGCTCATCAACGATGGAATGACGAGATTAAGATCTTAATAACTCACTCGGGGGGGCCTCCGGAGCGCCGGGATATATCGTGGTAATTTTTTTTTCTTGGTTTTTTTATAGACGGTCAGAGACTACACATCGCGGTGCGGCAGGTGGCGACCGAGCAGTACGAGCTCGCGAGGCTTCTACGCGCCGAGACCAGGCAAAGAACTAATATTGACGATACTTTCATACCAATTTCATTGCTCCATTAAGACGAGATCGATCGTCTCGTTGCACGCATATAAACAGTAAAAAAGGAAGAAACTCACTTATTTCCATGTGCATTTTTTACATGTGACGTCACCACCCGTTTCAAAATCGAATTTTTCAACTGGAAGTGACGTAATACCGGAAATACGATACTTTCTGTCGAAAAATGAGATTTTCAAAGCGAAAGTGAGGTATTTCTGATATGACGTCACTTCCGGTCGAAAAATTAGAATTTGAAATCGGAAGTGACGTTTTTGTGTATCATGTCATTTTCGATTGAAAACTGAGATTTTTAAACAAGAAGCAACGTTTTCACGTATGACGTCACTCCCGGTTGAAAACTGAGATTTTTTAACGAGAAGTGACGTTTTCCTTTATGACGTCCCATCGAAAACCGAGATTATTAAACCGGAATTGACGTTTTCTCTAATACCGTGCCCGGTACAGGCGCAGCGACCGCGATTTCTCTCCGAGCCGATATGACGTTCCGACTCAATACCGATATCGGCCGCATACCGGCTTGAGTGCCGGACGGATGTAGAACCATCGGTAACTGGTGCGGTCTCGCAGCCATGCCAATGCTTAAAATCCCACCTGGGACCCAACGCGCGCGCTCGATGCGCACGCGCTACCGTAAAAGGAAATCCCCGCGGGGACCTTCGCCGTTTGTTATCCGAGCATCGGGCGATCCGTCATTTCGCGATTGGTGGATTATATTCGGCGACTGCCAATTACACGTGGCGGAAATTCGCAGTCTCGTTCCTCGTCGCTGTTGTTGCGCATCGAGCTGCGGCAACGAATCACCCCGAGCCCCGAGAGATGCCGACTCAGAAAGCCATATACGAGACCGTTCCATTATTCGACTCTCCCTTAAGGGTCACTCTCTTATTTCAAGCTCGTGCAAAATTGCCGCTCGAGCACCGTCTCTCTCCCTCGTCCGACGAGAGAAAGAGACAGAGGAGGGGAGAGACACACCGGTGGTCCCGTTCTCCAGGAGAACGGTGCTCAAGGGCCGCAAGAAATGCGAGCACAATTCAGCTTTAACGAGGCTTCGGGCATCCAGTTCACGTATACATGACAATGCAATCGTGTGCAGAGGATTCGAGGACTTCGTAAGACTTCGCACATACGATATCTGCCACGATTGCCCTGACTGTAGGCAACAGTGGCGTAGTCGTCGTCAGCTCGGCATTGATTGGGTTGCATAGCATGGTGAATTTGCTTTGAATACATTGGGCGAAGGAACACATATGCCGATTGCCGCAGATGAAAGCGACGCAACGAGAGCCGAGACTTCTCGGCGCACTCTTCTCGGAACTACCAAATATACAAACTCCGCGTTAGTCATACGGGAGGCTCACGAAGGTTCCTGATCGAGACAAGGGAGCTTTGTCTATACAAAGGCGAGCTGATGTGACTCGGAGGGCTTCGTCGTCATCGATCGGGCGACCGATGGGCATTCTGGATCGAGACCTCGACTTTTGCAGTCGTACCTCCACACACCAAATATTATAAAACATATTGTACCAGACGTATTGAGATTTCTGTAAAATATATATTCCGCAAAAATATTTCTAACACAGAGTTCTCTTAAGGTTCGGTCTGCCTGCGCTCAGTGTGCCATCGCCGGCGTTGAAATAACACTGCGCCCGAAAGTGCATATGTGCAAGTACGCGAATGGCGTTTCGTACGACAGAAGCATCAGCCATCCGTGCATTTGCCTGTCGGTCGCAACTCTCGCCGACCGGGCTTTCGGAAAATTATCCTCGGTTTGCCCGAACATCTGGTTCGCCTCCGGCTCGTCCCTCCGCCGGATAATAGGGTAATACACTTTCAGGATCTGAAGAACAGGCCGGGGGATGGCGAAGAGCGGAATTGTCGAATCGCGCTCGCCCACACCGACGGCGGTGACAATGCCGGGGCCATAATTGGCCGCGACTACCGGAGTCTGTGCACCTCGCGTCCTTCAACTTCCGCCCTATCGATTTCCTCGCGCTCGACGGAATCGCGACATTCCCGTGGACAGCGAAGAGGATACTTTGCCCAGTCGCTCATATCTCAATTTTGTATTTTATTTTATTTGCGGACACTATGAATAATTGCTCCGGAAAGAACGATAATAAATTATCGGCCCGTAAATGAATTTCTTTCGCCCGTCTGCCCAATTATCGAAACCCAGAAATGTTACTATGTTTTATTATGCAATGAACTATTTTCGTTGTGCGATAGTAAGCCGAATGGAAATCCGACGCCTCGTTGTTCGTTCACGAGGACAACGATATTTCGTTGAATCGATTACAATTAGCAGAATACTCGCTTTGACCCACATTTAACCATACGATGAAACGAGAACCTCAATGTATATATATAAATGCGACATATCCATTTGGGATTCAATTTCCCAGCTATCGAATGAAGCCTCACCGTGTCTAGTTCTATCCCGAGGCTCCTGAATGAAAACCTATGTCGCACGACCACTAGAGACCCTTTTCAATGAGTCAGAAATTCGCCATTAATTTTATATATATATATATATACTTCGATTATCAGGCCGGAGTTCATCTTCACTCGGTTGAGGTGAAGTGAAACACGTTCCATGTCGCACTCTCTCGCTCCACCGAGACCAACGTCGCTATCTCTGTCCATCCCTCGGATAAAAAAAGAAAATTTAAATGCTACGCGGCGAACAGTTTGAAATACTTTTTTTCCATTTTAATTCACCCTATCGTCGGCTTCCTCTCGTTCGCACTTTAACCCGATCTCATTGCCCGCTTTTCCCGCCGGCCGCCGATCTAAATAAAGGTTCCGGTGCGTGTTTATAAAAACTTCCTGACTCGCCGGACTAACCACTGTTATTACGGTGCGGCAAGTACTTCGGCGCGATAGAGAGAGAGAGCGAGCCGAAGCATAGAGAGGACGAGAGGGAAAGAGTGCGGGCGGCGTTGGAGCGGTCGAGCAGCGGGTCAGGAGTGTTACATCGATTACAGAGTCACCGAGCGATACCACCGAAGCGCAAGGCTCGCTCGCAACACGGAGTCGCGTCGATCGCCGCGGTGGAAAAACCGCGGGAAACGCTTTCGTGCGGCTCCGTTGCATCGCCGAAATTAAATCGCCTCTCGTTCATATCGGCAACAAAAAGTTGCGAATCCGGGGGGGAAACGATGGAGCGGAGCGAAGCTCGGCATTGTGGCGCGGGACAATGAAAACTTTGGCGGAAAAAATCCTCGAGGTTCGTAGTCGCGGAGCGGGTAAAAACTTTGGGAGCCGATCTCTCACACAATCCCACCTCGCTGACCAGACGTATTTAATCTATGTCCATACAGTCTCGCCGTTGGTTGCATCCCCCGAGCGTAATTAGCGAGAGAGAGCTCCGTACGGGGCGAACCAATGAATGGGAAGATTCAGTCCGGCCCCGACAATCGCTACCGCCGCTGGTTTTTTCGCCAAATTTATTCCCGTTTTCTTTCGCGCACCGGCCCACCCTCCGCCCGTCGCGGCACTCGTTTGGGAAAAGGGACGACTCTGCGGGTCGCGGGGGAGCGGAGGTGAATGGGACGGTGAAGGGGAAGGAAAAGAAACGGAGGCGCAGAGAGAAAGAGGGAGAGAAAGGAGGCATAAAGAAGGGGGAGACTCGCGGCCCTCGCCGGATTCCGGTTAGCGAACGATAAAGGCTTGAAAAATTGCGGGTCGTGCCACGAGAACGTCCCGCGGGATTCCCGCGGACCGCTTCTCGCGAGGGTGGTCGACGCTGAGACGACCGAGTTCGCGTTGGGTGAAAGGGGTTGCTGAGCGAGATGTATATATATATATATATATATATATATATATATATATATATATATATATATATATATATACAGTATATAGAAAGAGAGGCACGTCCCCGGAGCGTCCGTAAAATAGGTCGTTTGACATGCGGGCCCATTGTCGGATGGAAACCATTGGATCCGTGACAATGGCACCCGACCGACAAAATCGAGGCTGCAGTATCGGTTCGCGAATGTCCTGCGTCGTTACGCTATCTACTTGCAACTCCGCAGCTCTTGTCCAGACGCTACTATGGCGACTGGGTCGTCCGGAGGAATATCGGACGATTGAGTCCGGCAGCGCGAGCTCCGTTCTCTCTCCGATAGGCGCGGATGCAAAACGGTCACGGTGTCACATCGATAGCCTATTTAACCTTCGTGACTGAGGAAAAAAAATCGACTTCTCGTATTTAAAGTACCGAATCATTAATTCGACTTTTCGTATTTAAGGTGCAAAATCATTAATTCGACTTTTCGTATTTAAGGTGCAAAATCATTGATCCGACTTTTCGTAGTTGAGATCCAGAATCATTGAGTCGATTTTTCGTATTCAAGGTTCAGAATAATTTATTCGTCTTTCCGTATTTAAGGTCCAGAATCATTGGTCGACTTTTCGTGTTTAAGGTCCAAAATCATTGATTCGACTTTTTGTATTTAAGGTCCAAAATCATTGATCCGACTTTTCGTATTTAAGGTCCAAAATCATTGATTCGACTTATCGTATTTTAGGTTCAAAATCATTGATTCGACTTTTCGTATTTAAGGTAGAAAATCCTTGATCCGACTTTCCGTATTTAAGGTCCAAAATAATTGATTCCACTTTCCGTATTTAAGGTAAAAAATTATTGATTCGACTTTCCGTATTTAAGGTAAAAAATAATTGATTCGACTTTTCGTACTCAAGGTCCAGAATCATCTCAAATTCACCGTATTCCGAGGTGGATAGTGGTATTTTCCCACGACACATTCTATCTCAAGGCCTCGGAGTCCTCAACTTTGAATTTCATCTTGACCCCGCTCGCCTCTCGTTCGGAGCGATTTCGAGTAACGTCGATGAAAACGGATTATCGAATCTCGGCAATCTCGCGCCGCGACCGCGAGCCGGCTCCTTGTCACGCGGCACAGCGAGATCACATGCGAGCCTGCACTCTCGGGAACGGCGAAGTGTCGGTCGTCTATCCCGAGAGTCTCCGCTCGTCGTGCCCATCTCGCACCGGTAAAGACGGTCACCCGAGGTGCGCACGCGTTGCAATTCCGCTCGCTCACCGCGCTTCGTTCCCCGATGAGGCGGAAAATAATACCGTTACTGCATTACAATCCTCGTAAAGCCCGGAGGGCCATCTCACCGGGAGACCGAGACAGGACGGTAATTCACGAGCGTGGGAGTGAAAGGGTGCGAGGAGAAAGAGAAGTTTCGCGCGCAAGTCGTGAGAGGGTAATCGTAATTCTTGCGGGAGAAGGGTGGGGGGGCACATATGAATGCATGAATCCATGCATGCATGCGTCCCGTGTATACGGAAAGAGCGACGAGCCGTGCATTCGGTCTCTCGCATAGCCGGGGAGTCTCTCGGGGGAATGCGAGAGAAAACGTACGAAGGAAAGGTCGGAGAACGTGGAGGAAGAAGAAGAAGGATAAGAAGCGAAAATTCTCCCTTGAAAACCGAGGACGAGGAAGCGAGTCTCGGGTAGTGCGACGCTGCCACGATAAATTTATTCCTCGCCTATGGACAAACAGCTTGAGTGCGTGATAAAGTCTTTCTCTGCATGCTGAGGCTTGCCGGTAATCGTACATAAATTCTTCCTCGCCCGCCCGTCACTCCGCTATAACTGTCTGCATTTCGCACATCTGCCCTGGCAGCGAGAGGATTTGTTATAGAACGAAAAAAAATGTTTCCTTTTTTTTTGCTCTACAATAACTGTTTGGTTTTTATAAAACACCTCTGCCGGGCGTTGCAGTTTTTACAAACTGTGCACGGCGCGATATGTTTTGCACCTTTTGTATTTTCAGATCCGGGCTCGTATCGTTGTTTTCATAATAGCACGGTGTTATTAAAATATCAAAACACGCGAACTGTAATTGAGTTAAACGCTCACGATCGCCGGTCGTGCGTTGACCCTCGCCCACACGCCGACTACCGTCCGTACGTGAGCTCGTTAAATTAGAGGCCCGCGATCTCGTCTACTGATTACCCGCTAAAGCTGATTCCGCAGCTTTTCGACAAGCTGTTACCCGCGTTAGTTTTGCTCTTTCTCCCTCTACCTCTCTAACGCGGGAGCTGTAGCGTTGGCTCTTTCCGTTTCGCGAAACGATGCTTGCGCAAACAGTTCCGCTGAAAGTGCCGAGCTAGCTCAGCGGCGAAAGGAGAAGAAGCGGGGAAACTGGAGAAGGCCCGCGTCTCGGCACCTGCGTAGGCGGGTATCCGGTATCGAGATAAACGCGAACAATCTCGTCGCGATACGACCCCGTGTGTGCGAACGCACGTATAACAGGTTTGCACATAATATTAACCGTGTGAATTTCGCAAGGATTTCGTAAGCGGAAACACCTCGGCGCGCTCGACTCGCAACTTGCCGCGTGAAAACTCAAATTAGCGAGGGGTTTCGGATTTCTTTTATTTTTTAGTAGGTAA
Organism: Ichneumon xanthorius; assembly: GCA_917499995.1. NCBI lineage: Eukaryota > Metazoa > Arthropoda > Insecta > Hymenoptera > Ichneumonidae > Ichneumon > Ichneumon xanthorius. The sequence continues at coordinate 6,968,287 of OU824205.1, read as the reverse complement.
ACAAAGAGTCCATGTGTGTAAATGGATGAATTAATGTACAACAAAAATTGAAATTTAATTACTTTTTTTCGTATTATGCGTAGCACGTTCGACGTTGATAAAAAGTATCCGCGCCCTCCGAATAATTCATGCGAAAGTCGGATCGCCCGTTGCTTTTGTAAATATCCATAAATCCGTCCATAAAAACATAATAACAATAAACTAAAAAATTATAATTATAAACGTATAACAGGTGTGCATATAAAATGAACTGTGTGAATTTCGCAATGATTTCATAAACGGAAACCAACAACACCTCGGCGCGCTCGACTTGCAACTTTGCACGTGAACATTGAAATCGGTCAGGGGGTTTGGGGTTTTTTCAATTTTTTAAATACGTAAACAAAGCCTCCACTGGTAATTAATTGGCTAAAGTAATTCATTTTAAAAAATGTTTACGAAATTACTTTTTGTCGCACTGTGTCTCGAGCGTTCGAAGTTGATGATAAAAATGATCCGAGCACACCGTACAATTTATGCGAAAGTCGATCGCCCGTCGCTGTTGTAATTATCCATAAATCCGCGCATAATAATAACCGCACGAAAGGGGGTTGACCGTCGTGTGCGATGACTCGTAGATAAGGGAGCAAGAGACACGAGGAATTTTCGTGACTGAGAGTTAAGGTACTACACGGCACCCGAGTCATTTTCATGGTACGCCTGTGGCTGTGGACCGGCGTGGATGCTGCGAGGGTCGGATCTCCCGCGAGAGGGAAGACAAAGGTCAAGCGCGGGACCGCGGCGCGATACCCCGCGAGAGAGTCCTGCTTGCCTGACTGGCTGACTGCCTGCCTGCCGCGAAAGATTCCAAAGTACCGTACGCCATTCTCGTTGACTCCGCGAGCAGCGAACAGCAGCCGTCGCGGGGAGAGAACGAGAGGAAGAACCAGCGAGATCAGCATGAGGAGAGCGCGAGAGGAGCGTGCGAATCATATAGCCGGGGACCCCAACTAACCCAAGAAACGACCTCGCGACCTCACCGGTGTCCATTCATCGATATTCATCGCTCGTTAAAATACATGCACGTTATATACTATATAACCATCGTACATATTATATATAGATATATATATATGCTCGCACATGTAGGTACGTCTCGTTTCGTACCCTCTTGTCCTTTATCGCCAAGTTCAAATGCTGCATAACGGTACGGGCGAGGATATCTCTTCGGCCTCCCCGACGAAGACGTTACCGAACTCGTCATTATTTCTGTATTCATATATACGTTGTGTCATCCGTGCGCGCAACACTTGATTATCTCTCTCCCCCACCGACAATTTGCAAACGTCAAATAACTTTCGACCCTTTTATGCTCCGCGAGCCCCGTTGACTGGTGTACGGTAGATAATATTTTCATGTTTCCCGACGTTCGTCCCGTGTATTTATTTTTTGTACATATTTTTTTTTAACGCCATACAAATTACACCGCGCTCACGGAGATACTCGGCTCGACGGACTTGCTTTACGCAAAATTTATTCAGTAGGTTGGTATGTGTGTGTATATATTTTTTTTCACTTTTTTTCTCCACAACTGTTCCATTCTCTCTTTCACCACCTGGTAATTAAAATCCCGATTTTTCAACGCCCGCCGACGAGCGGCCGCGGCGCGGGGTGTACACATGTACGGAGCCGGAAGCGGCCGTTGGAGAAAGGGAAAACAATGTCCCGCAGAAGCCGCGCGTAGAGTAGAGCAGTAGCGCGGGTGTCACGAGCGGGGAGCAGAAAACGTTTCCACGGAAATTCCATCGCGGAGAGAACCCGAGAGCGAAACCGTATGTGTGTGTGTGTGTGTGTTATGCGCCGAGCGCGTTATCTGACTTATGCATGCTCTGCCCCGCCGGGCGGCGCTGGACACGCGAGAAACGCGCTGCGAGCGTCAACAAAAACAACGACGAAACGAGACGAGTGCCGGAGAAAACCGTCGAGAGAATATAAACGTATAAACAAAGAAGCTCTGTACGTGACCGGCGGTAGCGCGGGAGGCGCGGGGTGCACCCACGTGAAAATGTGTTCGGTCCGATGCGCGAACAAACACACGGCTGCGCCCCGACATGTGCGTGCGAGCTATGGGAATGCCCGGCATTCCCATGTCGGCAAACGCGGAGACTCCCATGGCGCATGCATGCGAGAGTCGCGCACGTGTACGCGAGATAGTGGAGCGTTGTGCACGTACGACTGGTCCTGGGGCGATCGGCGAAAAGTGTACTCTCGATGGCGTGCAGGAGGGAATCGACTGGCCACGGGACAGTTCGATGCATGCAGAAGCAACCCGGCGAACGCACACAGAGTCAGGCGACGAGTACGAGCGGAGAACACCGATGTGTGTGTTGCGCCTGGATGCTGCGGACGGTAACGGTACCGCGGGGACCGAGGCTCGGGGATGACCCCGCCTGTGTAAATGCGCGACCTCGACGAAGACCCCCATCGCCGAGGAGTCCCTGTTACTGGTACACTGGTACCCGCAGGGGCTCGCCGTTCCGCGTGATACCCCTTTTTTACAACCATCCTCCTCCGACCAACACCACTCCATTCGCCGATGTTATACCTGTTCGGCTTCTCTCGCTCCCGCCGTTCTTCGTCTCCTCTCGCTCGGGCTACGGTCCGGTTCGATGAGGTTCGCCCGTTTCCTCCGACGCCGGACCGGCTCTCCGTCCGTCGTTCTCCCGCGCTGTAAACCGGCGCGTAGCCGTGTCTCACTCCGGCGGGGCCTCGTACGTACGCCGTACGGTACGGCGGGTTATACACGCAACCGTGACTGCCGATCGGTACCCGATCACCCATATATTCCTAACGGGCGGGTGTACTACGGATTCGCGAGGCGAGCGAGCGGATGGAACGAACGCGGAGGCGCGGGGCATAGATGAAGAGGTGGAGAAACTATGCGGCGGGGCGCGCGGAGCTCGAGGCGATCGAGCAAAACACACGTGAGCCTGGGAGAGCGCCGGTGAGAATGCCCTTTTGCTCACCGTGAACTCCGGACCGGCCTCGAACCGCGGACGAGCGCCGGTCGTATGTTCAGCGGGAGCATTTTTAACGTGTAGCCACGTCTGTCCTCTCCAGTGGGCTCGAGTCACTCGGGTGTTGTAACGTTGTCGCGGGCCGCACGAACATGAGCTCTCCGCAGTACGAGCGGCCTCGTGTACGACCGGACGACGAGCGTCGGCCAAATTTGTTACAACGGTTGTAAGCCCGAACAGAGCATTGCGGCAATCGCGCGACGCGTCGCTACAAATTTTATCGCATGTTCGAGCTTCTCAGGCTGAGCGACGTTAAGAACATTAATTCGGCGAAGTACCCACGGGGGATTCTGTCGTAACTGGAAAAAACGGCACATCGCTGGCTCCACACTGGCGGCCAAACGGCATGACGAACGATAAGTCTTCCGAGCACTAATAAGCACTGGTTACTACGTCACTGCTTGGCAGGAACAAATTAAACATTTTCTCTGTGACATCACTTCCGGTTTGAAAATATCAGTTTTCGACCGGAAAATATTGATTTTCGACCGGAAGTGACGTCATACGGGAAAACGTCACTTACGGTTTGAAAATATTGATTTTTGACTGGAATTGACGTCATACCGAAAGTACGTCACTGCCGGTCAAAAGATGAGATTTTCATAACAGAAGTGACGTATTTCCGCTATGACGTCACTTCCGACAGAAAACGGATGTTCAAAACGAAAGTGACCTTATCGAGAAAATGTATTATTTTTCTCTGCAACCTATCGCGAATGCAGCCAGTGACAGAAACGTGTGAATTACGGAATACAGGAAAGTCAATAAACGAACGTGTGCGATACGAATATGCAATATTCGCAGACCATGAATCTGAGGAATAGTGCACAGTCTCCAATACTGTGCCCGGTACATGCGCAGCGATAACATTTTTCGTCGAGCCGATATGTTGGGTTTGACTGAGTACCGGGGTCGGGCGGATAACGGCTTGAGCGCCGGGCGAGTACAAGGCCTTCGGCAACCGGTGCGGTCCGCAATCGTGCCGATGGTTAAATCCCACCCGGGTAAACGAGACAACGCTTGGCTTTCAATGTTCCTCGATGATGAAAGGTTTATTTTTACTCAGACGATATTACGTTGTTTTTTTTCGTGGGCCGTTACGTCATGATGGAGGAGAGTTCCAGGGTTTTTCTCAGCTTAAAGAATCGCGTCTACCGCTATTAAGGTAGAGAGGGTGGGGTAGGGGGAGAGACAGAGTGGAGCTTGGCTTGCTAATCTCCCGACGATGGCTCCGGCGATAAACGAGGGCGTAATTAAGGGCAATGAATTTCTCCGGAAGGGTCGCCCCGTTCTCTCTTGAGGGTCGCCTCGGAAAGGCGCCGCTGAGGACGGCGAGGTCAGGTCGTCTCGATTCCTCATCCTCGCTGACTCTCGACTCGCGCTGCACTCACGTACCGAGCTCTACAGGCTCATTGAATCTCGGGGATGGCTCGCCAGGAAAATGAGAGAGGGTCGTCTGCGCGAACGGGCGCCTAGACGTTATCCACGGAGAGGCTTCGGCCGAGCTGCCACTTCCGTGCAGACACTCGCGAGGGCCTGCGAGTTATGAAGCGATGAGCCCATGCCCAAACTCCGACGACCCACCTCCCTTACTTCTGGACGGCGTGAATTACCGTTCAAACTACTCCGTGCACCGGGTAGTGAACGACCCGGACGTCCCAGACTTATGACCGTAGGCTCCGGGGATTCGAGTGCCAAGGGCTGGATGACGAGCACCGCGTAATATCATCACAAGCTCTTTTTTCCACCCTATCAAGCCCCGCATTGCGAATCGAGCCGCAATGACGGAATCGTCTCGAATTCCAGGTAAATTTTCACAAAAGCAGGACTTCCTTGACGTGACCGGCAGCACGGAAAGCCACGCCGTAGTCGGGTAAAGGGTCGAAGGGAACGCCAGACAGAGGTATAAGCCACAAGGCGCTGAGCATCGCGTCATTAAGCCGGGAATGCGAGATCCCTGTGTTTGCCTACACCGACCTACAAAGTATAGACCGGATACCGGAATATACATCCTCGTGCGCTTCCGTACACGGTCGCTTCAGTTTGTCCCTCGACGCTTAGGTTTCCCTTTCCTCGTTGTAACCCGCCGTGGTCTAAAGTCCCAGCAAGGAGCTTGACGGTGCGGGTTAGGGTATATAGGTAGACGTTACGTGGACGAGAAGCTTGCCCGGTTGGCACCTCCTACGGAGTTCCAGGGTAACGATCGTAGCGAGAGTAGAGCCGGAGAACTTCTCACCGTGCAGAGCACCGCCATGTAACCAGTAGCGGTGTACAGTCAGGATAGCTCAGGGAATGAGCGAACCGAGCACGAGGGTGACGACGCTGCCCTCGGGGACTCGTCGCCCGGGAATTCTGCACGACTCGGCCGATGCACATACGCGAGTTCATCACGTCTTTAACGCTGCAGCCTTAAACTCACGGGCACGAATACGGCGAGGTCGTACGAGAGATTCGCGACGGGTGGCGCGGGGAATAACATTGGGCAATGCTGGCGCACGATATTCTTGGGAGAGACGACATTTTCTTGGACCAGAATTTGTACCATGCCCATCCAGTGGGCGACTGAGGGAACGAGCTCGGCGTCCTCGCTTGCGACGGACGATAATTAATCTGCTGGGACGCCTTTCAGACAACGCTGATACCAGCGAGCTCATCATCTCCATACCAGTAAGTCTCTTTGCAGCGCACTCGAGGAAGATTAAAAAACTGAATGAAGGAGGATAAAATCTCGTGGAAAGAAAATTATTATTAATACTCTTATTTCCATTATTGGTGCGCCTGGGGACCGAATAAGATTATCCTCTTCATGGTTATGGAAGTAAAAATGGCGATGGGCGTCGTCAAGTCTTCATTCTTGGTAACGACGAAAATTTTACTAGATTTCTTATCGGGAATAGATTTTTACGACGGTGAATGTCCATTGTCAGTGTTTCATTTCGTCCTGCTGAATTATCACCGAGAATCCGTCTTAGCGGGCGAATATACGGGATGCTCGGTGAATCTTGATGCATAACCGTTGCACAGTGAAAATAGCTCTGGCTCGATGAAAAAATCTGAGGAACCAATATGAAGATGATGAAGATGTCGGTAGAAAGGGAGAGAGACGCCGGCGCCGTCATTTCCGGTCGAGCAGGACCGTAAAAGGAGAAGCGAACTCTCCCGAGAAGGATCCCGCGGTAGCTTCGGAGACGCGAATAGAACGACCTAGATGGCCGACCCGGTCGCGAGGAAATCGATAGACTTTCAATCTCCCAATGGTGTGAGCTCGGTTTTCCCAAAGGGTGAATCGTCGAGGTGAGAGACCGAGAAGGAGCAAGGCTCTTCGGTGCACACCGAGGGATTCTGGAGACTGCCGCTGTGCAACAAAACTTTGTACAGTCGGAGAGTGTTGTACATACACTATGCTATACCGAACTCTGCCACACTTTTCTGGTATTAGGTATATCTGTATGGCCCATCAGCCACAGCCCTCCATGCCCTCGAATGCCTCTCCATGCTCGTCGAATCGTCACTCGTGAGTCGGCCCAGGCCCGAACTTATCTGGAACCGATATCAGGATGTAACAGAGTTATCAAAACATTGTACGTTGAAAGAAGTGTGAAAGCCCAGCCGAAAGATATTCCAGGACACCCGAGAGACTCCACCGTACGAGCTCGAAGATAATCGCCGGCAAGATTCCCCCTCGTATATCCAGCGATCCTGAGAATCCGAGTCGTGTCCGCGACAAGAACGCATTTCGACGGATTAATCCCTGTCGGTGACAGGCGATAGTGGACACCCGCGTTTCGACGATAAACCGGGACGGGGAGAGGCGGATCTGAGCGCCGAGAAAAGCGGAGGATGGTCGCGTGGGTCGGAAAACCCTGTGAAAGCGTAAAAACCTCGTCTTCGTCTTCGTCATCGAGATGGTGCTGGGTGGTGGAGTGACAGAGAAAACGTTCCGATTGAAGGTTCGGGGGGCGAGGTCAGAGTCCTCGTCTCGCGCCTTCTTACAACTCGCCTATCGAGCCACCGAGAGATCCTTAATCGGCGGATAATCGCTGACGAACCTTCGATGGGCCACGGAGTGGAACCAGCTATATGTGTCTGCCAGTCAGTTATCTATACCTCCGAAGTTACCTATAGAAACGCACACCAGTCGAAGAGATTTTTTTTAGCCGGCATAGCCAGGCGACTGATTGATGAGCCCTGCCACAAGGTGCTTCTTCTTCTTCTTCTTCTTCTTGTTCTTCCACTTCTGCTACTATGGCTATCTCTAGCCTCTGTCTTTCGCCCGATCGCTCGAAATAATATATGGCCGGTCGTAAATCGAAGTGGCTGCTGCTCCCGCTGGTCTGTCTGGCGAGTGTTGCGGTTTCGTTCAGCGGAACGGCGATACGAATCAGCGGGAGAACGGAAAGTAAAACCGATGGTACTCCGAACGATATTAAAACTTATCGAGAAGTATCGGTACACGGTGGAGCAGGCTTGTCCGCATAAATATATAAAATTAAAGAGGATACATAGACCAGCGAAAGATTGGATACACGGCGCCTCTTCCGGTTTGTGTTTTATGGACTTCAAAAGGTTTTGAAGTAGAAGAAACTGGTATCCGCTTGAAATATGAGATAGTGCTCCGGAGCAGTGACAGAATTAGTGCACGGCTAGAGTCGGGTAGTAATAATAGCTGGCTCGGTAACAAAAGTTATTTAGGGCGAACCGTGTAAGAACTGGCTGCGCCGACTTATGGCAGAAGTAATTAATCAGGTTGATGATGAGAGGCGCTGGTTCAAAGAGCACGAGAGTCGAGGAGGGGTGAGGTGCACCGGCGCGGAAGGAATCCTCTCGTACCTACAACTACTATTACTCTAGCTGTTGCCGTTGCTGTTGCCGCTGCTGTTGCTGCTGAACGTCGGCAAGAGCTGCCAGAGCAAGACCCTGACGACACGTTCGAGGACACGACTACGTGTCCCTTGTCCGAGTGAAAGCCGTGCGGGGCACAGCTCGTTAATACTTGGCCACGTTGTCCGTCACGTTCCAGTTCCTCGGTCACTGGCATTGCAGCCGCGGGCCACTGACTGTGGCTCTATTCTCGCTATACAGTCCGCACTAATATATATATATATATATATATATATTATATATGTATATAATAAACCAGATCGTAAGAGACCCAATACCGAGTACGTATACGGAGTAACAGCGCACAGAGGTCCCGTGAGGTCGAGGATAAAGATCCAACGGGGCGCGAGCTCGTGTGCCAGTCTACCGAAACCGTCAAAAAGACGCGTCTCTTGCCTGGGAATTGAAATATCACAAAACCGGCTGGTCGCTTCTCGTGTCGGGAAAATACTTCAGACTTTCCGCGCTATCTTTCATCGGTATTGCCATACCATGTGTCGCTTTTCTGGCCCCTTCGAACCGAGTGCGAGAGATCTCGGTTCAAGAATTCACAGTCAAACGTGTCCCAAATCCGCAGATAAAAGCTTCGTATTGACTGTTGAAAATACCGTTCGCTTTTCCTTTGGAGCATTTTAATCAAATCCGTAGATTCCAAGTTGGGGGGTGATTATGGTCATGCGATATAACTCACCGGACTGAACTTTGAACTGCTCGTAACTCGAAATCTATGAACTGCAGAAGGTATTTTATTCGGGGCTAAGTTTGTTCAGCTTTGGATCCTGAATACGATTCCATCTTTCTGTGCCTCATTTAAATCCCGCCGACTAGTGGGCATTTAAACTTGTACTTTCGTCTCACCGATTGTCTGTAATGAGGAAGCTGATAGCTCCTCCCCCCGCTCTTCAAACTCAACTCACGGATAAAACATCCGGGGATCGCACGCGTGGGCCGCTCGTAGGGAGTTCGGGCGCGACTTTTCGCGGAAGATACTCCGAGAGAAGGGAGATCATAAAGATCGTAAAAGTCGCTGGTAGTTAGCGAGGAGGAGCAGTGCAAAAGCCCGAGACGTCAAAGAGACGCCGCACGGGATGGAAATATCAACCGCGGCGCTCCGGGTGAAAAGACCTTTGCCTCTGGCGGAGTTTCTGGCTCTGACCGGGAGCGGTACCGGCGGTTTGACTCGGTTGCGCCGGCGGCATGCGTGTCTAATTATGCCCCGGTTCGTTTGTTCGTTTGTCCTCCACCTCGTTGGCTCGCTCTGGGTTCCGCGCCCCGGTGTTTCCCGGCTCCTCCGACGTCCCCGACACCGGAACTCCGCGCTTCGCGATGCGCCGGAGGCATCTGGTAAGCTCCGCGTACCTTCGTCGGCTTGCCTTGTACTGTCCTGCGCCGTAGTAGGGAGATAGTTCGGTGTACACCGAGGCTATCGCGCATATTGTTCATGCATTACGGTAGCTACGTACAGGGGAACGGAGAGGAAAGAGCGCAAAATTGTTGTGCGACGCTGAGCTTTCCATCCTCAAAGGGCACTCGCTTGTTTGATGTGGCCGGCCGAGCGTGTTACGTCGACTCGATCGTCGGCACAGTGTGTATCTCGTCGGGGTGTACGTTATAGAGGGCTCGGTGCCGATATGCAGGCGTCCATCGCGCGTACATAGTGTTATGGACGCATGCATCGGTTTATAACAAGCCACGCGAGCCCCAGCGGCTCTTTCGACCCCTTTCCGCCACTTTTCAACGAAACGTGTCAACTACCCGGAAAAATGTTCAATGCCAGAAGGCAGTGCATCAATGATTCGCGTACTGCTGGATCCGAAAGGCGAATTTGCAATTGATTGTACCTTTAGGCGACTCGTTTCAATCATGCCATTACTGATTTCTGCACTGAGAGAAGAATCTAGTAAACATCACTATATCGCTTGAGAGATATTATTAACGGAACTGCGGCGCCACTTATGACAGGAAGTACCGGATGTAATAAGAATTTTTCGTAGATATTATGGCAAAAATTCTTGGGAAATCTGGGACTTTCTGCCATAGGTGGAGCACCTTAGTTGCGTACTACCATTAGCTATCGTAATTTTTCTTAGATAACCGGTAGTTTTTATTATATACTTCACTAAGTGTAGCTTATCAATCTTATACTTATTGATATCTCGATTGAATGGCAATTCATTTGTTCCAAATGGGTTGTTGAAGGGATAAACCTGGCGGAAATTTTGGAGCGTTACATCGACCCTGAAAAGGCCTGGTCGGGGCCTCATCAGGAACTCATGTAACGCTGTAGAATTCCTCCTAGGGTGAGGTTCGTTCGTCAGAACGAGACAAGATCCGGTGTTCCGGGGCGCAGGATAGACCGGGAGGTCGTCGTACCGCGGATAGAGGTATGTAATGGTGTAACGAAGACGGTTGTATAGTCTCTTCCCCCACTAAGCCTGCGGGTCGCCGCAGGCGGTCGAATTCCGTTGAAATGACATAATTGTCGTTATTAGACATTGGCTATAATCGCAGGAACAAAACCATCGTGTAATGGGACCCCCGGCAAATTACTTATGAGACCCGCGAGTCCACCGCGCTGCTGGATGATGCAGCGAGGAGAAGCGAGCTCCCCACCGTGTGCATCGGCCAGGTCGCCTGCGACCCATCGCGCACGGATTAAATTTCTACCGTATATATAGCGCGCGGCTGGGGAATGTCTTGTCTCTGTTCATCCTTCGACGAACGAAGCAGAAGAGGGAGAGAAGTCAAAACTAAGAGGTGAAACTTGAAGTCGGGGAAGTCGAAGGGACACGAAGTCATGCACGAGGGGGGTGAATGCCGCAAAAGTGGAGGTGCAGCGCGCACACACACGCTGCGATGCTCTCGTCGCACGGTTGACGAGAGATCGTCGTCGGGACGCTGCCCTGGCGTGACGATCCGGAGGAGGCACGTGATGCCGCGCATCTCGCGACGATACGATGCAGTGGGGTTAGCGAGGTAGACGCTGCGAGGTACTCGACAGAGTCCTCGGCCGGTGATCAGAGATTGGCCTACGAAGCAAGACAGAAAGGGACAGAAATGGGCCAAAGTAACCCGATCCAAATTCCCAGGGTTCGCCTTTGATTCGAGGATCTTCGGCGTCGCACAGTTACGGCGGAAGTAAAAAATTTCGAGTAAGAATTTATTACCGCCATTCGGTTGAGTCGTATTGATTTTCGATCGATCGAGCTCGATACATTTATTATTGATTCGTACGAAATATACTTGGTATGAAAACATTTGGAACATGTCTCCAGCGCGACATGGCCAGTGACTGCGCGGTTCGGGTTCCTTCGCCCCAGTTCGATGATGAGATGTCCTACGAGCGTTCGCCGCTCGCTTCCCATCCCTGCAGCAGGAAACTCTCCGGGTCTCTCATCCCCAATTCCCGAGACTCTCCACCGTGTGCGCGCTCTCGTGCATTTTCCAACAGCCCATGTATGCCCGAGTATATATGTATATGTACATATATATATGACGGTGAAAGCGGAAGCTCGTTCGCCCGGTCCCATAATAATTCACGAGGCTTCCATCGAGGCGAGCGAGCGACGTCCGACGGGTGTTTCGTGTATACGCCATAACTCCTTCGAATAATTCACGAGAGTCCTTCACCGACTAACCCGCACCGTACTACATAAGTGGCGTCAAATACAGGTATATCAGCGCAATGTCGTTCATTGCTAAACTTCACGGAAAAGCCGAGTAAAAAAAAAATTTCCACTTATTCGCCACATAATTTATTAAAAAAGAAAAAAAATGGAATAACGTCGGAATAGCTTGCTCGTGCAAGTTCGCCTACCGCTTACGATATCTCGTATCCGGTATACATCGAAACCCGCCTCGAACGTCGGAGGAACTCGGCTCGCCGGTAAACGGAGCAGTCGCACAAAGTAAAGGCCTCCCGCTCTACGGTTGTCCTACATTTCAGATAGCTTTTGCGAACGTCAAGACGAGAGTTCGTCTCTGGCGATTGTTACGAAGAGCGCCTGACGACGACCGGAGTACGCTGGAAATACACTGGCTGTGCTGTTATAAGATCTCTCTGCCGTTTTCCCTCATCGTGTATATTCGAGCTCTTCTATGCGTGCGTAAATATTTTAACAACCCCCGGCAGCTTCTGCTCGCAGTCCCGGAAGCCCCGCACGACGCGATGATGGACTGAGGATCGTGAATGCCGTCACGATTCTCTCACCTTCGAATTTAATGGACACTGGCCTTTCTCGGGAAAAAATAGAAAATATTATTTTCGTCGCGATCGGCGGAAGATCGTCACCCGGATAGTCCATCGGGCGTCCGAGATTTGTGTGTTCTTTGCTTTTATTATTCCCTGGTGCGCTTTCCTACTGCCCGTACGCGACGTCCGGACATGCTTGATGCATCGGTGTGTCGTTGCTGGAGTCGGAAGGGCGGATGTTTCGTCATCGTAGCGCGGAAGATGCGACCTTCGGATCTCGGGCGCGACACGCACGGCTACTATTTGTGGCCATTGTGTGGTTTATTATATGCGTATTACGCCCGCACCTGACTCCTGTACGGGGAACGCGTGCCCGGCGAGTGAATATCCATTCGGGGCCTCGTCGCCTTATTAAAATCCCGCGCCACGAGTCCCGGCTGGGTTACGAATGCGACGTCACGTATATCCTCGCCGGTCTGCCGCGGCGATGCTTCTCTCACTGCGGCCGTCGGAAAATCACGTTCGCTAACGCGAGGCGCGAAAACCGCGCGTGGCCCCAACACAACTCGCAGCACACATCCACCGGCAACGACTCGCGCGTCTCGACACAACGTTCCCTCGGGATATTGTGCCCCGATCGCGACCCGATGCGCCTGCCATCCACCCAACCCACCCAACCATCAGCGTCGGTCGCTTCGTCGTCCCGACCGTCGATACTCCGAGCATCGCGCCCTCGAGAGTCGTCGCTCACAATATTGTTTTTAAATTTATTTAATTTTGCTCATCCTTTGACACTCGAAATCTAAGTTTATTCATTTCGTTTATTTCGATTGTTCTTTATAATTATGTTGATCTACGACTATTTATATATATTTTTTTCTATTCGTCGTGATGTTCTCGGGTTTTAAGAAAATACTAATTTTGTTATCGTTATGTACATTTATATTTATATATAAATATATATGTTAGAAATATTCGTATGGAATTAAACGCAATGTATATATTATTAAGGTTGTTAAGACAACAATGTGTAAGAGGTGTTAACCTGGTAACAAATAAAAATACTGCTGCTACTAATATACTTGTGGAATATATAACAGAAATCTAAATACGTCTAGTACAATATGTTATGTAATATTTCATGTGTGTAGATACGACTTCGCAAGTTCATATCTTGATCCAGAATTCTCATCGATCGCCCGATCTATTGCGTCGAAGTTCTCCGAGTCACATCAGCACATCTTTGTATATTTGGTAGTTCCGAGAAGAGTCTGCTAAGGGGGGGCTAAACACGTATGCGCGCGAGACAGAGTTAAAATGTTGAATAAATTTTTCTCCGAAACGATTCTATTAAATGAAAAACTGTTTTGTAGAAAAACGTGTTCGGAATATTTTGAGGCTATGTTGATATTTAGCCTCACCTTAAGTCTCGGCTCTCATGACGTCGCTTTCACATGTATTTTATTTTATTTTATTAGTACTTTTATTTTCCATGTATTACTGTTTTTTATGAGAGGGTTTTTCATGTATTAACGAGTTTTTTAACTGGAGCCTATCGACGACGGAGGCGAATGATAGAGGTAGAGATATTGTTCCGTCGAAGTTTGCTCTCCGGCTTAATTATTTGGACTTTTTTCACTATAAGATTCTTCGATTATCGTTAAAGGGAAATGAGGCGCGGCGACTGGCTTTTACATGGAAAGACATGACCTGGTTTCAACTTCATTCGCGTTGTAAGTCGTAAGATCCTTCTGTTCCCGAATACGGTTCTTGAATACCTTCGTCCTCTTGTTCCTGAAATATCTTTCGAGGAAGCATTCTCGCAGGAGCCCCGACCGCCGTTCTCAAATCTTTTTATCGGCGAGCTGCACTCCGGAATCCCCTCTCGGAGTCATCGCTGAATTTTCCTCTCTGCCTCGCTTGCCTCTCCTCTCAGCTCTCGTGACTACTGGCGCGTAAATAACGACCATCCATTCCACCGTGGAACTCGCTTGAATTTTTGCCGAGTGGCAGTAGATGAGAAATAAAGGGAGAGTCCCGGGGAGGAGGACGAAGGAAAGGCTGAGCGCGAATGCGCAAGGACCAAAGCACGACGGACGAGAAATAATAAGGGCGCCTGGTCGGGAGAGTAAAAATTCAAATTGGCGGGAGTTTGAACTTGGGCGCATCTCGAGGAGGAGCTACGAGAACTCTCAGAAGCTGCTGGAAAAGAAGTAACGGTCGAGTGACTGCCGGAGAGTCTCGTCGGTGATGTTTTTCTTTTTCTTTCAAATTTTTTCACTCCCCCCTTTGTCCATCCAGTTCTGTCATTTAGTTTATTTTTTGCTTCCATTACTTCTTTGCAAAATTAAATAAAAGTTATGCAGAATAGGGAAAATTATTCCATGAATTCTGATGGGACTGCACGGTAGAATTTTCAAGTTTTCTCACCGAAGAGTCGCTTTTTTTCCGTTTGTCTTTCGATGTTGCCAGCGATTGGTCCGGATTCACGGGCCCTTCGTCGCGACAAAAGTTTCACGGGATCGGAATAAATTCTTCGCACAGTCGACGAAAAAAATATTCGACGGATGATTTTTCCTTTTTTTTTTTGCATTCGGCGCATTAACTGCAACTCCTCGCTTGTCTCCTCGGTGTCGGAGATTGCGAGCGGCGCGAACCTCCCCCGCTTTGCGCGTCACTCTGTGTTTCTGCCTCTTTCTCTCGCCCTCGTCCCGGTCCCGTGGATTCTAATGAGAACAATCTCGCCCCGGTGCGTAATTACGAAGTTAATTGGATGGCGAACGGGGGATGCCCGAGCTCCCTCCTCCCCCTCCCTCTTTCCCACTCTATCGCGTAAAACGCCGGTCTTAACGGACTCGGCAAAAATAATTGGATAAGAATTCGCGCGTGAGGTAAAGCGTCATGGTGGAAGGCAGGACGCTGCTGCTGCAGGAATTTCATGAACCGCGCGCGAACGTAAAAGAGTCTGTGAGAAGTAGAGAAAAAAAAAAAGAAAATCCAGCTATGAGACCCGAGATGGAAAAGAATTAAATGAAAGTAGAAGGTCCTTCGACCTTTGAAAGCGCCAAGTTTTCTTTCTTCCTTCTCTTCCTCCGCTTCCGTCACAGACTTCCTCGTAATCGCGGCAAATTTTTCCTAAAGAGCTTCGAATTACTCTCCAAATAGGAAAATATAATGATTGTAACTTCCCGTCAGAAATTAGGAGTCCGTATTTATGCATACATATATATATTGAATCTGTAATGACGATATTGTGAAACTTAGACAATCGGCCCAACATCGAAAGATCCTTATCCATACGAGTTTCCTTACCCACAAAGAAATCGTTGGATCTGCGAGATCCTCATCTACGAGATCGCTCGTGCCGCGATAAGTTCCGTGCCTCTTTCTGCGCAGCGCACCCTCCTCTCCGGTTGCATCGAACGGGCGCATTGCCATGCATCCTTTGTACACAAACAGAAACGGACACACACACACACACACACGCAAGCGATGCAGACGAGAACTCGTGGCGCTCTCACACGGTAATTGTATACCGTGCGGGATAGCGAGAGAGGACCGAACGATAGAGTCCTCGGTATAGACCGCGCGAGTAATTACATGAGACGCACCTAAACACCACCCACGGACGCCCACGCTCACGAATTCCCATTCGTGTGCAACACGGCGCATCGGAGGGAGCACAAATTCTCTTCATATCCTATATAACGTCATGATTCGCGGTAGTCGGAGTTACACCGCGAACGCTTAAAGCACGTTGTTCCCGAGTTTAGCGAGGCGTACTGTGAGTTGCAAACGCGAAGGGGCGGGCGCAGTCACAGCCTGAGCTTGCATGCGTGCTTGCATAGATAGGGGGGACCTCAGGCTGATGCGGATGAGGCTCATTTTAGAGAACCAGACTATATTGCGCGTGCTTCGCGCACGGCGGAGATTCGTTGGCGCTGGGGCTCTCACCGGGTGTACCTTAATTCATCCGTTTCTGTCGCTGGCTACATTCGGGATGAATTCCAAATACATTTGAGACGCAGCACACACGTTCGTGTACCTACTTTTCTGCGTTCGTCAATTCACACTGTCACTGGCTGCATGCGAGATACATTCCAGAGGAAAATGAAAAATATTCGCTGTAAAGTCACTTCCGGTTTGAAAATCTCGCTTCTCGACCGAAAGTGACGTCGTACCCGAAATACGTCACTTCCGACCGAAAAATCCGATTTTCAAACCGTAGGTGACGTATTTCCGATATGACGTCACTTCCGGTCGAAAAATGAGATTGTCAAACCGAAGCTGACGTATTTCCCATATGATGTCACTTCCGGTCGGAAAATGAGATTTTCAAACCGGAAGTTACGAGTTTCCGATATAACGTCACTTCCTCTCGAAAAATGAGATTTTCAAACCGGAAGTAACATATTTCTGTTAAACCTCCGGGAATATAAATTGCCGGCTCCAAAATCCCACAGTTCATAGCGCGGACGCGAAGCTCCTGAGCCACAACAACCTGCTAGTTTATATTATAATATATATGTGGCTTTAATATTATTACGCGTGGCAACGTTAGACACGAAGCTCGGAAGAACAACGAGCCTTTGTTCCGAAGCGCCGCTGACTTCCTACGCACGTGGGCTCGACTTTTCATGGTTGCATAAAATACGGGTGTTGCTCCCAGCATACAAGAGGCATGTACCGTCGATGTCTCTCGTATTCCCGAGATACTACTTGCTATTTTTTTTTTTTTTATGTTATGCTACGAAGAAAAAGCTGTGAATGCATTGTCTATGTTACAGCCGTTGCTCGTCAGTTTCTTAACAACATGCATGTACACGCATCATCATATATACACATATACATCGTAGATATATTCGACGCGGTGGTCACGAGAAAAAGTGAAAAAATACATTAAAAAAAGACCCGAGTCCGCCTTTGCAATACCGTACCAAGACTATAATAATTGCGATGTGTTTCGCGCATACAAGGGTAATGCATTACGCTGCGATACACATACTCATAATTTATATACGGCATTACGGTGAAGAGGAGAGAAATCCGGGCGTAGGAGGACACTCGAGAACTTTAACGCCGTTGCAGCGATGCTGCGTCCTTATGCATCAGCGCACAGACCAATATAAATCCTCCCGGAACACTTTCGCCCGCTCGTCAATGCGAAGCGCTGTACTTCGGTCAACGAAATTCGAAAAAAAAATGAATAAAATAAAAAAAAAAACCGTCTCCGCAATGTGCGATTGGTCGTTGTAGCGAGATTTTTTGTCCGTGGTCGATGTGCAGCGCGATACACAGCAACGAGAAAGAAAAATCGCTTTTTCGTTATCGCATCGTTGAATAGAAATCGAAAAAGGAAGATTTTCTAATTCGTTCGTCGTTCGACGTATTCGCGTTGGGAAACCGAGTTTATCGGGTCGTTGCGATAAAGGAAAAGTAATTTTCTTGGTTTTTTTTTTTTTTTTCCGATGAAACAAATTTCCGTCGATACGGAAAGTGTAAATGCGCTATAACTCGATAGACGTTGCAAACGCGTCGCAATACGGCCCCGGCCATTCGCGTGACGGAGTTATGAACGGCGCGGTGACGCTGCTGCGGCTGCGGCTCGTCCCATCTACGATCTTTACGCTCGATTCTTATGATCACACCGGCGACCCGAGCGAGAAAAATGTATCCTCTCTTTACGATCGATTCGTCTAACGGTAAACGATTCCGCTCGTAAAGTGCGACGGCTTCATCGTCGAGCGGCTCGGGAGCAGCACTTTTATCCCGATATGTATATTTCCCTCGCATAAACGAGGATAACGGAAGAGCGAAGTCGCATCGCCTCGAGGATGAAAAGGGGGTGAGAACCGAAGTTTCTCCATCCCTCGAACGGATTTATCGGTTCCGTACATCATAAAAAAAAATTCTTTTCCCAATTATCTCCGAACGAATCGTCAAAAATAAAATATCTTGTCCCAAAACAAATCAGGCTCCGACCTTATACCCTTCACCGCAATGCAATTTATTAACTGTCATAATATTTTAAAAAATTTTTAAACATTTTTTATTCTTCCCGGTCAGATAATTGTGCAAAGCTTAATCGTAAAAAAAATATCTTGTCCCAAAATAAATCAGGCTCCGGCTTATACACCACCCTTCACCGCAATGCAATTTATTAACCGTCATGATATTTTTATTTTAAAACATTTTTTTTCCTCCCGGTCAAATCATTGTTCGAGCACTGCCACTGCCGACATTATCGTCGGGGCGCTTTACGATCCTCGGCACTCTCGGTCCCTGTCGATGGTCCCCGAGGTGTCCGGTGATCAACAACGTCGGCAAACACACGCGCGTAAAACCATAACGCCAAGATCCCCGAGTTAACTTATCCGTGAGTTAAAACATTATTTATGACGCAGCCCCGGTAATGGGATGTCGGATACTAATGAGCCTTCGACGTAACGCCGCGAAACCCTCTGGCCGATCTGCGCGCATGTACCCACATAGTACATACGACGGACGCAAAGGGTACACGAAGGGTAAATAATGCTACGAAGGTACATAAGGGAATATGCAAGATATAGATGTGCTCTAACGCAAGTGTGCGTTTACGGGTACGGGTATGTATATATATATATATATATATATATATATATATATATATACATACATATACATATCGGAGAAACCCAGTGGCCGAGGGGAAGTCCTCGCTCGAGTAGACTGTGCAGCCCACAGGAGACTTCCGACTATCCGCCGGAGCGTTCGGCTATAGGTCGATCAACTAATTAACCCAGATTCGTTCGTGATTCACGAGAAAGCACGTTGATCCAATGTTTATCGACCGAGGCATGTATTATATAAGTGTGTATATTAAACGACCGCTAGGACCTTTACATAGCGGCGACAATGCAGCGACTCACCGATTACGACATCAATGCGTATTTTTATTTAACTGCTCCGATGAATCGACGGTATTCATTGCATAACGCGCATTGATGCGAGTGGGCGGTATAAATTACAAAAGATATCTCCAGCGATTTAAATTTTTTTTTTTTTTATTGCTTCCAATTCGAGTAGGCACCTACACACTTTCACACGCTAGGCTCCGCAGTTTTTATGCACATATGTGCAGGGTGAGTTATACCTGGCGCGCCGAAGGACTGCGGATAATTATTCTCGTCTCTTTTCTCGGCGAAAGGGAAGAGGAGTGTGAGAGGGTAAAAGGAGGATGAAGAAAAAAAAATGATGATGAAGAAAGGGAGGCGTTAGAGCGTTGAGTTACGCTCGACGTGGGCCTTAACTCTTTAACGAGGCAGTCGGCGAGTGGCTGACTTAAGTGCAATAAATAGGTGTTGCACGGGGGATTTTATTTTATTTTTTACTACAGGTACAATACCGTGGCCGTGCATTTGGTATCGCCGTACAGCAGTTGTAACGTCGAACGTACGGGAGTGTGCGAGCACCGGTGGTAATTACTTCGACGTGGTCACACGAGTGTGGGCGCGGGTGATGCAGAACTGCGTCGGGTGCACGCAGGTACGGACGGTTATTGGCAGACTTCGATGGCTTTCCGTTTAACACACGACGGAGAATTTCTCGTCGTAACAAAATTGTATTTTTCTCATTAAAGTCAAAGCCAAAACAACGAAAAAATAAATAAACAAGAGTATCATCGAACACAGTTTGTCGTATCAAAAAATGCTCCTCTTTTTCTTCAAATTTAAGTTTGACATAAAAACAATTTGACATTTAATAAAAATAAATATTTATTTGCAGCTCTTCACATATAAGTTGTTTTTCTGAGTGCGATATATTGCGTTCGGTATTTCTCGCTTATTTGTAACTAAAAAGCGAAAATTCCGTCAGACTCGATACTCGAATCTATTTTTGTGCAACCGCGCTTTGTCGTTAAACGGTGCGATGGCAATGACTGCCTGTCGCCGGCCGTTCGAGCCACTGACAACTATTCCGTACGAACTATTCCATTGTGACCGAATGCCGCAGGCACAAAGTGCGTACTCCGAAACCTGCGAATTGCCTCGACCGTCCACGTTCCCGTGCGCTCCGGCGGGTGCGTGGGCGGCTAAAAATGAATCGCACGCGTGTGCGCGCCTACTCCGCTTCGGCACCGAGGCAGCGAGCACTCCGAGGCACTCGGCATGACCATACGTGCCATTTGCGCAAAGTCCGCGTCTTGTCCTGTACGAGGGAGGAAGTGCGCGCGCATCGCTCTCTCCCGCCTGTGCGCAACGTGCCTCGACGTATGTGCGAAAGTAACTCTCTCGCGCCCGATGCGATTCGCCTCGGTGGCCGAAAGTTCCCCCCCGTCGAGGGTGCGACACTGCATCGCTGCCACGCACGTTTCGCCGTACATAAAACGTCGACGCGCAGGCATAAAGCGAACGAGGAGACGAGCAGACTCGCGCACGCGCGCCCGGAGCACCGGCACGTGATTTCACCCCGGAGGGTCAAAAATATCTCATAAATCACATTACGATGAGAAATGCTCTGCACCGTTCGCGAAGCACCCTCCCCCATCTGTATCCTCCCACCGGGCCGCGGCGTCGCTTCCTAACCGGCGCAACCCCTCGATCCACTCGCACGTGCACACACATTCGTTATCCGTGTGTTCTTCCGTACGTGCACAAAATACAACGTACGTGTATCGTGTGCCCGCGCGTGTGGACGACGAAAACGCGACCGAGCGAAACGATCCCGGTGGAGAACGGGCAATCTCTCTCTCCCTCCGAACCCACCCCCGAAATTTACGAGGCGTCGCTCACCGTGGCATAAATCCGTTTCTTCACACCTGTCGATTCCTTCGCGACTCTACTTTTACTCCGACACTCCCTCGTATAGGCGGGCGAAATAACGTTCTGACTTTCGGCGACGAAAATATTGTGACGCACCGTCGAATTTTTCTGTGCGAGGTTGATTTTTTTGAAAATTTATTTCCGGTTAGTTTGAGGGTGTTCGCGACAGTGCGGCGACGGGGAGTTTGCACGTTCGCTGTGTGCAGCGAGGGGGTGGTTTTAAATGCGCGAGACCGGGGCCAGGAAAGGGGCAGGCGAGTGGAAGTCGCAATCAAAGGCGCGCCCGAAGGTCGGACTGAGAGAAGATTAAAGCACTCGTCTCTCTCGTTATAATAGTTGCGCGGCGTTTCTGCCGCTATGTGTGTGTGCGTGTGTGTGCGTGTGTGTAATGCGTATTATCGAGGAATAAACCCGCGAGAGTTATAATGTGTCTCGAATGATCGGGGGATTTAATGCGAAGAGAGAATAAACTGTCCGTGCCTCCGCCCGGCCTATGAATAATAGAAGTAACCAATCTTCGGCGATATCTCCCTATGGATCTACGCGCGGTCCCCGGTAATAAGAGGTAGACGGTGGGCAGAGGGAGCGCGTTTGCGCTATGAGCTATCGGCGAGGAACGACGATGCATCGCGGAGCCTTTGTGCATTAAACACGAGATATCGGCGAATCGAGCGAGAGGAGCGCAACGGGATCGCGCAAAATGCTATCGAAAATCCGATCGTGAAATTCACTGTAGAGAAATTTTGAATAATAAATGAATTTCGAGAATTAAAAAAAATCATCTTTTCTCCATCTGGTTTTCGACGTTTTTTTGTACATGCATTTATCACCGTGAACGTATGAAATCGCGCAAAATGCTATCGAAAGCCCGATCGTGAAATTCGCCGTCGAGACATTTTGAATTATAAATGGAAGTCGAGAAACAAAAAAAAAACTCTACCTCGGTCTCGACTTTTTTTTTTTGCATATGCATTTATCAGCGTGGGTTATATTTTTCATTCGCTCGTCCCCCCCCCCCTCCCCCGTCCCCGGAGGCAGCCGGAGAGCGGGTCCAGTAGGTAAGAGTGAAAAACGCAGAGGTCCACAAGGTCTCGAAGGGTTTGCTTGTTTTTATCTTAATACCCACCCGGTGCCTTTTCTCGCGCCCGGCATCTCGCCAAGGGCTCGACCGGTCCTCGCCATTACGGGAACGTAATGTTTGCGCGGGGTTGATTTTCAGCTTTTTGTTTTGACTATGCTAACGGAGAGCCCGGGCAGCACGAGTCGGGGATTACCCTTCTCAAACCCTCAGGACAAGCCGGCGGCTCTTCCCTTCTCTCCTTCTCGTGCTTGTCGTTCGTTATTATTGTAGTCCTGTCGACACAGAAAACAGGGCTGCGCGACACCAGCGCGTCGCCACTTCCGGTCCGGAGGCTCATGCCCGCACCCCTTTTTCACCGCTCCTCCCCCGTTTCCACGATTCGGACGCGTAAAATATTTACGGCAAACACACGGACATAACTCGGCGGGAAAAAAAAAAAAAAAAAAAAAAAAATACAGTCTAGTCGAATATTCGAATTGCCAGATAATTATATTTAAATTCTTATTACATTTTTATTTCAATACTGCACGGATTGTATCGGAAAAAATAATTAACCATTTAATTTTTTTTCTTCGCTAATTTTATTTAAATTCTTATAAAATTTTTATTTCAGACTGCACGGATGTAAACGGAAAAAATAATTAACGATTTCTGTTTTTTTTTTCGCCACGATGCAAACATTTTTTGACGTAGGGAGTCTTTAAAAAAAATCTGGTCGTTTCAGGGCCCGTCAAACGACTCCGGTGAAAATTTAAAAATTTAGGTACAAATCTCGCTGGAACTGCAGAGCGAGTTTCGCGCGAGGAAATTTCCGAGGGGGAGGCTCTATGCAGTATATTATAACAGCGTAATACTCGACCGTATCCCGGCCCAACCACCTCGCTCCCTTAATTGCGTCTTTTCTTTTTCGCAACCGGGCGCGCCATTACCCCGCCGGACCATTAAGTCCGTCAGGTTAAGTAGGAACGTGATACTGCCAGCCTGGCACATTCTGCTCCTCCGCTCTTCGCGCAGGGACAAACGTAATACACATCTTCCGTGTCGTTTAACGTCCGCGCAAGTGTGTGCTCTCCCTCGTACGTTCCCGGCTTGCGACCCTTAATGGCAGGACGCTTTTCCCTACGTGCGCATGTGCGCGCGCATACGAAAAATACATAGTTTCCTGGCAAAGGTACGCTCGCTCGCTTCGCGGTAAACGCCTCGCAGGCAAGACACTAACATATTTTTCTGCATAATTTTAATGCGTGCGCCTATAGTATTTACTTCCAAGAACGACGCGCCAGTGTATTTACGTGGGGTTGAAGCAGACAATTCCGTCCGTTCGTATGCGCGTACCTAACGCTGAAGAGGGTTGCTCGCTCGCTGCTATCTCATTTCCTCATTCTTTTTTTTATTTTTATTTTTTTTTTATTTTTTTATGCCCGCTGCATTGTTTTCGCGCTCCTCTCCGCGGCTTCTCGGCTTCGTTCCGTCTCCCTTCGCTCGGCTCTATATTCGCGCGGCGTAGCGCCACTTCTCATTTCTCGCCCGGAGGGCCGCGCGCGAGGGAGGCTCCTCCACCCCCGTTGCTTACACTCCGTGTCTCTCTTCCCCCCCCCCCCCACCCCCGCCAACCCCCGGCCCGCGGCTACCGGCGAAGGCGCCCCCTCTCGACTCGAGCTTAATTATATTTTATCGCAGCTTTGTCGCGCTTATTTAAATTTAAATCGTCTACTTTGCGTATAACCGGATGGACGCTTTAACGAACAGCGGCTCGGACGCTCATCGAGCTAGTTTCTCATCCTCACTCGTTCCGCAGTCCGAGGAGAGGGAAAAATAAAATGTCCCTCTCGATCCGTGTTTCTCGTCTCTCTTTCACACGCGCCTCCTCGGCGTCCTCCGCGGAGCCGCGCGACGGTGGAAGACAACCGGGGGCGAGCAACGGAGAACGCCGAGAAAAGAAACAGACAAGTGCGGGGAGACGGGAAGTAAGGAAAAGGAAAAAAAAAAGAGCAACAGCCGGCGCAGCAGCAGCAAACCGATTCGACACTGGAGAGGTTTCGATGGCCGCTGCCAACTTTCCGATAGAAATGATTTTAAGTTGAAAACTCGATGGAGAAACGAGGGTGAACCGGTGGATGGGAAAAGGTCGTTGAGCGGCGTGGAGCGGGGGGGGGGGGGGGGGGGGGTTAAGCGAGAAACAAAAGGAAGGTTAAAAAAGGAGAGTAGGAAGTGAAGTAGAGGAACAGAACTGTATTTCGCCCGTCACGGCTCTCGCGTCCACCGGCGGAGCTAACCATTCGCTTCTACTTGGCTTCCTAATTTTTATTTTATTTTTTTTATTATTTTTTTTACTTTTTCGATTCCTCTTTTTTTGTCATTTATTTTTTCTCTTACTTTCTTTCTCTTCTCGAGCGGGTCAACGAGGGTAATGCGACGATGGTGCGGCACGGCGAACGAAACCGCGCCAGCGCCGAACTCGCTCGAGGAGGGATGAGGAAATAATGCTCGAACATCGGAGGCTGCCCACGCGCTCTGCGCTCTTTTCTCCGGACCATCGGTCCTCCGTGTACGCTCTCGCGCCCCCCTCCCCCCCCCCCCCCCCCCCCCCGCCGCCGCCAAAGCCTCTTCCCTCCCCGTTTTTTTTGCACACACTGCCCATTTACTTTAACGCGGATTATGTTTATTATTATCCGTACATGTGCAATATGGCGGGCACGTGGGCTTTGAACGTCAATTGCAATCGATGCCGTGGACGCGCCGCCGCGCATATGCGTCGGCCGTCGCGTCGTCTTTGTCGTCGCGACTCTCCTCTCTCGGGTCGCCGCAATTTTCTTGCCCCATCCGCCCCGCGAGTTATCTCGCTCTTTCTCCCCTCTGTTTATCCGTCCTCATATTTTTCCTCGGCTCTCCTTCCTCTCCGTCTCACCATCCTTTACACTGTCGCTTTGTAAACCGGTATAATTATTAGTCTCGCACGCGAGCGAGCTTCCCGAGAGTACGGTACGGTCAGGGATCTCTCTCGCTGTCTCTCTCTGTCTCTCTGCGGAATATGCAACAGCTCTGGTGTTATTAGCGGACAATGCCGCGCCTACTCGACTATCCCTATGGATATTAGCATAAAATTGCGCATCTTCCAGCAATCTCGATTGAGGCTGCTATTTTTTTCTGATTACTCTTTTTATTTTTTATTTAATACTCCGAGCGAGGAGACACATTATAACTAATGTTCGACTGTTGAGCACTCGAGGAATAAATTAGAAAGCGGGGTCGATAAATCTGGTCGGGTCGAGTTAGAGGTGGAAGAGATTTGTTTAATTCCGAAAAAATAGGTCCGGTTTCGGTCACGCTCATCGTGAAAATAAATTTTTAATTTTATGAACTGGGACTTGACATTTTCGTACATTAGTTACATTGATCGAACATTAATGTACGTATTTTGTAAAGTTGAAATATCAGATATTAAAATTAGAAATCTTTTGTCTGTAATTTACAAAAATGTTCGTTAAGAATGAAAATTTGTCTGTGATATTGCGACACCCATGAAATTGCAGAAATAGTTTATGTAAAAAAAAAAGTTTCTCATATCGTTCATTAAGTTTCAAACGATATTTTTTTACAGTGCCGTATTATGTACCTAAAGGCCATCCGTATCGATCAAGTGCTATTAAAAGTACACTTTATGGTCTATAAAAATACATTTATAATGATCTAAAATTAGTTTCAGATTTACTGAGCCTAATGTCAACGATCCAACGAATAGCAATCAGCTCCTTCGGTTTACTCGTTGCGAAGATGCAACTATGACACGGACCTCCGATGGGATAAAGATGTTTGAAAAAGTTATTTCAACAGGCACTTTTCCGTCCAAGGAGTGAGTGCCTAAAAATGATAATGTAAAATTGTTGAAAATTACAAAAAAAATTTCTCGCGCGACCTTTGTCCGCCGGTCGTACGTGTCGCACGGTCGAGGTCTGGCGACTGCGCGATAGATCCAACGCCGGTGATGGCTCTGCGCAGCGAAGCGGCATTCTCACGCGGCCGGAAGTCGACGACGAGTCGGGAGTGCATCGGAGTCGCCTGACACCGTAGAATACACACCCTTTCCCTCGCCCTTTGCCTCTCACCTACGACGGTACGAGCATTCTTGTCGTACCTCGGGTACGCGTTTATCCTAGGCGTTTAACACCCTCGAGATATAGCGACCCCGTCGACGACGGGTAAGGACTGGGCGGAGAGGTTCTCGTCTAGCGAGTTTCCTCTTTCCGTACCTTCCGTCCCAGGCTGCGTATAGCTTCGCGCAATGCAGTCGCCGTTAGATCTCCAATTTCCGCGCACACGCCACCTCCTGCTCCTGGCTCGGTCGGATCCAGCCTCCCGCTGTAAGGACTCCCTTAGGGTCGCGTCACACACGCGTCCTAGCACCTCGGGGACGAAACGAGCGGACAGCTGTATCCTTCAGGCTGGCGCTCGAAATTTCATCTACAGTCAACCGCACGCATGCGAACGCCAAATACTCAAAAATATATCCGAAATGTAAAAAAAAATTCGCTGAAAACATATTTCATCATACGTAACATATATATTTTTTGAAACGTGTCTCATAGATATTTTTCGATACATGACCCTTATATATACTATTGCACGAGGTGCGAAAACGGCTGTTTTACGCACAAAGCCCTCATGTTCAGGCCGTGTGAGGTAAAATTTAGTACGATACTCGTGCGATAAAACTTTTTGTGAACTCGTGTGATTGCAGCAGTCGCCTTCGGCACGTGCTGCAAGCTCACGCTCGTCAGAAAAAGTTTTATCGCACTGGTATCGTCAATAACTGTTTCGATACATGTTACGTATATGTTATTCGATACATGTCACACATATGTTTTTCGACACATGTCACACATATATTTTCCGATACATGGGTTTTATAGTAGAAAATCCGTGACCGTGTCTCGTCCCGTGCATTTCATGCGGACAGCGTATATTTACACAACCGCAGAGACACACCGTCCCGCATGTATGCAGAGGATACACCGAACCGGAGAAGTTTACACGTGCATGATGGTTTCGATCGGTGCTTGCCGAGATGTACGTGGGTCTGGTGCCTGGAACGTTGACGCCGATATACGACGAGGATGACGGTGCACCCAAAGAGATTACGGACCGAGACCGGGGGAGCCGACGAACCCCCAAAGACTCCATCGAGATGTTCGCCTCCACCGGAGCAAGCGCATTATGTGTACATGTATTTATGTATGTACATATATGAAGCCGCGATTGCTCATAGCTCGATTGTCGACCTGGGCTCGCGCGATGCACACGGCGACATTCACCATCCGAGAATGTCGTACATGCATATATATATACACATACGTATACACATATGCATACACATATGTACACACATATGTATACGCATATGTATGCACATATGTATACGCATATGTATGCACATATGTATACGCATATGTATACACATATGTACACACATATGTATACGTATATGTATACACATATGTATATACACATATATAGGCATATATAGTGTTTCAGTATCCGGCGATACTTCGCCTCTTTCGTTTCCCTCTCTCCCTCGCCGGTCGAGCATTGTCGAAGCGAGCCGGTATCTGCCCACACGCGATTCTCAGGCCACGTGGGTGGAGAGAGAGGACCGCGTTCTCCACCGCGGGCTACGAGTTCGATTTATTGCACGAGAAAATGCGACTCACGGGATGCGACGGTAAACTATGCACCGGGGTACACGTAAGATCCGTGGCTGCGTGCTCGGTTAAACGCAATAGAGAAATCGCCGGGAGAGACGATCGCTCGATCGATACTATTGAATAAATGAAATTGGCTGCGAGAGAGTGGAAATTAATATCGCACGCGGAGGATCGATCAGACCTGCGGCGTTCGGCTCCTCTTCGACCTTTAAGATCATTTTTTTTTTGCGATGCAACCATAGCATTAAGCGGCCGTAGAACAGCCATAGCAAATGAGTTTTTGTTTTTCAGGGGTAAACGGTCGGGCAACGAGACAGCGTAAAGACATTCGGAGAATGCGCTAACGATCCTCGAGATAAATGTGGATGGAGAGGCGTGCGGCACGTAACGAACGACACGTGTTAAATTTTTGAGGAAAAGAATGTCGATAGGTCGAGAAAATTGGAGGGTTTTTAGTCAAAGACCCTGAGGGCGGATGAGAAACGAGTGGAGAAAAATGTTCGAGGAAAAAATGTATCGATAGTTCGAGAAAATCCAAGTTTTTTGGTTGCGAAGGTTTTTAGTTAAAGACGATAGAGGCGGATGAGGTACGGGTTGAGAAAAACGAGGGTAGTCTAGTTTTACGTAAGGTCAGTGGCACAATTAGGGGCAGATGTGTGCCGCAGCCTCGTACACGACTCGAGTTGAAGCTGGACGCGTGATACAAGTGCGCAGTGAGCTCTCGCGAGCGTGAAACGTGGAAGCCACTAATTGAGAAAGAGGCCGACTGCTGCGAGACGAGCGCACGGAGCGTCCCGGGGAAATAGAGTCATCGCGGGCTGGCGAATTCATTTTATTCGCCGGGCTCCAAAGTCCGGGAAATTGCTCGGAGGCAAACGGCTTTTAACTAATTAGATCTTTCAACCTATATACGGGAGCAGGATGCCGGAGCGCTCGGCCGCGACCAAACGAACCAAGTGAGGAAGGACGAAGAAAGAGCGAGATCTCGATTATTGGATCTTAAAAGTGGCACCGAAGCTACGACGGTCGGTAACGAAAACTGCAATTAATGCCGCGGGCAGAGCGCACGAATCCAAGGGAAATGAAAAATCTGTTCGCCTCGAAAATTTATAGAAGCGTGAGGAAAAAATTAAATTTAAAAAAATCACTGCCCATAAGACAGGTAAAAATCGAAGGCTCTTCGACTCAAAGACGATTTCTCGTATTTCGTAATTATTTTTTTTTCTCCTAATTATTTTTTCCTGACGCGACGACGAATTGCCGAAAGTGATAGCCCGAAGACAGATGTTACTCATCAAGTCGTCGATTATCCCCGAGGGTCGAAGCGTCGACGCGCAGACGTTGAAATTATAAGAAGGGAACGGGACAGCTCAGTGCGAGTGGTGAAGGTGCGATGTCGTCGGCGTGTCCATCTGGCACCTCGTTAGAAATTAACGCAAGCCCGGCTCCGAGTCATCACGGCAATATTCGTCACTCATCGGAGAGCGGAGAAACTACTACCGAAGTTTCTCGTTAAAAATAAACGCACGATGTCGGTGATGACTGGATGGACTCAACATCGCGTGCGGCTTCGAAGGGCGCGACTACAATATAATGAAAGTATATAAATAAAATTTTTTAAAAGAAAGAAAGGAGGGCAAAGACGTTTAATTCCACGCTGTTAGACGAGAGAGGCGTGAACTAGGATCGCGTGTCATCGATGTTTTGTCATCGATGTTTTACGAGAAGAGAATCGACCGCATCCGAGCATCCTTCGGCGCCGCGTCGACATCTGCTCGAAAGAAATCGGGAGAAGAAAAAAAGAATCCATCGCGTGTTTGAGCTCTCGTATTCATCGAACATGCGGAAAAAAAAATAAAAAAAATGAAGTTCTCGCACTGCGAGAGGAACCGCATCATCTGCCGTTGCTTCTGTTCGTCCGCGCTGTTGGCCATTCTGAAGAGCCGGAGGACTCTGAAGAATGTACAGTGCGAATGATATCCCTCCAACCGAAAAAACGGAGCGTCGTGTTATCGCGTGAGGCCGCTCGTTTGTGCGAATAATAAAGCACAGAAGTGAGAAGCGAAAGAGAACGGACACACACGAGCGTCCGACACTACGCGAGATGCTCCAAAACGTGGAGGGGAGAGAGAGAAAGAAACGGGAGGAAACCAAATGGTCGCTCGCCGTGTTCGCGTGTCGTCACCTCATCATCGACACATGTTGCGCATTAAAACTCGAAAGCCCGAACTTGCGCGAGCAAACAACACGATTGCTTTAGCTGATTTGCCGTCCATCTCCGCGCGAGTTATATTTCTCAATTTTTTTCACTTATCGGCATATCGCGGAAACGCACGCGTGATTTTTCAAGCTGCGGAAAAAATTATTTTCATTTACACTCATTTTTATTAAAAAAAAAAGCAAACTACAATTTAACAAAAATATCTTTTTTTGAGTGGAAATAATTGTCGGCTTGCGAAAATGAAGAATATCAAACAGAGTAAACTCGCATTTATTAATTTTTATAAAAAATGTTCATACAACGAAGTTTGGCTCCAAGCTCAAATATGGTTAGCTTATCGGAGACCGATATAGTTTCGCAACATGGCGAATCATTTTTCATCATACCGATCCGACACTCGAGAACAAAAATAAATAAAATTCATTCGAAAATACGCCACTCGGTTTACAGATTCAATTTAATTGTATCGTAACTCGTACAGCGATATCGAGAGCGATACCGTGCGAGCCTTGAAAAAAAAAAAAAAACCCACGTAACAACAAGCCTCGTCATTCCAACGAATTACAAATCCAAATCGAATTTACGAGGAGCGATCTATTATCGAGGTTTCTTCTGTAAATTACAATGGCGCTAATATACAGCTAATACCCGTGTTCGTGAAAGCGTGGAATGAATAGGCGAGTTGCGGCTCTTCAAAGGTCGAGATATCATCGAGGGGGCCCCCTCAGTATGACTCGAAGACTTCTCTATGGCAGTGACGCAAAAGAGAGAAAACTCGACGTCCCATTGGAGTTTGTGTGTACGTACGAGATGTTAAAGTTCTTGACGTCCTCGTGAGTGCACTCCTGTTTTTGCGGTAGCGACGATCTGTAAATTAACGTACGTAGTCCTCGGCATGCACGAATAAAGAGGGACGAAGAGCGAATGAAAGAAGTGGAGAGAAAAAGAGAAAAAAAAAAAAGATCGCGGAGACTCGGAAGGACAGAGTGCTCTGAAACGGTACGACGTGAATGCAAACTCTTGGAGTACGTGTACGAGTCCCCCCGAAGAACGAGCGAGAGCGAGCCAGCAGCGGAAAGCCCTCTAGAGCAGTGCACCCATACGCATCGGATTCAGGCGTGGAGAGAATTCTCTCGTTCTCCATCTCCTCTTCGTCCTCTCGGCTGTCGGGGCCTGCCTCGCGCTCTCGGACCCTCCAGAGCCCCCTCCGGTACAATGGAACTCGCAAATCGTTCTGTCGTGATTACCGGTAATTTAATACACGTACGTACAGCCCTCTCAGCCAATCCATGGATCGCACGACGGCGAAGAGAGACGGAATAAAATTGCGCTTCCGGAGTTGTAAATAACGCTGTGCCGCGCGCGCGCCCCGAGAGAAGGAGACACTTAGGGCGAAAGTGGTGAATATGGACCAGCGCCGATGAGCACGCGAAGCTTGTATGCTTTTTTTTTAAGTTGCTTGTTTGTTTATATATTTGGTTGTTTATCCCAATGCGTTCCTCTGCCCTTATGACTATTCCACTATGATACTATTCTATCCGACTCGGCGCGTTGTGCACAATATTGCGGTGTATTTGCACAATATTGTGTAAAAAAAAAAACTAATTTTTTTGACCGGTCACTCCCGGGCGGAAAATGAGATTTTCAAACCGGATGCGACGTATTTCCGGTAGGGAGTCACTTCCGGTCAAAAAATGAGATTTTCAAACCGGAAACGTCGTACTTCCGATGGAACATCACTTCCGGTCGAAAAATGAGATTTTCAAGCCCGAAGCGAAGTACTTCCGGTCGAACATTACTACCGGTCGAAGAATTAGATTTTTAAACCGGAAGTGACGTATTTCCGGTAAAGCTCTGGAGATCTAAATCTCCCGTTTTTTAATTCCATAGTCCATAACGAGGGTGCGAAACCCCCGAGCCACAACAACCTGCTAGTCAATGATAAATGGATTGGGCCATATTCTTCACTTTTACCGTATGCGATTACATGTATATCGCTTCAGATTTACCGGCGGGCGAGGGGCGGAGGGGGGCATGGGGCAGGAGGGACAGACTGGTGCCATTCGCTCGTCGAGCTGTGACAATGACACGAATGTCGAATCCGAACTGAGCTCAGAATTCTATTGTTTTATCGAAAATTACACGTATCGTCGTAATTACACGTATAAAATTTCTGTTTGCACCGAACAATGCTTTAATACATTGCAGAACATATTTTACCCGTTACGCTTGTTACGCGGCGGTCGTAATTCACGCACGGAACCCTCGCCGAGTCAAAAACAATGGACGATCGTTGTTTTACCATAATTGAATAATGGGGAATTAATGCAGATGCGGATGCGGAGCATTGTGTTGCTCGCAGACGAAATTAATATTCTGATTTAAAAAAAATCGAACTCTTGGCTCGCTATCAACTCGGGGTCGAAGAGTAATTTCTACCGGTGATGGGCAAAATTTGTCGCTCAATCAATTTGAAAATTTCTCATCGGTTTCTACCCAAGCTGTCTAACTACGATTGGACGATAAAAATTTCAATCTACGAGCTCGTTTGAATATGAATTCCATTTACCGAAACTCGATGCACTAAGAGATTCTATTACCGACATTTGAGATAAGTGTAATTTATTCTGGCCTCCCGACGTTCAAAAAATTAATCCAAATACAATCCAACTACCAGAGATCAACGAACTGCCCGATCGATCCACTCCTGCGATACGTCCGAGTCGAACCCGGTAATCGAACCGGAGACGATATCAATCGAGTCTCATTCCCCGAGCGTTAACCTCGCCTTCCTCGTCGCCGACATTGGCCCTTTCTCACTACACGTGTCCTATCGAAGTAATAGCTCAACTACAAACCAGATTCCTCGCCCTTCGCGTTCTACGTGCTCGGCGTGTTCCTCGGCTATCGGGGCTTTTTACAAAATTTTATTGCCCCACTTCTGTGCGCCCGGGTTTCTGGTTATGCGATATCACGGGCTATGTAGGCGTGTCGATTCTATTTACGGTCGAATGCTCTAAATGGGAAAAATAAAAGAGGCCGAAAGAGAGCAAGATGTACGGATAGAGGGACAAAACTGTGCAGCATGGGAACGAACAATCCTATGGCTGCCGGGTGAAAAGGGAGAGAGAATGGAGAAGCTCCAATGCCTGCCTGCGCATATAGAGTGACATGACACACCAGTAGTCATATCACTGCAAAGGAAAAAAAAATATGAAAAAAATGTCGGTACAGAACATTTGAATCTGGGTCTGTTTTGACTGTGGGTGGGTATTTTTTTTATTACTCGACCCAACAAACCGAAGCGGTATGAACGAATCCGGAAGCTGAGATGACTCAGCGAAAAATTGTCCGAATTTCGTACATAGCGTGTCATCAAATTCTATTTACGGTTGAATGTTCGAGACAGGAAATACAAAAGAAACCGATGGAGAATAAAATGTACGGATAGCGAGACGGAACCGTGCAGAATGGGAATAAACAATCCTATAGCCGCAGGGTGAAGAGGGTGGAAAAATAGAAAAGCTCCAATGCCTGCTTGCGCATTTAAAAAAAAATAAAAAAATGTAAAAAAACTCCGTACAGAAAATTCGTATCTAGGTCTGTTTAGACTCTGTTTGGATATTTTTTTAATTGCGCGACCGAACAAACCGGAGCGGTACGAACGAGTCCTCAAGCTGAGATAGCTCAGCGAAAAATTGTCCGAATTTCGTGCGCGGCGTGTCAGACTCTTTTGGCCAGGTTTGACGCTACGGGGGCAACAGACGTCAATCCGATGACTTCGCGTCAAAGTCAAACGCGCAAGGCTCATCCTTTTCGGTCGGTTGATAAAAAGCACCCTGCCGGAGGCCGCGCGCGGCAACTGCGGCGGATCCCGTGCATTCAACACAGTATCAAACAGCAAAACGTACGTGGAAGCCCCGGCCACATCGACGACGACAACGGTGCTCTGTGAGTCCCGATCTATAAATACGACTCTCTCTTCCTCTCCGGCCCCGTCCACCGACGTCGGGAACTGGAATAATATAATTATCCCTATGATATATCGTGGCACTCGGGCGTTTTCTCGCCGCGACATTTGTCATGCGAGCTCTGATGCTTTCGCTCTGTCGGACTGACGCGAAGACGCGGCCCATTCGTTGGCTCTCAACTCATTCCATATTTCTCGTTCTCTCCTTCCTTTCCACCCCACGACTTCTGTGTCTCTATCTCGTCTTCCTTTTTTTTTCTTTTTTTTCGCCTCTTCCTTTTGCTCGCTCTTCGAAGGCGTGCTTCGTCCTCGCTCGCCCGTTCGCGATCTCCATCGCTCCTCCCGGTCCTCCCTCTGCTCTCGTCGTCGTTACGGCGCGCGAGAGTTCCGTTCGTTTGTAAAAGCTACCGCGCAAGCCGCGCCGCTCTTTGATCGAGATTTTATTCCGAGAATAAAATCCGGCGCATCGAGAGCGTCGGAGCTGCCGATACGTGCACGGGGACGGCGCGGCGATCGATCGGCCAACGTCGATCGCCAAGGTGTGCCGATACGAGTGATTCAATTAATCGGTCAAATTACCTTCGCCGAACCGTGCCACCCGAATCGGCCGATTGACGATTTCATTCTAAGGGGAAAAAAATATTTTTGGAAAATGATTCGAAGCCTCGCTCGACGAGCATGTCGTTCGATAAATTCGGCGACCGATGGCGTGTCAAATCAACGAACGAACACGAGCCGAGACTCCATTCAATAATCACCGTTCGCAAAAATAAATTTGTTTAAAAAAAATCATACATCACCGTCAGACTGTTGCACAGCGGCGGAGGAACCAGACGTCGTGAATCAACGACGCAGACGCGACACTTCCGTTCGCCGGCGTGACGGAGCGGCGCCTGGAGGATACTTCGTGAAAGATAGTGATACACCGAAGTATACTTATACCCGCCCTCGAGCCGGGACTAGTGAGATATAACGTTGAAAAAAAAGAGTAATAAAATACAAGAAAAAAAACACGTTGAAGAACAAGCCGAGAGGCGAGAAAGGGGGGAAAAAAATCAAAGGGCCCGAGCTTCACGGCTGTTGAAGTTTTATTTTCGTATATCGCGTATAGCTTGTCTCTCCGCCGCGCGCGACGGCTCGGGACGGGGCTCTGTTTCAGTACCGTGTAACACATAGGCCCGAGCGTATAGCGGTAATTAATCGATCGTAAAGTTGGCTGACAAATTCGGTGGACGGAAGAGAGACGGCGAAGAGGGAGAGGAACGGATCTCGTGAATGCGCGTTGCCGCATCTCGGCTCGATGAGAAATATGTTCAGGCGCGCGGGGACCACGCGTCGCCCGACGCGCGACTCGATATACCTCTATACGCCCGCCGGCGAACCAGAAGCCACCGAAGGGGGAAAAAAGGAAAGAGCAATAACGCTTCGCCGAAGCTTCCGCGCGCTTACAAGCCGCTCTCTCAGAACCACGAATTTGTAAAGGGTGTATCCGTTAATTCGGCGGATTTCGGCTCCGAGACACTCTGGACGAAACGTTAATAAAAAAAGGGGAAAAAGATAATAATAAAAAAAAGGCTGATACGTTGGTGGCCGAGCGCGGTGCTTCTCAGACGGATGCCTGAGAGCCATATGCGGGGGATGAGGCTTCCACTCGCTGTGTGGCCGCGAGAACCACAAACGAGTTTAATAGACGTAATGCCCGAGCCGAGATAGGGGTAATGGAAGCACGAATTGTAGCATCGGAGTTACTGCGCGCGGTATACATGTACGCAGTGATTTACTGCGGAGTACGTTTATCTTCACGAAGCACTCCGAAGTAATGCGGAATTTTTTATTTTATTTTTCTCATATCAGTATATTTTTTTTTAATCCGTTGGAGTAATTTTTGGTAGTTTTGTTATCTTCGAAAATCGACTGCACTTTTTAATTAGATCTATGTGTGTACGATTTTTATTGAGCTTTTAAATGTTATTTATTTTTTACCTGGAGTAGGATTTGAGTGAAAAATGATAACAATTTATTACGAAAAAGTAAGCGATGGCCCGCAAGTCCGCTGAACTTGGGCGAGAGCGAGCAGGGAGTCACGTCTCGGGCTCGTCTCGGGCCGCGGAACGATTCCGTGCCGCACTAATTCCCTCCGTTTCTCTTCCTTCGACTGTACGTAGGATCTATACGGACACAGCGGCGTACACGCCGCTATGAGAAGCCATAAATACCAATCTCTCTTTCTCGACGGAAGCCTCGTCGGAAGGGGGTCCGAGCGTTACGACCACCCAGCTTACATCGGGAGTAACGAGTATAAATTAATTAGCAAACCCCCGTCCGACCGGCGACTCTCGGATTGATACTAATTTTATTTTTTTCTCTCTCATCACCGCATTCCGTATGGTGCACGCGAACGAGATCCTCGCGGCGGCGGTTTGTTCGTGAGATATTTCGAGATCGTTCAATTAGAGCTTCGACGAGACGCACAGTGCCAACGAGCACTCGCGTGGAGCTAGATGAGAACGAGTCGGCACACTGAGGACAAATTTCATAGAGCAACCATGGTCACTTTTTACTATAAAATATAATTCCCTGGGGGAAGGTTTATATTGCATAGTTAAGACAGTGGTCGCAAACGATTGTAGCAAATATAATTATAGTTGAACCAATTAGATGCATTTCAACAGAAAGTGTATGTATAGACGTTCCTTCAATTATTCCATATAGTAGAAATAACTATCTTTTTCTCACACTGAAAACAAATTTCATAGTTCGAGCAATTATAGTCACTTTTTACTATAAAATATAATTCTCCGAGGGAAGATTTATATCGTATAGTTAGGAAAGGGGTCACAGATGATAGCAAATATAATTATACTTGTACCAACTAAATGCATTTCAACAGAAAATGTGTGTGTATAGACGTTCTGTCAGGGAATCATTCCGTATGGTGAAAATAACAATATTTTGTCGCACTGAGAATAAATTTCATAGTGCGAGCAACCATAGTCACTTCTTACTATAAAATATAATTCCCTGAGGGAAAATTTATATTGTACAGTTAGGATAGGAGTCGCAAAGGATAGTAGCAAATATAATTATAGTTGAACCAATTAAATGCATCTCAACAAAAAGTATATGTATAGACGTTCCGTCAGGAAATTATTCCGTATAGTAGAAATAACAATTTTTTTCTCAGTGCGATATGTACGGCCATGAGAATTGATCTTTTTTACTGTTCTAAATTGTGTTCAGTCTCACACAACCGCGAGAGCGAGCCTCGCTAATTCGTGCGATTGTGAGAGAACATCGCCGTCGCGGCTGGTCCCGAATAAAACAGGATTCGCATATCGCGAACGAAACGAATGGCAACCTACGGATGTAACTCTTGATACTAAATTAGAGATTCAAGAGCGCGAGACTTTTATTTAGTCTCGCGAGGCTCGTCTGCCCTTTAATGCCTGCATCTAATTGTCCGGTCCCGCATTCGCAGAGACACGAGACGCGGAGTCCGGGGTCTACGTTGTTGGGATGCAAAAGCGGACCCTCGTGTGACGCGCCCGAAAATTCAAAGATAATTCGCGCTCTCGCGGACCCTTTCGCGCAGGGGGCCGAGATGGATACAGAGAGAGAGTTGAAATGACGGTATTTGGGCGGACTTAATCCCGTCGCCCTTTCCCAAATTGCCGGGTTGCGCTGTCCGCCATACCGTCCGTCTGTGCGGAGGCTGCGTGCGCCCGACTGATTTCTATTCGCCGTAATTCGTAAGTGCAACCCTGCAGGGCCCCTTCTGCCGCGCCGAACGGGGAATCCCCCCTGTCTTTCCCTCGCTATCGCGTCTCCCGTTCGCCCCACATTCGAAAGGTCTCCCGCGTCCCGGCAACGATACACCCAGTTCCCGTCGGCCAAATTATAGATCGCGGTCCACGAGCTCTCTAGCTCTTTGGCTCTCGACGTGCGCACGTCCCTCTTTACCCCGATAGCGCGGCGTCGTTTCGTCTCTGTTCGACGTACGTTCGCTCCTTCGCCTTTGGGCTTGCGGACCCCTTCACCCCGCTCCCCCCCCCCCCCCCCCCCCGGGCTCCCTGGCCCACAGTTTAATAGCATACGCGAACGAACGACTATACCACGACGACACGAGGATGAAACTGACGCACAAGAGGCAAAGAGCTAACCCTCGAGGTGAGAGCGAGAGGGATTTTTCAGGTCGGTGTCGAGTAGCCCGGCAACGTTGCACGTACGTAATTCACCTGCAATTAACACGTGCGACGGTGGATCCTCGCGCTATTACGCACAATTTGCCTTCCACCTTGCCAATAACGTCCCCTGCATTACTCGCCCGAGGGGTCGAGTCTCTTCGTTAATCTTCCTCGGGCCATTAGCCATTAGCCATTGAATGGGTCCGTTCACAACGCTTTTTGACTAAGGCATTTATTCTTCTTGATTTGAATGAAAATTTGTGTTCGTCTTTACACCATATGTGATAATATTCAGCAGTTGAAAGAAAGCAAGGAAAAATTTGTTAAAATTGTAAGAACGAAGATCTTCGTTAATTTTCCTCGGACCATTAGCCACTGGACATATCCGTTGCTTTCGCTGCGGCATTTATTCTTCTTGGTTTGAAATTTGAATTCATTTTTGCATATGATAATATTAATTTTTTTAAAAACAAGGACACATTTTTTTTCATATTTTCTTTCTTTCCGCTTTCGCAACAAAAGTTGTGAAAACGGAGCGTAATGATTAAAACGAAGAAAAATGCACACGGACCTCCGCTCCAGGCAGTCGAACTTCCTGCGTGAATTTATTTCAAACGGAACTCCACTCGCCGTGCGAAAATTTATCGGACGATTCCTCGGATAGAGCCCAGTTTCCTCTTACCTATACAGCGAAACTGGACATTCACTGAACAATCCCCAGTCAGGAAAACTCATTCGCGTCTCCGTCGCTACGCCCAGCATCGCTCGCAGGATTTACGCCGCGCATGCGCACGCGAGGCACCGGCCAGGATATCCCGACGGAGATGGCACACCGCCAGCGGCGTCGCTCACTTGAGTTCGAGCCGGGACTGCCACGATACATTGTACGCGCGCACATCTTTTGCGGCTTGCAAAAAAGAAAATACATATATGTATATAAATTTGCGGTGCAATTTTTCTTTTATTTTGCATTATTTTTTATTTTATTTTTTTCGAACAAATGAAGCTTCTCGGATGCGCGTATACGCCGTAGGTTAAAGAGAAGCTACGCCGATAATAAGGAAGTCTCGAAAGAGAGAGAGAGAGCTGTACCGGCGCACATCAAAGCATCAAAAGTGGCGTAGCGTAATAACGCAAAGTCACGAATATCCCGCCAGCGTGTACAAATTTCTCGGTGTGTAATGCCCTTTCGCTTGTTTGTTCGCCAGCTTGTTCCTCGGGGGAGGAGGGGGGGGGGGGGTGGCATAAGCGCGTACGTGAGTGAACTTATACGTACTAAACGCGTACGCGCGTATGTTGCGACCGAGGAATTCCCGACGCGGGACATTCTTCTTCGTGTGTCGCGCTGAGCTGTGGAGCTGCTCGAGTCGATCCAAGTCGAGTACACTAAACTTTTCGAGTGCATTAGAGTGTGTAGCCGGTGCGGTGGCGTTCCCCGACACGTAATTCAGCGACAATTAACACGTGTGACCGGCGGGGCTCGACACTGGTAGCCGATACGTGTTCTACGATGCCTTCCTTACATATGTACGATACATATGTTACGGCGTGTACGGAGCCTCACCGCGAGCCCGGAGCCCCGTTGCCGCCCTGGCTCTCGATCCCTCGGTACCCGCGACCTCTCAACTTGTAACTCGTCGCACGTCCTCGACCCGCGTACTCTCAAAACGAGAGGGAGTCACCGAGGGAAAGAGAGTTGCGGGGAACGACTCCAGAGAGGACCGGCCACACTCCGTCAAATCCGGCGAGAAGGCCACCGGTCGTGGAATTTTTATTTTGTTTTTCTAGCTCGAGAACCTCGCGAAGGTTCGTCGAGTGTACGCGGGATACTTCGAAGGAGGAATAAAAATATCGAGGAGACGGAGAATAAGCTGGCGGATAGATGGAGTCGAAACAGTACAAAAATTGTTAGAACTTGTCCACTTTCTGTCTCATTTTATACTTTTTTGCACGAAATTTTAAGTACCTGCAAACAGCCGGCTTGTAACCTACGAAATGTACGTTTTTTAATTTAAAAAAAACAAAAACAAAAGAAATGTCTCGTTGAAAATGTAAAAAAATGTATGGATGGAGTTCAGCGTGGTAAAGTGAATGTTCCTATTAATGGCAGATTCATGACGTTATGGGTAATAGCAATTCTTCCCGACGCTCCAGCGACAGTTCTCAATACGCAAAATGATCCTCATGATTTATTTTGTTAGATTGCTATTCAAGGGATATTATTAGTATCTCAATAAAAAGGCGGTATGTTTTTTTACAGACGAAATTCTGAATCCACGCATGGAAGATGGCTACTAATGGGAATAAAGACAAATATTAATTCACTGAGAAAAAGGATAGTATTTCCTACTATAATGAATAGTTCCCAGGGGAAAGTCTATACAGATAGTTTCTGATAGTATATATTCAATTCTTCAAACTGTAATTGTGGTTGCAGCCACGATTTTTTGTCACTGTCGTTACTATAAAATGCAGACGTTCCCCTCGCGAACAATTTTTAATGATAAAAAGTCGGTATTGCTGCTTTTACCATGTAATTTTTTTTCTCAGTGTTCTTTAATCATATTTCGTATTCACAAATAGAAATTGGACATATTGGGGGTTTTTGATTAGCCAATGAATTACTCTTGTCCGCGAAATTCATTTTAATGAGCAGAAATATTCATGGTTATGTAAATATCCATGACTAATAGGTACATCGAGTGTCCACTAATGGGTGCTACTCTGTATCGAGGGTGCCACTAATAGGAACAATGACATTTATTCACCAATAATAATAAATAATTGGTCACGTTTGAGAGGTTTTGGTTAGCTAATCATCTGCGGGCTTCCCAATGAAATCGATATCAGTCACATGGTTGTATAAATAGTTTGATGTTTTTTTTCGAACACAATTCGTAAACGGCCACTAATACGAGCTTTTACCATATTTTGTCGACAGCACGGAAAAAGATTAATACCACACGTTCGCATTTTCGTTTAAAAAAACCTCGTTGAAATTTTTTTTGAAATGCAAGGATGGAGTCCAAAGTGGTACTTCGTTGATGACACGGAAAAAAATGAATCCTAGAGGTCGTATTTTGTTAAAAAAAAGTCCCTCGTTGAAATTTTTTTTTAAATGCAGGGATGGAATTCAAAGTGGCACTTTGTTGATGACATGGAAAAAAATTAATCCCATGCGTCGGTATTTTTGTAAAAAAAAAAGAGAGAAAGCAGCTGTCGCAGAGTTCGGATGAAAATCATCCGAACTCTACGACAGTCATCCGAGTATATCGCGACATTCGAAAATGCTAATGCGCGCATTGCTGCGAGCACAAGAAACGAACTCGTCCGCAAAGCCACACGAGCAAAACGTAGTAGAAATTACAACCACCAGATTCGGGGTAATTGGCCTTTGGGTTTCGCCGGTTACTCCGGCACTGTGTGTTGCATATACCCTCACGGTTCCCCCTCACACCCCTCTCTTTCCCTCACTCTCTCTCTCTCTCTCTCTCTTCTCGCCTGCAAACGCCCTGACCACCCTTGCGTCACATGCCCGATCGTTACTGCCCCTGTAATTCAGATTTCGCTAATTGGAATTATCGGACCGCGCTAGAGCCTGGCGCGCGGCAGAGGACATTGCCGGGCATCGAGGATAGGGCAACTGTTATATCGTTGCCGAGATATTATTAATTTAGAGATTGATTGGCGTCATTGCCACGCGTAACGACGTTTTCCTCTACAACGTTTGCCAATCGTTGATGCCCGTACACGCTACGAGGTAGACCCCAATAATGTATCCACCTACACTGTACGGAAAATATTGCCGGAGAGGAGAAAGAGTTTCTGCCGCGGCGATCTTGTAGATGCGGATTCAGCTGAGACGGCTGTAACAGCACCCAGAAGCTGACGAACTTGGGATTCATCGGCTCGGTCACATAATTACCATCGATCGTCATGTTCGATGAGAACGGAACGGGTTCTCTGGAAAATCGTGGGCTACAGCCTCCGCGTCGTTCTTGGCAGACCGCATTCTGTTATATCGTTACATCGTTGCAACTGCTATATCGTTGCCCAGATATTATTAATTTAGAGACTGCACTGTAAAAAAATTTTGTTTGAAAATTAATGAACAGTATTGGAAGCTTTTTCACATAAACCGTTCCTGAAATTTCAAACACATGTGCGTTGCAATTTTACAGTAAAATTTGTATTTTTCATTAACATTTTTGTAAATTTCAAGCAAAAGATTTGTAATTTTAATATCTGGTATTTTTATTTTACAAACAACATACATTAATGTTTGATTAATATGAGTAATGTTAGCAAATTTCAAGTTCCAGTACATTAAATTTACAATTTATTTTTACAGTGTGATTGGCGTCACTTCCACGCGCAACGACTTTTTCCTCTACGACGTTTGCCAGTCGTCGATGCCTGTATATGCAACGAGGGAGAGCCCGATAAAGTATCCACCTATACTGTACGAAAAATATTGCAGGAGTGTTGACGACGATTGGAACGATCCTGACCTGTCGATTCTCCAGCTGCGGATTCAGCCGAGATGGCTGAAACAGCATCCAAAAGCTGCCGATCTTTCAATTCATCAGTCCAGTTATATGACTAGCGTCTATCGTAGTGTTCAATAATAACGGGACGAACTCCCTGGAAAATCCTGGGCTACAGCCAGCGCGTCGTTCATGCCGTACCTCATTTTGGAAGCGCGATTTTTCATCATCTTTTTTTTCTTGTAATTCTTTTCTTTTTTTGTCTCCTCTCGTTCGATCGTCTCTCCGCTCGCC
This sequence comes from Ichneumon xanthorius, assembly GCA_917499995.1. Lineage (NCBI taxonomy): Eukaryota > Metazoa > Arthropoda > Insecta > Hymenoptera > Ichneumonidae > Ichneumon > Ichneumon xanthorius. The sequence goes on along the minus strand of OU824205.1, from coordinate 6,925,418 downwards.
GGATGCCGCTGGTGTACAGCGCAACACCGGTCGAGTCGAATCCGTTCGTAACCACTGACGAGTAATTTCTCGAGAACCCTCGCCGGATAGAACAGCCGAGAGAAAAGAAAATTGTAGATGTAAAAGAGAGGAGAAAAAAAAGCGGAATAAAATAAGGGATCAGCGAATCGTTGCCGCGAGAGAGAATGGTGGAATGAATGGAGCGTGCGATGCGCCAGCGAAAATGAGGGGCTTCCAAAGTATTTCAGTAGTACGTGTAGCGGGATATCTATAGCCGGTAGATCTACCTCTGACCTGGAAGAGGGATGACGAAAAAAGAAAGGAAAAAAAATATAAAAAAATGGGTGAAATGGCCGATCGGTCAGACGACCAGTGCGAGAGCCAAGACGGTCCTCGCGGAGCGCAGTTCTTACTCCGCCGCTTAAAGGAGATGTTCGAAGAAACGGCACTCCTCTCTTTCAATTTCTCGATCTTCCAATGCTTTTTCACGAGTAAATTCGGGAGTACTTTTTCGATGGAAACGTAAAAGCCGAAAGCATTCGTATTTTTACACTTTCCACTAAAAGACGACTGTCATTTACTGGGGAGAACGAATTTCAAAAGCAAACTCATTCGTCTACTATTTTCTCGCTTCTGTACGTAAAAAACTGCATCTTTCGACTTATGGAAATAGAAAATTCACGCCGGCTGCGCACGGATATGCGACACAGTTCGAAACCCAGTGCAGGGTGTCCTGTAAAAGTTTTTTCGGTCGTCGGTGCATCGCGCTCCATATACATTCATGAGTTTGTGCCGTATCGACAAGGCTCAGTTAGCCGTTCCGCCGGTGCGAAAAACTCGTCGACAAGCGGATAAAAAGGCTTGGAACATAATTTATGATCCCAAGATCGAAATTAGATTGGGACTTAATTTTTCTCCAGGCTCGAGTCTGAAAAAAGCAAAGCTGCTCGCTGAGCGAAGTTAAATTTTGTAATGTCGTTTTTCAGCGATCATCAGCGTTCGCCATTATTTCTCAGTTAAATTTTTTTCCACCCCGCCGACGCTCGGTCGTTTCGACGAGGAATCTCGCCGCTCGTCACCGCGCCGGATAAGAACCCCTCGCGGGCGGCTCGTTTTCTTCCGGAGCGTACGCCAAGATTTACCGAATTTCCTCGTCGCCGCGTACCACGAGGGGGATGAGACTGCAGCCTCCTCGCGACCACCGGGGTGGCTGAGACTCCCGGTACACCCCGAGATATCTTCTCGCGACTCGGCAGGAGGAAACCACCGACGGGGGTTTCTCGTCCATCTCTCTTTCTCGCGTTCCGGGCAACGAACTTTTCTTGTTTCCTCGAGGCTGACGCGCCACCGATCCCCTTAATTTCATTTCAGTGCGAAAGCAGGAAGGAAGAGATGGGTTTCGAGACTAAGCCGCGGGAGAGCGAGGCCGCCGAAGGGAAAGACAGATGGAACTGGCAAGAGGGAAAGTAAACCGCGCGGATTCCGCCGGTAATATTATTCAAGGAATTTCTCGGGACGCGAAAATGCCACGGGAATATTCGGTAAGTGTGAGAATTATGGGAGATGTGTTTCTCGCCTCGCGGGAGAATCATAGTTCGCGGGAGGATGCACGGGCGAGGATTCCCGCGAATGATAGACCCGCAATTCTGCGCACTTTCCTCGAAGCATCGAACCGATCAATAATGTATCGACTCGAGGAATTTTAAATAAAATTAATACTGGGATAATGTTTTAATTTCGTTCGAGTTCCATATCCAGTTAACGACTGCGATCTTCTTTTAGTCGGCAATTGATAAAATTAAATTAATTTATCATTTCAAAATTAATAAAAAATTAATTAAAATGAATTTATATTAAATTAATTTATAATTATGATAACAATTTTTTTCATCTTTCTGTCGATTTTTATATCGTTGCTCGGTCTACGATAATTTCCAGGTCACGAGCGCTATATAAATATCCATGCGTACATTCGATCGTGAAGGAGAAGTGTCACATAATTATCCCTCCATTCTTCTCGGCACTTCTCTTATCCGGCGATTGATATAATGAAATTAATTCATTTAAAAAAATTACTTTAAAAGAATTTATACCAAATTAATTTGTAATTACGATGAAATATTTTTTAAATCTTTCTGTCGACTTTCATATCGTTGCTCCTTCCCCGATAATTGCCGGACATCTCGAGCGCCATACAAATATCCAAGCCTACGTTTCGACAGTAAAGAAAAAAAAAAAATTTCACACAAGCAACTCCTTCCATCCGCCTCGAACCGTGACTTTGATCGACGAGATTTCAAAAAAATACCATCACCGTTAAGAATACGAACGAATACAAATCCGAGGTCCTTCGCAGCGGCAACAGATGGTTTTGCATCACGACCAAGATCGCCCGCTCTTCGGTCATATATTTCTCAATCCCAACGCGAAATAACGTAATTATATCGGTTAAAAGCCTGCACAACCCGACGCTACCGATCTCGAGGTTCCCCGTAGATCGCATCGACGCACTTAATGAACATATAGCGAGTGATTAATATCAAGAAATGCCTTTTCTTTTTTTCATTCACTTCGACTCTCCTCGCTTACCCTATTTTTTTATATTTTTTTCTTCGACTCTAACGACTGTCGACGAGTATTTACGAGGGACGCACGCGAGCTCGGGGAGCGCGCAACAAAGTGGATCTGCAGAAATGGGGGGAGGCGGTCGGCGGCACGGTGGCAATCGATTCCGACGATATCGGAGCAACCAGCCTTACCGGTTTCCCGGGCACGTTCTTCTCCCGTCTCATCGCGGACCCCGTCCGGAGTATTACACCAGGAGAGCGTAATGATACCGGTGCGTCGTTCGGCGAACGAGGCGAAAGACATGCCGAACGCCGAGCGTGAAAAGAGGAAAGAACGAACGGCTTCCGATCGCGCCATTTACGTGAGCGAGAGGGATTCCTCCTCTCATCTCTCGCGCGCTCCAGCATCCCCGGCTCTGGTAGCGGCTTTGACGCCGCGGCTTGCATGTACGTGCGTACAGTCGGATATATCTGGTAGCTCCGGTGGTTTGCCGAAGAGTCTTCGGATCCTCGGCACGGTGCGTCTCGCACGTGAAGGGAATATAATCGAGGGTACATTGCAGCGGTACGAGCCAACCCCCGCTCAGCGGCTCGCATACCATTGATGAATTTCTTTCATCGAACGTGTTCGATTCCTCTCGCCGGGTCCCCGGTTGTCTCGCGGCTTTTTACATTGTTCGCGGCATCCGGAGATGCCCCATTGAGCGACGAACTTCGAGAACGCACGTTCTAACGAGCGGTAATTTACTTCCCTTCGGCATAATCATGAATATCGGGGCAAGGCTCGACGGGTGTCGGCGACTACGAAATTAAAACTTGTCGATCGCGGTAAAAATAGATCTGCGGGATCTTGGATCGCTGAGAGGATAAACGCTCGACGAGGGAGACGCGATAAATTTACTGCAGTCGCTCGACGTACGAAATACACTTTTATACTTTAGTTTCATATTTTTCTTTTTTTTTATCTCGTTGACTAGTGAGTCGAATTTCACCAAATGGGTGTCAAACTCCTACCGGATGGTCGATCGGATTATCGGAAAATTTTATGATTGTAATTATAAGGAATTTAAGCGATCTTATGGAATTTAATGGATTATTGGATAACGTTAATTTAATGAATGTCCAATGTGCCGTTTCCTTACTGTCAGTGCGATTTCACGTTGTTTCTAGTCACGGACGACAAAGAGTTTATTGAATCGCTTTTGAACGTTTGTACTTAATAATTCGTCAAATATTGACGGTAGAACATACAGAAAAAAAAACATTCTTAACGAAAAATTTTAGAATCAGGATTTTATACATTTTTCCCGAAATTTCGCGACGCGCCGATGAGTCAACCTTACCAATCCAATAAAATCAGCGTAATCTATACTTCCGGTGGAGCACGAGCGCACCGGTGAGTCATCTCGAAGGAGAGTCGAGCCGGCCTTCGCTCTATCTCTTCGATCTGATCGGTTTTTTTTTTCACAAACGATAATGGACGGACAGAGCATTTTTTTCGGACACGGTGAGTCTCGAAGCCGACGACTGGTCAATCATTATTTAAAAAATAGATTCGTGCGATCTTGGGTCGCTGGAAGGCAAACTGTTCGACGAGGGACATGTAATCAATTTCTTTCTAATTTTCATTGCCAATTTAGCTACGCTTTTCTCTGTATTCGTCGTTGCATCGATTTGAAGCGAGTTAAATAATTTTATAAAATTTAATGAATGTCCGACCTGTCACTTCCTTACTGTACGTGCGATCTCACATTGTTTCTTCTCACCAACAACAACAATATTTACTGAATCACGGTCCGCCATTCGCACCCAATAATTCCTCAGGTATTGACGAGAGAACATGAAGAAAAAAGTCATGTTATCAATTTTCCTCGAAATTTCGCGTCTCGCCCATGAATCAACTTTAGCGATCCAATAAAGTCCGCGTAATCTATACTTCCGGTGGAGCACGAGCACGCCGGTGAGTCATCTTGAAGGAGAGTCGAGCCGGCCTTCGCGCTATCTCTTCGATCGAAGTTTTTTTTTCACAGAGGATAATCGACGGAAAGAGCATTTTTTCGAAGGTGCACTTCTAAGGACATTTGAGAGTCTCGAAGCCGGCGGAGTTGAGAAACGAGGGGAACGCACATTCGGGAGCGACCAAAGACCGAGGGAACGAAGTTTGACGTGTCTCTTCCCCACTTTCACTCTGCGAGAGTGTCGCTCGAGCGAGATTACGATAATCTCATTGAATCACACGTTCGTATGTACACACGCAAAAACACACGCACACGAGGAGAGCGCATAATACGCGCGAGGGATGGAGGTGAAAGCCGCGTCATCCCGTTCCCTCGAGCAATCATTGTCCTCGTTTTCATCGCGACTAAGGGCCCGAAATACACGACGAAAATAGCCAACCAAGCCGGCGACAGGCAAGAACGGCCTACGAAGAGATCAGCGCGTCGATTGATATCTTCAAAGAGATTCCGGGCTGAAGGACCTCTCGAGCCCTAACAGACGTCGTAACACGAGGTCTTACCCTCGGTAGACGCGACAAAAAATTTTTTTAAAAAGAAAGAAATTCCCATCGGATTAAAAGCGTACGATTTCGCAGCTTCCCGTAGAACTTGCGAGTTAAAGTCAACGCAGACGACACTAGCTAGGTTATTGTTTGTGTAGTTTTTTTTTTTTTTTGCTTTTTAAAGATTATTGGATATAGCAAATTTAAGGAAATACAGAAAGTTTAATGAGGTTCTTGAAAGAAAATTTTATGAAATTCTTGAAACACAATTTTATGAAATTCTTGAAAGAAAATGTTTAAGATTTTTTTTCGCACGTTGATTGATATGTTCGAAAAGATTCCGTGGCTGGACCTTCGATCCTTAACAGTCGTCGTACCACGAGGTCTTACTCTCTCGTTGACGCAACGAAAGCGTAGAATAAAATATAAAAAATAAAAGAAGAAATTCCCATCGTTTTAAAAGTTCCGTTCCAATAAATAGCCAACCACTTTGCAGCTTTCCGTACAACGCGGGAGTCAAAGTCAACGAAGACAACACTACCTAGTTTGTTGACGTTTATGCTTCTTTTCCCTTTTGCTATTTTTAAGATTGTTGGATGTAGAAAATTTAATAAAATTCAGAAAATGTAATAAAATTCTTCTAAAAAAATGTTTAAGTTTTTTTTTTTAGGAAACGAACCCGACGACAGGCAACAACGACCTACGAAGAGATCAGCGCGTCGATTGATATGTTCAAAGAGATTCCGAGGCTGAAAGACCTCTCTCAAGAACTAACAGTCGATGTCTTACCCTCGCAGATGCAACAAAAAAATAGAATAAAATACATTTTTAAAGTTAAAAGACGAAGAAATTCTAATCGGATCAAAAGCTTCCGCACGGTAAATAGCCGACGACTTCGCAGTTTTTCATGTAACTCGGGAGTCAAAGTCAACAAAGGCAACACTAGCTAGTTTGTTCCCGTTTGAGTTTATATATTTTTTTGCTAAAGATTGTTGTCCTTTTTTTTCCTAAGAACATTTTTAAGATTTTTTCTTTTTTAAAAAAAACGGCGCCGACGACAAGCAACAGCGACCTATGAAGAGATCAGCGGGTCGATTGACATCTTCAAAGAGATTTCGGTGCTGCAGGACCTCTCGAGACACAACACTCGTCGTACCACGAGGACTTACCCTCGTAGACGCAACAACAAAAAAAAATAGAATAAAGTAAAAAGAAAAAAAGATAAAAGAAGAAATTCTGATCGAATCGAAAGCTGCCGTACGTGAAATAGCCGACGATTTCGTAGCTTTTCGCACAACTCGAGACTCAAGAACACAGAAGAAAACCCCAGCTAGATTGTCGTCGTTTGGCTTATTTTTCTTTGCGCTAAAATAGTTTTTTTTCTTAATTCTTCCTACCAGGCGAACCTCTCTCGATGGGAGACATTTGTTTTTCTCCAGACAACAAATATCCCTGAGTCACAAAATTCCAAATTATCCTTGTAGACGCAACAAAAAAAATAGAATAAAGTAAAAAAAAAGATAACACAAGAAGAAATTCTGATCGGAGCGAAAGATCCCGTACAATAAATATCCGACGAATTCGCAGCTTTTCGCATAACTCGGAACTCAAGGTCATCAACGACAACCCCAGCTAGTTTGTTGTCGTTCGACTTATTTTTATTTTACTTTTTTCTTTAATTCTTCCTACCAAGCGAACCTTTCTCGAAGAGATTCGATTTTCTCCAGACAACAAATATCCCTAAATCGCAATATTTCTTTCTCCGGCTCCGCGCGCTACAGCACCATTTCCGTATCCGAACGGCGCCCGGCTGTTTTTAACCCGATCGACGTAACGAAAAAAAAATAACACTTACCACTCTCGTTCGTCGAATGGCTTTCAAGTTGCCGCCGGTGTTAACAATCTTCTCGTCGCTCAACTCTTCCGCCCCGCTCTTTCTCTCACCAACACACAGACACAGAACACACAGATCCGACAAGTACGCGGATAGCTTATCCTTCGAGATAACAGAGATCCTTCCCCGCCTCAAAGATCTAATCGAATTTCCAGTTTAAAAAAAACTCTCGATTATCTCATTGCACTTTCGTCTGTACAGATATATTTTATCTATATTTATATATAAATATATAATACAGATATATATATATATATTATATTCGTACAGTGAGTCACAAAATACCAACAGCACAGTTCACTTGTCACCTCGCACGTTCGAGCAGCAACGTTTTCTTATCGATCTCCGAATATTCCCAAGAATCAGCGAGGAGACTCGAAAAAAAAAAACAAAATTCTCTCAATCCAATATCGTCGCGAGTTCACTCGGGACTCGCGTTGCAACTTCCGTAACCGAAGTGCGCCAGTGCGAGTCGGGAAACCAGCTCGGAGCAGCGAATTTTCCGTCCGAAAAATCCTCGAGTTAATCCGCAGGAATTCTGTCTGTTACGATAAAGTAAACAAATAAAACTAAAACACGATATTTTTTTTTTTTCACGTCAACACTTCGAAGAAGAATAAACTATTCGACCGGCTTCCTCGGTGCCCGTCGAAGTTCACTAGTCCGAGGTTTTGCTGTAACGCTTCGCTCCTGCACCGGAAGCTGCGCACCGGTTATTTTTGATTCGTTGCCTTTCGAACGAAAAACCAACCGAAAAAAACTATCGACCGACTTTCTCAATCCGGATATCCGACCCTCGACTTTACACTCGATTATCAGATTTTTTTAATTTTTATGAATTATTTATCCCTGATAAGGAAATACCGCGCGAAGTTCTTGCGCGATAAGGCAAGGATCGTGCCGACGTAGAGCTCGGATGCGAAGGGCCAACCGAACGCAGCGGCACTCGCCTGTAAACTGAGCGGCCCGACGCTGAGAGAGGACGGGACTCCACTGGTTTCCACCGCCGGGATTCCCCCACTGCGCGGATAACCGGCGCGGCGCTACCACCGGCCGACGGACGGACCGACGTACGAGAGAGCATCGCCGTAGTTCGCCCTACGCCGTGTTCGCCAACCCCCTAGTCGCCCTTTTCCGCTCGTGCTCCAGAGCCCACACGCTCCAGCTGTCTAGCGCTGCTCAGCCACCCTGCACACGTTCCCCCCTCACCGCCCCCCCCCCCCCCGCCCCTCGCAGTCGCGGTGTTCTCCGGTTCGGCCGAGCGCGAGAGAGAAAGGGGCTCGGCGAAGTAGAAGAGCGAGAGAAAATTCTCTTCCTGCATCACTTCGACGCACGCTTATACACGGCACCGATGCTGCGGTGCATCCTTTTCACTGTCCTCTCTCGGCTTCCAACGGTGATCTCTGTGCCCGATTTTTTTTTTTTTTTTTTTTTTTGCCCTACCGACGAGAAATCATCCCCTCTGGCTCGCTCGCTTCTCTCGGCGATACGGATTGCCCGTGTTCGATGTTTTCCATCAGGGTAAGTGTCTGAGGATCCTATTTGTCTGGGCGCGGGAGGCAACGGTGCCGAAGTAATTTTCATTAGTTTAACAGGAAACGATTTGTTGGGGAGACCTCGGTGGCTCTCGTCACTCTTTTTCGGATGCGCTTTCGAGCGGATTTTGTTTTGTTGAAAATTAATGTAATACGAATTCGATTCACGGAGGAAAAGAATGACGCTTCCGCGACCTCGTTAGAGACGGTTCGATGCGCGCGGTATTTGTGGAGCGAAAGAGGAGCGCACGTTCCATTTGGTAATTATAGTTTTTTTTTTTAAATCATAATCTACGAACTGGTTCGCGGATTATTCCGTTAAATAAAATTCGACTCGGCAAATCAGGCGTAATTTATTCTTCATGAAAAAAGGCTTTTTTTAAAATTCCGTCGGTAAATTTTGTCATCGAGTATTTTCGTATACACAATTTCACGAATGTGCGGAGTCATGCGATTCGATATCGACAATCCTTAAGCACCAGATAATACCCGATCGTCCGTGATGTACATTTATGTATCGACAGATTTTATTTGTGTGAAATCGTTTTATTTTATTTTTATTTTTGTTTTTGTTTTCATTTAATTCAGCGATTGTATCGAAATGGCTGTATCTCCTGTCAGGGCGAACCCTCCTTGCTGTCGATACCATCCGGGTCGCGATGAAAGCGTGACGCGGTACGGATACGAATGTAGAAATCAAATTTGGTTTCTTCTCTTACATAATAGCATATATAGTTATATATCGAGCTATATATCGCATATATACATATATGGAGCCATCGTGGTATAGAGATCAATCGCATCGTTTACCATAAGGACCCTGACACACACCCCAGGCGTTCTCCTCCCTAACGGAGAGTATACTCGAGAAATCGCTCGTTCCCGCCCCAAGAATTCACCCCTCCGTGAGTGACGAGACCACCGACGTTTTCACTCACAAACTCTCCGTCTCCATCCACAGAGCATTCCCGCCCCGAAATATCCGTCCCAGAGCGCGCGCCGCATACACGCACTATACCGGCGAGTTTGGCGTTTAAATGTTCGAGGCGCGGAGATTTTTTTTCTTTTTATCCCAGGCTTTTTTTCGGGGGTCGCACGAGCACTCTGAGTGCTCTCGCGATCAATCCCACGAGCCACGTGTTCACCACGTGATTGGTTAATTGAGTTTCAATGTAACCGCGAAAGCGTGCGGTGGAAGTGCGAGCTCGCGCTCTGTACTTATCTCGTAAAAGCCAAGATCCACGGTCGATTATGACGCAACGCTATGATCGACAAAAATTCCCGAAGAGGAATTTACTCGATCTGTGTACATATGAGTAAATTGTAACGTCGCTTCTGGTTTGAAAATCTCAGTTCTCGACCGGATGTGATGTCATACGGGAAAATGTCACTTCACGTATCAAAGTCTTGGTCTTTGACCGGAAGTGACGTTATAATGGAAAACGTCGCTTCCGGTTTAAAAATCTTTATCTTTCACCGGAAGTGACGTCATACGCGAAACCGTGACTTCCGATTGCAAAATCTCGGTTTTCAACCGGAAGTGACGTCATACGTGAAAACGTCACTTGCCGGTTAAAAATCTTAGTTTTTGGCCGGAAGTGACGTCAAAGTGGAAAACGTCCCTTCCGGTTAAAAAATCTCGATTTTTCACCGGAAGTGACAGTCAACCGGAAATGACGTCCAGTTTCCGACCAGAAGTGACCCCGTGCGGAGAACGTCACTTCCGGTTTGAAAATATCGCATTTTGACCGACGTGACGTTTTCCCGCACGACGTGACTTCTGGTTGAATGTGTAATAATGCGAATGCAATTAAACTATGACGTTGACGGTTTTAAGGCCCCAAAATTTAATAAGAATCCATTTACACGAGATTAATGGACAATCCTCCCGACGCGACCATTGCCACTAAGAACTAGACTTCTTCTTTGCCACGAGACTTCTCGAGAGTAAATCGATCGTCTTTCGCGGTCGTGCAATCTCATCGATTGCCAGTGGGAGAAGACGGAACGGAGTTCCCGAACGGCAAGCAGGCGCCCGACGTCGCTCTCCGTTCTCTCGCTACACTCGAACCACCCCCAATCCCTGTAAACCCATCCCCGAGACCCTTCATCTCAATCCATCAGTCGAAGCGTTGCGCAATAAACGATGCTTCCTACCGTGAATCTAATCGAGGTGTGCCACGAAAACGTGAGTCCCTCTATATGAACAGCCACGTCAACGTAAGTTAGCGAATACGCTTCCGTGGCGCGGGGAAGCCGAACGTCCTTCGCACGTTTACGAGGTTTATATAAACACGCATTTATGGAGAAAATAAAATGTTACGACGATTCGGAGCAAATATCGAAGCTGTTTTTTGGAGTACGAGTGAAACTACCCAGCCGCTTTATTTACATTCATTAATCGCCGACAATTAATTAGTCGGGTAATTCACCATCCATCGATCTTGCAGCACGCCTGATTGAGACCTCAATTCGTTTAGATTGTAACAAATCGGCAGTAAAAAACTATTTTATTAAAACATAAATTATTGAAATCGAACATTTTTATTAAACGGGTTTACTTAAAATATTTTTTGTTTGTAATTGTCTGTTTTTAATTTTTTTTTTAATACTATCAATTCTGCACTCTTCGCATACCATGCAAAAGCTGTCCCCATATACTTTCCGAATCACCCTACGCGCCTTTCACTCCTCTGAATACCAACTTTGCTTTTCACGCCCTGTAAAATATATATTTAATAAATCGATTCAAATAAATTGTGCACAGGCGTCGCAGCCATTATGACTATTAGGCGAAATTGGTTTATTTTTTTCATTTCAAAGATTGAATTATTACGTCGATTGTAAAAGCCATTGTGTATCTAAAATTATCATATCGAGAGGGTCTCGTCTACGAAACTTGTATAAAAAAACGACTGTAAAATAAAGAAAGGAAACGTATAGAAGATAGATATAGATGTATGGTCATAAAGTTATGGGTACGTTACGAGGGGGCAGGTCGTAATAAACAGCGAGTAAAGCGAAGGGTTGCACGTAGTGGTACGTTTCGGTGTTCACCGACAGAGCCGAGCGAAGAGGGTTGGAGTTGGGTGTGTACTGCCTCGTCTCTTCGACGGCATAAAGTATCCGCAAACGCCATATGGCGTTTTGGTGCCATAGCTAAATAGCTCGAGCTAGTGCTGAGTGTACGGGCATCAGCGCAGACCGCCCCAAAGTGCATTATGGCACATTATAACTATATAAACTTCGTGATGCACCTCCGGCCCATTTTGGGTGCGTCTACTCGGATAGTCCGGAAGTCGTAATGCCCGAAAAGCCTCGTTGATAATTATTGCAGGTCCCGGGCCAGACCTGTGTGGCCCGTCGTAAAATTGAATTTCGGTCGATCCTCCGGCCGCGTACTGACGAGTGAGCGGGACATGAGTGGCTCCTGCCTATCGTCGTTGCACAAATTTATACGACCGCGGCCCCCAATAAATAGAGGCAAAAATTGTCGAGAAGCGTATTTAACAGATTATTTTTAGGTTGTTTTTCGGAAGCCTTTTTCGTAGACTCTCGTAGCTCGCGGCCTTGAAGACTGCGGCCCCTTTTATTATCCACAAAAATGCTGGATGACTGATCGACCATAAAAGACCCTCTTTTTGGTTCATTTTGTCGGACTCACCGGTAGACTCCCGCTACCGCTTTATCGCTGTTGTAATTCTCGAACTTTCGGCTCTACACCGTGATTGCCCGGATTAGGGAGTGAGGGACAAAAATTTAACGTACGCTAAATTATAGCGATAATCGTTGCGGGAGGGGAACGGAGACCGGTTAATTTATGTATCCGCGGTTGGGGGAAGGGGGACGGCATTGAAAATTCCATTCAACGCGCTGTAATCGGTGGATTATCAAGTGGCAGCGATCGAGGTGTAAAACTGTCGAAAAAACAAAGGGGCGTTTCAGTTCACTGAGGGTTCTCTGGTACAGGCTCGACGATCGATTAGCGCTCGTAATCTCGTCAGTGTAATCGTGTGCCTCGCGTAGGCGAAACTTTGTTGAAGTGCCACATCAAAAAATACCTGAATTTTACATCAACTCCGACACGCGATACGGGCACAATTAATTTAATACCAAAATATAATTTCCTTTGAAACAAAATTTCTCTGAAAACCACCCGTTTTGACCCCGTGTATCGTCTAGAATCAAGTATTCACGAAAAATGAATAAAACTTTTCGTCAAGAAAATCAGTTTGTGTCCCTAATTGCGTTAAGATGAGAATTATAATTTTCTTCGGAATTTTTATCGTGTTACTCGTCGCCGAAAATTTAATTTTTAAAATATGATTTTTTGCTTCTTCAAAACCCCGCCGACAACTGACGGTCGCGTTAGATCGTCGAGCCCAGTAACTTTTATGAGACGTAATTCTCTTTCGCGCGGTAGTATAAAAAAAAAGTATATAGGGGAAACCGGGGCAAAACGGGGACGCTAAGCAATAAAACCGGGTACAATGATACCGAAAGCATAGATCCATTGTTTTTCACACCAAAATTGTATTGGCACCGGTTTTGAAAGATTAAAAAAAAAAACCATTTGGGGCAAAACCGGGTACATGTCCCCATTTTGCCTCATGTCCCCGTTTTGCCCCCGCTTCCCCTAATACGTTTCTTGCGCCCCTCTTGTTCAAGAAGTCACTCTTACGAAAGCTGTACACCGGAGTGTATATCCTCGTCTATGCTGTACAACCGGCGTGGCTGGAAGAAACGCAGAGTATAACTCATGAAAAGCGAATAAGACTTTTCGTCAAGAAAATCAGTTTATGTCGCTAATTGGGTTAAACCGAGAATGATAACTTTCTTCGGAATTTTCATCGTGTTACTCGCCGCAGGAAAACCCCGCCGAAAACTGACGGTCGCGTTAGATCGTCGAGCCCAGTAACTTTTATGCGACGTAATTCTCTTTCGCGCTGTAGTATAAAAAAAAAAGTATATAATACGTTTCTCGCGCCCTTCTTGTTCAAGAATTCAGTCTTACGAAAGCTGAACACCGGAGTGTATATCCTCGTATACGCTGTACAACCGGCGTGGCTGGAAGAAACGTAGAGAAGAACTCGCATCATTCCGGCGTTCATGCCGCCGGAACGCTTTATAAATGTTTTCTAAACCCCTTCACCTCGGCCGTGCTCTCGCAGCTCCTCACAGCATCTTTTCCACTGCCGCTCCGTTGCATCTCGCACTTTTCTCACTGCTCGTATGTGCTCTCTCCTCCTCACTCTTAATTCGTCCCTCTTACTCCCGGTCTCGCGCCATCACCCTCTACCTTTCCGGCTACCCAGGCAGGATTTCATTTTCTTGCGGAGCTCGTTCGCGTAAATTCACCGAGGAGGAGAGGAGCGCTGCTCGCGCGCGTAAGTAATGCAAATGTGCAGGTGCAGCGACAGCTCGGCTCGACGAGAGCTGGCCGGGTTGTTCTCCGCTCTCTCTGTGTTCGTCCTTTTCTCCTTTCGGCCCTCTTGTGCGCGAAGGAAAGCGAGCTTCTCGCGTCTCTCTAGTCCGCTCGCTGACGCAAAGCCGGCCCGGACTACCTGCCCAGGCTAGGAGCCAGAAGCAAAGAGCTGTACCGAGCAACAGCAGCGGCAAGCCGGAGAGTAAGAATGATTACGTGGATGTTGCTGAAACGAGAGAGGCCAAACGACAACGAGCGAGAGAGAGAGAGAGAGCAAGGGAGCGAGTAGTATTAAGCGCTGGGAAGCCCTCGGTCATACGACGAGAGAGCGTAATTACTAAGGCCCAGGCGTCATAACTCGGAGCAGATGAACACGTTCGTCGTCGTCCCGCGTACGGCTCTCTTCCAACTCGTCCGATATGCCCACTGCTCGCCACTGTTTTCCCGTTCGCGTTTCTACGCTTCTTTTCTTCCTCTTCCTTCCACTTCCCACCAGCTCCGAGCCGGAGCAGCTCTCCCCTGTTCAAAGGCCTCTCCATCTCGCTGCCCTGGTTTCACTCACGGAAAAATACCATACGCTCCATATATCCTTGGCTCGTTTCTTCCAGCGGTACGTCGGAGTGTTACAAGTACCGGCTTTAACGTATCACCCGGGCTCGAGAGAACGCTCCTGCAGCGGTAGGTACGCCGAGGCGAAAAAAATAATAGGGGCGCTCGCGCACCCCCGGTCCTTCGCAGCCATTTATATTTTTTTTCGCTCGCCCCTTCGTGCGGCTCTATTGGGCGCACTGCCTGATGCATCGACTCGCTGCGATCTTACCCTTCGCTCGATTCCGCCATCTCTTTTTTTACCCCGCTCTAACCGGACCATTAGAAGCGTATATTTTTTTTTTAGCCTTCCACTATCGGCGACAACAGCTACGCTGTAAAAATTGGGGGATACACGCGCGGCACCGTCGTACACGTGAATGGGGTGTCGGGGCTATGGTGTACTGTATTACAGTTTGTTACGGCTGCAACTACACGAACACCACCCCGCCGCAAGGATCACCCCGACGAGAAAAGCTTTTCGTTCGGGACTCTCGGAGAGATTTCGAACGGCGGCTCACGTATAGACGGGATCGTTACGCACACACATACGTGCGCAACGTAAGCTTCGTTCGCTCGTTGGAACGATGTATTATAACTTTTCCTCCGCAATGGCTTTCGGTTACGCCGCTACGCTTACGCCACTCGGGTAAGAGCTGTTGGCCGACGAAAACCATGTATGCTATTGCTATTGCTTCTGGGGGGGCTCTTTGGGACGCTCACCTACCGCCCCGTATATAACCGTATAATTCCATTAGAGCTCCCGGTAGGCGTATTCTATCCGACCTATACAGACATATACGCCCGCTGATACCGCTGCGGCAATGTGTCCGACACCCCGGACGTATGTATTCCGACGCACGTGTGCCGCCCGATCTCTCGTTTCGATATAACGATCCTGCACGACTACGGAAATTCATCGAGTCTGCGACGGTAGACTGTTTTCTCGTGTTCATAAATTTTTCTGAGAATGCTACTGAATAAAATTTGTGAATTTTTTTTTTTTACTTATAAGAACCCTGCTCTTACGTTGGTTCTCCCTAAGGTTATAAGATTCTTGTAGAGGTTAAAAAAATTGACTGACCTTTTTAGCTGCGGCTTTCTTCTCACTCTCGGGCACATGACCGTCGTTTTCGGCACTCAGATTGATCAGAGCGCGACTCGAAGAACTCGGAACTGTTCTGCAATCGTAAATATTTGGCATCTGTTAGAATGTGGAAATATGGATGGACTCGAGGGCGCTAATGCTGCGGGGAGTTGTTTGTCGTTTGCACATTCCGGCTGTCCGCAGCACGTGGCTCGACGCTTCATGGAGAAAAAATAAAATAAAAAGGGTGCAAAATAATTTGCGCATGGCTTCCTTATTTATTTGAATTTTGCGCATAGCTTTCTCTACTGGGAAAGTTCGTTGATGGATTTTGGCTTCGTCACTGATGAAGCTATACGTGAAATTGTAACACCTTGTTTGTAACATGAAAAACATTATACGTCTCATAAAATTGAAACCGTAAAAATTTACTGCAAAATTGTTTGTAGGAAATTGCGAAATGAAATTTGCGGTAAAAATCATATTTCTCGACGTTTCAGACTATTTTAAGTACTTTGACAGTAAAATGTTGATTTTTTTTGTTTTTCTGATAAGATCGACAGAACTTTTAGATTTACGGGAACTACAGAGGCAGCGTGGCAATCATTCGTATTAAGACATTCTAATAGAAAATATGGTAATTTTCGACATCGCAAATATTACCCGAATATCCTGCAATTTTTGCTACAATATAAGTTCTTACTAGAAAATATAGTAATCGGTACCGTCGCTATCGCGAACCGTTTGTTTGAGCTTTGTAGGTTATACCGGCATATTATGGCGATACCATTTTTTTTTATGCGTGCATGCATAAAAAAATTTGATCTTCGAAATTTTCAGTTTTTATCCACGAAATTTTACCAACCCGCCTTCTGGAAAAAATACCATTTGGGTTGAGTAAAAATTACTATGGCCCCTGTAAAAATTTCACATACCGCGGTGGTGTCCTATTTTGCCTGGCCGAAACTTACGACATGACTCGGTAGTTTTTTCCGACATCCTCCTCTCAGCGTACGCGTCTGGACGTTATCCGAGAACAATTAGGAACGCATCCCATATTTCAAGCTCGTCTCAAGAGCACCGTTCGAGTATTGTGACAATTTCCATATTTTTCTCTGGATGTGCAAGAGTGCGAAGAAAGACACATGTTTGCGTGTTGCGTCACACTGTACAGCATCAATAACTCGTAAATGGGTGCAATGGAGCGAAAGGGGAACATCCCTCGACCTCGTCGGGCGAAAATGTTTATGCGCGAAGCTGTAAGATTTGGAATTCTGCCACTCGCTCTACATACGTAAAGTGCCGTGGGAAGCAGCAAACGTAGTTATAAATCGCTGTATTTGCATAGTTGTATTCGAACTTTGCGAGACAGCCGAACGATTTACACATCGGTGTGCATCGCGCATGAGAGTACATGCGGAAGTTGCGAAAATGCATTTATCTGGAGTATCGTTTGACGAGAAACCCTTAACGTCGTCGACAAAAAATATAATCAATTCTATTAACGTGAAGAATCATCCACTGTCTTCACTGCAAAATAAAAGAATCTCGTCAGCCTGCATCGTGAACTCGCCACGAATACAATGATAAAAATGGTAAAAGATTTTCTCAAATACGTAGCTCAGATCGATGCGGCTTTGAGCAGGTTTTACAGTCGGACTTCATTACTTAAAAAAATATAAATATATAAATGTGATAGACAGTCTATTTTTTTAAATTGGCTCACTCCTGAAGAAGACAGGCCCGAAGCTTCACGCCAGCGAATCAGATTGGCACAGACCTTCGTTATTTTTTTATATCTGTCGCATCTCGGTTCGTCTAGAATTCGACCACTCCAGCTAACCGATAACGCCTTCGTTTGCCGAATAGTTGAAAACGTTTATAAAAACTCATTAACTCGTCTGTTATCATTATCATTATTGTCGTTGAAGATGGAGTATCAGATGTCGAGACGTCAGAGACGTCAGAGACGTGAGCCGGCGGAGAGCGAAATGTTTATTTTAATGAATTTCCGATGAAGACTGGAATCCCGGTATTCACGACGTTCGAGTCGCAGACGTCGTCGTTTCCTCATTATAATAAAAATAGCTACCGGAGGTGTGGTTGTATAGGTATACTGACGTGGCATTACGATTATTTATCGGTGTATAATTCGTCGTATTATAATTAAGAAGGACTGTGCACGCGCTCATGAATACCGGAGACTCGCTTTATTAGCCCGCCACCTCTTCGACACCAGTGCCGTCGACCGGATCAAAAGCGGTCATAGACAGTATGAAGTGTAACGGAAAACCGATCGTAAAAGCGAATTACATTCGAAATGGTTTGAGCACATGAACTCGTGGGCCACGTTCCAAAGAGGAGCGCCTTGCACCGGGGAAACTGGTTTAAAGCGGAACAGCTTTTTCCCGTACGTTGCGTACAACATTCGATGTAAACGATCGAGACCGACTTCGGAATCTGGTCAGTAGAATTCTTATCGACGATCTTCGAATCTCGCGATTACGCGCGTAATACGGATACGGCGTAATTTTTTTGTTTTGTTTGTTTTTTTCCTGATATGCTCTGAACGATGCAATAAAATATAAACGGAGCAAAAATCCATCGCAATAATCTCTGCAAATTGACGGTTTAAAAAACCTGCACGTTGACCCTTTAAAGAGCACTGAAAAGTTTTTTTTAGTTTTTTTAAAAGTTTTTTTCCGGTTCTCCTGTGAACTATAAACGGAGCAAAAATCCATCGCAATAATTTCTGCAAATTGACTGTTAAAAAAACCTGCACGTTGACACTTTAAAGAGCACTGAAAAGACAGCGATTACTTTGCCTGTTATCATCGAACTTTTATCATAAATGTCGGAAAAAAATTGTAATTTAGGGGAAAACTACTTTCGCACTGATCGTTAAATGGTCCGAATTTTTCCTTCTCCTCACTTATTTCCACGCGACAGGGTGTGTTCATCAATGCGTTGGATTCCTCTGTGAGGTAGCGAAGCGACGAAAAGTCATATTCGACTTTCGTTTTATTTTCACAACGCTCGAGAGACTTTCGACAATGGTCATCGGCAATGATGTACTCAAACTTTACACCGTAAAGAATAAGAAAAAAAAATTCCAATTACTCGCTCGACGTAGCAATACATGGCGGACCATAAATATCCGATTGACAGTGGAGGGTAAGCAGTAAATAGGGATTCGTTGTAAAAACACGTAATACGAAGGGAGGCTTTCGTCTTTCGTCCCGAAGTTTACGTAGGATCGAGGAACACGCGCGTCTCCGGCACGGGGCAGGCAGGACGCGTCGGGCGCTTTTCATTCCATTTCGTTCCGTGAGACGAATATGGGGTGCGGAAAACGTTTGGGCGAGAGGAGTCATCCCTTCGAGCTATGGGAGACTATATAGAGGCGCATTCGGCCGTACCCTCGGATCCGTCGAAATTTGCGGCGAAAGACCCACCGCCAGCATCAACAGAATCCTTTGGCTAGGATAGAAAGGGTCCCCGGAGTCTTTCTATCTTATTAGCAGGAAATACTATGTGAACGCTCAGAACCACAGAGAACCACAATCGGCTACGTCATTTCTGAGTGAAACTTGCTTTCCGCTCGTTCCGGCTCTTCTGCCGGTGCAGCTACTCATCTCGAGACTCGTGTTAAAACTACCGGAATGACGTCGGAAGCGTTTGTCTCGAGTGGTCGTGAGGATGTGCTCTCGGCCTCCTCGCAGCTTCCGTCTATTGCGTGACGAGTGAAACCTACCGTTGTGGGCTTTCATGATTCTCGGAGGACTTTCGCATCGCGGATGCACTCGTAGGATGCACTCTTCTCAACGGGCGCTTGGGGATCCCATTGGATGCTTCACTTTTTTTTCGTCGTAACTTAATTTAACGAGCTGCGCGGAGCTCAATAATCGCAAGACTCAATTCGGGTCGCAGTGGGGTTATTTCAGAAAAGTGTCTATGTATGTTCCATGTGTCTGTGTATGTTACATGTGTCTGTGTATGTTCCATATGTCTGTGTATGTTCCATGTGTCTGTGTATGTTCCATGTGTTGTGTACGTTCCATGTGTCTCTGTATGTTCCATGTGTCTGTGTACGTTCCATGTGTCTCTGTATGTTCCATGTGTCTGTGTATGTTCCATATGTTTGTGTATGTTCCATGTGTATGTTTATGTTCCATGTGTATGTTTATGTTCCATGTGTCTGTGTATGTTTATGTTCCATGTGTCTGTGTATGTTCCAAGTGTCTGTGTATGTTCTATGTATTCTGTGTAAGGTAAGTTAGGGTGACATGGCCACGCGGGTGATATGGCCAGCCGCAATACCTTTTAACGTAACAAACGAATGGCTCAGCCGTTTGCACAGTTTTTACTATATGTGGATGTAATATGATTGCATCGAAAATTATAAGATTGTATGTGCCAGGCCATACCCTCCGCAATTTCCGAGTGGCATGGCCAGAAACCTTTTTCTTTTTAGTTTGCCATCTGAAATATTAGACGGAGGTAACTATTGTCTTTCTGTACTTCACGTATAGGCAACATAAAATATACGACATTTTTTGTGCGATCCGTCTATGATTATCGAGTCCTAATCGACTATCATTATTACTGCGGCCATATCATCCGTAGTGGCTGGGTGATGTGACCTATCGCAAATACTTATTTATGAAGCTGCAAAACGATCAAAATTGCAAGGTTTTTCAAATGTTCATTGTTTAAAAAATCATGGCCATATCACCCCGACTTGCCCTATTATATGTACGGTGTATCGACACATATAATTTTACGCAATGAATTATATGTGTATCGACACATAAAATTTTACGCATTGGTTGGTGACCGACCAATGCGCCGCATTTTCCTCATGTGTTTTAACGAGAAGTTGGTCCGGCAGAGTGCTCGTCCGCGGGGCTTCAAGGGTCGCGGAAAAGGGTATTCGGTGGACGGCGGAATCGGTGATGCTGGCAGTGCAGGTCTTGTATGAAGGATAAAACCGGGGATTTCCTTCGGTGCGGCGTAAAATGGATTCGCTGTGAGCAGCAGAAGCGGCAGTAGCACCATCGATGCCCGACGAACACCGAGCTCCTGCAGCCTCCGCTTCTGGTGCGCCGTTCGAAGCTCGCCGATGCCTCTCGTGTACCTTTTATTGGCTGATCCACTCATCCTCGTGATAGAATCCCGTGCACGAGTCCGATTTCCCCTGTAACCCCCGGTTTATTGGCGGACCCGATCATCCCTTTGTGAGACCCTATTGTGAGCATTGATCCACGTAAACGAAATTGCCGTTCGTCTACGCGGAAAAGGAAGAGAATCTATGGATATAGACAAACGGGGAGCGCGAGAGGGTGTCGGTGATGGGCCGAAGCGGAGGCTGCGGGGGATCGAGATACCCCGAAGTATCAAGAGGGAAACCCGTCCCTCCGCATAGCTGTATACTCTGTCACACAGGGAACTGAATACAAAAGCGACAGTATTTTGGCGTGACTGCATCGAAGATCCGACAATCCGCCACGGTCTTGCTCCACGCAGTTTTCACGCTACGTCAAACGAAAAACTGACCCCCGTCACCCTCCACTTTGCCGTTTTATATGGCGCATATAATACAACAGACCGAGACGGCAAGCGGCGAACGCATCAACCGGTCACTACGACCGATGCCGCATCGCTCCTATCACTGGCGTTGTTTCATCGTTTCGACTCTCCGCATCGTTGTATTCTCACCGTTCGCAATGCAATCCCCATGCGTTCATTCCCTCGCCTATCAATCGTCGAAATCCTCGTGACGAATTTATGAGAAGAGGCAAAAATAAAATAGAATAAAAGAAATATAAAAAAAAATATTGTTGATCCGTGTAATACTTTATTCAAAGCTCTCCGGGGTCCGCGTATCAATCTCACTGAAAACGCGCTGACTCCATTTTTGAGCGCGCCCGTCTGGACCAATACGAGTCTTGAAACTTTAACGAAGCTTCGCTTGGGAATATGAATATGCAATGACCCCGAATATATCTGCATGACACAAGATTTCATCTTTGGCAAGTCTCGGTCAATGTCACTGCTTCCGAGAGAAAAAATTGTTTCCTCGTGGAGTTTTATTCTCCGAGTGAACTTTCCCGAGCGAAGTTTGTGCGATGCAAAGCGCAGATGTTATAACTCGAAGAAATTTAGGAATATGTAAAATGTTCGGATTCTAATTTTTCATGGGCCAATTTTTCGAGAACTGGCGAGTGTACCTCAAATTTACGTTTCTTTCGATACTCTTCCGTTTGATTGTCGGATGGTTAAATTTTTATTGTGTGAATGAAAAAAGTAAATCATTATTATTATCATTATCGTCGTTTGGATCCTCGGAGTGTCGATTCCCGTAAGGACCGAAAGCATACAACAGGCGAAGAAATGTAGAAAATAGACGGAAAAAGTGCAAAGAAAGTACAGAATTACTGCTTCACAAAGAAAAAAAAACTTCGCTCGTAAAGTTTTATTCTCGAGTGAAGTTTGTGTGATGCAAAACACAGCTGTTACAACTTGAAGAAATTTAGTCCCGTGCCGATATCTTCAGGGTCATAGTACGTAAAATATTCCGATTCTAATTCTTCATAGGCCAATTTTTGAGAATTGGGGTGTCTAAAATTTGCCTTTCTGTCGATATTCTTCCGTTTCATTGTCCGACTGTTACATTTATATTGTGTCAATGAGAAAAGTAAATTACGGTACAGTAATTATAATACCTCTTTGTACAGAGTGGGGGGGGGGGGGGGATTTCGTACAAAGCCTCATCTTCGATAGCACTGCGAGAGAACACAAGTGACATTAATGACGCGACGAAAGGGTCCTCTCGTCGTTTCCTCTCTCGTCGTTACGCAGGTGAAATGAAAGGGGATCGATTCCACTGGTAGTACCGAGGGAGTGAGCGTGCAGGGACAAAAGAAGTGTCGAGGAGTGCACTGCGACGAGGCGGGGGTTGGCACGTTGGGAACGGGTAGAGTCGGTGCCCGCCGACTGGGATCCTCGGTCGTCTCGGATTACCGTCGAAAATTAACGCGAATGCTAGACGTAATTGGCGTAAAAAATGCAGACGTTTCGAGCTCGCGTGGACGAACGAACGGACCTTAATGAGGTTGCCGTCGCAACGGCATTCCGCCCACCAACGCCAGCCGGCGTACGGAAGGGGTGAGTGAAGAGGCCGATGCTGATACCCGAGAGGTTTTTTTTTTTTTTTTTTTTAAAGAAAATAGTTGGAGACCCGGATTCTCTTTCCACAGTTAGGTGCACGATGTAACTGCCTCATGGATCACTTCCAAGTGCCCTCGCACTTACAGACGCGTATTACAGCAAGGAAGCGTGAATTAATTAAATTAATGTTTTTTTTTTCTAAAAAGGGTAACTATGAAGTTCACTGCAGAGTTCTCTCCCAGCACCCGCTGTGCAACGCATCGTCGGTTAACGAAATTTAGTTTCGTCGCAATTTCAACCAGTCCGTCGTTTTACCCCGAAATATATTTTCCACCGTCGATATCTAACCTTCCCGTAACTTTATGATTCGTTCCTGGGGGGGTTGTGGGTCACGGAACACACCTCCGGAAAACTCCGATCCTTCGGCTCGAAACTACGTGGCTGATACGGTTATGTGGGATATAGACGGTAAGAAGTCAGTGACGCGAAAACGTGAGGGTAGCGAGGTCATGCCTTCGAGGGATACTTCCCCAGCGTATAGACACCGCCCGTCCGCGTGTGCAGTTCGCACCGCGGCGTACAGTGTAGTTTTCTTATTCTTTTTTCTGTACTTCGATTTACTTCATTTTTCGTTCGGCAACGAGCATCGCCGCCTCGGTTGCCCCCCGGTTGTGGATAACTTTTCACTTCTGCACGATGGAAGGCTGTGCACCCGGCCGCCGATGCTCCCGCTCTCGCGGCGTCTGTGCGATGAGTTTCGGGCTGCCAGGAGTCACGGATCGGATGCGCGAGAGCACCGAGCATTCGCCCGCGGGGATACGTCTGTCCGCGAAACTTATTGTTGTGCCGTTGCGGCCGCCCGCGGCGGAATGTGCCAACAAAGTTATACCTGTACCGCGGTCAAATTAACTCTGCCGTGCGCCCCCCGGCGTCGTTCGAACACTTCGAGCAACTGTGAGTTCTCTTTTTCTTAACGTCGGCAAACGCGGAGGTGTTGAACCCGACTCGGAATGTACTTCTCACGTTCCGCAATTTACCTCTTATCGACTGCGAGCAGTGGATTCGAATCAACATGGTCCCGGTCGCGTCGAAGGCAAATATGTTGATGCGACGTTTAAAATTTCTCTTGATTACCGATCAAACAATAATTTCGCGTCGATTGTCGAACGAACCGAAACGAAAGATAAACGAATCGCTCGTTAGCCATACCACGGACGTGTTTGGCACGAAATTTCGCATCGACAGCGCCGCGGTCATTACCGATCGCGAAAAATGCTGGGGCGTGAACAAACACTCATTAAAAAGTCGAAACTGACGTTTTTCCGACGTGTCATTATGCGTGTGTACCGTTGCGATGTACGCTATTTATTTTATTTATCATGCCATATGTGTATGTATATCGATACATAATAGGTCTCCATCCGCTTCGTTCTGGCAGCGAAATACGCTGAATATGCAAAAAAAAAAAAATTATGAGATGGATGGATTGAACACTTTCGACAGCGCTTCGACCGTTCAATTCGACGTAAAATCACGATTTCTCTGCGTTGCACACTCGTGACAAGCGAAAATTATTATTGTTGGTCCAACGGATCCAACGTTTTTCAAAATAATCATTTTTGTAATGTATGATCAGGCGACACATCGCTGACGCTAAAATGCCATATCAGTCCTTCTCAGGCCGGCATAGCGAAGCCGAGCACTAATAAGCACTGGCTAATGCTATTACGCCACAGTAAACACGTCACAGAAAACAATTGTCTGTGAAAGCGCTTACGGTTCGAAAATCTCTGTTGTGAACCGGAAGTGACGTCGTATGGGAAAACGTCACATCAGGTTTGAAAATCTAATTTTTCGACCTAACGTGACGTCATACCGGAAGTACGTAATTTCCAGTTTGAAATAATAATGTAAATTTACATAACTTATGCATGAAAAGTATTACTTTTCGTGCCTGCTGAGAGTGGCGTAAGTGGCCACTTTCGGCACGTTATACGCACGCTGTGAAGTAAGTCGCGTGAATGTGAAATTCGCTCTACCGCGCTTGTATCACAAATTACTATTACGATCAGTATCGTAACAGTAATTTCTAATTTGTGTAATAAATTTCTTTTTTCGACCGGAAGTGACGTCGTACCTGAAATATGTCAATCCCGGTATGACGTATTTCCGGTACGACCGGTGCGGTCCCGTAGCGGCGCCGATCGTGTAATCCCACCTGGGTCGTCTCGCGTAATCGGGGTTTTTAAATTATCGCGATCACCGGATCGTCGACATTTTTTGCATCGGTGCCGAGACACGTGACACGCACGCATGTGCGATGCACCCGACCTGGTATTGCATCCCTTCGCGGTGTTAGTAGAACACACATCAGGTGACTAATAGGAGTAGACTTTGTCCATGAATCAGAATCAAGGGGGAGCCAACGGGTATGAATGACACGTCATTTATCCAACGCACTCTTCCCTCTTTCTCGCGTCCGTATCCGTGAAAGGTACGCACGCAGGGAGTGAGGCGTGCGGCGCGCGTCCCGCGGTCCTCTCGCCTCACGTCTCGTCCCGTACGGGACTCCCCCGGCTCCCTCGTGGACAGGTAAAATATAACGCGTAACAACGTAAAAGAGACGACGAGTCTCTCCGGCGAAGATCGAGCACACGCTCGCTCCAGCATCCCGCCGGAGTACGCCCGCGCGGAGAAAAAAATTCCCGAGGAACGCGTGGGATAAGAAGCCGGAAATCTCGTTGCGGTAACTCACGCGCCTCCGGACATTATACGTGCGTTATACCTCCGGTTGGCCATTGTTACCAGCCGTTACTTTTGCACACGCAAACTCCATCGTTTGTTTCTGTTCCGACGTTCTTTTTGCACGATTTCTTTTTTTCCATTATTTTTCTTCGCGTTTCTTTACCACCCGTTTCGTATTTTCGTCTTCGAAAGGGCGTTTTTTTTTTGTTTCTCAAATTTATTTCGTCTCGTCCATTTATCCCAGCATCGCCGCCGTGGGGCGTGGAGGGTTCGCGATAGAAATGAAAAGGGTCACTCGATCTCTTTCGTATTTTCGAGGCAAATATATCCGGTGTTACATCGACTGCGCTCGGCTCTTTCAATTTCATTCCATCGATCGCGCGCGCGTGTGTGTGTGTGTATGTGTACTCTTTCTTTCGACGGTGCCCGGGCGTGCCGAGGGATTCGACGTTTGGTCTGAGCAAATACATTCGGCTATTGAAAATACGAATAACGAGTGGCCGGCCTAAAGCTCATCTCATCGCCGACGTAACTGTTCAGCGTGCAGCGGCGCAAACAATCCGCTCACCGTCAATATTCGTGTCTTCCATGTGTTTCGCTTTGCCGCGACAACGCGAGAAAGTACCAAAGAAAAATTAACCATGTCCCCAAATAGCGCTCTTCCAGCTGCGTTCAGTCACAAAAATTTCATTATTAGTCATTACCAACATTTTTTCCTCCGAATTGAAATTTTTTATACACGAGGATTTTACGCATCCGGCGCGATACTTTCGCTCGTTAATTGATTCTCCCTTACCGACCAACGTGCGGCCTTAACGTGCATTATCTTACTTTATTTTTCCGTACGAAGTAAAGCTTTCACAAACGATTCGATTCATTTTGCCACGGCTACTCGGGGTGAATTACGAATACGGAGATATTTTTAATTAGAGAGAGAATTCGTTTTTTTTTTTTTTCATGACGGTGGTGTATAATGAGGGTTGAAATCGAGGGGGCGAATACGTGACTGGGAAGCCTCAAGATGCCGGCGCGAAAGGGGTGAGACGTTTCCGGAAAAAGAAAGTCCGACTCTATCTCCGGCTTCCATTGCAGTTGCCCGCTGGCTCCGGTTTGAGAGGATTCCCCCGAGGCCAGAGGGTTGAAACGCAGCTTCTTTCTTTTTCGTCGGTCCCGGGCGATTCAGTCCCTTTAGCGGGCCGCGCGGATACCGGGAACGAGTTGCGCGACACATTGTTTCCCGAGCTCCCCGAAGACACTCCCCCGGTCGCGGAACCGAGGAGCCGAGTTTTGCTGAACAGCGTCCCGGCGTCTCGGGCGAATCGTCCGGAAATTCCAATACGTTATGTACATAACGAATGTAACGGGGAGTAACCGGCGAGAGTAACTTTTGTCGAGAGATGCTTCTCGCGTTAAGTGCGTCGTACCCTCATCCCCCCCGTCCCGCCCCCTTTTTTTAATCTCTGCGCCATCTCCTCCTTCTTCGAAACGAAGTTATTAAAAAAAAGAAGCCTTCAAAACGTTGATTCACGGGAATTCAGACAGATATATATATATATATATATATGTTTTTTACGAACGGAAAAGTACTCGCGAAATTATTCATTTCAGTTAAATATTGAATAAAAACGCGACTGAGCGAAGAGCAGTTGCAGGCGGTATGCACTCGAAAAAGTCGTGCTCTTCGTATGCATCGCTGAAAGAGAGCTGTGCAGTCGCAGCTCGCCGACAGACATTATGCTCTAATAGCTTCCATTTGACGCTATTCGATATTCAGAGGTTTTTTTTTATTTTTTTTATTTTTTCAGATTACAGAAATACGACCTTTTTCTTTAGACACTCAAGTTGGATAGAGTGAACGTGGAGAAGCGCATAAGATAAGCGGCGATTCACATTTGCTTAATAAATAGAAATAAAACCCTGAAAATTTAGCTTCGAATCCCGAAAGCCGAATACGCCCGTTTCATTGAACCTTTGAGGGAAGGATTTTATTGCGAATTCGATCGGCGGCCTTTGTGTCGGCACCACGTGCTGCCCGCCGAAGCTCGAACCTCTCCCGACCCTTCCGATCCGTGGATCGTAGCAGTTTGCCGCGTTTTTTCCCTGGCCCCACATTTAAATAATTACAATCCGGGTGTCGTTTAGCCAGCGCGATAATTTATGGGCACGATTCGCGCCGGGCCAACGAGCCCGAAGGCTCGCGAGCACCGGTAACCGTGTTGTTACGTTCCGTAGCGAATTCCGGTAGCTGTTTCGGGTTTACACGCCTGCGTGCTGATCGCGATTCGTTCTCTGCCCTGGCAGTCCCCATAGGCTCGGCGTACGCGCGCCCTTTTCGATCTTCCACGCCGTTCGTTCGCCACGATCCGGTTCAGGCCTCGATGAACACTCGCTCTCTCCGATCTGCCAACGTATAATGGTGGCAGATATATGCGTGCTCCGATGCTGAATCAGCCTCGGTTCGTTTAACTGGCGAGGAAATTCCAATCGCGCGACGGAATGATCAGCGCTCGCTGCGGCTAGTTTTGTCATAAGCGGGCCACTTTCTTTCCGACACGCGCAAGACAAATCCCGTGGAAATTACGAATAACCGAGGGAAGGCGGACAAAAAAATCGTCCTGATAAATATCGGACTTCGGCTTTTGAAGAAACTGAGTTTTCTGTGGGAAAATGATCGCGAAACGACTATAATCGGGGCGAAAGAACCGCACACGTTTTTGCACTCCACTCTTCACCGAGGCGTTACTTCCTCCGAAATCAATATTTTTTAGCTTGTTGTCGGGAGAGGGGTAGAATCATGAGAGGGTTAATATAACTGATGGGACTTTGCCTCACGAGCGCGCGAACAGTGCTGGTTATGTGACTGCCCGCACACCCTAGTAGTTTATGCCCCTCTCCCTCTAGCCCTGCCTCCCTTATTTCTTCACCCCTCTCACAATTCAGTCCTCGCTCTCACTTACCACTCCGATAATTTCACATTTCATTTTTTTTCCTCCTCTTTCTTTTCGCTTTCGGGCATGGATATATGTCTTATTTGCCCCGCGTCGCTCGGGGGTTCCGCCCAACCCCAATTTTTAAAAGCCCGATTGAGAGGGAGCCTCCGCTTCCACGGTTCGCTGTTCATCCCCGGATGCGCGCTCATATCTCCCAGAATCTTGCCGGTGACGTAAGCGCCATTAAAAGAGACATAACGAATGAGCCTCACTCTAAAAACAAGCGTGTTGTCAAGTGTGTCGAAGCAACTCACAACCCACATATCACATGTGTTGCGCCAACCAAATGCATTAATGAAATACGTGTTGGTCGGCTTGCATGTTGAAACAACTCGCTTGCACTCCGTCTTTCCTGTATTCTCTGCCCAACATACTTTTTAGTGTTTAGTAACAGAACACGCTTATTGGAATAGCCGTTATACGTGTTGTTTCAACGCGTTTAAGGCTGAACAACTCACGTGATGTATAGGTACACCCTACGTCTACGACATACTTAAATATATATATAAAACATACTAAGGGAAAGTGAAACAGCTGTGCGTGCGAGAGAGATAGTTGCAATTTTCAAATTAACTTTATTCAAAGGTGCTAATTTTTTTGAGAAAAAAATGAATTAGAGCCGGATGCGAAATTAACATGCGCATCCGGCCCGAATCTGCTTTTTCCTCAAAAAAATTAACACCCTTGAGAAAAGTTCATTACAGTTTTCATTACCGACCGCGATATTTCACTTCCCCTTAATGAAAGAAAACACTGGGGAAAAAACACACTTGCATAAGCGACTGAATGAGTCACAATATGGCGGATTCGTACATCGCACAGCACGATCATGTGCAGGCCGCCCAATGTTGTCAAGTGTCGTATGTGTTATTTTGAAGCTGCATCGGATAATCAGCTATTGAAACACGTTGTTCGACATCACCGATTTGATGCGTCATTTAAAGTGTAGTGCAATAAATATGGATGTGGAGCAACGTTTACGGATTGAAAGTCTTTCAAGAAGCATGTCTTTCGAAAGCATCCTCTTGTCGAAATTTATTTATTTATTTATTTATTTATTTACATTATTACGGGACGAAGAAATTACGGGGGAATTTAACAAGAAGCTAACAGATATCCTTGATGTGAAGAGATTTGACGACGTTCAGATGAAAAATAAATAATTGTATTTAATTTGCAAGAGGCTGCAACGAGCGATTATGCCTTTGACGAATAAAGACTATTTCATTGAATGCACATTCTTTTAATCTTCTTTTGTAATACGCACTTTAACATGTGTTGGGGGAGGGATGGGAGGGCAGACACCTAGAACCGTGTAAAAAGTAACGACATGCGGAAACGCGTTTAAAGCGTGCTGAAAAAATGTACGTACAGCGTGTAGAAATTACACATATCGACATGTGTTCAGCATCACCACACCATGGAGCATGTACAAAGTTGCTGCACGATTTACAGGCCTAAAACGTTTTAAAACGACACGCTTGTTTTTAGAGTGCCATCGCTCGGCAGACCATATCACCCGACATGACCTTATATGTCAACGGACCGATTCGTCAATTTCCTATTCCGTTAATCCCGGATGACATTTAATCGGGGCCGACGGGGATGGGGAGGGCGCACCGGACCGCGGATATTTCCTCCTGGGATCCACCTTAGGTGAAACACCTCACCGTTGCCTCTATCAATGTGCACGTATACACGGGGATTGCCCCGCTTCCTCGCGACCCTACCGGTCGCAATTCCGGATTAGCGGAGCGCGAGCCCACTGACCAAAAGCCCTCCTCGGTCGCCGAACGGCAGAAGTAAATATTCCGGCGTTTGTTCCGTTTGCGGTCGCGAGCAACGTTGTGCACATTCGAAGCACATAGTTGCTCACAGTTTACACACAAAATACCGTATCGGACGCTGGGATGCATACACGTGTATCACAGTGTGCTGCAGCCCGAATGCATCGTGCGTGAGTCGGTATTGCATCCGCAAGAGTATACATCGATAGTGTGCTCAAGCACGTTTGGCAAAGCCCGTGCAATTTCTCTCTCCCACCCCCTCTTTCCCTCTCTCTAGTTTTTTTAAACTTTTTTTTTATATAACGTACGACCGTCGCTAAAAGCCATGCGAAGGTTTTTCTGTGAATCGGAAATAAAACAACGGGATGTAGTGTTCAGGTGCAGTTCATATAGCGCCGTTGGGGGGGGGAGGGGTGGGGGTGGAACTGTGTGCACTGTTGAAACGATACAAAAGCGCCCTTTCGTGCGCAACCAGTCAAGCCACCAACCAACAGAATGCGTTTGCACACCGGCGTGTTATTTCCACGCATCGTGCCCACGCATCACATGCATCAGCGGCATTTCGGTTTCAAACTTTCTCGCGAATTAGTCACAATTCGACGGTGATCATCGATTATGTTGGCCGGGGTAAGCGTACCGTGACAAACATCGATTTATAGTCGAACGGCGAATGTTAATTAGCAATTACGCGTCGCGTTAATTGGAATTGTAATTTCCTTCGAGAAATAAAGAAACTCGTATCGCACTACGTCAAAGTAATGTGCGAATCGATCGGATTCGTGGTAACAGATACCCACTTTATCGTCGTACCGACATATTGCGACCGACATAAATATCCACAGAATTTTATCGTCGCTCGGGGAATATCGTGTGGTTGCTGTATCGTAAACACATTTTTTTTTTTTTTTTTTTTTTTGAGGGTCCCAAGACCCTTGTGTGCCCGAGAGGGTGTTATTTCTGTAGCAAAAAAGAAACAACGCTGTCCCCCCTTTGTTCCCGAGGCAGAGTTCCAAACCTGGACCTGCTCATCCCCCGGGGATTGAGTAGGCGCAGTGCGGGGCTCAGATGGGACGGTCGTGGCCGAATTTTTTCGGCACATTGCTACCCTCGAGGACTCTCCGGCGAGTCTGCACCGACGCCAGTAAAGACGCCCTGCCGGCGGTCATAGCCCATAGGAATACTTGATCTGTCAACATAACACAATCAACATAACTTCAAAATATATTGAATCCATTTGACGCTCCGAAACGGTTTTATAATACTAATTTACGATTCTAGTGTGAAAAAAAATGTCTGATGAGTGCTGCAATCACGCGGGTTCAAAAAAAGTATTTCGCACGAGTATCGTATCAAATTTTACTTCACAAGGTGTGAAAATGAGGGTTTTACGCACGCGAAGCTTACGTAAAACAGCCATTTTTCGTACCGAGTGTAATAAAATAAAATAAATGAGCTGCGGAACTCACTGCATATTTGATCAACGCAATGAGTCCCGCAATTCGTTTTTCATTTTATTGAATTGTATCGGAGGAAAATGGATTCAAAATATTACCTCTATCTCTCTGGCACTCATGACTGTTTAGGCTCCCTTTAAGGTGGCGATTGCACGGAAGAATAGTCAAACGAGTGCTAAATTTTCACAATTGTTTATCCACAATGTTGTGCATTTACTAACCGTAACGGAAATAAATTTGTATTACTGCATAGGTCCTCAATCAAGGAAACTATTGATAACGACGGTTTTGAAACTACATAAACTGATAAATGCAAATTTCCATGACGATATTTTTCGTTGAGTTTTTTTCAGAGAAGAATCCTCATTTTTCAACAAATTTTAATGCATCACGTCGCATTTTTGTTCCTGCAACGCCGCTCTACGAATTCGTCAAGTAGACTTTTGTTTTTAGTCTTGGCCGTTAAAAAATGACAACAGTTTGTTTATTGGAAAGAAAATTTACCGGTAAAGAATTTACCGGTCAAACGGTCAAACCTATTAAAAAAATCTGCTTGTTGAATTCGCAGAGCAAAGCTTAAGAAACAATCTGAGTCGTGATACATTAAAACCGGTTAATACGGATTGTATAAATAGAGATTTTACTTTGCAAAATGCAACAAAAACATACAATCATGGAAATTTGCATTTACCAGTTGTTCTTGCAAGACCATCGTGATTAATATTTCTCTTGATTGAGGACACATTTACTCCTTTACTGTCATTGAATGCATACAAATTTGGATAAACAATTCTAAAAATGTGTCACGCATTTGACTACTTTGCAACGCGATAGCTACCTTAATAACTTTCACTTATTGAGCCAGCATATGCGCGGTGGTCTTTAAGGGTACATTTCGTAACGGCACAGTCGCTGGCACCTCGTCAGTGATTGGCCATTCTTCATCCCCAGCAGACATTTTACAGCGTTAGATGGGCGTCTTGTCAGGCCTTTTCCGGAGCTCACGAGGGCCTGGCGTGACGCTCCGAAATGTCGAGCGCGGTTATTGCGAAGAGGTGGAAAGATGCATGCCAACAATTTTTGTCGGATAGCGTGTAACGCGCCGCACGTAATTCACCGAAAGCATACAAGCCGAGGCAGCGAGGCACCCACAAGAAAATCCGACAATCCAGCGACCCTTCGGCTGCACGGAGCTAAAACGACCAGCAGCCGCCGCGGTTCGAGACGCGGAGGTGGAGAGACGACCCTCGCCGAGTCAGGGTTCCCGCAGTGCGAGAGTCCCAACGGGCCGACGTAAAATAATTCTCCAAAACACTTTTACATATTGGACCGAGGGCCATTTGCATATCGCCTCGCGGCACGTTTCGGACATCGCGCCATGTTCCACGGACCCACCACCGGTGCAGTTACAGCACGAACGCAACTCTCCTTTCCCTTCCCGTCTCGCTCGTTCGCTCCTCATTCTCGTCTCGGGAGGCCCCAAATGCATTTTGTACTCGCCACCACCAATCCCCCTCCCCCTTCCCTCGCTCTTCTCGGGATGGTTTCCTCTCTCAGTCTGACCGAGGCGCCTTTTTTTCTTTTTTTTCCGTGGACCATCTCTGTTTCTCTCGCCCTCTTTGGAGCTATGGTAATCAAAAGGGAATGCAATTTGCGCCGAGACAACCGAGTCCCAAATGAAGTAATTAAGGACGAACAAACGAGGCGGATCCTTCTCTCACTCTCGCGCGTTTTCTGCATTTTTCGTTCGTCTTTATCTACGCGCGTATGCGTATCTCACTCTCGGTGCCTCTTACCTGCACTCGCATCGCCGAAGCTCGGCGATGAGGAACCGACCGCTCATGCCGCGCTAATAGGACAGATCATTAGTTATTTTTGCCTGCGAAACCCCGTATATAGTTTAATGAGAAACGAATCCCGCTTGACGAGATATGACGGTGGAAGGAGAGAAAAAAACGTAAATAAAAATAATAAACCGTCGCTGTGGCAGAGTGCGTAGGGCTCGAGAGAGAGGTGACGACGGGCTCGTCCCGATCGGTGCAATTAGTTCGAATGAACTTGTTGAAGGGCGAGGGAACGAGATTCAAGGAATTGATGCATTCTTGTTTTGGAACCGGTTCGAGGGATTGTCATTGATTGAATTATCTTAAGACGGTCGCTGAATCGAGAGCCATTTTTATTTATTTTTCACAATTATTATTGCTAATATTGATTATTATTACTTCTCGCGAGAAGAAAAAGTAATTGTGTCCAAACCGAAAGCATCGACGTGAACCTCATTTTTGTTTTTTCATGAAACTAAAATAAACATATCATTACCGTGTCACTGCAGTCCCGCAATAGATTGCATCAGGGGCTACGCAAGATCTCGTGGTTGATATAATTGATACATTCTTGTTTTGGAAACGGTTCGAGGGATTGTGATTAATTGGATTATCTTAATACTGGCGATCTCTGATAGGGAATCCATTTTTATTTCTTTTTCACAATTATTATTGGCAATATTAATTACTGTGACTTCTTGCGAGAAAAAATAATTGTCTCCAAACGAAAAGCACACTGTTGAAAAAAATTGTAAATTTAATGTTCCGAGCTGGAAGTTTTTACACAAAAACTGGTACATTCAATATAACGTACAAATGGGATGAAAAATTAATGAGGCTTACAGTGAAATTAAAACAAATTATAGAAATGAAAATAACGTTATAGTAAAATTAAAGTCATTTATCAAAAGTAAAGGATTTCGAAAGTTTTTTATATACTGCACGTTAATTTTTCATTACAATTGTACATGAAGTTCAATATACCAGTTCATGCATAAAAACTTCCAGTACCAGTACATTACATTTCATACGAATTTTTTTTTACAGTACATCGATATGAAAATGATTTGTCTTTATTCATCAAAATGAAATAAACGTATCTATTTTAGTTTAGTTATACAGTGTCCCTGCAGTCCCGCAATAGCTCATATTTAGGGGTTGCCCAACGTTCCGGGGATTGCCCATTCATAAATATTATGCGATCGATAATATGGTTGTAACGAGTCCGGTAAGCTGCGCGTAACGTGAATGATTTCACGGGAAAGTATTCTCGGTCGTGTGCAGGTTTCGTCGTCGGAGGGTCACAGCGGCGTTTTACCGGGTTATATCCTGCCCCGTAGGTAGGTATCGTATAGGATCACCTTTGGCATACCTGAGGGTCCCACGGGGGTCCTGCCAAGAAATTCCAGAAAAGCCCGCGACGCCCGGGACCTGCGAACTGTCTCGGACAGTTCAAAATATTGACTAGACCTGCGTTCCCTGTCGGACCTATTCCCGCTTCCATGCTGGCCTGCCCCAACTTTTTCCAACGAGCACACGGTCAGCACACGATTCCAATTTCCTCGCCACTTCTCACGAGAATAGTCCTTCTTTCTTGTCTATTCCCATCTCTTCGCTTTCTTCCTCCGACTCTCTATTTCATCCCCTGCCCACACGCACTCTCACTCAGAGGTTTCAGGCAAAGCAAAACGTCACGCTCTTTTACGAGCGGGCAGAGGGTTAAACCGTCAAAGAAACAAACAGCTCTCATTGGGGGCGTCCTACACCGGGAATAATTTTTTCGAATGACCTTCCAAAAACCCCCATCAACGCGTCCAATTCCTCGAAAATTTTACACGTATGTTACCTGCAGAGCTCTTATCTTACCTGCTACGGGAGACGGAGATACCGGTCGAGTAAGATAATAGGCAGTGGTCGATGTTGAAAATTGTTTGTGATATGTGCTAGGGCTGTGATCGAATGATCCACACTGACAGTTGGAAGGACAGAAACCGAATTTCGTATGTCATAGTGGCTAACCTAAAAATGACATTTTCGTTGGTGTATATTTAAAGGCATATATTATTATTATTAGTATTATTATTATTATTACATGTCTTATAGTGGAAATGAAATAATTATGAAGAGGGCCGACACCTATGGCCGAACCGTAAAACAACGCAGTTTGGAGTTTCGCACTGTCCTTCCACATGACAGTACCGATGAGTCGATCGCAGCGGACATCACGAACCATGCCTGTTAAGCATACTCGTAAAAAACGGCGAAAAATGCTGACCGTTTGAATGTAATACACAGTATTTGTAAGAGGTGGGTTGAGGTTGGTTAATGTTGGTGACCGCCGGCGTTACGGGAAAAGGTGCGCACCCTCTGGAGAACACTGCACAATGCTCTTTTAACAGCCACCCTTCGTTCGTAGCCCCTTCAGCGTTGCCGTACAGTGTATACTGCCTATTAGAGGAATACAACGGCGTCGGGACGGTTGATAATCGAACGCGGTACCGGCGCTGACCATACGCCGACCCGATAGCGTGCACCAAAGGTCACTGGTCGGTGTATGAATTATGGATTCTATGTTTTTGCCGGTTTCACCGGGAAATAAATGTGAGCGGCGTGGCCGGGAACATCGGGATAGGATTATTTAGAGATCCGCGATAGGGACGGTGAATAAGATACCTTTTTTTTTTTAACGTTGCTTATGTTGCGCAAGCACGATGCTCTCCCAGTTTCTACGCAATATCGCTCGTATAAATTTGCAACACGCAATATTTTTCCTTCACTTAGAGTAAAAATATATGGCTTTGCATAGCCTACGAGCTCGTCACGTCGGTCGGCTTATCTCGGAGGCAAAGTTTTCGCGTAAATCCCGCTAAAAGCAAATGTCCGTCAGGATTTTACGTTGCTCGTAAATCGACTGTACGTACCTCGCGGTGAGAATTCTTTCTTTATTTTTTTTTTCTTTGCCGTGAATTTATCCGAACGATTTCGCGGAATACGCTTTTTTCCCCACTCCCGGCTCGGGGCGGTCGGGTGAAGGAGCCCGGGATAAGGAAACAAAAACCATAGGGTGGCCGGTTCGATCGAACGAACGTGAATCGTACGTGAATTTGAGAGTACGCTTTCTCGATTCGACGATATATTTTTTTTGTCTCTCCCTCTCTCTCCGGCTCCGCGAGACCCCGAAACAGATTGACCACTCTCGTTTTCTTGCTTCCCTTCCAGAACGATTCTCGATACGCACTGCGAGAACTATTATTTATAACGGAAAATGGCTGACCAAAACGATCTCTATGTTCAGTGGGGCAAGCAGCCTCGCACGCGGGAGGGAGATGCTGTGTTTTTTTTTTTTCACATCCCTCAAGGGACTCCGAGGGGTGTCTTGGTCCAGCGACCACGCCAGATCCAGGTCCTTTAGCACTCTTTCTCGGCTCTTCCCCCGTCTCCCCTCCGCCCCTGTCTCTCGCATAAAGCGTCGCACCGGCCCACCCAGGACCGCAGAACCAATACGAAATTCCTATAAACTACCCCGTCGTATTCCTAGCGACCGTTCCAACTTTGCGGCTTCGCCGAGTTTCCTGTGCCGACGAGAGCTTCTTCTATCGCGTGGAAAATCATTTCCGCAAAGGCCCTGGCGAGGCCTCCCGGCAGACCGACGTGACGGACCAACCGAGAAACCGAAATATTGTCATTCCTCGTGGCGGAGGGTTGAACATTATTATTTTTTTTGCCCTATAAAGAGAGCCTTTGAGTCCGAGCCCGAGTTCCGTCTATTTTATTTTTAACCGAGCCTGTACAGTACGCCCCCATGCCACATATCGCGGGTTCAGGAAGCGAATGCCCGTCTGATGAGCTATCGCATTTGCGATACAAGCATTACTCATCGATACAAGTATGCGAGTTGCCCCCAGGAATCCGAGCGGCCCTGCCACCCGCTCGCTAATACGAGCCGGGCAGTAGCCACTTTATAAATAATTACTATTCATCTTCTCGTGAAACATGTATGTGTAACTGCATTACACATGCATCGATTTTTTTTTTCATTCGACTACCACATACCGGCACGCTGCCGATTGCGATTTATAAATCACGTTAACGAGCTTTTGATTACCCGTGGCGTTCTTTTTTTTTCATGCGTGCAGCATAAAATTGTCACTACTTATTGAGGCACAACGACGAGCGCGAGGCTCGCTCGCGATTCGCGAAATTGCTCAAGCAGCCGGGGGTGGATGCCGCACACCGGGCGGTAGCTCCCTGAAACGCCCACGGGCTTTATATTATATGTTGTACACCTTGGGCACGAAACTTCATCAGAATATGAGCAACAGCGCGAGCACGAATGAACCGCGCGCGACACCGTAGAAATTGCACGCGAGTAACGATCGAGTAATCGAAGCGATTTGCGAGAGGAGCTTCGAAGGAATACGAGAATGAGAAACTAAATATACCGCGGTCATACGTCTCTCACGAATATCCTCCTACCGCGATATCTTGTTTGCTTTTACCTTGTTTTTCTCAAGTTAATACCTTGGTTCTAGATTTTGTTTTTTTCCCCTCCCAAACCCTGATTGCTTTTGCTCATTTTTATTATTTATTAATCCGTTCTTCTTTATTCCACCGGTGGTCGGCAGGTGGTCCCCTTTATTACGCGACGCAGCTTTGCCCTCGGGAGCTTGAGGCTTCGGTTGTATGCTCGAGTTTCTATTAACGTTATTTTTACGAGCCACGCGAGCGTCCCGGCGCGATGCTCGAGCTTTCTCCTTCGGCCTTGCATCCTCTTAAGGATTACTCTGAAAAGGAAGGTACGAGGGAACCCTCGCTAATGGCGTTGTCGCAACCAGTGAAACTGGATTCTATGCTCTCGTGCTCTATGAAGAACCTCGTTATGTGTACGGCTTGCGTGTAAACGGGTAATGCGCACGGGTTACACACGCATGGGGATTCTTATAACACACAGACGCACCAATGGTACACCTTGGATGTACCGTGGAGTTCACGCTCTATTAGATTCTTCTCTTATTTTCACCTCGACGTCGCGCGCCCTCGTTCTCGCTCTTAGAAATTGTATATAAAGAACCAGAAAGCTCTCTCTGGCCCGTCGTTGGAGAAGCCTCTCCACCTCGTCGCTGTAACCAAAGATGCGCGATGACTGATGCGAGAGCGTACCGAAACTTCGAGTATAATTGACACCGAATGGACTACACTAATACACGCGTTAAGTGGTTCAGTAATTTAGTCAAGGATCGTACACAGAGTATCAGCTCGGTCCCCCGACTCCCGCATGGACCCTCGAGACCGGTGAGCCGCTGAATAGCTCGACTGTTATAAATGCGCGTACTTGCCGCTCACAATTAGGATTTTTATGAAAGGACGTGGAATGAAAAGAATGAAAAAGTTAAAAATTAGACTACGCTGTGAAAAAAAAAGTGAATTTAAAGGAACGGTATGGAAGTTTTTATGCAAAACTGGTACATTCAATTTAATGTACAATTGTGATGAAAAATTAATGGACTTTTACACCGAGAAATTAAAATAAATTATTGGATTTTAGGTACTTTTATAGTGAAATTAAAGTACGCATTATTAAAAGTAAGGTATTTCTAAATTTTTAAATATATTGTATGTTCACTTTTTTTAAATCAAAATTGTAGATGAAATTTAATATACCAGTTTTTCCATAATAACTTCCAGTACCTTCCAGTACAACGCATACGAATACGACATTTTTTTCAGCGCGCTGTTAAATCAAATTATGAATTGAATGCGTCAGCGTGAAGGCGCCAGTACATTAAATTTAAAGTACAATTGTGATACAATATGAATGAACTTTTACGGTAAAATTACAGCCAATTACGGGATTTACAGTACTTCTATAGTAAAATTAAAGTAAATTATTAAAAGTACGTAAAGTATTTCTTAAGTTTTTAGTATACTGTATCTTAATTTTTCATAACAATCGTACATAAAATTTTATACCACCAGTTTATGCATAAAAGGTTCCAGTATCTGTACATTAAATTTCATAGGCATATATATATTTTACAGTGTCTTCACGCTCGAGTCGAGTGGCTCGTTCTAGCTCGAACTTGAACTGTTGATTCCGCCACAGGATAACATGTGACTAAGCGAATGGATCCAATGTTCGGCATTTAACGACATTAAACAACTCAGGCTAACACTGCCGGATGAACGGAAATCGATCAAACCGACCTGGGTTCAAGTGGTCAAGGGAATGGGGGACGAAAATATGCATGAAAGATTAAAATGGGTTTGCTCGTCTGTGTCAACAATTTTTAGCATTCCGAGGTTTTCGTGCGTCTTTCCTAAAATATCTTTCTCTTCCATTGGATATTCGATTCCCTTCGTCCATTTTCTCGGCTCCTCTGTAAATCGCCCGGAGACGAGTCGAAAGTCGTCGGGTAGTCGCGTCGCACTTTATCTCCAAGAGATTCTCGTCCGTGAGGTTGTGCAGCGAACCCGGCGAAAATGGGGTTGACCAGTGTAGATTCAATCGGACGCGTCCTGCATTCAAGACGAAGAACTGGAGCCGCGAGCAGGATAAGTGTCCCGAGCGTGAAGAGAGTGCCTTGGCGCGTTAAGTTCGATGTTTACGTTCACCATGGAAGCATCTATAAAGCGTCGCATCCACCGGCCGGACCCGGTAATACAGATAACCAGCGGAGTTTAAAAGAATATTGTGTTATCGCGTGGAACCCGCGAGCGAGCATACTGTACGCATATAAGGCCAGACGCGGGTACCGAAATTCCGATCTCGTCATAAATATCGTTGAAACCTGTCCGGTCGGTTTGCCTCCGTTGGCTCACAGAACTTATTACGTAGATATACCGTGACACCGTATGGGAACCGAATATGCGCGGAACACGCAGTCCACGCGACTCCGAGTCAGTTAAGTTGAAAGCGAGGAATCCCGGCTCGTTGTCCGGTGTATGTCTCTGTTAGACTATGGGCACGACGAATTTACTGTGACGATTGCGGAGACGACGGTGAGTCAGCCGGATTCTTTTCACGTAAGAAAATCTGTCACTGTTCATCCAAACGGACTCTTGAACCAAAGAACGACTTGAACTATTTTTCTCGGTGATGTTATTGTTGCAACCCTTTATCGACTCTTCTCAGCTCCAATGTCCGAGCCTCCACAATGTTCTCTAGCAAAGAATCCTCACCGATGTTCCCTTATTCACCGCGCACAAGCCACGACCAAATCACGAGACAACCGCTAGACGCTGGACGACCCCGCAGCTCCCACATAATGCCCAACTGACCTGACCGTTCCGCGTCCCTCTCGCTGCTCTCTCGCTCCTCGGGCCAAGCAGACCCGTCGTTATTAAACCTAAATCATTTGCGTCGAGGCTCGACTGCCATAACTCACGGGAGGCCGTGAAATATGGCCGTGGTTCAAATTGTGGCCCACAGCACCCGCGGGAGACGACGGGGCCATCGAGCATTTCACTGAGGGGAAAAGAGACCCTGGTTAGGTCCAGGGAGAAGAGACTCGCAGTGGACGCCTCTTCCTTTTGTCTGTACACTCGCTGAATATTCTCTGTACCCTGAGCCACCATTCTCCTCCGGCGCGTCAGTCCTCCACTTCGTCTTTCGCACGTCCGACCGGACCTCCTCAACGTCCAATCCTTTTCTCTCCTCCCAAGCCCGTCCCTCCCGTTTCCATTCGACGAATAACCCGAGCTACCACTTTGGACCGAGACACACACGAGATTTTCGTAAACGGGCCATTGATTTACGGCTCGTACGAGAGGAATTCGAGTCCGAGTGCCAAACGTCCGGTGAGACCGAGCCGCACCGTCATCGGCGACTCAAGAAACGGCTAATGACTACGTAGCGACCGCATCGTCGGCGCGTCGCGCCAGCCTCGATGACCGCACAGTGGCCAACTACTGTGTCTTTCATCCGAGAAGTTCGTAACTACCACAGTCTATCACGGCCGAAGGATTATAAGAGGTCTCAACAGCCCACCGAACATGATCCTTACCATGCGCATTCGCGGGACATCCTTTCGAGGAAGCTGCACCTTCGTCGGTACTGGAAGTTGTCCGGTGAGCCTGCGGCGCCGAAGGATATTCATTTCAAAGACGCCGTTGAAAGAGGAAGAGAAGAAAAACAACACGACACATATTCCAGACGGACTCTCAACCGCGGCGAGAAGGGAGGGGCAGCCTAAGACCCGGAGAGATAAGACTTAAATCGGATAATCCGTTTGATGGACTCTCGCGTGGCTGCTCAAAATCATTTTCAAGCCGGATGCCATTCCCCCTGCGTGTCCTCTATCCATGCAGCGCGCGTGTGTCCTCGTGTCGACGAACCGAAAATACAAAAATCCATAACGCTCGCGTCATCCTCGAATCACCGGGAATACTGCACAATGGCTCTTCGCCTCTCCGCAACTTGTTCGTGGTCCTAAGACTTCACCACTCCCTCCGTCTTGCCTGTGTCTCATTCTCATCGAATATGATTTAGTATAAATATTCGATAAGCTGCCCGCGTTGCTGTGGAGCGGCCTGGGGGGAGTGCGGGCGAAGTCTTCTCGGAGGCAGGGTTTTATGGTGTAAATGTATAAAAGAATGATAGAGGTGGGTTGAGTGTCGGTGCAACTGGTGTAAGAAGGTGGTGGGCACGGCTCCAGCGCACTACCACCGAAAACTCCTGGAGGGCTTCGTCGGTAAATCTTTCGCGAAAGCAGCGTTCGTGGTCGTAAAGCGCTGCTGGCGGACGGAGAGAATGAGAGGGCCGAGCTCGGGAGGGGAAGTAAGAGAAAAGAGGTGGAGTTCGGGACTGGCGAACTGCAGTGCAAAATGTAAATTCGCTGCTGTGCCTAAACAGCTAATCGAAAAAGTCTGAGGGTGCCGCTGCTGCGAGAAAGGCGGAGGGTTTGTGCCGAAGTACATGCGAGGCACCGGCGATACACTAAAGCCAATACGTTATGCGAGAACAATTGGCAAGGCTGGTCCACACCAAAAGGTGACCGGCGAGTCGCAGCTCCGGCGCGCACTAGACGTAAAGAATACGGCATGCGCGGAGGTACCTCGTACGAGGCGAAGCCTCCGAGATGGAGTTTTCTTTTTTTTCTTTATTTTTTAGAGGCGAGGGCGAACGAGAGAGTGAGTGAGATTGAACGTCGGGTGTAAAAAGCCAACGGCGTGCAGCTTACGGACGAGAAAGCGAGAAAGAATTATCGGTCGTGGTCGAGGTTTTGATAAATCGGCCCTGCTTACGGATTCACTTAAGGCCCAATAATGGCTTTATAAAACACGCAACGAATGTTCAACAAGTCGTTAGCATTCGTCATTTACGAATAGAAATCTTAGTGGTGTATTATAGTTTAGACATAACCAGCTGTAGGTTCGCATGAATTTATGTATTTGTGTGAAATAAAGTTGCCAGTAACGCGCGTTATTGGCAATGTAATTTCGTGGTATGTTCGGCTTCGAATGAAGACTACGATCTCGAAAAAAAAAAACAGTCTTGGCTCTAATCCATCGACGAGGACTTTCCGCCTTCGGGCGTTTTCGGCTCGAAGGAGAGCTCTTGCATATTATTACGATAAATCAATTAAGATCATCGTTTCTTTTGGGTAATATATTTCACTTTGATTTGGTTAATGCGGAATAATGCGGTTCTCCCGAGTGGGCAGAGTCACTGAGCGTGACGAGTTTGTAGGGAGGGGATGAAGAAGGGATTAGT
Organism: Ichneumon xanthorius; assembly: GCA_917499995.1. Classification (NCBI taxonomy): domain Eukaryota; kingdom Metazoa; phylum Arthropoda; class Insecta; order Hymenoptera; family Ichneumonidae; genus Ichneumon; species Ichneumon xanthorius. The sequence continues at coordinate 6,882,141 of OU824205.1, read as the reverse complement.
CGAGAAGGGCCCTTGATAAATCACTGGCGGCAGACACCGTTTCGTACGGGGCTCTATATCGTATACTGTTACGTTACAGTGTGCCCTGCTACGGAATTCACCGACGACTAATCGCCGCTGGAAGACCCGAACGCATTCCGTCTCCGGGTCCGAGTTTCGTAGAGCGATGTAAGTTTGAAGCTCCGACGACCGAGAGATGAGAAACACATTGAACGCAACACGCCCGAGAGATCCAGATAGAAAATAGTTTCTCCGTATCTCTCGTCATGTCTGAGCCATGGTTATAACTTGCTCGTATACCGAAGTTAACAGATGTGACACGCGAGAGAAACAGGAGATACATCGAATCCATACATCAACGTGATAAATCATAAATAATAAATGAGAAATAAGTTAAACAAGAAATCGTTTGAAGAAAAAAAAATAAAGAAAACTAGGAGAAAGTACTTGACAAGACAAATATCGTTGTCTCTGCGATAGTTGGAAAAATTCGACCGAGAAAGTTTCAACCGGAGAGTGCACGGTGAGTGCGACCGAGATTTTCCTCCCTACTCGTCGGGCCATCGTGTTACTGGGGTAAACGCGGTTTAATGAGGGTGAGACGAGGTTTTTTTTCTACCCCAAGCTACCTACTCCGGAAGCTGTATCGTGGAGCTAAGAGGATGGCTCTTTCCACGGGGGAACCAACAATGGCCTTGCTGACCGCCCGGGCGGTCCCTGTGGGTGGACATCTCGGTCACAACTCATCGTCTTGACGCAAAGGACCTTTTCGTTGACCCAAGACTCTCTCACTCCAGGGAGGTCCTTATACTCTTATGCATCCATGCAGCCTCGGTGACCCAACGTTCTTCCGAACTGCTTCGGCTAGCCGTTTCCTCTGCTGCACTCTCCACTGTATTCACTCTTCGTGTTGCACGTCCGATGGCTGCCTGGACTCCTCGTTCTCATACTCTGTGTTTGCAGAGCGGCACACCGATTCATCATTCTTCTCACAATTTGTTCTCTCTCCGTTTCTCGAAAAACCCGTGAAAGCTGTGGCTTTTCTTCCTGACGAACCGGATATACACTTTTATTGCGGTCCTATACTGCACGGTTCACTATGTCTTCGACCGGAGGTTTAAGGTAGACAGGCAAGTTTAGCTTCTGGCTCGGAGTTTAGCTCCTGGCGTAGAATTCTCAACGCGGAAGCCAGAAGCTACTTATACCTCCGGATTTCAGTGTAGGTCCACGGTATAAATTTCCTTTGACTAACGCTCCTCCGGAACGCGGAGAAAATAGCAAGACCGAGTTCGGCTCACCCACCGACGCAACGTTTCGCTTCTAAATTAGCGTCACTAGCGTGCTACCCGAAGCTTAAAGTCCCGTGGGAAGCAAATAGCGAAGGAGATCGATAACCGCGATTCCTTTTCCCTCTACCATCGGCGTCACATGCTTTCCTCCCTTGCGTTCCGCCTCAACTCCCCCACAGAAGCGCTACCACTTTCGTTAGTGTTCCGAGTTACAGTGTTTTACCGCCGATATCTTTGAGAGTGAGACACCGCAAAGACGAACCCTCTGCAGATTATACGTTCTTACAGAAAACGCGGGTAAAAATGTTCATCGTCGATAACTCTTCTTCCACATAATTTGTGTGTGTAAAAAAAACTATTGTAGATAAAAAAAAAACAAATTACTTCGAAAAACTATTTTCAATTTTTAATTTGAAAAAGAAAAAAAGTGTATTGATTGAATCTTCGCTGAGAAAAGGATATCGGAAAAACTACCAAGTCATATAGTGAATCTTGAACAGGCAACATCGTACACAAGCGCCACAAGCGACATGTGGAATTTTCACAGGGACCATAGCAATTTTTACCCAACCGATATGGTAATTTTTTCCGGTTCGCGGGTTTTCAAAATTTCGTCGAATCTGGCTAATGATTTCATGGATAAAACTATTTCGTGGATTAAAAACTGAGCATTTCGTCGATCACATTTTTATATGTATGTATAGGGTAGAGCGGGGCAAAATGGGGCAGCGGGGAAAAACGGGGCAATCTGGTAAAACAACATTTTCTAATAATGTTTGGATTGAGCCGCGGGGCAAAACGGCGCGGAAAATCCTGACGTATCGACGGGGCGAACGCGGGCATCCAAAAATTATTGGAAAGTTTAGTTTTACCGATTGCCCCGTTTTGCCCCGCTCTAGCCTACATAAAAAAAAAAAAAAAAATGATCGATAAAATATGCCGGTACAACGTACAAGCCTAAACCAAACGGTTCGCAATCTCGACGTCACCGGTCACGATATTTTCTAATAAGAACTCACATTCGAGCAAAAATGACGAGATATTCGGGTAATATCTGCGACAGCGAAAATTACCATATTTTGTAGTACAATGCGTTAAGGTTAATGCGAATGTGTGGCAGGATGTCGCTGTAGTTCCCATATACTAAAAGTTCCATCGGCTTTTCCCAGATTTATGGTAATTTCTATCGAATCAAACGGATTTATGGTAATCTCTATTGGATTTCTGTCACCGTCAAAAATTAATAAGGCTCTAATTTTCGTCGGATAATACTTGGAAATAAAAAGATTAGCCTCCAAGTCACCCTCAAGACTGATAATTAACTCCCTCCTTACAAACTTAAATTCGAAAATACGATTCTCCCGTCAAACATTTCAAATCAAGATCGAGCGATCCGCAATTGGTTAGTCAGCGACAATTCTCGTTATTGCGGTACCGAGGTGAGGGAGAATTGAGGCCAGAGGAAGGAAGGGACAATACCCCTGAGGGACCGAATTATGATGAGAATAATAAAGGAACAATCGTGAAAGCTCGATGGGGAGGAAAGCTCGCGGTTCGTTCCTCGCGGGCCCCCTGCTAACCAAACGAACCGGGACAGCTTGGGGGATTGATTTACAATTCGGAATTACGGTGCCGTCCAAACGCCAGCCACTGGGTTTCTTCGGGACGAGGGGATGGAAATAGCATTGAGCGTGAGATTGCTGCCATGATGCCGGTGCCCTTGTCTGGCGAGCGTTCTCCGTGCCTCTTGATAATGCCTCGTACCGGGTTGGTACACTGCATCTGAATAAGGGGGGCGCTCACGATGGCACCGAAGGGTGAGTGGATCTCGTGGATCATAGAGCAAGGGATTCTATAGCTCGTACGGAGAGTGTATATCGCATAGCACGTAGAACGGGTCGAGTCTCAAGCATTGTCTTGCCGTCAGAAGCGTGCAAATATTGCCACCGTGTCATCCCCTCGAACGTAAATGGGTGTACCACGATAAAGACCGGTTGTCACATGCACGAGAATAGGTACGTACACGCGAAGTACGATTGTGTCGGGACAGAGGACAAGCCGGCATGAGCAAATGCCCAGAGGAAAATTCACAGTGGAATACCCCAAACATACGGAATGGGAGATGCTTGGGATCCATACAATAGGAAGGCATCATGAAGCTGGTGCGGTATGTTCTCCAGTTACACCGGTAGATTCGCACAATACCGGAGTGTACTATATCCGAGACATTTATTCTCGACTGTATTACGTACCAAACGACGAGCGTCAAAGGCAAAAGCGGTCTAGTACTGTACGCAATGTTGGGGAGTTGCATTACGAAACTCATGTATTCGAGTTACAGATAGGGCCGGTCGAGCGCATAGTTGTGTTGGACCAAAGGTACGCTTCGTACTGGCACAAGTTGAATGAGGATCGCAGGAGGGGGGGGGGGGGGGGCACGCGTTCGTGACAGTAGGTCGTACGTATGCGGGCAAGTCGAGGCCGGCGGTATATATCTGATAAAGTTCTCCATGCTTGTCACTCCTTTGACATCGCCAGTGTGTCTCCGTTGTACGTGTACCGGCGCTGATCTGGGTCGCTTATTTCGCTGAAGCCCCTGACCACTCCCATGTCTTGGTCTTACTTTGGCCCGTCGTGCAATCGCGAATCCTACTCAAAGGACTTTGAGCGGTCTAGTCGACTGAAATATCTCGTTAGCTTCCTTCGTTCCCTATTCGATTTTCCTCTGCAACTTCAGAATTTCGGAGTTCGTGGAATTCAATGTCGGGAGACTTCCTCCATTCGGATCGACGGATTCTCAACGCAACTTCAGAAGCCGGAATCCAAGAACCGCGGAGAATCCTGAGTAGGAACGTATCATTTTTTCTCACCAAGTCTGGAGGGATAGACGAAACATCGAAGCACGAGTAACCAAGAATGAGATACCCGTTTTTGAGATGGAAATTGTTAAACAGATTCATACCGAAGCGTCGGAGAATATTAACGATTAATTTTTTATAACCGCTATACTGCGGAGCTTTTATCGCGGTACTCTCACGGCTCGAACTTCCGACGGCGAATAATTCACTAGTGCAATCTACGAACTCGCTGATCTACGAAATAATTCAGCAATGAGAATAACCCGAACCGTAAGAGCCGCCGCTACCGAGCACGAGGAGAAATCTCAATTTCACATCTTTCCTCGAAGAGATAAGGATTAACGCGTCTCTATTAAACCGTCGGGAAGATATCCAAGGAGACGATTCCGCGTCGCTCTTCGGCGACAGGCGACGATTCCGTGTACTCCTGTTCGAGCATCGTCCAACAATTTGGGCGGTGATGCATGTGTGTACGTGTGGCAATAGAAACGGAGAAGAGGCAGCTGAAGCCGAAGGAAGCGAGGGGTATCTTCGTCGAATAGTCGGAAACTTACAGACGCCGGTCCTATCCGCGACGAGATCTGACTTATACGAGCGTCTCCGGCATGAATTAACCCGGAATCCCGAATTCTCTCGCCTCGGCAATGCCCGTTCCTAATTTTCTCCTCCTATCGCGAGCTACGATCTCCCCGGTACGTTCATGGGGGCTCCTCTGATCCGGCAGGTATAGAACGCACGCCAGTGTGTATCCTCGTTATACGAGCAGTCCGCGTTTTCTTCGAGAGTAAAGAAAATAAAGTTAAACGAAGCAGCGGGAATGTCCGGCGAAGCATAAAGATAGGTATTTATCTCGGTGGTATGAAAAAAAAAAATCCGGATTCCAGTGTGCGAAATTGAAAGATCAAAGGATTATGCGCTCTGTCTATCTCGGCCGTGCCATTCTCGGGCTTTGCAGCTAACAATGCCCCGGCATCAGCGCGCCACGTTCTTGTTGAGCTCGGCGTTGTTCATATTACTTATCTGTATGTATTTTATATGTATAATGTACAGTGGGCGGGCGAAGCTTTCGGGAGACGCGCCGATATCCGGGCATGTATCTGTGTCGGAATGCCCGAGCACGTACACCGGATTGTACATGCCCGCTGGATATGTGCCGTTGTATCTGGTATCGCCACGTCCAATATTCAAGATCTCCCCGACGACGACGAAGACGGAGGCGTCGCAGAACGAAATCCGATAAGCTTCCGAGGGGGCGTTTCTCTCCTGGCAATCGGGAACACTAAATCTAAACGAGAACTTTGTATGCCCAGATAGAGCTTACTACGTACCAAACTGCTCGGTGTATCGTTCGCATCCTCTTTCGGATGAATCGAATCATTGTACTATCTCGGTTACAGCATCGAGCTCGTAAAGGCCTTCTGTTACGAATTATAAAATTTGAAATTAGAGAGTTTCCTTTGAGGAGTGTCGTCAAGCGACGGTGAGACTTTCCGTTCTCTTTATTTCTCGCTCTACCGTGGATGAAAGAAAGTTTAACGAGTGACAAACGAGGGCAAAAAGGGAGACCTTTCTCAAGTCAGAAATTGATACATCAACGTAATGAGGATTCCATTTTAAAAACTGGACATTTTTTATCGAGTCGTTTGAAAGACACAGCACTTCGAGGAGTTACCGAAGAAACGCCAGTGTTGTTCAAAGGTTTAAGATTACAAATCTGCCTGCGTGACGAAGCAATGCACGAATTCATTGTAAGCGTTTTTCATTTTTCGACCCGCCCGATGACTGCACGATTATTCGAATCAATTAAATTTTCATGTGTATTTTCCAGTACATCGCGTGCGCCGGCTGATGTTTTACCGGGTAGAGGCCATTAAAAGTTCAGTGCTAACGATGAAATTGCGTGACAAATGCTCGGCACGACTACTTCCACGACGTTCGGCCAATTTTCTAGGTTTCTCCTTGTGTATATAGACATTCTGTTATTTCTTTTTTTTAAATCTTTTTTCCGTTCTCTCTTTTATTCCATTCTTTCAAGCGTATCCGTTTCCTAGCGCGAAGGAAAATTGCCCGGGGCAGTCGCGACGTGCGAACTTGGACGGAAGTTTGTCTCGGATTAATGGTCTCGTAGCATTGTCCGCGGAGTTTCTCGAAACAGGTAGAGTAGACGAAGTTGGGAGGCGAACTTCAAGTCTGGGAGTTAAACCCCAAGTACGAGGATGAGAAGAAAGACGATATATCGTTGTATAAAGGACACGCTGCAAGCTTCTCGTTCTCGCATTCGCCCGTACACTGTTGAAGGTGCGCTAAGTGTACGCTGGAGATCTTGTTGCACATTCACCACCGAAACGGGTGCAAGGTCAGGACACTAGACGTCCCTTGATGGCCGTAATGGGCACTTGTCGCGAACCCAAATCAACCATTTTTTGATTGATCACATTATTTTTTAAATAATACACCTACATTGTTTATAACTACGTGAGATAACTTGGTATTATTTTTTAAATGATCAGCACTCTCAATAATTCATCTAAATTGTCTTCAGATAAATGAGATGATAACTTTACATCAATTAATATAAAAAATTATTTTTGTAATGATTTTTTTATATTACCTAATGAAAATCAAACTAAATACACTGAAAAAAAAATCGTTCGCGGGTTACCAAAGAAAAAAAAAAGTATTTCAATTCTAGTGCCAATTCTTACAATTCCATATGATATTGAAACAATGAGGGTAAGAATGTCGAGGTGACATGTTATCGTTTCAATCCCGTATGGAATTGTCAGAATTGAAAGTAGAATTGAAACAACATTTTTTTTCTTTGGCAGCTCGCAAGCGAATTTTACTTGAGTCATTAATACTTTTTTCGGTGTAGTTGATAATTACAATTTTTTTAAATCATGAGATAAACAAACAAACAAAATGTTGATTTCACATTAACGTACGTTGTGCGTCCCCAAGTCCGTTCTTGGCTCTCTCAACACGAATTCGTTTCACAGTTTCCTGCAGATCGACACAGTCCCAAAACGTTTAGTAAACCCTTTTATTACAGGCTAGTTCGATGGAACGAAATTATATTCTCAACGGCGAGTAGTTATTCGACGTATCGCAGTGGACGTACAGTTATGCGTGTAGCATTAGCGAGAATATGACGATGCTAACTCGAGAGGATTATTATTTATAGTCCATAATTGACCACTCTTCGAAGCTGATGATTTATATCGTAACGCACTCGGCCGGCGTAGGGATGGATCCTAAGCTACACATTTCGATGGTTTAACGCCGCAAAGGCATATCGCTCGCGTAAAACCATAGACGGATACGCCCTTCTGGCCTCGGACCAACTACACGTAGTTACATAGTATTGAAGCCCGTAAAACGGCAAGCTCAATTATTCGAGGAGCCCCGGCAACAAAGTACCGCTGCCAAACTGCGATATGATTTATAACTGGAGACCGACCCGTTCGCAATGCATCCTCGATCATTGCTACAGTACCTGTAAACGTATGACTGGTTGGTACTTATCGTCGAGTTCCCAAGTTTCACCTCAAGAACAATTATTATAGTTCGATAAATCAAATTCCAACTGGTTTGGGAAGTTTTATAATGATATCGTCATATCTTAATCCTAAATTACTAACACATCGATCTGTATCTCCGGCTGCTCTATCCTGGAAGTGTCGCGCGGTCCTTTAAGGCTTCCGCCTTGGAGTCCCTTCTAACGTCCTCGGTTCTTCACACGTGCAGCTGCCGAGTCGCCCGATCTTCCATAGTTTTTGTGCACAGGAAAACGGACCTCTTTCAATCACTCGGCACCATGTAATTATTCGTCGCCTCTCGAATTTCCGGAAAACAGGGGTGAAAGACGAAGCAACAAAAAAAAAATTGGGAAGGAAAGAAAAATACCAAATACGAACGCGTGCTGTAGCGGGCCGGCTGCGACAAGATGACTGTTGGTTCACACATTTTGGTGCTGCGGGCAAAGCTATCGGTGTTACACGGCGTCAACAGTCCACAGCGGGGATGTAGTAATCCGAACGAGAGGATGGAGAAAGAATGACGTGGACATGTCGCCTATATCTTGGTAAGAGCTTTTGTCGAAGGCTACCGAGATCTCGGCCCAAAGAAGAGGAGTCTCATCTGGTCGTGTCTCTTCTCTCGTAATAAAAGATCCACGAGCCGCGGAGGTGAAGATCCGTGGAGTCTTATGGCCCTGTCAGCGTTCGGGGACCACTCGTCATCTTCTCCTTGGGCCATTGATGCACGGTCGGCCGTACGGGCCCGTATTCTCTGGTATGCAGGAAAGGTGAAAGGGTAAAAGCAGGACAGTCGCGACGTCACGATCGACAAAACGCTCGAGGGAAACCACGACGATATGTTATCATCGGCGAAGCTCCACCGAGCTCTGAGAGCTAAGCTGACTTGAGATGCGATGTTACCCAAATTGGCCGTTTCTTGACCCTTTTACGAAAAAATTCTGCCACCTTGACAGTAAGTTGGGGTCTGAAAATGCGGAGATCGAAAGCCTATGTCATTCGTATAGAAATGTCACGAAACGTGAAATTTTACGCCTTACCTTGTCAGTACACTGAGAAAAAGAATAGTAATTTCTACTATACAGAATAGTTCTCGGGGGGAACTTCTGTATAGATAGTTTCTGATAGTATATATTCCATTGGGTGAAGTATAATTGTGCATTGCAACCATGATTTTTTGTCATAGTCGTAATTATACAATGTAGACGTTCCTCCCAAGAACTATTTTTTATGATAAAAAGTCAGTATTGTCGCTTTTACCATGTCATTTTTTCTCAGTGTAGTTTGGGTCAGAAAATTCGGAAATCGAAAACCTATATCATTAATCTAGAAATGTTACGAAACGTGGTCAATCATTTCTTTCCCCAATCCGCGCCGAACACCACTTTCCCGTTTTTTAGTCTCCTAGCGCGATCGATGACATCGATGACTCGAAGCCATAACTGCACACAGCATCAAGGCGTGAAGAATCTCCGTACCGTAATCTGTGTCGCGCCCCTTTAGACATCCCGTTCGTCACCGACGCGTCAGCGCGGGCATAGTTCAAACGTTGACATTTCAATAGAGACGTTGAGGAATAAGGTTGGACGGACGGCCCCGAAACCGCTGGATGCCGAACATCGAGCTCGTAGGATAGCGAATCGTGGGGAGGAGCGCGGTCCTGGCCAACGCTTCGACGCTTTTCGACAATTATTATTCCACCTCTTCGGCATAGTTCACCGTTAAAATGTCGATAGACACGCGGATACCCGGTGACTACGGAGTACGAACAATCGTACGGTACGCTTCGCTCTACAGAAGGTCAATAATAATAATAAAGTCCTCTATCGTAAACTTCGAACCGCGGTATCGTGGGACCTACGGCGCGTTCCAGATCCGCTTTTGCAGATTGCCAGGTCCGTTTCGTTCCATTTCGTTGGAACTGATAATAACGATCATTAGATTTTTACGACGCTCAAATTACTCTCGGGTCTCGCTCCTTTTACTTCGAGTATAATTTTATGTTTGACGATGGTTCTTTTTTTTAATTCTCCCCTGTCTTATCCCCCGCGGACAATTCGTCAGTTGAATTTTATTTTTACTTTTACTTTTTCATCATCGCGCCGCGCATCGCGAGTTATCCGGGTCCCGAAGCCGAAACCTTTTCGCTTCGCGATTCTAAAGAGTTCCCCCGAGAATGATGAAACAGATATTTCGGCTCATCCTCTCGGAGGATCGAGGCGGCTCAGGTGGCGATGCCGATGTTGCCGGTGCGGGAAGAAAGACTCACGTCGCAATCTTATCCCATCGGCAAGCCCGAGGACTCGCGGAAGTCTCTCCGTCACTCTCTCGTCGCCCTCATTTTTTCGGCGGCGAGAGCGCGAAAAATACTCGGGACGAGACGATCGACGCCCGGTGTGAATTTGCCGCTCCCAGGAGGATTCCCGTTCCCTCTTCTCGCTCTCGAACCGACCTGCTTGGATTGTATTGTTTTTTTTGGCCGAAGAGAAAGAAGGCCTCGGCGATCCGGTAACGCATTTCTATCCTTCACGGGACTTTCGGGACCGGCTAAATGGCAAGGAATGTAGAAACTCGCGCTCCTCGCCGTGTCCACGCCCAGGGGATTTATTCGGCGTCCGATTGAAAACGGAGCGTCGCGCGTCCCGCGGACTCTCGCGATTGTCCCGAAGGATTTCTAACGAAGCGTCACAAAAGTAGGCTCGGGAATACCTCGAATATCTCTCGGACCCTCCTTTGGCCGAGCATTTTTTTGGTCCTTATTTATCGTACGAAACTCGCAGAAAGAGCGCGTAAGGTACGCGCAATTTGGCTGGTCCAGAAGAAACTAGGAACGGATCGGGAATACTTCGGAGTGTCCGAAAATTTTTTATGTCGCGCCAAGGTTTTTTTAAAAAGTAAAAAAGCTATCTTCTATCGGCAAAGGTTATTGATTAATAGTCGCCAGATTCGTTGAGTCTTCAATAATCTATTATTTTTTTTCTCCCACGTCCCAGGGAAACATTTCTATTCATGAGAAGCCGAAGCGCCAGGTGATAGGCTAGTCGGCTAGAAGCGTGCGAGAGGGAATCTCGAAAAATATCGGAGCCGAGTTGCATACGGGACGCTGCGGAACGGATGAAAAAAAAAAGAGAGCGATCGGCGGAGAGGAGGACCTCCTAGAGCGAGCCGGAGCCACGGGGGCGACCTCCGAAAAGGCAATTTCTTCGGCATTGTGCGCGCATAAATACTGAATCATCGGGGCAACAGAGAGAGTCACGGGCTCACGGGATATTTAACGGCTTTTAAGTCGAACTCTCGCTGGCGCACCGGTTTCGACGGCTCGAGGGGTTCCAATCGACCGGCAGTCCAGCCGATTTCACCATCATTTTTCATAGTTTTTTTTGTCGTTTCTTCGTCGTTTGTAAAAAAAAAAAAACAGAAAAAAATATTTTTCTCCGGAACCTTCAGCATTGTTCCAGTTCAATTTTCATCGAACAATGAACGCGCCGCTGAGCGAGAAAAACCTCTCGACTCCCGAGCAACGCAGAGCAATCGGTTCGCTGATGGTTTCTGGGCTCACGGAGAGAGGAAGTACTGCGCAGAGTACCCTCGGATGGAAGAGGACGAAAGGCATGGATGAAGAATGAAAAAATATATGTATATAGGTAAAGATAGAGTTACGAGAGTGCATGCTGCAGTTGTCAATTTCATAAAATTGTTAAACTTCCCGAGCGTTCACTGTTCCTCGCCCGGGAGACGGAATTTCCCGACACTTGAAACTATCCGACGCGCGTGCCGAGCCGCGAGATCGTTGATTAGTCGCGGGAGTCAGACGGACACGCGAGAGATCGAGAAAGGCCCTTCCGGTATTGATCCCTCGATCGCTCAGCGATGCTCGCGCTCGCGTGATTCCGCGCGTGCATTGCCCCGAGTCCTTCATTCTGCGCTGTCTCTGCCACTGGCATCCGCGACGCGATGCAGTCACTCGCCGCTCCAGGGATTCCCGGTATTTCGGATGTGCATCCACAATGGGGAGGCATCGCCGAGGGTCGCGTAGAATTCGTACTCAACTTCCCGAAGGCTTCGTCATTGCTCCTGTATGTACATTCGGACACGATCGACCGTGTAAACTGCATGGATTCTAGACTCCATCTGACGTTCCACAAATTCATTGTGATACAAAGAATTTGTAAAGAAAACAAAGGCCTCTGATGAGTCTTTATATTCATATCTTAAGGTAGCTACGTCACTTCGGATAATTTCGCATAAATTCGAGAAAAATAAGAGAAAATTCCAAATAGTTCTCGATGGTTGAAAATCGGAAAAAAATCATACTGAAGGTACCGAAAATATTCATTTTGCATAATAATAATTCCAAAATGTTATTAACAAATTAATCAAAAAATTAATTGTTTAACAAATTACTCGGCAACGAAACTTTTTTTTTTATGATTTGTTCATTGTTCTGAATACGTATGCATTTTTTCAGATTTTTCAATCAGCTTTGATTTTTTTTTATGTGGAAAAAATGTGTGAAAAAACGCAAAAATCCAAACTAATAAATACGTATCAGTAGACAATCAATTTACCTCCAAAAGGCGATACAGGCGACACGTAACTATTTACTTAATTTAAATAAATATTTATTTAAATCGAATAAAGATTGTACTTAAACCAAATAAACGGTGGCCGTCAAAGAATTATTTTTTCTGGGTGCACTCGAACAAATTTTCCGAATACAACTACATAAAAGTGTGCATTTTTATGCATCAGCTCCCAGCACGCCGCAAAAATCTCGCCAGGAAAGATCGACCGACCCCTAAGAAATCTGACGACCGATCTTACATTTCACACCTTACGTATTCGGTGACAGGCGGGCTAAGCGTGGTATAATCCTTTGTGTATACCTCGCGCACCTTGTATCCTGCAGTGCGTCTACGATGAATGAGGTAGAAAAATGCGCAACAACCTACGAATTGAGGATCACCGAGAGGTAAATATTTTTCACGAAATATGAGCAACGATCCACGGTCGGCGAGTATACGTAACCTCCACTCATTTTTCCATTCAGAACCGAAGAATCAGATTTCGGAAGGTGGAACAGTCGCAATGGAAACTCCAGCTCGGCACAGAGAATTGCGACCCGCCAGCGTTGCAACGACCACGAAGGTGAAGTTGCCTGCTGCATCCCAGCGTCCCGGAAGACTCCCGAAGACCCTGCGATGAGCCATCGGTCAGCTTCACCCTGAGCAGCTCACGAGATCGCGCAAAAACTATTTCCAGCGCACCACGACCGTTTCGGATCGAATCTGTTCTACGCGTCGCTCTTCGCGAAACGACGAGTTTCAAATATTTTCGTAATAATGTCCGAGGTCCGTGGACCATACACAGCCCTCGTCGCATTAACGCGAGTCCGCAGAGGTCCCGACGGGGTGGGCCTTCTGCCTGTTCCTCGGTGACAGGGACAACAAGGGATATGTCTCAATGTTTTGGCCGCTCCTTCAGCTGGCCCATTGTGAACGACCAGGAAGTACAATGGGACCGGTCGCGGAGACCCGGCTTCGAATAACGCCTTCCCGTTCCTGCATTAGAAATACAAGAACGGCGAACACGAGAGGTAAATAAGGATCCGAGAGAGAGAGAGGTGGGACCAGAGGGAGGAGAGCGGACCGAGACGGAGAGAGGCTTGGGGATCCAACTCGGATTGCCGGTGCAAACCAGCTCGTACCCGGCGACTCCGTGGAAAGGCGCATCGAGAAGCAGCCGCGGCCCCTGGAGGTCTCGTTCATTTCCAAGCAATTCCGGACTCTTTGGGGACACTTAGGGTATATATAGCGCCACAATGTGGAACTTGCTCTTTTGTGGGAACCTCGGGCTCCGGTGTACTACCCTTCGAATTCACGGATCCCACAGATCCCGGGGTGACACAAACGCATGGATATACGCACCGTTGGATACGCGCGCCGGGCTCCACGAATCCCATGAATCCAGGTAGGCTATAGTAACGAGAAGAGATGGATTCTTATTTTTATTATTTTTCGTACCTGTGTACGCGAATGGATGCACACAATCATCGACGCCGCTGATGGCCATGAATGGAGAGACTTTATTTCCAGGTGGCGGAGTTCTGATTGCGGGGGAGGAATCCAAAGGCCCGTTGAGGACGGGGCGAGAGGGACGGCGATTGCTTTTAACAAGGGGACGAGGGGGTCGCAGAGAAGAAACGGCAGGCAAACATTGCGGAGACCTTCGACAATCTCGATCCGTCTAGCCACCCTCTACCTTCTTTGTGCCAAATCGAGGCAGTTGATATTCATAGAAAAAAAAATTGCTTCACCTTTCTGTGCGCTTCGGTGTATACTGTGTGTTTGTATCACAATAACCGTTCAATCAAGTGCGAGCGACGCTGGAGGTCGTACACGGAATACATTCGACCTCCGAGAGCAAAGTCAGATATTTGGTAGGATAATAAAGCCTGAAAATTGCAAATTCGCATATTCTTCCCTCATATCTTTTTGTCTGTCGGTAAAGGTTCTTCCAAGAGAACGGGCTGTTGGTTATTTTTTTAGGGTTTCTCCTGAGGTAAATGTACCAATGACTGGAGGCGTCTCAGTTATCGGACAACTAGCATGCAGACTCGAGTTTATTACGAATATCATGGTTACAAAATAGCGGATACTCTTAAAATGCACCCAGAAATATAATTTATTTGATGGCCACCGTTTGTTCGGTTTAAGTAAAATATTTATTTGATTTAAATTATTTATTTTATTTAAGTAACTATTTACTTAATTTAAATAAATATTGGTACTGTAAAAAAGAATCGTATGAAATTTAATTTACAGGTACCGGTAAAATACCTGGTATTTAAATTTCACATACAATTGTGATGAAAAATTGACATACAATATATAAAAACTTTAGAAATACTTTACTTTAATTTGTCTATAAAAGTATTTTAATCCTAATAATGTACTTTAATTTCTAATTAAATTCTATTCATTTTTCATCACAATTGTAAAACTTTCGGTCTGATGCAATTACAATTTTTTTTAACAGTGGAGATATAACCTTAAATGTCCGACCATTGGTACGTTTGCCTTAGAGATGGTAGGGTTAATGATCCGGGTGACACTGCAGTAGGTTGGTCCGATGAGACTCGAAGAGTGTTAGGGAACGATTGAATGATTATGGGTTTTCCGCGAAATGATATTCTTAATGCCGGATACACGGTGCGAGAACTCCCAATCTATTATCCAATCAAGACGCCGACGACGACTACCAAGTCTGGGATAGAGCATCTACGTATAGCGCATAGTGCAACGAAAGTGGGTGTTCACGCTCTCTTAAATACGTCAATCTTCCGAATTGCTATCAGTTTAAAAGGCCCAGTGGGGTTGAGCTCAAATTACACAGCGGCGACTTGGCCGGCGAGGAGCACACGAGGGCCTACAACGTCTAAACGGTGAAACGCTAAACGCCGGGACCGCCTGTCTCTCACAACGTTGCGGCTCACTGGCGGAACCCGGTGATTACTCTCCAACGATTTTGTGGGTCTCAAACATCGTAGGCAAAGCCTTCTCAACTACGTGCCGCAGCGACGAGGATTTTTCGTTAAGTGGCCGGACAGCACACGTCGTAGGTGCGGAAACGCTCGATCAAAGTCAAGTCGAACTAGCAGGAAGACACGGATGACTGTTGCACCTGTCGATCTAATTTTTTTTTTCTAATTACTAGCCAAAGGATGTAACGTTTGTGATCTTCTCAATCGAAAACTCCAGCATTGGCGTATGTAAAAAAAAAAGGAAAGATCTGATCGAAGACTTACAGATATTAGTAGTAGTAATGAAAGAAACTTATGAAGGATGATAACTGTATAAATGTATAGCAGTGGAAATTGCCAGTGCTATACAGTTATCACCCTTTATACAGTTATCCTAGTTTTTTACCTAACGATAATTATACACATCGACCTGAGTCCTTCGGCCCGAGATTCTCTTTGGTATTAGGAAGGTTCTTTTTCCAATCCTTAGATGACGATTTAAAAGTTTGTAGGTTTTATTCCGTCATTTTATCACTGGCCATTAATTATAATTGTTTATAAATTGTGTGCGCGAAAAATTTGTGTTTTCGCGTAATATATTGAAGCGTTTGTGTAAATAGTGGTTTAATATTATCGAATTGGTTTACGGCACATTTTTTTGTGAGAAACTTAGATCTTTTAACTATCGCAGTGATTCCTGTGGTGTTGTATAGAAGTGTATTCCGAGATTTGGGCAAAGGATCGGGTGACGGATACGCGTCACGCGTCTTCACGCGCAGGTTTCAGCCGTTTTCTTTTTGTTCATCGGTCTCTTTACACTTGAGAAAAAGTGGATGGCCATATTCGACGATTGGTACTTTACAGTAATTAATTATACTAAATTAGGCCGACGAAGAAAAATTATCTACTGTGTAAATAGAAAAATTCAACGTCATCGTAGTATCAACAAATTAACCCGAAGAAAAAAAAAATAACAGATGTGTTCTATGCATATGCGAGGGGAGGAAAATTTAGCCAACTGACACGTAAATCTCTCTCACGACACTCTCCCCAGCGTCTTACTCTTTCCTCCGTCCGGGTAAGCGGGGTTGCGCGTCGGATGCATCCACCGCTGCCGTGCACTCGGGAAAAGAAAATTTAACTGCTCGAGAACACGTTCCGACCCTGACCCGGAAGAGCCAAAAATACCAAACTCCTCCAGAGCGGACGTGTGTGTAAGGACTCGTGCACGGTACAGATCGAATCCATGTACGCACGTCTCACATCGCGTGTCATAAGTCTTTCGACGTCTCTGGGTCAAGAAGACCCTGGAGGGTCTTTCATTTTCCTCGCTCCCGACTGGGAGCCTCGGATTTCGTGTCGTATGTCAACCGTTCTTAATCATTGGCTCTCAAAGAGCGTCACGACTCCGCTCCCGCGGCTGCTGCTTTTCCAGGCGACGCGTTTTTCTCGCACCCTATCATTCCATCGACCACTTCGACGTTATCCTCCCCGCTGCCCGTCCGTTGTCTGGGTTAGCTCCCAGAGACTACGAAGAAAAAACGTCGGAGGATTAGAAGAAGCAACACTACGGATAGTCCGGTACAGATAAGCGAACGCTGAACTGCATTTTTGGCCGTAAGTCAAATTTTTCGGAAACCTCGCCAGAGGCGAGTGGCCAGCGAAAGCGGAGGCGCTCCCGAGGACACTGGTCGGTCGAGCACGTAGTCCGAAAACCAATGTACATAGCAGGAGGTATACGCGGCACCTACGAAACTGGAGTCGCCGCAGGTTCGTGCCAATGAACCGTGCCATTTTTTCTCTTGGCCACAAGCTCGCTCGGCTACTTCGTCGGTTACGCGGTTTGCAAAGGTAAACGGACGAGAATTGTCGGGGGTTTAGAGAACGGCAAGAAGCGAAAGAAAAAAAAACGAAATAAGAGACTCACGACTGGCCTGTGCAAACTTTGACCGCTATTTACTGTCCTATAAACGTCAGACCCGTGGAAACAACATTTTAACTTGATGGATGGTTACTCCTCGGTGAACCGGAAAATAGGGTTCGCTCGATTTCTACCTCGATGCACCCCACCATTACTTGCAGATCCAACGTTGCAATATCGATCCGGAAAAATGTGTCTCCGTCAAAATGTAACTGGACTGCGGAAACGCCGTGTAGGTTAATAATTTATAAATGTCGCTCTAGTATTACTTCCAACTTGAAAATCTCAGTTCTTCACCGGAAGTGACGTTTTCACCTGTCACTTCCGGTGAAAAACTGAGCTTTTCCGACAGAATGTAACTGTACGTTAATAATTTATAGATGGCGCTGCAGGTAACTCCTTGTTTGAAAATCTGGGTTTTTCACCGGAAGTGACCGGGGAATTCGTCACTTCCGGTAAAAAAAACCGAGGTTTTTAAACCGGAAAATAAAGTTTTCCCTTTGACGTCACCGCGATGAAGACGGAGATGCAAAAATACGGCTGCGGTACTGGAGGGTTAAGTTAAGTTCGAAATTGAGTTCAATAAGCTCGGCGTTCTTCGACGTGAACATACCACACAGATTCGTTTACGTAGGTAGGGCTTTCCGAGTGCCGCGAAGCCGACCCGAATCGAATAGTCGCGCTCGAATCGGTCTCCCTTCTCGAAGAAGCGTACGACCAGGACGAATATTAATCGATGAAACGTGCTCGTGACATTACGGAGAATGACTCGGGCAGATGGCGGCGTCACCTCTTCGTCCCTCTCTCTCGCTCCCCGGCTCACGGACAGACACAGGCATACACGGCAAAGCGGGATAAGAGCGAAGGATAAGCCAGTCGGAGTCTCCGGTCTGGCGAACGGAGGAATAGTCGTCCGGGGTCTCGATTAATCTCTTCAAAGTAATAGATCCAACACGTGTCGAGAAAATCCCACGGTATTCAGGGTCATAAATTAAATTTCCATTACCCCGTCGTTACCTCTAAGTCTCGAGGATATAGACAACGAATTGATTCTAAGCGACATCGCTGAAAAAAAAAAAAAAAAAATTGGCGATAGGTCGGGCAGAGATTTCAATCGTCGTTTCATCGTAATAACACGGACGAGTGATCTCGTATTTCTCAGCAGGTGGCAAGAATGCTCGAGATAAACCGGTGTATTATGCGCGAACCCCAATTACGACAAAACACCTGGCCCTAAGAAATTCAACGGGACGACATTAAACTTCACCCGGAATTCGGCTTATCGCCCGAGTTCGAACCGATAAGGACTTCTTACCTGTGAATGAACACATTAGTATTCCTGGGTAGCTCGTTAGAAGCGTTATTTTGGATCTTATCGTGGAGAACGATCGGCCAGCGGGGTTGAACTGGATGTACCATTACCGATCCGCTCGTTCTTGTTTCCATAATCGTGCATCTGGATAATACTGCGTGTCCATCCGCTGGCTCCGATGTGGAAACACCGAGGACGAGGCAGCGGTTGTTAAAGAAACGAAATTGATATTCACGGTAGGCCAGAAGCAATTGCATTAAATTCGTTAGCTTGGACCCTTTGAGTTCTTAATTTCATCACGTAGGGATTTTAAAAAAATTGCAAAAGTTTTACGGTGTATGAACATAAACGCAGAGGAGAACGAAGGCCCCTGTAAAAAGTGCTCGCTCGGTCGCGACTTTGACGCAAGCTCGAGTAATTCCCCGAACCGCTTTCCCATGAGGTCTCCAGCGGTACGGGATCGACTCCCTTGCCAGGGCTGGCAGTGCAGACCGGGCCAAAATAAATCCGACGATGCGGTGGATGTGCCAGTCGGGTATATCCGATCTTTTTGAGGCTTTAGTCAGCAATGCAATCGGCCTGCGCGTCGCTCGTCCGCGAGCTTTCCTCTCGTACCCCCCCGTCCATAATCCGGTTGCGTTCGCCCGATCGAGTTTTTTCCGACGTTGCGCGACTCGGTAGTGGGCAAAAACCGGGCTGCAATGGCAGCAATCCGTATCGTTCTCTCACTTTTTTTTCTGTTCTTTTTCGAGGATGAACCTGACGGTGGAAGTACGATGATTAAACCCTATTCATAGGGAAGTGAGACTTGGCGGAAAAAAACTCGACAGGGCGGTATCTTTCGGGATAGTCGTGGAACGAACGGGAAGACCCTAAGATCCCTTTGATGTGCAGCAATTCGTCGCCAACTGGACTATCTTCCTGCCTCACTCTTCACCATCGCCGTCGAACACTCAGCACTCTGCAGGAAGCGGCAAATCTCTCCGACTATAGTAACTATGTAACTCAACCCCACACCCCCCCATTTACTTTGAGGATTATCGCTGAGGGTCTTCCTTTCGTCAATTTCAAACGATTTTTCAAGTGATTGTTTTCTAATTATTTTTTTCTTCCTTTATTCGTCTACACACCATTAGTAGATGAATCCCACGAGCAGACTCGTAATCCGAATGAGGATTAGAAAAATAATTGAGAGGACTTAATTGGCAATTAAATTTTTGTGTCGAAACCACCGACTAAATATCTGATGGTTCGTAACGAGTTTTTTGAAATACCAACACCGGTTTCCCTGACTACGGCGCGTTTTCACAATTATTTTATTGCTTCCCAAATGACCATTTGTCAGTAGAGGATTTTTTTTTTTTTCTATAAAAATAATAATGACGTTTGTTATTCCCCAATTTAAAGCAGCTGGTGCGAGGCACCTTAACGCGATACGGGTATTCCGGGCACGCGGCATTCGTGTGTATGTGTTAAAGTTGACGAGAGGTGGGACGACGAACGAGCGCTCAATTAAGGGGATAACGTATCGCGAAGTCTGACGCCCGAAAACGCCCAGACCGACTTCCGCGTCGGCGAGAGTTGGATCACGTATATATTGCGTAAGGTACTATATAATGCAGGGCTCGAGTCGGAGGGACGCGATGCAAGGGCGTTTCCGTCCAGGACCCCTATCGGACCGCGATATATCCCCGGGTTGGAACCGCCTTAGCTGCTGCGTTGCGTACACGAAAGAAAAGAAAAGAAAAGGACAGGAAAAAAAAACCTCGGCATCGAGCAAGAAAGCCGAACGTCAGGTTGCCTCGTTTAAATACCCTCTCTCCGCTTTCTACACTAAACCATCCTTCGATTTCTATTTACTTACTTTGTAGTTACAACGCGCATTAAGGGAATACGTCACAGATCGCCCTTTTTTAATGGTGGCGGGTGGTGAAAGAATAAAAATTGTTTTTAAAAACTTTATTCGTTTGGTTTATAACATTTTTGATTTTTAGTTTCAAAAGTAGACAAGTCGTTGTGTGACGTTTCCCTTCCGATAGTATATATTCAATTGGTTAAACTACAATTATGGTAGCAAATACGATTGTTTGTTATTGTCGTATAACTATAAAATGTAAAGGTGCCCCTTGGAAACTATTTTTTATGGTAAGAAAGTGAGTACACTGAGAGAAGGACACTGAAGAAGGATCTAGTAAATATGACTATATCGCTTAAGAGATATTACCATAGCACATAGCGCATAGTAGTAGAGAACTAGGGCGCCACCTATGGTAGGAAGTACCGGATTTATAAGAATTTTTCGTAGATATTATGGCAAAAAAATTCTTGAAAAAATTGAGACTTTCCGCCATAGTCCTAATCCTCTACTACTATGAGCTATAAGTACATTTCGATACGAGTGCGAAAAAACTTTTTCTGACGAGTGTGAGTTTGGAGCACGATCCGAAGGCGAGTGTCGCAATCACACGAGTTAAGAAAACGTTTTTCGCACGAGTATCGAACAAAATTTTATTTCACAAGGTGTGAAAATGGGGGTTTTTCCCACCGAGTGACATAAAGTAATTTTTCTTATAATTTTTTTAATAGTATTTATTAAATCCTTCTCTGAGTGTATTGTTGCTTTCACTACGTCATTTTTTCTCAATGTACGATCGCAAAACCACCGGAGGGGCACCAGATGCAGGAGTGAAAAGATCGAGTTGTGTCCCAACAAGACCACTGGCGAGCGTCCGTCTCTTTACCTGCAATACATTTAACCGGCCAATCACTATTGAATAGCCGATGATTAGCGAACCGGCCAACGATCCAACCGTTCTTTATCAATATCGCGAGTACAGCCGGACGAGCCAGTGGGTACCGTACGTATACCCGAGGCGGAAACGTCCTCGGCAGATCTCAAGTTATGAGTCGTCTCTTCCGGGCTCACGTACTCGGCTAGTCGTTGCAGCTCGTTAGGACTTTCGGTCGTTTGCTCGAGCGCTCGAATCCTCCCGGAATCTCGAGGACTGCGCCCGCCACAGTCATCCGCTAAAGCCCGGCCGCGTGTAGTTTCGCGGAATGTCCTACTAGCAGAGTATACGGTCGCTCGGCGGTAGACCGAGAGAGAGAGCGGGAGAGAGAGGAACGATGGGACGGAATAACTGGCAAAAAGAAGAGGGAAAGATAAAGGGGTGAGTGTAAGAGGTTGAATGTAACGGGCGAGAAAGCCCGCCGGAGAGGAAGAAAAAGAGACGGAGGAACTGCTGTCAAATTGGCGGGTAAAGACCTCGCCTTAAAGGCCGAGGCGTGACTGGCATAACGTTGGAAGCCGGCGAGAGAGACTACCGGCTCCCCCCCCCCCCGTCAGTTCTTAGTTTGCTGCCCGAGTACCTAAGCAAATATTCCACGAGTCCTCGTGTCCTCCCCTCTTGCTCTTTTCCATTTCGCTCCCAACCACCTACCTACCTATGCTCTTCTTCATTCCGGGGACCGGAACGTGTACTTACGTAAAGATAAACTTTACGTCCATGAGGATGTGTGCACACGCCCGAGCAACGATGAGTCGCGAATTAATTTAAGCAATTTGATGCGACTTTATGGTAGGTGGTACATACTACCCGGAGCGTATGTACACAGCTATCTGCACAGTTGTTTCTTTGCTTTTGGATGTATTTTTTCTGTTTTTTTTTTTTTTTTTTTTTAATGAGCTCGAGTCACTCTTAATTATAGGCTTGGGAGAGATTCTTCGCTGTACGGTATACTTATCTTATTCGTACAATATCGAAGGTACGACGGTGTGAGTTTGTATAATCGGGACTCGAGCTCGCGCGCATCGACGCTGTTGCTTGATTGGCTGGACGAAGTATTCGTGTGTGACGCGCTCGAGGGTTACGTTTAAGTCTATAATTTTCAGCTGTTTACAATCAAATCCGCCCAAGGAGGAATTTTGCCGGAAAGGGAACTAAGTTTGGATTAGAAAAATCCTTTAAAAGAAATGCATAGTTCGACATTGAAGGTACGATACACCCAGAAAAAAAAATTGCATGACGGCCACCGTTTATTAAGATCAAGTAAAATATTTATTTGATTTAAATAAATATTGATGTCATTTAAGTAACTATTTACTTAATTTAAATAAATATTTATTTAAATCAAATAAATATTTTACTTAGGGTAAAAGTGGTGAATATGGCCCACCTCGATTAACACATAAATCAATGATATATGGACCGGTCCATATTCCCCACTTTTACCCTAATCTTAATAAACGGTGGCCGTCAAATACATTTTTTTTCTGGGTGCAGTGTGAGTTCGTATAATCGGGACTCAGGCTCGCGCGTAGCAATGCTCTTGCTTGAATGCCTGGACAAACTATTCGTGTGTCGAGCAGTCGAAGGTTACGTCTAAGTCAATAATTTTTAGCTATTTTCAATCAGATCCGCTCAAAGAGGAATTTTGCCAGAATGGAAACGAAGGTTGGATTAGAAAAATCCTTTTAAAAGCGCATCATTCGACGAAATTTTAATTCGAACCCTCGCCCTCGTTTCGCCGGTAAAGTGGCGAAGGCTTTGCTCCAAAGGGTGCTTAACCGCGAGGTCAAAGCGGTGTGCACGAAATCTCACAAGTTTAGTTGCAAAGCTAGGGACCGGAGTTTTCGCAGCGTGTGGTTAACGTTCAGAGGCCAAACACAAATAATTCGGTTCCGGCAGTATCGCACATTAGTTATTATTCTATTCGGTATAAAACCGCATATATGGGGGAGGTCCGGGCGTATGCGAGAGTTTGGCCGAAACCATATCGTGAGCCACAGGAGTAGCCATCGTCGATGCAAACCACACGTTGCAACAGTTATTGTGCATAACAGTGCGCACGGGAAAGCGTATGACAGGAGCAACAGCATCGCCCCCGGAGCTCGTTCTCCACTATCCTCTACTCCTATTCCCTGTGTATACTAGTTTTCGGCCGCAAAACTGCGGTCGTATAATCTCCGGGATTCTGGAAACGAGACCCCAACTCCTCTTTCCTCTGCTGTATCCCATCGTACTCGTTATACCGTGTATGAATGATCTGTATAACGAGCGTTAGCTGTAATGGAACAGAAACATCAAGAGGCGCTCAGCGTTTTCGGTTTTCCGACCGCGAGTGACTCGACGGCTCACTCGTCGCTTGGTGCAGCGACAAGCGTTATAAAGTTCAACTGCTCGTTAAATTTTCATTAAAGCTTCAACGCTGGATCGGATGAAAAGTGGTTCCGTTTGGTGGTTTGCTGATAAAAAAAAAAAAAAAATCGTTAGGGATCAGATAAAAAAATTTACTTTCTATTTTTTTAGACTAATTCGATACACTCAGCGCGCAAACAATAGGGATGATGTCTCGCTGATATAAGGTAGTCCTTGCGAATAGTGTTCACCTCGCATAAGTTTCGGAGTATAAAATCCGAAAAAAATCAAGCATATTAAAGGTACTGAAAAGATTAATTTTGCATAATAATAATTCCAAAATGTTATTGACAAATTGATGAGAAATAAAATTGTTCGACAAATCTCCCGAAAACCTAAATTTTTTTTATGAAAATGATTCGTTAATTTTACGAAATATGTATGAATTTTTTCAGATTTAAAAATTCACTTTGAATTTTGACGGTCTATACCTTTTTCCCATATGAAAAAAAAATCAAAGTGAATTAAAAAATATGAAGAAATTCATACGTATTCAGAAGAGTGAACGAATCATTTTCATTAAAAAAAATTAATTAGGTTTCCGGGAGATTTGTTGTACAGTTTTATTTTTCATCAATTTGTTAATAACATTTTGGAATTATTATGCAAAATTAAACTTTTCCGCTCCTTTAATATGCTTCATTTTTTCAAATTTTTATACCCATCCAGAAGTGTTTCCAATTCCCTTTAATTTCTCTGAAACTTATGCGAATTGAACGCCATTCATCAGAGCTCATGGAAAAAAAAAATGTTTAAAATCATGCGATGATTCTCACCTCCGTTGTGAGAATCGAAGAAAATTCCGAGCAGAGTTTCACGCCTGAAATGGGCGAAAAAAAGAAATCTAAAATTATGCATACCCACTTCAACGTTAATTTACCGCAGGGCACAGCTACTAAACGATTATCGCCTGGAGCCCTGTTGCTACTAAACGACCCGTTAATCCTTCATAAATCACTCGTTATATATTAAACGGGCGTGCTAGAGCCATCGGGCTTTCGTCCCGCCGCACTGTGTTCCCCATGTACCACTGATACGTGTACTCTAAGTATCACGTAATACGGCTTGTGTAACGCTGCACGTATCTGGTGTACTTTGGTCCGAGAAAAAAAAAACAAAATAATATTTCAAAGAAATCAAGCTAATAATAAAAAAAAATGTTAAATCCAGCTGGTACGGGTCGATACGGTTATTTTTCATATCCATACCACCGCGTCAACGCTTTTCACAATTAATAACAACGGTGTTTCCGCGCTCCTCCCTCGCTGCCCTTCTCCCGGGGCGCCTTTTCGATGTGTTTTAAACGTCGGAACGATCCAGCGTGACAGACACCCCTTTCCCCACGGCCGTTCTGTTGGAGCACTGAAATTTAATTGCCCACTCGAAACGCACTATAATTATCAAGTCGCGGCGGGTGTCAATTATTATACACCGTGTTATGCGTACACCAGCAATTTCTGGCTCTCCTGGACCCTGTCACGCAATAAACACGCGCATGCGCACGAATCCGTACATAGGCACATGCTCGAACGCGGCTACGAGCTCACCGGCATATATCATAATACCGGTTCGGGCCTACGTAATGGTGCGCCCGCAAAACCGTACGTTATGCCATGGCTATACATGAATCGCGCCGTATGTGGGAAATCCAAGCGACGATGAGACGCGAACATTCCAAGATTCGCGCATCAGCGTGAAATGTCCGATGGATGTCCGACGTGACTATGCGCTATAAAGAGCCCGCAATTACGATGGGTAAGAGCGCTGTGAGTAGTAAGATGCGCAGCGCGACTTTAAATGCTGCATGGGAAAATTTGCGGAACTCTTCGACGGGACGTTCAGTGGGATGATCGACCAAAAAAATTCGACGGTGACGGTGTCGTGTGGATTGTACGCATTCGGAGGCTTCACGTTACGTTGAACACACGTCGGGTTACTCGACTGGACGTGATACTCGTAAACATGTGTCCAATCCCTTTTTTTATCCAGTTATGTCCCTCACTGCTCTCGGAAACCCCGGCGTTTTGGGCTCAACTCAATGTGAGAGACATCAAGAGCAGAAGGCGTCATGTAGATTAAAACAAAAAAGTTCCCCCGTTAGGCTGAGCGAAAAAAATCTCGGTGTTCTGTTTTAGTCGGGTTTTTTTTTTTTTTTTTTTAAAGGGTTGAAAGCTGGCGCAGATTGACAAGTATCGCTGCAACGCCGTTCGAACTATTTAAAAATTTCAACCATGCGACCTGGGAAGTACTGGTTTATGAAAATTCCTCGGTAATTTAATTATGTTTCGGGAAGATAGTTTGAATTTGTTTGTAATTTATATTGAAGATTGATGATTAATTTGAGACGCAGTGAAGTATGGTTGAGCTCTTGTTCGACTAAAGGGGAGAGCCCGCATATTTCAGGACCGAATTATTTCATCGTGGATAATTCACGATAAAATTGGTCGAATGAGAATTTCGTTGTGCGGTCGATCGGTTTTGCGTCATACAGTCCGCGCATTTACGGAGTTTCGCGGTAAGTTACATAATTAGTAAAATCGATACTATTAAATTTCGATGATAAAAAGATAGCACTCACATTTTCGTGAAGACACCTGCGATCCAGACTCGTCCCTAGACCCGCTGCTTCTTCTCCGCCAATGTCTTCCCGCACTGTCACGATCACTATCACAATCACTCGACACTGAAACAGACAGAGACAAATATTTCACGACCGTTAATATTGAATTTGTGATTAATCTGAATTTACATAATTTCATCTAAATATCTAGGTAGGGGAGATAAGGGCAAAACAGACACCTCGACCAAATATAGGTATTGGGGGCAAAACGGCCACCGTGTTAACTTTCTTACAAACGACTTGTTTCAATTTTTGTTATGTTCCTTATTACATTAAAAAATGCGGAAAATAAATAACGAAAACGAAACAAAACAAATATATCGATCAAATCGGAACTTTTTAAAACATTTGTTTAGAACTTTTCTTTGAATATTTGTTGAACAAATTCATTTTTTTTTTAGATTTTTAATCTTAGTAATTTTTAAAAATGATTTTTGATGCAATCTGTTTTTTTTAGATTTTGCCACGACTTTCTTCTTTTGGCTATAAACACGTTTCGTAATGTTACCGTGTTAATAGGTCACGTGGTCTGTAAGACGTTTCCATTTACAACGATTGCCACTGCTTAAGATCCAACCTCTAATAGCATCCCTTCAAAGTTGGAATTCCTTCAGTCTTCAACTACTCGGTGGCGACTTTCCGTGAGCGTCGTGAACTTCGTTACGTACAGCGCCACCCTGTGACTCACGATTTTGCTCACGCTCACGTGCGGGTGAACTAGTTGCTTCTATTGGTTATTTACAATAGTAGAGGAAACACGGTGAAAATCTGTCAGAACTACGAATAGACAGTCATGGAATGACTGTTACGGCAGGCGCGGTGAAGTCTGTTGTCGATGGGGCAATTAATTATAACGAATCCTCACGATAATTCCCCGTTCCTGGAACAACACTACAGACGAGAGTGCAGAAGTTCAAGGAAAAGTTACTTGAAAGGAGTACTGCTGTTCATGATTGCCTAGCCAAGATTGAAGTTGTGTAAGAATAAAAGCGAAGACTTGGTAACTTCATTCCCGACCCTTCATTAAAACTTGCCTTTTGTTTTAATTGCAATGAAATTTTATCACTGTGGTAATGACGACAAATAAGTCAATCAGATAAAATTGTATTATTATAAACAATTTTCATTACAATTATCGTTTATCTCTTCGTTTTTTTTTGTGTTATTATTGATAAAAATACGTCGGTATATGATGAAAAATCAATTAAGACAAAATTATAATTTTTAAGACTTAGTCCCCGTTTTGCTCCCAATTTTTATTTTTACTCGAGATGCCTATTTTGCTCCTCCGATACTCTGACGAGCAAACAAATTATGTTCTGCGAAAGAGAATTTTTCAAAAAAACAATAAATTTATCCGAGAAATACTAATGAGAAGAGTGCGGCATGAAATTACATTTTTTTAATCTTCGTTTTTTGCCGCTCGAATTTTGTGAAAAATTTCCCTTGCAGCAACCGGCACACCTCAAGCTCGAGTACACTTCAATACTTCAGCGAATCAATTCGATATTGCCTTATTTATTTCTTGCTGACCCAGTTCTTCAATCTCGGCAATTTATGTTTTACTTCCTTCTTTTCTTATTCTTCTCTCGCCGCTTCCAAGTAGATGCAGTCGCGGTTCGGATAGCGTGGTTCATCGAAAATCTCGATAAACTTATTATACCGCGTAACATGGATATATCAAGTGCCCGAGAGCCAATTTCGGGGCAATCGGTGCTGGCCGTTTTCGCGGATACCGGATTATATTATGTGCAACGTGTATACGCGCGCGCGAGGTGGCATATTTCCATGCGCCCCGGCACAAACCCGTTGCAGGTGCATCGAACGATGCTACCAGCCAGCACAAGTTATTTAGGATGCATTTTGCATTAATTATTTAAACGAGGCGAGAGCGTTGCCAAGATTATCATAAATTACCGGTGTACCGCTCTTGCCGCTTCGTCCTCGTCGCTGCATTTAGCCGCCTGCCGTCGAGTCCGACGACTTCATTGCGGTATGCTAAACAACCAAGTTTCGCCAGATAAGGCTGTGGGAAGTCATCCGACCCTCGCGGGCTCTTCCCTCCATCGAGTTTTCAGCGGAGATGCCAGAACGAAGATTCTATCGATATTTCGACAGTGATTCGTCAAGGGGTTTCCCGGCGTGTCACGAACAAGGGTATTTGATCTCGTCACCACGGAAAGAGGTTCACCGAAATTCCACGATGTCAGCAAGGTTCGTCAGCTTCCAGAGGTATCGGACGTGCGATGGACACGGGAAACGGTCGCTATGCACCACATACATAGCGTGCGCGAATCACAGTTCCACCACCGAAGCTCGAACGGAGAGGGGTAGAGTGAAGAGGTCTGCTGGCGTTGCAATGTCGTCGGTCAGGGGGAGACTGGACGTTGCCGAAGGCGGATCCACTTCACGCCATTGACCACCGTCATTATTATACGTGTCTCAGCAAACGAGGACGGTCATACGCCTGTCGCTCGAGTTGTCTTTTCCCTTTCCTTTTTTTTCTATTTTATTTCCTTCTTTTTTACTTTTACGCTCCCTCCCGTAATCGTTGGCGACACGGAAACTGAAGTGCCCACGGCGCGCTCGGAAAGATCACGTTCGATTTAACAGGCTCGCATGTACTGAAAATCTGTGCGTTATTAGTTCTTTATATTCGCATACAAGCGAAACTTTCATCTTTTTGGAAAAAAGACGGGGTAAAAAATGTTGACTCGTCTTGCTTCCTCGTAGAGGAAGCTGAAAATGTACATACAGCATATATGTTTAATAGTCGATGTTTCTTCATAATTTCATTTAAAAAATGTATTGTTGTTTTCTTATATTCGATTTTTTATATTATATTTTTATATTTATACTAGATTAATTTCTTCAAAAATGTCTATTCGTGCTGTAGCTCTTATTATTTTTTTGGCTATCTGGCTAAGAACTGGTACACGGATGGAATATCATTGCCCGATAATCCCTATTAAATATGGGGAGAATCGATCGATCCTTTAAAATTTTATGTCATTTTGAATTGTTTGAATTTCATGAAACATGCAAATATCACATTCGACGCAAGTTTTCGTATTAAATATTCATTTTTGAATAAAATAAGTTGTAGATTCATGATCAGCGTAAAAAAATACATTAAATATAGTCCTGGAACGACTATTAAGGAACAAAGTTTCTCGGGAATTTTTATAGCCAATATTGCAAAAATTAGTGAATTTGCGTATTTTCAAACAGCGATATCCAAGAAAATTCAAGTGCCCATCATGCTCTGCGGCACGGATTATACAAGATGATGGATATGACGGGGTTGAAAAAGGTAGATAAAACGGTATCATTTGGATTTCTTGAGTAAAAAAGCGAGAGTTTAAAAAACAATCTGGAGCGTATAATTCCATGTATTTTTTCGCGCGGATCTGACATCAGTTTTGACGAAAAGCGACATTGATGTATTTTTCCATGTATTTTTTCGCGCTGAACCTCAATCGGACAGCGTTTTCCCTAAAAGTCAAGCACGACATTGACGTTGAAAAAGTTGATAATTAAAATGTTCGCATCCCTTCCTCATAATATCCCTTTATTCAAGAAGCTTCCTTTGCGAGGAAGCCAAAAATATCGAAAATTCTTTCTCATAGAACAACCTTTGCGAATAAAGGGATATTATGAGATATTATGGGATATTATCAAAATTTGTGTTTTCAACTTTTTTTATAACAAGTGGATCCCATTATAACGCAAAAGGTGAACTCACTCCCACGTCATGGAACGCTCTGAATAATAGCTGATTAACAAATTCACGGAACTATATTCAAAGTAAGACACCTGACAGTAGCCTGACAGTGACGCATGAAACTAGGGTATGTTGGGTGGCTGCGGTAAGACGGTGGTAAAATTAAATTTCTAATACAAAGTGTGAATATATCCTAGGTGAACCCGTTCGGGAGAGCTGCTGCATCGCCACATACAATATATATATATATATACCGTATCATCAATCATCGTCCGCTTAGTTGCCAGATTCGACGACTGCACGAGAGACACGACGGCAATTTTCTCTCGATTCTGCAGAGTGTGAAGAGATTACGGCGAAGCCTGCGAGCGTTTCCTTCACTCGTCGTGAAAGACGGTTCCCTCTTGGCACGATGACGTCTTCGGGATTGCTTGCGAACCGATGGACGGTGAGGGGGGTTTATATTCCTCGACTCGCTTGGCTTACGGAAAATACGCGACGGCTCAGGAACGGGACTGACGGGAAATAAGAATGAAATCCCGGATAAAAAAAATATAAGAAAAGAGGAAAACAAAAATGAGAAAATGGTAAAAATGGCCTCGAGCTGTAATACGGTTCTATCGCCGCAAAATGCGCACCTCGCGTGAAAAGTGTATTTCGAATATAAGCAAAATTTACATAACCGTCAGAACTGTCGAAATTACTCAATTTTTCACGTTCCGCGCGCTGATGTTTTTGACGGTTTATCTATGCGTTACCGGTCGATGGCCGGTCACCTTGTGATCACGATTTATCATATTTTCTTATCGCACTCGAGCGAATTTACATCTTCAAACAAAAATTATACTTTGATCTCCGTTCGTCGATTGGCTGCATAATGATGAAGCCCGATTCCGCGAGATAACAGCAGTTGTGATGCACGCGTGAAAAGGAGGACTTTCGATCAAGGCTGCGAAGTTGGCTGCAAGAGCTACACTAAGAAAAAGGAATGGTTGGATTTACCAGAGCGTGGTCATATACGTTGAGAGGTGTCGTTTGGTTGGTACAACAAAAATGTTTTTTTGAATCGAGAACATTTTTAATCGATCGAGGCAAATAATCGCTTAACAAAACAATGTTTGATTTGCACCAATCAAATAACAGATTTATTTATTTTATTTATTTATTCCATGACAAACGGGCGATGCCCAATTACAAGTGATTAACGAAATAAAATAAAAATAAATAGAATACAAGCATATTCATTTGTATTGACCATATAGGTTTCCCTTGTCCCTTACTCAGCCACAATTACCTTAAGGTAAACGTACCAATGACCGGACACGTCCCAGTGGCCGGACAAGACATGAGTGCAAGAGAGATGGAAATACGATTTTTCATGCATGTCCAGGGACTGGGACTGCGCCCTTAAGTGTCCGGCCATTGGTACGTTTACCTTAAGCAGTTGTCACCTAAAGCTTTCCACGGTGCCCCCAATTCATACGATAAATCCGGCGTACACATTTTAATTTATTTATTAAATTCATTACATTTACTTAATCTTTTGAATTTATTTATTTCATGATAAACGGGCAATGTCCAATTACAAGTGATTAATCCGTGATTAATCGGTGATCAGAGTGACCAGTAAGCGACTTAAAATAAAATTTAACATTAATATAATACAAACACATTCATTTGTATTAATCACATAGCTTTCCCTTGTCCCTTACTCCGCCGGAATTACTCGAAGCAGTTGTCTCCTAATGCTTGCAACGGTGCACGCAATCCAAGCGATAAATCCAGCGCACAAGTTTCCAAGGCGCGAGATACGCGGCAACCAGCTATAAACCCCATCGTTCGCGCGATAAAACGGTACCTCGAAAATCTCCGGGTTTTTGGACCGCCTGGTCTCTTCCTGCAATCGAACCCGCTGACAAAGAGCTTTGAACGTACCTCACGGCGACTTTTCGTAGTTCTAAAAATGTTTTTTTCTCAATTTAGATAAGGACAATTTCGGCACTTTCGTGCCCAATTCTTTTGACAGTTTGGCACGATGCATCTCCCATTCCATCCAAGAATCCGCTCGTCGGCGAAGTATTTACGGAGACATCTAAAAAAAACCGCGAGATACTAACGGAACTTTAGGAAATAACCGGTAGCGCGAAAGATATTTTGAGCGCAGAGTAAATTCAATTCGGCGTATCCGAAATCGGTCGTTGGAGCGTCTAGGGAACGGGTTTCGTCCCTGTGCAGCCCTACAATCCGCAGGCCACTATCTCTCTCCGTTAATGGAATGGCCGATGCGCAAGTGCGCACTTCGACACACACAGAAGCACACATTATCGTTCTCTTTCTCTTTCCTCCGCTCCCGGGATCTCGTATTTCCATGCAGTTTGTCTCTTCCGAACGGTACTGTGTATTACGCCGCGCTATAGCCATAGTTTGTGAAGCACGAGTGGAAACTTCTAGCGGGATAATTCAGGCGTACTTCGAGCACCAGTCGGTTATACCAGAGGGATTGTCCCGCGGGTACGATTCTCGTCCCCGTTACCACCGTGACGCTATCCCGAAGCGTATAACCGTGCATATACTATGTACGCCAGAAGCAGCAGAAGCGGCAGCAGCAGCGAGCTCTCGAAATAATTTGTTTACGTGCGAACGATGCCGACGTGGAAAAGTTTGCCCGACGTTGAGAGACCGGGTTTGGGGGTGGGTCGGACAGGGAGGTAAATCGTTAACCATCCGGAAAACCAGAAAATCGAGTGCTCCCATGGCAAACTGTTTATCCCAAAGTAACTTTTTCGCGCGACCACTTTCGGTCGACGAAGTTGCCGGTTTCAATGCGACTTTTGCGCCCGTTTACTGATTGGTCACCGAATTTTACGAGGCTTCCGGAAAAACGCTTCTATCAACAAACCTGCCACTTGTGGAGCTGGGAAGTTCATCGGCGACGCGGCAATGCGAGTGCGGCGTGACCGAGTCGCGCATTGCAAGACCAAGTGCAGCCATTTGCTTCGCTGGGTGGTCGACGCTCCAGAACTGTCCTCGTGACGATTTATCGGTTTAATCGAGAGGCGTCTGGCCACTCTGCGGCCTCGCTCCGGCTCGTTTTACGAGGGTTTCTTACATGCGGCGGAAAACGTATCTAGGCGTTCACCGCGCTAACAAGCCCCACTGGAGATCGACGCCACTCAGCCGGTACGAGAGACCTCCACAGATTCCGGAGTGATCTCGAGTGGCCGCAGGAGTCCTGCTCGATCGCGGCAGACGCGACGACACGATTGCCGGACCGAAACCAGAAAGGCACGTTATCGTACGCTTCAGCTCGGAAAATACGCCCATCCGTTTTCAGCCGCGCGATACGACTTTGGCCAAAAATGTTTAAACATTCTACGAACCAGGTCACGCTCAGACACCCGCGTGGTTTTCCTTTATCTCGCAACTGCGGAGTTCCGAAACGATCCTTCAACCGACAAAATCGACACGATCGATCGACGACTTTCGTTCTATCTTACCTTCGATTACATCGCGATAAGAAACGCTCTATCGTGATGGAAAAAAAATGTAAACACGGATATCGGTACTTTCATCCGATCGTAATTGCGTGATAACGGATAATTCTGCCTAACGCTTTCTCGCCATCGTGGCATCGTCAAAAATACAAATACGGTCGATTGCGCGGCCAACCTACGACGATTTAATCACTTTTTTTTCACTCCCGACAATCTCGCTCAATAATCCACCGCTGCGGCTCTGCGCCGGGTGGCGAGACTTAATTAACGTTAAAACCACTTTGCGCAAGAGTTCGAAAAAAAAATGATGATAATAAAAATAATAAAACGAAATTCATCGATAGCGGTGTATACCGCGCTGCGGCATATATCGGGGTCGCGGGCGTTCGTCGTCGGCATCGTCGCGAATGAATATTCATTGGTACTTTTCCAGTGCATTTGCGGGGTCCCCTGTGTGTCGCGAATGCGATATAGTTCGCGCGGGACCAGTCCTCTCGACCCGATTGCCGAGTGGCAGCAAGTGCGAAAGAGCCGCACGCTGCGACAGCGCTCGGGCAGCTGCGTTCATTGTGCGTAATGTGTATCGCGAAAGGGACTATACCGCGTAATGCAGAGACACATGGAAACTCGCGTGCCGCCGGTGCTCGTGAACCATGGGACCCATTACCGGCCGGACGATAAACAGGAGTAATTACGTCCACCATGAAAAATGCAAATTTATTCGAAAATCTTTACACCGAGACGCGGTATTTGAAATTAAATGAATGTTTTTTTTTATAGGAAATAAAAAATACCCCAAAAATTGGAAACTCGTATATTGCTTTATCGTCATTTTCCTTCACAGCGAGGAAAATAAAAATGGAAAATCTACAAGAGTAGGGGAGAGTTACTGTTCCTCGCGAGGCAGGCACACATCGCTCTCACGTGCAGCCGGTGCGAGTGAACCATGGATTACCCATACGATAAACAGGAATAATTATGTCTACTATGGAAAATGCAAATTTATTCGAAAATCTTTACACCGAGACGCGGTATTTGAAATTAAATTGATGTTTTTTTTTACAGGATATAAAAAAAATACCCCAAAGATTGGAAACTCGTACATTGCTTTTTCTCGTCATTTTCTCGTCATTTTCCTTTACACGTCATTTTCCTTTACAGCGAGGAAAATACAAATGGAAAATCTACGAGAGTAGGAAAGAGTTACCGTTCCTCGCGAGGCAGACACACATCGCTCTCACGTGCAGCCGGTGCGCGTGAACCATGGGCATACCGCCTGTATAATAAACAGGAGTAATTATGTCTACCATGAAACATGCAAATTTATTCGAAAATCTTTACAACGACACGCTGTATTCGGGATTAAATTTAAAAAATTTTAACAAAAAATAACAAAAAAATATATTTAAAAAATTGGAAATTCCTGAATTGTTTTATCATCATTTTATTTCACAGGGAGACAAATAAAAATAGTAAATCTACAAGAGTAGGAAACAGTTACTGTTCCTGGCGAGGCAGGCACACATTGAACTCACGTGTTGCCGGTGCGCGTGAGCCGGGGATTATCGCCCGTACGTTACATAGCAGTAATTATGTTCACCATGAGAAATGCAAATTTATTTGAAAATCTTTATATCGACACGCGGTATTCGAAATTAAATGAATATATATATATTTTTTATAAAAATTAAAAAATGGATTACTGCCCCTACGTTACATAGGAGTAATTATATCCACCATAAAAAATGCAAATTTATTCGAAAATCTTCACACCGACATGCAGTATTCAAAATTACATGAAACTGTTTTTTATAAAAATAAAGAAAGCCTCAAATTGGAAATTGTCGTACATTGCTTTCTCATAATTTTCCTTCACAGCGAGGTAAATAAAAATAGAAAGTCTACAAGAGTAGGGAAGAGTTACTGTTCCTCGCGTGGTTCTCCGAATGACGAAAGTACCGACACGTGGGAGAACAAGGCAAGAAGCACAAAAAAAGAGAAACAAACTATATAAAAAAAAGAAACCCATAAACGCGTAATCTGCTCGAAACAAAACGACACGCATTCCTCGCACTCGTCGTGGCGCGCAGCCGAAAGTTAATTACGCGTTACACGCTTTTACCATTTAATCTCGGGTGAAACCAGCGTGCGAAGGCGAAGGGGAGGAAAGAGGTAGGAGGAGGTGTCGGCTCGCGGGACACCGCGTGCCGCGACGAGAGAAGGAGAGAGAGGGTGCGAATGGCGACCGGGAGGCTTTGATAAATTTTACTTTCAAATTGTCCTTAATTAGCCGGGCGCGCGCGCGGGATCTCTCGCGCCTTCCCCGTCGGCCAATATGCGCGGACTCTAATCTGCGCCTCGGTCTTTGGCGAACAAAGACGTCGTTCGTGGTTTTTGTCGACTGCGAATTCTGCACAAGCGGCCAAAGGCCCGACTAAATCGTTTTAGCCGGTGAAACGCCGGAGTATCGCTCTGACGCAACTGCATGTATAATAATGTCTATGTATAAAAATCACACGGATTAAACTTTGGGCCAAAGATAGAAAATGGGTCATAGATCAAAGTAAAAAAAAATGGCGTACAAAAAAAAACAACTGAACATTTTTGGATGAAATTTTGCAGAAACATTGACTATTAACCACACATGCTGTGTGGGAAATTTCAGCTTGATCGGTCGAGGCGTTTTCGGGTTATAGCGGTTTGAATTTTTCGCGTCCGATTCACACACACACACACACACACACACACACACACACACACACACACACACACACACACACACACACACACACACACACATACATACGGACATATTTTCTAAATGTGATTTTTCGATGTTTTGGAACATTCTGAACACGTTTTCATTAAAATCTCGAAAAAAAAATGTCCACTATAACAAAGCTTCTTCTATGAGGAAACAAAAAAAAAACCAAGGATGGCCATTTGAAACTAGGAAGCGTGCTACGAGGGAGCAATAAAGTCCGGAGTGAAGGACGCGAGAGTTAAGACGGAGCTTTAGGATCACGCGTGTATGCAAGAGCCGCCGGGCTCGATAAATTACTATTAAGTTTGAAAGGGGCAGATTGAAAAATTGGTAGGCGCCGAAATTAACGTTCGAGCTTATAAATAATCCGACGCTAATGCGTTTTATCACGGGAATGAACGAGGGGCCCCTCTTGTCCGAGTATATTTTTCTCTTACTCCCGCACGTTCGTTCCGAGTCACGCGGTTCGTTCTCTCGTCTCGTTCCTCCTCCTCGTTCCGTTCTCGGGCTTGTGCCATATCGCTGCCTCCTTCGCGCTCCCCGTCCCGCGAACCCTCGCTGTTTCGTCGTGTTTTTCTTTCCGTCCCGTTCCTCCTCGCGCGCCTCGACTTGATCCGAGCCCCGTGGCCGTACACACTCTCTCGCGTGCTCGAGGCTTTTAAACGGCTGACATAAATTCGTGCCCCGATCCGATGGCTCGCGGCTCGCGAGAATTCCCATGATCCTCGCATACGATGGTTCAGTCATCGTTGTCCGTCGTACGAGATTTTTAATTATTTTTTTATATTTTTTTTTATTTCATTATTTCTTGCCCCACGCTGCATTCCCAAATTATCTTCTACACGTGTTTCGTTGGATATTTGGATCGAGGCTCGGGAGAAATCGCGCCAGCTGCATCTCCCTCGCTCGCACTGCTGGGCCTCCCTCTGCGCTTTAACATATTCTCGATAACTACCGCGTAGATTCGACGATATAAATGCCGACGTGAAAAGTGCCGGGCGCAGCAACATTAGCCATACCAACGATTTTTTGGAGAAAAAGAATGGTAAAATAAAAAGTGACCGAAACGATAGGGTGGAAAAAAGGTAAAAACAGCAGCGGGAGTGTGGAGAATACTAATGGAGAGCAAAAACAGCTGGAAGTTTCTTTATTAGCGTGTAGGCATACCTCGGCCGGGCACCCCGCGGGACACCGATCGACCCAGCTTTATATTTCACCATCGAGAGTTGTCTTATTGTTGTTGCTCACTGCCATTGTACGATGTATATTTTCGTATGTAAAAGATTCTCGGGCAGATCGGGGGATCATTAATCATCGACTCGATTATAATCGTCGACCGACCGACATTCGGGCGATGACGGCGGTAATTTTTCAGGGGAGGATGGACGTCGGAGATGAGCGCGTCTACCTGAGATCTTCATCCGAACGCGGCGCGCGCGCGCTCCCGATGCGTCCCACTCAATCGGTTTGAATCGCTCGACTACAATGGTAAACGCGGACAGCCTCCTAAGAAATTAAGAGAGATTCGAGATACCCTCATGAAAGACGTGCAAGTTTGACAACGGGCTGCATTTTTTTTTTTTTTTTTTTATTGTAAATAAGTTTATTTCGAGTTTGTACGATTTTTATAATTCACGTGAGTGATTCGAAATAAACAGGTCCAACCGATGCAAGTAGGGTAAGTCAGGGTGACATCGCTACCCGAAATATCTTGGAAAGTAAGAAACGAATGGCGCTGCCGTTTGCACAGTTTTTAGTGTAATGTGGATACAATATTATTACACCGAAAATTATAAGATTGGATACGCGAGGGTCAGTACGATATGCCACGTGGCCCTAACCCCCGAAATGTTCAGGTGATATGGCCAGTAAAACAGTTTTCTTTTTAGTGTGGCATCTGAAACACTTGACGGAGGTGATTATTGTCTTTCTGCAGGTCACGTAGTCAATATAAAGTATGTTTAAGACATGTTTTGTGCGATCCCTCTATGCTTCTCTAGGCCTAATCGACTACCATTATTACATGGCCATATCAGCCGTACACAGTAAAAAAAGTTTGTACTTTTTACAACTTATTGTCCACAAACGTCCACAATTTTTTATTTGTTAATTTTCTAGTTTTACAAACAAAAGTATAAACTGAAATTTTCAATGAACCGGGAAATAAAAGGACAGGTTCGTATATTCAAATAAGTGACAAACTCGTTTATCACTTATTTAACAAAATTATTTTCACGAAATTTCGCATTCCGATTTTACGAAATTATTTTTTACTGTGTAGTATCCGGTTGATATGGCCGATTGCAAATATATATATTTATAGAGCTGCATTTAAATCACCCATCGAAAATATCGAAAGTTCTGAGTGAATTACTTCTGTTAGATGTTTCTAGAGTTAGATAGTACCAAAGTTTAAAGTTTTTTGAAACGTTAAACCTCCAGTTTCCACTATTTAAAAAATGATGTCATATCACCCCGACTTACTCTAGTATTCCCTAAGTATGGCCTCGCGATGTTAAAAACGAGCTGTGAGCTCGAGCAAAAAAACTGGAAAATATAATCGCGAATGCATGTACCTGTACAAATGTGTCGCGCTAATTTCGTAACGCTTCGTGCCGTTTAAACGATACGCGTTACTTTAATGCGGTACCAGAGATGCGCTTGTTTCAAAGGGTTAGTATCGCGAGACCCGGATCTCTCGCCGTGAACCTTCACATCGCATAGCTGCGACAATTTCTCTGCCCGCTAATAATTAAAACCCCAGCGTGCATGTGACGTTTGAGATTAAATTTTTAAAAAACCTTCGAGCAATATGTCATTTTGTTGGCGCAATGTGTGACGCGA
Organism: Ichneumon xanthorius; assembly: GCA_917499995.1. Classification (NCBI taxonomy): domain Eukaryota; kingdom Metazoa; phylum Arthropoda; class Insecta; order Hymenoptera; family Ichneumonidae; genus Ichneumon; species Ichneumon xanthorius. The sequence goes on along the minus strand of OU824205.1, from coordinate 6,843,059 downwards.
ATGCAAAATTGTTCATATCGCCCGATGTTGCTTAAATTATTTTTTTACACAGTATTTCTTTTATTTTGCAAACGGCTCTTTGTCGGCCCGGTGCGACTTGCCACATTTTCCCCAACTTAGAGGCATGCAAGCGGTTCTGTGCACCGCCGGCGGTGCACACGGCGCCCAAGTCCGATGGGCGTTATGGGGCGAAAGAACGCAAAGTACGCGGCGAAAACTGAGAAAACGGGCTTCGAGAGGCATCAGCGCGACCAGAAGTGGAAAGTGAATTTCGAATGCAATGGAACGAGCAGAGGGACCGAGAGGAGGGTCTGCAGTGCCAGAGACTGCCAGTGGTTTTGCAATGGTGCCAGCAGAAGGTACCCCGCTGAGGATTGTCTTCAAAGAAGCCGCATTTCGCTCCACACCTCCCGCCTTATCCCTCGCCTCCTCTCGACTTATTCTCTTTTCGTTCGAACCCTATCGCTCCTTCCTACTAAAATACCACGGACTCTTTCTTCATCCCCTGGCCCGGTTAGCTCACGCCGCCCATCAACCACTGACCACGATAAATCTCCCTCTCTGTCTCAGGAGAGAGGGTGGGAGCTAGACAAAAGCCGGAAAAATGAGGCACATCGATTATATAGAAACCAGGGACCGGCGAGTGACGGCCAAGTCTTTCTTTCTTCTCTCCTCCCGCTCTCCGCCCTTTTCTTTTTGCGGCTGCACGGACGATGGACTGCCATAGCTGCGCGATGACGATGGAAAATTCGCGGGCACGCGTACCTGTTTTCACGGACTCCATATGGCATCAACCTCAAACATCGACGCCTAACGAGGCCGGTGATTCGGTCGTTGAAAGCCGAACCGAGCCACGCAGTAAAAAATTATTTGTTCATTTATCAAACATTTTTGTCCACAATTATTTTCTTGTTATTCTCACGAAAAAGTATTCGTAGAATGGAAATAATTTTTGAGGCGCCTTCAATTGGACACTCGTTCGTTATTAGGAAAATAAATCGTGCGCCGCCAAAAATGTAACATATGTTCACAACTTCGTTCAAGTTACATCGAAAATATTTAACACTTGCTTACTGTAGACCGCCACTTCCTTACACCACCAGAAGTTTACGTATTCAATATGTTATATATTAGTAAGTTTACACCATTTCATTGTAACACTCGTCAAACCTTACAACTTTGAAACAGTACACATCCAATATACACCACATGCGTGCGACCTCACAACCTTATACTTACTAATGTGTTACATATTGAATATGGACACTTTTTGTGGTGAAGCGAAATAGCGGTGTACAGTTTTTGATCCGATAATCAAGCAAGTGTTAGATATTTGCAGTATACACTTGAACAAAGTTAACGTGTGTAACATTTTTGCGGTTTACAATTTATTTTCGTAATAATGAACGAGTGTACGATTGCAGACGTCTCTAATTTTTTTTGTAAAATGAACTTTTTTTTCTGTAAAATGGAAATTATTTTTTTGTAAAACTAACAAAAAAAATAATTGCGCACATCGGTGAAAAGGAGACATTTGTACCATCGGACCGTACATCGGCCCACTGATTTTATTATCCTCCATAAAAACAGACGAATTTTTTTATACCTTTCTCAAAAGATCACACGATAAATCAATTTTTTTCAAAGTCAAATCCAAACGAACGGTTTACGTCATTCTTTTTTTATAATATAAGTTATTTAATTTACCCATCGGCTCTCGTGGAGACGTTCGGTTGGCCGGTTCGGTCCTTTCCTTCACGGTACGTTTCGCAGGTATACACCTATACACAGCCTCGAGGAATAATAATTGTCTGTTGCGAATATTATCCCATGACGTGGCGGGCCGTGAGGCTGTCAGCGCGAACGATTGCTCGACCCTTTTCTCTCTCGTATATTTATATACGTAATTCATTATGGTTCGGGTAGGCGTCCCGGGTGATTTTATTTCGTGCTCTATACGCGCCAGAGTCGCCCAAACCTCTTTTGATCCCGCGCTACACACGAGGTCACGTGTGAAACACTGGATGATTGAAGGGGGAAACCCGTGACGAATATCCCTCACCGATTCACGTTTAGTTTCTCCCGCTCGCCGTCCGGGCCTCCGCGCGGGCCTCCGCGCGGGCCTCGTACGGAGCCGTAACGCGCAAAGAAAGGGTTACACACCCGTACGGAGATTCACGCCGAGGATACATCGGTGCGCACGCCTGGCACGGCGTAACGAAACGCGTATGCGTATGTTCCACAACGATGCCACGGGATCAAGGGGCCCACCCTGGATTCGTTCGGGCCTCACAGGCACCTGCGCGTCCCTTTCAGAAATCCTCACATCCACAAAGGTGAGCAACGAGGACGGCCGCGGATGAAGCAAGATAAAAACGAAGGAGGCGCGGCGAGGGAACACGAGAAATAAGAGATAGCGACTCACAGCGGCGGGTCCGGGGAACACCTTCTTACTCTTAATACACCGCTAATGCAAGCTCCGAATCTCCGCCGGCGGTGAGAGAATATTAATTTCCGACGATACAACCCGCCGACGTTAATCTAAATATTAATAGAAAATTAATCGTCGGGAGTGGGAGGATAAGCTTTTCGGATGTAACGGGACGGGTACCGCGTTTCTCGGAGATTCGAGAACGGGAAGGATTTACATATATCTCCGAGGAGGGAATTTCTTTGGCGGCTGCTCGGAGAATGAGAGGAAGAGAGTTTGTGTCTCTCGGGAATGATCCACTATCCTCAGGACCGTTCGGATCCGTAACCAGTTTCTTGGATCTCGGGGAACGGTGGGTATCTTCTGATTTTATACGCGGGTAATACGGCGATGGGCTGCTCGCCAAAGGATCCTCCAGCTTTGATACGGAGAATCCAGTGGCGATGGTCGACGCTACCGCTGTTCGGTTCGGGTCGGTGCAGCAGCCGCGAGAAAACAAGAAACTATGCGCCGGCGAACGAGATCGCGGCGGCGTCGACTGTTTCGTTGAAATTCGGGGCAACGGAAACGTGCGCGCGAAACCCGACTGTGCAATTCCACGGAACGTGATGCGGGGCGATTCGTGTTTCGGTTAACAGAATAGAGGTGGGCGAAGCGCGGACCAAACGGAGGATAACGCAAATTATAGCGGATACCGGAGGAAAGACACTCGCGCGCACATACTCGTTCGTCGAGAAACCTCCTCTCGTTTCCTCGCGATGAAACGCAAATAACACGCATTCTATTCTCACGCCTTCGTGCATTTTGATTCTAGGACGTAGACCTAAAATTTACGTACTTGGCATTCATTCGATTAGACTGGATGCTCCTCCTAATTCGCAACTTCTGATCGGAAAAATGTGCGGAGTGTTTTAGCACTTTTTCGATATTGTTTCTTTGCATTTCAAACAACAAATTTGTTAAGATGGAGTTTTTTTTACACGATATCAAATATTGTATTTTTTTCCTGCTATTAAGACTTTCACTTCGTTCGTCTTTTCGATCTCGGAAAAAATGTAAGGGGCGTTTTAACAGATTTTTGATATTGTTTCTTTGCATTTCAGACCACAAATTTGTTAAGATGGAGTTTTTTTTTTACACGATTTCAAATATTGTTTTTTTTTTCCTGCTATTAAGACATTCGCTTGGTTCGTCTTTGCGATCTTGCTTTCACCCGTTCAGCGGATACGGCGAAACTTTATCCGTGATCCAATCTAACGAGAGTTCAACAACAGGACGATTGAGTTTGCCTCATCGAAGCTTTATAAATTCTACGAAATTAGAAAGTGGCGCACGTTCGTTCTGTCTGAATTGCCAGTGCACTGCCACTGTGCAGTCTTCGCTGATGGTTGAATTCAATCGAAGGCGTTCAACTTATAGTCGAGATGCTACACGCTTGCGTTCCTCTCGCTTGAGAAGCCAAAGTATACAGCTTCTGAACTTCTTCGTTATTGCTAACTCCGGAGCGAAGCTCTTGTCGAGCGTGCTCAATATATCTGAGACTGCACGAACACTGGACCCAGCTTTGCCAGCTCCGAGAATTAATGTTAAAGTCTCGGGAGTTTTATTGCATTGGAACAATTGGGAGGACCGCTTCCCCCGTACGTCTACGGGTTTCTTTCGGGAATACGACGGTTCCCTGTTCCGCGGACTCCCGTCGCCGCGAGTTTAGTATGAATTTTTTTATGGCTCCCAATAAACCCTCCTCGGCGAGTACGAAAACGAGATTGGGTTCAACCAATTCCCCAAACGTATATTGTGACGAAAATAGGAAAATATTGTCGCGAGAATTCTCTTTTTGTTTTTTGCCATCTCAATTTGGTCGATTCGACGAACTTTGGGCAAAGTTAGGAAATTGGCAATAAACACCATAAGGGAGCTCGATTGAGAAACTCTGTATGGCTCTTCGACAAAGTCAAAGTCCCAAGACGAACTGTAAATTCATTATCTTTATTGTAAACTGCAAGGATAAAAAAAATCGTTTTTTAAAGTACTTGGCGTCGAGATGCTGCCACGTCTTTTGATTTGATCGCAGCCCACACGAAGTAGAATACCACGATCGGTAATGATAACCGAAATGCATTATATTCTAAGATTCCTGAACAAATTGTGGTAAAAGCAAATGATTAAGTTCGCACAGTAAAAAAACACTGTACTTTGCAACTTATTTTCCTCAAAAATCTACAATTTTTTATTTGTTCATTTTCCGATCGCACCATCCGGCTCTAGTTTTACGAACAAAAGTATAAACTAAAATTGTTAATGGTACGGGAAATAAGAGTACAGGTTTGTATATTAAAACCTGAACAAACGAGTTTGTCACTTATTTATCAAAATTATTATTTATGAACCTTCGATTTTACGAAATTATTTTTTACCGTTCTAGTTGGACGACAGTATGACGATAATTTTGTTTTTCCCGCAAAAGTTAATCGGCTTAGAAATCAAAATGAGAACGTTAATTGCAGTTTTTGTTACCGACATCGCTTCGTGAAGCGGTAGCAAGATTTCGCGTGCAATATTGCAGTCGCTGACTCACGAATAACCCCACCGCGATACACAATACTTTATGAAGGCGTATTAATACGTCTCCGAAAGTCCCCAAGAACGACTTTTTCACTGAGATACAAAAAATTAATAAAACATTATTTTTACGAAACTTCGTATTCCGATTTTACAAAATTATTTTTCACTCTGCAGTTCAGAGTATGGTGATAATTTTTATTTTCCCCGCAAAAGTTAATCGGCTTAGAAATAAAAATGCGAACGTTAATTGCAGTTTTCGTTACCGGCATCGTATCGTGAAGCGGTGGCAAGATTTCGCGTGCCACATTGCCGCCGCTGACTCACGAATAACCCCACCGTGATACAGAATACTTTATGAAGGAGTATTAATGCGTCTCGGAGAGTCTCCAAGAGCGACTCTTTCACTGAGATATGGATCTTCCAGCTCGTTGGGCGTCCACAACAGCGAGGCGGCATTGTTATCCGTTTTGCGTGTTCCTGACGTGGCGCGCGTCGTGAAAGGGGTTGAATCGCTCGAGCCTAACCGCAGCTCTCTGTTGCCAGCATCCCCTTTAGCCCGACCCTCAGAAGCCTCCCTTTGTTATCAATGATTTTGATATTTTGTTGGCCTTCTCGCGACCGTGACGTTTCGCCAAACGAACCGACGGTCCCGGAGCGGATAGTCGCGTGACACTGGTCCGATCAACGAGCGGAACGGTTCCCTTATGCTCGTTTGCCAAGGGGCTACATTGCCTTATTGTACTTCCCTTCAACGTCACGTGAACGAAATCCCGACCCATATGAGTCAAGTCATAACTACTATACGTTGTATGCACCGACTCCGTCGCTGTCGGTTTTTTAACGATCCAGTGCGCTCACCGCATTCGTGTCGTAATTCGTCGATTGCCCATCAGTCCCATCGGAGAACGTGAAAAACGACCTTAGCGAACGAGCTATCCAGCCAAATGGAACGCGTATCTCAAAGTACGGAAAGCCGGGGCTGCTCGACAAGCTCGACCCTTCGACGTTTCAGTCTTGTGGTGAGGTATCGAATTGACCGTAAGAGTCGGTATTTCTTTTATAGGCAGGTAAAGGCTGTCTGCAGGACGTGTGAAAGAACGAACATTGATTTGTTGGGCTATAAAAGTAACCCAAATTAGAAATTGGGAGGCCGGGACGACTCAAACTTCCAACGCTTCAGGCTACCGGCAAACGATGGAAGACGACCGGAAGTGTCGGGATTTTTTGGATCGGCACATCCAAATCGTCTCTCGATTCATGCCCAAGGGATAATCGGTTGGTCTTACGGTAAGGGAAATAAAAATTCGGATCTGATATCATAAAACCCGTCGATTCTTTCCAATCACCCTTGCAACCAATTTTCCATTTTTCCATCGGTCAATATAACTTCCGAATTTACGGTAAACGAAATTGTTGTCGCGTAGTCGCAACGCGATTCGCCCGACGTGGCCGCTCCGTATCGGTGATCGGCTCTTTGGCATCGCCAAAGAGCCGATAACAACGTTCGATCGGCATGAGCGATCGGTTGAGATCGCGGTTGGCTGGCTCGCGGAAACTGCGCGATCGTCGCTCCAGTGACGGCTTCGCCGAGTGCTGATGTACCGAGCTCTACCATATATCTATTATTCGAGCGAAACCGCGGTTCTATGATCAGAGCACCGTAACGGAAACGGAAGCGGGTACTCGTTGATGCATGAAACGTGAAACTCGAAACTTTGTCTCAATTATAAACCCATCACCCAAACCATCCTGTCGCCCGCCGAAGAAATTCATTTGCCGGAGCGGCGTTCACGGGCTACGGTTTGCTGATTGCGTCGTCGATAATAGATGCGTGAGATTGGCATTTACTTGAGTAATCAAACGTCGCTTTCGTAAACACTATTACACAATATCGTATATTATTTCACTGTCGTTCCGATTTTCTCGATCGGTACAACGAAAATGTGTACCGAACATTCGGTACACAGTCGACTCGTTAATTACCATCGTTAATCAACGACGTTAATTAACATCGTTGTTCGAGCGAAGCTCGCCCGTCTTAAAAGTCGCCGGGCCCGGACGGAGATTCTCGTTCCATCTCCAATTTCGTCAGCCGTTGGGTCGCTCCCCCGAAGCCAGAGTCTTATTTCCTCCCCGACGAACTCCTCGATTACTCGATTACCATTTTCCACCGGCTTCAACAAGCTTTTCGCAATATCGCGCAATCTCTCATTTATCGCGGGACAAATGACGAATCAGAGCTTTGCCCGGTGATTCGGACTCTGCTGATCGGTCTCATGAATACTGTACGATTCACTCGAACATACAATGATCGTTTCCATTGTGTCTCGGAAAAAATCTCGCCAGACACCGAATCTAATGATTACCGCGCATGTAACGAGGTCATCCCGCCCAACCGCGTTACATCTGCGACGCTGATTGCCTCGTATACATTATTCGCTTCCCATCGATCTCGAGGCAAAAACTCTCATACATATATATATATATATATATTAGGGTGTTTCAAAAAAAGGCATTGTTTTTTAAATTTTTCTCCCACCTGTTTAAAGTACAGATTTCGATCTCAAATTGAACCTCACAAAAGGCGGTACCAAGCAAAAAATCCTAAGAGGTGCCGCATTCGACGGTTAACCCAAAAAATGCGGCACCTCTCAAACTTAATTGTCAGCGACCGTCTTTCGCTGGATTTTTTTATCAATTAATATATATAGTTCTATAGGGTGGGAGCTTAACGTTTTGCCATTTTTTGTATTAAACACAAAAGACTACAAATAAAAAAATTATTAAAAATATGTATTTTGGGTTCACTACAAAAAATTACAAAAAGTTAATCTCCCACCCCGTAGAATTATATATTTCGATCTAAAAAAACATTTCGCGAAAGGCGGTCGTTGACAATTAAGTTTAAAAGGTGCCGCATTTTTGGGTACAAACGTCGAATGCGGCACCTCTTAGAATTTTTTGCTAGAGACCACCTTTCGCGAGGTTCAATTTGAGATCGAAATCTAGACTTTAAAAAAGTGGGAGCAAAATAATTAAAAAAATGTCCTTTTTGTGAAACACCCTAATATATATATATATATATACATATATATATATATATTAGGGTGTTTCACAAAAAGGACATTTTTTTAATTATTTTGCTCCCACTTTTTTAAAGTCTAGATTTCGATCTCAAATTGAACCTCGCGAAAGGTGGTCTCTAGCAAAAAATTCTAAGAGGTGCCGCATTCGACGTTTGTACCCAAAAATGCGGCACCTTTTAAACTTAATTGTCAACGACCGCCTTTCGCGAAATGTTTTTTTAGATCGAAATATATAATTCTACGGGGTGGGAGATTAACTTTTTGTAATTTTTTGTAGTGAACCCAAAATACATATTTTTAATAATTTTTTTATTTGTAGTCTTTTGTGTTTAATACAAAAAATGGCAAAACGTTAAGCTCCCACCCTATAGAACTATATATATTAATTGATAAAAAAATCCAGCGAAAGACGGTCGCTGACAATTAAGTTTGAGAGGTGCCGCATTTTTTGGGTTAACCGTCGAATGCGGCACCTCTTAGGATTTTTTGCTTGGTACCGCCTTTTGTGAGGTTCAATTTGAGATCGAAATCTGTACTTTGAACAGGTGGGAGAAAAATTTAAAAAACAATGCCTTTTTTTGAAACACCCTAATATATATATATATAATAAAATAAAAATAATACCTTTCCACGAAATATGCTCGATTATTTTTCTCCGCGAGTTTATACGCTCGGTCCGCGATTCCGCCGCAATCTTTTTATCGTTACCGGCGCGAGGCGAGAGTACACGCGTACGTACGAGCCGCAGCTGCGACTACACTCGAACACTTGCACAGGATATCTTCGAAATCGTACGGCGAGGTGGCCCCGTTGCCGGTGCGGCGAAACACACGGGTGTCCACCGATCCGAGTTCCCGGTCTTCCCGATCGAGCGACCGATCGGGTGGAATCGAGATCGGTAGAAGCCGCTCAGAGAAGGAAGAAGATACACGAATGAAATATCGCAAGGGCGATAGGAAGTTTCGACGCGTTCTGCAGCCGATGAAGGCAGCGGGGTGGGGGGCGGGGGGGGGGGGGGGGGGGGACCGAGCAAAAAAGTTAATTACGAAATCATCCCGAGAAAAGAAAACCACATCGGGCGGTATCGGATCGGTGGGATACACACCACGGTTATGTGAACAGGGCTAACAGCACGGCGGCGCTTCCCGTTCCTTCCCCCCTGTCCCGATTCCATGCCAATCCCGCTCCGCTGCACGGATAATAATGTGGGTTCTTGTCCCGACGAGCGAGAATGCAAATTATTGCACACGAATAAAATTTCAGCTGCTGCCGCCGTTGCTGCCGTTGAATCGCCTCTGCAGCGATGCCCGCCCGTTGTCTTCGCGATCGACGCCGGAGACGTGCGGCCCGGCCGACTGTGGTCACCCTGCCGACTTATTTTAATCCAGAAAATAAGACGGATTTTTTTTTTTTTTACCTTTCGTCGCTTGCCTTTACTGCGTGCCTTCGGGGGAAAATAAAAAGAGGAATAGAAAAAAAAGGAGATATACCGAACGAACCGATCTATCCGCTATTGAGATATATGTGAGCACTGATTGCGCGCCGGTGGACGATGCAGGCGGAGGATGCACGTTTTACGTGCAGCCGCTGCGTCGCTCATTTGCAGGCTCGCCACGGAAACACACCGATTTTTCTGCTCGTACCGAGGGTAGCAAATGAAATCGCGGCAGGTGCTGTGTTTTATCCGAGATTCGAGGTCGCACGTATTTGCCATGTAGCTACCCTGGCGCTCGAACGGATGTGGCACAGTTGAGCAGCGCTCTTCGGTGCGCCGCGTACGACACTCCAATATATGCAAATTATAATGGCCTCATAAATAGCTTTACACGCCGCGGAGACGATAGAAAATTATTGGATTAGAAATTATTTTCAATTGGAGCATGAACAGAATCATTATATCATGGATACTTCGTGCGCTCCACATACGCCGGATTCGAAACTGGTATGCGTCAAAGAAAATGAAATCGATATTTGTGCATCCGCATCGATGAAAGAAATATTTATATTTTTACGCGTGGATAAAAAAAATTGAGATTGATGACTTGTAGGATACTCGAATGTTGTTACTAAAAGAGGAATTGTCCTCACTTAAGGTAGTTGCGAATAGTGTTCACTTCGCATAAGTTTCAGATAAATGAGAAGGAATTGCGAACATTGGTCGATGGCATAAAAATCTGAAAAAAATCAAGCATATTATAGGTGCCGAAAAGAACAATTTTGCACAATAATAATAAAATGTTATTAACAAATTGTTGAAAAATAAAATTGTTCAACAAATTTGCCGGAAACGTAACGTTTTTTTTATAAAAATATTTCATTGATTTTTCTGAATACGTATGCATTTTTTCAGGTTTTCAAATTCAAGTATTGGTAAAGTTTTTCATTATCTTTTAATATAAAAATGCTGAATCATGATTCATGAAATATAAAAACGCTTTTCTTCATCTCTCCTATCTGTAGGAAATCGAACCGTCCGTTTATTAGTTTTGGGGGTGAATGAACTGTTTCAGCGAATCAAAAACAGAAAAACAAAAAGAACAAAATACCAATGTACACTTTTCACGGCTCTATTATCTTTGGACAGTTAAGAGGACTTTTTCTCCTACAGCGGAATAAATCTGCTCTCTATCCTGTCTCTCTTTTTGTGTGCATTTTAACGTGAAACTCGATAATCCACGGAGTGCGATCGATATCTCGGTTGCAGCGCCGGGAAAACAAGCGAGCGGAGAGAGGTTCTACGAAAAAAAAAGAAGTAAAAGAAAAAAAAAATGAAAAAGAAAAATCACATCAACTGTACTATTCCGTGAACTGCTTTCAGCCTGCCAGAGAAACGAGAGGTTGACGAGCGTATAGAAGGTGGGAGGCGGAGATAGAGAAGAAGCGCGCTCGGCTGCCCGTAATGGCCAATTTTGCCGATTAAACTTTTCATCGCTCGTCGTCCAACATTCGAGTCACAAAGAACTTTTAGCGCGCCCATACTCTCTTCTCACCATGGCCGACATTGCCGGCAACGACATCGGAGCCATCATGCACTGGACTCGTTCATGAAAATTTGATGAAACGTTCGATCGCGCGAAGTGGCCATTAGTCCAATGATTACTTTTTTTTTTGCTATCTATAGTCGAACACTCGTTCTCGTTTCACGACAATAACGTAGAGCATTTATGAATTAGAATTTCTTCATATATACTTAGTAGTAGTAGTTGTATATATATAATATTCAACTACTATTAAGGTCACTTTGTCTTCCTTTGATGTTCATTATGTTTATCTTCTTATTATCTTCTTAAATGCATTAAACTGCAATTGTAAACTGCGCACTATTCTGTACTCAAGCTTTTAACTATAGTGGTGTGTCTGAATTAGTCCTTCGACCTTAGGGAATTTATTCCAGGACGCAATGAATGATCTATCTATTTATCTGCAAATCTATCTATCTATATATATTGTGATGGAACGGCCTTACCCCCTGCAATAATTCGAGCAAAAGCCGTGAACCACGCCGTTAATCGCGAGAAACTCAAAATTTACTTGTTCGGTTAACTTCACGAGTGATTTGTCCCTCAATTCGATTTAATTCACGAGGAAATTTTCTTTTGTGGCATTAAATTCGTGGGAAAAACAGAATCTTTTCCACGTCGAATTCAAGCCCGCAAATCAATCTAAGGAGCTACTCAAGGAGAGTGTATTTCAGCCTGGGAGTCAACGTCACCAAATGGGGTGGGCCTCGGTGTGTCATGAAGCTGACCTTTTTCCCTTACGATAAGTGAGAAAAGGTTCACTTTCATAAAAAGGAATCTCTCTCTCTCAGTATGGTGAAGTTGACCCCCTCCCCCTCCCGGTTCTTGACACGGCGACGACAGCGATACCGGCGAGACTCAGAATATTTAAGACCCCCCCCCCCCTTCCGCGGACTTTGAATATTTGTGGCTAAAGGGCTACCCAAGGGAGACAGAATCCCCCCCCCCCCCTCCTCATACGGGGACTTAGAATATTTCAGGCTAGGGGCTATTATTAACTTCATGTCCTTATTATTAGTTAACTTAACGTTCCTACTATTGGTCAAATTTACGTCGGTATTATTAGCCAACTTCACGTCCCTATCGTTAGCCAACATTATGGCCCTTCGATTCTTCACACGGCGGTGGCGGCAACACTTTTATATATTATAGAGAGAGATATGTCTATCAAAGAATAATTGTAATATGTGAGGAAGAAGACTGACATATGTTTACGTTTTTATATTTTTCGTTCGCAGCAGCAAAGTCGTCTATTAAAGTTTGATCGGACTTGGACTATTTTTTTTTCTCTCGGTTCTTCCAAATTTTATACATAACTTGTCTACAATCTGAACGCAGAATCTGTAATTCTTGATCTCTGTTGGTAAATTGATATTTTCGTCAAAATCGAAATACCTGCGCGAACGTCCGAGTACCACGAGAAAATACTAAAAGAATGACGAAACGAGGATCGAGTGATTGATACAAGTTGCGTCCGTCCGGTTACGAATTGTGAATTCATCCGTTTCCACAGGCTCCGTTGACCGGAGACAAATGACGGAGCGTGTCATTCATTGGAGTGACCGAACCACCCGTGGTTGCACAGCTGGCTACAGCCCTTCCATCGCCGCCGGTATTAATACCGGAGCATACGTCATTTCGCGACGGAGACACGATATCTCCGTCGGGCTCCGAGCACCGACAATGTTTACCGTTGCCCGCGGATCAATCACGCCTTACGGTTAAGCCTACCTGCTCGATCGGAGGGAATCGAGGTCACGCGCCGTTTCGATCTTCGCATCAAACGAAAAAAGGCAATAGAGTTAGAGCCATACGTAGACATTAGGATATTACGATACGAAGACGAAGGAAGGCAGTAAACCAAACAAAAAAATCAACATCCACGATCTGCATCCGATTTTTCGAATCTCGAGATAATCACTTATCTTGCGTATTAGCATAATAAAGATACGAAGACGAAAGAAGGCAGTAAAAAAATATCAACATCCACGATCTGCATCCGATTTTTTGAATCTCGAGATAATCACTCATCTCGCGTATTAGGATATTTAGATACGAAGACGAAAGCAGGCAGCAAAAAAAAATCAACACTGCTCATCTTGCGTATTAAGATATTAAGATATGAGTACGAAAGAAGGGAGTAAAAAAAAATCAACATCCGCGATCTGCATCCGATTTTTTGAATCGCGAGACAATCACTCATATTGCGTACGACCTATCTCAGTGAGACATCCGAGGCGAGAGACAACAATAAAGTTCTCGATCCCGCTCAAAGCCACGCCAGGATTTTTTTCCCCCTTTTACTCGCTTATCGACTCGACTGAGCTTTTGAGATATGGAAAAATATATTTATATATATATATATGTACATGTATATATTGCCGATGTGTTTTCTACCTGTACCGTTGGAGATATAATTCTTTATTCGTAGCTGTTCGACTGAGAGTAAAAAAGATTCGACGCCCGACCGTGCTCGAATAAGATAAGCGTGTGTATAAGACACGGGTGGTACGCGTTGCACATTGGGCGTCCACCTTGGCCGCGTCTTGTACGACGTCTCGGGATCATAACTCGGGCGAGCGGGGAAGACTCTCGCGATCCAGCTGCGATCCGCCTCGGGACGGCTCATCAATCATTTAAATGTAACGCAAGCGGGAGACCGTGGAACATTTATTTTTTCCTTCCCTCTCCGGCCCTCTTATATCGTTAAGAGCGCGCGGTACGACCGTTGCGGCCTCGACACATAGTCGTCGCGGTTCGCTTTGTCTTGACATCTGTCAGAATACGGGGTTGCACGCACTGGCCGCAGTATCATTGTTCATTTTTACCCTCCACCCTATCGGGCTGCCAGTCGAGAATCGTCTGTGGCACACGCTCCGATGCAATCTTTCGCGTAAGGCAAGTTGACCCTTTGAGCCATGGTTGGACGCTGCGCCATTTTGTTTGTGCATTGCTTTGTATTTTTAATTACTTTATCGAAGCTGGCGGCGATTTCTTTAGAAATAAAGAAAAGACTTTATGACAAATGGTTAAAGGTCAAAAGTTACCCTTTGGTGAAAAACGTTTGCGCACTAATAGAAATAAACACCTACGGCTAAAGTACGAAGGAAAAGCTAGGGCAGGCCGGATAGTTAAATTTGCACTTCAATACACACTTCGGTAGATCATACCAGAATTATCGTCGTGCCTTTTTATTTATTTTTATTTTCATTTATTTTTGTTGATTGTCTACGGACTTATCAGTTTGTTTGGAGTAAAATGAATTTATCACGAATTGAGATCTTCACCTTATACCCTCTGGCTAAGCGAAAACAAATGAGTTGAATACATTTCAATGTTTATCGAAGGGCGCAGCTTTCGTGCCACAATAGCTTTCTCCTCGATACTCGTTACCTTCTTTTTTTACATCCTATTTTTTCTCCCCCGCCTAGTCTCGCCCTTCCCGTTGCAACGCAAACTGGCGCGGAGTTTGCAGCTCGGTCACGTAACGCGATTGCGTAAGGATCGAAGAAAAGCACTACGTCGAGGCGCGATGCCACTCTCCCGCCATAGCCAGCCATGAAGCACCCTCCCTCTACCTCCATTTGCTCGGTAACTGTAATGCGAATTTTACGATGAAAACTCGTGATTGTGGTTTTTTTTTCTTCCTTTTTTTCTACTTGCTGCGTGAGAAAGGGTTGAAACTCTTTCGCCGTTTGAATTTATCACGAGTCACTGTTAACTCTTCGGCACAAACTGGCAGATTCCAGTTGCCGAATCAATATCTCGAGTACGTCGGCGACCGCACGCTCCGGCACGGAGAATATTATTACCATTTTATAATATGCTATCGTTATTATAAAAGCGGCAGGATGGGACGTCGCTCATCCAGCGAGAACTGGCGCTCGGCTTCATAAATAATTACGGCGCTTTAAATATAATCTCGGCTCGCGAGAGCGGCACGAGCAGCAGCATCAGCGTCAGCATCAGCAGTGAAGGCTGTGTGCCAATTCGGTCCGTGTCTTATCTCGAAAAAGAGGTCGGAAACTCGAGCGAGTGGCTGTCGTTTGACGTCTTCATCGGCGTCTACAGGCACCAACCATCGAGGGTTCACAGACCGGAAGCCTCGGATCGTAACTGCTCCGCGATGAACAAAAAAATCTTTTTCGCCAACAGTCTCACGACAATCAACCCTGAAGCTCATAGTCTCTCGTTCCAAAAAGGTCTCTCGACCGCTACTGTTTCCAACAGCAAGTCTATTTTCTCTTTCATCTGCACTGAGGTATAGAATCGACTCACTGTAGTAAAAGAATATCGAGAACTCGAATCTACTGCGAAGCGAAATATCGGCAGGTTTCACGCTAATTTAAGAATTTAGCTGCGGTGAAATTGATAATTAATAAAACGAAAATCCAATTTACTAGTTTATAAGGGTGTCGAACGATAGCTATTGTGAAATGCATCTCCCGAAATATCTCTTGTAAGGTAAGCGGCCCAGTTTCCGGCAAATTTAGTATCTGTGCGAAAGTACTATCGAGAACTCAAATCAACTGCGAAGCGAAATATCGACAGGTTTCACTCTAATCTCAGGTTTTAGCTGCGTTGAAATTCAAAAATTAGTTTTAAAAAATGCACTACTTTGTAAGAGTGTACCAAGATAGGCATTGCAATTCAACTCCCAAAATGATCCGTTGCAAGGAAAGTGGCCCAGTTTCTGTCATCATCACGGCTGTGAACGCGGTTTTCCATTATTTATTCTCGGGTTGTTTTTTCGATTTGAAAAAACTGTTTTTAATGAACTCTTCGAAACCTTCTGACTACGATTCAGCCATTATTGAAGTGAATTCCGTAGTATCGAATTATTAAGTTATCGCTTTAATAATGTCTCCCTACTGCCAGGGTTTCCGTGAAATGTTAGACCACATGCTGCAGTTTCGGTCACCTTGCGTACCCAGTTTCCATCAGTCGTGAGGCAGTATGTCGGTTTACCGAGTACCAAGTTTCTATCTTTATGTCCGTTTTTATGGCATCATGACACATATATTATCATTTTTCAATAATTTTACTGGTCAAAATGACATCAAAACATTAACTTCAATTACCATATCCGCGATGCGACAAGGAACGGAAAGTTCAGCAAACCTAATTTGGCCGACCCACTTTCTGTCATGGTAAATTTAGTAAAGTACGTAATAAAAAAAAGAATATTATTATCAATCTAATCGATAATATTGCTTCTCCTGACACCGTTGGTATAATTTTAATGTTTTTTAATAATTGCAAACGAATGCATTCGTAGAAGTCGCGATGTGTTCCGGCTACGACGCCCTGATAGCAACTGCGGCTCGGAAGTAGGGGAGACCGGGGACAAAAGTAACAAAAATCCTTTTTTATTTTTTTTACCAACAAACCCGAGAGTCTAACACTTCGGCGTCCAATGGTGTACCATTAACCTAGTCTTAGGTATTTAGTTTAAAAAATTCAAGCAGAAAGTAGCACGGAATTGCGAACACCGCCCCTTTAAACACAAACAAAATTCGGTAAGAATTTGAGCCGCGGTGGGGTCAATTGTAACGGGTAGTGGGGTCATTTGTAACATCCTCCTATACCAATGAAATGCTTCGCCGACCGCTATTAAGAAATAGAACCGGGGTGCATTATCACAGAAAAATTTAATTTTTTACCCGGCTAAGACATTTTAGTCGGCCTAACTATATAGCCCTACTATAAATGTTATAGTCTGCAATTGGTTGGTTATAAATTATAAGTGTATAAATGATCGCTGATTGCTTAGAATGTAAGAATAAAATAAATAAAATATATTGGTAGTGGTATTGGCATTGGTAAAAATTAATTATTGCTGGTCCAATTGACCCGGATCGACTGTTAGAATCGACCCCACACATGATTATTAGCAAAGTTATTGTGGCATCGGTTAATAACAATCTGAAACGGATCGTCTCAACGATCAAAATGTTCTGCAAAAAATGTACCTTTCAATTCCTTGTGCTTGTTTGCACTAATATTTAGTATTGTGTTGCCTAGCTGACGCGATCCGAACAGCCGAAAAATCACTTCTGCACTCGCGAAACACATTTGGTTTCGGCGAATTGGTATTTTTGAAAACTCAGCTATGAGGTGATTGCATGGCTATAAGGTGATGTCTATAATGTTGCTCACTTCATATCCGATGCGTCCGATCATGCGCAGCGTTGCGCAGCCGCTTGTTACAATTGACCCGTGTTACTTTTGTCCCCGGTCTCCCCTACCGAAACGCGAATTGCGCCACACACTATTAAACCTTTAAATGAAAGTTTGTATATAAATCAAGTAAAATAATCCAGAGTAAAATCCACTCTTCAACACGCCATTAATTCCTTTCGCTATTAAACGCAAACTAATTATTAGTATAAATTACATTCGACGACGGTAACTGGGACAGCGATGGAAACCGGGCCGTTTACCTCATTCGAACTTTTCGCCATCCAGACCAAAAGAAAGATGAATTTGGCGACCGAAAGTTTAATTCCTCGATGTTATTTTTAATCCAATTGTCAATGTACCCAGAATGTCCACGTCTCGGGATCATAGCTCTTTTCGTCCATCCGACCCTCTTCCCCGGTCCATCTATGTCCGTGTTCGCGCACTCGAGGATCCTCTTCATCCTAGCCGAAGCTCGGCCGAGTGGTCCCTCCACTTTCGGTGATTGCCGCCGAGATTTACAGCCGAGCGATGTCGGGACCGGGTAACGCAGTCGTTCCTGTCGTTCGACATCTACGTCCCGCAGATGCAATCCCGCAGGTTGACTGGGATGCCCGGGCCCAGTTCCGTTCGAGCAAATGCCAGGGGGACAGGGAAGCCGATACGGCGAAAGCGCGGCGTTGGTGCAGGAGTGATGGGAAAGAGGAATCGTGTTCGGTGTTGGGTTCCGGCGGACACGCGCCGAGCACGGGAATAATTGCAGGCGTATACTGCAGAGAGACAGACCGGTGGGGAACCGGAGATAGAGAGACTCGTCGTCGGGACTGCGAGGAGAAACGACACACACAGGGTCAGCCGGGTGGCTTTATCTATCAGACGACCGCTGCGCAGAGAGATATTTATGTACCACCGTTTCGGTGTCGACCCCGTCGCGATTTCGAGAAGTTCCTCGTGAGAGTCCTACCAAACGCGAGCAGGCGCAAGAGCAATCCATTCCCGAGATAGAAGACGGATCGCTATAATTAGCAGCGTACTAATTGATCAATTTCACAGCTTCGATCGCGCTCGCACGCCCCGATAGCTGTCAAGCTGAGCGATTATAAATGTTCTCCGTTATTTTGTTTTTTTTTTGCACATACATGTTTCGAGTGCCTTATTTCCAGAGACTCTTTTCTTTCTACGATAAATACATAAACGATAAGGGTAGAAAGTTTCGTAGTTTGGTGAGCTTGCGAAAGAAGAATCTGACTGGTTTTCCGAGAAGCCTGCCGGATCGCTGGGGCGGTGTTGCTGATGGTTGTGCAGAGCCGGCCGGTGATATTTACGACTCTTTGTGGCGTCAACCCCTCGCCCGCAATTCCGGGGTTCCGTTTCCTCCGGGTCTTTCGCCCTCGTTCCTCAGCGCCATTCCTCTTCGGTTTCTCTCGCTCGCTGTGTGTCTCGAGTCTTTCGACCCTCCCCCGATAAAGGCCGCGACGCGGTGCGCAACGCCCGGTGCAATCCGCGTAAAATACCCCAACGACGGATTGCTCCTTCATGATAGGGGAGCGTTTGGCACATACCGACCGCCTAAGGGAAAAACCCCAATGTCTTATGTTAAAGCGAAGTCTCGATGAGTAAAATCTTGAATGGGTACTTGGGATATCGACAGGCCAACACCAGCGTCTTGCGGTATAAAATAGTAATGGCAATGGCACGCGGCTGATACATCGCTGATTAGTTCTGCCAAAATTAGTCCGACCGGTATTGGTCCCATACCAGAAGGGCGCAAAGATTACTCCTCGACCTTTGCAACCAGCTTTGGCCTTTTCGCGCCTGCCCGCAATCGCATTTCTTTGTTGTGCAAAAAATATCTTGCGCTATAAAACGGTAATCGTAACGGCCGTCCGTTGATAGGTCGCTGATGAGTTCCGCCAAAATTGGTCCGACCAGTATTGGTCCCTCACAAGAAGGGCGCACAAATTACTCCCCGACCTTTGCAACTAGCCTCGGCCTGAAAAGGCCGCCTAGCAACTCCATCGCCCGCGGTCGCATTTCGTTGGAGTGCAAGAAAATATCAAATTCGCCGTTCGACATCGACGTCAACCTGGCGAACGAGCCGCTCGAGTGGAAAAATGTGTGGCGGAGAAAAATGAAAAAATCGTTCGAGGGAGAGACAACCGCCGTTGGGAAATTACCGCTAAAACGAAATCTTTAATGGTTGACGTTTAATAAATTCCGTTGGATTGTCAGTATGGCGAGTTTCGAACTCCCTCGTAAAATCTCCAGAGAGTTAGCAATCACTCTCTCTCCATCCGTCTTTCGCTTCGATGCTTCTGCCTCTCGATATTCCTCTAACCTCCCCGCAGCTTTCTTCCGCCCCTTCATAATCTTTCCCGTACCGCGGTCTCTTCCGTCCTCGTCCCGCTCACTGTCTCTCGCTCGCTTCAATCTTCCCCTCCACTCATCCCTTCCGATCGGTCGCGAATCGACCGCCAGCCACCGGATTATAATTGAAAGAGCTATAACTCTCCGCTACCGATAGCAAGGCCGAAGAGACTTACTTGCGCCAATATTAGGTAAGAAGATTTCCAAAGGGTTTACGTTATGAAAAGAGCGTACGTATCATGCGAACAGTCTAGTAATATAACTCCACTCGAACGAGATGAATTCAATGTTGAAATATGATTTACCTCTATATAAGTTCGTACGATTGAATCTTTTCACGAAATATCATTCAATTACATACAGTCGTGTGATAGATCTTTTGCCCAACCGAGACATATTATCCACGTGATCTCGTTAAGATACCTTAATACAGTCACTAAAGAAAAGACCTAGAGGTGCACCTTTTATATGGTGGGTTTTATGATTTTCATTTTGGCGGACAACTTTTTGCCCGGCAACTTTGAAGAGCCTCAGTCGCTCATGACTATGACAATGGTCTTTCGCTACGCCTGGCAGTCAGTTCAATCGACCTGGATCCATTCATCCCACGTCCCGCGGCGCCGACGATTACACGTCTTATTGCTGACTCTACCGCTTGGCTCTTTGAAACTGCACATTTTCCTTCGTCATTAGCATAGGGCCCGAGAGGCACGCCGCGGAACATGAGTCAGGCCACGAGAGTCACAGTGACTGAGGGATTCGCCTGTGCTGGATGATTCTCACGTTCGCGCCGAAGTATAGAGAGCTCGCGGTGTTCGCTGTATGGATTTAATTATTAGGATCGATCGGGGGTACGCCTTTAATCGGCTGGGCGTGAGCACACGTCGATCCTCGACGACGAACAAAAGGGGGAAGCCAAGGTGCGTCGCTCAACCCCGCGGCCCGGCCTCCGCTCAATTACCATTTCGTGATGCAGGGGTGACACGCTTTGATCGCTTCACTCGCGTGATCGCAGGATTCCAGCTCCGATGCAGATCGAATACTTCGCGAGCGTTTGGGAGCTTTGGCGCAAGAATATCAACGTACCTACTGATATCGCACTGTTCGGTTAAAGGGTCGGTTCGACGAATTTCGAAGAACTACCGGTAACGGGGTTGAATCAACCGGGCTTAGGGAACCCTCCATCCACGAGAGTGCGTCTCATCTGCTACGCAGCCTAACAAGATTCTGCCTCTCTATTCGCTCACGGTACATTTACCGTAACTGGCTAAGATTCGCGTAATATATCTCCATGATCCTCTTCTCGGTAGATTCTTACTTTCTCATGGCGTAGGAAAGATAAATGTTTAAAACGAAGTAGGAAGTAGAAAAAAAGTTTAATCGTGAAATGAATGAACTCATTATATATAAGGAGAGTTTTCCCGTCTGCTTTACCCAAAATCGTTGCGCTGGATAATTCAGTGGTAGTAAGTGCGTTCATTGATCCAAAGTTACAAAGAGTAGGAATAGAACATTTGTATACAGAGCGAATGATTTAGTCCTTAGGAATGGTGTTCACTTCGCATAAGTTTCAGAGAAATGAGAGAGAATTGCAAAAACTTCTGGAACGTATAAAAATCTAGAAAAACATCAAGCATATTAAAGGTGCTGAAAAGATTAAGTTTTATTTCAATTCGGGGAGAGTTTTATTGCAATTTCGGGACAATTTTTTTCTTCAGTTTTAGAGATTTTGGTAGAGTTCTAATACGGTAGAGTTGTAATGTGTTAGAAATGTTTTCTGGTAGAGTTGTTAGGTGGTAGAGTTGTTAGAGCGATCTTTTTTAGTAGAGTTATCCTGTAGACTTGTTTTCTGGTTGAGATGTTTGGGGAGCGATGTTTTCTGGTAGAGTTGTTATCTGGTAGCGTTGCGAGTGGTAGAGAAATGTGCCATCGACCGAGGTCCTTCAGCTCAATGGATATTTCATATTTCGCGATTACCGGAAATAACTTTGTCATAATCGTAGGGTCGCGTTTGACAAAGAAGTAAGCTCAATTACACCTGTCCGATATGGGTTGTAATTACTTTGTATGTTCCAGGTCAGCCGAACGAAAATTAAATCGGGCATATGCATATCGCGTGTCTGGCATCAAATCGGCGAACACCTCATGCTCATACACGGTGTACAGACCCTTTTGGCTTTCCACACGCGATTTATAAACGGCCATTCGTTAATGCCTCAACGAGCTGAATGGGCATTAAGAAAGCAGGTCAGATATTAATGAATGGCACGGGACTTTTCATAAAATTATTCTCAGTTACGAAATTTATAACGTTATTTATTTAATAACCGTCCGTACCCCTTTCGTACGTTCTACCCAATCAACTCGTTTTAATTCATCCACTTAAATAATATCGATTCAGTCGAAAATGACATAAAATAATTTCGATCAACGTGTTTACGATAAACAAAAGTATTTTATGTTTCTTTTTTTTTACTCACCAGATTTAGCGAGTCCGCGCTTTTTTGTGCCACCAGATTCGCTTCCAATGTAACGCAAACGAGGGGCAAAGTTTACTCCCGTCTCACTACACATATTCTGTGACAGAGTGCGAAATGCCGAGTCGACCGCGAACGCAAGAGGTAAACGTCGGGGGGGCTTTGCGAATGTGCGATTAATCCTAGTCGTCGAAATTCTCACTTGGCGTCGGAGGTGGGTCGGCGAGGGTGGATTGGGGGGGGGGGGGGGGGGTTGGCGCAGTTGGTATCGAGATAAAATAAGAGGGTTGAGGAAGAAAGAAGGGGGGAAGAGACTCGACGGTAGCGGGAGAAACGCTAGGCAGGAAGAGTGATTAACCCGAAAATCGGAAGGGCTTACCCGGGCCGGGGCGCGAGAGATTTCGACAGGGCTCGAGGTCTGATCTCCACTATCGAAAGCGTCTCCACTCGTGCGCGCTCCATTGGCTGACTGACGAGGGTGCAGTACACCCTTTCCCGGCCAAACTACCGGCCTACCGCGTTTTGCCCCCCTTTTTCCAGTGATTAAAAGGCACCCCCGGGGTGGAAACCTTTCCACCCTCATTCCCTCTCTGGTGCACTACCCCTTCTCTCTTTTACCTCTCGATCACCGAAATTCAACCCAAATCCCCCCCCGTCTCCCTCTCCGCCATCCTTTCGCATTCCGTTGATAGATATATGTATGCAGAGAGAATATTCAGAGTACTCGACAGAGACCGCAGGGTGCAGTGTGTGCGTTTCGAATTCCAACAATCCGCTGATGCGCGGTTTGTTCAACTATAATGTGCTTTCCACGTGAACGAACCGCAGCCGATAATTGTTATTCAATTTTTCAATGTCCAAATGATTTTACGTTTTGCGGCTGGCGGATACTGTACAAACGATTAAACTCTATATACGCTAGCACGCCGGGGTGGAAGGGGAGGGCATGTCGGGATGCTGGAGGACACTCGCCCGATAGCGCTGTACGTCGGTACCGATGCTCGACCGCGCGCGCCATTAGCCCGATAGCTCGGGCATACCGACATTTATTCGCTCGAATCGCCAGCAATTATTTGGTCATCAGCGCGAGGGGCCCCGAGGATTGATGCAGCTGATCCGCGAATAGAAGCGTTCAGCGTTTGGCTTTTCTTCGCCAACGCGAGATCTCTCTTTCTCGCAAAAAAGCGCTACGTCACTCGACCTGAATAAGAGGCACGAGAGTTATTAATGAAAATATACGCTCTCCGACGATTGCACTCCGAACGGCGAGGAATCGTACTGACGCGAAGTACGCGATATATCGTTTCGTGTGCCGAATGAAATAAATCATTGATCTTACAATAATGGAAATACAGAAATTATAATGCAAATTTCGAAAACCGGGTGACCCATTGCTGGGTACATTATTCACGATGGAGATCCTGATATTGGCGAATTCCGATTGGACCTCCGATTGAAACCGTCAAAGGCACGTCGTTCAGGATCCTCGAGAGTCGAGTTTATATGCTCGTCGACGGAAGTTTGAGCTCTTCGAGCGAGCGTTAAACTCTCCGAGCATTTGAATATTCATTAGCGCCGGTGTCGCAGGTCAAGCTTCGATTGAAAAGGCTGCGTCGGACAAATATACTTCGGTCAAGCTATATCGAAAGTGTACCCGGGTTTATATACTTCGGAGAGTTTAACAAATATGCGATAACGAGGGGAGAGAGAGAGAGGGAGAGGGTCGAGAGATATGGAGAGAGAGCGCAACTTATAAAGTGAAAAACTTTTTCGATATTAAAGTGTCAATAAATTTCTTGATAAATCGAAAATCGCGTCACAGTTTCATCCACTCTCGCGTATCTCCTATGATTGTACGCTGCACAGGCGCGAGAAATCCATCAAAGATGTTTCCCCGTTGGATAAATGTGTATCCCTCGTAGGGATGGCGCTGTCGTGTGCGCACTCGGCTCTCGCGGATAGATCTCTGGATCCTGCGAGATTCCGGAGAACGTCTCGTTGATTATGACGGTAAGCCCCAAGAGGGAGTTCCCGAAGCGTGAAGGATGGATCGCGCTGGATGATGGCCCGAGGGGCGAAGTTTGCGAGAGCGTATAACGCCGGTGAGAGCCCGAGTGAGCAAAGGCGTCTGAGGTATCCAATAATTATCGGGGAAGTTCCGATGCCCGGACCGAAGAAAGCTGCTCTGTGCGCCGTCGAGCTCCTAATCGTGCGGAAATTTGTCGGGGTAGGCCCGGATCGAGTCTGGCTTGTGGCTAGTGTGGCCTACATAGGAAAACTTGACGGGCACTAGACAGTGCCCGGTTAGAAAAACTCATTTGTCTCGAGCGACGCCGGCTTTGCATGCAAAGTAAGGGCTGAGCGTGCCCTGGCGAGTCACTGGCCAGGAAACCCAGATAGAGATCGTTTTGCCTCATCCCGGCTCCCGGCTGTGCCGAGAGGCTGCCGTTGATGCTGTGCTCTTACGTCTCGGTTCTACCTCGTAGCTGGTTATGCTCATGGGCGAGAGCTTCCCCTCTTGGCTGTACTCCTTGCTCCTCGGGTGTTCGAGCCAAACACAATGTCCTTTCCCGCATGATTGGATGACTTCGGATGGATGGATAGCGGTGCTTCGTAATCGCGTAATCTGTTCTTTCGACGCCCGTCGTACCTCTTCGTCGCCACAGTGTCGTCGATTGTCGATTGTCCGAACGTACAACCAGAAACGTAATTTATTTGACGGGCGCTCGTCAAATGAATTATTTTCCTGGGTGTATCAGTGTCATCGCGTCTGTCGATCGGCCAAGCCCCGAACTTCCAACTACGATTCGAGGAATAGGAGAGGTGTTTTATGTTTTGTTTTTGAGGAATTTTATTGTACTGGCCAATACAAATGGTTAGATGGTTAAAATCAACTTGAAATAAATAAATAAAAACCATACAATCGGTGCGTAAACAAAACTAAATATACTCCTGGTTACTTCGGTAACCAATTAACTTGCCAGGTAATTGGTTCATAACATTTT
Organism: Ichneumon xanthorius; assembly: GCA_917499995.1. Lineage (NCBI taxonomy): Eukaryota > Metazoa > Arthropoda > Insecta > Hymenoptera > Ichneumonidae > Ichneumon > Ichneumon xanthorius. The sequence continues at coordinate 6,817,928 of OU824205.1, read as the reverse complement.
GGAATTATTATTATGCACAAACAATGAATTATTATTATGCACAACCAATGAATTATTATTATGCACAACCAATGAGTTACTATTATGCACAAACAATGAATTATTATTATGCACAAACAATGAATTATTATTATGCACAAACAATGAATTATTATTATGCACAAACAATGAATTATTATTATGCAAAAACTTGATTTTTTTCAGATTTTTATCCGATCGGGAAGTTTTGTAACTCTCTTATTCCTCTTCAACTTAGGCGGCGTCAGACAAAAAGACTACCTTAATATCTCGGCGCGCGAAGACGACGACTAGGAGAGGTCACTTTAAACAACGAGGCAACCAGCGACGTTGTTTTTCTCGTACCTTTATTACCTTATCAACAATATTTAGCCTCAATGTCCATCGCCGACGCGGCGAATGATAAAAATCCTTTTTTCCATTAAGCAAGGAGGAGTTGTAATTTCCGATGTTTGCTGATTGAAATCCGACCATCCAACGTTGATTCGTCTGGGAAAATGGTCTGGTCGCTTCGATGGTACATTGTTTGAATTCTATTATCACCTCGAGGCGTTCCCGGAGCGGGCTCCTTCGATCGATCGCCATTGCTCGTGTACTTGTGCGCTTTCAGGTAATACATCTGGGAGTGTAGTAGTGCCCCGCGGCGTGCGAACCGCCTGTCGTGACAATATAATCTTGAACGACGTTGCTCTGTCTGTCGGGCGCTCGCTGATGAGTCATTGGAAAGTTTGAGTTTCAACGGGATCGAGGGGCTTCTTCGCATCAGGTGGTACCCATGACCAAAGTAATCACGTCGAGTGCCCGTCTCTCGCTTGTCTCTTGTCCGTCGATCGGGTTCGTTTCGCGTCTTACCACGGAGAATCTCGTGTCGAGGACCGGAAGAGCCGCTAAAACGTCTACGACAGCGTGCCTACATTCGCCGACCTACAAGCTGCCTCAATCTCCGTCATCGGAGTGTACAGTTTCGACAGCTTATCGCGCACGGCACCGAGGCTAGACGAGCCAATGGCGGGATGAATATTGAGCGGGAGCGAAATTGATTTTTTTTTTTACTGTAACATAAAGGCACCTATAAAGCCATTGGGCAAAAAAATCGTTAGCGAGTACCCTGCATAGGAGCGGAGCAAAGCTTGATAACGATCGTGTTAGCGATCGGTACGGCGATCGGTGGGTAGTCAAAAATACATCGGCATTTCTGACGCATTCAATCGGAAAGAATTTCATAGCCAATTCATTATGAGGCCAATGACTGTGGCAGCGCAAAATCTATGGTCGCGAGTTCGGTGTTTCGCGTCAAAGCTCTTTCCGCACCGCGAACCGCGGATCGACCTTCGCTCGTTACAAGCGGTGTAACACCACGGGCCGATGAAATAAAACGAATTCACACCGGTTCACCGGCGGCGGAGCCTTTATTAATCGCCCGGCCGTGTATTCGCCGGCGATTAGAGTCGGGCTGTGTATACGAATGGGTATACACACGTTTTTGCACCGTGCTCTATTCATTCATTTGACTTTCGGTTCAATTACGCTCATTGCGCAAACATCAAAAACAAAAAAGATGGCGGCATATCTCGCTGAAATTTCCATACGGACAAACATGTTTTTTTCCGAAAAGTCTTTATCTCTGTGAAATCGAATCGAATTGTAACAAAACCTGCAAAAAGACACAGGGCGTTGTTCGAAGAAACCGCTTGCCAAATTTTGTCAAGCGATTTTTTTGTCGATTTGGAGAGCACTGGTTACCAAGGAAACGCGCAAAGTTCAGTGTTCAACGTGAAGCGCATAACGCTCGCCTTGTTTGGACTAGCGGGCAGTTGGAAGTGAAAAATGAACCTCTATGACTATAGTTTGTGTTATTTATGTTGACTCATATTTTAATAACTGATTTGTAAAAAATGAATTGTCAGTGCCAACAAAAGTGAGTGAATATAATTAACAACTAGGACTAAAAATAAGAAATAATATAATATATTGAATGCGAAAAGGTATAAGTTTATGCGAACGAAATGTAAAAAGAAGAAAAAAATTATTCCGAAGAGCTATAAGCTCATGCGGATGAAGTTTAAAAAAATGCAATAAAAAATATTATTGTAGGTAATAACTATTGTTATTGAGGAACGGAGTCCGATTTTAATAGGCAGTTTCCTCCAACAGCGTGTGTGCGTAAAAATAACCTTCAGATAACAACAAACAATTGCGATCGATTCATTAATTTCGAACAATAATATTAATAATAATATTTACTGTGGCTGCTCAAGTGTACACATTGCTTTGTTTTTTTTCTTTTTACAAAAATAATATATAACATAACAACATATAGTTAATATGATTAAAAATAGTTCATAAATACGATCCCCTTGAGCTGGTCGCATAAGCCCTTAAAAGCTTGTTCGCGACCTCCAATCCCCTAATTATAGATAACATTTAGTAAAATATTAAATACTAAATAAATCGTAAGATAAATCATTTTGTATTTTTTAGTACCGATTTCAGAGTACACCGAGACTGCCGTCGGGATCTTTCCCCTAAACGTTTCACTAAAAAGAAAAGTGGTGGCGTTTTATTCGACATAAATTTAACTCGTCGTGCAACAAGTAACGTTGTGCTTACGGAAAAGAGAATTCGTGCTTACGGAAAAGCTGACAGACAGCCCCGGCGATACGGGCCTCGAGATATTTCGATTCCGCACATATCCGCGTAATCCCTGTCCGTGCTTACACGAGACTGCATATATGCATATCCCATACGAGCGTGAGAGCAATGCTATATAACCGAGAGCTGCTTTGTCCCGTGACGTGACGCTGTTCTGCGGCGGCTGGTGCAATCACTGGTCCAGTATACCGGGACCGGAACGAGCCCGACGCCGGGCGAACGATTAATTTACGGAGATAAAGTGCAATTAGTTCCGCGTGACACTTGCCACAATTAGCCGTCGTACAGCCCAAGGGCCGGGACCGAAGGTACACAAGCATGGAAGGCGGCGGAGTACGACACGGCATAGCCGTCTACCGCGGGCGCGTTCTGTTCCGACTGTTCCAATTTCAACGAATGAGTTATCTCGTCCTTGTTCCACCGCAGTCGAGGAGACACACTTAGGTCCGTGATTCTGTAGCGGTTCCCTTCGGGACACGCGAGTAAATCTCTGACCTTTACTTTCGGTTTTTTCTCTATCTTTACGAGCTCCAATGAATCCGGTAGTGTGAGACAGAAAATACGAAAAAAAAGGAACGGGTCGAAAGAGAGTCGTTACGGTGGGACGTCGCGTCGAGGGACGACGGTGAGACGCTACGAGAATGGGCTTTTCACCTTTTTCACACGGTCGCGTTGGCCCGATGACGACCCATCGGCCTCCGGTCCGGACTTCCCTTCCTCGATGTAGAACGGGACAGAGGGATAGAAAGAGACTCCATTCCAGGTGATTAGTGGACAAGACCGCCGAAACGAAATTTCACGCACCTCAGAGCGATCACTTGGAACCAATTAGGTGATCCGAGACCGATCGAATTCTCCGCTCGCAAAGGGAAAACAACGAGATACGACACGAGGGAACTTATACGCTGGAGGTGAAAAAAGAATTCTCACACTTAATTTTTTTTTTTGGATCTATATATATCATTTTCTTATCGTTATCTATCGTTAGGGTGAAACTGGTAAATGCGATCCACGGATCATTGATTTACCTCGACGCTCCCATATGAGCCCAATATCAAAGTCCTGACCATAAATGATAAGACAATTCTCACACCCGCACTTTGGTTTTTACACTCTAAAATAACATAGTTACTTTGATTGTAAACCCTTTGGTGAATCTTCGCGAATAAATTTATCCCCTCGAAATACAAGTTATCTTGCCGAATTTCAAGTATTTAATAGAAGTAGTAGTAAACACGCTTTACACAGGAAAAAATAATTTCGCAAAAATAATTTTGTTAAATAAGTGATAAACGAGTTTGTCACTTATTTGAATATACAAACCTATCCTTTTATTTCTCGTGTCATTGACCATTTTAGTTTGTACTTTTGTTTGTAAAACTAGAAAAGTACCAAATAAAAAATTGTGGATGTTTGTGGACCATAAGTTGTTGTAAAAAGTAAATTTTTTTTTACTGTGTACTAGCCTCAGTAATGCATGGTTCGGTGGTATTGCGTGTATAGACGGGTGATTTTTTTTGTCCCCCTTAGGCTAATGGGCCATTGACCGAGGTCCTTTAGCCCGTATACTTTCATTTGTCTATGGAGTACCTCATAAATATAAAACAAAACCTTATATGTATAAAAGACGATACAATCGATTAAAATATTATTTAATACGTTACGCTAGCAGGTTCGTACACTAACAGACGGATCTCGGAAAAACTACCAACTCATGTAATAAATTTCGACCAGGCAACATGGTACCCCAACGCCACTAATAGCGTTATGTGAACTTTTCACAGGGGTCATAGCAATTTTTACCGAATCGATATGGTAATTTTTTCCAGATCGCGGATTGGCAACATTTTTCGTATTCTGGCAAAAAAGTTATAAAACTAAAAATTCCGTGGATTAAATGTGAGCATTTCGGCGATCAATTATTTTTTAATGTATGGATACATAAAAACCGATTTGCTCGACACAATATGCTGATGTAACCTACAAATCTAAAACAAACCTGTACATATAACTTATAAACCTAAAACATAGCTGAATATGTTTATATGTTCGTGTTAAGTTTAACACGAACATTGACCAGGATATCACTGTAGTTCCCATATACCTAAAAGTTCTGTCGGTTTTTACCCGAATTATGGTAATTTCTATCAGACCCTTCTCTCAGTCTAGCTCTGTTTCGTTGTATACTAGTGCGGAGATTATTTAAAAAATGGTGTGTGTTCGCAACTTGTGTGTGGGAACGTTGTTTGCTGGGAGCTTTCTAAATAGCGGTATAATGGATTTGAGGCCGTGCTTGCACAGCACGGCCTCGAAAGTTCATACCGAGGCTTTTCTCCAAGTATTTAATTGTAAATAATAAGGAAACAAATTTACAACAGCAATAATTATCGTACCGATCACCAGCTGTCGTTTATTCCTCGTCGTATACACATTCGAGATCGTCGAGTCACGTTTAACAATGAGCGGGAGTCCCGCTGTGGCGGCTTCGAGCATCGAAAAGCCCGAGTCTCGCCCTCGTTCTCTTTACACTACCACACCGGTGTGGGAGAACATTCAACGTGGGGACGCCCCGAAGTTCTCGTGTGTACTATACATGTACCATGCTTTAATTGCCAGGCTATTGTTATAACGATCGCGTTTAGATCCGTCGTTGCGATTGATACTAATTGTGCGGGGTATCAGTTTAATCGATCGACGATGAGCTCGACGCTCGTCCGGGTACCTTATTTAGTGATAATAAATGTGGTAACGATAGTGATCGAATAGGACGCGACAAGTCCGATGATGACGCCGTTTTGAATTCCATTTGGCCGATTAGTTTGTTCCACTGTATCGGTGCGAAAGGGCCGACACATCCGGCAGGGTGTAGTTTGAACTATGAGTAGAGTTTCAGTTGATCGATGCAATGAATTACTATTAACGATGAAATGCGTTGGTCGACGAGCGCGAGGCTTAATAGTCATGTGTGGCGTGTTTGACGATTCAGTTCAAAACGAGGTAAACGTGTTTATCACGGTTTTGGGTCGGTCTGCCGTGACCAAAAGACCCTTCGGTTATTGGTTATCCATGGCGAATTATGATGGGTTTGGCATTGGTACCAATTGATACCAATACGCGGTACCAAAATGTCCGTACAGATCCGTCAGAGCTCGATAAGGCCGCAGACAGAAGCACAGGGAATACATGATCAAATGTAAAGCCATAGCGGGCTTTACGTTACCAAACTGATACCGTACTTCACTTTCGTATTGGGCGGATGGATGAAGCCTCGTCGATGTACACGGGGATGTACACGCACGTTGGAACGAACCGATAATGCCCTGCGCATTTGACGGTGATTAGACCGTATCAATTAACGGGAACCTAAATTATCCGCGTATTAAACTCTCGGTCGCTTCGTGTCGGTCTGCGTCGGTTCGCTACTGACTAAACATAATATGTCCCAATGCCTGATTGTTGTATTTGAAAATAAAGTGAAGTATCCGCGCTGGATTTGCCGGTCGAGCCAGTGATCGGGCCAGTGTCGTCCCAACGGTATTTATCTTTGGCCAATATTCGGCCAAATATTGGCTCTCCTACCGTTAGTTTGCCCTTCTAAGATCAACCATCGGGCAATCATCGATTACTCATTTTTTTTTAGTTTGCAAATGCGGTGGGACAGGTTCATCGGCCATAATACTGTGACTTCGTAACATTTCTGATACGAGACGAATAATCGTTCTATCACTAAGTAACTTGATTATTTATCCAGAGCATTTAATCGAAGACTCATCGTTACGAATATTTTTCATAATTTTTTTCCCTTAATCATGCACCACCGTCTCGTTCCACATTCGATCGGGTCCGCAATGACCTCGCTGGTTTATAACCGACGGATAAATATTCGAAAGAATATCTCGCATTTCGAAATCGCGCCACATAATTTTTAATCCGTGTTTACACGAATTCCCGTCCTCTCATTAGCCTCATTACCAGCCAACACCAATGTTCGTCGGACCCAAAATCGAGTCGCTTGTTCAACAAATCCACCGAACCGGTTGAATCGTCTAGACGCTATTCCATAACCTATATATGCAAACTTCGTATTATTTATACAAGTGAACACTATTGTTAATTTCCTCATAATCAATGTATGTTCGTTACCAATGTACCCGGTAATCGGGTCTTTAGTGAGATGATGTTGGAAGTGCCGTGCAAGGTATAGATTTTCAATGCTCGCTAGGGGGTGTCCATGTACGTTGACATCGGCACATCGGTCGAGTGGGTTATACGATAATCGTCGTCGTCCACGATAATGACCCGAACAGCCATCGGCTCACAGGCTGCATGCTTAAACCCTATTACGAAGTATATAGGACGCACTTCCAGGATTTGCACGATTCATTGGACGCGAGCCGGTACGACTAATACGTTGACGTTGCTTTCGCGCTTGGATCCTCGGGCTATGGTTGCACGATGGTACGTGGCGCCGACCCAACCCGTCGGCTTAATAACACGCGAGCACAATGACGTACTTCCCTACGGTAGCCCCATGGAGTGGACCACCCCTCAGTCTTTCGCTCGGGCGTTCGGACCATGGGTATGGGTACGATCCAGGAAGAGGGAGAGCAACCCGAACGAGTACGACCGTCATGATACGTAATGAAGGCCCAATCCCGGCCACTTGCCTCCTGATACTTCGATCGCTGTGCCACTACATCGAGTCGCGCGACGTGCACACATACAGGCCTTGCGTGAATACCACGCGCATCGGGGAGCGTGACGTGCTGCGGCGACGGGTACGAGGATCACCGCGATCTGCGCGCATGGACATATTCCGGGCGTACACGATTTTCCACTCGATTCCTCTCGACGGCTATTGTGTCAATTTCGATGACGCGATACCTCGACGCAGTTTCCGCACCGCGGGCGGGAGATGCGGAAAATTTTACTCTGTATCTCGTAAAATCAGGCGTTCGAGCTCTCCTTACTTTGACTCTTCTTAGCGATACTCTTCCGCTTCGTTCGGTTCTCGGTGTAAGCCATGCAGCATTCCCGATAGAGCGTTCGCTGGCTTTATCGCATCGTACCATGTCGCAGTGGCTTGTATGGATTTTTTCTGATGAACAGGGTAGAGTCGAAGTGCGCAACATTGCGCGACAGGCGAAGCGGTTACGAAGTCCGATATGGCGGGCCACTGAAGAAATCGGTTATGGCAACGTACGAAGGCTCTTGGGAAACTAAAGGTTCGATCCTCCGAAGCACGGCATTGCGTGAGCGCAACACCTTTTCGAGGAATTAATTAATTGCCTATTCTCTTGGCGAGAGAGATGGAAAAATTAAAGTGACGATTCGTTGCGCTGAATCGTCAGATAACAATATCGGTATGCAAGATTCTTCTTATCATCTAACCGACTGAAAAGCTTATGTATCTCTTATAAGCGGTAAATGAAAGCTGCAGATACAAATAAAATAAGTAAAGTATTTTTTAAAAATCCCGGAAAGAGTAAAATTAATTGAATATTTAAAAAAATCCGCAGAGTCCGTTTAGGCTGTAATAGTAAAACTAACGAGAGTTCAGAGTCCTCGGGCGACCGGTCGCATGCCCCGGTATTATCTCCTCCACTTCACCCCGGCAGGCGTATTACCATCGGAATAATGATGAAGAGACATGTAACGTGAAAAGCCGATCGATAGATTCAAGTATCAAATCTTATTAGCGCTAAGTAGTCGGTGGAACTTTGCGCTCGATTGCTCGTCGAGCACTAATCTTCCGCTACATATATCCCCCGAACGGAACCCATCGAGTCGATGAGGGAGCACGCTTATTATGAAATATCCAAGTATCATGAATAATACAGATATTTAATTAATTTATTGGACGCTTAACCTCCCACTATAAATCCCCGGACCGATAAAGCAGATTCGATTCCGCGCAATTAGTCACGGATTGGCCAAAGAGATTTCGCCAGTCCTATCTTCAAATTCCCTCGGTTATTTCAATGCAATATTATGTTCCGTACGCTGTTGCGAAGGATGTGCCGAGCGAGATTGCGATTAATATGTAGCGCACCGTCGATTTTCGTGCCAAGAGCGCGGATCTTAATTATAGCATCAATCCAGGCGAGACAGACGCGTGTACGTGTAGACGGTATTGGATCAACGTGAAGCTCGCGCGCGCGTATCGCGTATGTCGTTCACGTGTGTACGTGAACGGCATATAGCCCTTGGCAAAGTGCTCGGAGGTTCGACGGGCGAGCTTAAGATGGTTAGGCCCTTGATGAGTCTGGAATATTCCAAGAGAGCGAGGGCGAAGCACATCCCAGCGTCGAGCGCCGCACGGCCACCCCGAGCCGGCTCCGAGAGCACGAAATGCCTCCCGTAGGGCAACATCCTAATACCTCCCGTCGCTCTTTGTCCTTGTAATACACGTTGCCTCACTCCTTGCACAATTTACTTTCCAAAGACGAGACAGACTTGAAGTACACACGGCCCCGAGGAAATCGAGGAGTAAATGATGGCTCCGAATTAATTAAATCTCGTCGTATTATTGTATTTGGTTTAAAAAAGGCACATTTGCATCTCTACCACTCACAACTCTACCAGAAAACATCTCCATAATATTATAAATCTGCCGTATTAAAACTCTACCAAAGTCTCGACCAGAAAGTAAAAAAAAACTCTACCAGAATCATAATACAACTCTACCGGAATACAAGAGTAGACGGTAGCCTTGTATTCCAGTAGAGTTCTAATACGGTAGCGTTCTAATACGGTAGAGTTCTAATACGATAGAGTTCTGATACGGTAGAGTTCTAATACGGTAGAGTTCTAATACGGTAGAGTTCTAATACGGTAGAGTTCTAATACGGTAGAGTTCTAATACGATAGAGTTCTGATACGGTAGAGTTGTAATATGGTAGAGTTGTAATATGGCAGAGTTGTAATATGGTAGAGTTGTAATATGGCAGAGTTGTAATATGGCAGAGTTGTAATATGGTAGAGTTGTAATATGGTAGAGTTGTAATATGGTAGAGTTGTAATATGGTAGAGTTGTAATATGGTATAGTTGTAATATGGTAGAGTTGTAATATGGTAGAGTTGTAATATGGTAGAGTTGTAATATGGTAGAGTTGTAATATGGTAGAGTTGTAATATGGTAGAGTTGTAATATGGTAGAGTTGTAATATGGTAGAGTTGTAATATGGTAGAGTTGTAATATGGTAGAGTTGTAATATGGTAGAGTTGTAATATGGTAGAGTTGTAATATGGTAGAGTTGTAAAATGGTAGAGTTGTAATATGGTAGAGTTGTAATATGGTAGAGTTGTAATATGGTAGAGTTGTAATATGGTAGAGTTGTAATATGGTAGAGTTGTAATATGGTAGAGTTGTAATATGGTAGAGTTGTAATATGGTAGAGTTGTAATATGGTAGAGTTGTAATATGGTAGAGTTGTAATATGGTAGAGTTGTAATATGGTAGAGTTGTAATATGGTAGAGTTGTAATATGGTAGCGTTGTAATATGATAGAGTGATAGAGAAGTAAATGAGAAAAAAAAATTGAGGAGTAATTATCTTAAAGAAATTCCGTTCGAGAGATTCGAATCGGAGCTTGCTTCCGGCGAAGATTTTCGACCGTTGCGTTCGGTTCGATATTGCTTTTCTTTTTTCCCATTGATACGATTTATTCTTTATTATTTTTATTTTTTAACCATCCGCGTCTATGTGGAGGAGAAGCGAGCGGTTGCAAGTGGATGCGATCAGGGTCGAGCCGCGGGCGTATAATTTCTGAACGATTAGAGTCGAGAGGAACCTTGGATCGAGCAGCGACAGCTTTCGGAGCTTCGATTCCCAGCGGCGGGCGTTCATTATGACGCGGTCGCTCCGACCCGCGCGCTTGGATTCACGAAACCCCCTCGATAATAAACTGAAAAACCCGAACGAGAGAACCGCCAAACACCACCTTTTGACAGATGTTTCATCGGAGGACGGCAAATTGCCGCTTTAACCTTTATACCGAATCCTGTCGTTAGTGAGTTTCTGGCGTTCCACGAGCTCCGGACAACGTGCCATTATACATCAACACCGACACACCGTCACCAACACCATTGGGCAACGTTAGAAGAGGCCGATACCATTAGAGAGGCAGAACGCTCTTTAAAACGTAATTTATTGAAATCACCGATCGAATATTAACATCGGCCCGTGGGCGTTCAACAGCTCGGCCCGTGCGTGGTCCATACGCGAGGGAAACGCGTGAAAGAAGCCTCCAGGAATTACGAGGAACGAGTGTCAGACCCGCGTCATCGCATCTCGACGCGACTACGCAGCGACTTATACGAGACGATGTCTCAGGCGTTTCCGGAATTTCCCGACGGGGAAGGAAGAAAAAGAAATGAAATACGACAAACCACGACCGTACCCACCCTATATCCGGTGGAACGAGACAAGTTGCTTCTGTTATAATCTCGCGGCCGAAAGGAGATTGGACTGTCATCCGGGTGTGATAGATATACATACTTTTTGTAGGTCGATTGTTTCCGAGAGAGAATGCAATAAACGCATATTCGAGAGATAATTGGATTTAACTCCGGAAGAGGATTCATGGGTTCGGTGGATTCGAGGCATTTGCGGCTTCCATAGATCTCGTGATTGCCGGACAACTTGTCGTGTCGATGTACTTTTTTCGCCCCGCTAATCAGGAATCTGTAACTTTTTTCCTAACTCGATGTTATTGAAATTATATATGTTTTTTTGGTCACCGCACAGTCAAAAAAGTTTGTACTTTTTACAACTTAATGTCTACAAACGTCGACAATTTTTTTGTTAATTCTCCGATCGCACCATCCGATTCTAGTCTTACGACCAAAAGCGCAAATCAAAATTGTTAATGACACGGGAAACAAAAGGACGAATTTGTCATTAAGAAACGAATTTGTCATTTATATAACAAAATTATTTTTACTAAACTTCGTATTCCGATTTTACGAAATTATTTTTTACTGTGTATGAGAACTAAATCGTTATTGGGCGTATCGGAGTGCGTTTGTGCCGCCAGTACGAATATGATATAAGACTAGGTAAATATTGACACGGTCCCGAAATTTCGATCGAGGCTTAAATGTTCGAACGAAATGAGAGGCGGTAATTGCAAACACGGGAAGAGAGAAATGGTCGTAAAAAAAATGCGAAATGTGCAAAAGGGGTGGACAGGGCGAAAGGGGCAAACGTCCGTACGCAACAGAGTTTTATTTCTTCGCTACTGGTTACTGGTTGAGCGCGTCGGAGCTGGCTCGTTTCACGGCTGTTTTTCCACCTTCTGCCAATTAACGAAACGGCGTCACGGGGGTGAACGCCGAGCGGGTGCTCTCTGTAATTACGAATAATTGCGAGGAAAATGCTGACGACGAGACCCGGAGAGAGGGAGCAGACGCTGGATAGACAGCAAAGCCGGGCGCAACAGGCAATGCGTTTGTAGTTGCACCGGTGCACACTTCTGACGAAGAACGACCCGACCTTTATAGGCGACAGACACACGATGCAATTCACGATAAATCACGTTAAATGAAAGGCTAAAACAAAGATCCGCTCCGGCAAAAATTTCTGTCCGTCGTTCTCTCATGAATAATTCATTCTATTGGAATTCCTCTATTCTCGTATTATTCTGTTTCTTCTTATCTATTGCGAAGCAACTTTACTATCAATTATCGTGATTGCGTTCGAGACTCGCAGAGCAATAATCAAGTTTCGAAGTTCTAAACGTTCATTCTTCGGGGATTGGTAAGTGGTAGTTTTTATTGAAGGTAATTGTTTTTTTCTTTTCTTTTCGTTATCCTTGATGGGTGAGAAAATACCTAAAGACTGCATTAGTGTACGCGCAGAACATCGGAGCTAGAAATCGCTCGTGATTCTAACAGCCTCGGCAACGCGAAGAAGCGTGTAATTAAGGATGCGAACCTTAGTCGAGAACAATTAAAATAATAGTAGCCGGAGAAGGCGTAGCAGTCCGGTGTCTTGCTCCACCCTTGCACCGGTAACCCGTAACTAGGATTAGTCGCTGGCATGTGATTTGGGCCCATACTTCTAATCCTGTCGCGCTAATTGTTCGTCTTTCGTCTCAACGACTACAATGCAACGACTGATTGTTATTGATTGCACCTTTTTCGTAACCCACGGAACGAGAACGGATGCGAACAAAATTCTTCGCGAAATTATAGATCGTGGTCGGTTAATTATTATTTTTTCTCCAATCTTCGGACATTAACGGGGCCGTCCTATTAATCTGACCAAAAATAGGACATTTGTTTTCAGACAAAATTCCGAGGAGTTATTGAGCCCACCATGATGGCGCAGCTCGTCAGTTGCGGTACACGGTTATGCTGATAAGTCGAAAAATAATTATTTTTTGCCAATGAAAAAATGCATGATTGTACACAAGTTTATAATGAATTAACACTGCGAGCCTAAAAACAAACGCCCCACAATTTTTGCACATATACATTTCTACCACTCACAACTCTACCAGAATCAAAATAAAACTCTACCGGAATGGAAATAAAACTCTACCGAAATAGAAATAAAACGCTACTGGAATGGAAATAAAACTCTACCGCAATGGAAATAAAACTACCGGAATACAAGGCTACCGTCTAGCCTTGGACTCCGGTAGAGTTTTATTTCCATTCCGGTTGAGTTTTATTTCAATTCTCGTAGAGTTTTTTTGCTTTCTGGTAGAGTTGTGAGTGGCCGAAATGTAAATGTGCCACAATTTTTATTAAAAAAATCCCCCATTTTTCGCTAGATTAATAGCACTTAAGGAGAGGTTAAGGGGAGCCCCTTAACCTCCGTTATGGGGGCTCCGATGTTACGCCCATATCTTTCCAAAAATTAATCACCGAAATTTTCTAATTTGTCAAAAAAAAAAAAAAAAAAAAACAAAATCGAACGTCTCAGAATCCAAAGGAGACTTGTGTATTCAGATTTCTATGATTTTTTTCAGCCAACCTATTGTAGCTATTGAATAGAATTTGCTTCGGTTTCGCGGAGGCATTCGGCGCATAGCTTTCGATGGAGAATAATCTCTCCATTGTTGCCCCTAAAACGAATGAGTCTGGACACGTGTGACGTCAGCAAACATCACTGGCTCCAAGCTTCCGCTGGATTTATTTTAAAAAATCTTCTCCCTCACTTTCTCGTTCTTTCATTCTCTACGGGTCTCTCGAAACAACGGAGTACTCAACAGGCTTTTGTCCCATTCGCGCGCGAAGAAAGTAACGGTTTTGCTAGTCATTCTTTTAAATTTAATTGAGAGCCGAGGCAAGGATCCCTGTGCGATCCGAGGTTCCGATGCCTCTACCATATTCTCTCTCGTTTGATTCCCGTGCCAAATATAAAACAGGAATATATATATTTTTTTTAACTCACGCATGGAAAGTGCTACTTTTTGTCCCTGCTGTGAGCGGCGAAAGTGGCGCTTTACAGCCAAGTGTACTATAAATACCCGGCGCATGCGTACAGCGGACCAATTTTACTTTACGCACGCTTCGGCGTGCGTAAATAAATATTTAGCGTTCAAATAAATGTTTAGTTGGTCGAACAAAACATTTTAATGACACTAAAATATTTTTGTGAAATCACCCAACAAATTGTTAAACTAATCAATTTTTTAGCTGTACCAACACAATATTTAATTAAACGTCCCTGCCCGAATCTTAGTTGATTCAACCGTATTTTTTTATCAGTGTAAATTCAATTGACAGCTGCTCTACACGAACCACGACTGCGATAACCATCGCGTAGTAAGAATAATAAAAATAAAAAAGAAAACAATTCTACAACAAAGTTCGTAACAGACTTACTCGATCAAGCCACTTTCAGAGGGTGACTATAAAAAAAGAGATTATGTATATCGTGCAGGCGATAAAACAATTTTTTCGACTATCCTGTCTTGCCCACATGTGTTCGATATGCATAAGGCACCGTGACGGTCGTCGGTTGTATTAGGGGAGATATAAGGCACAAAAAAAAGGAAGAAAAAAAAACCCTAAAGTACATTATACTACACAGGATAGAAAATGTATCAAATTGGAGAGCATCGCACCGGATTAAGGATCCCTACGACGGTTGAACAGGAAAGGAGACGCGCGTCCGCGCGGTTCACCGAGCGGTGGGTTCGCACATGCTGCGCTCGCTGATCCTCCCTTGGTCTCTCGGCATTGTTGTGCAAATCCAACAAAAACCAACGAGCCCCTAATCTCGAGCGACGAGGCGCCCACTTGAAAAACCATACATTGCCGTCGCGCCAGTACACCAGCGGTCCCTCTCCTCGTGTGGGTTTCGCCCCACCGGACGTACAATTAATTTATATAGGTGTATATATACGTATCTAAAGTACTTTAGCCCGACTCGGCTCGTCTCCCTTGCATCCCTCTCTGCCGCTCTCTATTGTAGGACTCTCGAAATCACCGTAGGTGGTGACCGTGGTACATACGATCGGGCGGTAAGCTGCAACAGCCAGACGCGTACGCGTATTATCAAGTGAGATAATCTTAAATCCCCGGCTCTCTCCCGCTCGCTGTTCGATCGAGCGAGTTTGCAGAGGGATCGCTCGCGGCCCCACCGCCCCGATATTCATAACAGTTATTGTATTAATTTGTAGGTATCGGACCGTACACGTCGGCCGCGAATCTAGATAATTTTTTGTTCGAGTAAATTTCACCGAGGCGCGACCGACGAAGTCAATTTCATTCGCGTAAAATAATTAATTAATTAACCGAACGAGTACGCTGATTAAAATATTTTACAGATCGATCACCGTACCTTTTATTAATCTGACGTGAGTTATAACGCAAATTAATTTGCAGCGCGGTATCCGATTCATTTTTCACGATATCGGAAAATTACGTTGTTCCCTCGAATTCCGACACCAGTCGATACGTCGGGTCATCATTTTCGTTCCGTGCACCGATAAAAATCAATATCTCTTCATCGTGTGTGATAGATAAATCGATTAAAAAAAAAAATGTTATCTGAAATTCACGAGTGCGAACTCTGTTAGTACGAGACGGTGTGTTTGCTTATCGGATAAAAAAATATATATATGTGTTTCAAATTATTTGAGCGTTTCGACGAAATCGGCACATAAAAATTTAGTCTTATCGAAGAAGTATTTCGTTGTCGTGAGAGATGGAGCGATCGTGTTTCTTTTCGAAGACGCATTTTCTGTATACAAGTTGGCTCGCGCGAAGCCTCTGTATCGCTATGTGAGAACTAGCTGGTGAATGGAGGCGGTAAAAAAAAGTCACAACCATTGCCTATCTCTGCTACCTCATGCGGAGCCGCGATGGGCAATTCGACCATTCAAATGTTTCCGCAGATCCGAAAGAAGTGTCCGATCGTCCATACGATCCGGACATTCCAGGAGAGCGGTCACATCACCCTGAATTACTTTACGCCTATAAACGGGCACATAAACGGCCGCTAGGTATACATAATAGGTCGTATACAATACAGGGCAGAGGAAAGTGCGTACGCGACTCGGTTTTGCCGTGTCCGCCCACCGGGACGAAACTAGCCGGTTTCTATACCGGGATGAACCTGCGGCGCGAACCCCAAGCACCGCACGCGCTGTTTCCTCTCTTCCCGACGACACGGATTCATTTCCGCGGGCTACAGGCCTCGACGCCGCGTGCCAATGTATCCTAACGCTGCCACCGTCGAAACTGCGAAACTGCGTATATACTAATACGTTTGCGTGGGATCAGGGTGCTTTGGCTCGGTCATAGGTGGATGGATGGACCACGCGGTGCATTGCACACCCCGTGTGTTTGCCGCGGTCCAAAGCGTCGGTGGTGTCGCGACACCCGTGTTCACTCCGCTATATCATCCGGACCGTAGAATTACGCCATTATTGTGCAAATGAGTGAGCACCCGCATGATTCGAGCGATGTACTACGTCCACTCGGGATTACAGAATTAACCTTTCGCCCGAGTGAATACTCCATGTGCGCGTGTTATAGCGTTCTAACTATGACGCGCTCTACGGTGTACAGGCCGTGCAGGGACGAAAATTCTCGGCGACCCGTCGATGCCGAGCATCAACGCTCTGCGCTTTTGTTGCACCCGGGAGACCCGATGGCAAGCGAGTCTCCATTTGGGTCACGAAAGATCGAAAGAGTTTCCTCAGTTTGTTAGTTTGTCTGAAAAATAACTGGCGCCCTTCTGGCAAATAATTCAAATTGAATTCATTCGTCAAACAGAGCCTCGGCAGCCCTTGAACCCGGCTGCGCCGGGTGCGGCCTTCAATAATTAATTTTTCATCACAATTGTACATTAAATTTAATGTAGCAGTTCTTGCATAAAAACTTCCAGGTCGGTGCATTAAATTTGACATTTTTCTTAACAGCGTAGGGTAAAAGTGGTGAATATGGCCCACCTCGATTAACACGTAAATCAATGATATATGGACCGGGCCATATTCCCCACTTTTACCCTATTTACTGAAATGACCCCTTGACTTGTAAGTTCGATGCAACTATTTTTCCATATTCTTGCGTCCCGCATTATCAGCCATAAAAAAATGTTACTCCATAATCCATATCATTCCATAATCAATATTATGGAATATCGGAATGTATTCTAAAAATATCGTTGAACCTTCCATTACATCGATGTCTCTTCGATGCGAGTAATCCTATCTTCAGTTTCCGGTAATGCACTCTATACCTCACATGATAAACCCTATCCGCTTAGAACACTATACCACCGGGTTTCAATCCTCATCTACCGGTTTCCCGTATCTGTGACGTCACCGTTGCATAATTATACCGGAGTCACCGAGGACGTGTGCGCGAATCGACGATGATTCGACGTCGCTCCGCTGCGAAGCGAATACCAATCCTATCGGGATATTCTCGAGACGGAGTGAGGAATATATTCTGTCCGTCCGGAACGAGAGACGTTCATAACCGAGCACGAAGACACGGCTCAGAGAAAGCCGATATCGTTCCATATCAGCACACGTGTATGCCCAAACCGAACGATTAGCGAAGTCACGGGATTCATGGAATTGCATCGAAGATCGATGCCAATTGGTCTGTAACCAAATCGAATGAGATTCGATAATAATCATGGAACCGGAAATCGTTACGGTCCGCATGTCGTAGACAACCCCGAATCTCTGGGACACCCAGTAATTCCGACGTCTCCACTGCTGACAGAATTCCATATATCAGCTCAGCTAGATACTGAGGTGAACGACGTTGAGCCCGACACGGTGTGCTTCATTAATTTCATCATCCAGGCATGTCGCATGAGTACAAGGCAATATGAACCACCACCTTGGCATGAAAAATTCATGCTAAATCCGTGGGCGATACTCGCACCATTTATCGTGCCATTCACTTGTCTCGCTCTCTCCTGTATCAATCTTTACGATAAATCGTGTTTTAGCTTATTTCCGAAATTCTTATCTCTGGGAGGATATCAACCGGTTCTTCAGTGCAGCATGAGAAAATTTCATTTCGCCTCCGTCCCCCCTTCTCGGGGGATACCAACGCTGTTATATCGTGTCGTCATTTCCATACACATCGAACCAGACCCCTCGATGGACCGTTAGCGAATATTTAGCAACAAAATTGTATTCGAGAATCGATAGTCGCGACCGCGCGACGAACCGCACGTTCGAATGTGTTGACATTGGATGCGGGTGTGTGCCTCCGGCAACCCCGTTCAACCCCCGCCGGCGATGTCAGCCCCGACGGAATATAGCGACTCGTATACGATTATATACGTCCCCGGCGACGGTCGCCGCAATGCCAGAGCTCAAAACCTCCTCCACCTCGCGTACAACCTCCACAAAAGTGCATTGTCCCTATTGTAGCAGATACAAACTGTGTCCCGTTCGCAAGCCGTTTTCCTGGCTATTTGTCGGACGCGAATGCGCTCTCTGCGCCCGCACGCGTGTACAATTCACGGATCCATTGTGCAGGCACCCCGTAGCCATTTAACTGCGCGTATGGTTATTCTATAGGTATATGTATATGGTATATCTGCGCTCGTACCGATGCTTATATGGGTGTATATAGGTATTATGTACGCGTATACGGCAGCGTTTACCTTTGCCCCCTCGGTATATTTGCCAACTACGGGGGTATATATGTTATATACGTATGGCATATGGCGCGAAAATAACGTCTCTATTATGCCCCTGATAAATGGCTGCTCGTACTTAACCCAGTTAATCGAGAGCCATCTTCATATTATTTTCTGACCGGCAAGTATATTCTCCCTTTATTGGTTTCTTTTGTTTTCTTTTCCTCTTTTTTTTCATGATCTTTTGCATATGTTAATGGTACGGGGATCTAACGTTTTAATAATATTGCTTCTGTATGCAGCGTGGCGAGCTGCCAGCGCTCGTTACGCCTCTTGCGGTTGATGACCGAACTTCTACAGTGAAAATATACATTATAAATCTTAACCAAGTATTGATAACGAACAATCCACGTAATTGATGACGATAGTGGATCCTGTCAGCGAATGGAATAAGAGAGTATATATTTATGCTATGTTGCTCAAACTTTGTACATGTGGCTCCAGGTTGAATAGAATCATTGAGAATTACAGTGAGGGGAATTTCTTTTCTATTTTTTTTTTTTTTTCGTTCTCGCCAAATCGAATTGATATTCCCAGGCGTATACCAAAAGCGCCGAACAGACGAATCGCCGGGGTCCGCAAGGGGGTAGAAGCGAGGAGAGGAGAGATAGAGACAGTGAGACTGGACTCCCGCAACAAGATTATGGTAATTGACTATCCGACTTGGAAACCCCCATCAGGCATATCAATTACGCCCGTATGCATCCCAACTGAGGATTTGCCTTTGATCCGCTGAAACTACGAGGTAACACAATTCTCACCTACGTCTAATCTCAAATAGGATTGGCTTTGATGATGTACTGACAGGAACTGGAAAATGGACTTTGTGTGTAACAGCGCATACCCGTTGTGGTGCAACATTTCCCTCGGCAATGCAACACCGCGCACAATCGTTACGTCTATACGCGTTTCAAATTAGTTTCTGAGATAACGGAATGCGGCGTGATTTATCATTACAACACGTAACATTTAACGTGTTAAAAAATTATAATCATTAATATGCAATATTACTTAGAATAGTATAGACTACTATAACTAATTTCTTTTTTGTGAAAGGGTTTTTTCCAGCTAAACAAATAAATACATCAATTAATTAAGTAAAAGAAAAAAGTTCTATCAACACGTATCATTTCTATGTAGTTCGAGGTGAGACGTATTTATTCATTTATTTATTTGACCTCATTATTGTCGTTATTTCATGTTCGTATATGAAATAACGACAATAATGAGTTCAAATAAATACGACTGGCAATAAACAATACTAGAGTCATTGAAACAAACTGATACTTTTTTTTTGTGTTCATTAACACGATAAAACACGTTAAAATAACACGTCAATTCGTATAACTTCCATACTGACTATGTACGGTTTCTCTTCGACGGATTTTTAACGGTTTTTTGCAACTTCTGATATATCGCGGTCAACGATAAGCCGTCGAATCAAAGTACCTATTTGCCACCTTGTTTAATCTCAATTTAAATTCCGAATACGCAGCGGATGGCACGTACGAGATAAGGATACGCGAGCGCGACCGATAATCGGCATCGGTCTTCGAATCTCTTCGAATATCGCGGATGGCGCTTGAACTCCCGTTATGCACGGATTTTCGGTATAGGCATTTACCACGATTACGCGAGACATATCTACGATATTTTAACGGTACCAATATCCACAGTAGATAACAATCGATTTTCATTCGCTCCTTATAACGCGTACAGATACGAGATACCAGAGCACCGCGAGTGTCTCCAAAATTTTATCAAATCTCGGGCATACCAAGCCTGCGCCTCGAACTCTTAAAAATAACGCACAAGAACGGTCTTTCGGTTTTTCGGGACTGCCCCGAAACGCCACGCTCGACAGCGTGGAATAAAAAAATATCGATGGAATTGAGATTATTAAAAAAGGACCCAGCCGATACGTTACAGAGAGACGCAGCGACTCTGTCACGAAACTTAAGATCCGAGTTTCAATGAAGAAAAGTTTAAAACAATTTATTTTTCATAAAATTTCAGCTGGCTCCGATTAACCTTCTTATTGATTTATTTATTCTTTTAATGATCATTATTATTATTGTCATTACTTTTTTTAAATGTTATATAGATTTATTGAGTATTGTGTTCTATTTGATGTCTCGCGCTTTGACGAACGATTCATGGATATCAATACACGGATACACAAGTGGTGTGCACGTTGATACGAACGACGTCCGACGTCAGATCCCAATAGCCGCTTATCTCTGTATAAAAGAACGGACGCGAGCGCTTTCATTCTCAAAGTCGTGGATCATTCCGTTCGGGCAATGACGCGAGTCCTCGCTTTCGCGGGCCTTCTGGCTCTACAATTCGTACTAGGCAACTGTGGTAAAGTTATACTGTCGAGGAATCGATAAGATTTATAGCTTTCCGCGATTTTCCGTTCAGGCACCACCCTTTTCCTGTTGCAAGCTCGAAGCTCGACGAGTTACGAACTAGCCTCTTGCGCCCCTCATCCCCAAACTCCGTTAGTTTGTGTCGTTTCTATTCCCGTCGTTGATTCGTAGCCTCGTGGTGTCCATCTTTCACTGACCGTATCGAATCACCGATCGAATATTGTGACCGATGAAATTAAAGATCTTACCGAGATCGTCGAGTGAAAAGGGTGTTAAATGTGTTCGCAGATGAGGAGACAACGCTGACCCTCTGGCCAGGGGATACAATGAAGCTGAAAGCCAGGGATACCGGTGAAGACGCGACTAAATGTCTCATCACCAGGGGTCAAGATAAACCGCTCGAATTCGTTCCGAAATATGAATTTGGATCTTACGAGGGCAACAGGAAATCTTGTGTCTACGTCGTCAAAGACATTCCCCTCAGTTACGCCGGTGTGTGGACGATGGAAACATTCACCGAAAAACAGAATTTCAAAACAAAATTCATCGTCAAAATGAATCAGGTAGGATTGTTACGAAACCAATGGTAGTAGATGAAACATCCAGCGGTTCGAGATTTAATACCTTTGAAAACTGATCAAGTAGATGGTAGACTCAGTCGGTAATAATTTTTTCGAGACCATTTATATTTCGGACAGATGAATTCGGACAGAAACAGCACGAAGCGTCACACAATTGTGCAGTTCAATGTTCTTCGATTTTTCAAAAATACAATCGGTTTTCGGGGGAATTGGCGATACCGACTTAATTATTGTTATACCGGGTACAAAGTCGCTACTCGAGAATCACAGTTAAATCGGGTGAAATCCGTCTTCCCAACTATTTCACCGTCGATCTGACGTTGCACCGATGCCAATCGTGTATGTTTCAAGCAATACGATTTTGCATTTGTTTCAGCGCGCAACGATGAGACCAACAAACTACATATCTGCAGCTGCAGGACAGTTTGCAACGGTATGGATTGAATCGGACAAAGATAGCAACCTCACGGCCTGCAAATTGAAGATGCCGGAGGTTCGTTTATATTTATTAAACTCTTCGTATTCGGATATCTGAACGCAAACGCATAGGGTAGTCTTGCAGATTTCCTCCACCCAGGAGAATTTTCTAGTTTGGCTCGTTTCACTTGCAGCGAGACGAAATAAATCTCTTGGAAGACAAAGTCGACAATATCACCAGGACCAACGGATGTGGAGTTCAAGTGTTGCTCAGCGAAAATATGGACGCGACATGGACATTCACCGCCCATATCGGAAAGTATCTAATCAAGACTGCGATACTGTCGATCAGAGTACCCCGTCAACAGGAATACACCGAGGTAAGTGTGCTGTTGACATGTTGTGTACGGTAAGTTCAGGTGATATGGCCACCTGTAATATTTTAACGTAACAAACGATTAGCGCTGCCGTTTGCACAGTTTTTAGTATATGTGGATACAATACGATTGCACCAAAAATTATAAGATTGTATGTGCAAGGGTTGGTGCGATATGTCACGTGGCCATATCCCCGGTAACTTCCGGGTGATATGGCCAGTCAACCTATTTTCTTTTTAGCTTCACATCTGAAACATTTAACGGAGGTAATTATCTTTCTGTAGTTCATGTAGACAACATAACATATACTAAGACATGTTTTTTGCGATCCCTCTATGCTCCTCTAGTCCTAATCGACCACCATTATTACTATGGCCATATCACCCGTACTGTCCGGGTGATATTGCCGATCGCATATATATGGAGCTGCAATTAAATCACGCATCGAAAATATCAAAAGTTCTGAGTGAATTGCTTCAGTTCGATGTTTCTAGAGCCGGTTGCGACGAAAATTTAAAGTTTTTTTTTTTATGTTAAACCTCCAATTTCCATTGTTTAAAAAATCATGGCCTTATCACCTCGATTTACCCTATCAAAGCACGATGTGGTATGCAATTTTTTTTCGGAAAAAGTTTAAAGACCTGCAGTAGAAATTCAAATTCTCAATAAATCTTTCTTGCCAGATGACACATGAACAGTTCAACGTCGGAGAACGCGGGTCACTACAAGTACGCGAATCCGGTGTGAGCCTTTGCCAATTCACGAGACCGGATGGCGTGAAATTGCCCTTCATTCTGGGAGGGTGCGTTTACGATATTCCATCATTCAATGCTTATCACGACGGCGTGTGGACGGTTTCTTTCTCACAATCAGATATGATGAAACGCACGCATGTGAAGATCAACGTTACAGTTAACGGTACGACCCACATCTTGAAATTTCCGTCTTCACAAATGCTGAAGCAATCATCTCGTGCCTCATGGCCGAACGTTGATTTCATTTATCGATAACAATTGTGATCAAATGACAAATTTCAGATCCAAACTTTATGGAATTTTCATCGACATATGGAGTTGGAAATTCAGTGAATCTAATGTGCAGAAGTGGCACGAACAATCTGAAGTTTTGCATTTTTATTAGACCGGATAAGGAGGTCATCAATGTGCCAGCCGGTATTGGAAACAAGAAGTATATTTCGCTAAAAAGATTAATCCAGCATATCGATGGTGTAATGCGATAAGGGTATATAAGCTATGGTTATTCACAGCTTGTACGCCCTTATAGAATTGACCCATCGATTTGTTTTTTTATGAAAACTTTCTGAAACGTCGGTCAACTTATTAATGGCATTGATTGTTAAAAGTTACTCGTACCACGGCCAAGGATACGAAGACAGGCACTCGATGGATCGCAGATACAGCGAATGTGGTCTGACTATTCACAATCCGTCGAACGTAGATTTCGGTTTGTGGACTTGCCAGATGGGCGTTAATGGGGACATTCGCGGTGGAGTTATTAACGTCCAAAACACTCGAATGGCCAGGCGAGTTACCAGAATCGCAAGTCCCAAAGTATTCGTTAAGCGCGGCGATGATTTTACGGTAATCGGCAAAACATAAGAATGAACACGCTTCAACAGTGTTTAAATTTAATGCTAATCATTTGGCAATGTATTTTCCGTGTAGATTCGATGTTCGATCAATGCCGTATTGAACTATTGTTGGCTGACCGATCCCAGCGGATCGATGTACAGTGTCTCGCCAGCTGGAGGTTCCGGTACAAGTCTCAAATACGATGGCAAAGGTTTCACTTTGGGGGAATGCGGTGCGATTGTAAAAAATGCCAGCGACACTTATAACGGAGAGTGGACTTGCCATTTGGGCATCGACAACGGGGTCGAGATTGAAGGGAATGTTTCCGTCAAAGTCACAGGTTCGCAGTGAGACTAATTTAATTTATTGCCGAAAGGAAATAGGGCTAGAAAAAAATGCCCAGCCACGCAACGAGCATTTTTTTTTTACGCTCATGTTTTTTACACCGTTTTTCTCAGCCCCGGCGGAAATGAAACTGTTATGTGAATTATTCATTTTTGTAGACACCTACCTTATCCCGGTTGAAGAAACGGTCTACGCCGAAAGGAGGCCAACGTTGTCTAGTCGCACTTTCCGCGATGACGAAGGAACTCTTCAGTACTGCCGATGGGTTCGTCCGAACGGTCATGGTATCAACGAGGAGGACGCTTCGCGTTATCGCTTCAAAAAAGGCCTCCGCGACTGCTCTTTAACCATTCTGAGTATGCATGCTTCTCTTGTTTTCTGCAACGATAAACACTTATAATTTACAAAGATGCCGAAAAATTGAAATTAAATTTAACAATCTTTTTTTTTTTTTTTTTTTTTTTAATGTACATTCGGTATCGAGTTCGGTATCGAAGCCCAGACAATATTTTCATACCATTTTTCTTCCAGGCCCCGCTAGCGACGACATTGGTCAATGGCGGTGCGTAGCTTCATTGACCGGAAATTCCGGCAAAGAAGAATGGTCCACCATCGAACTGAGGTCAGCAGACCAAAACGATGGAACGAGCATCGCGAGCATATTGTCAATCGTTCTTGGCAGCGGACTCCTTGTGATAACTCTGATCGGAGCTTTCTTCGCGGCGATGCATTTCTACAAAAAAAGAAACGCCAGATTAAGCAAGACACCACCGCCATATTGCCCCCAGGACTACGCCATTCCCCACGGTATTCAGACCGGTCCTCAACCAGTCATCGAAAGCAAAGATTACGTGTATTAAAAATTGTTTCGATATTCGCATATACAAATGTGTCATAAGCTTTTTATTTTACCGTTCGACGCGATATCTATGATAGCAGCTCTTAATAATTCATGCTCAGAGGTAAAAAGGAGCGGACCGAGTAGTAGTAAACAAAAATACGGAATAGCAATGAATAATTAGCAATATAATAATATAAAAAAGACCCTTCTCCGTTGTTTCGAAGGTGATTTTTAAAAAATCACCAATACTTGCTTTACCCATTTTGCTATAAAATATCTCAACGAATTCCATATTTTGTTCTTATAGAATTGCCGTTTCTCCGACATTCTTTGTCATGTCGAATAAAAAAAAGGATCAACAAATTACGTGTTTTGAAAATTGTCTCGACATCGCATGCACCATTGCGCCAAAAATCTTTCAATTTTACCGTTCGACGCGATATCTATGATCGCGGCTCATAATAATTGTGGCTCGGAAGTAAAAAGAAACGGAACGAGTAATAGTAAACGAAAAAACCGAATATCAATGAATAATTAGCAATATAATCATATTTAAAAAATAGAAACACCCTTCTCCGGTCTTTCGAAGGTGATTTATAAAAAATCATCAGTAAAAATATCCCAATGCATTCTTCACTTTGTTTTTATAGAAGTACCGTTTCTACGACATTCCTCGTCATACAGAATTAAATAAAAAATATCGACAAACCATCATTCATACTTCGTTACGACTGCAACGTCGATAACATGACATGGATTGAAATAATGCGTTATCCGCTTATCGAACTCGAGCAAACTTTTGGCTTTATCTCATTTTATTGGAAACGGCACGCGAGTTGGTTAAGATCGGAAGAGAATTTGATTTTGTTTCGCGTACGGATATATTTTCAACCTCGAGTAACCTCAAGCCGTGGAATCTTCCCGCTGGAACCGGCAACCCCCGGTCAGTTAATACCCACGGGGGTTACCGAATAATTGCTAGAGTAATCCCCCAGCTTCGCTTGAGTACTGGACGTGCTGTCACACATCGAAGGGTTTAATCCTTCGTTCAAATATGTGTTGCCGCTGCTGCTG
This sequence comes from Ichneumon xanthorius, assembly GCA_917499995.1. NCBI lineage: Eukaryota > Metazoa > Arthropoda > Insecta > Hymenoptera > Ichneumonidae > Ichneumon > Ichneumon xanthorius. The sequence goes on along the minus strand of OU824205.1, from coordinate 6,791,527 downwards.
CTGTCCCTTCGAATAGCACAGCGAGGAGGACGATAGTACGTGCAAGGATCAGAGATACGAGGCTTCTGTGGATATATCTATGTATGTATACGTTCTTCCGCCGGGATCCCGATGCAATTTCCGAGATGACCAGCTCTCAATCTACAATTCCATTGGCCCTTTGCTGGTCGCGTTTGCACCGGGCACGCAGATGCGCGCATGTCGCTTCGAGTACGCTGGGTCAAATCCACAGCTATCGGCTCTTCGAATTTACGTTCATAAGCCATCCACTGTATTAGTCCGGCCGATCACTGTCCCGATTATTCTTATTAGTATAGTTACTATTATTATTATTATGATTATAATGATAATAATTATCATTTTTATGATTATAATTGTAATAATAATAATTATTTTATTACTGTTGTTATTGTTGTTGGCGGTGTGCTGGAAATACGCTCGGGAAATCAGGACTCCGATGACCTTTTGGCACAAACATTGGCTCTTCGAATTTACGTTCGTAAGCCATCGACTGTATTAGTCCGGCCGATCATTGTCCCGATTATTGTTATTATTTTAGTTACTATTTTTTTTTACATTTCATTTTTTTTATTTTTATGATTGTAATAACAATAATTATTATTATTACTGTTGTTATTGTTGTTCGTGATGTGCTGGAAATACGCTTGGGAAATCAGGACTCCGATGCCCTTATCCGTTATCCCTTCTTTCTCACGGTCAGGAGATCACGAGAGATGAGTTGTACGGTGACAATGAACCACGTGCCGTTTCGAGGCATCGACACGTTCGCACGTCTCGTCAAAGGTCCGCACGCCGTGAGAAACCAACAACAGGATCGAATTCGATCTGCGTCTGTTATCATTGGGCAATGTAAACAAGCAGCCATCGCGCTACTTCTGAATGTAAATTCATTCGAATTCTCGGCCAGTAGAGTCGATATTAGCAATTTACGATTGTGGTATTCAATTTTATATTGTACATTTTTTGTTTCTTTATACTTTACTTTTTTAACATTGGAAAGCGTGCGGTACACGTTGGTAAAGCTTATTCGAGTGCGGCCTCAGCGGAGGGATTGCTAAGGACAACAAAGAACGCGAAGATGCGAATCGCGGCTTCAACTGATAATGGAGTAGCGAGAAGGAAAGACTCTGCGACCGGTAAGAGAGCGGTGAGAGGGAGAGGGATTCCATGCGAATAGAAGAGAAGCGCGGGAGGAGCAGAGATGGGAAAAGTGAGAAAGGGGACGACACCGAGGGGGCGGGGGGGGGGAGGGGGGGTGAAATTCGCCCCGACTGATAACCGGAGCCGCGGGTTAATCCAGCGGGCCAGATGACTTCCCATTGCTTAGAGCAACGACTACGACCGTACAGCGAGTTAGAGATTGCGAGAGCAACAGAAAGGATGAAGGGGGCACCGGCTGTGTGCGGGGTTTACCGCTGCTGCGACGACGACGACGACGACGGTCTGCCACGAGAAAAGAGCGAAAGATTGCCGCCGTTGCCGGAGCGCTAGTAATTTCGCCGGATTAATATTTAATATCCAGGACGAGGAAAGCGGACCAAGAGAGCGAGGGGACTCAATCCGACTGCGCTTTCTCTCCCTACACCGTCTGCGCATCAGCCTGTGCTATCGCCCTTCCGCATTTCTCGTTCCGTTCCCTTCCTCATTTTCTCCTTGCGGAAAGTACGTCGTTTCTCCTTCTCGGATTTCCACAATGTAGCTCTACCGCATGATTATCTCTTTCCATTCGTTGCTTCACCTCGGTGTTTCGCCGCTTAATCGTGAACCACACCGCATCCGTCGTCCCCCACGGATTGCGATAGATGAATTTTCGGTGCGCACCCTCCGCCGCCGCAGACCCTTGACCCGGATCGACCTAGCATAGATTGAAGGATCTATACCGTGCGAGCAGGACCGAGAACGTGTCGGCGGGGATTGCTGAGAAACAATCCCTTTGGCAATGACGACCGATTGCTTCGAGGATATCTCGCGACGATAAGCTCCCTTGAGAATCGATAACCGATCGAACTTTTTTGACATTGAGGAAAGCTGTCGGCCTCGAGGGTCGACATTGTTCGAATCTTCTCGCGGTTACCTGAAGCTCGCTGGAGGATCTAGCGCGGTTGTACTGTAGTCGTATAGTTTATTATTATTATTAGTCGGTATCGGTACCCAGATAACCAACCGTAGCACTGGCAAACTTTGCTGATTCCTTGCCATAAATATGCCTACATTTCATAAAACCACACCATAAACATTAAATTAAATTTGTTTGAAAATTGTTTCAACGCTTCAGATTCATTTAACCGTCGATATTTCTTTCTAAAATATGATACACAAATGGACTAGCACTAAGGATCCTTGATATCGATTTATGAGAATAGATGGAAGCACTTAAATTTTACAAGATTTTTTTTTTTTTTAATTCAGCGGAAGTAACCAAGACTGAAGTAAATAAATCCTCATAGTGAGAGGCACAGCACAAGCAAGCTTTGCTGACAATTTGCTGGCAATATGCTCTCAAGGATCTTCGGCATAGAATGCTGGTAAAAAAACATAGGCATATTCGGACGCACATGACGCAATTTTGCCACCATCCCGTATGGACATAAGGTGCCTACTTTCTGGCGGATTGTTGTCGAAATGCTGCTGGGTAGCCGTTCTTACAATTTCCATGTCATTCTTCGTTCGTCTCTCCTGGAAGAACGTTTTGTCAAGAATCAAGATCGTCTGTGTTCTCCAACCGCACGAGGGGGCTCAAAATTGTAAACCAGCTACTGCGGTAGGACCATTGGTAAGCATTCCGTGTTGGGGAAGAGCTCATCGAGCGCTCGAATCGCCGCAGTTCCAATTATCTAATTGAAAGTAACGGTTGGGAATAGCCCACTACCCTCTCGTCTGCGCAGTATCGTCGTTTCCCCTCGTGCCAACCCCTCCGGATGGCCCAACGGCGCCGAATGTAACGTCCGATAAATCGGTGTAGGTGGATGGTGGTGGTCGTCGTGGTGGTGGTGCGGTTGAACATGGGACTGCTACATAGTTACCGCGCGGAGAGCCAGTCGAGTAGCCGGAGAGTCCGCACGCGTTCACGCGATCGGCAGTAGTTGCCGGGGAAGTTGCTTTTCGCAGGCGAGGGATGAAATCGTCGGCACGACGAGGCACTCTCTCCACCGCTGGCTGCACCGGCCAATAACCGTTAAGGATTTCCATCTGCTTTGTTCCCAGCTGCAAGTATCGCGGGCGCTCGGCGAAGCTCCAATGAAGGCAATAAACGTAGCCGGGCCAACGCCATTCCTATTCTAAGTCTATGTATGGCCAAGATACGCCTGCGGACGTACCTTTGCGCTTCCCAGCTAAGTACCAGACACCCGCGCTTACCGGCATTGCGGCGATAGAATACACTCCTCAACTATACTTCTATGCTGGGCGAAAAGCTGCTTCAACTCCGATCCCGGAAACTGGACAATCCAAAGCGCTTACCGAGGGCCCCGCAGACTGCTATTCTAGCGGATCATAGCTTGCAACGTTGGAACATCGACTTCGGTAGTTTTGCTAAATTTTGTGAAGTTTAAGGTTGAAACGAAAGGTTGAAACTTTGACCTCGTTAGAGAGACGCAAACCGAGCTCGTCTAGAGACGCCTCCAGTGCTGCCATCTCTATCGAGGTTTCCCGGACGGTGCCTCGCCAGCACACGCCTAAGCTTACGAGCATAACTGGCATCGATCGACACAACGAATGCCTTTTCCTAACTAGGTACTGTCCAGTCCACGTCCAGTTTTCCTATGTAGGACAGACTGGCCATAGCCTAGACTTGGTCTAGGCATACTCTGGCACAGTTTCCGCGGGACGGAGACGATTGTAGCCATTGAGGTAAATATACGCATCGTACAACATACATATAATATGTGCGGGCATACGTGGCGTACGGGCCTGGCCACTACGTGGAAGAGCAAATACGAGACTCTAGCTTTGCTGACGCGCGGTGTCCGCACTTCTAGCCGCAATTACATCGCGCCTGGCCGCATTGTGGTATATGTGGCGGGCCACCACGTGCCTTCGTCCTGATTCACGCGCCACTGCTGTACAATACGTTTACTACAATACTCTTCCATCTACCGTGAACGCACGTGTCGGTGTGTTGCCCACTAACGCAGATTGATACAGAAACGAGTGTTGGTTGCGTGCCGGTATGGTACGGTGTACCGCTCCGCACTCCGCAATGAGCGAGAATAAGGGTACCCACCCTTTCACGACTCTTGCATTTCCCCCTTGTGCCGACTGCCTGTGCAGATCAGCGAGCTTCCTACTGCTTTTCACCCTTCCTGCAAGGGAAATACACTCCGGCACGAGAGTGTACTTTAGCCCTACACGAGTGTCTGCTAGTCCCGGACTGAGCACACTATTCCGAAGAGGAAGAAACCGAGTCGGGGTAAAAAGAAAGAAAAAAAAAACAACTTCAGCAAAGTGGCGCGAGTTTAGACGGGGAATCCCGCTTGGCTGAACACAAATGCACCCTCATGTCGGGTGCGTGCTCGAGTTTTGCGATTTCAATTGAAACGCTTCGTAGTTTTCTTTATTGAAGTAGGTATATTGTGGCGGAGGATTTTGATACACGATACCCGAATTTAATAACCCCATGCGGTGAATATAAACCATCAGAATATTGCCGCACGAGGCACCTGTTCTTGGAGTTGAAGAAGCACTTTGCTGCGGTGCGATTTGTTCGTGAAAATTGTTTCTGCAAGGTAAACAGCGTAGTTTGTCATGTATAGGGGGGAAAAATTGGTCGGGACGAATAACCTAAACATTAATTGACAGACGCAAGCAACCAATTTTTCAGTTGTCATGCCTAACTTAGTGGTTGTCCCAATTAGCTTTTGGTATCTGGCGCTAATTTATCAGTAAGTTGGTCCAAGTTAATTGTGTCTTTCAAGGACCACGTACTTTTTTTTGAACACGCGATCGTTCGCCCTATCACGCTGGACCTTATTCAGCACTTTTGCCATTTACAACTATTGCTCATTTCTCTCGCGTGTCAACGCTGACGTATTCGCGACACGATGTCTGCAGTACAGTACCAGATACTCTCTTAATTACAAGCTATTACCGTAGTACCGGTTAGTACGTAAATCGTACTCTGTTCTTATTTACGGTCTGACGACTCGGGCACGAATGGCAATTCTGTATTGTTCAAAATGATGGGCTCCGCTTCGACATTGTTCCACAGGCTTGCGGCATGTAGAGTGTGCGAAGAAAACTTTACCCTTCTCTCCCCCATTATAATTATCTTTACTGCTGCTTTCTCGCAATTCTCGTACGGCTTTCCCAAGCTCCTAAGTCTTGTTCCATGGAAACCAACCAACACCATCAACTTCCCATGGTACAATTTCCATTGGTACGATTTCCATCATCCCGTTGCCCCCCCCCCCCCCCTCCATGCCAACGCCGTTCCTGTTTTTGGTGTACGCACGCTAACGAAGTATAGTCCTTAGTTTGATATAAATAGCTCGCGTGAATAGCCAGCCACTCCTCCTGGAATGAAATAATCAGTCGAGCATATTATTTTTGTCTGGAAAGTGCATAAATGGACGTTGGGGAGGGCAGGGGGGGGGGGGGTACAATCAGCAATGCCGTGTACAGAGGAGGTCTGCGCTCGACCACTGGCCGATCGCCACTTTACTCGAGGGCTCGTACAATAATGGTCGAACTCCCTCTCGGCAATTGCTAAAAATACGTACGCAGAACTACCCTCGATTCTCGACCAAGCGTGAATACGACCGAGCGGAATTGGTGGGCTCGTCTATCGTCCGGCCGCGATCGATTCACCCGATCGGACTTTCCGAGTTCCGACAATGTATAACACGCCGATGGGGAGGGGGCATCCCGCGATGTCGTACAATCTCCCCAGACGTTTTTGATCGAACGATGGTCAGATACGGAATATTCCAAAGGCCCCGCTCTGTACCCGAAACATGCATATAACAAAAAAAGATATAAAGGAAAATTGTTTCCTATTCCGCTCGGGTCGTCGTTTTCTGATATCGAAGATCGGGGATAGATAGATGAAGTAGCAAAAAAAAAAGTCCGAGTACAGCGTATTGGACTACGCGCGGTATAATAGCGAGGCGCGAGCTGGAGGAGCACATGTTGCAGAGAATGAATGGTTCCTCGATGTTTTTGTCCGATGCACACCCTTGTTTTTTTTCTATCTCGTGACATAACAGCACCCTCGTAATATCCTTGGATATAATGTATATCGACATCTCGGCCTGTCCGATCTCTCTTCCTAATCGCATCTTGATTTACGGCACCAAAACTGGATGGGTGGGTCGAGTCATACGTGTGTGTATGGGTGGATGCTGTATCCTCTAAGACTTAGATATACGTGGGAGCACTTTCATACCACGAAAACTTATTGACTGCGCAATTTTTACCATAAACTGACGCGATAAAAATATGGGTTAGATAATTTTTGTTTTCGTAAAAAATTAATAAATTTGAGTTTTTAGTGTCAGTGTCCTTAAAATAGTCTGAAACGTCGAGAAATGTGACTTTCAACTGGAGTCTGGATGTATGTTAATTATATTTATAAATACGCTTTTGTGTATTTTTTATTTTTCATTATATAAGGCCAACCAATGTCTCAAGAAATTGCAGTACAGTTTTCAATTTTTTTTGTCTCTATCTCCGGTAAGGCAAGGATTTTTTACGAGACGGAAAGAAAAGAATGTGCGGAGGGGAAAGTGGTGCGTCAGGAGGGTTCGGATCCCGAAGATCCGAGGGATACCGGACCCCGCAAGGGTGAGCGCCCGGTAATGCGGGGTCGCCTGTTTCGGCGTCACACCGCTGCTTTTGCTGTTTGTAAATCGCGACGGCGGTAAGACACCCGAGACACGCCCACTCCATCTGCGCAGGCTAATCCCGGTTTGATCCCTCTCGCGTAAAACTGAGTCTCGAAATAATTCAATAACAACGTTGGTATAAGGGAAACGAGCTGCTTCCCTCGATCCTTTCGATATGTAGCGCGTGTAGCCGTGGAAGGAGCGAAAGCGAGACAGCCCGGCAGGGAGGATCGAGAATTCGCGTGTTCACTGTATACGCGCACGGAGTGTATATGCGAAGGGTGAATTAGTGCCCCGTCCGTCCCTCGAGAGCGTCCCAGATTAGATGGATCTGATGCTAATGCCTGGCCCGACTAATTTCCGCGATCAATGAACAACGCCGTTCAGTGTAGCGAGGAAAATCCGTGGCCCTGGGATAAGGTACTGCGCGAGTATCCGAGCTTATCACCTCTTTCGTATCATGTGCTATTGCACACGATACGAAAGCGGTGATAAGCTCGGAATATTCTATGGTCCACAGAAAAAAAAAAAATGGCGTGGAAAAAATGAAAATAAATTTTCCAAGCACGCACCGTAAAAAACAAATCCGTATGAAAATTAACTAAAATTGGTATATTAAATTTCATGTGCAATTGTGATGAAAAAAATAATTTACGGAATGTTAAAAACTTTTAAAACACTTTGGTTTCAATAGTTTAGTTAAAATTTTCTATAAAAGTAGGCTAACTCTAATAATTTACTTTGATCTCACTGTAAAAGTATATTCATTTTTCATCGCCATACATTCAATTTAATATACTACTAGTCGCATAAAAACTTTCAGTCCGGTACATTAAATAAACAATATTTTTTAACGGTGCACTTACGACTCAGGGCATCGCGAAAATTAGGTCGTGATTCACGAATTCACTTACCGTTTAATAAATAATTCCTTCATTGTCTCCCGTAGCTGAGATTTTGCTTAACGACTATTATAACAAACGTTTGAAAACCGGTTGAAACATCCCGACGACAAAGGGGTAGCAAGCACGAACCATCGAAAAAAAGAGAGAAAAAACCATGATTGACGTCAAAAGATTAAATTTCGAAGGCTGTTTCGTAAATAATATAACCCACTATGCAGAGCGGTGTGTGTCAATGTTGGGTATGGAAGCGATTGAATATTTATTATCGGCGCGCGGAAGCACGCTAAACGTGCACAATACAGTGTACCGTGTTTCTTTTTATTCTTTCTTCTTCCCCCTCAATAGACCAGACGAAGCGTTGCCGGGTTTTGACGTCGTGACGAGAGCGAACAGTCGACACAGTCGGTTTTTTAAATATATCTTGCGGAACTATTTAGTTTGGCGAGAATGCGAACAGCCGCGGAATCGGGAGCACAGAATCCGTTCGAGCATACGCTTGACAGGGTGCACGTAGCGAAGCGCGCCCTGCCAGATTAGGTCGCCGCCAGACAGCATAGAGGCACTGCACACACGGGTCTCCCCAGCACTTCGGATTCCCGACGTTCCAAGCGTCGCGCCCACGCTCCCGGAGGCTTCTGCACTCGCGGCAGTGGCGATAGTCTTGTTAGTCACGCTGCGCCCTAGGATGTACACAGTATCTCGCACTCCCGTAAGCTTATTATAGGACATATCTCAATGTATTCCGAGCGCAGAGCATCAACGCCAGAAGCTCACGGGCTCGCTCCAAATTTCATTCGAGGCGGATCAGCCTCTGCACGGGCAGACCTCCGGGCATGTACGGGAGCTACAACGTACACGGCGATTTCTTATCTACGCGCCCGTACGTTCGACCCATCGTTGCGAATGAGCAATCCTACTGTACAGAATTTCTCACTGGCTGTGTACATGGAATCCCATATTCGAAACAATGCGTTCAAGGAATTGTGTTCGTCTTGCCACTGCCGCAGGAAGCTCGGGCCAAAATCGTGACGATTAAACACTGGGTGCGCACTGTTGCGAACGAGCGAACTAACGACCGATTAATCAATTTATTTATTTATAAAAAAATGAAAATAAAATTAATTGATGATTTTTTTTTCTCAGTCTATTAGTAGCATGAGTGATAAGTAGAATTCCTAAAATATATATATATATATATAAATATATTCAATATCGGAAACGGAGGCTCGCATTTCTTGAGGCCGATCGCGAAATACGTCTTTAAAATTTGATAGACCAGCTGTCACGCCGAATGACAGATGATACGAGGCCGCTCGCTCGGGGCACCGATTCTATATATTTCGGTATACACACTAAAAATAGTGTATATAAGATATATGTGTACATACACTACTAAGGTGAATTGGGTATTAGAAGGAAAGGAATGCCAAGGCGCGCCGTTCGGTCAATCCCACCTCGGGCGACCTCGCGCGCTATTAATTACCCGGGGCCTTCCATCCGACGTTCTCGGTGGGAGTCGTTAATTAATTTTTTTTTTCTTAATCTTTTCATTCTTTTTATTCTTCAACCCCGCCGTATAACGTACAGAGGAACGTTGGAAATTTTAGCGTGCAACGTACTACGAGTCGATGTAGCTGATGTATGTGAAGTAGTTGTATATATATTTATATACATATACATATATATATAGATATGCACCTATAGGAAACCAGGGGACCCAGAGAGACGAAGCTTAACCGTGAAGCGACGAGCACTACCTGCCCCGAGGATACCGTGTTTGCCACGGGGCAAACCGGAGATTCTGGGATGGATATTAGGTTGAGGTAATTACAGCCATTAGTCCGCACATACATCAATTATCGATGACACGATGACACGGGACTGATCGCTTCGGGGCGTACGTCCCTTTCCGATGGGAATGCTCGATGGATATCCTCGAGACCGGTCGAAAGACATTGGTACACCGTCTGATCACCAATAACGCGTTAAGCCATGCGCAAAGTGAATATAACACAATTTTTGTTTTTAAAAAGGTGTACTTTTTCTGGCTTTTGTCAACGATAGGTTTGTGAAGCCTATCGATGCTTTTCGTAGCGTTATCGTAACGTACTAGCTCGATTTCCACACACACACGCACACACACACGCGCGCACACACACGCACACACACACGCACACACACACGCACACACACACGCGCACACACACGCACACACACACGCACACACACGCACTCGATCTCACGCATAACGTTTGTCGCTAAGACTTTAGTGTAGAATGTAAAACAAAAAATAATTGTGACGAATATCGAGATTAAATTGGAGAATAAACGGTTTTTTCCAACTACCTTAAGTCTTTGAAGCGACGTTTTAATATCTCAACTATCTTGTTCGAAATACCGAATCTTTTGGAATGCAATAAAAAAAATTCCAAACGAATTTAAGGAAATTAAAAAAGGAGTCTCATACTTGCCGGAATGGTTATGGGCGATCGCAGCGGCTGGAGGACATTATGGTTTGCCGGAACGAGACGACTGTTTGATGTCTCGATCATCGGCGTATCTATCTAACGGACGTGTTCGTCACGCTCGCTTTGGTCGAAGAAATTGGTCGTTCCTAGGATCTACGTTAATTTTTGTTTATTTTTATTTTTATGAGGAACGTAATTCAATGTCTGTTCCAGCGTTGCGCGGAGTGTTTCCGCCGGTATTAGAGTTCCCGAGGCGATAACGTCGCGTTCCAAAACCTGAGACCCGTAATTAAGACTTAAACTGGCCCTGGGCGTATTTTCAGCCCGGGCGGACTCTTCGGATATCTTATCGCGGAAATGCTTCTTCGCCGCCGTTGCGACTTAGGTCTGCTCCGACCTGCTCGTTTCTTCCTTATTTCCGTTCGAGTACGTCCCGAAAAAAATCAAAAAGAAAAAAAAAATCGGTCGTTCACTCGAAAGTGGATACACTCCACGTAGAAGCCGGTGTCTGTCGCGATAAGGACGAAAGACTCTAGTCGAGAGCAGCGTAAGGTGCTGCTGCACTCGACTCGCCGCAGCTTATCGGTCAGAGTGATTGCGACGAGGGCCTCGTTTGCGATAATGATTAATCGAAAATTATTTCTCCTCAGAAACGAAAATCTCTCAATTTCGCGAATGTTTTGTCGAACAAAAAATCAATTTTTTCTTTTCGAATTAAGTTTAAAAAGTTTTCATATTCATATATATATTTTTTATTAATTTAAATTTAATCAAAATTAATTAGACAATCAAAATTGATTAATCCAAACAGGGAGTAATGTTTTTATCAATTTTAATTCCTTATTTTTTCATATTTATCTTTGAAAAAAGTTATATATTTAATATTTTTTATACATACATATCCACGGTAAAAAAAAATTGTAAATTTAATGTACCCAACTAGAAGTTTTAATGCAAAAACTAATGCCTTGAATTTAAGGTACAATTGTGATGAAAAATTAATATACTTTGTCATTTAAATTAAAGTACATTATAAAAATTAAAGTACTCTTGTAGTAAAATTAAAGCAATTTATTACAAATAATGTATGTCCAAGGTTTTTAATACACTGAACATTAATTTTTCATCACAATTGTACATGAAACATTAATTGGTATGATAATATACCAGTTTTTGAATGAAAAATTCCAGTGCAGTACATGAAATTTCATACGATTTTTTCACAGTGGATCTATATCGAAGTTGTAAAAACCAAGTTTTTCGTCTCTATCCACACGAGCTCCCGATTTACTTCGAGCTAACAGGAGGATACCTCCAGTTTCCGGTAGTTTGCTTTCGGTCAATGGGCATTGGCTCTCGGGGGTTAGAGGGAGAGAGGAAGAGACAGAGAGAGAGCTGTAAAAAAGCATCAATAGCATCAAGATGGCAGATGCTGCGGGCGCGCGTCCCATCAGGTGCGTCTCGTGCTCGAACGAGCAGGGAAGACGAGGCCTGTGTGTGCGCGCTTTAGCCGGGTGCGCCACGAGTGTTCCTCGAGGCCTCCGAGAGCTGCTCTTCGCGGCTATACCGACGTTTCGGGTTCAACCGTGCGCGATTAATTCACTGCGCGATATGAGATGGGTTCGTTATTTTGATAGCCCACTGCTCGCTTACGCGACCACGAACCCAACATTGCATTGCTCCTGCCCTGTGAACCAGCTCATCCGTCCCGCTCACACCGGCACTTTCCTCTCTGTGTGTTCGGTCCAGCTGGTGTGTATGCACCCGCGTGTACAACAAGTCCCGAGCTGGGAATCAAAGCCACGCTGCGGCTGAGACGCCGGAACACGCGCCTATCTCGCGGACAAAGCCCGTCCGTACACATAGAGCGCTACGGGTTTGCTGTCCGCAAGGACGGTGAGAAGATGCATGCGAGCGGTCGGGCCCTCTCGCAAAGGGAAGGCCGACGCCGCCCCCGACGCGCTACTCTTAGTCGTTATTTCGAGCATGTAATGCAGCTAACCGTCCACCCAACAGAAACGCTAGAATGTTACTGAGCGGAAGGCCGCTACCAGATATTCTCAAGCCATGGGGGCAAATAGTTCCATATCGTGAAGTTGACCGAATCACCGTTGAATCCGGATTGCAAGCGAAAAAATCTTCGATCGCGGCGAATGATTTTGTAAACATTTTCTATAACTCAGTTGTACGAGACTGAAAAATTAATTCGCTCGGCGAATTTGTTTACGATACACTGTAGGAACAATGGGGACTCTACGGTGCTGCAGCCTAAGTCGGAAACTCAGACGAAAATGGCGTCGGTCGGCTTCACCGTGTGGAGACTGAGAATAGGCGGGTAGATCTATTTCCCACGTGCAATGTAGCTCGCCAGTATGTAGTATGATACAGATAGGCGCATCGTACCGATACAGCGCATCGTTTTGGCGGTATATATTATCCTAGCTGTATCATATATGAAAAGACGTTTCCGCTCTGCCGAGCATAAGCAAGGAAGCTCATGACGGCACGGTAGGTCGATTGTCCCGTTCAATACATCGGCCAAAATATTGTGGTTACTCACCTTTCAGTGGCGAGTGGCAGGGACGCCGAAAAGGGAAGTCGGCCGAGCCCTCGATAATAACCCCCAAAATCCTTTGTGGATTTGATGAAGCGGCGTTCCTGCATGGATTTCTCAGACATAATTTTCGATGCAGAAAGACGCACGTCCTTTCGACGGTTCGTCTTGGCGTTTAGAGGTATGGAGACTGATATGAGATATTGCCGTTCCTACCGGCTTCAGACGTAAACACTAAGTGCCTCGGTTTGTTTCGGATATGAGATGAAGAATTAAATTTACTCGTTTGGCTCGGAAACTTTACATAACTGCTTAAAAGAAATTTAATGAACTTAATTAGGCGTCGAGCAATCGTAACAACAAACCGTACGATACACTACTGAAGAGACAAAGAGCCGCTGGGGTCGGGGGAGACGCGTTAATACGTGATTGGCTGCGAGGGGGCCACTTTGCAATTTCCACGGAAAAACCGTTGTAATGAGCAAAGCAATAATCGACACTCATTTTTAGAGTTGTACAAAAACTGTTTTCGTAATGGTTAAATTGAGATTACCAACCAAATTTGAAATTATATATTCTCATACGGCTTACCAATCATTTGCGAATAATTACTAATTTGCGAATAAAAGAAAACAATCAACTGCGCGTCCTCAAACTGTCGAAGTCAAATATACGGGTAGCTTCTCTGTCCTGAGGTGCTTTCGATTTGCCGTTATAATGACGGTGCGCATGCGCACGGCCGTTTTTTAGTACGAATTTGTATTAAAAAATGACCGTGCGCATGCGCAGTCACATTGTAATAACGAAAAAACGCCAAATCGAAAGCACCTCTGTAAATAAACAATGGGGATCAAGGGATAAGATACTAAAAATTATATATTTTCACGCGCTTCGAAAGAAAAGAATTGATTGCTCGTCTCTAAACCGGGTGTCAAATTGAACGGTGACTATTATTTACAGGGAAGGGTGGAAATGATTACTTGTTAGCGTTTTCTTCTGTGACAGATATAAAAATTGCGTGTTTATTATGATAATTCACATACTGTACAATACATGATTATTAAAAAAAAAATACATATTAAAAAAAAAATTTAAGTTAAAATACTCTCGTGATCGATGCAGCAACGCTTGAATCAAATATACAATTACAAAAAAATAATACATATCAATTATCGCCACTACCCGATTGAAGCTTCATCGATTCCCGAACGGTGTCGCTGACTTTCGTGTCAACCGGATTCTCGGTCGAGTCCGACTTATTCATCAATGTCGAATCTCCGCTCGCTAGATCACTATTCGTTATTATTTTCACTGGGCTTCTTTTTTTCTTCTTATCACTATCGTCTTGTTTAATCTTTTTATGTTCGTCGCCAGATCGGTTCGAGCCACTGGGATCCGAATCCCCCACTGCAAGCGAATCATTTGATTGGTCCGATCTTTCGGCACTGGAATTCATCGTTACAGCCAGATTATGCAATCGCTCTAGGCTTGTTACTGCGCCGCCGCCGAAATCTGGATAGTGCACGTTGACCGTTACCTGAAACACACATACTGGGTAAGAAGAGAAAAAAAACATGCATACCAAATGAATATCAAACATATTTAACATATGATAGTTTACGAAGCAATGTTTCAAGTACATTTGGAATATTTTCAATCGTCCTTCGGTCGATCTTACTCGCGTGGCTGGCTTCCGACTGATGAGGTCCTCGCAAGGAGAAGAACGAGAATGGCCCAAAACCAAGATTTACAGATCCTCCAAGGAGAAGAATTACCGAGAGTATTACAGCTGGAACGATGCTGATGCAAATGGCAATCTGAATAGGTACACTAATGTACCACGGCAAATTCACTGAAAACAATATCTCTCGTATTAATAACCGACGAAATTTACAAATTCTGGCCCAGATAAAAAAAAATCATCTTACTCGTGATGTCTTTCAGAAAAGTCGCGATAGCTTTACCGCTCACTACGAACACTTCGAAACTCATGTTCGCGAGCATATGGGTCAGTGCCTGTCCCGGTGTAACTTGCAGATCAGGATTTTTCATAACCGCTTGGTAATACTTTTCACAGTCGTCGGCTGCAATAAAAATCGAAATTAGAGTTTCACAAGTATATGAAGAGGACGTAGATGATAAATTTGTGAGGTAGAAACGATCAACGAGGTAAGTGTCATAGAAATTAACGTGTCAGATAGATCGGTTGCGTTACTGTTAAAGGAATCTTGCATTGACATACTCACTGTAAAAGTGAGCCCGAATTCTATCGGCCCAACCCATTGTATCAGGTCGGCATTGGGACGGCATTTCCGTGTTCTTCACTTGCAATACAACGTGTTTTATTCTTTCCTCCTGTGAAGAAACAGAGAGCATGTTCAATACGCGAGAAATAAACGGATTTGTGCCGAAAGATTAAACTAATACGTACCTCTATGAGTTTCCACCAAGTTATAAAGAAACTCGCTATCAGTATAAGTGGAATACTGATACTTAAAATCTTCCAAAAATTCCATTTTACCTTTCTCAATTGCCAATACAAATACAAAATGGTCAAGACGCCGATGACGATTTCTTTCTAGAATTATAAAAAAAAAAAAACTTTGAGATCGATGCACACTCCGAAACGAATGTAATACAATTTATCGTGTTGCTCACATGATAGTATATGTGATACGTGAATGCAGTGGTGAAAGATTGCATCCACAACACAGTCTCATAGACCCTATTAAAATCCGGCGCTTTCAGAACGCTGTTCAGAATAGGATCGACTTCCCGGAGCGACAATTTTCCAGCACCAAACTGTTTGAGTGCCTCAAACTCAGCCTCTGAGGCTTCCAAGTCTATACGTCCTACGTATATGGAGTCTTCTTTCTGCAAATAAAAATAAAAGTTTAGCTCTTTTCTGTTGAAAAGTGTCTGTTCAACGACTTCTAGAATTTTGGCAAGCACTCAGACAAAAAGTATCTTTGATCATTGGTACATTGGATCATTTGACAAAACAAATTTACAGTTACAGCTAAATATTCAGCACTCTTCAGGCATAGTACAAATCAATTAACTGCATAACTGAATTAGAGAGCAGGCCAGAATGGACCACTCAGGCAAAATGGACCAGTTTTACAATTTTTTTTGTGGTAATTAAAAAAAAAAATTTTCATCTGAAATGGAAGATGTTCACCATCTTGCACAAAGGTGCAATTCACCCTGTTATCCACGATTCGATTACCTTGAAAATTGCTCTGTTCAGTATCATGCTAACGAGTCTTTGTGACAGTTTCTCATCGGGAATGTCGGTGCTAGATGAGATCTTCCACGCTTTACATCTGTTGAGTTCATCCATGCAAGGGAGTACGTTGGAGGCTGCGTATTCATTGCTGTAAAAATGACATACAAGGGGTTTTGTGACAAAACAATGTTTTTCTTTTTTTATAAATCACCGTGATCCGAAAGTCACATACTTTCTACCATCTTCAGAGTCACTGTGGGGCAAAGATTCCTTATTCGTGATCTTGTCATAGTAGAACGAATGGGGATCCACATATTCCTTGTTGGACCTGCAAACATCAACGCGAACAAAATTTTATTATTTCATCGACGCGTCTGTACCGACGGTGCGCGGGATTACGCGAGAGCCATCACGAATACCGTCGATTTTGAAAAAACTTTACGAGATCGTTAAACGAACAGCAACGTTTTTTAAGGTGAAATATGACGAGGAAAAAACTTGCCAAATTGCCGAAGAATCGAAGTAATCAGCGTCCACTTTGCAGACGATCGTGACGCATAATTCCGCTAGTAAAAAATATAATTTTCGGTCGATAAGCATCTTTCACTGTTCCCTGTAGTCGGCTGTATAACGTCACGCAACCCGTTTCGGCGATGACATATATTCTTGGAGCGTTCGACAGCCACATCAGCATATACGGTTCGCGGGAATGCCCGGCTTATTTACGGTTTAATATATTTGCCACTTTGCCTCGAACCTGTCGAAGGCCGGTGATTCTGATGCTGTGTATTGTGTATTGTTCCGTCTCGCTTTGATAATCTGAATGATAAACCGCTAAACCGGTTAAGAGCGCGGTAACAGCTGACGATAGCTCTTACCGCTTTGTCAAACCACCGTTTCTACACATGCTGCGTTGATTGGTGGAAGCTCGGTTCTAGACCTCCCCATTGGCGGAGCCAAGTATGTGTAGAATCATTTGTAGAGGAATGGTGCGCTGCCGTTGTCTGCACTATCGTACACTTTTGCAATATGTAGTTACAGAAAATCATGAGGAATACGAAATAGTGCGGAAAAGGGTCAGCAACAGAAACATACCGAATATTATTAACAGAGGATTTACACTCAACCGGCCAGCGACTCGCAGCTGACATTAAAACGCGCCCATAAACTCGGAGTTGCAGGTGGATTCGCTACCGCGTACAGTGGAAAGTGACCTCTCCGGGAGGCAAGAGATACAAAACATCAGACCCTGTGTTTACACTATTATAAATGTGACTAAAAGTTAAATGAATTAACATTATTTACAGCAATATTGTTCGACGCTGTTCGAAGCCAAGACGGTACGAATTACGAGCGACGAATAATAATTTCATGGACCGTGGGACTTAATTGGTAAACGTTTGAATTCTAACCTACGCGTGAGTGTTCCTATAACTGATACAAATGTAAACATTGTATACAACAATATTGCTCGACTTTGTGAGAAGCCAAGACGGTACGAGCGGTGAATAATAATTTAATGGACGATGGGACTTAATTGATAAACGTTTGAATCCTAACCTACGCGTGAGTGTTCCTACAACTGATACAAATATAAACATTGTATACAACAATATTGTTCGACTTTGTGAGAAGCCAAAACGATACGAGCGATGAATAATAATTTCATGAACGATGCTTGTTAATCGGTAAACGTTTGAACTCTAACCTACGCGTGAGTCTTCCTATTATCGATACAAATATAAACATTGTATGCATGGATTGTTCGGTTAAACGGAGGACTTTTGTTGTCCTTGCCGGGAAAATGAGGAACATATCGACGATTGACATTTAGTTTTCGTCGATTTACGAAACATTCTTTCGCTACTCTAGCAACAAAAGCATTCCACGTGCATCGGCAAAGTCACCGTGACGCGAGCTCGCAAAAACCTTCGTTATGAATCCCGAAAAAGCACCGGAAATGGCGGGTTCAACGGTGGCCGGAGCGCCGACTGCCTTCCCGCAAATGTCACCCGATTGGGAACCTCTGCGGGTCTCTCACCTGAAACCGTCGCTGACACTTCAGGATCTCCAACTGGCCGCTCGTCAGGATCTCTATCACAAGTTCATAATATTCGGGGCCGGAAGTTTCGAGAAGGAAGACATTCTCGACACCATGATAGCAACGTGCGAACCGGAAGTTATATTGCCGATAATGCACAGAGTCGAGGAACCTGACAAATTAACGTTTCTCGCGAAATTCGGTGTTCCCGTGCTCGAGCATCTCGTGAAGCTGGGCATGCGGGTGACGATGCCCGACGGTCGAACGCTGGGCATCGACATCGTTCTTGGTTTCGTCGTCGTCAACGAGCTGCAGATTCACCCTCAGAGGGTCATAAGCCATGTCCTCCATTTGCGTTGGGAGAACATGAAAAAAATGCTCAATCTCAACAATTTTCAAGCTGACAAAGCTCTGACCGCGATATACTGTCCGATATCCTCGCCGAGGGTTTTCCTCTTCGTTATAAGATGCTGCAGAATGACAATGGCCCGCGACAACAAGCTCTCGATCCGCGAGCTCAGGCTGCGCGGCAACGGCATAACGGGCATCGTGCCGTTCGAGAAATTCTTCAACTATCATCTGACGAAGATCGATCTGAGAAACAACCAGATCGACGATATAAACAATCTACGTTACTTCACCGATTTCAAAGTGACGGAATTGTGGCTCGACGGTAATCCGTTGTGCACGCGATACACGACAACCGAGGATTACATAAGATCGGTCAAGAACGTGTTTCCCCACTTGCAGCGACTGGACGGTGTCCTGATCGGCGTCGAGCAGAAGTACATTCCGGTAGTGCTGCCGAATCATCTCGGCGACGCCTCGCGACTCGGTCTCGTCAAACAATTCGTCAGACATTTTTTTACGTTTTACGATCAGGACGACAGGATCGTGCTGAACGGTCTCTACGACCACGACGCTTTCTTCTCGACCACTCTCGGACCAATCACGAACGCCAATCACAATCAGATGACCAAAGCTTTCGCGACCAACAGAAATTTATTGAAATTCGTCGATTACGCCAAGTGCCATGAATTTCTCTTGCGCGGTCCGGAAAGGATAATCGCGGCTCTGAGGCGTCAACCGCCCACTCATCACGATTACCGAAATTTCAACATCGATATAATTCATCACGGTAGTGAGCACTTGGTTCTCGGGGTGCAAGGATTTTTTTGCTACAAGGAATTCCCGTTGGCTCCGCTGTTCTTCAATAGAACCTTCGTCATAGTCGAGGGCGAGGACAACGAATACTGCATCGTCAATGACCAGTACCACATTCAGAGCGAAACGCCAGGCATGAAGGGTCCGGACAGCGGCGAAATGAAGCTCGCGAGCATAGCCGCGACGAAGATCGAGCCTAACGTATTCAGTCCCTCGGAGAAGAATCAGCTGTTGGGATTTCTCCGCGGGCGTACCACGATGAACGAGGAATATTGCCGACGATATTTGGAGAATTCCAAGTGGGACATACGCGCGGCTCTGAGCGCCTTCACGAAGGCTTACACCGTCAACGACGTTCCACCCGAGGCGTTCAGGGAAACCATCTACTCCTGACCGACGGAGGAATATTGGCCCTTCACTTAGACACAAAGTGGTACAAATCGCGAAATCGCGAACGCCGCTGCGACGAACGAAGAATTCGGTGGACGTTATGCAGATTCTGATCGGAATATTTGCGGGATCACGAGTTCATGAGAAAGGGGAATTCCAGGTAGCACAAAAAAATCAGTCACCAAAATTCAATCACAATGGTTTACGTATGTCCGTCTGGACGGTATCCGAAAATTAACACCCATCCAAAGAGTCAACTCTTGGACGTGGGATAACTTACTAGGTAGGATGTAATAGTTACCATCCGGACGAACTTATGTAACCCATTTCGATAGCTTTTTCATACTAGAAGTGATTTCGTGAAAGTCTACACCACCAAGGACTACACACTTTCAAGACTTCAATGACGAATTGACGAACGTACATTAAACAATTTATTTTTTTTTCTTGTATTTGTAAAATCTTATGAATTTTTCATAAGAAAACGAAATTTTTTTCTTTTGTACATACAAATTAAATGTAACGTAATTACAATACAGATATTTTAGTTTATAAAAATCTTTCTTCTCCAAATGCCTCACCTTCTCACCGATGAATTCACTATAAACTGTAAGACCTTGCAGACTATTATCCACGTTGCCTCAACAGCCTTGCTGCGTATTCAACAGCGCGATGCTCTTGTTGATGTGGGGAATCGTATTCACGTTTGAATTTACACCCAATTCGAACACTTTTTGCATAAGCGGCAACGCGTGCTCTGTAACAAAAAATGTTTTATAGTTATTAATTAATATTACATCGTGTTTAACCCTCCACGTACGGATGCTTCGCGCCGAGCGAAACCACGCAAGGCGGAGTCTTCGCGACCTTGTCAGTTTTATAAATTGCGAATAGCAATAGGACACTATATATTGACGACAAAAGCATTATTTTACATAAATATCATATCGTGAACATTACTCTTCAAAGAGGACTGTTCCGAATTTTGATATCATCGATATTTTTTTAGATATAGCGATTTTTATACCGCGCAATATAAGCACTCGCTCTGCGAGGATATCAGCAAAATCGTCGGGAATCGAGGTCCTCGCTCAGCGAAAATCCCGTACGTGAACGGTTAATGACAATTCTTTGGTACGTAGATCGACCCGTTACCTTGCATGCAAAGGAGTATTTCGGGCAATCGATCCAGAGCCGACATGAGAACGTCCGATCTCGGACTGTCGAGGCATCTCTGAAAGGCGGACAGTATATTCAAATTTGGCGCCGGACGATGCTTTAGGGCTCTCGCCAAAAGATTGTGAGCCAGACTCCTTATGTTGCCCTGCGGCGATACGAGCAACTCTGCTATGCTGTCGATGACGAATTCCAGCACCGAGGGTCTTCTCGAAGAGAGATGCTCGATTTCTTGAAGAGCCGCGTAAACATCTGTAACAAACATTGCACTGTTAGCCAATCGATACACTATCGGAAGGAACATAGAAAATAACGAAAGTAATAAACGAATGATAAAAATAAAGATTTCCATACCTTCTCCGTGGATCTTACCGAGCGTCGCAATCAACGCTGGCCAGTGTTGCGGGAAACCCGGTTCCGAGTTAGCCGGAGGCGCACCGGTTACGAAAATCTCTTCACCGTTGTTTCCCTCCCTCGGTCCGGGAATTCCCGCGACGAGAGCTCGCAGACTAGCCAGTCCCGGGTAAAGGCACTGTATCTCGCTGAAATTTTACATTCCCAATATTTTGATCAGTTTTTTTACTATTGTGCACCAGCGTTATTCAGTAGTTTTCGTTACCACTGCCGGTAACGAAAACTGCACTAAGTGCCGTTTTGAGACCGCTATCCGCCGAGGAAAAAGAAAATTTTCTTTTCCTAGGAAATCGGCGAACGCAGGGAAAGACAATTTTCTTTTTTCTCGGTGGTCTGCGGTCTCAAAACGGCATTCAGTACAGTTTTTGTTACCAACCGGGCGCGGGGCAAGGAGGGCGAGGGTTTATGCCACATCACCTTAAACGATAGCTTATATTAAAAGTAGATGCACATTTTTGATTACATAGCTGTTTGGACGATGGTTAATAATTCAATAAATAAGCAAAGCAATTAGGCCTGCAAGATTCCAGTCGATGGCCCATTGACAATATATATATGTACATAGTAATGTGTGAAAAGGGCGTTAAATCATCGTTTGGATTGTCAATAAACACAAACTTACTACTACTACGTAAATAAAAAACATACCGGAGTACGTGAACGTGCTTGTGCAAATATTTCAGAGCTGGCTGAGCGTCGTGAGAAACGTAGGCTTGCAGCAGAGCCACAAATCTGTTCAATAACGGTGTCAAGTCTTTGCCAGGCGAATAATTCTGTAAATCAAGCATTGGAAAATTAACAGGTTTCTCCGTGAATTCCATGGCATTGCTATGATGATCTGTTATACCTGAAAGCATTGGAAGTAGTTCGCCAACGTGTCCTCGAGAGCTGTTCTGTGCTCTTCGTTGAACAAGTGCGGTTGCAAGAGTTCCAGCAGTCCCATTACTTGAATGAAAAGATTCAAATGATTGCCCGAGCGAAAGTCACAGAAGTCCAGGTAGGAGCGGCCCATGAGCGACGAGGCGAGCATGGGAAGTTGTCGTAAAACCAGTATCGGATGCACTGCTGCCATTTTTCGTGCGCAAAGCTCGAAATCTTGCGATTTACTGATCCACGATTTTTGTCGCGGCGTTGCTGCCAGTGCCGTCAGCAGAGAGTGGCTCATGCAGTCCAGCGTTGAGCCCGTCCAGTCCGTGATCTTTGCACCGGCAACGAATTTCTTCGTTTCAGTTTGATCGAGATAACAGATCACCTTCGGGATCTTCATGTAGAGGTGAAGAAGAAACTGGTGGGCCATATCGGACTGCGTACTGGTAAAGAAATACGTGAGTTCGTTCGTATATTTTAAGAATGAAGACGATTGTGAAGATGAGTTGATCAACATTTTTGTGCTAACTTTTCAGATCTCGCTGTCGCAATAATAATTCGAAATGGCATTACCTATCGTCGTTGTTAATCATTAGTTCCGCTAGGTATTCAACGACACTGGCCGTTCGGTGTTCCTCGGTAGACACACAGTGCAAAAGTAGATCCAGTCTCGTCTCCATCTGTGTTAGTGCGGCATTTCTGCCTTGTCGATCGTTCACGATTACTGCCTCGGCAACAACGTAAGCAACGAGTGTCAAAAGTTGCCTCTCCGACAGGAGCAATATGTTCTCGGGTACATAGTGTTTAGGCGTGAATTTATCCCGACCTTGCCAGAGCTTTGGATTGCAGGTCAACGCCCATAAAAAGTCCAGTACAGCAGTCGGGTCGTATCTACGGTTAAAACAATATTGTGAGTGATTATCAAATTTATATAAAAATGTTCTACCTAACACAGCATTTCACGTCAATCGAGAAACCTATTTTTCAACAATGTTCCAACGCCGTACATAGGTCAGATAGATTTACGAGATTTTAGATTGAGATTATTTTTTTAATGTAAAAAAAGAATAATAATTAATGTAAAAGAAATGCTCGGTTAACGATCAGCCCGTTATAAATCGACGTATCTTCAAAGTACGTACCCGTCGTCACATTTGTCCAACAAGTGTCCAACGCACTTGTGCAGCGTAGCCCAACTGGCCCTGTGAGTCAGAAGCGTCAACAAGTAAGGTCTGCATGCGTGAGAATTGACGATACTTTCGTCGATCTTCACGTGAACCTTAGTTTTCCCAAACAAAAGTATCATCTGAAGATTCGGACATGTTCCAATGAGTTCAGGTTCGACTGAGGCGAGCCAGTCGATGAGCAGTCCCGTTCTCGGTTTGATGAGTCCCTCGTTACTGTCCGAGACCAAAAGTTTTGCCATTGCCTCGACGAGAGCGTCGTTTTTCTGCTGCTTCAGGCATACGTCGAGCAACATTCGTCCGACACCCTCCAAATTCAGGGGATCGGTATTCTCCAGAATATTGCCAGGTTCGCGATTCTTTGTGATCATTACAATCTCGTTGCGTCTCGAGCCCGTCGTAAGGTGTACGCTAGCGAAATCTCTAAGGATAGACAGTATCGGCGCTTTAACCTCGCCGATCAGCGTTATCAGATTCAGGCACATATTTCTCGCCAGTTCGACGACTTGACCCGAGGTCGAGGGTTTCTTCAACGGCAATAGTATGACCCTCATCAGCGTGCAGGAGAATTGTGGCATGTGGACGAGAGACGCGAGAAATTGTTTGACCTGCATCGAACTCAGTACGCTGCATATGTGCTGAATCGCCAGTACAACCGCGCCGCTCTCCTTCGACGATTTTTGAAGATCCTTCGCCAATGTTTTGTGCAATCTTCTGTAAGCATCGATCTTCAGATTCATCGGTATGGTCTCGATGAAAAGTCGATTGATGAGATGCGGCACGTCCGTTTGTACGGGGCACTGTATTACAGAGTGTTTCTGCACCATGGCACTCTGGGGCAACGGTTCCTGGAGATTTATCGTCTCCTGAATATTCTCGTCGGGCAACTGAGGCTCGAGCAGTTGAAGCACGTCGACGAATACCAAGCCACCGGTTGCGCCCCGTCTGTGTTGAACCTTCACCAGCTGAGCCATGTAGATCTTGTCGAGTACGGCGGTGCCTACGGAACCGGGATCGATCTGCACGGCGATGTCGAGGGTGTGCAAGAGTTTGCTCATCGACAAAACCGGGATGCCGAAGCTCTGAATGAAGAGAACGAGCTGCTGCGGCTCGAGATCCTTTAACGCGGCGTCGACGAGACGAGGAACGTTGCTTCTTATCATTCGAAGCTTCAGCCAGTCTGGTATGAGGAGAGCCTCCTCACTCGTGTCGACGAGAAAGGCTTTTGGTGGTTCGGCGTTTTCCGGAAACCACGTTTCCAACAGTTCGTTGAATAATCCTTGATCGTCCAACACGTCGTAAGTGAGCAGAATGATCATCGCGTGAACGACGAGTATGTGCATCGTGCACTCCTCGCCGGTGCTCCACTGAACCAATATCTGATCCTGACTCTCGGACCACGTGTAACCTTCGCCTCGCGGAGCTCGAGCTTTTTCCAGATAGTTGCAGAATATCGTTTTAAAGGCGTTGAGCGTTTGCTTCGCTTGCGCACTGTCGTTGTCCGGCTCGGGAAGTATCGCCGCTGTTATCGTGCTACGCTCGACCACGAGCTGAGATATCTCGTTGGCGAGGTCCGTCAATTCCGGAAGGTCGTCTTCTTGCGTGTGCTCGGCAAGGTACGCGATGTAACCTCGCACGAGATCGGGACTGTTCTCGACTTGACAAGCGCCCCGAAGGGCCGTCGAGACGAGCGAGCGTACCTCGAGGAAATGAGGAATCGAAGGCAGTTTCTTCAAAAGCCATATTTCTCTGCAACGATAAAGAAATAAAGTTAGATATACTGTTGTCAAATAAGTTCTAGCCAAGCAATCATGTCGACATAGTTTATCAACATTGGATGATGAATTGAATTCGAAGGGTCCCTGGCGAACTTCAAGGAGGCAGCGGCAGGCAGGATTGTGCGCTACGTCTAGATAAAAACTTGGGAGCTTCCACATTACTACATAAATGATTCTAATTTTCATGTGTATTTCCATTGAATGTCATATCAAATTCAAAAGACAATTTATATGTGTAAAAGGGCATTGCCCGTTGATTAGTAACTTAATAGATAAATAAATAAATAAAATTACTTGTCATTGTCTCCGTCGACGTCCATACTTTCGTCCTCCAGTGGAATGGACCCGAGAACGAGCTTCAGCCCGGTGATCGCTTGAAGTCGACTTCCGCTCTCCTGACTGCTCAGTCTTCGCAAAAAATATTCCAATACTTCGTAAGCGTGTTGCTGATCCTCGTCCGGATCGGTGAGCAGTGTCTGCAGATGAGCCAACAGCTGTTGCTGCCTCGGTTGTTTGTCTACAGCCTGCGCCGTCGTCGATAGAAGAAATTCGCAGAGGCACTGAACTGGAAGTTGACTCAGAGAGCCCTCGCTGTTCTGTACGAGATCGGCCAGCCAGGGCATGCTCTGCGACGAGCTTTGTTGCTGTCTCTGTATTATATCGAGCAAGAAATCGGGTTTTCTCGAACGGCACAGCAAATGTCCGAGGCGATGGGACGAGTTCAGACACTGTATCTGCTCGAGCACCGCGGGCGGTGGTCTTCGAGCTATACCCGTCGGATCCATCGTTATCAGCTGCGACAGCAAGAGACTGTTCTGCTCGGATATTTGCATCCTCGTCGAAGCCGCGGCGAGATGAGATTCATACTCCAGTATCTCCTGCTTCTCCAGGGCCTCGACTTGCAATTCTTTGGCCCTCTCCTGCTTTATAACTTCCGGCAGAGCCATCGTCGGCGGTGGATACGAGAAGTGATTCGTTATACACATTTCCATGAGGGTTCGCAAAATTGGATATCTCGTCCAAGCGTGAGCTCCGATGCTGCCAGGATTGTGTGCCGCAAGGGTCAGCAGCATTATCCAACCTTTCCAGTACAAATTCGAAATCGCTAGAGTCGGTGGTACGTAGCCGGCGGGAATATTTATCGAACCCGGTGGCTGATAGACGCAAAGATTGAATATCAACTCGATGAGGTCCATCTTGTCCGCCTGGAGAGTCGGAAACGACTCGGTCGAATTCACGGCTGCTCGTCGAATGAGTTGATCGACGACGTCCAACGTCTCTGAATGCGTGATACCGTTCTCCTTGGAAAATCCTATGAGAAGCAGTCGCAGGAGTGTCGTCTGCAGGAGCGGAACTTCGGTCGCGAGACGCATGAAGAACGCTCTGTCAGACTCGGCGGGCCAATTGTCCAATTTGTGGTACTGCTCGGCCGACTCGAGAAGCATTATTTTGTGCAACGCGTGAAGCAGCTCGTTTCTACCGACGCCGTATATCTGCAACGAGGCAGTTTGCAGCCAGGATATAGCCTCGTACTGTATCGTCGAGACTAGGCTTTGAAACTGATGCAAAACACCGACGTCCTTCTTGTCGCCGCGCTGTATCGACAGGGCGACTTCCTTCACCTGCGGACTTATACCGAGAAACATGCAGAGACAGAGAAGATCCGCGACGGACATGAAGACTCGCTCTTTGAACTCAAAACCGATCAACTGCTGTGTTATCTCTTGACGCTCGGTCATCAGTGTGCGCGCCAGTGTGATGAGATTTATGTCGTGCCTGCAGACTCGCACGATTTCGCGAAGCAAAGCTCGTAACGGTCGCAAATAGTCGTCGCGATTCATCAATAGATCTTGGAAAATTTCCGCCAGAAGCCTCGCCGCCAGTTCCGGCGAGTTTTGAAACATTACGGCCAACATCGGCATGTTGTTCGGATTTCTAGCGTTAGATAGTTCGTTGTATATCGTGTGCTTCAGTATAGTCGACAAGTTTTCCGGATGAAGACCTATGAGCTCTTTCACACCGTTCAGGTACAAGTTTATCACCGCTTTTGTCTTCAGTCTTATCTTCACCAATTGACTGATTACCTCGACGTCGCGTTGCGTGTGCGATGTGCAGTTGTAGCATATGTAGCAAAGTAGTTCCTGAGCCGGTTTCATTAATTTCGGATTGTGAAGCCACATCTCGAGGCGAGGAACGGCGATGTTACGAATCTCGACGAAACCGCAGGCGGAGGACATTAAACGCAAAAAATTTCTCGTTATCGATTCCGGTTGGCGACGATTGAGTTGTTCCTTTATTGCTTCGAGAACTATGTGCTCGACACTGTCGATGCAGTGGGCGTAACGTGGCGATATCGTGAACTCCGATTTGTCCTTTTCGCCGGAAAATTGTATAGTCGAGGTGCCGGAATCCTCGTCTTCCATTACCGAGGGACTGTGACAGTCGCGGGGTGTCAGTACCGATAACTCCGGTTGGATGACACTCTTCGGCGGATGACGCGTGTTGAAACCCGTCAGTATGTTGTCGGTGAAGCCTTTGCACTCCTCGTGGTCGACCCAAACTCGCTCGCCCAGCGCATCGTCGATGTAGAGCTGTTGGTTTAACAGTTTTTTTTGTCATTCTATTAATTAATTTCTACGAAAGTTTCATTTTTACAACTTCATACATTGATTTTTTTCGTACGAAACATTTATGTTTTCACGTGGAAAAAGTTACGCGAATTCATGTGAGGTTTTTTACTTTGTCTTTAAAAAAAAAAAAAAAATGAAGAAAATTCATATTTACCCTGACGAATATCTCCGGCCAATTTTTCTTGTCGTGAAAGCCGCGCATTAGCAAGTTAGCTGCGAGTACGGGCACCAGTGGGTTACCCTTGCTCTTGAAATTGTGCGCCTGATCGCGTTTCAGCAAGGACGATAGAGCGTGCAATATACAATCGTTCGAGAATATCGACGGGCGTATTTTCGCAAGATACATCAATCCCATGTATATAAGCGTGTCGGGCTTCCATCGCTGATTCTTCAGTGTCCTTATAGCTCCGCATATTACTCCAATGACTTTGTCACCTTCGTCGTTGTCGCTCGCTTCCAAAACCGCCGGCACCAAATCGGCGGGGTCCGTATCTATGGCTACAACTTCCCACGCCTCAGCACTGGACATGGGGGGACGCGGGTGTGGCGTGTGCGTTGCGAGCTTAGGTTTCTTCTGCGGAATCATAGACTGTAGAGAACCCGGCGGCGCCTCTTTCTTACGATCCGAGCCTGAAATTAGTAAAAACCATTAAAATTGTAGTCTGAAAAATATTCTGTCATATTCTTAATGTTAAAAAAAAAATGTATACAGCATAATTTTTCCAATGATCTTTAAGCTTATATTTTTTGTACAGCACCGAGTCCAAAATTCAATGATAAATTTAATTTTTTTCGGGTATTCATTTACTGTATACGTTAATTTTTGAAATGTTAGTGATGTTTGAAAAATATTTAAAAATTGGTTTTAAAAAGACATGTAATTTCCATATATATATATGGTAAAAAATAATTGATAAATTTGTTGAATACTAAAGAATCAAATATCTTTTAACGAACGACGTCAAAAATGTTCTCTGCTAAGATAAAATGAGTAAATACAGCCGAGAGGCAGTAATGAACTTTATGAAATGAGCGAACAATGTTTTCGAATTATTTTTCAAGTTCATTGAATTTTATCACAACGAAACATTACTCGATGCGGATGACGACGAAACCGTTGGCTTGCCATGAATGACCCCTGGTCTCTTAGATTCCGAGCTGTCGCTTCTCGAACTCTTTGCGCCCAAAGCGAACAGATCCGGCGGATGCTGAGCGATTTTGCTTTTGGCTCCTCTGCCAATTCCAACTTTACTGCGATCCATTGTGATGCAAGTGTCGGAGCAACGATTATCAAATTCTGAAAACTGGAAAAGAATTTTTTGTGGTTGTTTTCTTCTAGTAAATTCCAGCGACAAGCGCGATAAACAATGAATTTTCCTTATATTTACATGTTTAACCTCCAATTGAACCCGTAAATGTTTTCATCCATGCAGGACGGTGAAAAAGCACCACATCCGCTCGTATTCCCAACATATCGATACAAATCGATCGAATTGACAATACTGTTTCAGCAGGCAATCGTTTAATTTTTAAATGTAATATTCACTGTTTGTGTATAGAAACAAATCAAGTATTCTCGGCGCGCTGTCAATAACCGTACTGCACCGACGACCCGAGGGCAGCAACTGATGTACTGATCACAACGCGCCAATCGGGTCCGCTTTGTAAAAATGTTGGAACACATTTAATTGGGCGCGTTTCCATATGAGCTGCTAGTTTCCAGTCGTCAACTGCCCAACTGATTTCATTACCGAAAAAATGCATAAAAATTTGTTTGAAAAAAAACATTTTCGTATCAAGATGGTAAGGCCTTCTCATTTTTCCAAGGGTACCCTTTCATATTTCCCCTTTCAAAATAGCAACCATTTTTATTTCGAGATATCGAATTTTTACCACCGCCATTGGTTCAGGCAGAGCTGGTTGTCATAATAGAGGTTTTGCTTTTGGCCACCTACATGTTACCCACGCTGTTTTAGGGGTGCCCATTTAACTACCTTACTGAATAGCTTTCAATTTTTGCCGACTCTCATTTAACAACGAGAAAATACGTGAAATTTGTTTAACAAAATACGTAGTATATTGAATCGAGTGCAACATTGGAACTACACTATGACTGGTAGATGAAACTTGCACGATTAAATTATTGATACAAACAGTATAAAACATCGAACCGATTAGCGACAATCGAGGTTAGGTGTTTCCTTCGCAACTGATAGTCGAAATTCGCCGTGAGAATGTCGGTTATCGAGGATAAATGTGAAACAAAACAGGACAGTGAGGGAAAGAACACGGCGACGATTATCTGCACATTTTGTCCATCGAAGATACTCAATCGCGGAACCGCGACTCTAGCGAATCAAGAGGTCGGTTCCACACTATTTTTATTTTTATATTGCTTTAAGCGTTTGTATCCTAATAACGTTAATGATTTTTCCCAGTTTCCTCTGCCACACATGCGGCGCAAAGAGGAAGGCGAAGCCGACGAGCGAGAAGCCATCTCTGAATACTGGCTAGTGGAGGATGTCTATACATTCGAAAATATACTTGTCTCAAAGACTGCAGATAACGTGAAATATTTAGCTTGCGCCGACTGTGAGAGGGGTCCGATAGGGTGGCACGATATCGCTAGCAAGAAATCATATATCGCTCTTTCCAGAGTGAAGCACGCATGATGATCCTAGATTGTTGGTTAACTGCGAGTAAACAAGTACGAGAACGGTTTGGTGAGATCGGATACGATGTTTTCATTGCTCCGGTCCAAATGAGCACAAACTATTTTTCACACGTCTATCAAATATCTAGCATTGCCTAATTTAATGGAGCAACTTTAACATAATTTAACGAATTTGCACTATTTGTACGAAGAAATAAAAGTAAAATTATTGCCTAGGAAATTTTAATATAATTACGTTAATCTCATAGTCTCCTTTAGACCAAGGTCCCGCCGAGGAGAATATCCATTTCCCTGACACCAGCTTCATTTTGCTGAAACACATTAATCATTTTTTAAATACAACAACCTTATTGAAACACCCAAAAATGCTTTTTAAGTTTTGCTTTCTCATAGAGGAAACTTTGTCATGGTGAAAAAAAAAATTCGAGATTTTAATAAAAACTTGTTCAGAATGTTCCAAAACATCGAAAAATCACATTAGAATTTTTTTTTGAATGTATATGTATGTGTGTGTGTGTGAATCGGACTTGAAAAATTCAAACCGCTCTAACTCGACCGATCAAGCTGAAATTTTACACATAGCATGTGTGGTTAATAGTCAATGTTTCTGCAACATTTTATTCAAAAATGTTCTGTTTTTTTTTGTCTGTACGCACTTTAGCTCTTCCAATTTTTCGGTTATCTGCCTAAAAACGCGTACACAGATGGAATATGATTGCCCGATGATCCCATTGAAATTTCGAGAGAAGCGATCTAATCGTAAAAATTTTATGTCATTTAAAAATTTTCGTATTTCTTGAAAAATGAGTACTGTACTTTCAACATAATTTTCTACATTAAATATTCTTTTATCAATAAAATAAATGGTATATTCGAGATCAGCGTGAAAAAATACATTAAATATAGTCCCAGAGCGATGACTAACGAAAAAAGTTTATCAGGAATTTGTATAGCCAATATTGCAAAAATGGGTGATTTTGTGTGTTTTCAAACAGCGATTTCTTTGCTTCCCGATGGCGTCGCGGAGGAACCCAGGTGCTTATCATGTTCTACGGCAAGAAATACTCAAGATGATGGATATGACGGGGTTGAAAGAGCCAGATAAGAAGGTATTATTTCGATTTCTTGAGGAAGGGTCGAAAGTGCAAAAAAAAAAAAATTCAAGTGCCTATAAATCCATGCGATTTTACGCGTCGAGCACAGATCTGACGAAGTGAAGCGCGACGTTGGTATATTTTTACGCGCATAAAAGTCTAACACGATGTTAGACTTTTAAAATTTTCATAATCCTTCCTTATAAAAGCTGAAAATTTTCCTTTATTCGCGAAGCTCCCTCTATGAGGAAGCAAAAAGATAGAGGCAATGCTTCCTCATAGAAGAAGCTTCATGAATAAAGGAACATTATGAGAAAGTGATATGAAAATTTCAATTCCCAACTTTTATGAAGAAGCGATATGAAACTACTGACTGTCGAGGAGTAACTATTAAGAAGTAGTAACTACGTGTGCAGTAACTACTGCAATGTCAGTGGTAATTGTCGAATCTTCAATAGTTATTACCGAACGCCTAGTAGTTCTTTTCGGTGAGGGACGATTTACGGAATTATTAAAAAGTTCTCGTTTTTAACAAAATTATAAACATCATATATGTAAATTGAAAAACAGTCACGGAACGAAAAACCAAAATGCGACGCGTGTTTAGTTTTGGGTGGGATATTACTAAACTATGTTTAGGAAAACCAGTTTTCTTTCGCATAAAGCGTGCATAAAAACGCAAAAATTAACGCCCCCGGGTGGGCTCGAACCACCAACCTTTCGGTTAACAGCCGAACGCGCTAGCCAATTGCGCCACGGAGGCTTTCATGTCTTGGAGTAAAAGCGTGTCTCCGATAAGTCGTTCCGCGGATCTTCGAATAACTGATAAGACATTTCTTATCAGCTCGATAACAATATCTTATTTCTCGTATTTTTCGATAAGCAATTTATTTTTGTGAGGAAAGTCATATTGTTATGTTGAGAAATCTCACAGCGAGGCCTTGTACCAACATCCGGTACACTGGCTCGTTGGATATCATTGGATGTAGTATTAGCTTTTTGCAAAAGAGTGCGCCACTATGTTAGTAAACGGTTTGGCATTGCAGTTTTTAGGAAATTGTAGAATTGTAGGTAATTTTTCCATCTTTTATAAAAAAATTTATTTCCCACCTTTGCAAAACAGGAGGATCTCTTGTTTTCAACAAATCATCTCACAATATTCGTCTAAAAGTATTAATTTAGCAAGAGATTCATAAAATCGCCAAATCGGAGTAACTGGTTCTTTGTCAGCCCTCGCCCAATAGAACTACTGAAAATTGCTGAAAAATACTACCGCCAGTATCTAGTAGGTAATTACTAAGCTACTGAACTACTGCCCATTGATAAATTGTCCGGCTGCTGCAAACTACTGCAAATCTGGAGCAGTCAACTTCTGACCATTACTGGGTATTTTGGGTAGTTAACTACCTGAAACTACTATAAATCTCCAGTAGTTAAATACCTGAAACTACTATAAATCCCCAGTAGTTAAATACCTGAAACTACTATAAATCTCCAGTAGTTAAATACGCGAAAATACTATGATTGTTCAGTCGTTAACTACTGACTATTGAGGAGTAACTACTAAGAAGTAGTAACGACATGTGCAGTAACTCCAGTAGTCACTACCGGACTCCTAGTAGTTCTTTTCGGTGAGGGAAAGCTTATCCATTGATCGACTGAATACTTCTCAAACTCGCATCTGGTCGCCAAGGTCGTGGCGCGTCAAAGCGGCACAAGTGTCGCGCAAGGCCATTAGGAAGAGGATGAGCGGATAATTTAATCGTTTCAGCCGATTCGTCAAATAAATCCAGGCCACACATTCGATATTCGATAACAGTTTTATCGGAGACACCACAGCTCGGTGCAAAGGCTGTCCATGAGTCAATGTCGCGGGCCGCATGACTCGTTCATGTGCAAGACAACACAAGCCATAGCGAAACCGAGATAAACTTGAGACGTCTCTGTCGTCGATGATAAAACGTTGGCTCATCGTTATGGGCAAAAATTCTGTTGAATAATACTCCCTCCTATTCTCTCGAAGAGGACTCACGAAAAGTCTCACCATTTCTTTTAGATATTCAGTTAACGATACGGTGGTGCTAAGGGGGGTCCATTATGCTATACACAGTCCCAAGGTCTAAGCAGATCGATTAAAAGACCAATTTGCATTTAAGCGTAACTAACTTAATGCGGGCCACAGATGCATTTATGCAAAGTCCCGTATCCGTGCGCGCCTTACAAATAGTCATTTCACCCAGTGTCCTCGTCCTCCTCGTGCGTTCTACGGACAGTATTTCGGGGTCACGGAAAAGGCTGCCCTACCTTTTCGCATTACCATCACAAATTGGGTGGGAATGATCGGATTGTGCCAAATTATGTCTTGTCTTACGTACAAATAGAACAATTGTTACTTTTCAACTGTCAATTTACATTCTCACTTTTGTTCGACCAATATCGAAGTAATAACCGATGATTGACGAATATCCTTTGAAATCTGTGAATCATTTTTTTCTTTTTTTCACCACACGCACATAGGCCTTGGTCCGAGCGATTTTGCAAAGAAGCAACCGAATGAAAGTGACGAGTGAGTGAGTGGCCTTACTCTTGGCGGTTCTCGCATGTCCGCATGGCCTTAAATTAAGACACCACCACAGAGGAGTGGCGAGAGGTGTCGATAATGAATCTCCCTGGAGTTAATTAGCCCCGGAGGTGAGGCCGATAGGCGGTTCGTCGTGGCATACCGATACCGAGCTCACGGGTACCAGAGCTGTGCTGCTGCTGCTGCTACTGCTGATGCTGCAGTGTGCTTTCTGCAGCATGCAGCAGTGCGCTCCGCGCGAGCTCGACTATCGAGAGAGACCGAAGCCTAACTGAAACGTCACGCCACTTGTTACTCGTTAGTGTGCACGATGCCATCTTTACTGCTGGCCACTCAGTAGCAGGCCAGGGAGCACCGTACAGAAGCCGGGGCACATCGATGCCAGAACGGCGTGTGTAATTAACAATGCCCCTACGGCTGTGTATGCATCACCCATTTCTGCCTGCACTGTACAAAACTAGTTTGACTGAAACGTTCTCTCATGCTTCCGTTTCGAAAGACTCTCGACTCTCAACCATAATTATTAAAATCGAAACTGTTTAAGGCTAAATGCACCCATAAACGTTTCAATGAACACTCGCGAATCTCATGTTTCGCGAAAAGCTTGAAGTATCGCACCCGTTTAAAATTACAGGGTGTGTGTGAAAATTGTAAAACGATATTTTTCAATTTGAGACGTTTCTTGCGATAATCATATAAGAAAATATTCCCGTCGATATTCGGATCAGTCGCACCTATTGAGCACCTCGCGTGACTGTTGTCCAATTCAATACAGTTGTATGATAGAGATTAGGGAGAATTAATCACGTTCCTCGAATTTTATGCTCTTAGATAAATCGTCAAAGATTAATAAAATTTAATCAAATGTTCCGAAGGTTGTCAACGTTTACTTAAACGTGTCAATGAATACTGGCGGGTCGCATGTTTCATGAGAAGCCCAAAGTGTCGCGTCGGTTAAAGATCGCAGGGCGTGTATGAAAATAGTAAAAAGATAATAAAAAATTTGAGACATTTCTTTCAATAATCTCTGATACATCGCTCAATTATTCCAAATATATTCCCGTCGCTATTTGGATGTGTGACACTTCATGAGCACCTCGGAGTGACTGTTGTCCAACTCAATACAGTTGTGTGACACAGAGATTAGGAAGAATGAATCACGTTCCTCGGACTTTATGCCCTGAGATGAATCGTCGAAGATTAATAAAGTTTAATCAAAAGTTCCGAGCGTTGTCGTTAACGTTGACCGGACGTTGGACACAGCAGATACTTTAAAGTACCAGTGGGTATGGGTCTGGCGCGAGGTCTTCCATTACGCTGGGCGGTGGTCCCTCGTTATATCCGGGACAGGCAGGTCCGCGGCCGCGCATCTGATAGTACGAGGATTTATGGCGACCCTGATGGTTCATTTAGTGGTGACATCGGGAACCGGGGCTGTTGCTACTGCTGGTGCAACGGTGATGGTCGTGTCGCGCAGCCGGTAGCACCAGCACCAGCACCAGCAGCGCACATAGGCGACGAGTCGCTTCGGCATCACGGTCATACGGAAATACCTTGTTAAAAAGAAGATGGGTGGCCACGCGAATTGCTGCCGGCCACCATAACCGTGACGGAATTTAACAACACACCACGATTGCCGGAGAACGAGAGATAGTTGCATAGATACGAAGAAGAAAAAAAGCAGAAAAAAAGGAAGAAACGATAAAGATGGAAAGAGAGGAAGCGACGAAAAGAGGAACTAGAAGAGACCGAGAAGTCGTAGCTGCGGTTTTACGTGGCGGGTCAGGGGTCGCTCGGAAACGACGTCATCATCATACGGTATACGCGTACGGTACACTGCCTCCTCCTACAATTGAAAGCACGAAAAATCAGAGGAATTTTATTTTTATTTTATGAAGGCACCATTTTTTTGTGAATCAATAATATCGATTTCACGAGTAACTCATACTTGTGTCGTGAAACAACTCCGATACATCGCTCTACTGTACACACTACTGTAGACTCCAGATCCTGATTTTTTTAGACTTGCGTCGAGACTCCCCTTCGAAATATTGTATCTTGAACGCGACTCTGAACCCCGCAATGAACCCGAACTCATTTTTCCTAGGTTTTCAATAACTCTTGTTTTAATTTATTGGTAGGTGACAAATCTGAAATTTTACAACCTTCTCGGCTCGTTGGAACTTTCTTCCTCGAGCACTGCATTAATGTAACGTGGCACGATCTTCATCCAGTCATGCGAACGCGCGGCTAACTATCATCTAATGCATAAAGGTGAGCATTATGCCCCGCGGATGTGAGTATACGGTCCACTCGATAAATACCCTACATATATGTGTGCATCGACGAGCGGTGCAATGTTACGGAAGAGATTCGCACGGTGTTCATACACACGCAGATACGCAGCTTTTGCCACCGCTCGATATGTAAAAGTGAACCGAGAGTTTATGCTTTCACCGTGCCGCGAATCATCAAATAGATAAGTGATTGCCATGATTACGCTCACGGCGCCCGTTTCTCCGTTAAATTCTCTCCCGATTCCGCCAGCTCTCGTAGCTATGATAGCCTTCCTTTCGTTTATTTCCTCGTTAATATCATCGGTACATTCGACGGTTGTTCTCGTTGAAAAAACATTTTCGTATCATCGCGCATCACCTCGTCCACGTCTTTATCTACCCTTATCGCCACGGACCACCGACTACGAGGTTGGAAAGTGTGATTTACCGAGCTCAAAACGTACCACGAGGTAGTCATCAAACGTTCATCCATAAACTCCGTGAATTTTTCGCATTTCTCGCCCTAAACGGATCAGGAGTATCGAATAGTCTCGAGGATCGTTAAACTGCTCGGTCTATACGAGGAGAGATCGGGTACGCGAATGGGCGGCAAGTTTGCACGTACATCTTCGTACGGCAAGTGCGTGGGGCCGAGATACTTTTCGCTCGTAAAAGTACGATTGGTACTTATGCATTCGCAGGACTCGAGATCATCCGCGGAGTCACGAGACGACCCGGATTCCTATTTTCCCTTATCCTTCGTCAAGCTAGAGTAGAGGAGACCGGGGCTAGTTGACACACCTTGTGTCACGAAACGGAATTGATCACCGGCGTTGGGATTTCTCTATTATAAAAAAAACGGTTTTAGTGGGACGTTTAAGTGAAAAATGTTCTTCATGAAGTATCAAGGAAGTGTCCTTAAAAATTGTAATGGACCCTATTAGGACTTGGAATAATCAGGATCTGGAAGGCAGTTTTCACAGGACATTTGTGCAACCTTCTTAAACCGCTAAAGATGTTTCACGTCCAATTTTAGTGAGTACACGCAATTGCACTCACGACTTTTTCTTGGTAGGCAGATTAAGGCTAGCTTGCTATGTTTATCAAAGGAAAAATTGATTCGGTACGTAACTTCTTCTGTATTAATGGACCACTGGGCAGAAACAAAAGAGGGACAGTAAAAAGTGTACAATGTGTCAAATGACCCCTGTCTGTCCTGCCTGCTCGATAAATCACAATATTATCGAATTGCTCTACGCTCGAACCACTCTAGGACCTCACTTTCCATTAGCTTATCGTGATAGCCAGTTATAAAATGAAGGCACATATTTTTTTTCGGATCCTCGAAGACCGTTTCGTACTTTGTAATTCGCTGGCAATAAACCCGTTACAGAGATAATATAACTTTGTGCGAAATTGGATCCCAGTGAAATAACTAGGCTTTAATACCGGGTTGTCAGAGGGGCCTCTAAAAAGACGGCGAGAGTGCATAACACATAGATGCATTCCGTATTATGTATAAACATATACGTATATATATACGTAGTTACCTGGCTATAACTCGAGCTCGCCGAGACTCTCGCCGCTTCTCTTAACGCCCATATAATTCATTAATATGAGTGCCCCGGCTAATTGATATCATGCAATAGCCGAGCGACCACGCGCGTTACAACGATCATAAACGAGAGCGTGGGATAGACGGTGAAAGAACGTTAGCACCACTCTCGATCCTGAAGACTCTCCGACTGATCCGTTGATGACTGTTGGTCTTACTTTCCGAGAGGTCCGGAGAGCTGTCGATCTGTCGATCTTCTCGGGCATTAACAAACTCCGGTCTCGCGGCTCGGTTTGGAAATAGACACCGAGATGTTATTGCGGAAATGAATGTCGTTTGCGAGAAAAAGTAATCCTCTTGCGAACACGAGCAATTACGATTTTTCGATCAACGATCGTTGTAATTAGAAAGGCGAGACAAAAAAAAACCAAGATGATGTTGCGAGATAACACGAGCATTTTCGTAACCTTGATCAGCGAATCTGGATGGAATAGACAACGCGAGACACCGAGTAAAACATGCCGGGCATATGTATCTGGGCATTATCCGTCTAATAGTGTACAGGAACTCGGTGCAGCACGCGCGGTTAATCTGCCTTTCTAGGGCCCGCGCAAGTCGTGCCAGTGAACTGATTCCTGCTGCTGCTGTTGCTGCTCCAGCTACCGGCCGGAGCCACTGGAGAACATTGTGCAATTTAATTTGTAGCGCGCAACCTTGGACGCCGTAAAACTCACGGCAAGCCGGCGTCACGTTAATTACCTTTCCGCCCGTGTCTCGACGACTTGCAATGGACTTGAGAACTCGCCGAACGTTGTCGCTGGATCTCGGGGGAATATTGTTATAAGAGGCTGCGTTTCCGACCACGCGACGGCGAACGACTATTGACGGATAACACACAGGCCTGCCGTTCCGTTGACTTTAATTTGCATATCTTCTGCGAAAATTTTACAAGTACGATCGCTTAGTGAAATACAAATTTAATCCAACCCGGCTACTTTCATTTTTTTATCTGTTCTCATGGCAAATTGAGCAATTTAATTTGATTTTACATTTTTTTAGATAAATTTTCATTTCTGACCTCCAACTTTGATATTTTTTGGTAGAATCGTATGTAATATGAATAATTTAGAAATGATCTATTTTCATTCTCCGCACTGTAAAAAAAATTCGTATGAAATTTAATATATCTGACTGGAAGTTTTTATGCAAAAACTGGTATATTAAATTTAATGTACCAGTTTTTGCGTAAAAACTTCCAGTCCGGTACGTTAAATTCACAATTTTTATTACAGTGTACTTTCGATTTGATACACGTGAAATTGTCCTGAGTTACGCGTAATAAAAAAACACACATGTTACCTGAGACATTTATGTCGCGTTAGGGGTAATTGAAAAATTGAAAACGATATTGAGTGCTTTTTCGCAGGGGTTCTTTTCCGCGAAAGCCAAGAACAAGAGGATTTCTCGGCTTATCGTTAGAGTGCCGGCTTTTTTTTTAAGTAATTTATGCAAAAGGAAAGGCTTGCGAGTGAGTGAAAGATGCGTGCTGGAAAAGCCTACGCTTTAGACAGGTAGGCCGCGGCTGCTGGGCGTATGGGAGTAATACGGCACTAATAGTCGTACACTGACTGCAATGTGCCGTGGGAAACGTGACACGCTCACGTCGCTAAACTCAAACCGAAAGTTTATATCTGGTTGTCGATATAGAGGTCAAGACGGCATAGAGTAGAAGTAGCCGGAGGGGCGGGGAATTTGCTTCGATGCTCGCTCGATCGGCGAGTGACGAACCTTCTGGCGCGTGTAAACCATCGATCACTCACGATCGTTACTTCGATGTCGATTTTACCATAATTTATTAAGTCTTAAGGGAAATCGTTCGCTTCACGACTTTGTACGAGCAATATTATTATCGCGATTTTATCGAAGTAATTGGACTATATTTGTAACCCAATGTAACAGTGGCAATTGCGGGTAACGTCGGAATGTGCACTCAACCATGTAGACAGGTGAACTAGACGTTTACGTCGATGACGCGGGACTTTTCGCATGAGTTTTCTTTTCAATTTTTTAAAACAAAAAAACCTGAGCTGAAATTTACAATATTTATAGATAATTTCCGTTAAATGATTTTATTAATGATCTCATGATCTTACGATCTTTACGATCATATTTATAATTACAAAGATCTTAATTTTTGCCGCATAAAAAAAAAAATTGAAATCGATCCCTTTGCAATCGAATTTACTGTATTACCAATTTTGTGGATTAATACCTCCGCTTAATCGCACAACCCTTCCTTTAATCAACCCCTTCCGATAACGCTTATCGGGTTCCGCCTCGTCCACTTTCGCTTTTATGAACCATAATATCTCGGAAATAACGCACGAACGTCGATGATCTATTCGAACGAACCCGAGATCGCTGCACCAGCGGGAGATGGTTCGATCCTCGCACGCTCGGATTACAGTATAGATCAGCGCGTATGGTCTATGATCTCGATCTCTCTCTCGCTCTTTCTCTCTCCCCCCCATTCCGTGAACGGTACGTACTAATCTGTTTTTAATCGCCGTCCGGCTCGCCACCGTAGCGTATACACCTGCATACTACACGAACACCGACGGCATACACCTATATAACCATCGCTATAACAGATCGAGAGTCCGGACTCTCGTTGCAATCGACTTTCACGAGTTTTATAGCGGAAAAGGAACAGTTCGAGGGCGAATGAAACGTTAGAACGTTAGTCGGTACGGTACGTACCTCCGATACAGACGTATTAGTACGTACTACATAAAGTAACTTGCGTACAACGCTTGTGTACGCTTACACATAGTGTATATAGTCATGTGACTTTTTGTTGGCTCGCCGGATCGATCAAACGCTCTCGTCTGCCGACCGTCCCGCACAGTCGAGAGATCATCGCGATGCGAATTCTCTCCGATATCTCGATTCACCGGCCCGCTGTACTTATTAGCTTCTTTGCTTACTTGTTTACCTGCCAGGGTTCAACTACGCACAAGTCGAGTCTCGCTCACTTGTCGATGCGCATAGTACGGACGGTACTTACCGCCGATACAGTTATTGGCACAATTAGTATCTCCCCGTTGCGCAGTCGCGGACACCAACGTGCACTCTTGATAATCCGAGATCAAAACCAAGACCGCATACTCCGGAAATAATCTTGCTAACTCGTGGAGGAAAGCTCCGTTTTTGTGGTATAAAAAATATCCAGATTTTTTTTTTTTTATAAAGAATAACGAACTCTTCCGTGTCTTGACGCTTCCTGGCAAGTTGCATATGAGCTACACCTTTTTGCGGTGAAAAATTTAATATTACTCTGGAAGAAGGGTTGGAAAAAAATGCTCATACAGATGTATCGATCATTTGAATATGTCGTACGAATGTCGCAATGATTCGTCGAGCCCTTTAAAAGATGCAGTACATTAACGAGGCAGTAGTTAAATGCCACTATGCTTTAAAGGGTAAAGGTGTTTATAGGTGACTTTTGGAAAAGTATCAATAGCCGAGTGGGAATATAGACATTGAAACTAATAGGTGTAAGAGACTAAAATATCCGAGTTTACATTGCCGGGATTCCCACTGTACGTTTCGTAGACCGTTCGCGACAAAGTGGCCAATCACTGATCGATGACTGTAGCCGTTTACCCTATTAGGGATTCCTTGTCCCATCCTTCTTGATACATACGTACAGGCAGCGACGCATCGGCTTGTCACCGTGACCGGGTCAAGAGTCCTCGTACAAATTGTACAATCCCGCGACTCTCGTCGATACGTCGATCGATCGAGGCGGGCAGTTTCTCTTCCGTAAATGCTATAGCCCCCCCGTCGCCCGCTACCCTCGTCGATTGACCCGTAGGAATGCGGCTCCCGGACTCCGAAGAATCGAGATGCGGGAAAAAATTGTGCCTCCGAGTCGAGGTCACGGTGGGCCGATCGGTAATCAAGTGACAACATGTGGGTCTTTAGTCATCTGTAAATCGCTTCGAGTCAATTCGTCAAACAATTTTTATTTTTATTTTATTTTATTTTATTTTATTTTATTTTATTCTATTTTATTTCATTTTATTTTATTTTATTTTATTTTATTTTATTTTATTTTATTTTATTTTATTTTATTTTATTTTATTTTATTTCATTTTATTTTATTTTATTTTATTTTATTTTATTTTATTTTATTTTATTTTATTTTATTTTATTTTATTTTATTTTATTTTATTTTATTTTATTTTATTTTATTGACGGAGTCAATTCGACCAATTCGGTGGGGTTTTTTTAGGAGAGACCGGGATGGAACGGAACTCCGTTCTGCCCGGTTCACCAATATCCGGATGGGCTCTCCTTATCTTATTCGCAACCTCGTGTCCAGCGGAGTGGATGCACAGAGGGAATAGAAAGATTTATCGCACTTAGATATATCGACGGCGATCATCGTGTGCGCCTTTGGCGAAGCGTGCCGTAACATACACACCGCGAGAAGCCTTCCAGTATGTACTACTGTTAAGTAGATATAGCCAGTAGTAGCAGGGCAACTCCAAGGGGATTTTCAATTAGATGGGCGCGCGAGGCCTTATAGGATTATAGGAAACTCCGATCCTCGCATCGGTATCTATAGACTCCGTAAAAACGTACGGATAAAAATAAGAAGAATAAGAAGAGGAGAAGAGGAAGAGGAAGAAGAAGTGGCTGAGGTAAAGCGAGTCCGAGGGTCGCGCCGACGATAAATGCTTCTGGTGAGAGCTTCACGGGGGCCGTTTGAGCGAGGTCGCTGTCCGGGCCACCGCGCATCTTTCGATCCGATACAGAGATACGTCGAAAAAGGAATTTACCGTGATCCGCAGGTACGCCTGCAATGCGCTTCTCTCATTCGAGATTTCCCCCGGTCATAGGAGAGGAAGAACGCTTTTCGCGGAAGAAGAGAATGAATAAAAGCCTCGTTATATTTCCATTAACGTAATCTTCGCGGTGCGTAAGTACGTCCGTATATTCACGTTGACACGGTCATACGGGAAAGGGGTCAAAGTCACTGATGCTGCGCAGCTGATCGCGCGGAGAGTCCGTATCGTCCCTAATGAACCCTCCTGATCGTACATTGTACTCTCGCGAACAGTCGCGGTAAGGTAAACGGCCGCGTTTCCGGCAGTAAATGCGGTTTTCCGTTATTTATACATGGGTTGTATTGCCCGTTCGACAAAAACTGTTTTATATATACATTGAAGCCTTCTGAATACGTTTCAACCATTATCGAAGTTAATTGAGTAGGGTTTGCTTATTAAATTATCGTTTTAACAATGCCTTTTTACTGCCGGGGTTTCCGGTAATTTTTAGACCCCATGCTGCAGTTTCCGTCACCTCGCGGACCCAGTTTTCGTCATCATCGTGTACCCAGTTTCCGTCACTCGTGATGCTTATGTCAGTCCACCGAGTACAAAGTTTCTATCTTTATGTCGCACTTTATGGCACCATGATACAGATATTACTACTTTTCAATAATTTTACGGTCAAAATGATACCAAAAGATCGACTTCAATTTATAATAACCGCGATGCGACAATTGACGGAAAGTACATCATAACGTAATTTGGCTGACGCACTTTCCGTCAGGACAAATTTAATAAGGTTCTTAATCATCAAAGAAATTATTACCAATCTAATTGATAATATTACTTGTACTGACATCGTTGGTATAACTTTTATGACATCGTTGGTATAACTGGGCCGTTTACCTTAATTCATAATATCTCTGACAAAAATTGTAGAGCGTTACGCTCGACTTTTACTCGAAAAGTAATTTCAAATCTACTTCGCAAAAATTAATGACGAGTTGACAAAAAAAAAACTTTATTTCCGCGTCAAATTCGAGGAG
This sequence comes from Ichneumon xanthorius, assembly GCA_917499995.1. NCBI lineage: Eukaryota > Metazoa > Arthropoda > Insecta > Hymenoptera > Ichneumonidae > Ichneumon > Ichneumon xanthorius. The sequence continues at coordinate 6,747,821 of OU824205.1, read as the reverse complement.
ATTATGTTTGGAACGAGAATGTATTTATTTATAAATTTTTTATTAGTTATTTGAAGATAAACTGCCGACGGTGAGAAATTGTTCGTAGCCTCCGGTTAATTAACCAGTTACTTACCGTGCCATTCGACCGGTTGTTTACCGATTGGCATCATCAGTTCTAAGTCGACTTCTAAGTCGTCTAAAGCAATTTACTTTGATACGAAGATAACTCCCGAGGCAACGTACACGCGTTGCATAGTTTTCTCTTATTTTCTTCGAGAGACAAATGCATTTCCGAGAATGCCGTGGCGCTGTCGAGTGACGGCGAAGACAGGCCGTTGATACCCTTCTGACGCATGACGCACGGTCCGAGCATCGTCGAGAAATGCGAGCGTTCGAAGCCACCGGTAGATTCATTCTTTTTCAGTACCCTCACTCGTACCTGCCAATTCGCATTCTCATACTTATCGCGGAATTCTTATCGAAGTCGAACGCGCGCTCGCGCGAAGGTCTCTCCCCGAGCCATATTCGCAGGTTTAATCCCCGGGTGAGCGGGGCAGCGCTCTCGTCGACCGTCGGGCTCGGGGAGGCAGCATAAATACTCCAGTACGGTCCCGTAATAATCGTATTCGATTTCCTTTTTTACTCGGAACACAAGTGCGGATCGGCGATCGGTTGTTAAACTCGTTGCAGATGCAGACCTCGACGCCAGTAAAACTCACGATATCGTCACGACTCGTGTGTCTATAACGCTGCTGCGCGCGGCTGCGAACGAGTGATCCAGATCTCGTTGGCACGCGCGTTCAGAATCGACTTTGATGCTGTACTGCATCCGTACACCGGCTATATATATATACATATACCAACTTTGCGAGTTACAAGATGCTCGCAATTCCCTTTTATGAATTTAATCGCTGACACCGACAGGCGACGGAGAGCTGGACCGCGTACGCACTCGACCATGGGTTTTGCCTGTACTTATTTTATACGTCCCATCGTTCGCCAATTTGTAACTGTTATGAAGTTATGCCGCGATTAGTAGACGTTAAAATACTCGACGCGTGTTCGTCTTTCGGTTGATGGTACAAATTTGCCTTGTTTTCATGGAATGGAACCTATCGATGTGGTTCTAACGAGAGAAAAAACGTATCTTCGCTAACAGGGAGCCTCAATATAAAAAATTTAAATATAATAAGAAAAATGAGTTTTCCGGAAATACGTCACTTTCGGTTTGAAAATCATATTTTTTATCCGGAAATGACGTCATCCCGGAAACACGTCACTTCCGGTTTGAAAATCGCATTTTCCACCGGAAGTGACGTCACACCGGAGGTGCGACACTTCCGGTTAGAAAATCAAATTTTTCGACCGGAAGTGACGTCATACCGGCGGTGCGGCACTGCCGGTTTGAAAATCGCATTTTTCGACCGGAAGTGACGTTCAGTTACCGATGATAGTAAATCTATTTTCTTCTGGACGTGGAAGGGGGGGAGTTGATCGAGGAAAATTGAGCGATTTCTCCTAATACGACCTTTCCGGCAGCTTGATACCTACCTCGCGTTTATCATAGCTCAGCCACGAGGGTGTGTATACATAAGATCGCTCCCGCGGTTCGCGCAGAATTATGTTGCCGATATTACTCGCTCCGGCGAAGGCTGTTGTGGCTGCCGGGTGTGCGCGGTTACTACTGTAGTGGTATTAGCCTCGCAGTCGCAAGGGCAGACCGCGATTATAAATCGTCGAGCTCCGAGAGTGGGTTCCACGAGCAACCGAGCCGACGTCTGCCGTCCTCCTCTTCCTCCTTTCCAGGCTACCGGCAGCGGTAGCACCGGACCCGCGGTGAATATTCCATATTTCAGTAGTTGTAATAATAATGTCGGCATTAGTCTATAGTTTCGCGGGGGATTAACGGTGTCAGGGCGTCGAGCTAAATCAAGCCAGGGCGGGTGAGCGGGCACTCCGGTTGCTCGCCGAGGCCTTCATCAACGCAAACCGGCTTTCAGCTTCGTACGCCTTTAGCGCACAGTGACGATCTTTCGCAGTTTAAAAAATAAAAGTAAAAAAAAATAATAATCGAGCTTGACGAAATTTTATCGAAATAACGAGGCCTCTTTTCCTGAAATTGTTTTGGTTTGACGGGAGGAAAGGTAGGCAGAGACATAAATAGACACATAATCAATTTTCTGAATTTTAATTTCATAACCCTGCCAAATACAATAATAATAATAATAATAATAGCAATAATAATATATAATAATGAAATAATAATAATAATAATAACGTAAGAATAATGATAATAATGGATAATAATATTATCTAAAATACGTAACCATTATCTCGACAATGTTATAACTACTGATAAGTGCTTTCTCGTGCTACGTGTGTGTGTGTGTGTGTGTGGGTGTGTATGGTGTGTGTGTATGTGTGTGAGATGAAGGTGATGTATATCTACACACCCGCAGATAGGCAATGACATATATCTGTTCGCCGCTTTCAGTTACAGAGACTTCGAAATTGTTTGTGTTTGTTTTTTTTTTTTGTCACGATACAAAATCACGTCTTCGGACGTCACGACTTTACCGTATATAAATATATAATTTCGTGCATAATATATATATTTATGCATATATATATATATTGCACTATATTTTCTTTTCTTATCGCGTTCTCGGGTTTATTATGATCCGTCGAACAGGCCCCTCCCCGATCGCACCGTTCCAATAAATAAATTATCCAAATAATAAAAACATCGATGGATAACAATTGATAGTGTGATACGAATCAACAATCACAATTTACAATTTACTTAACAACGAATCATCTAATAAGACTAATGAACCATCCCGGTGTAAGCAGCGACGCTTTTATTTTTTCGTTTTATTTTTAATTCTTTTTTTTCTATCTTTCTTCTTTCCATACTTGTTCACGATTCTTATTTTTTAAATCTTTAATTATTATAACTAGTATTAACGTTGTAAAAAGTTAGAGTAATGCCTTCGTTTATATAGTGAGTTTAATATATTATTGTTCTACATTATTGTGCCTATTCAACATATACAATATATATTATTCTTAATATTTAATAGTTTGCAGCGCGCGGTCCTCACATTGCTTCTGATCTTAACTCTGCATATTTTATGTGTTTATGTCTTGTTTTCTTAATATACGCTATCTACCGTATTCTATATATATATATATGTGTATATATATATATATGTATTATTGCATATATTGCATACCGCGCGCCCCACAGCGTATAAATCCGTGCGAGATCCGAGAGAGAATTACTGGCCCCCATTGATTACATTTATAAAGAGATAAACAATGATTATTACGTTATACGTTCCGAAACGCTCATCTTAGCGCTACGTATATCAACTCTTACGATCGAAACAATTATGCGATGTGAAAATGGAAAAAACGACAATTCGACGATAAAGAATTTACACGCTATTTACACGATCTATATTGTAATGACTTACGATCTAATAGTTTCACTTAAGCCCTAGACTCCATTTCTCCCTAGTAATTCGATCTATTGCGCGCGCATCCGATTTAATCGTACGATCAAACGCGCGGATAACGCCTGCCGAAGCACCAAAAAAATTTGAGCACACTCCGGGCTAATCGGTTATATGTAAAATATGTAACGCAAAAATCCGGTTACACGTGCATCAGCGGGAACTATATTGGCGTGCTTACTGGCCCTAGAGATTTTCACTTCGGGGAAGCGAGACGAAATAAAAAAAGACAAAAAATAAACAAGATCGCGAGAGTGTTGGGAAACCGGTCGCTAATCTACATGAATTCTAGAACGAATTCAGAACCGTATACTATAACGTGTCATTGTGCAATCAAGTTGAGACAGTCGTGTCGACGTGTCGAAGTCGTTAAGTTGCAGAGTACAAGTGGTGCATATACGTACACTCGACGTTAAATCGTAGTGGTTGAGAGGCCGCGGGCTAAACGCGATTCTGTACCACTCGAAGCGAAATGAAAGCGCGAATGGTTCTCCGATCGTGCTTTACGATCGAATCGCTTAGTGCAACGGACCTTCCACTACCTTTCTATTTTCCCGAGCTCGTCCGGTCAAAGACATTTTCACGTTTTGTCTATCGCGGCAATGATGGGAAATTATAATTTTCGTTTTTTTTATCATTTTGAAATAAAGTTGAAATCGATGTAGGAATATATTTATCTAAAATTTAAGGAGGATCAGACATATTTTGTACCAATGGAAAATGGTATTTTTTTTTTCCTATGATATAGTGAAATAAAAATAATTTTGAACCCGTCAATTTTGTAGTCAAGAATGGTACAACATTAAAAAAGAAAGTAAAAAGCAGTGCTCCATCCTGGATTTGACCTTATGTCCGAACCTCCTCAAATGAAATGTCTTAGTCGAGACGATGAAGATGACATTATTACTAAGTGATACTGACGATTCGGTTGACAAATTTTGGGCAGTCAAACCGTGACGTCGGCGAGACGTCGAGTAATTTCGAATTGACTGCTTCGTCTCGATTAGTTTGTTAGTTGGCGAATAACGCGTCTCTTAAGGCACTTGAAATGCTAATTTACTTTGGGCCGGGACCTTCGAAGTCACCCGCATTCAATCTACGTCCCTTTCATCGCAAAACTTCCTACTAATTCGCGGATCATCATCCTCGCATAATCGAATAAGCTCGAGCAGATAGTTTCCGAGTAGTCGAGCAAAATTTTCCTCTTGTTAATCAAATTTTTTTCTAAAAAAGGTTCGCCGGCTACTTGAATCATTCGGCGAAGAATTCCGCGCGGGCTACAACGATTTTCGAATGGAAGTAAACAATTAGCGTCTTTGAAAATCGTTCCCATCGTGTGCAAAAAAATTACGATGAAAAAGTCAAAGTTTTTTCCAACATTTTCTCCGCCAATCGAAAATGGTACTCCGCAAAGAGATTTGCTGCCGAACAACCGTTTCAGACTAAGTGACGCTTCGTCCTCGCCCGACCCGACCCCGTTCGGTATAAAAGATTGCAATAAACTTTTTTTACGATTATTACTATATGCGGTCAAAAGAAAAACTTTTCGACGAGACTTCTCGTTTGATCGTACATGCCACCCATCCGTGAAAAAGTTGATTACAGTTTTTATTACCGACCGCGGTATTTCGCATACTCTTGGCACGAAAAATAAGAGCGACGAACAAGGCGGAAATCGCGAGCGGCCTTGAGAGTTCCAAGTGGCAGCAGGTAGAACGCGAGGGAGGAAGAGGGAGAAGAATAAGAAGAAGGGTAAGGAGGAAGAATCGAGAGAAAGTTCTCGTGGAATGTGCGATTAATGGAATGGGCGATTACAGTGGACGGATTCGAGGGTGCGTGCTCGCGCGAGTAGGGCCCATGGATGGTATTTTTTTCCCCTTTTTTCCCCTCCCCCACTCTTCTTTCATTCAAAGTACAACGCGATATATGCATCGAAAGAGGAAAGAAACAATTCGAAAGTGCGAATTCCTTGGAGCATCTTAATGGTCCCTCTAAAGGCAATTTCGTTGTCGACGATCTCTCTCGCAGCGTTCTCTTCCATCGCGGCAAGACTATCCGGTGGTAAATCCAAATTTACCACCGGGTTTCGTATCAGCCGGACTGGATGTGTGATACGAGAGAGAAAAAATAAATAAATAAATCGTCATTGAGATCCGAGAGATCGCGAATGTTCGAGTGAGCTTATGACGATGATCGAGGATCTTGTCAGCTCCGAACGTCGACCGGCATATCTCATCGGGTGCGAGAGGATGGAACACTGCCTCGGGTTACCACCTGGGCCGTACCAATAACCCCGAACGAATTCTCCGACCAGGTGCAATAACGCACTCGCGGTGTGCCTACTCTCCTCACCCGGTCGACCTGCAACCCCCCCCCCCCCCCCCCCCCCTATGCGAGGTCCTTCGCAGATCAGATCTCTGGTCAAGGACCGAAAGACGCCGCAATCCTGATATTGAATTTGATAAATTGTGTGAGATACAAAAAATAAAACGTAGTTTGGATTTGGTCATCGGAGAATTTTGACACGAGAAAGATGAAAAAGAACCGACGAATGAGCGCAAGCACGCGGGAATTCGCAAGACTTAAGGCACTAGCAATGGACTTAGATATAAAAAACAAAACAAAAATTGAAACCCAACTTTCGCGAATCTTAGACATTAAAAGGCACTATTTTCTATTCGAGATAATACATATAACAATGTATATGTATGTGAGTGAATGTGTATGTGTGTATATGTGTTTACATATATTATAGTTTTATAACAGCGTAACAATATTAAATTGTCAAACTTCATGCGTTATTGAATCTTATACGTAGAGGTTTACGAGATAAACTGGCTCTAGCATATACTGGCATCTTGTTCCATCGTCGCGAAGTTTATTTTATTTATTTTTTTTTATATTTTTTTTCCTAATTCTAATAAGTTTAGGCGTATTACTTGTGCATTGTCGTATCGCATCGACGAGAGAAATTTACAACGTTATTTTTTTTTATGTCTTATCACTCCCGCGCTTGCTTTTTATAATTTTTTCCTATATTTTTTCTATACTCACTATTATGCCTCTCCCATGTATCCCTTCGGCGAATAATGTTTTTTTTTTACTATACAGTATTCGCTGCAGTTCGTTTAACAATGCAAAAGCAAACAAGCGTTTTTTACGCACTATAAACGAACGATTGTGCGCTACTAACATTAGTTTAGGGAATCGAAACTGAGCAATTTTTATCGGTTTCTAGTGGATAGGATATTTACAGGTCGAGATGCTTGGCTACCTCGTACCGTTTCGGCGCTAAAGTCACGCTTTTATACGGTATTTATTGCGTTGATATGAGGGAGACAGAAAGAGAGAGGTTTTTTTTTATTGCTTCGCTAAGTTCCTCACTTCTCGGATTATAAATTGATAAATTCTCTTTTCTTTATTCAAATGGACCGAGTTTGTGTGTTCATTTTTTTTTCTCCTTCTTTTATTTCATTTATATTTCGGACGGTTGCGTCTTCCCGGTTACCGAACGAAGTGGCACAAAGAAAAGAAACAAAAAATAATTACGAGACAGCACTCCGAAGTATCTACTTTGGCACCTTCGCGCAAACCCTCTAATACGATTACCGAAGTTTAACAGCGATAGGATAAGTTATACGGATAATAAACTGGCTTTACCTTAGAGCGATGCAAAGAGCGCTTAACGCTCCGTCTCGAATCCTCCGCGAAGATATCTCCCTTCGCGCGTTTATATATATAAAAAAAAGAAAAAACAAAAACAAGATTCGTAATACTGGCTTTTTCATGTAATTCAACATTATTATTATTTTTATTTTATTTATTTTTTTTCGAACGTCCAATTTTCGCAAACGAGCTCGTTCAGTGATTGTCCTTACTCGAAACGCGAAATTCTTTGTGCATTCACGAATTATCTCATAATTGCCTATTATACCAATGATGATTTTTTTTATTTGTTTATTTAATCACGATCACGATTTTTTTTAGTTATTTAACTGAGCATGCTAAGTCCCAAGCTCCGTCACCGGAGTTTTAATATTCTCTGTACAACATTACGACTATAGTTAATCGATCTATTATATATATATGTATATATATATATATTTATATATAAATCTATATTTATATATTTCTCATAGCGTTAATTTACTGGCTCTCATTCATTCACGATAGATTATAACGGTGCTCTAGACTAGTTGAGCTGGCCCTTAATTGATGATTTTTTTTTTCATAAATAAAATAAAATTGAAAAAAGATTATAATAAACAATCGAGCGAATGATTGCTCGTCCGTGTGGGGAAAAAAACGTTTCCCAAGCCACCGAAATAGGGCTATTAGAAACGAACGTCATTCTATTTACGACATAAATAAAGCTCGAGGCTCGACGATGCACCCCTCCCCTCCCTCTCCCATGGGGGGTAATAAAATTTTACCGCAAGCACCGCCGATCTCTTCTTTTTTTTTTGTTTTCTATCTCTCCGTCTCATCTTCACCTTCCGTTAAGCTCTAAGTCTAGTGAACTTTTTTTTCGTTTTTTTTTTCCTAGTTTCGCCCCACCCGCGGCTTTCGTCCTTTAGCCGGGAACGAAAATCGTCTCCGGCGCCGTTTCGACGCGGGTGCTGGTTCGGCTTTCAGGTCCCGAATGTATGATCGTCGATGTCTTCTTAGGATCCGTGAACGGTCAGTAACGTCCGACCGGTTCGCCACGGTAACGACGAGGACGATGACAACGATGACGACGAAGTGAATGCGTCTAGTCAGTGCCTCTTCATGTGGAGCGAGAGATGATCGCTTCGCGAAAACGATCGCTGGCAGAGATGGCACTTGAAAGGCTTTTGGCCCGTGTGCTTGCGATAGTGTCGCGTTAGCTCGTCGGAACGGGCGAATTTCCACGTGCATCCTTCCCACGTGCACTGGTAAGGTTTCTCACCTGAAACATAGAGAGGAAAACATACATTTTTTTGCCGATTTTTCTCTCGTTGCATTTTTATCGCAAAAAAGAACAAAGTATATGTTACAGATAAAGAGTTAAGAGTTAAGAGTTAGGGTTGGGAGTTGGTTATCTCCCAATCAACGGATCGGCGTTTCTGCGCCGTGTCCGATCATAAATTCTTCACGACTTAAGGAGGTAATATCCATCAACCGGTTCATCGGTAATGAACAGCGAGTGAACTCGTGTGGAAAAAAAAAAGTGGAAACCCGCGCAACAAACAGATCTCGGCGGATCTCCCGGCAGCGGCATCCCCGTTAAACTGGCCTCTTTATTCCCACGTGTAATGGGATCTCGGTGTGATCCACCGGTGGTGATTCGAACTTTGATACTTCGTCTTCGTCCTGGCCGAAGCAACGGCCCCGACTCCTCCGTGGTCCCTCGCGTCGATCGGATCATCGAGTTGTGACCGGGCTGTTTCAACAGAGTTCCGAGCGGGTATCGAAGTGACTGTACCGATCGAGAGCGGGCAGAAGGAGCAGCAGGAGGAAGGACTCGAGATAGAAACTCTTCATGGTACGGACTTTGATGGTCACTCGACTCACCGAGAGACGCTGGTAGTCAACGTTGTGATGGAAACGGCACTGAGATAGACAGATAGAAAAGAGGAAAAATCGAATGGGAAGCAGAGATATCCATCGACGGAGGCAAAGGGGGAGAGGAAGGAGGCGAAGAGCCGACGAGAGATGGCCAACATACATCGAGACGAGGCCTTTCCCCGGCACCGATGGATCAGCCCGCCGCCGCTCGCATACAATAGAAAGAGTGATGGGCAGTTTCTGAGATCTCCGAGAGGCCAACGTAACGCGCGACAGCTGTCAGACCGATCGCTGGGTTCTCTCGCTGGGCTGCACGGGCTCTGATAAGAGTCCGCGAGTTCGGCTTCCCGCGAGGACGACGACGCCGGGGGGAACACGGTGGAGCACACGATGCACCACTGGCTATGTGTAACGAAGCTGTAGACCTCGCGGCTCAATGCAGGTGGGGAAGAGGATGAGGAGGAGGCACAATGCACTCGACGGATAACGCGACGACGAGGACGAAGACGAGGACGTCGAGAGGACGCGAGGACGCGCCGCTCACTTCACCGAGCCAATAATTGGGTGCGAACCGACGTCTATCCACGACGTTCCGATTATATCGTGTGCACAATTCTCCCGTACCACCCCCCACCCCTCCTCCAATACTCCCCCTCGGCCGGGTCTTATGTCTTCGGGTATATTTCGAGATGTTCGTTTACCTCAGAGCTTTGCCTGGCGAACCAAGATCGATGGATCTCGAGACTATATATAGCATAATAGGATTCTTTGGTATATGGAACTGTGAGAGCCTCGCTCGGAATTTCTACGGCTTCGACGGGGACGTTGAAGTAAAGATATACAATTCAATTCGGGGAATATTTTGTGAATCGTGACGAGGGTTCGTTCACGTAGGGTTGAATTACAATTGCCGCGATAGTGAATGCCACTTGCTGCAGATTTCCGCGCGATTGTTTTTTTTTTTTTTTTTAAGGAGAGTTTAAGATTCAATTTCGCACGGTACATATATTTGGTGATGCCCTTTTCTATTACCACATGAAACAGCCCACCGAAAGACAAACCGGTTGCCAGAGCAATTGCATGAATCCTTAAGGCAGCTCTCTCAGCTATCAGATGATGGTTTAATCGTGCGTGTTTACACTGGAAGTCGCCCAAAATGCAGAATTGATGCGAAGTGGTTTTACTCTCTCCTATGTATATATGAATGTTTCTTTTTTTTTGGCAATTGTCCCATTTGCAATTATGATATATTGCTGGCGCATGAGATTACTTTTTTCTGGCTTAGACAAAAAATCTCAACGGTCAGCGAGAGGGTTAACGAGTGTTCCGTCTTATTCGAATGGGATTTTACGAGCTCTCTCGTACCAGACTAAAATCCGTCTGGTGAAGCATTTACCGGTTTTGCATGCAGTTATGCTCTCGTCGTACCATATTATTCTCCTCTGGTTCAATGGGTTTAATTAACGTCTTAAGTATAAGTTGATTAGGGGGCTTCCAAGTAGTCTGCGGGCTCGCGGGCTGACTTGCCGGCAAAGTGTGCTCGGGATAAATCGGACTTTTGCGACACGCCCAGGATTCGTCGGCGGGCCGAGGCATCCCGAGACGCCGGGAGGTTTCTAATACTTCCGCTATTACTCCGGTTATCTTACAGCGCTCTCTGTACGGCAACTGCACATCCAGCGGGCCCGCGTGAGAATGAGATGCGCTCTGCTTATTTCGCCGAAGATAGAGAGACCTCCGCAACTCCTTTCCTTGGGGCGTTTCTTTGAGATACACAACGTTAACGAGAAACACGCTCCACAGTCTCGTTCGTTGTTGTTATTATTATTTGACCAACTAGCCTATCCGTATTAACACCGTCATTACGTGGGCTATATGTACGTGATGTATGGAATCGTGTTATATCAGATCCACATAATTTTAATGCACAAGACTGTCAGCCAATGCAGAAAAAAAAAAATTTATTTGACGGCCACCGTTTATTAAGATTAAGTGAAATATTTATTTGATTTAAGCAATTATTTACTTAATTTAAATAAATATTTATTTTAATCAAATACATTTTTTTCTGGGTGTGGTATTCTGTGTTTCATTAAGTGCCAAGAAATCATGCCTAATAGGATTATACCGCGAAATAGGGCCATTTTTTATGGCGAAACGGGAGGTATGGATATAGATCCGAAAAATTGATACATAGTCTATGTGAACCATGTATAGAATCGTGTTATGCTAGGTCCACATAATTTTAATGCATAAGACTGGCATAATGTTGGCCGATGAAATCTCATGTTTCATTAATTGCCAAGTACTCGTAAGGTTGGGACATAAATCCGATAGCCAACACATACGTTACACGAAACGTTATATCTCGGCGAAAGATAATACACTTCATGAGATGTGTTATTTCTTTGATATGCAACGACCAACTGACTCGAGGAGATTCTCTAGTTCCGATGTTCATTTGTTTAACATTTGAGGATAACACATCCTACATACCGTAATGCTGGGGAAGAGGGCTATTTTGTAAAATTGGAAACGGGAGGCATGCCTGTGGTTCCGAAAAATGTATTGAAAATTTGTCCCAAGCAACTCTGCAGATATTAATGTTGATATGAAAAAAATATTATCGATTAGTCATATCATAGAGTTCGGGGGAGGGCGAGGGTTCGCGGGTCTCGGGAAATCGTTGAACCCAGTTGGAATGCAGCTCGCGAGATTCTTCGGCGGTAACGCGTTATGTCGGTACATTGTTAATGGTAGGTTTGCTGACCAGAAGCAGCGCCACACAGTACGGGGGTAACCGCTCTAAGGCAGGGTCAGTCGGACGGTTAGTCATGACAGGAATTTGCCAGGAGTACCGGCTATCCTGACAAAAATGCCCGCCTGAAAAGTCGAGGTGGACGTGCTCCCGGGTCTCCATCGGCCCATAGTCCATGAAGCGGGTCGCAAGGTATTCACCGGCCTCCTCGCTCGTGCTCCGGTTAATTCGACTTAATTGATACATGAGATCTCGACATGGGCAATCATTCTGTCTATCAACGATCACGCCACACGACTACTTTTAGTACACATCGTCCATCGATACTGTACATAATTTGCGAATAATCCACGTGCTTATTAAATACTTTTTTTTTACTGCCGAATGTGGACGTGATCGGAGCTGGAATATGTAACAAGTAGTTTAAAAAAAAAGTAATCCAAAGATCGTTTGATCCTTCACGCGCAGGATCGGCGCCGAACGAGGATCTCCATGAGGTCAATTTAAATACTGGAGTCTCAAATTGGCCAGATCCTTTCATCTTAGCCGCTGATAAATTCGGTATCGTCCAGCTGGGAATAAAAATTTCTCAACAAGACGCGGAACCGCTAATTGAAAAATCCGAATTTTCTCATCCTCGGGTAGGATCAAACTTAATTAAGATCCACGATTACTCTCGCATCTAAGCACGGGTGGTATCCAGTCAACGATGTTTTATCGATCCCAGGATAGTGATAATTTTCCCATGGAGAAACGAAGAGGATTCCTTTTCCGAGCCGGAGCGTAGAGGTATCTATATTATGCCGAGGGAACGATACACGAAGGATAATGTCCGGCAAGGAGAGTCGAACGTGTACGAGGGACCAGCGGGCACGGTCGGTAAGCGCCTCTAACAGTATATTACTTGGTTAACTATCGTTTACTATCCCCCTCCGGGTATCGCGGTGGTATGGGCCCTGTTCCCTCATCGTGTATTGCACCCATTCGGTGGATATTGTAAAGAGTACAAGTGCATACGTATAAAAGACAGGGCGCTATGCCCATGGCCATTATAACAGACTTTAGTCCTGCGTGCGAAATTCTCGTTCGCCAAAATTCTTCCGGGTGCATTTCCGCACTGTTCGCAGGGTAACATTTTCCCGGACGCTTTCGCCAAAGTCGTTTCCATAGTATCAATGAGATTTATCAATTATTATATCGACGTGCGCGGGTTCGTAGCCGGCTGCTGATGGGTCTGGCCTTTCGGGTAGGCTGTTGGGCATAGGAATAAGGTGTACAGCGGGGTACGAGGAGAGCCCGCGCTGGCCAAGAATCACGAGTGCGATTTCGCGAAACTGTCCACGATTTATAATGGTGGCCTAATGGGCGAAACGTGTTTCTCCGGGCGGTTACGTGTGCCACACCGTACGCTCCGTCGGTGTGTTCATCCTATGTACGTATGTGTACGCGGTACCCGGTATCTCCGGTGAAGCGAAGTGAAAGAAAAAGAAAGGAATAAAAAAATGTATATATGCTGGACTAACGTAATAGTTCGTGGAAGAGGAGACGGGCGGGGATCGCGGGCGTGAACTGCTGGGTCGACACCAATCAGCGAAACTGTTGAAGTAAAAAAAAAAATACCTAACAAACGGAATAATTTGTAAAGCTCTTTGACGAAGGAGCAAAATTACTTTTGGTCTTTCGTTCTTTTCATTTTTTTTTTTTTTTTGTTGGTATTGTGCTATAATATTTTTTATCGCTGCTCGCTAATTATCCTCGCCATTGCGCAAACTTCTCGGAGCATGAGCCTCGAGGCAAAATGGAAATAGGCATAATCGTCGGTGAATGAGCACGCCGAGGGGATTCTCTGTTGAAAACGAAGAGGCGTCGGAGGAGCGAGGATGACTAGCATCCGGATGAGAACCACGATATCTCGCTGGCTCGCTGTCGGGCGCGCTCCAGCCTAGCTGGACCGGACGAAAGATCCTGGTTCTCACGACCACGCCCTCCCCACCACCACAAGAAAACCGCACCACCTCGGGCCGACAACGCGGCACCGTGCTCTCCCGGGAGATCGCCTGCCTTTTAGCTTACACACCAACGGTAGACGGATAGTGCACAGGCTACGTGCTTGTACACGGGAGTGTGTTTTACGTGATGCAGCATCGGGGGACAGGTACATGCACCCACCGGAAATTCCTTCCCCGAGGAGATTCCGCCACGCGGCCTCACGCGCTCGATCAACTCCTTGATCTTTGCACTCCGACGCTTGGTTTTACTCAGTATCGCAACGGCCAAAGTGGCACAGATCTTTTTAACTCGCAGACTAAATTGCGCGCGGCTGACATTCATTGGCGCCGAAGTGCTCCTTAATGTCCTCCTTAATTCATCCGGTTTTTTTCATTGGCTGCATTTGAGATACATTCAGGAGAACATTTTTTATTTTATCTGTAACGTCACTTCCGGTTAAAAATCTCACTTTTAGACCGAAAGTGACGTCATACGCAGAACGGCACTTCTGGTTTCAAAAACCGAGATTTTTTAATCGGAAGTGACGTTTTCCTGTATGACGTCACTTCCGATTGAAAACTGATATTTTCAAGCGGAAAGTGACGTTTTCCCGTATAACGTCACTTCCGGTCAAGAACAAGATTTTGAAAAGGGAAATGACTTTTTGTTGTATGTCACTTCCAATTAAAACCCGAGATTCGCAAACCGGTAGTGATTTTTCCAGTATGACGTCATTTCCGGTCAAAAGGCACAATTTTTAAACAGGAAGTGACGTTTTCCTGCATGACGTAATTTCCGGTCAAATATCGCAATTTTCCAAACCGGAAGTGACGTTACTGTGATAAAAACAAAGATTTGCAAACTAGAAGTGACGTTTTCCCGTATGACGTCACTTCCGGTTTAAAAGTGAGATTTTTAAACCCGAAGTAACGTTACAGAGAATTTTTTTTTCCTCGGGAGTATAATCTCCCATGCAGCCAGTGATAGAAATGTGTGAATGAAGGGACTATGGAAAGTGGGTAGAATTTAATATATATATATAAAATGTCCTAATTAACTATATGGGAAATAATCGTACCGCCATATTTCTCAGACGTTGCTGGCCTGCGGTATAGCCGTGTCGGTGTCACTTTTTGTCAATGTACTCTGGGACAAAACTTGTGACGTATCGTCCTTTCGGACAATGCAAAAATAACGACCACCCGCATTACTCGTGGCAAAAAAAAAAAAAAAAGAAAAAACAACGGGCTCAGTTATCCGCCGATAGCTTGACGATTATCGCGTTAACGTGGGAAGATCTTGATAATTGGCTGCTGTGTACATCTGCATCGAGTTAAGGCTCATGGGCGTCTAGGACGCAAAAAGAGATTTCCTTTTCCCATTTACGTCGACGCGCCAACGAGTTTTATATGCGGCCGGAGGACTGCGGTAGATCCTCTTTGCTACGACTACTTCGGCACTTTGTTGCCGGCAGGAAACGGTCTCGACGCTACTCTGTACCTTTGTCTAATTAATTAATTAAATTAATGAATTAACTCCTTTTTAAGGACATTTCTTCTATCATTTCCCAACCCATCGGGCTTAGTACACTCCGGTTATAGAGTCTCGGAATTATGTCGAGCGTTCGTTTCGACATATTATGTTACCAAATGGTCAAACGATGTTTCTTCTCCACGATTTTATTGACTTTTGGTAACGCAATATAGGGTAAAAGTGGGGAATATGGCCCGGTCCATATATTATTGATTTACGTGTTAATCGAGGTGGGCCATATTCACCACTTTTACCCTACAATTTAAAAAAAAAAATTTTATAACATTTTGTCGTAATTCTAAAGACTTACCCGTGTGCGTTCTCTTGTGGGCCTTTAGGTGAGAGCTTTTCGTGTACACCTTGTCGCAACCGGCCACATCGCATCGATGAACTTTGCGTCTCTTCAGGGCGTCGCCGCAGTCGCTGTCCACACCGAGATTTCCACCGTTTCCAGCACCGATCCCACTGTTTCCTCGTCCACCCAATCCGATCCCACTCGTTAACGCCGGTCTCTTGTGAAACACCCTGTAACATGGGAACGCATTTTTTTACAATTAAAAGTAGCATCAGTGCATAATAATTAGCGGGACACCTAGCCTCATTAGAGTCGAATTAGTGGATCCCACTTTGCAACACGCTACGCGAATGCCCCGATCGCATCCAAATTTCACCCAAGCTACATCTCGATTTGATTTCGACGTGGTTCGATTATGACGTTGATGGACGGAAAGAAATTTGCGAACGCGAATTGCGCGTCGCATTCAGGGTCATCCGGAATAGCGATTTCGCGGTGCTCAAGAGACGTCGCGAAATGTCTTCATCATAGCGCTGTGTAGAAACAAGCTCTTACTCCGTAATTCCTCCGTACCGCAGTATATTTATTATATCGTTTATACCGTGCAAAATTAATAGACCTCAAGCTCGGAAGACACGAAGACGAAGCCGAGCGAGCGACGTTCCTGGAATCTCATAAATTCGATTAATAATACATACACCCGACCCGCGATCCCTTTGCTCATTCTCCCGGTTGGCGAGGATACAGTAATCGAATGATATATTCTCTCGTGACGGCAGTGAAGTACAGATATTCCATTCCGAGCTTCCGTATTTCGCGTTTGAGGTATCTTTTTTTGGAAAATGTAAAACGAGCAGCTATATCCTCCATTCTAATTCCGTAATCCCGCCGCTCGAATATTCGAGAGGAAACTTTGGGCGCATCGGGCTTTGTCGTTTTTCGGAGGTTCGTCGTATTCCGTTCGTGTGGCGGAATCTTCGCGAAAGCGGAGGAACCCTCGGACGGAATCCGGCGTAGCGCGGAGATACAAAGTTCCTCGCTAATTCTCGTCCCAACGATTCCGATTGCCGTTCTTACGCCTAATTGCTCGGGTGTCCCTAAGTATGGTGTTTACCGCGAGAGCTTCTAACCCACGATCCTTGCTGGAGCTGGACCGCAACACTCGGAGAAACAGTGAAGAGGAATTGCCGACTGCCGAGTTCATTTTTGCTTGATGCACAGCACAGCGAGGGCATCGCCGACTTGGCTTTCCGAGAAGGAGGAAGGCTCCTCGGGCCCGAGAGGTTCGCTCGCGCCGGACCTCCCGCGAATCAAATTGACGCTCAATGATACATCTTAGCATTCCCCATGGCCCCCTTGCCTCCTCGCGGGTTGGTTTCGCTTCCGCCCCTTTGACGCCACGCTGCCCGCTCACGCGCGGTCTTCGAGGTATCTGCCGAACTTGGAACTGGCGGTGCAGTAAAATAGAGATAATTGATGATACCTAACGGGATCCTCGAGGCGTTCGGGCTTGTTTCCGGGAAACGGCGGAAAATCCTCCGCCATTGGGTTGTTTGCGCACTTACTTCGGCTTTATTACAATCCTTTGGCTAATTGCCTGAAGCACCTTCGCTTTAACCCGCGGCAATAAAATTCGACTCCATTTCCCTTAACCACCGCGGGAAGAGAGCGGATACATTGTTTCTCATCTTAAACGGACGAAACGGTTCCGTTATTTCCCACTCTGCTCGAAGTCTTGTTGATTTTTACATGCTGTCATTTAAACCTCGAAACAGAACGGGGATTTTTCTGGTCCCATACCGACAATAAAAAGAATTCCAAAAAATGAGTGTTTTTTTAAATGCAGCAATTTAACACAATGAAAAAAATATCAATGACTCGAGTAAAATACTGTAGAGGGCTGCCAACGAAAAAAAATTGTTTCAATTCAACTTTAAATTCTTACCATTCCATACGGAACTGAATCGACAAATCTTGCCGTCATATGGAATTGTAAAAATTGAAAGAATTGAAATTAAAAAAAAAAATTATTTGGCAACCCGCAAGCGATTTTTGTTCAGTACCATTACCTATATTTATAATATTCGCCACTCCCGCCCCACATGTGAGATGAGCTCAACAATCACATTGAGAGTTTCACAGTCACGTTTCCCCAGAGATTCGAGTTCAGGTTCGAGGTGCCGGTGGGAGGAGAAAAGCTCCTATAATTTTCCCGGCCAAGTCGTATTTCATCGAAATGGAGGAGCGACACGAGCTCGGACTAGCTCGTCCATGCAATCGTATCGTAAACCATATACACGGAAGGCGCGCCAGCGCTTAAACTAGCATAAATCCGTTTCTGAAGCGCGTTTGCGTTGCGCTCTCCGAGACCGCCGGACTTGTCCGGATTCACCGGGAGAAACCATCCACACGACGTCGCATACACGAAGGGATATTAACCGGCTCGCGTAGGGACACCAGGGGGAATATCGGAGACGACCTCCTATACCCGTTTCATCTCGAAATCCCGACCCGTTAGCTTCTCTCGCGTACCCGAGGGCGATTCCCCGGTCGAGGATCATCCCGGCGTCGTAAGTTAGCGTCTCTCTAAGCGCAGAGAAACAAAAAAAAAAAAAACATCGCAAAGTAGAAGAAATAACAAATATCCCGCGTAAATATCTATAACAAATTCCCGCATAAATATCGAATCGAAACTCTCAACTTTTGTGTCTGCCTCGCGTCTCGGAATGAAGAATCACCGGAAGTTCGCGAGCCAGACTCGACAGAGCATTCCTCGCTTACCCGAGACAT
This sequence comes from Ichneumon xanthorius, assembly GCA_917499995.1. Taxonomy (NCBI): domain Eukaryota; kingdom Metazoa; phylum Arthropoda; class Insecta; order Hymenoptera; family Ichneumonidae; genus Ichneumon; species Ichneumon xanthorius. The sequence goes on along the minus strand of OU824205.1, from coordinate 6,729,427 downwards.
TTGTGAAAATATAATAAAAACAATATAAAAAAAAATCTATCAATAATGTATATAGGAGAAAATAGCGTATTCGAGAAATCCCAACGATTCCGATCGCTGCGGGGTTGGCGAACGGGGACGGGATAGATCATCGGTCGACAATGCGTCGAATGCCTCGGCGACCGGCTATCGATAAAGTGTCAGGATGATTGAAAAATTGCGATCGATCTGAGGGGTTCTTCTGATACTTTTGTTTTATCGATATAGCTCCTCCGCGCGGAGTTCGCGTTTGCTCGCCCGGTTTTATATATAATACGCGATGATCTCGGGCCGCGGCGCGGCGAATGCTCAGCATGTAACGACGACGGGGACGAAGACTCCTCATCTCTCTATCCTCGCCCGGCCGCGGAGCGATCTTCGCGCGTTCGTGGAAGCGTCAGGCGCCATCCGACGAGATCTCGTGATCTTCGATAGATACGTTAAGAGTGAAGAGGAGATGCGACGGGACTCTCGTGGCGCGGCTCTTTCCGACCGGTATACATGCACTATATAAGTGTCTTTAAATATAGGTACGTATCTGTACCAACCCCGCTATATCTATGTATTTGTCGTAAAGTATCGCGCGAGGGTACCGGAGAGGATCCACCGCGGGGGTTCCAATACGGCATGTACACTATGCGGGCAGAGCAAAGAGTATTATATAGCTCAGACGTTGCGAGACGCTCGTACACATACATGGTGCACACACATACACGTACTCGCGTACCTTACCGGTCCGGCTTTCTCGCGGGGAAGAGTTGCGAGAGCTCTTCTTCTCTAGCACGAGAGCTCGCGGTCGCGGCTAGAGGATCCTCCGCGAGGTAAGATCATCACGAATTTACGATCGACGAAAAGTATAACTATTCCTGACGGCTCGACGTGCCCGACGACGCGCGTCGTGCACATGCAGTTCGCGGTGAATCAGTTTTCCTTCTTCTTTTTTAAATATATTTCTCTTCGTTTCTTTTGTTTTATTATTTACAGCGCAATTATTGTTGAGCAATGATACGGCATAATGGGGTGGCGTTCGTTGGATCTTATACTCACAGCGAAGCCTCCTTGATCCTCTGCAGCGCGAGAAGTGCCGCGGACGACGAGACGAAGACGGGATCGGGCGTTTCCATTCCGCAAACGGAAACTTCCCTGTCTCGTTCTCTGTCCCGCTCCCGTTGCCTCTCCCGTTCCCTCTGCTCCCTCTCCCGTTCTCTCGTTTCCCGCGGCTCCCTCACCCTCTCCCGATCCTGCTGCTGTCGCTGCTCCCTCTCGCATTCTCGCTCGCGTTCCCTCGCTCTCTCGCGCTCTCTCTCCCGATCTCGCTTCCGGTCTCTCTCGAGATCTCTCTCCCTCACCACGTCCACGAGCGGCAGGGCTGGTGACACTGTAACAAAAAAATACAAAAAATATCCCGTCAGTTCAAACATGTTCGGAAATAACAACGACACAAAATTGTTTTACTTTTTAGCTGAATAATCGGAATGCAGAAGAAAAGATTCTCGTATCGTATTGTTTTGCCAGTGATATCAGAATCGATCGACTCGGGGCGTAATCGTGCGGATTATCTGGATGGGGAATCGCTTCATAGAAAGGTCCCGCGCGATCTACCGCAAGTAGATCGATTCTAATCTCGATGACAAACTTGCGCGTTGATCGTGCGCGCCCCGTCGACACAACGTTTTCTTTTTTCTCTCCGTCTACTCTGTATACTATATATATATACATGTATAAGTGTTTGTCTCCTTCGCTCACATTAAACGTTGCACCGTGGGCTGCGCTCCGTGCAACTCCACTGCATCGGTGAACGCGCTATTTGCGCTGCACGTTCTTAGCTATAGCCCTCAGCACGTTTGACATAGCTGGAGACATAGCCGGGAGGCTGTACCGGCGATCGAAAGCGCGCATAGTCGTGGAACAAAAACGTCGAATGACGATTTATGCGCTATACGTCGAGAGGGGAAGATCGATCGCGATCGAAGATCGATCGTTCGATGACTGCCCGGTCGCACGCACGATCTACGACCTTGTCGTCGATTCCGAGCTGCTGTTGGCTCGTTGTGTGCAGCCGAGTACCTGCACGGTAGCTCCGCATGTAGCTCAAGCCCTGCGTATTTATGCACCCGCGTTACACCGCGCCTTGGAACTATACGCGCTTTCCGCATGATCTAGATTTCTCGATTAATCGAAGGGTATACCTGCGACATTCGAATTCAAGGACTCCGATATACCCAATGCCTTTTCAGTCGGTCTATTCCGCTGGACTAGCTCACGACGCACGATCTGGGTTGTGATTTAGGCATACGAAGGCCGACGCCATTAATGCCGGGAGATTAATGCGTTCCATTTGAATGTCGATTTTTTATTAACATTTCAGGGCCGATGGAGAGATAAGTTTTTTTTTGCGATATTATCGATTCATGGGTCAATCCACTCGTCGCGAAGTGTCCTTTGAGAGGGTACACTGAAGGAAGGATCTGATGGAAATTACCATACATCTTGTAAAAGCCGGCAGAACTTTCAGGTTTATGGGATACTACAGCGACATCCTGGCAAAGATTCGTATCAAACTTAAAACGTTCTGATAGAAAATATGGTAATTTTCGATATCGCAAAGAATTACCCGAATATCCCGTAATTTTTGCTACAATATGAGTACTTTTTACTGGACATAGTAATCGGTGGCGTTGCCATCGGAAACCGTATTAGGTTTGTAGGGTATACCGGCATATTATCTCGATCAAACTTATTTTTATGTGTACACATAAAAAAGTGTTGTCGACGAAATTCTCAGTTTTTATCCACGGATTTCTCAGCTTTGATCCACGAAATTCTTAGTTTCATCCACGAAATTCTGATCCAGATACGCAAAATTTTGCCAACCCACATTATGGAAAAAATTACAATATGGGTTGGGTAAAAATTGCTATGGCCCCTGTGAAAATTACACGTATTGCTCGTGTTTCCACGAGCACGTGAAAAAATCCACGATGCACGTGTTTTACCCTGAATCGTTTTTACAACCGAGTCCTCGCCTGTCTCTACCGCCGCATCCGTTTCTACAGCGGGGCAACACTATGAGGAGAATGATGAAGATTTGTTAAAAGTCAACAGAATCATTGACTTCATGGTTCTACTGCGAATTTCATTTGATTATCGTAGTTCTCACAATCGGACTCTAAATTTCGCATTGAGCAAAAAAAAAAATTGTTTTGGGTTTTATCGTTGGGTAGTTTATGCTTTTTGCGGCAAAAAACAAGTTGAAAATAATATAAAACATGTATTAAAAAAAAATTGCTAAATGAACCAGAAAATAAATGGTGGCAAGAAATGTTTGTTTAATGTACAAATCTTTCCTCACTATGTAACTATTCTCGAATGACTCTGCACTTGAACTGGCAACTATAAAAATAAGTGAGCGGCCGGAAAATATGTAGTACTCCGATACAGTTAGGTGCGGAAAAAATTTGCATCTTTATCTCTATGAATTATAAAACTAATCGCATGATAATTTTCGAATATTATTATAGGCGTTTACGAGATAATCGACATGTGAGATTCTCGCGATCGGCGTGTCGTTTCGTACTGAAGCCTGGGTATAACGACCGGTGCACTTCCGAGGACGCCGCCAAGAGATACCGGGCAAACGAGAAAATGTGAAAACGAGCGAGAGAGAAAGTATTCGTATAATCGCTAATTAACCTTGTAATCGGCCTCGTGGTGGTACAAAGTGGGTACATCGTACAAGCTCGCGGTCGAACAGGCATACAATTAGAAGTGGACGGTCGCACTCACGCGGTTTCGCATTCCGCGATCACCGCGAGAGCTGGTCCACTCCGAGCAGATGCGATTGAGGCGCGGCGAGGATCGTACAGCCCGCTGGTAGGCTATACCTACGGTATTATAAGGAAAATTCCAAGGTACACCGCTAATGGCGAGTATATTATTTTAATCGGAGAATACGCGACTCTCGGACCGGTGAGTATACATATCCGCTTGCCGTGTGGCCGAGAGTTACCGGGATGATCGTCCCGGCGTTCCACGCCGTAAATAAATGGCTTACAGTTCGTTAAATCGGCTGAAACGTAAATAATCTTGATAAGAGAAAATGTGAGATAGAGAAAGATGCAAAAAAAATCTTTTTTTTTCGACACCAAGCTTTCCGTGTAATGACCTCGAGTTCTCGTCAAAAGTTTATTCTCTTCATATATATGTTTTTATTCAATGTCAGTGTCATAACGAATGTGAGCCAAAACTTTGTGACAGTGTTTACGAGCGGGCTAATGGCCGAAGGGGAAAAGATGTTTTGGAGAGAAGGCTGCCGGGCACAATAAAAAAAAATCGTAAAAAAAATAAAACTGTATGCGGTTTGGCTTTAACAACTCCGGTTCTGAACGGGCGTATCCGTAGTCGTCGGATGATCGCGGGGTAAAGGGTTCGTGGGTACATTACCGTAGTACGCCAACCATGTAATACAAATACAGCGACGGGTCTCATCCGTAAGCTCGTTAACGACTTCCTACCCTGGAAGTAGAAGTTGAAGAGGAATTGTAACAACGGTTTCCTCACGTAATCCCTCCTCGAGAGAAATCCTCGGATGCACTGTTGCATACACGGTTTTCGTATTCAAAGTCGCGGAGGAGATAAAGACCCTCGAGGCGAGAGCACAGTGACACCACCGCAAAGGTTCCCCACTGACTCGTAGTTTTCCCCGCTGAGGTCGTGCATAGCTGTCGCGGCGGGCTCCGAGGTGCATTGCCTCTTTGGGTGCACTGGCTCTGGATGCAAACGCAGTTACAAAGGTTCACGGATGAGCAAATACGGTTTATGGACCCGTATACACGTATAGAGATCGCAACCACACGAGACTCTCTCTTTCTCCCGCTCTCTTGCTCAATCTCTCTCTTTCTCTCTCTGTATGTGAAGGTGTAAGATTTCAAAAGTATTTACGAGCTTGTGAGACAGTTGCGTAGTACACGGACAACTTGCGTACGAGAGGATAACTATAATATCCACATCAATGGTAGGGTATCATTTACACCAAAGTCATTTCCGCCAAAACGCGAGCTCGCGCCCGACATATATCTTCTTCATCCAAGTCGTATACCCTATGTTCCTTAATTCATCCGTTTCTGCCACTGGCTGCATGCGAAATAAATTCCAGAGAACATTTTTTATTTTTTTATGTAACGACACCTCCGTTTTGCAACTCTCATTTTTTGACCGGAGTGACGTCATACCAGAAATATGCTCCTTCCGGTTTAAAAATTGCATTTTCCGACCGGAAGTGACGCCATACTGGTAATAAGTCACTTCCGGTTGAAAATAACATTTTTCGACCGGACGTGACGTATTTCCGGTGTGACATCAGTCTCAATTGAATTAACGACTCGTTGTTTCTCCACGTACGGTGTATTTTTTGTTAATTTTAAGAAATTGCTTAAATGGGTTAGGGTTCCGTGAATCAATGTAAAAGCATATGGGTGATATATTTATTGACGTATGCAATTGTTATTTGATGCGCATCAATCGACATATAAATGATTCCACAGGTTCGTAAAAGAATATTGCTAATTAGCGTGTATAGCGATATTTACGTTTTTTCCATTATGTTATGGTCTCCTCGCTCTTTACATAAGGATAATGACTTCATAAGTTTAAGTCTTCTCGCATTAAGGCACCGGATATAACTACGGAAAAGCTATGCCGATAAGGACCATGTATATATCGAGTCTTGTTGGTTGTCCCAGATTACTTCGATACGAGCACGAAGTCGTCCACACTCATAAAATAGATTTGTTTAATTCAATTAAATACTGTGTATTTGCTCTTCTCTTGACCCAATAAATGGTCAGGTAGCCCGTGAGACAAGCAAATGTTATATTATTCAAAAAATATGTATGACAATATAAAACATTGTTATTTACGATCAACAATTAATTCAAATTAATCGAAGCTTCACATCTGACACTTAGGTTACCATTAAAAGTATTAACTTTCAACAATTTTTAGATCTAATGTATTGTCTATTTTTTTTTAGATTCAATTTTGTATTTAATTGCAATTCATTAATTGATACGATCGTTGGTATACATCGGTGGCTGCTGTGCAGGCTTCTCGTAGATACTTTGAACTTCTCCATAGCCACCCTGGCTATCTCCATAGGCACCCTGACCACCTTCGTAGGCACCCTGACCACCTCCGTAGCCACCCTGACCACCTCCGTAGGCACCCTGACCACCAACGTAGCCACCCTGACCACCTCCGTAGGCACCTTGAGCACCTCCATAGGCGCCCTGACCATCTCCATAGGTATTCTGAACATCTCCATAAGTAGGAAGTTCTGGATCTTGCTGAGTATAAGTTACTCCAGGTTGTTCAAGTTCGTCAATTTCCAATGTGCGACAACGGATGACGTGCCAAAAGAAAAAAGTGATCGCTGCAAATATCGAAATATCCAATAACAATATTGACAATGTTCATAAATGACTTTTACTTTCCCGGAAGAAACCGAGATTATGTTTCGATAAAAATTTCGAGTTTTTATAAAACTTACTATACTGTAGCAACAGATCTGCAGCGATGATGTAAAAGCCTTCAAGGAATTCGCCAAGAAATATGTACGAGAGGGCCGCAGTGGACGAGAAAAGAATCCCTATTGATAAAACTATGAATGTCACATATAGGTAAGGGATCATCAGTTTCGTGTTGCTCTATAAATATTAAAATGCAGAAAACATCATCGATTACTTAAATTGTGAACATTTGTATTGCGAATTCGTGTCGATGCGGGAGAATCCGTGTGCACCAACCTTGATATTGCCATATACCATAGCTCCTGCAAGGGCCATGCATATAGCTCGGATTATGCTCAGAACAATCCACGATGAAGTCGTTTTACCCTGAATCGTTTTTACAACCGAGTCCTCGTCTCTAGCTGCTTCCGCATCAGTTTCGACACCGGGAAACACTATCAGGAGGCTAGTAAAGATCTGTTGAAAGTCACCAGAATCATTGTTCTGCTGCGAATTTCATTCGATTATCGTAGTTCTCACAACCGGAGTCTAAATTTTAACTTACGACGTCCAACACACCGATAATGGTTGTACCAGTTTTAAGGCTGCAACAGCAGCATTTTTGGAGCCGCCATTTGGTATCGGTGAGAACTACAAGAAAAGACGTCACAAGTGAACTAAGTTGCGGAATTGCTACGATGTGGTAATATTTAATGTGCTAATGGAGAAAAAGAACTATCGAGAGATAAGCTATGATCGAACGATAATGACTATCGAAAGATCAGAACCATTAGGAAGTTTCACTTTATAGCTTGCTTGACAATAAAGTCACTTTCAATCACTTCACCGACCTTCTTTTCTGACGTATTCCATTGCTTCTCCACAAGTTCACGTGGTACTTCGGATTTCGTAGATGTCTTTTCCGCCGATAATCCCGAACGAGCCGAGCACTACCGAGCAGTATCCACTTGCAGCACTGTTAGACGTACGCTATAAAGGACCGGTGTGCAGGCTTTTAGGCGCCCGTACTCCGATACCCGATGGTGCGATCTGGCACTCGAACGAATATTAGATCGAGGGATGAAGAAAACTTGTCGAAAGAATTTGAAAAAATCGTTGTCCTCTTGCTTGTAGCAAGAACGCTACTGCAAGCTAAATCCGCAAGCCGAAACTGTCGGAGACTGGCGTCCGAAAATGGTACGGGAAGGAAGAATACTTCGTCGGGCTGGCGCCACAGTGTTTCATACGCTCCAGTGTGAACGGTTCAGAGATCGACCGTTTTAACCGGACGAAAACACGGCGTTTGGCATGCTTGCGTCTCGTGCCATCCAGTGGGATTTCCTATACGGACTGGTGAGCAGCCAACAACTGTACCGCTTCTCTGATTTAGAGCGACAACGAGACATCGTGGCGCTGTGGAACGATCCACCCCTTGCGCAGACGTCTTCTCCCCTAGTGGTAGTATGTTTCGAGTTGGCTCCGTTTGCCGAACTACAAGAGCATTATTCCTACGCACGGCACCGTATCCAGATGCACTCTACGCAGACGTGAAACGACGCAGGATCGATCGCGGAATGACCATTTTTTAACCATAGAACCGTTATTGATGAATCGTCGATGACTGCAGAGGGAGGACAGTCGCGGAAGCCTTGTCCTTCTTGAGGAAGAACAAGCCAACCACGTGGCCGCGAACTATCTGGTAGTGAAACCAACCACTGCCACTGGAGAAGGTACAGTTATCATCAGTCACCAGTGCTATGCAGCATTGTCCGTTAACTCAGTCCACTTGATATAGGCAATGGTCTTCATGTATGGATGACATAAAGCATCGATCGTTGTCCTTCCTTTGAACAGAAGTATCGAACGCATAGTACGGATGTTAGTTATTCTCGAAGAACTTAGACTCTGCTTTCTCATAGAGGGTTTCCCAATGGGGCACTTTTTATGTGAAAGCCGGCTTCTGACTGAAAAGTGCCCTCAAAAAGTTTACGTTCCTTTGAACGATGACTATGGACTATCGATCATTTCCGTCGATCTAAAGATGACACCACTTCTTGCGCAAGTAACTTTTCATCCGTTCCATTCGTGCGACACAATTTATCTCGAAGTATATACGTTATACATCTGCGTGCCGCTGCATGGTGCTGATGGAGAATTAAGCGTCTCGTTAGGCTCGGTTTGCTCGGGGCCCTTTCGCTCCCCGGAGTCTATGATCTTCGGGATCTAATGGATTCTGAGTCGTCAGTGGGAATGACAGGGTTCCCGGCTGAATCCTCCGAACCTCTGGTCTCGCCATTTCATTCCTCCTCTTCCTCTCTGCATCATCTCTAATACGATACTATGAGTACGTTATCGCGTACGACCGAAAGGCCAACCCTGTGGGATTACCGGTAATAACGTATACCATACGCGGCGGGATGCTCTTCTTGCAACAGCTAGGTTTCGCCTACCGATCTGAACCTTGTGTACGATCTGTCTGCTCGTCCCGCTCGCTCCTTCGCCGCGATCTTTTGCCCTCTTCTTTCTCCCTCGATTTCTCACTCAGAGGCGAGAGATAGCAAAAGACGGAAGTCTAAGTATTTCGTTCTCCGGTCCCGCGGGTCTCTGATAATATAGGTATAAGCAATGCCGAGTGAGCCAGATGAGAGGCCGAGGGTAATTGATAATGTTAAACTCCGAGGTTAATCCGCCGATTTATGAGCAGAATGTACAGTGGATTTTTCGAAACCTAACGAAATTGAGGGATAATCGACATAAAACGTTAATGCACACTCCCCCACCCCGTCGACGTTTCACCTTGTTGTTATTATTGATCCTTCGATATCTTGCGGATCCCTCGCGTCGATGGTAAGAAGCTCGAGATAAGTGGCTATCGAGGTTAGCGGCCACTTTGCGTGGGTTCCGAGACCGAGGCCGTGTAATATACCGAACGATCGGATACGAGATGTCACGCAAAGTAGACACCGTCTCGCGTCCAATTATGAAACTACTCGAAGGGCTCGGGCGAGGGGTTGATAGAACTGTTGATTTCTCTTGTTTGTAAGGTCACGTCCACGGTCCATAGCGGAGAAAATCTTCCTGGCGGAACTATTTTTTTTAACAGCACAGTTTTTGAAGTTTCAATGCAAATGAAAAACGGCACCGGCCTGGTGACACGCTCGCCTCATTGAATAAACTTTGGATACTCGACAATTCTCAAATTATGCATTGCAAATGAACGTTCCAAAGGGAAAGTTTCCTCTGCGCGATGTTTCAGCGCGATTTTTGGAACATCCTATAGATAATTTTTAGAGTATGGCATTGACAAAAGAAAGGCGACAGATCATCGATACTCATGGCCTTTCTTCTCTGTTCTTAATTATTAAAAAATTGCTGCAATTCTATAAACGTTTGCTTAGAGCCATCGTTTACAGGACGCAATAATAATGCAGAACGAGTGGAAAGGCGTTTTTTAACACCACAGTTTTCAATGCAAATGACGAACGGGACCGGCCTGACGATACACTCGTCTCATTGAATAAACTTTGGGTACTCGACAATTCTCAAATTATGCATTGCAAATGAATGTTCCAAAGGGAAAGTTTCCCCTGCGCCATGCTTCAGCGCGGTTTTTGGAACATCTTATAGATAATTTTTAGAGTATGGCATCGACAAAAGAAAGGCAACAGATGATCGATACTCATGGCCTTTCTTCTCTGTTCTTAATTATTTTAAAATTGCTGCAATTCTATAAACGTTTGCTTAGAGCCATCGTTTACAGGACGCAATATTAATGCAGAACGAGTGGAAAGGCGCAACAGCGAGTTACCAAAGTCTGTCGGCGCACCATCGCGCGGTGTGTCACATTGTAGTCTGGGGAATGTCGCAAATCTCTGGTACTCGGACTATTATCTCTTTGTCAAGCGCGGGCGCGGAGTAAGATGGAGAATTGCTTCGGGCGCAAGCGAGCTGCTACAGCGATTATCATAATTAACGGTCGTCCCGTGCTCGTGCTAATTCGAGGAGTTAATTACCACAGAGAGACGAGTGAAAGTGACGCGTGCCCGGCATCGCGATTGTTAACTTCAATGTACATGCCGCCGCGGTGCCCGAGCGTTTTGTCGCGGTCAGGACGAAGAAAAAAAAAAGAAGAAAATGGAGCATAATATGCACACAAGGGGAACAATTGCCAGCGAATTACACGAGAGTTAAATAGTTCCGCCTGTATGAGTGTCGGTGAATAGTTAATCCAGAGGTTGTCTCGGTGCATCCCACGAATTGCAAATTGTGTATCGTTGCTTCAACCTTCACACTTTCATAAAGAATTATTGTTCTGCACCGAAAAGACTCGCAGTTTGTGTCAACCTGCGTGTATTTACTTACCCAGTATATTGACTAGATATTAAAATTTGGAAAATATGTCAAAAGATTAAATGGAAAATAAATTGTATGGCAGAGTTAAATATAAAAATGTTTCAAGTAATAAATTCTGCACTTAATTCTCTCTATAATTCTATCTCAAATTGGGAAAATAAACAAAGCTGATTCTAGGACGCAGCCCGTGAAAATTCGAGGAACCGCGGTGTGACGTCAATTATATGATGGGCTTATTGACCCCGCGAATTTACCAAAAAACTAAACAAAAGTAAGATTTTCTCGGTCCCATCGATAAAGTGGTTCATGCCGAATATTTTTTTTATGTGGTTTAATACCTATCTGATAATAAAAACGCACTATTGTACATCTATTGCTGTTCTGAGCCCATTGAAAAGCAAGTCGCACCACTTGCGAATAACTTTAACACCTTTGAGTCTGTCAGGAAAGGTTCATATTTGAGGAAAGCTGAATTTATAGCAGTAAAAAATTAGCTATTGACGTCATAAACTGGACCGTTTACGAATTCACTCGAAATCGAAATATCACTGGTTTGTAGTACAGAGCCTTAACGTAAACAGCTAAGATATTCCAGCGGATGAAAGATTTATTGGCGCCAATCTTACTATCGCAGCGATATAAAAACAAAAGAAAAACCACGAAACGATACGTTACATCACAACCGTAAGGGACTACCGCGGAAGCCCTTGGCCCGCAGCACCTAAGGGCCTTAGGACGATATCCCATGATCGTACCGTTTGAATTTAACGCCGCGTACTCCACAAGAACACCGCGATTCTTAAACGCTACTTATTCTTCCGTACAATACAGCCCGAAGGGCTGCCAGGACGCCTGTTCTCCTCTCGTGTACGCCTCGGCCCGATCGTGAAAATACCACAACTGATTTTTCCGATCAATCATTATTTATAGTCGCAGATTGAGGGGGATAGATAACGCCCCGGTGTGTAGCGGGCGTTATGCGGAGATACCGGAACGGGTATGTAACCCGCATCGCGTTACAGTACGCCACCAGCGGTACGTACCTGCGGAATACCGTAGACAATATACAATACCGCATATAGGACGTACATTGTATTGTATTAGTACCCCGATGTATATACATACACGTGGGGGCATATACGCCACAGAGGCGTGAGAACATCGATACTAATGGCCGACGGGCAGCTCGTCGTGTTCACGCGGATAGCCGATAGGATCTTCGCTAAGTGCGATATAATGTCATAACTCCAGAAACGGACCTGCCGCGCCGCGCAACCCCAGGATATAGAATAGCGGCGGTATTATACTTATACCACGGTATAGTTGTACCGTACGACTGGAGTATCTCCTCGGCGAACACCTGCGTGTACGCGCGTGCTATACCGCCGACTTCTCCTTGTGTATCCTATGCGCATGTATCCAAGAAGCCAAGGCGATACACCGATTCCGCGGAGCCCTCGCGCTGTAACGAGAGATTCTCTTTCGTCTCCGGAATCGTCCGGAAGGACTCGCTCCGATAAATCGCCGGGAGATGCAAAACACCCGCTATTATTGAATCATTCGTCGCTGGCCTGGGAGGAGGAAGCGGCAGGTTTCTTCCCCTCCCGGGTGCATCGTGGGAACGACACAGCGAGAGAGCTTGCGAAGCACTTAATAAAGTACCGAGAGCTGAATTACCTGTACACCCGCGCGCTGGTGTAATCGAGTATCGTCCTGTGTCGCGCCGCGCCTGGTCTCCGCATTCCCAAAGCCGTATTTTCCGAAAGCGCAGAGTCGCGCGGCTCTCGAATGAACGGAATATAAGAGCCTGATGTCGCGAGGAAGACCGCACTCGGGATGCCGCTTCGATGGTGTAGGTTTTGCGACGCGAGGAAGGGAAGGCACCCGCGAGCGTGTTGCTTCGCCGGGAAACGCCGCGGGTGACTGCCGCGAAGACACACCTGAAACGCGCATAGGCCACGGGAATCGCCGTTGCCATTATTCGTAAATCATTGCGGTAGGGAGCTTGACACGGTCGTGGAGCCCGGTCGGAGGCAATGCAGGAGGTGTAAAATAGGTGTAAGGGACGAGCGAACGTCACGCATATTCACAGCTGTATTAAACCGCGGACGCGGCGAGGCATTCGAGGGCGGAAGAGGAAACTTGTTAACATTGACGGCGGATTGGATAAACATGATATTACGAAATACGCGAGTAATATCGACGGTGAATTGTAGGGTAATTCGGGAATGAGGAAGCTCATATCTAGTAATTCCCGTCTTTTGCCCGGAGGTCAGTCGGCTGTTAAAGAGGATAAGAGGCGGCGCCGAACTCGGAAAGTTGGTCTTAGTGCTGGACAAAGTTTGGGGAAAATCCTGCTGTAGATAATTCTGAGGAACAATGCCTGTTCGGAAAGACGGTTCGCGTTTCGGGGATGATAAAAAAAATTTCAAAAAACTTTAAGTAGGGTAAAACGTTTGGGTACCTCCCTAGCAAAGGAATGCATTCCGTGAGTTTAAGATCGTAACTCTTTCCTTTTCATCGCTCGCTCGCCTTTCTTTCACGACTCTTTTTTCCCCTCTTAGCCCGCGGGTTCCCCTTTCTTTCATTTCATTCGCGAACGAGAGTCGCCGGGTTATCGGTGCCTCGTTGCCTCCGCGTGCCCGTGGCTGAGGACGGAAGTCCCCGACGGGCCCTTGTAAAAAGCAGAACCACTCTCTCACTCGCGTTTCGCACTGCGCCAGCAGGGACGCAATCCGTTAGACGAGAAGTTTCGTTGGCTCTCCTGTAATTACACGGAGCCGCCCTCCTTGGCTCTTCGGTTCCAGCAGCTGCCGCTGCTGCTCCCGAAGTCTTTCGCTCGTTTCACCTCGGCTTCCCTCCCACTCCTCGGCGAGGGGAGCGATTGGGACGAGGGAGAAACGATCGGAATGATCGGCACTCCTTTTGCCGCTCAATTCACGCGAGGACTTACGGCCCGTTGATCGGCGTGGGTGGAAACGCGATTCGCGCCGGGGGCCATCGACGCGAATAAACTCGGCGCGCACGTATAGCACCGACTTCGATCCAATTCGATCGTTAGCGGCACACGGGACACCTTTTTTTTTTAACTTCCCTCATTTCTACCTTTCCCGTCGCTGCGACCGATTACCGCGTAATTACTTCGCTAACTTGTCCCATTAGCGCAACGCTCATTTCTATCCGACCACTTCTAACTTTTTTTGTTGTGTTCGCGTGACGAGAATGACATTTCGCGAATGCCCGCGTGTATTATTAACTCCTCAAAGATCAACTTTTGAGCTGATAAACTGTACGGAATTATTGTTTGTGGAATGTGGAATTTCACCGCAAAACTTGATCGCTAATTGCTGCATTTCTTAGGACGGCCAGACAGACGGTCAGCACGCCCCCGAGAGAACCTTCACGAGCCGTAGTGGAACGTGTCTACAAATGTTCGAAGACTCAGTTGATTCAACGAAAATTTTGCTGAATCGACTGAGTCGTTCGTTTGATCGAACACTTGCCAGGTGAGATTTAACCGTCGGTCACTTCCGGTTTGAAAATATCATTTTCCGACCGAAAAATCAGCATCAATCAGACTGACCGAAAAAACCAAATTTATGCGTAATATGACACTGTGAAAAAAAAAATTTAACGTACCGAACTGGAACTTTTTATGTAAAAACTGGTACATTAAATTTAATGGCAAATTGTGATGAAAAATGAATATACTTTTTCATTGAAATTAAAGTAAATTATAAAAATTACAGTACTTTGTAATGTAATGTTAAAAAGTGTTCCCGATGTTTTTAATACACTGAACATTCATTTTTCATCATAATTGTACATTATATTTCATACGATTTTTTTACAGTGCAGTGACCAATCTTCGGGATTGGAAAAAAAAAAAAAAACATTATGCGAATAACGCATCTCCTTGATTTCAATGAGCAAGAATGGATGCCCGCACGTGGCCGGAGCCGTTGGAATATGTACCGGGCAATACATACATACACGTAACGTATAGGTAAAAGACGAGCGCGCGGCAAAGTGCCGAGACTCGATAAATCTATCGTCCTCCGAGTGATAGACGGGCTAGAGGTATGGTTACCATGGCGAGCCATGGAGCCTCGTACTGCGGGGCTCCACGCGATTTTCTCCCTCGATCTCGCACGAGGCCTCCGACACGTTCCATGAGCTAGCTCATCTGCGTTCACCTGCGCGACCGGATGAGTTACTTCGAGAGCGGCTTGCGCGCAGTTCTATAGTAACAGCGAATGTGTATTTGTGTGTGTGTGTGTGTGTGTGTGTGTGTGTGTGTGTGTGTGTGTGTGTGTGTGTGTGTGTGTGTGTGTGTGTGTGTGTGTGTGTGTGTGTGTGTGTGTGTGTGTGTGTGTGTGTGTGTGTGTGTGTGTGTGTGTGTGTGTGTGTGTGTGTGTGTGTGTGTGTGTGTGTGTGTGTGTGTGTGTGTGTGTGCGTACTATAATCCCGTGAGTAGGATGTATACAATCCAATAGATTCTCCGGACTCTTCTTAACTCGAGCTTCTATCTCATTGGTGTGCAAGATTGTGCCAAGGATTCGCGGCGTTTCTTGGCGCGCCGCTGAGGATCGATCGATCGATACGATAACTTTTCCCATCGGTATATCACGCCGGTAGATAACCGGCTAGACCGAACAGATACACATATATAATGTTTCATTGAAATTCTAATTCGATCGATCGTCAGCGTTCTCGATATCGGGTGTGTTATTATATTATTACACGTATGAATAATATCGATAAATTATGCTCTTATCTCGAACGCCGTTGCCATTTGGAAACGCGCAGATTATTAATTTTTTTCTCGTCCGAAGTTGCTTATCGATTGAATAAAATTCATAGTAACGCTTAATTAAATATTTGGGTTTCTTGCCAACATTCGCTTTCGCAATTCTCGTCGAGAAGCCGCGAACGGTGACAGAGAATCAATCGTACCCCGAAATGATTTAATTTGTTTTAACCAGGTTGATTTTTCAGGTTAATTTAACAAATCAGGTAACGCGACCTTCGCTTATCGATTTGTTGTTTCGACAACACCTAAACTGCACAATTCCTAATAAATGATGCCGAAGAAAGTACTAAGTTACGATTATGCCGCGGGGCTCTCACTGATAAAAGTGCACTGATAAAAGCACTGATCGCACATCGCACTGATAAAAGTAGATCTCGAATATTCGAAGCATCTCGTCCACGACTCTCGCACGTGAGCCCATATTGTGCACCCTTTCTCTCGTTCATTATCCTCCGCGCGTACAAATAAATTTATCTATTTTTTTCCCGTCCACAGTTGCTCAACGATCGAAAAAAATGAATATTAGCAACACTTAATTAAATATCGGTTTTCTTGCTAGCGTTCGCTTTAGCAATTTTCGCCGAGTAGTCGACAGACGTGACAAGGAATCAATCGTGCCCGAAAAGGTTCATTTAAAAAATCAGGTTGAATACGAGATACACTGAGAGAAGGATCTAGTAAAAACTACCGATCATCGAAGAAAAATGACCATAGCAATAATAAGACGCCAAGGCGCCACCTATGGCAAAAAGTCTCAGATTTTCCAAGCATTTTTATCGTAATATCTACGAAAAATTCTTATAAATCCGATACTTTCTACCATAGGTGGCGCCCTACTTTCCTACTACTATGTGCTATTGTAAAATCTTTCAAGCGTTATAGTCATTTTTACTAGATCCTTCTCTCAGTGTAGCGAGACATTTTTTTCATATGCTGCTTATCCGTAACTGCATATAATTTTAAGGAGATGCGACGTTCACTTACCGATTCCTTGTTTCAACACCATCCAATTTTTCAAATTTCTAATTTTATATGCGGCCGAACAAAGTACTAAGTTACGATTATGCCGCGGGGCTCTCACTGAATCATCGCACTGATAAGAGTGCATCTCGACTATTCGAAGCATCTCGTGCAGTCCACGTCTCTCGCACGTGCGCCCATATTGTGCACCCTTTATCTCGTTCATTATCCTCCTCGCGTACAAATAAATTTCTCTATTTTTTTTTTCCACGCGCCTCGCGCGTAAGATCCCAGCGGTCAACGGCTACCAGCCTGGGACTCTTGTTCCCCGAGACGGACGTAACCGGGAAGACGAATAAAAAAATTAGAAAAAAAGAAGAAAAAAAAAATACAAAGTAACGACTGGAAGTGGCGATTACAGGGATAATAAATAAACGCTCGCGACCTTATCGGGACTTATAATTCATCAAGCCAGAGGGGTTTACGTGCGCGCGATGCTGCGATGATCTCGTGATGCCGAGGCGCGCGGGCACCGCGCGGGTAGCTTCTCCCGGTCCATCTCGAGCGCGGAGAGGGCTCGCGCGCATTAACCTCGTAAAACTCTAACGGCACTCCGCGGAGAGTTCTCCCCGACGGAGTACCGAGAGTGTACTCGTAACGCGCGCACGCCACGGGGCACCTTACCTCCGTTCGTACGTTCGTTTCGTCCGACGTAGGCTCATGCACACGCCGGTGGTGGCAAACCCACGGGGCGACGTATTCTCGGATGTTACGTGAAAGTTCGGTGTGTGCGCGCGCGCGTGCACCCGCTCGCGCCGCTCCGCATCCATCCGCGGAGGAAAGTTCACGTGGAAGCGAGGCAGTTTTGCCGCTCTGCAATTAGCGAACGATAAACCTCGGACTGTGAGAGACGAGCGCGTGTTTCTAGAACGGGACGAGTATCATCGAGATGAGGAGCTCGCGAACCGCAAGTTTCCAGGGTTCTCGTATCGATCAGGATCATTAGATTCGCGATGAGCTTCTTGAATTACGAAATATCCGATGAAATACCGATTCACCTGAGGCCCGACCGAGCGCGGCGAAACTATTGCCCGCGCGCGTCGTTTCTTTCGTGCACTGATAAAAAAAAAATACGTTTCAATCAACTAAGATTCGGGCAGGGACGTTCAACTATATATTTTGTTGGTACAGCTAAAAAATTGGTTAATTCAACAATTTCTTGAGTGATTTTACAAAAATATTTTTGAGTCATTGAAATATTTTGTTCGGCCAACAAAATATTTATTTGAACGTCCCTGCCTGAATCTAAGTTGATTCAATTCTACTTTTTTATCAGTGTGTGCGGAACCACCGGCACTGCCCTTGAAGCGTAGAACACAATGATTCGGCCAATTGGTCTATCGATTCGAAATTTTCACAAGAATCGAAGGACTAACGGGAGCGAGGCTGAGACCTGCTATAGTTTGTCTGACAACGCGAAATCGCTGAGCGTAGCGCATGGACGATACTTTTCCGTCGATCCGACAGGTCTTGATACAGAAATTACGAGATCGCTCGTTCGCGGGAATGCATCGGTCGATGAGGAATATTAGTTTCCGGAATAAAGCATAACATCTTATATGCGAGCCTGTCACCCGTCGATCGCCCAATGAATAAAATGTAGTTATCATTAATTACATCGAATAGTTGGGAACAAATAATCCAATTCCGCATTTTGCGAGAGAACGGCACATAAGCGTTGTATCGCTCGTCGATCCCTCGCTGTTCCCGACATGCATAAATGCAAAAGGCAGAGAGAGAGAAAAGGGGGGGGGGCATTGAATGCCCACTGAACGGAAACTCCCGACGAACAGTAATCGAATTCGCGTTACACGACTGTTACACACTGCAGTCCTCCTCTTCATCTCGTACGATACGAGAAGGTATGACAGTGAATCGGAGGTTGTGGCATAAACGAGCAATAAAAAAAAACATGCTGTTCCCTCATCGCGATTTCCAGGAGTGCGCACCTCGTGTGCACTGTCGGCCTGTGAATGCTGCGTAGCTAACGTGCAATAACGCCAAAACCGGCCTGGATACAGTGTACAAAACTAGACGTACACGCCTGTTAGTCACATACGTGTGGACTGCCCGAGTCGTTGCATCTGCGAACGATAGTGCGGAATATATCCTGAGTATAACGAGGCATACGAGCTCTCTGCGTACACCTCATCATACCGCGACTGAACACTGAGTCCCAGCAATGCCCCGGTACTTCGTACCGCACGTATGCGTCTTTATGAAGTTCGTACCTCTTCGTACCTCTGCGGCCCGCAACGGACACTGCGGCGATTGGACCTTGTATCGAGCAGCTGCTATTGTCTCCGAGGAGAGAAGTCCCGCGGACATCGAGTGAGTCTGATCTGAGTGGAATGTAGGGTACACTGAGAAAAAGGATGGTATTTCCTACTATAACGAATAGTTCCCAGAGGGGACGTCTATATAGATAGCTTGTTATAGTATATACTCAATTGATTAAACTATATTTTTAGTTAGGGTAAAAGTGGGGAATGTGTCCCGGTCCATATATCATTGATTTACGTGTTAATCGAGGTGGGCCATATTCACCACTTTTACTCTACAACTATAATTTTTGGTGATTGCCGTAACTGTAAAATGTAGACGTCCCCCCTGGGAACTATTTACTATGTAAGTTTTTCTCAGTGTACAGTTCGTTATACGAGTTTCCCGGTAGAATATATAAAAGCACTAAAAATATACATCGATAGCGTATTATAGCTGGGTGTTTGTGCTGTTGGCTACAATAGAGGCCCGATCTTGTCGGAGTCAATTCTGTACGGTCAGGTGTTCTGCTTCCCTCGACTATCCTACTACGGTTCTTCCGCGCATGCGCGATTGTTACGATGCTGAAGTTTCTTCATGAGACCTCATTGTTGGGCCGAGCCTTCCTGGTTTCGTCAGCAGACCCTCCCGAGACACTGACAGTATCAGGACTCTACTGTTTTATCTACATATTTATTTACGCATTTATTTATACACGCATCTACTTATCTATTTATTCGCTAGCACATTAGTTAGGCGCGCATCAACTTTTTACTGTAATACGGACACACACACACACACACACACACACACACATAAGCAGAGATAAGATAGCGAATCCCCGACATTCACGGAGTACTCACCAAAAACGTATACGCACACTGTCGCGACGGACCATCTGTATCGAATCGCCGGCACCCAGGAATGGGTCATATAAACTTAAGAAAAAAAATTGCTTAGATATAGTACATGGATTTAACGAGTGAGAATAAGAGAGATCGTATCGAAGAGACCGATGTACTGAGAAAAAGAAATGGTTGGATTAAGCAAATGCGCGGTGACATACGTTCAAAGGTGTATTTTGTTGGTACAACAAATATCTTTGTTTTAATCGACAAATTTTAAATAAATTGAAGCAAATAATCGTTTAACAAAACAATGCTTTATGTGTATCAAACAAATAACAGCTTTGAACGTATGTCACCGCGACTTTTAGTTAATCGAACCAATTTTTTTCTCAGTGTGGAGAATATGTATGAAATCTTGCGAGGCCCAGGGCCGGTAGCTATGTAACTGGGAGAGCTCTGTACCGGTCACACCGGAAATAGCCTTTTTCTGTTGAAAATAAAGCACTTTTTATATATCCTATCTGTATTCTGCAGTCACGTGAGTTCCTGGGCTTCCTGGTCTCGTCAGAAGTCCCTCCAGAGGCACTGACAATATCGGGACTCTACTGTAGGCAATGTTCCATCTGTATTCCGCGAACACGCGAGTTCTGCTTCTCTCGCATGCTGTCGCCACGCGTTCCGCGAGAGTTAAACGAATTTGTTTAAGCTGTTGGGAGAGAGGATCGAAGCTGAGCCCCGGCGCGGTCCAGCTGGGCTCGCGCGGGACCGAGCTCGCGCCGTATCCGCGACGTTTATATCGCCGGTAGCCGTGTACGGATCGGGTAGCCCGCTGCCGGGAAGCTGGCAAGCTGGCAAGCTGGCTTCGAAGGTTCTCTTGTCGTTCCTTGGCTTACCAGATATCTGCCACTTGCTCTCGGTGGGCTTGTGCAATAACACCGGGAAACACCGAGTTAATATACGTAGAGAAAATGCCCCAGCGGTATAGATCACCGAACGTCGTGGCGGAGGGGGGGGGGGGGGGGGACGAACTCGAGGAATATACGTTGTGAAGTAGTCGTACTGCTGTACAGAAGTTGTACTGCGGGCAGAGGGAGAGCCGAGAGATATATTCCATTTGGCTAACGAGGTGTGCAATATTGGCTGCCGGGTAATTAATTAGCGGATCGGCGTTAGGCCGCAGACCCGCCAGCTCCTGGTGCCGGAGAACGAGAGTGTCCCGCCGGCCACCGGTGCGGACTCGCTCGTACTATATCTACTGAATTATAACGAAGTAGGATATTAAGGTATACGGGAACTTTCTCGACGCCGGTACACACCGCGAGAAGCGGCCGTAGGCGAACCGCCCTCTGGAGCACCTCCGCACAAGTTGCTCCACTTAATAACAGTGTCCCAGTTGCCGAACAACAAATCTCTTTCCTGCGAACAAAATAGAACTTCTTACCGATTGCCGATATTGCAGAAACGCACAGTAAAATATGTACCAACGTGGCTAGTCCACAAACGTATACAAATATTTCCATGTTGAATTTACGAAAATATCTCGTTCATTATTCAAAAATATTTGCTAATTTAACGAATGTTTTGTTGTGAAATTAACAACAAAATAATTGTGGAAGTTTGGGACAAAAAAGTGTCTTAAATGTACAAATATTTTTTACTGTCTGCGAAGTAAGTTTTAAGACGATCATTCCGAAGCCTCAACATAGGTAGAATAGCAGATCAAAACCGACTGATTTTATGAATTAAAAAAATCTGATACCATAAATGTATCGAGAATGGATTATTAGAAGGGGTGGCTAGGGGGGGGGGGGTTAGGAGCGGTTGGCTTAAAGTTGAGAGACTGGGACACTCGCTTTGCTGTATGATTTGCCTTAGAAGCCATAAATACTCAAGCTAGCGATACGAGCGAGGAAAATGATCTCGCGCCGTTACGCTGGATGAGTATAAGACGAAGATCGAGAGGCTCACAAGACTCAACGCGGGTTCAGTGAAAGTGGTCCGTTCGCGTTCCCGGGGATCACAGGGCGGCCTTTTACTAATTAATTATTCTCTTCTGGTGTACATAGGTCGCTGCGGGTATATACACATAGCCTACCTATATCCTGAATGGGTTCGAGATGAGACGAGGTCGATGGCTTTTTAAACACCAGTCATTAACGGTCCGCGCTATGTTGAGCTTCCTCGATTTCTTAGCGAAGACTTTGCAGCGTGTAACCACCCGATAGTTTTTTTTTTTGCTGCCATAAACTACGAGCACTAAACGACTAATTGTATATCTGGTTAGTTCTCGGTGGATTAGTCGGTTCGGGACGTCGACGGGAAGTCGGCCCGATGCTTTTTGTATTTCTTTCGATCCGACTGATCCTCCCCGTCGGTCGAGCGTTAATCCAACGCATATATTATCCGTATCTAAATCACTTTGTAAATCTCTCTCGGAGAGTTGATGCTCTCATGCTGATACGAAAAAATTGCTCACGTATCGCGAGCCATGAGCTTGCGCTGAGCCAACAAATCACTTGGAAACCGATAATCCCTTTCGACCCCTTCCGGTGACCTTACGTGCGCCAGGTGAGCTGGCCCCTCATGGCTTTGAGAGCTGGACGTTCGCATTGATGCCTACACGTTCGTACACCCGGAAGATTCGCCAGCGCGGGAATGCAACGTGATCGAGGAGCTCGCACGTCCTGCTGAATATCCTACAAACGTGTACACAGCATTCATTGCGCCCAAGATGAATGCAGGTGTGGCTCCGAGACATCATTTCTGAGAGGGATTTTCGCGATCTGAAACGTCGCGAAGAATTTGAGTAACTTCGCCGTTTTGCCCAGATCTTCCCTACAGCCTACCCATTTTGTCCCGAATACCTCCACTTCTCTACTTCGCAAAACGACCCCATCGAATAAAGAAAATAAGTATTCCAGCCTGCCCCGTAGATCGGTGTTCCCTCGATCGCGAGGGGATCGATACTTCTATTTTAATTACAGCCTTCCCAGAAGGAAAGTAACCAGTCCAGCTATCTTTCGGTGTATCCCCCGGTGTATCCCCCGGTGTATCCCCCGGTGTATCCCCCGGTGTATCCCCCGGTGTATCCCCCGGTGTATCCCCCGGTGTATCCCCCGGTGTATCCCCCGGTGTATCCCCCGGTGTATCCCCCGGTGTATCCCCCGGTGTATCCCGGTGTATCCCGGTGTATCCCGGTGTATCCCGGTGTATCCCGATGTATCCCAGTGTATCCCGGTGTATCCGGGTGTATCCCGGTGTATCCCCCGGTGTATCCCGGTGTATCCCGGTGTATCCCGGTGTATCCCGGTGTATCCCGATGTATCCCGGTGTATCCCGGTGCATCCCGGTGCATCCCGGTGCATCCCGGTGCATCCCGGTGCATCCCGGTGCATCCCGGTGCAGCCCGGTGCATCCCGGTGCATCCCGGTGTATCCCGGTGTATCCCGGTGTATCCCGGTGTGTAAGCGTTGCTATCCGACTCTTACATGAACAGTCGAGCGCGTAAGGTTGCACATTGAATTTGTGTAACTTCGCCGTTTTGCCCTGATTCTCCGTACACCCTATCCGTCCCATTTTGCCCCAACCACCTCCACTGCTCTATTTCGCGAAACGTCCCCTTCATACCTTGTCAGCATTCATCGCCCTCAGAATGAATGCATGAGATATGCTCCGAAACATCATTTCTGAGACCGATTTTCGCGATATCAAAGGTCGCGAAGAATTTGAGTAACCTCGTCGGTTTTGCCCGGTCTTTCCTACAGCCTACCCACTTTTCCGCGCCCGCCTCCACTGCTTCCACTTCGCAAAACGACCCCTTCGAATCAATAAAAGAAGTATCCTAACCTGCCTCCGTAGATCGATGTTCCCTCGATAGCGAGGAGATCGATACTTCTATTTTAATTACAGTCTATTCCAGAAGGAGAGTAACCAGTCCGACTGTCTTTCCGTGTATCCCCTGTATATGAGCGTTTCTATCCGACTCTCACGTGGACTCTCGAGCGCGTACAGTTGCACCAGACTTCGTTACTCCTTAAAAGGCAACGTTATCACGAGAGGGGCACACGCGCAGTCGACGTTCCAACCACGGTGAATTAATCGTTTAATTAATTATCCGCCGACTATTGCGCTAACTTAAGGTATACACACTGTAACGTTAATATATATACCCCCGGGTCCTGCGTTACTCGACGCTCGCGAATGTTGCACAGGATCCCGATAGAACTCTCGACAGACACAGCGCACAGATATCCGAAGCAGCATGCAACCCACCGGGCTGTCTTGTCTCGCGTTTGTCTTACGAGGTGTATTAGGGTTGCACAGATAAACTCGACGCCAATGAAATCAGCGAGGAAAACAATTATCCTCTGGTCGTTGTTCTCGCGCCTCGCGCACGCTCAATTCTTGGAAACCCCGAGCATTGAGCACAATGAATATTTTATTACCGTGTACTATCTATACACCGCTGGAAACATAATAAAAAAATATAAAAAAAAGAAAATAAAAAAAGAAACAAGACAATCGCGTCGAAACTGAGCGCGGCGATCTATCGATCTATCTACCGCCCGCGTCATTTCTATTTCTCTGCGTTATTCATAGGTCTTATACGTCCCCGCGAAGGGATCGGAGAACGCAATTCCGTGGGCACACGCTCCCGTTGTTATCTGCACAAGCGAGAATACATTTCTATGTCTATACACCATATATATGTGTGTGCGGTGTACGTCCGTAAATTGCAAAATGGAGTCTGTGTCTATCCAACTATTAGCTGGGTCGCTCAAGGCTGCATAGTTTCATACCTGCCGCGTCACTTATTACCGATGTAACGAGATTATGGAGTTTTTCTTAAAAAGGCAATATCGAGTCTTTGCCGGTGGCCTCGCTTTCGCGCTTCCCACGTTTCAAGGGTCGCTCGCTCGACGCCAACCGCCTCACCACCCCCTCCGAAGTACCGACGAGCGAATATTTTTTTTTTGTACCGATTGTAATCCCGATTCGAAGGTACGTAACACACATGGAAATGGTCATACATGCGCCTCTCCTCTGTACGTACGAAGGACGCAACACGAAGAAGAAGAGATGACGAAGAACTGTTTCACGATTGGCCTCGGGGCAGCGAAACGTTACGATTCGTTCTCTCGCTTATTTGCGCTCTTTGCACAGTCCGCAACTATGTAGGTATGTAATTATGTAGGTGTCATGCGAACTTAACGGATGCCACTGTGGGCACTTTGGAAGAGCGCAGAGCGGAATCGGAGCGAAATAAAATCGGGTTCGAGGGGTAAAAACTGTACGCGGGCAGAGCGGAAGACGTCGTAAATCAAACTCGATATTTGGTTGTTATTTAACGATCATTTGACTCCGCCCAGCCGGTCCACAATTTGCGTGATAAATAAGCACCCGAGCCCGCGATCTGTAGCCAGGATAACGCGAGTTCGAAGCGGCTCTTATTAACTTTCAACGCGCGGGCGACATTATCGCGGGCGTCCGGCGTATCGGCGTTCGGCCGCTGCTCGTTGCAATTTTTTGCGATCGGAGGCAACGATCGGACGTAATTGCCGGTTAATTGGATGCCTTGGGTATTATGAGCGATTCGGGCACGGGACACAGAGTGAACGGGGGACAGTTCGGAACGAAGTATGGAATATCGAAGTTGCGAGATCGGTTTATCGCGAAAAATTTGAGCGAAGTGAAATTCGAAGACATTGCGTTTGACCGAGGAAAAAAAAACAAAAAGGAACTGTGTCAAAGGACTGCTTGTATCTTCCACGTCTCCGCGTGATTCATCGAATCGGACACAACAGGCCCCAAGAAATCTACTTGGGCGTTACGGAATCTCTTCACGATTCGACGAAAAGACAGAAGAAAAGACAGCGAACGAACGAAGACGTAAAAGAGTCGCTTAGTCTTTCAGTCTCGTGCGGACCGCCGACTGGGAGCACGTGACGTGCACAGGCGAGGTCTCGTGCCGTGTTCGAGCATATCGAGAAGAGAGCAGCACAGCTATCGCGGTGTCTGCCTCTGCGTGCCCGCGAGCTCAAAATGTTCTTTCATCAATGGGAAGTCACGGAGTCGCGGAGTTCGAGGCTTGACCAGGGGGGTCAGAAATTCCCGGGGAAGCCGACAATGCTCGCTTTATCCAAATATCGTGTGTCTTTCACTATTCCTCGCGCTATTTATCAATCCGTTGTGTAGTTACAGAATAGCGCATCAGGCGGATGGTAAGACGCGGGTGTATCTATATATATATATGTGTGTGTGTGTATACACTTGTGTATCCAAGTATACTGGATCTGCCCGTGGTTCGCTTTCGAACGATGCAAAACGACGGGAGTGAGTGGCGACGGGTAAGTTGCGAGTCCTTGAAGACGAGCGGACCGACTCTAAATCCTGGTTTAATGCGGCATGAGCACTCGCGGGACTCTCGCCCGTAAGATAGCCCCTTTGTGGAACGGGCGGCGATGGATTTATATAAGCATTTCTACTCGTATAACTCTCGACGATACGTTTGTACAGCGCAGGTTACTCACCGCGGTACACCGAGAAACGCGTATCTCGCCTTGCCTCGCTCATATTATATCGGGATTATCTATTCGCGAACCGCGAACGGCCGCCGAAGACACTCTCTAGATCATCGCTCCTTATAGCAAGACGTTGTAACGTACGACGGCAGGACGAGACGAGAACTCTGAATCCTATTCTGAAACCTATCGTATGCCTGATATCAGCAGTGAAATTGCGGATTACTGCTCCCTTTAGGTTCCTCATAATTTAACTGAAAATAGAAAATTCAACTGCGGTAACGGTTTTAAGTTTTCCAAACGGTGTGGAGCTATTTCGATAGTCTGCAATTAAATGTTATTCGAAGAAAAATTTAAAAATGTCTGTGTGTCGTCACGCAACAAAATTGAAAGAAATTCTTTGTGACGTAAATTCCCGTTTCAAAATCGCAACTTCCAACCGCCAGCGACGTCATACGGAAAATCGGCACTTCCAGTTTCAAAATCTCGATTTTTGACCGGAAATGTCGTGATAATGGAACTCGTCACATCGGGTTTGAATATCTTGATTGTTACCGGAAATATATCACTTCCGGTTTGAAAATCTCATTATTTAACCGGAAATGACGTTATCTGGAAATACCCAACTTCCGGTTTAAAAATCTTATGAGACTTTCAATCCGGAAGTGAGGTCACACCGAAATTTGTCAATGCTTCTGCGTGACGTCACTTCCGGGTTAAAAGTGAGATTTTTAAACCGGAAGTGACGTAGAGAAAATGTGTTATTTTTCTCTGGAATGTATCTCGAATGCAGCCGGTGACAACTACGCGTGAATTAAGAAACACGAAAAAGTGGGTAAGAGACCGTGCGTGATACATCTAAAATGTATTTGGAGTGGACTCGAGGCAGATTCATAGTCTTCGAATAATGTTCGCAGACCATGAATCTACGGAATAGAGCACAGGCTCCACTGGCCGGTACAGGCGCAGCGATAACATTATTCGTCGAGCCGATATGTCGGGCCCGAATCAATACCGGGGTCGGGCCGATAACGGCTTGAGCGCCGGGCGAGTGCAAGATCCTCGGCAACTGGTGAGGTCCCGTAGCCGTGACGTTGGTTAAATCTCACCTGGGTATCGATAGCGCAGGAAAAGCAACAAAAGTGCCCGGGTATCAATCTTCTTGCACAGAGCGCAGCGTGACAATGCGCGCTCGGAACGTTACCCGATCTGCATACCGTTGCGCGTGGTGAGGGCTGGGCTGTGATCGAGCTCTCTGCTATCGAGGAAACCGTGGATAGATCGATGTCCCTCCGAGCAGCAGGGGCTGCGCGGGAGCTCGAAGGATCGCATACTGCTCGCCGGAGAGACAGCGATCCGGTCTCGTAAAATGCAGCGCGGCCAGAGCTCAGCATTGCACGTCAGGTACCGGGAGCTGGGTATATTGGCTTGCCGACTGACTTTCTGGCCGGTTCGACGATGAAAACTGCCACGACGACTTGCCGATACCAAGCTCGCGGGTGTATCGACGACGAGGCTCGCGTGCTCCAGAGACCGCGGTACTCTCCATGCATATTCAAGAAGAGGCCACTATCCATCAGTACGTACGGCTCATGCCAAATGTATTTGCGATCCGGGCTCTTTCCCCCTCGAAGCGTCGAGGACCAACATTGCATAGCGTAGTCCCATATCTGCGCAAGTATTTACTACCGCACTGTAAATACGAGAGTAGGAATCAAGGAATTTACTCGCATCGATATCTATGCTAATACGATATAACGTAGGGTATTTTAGTAATCGTACAGTGAATGCCCTCATTTTCTTTCAGTATACTTGTGAAAGCTGTCGATAAAATTTATTTTGATGTTTCATCAGTGCAAGATCGTTTTTCTTGCAAAATCTTGGAAAGGTGCTATTACACACTAATCCTTAGTTTTTATCAGTTATTTCCCCGTCTCACAAATAGCGGGTGAAAAACCGTAAAGGACAGTACATAGTGTAGATTCGTCACACTGAGAAAAACTTAAATAGTAAATAGTTCCCAGGGGGAACGTCTACATTTTACAGCTACGACAATGACCAAAAATTATAGTTGTAACTATAATTATAGTTTAATCAATTGAGTATATACTATCACAAACTATCTATATAGACGTCCCCCCTGGGAACTTTTCGTTATAGTAGGAAATACCATCCTTTTGCTCAGTGCACGAATGTCTCGGGTAGCACATATGCGTGGCCCATACTGCCCGGAAAAGAGAAATCGTAGGGTATTTTAGTAATCGTGCACTGAATGCCCACATATTTTTCAGTATCCTTATAAAAGCTGGCTAAAAAATTTATTTTGATGTTTGGTTAGTGCAAGATCGTTTTTCTCAAAATATCTTGGAACGGAGCTATTGCGCACTTAATTTTACAGTCTTTATCAGTTATTTCGCGGCCTCACAAATAGTGTACCAAAAGAATTAAAGAACAGTACATAGTGTAGAGTCGTCACGAATGTCTCTGGTACCACATGTGCGCGGCCTGTACGACCCGGAAAAGGAAAAACCGTAGGATATTTTAATGATCGTACATTAAATTCCCTCATTTTTTTTTCAATATCCTCATAAAAGCTGTCGAGAAAGTTTATTTTGATGTTTGGTCAGTGCAAGATCGTTTTTCTTATAATATCTTGAAGAGGAGCTATTGGAAACTTAAGTTTACAGTTTTGATCAGTTATTTCCCGGTATCACAAACAGCGTATGAAAAACCGTAAAGCACAGTACATTGTGCAAATTCGTCACGAATGTCTCCGGTAGCACATGTGCGTGGCCTAGACCAGCCGGAAAAGAGAAAACGAGAGTAAGCAGCGTTACGCCCGATTGCGCGTTTCCATGTAAGAGTATCCATTTCTCAGAGAATTCCTGCCAGATGAGGCGAATAAAGAAACTCAAGAATCGCGCATACCAACAAAAGAAGGAACGGTAACGATCCAACTGCATTCGAGTTACCCTGAGTCACCCATGGTCGCTGGTTAGACGATACTCGATAATGAGAAATTCGTATCCGGTTTCACATATGTATATTCGATCCTACCGTCATCAACAGCCTAAAGAGCAAAAGGTAGGGGCGAGGCGAGCGAAACCCGGAAAATCCTGATGATGCAGCCGAATGACCAGACCAGCCGCTCTTCGGCATCGAAATCATGCCGATTCTGTTGGAATGTCGCTGCGGGTTCATAAACTTGAACCCCTGTAAACGGCTGAGCGATTGGCTAGCCTTGTAAGGCGATATAACGACTCGTCATATCACCGGAGCCTCCGTGTAGTCCTGAAATATCCTATAGGAAAACCACTGAAACATGATCACGATGGATAAAAAATGAATGCGATGCTCGAAGGAACGACACGGAGTGCCATTTCATATCTCCAGTTTGCGGCTAATGTAACGGGAAAGCGGGTCTCGGGAGCCATATGCAATTTACGAGCAATAAGCCTCCTCGATCTTTAAGGACGTCGTTAGGATTGGATGTGCGCGCACGCGGCCACGACCTCGTGAGCCGATTCACCTTTCCACGGGACGAAAGAGAACTCTCCCGCCGTACACGCTGATATGTATTGCCTCCGGTGCACCCGCTCGAGGGATATGCCTGCACTTGGGATCTCGGCATAGCCCGCTACCGTCTAGGTTTACGTGCAACGATAGTCAACGACGTGCACCTTGGCGTTCCCTTCCAACCGGGCGAACGGAGAAAGAGACCAGACGTCGGTGGTGCGGGACGCGCGGGCAGGATTCTCGCCGAGACACGGAAATAGTCGCGATAAATCGCTCTCCCGGCTCACCAACGAACTATTCCATTATAATCCACCACGCGGAACGTCCAGGACGTGGCTTTGTGTCCATCGCACAGTCTGATCCTCGACTCTCCTGGCTCCGCTTCCATCTTTCCCTTCTTCCTTCGCCGAGCTCCGGGCACGGAATTCCATGGAATTCTCCGCTATTGGGACACAACGATTGGACACATTGGATCGAACAGCTATCCATCCTGCCATTCATCTTTGCTCGAATTTATATAGAGTTTACGATCTACCCGAGTCTAACGATCGACGATTGACGAGAATTCGTGAATAACGTACTATCGCAGTCAAACGGAGATCTGGGAAAGATAACTCGTTGACGTGTCGCCGAGTCGGTTGATGCACTTCTGATCCAGGCTACCGGCATCGGATCCATCGGATCCATCGGATCCATCGGATCCATCGGTTTCATCGGAGGCCCGGCGAGTTACCCACGCACAGGTGCAATCCTCGCTCTGTGTATGGCCGGAGTACACGAAGCTCCGGAGACTCTCCGTATTTACGGTGTCTGCATCGCTGAACGCGTAGGGAACGCTGAGTTGCGCGGATGTGTGCGGCAGCGTGTGTCCGTCTGTCTGTGTGTGCACGCTTGCACAGCCGAGTACCGGCGATATAGAGGCACGCCTGTTATTACTCTCTCTCGTAGATTGATGGAATCAAGCAACCAGTCATTTCGCGAGGAAATCAGTGAGAATTAATATCGGGCTATTAATTTCTCCCCGCTTCGTACCACCGACCGGCAACCACACGCGGGGATTACCCTGTACTTGGATTCTACAGTGTACACATACCGAAAGATCGGATTCGCGCATGCACACACGCATACACGCTTGACAACGCGCATCGGCTATCATCTGCATATGTATAGGTAAAGTTCGAACGTATTACAAACGTATGGTACGGAGGGCAAACACACACGGAAAGATAGACGGCAATTTAAGGGAGAGAACGCTTTCGAGCCTCACTACGTGATTTAGGTAGATTTTTTTTTTTTTTTCAAATTTTTATTTTTTTTATCGTTTTTTGCCTGCAAACGCGAGAGCCGTACGCGTCGGGGGCCGTGAACTCCGGTGAACCCTCCCCAGGTGGCCTCTCCTCACGATCGATTCCTCGCATATAACCCAGCGAGATCCTGACGAACATCGGGAATCAGTCAGTCGGTGCGAATTAATGCTCCCTCATCGATTATGTGCTCGGATTCACCTCGGGTTTAGCTAGCCGCGTATCCTGCATGTAGAATGCTGAAGAGCGATCGGACCGAGACGGGTCAGAAACCATCGGCTCTCGTTCGAAATCCTGATTTTCTCCGTGCACGCGAAGCCGCGGGATATTTCGCCGTGAAAGTACGACGTACCGGGAAGATATTCGCGAATCTAACTAACTAGCTAACGTGGCTGTTGTTGTGCGTACAGACAAGGACGCGGATTCAGAGAGAAAGATCACGAGGGGGCCCACCTGTTCTCCGGCTCACCACGTGCTCCATTCCGAGTTAGCTGGAGCGTAACTTCCCATTATTTATACCAGAAGGCACACTACGTCGAATCGATGCGGTAACGCAGCCTATCTACGCGTATATGGACAGAACCGGGCACGCAATATTCACTATCGAAGGTATTTCACGATTGAGTGGAACAACTGTTACATTGTTATCTCAAGTACAGCCGATAGAGCGGTTATTGCCTACCGGATGTTACGCGGTTACGAAATATAAGTGAAAACGAAGCACGGTTACGATGCACTTCGCTGGTGCGAAGTTTCGACGAATTCTTTTTCAATGTTTGTTAAACCTTCACTTGCAGGATCCTCGTTGAGCGAGGACCGCGCTTCCGGACGATTCCGCCGAGAACCTCGCTCAGCGAGTACTTACATTGCGCGGTATAAAAATCGCTATGTCTCAACAAATATTGATGATATTGAAATTCGGAAAAATACTCCTTGAAGAGTAAGAGTCTCGTTTGTAAACACCAATCTTAATTTTTTTTAAATCGCAAAGTTATTTTGCAAAGTTGACAACCCGGTTTGCCGTGCTCTATCCTAGAAAAAGTGAATTGAATTTGAATTTTTTATCCAATGCCTCCAAATCCTTGAATTTTTCATCCAATTAAAAAAATTCAAAATTACATAAACTTTAAACGGTTCGATTGATACTCCCCAAATTTAATAAGGATCATGGAGCGATCATATTTTATCAGTGTACAAGTTTTTAGCGGGGCAGCGGCGGGGCAAAAAATTATAAACGTTAGAGCGCGAACAAACATTTTTGAAGAAATTACAAATTGCGTACAAAAAAAAAAACACAACTGCACATTTTTTATAAAATTGTAAAGAAACATTAACTATTAACCACACATACTGTTTGTGGAATTTCAGTTTGATCGGTCGAGGCATTCTCGAGTTATGGCGGTTCGAGTTTTTCGCGTCTGATTCATACACACATACATCCGGGCATTTTTTCTAAATGTGATTTTGGCACATCCTGACCACGTAAAACAAATTTTCTCACCAAAGCAAAGCTTCCTCTATGAGGAAGCAAAAATTGGTGTTTTTTTTCTCAACGAATTTTGCCTGAATGCACATTCCCTTAGAGATTCCATGATTCAACGACTACCATTTAAAAAAAAAAATTGTACAAACTATCCTCGAATAACTTGATCGATTGAAACATATCCCCCCGCGTTCAAGGAATTCCGGTAGGCCGACAGCTGGCACTACAAAAGCGTCATGTCGTTTGTCTGTCGTACACACAACTATGAAACAACCGAACGGTATTACAGCTACAGTGTGCAAGAGAGTCGAGCACACAGTGAGTTATCATTATCGGCGATAATTGTACATAAGTGCTACGAGGAGGCGAACGGGGCGCGGGATATTAAAGAGTGAGAAAGATAACGAGAGTGGATACGATAGGTTACACACAAGAGGCTGAGAAGCGTTCGGCATGAGCGGCTTTATGAAGCCGTTGTAAGTTCGCCGCGGGGGTCCTGGCGGGCGGGCGTGTTGCCTTGCCAGCATAAATTACGTACGATTTTGCATTTACACTGCGAAAACGCTAAAGACAGTGGAAACTTATTTATGGTGTATGCTCCGGAACACACGTTTATACCGCTGCGCGCCCGATAGTTTCGCCGAGAACAGACGCGGTAGCTATCGGGAGTTAAGAGATCAATAGAGGCGAGAAGAGGCACGCGATGTAAAACGGACGAGACATAAACCGTGTAGAAATTTTCTAGCGTTACATCGAATCCTGATAAGATCCGAAAGAGACCTGAAAAAGGACTGATAAGGTCTTACCAGGACCTTGTCAGACCCCGATGTAACGCTCGAAAATTTCTCGAAAAGCTTAGAAATTCCGGAAGCTTCGAAGTGTGCACCTTCGCAGTACGTCACGGATCCACGTCGCTGCACTACGGGAGAATAAGTCCCAATCTACAAGATAAAATGGGACTAGTTCGTGTCACGGGATAAAACGAAATCGGTACGGACACATTTCGCTCCCCACCGTCAATCCGCGACTCTCATAGACGTCGATCAATATGAGCATCAGTTTGAGAAAGAAAAAGAAAAAAAAAATGCATAATTAAAGTTTCGCGAATGATCGATGAGCGAGTAAAGTAGGTAAGACAGGGACGAAACTCGCGTTGAGAGGACGGAATTTTAAAGAGGCTCGAATTAGAAAGTTTGTGTGTATAGAAGTCGGATGTGCGCGGCGGAGGCCACTCGAAATTTAAGTATCAGGGGAGTATTTGCCGGTTAACGGGGCTTTTATCTATCCGCCGAGAGCGCTTCGTAACCCGGGGACAGAGGAACGAGAGCCAGAAGGACTTCGAGGTGGATTATAATCCCTGCCGTGGACGCTGCGAAGCGCTTCGTTCTTTGGTTATTCGTCGTCGTAGTCGTCGGCGGCGAGGAGCGGGAGCAATTAAAGCCTATAGACTCTCTCGCGATGCTGAGCGCGGTAATCTCGCGCGGGCAGTGACTTTCTACGGATAACGATCGTTGCAGAGGCCCGCGAGGCTCGAGGTTCGCCCTCCGCCTCCGCCGGTACTTGTATTCAAATGGGCTCGCTCTCGCTCGCTGGCAACCGAGAGCCATACCCACGAGCTCGTTTGTGCGCCCGCGAACCGCGGAAACTATTCCCCGAGACCCCTCAAC
Organism: Ichneumon xanthorius; assembly: GCA_917499995.1. Lineage (NCBI taxonomy): Eukaryota > Metazoa > Arthropoda > Insecta > Hymenoptera > Ichneumonidae > Ichneumon > Ichneumon xanthorius. The sequence goes on along the minus strand of OU824205.1, from coordinate 6,695,116 downwards.
TCTCGACACACCAAATTGAGAGACTCTTAATCGAGAGAGACTTTCCAACGGTTGAACGGTCTACGCCTCGGTCCCGGTCCCGGCTTTGCGCGAAGCGTACGAGACCGGGCAACAATTATGCCGTATCCCGTGATGACGATTTCGTGGGTTTGCAATGATTTATTAAATTGACTGGAGACCTCGGCATTTTTTCACACACACGGATTGAGTAACGAATCTCCAACTACCCGCGCTGGAGATTCGTTCTATTATTTTCTTATGTTGTTTCACTCCTTATGTTTTATCATTGGCTCTCATCGCACATCGTCGAGGCTGGAAAATCACCTCGATCCTACGTGCGTTGCGCTAGCTTTGCGCCTAATACTCCTGGGCTTCTATCCTTATTTGACTGTTTACCGACTGGTTATAGCGGAGGCGCGGTTACAATGTTGCGTCAGTTGTTACGCGATTTTCCACGTGCCGAGGTGTTCTACCCGTCGGTTGTTACATTTATTCGAACCCGAGCGAAATCCGCTGCTTCTTACGTCTTTCAAAGAAGAATAGTTATTTGTATGGCAAGGGCGTGGAGAGGGGGGAGTTCTTGACGAGTGAGAAAATGCCGTACGAGAAGAAGGCGAATGCGGCATTCACACGAGTCAGGACTCTCCTTTCTGCGCCCCTGCCATGCACGTAATTTTTCTTAACGATTTCACGAAATATCACGCTTTTCGTTTTTGGGAAGTGTACGCAGAAAGACACTTTCTCGCACTAATGCGAGAAAAAATATCATATTACGTTTACACGCATGCCTAGTGTTTTTTTCTCGCACGCGATGCGAAAAAGTGCCTTTCTGCGCTCACTTCAGAGGAATGGAAAGCGGGATTTTACGTGCATGCGTTAGGAAGACATTCATGCAAAGCATATTTCGTACGTGTACTAGTACAGATGTATTTAGGACAACAAGTGGTCGAAGGCTGGTTTCCATAAACATACAAATGCCAGACATGCCGTCAAGCCGGAAGCGTGCAATTAGCAACAGAAAGAAAATAAGAAAAAAAACAAGCGATATAAAATTTATTTAAAAACATAAATTCTCGACGGTAAGAAATAAACGAATTTCTATGACTGCGACAAGCTTCCCGTTTCTCTCATAAATCGTTAAACAACTCTCTCGCTCGAGGCGATTCTAACAAGATCGTCGTCCCGGTCTCCTCGGTCTCGTCTCACCTGCAATCACGCCGCTAAATGTACGCCATATCCACGAAATCGTTAGCGAACGATCGTTAGGATCTTGGACAGGCTCGATAGGTCACAACGATAATTTCCGTGGAAGAGGCGTAAGTCTCACGGGCGGCGAGGCGGGAGGGCTTTAGCGTGAATAAGAAAATCACGCAATCCTAGAAATCGGCTTGTGTATTCATTACAGCTCGATTTGTCGGTGAAAAAAAAGCCCCCTGCGCGTACGGTTATGCATACGTGCGGAATAGTTAAAAGATCCATAAAATACGCTTTGGTACAATGCCTACGCGCGAGGCACGGAGGGATAACTCTCAACAGCTTCCACGTTTCCCGATGGCCAAACGTCTGCCCACGCGAGCCGCAACCATCGAGCAACAAGCGATCCAACCGCGAATGCATCGCGCGTTCACGAAATCGTTAGTGCGATCGTGGTATATTGCTCGCTCGCATGCGTCGGCCGGTGCATACGGTTGCCTCGGAGCGCTTAACTGCACTTTGTTAAACCGCGTTCGGTAGATCGGTCGCACACAGACACCTGACCGCACAGGCGACGAGTGCGAGAGATCGGCGATGCCTTTTTTTTCACCACTGACGAATCGCGCGTGCGCGCGCGCGCGCCCGCGAATTGCGTAACGCGCATGCGCAAAACTTCGCTTTATTCTCCTGCGCGGATTCGTAAAAGGAAGTGACTCACCGATAAGGAGTCATTCATGCAGAAATGGCGTAGCTGCTGTTCGACTCGGTCTAGACATAAACACTGTACGGTGTATCGAGGGCTTACCTGAAACAGAGAATAACAAACGAAACGTTAGACTCGCGTGTGCGTGTCGTCAGACGAGATGATAGTGGTAACAACGGCGATAGGCATTACGGAGGCTGCGCAAATGCGCGCCCTCGAGTTTCCGAATAATTGCGGAATGGAGAGTGTGAGAATCGTGTCGGGTATTTATCCATTGTCTTTCGCTTTTGTCTTATTGGGCATGTAATGAGAGAAGATAGGGATTGAAGGAAATCGTCGCGCACACTGCGCATGCGTGCGTGTGTGCACAAGCATTCGATTAAAAGTCCCGATCGATTAATTAAAAGCTAAAAGTACGACGGAACGATCGATGGCTCGCGAACCCTCGCGTCTGGATGCGTCGAGAGCCCGATCCTCGCTTCTTCGTTACATCCACTGCCCCGGGTAGACGTGCGCGCGGCGATACGGCAGCAACGGCGATACCCTTACCTGTATAATCGTCCCGGCGGGAACGCGTCAAGCCGCCCGCAACGATAACTTACAGGTTAGAGAATGCACCATTAATTATGATAATTGATTCGTACGATTAACGCACCTCTCTCCGTGGCCTCCGCTCTTCCTTTTGCTGCAACGCTGCTGCCCCGATGCGTTATTATTCGCGGAGTCACTCACGGCCGACCGTAAATATATCGCTCTCGGAGCGCAGCCGCGCGTCCGTATTGTCCGTTTCATTGTACGAGCCTATTAGGAATTAATGCGATGGCGCAAAGTGACACATACTTGACGTTTCTTCACACAGCGGACACACATTTTATAAAAATTAAAAAAGATTAATAAAATCTTTAAATAACCAAACTTGATTCTGAGGACATTTTCTTAAATGAGCAAGTTTAAAATAAAACTATTTTGTAAATTCTTATTTTTTCAGACATTTATATTTGACATCCACAAAGATTTCTTTCAGAGGACGCTAAAATAAAAATATAAAAATAAAAATAACCAACATACCTCCCGCTTGACCGTAAATACTGCTCGGAGCCGAGTAACCCTGAGCATATCATTCGCTGCATTACACGACCCTAAGCGGGAATTATCGTGCCATTCTAAAGTGACACATACTCGCCAGTTTTTCTTCGCGCGCACACGGACACACGGTAAACGTTGCGAATTTATTTATCTATAATTCAAAGCGATAGGCTTAATCGACGGTACTGTGCGCGCGCTCCAGCTACCGCGATACTCGTATTACCCGAGCTCGAGGGGAAATGAGAGATGGAATAATAAAGAAAGAGCTGCGAATGGTGGATATCGAGAGAAACATCTATAGGCAAAGCGCCCTCCCCCTGTTATTTTATTGCGAGGATATTCGAGCCTCGAATTCCAAGAAGAGGCGAATACATCACGCACCTATGGCCGCGGCAATTGTATACCTCAACCGCGTGTAATTTAGTACAATAGCGCTACTTTCAATTCATTCGCTCGCCCGTGCGTTTGACTTGTATTTAAACGAGTATAATCGCGAGGGCAGCGCGTAACACGCTCATGGCCGATTCCTTTCTAGATTTCTCGAATAAATGAAATCCCCCCCTATCCCGCCCCCGCCCCTTTGCATTTGTTCGTTTGATAATAAATGATCGCTCGCAAGATCGCCGAGGAGCGCTAAGAAATATACAAACGGATGAGTCTAGTCTCATGTGTGGGAGCTGAAAAACATCTGCAGCGTTCGTCGTCTCCGTATCTATCAGCCTCGATCTTGCCTTAAGAATGGAAAATGTCGAACCCACGCCAGGATCGAGGAAGAAGCCTCAGCGAGATCTATGGGAGAGACCTTGATTCGTGTAACGATTTTCTATTCTACATACATATATATATATATCATTATGAGCGTCAGGAGTGAAAATCTTTCGATCGCACGCTATTGATCGTTGAAGGAGGTCGACGAAAATCTCACACACTTATGAGATGTGTGTCCGGGTCACCGGGTCGTTTTATCATTATCTGTCGTACGTCTGGCCGAAACGAATAATCGTCGAAATTAGTCTCGGCTCATCGAGAGGCGACTGTTGAAAAAGTGCTTGATAGAGAGAAAAAAAAAAGAAAAGAAAATTCGACCCGACTTTCGGAGCGGACTCTTCGTCGCTGCGCCCGAGAGGAGTCCCTTCCTCCCGATGAGACACGACATGGCCTTTCCAACGCCTCGGGCGAGTTGTTACCGCTAAGAACTGTAAGCCTTCGACGATTCGATTACACTACTATGAAGACGTTACCCGAGATCGAGGTGAGGTATTAGTGCACGCACACACGCGGGCAAAAGTGCTACAATCATCGGGTTTCTCACCGTCGAACTTTCATCGGGTCTCTCGAAGGCGTGAGTGGCAAATGATCCGGCGGGTCGATGTAATGCCTGCCTACGTGAAGTCTCCGCTGTGTGCACTAGGATAATCATCATTGCACTATACAACCCGAGAGACGGAGAGAGGGGAAAAAGTAACAAATGAAGGAAAAAGGAAGAAAAAAGAACGGCATACATTCGAGAAAGCGCAAGACGACGATGCTAAGGAGGCGAGAAAAAATTAAATAAAAAAAATTAATGGAGGCATTAAGGATCGAAGCTGCACAGCAGTGGAATGAGGGAAGGTGAGGAAGATTGACGATTACGAGTTCCAATGTGTAAAGTCATCAGACTCGATCTCGCACGGGAGCTACCGTTGCCGTACCGTCGCTCCGCTCGTCTGCTATTCGATCGACTACAGAGTTATGCAATTACGATAATTTTGATGAGTCGCCTGTCGGCTCCCGGGCATTCGAGGATCGTTCGATGGTCGCGCGATACAATAGTGCACGAGGTGAAACGCTGGCGATACGAATAATTGTACGAGATCGCGGCAGGTGTTAATGGAGGTAGATATCGGGAGGTATTTTATTATACGAGGTCTTTCGTATTGAGTGGGTCATCAATGATCCAATATCTGTGCGGTTTGGAAACTTCACTTCCGATTGAAAAATCTCAGTTCAACTAGAAGTGCCGCCGCACGGAAAAAGGTCACTTCTGGTTTTTAAATCTCAGTTTTGAAACGGAAGTTCCGTCGCACGCAAAAACGTCACTTCTGGTTTGAAAATCTCAGTTTTCAACCGGAAGTGCCGCCACACGCAAAAACTTCACTTCCGGTTTGAAAATCTCATTTTTCGACCGGAAGTGACGTATTTCCTGTATGACGTCACTTCCAGTCGAAAAATGAGAATTTCATACTGGAAGTGACGTATTTCCAGTATGACGTCACTTCCGGTCGAAAAATGAGATTTATCAAAGACAGTGACGTGTTTCCGGTACGACGTCCCTTCTTGTCGAAAAATGACATTTTCAAATCGAAAGTTATGTCACAACGAACTTTTGCCAATTTTTTAAAGATACCGTTCGGAAACGCCCGATTTGGCATTTTGGCGTATACGGCAACCAGTGTTGTGCCATTTTTCAAGCTACAGGCAGTATCCCGCCTGGGCTTCTCTACATAGCTTTAAAATTTCATGAATTGCCGCGTAATGTGTTATTGTGACTGATGTGAGGAAGTTTCGAGACTTTCAGTTTCGGCCACGCATTCTGTTCCTTCATTCATTCATTAATCTATCCACCATCCAGACAATTCAATTACCCGCGGGCGCTTGTAAATTGGTCTTAATTCAGCGAGGTTTAGCATAACGCGACCCAATACCCCCGTCAACATCCGTGCATTGTGTATAACTATATGTTCGTTTGGACGCTGGAGCCGGATCATCCTCGTTTGTTAACAAATGGTCCCGTGACTTTTACGTCGATCGGTTATTTACATATGCAGATCTTTGGTACACCCACGTACATCATGCTGGTCCCACTGACGGGAGGAGTTTGTACGGAACGTGTGCCGGTCGAACAAGCGGTCAGTACGGCCCCTCTGCCACTCTCTTCTCCCAGAGCAATAAATAATAAAACCCCTGATTAATCGCCATATAGATAGATCCACCGCAATCGATACAATACAGAACAGTATATCGCGCCGTTGAAACTTTTAGATAAATCGAAGGATCTCGATCATTCACAATCAGCGTTATAGCCGAGAATAATTGATTGCGCCATTGAATAACGATCGATTTATTACAATTGCCGATGTAATCGGATACAATCGACTATACGTGAAAAATTAATTTTAAATAAATACTTCTGCGGCAGTTATGGGGAGGCTCGGACATAAGGTCAGATCTAATCGGCAGGTACTTTCCGCGTCTGCAAAATTTCATGGAAATCTGTGCCAGTGTGAGGTCGTAGTGTTGAGTAAAAGTTTTTTTTTTTCTCAAATCTAAATCAATTGCTTGCCACTGCACGTAACGACCTTTCAATCAACATTTTTTTTTATTTCCTTGACAAAGGAAAATTCTATAGCGATTGAGGTATACAGTAAAAAATAATTTCGTAAAATCGGAATAAGAAGTTTTGTTGAAATAATTTTCTTAAATAAGTGACTGAATAAGTTCTTAAAGTCGTTTGTTCCGGTTTGAATATACAAACCTGTCCTTTTATTTCCCGTGTCATTAACAATTTTAGTTTGTACTTTTGTTTATAAAACTAGAGCCGGATGGAGCGATTGGAAAATTAACAAATAAAATATTGTGGACGTTTGTGGATAATAAATTGTAACAAGTACAAACTTTTTTAACTGCATACGATGCCCGAGCATTGTCGAACGACATTTTTGTCTACGCCTTGTTTATTTTCATGCATAGAAATCGATAAATAAATTGATGAATTAAAAAATAATGTATAGAACAGAATCGATTTGCGATCGAAAGGCTCGATTCCGTGTAAGTAAAAAAAAAAAAAACTCCTCCGACCGTGGAAAGTTTCCGCGGTTCGCCTGCGTGTGAACGCCACTCGATGGATTCACGAGGAGAGATCATCGTCCAATTATAAGCGTTTCAAGCGACGTTCTTATCTCGTTTCTACGATAGATAGAAGGGCGTGCCGGACGTGCAGAAACGCTCGCTCGCCGGCGAGTGAATCGAGGATGCAGAGTTGACGGGGGCGTCGACACCCACGCAGAACAGAGGACAATGAAATACGTAGTGTACCGCGAAGAGATCATCGCTGGGTTGTTCTTCTCGCGCCGCCCAGTGATATCTTGCGGCTTTCGTTCTTTCTTTCTTTCTTTCGATTATTCAGCTTTTCCTTTTTTTATTCTTCCTCCTTTACTTCTCACAGTGCGACGCGCGGCCGCGCGTAGAGTGACTCGAGGGCAAATCTCGTTCCCGATTAGGGGGTTCGCGAGAAAACCAATGTATATGTATTATAGAATACCGGTACAGTAAAACCTCGTTTATCTGGGACAAACTGGACAAGACTGCCGACGAATAATCGAAGATTTTCTTTGATTTTAATTTATTTGACGAATTTGTCCTTTAAGAATCTATTTACATAATAGTCCTGTTTTGGAGCTCCGACTAGTAAATTATATTACAATAGAAAGTACTAAACTAAACTACTTTACGTATGATATAATGTAACATGATATCCCCCTGGTAACAGTTGAGATTGAAATTAACAATTAGTATATGCACTAATATCTGTTCACATCTTAATACTACTGGATTGGCCATTCTTTTACAGGCCTCGAATGATATTGGGAATTCGTTACCTAGCCTGGTCATTCGCGAGATGGCTGACTTCCTCGCTGTATTTGCGCGACACCGTTGAAGATAATCACAACGAATTATTATTTTAAGCGCTACCAGAAAAGACTTCGAAAATCATAAAAAGGTGTGAGAAAAATTAATGTCCGATCCAGTTTTCAACATTTTTTGTATACGTTTTTATTTCATTTTCGGATCGTACTTGTAGTCTTACCCGCGAGAGGTGTAATATGTCGGCAAAACAGTGCCCATCGTCGTTCAAAATAGTCCAGTACCGTTTAAATCAATTCCCCATCTTCTTTACGACTTAACGGTTCGATGGACATTAAATTCTCATCAGCATACCGTCCGTACGCGTGTGAAGGAGCGAAAGAAAAAAAAGCCCTAGGCACGGCCGAACCGCCCCCGGATAATCGAGGTTTTACTGTACACCGCTTAGCTACCAACTACAAAGCACGAGTTCCGTGCGGCTGGCATTGGCATTGGGAAGATCGAGGGCGCGCTGTACCCACGCACAATAATTCAGACGATACTCTATATAACACGTTCGTATATGCACCATAATAACCGTACGACATCAATAAGTCAGTAGTTCAATGCTAGAGATAGTCATCGAATAAATTCAGAATACATTATCGAGGGAAGTTCTAGTTTTGTTTTCTTGCGTATAAAGTTCGCAACGTTTGCCGCGGTTTTCCGAGCGCACCACATAGGCATAGATGGTACGTGTAGGCGAGCATAGATCAGGTAGATACAGTGTGGTTATACGCGCGCAGACCAGCGAGAGGTTCTTTCGCACGGCGCGTTACCCCGTCATTAATAAAACATTAATTATCGTCGATTGTCTCGCGCGCCCGGTTAATGAGCGAACGCCGCGCCCCGCTCGCCGCTGCTCTATCGTTCGTTAGCACTGGCTGTACGGGAGAGCAAGAGGTACGAGATCGAAGGATCGAGAGTACGGGCGGCCGAACCGGGCACGTACGGCAATTACGATTGTCCAGCGTGCGTTGAGTAATTGATTTAGATCGGAAGGGGAAACCCCCTTTTAACGGACCAACGGCGCACCGATTTTGCACGGTGTACCTGCTGCTCTGCGATAGTACTGAGTTAAACACAACGCACCGACGAAACGCTTGTCCGTGAAGCAACAGTGTAAGGCGGAGAAAGAGATATCGGCCTATGACTCATGGGAGTTCGCACGATCGAGACAATGACACTATTAATTAACTCGTTACGCTTAATTACGCACGCGCTTCTCACGCGCTTAAACGTCTATCGAAGTTTGTTTACTATGGCTGCTATGGTTACTATTATTAATCGTAAGCATACGGAAAAAGCAGTTAACATTAAAATCATAACATTTTTACAAGTTAACCAGCGACGACATAGCGAGGAATCATTTTTTTTTTATTAAAAAAAAAAATTATTGCTATAGTGTAAAAAAATTCGTATGAAATTTAATATACTGATACTGGAAGTTTTCATGCATAAAATGGGATATTAAATTTCATGTACAATTGTGATTAAAAATTAACGTATAGTATATTAAACGCTTTGGAAAAACTTTACTTTTAACGAGTTACTTTAATTTCTCTATAAAAGTCCATTAATTTTTCGTCCCAATTGTACATTAAATTAAATGTACCCGTTTTTGCATAAACACTCCTAGCTAGGAGTGCATTGGGAGTGGCCCGGTGCATTAAATTTACAATTTTTTTAAACAGTGTACACTGTACACATAAATTGTACATCAATGTACTTTATTTGTAAAATTGCAATACAAGATATTAACATTAAAAATCTTTCGGCTTAAATTTACAAAAATATGCATTGAAAATAAAAATTTGACTGTAAAATTGGAACGCACGTGTGCTGAAATTTTAGAAACAGTTTATGTAAAAAAGCTTTCAATAGCGTTCATTAATTTCCAAACCATTTTTTTACAGTATTGCTCCGTAAGCGTTATTGGCATCGAAACTCGCAATAATTGCCATTTTCTCTCTCGCCGTACGATTCTTTAGCCATAACTTTGTTAAAGACAGTATGATTGATTGGTTAGCCTTGTTGCCGATCGTTATTATTACGCGAGGTAGACGAGTAGACAAATTACATCGGGAATATTTTTCACGCTGGGATAGACACGTTACGACGATGAGGATGTAAGCATATATATATCTATATATATACACACGTAATACACGTATAATAAACTGTGCACTATACAGAAAGTACGTGCGTGTATGTCTCGTTATTACGACACCTAATGACCACGTTTTACGAAGGGTCTTTTAATTAATTGACGAGAGTACCGCGAGTAATGGCACGTAGCAAATCTGCGCAATATTTCCATGCCCGGAGATCGGCACGAGAGCGCGAATGCGAGAGAAGCGAGACCGGGCGATCGGTATATAAGCCTCCTTGAGTCCCGATATCCCACCCGAATTTTCTCAGTCGCCGCTGCGGTTTATGCGTGCCACCGATTTCCATGCGCGAAACATATCCAACACGGATGAGGGCGAACCGCGTACGCACACGAGTTTCGGGGCCTTAAATTTTTTTTTAATCCTGTATACCTGGCACGCCGTGGGCGTCGCCCTCCGGGATGATGCAGAGCGGCCGCTTCTTCACGCTGACCGATAATTTAAGCCGTTAATGCTGAATTAAGCCGAGGAAGATATATTTATGCGGGCGTACGTCGATGATTTACGGATGCATGCATGAACGGAGTATCGCGAGGAGAGTTACGGGCGTTACCGATCGCGGGGCCCCCGAGCCTTACATGTAGCCAGCGAGGTAGGCATGAAAGTATTGGTGGATTCTACCCCCCCCCCCCCCCCCCTTCCGGTATAAATGATTTTTTGCTTTGATCGTCAATGGCTCCGTTACAAATTTAAAAGCGAAACTTACACGCCATTAAAATCGTTTGTATTTCTCTCTCGACAGGAAAAACATCCTGTTTGAAATCAGAGACGAGCAGCTCTCGTTACTCTTATTTATTGCTTATTCAGCTTATCGTTATTTAATTTTAACAGTTGATATAGTATAATAGTTGACCGAATGTAATATTTGGCAGAATATGATAGTTGATAGAATATAATAGTTGACAGAATATAATAGTTGACAGAATATAATAGTTGACAGAATATAATAGTTGACAGAATATAATAGTTGACAGAATATAATAGTTGACATGAAAGGTGTGAGCCGTTTCGACCGCAGTGGGCCTTTCCCAGCTCCAGTTCTCCACAGAGTGTAAACCTTCGAAGCGATGCATAATGCGAGCTCGAGAGGTTTAGTATAAACTATGTACTAATGCCTCTCCGGAGATAACGAGAGCGTGTAAAGCGTACCCGGGGATTACGCAAGCGGAGCTCGGGGGGGATCTGCAGGGAATAGGGAGTTGACGCGAGGCAGTAATAGTTATACGGAGGATCCTGCTGATCTCTCGTATCCGCGATCGTCGTGTAGTTCGCGTGAGCTAATAAACGAGCGAGCGATCAAACGGATCCCTCGATCCTCATCAGACGCAACCACCTCCGGTTATCCAACCAAGCAGACCTTTCAGATTAGCGAAACTCATAAAAATCGACAACATAAAAATTAAATTTAAAGCAAAATGTATGACGAAAAAAAAGAGAAAATCGGTTTCATTGCTTCTAATAAATACGCGCAGCTTCTCTCGCCGTGCTACCCGAACGATGATCAGTAATTTTTTTTCTCCACCCGTCTTTCTCAGGCCACGTCGAACAGGAAAATCAAGGTACTCTATCAAGAGAACGCAAAGTAACAAGTACATACACAGTAACCGCTGTCCAGCGCTTTCCTGGAAGATCTTTCTTCTTAACCGTTAAAATCGCTGATGGACGAGCCAGCTATAGGAGGGATTTATAAATGCGCATGCGCATAGTGCGCGCGCGCGCGAATGGACGGGGAGGATATGCAATTATCCCGGCTGCGTATTCGGAAGGGAATTATTTCTCAATTAGTGTGAGGAAATTTCGCGCGACCTTACGCTTTCATCTACCTTCCTTTCCTCACAGCTCGTTGTTTTTTTTCTTTTTTTTTTCATCTTTTTTTGATTAATCTTGTGAACTCATCGCTACGATGCTGATGGCTGGCTGGATCCATGTGGACATGAAAGTCCATACGCGAACAGCCCTTGCCTATGGACCTCTCGAGATCGAGCGGCCCCGGTGACCGACGCGTATAGGTACGTGGAGAAAAAGAGAAAGAGGGAACGAGTGAGAGAAGAAGCGGTTATGTACGGGAAGATGCTGCGCGCTTAGTTGAACACCGACGAGGTTCGAGAAGAGCGAGGGTCAAGCGGTCAAGGGTCGAGCCTAGGCTCTCGTCGTGACCGTATAGTGTGCTCTGTTCGGTGTACCGCACCGTGAACTCGCTATGCCTACGTATTATAGTTTTACTCGTTACTATCACTACCGATACGAGCCGGGTACATACACGATATCATCTTCGTATTGGTACGCACGCAATCTCGCAGTTATTACGTGTATAGGTGCAAGGCTAGTTGGGTATCATCGCGGGTCTCCTGTCTCTCGCACCCTCTCGACTGACTGTGGCAACTCTTCGAGTGCCGCGAATATACATAAAATCACACGCTCGCCAGACACCCTCGAGGGGGTTCGGTATTGTTATGGGATACTCTACTGTACCCTCCGAGCTGGCTGCTGAAACTCTAGCGTTCTCTCTCTCTCTCTCTCTCTCTCTCTCTCTCTCTCTCTCTCTCTCTCTCTCTCTGCCCCACGTTCAATTTCGATATCGGCTCGCCTCGCTTATACGATCTCACTAAAACCTCGGTAAAGTGCACGTTGAGCTGTAAAATTCTCCGTCTAACAACTCGGCACTTTGACACCGGCTCTCTGAGTGCCACGCGGGTTTATTTTTATGCGGTTTCACGGAATTGAGACTCCTACTCGGCTTCTATCGATCTTTGCCGTTTTTCGGTGGTTTTTTTTTTATGTGTTCGGAGATTTTCGAACGAAGGACCCCATGTGGCGTGGATCACTAATTCTGTAACGGGCTAATCGTTAGTGCGTCAGTCGTTTTGTTAATTCATCACCGGATTAAAGAACGACGGTTTTTAAAAATCTTCAATAATTTGTCGTCCACGAAGCAGCAAACTTTTTTGTAGGGATAGTTTATAATAAACAGTAACAGGTTTGAAAAGAAGAGTACGCAAACCGGTAGACTTTGGGGCGTCGCAAGAAAAAAAAAACAATTTTTTTTTTTATGATGGCAATGTCTCACATTTCGTTACAATTTTTCTTCCAAAGTTGTCTCCCAGATGAGTGAAGAGCACACACAAGAGGGTGAAAGATACGATACATAAAGACGATGGAAAAGTTAGCTCGTTAGCGTGAATGAGGGAACTTTGCCAAGCCCTCACGTATTGTTGTAAACTCTTGGGTCACGTTAAAATTATAGTGGCTATCGTATACAGCGCGACGGCCGTAATAGATCGAGCGTAATCTCTCCATTGGCGGTGACGTTCAAGGGAGTCAAAAGCGAACGAGCGATCACTTACGTAAATTTCGAAGCGCGCGAGAGGCGAAGTATGCGTGAGTACGTTAAGGCAGAGATGAGGGACGTGAGACTAAGAGGGAATGCCTCGATACGGGTAAAGCTATGGCTGTACGGTATAAAAGGATGCGAGGCCCAAGGAAAACGATATTGGCGTGTCGTGTTCGAGCGTGGAGACGATGATTGCCTCGCCATGGATAATCCTCGAACAGTCCAGCGACACGCAACCTCGCGCGAATAGCCCTCACTGTGGACAACACGATTGTGGTTCGGTCCGAACGGTACGTAACCGGAAATCCGAGCGTATACCGGAGGCAGGGAATGTATATTCCCAAGGATATTAAAGAGAGAGTGATGTACTGGATGAAATGGGAAGAGCGGCAAAAAAATATTAATCACTTGAAGTAAAATAAAATCGGGAAAGGCGCGAGCGTCGAAATGTTTTCACGACGGCAGGAGAGAACCTAGATGAGATTCGGCCGTAACTGGAAAAACGGTCTAACTCTGGCTCTACACTGGCCACCATACACCAAAATGCCATATCGGTTCTTTTCGGGCCGTCGTAAATAGCCAGAGCGGAACCGACGGTCTTCCGAACTCTTATATAGGATCTAGTAAATATCACTATATCGCTTGAGATATTACCATGGCACATAGTAGTAGGAACTAGGGCACCACCTATGGTAGAAAGTACAAGATGTATAAGAATTTTTCGTAGATATTATGGTAAAAATTCTTGGAAAATCTGAGAATTTCCGCCATAGGTGACGTTCTAGTCCCCTCTTCTTAGATGATCGATAGTTTTTACTAGATCCATCTCTCAGTGTAATAAACACTGAGTAATGCTACTACGGCACTGCTTGGCAGAGAAAAATAAAAAAATTCTCTGCGATGTCACTTCCGAATTGAAAATTTCATTTTTCAACCGGAAGTGAGGTTTCAAACAAAAATTGTTATTTTTCTCTAGAAAGTGAGTAGAACGCCGTACGTGATACATGTAAAATGTATTTGGAGTAGATTTTCATCGACAAGAAATGTTTGTAAAATGCACAAACCCGCTTTTTTACTGTGCAAGTCCATTTGAATGTGCACTCCATTGCGCACCGCCTCGGGTGTATTGTAGGCTGCGTATATACCATAAAATGATACAGGTGGTATGCGAACCTTTAAATAATGCGACGCTTCCTCATAATTCCCGAGCTGGCCGCGCCTCGAAAAAGAGAATCTTCTCGCAGCATATACACGTGTAAAGGTATGTGAAAAAAAAAAAAAAATGTCAAGCGTACGCTCCGGGACACTGTATCCTTTGCCGACGACGGGCCTAACGGACCGCTGTCCATGGCACCGCCGACAGCAATAATGCCGCTCGACGGCACTTTGCGATTCGGCCACGGCGGTACCCTCCAAAAATTACGAGTCGCACAATCCAGAGATAACATGGCGAAGCTTATTGAATATACGTTAGCATACAATTATACAGCGAGACGGTAAAGGGAGAGCCTTGTGGGAACGAGAATCTCTTTGAAAAGCATCGAGAGTATGCGCAGTGACACTCGATATATTTGCGTGCTGTGTATAGACTCTCCGCTGCTTGCGAACAGATCAGAGCCAGGCCAGGCTCTAGCGATTCACCGAGATAACGCGAACGCGTAATTTATCTCCCCCTCCTCCCCCCCTTCGCCCCCTCGCCTGATATACCGGCTGAGCCGTTCATCGCGGTCCATTGCGGATTATACAATCCGAGAAATCAATTAACGTGTCCGACAGATGTACCCTAACGAGAGTCGCCTTCTCAGATCTCCAATGTCTTCCCTCATCGAGATTAAATAGCCGGGATAGCGTTTACAGAGAGAGAGAGATGGAGAAAGGATCGCAATTTTAAAGACACTGCTGATTCATTGCGTAGGCGCTAATTGAGAGTAAAATTGCGTTGTATGCGAACAACGCTTGATGGTAAACCACCGAGAAACGATAATACCCGTCTCGATCGAATAGCGCTAAACTATTTTCACGTTCATCGAAGAAACGATGTAAAAGAGAAAACACATACGTACGTTCTATCTAATCTCACGTGTTAATTACTGAACGTAGTGGTTTTTTTTCTCGATCAATTAATTATTATGCGAGCGTCGAGGGGGGGCCCATAGTGCCGGGGACTCGCCTCTCGCATTACAAGAGAGTGGTCGACGACCACGACGACGACGAGGACGCGGTGATAGTTTACATTAGCTACAGCGCGAGTTCCCGATGTACGTTGCCGCATGCCCTGGCGGAGAGCGCGCGAGAGAGGAGATCCAGTTTTACGATAGATCAAAGAACATAAGTCGACGCTGGTAATCGAGTTAATCGATCGCTCGAGATAATCGATAATGTCGGTAATCCGTTCCAGGTGGTTCGTCCCGTACAACGGGTACGGTGCGGCTATCACTGTAGCTGTGTATTTTCCGTGTACCTATACCATACCCTCGCTGTGCGGTACGTATGTTACCATCTATCCGACGTGGTAAACCGAGGTAAATGATGCGTGTAATGGCTGTCAATGGGTTACTCCAAGATCATCGCCCCGCCGGCACATCTTTATTCACGTTCTATTAGTGCGTCGTTGGGCAATGATGGCCTGTGTAAATTGAGCCCATCACGCGGGTCGCGAACATACTCGTCATCGAGGAAAATTCGACAGATCGCTTCGGGCGGATGGCTCAGATAATCTGGCGAATTAAATACACCGGCTGACAATAAAATGTTCGCATACACTGAGAGAAGGATCTAGTAAATATGACTATGTCGCTCGAGAGATATTACATAGCACATACAAAAAGAAATGATTGAATTAAGTAAATGCGCGGTGACATACGTTCAAAGGTGTATTTTGTTGGTACAACAAATGTGTTTGTTTCAATCGACAAACTTTGAATAAATTGAAGCACATAATCGTTTAACAAAACAATGCTTTATTTGTATCGAACAAATAACAGCTTTGAACGTATGTTACCGCGACTTTTGGTTAATCCAACCAATTTTTTTTCTCAGTGTCGGAGTAGGGAACTAGGGCGTCACCTATGGTAGGAAGTACCGGATTTATAAGAAATTTTCTTAGATATTATGGTATAAATTCTTGGAAGATCTGAGACTTTCTTTAGGTGCTATGGTAATTTTTCTTAGATGATCGTTAGTTTTTACTAGATCATTCTCTCCGTGTAGCTTCCGGGTTTTTTCCGCCGCTCGTAAAGCTTCGCGAGCCCGAAATTAGCCAAAATTCTCTCTCACACGGAGACGGGAAGAGAAGCCTCGAGAGATGGAGAGGAATGTGTAAGCGATATGCAAATTTCATTTGCCTCCCTTTTTTCAATTATTATTAGCCACTTGAGGTATTTCGATCTTCGGCGATGGATGCGCTTGCGCGCAAGGGAGATCTGGTTAGCGACCCAGTCGTTTGCCCTCCGACGGATCTTGGCATTGACCGTAACGATTCTGATATTGGCATGCTTGTATCCACGTTCCTCTGACGGGACTGCCAAGGTTTGTCGGAGGGCCAATAACTGTGTCCCTCACTCGGGACACAATGAACCACACAATAATTTTTAGTGGTCTCCTTCGCCGGAGCAAATTCGCGTGGGGCAAACGCTTTTTATGTGTCCCTCTGTGCATAACAGAAATAAACGTCGGCAACTCTGTGGTATAAGCGTACGTTAACGTACTAATAATGTGCAATTTACTAAAGAAAAGGTGGGGTAGACAGGGAAGAGGGTCGAGAAGAGCGCGTATAATACGGACGGGTATAACGCGTTCGCCAGCAGCCGTCGCCAGAAGCGCAGAGAGATATAGTCCGGGCTTCTCTCTTATTTTACAACGTGGAAAATACAATGATTATTGGCTCGAGTAATGGCAATAATGGCTGTTCTTACGTCGTACGTACGGGCGTACGTACGCGTGTACGTATACAAGTACCTTCCATACGTGTATAACTCGTAAGTACGCCAATAACGATGTCTGCTTCGACTCTCACTGGCAATTCATGCATCATCGCAAAAGGGCCTTTCTGTTATTTTTTCATTTATTTTTTTGCATTTTTTTTCTGGCCCACTCGATCGAATATTTTGGGTGCATGCCAATTAAGCGCGAAGTAGCTGCCGTTTTTTGGGCGGGAATGAGATCGGTGCGGTTAAGGTATTTCTACAATGCTAAGCGACTCCCGGCCACTTGGGACTCGGTGAATTTTGCGGCTGGCGAAGTTGCGGACCGTAGCAGGCTAATATTTTCACGGTAAAGAAGCCGCAAACTCGATAATCTCGTGTGCCCTCGCAGCAGCTTCCTCTCTTTCTCTCTCCCCGCGCTCCTGCCAGAAGAGGCAACCATTAACGCGCCGGTCCGTGATATGCCGATGCTGCTGGTACTCTCCCGGTCGTTCGACCACACGGTGCCGGTGGTCAGCGCACTAACCGATTTTCAAACCCGATTATAACATTCGACGAGGGTAACCCTGGGACGTTGCCCACCAGTCGCAGGTTGCCAACCGACCAGAGGATACTTGCGTTTCGTTGCGAAGACAAACTCGATGAGAGAGAGCCACAGGATGTTGGCACTCGGGTCCGGCGACCGAAAGATTGTGTCGGAGATTCGAGAGTTTCAGAGCAGATCCAACCTTCGGCAGTCATTCGAGCTCTCAACCCTTCTCGAACTCTCCGAACGACTTTTCATACGTTTTTATTCGACACGAGTCGAGTTCGTGCTTTTTTTTCCCCCCCAACAGGTGACTCGAGATATTCCACTGGCGGACGAAGCAAATTCGACAGCCTGCGACTAGAGTTAGCTGCCCGAGTAATGAGAGAATCGACACTCGAAAACAGGAGTTCTTCGCTATGTTCCATGTACGAGAAGAGCACGGCGCAGTGCAGATAAAGCGCTCCAAGGTGCTTCCCCCGATTCGCTGTCACGGTGCAAACAGGAACAGGCAGTTAACAGCGGATAGCGAAAGCAGGCTCCTGTACATTCACACTCCGACAGTCGACGCTTAATAGCGGTCGGGCAACCGGACGCTTTTTATGGGCCAATCGTTCGATACTTTATTGGATTTCCGGATCACGAAACAGCGAAGACCGTGCTGAATCTGCAGGTAATCTGCGCATTCTCTTCGGGTAGGATCAAACTTGTGGAGAATCTGCAGATGATCAACTCATCCTCCGTGGGTAGCATCAAGATTGCGTAAGACCCGGTGCAGAATAGGTTGCACAGAACCGAGCGTGTGTAGAATCTGTTAGTACGGCATACGATACCTTCCTTGTCATCTCTTTAACCCGCTTTCCTCAAAAATTGTATTCAACCCACGTGGAATCCATTCCTTAAGCGCTGATGCGAGATATTCCTCCGGCAAATGGATTCAATTCGACAGGCTGCCTGCATTGCGGCAATAGTCAAGTTCTGGGTAAGGAATGAGGGCCAAGGGAGAGAATCGACACTCGGCGCAGGCGCTGAACTTCTGCACAGCGCTATGTGCACAAGGAGCGTACAGATAAAACTGCGTTAAGGTGCAACAGCTTTTATTCCACGGTGCAAACGCAAGGATGCAGTTACAAGAGGGCAGCGGAATCGGGCTTCCTTTCAACCGATCCGGCCGATGTAGTATTCTCGCAGTGTCCACAAGTAGAGCTTACTACTGTACACAACATATTATCCAGCAGTACCTTTTATCCTTCCCACAGGCGGATCGGCGCAATACTGCGTGCTCGTATGTACATACATACGCGGATACACGCACGAGATCGAGAATCGAGTCGAGCGCACGCGGTCAATTTGCGTCTAGCACGAGTCAGCAGGCCCCTTCACGTTCGGCAAGCGCCGACGTCATAGACCCAGCATAGAAATGTCCCTCGGGGTGAAGAGCGCGTAAAATAAGATGTAGCGTCACTGATAACCGCACTCGGCCCCGATCCGGAGGCCAACAGCAGCAGTTTTACTCTTGTTCTCTCTTTTGCTCAACTTGCCCCCTCCCCCCGCCAACCCCCCTACCCACCCCCACCCCGACTGTTGCCTTTTCTCACCGGTGTGTCGGAGAGCCGGTGCACGCCGCGCTCATCTGATATCGGGCCGCGAAGTGGAGTTCTTCTCTCCCCGGTGAAACCGAGTCGCCGAAGGCGAGTATCTTCAAGGAGGCCTTTACGTATGCTCGCCTCTATAGCTAATACGATCTCTCGGTGGGACACACACGCGGGACGAAAGTCGGTTCAGCTTACGAGCTACCGAACCACACGTCGAACTTGTAAATTCGTCGAGGTTCTCGCTCCGCGGAGAGGGCACAAAAGAGCCGCGGAAAGAGGCCGAGGAGCGGGACCGTCGGTGACGGTGGCTTTTCGAAAGTCTCACGGCGGTAATGAACGGTTTAACGATAAAGCTGAAAATTTAATGGTTTCTAACGTGGCGAGCTGCGAATTGGCGGTGAGAAAAAAAAAAACTAAAATCGAATTCGAAAAAAAGACGTGGATACTGGGAGGAGTTTGAGAAAGATGGAAATAGACGGAGAGGCATAAGGCGCGTCTTCACGGTCGGAAGACACGATAGGTATGCACTGTACCAAGTATAAGAACCGGCATTATACGAGGAACGTAAGAAATTTTAATCCCCGCCGCGCGCAAGTATGACCGCCCGATAATGAATGCCGCGCAACTGGTTATGAATAGCTAAGGATAGCTTCGGCTATTTTTACGCAACTCCCGTGTACTTACGTACTTCACGTGGGTCTGCGCCAGCGGTCGCTCGTACATGTACACAGATAGAATACCTCTACGCGTACCACCGCCACTGATGCCGCCGTGTACTTTATGATTATTGGAGGGCGTACCTGGCTCCTCAAGAAGGATATGCTATCTTCGCTATGTTCCTACTGCTATCCTACTGCCGCGCTCGGATACTCCATACGAATGCCCCACCCGTTTACTCCTCCTTTGCTTTGACCTCTTCGAAACCTTCCGCAGAATAGGAAATCTCGGAAGGTGCTCTATCGTCTGCGAAAATTAAGGTAGACGATCGGCAAGGAAAAAGAGAATTAATCTGTTTCTCTTGGCTCGTGATATCGACTCGCTACGGGAAAGCCAACACAAGCACGGAGGAACGAGATGGAAGGCCGTTCTCGCTCCATCGTACCGGAAGCTTCGGTTTAATGAAATCATTGTGCAATTTAGGAAAACGTCTACTCCAATCTCCGCCGATACTGGCTTCAAATCCTCAGCTAGAGCCGAATAACTTTCACAGCCAACCTGCCGTAAGTCTGCACGAGTCGACCGCCAATCTGCGGGATTAACTGATTAAAAAAAACACACAATCGATCCGTACTCTCTCGGAGATTCAATTATCCGTTGCCGCGAAGCCCGATAGGGTGTGACTAGCGCTGCGGAGAGATTGACAGATATAAAATTTCATTGAACAGCGACGTCGCGTTAGTGTACGGCAGTAAAGAATCTCATTGTCCAAGCAAACTTTAATTATTCGTTTCTTCGCTGCGGGGCAAATAGCGCGGGTTATGCGAATAATTAATTTGAATTACGGGCTATCAGAATATGCTCTCGAGCGGACCGTCGACGTTTCAATGGGGGGGACACTCTCCTCGCAGTCGTGGTATTAGCCACCGCTTGCTCGGTGTCGCTTCTTCTCTTGCCTTCCCGAGATCCCGAGGTTATTATATACCGATGCATCGCGCAGTAGCGAATCGCAATGGCAATTGCTGCGTGGACGATAGCGCCGGCAACGCGAGGTTCCTTCGGTGTTTTACGAGCTAAGCGTACACAAGTGTACCCTGCAGTTTGCCATTGCAACGCTCGGGCTCGTTTCCTCATTTTTTTTTTGTGCCTCTTCCCATCTCCACTTCATTTTCTTCCTTCGCTTCTTTGCCCTCGTCCTCTTATTGTCGCATCCCGCGGAACCGCTGATGGTTACGCAGGATCGTTAGCGATTCCATTCATTCCCCTCTCTCTGTGTCTCTCTCGAAGCCGGCAATCCATTGTCCGGGAATTAATTAATATAACTTACGTTACATAATGCGTTTGCTTCGGCGAAACGTTCGCACGTTGTGCGTGGCTTTCCATCGCGCCTCAAATACGCTTCGAGTCTGTCTCAGCTGCCAGCCGAACGATCGATTATATCGAGGAGCACTCTCGTCGCGATGCCGCCGCGGCTGCTGGTGCTCCTCCATCATCGCCCGATTCTCGTTCTCGGGTTTACGGTACACCGGCACAGTATATTGCGTATAATATCCACTCGGCGTCATGTGTTCGAGGGACGCTACTTGTCAAGAGAGGCGTTGAAGCCACAACGCGCGTACGCGTACCTACGGGAAATACAACAAAGATGACCCGACGAGGAGGAAGGAAAAGGGTTGAGGATACGGAGGGAGAGGGAGAGATATCCGACGAGAAAGCGCAGCGTCATTCTCGCTAAGTCCCACAGAGACGAAGTTCCGTGGAACGAGCTTCGTGGCAGGTTGAACGAAGACCCTCGGCACAAATCTCATCGGACCCGAGAATTTCACCGAGAATTTCTCAATCATTCTCGATGCTCTTGTACATTTAACGATCAATGGATCCATCACTTTCCATCCTCTCTCTACCGAGAGCCGGCGGTTGAAGTGAACGAATAATTAGCGCTGCGAGAGTCACGTAATTACGGTTGCCCGGTGGGTGGAGCGGTAGTCGAACGTCGTATGAATAGCGCGGAGTCGAGTGCGATCGTTTGTCGCTCACCGCGGGATATCGAATTTCCAATGTACGCTCGTTCGTTACGTTCTTCGCGTGTCTCGGCGTATGAGAGTTCCTGAGATATCGGGTTATGGCGGTGAATCGCGGGGAGTAGCCCTCGCGATAGCCGGCGCGCTACGGTATTCCGGTATTCGCTCCCGATGGGTGGTCTATCGCGGCTATCATAGAAGGCGAGAACTGTGGCAAATGATAAATAGAGTGATTATCCGGAGACGGACGGGAGGCCGAGTGGGCCTTGGCACGCGGTATCTCATACGGGTAGGATGATCGAGGCGGTCACCATGCGCAATGGGAATCGGCCCAATCATCATCATCAGTTCGTTCTTGCAACTTTTATCCCCGCCGGTTGGAGTGCGCTCGTGGACCGGGCGGTAACTTTGAGAGCCTCGGCGCGAGGGAAGCCGAGGAGCACAAACGTACCGCGAGCGCGTAAACTCGCGATGCGCACATTTGTCTTTGGCAAGGAAACTTCGTGATCGTTGCCTGGAAGCAAAAGGGCCAGGATCGATAGAGATCAATGAATTGCAAGTACATTTGAGACGTATCACGCACGTTATTGTATTCGCTTTCTTTTATTCCTTAGTTCACATGTTTCAGTCATTGGCTGCATTCGAGGTACACTGCAGAGAATCTTTTTTGTTGCATTCTATAGCGTCACTTCTGATTTAAAATCTTTGATTTAAGATGTCACTTTTAAATAGGCAGTTACGTAGTGCCGAATTTTTTTTTTTATCGTTGGGACATCACTTTCGGTTTGAAAATCTTCGTTTTCGATTCGAAGCGACGTCATACGGGGAAACGTCACTTCCGGTTTGAAAATCTCAGTTTTCGACCGGAAGTGATGTATTTCCGGAAATACGTCGTTTCCGGTCGAAAAATAAAATTTATTTGTTGGAAGTGACGTTACCGGAAATATTCTTCAATGATACCCCGCTGAATAATAATAATAATTTAAAGCGCAAAATCGCTGTCGCCAGTATCATTTGTCGCAGAGCATGTGCGCCGGGCGACCGAGCGGACTATCGATACAGGTATACCTATAGGGAGGTAATATACGGAAGAAGAGACCACCGTTGGAAGGCCGGTTCCTGTATTACCACTCCCGCGCCGCAACAACGTTCTTCCATTTAGCTATCCGGAAAAAATGTCGTCGGTGAAACGATCGGATCTCCAAGTGGCGTGAGCGCCCACGTGTGCTCGCGAGCCTGATTTTTATTGCGATGGACTGCTGGGCCTGGCAATCGCGTATGGCTCTCTTTTGCTTTCGCACCCTCCCGAGGAAGAGAGATCAATGGTTGGAATGAGGAACAAGAGTGAAAAAGTTCCGAGATATCGGTATTTGGCACTGGAAATGCGACCGCCTGCGATCGAACAAGGACCCTTAATCGAAAAAGAGCATTACAATGTTGACCTACTGGCCCGATTCGCGCAAACGCGTATGCATATATGTTCTGGGCAGAAGAAGACGAAAGCCGGGCGAAAAGAAAGAATCCTCCTATGTCGAAAGAAATTTTTCGGAAAAAACTACTGACCGACGTAGTATCCATTTCCGGAAACCTACTGTGGGACACGTTTCCGAGCGAACGTGTCTCCCCTCACTGCGAGTCGACCCGTTTGTTGGGTGTTCTCGCTCCCGCGAGAAGTAATTTATTGCGTGCGCCAAAGCGGCAATTATGGAGAGAGAAACAGTCCCTGGGTCGTCCCAACAACGCCGACATACGGAGAGTAGTTACACAGCGTGAGGTGCGAGGAAATTTCCTCATGTGCGTGTTACAGAGCGAAATTAGTTTCGAATTAATCCTTGACAACCCGTGTACGCTCACCCACTTGTCCGCTCATCATTGCTGTAATTTTAGATATACCTGGGCATAAACGTAAATCTATGAAATTGACGCTCATGTGTCCCGTAGAATACGTGGATACCGTGCCGGGTCGTCGAATGCGTGGAGGTTGAATGATAGAAAAATATCGCGGGATGATAGCTCACTGCACCCAGAGAAAGAACTTATCTCAAGGGTGACCCGCAAATAAATATTTATTTTATTGAAATACGTATTTATTTAATTCAAATAAATATGTACTTAATAATAATTATTATTATTATTTATTGAGCATTCTCAACAGAAATACATTCATCTGATATTACATTTGTACGTTTGGTACCGTTACATACAATTTAACTTACACGAGAAAATAGGGCTAATGCTCAAAATACGAAGTATTCCTATCACGGTCAATACACATAAAGTGATAGCAAAAGTGCCATAAGCACTGGTCCGCAATCTAAAATTATATTAATAGAAAAAAACGATAATATTTAACGTTTCTTTAGCGGGTTGACTACAGCAATTTGTTTTACACACAACATTTAATTCAAGCAAATATTTATTTCAATTAAACACTCGTTTGTTGACGGGGCGCCCGACAAATAAATTATTTTTCTGGGTGTGGTTTTCGTTCGTTCTGACCGGCCCGGGATAAAATTCGTGGGATTTACCGGACAGTTCTTAGGATCATCGGTCGACAAGCCCCATCGACATACCGATGTTCGGGTGTCGATGCGATGTGCCTCCCAATTCTCTTCCCAAGCGCGATAACACTTCGACGACGATCGAATGATTCGCGAGAAGGATATTCGAGCACGGGAATTCCCCGTGCCATTGCGGAATCCCTGATCCTTTCGCGATCAGCAAACGTTCGTCCATTTCTGCTTTGCTTCGCTTTCCTCTCCTTGCTCTGTACAGTACACCTGTGTGCGGGGATAGCGTGTGTCGTTTATTCCCATTTAAGTAGAGCCGGGCAGAAGGCGACGGAGTCTCGTTCACACAAATCAGTCAACCCTCTCGCGGCCCGACCGTGAGCGGGCGCGCGTACCAGAGCGCAGGGTTCGCAGCTCGCTGGCGAAGGCGTTCGCCGATCCATCTCCCTGAAATCGCCCTTCTCGTGGCTCCTTCTCGCGTCGCGATCGCCACTGTCTCCTCGTACTCCTCTCGCCGGCTTCTTCGTCGTCCTCGCGGTCGTCGGCTCGCAGAAGATAGCAAACTCCACCGCGACTCCGAGTAACCGTGAGAAAATCACTACGTCCACCACGGGGACCTGTTCTCCTTGCATACTCTCGCACTCTCCACTTCCACGTTCGGCATATCCATGCATAGGAGAATAGCAAACCCGCTTCCTCTACCCGCGATTATAACGAAGCCCACGACAAAGTTGCCCCGAGATTTTCTCAGGATTCGTCCTGGTACCATTCGATTTCCTACTTCGTAGATCAATCAATCTTTATCATTGGGTCAATCTGATTCCACGCTTGCGGGGACTAACCAGGGTAACTGCGATAACGAAGTTTCTCTTGAATAAACAAATTAATTTACTTTACGATAGATAAATAATCGTGAAATTATATTCTCCATGACACAAACCCTGTTGATCAAATTGGCATTAGTCACGGTTTCGTGGAGGCGGATCATTCATTTGGTATTGGGCTTCAAATACGAATTCACAATCGATCGTCGTTCACCCCTTCACCCGGTGCACGGTAGTTATCCGCAGTCGAGATCATACACTGTAAAATGGGTACCAACATTTCTTGTACACAAGCGTCCAAAAACCTTTTCACGTTAATTTTACAAAAAAAAATCTTGCCCATTTTTCAAGAATATTTTTTGCAAAAATTAACTACAAAATAATTGTGGACAAAAAAGGTTTGTTAAATGTACAAATATTTTTTACTGTGTATGAGCTCGAAAAGACCGAAGTTTGTTGACAATTTTTCACGGTCGACACTTCGATTTCTGCGTTGGGCCAACAAACCGGTAGGCTTCTCGGAGAGCGAAGCGGTTCTTTTCCTCGGTTCGTCGCGACTCGTATGATCGGGTCATACCTTACACGCTTGTCCAGGTCATCTCAGCAACGCTTTTTTTTTTAGAGTGTGCCGGAGAGAGCCTGGTGACCGGTGTAATTTCCGAAGCGAGAGGCATCCGCGCAAATCGTATTTATACCTCTCGCGGGGAGATGAGGAGACGGGGAAGGAGGAGGACGAGGAGGTGGAGGAAAGAGGTCCAGACGCCGCGATCGAGCAGCTGCGCCTCGGTCAGGTCGGCGAGAGAGCTGCCATGTCGCTGCTGGAGAATTGAGTACGGAGTGAGGCTGGCTGGCCCCCCAGCTTCCCATTTGAAATTATGTCCCGTCTCGCCACTTAATTTACATTATTTTATCAGAAAAAGCTCCGGCGTTGTACGCCGCGCGCCAGGCGTGTATGTATAAACTATGTAAGACCGCTTGTACATCCCAGCTGGGTATATCGTGGGTATAATACACTCGCTACGGTGCACATGCTCGCTTGCCGTCCTCGTCGCTCGGTGGCGACGCTCGCTATCGGTATTATTTTTCCCCACACGACGTCGAACAAGCTCTCTTCCGGACGGTCAACGGGAAGGGACTACCGTCTCGAATTAACTTTCCATCGAAAAATATGTCTTCTATTGATTTTTAAAAAATATTTTTTATTTATTTATTTTAATAATGAAGAACGGAATTTGCATCAGTCGCCAGCAAATCGTCAGTTTCGCGAAGCAATTGCGTGCGCCACCGTCCGCAACTTCGCCGATATTTATCGGTAATAAAAATGTACAAAGGAGACTGGACGGACATGAGCCAAAACGAATTCTGTCGAGAATGAATTAACGTGTTACAACCTTAATTGCGGATCTGCCTCATTGGTTGGGAATATGTACATATGAATATGTATATAAGAAATGTGACGTGGGTAATCGTGTATAACATGTTATGCACACGCGTGCTGCCGGCACGCCGGCAAACTAATTATAAAATGTCAGGGCGTTAACTGTCCAATATATCTGGCGGGTCAGCCGCGCGCGACGATACGAGAATATTCGCACGTAGCCCTCGTGCATTAAGATAAAAGCCGGGTGCTTCTCCTCACCGGTCCGAGGGGACTGAGAGCTGACGAGGATAGAGGTTAATATAATATACATATATGTAAAAAGAAAAAGAAAAAAGGGCGAGGGCTTGTGTCCGAAAGATCGGAGTCCTTTCGCCGCCACCACGCCGATCCTCACTTTGATCGTCTCAAAGTATTGCAACCGATCGCCCAAACTGCTTGGAAATGGGATACCCGTGTACTTGTTACTCTCGCTGAGATAAAAGGAACGTCAGTGTCGGCCCGACGACGAGGAGTGTACGAGGACTTTGAGCATATCCACTCAGGCACTTTCCGCACTTCGTCGCTGGCGATCCGAGATCGGACGACGTAGCCGTTCTTGCCACCCGTTAATTACAATCGTAAAGATTAATCGGATTAACGCGCCACGGAGTGTGCTATCGTACAACGAATAACTTAGCTGTCGTTCGCGTTTGCGCTGTATTCCAATTTCACTGGTATGTAAAAACCTCTACTCCGAGATAAGGAAATCGTCATCCGGTATTTTATTTTTATAGGGAAAATTGCGGTAGCTTATATTTCAGGCAATAGTGAATTTAGTTAGTAAAACTGAATCGTGATTTCATTATGATGGATTCATTGAACGTGGCTTTGAAGTTTCGAGACGAGAACAATAGGAAATATTTATGTTTAACCCTGTGACACATGGGGTTCAACAGTTTGATATTAAATTCGAACTTAATATCAAATTCGATCTGCTCCAATTTGAGATCAGACTTAAGTTCGGACTTAAAATCAAACTTACGCACGATCTTAAGTTCAATCTACCATCATAAAATTCGATCCTTAGTGCGCAGGTTTCAGACTTGTTCATTTTTTTAAGCGGTCTCTTTACAGTTGACAAAAACTGGATGGCCATCTTCGATGATTGGCTCGCTTGTGTAAATTTTCGTTAGCCGATTGAAGTTGAGTTTGCGATTTTTGAATGTGATGCTTCTAAAGTAGGGTTTGCACTGTTGTAGGTGATAGTTAAAAACGAGCTCTTGGTCAAAATGCATTGCTAGGTATTTTGCATATTGCTGCAGACAATATATGATTTTTGGAAAATGACCAATATATTTATTGTATTGAAAATGCAGAACTAAAGTTGAAAGATGATCGGAAACAGGCACACTGGCGCGTTTCATAGCGCCCAAAAGGATTCGAACGTGTTCGCGAGTGACGTGTCGTGGTGCATCAGACCATCCGAGGCAGCAATTTTAATCTCCGTGGTGTTCGCGGAATGCGTTCGATCCAATATTACCGTGGCTTAGCTACTCCGCCCATTTATGTCTCACTCGTTGCCTCGTTCTTGTGGCCTCGGCCCGAGAGCGTAATAATTCAGGTCTGGGTTAGCCAAGCCTCGAAGACCGGAGGATACGGGCTTCGTTGCGGAGTGCATTGAGTATGAAAGAGAATACAGCCGGCTCGTTACAAGTTATAATACAGGTATAGGGTAAGGTATGTACACGCCCTTCGAATTACCCGCAAAGTTCAAGTTCTTGCGTCTATCCCGGATTGAACTCGCGGAGGATAATTTCTGATGAACGAAGACTCGCGAACGAAAACCTGCAACGGTAAGTCGCTAATTAATTCTGCACAATTTGCATTAATGATAAGTTACG
This sequence comes from Ichneumon xanthorius, assembly GCA_917499995.1. Taxonomy (NCBI): domain Eukaryota; kingdom Metazoa; phylum Arthropoda; class Insecta; order Hymenoptera; family Ichneumonidae; genus Ichneumon; species Ichneumon xanthorius. The sequence continues at coordinate 6,666,652 of OU824205.1, read as the reverse complement.
ACTTTGCTATTCTCAATTTCACCAGTGGCGCCTACGATGACTCTTACCTTTTAATAGAAAAAATAAAATAAAATAAATATTTTGATAGTCTTCCGCTGAAAAAGTTGGATCAAAAGTTGCCGTTTGCAGAGGCTTGGACTCGACTAACGTTAATAACGCATTGCCGGAGCTCGTCGAGCCTAATCGCCCTTCGGCAATCAGAGAACTGAAAATGAAAGTGCTCGCGCGCGCACATACGATCCACACATCTATCTATAGACGCAGTGTATCGGGCGAATAGTAACATTCACCGACGGATTCTCCGGTCGAATGATGGACGGCGGACCGAATCCAGAACGTCCCGTTTCTCAGGCCGAGGCTCGCTATCCGCGAGCCCCCCTACACGAAATCGATGCGTCAATTAGCGTAATTAACGGGCGAGTTACGGCAACGCGGGCGAGAGCCGGAGAGCAGTACGAGTCGCCGTATTGCCGAGTCCCGCGCCGAACCGATATAGTACCGATACTGCAAACCCAAGATTTGCGCAACGGAGCTTGTGTTTGCACGAGGGCAGAACACGCATCGCATCAGCGTGACGTCGATGCTGTTGGTAGAAAAATCCTGGGATCTCACATTGTCGAAGATTATCCTTGCTCGTGTCAAGTTTTATCGGGTGTTCCGATAGTTCTCTTCGAAGAAATTTTATTGATTTTTTTTTTCAGACCTCGTTGTTGGAAATTGATTTTATCGATTAATTTCGAGGTCGTTCCGATTCTCATAATCCGCTCACGGCGTTATAATTCCAAAGTAAAAGTAATGATCGGCACGACACCGCGCTATCACAAACAGCCTCCGTACTTTTACCCACGACTATCGAGAGTAGCCACGACGTGAGTTGTGTGCAATACACGTGGACGGAGCTCGGGCGCGTGCACAACACCGTCGAGACACGAGCGTCCGTACGTCGGTGCATATTGCCGCACGCTTGTGTAGCTTATGCCGCAATAACCTTGTACCCATTGCGATCTACTATGCCACTCTGTGCAGCCACGCCGTACCATGCAGGCGGTCCCTTTTACGACGAGAATTAGTACTTACAAATTAAATTGACAATGAAGCCGTTACCGTATATTTATTGTGCCGGAGCCTTTTGTCTGGTCTCGCCCCGCCAGCAGACCCTTTAAATATTGTAGAATCTTGCTTCGTCAGGATTTCACTGTAACTTGATGCCCTCAAAATAATAATAATAATAATGCTCACAGGTAAATTCGAAGAGCGAGCGAAAGAAACTCATAACTTAGATACGCCATAAAATAAATTCGTATGAAACTTAATGTACCGGACTGGAAGTCCGGAACTGGTATACTAAATTCCATGTACAGTTGTGATGAAAAATTAACGATCAGTGTACTAAAAATATGGGAAATACTTTATTTTTAATACTTTATTTTAATTTCAATGAAAACGTATATTCATTTTGCATCAAAATCTGTACATTGAATTTAATGTACCGGACTGGAAGTCCGGAACTGGTATATTAAACTCCATGTACAGTTGTGATGAAAAATTAACGATCAGTGTATTAAAAATATAGGAAATAATTAATTTTTAATAGTATTACTTTAATCTCAATGAAAACGTATATTCATTTTTCATCAAAATTGTACATTGAATTTAATGTACCAGTTTTGCATCAAAGCTCCCAATCCGGTGTATTAAATTTACAAAGTTTTTTTTACAGGGCATTAGTCGAGCCCGCGATTATTAGCGGTTGCGCGGTCGTATTTAGAAGTACTCGCCGTAACGTCGGCTCTCGCGTAAATCCATCCGACTTATGTGACGTCAAGGTGGTCATCGAGTAGTCGGTCGAGGTCGTCGGTCGGGCCATCACCACCCATGTCGAGGGCCTTTGAGGGAAATCGCCGCTCACGCTCCCCGGCACGTATCCGACACTGCCGCAACGACGATACGATGCGATACGGGCGTGTCTCTCATGCTCGGTTTCACCTCCGTGCGGAATAGACGCAGAAGGCACACAGGCAAGAGTTCACGCTCGAAGCCATGCTACATCGGGGCAATCCGCGCAATCTTCGCTCGACGGCTTTACTACTGGCGAACGATAACTCGTCGCGATGCAATACCGTCGGAGGGAGAGAAGTATGCGAGCCTCACGAGAAAGAGAGACTCACTTGTGGTCTCCGTTACAGATATTATACGGCTCGAACTCGAAACTGTGCGCCCGCTGGATCTTGGCACTGGGAGCGCACGGATGCTAATTATGCACCGCCCGGCGACTCCGGCGGCAAGGAAAGCCGTGCACAAATTAATTGGAAACACGCCGTAGACCCGCCGGGTACACCGAGACTATTTCCGTCGCTAATTATATTGTTAACATTATTCGAATCGCGGCAGTAAAATGTTCGTGTGGGAAACTGAGTTCAGTTATGCCGCACGGATATACCTTCAGATATTAACTTCGACGTTTATAATGGCTCGCGGTGGGCGGGTTGCGCCCGGATCGTTCGAGAAACAGAACATTTTTTGATACCCGGAGCAATTTCGAGTACGAGTTTATCGACGATAACTCGGGAGTCAAGAGAACCCGTCGGGAAGCCTCGGTCCCGGCTAAGGCAAGCCGTTCGCTCGCTCTCGAATTAATTGGAACAAGTATTTCCCTCTGTGCGAATATTCGCTGCTGGGATTTTACGCTCGTCGATAATTATCATTGAGAAAAATTGTCCGACGAAGAGGTCAAGTATCGTTCCGGCTTTCGTGCGGAAAACATAAAATAATTTTGTTTGTTTGTATTTTCGTATTTTTTTTCGAGAGTTCCTCGCCCGTGCACCAAAAGTCTCGGCAATTTATAAAATTCGTACGCCTCATTGCAATCGGAGACGACAATAAAGAGACAACAAAAAATCATACATATATTGTGCAAAGTTCGATGGAAGACGAAAGAATTATGAGGGTCGCGCTATATATCACGTTTGTACGGACCACCTCGTTACATTTGGAATTCGCGAAATGCAAAGTGAGCCGTGGATCGACGATTTCACCCGGGAAATAATGGGTTCGAGTAGCGCGTGCAGTAAAGTATATTCGAATGGCCACGGGGCGTGAGGGAGCACAAATTAATTGGTGGAATAACACAATGCGTACCCGCTGCGCGAGTCGCCCTCGCTAAATGATTATTTTGTCGGCCGGCAGCAATTACATCGTTAAAATTATTCAAATGACCGCGCGGAGCACGCGTCGTTTCGAGTCGCTACGACCCACCGAAATTCACCGGCTGCATTTTTACGACGCGTAATTCGCCCACGAGAGTATCCTCGTTCAATTATCGATTGCGTGCCGGGCTTCGCTGGCCGGACAGTAGTTAGGGCGTCGAGTGGTCAGACGTGCTCGCGTTAGCTGAACCGAAATGCCGTCGATCACGGCACCGAAAGGGTATCCAACTTTCACGGGCATGGATTATTCCCGTCGCATCGATCAATCGCCGTGTGACCTTTTGCCCCGAGATTTTCGGCTCATTCAAATTTCCCATGCTTCTTAGACGAGAGTTTCGTAATTCCCGTTCGAATCGGCGTCGTTCGGCATCTAGCGAAGCGCACGTAAAAAAGTAGGCTCGAAAATTTTTTGCACCGAGAATATTTCGGCGAGAGTTCACTCGAAACTCGAACGAGAACGAATTGGCCGTTAGAGTTAAGGTCTGGGCGTGTCTATTACTTGCTCGCCTTTACAGGCCGTTTCGCCGTTCGGCCGATGGTTCGATGTCCGCGAACCTATAATCATGATAAAAAAAAGGGGACGCTCTTCTCTGTGCAAGAGAGCAACCGGAGTGAATATATTCGCCTTTCTATATTCCGCGGCTGAATTGATTTTTGGAGAGACGAACTGGTCCCAACTGTCTGCACGCACGCGACTCTCGTTGAGGCTCTCGTAACACACGTTCAAACTACTCTTTCGGTATGAAACTTACGCTCCGAGCTACGTGAAACGCAGTATTACGCTTTTTAGCCGTTTGCCAATTGTGCGAACGTTCGACATTGCCAAAAGGCAACAACACGCATACATTATTTACGCTCTTTTTTTTCCGAGGGAGAATCGCAACATGTTCCAAATTTTTAAAGGTACTGATAATTTTAGCTCTTGTACATTTATTTACAATTTTTAAAATGAATGTTTATATTCAAGCTGTAGCATTGCATCGGGGCGCGGGACGAGAGTATTTATTCCAGTGGGTTTGTATGAGGCGTAATGACTGTGATTACTCGGGGTTTCTTAACAACTGCGAGGACGATGACTTTGCTCTTGCCGCGGTAAGGATCGAGAGGAAGAAGATCCAAGCCACGCGATGAAGTGCCTCGAAAGTATTTCTTTCTCGCATTTCTCTCCGACCCCCCGAGGAACGCCGATCTTTATTAGCCCAAGTTTCGTCGTCGTACATACGGCACCACTCGAATGTGGGAGGGCTGCTCAATAATTCAGACGAAGAGTTGGCAATGATTCCAAGGCGGTAACTTTTTGCACAAGCGCGCTTGCGGTGTGACGTGCGCGAGATGAATTTCAAATACATTTGAGACATATCACACATGTTCTTTTACGTGTGTGACATGTCCACTTTTCTTTGTTACTTAATTCACACGTTTCTTTCACTAGTTGCATTCGACATAGATTCCAGAGAAAAAATTTAAAATGTTCTCTGTAAAGTCACTTCCGTCACTTTTTGAAAATTTCACATTCAAACCGGAAGTGACGTCATACCGGAATGTATGTGTATGTGACCTCTAAGTATGGCGTCACTTCGGGTTGAAAAATTAGATTTCCTGGATAATCTAACTTCCGATCAAGAACTACAATTTAAAAACTGGAAGTGACGCCACAGAGGACATTTTTTATTTATCTCTGGAATATATTTCGAATGCATGTCGAAGGCTGTCGAAACCCACACTCTTAGCTTAGGGCCCGCAAAAATAGGAAAATTAGATTCTGAAACCGGAAGTGACGAAAAAACAGAGAAAACATGACAAATTCGAGCGCGAACTCTCAATTTTCGATTATCAATCATTGTCCTTATAGTGCGCTTAACCACCAACTTGCTTATAAGAAACGAAACGTTTTCGGCTTATGTTCATTCGCACGCTTGTTTAAACTATGGGACAAAGTTCAATTCGGTTCAGAGCAGCCTAATAGCGTCGTCTATAGTATGTACGACTCGGATACAGGGTGTTTCACCCACCTAGTTACATTCGGCGGAACCAAAGTTTAGCCGAACGAATTTGTCGTAAATGATATCCTACCATTTTAATTATGTAGGAACCGTGCAGAATATAATAAGTGTTCTGTCGCTAATGACGCAGATGTTGATGCGACACAAAATAAAACGATAAAAAAAAAGTAATAATAGCCGTTCAAGGTGTATAGCTTGATAGGGAGAAGTTTTCGCCAATTCAACTTGGCGGCCTTGAAATAGATTAATGGCACCATCTGACGTATATCTATAATCTAGTAACTTTTTCGCCAATATTAACGTTGAAGGGGACAAGTTTGGCGGAGGTCATATCGTACCATTTGGAATTCATCTCGAATGTAGCCAGCTACAACAACGGATGAATTATAAAGAACACACAGTGAACACTCCAGCTCTAACGAGTGTCAGCCGCGCGTTAAGCGCGCGCAATATAGTCTAGTTATTTGAAGAGGGTTTGAAATTTGCCAGAAACGTCACGAAGTAAATGACTCATACAATACTTATGTTTTTCAATTTTTTTAAATCGATCAATAATGGGACGTCTCGCACGAGTGAATCGTAAGTTACTCTGCTGGGTTAATTATTTACTGTTAATTTGATAAGCGGCGAGTGCTCTTCGGCGACAAATGTATTTTTATATGACGTGCGACTAACAAGAGAAAGAATGAGATAAAAATCACGAGCATATGCGCGTCGCCGGTTCTCGACGTGCTGACGGTTCGCTCGCAGGTGAAACTTTATTCATTTTTAATTTTTTTTTTTCCAGGACGCCAGAACCATCGCGCAGCATCGGCCACACGAAGATTATACGAGATTTTAATCGACCGCACACGACGAAAGGTTGGCCCTCAGGTGTAACGTGATTCCGCGAGATGATGCGTCGTCGCAAAAATTTCACCGTTTCCAGCGCATCGTAAGAGGCAGAAAGCGTAAAAGTTGGTTAAATATGCATGGGGACGAGGCGATGAGTCGCGCTACCGTGCGAATTATAATGAATCGTTGGGTGATCCTCAACTTTATCTTTTTATTTTATTTTTTGTGACCGCAGCTACCACGATATATGCACCCTCTGGATTGCCCGGAAGTGTGGGGAAGAACTCGAGGAATAAGTGACACTCGTTATGAATAATTTTTCCTCATCTAACTCTTTCTTCACATCGAGTCGTATTTTGCATATCCAGCGCCAACAGGCTACAATCAAATCCTCATTAGAAATATGTATATTTGTTTTTTGTATTCCTGGCACTGATGAGTAGCTACATGGTTCATACTTGTGCAGAAATTTCATCGAACAATATTACAGTAGAACCTCGACTATCTGAATCAATTGGGGTCGAGCCTAGATCGAATTAGCGATTGATCGGGCAATGGAAACTTGAAGACAGAAAATAACACGTAAAGCATCAAAAAGGGAGTTAACGATGTGCGGTCTCGCTTCGAAAGAAATTAAATTTTTTTCCACCGTACGAATATGACGCTTCAGCTTAGAGGTGGAAGTATCGTTCGTCGAAGCAACAACGCACTCTACTACAAAACTATTATCTAATTACAAATAATTGTTTACATGCACGAATATGACTATCTCTGCGCGTCGCCAAGAACTGATAAATAAGGTAAACGGCGCAATTACCGACCACCTAAGCTCCACATGGCATTGAAAATGAAAGAAGATTGTTACAAATAGTGAAGGTGTTCAAATGACTGATATTCCGGAAAAGTCTAGAGTCTTAATTAACTAAACCATTATTTTATTATTTTTAACCATTTTTTAATAATAAACTCGAAATATCCGCACTACAATTTTGCCACATAGCCCATATAGTTACCTATCTAAGGCCTAATCACCGACCTATGCCGTGGTAAATCTATGCCGATTAGTGACCACACATAACTCGCAAACGTGCTCATCGCGTTGACTAAAATATGCGGACTGAAGCATACCGCGTCTTTATAGACTTAAGGCGAGGCTAAAGAAAGACAGTGCCATAGGGTTCCTGTGAGAGCGAGCGAGAGTGGGTTTACTCTCCTGTCTCCTTAAGGTGACGTGAAATACCGCCGCCGGTAACAAAAATTGTACTGCATGTCGTTTTGAGACCGCAGACCCCCGAGCAAAAATAAAATTGTCTTTCCCTGAGGAATCGGCAGACGCAGGGAAAGACAATTTTCTTTTTGCTCGGGGGTGTGCGGTCTCAAAACGGCATTCATTACAGTTTTTGTTACCAGCTGAACACAGGACAAGTGGGCAGGAGGGTGTACCACATCACCTTAATTCTCATCCACGTATTTCCCTGCGAAATGGTAATTTCTCATTCTTTTAGTGTATATCAAGTCTATAGCTCCAAGCACCCGATATCGCGCAAAAACTTGTCGTTTTTTTGTGCAACATAGTAACTTTCATGAATACATGCAGTACGAGCCAGAGTGTACGATGAGTGCGATCGCAGAATCGATTTCTCGCTGAGCTTACCCAGGTATGTCCAGAGGCCCTTCTGTCTTCGCTCTTTTAACATTCCACCCTTTCTTTCTGTCCCTCAGCCGTTCTGCCTTGCGCGCCTCGTCTGCGGCCACTAATTGCCGCAACTCGTGAATTAGCATCGGCAATAAACTTACTCCGGTACTCCCGCGAGCCCGACATAAGGTGACTGTAAAGGTTCATTAGTCACCAGGCACCGTGTAACTGGGTACGCCGGGCGCTGGGGATCCGCGCGGGCAGAACTCGGTACCGAAGTACGTATACCTAGGAGTCTCGGTTGCTCGTTGCTTGCGTCGCTCCCTCGTTGCACCGCTCAGGGCTAGCTCTTTTACCGAGGAACTGGTCGACGGACTGCCGTACAAGCTGAAATCGCCCTCGCATGACGAAGCCGACCAGCTACTACAAGTTCACTTACAAAGTCCTCGGTTGGCTTTCCATTGAGTCGGTCAACTTCACCGCAGAACTTCCACCGACCGCCATATCGCCAAAGGGTATAATACTTGTTGGCTGTTGCCGACTCGCTTTTGATTCCATCCAAGCCTCCGGCATCAAAAGGCCGCACCTGTGCCACAGTCTTTCGGTCACCGCCGTCCGTCCTCTTTCTTACCCCAATTCAGTCACCCTCGCGCAAACTCCGACATATAACGTCGCTGAGAGAGCTTCTGGCATCGAGCTTCGTCTCGTTCGTTACTCCAACGTCAGAGCACCAACAAACAGTGGCTCATCATCGCGATCACGTGTAATCATCGAGACGTTCACGAGGATCTTCTTCTCGGAGCTCATCGTGAAAGCTAATAAATGTTCGTTAATCACTACGAGTGGTGTCTAACTAGATATGGACGTTGGATATCCGCAAGAAACGACCCGCAAGAAACAACTGTCTGACCGGCGTTTACTTCATTAAATGTCTCGGTAACTTAGGTAAAAAGCGCAGTGAACAAAAACTAGGTAAAAAAAGGAAAACAGCTTTTTGTTCTTTACACTTGTATTTAACATCGCGACTTGCGTGCAACAGTGAGCATAGCCATGAGGTATCTAGTTCATTACACTCTCGAGTCTGTGCCCAGTTGCATCACTATCCCGCGGATCCATTCGGGAAACTGTAATAAACGTTTGTTAATCAAGGACCCCATTCGTTTCATAGCGGCTGCATATCTTTCCGCCATTAAAGACAACGACACGAGAGATTTTGCGCTTTTTTCAAACCGGACCTCTTCGGGCGTGTGCGGTATGGATACAATTCTTTCGTCTATCTACGGCCCTTTGCTCGCTGGAAATTCATCGGGATCTCCTTGTTCACTCGGGGGCTCACACTCGGGATGGGATTGTCACGTTGTCTGAGACGGGCGGTGTGTAACGTTGCAAATCCCGTTCGTTACGGGTTACTACCACGAGATCTATCGGGGTTCATTATGGATTTACGGTACATCGTATAACTTCGTCGTGCTGGCGGGAGACTACCGAGGATTATTTCGTGAGGCTCTGGAGGACGTGTGTGCACGTACACGTAACTCGACGGTATGTATGGAGTGTCTGGTATCAGACGAGGCAGGGTGGAGCGACCGTAAAGCTTCGTTAAGGACAGACTGGTCCAATCGTCGAACCAACCCAGGCATTGCCGTCGTTCGCATTCGGAGACTTGCAGCGAAATTTCTTTCCCGCAAGGATCATCAGCCTGAATGCTCAAAAAGTATTCCGCATCGATGTCCAGGTATAACGATCTTACTTTCAATCTTTCCCGTCCCATCCTTCGAGACAACAACGTGAATGCATTCGGTACTTCAGTTACGAGCCGACGTATCCACCTCGTAAACCATCCGCGCTAGACGAACCAGTTCGTACTTTCCGTCAGTGGTTTTACCTTCACTTCCCTTCGCGGCGACTCTCGGTCTCTCGTTCGTTACACAAGCCCGCGCGAAATGCGCCCGAGAAGAGAGACTATGGCCCCTCTGCGCCGTGCTCATCATAGGTATTTGCCTCGTGCAAGAGGCATCGGTGATGCTGCTCGTATAACTCGCTCGTGTCCCTGCGAAACGATCCAGTTGTCGGCTCTATTCGTCTTCGTGCGCTCTTCCCACCCTCGTTTCTCTCGCTCGTTCCATTCTCGCTTCTAGCCTTCCACGCCATTCTCCGCCTGTGCACATAGGTGCCGAGAGATCTACGGGTGGAACGAGTACGACCGGGTATGGCCGGGACCCATTAAACAAGCAAGCAATTCATTAAGGGCTTCCTCGTTAGCTGACCGTTCGCCAGGCGGACACCCGAGTGTCAACGTACGACACCATAGCAGTCCGGCACAATTCGCCATTCGCCGGTTCCCCGAAACGCGATAGCGATACGCGCCTTCCATATACCCGCGAGTTTTCAGTGTCCCCTCGTACGTGTGTGCACGCTCAGGTGGATTCTAATCCAACATCGCGCTCCGGAAATTCCAATTATTCCGCAGGAACTCCCGCGAGACGTCGTCGTACCATTGCCCTATCATAATAAAGTCCGATAACATAATGAGGGTAATACGCGCTGGAATATTCAATCGGGCCGGTGCAAAAACTTCTCTCACGACTCCGACTCTTGTGTACATACTCCCTCGGATCAGCGAGAATTCCGTTATAAATATAGACATCTCCGGGATAATGAAAAAGGGGGGAGGGGAGGGGGTAACTGACAAGCGCGGAGTTCCCGAGACTGTATGGTGTTGTCACAGTGTATATATCGGCTCGGAGCCGAGGAAAAAGTACGGGTCTCGACGAGCCGCAAAAACCCTACCGTCTTTCACTAATGCCCATAGAGGAAAGTCACTTCGGTGGTTTGTACATAGAGACGATGGTGTGCGCTATCGTGGTCCTGTTACCACTGTGTGCTACTCCTGCTGTACAGTCCACTGTGAAACGACGGAGCGATGTTAAAAATGTCTCGGGCGCACCATCCCTCTCACTCCGATCGCTGTGGCTCACGCGGCGAGAGAGGGATATGTACCTACGGTATACATACTTACAGTCTCGATACTCGATAGTGATTGATGATGATTAGCCGGCGATTTGCCGATAAGGCAGTGTAACAGCGCGCGCGCGCGCAAGCGCAAGCGCGAACGCTGTAGGTACGGAGTGAGAGAGTAAGACCTCGTCAGTGTAGCAATGACGCTGTACGTGGGATACGCGCGAGGTATTGGGCTCTGATCGCCGCATTGCACTTATGTGAAAATTAATGCCACGGACAGACCGGGGCTACTTGAGGCACTCGACCTTGCCACCTCGCGGGCTTGCGGAGAGAAATGATTTTTCTTTATGGGGAGATAAAGACCACGTCTCGATTTGTACCAAAGGACGAATTGACACGTCGTGGAGTAATACAATGGTAATTTACGATAGAAGTGCGGTAAAGCGAACTTTTTACGCACGCTGTGAAGTGACTTACTTGAGAGTCCGTGTATAATGTTCGCTATACCGCACTAGTGTAGCACAATATTGTTTGTAACGAATGCAGGAGAAGTGTTACTCCATGCCTGCTGATTGTGGCGCTGTATAGCAAGGCCGACTACGCGTGCGCCGTACTTTACGCACGATGAGGCGTGCGCAAAGTAAGATCGGACAGATGTGCGACTGCGCCAGGAATTTACTTGGCTGTAAAGCGCCACTTTCGCCACTCTCGGCATATACGAAAAGTGGTACTTTTCATGCATGACTTACAAAAATGAACATTATAATGTGAAATTAGAAAAGGCGCCAAATGAAGACGAAGAATAAAGAAAAAAATGTTTAGATCTTTTTTTCTATTAAAACAAAGTTGTTCAACGTCGAATTGCAACAGAAAGTTTGCAGAAGTTTAATCGTACGTGTTTACGAAGAAACGTCTCGTGCTCTGTGTGGTCTTGAGGGTTGAGCGAGTGGTCGGTCGGAGTGTCTAGTTAGTAGCGTGATTCAGTTGTGGCCATCGCGCGCTCACACGATCTCTCGCTCACCCGCCAGCACATAGAATAGGTCGAACAGGACTCTTGGGAAGAGGAGCAGAATTGCGCCAGAAGCCGAAGCGAGCAACGTACGTCGATCGGCGATTAGACCAGCAGCTTGTTCTTTCCGATCGGAGCTAAATATCTCGGACGTATATGTAGTACCTGGGTACGTGTGTATAACCGTGGTATAAGATCGGACACCGGTGGTGTGCCGAGGATCTCACCGGGTTCTGTTCTGTCAAGGGTAAGAACCTCGGGAAACGAGGTGGCACGGCTTATTGCTGCTCGGATAAGGATACAGTCTTTCCCACAATGTCCCGAAGGCGATGCTCTTTCGTATGCGCTATATCTGCAGATTGTAAATAACTGAATAAATTTCGATTCCACAATTCTATTAATTCAAACGGTACTCGAAGTAATTTTCATTTGTCAAGTCATTATCGGTAAGTGGGGTCGCATTATTTTTTTCGGTCGATTTTGGGCGATGACCGGAAGGAATTTTTACTGAATGTGGAAAAAAATGGTCTACACTCGGGCATCGACGAAATGTTGAAAAATAAAATTACTCCTTACTGCCGAAACTGACAGCGTGACCAGTTAAAAATAATTTCGTAAAATCGGAGTACGAAGTTTCGTAAAAATAATTTTGTTAAATAAGTGACAAACTCGTTGGTTCAGGATTGAATATTACAAACCTGCCCTTTTATTTCTCGCGTAAATAATAATTTTAGTTTGCACTTTTGTTTTTAAAACTAGAAAATTAACAAATAAAAATTGTGGATGTTTGTGGACAATAATTTGTTGTAAAAAGTACAAAGTTTTTTTACTGTGCGACGATCAATTGACTTCGAATCACGTACGACTGCCATTCGGAACTAATCGATCCAAACTTTGTATTGAAAGAGTTGTTCGAAGGTGAGCGTTCGAGGCGTTAACGGGCTAAAATGTAAGAAGGACATTTCCGGAAGGACAGGGACGATTATCGCCGATCCCGCGTAGGCGCAACAGTGTACGAAAGCGTACGAGAAAAAAAAAGAAAAAAACAGTACGCGTTTACAAGAAAACGTAGCTCCGCAAGCGCGGCCTTTCGCTGGCTGCAGTTTATCTTGTCCCGTGCACGAGCTGCAAAGAACCCCGACGCACGGCTGTCAATAGACGCGGGATTGTGCCCCTATACGGCGCCGAGCGAAAATCCTGCTACCGCACTATCGTTTCTCGCTCTTTCGTTGCTTTGGTACACGAGGCAGGGAGCTGCTTGCCTCTCTCGTTGCCCAATACATGGGAGTGCTCGCCACCGCGACGAGCGGCTGCGGTTCTCTCGATAAACCTATTCAGCTTTCGCTAGATATTGGACGAACGGCAACCGATAGGCCGAAGAAGAAGCTAAATACCAAAGGACTGTTGATAGCCTCGAATTTAACTCTTAAGGGAATTTCCTCGAAGCCCTGCGGCTTCACCGCCACAACGACGCCTTGCGGAGCCGACGAGTTCGAGATAAATAGCTCCGAAAGATCCAACCCATTTTTCTTGAAAACGACCGCATTTAATCAAACCTAAAAAGTGGGACCGTCTAATTTGCTTCCATTTAATTCAATTTCCGTCAATTTGATTCAATCAAACCGTCCCGGCGCGTTTCCTTAATTATATAGCTTGAGTCTCAATTATTCAGCATGGTTCACAAATTAGCTACAAAGGCTGTAAAAAAAATTTTAAGACAAAAAAATGGTTTCATCTTTTAATTCATATTTTCCAGCTCAAAAGTTTGTAGGTTTCGAATGAAAGTTGAATGTTTGGAGCTGGTCAGAATGTCACCAGCTTGTACCCGATTACCTGATGTTTCTCCAGTCGGTGCCGATAAAACTTACGTTCTATCAATGCGTCCGTGGCTCATCTCGCTCGGTTGAATCCGTCGGGACATTTGAGCACGCAGTCCTCTACGAAAAAAGTTGTTCACCTCCTGCTCCCGACATCTGCCGACGATGCAGAGGTATAGAGTATGTACACTGCAGTATACATATATATATATCTATGTATACAGGCAGTTACATCGGGCGGGGCACTCTGGCATGCACTCAATCCACTCGGGGAGTAAATAAATTAATAAATTGATCGGGCGTACCCGCTTCGTCCGAGTCTCCTGCCCAAGACGGTGAAAAAAAAGTAAAGCAAATCATCCCGAGTCTGCTGGAGCATTCTTTCTTCCGCTCCACATGGCTTGGTTCCACCGCATGCTTGCATTCAATTAAGCCTTCGAGATTGCGGCGACGATTTGAGATCCAGTAGATTATACAGCCACGGATTGTATAAAGTAAATACATGTACTACTAAAGCTCGGTGAGTTCCTGGTAGCCGAATAAGGGCGCATCGTTCTAGACAAGTTCATTTTTGCAATTTACGTGATATTTTGTCGCGCAATCTTAACAAGTCGATTGGGTGGAGAACCTTGGGCGGCGCGGTTTTCCTGTGGCCAGATTGGGTTGCCCTCTGGTGGTGGACGGTCTAATCAAATTGCCTTAAGAAGAAGACTCGATGGTGTTGCGTAAGAGCGCAACACTGCCGGCTTGTCTTTTCAGGTCAAGGCAGGGCAGCCCTTTCCACCAGGGACGGAACCCTCGCCTTCTGCACTGCAGTATTTATGGGTTTATTTATTTATTTATCTATTTATTTATTTATTTAGTACATAATAAACGGAGAAATCCCGATTACAAGTGATTGGAATCAGAGCGAGAAGTATTTGAATTGAATTAAAAATTAAACTTATAGTAATAGCAAGGCTTATTCATTTATTTATTTTTGCTCCCGATGTGACTCAAAAAGGGAAACAGAACAATAATAATCGTGACAATATTAATTATACATTATCTGATATTACAGTTTTAATTTTTCTCTGAATTCGCCGTTTATGAATGATCGTTGTTAACGATACTCGATACGATTGAAAATTAATTAGACGCGGTTAAATGTTTATTCTTGTTTTTGGTTAAATAAGAGCTGAAACATAATAATATAATGAATTATATTATTGTATGATTTTCAAGAAATGAAATCTACGTGAGACGTTACAATGGAAATCTAATTGTAATTCGATATCATTGTTTCGAGCATAAGGCGGGGAAGGGAGGGGGGGGGGGGTTCGCTGCGACCTCTTTATATCTCGCGAGAGGCGGTGAAGGAACGAGGGAAGAATGAATGGAAAAAAAAACGCAAGCGAAGTTGTTGATCACATTGCTGCGAGGAACGGTACACGCCCCACATAATTGCAAAATTCTCCGAGAGAAGGTGTATATAAAGATAGTGTGCGCTACGTACGATTGTAGTACGAGAGAACTTCGCCCTCTCGATAAAGTTCTCGCGATGTTGTTTGGTATGTATTACAATTTCATTAAAATTTATGTATGGTTGCTTGGCAAGGGCTCGGCATTGCGACTCGCCTAGAAGCCACCTTTGCCTCCTCCTTCCTCGAGCGTCATTGTCGCGGCGGTGCACTTGCGTATCGCGAGTTCTCGCGATGCCGTCGCGAGCCCGAGGTGTGTCATTGTCGTACCACGTCTACACACGGTGTATTTGCTCCACTTAGTTTTTTTTTGTTTCCATTCAGCGTTAAACGATACAGCGGTCAGAATCGCTCCTTCACTTTCCCATTTGCCGAGGATGCCGAGCGATCTGTACGGTGAACGGGACTTCGCGGCGAAGGTCGATCACTGGCTACTGGCGTCTCTCCGACGGGCCAAAAAATTTAACAGGCCCCCCAAAAAAGTCTTTCCGCAATCTTCGAATTAATGAATTCCAAGCATGGTGTTGCGAAGATTGACGGGAGTTGATAACGGTGCCAGTCATAGTCAAAGATCCCATGAATGTATGTAAAGTGCGGGATAGTCCGATGTGCGTCAGGTTCGGGCACTCTGCCATTGTCTCGCTCTCGTTGTCGTAGGTCGTAGTTGTCTCGGCACCGGAGCATAACCGTCGCTGTGCCATTAATACATCAGTTGTGTGTCAGCCTGCCAGATACCATACGGCACCGCAATGCCCGATTGACAGACATTGCCGCGGCGTCCCCGTTCACACACACGATCCGTGCACGAGGACGCCCACAGGCGATTTGAATGATTCACGCGATCCAAACGTGCGGACTGGCCCTTGTCGAATATCGTGTGTATCCATCGGGCTCTCTAGTCGAGCCCCGGCTTCGCACGACGTCGGTGAATCTACATATAGCCGGCAGCCTCCAGTTATGCGTTATGGAATTCGTCGTCTGACCCAATAGCGCCGCTACTACTGCCTCGGGTTCGATTCGACGAGTAATTTTTCTGTTACCACAGCAATCGCGTGCGCTCATGAAGGTTCGTACATTTTACAAACATTTCTCGTCCGAAAAGGTTCAACATTTTTTCTTAATATCTTTACAATTTATATTTTCTAACGCATGCATGTAAATCCCGATTTTCGTTCCTGTGGAGTGAATGCAGAAAGGCACTTTTTCGCATCGTATAGAAGAAAAATGCTGCGCATACGTACACTGGGAGAAGGATCTAGTAAATATGACTATATCGCTTGAGAGGTATTACATAGCACATAGTAGTACGGAACTGGGGCGCACCACCTGTGACAGAAAGCACCAGATATATAAGAATTTTTTGTAGATATTATGGTAAAATTTCTTGGAAAATTTGGGACTTTCTGCCGTAGGTGGCGCCCCAGTTGCGTACTACCATGAGGTATGGTAAATTTTGTTACATGGATTTTTTTTCTCTCAGAGTACAAACGCAATCTAGGATTTTTCTCGCACTAGTACGAGAAAGTACCTTTATGTGCACACGAAACGAAAACCGTGATTTTCGTGAATTTGTCAGGAAGAATTACGTGAATGGTAGGGGCGTAGAAAGGGGAGTCCTGACTCGTGTGAATGCCGCCCTTGGCTCATGGGGCATTTTCACGCTCGTCAAAAACTCCCTTTCTATGTCCTTGCCATACAAATAACTGTTCCACGGATGCAACCGTATTTTGAATTGAAAAGAAAAAAATGTCGCATTGACAAGGGAAAAATTGTGGATATTTTTGGACGAGACATGTTTGTTAAATGTACAAACCTTTTTCCGTCCTGCAGCACTCGAGAAGAACAGAATTAGTCGACACCTACGCGTTCTCTCTCGACAATCTAAGCGCGTAAAGATTTTCCCCGATAAAGATGCAATCAGCGCTGTAACGCGAAGGTCCAATCGCCATATTCGAACAGGATTCATCAGCCGTCTCGTTATCGGTAAGTATGGAAGGCATAATCCCCCGAGATTTCTTCGTACGAGCGTATCCCGAACGCCAAAGCTAATTTATCGAGAGCCAATTGTCCATAACTCATTGGTTATCCATCGTG
This sequence comes from Ichneumon xanthorius, assembly GCA_917499995.1. NCBI lineage: Eukaryota > Metazoa > Arthropoda > Insecta > Hymenoptera > Ichneumonidae > Ichneumon > Ichneumon xanthorius. Next base: position 6,649,632 of record OU824205.1, on the reverse strand, counting down.
GAATCTCCGGGTGCGTATTTTCAGTGTGCTCTCGTTGCCGGACTCCTCTCGGATGTGTGGTACACGCGGCTCATGGGCAGCCCAGCTCGTGACTTACAAGCTCGAGAAGTGCGTAGGATTGGTTTATGTAATAAGCAGATAGCGAGGCTTGCCTACCGACGGTACTTCTGGCACGAGAAACAAAGTGGGTTTCACTCTTTTGCTTTAACAACGTTACAAATTCATTCGGGAATCAATCTTGTTGATTGCGTACGCACCCGCGATACAGCAACACAGCGAAACGTAGAAATTACACAGAGTAAACGTGTCCCTCGTGTTGCGCGATCGCTCTTCCGGAACGACTTTTCTGTTGGCACTGCGGCCGCGCCAGAGCAGAGTGCACGCACCAGCAAAACTGCCACTGCGCAGGAGGAAAATCTCACTCGCCGACTCAACGAGCGATACTGCGACAGGCATCGTTCCACTTTCGTCAAGTGCGGACACACCGAACGGGCAGCACCCGATCGGCGAAAAATAACAGTTCCGATATGGTCAAGAGTACGGCCGTGAGGGTGATGCAATCGCATAGTTGCGACCCGTTAATGGTCATAATTAGCATTCAATATGTTATTACAGACGGAGTCCGAAGCCCCCGCGAGTTGGATACGAATATATCGACGGACCAGATGTGTCTATCGGGGGCAGGCTTCGGTATTAGCGCACTCCCGCGGAGTATCCTTATTGCGTAGGGTTCCTTTTTGTTCGGCGAACACTTCTCCTTTCTCTCGGATAATTGGACAATTCCAACCATCCCGCGATTGGTACAATGGCAATCATCGTCGCACTCTTAAAAAGTTGATGCGTCACGATATTATCTAGAAATAGGCTATGAAATTCGATATTTCCATTGCCCTTTTATTCGTGCCGCAATTAGTGGGGGTCGTACCACCAAGTCCGCACCAAGTAAAGCGAGCTAAAGACGTGTGTTCCTTAATTTGTCCGTCGCTACCGCAGGCTACGTTCGAGATGAATTCCAAGTACACTTGAGTTGTATCAGACACGTTCTTTTACCCACTTTCCTCTGTCCCTCAATTCAGACGTTTCTTTCATTGGCTGCGTTCGGGATACGTTTCCAGAGAAAATTGTTTAATGTTGTCTGGAACGTCACATCGGTTTGAAGATCTCACCTTTAAACCGGAAATAACGACACTCCGAAAAATTGCCTTGTGACGTCACCTCCAGTTTCTAAATCTCAATTTTCGACCGAAAGTGACGTCACACCGCAAATACGTTCCTTCCGCTCGAAAAGTGAGATTTTCGAACCGGAAGTGACATTTTTGGAAAACTTGTTTACTGCCCAAAAAAAGAAACATTTGTGTTTCCATGCGACTATGTATCACTATTTGGCGGTAAGAAGCGCGTTAAAACCACATAGAACTGATGTAAAAAAAAAAACCATGCAAGGTTTCTCTACGATCCGTTCGCGATTCATAATATAACTGAGTCACGCAAAATATAATATCCATACTGAAAATACACATCTCTATAAACGCCTCGTCCGATGAAACTCTTCTTCTTCTTCCCTCATAGTCGCGGACATGTCAGCTCCTCGCTACTGCTATCATCATCGCGTATAGCCGGCAGCTAGTGAAGGTATAAGTGCTAGTAAGTATAAACTACCGTGGTTCGCGCTCCGGCTCCGCCGAGTATCCTTCCTGCGCGAGAACTACCACCATCATCCTCCGGGTCCACCACCCTCGACGCGTTCCGCCTCAGCGACGAGATAGGATCTTCCTTTGCATCGCCTACTTCAACCCTTGCCCGAGCGTCTTCTCTCTGTGTGTCCGGTCTCTCTGTCTACTCGGCGGCGTTACCCACGGAGAGTGAGAGATGCCCGTTTACATGACCGGCAAGGCGAGAGAATCCGCACTCGCAACCTCTGGACCCCCGAGGCTTCGGCGTGCGAGAAGCTACCGCGGAAGCTTCATCGTTCGCCGCAACGATCTTCCTCTTTCTTCGCTTTCTCCGTTTCTCTCGTCTTACACGAGTCTCTTTCTGCCGTGTAGCATCGACGCCGATGTACCGACGCATGCCGGAGCCATTCCATGCAACATCCAGTCGTCTTTCAGACGCTCGCGGAACAGTCGGCGCGGATAGACGAGTGCGTTTGAGAAAACGAGAGGAAGAGAGGTAGCGATAGCTTAGCGATCAGCGCTAGTAGATTATACCCGTTTCACACGGACGCCTGGGCGTGCCAAGCCGTTTAGCGGACTCGTGCTGCCGCGGCGTAACTGCCCTACGTACGATCCACTCGAGCGAGTCCTCGGGGATAATGCAACGTAATAAGAAATTACGATCGGGACACGCCCGATGTTCATAGCTTTACTCGGAGGAAAAGAAAAAAAAGGGAAAAAGGCAAGAGCCTCGGTCTACCGAACGAGAAACCTCGGTAAGATATTCGCGACATTGTTGTTCGATTGGACACGGCTAACAGGCGTGTTTCGCAGGTGTCCGACAGCGAGCTTATCTCGCTAATTCCCTTATTAGGGACGATCGGACAGTAGCTGGCGCGGTGCGAATTGGATAAGAGTAAAATTGATGCCTCCTTCGAATGTTTCCACTATCGAGGGGAGAGATTTCTCGCGGACGATTCGAGGGTGGTATAATGGGCGATGGTGGTGGTGGTGATCCTCAAGAGGATCGATGTGCCACGGATGCCCGGGACTAACAGCAGCAACGCGGCAGCATCGCCGGCAGCGTGTGCCCATCGACTCGAGAAATAACGGTCAAGATCTCGAGCATAGGCGCTGGCTAGCGAGTTCGCCGGTCGTGGGGTTCAGGTTCGATTCCCCGATACTGACAAACATATTGCCTTATACCGGGGCAGAACAAATGGCAATATATATTCCGGAGTTGCGGCACGGTACCTCACTCTCGCTCCCTCGATCTCCTTCTCTCTTTGGCCGAGGTCCAGAGCCGCGCTCGATCCTTGCCGTGGTTCTTCAAGGATCTTCCCGGTGGGTAGGATCTTCCCAGGTTCCCATGGGGCGAACACGCGCAACCAAGAGAGCGAGATACTGGTATTGCTCGCGAGACACGGGGAAGACTTGGATTGGTAGCTATAGCTCTCGGTCTAGCAGTGCTCTGCGAGCCCCGCAAAACCCTTCGGTGGAAAAGTTGGCTACTCCGGGCGCTCTCGACGTTGCTCTCCCACGCGGCCGTACCAGACGCCGCCGCCGCCGCTGCCGCTGGTTCCGGCACCGCGCGTTCGCCTTCTGCTGGCTGCAACTACTTCTGCTGCTGGCAAATCAACGTCCTTTCGCGAAGCCCTGCCGCCGCGGTGTGTACACCGAGGGAATCCTCTCGGAGCCGCGGCCGTGTCTCTCCTCCGCAATTACCGTAATACATCGTCGCGCGGACATTGCCGGTCGAGATCCGAGCCTCCAGGGTCGGAGCACTATCGACGCCTGAGACCGGCGCTGATTCAGTGATAGCCCCGTATAAATTATCGGAACTTGGCTCTGATTCATTATTTTATGTTATCTAGCACTTTTTTTTTGGGGTTCTTTTTTTCAGATTTGTTTTGTAATGGCTCGAGGCCCGTCGCGAGTTGCAATGTGCGAATGCCGGCGTTTTGCCGGACTCGCCGAACACCGCGCAGAATTGGCGAAACATTGGGTGCCAAAACTTGTCGCGTGCTACTGAACCGTTTCTGACGACCCACCCGATCAATATTGGACAAGGTCGGATTACCTATGCAGACACATGTTAATCTGAGCCGAACCCCATCGCAATACTGGATTTAATGCAGAACGAAATCTGGCTTATCATTCATGATAACACATGGCGTGTGCGAATGTTCGAGGTGAATTGAAGATAGCGCTGAATTACTGGTCTCTAAGGCAGCCAGCAGCGGGCAGGATGTCGACCCGCCGACACTGCACCATCAATCTTAACCCGATGACATTGAAACCATTTTCTCTACACAACTCAAGTTTCCTTCAATGAATCGCGCGGAAGCATCGCAGAAGTAAATTTACGACGATTGGAAAATTAGATAATCGAAGGTCTACACCGCACGAGGCTATGTCGAATAGATCAATCGTAACTGAAACGAACAACTATTCGATCTCCGCGTAAGAGATCTCATTCTCTACTCGGTGCACGTAGAGAGAAGATACTAATCTCTGTGTACGAGAGCGGTATTGTTAATAGGAAAATCATTATTGCCGTATGCTCGCTGTCGGTCGGGCATCGTGTAAACAGGTTGTCAAGTTGGAAAACCGGTGATGCGCGGGGCAGGGGAACTCAGCGCTGCGTACATCGGAACAGCATGAGCCGGTGGCATGGTTCTGATGCATTGCCGACGCAGAACCGCCGGGACACGAGAGAGAAGGAGATCCGGATAATACGGATGGTCCATGCGGTTATATCTCCTCTCTCGCTATGTTACAAGTATCAAGAATTCTTCGGTTCTTTCTTTGGACTCTTCTTTCCGCGGTGCGCTTACATGAAAGTGTTCCAGCTTCTGATGTCCAGCCGGTGAAGTCGGCACGATAGCTCCTCATTCTTAGCGAGAGAGGCTCCGCCTCGAGGCTCGATCCAGTCGTCAATTTTTCTTTGATCCACTTGAAAAAGCTATTGACAATATCTATCTCGACTCCACTCCACTCTCCGTCGAGAGTATAGACAGTTTGTAGTGTACCGATACCTGTGTGTGTTTATAAGTGTACGGACGATCGGTGGTCGGTGTTGAAAATAAGTGACACGCTTGAGTTATACGCGGGGGGGATGAGAGAAGAGCACTTACCAGGAGGACGCGCGACAAGCAATACTCCGAGATATATGCTTCGAACCGTTACGGCAAAAGGGGGAACTCTCTCGGGAACACTCACCTGCAACAAAAATAAACGGGAGACAAATTAATATACGAATAATCGATGCTGCACCAGCAGCGATGTTACAAGCCAACTGACGATCAATTAAAAAACAATTAACCCCTGTGAACGGTGAACGACAGGAGGTAGAACCTCCGAGTGAGAGATATGCCTCGTTGGTATAAACTCTCTGCGCGGGTGCTTGATAAATATTAATAAAAGGGTGTTGCCATGATGAAATAATAGATGAATACCATTCATCATGGCATCGGCTTTTGTACCACTTTCACGTGCACTCGCTCTCGAGCGGTTGTCTGGTCGTGATGCGTTTCGATGCACGGGGGGGCTTTTCAATTATAAAGCGTTGCGAGCCATTGGTCGACACATCGGTTACCCGATAAAAATAAAAATTACGATATCGGGAAACTCGTATACGTGTCACTCGGACGTATGATACTATTCGTTATTGATCTTCAATAACAAAATGAAAAAAAGAGAAACTGGTGGTCGAAGCTTTTGGCTGTGAATCTCCGAAACGATAGTAAACGCTATAGCCATCGTTTCAATACTTCGAAACCGTGGTTTTTACCGTTTCTCATAATCGAATATTGCCTGGCAAAATAATTAATGAAATTCCAAATTAAACCCACGAAGATTCATCGCAGTACCGAACCCTGATCAAGTATGGCTAGACATTTCGATTTTTCTTCTTGTTGGAATCTAGCATCGGTATTTAAAAAAATGGACACCGTAAGTGTGTCATCGTCGGGTTAACATAAAAATGACATCACAGTCCATCGTGCGCGTTACGGCTATAACTCATACGTAAAAAAGTAATAATAATAATCGCCGTCCGGTAAGACCGCCCATAGGAGATTCTCGAGAGGCTTTTTATTTCTACTTTCTCAATAAATCTTTAAAGACCTGTCTATCGGATGGGTACACTAGATCAACTAAGCCTGTTCGGGGATGTACGCGAGGATAGGATGGAAGTCAAAGAAGAAGAATAAGAAGAAGCAGATGAATAAGACGGAGAAGATGAAGCAGAAGAAGGAGAAGAAGAGAACGAAGAAGAAGAAGGGGACGAAGAACTAGAAGAAGGAGAATAAGAAGAAGAGGCCTCCAACAGGCCGGCCAATTCCGGTTCCCACGTTTACATTTCGTGCATGCGCAATGCTGTTGCTTCTGCTGTGGGGACGTTCCTAGTGTACGTATAGAGGATATAGGGATACAGAGACTCGAGTGGATAGTGTAGCGGTGCGGGTAGCTCGTTAACCGCATAACGGTAGGTCGCTGCATGGCACGCTGGTGCATCGGGCGCGATGCAGCGTGGCGTGGCTCGCACACCGACGTACCTGCTCCTGCTGTTGCTGATGCTCCAGCGAAGGACTAGACAAACGAAGAACAAGAAGGAGCCGATGAAGCTGAGGAAGCAGGACGAGCGGTCGCAAGTGCGAGAAAGCGAGAGAGAGAGAAACGGATCGAAGAGAGTCTTCAGGTACTACGACTATCGAGCCCAGGAGTCTCGAAGAAGGATTACACGAGAGAGCCCATAGAGAGAAAGATCTCGGGAGCAGGGGTGGGGCAGAGGGAAGATAGGGACACCGCCAGGACCTTGACTTGTATACGAGGGTCGAAGAGGGATTATCTCACCACGTGTGAGAAGGAATGATAGTTAGAAATTGTTGGCGGCTAGAGGGGCCCCGATGGAAGCTCGTAGAGAACTTAGGGATAAATAAATGATTAAAGTCGGCCTATAATGTATCCCGGCTATAGCCGAGGGTGTATGTTATAGCTGTGCGTGAGAGAGTGACCGGAACCCTGTAAGGTATTTCGTCTTGTGTCTTTGGAACTCTCTCATCCACCCTCGCAGACTCTTGTTCCTTTTCGTATTTGTATTAGCGCGAGAGTTTAAGCACGTTTGAGCTCCCGAGCTGGACGTGTCTACTTTTGATATCAGCGATCGGACGGGGCGGTCTTACACGATTCGTTCTTCGCGACCTTTCGTGGCTCACCCTTCTGAATTTATGAGTGTCCTACACGCACGTACACACACACACGAGAACACCCCGCCTAGGAGCTCTCAACACGAAGGGCCGGAGCGCAATGCTGCGTGAGAGAATTCAGCTTATTTAACTCCTCGGATAGGTACTCACAGCGTGCTCGAGTTATATGCGACAGATATCTAGGATCTGTGTGTACAGATCCGAGAGGTGCTGCGCCGCGAGGGAACGAGCCTGGTCGCAGGAGCGTCGTAGCGACTTAGCGGGATGTTAATTGCTCGTGTACGTAAGGGTTTTGCGCGAGTACTTGGCGATTCATTATGCTTAATAATTGATCTGAAAGTCCTGAGGGGGATCGAACTCTGTGGGTTCTCACGGAGAAGGGCCGTGACTTATTGCAAATGCTATTTGCCTATCGCTTCCTATGCGGAACTTCACACAAGGAGTTCTTCTAATTATCGAGTGTGTACCAACACCCGCCAGCTCGTATATCAGATATCCCGTATCAATAGGTCCACTGATTGTTGATCGCGTCAATTTTGCCTAGACTGTACACGAATCGAGGGATATTCTGTGAAAAATGGAGAAAAATCACGAGGGTCCAACTATACGAAGGAAAATATTACATTTTTACTTTGATCGAAATATGATAATGGAAAACATGATTTATTTTAGGATCGCACTTCTCGAATGTGTCAAATCGGGTACGTCGATTGCCGTGTCAGTGACTGGGACACGAACACTGCGGCAGCAATCAAGACTTCCTTCTACACGAATTACCCTCTCTCATCTCTAGATAGCAGTGAGCGATACGTGCCGAGAGTTCAGAAAGCCTGAAACCCCACTTCGGAGTATCATGCTGAGGGCTAATGAAGTTCCTTCTATTCGTTCCGGCACGTATTACAACGCTATCCGTACTCGAGATGGATCTTAAGGGACTTGGTAATAGTACAGCGCGTACACACTGTATTTCAGCGTTCGCTCAGTGAGATAATGAAGTTTTGGCGTCAAGCATTATTATTTTCATTCGCTGGATGCTATAGATATAGGAGATTATGTAATGAAACGCGAGGGTTAAGTCATTTCTCCACTAAGCTAGCCGGCGTAGCAAGTAGCCCGCGAATAGAGCGTTGAGTCCCTCGGACGTCCCTCACATCTTATCGCGTCCCTCGCTCCTCTCCTCTCTCGTGTATAATGAAACTTGGCCTTGAATGAATGCATTTCCTTGAGAGTATACTAATTAACGCCGTCAGCACCATCGCCTCACGTAGACATTACGTGGCTTGTCTGTGTGTGCGCGAGCGTTCCGTACAAGAAATATCCACCGGTTGTTAAACCTCTCGAGAGAAAGACGAAAGTTCTTGGGTGATCTACGGTCACGAAATTTGAAAAATTTCGTTGTGTCGTCACTTCCGGTTTGAAAATCTTCGTTTTCAACCCGGGAGTGACGTCATAGGGGAAAACGTTACTTCTGGTTTGAAAATCTTGATTTTTGACCGTAAATACGTCACTTCCGGTCGACAAATGGGATTATCAAACCGGAAGTGACGTATTGCCGGTCCATGATGACGATTGTTAAACCGGAAATAATGTATTATCGGTATGACGTCACTTTCGGTCGAATACTGAGATTTTGAAACCGGAAGTGACGTTGCAACGAAATTTGTCGAATCTCCTGCGTGACGTCACTTCCGATTTAAAAGTAAGATTTTTTAAATGAAAGAGTCGTCACAGACAAAATAAAAAAAATTCTCCCAAGCAATGGCGTTACACAGTGCTTATTAGTGCTCGGAAGACTGTCGGCTTCGTTCTGGCTACCTACGCCGGTGTTACGTCCAGACGGGCGAATAGTGCGTTCGCTCGGTAAGAACCATAAATCAATATCCGTGGAGACAAGGGAAAGACCCACAGAGGTCTGAGAGAATATCTCATGCCTCGATATCAAGCGAGCTTCTGAGAGAATATCAGATGGCCCAAGGTGCATGCAAAATAAAGTATTTAAACGTTTACTCACAATATATATTTTGCACTATGGGTTATGCGGATTCTTTATAGTAAACCGAGCCAACTTGCTTGACTGGTCTTTACTGTAGAACTGTGCCTCGCAGGTCAACAGATTTCGTATGAGAGCCTTGCTCACTCTGTGTAAATTCCGGTGATGCAGCGGAATCTCATCTGGGTCGTAGCGTTAATGTGTCTCATTCATTCCGGAATATTTTTGAACCTCCGCTCAAGCTGAATATGTATAAATGTCGAAAAAAAGCCATGGATTTTGTTTTCATATTCGGCGCGACAGCAGTCTCTCACACGTTTCAATTTGGAAAACTCAAACCTTAGCAGGAAGCAGCGAGCAATAATGTACAGCTCGTCCTCTTATCTTCCAAAATCATGATCATAGCAAGATTGCAAGTTGCGTTTTTTTTTGCACATTTTTGCGATAAATCAGCGGGATCGAGGATCGGTGGTGTCAGAAGTGTCACCTCTCATCGCGATGGACGCGAGGGCACGCAGATTTCTACGGGTAATCACCTGCCACTCTATCACGAACGCGCTGGTACTCGATCTCGCACCCGTGTCCGCGCTCGTCCCGTCCCCGTTATAACAAAAATCTACGAATCGCCATCAATCACGCGGAATTAGAGAAAACGGCAAACGCGCTTGGTGCACTACCGCTCGGCTCGCTCGGTTTCTTCGTCGTGAGAGAGGTACGTTCGCACGAGAGGCGCCGGCCGCGGCGGCGACGTCCGTCGTGACTAGTTTCTCTCGGTTCGCGCTCCTCTCTCCCTCTATCCGCGAGAAGCGCGATGAGATTTTCTCGTTATCCAGCGTGTTCGCGCAGCGGCCCTCAGCGAGTCTATCAGCGTCTCGCGCCTTCGTCCCTTTTCCTTCTCATCTCGTCCCGTCATCTCTCAACATCACTTACTTGTATACTTTATTTATATATTCATCTTCCGGACGAAACACGCCTCAATCTCTTTTCATTCCCATTAAGGTACTCGCCCGCGAAGATACTGTGGGACTGAGCGAGAGGAAAAAGTGTTCGTCGCCTCGTTAAAATTGACTGACGTGCCAGAATTGAGCGAACGGCAGACTCGTACTGGATTAATTTTTTACAAACGGCACCCTCGTTCCACAGCAACAAACTCGCGAGATAATTCTCACAAGTTCTCGTCATTATGTCGATCGGAACACATGGTTTTACAGGCAGAATTTGCAATGCTCCGTCTGAAGTTGAAAATTGCACATGGGACTTGGAACATTTTTGAATCCTTTGTGCCCGATATTCATACGGATAGTACACGGCTGGTGGGTATTCCTTGAGGTTTTCTAGCGTGGGAATGTAGCACCCGTCTGTCTGCCCTCAGGAGACTTGTACAAACGGCCTTATAAAAACCTTAATGATATCTGATTGCTCCCTATTCACGATGATACCTGGGCGCCGGTGGCTCGCACGTACAGCGCGCAGACTCGCGTTATGCGCCCGGGGCGTATGAGCTGCCTCTCCGGCGCTCGAGTGATTCTCGCGGGACTATTAGTAGCTCGTGTATTCCTCGAAGCTTATCATTGGGGAATTCTGCCTGTGACGATGACGAGAATCTCGCGAACGCCTAATTGAAAATCCCCAAGGGTCCTTGGAGGCCAGAATATCCCCATGTTTCAATAATATCCCGAGTAGAAATTTTCGAGCGTTACATCGGGCCCCGATAGGGTTCTGATAAGGCTTTATCAGGCCCTTGTCAGGCCCGATGTAACGCGCGAAAATTTGTACTCAGGATATTTAACGTTTGGGTGTTTACAGTTCCTCAATCTTTCGCCTGCGTTCGGTTAAAGTTACAGACTTTGATGGGGGAGGGGCAGAATAATTGGGACTTGCGAGCTGGGGCGAATGGGGTGTCACGTCCTACCCAACTGTTTAGAGTGAAAGGGAGTCGGTAATACAGTCGAACTCTCATTTACACTGATAGCTTAATGGTTTTAGGATGATAGGTAGGTTTTTTGTACACTGAGAGAAGGATCTAGTGAATATGAGTATATCACTTAAGAGATATTACCGTAGCACATAGTAGTAGGGTAGTTCTTGAAAAATCTGGGACTTCAGCCATAGGTGGCGTTCTATTTGCGTACTACCATGAGCTATGGTAATTTTTCTTAGATGGCTGGTAATTTTTACTATATCCTCTCGGTGTACTTACTTGATGGTAATATTGTTTTTATTATCGGCGGTAACTTCAATCAGTTCAATTATTCTTGCAGGTATTTCTTCATGCGTTGCACATATGTCTTTTGTTTATTAATACACAATAAGGATTACCTTTGTGATAATACACTTTTTGTACTAAATATACTTTAAAATCAAAGACAACAGAGACTTTCGGCTACGCTAGCTTGCAGACAACTGGGCTCTCGATGCTGATTTTACTCGATTTATATATTATTTGGTCCAGAAGGTCTCATCTGTTCGGTCGGATGAATGTATACACACATCGTTTTTGGTGCCAAGAGTGACTAAGTGGTAATGGCGCGTTTGATGACTTTGCGGGTAATAAAAGGGGCGCCATAAAGTAATTAAGCACGTTCGACTAGTGATGCGCACATAATTGTTTGCACCCTATTGGTCGAAATTGTACGTACATTTTGGTGCAAATATAAATGTAAGAACACAGTTATTAGAGTATATATATAAAAGCAGATTCAGTTAATTTAATATTAAGGGTTGCATAGGATGTAACAGGGGCAATAGGGCCACGCAATAGGCTTCCCCGATCCACAATTGAAAACTGCCGAAGATTTTTCCACCTTCAATTTCAGTGATCTCATGCACTTGCACTACAGTATTAATTTCTGTCTCTTCAAGTAAAGGTAACAGGAACAATAAGTTCGTCCGTAGGTTCAACCGGCGGGTCTGTAGGTGTAACTGTGCCTGGTAGAGGTTTCGTGACGCAAAAGTTGTTGCAACTGAAGCAGTGGAAAAGGATTCAAAGCCGGGTTAGTTCTGTAACGACGCTCGAGGCCAGCTTCCGTCGTCGCACCGGCGCGGGTGCTTAGCAATACCGAGGCACGGAGTATCTCACGCTGTGGGAGGAACCTGACAAGCTCATTCCCAGCAGGCTGGTGCTCGCTTATTCGATGGTACCTTTCTGCACGGTTCTCGTCCCTTTTGCTCCTTATATTTGGCGAATAAAACAATCGAGGCGGGCGCGAACGATCCGACGTTCGGGGCATTCCTCGACCGAGACCGGGGACGCCCGTGTCAGGATTGATCGATCGCGATCGCTGCCGATCTCGACGCAATGAGCGTAATCTACGACGAAAAATAATTATTTCCACCGACTTTCGATACTCTTCGAAATGTCTCGAACGAAGAGTCATTGCTCCGATCGACGGAACGAGACGCCGATGGATCGATAGATCATAGATCGATCGACCAGCCGAGATCCCACGCCGAGATATCGTACTCGTTAGATCCATGCAGGATACACAGCATGAAACCACTATAACTATATCCGCAAATTAGATTATCGTGAGATATAAAACGGACTGAATTATCGTCGTTCCGGCGCGATCGGCGGCGCGCACTGTGCCGGGGGTCAATTAACGAAGCGACGGATTCATTGAGCTCGCAAAGACTCGACGGGCGTGGTTAGCTAGTTTAATAACGATCAATATACATTTTGACTTGTTGTAATATAAAACGATCTCGTTTCATTCAATTCTGTTGCACGTCGTGGGGGGAGAAGGGGGGGGGGCACGAGGGGCTTTAACAGTCTGTGTATAAACGCCCCGAGGGAAGTTTAAACTTTAATTTATGATCGTCGGGAACTTGGCTCCGGCCTTCCGATCGCGCGGTCTACTTTGCTCGCCTGTTCGACTAATCATACTCGATTCGCATGGCAATCTCTTCGTACTCTCCGAGCGCCGATCCCGCGTTCCACGTGAGGCTTGCGCACGATTCAGGTATAGTTTAGAGGTATAAGTTCCTCGCGCTGCAGACTCCGCAGCTAAACTCGTCATTGAGTCTCCGCCGCGGCGAGCGTTTAACCTTAATGACGTGTTTTTAACGACGTGCAGAGATTAGAGAAACAACGTGTGCTGCGAGGTGTACGAGATCTCGCGAGGCAAAGCTCGCTCGCGATCCGAGACAGTCGGTGCTGCCGGACTCCCGACGGTGGTCCATCGCTTCCCACGGACTCTCCCGTTCCCCTCGCGATCTCTTAATCGTAGGCTTCGGCCGTTGTAACAGCGGCTGTCAACGTCGCACGATCGAGAGACGACGAAGAACCGATCTCGTGAACGAACGCAGTAAAAATTAGACGATAAGATTTTCAGCAATATTTGTACTCCGAATTTCGAACAAATTTCGGAATCAAGAGGAATCCGATCGCACTGCCGAACGAGCCCGCGCCTTGGCGCAATCGCTATCGGAAAATATCATCGACCACGTCTCCCGACGATAAATAACGTCGATGTTAATTATCACGAGTTATTACTCGGCTATGAGGCAAAGGATCGCCGGCACCGAGCATGCATTATCGCGGCTCAGATATCTCGGCATGATAAGGAGAGAATGAGAGGAGAAAAAAAAAATTATTCCGCGGATAGACCGATAAATTATCGCGTCGAGTCTCGAAGCTCCGCGGAGGGATCTCACCGGGTCTTTCACCTTGGCACGACGGACCGTAAGTGAAAATCACTTGCCGTGAAAGAATTACATTGTGTATCGTGGATGAAAAAAAAAAAAAAAAATTGAAGGATCCACCGAGCGTTTCCACTCGGCACCTAGGCATAACATACGATCGATACAGGGGATTCGCGTTTGCGATCGTTAATCGAGCTGCGCCCACGTACCGTCCGTGGAAAGAGAAACATCGGCTCGCGGAGTTCGTTCATTGGTTCGAGTTTTTCGCGAGATTGTCGGTGATGCAAATAACGAGCGTACCTCCGGTATACCCGGTCGATCTCGGCGGTGTGTATGAGCGCAGGGTGAGGAAGGGGAGATATCGGCGAAGAACGGGATTGGCCGGCGAGTCGCGGCGAGCGAGGCGCGAGCACGGGTCCACCGACGACTTTTCTGATCGGCGCGATCAACGTCTCCGCGGATGCCCCTCTCCTAGGAGGAGCCTAAGTACGACGAAGTAGGTCATCCTATACCATCACGCTCGGCGGTGACGGAGTCTGCTGCTTTTGCTGCTGCTTACCAGCCGGTCGAGCGAGCTCGATCGTTTACCTTCTTCTGCCTTCTAGTAGTAACAGTGGAAGGCTGCTTCTACTGGCAGCCTCTGCGTATAGCGGTAAATAGCGTCTCCTTTTCCTATCCCCCTGACTCCGCTTCAGGTGGGGGTGGTGCCGAGCATCGCCAGAGCAACGCCAGCTCAGCTTTCGGTCACCTTCGGATTGGCTGACTACTCGCAGACTTTACCAAGTTTCCTCTCGTTCTCTCAATGTTACTTACGTACCGTGCACCAGGGAGATTCGCGCAAGTGGGAGAAGCGGAGAGTACTGTTGTAGGATATCTGAAGCTGTGCAGTGCGACTGACTGTACAGCAATCATCTGTACGAAGACGATATCAACGGGTAAATTATCTCGTTCGCCGACACAAGGTGGATGTCGCTCAACCTACGAATTTCGTTTTTTTATATGTACTACTTAGACTACTGTTGACTAATGAAAAAAAAAAGATTCTGGAAGAGTCTGACCAATAGGGTAAAAGTGGTGAATATGGCCCACCTCGATTAACACGTAAATCAATGATATATGGACCGGTCCATATTCCCCACTTTTACCCTAGTGATGAATTCCAAAGAATTATGTAATTCATTTTTTTCAATGAAATTCATTTGGGTTAAACTCATAAATCTTCCAAAGTCACACGTTTTACTCATTGTGATTCGTAAAGGCGTCGAGCGGTTGAGAAAAATATAATTTTTTTTCTCCGTGAAAGGAGGCTTGGCTGATAATGGGTTAATTATAGCTGAAAATTATAATCCGTCTCTCATATTTTACAAGGCTCCGATGACTCCCAAGCACGATCCGAGTGTAATCTCGTCGCTTCGCATCGGCTCTCGACTCCACGTGTGTGTAATACGCCAAAAGGGCGAATCAATTTGATAAATCGATCTCGATTCGAGAATACGTAACGACCGCCGCATGCGGGTCTAAGCCGCGCGACGTGCCCCTCTGTACTATAAATGTCAAAGTATGCATAAAGTAGCATTCGTTTAAGTAATCGTGACGCGCACCTGCTGCCACTTGCCGCTGCGCCTTGTAATCTTACCGTCCTCGCTTGCGCTTGTGTCTCAAGAATTAATTACACGATTCGCGGAGCTCTCGAGATTCGTGTGATTGATAAATCACCGCACCGAAGTCCTTGCGATATTTAGTTTCGCGATAGGATTGAACCGCCATCGGAATCGATCGAGAAAATGAATACTTTATCTCTGGAGAGGGGGTTCGGAGAGCGGGACGATCGAGTGCACATGGCCGCAGGGCTGGTACTCGCTCCTTGACCCAACCGCGATGTCAGAGTTCAAACGATTCTTCTTTTTTTTTTAATTTTCACAACCGCAAATTAATGTGTTTCTTTGGCTCTTGCCGGCGCGCACACTGCAGCTTCGCCGAGGAGGCGTCAAAAAGAATCCGCACTGATGTACGACGACGCCTGCCGCTAATGCGGCAGCGCTTATATCCGCCATTCCTGTACACCTACCGCGCGGATATATATCTGAATGATATAAAATAAACGTCTAGTGGCTCGCGTCAAAGATTAGCGGGAGAATGACGACGCACTGGTACAACGAGGGTTTTCATAGGTGCACGGAAGAAGAAATATCTGTGCGCGTATGTTGGAAACGTACGTACCGCATGCTTATGAAGGCAATGCTGACGGCGCTACGGCGAGAAAGAGCCAACACACGAGCTATAAAACAAACCAGGCACTCACTCTTCTTACTCTCTCGCTCCGGCCGGACAAGATCAGATAGCAGCAACGGTAACTGATACAGCCGCCCGCCGAGGGATCCTCTTCAATTTTCACTCGAGCGGTTGCCACTAGCGGTGGTGTACGCGAGCTGCCGGTTGCTGATGTTCGCTTGAATTTCGCCGTTCTTGGCGCGCGAGCGCGCGGACCGGTCGAGCGCGACTAATCGCGTTATCTTGAGTTAACCCCCGTGACCGGCGAAGATCTCGGTTCGATAAGTTTGCTCTCGTCGTCGCTACGAGACAACAGACAACGCGGCCCGTTGCTGTACACGGCAAGCAGAAGTGCAACCAGCATCGCGCCGCTGGAAGAAACGACAAAATTTAAAGAGGTCGTTAACGTCCGGGGGAAAGAAGACTCTCTCGTCTTGACATACGAATATGATCAACCGGAAAGCGGAGACTTCGCGCGCGTGTGGGCACGAACGATGGTCTCAATGTTCATCGAAAACAACAAGTAGTTTTCCCACTTTCCTGTGTTCCTTGATTTACATATTTCTGTCACTATCTACATTCGACGTATATTCCAGAGAACATTTTTAAATATTATCTGTAATGTCACTTCCGGTATGAAAATCTTTTTTTCCGGAAGTGACGTCATACCGGAAATTCGTTACGTCCGGCAAAAAATCAAGATTTTCAAACCAGAAGTGACGTTTTCCTGTATGACGTCACTTCCGGTCGAAGACCGAGATTTTTTTAACCGGAACTGACGTCACAACGAAATAAAATAAAAAATCAGCGTGACGTCACTCCCGGTTTAAAAGTGACATTTTTAAACCGGAAGTGACGTTGCAGAGAAAATGCTTCGAATTAAATTAGCGCGAACGGTCCATTCCACCGAGAGATGAATTATATAGAATGTAAAACACACAGTCACTGTTTATCCGGTTACTTTCCGATACTATAATGAAGATCATAACACAAGCGTGTAATTAAACTTTTTCATTTTACGAATGCTATGTGTACCACAGGACATAGAAATGCCTGAGTCATTTAATTACGAAGGTTGGATTACGTACGTCAGAGAGTTGGAATTCACGTGGGAACATGAAGGGGGATGTTGCAGGAAGAAGGCGAGATGGAGGGCAAAAGGAAAGAGAAAGACGGTGATATTAGTCGGCGGCACGGCGTGGCCGGCAGCGGGATGAGTAAAACGAGAAGCCGGGGGTCATTACCGGGGGAACACCTAGCATGACTTATGGTGCACCGCCGAGTACCCAGACCGAGTCGGAGCCTTCTTACTTCTCGGCGAACGAACAGGACGAAGGGAGACTGAGAGATAACCTCATCACCGCCCGAGAGGTGGAGAGTTACCCGGGACAAGAAAATCGCACGTACGACTCTTGACCAAGGGTCCGCGCGGTTCGACTCTGTGCCACTTCAAGCTCACGCTGTGCATAATTTTTTGTTATTTTTTTTTTCACTGACCTTATACACACCCGTGATTCTGTAAGTTTTCGATGATCTCTGAACTGAGCACGCTGATATTTCGAAGTGCTAATTTTGTTGACGTGCAATCATCCACCGTACGCAGGACTCGTGGCCCGGCCAAAACGAGACGAGAGACGCCATACATGGATGCTCGGAAGCCTCGGCTCCGATGGGAGTTCTTATTCCCCCGGGTCATCTTACACTCTAAAAACAAATGTGTTCTTTCAACACGTTTGGCTGTTGTAGCCACTTTTGACACGGTTGAAACAACACGCGCTTCGTGAGTTATCATGTGTTGGTACAACACATCCACGTGTGCTAACACAACGCACGGGAGTGTATTAACAGACGAAAAGCGTTCTACATCGACGCTCGTTAAGGCGAAGTGAAATACCGCAGTCGGTACCGAAGCCCGTAATGAACTTTTTTTTTAATGGTGCGAATTATTATTTTTTTTCACAAAAAATAGCAGTTATCCCAATTGGAAAAATTGCCGGTTTCTCCGTCCTTTCATCGCTTCTGATTGGCCAGAGTTATTTGTGCTTCTGGTTGCTTCCGGTTTTTATATTGGTTTATTTTTCATCTTATTGATTTTTTTTTTTTAATACGGATCTTCTTCTACCGTTTTACAGCTTTCGCTGGACGTCCGCCCCCTCGTCACTGATTCCGACAACCGGCCGGCGCTCGCGAGGTTGGGACGCGGGTGGGCGTGAAAAAAAGAAAAAAAGATCGAATGAAACGAAGGAGAAAAAAGAGAGTGTGCTCGGATGAAGGATCCACACGGGGCGGACGAGTTTGATAAGTGGAATCGAAAGAACAACGGGGCTCGCTCTCCTGGCGAGTTGTGATTTATGGGACTACGGTTAAGTAGGCACAGTGTACTTTATGATACACGAGAGCGACGAAGTATATGCGCGGACAGACCGGTGACGTGAAAAAGAAAGTTTGCCAGCGATTGTTGGGGATCTAGAAAAAAAAAAAAATGTATATAAACACGCCTTAATCATTTTTGTCGATACTCAACGGATTTTAGCAATTAGGCAGTAATTGATCTTGGTTGGCCCGTTTTTGAGTAACGTTCCTAATACGCTTGTACCGAGGGATAACTATAGTACCGATGCTGGAAGTCAGAGACTGTAGAGCGCCGTTCAGTAGAATCCGAACTACGGAAAGCGAGATTTTCTGGTCATTGGATCGTAATTAATTATACCGCTAATGAGACCCTCACGGCTCGTCGTCACGGAATAACGCGTAAGGACATGCGGACCGCGAGGTTTAACGAGCAGCAGCGTTTCGCTCTCTATCGTATAATCACGTTCTCGAGGGATTGTGAGATCGCACCGCTGCAGCTCGTCGCTCGGCGGGCCTGCACTCTCGAGAGGTCATGCTAAAATCAATGTTTTACCGCGAATTCGGAGATTCGAAGAAATCTATTGATAAATAACACCCAACCTCATCGAAAATCGATAACGTTGCTCAACCCCCCGTTGGTCTCTCGGAATAGGTTTCACTCTCCGTCGTCCGCGCCATTGTTCAATTTTGAGTAAATCGCTATGTGCACCTTCGCCGTTTTTCCCTGCCGCGCTGAACCGTTACACGAAATTAACTGAAATTATACGATGCGAGGGAGTGCAAAGTGAAGCTCGCGGAGAGCGTTAGTTCCACGCGAGAGCAGCGACCACCCTGGCGAATAGTTTACCGCTGGAAGGTTGAAGAGGAGTACGGATGAGAGCGAAGAAAAAGAAAGGAAGAATCCACGGACGGGGGTGACGGGTGAGAAGATACAAGGGGAGAGGGCGCGTCAGAATTTATTATCGCATCAGAAATGTGAGGAAGAGCGGGGTTGAGCGGTTACGACGTGCTACCATAGCCGGAGGTGTGGAGGCGGGGCGCGTGCCGGAAGTCTCGGGACGAAGGAGGCAGCTTGAAAAATTACGCATCGGTTGCGCGCGGCCCCCGATACCGCGATCCGAACAATCGTGCACCGACGGGAGTTCGGAGCTGTCGGCGAGCGAGCTTTCGCTGTCCGGGTCTGACGGTCGGTTTAATCTTGCCGATCCGACGGGTAAGAAAAAGAAGACGAAACATCGGAAGAAAAAGAAAAGTAAACACAAATAACAACAACAACGGTAGACCAGTGCAAAGAATCGAGAAGCGGAACGCGCGACCGCTCGATTTTCGCCAAGAGTCCGATCGGAGCCTCGCCGGATCGATAATCGCCAGCGACGCCTCGACCCTTAATTATTCACCAGCCGCACCGAGTATTCTTCCTCGATGATCGATGACTCCCGTCCAGACGCAGCCACCGCCTGCGCATTATTTTTTTTTAATTTTTTTTTTCATTCCAGACTTCTTTTTTCCCTCTCACCACTCTCCGTCTTTCATCTCCGCTGCGCATAAATTTACGACGGGAGGCGCGCGCAGCGAAAACGCGCGAAAAGAAAGTTCGACCGAGAGTAAACACCGTGAGGAGGGCGTTTTACGGCAAGCGTGAGGATCGAGGATGCTGAAGCGAAAGGAAATTTTTTAAAATGCATTGTCTGTCGAGCGTCGGTAAGAAGTTTGCACCTATCGCCTCTCACCCTCGGGAATATGCACGACGAAGAAACAAGAAGAACTCTCCGCGAGATAATAGCATGCACGCCCTGCTGAAAGCCATGCATACCGCCATTACTCATCCCGTTATTAATCGGTCTAGCTTTTTTTCCTAATACCTTGCAGACTGCGGCGGACAAATTTATCTCTCCGCTTCGGACTTCTGCACATGCGTCTTTCGCGTACGTACGCTAGATCGTTCAGCGGTGTGCGGATTATATACGAGCTTTCGAGCCGTTGATAGGTAAGTTCGTTCACACACACGCGCGCCCGCGTTTCTGTGCGCGGAAACTGGGTATGCCGCGGAGTGAGTGCACAAGCGAGGAAGGTAGGGTGGGCGTTGGGGTTACAAAAAAATATTCAACTACCGATGAACACAGGGCCGAGCCTCGGTGGACCGTGTGTGCATAGGATGTTAATATGTTCTCTATTCCTCTCGCGTACGTGCGGAGAACGGCGGCGGTGTCAGCAGAGCTCGCGCAACCCGACGAACAATGCGCGCCAGCGCGCCCGTGCCGTATTATTATTCGGTTATTAATCAAGCTTTCTTACGGCCAACGCCTGTCAGCCAGTAGCGAAAACGTTCTTCTTGCCACCGCCTCGTCCCGATGCGGCCTTACCGGCGTCGATTCGCGCGGTGCAACGCCGCGCGGGCGCAGACTTATCGATGGCCTACAATCCACCCGGTCGTGCTTGATTCATGCGCGTCCAGCTTCGTCTCTTTTAGCTCGGGTTTTGCTTTTTCCGTAATACCAGAAGGATAGTCTCGTTCGAAGCAATCAACGGCGATATTTCATTTATATGCAAAACAAAACAAAAAAAATTAAATCATGAAAAACGTATATAAGTTTAATCGATATGAGGATCTACGATTTTCTCCGTACATCGGGAATCCGGGTAAATCGTTTGCCATATTTTTTCGAATAAGTTTCCATTCCCGCTATAAATAACATAAAAGTCTCGTAAACTTACGCATAAAAGAGGTGATTTCGTGCGGCACTCTGATAGCGAAGGGTGCATAAATATGTCTGTCGCAGAGTTGTATGATGGCCGCGGCTCGGATTTACCGAACGTACAAGGAGATGCGGCCTGGCTGTGCACACCGCGACGTCTTAAAGGTTAAAACCCGACTACGTGCCCGGGACGGCGCTACGACGACGATTCGAGAGTGGCGGGAGGTATCAGATCCTCGTCGTTTATAAACGCCGAGGGACTTTTCATATCGAAAAGCAGGGAGGGAAGCTGGGCGAGGAGAGAGAGAACTCGCTTCGCGATTGCTTCGCTCGCACTCGGCGATATCCTTAGGCCCGTCGGAATGGGAGGGTTCGGTTGACAGCCACGGTGTCATTAGAATTTCATTGCCGCAATTACGGTATGCTCACTGGCACACGTGTAATTGGCCTCCCATGGCGAGAGAGGGCGAGAGCCCGGGGAGGACGACGGGAAAGGGAAAGAATTTCCTTGACTGGATACGGCTGAACGTATTTTCTTAGCGCGAGCTCCGAGCCACGACGACCTGTCAGACGGAAAGAGAAGCGACCTGAGAATTTCCACGGTCGCGGAACCACCGACGGAGACGCGAGTTGTTCTGGCCGGGTCGCCAACGTACATTTCCTTTGGTCACCATAAGGATGTGCATCAGCGGTAACGAGTGTGCCTGTGTCTGTGTGTACGCATGCTTATATTCGCAGAGGATTCTTTCGCGGTAAGGAAACCCGTGGAACGTAGGAGAACTCATATCCCCGACACACGGAACCGAGTGTACGCGTGCAGCCTGCGAGCTCGCATCATCCCATGCGTTTATCGCGACATTAACGACAACCACGAGGGAGAGCGAGGGCAGCGAGGAGAACGTGGACCGAGTGCGAGGCGCCATTAGTGGCCGCTAACGGCCTTTGCTGACAGGGATTAGACGAGAACCAGGGGGTCGGCGGCATAAGCAATTTCTTCTTGTGTGTTTCGTTTCGAGCAATCTCCTCCTTCCCCCCCCCCCCCCCCCTCACAGGGAAGTCCTCATCTTACCTATAATATGCAAATAACCAACGCGTAATAAGTCTTTGGTTAGTGGATTTTTTTATGACCATTTATCGTCCTGATACGCCGCGAAATGCATTGCTGTCGAATCTTAATGCTTGAGTGGAAAATTGGGGCGAGAGTTCTACGCCGCGAGGGGAGAAGGAATTCGTGGATTGTCTAATAACGAGCCCCAGCCCGATCGAAACGAGAAAAGTTGGCCGAGGGAGCGTACGAAACACCTAGGTGCTAGTAGGTAATTTCGTCCGGGTCAGACGCTTCCGACCGTTCCTTGGAATCCGCAGCTTCGGCAACGCCTCGACAAGCGACGAAGAGGATCGTTGCAGCCTCGACTCACTGAGTTTATAGAGCACTCTCGCGAGATTCCTGACGACCGTTGGCGGGCTGCCTCGCGTTGATTCAGTATAACTACTGGCAACGGTGGTCGGACAGCCGGCGAGAAGGTTGCGGATTCGCCGCTCTTCGCATTGTTCTTGCGACCGATGCCGACGTTGCCGTCGCGAGATGAGAAGCGGGATCGCGCAAGGGCTCTGGCCTCTCATATTCCTCGTGTATTATAAGCCATACACGCGCAACTGTACAGCGACTGTAGAGAGAGAAGCAGAAGCAGAAGCAAAAGAGAAGCACACCGAACTGTGCGAGAGCGCGGCTCTCTTCGGGGACGGCGGAGATGCAAATGCTCGTCCACGTACGTGCTCGTTTCGCGAGGTTCCGTTTGTCGGCTGCCAGTGGCTCAGCCACGGCCCATTGAATTTATATTCCCAGATGAAAAGAGGAAACTCCTGTTGCAGACCTCTCCTTCTCATCCGTTTTGTGTGTACTCTTATACCGGCCCCTGGTGGCAGTCATCGCCCGATAGAATCGACCGCATAGAATCGAGCCGCTCTGTCATTAGAAATGAAAAACGAGGATGGGCCCAACGCGTCGATGATCCTCGCGATCCGTTCCGAACATCAAAGACAAATCAAACGAATGATTAGAAGGCCGCGGCGCTGCATCGCACAGAGTTGGATAATTGTAAATCACGCACGTTTGACGTGCCTCCGTTTGTCGGCAGGCTCCGAACCGAGAGGCAGCCATTGCCACGCGCGGCGTTATTAGATGCGTAATCACATGGATAATCCAGTGACAAATAGTTCGGTATATCAAGAACGAATGGCGCTTCCGCTCCGTGGCAAAGTTCTTTTTCAACTTCCTGATTCACTCCGCCACTGTCCTGTCCATGCGATGATAAACGGAACCACACGAGCGGCTCATGGAGCGTGTGTCGACTCATAGGCGCCATGCATAAGATTGCGGATTATGTGTGTCCTTATGGGCGGTCTTGTAAACGTATCGCATCTTTGAAATCAGAGGGACGCACGATCCGAGCATCAGCATGGTAGGTTCTCCCCTCGGTTCTCGTCGCGCGATATCAAAGTATGGTCGATCGAAATCCAAGACCTTACATGTTTTCATAAGATGCAGCATCCCAGACAGAGAATCAGACCTTTTACCGACTCGACAAGAGGATGGATTATTAGTTACCGATTGGCTACTTAGATCAACGATACAAATACGCGGTCACTTTTCTTCTACGAGCTCCGTCGTTACTCGGCACAGCAGTTGAGCGCATTCAGGCAGTCAGAGATATTTCCATAATATCGTACGAGCGTACGCCACGAAAGGCAGAAGTGGAAGACGGGAGGAGAAGAGCGGCGCATAGTTAGTGGCACGAGTTAACATTTGACGCAGGCGGAATACTAAAGTTCCGCGAGACCTGGGAGAACAAGGCGAGGCAAGGGGATCAACGAGAGACAGGTACCTCTTCTTGGCGCATTCTGGCAGAGGTATACGCTCTCTACGTAAGACTGGGCCGCTCCCGCGGCACTACTCCGTAGCTCTGATTTGCCCGTTCGTTACCCGACGAAGGAACGTCAGGGTTGTAGTCGTCCTTCCGCCGGGCGTATCCTTGTCCATCGAACAACTCGAACGCCGGCATGCTACGAGTCGAATAGCCAATAGCTTACGAATAGGTATAACGATCGAGATACCTGTATCCCGATGGACGCGTGCGCCCACGCATCGTCGAGAATCTCATTTCGAGATTCGTATATGGAGTCTATCGATAAAACTGAGCAAAGTAGCGTATACCTGCGCGGATCGTCATCGCGTACGGTGACTGCATTAGGTCTTCAGTACTACCACAGGTAGTTGTACTTAGGTGAGTCTCCTCTTGGCAGCAACCGAGTGCCGGGGGCTTCTCGAGTAGCTCTATCCCCGACCCCATACATACGGGTACACACAAGAAGATATCCTCGTATTCCCCGGAGAACAGCGAGGAGGAAGGATACCCAACGTGGAATTTGGATTTATGCCTTGAGGGGCTTAGACGACAATGCCGGCGAGGCCGTGTAGGGGAAACACTGGATAATCCGAGAGGGCCGTTAATCAGAATGGTACAACGGGCGCGCGATGCAGCCACGATCCGTAGGGACATCACAGAGAAAGGAAGATAGTA
This sequence comes from Ichneumon xanthorius, assembly GCA_917499995.1. NCBI lineage: Eukaryota > Metazoa > Arthropoda > Insecta > Hymenoptera > Ichneumonidae > Ichneumon > Ichneumon xanthorius. Next base: position 6,625,236 of record OU824205.1, on the reverse strand, counting down.
AAGGAAAATAAGTATCTCTTGACTCTTCTTCTTTATACACGTATCTGCTACCTGTACACTGCTCGTCTCGAAAAACCTGAGCCTCCATACTCGTGCCATACTCGTGCCATACTCGAGCCATACTCGAAATGACGGTACAATGCATGACCAAAGTATCGCGCATGTATGGGAGTGTTTGACTGGTCATACTTTGATCCAATCCTTATGCCCATACAGTTTGACATTTTTCCATTCGTTACGCTTTCGCTGTCGTCCCAATATACACCATATACGTATGGGTATGTTTACGGTGTACTTGTCGTCGTTGTCCCGGTAACTGGAGGATCCAGGATCGGCTGACTGGGTGCAGCCAGTGCAGATCTCTCTCTCCGCTCGCCTCTATCCATGCTCAGTCTCGGCCGCAGTCGCTGTTGCGATTCTCGTACACGAGTTGCGCAAACAACAAGGCGACGAGCGGCAGAAGCAGCGCACCGCGGTACCAGTTCGCGGATGAGCGAGATCGGTACCTATACGCCACGATGACGATGCTCGCGAATGCGAGCGACCGGGCCCCCGCAGACCTGTACCTTTCTTATACGCCGTAGGAGCGGCAGGGATGCGAGAGTGGATCGTCGGTCGTGGTAGTGCACGCTCGCGTGCCGTAAATTTCGAGCTCGTGCGCGAACCGCGTATGAGTGGTGATACGTGTGCCACGAGTGTGCACGAAGTGTGCCAGATATCTCAGTGAGCGGGCCCCGAAGAATCCGGCGGCTGGTGTGCTCTCACTTTGCGGAGTTTCGCTCGATGATGGGCCATTCGCTGCTGCTCGGCAGCAGCCAGGGCAACCGATTGCTCCTGATGTTGCTCAGAATATAGGTAGGGCGAGAGCGAGAGCGAGAGTGAGAGAGTTCGTCGTTATTCGATGAGATAAATAAATAGACCGAAGAAGAGGAGGAAGAAGAAGAACAAGAAGAAGATGGTGATGAAGATGGAGTGGGAAAAATCGAAGAGATGGTTTGCTGGTGCTAGCACGGTCGTCGACATTTAATCGAGCTCGAGAAGACATTACCGCGGGTGCAGCTAAGTACGCTTGCGATACAGCACCGCCGGCGAGTTCTTTGCCGATAGTACCTGATGCGCACGTGGATATCGTAATCCATGAACGGTATGGGATACGCGAGCCGCACCCGACACCCGAACAGGCGTAATCCATATACCTGTGCATTAAACCGCGAAATGGTATCGAAATGATCGTGCCATATATTTTTATTTACAACTCCTCGCACGTGGCGATATAGTGGAAAGAACAGGACAATCGCGAGCCACGAGCGGGAGTGTGTTAGTGAATGTATTGCATATAGTATCGCAAGTCAGATATAGTATCTCTGTGTTATATGTAAGTGCATAAGATCCCCTGCACAGGTACCCTCGGGTACCTGCACTCGGGGCACGGCTCCGAGGAGATCGAGCGATCGGAGCAACCATCGAACAGTTCCTGGTTCACCTGTGCTGTGTTCTTCGAGTGTGCGGTCGGCGGTGCCCACTGACTATGCTTCACCTGGCTGCTGCGCCACTCCCGCCCCGGCACCACCTCCGCGACATGCCGCCTTTTCACTCCCGGCGTTATTATCAAAGTTCACGTCGAGGACGCTCGCTTGCGACCGAGGAGCCTGCGAGCTCTCGTCCAAATTACCATATACTGTATAGGTCAGATGCGAGGGCGCAGGAGGGGGCGTCGACGGTTCGCCTCAGCCTCGGGTTAGCAATCGTGCGCTGCTGTCCTCACCATTACCGCTGTTGTGTTGCCATGCGTACGTCATTCCGGGTACTCTTCGATGATGCCGTTTGGCATTGGTGAATTAGCACCTGACATCGTTTTTTACATTGCATTTATCGTTGGCCGAAAAACATTCACGAATGTCAAGATTTGACGAAGAATATCAAAATTTCGAAGCCGCTTGACGAAGTTTTCCCTCACCCTTGTGGATGAATGAATGGACACATAGCAGATAGAATCCTCTAGATTAATGAAGTACAGTGTGGACATTTTTTTAAAGGATGAACATATTTAAGTTTTATCACGTTACTGGTAAAAGCAGCAAATATTAACTCGCAAAAGTACAAGGAATTTTTGATCGTTTAACGTAAACTGCAAGCAATCGTTTATTGCGCCATTTTGCTTTTGTTCAAGAATGATATATCGTCGGTCTCTCTGCACAGGCTTAGGAATCTTTTTATAAGCGCACAATGCTTATAAATAACGAATAACGGCTGCACAACTCCACGGCTATTTTATATTTCATACAAAAGGTACAGGTACAAAATGCAGAATAAAAGTTAAAAAAAAACAAATAAGTTTAAAGCTCATAGGTGTATCCAAGGTAAGTGGGTATTAGGTAGGTAGGTATACGCGGATGAAGTATGACCTAATCAATCTTGTCACGCCTCCGGAAGTTTGCAGCATCTCTCTTCCCAAGCAGATGAAAGAGACATGGAGGAGGAACGGCTGATGGTTTACCGCAGGACTGCGGGATAGTGCTAATATGTGTGAAACTATATGTGCAGGACCCCGAGAGAAGACCTCGGTTGACCCGCACGGCCTCTCTGGTGCATCACCGGGTTATGCACCTTGTACTGCAGCCTACGTGTGCGTGTAATATACACAACGAATATCCTGAGGTATCCACAGCGAGGGCGGTCAATCGTTCGACGATTAAGCCGGGCGGCTGACGGCCGACAGGGCCTGTTGCAATTTTACGAAGCCCCAATTACGGCGATTGTCCGCAATGCGGGCATCGGGTTCTGCGTCCCTCCTCCACCCCGCTGCACTGCTGCTTCGCCCGTGGCAAAGTGTCCTGGCACGTCCCGGGGTTGAGCCATCCCTCCTCTACCTTCACCAACCCAGCAACATTTTATAAACCCGGCACGATCCATGGCCAGCACTCTCTCCTCTATAGACCCGCAATGCAGTTCGCTGCATGTAGCATATACTTGGTTACATCCCTAAAGTCTAACTCCACCGAATTTCCGTCGACAAAACAAGCTCATGGCTGGACCCTTCGAATGATTACCGAAACATTAATTTGATGTACGTTGTAAAGCTGTTACACGCGTATGAAAATGTTAATGCTTCATGACCTCTCGTATCCAGTCTACGTATTTATAAACCCGGGTGAACACGTTGGGATATCTGTCGCCACATTTATACTTCCAGGAAACAATTCCAATGACAGATCCTTTGTATACGACGGCATCACCGCTGTCGCCCTAGAAAATGAATGATTCCTTTCAGTTTCAAAGTTCGTTGATCATTCGGGGACTATCGTGATCTGCATATGGCTCCGGAACTTACCGCGCACGCTCCGGCATATTCCTCGGCCATGCCGCAGACATGGCCAGACGTTAGAGGGGTAACATATATAGGGCGTCAGTGAAATAGTAATCATTTGTGTCAATTTTAGCAATGTTGCAATCAGTATTGGTCATAATCTTTACGTTGAGCTTAGCTAGATATTTCGGTTTATCTCCCCAGGCTTCCTCACCCCAGCCAGACAGAGCGACGCTTGCATTTACCGGGACATCAGACGCCGGCAATGCAATGGCACTTTTGTTTTCATTGAAAACAATCTCCGTTTCCAGCTAAAAACAATGTTCAAGAAGGTTTTGATTTATGTTATTAAACAACGGTGCTGTAACGGAACGAGCACATCATGTTGTGCACGAAGATTACGAAAATGCATCGAATCTTATGCATGGTCAATATCCACGTTACACGTTACATCAAGATGAAACGTACGCTGAATTTCCAACTAACCGTCTTTACTGCAATGTCGTCGACGAACGGAAATATTTTGTTAAATCCCAAATGAACTGTAACCGATTCGACACCATGTTTCTCACGACTGTCTATTACGTTGCTTCCAATGGCTACGGAAAAATTTTGCACTGCTCCTGTACGGCCGTAAGCGCAATGAGCTGCTGTGAGGAGGTGTCGCTCGCCGATTATCGCAGCTCCGCAGATAAAATCATTGTTGACAAAATGGCAGCTTGCCAAGGGAATTCTCCGATATTGGCTGTTTTACCATCGGCGATTCGACTCGGAGGTTTCGCTTCTACGTCTATTAACAATTTTTTGTCACTTGGTTGAGGATATAAAATACTTATCAGGCCTGCCTTTGATGTTTTTTTACTCACAACTGATTCAAAGTGCCAAGCAGAGTATCGCGGAACAGGTACCGGAGATCGATAATTTCGACATTTTCGATATGATCAGCTCAAACACTTAGCGTCGAATTTGGGTGTTGTATCTCCTAGCAATCTTTCTATAGGTGACAACTTTATTTGTAAAACGTTGACGTCACATCACATAACTTGTCATTGCTCATTGTTGTCCCTATCAAAATTCCTACATGGCACGTGGTCGCCAGCTATCATATACGCGAGACTTGTAGATTTAGCTTAGCGAAGATATACTTTTGCTCGTGTTGAACGTTCTCACTACAAATATACAATCTGATGCGAGGCGACAGCAATTACTTCGCTTTTGGAATCCAATCCGTATCTTATCTTTTAATTAATTCACCGCAGCTCTCACGAAAATTCCGTGTCGGCGTCTTACCAGACCTCGTCCGAAACGTGTGGCAAGCTGAAACAGCCTTCGCAGATTGTGAAACACGTGTCAGTCTATCCAGAGTGGCATATTCCCAGATACTCAACGGATAAAAACGATAAATACAAAAATAGGTGAAATAATCGATACAGGTGTGGATCGAGAGGATGATATTTTTTATTTTTTAATTACTCACATCGTATTACCCCGACTCTTACATCCGATGGCGAAGGCTCTCCAATTTACTTGCCAAATAATGTTCCAATGGGCCGGGAATCGGGTTCACTAACGAAATTAATCATGATATTTTCTAATCCTATATAGGACCAAATAAAAAATGACATTTTATCATTATCAGACGATGGACATTCGTCCATGTGTTTTACCAGCACTAAACAGATGGACGTTTGTCCATGTGTTTTACCGGCGGTAAACACATGGACACAGCGGTGGTAATTTTACCAGCGGTGTTGACCGGGAATCGAACCCGGGTCCGCTGCGTGCGAACACGAGCCTCAACCGCTGAGCCACTGCTATCCCTAATTTCGTAAGTAACTTGTGTGTATAACTTGTGACATAAAATCGAATGAAAAGTCAGGAGGAGCGTGCATGCAATGAGACAGAAAACCAACGCATCCGAGATAACAGATAAGCGATATAGAGCCTGGCATCTATTATTATTTTATAGTCTACGTATTTTCCTCGAGTGTAGGAGGATGCTGGATGAGTTGTGCTTCATTGTCGGGGCGGCATACCATTAGAATACATTAGAGACAGGAGACCTCGACTGCGTGCTGGACCTCGGGGTACATAGGCCACGACGCTCGACCGAAAGCGTTAGACTTAGAGTCCTGAACGTTCCAGTACCGTACGTATACCGTACAACAGAGTATGATGATTAAACTCTCGCAGAGAGAGAGGCGATCCTGCGATCTCGCGTGTAGAGAGTTCGTCGTTGCAACGAAGGCGGCAGGACTCTCCTGGAAATAGGGGCGTGTTAGATGCACGTCCAAGATGATGCGACTAAGCACACAGGCTATTCGGTGTACGTACAACGTTTATTAACTAATGGCCGGTGTTATTGCCCGGCGAACGGGACACAAATTTTCCCGCGCCCAACCTTCCCGATCAAGATATTACCTCGTATGGGTTGGTTACCAGGGGGCAATATACATTATTTCTCGAATAAATTATCATAGGAATGAGCCAAATGAGGATAAGTCAGAAAGGCTAACAAAAAGCAAAAACATGCGCTGACGTGAATACTTTTGATTATAATAATTTTTTTTAACAACTCGATCGGGATCTCTTGTCGATGGATTTTCAGATCAAGATAGTTTAAGATTTCATTCGATCCCTATAACAAGATTGTTATCGCGATGACGTAGAGGCATGGGTCGTGTCCACGATCTATCGACAGGAACTTAACCCGTGTCATTTATTTATCTCCTCTAATCGCCGTTAAGAGAAACGTTTTGAATAATATATTAGTTCTCCCGAAGCGTTAATATCCTTCGTATGATCTCGCATGCACGAGGCGTGAATCCGACGCGTGTTTTCGTTAACGATTCGGACGCCCCGGTACAGATTATCGGTGAGGATATGAGAACCGAAAGACGACTATGGGAGAGTCTACGGGCGATGAAGAAATTTTATTGCTCTGTCAGCGTGACTTCGAGGAGGCTGGGCTCGCTCGTGCCATACCCGCATTCGATGTTCCTTCAGGCCTTTATTTCTCAATCTTCTATAGGCGATGATCTTTTATCGAATTTCGGTTTGACGACGCAGCCGATCGGAGACGAGTCGTTCACCGGTCCAGTTGTAACTACGTGTCGTCCGATTCGGGATTCGGATCGGGGTTTGTTTCCGCGAACCGAATGACGAAGGATTCGTTCGCTTTCCGGATAAATCGATCGCGGTATAGAGTCGTTAATGAACCATTAAACCCTCCGTTAAACACCCTCCCCGGGGGGCCCCTCTATTAACGCAAGCACGCGTTATGGAATACATAAATTTCGCGTTAACGCGCACGAGCGAAGAATAGCGAGAGGCCGGTGAATAAAATTTGTCACGCGTCCGGCGCGTACCTATGCGCGAGCCCGCGATCTCGCGCTTGTGCTGCGCGTAGGAAGAGCGTTGAATTTATTACTATAGTGGACGGGCTCGCTAGCGGTACCGGCGTATTTACGATTATAGTGCGCACGGGCGTAAATGCGCCGGAATTAAGAATCGTTGGACACGCTGGAATGGCACGAGCGTCACTCGGCCGGCGGGGGAAACGAATTTGAATGAAATTTTCGTGCCGCGATCGAATAACATCTAATCTCTCGATTTCGCTCCGGGATGGCATAATCCTTGAGGAATTCAGAGCCTCGATCGGGAGGGATTGCGAAAAAAATCGTGCAAGTATCTAGTATTCTCGGAGCGCCGAGTCGAAGTGCGCCACTCTGTGTGACTCCCACGTTCAAGCGGTTATCCACAAAAGAAAGATGTGAAAATAAATAGCCCAAGGGGGGGCTACGGATACACACGGGAGGGGCGAGGAGGGGGCCTGGGATCGCGCGGGCTGGTCTCCGATCGTGAGCACGCGAACTACAACACGGCAGCAACAGCGGCAACGGCACACCGGGCCGGCCTCGTCGACGTGCACCAACTCTCCGATCCGTGAGCTCCTGCAAAACGGGCTCGCACTTGATCCTTATTTACATTGTAGGTATCCCCGAAGCGACACGAGAGACCGAGAGAGGATGGAGGTCCGAGACTCTCTCGCCGTAGTCTGGCAGGGCTAAAAGCCTGCCCCGCGTCGCCGTGAGAGCATCGACGGAGATCCTCATCTTCGGAGCATGCAACTAAATAGGTTACCGCATCGAAGGCAAAGACTGCCCTTTTGCTTCATCACAGAGGATTCGTTGTGGCGGCACTTCTGATTTCCGCATCTCGGTTTTAGACACGAAGTGACGTTTTCCGCGCGGGACAATGTCACTTCCGGTTTCCAAATCTCGGTTTGAACATCTCGATTTTTTACCAGAAAATCTTATTTTTCGACCGGAAGTGATGTCATACCGGAAATATGTATGTGTTTGAAAATTGCATTTTTCAACCGGAAGTGACGTATTTGCGGTATGACGCCATCTCCAGGAAATACGTCACTTCCGATTTGAAAATCTAATTTTTCGACCGCAAGTGATGTATTTCCGGTGTGACGTCACTTCTGGTCGAAAAATGAGATTTTCAAACCAGAAGTGACGGGTTTGAGGTGTGACGTCACTTCTGGTCGAAAAATGAGATTTTCAAACCAGAAGTGACGGGTTTGCGGTGTGACGTCACTTCCAGTCGGAAATACGTCACTTCCGGTCTGAAAATTTCATTTTTCGACCGCAGCTCCCGTATTTCAGCTATGACGTTGCTTCTGATCGAAAAATGAGATTTTCAAACGGGAAGTGACTTCGTCCGTATTCATGTCCTTGGAACTTGTGTCAGCAATGGAAATTCTATTTGTTACAACAACGAGTTAACGGAGCCTGCAATTATTGTTCCAACTCATCAGACGGGTTCGCGCCGCCGAGACCCAATGGCATTAACGAAAATACGTGAGAGCAAAATTAACACGACAAACTGTGACTATCGGGGACTAATCCTTAATTAGCGAAACTAATTGCCCGTTGACTCGCGATCACGCGGAGCGGGCCGCGCGCTATCGCGCGAGTAAAAGGTTACGCGAGCTCGAGCACTCGTCGAGTGATTTATCAAGCCTGCCGCGAGGTCTTCTCTTCCGTCTTAATTGAATGCAAGTCGGAGGAGTCGAGAATCTCGTCTAGATCTCTCTCGCGCGAGCAGCGCCAGATGAGACTACCGCGATCACGCCAGTACGTCGGCACGTCTTGTCTCGATCGTGAATGAATGAGAAAAAAAAGGAAAAAAAAGAACGAAGTTTCTGTGTGTTCGAGAATTGATCTAGATCCTTTCTGTGCGGTATCTGAGAACGCCGACAGATCGCGTCGCTTCTAAAACCAGTTGAGAATTGTTAGCGTTTGCTGCTTGTCTTTCTTCCCATGATATTGGATATCGAAGCACACGCGATTGCGCAGCTCGCATAGCGCGTTTTGCTACCGAGTATTTTCGAGTCTGGTCTCATCGGAAGGTAGAATGTACGAGAATCATGTAGAGGATAATTAACCGAACGGAGCTGCAAAACGATTGTTGTTTAAGGCAACACAATTAAATACAGAAGGAAGTGTGGAGGCGCAATCCGCGGGGAAGTGATCCGTGTGGTCGTCGTGTTGGATTACTTCGCAGGCTCGATGGTTATTATCGCGTTTAATCTATTTCATCTCGCATCGAACATCCTTACCAAAGGCAATACGGCAAATCCAATCGGCAGACCGCGAGGAAAGCGAAGATCTCGAAGAATCATCCGACTGTTTCGACTTTCGTTCCGCTTCGAAAGCTCAGCAGTCTGTGGCGGCGCGCGCGGCTTCCTTTTATCACGATATCTCTTTACCTTCGTACCTTCGACTGCGTCGATGGTTACTCTCTGTGATCTTCGAGCTAAATACACGAATTTTCTTGACGATCAAAAATAAATGCTGGGAGCATCGTCGGTTATAAATCATGCTCGATCGATCGAGCAAATCCGAGTCGAATTATAAATCGTGTAAAGGGCCCGGAGCGTCGAGGGTGTGCTGACCACGCCCGTTCTGCATTCGAGACCGAAATTTGAGGTACTCGGGCGTTCGCGGTAAATTCATATCGGTACCGGTAGACACCAAAACACGCAATGGCGCATCACGGTCCATGTAACGGTCTATCGTCGCGACACGCAGTATCGAAGAATTAACCGCGTGAAAAATTGATATCGGAAATCGATCATTATCACAAAAATTACGTATCTTTACGACGAGGGCTTCAGGATATTTTTGTGCGTAATAAATAATCGGGGCACTTCTTTGCTCTCTTCTTTTTCCCTTTGCCGCCGCCTCTAGGATCTTTGAATTAATTGCAGTTTCGACGAGCTCTCCCTCAATCCCTCGTGCCTTCTTCCCTCACTCCTGCTTCTCTGTTTGCTTTTTTTTACTTGCGTGTACATTATATCTCGCGAGTGAAACGCTCGTAGACTATACTTGCGATAATGATAGGGATAAAACACCGCGGTGGCCCGTGGGATATAACGCGGATCTCGTAGATATATGTGCACGCGCTTAATATCGCGTCACGCGATATTCGTCTTCGACGGCACCTTCGGTTTATTCGTCTGTCGGCGTAAGAGACGACAATCCGGAAAAAGTGATGATTTGAAACAAATTTGTACAGAGTATATCGATGTGGCGAGCTAACATCGTGGACCGCGTAAACAGTAAAAAATAATGTCGCAAAATCGTAGTACGAAGTTTCGTAAAAATTATTTTGTTAAAATAAGTGACAAACTTTTTTTGCTGGCTTGGATATTCAAACTTGTCCTTTGATTTCCCGTGTTATTAACCATTTTACTTTGTACTTTTGTATGCAAAACTAGAAGCCGCATGGTGCGATCGGAAAAGTAACAAATAAAAAATTGTGAACGTTTGTGGACAATAAATTGTTGTAAAAAGTACAAACGTTTTTACTGTTTATCTTGCGACTGTTCATTGAGCACGGAAACTATCTTGTGCGTTATCACGTTGAAACGACACACTTCGATGTAGTTTCGCATAAGAACTGGCAGATTTAGTTAGGCGTCAAATAAGAAGATTCACGTAAATTTAGTCTCAGATGTTTCTTTTTACAATTTTCGAATTCCCATGTAGCTCCGTACAGTCCGCCTTGAGGTAAGCGCGAGTACGGAACAATATTTATTTTATTTTTTCAACTGTCCCGCGATATCGGGCTCTTCGCCAGGCCACGTCGATGGAAGATTCCAACAGGATTAGGGCGTGACTCCACGTTCGAATCAGGTGCACCAAGGTCCTCCCGTACGCTATATATTTCCCCGTGACTCCTCTTCCGTTCTACGCCGCTATGCGTTATTGCAATTGTAAAACCGTACCGTGCCACATGGGCATGGTACATATACGCGCATGCATAATGGAATCGTTGCCCGCGGGCGAAACGGCGAACGCGAACGTACGATCCCGAGCAAAGTAACCAAGCGTCGCCGATAAATTTAGAGCTCACTTTCCATCTCATTAGAATACGGTTGATATAGCGGCCCACCGTACCGTACGTATACGGCTCAACACGATGGGACCAATCCTGCGAAGGATTCGTAACGCTTTGCCAGGTATTAGGCCAAAGCTCCTCGGAAATTTCCAGGCAAATTCGTTGCAATTTGAATTGGAAGATTTTGGGGAAAGAAAGTCTCGTGAGGAAATTTCCGCGAGTACCTTTTAGATATTCGGGCGAGCTAAATACGTTGCATTCACTTTGTTTGATTCATTACTCGCGCCGTTACTAACGAAACGAACGATCTGAATATCTAAGAAAACATCAATATATTACCGCAATATCGTTTTTCTTCAAGGATGCATGTTCCTATGCACGTTACCGGTACATCTCCGCGTTACAGTGCACCTCTGTGTAACGTCGCGAGGGGCCATTAGAGCTTCGACGTGCGAGTGTTGAAGGCGAACGACCGAGTGCGCATTGCACTTTCCGACTGCAATAAAACGTGCGCGAGACCGCGATGAGCTCGACAGAAGAGGGTAATAGAATAAAGTCATAATTATAAGGTTGCGAGGCACCCAGCCTGGTGCAGAATGGTGGCCGTCATTACCGCGGTAGAAAGGCCGTAGGAATTGTGTCTGGAATACCACTATCTCGCCCTGTTACGCTGACGCTTTGACAGCACGGCAAGACAGTGACGCGACAGACGAGAGACTATTTCAGGACTATCTTTCAGCTGCGGAGAGAACCTCTTATTGCATTTAAGTCGTCAATGTTCGTATTTGAGATCCCCCAGAAATCTAAAATTGTCGAAACGAACTTTCCGCGTTCGCCAGATTCATCCAGTGATCGTACTCTAATTGGATACCCAAGATTAATTAAATTTTTAGTAATACTTACACTGAGAGAAGGATGTAGTAAATACGACTATATCGCTTGAGAGATATTACCATAGCACATAGTAGTAGGACACTAGGGCGCCACCTACGGTAGGAAGTACCGGATTTAGGGTAAAAGTGGTGAATATGGTCCACCTCGATTAACACGTAAATCAATGACATATGGACCGGGCCATATTCCCCACTTTTACCCTATAAGAATTTTTCGTGGATATTATGGTAAAAATTCTTGGAAAATCTGAGATGTGCTATGGTAATTTTTCTTACATTATCGGTGGTTTTTACTAGATTCTTCTCTCAATGTATGTATTTTTCTAAGGCTTGTATGTCGACCTCATTTCACCTCCAAAGTGACACCATAAGTATAGGGTTCGGAGTGATACGAATAATCACCCCAAGGTAATCGGAGTGATATGACCAATGTTTATACAGATGGCCGAATGTACAAATGGTTTTCGTTTCCCGAGCTCTTCGACATCAGTTCATCATAAACATTCTCATAGAAACCTTCTGAGAAGACGATCAGAGCGAAACTTTGCCAATGCCCTCGCAGCACCGACTCAATGCTCATGAGTGACAAGTGTCCAGCTGCAGTACTCGAAGAACAGCTGAGAGCCAAACGTACCCAGCGTTAGACCTTCGCTCTACTCTGCTGCTTGGCTCCGTTCTCACTGCGCGGTTTGCCGAGCGATCTGGACGAGTAACGAAGGAAGTTGCCGGTGTTGGCTTCTTTCTTATCCGAGAAATTAGACGCCGAGAGAACGTGGCTCTAACGAGCTCGCCGAAAAAGTGGATTTATGCGACCGCCCGAGGAACAGAGAAACGCAGCGCGAACAAGAGAGGAGATCTATGGGTGAGAGGCCGAGATGGACTGGCAAGCGAGCTAGCATAAAAGCAAGCAAACATAGGCAACCGTGCGAAGACTAGGGTACCTGTATAGTAGTGCTGTATAATACAGTATACACAGCGCACTGATAATCACGGCTTCCTCGTCGTCGTGCCTAATCATAAGCGAGAAGCAGAACAGTGCGAGTACGGGTTAGCGCGCTCGCTCGCACGTTTGGCTTCTCGCCCCGTGCATCTCACCGTACCGAGAGAGGCTTACACGCCGCTCATTAACATGCATTCACACCGCAATATTTATCGCGCGGCGCGCGTTCCTACGCTCTCCGCGGCGCGAAACCACGGGCTTCGCGGGATGTGTCCGTACGTTGTACCTGCACTATGTACAACGCTCCGCGAAGTTCTGAACCGACGAGAGAGCGAGACGAGCGCGCTCGCGCTCCGGGTATATATTACCGGGCGACCACACATCCCGATCTTAGATAAACGCGTGCGCGTGAGAGAAATCAAAAATAAGAAAATAGTGAACGAGTCACCTGACGCCGGGACTCGCGATCGGTCGCGAACGAAGCGATACTTCGATTCAATCTTGAATTTGTCACATTGTAGGGGAGACCGGGGCAAAATGGAGAAGCGGGGCAAAACGGGGAAGACGAACGCGATACCGATACGGGGCAAAATGGGGTACCCCAAAATTATTGCTGTCAGGACTGTCTCGCTGTTATGACTGTCTTTGCTGTCAAGACTTTTTGTATCTAGCTGACAAAAGTTGCCGCGAGTCAAATCGAAGGGTACCCCATTTTGCCCCAGATGATTTTTTTTCAACATCCTTGTAAAACGGGTGCCAATATAATTTTTGTGTGACAAGCAATGGATCTATAGTATCGGTATCGTTATAGCAGGTTTTATTTCTTAGCTTCCCCATTTCGCTCCGGTCCCCCCTATATGGTTATCAATGCCATTTTTCGTTAGTTGCTTTCGGTTGTCTCGTGAACTACGGTACTAATTTTTTTCGAGAATTATTTTCTCTAAGTAAATTGCCAGTGTGCCGAAAATTAGCGTACAAATCGCTGCGATATTGGTCAACACTTCGAAGACCGATGGACACGGTCTTGGGAGTGTCGGCCACCGCCTCCTCCTTCCGCGGAGTTTTTCCGTTTGCGGCAAACAGCGAGCCGCAAGTAGCTTTATGGTCTTGAGCTGCCAGATGTCCTCGACGTACGTAGTGAGTCCGGCGGCTCGGTATAGCGTGAAGGCAGCCTCGCGCTCAAAGGCGCATTCGCAGCAAATACGAGAAGGTAGGTTTAACAACAAAAAAATCAATTTACTATCGACGCATCGCCCTCGAGTCGCGAGGTTTTCTGCGGCCGCTACTGAGTCGCCGCGCGCAATTAGAGATCGTGCTCGCGCCCGGATCGCGACGTGCCCGCTCGATCGTCCTCTCGCGTCGTGTGCCCACCATTCCGAGGATCACCTGGTTGCCAAGGGGCAACCGAGGGGGGAAAACGATACTGTGACTGGAGGCATGATGATCGCTCCTCCGGTGCCGATGCACACACGGCCAGTCTCGCCACTTCGGAAAGGGCGAGAGAAAAATCGCGGTTCTTTTCTTGCACGAGTTCCAACACTACCGGGGACTATAAATATCGTCGGAGCCCGCAGAAGCCGGCTCGCCTGACTTACATATATTTCTTTTCTTACGACAGTGTTTCGAAAGTACTTCGCGGTACTGGAAAGGCGATGTGGCTGAGGGAGAACGGGGCGAAGTCCTACGACAAGTCCTACGACAAACTTAAATTTTGACTGAATCATTGATTGGACAAGAATCAACTATATCTGTCGTTACTTTTGACCCCGGGCTTTCCTGTACGACTGCCTGGAGTGTCCTGCTGCTGTTTGCATTTGCCAAACGAGTAATTTCGCAGATAGAGTACGTTTACGTAAAGTAATTCAGGATGTATTCGGACACGCAGGCTCGTAACAGTGGGAAGAAAGATAGAATTTACGTGTAATGATAATAATTTCGAATGCACGATTAGTGTTACATCAATATATTTCAGTACGAGGCTCAGTTTCCTCGGGCCGAGGTCCCCGGAGCAAAAGAGCAGAACACACAGCGATAAGTGTTATTTTCCTTTGGGGAGAGGGAATCGTTTAAATCGTCGATTTACCATGAGGTGTGCAACCGCTTGATGGAAACTAGTAACAGATATGTACGAAAGTGTGCACAGAGATGTATTACATACGTTATCAAAGTGCCTAAGGTTGGTCCGAGACGTACGAACCTTTCCAGCGCAAGCTACACCGGACGATTACATACAAATTATGGGTAATCAGCGGGGGAAATGAGAATCCACCTTGCTTCCAGGAATGCATTAATAACATCATATTCCTTGCATTGCTTCTATCAGCCGGCCAACGCGCGTCTCTCCCCCTCCGCCACTCGCGGACCCTAATGATCGTTCGGTACGTGCCAAAACGCGGAATTACCTTCTCGCGCGTACAACTCGCAGGCCCGAGTGCAAGTGCAAGACAAATAGATATCTCCTCCCCGATCGGTCGTATCGTTTCACGCTCGATTTCATTTCGTTCCTATTACCCGCGAGAGCACGCGAATTGCGAATTTTCGATTATGAAGTTCAAATCATGTAAAATGTTTGGCAAAAAAAATGTTTAACATTTTTTATTCAACAAAATGAAATGAAGAAGTGTCGCTTAATTAAGCACCGTGCGCACGTTCGAGATGACCGGACAAAAGGACCTCAATGACTATTCGCCACACGGAACGGATAGGGAGCGCAGATAGTGTACGTAACTGAACCATCGACGTTCTGCTTCTGGCCCGATCGGACACGCACCCTCCCGACGTGTCGTCGTGTACAACATACCTTTCCGTATCTCTTCCGACCCTCCTTCACGCGGCAACGCAACTTCGCTCTCGGTACTCGAAAATATATCGACCGAACGAGCGACGCAGGCGCTGCTTCACCTCCTTGCCGATCGTTAATGCGAGACGATTTGCATATTATACGCATCAGCGTTCGCACGAAGCTTGTACTACCGAGTGTATTATCGAGGCATCGATTATACGCCTCACTTAAGTTTTAATTCTCGACGCAAAACGTTAATTAAATCGTGCTCGTGGCAGGAGGTGCCGGTTGCGAGGGCTGCAAGAAGAGGACCGAAAGCGACTGGACGGTCAGATTTCCACGTGGTATTCCGGGAGTCCTGAAAATATTAGGCGCCAGCATAATCCAACGACTTGCTTCCACTAAGTTCCCATTGGATGCCTGACTTCTCTCATTAGGGTAAACGTGGGCACATAGTCCATCTTGATTAAGACGTAAATCAATGATGCATGCACAGAGAAAGAAAATCAATTGAGTCAACAAAATGTGCGCTTACGGGTGGCGAAACAAATGTTTGATTGGGAAAGAAATACCTTGTTGATCGAACTAACAGACCGTCGAATCAAATGTTTCTTTGCTCACTACGACAATTATTTCGTTCGATCAATCAAACATTTTTTTCGCCACCCGGAAGCGCTCGTTTTGTTGACACAATTGATTTTTTTTCCCAGTGTGGACCAGGTAATTTTCACCACTTTTACCCTACATCAAATTTGTTGATTCGATACATCGTTTCTAATTACTCAGAGCATAATTAGTTGTTTCTGTCGTGGCCTGAGTAGTCCAACTTGGTTACTACATTTGTCATTCGATTATTGACAAATTGAACAATCGAACGACGATCGAAAGACAAGAACCGTTTAGATTCCGCAGTGTCAAGTTCGGTAATTGGAAGGTTAAATCGTAAGGATGCATTTACGGCATAGACCGTGCGACGCGGGAGCTGCAATAAAAGCGTGGTGCGCGTCGTGATGCACACACGCATTGCACCGGCCACAGCATAATCCTCCGTTATCGCGCCGATGCAAATTAATAGTGGGAATCGGGCGTGCATAATTCGCGTGCGGTCGAGTGCTGCACGGGGACGATTCATGAATTATACATTGCTCGGATGACTGATCTCTCTACGCGAGCAGCGGCAACGGCGGGGCAGAGGCGGCTCGCGGGGATACGAGCGATGAGATCGCGGCATACGCTTCCTCGTGACGTTAAAGAACAGAGAGTCTTTCGAGCGAAAGCACGCGGTTCCACGATGTACTAGTAAACGTGTCGTACTTTCTCGAAAAGGGGCTTGCTAATTGGTTGAATTACCTTTTTTTTCATTTCGCCGCGCACGTCCCCTCCGTAAACAAAACGGGATCCAATGGCGTGCCACGTTTGCACATGCGTGTACGCATACGTTGGTACCGTACCGACGGTATTACAGTACTCATGCGTTACAAAGTGCGTGACCATAATGCAGACTCTGGCGACTTCGTGCAACGACTTTCTCGATCTTCGCACGCGTGTATGTGTTTTTGTTTCTGCGGACACTCAGGCTTCGTCCTCTCTCGATGAGAGGACACTCGAGTGGATTCTCCTCAAATGGTTTGACGTTTCTCGGTACATTATCATAGCGGCGCGGTTGGGATAGAGAAAAATATGGAAATCACCGAAGATGAGAGGAAGAATGGAGAAGTTGCTCGCCTCGTTCGGATTTCATTGGGCCGCTGGCAATGCTATATACGGGTGCGCGAGTTTGTACGCACGAGTTGAGATTCTATCGGGGTAACGTCGTTCATGACTCATATACTCCGTCTGTACCGCGACCCGAGGAATTCGGGTCATCGGGAATAATGCAGTGCGTCTGAAAAATTATTGGTTTCCTCTCGGCCCTAGCACTCGTTCGATTGCAATGAGGTATCGCCCAACGGCACGGACAAAATAATTTGTGAGCAAAGTATTATCGTGTCCCGGTGCTCGGCGACATTCCTAAAATATTTACCGATATCTCGGGGCGACGGAAACGACGGCCGCGAGGACGACGACAATGTCGCGGGATTGTGGCACGCGAGATTCTTGCTTTATCGCGATTCTTTGCCTTTCCGGCTGCGTTCATGATAACGGCGAATATCGATTTCGCACGGGAGGCTCTGTCGGGCCGAGGTACGAGACGCCAGGCTATTCGCGTGACGTCGCCGCACTTCGTCGCACGCGGAGGGACAATGGAGCTCGTCATTTTCACGAAGTATGATTGGCCCTGAGACCATCAATTTTTTTTTTCTTCTCTCCGAATCGTTCGTTCCTATATATCCGAATAAATCTAGCGTACGTGACAAAAAAAAGTTTTCAGAACCGGTGGCAACCGGTGGATTCGCAGTTTGCCGCGTCGAAGCTGAGACTCGTGTTCAATCGATGTAGCGCAAAAAATTTCACTATATTCCGCTATATTCGGCCAACTCTGCCGGCTTACGAACCCGTTCCGTATTTCGCGACACGCGACGTTAATTATTCAAGTCGGTGGGGCGACGGTTGAAATTGAGAAATCCAATTGCAATAAGAAAATTATGGTAATGCATTCAGTGCGGACTATCCGACGGGCATCGTTTTATTTTTGTCTCGTCATGAGAAAACTCGAAATACACAAATATTAACGAACCCTTGAATCAACCATAATATTCTAGGTAATCGTGTATCAACCGATTCTCTCTGAATCTTACGTTAAATTTGAAAATGATACTTTTTCAAAAATCACAATCTCGAGCGTGAGATGAATAGCGTACAGTTTGTTGCAGAACGTTACTGCATCAAATCACGAATGCATTAGGGTTACATTTTTTTCACTCGATTCAATATTCCCGCCGTTAAAGTAACGTACGAATGGTATTCGATGGGATGCCAGAACCAGTGAGGTGCATCGGGAGAATAAAATATCGCGTTAGCGCTTTATAGAGGAACATTAGGCTATGCTGTGCGGATAGATGATTGCAGCGTACGATGCACATGGGACGGTACGGGACGATCCGGTGTGAGCGCGCGTGGCCAGCTCGCGAGCATTCTAACGGAACGGCGTGATTTTCGTCTCTCATGTCTGGCACTGGTCATCGCTTCTCCATACCAAGGTGTGAGCTGTTATTTGCAACGATGACCGGTGAATATGCGATTATAGCTGGTTGATGGGGCGCGAGGTTCTCTCTATCAGATGAACGTGACTGAGTCGCGACAGTCTCTTTGATTGTCGATGCTGCGGGAAATAATCTTTTATAATTTTTATTTATAGGACTAACTGCGGAAATTTGCGAGTTGAAATTTAATTCCGGACATGAGAATCCATTATTTTATTTTTTAAATTAAAAAGAAACAGCGACACTCGTGAATGGTGAAGAACCGGAGATGAAGTTGGCGGAGTTACTCGTGCCATAATTGATCGGGGTCGCATGGCCAAGTTCGGACTAGACATAGTGAACTGAAGGCGTACCGTGAGTCTCTTAATTGATCGGCTTGTCACTGGCTGGAGTCGAGATGAATTCCAAATATATTTGAGACGTTATCACCTGCGTCCTTTTACCGAATTTCATTTGTTCCTTAGTTCACACGTTTCTGTTACTGGCTGCATTCGATATACATTTCCGAGAAAATTAAGAAAATTCTTTGTAACGTTAATTCCGATCAAGAATCGAAATTTTGAAACCAAAAAACAAGATTTTGAAACAAGAAATGACGTTACAGCGAATATTTTTCATTTTTCTCTGGAACAGAGGAAAGTGGGTAAAAGAACGTGTGCGATACGTCTCAAATGTATTTGGAATTAATCGCGAATGTAACCTCGAGGGCCTCGACGCCGACAAACCTCAGCTGGGCCCGAAGCACGGGCATATAGTCTAGTAAAAATATATTTTTTTAATACGGAGAAGCGTTGCCGTAACACGAGAAATATCGGGAAGATTTCTCCGTACCGTGAAATTCTTAATAACGAGTGATCGCCCTACGCGTCCCCGAAAGAAAAATCCGGTCCTGAAGAAAGTTGATAACTTGATCGTGCGGATCTTCGCGCTTCGTCGAATATTACCTACATGAAAAAAGTACATGTGGCGTATACCAAGAAATATATCTTTTCCGAGAAATTTAATATGCCGAATATATTTTGGAACATATTTCGAACATATTTTTTACACATATCTTTATTCATGCAAATGATACTCCATACGGTCACACGTGCGGGGTAACACATTGCGTACACGATTTTTTTTTTCAGATTTATCTTCAATCACGTCGGTGTTTTAACGACTCGTCGCGTTCGATCAACTCATCCTGATTAGGCGGTTCATTACTAATGATAGCTCAATAATAATGGCGCACCCTAGTTACGCGCCAGACTTATAAATCATATAGTATATTCTCTACGGTGCGTGTGATGCTTGTCTTCTTGCACGGATGGATGCGTGCGGGAGAGTGTCTGGTTTGTATACCAGCAACTATCTACTCTCGGTCGAGTGGTACGCGCTAATTCGCGCGACTTTGGGCCCCGAGGCACTCTCGTACTCACGTGCAACGACTCCGCACGTTGGATTGCCGGTTGCCGAGGTGTATATGCAGCCTGTTATACAAATGTTTATACTTTATGGTACAACGGTATGCGACACAGTATGACTTTTCTCCAGATGTAGTCACGTACGCACTGTAAACACAGTGCACTTTTGTGTATGCGTTGATAATGATGATGATCACGAACAAATACGTTGCGGACACACCAACCGTCAGATGTATGGATAGGTGTATCGTACTGGTACCCATGATAATCGATATCATGTGGTATAAGCATACTGTAGTAGAGGCCATACTCGTGGGAAGTGCCCGCACCCTCGGCCAACGGAACATGTATGTACAAGATGCTACAGTAGAGACGGCAATCATGCGGATCAGACCCCCATGATAATGATAACTATCCGACGTAATTGTAAATTCGTTACGCCCTCGATAGAGCAGCCTATTCTCGAGTCATTACTCCGATTTTCCATTATGTCCACTCTACAGACAGATATGGATACACAACGGTTAACTATATACTCGCCGTAAGGTACACAATCGGGCGACCAACGAGAGTGCAATATATGCATCCACCGTCCGTATTAGATTTATCTCCAAGGTCTGTCCAGCTCGAGATCTTCCGGTCCGACGATCGCGAGGCGACTCGTACCCTGAAAGATCGATAATCACGATCCCCGATCCGCGGCCCGGGATCAATCTGGCTCTTCTCTTATAACAGTCCCTTGATACGAAAACCCACATGAGATAGATAAATCTTCAGGTTTTCAGGGGGCCCTCGAAGCGAAGCCCTGGAAAACGATTCCCGAGGGAATCTCCGAGCCGTTCGATGTTCTATCACGATAGGAATACAGTCTTGATCCGTCCGTATGGTCCTCCGATCGTGAGAGTAACTAGCGTTCGGTATATATCTCGTTCCCTGCTGCTTCTTCTTCTTCTTCTTCGTCCTCTCGCGTTATAGTAGTTGGCTCAGCTTAGCAGCAGCACTCTTAGAGGATCAGCAGCAGCAGCAGCAGGCCTTGCTTACTTGACTTCAACACCATGGGAACTCAGGAGATCGTGCCAGTATGTAGATGGCTAGAGGTAGAGGCACCCGAGGTGTCTCAAACCACACCACGCGGTCCTATCCTGCCTCACGAAGGTGGTCTATTAGTTCTTGGCTGTGCTTTGCGCACCGTCTGATAGCGCTCTCTCTTTCTCTCACTTCTTCCAGTGAGGCACACGGTCGCTGGTACAGTGCAGTGCTCCTGCCCATATCTGCGATCTATCCGATAAGATGCAACAATACAGGAAGTCGCAAGGGGGGGCGCGCGCGCGCAAACTGAGACCTGTACGTACACACATACTATAGATAGTGCCTATGTGCTACCTGTGTGAAGGACTGTGCTGACCAACAGATCCAACAAGCATTTCGTTTTAGAGACCACGGACCTCGGGAAACACACTCGCGAATCAAAGCCCATCTCCTGAACCTCTGGTAGATTCTCGATTTCGATAAGATAAAGAGACGCAAGGGTTCGGACAAGCTGGATGAATTAACGATAATGCGGTGCGTATATGGTGCGTGAGTTCCTTCGAGTTGAAGAACATACGCATGCGCGGTCTTCAGGGGCTTGCTGCTGCATGTATGTCAGACGGCGTTCGACGAGCTCATCCTGTTCCCATTTCCCAGTGGGGTTACCTTCGATTTCTTCCAGTCGGTGCTACCCAGTGATATAGTGGATTGCGCCGCAACTCTCGATGGAGTTCCAATCCTGTTCGATTGAAATGTCAGGAGGGGCTGAGAATGCCGCATCAGTCGAATTCGGGTGTGAGTTTAGATTAGGAAAATGGTGGCTTTGTGATATATTCTTCAACGTGTCGTCGAGAAATACGAACACTTGACGTTAATACGATTGTTGCCATTCTGTCCTTACAACCGCAATCTCAGGCGTCGCAAGTTGTACATACCGTCCTCTCGCATTTCTACGATTTGTATATCGCGATACGATTCTCATTCGTACGTGACGACACGATCACGAACACTCACGGAGATCGTGAAATAAATGGCGTGACGTTGGAAAACCTCTTTGGCTTCAAAGAAGTATATGGACTGGAGTCATCGCATAACTTCGGGCCGGGCGCTGGTAGCACCGGCAGGCACCAAGTAGCGAATATAAGCATAGTTCACCGGTGTGGTGGGCCCGTGTCCTTCTGGTGCTGGTTCAGCTGCGCCGCTCGTACTCCTCCTCCACCACCTCCGCCTTGTCGTCGTTGTCGTCGGGCATATAGCCCGGGAAGTGCACGGGCCGGCCCACGCGAGGATTCCACGGATGCAAATTCGCTGGCTGAGCTATCGCCGGATCGTGAGCCTCCGGGTGGAGCGGGAGACAACGGAGAGCGGCGAATAAGCCGGGAGAAGAGCTTCTATCTACTCTCGACCTCCTCGTCGTTGTCGTCGTCGTTGCACCGTTGCACTTGCACCACGACTCGCGGATGCATGATGTATATCCGCCACCGGGACGCAAGTCTCGAATATGCAAACCAGCGGTCCGCTCCGCGGCGTGCACCCGCGGGGGTCAGCCTCCGGTCATGACTGTGGCCCGTGCACCGCTTCACCATCGCCACAGTAACCACTATCATATCTGCAGGGGCTATTGCACCTCTGCGGAAACATTCGTCGATAATGGGAAAATGAGTATTATACTATAGGTACTATACAATCCATCCGTCTAGTACCTAACTACAGTAATCCGAAGGGTGTTTCATGCGGGCACTGCGAAGATGCGAACCTTACGAGAGGATTGATCGATTACCCCGGGTCCCGATGCGCATGAGCGGCAAAGAAATCGACGAAAACTAACCGTACATATATTTAGCGTTTCCCAATCCAATCACACAGCCGGTACTCACGATCGAACAATCGTTCCCCAAAGGCGCGTATGGGAACGGGAGAGATCTGTTGGCAAAGAGAGGACCCAACAAACGTTCTTTGAGCAGCCACGACGACACAAAGCAGGTCCTCTCTCTGCCTGGCGCATCCAAATATCTCTCGTCACAGTGTTTGTGTCCCTGCGTGGCTTTGTAGCTTCATAGTGTAACCAGCGGTACATGTTATCGTATGTTCTACTGACTGGAGGGTCAGAGGCGAGTCACAACGACACAGCGCATTCCATGGTTCCCACTGGTGGATCGCGCCGAAGATCGACAACAATCCCAGATAATCCTGTGCGTATCATGGTTCAGTGAACCATCTACGATTTATTTTGGCTATTTTATAGACGCTCGTGTCTAATGTCGCATGAATCGGTGGACATGCACGAGACCCGTAGGAAATCCCTGGTGGGATATCAAGACCGAGTGCTATTGAGCAGATCGGGATTCTCGAAGATCGGAAAGAAGAAGATGCGAGAGAAAAGAGTGGACGCACCCACAGGTGCACTTGAACGGGGCTCAGGTGCATTCGCCGGGGAGCCCGGAGGCTCTCTTTCACCGCTCGGCTCCTTTCCAGAGATAAACCTATACGTATACTATATATACCTCCTACATACGCCACAAGCGGCAAAAGGTGGACAGAGACGCGAAGGAAAAGAAGATAAAGAGAAAGAACGAGCGAGAGAGAATGAAATGGAAGGGTGGAAGAAGGCATTCCTACACGAGCCCAGTCGGATAATGATACCGAGAGCGTGGAAGCAGGCAAAACGAAGGGAAGAGTCCGAGTATACCTTCGCGCTCTCGACTCCCTGGGATATGCTGGCCATCAGAGCTATAAGCTCAGCGATCGGCAAGGCTCTTGCTGTGGGCTATCCCGGTGCTGCTGGGTAGGCCGGGCATCGACTTGCTTCCCGGGACTTGAGCGATCTCCCATGGCAGTTATCCACTTGCGAGTTGCAGACCGCCACTGCTACTGGGTCAAGCGCCAGCGCTCAGGGGCACGGGAACCCGCTCGACTACCCGCGTTTCTTACTCCGCTTCTTCTTCTTCGTGCTTGTTTGGCTCTTCGTCTCACCTCTTGCAGCGCTTCTTCTTCTTCTTCTTCTTCCTGTGATTCTAATGGCCATGGGCCGTGCCGCCACCGACGCCACAGTACGAGAAACTCATCCCCGGTTCAGTGCTGAGCGCCGATAGTCCCAGCGTGCCGCGTAATTTCGCCCGTCGAGTGTAACTACGGCACACTAGATCGGTCCATCACGATTCATGGGTAGGCAGAGTTCAGTGCAGTGCTGAGTCTGATGGTATTGGTTTGCAACCATTCCTACCTACCGCTGATGGGAAGGGATCGATGTCGAGATCAATCGGGCAACCTATCAAAGCGCCCGATACTCAACCGGCCAATGGATATAATATCTTCTCATCGCTTATTTTCCTTTATTATACCTAATGGATATCGATTCTTAAAGCACGTTTAACCTCTCTTATACGATATATAACTTTGTAGCTTTTGCACGAGTATACAAATATCTCAATAATGTGACGAATCAACAAAACTTGCATCACTACGTGTGGTCCTTCTGACAACTGTACCATAACCAAGCGAATTCAACCCCCCCCCCCCAGGCTCTCCCAGTACCAATTATCTTCTACTCGACTTTTCCTCGCTGTCCGTATGTTTCTTCACGACTCAACCCGGACCGCGATTCTAGCAATCTTCGCCAGATGTGCACATTTATCGAATTAAACGCGACCTAAGTGAGCGAGTTATAGGTGTGAGTACGAGACTCTTCTCCGCACCAATCGAACGAAAAGGTTCGTTGGTCTGCATACGCCAGGACGAACGGTTCCGAGATGCGCGTCCACAACGTCTCTCTTCTCGCTGGCAAAAGGTCCCTCTTCCTATCTATACCGTGTCCTAGTCGTATACTGTTGGCTCGGCTCTGTTGGCCGTGGAGTGCCGGCGAGCCAAGGTGGATGATGCTGCTCGGGCGCGAGCAGTTGTGGTGTGCTAGTGGGGGCGTGCGATAGTTCAAGTCGTGAGCGGACAGCCCCGCCCGACACGACCGCGGTGCATCTCCGTTCTGACCCCCGCTGACTTACCTCGGGTCTCTCTGACTCCCCCTCGTGCCCCGCCGCTCGCGAGGGGCTCACCGGCAATATCCCTCCAAACCCAGCAATCTTCCCCTCCGCTATGCATACCGAGTACTCGCTGGCCGAGTGCGCTCTGTGTGTGCTGCACTGCCAGCACTCTTGCTCGACACTCTACTGTCTGGGACTGCGGTGGCTGGCGTGTTCTGCAAGTGAGCGTCGACGGAGCAACCCCACCCGGAGGCCCATCGCCGTGGGCAAACGGCTCGGGGGCCCCGGCGGTGCATCTCAGGAAGGAAGAATAAGAAAGAGGATGAAGCGGAGAAGCAAAAAGTACACGGGAAGAGAGGGAAAGGCGAATAAGACGAAGAAGCATAGAAGAAGCGGCAGTGATAAGTGTGGGAAGGGCCAGTTGCATAAGGTCTAATATTATGCAAGCGTGGAGAAGGGAAGACACGGCATAAGGAGCCAGACTGAATGCGTTAGATCCTTGAGGGACCCCGGTAACATTGGAGCACGCAGAATAATACCGGGGGACTGCCGGCAATCCAGCTACATAGCATACTACAATGTATTATAGTGGGATATGTAGTGTACCGGAGGAAACTCGGTCTACTCGGGCCCGGTTTAACTCCACCTACCCACCAACCTGCTTGCCTGTCTGCCTGGGTTGCATAGAAAATCGCGGAGGAGCGTTGAACCCAGGAAGTGCGGCCGTGAAACAGTCATTCCTGAAAGGTTAACTCGCTGAGGCCCCTTTCCGAGCAACTCCGAAGGAACTGAAAGGAGAGGGTCGTGATGCGCTCTGCAGAGAGGATTGATCGAAATGTAGCGGAAAATTGTGAGTCCTTGGATCTAAAAAAAAAAATCGACACCATCAAGTTCGTTAATGACATTGATCCGATGGATGATCTCGATCTCCCGCTTCTCCCACGCCCAAGAGCTGGAAGATACTAGAATTCAGTTCCCACGTTAATCCTGGCTGGGCTCGCAGTCTCACAGTAATCTCCCACTAACAAGCCCCCCCCCCCCCCGTGTACATACACACTCGCTCATAGGTGTCCGTCCGATCGGAGGATTTCAAGATCGACTGTTACATGGAGCTTGTCAAAATTTGATCGAACAAGTACGCCTCGTCACGAGATCGGGGGTGTATAACGATACATGAGATGTCGGTGGATGTAAATATAGTAATGTGCGGGAAGGAGAAGAGACTCGAGACGCTAGCCAGTTCCCCTCCCAATGAACGATCGCCGATGGGAAGTCCGGACTATGCTGAGAGATAGGATAGACCGAGAGAAAGAGAGGGTAAGAAAGATAGAGAGAGAGAGAGAGAAGAAAGAGAGGGCACGGGATACTCAGGGGGGGCCACGAAGGTCACAGGGCTAAGGCACTTCTCACGCCCTCGCCGCGTCGGTGGAGCACCCCACTTAGACGAGCCGTACGTACGTACGTACATCTTAACGCGAGCGATTAGTATACGTGCTTAATTGCCGTTAACGTGCGTGCGTGACGGTAGGTATCGATCATCCGAGATTTTCTCGCTGGAGCACAGCCCCGTGGACGGTATGAAAAAGCATCGATGTACGAGCGGGCGAGTGAGGATGAGGGAGGGGACGATTATTCTCTCTCTCCTCTCTCGCCTGTCTGATAAATTCTCAGGTACAGTTTCTCGGTGCAGCTTGAATACAGCCCGCAAAGATCATAGGCTCCATCGATAAAAGGCATCATTCTATTTCAATGACCGGAAGTAAGATTGGATATCGGTACCGGCAATATCGACGGTAACCATAGCGATGCCCGTCTCGTCCTACGAAATTGTCAAGTGTGCAGGGACTGAAAGTCGTGTCACCGGAATATATGACCACGGAATGGTGCAATAAAGAAGGATCCGAACCGCCGCGAGTACCGAGAGTAAGAATAGTCAGTGGGTCGAACCAGAGAGGATGACAAATCGGGCGATCAGTCTCTCGCGCCGCCCGCCCCCGCACTTCAAGCACCGATCAAACTAATGGTTCGGCAGGCTTGTTCGCAAAGACTCGCTCTAATTAATGATGGTGTACCGTTGTACATAGGCACCTATATAAGAGTAGAGAAACCCGAGTGGTCTTCCTACCTCAAGAGATTCGTCACGGACTAAATACTCCATTACCGAACTCTGTGCTCTCAACGAAATACTTTCAGATTCACTGTCATTTCACTTCGATAGTCGTAAGTCTAGACACCGACCGAAAAATCTTAACCCCGTTGTATAATTGTCTAATTAATTAAGTGAGAGAAAACTTACGACCGCGACTTTAACGATAGCTCTAACGATCGCGCAGACAGTGTAATCGAAGAGCTTGTTCGATCCTCCTTCGTCTTCTTGTGATCCTTCGAGGTCCCGAACTCGAACTTACGACCTACCGGTGCGAGAGGTACTGTACCGACTCGAGTAGAGTCCTCGTCGTCGTTGTAATCTTTACTTTGGAAACAACGACCGGTATAGCCGCTACGGACAGTGTATCTACACACAGCGTACGATAATATACGTATAGCGAATCCGATAGATCCTATCTTGGTATGCTCGGGGAGCAGCTCGCGCGATATGACCACATTGCCTATTGCTACTCGTCTTACGCCTCGCGATGCTACTGCACCCCGGCGCTGCACCGGCACTCTATGCGCGCTTCACCTCGCAATACGTTTGCGGTTCGATACGATTTATCTCGATCGGCAAAGCGTGCGCTCCTCTGGGCTCCGCAGCTTCATGGTGCTGTGCGCACAAGAAACGACGAAGCGTCGGCTCCGGGTGGCGCAACGACTTCGAGATAGAGACTCCGAGTCATTGTAGTGCATTCCCGGCTCGATTCGATCGTGACGATCGAATTCCATTCGACGCGAATAATGGTTCTTGTACTGGCGCGAAGACACTGCATGAGAATTCTTTTCGATGGTAAATTAAAACGGGGAAAGCAAACTTGGTTTATCGGGACTTTCATCGGGGACACGTGGCTCGTCGAACGGACCCTGCGGATCCGACCCGCCAAGAAACATACCATTTTTATTTGTTTAGTCATAGTTTTAAACTGGAATTCGCCCCCTTTTGAATAATCGTCAGAAGGATATGTCTCTAGGCGCGTTACACTCCAAACAGTAAAAAGGATAACGCCGCGTTACATGAACGGAGTAGCGGCACGGTTAATACGGTTACGCATTATCTAGATTGCTAACCGCGCGCGCGAGGTGACTGTAGCTTCCGGCGGGCGTCGGGCATTGCGCTGAAACAGCATGAGTAATTAATCAAAGACAATCAAACTCTGGGAGCGACCGCTCGCACCTATTCCCAACAAACAGAACGTAACCGTGCGTACGTACCGACGGCTCTATACCCTCTATCATCCGTCATCTTTATTCCCCGCGCGATAAAACTCGGAGGGAAAATAAAATTCTCGTTTCTATATATAGACACACCACTTATCTTATATGCCTTCTTGGCTGCACGTGAATGCATTTACTTTCTCCAATAATTATCTCGTTAGCGGTACCGATGTCAAAAGTATCCTTGGCAATCCGCAATGAGCTTCGAAGACACCTAACTTTACCAATAAGAATTTTCGTGAAATTGGTTTCACGTTGAAACCTCTCGATTGTTATAATCTTGAACTTGTCGCTTTTTCGGTCTTCTGTCAAAGAGCCAGGAGGATTGATAGCATACCAGCGATTTAATATTTTCTCACGGAGAAAAGGTCTCTTTCACTTGCGCATAATGCCTCTTCGAAAAAAAGTGACATTGAACGCTCGACTAAGGGTGGTGACCGGAGGTGCCCACAGACGAGAGGATTTCCCGTTGGTCCGTGGGAAGGACGAGAGAGATATAGGTCCTCTTGGACGGTCATTGTGAATCCTGCCTCGCCTCGCAGGATTAATCTCCGACATCGTTTTATGAGAGTCCTCGGACTCCGTGATGAATTCTCGGCCGTTCGTTCGCGCATAGAATCAAGACTCATCCCGTACCCTTTCTTGCTGCGTCTTCCGCGCCATACCCACGAGGGAGCTTCTCGTTCGCATCAACCGAGAGTTAAAAGAATAAAACAACGACGAGGAAGACGCGGGAGAAGCCACCGGAGAGCGGGCACGCCCCGCGGATATCTGAGGGTATAAATAATTGGCGACCGAGGAACAGGAGGGGGCGGGATGGAGAGGATTCTTCCTCATGCGACAACGGGATCCCTCCTTCCGACAAACAACTTTTACTTCGCGTATGCGTGCGGACTCAATGACTCTTCGGTCTCGCACGGTTAACAAAGTTGAGCAAGCGAAGGCGCCCTTTATGGCGCCGGCTACCCGCCTCTGCTGTGCGTATCCAAGTCCACTGACCATAGAACGAACATGCATCGAGCATTCGACCAGCGGCAGGAAAGCCACGCGTTTCCCCGAGGCGTTTCATTTTCGATTGCGTCACATGCCAAGAGACCTCCGTACCTACAGCCTCTCAAAGACCACGCGCTCGCGCAGTCAACGCACCGACTGGAATTTTCTGATCGCCGAGCTAAAAAGTTGCGCGGATTTATCGACGCACCGGAACGTCGAGGTGCTGCGCTTGAACCTCCTGGCTACTTTTCTTCGTTGTCTGATCAGGTACTGAACATCCCGTCCCATCGTCGTCGAACCTGTCGTGCTTCCGCCAAACTACGCCGAGGCTCGCTTTAATAACTATCTCGCGGTGGGATCGCCACATTTACTGGAATACAATAGAATGCTGATCGGGCTGGGAAAAATACACCAAATTTGACCTCGGCCGATGAGTCTCGACCCGGGACTCTTATGCCAGAAAGCTGCTCGCATCCGTACCTCGAATCGCGAACCCGGAAATACATAACATTCGGGACTCGACCAATAAATATATATCATGCAAGTCTGGAAGAGGTCATCTCTCGCGTATTGCGTGCAAACGACTGGAGAGGATATACCGACTTTGAGATGCTCTCAGTAGTTTCTCAGCAGTACGTAGGTCATTATACGTAAAGCAATTGGTATTCTTTGCGGCGTCGTGTTCATAATGTTCGATTCTCTTTCGACTCTTCCCGTTTACCGGAGAGCGAGCGGGCATGCGAAATTTTTTTATGAGCCTCGGATCGATCGACCGGCGCACAGACTGTTTGGCACGGTCGCGCGCTCGCGCTTCGGCAACAATGAGCTGAGGATCGTTACTACTCAACGGTGCACGGTATACTTTGCCTGAGAAAATTACCTCGCGCATTCGCCCTCCTCTTAAACGGGTGAAAGTTAAAAGTCCTCTGTTCATCTCGTACTCTCATCTCTCCCATCCTCTCTCTTTCCCTTCGTACCTTCAAAATCGAACGAGTGTTCGCATTCGTCTCTCGTCTGACATCATGAACTTCACATGCAGAGAACTTTGAAAAATGTCGTTGCATCGTCGCTTCCGGTTTCAAAATCTCAGTTTTCAACCGGAAGTGACATATCGGAAATACGTCACTTCTGGTCGGAAAATGAGATTTCCAGACACGAAATGGCGTATTTCCAGGATGAAGCCATGTCGGTTGAAAATCTCGATTTTCAAACCGGAAGTGACGTCTCAAGAAATTTTTCAAATTTTTCTGCGTGACGTCCTATCCAACTCAGTAACAGAGTCGATTTGTCTTTTCGGGTCAGCGCTAGGCAACGCTTTACATCGGGGACGGAGATCCCGCCTTTTACACTTATAGTTTTATGGTCAGGATGATTTGCGCGTAACGAGCGATCCGGCTTAACTGGTACACGTAGATGTAGTTACAGGAAGGTTTTTCTGTACTCACTTGATGGTTAATTTGTGTTTATGATTAATGGTAACCTCGGTCGGTACAATTATTCTTGCGGGTATTTACGCGTTGCACTTATGTCTTTTGATTATTAATTTGATGAATACACATGATTACTTTCGCGACAATACACTGTTTCTACTATATATACTTAAGACCAAATACGATAGAGACTTTATAATATAAAAGATAACAAGCCTCTGCAAGCAGCCGTACGAGCTATGAACTCTGACTGGCAGAGAGTATGTTTTTAAACGGGAAGACCAGAGCCATTTCCGCTACTCTAGTTCGAAGACTACTGAGCTTTCTATGCTTAAATCTTTCGGCTTATATACTATCGTGGTCCAGATAGGCTGTCATCCTAAGCCCTTGTGGAGATACGTGCCACGTTGGGGTAATAAGAGTTTCCGCAATAGTACATGGCATATTCTATGATTGGTGCATATAATTGTACGTGCCACGTTCGACGAACCCGCGGGTGATGATGCATATATGATGTGACGAATATATTAGCACAGATTGAGGTACTTAACCCTTTATACGACACACCGCCCGAAACCGCACCGAAGCGGAATTAACGGACAAGGAGTGGGGGCCACGCTTTGCTAAGGTCGCGCCTAAGAGTAGGGATAGAGGTGTGACTTATAAAGGGTCAATATTAAAAGTTACATAGCATGTAATATCACAGAGCAAATTTTGTATTTTCCTCTGTCAAGCAGTGGCGTACACAGTAAAAAAAAGTTTGTAATTCACCCAGAAAAAAATTATTTGACGGCCACCGTTTATTAAGATTAAGTAAAATATTTATTTAAATCAAATAAATATTTTACTTAATCTTAATAAACGGTTGCCGTCAAATAAATTTTTTTTCTGGGTGTTTTTACAACAACTTATTGTGCAGAAACGTCTACAATTATTTATTCGTTAATTTTCTAGCTTTACAAACAAAAGTACAAACTAAAATTGTTAATTGCACGAGAAATAAAAGGGCATGTTTGTATTATTCAAACCTGATCCTTTCATTATTAACATTATTTTTTACGAAACTTCGCATTCCGATTTTATGAAATTATTTTTCACTGTGTAGTAGCTTAGTGCTGGATTCGGCTTCGCTTCTGCTATGCACGCCGACCGGAGAAGGACCGATGTGACGTTTTGGCGCACGGCAGTCAGTGTGAAGCCAGCGACGTGCCGTTTTTCCAGGTACGGCAGTCCCACGTGCGAACAATGTTTCGATCAACCGACTTGCAATCAACCGCCGCGTGACTGCGTGAATACAATGTTTCGTACCCAGGCAAAACGCGCTTTTTTTCTCATGACTGGGCAACGATCAACGAAGTCATAGTTGATGAATAAACTAACGCTGGTGAACGATCGGGACAAAGAAAGTCAGATGAGTCTACGGCGAGGAAAATTACAAGCCGACACGCGCGAAACGGCAAACATACCGAGAGTGCGAGAGATTACACGCTTGGCTACTACCGTGGCGCATTCTCTACGGCAGCGTGAAGAATCGACGACGCACCGTTGTAATACGCGGGGTGCGCGAGGGTTCGATTATCGAACCCACACACGCGGAACTCTCTGCGTCGCTCGTGGCATCCCATAGGAGCTATTTCAATTATCGCGTTTAGTGCTAGGCGAAAATGATGGAAATTTCATACAGGTTGGATCTTCTTTACGGAACTTTCGAATAACGATAAAATATTTTTTTATTATTTGTAACATAAGGGATAACGCTACAGTTTGCACGTGCACGGATGCGGCATGTTATGTACACGAGGCACGAAGCGGCAATCGCTCAACGAGAAGAATGCGGAATTCCCTCACCGGAATTCCGAATGTTCGGCCCGTTATCGGCCGTGTCCATCGAGTATTCGGTTATAGCGGTTGCGATCGTGCGAATATCACGATCCCCTCTATGCGCGATCGAGGAACTCTGACCTTTGGATCCAGAGGATTCGCTCTGGTGTGTGTCTTTACTGTTACGTGGAGGATTAAATTTTCATATATACTCACCGGTAGATGCGCAGTGCGGGGGTGGCGTGGGCGTCGTCGAAGGCGAGGGAATCCTCCTGGCTGCGGTAATTAATGCCGCTGCTGGACTGTAACGAGGCACCTGCAGCACAACCGGAGTCTTCACCGACAGATCCACGGGTTCAAGCTGCACCGGCGGTCCCGCCGCCTATTTAATTGAAAAGAAAATTCAATTACACACCACTGTGGAGGCCAACGCTTTCATTTCGTCTATTTTACTTCATTCAAGTGGATCATATTCCTATGGAATATATAACGAAGCGTTTATCGCAGTTTTACCCAACGAAAACAAAAACCAACACATCGAAGAATTCTCAAAATTGTCGAGATAAATGTATCGGAAACATTTAAATTATGAAAATTTAATGAATCATCGGAGAAGCAGTATTTCGCTTTGGTGCACCGAAAAGTGAACAGGATAAGCGAGGGTCACGCTAATTGATAAACTCTCCATACTGCGAATCGTCAATGACATTCCCCGTACGGCAATGAGCTAGTGTGCGAGCGCGGTTACAGCTATTTACGTGTATATTAGGTAGTTATTACTTGTTCGGTTTCCACCGTATACCCTTGTGGGTTTTTACTGAACCTCATCCCGATTCCCCTCACAACTCTTCCTACCAGCACTCAGATAAGCTACCTAACTTCCAGTGCGTCCAGCCGACTTAGCTATACTGTAGCGCATTTGTCGGGGACACGGGGAAATTACGGAAAGCCCGTGCCGGTATGATGGCCATATTCTACTGATCGTCCGGTATTTTTTCGATTTGAGTAAAGTGCAGAAACACCAAAGTCTCAGAAGAAACCGACGCCCGCTCAACGGTCAATGCGCCGCCAGCCAGTGCACGGCTAAGCGGTCACCCATCCAAGTACTGACCGCGAACGAATCTGCTTGACGTAAGCATCCACCGCTAACGGTATTTACATGTGTATATGCTAGAACTATTATTTATCCCGCGTTATAAGAGCGCTGCGGCACGCGCGATAATAGGGTAAAAGTGGTGAATATGGCCCACCTCGATTAACACGTAAATCAATCATATATGGACCGGGCCATATTCCCCACTTTTACCCTACAACTGGACGGCGGTTGCCGAAAGGCAATTCGGCAGTTCGACCCGGGATCTCGTGCCTACGGCAGGTTACTTTTGTAATACGATGAGAAAGAATGATTAAGTCACTCTTTCACATAAACTAGAAAATTAAAATTTCTTAAATTTTGAATTATATTTATTAAAATTTCACTGTTTAGAAAACTTTGTATTTAGATAACAAAAAACGTCATAGAGTCAGTCGATAATGTAGTGGCGGTAGCATCAAAACATCCTTCGTATAGCGGAGCTAGATTCTATGGACAACGATCGCAGGACTGGTTGGTAGCAGAACTCGTTCAGCGGCGAAGCCCATCTGATTTCGCGCAATCAGCATAACCAGCGTTTCCATTGACGTGGACTAATCACGACCAGTTCCCACGAGGCGGACTCGGAGGATTGCCCATTGCCCGGTAACTCGGGCGCTCGAGTGTGCGTGCGCATCGAAGACACTCGCAGCTGATAGCTAATGGCCAATACAGCTAATAGCCACGAGCAGAATGATCATTGGAGTGATGAACATGTCCCAGCAATGCTGAACACCTTTAAGCCTCCCAAGAATGCATGTCGTTTTAGCGACACGGACAACCGGGATTCCTTGAAACTATTGCAAAAATGTTCTTATTACGATTGTTTACGGTGGACGCCCTACGGAGCTAACGTGGGAATACTCTCATCGAAAGTCCCGATCGTGCTACGTTCCTTCCCCTTTTTTCCTTCCCACCTGTCATGTGGAAATAAATGAACGGTGGACTTGATGCTGCTAATAGTACAACGCTAGGTAGTTCTTTTTTCCAAGATTACACCTGAGACGCTGGTCGATAGGAACGAGAACATCTATTGAGAAGTACGAACTACCCGCCAGATGACGCTCAACAAAATACAGTCTAATATGATGTAATTATGCATTGAGAGAGTGCACTATAAACACCTTATTTCCCGTTCGCACAGTGTCTAAGATCGGTGTCGGTCTTGATGCCGTGAAGATTCTCGGCTTTATCTTGAACACATATTGCATAGGATACAGGACATCCAAGACTACGAGCAGCAGAAGCAGCAATGAGATTACCGGGACGTCGGTTCTTCCCGAGGTATAAACCACAATCCAAAGAAGAAGACCAAGAAGAAGAAGAAGAAGAAGAAGAAGCCGAAGAAGAACCGTGCATAATACCTAATGAGCCTATCTACGTAATAACGCGTAATTGCCTCAAGCGTGCTCGATCCCCGTCGATAATTCTAAGCACGTCTCGGGGCTCTGTGCACCACGCTCGGTTGAACTTAAGGGAAAACTCCATAACGTGTACCTTCGAGATTACGATACGTATACACACCCGTCCTATCCAGCCACATGGCTGTTAATAACATTATTATTTTGACAAACTAACGCACCACCTTTCCAGGATACTTCTCAACGAATCGGTAAGTTATTCATTGGGGAGCATGGAAAAAAATTATAACAAAGAAAGGGTCGAAAACATTAAGTATGAAACTGCCTCACATCGCAGTGACAAAAAGATGCTCTGAACAGCTAACAAATTCGTCTCAGAAATTCGAAGCACACGCACGTTCGGTTCCCGGTCTCTCTCTCTCCCCCTCTCGTCTCCACGCTTGTTTGTCCGGACCACCAACGGAACCTTTCCACTTTTTCGTCTTGAACTCGTCGCGCTGATCCCTTCGGGAATATCGCATCGGCGTTTTTTTTCGCGGACAGTGACACCGAACGCTCGGCCGACACATGACTCGATCGGCGATCGGCGCGGTTTCTTCGCCGGGGACCAACAGTCCAGTGTACTCTGTTCGCTGCCCGCGGCTCAGAGAGATCAAACGAGATCGTTCTCTTTTCGCGAACTTGCCTTCTTCCCCCAGGGACCGGATAAGCAACAACAGGTTCGAAGCTTTCCGGCGACAACGCACGACTCCATTTCGTCAGGCCGAACTCCACCTGGTTCTCCGGACCGGGCGACTCGTTCGACCGCCGAGATATCGCCGGCACACTTGAGCCTTTCTCAACTCCCAGTCGCCGACTCGGTATGACCGTTCGTATCTCACGTCGAAAAGGATGAGACCTCTGCGAACTGGAGCTCCTCTCCGCCGGGTTCGCACGTTCCCTCGTTATAACACCGCGCAAACTCAGCGTATGTACGACCAGAGATGATCGCGAGCGAGAGAAATAAACGACTCAATTCCGGGGAGAAACGAGATGTTTATGACCACCGTTCATGAACATCTTTATTTGGCGGAGCATACTTATATGCCTCGTTACTCTCGTTAGCAGAGACTCCCGGCGATTCGGACGAGCAGATGAGCATTCGCAGAGTAAACACCAACCGCGTTCGCACACGCACCTTTGAACAGGTACTTGAGTGAATGAACGCGATAAGAGCTACTGTAGAACTTCCCAAAAATCATAGCTTTTAACATTTTTAAAAAAATTTTCTTGCGGTTATGCAAACGACAAACCGCTACCCAGCTTGGAACCAGGGTGACCAGTTCTGACACGGTACTGGCCAATTGATTCCGATTCAAAGCCGAAGCTCGCTTCGTCTTCGAAATTTTTGCTTCGCCACCATGTCGAAGCTGTCGTGATTCCCGTGAGCGTTTTCACTGGCTTTGTAACACGCCCAGTGACGTCATCGGATCCAATCGCGATACATGCCCGGAGTGTAGTCGGTGCGGATACGGCACGCCTGCATCTCGGACTCGCCCGTGAATCGCGCGGTGCATCGACCGGCAACCAAGGCGAATTAAGCTGCAACGGATTTATCATGGACCGAACACTCCTCCAGCCTCCTCGCCTCTTCCCGAACTTCCTCTCTTTGCCTCCTCGCGCTCCCCTCCGCTCGCCGTTTCATCGCTCGGCTTGAATCCCCGCCTCGTGGCCGGCTCGGCGAGTTCCGATGAGAAAAGACCGTGCAGAACCGCGGACCTCTCCTCGTCCGTCCAACTTTGACTCGAACCTCGTAAAGTTGTCATTGATCATGCTAGAGATGAAGAGATGATGTATCGGCGGGGAACAGAAAGCGCAGTAATGCTCGCTCTTACATCGGGACATCACAGAGGATCGCATTGTACGGGGTGTGAATGCATCGGGAGATAAAATTCTTCATAGGCATATGTATATTCATCAAGACGCGCCGAGAGTGAAAGGCGAGGCTCGAAATAGCGCATGGCAATTAATAGCATGGAACAATGGTAGGTTTGAAACAAGAAGTAAAATTAATAGTGCCCGTGACAAATGGCTCAATAAAGGGGGTATAAAAGCAGGGAGCATTGAGGCATCCCGTACGTGGAGTACAGCCGATTGCGCTGATGAGAGAGGGAGCATCATCTCGGGAAAACTCGGTCGAACCTGTCATTGATCGAGCGAGCAGGAAGCCGCTCGGAAGATTGAGAAGCAGAAGAATCCAAAGGAAGTGGTAGAATAAGAGGCGAAAGAGGAAGACGGTACATTTCCTCGCTCGCTTTCTGTTCACCCACGCGCAGCGGCCGCGGCACCGCAATGAAAATATGAATAAGCGAGGCCGGGAGGGCGTGCTCTACCGCAAAGTCATCCCCTTTGTAAAAGCCTCCGAGCAGTCTTTGCTGGATGGTTGTGTATATTCTATGTGCGCGTTTGTGTATAAGCGCGAAGAATACGAGTGCTCGCGTAAAGAAGGGCCCAACCCTTTGCGAATAAAGAGAGCTGCTCCGGGGAAGAGATCAAAGCGCGCGCGTGAAGGAAGAAGCTCTTCAGCGCCTGTTTCACTGTAAAAAACTTCCAGTAGGTTGAGGTACTTTGACAGACTGCGGTACTACACATGTTCTAAATATAGTGGAGGCCTGGTTGAGTATCGCGTGACTTGGTTAAGCAATTCGTAATTAGAGCTTAATTAAAAATCAAGAAAAATTTCATTCTTCACGGTAGGTCACCGATTCATGATCACGCAAATTTTACTGCACTTTGAACGTGTATTGGAGGGATATTCTACGAAAATGGGAGAACAAAAATCGAGGGGATCTGAAGCCGCTTATTATACGAAGGACTCCGCCTATTTAAAGGTTCAAAGATTCATTTATCAAATGTGTGCACTCGCACTGTACCTGGTGCCATTTCGCCGCAGATCGAGACACTTCGTTACACGCTCGGTATATGGTACGTGTTATGTACACTTACGCTCAACCCCTCGCCAGAAGCAGTAACGACTAATTATTAGTTCATTAACGGTAGGAACTAATTGGTGTATTGATTTTAACGAGTTTCGGCTGCGTCCAGTCCACAACGCCATTCTCGTCTCTCGCTGCCGAGAAATATCGTCGGATCTTAATTACACGCGTCGAGGCTAACGCACCTTTCGCCTGGTCTGTTTGGTGCGCATACCATGGACTCTCGCCAATACAATTTCTTTTTAATTAAAAAAAAAATATAATAATTTACATAAAATTACATTTTTTTAAGAAATGAAAAATTAACCTAACGGCCATACCGGAATACTCACCTGTGTCTCTACCGTAGCTATTAGACTACCGGGTTATCCCTCTCTCCTCTCTCTTTTCGAGTATATTATGTTGGAATACCAACGTACATCATAATATATCAAGTATCGGTACACGATGGACGGTGGAACGAGTCAGCTGCGCTCAACGGTATATCGATGTATATGTCCTGGCCATTACATGTGGGAATCGTCCGTACGTAGACGGCAATAGAGTATACAGCACGTAGTAAAGAGCTGTACTGCTATTCATAAGTAGCAATACATTACCGGTACGGTACACGTGAGAGAAAGGAAGACGGAGAAATTACAATATTCATTTGCGACGATCGGGTACCGCCTCGTTCGAGCCACCACAGCGCACACACACACAAACACAAACGAACGTGCTATGCTCCTTAGCTTCGATTGCGTCGATAAATCAAATCTCCGAGACGCTGGAAATTTATCTTGAATACAGAAGATTTTTGCACTCGCCGTTTCTTTATGCTGTTTTTGCTGCTGCCGATGAGGAAGCGACGAACGTCCATTCCGCGGGTAATCGAACAGCGTATTACGTCTGTCTGTTCGCATCCACACACTGTAGCTGGCTGTTGTTGTGGGTGTGTGGAGGAGCA
Organism: Ichneumon xanthorius; assembly: GCA_917499995.1. Taxonomy (NCBI): domain Eukaryota; kingdom Metazoa; phylum Arthropoda; class Insecta; order Hymenoptera; family Ichneumonidae; genus Ichneumon; species Ichneumon xanthorius. Next base: position 6,586,316 of record OU824205.1, on the reverse strand, counting down.
CGTAAAAACGAAGCTGAGAATCAAATGTTCGAACAGAAAGGCGGAGAATGAAAAAACATTTGACTCGTTCACGCTGATTAAACGTGTAAATCATGTATTTATTATTATAATCATGTATTAATTTAAATGGTGTAAATCATGTACGCCAAACTCATTTCAGCCAAAAAATATATCTGGAAAAAAATTACTACGCCGGAGAAACACCATGTATATAAATTTTATATACTATATAAAATGATATAATATAGATAGCGCTCAAAGGATGGCTGCTTTGGACAGAATTGCCACACAACTAAATTTGAGCCTAGAACTAAAAATGGCATCTTCGCGAGTTCGTGCCAGACTGACGTCTTTTTTATTCCTCTTCTGTTTTTATTAATATCTAAGGTGTATACCTTATGTTCCTTAATTCATCTGCTTCTGTAACTGGCTGTGTTCGAAATAAATTCCAGAGATTTTTTGTTTATTATCGAACGTCATTTCCGCTGTGAAAATCTCACTTTCAAACCGGAAATGACGTCATGCGGGAGAACGTCACTTCCGGTTTGAAAATCGCATTTTTTGACCGGTAGGGAAACGTCACTTCCGGTTGAAAACTGAGTTTTTCAAACCGGAAGTGACCTTTTCCGGCATGACGTCAAGACCGCGAAAGACGCTTGCGTCGTAAAGAAAAAAATATGACAGTGTAAATACATATGTAGAGATACGTGGAAGGCTCTAATTATATGGGCTGTACCGAGAGCGTACAGCGCTGTTGCTAGTACGCTGAAAGAGCTAGTGCGCTGTATCGAGTACGGAAGCGAACGAGGAACGAGCAAACGAGCGAGTCTTCGCCTCTTCTCTCGCGTAACAACTCTATTAACACGTCCTTCGATCTAATTACGTGCGGTCAGCGCAGATATAATCGTTGTTCTCTGGACCCCTCGCTTACTCGGACCATCGACCACGTACAACATTTCGTACAACATTTCGAAAGCGCTGAATGCGACGAGCGTGAATAGCCCGATAAGTGCGATTGTTCGATTCGTGCGCGAACCGAATCGTAATCGGTGCGCGCTACGAAAGGTTGACGAAGGGAGAGAAGAAAATAAAATGAAAGGCTCCGCTTGATTCCCATCGATACGGATCCGGTTTTGATAATATAATTTCGTGAGACACACTATACGCTGATAGGTACCGGGGAGTAATAATAATTACAGAAAGAAATCGGGTAGCTCCCCGGTAGCACCTGCCGCTCCAATGATACGAGAGGGGGATAATATTCGATCCAATTAAATTTCTTTACAAGCCACGCAGACACACGCAGCGCAGCGCACTCCTGTGGTAATAATATTTAATGGTCAGAAATCATTTTTTGTCTCTCACGCGTTCCGCGTCGGGACGCATTAAAATCAACGGAAATAATGATCCGTTATTAGAGGGAGTTGCCCTACGAATGTGTGAGAGCGACGCTCCGGCACACGAGAGTTCCGAGATGCATTCAGAGATTCGCTAATTGCCGGGACTTAGCCATTAACACCATTTCATGATCGTTGACACGTAGACATCGATGGAGTCATTACGTTAATTGTTCGACAGCATTGAAATCATGCGGAAAGCTGTTATTTATTGATTTTTTGTTTCCTCACAGAGGAAGCTATGTTTTCATAAAAAGAAAAATTCGAGATTTTAATATCAGAGTATTTAAAATAGAGTAAAACGTCGAGAAATGCGATTTTTGTATGGATGTGTATGGATGTGTATGGATGTGTATGGATGTGTATGGATGTGTATGGATGTGTATGGATGTGTATGGATGTGTATGGATGTGTATGGATGTGTATGGATGTGTATGGATGTGTATGGATGTGTATGGATGTGTATGAATGTGTATGGATGTGTATGGATGTGTATGGATGTGTATGGATGTGTATGGATGTGTATGGATGTGTATGGATGTGTATGAATGTGTATGGATGTGTATGGATGTGTATGGATGTGTATGGAAGTGTATGGATGTGTATGGGTGTGTATGGATGTGTATGGATGTGTATGGATGTGTATGGATGTGTATGGATGTGTATGCATGTGTATGGATGTGTGTATGTACGTGAGGCTTGCAACCTTTAAAATGACTATAGTTCGGAAACAGTTTAAGATAGCAGATTGAAATATACATAAAACATAGCCTCATAAATACGAATTATCTGAATTTCAATTAGCAATTGTCTACAATAAATGTGGCGGCAAATTTTGACTTTCAATTTTATGAGATACAGAGTAATTTACATACGGCTTCCTCATTTATTACAATGTTGCGCATAGCTTCCTCTACGAGCCAAAATTGATCAACGAACTTTCCCACAGAGAAAGCTACGCGGAAAATTGTAATAAACGAGGAAGCCCAGTTCAAATTACTTTGAACCTTTTTGCGCCCGGCATTGAGAAGAGCCCATCGAAACTAATAATGACGGGATATATATTGGCACAACAAAGTCTCTCTCGTCGATATTTACTGCGTACCGTGAAGGCGTACATACACCGGACGGAGTGAAGAGAACTGCCGATCGTCGGGAAGACCGCGCGGCAAGGTTCGCGGCACCGTGCCGAAGGGTTTTTCAGCGTCGGTGTCCCTTGAGCGGATCCCGTTAAGGCGGCTCCTTCGGCTTCGGCCGGGACTTCTGTATCTGACGGCGAACGAGCGAGAAAGCGCACGTGATCGGTAAAGGAGCAACAGCGAGAACCGAACGGACAATGAGCTTGTGCCGCGCGCAAAGTGGAAATGACATTTGAGCCGACTCTCGCCGCCGATCCCGGGGCTTCTCTACTTTCTGCTTCTGCAGTTGCAGTTGGAAGATGAGAGCGTGCGTGGATAACCGACAAGAACGAAGAAGAAGCATCGGCTCGTTATCGCTAGCTTACGACTCCGTTGAGAGAATATCCCCCTCTCGCTCCCTCGCCACGAAGTTCAACTCGGGTAAGACGCTGCGCCTCAGCTTCGGAGGAACCTGAGTAGGAGAGTCGTGAACTCTCGTGACCGGGCGAGCTCTATGCGATATCCACGATCCGCACGTGTATAACCCGTGCCCACTCGGGAGCACCTGATCCCTCGCGGGACACACACCGGTTACAATTACAAGGTGTATTGCCACGAGACGAAGAAACATCGGTGGACGTCTTGAGTTTAACGGGCGTCGATATTTAATATACGTGATTGATGCGTTGCGAGTACGTAATCGGCGAAAGGCTTCGCGAACGGCTTCTCCCTTCAATATTGAAAGTTTAACGGAGCGAGCGTGTCATTCGGCGTATTAGCGAACCGAGACGAGAAAAATAAATGGTTTCAATTGGAAAGTTCTTCGGTTTCTCTTGGTTCGAAAAACTCCTATTTTTTTGAAACCGGAAGCGGCGTCACGGAGAAAAATTTCAAATGTTGTTTACGACGTGACTTCCGGTCGAAAATTACAGTTTTTTTTTTTTTGTATCGCAAGTTTAGAAATTATATAGCGGAGAATCGAGAATGGTCGTGTGGCGTGCGAGTGTGCACAGGCTCGTCCTAAGAATATTTCGAATAATCGTTCTTTCCTAAATTCACGTTTAATTATCGCCCTGGGCGAGGTTAGATCATCATAGATACCTCGGACCTCCCGAAAAAAAACATTCGTCAAGGAAGAGTCGTGAATCGGCTCTCCTCTTCGTCTCTCTTCGTCTCATTCCCTCCTTCATTCGCTCTCGAGAGTCCTGTTTGATCCTAATGAACGGTTATATGCCTCCTTTCGGAGCGCTCGAATCGAGAGCCTTGAGTTTCCATATACGCGTAGAGAAAAAAAAAATACCATAGCGGTAATTCGAATTTTTGAGGATCGTTAAGATCCCCTCCCCGTTCCGCGTCGGGGAACGCCTGACCGCAACGCAAAAATAATACAGGCTCGCTCCCGTGGATACGTCGGTACATATACAACGTACAATAATAATTATTAATCGTGTTAATTACAGGACGCAAAACAGGAACGTTCCAAGAGGCGTCTGTAATTACGAAGTCGCTTTCACGTTAATAAAAATAAACATTAAACATAAAAAAAACATAAGAGACGAATAAAAAAAGGACGGACATCCGCGAAGATTGAACGAGAGCTAGCGATCGATGTCTGCGGTCGTAATGATCGTTGCGGTGAGAAAGGGCAAAAAAACCCGACACATGCCATTAATGGTCATTTATAACGAACGCACTTTCGATAACCAGATTCGGGCAAGGGGAGCATTCGAAACGGCGAATCGATTCAAAATCTCGCCGATCCGAATCGCACCGGGATGAACGGTGGAGATCCGAGAGCCGCGATCGGAATATAACTAGTCCGGCTCCGAGGTGGTCGCTCGCGCACGGGCCGTCCACCTCCAGCGAACCTCAACCCGAGCACAATCCGCTGGGAGCATCTGTTGCATGGCGGCGGGTCATTGCCACGATCGACTTAGATCCCTCGATGATAGCGTGAATCGCGACCGATCGAACAACTCTCAATTAAAATCGTTCGATGAAGGAGCGAGTGAGGGAACGAAGAAAATTGTCGGTTGAAGTCTTTGTATGAATGAAGAAATACCGGTGGCACACGAACGAATGCAATCGACACCAGTTTCTTCTGATTGCACTTGATGCGCTCGTTTGCCTCGAATCCATCGTGCCAATCTTCCAATTTCTCGTCGGAAGCAGAATCACAGCGAACTCCGGTAGAAAGCCACGTCGTTTCGTCAATGGTTCGAGAGGAGATCCGTTGGTTCGTAAATTCGTGCGGCACACCCTGGTCCTCTCTTGCACAAATCGTAACGAGCGTTTCTCCGCGTGTCAATTCTTTCGAACTCTTAAGGCGCGATTAAGATCTGACAGTGGGCCGCTAGATTCGAAATTCGATGATTGACAGCCGGACGCGCCGGTGGGAGATCCGGAGGCCTCGCCACACATCCCTGTCCCAAATCGACTCAAAGATTTCATGGATCGTGTCGTTCGGTCTACAAATTACGTAGATATTTCTTATACGGCATCTTTCTCCGTCACGATCTGTTTATCTTCGCAACGATATATAATTAACGGAGAAGGCGAAAAAAAAATATGGATAGTGTCAGCGTTTGACGAGAACGGATAGAACGAAATGAGGGGGGCGCCGAATACCGTACGGGCAATTGTTTCGTCTATCGGAGGGGCCTCTAATGATGGTCGTCAATGTCCGTTGATAAAGTCGACAGGCACCTGCGATGAGTGACAACGTCTAGAGACCTCGAGGGGAGCCGCGCTCACTCTAGGTGATGTCTTCGCATAGTTTACCAGCTGTTGAACCTCCACGTTATGGCATCACGGCGAACCTTCCCCCGATGCAACGTGTGTTTACGAGGCAGGGGGCAAACTCCGCAGCGCGGTTGAGGAGTGCATCATCCGACGCGAAGCGGGGATAGAGAAAACCCGCGATGATAAATCACGCCGGGCTTGCTTTTGCAGTACTACCGTCTTTCGTGGATGCACCGAGAGATGCGCTTTAACCGCGATAGTCCGACAATCACGTAAATTCCAATTCACTCTGATTACTCCATCCGCCCCCAGTTTTATGGGAAAATTTTCATGAACTAGCACTTTGGGTAACTTGGACTAAACGGGGTACGATACACGTCGAATGCCCATAGTCGATTCATGCTTTTCTGACTGAGAACAAAAATTGGTTGGATTAACCAAAAGTCGAGGTGAAATGCTTTCAAAGCTGTTATTTGTTTGGTACAAATAAAGCATTGTTTTGTTAAACGATTATTTGATTGAATTTATTCAAAATTTGTCGATTGAAAGAAACATTTTTGCTGTACCAACAAAATACACCTTTGAACGTATGTCACCGCGCAACTGCTTAAGGGAATACGTCACACAACGACTTTTTTACTTTTGGAACTAAAAATCACAAGCGTTATAAAGGAATGAATGTGGTTTTTTAAAAAGAATTTCTAATAATTTTTTCCCCACATGGATTCCCATAGATTTTCGAAGATACTACGAGTTGAAGGAGTATATGAATAGATACCGAGACCTCAACCATTGCTAGCAACATGCCCCCCACCACCATCAAGAAACGGCGATCTGTGACGTATTCCCTTAATACAACCATTTTTTTTCGCAGTGTATTATTTATTGCAGGCTTGAATTCTCCTGGGGATAGATAATTGCGACCAAAGCTAATATTCATGGCTTCGTTTAGTCAGAAGAATATAAGAGCCAAAACAAAAGATGGTGAAGCCAGGATGACGCTAGCATAAAGATGATTTCATAAATGCGGCACGCGTGTCGCAGCATTACTTGCGATATGAAGTCCAATAAAACGAGAAAGAAGAACGGCTGAAGCCGCAGCCTGTTGGAACGAGCGAGTCTGAAGAAGTGTGTATAAGGCGGTCTTCGGCAAACCCAAGGCGCAGCAGATGTTACAAACTGCTGAAGGACTGCACGACTGACTCGACACGTTTCACAGGCGCAATGAACATAACGAAAAAAAAAACGAAAGATTGAAAGAAAACGACGCGCTTTACACACTTTACCTTCCGCTTCCTCGTGTTAACGGCCTCTACGACTCCCGGATGCTAATGTTGTGCAGTTGTATGACCGCTTCCGGATGGAGTATGCAGGTAGATACGTCATCATTGGACCACTTAAGAAGGAACGCTTGCAATTGTCCAAAAACAATTTCTATTCACAATAGAAGGGATCCATTCATGAAACCCATTTCCTTCGTCGTTGGAGCGCCATAACGGTTGGACCACCAAGACTGCTATGAATGGACCACCAGATTCCTAGTGTAATTAGTGAAACTGCATCCTATTCATCATTCATTGTTGTTATGCGTCATTTCTCTTATGATTAATTGACGGTTCTGATTGATAATCTGCGTAAATGGTTTTATGAATGGGTGACCTAATTTTTAAAATAATGAGTGTGTAGGAAAGCCGGACAGAAAGGGTCCGGTCAAAATGACCAAAGGATTGGCGTAGTCGACCGAACTGAAATTCGACAACTTCCATCGCAGAGTTCGAACGGATCTGTGGATCGTTCGGGATTCGCGTTGATACCGATGCTCGCAGTTCGAATCGCATCGGTCACAGTTACGGGAGGATTGAGGAGTGATGGACGCTTGTTAGGACAAGTTGTTCTACATCGGAGACCCGGAACTAGAATTCTACACTGTGCATTACAACACCAGATATGCGTACATGTATTCCCGAGCCACGTACGAAAAACTGCGTTCCAGCATCCGCGTGAATTGCCGGTTCCATACTGCGCACAGACGCGGAATACGAAACGTGGGCTCGAGCGTATTCATAAGAATAGACGAGGAATTAAAGAATTCCTCGGGAGCCGAGAGATCGAGATGAGCTATAGGCAAAATACGTGAGAGAGATCCGTGGGTCGCGTGTGAATCGTCGAGTATACACGCCTTCGCGCGAACGAACGATTCGCACAATATAATCTCGCCATGCAAGATGCACAATCGAAACGGAGCGAGAAGCATGCTTCTTGATTTTTTTTTCGTTTCTTTTTTTTTTCTGTCGAAGCTTGCGATACAGGTATCGAGGCTCGCTGGCAGCCTCGCCGATGGCCTTCCCCGTATGCACCGCCCGCGAAGCCAAGACTCACATCTCCCATTGTCCCTCGGAGAGATCGAGACGAGGGACGCGCAACGAGAGATCGAGAAGGTGGAATACCCGGCGTGTCTGTCTCGGGCTGCCACACCTCGCGAGAGATTCACCTCCTTCGATCACCCCGTCCGACTTCGCGCTGGTGTGCAAAATAAATGTAAATTCGCTGACGACTCGACGGCCGACGCCTCTGCTCCGCGATTCTTCCAGCAGCTTCGATGTGCGTTCTGAGAACGGCAGAGAAGCGACAAGGAATACGGTGGATAGTGAACCCTCTCACGAGGGTGCCGGGGTTTTCTGAAGAACCTTCGACTATTCGAGATTTCTGTCAATATGAATTGATTTCGATCGAATTTTTATATGGTAATTTGTAAATTATGTATATTTTTCTATGGTAATTTGTAAATGATATTTGTATATTTTTCTATGGTAATTTGTAAATGATAACCGTAAAGGATTTTTCTATGGTAATTTGTAAATTATAAGCGTAAAGGATTTTTCTGTGGTAATTTGTAAATGATAACCGTAAAGGATTTTTCTATGGTAATTTGTAAATGATAATCGTAAAACAAGCTTACAGCTGAGGGTGTACGTTTACCATGTTGTACGGAGGCTCAATAGAGACGAATGATGAAAGATGATAGAACGCACAAAAGAGACGGCCCTTTTCTCTACAACCCGGAAGTCGCGAAGACCAGCGGATAACCCTGAGGCAATCGTTCACTGTGTTTCAAGCTATAGCCATATGTTAAACCACGTGTACAGTATGATACTGTATAGCTAACGTGCCTATACGCAAGTTGAGTGAATAGGGGAATTCGCGATAGAGCTGCGGTGCTCATGTCCGCGTGGCGCACGCGGTTGAACCCTGAGGTTCCTCTACCGGGACATCTCGAACACGCCGTTCAACAGCCAAGGCTTGCGCATCGCGGCGAGAGATTTCTACGATTTTCACGTGAAAGTACGGAGGGGCCTCACGCGCACTCTCGCACACACGAGTGTGCTAAGCCGCGTAGCGAGATGCGTACGTACACAAGTAACCCTGGCGCAGGAGAGTGCAGAGTGCGCGTTTACGATACGCGGTTGACCTACGACCCTGTGAACGCTGCGCCGTTGCGCTGCCGCTCCTGCGCAGGCTTTGCTTCTCGGCTCATGGCAATACCGAGGGCCAGTTAAGAGCGCTGTTTTGCGTTGCAGCGAACCGTTTGCCAGAGACCAAGGACTCCTCCGGTTGTTGGGACGGCTGGGTGAGCTCTCGGGCATGGGGCGTGCGCTCATATACTATACGACTGCGATGGGTACCTTACTCATTGTCGTTCCCGTTATCGCAATCCGGTGATCGTGCGCGAGTTTACAACATATATCAGCGTGTTAGCTCATCGCGAGGATTTTTTACTAGGGCGCAAAGCGTCGGCGTTATGGAAACCACCATGAAAGAACGTCTTGCGGCATTAAATTATGTTCCTGTTCCCAAGGGGGTCCAAAATTGGACCATCCGAATGATAGCATCGCAGAGAACTTGAAGAGCATTATCGTCAAGTCGGTCAAAGAACAAGCCTCTTATCATTCCTTCATCGTTGTCTTAATCGATTAGTCGTTCGGTACGCAATGCAGCGATCCACGAGATCACCCACATCGGCACAATAGCATCAGCGGCAATCGCTGCGCACTGTTACAGTAACAGTAATTTATACTTCTGATAGTTCGGTACGTGTACCAGGAAGACAGTCGGTGAGCCGTTTGCAGCAGGTGGCGGGAGCAGGAAGGGCACTTACTATAAGAATTCGAGAAGCGCTTTTCCAGGGAGCCAGGCGATTGCTGCCAAGTTCCAGTGCGCGTTCCGAGTTGGCCACTGTTGTCCGCGGCACACGGGGAGAATAGATCTTCGGCGAGGAAGGTAAGAATCGCGCAGTATTAGCTCTTCGCTGCCCAGCGAATATCGCGAGTGCCTTTCAGATTCCTTTTAATTAGCAGGTGTCCTTCTCTACCTTTCTCGCTTGTTTCTTTCTCCGTTTGACCGATAACGCATCCAGTGAAGATCGTCACATACAACAGTATGGTGTATGCGCGCGGAAGTCCGATTGCTCCCTACTGTACGGCATGCTGAACATGGTACTGTAGACCCATGAACCTGCGCCTGCACAAGAGTGCAACAAATGCAGTCTCTTCGCATTGCTCTTGTTGCCGTTAGAGTTGGTGTCTGCATGGTCGTGGGTAGGTTATTATCTCGCCTTCCGTGCGCGCGCGGGTGCCCTCGAGGGGCGGGGGGGGGGGGGGGGGGGTGGGCTTCACGGTAGAGATAGATAGATATAGAAAAAGAGCAGCCAGAACGGTAGACGAAGGAAGAAGGGGGAAAAGAGACTTAAGAGTCCTCGCGCTAATCTCCGTAAGTGGCGAGTTGTGGCGGCGGCATCGTCCGGTCGCAAACTACGGTGTGTCCGTTCATCCGTTTTCTCTCCTCCTTTCTCGGGCTGAGGTTCGCTCGGTCTTTCTCTCTTCCTCACCTTCGTTCTCGCTCTTCATTCCCCGCGATCCCACAGTCTGTCCAAACGCTTTCCTTTAACGGACAGTGCGCGCGGACACCCGTGGCGAGTAGCGCGAATAAGCGCCCCGACGATCGAATAGTGGGTATCTGTGGTGGGTACAGTGTGGTGTATACAAAGTCCATGGTTGTTTGTACAGGAAGGACCCGAGGAGGGAGAGAGTGAGGAACCAAGGAGAATATACTGTAAAGAGAGAAATAAATAAAGTAGTCGATAGGAAGAGAGAAGAAGAATTCGCCAAAGCCGAGTATCCTATAGCTGCTGATGTTACTGCTAGGCAGGAGACTCGGAATTCCAACTATCGGAAGCAATCGCGAAATGGCCGAGCAATAATTTAGAGGTTGTAGGTAGAGGTATCCTAGCCCGCCGACGCCGACGCCGACGCTGAGGGGTATTCTTCCTTCGCTATATACCCTCAAGATACTCGAACGTCGGTGCACCGGCTGGATCGACTCTATATAGAACTGTACACCGCAGTGGTATAATAGCAACGGGGACCTGTACCGGGCCATGGGCAAAACGCGGTTGACCGCTTCGGTGACAACACCGAGGAAGACGACGATAGTGCAGACGAACCCGCGGTCGGTCCACCGCGATGCATATACATGGGAGTTTCTCTCGGGAAAGATGACGCCGACGAAGTGGAAGGAGAACGAGATGTACGGGGAATGAGACGACGGGGACGACCCATTCGTATTGTCATCGTGGCTTCGCCATGTTTTACCGTTACCGAGCCACACCGCCACGGGATAGAGGAATGCCAATGATCCAAAGAATAGGAACCAATATCGGGACCCGAGAATGAAAAATCTCCATCATGCGTGAGAATGTCATGATATGTGGGAGATCAACTCTAGATCTGGCACAAGTGGGGCAACTTAAGGTCATATGCCCTGCCCAGTAACATGGCCCAGTAACATGTCCTGGCCAGTAACATGGCCCAGTAATATGTCCTGGCCAGTGACATGGTTATATCATTGTACAAGGCAACCGTGAACATATCGACCAGAATTGCGCCATAGGAAGATATAACCGCAGTTGAGTCTTCATACCATTCGCATTGGCACCGTGTCCTTGCCATGTTCCTCGGTAGAAATTTAACAGCGTTACATCGGGCTCTGATAGGCACCGGAGGAGGCCTGACGTGGGCCTGACAAGTTCTTTCCAGGACCGTGTCAGAGTCCGACGTAACTCTCTAAAATTTCTACTAGGGTTTTACCGTTACCGCGCTCCTCCGCTACGGAATGGAGGAATGCCAATGATCCAAAGAATAGGAGCCAATACCGGGATGCGCAGATAAAAAATCTCCATCATGCGTGAGAATGTCATGATATGCAGCAGATCAACTCTACATCTGGCATAAGTAGGGTAACTCAGGATGACATGTCCTGCCGGGTGACATAGCCAATCGTTATATCTGCATACAAGGCAACCGTGACCATATCGACCAGAATTCCACCACAAGAAGGTATGACCGCATTTGAGCCTTCGTACCAGTCCTTATTCGAAGCAATGAATACTAAATATAGCCCTTGTGTGAGCTGGACTCGGTAGGCATGCGTCAAGCGCCTACTTGGTCCGTATCAATCCCATCTACACGTCGACATTGTTGCACGGCATGGCGCAAAAAAATGAAAATAATCAAAACAAAAAAAATCGAAAGAGATCAATCAGCGTCCGGCGGACTACTGCCGGGTTTACTCCACTAATTCGCTACCCCCGTGTCTGCATACCCGGCCCATAGAATCATCGCTGAGAAATTGTAATCGCATATTCCCAGGACACACCCCGGCGCATAGAGTGCATAGGTACAACGTACTGTACACCATATGCCCACGTTCGCCTCGAATAGTTCGACGCTCTTCACTCGGTGCCGGTGATAGGTAATGGTAGGCTCGTCGAGGCGGAGGTAGGTGTAGTATGCGAACGTACGGTATAATGTAGCGAATCGAAAGAGAAAGAGGAAGAGAAAACGAAGAAGAACCCGGAGAACCTGGCGAGTCCCGAGCAGGAAGGATCGAGGTGTGCAAATCAAACGGAAGAAAAAGACACGATAAATGTAAAATAAAGAAACAAGAAAGAGGGATGATGCTCGAGATTAGTTCCAATCGCTTCTGCACGCTGCGAAAGTTTGTACATTGGGTACGTAGCTTAGGGGTAGCATCGCATCGGCGCAGCATCCATGCGGAGACTTCTGCGGCGTATTGCTGGAGCACTCTGATCCGCACTGCACTCGGTGCAGTAGTGGAACTACTTGCTCTAGCCCACGGCAGGCATCGATCCCGAGACTGCCGGGCGCGGGCCCGATGGGGCGCGCGCGCTTCTGGCCGTTAATGAGTCATGTTTAATTGGCGTGGGAAGCCTGCGGGTATACGTCCAGCCACAGGTAACGGAATCCCGGTCCGTACTTGCAATGATGCGCATGGGTCCTGGTCTACGTATGGGTGCAGTTGGATGTACGTGTACGGTACAGTATGCGGTACTGTATTCGCAACAACGTACGTATGCGCTGATGGGGCACTATACTCGGGCTCACGCGAGAACAGGAGAACCAAGTAGATGGAGAAATCTTGGTTACGGGCTTGGGATTCTATGATGCAAAGGTGGACACGGTCAATGTCGACTCTAAAGTATTCTACTGTGTGTATATGCGCGCTGCGGCCTTCCAGCTTTCTCAGTTCTCTATGACTGTCGCGTTGCGGTTGCGCCGGTGCTCGGGCATCCGAAGATTCCACGGTGGAGATTCAGCGGACTAGGAGAATTTTATTCAAATTGGCGTGAGTACACAGGAGGCCGAGTGGAAGGAGCAGATGCATCCAATATGCACGCGCGGTCTGCTATGTCTGGAGGTACGAAGAACTACGAATCAATTCCCGATGAGATTCTGATGCTGCCTGGATAATTAAGCTTTATATCTACGGCGCGGGAATAATATTCGCTATTCGCGTGAATACGGACGAACCGGAGATGGGATGGGTAGTCTACGACGGCTGCGACGAGTCCCGGTTACATACTACCGTGCTATGCGCGCGAGTGTACGCGCGCGGTGTAGGACGTGGCCGATCGTAATATCCATAAAGAATGCGCCAACTCGGCAGGGGTCACACCCATCTTAACGTATGCACGGATAAATATACAGGTATACCGCTCATGAAGCAGGCGGGACCGAATGTGGGTGAGGTCGAGAACACTAACAGCTAGTTGAGCCACTATACTCATATAAATTGGGTCCTTTTGCGCTGACTTCGCGAAGTACCCGTGCATCCCCAAACACACGGATGGGCACACTTCCGCGATATCGTAATGGTCCGGAGAATGCGCTGTTGTAAAACTTTAACCAAGTTTCCTTGCCGCGTTCGCCAATCGGAATGGGGGGGATAAACTTATATTGCTCATTCTTCGCGCAATCCCGCACGCTGCTAAATCGACACCTCGGAATGCGAAGTGTCGCGAGCTAATCGTCGTAATCTCACTCTCCCGCTTTCTCCCTCTCTCGATCTTCTTTCCACCCCGTTCCTCTCCTCGCTCTTTTGCTGCCAACTTGTGTACAGCTGCTACCGTCCGCGTGCCGACACGCTATCTTTCCCGTTCTTGCGATCTCTTTCTCCCTCGTATTCTCTTCCCGCGAGACTCTAACGCCCATTAGCTGCCAAACGTGGACCGTGTCTGAGCATCAGGCTTTACGATTCGGGTGCCATCACGTACGCGATACAAAGAGGGGAATCGAACGAGCCAGTTTCCATCCCGGGCGATAGGTCTCGCACTGCCGCAGCATCCACCTCGCCTGCGCCTTTTGTATGCGCTACACACTCCGAGGCCTGTGCTGATGCAGTTCTCGCTGCACTCGCTCGGTGCACAGCTCCGAGCACGACGTAAACAAATGGAGACACGAGCTCACCGCTTCCTTGTATATATAGTTCCTTCTATGCGACGCTCCGCAAACGGCAAGTGCCAGTTCTTGGTGCACAAACGACTGAGACACCACTAAACGCGGACTTTGCTCGAGAACGCGGGAGAATCTTTTGCGTGTCGCACGGAAAATACTAACGAAATCGAATCGTTTGCTCTAGCTGCGGTGCCTTCGGTAGAAGATGCGATTTCTGGCACCCGTGTTCGAATTAAGAGTTCAATGTATCGCGTGCTAGTCTAATAACGGGATAATCTCGCATCACTTATTCTCACGAGGAAAGTATGATTAAATATAATTAAATAACTAAATCATCTGAAGCGTTTGAACAGTTAAATGATAATTATCAGCCTTCTGTCTCTCACTAATATTTTGTTTAATTTTTGTGTAAATAGAGGGGACGTTTGCCTTCTTGAACACGCCTACGCTTACGCGAAAGCAGACTACTATGAGTCTGTGAATTATTTTGTACCATCTATCATTTACGCTTTCTCTGTTATCCGCTAATTATTGTATGTATTTTTTATTATTTTTGCCTTGAATCATCTAGCGTTTGGTCACTCTCACTGTTACAAGTCGCTTGATGGAGTTTCCCATCAAATTGTAATTGGGCTCAGCTCGTTTTTACTTACATAAATAAATAAATCTTCTACACCAATGTTATGACCGAGCGAAATTAACAACACGCCTATTTAGTTTTGTGGCGGATATTATTAAATACAATCACAACTATTAATCTGAATTACTCTCTTTGAAAGTCCGACCAAGACTCTATAGTCATCTCGTCAATGGATAATCTGTACTTTGTCATTTGTCGTACCGAGCTATTCCAGTTATCTACGTAATATCGTGTGTTTTAATCAATCCTAGTCTCCATATTCGTTTCAATATGTAAAGAAATGATTAAATATGATCAAATGATAAAGGATCTTGGACAGTACGCACCTCCCTAGACGTTGGAGGCCCCAGGACACAGGGGCTGTCCGAGCGGCGGGGCGCACTGGCCCACCGCTTGCTCGAGAGCTCGCTCTCCTCCTAAAAAAAGTAAAAACCATACATCATTAATAGTTATTTTTATGGCCAGGACGTAGAAAGGGAGTTCTTGACGCGTGTGGAAATGCGGCATTCACACGTGTCAGGACTTCCCTGTCAACGTCCCTGCCATTCACATTACTTTTCCCAAGAAATTCACGACAATAACGCTTCTCGTTTTAGAGAAGCGTGCGCAGAAAGGGACTTTCTCGCACTAGTGCGAGAAAAAAACCATTCTGCGTTTGTACACATGCGCAGTGTTTTTCTCGCACGCGATGCGAAAAAGTGCATTTCTGCGTTCACTTCATAGGAACTAAAAGCGGGATTTTGCGTTCATGCGTTAGGAAAGAGAATTTTCTTTTTTCTTTCTTCTACGTCATTCCATCACCGGGCTTTGCCAAAACGGAATGGATGACGTAGAGCGAAAGAGTTCTAAGGTATACTGTCTCTCGTGCATCCGGGACTTGAGCTTTTCCAGTTTGCGTCGCTCTTACGGGGCACGTTAATGAATCAATTAGTCGTCGGTAGTACGAAACGAAGGCGAGGGTTCTCGTGTCGGACTCTTGAGACCACGACGGCACGGTGACGATGCCACTGCGCGGCTGCCGGTGGCTGCTGGCGTGTTGCGGAGTCCGCAGAGCAGCGGTGCCAGGACCCGAACGCCAGTCGGCAGGCTCCGGCGGTGGTGAAGCTCTGATGGTGTCATGGCGGAATAATTAAGATCGCATCTTGGCACGGTGTCAACGGAGATTGTAGCGGCGTGCCCGGGCATACCGGTATTCTCTTTACGACGAACAGTTTCACGAGAGATGACTGCTAAGGCCTATACGGAACGGTATAGCTACGGGTCCACAGTCGGGAGCCAGGGAATTACCCCTCCAAGAAAGGGACACTTCCATACCCCCGCGTTCTCTTTTATTATGCTCGGAGACCGGCTGACTCGCACGCGAGCGTAGTTATTAAAACGTTAAAACAATTATATGCCAGCGACACACGAGCAGACACACAGGCCAACGGTTCGCCGTATACGGGACACGTATAATAATTACTCCGCGACTTCTTGCGACTTGTGCACGGAGGGTATCGTAATTTTGCAAGCGAGATCTAGGCGTTGGACCACCCGCGAATAATGCACCACGATGAATCGATTGTGGGGCGTGCGGACGGTTCCAGTGTTGGGCGGAGGGATTTCCTCGATCGGAGAGAAAGCAGCCGATTCTTTTGTTACGACATTTTTAACGCACCGACAGCACGATCGCACAGTCACTTCCGGTTGGACGAGAGATGATCGTGATTTAAAAAAAATTATTTTATCGATACGCAAACGAACAATCCGATTTGCAACCGAACTAATGGAACGCAGCTTGCCTCGCTTTATAGTCGGTGGACTCGTTGCGTTGCGTCCTATGCCCATATTCCGAAAGCTCTCGGTGCGATATCGCGCGATCTTATATTTACACATATAAAATGTATGTGTATTATAGTATAGAATCCGCAAGGTTTATTACGCAACTGCGAGTGCAACGAGAAACCAATGTTACGCTTACTTTCGCCAGATTTCTCCTATTTTCCGTAATGCGCCGGGATTGCATTTGAAATTGAATCGGCCACATTAGGAGCTCTATTCGGTCGAGAGGGAAAAGAGATGCCGCGCGGCTGTTGGGTACTACCCGCAACGCGCGTGTGCTCTACGAGGCTGGCCCCGTGATACGAACGCGATCACGTTTACCGTAAAAATAATCCGGGCTACAGAGGAGCGCCGCTCGCGCCGTTAATGATTTCATAAAGCTTCGATACGATTGGAGAAGGAAGTTATTACGATTTTGCGAACAGGATCTATACGTCGTAAATAAACTGCATGCGATTTCATCGCGAATGCGAAACGCGTCGGTGCGTTTATTGCTCTACTATATTTAAAATTACAAATAAAATATATCACTTGAAAATAATGCGTCCTGGCCAGTAAAGCGCCGGTATATTGGATCTTACGGCGGGCTTCTTCGTACCTCGCGTTCCCACGAAAGTCACCATTTCTTTTTTACCTTTTTTTTTTCTTTCTTTCCTCGTATCCAATTCGCTCGTGTTGCGTTGCGAACTTTTTGCGAAATCCATTGCGGAAAAAGGCGAACTTGCGCGCGATCCGCGGCTCTATTGAATAATGAATCATCCGCGAGAGGTTCGTTAAAACGTCGACAGTAGAAGTTCGCGTCAAAGTGAGACGCGATCCTGGCGAATGTAAGAAAGATACTTATTAATTTTTTTTTAAACGTTCCCACGCCACTCACGATACTCGACGTAACGAGTGACGGGATGGATGCATTTTTTTTTGTTCTTCGTTAAAAGTACCGAAGCGACAAAACGCTGAAAAATCATTTAACGCGATCTACCACAATATAAAATAGTGAATAAAACTGCATGGGAGCTTCCCGCGGAATCGTCGATCGGAGGTTGGCCAGCCGAAGGACACTATCGCAACATTTTTTTCGTCGAGGCTATCGGGTTACGTAGTGAGGATTATCGCGACTATAAAGATGAGTATTTCATGTTATGTACTTATGACTTTTTGAGGGAAAGGCACCACCTGACCATAAACAAACCGGTGCAATTAAAATTCTTATACAGCATACGTATTTTTGTGATGGGTTTCCATACACCGTTCTAGAATGTATCAAAGTATCAGGCAGATCGTACGAAAAAAAAAAGAAATTGATAGGCACGGTAGCGCGATTACATTTCATTGGAAGTTGAAGTGCAATAAGTGGTCTGCTGGTATCGCTTCGTTCGCGTAGCTTCTTCCCACTTTTGTTCCTCTTTCATCCCGCTTTCCCACGCCGTGCTCTCGCTCGTCCAGCGGACCAGTCGTTAATGGATTACGACTTTTTAAAACTCGACCATCCTAATGGATATTCTAACGCTTGCTCGCTTGCCTCCGCGCGCACGCGTAATCCGTATAACCAGGCAGGCTCCTAGCCTCGGGAGTCATAAATTATTACTCTGGGATCATAAAAACATGACTATGAAAATGATTTGCGACGCGGCGTAGTCGAACGCGTACCGTAGGGTACCTAATACCCCGTCGTATGTGTGTATGCGACCGGGGCGCGTGTTATTCGCGGGCTCGCAGGACCGAGCCCGAAAGAATGGTGGAGGCAACTCCGGGCGAACGATATCGGAGCCGCGATATTACGCGGGCACTCGTCCGGCAACACTTATTTCCCGCGTGCCCCGAGTGGAGCAGCGAAGCCGGAGCGCTTAAAATTATTCGTAAGATCGATCAGGCGGTCGCAGCAGCCGCTCTTTGCCAGTCACTCCGATAAACTCACCGTACCGGCATAAAGCATAATGAGAATGAATCTCGTTCGTTGAACAATTGCGAAACTGGCGCGTATCGTATTAGCCGGGAAATATTTATAATACTAAATATTAATTTTCGCAACGAAAGATGTAATACGTACGTGACGGGCATTACCCGGAGGGGCGCCGTCCCCCCATGAGAGTGTCCGATTAGAAAGGCCGGTCTCCGTGCACATGTGCACCGGGGGAAGCTCATATTCGCGTGTGCAGCCCGGTGCTGAGGAGAACCAGCGCGGCTGCACAACCGCTTCTCGAGAAAACCACGTCTGGTCTTACGCGGAACCGATTACCTCTCCCGGTCCACGCGGGGAGCCATAGATAATCTCGGATTTTCTCGTACACATCGAACCAATTGTTCGTACCACGAGTCAATTACATAATTCTGCGTGCTCAACAACCTGCTCCACGATCGGACTGTTATTACGTACTGTTCGGTGGATACCGCGCACGCGGTTGCGTTGCAGGTGTATTAATGCTCCTTTGATGTAATCATTGATATTAAAAATTAGTCAAACAATCGTGAGGTACGAGATGAAGAGAGAGTCAGCGTAACAGCGCGTGCCCACTGTAATTGGCATTAATAGAGTTTTTCCTGAGGATTTATAACTCTACTCTGTGTCATTACCCCTAGCCGAAAGTATTTTATTACCTGCATGAATACATATTTGTATGTATAGCTGTATATGCGAAACTGTTGAGAGACGTCCCCACGTATATTATTCAGCGACGAGGAAAACAATAGCCACAGTGATTTATGGAAGCTCCATTACCCGTCCGGCGTGCATCTATTTACGTGTGTGTCGTACGTAAACGAATGTCCGACGTTTATCGGAGAGCGTGAGGAGCGCAGCTACCGTGCTACGCGCCGAGGGAGCGATACGAGACCGCGGTTTCGCCGAGTGTATCACCTACGTGGCCGAAGAGCTTTCCACGTCCATTCGCTGGAAGTACCAATCGGGCCCTCCCTGTATTCATCCAATTCTCGATGAGGCATGATTGTGGAGTTCCCGTGAAACGAGCTGGCAAAAACATATCGATCGGAAGAGAGGGAGGTTCGTGCGCGAGGGCTTGTCCATCAACCGTACCGCAATCAGCCGAGCGACAGACACGGGTGGTCCACTCGATACTCCAGTATTCCTATATACGTAAGTTCGGCATTATTGGTTTTCTTTTTTCTTCCATTTTCTTAAATTGGTCCCCGAAGCTTCGAAGTAGCAGAACGATTGAACCAAATTCAACATTTAACGTCTGGCTTATTACGAGGCTCGTGGCGGGATCAAGTTTTGCTGCGGTGACTCCAGATGAGACCGATAGGGATCGCGGATGGCTACTGTGCTTGCGGAATTCCATGGACCGCGGACAGAGGTCAGTGAGGCGGGTAGCGACTAATTACATTCGTTAAAATAACTCGGAACCAATGCCGAGCGACCTAGCTGTTTCGGTATCGTTGACAATTAACTTTCTTTTTTTCTCGGATATCTGACTGGATGCTGAAGGGTGTTTTTTTTCGCGTTCGCTATGGTCAGGCACTTGAAATCGTTGAATCGGGAGTGAACTGTGTTACAGCCTCTCGAGGGGTCGGGGCGGGTTTCGTTTATTTCGCGTCTCACCGATGAGAATCGTTCAATTAGCGGTGGCGCGCGGAGGGCCACTGATGGGACTCGCGCCGAGGCATCGGACCGGTCGATAAATTCGTCAAAAACTCGTCGCTGGTCCATAACTCCTCGGGAGTCCGGACGCAATTAGAGCAAGGGCTATCCAGGGACCGAAACTGTCGTCGTGAGTCCGATGTCTCATTTCTGCTCTACCCGGCGCACAATGCGAACCTGTGCTGCTGGAATTCGAACGAATTATACCCTCGCGTTCGACGAAATAATTGACAAGTTTATTTTTCAACCTTCGACGTTCTCGGTCCATAGTTACTCGCGCTGCCTATTAAGTTTTTATAAATGCTTTTATAATGTTACAAAAATTTGCTCGCCAGTAAGCTTGCATAGGCAGGGAAATAATTTAATTCAATGGTCCCCTTCGAATAAATGATTATTTAATTCAAATAGATATTTATTATAATCAGAGCTGGTCAAAGTACTAAAAAATACTTCAAGCCCAAAGTACAAAAAAAGTATCACAAAAGTAAAGTAAAGAAGTAAAAAAAACTATCAAAAGTACTTGAAGTGTCAAGTGTTAAACGTTGTCTAGGAAAAAATTGCACATAGCTTCCTCATTTATTACAATTTTGCGCGTAGTTTTCTCTATGAGAAACTTCGTTGATCGATTTTGGCTTCCTCATAGAGAAAACTATACGCAAAATTGTAGTAAATGAGGAAGCCAGGGCAAATGACTTTGCATTTCATAGATTTTGAAAGGTCAAAATTTGCCTCAAGATTTATTGTCAGAAATCGCTAACTGACATTTTTGTAATTCGTCGTTTTGGAGCTATTTTTAATCTATTCTTTGATTTTTCTTAAAATAAAAACAAATTTCATAGAAAAAAAACGAAAAGAGGTGACCTTTTTGTTTTTTAATGGGATAAAAAAATGGATAAAAATAAATGTTCGTTAAACATATACTTATTGAAAAGTTTACTTACTTGAAATGGGAAAAACTACTTGAAGTACTTGTGTACTTCCAGTATATACTTGAAGTACCAAACAAGTACCCGGTACTTCAAGTACTGCCCAGCTCTGATGTAAATCAAATAGAATTTTTGCAATCTCTTATCCATGCTTCAATGTCTGCACGAATCATCAGCAAAATTTACACGAACCTCCGACATCGCCTGTTTCTTTGATTTTAGCACGTTCACGAACTATCTCCTATTGCAACGTAGCGAATTTGTTTGATTCATACAAAAAGCTTCTCGAAGTGCATCTCGGTCATCGAACGGTACGCGATGCTCGTAGTGAAATTTATAAAAAAAAAAAAAATGCCTTATGCATAACTTTTCCGGCCGGAGAGTGGATGATGCACGTTGGCCGCTGGAAGCGAGAGATGCGCCGGTGAAAGTCTCACCGTAGGCTCTCTTCTCTTCCCTTCGCGCGATCAGCACGAGTTCTAGAAGTGAGCGCCCGTTCGAATACAAAAGTGAGGGATAGTATAACGTAGTGGTATAAGGAACGGCGCCGGGACGCCAGTTACCGACGTATGAATTATAATTTATAACTCCTGCTGTGTATGTATACGCGCGCTCCAACGGAGGAGCAATCGGGTAAATCATGCAACGAGCTCGTGGCACGTGTTCTTGGTTACATATTAGATTATACACGCGCCTCGCTCGACGAGGCGCTTCTGAGAGCTCAAAGATTTCGCTGGTAACGTCTGCGTTCGAGGGCAGCAACGTCGCTGCGGATGGAAGAGGTTCTTCGCTTCTTTCGTTATCTATCAGCGTAAATTCTACGTGCAATACACATCTGCCAAAAGAGCATACTCGTGGTAATTCAACTTCCTCGTTCTCTCGGGTCTCGAAGCGGGTTATTTTTTTTTAATGCTACCGACTCGAACACGGAAGTTGACGGACCTTCGAAATATTAATTACGAAATTGCGTGTAATGAATATTAATTGTCCATTACGCGTTTGGTGCCGAAAGAAAAAAATAAAAACGGAGTCGCGAAGATAATTTCGCGCATCTGGACAATGTGTATACGAGTACACCGTGCACCACGGGCATTCATATTTCACGTCTTGGGACGCCGTCGTCGCAAATTGTTTACGAGAGTTTCCCGAGTGAATTACCCGTTTAAACGTATCCGGAGATATTCGCACGATTTATCGTCGAAATAAATGCAACTCCGGCTCGGGGTAACCGCGTTTACGAGTGGTACCGCGATGGAAACAGCGGTGCAGGGGCAGAAGGGATGCAAAGGGTGACACGGTGTATACGGTATATACTGCGGCACTGCGAAGGGACGGGGAAAAACTACTTAAGGTTTGCGGTAACATGCTTCGTCGTTAAGCTGTTGCCAAAGTAGAGGAGGAATGGAGACGACACGTGTGCGGGACTACATGTTTTAACCCCTCGTGAATCTTGAACAATTTTTCTCTGTAACATCTTAGGACTTGAAAATCTCACTTTTAAACCGGAAGTGGCTTCACGCAGAAATATTAGAAAAAAATTTGTTGTGACGTCACTTTCGGTTCGAAAATCTCAGGTTTCAACCGGTAGTGACGTCATATCGGAAATACGTCACTTCCAGTTTGAAAATCTCATACAGGAATACAGGAATACGGAAATACTGAAAATACGTCGCTTCAGCTCGAAACATAACATTTAAAAACCGGAAGTGACGTATGTCCGGCATGAAGTCACTTCCGGTCGAAAAATGAGATTTTAAATTTGGAATATTTATACTGATAATTTTTATAGTATATCTACTAATAACATTTAATAGGAATATTTATAATAAGTTTATTATGTAATATTTTACTAAATTTCTCGGACCATCTCGACCGCGCAAAAATTCTACAATGCGGCAGCAAACTTTATTACATTTATATCCGCGAATCTCGCGAGGCGAGTTTCACGTTTACAATCTCTCGCATCGCGCGCGCGCGCGCGCGAGAGAGTCGCGTCCTCTCCGCGCATATTCTGACCCAACGTCCCCTTCCTCGATTTATAGCGGGGACCAACGGAACGCGTATTATACGTATATGCGCCTGAACCTCGCGGTACCGCAGCGTGGTCCTATGTGCGCGCTTCTTTTCTCTCTCGCTCATATAATATACGCGGAAAATCTCTCTCGCGGCTTGTGCTCCCCCCCCCCCCCCCCCCGCCCCCACCTCCCCGTCACAGCGTTGGGTGAGAGAGCCGGAGATATCGCGCGTAGAAACTCCGCGAGCCAAAGGGTCCGCGCGGCGCGTCGTTATCACGTGGCGTACCTCGTCGTCTTCGTCGTCGTCGGGGAGTCCGTTGCCTCCAGGTCCGGCCGGGACCACGAAGCTGCTGCGCGTAATCTAAGATCGTGTAGGCATTATATGTCTGCGTACGTATACGTACATGAATGTGTGCACACATACACATACAAGGGAGAATAAGAAAAAGAGGGGAGGGGGGGGGAGTCCAGGACCTCGAGTGTCCCTTCGGCGTACGAGCTAGAGGGAACGACGCTCCGTGACCCCGGCGTCTTCGGGGCGACGGTAAAGCACCGCTTTCCGTCCGCTGCGAGCGAGCGGCAGAGCCCGTGCATTCGAGTGTGCGCACCGAGGCGACCACCCAACCGAGGATCTTATTCCTATGTGCCCGAACAAGTCGTTCCCCAACGAAGCGGCCCTGTCACACGCGAGTCGAATTATTCAAGCTAATCTCAATAATTACGATAGGAACAAGTCTCTCACCCCGTGACCCCGATGCTCGAGCCCGGAATATCGTATCGCCCGTGTCAAAAGGTGTCCCCTGAATTATTCGTCGCGATGTTCGCGGCAATTATTCACGTATTTACGAAAGGGTGTAGGAAAGGCCCGAAGAGACGCAGCCTCCGGTTCGCGAGGATGGATCGTCGCCGGTCCGGAGACGCTCTCGGAAGAGAGCCGAGCAGCTATCAGTCCTCGGACTCTCCACGGCTCTCTTCACTCCGGATAAATCCTCGGCTGCGCCGCTGCGCCACTGTGCGGATGGCACTAATACAAATGCGTACGTGGCAAGAGGGATTCGCGGCAAGTCGCCTCGAGACGAGCGTTTTGTCGCCGGTGATTGGCGTTTGAAAGGACAACGCGCGTACAATGCAATTACCTTGGCCGCGGCCGAGAGTTCGATCGTCGGGGATTCAAAGATCTCGCGGTGGAACGGTGAGCGGACGCTCTTGCGTCCAATGAAAAAAAAAAAAAAAAAAAAAATGTATATATATGTATATAAACGGGCGCGAGCTGCATACGTTTCCTTTCTTTATTTATTACTGTCTTATTCATTCTACGACGAGTCGACGAATGCCGCATGATCTTTTCCTCGGTCCTTCACACGCACCGACGACTTCGACGGTTAACGAACCTCGCGCCACCGCTCAATGGTAAGACGATGACGATCGTTACCGATACAGTGGTACGTGCCGGGGTATCGAATAGTCATAATAAGATCGTGACTCGATCTTGAGATGACCGACCGTTCGCGGTCCGGAGTTCGTGCAGCGGCGAGAGGAACGGCCAGGAGACACGGCGGGGTGTCGGGGAAAAACTAGCATTGCCCTTAGCCGCACGCGGACCATCGACTTTGCAGTAGAGTGTGTAGTAGGTAACGTATCTTGTCTCTTAAATCTAGGCATTTTTCGTCTCACTTTTTTTTTAGACTTCTGGTGGAGATTTTCGACGCAACAATGATGCATCGGGGACGATGAGAGCGCGGGGCGAAACGGGACCCCGCGGCGGCGGTGTGAGACCTTTTTTATGCCACTTTTTTGTCCTATGCTCCAGTTTCACGAAAATACGGAGACATTTGGTTCTCGTGATTTTCAGTCGAGAGTTGAAAATATTGTGACGATCGAGTTAATAAGTAAAGCGCGTATATGGTTTTGGGACGGATATTATTAATTACACACCCAGAAAAATGATTTATTTGAGCGGCGCGCCGCAAATAAATTTATTATTTGGTTTTAATGAATATTTATTTGATTTAAATAAATATTTATTTGATTTAAATAAATATTTATTTGAATCAATACAAATATTTATTTGGACCAAACAAATAATTTTTCTGGGTGCAATCACGGCTAAATATCTCGAGCACGAATTGTCAAACGAGTGTTCTCTCCTCAAGTCCGATAAAGACTCGACATCTCGTCAATCGACAATCTCTACGTTTGTCATTTGTCATAGAGAGCTGTTCCATTCATCTATGCAATATCGTGTGTCTCGGTCAACCCTCATCTCCATATTCGTTGTAATATCTTGCTGCGTTTATTAGCAACGATAAACTATAGACAAGTCATCGACTATTGGTGGGACTAATAAAATTAATTGGTCGTAGCGCACCTCGACGATGCATTTGATTGAGCACCGGAGACTTTTTATCCGTCCCTAACGGAAAACAAAGATCCTTCGCAGCAGCTTATTCCACCGGAGAAACATCGGGCAGAATTTATCCCTATCGTCGCGCGACATAAATAACGAGATCCCGAGAGCGGCGCTGTCTTTTATCGCTCCGTTTGAGAGAAAAGCCGCTGTCTCGGGTGTCTCATCTATCCCCGAATTACCCTAAGCAGAATGATCGAGTAATGAGCCACTCGATTGATATACTCTGCACAAACCAATAAGCGTAAGAACACCGGCCGCAAGAAGAAAGATCTTTTACCACTGTCCGCCGCGGTTCGTACAGTACGGAAAGACGCAAACACAAGCGCGATGCACCATCGGTGCGCGACAGAAGCGCATAAAAATGCAACGCGTTTGTCGCGTTCTGGGTTCCGTGATTTGCAGAGCTCGCGAGGCGGCGTCGGGTTACGCGCGTCGGCGGCGGTACATCAATCGGGCGAAGCGCAGAAGAAGAAGAAGTCTCATGGAAGTCGGCGGGAGTCCGGACAAACGGGAGAAAGAGAGTGAGCCGCTCGGTGGGCATCGGATGAGAGAAACTGGAATCGCTGTAAGCGATTTCTTGCGGCCGCTATGCGACGCGCGGTGCCCTCTCGGCACCGGGCGCGTTCGAGTCGACCGTTCAGAGCGTCCAAGTAGGTACAGACGCGCCCGGTGCGGACGCGGAATCGCGACCCGATCGTCTCGGGGGGGCTCACCTCCTTCTCCCTCGCGGGTTGCGATTGTCGGCGGGACGCCGCCCCGAGCTCCGCGACGGCCGCGGATGAGAGGCGAGGATCTCGCGCTGACTGCGATCTCGCGAAAGGTGTCCGAGACACAGAGCGGCACCGGGCAACATCAACGCGGCTCGCGTCGACTCTCGCGCGGAGATTTACGGGTTTCACCGTAACGAACGCACGGGACGGAGAAAGACGGACCGAGGGAGATGAGACTCATCAGCATTCGTAATGGCCACAGCTCGTGTTATATGGCACTGGCTAGAGAGAGGCGACGACGCAGCCTCGGACCTTTGTCTATCGACCTCTCGCGCGAATGAATACACATATAATTCGAGATTACACGTACAGCGGAGATAGATTACGCGCGCGCGGCCTCCGCCTCTATTCGCGAGCCCGTAGGATCTCTGTTAGAAGCCGCCGACAGATTTCTCGATTGATTTTCCTCGTTTTATTTTATTGCTACCGACCGTAGGTTACTCATTCTCGCGCTCATTCGCCACGGTTACTTCTCGCTGGTCTGATGGCCAATTTTTATTTTTTGTTGCTCTTTTTTTAAATTTTGTTTATATGTTCAGATTTTGTTGTTTTATTCCTCGAGTATAGACGTGAGGGACCGAATTGGATCGAGCTTGCTGCCAAGTTCGGATGAAGGACAGAGATTTTGTTTAATTTTGTGTTTGGCGCCTGATTTATGTAACGAAGTGTGCGAGAAGAATCTTGAAGACAGATTTCTCGATTGATTTTGCTCGTTTTATTTTATTGCTACCGACCGTAAGTTACTCATTCTCGCGCTCATTCGCCACGGTTACTTCTCGCTGGTCTGATGGCCAATTTTGATTTTTTGTTGCTCTTTTTTTAAATTTTGTTTATATGTTCAGATTTTGTTTTTTGATTCTTGGAGTATAGACGTGAGGGACCGAATTGGATCGAGCTTGCTGCCAAGTTCGGATGAAGGACAGAGATTTTGTTTAATTTTGTGTTTGGCGCCTGATTTATGTAACGAAGTGTGCGAGGAGAATCTTGAAGCGAACCGTTGACTCGTGGAAGCAGACATTTTTAAAGCGTTACCGTTAAACCCAACACCGCCGAAAGGAATAGAGATAAGCCGAGCAGCGTCCCGACGCTCTCGCCCCGTCTACGGCCGAGACTATCCACGAGAGTCGAGTGATTAATGGATGGCACCACGCGCTTCGGGAGATCGCGCGTGATAAATTAAATGTTGCATCGCCCGACCGGCGGCACACTACACTATAAACTATATTACAACTAACCGCGCTTTGGCCAGCTTATGTACCGCTACCTGTTTCGAAAAAGTTTAAGGAGCATTATGTACGACACGATATCGCGGTATAAACCGTCCAGCCCGGTCCTGGTCTGCCGGCAACAACTCTAACGAAGTCCTGTAATAAGTGCCAGGTCAGACAACCAGTACTGAAAAAGCCATGCCCAATCGGGCATAACTCCAGTCTCACGCTCTTTTTATCGCGTGACTCCAAAAAAATTAAATCCTTTACTTCTTCTCCGTATTTTTAATTATTAAATTTATTTTATCTATTCCTTGGCTCGTGAACCGCGAGAACGAGCGCAGAACAGAAGCCATCCGCAAACCTCGCGACGTAGCAGAGTCTACACAAGAGACGATCAAAAAGGGTCTAAAGTACGAGCGTTGCCAGAGAGTTTCATAAATCTGTGACGTCGGCGCTTTAGCGCGACTCTCGTCGTCCCTAATCACCGCGCTGTACGCAGCCCGCTCGAAAGACCTGTAGCTAATAGTTGTAACGTACGTGGCGCATTCACGAGCGCGGGGACCGGCGTGCTGGACGCTCCCAGTCTCCGATGTTGCACCAACGAGGAGCTCGAACTATTTGAAAAAAATAATAAAACAACTTTAGAAGCGCTGTTCCCTCGTATAGTTACACCTTTTGCCTTCCAGCGAGCTCGGATTACGCAACATCACGCGTGATCATCGTCCCGGGGACTGTATCGCGTGTGCACTGAGCGCGGGATGGCCAAGTGCAGCAACAACAGCAGCGCCGGCTAGTGCAACAGCCGGAGCTTCGGGAGCCTCGTAAACGACCGAGGTGTAGCCGTTCGCTGGTGCGCGAGTACCGTCGGGTTAGTTATGATCCATAGTAGTAATACCAGCTGGCACAGATGCGAGAGAAGCGAAGACGGATTGACAGAGGAGGGGGGGGGGGGGGCATGAAAGAACGAGATGAGATAATGCCGGGGAAAAAGACTGCGACGAAGACGAAGGAAGAAGAAGAAGAAGGAAGAAGGCGTTGCAGAGACTGACCTTTGAAGTTTTCTTCGACCAGCGATACTCTGCACTCTTTGACTTTCTCGGTCTCACTCTCCCCGACCAGAGATCGTAGATCGCATGCGAGCAAAACGTGTGTTTATCGACTCTCCTAACAGTCGACACCTGCGAAGATCATTGCGCGGCGTCCTCGACGAAACATCCACTCGATGCCGCGACTACCGCGGTTAAATTTTTAAAGAACGGCGGAGGAAGATCGATATGAAATAGAGGAGTAAGCGCCGGGTCGATACATTTTTTGAAATTTCGATGCGTGCTATAACCCCTTAATTGGTGTGTCGATAACGATGAGTAAGGACGAGCGATAAGTCGCTGGTATGCCGATTTACGAGATACCTGCGGGTTTCACAGCTCGTTCGCGTCTCGCGATATAGCAACAGCAGCAGCATACGCGCATTGAGTTTGCTCGAGCGCGCGTTATCTTCCCCGCTCGGCTCTAGCGATCCCATTGCTGCAAAGCCACCGCGGCTCTACTTGCCGCAGTGGTTGCGCAAATCGAATGCTCCGGCTGCCGTTGCCGCTGAGGGATACAGAAACGGGAACGAGCGGGCGTTGCGTACTGGTAGCCGGAGCGCGAGCGATAAAACGATCGGGTACGGAGGGATGGGCCGGAAGATAATGCAGCTAATAAAGATTAGTCAGCAACCGCATGCACCAGTGGAGTAGTATCGGTCGGGGACTTTAAAGCTGTGCGCGAGCGGAGAAGGGGATTCGTGTATCGATTCATACGCTCGGATGAGATCTTTCATATCGAGACGATCAATCACGACGAAGTTTCAATGCATATATTAAATTGAATTTTTTTTTTTCTATCATCGACTCGACAAAACGAACGAGAGCTGTTGCCCGTTTCAAACGACAAGCGTACCTCGTTGTCGCAGCAGTTCAGCTCGTGGTTACGCAAATCGAGAACAGGGAGTGTGAGCACCGAACGTATATCGAGGCACAGAAGAGGCGTAGGCAGTTGTCCCGGTTGGGACGATAAAACGGACAACGCCACGAAATAGCATTCGGCGATAATAGGAGCAATAAAGATTGCCCAGGGATATCTAGTAGGGATCGGAGCTCGCTTACGAGTACCTAACACCGACGCGACAACTAGGCCAAAAGAAGAGGAAGAAAGAGGAGATCACAGCGAGTATTAACCTCGGGAGAAAAGAATTCAGTCCAACGGCCTCTTGTCCGGAATCAAAGGTGTGTCCGGAAACTTTCCATTCCCAGCATCACCCTGTCAAAATCTCATAGCAGCACGAGAGAGAGTGCACACGAGGTCGGGATCTCTGAACGCAAACGGTCGCGGAGGTATAGAAAGAGTCATTACTGCTCGTTGGTCGTTGCTCAAAAAGCGTCTCCTCGCAGCGGATCGTCAACGCGTCGGAGGTCAATGGGGAGCGATGCTGCTGGAGCTTGGGCGCGTGGACGTGCGTGATTCGTTCGGGGCGTTAAGTGGAGCCTCGCGGCCGGGCTGACCGGACGAAGGAGGGAAAGGAACATCGGACTGAAGTGCTAAAGAGCCAGTCGAAAGTCTCCGCTGTTGCTGTTGAACCCGCTGGTTCCGATGTAGCTGGAAGCGCTGGAGGAGAAGGGATCCGGAGTGCGCGCGAGCGGAACGGTGGCGACAGGTAGACACGTCCAGCGCACACGGCGGGCACACAAGTTGGTTCCTTCCCACTGGCTCGCTTGCCCTAGTGTACCTGTGGGAAGATGGGTCCAACGCCTCTACCTGCATCCACGCTGTATCTCGTGTAACTAGCATCGGATGCATTATGCATGTGGAACACGCCTCGGTGGCTAGGAGGTGTCGGGACGACATGGCGAACCGTCTCGGAAACGCACCTCGTCCGAGGTGCAACCTCGGAGCAGTGGCGGAGCATTCGCCAAGATCGTTGGACCATTCGCCAGAAAACAGACGACGAGGACGACTGTTGCGCGGCTTGTTGTTCTGGCTTTTGACTTTGCGAACGGAAGATCTGACCGATACACCGTTGTAAACCATTGTAATGGTAATATGGAAGTTGCGGGGACGACGGGGAGGATGCCCTCCAATTGGTTATGCCACCCGATGTATCATGCGTGCAACTAATGTAATGTGCTTACGAAATGCCAGGCGAGGCCCGAGCTGGCAGAACTGTCGTGAAGTTTCAGAGCCGAGACGGGTTTTGATGGGGATTGCACAAAAAATATTTTAAGTTGAGATGAGATTCCCGACCAAGAATTTGTCAGGTCAAGTCGTTGGGTCTGTTCTGGAGGAAAAGTGACGACTATCTCTGGGCCTAAAGAGGCAAGTCGATAGGTCGTAAAACTTTGGAGATAAAAATTTGAATTCATGATTACAAAATGTCGCGAGTGACTCCGACCTCTTCTAGTCGCTGCGCGTACAAGATACACTCGGCTCAAGCGCCGTCGACGCGGAATTTGTATGGCTGCAAAAGTTTTTTGGCTCCAAACGCAATACAAGTTATAGGAACGAGAAGAGTGCACACGGTGCATGGCAATGTCTTCTTGGGAAGCGTACGGGACAGCGGAGCAAGGTGCTTTTCCAGCACTGCTAGTGCTGGCGTATAACGCCGGGGACAGGTAACAACGCACGGGCCAGCCATTGTCCAGAGTTTTGTTCGTGGTTGCTTAGTGTACAAACGCTTTGAGAATGACGACAACCGCTACGACGACGCGTAACAAATGCCTGGCTCGCATACATTAGCCGCATTAATACCTGCTTGGATTTATTAATGCCCATATTATATTCATGCGTGTGGTATAAGTTACGCGGAGAGGAAGGGAACGACGATTCATCGCTTTGCGAGAGTAAGCAATGCCCGGCTTGCGAACTCTGTAATATTCTCTAGATGATATATTCAGCGTCGAGGGCTCGCGTATACGTGCCCGCCACCTCTATTGTTCGTATAATACACGGAGGCGCTTTCTCACTCTTCCTCTCGTAATCTTACTCGCTGGACCGCGCAGTCATTTTTACCGTCATATTAGCTCTCGTACGTTGTTCTTTTCGAGTTATTCACTTTATGCGAAAGTCGGATATATTTATTTATTTATTCAATAATGTGCTGGGCCCAATTACAAGGACGGTAGTAAACTCATCGCCCAATGAACAATGTAAGGGAGATCCTTCACTTATAAATTTCGGAAATCTGTTACTAGGAAATAAAAGAATAGCGATTAATTTTATTCAAGGGTTTAGTAGGGTTGCAGGGATTGAAGGGGTTGAAAGGGTTAGGGATTATTTATTTTCATTCTCTTGTCATGCGTATTGGAGTCACTTATGACCCCGAGAAAATAACTATCGTTTGCTCGAATCTTCCGATAACAAGACTGATTCAAGAGGTCTTCGATACCGCAGCGATGTCAAAACTATCCCCCGATTTACAAGAGATTTTGATAAACAATCACCGTATGCCAGTGCTGATCAAACGTCGACCACAATACCCGGCTAAGCCAAAAAAAGCGATTCCCACGATTCAGTCCCGCCCGGATCTCTGGTTCAACCAGTATTTGCGGCGATCCTTGGACGCATCGTCCCATGTTCTTCGTCCCGAGCTAATTAAAAGTTTTCCTCGTTAAACTCGTATGATCGTAAGCGCGAAAATTCCGCGACGTCCTCTTATACGCGATCTTTCATGCTCGGAGGATGAATGCACGCGAGTCTGAGACTGGCACGATTCTATGATCCTCCTGTGATTTCTCGATAACCCAATGTACTCTCGACAATTATCCGTCGATATTATCCATCTGTCTATCTGCAATATAATGAAGTGCGGTGTCTCCTTGAACTCTTACACAGCAGTTCATATTGGGATTTCGCACCCTTCCAGCAACATTCCTCATTAAATATTGGCGATGACAGTTTCGAATTTCCTTCGCATGGCTATAAGTCGCGGAGTGCATCGTTATCGTAAACGTTTCAGTCATATCACCCGTTCCTCGCCATTCGCGGGGGCGCGAGGCGCCCTAGCTGTAAAAGCGGCCCGTTCAGTATTATACCCGCGTGATACTCTAGACTCCGCTCTAGCCAGACTAGAAACGGCGCCGACGGCGACGGCAAAATTTCACATCACGTGGAAGGTACTAACTGTACGATGCGTACGACTATCATACGTCATAACTTTATAGTGAAACTACATTGTCTTCTCCAGCAGACAATGTAGTCTGTAGGGCGGAGATTCTAGGAAGTCAGCGAGTTTAGAAGTGCAACATATTGCATATTAAATCGCACTTGCAGCTGTTCGTACAGCAGTCGGCTGTAAGAACTCGACCCACGACTCGCGAAAAACGAAGCCGAGGGTTCGTCCCTACGCCCGACGAACCCGAGCATTCGATCTCGGATCGTCTCTGGCTAATCGGAGTTTATTGTTGACCCGAGACTCCCACGATTGGAAGGGGCACAATAATAGCACGCGACCAACACAGCTCGCGTTCACGTGTGTCCGTTCGCGTTTATGGATCTCGACTGCGCTGCAAGGTAATGCCGTACCGCGAGTTATCCGAGAATGGCCCGTGAAATTGACTGGGGACTACTCTTCGTGTGGGTCCTTCCGAACGAACTTCAAATGACTTTTCGATACCAAAAGTGCCGATCAGCTTATCATGACTAAGGCAAAGGTATCTTTTGACTTACGTGGATGCGGCAATCTTTACGGATGGGAAGAGCTTCACTTACCTGAAAATGAAAAAAAAAATTAAATTAGTAAATCCCTCGAGCGGCCAAATCAGATTACAAAATAGATATTTCCCATACACAGAAAATTAGTGTATACATTGATGGGTGAATACATCGATGGGTGAATACATCGATGGGTGAATACATCGATGGGTGAATACATCGATTGGTGAATACATCGATGGGTGAATACATCGATGGGTGAATACATCGATGGGTGAATACATCGATGGGTGAATACATCGATGGGTGAATACATCGGTGGGTGAATACATCGGTGGGTGAATACATCGGTGGGTGAATACATCGGTGGGTGAATACATCGATGGGTGAATACATCGTTGGGTGAATACATCGATGGGTGAATACATCGATGGGTGAATACATCGATGAGTGAATACATCGATGGGCGAACACATCGATGGGTGAATATATCGATGGGCGAATATATCGATGTTCGAAATGGTCCTATAAAAGTGCGGAGCCGATTCGTCGATTTCTCGCAAGATTCCCACGCTCGTTCGTCAGAGCGTCTTCCCTCTCGGTATGGTAGCAAACGCAAATACAAATACCATCGGATTGGATAGACTGTACGTAGAGAGATCGTGTATACATAAGCGAGGCATTCGGCACGACGGAAGCGAGCTGGCTACCAGTCCTGCACGCCGAGGGCTCGGAAAGCACGTCGATGGGTGTACCTTAAGCCCATACACTCGTTAACCGTCCGGAGACACCGGCCGGTGTGGAAGTCTTCGCCACGCAAACCCTCGTTCCCGCGGAGCCCGAAGCTCGACGATGGAACGATACGAGGAGCCGATACGAGAGCATGCACCACTCGATACCATATCGAGGTCCCTCCGCGACTTAGATGCACACCCCGACGAGGCTGCCAGCCACTACTATTATTCGTGACTTGGCCGGCCGGCGTGCACGTGCGCCGAGTCGATTGGCCACCCGTCGGGCTCACTCGAACGTGCTTCACATTCGTTCACTCGGACTAACGTCACCGCGACTCGTTCTTTGTGACTCGATACATTTTTTACTAGAAAAAAAAACACACACACACACAAAGAATAAACAAACGAAAACTCGATAATCCTGTTAAATCATAGAATCCCAGTGGTTATAAATTTTTCATGAGGTTTTTTTTAACTACAATTTTTTTGAACCGATGTTTCGTTCAACATCATATTTTTTACCGTGCGTTTTCTCGACGTCTGTCTCTCGCAGACAGAAGAAGAAAAAAAAGCTCCTTCGCTACGAACAGACACCGTTACAAATATCGAGTGCAGTAGTCCACTTATCTCGTCGTCCTTTATTACAGTCGTCTATTGGAGGGGTGGCATGTCAAAGGCGCACGCGAAGGGAAAGGAGTCGCCCCATCGGGACAGCGGCGATTCTCTCCCTCTGCCCTCGCGAGAAAAGAGTTCCGTTCACTTTCTGTCAAAAGGCATAATATCGTTGACGTGTCCGACGGGATGGGCGTAGTAAATTATTCGTCGTCGACGGGTGTGCGAAGAGAACAAAAAAAAAGAAGGCTTCGAAAAGAGAAAGTGCGCGGGCGGAGCTCGGAGCGGTATAGAAGGAAAAAAAAAGTTTAGGAAAAGATGCGGACGTCTCCGTCCTTGCGAAGTCCTCGCGAGGACATCAACGACGAGCTCCCGTCCCTTTCTCGCACACACACGCACACATACGCACAAATATAAATGCACGTAATTGCTGTTATCTACAAAATTACTTAAAAACTTGACCGCCAGAGACTCGCGGCGAATGCACAGTGTATGCAGCGTTTTCCAGCGCTATTACGCGATACGTACGCACCCTCTTGCGAGGCAAAGGCAGAGAGCTTTACGTACTACGCGGAGAGATATAACGACGGCGGGAACGAAGATAGATACGGAGGGAGAGAGAGGGAGAGAGAAAGGAGCTAATAGTGCGCAAGTAGGAAGGCAAGATAGAAAAGAGGCCTCCGCGACGCTGTTATAGCACATACCGCGGAACCTTACGTACGTACCGGTGACTGCTACCATTAGACGTGAAATATTAAACATCAGCCGTGTAATTACCGTGGTGGGAGTAGTGAGAGGGGCTGCGCCGCCGCGATTAGATCTAAACTGGCCGCTAATGCTGTTAATTGCGATGGATTGTGTAATTGTTGCGCGCTGTAAGGGTCTTACCTCGGTGCGGTGAGTTTTAGAGTGTGCGGGGCTACACATCGCGGCATTACACGCGGCAGAGTGCACAGCCGAGGGTATACGCACGTCGCGCGGGGCGACGGTGTGCGCCCGCACACGCCCGACGTCTCTCGCATACGTGAGCGCGTTTCCAGGCGCGAGTAGCCCGACGTTGACTCTGTGTACTCCAGACTGCGAGCCGCTCTTGCGGACGCTTGTGCGTGTCTAAGTTCGTTCGGGGCCGTCTAGCGAGAGTCGATAAACCGGCGAGAACGACGAAGAAACAGAGGGAAGTGCGCTGCTCCTGGAGGCGAGCCACCCGTTCGCTCTCGCTCGCGATATACCGGAGGGAATGGTGAACGCACTGCGGGCTCTTGTACGTGTAACTCGTGCACACGGGTGAACCGAGTACCCGACGCACGGAGCCGCGTACGCGCAAAGGACGACGCCGGCAGCGGCGGATTTAGCACAGTGGATGGGCTCGGTCATTTGCGCGCTGAGCTAGGAACGGCGAAATTGACGAATTTTTTTTAAGGAGCGGGGCTATGGAAATTAAATTTCTATTTTTCATTCGCTCTACGAAAGGTTCCATTACAAAAAAAAATCGGCATAAAATACCTGAAATTCGCTATCCATTGTTTTGAGGGTTCAACGCTCTATACCAGAAGCGATGGTCCTTCTGCGCTAGTAGTGGCGGTCCGTACGTGATCCGGCAGTTAGTATGAACGCGCTTGCGCCCCCGTTTTCTGAATCGAGTAATCGATGTCCGCACGACGGGAGCGCGGCGACTACAACAGGTAGGTTCGACGTTGGGACTTTTTCGAGGTAGACGATAGATAAAAAGTACGGGAAAGAAGTCAGCCACGGCGAGAGCCCCGCGCTGCGCCAGCAGCAGGTATAGCCAAGTCGAAGTTACTCGAGGAGGATCGTATTAGCGAATTCCGGGGCAATTTGTAACGCCATCTTGGGTTCCGCTCGCGCCCCGGTAACGACGACGATGTGCCTCGGGTTGCCCGGTGCTCTCGGGGGCTCGAGGACGACCGCGAAGAGACGCCGCCGCGGCGGGTGCGGGAAGGAAGGAACGAGGCCCGAAGCGGCGGCAACAACAGCAACGGAGTCGATGCTGCTACTGCGTGCTGCTGATGCTGCGGCTGCTGTGCAACGCGCGAGCCCGAGCCCGGGGAAATGAATGATCCCATTACGCCATAAATCAATCACGGCAAAAAGCGCCAAAGCCCTCTCGGCACGGATGACGCGTACGGCACACCGGAGAACGCTGGCGAACGTGACTCGTCTCGTTGCCGGAGATCTCCGGGCGCGGGGCACCAAAGCTCCGTCCTTGTTCATAAAAATTGACGACGGAGGAATCGGTAGAGGAAAAAGGCGGTTTGCATAAAAATCGACGGGAGGACGTGGAAACGGATAAAAATTAAGGGTGATTAAAATGCTTTCGAAACGAGCTTGACACTGGAAAAAATGTTGTTTAAAAATGAATTAACTGTATCGGAAGCTTCTTTTACATAAATTGTTTATGAAATTTCACGCACACATGTGCGTTGCAATTTTGTAGTAACATTTTTTCGTTTCAATGAAAATGTTTGTAAATTTCAAGCATAAGATTTGTAATTTTAATATCTGGTATTTTTATTTTACGAAAAAGTACGTTAAAGCAATTAATGTTCAATTAATGTAAGCAATGTATGCAAATTTCAAGTTCCAATATATTAAATTTACAATTTATTTTTACACAGTCGAACTTCTATATTTTTTTAGTTCTTTTTTATATCGAACATCCCGACTGTCGGAAGTAATTTATTTGCATACCGACGCAAGTCCATCGATAAAGATTCGTGTTTCCTCGGGGTCGAACGACTTTAGTTACGGTGAATGCAGCAAACCCACCAGCGATCGGTATCCCACATGAAAATCTTACTCGAGACAGCTGGACGATTGGCTCGGCTCGCAAGAAGACAATAACCATTGGCCATATCGCCCCAAACCGGCCTACGGTCTCATTCGAGTGCCAACGGCACAAGAAGTCTCGACCGAAGCATATGTATGTACCACCCCCGCCGGATGCACAAAAAATGTCTTGCTCGACGCTTCTCGCCCGGGTTATAAGTTTCTTCGGTCTTGCAGAGTGGCGGCGTGTTTAGGTGCTGTTGGAACGCGGCCCGACGTGTATCCTTTAACACGCGAGAAAAAGCGAGCAACCGACAATTTGTGAGACGAGACGCAAAGGTGCCAGGTATTCCCGGGGTGTACGCTGGACAGCATCACCGTAGAGCCTGCGCCACAGGATCCTCCGGGCGCGAGAGACACACGGGAAAAAGAAAATACAAGGCATGCGTGCAAAGAGCTCACCGACGTTCCAGCCCGCGGCCTTCGTTAAAGACCTTACAATGCCTAAGCTAATTCGAATAAAACTGAAAATTCCGATGTCGCGTGAAGAAGAAATACTCCCTGGGGGAGATCGCGTAAGGAGAATCGACGAGCGTTCGGTGGGAGGAGAGTTAATACAGCAGAGCCGAGGACGGATGTTGATATTTCAAGAAAGTCTCGTCACGAACCAACTTTTTTTTTAAAAAGAACTCTATTTTACAATTCCAAGAAACAAGCGGTAATCTTTACCCTTTTCTCATCTTCGATAAAAAATAAAGCGTAAGTGACGTTGATGTTCCACAAAACGAAAGAAGGTGGTGCAGGAAGAATGCCGCAAGTATTGAATCGCCGCGTTATCGCCAAAGGTTCGGGATGCAGCGGTGTGCTAATGATGTAAAGGGACGATCGCGACGAGAGCCGCTGAATATAAACCCGATAAGGGCAAAATGCCTTGGGGAGGCTGGGTCAAGTAGCGTCGAGACTATTCGCGGAATGCGCGATGTTTCAGCGGAGGTCTCAAGGTATTTACGCGCGAGATGCGAAATCGCTGAAAGATACAGCGGGAGAGAGGCGGAGAAAGAAAGCGAGGGAAAGGACGGTATGCGCGCAAAGAGGCGTGTACAAGCGAGCGCGCTCGTAGCCTTCGTTAGGGGTTAATGCCTAGCTAATTCGACGAAACTGGAAAAATTCTTGTGTCACGTAAAGAAGAAATATTGCCGGTCGGAGGGAGGGCGAGAGCGAAGGCGACGATCGAAGCGAGGAGGAGAGACGAAGAAAACAGAAAGATAGGTTCGGACTGTGGGAATCGCGTTCCACACAAACTCTTGTTAACGGTGTGTATAACGCGGAGCCATTTAAAATTAGTCAGGGCGGTACAATTAGCGGCGAACGACGTGGCGAACGATTTTCCATAAAACCAACAAAAAAAGAAAGAAAAAAGAACGCTGGAAACGCCGTTAGGTGCACTTTCATCTCGCTGCTCGCTTTCGTCTTTTATAGTTATGAGTGTTACATTCCTTAGCGGGGAGGATCTTAAACTGAAGCACCAAACTTTGAGAGCCGCTCACGCGCATAAAACTTACCGCCGCGAAGACAGAAATATATAGAGATATTCCAGCAGGTCGTTATTACTTGGACGCTTCGCGGCTCCGCTATGGACTGTGAAATTTAGAACCCGAAAATTTAGATCATCAAATATTTACCAGAAGTACGTCACTTCCGGTTTAAAAATCTAAATTTTCGTCCGGAAATGACGTCAAACCGAAAATGACGTATTTCCGGTACAAGACTTTAAAAATAAATTGTAAATTTAATGTACCGGAGCTTGAAATTAGCTTACATTACTTACATTAATTGAACGTTAATGGACGTTTTTGTTGAAATAAAAGTATCATATGTTAAAATTACAAATTCTTGATGTTCGAACAAAATTTTTGTACAGTGAATGTCACCGGTCGAAAAATGGGATTTTTGACCGGAAGTGATGTACTTCCAGTCGATTTGCGGTCTTGATTTAACCTGCTACATACGATTATTACGTATAGGAGGAATTTTTAAAACATTTCCCGAGAGCTTCATTACCCTCTCGCGATTGCAATCCGCGAAAATAAAGAGTGTTCGGTATTTGGCGACTCTCGGGGATGGGCAACCCGTTTTCCACTGCATTCCCCCGATACGAAAAACACGATAAATCCTGTGTTCCACGTAGGCGTGGGCCTCCCTTTCTCGCACGGTTGGCGATCCGCTCGCGGTACACATACAACGAGAGAACATCTTATATAGGTACAGCGCGGGAGATCGGGACGAAGAAGAGGCACAAGAAGAAGAAGGAGCAGAAGAAGAAGCTTGCTAAATTACGACGACGAGTTCGGTTCTCCGCTCCTCTGCGTGCTCTCTGTTCTCCTCACATGTGTGAGCACGTGTGTGCGTTCGTGTGTACCAGGTAAAGTGCAGGTTGCCCGTGAGCTGCCCAGCCCTCCTTCGTCCTTGGCAAAAGGAGCCAAGCTGCTGCCCGCTGCGATAGGCAGCAGTGTATAGCGCATGTACGAGCTCGACCCATCCACCCGATCGAGAGTCGCAGCGGAGTAAGTTCGAGAGCTCCGAGCATCGCATCGAAGCCTTTTAAAAACGTTTAACCGTACGTATACCGGGCTCATCGTATCGCTCTCTCGGTCTCGAATGCGAATATCCGTTCGGTCGGGTATTATAATCCCCCCCACCGTCGAATCATCCGCTCGCTCACCGAGAGCGAATCGTCTCAAAGAAATGTACAATTACGGTGAAAATTTTTTATATTCCCGATCCTTTGGCAATTACCGATTTGCCCGCCGGAGCATATGATTATGAACTCTTCTTTCGTCTTTTTTTCCCGTCCTTTCACCTCAATACCTTCAAACAATCTGCGGAGTCTCCGTTATCATTATGCATCTGGTACACGGCTACTTAGCTTAACATCGCCAGATGAATGTTAAATCTTTGTGTACCTACCGCACTTGACATTTCGATTTTTTCCTCGTTTCCTTAAGTTCGCTTGGACGATCTCCCACCGTAATTCGAGGCCATAGAAAGGAAACGTTGAAATTTTTAATGAAGCAAAGATTTTTCAGGTTAATCGGGGGAGTCAAAAAGCAAAGTGGCCCGCCAATGGCCCGACGGCGATCGAACTCTTGCGGTGCGGCATCGCGACCCCGCATTTTTGGAAGTCCGGCTGTGCATACACCTCTTCCACTCTATTTTAGTTTATTTTCTTTATTTATTTATTTTTTCTTTCTCTTCGCTTTCGCTCTTTCTGGCCGCACGTGTGAGCGGCCGAACGGCACCCCGATGTTCCGTGGCACCACCCGCTTGTAAGCCTTCGTTATCTTCGGATCGTCTGAGCGTTAATGAATCCGCAGCGGTCCGCGGCACGAGGGGGCCCCCTAACCCGCAGCACGAGAGTACTTATCGACCGTTCCAACTTCTTGGGCAACGCGCCCCCGCGACGGGGGCTTGCTCGACATTCCGTACAAATGTTTTTCACGATCAGATTACATACTCCTTGTATAACCTCATACCGTGCTCACCGGTTTATCCGAATTTCTCAACCCTTTTCGTCCTTTAGTTATTTAACTCTTGCGGCATAGGCATATCTTTATTTTGGCACAATTTCATTTTATAATAGTAGTGCAATAATTTTATTGCCCAAAATGTTTATATATGGTAAAGCGAGTATTTATACATTTTTCGTTTGTGTTTTCCTTCGCCCAATGGGCCATCGACCGACATCTTTCAGCTCTTATTTCCCGAGCAACAATTTTGGAGCGTTACATCGGACCCCGATGTAACGCTCGAAAATTTATACTCGGATTGTTTGCTTGTTTGCTATTATTTGAGAGGAAGAGGTTGGTCCGATGTTGTCCATGTCTTATTTTAGGACGATTAAAGGCGACCATGTGTTGTGGAATATGTTCAGGATTTCTGTTACAGTATGCGTTGGAAATTTGGGATTGGGTCTTGCATTTAGAAATCGGCTATTCCATAGGCTTGTAATAGTTTCTAGGTGTGTTTGCGCGCAGTCCGAGCTTAGGTGGTTGATAAGCTCCTCCATCGGTATTATTCCGGAGACTTCGTATCGTAAGAGATTTGGACAATTGTGAAGGGGATTTAATATTATGTTTTTCCTTTCACATTTTTTTTTAATGAACTGTATGTTTATAAAAAAAAAATTAATAACAAGGAAGAATTGCGGACGTTTGTTGGAACAATTGCTTATCAAATGTACGAACCTTTTTTACAGTATGTGATAATGATAATGAAAACGTCTGCAGTGGCGATAACTTGGGATGAATGGCCGAAGTTTAAAGCGCGTTTAAGATAAGGGCTCTGAATTTTTGACATTACTCGCAGCGGTATCAGCGAACTTTACGCGCTCCGGGAAATTTTCTCGGGTCTTAATGTATTAATGCTACGAACTTTGCGGGCCGAAGCAACTGCTACTTTAGTAAACTGTCAGACTGTACAAGTCGACCGGAGTTTGTTTCAGACAATTATTCTACGTTAACTTCCAGCCTCGACGTCCGCATGAATAAAACCACGATTTCCCTTCGAGACTTTGAATACACTTCGCGACGCCGATAATTATCGACAGCGAAAACAATTAAAGTGGATTTCCGAAAGCGAACGGAATTATACATTTTCTGTCTGCACTGATTTTTTGTTACTTTCAATTCGGACGCGTTTGAATTTGAAGATTGGAGAGATTATCTCGTAGATACTTATGTTGTAACTTCGTAGAAAGCTGCGAGAAAATTTCATTGCGGCCATTTCCTTTTTTTTCAATTTAAATTTACAATGTCTCTAAGTATAGTTTGGAGGTAAAGGTTAGGTCTCCCGTAATTTAGCGAATGACCTCGTGAACGCGTGATGTTCAGCCGAGAATATCGTGGGATGTTCACGGCACGCTATATAGCATACGGTATATAACGGTTAAATTTTTCACGTCATGAAACTGGGCCTTCTTCTCATCGGCGAACAGGGTCGTCGGTTTACGCCCACGGCCGATAGATCCCCATTGTCTCGAGCGTGCGGGCGCGCAATTTTTTTTTATTTATTTTTTTTATAATTTTTTTTTTTATACGATCTCGAGAGAGAGCTCGGTCGCGTTCGTCTTCCCATACTCCCCATATACCAGGTATGAAAGCCAACAAAGCGCGGATGATCCCTAACAACTTTGCGTGACTAAAAGATGTGAAACATCGTTTCTTTCGGAGCCGGCATAATCCGCAGTAGCCGAGAAACGGTCAAAGGACTCGTGCGACTGAACAAAAAAAAAAAACATAAAAAATTTCTTATACACCCTCGACAAAATTCCACTTATCATGATTTGTGTATTATAGATGCTAATGGACATAATTAATAAGAACTGTTGAGGCGTCCTGAGCTCTCTGCTTTGCTCGACTATCCGAACCCGGTGGACTGCATGCGATACACTCGAAATCACCCATTTTTTTTATTTTTATTTCTTCTTTTACTCAGAGTTCAGCTCTAATCCAGCTCTTCGCTCGACTATCGTGGCGAGAAGCTTGGCTTAATCGCTTTCCGGGAAAGGACCGCAGAAACGTCTGACGCGGAACATCTAACAAAAGGAGGGGGCGCTGGGTGGGCCGCCGTGGAAGTGGTTTCGTCCGAAAAGTTGCGATAGTCGTTTAAGAACCGGCAATGAAATTGTCTAGTCCTCATGTGGTCTAGCATAAAATCTCAACCGCAACCTCCGGTCAGACGAAGATCGGGCAAGATGACCGTGAATCACGTTTATACTCGTTGAACTTGTCAGGGCATTTTCGACATACAGAGGTTTCAAAATTAAGGCTCTGAAACAAGCGTTCACACGTGCAGTTTAACAATTTTTTTTTGGGTGTAATTTTCCAAAAATCTTCACGGAGAAAAAGACAACCGAGGTTGCCAATCCTTTTTGCCAGTGTTGAACATTTCGGGAACTTAAACACTATATTCTTAAAAAAACAACAACAACGACAACAAAAATCGG
The DNA here is from genome assembly GCA_917499995.1 of Ichneumon xanthorius. Classification (NCBI taxonomy): domain Eukaryota; kingdom Metazoa; phylum Arthropoda; class Insecta; order Hymenoptera; family Ichneumonidae; genus Ichneumon; species Ichneumon xanthorius. The sequence goes on along the minus strand of OU824205.1, from coordinate 6,543,036 downwards.
AATCATTGGGCGAAATCTACGCGGGGCAAACGGGCGTCGGGGCCACGGGGATGCATGTTACAGTGAACATATTTAATTGAGTCGTTCCTCATAATTGGAGAAGTCGTGAGAGTCACGTTCGACCGTACCGTGAGCCCAGGCCGTTACGGGATCCGAGCCCCGAGATGCCGATATCGCTGTCGTCGCCTTTTTCCTGCCTCTCTTTCCCTCCCTCGTTGCATACGTCCCGTCGATGTGGTACACACCAGCGTAGGCATAACGAGCTGGTGCGAACGTTAACGTGTGTTCGGCTATTAGCTTAATATACCGCGACGATAGGCGATACAAATGTAACAGTACCGGAGAGTCGTTGTCGTTTCGGAATCGTGCCCCCCTATTTCCCCGCGATGTTGCACCGGCTCTCTAAACCCTCTTTTCATCCTAGCTACACAGTACACTTTCGACGTGTAATGACTCTATTTACGTTCCCGTTGTACAATACTCAATCGTTATCGATCCTATCATTTTTCTTTAATAAGCCCCGGACGGTGCTTACAATGTCTCGGTTCAACCGATCGCCGCGACGCTGGGAGTGCAATTAAATTGCAAGATTTAAAAGCCCCGTTCATCCTCGATAGTGGAGGATACACGGAACTCGACAAACATGTTGCCGCAGATTGAGACGGGCCTTATTTTTGTCCAGTTTTATTTGTTACATTTCTTTGACGATTTGATAGTTAGGCTTTCAGCTGACGCGGCCCGTGTCAGTTGCTGCCAGGGCTCTCGATTATTATCTGTAGTTTATTTATTGATGGGCAATAATTAGTTTTAAGAGAACTAATAAACTTCCAGTTATTCAAAATATAATTTTACTTGGTCGAGTAACTCTGTTAACAATGAGACCATCACAGGGTGGGTAGTTGGAGGACCCAAAGAATTTGCAAAAATTAGCAGAATAGTGCAGAGAAATTGATAGGCAAAATATAAGTATTGTAATGATCGAGCGAATGAATAACACGAGTATTTAGTTTGGGGCGGATATTATTAGTACAATCGCATCTAAATATTCCGAGCACGAACTGTCACGTATCTGTTCGTTCAGACGTCTCAGTCCAGACTGTCTAACATGACGATCGATCTCATATCGATCGTCCGTTCGTTCGTCTAATGTCAAACCTAATACCGTGTGTCTTAACGAATAGTCATCTACGATATTCGTTACAGTATATTGACTCGACTTACGTGTAAACTGTATTCTTTCGATACGCACACCGTTCACTTTACAATTTTGACGAAACGCGACTATACAAAAGATAGAATAATTATAATTTGAATAGTTTTGACAACATTTTCGACACAGCTCATCCTATTAGCTAGACCTACGTGGTAATGCGAGAATCGCGGGACTTCGAGTTTTCTTGCGAGAAGAATTCCTGCTTAATACCGTCTCAGGACCATGTCAAATGGTAACGTTATCCTCTGTTTGGCCAATCTTGCGAGAACCCCAGCGAACGCAATTGCCGCGTTCGCTGGGGTTCTCGCAGAATCGCAGGTGAATTCAACGATTTGCGGGTAAAACCGAAGCACTCGGGGAGTCAAGATGAACGCAGACATCGAGAGAAGAGAGTTCTTTTATTTTCCTGACACAAGGTATTCAGAGTGAACTGCATTTTGTCTCATGGAACCGTAAGAAGATCGGAAAAAAAGTGTCCCAACGATTTTGGGCATCGAACTTGGGGGGGTGGAAGTGGAAGCGTCTCGGGACGGTGGGAGACGAAATGCCGCTAATGCGGCCAGCCGCGACCAGGATGGATAGATCGGAGCGCGCCGGAACGTCTCGGCGGTACATAAACAGCCATCCATTCGACTCGATGTTTCCTTCGCAGCGTTTGCATAGACGATACTCTCGATAAACAATGGACCGAAGCACGGAGAGCCCGGAGATCTAGCGTTGACGAAATATCGACGTCGAGGTCCTCGAGCGAACGGGCGAGCGCCGGTATTGCGAGGCTCTCGCGAGATCGGTACTCGGCGGTAGGCGCGAACGCGAGAACGAGAAACGCGAACGCGGCCGTCGTGTTCTCTTAGTTAAATCGCGCCCCCGATGGAACGTGGGAACGTTTTTGAATCCGTCGATGGGCAACCCAATATTTCTTTTTTTTTCTGCACTCCTCTCAGCACGAGTGTGACGCAACTGCCCAGCGCCGACGAATCGATGGGAAAGTCAAGACTGCATTCCCAAGCTTAAATCTGCGCGACTCGATATATAAATTAGGTCCATATTATAATTTGGAATTTTTGGATAATCGGGTGGAGAATGTCGCCAATCGGTCCCGAACAAGCTTCGACGTTCGAAAAGTGTCCGAACGGATCGCCAAAAAGAGCCGAGTAAAATATGCTATTGAAGGATTTTCTTTCTTTTCATTTGAGAGAAGATTCGAAGAATCTCAGCAAACTTTCCATCAGTGATTGCGGCCTTTGATGACCCGAATGATTATTAAAGTCGCGGAATTAATTCGACGATAAAACCATATAGCTTGTCTCATCGATCCGACCGATGGCGCGGACTCGAGCGATTCCGACTTGGTTGGATTATTACAGCGACAATTAATTAGCCGGATGATCGGGCGCCGTTAGGAGATTCCTCGTGTGAACGAAGAGCCCGTTGAATGGGTATTTAACGACTCGTTTCGGTTGACTTTCGCGCGTACGCACTGCTCGCGGGAAAGTGCTAATATATCGCGAGGATGCGTCAGCTCGTCGAGCGTCGCTCGGGTGCGAGTCATCGGTGCAGGATGCGCGGTATTTCGGACCAATTAAAAGTAACGATTGCTCTGCTCGTCTGCCCGCGTTATGGAAAAGAGAATAAGATTTGAAGAGAGCGTGTGCGGATAATAAAACGGGCTTGGCTGAACGATCGAGAATAATCGTAATTCCACTCGCCTTCGGTTTAATTTTTTTTTCTGTCGCATACAAGTATAGAAACTCTCGCTGCGTTACGTACGTGAGAGAAAAAAATGTAAAAAAAAAAAATAAGAAGAAGACACGAGACGAGGCGTCGAAGACGTGACTGCCAGTAGAGAAAGAGTAGAAGTTACCCATAGGCCAGACACTATACATATACTTCAGAGCGCGGCGTACGAGAGCAAGATCGCGCGCAAAGCCGATCGTCAAGGACGCACCTGTCGCCTCCGCACCTCCTCGACGCTCTCGTGCTGGTTCTCCCGCGGCGATTACGTCCCTCGGGCTCTCGAATGCTTACCGGCGCGGTTCGTTCTCTCTAACCGTCTGACAAAGGTAATTCAAACTCTCTAGCCTGCGATCATCGAGCGGAATACAGATTAGTTTTCTCGCAACGAAACCGCGACGGCAGTTTTACCCGAGGAAAGGATAAATCGAAGCGAAACTGTGCCAACTGACGAAACACTTCAAATCCCCATGTTGAACAGAATTAACGCCGGTATTACACCTGTTTTTAAATTGGCACTTGAACTCTTCAAGGTCCTCGCAAGTGCTAGAGAAAAAATGCATTCAGAGTCAAATGCATGCTTCAAAGATTTAATGAAAGACGGAAGGAAATTTCTTCTTCCTTTTTTGGCGCGAAAACTTTTAGCTCTTCGTCGCCAGGTCTCACTGGAAAATGTTGTGTCCATTGCGACTCTTCGATGTTCCGTATATGGATCACTTTTGCTGACTTAATAAAAAAAAAGTCTCCCCGTTGGTTATTTATAATGGAGTATTCCTTCGGGTGTACAAGTTTCTCCGGTGGAAACATAGCACGATACGATAAACCAATTGGACTTACAGATAAATTTCTCTGAACTCTGTTTTCCTGCTCGTCGCCGTGCTCCTCCGCGCGAATGACTTCGCCCCTGCGGACGCAGGCGTGTCGGGCTCAGTCTCGAGGGATCCGGCGTGCGGTATAGGGAAAAGTCGTGAGGAGGCAAAAAAGGAACGAAAAGGAGATAAGAGTCGAACAGGCCGGTGATTCTGCACCGGTCGCGCGGCCGTAAATATACGTGGGGGGCTAATGCGGCGCAACTTTACGTTCCGGGTTACAAGATGACCCCCCACTGGGAACGCGCGAGCTGCCCCGCGACTCCCGTTTCGCGGTCGTTGTCGTTTTGCGTCGTGTGCTGCTGCTGCTGCTGCTGCTGCTGCTGCTGCTGTTGCTGCAGAGTTGCAACGAGTGCAATGCGGCGCGTGTACGCGCGGCTCACGACATCGCGCCCACCGATGCACATGCACCGCTGCGGAAAGCAACTATACCCCAGCGCCGAGACGTTCCTTCTTTCACCGATGTGGCTCGGACCCTCTTGTGCTCGCACACGCGCGACTGTATAACCAATTAGGAATTTAAATTCACGGTAATCCCGATTTGGTCGTTAAGCGCGGGCCGACACTCGCCCTCGGGGGATGAGAGCTTATCCTATTAGTTAGGCCTACGTGGGAATGCGAGGATCGCAAGAGTTCGAGTTTTTCTTGCGAGAAGAATTCCCGCTTGATACCTTGTGAGGACAGCACGGTAACGCTGTCCTCTGCTTGGCCAATTTTGCGAGACCCCCAGCGAACGGAATTCCTGCGTCAACTAATCTGGCTAAATTTGCACACAATCACCAGATGCTGCAACTTTGTAGTTTATATATGGCCACGTTGAACAGTCGGTACCAAAGCTGCACGATGTAGAAAAGACTTCGATGCCTCAACGATCTGTGTGGATGAATACTTCTACCAAATAATTGGTAGGCGTAACCAATGGTCTTTGAACGATTGGACCCTTCTTTTCTTAATTGTATTCCAATTTTACGGACCAATGTGGCAATCCACACCTCCAACGATGCAAAAAAAAAGACGACGACTGGGGCTTTATACTTTAGAGGAACAACATTCAAGGACCACAACATATACATAAAGTGTCCCCGAAAAATTGAGAAAAGCATGAGGAGACCAATACCGGAATAGGCATCCAATATTCATAAATTGTAACGAAACGGCCCTTAAGACAATCAAACCCGCTGAAATCACTGCCATCCGAAACCTAACAACCCGCGCTATTCGTTCCTATACGAAACAACTATCATCACTCCCATATCAACAAGAACACAAGAACTCAGTAAATGATTCGCGTCCAATCATCAAGCAAATATCCAACCGCTATGCTTACAACCCGCACAAAACATTACCTGAAGACATCAATATCCAACACGCTCTGCATTTCAATACCTCAACAGAATGACGAATGAAGAAGTATAAGATTGCATGCGCCATATCAACGCAGATATTGTAGTCACATCCCAGGCCGAACATAAGAAAGCCAGGGGCTGAAGAGCTTCGGTCGATGGCCCGTCGACAATATGTAGATACATAAACGTGTAAATCTATAAATGTTTAATATCTGTAAATGTCGTTAACTCGTCGTATGTATTGTTAATAAAAAGACGCTTGCTATTACTGTGACACTGGATAGAAGAATAGATCTGAAAGCGAGAGCTTTCGCACTTTCGCTGGAGAATCGAATTACTGAGAGATCCCACTGCACTGTACAGTGTCTCATCGACAATGTGCTCTGGAAACGTTTCCATCGTGTACCACCAGATCGATCGGGTATACCAAGCAAAGTTGTCGCGAGCTTCCTCGCGTGTAAGCTGACACCAGGGAAGACCGGGATCTACGTAGCTGCGAAGGGTCTCTTTCTCGGTGCATGCATGCATGCATCTTCCGATGCAGACGCAGATGCATCCCGAGCAGAAACCCGCGGAGAAGCTCTGGCATGAACAGTCTGTTCGGAGCATACCCCGGCCGGCAGCCAAGCTCAAGCTGTTCTCGAAAGATATTTCTCCGAGTCTGCTGACACAACGAGAGGAGTCGAGGACACCCTTCGCCTGGCCAGAACGGCTCGTTAACAGCCACGGGCTCTGGACGTGTCATACTCTGGCACTGGTACGCTTCTCCCGCTGGTCCAGCGCGATGTCGTATCCCGGCCGCTCTCAACCCACCGGGCTAACTCGACTTCATAAAGTCTTGCGACAGCGGCGAGAGTTCTACGAATATATTGGCGGTAACCGGGAAATGTATAGCCTCGATTCACGGGAGATATTCTCGTGACCGCAGGGTGCGCGGATCGTAAGAGAATCCTCTCGGTATGATAATTTCTTTAATTTCAACGTTTAAGCTCAGTTAATTAACTACAACTCCATTTACTGCGGAGAACACCATTGACGATCATGGCGACATCGATATATTTATCTCGAATTTCGAGACTTTCGATTTCGATCTGCCGTGCTTCTTTCTGGGAATGGAAGAATTCGTACCAGAGACAAAGTTCCGAGACGGGCAACTGTACCAGGCAGACTTTCGAGCGTACGGAGTGTCGGCTCTGTTAAGGTGCTCGAGGTTCGAAGTGCGCCCACGCCCGCCTCGTTTGATCACCAGCTCGTGCCAACGCCGCGTTTGTCGATCGCGTCGAGCACTGATGGAATACTGTACGCCACTGCCCTCTATATATATATATATATATATATATACCTTTTCCTTTTCCTCTCGCTCGTTAGTCGCAAGGCTTGTCACCTGCGACCGTCCTTATGGTCGCGCTCGAGGGTCTTTCCCGCTCTGGCTCGCAAGTAAGTACATGTATATCTCGACGGTACGCTGTCCTATGGTCCGGGACCGGGGAATTGCAACGGCCCGAGACCAAACTCGCTCTTTGGATTATCGATTTTTCACGCAAATAGCCTCCTTAGTCACTATTTTCCCAGTATAGCGGAAAATCGTAATTATCAAATCGGCATTCAATGAAAATTTTTATGGAAAGTTGCCACATTGCGTTAAAAACTAAAATTGTTAAGTTAGCAAAAAAAAGCTTATTGTACAGAAAACAAATCGAAGATAAATTTGTGTTGTTTTTACGAAGAGATTGGTGTTCCTGTTTGGTGATGTGCAATTCAAAGCTTCTACAAAATGATGTTTTTTTAACTGCTTATCCAGTGTACAAAGAACAGCATCACATCATATCTCGACGATACGCTGTCCTATAGATCGGGACCAGGGAATTGCAACGGCTTGAGAGCAAACTCGACTATCGATTATCGATTTTGATCCTTTTCCCAGTATAGCGTAAACGCGTAATTATTATATTGTTATTCAATGCAAACTCTTATGGGAAGTTATCTATGAATAAAATTGAAGATTCTTGCCTATAGCGTAAAAAATATAGCAAAATTGGCAGAAACTTATAGTCCAAAAGAACGCGGAAAAAAATGTGTGTAGTTTTTACGACGAAATCGGTGTACCTGTTTAGTTGTTTGCAGTTAAAACTTTCTACAAAATGATGTTTTGTTTACTGTCTATCCAGATGTACAAATCACAGCGTCGACCGTAAAATCGCCTGTGCCTGTAGCACATACGCTACCAGGTCTCGTATTATCGGGGACTTGAGACACTGACCGCCGCGTGTGGCTTGCAGCCAATTAGAACCAATAATCCTAGAGTAAAGTCAGACCCGGCAAGAGATCTCTCGAGAATGAGTTCGAGGATCGCGCAAATCCTGAACAACATGTGGAAGCCACATCGTACACCGCGCCTTTCTCGACCGACAACGCGGAGTCAGCCAGTCTTGCTCTTTACGCACTGGTTCTTCGACAACCAGGTACACCACCCGGGATTATTAATTTTTGTCTAATGACACGCATCGGCGCTCTTTCACCGGGGCTCGCCACGGGGTCTCCGAGCTGGGAAACATTTACCCGTTTAATTAGACGAAGCTTCGAGTTCGCTCGCAGCTCCGACATCGAAGCTCGGAAAGTTCCGCTCTATACAATCCTAATGTCCTCTATTAGCGGGAGTACCAGAAAAATGCAACGAACCGAAGGAGGCAGCTGTAGTCGGGACGCAAGGAAACCCCGATTACGGCGGGCATTTTTCACGAGCGAAAACCCGAAGAGAAAAGAAAAGTCACCGAACCGAAGGACAGCGGCTGTTGAGGCGTAAGATATATCCGGTCGTACGGATCCCGAGTATTTTTCGCGAGCGACAAGTTACGAAATTCCTCGCGAACCTTCGAACAAAACGAAAGCGAGATCGCGCGTTTCTCGCGTCGTTGCTCGCGGGGCTAATTGAAAAATCTTCTCCCAGCCTCACGGTGGCACGGAGGCTGCGCGATGGAATCTCTCTCCGCCGTATGTGACCTCGATGTGGTCCCTGGGCTCGAATACTTTAACCGTTATAGTTCGGATTTAATATTACAACAACATATCGATTTCGGGACTCGGAGCCCCTCCTCTCGGTCGTCGTGTGGTCGATAACGAAATCGTTGTTTCTCATAATTCTCATATCTTTACTTTTTTATCTCGATCGGTACGAGGGAGTGTCTCGTAGAGATTTTTTTTTCGCTCGCTCCGGAGGTCGGATATTCGCACGTGAGTATAGAAACGTAATTACACCGAGGTACGCTGTCTATATGTATATGTATACACGTGGCATACGGTACGATTGAGGCCAGAGCGATTCGCGAACAGGGGCGCGGGTGGTGAACGGTAGACCGACTATACTTCACCAGCTTACTGTCTATTGTGTTGTTTGTTATGCACGTTTGTACACGGTAATGTAGAAATATATGTTATGGCTATTTCGCTATGTTATGGGAAGGCCATAAGCTATTCTTCGAAAAGAAAAGGTCGCCGTGCATGCCCCGCGCACCGCTCGTGGAAACTCGTGCGTAACAGATACACGGAGACGAGAATTCGTGTGAGTCACTTTCACGTCAGTGTGGTCGTATATCTTTGGGACGTAGATCCGAGTGTCGAGAACTTCGACGAATTATTTCGGATTTTTAAAACGAGTACTTATATAATTTATAAGGATATAAATACTCAACTCTATGAGAAACGTCGTTGATCGATTTTGGCTTCCTCGTAGAGGAAGCTTCGCGCAGAATTGTAATAAATGAGGAAGTCATGTGCAAATTGCGTTGCACATTTTTTCGTAACGTAACAAAATTTATGTATCTCATAAAATTGAGACCGTCAAAATTTCCCGCAAAATTTATTGTAGCAAATCGCAAACTGAAATTTTCGGATTTCGTCGTTTTGAGTCATTTTTAAAATCTATTGCTTCGTCGCTGATTGCAAAACTCATTTTACTCTTAGCGTGATATTTTATTCAGAAACTAGTGTCAGGCGTAAAAAAATGGCTTGAAAAAAAAAAGTTCAAATGAATTTTTGCCAAAGTTTATACCAAATATTGTACAGTGTTAGTCCATTCCCGTACCAAATTTAAGCTCGATCCATTCATGTTTTCTCGAATTGGACCGTTTTCAGTAATTTTTCAAAAAAAATCCAAATCTCACCAAATCTGACCGCTTGGATAGATTTTGACGAAAGTCAATACCAAAGGTCTTTGGTATTTTGCTTTCACTATGAGGAAACATAATTACTTAAGATTGTTTACTCTAACTTAAGATTATTAACTCAGATTGTTTAATCTTCATTACGTAAGACTGTTTATTCTAAGACCGCCGATAAAAAAACTTAGTTAGGGACATACAATTTTGCATTCATGACACCTCAGCTCGAAGTTCGATCAAATGAAAATGAAGTCGAGAGTCCTTGTTGCTGTTGTTTTTTCTATGATGTAAGGTCAAACAATCAAGTGAAATTTAGTGATAACCGTCTAAGCGCCGAGACAATGCGATGCTCACCGATAGTTAATTCTTTGTAATAAATTTTGCTCCTAACGATAGTGCAGCACGAGACACGGGGCATGTGTTATCATGCGCAGGAGAATGATATCGGATAGATCTGTAAATGCTTCGTTAAGATCGAGGGAAGAAGCGCTATTAGCCGGTGAATCCGATAACGCAGTAATTAACGATTCATCGAGCGCGATCATTCAATGGAGTATCTCGTGGAAGATAAGATCTAGTAGAGAGATGAATGAACAATGGACCGAGGAGTCTCGGAGTGTACCTGACAAGTTCCAAAGGGGCCGCGCAATTTTTTTTTAATTTTTCTTTTTTCAATTTTTTTTTTTTTCATTTCAACATAACATTCCCCTTTTTTTCATCCTCAGAGTCGCAGTGAGCTCTTCCTTTGCCCAGAAGTTTTACAATTATCGATTAGAGACAAAAGTATTGCTGCAAGATCGAGAGATTGTAATCGATACTCGTTAAGAGAGCTGCGTGGCATTGAATCGATGTAAAATTACCGGCCGCCGCCTCTCGCAAGCTTTTTCCGCGTTGTTCGACGAGGGAACAACCGCGGCGTCGCAACTCTGATACCTATGTGTGTTCACAATTATATATATATGATACTATATTGCGCAGTCGAGAAATCGCGACTCGAAGCCAACGCGTTAGCGCTCGATGAAGCCAATTTATTAGGTGATGTTGTGATACGAACACGCACTAGTTCGCATATCGGTATATATCGGTACGGAGGCACGAACTACCCAAGTGCGACCGAGTGTAACCGATAGCATTTTTTACGGACCATTTAAGTAACTAATAGCTCGCACAGCCGAGCAGTCTGATAGACAAAGACCGTTTGACAAGAGTAGGCGTGGCTCTCGATCGCTGGCGCCCCGATGTCTCGTCTTCGTCAATTTTTTCCAGTACACAATCACCGGCACTCTTTTCGATCGGTGAGCCCAACATTGTCGGTGACTCGTGTTTCCCGCAGTCAAATTTTCGGATAAAAAACGATACGTTAAAGAAAAAATTTAATAAGTTAGAACGATCATTCACTTATCCCGATACATTGCGTTCAACCATCTTCTCTCTCTCGCAAGAAGTGCTACGAAGCCATGCATAACTATGCGATCGCTCGTGTTCGCTTTTGCTCGCTCGATCGTGTCGTGGGCAGAGCGTCGCGAGGGCCCGTCGAATTTACATTTATATAGCCTCACGCGGATGCAGCATCTTTTGTTTACTCGTTGACTCGTGGACAAAGCCTGGTGAGATGGATACAGCGTATATAGTACGATACACGATAAAAGTCGGGCACGAGGAGTTCGAGGCGTTGAGAGATCGTACTTTCCATGAGAAGGGGGGGGGGGAAGGGCGAAGAAAATAGCTCTCTATAGACGATATAAGGCGTTAAAGTGACGCTTTTGGCCCAGTCAGCCAAAATTGGTCGCGGATTTACGAAGAGCAAGAAATTTTGAGGAAACTATGTGCCCTTTAAATTCGAGAATTTAGCAGATTAATGTGAAATATAAAAACAAAAGAGTTTTGACTTTTACTCAAAATTGCACTCAGGGTCGCGGCGGTCCCGCCTAAGAGCTCGCGGACATCGTAACCACCTAAAAGTTTGCTTCACCTCGTAGTGATTCTGATGTTTAAAAATCCTCATTTTCCTTTTATCCCGCAAGTCTCGCAAACCTAGTGTCACAAAGTTTTCTTCGAGTATGATCCACCGTCTCACGCCGCTCCGAGCATCCCAAGGTTGATATAAGACTATGACGTTAGGAGGATCAAGGACTCATTACCCTCGCGAGTTACAGTGACGACTTTGACCCAGTGAGTTGGAATTGGTAGTGGTTTTACGAGAATCAAGAAATATTGACGAAGCCATGTGCCCTTTAAATTCAACGATTTAGTAGATTATCGTGAGATATAAAAACCAAAGAGTTTTGACTTTTACTCAAAATTGCGTTTGGCGTCGCCGCGACCCTGCCTGAAAGTTCGCGGTCATCCCGACCACCTAACAGTTTTGAGCGGTTAACTTTCTCCGTTGGCTCGTAGCGATTCCGCTGCTTAAAAATGCTCATTTACCTTCCATCCCACAAGTCTCGCAAGCCCAGTGTCACAAAGTCTCCGTCGAGTACGGCCCGGCGTCTCACGCCGCTCGGAGTATCCCAAGGTCGGTACGAGACTATGACGATAGGAGGATCAAGGCCTCATTACCCTCGCGAGCCAAGCTCATTACCGCGGTGACCGCAGCGCGAGCGAAATGCCTCGCGAAGTGGATGCATCCCGCAGACATTCATTGTATGCATACAATATAATAACGCTGCAATAGGCTCTCGTGTCCCATACTCGCGAGTCGTACGTGAGATATGCTCCGCGCTCTCCGTAGACCGCAACTGCGCGGGGACGTGTAAGCACAGCGCACTCGCCGATAGAACAATGTCACGCGAATTGAGGAGGCACATCGTTCGGCAATTAGTCCACGGGATGCCCGATTGTTTTCAAGCGAGCCAACACAACAACGGCACACCAATCTGTTGCTTCGCCGAGTACGGACCGCTAATGGCCGATGGCTGGTGCACTCTCTCGGGCTGTGCGCTACGCCGGTGTTCAACTAGCGGAGAACGCCAGTGGGAGCGAAAATTGTACGTGCGTGCCTTGGAAACTCGAATACAAAGACGAAGAGGTAGGCGCAGCGAGAGAGGAGAGCCCGCACCTGTTCGCCCGTTTAACACCGTCTCTCCCTGTTTGCCACCGGCCAGTGCCGCATGGCACGAGTCTCTCGCTCTCTCCATCTCGCTGGCAATACGCCGCCGACCCGTACGGTTCGCGGGAACCGTTTTCTACGGCCGTTCATACACCGGGAGCGGAAGAGGTCTAAACTCGGTGGTCGCGCTAACGCCCGTGTGCAACGACGATGACCGACGGCACAGCATCCGCGCACCAGCTCTTGGTCCTGTGCAATACAGTGATGAGCGCATGTACCCGAGTAGACATTTTCGAGCGTTACATCGGGCCCTGATAGGGTCCTGATAAGGCCTTATCAGGCTCTTGACGATGAAACCCTTATCGGCGCTTAGTTAAATTAAGATGACCCACATAGATCGTTTCTGCATAAGAACAAAAAAATGCATCCATCACCAAAGTTACTGTGTATTCCAGTTCTAAGAAGGACACCGAGCTCAGCCACCGAAGCCGCGCTTGCTCCCAAATAAGAGAGATTTCACTGAACGCCGAAATGTGCGATCCGAAAATCCGCAACGATTTGTCAATGAAACCCTTACCGGTGCCTAGTTAAATTAAGATGACCCATTCGGCGCGGATATGCTCGTAGGTGTAACATGCCATACCCGAGTAGACATTTTTCGAGCGTTACATCGGGCCCTGATAGGGTCCTGATAAGGCCTTATCAGGTCTTTGTCAGACCATCTCAGGACCTTATCAGGGCTCAATGTAACGCGTGAAAATTTTTACTCGGGTATGGCATGTTGCACCTACGAGCATATCCGCGCCCAATGGGTCATCTTAATTTAACTAGGCACCGATAAGGGTTTCATCGACAAATCGTTGCGGATTTTCGGATCCACTGAACGCCATTTCAGCGTTCAGTGGAATGTCTCTTATTTGGGAGCAAGCGCGGCTTCGGTGGCTGAGCTCGGTGTCTTTCTTAGAACTGAAATACACGGTAACTTTGGTGATGGATGCATTTTTTTTGTTCTCATGCAGAAACGATCTATGTGGGTCATCTTAATTTAACTAAGCGCCGATAAGGGTTTCATCGGCAAATCGTTTCGGATTTTCGAATAGCACACTTCGGCATTCAGTGAAATCTCTCTTATTGGGAGCAAGCGCGACTTCGGTGGCTGAGCTTCGGTCTCTTCGTCAGAGATGAAATACACGGTAATTCTCATGATGGATGAAGTTTATTTTTTGTCCATGCAGAAATTATCTATGCGGGTCATCTTAATTTAACTAAGCACCGATAAGAGTTTCATCGACGAATCGTATCGGATTTTCGAATCGCACATTTCGGCATTCAGAAAAATTTCACTTATTCGGGAGCGAGCGCGGCTTCGGTGGCTGAGCTCGTTCTCTTCTTCATAGCTGAAATTCACGGCACCTCTCGTGATGGATGAATATTAATTTTTTTTCGCGTGCAGAAATAATCTGTACTCGTCATCTTAATTTAACTAAGCACCGATAAGAGTTTCATCGACGAATCGTATCGGATTTAGCGTATCGGACATTTCGGCATTCAGTGAAATCTCGTTTATTCGGGAGCGAGCGCGGCTTCGGTGGCTGAGCCCGTTCTCTTCCTCATAGCCGAAATACACGGTAACTCGCGTGATAGATGAGTTTTCATTTTCGTTTTTTTTTTTTTCTCATGCAGAAATGATCTATGTCCACGGTTTGCCAGTATTTATCCTCTCGAGCAGAAGAGACTCCGGTGCACGTTTATCGATAGAGCGTAGAGCGAACTGCCTACGCGCAGACGAGCTCTCCAAACGCATTATTCATAGACACGTACACAAACACGCACGGGTCGTACGCATATGCAGGATAGCCGCGAAATGCGCGCGTAAATACCAACACTTAATTACTCGACTGCCAGAAGTGCCAGCTACCGGGGCGAGGCCGGAGCGAGGCGAGTGAGCGATAGTTATTCTTACGGTATACACACACTGCGTATACTGTATGGGGGCAAATACTCATTGCAGCTTTCCGCGTGCCACGCTGCAAACACCGACAGCGAGATGGACGCGCGAAGTTATAAGTTTCGTCCTGTGCACTCGCACGTTATTCCGGACGAACGAACGAACAGGCAAGAATCAAGAAATGTACGGAATACGTGATTGAGAAGTTGTGCCGGAGGAGTAAGTCCGACATTTTTTTAGCGTGGATTCTCGGAAGGTTAACCCTTTATAAGTCACACGGTATGAAACCCTATCGAAACGGGACTAACGGACGCAGAGTGAAGTTTAACGTCTCACGCAGACATAATTTCTTAAAACAAAACGCATAACGTAGTACGCATAAGGTCGGCTGTGCTATTACACTTCGAAGAGAGTCCAACTGAATGTCAGAGTTCATAGCTCATAAGGCTTTTCGGTGAAAACTGCGTCTTCACGCTCATTCTACAAAGGCTCAGTCTAGTTCAACTCTACGGATAGACATTCGAATTATAGGGTAAAAGTGGGGAATATGGCCCGGTCCATATATCATTGATTTACGTGTTACGAGGTGAGCCATATTCACCACTTTTACCTTACGTGTGCATATGTGAAAATTACTGTATCGTCTCTCCGAGTTTTAATATTGTGAACAAATAAATGTGAGCATTTTCATACTTATTTGACAATTGATAAACATTTAACCGCGACAAATCCATTTGGATGCCTGCGTCGAGTGTCGACAACACCAAACAGTCATAAATCCATAAATACTATAGTGCAAAAGGCGAGGTTTCCGTCCCCGGTGTAAAGGGCTGCCCTGCCTTGAGCCAAAAAGAGAAGCCAACAGTGCTACGCTCTCCCTTACACTCTGACGAGTTGGAGCTGCACGTAACAGAGAGCCACGCTTTGCTACAGTAGCTGGAAGAGTGGGGACAAAGGTGTGACTTATAAAGGGTTAACAGTATCGAATAACTCCGGTGTACTTTTGTTTCCGATCGAAGAAGCGAAGTTCGAGGGAATCGAGATCTCCTCAATCATTCATCCGTATCTACTACTACTGCCCGCGTCCCATCCGACGCGTCGACCGTCTCGATCATTCGGATCACGTATCGACGACGCGAACGTCGCGAAGGTTCGCGATCATCCCAGCTCGCGGGTTCTCTTTTCGCCAGGTGTCAGGAGCTTCGCGCAGCCACGGACAAGCGTTCGATAAATTTCCAGTTGAGCGACACCGTAAAGTCGGCTCTCCTCTCTCCGGTCGCCGCTTAAATATGTATCGACGTCCTCTGTTCGCGGCACCGCGAGAGTCCGACGAACCGGCTCGCAACGCGGAACCCGCTCGTCCGGATCCTCGGGCCAGAAGGAATCGAGACGTACGTGCGCCGAGCGGCTCGCTTTTGACGCCCGACACCCCGGTTAATTGCCCGATCTAACGCGTGTCGCGCTCACCGAATGTCTCTCCTCCGCTCGCCCGACATCGTTTGCCACGCCGCAGCTGGAGCTTCTCATCCCTCGTCAATGTCAACTCTGTCACATGCGATGACGTCCGCTCCACCGGGAGGCTACCGACGTCTGAATCTCCCAGCGGGAATTCACGCGGAATACATGTATATATATATATATGTATATAGCTTCAACATCTCGAGTGACACCTGATGAATGAGGAATTAATAATTCGATCCCCAATTTAGATTCTACTATGGGTTACTTTAAAAACTGTACGTTAATCAATTTTAACGTTAAAGAGACACCCTAGAATATTTCGAGTGAGATTGATTTTTTTTTTTGTTAATAATGTTGTCCAGAATTTTGTCTGAAACGATCTACCTGGTGGATTTCTTTGCTGAAGAGTAACACTGAAATATTTTATTTTAATAAATCCGAACTTGAAACTGTGCGGAATATAAGAGATAGTATATTATGCTACAAGTGACGGAAGTGCGCGATCTTCATTGAGTGTGAAGTTCGCTGCTCGAGAGAAACGAGAGAAGAAATTACACAAGGTGAAAATCCGCTCCCTCCCGTGTTGCACACGATAGTTTTTTCACACTTCGTTAAAATAACCACATTTCCTGCGTCGCAAAATCGTCACGTTTGCCGATGACCATTACTTTCCGCTATTGCTCCTATTACTCTCCCGGGAGTAACAAGGTGTCCAGCAGGAGTAATGAATCCTGTTATTCCCTAGGGAATAATGAAACAATACTGCGCAGGCGCCCAGGTTAATAATGATCATTGGTCAATAATAGACAATTTTCCGCCCGTGTTGCACACAAGGAATGTGCCTATTTTAGCGAACTCGGGAAAAATAGTAATTTACTAGACTAGTGCGATAAAACTTTATCTGTCGAGTGTGACTTCGCAGCACGAGCCGACGGCGAGTTCAGAATGAAAGCAACTCCGGCGCCTGCTGCAGAGCCAATAGACAGCCTATGGAAGCCTTATCGATCCCTTTGTTTATAGAAGACCTTGTACATGGAAGACCCTTTGTGGGCCGCACACGGAGGACCCACCAATTTCAAGTACTAAGAGGAGACGCCCCGCGTCGCCGAGCTAGCGAGACATTCTACGAAGAGTCCCAAAAGCGTGCACATTTCGTCTCAATATTCGAACTTGTATCCAATAATATCTTTTGTCAACCAATATACGATTTTATATTATCCACAGTCTACGGTTTCTCACAAGAAAAAAAATTTCGCACTAGTATCGTACCAAATTTTAGTTCACAAGGCGAAGAAGGGGGGTTTTCGCACGCGAAGCGTGCGTAAAATTGCCATTTTCGCACCATGTGCAATAAATATCTTTCCGCAATTGAAATTCGCGCTCATTCGTAGATGAATTTTGAGAGGGGCTTTTTCTGCTGTCGTATTTTTCGCCAAGAAAATTTGTATTTCATTGTGCCTCTTATCTTCGAGAACACGCCGGAGACTGCTGCACACTGGTGCAAGGTTTTCCACCGGTAATATAATGTCAAGAGGCCGGTATTAATATAAATACAGGTTTTATTACCGGCCATTATGCGCGATTACCACGAGCGGGGAGGCAACCGTTGGGCCCGGGCACATCGCCAGAATACAAATTACGCATCGACAAACTTACAATCAATTTTCTGAAACCCCATCGCCGGGGCACTTACGAGCCCGTTCATTCCGTGTACTTATGCGCCTCTGCTCCAATGACTACACGCGCGTACGTGCGACGACTTGGGCCTCACTCGCGACGAGCATCTGCGTTTTACTCTACTCTACGACTGACCGTGACGAATACGAATCCTCACGAATGAAACTAAGTAGGTGAACGATTTTCTTTTTTTTTCTCAACCAGATGCGCAAAAAAGGTTACTTGAGGATTATTTTTTTATTTTTTTTTTTATCGTACGATACCTTGCACATGATAGAGGAAAGTTTATCGATTATAATAATTGCCGATAATCTTTCACTTTTCGGGATAATAACGAGGACGTGGTGTCTGGCGGGTTCGGCGCTCGAAACGCGTCTCCTCGGCATGCAAAATGCGTGCGGCAATCGATTCTTAAGCGTAACGAGAGTGTGACAATGACGGAGAGAGCGTACCGCGGACGATTAAAGCGTGTCGCACTGTCGTGTCCGATAAGCATAGGAGAGATTCACGCACACCGGGCGGAATGAGCTTCGGCGGCGCGCATCGTCGCGTCTCTCACGCGCTCCCTTGGCAAACGCCGATAAATTAATATCGGCGACGTATCGCCGTGGTAAGCATGAAATTGCACGGTCATTAACCGCGTATCGACAGGGGCAATTAGCTCGCGGAAGATTATCTTATAACCACCTCTCGCGAGCCGTTTAACCTCGTTCTACGACCAGTGGCGTGCGAGAAACTACCCAACGCTCCGGTATGACCAAATATTATTTAAGACAATTTTACTCAACCAGTCACGAAAAGTAATTAACGTTACGAAAACCTCACAGGACACGAGTTAGTGCGTAAGTTGATTATAATATTTAACGCTTTTGCGAAATGAAAACAAGGTGCACTTTGAAAAAAAATTCTTGT
Organism: Ichneumon xanthorius; assembly: GCA_917499995.1. Lineage (NCBI taxonomy): Eukaryota > Metazoa > Arthropoda > Insecta > Hymenoptera > Ichneumonidae > Ichneumon > Ichneumon xanthorius. The sequence goes on along the minus strand of OU824205.1, from coordinate 6,524,670 downwards.
AATTTTTTTATTTTATTTTTTTATTTTGTAGTGAGCAACGATTGGCAAAATATTAATTTGAAGTTGCGACGTGCAAACGTACCAGGAAGAGGAAACGAAAGAAAATCGTGTCGAAAGTATATTATACACGACGGGGTATCAACCTTCGTGTATCGCCGGGAATCGTGTGCGTGGAGTCGTTCGGGCAGTCGCCGAATGCAAGAGTCGAGTTGAGCGCTAATACAACGACTCGCGAATAGCAGCGATAATGGAGAACGAATGCACGCACCTGGTCGAGGCGGCGAGGAGAACCGAAAGATTTTGTCGCTTAAACGAGTGGAAACGGTCTCGGCTCGTTCGTGTTAATTCGGAGCTTGAAAGGAAAAAAGGAAAAGGTAACGGAGAAAAAAAGAGAAAAAAATAAATAAAATGCCATTCGTCCGACGAATCCGTGGATTCTATCGCGTCGTAAAGAAACGAGAACGGGCGGAGGATCTCGGGCAGAGTTAAGACACGTGCTCGCAAGAGTTCCCGCGGGGAGAGAGAGTAAAGCCGTGTAAATCATTGCCGTGCTCGCGGCTCTTCGCGGGAAGAAGGAGAAGAAGAAGAAACAAGGAAAAAAGAAAGAAAAAAAAAATAAAGGGAGGAGAGGTGAACCGATGCTCTTGTAAAACGTGTTTTAACCACTCTTATCTGCGGTATCTCCGAGTTCCGATACGAACGAGGTTTCGGGTGAGTGCCAGCGCTCGTTCTCGGCCTCCCCAAATAATTCGCGTCCCATTGAGAGAAGCTGAATCGCAAATTATTGCTCATTGCAACTCGAAACAATCAGATATCCTTCTGTATTCATTATGCGCAAAAACGATTTAGCCTTCTTGCACGCGGTGCGACGGTCCAACCCTACACATATGTATACAACTGGAACGATGGAGTGATATGGATGAAGTTAACGCAGTGGTTAAGCGCTCTTAGTTAGGAACTAACCCGGTTTCGAATCACTGCGATCACAATATTTTGTTTGGATCATTTTATGATGTCGACCACTGCCCAACTATCTTAATTGATCACAATATTTTTTGCGTCGCATCATCGGCCACGATCAATCCTCCGAAGTCTCCGCCCGGTCATCAGAACGGGTGCCGATAAGTTTTTTACTTTTAGTATAGTTTTATCAAAGATCCTAAGGAACTGAGCCGATACATGGAAGCGCCTACGAATGCAAAAGAGTAGAGTGTGTAAAATAGCCGCACCATATATGCTTACAGAACGTGCGTAAAAGCAGTGCGGGAGTAGAATAAGTACAAATGATGTCCAGTAAGCTGACTTAGCCTAAAAAAATTGAAATAGAAATTAACAATTAATACTAGTGAATAGAGAATTATTTGTTTGTTTTTTGGTGAATGATAAGGTGAAATTACAGTCTACCCGAGCGAAATAAAAATTGCACCCCGGAGTAAAAGGAACTATTATACGGGAATACGTCACACAGTCACTTTTCTACTTTTGGAACTAAAAATCCCAAGTGTTACAAAGCAATGAATGAGGCTTTTTTTAAAGAATTTCTAACAATTTTTTTTTTCGCGGGGATTTCGGCATACATAAGCTTAAAGTTGTGTCAATTAGCACGAGCTGCACATGGTGCCGCGTGAAAAGCAACAGCCTTTTTAAAAATACATATATTTCCAGGCTACTCTATTAAATTTTTTTTTCTAAAATAACATTACATCATTATTAGGGAAGCATTAAAACAATAAATCGACCTCTGCCCCTACATTTTCGAAGGTATTACGACTTGAAGGAGCTTCGAACCTGGCTATGAATGGATATCTAGGCCTCAACCACTGCTAGCAACACGCCGACGAAACGACGACCATGGGACGTAGGGGGGACGGGACAAAATGGAACAGTGGGGCAAAACGGGACAACGGAGGCAAAACTCAGTTTTCCAATAATTTTTTGATGCCCCATTTTATTCCAATGATACATACGGATTTTCAATACCATTTTGCCCCACTTACCATCACCGCCACCATCCAAAAGTTATTGAATAATTGCGTTTCGTCCCATTATCCGTTTTGCCCCATTGTCCCATTTTGCCCCGTTCTCCCCTATTCCCTTAATAATTTTTTTCGGGAGACGTTGAAAAAAAATCTCCTCACGCGAAGCTAACGCACGGTTCCGTTTTGTCCTATCCAGCGAATCAGCGTGCTACATTTTCATGAAGAATCTCAAGTCTTGGATCAATCTAATTTCGAGGCGTCTCGAATATACCACGGACATGAGAGTGCCGCACGGTACGTTACGGACTCTTCCCGGGCAGGTGGTGAATCACGAACTCCTCGAGAGAATTGCGAGCGAGCACCTTCGTCAGCCAGGATCTCGCTTCTTCAAGATGCAGCGAAACGGTATGCGCCCACGCCCAGAGTATGCAACATCCCCCTCGCGCTCCCCGCGAGATCCATCGGATCTTCGTGATTCGAGCGGATTTATGGGTCTCCCGGATGTACGTACATCGGCGGAGAAACGCGAATAAGCTCGACGGATGAATTGCAATAAATTCACAGTCGAATTGGTACTTTCTTAAATAAAATCTGACAAGTGCGCCGTGACCTATCGCGGTCGGCGATTGGACGGGGACGAAATCATCTTGGAAAACTAGAAAGCGTGTCGAGAACTCCCGAGTGTCGTCTCCACGCGTGGTCAAGAGTCGACTGTCGTGTCCTCTCGAACACTCGGGTTTGCGGTACTCGCGCTCGGTTAAAGCTCGACGATCCTCTCCTCCACGCGTGTGTGCGGCGGAGACCGGGAGCTACTTGATACACCAAGGTCCACCTTGCAACGCTGCAGGACTGCGGCAATGAATAATATTCGCCGGAGGTGACGGGATTTTTGTTTTTTTTTTTACGTGTACATAAAGATCATTGGTCGACGTGTGTCGAAAGGGAAATTTGTATATACGTTACACAGCAACAAAAATGATAAAATAAATAAAAATGGTCACTAAAATTTGCCAAATACGTCAAGTGACTCCGATCGCCGGTATTGGTATGGCTATGAGCAGTATCGTTGGATGAGTGTAATTTTTTCGGCGCAGACAACGATAATTGGTCGAGGTGTGTCGAAAGGCAAATTTGTACGTTATAGAGCGACAAAAATGAAAAAAAAATAAAAATGGTCACTAAAATTTGCCAAATGCGGCAAGTGACCCCGATCCCTGGTGTAGGTATGGGTATGAGCAATATTGATGGAGGATTGTAACTTTTTCCTTTTTTTTCGAGAAACCGTTCTTTAAAGACGTTCGCGATCGAAGTTCCAGCCGAGCTGAAGATGTGCGCCGTACACGGCCGTGTTCGTACTATATCCGTGCCTCAAGGTCGGTGACGTGTGGGAGGCCGTTGCTGGCCTCACCCCCTAGCCCGGAAACGCGCGCATGTATTTACTGTACCGATGTAAAAGTACTGTATTAAAATGCACGTATCCTCGAGTAGCATTATGTACATAAAGCGGCCGAGTTTATTTATAACATGCGGCTTAACATGTGAGTTGGCCGCCGTACGAAATCTTCGCTCCGAAGAGGTGGGAGAGGCTCGTTAGCGGGGAAAGTCCGTACTTGTGTTATGTGCCCGTCAAGCGAAAGAGAATAAAAAATAATCGAAAGAAAGAAAGAGAGCCGAAGCTCCGAAAACCGCTCGATCGAAAATCTCAAGGCCGGTCAATCGCGGGAGGGTTTGTCCGCCTCCTTTTCATTCGACTTTTTTTTTACGTTTTTGCTAGAATATTAAATTTAAAAAATTGTGCTTTCCACAATTATGCACAGTAAAAAAGATTTGAACATTTAATAAACATTTTTTATCCACAAACGTCCACTATTTTGTTATTCATTTTACAAGAAATATTCGTAAAATTGGCAGACATTTTTATAGAATGGACAAGATTTTTTTGTAAAATTAACAAGAAAAGAATTATGGACGTTTGTGGACAAGAAACGTTGGTACCTATTTTACTGTGTACAGAAATTTCCCTCGAACAATCGTAACATTTTCTGGTCGATAAAGTAACTTGGACGTTTTTGGTGCTTGAAAAAAAAATTTGGTACGAAATTAGATTGAAAAAAATTGATTACGCTTTCTTTAGTTTTTAAGGAATTCATCATAATATCATACATTTTGTAAGCCTACCTCGATTTTTCCAAAATTAAATACCAGCAAATGCTCCAAGAGAAAAATAAATAAACAAAAATAATGTATTCCTGAAATCGAGACATTCCGTGTGAGAGAACAAATTATTTTTGCCCAAAACCAAGAAGAAAAAAAGGAAAATCAAGAATTCTCCCTCGCCCGAGGATCATTATCTCAATCTCGTCTGCCTACGCAGGAAGTCTGTACCGTTAATATCGGAGTAAACATTTTTTTTCGCCCGAGAGGTCGGTGACACGTGGGCGGTCCCTTCGGCGAATTTGATTGCATCCCCGGACCGCGTGCGGTGACCCGTACCGCCTCGATTATTCTAATTGGATTATTAATAAATCAATGAGCGACGTGTTTGCGAATGTTTCCGCGGCCGGTGTGCGTCGCACACGTATAAACGGCGAATTACGTTTTACGATTGAGCACCGAGCTCGTGTAACTGTGTACCTTCAAACGAATGTATATTTATGTTATGCGATACGATCCCGGCGAGTCGGTCCCCGCGGGAGGACGCGCGGAGGCTGATCGCATGAAAATATACGAAGAGGAGGATCTCGTTACCCGGTACGGTATATCCAGCGCGAAAGAACGCTGCTTCTGCTGAATGCATCCTGGCGCTGGTATCTTGCCCGCATAACTGACGTGACCGGTCAAGAAACGAGCCCCCCCTTTCCCCACCCCGAACGATTCTCTTTATTGCACTCGCGTTGCACTCGCGTGCGTCGCGCATCGCCGTTACTGCGAAGAACTGCTCTCTCGCTGCAATGCAAATTGATTATTCCCCTGACCGCTCGAACACCCGCCAGTCAAAATCCCAACTGGCCGGGCTCGCCGTGTGTCGGAACGAACGAGATACTGGAACGATTCGATCAAAAAAAATGATCAACAAGCGGAGGAAGAAGCGGCACGAGATCCAAGCGATCGTATTATATACAATATATGATTGACACATGTTGACTAATTTATCATCGAACACGTCGTCTTTGGCTCGACGATATATTTTTTCTCCGATATCAATTGAAACCTAGACCCGGTCAGTCGAGTTTTGTGTATCTTTCTCTCGCTATTTCTGTTTCCCTCCTTTTTATCTCTACGCGCCGGAGTCGAGTGCGCGAAGTGAAGGCAATAACAGGCGATACGCGCGCGATCGCTCGCGTGTGTACAGTCGCGTACGTATCGATTGCGCCAGTCAGCGATCGGCAGTAGTCGTACGAGTGGACAATAATTGTACGGTTATATCATAAGTCCAGTATGGTGTATACACCTATGCCGGGGATCGGGCCGAGGCGGTGCATTATCCCTTTCAATTCCATCACAGGCAGCGTCTCATGACCCCCGAGGGAACAGTATTAGCAGGGGAAGAAGTAGAAAAAAATTGCAAATAAAAAAATATATATAAAAAAAGATAAGTAACGAAGGCGGGCTCGCGCGGTGCTGTCCGTCGAGTGCGTGGCCGCGCGCGGAAAGGCTTCGCGGCCGGCTGTCGATCAGAGCCAGCACACGATCGACCGGCAGCAGCAGCCGCGGAATCGACGCCACTCGACGAACCGTACAACATACCCGAGCCACGCTCTTTCGTTTCACTCGATCCTTCATACGTATACCTCTTTCGCTCTCGCGTTCTCTACCGCTGCATACACATCTTGAAGCGGCACATCGGCTACCGCCCGTATACCGCGGACGACTTTACGAGGCAATAAAATTAATGAAAACCCGCACTACTGTTTGTGCTCGGGCTCTCTCGCGGGGCTCCCGAGGAACGTCCATGTCCACCGGGAGAGAGAGCCCGAATAAAGCGGAATCGAGCGGTGCTCGAGCGCGAGCCACGGGGTTTCCCTCTAGTTGGTAAATAAATTGGGAAGGAGAGAAGAGAGAAAAAAAAATTCGCGGCCCGATGTAAAAGGCGGAGAGCGTCGAGGACGATGGACGCGACTGGTCTTTAACCTTTTCAGGCCTCCCGTTGACATTTATGTAAGTATTATAATTTTTTGAAAGAATTATCGGTTGATGAATTTGGAAGAAATCTTTATTACGAGTGCGGCAAAATTTCCGACGGGGAGGAGTAACGTCCTGTAGTTAAGATGAAAAGGCGAGAAGCGGACTGAGAAATTTTCTATTGAGATTTTTGTTTGAAAATTTCTACTGAGAATTTTTTTTTTTTTTTATCGACCAAACGTCGCAGTTCAAAACTATTATTTGTTTAATACAAATAAAGTGTTATTTTATTGAACAATTATTTTCTTCAATCGATTCAAAATTCGTCGATCGAACTAACAATTTGTTTGTATCAAGTAAATGACACCTTAGAACGTGTGTCAGTGCGCCTTACTTAATCCAACCATTTCTTTTCCTCAGTGTACAAACTGGAAAACATAGATTCCGCTTCGATTGGTTTAAAAAAAAAAAGAACACAACAGTACGAGTTGCAAAATGTTTTCAATCATCGAAAGCTCCCGAAGCGCAGAAGCTTCATCGACGTTTCATGTCACAATAAAAAAAAAAGAAAAGAAAGAAAGATCACATCGGCTAATTATCGCTTCTGCTAATTGACGTTCTCGCTTCCACAGCGGATCGCTAGGTATCCCGTACGCACGTTTTTCCCCTACATTTTACTCGGCTTCTATCGGTGTAAATGCGACGACGGCAAAAAGTGATTTACGCGAAGCGACACCGGCTCGCCTCGCGTACATCCACTAAGCTCCCGTGGCAAATACATATATCGCACACATGCATATCGCGTCCCGCTCAGTTTCTTTTCAACGTGATACCATCGTGCGTTATATACCCTGTCTGGTACACTGATTCATCGAGCCAGTGGGGATAATATCTCGCGCTCGGGCGAGAACGCGCTCAACACGCTATCGGTGAACACAGCTCGCGACGCTCGGACCGGAATCGAAGGACCTTTCCCCGCATTCGTTAAAAATTCACATAGTATAATTGCGACGCGGAGGAGAATCGGTACAAGAAACTCAGCGATCTCCGCGCTGTTGGCCATTTCGCGGTGATACAAGTTTGCTTCCCGGCCGGCTACGCCATAGACCGTGTTCGCGTCCGTGTTATATTTTTCTACGCTCATACATTTATCGGTACAACCGGTGTACGACCGCAACTCACAATGTAGGGAATCATAATTAAACCAATCAGCGGCGCTATCAATCACATCGACCGGCCTCTCGTCGTCGGCGGCGTCGTCTCGGTCGGCGTCACGTCGCGTACCTATAAATATCAAATTATTGCACGTTTCCCGTCACGGGCGCAAGTGATTCTGCGCTGATACAGACGAATCTCGTTGTAAGTTTCCGTGTGTGTGATGTACATATACGATGGGCGAAAGGGACCTGTGATCGTGCAATTCGAGTGTGTCAGACCGAACCCGAACGCTCGTCGTCCAAGTGAGTGACACCAAGGATTTGGTTATGTGCACCGAACTGAGCAACGTGGCCTGGTTCCCTCGTTCCGTCGCACATCGACCCGATGGATCTATGTTCGTCCACCGAAAACCAGTCAGCGGGTGCGAGTGACCGATGAGAAGGGGATGGGGGAATATTTTATCGCGGTTTATCTGCCAACGACGATACTGAAACGGTAACCGTGTACGGTTTCGATAGGAATTTATAATGCATGCGCGTTAACGTCGATACCCGCGGATACTCCGACAAATTTCCGCGAGAATTCGTCGGAGTACGCCCGGATCCGGTCCAGCCTATGGTCGATTTTTGGTCTTTATTGGAAAACTCGACGGGCGCTAGACAGTAACTGATCAGGAAAACTCATTCATATGCCGATCGATGCCTGTTTTACGGGTAAAACTAGCATCAATCGGACCAATGCAGCGCGGCATGCGGTTCCATCCCGATCGGATGTCGGATTGACACGAATGCACTCTGCATGTAAATTGGCAGTACCGTAAAATACTCAGAGGATCTGATAATAAAACGCGGGTCATAAAAGTGTTCTTGTTTTTCCGCCGGAAGAGTCGGAAGTCCGACACTTGTGACAAATTTCCGTGGAAGTGTGCCGGAGTCCGCCTGGATCCGGTCCAGCCTATGGCCGGTGTGGCCTTTATTGGAAAACTGGACAAGCGCTAGACAGAAGTTGATCAGGAAAACTCACTTATGTCCCTATCGACGCCAGTTTTACTCGTAAAACTGGCATCGATCGGACCAATACAGCACCAGCATGCGGTTGTATTCCGATCGGTTGACTGATTAACACGAATGCACTCTGCATCTAAATCGGAGAATCGTAAAATACTCCGAGAATCGGATAATAAAACGCGGGTCATAAAATTGTTCTTGTTTTTCCGCCGGAAGAGTCGGAATTCCGACACTTGCGACAAATTTCCGCGGAAGTTTGTCGGACTACACCTAAATCCGATCCAGCCGATGGCTGCTGCAGCCTTTATTGGAAAACTGGACGGGCGCTAGACACAACCTGATCAGGAAAACTCATTTGTGTCCCTGTCGATGCCAGTTTTACTCGTAAAACTGTCATCAATCTGAACTATGCAGCGCCAGCTTGCTGTTCTTTCACGATCGGTTGTCTGATCGACACAAATGCACTCTGCATGTAAATCGGCAGAACCGTAAAGTACTCGGAGGATCGGATAATACAACACGGGTCATAAAACTCTTCCTGTTTTTCTTTTCGCCGGAAGAGTCGGAAGTACTCGTCCACAATTCCCTTGACGAGTATTTAATACACATAACTCGTTACGAGGTGTGTGCACGGCGCGATCTTTCGTCGAGAAAGCTACGGGGAGAAGATCGCATCGTCCGGTAAACACTGTTTCGCAATAAAGTAATAGCGGTAATAATAGTCGGTGGCGAATAGCCGCGGGATCGATCGACCCACGCGCCCTAGCACGAGATACACCTACTCCTATTTTAGTCTCATCAGCCGGTGGAGAGACCGATGTTCCTCGACGAGTTATCGGTTATCGCTAGACGCGCCTGCATTCGCGTACATATTTCGATAGTCTTCGCGGGCGCGACAAGCAGCCTCGGGGCAATTAACGATTCCGGGATCCCATCCGCAATAGCCCGTTCAGAATTTGCCTTATCTCGTGACGACCGCTCGTAAATGCTTGTATACTCGCCTTTCCAGCGACTTCTTCAGTTACTTTTTTTTTCTTCAGTTAATTTTTTTTTCTCACCTACCCGAAGATTCGCTGCGAGCGTCGCGCCGGAAATATCGGGAACGACTGTGGAAATAATGAGAGTCAGCTAATGGACCCGCGGCCACACACACATGCACACCCGCGATCGAGAGGAGTTTCGCCCTCGCCTCCACCTCCGCGGAAGAGCCTGGCCGGTAAACGTCTCTCGTCTTATTCTCGGGATTTAAGCGTTCCGGCATCCGAGCTCGGAGATATGGGTAGGGCCCACGAGGAACTGTCCGCGATTCGACTTGCGGGGCCGCTCCCTCTCGCGTGTGCTCATCTTCTTTCACCCGGGCTCGCGATCGCCATCTCCTCCGCACCATAATCCTGGAACTCACACCTCGCTCGCGCGTCACGCACCGGCCACTTTGACACTTGGCAATCGGATGAGGAAAAAACGCATTCATTTACCCACGCGCGCAGCCATCCATCCAACTAGAAAGTACGATCGTCGGAATTATTGTAGCGTTCGATGAACATTTTTGCCGTTTATGAACATGCAAGATTTTACGAAATTGAGGCCCTCCGAACAAAAAGAAAAACAAAAGAAGCTTTTCCGCTGTTGCTTTCTCCAATTTTCAGTCGATATTTCAAGTTCGAATCCGAACTTTCGGCGTTGTTGCTTACAGTTCGCAGATAAACAATGAGCGGGTTTAACGCTGGTTATGAAAATACAACAATTACGGTATTCGCAATTTGTATTCTTACGGCTAACAGTGTATTTGCGATAGAATAACTGTTCATCCTTGCAGAGGTGGAAACCAAGTACCGAAGAAGCGGATACGACAATCACTATATCAAGTTCGAAACCAAACTTTCGGCAGCGCGTTGTTGCTTACAGTTCGTAGATAAACAATGAGCGAGTTTAAGGCTCGTTATAAAAATACACAATTACGGTATTCGCAATTTGTATTCTTACGGCTAACCGTGTATTTGCGATAGAATAATTTTTCATCCTTGCAGAGGTGGAAACCAAAGAACCAAAGAAGCGGATACGACAAGCGCTATATCAAGTCCGAATCCGAACTTTCGGCAGCGCGTTGTTGCTCACAGTTCGTAGATAAACAATGAGCGGGTTTAAGGCTCGTTATAAAAATACACAATTACGGTATTCGCAATTTGTATTCTTACGGCTAACAGTGTATTTGCGATAGAATAATTTTTCATACGTCTCGGTTGTTTCCGCGAGAAAATCGAGGCGCGTGAGGTTGAAGCCGGGGATCACTCATCCATCGTGGGAAGCGAACCCGAAACGAATCACTATCTTCATTATTCTTACTCGGATGTCTCATTACTCGAACTTCCGTGATGTCAATTACGTTTAACATTGCAAGCAATCGGGCGTGTGTGTGTGTGTGTGTGTGTGTGTGTGTGTGTGTGTGTGTGTGTGAGTGTGAGTGTGAGAGCGAGAGCCCTAAGCTCTCGCCCCTTTTCGTTCCCACAGCATGACTCGTTCACTCTCGTATAACAATCATTATAATTATCGATAGATGCATAACGGCGGCCTTTGCAACGCGTCCCACCTCACCTATCTTCGCAGCCAGAAACAGCGAAGCAGAGAGAGAGTGAGAGAGGCTCTGTTCGAGACTGTTAGATATAATACTGTGTCGAGCCTGAGTGTTCGTGCTGGTGTACTTATAGACCAGACTCAAAGTATTTGTGGCACGTACATGATACCTCGGAGCAATAATCGTGCAATTACGAAATAGTTGAAAAATAAAAGTAAACAAAATTATAACGCGACATTACAGAGACAGGGTGGACGCGGGGAGTTTGTAAAAGGAAGTCAACGACATTGTAGCCCCGGCGACGATTATCCGGTTTGAAACATTGTAGAAACTTGAACGCCCGAGCTGAGATTTATGCGTTTCTACACGCGGGACACTTGATAATCGATAAACCAGTGTGATGAGAATTGATTAAAAGATTCTTTCGATACCGGTATGTTTCTCGCGCAGCGACACATTTTTCAGATTTTTGCTGATACTTGCCTCGGAGCAATAATCGTGCATTTATGAAATATTTAAGAGAAATAAATAAATGAAAATTATCGCGCGACATTAGAAAGACAAGCTTTGGGGAGAGAGTTGCGAAAGGAATTCAACGACATTGTAGCCCCGGCGACGATTATCCGGTTTGAAACATTGTACAAAATTGAACGCTCGAGCTGCGATTTATACTGTTGTACACGCGGGTCACTCGCTGATCTATAAACCAGTGCGATGAGAATACATTAAAAGATTCTTTCGACAGTACATATCTCGCGCAATCGATCTTTTTTTTTCAGTCTCGCTGATACTTACCTCGGAGCAATAATCGTGCATTTACGAAATAATTGAGAGAAATAAATAAATAAAAATTATCGCGCGGCTTTAGAAAAACAAGCTTTGGGGATTGGGTTGCGAAAGGAATTCAACGACATTGTAGCCCCGGCGACGATTATCCGGTTTGAAACATTGTAGAAACTAAAACGGCCGATCTGAAATTTATATACCTGTGCACGCGGAAATCTCGATGATCGATAAACCAGTGCGATGAGAAGCATTAAAAGATTCTTTCGACAGTAGTATATATAATACTCGTTTTGCACGTTTTTGCTGATATTTACTTCGGAGTAATAATCGCGCAATCACAAAAAGTTGGAAGAAATAAATAAATAAAAATAATAACGCGACCTTAGGACGTCAAGCTTTGGGAGGGCGGGAGTACGAAAGGAAGTAAACGACATTGAAGTCCGGGCGACTATAATCCGGTTTGAAACATTGTGGAAACTCAAACGTTCGACCTGAGATTTATCCACCTGTGCACGCGGAAAAGTCGATTGATCGTTAAACCAAAGCGATTATGAGAATGGATTAAAAGATTCTGTCGACACTAGTATATCTCGCGCAATCATTCGTTTAACATTTTTTTTTGCTGTTACTTGTCCGCCGAAAGGTCGTAAGTCAAGGGAATTTCTTGTGCCCGATTTGAAACCCCGACGATCCATCCAATCCGACGATTTGATTATGACTATCAAATTTTAATGATCTTTCACAAAGTCTCGTAAGAATCGGGGTCGATTAGATAAAATTTGACGATTCCCTTCCATCGAACGATTAATTATAAATAAATTGATGATAATAAAGCCGGGTTATGCGCGCGCGCAGCTTACGCGGCGCGCCACATCAAACACGTGACGAATGTTAATTAACGCCAAGGGGATTTAATTAAATTTTCTTACGACCACGACGCAATCACGTACGGCGGCCAAACGTGCAAGCCGACTTGGTGAGCGAGTGTTAATAATAAAATGAAAAAAAAATATACGATAGATGGATATACATCGTCGACGCGAAGAGGGGGGGGGGGGGGGGTGAGAGGGAGGAGCGATAGACCATGCCTGGTTGTGTACTCCTTATCGGGGTGTCGTACTCGTACGTAGCTCTTGGCACGTCTCGAAACGCAGTTGCGATCGATCCCGATGGCGATCGGCGAACGCTGTCGGCCAGACATCGCGATCCGTCATTGCAATGAGGCTGAATCGGCGGTTTACGCGAGCCTCGATCGTTGCCTGTACGTGAGCATTTTTCTCCGCGATGATCGTACGACAGAAAGTTTCGTGTCGCAGGTATTTAGGCATCGAGGTATGAATTTTATACACCGCTCGTATATTACGGGGAATTTAATGGAATTAATTAACTTTTCACCCGGTACCGTGGAGCGCGAAGTGCCGAGAGTGGCGAGTTTGTCGCCGCGAGTGGCGACTGAAAACGGATCCTCGATCGTACGTGGCGGGACAAAATCCTATATTGCGGTAATATTGAAAAAAAATATTATATTTAAAAAATCTGATAAACGACGTCGCCTCGTTGGGGATTTTTAGCTGTCGCGGCGACGGCGACTGTGGGAAAATGCGACGGGAGGATCGCATGTGTCCGATACTATTCCTGGCGGTTCGAGGAAACGAGAAAAAAAAATTCACTATTGATCCGAGTAAATAACAGAATTATCCTTTCCATCGGGTTACATTTTTTTAATTATCTTCTTTTTTATTTTTGTTTTTTTTCGCCTGTGCTCGTCTCTTGCGTTGAAAGTATCGAAAACGAGTCGCGCGCCTCGGTGTGCCGAGTTAATATTACCAGGGCGTAAGGTCGTTGAAAAAATTCCAACGATTTCGCGGCTTAGATAAGAGATCGGCGAAGTGAGATCGTCTTCGGTTTATTATAATTAACTTGAGGCGAGATATATCTGAAACAGCTACGTGTGTACCGTGTATAATCAAATCGATGCCGATTTGCTTAATCCCAACTGATTAAATCAGGATGGAAAAAAAAGAAGATAAATACTCGAAATTACCGATATCCAATAATATGTGAGATTTTCTACTCGCGAGCAGCTTGTAGCAAAGTTCGAGATATTACAAGGACTTGCGCAAATCGAGCCGTCTTTGAGTGGAATCGGGCGCTGCAGACTAATCGAATCAGCGAATGAATCGACATATTCGCTCCACAATTTTCCACGCTCCAGTGTCTGTAACCTTTATTAATTCAGCTATATTTAGAAAACTAATATAACGTTGATACGGCAAGAAATTAATAACAATAAACATACGTAAAATCAGTCTCATTCACACGATTGTGTGCGCAATATGATCTCGCACAGTTTTCATTAGGCTGAGAAAAAAAAAAGAATCGCTTATGAGTATACGAAATCAGCGGTTATAATTAACAGCAGCTAATCAACTGAATATGCTGTTCGCCATCCGTAACCGCTAATTCAGTTGATTCAAGTGATTTTCTTTCCCAGTATACCTTTCTCCGCATAACTCGTAAAATTTATATGGACGTCAGCTTGTTTTCAGTCAGCTTCTGTAATCGCCCAAATGTGGTTGAATTTTTATCCGTCTATAGTCGTTAAGCGTTCCGAATAAATCACCATTAGTACGGATTCTCTCGTGCAATTTCGTGAAACAGATTTTCGAATTTTTGCAGTTCGTTCGACCGGTCCGGATGGGTAAATTCCCTCGATCAGCAGACTTAGCGTAGGGCTACGGGCTGACGGAAGTGAGATTGTTCGTAGTTTCTCACTCAGAACCGTTGCCGGGGGAAGAAACTCGCGGTGGAAGAGGGGGAGGGGGGGGGAGGAGCGCGCCGCGAGACGAGACTAGGTGATGCCGGGCCCACCTGCAATTATCCGGTCTAATGAGCAAACAGTCTGCGCCGCTGCCCTATCCGCTATTCTTCCGTTGCCGCTCGCTTCTTTCAATCTTCGTCTCCGTTCATAGCAGTCTCCCGACAGGCCATGGGCTCTCCCGCCGTCACGGTTATTCGCGGATAAGCGAAGACCTCAACGTCTCGCGGGCATCCGCGAATGTTCCGCAGACCCTTGGACCTTCGGCGGCCCGCAGCGGTAGGAACGGTTAATGAAGATTATTAAATTAGTACCTCTCAGCGTACTGGATCACCGTTTTTTTTTTTTTTTTTTTTATTTCTTTGCTCCTTCGCGAAAGCTGACGAACGCTGCAGAGGCGGCGGTAAAGAGCTCGAGACACGGACCGACGGAGATCGACCGAACAGAAGAGTAGTAACGAGCTCGGGGGAGAAAGGATATGAAGGAAGGTCCGGAACGGGACTGCGAAGTTCCCGTGGAATTATCGTCGGAGTGCATGGGAAGAGAATGAGCTGGCCGATATCGAGTTATCGGACGCAAAGAGTATCGTGATGATGGGCGATGGTGTAATTATACGCTCGAGTAAAAGGCTAAAAATAAAAAAGTAACGCCGATAGACCCGTGCAATCAAACTTCTACCGTAGCTGCGATTCGTGTCCATTCGGAAAGTGTAGGAAGTCGTCGCGGGTCGGTTTTAAACGTTTCCCCGGTGAAGTTTCCTTATTTTCACAGGACCCGTTTTATCCCCTCTCACGGGAATCCCAACGATCAGCAATTATTTTTTTTCTTCCCAAGGCATGTGAGCAAAATAAGAGAATCGCTGGCGAGAATCCATCGAAACGAGGATGCGGCCGATGTGTTACCGTCTCGTCGGCGAGTACCGTCACCGCTAATGAACCTCGGTTCAGCGACAAATCCTGCCCGTCCATTTTTTTTAACGTCGCCACATTACGCACAGACGCGCCTACCCAACGATTCGCATTCGGTGCATCGTTAAATAAAATTTGTGCTTAAGGTCGAGAGCCTTTGATTTTTCTTTTCTTTTTTTTTTTGTTTTACTCGTCGAAGTGTGAGAATTTTCTCGCGCTAATCCGGGCAATCCACGACCGAAGAGGTATATGATCGTGCAGAGTCGGCCAATCAACTCCATCCCCGTGGCGTCGAGATTTCTTCGGCTTCCTCTCAACCCGGTATCTCCCTCTCCCGACAGAGTCCTATCGACCGATCGTATTCCCGTTTACCCGGGATTATTAAATTACCCGCAAGCCCCCGGCTGTATTCCTACCGGTAGGTTCGCCGGGAGATCGAATAGTTTCCAGCTAAGATTTGTCATAGCGATGAGAGAAGTGAGCGAGGCTCACGACTGCTGGAGCGCACTCCCGAGCGCGATATCCTCCCGTTGCGTGCGACTCGCGATCGTGTTCGTTAACGGCGAGGTCGCGCCACGATGATCTTTAGAAACGGTAGTTCCAGCAGCGGGGCCTACGCCGCTGCCGTGAGGAATAAGAGTGTCGATGCCGGGAGGGAGGCGAGGAGGCAAAGCGATGAAATAAGGAGAGAGGCGGGCATAAATGAGAGAGGAAGGGAAAAAAGGTGATCATTTACGAGCACCCGCCGGAGGAAAAGGCGGAACGCTCGGTG
Source organism: Ichneumon xanthorius (assembly GCA_917499995.1). Taxonomy (NCBI): domain Eukaryota; kingdom Metazoa; phylum Arthropoda; class Insecta; order Hymenoptera; family Ichneumonidae; genus Ichneumon; species Ichneumon xanthorius. The sequence goes on along the minus strand of OU824205.1, from coordinate 6,508,548 downwards.
GATAGTTCGAGTCTCTGCGTTACTGTAAAGCATCGGCGGTTGAAACGGGAAATTCCACGACACACGCGCTGTTGAAGAGGAATGAACGACAGAGTGCCAACTATTTAGGTGCTTCATGAAGACCCAAACGGTCGTTGGACGACCGTTTGGGTCTCTTACTCTTACTCTTCCTGTAAGGAGTTGAAGATTCTTTGACTCGGTGCTCTAACGTAGTCCTTGGTGCGGTTTCAGAAATGCGAACGATAAACCGCGATGAGACCGCCTTGGATGCGGCGACAGGATAAAACAGCTGAAAGCATCGAGACTGCGGCCAAGCTTTGATAGACGGAACCGCGCGTCGGACGGGTTGGATGTATTGTACGGGTATGAGAAGGGAGTTTCCGGGCTGTGAGGAAGATTGTGACGAATGGAAGAGCGGAGTCGAATGAAAGCAACGAAGAGAGGCGCGGTGGAGAACGAGGCAAGACGGTCAACAGTCAAAGAGAAAGGAAGAAGAAAAAGAAGAGGGAGGAATCGGACAAACGAGGAAGGTGGAAGGTGTCGTGTCTGGAGGCTATCGTGAAGCGTTCAGCGCCGGTAAAATAATCCCGGTGTTTACCAAAGCGCGACCGGCCACTCGTTCAGTCGTTGGCTGCACATTGAAAAACAGCGGAGTAGATAGGCACACACGTGGAGGACGAGTTGCGTAAGAGACGGCAACGTACCGGAGAGCTGTGCAAATAAAAGTTTACTTCGATAGCGAAGAGTTACCGAATAGCCTCGTGGCTTCGGGTGAGTTTGTGACTCTTGAAGAGCGACTTCGGTGACACGCGTCCTGGGGACAAAATTCGTTGCGAAATAAACGTATGAATTCCGTCAATATCAATAATTGCGGGTGATCCGACCGATCGTCGTTTCTCCGTACAAAGTTATATTTCTGCCGACACGATTTCCATGGCGAAGGGCTCTTGATCGAGAAATTCGGCCGGATAACCTCGGTCGAACGTTTCCGTCCGAGAAATCTTGAAATTACTGCCGGCGTTTTTCAGGGTCGCCGTTCCTACTGTTTCACCGACGTGTTCCGAGACTACGGTAAAAAGTTTAACGCTCCTCTTCGTACTTCGAGGCTGCCGGAACATGCGGGCGCTTCCGCTACTCCGTGGTACTTCGCGTGTGGATATAAAGAAGAAGGATTAAGGAGAAGAGAATAAAGGAAGCCGGTGATCAGGCATAAGGCGTCGGGTGCACTCTCCGTGTTGCAACGAGCAGGATGCTACTCTCTCGTCCCGCAACACCCCGCCGAGGGATACAGTCTCGGCAGGCCGTGTGCGCCACGCCTCGCCCGCCATTCACCTTCAACTTGGTCTCAACTTGGTTCTCCCGGCCCGCGAGCCTCCCAGCCACACGGCGAGACGTCGCGGGCGAGTCGTCTATGGATTCTCCCCGTTCACACGGAGCCATTCGCAGCAGACTGAACGAGACCCGAAGCTTTTTTTTTTCTTCTCTTAACTCGCAATGCCAGCCGGTTAAACACCGGTGGCCGCGCCGCGGCGGCGAATCGTCCCGCCGCTCGGACCGGACGACTTTTCGTGGAATACCGGAATTCTAAACCAGTTTCGACAAAATTGTATCGTCGCGGGACGGAGAAGTATGAAGAGGGACAATTACGCGGCGAGAGTCGGGAAGTTTTCGGTCCGATACGACGCGGGACTTCGCCACTCCGAGGGAACTAGAAGAACCGGACTCTTTCCGATTTCTCGCTGCGTGAGGCGGACATCCCGATGGCGGGGCATGGACCTGCATCTAAAATCTTACGATGCTCGAGCGTGGCTCAGTGTTGAAAGTCGTCAAATTATGGCACCATGACGGACATGTTTACAGTTGCTATTATTTTATATTATTATTGTCTATTATCGCAGTTTGCGTTTTCGTCTCTGCCACTATCGCTCTCTCGTCTCCGCTCCACTTCGAACTGCCATGAGGGGGGTGGAGTGGTGCGTGAGCCATGTAAGTTAACCCTTCAAGTATCGAGGACGTTTTGCCGAGAGCTTCTTTTAAGCACAAAAACGATCCGGATATTAGTAATCAATTTTCTTATGCGATATAAAAAAAAAACGATACTTCAAGGTAGGTGTGTGAATATTTGCAAATTTTGTTGAACTCATCAACTTGTTATTCTAATCGTTTCGAAGGTTGCGTCTTGGCAAATTCTAGGTCCTCATTAAAGGCGCCAGGCGCATGCGCAGTGCTAAAGATGCGCAAAGATATGCGCGGTGTTTCTAGGGTCAACGTACGTTGCCGTAAATTTACGTGCGATGGGAGCAGCGCCGCATCGAGAGTTAATTGGCTATGCCGTCCGATACTTATAACGATAAGATTTCCCGTCGCGGCTGCGAGAGTTCGCCGAAAACGGGTTTTTCGTACCACAAAGTAATTTCACTGCATTCGAGTTTCCTGCCGACTCACGAACGCGGAGAGACGTCGCGATTCCACCGGCAAATCTACGAGCTGTTACTATTCGAATGTTCGGCGATCGATGCGAAACCCTCGGGCGAACGCCCGGAGGGACGGGGCATGGATTTTCCCATCGCCAGGACGACGATGACGGTGACAAGGACGATGGGCGTCAGTTCGAAGCTGTCTTTGAATCTCGGCATGCCGACCGTTACACTCTTTATTCCTCTCTCCCTCGGATCGGCGTCGATAACGAGCGTCGGTAATTACGGCAATTACCGATCCTAGAGTTATGGACTGTCGGAATAAATACAAGCAGGCGCCATTAACGAAGAGCGCCCCGAGACTCGCTTCTTCGATCTTTACTTGTCTGAATTAAATGCCGAACGAGCTGTTGGCTACTGACGCGTGTCTCTGTCTTCGCGTTGCACTACAGTGATGCACAAGCAGATACGGATTGCATACCCGCGATCGGAAACAATAGCGCGCTTGCAGTTTTTTCCGCCTCAACGTTCGTTGCTACCGATACGAGGAGCGATAGAACTTAAGAACGTTCGATGTTTCATTGGCGAGGAAAAAAAGCATCATGTCGGCTGACTCGATTATACAATAAGGCTGGAGATACAGAAGGCATTTTCGTTTTCCGTATCGCGGGCATTGTAACCCTCGAACGAAGAATCCGTAACATCCAAGCTTCGTCCTACGTCGTTGGGAAGACGAACTAAAAATCTTCTCGAAAGACTAACTAAGAAGCTTCTCGAAAGACTAACCAAAAAGTTTCTCGAAAGACTATCTAAATAACTTTGCAAAAGACTAACTAATTACCTTCACGAAATACTAACTAAATAACTTTGCAAAAGACTAACTAAATAACTTTGCAAAAGACTAACTAATTACCTTCGCGAAATACTAACTAAATAACTTTGCAAAAGAGTAACTAATTACCTTCACGAAATACTAACTAATTAGCTTCACGAAATACTAACTAATTAGTTTCACGAAATACTAACTAATTAGCTTCACGAAATACTAACTAATTAGCTTCACGAAATACTAACTAATTAGCTTCACGAAATACTAACTAAAAAACTTCTCGAATGGCTAACGGAAAAGCTTCTCGAGCCACTGGTTGGGAACTGTTTTAGCAATACCTTCACCCAACTATGTACACAAGGTTTTCTACGTAAAGTAGGGCCTCATTCCATATCTTATCTTCTATGTCTTCGCGAGTGCAAACGAAGGTCCCAAATTTGTTCCCGCTGTCGGCCTCGCGCTCGCACCGACGATTATGGAAAAAAATTCCGCTGAACGCAAATCCGACGGATATCGGTATGCAAAAATCCCCGTGGTTCCCTTTCCCTCGTGACAATAATCGAGAAAACGACCTCCCCGCCGTCCGATAATAACAATGACAAAAAAGTTGCAGCAAGCAGTTGAAAAGGAACGTGTAGCGAGCGCGGTTGTTGCACACCGACGGAGAGCGGTTCGCGATGTGGGGACTCTAGGCATACCTCTTAACCAGGCGTTGCACGGTACCGGCGCGGGTATTCTAGCTGAGGCCGAAGTCCGGCGCGACGACGGCGGCGGGCACGAAACGTGCCCGTTCGTATTTCCACGGCGGAAACGCCCGGTTGAAACGAGGTGAAGGCTACCAGATGTAGATTGGAACGCCCGCGGGGCTCCCGCCGCGAACGGTGACTTCGGTGGCAATGGTAAAACGACGAATGGAATCCAACAGGGGGCAACGACGCCCGCGTGTATTAGAGAGGGTCCCTCCCCCTCCCCCCCTCATTTCGCGCCCCGTTAACTCGCGAAAGAAGCTATAACGCCAAAGCTCATAACGGAGCTCAACAGCGGCGGCGGTAGCGGTTCTAGTTGACTATAAGTAAGTTGCATAACGCTGTGGGTGGGCACGTGGAGCGTTGCACGCGCCTCCTCGTACGCGGCGACAACGACGAGGAACGACCGCGCGGGCGCAAGGTCTCTCACGCCGGTGTGGCGGGCGAAACTCCGTGCATGCATATTGCCGGATAGCAGATACATTGCCGGTGCAGTTCGCGGCACCCGATTGCGTTGACCTTGATTAATGCCAGTCGCGAGATACAAGTTGCGATCGCGATAGCGCCGTAGCCGATTCGTTCCAGTCAAATTTCATCGTCCGCCGGTGCATGCGAGTAAAAATAATGTGACTCGTCGTTTGATCGCCAAATTGTCGTTTGCGCTCGGTGGCTCGAAGCTATCCTTTGTCGATACGACACGATTACGAGATCACCGCTATCGGGGCCCGCGACCGGCACTTACCCGCTAATTATCGTGTCTTTCCGACCGTTTAGGCGGCGGCGTTATCTATCGGAGAATCGGTCGAAAAAAATGATTACAATGTAACGGAGCGATCCTCCACGAAAATGATATATGCGCAAGAATTTTTCAGTAAATATGTATTTTGTATATTACATATATATTTTTTTGACAAACGCAACCATGTACTTTTTTCCATGTGGAGCGGATAGTTTCCAATTGACTGGAACATTCGAGCTGCAACTTGGCGAGAAATCAATTTTTTTTTCACCGTGCCATGAGTCTTCGAATCGATAAGCAACTATCCGGCGTAACTCGAGAGACATCAAAATAAAAATAGAAAATAAAAAGAAAATTGTGTAGTTCCCGTATCGACTTACGGTGAGGGACGACCCGGGAGCGTTTTCAGGGCACGGTGATATACAGTAGTCGAGTCGGAAACTCGGAGACGGGACACCCGGTACGTGGGCTAACCACGCGATGTATCGTGCGACATACGAGAAGGGCGTGCCGCTCTGTCGTTCAACTGCGCAGTTTGTTGCACGCGCTATAATCGTGTGTACAGAGCAACGAGGCATTACACGTCGTGTTGTTGTAGTAGTAATGGGTAGCATTATAGTAGCATACAGTATACGTACAACACGTACGCAAATATGCTTGTTCCCCTCCTTTAAGATTTTGTTCGGCGTATGTGTACAGCTTACTCGGGAAATATTTTATCTTATCATGAAGTAACCCTCCCTAGGTATTTCGCTTCTTTTGAAACCAACGAGTCGCTCTCTACTTTATTTTTTACGCTCAATTCAATAATTTATCAGCCGCTGGATATAAATATGTTAACCCTTCAGGTTAACACTCCAGGTTAACCCTTTAGGTTAACCCTTCAGGTTAACCCTTCAGGTTAACCCTTTAGGTTAACCCTTTACGTGGACTCGTTACGTTAACCCTTTATGCTAATCCTTTACGTTGACTCGTTACGTTAACCCTTTATGTTAATCCTTTACGTTAATCCTTTACGTTAATCCTTTACGTTAATCATTTGCGTTAATCCTTTGCGTTAATCCTTTGCGTTAATCCTTTGCGTTAATCCTTTGCGTTAATCCTTTGCGTTAATCCTTTGCGTTAATCCTCTGCGTTAATCCTCTGCGTTAATCCTCTGCGTTAATCCTTTGCGTTAATCCTCTGCGTTAATCCTTTGCGTTAATCCTTTGCGTTAATCCTTTGCGTTAATCCTTTGCGTTAATCCTTTGCGTTAATCCTTTGCGTTAATCCTTTGCGTTAATCCTTTGCATTAATCCTTTGCGTTAATCCTTTGCGTTAATCCTTTGCGTTAATCCTTTGCGTTAATCCTTTGCGTTAATCCTTTGCGTTAATCCTTTGCGTTAATCCTTTGCGTTAATCCTTTGCGTTAATCCTTTGCGTTAATCCTTTGCGTTAATCCTTTGCGTTCATCCTTTGCGTTAATCCTTTGCGTTAATCCTTTGCGTTAATCCTTTGCGTTAATCCTTTGCGTTAATCCTTTGCGTTAATCCTTTGCGTTAATCCTTTGCGTTAATCCTTTGCGTTAATCCTTTGCGTTAATCCTTTGCGTTAATCCTTTGCGTTAATCCTTTGCGTTAATCCTTTGCGTTAATCCTTTGCGTTAATCCTTTGCGTTAATCCTTTGCGTTAATCCTTTGCGTTAATCCTTTGCGTTAATCCTTTGCGTTAATCCTTTGCGTTAACACTTTTCGTTAATCCTTTAAGTTAACTCTTCACGTAACAAAAACCGGGACAACTACCTGCATTGACCTACTGAAACTCCCCCAATTTACCTCTTACATTTGAGATCAATAGCTCAAGGCGTCTCGACATAAGAAACATAGAGACTCCTTGATGGATGATGAACACCGCTGTGCGCATATCTTTCAAAACTCTAGAACCGAAAAAGTCACGACAAAAAAAAATCCTTCCATCCATAATTGAACGGATATGTTAAAAGTTGCACGAAGAAAGAAAAATTTCTCGCTAAATCAAACGATGCCGATGCATAAAATTCCGATCTATCCTTAACTCAGAGAATCCAAGAAAGGTGGATAAAAGATCGGCGAATCTCGTCCGTCGGAGTTCGACCGCAGAGAGGAGTACAAGAGAGAAGAGCGTCGGAGGAACGTGGAGCGTGTCGGCTGCGGTGGCGGCAGGGGTCCCCCTACTTCCGGCGAACCATATCCGGCAGAACGCCTACCTATACATCGCTCTCGGACCGCCGACGCCACCGTCGGACCGTGCACACTCTTCTCCTCACCGGCTATACGATATCTCAACTATTCCACCAAAAATCCACCGTATTTCTCGAGACATCGGAATCGAGCGATGTTTCACAATTATTTTGACAAAAAAAATATATAAAAAAAAAACAAAACAAAATCCCATTTTCGGTGCCGATCGTAGAATTCGCGTATTCAGGTCTCAGAGCGACGCTCCGTGAAAACGTGGGCGGACTCATTTATGCGAGCTCGCGAACTCTCACTGACTGTACGCGCGCGAGCGCGCGCTCATACTCCACGGTACTCCAACTGGACATATATATATATACATGTATATATATATACAGTAAAATACGTTATCGTTATACGTGTGCGACGTCGTCGGCGTCGGAGGTACAACGAGGAGATCCGCCAGTCAAGGTTCGCCACGATTGGCACGTCCTTGACGAGAGAGCGCGACGAGCCACGCCGGGATGTAACGGACCTTTGACTCCGCGCGGCTTTTTGTTCTCCTTATTTTATTTGTTGAAACAAAAAACTTGTTCAACTTTTCGTAGTTAATAACGCGACGAATTGTGAATCACGAGCTTGGCTACATTTAATTAGAAATTCAATGTCTTTTCTTTCCCAAGGTATTGGTGATGTGTTTTTTTTTGTATCGACTGTAGGTAAAATAACTTCGCAACGGGAGACGAGAAAAAAATACTGAGATATGGCTTGAGACGTTGGGCAATGAAATGGTGAAGAGAAGTCGGCAACATCGATGCACTTGCGCATTTGGCATTTACTATAGGATGCCAATCACCAGTGGAACACCAATGAATGCGCTTAAAGTCCAGTAAAAAAAAAGGAGACGATGACCGGCTGCCCGGACATCTGTCGCGGTGCTGATGCGAATTCGCGAGACTGGTGCATTAGTTTCCTCGTGTAGCAAAGACGGGGGCAATCGATGCATACGATCGGGCAATTTCTAACGGTGTTTCTATGTATACTGCGAAGTATCGGAGAAAAGTGGAGAGATTGATAAAAAATAAAATAAAAAAAGCTTGATCGGAGGGAATGAGGGAGGATAAATGTCAGCCTGTCGCATATTACCGTGCAGAGATAGGCTAACCAGTGAAGCGGCGAGTCGACAGGTGCGACGATCGGGAAGACTCGATCCTCCTCCACCTAGCATGGTTCAACTTCTTCGATTTATCGCGGGCTTTCTAGCGTACACGGGACGCGAGCTCAAACATCGTTCGTCGTCATTTAGCTTACGTGTGCACACATCCATATATGGGAGGAGACCGGGGCTAATCGAGGCACTCGGCTTGTGGCAGAGATATATAAATCTTCGAGTGTTGACATTTTTATTTTTGAAAAATATTTTTAAAAAACTGTCACTCGATGGTAAAGAGGAAATTGATTCGTCATACCAGAGACGAGCACCCATTAAATTGCATTCTTTATCAACCATTTAAATGTATAATTTACTGTACGTAAAAAAAGATGCAAATTTGAAATTAAATCAATTACATTTTTTGTCATTCGATGGAAAAAAAATTCTACACTTTTCAACTCGATAAATCCTTGAAATAACAAAAATTAAAATTTCAATTCAGAAAATGCCTCACATAACCCTGGTCACCCCGGTTTGTAGAAGAGATATGAAAATCGTCGAGTGATGAAATTTTTATTTTTATTATCGAAAAATATAAAAGGACTGTCGCTCGATGCCAACGAAGAAACTGATTTCTCGTACCGGAGATGATAAAACCATTAACTGCATTCCTTATCAACCATTTAGATGAATCATTTACGGCAGGTAAAAAACTATGCACAATTTAATTTACAACAATTTTATTTTTAATAATTCAATGAAAATCAAATAAAATACGTTGCTTTTTCACTCCATAAATCCTTGAAATAATAAAAATTGGAATGCCAAGCCAGAAAATGCCTCAAGTAACCCCGGTCACCCCGGCGCGATACGCGCGGAGTCTCGATTGCGCAACACTTTTGTTACGCGTCGCTTCGCTAATAGTTATATTCCGAACGTGATGATCATCGACGTTGCACTTTGACTCTCATCAACCCATTACCCGGCGATGCTCGAGCATCGCTATCGCTGCTCTATCTCGTGATATACCCTCATTATCATTGATTGGAGTGCTTGTACAGTTGGAATAAATCATATCTAATATACGTTTTGTCCGCGATAGACCGCGTGTAGATAAAAAGACTGTGGATTAAAATAATTCCTATACGTTGCGGAACGCGCAACGAAGACACCAGCGAAGTCAGCCTTGAAAAAAAAGCTTCGCGAAATAATCGGCAAAGCGCTCCGGATGAGATTCGCTACCGAAGTCAGTCGAGACTCGATGACACGCAAAGACAGCATGACGAAGAGGCACCGAGTGTCGAGTCGTCAACGAGACATTCACAGATGAGAGGAACCCACACACACGAGCAAAGATTACCGAAGAGAGAACCGAGTCGTTTTATATGTATATACGTATTCATATTGGAGCTAGCAGTGGACGAGGTCAACGTCCCGCTCCCTCGCGAACGCTCCTGGTAATTCTTTCTCGTTCTATCTTTTAACCCTTTCTCGCTCTGGTCACATGTGCAAGCACTTCTCGACGTAGAGTCTCCTGTTACGCCAGACGAACTCGCAAACCCTCTACGGTTGTGTTATTGCGTACGTGTGCAATAGATATGTGCCTGGAGAGAGGTATGTTGTGTGTGTGAGACGCGCGTAAGACCGCGGATATGCGACATAGAGTACAAACAAAAGCAACGGGGACGATAAGAATGTGAAATCTGTCTCTTGGTTGAAGTCTTCGTCAGGACCGTTTGTCCTTGACGTTTGCTTGAGTGCATGGATACGATACTCAAAGGAGAGCGGAAACGCGCGCGTGTGCGCCTCGATCGATCTCGAGGAACTGTTCAGCCCGATGCTGGTAGGGAGAAAACAGGGTAGCTGAGAAATAAAGGCCGTTCGGATATGAGTCCGGTGCTGCATCCGGAAAAATGATTTATTTGTCGGCTTCACCGCAAATGAATATTCATTTGAATTAAATAAATATTTATTAAATTCTAATGAGAGAAGGATCTCGGAGAAAATACCAAGTCATATGGTAAAAGTCGAGCAGGCGACATGGTACGCTACTGCCACCGCTAGAGGCATCTGAAATTTTCATAACGGTCATAGCAATTTTTACCCAACCCATATGGTAATTTTTTCCTGAATACGGTTTGACAAAATTGTGTGTATCTGGCTAAGAATTTCGTAGATAAAACCTAAAATTTCATGGACTAAAACTAAGGATTCCGTCGATAAGAACTGAGAATTTCGCGGAAGCATTTTTTTTTATGTATGTATTTATAAAACAAATTTGATCGACATAATATGCCGGTATAACCTCCAAACCTAAAAGAAATGGTCCGCTATCGCGACGCCACCGATTATTACATTTTTTATAGAACCTTATATTTTAGGAAAATATTCGGGTAATATCTGTGATAACGAAAATTACGATGTATTCTAGCAGAGTGTGTCAAGTTCAATACGAATGTTTGTCAAGATGTCGCTGTAGTTCCCATATAACTGAAAGTTCTGTTGGTATTTACCAGATTTATGGTACTTTCTATCAGATCGTTCTCTCAGTGCACTATATTCAGGTACCTATGTTGCCCTTTCCACGTGTTCCCATTAATTTACGCAAAAATGTTGCGATAAACCATTTTATCCTGCGTCTGCATTTCAACAGTATCTCCAATTTTTCCACCGCAAACCTATTTCGCCCCGATCTCCTCTACCACCTTGATTCGAAATGATACGCGTAACAGCGGAGTGCAGAGACAGTCTCGACTTTTCAACTGTAAAGATAGGATTGTTGTGTCGCGTGTGTTGTGTGCAATCGCTGTGATATATATACACACAGGCGCGGTCGCGATTATTCGCACGCGCCGTAAGCGAGATAAAGACGCTTCCGTCGGTGCGTCCGGGTTATATTTACCGTACATGCACTGCGGCAATGTTAATGGTCGTGAGTCTCGTTCCGAGGCGCGAGAATTTTCCACCTGTTCAAATCGCATTTATTATTCTTGATCATTCTCAAACAACTTCCCCGTTGTTGCAATCAAGATTTACATGAATGCGCGCTCGCGCTATCGGATCAACGTTGATGCCGAGGATCGTTGACGTGACCGATACGATTATTGATAAGCCATACGCGACGAGAGTTTCGCGCGGCGGCGAATATCAGGAAGACGGTTCATGAACAAACGACGGCGCGGAAATAACTGCGCAAAGACCCCCGCCCGAGTCGATTTGCAGATCTCCGTACACAATCGCGAGCCCATACCGATCGAAGCGTCAGTCTTTGTTAACGCAAACAATTCGAACGTGTACGCAGCGCTATCGAATGTCGCTGGTACCCGAAAACAACTGCACAGGTGATGTTTACACGGACGAAGGTGAATGTGTCTTTGTGACTTAAAGAAGACAGAAGCGATATGCGCGCTTGCAATCTTGCCGTAACATGTACGGCTCTACTGTGCGCAAAGCTGCAGGTGCCGATAAAGTTTTCCATTCGCTCTCAATTATCGCCGATCGGACAGAATTATTGTACAACTGAAATTGTTGCCGTCCGAGGCGACCGGGCTGTTTTGACCATTTTTACCGTGATTTATCATTTTTTTGAAGTAGTAATAGAAAAACTGAATTTATTGCCATCTAACACCGGGCCTTTTTGACGATTTTTACCCTGATTTGCCGTTTTTTTAGTCGTCATAGAAAAAATAAATTAGCTGCTATCTGAGGCCACCGGGCCTTTTTGAAAATTTTCACACTGATTTACCCTTTTTTTGGAGTAGTCATAGAAAAACTGAATTTGTTGTAATTTACGGTCACCTGGCTATTTTGACAATTTTTATCCTGATTTACCTTTTTTTGGAGAAGTCATAGAAAAACTAAATTTGTTGTCATCTCCGGCCACCAGGCCATTTTGACCATTTTTATCCAGGTTTACCCTTTTTTGACGTAGTCATAGAAAATCTCGAAGATGTTATATCACTGGGCCATTCGTCCCATACGAAGACTTTCTTGCACGCGCAGAAAAAGGTCAATGAAATTCTTACGACAATAACTTTCTACTATTTTCCCGAATGACTGTCAGATTCGCGGCCAGTCGGGTTTACTCGACTGGACAAGACCAGTGGATTCAGCCGGAAGCCGATGGAGCGAGTCATAGAACAGCGTTCACGGTGGTCGTCGTTCGCTCCTTGGACGTGCCAACGAGAAGCGAGAGCGTTTCTCGTTCCGAGCTCGTAAAATAGTCTCCCGGGCAGACGATGCTCTCGCTGACGCCAATTCGTTCGGTGGGAGGAGGAGGCTGTTCGTTCGACGTTAAATCGACTTCGAACGACCGATGGAAAGTTGAACGGGCACGGTAAGTCGAGTAAAATGGCCAATAAAATAGCCGTATCGAGAGAGCGGTCGGTCTAGCTTCGGTATCGAAAAATCGTTCATCGAGGAAAGTGTGGACCACCAATGGAAGCTATCGGGACATGGTACACGATAAGTACCGTTTACTTTATTTCGCTTCGGTACAGCGCTCGCGGTGGATCCGCCGATATTTCGTCGGTGTGTTTATCAGGTGCGGCCAACGATTACTTTTAATTACGTTCCCGACAGCAATGACGGCAAGTTCTCAATAACGGGCGTGTGCGTATCGGTAAAACGGTGCGCTGGAGGGCGAAGCTGCTCGGGAGCAAAAAAGAGGTAACACGTCGATGGCTATAGAGCCATGAAGTGGGCGGACCTGCGGGGAGTTTAACGAATGACCCGTGACCCGTGAACGAAGTCTCGCCGTCTCACTCGAGGTACTCGGCTGGTTTCGGACCCACGAAATCGTGACGAACTGGTAGTCTGGCCAGGTGGCAGACCGAACCGCCCACAACATCGGTATACACGGGGCCTTCCCTATTCCCGAACGAGTATACGTCCCGGAGCCTCCGGAGCAGATTGATAGACTCGTTCGGTCATTCGCTCGGATCCACCTGGATTAATCGACGCGTACCTTGTCGTAAGAGGCTCTTCGAACCGACCCGGCGATTTCGTTGCATTCGATTTAGAATCTCGCTTCGGGCGCGTTCGTCTCATACTACGAATCTGTGCAGGATAAGTCGGGGTGATATGGCCATTGGTTTTTTAAACAACGAAAATTTGAGGTTTAAGATTTTTTAAACTTAACATTTTTGTTGTAACTAACTCGAGAAACTTCAGACCAAAGGAATTCACTCAGAACTTTTGATATTTTCGATGCGGGATTTAATTGTAGCTCTGTAAGTAAATATTTGCGATTGGCCGTCTCACCCGGACATTACGGGTGACATGGCCACAGTAATAGAGGTAGTCAATTAGGCCTAGAGAAGCATCGGGATTGCAGGAAACATGTCTTACTACATTTTATGTTGTCTAAATAAACTACAGAAAAACAGTAATTGCCTCCGTCAAATGTTTCAGATGCCAAACTAAAATGAAAATGGTTTCACAGGCCATACCACCCGGATATTATGGGCGAGATGGCCACGTGGCCACCTCGCTCATAATATCCGGGTGATATGGCCACCGCCTGCTATAGCGGGCAATGGCCCAACACCACTAACGTGGCCATTTCATCCACAATATCCGGGTGACATGGCCATCACTGACATGGCCATATTCCCCGAAAAACAAGTAGCCATATCACCCATTTTCTCGGAAAAAAGTAGCCGTTGCTTAAAGTGAGGGAAGGAATTTTTAAAAATAGGTTTACTACGCGCCGATCTTTCCTTGAAAGATTCAGCTATAGTGAGGAATACTGCTTTACTAGCAAAATTATAACTTAGTATGTCTCCAGAGCGCTAGAAATATAGCTCGAGAAATGTTGCTGGCTACCTCGAAATAGGGATTCACCACTCGCACTGACCCTTGCACGTAAATTTTTTTTATGCAATCGTATTGTATGCACATATAATCAAAACTGTGCAAGCGGCGGCGCCATTCGTTTATTACGTTAAAAGTCATTACGGGTGGCCATCTCACCCTCATTTACCCTACGCGTCTGACCGAGCGAGATCGGTACTGATTCGGGATTGGTGAACTGTGCGAAATTCGTTGAGCCGGGAGCCTTCGGCCCCGCGGCATTTACAACGCGATCGCGCCGATGATCCTTCCGCTGCCTCTTCCACACTGTGTCCTATCTCCGATGCTTCTCAGCGAATCTCGAGCTACCGCCCCGTAGGCGCCCGCGCGCACGGGACGAAACTCGATAATTACACCGGTATAATTACTCACCGAGGCCGGACAGCCGATTTGTCTCTCGACCGCCTTATGGGATACAAATGGTGTTATTAGCGTTATAATTGCGCGGCGAAGCTCTCGCCGATCGTACGATCGTACGTGAGGCGTTGTCGCGAGTACCGATTTCGCGATACGGTCCCGCCCAGAGGATCCTTGCGAACCTACTTTTAGGGTGAAACGAAAATGAGGATTTTCGGTGACAGTGAAAAGATACCTTGGGTCGGCTTTCGCGCAAGGTTGGTCTAGCTCCTTAAACGGAATTCTTTGTCGGCGAATGAGCTTCTATTGCGATATCCAAAAGAGGCGTACAGACGCGAGTCTCTGGGTGGGGGATCTTGCTGAAATATCTATCATAGAAAGGAAAGAGACACTATTAATTATCGGTACGTCAACCGAGAATATGCTACGTCGACCGTAAGAAACCGGCTTTCTTTCTGCTTGTGTCAATTAAATCTTTGAGCAACGGCTAATGATTTCGTGACGTGGATATATTTTAGTATGGCACTCTATGAGCTCTCTACCTCGTCCTCTCGTTTCTCGTGCTTCTTGCACTTCTCTCGTTGGCTTCTTTCGAGTCCGCTGAGTCGCGTCGTCGCGGCGCACCACCGCGAATCTCCCGAAGTTTTTTTTTACATCGCGAGAGTAAGAGACCCGAGCCCGAGCGGAGGGACAGGCGGTACTTAAAGATTTTCGCAAGTTTTCCTTTTTATTCCCCCGCGACTCCCTCGGCGCGCAGCACGGTGGCTCGACTATACGGTCCCGTCCCCATTTGTCCGTTTTGGGTGCCGACTGCACACCCGGGAGAAGAGAGTGATGCGCACGGAAGAAATCTTTCCGGTTTTGGCGGTACAACCGGTTTCCACGGTACAACATACACACGGTTTTTTGCCACCTACCGTATCAATCCTTCTCTCTTTAGCTCTCCGAAACAGCGACCCGACGACGACGAAACTACTTCTCTTATTTTCTTCGTTTTTTTTCTTCCTGTTTTTATTCACTTGCCCCGCAATACCGCCGCACGACGAGTGACGAACTAATTCCCCGCAATCTTCTATCTACGAGTTTCTTTAATTCGCGACGCTGATGCAATCTTCGAAAATCATCGACGTAACAAAAATCGAGTTGCGGTGTAATGAAATATACATTTTTTTTATCGGGACCTGCTACGTTTTTTTCACCTACCGTGTCAATCTTTCTCTATTTGTCTCTCTGAAATAGCGACGCGATGATGACGAAACTACTTTGCTTGTTTTTTTTTATTCACTTGCCCCGCGATAGCGCCGTACGACGAATTAATTCCTTGCAATCTTCTATCAACGAGTTTCTTTATTTCGCGACGCTGATGCAATCTTAGAAAATCATTAAATTACCCAAAATGGGTTTCCGGTTTAAAAAAAAAAAAAGAAAAACAAATCGAGTTCTGCTACGGTTTTTTGCCGCCTATCGCACGGAGAAATATAGTTCTGTTTCTCTAACAAAATGTAGATCGTTAATAATTTATTGTTGTGGCAGCAAAAATATTTGGCTGCTATAGCAAAATATTGGCTGCCACAGCAAAATATTTTGTTGTCTCTAACAACATTCTTGCTGTCCCAACAATTTTGTTTTCTCCGTGCGTATCAATCTTTCTCTCTCTGACTCTCCGAAGCAGCGACGCGACGACGAAACTAATTTTCTGGTTGTTTTTTTTTATTCACTTGCTCCGCAATACCGCCGTTGGACGAGTGACGAACTAATTCCTCTCAATCTTCTATCATAGAGTGTCTTTAATTCGCGACGCTGATGCAATCTTTGCAAATCATTGAAATAATCGAAACGGGCTTCCGGTGTTTAAAAAAAAAATCTAGTACTGCTATGGTCGATTAAGCTTCTAGGCATATTGGTGCACAGAAAAGTAGTAATAATCCGCCCGATAATAAGCACCCGACCGACAACCGATTTCCGTATCGCAAAATTAGAGACTCGCGTCGCCAGTTTCGCCGCTGAGCTCTGAGCGAGAAGAGGCAATTTTCGTTGTATACACATATTAGCTGTATTCCTTTGATTTCCCGTTACGGGTCTCTTGCCCCGTGCGACTCCCCCGTTCGGTTATTGTTTCTCCATTAGATGCACACTTCGGCGCGCATAACTAATGGTTCCCGCTAGTAACGGTAATAATCGCATACGTCGAGCTGTTTTCCCACTTTATTTCACGAACGTAATAATAACAGTCTGCACGAGATGCACGCCGTCGGTGAGCCGCGCAACCCGCCGAGGAGAAACTCACAGAAACGCGCGGTTTGCCGCAACGAAAAAAAAAAGATAATAAAAAAACTATATATATCGATAATGACCGCCGCGATGCGGCCGATGGTGGGAAAAGACGATGAGGAGGCGAGCGTTACAAATCTATTAAATGCACCGTGGCCTGGATAATTATTAGGTGGTCTGAGTGTACTTCTCTCCGTGCACACTAACTTGAGCCGCTATTACGTGCGAGAAATATTATATTACAATACACCAAAGGCCCACCGATACTCGGTACACACGAGATTGGGCCGAGAGCATCGGGCAGAGAGCTGCCGAATTTATCGATCAGGGAATGGAGCATTAAAGTCACCCTCATTTGACGGATCGAACGATTTCGGGGAAATCGAGACTGGAGGAGAGGACGCGATTATGCGTTACGCTTCTTCATACGTGAAATCGATCCGAAGGCGACTTCCTGCCGCACAAAAATTGACGATATCAGCCCGAGCGGTTAAAGCCTTTTTTGTCCATTTGATTTAATTATTGTTTGTAATTGATTCTCAACGGGAGTACTCGGAGATCGATTGAAGCATCGAGGAACGTTGCAAAAACGTGAATTTATGCTTCCTCGGTCGTTGGAGAAAAACATTTGTGCGTGCGCGAGGTATTACATTGAATGCGGCTTAATCTGGAGCAGTAAGTCACCTTTGTTTTATTATTTTGGTAAAAAAAGATTTCCTACCGTTGAGACTTTATGGAGTTTTATTTTATTTTTTAATATTCTACCAATGTCCGGTAATGCGCCAACTTTGGAGAAATTCGAGAGGTTTCGCTGAAACTTTCTACAACCATGAAGTATCTTCTCAAGGATGTTTCGTGTTATATGTGGTGAGAATCGACGGAGGGGTACGGTGTTTTTTTCTAGCGGTGATCGCTCGGGATATTTGCTAACTAAAATTGGGCCTTCTTACGAATAATACATTATGGAAACATCAATAGAAACAAGAGAAATGATGAAAAATGAATGATGAATTTGCGTGCCAATTTCAAAACTTTCTCATCGCATATGATTACGTGAAGAGAGAAAGTATAGTAATTCAGAAAAAGTCGACCGTTGGATTATTGTCTTGATACACGATTCGCAACGTTATCGTCACAAAAGTTGCCTCTACGACGAAGCTAAAATTGAATATAGAATTACCAATCTGTGTAACGTAAAAAAATACTATTAAATTTGAAAATTTAGCATTCTCTCTTTTACTTCCTCATGGAAGAGACCTTGTTTTGGTAAAAATGAAAACGTGTTCAGAATGTCCCAAAACATCGAAAAATCACGTTTAGAAAAAGTGTCCGAATATACGGGTGTGTGTGTATGTATGTATGTATGCATGCATGAATTAGACGCAAAAATTAAAACCACTATAACTCGAGAATGCATCGACCGATCGAGCTATATGTCTGATTTCTAGTCAATTTATCTTCAGAATTTCATTACAAAATTTGCAGTTTTTTTTACTTTTACATATCGCCTCCTCACAATATCCCTTTATTCACAAAGTTTCCTCTATGAGGAAGCCAAAAATACAGAAAATGCTTTCTCATAGAACCAACTCTGCTAATTAAGGTATGTTATGAGGAAGCGATATGAAAATTTAAATTTTCAACTTTTTATCGTTCTATTCAGTCTCGTATCAACACTGCAGCGAATTTAACTCCGCGATTGTCGTTCGTTTCTCGTACATATAAATGATTCCTAACGAAGGCCCGAGTCACGTGGGTCACTTCGAGGATCGCGTCGGACGATTCGCGTCTCAATCCGAGGATGACGATCGAAAAGTTACTAAGAGTTGCAACCCAACGATTCATCGCGGAATCGGATGTTGTGTATCGACCGTCAAAAGTGCGTATTTAAATGCGAAGTTATCCCAAAAATATTTCGTTTTTTAGGTGCATGAGTGGCTGGCGTTACATTGTGAATAATAGAACAGGGGGAAGTCGCGTACGACGAAAGACGAAGGAGTCGCGGCGGTTTGAGCTCCGACGGTCGACGTGGGGCGGCTTCGTCGGGGATTTTACGAGTAAGTGGGCCGCGCTGACACGATATTTATTGCCGATATTCGTTGGTAATATAGGCACTTATCCGGCCTGGAACGTCAACCGGTACACACGGCTCCGGACCAGAGAGTATTATAGAGTAGATGTGTATTCGCGTCGGGGGATACGTACAAGTTGTTGTGTATGACGCACCCCGGGGCACGGTTGTATCGGAAACGAGCTCCGAGCGCCGGCTGTGGGCATCGTAAAACGGACGGGGGAGCACTCCGAAGCACGAGAGCCAAGACCGACCGAGACTTTGCGTCCGGAATTCGAATGGCTCCACGGTGACGAAGACGAGACCGCGAACCTCTCGCAAAACTTTACGCACGGTTATAAAGAGCGCAATTATTCGTCATTGAATCGGAGCCCCGCGAGGTTTGGCGCTTGCAGAGACCGAGCACGCTTCCGCCCCATCGAAACGAACGCCGATAACGGAGCGGGAAATATCTTCTTAACGCGTCGTATTACACGGAACGGTGCTTTGGGACGACTATGCTTTTTTATGCATTTAAAGCTCGTGCTTTAAACGTCGTTAACTCGGGACAAAAGGAACCGCACGACATTTTTTGAAAATTAGTCCCGTACACAGTTGCGAATAGTATACGAGTCGAATACATTTCAAATAAACTCTGCACCTTTTGGCTTCTTTGCTAAGAGATATTTTTTTCAGCGGTGGAGAGGAATGAATCATTGAAAATCAGGAAGAATGTGCAATTTTTTGTTGAACAGTTTTTCTTTCTCTTGTTTCTGGTGAATCGGAAAGTTTGGGGACTTCACAACTTGCAACCGTTGTGCATAAGCCGTTGTTTTAAGAATTCCTAGTTGTGTGTTTACACCGTCTATAAAGTAAGTTGATTTGAAGGAGAATTTTTTTCGAGACAATTTATTTAAAAAAATAATTTTTAAATCAAAATTCCAAAAAGTGTGACCGCTCGAACAGATTTCGACCAAATTCAAT
This sequence comes from Ichneumon xanthorius, assembly GCA_917499995.1. Taxonomy (NCBI): domain Eukaryota; kingdom Metazoa; phylum Arthropoda; class Insecta; order Hymenoptera; family Ichneumonidae; genus Ichneumon; species Ichneumon xanthorius. The sequence continues at coordinate 6,488,954 of OU824205.1, read as the reverse complement.
ACCAAACGTCTTTGATAATAATATTATATTTGTATGCAATTTTAGGGCGATGACTCAAAAATTACGAAAGCTAGCGACCTTTTTCCAAAAATACCACAACCTTTTTTCAAAAATTTCAAAATCGTGTATAATCTCAAAACGAGCCTCACTTTAACAAAAATTGCACCGAGGGAAGAGACGTGTCCCCTCCACTAGTGTGCCAAATTTCAGCTCGCTATCTCAAACCGTCTCCGAATTATAGCCGTTCTAAACGATGCGAAAAAAAAATTAAAACATAAAAAAATCCAAAAACACGCATCAATCTTGCATTATGTCGCGCGGTGGCGTACATTGTTCGAGAAGTCGCGAAGTGCAAAAGCGAAACCTCACCGGTGCCTCGAGCGAATATCGGAGGACATAATGCGTACGCTTCTCTTCTCAACGAGAATGAATATAGGGTCGTTCGGCTTGTATTGTTAGGGTGTTTCGTTCGATCGTTCGAGAGGCGATTTAAAAATTTGGCACCTCCTTAAGCGCCGTAGAAATTTATGTTCCTACACTAAACTCGATATGCGGTGCCGCGGTGGTTCGGATGCAGGCGCGGCCGCGCTCCTCCGGGTTTCGAACGCGACGTTAACGATTCGTAAATTAAAAGCCACGCCATTTTGTTTTCGGCGGGGTACCCCATGTGGGCAGAAGAAGTTGTCCGGATGCCTCGAGACCCTCGTCGCCCGATTCCTCTTTGTCGTACGGCAGGTCGGCGCGTCGGGGACGTCTACGCTCCGTCTGCCGTCCGCAAAGTATGCTAAGAGATATTGCGCGCCCGCGAAGTGTCCCGTTCGATCGTCGGTTATTACCCGGACCGTCGTAAATCAGAATGATCGGCACCACGCCCATCGAGCATTGCCCGAAAGACGCTCCGACTCACGGTACAGAAAGAAAAAAAAATGAAAATTAAAGTAACCGAAAACGGGTATGAAAAATTCGATGATGATGCCAGCACGAGCCACGACGAAAAATGTGCGCATGCGAGAGTCGAGTTTCGAAGAAGCGGTTTTTATCTCGCTGCCTCTCGGCATCTTGGTCGCGCAGATACACGAAGAAAAAACATTTGTCGGTACAACAAGATTTTTGTTACGGTAACGAATTTAGTTTTTTAGTTTTAGTATCGGGATAACAAAATCAGCTTGTAACCATAGCAAAATTGTTCGCTTGGAGCGATTTGTCTACCGCAACAAAACAGCCTTTGTTATTGTAACAAAAAAAAATTGTCATGTGACTGAGTGGGGTCCGTATATGTGCTGACAACTACGACGAGCTCGAGATGCTCAACGGCCAAAATAAAAACAAAGAGACGCGAGGAAACAGTTCCTTTGTATTCGAGTAAAAATAAAAAATAGAGTGGAATGGCAAACTCTTGAAATTTTCTATATATGGACGTATAACCTGCGAAAGGTAAAACCTTTCGGAGTTTAATAAATCCATATACAGCAAATTTCAAGAATTTGCAATTGCAAATACAGACATTATTTTCAATATAAAAAATTGATAAATTCCAAACGCGGTCAGTTACTCTTAAAAAACAGGATAGTTATTTCCTGTTACCAGTCATTACTCAGCCGTCAAACGACAGCAGGCGTCGTTCTTTTGTATTCGAGCAAAAATAAAAAATAGAGTGGAATGGCGAACTCTTGAAATTTTCTATATATGGACGTATAACCTGCGAAAGGTAAAACCTTTCGGAGTTTAATAAATCCATATACAGCAAATTTCAAGAATTTGCAATTGCAAATACAGACATTATTTTCAGTATAAAAAATTGATAAAATCCAAACGCGGTCAGTTACTCTTAAAAAACAGGATAATTATTTCCTGTTACCAGTCATTACTCAGCCGTCAAACGACAGCAGGCGTCGTTTGTTCTCATTTCAAACTAAATCGACGCAGTAACCAGAAAGTTTTGTCGTGACAGCAAAACTAATTGCTTCTATGTAGGATTTTTTTTTGCTGCGGTTACTTATCGTTTTGCTGCAGGAACGAGGTCAGTGTCAGCAAAGCTCATTTTGTTAGAGCAGCTAAACCGTTTTTCTCCGTGATATCTGGCTGACTTGGCGGAAGACCAAGCATTACTTCCCAGGTCCACGAGTATTGTAAGAAATCAGCTGGCAAGCGTATGATCGGATCTTAATACAAATATGAATCTAACGTAAAATATAAAATAAAATTGAAAAGGGGAAAATTAAAAATAAAAGGGGTTTCTCAGCGGGCGTCGGGGAATCCTTCTATGAATATTTCGATTGAAATTAGTGACGCGTGGGCGTCGGCAGCAGCGGGGGCAACACGAACTGCTGGGGTGGGAAATGAATTTTTAATTGAATGCGCGTTCGAAGCGTGGCCCACGGGGGATAATCGTGGATGCCCACTGACTCGACTTGTATATACCGTATAACAGTTATGTATACGTTGCACCGGGTTGCCATACGTTTGAAAGAAAATTAATGTCGTCCGCGTGCACGAGAGCGCGAGCGATGAGGCATTAAATTCATGCGGATGCTAAATATGCTGAATTGCCTTGCTGCAGGTGGTCGGGACCGGGCGAAGAACACGCGGCGCTGACCGATTTCGGCTGGACGTTCGTTATTACAACGCTTTCTTCGAATTATCGTCCGTTCGCGAAAAGAGCAAAATAATAATAATAATAATAATAATAATAATAATAATAATGAGAGAATTATTCGTAATTCAAAGTCTACATATTGTGACATTCGGCGAAACGCATTGCGCGATGAACATAAATCGCATAGTATTTCATATCCATGAATTCTCCTGATCGAAGTGAAGTTGAACGAAAACACGTTTGAGAGTTCATTTGTCGAGACGAAGAGATACATTTTTCATTTCAGAACTGTGCTTTTAATTTTTGAATACTTAATTTTTTTATTACATTAATATAATATGTTTGTAATATAAAAATATAAAATAATGATAAGAAATAAAGTATTAAAAAATAAAAAATGCTTTGATACTTAATATAAATTTATTTAACTTTTATTGTAAAATGGTTTGCTTCGTTGAGTTTTCGTAAGTCGCGAACGAATCGATAAAAGCCATTTATAGCTTCACCGAAATTCTGTGAAAATTGATCGCGCTCTTCGGGTTTCGGGAGATATAAAAATTCAGGTATATCCATCTGGTCGCGTGGAATTGATCGTACGCTCGATATTCATGGAATTTGATAAAAGGATAATCTCGACGCTCGCCGAACAATTTCGCAGGAAAGTCTCCCCATGATGTTCTCCCGACTTATTATAGCATGAATATACGACAGAAATTCTTTACGCTACGCCGGTAATCATATGGCCACACCCCGGACGGCTTTGAAGTTCCAAAAGGATTATTAATGTTCCTCGCTCTCGGTGACTCTTGACCCGTGCGTCGGCGACGAGGGAATCTCACGCAGCGAGGCGCGCTCTGCGACCGAATAATCGGTATCTATCCGAGATAATATACAACGATCGGAGGATGCGGGGAGGATTACTTAACGTGCTTGGAATATCGGTATTAAATATTCGACTGGCAACGTGGGTTTCCTTAATTAGCCGCGAGGATGCGGGTTTGTTCTCCGCGTTATTAATTTTACCGATTTTTATACATATATTTTTTTTATTATTAAGTGGGACATCTCAACCGGTAACGACTAATTTGTGTAACGCGCTACCGCATAAATTCTCAGTCGGGTTTCGATCGGTGGGTGCCAGAAGCCGGGTCTCGAACTCTCAGCCGGCGTATCTCTTCCAGCTTGAGATATGCGGCGATTGAGAGTCGGATTGTTCGAGTCTGGATCGAGAATGGACCGCGAAGAGTTTACGGCCAATTTATACCAGCGAGTATTTTGTTACCTCTCCCGACTTTCCGATATGGATACACTAGCAGGTTCCTGTGGCACGAAGTGCGCTCGGAGGCACCAACGGTAGGAGCAGCGTTGAGTATTTGCACATTTTTATAATCCTTTAATGTGCGATTGCAACGGCTTGCGCTATCTGCGTCTGTGCAGCTGTGTATTTCCGTGCGTACACATCTAATATACAATATAATATATAGTACGCGAGGGGGGCTCGCCGACGGTACGCGCATGCGCGCGGGCATCATGGCCTCGCGCGATGCAGATGAAAAATGCAAGGCGTCGTTACTACGAAGCTGAGTTTCTATTATCGTATCTCCGCTGCAATAATACACCGGCAAATAAAGATAATTCCCGAGTGGCAATATCGCGGCACAGCGGCAACCGAGAGAGACACGCCCATATCGGAGTGCAGGTGCATTCACGATGCACCGATGTGCCTCGACGACGATCGAGAATTTATTGTGCATTATTGTGCAAGAAAAGAATTTTTTTATTAATTAAAGAATTGTAAAAATTTTACCGTTCGTGATTCAATCTTATGACTTATGTAACTTATACGAAATAAAATGTAAAATGGTGGAAACTACTTGCAATTATTGGCACTGTTGTTCGCTAATGTTTTTAAATAGTTGGTAATAAATATTCGATGAAAGAATTGAATATCATTTTTATAGCCCACAGATGAAAATTGTATAGAATGATTAAGGGGATTGGAATGCTTCATACTAGTCAGATGAATACTACATTTTTAGTTTTTATATAACAGTATTTAGTGGATAGTATTTTCCATTTAAAAATGGCAACTCTTTGTGAACGAATTTCGTCGACGGATAAACAAAAGGCTGCAATGGTTTAAACGGAAAATACTATGGAATATCTAGATGGTGAATTTGTAGTGCATCTTTTAAGGAAGGGAATAAGCCGTAATACATAAAAATTGAGCAAAAATTGCGGATTATTCTTTGAAAAAACTGAACGAATGTGTACCTTTTCGAAAATTAGCACATCCAGTTAATATTTTTGAAAATCCATTGCAGTTGATGTTTTTCTAGGTCAAGCACATCTGATGCAATACAAGTAACTATCCACTATAAACAATAGACGCGAAAAAGTTTGTATAAATGTTGACAGTGTGAAGCGCTCCAGCCTCCGTAACCCTCTGAAGCACAGCAGTGTGATCGCAAAGGAACGGTATTCTTTAAATGGACGAATGAAATATCGAAGACTGTTCGATATTTCATTCGACCGTTTACGACTTTCTTGGAATTTTTTTCAAATTTATTTTTCAACCTTTCTTAGAAGGTAATAAAACACTCTCGGAAAACATATCTCATGTGTTTACCATACAAGATGCTACATTGCTGTTCTAGGGATGCGATATGTTGTTTTTCCACTTCGAAAAGGTGTTCCATAGATGGAACAACAGCCTTCGGAGGGTCAGCACGCGAAGAAAGATATAAAAGCGTGTGTATCAATAGCAAGGATGACTCACCATGAAAACCATGAACCTTGATTGCAGGTTGGCGCTCCCGTTGTAAGTCAGCGTTTCCAGCCACCGGCTCGCGTCAGTAGGATATCCTTCCTCCCGTTGTTCCTTCTGTTTTCCTTTCCAGTCGTTTTTCAGCTCCGATCACACACTCACAAACACACACGGACACGAGACGGATCTTAAAGTTCAATTTTTTTTTACGCTAATTACTTGAAAACACTTCTATCGATCGCGAGCCCGAAATCGATTTCCGATCGATCGGTAATATTTCTAATATATCATCTACGTATAGTTAAGTTTATGTTAACATCGATTCGACTCGACAGATTTCTAATTTACATGTATTTACTGGCTGTCTACTGGCTTCTGATTGGCATACTGGCATAAATACTGGCCCGTTCGGCTGTTGTGGCACCTGTAACAAAAAACGCAAAATGCAAAATACATTTATTTATTTGTTATAAAATCATACGGGCAGGACCCAATTACAAGTTGTCAGGAAACGCTAACAACTGAAAGAACATGTAGAAAATATATAGTCAATCATATCCAGAAAAATAATTTACTTGACGGACGCCCCGCAAATAAATATTTATTTGGTTTGAGTAAATATTTATTTGATTTAAATAAATATTTACGGGGCTGATGGACTTCGGCCGATGGCCTATTGGCAATAGCAATAGCATTATGAAATGTAAATAATCTTTTAAATGTACCGGCATCCATACCGTGTTATATATTGTCAATAAATACATTTACTACTACTACTAAATATTTATTTGCGGGTCACCGTCAAATGAATAATTTTTCTGGGTGCAGTGTGCGTAAATGCTAGATATGGTAGATATGCACGTAGATAGTGTATTAATAACGAAGCTCGATCGATTCGAAGATTGAGTTGTTGTTTTTCTCTTTTTTATACATTGGCAAGTACCGTATACTGCGAAAAAAATAATCCCTATCGTAACTATTCTCAGAACCAAAAACGCAACTTAATTTTTTTTGCTCAATCTCACGAAGCGATAATCATCGCTTTATCATCGCGAACGCACTTACCCGCGAATTCGCGCAATATGTGATCGCACGAGAATTAATAATGTCCCTTGCAGCATAGGGCGATTTAGCGCGGATCGCCAAGTACCGTATCGTTTAATACGGAATACTGGCATTATAAATAAACATTCATAACGGGACGTTGTACACGCATTGCGTCTCGGTTTATTAATTTATTACGCGCGTTATCGGTGTGTGTATGTTAAAGAGTGCGTGGTCGTACGGAATACACGCGACGTACCTCTCGATATCGATGAATGCCGTGGCTTTTAATGTAGCACGACGGTGTGCGGCTTGCATTATTGCCCGACGAGGAAACCTGGCGTCGCACAGCTGGACGACGCACGCGAAATGATCCGCCGTTCTTTGTGCTCAGCGGCGAGAGTGAGAGAGCGGGAATTAAATGTATAAACGCGCGGAAGAGACGACAGCCGAGAGGCTGCGTCCTGCAGCCGGAGGGACACAACGCTGCACTGCAATCCGCGGCGACCGGGTCCAGCGCCGCCGTCGCCGCCGCCTCGACATCTGGAGCCTCTGAATTGTAGCTACCGTTTCTACGAGATACATACAGACGTGTTAAAGAATGGCTAATGACGCGACGCGAGGCTAAAGCCTCGTGCCCGCCGGATGGAAATAGGTAATGACGGCGAAGCCGGCACAGCGAGCGCATTCTCGTTCGCGCAGATGAGGAACAGCAGCGGGCAAGTGCATCGGTAACACTGCACGGGCAAGGTGGAACACCGCGCTCCGGCTGCACTCCTATGCAGTCTGAGCAACGACTCTTTGAACGTTCTGTGTGCAGAAACGATTCGACGGAACTAATCGAGATATGAAATCGTAACGGTCACACGCACGCACACACATGCGCGCGCACGCTGTTTCGTTCATGGATAAAAATGGCGCAAAACGTTCCTAGGCTTGTGCACGGAGGCTTCGTGGTGGATTAAATAAAATACAGATTTCCTTCGATCGTTGGAGAAAAAACTGTGGGTAAATTTGAATGGCACGTTTTTTGGTATATAATAATTTTTTTTTATTCGGTTTTCGTATGACGATACTGATTGGGTTCTCTTTTTTTCTTCAATCAATGATGGATACTCTCGTCGCGTTACATCTTCCAAATTTGGTTAATCGACGGAACTAATGAAAGTATGAAATCCTACCGGTCACACGCACGCATGCACATGCGTGCGCACACTCTTTCGTTCATGGATAAAAATGGCGCAAAACGTTCCTCCGCTTGGGCACGGAAGCTTCGTGGTGGATTAAATAAAATACAAATTTCCTTCGATCGGTGGAGAAAAAGCTGTGGGCATATTTAAATGGCACAATTGTTCATACATGATTCTTTTGCTTCCTCATAGAGGAAACTTTTTTTAATTCGATTTTCGTATGACGAAATTGAATGGATTGTTTTCGCCTCAGTCAATGATGGATACTCTCGTAGCGTTACACATGTTCCAAATTTGGTTAATCGACGGAACTAATCATGGTATGAAATCGTAACGGTAACACACGCGCGCGCACATATATACGTGCGAGCACGCTGTTTCGTTTATGGAAAATGGCGCAAAACGTTCCTCCGCTTGGGCACGAAGGCTTCGTGGTGGATTAAATAAAATACAGATTTCTTTCGATCGTTGGAGAAAAAGCTGTGGGCATATTTGAATGCCACATTGTTTTGCACACACAGTGATTTTTTTATTCGCTCTTCGTATGACGAAATTGATTGGATTGTTTTTGCCTCAATCAATGATAGATACTACTCGGCGCACTACACATCTTCCAAATTTGGTTAATCGGATCATGTAGTACCAGTTACACCGCGCAGCTGCGCTCCGATTTATTCCGATCCAGTTTTAATTGGACACATGCAAAGAATGTAGTCGTCTCGGATATATCGTCGAAACTCTGTCGTTTCGAAGAATGTTTTTTTTTTTTACACACGACTGTGATGCACGGATTCGGAGCCTGTGGATGGGATAGATTTGATCGGTGGGACGAGCACCGGTTGTTAGCGTTCGTTGCTCATTGCTTACTTGCACCGTGTGCGTCACAGGTGTCGTTCGCCGAAACGACTCTACTTGTTCCGTCGAGTGAGGCTGTACCTATCGCTCGGCTCGGACTAGTAGCACACAATCTTTTTCACGTCTAAACGCACAAATGGCTACGACTAACGAGTCTGCCGGGCTCTAATGACTCTGCGCGGCAAATTACTCGACTCGGCGGCTCCGCTGGTGCGCGCGACTGAATCGCTTCTTGTGAAGCGAAGATTTCGGAAAAAAAAATAATGTGAGACGAACACTGTATTCCATACCATTTCTGAATGATTAAAAAAATCACTAAACTAAATATATTTAACAAAATATACACCATAAATATCTCTATTAATTTTTTTTTGTCCCGATTAGGATTAAAGTTGTGGGGATAGATGTCTTGTAACGACGCGGTAGTTGCGCATACATCGCACGCGTGATGTATAACTCTGAAGTGGCGAAATAATGGAAAAAAAATAAACACTAAAAATATCTGTATTAATTTTTTCCCCCGATTAGGATAAACGTAGTGAATACGGACCGGTTCTATAGGAATAGATGTCTTGTAATACCATAACAGAGCCTCGCGGGTGCAAAGTATAGTTCTGGAGTGGCGAAATAACAAAAAAATATATATATACACTAAAAATATCTCTATCAATTTTTTTCACCCGATTAGGATAAAAGTGGTGAATACGGACCGGTTCTATCGGGATGGATGTCTTGTAACGACACTTTATCGGTGGATATCTTGTAATACCGTAACAGTGCCTCGCGTGCGCGATGTATTGCTCCGAAGCGGTGAATTAACAACAACAACAAAAATGCGAAGGTCGACTGGGGAACGCCCTGGATACCTTATGCAGGCTTCGCGCAAGGTGACTCGAGCGTTTATAGCGTCGAAATACTTTTTTTTCCCATTTACGATTTTCAACATATGTGCAGCGGGTAAATGTATATAAAAAAAGAAAGTACAATTTTAATCGAAACGTGCACCGATAAATCGAATAAAAATATACCCGTACCGGTTGCATTGTATTTTTTTTTTTTTTTTCCTCGCACAACCGCCGTCTTGCATTTATGAATGGAAGTAGCTGCGCACGCGCGTACCGCTGCAACGACGAAGACGACGGCGACAAGAGAACGCGAAGCGAAAGTGACCTGTGCGCTAGTCGAGCGCGCTTTGCCACCACGTACGCACACGTGCCTTGATTATTTACCTTCTCTATGTACGTATGTGCTGTGGCGGCGGCACGCCCGGGCACATACGCACGCACACGATTAAAATAATAATATACGGGCGCCTACTCGCTGTTCCCTCGATAATTGGACCCAGTGTAAAAATATGCGGGGCCCGCCACCGGAGTTGCGAATATATAAACGGGCGATAACACATAGACGCGGAAGACTTTACCATCTCGTACGGCGTACACGGATTATAAAATCGTATAGAATGATTAAGTTTCCATAATAGTATTCTATATGGGGACGCGCAACAATACCATTGTTGTGTCGCACGTAGTAAAACTCATTCACAGTCAGATTTTATTTTTTTTCTCGATTGCTCGTAGAAGCTTTTTCGTGATTTACATTTTATTTTTTCATTTTTCATTATTGCGTTCTAAATAGTATTCTATATGAGGACGCGCAACAATACCGTTGATGCGCGCCCTTTCTTTTTCTTTCTGGGTTCCTCGTAGAAGATGCTTTTTCATTATTTGAATTTTTCATTTTTATTATTTGCATTATAAATAGTACTATATGGGGATGCACAACAACAGTATTGGCGTGTTGCACGTAGTCAAATTCATTCACGCAGTTTTCATTTTTCTTCTTGATTGCTCGTATAAGAAGTTTTTTCATTAATAAGGTTTTAATTTTTTTTATTCATATTTATTGCGTTATACAACTATGCGCGAATAATCGCATTGTAACAGTGGGGTATTTTAGATAGCGATCGTGTGTGCTGCTGTTGGTGGTGCTGTGTTGGCTACTACCAGATCGACCATATCCGCGTGAGAAACTCGGGCGCATTTACCATTGCCAGGGCACATTACCTTATCTGGGCCTTCCCCCTCTCCGTTGCGTTTATCGCCTTGAAAATGGAATTGGCTCGACCGCGTTAACCAACTGACCAGGCGTATGCGAGTTCATATTGCAAAAAAAAATATTGATGTATGTTATTACTGGATATTACCAGATCGGATTTAATGTTTACACACGTCGAACGATGAAAATCTCATTCGATCTAATTTATTTTATCGATCGATTCGATCCTCGTACCCAGCTGTTCGCGAAGTCTGTTTTCATATTGTAAAGTATGGAATTTGTTAGGGCTATTCAAACTCGCATTATGTATTGGCCATTTGAGTGGACACGTTCCGACAACTTTTCGATACGAGTTTATTTTTTTGCTTTGCATCGCGAGGAGAACGGCCGATTGCCATTAATCACCGCGGAATTATAATGCGAAGGTCTTTACGCGCAGCGAGCAAATTAATTGCCTCGATCGATTACGAGTTCTAAGAAAATTTAGGCCAAATAGGAAAATAAAGAAAAATCGATAGACCTATCTTGAAAAAAAAAAAAACAATGCATAAATAACATATCCCTGTAATTCGACATTCTTAAGTCGATAATGATCTTTTTTTACACGAAATTAAACGTCTGCGAATAAATCAGTAGTCAACGAATCTAGAGATTATTATGTATAATCGCTAGATTCGTTGACTACTTATTAATTCGGAGCCGCTTAATTTCGTGTAAAAAAAAAGATCATTGTCGACAAAAGAATGTCCAATTAAAATCGATACCATGTCGGAGATAGTCCCTAACGCAAGAGCAGGGTTAACGAACTGCAAGTTCTCGTTTTCATTCCCGAGAAAATAAATAGCAACGGGGAGTAATGCAAGGTACGCGTCCCCCGCCGTACATCGACTCCGGACACATGATACCATACTGTATAGCGTAGCAGTCACAGTATACCTATGTACCTGCCGGTAAGGCTAGCATGCGTGCGTCAAGACATTAATAAACTCTTTCTTCGCCAGAGAGGATTTCGCTCGGACTTGCTCGTTCGCTCGCTGCTTTGACATTAATTTGAGACCTGTCCAATTGAGATCTTATCGATTATTTCGAAATGCTCGAACAGCAGTGTGTCCGAGCGATAGAGGCACGGCGACTTCGTTCCAGCATGAAACTGCTCTCGTCTCTTATATGCCGAGGAAACGAACTATGGCTACGTACAGGTATTACGCTTAGATACTCCCCGAGTGCATGAGATACAGAGACTGTATTCTCAGCAGCCATACCAACGAAGCACAACGGTCGGATAATTGGCAAGGCAATTTTCACACCTTTCATACTTGTCGATTTGCCAAGGTGAATTTCTCGGGTCTCGCGATGAGCCTCCTACGATAACGAATCTATGATTATCGGCGATATAACATCTTTTTTTTTCAAGATTGTAATTTGAAATTTTTACGACAGAGTTTGAATTTGTTCAAAGTTTCGGTCACTTCTGAACAATCCAAACAACGAAATTTTTGATGTACCATTTTATACAACGAAGTATGCGTTTCATTACGCAGGGTATGTTCCTCTTTTCGATGGATCGACGATACTCTTCCAAAAAAGACTCGCAGGGTTACTAACCCCTTAAATAAATTTTGTCGCAATCTCTCATATGTACTATTTCATTACGATGGGCAATCTTTGTTAATGTCTCTCACATCGTTAATTGGACGACGGGATTATTAATAAGCCCGTTATTAAATAAATAGATCATTGTGCCATCATTTTTAACTTTCACCACACCTGGCCCTTTGAAACAAAATGTAATGCACGCTTCCCTACTCGCGAAAAATTGGGATAAAAAATGTCAAGCGTAACTTCCACTGCGCGAAAAACTGCCTCGAAGTACGACAAAACGTTGTTGCCGTTTCCCCATAAGGAGTATCAAATTATTGAAACGTCCTCGTTCCGAGACACATTAAAGTAACATCATTAATCCCACCCAAGCTTCGTACATTTCATAACTCGTTGCCGGAGTACGAGGTGAAAAGTAATCGGTCATAAATAAGAATTAGTTACGGAATTTATCATGGTACTACTACCCTACTAACGAGTGAATTTCCGATTGGTCGAGCGTGCATTAAACCTTCCATCTCGCTTCCACTTCGAAAGCCGCGCATGCGCCACCACCCTGTTTAGTACATATTATTATATTTATAGTACAGTTTCACTGTATCCATTAATGCCTGTGACACGTATATCGCCCGAACGAGCCCGAGCTCCTCGGGCTCTCCCCGACACACGGAGAGAACGAGCCTGCGTCATTAAATTTATGCTCTTTAAGTGGCGGTTACCGGATTTCTTCGGGGATTCGGAACACGCGGGCGCGGTTCTCCCGCGGAGGAAACCGATACCGAATACGAATAGTGCTCGCTATAGCGAGCCAAATTAACGAACGGCCCGAAACGGCTCCTATTTGGGGGCCCAATAACTATAAAGCCGGCCATTGCGTCGAATATCACACGATCGCACGGCATATTCAAATAACGACACTTTCAGTCGTTTCATTAACTCTATCCTGGCTCGTTGGTATCGCCGAAGCTCTCGTAAATCGGTAATTGGATGTGTCGAAGGAAAGACGCTTAGCCGCGCCGTACGGTAATTTGCGGTCGCGTTGTTATCATTCCCGGCGTTATATGGACGGAAGGTCCGACAGTAACGAGCTTGCGCGAGTCACGTATGGGAAACTGCCGTTTTCGTTCGGATTACGACTCGAGAGCCAGCGCGACATACCTAGGTGTCTGCGCGATTGTTGAGGAGGGAAAAAGAGAGAGGATCAAAGCTGGGAAGCTGCGAAGCCACTCTTAGCCACACCCAATAACGTTTTTCTCCGGGAACGTTTAAAATTTTCCCAAGCCGGGAGAGTGGCGTGGTGAACGCTGCAAGAAGCGTCGGAGATCGCATGGAAGCCGGACCGGAGATTGGACTCGGGTGATTGTGACTTTACCGAGAGCAATCATGGCGCTACGCCTAATACAATAAGCGGATGGGTCGCGTCGTCGGTTACGTGACTCGAGGGGACCCTCAAGAGCATGTGAAACCCCCTTCCCCACCCACGCATCCCGTGACCAGTTGGTATCAAAAAATGTAATCGACATTTTCACGGTCAAAATAAAAGTGTCAATGGAAAGTTGACATGTAATCCGTCTTCGATTACAATTTCCTTTTCATTAAAAAAAATACCCCGTTCGTAAAAACATGGATTACAGTTTTTATTACCGACCGTCGAATTTCGCGTGCTCTTAAGGGGAGGCTAAATACGAATGAGTGCGAGAGAGACAGCATTAAAATGTTGAACACATGGAAAACGACTTGCGGGGCGTACTAAGTTATTCAAATACGCAGTGAGACCCCAAGTCGTTTTTTTATTTTATAAAACAGTTTCGGTGGAAAATGGATTCAAAATGTTTTGTTGATGTTTAGCTCCACCTTAACCCTTTATAAGTAACATCGCCCGAAACCGTACCGAAATGGGACTAACGGACACGAAGTGACGGCCACGAGTTGCTATGGTACTGCCCAAGAGTGGGGATAGAGGTGTGACTTATAAAGGGTTTAAGGGGCCTCGCCCGCTTCGGTTACGTATAACGGTTTTCTCGATGTACCGAAACAATTTGTGATTCATTTTATTTTTTTTATTTAATGCCGTTTCTTATCCTTAAAATTATCGCGAGGCGAGTTATATGAGGTAGAGTAAAAATTGTGAATATGAACCGGTCCATATTTCATAGATTTACGGGACAAGCGTAGTGGAATTTAAGAAAAAGTCACCGTCCGAACATATCCGTATTCACGTCTGGTATGTCACATTCTGTTGGTGACTCGGATCTTATCAAAATAATACCACGGAGAATAAGAGAATTAAAGGGAATTTATGACGAAAGGCGGTAAACATCCGATACATAGTAAGAAGAAAACAGTAAAGAGCGAAACAATTTGTAATTAATTTTACTTTTTAAATTTAATACCGTTTCTTATCCTCGAAATTATCCCGAGGCGGGTTATGTGGGGTGGCGTAAAAGCGGTCAGTATGGACCGGTTCATGTTTCATCGTTTTACGGGTTAAGCGTAATTGAATAAAAAAAAAGACGCCGCCTGAATATATCCGTATTCGTGTCCATATTTCACCGATTTACGAGATAAGCGTAATTGAATAAAAAAGACACACTCCGAACATATCCGTATTCAAGTCTCGTGTCGCCTCCGATTTTGTGGCAGCGACACACGGTATATTAGTGAGAAAATGCAACCGAGAATAAGAGAATTAAAGGGAATCCGCGCCGAAAGGCGGCAAACACGCGATACATAGTAAGAAAAAGATGATAAAGACCGAAATTAAATATTTTTGTACCGACCATTGTACCGTCAATCCGGAAAAAGAACAAAACACTTTAACAAACCCGACCGCAGTTCGCGGAACGTCCGTCGAACCCGCGTCCTCGCCTTCGCCCCGGTACAATCGCACCGCAAACTCTTTTTCCCCAATGCGCAAAGTTATAATTTTTCACTTCGTTCGAGGCTTTCTCGTTACTTCTCACGAAATTGCAAAATTGTTTTCCGCATCGCTCGTCGGGCAGTTCCACGTAATGGAGCGACCTTTATTCACACATCGTTTCGTTCCCGATAGTAAAACGTCCTCTCGCGAACACATCGTGTGCGAGTCGCGCGCGCGGTTGGATCAAAATCTGCTGGAGTAGCGCGCGGTAGTCCCCGTCAGCGCGCGATCCCATTAGCTCGCATTGTATGCTAATGAGCGGTTGTCGCCTGTGTGATCCGTGCTTATATCGCGTTATATCGTATCCACCCCCTCCCCCTCCCCCCTCCCCCGCCCAACAATGATTCTCAACTTTGCATAGAAGCTCGCCAATCCGCAGTGCATCTCTGTTTGTCCACAATACCAGTGTGAATAAGCATAGACCGCGAATCGGGAAGTGTGTGCGACATTGCAGATGGGATAGGTGAGGAAGGTGTTGAGCGGGGAAGAGTGTGACATTATCGGTCCGAGTCTGCCGCCTCGTGGGCTGTCTCGGGTTGATATTTCACGCTAAACTCTGCCGCTATAGTAACTGGATAGCGTACAGTTATACAGTATAATAAACCCACCTACTATAGTCGCGTGCTGGACGGAATTTATTCCGACCGTTAGCCGAGCGCTGATTAATAGCTTAATCGTTTCGCGCTTCTTTCCTGCTTCCACAGCAGCAGCCACCGCGACCGCAGCAGCGGCAACGGGAGCAGAATAGCAGCAGCGGAGTAACACGGGCGTCACCGTCATACAATCAGCTCGCGCTGTATACTCGCACGCTCGATCGGCTCTCGCACCTCCCACGGGCGATCTAGAGGATCGATAACTCGCGTCGATCGTCACGGTAGCCCCGCGTGCCGCCGCTGCTCCTATCGATCGAACGTCACTGAGTTCCGATCGACGGCGACGATATAGAACACGATAGTCTATGATACATCGGGCGGGGGGGCTGCGACTAGGCGGAATATCATTGATAAGTTCGATGAGATACGGAGCTCGTGACGGGAACGATATAAGTGTATAAATATATGGGGTACACGTATGGTTCTAATATCGTTATGGACAAGTAAAGTATACGGCACCGCGGCGCGTACTCCAAACCCATCGTTACCGAGTGATCTACGAACGGTCATTGATTAGAACGATACGTGTCGATCTCGCGCAACCACGCATTTACCAATCAGGCACGATACACTGTGAAACAGGTTTATACGCTCAACAAACGTCACTTATTCGCAAAGGTCCGCAATCATTTTCTCGTTAATTTTACGCTTTTTGTCTCTCGTATTTCGAATTCGATATGTACATGGGGCACTCCACGTCAAGTCGAACGGTCCAAAGCCCTGACAATTTGAGATCAAGCTCAAAGTTCGTGATGTTGTATTATTATACAGTGTGAGTACCTGGAATTTCTTACAGATTTTTATCGGCCCGCGTTTTCAAGTTAGCAGATAGAGGTGTTAATATTAACAATTATTATACCTCCGAAATTTTTGGTCGTACAAAAAAAACTCATGTACGAAAAAGATGCGATTTTTGATGAACTATGTTCGTACATTTTTTCCAAGTTTTCTAAGAACGAGAGACTTAAAAAAACTGAAAATTCTTACGCAGATAATTCATAAAAAATAGCATCTTTTTTATCGACATTTTTTTGTACAGCCGAAAGTTTCAGAGTTGTAATAATTTTTAATATTAAGACACCTATCTGCTAACGCGAAAACGAGAGCCGATAAGAATCTGAAAAAATTCCAGGTACTCACACTATATAGTACCACAACATCACGAACTTTCGCCTTGATCCAAGAGGGTCAGAGTTTTAGGCCGTTCGACTTGACATGAAATGCCCTGTATATATATATATATACATGTATACTATATGTATACATATATGTTTCCTCGTTGGTAGAATTTTTGCGTGCGAAATTATGAGGTGGCGCTTTATAGCAATAATCCGTTAGATAAAATACGTATCCATGAGAGATTGGAAAGACTCGTAGCGGCCACTCCCGACCCCTTATTCACCTTTCCGGATGACCCCGATTGGGAAATTCCACATAAGAACGTGAGGCTAATTGTACGGGCAGCATCCGTTCACTTGGCCATCCGATAATTCTTCCATCTCCCGTCTTTCTTTCTCCTCTATGCCCGATGTACCCTAACCGACCTGGCTGTGTGTTCATCCGCTCGTCGCCTAAATAAAAGCTTCTCCTGCCTGGCGGGCATAATTATATATCTATACGAAAGCGGCAACGTAGGGAACGGGGAGGAGAGAGAAATGTTGCGTACATGCCCGTCCACTACACTGATGTATTACAGACACGAAGCCCCCGCATTTGTGCGTAAAATAGCGGTGTGTCGCAATCGTCACCTTGATTTTTATGGCGATCGTTTGTTTGAGGAGAATCCAGCGATGCACGGAACAACCAGATCGAATACACTGAGAAATTTCTTTTCATAATTTTTAAGATTTTTTTTCCTCGGTGTAGAAATATTTGTATTGACACCATTCAATACACGATGCTTCGACACGAGCAACCACGCTCAGGACAGGATGTAATAAAAACTACCGGTCATCTAACAAAGATTACCATAGCTAATGGTAATACGCAACTAAGTTGCCACCTAAGGCAGAAAGTCCCAGAATTGCCAAGAATTTTGTTTTTTCAGTGTAGAAACATTTGTATTAACAACATTTAATATACGCAACCATACTGAGAGAAGGATATAATAAAAACTACCGGTCTTCTAACAAAGATTACCATAGCTCATAGTTGCACGCAATTAGGGTGCTTATGGCAGAAAGTCGTAAATTTTCCAAGAATTTTTACCATAATATCAACGAAAAATTCTTATAAATCCGGTACTTCGTGTCATAGGTGGCGCCCTAGTTCCTTACCACTATGTGCTATGGTAAAATCTCCCAAGCGATATAGTCACATTTACGAGATCCTTCTCTCAGGGCACTGACGAGGTCCATTAAGCTGGCACCCCCACTTTTCAATTTCGATTTTCTCGAAACTAGGATGAGCCCAACATTTTTTTAGTGGCATTCAAGAGCCCATAAAAAGCCTATTATTCCGAGATACTTAAAATATTTTTTGAACGTAGTGGGCTTGCCAGTTTAACAGACCTCCACTGATGCGTCCTCGATATGGAAAAAAAATGTATAGTAGGATACAATAAATTTATGACTTGCCATAAATTATACAATAAAAGATTTCGGACGCATTGACGCAAGAAAAATGTGGTCAGAAATCGTATATACATATGCATAAAAAAAATTTGCACTCTCGAGGTATAAATGAAAAAAAAACGGAATTAAACGCTGTTTAAAACAGGAGGATGCGCGAATATATCTCCGGTGATTAAAATCAGAAGAAAGTATAATTGATGTCTTTGCATAAGAAGAAAGATACGACATCCCGATAAACGTCGCGCCACGTCTGTACCTCGGAGAGCCGATACAGTTGGCTCGATAACCCGACACTATACGTGTACGAAATTAATTCCGACAATGCGATGGATCAGCGTCGCATCCGGCAACGCCTATCTCAAAACAGCTGCCGCTTCTGGGTGTGGTCATCGGCGACGGACATCGTCATCGTTCGCCGAGAGGTGATTTCGACGAAACGCCGATCTCTCGTTCGTGCCATCTCGCACCGGTCGCCAGGCGTAATCGTTGAAGTGCCGATTCTCGTTTCTTATCGTTATTGCAAAATTTATCGACGACTTTCGTTTCTTGTTCCACCCTGACAGTATTTTTTTTTTTTTTCATATTCAAATGATTTTTTGTCCGACCGATTCGAGCGAAAGTGTTTTCATCAAGAACATCGGTGCTCTTGCGCCGATGACATTTCTTCCCCCCAGAAAACAGAAACAAAAAGAGAGAATAGAGAGACACACTCGATTCCGTCTGCGTGCGTCGCGGATCGACCGGTGGGACTCTCTCGCGAGAATGGCTAAGTATATCGTATGGTACTTATATAGTGACGTTGAACGGATTTTATTCCCGTCGAAAACCGGATTCGCAACATTACTGTTGCTATTGCCGTGGCCGCTGGCCGCATGGTCGACCGCATTTGCGCGAGTCGATTGCGCCGCGCGCGACATTATTGTGATCGATACACGGGGGAACGCCCATGGGGCCGTGGTTGTGTTTCGCGTATACCATATAGAAACATTATGTACAAGAAAAAAAAAATAAGCAGCCTTTAGTCGTGTCGGTGTAAATGACTGTAAAAAAAACTATGTTATCGAACTTATGTTAAAAATCATTCGGATAGGGAGAAGGAGAGGAAAGGAAAAATATAATTTGGATAACGAATTAATTCGTCTCCGTCGTGGTTTTCGCTCGAGGCGCCTCGGGGCGGTAGATCCACGGTGATATGCGTTATAATTAACTCGTCTACTGTCGGAAGCCCACACTAGAGACAAAATCAGAATTTAGGCGTTGTCACACAGCCTGTCCCCGGAGCGCTCCATGGATAGCACGCTACCTCGAGAGAGAGATATCTCTCGGAGCAACGCGACCCACCGAGCTCTCTCGGATTGTAGATGTCGACATAATTATGCTACGGCCGTCAGGCTGGATACTCCTAAACGATACGTCGACTGTAAGTCCGGAGGCCGCGCGACGTTCGAGCGCCTTCGGTAGCATAAATAATCCCATTAAACGTGTCACTGGCACTGTCAACAATCCGACAGGTAACAAGATTGAATGGCTCGTCGCTATAAAGCCGGCTCGATCCAATCCTGGGGAAAGACACGCTCGCGGTTACGCGCAAAACCCCACCGGACAAACCAAATTCGTCATTTACATTCACCAGATTTTTTGCCATTTTTTATATAGAGAAATATTGTTTTGGGAATTTTTTTTTTTTCGAATCCACTATTCGTTATTTTTTTTAACTCTGGAGAGAAGAATAGTTTGATCAAGAGGGAAGAAATTATATGTCTCTTAAGATTTTTTTTTTTTTTTAATCTCGCTTCTTATATATTGCAAAACTTTCGGACGTAGTCGTAGATAAATTTTATTTTGAGAAGACTTTTTTTCAAAACCACTATTAATGTTTTTTTTTACTTTTGGCACTGTCAACAATCCGACAGGTAACAAGATTGAATGGCTCATCGCTATAAAGCCGGCTCGATCCAATCCCGGGAAAGACACGCTCGCGGTAACGCGCAAAATTTCCGGACAAACCAAATTCGTCATTTGTATTCACCAGATTTGTTGCCATTTTTTATATAGAGAAATGTTGTTTTGGGACTATTGTTTTTATCGAAACCATTATTCATGATTTTTTTAACTCGCGAGGGAAAAATTGTTTGATCAAGGAGGAAGAAATTATATGTTTCTTAAGATTTTTTTAAAACCTCGCTTCTTATGTATTGTAAAACTTGCAGACGCAGTAGTAGTAGAGAATTTTTTTATTTTTTATTTTTTTTTTTTTGTCAAAACCTCTGTTAATGTTCTTTTTTACTTCTGAGCGGGAAATCGTTTGATCAAAGAGCGAACAGCAATTAAATTATAAACTCGTAGAGTGATGTGGGGCAAAATGGACACAACGGGTAAAATGGGATACTCCTTTATCCGTCGAACGTGAGTATCGTAGATTTTTGAGAAAATTATGAAACGTTAATAATCACACCTAGACGTTGATTTAATAATTCAATAATGCTTGACCACTTAACCCTAGTCGAGTATTTGATTCGCATAAAAATAGATGAAATATAAATCCGAAGAATGGTCCCTGGCAGCGAGCGATACGTTATCCGAAAGATTCATCATCGCGGACCGAGCGAAGGGGAAAAAAATAAACGGAACGCTTTTTAATTATATATGCGTACGTTCGAAAAAAAATTAATCTGACTGCAAGAGAAAGAAGCGTTTCGTGGCCTGCGAGCTGGAGTGACCGGGCAGTTCTGTCGTTCTTCCTGGGCCGGCAACGCCAGCGCAGCGCCGAACGAGCTCGACTCGATGGCGTACGAGAGATAGGCAGAGCGTGATTCGAGAGTGATTTGTGGTCGCAATCCGGGGACCCCACCCGCGTGACCCTCGTGCACGCGCATTCTTCTTTCGTGACCAACGTACTCATCCACCGTCCGACTTACCAGCCAGCCGGGCTTTTCACTCGAGTTTCATAATACGTAAAGAAAAACAAAGCCGGAAACCCAACGATACTGCGACGAGCCTTCGTTTCGCACTTCCACTGAACATTGCCAAGACTCGACTTTTCTTTCTTCTGTTTTGGAGAAAAAAAATTTCGAGACGTAAATGAAAACGTGTGTTCAGAATGTTCCCAAACATCGAGAAATCACATAAGAAAAGAATGTCCGGATGTGTGCGCGCATGCGTGTGAATCAGACGCGAAAAATTCAAATCGCTATAATTCGAGAACGCCTCGACCGATCAAGCTGAAATTTCACACACGGCGTGTGTGGTTAACAGTCAATGTTTCTTCTAAATTTTATTTTTAAAATTTCAGTTTTTTTAAAGCGATTTTTTATTTCTTCGAAAATGTCTGTACGCACTCTACCTCTTACAATTTTCTTTGTATAATAGTAACTTGACGGGGATGCATGGAGGGATAACAACAGACTAAAAAAAAATGGGACGTGTGTGCAGAAATTTGACGATTTTTGAAATAATTGGGCTGATAAAATAAAAATTATTGAAAAAAAAATAGAATCGTTTGCATAGATTTCTTGAAACTTAAGAAATAAAACTTTTTCTCTCTTATTCAAGTGCAGGAATATGATTTGCATATCTTTTTTTTTTAATATTATTAGTTCCATTTGATCAGCCGAGAAGACGTGCGGTAATCCGTGTCGAGCGGAGTCATCGCGGTCCTGGTATCTGCATTCCGGGGCTATCGCACTCGTCGAGACGGCGTTAAGGAGCGCGGGGGCATCGATGCACGTGGCGTCGGTGTGCGTATTAAAAATTTTTCCTGCTAAGGTCGCAAGCGCGATACGCCGGTTACGCATGAACTGCAATAATCTCGACGCGTGTATTACGGTGGAAACATTTATATGTCCGCATTTCGACGTCTCGGCCTCTCGGCGCCCGGTATTCGGACCCTCGTAAAACCACCCTTTTCGAGTTTATGCAAAGTTCACGAGCACGAACCCCTCGAATTCTACGGCTCTTTCCCGCAAGCACGCATACCGGAGGGAAAATGCTATAAAAATAAAAATCATAAAAATAATAAAAAAAAAGAACCCGCAGATACTCGGGAGTTTCCAGGGCCAAACACATTATTCGTCGAGGAGGAGGAGGGGGACGGTCAAAGTTGCTTGGATTGCAGTCGGTAAGCCAAATAAGGGTACTTGCTCGACCGCAAATTAAGATGGGTGAGAGAGGGCCATTCGTTTCGCATTTCGATGCTACTTACTATACTATGTACGACATACAACATTACGGCCTACTGATATGCGGTTTGGAGGCCCACGATTATTATTTACGAGCGCTCGCATCCGCGTCGCTGATTTTACGTCCGTTCCATCCGGAGTATGGCGATATATATCCGCTTAAGAACGGTAGGGATGATCGATACAGTGATCGGCAGCCGTTATGGTTATATCGTATCGGGTCGAAGGAGACCCGGATATGACGATCACTGTGCCCCGCCCTGCGCTTACGTGGCCAATGACTCTACAGTTCGATTCGTAGTACTGACGGCAGCGATGATTCGTACAAGGATCGTTTATTCTTTTTCGCTCAGATATCGGCGATGAAAATACCAACTGCGACTTTACATCGGAGCACATCGGTATGAAGGCGGCAGAGAAAAAAATCTAGGTACATAACGATATTTTCGGCAATCCTTGCACTGAGAGACGGATGTGGTAAAAATAACTGTTTCGCTTGGAAAAAATTACCATACCACATGTTACTGAGGAACTATGTTGACACCTATGGCAGAAAATGCTGCTTTATAAGAATTTTTCGTAGATATTATATATATTTTTTTTTATTGGTACTTTTTACCGTAGGTGGCGTCCAAGCTGCGTACTACTATGGGCTGTGGTAATTTTTATTAAACGACGGGTAATTTTTTTTTTTATACGTTTCTCTCAGCGTATGCTCTAAATCAGCGTTTCTTAACCTGGGGTCCGTGGACCCCCAAAATACACGGGAGACCCGCTGTGGACCCCCAAGGCAATTTTTTATTATATTTTTATTTTTATTATTATTATTTATTATATTTATTATCTCAGTGTATAATTTACATATTTTTACGCTAGCAATTTTTTTTAGATGGTACTGCGTAATACGGATTACCTCATACGTACGGTACTGTTCATGAATACCTGGACGATCTAAATAGGTCCGCTATAGGAAAACTGACCAGGCATTCATGAACAGCAGTGTACTATTGATTTTCCAAAATTATGGAAAATTTACGATAGATATTGACAGTGTTATCGTCGGAGAATCAATAACTAATGTAAAAATATTTAAAACATTACGATTGCTGAGATTTTACTGTTTATTTTCATCGATGCGAAGACATGCCGTAAAAAATTGGTTACACTTTGTAGGACTATTATTTTCAGGGCAACAATTTTTTTTTTTTTCAATAAAATTCCGGTCGTTCATCAGCTCGACACGCAGCATCGGTAAAACTAATCATAGCTTGTACGTCTCGTGTCCCGTGTGACTAATGACGAGAAATATATCAGAAACCCCTCGCGCGAGAGGCTCCGTCATGAGATATGCGGCGCTCTTAATTGATTATGAGAAAAGTGCGTTAGACTTCATAACCGATACATCATACGCCATTACGATTATGTCCATACTATCTTGTACACGGACACCGTGGAAGATACTGCGGACGACTCTTCAGAGTTCGTCTAAGCGTATTAACGCGATAAATCTTTTGTAATGTCGAAGTGCGACGTACGGACGCAGCCCGATTGATTAACGCGAGATGGAAATGTGCTTTTAATTAATAAATGAAATTGTAACCGTCCAAAATGTAATGTTCTGTGGCTGGAGTTCAATTTCTCAAAGTTAAAAAACAAAACAAATCACCTTAGAAAAAATATTGGAAAAATAAATGCTGAAAAAATTCCCAGACCTATTTAAAATTTTTTTTACTTCATTCGATGCGAAAATGACAGTTTGAGGCACGCCGCGCGTGCGTAAAACCCTCATATTCACATCTTGTGTAATAAAATTTGGTACGACCCTCGTGCGAAAAACTTGTTCATAACTCGTGTGATTGCAACACTCGCCTTCGGCTCGTACGACAAACTCACGTTCGTCAGAAAAAGTTTTATCGTACTAGTATCGTAATAGTAATTTGTTGTACAAGTGCGGTAAAGCGAACTTTATACGCACGCTGTGCCACACTCGCCAGACTCGTACCGCAGCGAGGACTCTCCTTCGGCTCGTGCTCCTGTGGTACTCTTGCGGTTCGTGCAACTCAGTTGACAGTCCGCGTATAATGTTCGTTACACCGCACTAGTATCGCATTAGTAATTTACGATACTAGTGCGATAAAACTTTTTCTGACGAGTGTGACTCGCCTTCGGCTTGTGCTGCAATCACACGGGTTCAGAAAAAGTAGTTCGCACGAGTATCGTACCAAATTTTACTTCACAAGGTGTGAAAATGAGGGTTTTGCGCACGCGAAGTGTACGTAAAACGGCCATTTTCGCACCGAGTGCGAAAATATTTTTTGGAGCGAATGCAGAAGTACCGCCATTCCGCGCCCGCTGATTGTGACGCTGTACAGCAAGCCCGACTGGGCATGCGTCGTACCGCACGCACGCTGAAGCGTGCGTAAAGTGCGTGCGTAAAGTAAGATCGGTCCGTCGTGCGCATGCGCCGGCTATTTAGTACACTTGGCTGTAAATCGCAACTTTCGCGACACTCAGCAGGCACGAAAAGTAGCACTTCATGCATGAGTTACAAAAATTACTATCAATTGTTCGACTGATCGATACAATGTTACGATATTTTTCCAGGGTAGTCGAGACGCGACACTGTGCTCGAAAGAGCACGATTATGTCCACAATGAAAGCAAGCAAGTTCAGCAAACATCGCATTATCATCTGGACGAAAACACAAAAGGGTGAACGTGACACTGCGGTCACAGGTGCACAGTAAACACCGGTCCGCCGGTTGCTTGACTAAGTCTCGCGATAATTAATAAAACAACCGTCGAAGTAAACTCACAGTTTTTTTTAATCGCCTCCCATAATTCACCGATATATTTTCCAACAGCCTGCCTGTCCCGCGTCCCGAAGCTTTAATGACCGTATTATTAAAAGCCCGTCGCTTTATCGAACAACGCCCTCGAGGGTACTTCGCTCGAGAGTTCCCCGCTTGAAAATTCACGTACGGAGACTTTATAAGGAATAATTGATTTTCGTTACGTTTCGCCCTCGTAGCGACCGGAGGATGTCGGGAGCGCGGGTACGAACCGTCGTAATAATTGAATTTCCGGCGCCAGTTCCCGCGGCTTTCCACGGTGGACGTCCGAACAATATTCGGATGAGAGCCGCGCATGCACTGATCGACTTATCGATACCACGTCCGGTCGCGGTCCCCGAGCTCGCGTTCACGCACGCCGCACTACTTTATTTATCATCGATCGCGGTCAGTGGCGCGCGACACACTCGATCCGCGCGTATCGATATCGCGACCGCGTAAGCACGTGTCGATAAACATGCTATTTAAATACGTATAAATTTACAGCGCTCGCGCCGACGGTTGTAAACGCGTGAGATGAAAAGAAGAAAAGTTCGTAGGACATCGACGCTCGCTGTTGCGCACGCGCTCCGCCGATAATGAAGATTTTTTTTTTTTTTACGTCTATTAATATTCATAGCTCGTAACGGACTGGTAGCTCCGCTCGAGCGTCGCCGAGAAATCAATTTAATCGTGTGTACACTACAACCCATTGCCATGTGCCTCAGAGATCCTAGCGCTAGATCGGAGATTCAAGGCAAATTGGAAAAAAAAGAAAATGAAAGAGATCTGCAGTGCTGTAGAAATTATAATGGTATCTAATGTTTCGCGATGTAGCGCTGTCTATCCGTCCAATGTGTTGAGATAAAGAGTTAACTTTGTCCAGGATTTATGCGCTACATAAATGTAAGGTTGTTTTCTGCGGAGTATTTAAATTTTTTTCTATTTTATTATATGAGATCGAGCGATTATGTTAAGGACGCGGTGGGGCGAAGTCTAAGCGCGATGAGTGCCGGGTAATTTATATCCGAACGTGTGTGTCCGTGTGTGTTCTAATGTACTTGCGAAACATTGCAAGAGACGCCTGGAATTGCAGGAGGAATTGTAGGAAGCGACTGGAAAGCGAAAGAGAAATGGCGGTAATTCAAAAATTGAATACAGTATGAAAAAAAACATTTTAATAGACGCTAAGTTACGTAAATTGGACGATTTCGGTATATAATTTTTTCATACTTTGGAAATTCGAAAGTGAAACGCTTAATGTTATTTGTTACCATGCGAGTATGAAAATTGACGTTAATTTCAAGAGGAACGTAATGCGTGAACACACTGGAGAGCACACAACGGAAAAGCTGCAACTAACTCGTTGATAAAAGGAACGATATTTTTATTGTAGTTTATTTGTTCCCCACGTTCCTCCGCATAAAAGGAACAAAATGTTTTGAGATAAAAATATTGCACGGAACAACGATGTAATATCTTGTATTCAAACTGTTTCGTCACGGAAGATGTTGTATACTGTTATATAACAGTATATAAAACACTATAAAACAATATATATATATATATATATATACTGTTTTAGGGGTGTGATATAATGTAAACAATGACCAACCAATGTTTGGAGTTCCACTCTGGAGAGCATGAAGCGGAAAAGCTGCCACTAATTCTTCGATATCCGGCGTAGGGGACGTAGCGTACCCATCGCCCGGGGCGCCGAGTCTGTGTACCAGCCTTGACGCTCCGCAATAACTATCCCTAGACAGATTGTAAGCTACCGTGCTGGGGGCTACACGGCACCGAGTTATGTTGTGTCGTAACGTGTGCTTCTAGATAACCACGCGACATCCTAGAAATTTAACCTTACGTCCTTAAATGGGGCCCTGCAGAGGCTGACTACGATCCCTAGCATGGCTACAGGTAAAGATGCTGGGGGATAGCGGACTCACCAAAGGCACCCAGCAACCGGTAACCATGAGAAAAGGGCCAAGTCGCAGAAGTAGGTGTGAAAGTCAAAAAAACATGAAAGGGGGAGAACGTCAATAATGTCGGTTGTGTTCTGAGTAACACAACGTGGAAATGCAGGGCAGCGTTATACAATGGTCCAAATGCCTACACTGTAAAAAAACTGACCATTTAATGTAACGGATTAGAAGTTTTTGTGCAAAAACTGGTGCCTTCAATTTAATGTACAGTTGTGATGAAAAATTAATATACTTTTTCATTGAAATTCAAGTACTTTTATAATAAAATTGAAGTAAATTATTAATAACGAAGTATTTCCAATGTTTTTAATACACTGAAGAATAATTCTTAAGCACAATTATACATGAAATTTAATATATCAGTTTTTGCACAAAAACTTCCAGTCCGGTACATTAAATTTCATACGAATGTTTTTTACACTGTAAGTGACAGTAGAGCGAGAAGGGACCTCCATCCGGGTAAAAAAAAAAACTAAAAATTCTTCGATAAGCGGAACAAAATATTTTGAGATTAAAACATCACTACTGCACAGAACAACGTAATACCTTATACCTTATATTTAAAATGGTTCGTCACAGAAGATGATAGTGCTGCTTTAGGGATGCGATATAATGTGAACAATGACGAACCAATGATTGGGATTCCTGCGGCTCATGTACAACAACGTGAATGCGAAAACTGCTTGCAAAACGGCCTAGGCCTTTCACGAGCGAGGTGAAGGTGACAAACACGCCACATAACGAAACAAAGACTATTTTAATAAGTTTCACCGTTTGAATATAAATACTTTTATGTTCATATGAAAAGTGAATTGACCTATGCTCTTGGTGCATGGTAACATTGCGATTATGAATACGACAAAAAGACGTGGAAATTCAACTTTTGTTTAAGGTTTCAAATCTTGGCAAAAAAAAAAAAACTAGACTTGCGACGAATACATATGAATATTTTTTCTGTTTTTCTTTTTAGAATAAAATGGATTTACCTGAATGTAAAATGGGTATAAAACTTGATCGATCTTCGGAAGAATTTAGTACGAGTTTAACGGTAAATCGGGACAGTTTTACTGAATTGACGACTTTTACTACACGAAGTCATCGATATAACAACGTATTATGTGCAGGTTATTCCGAAGGCCATTCACGAGCATCATAATTATCACCATCGAGATTGCTCTTCGAGACAAGTTCCGAATGTTATTTTTTTAATCTTTTTTTTTTCTTCATTCCTTCCTTCTCATGTTCATCGGTCACCGCGGGATTCGCGCGTCTACCTAAATCTCCATATTACAACATAATATACAGTGATGTTTACAACGGTGCAACGTTTCGCAGTCGCGCACTAAAGAGCCTCTCTCCTTTCTCGGAATATTCTCCTTCGGCGCCTCTCTTTCTCACCGTTCCGAGAAACGAATAATCGCCCTCTCGTTACACATTTATTATGAACCATCATCGTCGTCGTGGTCGTTGTCACGTGTGCGAAGTTCGTCGGACATAAACACGCGTTGGTTCATAAATCCACACCGACGCGGAAGACTTTTTTTTTCTGCTCCGTCTTTATACCGCGCGACCTAATACGCGAAATATTACGATGTGCACAACATTACACGGTGGCCACGATACAACACGCATTGCGAGGATTGTGTGCGCGCCAGAGTGCGCAGAGCCTCGCCGAGCATGGTATATTATACATATACGCGTGGACACGGGCGCATTGTAAAAAGGCAATTCGGTAATGATACCGGTGTCGCGGTACGTAGACGCGTTAATTGGTTGTAACGAGTATCCTACTGTGGGCCGTCGCGAGGAGAACGATACGAGCGGAGCTAAGGAAAGAAGAAGAAAAAAAAAGCAAAAATAATAAAGAAGGAAGACGAGTTACAATAGCCCTGAAGCGTGCAATCGCGGACGCCGGAAAGATTTACACAAAATTGCGACAGGAGCTAAGACATCGTGTACAAACCGCAAAAGTATTATTAAAACTCCGGGAGTTAAATGACCGGAGTATCGCACTCTTGGCCAGTTAATCGTCCGACGACGAAAAAGCGGAACGTGAAGAATGTACTATATCGTACATTATTCGTTAGTTTGTTTATTAACGGATTTCTCCTTGATCAATTGTCAAAACACAAATGTGTCTTATAATTACTTTTATATTCCTATTTGAAAAGAAAAAAAACAAGAAAAAGAAAAAACTAAAAAACTTTTTTGTTACATATTTAGTATATCTATTGAATATACATTTAATATATACTCAATATTTATTGCTCGTATCGTAAAACATTAAATTTTTCTGCAAATTTCCAATCGGTTACTCAATTTTCTAAACGTTTTTTCGATAATAAAAAAAACACTTACGTAAAACAAAGAATTTATAATTAATCTTTTTTTTTTTAATTTTTAACTATTTTAAGCATATCGACATTGAGACCGCGAAATTTTGTCGAGTGAAACAAAATTTTCTTTACGAGGTAGAAAAGTTAAAAGAAAACAAAAAAGTGTCCACTCACCAGAGTTGGACTCTCTTCGTTGCTCGCGTTTCTTGCTTTCCGGTGCCCTTCCTCCCCGCCACCCGCGCCGTTCTCTCACAGGTTGCTTTAATCCAAACTTTTTTCCTCTTCTCTTTCTTTCACCCTTCTCCTCCTCTTCACCTTTCCCTCCACTGCTATCACAGTACTGTCGTGGTTCTTATCCCGGCACACGAGACATATACCTCTTTGTATCGAGTAACAAACATCTAGGCGTTGAGAGAGCACGAGCTTCCCCGTTCCATATATATATATATAATATATAGATCACATCGGCGTGAGTCGAAAAATCATTATTATCCACTGAGCACTGACCGCCGTCGGCTGCATAACGACACTGTCAAATAATAACAACAACAACAATAATCAGCAACGATATGAACGAAGAAACGTACATCGCCGTTTTTCCCCACCGTGCAAACAGAGAAGTTAACCTCCAAAGTCGCACTGTATTCTTCGGTAATTGAACCGCGCGATCGGCGTAGTTCCGTTCGTCTTTCTCTAAAAAATATTTGCGTTAAAGCGCGCGTGCGCGCGCGCGCGCCACTGTCTATCCTCGCCGGTTATCACGGTCTCTCGGATGTCTCGTCTCGCTCGGCATCGTTGTCGCTGCGCGAAAACCGCGACACTGGAGCTGCCTCGTCGGCTCGTCGTTTCCTTTTCCGGTGCGGCGTCCTTCGGCTTCCGATCTGTCAGTTATGGCCGTCGGCGACCGTCCGACGCTGCCTCACGAAAATATTTACTCACACGATAGGCTCTTCGCGAAAACGATTCTCCGCCCGTTCACTAATAACGCGTCTATCATCGTTCGTACGACCACTCGAGTCCGTAGCGAAGTCACGTTCGCTCCGCTAAAGGAAATTTAATAAAAAACGAAACTGTTTAGGCCGTCCGTACACGAGTATGAATCCGCCAGGGCATTGGACCGCACTGCACGCGTGGATGTTTATCGATTTATCCGTTTGGCGGCACCGACGCTCCTGCGTGGCCGCGTTTAAAAACGCTCAACCGCCGTATACTCCGCGGCCAATCGGAATGACCCTTCGTCGCTCGCGATTCGTCCAATCGGCGTGCCGAGAAATCTACTCGAATCTACTCGACACTCGTGTGTATTTCCCGCAAAAATATTTATCGACGCGATTCGTCCTCTCGCGAAATTCGAGCTTGCGCGTGCGGGAAATGAAAAAAACAAAAAACAAAAAACAAGCTAACACGCGCGCGAGAACGCAGGGCAAATTATTATCCGAGAATCGATCGATGCGACGGATGTTTTTCCTCTCGGCTAAGAGAGTAACTTTATTGTCACCGCATTATTTCGTCGTAACTTCTCGCTCTCCGCGACACGATAATTCTCTCTTCCGCGAATGATTTCAGCCTGACGATTCGCAATGGCAGCGATGACGACGGACGGACCGATCGATTATGCTGCGTAATGTTGTTAATCGAGAGACGACGCTGCCGCGACGCCGCGACCGTTGATGTGCGGAGCCGTTCGTTCGTCCGAACGGTCAGCTGATCACCACGCGCTGCTATGGCAACCGCTAACGGGCAGCGGCACGACTACTGGGTGGTACGGACGTTCAGACGTTCGCCTATCTTTCTGTGTGGTTTTTTTTCTGTTGTTATCGTACTTTATTTTTTTTATGTATAATTTCACTACGAGCCGATAGAGAACCCCGGCGTCACGTTCGTCTGCTGTCGAGCGCCGGAATCGTCGATCCCACGTGCTCAAGCACACTGTTCCACGCTCCGTCGCCTCGCGTCTGTGTTATGTCCCGTCGAGCTCTCGTCGCTCGCGCGGCCACTTTGTTCGTTAACTCCGACGGTGTTATCTACGCGCGGTATAAACAGCGCGGTTGACACTACTGTCCGGGAGCAGTGGCGACAACAACGGTGTCCCTTTTGTTTCGCGCAAAACTTAATCTTTTTTATTTCGTCTATATCGCGACGGAAGTGACGACAATGTTTTTACAGCGATGCTTCTTACAAAATATAGTTCGAGTTTACGAGCTTTCTATGTTACAGAGTTTTGGCTTTGTTAGAAAAAACAAAAAAAAAACAAAAAAAAAACAAAAAAAGCAATTTCGATTTAATATTTTCTAAACGTGGCGCTGGCCCCTCGCCACTCTCAACCCTCTTTCGTTCACTATTTGTTATCGCGATAGTGGAGCTTTGATGTAAAACGATGTTACAGGATTGCAATAACAAGCGTATGAATCGAGAGCGACGTGCGCCATCCGCTCGTGTCGGCAGCCGGGCGTGCACTGGCTCTGGTCTCTCCGTGCTCGCTGCCGTACCGGGCCCTCTACTACTACTACTACTCCTTCGCGATCCTTCGTCCGTTCTCGCGCCGTAGCGCTACTACCTCACTCGCTTACACTCGATAATCTCTCTGTGTGTTGCTGTGCGCTAGCTCTGCCTCGCTCACACAATCTAAGGGATATATATACGATGTCTATAGACGACGAGAGAGCTCTTTCGCGGCATGCGATACGCGCGCGGCCCACACGACCGCGCTTATCCGGCACTTTGGCCACGACGCGCGCACCGCCGCCGCCGCCACCGCCACCGCCACCGACGGCCTCTCCTTGCGACGAACGGCCTCGTATCGCCACGCTATCGTGTCGCGTTGCGTTTCTAGCGCCACTTCTGTTGCACACCCAATCTTCGAGTGTGTTTTTTGGGCCTCTGTATGTATGTGTGTGTGCATGTGGACGAATGCGTGCAATATTTACTCTTTATATCATTCGATTCCGAACACATGACAATAGCTCGAAAAAGTCAATTTTTTTTTCATATAGCGTATCAACTGGCGGGTCTTTCTTTCGAGCACCTAAACTAATGGTACCAATGCTCGGACATTTAAGAGCATCCCCAGATTCCAGCAATTATTAATTAGTCGAGGACTCATTTTTTGTGAATATAACTGAGACCAATTTCAAGCTGATAGTTTCTAGTTTCCAATACACGTCGATTGATTACTAAAAGATAAACTTTTTTTTTATTACGGAAGAAAATAAGAGTCCAAATATACCGCATCTACGGCCGCGGTTTTTCGGCACATCCCTATATTTGGACACTGTATGTCCCGATATTTCAGACAATCATATAGGTTTAAAGAATTCTGATGTATGAACGGAATTAGTTCATATTAACTAAAAAAATTTCTTTGCCATTTATTAAGTCAATCAATGAAAAAAAAAAATTAACCGAAACAATACTGAAGAAAAGTTACGTAGAAATCTGGCTGACGTAACTTCGTCGAACTGTTCAATTATTCGGTCACGTATGTAGTAAAATGCTTGTACCAAATTCCAGTCACTATATCGTCTGGCGTTTAACAAAAATGCAACAATAGAAAATAATTTAGGCTTAAATCTTGTATAACTTTTTTTTGTGAATCAAATAATGTTAGTAGATACGATTACAAGTGTCAAATTACATTTCTAACACATAAATTCGGAATAAAATTACATTTGCATAGGACCGGGACGTGTCCGAAGATTGATACTGTCACCTTACCGAAGAGTTTTGTGAATCCAGAGGTGCTTTCAATTTGGCGTTTGTTGTTATTATAACATGACCGCGCATGTCCACGGTCGTTTTTTTTTGTAAGGATCTTACCAGAAAATCACCGTGCGCATGCGCACTCACGTTGTAATAACGAAAAACGCTTAATCGAAAGATCGTCTGATCTACCATCTACGCAAATACACTGAGAAAAAAATTATTGGATTAACGAAAAGTCGCGGACATATAGTTCGAAGTTGTTATTTGTTTGGTACAAAGAAAGCATTGTTTCGTTAAGGTGATGTGAAATACCGCCGTCGGTAACAAAAACTGTACTGCATGCCGTTTTGAGACCGTAGTCCGCCGACGAAAAAGCAAATTGTCTTTCCCTGGAGAATCGGCAGACGCAGCGAAAGACAAGTTTCTCTTTGCTCGGGGGTCTGCGGTCCAAAAACGGCATGCAGTACAGTTTTTATTACCAGCTGAGAACGGGGTAAGTGGGCGGGAGGGTGTTCCACATCATCTTAAGCGATTATTTGCTGCAGCAGATTCAAAATTTGCCGATTCAAACAAACATTTTTGTTGTACCAACCAAATAACACCTTTGAACGTATGCCATCGCGCCTTGCTTAATCCGACCATTATTTTTTTCAATGTATCATTTTTCTTCTTATTATCCTCCATAAAACAAGGTTTTTCGACCGAGCATGTTTCCTACAGGTTTTGCTTAACGCGACCGTAACCTCATATGCATAACAATGACGCGTTCATGAATTTAAAAAATAGTGATTGACATATCCGACAATCGTAAATTTAACGAGACGTAATTTGGGGTAGCGACGTTAGAGGCAAAGAGGATAATCGGTTAACAAGGCGATAAGGTGAATAACAAAAATCGAGATATAAACGAGCCTAGACACGGGGCGTGAGGACCAATTCCCACGGACTAGCGTGCGACAAGATCTCACGCAGCACCTCGTAGCGTACTCGCAGGGTCATCAAAAGCCTACGAACCCGTTACCGAGACGCGTGTAATCGTCCGTATGGTGTACACATACCGCTTGCACGTCGTATTAACGAATGCGTTCTGTAACGTCCGCACGTATAATTCTTATGTTTCTCACTCGTTCACACCGTATGAATCCTTCATCGCTGGGCCCGTACGACGCGGCAGCCATTATTAACGGGAGACAACGAAGTTCAAGCAAGCAGTGATAATTAGTAGTTAACGTTACAATTAAATACTCAACGGGCATTCTTATGACTGATGCTTAAGTACACTGAATCAACATTTCAGGAAAACAGCATTCGTAAGGTAAACTGCGTACGGCGGTGGGTAAGATACATCGAATGTTTTTCAATCGCTAAGAATCGAAGCCTCGTTCGTTTTCTTGACTGCGTTTTCCAACGGCATACGACGCTCTTTATATTATACCACGCCATCGATGTATGATACAATCTAACGACCAGTTTGGTTTCACCCCATCTGTGATTGGTCGTGGCCACCGGGGCGAGAAAATCTGGAAATGAGGGAAGAAGCAGGGAATTAAAAAAATGGTCAGCGATATCATGAAAAATCAGGAAACTTTAACAAACAGCACGCCATCGATGTATGATACAATCTAACGACCAGTTTGGTTTCATCCCATCTCTGATTGGTCGTCGCCACCGGCACGAGAAAATCTGGAAATGAGGGAAGAAGCAGGGAATTGAAAAAGTGTTCAGCGATATCACGAAAAGTGAGAAAATTTGTATGAAACAAGAGCGGTTATAAGAGCTTATCAGCTGCACGTCCCAATATTATACACATAATACATATACAAATACATACACACGTATGTGGATATATTTGTATATGATACTAGGATAAGAGGCAAGGTCATTGTCCCATAACACATTACTTACCCACAGAGCTCAAAAGAGGAGTCTAAACTCTACTGAGGCTTGTACCATATAGAAAATGTACAATACATGCGTAAACAGAGCGTTCTGTATATCATCGTCCTTGTGTCATCGACCCTCAAAGACTACTTATCTGCTTGAAAGGCTCGGTGTATTCAGACACGAAGAGGGAGAGACAGAGTGACGGGGCAATCTTTGCGTGGGCGCACTCGTGTCCGGTTCTATGGGTCATTCCCGACATTACTATGCACATTGCAAGGGTCTAGGCGTCGTTATTATTCGATTTACCGTTCGTTAATAACGATTCGTAAGTTAACATTTTTTTAATTCGGGAGTTTCAGAAAGTTTCTTGCGAGATACGTATCGGTTTAGTAAAGGCCAAAGGGTGAATAAGATGAGCATAAAATAAACGAACTCTGGTCTTCGGTAACTCAATTATATTAAAGATTAATGTATTCATCTAATTTCACCTTTTCCTAATTGACGACACATTCGAAGAAGCGGATATTTTTGGGGGACGCAGATACCTATGTCTTGTATACCTATGTCTGTGTAGTACTGTCTCGTTTTACATCCAGATTTACGATCTCGTGTTAATCAAATAAATCGGCATTCCGTTCAGATCAAATTACGGCAAGTAAATTATTGATAAAAAACTTCAATTCTGGAAACATGACATTTCTAAATTATGACTCTTGGCTAGAGAATGTTTATTTTCACCCAAGAAATTGCGCATATCAAAGGTGCAAGTTATCGACAATAAAAGGATAAAGTGACATAATTCGACTCTCAGAATCTGTGGACAATGTAAACATAGACATTTTCTTCGACATTTTGGAGTGAACGCAAATAACAAGCGTCGTCGTATAACGGTTGAACAGTCACCGATAATTTAGTTTTCTTCGGGAAGTTTTAGCACTTTTGAAACAAAAGGATTACAGATTTTGTTACTGACATTTCTCTATACATTTTTTTTAGTACATCCGGAAATCTAAGAAAAACTATGAAATCAGTTTTTACTCGAGTGAAAAAATGACATGGAATTTATCTATAGCATATAAAATAGTTGATTCCAGTTCAAATAAGATTCGATGTTGGTCCCGCCATCTAGCGGTTGTGGTGAGAAAGAACGTAGCCGCAAGTGTCGGGCGGGTTGCATCATATCGGGGGTCAACCAGCCTTTCACATACTATTACCAGCCTTCTTATAAATGTTCACAATTATACCGTGTAATTAATCGAAAAAAAACGGACATCAAACATCTACGACTATTTTTCACCATCTTGTGGATAGTCGCAATCTTGAAACAACAGTTAAACTATTAGTAGAATGATCAAGGTTGCAACCAAGCCTTGGTAAAAATTTAAACGGGAGAACATAGCACAACAATTTATTATCTATATAGTATGCAAGGGTACATGAGTGTGAAATAATTGCAATTTGCAGGCGAGAACGAAAAAGACATTCTCGTGAGCACTCCTCGTCAATCACCAGAACGGCGAGAAGATGAATCGTAAGAAAACGTATGCTAGCCAGGCCATAAATGCGTACGCGATGGTTGCCAGGGTGTGATGGGCGATCTTGAGTCTAAATTGAAGAAAAAAAATACAATTAGAAACAATGATGGGAAGATAATTTTAAAGCTGGTCAGAAGAACACTGCCGTAAAAATTCCTTATCTATACTCTCATAAGGATACTTCAGGATTCTCAGGATAGGATACTACTTATATTCTGTTTTGTGCTATAAAAGTATAGCACGTTCAAGTGATCATTAAAGGATAAAGAGCGGTCTGTGAGACTGTATACATTTTCTCAAGGATCGAAAGATTATTCTCCTAGCAACTTGAATAACCGTTGCTTTTTTTTAACGAATAACCGTAGAAAAACCGATACAAATATGGTACTTCTAGGTCACTTTCTACTCCGTCGAAATGACCGAAAGAATAAGCGTATTTCAACTTCTGGACTGCTGCTGCGGTTACTCAAACAAATAAAAAGTCTCCGTTCGCAAGAACAGGTAGCGTGAACTCTCGGATGTGCGTGCGCAGAAGTTGGAATATGGATATTTTTGCAGTTATTTTAACGGAATAGAAAGTGACCTGAAATTACTATAGATTTTTCGGTTATTTTTGTGGTTACTGAAACTGCTAGGGTCACTTTAGACAAACTATTATGCTTAATGTACTTAGAACTACGTACTTCTTAGCTTTAGCGCGTGCCTGTGGCACCGTGTCCATGGGATCCTTTAGGAGGTAGATTCGAAGACCACGTATGTGATAGAACATGTAATCTCTCCAGTTTAGGCTCGCCACGTTGAAGTCGAAGAGTAAACGATCGACGGGACTGACCTTCTCCCACAGCCTCATCACCCGATCGTTATTGAATTTCCACTGTTGCGACGAGAAGTAAGCTATGACGCCGCTGAACTTGTGGATTTTCTTGTACGCGTTCCACATCCTTAAAACAGCAATGGAACATCACATGAATGAGTCGAAAGAAAGGTACAAAGTAATATGTAGATGGCTTCCTCATTTGTTACCATTTTGCACATAACTTTTTCTACGAGAACGTTCGTTGATTAATTTTGGCTTCCTCATAGAGGAAGCCAAAATAGAGGAAGCTTCCTCATACAAGCTATGCGCAAAATGGTAATAAATGAGGAAGTGCATCTGAAACTACGCTTAAAACGATTAACATTTTCCGCAAAATTTATTATAGAAAGTCACTAACTGAAATTTGCATAATTTGTCGATACAACTTGTCTAGAAAATAAAAAAATTTCGAAATATGAGAAAATTTAAATGATTAGATCAATTTTCGCCAAATGTCAATTTTCGCCAAATGTCAATTTTCGCCAAACATTGTACAGTGTTAGTCCATTCTCGTGTCAAATTTAAGATCGACACCTCCATGTTTACGCAAATTAGACAATTTTTAGTAATTTATCAAAAAACTCAAAATCTCATAACACACGACGTTTTAGATTATTTTAACTAGTCTGACATTAAAATCGGCATTTTTTTATTTATTTTTTTTTTTACGAAAACACAGCTTCCTCATGTGGAAGTAAATATCAACGGTAAATTGACAAATATTTGTTATACTCACATGGGTTTTCGACCGGTAAGCCACGCGAGGCTATCGACGATTGCCGCGGGAATGAGATGAAAGAGAATTACGTAGATATTATGGACCCACAAATCTTTATTCAGATGGAAGAAGTAATGCCACAATATCATTAAACTTGGGACATCCAGGCCTGGTTGTTCGTTCCATAGCATGAATTCTCCCCACGTTATGGGATTTTGGCACGACGAAACGCTGTTGAAGATCGGTGGATCATCATCTGGATTTGGTACGCGTGGTACAGGCACAAGTGACCTGTTTGGCTCCAGTTTTCTGCGAAAACACGATATCTCTTATCACCGATATTAACCGCAATTCAATCCCCAATTACCGCTATTTGGTTATCTTCTCGCAAGAGGTCCTATAATTTTGATTCGAAATTGGGATTCATTAATCTTTACACATAGCTATTGGACGACACGTGATTTCAATGAAGAGTTGCGAGACGCTTTCGTTAGTCCGATGATAATGATAAGCAATTGCTCAATACTTTTTTATCCACGGGACAATGATTGACAAATCACCCCCACCCCTAAGATTCGTCGGTCATATTACTGTGTCTGGGCGACGTCCCACGCGGCAACGATTAAATTGTTGATGACATAGTCCGCGGGTATGATTTCGGCTATGCTATTCGGGTTGCAATAAAGAGTCCGTAGCAGTCCGATACCCGCCCCGGCCACCACACCCGTAGCTCCGTAAAAATTGTTGATCCATCCGGGCAATGGTTCGTTGGCAGTTGCGATTACGATCGACGGCCGAACGATGCAGGTTGGTATTCCCGTGCAGTACTTTCGGATAACATCTTCGCCGACTGCTTTGGTGAAGGCGTACGTGTTCGGCCAGGCGCCAATGAGCCTGCATTCGTTTAATCATCATTTTATTTACATCGAGACCAAAATGGATGCTCGAAAAACCTCGGCGATTGCGGTATAAAAAATGGTGCTAAGTAATTTGCACAAGACTTTCTCATGTTTTACTGTTTTGAGCATAACTTTCTGTGTGAGAAATTTCGTTGTTCGATTTTGGCTTCCTCGTCGAGGAAGCTTACCCTAACGGAACTGAGGTGACTGTCGGTAGACTTCAATAGACTGATGCAAATGATGCACAATATTCAAAATTTTGACTTGCTCTAGACTCGCATATAACTTTTATTTTAACGTCCTTTTTCCTGTGACCCTTGCAACCATCGTTGTATAGTATCATTTATTTGACTTGTAGTTGCATGGGGATCGCTGGAGTTCATCAAAACAGAGTTGCATAAAGGTTAAAAGATTGAACAAAGCGATTGGTCTCATTCCAGTGTACCCGGAGTCTCGTCATAGTCATTGCAACTCGCAGATGCATATCTAGCCAACCGTAGTGCGACTGCGACTACGAAACCGTGGTTGCACCGGTTCCGCTAGGGTAATTACAATACAATTTTTTCAATACAAAGGACAATGTTATACTTTAAAAATTACAGACTTATCATATACATACATACACAAAAATTACGCGCGCATACACATCCTGATACTAGCTAAAAAAAATGGTTAACGAACTTTTTCATAGAGGAAGTTATATGCAAAAAATGTGCGCAAAGCCATATGCAAGTTACTTTGCATAATTTTTCTGTGAAGTTTTAATGGTATTTTCGCAACCATTGTCAAATTCGTCTAATTTATTTATTTTCGATGATTACGAATATACTACTTATTTTACTTCCAGAGTGATATTTGATGCGGAAACGCGTGTGAGGAGTAAGATACAAATTTTCTAAAAATTTGAATATCTTATAAAAGTTAAACGGTTCACTTTGGCCTAATTTAATATTATATTTGTATGCAATTTTAGCACGATAGCTAAAAATCGCATTTCTCGACATTTTAGACTATTTTAAGTACTCCGACATTAAAATCGCGATTTTTTTTTGTTACGAAAACGACTTTCTCTGTGAGGAAGAAAAAGAAACTTACTCTGGAGTGATAAGGTCCAATTGTTTGTCGTCCAATACACTAACGAGACTCAAAAGTTTGTCGGAATCGATGGGCGGATCATAGAAGACCTCTTCTATCAGCTTGGTCACGCACTGGGAAAAAGCCGTGCCGATGTGCACGAAAGCCTGTATAAATGGATTTTAATTTTTACGAATTAGCACTAACAATTTTTTTTAGAAGCATAGACGAAAGAAGAATTGAAAGGTGAGAGACCTTGAGATTCGGCATTTCCCTGGCGAGTAGAAACATTTCCTTGGTTCCACGAATGTTTATGTTGACGGCGACACGAAGTTTTTCGTCGAAGCGGACCGTCGCTGCGCCGTGAAAGACCACGTGTGCATTTTTCAACAATTCCCGGTCCTCTGGCGACAGACCAAGACCTGTTTCTTCCATCTGACCCTCGATCATCACTACTTTGCTCGCGAAATTTGGTTGCTCGAGTTTAAGCCTGTGGTACAACTACGAGAAAACCTCGATTGATTACGATTAAGGCGATGTGAAACCTGCACCCGGGCTTAGTTCGTAACAAAAACCAAATGGATGTACCTAATCCATTTTTGTTCCAAGGGTGCTAAACTTTTGTGAGCGCGATGCGAAACGAGTGGAGCTAATAGATTATACTTAACGAAAAGTACATGAAATGTAATTTTTTCTCGTCTCATTCAAGATCAACTTTGGGGTCTGAATATTAAATTACATAGCATCGTGAGAGATCGTGAGAGTG
The DNA here is from genome assembly GCA_917499995.1 of Ichneumon xanthorius. Classification (NCBI taxonomy): domain Eukaryota; kingdom Metazoa; phylum Arthropoda; class Insecta; order Hymenoptera; family Ichneumonidae; genus Ichneumon; species Ichneumon xanthorius. The sequence continues at coordinate 6,447,936 of OU824205.1, read as the reverse complement.
AACTTACGCTGTCCTCGAAATGCTCTTTGTAACGTTCCGCCGGAGTTTTGCCCTTTTTCGCCCTCATTAGCAGATATACCTTCCCAATCGACGAGCATGTTCTGAAAATATCGCATTTTTCATTTTAGTAGATACAGGCTGCAACCAATTAATTTCTATATGTATTTTCCTCTCCGCGAACAATCAACCGAAACGGTTCGGTTTATGTTAATAGTTGACCGTTGTACCGTCGGCGGGTGATTTCCGGGAATATCGGGCGGTTGCGCTTTTTTCATACATCCAACAACATCCATAGGCATGAACCGTCCAGAGTGATACATATTCAGACATAAAGGGTTGTCTCATCTACAGTAACATCCTGCCTAGACCGCGATGCCGCACGAGTAATGGAAAAGAATGGGCGTCTAATCGTTTCGAAACATAGAAGTTAAAAATGGCGTTTGGCTCGATCAGTAATCCGAAGAAATTGACCTATGCGTCAATGTTTGTCGAACTTTTGAAATCATATTCGTTACATCCGTATCGAAGTGTACATTCGGTGTCAAGGTGACGACCGACACGAGCGCGACCGTCGATATTGTTACTTGAACTATAGTGCGACAAAATTAGCCACAACTTGGCCACGGAATTATGCAAATATGTATATTGAATAACGTGCCATTCAATGATAATCCATAGTTCCTTGTTTCAACTCGAAGGCGAATGGACGTTTCTAATGTACGAGGAAATGCAAATGATCCGCTAGGTGACGCATAATTGTAAGTTCAATGTATACAAAATCGTACCATACAAAATTGTATTGATTGTGCCGTCTCACCGTAACAATTTTTCCACGAGGATTTTGCCCATGAAACCGGAACCACCCGTGATAAGGACATTACGGCCCGCGAAGAATTCAACGACTTCGCTCTTACGGATGAACTTCTCGTCGTCACGCGGTTCCGACATCCCGTCCAACATGTTGTCCGCGGAAGTCTCACCGTTTTCCAACTTCATTCTCGATTATTTCGTATTAACAAAAATGAATATCCTGAAAATCAAATATTGTCACATTGCTTTATGTTTTCATTTTGAATAATCGAAATACCGAACCACCGATATTTTGAAACAGAAAAATAACGAACGTTCAAATGTACAAAGGCCAGTCTTCTAAGAGACCATAAGTAGTAAATAAAAAGCTTTGCGAATAAAGGGATATTATGAGGAAGCGATATGAAAATTTCAATCTTCAACTTTTTTTAGTGTCAACGTCGTATTTGGCTTCTAGGCAGAACGGCAGTCTGATTCAGGTTCAGCCTGAATAAATATATCAACGTCCCGTTTGAATTTTTGTAAAAAACGTGGATTCTTGAACTCTCCTTCTCTCGAGCCACAACAGCACTCGGCTTCGCCTCGTGCCGTTGTAGCGCTCGATCCGGCTCGCGCAGCCACTTCCCAAACCTTCGCCAAAAGTCCGCTTTTACGAACTGGTATCGCAATATACTATTATGAGCCTTTTGACCGATAAGGTTGTCAGGCTTGACACTGATAATTCGGTAAATTGATAGATTGTGATGATAAAATAAACTTTGCATCGATATATCATTGAGTGTATACGGTAAAGTGTATATTTTGCATTTTTTTTTTCATAATCTTTGATGTTTCGTCTCCCCAAAGCTAGTTTTTCACAGCTCAAAGTTGGCCTGATAGGTAGTAAATTAGTGATATTTTTCCCAGAATCGACCGACTCCAATGTACGAATACAGGATGATACGGTCAAAATGTTCAACTTCTAAATTGTATTACAAATAAACTATACGATAAAAATTGTGTAGACTTTGGGAATGGATGCGTAGTGTTCATGTAGAACATATTAAAATATTGTAGTCCTAAGTTGGATTTCGTCTGATAGTCAATTCTCCTTAATAAACGATAAAGCAAGGGGTGCATTGAGGAAAAATTGCATAGTAAAAGTAACAATACTGACTCTTTACCATAAAAAATAGTTACTAAAGGGAACGTCTACATCTCATAGTTGCGACAATGACAAAAAATCATGGTTGCAACCATAATTATAGTTTAATCAATTGAATATATACTATCGGAAAATATCTGTATAGACGTTCCCCCTGGAAACTATTCGTTACCGTAGAAAATATTATCCTTTTTCTCAGTGTGAACTTTAGAACAGACGAAAATTTGAACACTACAAAGTGTGAGTCATGGAAATCTAACATCGCGAATGTTACGACTGTTCATAAAAAGAATTTTTTTTCCGACCTGGAGTAACTAGTATCGATTGATCAATTGATCAATTGATTGATCAAATCTTCTTGTTCGGGATAATGTTTCTAATTTAACGTCGGTCCACCGTATATTTTCTGCCTTAGAAACAGTTAGCCAGTATCGGTGCGTAAAGTCCTTCGATTCTTCGAAAATCTAAATCGTACAATTCGATCGTATGTCAAGTGCGCTAAAAAAAATCCCTTAACCGATTGGTGATAGAGAGTTATCAATCTCTTTATTACCTTGAAGCTAGTCGTTGCAAATGAGTCCCACGGAGAGGTAACTGTACAATTTGCACCGGGGCCGGCTGCTGAAGGAAATTGTACGACGAACGAAACGCGACTGCGGCCGAAGAAACGACATCATCGTAGGCGCCCCGTACGACAGGAAGTGAAGACCCGGACTGGGTTCAACTACTTACTCAGCACGCGGGATCTTCGGCTGTTGATTGTTGCACGCAATTCCTTAGTTCCTTTTCTCGTACGGAATTAATTTATAAAATTATTCGAAACTGCTGTTTGTTGCACCACTAAATTAACTTCCGCGAGTCAATACACTTTTTGGACATTCGAGGGTAATTTCTGATAAATGTCTGCCTTGAGAGGACACCGTTCATAGAACCATGAACATTTTTATTGTTTAGAAAGGGCGATGGACATTTTTATTGTTTATCAATTTATCATCAGAACATTTTCTCGGTTAGATAACTCACGTTTCCTATTTCGTCTTTGACTCTACTCGGTACCAACTCACTACTAAGCTCGAGTTTTCAACCTTATATTGATTATGAACGATGAAAAAAGTATCGGGGAACCAATATGCAAATTTAATTAAGGTAAAAGAACCAGTTTCTGACACTGACTCAGTTTGTGACAGGGGTCACTCTAGCATAGTCGGCTCCCCTCACCATTTGATACGCAGGCGATGGGTAGCGCGCGTTCACAAACTGCGACTCTTGGTACACAAGTCTATCCCTATGATTTTACACGCTTAATGTGAGAGGGCTGCGTAGAAGTGTCAGAAACTGGATCCTTTACCTTAGTAACGCGACATCAGCTAAGGGGTCAAGCTGATTCTCACCTTTCGATGATCATAATGGCAGGTCTTGCCGATGCAATCAAAGTTCATTATCAAGTACGTTTTAACCCGTCACGCACGGAACCTTCGCGCCGAGCGTGACTAGGTAAGCCGGAGGCTCCACGATCTCGCAAGACCTGAGATGTAAAAAATATAAATTTCGAATAACAATTGCACACTAGACATTGACGATAAAAATATTATTTTATAGAATTATAATATCGTAACCATTGCTCTTCAAAGAGTATTTTTCCGAATTTCGATATCATCAATATTTTTTGAGATATAGGGATTTTTTATACCGCGCAATGTAAGTACTCGAGCGAGGATTCCGGGCGAATCGTCCAGAATAGAGTTCCTCGCGCAGCGAGGATCCCGTACATGAACCCTTATGCTCGGACACTACTTATCGCACGTACTTGTACCCAGCGTTCATTTTACTCGGGCGATCACCCCGCACAGTCTGCACCTAGCGTGTGCGCCGATTAATTTACGCCCTGTTCCGGTGAATATTAAGAGACTAACCACCGAACGAACTATCTTAGTTTTGTATAGCTCTTGGTGGGGAAAAAGACGGTTTGGCGCACACTTCGCGTGCGAAAACCCCCATTTTCACACCATGTGAAATAAAAATTTGTTCGACACTCGTGCGAAAAACGTTTTATGAACTCGTGTAGTTGCAACACTCGCCTTCGGCTCGTGCTGCAAACTCACACTCGTCAGAAAAAGTTTGTTTGCACCCGTATCGAAATAGGAATTTCTGAACTCGAGTGATTGCAACCCTCGCCTTTGGCTCGTGCCACAATCTCACACTCGTCAGACATTTTTTTTCGTACGCTTATCAAAATGTACTATTTTGTAACACGTGCACAAAAAGTCCCACTTTTCGTGCCTGTATCTCGTGGCGAAAGTAGCATGTTTTAGTAAGGTGTGGGAGACAAATACTGCACATGCGCAAATCACACTAGTTACGTTTTTTACATACTTTTTTAATGCTCTATCTACTTTTCCGCAGACCTTTTTAGCACGCCAGTCATTTTTTCGTACGCTTTCAAATAGTACTTTGCGACCTAGTGCGAAAAAGTGGTCTTCCGTCGGCGGTGGGGAAGTAGGCAGCACTTACCTTCAGCTCATACCACGGACAATACTCGCCTTCAGCTCGTACCACAGATAGCATCCGCCTTCGGCTTGTGCGGCTGTGGTACTTGATTCCGATTCGTGAAGCTTTTTCATACTGTTGTCGCATAGTATCGTACAGTACGACAGTACTATTTTTTATATTCCCTCAGTTGTTTTAGGTCACGCGACAATAAATTTCAGTAAGTCAAAATTGGCTTATTTACATTGAATAAAAAAACAAAGGTATATTTCATCAACTAGTATATTTTCTCGTATCAATAGAACTATTTAAAAATTATAGATAATACAGTCTATGATACATCTTTTGCAGGCCATAATCCATTCAGCCTTCTCACTACAGGAAAAAAAATTGAAGAAAAAAAAAACAACTTTTCAACGGCTCATTAAAATATCTCATCGAGCATCCGCTATAAGGAATCGCAAAAAAAAAAAAAATTACAATTGTCACGACTGCAATGAAAAGTAAATAGAAAAATATATATGTTCATGTTTATGCAAATATTTATACACGTAACTTGTGAAGTCTCACAGATCTTCAAATTGCACGTTAACAAAAAAAAAATAATAATAATAATGAAGAATCAGTCGTCTTGCAGCATACTCAGAGGATCCCCGACGATTTTTTCAGCAGTTTTTTTCAAGTCTCTCGTCACTGGTTTTTTCGGTGTATTGCGACTTTCGATCGTTTCAACCGTCGTGCCTTTCGTTGATGATTTTTTACCGAATATGTCGTCGACATCATCGTCGTCACCGTCGGCGGTGAATATCGAACCGGTGGCTCGAGATTTGCCGATAATTTTTTTCGTTGCAAATATATCCTCCTCGCCGCTCGACTGGTCTCCAAAGATGTCCTTGAGCTTGGCGTCTTTGGCGATTTTACTGGTCGCCGGAAAGAGCCGATCTTCCCCAGCCTCAGTGGAACTTTTCTCGGGTTCTGGTGAGAATTTTTTGTCGAGAGCATCAACGAAGAGATCGTCGTCGGCGTCCTCGCCAAATATGGAGTCGCGACGCGGCGACGCTCGACCGGAAGTCTCGCTACTCTTGCTCGCGATCGTGTCCTCGATAACTTCGATTTTTTCTCTCGTTGCTTTGGCATGCGCAACAGAGCCGAAAAGATCGCTGGACCCGTCCTCGTCGGTGTCGATGTCGTCGAACAAGCTGTTGTTCTTGGAAGCGGCAGTCGGTTTTTTCGAAGCTTTGGCGAGAGATCCGGAGAACAAATCTCCACTGGAATCATCGGCAAAGAGATCGAGCGTTGATTTTTTCGACGCCGCTTTTGCCTCTTCAGCAGATTTTTTCGCTAGACGAGTGAACAGACTATCGTCCTCTTTGAACAAAAGATTTTGACCTTTTTCCGGTGACGGTGTTTTCGTTACGAAAGCGAACAACTGACTGGGGTCTTTCAGGGGATCGTGACTACTGTCCCGCAGAGGATCCGTTGGTTGTATCTTATCGCCATCGTTCGATTTTGACTTTTCCTCACTCCCTCCAATATCGGCCTCTCGACTGTTTTTCTCTTTTGCCGTGTCTTTCCAGGCTTTCTCGTTTTTCGTAGATTTCGAGTCCCTGTCCACGGTGAGGGTATTTTCGGACGCGCCGAATTCACCGCGATTGTCTTTCGATCGTTCCTTGGACCGTGTGTGCTTCGACCCGAGTAGCCCGTCGATCGGCGACAGAATCGGTGCTCTGCCGAAAAGGGTGTCCTCCTTCGGAGGATCCTCGGGCAAATCGGGCGGCACGTCGAACAGATCCTCCTCGTCGGTCGATGGTGACAACAACGTATTTTTGTTGATACTCATCGAGCTGCCTTTACTGAAACTGAGCTCTGATCTATCGTCGGGAGCCAATGAAGAACTCGACTCTGCAGGCTTATCGGCCGAGTGACTCTCGGCATCGACGTCCGGTGCTGTGAGACGATCGGAACCGAAGCTTTCCTTCGGACTGTCGATAGAGTCGGTTATCACTGTTGGTATCTTATCCGAGATGCTGGAAAATGTATTATCCGATGGATCGGATTCCACGGCTTCGGGTCCTGCGTCGACCGCGTCGAAATCTATACCACTTTTACGCAGTGCTGAGTGACGCGCGTGTCTACTCTGAGGTCGTCTCTTCGCCTGGATCCTCGCTCGACTCTGCAAAAAATAAAAATAAAAGTCAATTTCTTGAAATATATTCGCATTCGCATATTAAATATATTCGAGTTATTTAGAGCTTCGTTCGCTAGAAAGTCGGAGGAAGATGCCTAATCTCATATTTTTATGCAATATTGTTAATGAAAACTTCGGGTCTCGAGAGGTATCGGCGTTGGTCAGAGTCAGGGAGGGCGTAAGGCTGATCCGTAATACCGAGATCTTCATATGGTTCTCTCTTTCCGTGGAAAATATGCTTTTCATATAGTTGGTTCCGCGTATCGCCAGGGTGGGAAATGACTATGTGCCTACCTTACATTTATTTGGTGGCTTACTATCCTGCTTTAAGGAGGGTCGAGCGTTACAACGTCGTCAAGAAAAGTATGCTGATTTTTTTTACGCATTGATATGAACGGTCTGAGTGTAACTGCAAAGTTTGAATGCGTTCGTCTTCACCGTTTTCGAGAAATATATTTTTTTTATTTGCACCATTTAACATTGATTCTTATGGCGGATTGAAAATAAGCGATGACTTTTAATGTTTCTAGGATAGTTCATGCTGAAACGTTGCAAATAAATGATTGAAAACTGTAAAGAATATTGTCAGGAAGCTCTGTATAAAAATGTAGACACTTGTTCTTCACCGTTAGTTAACAATAAGCAATTACATGGAACTTTACACTTTTATCTCAGCACACTTGGCACGTGCGAGTGAGAGGCCGCATGGCGGACCTCTCACTCGCACACGACCTGCCCCGCACCTTGCGCGCCACCGAGCCCATCCCCTCCGAGTCTCGCGCTCGACCCTCCTTAAGAGCATGGTTCTTGATACTTTTCCTTCCGGATGAAAATTTGTTGCGTACGAAACTCGGTATTGGGGTCCCCTTTCACCCCAGCTTTTTGCGGATTTGTAATTTGGCTACAGGGTGAATCTCTTTTACTTATTTTTTTCCAACGATCAACGTATCGCGACTTTTCATCTACTATGTATTTTGGGCAGCAGGTTGTCCTGCCACTCCTTTAATTGGGCTTTGCCCGTATTAATACCATTTAAATAAATAAATAAATAAATAAATATTCGAATCTTCTAAGGCGCCAGGACCATTACGCATCAAGATCATACCTCAATGGGACAACGACACCCAAATTCCGAATCATTACTTCGCTGGAGTTTTGGGATTCTCCAAACGTATATAAAAACATAACTATTATAAAATCATACGATGAAGTGGCTGCGATATCACCTTCGAAGCTGTGACCGCGAGTGTCTCAACTTGAGCCGGTACATCAAAGCTCACTGCAGTTTCCGAGTTTCCCGAATCGTCCTGAGGTGAACTCGGAACTTCCTCCTTCGATACTTCCGGAAACATGTTCAGATCTTCGGCCTTGCTGGAAACGATGGTCGGTGATTTTGTACTCGGCACACTGACCGCACTTCCGTCCTCGGTGTCCCTGCTGTTCGTCGGTTCGTCGTCCGACTTCTCCTCCGCCTTTCGCCACAACGGCGGTGTATCCGTCGGCGACAGGATTTTCTCCAGATCGCCCATTTTTCCCATGAGATTCTTAATTTTACTGGAAACCGCCCGACGCGGCGCCTGCGCCGAATCGTCGCCGGCCGACGGTGTTGGCAGACGAATGCTCAAAGTTTTCGGCGGTTCTCTTTTCGTAATTTCGCCAATGGTTTCCGTTGAGTTTCGGGCTTTAGAAATTTTTGCACCATCGGTCGTCGAGATTTCGTCCTCTTTCTCCGCCTCCAATGCTGTTTTACGAGACAAATTGTCGTTATCATTTCTCTTGGCCAATAGTCCCGGTGATTTTATGCTCACGGGCGGTTTCATGCTCGGCCGATCTTCCTTTTCACTGGATTTCATTACATCCGTCTCACCAGCGCTCTGGTCTTTTAATAGCCCCTCGATCTTTGCGCAATTCGTTTTAAATTTGGAGTCTACCGTTTTCGATTCGTAAGACGCTTCGCTCTTCATCGTCGATTTTTCTTCAACTTTGGTGCTTGTAATTATCTCTTTGGATTTATTGGTCTTTTTGCTGACGAACAAACTGTCATCGTCGTCGACGTCGTCGTCAAGATTGTCGAAGAGACCACCGCTCGGATAACTTGGCACGGGGCTCTCGATAGCGGCTTCGTCACTGTCCCGTTTGTCGTCCAGCTTCGTTAAACTATTGTTGGCACCGTCCGCCACACGCCGCTCTGCCTCCGCGCTCGTGAAATCTTTTTTCGTCTCAGTCGGCACCGTTTCGACGGAGCTCTTCGGTTTATTCGCGAAAAGATTATCATTGTCCGATTTAAGCATAGCGACGATTTTTCGATCACTCTTGAGGAAACTGGAGCCGAACAGGTCGTCGTCGTCCTCCTCTTCGCTGTCGTCGAATATGCTGTTTGTCTTTCGGTCGGATTTTGTCAGAGCTTTTCGTTGCCCACCGAAATCCCCGGAGTCGGCCACCGTCGCGGAGAATAAATCAGTGGATTTTTTAGCGGACGTATCGTTCGTATTTCTATCGATTTCGAGACTCGGCGGTTTAGTCTCTTTGGCCGGCAGGTTAGAGGCGAAACCCTCGCCGAATATGTCGACGTCCGGGACGTCCCCGGTGCCGAATATGTCGATGTCCTCGTCGAACAGGCCTCTGCTCCGGCCAGACGTGGATTTCTCACCGTACTGCGGCTCGGTCGCCGCCAGTAGGTCGGAGCTCTTCCGCGAACGAGATCCGGAACTCGCGTTCGAAAATAGATCGTCGACCGAACTTGTATCGGATTTGGTCTTCGAATCGGCCTTGGGTAAAGGAGGAGGCCCGAACACGTCGTCGATGTCAAAATCTTCTTCCTGATGACTACCGAGAGCCTCGGCTATTCGGCCATCGTGCGGCCGATTACTCGAATTGTTGTTTATCGAGCCCGTGTTGTCCTGTTGACGAATCCGACCGGCGAAGAGACTGTCGCTCGATACTCTCTCGCGGTATAGATCCTCGGATTTCAGTCGGGTCGATTCCAACTGAGGCTGGAAGTCCACACTGAAACATATCGAGTAAATAAATTTTATCGTCTGACGATATTAAAATCAACAATTCACTTCCATCATCGTATCTTTTCGAACGTGATTATAGTTTCTCAACTCCAATGTGTTTCTAATAAATAACTTTGCTTTATTTATAATTTTAACTATCTGTTCCGTACAATAGACTGGCAAGAATTCACATTTTTTCTTATGTCACCGCAACCATGACAACAACAACATTGCGCTCTTCCGCGTATTCAATCTTGACTAAACTTAAGCCACCAACTTACGTCCGAATGACCTCGATCAATAATGTATCCTACAGATGACTCGATCCGGAGACTATTCGTCGCAGACTCGCGACATAGAAAAACACTATTTAGCATCGACAGATTAATGCCGCGTGTCCGTGGTGGAATTGCAATGCGCATACTTTCCTTTCGATCGCGATTATCGATTCCACTCGCGTACAAAATAGCTGTGCCAAGTGAAAGGCGTATCGGCGCAAATTGTAAAAGGACAACGGTAAACGGCGTCGTTGACGGAAAAAAGAATAATCGCGTTCGTTGACCGTGAACGTCGATAAACCCGTTGATGTTGACGTCGATGCGTAAGCGTTGTCTACGACGTTTTTTTTACACCGAGATGCTATATTGATATCTGACGATTACGCAATTGAATATTTTTTTAAGTTTCTTCACAACAAGTCGTATTATTGCATCAATGAATTCGTTCAAGGTCAAGTTTCATCGACACGTTTTTTTTCTTATTCAAACAATAATCAACTTTCTCGTGTTTTCTTTAAAAATATGTGTATCTTTCACATTTATTTTGTCCGACGACATAACGTGTTTAAACCGGATGTTTCAACCGGTCGATAAATTTTAAACGCCGTTTACGTACATCGGATTTCGATTGCTTTTAGAAAAAACATTATACGGCCCGCAGTGCAAGACCCGCGACACTGCTCTCACTTACCCAACGAATAGCACGATCGGCAAGTGTTTAGTAAATTATTCGTTCGTAATATTTGCAAACCGTGGCGAGTAAATATTCCCCGTGCGTCATTCCCGAGTGACCATTGAACCCTTTAGCGAGTTTACTTTTTGCCGACAAATAATAATAATTTGTTTCCTTTGAGTTAATCCTGTATGAATCATCGGGACCACAACATTAAGTGAACTTTTTCTCTTCCTATGTTATTCGCGAAACTTATTTTCTTTTCTCTGCTGCTGCGAAAAAAATATGTTGACAAATTTTTGCAGCCTCCACGACGCTTTATCATAATCCTTTACTGCGCCGAGAGATTGCTTCTTTTTTCTACGAACACGGCCGACCTCTGTCCTATATACATAATTTACGCAAGTGTCACGTGTTCGACCTCACTTCGGGTTTATCAATCGCACAGACTCTGGCTAGAGTTTTAAACCGATGTCTTCGACAGCTGTTTTACATCCTACAATAATTCTGACAGAACGAGAAATCTTCCGTGCGACTTTGGACGACGCAGTTCCCATTTGCCATCACCGGGAAGATATCTTGCGTGAAACTAAATTTCAGCAAATTATAACGGCTGAGTTTTTTATCGCGCAAACTTCGCTCAGGGAAATTCCCGTAGAGAAAAAAAATCTACAAGTGAACAATTAAAATTTTTTCCTGGAGTAGTGAATTATCGGAGTCTTCCCGAAGATGAAATTTGCCGAAGATGAAAGCCAAAAATCTATCAGCAAACATTCTCATGGAGCAGCCAAGCTATGCGTAACATTTTTTTTACATTTGCCTTCGTGAAACTTATTTATGAATAAGGTTTACTAGTTTTCTAGTTGTTGGCTTAGTTACAAAATTACGAGACAATTTATTGCCTGACAAGGCACGGTTCGCACGGACAGAACAAATAAAAATCCTATGACATCTAACCAATCGCTAAAAACTCTACCAGAATGTAGGCGCCAAAAGTAATATGTACCAGAATAAAATACAATCTTAACGACATTTGAATAAAACTTTATCATGAAACAAAGCTCCACAACCCGACGGGTCTATATTGACGCAAGGTAAATTTTTTTTTTCACGTCTATGTATCCTGCGATAAGGCGAACGAACTTCGTTCTGGAATGCGAATGATCGTATCGAAGACGACGATGGGAAGGTTTCCAAAGACCGCCGATTTTCTCCCCCAATGTGGGCAACGCTATGACGAAGCTGTAGTGTCGTACAACTATACTCCAAAATCAATTTACCAAGATGTGAATTGCCAAAGTCGGCAAAGAAGCATCAAAGGTGCCCTATACTATTAACCATTGAAATTAGCGATTCCGAAAGCGTTCGTTGAATAAAAAAAAATGCAAATATTAAAGTCATCTCTGTGTTCTCTCGTATTCACCAATTTATGTATATTTATGCAGAAGCATTGGCATCCAATTATTGCGGAGAGTGGTACCACCGCTGTTTGAGTCTCGCGATGGGATTTCCACGACACTCGTTGCCTATTAAATCACCAGTATTTTTAAATGCAAAGATCGATTGAAATTAAAAAGAAAAATCACCTCTTGTAATCTACATCTATCTTCAATCTTAAATACGACGGCTATTGTTTGCACGCTGTTTCTTAGTGTGCGAAATAATCGATGAATACGGAACGGCGAGATTAATCCGCTATGAATAGCGTGGAAGTTCACGCGTCGTTAGACGAGCACACTGAAAATTAAAGTAAACATCACATTAGTTTTATCAGGCGAAACTACGCTGGCTATGCCAACAACAAAACGTCTGGGAACTTAATAGTTCCCATTTGACGAAGCTGTTTTTCCATGTTAAAACGAGCATGTGCAATTCCGATGGGATTCGATCTCCGTGATTTTATGCGATGTATACCATCGACCTCTACACGCACGACGCCTCAGCGATAAATTGATTTGAAGTTAATAGGTATCGTCACGATGATGTAAACATTGATCGATTTGATACGCCACGAAATGGAATTTTCGTTTTGCTATAGGCATTATGTGTCTTTGCTCCAAGGTTACAGAACGAGGAAGAGTAAAGATGGAGGGGGGACGCGCTTTAGGATATATAAGATGCGAGAGCCCGTTTGGAAATTTACCAGTTGTCGAAAGTTCAAGACGCCTGCGAGAGTTATAATATAGAGGATCCAATATGAAATCTGCGATGATCGTATGCACGTTTCTCGTGCTGGCCTGCCTGTGCCTCCAAGCTAAGGGTACGTTCGAACGTCGTAAAGGTTTTTTTCTATTCTCCAACTGTAGAAATGAAAAAGAAAACACAATGTTCCGAAAAGTGTGATAATCGATTATACGTCGGTATTTAAAAATAAAGTATTGCAGTTTCTATATTCAGGCAATGCGAGCTAGAAACTGCAAAACAACTCTACCAGGAAAAATTACCCTTTTAAATAAGTAATTTAATAATTTCAATACAATACAATAGAAGACACTCACGAATAGTAGAAATAGAAGTCACAATGAAATTTTATGTTTCATTTTTTACTTTTTTTTTGTTACCAGTTGGTTAATTAATGCAATCTGGAGTTTCTAGCTCGAATCGCCGGGACATTGAAACTAAAATACATTGTTTGAAAATACGAACGCATCATCGATTGTCACACTTTTCGGAACGTTGTTTTTTTCTTTTTCATTTCTACATTCAACTGGTTGCCGCAACAATCACTTAATCACTTATCGTTGAATATTATTAATGATAATCTTTATGAACCGGTCTGAAACTAAAGCTCACACTGAGAAATTCCATACATTTGTACATAAAAAGTTGTGACTGTTATTATTTAATTATTATTATTATTGACTCTGTGTAGTCGACCAATGAGGCCCATTACTATTTTTGACGTTGGGAGTTGTAGTGTAAACCAATACAGCGCCTATATTCCAAGAATCATGATCTTAATGAACGAACTATCGAATGAATGGAATCTATTGATTAGTCTACATACTTATGTTCCCCTACAGCTACTACATGTAAAGTGGACGGCGAAGAGCTATCTGTGGGCGATCACCACCGCAACTGCATGAAAGTAACGTGTCATGAGGATGGATCCATGTCAGGAGTTGGGTGAGTCGCAGTCGATGGAAAGAGGTTTACTCGTAGACATGTCTAATCGCGAGAGACGCGTCTTCGTTGCTCAGGACGACTACGGGATGTTGTTATTATGAGAGTAGAACGTTTTCGCCTTGTCCCGGATACGTGCGACGCGAGAATTCATTGGCGTTTATAAATAACGTTACGTCGCTGAATTGACGATGCGGTCATTGCATCGCCGCTGACCAATTCGAACAGAACTCCTTAATGAACGGTCTTACAGGGAAAAAAGGCATATTTATTTCCCAGTGCGACTTCTCGAAAGACGAAGAAAATGCACATGATAAAAAATGTTTTATAATCCATTAAAGTTCGTGATTCCACCTTTTATAATCTTGAATCGCACGTTCTGTTACGGCACCGTGAATTTTCAATAAAATTTTCAGATGCGCGGAGTACCGATGCCAGCCAGGAAAACAGACCGGATACCACGAAACCGACCTGACCAAGCCGTATCCTGAGTGCTGCGCGCATCCCATATGCGCCTCATAATTTATCGCCGATCGGCTTAAAATTTTACTCATGATGACTATGTCAAAATTGTTTTGATCGAAGCTTGGAATTATTTTATGCGTTTGATATCAATGATTAAATACAGGAGAGGGATATCAGCTATGCTTTTACACATCTAACGCGCCTTTGCGTCTTTGGACGCTCGAGATTTAATATCTCGGGAGAGTGTTCACAATGTGTTTGAAAATGTTGAAAAAGTATTATTTTACCAACGTTTACAGTAACGAAAATAAATGATTCCGACATGATATATATTCCGTTTGTTTCTTTTTCTCCATTCCATTCTTTACTGTTGGAAAAAAAAAAAAAACGATTTTTCACCGTGTAGATCCCGGAGTTCCCATACGTTATTCGAGAGAATAATTCAGTGTCATATGATTTCCATAATTCATAAATCGATGATGTATTTTTTTCGAGATAAAACTACGTGAGAATTGTGTCCATTAATTGATTTATAAAATTATGCGATGTTGTTGATGATCAAATACCTCTTTCACTATACGACTCGAACCGTACGCGATAAAAAATTTATCTACACACCATTATTGTATCACCGATCTGTGCTGTCCCCGTTTCCTTCGCGAGAGTTCGCGCTCAACTGAAGATATCACCAGGACTGGTCTAACGAGCAATAGCAGCAGTACTGAGCGTAATCTAAGAGTCCGTGTGACTAATCTTAGTCCCAGACTGTCGACGAAGCGGTAGTCGGCATGCGGCACAGCGTTGAGCGGATCTAGCGATAAATGTCGAAGCTTATGGGGGCCTCTAATGGACCGAATCTTATGCATGTCACGGTTATGCTATGGACCAAATAAGAAAACGATCGCGTAACGCTCGGCGATAACTTAAAACACCGACAGACCGAACAGTCAGCTCGATAAAGAAAGGAATTACACGATTTGTAATGAATTGATTAATTTATAAATTATTCAACAATATTTCGTTCAGCGGATTATAGGGAATTGTGTTAATGAATTTTTCATTAGTTAACTCTTTCAAATGCGGTGTCGCACGTTCGCCTATTTGTTAAATAATTTTTTTTAAGTAAGAAAAGCGTAAAATGTCTAATAAAAAAAAGTCGTGACATACGAACAAAGCGTTATATTAACGCTTTGTTTCGATTTATAAACATTATTATGCATTTGTCTCTAATGAACCCTTTCAAGTGCGGTGTCGCATATACGCGTGTTTTTAAAGTAAACAGTTTAAAATCTAAGAAAAAAATTAATATATAAAAGTATCCACACACAAAATGTAGACGCAGTATAAGAACAAAGCGTAATATTAAGTTTAGCTGCAGATTTTCCGAAATCGAGGTGTCGTTCCAATATCCTCAAGTTTCGATTCGTAAATATTATCATAAGACACGGCGATAAGATTTAACGCGTGTGTTGTGCTTCCTGCTATAGAGATAATTATATGTATAAAACTTACCCCAAACTGACACCGAATGTATTGTTGGTGCTATTAGGCTGTATCGAAATACCGCTGCTAGCGCTGCTGTTCTCGACGATCACTCGAGACCCGTTACCGTTTCCGGCCAGTATCAGCGAACCGATGTTCTGTGTCGATGCCCCCAGGTTTTCGTTGCTGTCGGAAATTGTCGGTTCGCTGACCTGTGTATGTTCATTGTTCTTCGCGGCATCGGTGTCGGACGAATCGGTAGAATTCTGACGGGGCACTCGTTGGAACAAGCGACTTCCAAGATTCGAGGACAGTAGGTCCGCTTGAGTGATCGACAGTCCCGGTGGCTTCTAATAAAATACAATGTAAATAGTCTCAGTATATTTCTCATCGCTACACTTATTTTAATAAATGGAAATGGGCTGTGCCCGTCTATATACCAAATAAATAAATAAATAAATAAGGAGCTGAATTACTTCGGTCAATGGCCCGTTGACAATACGCAAATACATATTTAAATGTGTAAATATATAAATGCTAGATATCTGTAACGGTCGTTGCCGAATCGCATGTACTGTTAATAAACACACACTTACTACTAACGATATAAACAAAGGGAGCGCGGCAGCGGTGCTTTTCATAAGCTACGGAATACGGAAAGGTAAAGTAAATACATGAAAAACGTTGCGACATGTGAAACTGAACTATGTATCATTTTTATGTCTACTCATTTGACACGCGCGGTGAATAAAGTGTGATATCGTTTATTCACCGGTAGCATGCCAGTGTCTTGTCCGACCCGTTGCTCCAATCATTCGTTGTGGCGCATAACAGTCCGGAGTGTATTTTATGTATTTAGGTTTTCGAATCGATACTTACGGGTCTAGTGGCGGCGCGAGCAACTTCAGGCGATCTCTCGGTCATCCTATTTCGCGATTTTACGGAGGAACCGAAAAGCTCGTCGTCGTCGTCGTCGGTCTCGTCGCCGAATAAACCTCCATTGTCATTCGTCTCGGGTGTACTGGTTGCCATGTTACCAGTGTTTTCACCCTGTGCAATCTTGAGGAACTTATTTTCTCTGGGATCTCCACTTTCACGGTAGTCATCGCTCGGATAAGTGGATTTGCTGGCAGCGGTTTTTACAGAGCTCTTCGACGCGAATATGTCGTCCGAGTCTTCGGAGTCCGCGTCGCCGCACAAATCGTCGAAAGCTGACTTTGGTTTTTCCACTGGAAATTACAGTCGAAATGATAACATCGCTCATTCTATAGTGAATTTAACCGTATTGCGTGACTAAAATAAAAAGAGAAGATACATCATCGGGTTTCGGTCACGCGATATTTGTAACTTCGTATTGTAATTTGTCGGTCGAGCAATTGTACTCGCAGGTGCACTGAGTTTTTTGGTAGCGGGCAGAGTATAACCGAAACAAAAATATTTTCATATTGGGCAAAATTCACACATTTTGTTAAATGAATCTGACCTTCGTGCATAGGCGGTGGGACATCGAAACTCGGTGGTATGATAGTACTTTTCGATACCCTAATGGGTTTGTCTTTCCACAGACTGCTGGAGACCTCCGCATCAAACAAGTTATTATTATCGCTGAAGAGATTGTCAGACTGAGAGCCAAAGACGCCTCCGTCATCGGGGGCGAACAGGTCATCTAAAAACATCGAGTCGTCTTTTGCGATTTAAAAAAAAAAAATGTTTCGACGCTAAGCTGTAAATTTAATTGCGTCATACCCTTGAATCGATTAATGGACGACTGATCGGCTTCGTGAGTATCCGTCACGGGCGTGGTGCTACTGGGCAATACTTTTCCCAATCGCTTAGCCAATTCCTCGGCGAAACTGGGCGCTTCCTTGCTAGAATTTGCCGCTCTCGTTGATCCCACGATCGGTGTAGCAATTTCCGAGCCCGAATTCAATGTGTCCTGACTTTGAGCATCGAGTTTGTCGGTTCTCGAGCTAACACCACTGTAATTTTTTGTGGTACCGCCCAGTTCATTGCGGTCGGTCGATACGCTCGACGAGGACGAAGATCTTCGTAACATCGATTCGCGACGATTGTTAACGCCCGTTGCGCGTTGCGGCATTTCCTTGTCATCCTCGCTGGCCGATTCAGACTCTCCTTCCGGCGGCTCAGAGTCGCTGCTGCTCGATTCCAAACCAACTCTACTTGAGGATTTCCATTTCTCTGATCCAATGACGTAAGGCAAAGGCCGATGCTGGTACGGATCTTTGGGCTTCAGTACGATGCTGCGACAAAAACAAAAATATTCTCAATCAGCACATCCGGTATCGTTAACGATATAAAAAGAAATAACCATCGAACAAGAGAAAGTACACAAAGCAGCCTTCCAGATTGAGAAAAGACTCTTGGCTTCTTATATTTTCTACTGTTCAATGCTATTTTAGTATTATAACAAACGTGAAATTCAATGAACCTTGGAGTCGGAATTTCACCCTCGTCCTCGCTGTCGCTTGCAAGAACTTCCAATCGCTCAAATTTCTCGTCCATTATACTCAATCCGTGCTTAATACTTTCGCTCACACAAGCTATCAAATCTTCTTTGTCCAGTTCCTCATCGTTTATCTTCTGTAAAACAAAGGGAATACAAATATTAATTTAAATATTGATAAAATTATGACAAATTAAATTGGTGCTAAACTTGTAATTCTATTCTGAAACGCAAAGTAGATAAAATGAAACGTCAAATGATCGTTTGTGCAGTAAATTATTATTGGGCGTTTTTTTCTGTATAGCACAACTTTCAGAAAATAGCTGATTTCTTGTATAAATAATAATAACGGAATATACGTTCCATTTATTTATACAAAAATAAATAATATAACAAATTATTCTTGACAAAAAAAACATGATCGCACAAATACCGCTAGAAATTCGGCTATCTCGCGATTGCCCAAACTAGGAAATGAATTCTCAGCATCGAGTTTTACAAATTCCTCTTTCGACATCTTCAAAAAGACACCGAACACCTTAATATTAAGATATGAGTAGGGTCGTACCCAAGGAAAATGTGTCATACACTATAAAAAAAATTGTAATTTGAATATACTGGACTGGAAATTTTTATACAAAAACTAGGACACTATATTTAACGTACAATTGTGATAAAAAATTAATGAGCTTTTACAGTGAAATTAAGGTAAATTATTGGGTTTACAGTACTTTTATAGTAAAATGAATATAAATCATTGAAAGTTAAGTATTTCTACAGTTTTTAATATACTGTACGTTAATATTTCATCACAATTATACACGAAATTTGCTGAATTTTATCCCAGTTTATGCATCAAAACTTACAGTACCAGTACATTACATTTCACACGATATTTTTTACACTGTATGGTAGTTACATAAACTCAAGAGTTGTAATTTAAGTGTTTATAACTTTTATAAATCGTTATTCAGAACTCTAAAATAAAGACTTATTTTATACCGATTGTACAGGAGAAATCCTTCAACAAAATAAATGATAAAAAAAATGATCTCCTAAAAGCGTTGCACTAGAAAAGTTACGAATATCAGAATCCACCTCACCTGGTCTTCTGTAATCTGCGGTTGTTTCGTTTCTATATCATCCTCGTGCACTCTGCTCTCGATAAACTGAGTATTTGCCAGAGCCAGAGAAGCATTGGTGATGTTATCAACGATTATGGATGTCTCGCTCAGATCGTTCGTGAGCGAGTTGAACTTCTCTTGGGTCTTGTTGATGGTTTCCGTTAAATTCTGCCAAAACAAAAAATAAATGCAATCCTTCATGAAAGAACAAACAAATAAATTTTAAGAAATGTTGTACATCAGAAAATTGTTCCAGATGTTTGAGTAATCCGGCGTCGGCCGCGAGACTCCAATTGTTTCTGTGTTCTCTCATTTCGTCGGTGCTCCACGGATGGTCCCACGACTTGTCCGTTTCGTTCGAAGTATCCGGCAAGTCCTGGAAAAATTTCAAAACTGAGTAATGTACGGAAAAAAGGTGGTATAAAAAAGAAAAACAAAAACATTTGGTAAGTACATTTGTAAAAATTCACAGAACGGCATTTCCTTTTCCCTGATAGACAAAGCAGCACGAAACGCAGCACATGACACAATAATTACGGCACGTGCTGCACATGCCGTAATTATTGTGTCATGTGCTGCGTTTCGTGCCGTTTGTCTATCAGGGTTTTTGCGCAAAATATTGCGTCCAATATATCGTCAATGTCATTATCAGGTGACTAATGGAAGATCGCGATACTTACCATGTTAACATCCAATATCGCCGGCAACCCACCAAGATCGCAGAATTTCTTCGAAATAACATGAATAAAGGAACCAGCCCTGTCGCGCGAAGGTTAAGGTCGAACCTCGCGAATACCAGTCGAACGACCGCTCGACGACTACCGTCGAGCCATCGGAGCCTTTCTACTAAACAATTAGGGCTGGATTTTTTTTTTTTATCAGCCAGAGAGAGTGTCACATCGGTGACTCAGGTACGTGCACACCGTCTCTGGATGTCGGGAGCGTTCGAGCGGATATAACGAATAAATTGGCCCCCGCTATACTATATTCAATATAATTTGATTTCCCTTCGTCGTCATCGTCGTCGTCGTCGTCGTCGTCTGTCCGCAATACGAGCAAACGCACTCGCGACCTACGACAACTAAAGCTCGACTAAGTTCGCGCAGATTTTCATTTTCTTTAATGACCAACAAATCTGTCAGCATCACTTACAGCTGTCGAACATTTATTTTTCCATGCAAAAGACGTGCATAAAAAATCCTTCGGGTATTCATAATAATAATAACAATAATTTGTCTCGCAACGTCACGTCGCTTCTCTGATTTTTGTTCGATCGATCGGGGGCCCGACGAAAACTTTGGCACGCCACTGGCTCCATGCAGCGTTGTCAGACCGAGATATCTCTGCCTGCTTCGACTCTCGGTTTTTGTCTCGCGCACTCGTCCGACACGAAAAAAAAACAGCGCATCGGATTGTTTGTCAATAATCCACCTTTTTTTCACCGAGGCCTCTTCGCAATTACGCTGGTCGTATAGCGGGGTTTATCGCGGCTCGGGCGCGCGATTCTCGAGTGATAGTGATCGATGAATCGTATCAATTCGATTAATTGACGGGGGAGAGAAGGAGAGAGTGGACGTGCGTGCCCAATTTGCATCGCTCGCAGGGAACAGTCGAGTGGTTGCGTGTGTGTTAGCGCGTACGAAGCTGCAACCCACTGATAATACTGTCAATGGGTGCGTGTGCCCGTCTTACGCGAATGATGTTGCCCCTTCGAGCAACCCGTTTCACTCCGACGTTTCGATCAACGAAGTAACTTCGCGTACGATATGAAATATCATAAAACAATGAGGGAATAATGATTTCCTTCGTTTATTTGTTATTATGGACGTCCCTCCCGTTACAACAGCGGCATTGAATAATTCGCGGAAATCCCAAGAGAGCCAGTGATGTTCGAGGCTTTAACCACATCAACGAGCTGATAATTGGTGAAAAGTTACGTTCGAAACATACAGGTAAGAGCTACGATTATATTTTTTAAATACCGATAATCAGTCGAGTCAACGTCGTTGACATTGAAGCGTCAATGTTTACGGATAACTATGATGGTTTACCATTTTGACGGATTTCTCCTTTACAATCAGTGTATAAATCCTTAATATTAGAGCTCCCGAATAACGAATTACAAAAGTTTTAGAAAACTAAAACCCCTTACGATTCATAGATCACAAGGGTTAAAAACACTTGAGCTTACGACGCCCGAATTGATTTAGCACTGGCATTGACTGGCATTAACCACTAGAATAACAAAAGTTAAAAAATACTTAAACTTACTTGCATGCGACTGGGTGCCTCTCGTTTTCATATTTTGTTCTGCTTGTTTGTTTGTTTACTAACGGATTTCGCCTTAACCAATTATCAAAATATAAATGTGTCTTATACCTTAATTTATATTTACATTTATATTTCTATGCAGAAAAAAAAGGAAAAACTATAAGATAATGACTGTACTACTTACTACACTTTTTTTACCTTAGCTCAGATATTATTGAATTGTACGTTTTATATATTTTATTGTGAATCCTTTCGCCTGCACGTATCTTTGTACAGCTAATACAGATATATCGATTTATTTTGAAAAATGTTTGCAAATATAATATTGCATCAATGATTAATCAATCGATTATCATAACCATTTACACTATTAATTTACAGACAGAGAGGAGCGTCGCTAAGATGTACGGTATAGGAATGCTGTGGTTCAGAGACAGTGGCTGGCGATATCGCAGCTACGTTTCGACGGGACGATTGTGTATCCTACCAAGTTGATGCACATGACACACCCTCGGGCGTTTAGTCCTACGTATTAGAGAATATAGTTAAAGTCCAGCTCTCGCTAGAGCTTTATAATAATTTGAAAAAATTGTGTATTAAAAAAAACAATTTTTGATGAGGCCGCGAGGACGCGTGAGGAGGCAGACCGTCTTCTGAGAAGCTTGATCGTTGTACCACTGATTCAGATGAACAATGAACCATTCGGGAAGCGGTAAACGTCAGGCGAAGGTTTTGGAAGATAACTATTGGGACTGCAGTGTCTGTACTTATAGAAATACAGCGGAAGCATTCAAGTGCCTCATGTGTGACGTCCGGAAAGGAACTTCTACGCGCAAGCCGCGCATAAATCCGCAACTTGTGGCGCAACAGGTGAATAAACTAATTATTTGTTTATTTACTTCATTTATTTCATTTACGGGACAGGCCATTTTCCAACGAAAATACAGATGTGAAGTAAAATCAAGAAAGTATGATTGCATGTAGTAAAGTGTATTCCGGATAAAATAAAATCGAAAATTACAACAAAGAAAAATTATTGATGGATAAAGCCATTTGTAAATGAGTTAATAGTTATTTGAAGAGTGGGAATTATAATCGATTTTCACAAAAAGAAAAAAAAATGAACGTATTTTGTAATATAACGAATTATGTAAATAAAAAAAACATATATTTTATATATTTTTGCTCCGGTTGAAACTAAGCATACAGACCCGCAAATCGTTAATGGATAATTGAAAAGTCATGTATTACATTTGGTGAATATTTTTTGAAACTCGTCAATGTAAAAAATTTCATACGGTTTTCCATGTGGACACATTATAAACTTACTTTCCGTAAATTTAAATAATAATAATAATAATAATAAGACCCCGGTGATTCTTTCCGTGAAGACCGAATATTTTTTGAGTACCCTGGGTGGCATAAGTCGGCGAGACTCCGATCGTTTGTCTGAAAATTTGGTCGAATCTGTTTTGTGCAGGTTGCACAGCAACACTACGTGCCACTGCTGAAGCCTGGAAAGAAGGAAGGCGGCGGTGCCGGTAGTACGACGAGTACGGGTAAAGAGAAAGAGCGTAAGCTGGACAAAACGCGACGCAAGAATCGTCATCCTCCTAGATTGAAGAACATCGATCGCAGCACCGCTCAAACCAACGAGGTAACCGTTAACAATGTAACCGTTGTTATAACGGAATACAAGCCGAAAGTAAAGAAGAGCTCCGATCAGTCGGGTCTGTCGAGCAGTGCGTCTTCGGAAAACGGTAATCAGCATGACTCCAATCAAGATTCAAGGAGTCTTGATATAGGAACTGATGCTTAGCTCTAAGCTACTTTGGCATTAAGTGTACGAATTGTTCTAATTAATATATTTAATATCGTACGTAATTCATCGTGTACACCACCGTACAAGAAAATGTATATCGTTTCTTACAGACAAAAACAACAACAAAAGCAACAACAAAAAATATTGCGTGCTACTAATAGAAACAGTTGAAGACTTTTATTGCTCAATATGATTATCCGACGATGTGCCGAAAATGACTAAATCACGATATTAAATCAAATGGTCCAAGTGCCTTTTTCAATATTATTTTCCGTCAGGATTTGCAATTTTTTTTCATTAATATTCCTTCCAATCGGTAAATGTGGCAAACTTTTTTTTTTACGATTGGAATTTATAACGGAAACACGTTTGATCCGTCGATCCCGCAGGATCTCACGCAAATGGAATCAAACTTTTATGTGCTATTGACCTCAAGTCCATCATTATCGGTAAACTGTCTGATACTTTGTCGATGAATTTACACTGCCAGACAATATGTTTGATCGGCTGTCTTTGCTATCGTAATCATCATGTTTCTTTTCAACGATATATCGCATCCCTGGAGCAACAGTGCAATGTTTTAGCATTGTTGTTCCGAGAGCGCGATATAATATTTTTAAATTTATCTATAACCGACCAGCTCTGTCTAATCTTGGAGATTATCGTCTGAAATAGTTACGGTGATGATTAACATCACATAAGTCATTGTGTGTAATATTGATGATTTCCTGTATGTCTCGAATCGATAAACTAACGTGATGTTTAATTATAGTATAATTAATTAACTAAGGAGTTTCGGTGTTTGCGATATGTAGCGTAATACGAAACGTTCGAATAATTTACATCAAAAATGGCACTGTACATATCTACAAGCTGCGAACGCAATTTTTTTTTTTTTTTCCTTCGTATTTCGTCGAATTATTTAGAATTCTTATGCAGCAAATTAATATCAATCAATATATTTGATATACAATAATATACTAGACTTATGGTAATTTTGTAAATAATAGTTTAAAAAAACCTTGGGCACACGTGTCCAGCCTACTTGTTTCTTTTCTTTTTTTAGCTATGTTTAAGCTGTTTCACGTGCAACGTCCGGGGTACTCGATAGCGAAACGATGCAATTTCAATAAGTATAGACTCATTGGCCGATCACACCGGGATGATGTATTTTTCGCAAGTGAAAAGTACAAAAATTGTACGGTAAAAATGAATTTACTTTTACGGTTGAATGAGAACCGAGTGACTTAGTTTTTCACGTCGAACGATTTGGCGAACAATTTTCATTAGCCATTAGACATAATTAAATTCAATGCCGATAAGCATAAGTACCTTGTCAACCATGTGGAAAATATGTCTTCTGATCCGTGAATAATAAAATTGTTTGTTGAATTACTATATTTAAAAAAACAACCCCAGAGAATATTGTATGCTAGTTACCTTTTTTATTTACAGTTTTCATAACCGGATGGATTAAAATTATTTTTTCGACTTTTTTGTAGATTTCGTAGACTTGGTCGAAGTGCCGGCTTCCAATTCCATTTCCTCCATATCCGCAGCGACGTTCATCACCTCAGTCTGATCAGCTTCCGTGCTACCAGTTACTGTTTTCACGAGTTCTCTTGTCTTGAACCTCTCCGAAACTATACATATTTGGACACAATTAAGAAAACGATTTGCGAAATTAGGATAATTTTAAAAAACCATGAACTTTATTACCTTCCGGTGTATCGAGAAGATCCCAAACTTTGAAATTGTTCGATTTATTGTCACCACCAGTAGAGAATACGAACGGACTGTCGGGACTCGCCGCAAGACAGAGAAGATCTCCCAAATTCATTTTTTTCTCCCAAACAGGTTCGAGTATCTCGGGTCGTACGGCGTCCCACACTTTGACGACGCCGTCGGCCGAGGCTGTGACCAGTAGACCGGGGCACGATGTACTCATCGATAGGCCTGTGACTTCTTTCTCGTGAGCATCAACTTGCCACAATACTTTATCTTGTCTAACGTCTATGCATTCGATCTTGCCTGTGTCGGTGCTAATCTGTAGTACATGGAATTTGGATTATTATCGTCCGCAATTTCATTCGACAATTGCTTTAAAGTCTTACGCCACAGTAGTTTCGATTTTGTGAAAAATCCTTTATGTGTCAAGATTATTCTATTAAATTTTGATGTCAAAATTCAACGGATTACGAAAGTTAAAGACCGTTATATGGAAAGTGACGGAACGCTCAAGCAGCGACGGGGCGAAAAACTTCTAAACGTTCTTTAATATATCCTCTTTATACGCTAAAAAATTTAATCGATAAGCGTATATTTACCGAGAAGAAAAATCACGAAAAGGCATGCGTTTTTACCCTTTTACTGTGGCAGAAGCTCTTAATACAATACACCTTCTATTGACAAGGAATTACTTACAAAACAGTAATTCGAATTGAAATGATTCCACAGCACCCGTTCCACCTCGCCGGACGCTTGCCAACATTTCGCCTCGTTCTGCGCTTTGCAGTCGAACAATCGCACAATTCTGAAATACAACGTCCGATATGAACTCGCCAAGTTTCGTTTATCGTTATCTATCAGTTCGAAGTTTACTTGTCGGCGCATCCCGTGAGCAGATGATGAGTTTCGGTTGGATGGAATTGAATTGTCTGGACTTTGTCGCCGAAGGATTTAAACTTATTGACTGGTTTCAGCGACTCCAAATCCCAAAGCAGCGTTGTTTTGTCCGCTGATCCACTGGCCAGCACGTGTCTGTAATTTAATCGTTCAAATGATAATTTCGTTTGTGAAAAAATATAACTTTCCGAGAACTCACGTATAATTCGTATTCCATGCGATATCCAAAACAGCGTCTTTGTGGCCCTTGTCTGCTTTCTTTTTACCAAGCTTGAACGCGGGCTCCAGACAATCCACTAAATCTAGGTCCCAAACATCGATTACCCTTGTCATGTTGCCCATGGCGCACAAATTGCCGGGTTTTGCGTCCGACGGATCGAAATTTAGCCATTCGAGGCAGAGTGGAAAGGACGGCAGCAAAATATCGTGATGACAATAAAACGAGCCTTCTTTCTCATTGTACACTGCAAGGAAAAAATGAATCGCACCTTAGATTGTTAGTATATAAAGTTTAGGAGTCACAAATTAATATCTTTGCTCTCACAAGTCCTTGCAAGGTCAGATAATAGTTCACCAAGAATAAGGCCAAGAAAAAAATATTACTTAAGGTAGCTACAGCACGGAACACTAATCAAACAAGTGCTGAATTTTGACAATTGTTTATCCAAAATGTTGTGCATTTATTATCAGAAACGGAAGATGTTTTGTATTACTGTATTGGTCCTCGATCAAGGAGACTATCGATAACAATGTTTTTGCAAATACATAAACTGATAAATGCAAATTCCCATGACGATACATTTTCGTTGAGTTTATTCAAAGAAGAATCCTTATTTTTCGACCGCTTTGATGTACGACGGCTCATGTTGTTCCTTACTTTTCAACCGATTTTAATGTAAGGCTCATTTTGTTCCTCAAACGTTGCTATACGAATTCACCGAGTAGAGAAAGAAAAATCTACTCAGTGAATTGGTAGAGCAATGTTTATGAAACAAAATGAGTCGTGGGGCCTTAAAATTGGTTTAAAAATACAGGTTTTACTTTGAAACAAACCCAACAAACGCGTATTATCGTGGAAATTTGCATTTAGCAGTTGTTCTTCTAAGACCATCGTGATTAATATTTTTTTTGAGGATGCACGCAAATAGAAATAACAATAATACAAATAAGCTTCGTTTACTGTCAATAGATGCATACAATTTTGTACAAACAATTGTAAAAATGTAGCACTCACTTGACTAGTATACCATGCAGTAGTTACCTTAAATGAAAATCCTTATTCAACGAAGTACTTGTATACTGCTGTAACACAAACTTTTGTTAAAGAAATTCAAGTTTAGAATATCCCCAGAAAACGCCATGGGTACAATGCAAAAAAAAATTGCATTTTACATTATTTTTTTTTTTTTTACTTTTTCACCTCATTGATGACTCATGCAATAATGCAGGGTCAATGTTAAAAATTATCTGTTCATTTTCTTTTTTTTTATCTCCAAAGAAAACCCTTACCAAATATCTCCAAAATACTGGCATCTCCTTCGACATGTCCAATCAAGACAAGATTGTCATCTGGTTTAATAATGTCGTCCTCCTTCTCCGAGTCCACATCCTCACCGTCCTCTATAGTTACAAAAGGATCTTTCCCATCCGCATTGTAAACAGCTAAGCCACCGATGTTGCAGTGAATATTGCCAGCTGAAAATCAGTTTAACATATAGCAACTGCAACTCGCATTCGTGATACAGAATCTTTGCTTCCATGACGACTTGTACCTTCGTTATCGTAGTTGTCAAAATTGTACTCGTCCACTGCCATTCCATCCTCATTGGCTTCCGATTCATTTTTCTCCACGTTAACTCGCATGCTCTGTACAACCGTTTTGTCATCTTCGTTCTCAGAGTCACTGTCCAATTCTCTGCGAGCAAGAAAAAAGAAAGTTAGCTACGCTTTTGTCGCTAGTTGCGAATGTCGATAGGAGACAAATTTTGTATTCACTGCAGCTCGGTTTCCGTTTGTTTGATAATCGTCTCCAATTCTTGCGGTGTCAGTTGAACCTGAAATACAATTCATTTAAACGATGAATTTTTATTTTGTTTAAAGTATATTCGACATAAGAAAATTAATCTTTACATACTTTGTCAGGAACAGCAGCTGACACGCCTCTTCGCACCCACGCTGTACACGGTACGATATTCATCGTAAATTACTTAGCACGCGGGGCGATGTTATATTTTTCTAAAATATTGCAACCTCGTGTATGATAATTAATTGACTGAACGACGAGCACGTGGCCGGAGAGCCTCGCACACAAAGCGCACTGTGCTGCACTGCACATGTAGAAACATGCAGTACAGGTTCCCTTCCGTTCGTTGAGCGGGAATAGAATAAATTATTTTCTAATCGAAAAAAAAAATAATTTTGTTGACTTACAATTATTGTACTCAAAATGAATCGCTAATAGTTTGCAGAGATATTAGTTTATTATTTATTTGATAAAAAAATACTGTGTGGTTATTCGTGACGATCATATAAGTGTTTGCCATTGGCTGTCGTGAGATCCGGGCATTGATTCTGATTGGTCCACCCCTGGGCTGCGCGCCGGGCACGGAAAACGGGAGAGCACGAGGCACGGGCATTTCAAACTTTCGTTCGCACACTTCGTTCACGGCACAGAGGCGCTTTGTTCTTCCGCCGAGGTGGGTCCACTCGTCGTTCCGGCGTCTTGTTTGATACAATTTTCGCGTTTTCCGGCTCTCAGTCGTGCCGCAAATGTATAAACCGCGAATAGTCTTCTACGACCGTTAATCGCATCGTGCTCTTACATACCCGTAAGTATCCCTGCCGATAATTATATTTACGAAAAACCATACCCGTCAGTAGAGACGACCTGTTGATCGTCCTTCAAGACCAAACAAAACATCGCACGACAAAGAACAAAGGAAAATAGTCTGCCGACGTGCGTGTAGCAAAATTTTATCCACGCTTTCGACCCGACGTTTTACGATTACTGAAGCACGTTAATCGGATCGTTTGTCGTAACTGGAGACTTATTGGCGCGAATAAATCGCACATTATATTTACGAGTATCTTCAATGGACTGTTCGACGAAATTTTCGAATTAGTTCGAGCTCTCGAGGCCGAACATTTTTTCAACTGTTTCGTACTGTGTGCCGAGTCTTGCGTTGCAAAAGTTTCGGCGTTTCGGCTTATTTTGTGCACAAATACAAGCGGTAGGTTGTGAGAATTCGCTCATCGCTTCCTCGCCGGTCAATTCATTCACGAAGTTATGACAAAGTTATTTGCAATCTCTGTACTTGCCGGCAAAGGACGTTTTGTCTTTGTTGAAGAAAATTACGATTGCCTAATGTTAAAATGGTGTATGCAGTGCGTGTAAGCTGCGTTTATACGCCCTTCTAGCGGTAAATCGGTAGCATGCCCCCTTTTCTTTGATCTCCTGTGATGACATGGAAGATGATCCACAAATATTGTATCTTCTAGCAACATCGAAAGTTTTTTTTGGGTGTCAATAAAGCTGGCGTTTGGACTGATTTATTGATAAATTCAAACTGTTGTAATTCTGGAACTGCTAAATCCATTGCGAATTATACACAGTGTGAATGTTTCTTGCTTAATTAACTATGAAAGCAAGATACAGTAGAACCTTGATAATCCAAATCAATTAAGGTCAAGCCTAGTTCGGATTACCGATTATTCGGATAATGAAAATTTGAAGAAAAATAACATACTTAGGTAAAACATGAAAAAGAGAGCTAACAATGTGTTACTTAGTTAGTCCAGCTTAAAAAGAAATCCATTTTTTTTTCTACTGTAAGAACATTACGCTTCCACTTAGAGAAAGAAATACCGTTTGTCAGCGCAACAACGCACTCGACTACAAAACTATTGTATAATTACAAATAATTTTTTACATGCATGTATATGAATATCTCCGCGTGTTGCCGGGAACCAATGAATGAATACCACATAAAAAACCAATGTATAAGCAGTATATAGATGCGGGATACAAGCGTGGCTGCACTTGTAACAAAGCAGTGCTCCATGATAATATGACATTAAAATTTTACACCATGGTTCGGAAAATAGATATTCGGATAAAGCATGTCGCAGTCCAGATAATAAAGGATTCAAATAATCAAGGTTCTATTGTAGCACAAAATTGTCACAAACAAGAACGATAACAATTCCCAGGCGTCTGGAAAATAAAATTGATTTATATAATTTATGTGAAGAACATTATATAGAGGCAGATATAAAAAGTGAAAACTTATTTTCTGTAAATAAATAATAATAATATAATTGATTTATGTATTTGTACATGAAGAGCAATACATAGAAGTACATGTAACAAGTGAAAACTTCTTTTCTGCAAATAAGTCATAATGATAATAATAATTACTATTATTATTATTATTAATATTAATATTTACAGAAAGCAAGTATAAACTGATATAGTATGCTTAAAAAAAAACTATATATATAGTTACAAAATATATATAGTAACATAAAAACCTAGCTTCTTCGATAACTAGAAGTTTTTGCAACATTTTTATATGACTCAATGGTAGGATATGTATTAACGAGACGCTGATTACCTTATGATGGCAAAACCGTAAAAACAAACGTTCTCTCCCTCAATAGAAAAAAATGTCGGCGCCCAGAGGCAGAGGAAATGCTTTGCTTGATTTATTGAAGAAAAAGCAGCCCGGTACATCGTCCGAGGAACCGGCGCCGCCTCCTGTGAGCTCTCCTCTGCAGGAAGCTCCGGCTCCGCCACCACCAGTTGCGAGAGGACGGGCGAGTCTTCTCCACTTGGCCCAAAAGTTTCAGCAGCCTTCATCGCCCGCGCAGCCTCAAGCATTCGCGCAACCTTCAGCTTTTGTCCAACCTCAGCTTCAAGCTTTGCAGCCTCCAGCTTTTGTTCATCCTCAGCCTCAAGCTTCGCAGCCTCGACCTCAAGCTCCGCCGAAAGCTCCGACACCGACTCTCCCGCCCGCAGCCACACCTCCGCCGAGAAGCGGACCCGCTTCGTTGCTCGGTTTGGCGCAGAAACTCTCGTGAGTTTTTGCAATTCAATTAATTTATGGATGCAATAAAATCTCCCTTAGACGGGATCGGATGATACGCTTAAAAATGAGCGCGCTATCTGGGCTCACACTGTGGAATACAAAAAGCAAAAATAAGGTTTTGTCTTTGCTTCTTTCACGAAAAAAAATGTTTACACCGAGGTGTGGCCAATGGATTTCTGTATAATTCTTATTTTTATTGCTGTAGAATTTACAAAGCTTAATTTTTTTTTTATATCTTGTAGTTGAATCCGTATTGTTCCTTAAATCACGGTGAAGAATTAATTTCGCAAATTCAACTTGTTTTATATATATTTCATTTATTTATTTTTACATTTTTGTAAAGTAATCATGAAGAAGAAATTTGTATTCTTTTGATTCATTCGAAACTTCTGATTTGGTATTAAAAAAAAGTTCAGATTTTCATAAAATGTGACTATTTTGTCTGTAGTGATGCAGCAACTTCGAGAAGCATATCGCCAGCGACGACTGAAATCTCCACACATCCAACATCGTCCGGGGATGGAGGCGGGGTTCTCGGCCGCTTGGCTCTTCTGGCTGTCGACGGCAGGTCCCAAGGCACCAACAATTCCGAGCCCATATCGCGGCAAGGAGAGAGCGGCAAACCGTGAGTTCACGATACAAACTCTTATTATAATAGCCGAAAACGACACCACGATAAAATTATTCGAGGAATCGCTTCTTCGCTTCTAGCGTGATGTATACGTCTCAAGTTCTCGAAACTGTGTGGCGAGCTCAAAACTTTAAGCACAGAAAATCTGAATATATCACGACGAATCTTAGACAAAAAGTAAATAAACGCTCAGATGATGTTGAAAAAAATCGTTTGTAAGAAAATGTCATTATTGTTCATCGAATTGCATATAAAAGTTATTCGGTTGGAAGACATTTATTTTACGACGAGAAACAAGTTCTGGGATTGAACTTTTAAAAACAAGCTTACAATGTAAGGAGATTGGATCGCTTCGCACTAGTTAAATGAGTGTCACATTTTTTAAACGTTTTTACAAACTTTTACGCGTCCATTGATTATTGCGATAGTTATTTGTGATACAGCGGAGGTCCCTAAACTAGAAAAACATTAATTGCAATGAATTCGAAAAAATATTAACTGGTTTGTTTTAATTTTCGAAAAAGGTACATTTTTCGTATTGTTCATATCTTTTCAAAAATTAACACAAACCAGTTAAAATTCTATTAAATTCATTGCAATTAATATTTTTGTGATACAAATAATCATCCGCTATAATCAATTGATACCTAAAAGTTTGTATACGCGACTTTAAACATGTAGCACTCAATTGACTAGTGTGCAGCGCTCCAAAACCTCCTTAACAATATTTTATGTTACACGGAGTTTTGTTATCTGCAGAATTGACATAACGGCCAATTACATAAACCTCGAAATAGAGCCGGGTAAAGGAATCTTTCGGTACGAGGTCAAATTTTCTCCAGAGGTAGACGCTATTTATCTTCGTCGAAAGCTGCTTAATCAGCATGCTGAAGCGATAGGAAGTGCCAGAACGTTCGACGGTGCTATGCTCTACTTGCCCACAAAGTTACCTCAAGCCGTAAGTGAAATAATTTTAAAAATCGTAAAGCTTCGTAACATCGAGGTCGTATTATTTATTCGAACGTTCATTCGATATAAAATGTTTAATGTGTAAAGTGTAAACTTTAGTCGAAACTGTGACATCATGATATGTCGAAATAATTTGAATATGTTGTTGTTTGCGAGAAACAGTGGCCCGAAAAAAAATCGAGGAGTTTTTTAGCACCCTTAGATAGGGTAAACCATCCAATGAATGGACACTTTCGATACCAGCACGTGCATAAAAAGTCTTCATTGGCTTTTTCGTCCGCTTAACTGTCCATTCATAGCCCGGTTTACCCTACTTCCCATGCGGTCACGAAAGAAAATTTATGTCGTATGATGAAAATGATCAGGGCTTGAACATTCGATGAAAAGAAGTAGGCCGTCAAAGAAGCATTTTCATACAATATTTACGTCATAATTTACAGAGAACGATTTTTCAATCAGTACATCCAGCTGACGGTTCCAACATAACCGTCACAATCATATTCCAAGCTCAGCAAACTCTGGCCGACAGTATACCATTCTTCAATGTTCTTCTCGGAAGAGTTATGCAAGCTCTCAAGCTTGTACGCATTGGTCGTGACAATTACAATCCGCGTTGCGCTCACGCAGTGCCTCAACACCGCATGGAATTGTGGCCAGGCTACGTAACTGCGATCGACGAATACGAGGGTGGCCTGAAGCTGAACATAAACGCTTCGCATCGCGTAATGCGTACGGATACCGTTCGCGATCTGATGTGAGTATTTTCTCGTTACGTAAAAAAAAGAAAAGAAAATACATGATTTAATAGTTTAATAAAATGATTAATTTGATTTTGTGCAGAACGGACATCTATAAAAATAACCGGGGAAATATACGGGACGCTGTGAACGCCGAGGTGCTCGGCGTAACAGTACTGACACGATACAATAATCGAACGTATCGCATAGATGACATTGATTGGGACAAGACTCCCAAGTTTGCGTTCGACCGAAAAGGCGAAAGCATTGTCGTTCATGAGTATTATAAGACGCATTGGAACATCGAAATAAAGGATCTTGAACAGCCGCTCCTTGTTCATCGGTACAAGGAGAAAACTCCGACAGGCGAGGTAAAAATACGCAGCGGTAAAACGAAACAATAATTATATACGCACATCACGCCGGACAATTTTTTCGAACTAAAAAAAAAACATTACTTTATGGCGTAGGGAGTATATGGTTTCGAACAATTTTTAATGTTTTAATCAATTTTTAATGA
This sequence comes from Ichneumon xanthorius, assembly GCA_917499995.1. Taxonomy (NCBI): domain Eukaryota; kingdom Metazoa; phylum Arthropoda; class Insecta; order Hymenoptera; family Ichneumonidae; genus Ichneumon; species Ichneumon xanthorius. Next base: position 6,414,037 of record OU824205.1, on the reverse strand, counting down.
ATTGCCGAGTTAATTACCCTAGCAAATTGAGTAACCGTTGTTTTTGTCTCCTCGTAGAGGAACCTTTGTGTTGGAGAAAAAAAAATGGTCGAGATTTTTATGAAGATGTGTTCAGAATGTTCCAAACATACCAAAATCACATTTTTGAAAAAGCAAAACTGGAATAACCGAGAAACTTACGGTAGTTCCGGTAAGTCACCTTTTCACTCCGTAGAAATAACAACAAAAAAAAAACGGTATTTCAGCAACGTGAGCGCTTGCACGCGTTTGCGCAGAGATTTAAATGTAGATATTCTTGCTTTTATTTTAATTAATTTTAACGGTATAAAAAAGTGACCGGAAATTACCGTAATATTTTGGATAATTTTGCTGCTAGGGTAATTGCATACGATTTTTTTCCGATCGAAGATACTTTCATCCTGTGTGATGGATAGATTCTGTGATCGGATGTCTGGCTATTGGCAAATTTGTGCTGATAGCGAAAACAAGTAGGTCTAACTCAGAATGAATTGCATTTTTATTTCAGACGAAGGAATGTACTTCACTCCTCGTGCCAGAGCTGTGCTACTTGTCGGGTTTAACTGACAAGCTTCGTTCCGATTTTCGCGTGATGCGAGATCTGGCAGTGGTGACGCAGGTAGCACCGGAAGCACGAAGAAATGTTATTCTTCGTTTCATAAAGGACGTTCAGAGCAATGAAGTCGCGAGGGAAGTGTTGAACGGTTGGGGTCTTCGAATGGCCGGGGACACGGTGAATTTGGGCGGAAGAGTTTTGGAGCCGGAATTGATCATGTTCGGAGAAGGCAAGAGTTTCACTTCGCCAAAAGCCGACTGGTCAGGTCCTGCCACGAAAAATCCCATGCTTCGCACGGTAATTATAATTGAAAAAAACAATATATATATATTAGAAGTTGAAATTGAAATTATTCTAAACGAAGAGTACATAAAAATATGTCAATTTTATATAATAAAAGTTTACCAATAGATTTTTGGCTCCCTCGTAGAGAATCATGCAAAAATTTCAAAATGTAAAAATTTAAACGGTTAGATGCATTTTCTTCAAATTTAATACCAAACATTGTACAGTGTTACGCTGTTGCCGTCTCAAATTGCAGCTAGATACCTTGAGGTTTACGCCAATTTCACAGTTTTTATTGATTTTTCAAAAGAATCAAAATTTCATAAAATCTGATCGCTTGGATGATAAATTTCGGGCTTTCATTGTTCAAAACGACTATAACTCGGAAACGGTTTGAAATATATGGTTGAAATTTGGTACACTAGTAGTGTTCAATTTTTTAAATGAAAATTGAAGCGGAATTGGAAATTTTTCGGGTTTTTCAAGTTTTGGAAAAATGTCTGGTATGTCTAACTTGCCTAAATTTTTTTTAGCTACCGGCCTAAAACTGCATACGAATATAAACTGGACTAACACTGTACAATATTTGTACAACATACTTAAGTGTTTAGATTTTATGGGAATTTGAAATGTTGAATCTTTTGAAAAATTAGTTTTTTTTACGCCTGACGGGAGTTTCGGAATCAAACATGACGTAAAGAGTAAAATGCGTTATATTTTTGTAATCAGCGGTGAAGAATAAATTTAAAACCGCGTCATAACTCGAAAATTTCAGTTTGAAATTTCCTACAGGAAATATTTCGGTACATTTTGACGATTTTAAATTTATGAGATGTTTTTTCGCGAAAACCGTTTCCCCTATGTGGAAGCAAAATGAACATATTTAATTATGAAATGTCAGTAAATTAAAAAAAATAGTTTTGCTATATCTTGTACGCAGTTACTTCGTTAAACATAATATTCTTCTGCTTACAGCCTCACATGAGAAATTGGTGCATCTTGGCCACCGAAAAAGATGGTAGAATATGTACCGAGTTCGTTTCCATGCTGAAAAGAGTCGCTAGGGACATGGCGATGAATATAGCAGAACCGGTTTACATAAAGCTTAGGAATGATCGTACGGAAAATTATCTCGCTGAGATAAGAAAAGTCCTTACTCCCGATCTTGACATGGTAGTCGCTATTTGTCCCACCAACAGGAACGATCGCTACGCGGCTATTAAGAAGTAAGTTATCACTAATCTTGTTATTATAGTAATTAATTGTATTCCCATTATTTCTTTCGTGTCCGAAGGCTTTGCTGCGTCGAATCGCCAGTAAAATCACAGGTGATCGTAACGAAGACAATATCGCGAAGCGACAAACTGAGGAGTGTTTCGGAAAAGATAGCACTCCAAATTAACTGCAAACTGGGCGGTGCGCTGTGGGCATTGAAGATTCCTTTCGTAAGCAAACTGCATGTGAATGTATACATAGTTATAGGCAGCCCTGAAAATATTGGCTGATATTATTTGTATATATTTTAGGAAAACTGCATGATCTGCGGAGTCGACGTGTACCACGCTCCTGCGGGGCAAAAAACGAAGGGAAGCGTTGCCGCGTTCGTTGCCAGTCTCGACAAACCTCTGACCTCGTGGTACAGCAGAATTTGTCTTCAGCGTCCGAATCAGGAACTGGTTGACCTGCTCAAAGTTTGTCTCGTCGCGTCGATTAAAGCATACGCTAAGGTGAGAAAATTGCTCCTGGCACTTTCTACCGACTATGCATGTTTACACTTGTGAATTTCTTATTGCAGAAAAATGGATGTTATCCGCAGAGGATCATTCTGTATCGCGACGGAGTGGGAGACGGACAGCTCGACATGGTCGCAAAGTACGAAGTCAGGCAACTGCAGGAAACTTTTGCCACTATTGACTTGTCGTACGAACCGAAGCTCACGGTGATTGTCGTGCAAAAACGAGTAAACACTCGATTGATGGCGGTTCTTGTGAGTAGACAAATTTTCAAATTGATCAAAATCGGTGCTTGAGTACCGGGTGCCGGTACTTGAGTGCCGGGTACTTGTGTGCCGGGTACTTGTTTGGTACTTCAAATGCGTATTCGAAGTACGCAAGTACTTTTTTTTAAGTATTGGAAGTATTTTTTTACGATTCGAAGAACCAAGTACGAGTACTTTTTGAGTACACGGTCGCATTACGGATACACCATGAGTAGTATGATATCCCGTTTCTATGAATATATGATTATCTGTCTGAACTTTTTAATTAATAATAAGTATAATTTTAACGACCATTCATTTAAAAAACTAGTATTAAAAAAAAATTCCATAAAAAATGTTCGAAAAAAACGAAAAGGACCGTTTTCGTTTCTTTTAATGACCTTTTATATGGATTTTTTTTAAATAAAAAAGGTGAAGAATAGATTAAAAATAGAAAAGTACTTGAGGAATACTTTAAGTACAAAAAGTACTTGATCATTTGCATTTTATACTTAAAGTATCTTTTGCCCGGCTCTGATAAAAATAATTATTATACTAATATGGTTGACAACATTGAGAATTGTTTGTTTTCAGCGTGGAAATCTGCAAAATCCGCCACCTGGCACGGTGGTTGACAGTATGGTGACACGAAGAAACTGGTACGACTTCTTCCTCGTTCCGCAAACGTCTCGTCAGGGAACCGTATCTCCGACGCACTACATCGTTTTACACGACGCAGCGAACATGAAGACTGATCACGTACAGCGTTTGTCGTACAAGCTCTGCCACTTGTATTACAATTGGCCGGGGACGGTGAAAGTTCCAGCGCCTTGTCAGTACGCTCACAAACTGGCTTATCTCGTTGGTCAGAGTATCGGTATGGAGCCGGCAGAGAGTCTTTCTGGGAGTCTGTACTACCTGTAAATTCACAGGTTTGATCTTACCGCTTTTTTTTTTTTGCTCTGATAGCTTTGTTTGAACGGTATCCGAACACTTGACAAATATGATTTGACCTCGACGATTTTTCTCATAGCTTTTATAGCTTTTTTCTTTTTGACGGTATTCAAAGCGTTGACAAATGTTATATTTAAGTTGATCGCTCAGATACAACCTACAAGTATTATGGAAGGATAGATCATTGGAATTTCTGTCGGGACGATAGTATTAGTTTTAGAATTTTTGTTCCTTTACGTAGAAGCAAGTACTTCTAATAGCGGTATAGTTTGTTTCGTAAATTTAATATAATTACGAAGACTGAGAAAGCGGCGGTCGTGGATTATATCCGATGTTGTTACCGACTTGATACAGTTTCAATGAAAAGTACTTTGGTTTTTCGACGACATTTTTGAAGGATATAAAAATCATCAGAAGATCAGGAGACCCGAATTCCGAGAAACGACCGAATTCCGATTTTTATGGAAATAGTGTTACAAGTTTGGTGATGAACATTTCGCATTAGATTTGAAAATTGGTTTGTGACCAATTTTAGCTATACTTCTTCTCAAATTATCCCCTGTGGCAACTGCAAAAATGTTCAATTAGGAAAAAACGGGTTCGAAGAGCGATTATTGTAATTCAGTTGTTTCGACAGAAGTCCCAGATTCTCGATACGTTGATATAATGTGCGTCTCAGGACTTCGTATGAAATATAACGAGAATGGATTAAATATTTTGTGGAGCCGTGAAATAAATGGGAAAGGGATAATTCAATTACAATATATCGACCGTCGAGAGAGCAAGTTGGCGACACGAAATAGAATCCAGGAGGATTTCCCGCCTTCCTAGTATCCTAGATTATCCAGAAATCCTTCGTATCGGCAGAACTGTATAAGATTTCCGTGCGCTCGCAGCCACTCTTGTAGAGAACGGCAATACCGCTCATAGCGTTCCGTCCGCTAAGGAAACATTTTCTCTGGGGTTCTTCGATTTTTCAGAAGATAGCGCGACGATGTCCCTTTTCACATAATTCGTGTCGTGATTCGAAAGTTCAATTTTTTTTCTTTTTCGCCAATAATGTAATTTAGTATTTCAGTAAAATAACTATAGAATATTTCGCATTAGTCATCAGTCATCATTCACAGGCAGTTAGTTCAAACGTTCTCCCGGTGAAGTTTTTACTTTTTTTGCTTCTTTTTTCAATGCCAAGTACGAATGAATGATATTATTCTCCGAGACACAAGACGAATGGGATTTTGAAACACGTGTGGTTTGCACGTATCGTCCACCGGTGTGATGTGAGTTATTAGTTTTCCTATGCCCGATGAATATCAATGAACGGATGGGCTATGGATATAATATCTGTCCGGAGCCGCGGTTTACGTATATTAGTAACTGCTGCTGCTGCGTTTATACAAGCTAGTATCATCGCCGGTTGTATATACGTACACGGGGAACAGCCAGCCGCCAGACTTCCAGCCCCCATAAAATCTCGCAATTATGACATAAATCATTGTTGATTGCCGTGCAATATGACGGTGGTTGACGGTACGGTACGGGAGCCGGAAGGTTTACAATTAGCATATCGGAGGGGTTCCTCAGTCTTCGACGAAACCTCTGCGGGAAATTAAGCCGCCGCGAGACCGATTTCTACGCCATACGATCGCTAGCTTTACGCTCAGCTATATAGGTATAGCGTCGCGATGTATCGGGGAGCGTGCTGTATAAGTTTTCCAACAAAAAAATTACCACTCCGTAAATAGACGGACATGATTACAGTATCCGATCAAAATTTACTTTAAAGTGGTTGAATTGCAGGATATAAGAAATATTCCTCTTCCAGTCATATAAATCCCTGTTCCTATTTAATCCCTGTTACATTTAAAAAATGATTTATATTTTCACAAATAAGTTTAAATATATAAATAATAAATATAAAATTAGAATATTAAAAAGAATTCAGATCGTTCTTTTTATACCAAATTTAATTTCTATCGAAGCGTTATTTCGCCTTATTATTGGAAGCTAAATACAGTCGTGTGTTACTGTTTGCGTCCCCTTTCGGTCATCCCAAAAACCGAATGGGCCAAGCGGAGCTCCCGTATTGTTATAATAAAATAAAGCAATAACAAAAAGTAATTCATTTAAATGATTAAAAAAACGTGTCAACGTAATAAATTGCGAACTTATGAACTCACATATTTTCACGCATTCTTTCTTGGGAAGGCAAATGCGACAGCAGTTTCTACACAAACTCAACCGGAGCATAATTAACTGTCGAAAACGGTTCATTCTTTTTCGTTTTTGGTCGCGCCTGCAAAATTAAATTCAAGTCATTGACATCACGTTAATGACTTTAACGTTGTTTGATCGAGTTTTGCATCCCCACTTAACATCGATACTTGAGCATTTTTAGATACTGAATAAGCTCCGTGAATTTATATGACGTGGAGAAAAAAATATAACGCATAGCACCCTCTCGCAATTGTCCGGGTGATCACGCATGGTTTATTCAGTGTAATATCAAACCGAGTCTTATAAGTCCTGATATAATACGATATATATTTTCTGAAGCAGGGTGGTAAGACCCCGGCGACAAGCGAGGAAGGAGACGAGGGTTGCCAAGATGGAAAAAGAAAGCTTCCATTTTTTTTGTCTTCTGTCATCAATTGTCTCTGCACCCTCATCCTCCCCAGTGGCGCAGGTGCTTCCTCGAGATCCGATTCTCTCTCTTTCCCCTCAAAATAAATATCGCTCTCTCTCTCTCCCCTCCTCTAAGTAGAGGGGGAGAGACTTTCTTCCCTCTCGCATGGCTCTCAACGACCCTCGCAAGGTACCCTCTTCGTTCCGAACCCGATCCGACAGCGGCTACCCTCGCTTTTATCATCCCTCCCGTATTTCACGGTCCGCAAGTACGCAACTTGCAATCATAACGAGAATATAATACGCGGCTCTATCGTGAGTACTTAATTTGGCAAGCCTCTGTTTAGCAAATTTTTTCTAAACATTTTTTTCGCATTGACCGAACTAATCGGGACCGAAAAATGAGCCAGAATTGAGTTGTCTATATAGAGCAGAGCCCAGGGTACATATTGTTGATTAAAATAAAAATTGTAATTAAAAAATACGCCGAAAAAAATTCCAATCGCAGGTTTAAAACGCGAAAATTATGAACTGTAAAAAGCTTTTCGGAGAACATTTTAGTTCCGGAATCAAACTTTTCGAGGTAGTTTCTGGAATAAAAATGTATCTTGCCGGTGAGACGGAGTTCCGAACGCGGAGCCCCCGAAGGAATATATACCGGGTAAAGTCGATTTTTCTAACGAGTGAAACGTTGTTCTTAAAGTTTTCCGGGAGATAAAGGAATTTATAGGCGGCAGAGGGTACGAAGAAGAATGAGGGATTCAGCGAGATAGGAGCCGAAGTGACAAGCCGGATAGATCACGCCGGAATCCCTTATCTTCTTGAAAGTTCCCGTCTCGGATCGGCGAGTGCAACTTCATGCCCAATGAAACAGACTTGGCTGCTCGCGAATGAGCCTATAACCGCCTTCTTCGCTACGACGTTTCTTCATCGTGCACGCGATCTCTCGGTCGACCCCGTCTCGCTTCCGTTTCCGTTCCGACTCCTCGACGTTTACTTTCCTTTTTTTTATTTTTACTATCCTGAAATGGAAGAAATTCAAAGTTTCCGCGGTAATTTTACGGGTAATTTGCCGGGCCATTTCCTCTAGCTGAGCTCCCTCGGGATGACCAGGATTAGGCAGGCCGGGGACCAGGAACGCCTCCCCTACAGTGCGAGTAGGCGAGGGACTTATCAGAATACCGAATTGTTTCGCGGCGCTTCACTTAATTCCCCTCTTCCAGGTTCGATATTCTTCTCGCTCTAGTGTCGCTGTTTTTGCCCAAAAAATAAAAAACCGTTCCCTTATTCAGCAAGACTATAAATCCCAGCCCTTATCGCACGTGCGATTGTCGATGTGGCACGAAGAATCGTGAGCCGCAGACTCCTGCCAAGATAACTCAGTTTTGGCCTCACGGGCCCGCGAGCCATCAGTCCCAAATCCATTAACGCACCGTACGAGCTTAAAGGTTTGCGACCGCGCGAGTTTCCCGGCACTCCATCAGGATAAGATTAACGCGAAAATCAAGTTCCCTGGGAGGAGGTTCGGTTCGTGGAGGTCCCCGTGTGCCGCGACGTGGCCTTTGTGGCGATTCGATAAATCATTGGATTTCAAGAGGTTTCTTCCCCGGCAGTTCCCTCCGCTCCTCATTGTCAGACCCGACAACTACTCGCGTGCCCCTACAATCCCGCAGTCACTCGCTCCGCTCTTTCGGCCGACCCCACGGGAGGCGAAAAAAAAACAAGGCCGAGTCAATCCGCTTTCGAGCGGAGAGATGCCATCCGAATTGGAAAGACACTCGCCCTCGCCTTTCGCCAATCTCAAAAGACGCGAAGCACCTGATACCTCCGAACATTAGGACGGACGAGGACGTGCCCGTCGTGCAAACTGTTCTTTCAATAACTTTTGCATTATTAACAATTCTCGGGTTCGCTGATCTTTCCCTCTCGCTAAAGTCTTCGCGAGAGCAGGGGCGAGAGATTCCCTTCGCCGTCCACGAGGCATGCGCTTGGTTCTTTGAGAACGTAAGTTCCAACGCGACTCCTGGGGATAGGCTAAAGGGAATCCTCCTCGTCCGGGCGAAGGATCAACTTCTTTTTTATAAATACATAATATCCTTGCGAACGTGTAGGCACGTGAGAAATATTCTTTCGAACATTTCTCGAGAAAAATATTCAAGTTTGACTGTCGATACGCTCGGCCCCTTTTCGCAACACGAGTAGAGGCGCGATTTAGTACGGCATCGAGGGGAAATCCCTCTCTGGTTGGGAGTTTTATGCGATGAATGGTTCAATAATATTTGGGATACAAATATTGTCGAACGAAGGTTTCCTGGTTATTTTTTGAACAATTGTTATTGTTTGATGAATCAGTCAATACCTGTTCGGCATTATTATAATTATTATGCAAACTTTTATATTTACAAATTATTTAATTGAATGTTGAATGTTTCAGATTTTCTAAAAATTCCGTTGATATTTGTGTGTGATACTTGTATATATTATTGCCCAACGGCACCAATGCGAGGGGTGTAAAGAGGGCTCTTTCGGCTCATCGAAATGGCTGAGCTTGAAATGTTTGGGAATCCCCGGAACGTGGTAAAAGATAGAGAGAAGAGGCTTGGGTCCGGCGAGAATCCTCCTTCCTTTGCAGAGGGGTTAACAGCCCCATCGAGCTTTCGGCGGAGAGATAGAACGAGGCGGGTGAGAAAGAGGTTCCGGATATATACGGAAGAGGTCGAAAAGCGGAATGGTGAGCTGGGCAGCTTCTAATCTCGCGTTATCAGCCCTTCGCAGGGGCAATGTTTGGCCCTTAGTTTTATAGTGCAGTACCCTCCGAAACGTCGAAGCTAGGGCGGGGAACCCTTTTCCCTTTTAATCCGTTCTGGCCAACTACGCTATCCCGTATAAGGTGTCTTCTTTTCCCATTCAATGGACCTTCATTTCGCCTCATTTGTATTCAATGGCAACGTCCTGAATCCCGCGGCGTGACCAGGGATTTAAAACGGAACGATTGCAGACCTAACTCGATGATGGGTCGTTACTTATCGCCGAAGAAATCACTCGATTCTTTCGTCCATCTATTTCGATAAGAGCTTTTACAAAAACTACGTGTTTGGACTTTTTTCTTCAGTTCCTGATATCTCTTTAATTACCTTTAACATTATGTGTTAAGAAACTTCATCAACTACAAAAGTTGACCAAAATGTCCTTCGACAAAGTCCCTCAACGACCGTATCGTTAAATCTTTTTCAATTTTCCTGTCTTACGATTTTTGATAATCGCTTGAGTTATTTGCAGATGAAATTGAGAAACCCGACTGAGCGTGAATTTCGCACCACGAGACTTCGTCAGGTACTTGGTCATTTCTCAACCATAGTACGCGAAGGATCGAGATCTTCTGAGGTGTGAGCAGGGAATAATGCTCAGATATCGAAGAAAATAAATGAAAGTCCTTCGATTTCAAAGCTCGAACATTCGTTTATTCGCGAGGGTGCGCGATGAAGGTGTATAGGTCTTAGCGATAGTTCGAGGAGAAACGTTCTCTCCTGGACGAATGAGAATCGGCTTCGATTCCCGGGAGAGAGGAAAAGCGGGAACCCTCGGGCTCTCTCCCGAACCTATCCCTGCCCAACGTTTTCCTCCGACTTTCACGACATTGATGTATCGCAGGTGAGATACCAATCCCCGGAACGGAGGGAACAGCCACCGACTTCGGTGCGGTAACGTACGCAGTCTTTCCCTCCCTTCCTCCCTCTCCCCTTCCGGTAGTACTTACCACCGCTAACCATCAGCGAACCATAGGATCGAGTGACTCCTGCGACCATTAACGCAAATTGAGAATAAGAAACGTCTCGAGTGTTCGGCAGCGCAGGACCGAGTAGGCTAGGGAATGAGAGAAACGGTCTCCCGGTAGTGCTCGGTTGAATTGATGATCCCATTCGGATTCGCATAATGGAGAAAGTTCGTCGGGGAGAGTTCGAACGAGCGACTTCAGCCAGTCAGGAAGTAACACTTTCGAGAATGTGTCCAGCATGAGCTTTTGCATGAAATTCTGTGACGCCAGAGTTCAGGCTTTTGCTTAAAAGATCAATAAAAAAAGCCTGATAGCTGCTGAAAGATCAATAAAAAAAATCCTGAAACATGTTGAAAGATCAATAAAAAAAATTGGACGGGTAAAGATGGTATAAACGAATATTCGACGGTACCTGTGTTTGGAGCTAATCTAGATCGACATTGCTCAGTGACATAGGCATCGAAGTATTTCTGTAAATTGTAATTGAAATGATGATGTCTTGCTGGTATACTTCGCATGAAACTTGTGAAGGAAGTAAAAAATGATCATTCATTTTGTAAAATTTTTCCCTTTCGCCAGAACCAGTCCTTCGTTACAGTTAAATTGATTTTTTTTATACACGCCTATAGCGTTTTTCCCAATTTTTGTGCTCCCCTGTAACACGAATAATATTGCTAAATAATACGCTCAGAAAAGAATCTGGGATAAATGACTTTACCGGTCGGGAAAAACTTATCATGGCGCACAGTAGTACGGAACTGTGGCGCCACCTGTGGTCAAAAGATTTATGAACGCACTTTTCGTAGTTTTAAGGTGATGTGAAATACCGCCGTCGGTAACAAAAACTGTACTGCATGCCGTTTTGAGACCGCCGACGAAAAAGCAAATTGTCTTTCCCTGGAGAATCGCCAGACGCAGGGAAAGACAATTTTCTTTTGGCTTGGAGGTCTGCGGTCTCAAAACGGCATTTATTACAGTTTTTTTGTTACCAGTTGATCACGGGGCAGGTGGGCGGGGGGTTATACCACATCACCTTAAGAGCATGTAAAAGCATGTGAACTCTCTCACTCCACCGTAAGAATAATGGCGCTATCTCTCTCGCACTTCTGGCTCCGTCACGTGACTTTCACTTCACCTTAATAATGGAGTTAAAGTAACGCAAAGCTCACGTTAGCCAACGATTTCGTGAGTAGGTAAGGCGAAATTCCACGTTACTTAAACAAATGTTATGCTAAACATTCTAAGATGATCTGGCACTTTCTGCCGTAGGTGGCGCCCTTGTTCAAGAGGTATGGTAATTTTTATCTCAGTGTACTCGTAACGACCGTGTCGATACTTCCGGTCATTAGCTTTGCGATTTGATCGAATGTTCGTGCAAACTTTCGGGGGCTTAGCCGATCGCGAGACGGTTTTGAGGGTTACCGAGAGCAAGAGCTTTTTGTCGTATTCACGGCCATGCGCGTCGAGTATTTGACTACGTGCCCAGGCAAACCATCTCTGTATAATGTGTGGCGGCGACGGACGATATAACACAGGGGGACGGACCGCGGTTGGTTAACGCTCGGGAGGCACGAGTCCGCAGGTCGCGGGCGATCCTTTACAGTGCGAAAGCGAGCGATGGAGAGGAACGAGGCGCGGAGTGCGAGTCTGAGCGTGGAAGAGAGGCTGCGGATCTGCGAGGGAGACAGTTGAAACGAGAGGGTATGAAGCTTCGGTGTTTACAGCTTGCGAGCGAGAGAGAGTAAGTACGAGAGTATGGTCGAGTGCCGAGAGGGGAGGGCGAGCTATAGGAGATGCGCGAGGGGTCGACAAAGCCAGGAGTGAGCTAGAGCCAGCAGCAAGCCGCAATCAATAGTCAAATACGACAGTTGAGATGTCACTAGGATGGGTACCTGTGATAGAGGGCGTGTCGACTCTAATTATGCAGTCATCCCTCAATGCCCGGTTCCAGCACGGCGCTCCATTCGAGCCGTTTGCTCGTTCAAACCCCCCTTCCACCGCGTAGTACGTTCAGCGCGGGAGCCATCGTAGTATGTTATATAGCGTCGGCCGGGACCACAGGAGCTAGCGCGCTCGAACAATTGGTCTTCACCTACCACTTTCGAATCGATGTTACGGGAGAGAAAGATATCAAGAGCGTGATATCGAGCGTTTCTCCCGGTTAATATAATTCCACCGCAATCCCGCACCGGATATGCATTCCGGCCGAATTGTTATCGATATCGAGGTATTACTACAACGGTTAGCGAACCAAACGATTCTACTCTCCGCGTTAGGGCCAATTATGCTCGGATAGCTCGTTATCGAGAAAACAAGTTAAAATTCCAATTATACCAGTATAATCGTTTTCTAGGTTATGGACTTGGTTGCAATTGCTCATGTCGCTACCGCGCCTCGGCTCTCGGTCTTAAACGACCCAGTTTCCGAGAACGCTTTTCAGAGAAGCGGAGCAGCTTTTTCAATTAAACTTCTGGATGCCAGAGTGAAAAATATGTCGTAACTCGGCCGGCCCGAGGTGCGAGGTGAGTCAATTAGGAAGAACTTTCAGTTTGATCGAGGAAGTATGTGCGGAGTTCAAATGAAGAGAAATTATTATACTATTGGAATTTATCGATCGACCAAGTTTTTTTGCTCTTTTTTTTAACTCCGGTATACCGCGAATAGCGGATAGAGCGAGATTATGATGTGAATTTATCGAACGAACTTTTTTTTTTTTAGTTTTTTACCGCTGGAACACTGCCCATACAATTTTCGCAGCTCATTAACGTCAGACGCGAGACTGGCAGACCCGATGACTTCGTCAAATGCCAATTTGCCAAAAATCAATATTTTTTTAGTTCAATAGTAGTAAAATGTTAACGGGATGTGAGCAACATGGCCGTCCGAGTGTCATAATGATATAGTAAATAGTACAGAAGTTACGAGCTTCACAAACGAACCTGAATCGAAAAATGGTTTAAAAAAAGAATGTAAAAGTGGTAAAGATTTTCTTCAAATGACTCAGGTCCACCGGAATCCAGGTGCAGTGTTCGAGCCTTACAATTTTTGCATCTCCATCCTACCTACTGATTGCAAAATCGGATGCTCCCTCGAACACGATTTGTTCGAAGCAGCATTCGAACAAATTTTCATACTATTTCATGCTATATAGACTGGAGTAATAGACTATTTTGCATACTAATTTTTTTTTTGCATTTTCATGCAATTTTATAGAAATTCTTAGTGTTCACTTGTCGGTTTTGAATTGCCTCGATAAAATTTTGTCGTTATAGATACGATTTATCTATAACAACAAAATTTTATCGAGGCAATTCAAAACCGACAAGTGAACACTAAGAATTTCTATAAAATTGCATGAAAGTGCAAAAAAAAAGAAAAAAACAGTATGAAAAATAGTCTGCACCTACTCCATCACAAGTGCGGTGAGTCACAATTTCTATTGCACAAGCGATTTTTCTTGGTCTCATTTTACTGCGCATGGCTATTTAACAGTATACCAGCGAACGATGATACATTTATCATAGATCGTTAACTCCCGGTACACCGAGAGAATCGTATCGTTTCTCGGTCGGGTCTTCGAGGTCTCCTCGCTCTGCTGTTCCGTGCCTCTTGCCTTTCTCATGCAAATAATCTCTCGGGAGGGAAGTGCTCCCGGCGCGGAGAGAGAATCGGCGGGGGGGAGGGAAAAGGGAAGACAGAGTCGAGGAGAGATCTCTCGCGGTACCAGAAACAGCAGAAGCAGAAGCTCTCCTTGTTGGTGCAGGCAACAGTTAATGATGTGGTCACAGGAGTCAAGTCATTACACGCTTATCGTTCGATCCCATCACCGCACTACCCGTCTTACGTTTACGAGATATACTCCCTATACCATGCCACGCTGTACCGTAGCTGAGGACGGCTCGCTCCGTGGTGCTTCATTTAGATTATGTTAATTAGGCCTTATTTAGATTCCCAGAGAGCGAGAGCTCCACAGTGCAGCGCCGGGAGCTTCTATGTCTCTCTATGTTTTTTTTTCTCTATTTCTCTCGCTTTTCTTTTTCTCCTGCCCGTAATTACCTACGGTTTTTCTTTTTTTTTACTCCCCGGCTTCCTCTCGATCCCTCGTTCACGTTTGACAAAGTCATTACTGCACGCGGGCACGAGCGATCCGGTCCTGTTTGCGCTCTCTCGATATACACTATATACCTGCTTAATACTCTCGGCATCGGCCGATCTTCCGTTCTCGCATATTTATCGGGGTTTAAACTTCGAGGAACGAGCCGATTGCCCTCGTCCATCTCGCTACGTAAGTGTTTATGTATTATCGGATGAAAGCGCCATATCTCGCTCGAATCTTCCGCGTGAGATACTGACGAATAATGTTCCTATAGCTTCCTTATGCTATGTTCCTATAACAAACAAGCCAATAGGGGCGTTTAAATTTTTCATATCGCTTCTTCATGAAAGTTGAAAATTGAAATTTTCATATGGCTCCCTCATAAAACTTGCAAAGTGAAATTTTCATATGGCTTTCTCATAAAACGCAAATTGAAATTTTCATACGGCTTTCTCATAATAGCTGCAAATTATAATTATCATATGGCTTACTGATAGAAGTTGCAAATTTTTATTTTCCAATGGCTCTCTCATAAGGTTCCTTTATTCGCAAAACTTCCTCGACGAGGAAGCCAACAATACAGAAAATGGTTTCTCATAGAAGCAGCTTTGCGAATAAAGGAACATTATGAGAAAGCCGTATGAGAATTTCAATTTGCAAGTTTTTTTAAATTCCTTTTTTGGAACTCCTATTAGTTATTTATCATTCAAATCGTCAAGAAAATAAGTCCTCGAAAATACTCGATGGAATACATTGCAGTGCAAATATATAGAACCCAGCGGAGAGTTGCACTGGAGCGCAACGGGTGTTCCATCTGTCCCCTCCGGTGTCCCATTTGTTCTCTCTGTTCTTTTTTTGCAAGTCTCCTGCAAAGAAACGGTATCAAGATTTAATGCTCGCCCTTAACTTCACAGGATGATATAGATATATAACTTTGAAAGCCACCTGAACCAGTTCGAAAAAATAGAATCCAGTAAACTGCACCGGAGCTTAAAAGAAGTGTGTATTCACGATTGGTCACGAAGCTTATCGATTACCGATGATATCGGTACCTGTAACGCATCTCCTCGATTGTGCGACCACAGTCGGTACGGGATTAAATTTTTTATACCACCACTCAGTTCGTAGACTTTGGCTTTTACAATATTCAATCGAGCGATCGTTAATTCGATTGCCGCTTCGTCGAGTCTGCTACCAGAATCGACGAAAAGTCGGCCGGTACGCATCGGGCGAGGCCGGTTGAGTGGCGCGGTGCTCGGGTCGAGCCATGTCGCTCGTTTAACTCCCTCGCATCAGTCAGTCAGTGTTAAACCGGTAGGGCCAGACGGGGAGGCAATCCCGACGAATGTGTCCGGTCAACGGGATCGAACCACAAAAAGCTTAGCTCAACAAATTTAGCCTGACAACGCTCCGCCCCATCCAGGCTAATCCATCCGATTTGGATTTATAATCCGGACATTTAATTAAAATCGGGACACCGCGAGACCGCGTCGCGTATTACCGTCGAGCGGAATTTTCCACCGTCGCGATAACGATTAAACGTGGATTTTCGATGTCGAGCGTTACAGTAAATTAACACGCGATTTATGAATATTGTTCGAGCGGATTTCGGCTGTGATCGAGTGCAGTCGAGTAAAGCCGAATTTGAGGCGATTGTTGGCAAACGGAATTCGCCGGATGTTTCAGGATTCTTTTAATATGCAGAATACGGACCGTCTCTCGACGTGTTCCAAGGGAAAAATTGAAATGTATTTTTATTTCATTAAAATAAAAAATTGTAGATTAAAAGATGATTCAAGTGACCCCGGTCAGCTCTGTACGCGCAGTTATATTTATGCTCGCCCGTTAGTGCCACGACACAGATAATCTTATCCCGGTTCCCATTCCTGCGTTACACAATTATAATAATCGATAAAAGCGTGTCGAGCCGAATTTGTGCCAATTGTGGTAAATGGAATTGATCGGATGTTTTATTATTTTTTAAATATCCAGATAAAGACCGTCTCGACGTGTTGCAAAGGAGAAATTGAAAAGACATTTTATTTAGTTGAAATAAAAAATGGTAGATTAAAAGATGATTCAAGTAACCCCGGTCAGCGCTGTACGCGCAGGAATATTTATGCTCGCCTGTTAGTGCCACGACACAGACAATCTTATCCCGTTTCTCATTCCTGCGTTACACAATTATAATAATCGTTAAAAGCGTGTCCAGATAGGGCCAGAACTGTCTGGTGAAAAAAAAATCGTGATAGTTGAGAAAAGAAGAGAATAATTAATGTGCCTGGTTTAAACGAGGCACGCCGTTTATAAATGTAATCCAGTTAGGTCGTGCGGGAAAGTACCGCACGGTCGATAAACACCACGAAAGCCTCGGACTATAAGCTCTTTCAATTCGTTTTATCGTGGCTACTGTGCTCTACGTCGCGACTCAGCGCAGACCTGCGCGCGCACACACACCGACCAGTTAACGACAATTAATTATTTTATTTTATTTCCCCCTATCTCTGTCTCTCTCTCCGAATATAATAATTATTGGATAATCATCACGGTGTAATTAACAAGCGGTCGTTATTTTCGATGGAAAGCCCGCGGGTTCGATATTCGTTATTGCAACAATGCCGGCCGCTAAAGCGGGCGATTAAAGCGAAAAATCTGAAACGACGAAGCTTTTATACCTCGGATCCGAAAGCACTTACCAATTAAACACATGAACCGCGAAAGTTCTAACGAGGCAATAAAAACAGAGAATCGGAGGCGCGGAGAGCGAGCGCCGAGCTTTATAATGACCTTACACGAAAATTAGAGCCAGGTGTATAACAGCCCACAATATATCTCGTGACTGGCAGCCATCGGGGTGGGCTCGTAAACTCGTCTCTTTATTCACCAGCCACGGTAGTATATCACGTATTTAAGGTGGCACCGGCACGATGCGGCGTCGGGGGTATGGGCGACAGATACGCCACTCGCGCGCCGTCACATTCCTCTTTAACTCACGATATCTCAAACAAAATTAATGGCAAACGTTTATCAAATGTTTTAATCATATTCGTGTAACGCTCATCCGAAATGTTCTCGTTTGTTTGATCTACTCTAGAATACCGTAAAGTAGAAAAAAAGGATTACAGTTTTCGTTACCGACAGAGTCCGTTTCACATCGCCTTGAGAGGACGTGAAACTCCTCAGTTGGTAATTAAAACGGTAATCAATTGCTTCAACGATGCTGAGATATGACGGTGAAATGCAAATTCTTGGATGAAGCTGAAGCGATATTCGCCTCATCTAAGAGTTTGCTTTTAACGGGAAATTATTAGCTGCCGTGTAAAAATCAATTACAGTTTTTGTTACCGACCGGACTCGTGTTGAACGTGGAGGAAGGAGTTACATCGCCTGAACCCTTTGAAGCATACATTTTTTTACAAGTATGAAGTTTCAAATACATCGCTTGGTTATTAATTCATTTCTTCGGAATTCGAAGAGGTGTATCACCTGTGATACACCGTGCTTCAAAGGGTTAACAGCAGATGAAATACCACGGTCGGTAATAAAAACTGTAATCAACTTTTTTCACGGCCGGCGATATCTAAGGTAAAAAAAAGTGTCATCGAAGACGGATTGAATGTCGGCTTTCAATGACACTTTTTTCTGCCCGTAGATGTTAGCATCCGTGAAAAAAGTTCGTAACAGTCTTTGATACCGAACCGATACCACATCACCTTAAGAGCATGTGAAACCCCCTCGGTTTCACATGCTCTTAAGCTGATGTGGTGTAACACCCAGGCCCACGTACTCCGCACCCAGTTGGCAACGAAAACTGTACTGAATGCTCTTTTGCGACCGCAGACTGCCGAGAAAAAAGAAAAATGTCTTTCCTTGCGTCTGCTGATTCCCCAGGGAAAGACAATTTTCTTTTTCCTCGGTAAACTTTGGTTTGAAAACGGCAGTCAGTACAGTTTTTGTTGCCGGCGGCGGTATTTGACATCACCTTAAGGATGTTTGGGACAAAATGCGTTTCTGTTCAATCGCTATAAAACTTTGCTACTTGGTAGGGAAAGATCCACTGAATCGTTTGCAATTTTTTCAGATTTTTTGACCGTGCAGCTTTTTTTTTAGTAATGCGTGTACAAAGCTACATAAGTTACCGTGTAAACGTTTCGGAAATCGGTCGGTAACGATAGAACGTAGCGATTTTCTCCGCCGGTTACCACAACGAAGGGCGTACTATCAGACAGATTGTGTCCAAATTTCAAGAAGATTCACCGTTTTGTTTCTGAGATAAATTCAATAAACCAAAGACTTTATCTCTGTCTAGCCGCTTGCTTCGTCTGCATTTCTCACTCGTACTCCTCTCCCGTTCCCCTCCCGCGATTTTGGCCCAAACATCCTTAAAGGGTTAACGCGGTAGTAGAGGCTGAACTGTATTTCGAAGGGTTAACATTTTCTTTAAACTTGCCAAACGATCACAGCAATTCGCAATCAACGATACGTGGATTTGTGGATTTTTTGTGAAACCCAGGCTATCGGTAGTCGCACGATAACGTAAGTTTGGTCGGTGCTGGCAATTCCCTTGCCAAGCACCGTAGCAATGTTGTGATACCGTCGGAATTGATGGGAATGTGAGTAACAGTCGCCGGGGGGCGGGGACAGCGAAGGAACTCGTGGAGTATGCTGTATTAATGAAAGGAAGGAATCGAGATCGATTCAGTATCGCGGGAGAGCACAGTACAAGGCGTATGCTACGCGCAGGCACGCGATAAACATACACCGTAAGTTACGCTGATAGTTCTTGCGCACGCGACTCGACTCTCGTGTGTTATGGAGCTATTATTTTGCCATCTTTCGCTCGCCGACGCGAACTAACTAACGCTGCGATGATTTCGTCGTTTTTATTTTTTTTTTTGTTCAGTTCGCTGTACAAAATTAACTTTAACTGCGAGGTCCATGGTGGAGTAAAGCTACCGTTTATGATGCGATCCGTATTTAGACCTTCCATCGGATTGCGATGATCAATAAGAAAAATATGCCTAAATATGATACATCGGCAGGCCTGAGGTGCTAGACGTATTTTGTAGTTCTGCATACAAATTTTCTTTACCGCCGCAGACGAACCAATTTCTCTTTTCGTGATATCTAGTGTAAGTGAGAAATAAAATTCAAGAATCTTTTAATAACTTTCTCAGGATTCTCGAAGATGTAACAATGAGCGATTATATGGATCTATTTTTTTTTAAATATTTTGCGAGTGTCACGTAGCTCCTGTCACGTTCCGCGATGGAATCATTTTCTGCCCTAAACACGATATTCTCCTCCAATAGGCCAGTATTCAATTTTCGTCTTGTACACTTCCGCCAAAGCTGCGACAAAAAATACTGCCGAGCGAACCACCCGCTTCCGGTCCCGCTGAAACGAACCGCCGAGTTTGCATTAAACGGAGCAGCAAAGTTATTACGGAAAAAAGGTAAACAGGTGTGGTAAAAAAAAGAAATTGTAACGATAGGAGAAAACTTATGGGTTAAGTTGGCTTGATAGATGTAGAGCACGTGACCCGCCTTGACTATTACCGGCGGGGAGCGTAAGTCTGTGCGGGTTCCGCTGCATTTCTCTTTTGTACGAGAATCAGAACCATATGACGCCCTTTTTTTTATAAAACAGCGGAAGTTCGTAGCTGTCTGCGAGAGATCGGCGGGGTTCGGTTGGGTTTACGGGAGCGTGAATTAGCGTCCTTCGACTGAAATATGCCGGGATATTACAGGAGTTCCGGCGAAACGGGGAACGAAGGGAGAACCAACGAGAGATTTTATTATCTTACGGTGGATATATGAATATACCGGCTTGGTATATCGGTGCACACACGAATACCCGTGCAGCTACCTCCGCTCGCTCGGCGATCCTGCGGATATATTTGCCTCGGGTAAACTGGACACCAAGTGCGTAATAATGGTGCGTGTGTGCGCGCAAATCGCGTAAGTCAAACAGAGGGACGGCGGACCGGTCGATCGGCCGTTCTGCCTCCTCCTAGCCTGACCGGCCGCCGCGACGTAGATGGATATAATTACACAGTCGGAGTTAATAATCTGTAATTAAATTAAAACATCCCCCGGGATCGCCTCGAGCGAGCCCGAGCCGACGAAGTTGATGTAGTGTAAGCTGAAGGAGAATCCTTCTGCTGTGCGTATACATCCGCGATGTCCGAGAGAGAATGCTTGGTCTTTGTCCGCCGCTCGCCAAGGCTTTCGGACTTCGGTTATGTTTATATATTTATACCTCGCCGACTTGGCAAATTAGTTACTCGAGCCTTAATTAAATCACGCTTCGGATACTTGATATCTATTTTTGCTTTCATGGTTATTTTTGCGTTTCAAAATTGATCTTTTTCTGCCGATAAAAATTAAAATAGACATAATAATTCATAATTTTCTGTTTCTGGTACACGAATACGATGGCGCCAGTGAGAGCGCAGTTTAACGCCGCCGTCATTTGACTGAGAGGAAGTGAACTATTTGGCGCACGGCAGTAACATCGATGAAAATTTAACGAGCACGTTTAATCGATTATTTATGCGGCTATATATATATACATACATATCGGATAACCAATATGTGGGTAATCGTTCTGGATAATCGAAGAGGTGTTTGAATACGCCGTTAGCAAGGTCCTTCGCACACGCAATGCCCCAGCAATTTTGGCTCGGGCGTTCGGTCACCAATTTTATAGAGGAGACATACAATTAGGGAGGCATGGCTCGTCGATCGATTCGTCTTGCCCGATGAGTCTAAACACAAAAGAAAATATACGGATGAGAGAATTCTGATGAACTGGCAAAAGTGCGTATTGAGATTATATAAATTTCGCCGGGGGGCGTCGTAACAGCGAAGATCCAATCTTGCGTGTACCCACGATCGCCGCCGATAGATCGATCCACATGCGATTACATCGATACAATCATTCGGGCGTGATTGCCTTCGAACTAATAACTCAATTTCTAATCGAAAAAAAAAAACAAAAAATCTTCGATTTCTCACTGACACGCACGATTCCACATTCATCGATGAATATGAAATAGTACGTTGCACCCTCGTATGTTACGTGTTCCATACAGACAGCCGTGTTATCAATGCGAGTCTCACTGATAAATCTGCCCGGCATACCGGATATATGTGAAATATAAGTAAATCGGGAAAGCATCGATTTATACGGCGAGACCGGGCGAAGCCCCGGGCAGAGCCACTCCGCATGCGTGGGCGGAAACCCCAAATTATAAAATTATCTTTCACGCGTGAATTAGTGGATGATATGAATAATAATGATAAATAATTTTTTTCTTTTTTTTTCGGTCGCTCTGCCGGTGTTTCGAGATTGCCTCGACGACCTGGGTGGCCTTTCTCTGTAACTCTAAGTAAGGGTTACATTCTTTTTCGTCGTATTTCCTCCCCTCTGGCCCTTCCTATCAGCCTCACCTCTCTCCCGGGATGGTGTCAGAACGATATAAAGGTGTTGAGAACGGTCAACCACACGAGAGTTGAGAAAATTGGCGCGCTCGTCTTCCTCGGCCGTCTCGGGGCCACTTATAGTGAGTGGTTTCGAAGGTACCACGTAGAAGCTTGTGCCAATGAAAATAAAACGAACAAAAATACGAACAAGAGAGTGAGAACAAAAATCGTGGAAATTGGGCGACGGGGGGGGGGGGGGGGTATGAAGGAAGGAAAGTTAAGTTCACTTCTTACTTTGCGTAGAAAAGGCGAGCTGCAAAAAGTCTGAGCTCAATTGTTCTTGCAATATACTTCTTGAGCCAGCACTTCCGGTTTAGAATAACAACGATTACGCCGTGGGAGACGACGCGTCAACATTTTCATAAAAGTATTACACTGAAATAGATTATGATTTGAGAAAAAAAATTATTTTCTCCAAAAAGTATTATTGTTTTTCGTGTATCCCGCCATTTGGCTCTTATAGTCCATTTCGGGTTTCGATCGATCGTCCGCCTATTGTTTTTTGTGAGCTCGTAGCACTTCCGGTTTAGAATAACAACGATTACGCCGTGGAAGACGACGCGTCAACATTTTCATAAAAGTATTACACTAAAATAGATTATGATTTGAGAAAAAAAATTATTTTCTCCAAAAAGTATTATTGTTTTTCGTGTATTCCGCCGTTTGGCTCTTATAGTCCATTTTGGGTTTCGGTTGATCGACCGCCTATTGTTTTTTGTGAGCTCGTACTGCTTTAATCTTTTGCTTCCGGTCATCTACGTAGGCTGCCGTAAGGCTCCTCTCTCCAAATACAAATTCCCGATCCGGACGCATTACACCGAATGCTTGAAAGACCCGTAGAATTTCGCGTGTATACGTCAGTGATAATTTTGTCCGAAGGGACAGAGGCGTCGGTGGCCACGACGGTGGACCGTGCCCGAGGCGGGATCAGCAAGAGCCAAGGAACGTCGGTTAGCGTCGGTTCCTCGGGCTCGGGACACGCGATAATGAACGCGATGAGGAATGCGGGAATACCGGGAATGTTGATAATCAACTCAGTTCGTCAGGTCTGCACAGGAATTCGAGCCATTCCCGACGGCTGGCTGCATTGCAAACAAGCGAGACATAATTGAGACGATGCTGTAAGCCGCCGCGACGCGTCAATTTTCTCGCTCGCTCCTTTTCTCTGCGTCGCTCACGCTCCGGTTAACAAGACACGGCTTTCAGTACCGCTTCGGGAGACAACGGTACAACGGGGAGGACACTTCTCACACTTATACACATTCATTTTAATGTAACTCGCGCCTTAAGCGCGGTCTTGATTAGTTTTGTTACGTCGGCGCACCCGCAGGGGAATTCCCGGCGTTTGTCGTTTAATGCAGTCGCGAGAGGGCGCTCGGCCGCAGAGACTGTCGCACAGCATTGTCTTCACATCCTTTGCTGCACTATTTTCACCTCTGTGTTTTAATCCTCGTGCGTACATGCAGGCACGATCCTCTCGTTGCCCAAAACTGCAAACTCGACAGTCCGTGTAAACTGACGCGTAGATTATTCTCGCTGTTCTTTCGCCCGCAACATTCGCTGTTGGCATTGTGCACGTTGCATGATTTTTTATTTTGCGTCCTGATGGTCAGGTAGCTCCAGCGATTCAATTACAGTGAGGATCTCCGCTACGTTCTTCTCTCTTTTTCTTGCTACTCGTATCTCTCACGCGAGAGATTACCGGCTTTCACCGGAAAACAAATAAAATACGAATGGTGAAAAGGAAGATTGGCTTCTGTCTTTCAACCGTTTAACGCATATTATACGTCCGTGCGTGCCGTGTTAGTTTAATCCCGGAAGGGCATACTTCCGCACCGGGTACCCCTGAGGCTACGTTGGATTTTCGACGCTCAAAGAAATTTTAGCTACAGTACACGACCGCGTTTCTCCGTTCCTCGGGAGCCAATCCAATTAGGCACGACCGCGTATTTCCGATACCCCACTACCTGCCCGAGTACCTGCCCACCGTCCCTTTCCATACGCAAAAATTGTCGGAATTACAGCAGCGATGATTTCATTCGCAGGTAGCAAAAGGGAAGGAGTCGTTAGTTTCCCCACCAAGCAGGTAACGGACCTTGAGAAGGGGCCGAATTGGACTTACGCGGTCGTTCGGAATTATGCGGTTGGGAGAAACGCGGTCGTGTACTGTACATAAAAAAAATTGTTTCTCATGAATACGCTACACAGTAAAAAATAATTCCGTAAAATCGGAATACGAAGTATCCCTAAATACAATTTTTTAAAATAAGTGACAATTCGTTTGTTAAGGTTTGAAAATACAAACCTGTGCTTTCATTTGCCGTGTCATTAACAGTTTTAGTTTGTACTTTTGTTTGTAAAATTAGAACCAGATGGTGGGATCGCAAAATTAATAAATTGAGAACTGTGGGCGATTGTGGACAGTAAGTTTTTGTAAAAAGTACAAACTTTTTTTTACTGTGTAGTACGTTAATGGGGATAAGATTTATAAAAAAAATGTATGTTTATGCAATAACGTTTCTTGAAAGCGCTTTAGTCAATAGTACCACACGGCTGAAACGCATTCCTGAGTGCAAGACACTCAGGACGAGTTCCTAAGTGTTTCATGAGATCCTTGTGCCTTTTTAGAGTTAAATGGCTCTAAATACACAATAATGCAATGCTTAGTGGATTAACAAACTCTTTCCAGTATTTTGTTTCGAACAAAGGTTTAAGATAATCTATGGCTCCAAAAATAGTTCCAACGACATACGATCGAATTCACCTCCAACTCTTTGATATCGTCGACTTCGGCGTTGGGCAAGCCACATAAAAAATTGGGAGAAAAAAAACGGGAAAAAATTAGTCGAACGAAAGTTTCCTCGGTCCGCTATCTTCTCGCTCCCGCCGATTTCCCCGAAGTTCCCTTCTCCGGTAGGAGAAACTCTACCAGCGACTAGGGGGGTTGGATTTGCTCAGAGTTACGGTTTACTACATCCCGGGATTTTCGCCCGCTTTTCCTACCGGTGAGAAAGTACCTTGCGAATCGAATTGGTTTTACCCTCGGTGCAGTAGTGGCAGCCTCATCCCTCGCAGTGCCCCAACGCCGGGCTACATTTTAGAATAAATAGCGGGGAAATAGACAGTAGAACGCTCGGTTTCGTTTTTCGTCTGGGCCGCGTTTGCTATTCTTTTTTTTCTCTTGCAAGTCCCTCCTCGCTGGTACTTAGTCCTCGGCTAGTTAATTTGAGTCTGTACACACACACACAGAGCCAGGAGTAAATTGACGGCGGGGAACTTCAACGAAAAAGAAAAAGTAGATTGCGAGTGTAAAAAAAGGCGGACTTATTTACCATCTTCGAGAGGACCCTTTCGTAAATCAGGATTTCTTTTGTCCTTCCACATCGTTGATCGTTCTCATTCCGAGTTAGCTTCACACTTGAAAAAAAAATTCTCAAACTCGTAATTGGCAAGTTACGATCGCCCATGGGGGGGAGTTACGATTTATTATTGATTTGATCGGCCGAAGGGCTTCAGGGATGGCAGAGAGGAAAGAGTGGTGTAGGGGATGAAAGTCGTGGTTCCTTCTGTTTCAAACTAATGCACATTAATCTTTTCGAATCTCTCGCGCACTCTCCGCCGGCTTGGGCCCAAGCTGATCACGTATATCCGAGAATTTATTTCCGATATCGAAGAGAGGGTCGTCCTGGCACCTCCTCACCCTCTCCCCCGCCCACCTCTGCACCACACTCAACTCCCTTTCTCTTTTTTAATCAAAGTAATTCGATAATTTATTTTATCGCCGAGTCACCCTTCGAGCGGAGAAAGGAATAAGAAAACTTTGTAATTTACGGATTGGTAATTCGAGACGGTCATTACACATTTTTTTAAACTGCGACCCTTGCGTGACTTTGCTCTTTCTCTTTCAATATCGTTCGCGAATTTCAAGGGCAGATCATCGATATATGTTGTATGCGTCGAGACGATATTTTTTTTGTCCCAAAATTGACGTATTTGAATGCAGGGTAAACTTGAAAGATTTTAAGTATGTCGACGAGAAATTAGAAAGGGTTTGGAACGCTTGAAAAAAAATTGATTACAGTTTTTGTTATCGACTGAGTCGGGTCGGGCGAGGGGCGCAACTTGAAGCTGAAAAAGCATGTTTCTCTAGTTTATAATAAAATGCATATGCCCTAAAAAAAAGCTGTTAAGGCTTTTAGCAAACGTGTACAAATGAATTAATTCTAAACGAGAGAACGAAACCTTTTTGGAATGCCAATTAATTCGTGAAATCTCCGCATTCGCCTCGCCGCAGATTTTTCAGCGAATCTGGCGAGAGTTTCGTCGAAGCTTAACTCAATTATTCATGCATCTATCTCTAATGGTCTGACCGCACGAACCGCAAGCGAAGTGGAAATAGTTGTTGAGCCTCGACCTCGAAGTATTTTCCCGGGCGCCTGCATGCCCGAACGGCGAGTGACCATCGGCGAAAGAATATCGGAAAATGGGCACACAAGGCACGCCCTTCGAACTCCACAATTTTATCAATGGTCGTTCGATATTATTCGTTAAAATTCAAGGTACGATAAGCAATAAATCGACGCCAATTAATTTTATTTTTGATGGTGAAATTTTTTATTGGCCAGACACAACGGCGTCGACCTTCGCACGGCGTGCAGGAGAGAGAAACCCTTCGCGTTCGGAAACACAGTCCATAAATCTCCATAAATTGCATTGCCCTTTTCCCCGGCTCAACCCGCTTCGGAACGTCGTGGCCGGTTTATTAGAAAATATTTCGCCAATTTTATTGCTCGCGAAATACGAAGGGATATATGCGGATGAGTTGAAAAATCTTACACCGTTCTCTTCTCCTCAACTATTTCATCGTTGACTCTCAATTGTTGAGGTAAAAAAGAGCTCGAGGTAAAAAAGGAAATTTATGAGACACGTCAAGTGTACCAACCCTCTCTTGCGGAGTGCCAAAAAGTGTCAGGAAGTAATTCCGAACGTCAAGAATATCGATAAATCGTTTCAGATTATTTAAAAATTTGGGAATAAATAATGAGAAATTATTAGATCACTGTATGTTTAACGCGAAAGCGGTTCGATAGTTAAAAATCGGGGACATCGAATTCAAATTATTGAATACACTTTTGAATGCAATTTTCTCTTCGTGCCAAATCAGGCTTTTTAAATTTACATTTGGGTCCTCTATACTTTACGCAAATTTTCAACGATTAGCTCTCGATCTGTCGGCAATCTGCATAGAAGTTGAAATTATAGTGGCCTTCGTTTCATATCGAATGCCTCATATGCGATAAGTCTGAATTTACCAAATGTTTTGCTGCAATGGGAACATGAAAGCAACCAATCACCTTGTGATAAATATGAATCGACGAATCTTGCAGAATGTTTGAATCAACCAATGCCTTGCGGTATGAATTTCACATACAGGTGTCTAAAAGCAAATTCTATCTAATGACGAGCCCTACCTACGAATAGTATTATCAGTTGATCATTGATCACCAGTTGATAAATTATAAGTTCATCACCCCGTATCGGTGAAAAATGTATCTTACCTTTAAATTTGGCTTCCTCGTAGAGGAAGCTAAGAGCAAAATTTTCATAAATGAGGCACGTACAAAGCCGTCTACCGATTGCTTTGCACCTTTTTTCGTAACGTAAAAAATGTTTACATCTCATAAAATTGATGCAGACTGCAAAATATATGCGAGTGTCTTGAAGATAAAAATCTTCGTGTCGCGATTTTTTTTTTCACAGCGCGTAATTGACGATTATCACAGGTATACGAAATACAGGCGAAGAGGTATATGCATGTTAAAGTCGCAAGGTTGGAAGAATATAAAAACGAAACTAAAGAATCGTAGAAATAAATCGTGTCGCAGAATGTTTTACTCCTAAAATACAGAAAATCGCACATATAGTATATCGGTAAATAAGTATACAATGAATGTAAGTTCTTGGGCCAGTTCGGGGTTCGATAGTATTAAAAACCGTGTAGAGTTCGATAAGTCACGACCGATAGTTCGAGCAGAGCGTCGTTGCCGTTGTGATATCCTACTGGACATTGACTAATTGAGCCCCATTGCCGTAGCCGAGACCTTCGACGATTGGGTGCGTGCCGTACAGAGATCCGACACCCCTCACTCCCAAATCAAGTCCAACGCTCACGGGATAATTTCCGACCAACTCGGCGTTGTATCCGGCGATGATATTTCCATTAGTCAAGTAGGGAGATTGAGCAGCGATGAGCGTCTAAAAAAATATAACAATTATTAAAGCAAGTTCTAGGAAAAACATAAAGTATTTTCGAAAGTACACTGAAAAAATGATGCCTTAGGAAAACTAACAGTCGAGGCAACTAATTTAGGAAAAAAAAGATTATCATATTATATTATATTAATGACAATTACAAATTGTTATTATTATTTATTACGATAATATAATTAATTTGTATTTGGAGGTAAACGAAGATAACAATTATTGATTGTTTTTTAAATAATAAAAATTATTGGAAAGCTCACCGATTGACGAAGAAGATTGGCGTCCCCACGGGTGGACAAGTAGGCGGTAGGTGCGGTTGCGGTAAGGATCGGCTGACGAGCGGTTAAAATTTGAGCTGGACGTCCGACTGTAAGTGCAGTGGGACGGATAACTTGAGCGGGCGAAGTCGTCGCGACCACGGGAGTCGCGGCGACGGTGTGAGCTTTCACGGTGATACGCGGATCTTTCTGGACGACCGCGTTGAAACCGTTGATCGGATCGGCGGCGTAGGACACGGTACGACGAGAACCATCGGGTTCGACGAGGCTGTAGCTGCCCTGAACAACGTCACCATTGCGAGTTTCCTCTTGAGCCTTGTTGTCGCCTGTGATTCAATTCAACGAAATTGATTTTCGATTTCATTCTCTTTACCCACTTTTGGACTAAAAGATCGTTTCGATGTTAAAAATTTACCCGTCAGACTGTCAGCAACGCTGTAGCTGAAACTGTACTGGGGATTCGTGTCGTAATTTTCGGTCCTCACGACGGCAGTTGGCTGGGCGACCGCGACAGTAGTTCCGGTTCCGTGAATCAGCCCAGCATTGGCTACCGCCAGAAGCCCGGAGATTATGATCAACTGCGAATTAAGCGAATTAACTTTTTCGAGCGGAACACACGAACATGTGAAAAAATTAATATTATTTTAATTACATCTTTTTTGAGTTTGATTACATATTTTTAATTATATATCTTTTGAGAACCAAGCGTTTTTCCCAACGAAATGAACTCTTTTTTTCAACAGTTCGACCTAATTTTGTATAAAAATACGCGAAAACTATGACTTTTGAAAACTTCTGTTTCAATGATTTTAACCACCAAAAAAAGAGCATTATACAAACTTTATCGCAAAACTTTATCTGGGGTGCATTACATTAGTCAACATTTTTCAGAATTATGACATAAAAATTGAAGAATATACAAAAGATATTGGTGTTTTTGCCAATGTAGCAAATAAGCAACAGTTAAAGGGTGGAAAAATATTTTTCGTCGTCGATAAAACTTACTTTGCAAACCATGCTGAGGCTCTATGGATTTCGGATTTGACTCGTTGATGATGACTGTGTGTGCCGATGGTCACCGGTACCCAGCTCTTTATAGCAATCCGATCGTACCCTCTCCTGTCCCTCTGCTCGATGTTTCTCACTTACCATTCTTAATCCTCTGCCACGTAAGACCCTATCGTATACTCCCTGTGCTATTCTACTCGAGCGAGGTCGAAGATGAAATTAGAACTCGATACCTTCTCCGTATCCTGATGCACGTGAGGATAATAATAGTACGAACTGCGGCGTCTTGCGAAACGACAGCGGAATCTTTGGAAAAGGAAAAGAAAAAAGAAAAAAAGAGTTTATTCCTTTCCCTTCGTCAGGTATTCCGTTTCCTATCTGCGCCATGACGGTCTCCCCTTTGGGAATTCCATTCGATCGCGCGGAGTATATTAGATCGTCCTTCTCGGTTTTAGGACACAAGGAAAATGGGAAATGGCTTGTCGTTTCGCTGGCTGGTGCCTTTTCCACGATTTCTTCGTCGTCCGTGCTTTTCTCGAACGTCGGGCGCGGGACGCCGCCGGATTTATCTTTCCTTAAACATGAAATCTATCACGGTGCGCAGGGGGAACCCCTATTCTTCGTGGAGTTCCCAAGGAGAGCACGAGCACGGTAGCTCCGCGGAAAAGCGAAGATCGGTCGCTCATTTGGGCGCCCGTCTAGTACCTATGGGATTCGAGCTAACTCCCTCTCTCGATTCGGCTTGATTTAGTCGATAGAGGAAGTCAGAGAACGCCTCGAATTCCCCGCTCGATCGTTTTATTATACGGGAGCCTTTAAATCGACTGCCGAGTCCCCGACTCCGGATTGACTTACTTTCCGTAAGAGATTCGCGGCTTGCTGCCGGGAAATGGCTCGTGTTTGAGACCTCGCTTTGCCTCTCGCCACTTCCCATTTTTCCTTCCCCGTGTCGCGATACTTTAGCCACAAATGCTCGGTCTCCCGATGCACGAGGAGACCGCGATACGCGAGCTTGGCTCAAGAAATTTTTACCGTCTCAGCAAATTTGAGGATGGCTTGCGGTTTTTTCTTCAATAGAGAGAATCGGCTAGATATTCGTAATTCGAGCTTTCCTTATGGGGAAATCTAAGCAACGACGGGAATTCCAGCAGACAAGGGGGTGTGTGGTGGTTCGAGAGGGGAAATAGACAATTTCAGCAGTCATGCACTTCGGTCGGAATATTATGAACGTCGTCGTCATCTCTTCTCGTAGATAGGTACGTAATGTAAATTTAATTTAAACTTCCTGCATTATCGGTATTCGCGAATACGAGTGCCGAGGCATCTACACAGGGTCGCACCGAGTGGCGGTGAAGCGATGGAAAGAGAACAACTCTCGTTGCGGCAACCGCACCGGAATCGCTACGAGAGGGAGAGACGAGATTTTCCACCGAACGGAACGAACGGAGGACAGAGAGAGAATGGGAAAACTACGGGGAAACCCCGCCAGCTTTGATTCAACCGGAAATTACGTGAAATTCACTGCTGATTATATCACCGACTCTCGAGAGCGACGAAACTCCATCGCGGCTCTCGACCCGATTGCTTTTCTATAAAAGGAGAACCCGAGAGTCGTTTTGGGTCAAAAATAATTATTTTCAATGGAGCCCCCTCGAACTTGCGTCGCGCTCCGGCTGTGAGAGGAACTCTTATCGATTGTACTTAAGAGAGAGGCTCTTTCCACGTCGATGATAATGCTCAAATGGATTGGAAGCGACCGCGGTTTAATCGACACCACTCTATAGGTACTCTAACGGCGCAAAAAAAAAAAAAAAAAAAACTTTCGGAAAGCAGTCAAACTCTTTGAACCCAAATGCCTTTTCGTTCGTCGCCACTTGCCGTAGAAAAAAATATTTGGTGCTTGACGTTGATTCAAAAAAAATTAAGACATGGGAATCTTTAAGTACATTATTCTCGTTTTATCAGTTTCTCCATTGCCTCATCGATTTCGTGGGCTGACGATAAAACGACCTAAGGTAGCCTCCCCACCCGACCTAAAGTCGCCAAAAACGGCAGCTGATTTTTGAGTTGTGCCGAATCACATAATTTCAGTTCTATGCATATAGAACAGGACATCAACAGGAGGAAAGGAAAATCTTGAAAATAATTCAAGTACCGACCGCCCTCAATCCCTCGACGGTGATTTCGATATTGCGGCACACAGGGGTTCGGGTAATAGATTATTCAAGGATTTGCCGATGGGGATATATAATGACAAAAGAAACCGGAGCCTAATCCTGCGAAGGTGTTCAGATTGGGCAATCCAGAGATCCGGGATTTTATAATATAATAAATTGATGTCATTGTGTCATTGCGTAATGCAATGTATAGTGCACGGAGGTTTGCGACTATGATTATGCGGGTGCGTGGTAGACGGAGGTCGAGGCTCGCGGAAGGCCGGATACTCTCGGTTCATTTGGGTCAAGTAACTCTAGTTGTAACTCAAGGAGCTTCGCGCATGAATATAGTGGAGAGCCGGGCGTTGGTTCCACCACACCACCTGTCGCCGAGACGTAATTCTACCCACAACAGGGACGAGCACATTCACGCACACGTGCTCATCCTGCAAGTAATCTCGTTATACGCGTCATACGCTCCAAGATGACCATCAACATCTATCAGAGTAATTAGATCGAAAGTTGTAGGACAAATGACGTTACCCTCTATCCGTGCACACGACCGAGAGATCGTTTCACGTTCGTAAAAAGTTTTCCCTGCTGTAACACCCGACTCCTTATACCGGAGGGAGCTCCAGATTCCCGTATAAAAGGAACGCGAGCGATTCACGCTGGAATCATTCGGAGCGGAAGGTAGCGCCGGCAGTTGCCAGCTAGTCTGCGAGTTACGAATCCATCCAATTTTTTTTTCTTAACGAGCACCGAGTATAAATTCAAACGGCGGTCTTTGCATCTTTTCACGTAATTTCTTTTTTTTACTTTTTTTTTTTACTTTCTGGTAGATATAGGCAAGACGGGGTTAGTTAGAGATTTGCAGGATGCAGGGTATACGAAATTGGTCATGCCGAAGTGATCTTTCTCTCTCTCTCTCTCTCTCTTTCTGTCTTTATCTTTTTTACTCGGTCTCGTCCACCGCAGAGAGCTTTTGAACTCTCCGCGCGACCGCGAATTGGCACAATCTGTCGGGAACGTCCGTCCGGTACCATATGCGGGGGAGTCGTAGCTGCTAATGTCGTGGTGCCTGTGCACTCGGCGGTTTCAACCTAGATAACAGTACTACCGTGAAGACACACTCGGGTGACCCACTTTTTTTTACGACAAATGGAGGCATTTTTTTTTAGCCCTCTAGTTGAAATCTTTCCGTGAGTTATCTTATTTCATTTATTTCGTTTCATATTTCTTTTAGCACGATATTTTTACTTTCTCACCACACACGAAGTACGTAAGGAGAGACAATATGCTAATGAAAAAAAAGATAGTTTTTACAATCATGAGTTAAAAACATATTTTGCATACCCGAGAATACAAAAAAGCGTTTTTCCATTTCTGTCTGTCCGTGCCTCTGTCTGTGAGTTCCACGAAATGTTATTAACTCCGACGTAAATCGTTGAAAATGTTTTCCCACTAATGTCATGATAATTAAT
The DNA here is from genome assembly GCA_917499995.1 of Ichneumon xanthorius. Taxonomy (NCBI): domain Eukaryota; kingdom Metazoa; phylum Arthropoda; class Insecta; order Hymenoptera; family Ichneumonidae; genus Ichneumon; species Ichneumon xanthorius. Next base: position 6,381,073 of record OU824205.1, on the reverse strand, counting down.
TCATACGAACAATAAATGCAATGAGAAAGTTGAGCCTTGCGAATGTGCCAATGGCACGTTTTTGACCTTGTACAAAACAAAGCGCAATGGGGTCGGTTGGTATCGCGGATTTTCGCGAACAATTGGTAGAAACGAAAATAGTTCGAAAATAGTTCGAAACGAATCTCGAAGGAATCTCGGATACGGCGATATCACAGACTTCTGCACGAGAATCCCGGTTCGCCGTTAGAGTCGCTCGCGGCCGCGAATACTCGGAAATTAAAATGTTTCTGGGATGCAGAGATGATCATTATGCTCAGTGAAATGCCCGCGATGCACAGCTCGTTCGCTCGGTTCTACTAAGCCCCTGTATGCATTTGAAGCCACCCGGGTGAACAGACGCTCTATGCACTCGTGAAACTGGGCCAACTGTGTAAGAACATTGGGCGAAGCTCCAGAGCTTCGTGTAAGCACTTGCCGCAAGTGCACCGACCCGCTCTCCCTCCCGCTCTAACTTCTCTTTCGCTCTCTCCTTCTCTGCGCTGCCGAGAGTACTCTTTTTAACGTGTCTGTTAATGGCCAGCCACTTCTACTTCCACTGTGCTATATCGCGCAATAATCGTATTTTCAATTTATATCACTTTTTCAGTGTTCCTTTTGAAAATCGTGCTGTTGGAAGAAATTTGCATTCAAGAGATGCTCGGCGATTTTTGTCGCTAGAAGAAGTAAAAAAAATTGACAATATCGGTAAGGAAATTCCTTCCAAACGATCCAATTACAAGGGCAGAACGTAACATTAAAGAGTCTCTTGAAGTACACATTTGCCCGAGCACTAAGATGGTGTCTCCGTCTCAGGAATTGCGGCCTCAGTAGAAATTGGGTCAATATCGTGCTTCGTGCGCTATCAGGTTCTGATTAGATAATAGCTGGGTATGTCCAGTGTGGCTGACCTGTGATTACCCTTATCAGAGCTCGATTAGTTATCGAGGAGGTTATATTATATCCATATATAATAATCCATAAGGGCTTGATACGTTAGCATTCTTGGGAACACAAACCTGATCTACCCTAATCAAAGCTCTCTTATATGTGTACAGTTTATATGTTTACAGTTTATGTGTTTACAGTTTGTATGTTTACACTCGCATATATACTCCACGAATACAAACAGGTGCAAATTTTCAAGATTTCCTAAACGCGCAAGATAGCTGTTATAGTAGTTTTATCTTCAGCACCGAGCCAGTGTTCGGTCGAAGAACTTGCTGACTGAGTGGTCACTTTCAAAGTTCTCAATGAAGAATATATATTGTGATTCTGATGCATCGTGATCGCATTGACAAGTTTACGCTGTGCTCCCACCGCGACGCCCTGGCGTCAACGTCAACGGTTTGATCGCCAATGGAATCGGTGCTATCTTTTAAAGCGTGTAGTACAAATACCATCCCTGATTCGAGATAGCGAAATCAGCAGCAGATTTTCAGTGGCCGTAGCGCACGGGATTCGACAGGCTGTTATTGTCGTCCGGGAATCTCAGAGCGAAATACACGATAGAAGCGAGACCAACCGGAGAGGCAAAGTATATCGAATACCGAGGCGACCAACGCCAGTGGCGGAAGCAGGACGAGAGTCGAGTTCTGGTATCGACGCGACATGTTCCCAGAGCAGCGATGCCAAGGGTCGCCGGTCGCGGTCGTCGTCGTCCTACTCCTCTCGTCCGCGGCGGTGGCGTCTGCAGCGTACAGGATTTATTTGCCGGATTACATCCTCCCGATAAGCGAAAACAAAATAGAGGACTCGGGAAGAGCTGGCTGGCTGGCTGACTGGTTGGTTGGCTCGGTTGCTCGTTCGTTCTCCTGGGGCTTGGCCGGGACCTCGTGCTCCGCTTGCAACCCAGCCCCCCCCACCCCCCGTTCCCTTCTCGCTTCGATCTATTTGTCGAGCTTTCATCCGTCGCCGGTGCTCTCCGCTGGATTGATAGAAACGGATTACGGAACTCTGTTGCGGACCGGTAAAACAGATAACAAAGCTATTCCGGAAAAAAAGAGAGACTAGGGAAGGAAGAAAGGGTGGAGAGTATGGGATGGAAACGGGCAACGTCCGCGAGAATCGGAGACGAGTTGAAGATTATTGAGACGAAAGAAGAAGAAGAAGAAGAAGAAAAGGAGAACAAAGAGAACTGGGAGGCCTGCACGACGGGAGAAGAGATAGAAGAACGAAAAATTCGTCGAGGAAAAAGTGGTCGAGGCAGAGACGAAGAAGAGAGAGCCAGTTGGCGACGCTCGCGGATCGCTTAACGCGGTAAGAAATATCTGGGGAATTAGTCGATTGAAAGAGGCCATCGCAAGTATACCCGGAAGCTGCCATTATCCTTCCCTGCTTCGAGTGCCAACGGGACAATATTTTTCCTTTCGTACACGTTTGTGTCCACGAGAACGTTTTTTTCGTACTCACTCCCACCGGGAAACCGTACCGAGCTTCGTACCTCTTATAAAGTTTGTGCCATTTCCAGCGGAACTGTGGTATTATTTTATATTTTAGAAATCCATCTCTCTACTTAGCAGAGACATGAAAACATCGACCCTTTTACTTCCAGCGAAAGATGTATTTCCAAGGCTGTCCAAATTATTTATTTATTTATGTCAGATGAATGTCCGTATCTCAGATTACTTAATTGTTATAAAAAACGTTTCGTATATAAAAAAAGGACCGCAGCAAAATCGTAAAGATCTGTTCGGAGAGAAAATTGGAATGGAGAAGTAGCAAAAAAACGTTTCTTTATAAAACAAAGTCTGCGCGACGTCTTGCCCGATAGTAAAATATATCTTTCATCTATACCGAGGTGCAGCATCCTCCTGAAAGTATAAACCCACGATGCCAGTTATCGCTTCGAGGATAGCAGCAAAATAGAGAAACAGGAATGAGAAGAAGCGGAGAGCCCTCGAAGAATGGAGATGATGGAAAGTAAGACTGGTTCGCAGCAGAGTGAGCAAGCAGATGGGCTAAACGAAGGGTGAAGAGCAAACGTTTCCCGCGCTAACCCCCATGCCCGAGCTTTCGGGAATAACCCGCTGGGCGGATCGCTTGGTGTGGGCAAGATCGTCTAGAAAACGACTTCGAGACGATACCGGCAATTCCGCACGGAGCCCCAGCAGTTCCGATGCGAGATCTCCCCCATGCGCCTTTTCCCTTATACTTCGTTTTCGAATCCTCCTCTACTTTTCTTCTATCCATCCTCTCTATCGCTCACTCTCTCGTTATCTGCTCTGTATTCCTACATCTCGCTGGAAGCTGGAGGTACTGAAGCACACGAGAATGATACAAAAGAGCCACGTTTGCTATCTATCAATACGGACAGGTCCCGTGAAACTCGGAGAAACGCGATACCCCAATCATGCGCGGATCATATTTTATTCTTTCTTCTATCGCACTGTTGTAGCCCATTGCGGGGGATCCCCCCTCAGTGTCTGATAGTATATCCATGCGTATTCGCGGAGAGCCAAAATATCACGAATTTCTTAGGAAATGGTACAAGAAAGCAGAGTGCCAACAGCGATGCCAATGGGCGAATGCCTACGCTCTGAGAGGGGTGAACGCCCTTATATCCCCCGTTTCGACTCGGTAATTGCTTTTTCTTGCAACGCGTTGATTGCCTTAGCGTTAAGAAACCACTGTCTCTGAGCATGAGAACTATGGTTTTCGCATTAGCGTAACCGATATATCATTGCCGATCTTGGCTGCTGGTTCCATCAGCGGTTAATCAACGTTTCGACGTATCTCTCTGGCACTTTCAACCCCTCCCCCCCGCCTCTGCAATCTGGTCGATTACGAGGAATTCCAAGAAAATATTGCTGACCAATATTTTTTTCCTCCATCGACATATGCATCTGATATCATTCCAACATTCGTCCCAATTGTGAGTACACTTAAGATGAGTGTTCTAGTTGCTATTAAACTCGAACATTAATCACTTTAATGACAAATCATACACTTTTAATGGCGATAGAGACAAAGTTTAGATGATGAATTAAAATCAGTCGGGGATATTTGATCGGTGGATTTATCCTTGACTTCAAAAATAAATATTCCCGGGATAATAAGATTACCTTCCAGAAATACCTAACAACGAGTAATTCCGAGCTAAGTATGGAACACGTTTGGAAATAAGTAGATCCGAGCTTCCTCCGAGCGAACTTTTTTCCCCGTTTGAGGGGTTGTATATTTCACGTCTCCGAGAGACTATACCGTACCGTGTGCACGTATCGCCGTCGGTATAGCCGGTATAACCCCTTTTCCTCCAGGGAATCGCGGGAAAGTGAAGGATACACGAGAAAGTGCGAGGGCACGTCGGGGATGAGGTTGCCGCTGCCGGGGAGCATGAAAGTATTCGATCCTTTTTGAGTGGTGCGATTTGTATTCAGCGTCTTACTGCCTCCTATCACGTATCCTTCGATATCTACAAAACAAACTGTGCACGCTCGTCGCACTCCCCCACGTGCCCCAGCGAATCTCGGATGTACAACACGACGACACTGACGGTGTCTTCGCCGAGCAGTCGGACCTATGCCCTCCTTACACCTTACCTCCCCACATCGTGCACTCGTGTATGCACGTACATTTTTTCCTCCCACAGCCTCACAACGGTATCTTCCCATCTCAGCTTATCCGGCACTTTAACGTAACCCGTCCCGCGAAATAAAACCCTTTGATCCAATGCCCAACCGATCCCGACGAATCCGATCATAAACAATTCAGTCCGGAAATCAAATACCCTGGAGCCACGGAAAACTTCGTATAACGCGTTCAATTTTCATTCATTTATTTCAGATTTTCGTGAAGTATACATTCCGGCGGTGTGAATTTTTATTTCTTCGTTATCCCGAGTTCCGTCGCCGATGGAGCGGAGAATTATGGTCGTAGAGTGTGTGTGCTACGTGTATACAATTTTTCATTTCCGGACGGGGTGGTCTGTGGGAGGGGGTGAGCAGACTTTCTTCGCGGGCGCCCGAGGCGCGCAACTCGTTACGCCATCCGCAGAGAGCAACCGCGAGAGAGCCCGAGCACAGACGGACAGACAGACACAGAGTTGTAACAGTGCTCCGGGTGTGCTATTGCTGGCTGTTGTATCCTAGGGGATGCACTCAGACCGAGACTCAGACGTAGACCGCGGGCGCAGTGCGAGGTAGCGGCGTCAGAAGTGAGCCGGTGGCAGCAGTCTCGTCCTCGTCGTCGTCCCCGTCGTCGCCGTGGTGCTCCGTTCTCCAGTACCGCGATGCCGGCTCACTTCCCTAGGTTCGCAACGCACGCACCGAGTGCGCAGAGCCACTAGGTGGAAATGTAAGAGCACGTTGCGCGATTCCTCGTCGCCCCGGGCGTTCCGAGCAATCATACCGCCCGGGTGAGGGACGAGCTCCTCCGCACGGCAAATCCGTCGTACAGGTATCACTCTACCCGCAGCATCCCGCTGTACCCGCAATGTACACTCGGAACTTCAACTCGAGCCTCACCCCTGTAAGGATTTCGCGACTGACTCGAGAACTCTTGAGGGTGTAATGCACCCGGAGAATGGCACTGCACTCGGAGACCGCTGGTGTTAGTTCTGTTTCTTCACACTAACCGCAATGCACTTGAACGAGAACGACTTTATCTTTCGGGGAAGAAAGGTGGCGCAATAACTTCCTGATGGGCTTGAGGAAATATGATTCTGTGGATGTCGTTGTTGATAAAATATTTGTGATTTTTATTGCTAGAGTTTGCAGACTCTTTTCACGCTATTTGACACAAATACCATGCATTTTATGCAAAAAAAAAGGTTTGTACATTTTATGGTTAATGCCATGACAGACATAAGATCAAGTTTTCCACATGACAGACCACTTTTTGTTAGACCAGCAAGGCGATTTGTCACTTATGTAACAATATTTTTTTTACAAAATATATCGGCCCAATTTTAGAAATTATTCAAATGTATTATAGAAAAACTGACAAGACCGTCTGAAAATCGTCATTACCTTTGTCTGGGAATCTTGAGCTCGACGATTCGAAAGGCGTTCGTGAGATTCGATCATAGGGTAAGTCGGGGTGATATGGCCATGATGTTTTAAACAATGAAAATTGGACGTTCAACGTTAACACAACCTTTAAATTTTGGTTGTAACCAACTGTAAAAACATCGAACTGAAGTAATTCACTTAGAACAGTCGATATTTTCGATGCGTGATTTATTTACAGCTCTATAAATAAACATTTGAGATCGGCCATATCCCTCGGACACTGCGATGACAAAAAGTTAAACTCCCGCCCCGTAAAACTATACATTTTGATCGATAAAAAAAATCCTGCGAAAGGCGGTCGCTGACAATTAAGTTTGAGAGGTTCCGCATTTTTTGGGTAAAACGTCGAATGCCGCAGCTCTTAGGATTTTTTGCTAGGTACCGTCTTTCGCGAGGTTTAATTTGAGATCGAAATCTGTACTTTAAAAAGGTGGGAGGAAAATTAAAAAAATGCCTTTTTTGAAACATCCTTTTGTACACACAATCTTATAATTTTCGGTGGAATTATATTGTATCCACATATACTAAAAACTGTGCAAACGGTAGCGCCATTCGTTTGTTAAAAGATATTACGGATGGCTATATCACCCGCGTGTCCATATCACCCTGACTTAACGTAGTAGGATAATTCGTGGATAAATTGGAATACTTTATGTTAAACCACGTACAAGTCAGCAGCAGGCGTAAGAGGAGGATGTTTTTTGTAAACGCGACAGACATATTCTGGTAAAACGGGTGCCCGATCTGTCTAGCGCAGAGATTCTTGGAACGCGTCGAGCGGGGCGAAAAATAATCCCCCAACGAATTGGCTTTTCCGGGGTTGTTGCGTCGCGCGGGTGGGGAATCCCTGGTGCGATTCGAATTAATGAATTTATGCTTCGTGGATGCTCATAATTTGGACGAGCGACGCTCACGAGCCTCGGTATCACGGAACGAAGCATTACCATGCTCAGCACGATCCGGCCAATTACCAAAAACAACCCCTCCAGTGCCGATGCACGCAACCGCACCCACCCTTTTCATCTCTCATCCGCGGCGCGCTTTCCCGTTTCCTCTCACGATTCCAAACGAGCGCGAACCAGCCTCCGCACAGCGGCTACACCGGATCGTTCGCAACACACGACGGAATAGTCCACAATTATTCGAGCCAGAAGCCCGGTAATGAGGACCGGATATTTCGGTGATACAACGAGCGCGTAATAGCGATACTCTCTTCTGGGCAATAATGCCACGGTTTCGCTCGGTTTAGTCAGCAACGAGAACGCCCTCCAGCATCCAGAGTGCATGTAAAACAAGCTGGACGGGGTTTGGTTTACTATAATGCTATAATGATCGAATAGTTAGGAGGTACTACGTTGTTAAAATTCGTTTTCACGATGCACGCTGTACGGGCCATTCGCTTTCACCGAAATAACATCCGTATCATATTTCTGTGAAATATAAACTCGCAACGAATAGTACTCGAATAATACCCGCTAATGATGATACTGAAAATGAGACAGAAAATAAAATATGTGGAATATTTCGTCCAAGATACAGGTGAAAGCATTATACATGATTTAAAACTGGAAAAAAAGGATATATCTGGAAGTGTATACTTTTTCGAAAGATACTGGCAAAAATGTGTTGTTATAAATTGGATCTCTGTTGTACTGTAAATCCCAGATGTAGTACTCGAATATTCTCTGGGTAATACGGGCGTGATGAAGATTTCATTTTTGCATCATACGTAGATGCCCTACTACATCCGGAGTGCATTTAAAACAAGCTGGATGGGGTTTGGTTTGCTATAATGCTATAATGATCGAATAGTTGGCAAGTACTTGGTTGTGAACATTCGTTGTCAAGATGCACGGTGTACGGGCCATCCGCGCTCGTCCAATAATATTTGTATTTCTGTGAAATTTAAGCTCGCCACGAATGATATGCAAATAATACCCGCTAATGACGATAATGGAAATGAGACGGATGATAAAATATGTGGGACATTTCGGCGAAAATACAGGTGGAAGCATGACAAATTATTCAAAACTGGAAAAGGGGATAGATCTGGATATGTATTCTGTTTCGAAAAATACTGGCAAAAATGAGCTGCTGTAAATTGGACCTCTGTTTTACAGTATATACCCCAGATGTAGTCGAATATTCTTCTGATAATACGGGCGTGATGAAGATTTCATTTTCGCAGCATACATAGACGCCCTCTACCATCCAGACTGCATGTAATACAAGCTGGACCGGCTTCGGTTTGCTATAATGCTATAATGATCGAATAGTTAAGGGGGTACTCCGTGGTTAAAATTCGTTATCACGATGGACGCTGTATGGACCATCCGCTTTCGTCGGAATAATGTTCGCATCATATTTCTGTGAAATATAAATTCGCAACGAGTAATACCCGAATCCCGCTAATGATGATAATGGAAATGGAACGGAAGATAAAATATGTGGGATATTTCGTCGAAGATACAGGTGGTGGTAGCATTACAATTGATTTGAAACTGGAAAAGGGGATTTTGAAATACCGTCAAAAATTTGTTGGTACAAATTGGATCTTTGTCTTACTGTACTAGCCATGACCGCGCGCTGCGCGCGCGAACCTCCGATAATTTTGGTATTAACTCTTTTTTTTTACATTCACTCCTATATGCTATGAATTCCGAAATCTCGAGAATATAACGTATCGCAGTGATTTATGATTTTCGAATTCCACTCCCGTGTGCTGCATGGGGTTTGAGTTTTTCGGAATTAGTTAAGGAAACTAATTCCGACATACGGAATTAGTACTATACGGAATAACAAGGAAAATAGTTAAGTTGCGGGGTAATTTGTTGAATAATAATTTTTATCTTCAATTTGTTCATGACAAATTGGAATCACAATTTCACAAAAACAATCTTTGCAGCACCTCTCATACACTTGATTTTTTTCAGATTTTTATCCCATCGAGAAGTGTTCGAAATTTTCTCTGAAACTCACGTTTGGCGGGACTGTACCGCAAGTACCTTACCTTACTTTACTACCTTAATTCGAGCCCTGACGTCGAAGCTCTCTTTCGTCCGTGTCTTACTGAATCACCAGATCGTAGTGCTCCGTTAAAATCTTTTTGTCATCTTATTAACGTGTGATTCTTTCTTTAATATACTGTTTTCTTACTGAACTACGATAAATACCAATATACCGTCTGACGCGATACTCAACCTCATGATATGCCAAAATTAACTGTCAAACGGCACAACACGACCGAAGTTACTCGTCGAACGACTCCAGCTTCATACTCTTGCAGCAGCCAATCAGGGAGCATTTCTTAACCGCAACAATATTTATATCGAAAATACGAGTTATTTTAGCGATGGATTTTTTGAAGAGGGAAAATACCAAATGATCTCGTTTTAGTACTCGAATATTTTAGTTCTTCTGATAACAGGGGCACGATGAAGATTTCATTTTCTTAGCATAGGTAGACCCACTCCATGAACTATTTAGGTAGGCGAATCACGTTTTTCACAGGATTTACGATGCGCTAAGAAGGTGCAGTTATTTTCCCATCCGTAACAGCATGCTCGGCTCTATATCTACGGTGAATGGCTAATGAACAGAAAAAAAATTAAAAAAAGGAAACGAAGTCTCTCTACGTTGCCGCAAGGACTCAACGATGTAGATAATAGATGTAGTCTTCCGAAAGATTCACGAGGCCGATCGGTTGACGAATAGGTATCTCTCGTTTTATCTTGCGCACGGTGAAATATGTAGGTATAAGAAACTTCCGCAGTGAGATAAAACTTTTCGAAAATCGTGTTCGCAAGGACGCAGGAAACGGCGATTCGAAGCAGCGAGGCGCCTGCAGATGTGCATCCTCGCGCTCTCGAGAGCCGACCGCAATTCATCAATGACCGGTGGAGACCGCACGGAACGTCACTGGGGAAACACCGAAGCGTTCGGCACCGCTATCAAGATCGGCTCGACGGCTAGAGGTGCTCGTGCGGCCAAGAAAGATCCTTGCGAGGCGTGAGGGTCGACCTGCTGGCGCGCCGCCAGATTTGCGGCGTTTAGCGGAAAACGTCTCATCGTACATTCTCGTTGAAAGTGGGCTCCTGCGCGCCTATGTACAAATTCATGCGTTCGTTCGAGGATTACTAACAAACTCGAGAGTTATACGTAGTTCCTACCAGGGAAGTCCTTTTTGGTTTACGCAAATTTAGAATTATCCAATATTTATTTGTTTCTTTTCATACATGAATATCAAATTAGATTTTAGTTAATTGAAGATGAAGTGCCACACCGTCTGAGCTGACATGCTTGGGGAGAATAGATGTTTGGAATTGGGATAAAATGAAACTGTTATTTAATACAGCAAAAGACTTTTTTTTAATTTTTTGGACGTTTTTACATTTTGAAATTCGAACACTCTGTACGCAAATCCGATATCAGTTTAGGCGTAAAATTAAGACGTTGGCAATTGCTGAATAATTAAATGATTTTCGATCGTCCCGATTAAATAAATTGTTTTTATTGTTCCAGATAACAGTGACCAAACTGACACCTCCGTCGATAAGGAAGTATTCGCCCGATCTGAGGACACTTTCGGTAAGACCCAAAAAACAAATGTTATCGACTTTCTTTAATCACATTGCTTGCATTATTCCATCAACATTCTTTCGCACAATTGAGACCTCGTATTTTCGTGCACCTGATAAATTTGAACTTAACTTTTCGGCTCCGAGTGAGAGGCGAACTTCCGGAATGTACAAAATGTTCAACCATCAAAGCTGCAGCGAAGGTAGACGATATCCGGCCTCCAGAGATCTGTAGGGTCCGTCGGGGCAGCGAGAGTGCTGTCTAGACCTCCGTCAAACTGTCCCATGCAATTTCGCCCCAGCGGTCCCACAGGGTGCGTTTGCATAACGGCATAAATCGGCGCTAGATTCGGGACATATTTATGCGCGACGGCGACATTACCCTGACGTCCCTCCAGGGCCCTCGTCCCGGCGACGGCCACAGCTACGACGACCGACCGACGAGGCATTACCTACTACGCTCCGGGCTTCCGGTGAAGGGGTTCTGTAATTTGCTTTGGCCAAACAGCCGTGGCCGCGGTGTTCTATGTGTGCCGTATATTCTCTATAGTATATACATGTGCGGTGTATACCGTGGCGATGGAACCGCCGGACATCGGCCTCCCCGAGAGCGCGCACGTGAATCACACGCACACAACTTTCCCAAATTCAATTTTGTAACATCGGGTCTCGAGCTCAAACTCGTTCTCCTCTTCCTCCTGTGATTTTCGCGAAACTGGCGAATGAACGAGGTCCCCTGCATTTTATCGGCTTTCGGCTGAACAGGCATACCTTCGCTGCGGATCATCGTTTTCCGTCGTAAACTGAGAGTGGTCCGAGGACGGAAGACAGAAGAAGGTATCTTCCGCCGAAAATTCGCAGGCGAACTGCAATTTATGGCTTTCTAATTCCCCTCAGCACGTACCGTAAACGGAGTGTGCCGGTCAGCTACGAAAGAAAGGCGGCGCACGGCTGGTCGATCCATCTTGCGACTCGACTTCTGGTTAGAAACAGATAAAAGCGGGCCGAGGGCCTCCGATAAATAACGTCGCGAAGTGTCGCCGAGGACTGTACGCGCGGGGTAGTACCAGTCAGACGCGGCGGTATCGAAAGTGGGGCTTCGGGAGGGTCGTCCGTGGGAGCCCTAAGAAATTGAGGAACCTTCGAACTACGAGGAGAAAACGCGCGACAAGTGTGAGAGAAGTGGCGTAGGTACGACGGCCAGCTATGGGTCGTAAGGCGCATCTGACCCTCCATTTTTCTGCTCCGAGCCATATACCAGACTCCCTCGGACTGCCCCTTTCCATTGCCATCCTCACTCCCACTCGTCTCGCGGGACACAAAAACTTTTTCGAGATCTCCTTCGAAGCAGATGGATAAAAAGTACCCTCTCCGGTATCGAGAGTTTACAGACCGTTTGCTCTCGAAATGGAAAAGGCGCCCTTCGCGGATCGGAGTACAATAAATTCTTATGTTTATGCTGTAGATTCTCTGCTGGCAATCGAGGCAATGCGATGTACGGTTGAAATTTCGCAGTTACGGGTCGTAGCAGACACCATTGTGCCGATGAGCTTTTCTCCCGCTTCGTACAAGGCACGTTTTAAGGCTGAAGAATTTTCTTTTCAAGATTAAAGTTTAATATATCTATATATTAGCTAAAGTATAGAAAACGTTGACCCTTCGCGTACAGGGTCGTTCTCTGACGAATACTGTGAGTTCGCAAATCTGCGAAATTTTAAACTGTTCGATTAGTATCGAACTATGGTCGGAAAGTAAATTTTCAAAAAAGTGATCGATTTAACCATAACATCGCCTTGATGGGCCCAAAATACAGTGATCGCTAATGAAAATTGTAATGCTATTTAGCGGAAATTGATTACAGTTTTTGTTATCGACTGAGTCAGTTTCACATCGCCTCGACCAGGCGGTGACTCGACCCACCCTGAATATTTTATCCAAATCGATCGAGAAAAAAAAACATTAAGACGAGGTTGTGTCTCATCCCTCCAGCGAATGGTTCTAGCAGTCGAGGAATTTGGCTTTTCCAGTTTGCCAGTTTTAATGGCGGTTCGCGAGAGAGTATTAGAGGCATGGTTCGTATGCAGCAACGACTCGAGTCTACGACGTCGGATTAACGGGGTACGCGTTGGGAATAAAAGGAATTAGAGGACGGCGACCGTGTTACGCAGTTGAGTTTCGTGGAGAAACGTTGCCGGGAAGATGCGTGGATAGGGGGCGAGAAGAGTGCGAGGGTGAGCGCGGTTGGGTTTCTGCGCGAGGTAAACGAGAGTGCGGCCAAAGCTTCGCCTCTCTCGGGAGGATGTGCAGATGTGTGTGGCTGTTGGAAGTTGCAGCCTAACCGAGGGTCGGAGAGCGAGAACAGATCCTGCTTCTCGCTGTGCCTTATACACAAGGTCCTTATACACAATGCGATAATATTATACAAGAGCGCGGAGTGACCGAGTTGGAAGATCAGCGTAGCATTTGAAAACGACCGCGAGACACAGCAGACACTTTGTCTCCCTCGTTATTCCACCCTGTTATCACTTCTGGAACTTTAATAAATTTATTTTAACCACAGTTGGTGACGCGCTCCGAGAAAGTAAATGCAGTATAGAATATATAGTACGATATAAGATATATAGTAAAATATATATCCATGCATATATTTCGGTATCGCGAACAAAGTATGAAATCTTGTTCCTGAGGAATATTTATGATTCCCGGGTCTATGTGGGGCAACGCAAATTTTTACCTCGTTGCAAATATGTCCTCGGGACATGACGCTGTATGTACTTTTCACATACGTATTTCTTATTTTCCGAGAGAAAGCTCGCGAAGGCGAGGGAGCACTGATGTATGAAATAAGGGGAGTCGGTCACAATGACGAGAACGTCAGGTGCACCGGGAGGCATCAGTGAACAGCTCGTTGGAGAAACGACATTGCAGCCTCCGGTACAAAAACGTATCGAGTCCTCCAGTGTATTCCGATAAACGATCTCGCTTCTCGATTATAGATTTTTTGTTGTTGTATGTACCGTATATTCCAGTCACATAACGAGATTGCCGGGCGTTGTTATAAATGTTGCCTCCGAGCGCTTGACACGATTGTCGTATACAACTCCTAGACCTGCCAACCGCTTACACCTACGGGAATATCGTTTTGCGTATGAAATATGTATCGGCGATGTATTCACCGATGTATCTAATTTGTATTCGAGTAGTCGCGCCACCGATGGGGTGTCGAGTTTGTTAGGGCAAGTATTAGTGGATTACCAGCGCTGGCTGATATGCTAAGTAGGATATTGATATTCAAAAGCGCGAATCGAATTTAAATAGGGTCAAAAGTATTAAAGCGCTATCACTATCTTCGGCTCGCAATTATGTCACTGGAAATTCGGTCAAATGTATATTGTACGTGTTATGCTTGTGTGAAAAAAAGTATGTATATGTTCTATAGGGTAAAAGTGGGGAATATGGCCCTGTCCATATATCATTGATTTACGTGTTAATTGAGGTGGGCCATATTCACCACTTTTAGCCTATATATATATGCTTGCTTACTATATATATATGCATGTGCTTTTGGTGGGTCGCGCACTCCCCTTGAGTGTCTCTAAGAGACTTAAAATAATCAAAGCCTGAGCGGGAACCCAACGTGTCTTAGAATAATCAACCCTCCTTGATCCATTCCCCTGTAAGGGGACTTATAATATTTCTGCCTTGGGCGGGGGGTCAGCTTCACTGAACTGGGAAAGGTTCCATGTATCATGAAGCTGACCTTTTTCCATTACGATAAAGGGGAAAAGGTCACCTTCATAAAAAGTGACCTCCTTCTCCGTATGTTGAAGCTCCCCCCCCCCATTCGTGACATGGGGGCGGCGGCAACGACGGCGAGACTTTCATATATTATACAGATATTTTTTATTCATCGTGAGTTGAAATGCGAAACGAAGGGTAAAACGTCGAGCCATCGGCATTATACCGATTTTACGCGTTTAGTTATAAACGAGAGTTTGGTACGAGAGGGGGGAGCGCCAAAATGAGAACGTTTCATTCGGTTCGGGCGCGAGTAAAGTGGTAGCCGAAGTGCTCCCCGGATGCCACAATAAGCGTTCGCCGCCTTGCCAACCGTGAGAGGGTGGCTTTTACCCCGTAAGAACTTTGAACGAGCGGTCTACAAGACGAGTTAATGCATTCCTGTCTTTCGAACTGACGACTCATCCGGAGTCGATGCTCGTTTGGGGGTTCTAAGGGGGTCAAAAAAACTTGTTCAAACAGTTGAAGGTTCGAAGTTACGCGTAGCTTGCAAGCAAACTAATGTCAGTGTTCGTAATGGAGTTAATGGCAGATGCAAAAAAGTCCGTTCCAAATTCCACAGTGAGATGAAAATGTTCGAAAAAAATGCTATAATCGATACGACTATCCCGATGGTTAAAAAAAAAATCTGAAATTCTATCGTCTATTTATCGGTCAAATGTTTCAAGTAAATATTTTCTTCGTTCATAGAAACACGCGGTATATTACGCTGCAGTTGCGCCGACAAAAGGAACTTTGAATGAATCTCATTGTTACGACTGAAGCATTAATGTTAAACACCGGAGGCAGTGGTGTCAGTCTGGACGGCAGTGTTGAATTGTTGCAAACAGAGTTGTACGCGGAGTTTGTAACAGTAATTAAACTGAATCTACTTGGTTTCGAGGCAAGTGGCCAGCAAGCTGCCTCCGCGCCGAAGGCTAAAACCGCGCTCCGGAGAATTCACTGAAAGATGTACGTGTACAACGTGTACAGCTCTACGTATCTCGAATTATATCGCAGACACCAAGAGTACCCGTCATTCGCAACGGTGTGTGAAAATTTAATTTCCATACAGAAATCCTTCGACGTTATGCGACGTGTGCGGGGAGACCACTGTTGCGCGGAGCGTTCGAAGGTTTGCCGGAAACTTTTTTCCCCTCCGCCATATCGACCGTTCCCCCTGGCAGCGGGAGCTCCGTTTCTCGTATTTATTGGGGCCATTTTTATCCTCGATATAAAAATGTATTCAGCGAAGCGTCGGTGGAAATTACACCATTCGAAGGTCCGACCCCCCCCCCCCCCCCTCCCCCTTCGCATTTCTATATCCTCGTGCTCTCAGGCTCTCGCAGTACCCGGGCATCCGGCGCCCGGAGAAATCGAAGCGATTCGGGGTGCTAAGGAGAACGATTTGCGGCCACCGCCGGATCGAGTTAAGCTCTCGAACGAGATGGATGGTAACACTTCGGTATACGGTCGCCGGTAAAAGTATTTTCGAGCTGAATCTTATCGATCGTATATAACCAGCGATGACAATCCTTTTAAACTTTAACTTTGGTAAATGTAGGATGTAAACCTACAATCGCTGTCGCATAACGCAGCCTTTTTAATTAGTGTTATTTCGAGAAATTGCATGGGATTAAAAACGGAGTGCACAAAAGTAGGATTAAAACGACAAGATTGTCGGGTCTCGCGGAGAGAGATGTTGAGCGTGAGAATAAATTATCGACGACGGAAATGACTACGCGAAATCGCACGGCGTCGCGCCGAGCGTAGCGTGTTCTGTATCTACGAGCAATTATTAATATCCAGTATACATGTAAAGCAGGAAAATTGATGAAGAAGAAACTTTCTCAAATTACTCCATCGTTATTGAAGAGCGGAAGCTGCGCCCGCCGGTTAAATTAATGACGATAGTCGGGTAGTCGTTTCGTGGAGTATGATGGTAGATAGCTGCTATCACTGGCCTCACCGGGCATGGGAAATCTTATTCATCCCTGTGACGACATTATACGAGGAGCGGAGTGGGCGTTCCGCGTCGTGGCCTCTCCCGCTATTATTAAACATTTTCCCTCAAATATGTAGCAACTCCTCGGGCACACAATTTATAGGCAATATCCTGGCCTATTATTTCCGGAGAGCGGGAGCAGTTATGTAAAACAAACCGGGTTCCCGCACCCTGTCCCTATTTTTGCAGTATGTTCACGGAGAACCGACGAGAGAAAAAATAAGAGAAGAAAAAAAAACCATAAAAGAAAAAGTAAAAGGTGCGAACAGTAGGGAAGCGAAGAAACGCCTCTTCGGCCGTTCGGAAAAATCCAAATAGGGGTGAAAAAAAAATTACGAGTCACATTATCGGGAAAAAATTGCGTCACACGATATGTGTTTGCATAGGATATAAGGTGAAAAAAAATGTTTATCCCCAAAGCGTTTCGAGGGGAAAGAGGTATAATGTTGTCCCGCTTTAGATTTTCGCATAGGGAGATTGTTTCCGTAATGTAGTAACCTTAAACCACCCTTATCTACGGGTCTTTTTCACATGCCTGCACGTAGAAATACTGCAGATATGCACGTGCGTGGAGATGTTAGACACCGGGGGCCTTTTGTTTCAGACCGAATCGTAGGGCTGGGTGCAGAACGTTTCCAGATAGTCGGTTCGTTCGCCCGTCGACTCGGCTACCCCGGGTGTCGCGTTCGGTGGAACCAGCATTCCCATAAATAAGGGATGGAGGGATCCGAGGGGCTGCGTGCACCCTCGACCGACCGAATTCGCGCAGTCCGACGTAGAGGCATTCGCTGGTCTGTTCGGTTGGCCCTGGAAACCCGGATATAAATACGGCGCCGCGTTTAGGGACATTAAGTTTCGGAAGGGTAGAATGCCTCACCGTTGTCCGGTGTAATATGGAGGCTGTCCGTTTTCACACGAGCTTTAATATATATTCACCGAGGGTAAACAGGAAATTTACTTTGGATTGATGCGTCGATTTTCCGCATCACTTCGGTGATGCGGTGAATCGATTGATAGCTTTCGATAAAAGTGTGTGTGTGTGTGTAGCTGTATTCGTAAAATAATGTTGACAAACCAGCAAATTATTTAATTCAGTTTAAGTTTCATCGATGCACACGTGTGTCGTCGTTGAAAGTAAATGTACGCTATAATACGAAAGAATACGTTCAAAGTATTACATCCGTCCGACAAGGCTGAAGAGTAGAGCTTTGATAATTGAGCAAGCATGGCATTGATGCAACGATTAGTTACCTCGTCGGAGCGAATTATAGTTCCATTATTGGAGGATTTGATTTAAGAGTCATCCGGCTGGTAGGGGGATTTGGCAGCGGACGTGATATTAACCACTGAATCAGAACGGCGGAACTTAGTCATTGCGATTGGTCGGAAATCCTGAGGGCGGGAGGGGGATAAGCCCAAGCAGAGAGAATCCCACCCTCCGATAATCCTCGGCAAACTTGAGACAATATCGATTCGCATCTAGGACGGATCGATCTATAGTAATATACTATATACATACGTACAGATATAGGCATAAGGTATAGGTTCGCCGGGTGATTAGTGGGAGATGGTTGGGAGACCGTAACGAGCTTCGGCTACCAATTTCGCGGAGTTCGACCGGAGAGTTCATGGCAGTGCTCCGGGCATAACTAGACGCTCGGTTGGGCGAGTGCGTGCTGCTCCGTGGGACTTAGGCATTCGGTATAGCATCCAAACTCCCGACGTTGTAGGGATGCGAGCACGAAAGCGTGCTTCTCCGATCGTGTCTCGCCGCAGTCCTTGCAACTGGCTTTGAGATAATCGCGTAGAGAAGAGGAGAGTCTGCGAATAGGTAGAGGAACCTACGAGTATCGCTACCGGCGAGCGCGAGTTGCCCCGGAGTGCACGGCTCGACAAATTAAATTTATATCTGATCGAAAGATTACCGGCGGATCCTGGCGGCTTCTACCGAGCAGCGATGAGATCCGGACGAATATACTATAAAAGGAACAATTACGAGAGAGAAAAAAAGAGTAAAAGTTATTTCATCCAAACTTCTGCACTGGTAGTCGGCTTATATTTTGACCATTTCGAAAGTCTCACCAACGCAAATTTATTCGCACGGGAGTACGCGTACCAGGATTAATAAAAATTGGGGCAAAACGGACCCGTGTTCTTGATTTCAGATTAATCTTTTTTTCGCGAAAAATCATCCGTGCGAAAGTATAGAGGAAGTGTTGCGAACAACAAATAAAATAGTTAATTGGCCATTTTATTTTCAGCCTTTTTAATAACATTTTCAGTCTTTTTAATCATGCGTCGATAGTGTAACGATAGGCATGCCGAATATCATAGGGCAATGCTTCTCATTCGAAAATACTCTCGGCACATGAAGCGATACCGTTTATAATACTCTTAACAACTGGTCTGACCGGCTCCATCCGTTTCTCCTTACGAGAGGGAAGATCCGTGGGATGAGGCGGCGGCGACGACGACGACGCCGCCGCCGACGACGCAGCAGCAGCCGTGTCCCGTTTCCCGGCTGCAATTTTACAGGACTGACAGGCTCGCCTTCGTATCACTACTTTGTCTCACCACTTCTGACGTCGGGTTAGATAAATAACGTTAGATAGAGGAAATATACAGCGAGGGTATGGCCTGAGACTGGCGCGGCTCGAATGGAAAGAGGTCCAAGAGAGCTCCTCCACGGGTATATCACTCCTTCGCGTGCTTTCCCAGAGAAGAACACAGAGAGATTCCCGTCTCATGGCTATCTGCGAAACGTCATCCCGAATTGCTCTCGTTCGTTGTCTGATTTTGGCAACCAAAAACGTTTTTCTCTCATCCCTGCGTCCCTCTGAGTCTGTCTCGTCGGCCGATCGTCCGTCTTCCCGTTTGTGTGTGCCCTCTTTTTTTTCCTCCATCCACTCCCGTTACGATACACCCCATTGTGCAACGCACTACGCCTCGTCCTCGGTGAAACTAAAGATGGGAACGAAGGAAAAACAACGTTTCGCTGACATTAAGAGGCGAAACGTGTATCGAATTTCCGAAATTGGATTCTTTCGTTGTGGCGCCATTTATGACTGCGTATTATCCAAACTTCCATTCCGGTTGTAGCGCATTGTATGTATTCCGGACAATACGTGAAACAGCGAACGGAGTTTCCTCGCCGATCTCATCCTGATTGCTACGTACCGGAAAATACTTTTGGTATACCGCGAGCTGGACTCGGGCTCTGCTCCCGTCTCGTCCAACTTGTATACTCCACATAACAAGGATCACTGTTGTTTAGGAGTAAAAGAAAGTTCGGCCGAGCCGTTAAGCCAGTAATCTCACGGGAAATCTAACATCACATGAACCCAGTTAATCGAACACCGGACATGTATACACGCCGAGTGGGTACACAACCAGTAAGCCAATGAGAAATTCTTCTCATGTGAGTAAGTAGATCCAGAGAAGTATACCTACTTACACATCGTCAGAGATCAGTCGAAAGGGATATCTCCCTCTCTCGGTTGAGGGTATTCGAGAGCACGTACATCCGAGCTCGAAATCTCGCGCTCGTTCTCTCGTTTCCCTTTCTACTAGACGACTGTGAGTTTGCTTCGGTTTCCCTCTTTCCCCGGTTCCGTACGGATCCTCGTTTATTATTCAAATGGCTTATTCCGTCGGGCTGTCTTATACGACGTCACGTGTCACGTAGGCCTTAAACTATTTACCCGTGAGACACTCGGTTTTGGCCCCGTCCACTGATTTCATTACGATATTGCACCGAGACGCAATGAAATTTCGGAGCGTCTAGCGGGAAATTTAATGTTCCAACTCGTTATGTAATATCAGTGATATGATAATAGATAATTCTCCGAACGGTCGTCTGTCGCGGGCAACCGAATGGGAATTATAAAAATAAAACAAGTGGACGAGAAGGCAATCGGTGGCCGCGCGTCGAAGAAATAATGTCCCTTGCACTTTCGGATTACAATCTTATGGGACCGTTGGGGGATAAGAATGGATTCCGCGGGCGGGGTGAAAGTCGTCCGGTTTCGATTACGAGCGAGAACCGAAGGGAGCATCGGGGCAGGTGCTGGGACATTGATTTCCGTAAATTGCTTTCGCTATTTTCGACCCTCATCCCTCTCCCGTTCAGATCCACCATAGATCTTCGGCGAGGAGGGTCTATCTCTGTCCTCGCGATAAGAATTCGTTTCGGTCTCACAATGGTTCTTTTCCTCCTTTTTTCGTGAAAACATGATAAGGTCCCTCGATCCGACAAAGATTTCGAGCATTTTTCATTGACTTCTAGATTGGACAGATGCCTCGGAGATAAATGAGATACCGTATCGATCCAGTGATTGACAGATCGACGGATAAAAATTGTCTATTTATAAGAACATTTTTTCCAACATTACCATTTTTTTTTACAATTTTTTAAATAAAAATATATTTTTTCATTTTATGGAAAAATGTTAGATTTGCAAGCTGAAGATCGTCGGTGCATGTGCGACGCGAAGCTCTTCTGTAACGGAGAAATAGAGTTCGCGGAAAGATATGAACGCGTTGGGACAATATTTATGGGTTCCGTGAGAGACTCCCGAATGGAACGTCAGAGGGCAATCGGTCCGTTGAGATTCCATGTGAAAATAACGTAGCAATAACACGCTCGTACCTTGTTCAATCGTAGGTAGATGCAATCTTGGTCGTCGTCGTCGTCGTCGTTGCGACCCGGCGTACGGGAAAGAGAAATATTCGAATTCGCAATAAGGCGATCGTGCGGGCACACGATATACCCCGGCGTAAGGAAAAAGGCCAAAACGTTATTGTTCGAGTATACGTTACCGTTGTCTCTCTATACCTCCCTGCGTCTTTTATCTGTCTATGCATCGTTTGTTCCCGTACGTTTCGGCGCACTTACGGGACACGGATAAGAGTATAGAGTGGGTACCAGATTCGGTGAAAGAGGGGTTAAAGCCCATCGGCGATATTCCGTGTGTCCCTTGAAAACTAAAAGATCGATCAGCAGAACAGGTTTATTGATAGTTGGAAATTTTTTTTTTATTCATCATTTATTGCAATACAATAAATATTATATAATTTATTATAATAATTAATCAAGAAAATCTCCAACAGAAAATATCGATAAGTTTGAAAGGAACAGAAGAACGAATGCGATGCAATAGTGTATGGTGTCTGGGGTGACGTCGTGAGAACATTGGAATGTTCTATGCAAAATTTGACTTCGTAATTTCAGCAATGTTCTCATTAACCAGGTCGGAAATATTATTACAGTGTTTGATGTCTTATATTGCTTATATTAGTAGTAGTAGTAATAGTGCATTTATAGACAGTACATACCATGTAACAGTTTTTGGTATCTAACAAACTTAAATCTTATCACATATGTTGCCAATCGTGCATCGACCGAAATCTTTCAGTCAGTGCTTATATTAATATTGTTAAAATTCTATTTTTTTCTGAACCGTTAACTTATATTCCATTTCCCCAAAATAAAAATGAGTTCAGGAAAACATTTAATCATCATCTTCATAGAAACAGAAAACCGATATAGCTTCGAGCCTAAAAGTCGTTTTATAACGCGTACTCGATTTCATGGCCGGTGATCTCGGTTTCCAGGACTTGATTAGTTCTCCTAGAAGCATTCTCATGAAATATTAACGAAACTGTACGTACCGAATATGCACCAGGATGAGTGTCGGCCGCGAGAAGTAATACAGTGTATTTTCGTGCTCATTTCCTCGTCGAAACAAAGGAAACTCCCGCAGCAACGCGGTTGCTGGATTGCGCACCCCACATAACGCGAGGTATCTAACCCCCCCAGTGGGGCTAATGGGTAAAGGTTGTCCCGGGTTCGTAATTTTCTCCGTTTGTCGGGACGGGGACGGATGCCAGGAATATAAGGACTGTTCACTTGGGCACGGTTAAAACTTGCGGCGTAATTAAATACATGTATCAACCGACCGGTTCATCTGTCTAAAGAGCTGCCGACAGTGCGGGGGTGGATGCGAGGACGAGAACAGAGAGAAGAAAGAGAAACTCGAGACTACCACGGGAGAGCTCACGGTGAAAAACAAATTACAATAGAACTCGACCCTCACAGTACCACCGGTATACATTCGAGAGTTTGGCATTATGCATTAATTTTCCTTCGGTGAACGAGCATCTCGGACGGGTCCAGCGGCGTTATCTTTACTGAACGTCTCGAGACTTACATTAGGTAGGAGGACTAGCGACTCTATTTTTTTTTTGTTGCTTTTTTCCTTATTCGACTAAGTTCTGTTTTCACGAAAATAAATTTGACATGTCCATGTAAAAATACTTAATTCGCGTAAAAGCAGTTAAACAATTCGCGTAAAAGTAGTTAAACAATTCGCGTAAATATACTTAAATGATACGCGTACAAATAGTTGAACAAATCGCGTAAATACACTTAAATGATACGCGTAAAAATAGTTAAACAATTCGCGTAAATATACTTAAATGAGACGCGTAAAAGTACTTAAACAAATTCACACGATCGACATTGGCCTTGGGTCAACATGGCGTCACGAACATCCGCGTCTGTTTACTGTCCGTGTATCTTTTTACAAACATCACACGAAAGGAAAGATAATAAGGTGGTAAATAACAGCGTGGACGCTCGCCCAACCTTTATAACATATAACATCCACATAGGCATGTAGTTTCTTAAGGATTTACCACTATTTTACGTACTGTAACCCACTCTCCACATTTATTTCAAATTCCCCACACACTTGGCACACATAACCAAGAACAATCGAAACAGAACACATCACAGGCGATTACACACCACTAATAGCCGATTTAACGCGAACACCATGGGCACGCAAGAATTACAACGAAAGTAAGTATTATAGAATGTAATTTTTAAAGATAAAGAAAAAAGACGTTAGGTGAACTATAAGGTGTAGTCGAAGTACAAATATTAGAAATATATTGTTTTCTATGTATTAATAATTCAATCACAGATTAAATAAACATCTTTCTCATAAGGCCCCGGGACGAAATGTAAAATTAAGTCTCTTCAATGAAAAGTAGAAGAAGATTCTCAAATTACACCGTTCCAAAGACGCAGCGTGTTAAAGGAAAGTTTTATTATCCGTCACAGGTTTCAACAACTATAACTGTACTGAAACAATTTCAAACCGTCAAAAAATTATATTTTGAAAATTGTTCAAGTTTTGCTTCTGGGTGTGTGTAGGCTATATAGCACGGCAGAAAGGAACCCCAGGGCAAAACGGTATATTTTCACCAAATTGTCGTGCGACTAAGTGAGAGAATGAAAAGGAGACAAAAAAAAATGGGACGATAGTCGTGGCGCGTGACGACCGGTCATCCGTGGACGAAGGTCGGCGATAATTCAACGACGGACATTCCGACGTCGGTGTAACCCGCTCCCACGCGTCGTTTTTGAGATTACGAGGTTTCACCGTTCGTCCGACTACCATGAAATCACTCTACCCTCGGCTTCTTTCAAGTAAAATATTTGCAGTGTATTTATATTCGAAACGATCCAGTAGACCACGGTGTGTCTACTTATGTACACCAGAGCTCACGCAGACCGTCGAGAATTACCGGGTTTATTTATTGCCCACCGGAGCTCGTCGCAGTTCGCCGCTGCACTCGCGGGCCTTTATCGCCGAGATAATTATTTGCTCAGACCGTCTCGGTCCTTATCGTATATGTGTATATTCAATCACTGCGGTACCATTCTTTCGGTCGTTTACTGCACCGAGATATTCCGCTCGCCGATCGTTAATAGCAAATTATCGTTCGATGCACAGGTTAATACTGGTGAGCGAGAGCGCATAGGGGGGGGGGGGGGGGGGATCGTTCGACGGGTGGGCGGAGAGATATTGCGTTACACGAGATAAATAACAAACAAGAGTTGGAGCCGCGGCCACGCGCGAACGACTGTTGTGCATTACCACCCGGTATAATCTTGTCATCCTCTTACATCGCGCCAAGATACTAATAGCCTGTATGCTGTATCTTGGCTCTCGCTAATTTATCTCCTTCGAATAAACCGGCCATCGACGCGCCGAGCGTTCACCCTCCGGATTTTCCGATCTAGGATACACCAATACATCGAGCACAACGCTCGTGCACTTTATACTCTCGTACAGTTGACTCTCCTTCGTTTCTTCGAAATATTTTCACAAGCAATTTCGCTCTCTCCACTCGAGAATTTCTTTCGCCAACATCGGAGATACTTCTCTCGAAGGTGACTCAGAAAATTCGCCGAGTGAGCGGGAGTTCGCCGGGACGACAATCGCGAAGACGGGGCGAACCCCGCGAGGATCCAGAAACAGCGGCAGTCCCGCCGTTGGCTTCGATGTCTCTGCGAAAATTGAGACGCCTCCGCAGACCACCTCCACCCGTCGACCCTTTTTGTCTTCGTTTTCTTGTATTTCCTCTTATTGTCAGCGCACCTCCTCCTCGTCGTCGTCGTCGTCGTCTCTCCTCCGTGACTCGGTCCACCTCCGCGTCGTACGTAGCAAACTACGTCCACCCACTTCCCATTTAGCGCGGAACACCTCGGACCGTTTTGCAATCGGGTATTATCCACTCGGCACTTATCCCTCTGTTATTCGTTGCATCTCCGGCTGCGAGACTCTCGTTTTTCACGCGGACGGATTCTTTCTTTTTTTTTTTCGGTGCATTTGATGTACGTATACGGGCCTGAGCTACACGGTAAAAAGCTTTGGATATTTAACAAACATTTCTCGTCTACGAATTTCCGGAATATTCTTCTTGTTGGTTAAAAAAGTGGTCCTTTGACGAACAACATTTTGAAATGAAAATTTTACAATTACGAAACACAAAATAATTATAAAATTACCAAGAGAAAATTGTAGGCATTCGTCGATAAGAAGTCCTTTGTAAATGTATAACCTTTTTCACCGTGTACAGTCGAGTATTTATTATTATTATTATTATTATTATTGATATTATTTTTTTTTAACGAAGATTTGATTTTGTTCATTACCGTTCTTGTTTTATCCGCTATCGCATTCTCACATTCTCATCGATGTCGGATTGCTCTCGTATCGTGAACTCGCTAGCGGGTTCATACGAAACATATTCGGTTCGCTGCACAAGCTCCGCAAGCTCGCCGGTATCAGGTCCATAACCCAGCCAGATGGAGGCTCACCGGAGAGGTGGCTCTTGTTTCAACGTTCCGGCTCCTGTGGATGCTCCCGCTGATGCACCTCCTGCCCCTGCAATACACGAGAGAGCCCGCGGAGCCGATGTCGTGCCCACACCGAGATCATATCTCCGCCAATTACGCGGACCTCGTTCGGTGCTTTAATGATCGCAAACGGAGGCTACTCGTTTCATCACTCGTCCGTCTTTCTCCCCATCTCTCTCTCTCTCTCTCTGCCCCCTCGTTCTCATCTTTCTCTTAGATCTTGCGGCATTCGCTTTTGACTGCCGACGACGAGATTTCAGCAAGGGCGTCGTACTTGAGGAAGCAAGGAGCTCTAAAGCTGAATTAAAAATTATTAAGGAAATAGAAACACCGTGAAACCTCTTAACCGTGGAGTTCAAAGTTATACATACATGTTTAACGGAGTACCACTGACAATTGACATTACGTTGAGAAATTTCAGCTGTATTTACTCAGCCCCAACAGTAAAATTCAATTAAATTATTTTTTGTTTTATTTCGTCAATTCCGTCTTTCTTCCTATTTCTCGCATTTTCCCTTCGATCTTGTGGCATTCACTTTTGATTGCCGATGACGAGATTTCAGCAAGAGCGTCGTACTTGAGGAGTTATTATATTATAGCGAAATATAATAACTCCTAATATAATTATTAATGAAATAGAAACATAATGAAACCGCTTAAATAGTGCGGTTCATAATTATAAATAAATTTTAACTGAGTACCAATGATAATTAATGCTACGTTGAATGTTTTCACCTGAATTTACTCAGCCCGAATAGTAACCGTATTTTTTTGTTTTTTCATTTCGTCGATTGCCACGATTGTTTCTGCCCAACTCCAAAAATCTTTATCGCCATAATAACAGTGTTTTCGGTCTCTGGAAGTGATTTTTCTTCTCGACCACTTCTCGTCCACCTATCTATTATTTTCCCCGTCTTTTGCCGCAGAAATATATCGAACGATGTTTTTCTCGTTGGCGCGAATAGCAACGCAAAACAAGACTATCGGCGACGAACGCTCACAGATGCGGCCTCGCGTGTGGGTCGACGCGGTGCAAAACGCGCGACATAAACGTCCACTCCGATATAATTGAGTGCGTGGATTTTATCGCTCGGTGTGAGACCTCTGTTCAAGCGCGAACTTAACATCTCAGACGCGCCTTTCTCTTCTCGCGAAGCGACACACGTTACGAGATTATGGCAATACGCATACGTACACCCGGTGAAATTACACAGCGCGTTCTCGCGCCGCGGATGCGGGAACTGCACCGTTATAGAAGCGAGAATAAGTAATTCAACCGGCTAGACGTTGACTCCGATATTTCCCCGCCGGAGATCATACATAAACTTACATAACTTCAGTGGTTAGAATAATTTTACAACTAGTTCTCGAGATAGTAATAATTTCGTTGAATTTATTCGATCAATCGAGTACCGGCCGGCTCGGTTGCATTATACACACACGCATTACTTATGTGTGTGCAACTCCCGGAGGAAGGCGAGAGATCGTTGAACTGATAATCCTTAATAATATTACTTTGCCGCTAAAGCTTTGATTGACGACAGCTTTACCGGTCACTTACTTTACTCGTTTAATGCCTATAATTTGTCCAGTTAAGTCCGGAGTAATTGATATATCGCGAGGGGCTCCTCACGAACGAGGCGCCGGCCGAGTTATTTCCACGTTTCCACGTGTATGCACCCGCGAGAACACGTCCGCGGACGTGGGGCAGCGGAGGAGCGAGAGATTCCACATCTCGATTGGGTATACTTACTCAGGTATCGGTCGAGAATTGCGAGGCAATCAGGCCTGTCTCGGGTCGTGCATCTACATATCATTCGACGTGGATTCACGTGGTTTTCCTACCGACGCGATTACCCGGGCACCGTGTGATTATCGGAGAAATCCCTGTTATGACAAGCACCAGTTGGCGCTGCATATAAAGGCATAAAACACAGCCAAAACGATAGTTCGAATGCCTCTACATGCTGGAATGATCCAACGACTCGTTCATGAGTCGACTCCCGGGAGAGACCTTGCTTGCTCGACTAGTTATCGGAAATCGCGGCGAGTAGAGATAAGTACGTTCGGGGAGAAGAAGAAGAAGTGGAAGAAAAAGAAGAAGAAGAAGAAGCGGGAGGAGGCTATATCCATATTCCAACGTTATCTTCTTCTGGACGGCTCTATCCGCCCTGCTGGAGGTTGTTCCCCGCCTGCTTCCCTGAGTTTCAGCACGCTCGCCATGCAGCTTCCTTTTCTTTTCTTCTCATTTTTTTTTTTTTTTTCAAAGGACGAAGAAAGCGCACGCTGTGAAAACTTGGTCCCTCGATGCTACCGCAGCCGCGGGGAACCTTTGCTCGCGAAGATCGTACATAACTTGCGGGCGCTCTTGCTCCTGCTGATCCCTTCAAGAGCATGAGCCAAGGCTCGCCTAGTTTATCGAGACTTAGGGATACTTACGAGAACTCGTATACTCTGTACTCGGTTGCGCGTAAGGGGATTTTCGAGTTAAGTGCGGCGGTGGTGCAACGATGCTGCGTTGGAACGTGGATTCGGGAGCAACAGGAAGAGGCGACGTAGAGGATAGGTAAAAAGGAGATTTACAAATTTGGGACAATGCCGAATAATATGATCGGATAAGTAAATAAATTACGTAGGTGCCTTGGTAAAAATTTTACAGAGTTACATCACGCCCTGATAAGCTCCTAGCAATGCCTTTTATGGAACCTTATCATGTCCCGATTTAATACTGGGATATTACATTATTACTAGGATAATACCGTCGAGATTTCACCGTCGATGCGGCAGTAAAAGTGGTAAAAAAAAGTACGAGCCTCTAGCTTCCGCGAGAGCTATTTTATACCGAATAGGTACCCAAATCTCGATGAGCTCCACTGTAAAACAAAGCGCTTTTTGAGACCCTCCTAAACGCTTTTATTCGAAGTCAATCGAGTTCCATAGTAGCGTAAACAGGAGAGCACAGAAGCACAGAAGCTCGTAGCTTTCGTCGAGTGGTGGGCAAAATGCACGGACAAAGGGAAAGGTAGAGAGAGCCTGAGAGAGTTCACGCGGGTGCGCGAATGCTCGGAAGCCGTATTGGTCCACGGGGTGTTCGGAGTCACACAGACGGTCTCTCGGACGCGGTCAGGTGTGGTCTGCGGTCTTGCCGTTTTCCGAGGTGCTCCACGGTTGAGCCAGGCGGCTGCCCATTACGACGAATTAATTAGGAAAGTCGACGTCATAAAACGATGCGCGCGTTTAATTAATTCGAGTCCCGGTGCCGGTGGACAAAGGTCGTCCGAACTTCCCGGCAAGCGGCGGGGCAAGTACCGGCCGAAATTCTCCGGGCCTCGTAGGACCACCGAAACCATTCGGTCGGGAAGCTGAACAAGATAGAGCGGATTCTCGCGCACGCTGTATGCTCAGAAGCGAGCTATATTTTACTGTACACTCAAGCTGAGCCGCACCCGGGGAGGGAGCGTCGTGACACAACGGGCACAGGGGTAGCGTACGTGGATACGTGTTCCACTCGAAGAGCCTCGGTGTACGAAGCGCCGAGTTATACCGAGACCGCAACCCTTTGGAAGTCGTAAAGCAGAGCAGCGTGCGGGTGCGAGCGCCGGCGAATGTAACGTAAGGCGATCCCGTAACTTGCGGCACCAGGACCGGCGACGTTGCACCTTGAAATTCGCCTATCGGCGAGAGGGAAGAGCCACCCCCGTCGTTTCACTCGGCGGTTTTAGGCGAGAGCTTATCGGACTCTCCCGTAAATTACTGTACATCCTTCCCGAATCGTACTTTAAACTGCGCAATTTTACCTTACCGCAATTTACAACGATTTTATTCCCGGAGCTATACCTCCCACGGTGAAATCGTTGCGGTGTCTCGGTATCGGTGCTCGAGCTACGTATTTTTACCTCGTAACACTTTATACCGGTATATCGTACGGTTTTCGTGAAACTTTACGAGGGAACGTTTCGAGCGGTATACTGCAAGAGCGCGTGTTTGGTCCGGCGATGTTTTGGTCCGCGGTGCGCTTTGCCGATCGCGTCATTCGATTATTGTACGAATCTGTGAGGGTCGGAATTACACTACACGGGGGTGGAATAAACGACTGAACGACGACGATGACGGGTTTAAGGGATTCACTGTCTGTCGCACTTTACGACTTTTAGGCCAGTGGGCGAGGAAAGTTTCGGCGTATGAATGATGATAAAATATTATATTTCACGTAAAGTTAAGTCGGAGTCGTTTGCTTATAAAATTGTGGAGCGACTTAGCGAGGACGGTTCTTCATTCGCTGCTCGCCCACTTTGCTCCCAGTGTAATTGCGTTCTCGTGCGAGGTGCGCTGGTGAGCGTTACGAGTGCGCCGCAGTCGTTCCCTACTCGTGTCTGTTTATAGCCGAGTTTGTAGTCTCAACGTCCTCCTCGTATATATACGCGAGAGGGACGGAAATTTGCCGTGAAATTTTGGGTAACCGGCGCCAGAGGAGTCTGCTTTCGAGAGGATCATGCGAGCCTCATACTCTTCGTTGGATGGTTCTCCCTCCCTTGCGTGTGCGAGGAAGCAAACTTTGCATCTCGTAATCTCGTAAGAGGGACGGAGAATTGTATCGCCGTTTGGGTTAGCCTCGATCCAAAGTTCCTCGGCTATGCAACGGGCTTAAGACTGGGGGGCACGTTTCTGTTTAACGTCGTGAGAATAAATTTTATCCGGTGCCTCGGTATCTCTGATACTCGCGCACAACGGTAATGGAAATAATAGTACGGAGATCCCGAAAACTTGAGCATGCAGCCTCGTTGCGTTAACGGTAATTACAACGAATTTGATTTGTCGCGTAATATTGTTTAGAGAGTCCGGAACGAGCATTGCGTTGCGTTGTGCGAAATCGTGCAAAGGCCGCCGGTCGTTGGCTTTCACGTGGGGAAGCTTTTCGAGCGACGGAAAGGATTAAAAATTAATTCGTTGAACCAACGATTAATTCCGGAAAAAACTGCTATAATTTTTTTGACGAAATCTTGAAATACTTCGCTCTCGTCAATCCAAAGTTTTCTCTATGAGGAATCCAAATGAGAATTGTCTCCTGTCATTCCGCATGACAAAGTTACCGAATTGTATTGCGCACCTCGAACGAAACCGAGAAAAGCTTCGGCGAAAAAAGATAAATATAAATAAAGAATGACGACATACGCAACGAGTTCGGGTGAAAGGTGCGGAAGACTTTAAAAAATAAAAATTCGCGAGGGTGCGAAGATCGATCGTAAGAGACACAGGAACGAAGGAGCGAAGGGAGAAGAGCCGGGCTTGCGAAGCACGGCGGTGTCAGACATATAGAACCGTCAAAAATGGACCATCTGCGTGCTGTCAGCGCACGCAGCCGCCATTGAAATATTTCTTCGCTGGCTGCAGGACTCAGCGATGGGTATGAAACCCCGGAGATTCTGAGTTATTGGGCGAAATGTGGGAGAGCAGGCGTAATGAAAAAATACTGTCACGCAGGTATCGAAATAGGGGCTGCTGCGCTGCCGGTGGTTCGCTGCCGTGCCGGGGGTGGCTTGTCATCGCGATACATTTTTCCTGCTCTCGCATGATAAATTCAATATGACCTCGGAAGCAGATCCAGACTGATAAATGCACAGTATAATTCCTTCCTCCGCGTACGTGTTCGCCCAGGATATAAAGAGGCTGTTATCTATCCCTTTCTCACTTGCAGTCTGTCCGAGATTTTCTTCGGCGCTGCCAAAGCTATTCACACTATCGACAACGGGACTGTTACGTCTGCTTGGATGAAGTCCCAATTAATTAGGCTTAAATGGCAAAGCTTAGTGGACGTTAGTTTCCCGAATTTGCGCTACGTTGTCCTGGATGTCTCCAAATAGTTTAACACCATCAGCCCCTTCGCCCCCTCCCCTCCCGTCTCTCCCCCCGCGGCTGTTTTCACTCCGGAGGGAAACGGGTCTGATGGCACTTCGGGCGTTACCGTCGTGAATGTAAATCCTCCGCGGTACGAGACCAAGAAGAGCCTCGCCGACTTGCTGCCTCTCGCTGATGGTGAGGTTTCTCTCGCCTTTCCAGCTTCTCAGCTCCCCGACTCCGCCGGGACTCAAGATCTTCAATTAATTATAGTTGTTAATTGGTCGGCACTGAGTTGAGTTGTATCGGTGGTCTCTTCTCTCAGACGATTAGGTACTCGACCGCGGTATGCCGTTTGATGCTTGCGGGCCAGGATGGGAGAGGAAGGACAGCGGTTTCGCTCATACAACATTCAACGTGTGCCCGCGCGACCGCCGACTCTATAGATTGACTTCGTATTTCCACCAGGCGCACGATCATTTACCAGACTAATGGCGTATCAATTATCACCACCGTAATTGGCTGCTAGTCGCTAGGTATATCGGATTTTAAAAAAAAGAGGGAAAAATACGCTGAATACTTACCTTGAAAGATAATTTGAAAACGAGACATCATCGAACCCGGGTATAGTAGCAGTGTACGGATATTAATATATAATCAGTGTTATCTATTTTTTAAAAATATGATTACTGAAAATGCTCAAAAAATAAGGGAATTTTTTTTTGGATCCGCCCCGATCGAAATACGGGCCATAAATTTTGTATCGTTTTGGAGAAAAAAATAATGGTATCGCGTCTAATATTCGCCGATATTATTTTTTTTTAATCCGTGTTACAAAGACTAAGTGATTTTGGAGCTCGCTCTACCGAGGCTCACGGGGGAAATGGCGTTAAAACTATAAGTTCACACTCGATGTTAGGTTCACGTAGTTCAAGCGTATAACTCCTCAAACTTCGGCTAACCGCCCTCTTCACTTGTTGAATTGAAAACCCCCAGGAAATGAATTTATCCTCTGGGCGCAAATTTGCGGTACGCTTTACGCCAACTTTTTAATAACGTTGTCGAGCATCGCAGTCTCGTGTGCCACTCGGAACTATCTGGCCTCGGGAGTTTCGGTGCATAAACGTGTGCACTATGCCGGATGTCGGTAGTTACCGCGCGTCTCCTAAATCACCAACTTTTGAAACGGGTCTGTGACGCAGAGAGACACGTGGAAAGTAGTCGTGGCACACGAGAAGTGGCTGGAAGGATCTAAAAAAGCACCGTGCCCGTAGGCCGTGCCCTCTCCCGCGCGGTACACATAGTGCAATATATCATAGAGAGTAGGAGACTCGTCGTCGTCCAAATACTCGTGCATCATTCCCGTTGATGCGGTGTAGGAGTCTGGAGAGTCGGAGCATTGTACAATAATAATAAGCCAACAGCAGCCGGCAACTACCGGCCGGTAGTTCAAAGTGATATTACTCCTACAACATCGCATCCCTTGTGCCTCCGCAAACGTAATGAATATTCAAACAAAACGTTGTTTATGTACCAAAACAAATATATAACTAATGTCTTCTAAATATAAACTCCGACCCGGCTAAATATATATATATATATATATATATATATATATATATATATATATATACATAATGTATAGCGCATTTATAAAATTTGAAGTACATTCTCCATTTTCAAAGATGTATATTTTCGTGATAGCGATACGCCACGCCGCAGTCAAGTAGGTCGTAAGAAGTTGATAAAGCGGTAAAGAGTCTAGTGCTAGTAGTGCAAGCGCACGTAGTGTAATTGCGGATAGTCATTTTTTAAAAAATGTGACGGGAACCATTCAGAAAAATTGATCGACAATGGATAGTGTAAGCAACTCTGCAAACATCAATGAAGATACGATAAATTCGACGAGTCGCTTAGTGGTGACGATATAAAAATAAATAAAAATTAACAATTGGCCATATCACCCTGAATTGGCCTACACGTGGGGAGTCGCATGGTCCGTCTAGCCTCGCACCGGCATCGATGACAGAGCTTGTCGCCGTGCAATATTCCAGGGAGTATCGCACAAACGGGTCGGATGTCGAGTGCGAGAGACGGTCGTTAAATTATGTAGTCGGTGCGATTCGCGTGGGTCCAGAACGGTTACTAATTCCCACGTGATCTCGTCTCACGATTGCAGACGCTCGGTTCGTTCCTAGGAGCAAAGTACGCTGGAACGTTGCAGCCAGTACGACCGGATCCCAAGTTTCGCTCGTGATCGACATTGGTCGAGGGTCCCGTCGGGAGTCGTCGTCCCGGCTGCGGCACTTTGTCGATGTCATCGGAAAGAAGCGTATCGATGACGGTGCCCCAATGTAGAGAGCGACAATATTGGCCTCCGGTCGAAAGTGGAACGGAGGAGTCGAAAACAAAAATAAAGTATCGAGGACCCGGTCGAGAGCCAAAGCGGGCCAAAGATCGCCAAGATTTCATCCGAGAGTGCGAGTGGCCTGGGGTACACATTAGCAGGGACTCCCTTTGTAGCGCGTAAAATAGCGTGCGCTCGACGGTGCAGTCCGCGTCGTCTAACTTTCTTTCTATTTTTTTTTTCGCTCCCTCACTCCCATTTTTCTTTGTTGGCCCGGGCACAATGAAGGATGCAACCTTTTGTGAAGAAAAATAGGACACAGTATACATGTATACCTTGTGTAGTACATTGCCTCGTAGAAGCACCGTTTTAATACTCTTTGTGGAAGTAATGCACGTGCGATCTGGAGTACGTACAATCTAGAATACGTACCTACCCCTCTACGCTCTGCGAACCAGCCCGTAACACACGGAGTTACGTGCACATGCACATCCGAGAGTATACGGACTCTTTACTTAGCTCCCTCTCGTTTCGGAGCAGCACTGTACGACCAAGTAGCTCTACGCCTCGAAGAACGGATCTATAATACCCTATCCTCGTTGTCGCGGAAGGAGAGTATGTTCACCTTGTATGAGCGGAACGTCGTAACGTGCGACACGCTAGTTCCTCGTTGAGTTGTAATGTCCTTACAACAATACTCGCGAGAGTTTATCGCGCTTGTACGCGGTACACAGGTGCGAGCATGGGAATTAGCCGGGTTATTATTGTGCATGATTACGAGGGGATCACGAGAAGAAAACTGAAGACACTCGATTGAAGTAATCCTTCGGACCAAAAATATACCCAAAATATACAATTTTTTTTAGCGAAAATACATTTTATATGACACGGATAGATACCATTTTTTTTGCTTCCTCATAGAGGAAGCTTACGGCATGAAATATACAAGATGATATATATGATGAGGTTGAAAAACTAGGTAAAACGGTATTATTTGGATTTCATGAGTAAAAAATCGAAAATTACAACGAAAAGATCGGGGGGCATAATTCCACGAATTTTTTTCGCACCGGGCACCGGTCCAGCATCAGTTGTGACCAAAAATCAAGCGCGATGTTGATATCTTGTTTTTGCACCGAACCTGCATCGAACAGCCGTTTTGTCTAGAAGATATGAAAATAGCAATTTTCATATCGCGTCCTCATAATATTTATTTATTCGAAAGCTTCCCTTATGAGGAAGCCAAGAATGCAGAAAATACTTTCTCATAGAACAAGCTTTGCTATTAAAGGGATCAGGAAGCGATATGAAAATTTCAATTTTCAACGTTTTTGTAGGGTTAATCATTTCTGTGGGTCATATTCAGAACTCGTTTAACTCTTCTACATTGTGTTTTAAAGTGCGAGGTGTCGAGTTATGTGAAACGATGCATGGAAGGGTTGAAAGCTCACAGGACATTCCTCGATCCGTCCTCGCCGTTCTGATCGCGTTCGTCGGCCCATAGTCTGCGTGGAATGTATAGGCGTGGCTCATCGCTTCATCGTTGATTCTATTTAGTAAATCGAAGGGGTGTAGTAACCCACGCTCGCCCGTGCGCCCGATAGGGGGTTGACACACGCTCGACACCCGGACAAAGCCAAAAACGAACAAAGAGCTTTGTTTTTTTAGATCGACTGTCGATGAGCGGTCTCTGTCCGGGATATATACTATCACGTATAATACAAGAAATAAAAGTCGAAACTGAGGGGTGTGCTCCGGCAAAAACTCGGTCTTGATACGTCCGCTATAATTGGCTTTATTGCGAATTGAAATTCAAATTGGCACTCTTGATGGTTCAATTGAGCGATAATGCAACGCAGCAGATGAGCGAGTTATTCCGTACCCTTCTTTCAGATTTTAATTTCTAAATCATAATTTTTTTTCAATCATAGATAGGGACAAATATTGTTGATTGCCGC
The DNA here is from genome assembly GCA_917499995.1 of Ichneumon xanthorius. Lineage (NCBI taxonomy): Eukaryota > Metazoa > Arthropoda > Insecta > Hymenoptera > Ichneumonidae > Ichneumon > Ichneumon xanthorius. The sequence continues at coordinate 6,345,334 of OU824205.1, read as the reverse complement.
AATTACGCGATGAGCGAGTTATTCCGTACCGTTCTTTCAGATTTTAATTTCTAAATCATAATTTTTTTTCAATCATAGATAGGGACAAATATTGTTGATTGCCGCAATTACGTATTCGTATCGGTGATTTACGGAGTGAGTAGAGTGTTATAAGAATGTCACGACGATTTCCTAGTACATTGGCCAAAATGGAACCGCGCTCTGCGAGAGGAATACTGTATATCGTGGAGAGGCTTCACGCCACATTGGGGAGAGTGCATTTAGCGCTTATTGAATCCACGCGTGCCGGCGCATACTCTGTAAAATCTTGCAAAGGTTGCACGAAGAGCCGGTGCACGGAGTCTCGCGCGCTTGCTCATGGCTCGATGCCGCTGGTGTGAAGTGTGCATAATCGAAATCAGGTATCGATAAGTATTTGAGCTCGGGATGTCTGAAATATGTTGCCCAAAAATATTTATTCTCCGTTGCTGTGTATGACACGGCGATTCGGTTAGGCGGCTGCTTAGTTTCAGACTTAAAGAAATAATAGGATCGAATTTGTCGAAATAAGAAACTTGGCCGTACAGTAACTTGTATTGATAGAATCAATATAAAATCAAGAATAATCATTTGACAATCTTAAAAACTCGTTGCGTCTTATTGAACGGCTTTGAAACGGATACAATAATTTTAGAGAATTTAATTCGTGAAATTGCTTGCAGTAAAAAACTGCGGAAAATACAAATAGGGATAAGCAAAATTTTTAGCTTACGGTCGAGATCGGTAAGGTGCCTTACGATTGGTCCGTAGATAGTATGTTCCTTTCTTATCCGTGAGGTTCAATCCACCCATTCGCGCTGTTTTCGCGCGAGCTCCGCACTTACCGGCTTTGAATTTTTCATAAGAAGCGCACCGAGTCCCTTTGAGAGGTGTCTTAATGGACGATGCGAATAACTGGTACGCACGACGATGGGAACATTCACTCAATGCACAGCCTGGTTGGACGGATCCCCCGTTTGGAAAAAAGTCCACGTGTCCGATAGCGATTTGACGGCCAAAGATACCGCCGTTCGTGTGAATGATTTGGACGTGGTTACCACTTTCCTTCGAGATTGATTCGTCAGACAACACGAATCCTACAAGAGCCGGATCTAGTCCTTAAGAACGTCATTTAAATTTCTTAAAGTTATTAATTTATTCTTATAAACATTACTTTGATTTATACAGCCCGGTGATAATTTTCAGTAGTTGCGAAACTTACCAACGACGTAGTTCACTTTGTACTTTATTCTGTAACCAGCGATTCCCATAACGTGAACTTCGAGAGAATGTCCAATAAGGGTAGTACTTTCGGTGTCCAAATTGCCCTCCTTGTATAGAAAGTCTATCATTCTTGCGACTATTTTGCCAACCCTGTACTTCACCATATCCGTGGCGAACAGGTAACCTCGTGATTTGGTGTATTTACTCCAGTCAACGATGATCACGTTGCAGTCGCTGCGCGATAAATAAGCTACGGATGTATACAATTTTATTAGTTTGAGCGAGTCGTTGATAATTAATAAGAGACGTTAACTGACCTTTGCGAATAAGAGTGCAGGAGAGACTGTGTCCGTCGCTCCTCCATCCATGAGTTACGAGACGCGTAGGTTTGCTTGCATCGAAATTACTTTTCTTCAATTTCTTTGTGTCATCGATTGCATTGTGTCATTGAAAGTAATACATTGATGGGTCCAGCGACGGTGAAAGTCTGGATTAATCGTTGACATCAATTATCATTCAATAAATAAATGATATTCGAATATATATCACGTTATTGACATAATTTCTTACGGACTTCGAGACGGCAAAGTGCACAAGTTCTATACAAAGGCTACAGTACATTTTTTTCGGCAGTTCATTGATTTAACGGTACCAACATCATTACATTCTGTGGGCTATGCCTTACATACTGACTTATCAAAAGCTTTATCTCTGTGCTATTCTGGTACAATCGTTGGAGAGATAAGGTATAGTGCCGTCATTAACATTTGAATCATAAAGATTAGGCAAACATTGCGAACACGTACAACACGCAAGCAAGCGATGAGGCCAAACAGAGTTTGTCAGGATTTTGTTACCGAAAACCTGTGTCATCGTTCATAGGTTTTCGGTTCAATTACGATAATTAGACAGCCCCGAAGTAGATATGCAAGCAATGAGGAAGGGACGCGCTAATTGATACACAATCTTGCATTAAGAAAAGGACGAAAAAAACGTGTAATCATAACGTATTAAATAATATCTAGAGTTCGCAGGCGACCGGCAATTTCCTTCCTTCCTCTCGCGAAAGCTTTGGAGCTTCGGGGGAGAAAGGCTTTTCGGCGTGGCCACCCGCGGACTGAGAGTTCGCCGCCCCGCGAACTCAACCTATACCCTTTGTAATCCTAAAAAATGGTGGCGAGCAGTAATTCACCGAGGCGCCGGACGGAACCGTTTCCCGTACCACCGGCGAAACGGTGTGCCCGCTTTATTTAATACTACGATTTATTTGTCGTATTGGTTGTGTTAATAATGATTTGTGGAGGATGGCGGCGCGGCGTTAGTCTGCGTATCGCCCGCAGCTATATTCCTATATAATAATACGATTGTATCATTCCCAATTTTACGTTACATATTCTATTCGAAATACTCGAGAGGGAGAAAGAGACAGAGAGAGAGAGAGAGAGAGAGAGAGAGAGAAAATGAATTTTCCTCAGACTCTCAAATCCCTCCAATTCAACGGGGCTAAATTTTCAAGAAAATTGGCTTTAACGTTCCTAACGGTTACCCTCGAAATAGTCGGGGCTCATGGTTAATGGACATTGATCGCAGTGCATAATCGTGAAAAATAACAGTTCGACTGAGATAGCTCGCATTAGAGTCGTTATATCCGGTGATTCGATTGTCTCGTCTCGGAAAGCTGAGTGGATGAGTCGCTCACGACACTTTTCCAATCATCCTGAGTTCGCGGAGCACGATTCCCTCCTCCCTCCTCCCCAGTTCTTTATCCTATTCTACACTTTTGCTGCAGTTTTCTTTGCCATTCCGTGGGACCGGGGCACACCGGAAGAACTTCTATTTTGTTGAATGAGAACAGAGAGTCGCTAGCTAGATAGCGCCGGAGCTGCGGAACCACGAGGGAACGAGAGGACTCTAGAGATAATAGATAGGAAGTAAGAGCGAGAGTCGGAGGTAGACGGTGAGGGACTAGGAACGGTATAGAGGTACCCGAAGCGCACAGACGCCATACACTCTGCGGTGGGTTCACTATAGGTGTACAGAGAGAGAGAGAGAGAGAGGAGGAAGAGAGGGCAAGAGTGTGAGGAGGGAGAGAGAGAAGAGCCAAAGTGCTGTGGTAACAGTGGATGTTGGCTGGCTTTGCCAGCCATCTCGTCTGGCACAATGGACGTGGAACAATACTAATCGCATCAAACCACTCTCAGCGAGGCACATACACACGAGAGAAATGCCGATACCGACTGGGAGACACGCTTCTCCCACACAGACTGAAATGCCGAGAGCTAATCCAGATCAAGCGATACGTTCCATTCAACCTTTAGCGTTAACGCGATCCAAGTATATCGCTCGCGGGGAACACGAGGGGTATGCATGAAGTAAAGTTTACGAATAAATTCGAAACGAATATTTTTTTTTTGCCCACCAAATATGTTCTCAAAGGTTATTGTCTCGTGCGAAAGATGAGGGCCACTTTCGTTCCTTTATCCAGCCCGACGTGTAGCCCTATTGATGTGGGGCCGGCGATACCTAATTCAATATCCTTCGCTCGGCGTGGCTCCTCCTCTGCCCGGCTAATTTGAATAATTCATTGAATATATATTCATTCGTGTGTCATTGACAGAAAAATTAATCAAGAATCGATTATATCGTGCATCAACAGCGGGATCCAAAGGGGTCTTCGGCGATCCCTCGTCGTCACCCTCGTTATTCTCTCACTCTCGATTTTCTCTGTATTATATACACTCGTGCAGGCACCAGCTACTCGTACTTCTGGACGCCGGAGCGGAGCGTAGTCTCGAGATTCCCGGAGCGACGAATGTAATTGAGGACGCAAATAGAAATTCAAAAGTCGATTCACGGTCGGACGAACGGGTGCGATCAACGCGGGAATGAGGAAAACCTCGTTTCATGCTGAATGGATATTTATTCATTGGAAAAAGGGATCTCGGCTGTTTGATTACTATACACCATATATATATAGTGTGCAGCGTCCTGCCCGCGAATACGCCATAATATATTCGATTCGACTATTCTGAAACATCAATCGTTTTTGAACACGATTTTCATTCAACGAGTCGGACCGGTGTGATCGCGCCGAGAGCTCGAGATCTATACCAAATTTAGCACAATGTTTATCGCTTTCATAGACCGAACTTTCCGAGTATATCGCTTCGATGTACTCTGTTAATCTGGTAATTACTGTAAATTTGGCGGTATCACCATACTTGCACCAACGGGGTACATACAGTGCGCTGTGAGGCAGCCGAAGGGCAGTGGTAACAATGAGGTATTACATTATGGTATGGGCCACTGTGGAATTAATTAGTACGGACTCCGCGGTGATTACAGCAAATAGTAGATATCCAGTATACAACCTTCTGAGAATAACAGCGCCAGCTGTCTCATAGAAAACTGAATCTCGCTCTCACACACCCTTTGAGTTGGAGGCTTTGTTTGGCCGGTTTTTTTGCCATACTTAGCTAGAATGGATAATATGCACAATATGAACGTTTGACTGCGAAGTTTCGTCACAATTTTAGCAGCTGAATCGAGATTCAGAAATTCCCAAAGAATTTTTATAAAATTAATTATATAACAATTTTACTTGACTTCACGTAGACAGAATGTAGGATTTTATGTCTGAAGCCGCATATTCTACCCGTCATCCATACAAAGTTCTTTCCCTACTAAACTAAAATTGATGGTCTTTCTCACATACATTTTTTCTTCGCGGGACGTCAAACTATGAAACTTTTACGCTGCACTGACATCTTCAGCGAGTGCCCGGAATAATTAGATGTTTCAAATCGTCCCCTTTACCGTGCGCGTATTATTACTATTATATTATTAACCTTACACGCCGATATCATGTTCCTGGCGATCTTGAGTGTAAAAGGCAGCATATATTATATTACAAAACCGTATTTTCTATTGTTCCCCGTCGTCCATACATCGTCTGAGGTTACGACTATTGGACTCCGGCGTATCAGCGTCATCTCATCCGGCGTAATGCCCATTGGAACGACGAAGAGCAGCACAAGCAGAGCCGCCGGCTCGCTGTGCGCGATACTCCGCCGTACTGTTAAAGCGCGTTCATGGGTCTTTTCTTTTTTTCTGCCACTCACGCGTACGCCGCGATCACTCTCGCGGGTATGTGCCACAGGGCTCGAGTTCCCTCGCGAGTCTCGACTACCAATAGTTACGTGGGAGAACGAACGAGTCTCGGATCAGAAACGCTGCCGGGAAGAACTGAGCGAGGGCGATCCGAGAACATTCAACCGGCAGCACTTAATCGAACCTGAGGATCTTGGATCACGCGATGGCATTCAGAAACGGTAGATTTTACGAAATTTTATTTAATTCTTAATTTTTGTTTGTTTCCGATCCGCAAAATAACGTCCAATAAAGTGAACATAAAGATATTTAACGCGGGTCTTTTGGCAAACTGGACTCGTCGATATCTGATACAGTGGAACCTGAATTATCCGAACCTGTCGAGACCGGGTCTAGTTCGGACAATACAAAATTCGCATAATCCAAACGCAAATTTTTGTTTACGTATAACCAGTACACAAATAAGGCGTATATAAATGAAATAACAGTATATATTCAATTTATTCAACAGTATATATTCAACTTATTCAACAGTATATATTCAACTTATTCAACAGTATATATTCAACATATTGTAAAATATTTCTTTTTTGAGAGGACCGAGAAAATTTTTTCCGAAGATAGGACTTCGAATGATGCACAATTACGAACACACATAGACAATAAGAGATCAATTATTTATACGATTAAATTCTGTCAGGTATCATCGAAATATCGGCTATCACATACATTTTTTTTGAAAGTCAATTATATTCCTCTTGATGAACAAGTCATAGATTCGTATAAATTAGCCGATAAACAAAACAAAATACAACATAATATTAAATTGGATGCAAACTTTTCTCCGCAATCTTAAACACAATAAAAATAAACTTGTATTCAGTCTAATATATAGAACTGTGAAAGACCGAGAGAAGGGTCTTTCATTATTAGGGTCAAACATTATTAAAGATACCTTGTCCTTTATTTTAATAGGGTATTGGCGAATCATTTTATTAATATAAATTATATTAATATACGTCTTAATTCGTACGGGTCTCGGGATGAACTGTCGCCCTTTCGCTGTCGCTCTCGCTTCGTGTAACGCTGGGCGTTTGGTGTCATCGGGTTTACGCGCTCAGCTGTTACCTATGCTCCAGACAATAAGTGCCTATTTATCGCGTTTGAAATTAGACATTCACAGAACAATCTATTTTTTTCTACATGCCTAATGATATATGAGTGCTCTCTAGAACTCCGTCAACCGCAATTAAGAATCCCTATCCGTAAACCACTCCGGTGATCGGACCAGGGATCCGATAAACATAACAAAAAATGGGCACAAATTTTACCCACCTCGCAATATTGAACGCTTTCACGATGGCTTTTTCAATTTCTCCGGGGCTCGCAGTGAATAGTTGAAGAAAACAAATCCACAGTCAGATCGACGGGCCAAGCGGTGATCGAAGGCTTCTGACACGAGGCGTCTCCCCATGTCTTCCCGCTCAAAATTCCACACGACCGTCGCATACAGTTTACGACTCAACATCCCCGGACAAAAAGAGAACGATCGGGAGCGACCTTTCGTCTTCTGGTCTAATTTCTGTTTTGCGACATGCGCGTTACTTATTTTGCATGTGCGCTTGAGCCCGAATATCAATGGCCTTATTGATTTCTTAGGTATCGCGTGCCGAAATAAAAATTAAATTTCCTTCACGTACAATATTTATAACACATTTCCAACATCGAAGTCCGATTTCAAGAGTTATTTGAAATACAGTCGTCCATTTTTAATTGCCTACTTCTAGCTACGCGCTTTTGAGAAGCCGCTTCAGTGTGAATTGTGTATGCGAGGCGATTGAAACGATTTGGTATCGAAACTAGTATCGGATGCGCGTTATCCGACTCTGCTCGGGTGGGTGAAACTCCTCTGGAACAGGAAAAGCGTGCATCAACGCGCTTCAACACGGGTGCGGCTCTTGACGAGCAACAATGTATAACTTTTCACGTTAACGTTCGGCTAACCGAACATTCAGATAAACGGAGTCGTGGTTCGGATGATCGCAGTTCGAATAAAGAGGTTCTACTGTATGTTTATTACAATTTAATGTCAAATATAGGGTACAGAAATAATAACTTTGGAAATCATTCAAGGTCGGTTCGTTTTCCCCATGTAACTGATTTTCCGAAATCTAACAAGTTCCTGCAATAAAGATAAATGGGATTAAACGTTTTTCAAAATAATTAATTACATTACGCAGACTGTTTCATTAAAAAACCTTGAATGTTATTTTTTATCGCTTTTTTGTCGCGTACCTGTGCACGTTGAACGCATACGGCAATCTTGTACTTCTTTTCACAATCTTCACCCGCTGCGGTATAAAACAAAAAATTAATCAAGAATTTTGTGATAATACGGAATGCACATCATAATTAAACACTTCACTGTCTGTCACACATATGATTTTCGAGGTTGTGGAACTCAAATAAAAAATCATATTTTCAACATCCAAAATGGTGAATCCAACATGGTGGATATTGAAAATATTCTCAAAAATCTTTAACTTCCTCGCCCTATTCATCATACATCTCTATTTACAATACATGTGGTACGTACGCTGATCAGCGCACTTTGTGAGCACTTCAGTCAATTCATCTGCGTTTATAACTTGTTTCCCAACTATTTTCTCTAGGTTATTGACTAGGTGCGCTGCGTCTACAGTGCCATCGGATTTCAACTACGAAACGAGATAATAATCATTTCTTGTTTTTTTAACATTTCGAATTGTTTTTTCCGTTTACTCACGATTCCGATTCCCTGGATCCAACACGCCACGAAACATTGCCCTTGCGGATTATCCATTTCAGGATTCAATTTGGAAGAAAATAGCGAGCTTATAAGCTCGTCAGTCATATTGTTTGCCTTCTTGCATGACTCTACTGAAAATTGTCCATTGTCGGGTCCATTGCCGGTGAAAATCTAGATTAATCATTAGCATGAATTATCATTTAATAATAAATTGTATTTGAATATATATCACGTCGTCGACATTATTACTTACGGACTCCGAGAGGGCAACGAGCACAAGTACAATACAAACACTGCGGTACATTTCTTCGGCGGTTGATTGGTTTCGCGGTACTAATGTTATTACATTCTGTCGGCTATGCCTTATATAGTGACTTATTCCTCAGAGAGCGTTATATCCGTGCTATTTTAGTATAATAGTTGGTAGGATAGGCTATAGTGCTGTCGTTACCATTTCAATGACAAAGGTTAGACAAACATAGTGGACTCGTGGATCACGCGTACAAGCGATGATGTCAACTAGTATCATAGAATTCGATAAGTTGTTATTGCCAGAATTGCGTGTCATCGTTAATACTTCAATAACAAAGATTAGGCAAACACTTTGCACATGTGGATCAGGAGTACAAATAAAGAGACCAACCAAAGCTTGTCAAGATTTCGTTAGCTAAAACCTGTACCATTATTTACACTTTAACGACAAATATTAGCTATAACCGAAATAGATGGATCATGTGTGTAAGCACGTGATCCAATGGCGAATAGTGGCCAAAAAAATAAAAATAATAGTCATTTACTATACTACTGCAATAAAAAAATGTCTGACGTTACTTTGCAGCGCGAGCAATCACATGAGTTAGGAAAAAGTTTTTCACTCGACTATCGCACGAAATTGTACTTCACATAGATTGGTAGCAAAATTGCGTCATGTGCGACCGCATTTGCCTATGTTTTTGCCAGCATTCAATATCAAAAATTCTAAGGAGCATATTGCCAGCAAGGCGTCAGCAGGGCTTTGCGTCTCTCTAGCGTTGACACAATTTTTATCAAATTGAAAATAAAATAACGCGCATTCATTTTTTATAGTTATAGCGATTTAGTTTCGGCGAGACGAGTCACATACGTATTATTGCCATTGAGCCTCGTCGTTAAGTAGAGTGACCTTAAATGACCGTACTTTTTTTCGGTTACTTTTACGATTGCTGAAATTGTTAGGGGAAACACAAGATTCTCAAATGATGTACAGAAGACGACCGTGTAAGTTGCATGCAGATAAGTTGTACCGACCGGATGCGTTGGACAAAACACGAGCGGGTAAGTTGCATAGGCCTTTTCTGGAAGTCCATTTATTTGCATGACGGAGAGACGAGATACCCCGTCCATTTCGTTACCTGCCTATTATATCGTACATGCTCCAAGTTGTTTTGTAGGAAGGGTGAGTAGGTGGATACTAATAGACGTAATGAGGAATCCAACTAATTCGATCATGTCTAATTGGGTTGATTCCTGAGCATACAACTTACGCGGCCGTCAACTGCAGATGTAACTCGGTACTGCGAACTTTCCGAGGTCGCTGATTTCGAATTAGAATCGGTCAATATTACGATAATAGAAATGTCAGATTCAATGTGGCCGACCAAATCTGAAGCATTTTTAAACAATCTAGATTCAGACTTTTTTTTTATAAAAAATGAAAATCCAAAAAATAAATTAGAGAATTAATAAAAATTGGAATGCAATTTTTTAAATTTTGTTGTGGCCCCGATGTTTCCTTTTAAATCGTTTTCTGTCCTGTCCTATGCGCCTGAAAGCAAAAATGCTGTTTAGTCCGTTTTCGTTTGCTGGCCCGTTTTGCCCCAGTGACCTTTTTTCCGTTATTAATAGAGATACGCTGAGTATTTTTTATTCGATCCCCTTTCATACGAAAATGCGCGAGACACATATTTTTTGTGGCACGTTTAGACCCACATTCCCCCCATGGAAAGGATAAAGCAAATATTGTCGGCAACTAATTGCTGTTATTTGCCTGTGTTACGGTTGGCTATGTAGGTAGTTGGCATCATCACTTGTACGCGTGGTCCTCAAGGTCGCAATGTTTGTCCAAGCCTTGTCACTGAAATGTTAACAACGGCTCTGTACCCGAATAGCAGAGAGATAACGCTCTTGATAAGTCTCTATATAAGGCATACCCCACACAATGTTATAACGTTAGTGCCGTGAAACCAATTAACTGCCGAAGAAATGTACCGCTCCCTGTGTATTGTACTTGTGCTCGTTGCCGTCTCCGAGTCAGTAAGTAATTATATCGATGACGTGATATATATTCAAAAACGATTTATTTCTTCAATGATAATTGACGCCAATGATTAATCCAGATTTTCATCGGCAATGGACCCAACAATGAACAATATTCAGTGCTGGCATGCATGCAGACAGCCAATGTGACTGAGGAGGATATAACCTCGCTGTTTTCTTCCAAATTGGATCCTGAAATGGATAATCCACAAAAGCAATGTTTTGTGGCGTGTTGGATTGAGGGAATCGGAACCGTAAGTACACAGAAAAAAACGAAAAGTACACAAAATAAATAAAAAAATATTATCTTGGTTCGTAGTTGAAATCCGATGGCACTGTAGGCGGAGCAGAGCTAGTCCATGCCATGGAGAAAATAGTTGAGAGACGAATTGAAAACGCAGATGAAGTGATTGACGTGCTCACAAAGTGTGCTGATCAGCGTACGTACCACATTTATTGTAAATAGAGATGTATGATGAATAGGGCGAGGAGGATCAAGATTTTTGGAAATATCTTCAATATTCGCCATTTTGGATTTTTTAAATATGATTTTTTATTTGAATTCCGCAACCTCAAAAATCATATGTGTGACTGATAGTGAAGTGTTTAATTACGATGTGCATTCCGTATTATCACAAAATTCTTGTTACATTTTTTGTTTTCTACCGTAGTGGGTGAAGGTTGTGAAAAGAAGTTCAAGATTGCCGCATGCGTCCAACATGCTCAGGTACGCAACGAAAAAGCGATAAAAAATAACATTGAATATTTTTCATGATATAGTTTGTATAATGTTATTAATCATTCTTTAAAAAGTTTAACCCTGTTTATCTTTATTACAGGATCTTATTAGATACCAGAAGTCTAGCTAAATGGGGAAACGAAGCGAAGTTCAATGATGTGCTAACTTATTATTTCTGTACTCTATATGTCACATTAAATTATAATAAATATACCGTAGAACCTCGATTATTCGAACCTCGCCTTCGGCTCGGTACAGCAAACTCACTCGCGCCAGAAAGTTCTATCGCACGAGTATCGTAAATTACTTTTACTTCACAAGCTGTGAAAATTTTACGCAAAGCGTGTGTAAAACTGTCATTTTCGCACCGAGTTAAGTAAAGAGTTATTTATCGCGGCTCTTCTGTCAAACTGGACTCGTCGATATCCGGAGAGAAGGAGTGTCAACCGGCGCGAGAATTGCATTCTCGTGCAAGGTGTTCGGTTACACGGTCCCCAAGCGTTCTCACTTTGCTGTGCGACCACGCGCGAGATCTCGGGCCCATCCATTACGAGCGCGGGGGTGGGGCTGGTAGCGTTTCTCGCGCGATTATTTTACGTTTTTCTTTTCTCAGTTTTTTTTAATCTCTTCAGTTGAGCGAAAATTGCAGCGCCGTCTCTGCACGCTTCGAGGCAACGGGGGAAAGAAGGATGGAGGTGTATGCGCCTACCTTATTTTCGAGATTCCTCGTGATTCGACCGTGCGCGCAAATTAATATTATCGTTGGAGTCGTCCATCGGCGTTCTCATGTTCGGAACATCCGTATACGTATAGTGTACATGTGCGATGTACTGCGAAGGCTATAGTTGTTCGATGCGATATCGGGAGAGGAAGCCGACGGGGAAGGAGCACGCCCACCTCAACGAAGATACGCATCTCGGCCCCCGGGCTCCCGCGCCTACCGGTGCCCCTGTATCTCTCCCCATCGCACACAAACCCAACTTTCGTATACTTACACCTGCGTATACCTGTCCACGTGTATAACATATATTCTCTCGCATATACAGATACATGTGTATCCCGTAATTACAGTTCGTACCACGGCGACCGCTCACGCGGACTGACCACCGCCTTCTCCTTCGCCGTCTTCGTCGCAGTCGCGAGAGGACCCGGGTATGTCCAAGTTTGCCGAACTGGGTCAGGGATCTTTAGTCGAGCTTAACTGGCAACTCGTGCAGAGTTCGCCGAGGCGAGCATGAGATTACGCGAAAATGTTAGGAATTTTGGAAAAATGGAATGTTAGTGCAGATCGTGTGTATGCCAGACCCAGCTCAGATAAGGCTTTCCATAAAACGGCAAGCTTTACCGTTTCATCATGACCTGATCAGTTGTAGGGCATACCTGATCAAATTTCTGCGCGGGTTTGCTTCCTGAATGTTTTCCAATATTCGTCACATTCATCTGTGAGGAGTTGCCCTGGTCCATTTTGACCTCTTCGCAAAGATATTTACGTTATGCAACGAAGCACGGTGTGTCTTCGAACACTGGCCCCGATTCTTTCAGAGACTCACACAGAATCACACAGAACGCGTGAGCCAAAAGCACCGTCTGCATCCTCAGCAATCGCCTTTTCCCCTATAACTTAAGCAATATATAATAAATGAACCTAGTAAGGTTCGTCATCCAATTACCGATATCGGTCTGTCTATCAGAGACCGCCTATACGTGAGAACCGAAAGGACAAAGATCCCCGAACCCGGGCTCCACCGACGACTCCAATATTTATTGCGATTCCCAGTGCAGGTTTGCCTGAACTCTGAGCTCAGTCTCGATTTTCGTTAATCAGGTCATCTCGACTGCGTTGAACTCGGAGTCAGCGAGGCCGGGAGTGAATCAGTGGGAGAGCTTGGGGCGCCGGTTCACTCGCAGTAATTGTACGAACGGTCGGCGAGTAAGCTTAATTAATTGTCAACCTTAATGAGGAAATAAAGGACAGGCTGCGAGCCGACGAAGCAATCCCCTCCCTTCCCGGTGAGTCTTCTCACCGATATATTCGATTAAGCACTCGGCGTACAGCGGTATGCACGTTTCACCATTTCACCTTCAGCAGGTCTCACAGGACTGTGCATCCATGTACCTATTATACTTACACGGCAAAAGGTCTATTCGTGATCGCGACTACCGCATTCTAATTATATCAAGGTCAACGTTCAGGTGGACTCGAGCGTTCGGCAGATCGTGAATCGACGAGGATCAGATAAAATTCTACCAACGTATATCCGTCTTATTGCCTATACAATGCCATGAGGTGGAGAATTTGCATGGACAATACCATCGAGCTCTCTGCCTTCAAAAACTCGATTTTTCAAATACACTGAGAGAGGGATATAGTAAAAATTACCGATCATGTAAGAAAAAAGACCATAACACATAGTAATAGGGCACTAGAGCGCCTCCCATGGCGGAGAGTCTCAGATTTTTCAAGAATTTTTACAATTATATCTCCAAAAAATTCTTACAAATCCGGTACTTCCTACCATAGGTGGCCCCCTAGTTCCCTACTACTTATGTGCTATGGTAATATCTCTCAAGCGATATAGTCATATTTACTAGATTCTTCTCTCAGTGTATTCAAATGGGTTTCGTTATTTTTTTTCTTCCTCGGTAAGATTTAATTTTGTGTCGAATTATAACGAGATGCATCCACAGGACCTTCCACTCAACCAAAAACGTCTTCTGTGCTCGGTCACTCGAGACTGTAAAATTACCCTGGCTAATTTCTTTGGCTCCAATTGTCTTGGAAATTTGAACGACCAAGGATTGCGAAGAGTTTAATCGACGCGCATCTTAAGAATAATTGTTTCCAAACGTTCGAAAAGGGTATACGAACGGAGTGCACAATGGTGGTAGGGGAGAAGTACTTACGTGCATTAAATAACAATATTAGCATAATTCACGCACGAACAACTCGCGTAGCCCCGAGAGCCGTTATAGCTCTCGAGACGAGCGGGCACGGCTGCTGCCGCTTGCTCCTGCTGGCCAGGCGGCCGTTCGTTCTTGCTTTCGCTTGCTCCCTCAATCCGGCTATACCACTATACCTCCCTCGCGACGTACACTGTACCTCAGGCCCAGCGGGCTGCATTTCAACGCATACCTTCGATATAAATCTCGAGGGTTCACTTCCTCCGGCGGCCATTCAACGTACCGCAGAATAAAAATATTAGAAAACAATCTGCTTCGAGAGAGAGATGACGACCTAGAGAGAAGGAGAGGGAACGCGGCTTGAGGGGTAGTTCTCGTGAATGGACGAGTGCGCGCTTCATCGATGGTAGGTTATTGTGTTTCGAGTGGCTTTCGAAAAATACCTTCGTATATTCTATGGTATACACATTCCTGTGCCGACGCTGGGACCACGACGTCTAGCGGGCCAATTATATCGTCGTATCTTGAAGGTACCTCTGAGACTCGTGTTCCGCTTCGGCAATGCCAAGGGATTTCTTGAGTCGTTCTGTTGGAAAAACCTTTTATTTTTGCCCTTATATTCTGAAAACAACCGAGAATTTTCTCTTCCACCGAGACCTCGGTATTTTCGCAGAAGAATGGACAAACATTTGTAGGACGTGACATCGTTCCATTCCGTCGGCAAACGGTTGCGGAGTTCCACTCATCTCGCGAGTTTTCTGCTTCCGTTTCGAAGGTGTGGAACGCGTTCGGGGTATGGGTGTTAATGTGGCGAATATGTGAGTGTCTGTATTTTTTTTATACCCTTTAACTGTCTCTTTGGAAAATTCATGAAGTCACTAATCCGCTCCCGAGGGTGAATCGAAAAATGGTAGTCATCAAATTTTTCGTATGACGAAGCTGGGAGACTCCCAAAGGGAAGAGATAATATAGTATACGGTCGTTTCATCTTAGCCGGCAAATTGTTTAGAGTAACGATGCACGGAAAGCTCGATTCCGTCTCTTCTCTCTCTCCTCCCTTTATATTAGTTTACTCTCGCTGCAATTACACTCGATAGCACCCCGGGGATGACTAAACTTGGCGGAAGCGTGCGACATGATTTCTCCGGAGGAATACCGAGATTGTACAGTGTATACGTAGATATGTATACTATATACATATATCTATATGGATATACGGATGTCCTTACACCGAATTGCTTTATACCGCTGTGCTCGCGAAGAAGCCGCAGTTCGACTTCCACGTGCAGAAGTAGCGCAACGACATTCATAGGAGTGTAAGCAAAGTTGGAAGCAACTGTCTCGCAGATTCGTGCGGATGCTCCCTGGAACAACGCGTAATGCGGGCACGATGTACCGGCGTATGCACCGACGCGAGCTTCTCGTAATTTTATCGGTCGGCTCCCTCTCCCTCTCTCTACCGGTTCCCGTGCAAACAATTTTAGCCGTTGTTCGATGCAAGCAGGAACGTTCTCCGTGGTATACCAAGCGTGCCGCCGGTATAATACTGTGACCTATATGCCGTATACCGTTTATGGAGAACGTGGAAGCCCGTTCAGGAGCAGCCCAGTTCAATGCCGCAGTACTTCACGCCACGGAGCTTAAGTCGCACCAGCGTTGTTCCATTACTCCGTGAGCTTATACTCGCGAGAATGTTCTGTATCCGCTATACAAACTTTTCCACTCAGTAGAAGCTAATCGGTTCGATAACGTCGGAAACTTTGGAGATAGGGTAGGAATTTTTGCAGACACAACAAAATGGTATATTACGTATATTATAATTGCGTGACGTATATTTTTTCCAGAAGTTCATGGAGTTGGTATAATATTCGTAATGTCTCGAAAAAATGTCTGATAATATTCTTTGTTTGTTTTTCTCGTTTATACCGCACGATGGGAATGACAGTATTATTCGAGGATTATCTTCGATATCAGGAATTCTTAATTCTAACCATGTTTGATGTGTGCTCGGGGAATCGGTCTCACCGTCGAAATTCATTTGACTTTAGTGCCCAGCTCCGACGAATCGTTCATTGGACGGGATTGCAAGTTAGATTGCTCCCCGCGGTATGGGCTGGGTGGCTCTCGATAAGAGGGCAGAGAATGATCTTTCTCTCTCTCTCTCTCTCTATCTCTCTCTATCGGACGCCGTATATACGATCGATCGTCCCACTAAAAACCCTTGCAACTATGTGACCCAATTCCTTGATCGAGAGGAAATGGCATTTGGTTCGCTCCGGCTTATCCTGCCCTGTAGCCTCAGCCTGCATCCCACTCTTCTTTGCCAGCGGCGTCTCGGCGTTCGCAAAACTATCCGCTTATTGGTCAGAAACGTCGAACACTGCGGTCGGTGGCGTCTATACGGAGGGTTGCAGGGGCGCGAATGGCCATGTTGGGGCGCGCGGAATGCAACTGGTTAACCGTTCATGCATCATCCACCGCAATAGTTGCAAGTTCACGCCGAACACTAGCGACAATGGGTCCCGGAGACCGAGCTAGTCGTGCATATGGAGAGGGACTCGACAGACGAGAAGAGATCAGGACAAAAGTGGGTACGAGGGAGACCGACTGAGGAAAAGCCAGAGCTATAAGGGGATGAACACCAGCCAGATACGGGCTCGAACAGCTCGAACAGCAGTGCAGTTCGAAGAGAGAATCGACAATTCGGTTTCCACAGTCGGTGCACCATTTGGCCGCTTTCAACAAAGTTGTTATTGGTCTCATGCTCTGCTGGTGTGCCAGCCTCGACAAAGTTTTGCCGACCGTACGTCCTCGGTCTAACGTATATACCTACCATTTCTCCCACCCGGCTTGCCTCGATGCAACGTCACGTTAAACTCCAGTAAAGTTTCATGTCCGCGAGTGCCGTTTTCCCTTTCAAAAGCTCCCCCGTACTTTCGCGCGATAACGGTTGAAATATGAATTTTATCAATGTTCCCATGATTCAGAGGCTAGTCTCGTTACATCTCGGGAGTGAGAGAAGCTACTACGGTCGCCAAGTTTTTACCTCTTCAGCTAGGACGGTTAAATTGAATCAAGATTCTCTCGCCTCCTTAGACTTGCAGTGTTTCGCTTCGCGTGTGCAAACGCAACCAGGCGAGTTACAATAATTCGAGCTTTCCTTCTGGTCGCTTCGACAAACTTTCCGAATACGGTGCCACGCGCAACCGGAGGAATATACCTGCGCACCGCGCGGCCCCACAAGACTGGGAAGTATGCAACCATAATTATGTTTTATTTCGCTAGATATACCTTATCGTTTCGGTCTGTGCGAATTTCCAAGTTTAGTTCAACGGGAACGGGGTGAGGCGTCACCGAGAAAGAGAGGGAGAGGGAGAACGCGAAAGCGTTGGATGTAGTTGTATTGTTTTGTCTGGTGCAGTCCTTCCGGATAAGGTACGAGACAAGGGGGGAGCACCGGTGTCGCCGCCGGGAACACCAAGTACTTGGCAAAATGTAATTATACCGCGGATAACTCCTTGTTTCTATCTACTTAACTGTTTACAGATAGGAGTGGTAGTGCGCCCACGTGAAACGTGCTCCCTCGCGCCTCTTAATGCACGACATAGTAGAATTGTATAAATTCCGTTGTGCACGGAACAGATATTTTATTGCGGGACGGAAGCTCTGTTCGTCATCAGATTTGAAAGTGAAATAATCCACTCATTCACTGAGAGAAACATTTGACGAACTCAAACAAATTTTGTTTCAATCAATTAAATGGCTCGCGTTAAATAAATATGTACATAATGCGAACATAAAAATGCATTGTTTTTCCAAAAATGAGAAACACTACGATCAACATGATGCTAGGTGACTTCAGATGCATTTAGTTTGCAGTAATTAAATATGTATTTATCCAACTTATGTATGTAATTGAGTGGACACACTCCTCGATGCTTCAATTACATCTCTTTTGTGAGTGCACAGTGACTGTGTTTCTGGAATAATTATTTATTTGAAACGACAAAATGTATGTAGGACAGAAAAACGTAGTTTGTTCACTTGATATACGGCTTGAAAGAAATATTGATAATGTTGATGGAAACCATTGTTCACTTGAAGTAAGCAAGTAGTATTTTTACTATTTGATAATTATCAGCATTGGTTTATGACGACAAAGTGGATTTCTTATTTACTTAGTAATCGCTTTAAAGTAATCACAATGATAGACGATTTAACTGCTTATCAGCAACTATACGGTACTGTACGAGCGAAGAAACGACCTGTTCCAACTCCACACAGAGAAAAAAGAATCAATTGAGTCAACAAAATGTGCGCTTACGGGTGGAGAAACAAATGTTTGGTTGATCGAAAGGAATGCCTCGTTGATCGAATTAACAGGCTGTCGAATCAAATTTTTCTTCACTTACTACGACAATTATTTCAATCGATCAACCAAAAATTTATTTCGCCACCCGTAAGCGCTCATTGTGTTGACTCAATTGATTTTTTTTTTCTCAGTGCAATATTTTATTAGTGCTACAGAAAATGATTGATATTGACCGTGTAAAATAGTAATTATATTTAATACAAAATTTGATCAAAAAAATTGCTGAGGAGATGTAATCAATTCAAAATTCATCAATTAGAATAAACTCAACAACAGTAGACCATTTTTTTCTTACTGTCAAAAAAACCCACGAGTACTGTCTCGTAATATAACCCACTTTATCACTGTCGTCGAAACGGTATATCACCGTTGTGGTGAATAGTTCAGTGACTACTTTTTCTCAGCGCGCATTTGATTTCAAGCGCATGTAAGTCAGATAAAAAAACATAATGCACATAATCCAACAGAGCAAGACATAATCAAAGATTCAAAGACGATGACTTCAACTTGACACGACCCTCTTCGACGAAAATCCAAAAAATCTCAAATTTTCATCCGGACACAGCTTGAAGCTCGCAAACCCATTTCATTCAGCGTTCCTCAATCGAATCCATTGCAAGCGAAACCCGTGTAACATAATCCGATAGACACAGCGGCGTGAGAAAGATCGCCTGAGCGTGTAGATCTGTGCATATGTAGTAAAATAAGAGACACGCGAATAATAGAACGAGAGGGGAAAGGAGTGAGTTAACGTCTTCGGCGAACGAGTCAAGTTCTCAGCTGCGAGGTCTGCGATTCTCTCGGATGTTCGGTAATTCGTTCGTGAATCATAATGTTCGAGAGTAATCGTGTTGGAGGTAAGCGAGAGAGGAGCGCGCACCGCCGTACGTATAAGTTTCACGGTCGAATGGAAACATTACACGTTCCTCTCGGTGCACCGCATTGTGCATTTATCCGCGGGTGCGGACGAGCGCGGACCCGGCGCATATACGTTCCTCGAGCGCCCGCTTCCATATTATAATCTCTTTCGCTTCCTCGCTCTTTTCCTCCCCTTTCTTCCTTTAATTTCGTTCCTGTGTTTCCATCTCCTCCCTAACTCCCCCTCTCGCCCTGTCTCTCTCCGCCGCTCTCCGTCTTCCCTCAAGAACACAAAGTGTACTGCACGGTGTGTGCCGGATCATTTCGCCGGAGGGTGAGCGCGCCGCGGTGCACTCCGCGCCCGCACGGGGGAGTACGAAGGAAATAAACCCGAGCGTCATTCTTCGCGGGAGTGAGATAGGTTTAGAGGCAAAGAGCGAGATGAGGAAAGAACGTTGGGCTCTACGGCCAAGATATTAGATTGTCAGTCAGATACAGGGTGGATGAGGGAGGGGGAGGGAGGTTTCTGCCTTCAGCTACCAAGCAACTACCATTTTGCTCCTCACTTGAACGAGCGCCAACATCTCTCGCGCATCCCCATGACCACAGATCGAGTCTTCCGACGTTCCTGATGCTCTTTCCACGACGAGGCATATCACATACTGCAATAGGCACTACGTAATACCACTACCAATACAGCCCCGCTCTGTCCTGCACTGTATATCCTCACCGCACGGAATAATATCCTGAGTTTTTCTACGACGGACAAAACCACTTACGTGCACTCACGACGAGTTGTTACTGACCCCACGGCTACGTTTTGTATAAACCTATATCGCCTATCCTCATTCTCTTTTATACAATATTGCATACACCGCTCTCCGGGCTGCGTATCGCGACTGTGTGCAGCCTTCTCGTTCAATTCGTACGACCGTATGCAAAACTCTACGGAATGGAAGATCCCCTCTCGATGTTCCCGAGGAATAAAGTGAGTAGAACGAGAGTAGAATAGACCACTTTGGGATTATAACCTGGAGCAAAGTTGCGAAAGAACTGACGTTTGGGTATTACAGAGGAAACGGCGAGGACTCTGTGGACCGTGATGCGGCGCTGTTCGCCCATTATAAACTGGGACTGATGTTTACGCGGGCTAATTGGAAGGAATGTTTGTTCGTTAATGTTCAAGAAAAAATGCCTACTTTGATATTAAATAGCTTTACATATACAGAGCCTCTTCGGAATAGGCTGGTATCTTGTTTTCTCCTTACCGAGCCGACCGCGACGTACCTATGTAATGCAAGGTATACCTACACTGCAGTTTTCTCAAAGCCGCAAAGCCGAAACCACTCGCTGGCGCTCTATTGCATCGTTCCGTTAGCGAAATTAGCATGGGCACGTTAACATCAGCCGTAAAACTCGAACGCCGTAGTCTCGCGGTATTGTGAGTGTGAGGCCCTTGCGACGCGGAATATTCGTGAGCGGTACACCACACAGCCACGGTTTCGTGTACCATCGCCAAAGGAATATCGCGTGCATTTATGACATGTTTGGGTATGTCTCCATTAAGCATGAACGATATTAGCGGTGTGTGTGCGGCGAGTGAACGCTAATGTAACGCGCACTCAAACTCGATGACCTAGACTTTGCAGACACGGGCAAGAACATAATGGCAAGGTAGTTATCAGAGGGCCAGGAAGAGCTAAGAATACCACGACGACGACGAGACGAGCCTCTACCGATGTTCCGACATTCCGGGACACGTTAAAACGATCCTAAGAACCTCTTCGTGTACTCGGTGCACTGTATTGTATAGTGAAAACTCGGTTCGTGTCCGATCTCCTTGCCCCACCGGAAGGAGGCTTGAAGGACTCCCTACAAGTGACATGAAGGAGGGAATGTGGGGGGATTCAGGGACCAAAAGCGTAGGCATGATCGGAGTTTCAACTGTAACAAGGTACATCTCAGGCCGCGAGTAGAGCTACCCGTAAGATACTCTTTTATCGGTCGTTCACACCGTTTCAACGGGATCCGACTTTTTAAGTCAAATAATATAGCTAAAAACCATTACGGAAAGGAATAATATTTTGATCACCTTAGTTTGCATCTACTTCGAAGACCTTAGGGGTTCTTGGTAATTTATTATTATGAGATATTTAAGTATGGGTCGGAATGAGAGTGTACAGGGGAATATAAAGGTATGCAAGTATATGTATATATCGGGATATCATTGACTCTTGGAGGATGCAACGACAAAGACGACCTCAATGATGTGCGGAATGATACAGGGTTGCTCAAGAATATTCGCAAGAGCTGGTAGAGACGCTTGCACGCCATTTTCGTCAGGTTTCCGGCTTCCTCCCAATCCTTAAGAAGCTTATCTACGAGGAATTGTTTCCAATTAGCAAAGTGCACGGGCTCTTGGGAGTAAACTTGAGACACTGAAGAGACGATGACGGTAGTGGAGTCGTGAATAGAAGGGATCAATGGAAACAATCGACCGGGACGCTTCAGTACGCTGTGCTATTGAGAGATTCGCGTCAAAGGAGTTTACCTCTGATACGAAGCTTCAATTCAAATCGTTCAAATCGTCTGAGATGGAGCAATATATGAGCTGCACTTCACAGTATATAGAGCTGCACTTTACAGTATTATATATTATTGCAACTGTAAGAGCCTCGGAAAATGATAACACCCGCGTGAACCGCAAATCCTTGTTTTCACTTTGGCTTTTTTTGCCTGATCGGGAGAAACCATGAAATGATTTAGAATAGAATAGAATAGTGTGGTTTTATTCGTGTCCTGGGGCAAGCTCCCTAAGGACAACACGCCAAAACTTACAACGGCGAATAACGACAAAATTATCTTATGACAATTGCAATGGTTTTATACCGTTACCATCCAAACAGGAACAGTGCATTGGGATGCCAACAGAAATTCAAAGCTGCGATTGCCATTAGAGACAGTGCAGCATCCTAACCGCATTGCAAAGTCCAATCTGTGCCCCAGCAACAGCTGAGACCCGCCAAGGAATGAGGAATATGCCGAAGGGTGTCGAAGATCCGAGTGACGTTGCGTCGTGCCACAGTTGTCTCGTTCACGAACATCCTTGACGAGGCAAATTCTGCATCACCCAACTTCCTTCGTTCGCCTTTAACGGCATACTCTCAATGGTGGAGTAGCCAAGTTACATGATGGATTCAAATTGCGTCAACGTGAAAGAAAGGGAGAGAGACGAATGGAAAATCCAGCTCGACGTAAGGAAATTACTTCGACAATGAAATTTCATATTCTTTCGACAAGTTTCGTCAGTCCGTTCCCCAGTACTATGGGATGCAGGGTCGAAGGAGGCCGCGCCGTCGAGTCTCCCCAATTATTTCTGTATAACGAGAAGCATTTCCAGCGCGAAACGCGTTACAGGCCGCAAGTGCGGAGACTTGCAACTTGCTGTTTTGCAACTCGCGCGAAACTTCCTACGCGACTCGGTAATGTCATTGGCGATGTTCTCGACAATGGTCTGCATCCAGCCAGTTTGCGCTCGTCACGGTGCTTTCTCGTGTACGAACAGCTTCTGAATTCAAGCGTTGAATTGCCACGACGACGACTACTGGTCCGACCCAATTTCATAGTAATAACCAACAGGAATTGTTGCCTGTTGTGTGTGTTCTTTATGGTGATACTACATCGCACATATTGTCAACGAGTTGGTGAGCATGAAATGATAATTGATTGTCTCGAGCTAAACATTGGCCATTGCATACATTAGCTCTCATTGTGAACGTAACTTGTAGCCTCGCCGATCTACGCTTTGGAAACAAATGTAAAACAAAATATTTTTGATTGTTTTTTTTTAAATTCCGTAACAGCTTCAATAAAATTATCTAATCGGTACGTTTCGACGCAACGTATTATTTGCTCGTTTCTTAAAAACACGTTAAATGTATGAGAAAAATTGTTTTATCTTCGAGCGGGTTTGAACTGAGAAACTTCGGCTCGGGGATATCCAGAGAGGAACGTGCGATAGGTACAAATCCACGGATACTCTATAAGTAGGTATGGCGAGGCGTTCTACGCACGTGTTACACCATTCACATGTACATTTCGCACTTTGAAAGTGAGTGAATGCACGCGTGTACAGTATAGAATGGGTAACTGGATGGTACCGCTGGCGGGTTTTCAAACGAGAGCGAAGATTCTTTCTTCGTATTCGCCCATATGCTTCGAACCTCTGCTATACCAATAAAACAGCGAATCCATCGGGGCAACGTTTTAACGCACATGTTACACGGTTCGGGGGAGAGGGTGGAAACACGATCGGCTCGTGGGGTGGCGTCGTATAGTTCCGAAGGGTGAGAACAGCCTCGGGTCGAGAGGGTAAGGAGAGAGGAAAGGGGGCATAGGAAGATGGAGGAGGGTGAGTGGAAGAAAGCCGCTAGACGAAGGTGACGGAAAAGGAGCAGAAAAAGGAGACGAGGAGGAAGAAAAAGTACGTATTTCTCAGGCGATTCACGTTCGAGAGGGCGACACCCCAATAACCGGCTACGAGATTTGTGGTCCTCGCGAAAGAGAGGGGGACAAAACTTATCGATGATTTATCGGCTTATTTATTTTTTTCATCGCTA
This sequence comes from Ichneumon xanthorius, assembly GCA_917499995.1. Classification (NCBI taxonomy): domain Eukaryota; kingdom Metazoa; phylum Arthropoda; class Insecta; order Hymenoptera; family Ichneumonidae; genus Ichneumon; species Ichneumon xanthorius. The sequence continues at coordinate 6,321,410 of OU824205.1, read as the reverse complement.
GTACGAACGATGTCGAATGACGCCAGATTTAAATTTTTCTATACTTAGTCTAAATCCTGGGAAATCATCGATAAATCTGAAAGATTAAGAGAAATCTAGTTTCGAGAGGCTACTACTTCGCCGTATTAAATAGGTACAAACTCTAATGTTACATTTTTAGTGCCACTTTGGTATACAATGCACGTTTCTTTTTTACAGAAAATAATTTGCCTGGATTCAAGTAACCGTAGCTGAATTTCGTAGTAGCTTTAGAAAAAGAATATAATTCCTGGCGGTTTTCTCGTTTCTCTTAATGGTTTTGCCGAGTCTGACCTTGTGCTTTATCTCGACTACTTATACCGCGCCCCCTTCCTTCCTCCCGTGTGGTACTGCCCACGTGCATAGCTATTTCTAGCCTTGCAACGACGTTCGCGACGGGGGTGGCAATATACATTCGGCGCAACCTCGAGCAATTACAATGGCAAACCCATGAGCTAGCTGGTGCTACCTCGGGCGTGAACGGCCAGACAAATGGTTCCATAAATAAAATGGCTGGAAAGGAATTAAAAGTGGCGAATGTCGCCGCGTTGCTTCGCCCTTCGGTATAAAGCACACTCCCGTTGGCCGTGAAATTTTTTCCACCGGAACCTGCCGGTGTCGGGGGAGCCGTTTAATTCCTGCAGCAAACAAGAGCCGCAAAAAAAAAAAGAAAAGAAAATACTCGATACATCATCGGGTAATACTAAAAACAAAAAATAATTTTCGATTCCTCGATTGCCGAAGAACCATTAGGACCGGAGCAACACCGCTGTAGTAGCCTGCAGAAGAAGTATGAAAAGTTTCGAGGCGCTCTTTGAAATTGGGCGTCAGTGCACCGACAATCTGTTGCTTTAACGACCAAAGTTGCCGGGACTGCTGCTACTGTTTTCTTTGCGTAATACGAAGCTGGGAAATGCGAGTGTTTCTTTTTCTGTAACTATCTTCTCGAAGATGCTACCGTTGTGTATTGTTACCGGGCCCAATGGCGTTTTCTCGCCGTTTAAACTTCGCCCGGAGGGCGCACCTAGCCCTCGAACGCCACGGTGTAAATGAGTGCTTCAGTTTGTCCGGTCGTAGACGCGTTTTTCTACTGTCTACTGCCGGCAAGTTTACTACTTACTATATAGCCTTACCGAGCTTTTCAGCAGTGGGAGTCGTAGTAATGGCCGTGGTAGTAGTATTCTAGCACGCTTGCCGTATTACTTTCCGGGACGTTAAGGAACACAAAAACGCTCTCGGAGCTCCGCGCATCCAGCGTCTCTTCCTTTTACCAACTAGTGGAGTGCATCTCGACGAGGTACTTTGCAGCATTTTTGAATACTCGCTCCCCTCGCTCCCCTCGCCAGTTTCTCGCGTGTTCCACTCCCTCCGACTCTTACGGTGCAAAAAGTTTGACGCGCGCGAGCCTCGAGGCGCTCTGCGTCGACTACCTTGCCACGAACAAATGATGCAACCTGAGTAATTAGTATAGTTTATAACTAGGCTGGCAAAACAAGTTCGCTACATGCGCAAAGTTGACTAAGGAAGGTAACAACATGCTAATTAAAATTTTCATCAAACAATCTTGAGGGAAAACTAAAGAGTGAGTTTTCACTTGTTGTTACAAATTTGCAGTTTCTTGATCAGTTGCGTCAATTCTCTAATTTCGCGAACACGGTGTACAGTATCGAAGGCGCCTTCGTAGATTTTCTTATCAAACGTTTTTTTTCATAACAATGAACGTAATCTACTCTGGATCGTCAGAACTTCTTCGCTGCAGTTAAAATGTTGGAAAAAATCCTTTGCGAACTAGTTTGTGATGGACGTTTGTTAAAATTCGGCACATTCATTGGAAAAACAGTGTCTGTGCATAGTGAACGATATTGAAATATTTTATTTGAGCTTACAAAAATCACTAGTCTATTCTTACTATAGTTATATACATTTTATTTAATCTACCAAAGAGATTGAATTTTTTTGCTGTACGATGGAAGTCTGGCCATTTCGTCGACTGAACGCTTAGGAGAATATGTGTATATATATATATACCTTAAGATCCTCACTATCTATCACCCCCGATCCCATTTCTTATACTAACGACTGAGATGGGATAAACGTATGGTGATGTCGGAACATCCTGCGATGTCTTTACGCGTCCGGGGCGAGGGATTGCGCCTAAATCGTAATCGGGGCAAATGCTGCCGTCTTCGGGAGGGGAAAACTTAATATTGAGAAACGAGTCAGCCGCTTACGGCCAAATCCGTGCACCAAGAAGATGAATCTATGTGTTTTCTTATATCGTTGTCTATCCACGCCACGAGCCGGTGAGCAGTCTGAATGTCAGAACAAAAGTTTAGTGTATGTGCACGTGGATGAGAAAGGGGAGATGGTAGGAAACAGGAAAATCCCTCGAAGAATCCCCGAGTGAGAACTGCACAAGTGCGACTCAGCGAGGCTTTTTCTCGTGGTCCAACTTCTTTTCATTCCAGTAAGCTTAATGTTTTTATGCCATTTGTAATATTTTTCCGGGACGATGAACCCACTTTCTCACCTAAGTAAAAACCTACAAAAAAAAATCTTCCATATCACAGAGGCCCATCATATTTGCTATTCTGCTACCGGTTTCCACCTCCAAAAAGTGAAGAGAAACACCAGTGAACGTTTTTTAATTTTTTTGCTTTTCACTTGCAATGACTGACTCTTTCACATCATTTTCATTCGGACCACCTTGCTAACCATAATTTTTATAACACATTTTTTTGTTTCCATTTTGTTGTACGAAGGCAACAGCGATTAAAAAATGCTTCACACGTTTCTCAATAAATTCGAGTTTAAATATATTGAACGAATAGTAGATTCATCTGACACAGACGTCGATTGTCATGCATGGATCACAGTGCGTCAATTCCATTTAACGAAGAGAAATGGATCACTGGGATTCCAATAGTTCTGGGAGGATAAGTAGGCTTCGGCAGGCGGAGCGTTGAGTTTTCGATGGAATCCGATACGTGACGCACATATCCGACGAGAGTTTCGGGCGCTCCTTCGTTTATCCCTCATTCTCGTGGAGAGTGAGGATGCGCCGTGGTACAGCATAAGAAGGTAAGCAAGAGACGTCGTGGCATCACGCGAGAGAACGGAGGAGCTGTTATTCCACCCTCGACGAAACTTCTCGGGAATCCGGGATGATCATCGAAATCCGACGTTGACGCGCGCGTCTGTGTTGCTGCCGGCGAGCCTTTCTCGTCAGAATTTAACGACGGTACTTTGTCGCCTCCAGCAGCTTCAAGCTTGGCCGAGGCTCAGCCCGACGTTGGGACAAAACCGCTTCTCGAAACGGAAGCGGCCCGGAAGCCGCAATGGAGAAAGGCCCCCCGACCGAAGCGGCCAGAAGCACAAGGGAGGCTTTGCATGCGCGTGTGCGTTGGAATAGATCCACCCCCTCTTCTCGGTCTCACCTCACTCCATATCATCTCATTCCCCCTCGTTTTGCCTAACAATATTACGTACGTATTTTACATTTCCCAGATGCGTTTTACGACTCGCTGGTAGTCGAGAGTTTCACCGAGTTTGGTGTGTTACCAGCGTGCGTAACACCCCTCTCGTGTATCCTCTATCTCCCTCCCGAGCTCTCTTGCGGAATTAAATTTTAATCGAGACTTTCACCGTATTTGCATATTATGAAATACACTCGCACCCACCTGAAAATGAGAATCTTTGGCTAGTTCCCTTTTGCGCACTGTATACCCAGATATTTTCTGGGATTTGGTAGATACAACAAATGTGAATGTGTTATTTTAGTGGGCCCGATGTACACGAGCTCGTTTGTCATTAAAAGGAAGTTAAAATATAAAATCTTTTTAACCTTAAACGTGTTAAGCCGGAAACGTTATGCTTACCTGGTATTTACTAACTGCACGTTTTGACTCGGGCAGAATTTGTGGTTTTGAGAAGCTCCTTTTACTGTTACATTTTTACTTTTCAATAAAAAATTTCTTTATGCATTGGAAGCACTCAGAAATTTATCGAACCTCACGAGTCGATAAAAGAAGCTCCCTATGTGAGCTTCGATCTTCGGGCTGGAGCATTCGGAGCACCCAGCGCGCCGGTTCTCGGGTTAATACAATTTCTTGCGTATTCTCTTCTCTTCGTTCTACATTGCTCTTTCCCTCTCTCTCTCACCATACAATTTTCAGAGTAATGAGATTCCTTCGAAACGCACGTGTACGTCAATAAGAAAGTATCTCACCCCGAATTTTCACGAAAAAGCCAATGAGAGATAACGATATCTCGAGCGGAAACTCCTCGCTCTTTTTGCTCGTTCCGCCGCGGTTTCCCGAGATTTCCTCACGCGAGGCTATCGCTCTCCGCTTCCCCTGATCCCGCGGCATATCGGCGAAGTCCACCGAAAAGTTTGACTTGGAAAGTTTCGCGTGTTCGAAACGTGAAAGATAAATGCACGCTCTCCGTGCTATTCCATCAAGCGGGGAAGAAGCGAGGTAGGTTGAGGTAGTTAAACGACGAGCGGCGCGGCTCTTCGAGGCCATTATGACTTTCAATAATGCGTTAATAGCCCCTGGCATAAATCTTGAGCGAAATATAAATTCGCTGAAGAGGAATTCTCCACTCTCGTAGATCTCATTTATTCTGTCGAGGTATGAGCTCACGTGACGACGACCGTTTCACCGACGAACGCGGCCAAACAATTCGCCGTGATTGCGTCAAATTGTTTTTGCTCCTCTGTTTCTTATTATTATTTTTTTTTTAACGAATAGCATTGATCGATTGAATTTCTTTCACCGTGGAAGTTGGGCGTTGTTTCTCGGCTCACTCACGGAACCGAATGAATCCGTACGTATCTGCACGGTATAGCATCCGGTTGTAGATCTCGGGAAGCCGAAGTGCTCGGCGGCGCCTCTATCTCATTCCGCCTCGGTTTATTCATATTTTATTTGCAATTCGCAAACTCAATTACAGCTGAGAGGGGCGCTTACTCTCGGTCTGATGGTGCCAGAGGACAACATGACTGTGTGAATTGTTCATAAGATAGGCGGATGGTGGGAGAGCGATGGAGAGAAATTGAGGGGAGCGTCAGGCGACAGAATCGGGATACGTAGTGCGCCGGAGATTGGAAGAGAGCTTTCTGCTCTGTCGAAGTTTTACCTCCGCTATTTTCCTTTTATTTACGATCTGTAACTTATTCAACATCTACACGGTACGCCGTAATTGGGGGTTATATGGTCGCTCGTGTTATATGGCCGATCGTTATATCTTCTTGCAAGGCGATGCCTCAGCCGTTTCGTGCTGTTTCCTAAAAATGGAAGCGTCCCGTCCTTCCACTTCTATTCATATTAATAACAAGTGTCGACAGTACAATTTTTCGTCATGCATTACCAGAAAGTGAGGCGCAATAATAATATTTCCTAATTTTGAGCCGCCTCGACCCCTCAGCGAGTTTCGAGATGCCATAAAAAAAAATTACGCACGGGCGACAAGTCAATTTAATCAAAGATGTAAAATCTTGAAATTTCGTAGTTCCCCCTAAATTCTTTCGCCCGAGTTCCCTCGCCGACTCTCGATTTGCAAAGTCTGCCACGAAAAACGGCTCTTAATTCCGATGCTCAAGAGTTCTTGCCTTCGACGCCGATCGCCGTCGGACAACTTTGGCGAAGTCGAAGTCACGTAGCTTTCCGAAGGATCGACGTCGGACGACGGCGACTGAGAGGTAGAAGGAGGAACACTTCAATCTCGACTAGGTACATCTGGCACGCCGGCCCTCTGACGAGCTAAGGCCGTATCCCGCACCGTATACGCCATACCGAAGCGTTTCGCTCCCAAACCCACGTACACGCGTACAGACTCGCCGATCTACTCGGAACTTTTTCGTTCGACGCGTCGCGTCGAATGTTCCGAGAGAGTTAATTTACTTTCGAAGTACGGTGGGCGAGGGTAGCGGCGAGCCGGGGACCCGCCGTCGGAGGGGTAGAACAAGCGAGAAACGAAGAAACGAAGCACCACAGGCAAACATGGCTTGGTACACCACGGATTCCAAGAGTGCAAGAAGCACCTTACTTCTCCCGTGGCTATGGGTACTTTTTTTTCTACGCCAGACATATATACACATAGCCGCGGAGTTGGTGAATCAACGAGAAGAAAGGAACGCGAGAGAGGACTTTCACGTGAGGCAAAAGAACTCCGGGTGCAAGCCAAACACGAGAGTCCGTCGGTAAAACGGATAGAGAGGAGGAGGGGAACAATGTTCAATTCGCAGCAGGATAGGGACCCGTCGACCCCGGAGGGGTTGGAACATGCCCGGCTTGCCGAGCAGAATTATTTAATAATACTTTCGTGCTCCAACAGAGAGATGAAGAGGAGCTAGAGAAAGTCGACGAAGGGATTCCACGAGTGCGAGAACCGGTGTGCGCGGAGAGGTGGAAGGATCCTGAGAGAAGTGGCGACGGCGGTGAAGGACCGAACGAAAGGGGTTGCTGGCAACCCGTTCGAGGGGTACGCTCGTTTCTTGTGCGGCGCACACGGGAGGGCTTGATATTATGCGGTGCCGCACGCGCGGGGCCGGGTCCCGTCGTCGTCCCCGAAGCGGTGAACGCGGAACGCGGAACGGGAACGAGGACAACGATGCGCTTTCTGCTCCGAAACAGCGTAGAACAGCCACGACCACGTCGCCGCGATATTGTCCGTGTACAGGGCGCGGGGGCTTTATAGTTACCCGACTTCCGTGCCCGCACCATTAAAGCCTCGAATTATTTTATAACGTCGCGCCTGCGAGGGAGGGAGGGAGAGAAATAAACGAAGGAAGGCTATGGCGGAAGGCTCGGTGGCTTGCCGAGGGAACGACCAATTCCCCGGTACGATATCGCGAGAGAAGCACCGTAGCCGGTTGGTATTCGCTGGCGTTATACTCTCGCTCCCTCCGCTCTGGCGCCTGGCTAGTACCTATCCTCGTTCCGAGGGGTAGCCGGTATCCGAGGGTAGGTTACCCCGTTGGCGCGGGGGATGCGCCTCGCACGGGATACCTCGTCATTTCGCATAATGCTCGTACACCAGCGGTAATAAACCGGGCCGGGTTTCGTTCCGCACAGCGGCAGCTCACACCCGTTGGAAACGAAATCGCGTCGCGATACATATACACGGGAACGATTCGCGGATAGAGCCTGGAACACCTGAAACGCGGAACACTTATTCCACGCGCATGGGATGTTCCGCTCTTTATTTTTCGTCACCTACCAACCCGCCACAGATAAAACATGAAATTTATTCCCATCACGCCTCGCTTCGTTACGTCTATCTGACTAGTCTTCGCGAACGACGTATCGTGCTGCCGGGTTTTTTTTTCTTCTTTTTTTAGGTTTTTTATTATTCCGCTGTTCTGCAACCGTGTACACGACTGGCCGTGGAGTCTATAAAATTGCGGAGAAAAAAATATATTAGCGTAGTCGCGGAATCTAGATGCGAAAGCTTTTTTTAATGTTTTCGACACGAGTAGATCTTTCGGCGGGGTTTTTAGAAAAAGAAGATAAAATAAAAATTGTACGGCGTCGAGGCCGGCGAGCATTAGAGCCGAAGTGTGTAGGAGGCTGGAGCCATTCTATGTATCAACTATGTATGTATGCATGCGCCGGTTCGGGGAGATGAGAGGGGCGGTTACTCGCCGAGTGGGTGGCGCATAAATCGAGCTCTCACGCCGGCCTGACCGTGCCAATAAACTTTGGCAATCTTTACGCGATCAGGGACGAGAGAATTCGAGATCCCTCGTTCTCGACGTTATACATGCGAGCGCACCGGAATCCAGGGTACAGGATAACTCTGGCAGCCGCGAGCGAGCGCTTCTCGTGATCGGTATTTCTCGCGGCGCCGACCGGATCGTACTCCAGGGAGCTGTAAAAAAAAAGAAAAAAAAAAACGGGGAAGGAAGTTCCTAGTTCCCTTCGGGGTTCGGCGCGTCATAACAAAATTTGATTTCTCGCTGCCCGCCGTGACGTAGTTACTGGTAACTACGACACTGTGCGAAAAACCCGCTGTCGGACGTCGATTAAAATTATTATCTCGTCTGGCATATAATACATTTTTCACACGTACAATAAAATGGCGGCTCCTTTTTCCAGATTTTGAGGACTTTTAATGGTAAGCAGTGTACGATATCCAAATAAATCGATCGTCATTCCGGAAATCGAAAAATATTTAGGCAAGTATCGGAGGAAAGTCTGGGATTTTTGGGCCCCCCCTCCTTACGCGTAAGAAATGTCTATTGAAATCATTTTTTCTATATCTTGATTCCATGGGACGTCCGTCTCATGTTCAAACTCAAAAACTTGCGAACGAATCAATATATTCTACGCAATATTCAGTCCTTATATTTTTAGAATGTGGCGAAACAAATTTTTAACCATTTAAACAATTGTAAATAATTTGTTTTAAATTATTAATTTGCTTAATCTGTAAAGACTGTGGGTGCCATAAAAATATACCTGTGGGACATTTTGGGGGGGGGGGGGGGGTTGAGAGGTTTGGGGCGCTCAGACCCCAACCGAACCCCGGAGGGGCTTGTTTGTTTAGGACAAACTGTGCAAAACGTACCTCGAGCGATTTTTAGACATTGGAGATTTTTTTGGGCGATATAATTAGCATACGAGCATTGATTTATCCGTACGAGAAATTGTCCCGTGAGTCCACGAATAGGTTCTCAGATTCGTCGATAATATGTGCTAAATGTACGTCAGTTACTCGACGTACGTACCAAGAGGCAGAGCTCGTCACACTGGCTACAGAAATAAACTCCGTTCAGAAGCACTGACTAACGAAAATGCGCTACGTCGGTTTATCGCCGATGCGTAAATGCTACCGACAAGCGTCGATTGTCCTCCGAGTCAAGTCAAGAGCAGCTGTGATAAATTCAGACAAGTCGAAAAAAAAAATTCTTATCCCTAAAGTGTATCCGCGTATACACTGTACGCAAGTACACGCATCTCGGCTATATTGGGATCAAAAGCTACGGGTCTTCTCTCAGTGCCACACAAAGGGATCCTCTCAGTGTCTCTTGTCTGCTCGCTTGTGCGGCGCACAGAATTTTTACTTTCAACTCGTTTTATACCTTCACCGCTCGGGCTACCGAAGATAATCATTATTATTCTTGTTGTCCCTGAGATTTACAACCCGCTCGTCCGACGCGTCCTTCGAGAGTTCGTATACTAATTAGCGGAACGAAAATTTATCATCCGCGTGAAAACGACCGACCACAATTCATAAGGAAGCTGAATACGGAATCGCGCGCTCACTGTACACCCCACATTTTATTTGCCTATAAAGCACACGCTTCGCTCCAACGAAACGCGCCCATTCAGCAACGCCCCTCTTTTAATATTTTCATGCATATTATTTTATTTATTTTCCTCGTACTTCCCGGTAGCGAGTGGTCGTCGGGCATGTGAGCGCACCTTTTTTTTTTACCGCGAATAGGGTACGATACCCATCGAATATCGGATATAAATTTTGTACTTACCATTTTTATAAAGGACATCGGGGAATATATATTTGACACATCTCCGGCCCTTTCTGCGATACGTATTCTGTGTGTGTATCTTTCGATTTCTGACCGTAAATACAACGATGTACGAAAATATTTACACGTATTGCACGCTGAATCATCGACGAACCTAAGGAGTCCTCTCGGGTTCTCTCGCTTCTCTGAGGGTTCGGCGAGCCTCCTTCGTATGGTAATGACCAGGGAAGTCCTCGTTCCCTCGGGAAAGCGAATTTTCGTATTTATGAAATCCACCGAGCCCCGGGCACACCTCGGTCAGACCCCAAAGTGCATTGTCCATGAATAATAAATACGTTTGAAATATAATTCACCGAGAAGATTGTAAATTGGCGGCGGACGACCTACTGAGACCGCAGAGATATGTGTATCACGGGGTTATCCTATGCACTATGAGGATAACCAACCAACATGGGAATACGGCCGGAGAGCCGGAAATTCAAATTCGATGTGTATTACAGAGGGGAAACCGCCAAGATCCACAAATCCTGGAGTAGTAACACAAATATATCCTCTGATACGGAAAAGCTAAACATCTTCCGGGTTCTGGGCTGCTGTTTATGATTCTTGGAATTGGAGGGCAAGTCATCCACGTCTCGTCAGTAAATAATATGTCTGAAAAAAAAACATCAAATCGTTATCATTATCAGTTTTTGTAAGCGGTGAATTTAAAAATATTTATTTTTAAATTCAGCGCTTATTTATTTTTAAATTTACAACTTAATTTATACATGAAAATGAGAGTTTAATTATATATTATTATTATTATTATATAGATAATATTTTTCTATACAAAAAACATGATACAGGCACGAGATCTCGGGTCGAACTGCCGAATCCCTCTTTCGACAACCGTCGTCTAGTTACGTTATATTGCGCGTGCCGCAGCACTTCTTACAACGCGTCAGATAAATAGTTCAAATACATACACACTCATACGTATTCATACACGCGCTCACACGCTCGCTCATTGTCACACGTTCACATTATATGGGCAGATAGTATGGTAAAAAAATTAATGAATATGGCCCAGCGAGCTAAGATCGACCGTACAACTGCGTGTAAAAAAAAACCTTAGCCTTATCAATTCTAACAGTGGCTAGGAAAACGGAACTTTCAGACTTACGAAATGATTTGAAGATCCATTAGAACCGTTCATAGTGTAACGAACGAGCGGAATGAAAAGAGACATGGGTTATAAAAAGAACGAGCGGCGAAATCTTTATTAGCACTAATAGGAAATCGTAAGCGTTACGCAACAGTCCATATGCCTTAAGTCAATATGTGTTAAAGTCCCGAAAAAGATTGTCGATGAAATCTACGATCGTTGTCAAATCGATCGTTTGTACGTCAAATGTCCTGCTGTATACGAGCGGCTCGTGATGCCGCTCACCGATCGATAAATCGTCCATCCTATCGGGGGTACGATATTCGTTACAATATATTTTTTACCTTGCGGACAGCAGATGAGTAATTCCGTCCATTAAATATTATTGCACAGTCCGTCGAAAAAAAACTGTTTGGCCATATCCCTCGATAGTCGATATCACCTTGAACAATCTCAGTTGAAAAATGTTGTTTTTCATAATCGCGAAGTCTCACCCTACACCTCGACTCCCAAAATTGATGGACAGCCATCTGTCAACGAGAATGAGCCCAGTTTCGCCTACGGGTCTGACATAATCGGCCTTCGCTTCCAAAGATCGTGTCGCTCGTTCCTCGAACGATTGTTCCCCGGGTTGTCTTATCTCAGCCGTAGCACTCAGTCACTTTCGTGAATTATTGCTTCAACGCGACCAGGGCTATCCTCTCGCGTACACCGAATAGCAGATGGGTAAAACGGTGGGCCAGACAGTTTCCTTGGCGGGTTACTCGGTTGGGGTTAGCCGGAGCTCCCTGAGCTCTCGTACGAATGTATTGTCTCAGCTGTGGTGACAGAGGATAGAAGGCGGCTCTTCGCCCCGGCTCTTACACGCTCCGTCGACTCGACTAAAGGAGACGCTTAATTATCAAGCTAAATGAGATAACCAAGTGCGAGCGTGTATGCGGGCGCGCGCACGCGTTTGTGAGAAACTGGCAATGGAACACGACGAAACCAGACGCTTTGATTAATTGAATTTTACGCGATGCTGATAGGCTCCGATGAGTTTTAGGCGTTAAATTCCGGAAATTATCGCGTTTAAATTGTCGACCGTGGTATCGCGATAACAATTATATTAGCCGAATAGCTCCGGAGACTTTCGGTGGCTTGGTATTTTCCACTATCAACTTCGGAGGCTTGATAGCATAGTTTCGATATTGGGTCACGAAGCTGAAACCTCGAGCCGAGTAAAATCTCCAGCTTAGACGCGAGATAGACCCATTATATCGACTAAACAATTCCAGAGCCGCGCGCGCTTCGGCTCTATTACACCGTATACCTCTGCGGTATATCGTATGTATAGAATACCTTATCCATCCCTTCCGAGTTCGCGCCCTACTGTTTGCCCTATTGATTATACAGTTATGCCAAGGCAGCGGTGGCAGCGGCAGCGCGTCTTTCGAGCGCCGAGTATCTCAGAACCGAGTCTTCCCCTGTGTATATCCATATCGTAGCCGCGTTATTGCGTTTACACAGATTGCTGCGCAATTGAGCAAAAAATGTTCAGCGCACACGTTTGAATACAATTTAAATCCATTTGGGCCTCCTCGATTTATTTCAAATTTTTACAGAATGTCCCAAGATCCGCATCGAAGTCGCAAAAAAATTAGGGCGATTTAACGGTGATCTGTTTAATGCGGAATCACTCTTAGATACGTAGAAGAAGTATCAGTCGAAGTACGGTCGTAGACATAACGACTTTACTAGCTTGTTTGACTAGTCGCGGTCGATTATCATTGAGCTGAGCAATTTCGAGAAGCTCGAGTATTATTATCGGCTATCATAGTCATGGGAATCCTGGGTTTAATAAAGAAACCAAAACGTAAATGAGGATTAAAAGTCTCAGCGTTAGTCACGCGTCGGGAGTGCCACTCGGTTCGCTCGACCGCAAACCCGCGAAGAACGAAAGAGAAAGAGAGGGTGAGAGCACGAGACACACAGCGAGAGCTTCTATTTCTGACGGAACCGCGGAGCGCTTGCCTGATTCGATGAAGCATATATATATATATATATATATGCGCATACATATATGTATCGTTGCTACAGCGTTGTGCACGCACTCGCGCTAATGGCTCGCCGACGCGTGATTTAACCGCACATTTTCCGGCGTTCTATAGGTACGGGCGAAAGTGCGACCGAGCCTTCCAGACAATCTGCCGGGGCTCGTCGAACACGTATACACAGTATACAGAGTATCCACGAACACGTGCATGGCCCATCGTCTCTGCTAATGATCTGCTGATGATATTTAGTGTGACTCGCGTGTAAAGTAACCGAGCCGCTCGCACGTTTCACCGCACGATGCACAGCGTGCTCCGGCATGCATATGCATTTGCGAAAGAGAGTCGGCGAGTGGTTGGTCCAAAGAGTCGTCCAAAAATAGTGTCGGACACTGTTCTCGCTTCAACATCTGCGAGCAATTTTATGAATCGCTCGTAACCGATTTATTAATAAAATTCGGAAAATTCCGAGAGTGAAAAAAAGAAAGTAAACAAGAAAAAGAGGTAGTTTACTTTTTTCATGAGAAACTAGAACCGTCTAATGTGCAAGTGGATATTGTGGAACTAGGGTAGGCAAAGCTTCACGAGGTGTCGAGCTTGAGAGTCCCATGACCCCAGTCGAAACAGCTTATGTTGAAGAAAAGTCAACGAGTTACGAGGATGAGAGGGGCTATTAAGGCGAGAGAACTACTGGCGCCTGAGTCTCCGGACTAGATGGGCATCGTGCTACAGTCAAATGTACGTGGAATCGTCGAGACGCTCTACAGAGAGTCTCAAATAGATTTTAGGCTCGGTCCGAGAGCCGCGAAACCGCGAACAATGCGTAACCTCTTTCATTTTGTCTTATTAGTTGGCACTGAACAGCCGAGAGAGCATTGTCGCTTCTTTCTCCGCTTGTACTCGGACTTCGGAATGCCAGGAATGACTGTCCGTTTCTTTAACTGCATCGTTAAGCTCGTCCACCGGGTGCCGGAGCTCCTGTCTCGGTGATTCTAACGGCCCATCGAGCCAGACTGAGTAACGAGCGAGTCATCACTCTTCCTTTCTTTCTCCACTTAAATTGATGCTGTGATTTAAATTTCGAGGAAAGTTGCAGGATTTCTTTTACACCGCTCGATATTCATGAATGCATTGGGTAATAGAAATTGACGCGGCTAATTACTTTTCACTATCAATTACTTTTCTCCACAATAGTGGTTTGTGCTCGGTCAGTATTTATTTAATCAACAAATACACCCTAGCGTGTCATTTTATTCAATTTTTTTTGTACTAAAAGTAATTATAACTGCCTCAATCTCTGATCGATAACTGGAAATTATGGGGTCGACTGGGGCAACCGTGATAGTTTTATTTTTATGATTCCTATAAGATTGCATTGGTTTTTTCAACCATCGATGCTCTAATTTTTAATGTATTCATTGCGATACGACGAAATTAGTAAAATAAACGCACACTTATTTTACAGAGCTTCATGCTCTAAAGCCATAGCTAATTCGATGGCCCTGTAATATTCATTATTGGAAACGGTGTTTTGTTTTCAGTGTACGTGAGGTAAAACGAGGTTTACAATTTCCCAACCGAGTGGTATATCCTGTGAAGGTGTATGTTTCATCCATGTCATTAGCGGGAATCTTTTCGGCCGTATATGACGTACAACGGCTCGGTCTATTCACCCGTTTCATGTATCGAAAACATATTTCGAAAACATATTCGAAACAGACAACGACGCATCTAATTACTTTTTAATATCAACAACTTTTCTCCACATTAGTGGTTTCTGATAGGCCAGTATTTATTTAATCGCCGAATAAAGCCTATCGTGTCATGTTTTTAATCAATTTTTTAACTAAAAGTTATTAACTGTCTCTGATCGACAACTAAAAATTATGGGGTCAACTGGAGCAACCCTGATGGTCTGTTTTTTTTATCATACCTGTAATATTGCGTTGTTTTCTTTTCCACCATCGATGATCTAATCGTTAATGTGTTACAATGCTATCTCCATTACGATGCGACGAAATTGGTAAAATAAACGCACACTTATTTTAGAGAGTTTCATTATCTAAAATCGTAGCTAACTCGATGGTTATGTAATATTGAATATCGGAAACGATTTTTCAGTAAACGCGAGGTAAAACGAGGTTTACAATTGCTCGACCGAATGGTATGTGAAACTGTGAAACTGCATGTTTCACCTATGCCATTAGCGGGAAGCCCTTCGGCCGTGTATCACGTATAACGGCCCGGTCTATTCACCCGTTTCATGTATCGAACATAATTTTCGAGGCGTTTTCGAAAGCATATTCGATCGTTTTCCGCAACGGTTGGCCCTCGCCTAGCCTCGACGCTGCCGAAACTCCATGTGCTCGTGCGTATCGTATAATGCGTACGTGTGTACGAGCGACACCCGCTTTCACGCATAATTCATACTTCCGCATGTCGAATTTCCAACCTCGCCGCGCTCGAACGTTAACAGTATATAGGTGCGCGCAGGACACGACACTCGCCACCCCGTTTCCAAACCCCCACGACCTCGTTGCAGCGCCCTCACGCACGTATAATAATCGGGCTGCCGCATGCCGATCGCCATTGGAAACATTAAAATGATTACGACGCGTTCACCGCTACGGGAGCCACCAAATTAATGGGAATTAGCAGTAGAGTCCGAGCCGAGTTCGCTGTGCCTCGTCGGAATAACGAACGGGGTGTAACGCATATTACCAGGATGGGGCTGTATAGCTGAACCCTTTCCTCCGACCCGCGTTGCTCGTCACGACGAGCTCGTTTCTAGCCCCCGAATAACCGTATTCATGAATGTGAGTTCTCGTTTGATTTATTATCGGTGGCTATGCCACTGCATCGTCCCTGCTCGAAAACGCATGATAAGTAGGACGGCTGAATGGGGAGGTGGGAGTTACGCGCAATGCCCTCGTTACGGAAGACCTCAATCAAATCTATATCGGCAAATCTTGGCAGAAACATTAATTCCAATCGATTGGGCATCACCCGTTTCGCACAATTTGGCGTGTAAATAACATTGGTAATTTCAACGTACCTAACTTCGATATTAATTTGAACTTCATTAGAGGTTCAAATATTGATACAACATAGGTAGTCTTCGAAGGACAAACAGTTACCTGGAAAAGTGAAGACTGCACTATTTGCGATTCGTAGATATTACGATGGAAAAGCAAATTGGACTGATGTAATGCAGGGTCGGGTAAATGGAACCCAGAAGCATAATGGACCAGTGAACTCCATTTCAAGATTGCTTTTTTTCTGTGTATGATAAATTGATGAAATAGTCCGTTTTGCCCCGGAGCTGTGTCATGTTGTGTTCTCATGTATATGTGCAAATTTCATCGAGGCATCATCGCACGGTCACCTGAGACAACCAGGTGTACAAAATTGCCGGATCATTTGTATTCTGCGAACTATGATCGAGCAGTTTTGCCTTTTGTTCACATTAGAATATATCAGAGACGAACAGATAGGAGATGCCGGTATTGCATAATGAAACACACAATGGTGCGTGCCCGAACGTTTCGTTATGGTGTTTCTGGTTGCTCACAAGTCAAACTCTCTCATGTTCTTCTGGCCAATCTGACCGGTGGGTTTGGGCCACGCCACGACATCGCGCGACCGGTTTTTCTACATGTAAATACATATCAGAAAGACAAATAAAACGTTAATGCGACACCAACGACCGCTTGCAACTCGAGTCTCGACGAACTTGGCCTTGTGGCTTCTGTTCGCACAGGAGATTTTTTTTAAATCACGAAATGACAGTCTATCTCCAGTGTACAAAAAATGGCCTCTGCCATGAGACCTCCGTAAAATAGCGAGTCCATATAATTAAATTTCTCCATAAAAAAGTCGATAAAATGTTGCCTACATTATGAACAAAATAAACTACATTTTTAATTAATAAGCATTCTTTAGATCATGTGAAATACCGAGTTAGGTTATAAAAACTGTAATAAACTTTTTATTCCACAGCCGCCGGTGTTTATGCCCAAAAGAGAATGTGATTGCAGTTTCTGATACCGACTGAGCTCGGGTTACAGCAGGTATTTCACATAATCTTAACCAGTCTCAGCGACGTTCCTGTCTCTAAATCATCCGCACGCAGCATTGTTTTTTGCATAATAAAATTTACATTGACAAAATATGTCCATGGGCGTTGTGCTGAGTGGAGAAAAAAGTAACGGATTCGCTGGCAAGCGTATGGGATATTTCGAAAGGATTTCGCCTAGCCGACTTCGCGGGTGAGGCGGGTGGAATAGCGCGAAAAGAATTTCTCCGAGGGTCGTAAAGAACTGAAGGTGTTAACTGCCGTTGGCTGGCGCCATAATAAAAACATATGTTTTATTCGCGGTCCTTCAATGTGCCGGCAAGTGCCATAAACTCATTCATACACTCCGCGAGAGTGAGTATAAAACTCGTTCCCCCAATTTACAACGTTGTCTGCCTGTCACCGATCGAATCGCGTTATAACGTCGGTTATCTTTGTCAGGCACCGTTTTATCGTAACATCGTACCGGCGAGTTAAACAATTTGTAGTTCGTTTCACGGGGTACAATATCCAATTACGATGAATTATGCAATTTAAATTTTTTCATACCAACTCCTAATGGCTGGATCGATCGCACGGTCGCGATCGTGCTCGACGATTGCAGCAATGACTCGGCGCGGTCGATCCGACAATAAAAGTCGTCGTTCGATCGAGTGACGATTTTAAACAGGCGCATGCATACCCGTTCCGTGATAAGTAATATGTGAGAGATCAATGAGCACACCGTACAGCGACACTATCGATTCCTCCGATCCCGCGCCAAGAGAGCCTGACACTCTTTGTGTCGAATCAAGCGTGACAAATCGTCTCGATTAGCTCTCCGCCCTATCGTACACCGGCGGTATATAGTAACGTTCACGCGTCGTTGCATTCCCACAAACCCCCTCCCCATTCCGTTCGGCTGCATCGAGAATAGCGTATGCACTATAAAGTTAAGCGAGGTGGGCAAGTTTTATAGCAAGGATTTCTCTGGCACGGGAATATAAACTCGCATCCGTTACCGATAAACGACCCGGAGCAAGAAGCCTTCGGTGTCGCTTGCCCGGAGATGTATATGTAGTGTAACACACGGTGAACAAACGTGAACCAAGAAAACGCTTCGCATAACTTTTTCAATGAAAATTAATGGCCGATAGTATCGGTCATATAAATTCGCGGTCAGACTATCCAGGAATTTTCGATAAATCCTCGATCGAGAAATAACACTTTGAAGACTACACTGAGAGAAAAAACGGGGATGGAGCGAACATACATGAGCGCTTGAGCCAACCGAATATGGTTGGCTCAATGACGATTTAAGTGGCTCAACCACCGAGACGTTGCGTTAACCACATAAGCTTGACTCAACCTCTCGGTGAGGATAAATACGGCGAAACTAATGGTGAACTTGAACCAATCGATCTCATTGAAGTTGAGTCAACCTCAATTTGAAACAATCAACCTCGCTGAGGTTGGCTCAGCCTCGATGAAGATCTATTGATTCAAGTTCACCATGAGTTTCGCCTTATTTCACCTCACCGAGAGGTTGAGCCAACCTTATGTTGTTAACTCAACTTCTCGGTGGTCAAGCCACCTAAATCGTCATTGAGCCAACCATATTTGTTTGGGTCAACCTCTTATGTATGTTCGCTGCATCCCCGATTTTTCTCTCAGTGTACGCAACAAAGTATTTGGTTTTGTTTTGATTATTCGACACCAACGAGCGGAGTGGAAGCCGCTCGTCGAAGAATCGGTGCAATTATTTTCCGCGCAGAGAAGCTCTTACCGAAGGTTACGTTTCCCCTTTCCCAACCTTAAGTCGATCGGGAGTTTATCAGGAAAACGATAGGAAGGGATCTGGAATCGAACGGAGGGAACAAAAAAAAAAAGAAGAGAGTAAAGAAGAATTGAGGTTCCACTCGATCGACAGATCGCTATAGCAGGAGCGAGTGGACAGTAAGATAGAAGGGGAGGGACGAGATATAGACCATAAAAAGGATGTAAACGAAGAGAAGCCATCCTGGCAGATACGCGTCGGTAATTAGACGAGTGCTCCGTCGCGGGCGAGGGAGAGTTCGGTACTACTTTTATTACTTAGATTATACCGTTCGTTCTGCCTCTCCCTCTCTTCCTCTATCAAGGGATTGCCGAGGGTCCGTTTCTACTCTCGCTTTAAGCCAGAGAGCGTCGAACTGTGGAAACGTGGAAAAAGAATTTACGGTCTTCCACGGCGGAGCCATTAAAATTTAGGTCTCCGCGATTATTGCCGCGTTAACTGCGGTTGGTCTGCCGGAGTCGATGAAACTTCCCTCCCGAAGTCAAACGAAGGATGAACTTCATGTTTTATCGTGGAAAAATATATAAATTTATTTTCATCTTAATAACCGAGTCATTCTCGGAGTTTGGTACTAAGTAGGCTTTATGGACCGATGCCTTACCCCTCACATCGACGAGCCAGTTCTTCCATTAAACCCCATTCACGAGATGTTGATGATGTTTCATATATAATACGGTAGAATGGTGTTTGATGCTTCCGACGAAGAAAGGCCAGTCGGATCCCCAGGAGTGACGATTACCGTTGCACTTTCGTGAAACCAGAGACCGACGTAGCAGGTTTCCCTCTCGCGATTCAAGCAATGATACGGCAGTTTTCCCACGTAAGTTATTCCACGGATCTTGTAAATACTTCCTCCCTGCGCTCGCGCCCTCGCGCCCCAGGCCACCTTCCATCTGGTAGTACTTTCACGTAACATTGTGTTCCTAACTTCGCGGGGTAAGTACCAAAATTACATCCCCCTCCGGTTGCCTACGGCTCTCGAAACGAAAGTGCGGGCGATACCGGAGCTCGCGGGGGTTTCGGGGATCCTTGCCATCCATATATATTACGGGATTCTTCGCCAGACCCCCTCCCCGCTCGCTTAACGATCTTTGTTTTAGTGCCCGGGGTGCTCATTTCGACGGGAGGGCGACATTAACACCCGAGTATTCTCAACTCTGTTGTGTCTGTTTCTACTTCCTTTGCCGTCTCCACTGTTCTCCGTAAGCCTTGACCTTAAGCCATTTGTGCCGAAATATTGTTCCAAGAGAAACAACATCATTTTATATTTTATATTTGGCATACAGTAAAAACAGATTTGTAAATTTACAAACATTTTACAAACAATTATTTTCTTATATTTATTAGCATTGATGTTTTCGCGAGTTGTGAAAACATTGTTTCCTTCAGTAACAACTGTGTTAATGTCATCTCGAACAATCTTCCCTATTTTAAACTGGTGAGTTAGTAATTTAATTAGTCTCCGTTGCTCTGTTCTCCTCTCATCATGAAAATGTCATTGAACCTTTCGGACTCCATTATTTACCCGACGAAACAGTGAACATTTTATTGTTTATAGTACTTCGACGCCGAAGGGTGACGATATCACCTATTTAGGTAATAATCGTTATTCTTCTCTGCACTGTAAATTATCAAGAGGTTCGAGGATTTCGAGGATAGAAAAACATGAGAGCAGTTCCGTCGTCTAGAACATCGTGTACCTATACGTACCGAACTACCTACAGTGCCCGAGATAATCGCGCAAGTAGGATCTCGTACGACGAGACCTTAACTGACGGTTATCTCCGTGGTGCAGTTTTCAGAGGTGGGGGGTGCTTGTGCCCACCAGCGACACTAACATAATCGTAATCGTAAATACACATGGTGTGTGAAACGATATACTCTCCGGGGTACATAGAGACCCTCAGGCCAGGGAAGGTTTACCGTTTTTAATGGTCTGACCTGTTACCGGGATACCGCGCGAGGCGATGAAACGAGAATTACGATTCGCGTGCCAACCCCTATGGTTTTCCGTCCTAGTCGATTACGCAGAGATACCGAATTCTCGTACGTTTTATGGCGGAAAATGTTTGTCGAATTTTTCATTCGCTTGCAAACTCTTTGCTATCGTTTTTACTCAACAAAAACGTCGGGTTGAACGCCGATTCTTAAATAGATTCGTTGTTCTATACGTACTTTCGTGTTACGTGACAGCCGGTTGTTTCTCCCCGAGCTCAACGAGCTCCATCGTACTAGTACGATACCAACGTTACTTTTACCGTGAATTTTCAAACGATATACTTGGGCACACGAAACCCGAGGATAAATCAGAACTCGGCGCCGGACGACGACAACGATGACGACGACAATAATAGGGTGAAAAAAGAGAGAAACAGCGAGGGATGACGAAATGCTGGGAGACACGGCCTGACACGATACGTTTACACGAAAACAGGGGAATGGGATCGAAAAGAACCAAATTACATTCTGACTGAAAGCTCGATTTCATATATCTGGAAAATGACATGATTTTCAATGAAAAAAAATCGGTTCGCTGCCTTTTACTTATAGAAAATTTCTACGAAAATGAGGTAACGAAAAAAACAAAAACGACCACCAGGCCTTCACGGAGGAAGCTGGTGAGAGGTGAGAGGTGAACGAAATTAAGCCTATTGTCTGGCCTAACGTACCAGCCTCAAGTACTTAATGTAATTTATCAGCTCGCTTTTTCTATGATTTCCAATGCCCCCTACACTTCACCTCCCCCTCTTTACTTTTCGTTTTGCTTCTTCATAAGCAAAGATATGTTTTTGTGAAATTTTTTATTTAAAAAAATTTTATTGCCTGCCTACTGGAAATGGTTGAAAACGTCGATAAATGTGATTTTTAGATCGCGTACGGATGTGTATGTGTGTGTGTGTGTGTGTGCGCGTATGTGTGTAACAGACTTGCATCGTTTAGAACGACGATAACTCGGAAACGGCTTGAGATAACGGGTTGAAATTTTGTACACTAGTAGAGTGGTCACGTCTCTTCCTTCAATGTAATTTTTATAAAAATTGAGGCCCGTTTCAAGATTTTACGCGATTTTATCTTACATATTTTATATTCTTTAAATATTATATTTATATTTATCATCGTCAAATCATAATCACAAAATCGCGAGCAGGTTTATTTTTGTATTTACTGCACAAACACTAGTGCAGGCGGGTCTGTGATCCACATTGTAGGATCCGTACATTGGCTTTTAGTGGATGCGGTTGAGCCGTACAACGGAGACCGCAGTCACCGCAATGTACGAGCGTTACCTGTAAAGCGGTCAGCCTGTAACGTCCCGTACCTACTTGTGTGACGCTACTCGCTGAACTTCTAATGGTTATAGTTATGCTAATGGGACGCAAGCGGTTCCAGCCATACCGGGCATTACCGTACGTTTGTATCGGAACTGGAGCGTCTGTTGTGTTCCCATTGCTCCGATGCCAAAACAATAGCCGAATCGAACATAAGCCTGCAGGATTCTGTTTGAAGGATCAGAATATAACTTTTTGGTCAACAGACGTCCACGATTGTTTTATCAATTTTTATCCGCACTATAAGTTACAGGCGAATCATAAAAACACATTTGAGGTTTCAAGAACCCAGAGCTGCTCCTTCCGAGACATTACGGCTGTGCTGACTGCATGCGTGTCGTCGGCTCGGGGCTGGGGGAGCCGACAAACCGAGTTAGATCTCTCGAGTGCACTCGAGGTCCACGGCGTAAACGTGCGGCGCGTTCAAATTTAATTGCAGACTTATCGCCGAAGTAATGCGAGTCTCTTAGCGTTACAAAGCAGCCCTCAGCGACGCTTGGCGCAGTCTAGTACTCGAATACTTACTGCACAGACCGCAGAGATGAGACTGCACTGAAAGTTTGTTGTTGCGCTTTGCTATGGTTAAGCTTTGCCATCGAAGCCGAGAACGCTGCTAGCATCGATGCTAGCAGGATTCTCTGCTTCTATCCAATCTTGTCAGGTCACCGCGAACAGTAACTACTGGTCGGAATGCTGTTGCTCTCACTGTTGTTAACGATTATACGGTAACACCACTCGCGAAGATCCCCCGCGGCTTTTAAACTGTCGATATAGCGGATGAACATAAAATCATCCAGAATTAAGCGTCGCGGCGAACTTTTACAAAAAGAACCTCTCGTAAAAATGCCCCTTCCAAAAAAATATAATACAAAAGTCGGAGCCGCTTTTCGGGCATTCTGGCTGCAGGAACCGGTTTGTGGATCTAGTCTTTTGAACTTCACATCCATGTGTGGAAGTGTTGTAAGTCCTGCGTACATTATCAGTTAAACATCCAGTGGAAAAGACTTGGGGGAGATTCCAATTATCACAATAAGAATGCCAAAGAAGTAGAACGAAGTCTTCTCGAGAGATCCGAAACGGCTGAAGACTTGAGAAAATTTGCGAACGGGAATCGTATGCTGCAGACGCAGTTGCCGAGTGGACGGCGACGCCTACGTCAGGTAGATCGAGCGACGGGTAGTTTAATTCCAGACAGCCTGCGGAGACACTTTGGGTTATCCAGCTCAGACACGCCCGTCTATTTCCCATTCATTCTTTCCTGGGATTGCCTCTTCGACCCAACATGCCTGGTGCCGGCTCCCTTCTGGGCTCGTCACCCAATCTCTCGTCGTTGGTCTCCCCGTTGGTGCATTCGAAGGTCTAACAAGATGTTTTTTGCATATGCTCAGCCATACTAAACCAAAGTACCTTATTTTCTTCACTTATGAATCTCAGGTTATTTTCGGTCAGGTAATCGAACACGACAGTTTATATCACAAGCCGACCGATGACTTAAAACTAACTAGCAGCGTTGCCTCGGATATCTTCATATCGAGGACTTCATCTAAGCCTTTCACGTTTACAATGTGAAAAGCGACAAACGAGGCACGGGCTAAAGAAGCATGTGATGAAACGCGGACCTGCGAATTTATGACCCTTATAAACTATGTGACAGGCGCCGGGTTGCCGGTGCTCATGCGTTCTCCGGGAGCTTGTAATTTTCCTGGTAACTTACTTAATAGCCACGTACACACGACTCCCGGACGTGATCGCGGAACGTGATTTCACGGATCCAGCAGCAGAAACAGCAGTCTCATGTACGGCTTTAGTAGTATATTCACGGTTTTATGCGTCGCCGTTGCACCGTTCGAACGCGAACAACTTTTATTATTCCGCTGGTGCGTATCAACGCGTCAACGGGGAATCTCCGGGGATAACTTAATGTCCATTCCATTTCCGCAGATAGAATAGATACCTGATCGGTATATATCGGCTCCGTTTACACGCATACTTATTAAACGTCCTAATTACTTAATCTTTTCATTAGTCGAATTATGCGTTAAAGTTATTATTGATATATCGGTGCGATTGGGCTGTCGGCACTTATAGCTGCCAAGTGCACTCGGCTATTAGCAATGGAGAGAAAGCGAAGGGGAGTGGCTCGGAGGAGCGAAAAATGATCACAGTGATCAACATAAAACGTCCGATCAGATAAAAGCATAATTGGCAAAGGACTGGCCGTAAAACACTTGGCGTCCTGCTGCTGGCTCCCTGGCAAGCGGGTATGTCCAGTATAGTATAACGGTGGTGAGAACGAAAGCAGCAAGCACGTAGGTACCTGGAGAGAGGAGTGAGGCGACAGAGTGCCAGAATGTGGAGCATTAAAAGGTCTCCTGCCACAGTAAAGCGTGTAATTAGTTATCGAACGATGATTAAGTCGTAAATTAGGGCTTGTTTGCTGCTTTTCTCTTGCTCCCTCTTTCTTGCCGTTCCCTCGGCGTTCCCGAAGCCAACAGCTGCAGTAAACGGTACTGCGAAACTACCACTGCTGACTGGGCTGTACACTGCGAGGTATCGCCGTAGCCCAAACGCTCCGACGATCTTCGCGCCTTTGAGCCATAAAAGTAGCACCGTTGCCCTGTGTAGCGAAAAATGAGGTGTAAAGCGTAATTTACTCGCGCGCCGATTTAACGGCCCGCGGCGAGGCACGAGCTTTACCCCTGCGGCGCAGGTGAACCTTCTTGGTCAGCGCAACCAATCAGCTTGGTCCACCGAGAAACCGTACTTCCCTTCCGTCATTCAGCGTTCCTTTAACTGCCATTAATTTACTTTCTCGAGGCTTTATTTTCTTGTCCGCTCGTTGGAGAATGAAACGACATTACGGTAATTTTCCAACTTTATATTTAACAAACGGAACATCATAACATGCATAGACGTCATTAATGCCAAAAGCCCGTTGCTTCGATAATGAATAATCGTATCAGGGATATTACAGTCGTAATGATGAAAGGAAAGAATCGAGAAAAGTTTCATCGTGTGAACATACATTTTTTTCTTTATCACACACGGTGACGTAATTTAACGATTAATAAATGAGACTCGCACGTTAAAGACGCGGAATGATACGGAAGCTGTGCTCTGCAGCTGCAGATTGTAAATGTTTTTCTCAGCGCGCCGAGGTTTAATGGCTGCTAAACCCATAACCTCTTTTAAGGCACAGCATAAGGATTTGGTCAGGTTTTTACACACAGTTAGTACAAGCTGTTGTAAACTTTGAGTTTTTTAAATCGCGAAATGTCAATGAACAACGGACTTATTAACAATTACCAAATAACGATGAACAGCTGACATCGTATTTCAAAATCTATTCGTCCAATTGAGTTGAAATTTCGACAGTTCCTTGATTATAAAATGTTGTATTTCTAGCTCCAGTATAGATACTAGATGCGAACCAAACTCGATAGCTAGATAGAAAAATGATATATTTTGAGAGTAAAATATTGATAAGGAAGTATTCCGCTTCCCGCATTTCTGAAAATAGTTTCCTCGGCATTCACCTTATTCTGCATCCTTTGGCATCCTGCATTCTGGATCCTTCCCGAAGTTTTCTCGAAACTTTACGGGCGAAAAGGGGCTTAGCATAGCGCGCAAGGCATGTCCTAGAAGAACAGCTACTAGCAGAGTTTCTCACACTTTCAACAGGAATTCAAATCGCATTTAGATAAAAGCGTGAAACATCGTCGTCATTCCCGGCAGGATATATCGTAACGTTCATTCATAATTCATAGTTTTCCTTCGCGTGGCACTCGGAAGGATACACGAAACACCTTCGCATTCGCGAGCTATGCGCTATGTGCCATTGCGTGAAAAACTTCAATCATCAAATTCTCTCCCACTTTATTCTCTTTCCGGGCAGACATTCGCAATGTCTTGAAAATCTGAGCGAAATAATGCATCTCCGCATTCTTGGGGAACGAATCTCGGGTTGTCTATACCGTATACTCAATTTTCTTCGAAATACGCGTAGATAACATCTTATTTCGTTTGTACGATAAAAATATCAGATGAACGTTCCATGATGGAGAATTATCGTTAGCTATGTATATATCCCGAGATAGACGTCAAACACTCAAAAAAACAAGCGTGTTGTCAGGTGTATTGAAACAACCCACACACATTTTACATGGATTATGCCAACGAAATGCTTTAATAAAATACACGTTAGTCGGCTTGTATGCTGAAACAACACGTTGGCACGGCATCTTTCCTGTATTCTCGGTGCAATATACTTTTTAGTGCTTAGCTATAGAACACGCTTATTGGACTACGTGTTATGTGTGTTGTTTCAATGTGTTTAAGGCTGAACAATTCGCTTGATGTACTGGTACACGCTTGGTATGCCACGCTTAATAAAAGAAAACACGAGGAAAAGAACACATTTGCGCATGAGTTTGAATCGATCGCAATATGCCGATTTCGTATATCGCAGAGGACGATCACGGTCCGGCAACCCAGTATTTTGAAGAGTGATACGTGCTATTTTGAAGCTGCATCGGATAATCAGCTATTAAAACACGTTGTTCAATATCACGGATTTGATGCGTCATTCAAGGTGTAATGCAATGAATATGGATGTGGAGCAACATTTACAAATTGAAAGTTTTTCAAGCAGCATGTCTTTCGAAAGCATCCTCTCGTCGAAATTAACGAAGAAGCTGCAGATATCCATGATGCGGAGAGATATGACGAAGTTGAGATGGCAGATCATTGTAATTAATTTAGTAAGAAGTTGTAACGAAGGATTACGCATTTGAATACTCTTTCATTTAATGCATATTCTTTTCACATTTTTTTTGTAATGTATAGACACTTTAACATATGTTGGGGGAGAGGGAGGTGAACACACCTAGAACCGTATAAAAGTTAACTATATGAGTGGCTATCCTTAAAGCGTGTTGAAACAATGCACGTAAAGCGTGTATCATGTATGTATCAAGCGTGAATCAACACACCGTGCATGTAAAAAGTGACCACACGATTAACACGCCTAAAGCGTGTTGAAATAACACGCTTTTGTCTTTAGAGTGTAGGAACGAGGCGCGCCAAAATGTACCTTCCAAAATTGCACAGTCATGAATCATGAGTCAGACCAGTCATGAAAATTGTCCGCCGACCATCCCCAATTGTATACTATTTAACCTCATATAGAGGACAAGCGGATAGTAGCAAATAAAGAAGAGCCACGAGGTGAGCCGAAGCGAAGCGAGAAAAAGACCGGTGGCCCAAGAGCCTCTGTACCCTAGCACATACGAATATATACGATCGAAATTTCCATAAGACAACCGTTACAGTTCAGCGAAGGGGGCACAGCGAGGGAGGTACGGAGCGCGGAGAATACGCGAAAAGAGAGAAGTCCCGAGGCAAGTCGCTGCGGGGTAAGTAACGGCAGTAAACCTTTGACACGGGGGCCGTAACACGTTTAACCCGTGCCCTTTGTCGGTGCTGCTCGCCAGTTCGTTCCCTCACACGGACCTTCTACCCGTCCGCTGTCTCGATTCAGCGACATTCGCACCAATACCAGAGCATCCCTTCTCGTCCTCCCGGGGTAGACTAGTCGTCGTCCCCCGGCCTGACCATCGTCCACTACGACGTTATGTGAGTGGCGACCCGGCCCTCGCTCTCTCGAACCTCTCGCTATCACAGATTTATCGGAAACTCTTCCTTGCTGCCTCCTGCGAACCGTCGCACGGACGCCGGACCGCTGCCCGTAATACCCTTATAAATTCATGGAAGACCCAGCCGAGCCATTTGTAGCTGACGTCGCGCCAAGAGGGCCGTCTACCACCGAAAATTCAGAAGAAATTTAACGGGGCTCAGGGACTGGTCGATTTGGTGCGCCGATCCTTCACAGAATTGACTCGTTTTTTCGGCGATATAAATGGCGACACGGGACGTCCGATGATCTGTGAACTGTCGAGTGTTTAACATCGGGGCGAAAAGTTCTACCACGGGTTTTTCAACCCCCCCCCCCCCCCCCATATTGCGTTTCCGAGCAGGCGACTTATTGAAACGGATAAAAATTTGTTGATTAATTTGCTTCATAAAAATTTCACGAATTTCGTAGTAAGTCGTCTCGGATGAGTTATGGTTTATGCTGTTGTAAGACTTGTACTAATTAGTGGAATTTATCGGGGTTGATTTCGTAAGGTCATTTAAAATTATTTAGGAGCAAGTGTTTTTTTAATATTTCATGAGGCATAAGGCATAATCATAGCAGGGTCCTTTGCTTTATACGGCACTTGTTTGAAGGAGATGAGGAGAGAAGGATCCTTATTATCGCTGCTGAGCCGGACAGTGAGGGGCCGAACGAAGTAAAAGAAAGGAGGCATGGCCACGCGTGTAACCGGACACGATGTACATAAATTCCGAAAGACGCTGGAATAAATCAATTTTCGGCGATTTCTCTGCTGGGTGCTGCTGCGAGTCTCGAATTTCCTCTCGCGAGCGGAGAACCTCAAGATTCGCAAACACTATATGCATATATATTATCGTGTCTTCTGGCACCTCGTTCCCAACCAAGCTTTTTGACTTCCTAACGATCCTCTGAATTACAATTCCTGGCTATGCCAGCGAGAATAACGAAAATATAACTTAAAAGAATAAAATGAATATAAGCATACCGGCCGTGTAGAAAGAAGCAAAAAGACAGGGTCTTCTTCGCTCGAATTCAGCCGACAAGTACATTGTCTTCACAGTAGGGGATATTTTCCGAGCGTGAGATGGTTTCTTTTGGAAGGCAGCCAGCGGGATGTCGTCGCCTTTGACTTCTTTTCTTCGTTCATCCTGTTTCCTCTTTTTTTCTCAATCGTATAGCTTTGTGACCGCATGAAAAACGCGTGAGCACATCGGCCATATAAACGTTCATTCTCACGCGTTTAGAACAGAGGGAACTTGCCCGGAGCACAGACCGTTCAGCCCTCCTTGAACGGTTGTCTCACTTGTCGTCCACTACTGGCACTAATTAAACTCGATAATATGTGTTTGGTCCATAATATATCGCATACTTGAGCCCTCCCAAAGTGTGGGCAGAGGGATATCGGAGGAAGGGTTGTATTACCCGGCGGAATCAGCAGGGGTAACATCAGCTTGTTCCAGACTGTGTCGTACTAAGTAGGGAGAGCACCCCTTCGAAAACTACCCCATACGTACCTACGCGCGAACCTGCATTAGTTTGTGGCTTCTAATCCATTAATCCATTCATTAATCACTTTGCGCTTCGTCGTCTGCGAACGAAGGAGGAACACACCAAGAGTAGTGGAGCAGATTCCACACTTCGCAGAGCCGAGATCGCTTAGGACCGGAATACTCTTGGATTTGCCTTGTGGCTCGTGGATTGAGCTCGGTCAACGAAGCAGCAGCTCTCAAACCTCCGGAGCACCCTTCTCGCACAAATTGACCCAAACTCCTCCCATTATGATTTAACGCTCGTTCGTGATCTCGAACTGGCTACCAAACTACCGCGTGCCGACTATAAATGCCACGCAATAATAGCGCCGCGCGAGGATTCATTCGTTTATCCCACCGGTATCGACGACTAAGAGGTGTAATTTATGTCGAGAGCCATCGATATAACTTCTCAACTCCCTTGGCTCCCAATAGCCGAGGATGTGCCGATGCAATTGATGTCCGTTCTCCACGGAACCATCTTCACCAGTGAAAACACTTTTTATTTATTTTATTACCTCTAATGGTATATTTGTAATATAAGACGGTTAGCTTGTCAGACTGCTATACCAGCGAAACTGAGCGGTCCACCCATTCACTTTTCAAGAGCAATATCCAATAGTTCGCCTTAACCCCGCACGGTATACTTTAGGATTCCGGGTTTCACTCGTTTCCGCGGTGTGTTGGCACAAAGCAAACTCGGAACGTGATTAGAGATTTAAGGTGCCGGCTGTTACGAGG
The DNA here is from genome assembly GCA_917499995.1 of Ichneumon xanthorius. NCBI lineage: Eukaryota > Metazoa > Arthropoda > Insecta > Hymenoptera > Ichneumonidae > Ichneumon > Ichneumon xanthorius. The sequence continues at coordinate 6,291,552 of OU824205.1, read as the reverse complement.
GTGGAGGGTAAACTTTTTCTCAGCTTTCTCTCGAACCTCGTTCCTTCGCCTTGTGTTCGCGCGTCTTCGCCGACGGAGAAGGGCAAGCCAGTTCGGTGGGCGGTTAGTCGAGCTCGGTAATGCTTTTAATTAAGGGCTAAGGGCCTAACATCACCGCGTTGCGAGAGGCAGAGTGGAACGAGAGGGGCTGGAAGAGGTAGACGAACGAGGTTCTCCAACCGTCGGGAACCAACTCTATCTCCTATCCTCTCTCAGGCAAAGCAATGAGGCAATATACGCCCTTTCCTTGTTACCAACACTAGACTTCACTGCAGGGATGGTTAACGGTTCTCATTGTTCGATCTGTTTTCACGAAACTGCTACAGTAACTGTGTACTATTCATGCTCGACGAAGTTGGGAATCCCTTTGGCCGCTCTTGCAAGGAAGACAGGTTTTGCGGGTGAAATCCAATAAGGGGATGATGACGCCGGTGAGGGTTGGAAGCCACGGGGTGAAACTCGTAAGGGACCAACGCTAGGCTGTTGGTTCTCCTATTTCTGCTTCTGCTGTTACTCTCATCGTGTGCAGAGTCCAGCAAACTGTGTACACATAAGCCGGCGCGGCCTGCACGGAAGAGAAACAGGCTATTTTCTTGGCTCTCGGCTTCTCTTCTGCCACTCCTTCTGCCGTGATGCAAAAAGGATGAGAGGCGAGGTAGATTCTCTCAAGGGCACTCTACGGCGGAACTGGAGCAAGACAAACTTGGCTTGGATGGGAACGAGAGAGCCTTCCCGACTCTGTGGATGATGCTCTCTGCGCCCCTCTCTGTGTGTTGCACCTTGCCATACCGGGCAAAGCGCGGCCTGGTGAGCATCGCATCAGTGTAGATCCAGCGCCCTACTTCCGGCTGCCGATGCTGAGGCCTTTGCGCAAGCTTCTTCTGTATAACAGGTGCCGACGAGGGCCTGCTTGCCAGCATGCCTTCCAGGGCCCTTTTCCCATACCGTGTGGCCTGGGCGCACATGCACTACTGCCGAAACGACTGTGACTCAACGGCAAGCAGAAGTCGTGAAATTGAACGACCACTATCACCGCTACACGGACACTTGGCCACGATCGTCTCTCGCGTGGTTCCAGCGACACTTCGCGACCCAGTTTCTCGATTACTGACGCAACGAGAACCGCCAAGTTGTCACAGATTGGTGCAGTGGTTTATAAACTTAGTCAAGAAGGAGAGAGAGTCGGCGAGAGGAGTGGCTGTTCCACAACATCCGCAGGTGCAGCCAATCGCCTTTATTCGGTTAAAACTTTGATCCGTCTCCAACGGGTGATGAGATTATAAGTGTAAATGTTGGATCTTCGGGGAGTTTTCATAGCATCGCCAAGGGTGGATTCATGAAAATAAATTTTGTCGGTAAACATAGCTGTAGAGTTCATGGGTATATGAAGAAAGAAGCATGTAAAAGAGTAAAGATACGTCCTACGAGGTTGTTTGAGTATTCAGAGAGCGTTTTGTAATATGTCACAAATCCGGACATGGATTAAGCTCGCGACCGCGGTTGGAGGACAAGGGGAAGGAAGAGAAGCGTTAATATAAGTCAGATTCCTAGACATCGCTTCTTCACCATAGAGTCTTTCGCTTCTTGCATCGACCTGGCGAGCGGCTGGGGTGGAATTTTTTTAAAATTCGGGTCTCGATTTTTTTCTTTTTCGAATATATTTGCTATTCTTTGTTATACTATTATACCTCATGAAGATTTTGCAAATCATCGATTATGCACAAAAATTCGGCCTTCTCGTTGCCGTTAGGTTTCATGCAAACTACGTCATTTACTTTCTATCTGCGAGATGCTTGTACACTCGAGGCGCAAGGAGATTGAAAACTGCTTTCGACGCCAGTTTCGTATCGTAGTACCATTGAGGACCGAGTTGAGCTCCTCGCTGCTGTTCGTAGTCCTCGCGATACAGAACGAAATGCGGGAAGGGTGAGAAAAGATTGAGGGTTGTTCAAGGCGTGAAGCGAGAAGAGAGGCACACTGCCATGCGAGGAAAAGTGTTGGCGAGGAACGGAGAAAAGACGAACACGGGAAGGAAGAGAAAAGAAGCCGAGCGACCGGGTGCCTATGTACGCGTTGTGAATATCGAATCGGGATAGAATCGGATAGCGATAAACGAAGCGATTGAAAGTTCCACGAATCGCACGAACGGAGGAGAGTAGCCGAGGGACCAAGTGTGTGCGAGAGAAAGAAAAGTAGTGCGAGTACGCGCACGTTTCCCGTTATTCCGTAGTCCCCTTCGATCCGTTTTCCCTCTCACCAGGCTTCTCCACCGCTCCCGATACCGAAACGGGATATCGATAAGCCATTCGTATTTCTATCGGGCCACACCGTCGACCTCGTTGTCGTCGTCGTAGAGGCCAATGATAATGCCGAGTTAGGTGACGCTACCAATAGGGAAAAGCCATTCTGGAATGGATTTTAGCGCCGAGACCATAGTTGTCAGGGGTCATTCGAAGCTACGAACGAAAGGAAATTTCCAGTACGGCCGGCCAGTTTACGGCCCGCTGTGTCCCTTTGTCGTAACCTTTTTCGAAACAACGTCCAGTGTGATGAACGACGAAAGAAATAGGTGAAAGTTTGATAAAAACTAATACCGACCTATTGTAAAAAAGTTTCGTCCTCGTGCGTGCAAAGTGTAGTTTGATTTAGTGTGGAATATATGTATGAATGGGAAAGGGACCACTGAAAGAGGGAACAAGGGGAAAAGGATAAAACACGGGGTAACCGTGATTCCTCTGGCTTTCACTTTCCCTCGCTGTCCCAGGACCGAACCATGATCTCTCTGTATCTCGAAAGGCTCGATCAGGACATCACATTTCTTTTATTCAATACCAAAGCCTCCCTTCCTTCTTTGCTGTATTTAAATTCGCTTGTGAATTCAATGCGAAATTGCCATTCGATTTAAGGCAAGTGTGCGAATCTGCGATGCTTATAGATACACAAAAAAACAAAAGAATACGGTAGATACTGTAAGTTGCTGAGCTACATGCTATAACGTGCCGTCAATCCTCTGAAGCATGGTGTACCATTGATGGGGTGAAATTTTTTAAAATCTTCCAGCTGTATAACCTCTTGGAGCTGCCGTAACAATTTGGTATTTTTCGGCAAACTATTCCGAAGAAAATACCCAATATCCACTGCGCATCAAAAAGTGTATATCAGAAGTTGCACGCAATTGAGTGGAATTTTCAGTGACCGTTTAGTCGCTGGCGTACCGAACATCTACTCAAGCCTGAACTAGACAGGATTGATATAAAAATCGATACAAAGCCCAGACTTCAGAAAGCAGTAAAAGATCTGGTGGTTGATCCCTGTGCGATATAACTTTGTGGTGGAATCGAGGGTGGAAGTTAGCTATATACGGTATTCCAGACCGATTCTGTTTCACTGATACTGCAGCTTCTGGCTGTTCAGGGGGGATGAAAGAAGCGCTTCGTCGAAATCCTTCTAGATGGGGCGGGCTGTATTATTGCCAAGTTCGATCGAGCTCTCGTCGTTCGAGGGTGCGCAGGGGTTACGTCCTGGATCAAGCAGCCTTTACCACTGCGAGTCCTCCAGCCCTTCTTTACCAAGCCTCGACCCTCCCGGAACGTACTGTTCGTTATTTGAACGCGTAATGCCGCGACCTACCGACCAATCGAGACCTTTTCCAACGTATTCGATCGGACTCTTAGCTCTTCGGTCCTTCCGTCTGTCTCCGCGACTTTTTCTCTTTTCGCTAGGAACGACAAAAGCTAAATCGGATTTCGCGGTTTCTTCCTCCGGTAAGCTCACGTCATCTTTCACTAGTTCTCGTACGATGTACAAAAGGTCTGAGTACCTATGATACGATGGTCTATTATCTGTACGCAGACCTATGGTAAAATTTCACATCGCTTCTCAATCCGAGAATCTACAAACACTCGGAAAATAACTGATAAACAGAATAATATTCTAGTGCTGGTTTCGACAGTGAATTTCGTATTTTCATACACAGAGTATGCGGCATCACGAGGGCGTGCATGCAACAAATATACAATTCCTCCCTTGGCGATTAAAATGCAATTCACATTTACGCTCGGCCTCGAAACTGCGTACGCGTATATATTTCGACATTTGGCACGCAATCGGACCATGAAAATTATCGTTTGCACGTCGTTACGCCACAGCGATCTCATATTTCGTTGAGCATTAATTTTTGACACTGCGTTCGCCAACCGATATTCCGTTATTATTGACCCCAACTGCGAACGACAGAGAAGAGTTCGTGAAAATGCATGACTGTGTTATTATATTGTTTCGTTCGAACGAATCGCGTGCAAACTCAATTTTCTCCGTTGACGATGTAAAATTTGTATAACTGCTCGTGGTTCCTGGTGTACTTGGGAATGCGTTCATCCCGCCGACGAGAAATTCATTGTTACAGACGCTTTCGTTGGGGAATAGAAAATAAAGTGAATCGCTTCATCTCTCGAGTGACGGACTTACTGGTGTCGGGCTGTTGCACTTCCACAGTTCCCGGAATCGCTGGTGCTCGGAGAGGGGCTGGGTGCAGAACTCAGGAAGCCTAAAAGCGAAAAGTAAGAGTCCCGGGACTGACTGTTCGCGCTCGGTGAATAGCAGAAAGTTGAGGTTTATGTATAAGCTCAGTAAAAACAGATTCGGAACGTTTTGCGACAGAGAATTGAGGAGTTTCGGAATGTCTGTCAAAGCTTCGTTCCGAAGCTTTATTACACGGAAGGAGCTATCGAGAGTTTTCCCCGTATATCCTTTCATTCTTCGGTCGGGCAAAACGCCTTAGCCGTCTTCCGCTTTCGTCGCCCGTAACGATCGAGGACGATTGTAAAGTTCCGCAGTCTTCGCATTCCAAACGAATAAAATATACAGTACCGCTGAATTTCGCCGATGAGACATATGATTTTTCGTCTCACATGCGAATTAGACTCCGGTCAGACATAAAAATCGGATGCCATTGTTCGGAAAAATTGCTCTTGGCAGAAGAGTCGAATTTACCGAGGCTCGAAAAGACGTGCGCCAGATTTTAGGCTGATGTCTCTTCCAGACTCCACGTGCCACCGCGAGACGTACGTCAACTTCGTTCCAGGGACGGACGTGACGCCCGGAATTGGCATGATTTCGTCTGAATTTGCGGAAGAGGAAAAAGTGAGGGAGATAAAAAAAAAGTACTTCGCGACACCGCGAGCAGCAACCCTTGCGCTTTCTCTCGCGCATGTACGAGTGCGGTTTTAGCTCGGGGCAGCGCGGTGTACGAGAAAACGAGAAACCTGCCCGCAGTGTACTATGTATATAAAAAAGAGGAGTATAGTGGTTCATCCTCGTAGTGTTGCTTCTGCATGCAGGCTGCGTCGTGTTCTGGGTGAGTTATTCTTTCGGTTCGTTGTCTCACCATTGTGTTATGTAGACGTAGACGATGCCTCCGCGGGGATGGCTCGGCGTTCCTCCTTCCTCTATCTCTTTCTCTCTTTGCCCGCTTTTCCCTCGGCGGACCTCTTTTCTTTACCGTACCGAGACGAATGCTAAGCAAACGAATCGAGCGCCCCGCACAGAGCGGCGTTGAAGCACAATGCGAATTTATTCCTCAGGAATAAGAATGAAAGAGGGAAAAGGAGAAGAGACGTTGGAACAAAAAGGACAGATGAGGTATAAAGGATTCACAATAATATGGCTTGCCCTCGTACTCCCGGGGTTGCTCACTTAATGCCTCCCGCTAACTGGCAAAAGCCTACCCAACCGGCATGGTTAATTGTTGCCCTTCGTATTTTCACAAAACTAAGTCCTGTAAGAGGATCCCGAGAAGCTTTCGTCCTTTACCATGTAACGGGGGGGGGGGGGGGGAATGCATAGTGTATACGCTTTCTTCAATTAAATATTCTCTTGGGGGAAAAACAGCTTATCGATACTTGCTTTCGGATACCGGACATTGCGACCCTTGAACCCCGGGGAATTGTGTAGCCTCGTACGGCTTTATCCGTTCTTACAGGGGATTATGATTTGGAATGATTGGACCCGAGTATCGGTGTCTTTTTCGATGGATCCCGAGGCACCCTCAATGCTAAAAACAAAGTTTCTGATTTATCTGTTTCGGCAACTCGGCGTTGGAAATGCTGTTTAAGGAATTTTTTTCCAATGTAAACGTTTACGCCTTAAAATACACTTTATTCTAGAAAAGCGCCAATGGATTGATAGAAGACAAACAGCGAAGCCGATGATTTTATATGTGATGAAACGTTTCATAAAATAATTGTCTCAGACGAAACTTCGTACCATCTCGTGGAACGTAAGTCGTATTCGGAAATTTCTTGAATGCAAAGTGATTCACATCACCATTCGAAATAGAGGCAAACGTGTGCGGCGTGTGGGTGAGCGTATTTAAAATGTCATTTGTTCCAATTTCCAATTTCATTTAGACGGGTTCCAATAGTTTTCGTGCCTCTTTTCCTCGAGGCGTTCGAGGATTCTCCACCGTCTGGATCGTCTCGGCCCGAATATTCGGTCCGTTAAGCGGCCAAGATAAATCCGAAAGTACGCCGTTTCACGTCGCGTTCGCGAATACCCGAGGGTAAGGAACGAAACGGGATATAAGACGCAGAGACAAATTTAGGGACCAATAAGAGGCTCTCGCTTATTCAAATGTAAATTTACGAGGGAGAATAATTGCCGCGGGGACCGGTGGAAGAGTGAAAGAGGACGTTTAAACGTCCTGGTGCTGCCGCTGGTCCCGGCTCTACCGCTAGCCGTCTCGCGCGTTTCCATCTTCCTTTATTTTCCAATGGACACCGCTAAGTCATTCAGGATTTTCTCCCGCTGCCCGCTAGCCTACTCTTTCTCTTCCTCGCTTTCGCTTTCGAGTGATTCACAACGTCTATAGCGGGTCCGAGCGAATCTACCGTCGGTAATCTCGGGTATAATTAATTATAACGAGAGAGGTGAAAAATCACGATCTCTGTAGTACTAGACGACTATAGACCCTCCGTTCCGTCCGCGTTGGCGTCTTCCTCCGTAATATTTTCACTCACCCCTTCGTCTTCTTTCTCCACCCGTTACGCCCTCTCTCTTATAGGTGAAAATCCATTTATCGTTAGCTAGCCTCTCTTTAATATGTTACGCTGGGTGAAAAATGATACAAGTGCGGGTGATATAGTGGGGATAAAGCGTGATAATCCGTCACGCGATCTTACGCGATGTCTTTGTCCCCTCGTCTCCGTCGTTCCAACTCTTCTGGATGGAAAACCATCATCACGACGGTGTACATCTCGTTCATCTTTTTTTTCTTACTTCGGCGAAAGCCTTTCAGTCAACCCCGGCACCCCGCACATTCCGCAAAGAGGAAGACGAGGAATTCCGAAGTTTGGTAAATTGTATCGAAATTCAGTGGAGATGCTTTTGCTCACCCTTCGCACTGTGTTCTACCATCTTGGAGCTTGTCAAAATTTTCACCAACTTTACGAAGCCGAGCACTAAGCTCGAAGTTTTCCCCAGGAACAATTCAGGCTGCCTCGGGGAAACGAGCACCTAAGACCCGCCGTAGGAGGAAGTGGCGGGAGGGCGAAGGAGAAACGAGAAGTCTTATCTCGCGACGGGGTCTCGTATAAATGAGGGTAATATTCTGCGCGTAGCTTCGAGACTACTCACGTCCGTTGGCATATGGCCACGCGTCCATCACTCTCGCTTGGCGTCTCGCAAGAGGAGGCTCGCAACGAGAAAAAGGGACTACCATATAATGAGAAAAGTCATCTTCTCGATCTGCCGAGATATTTTGGCGAGGAACGTACATCTCTTTCGTTCCTTCTACATCATTCACATTCAAACGAGTCTAAATCCAGCAAATGTCTCGTAAAATCTTCAAATTGCCATCTTTCGGATGCATAAAAAAATTGGGAAGTTTAAAAAAAAAAAGGGGACAAGAAAGGAACTCGAGCGCTCATTTGACTATTTTCCAGTCGCTGGTTATAGTGGTGGATCGGAAGGTTTCCTTCCTCGGGGGCATTTTCTTTGGCGTTCGCTCGCTCGTGGCGCTCGTGGAGAAGTGAAACTATTGTCCGGCTTCTTTGCCTGGTTATGAATATTAAGATTGTGGAAATATGGGCTCTTCCTCGAAGCGGAAAGTTGGCCCACTTTAATTTTCCGCTAGCTTCGTGAAAGCAGTCGGGTAGGCAGCTGGGCGAGCGATCGCGTTAACGTCGACGGGATGGGCGCCGCTCCGGGACAGGAAACTCTGTGGCTCTTCTGTTACAGATTTTCCGATCTGTTGTATTATAGTGGAATATCGCTTGCAGAAATGCGAAGGTATTCTGTGAGGAGGCATTAAAAACAGACAGCTTGTTAGCGTCGGCAGAATTGAAAAACGGAAACTCGAACAAGGTTTCTCTCATGCCATTCATGTTGCGGTTTTCAGCGCGTCCGCAAAATGCGTCTAGGACAACAAACGAACGATTTTTTTTTAGCTAATGCTCTGAAGAAACCGCGGAATTCGCATCGAGCTGAAAACGGTAGATAGAGACCTTACCAGCATCCTCGCGGCAGTCTCATTTTACAAAAACTTTGGTGTTTCTTTCTCCAGACTCAAAAATGACGAAAAAAGATTCTTAAAGCTCCACCCAATTTCGCGGAGATTAAGCGCATCTATTAAAAAACTGGCGAAGAAGAGCTTTGGGAAAACATCGTACGGGCCAGAAGACCGCCACCAAACTCGTTATAATAAAAAATAATTTAAAAATCCTTTAACCCTGTCCTTCGCTGATGCGACAAAATTATCAGCTATTCTGACTGTATACTTGATGTCGTGGCTACACAGGTCCATGAAAGGGGAAGAAAAAAGAAAGGAATCAATCCACATCACTACCGAGAATCGCAAATGATTTAATTCCGACTCCGATGAACCCCGTCGGAGGTGGGTAGTTGAGGCGACCAGAGTATCGAAAAGGGAAATAGGGAGCGAGAGCGAGCCGCGATGATGACAGAGGAACAGCGAGCAGCGTGCTGGTGCAGCCAGCAGGCGTCGTGCTTGCGCCTGCGGTTATGGAGTTGGAGTCGCAAGGGGTAATCCGATTTGCTGGCTGATTCGATTTTCAATTTTCTCTCGAGCTCTCCCTAACCTGCTCTCTCAAAAGCTACGCATTTCCCAGCCTGGTGTGGCCCTCGTCGTAGTAGTCGTCATCCTCCCGTCGCGAACAGCAGGAGCAGCGCAGAAGCATCCCTCCCTCACGAAGAACCCCACCTCACTCGCATAAAAGAAAGTTCTTCCTCCTCGTCGTTGGAGGTGACCCGGGCCGATGTCTGAGCCACCTCGCGCGTCCCTCGATTCTCAACCCTCGAGTCTACGTACTTTCGGAGTTACCGTACCTTGGTGAAACTTTTTCCCTCCTCGGCTAAATTGGAAAATACAATGGCCACAGGACCCTTTTACGGCGAAATAGCATCGGCAGCGTGGGGAACCCAAATGCGGCACCGAGGGAAGCTCGATTAAGGCTCTTCTTGTTGATCAATGATTTGTCCTTCTATATTGTACGACTGCTATAAAAGTGGAATAATTGGTAACGATTTTCATGATATCGAAGGGGAGAGTGCTTTTACATGTTGAACATTTTGCGAAGTTTTATCAACGGGTTCAATCGATCGAATTTTGCATGGATACATTCCCGATGAAACTCCTTTGGTGCCAGAGATTAATTTGGATAACGAGAAATGATAACAGTTGAGGGTTATTGACTCACATTTGCTGGAATACTGATGAAGATTGTTCGGAATTCGACACACGGCCACGTTGTATGAGCCGGATTTGTTTTACCGGAAGCTTTTTCAAACAGGAACTCGGCACTGCTGAACACTGCTAATTTCGTTGATGCAGGTGCAAATGTTTCAATTCCATCGGTATCCGAATGTGCTTGATGGATCAAAGCCCATTGAGCTGATAACCGGTATTCGATGGGGCTATATTTGGATCAACCCTCTCAATCACTCACGGCACACTTGCAGCTAGGGGGTCGAGGGTGTTTCAATCTGCACATAACCTAGTTAAAGAGTCTATTAGGAACGCGCTGTGACCATTACCGGCCTGGGAATTGCTTACTTCATCCATTTCGCTCTCGAGCTCCGCCCCGTATTCACGCGAGGACTCAGCATCGGCACATCCATTCGACAGTAAAACAGACTTATTTATTTGATCATAATAAAAAAGAACATTAACATTTTTTTTATGACACTGGGTGATTTACATTAAAATTACATCAAAATACTTTCTAGAATGGAAACCTACGCCTCTTCGATCGAAAGTTATGGAAAAAAAAAAAATTTTAAATGTGTTCGACGTATTGATCCTTCGATAAATGATGATAAAAATACAAAAAATGCGACATAAAAAATAGCTTACATTGTAAAAAGGTATAATGACGACAATAACTAATTTTTATCGGCGTTTTCGCCGTCACAACACATGCAATTTTAATGGCACATGGCGAATCAACACTGTTGTGCGTAATTGTTTTTCTTCCGCGGTACCCGATGGAGGTGCACAGCTTCGGCTTCGTTGTCGTCCCGCTTGTGACATTTCATCGCCTCTAACATTTTTTTTCGCGGTATAATCAGCATGAGCAGAATCATAGGTGGAATCATTTTTATGAATTTCAATATCCAGAGATTCGGAAAAATTGCGGCAACTCCACTGCTGAACCACGGAGTATCCATCAGGAGATAGAGCTTCAGGAACAGTAGATATTTCTTCTTCACGTTGTTCTTACGGTTCTCGTTGACGATCGCGGTCGATCTTTGAACGGCTATGGTCTTCGCGGTTGTGTAGACGAAGAGGCAGGTGTTTATCAGGCATATAATAACTGGTCCCGTCATAACGTATACGATGACGGCGAAATTGGGACGATGGAATTCAGGAAAATTCGGCCGAAGCGGCGAACCTTCGGGAAATATTGGACTAAATTCGGCGATAGCAGGGATGAGGGTGAGAAAAGTCGGCACACCCCATCCCCAAGCGGCGTATATCAAAAACTTTCGTTTTTCCTCGCGACCTCTGTCCGCACCGCCTTTCGGAGCCCAGCGAAATCTCGTTATCACAAGTGTCATGTCGAAGCATATGATGAAGAGCCAAACGACGGATCCCTGCGTGAAGAACATCAAACTGAGTCCAAAGAACCGGTAGGTCATAGCCGACATGGGCGCGTGACACAGACTGTAGAATCCCAAGGTAATTAGAAGAAAGTTGATCATCATGTAACACACGTTGTAGCTTATCACAGCTTTGTCGTAGGCCCGCGTACGAAGATTTGGCAAAGCGCAATATATAATCACTACCAGAATGAACGGCACGTTGTAGACGATCGTTGCAAAGATCACCATCGTTGCACCCCAAAAATGCAACATCGTGAACACACTGTCGCATTCTTCACGAGTATCGTTCGCAGCGAATAATTGTGAATCGCAGGTCAGTGTTACACGCGTTCCGTTCGCCAAAATATCCACACAGGTAACATCTCTCAGGTATTTTTCTGTCCTGTCTGAAATAAGAAAACAACCCATCAGATTAATTACATTATAGAAATAACAAATTAACGAAATAATAATAAGTTTCTATAATAGGACCACAGGATTCATCTAACTTACTTTTGGGGCAACCGTTGTACATAATGTCAGTCTCGTTGGTAATTTTGAGGACTTCGAAAGGTGTTTCGTTGCTGGTGATATTCCCATATTCTTTGGTGCACTCAAATTTATCGTTCAATATATAATCATTGTCGCAACACTTGAAAAAAGTTATTGAATTTTCCGTACTCGCGATATTCACTGAAAGTGATATGACGATGAATAGAAGATGCACGAACATAATGGTAGGACGAAGAGAATCTGAACATCTGATAAAGATTTATTCGCCGCGACTCGACTGATTCCGTCGAAGGATCGGAGTGCAATGAATGGAAGAGGTCGGCGGTTTAGTGTCAACTCGACTATACCCAAAACCGCCGGCTATAACGCGAAGCAGCTTACAAATCGCGGGAAATCAACGATTGGGGCATTCGAGACGCGTCTGTGTTGCGTTCGGGGATAGAGGCTGAACGACAGTGGACACCGCTGCTGTCGCTGATCCAATGCGGGACCTCCGGCAACGCTGACTCATTGGCAAACTGTTGCGGTTCTTGACACTCGCATACAAACGCAGTTCGTGGTCCGTGGTAGAGCCTCGATGTGCTTGCAGACGATTAGCATTCATGCTTATTCTTGCTCGTAAGCAGCTGAGCTCTATCGACGCTTATGCATGAACTTGGAGGCACTTTTCCTAATCACATCAGGTTTCGTCACTAAATTTTCCATTCTCCTCAAACATAACTGACCAACATGAATACACATCGGAAATGCAAGCTATAAATAGCAATTTGCCCACACCGTAAGTACTGCTGCAACGAAGATAAAATACGCATTTTTATCGCGCGATATTAGTATAGACGAATGGTACAAAAACTAATGCTTTTGAGACTGATGTGAGAGTGTGAGTAAGTCCTAATTATTAATGACCTTCTAAGGGCGTGTAAAATTTGAATTTCAAATATCGATGATACAGTAGGTATTGTAACGAATATCGTAGCTGACTATTCGTTAAGATACACGGTATTAGTTAGTTTTGACATTAGACGAACGAACGGACGATCGATATGAGATCGATCGTCATGTTAGACAGTCTGGACTGACACGTCGGACCGAACAGACGTGTGACAGTTCATGCTCGGGTTATTTAGATGCGATTGTACTAATAATATCCGCCCGCAAACTAAATACGCGTGTTATTCATTCGCTCGATCGTCACAGTATGTACGAATTGATCGTGAGTATCGATTTTGAAGGGCAAAACAAGTTACGACAAGGGCAAAACAAATTATCTACGCATGTAAGAGAGAATTTCGGGCATAATATACGAGTGTAAGTCCCCAAGTCGACCTTTTGCTCTCCGGGGACGTTAAGCGGTACGCAGTGTCTCTGTCGTGACAAATGGGGAAGAAAATAAATAGCGAGAGAAGTCTCGTGTCGGAGGCCTTTGATTGTGCCTCACCAACTAATCCATACTGAAATTTATTGTTTTCTTCACAGATAGTGTGCGAGCCTCGGAGACCAAGAAAGAGCCATCGAGGAAGCGTTTTCAACTGCTAAGTTGAATAAAAATGTAAACTATATTTTTGTTAATTTTCACTGTCGATATACCCCTGATCCGGTAATTCATTTTTCGGTGGTTTATGGACAAGGAATTATCATTAATTTACGAAATCTGAGCGACGTCCGGTCAATTGTATGGATGAATAACTGGGTGGTGATTAACGAATTATGCAAAATGTTCTCAGGCAAATGATATTTATGGTATAATTTATATCGTTGGAAATTTTGAGTGGCATTTCGCCTTGTATGTATTGTGTGTAAAAGTATAATTGAGTATAAATCGTGAAGAAAATGTGCAGCAAGAGGATCTAAAAAAAATTTAATAAATACATGAGATAGCCAATATCTGGATTTTTATTTATTTATTTGTAATTTTCTGTTTATGTCTAATTTATTTGAATGAATTAATTTTGATATGACTACTTCTTCTCAGCCATTTTTATGTTAAATATTTTATTCAATAGCGTTACTGTTTTACAGGCCGTGTCGTCCAACCCCTCCCCCCCCCCCCCACCCCCTCAATTTCAAAGTATAAATATAAAATTAAAAGTTAATCTTACTGCAACATATTTATTTCGTTATCATACGTTTGATAGATTATCATCAAACGTATCAAATAAACTTGCCATGAATTCAGCTAGATAATTTTAAAAAAGCAGCCTGTCGAATGCGTTTCGTTTGCTTAAACGGAAGTTTGTATTATGCGTTCTCTGATTAATTGGTTAACGAGCATATTAGTTTGCTCCTGTGACGTACGAAGTACCTATACGAAAGATTTCTAAGAAATATAAACATTTATAACTATCTACAAGTGTCCGTGTGCCATACAATTTTCCGTCACGAATCTGCTAAGATATGTATCAACGATTTATACTTAACCAGTAAATTTATCTCTGTGAGAATCGCAGTTGCTAAGTCTCGTAAGAATTTCACAACTTTAATCTATTCTATTATTTATCTCTTCGTACCAGACAGCAACAAAAGGACGGTTGCAATGTGATTAAATTATGGACGTGGCATTATAAGTTTCGTATGTAAATAGCCTCACGTTCAAATAATTCTGTAAAATCGTACGAAATACAGAAAAAAATTACAAAATTTATCAGAAAGTGATGTAATTTAAGGGCAATTAATGAAGATATAGAAAAATAGAGAAATGTATATATAGAATGTATATGTAGATATAGAAGATATAGAGAAATGTATATATTTCTTCGTTTATAAACAGACCTGTCGCTCTCGGCGAAGTTAACAACCGGTAGATTAAAAACCCTGACCACCTCACTCCGTTTACGCCGATACTCATGCAACACTCATGTACACCGAGTAATGTAACGTATAGTAATTGTCTAATAAGGAACTAAAGACCGCGAATCATCAATTCACTCATTCTTCTTTTTGATTGAGGTATGATTGAGCCACTATTAGCGCTCGTTAATGGGGGATTCCTCGTCACCACGAACTATCGGAATTAAGGACCCGCGAGGCACGGAATCACACGTAGTAGAGGCCGATCATATACTGACTCGACTGACCAGTGTCACATAGCGAATCGGTGACGATGCATGTGCGACGAGTCTCGCGTCAATTTTATCATTATTCATTTATTCTATCACTTAACTCAACAATTTTGCTCGCCAATTCCGTTAATCCTTATCTCGTGATCGTACCACGAAAGTGCAGTCGGGATACCTATTCAACGACACTTTGATTTGCATTAAACGAACAAAGTGAAACAAATGAGAAACTGTGTGCAGATGAATTCAGTGATTGGTTGTCATTGAACAAGTCGGAAAGACGCCAGCTCTCGCGATTCGCTACGATAACGATGATGAGACGACGACGACCTCTTTGCCGGTAGCGTACATGGAAACAAGTACCCTGACAACGGAGAAGTTGGTGTACACGAGCCGTACCGTTGAATTTGCGCATCGAGAACACGACCAACAGCACGAAAGTGGTGGCCAAGTGTCCCGAACTCCGGACAAGAGCAGCGGGCCACCAGTCTCAGCCCCTACAGCCCTGTGCGGTAGTCGAGATGGTAGTACTCAACTGCAGCCTCGACACGATCGTGTTCTGGGGCGCCCAGACGTACATGACCACGAACATCGCCCACGTGGTACTCTGCATAGTCGTGGTCGTTGTCTACCTGTCGGTGCCAGAACTGGGTCGTGGCCTCTACAACCGTGCGATACTGCGACACAACGTCTCCCTCATGATGCACGGCTGCGTGTTGGCCCTCATGGGATACTGCGAATGGGACCATCTCGCCATCAACGACGAGATCACTATTTTTCTATGGATAGTCATGCAATTTTTTACCAACTCCACAGTCTTCTGGCTCAACGTGATATGCTTCGACATGACTCTGGTAATAACGAGATTTCGCTGGATTCCCGGAAACGGGCATCAGAAAGGCGATGCTGCGGAAGACCGCAGACTTCGCGTGTATGGAACTTTCGCATGGGGCAGTGCACTCGTTCCGGCGATCGTAGCCGCGATATGCGAATATATTCCTGGCATACCGAGAACGTTCGTTCGTATCATAAGGAACGCAGTGTCACAGTGAGCATGTATTTTTTTGTTCTACCGCTTTTGACACTTTTTCTCAACAACATTCTATTCGTTTACACGACGTACAGAATCATCTGGATTCGAAGAAGTACCGAGATAGCTACGAGTAATCAGACGAATATTTTGAAGAAAAAGTATTTCTTGTTTCTATGTCTTTATCTGCTCATGGGAGCTCCGTGGTTCTTCGGAGCTCTGCTCGCTTGCCTCAATTACCTTGTCGTCCTGAAGATCTTCAGACTCACACAGCCTGTACTGTGGCTCCTCATGCTGGTGACTCACAAAGATTACCGAAGTAAACTCGTGAAAAAGTTTCGCTTCACCAAGACTGCCGAAAAACAAACGATCACCATCAACATTTAGTCGTAATGTGGATCATCGGAGGTAAATAATAACATTGCTGGAACTGAGTCGTCGCAAAGCCGAAACCTGGCAGGATCGGATCGCGTGGCGAAGTGCCAGAACGTTGCGCACCACGGATAATCCAGAGGAAATCAAGCAGCAAATGCCTGCCCTCGATGGTCAACGGTATCGGAGGAAGCTGCAATTGTGGAAGAACCGTGTTAACCCGAGACGGCTTGGTTTTACCAGGTTCCCGATGACTGTCTCGCACAACTCCCTGCGAGTTGCGCAACGATAGTCTGCGGTGGAATCCCCGGCAAAGAAATACGCAACTGCATAACAATGAACGGGTCTGGCACGTAATTGCTATTCGTGGATACTGTAGGTACACGAACGTGAAATGGCGCATATACGTAATTTTTCTTTTACGGGACTCGTCATTCGTGTAACAATGACGTTACTCTTAGATTCCAATGTGAATATATCCATATTCATAAATTTGTTGCTTTCTCATAAAGGAAGCTATGTTTTCGTAAAAAAAAGCGATTTTCTACAATACATTTTGCTGAACATTTTTACCGTTTCTATTTGATGAGATGTAGGATTTTTTTGTTATCTTACAAAAAAAAGTTGCAAAGTAATTTGTACATGGCTTCCTTATTTATTACAATATTGCGCAGTTTTTTCATTATTTTTTCGCTCTGAACCTGAATTGACCAGTCGTTTTGCATTAAAGTTAAACACGACTTTGACGTTACAAAAAAGTTGAAAAATGAAATTTTCATATTGCTTCCTCATAAAAGTAGCAAATTGAAATTTTAATATGGTTGTCTCACAATGTTTCTTTATTTGCGAAGCTTCCTGTACGAGTCAGCCAAGAATACAGAAAATGCTTTCTCATAGAATAAGCTTTGAGAATAAAGGAATATTTCGAGACAGCCATATAAAAATTTCACTTTGCAACTTTTTTAATGAATTTACTGAAACAGATTTTGTGCAGTGAATGCAGGACGATGGCATTTGACTGAGCTGTCCTACTAAAATTTGACGAATAAATCAATGAGCTGCTGATGCTGGTGATGGTTTCATGATACGTTGAACGCGCTCGTATATAATCCTCTGTGCATTTCATTATCCATGTTTATTAACGCTCCGTGATTGGCCGATCAGTGATGGATCGTCGTACGATGTCAACGCTCCCACGTTCAATCAATCAAAGGATAAGCGGATCACTTCGATCACGCGAGGCAACCAACTGCAAACAACTAGCCGTGGATTATGGATTTTTATTTGATCGACAAGTTTTCTAATGTGTGTGGGTATATAGTGTGTGAATTTTCACCGCAGCCCAGCGCTGTGAGCCGATGAATGATTGCAAAAGCTTGGGAAATAAAGCTCTTCGAACAGCTCGGCAAATCTATTAGTGCGTTTTACCAATAACGCATTCTATCAGAACAGCTATTTTACGAGGAGGCTGTAATGATTTTCAAACTTTGGGCCTGTTTTGAGTTTGGTCCACATAAATTACATAAAGTCCTGCAATCTTTTTTTTACTTTAATAAGATACTTATGCTGAAGGAATGCAACGGAAAATGGTAACAGGCCAATTGCGCGTTGATTTCTCCTCTTAAAAAAATCTTTATTTTTTATTATTAACAAATTTAGGTACCGGTAGAATAGGATGCGATACGGCTCGCTTCTTTCAATTGCAACACAATGTTCCAAGCTCGATCGGTCTTTGGGGGCCAGGGGGATAAGAGCGTTCATTCACACGATCATCGGGTGATGCATGAGATGCGTCCCACCCTTGCAACTACAATATCCTGATGACGCCGCTATCGCTGCGTTCAGCACGTCCCCTATCATATCATCGTCGGCTCTCTACGACAGAACAAACTATTTCGTTCGGCAAAGACCCCTTGCCAACTTCTTGTAATGAAATCATAATTTCATTTGGCCAACAAAAGTCACGAGGACGCCACGCTACGTTGAACTGAGTACAATTGGGGATGAAAGAAGTGTCGGCGAAGTAGGAGATGCCGTGTGGATCGCACAAAACTCTTTCTGACAGAGACCGAGCAATGCCGAAAATTATTGGCGCTCTTCTGAATGGAGAAACTACTTTCAGTACTTTTTTTTTCTTTCGAAGGTCAAAGATCAACGCATTATATTAATAATCTTTTGTCCACAGGCGCAGGCGACATTTCTACATAATAATAGAAGTCAGTAAATAATACCTTCCAAACGCACAAAAGACGCGAGTCCGATTGGTGGATTCCCATAAGATCGTCTGAAGGATTGTCCACTTATCATGTCTATGCAAATGAGGTAGTAGCTGGCCGAACAGATATATCATAATTTCGTGTATGCCTTCGGGCTTTCGGATCCGGCTGTTCGAAATATCCGAAATATCAAAGGTTTCTCATTTATCAGGGCATACCTCACGTTCCCTGTTTCAGCGAGCGTTCCAGTTTCGCCAGGTTTTAATAAACACAGGAATGCTGGTGAATCCCGTTTCCCTTCTGCCCCGAGTGCTTGCAAGCTCTCTGGTCCCCGTACAAAGTATTCGAGATTCTTGAATACTCCGGAGACACCGAAGCCGCGAATGAATATTCAAGCGAATGCAAAACTCCCCTACGCTCCGTTGAAGTTCCTTGAACGGGGCATTGATTCGCGTTCGTCCGTACCGTAGCGTCGGTGGAACAAAAGAGTTGGCTTTGGGTCAAACTTCCAGAAGCTCGAAGCAGCGGAAGGAGCACGATGAGAAGGTAGAGCACTAGGCGAGAAGATATGTACTACCACGATGAATTCAAACGACGAGAGTCGTCGTATAGCTCCCATCTCCTCTGTCTCTCTTCTTCCTCTACCTTTCCCTCTTTTGCTTCGGCTCGGCTCGACTTGGCTCTCTTCTATGCATATCGTCGTACAAGAACTCGCGCTGAAACTAGAAGCGGACACCGTCGGCGATTCAACGTGGAATTACTCGCTCGGATAATCTTGGATTTCGCGGATTCCAATTCGACGACGCCAACAGAAGGTCTGACCTCGGTTACAATAAACTTGCGAACCTTCGAAAGATTCATTATAAGACGTGGAGTAATTTATTCTGGACTATTAACATAGCGAATAATAAGGTCAGTCATCCTCACACTGAGTTACACGAAACTTGTTATAATATGGAAAAAAAATCGTCATCGAAGAAATTGATCTTATTGGAAGTAATTTAACGAAATGATAACATTAATGATCTTTATATTATATAAATCTAAAATACTTCCGCCAACTAAATCGTAAAAAAAAAAAAAAAAAATGAAATTTTTAACACCTCCCTTACAGATTTAGAAATACTTCAGTTTTCGTATTCGCCTAATTTACCCATGTTGCACGAAATTTCACGTATCGTCACGAAGGTGGGCGATTATCAACACGAGCAAGAGGTATCTATCCGCATTCAACGCGTTGACAATATGTTCATGCGAGGGAGTGTTTGAGAAGGTGCGAACGGAGGGAACGACGCTTTCGCGCCCCCGTTACTGGGTTATGCATTATGATTTAATTACAATTTATGGGACGGGGTTTCGCGCACGCGGTGAATGCGCTGTGTACTCTGATTCGGCATTACGTCGCCAGTCGTGGTATACGCAGCACGGCTATGCGTAGCCGTAATGCTACCTAGTTAGCTCTCCGTTTCTCTCTCACAGACCGCTGAAACGGATATCCATTTCGAATTCCATGCTGCCCCCATATTATACAAGCACAGTTAGGTTCGGTCAGAGTTAATGAACGAGAAGGGGATCTCTACCTGTTAGGTATTCTCCCGGCTGTGGTCTCTCGTCGATGCGAACTGAACAATGACGAGACGTAACGAAACGTGGAAATCCGGAGCGAAGACCTACATTAACAGTTTGCTAACATCTACAAAACCACTATAAACAATTCCTTTATCGCTGAGCGTAGGCAGTCGTGAAAATCGGTCAAGTAGGTATTCATCTTGCGCTATCCGACTCTCCATCATCATATCCTTCAAGAACTCTCCGCGGGCTTGGGCGTTATCATTTTCCCAACTCTTTCAACGAGAAAACTTTGCCGCTTTAACAGCAATGCTCTCCTGGCGAATAAACGAACGAACGATGCCTCCTCGAAAGAGGTATTAATCCCCGCCGCAGAGTAATGAGGCACATTAACCCCCACCGCGTAAGGCAAAGGGTACGAGAATAATCGAAGCTGCTGGTGAGCGTATTCAAACTTTAATCAAGCACCACCCATTCTTTTGGCGGTGCGGGCGCTTGGGACCTACATAAGACGGAAAAAAGGAGGTTATTTACTCGCAAAAATATTTCGATTTCTAAAGTAAAAATATCATAACGTTCGCGTATGTTAAGGCATTAGTACAAGGATTTGGCCTAAAAAATAGGTTGATCTTCAATACTTTTGTAACGCGGGTATTAGCAGGACAAAGTATTACGAAGTTTGATTTTTTTTTTCGTCGAAACGAAAAATACGACCTTAATCGTTTGTTATTAACATATAAATGAACTTTTTTAAAATTATCCAACTATTAAATAGAAAATGTTACAATCAAGAATCTATCCAAATTCCAACTCAATTGGACGAATAGATTTTGAGATACGATGTCCGTTGTTAATTGTTATTTGTTAATAAGTCCGTTATTAATTGATATTTTTCAATAACAAAAACTCAAACTTCATGACACTTTCTACTAATTGTGTGTAAAAACCCGATCTGACCTTCTAATCCCCGCGTTAAAAAAAATGTTGAAGATCAACCTGTTTTTTTTGTACCAAATTCTTATGCTTGTGCATTAATCTGTTAAGTTAAACATTAAAATTCTGTCATGTACTTCAATTTGTATAGAAATTTCCAAGGCGTCCGCCCTATTATATATACGAGATTATTATACTAGACAAGATACCTTCGTGTAGCCATGGCTCTAAAGAATAGATTTTCTCAAACGTCTTTTACAGAATCCCGGCGGACTGGGGGAGAGAAAATAAAAGGTCAAACGGACGACAGGCTCTTATGCAAGGAGAGAGGAACGAGCCTCTTGTTTTCTGGTTATTGCACGTGGGACGGGAAGTGAAGAAGCAGATGAGGCGAGGGTGGCTCTGAGAGGTAACGCCAGGTTAGAGAGAATCTAGAGAAGAGGAAAACCAGGGCCCGAGAGAAGCAGAATCGAGCAGAAGCTGCTCTAGGGGAACTCGGGGGCGAGAGGCGGATAATGGGAGGACAGAGTGCCGGGGTCGGGAGAGAAGTTCACGGCGCAGAGGGATAATGAGAGCAATCTGCTCATCTGCTGGCCTGCGATGTCTCAAGCCTCCTTCCTCGTGAGGCAACGAACCTCCAGTGGTTCTCGACTCACTCCACCTCTTGTCTGCATCTTCTCTTTGCTGCTGTGTATATAACCACTATCCGTATCTACCTAACAACTATCTCATGAGGATTTCACAGCTACTCGTTGTTGCGCTCCTCGATGCCCCGGAAATGCTTCAGTTATAGTATACACAACCTCGGTGCTATGTTGTCAGCAAACCGGGTTTAGTGATGGAAATAGTCTGCCAATATATGTAGCGTAATTGGATAATAGATGGAACACTTTTTTTGTAAAATGCTTTGCAACGTTTAATATTCACGGGTGAGAAATTTGTGTCTAACCTAAATATTAACTATATCCTTTTAAAGAATCCAGTGCATTTTTTTTCTTCCAGCAGATTAAATTCTTTCCTGCTTTTCGTTATCGAGGAGAAGAGAGGTATGCCTACCATATACGAAGAGATATTTACTATGTACGCGATGTATCTTATCTTCATCCAGCGACGGGAACATCGAGCGTGTGCAATAAGAAACTTGTCGGTCGCGTTCCATCGGATAAAATTTCGTGGAAATAATATTTATCGTCCTTTCGGGGAACCCAGGAATATGCTTATACGATCATACGGAGTCTGTGCTGGCCGGTGACTGCAGCATGAACCGAGAGATAAAGACAGGGGGACCTCGCGAAGTCATTTAGATACTACTACTATACTATATATTAGGGAAGGGCAACGACGGATTTACGATCTCGCGCCGTTTGCTCTCGAGAGGTCTGGCCACGATATTTTTCTCACTTTCGACCTCATGTAGGTGTCTCTCTGACGCACTTTGAAACACCAAACATCTCATCTCATCTCTGCACGCTAGCTGGGGCGTCGAAGCTTTTGAAATTTTATCTTTCGCCGACAGACACGGTGCTTTACTAAATAATCAAGACTCTTCGCCTTCTGCTCGTGAGAATTTTCGTTTTTTTCTCTCTTTTTTTTTAATGCCTCTTCCACCAAGAGGATTGAGTTTTCGGGACTATATATTCCCAGTATGGTTCGTTCATAATCGAGCTTACAAAGGAGTGTGTCGTGTGGAATACCTTAATGTAACACGGCAATAGCATCCTGCCAGAGGAACTTAGCACGCAATTCAGCAATTTATAGTCGAGGGGACGTTGCCGGGGATACAATCCCTTTCGAGCTCCACGGGACGACGACACGCTGTCGACCATCCATTATCTTGTCCGGTTTCTCGATTACCTTCGCATAACGTACATTGCTGTACAGCTTCATTTTCCATCTTCACTTATTCAGGTGTTTTCGAGCTATTCGAGTTAAAAAAGATTGATCGAGAAATCCATCAGTCTGCCGCAAACTCGCAATCCTGCCAGGTGTATGCTTGATGGGTTTTTTTTTTCGTGTTGAAACATCTTATTTCACGCTCCTGTTTTTACCACAGTAAACGTTTCGTGAATCAGTCAGTTCCACTCTGGTATGTCAGTGCTAGTTGCTAGGTTAAAAAAAACCTCCCCGAGCCGAGTGTTAAAGGATATTTGTGTTGAAAGAAGGTGAATATCCAATATACAACATATGTGTTGAAGAAATAAAGAGGATAATTTAAATTTGGCAAATTTTGATTGAAAAGTTGTTGACAAAAACTCTCGTGTTTTTTTAAACCAAATGTTTTATCGATGCGATAGCCATCAGAGAGTGCCGGGAAAGGTCACCGTTCGCGAGCAGAAGCTTTTTTTTATTATCTTCATTCCGTCCGTCGCGCGCTTATGCCATAGTTATACAGCGGAATAGCTAGCCAGGATGTCGGTGGAGTCCCAGGAGAACGATCGGATGCTGGGGGATAGATTTTTCGGTGGTGACAGAGCGAGCGAGATTGTTGAATAAAAAAGGATTGTCCCCTAAACGCTCGCGTTTTCCCAACAGACTAACGTGGTCTGTTTTACGTTCAAACCGTTCGTAACAGACCCGCTGAAGCGTCAGCTCGGGAATATATATTCATATCCGGTGCGAAGCATTAAAAAACGTGACGCCTCTATCGAGGAGAACTGCTGCTCGTAAAGTACCTCGTTCGAATTTTTATTTCGGCTGTTACAATATTTTTGTTGTTGTTTTTATTATCTTCATCCTGCAGTCCTTTCGCTTTTCAATACACGTCTCATAACGCAATTTTCGGGCTTATCCGAGTCTCCGAACCCTCATCTGTCTATCAGATTATCCGGAGATAATGCCTGGCGTGATAGACATCAGCTTGACAACCAAGGGGAGACTAGTGGAACGCAGGCGGGAAGGAAGAAGAGGCGCCAAGGAACTTAATTCGCAGGAGATGTGACGCGCCCGAGCACACGTGAGAACGCAATAACCTTATCGTTAACCTGCGTGATTAAGGTTCGCCCCTTCGTCTTCGCGCTCCATTAGATCTCTCAACCTCGGTACTCGCGTACGCGTAAATATTGTCGCGAAAACGATCGTTTTCAGATTCGCAAAGATCATACAGATCCGTTGGATTTTAGGGAAAACAAAATCAAGAACACTGCACCACGGAAAATTAGTGTGTTGTCAATCTCCTCCAAATGATGATCTACTCTAATTTTTGTGCGAATTTCCGTCAGTTGGTGGCTGTCTACACCCTTTAACGATCTCCAAATTCCCCGTCCCGATGTGCAGACATGCCAACGGGCTCGTGAGCTCATAGAGTCGCGCGTGCCTGCGGCAGTATCCGCGAATTCCCAAAAGTAAACTATAAATCAATATATTTTGATGGAAGAGAAAAAGATGACGAGAGGGAAAAAAAAGGTCTCGTGAAGGCAAACACGTGTGAACAAATGCCGGGAGAGCCCTGTTCTATCTCGCTGCGCACGACACAGACTGTCTCTCGAGATACGTTAGCCTGCGGTTCGACTCGATGAGCGAGAAAAACTCGGTCTCGTCTTCCCCCATTAAAAGACGCCGCGACTTTGGACTTGTAACCTGTGCGTGTTTAGTACGCCGAACGAAGTTAATACAACTCAGAACTTCCTGGAAGTGTCACCGCGCAGGGTTATTTTAATTTTTACTAGTTCTCGGGCGTGATCGTTTGCTCGGGCGCGTACGAGACGAGGGTAACGAAAGAAATAGCTTCGCGAAGGCTCACGACTCCTAAAGAAACCGCATATCCCGCCCTCCAGGACTGCATGTACGCCGCTATATACCGCACGCACGTTTTACTGCACTCCGTTCGTCGATCTTCACTGCTGCGCAATACAAACTATAAACGGCTACTTTTCCCCCCCTCTTGCTTCATCGTTTACCGAGCTTTGTAACGCCCCGGCTATCAACTCACGCTTTAAACACATTATCACGGACCGCATTTATTTCCGACCGAAAAGAGAAACACGTGTAACATCCCGCGCTGTCTATCCGACATTTGGAGTTTAGAACATGGGTGGCCACTAAATCTGACAAAAAAATACCCTGATATCTTCCTGATTTCCGTGACGCGTTTGAAATTCTCTGATATTACAGGTTTTTCTAGGTTTTTCTACCGGTGGTGACCCTGCAGTAACTTGACGGGCGTAAAATATTAATACATTCATTCGTGATTCGATCTCAGTAACTTTACGACACAACTTCACGCCGAAACGAATTTCATCCCCCCTAAAAAAAAGTCGTATTGGAAAGTGTATTAAGTTGAGTATGGGTGGAATATGGGGAATAGTACGGAAAAGAATATTGGGTGGAGTATAATTTGAATATCGGTTTTGTTGAGTCCCCAGATTCACCCCATACACTTTTCCAGACTCTTTGCCAGCCGGCATGTATGTTCGTGCAATCAGCTCCATATACTTTTCCAGTCTCTTTCCCAGCCATCGCGTACAATCTTGAAAATGCACACATTGTACGCGATGGCTGACAAAGAGACTGGTAAAGTGTATGGGATGAATCTGGGACCTGAACAAAACCCATTTTTTTTTATTAACATTGATGTATAGTAAATTAACAGACTAATGCTCATTTACAAGGGGCGAGCGGACATTTCAATTTTTACATATTTTCCATGAGAACAATAATATATCATTTACAATGATATACAGAGTACACTAAAATACATTTATATATTGAGGCGAAGGCGCGAATTTTTAGCGCGCTTACACAGAAGTGAAATACTGAACTGAACAAAACCCATATTTAGATTATACTCCACCCAATATTCTTTTCCATATTCCCCATATTCAATTTAATACACTTTCCCATACGACTTTTTTCTCCGCGGGATGGCAAAGTCCCGAGTTGCAGTTACGCCAGTAGCATAGGCGCATTTTTTTTTTCCTTATTCGCCTGTTCACTGAATATAGTAAAGTCAGACTTCAGACACCAGACAATGGATTCAGCATCGGCAATCATACAACCGTCTCGTCCCGTGATTTATGAGAACAATCTACATCCCCGTCCGCCTATCGGGGAGCTCAGCCTCAACCCTTTGCGTGAGTGCTGGTGCGCGATAGAATAAGATTTAGTG
Source organism: Ichneumon xanthorius (assembly GCA_917499995.1). Lineage (NCBI taxonomy): Eukaryota > Metazoa > Arthropoda > Insecta > Hymenoptera > Ichneumonidae > Ichneumon > Ichneumon xanthorius. Next base: position 6,265,623 of record OU824205.1, on the reverse strand, counting down.
CAACTTCCGTGCGGTGGAGTTGTTCGGCTGCTGTCTTTCTCCCTCCTCTCCCTTTCTCTCGCCGAGCTAACGAATCGGAAGCGGCGCGATCCATCTCCAGTTCTCACTCCCCTCCGACGCCAGAGAATCGAGCTCGCGCTACATCTTCGTTATGGGGCCATTAGAGAAGCCTGCTTCGCAGCTCGGTGGAAACACGCGTGTGTGTAACACCAAAAAACGGCGCTTCGATCCCTCTCTGTACTATGGTTATACTGCTGGTTGGTCGAGTACGAGAAAGGACGGATGAGAGAGGGCGGTTTCGCAACCCTTTAACTAGAATTTTAATCTCCACGCCGTTATCATCCCCCTTTACAGGTCTCGGAAGCCAGATCGCCCCTTCAGCGACGAACGCCCCTTGATCCGCAGACTGCTTGTATTGTCAAATAAAAATAATACCCGGGGTTAGAACAACGTCTATCCGGTCTCGTAGCCCAGAGGCACGATGAAATGCTCGCGTCGATAGTCATTATCCGAGTTGTATTGTGTGTGTCAGGAAGGGTGTACAAGGCATCTATGTAAACCAAATGTGGAATCGTTGTCCGAGACACCCTCGTATAACGGTATGCATGGGGTTCGCATCGACCATAGGAGTGAACCTGGAGTACCGAGCGCAGTGCAAGCGTACATGCGTGTCTCCGAACGTGCATGCCAGAAATACGTGGAGTTGTAGTCGGGGCAAAATGTGAGGCCACAATGACCAGAACGTACGCGAAATAGTTTTTAAGTGGCAGTGCTGAGAGTTGAGGTTGGTGCATTGATCTCTGCATTGCGTTATGTATCGAACGTTTTCCGGCTGATATGGAATTTAGCAAAAATGATTGATAACATTGATTAGCATTTTGGTTTTAGTTTTTTTTATCTCTGTTAGTCAAAAGGTACTATTAATCGCTACGAAGAAAATCTGAAAAATCATGTCTTGTCGGAAATTCTTCAAACGGCTTTCCAACCACCTTTTCGTACGGTTAATGGTTCAAGCGATTTACTAATCGCTTGACTGAGAGACATCCAAGATTGAAATTTTCATTTTTGATCCGCTTTAACCCCTCAAAAACTTCTTACGTTTGCGTGCCTGGTGTTGTAGTCCGGCAGCGTTGTGTGCATGCAGGAAGTTGTCTCGTTTGAAATGACCCACGTGTTAGCTAAAGCATACCAGTAATGTACGCAAAGCGAGCTAAAGGAGGGTCGAAAGACGAGGTTTGGATAAGGCGGGTGGTGGGGGGTCACGTCTACGCGCCTCCACCGACGACTATTCACTCTCGCCGCGACTAGACTAACTGCCACGTCTTAGACAGACCGCGAGATTTGCATATTCAAAGGCCGTGAATCCTGTGGAATTGGATGGGGGTTGCTGCTACGGGTGCTACTGCACCGGCTTATAGTGGTGCCGTAACGATGGTAGGTAGGCGGCAGTCGCAAGGGGGTAGTTTGTTAGGGAGCCAATACCTAACTGTTCATTAAGGTACAGAACAGCCGTACGCGGAATGGAGCTAAGCAACCCCTTGTAGCCAGGCAATAAGAACTCGCGCAGGACACACGTGAGACTCTGCGTCTCAGCCGAAAACACACACGCGTTCATACATCCAACAAAGCTGCAGTAAGTACAGCGCTGTTCTACGACACTGTGGTGCACCAACACAAATTAACACGCCGGAAACCACAAAATTATTAGCTACACCCCACGCTCCTGGCTGTATACAATACACGAACGAGCAGCAAGAGACATTCGAGAAGTCCGTAGAGGAGAGAAGGAGACGTCGTAAAAATTGTCAAATTGCTTCGCCAACCGGATGGATAATGCATAAACTCTCGGGTCGTGCGGTTGGTCAGGACATTCATTATGCAAGAGTGAAAGAGAGATAGAGGGGCTAGATAGAGGAAAGGGAGGAAAAGGGGTGGGGTGTGAAGGTTCGTTCAAATTACGTCGTTCGTCCAAAGAGAGCCATTTTGACATGAAAGTTTCGTTCACTCTCGCTCCCGCCACCTAGATCGCGGATTTGCCCAAGCGAGAACAAACTGCTCGGAAGGAATACATTAAAACATGAAGCGCACAAACACGCGACAGTCGTTGCGACGGGCAGTTTAGTTCGCCTAGTTGCACTCTGGCCATGTACTCACCTTCGATATCGTATTTATATGTACCTTCCTATATCTATGTGCGTGAGTAACAGTGTATGCGAGACCTATAGAGGCTTTCACAAAAGATACGCATAAACGCGTCTCCTGTGCGCGTGTGTACAGGAGACGCGTTATACACCGCACTATATATGTACTCTAATAGTTCCTTCCTGAATAATGCATCAGATGGCATATTTGCATCAAACTTCGAGCAGTTGCTCGCCAGCCACTAGGCGGTGCTTGTCGCTCTCCTTCTCTCTATCCCTCTCACACTTTCTCTTGCATATTTGACTCCCGCTATAGCCCACAGGAACTCTAGCCGTCTCTTTCACTCTCCTTTACGTTATGACGTCCTCTATCCTCCTTCACTACCGCTCGCCACTTTCTCACTCAATCCCTCTGGCTTTCTTTCCTCTCTCGCGTTCTCTTCCCCTTTACCGTACGAATAAATGATAATTTTATTACCAGCCCGCGGCACCGACACAGCGATGGTGAGCTGCGAGGCAACTTCTCAGCCCCAAAAACGCCATTTAACCTTCCGCAGGACACTGACTTGAAATAACAATGTGCGCGGTGGGGCTATTACCGTGACATCCCACGCCGGTGACGAGATCGTGTCTTTTGCTCCAACGTCTTACTTTTCATCTTTCCTGAAGACGATGGCTCATCTCTTCAGCAAATGAACTGCGCGAAACTTTATGCCCTTCGAAGCGAATCAACTCCGCCAACTTTTGCTTGCGCGTTGCGGTTGTGCCGTGACGAAATATTTCAGTCTCGGGGTGTAGAATTTCTTGGATTTCAAAACGATGCGTAGCTTGTTCGGTCGATAACAAAACTTTAACGAATGCCGTTGAGAGACCGTATAGATTTGAGAAAAACTGGAAGAATCATTGGGCGTATATGCGATAGGTGAGGGGGATGAGGTTTCACATACTTTTAATATGAAAAACTTTCTTTAGATGACGTGTCGCGAACTTGCTTCGCGTGTCACACGTACTGACACTTTACCTCGCGTTCATGTTTAGCCGCAGACCTATTAGTACCGTACGTCTCATATTGCATCACTAAAATCAGAAGGACGTACTTTCTCTTTATAAGCATATAAAATACGCCTTTCTGATTTTGGAAATGCTACATCGCACCGAATTAATCGCGCACCAATGATGAACGAGCTGTCACCACCCTTCGTGCGGAAGTTTGGGCGAAGGATTTAGGGGTTGGTCGTTACTGTTACTTAGCTAAGGTACTCTCAAGAGCACGATATAGTATTAGAGATTGTAATTAATTTCTTTATCGAGTGGTCGAGCGATTTGTCTTCCGAAGTGACGGAAGGAATTTTGGGCTTTAGAGGACTACCTAGTAGAAAAGAGCAATAGGGATAGCAGGGTAGTAGGTTTCTGTCAGCATTTGCAAACTTAAAGCCTAACTCATATCCCCGTGGAAGAGCTTTCGTCGACTCGACGATTTTCAATCTTGTTAAAGATTCCAGCTGGGCGCCGAATCCACCCCTGCTGCTACTCCCTCAAGGAAAAGAGTACAGATGCTCGTCTGTTTGGATTTTTGCCACGGTCGATTGCCTCTCCGCGAGGGATGAAAATTATGAGTCATGTATATTCTCCCTTCGACGTGAATTCGTTAATTTTTGGCGAACGGGCATCCCCGGCAGTTCGGCGGCTGTTCCGCAAGAGTAAGAAGGGTGAACTCCTTGTATACTGTGTCTCTCGTGAGTTCATTCAAGAAAATACAGAGAGACACGGAGAGATTGTTTTCGTTTGGGGAAGGGATGAAGTCTCGCGGAAGATAATTCAAGGATTTGATCGATCGGGTTGCGATCAGACAAAACTTGTGTGAACAAAAGTGAGCGAATCTCCAGATCCGACGGCCTCTCTTGTTCGAGTGACGAGCGGAGAGTTAGTTGTAGTTAATTCATTATCGCTCTGCGGGAAGCCTCGGCACAGTGATGCACATGGCCCCGTCGTGGCCCTTCCCGCTCTTTTCTCTGTCGAGGAATCGGTATCCTGCGTCGTTGCTGCTGCAGCACAATCCAAGTGACAAGGGGTTGATTGGCATGATTCACCCTTGCCCCCTTGGACGAGACGAGAATTACTTCTTTCCCAACGAGCCAGCTCCTAGTTCGAGACGAACAGGCTGAACTGAAGGGATTCTAAAATCGCAATTAGGGGTACGTTACCCCCACGAACCCCGCAAATTGGTCATTCATCGGTGGCTATGCCACCTATCACGGCTGGATGAGGGAGCCGAAAAAACACGGTCACGCACGAGCGTTCGTTGAATGAGGATGCGGACCGATTCGAAGACCTTCAATAGCTCTTTTCTATAGGATAGTTACGTATCCACAGCTTCCAGTACCGACTTTTTTTATATTGTGCTGTTCGGACAATATTTTAGTGTTTTTTAAATCTTGTGACTATAAGTGCCACTTAATCCTTTGAAGCACTGTAGTATATCCCTGGTACCTCATTGAAGTACACTGAGAGAAGGATCAGATAGAAATTACCGTAAATCTGGCGAAAACCGACGGAACTTTCAGGTATAGCGAAAACTACAATGACATCCTGGCAAACATTCGCATTGAGCTTAACAGATTCTGCTAGAAAATATATATTTTCGCTATCGCATATATTATCCATATGTCCCGTAATTTTTGCTAGAATATAAGTACTTCTTACTAGAAAATATAGTAATCGGTCACGTCACGATCGCAGAGCGTTTGTTTCACGTTTCTAGGTTATACCGGCATATTGTCACCAAATTCTCAGTTTTAATCCATGGAATTCTTAGCCAGGTAACTAAAAATGTTGCCAACCCGCCTTCTGGAAAAAATTAGCATATGGGTTGAGTAAACATTGCTATCGCCCCTTTGAAAATTTCACATATCGCTATTGGTGGCGCGGATGTACCATATTGCCTGGTCGAAATTTACCGTACAACTTGATAGTTTTTCCGAGATTCTTCTCTAAGTGTACTAGGACTTTTAAACAGCTAGAAGTCCAATAGTCTATGGAGCGCTGTTGTAGCTCGTAACGTTGATGTTACGAGTTAAAATATTTTGTAAATTCTTATCACATTTACCATATGCAAAATTGAAACAGGATGCAGGCATACCAGAAGACAGTTATATAGTACCAAATTCTCAGAATCGCACGGTAGTCCTTTACTTGTTTAAATAATCCAACACGAAATAACCGATTTCCAGCGTGACTGGCTGGGTGAGCGTGATTGATATCACGCGGATCGCGACTACTAATCGCAGTGGCGCCCTGTTATTTCTACGAATAGCAGAAAGTTCTGTAAGCAACATACAGACGTATTCGATTGGCGTATACGTAGTATGCTCGCACTGTATGCAGCTTGACTGCGACTGGTGGTGCCAGTGGAGATTTATTAATACAAGTACTGCGGGTATGGATGTACAGGTTCGTCGATTGAATGAGTAACGAGGCACTCACTTCTGCGCGGGGTCCGACAGCAAAAGATAGGCCAGGGAGTGTGCACACAAACGCACGATCGTCGTGTGGTTTCAGTTTCTTCCGTCGTTTCGGACGATCGGTAGTATATCATTGCGCGAATATATATAACCAGTAGTATAACCGTCTGGGACGAGGGATGAAGGACGAGAGGGAGGGACGAGCCGAGGCTAACGGGCAGACCCTCCATCGCCAAGAAACAAGCCAATAAACTATCGATCTTAATTAGTGAAAAACGCAAATAGCCGCCGCAGCGACCAACGCACGGGGACGTCGGATAACGACGTACGACATCGTGCTCGAGGGGAAATCACGACGCGAGATAAATTAAACTCTTTGGTAAATGGGGAAGCGTGGTAGGCTCGAGTGACCAGAGGGGGCGAAATGGACGTCGATTCGAAGGCAAATCCGATCGTCCGACAACGGCAAACGGCAGCGGTATGGCGCGTGCGAAAAACGCGAAGGAAACGCGCACGGATTGCGTGCCGGTTGACGAGCGATCCGAGGAACGGAGAGAACGAAATAGCGAGTGAATCACGACGAGATAGGCGTGCACACACGTATAGGAAGAAGCAAAACGTTTATCACCGCTCGATCGCGTGACTCCGCATTATCCCCGTCGAGGCTTTTGCTCTACGTACGCGTGCATAAAGCGACGCGGAGTACCGAGTGTAATTTTGACATTGAACCATGGATAAACATATTTTTTTTATCGGTCTTTTTTTACGAGCCACAAGAATAACCGCCTTTGATACTGTAGAATTTAACCCCTCGGCGACGAGAGCCTCTGAATAGTCTCCATTAGAATCATTAGCGTCGTATAACGAAAACTAATTATTCGACGATGAGTCTGTGATTCGCGGCGACAGTCTTGGATTAACATCGAAAAGAGATGGCGAGAGTTCCCATAGCTTTGGGAGATTCATAAGTTGAATTATGCCTCGATGACAATTCGGATAAAATTTTCGAGCGAAACGGATCGTTTCAAAGGGAGTTTAAGGGTTGCGAGTTTAAGGGGAGTTTGAATGACTGAAACTCCGTATGTGAGAGAAGGGGTTGAAGTGACTCGTCGTCGTGGGGGCCCCGCTGAAGACTTCCAATACAAAGAACGTGGAACCATTTTTCTTTTTTCAATTTTCATGTATGGCAGTAAAAGTGTTAATCGAACGTTTCACGCCCAATAAAATTTAATCGACCGTGAATGAAGGCTCCCTCGACGACACGTCAAAAATTCACGACGCATTCGCACAACTGATTCACAATCGGACGTTCGCGGGTCGAATCGATGCGCACTGTCAAAAGTGTTTTGGTATCCACTTTTATGAGAGTGACCGATATCGAAGGCATACTTTTACGAACGGAAAATAGCGCGTTTTTCGGGTTAATAACGAGCGATCGAACCCAACGAATTATTGTGGTGTACCCCGACCTCGGTACGTCACAGGTACCGTTTTCCGAACTGATATATATTCGCATCCAGTGTGCATAAATATAGCAGAGATATCGGGCGCAAATCGAATGTCAGTGAAGGCGATGCCGTGATACCAGGCAATTCGGAGATAAATGGGATACGAGGAGAGATCGCGCAGTGGCGGCTCACGCAAACGGATCGCTGAAATGCAAAGCCCCTCTGAGGTTATCGTCATTTATGTCATGCGAAACTGGCATAACTAGCAAAAGTTCCTGCTGGATTTTCTGCTGCAAGAGAAAAGACATTTTTTTGAACTTGCGGTTTCACAAGTGCTGAACATTCTTTAATGCCAATTTTTATTCTAAAGGCGTGCTCGCGACGTTCTACATTTTCTGCAAAAAAATGTTTTAAAAAATCGTATGACGGATCGCTGAAATGCAAAGCCCCTCCGAGGTTATCGTCATTTATGTCATACGAAACTGGCATAACTGGCAAAAGTTCCTGCTGGATTTTCTGCTGCAAGAGGAAAGATATTTTTTGAACTTGCGGTTTCACAATTGCTGAACATTTTTTAATGCCAATTTTTATTCTAAAGGCGTGCTCGCGACGTTCTACATTTTCTGCAAAAAAATGTTTTAAAAAATCGTATGACGGATCGCTGAAATGCAAAGCCCCTCCGAGGTTATCGTCATTTATGTCATACGAAACTGGCATAACTGGCAAAAGATCTTGCTGAATTTTCCGCTGCAAGAGGAAAGACATGTTTTGAACTTGCGGTTTCACAATTGCTGAACATTTTTTAATGCCAATTTTTATTCTAAAGGCGTGCTCGCGACGTTCTATATTTTCTCCAAAAAATTGAAAAAAAATCATATACTCGATATAAATTTTGGAACACAAATTGTACGGTGCCCTATCCACTGTGCTCATAAATGTGGATGCGACAAATAGAATGTCAGTAAACATGACGTCGAAGTCTATTCGTTCGTGTTTTATAAACAGCGACTCATATGGGTTTGCTAGCGCGATTCGCAGATAATCGAGTAAATTGGATCAATGGCGCTGGAACAAAGAGTTACGCACGCGATGAAGTGCAAACACCCACTTATTTTATTACCGCGTGTTCTCATCAATGGGATGTCCGCGCGAATAACAGCGTCAACAAGCTTTTTCCATTTGGATTTCTGTCATAGGTGTAGACTCAATTTTATAAATATGGAGATACGCCTTTGTTCCCTCATGCTGGCGACTGAGTTTCCCGTCAGGATATTTCGATGAACTGTATGAAGTGCGCACACAAATACACACATGTATTCCCCCTCGTCGAAAGCTTCCTACGTGCGATTCAGTGGTGCGTTGAAACTTGCGGGGCGTGATAAAAATCGTAACGCGATGAGAGCGAGAGCGGGTTTTCGGCGAGGACGCGCAGCTCTGTGCCTACTGTATATTACAATATACCGTATTATTTCACTGCATGACGTAGAGGAATCCGATGAAACACGCTGGTCTCCTCTCCCAGAAGTAGTGTCAGCAGCGGAAAACTTTCCGGTGGATGTCGGTGAAATTAAACTGTAAACCCAATCACACGGACGGGGGGACACGAAATCCCTGTACGGTAGTAGCAGAAGCACTGATACTGTCGAAATGTAAATATTTTATTTAATATCGAAGTGCGGGGCCGCTAGCGGGAGGTAACCAACCTCCGAGCTTCGGTGAGTTCTGTTAGTTCGTGGTCCGCACCCTCGCCATCGTACCATCGTCATTGATCGTTCCCGGAACCTGGAAAACTCGATTCGCATATATTCAACTACCACACGTCGGATAAAATAATCGTAATCGAATTGGCCAATCTCAATGCACCAATACACTCGGTGATTAATCAGTAATATTCGTTATTTTGCACCCAGATAAAATGTATGCCTGTTAGCTATCGTGTTGAAGTTTTTATATTTTTCTGGTTATTCGCTTTACGACCATGCATCGGTTATTACATACTAGCGGTTGTTGTGGCTGGGGCGTTATGCGTGTTCGCAACAATCAGCACTCCTAGGCATTCCATTCACTCACACTCACAAAACACTCTCAGTCACATACAGACACTCAGGCATATAATTAGCAGAAACTAATCCCCTCTTTTTGTTTATTTAATTGTTTAGTTTGTCATCATTATGAAAAATACCCTCAAATCAAAATACCCTCAAATAATTGTCCATCATTAAGCGAGTCCCGTTTCCAAATTTCCATTGCACGAGCAATGGAATGGAATGGAATTTTTTAATGGTTAATTTTTTATTTAACCATTAGACAATTTTGCACATATAATGATACTAAAATCCCATTAAAAAAGCTACCGAAAATATTTGAATATATTGAATATATTGAAAATATTGAAAATATCGAAAATATTTAAAATCGCATTTTTCGACCAGAAGTGACGTCATCTAGGGGAAACGTCACATTCAGTTGGAAACTGAAATAATCAAACTAGAACTTTCGCATTTCCATAACTATTACTTTGTAGCCATTACTAACATACATCAGAAAAACAAACCCCGCGATCAGCAAGTTCCAACGGCGATGGGATAGTTATTATGCTAAAATAGGTATAGAAGAAACTCTAGGATCGTTTGAATCCTGCTGGGTCTAAACTCACAAGTGAGAGAGTAGTGGCGTGGAGAAACGAACCCGGTGGGAATCGAACTACCCGTTTCACGATTCGCTCTATCTCGCATTTAGGTTTTGTCGAAATTTACAACCGCGCTCGTATAACGCTCTCGGTCTAGACTAGAACAATTTCGTCGGGTGAGGCTAATATCATTCGGGAGTGAGTGCGCGAGAGAAAGCGTAACTGGGGTACGAGGAGAACGGCGAAATCGTTCGACATTCGTACGAGACCCCCGGGAGACGACCACCGCGTTCGTAAGCGAGACCGGTGAAGCCCGCACCCAGGAACTAATGCAGCCACCGCGTCTCGTGGCTCTAGGCGGTGGTGATGCTCTTTACGAGCATTGGGTACGTAAATAACCGGTGTACGCCGGAGAGTAACAGACTACAAGAACGAGAAAGGGGGAGAGAGAGGTAGGTCGCAGAAGCAACGAGAAGGCGTACCGGCGTTTCCCGTCTCGTCTTCTGCGCATAAACGACATTCCACAACGGTTGAAGTACGAGAATTTTCTTTGATTTATCTTACTACCCACTCGGTTGTACATACGACGTACGTCGCAGGGTTCGTCGGTGCCCCATCGCCGTTCCCTGGGTACTCTCGTCTGGTGCAGCTGTACGTATACCTTCTTCATGCCGCCGCTGCTGTAGCTGTTGCTTTTATACCGATGCTATAACGTTTCTTGCAGAGTAGGTATTAGAGAAGCTGTGGTATAAGCTCGTCGTCGGAATGGTACACTTTGCCCCCTCGCTGTCATTCCGTCTTTTGCTCACACCCTGGCACACATACATGTATCTAACACAGCACACGACAAGCAGGTGAGCTCTTGATGCATCGCAGTATCACTGACATCAGCCTCTCGTAATGAAGATGATTGTCTCGCACTGTGTGTCTTTTCGTACTTCACCCATATATTATACTTATGTGTCCCATCTTCTTGTTTCTCCTTCCACGCTCTTCAATTTTTTGCATCTCCTTCTCGCTCTCTCGTCGAAGACGTAATCATCGAGCTTTCTTCGCGCCACTAATCGACACAGAACACCGACTATGTTATGCTGAACGCGCGTTGATGAAACATTTATATGAAAACAGGCAGATATCGGCATCTACCTAGTGAACACGGAAAATGGAGCAAGGGAATAAATGGAAAAAGGAAAATGGAAGAACGTCTAGGAAGGGAGTGCAGTAAAACAAAGATAACAGCTTGCGCTCTTTCCTCTCGGATTCTAAAAAATTGCGCATACATCACCGCACAAACGTAAAACGTGCAGGCGAGAACGTGGATCCGGATGACGAAAGCGTGCAGAAATGGCCTCGTTCCTCCTGCTAAAGTGGAAGAGAGGTGGCAATAAAAACTCCAAGGGCTCTTACTTACGTATGGAGACTGAGGACTGCGTTGTGCAGTAGGTTTCCAGGAACAACGTATGTGCTGACGATAAAAGAGGAGAGAAATTTTTGCATACGTAGCGACCAAACGGATAGGAAGACGATATCGGTGTTGCGTGTCAGTCTTCTTCCATACCGCTCACTTCTGCCATCACATACATCATAAGCAGTTTCTCTTGCCGGGTTGCAGTCTCTTCTGCTGTTGCACTTCGCCCTCCAACGATACTTGCACGTGGATTGTTCCCATACACAACTGCGTACATTATTCTATGAATCCTCGTTCGCTGTGGCATATAACATGAACTGATCTAGCACACCCGTCAGCCGGGGAATGGAACTAAACGCATGTTCCGTTACCGAAAATGATAACGTCCTGGAAGCCAAAATCAAGTACTCCTCACATAGGAAGTTTCGTGGAAAAATGAGAAAAGATAGGTAAAAAATGCGCTAAATACATTTTTAGAAATTTATTCTTTCTTGAAATGAAAAATGAAATACTTCTCGCAGCCTCTGTAGATAATGCACAGGGATAACAATGTAGAATAATGTAATTGACATAGCAAAAGTTGAGGCACTAGAGAAAATAATAGTTGACTTGTAAAACTCGTAACTGCGCACCGTTTCGCTATTCGACTCTGCCTCGTTGGGCTCTGGACCGCATGCCGTGTCTCGGTCCGTATATCACCGGACGCTGAGTGCTCCCATAAATACCAGATCATCGTCGGGAGCCTCTTCTTCCTCTTTTCCTTTTTCTTCTTCTTTTTCTTCTACTTCTTCTTCTGCTTCTTCTTCTGCTTCTCTTCTTCCCTTTTCCTTCTCCCGTGTCCACCTCGACTTCTGCATACACATACACGTACCAAAGTCCCTATGCCATACGATTCCTTCTGTCCTCTGTGATATACTATATGCTTTCTCTCTTATACTCAAAGTGAACGAAAAGCTTGCACCCTCCTATTTAAGCGCCTCTTTATCTCTGTTACTCTTCTCTAGCGGCGCAAACCTCTGTTTTACGCTGCGACGCTCGCGTCTAGACAACAGAGACGTGAGGGAGTTTCCCATTCCATCGTCAACGTATCCTCCGACAGGCAGCCAACCACACGCTGTGTCAGAACTCGGCGTTTCGGCAATTTATTTACCGAAATGTTCCCTTGTCCTCATCGGTAACAGGGTTGTGCACGGAGAAAAAGAAACCCTCCGATTATAAATGTTCGTGTACGTGTCGAGCCGAGGGGGATGAGAAACTCTTGTCCGGTTGCTCGAAGCGTTTTTGCTAGCGAGTTACACACGAGTAAACTGGACGTATGTGAGGAGTGGTCGCTGCATCGAAATAAAAAAGAAACTTCTTGGACTGACACTGTTATACAAGAGCAATTATGTTTTTTTTCGCCAATGGCCTGACGAAGCGTGGAGGAAGTCAAAGGATGGGATGCTGGTCCGGAAAACCTCTTTCTCCACTACTCCTCTTAATTCTTCTTTTTTCGTTCTGTCCTCCTGCTACTTTTTCCCCTTCTCTGGACACTCCTCGGCCACGGTCTTTAAAGCCTTCGGTAGACTCTCCGCAGTCACCTGCTAGGGTGGCTGATCCTTCCCTCATGCTGTAGCAGAAAGTATTAGCGATGGCTTACTGGCTGGGGTATCGATCTATCGGTGGGCTATTACTACATCTTCCTCTACAGGCTGGGAAGTTGAGGGAGTTTGTGCAACGGGCCAGTAAATGAGCTTTGGGTCCGACGAGTGACCACGTTACACCGCTTTTTCCCCCTCATTTTCCCTGATAATCACCGATGGCGTACTAGGAAACAGGTAGCTCATTGCGGGTCCGCTAAAACACTGAAGGCGATGGCTACCGGGCGATCCTGCAGGCTGCTGCAGAAGATTTTTAGCCTCCTAATTACGGTCCATGGTTCACCCTTGATAAAAATCCAAAACTATTGATAGTTGATCTGTCCATACCTGCGGGCAGACGCCTTCACCAGCAACAATTGAAGTAGGCGCACGAAGCCGCAAAGGGTTAGATGAGAAACACGAAGGTTTGTCTCTGAAGATTCGCAATTCGTGTAGGTACACTGCTGGCTCTCCTAGCGCTCGTCCCATATCCTCATTCACCAGAAGCTCTCTCCCTTTCTCGGCTCTGACGTTTAACAGAGTTAAGTGAAAGCCGAAAAGGCGTAACGAACGCATACGGTAGATTACTGTGCCTCCTCCGGGTACTCTGAAAGGGATACTACTCGAGGACACCTACCGGATCGAGGTTTAGGTACTTCTGAACTTTCTTCTATATACCTTCCCGTCCTTATACCTGAGCAGGCGATGGTTCTCTGACTCCCTAAACCTTCTCTCCTTCTTCACCTCACATCTCGCCGTCGCTTTCCACTAGCTCCATCAGCAGATCGAGCAGGGTAGCTCGACACAGGATACAAAGTTCACTGGATATTCTTTTTAGACCGTAGAAGCTACCCTACCGTTACAGAGTTTTTTTTTGCGCGAAGAAGGGGGTAAAGTCGAACTAATCTCTCGAAAGTTAACTCCCTGCTTCTCAACTCTCTCCTCCGCTCTATCCTGCTGGAAATACTTTCTTTTGCCCTTTTCACCCCTTCTATTTCGCCGAAAATAACTAGAACCTGCTTGAGGCTGGTGGTTCATGCCGGAGGCGGATCCCGGCGAGTTCTTGCAGGGAAAGTCAGGTTTCTCACAGCAAAGTGGTCTACCTTACATCCCGGTCTACGTTGCCTGTCCGACGACGCCGCACCGCTTCCAAAATTGCTGTATAAAATTGTACGACGCAACTTTTATAGAGTTTTCATGGTACCATTCGGTTTCGTAGTCTTCGCCTCGAACGGCGGAATATCTTCTTACCGCAGAATTACGTACGCCGAAGGGGTTGCCTTTTCGTACGTGGCGCGGAAAAGCTGCTGTTTCATGCAGTCTCCCGCAAGCACCCGCGAATCTTAGCTCGTCCACGCGCGGAGATTGCTTCGACGGCACCACTCACGGCTTAAGTCGATGGAGGACGGTGGGAGGTTGGAGGTGAGGGTGAGTGGCATGCGATAGCTTCCCGCAATATCCTCGCGCTTTAAAGAGTGTTAAGTACCGAGGATCAAGAATTTAACGAGCTTTACCACTTACAGCCGCCTTAACGAGCTAGCAGTCCCGCCTCTTTCTCCTCCTGTACCAACTTCGCCTCATGCTTATCCTCCCTCACTTCATTCTCCTCGCACCACCCCTCCCCCCCTGCCCTCGCCGACATCGCTCGAGAACCTTCTCATCCAGCTCCGCACTTTCCCCTGGTTCATTTACTCTAGGCTTAAGATCACGTAGCGGCTAACCCGCGACCGGAATAATTCATTTCTTATAATTAATTCACGGAGAACCGCAGCAACCAGCCGCCAACGCGTCTCAATTACACGCGCTCGACGCGACATACTACGCCAAAAATATGCGTCTTACTCTCGTTGATACGTCAGTCGTATAATTATTTTATATTTTGTATGCGTCCGTACGGCTTGGCTTGCGCGAGAAGTGCAAAATGTTTGTCAAGTAAACCGTATCACATATGGCCTAATATTAACGAGTCGCCAATAACGCGCGAAAAACTCAACCTGGAAACTCTGCTTAGAATGAGTCTGGTGATACGGCCAATCGTTATATCTTCGTACAAGTATCTATGAGAAAAACTCAACATTAATGTTCATAGAGTTACTTCCCACAGGTTGTTTCCCCCGTTTTCCGATTATAAAAAACACGTCCATATCATCCGTAGTTATCCTATAATAAACGTAGTCGAAGTGAAAGCACTCGCGAGCTGTGTGCCTGAGATACAACCCTTATCAAGTTGGCATGCAGATAATGCACTCAGGGTTTCATTTGCGCCACCCACGTCCATTCTTCTCAACAGGCAACGAGTGCTGCCTCGCCGGAGTGCCCCGCAGTATACGTGTGTGCCCATACGTATATGCGCAGAGGAGAGTACGTAGGAATGTACGTCCGAGTTTATATTATCCTTAAGCCAAGAGAGAACCTAGCTGAACCCCGCGGGATTCCCTCGTCAGCGTTGCCTGCGGTTCGGCGCCAGTGCGGACTCGGCAATTTCGACTACGACATACTGGTGCTTCACCAGGTATATCACGTTACTCTCTCACTCTCAACACACACGTGAAGATGTGCGTTCGCTGGCTGCTCGTACTCCTTCGTAAGCCCATCGTGTTCTGTTCGAACTACAGCGTGGAGTGGAGTGGCCAGACTGTCCACGGAGTGCCCAAATTCTCGCTGTGATCGAAATCCACGAGGACACTTCCCCGGTCACACGAGAAGCACTTCCCTCTATGTGAATCTCATGGAGGGATTAATTCCACTTGCCCGGTCCGGTATGACGCCCGGGCTCGAAGTGAGCGACGTGACCCTACTTTCCCGTCAGCCGCGTCACGCGTTCCGACAAATTTAATTTCGTAAGCTAGCAATGACACCGTGCGGGTTTTCATGAGTTGATTTGTTGTTCATGTTCTACGCCTCGATCGACAGTTTTTTTTATGTTACTCCGGTTGGCGGCTGTACTTGCGAAAAAGGGTCGGACAAAAAGACCACCGCCGGATATAAATATATCGTCCACTTTTTTCACAACGCTTTCTGCTCCTATTCCGCATCGATGAGAAAGGCTATCTCGATATGAATCCTACGCGTTGTCGTCTTATTTTATGGTCGCGTGAACGAGGGTTTCCGAGAAGAAGTTGCTACGTCGATACGCAACGATGCTAGATACAGTATGAGCAAGCTGAAAAGAGAAGAAGTGCTGGATGTATGGCGAGGAATAAGGGTGGAAAATAAGGCGGTGAGGAGGACGGTGGAGCGAAGAGAACAATTCGGAGACGTCCCGACCATCGCTCACGTCGCTCCCGCTCCCTGGGAAGAGCGCAGAAGTAATCTGTCGCCGGAGGGACCTCAATGGGATTGCAAGGGCGCGAGAAAACGAGCGAGAGAAAGATAGAAATTTCCTGTACGCGAAACAGCAGCAATACATATAACGAAAATGGCAACATCGGCAACAACCCCCTTCGGCATGGCTGAAGGGCGTGGACCCGTTCGATGTTCCAGGATAATCCAATAAACAATCGAACGTTTAATTTTATTTGTACAGGTATAGCGAGCACGACAACGGTACCTACCCGTAACATCGTATAGCTTGAGGGCTCATCAAATCCTATAACATTTTACAACGCGCTGGAAAAACGCATTTTGAACGTGGAGCTCCTCCCTTTTCGTTCAGCGTACACACGTCGCTTTACGTAACTCACGGAAATGCACGTGTGTGCGGTTGCCGTATGTCGTTGTTATACGCAATATGTATAGGGGTATTGCTACAATGCTGGACATTCGCTCACGCCGCGGTGAGTAATCGGTGCTTGGAAAAGCGCGGGACTGGACAAATGTCCTCCCGAACGTTGTTTCGGTGGACGAACACGAATTGGTAGGGTTGTATCGGTCCATGAAACACGGTTTTAGCTGGACCAAGCTTCAAGCTTTACCCGACCACGTCAACTCAGTTTAATGTCCGGGTGGTACCTACATCTATCCCCCTCTTTAACCAGACATATATCGCAAGATTCAATTGGCTTCAAAACGTCGCGACACGCTAACGAAGAGTCGAAACAACGATCGTAGCTGTTCCGGAAACTAGCAAGCAAACACCCAGAAAAAAAAATTATTTGACGGCCACCGTTTATTAAGATTAAGTAAAATATTTATTTGATTTAAATAAATATTTATTTAAATTAAGTAAATAGTTACTTAAATGAAATAAATATTTATTTGAATCAAATAAATATTTTACTTAATCTTAATAAACGGTGGCCGTCAAATAAATTTTTTTCTGGGTGAAACTCTGAAAGTACACTGGAGGATGTATAGAAATATATGAGAAAAGAAAGCAGACTGCGCTCTTGGCCCCCTATTACGATACGAGTGATGGAAATCATTCCTATCTTTGTCTCTCCATGTATCCTGCTTTACTCTGACTCTAACCCATCTCATGAACTATAGTGGCGGATAAGTTCGGGAGCGATGAATACGAGCCGTACAGTTTAAAGCTCACCTAATGTATACACACATGTATACATGTAGCCATCGAAGAACGAACAGATGGATAAAACGGGATAAAGAATGAAGAAAGGATAAGAGACGAGCAAACGAGGAAACCTTTTTCGAGGTGCCTGGTCAATCCTGCCAGAGGAGGACTTTCACTGGCTCTCGTCCACCTCCCTCCGTCCATTTGTCCATGCGCGCTTCCACCAGAGAGTGTAATCTGTCGCCCGAAAAGCAGCGGTCCAGCAGGAAGCAGAGAGGGACAAATGTGCAGCGGGCGTGCGAACGTTGTTTCGCGGACGTACATCACGACGAACTTGCCCGCTATAGTATCGTTCACTCGTTCTAACGGAGAGGCTCGGTATGCGGAGGGTGGCTGGCTAGCATAGCGACAGAGACATCAGTATTACGTTGTATCGGTCCGTTGGACATGGTTCCGTGGTTCCAGCGATCCGGCTGCTCCTTCCGTTGTTTCTCCACTGCCGCTTTCCAGTAACCGTTGAATACAGCAGTGGCAGGTTTCGATCCCCGGTGCCTGAGCGTTGTGATTGGTGCGTACGTGAGTCGGATTCCAAGCAGAAGGGCGTACGTGCGTGCAACGCGCTGACGGATGGACGGACGGACCAGGACCTTTACGGTGGCTCCCGGTGTACGGGGCGAACCCGGGGCAGAGGGGATCAAAGCCGCAGGGTGCATGAGTGTACTATACCCAGCTAGTACGGTATCTATCTACAAACTCGCTATCCAGCACCAGCGCACTCGTCTAGGGAGAGTGAATACCGAGAGGCTCGTGCTACGGCAGCACGCCCTCCCCCTTTCGATCCTGTCTCAATATCTCTAGCTCACTCTGCCAGGTCCTCGCTCATGTCGGGATTCGAACCGTTGGAAACCGTAGGGAATGTTTGCAGACGCTGGCGAGCAACCGAAGCTCCGGGGAACCACTACCCCTGTCCCCGTGCCAATTCTCCACTATGCCACTACGATCCGAATTCTTGCGTCGTCGACTGGCCGATCCGCTCACCAAACCCCCTGATCACATGAGGCGAGGGTAGCTGGCTCCGACAAGGCGTTCACTGGATTCTCGGAATTTTCGGTGCCACCATACCACCCGCCTCCGGGCATAGCGCAGCGCAAGTTTCAATGAACGTCATAGTTAACGAGAGATCTCTTAACTTCGGTTTCTTGTTTTTGTGAAAATTCATCGGTTTCTTGTTTTTGTGAAAATCATTTTCCCTCGATATGGAGAACCTTCTCGTGAAGATGGAAGGGTCATTTTCAGCACTTCCGTTTTCTTTTTTTTTTCTCGTTCTTCTTTCACTCTCCACTTTTGTATGAATGAGAAAAAATATGACGATCCATTTCACTTCAAGGATCTCCTTCCTCATGCCCGCCTCCGCAATCCTCTATGTCTCCTTTTGGGGATTCCCACCCTCTCGCGGATATCTCTTGAGCTTCGGTTCCATATGGGTCGGAATGTTAGTAGGTTTCGTGGGGGTTCTCCGGATGACCAGAGAGCGAGAGTTGTTCTCAAGGACTCTCATCCATCAATTAACTTTCGGAGCATTTCAGATCGTTCAAGTTGAACAAACGTCCGGTACAGAATATTTCTGAGGACGCGACAAAAAAAGAGACGACAAAAACGCGGACGCTCGACGATGACGAATAATTGAAATCTTGGCGCCTGAGGATGTTAAAAAAAATGGAAAAGTGGTGTGTATCATATGCCCGAATGGACCGTGCAATAAACTAATCGACAGTGAATACGGTTTAGCAGTCAAGAGAGAAGCGTCGATGTGGTTACCAATCGATACGTGTCATTCGAGTGTCGAAGTCTGGCACTCCTGTGTCACCAGCTTCACTTGACGTTGAAGGTACATGCCGGGAGCGTACAGTATATAGAGTAGGTGTACATACACACCTAACTCGATACACTAAACCCCGTAGTCCATGGGTATAGTTGGGGAGGCCCGAAGCTCGGCCACGCTAAAGCGTGTCGTATGATCGAAAATTACAGAAGGTAGAGTAATGCATGTGCTTTGTATCTCCCTCTCGCGGCATCCGGCTCGCTCTCTGGCTCGTGTAACAGAGGCGAGAGAGGACTGGTTTACGCTACACAGACTATGTGCACCACAGAGTGACCGTCCAAAGCGCGCTGGGTCTATTAGGGCTTGGGATTGCCAGGACATTATAGGCCACTATATCTGCCTTATCAGCCGATCTAATGGCAGGTACCCGCATCCAAAATGTATCCTCAGCTATGCTGTAGCCCACCATCACGTTGTATCAAACGCCGCTGCACTGCCTATACTGATCCATGTCCCTTGCTCTGCTGATGACGCTGGGTTGGCTTATGTCGGGTCAAGGGAACCTC
Organism: Ichneumon xanthorius; assembly: GCA_917499995.1. Classification (NCBI taxonomy): domain Eukaryota; kingdom Metazoa; phylum Arthropoda; class Insecta; order Hymenoptera; family Ichneumonidae; genus Ichneumon; species Ichneumon xanthorius. Next base: position 6,246,076 of record OU824205.1, on the reverse strand, counting down.
CGTATGCAAATTTATGATCGTGACACTCCGTTAACGAATCTGTGAAGCAGAAGGCTATTCAAGTAGCAGCAAACCAGCGGAGATTCATGACTGTATAAATAATACCTCTTTCCTATCAACTGCATATATCGCGATACTTCGGATTGTCGTTTAATGTGGAGTTTCAACGTGTGTGTTTTCCAGACGGTCGAATATCCGACCGGGAATTGTGGAGTGTCGAGGCGACGAGAATGAAACGGGACAGAGGGTTGCACGGAGGAACGGAGAGTGAGAAATCCCTGGAGAATTCAACAACGTTTTATCGTATCGGCTCATCTATTACATTTCAATGCAACCTCTAATTTCGTGTCCCATGCGAGAGGTCTCACGCCGATAATGCCCCCTGGTACCAGAACAATAAACTCCCCTCGAGCGTGTCATTGAGATCGTCTGATATTATACAACCGGCGGCAGCGCTAGTAGGCACTGTATGGATTCGGGATGCGGTGTGCACCGGAGGCTGCTATGGTTGCTATATGTATACACCCATGTACACTACATTATACGCGTGCAGTGCCGGGTGTTTCATTCACTGTATCTCGACATCCCCCCTGACAATGTGTGGACCAGCCGTTTGTCGATTGATCGACTGCGCCAAATCTGCGTGATCTAACGAACCTTATACGTAAACATGTACCTTTCACCTGGATCCTAATATAACCTCGTTGGTTCACTATAAGCACGCGAAGTTCATGTCAAAACTCTGTATATATTCTAATCTGGCATTATAGTATATCATTTGAATTATACGAAAGTGTTTACAAAATCGTTACCTGACTGCGGGTGACAAGCCAAAATCACTTTTTAACGTCGCCTTTCTTGATCATCTGGACTTTCACCCTTCAAAAAGAACTCACACCCCGACATCAAGTCGGCAGAATTCTACCTTACAAATGCACTGAGAGAAGGATCTGGGAAAAACTACCCAGGCATATGATAAATTTCGACCAGGCAACATGATCCACCAGCACCACCACTAGCGATATGTGAAACTTCCACAGGGGCCATAGCAATTTTGACTCGACCCATATGGTAGTTCTTTCAGAAAGCAGGTTGGCAAAATTTCGTGGATAAAACTAAGAATTTCATGGATTTTTTTAATGTATGTTTACATAAAAAAAATGTATCGCCATAATATGCCCGTATGAGCTACAAACCTAAAATAAACTGTCCGCGATCGCGTCGCCACCAATTAATATACTTTCTAGTACGAGAACTTATATTCTAGCCAAAATTACGGGAAATTCGCATAATATCTGCGATAGCGAAATTAACCACATTTTCAAGCAGAATGTGGTAAGTTTAATACGAATGTTTGTCGGGATGTCGGTGTAGTTCTTGTATATCTGAAAGTTCCGTCGGTTTTTACCAGATATATGGCAATTTCTATCAGATCCTTCTCTCAGTGTACTCCGCGATTCATTCGGAGTTCGAGAACGCAAGGGAGAAATCGACTACGTTTCTGGTACTCGCTTCGATGCCGTAAATTTGTAGAAGGTAATAAAGTTTTGTAAGCTGCGACGGAGTTTGAATGTAAACCCACGAAAGACCCAAGAGACGTTACATCGAATCCTAGCATACAACGACTAACGACGAACTTATCAATTAGATCACCGGTCTGGGAACATCAATTATCAAATGAATGCGTCTTCTGCAAGTTTGAGAGGGAATAAGCATGGTAAGGAGGGAAAATGAGGAAAAACTTCATTGATTTTTCGACGGAGCTCAATAACCCTTTGACGTTAAGTTTCACTTCCGTCGCTATTTCCTTTTCAATTATGCACCCCGTCATACCGAGCTCGAAAATAGTCTTCCGGCCCGTTGTACTCTCATTCCGAGAATCTTCCAAAGTTCTCGCCCCCCCGCCCCCCCTTTTGCTCGGAGATATTTTTACGATATTAAATCCTCTTTTGAGCTCGGTTCGAAAGAGTTCTGTGCCGTTGCCGGTACAGCTTTCGCTAATGCCGGAGCGCCGGGCAGCGTGCTAGTTTACCAGAGCAGTAGCGTGAGAGTATATACCTAGAGCTCGCGAAGCGCGTAACTCGCGGCCGCCTCGTCGAGAACAAAAGAGGACGTTACGAGGGCCCTCTCGCGACGGATTACTCTCGCCAACTAACGAGCATAACAAGCCGCCACAACAGGAAAATATTTGGCTAATGGTTATAATCCTAGCGTGTAGGACAATAAGTTAAGCACCCGCCAGTAGCACTCGGCCACCCGTCACACGCAGGAGCCTCTCGCTCTGCTGTTTCGCTTCTCTTCGCTTCAGCATTTCCACTTTCTCACTCGCTCTCTGGCACCCTTTAGGCTGCCTCTCATCCAACAGGGGGCTTGCCGACTAGCAAACGTACAAATTCTCTCAGCCATTTTCTCTTTATCTCTTTTGCTCTCGCATCGTATTTGCCGGAGTGGTAGTCCTCTTCCACAACGCGCATTCGCCACCAAGATATTATATATCTCTTTTCCTCTAAGCTCCCTCGTCGCCACCTCCCAAGCCCCCGGCGACGGCCCTGCCCGCGAGAAAACGTGTCTCTTCGGGCGACAATGAAAACGCGAAAAAAAGATAATGTCCAACACTGGGCTTGAAAAATACTTTAAAGCCTCGACGGATAACGCTAAACCGCAATTTTCGCCCAATCCCTTGGATAAATACATTCAACGAAAACTTATGTTCAATCTTTGCGTAAGTGAAACTTTTTTGTTGTGCGCAGGTGAAGAAAAATGTTTGGTCCGTTCATCCTGAAGCTCTGAATAGGACGCCGTACCATCCATAATGCCCCGGCCACATGACCAAGTGTTCATCTTTTTTTCTATACCCTTAGGGTAAAAGTGGGGAATATGGCCCGGTCCATATATCACTGATTTACGTGTTAATCGAGGTGGGCCATATTCACCACTTTTACCCTAACTAATTCGTGCATCGAGCTTGACGAATCTTCCGCATGAAATATCCAACATTGATATTCATGGAGATCCTCATTGAGACGCTCACTTCCAATTTTATCAATTTTTTGACAGTGCGCCCGCCGTTTTCGGAGGAACGTGGCCATATCACCCGGAATTACCCTAGTTGGGAATTAATTCGCGGGCTGTACAGACGGATGAAGTTGTCGGGTTTGCACAAACGGATTAAGCTTGCGGGAGATGCTAGGTGCAGAGTTAATGCAGCTGACGCACTGAGCGTAAGTGCAATACGAGGGATGGACTAGTTGTGTACTATATCGCTGGTATAACGGAGATGAGCACACCTGCTAGGACCGCTAGAGCGCCTAAGGGCTCCAAGGATTCGGTCGCTCTGGCTTATTGGAGACGGCCATTATGGAGGCTTCAACGGGGTGCTGTGGTGGGGAATGACCGCATGGGGTGCGGGACGCTGAGCGGGAAGGAAGCGAGAGAGAGGTCCATGTCGCATTATAACAAGGGTCCAACATTTTCAGGAGAAATTTAACCTCTTGCTTAGGCTATCTTGCAAACTGGACGGTGAATTATTTTCAAACGTTAACATTCTCCGAGCAACACCACAATCTCGCCATAGATAAGTTTTTTTGCCACATATCGTCAACCAATTTGTCTCGAAAACGCTTTATATGCTGAAAATTAGCGATCCTTCCGTACAGTTTATGCTTAAGAACTCAGCTTCAATCGTGAATATCGCGAAAACCGAACAGTCGATGAGTATCAAATTTTGTACGCACCGAAATACAGTGTTTTGCTACAACATATTGAAAATTTAGGTCCATATCATCAAATCGTGAAATCGCTAAAACTTCATAGATGGAATTATTGCTGGGACTGAAAGCGACGAGCCAGATACACCGCAGACCGGATTAGAGAGGTCACGAGAACAATCCTGAGCTGCAGAGGCAATGATTTCCACCCTACCATAGAACCCATCGCTAAATAACCCAATCGAGGTTGAATCTCAGGTGTCAAAAAAATTGCTTTTCGCCAATCTCAATTGTCTAAATGTGTGACATGAATTTATTGATTTAATTCTTTTTTGCATGCAAATCGAACGTGTCACGGTCGGATGTCACGGATTGCGGTGCAAACCGATCGATGTTGTGTTGGGGGGCCGAACGAAGCATTAATTGCAGGTATCACTACGCGGCCGGGTAAAGTAACAGAGGAACAACGCGCTCTCGAAGTAATTACATAAGTGCAGGAAGCAAGGAAGACGCGGAGAGGAAGAAGCAGGTAAGATACGGTACAGTAAATACAGCGTGTAAGCCGCCGCTGGACGAGGAATACAGGAAGTTCGGAAGAGCTCGATGTTATCAGGGGGCGAACTCCACTGGAACGCCACACAAGTAAGATAACTGTGCATATAGTGCATATATTGCATACGGCGCCTATCAGAAACAGTTCCCAACTCTTGGTGCGGGTGGCTCTGTGTGCGTGTGTATACAGCAAAGGCCATCCAACCGAGGCACCTGAATCCGTATTAGCGCAAGGAACTTCAGTTCCAGCTGTATATCTATCCAAGGCCTTCCTATCCTTGGCTCCACAGGAGTCGCCCCCCCCCCCCCTCAGGATGCCCTTCGCGCCCTGGCGCCGCGCGTTTACACTCGCGTCTCCACTAAGCAACGTAATCTCCACAGAGTTCAGTAATTAGGAGTTGAGTACAAGTCCCGGGCGTATATGTCAGTCTACGCATATAGTTAACTTCCCCAAGACAGTAATTTAATAAGACGTCGAGGCGCGGGTCGTTAATCATTCTATCTCTGTCGCTCGTCAACGACGGCTAAATCTGGCGTTCATTGGTCAAGAACTTTTACTTGCATCCTAACAAGATCTTGGCCGAACAGAATAAGGGTTTCCAGGACTCTGCTAAAATATTGAAGCTAGGTCTTCCAAGGACTTTTGACGGCCGAAAGCCTGAGGGTTAAGAATTTTTCTTTACGATATAAAAGGTAACGAGGATCGTGTCAATTCTGTGTAAGGTTATAGACATGAATGGAAGCGGGACATCTTGAGTGTATGTAAAAATAGCAAAAAATGTCTGCGTATGATTAAAAGGGCTGGATGGATATCACCGAGTCGGGTCGATATCAATTAAATCGTACAAGTGTGCAGACAAGTTGATCGGAGCAGGGTTAACTATGATTTCCTTTCATACCTTGAATTACTCGTTTTTTATAGACCGCTCAATAGAGCACCCTTGCATTATTTATTCGTGTAGAGATAGCTTTTAATAGAATGTGATCGACGCATTCGTGCCCCATCGATCGCACCTTCGCCGCACTCTACTTGGACATTTCTTCGGAGGGTCACGCGAATATAATTGCATTAATGCTTGATTCGTCGTTTCCTCGGGTAGCCTTTGCGTCCACCGAGAGTCTATTTTTCGAAGTGAGCTTTCGATGCTTTTATCGGCAGACATCGATAATACAGCCTCGAGGAGAAGCGGAGCTATATAAACCCGAGCTACGAGGGCGGATGACATACGCGATATCGAACGCTGTGTATACTCGGCGCGGTCGCACACTCTGCATCGACCCTCACGGGGAACTCAGCGAGTTCTTTATAAAAATAGAAATACAGCCAACCGCGTTCCTCCCCTGCGCTTGGTCGAGTATTATATCGCCCAGAGTCCCGTGAGGGCAGGTCAGGATAATAAAACTGACCCGTTACGAGTTACAGGGCATCGAACGTCCGTTCGCGCTCACCGCGCAAAGTTCACCGCGCATTAATGCCGGTAATAGCTCTATTTCGAAAGTTGCGATTGGACAGGAACACGCGTCACTAAAAATGTCCCCACGCTGAGTCAGCCGTGGCTCTCGGACGAGCGTAAGTATATGGCAGTTTTGGGATTACAGAGTTTTCTTCCAGAGGTGAACTATCGAAACGTAAGTTGCTTGGGACAATTACCATGTCGTCGTAACCATAGTTACTGCCAGGTACACGTGTACCTTCGCCCATACAATTGCCCGGTGGAAAAACACCGCCTAGACCATGACGACGAGTTCGATTCGATGCTAACGCGCGGTTACACTGCGCTCTCCTCTCTGAGGGAAACTTTACAGCGTTAAATCGCGTCCTGGTAAGGGCCTGGCAAGGATTTTTCAAGACCTTATCATACTCCGATTTTGCATTCTAAAATTTGTACCAAAGCTGCGGTCTGCCATCTCACGTAACGTATCTCGGCTGGACGGGAAGAGTACACTTTTTCCACTTATCGCCAACAGGAGTTCTAGCGACGTAGATTTTCCATGCTTCCAAGCAGTCTAATTACTAATTAGACGAAGTAATTAAGAGCGCCGCGATTGCTAATGGCCGGAGCGTGAGCCAAGCACGAGCATGAAGCCTGAACGTGCCACTGATATCTTGGCCCGATATCAATTTAGTACTTATGTGTAACATCGTCGAAACTTAGAAGTGAACTTCGCAGAGTCTTCTCTCCCTCCATCCCTCGAATTCCCACGACTGCAGGGTGAACATGAAATTTTATACTTTTCTGTGGAAAAAGGTTCGTCCGAGATATGCGAAGAAGATCGATCGATCATCCAGCAATCTTCGTGGTTGTGCTGCATCCTGGAACAAAAGTGTCAAATGGGCGACGCAGTGCTGTCGCGCATTGAGGGACAAGGGGCCGAGTTTCGTTGACCGTAAGGTTTAGGTATACAGCAAACAATGAGCCATCAGGTGATCGATCATCGACAAGTCAGGAGCAAGGGTTAACTTGAGAGGGTAGGTAGGAGAGCATCGTTGTGACACCAGGGGCGTCTGATCGAAAGGGAGTGGAAGGGAACCGATGCAGCTGGCACACTTCCATTCGGCGGGGCGTTCTCTGTCTTTCGTTTCCGCGCGTATGTTTTCAACCCCATAATAGAAAAAAAAAGTTTTATGGGTCGTCATCCGCAGTCATTGTCAACGTAACCATTTTAAATTGCACGCTTGTTAGGCTTTGTATTCTTCAACGAACTTTTATATACACGGTGTATATACATGGTCTAACACATATACAATATGCGACCAGTGTTACAAGCGAGAGTCGGTCTCGAATAAAAGCCTATCGAGTCCATCCGAACCAAGTTCTCTCCTTCCAGATTCTCCAAAGCCAAGATCCTTTATCCCCGAGGATTCGCTCTCCGTATTATAAATCCAAGGCAATTTGGTGACAGTGCCGAGTTGGACGGAGAGGACGGGAGTGCGCCGAGAGGAAGCGAAAGCCATTAATTAGCCAAATCTTGAGAGCAGGGCGACACCAGAAGCGTAGGGCGCGACCCGTTCCACTGAGACGGAAAACCATCCCTCGGAGAGCGGCGAGTCTTCAACCCTTATATCCAACGGGCTTTCGCGGAATCGTAAGAGGGCCACTGCAGACCGATATATCTTTTCTGATATATTTCAGTTTTAGAAGACGGTTCCAAGGCGCCCGAGTTCCCGCGCGGCTCGCCGCGGGCCGGCTTTAATTTAGCGAAGGTGTTCGCCTAGCTCCGTATCCACGTCTTCCGCTACTCGCATCTCGCTTCAACAACGCAGTCTCCCCTCGTCGGATCTTCCTCCCTTGGCCCTTTCCAACTTCTCTCCACTTGCCCCGCTCGTTTTCCCCGCGTCCCTCCTTACTCGCTCGTTTTCCTTCTTCTTCCTCTTCTCCGAGAAACCGCGGTATCCCAGGTAGGGTAGGAATAAGACGCCAGCGAGAAACGGAACAGTTAGTTATACACGGTAAGCTTTCGCTGATGTATGGCGGCTTACTACGTTCGCCTGGTTCATGTGCTGGCATTACTATATATATACACATACATATATATCGTATATATATATAGATGCTATATCTATATGCAGCTGGTTCCGTGTTTCGTTGTTCCCTCTCGTAGAACCGGTACGGAAAAGCTTCCTCCCAGCAGGTTGCATAGCCGGATACGTGCGGCGGAGGCGAACGGCTGTACCTTACGTGGACGAATAACGTACGCCGGCATTTTGCGCTTACAGCCCCTAGAGCTTTCGCCCTTTTCGGCATGGTGTACCAACTTGCGTAGGTCCCCGTTGCTGGTTGCACATGACTACCGTTGCAACAGCCAGCGGGGATCCTCGAAATTAGGTTGCGCCGGATTGCGAAAGCCGGCTTTGCCTCCCTCTCACCACCTTTCCACGTCGGAGGGAGGCATTTCGCAGTCGTGAAACCTCCATATTTTCCAGAATAGGTCTGCACATATAATATATATACCTAATATATCTATATGGGGCGATGGTGGGTGGTTCCGGGAACGAGACGTTCCAATTTTGCGTTTCCTCGCGGGGAGGCGAGAGAGAGCTTTATTCCAGGTATTGCTGGATTTTCCGCCGGCCCTCTTCCTGTGCGACAGTGCTGCTGTTAGCTGTTCGCGAAGCGAGGAGATATAATTTTTTTTTTTTTTTGTCACATTGAGAAAAATAATTTCGCAAGATAATGGAACGGATCGAGGGGAGAATGGCTTGTCGCGTTACAGCCGGCTTCTCGCCGGAAACCGCGGAATGGAATATCCCGGTTTTTCTGGTGAAAACCGACGGATACTCTGCCGTCTCACCGGGATCGTGTCGCCTGCTGCTTCTGCACTTGGAACCGTCGCCGCTGTCCTACGACTCGCCGCGACGACGTAACACGACGATGCACATTCGCGCTCGGTGAGTGCACCGGAACGAGCCGCGGAGACGACGACCCATTCGAAATACGAATTACAACGAGTGCAGGCGAGCGTACTCGTTGCATTGCCCGGCCTGGAACCACCGCGAATTCGAAAGTTTACTGGCAAACGGCCACCTACGTCGGATCGTAGCTTTTTAGGTCGAAACAAAACTCCCTTGTTACGATGTGCTTCGTGTGTTTTATTCGCAGCATTTTCCAACCCATGAGCCGATGCGTTGAGCACGTGTGTGTATATATGATCCTGGTACAATAGTTCGGTATAACTTGTTCGCGTATCTGTAGTTACGTGACTGCGATAAAACATGCTTTTTTATTCTCTTTTTTTTTGTTAACAAACACGATACATATTTCACGTGAGAGATAACTCGATTTCCGTCGTCGAGAGTCCCGACGCACGAAGAATAATCGCACGAAAAATGCTCGTTATTCTCGGTAATTCACGGTATACGTTACCGTGATTTTTGGCCCATAAAAACTTTTCGCGTTAAATCGTCGTCGTTATAATATTGCAGTGAAGTCGGATCGCGGGAGTGTCCCCTACACTTGTCGAAGAAGGTTGTAAGAAACATCCTCTCATCTTCAAACGCTTTTAAATGACAAGTGCACCTGACAATCGTTTGGACTTAAAATCTTTAGATACCAGCGAGCCAGGGTAGAGCAGAGATAGAAGCGTTACGATGTACATACATTTCACATAAGGAACGAATGAATTCTCTCTCCCCTCAATCCAAAGATACGAGAACTCTCGGATGTGCAAATAATGAACGGCGTCTGGTAACGACAGATAGACAGCTTGTCGTGACAAGGGACACCAACGAACCTACGGATCGTTTCGTAAACGGTATAACAAACGAGCGCTCTTACGTACGTGCGCGAAAGTGTTGCTAAATTATTCCTCACTGATATTGTGAAATGCCGCGTTTTATGAATCCTTTTTAAAACTACACTAAGGGAAGGATCTGCCAGAAATTACGATAAATCTGGTAAAAACCGACAGCCCTTTCATCTATATGGGAACTACAACGACATCCTGGTAAACATTCGTATGAAACTTAATACATTCTGCTAGAATGTATGGGAATTTTCGATATCACAGATATTGGCCGAATGTCCAGTAATTTTTGCTAGAATATTTAGAGGTCTTATTAGAAAATTAGAAAATATAGTAATCGATGGAGTCGCGATGGCGAACCGTTTGTTTTAGGTTTATAGGTTACATTGGCATATTATGCAGATCAAATTTTTTTATGTATGTGTACATATATAAAAAAAATTTATCGACGAAATTCTCAGTTATTATCCACGGAATTCTCAGTTTTGATCCACGAAATTCTTACCCCGATACGCAACATTTTGGCGACGCGCCTTCTGGAAAAAATTACTATATCGGTTGGGTAAAAATTGCTAGCGATGTGTGAAACGTTCACACATCACTAGTGATAGCGCTAGTGTATCATGTTGCCTGGTCAAAATGTACCATATGGTTTGATAGTTTTTCTGAGATCCTTCTCTCCGTATAAACATTTTTTGGTGAAGTTGGGTTAATCTTAATGTGTGAATTAAAACAAGATATGAATCCCTAATAGTCCCGTTTCTATTGTCTATCTCGATTTAAAAGACCCTTGCCACCATTTGTTCCCAAAGTCACGGATCAGATCGATGGTTCGGCACTGTCGGGCGATATCGGATTAACGTGGAACACGGATATACACTTCGATTTGAATAATGCGATAAATGGTTTATCCTTCCGGCTGTACACGCCTTTGGTTGAGAAACGACGAGCGAATATAATTAAATTTCAGCAGGGCAAAGTGGTTCCGCGAGTCTTCTTCTCTATCTTCCCATAAATTGACATCTGACGGAAATAATTGAATATTTCCCTGAGGAACACCGGCTATATAAGATACAGCGGAGGGGAAATCATCATAGCCCGAGCACTTCTCTCACAGTTCTTCCCCGGAGGAAGAACTGGGTCGATATTACCGGAGAAACAGACTGCTAACTCAATCGACCCCCTTACCTCATCCGGCTATCTACAAAAGTTGCGTCAATATTGAAAATACAGAAAATACCAAATTATTTTTCATGCGATAAAAAAAAATTAACAAAATATAAAAGTTTCGTCGCAAATTATAGTACGTCGTGAAAAAAAAAGTTTCATTGAGAAGTGTCGGCGCAAAGCGTCTCGCGAGAGCTGTATAGGTTGAACTCGGTCCCCGTGAAATATAATCTCGGGCGGTCTCTTCAAAAGTACATTTTAACTCATTTGCCAAAAAGGAAATCTCATTGATCCTCGGCCTCTTACATATTCAAATTACACGCGAAGCGTAGCAGTCGCGACTTTGTCTGAATGGTGCTTCATTTAAAGTTTTCCGCCGTCTCTCAGGTTGCCCCTCGCCCCTCGCTGCTCCTCTGCGAGAAAAGCGGGAACGTCGAGGACTCGCTTATCCCGGTCGAGGTATCTCTTCTCCCCGGCGGGGCTTTATTCCGCGACTCGCGAAAGCGGGACGAAGAAATGACCGTGAGGCAACGGCAATTAATCATCTCTAGTAGAATTTAACTAGTGGCACATCGCTACTCTCTCGCCGCACGCTTTGACTCTTCCCTAAATGGACTTTAAATTCCCGTTTACTCAAATACACTTCTCAAGGACTCTGTCCGTCTGTTGACGGCGCTATAATTTTCTTAAGAAACTTTTCGCTCGAGGCAACCGTTGATCCATAGTCGAACATTTTGTCGCTAAAATCTCTTCCGTTCCGTCCGAGAACTGCGTTCCGAATTAATAATTCAAACGCGTTGCGGAAACACCGATCGGAACGTCGACACTCGAACTTTCGCAGACGATATGGGAAGCTGTAACTCGTTGATCAGAGCTTACAACATTACAACTGCTTCGTAAGCTCTGATCAATGTATCGAGTAATGAACAACGAAAGCTTTCGTAAGCCAAATCAGCTTATCGAGAATAATATTTCGTTGCGTTAATGATTATACATAAACATTATTTCAACTTTTCTCTCTGTATCTCCAGTTTGCAAAAACTTTGTAACGTGTCGCAGAGTATAATGTATAATTAATCCCCGTGCGACGAATCGTGAGGGTTCGTTGAAATCTCTCTCGCATCAACATCGTTAATAACGCGATGGTTGTATTTTTACTCCGAAAAGAAAAACGAAAAACAAACACTGGTATAAATTTGTTATCAGTCGAAAGGCGTAACGTGTATCGCGTGCAGGTCTAGTTGCAGACGGCCTCGAGATACAAGCTTTTAAAACTTCATACGAGAGTGCCGGCCAGGTAAACGAGACCGCCCAGTGACAGCGTAACTCGACTTTATACGCTGTTCCACGCGGGACTACCCCGTAGTCCCCGGTTCAACAAGTTGCGAAAGAACTGCACCGTCGATATTATTAGCACACCTGTCACATTAGTCTTCCTTAAACACCTGCCAAGTATATACGATTATTAATTCCCAACCGGTCACCGTCCGCGCAGTTGGAAAATTAAGAAATTAACCAGAACTCCATTACAGAATGTGTCGTGTGTCCGAGCGTTAATCAACCTGTCGATGGAGTCGCCGCATTGGCGGGGTTTTACGCTATTGCCGATAATGCGATAGTTTATCCTTAACTTTTTAGGTCAACCTCCCGTTCCGGTGGACTTCTCAGGCTCAATGTGCTCTAACGATAATTAATACGTATATCGCATACTTGCATTAGATTCGCATTGTGAAGGGCAACGCAACCCACTGAATTGGGATTTAATGAAAAGAATGGAGCGAAGGGAAGCAAATCGCATTTTACAGTTCGCAGTGTGAGATGCGAAGGGAGACACAGTTTCGGAGGCAAGATTCGGAGCCACTCGGTTTCGGTGTCCCGGACATGAGACTTCTCAACGGAGCTCCCCGTTCCGCGGGTGCAACCCATATCCATTACCGGGAGACGTGGGTTGACAACAGCTGCACCCCGAAAGTCTTGTGTCAAGCTTTGGACAAAAACACAATGCCAGTCTGATTTTGGCCCGTTGTCGAGAGAGAGAGAGAGAGAGAGGCACGACTCTGGACGCTTCTGAGCTGTGCTCTCGCACCTTCTCTCGCCAACCGGTACCACTGCTGGAGAGGGAATTGCATCGCCAATGCACTCCCGAGCTGCTCTCTGATTTACCTTTTTTTATTATCTTTCGCAAATTCAAGCTGCCTTCTTGGTCGCAGTAGTAGCCCGGATTTTTTTTGTTCAAAAAATATAAATATATAAACATATTTTTGGCATCATCAAGAATTAAATCAGAGTTAATGCATTTTCTTTTTTTTCTTTTTTAACTTTGCGAAGAGGGATTTACGCCTCGACAGAGTACCACCGTTAGTCCGAGAGTAGACGGAATAAGAAAGTATGCTATGCATCAAGCGTTCCATTATAATAATATTTTATTAATAACCAGGTACGCTGACTCGAGGGAAACGGGAGAGGGAACATCATAAATCTCGAACGTCGGCTCTGTCGGAGGACTGGCCGCTGCGGACTCCTTCACCGCAATTGAAATGCCACAGGCGAGACATCCCACTTCTTTTTTCGTGTTTATTTACACCATTGTATCGATGATACACCCCACAGAATTTTATTCGCTTTGCGGCGGATTCCTTAACGTCCAAGACGAATACTAATCGGTCGAAGAGGTTCCAGGCCTTAGGAACGCTTTTGTCGGATCAAGGTTTTAAGGGCGGATCTAAATTTCGTCTCTCACAGTATTAGTAGTATTATACACAGTCTCGTGTATAATACTTGAGAAAAAAAGAAATTTTCGATAAATTCGATACGAGCGAGGGTAAATAGCGACAGCGTGTTAGACTGCAAAGTGAAATTGACGAAATTGCTCTTAAATAGAGCAATCTCGCTTAATCAGTACTCAGACTTAGGGCATGGAAAATTACGTTACCGTGTAATTTTAGACGCACCGTGACGAAGTCTCGGGGTGCTCTCCTGCTGCTGTCGCTGTTGCTCTGCACGTCGTCGTTTCGTTCGCCACCCGGGACCGAGGAGACCCAGTATTGCAGCGTACGTCCTAATTTGGTTAGGCAAAAAGTGAGGGTGCAGTTGTTACGCGAGCGCGTAGACAGCAGGGGTTCTACTGATGTTCGGGCCATGGGTAATGGGAAATTAGTGGCCAAGAAAATCGATTTCGAATTTTGGTTACGACGCTCGGCAGGCTACGGTAGACGATTAATTTGACGGATGCTAGATTTTCATCCTTGCCTTACTCAGCTTCCTCGCTGGACTCTATAGTTTCGGAGGTGCGGGAGAATCATGGACGCTGGAACGAATTGTGACTGCTGTCAACTTCAAGACGATAATTTATTTGCATTAATCGCCGTTTATTAGTGTAGGGTAATTCAAGGCGATCCGCACTGCCGGGTGATATGGCCAATCATTATTTCTTCGTGCATGCGGAATCGAACACACAGCCGTTTCCAGGAGCTTAAGTTTATGAACTTAGACTGAAATTCCAACCGGTTCGGCATGATTTCCGTAAAAAACCACTAGCCATATCACGCGGAATTACTCTATTCTGTTAAAACCTCAGTCAAGCGTAGACAGTGCGTTGCCCCGAAATACGATCAAAGGAACTTAAGTATTTAATGCAGCCGGAATCGTCAATAAAAGGGGACGATTGAGAGTCTTTAATGTTTCAAGGGATCTGAAGCAACTTGGGAGTCACGGTAGTGGCTCGTCGCACGAACGGTACGTTACGTAATTGAATGTAAATATGATCCCAAGTTTGCCGAAAGTCTCTTAAATATAGATAACCAAGAGTGCCTAGCCGCGACGAAGTATTCCCTCTTTCTCTCTATGTTTGCCATTTCTCGTCCTCTTCCGTTGGCCCTTCGAACTCCCTCGCGCATCCTCGAAGGAGCTGGATAGTCTGGCTTCGTCGCGAGTACACTTAGTTGGAATTCTTTTCGAATAAGTGAGGTCGAACTACTTTCAATTCTCTCCGATCACCGGGTCGAAGAATCATTCGAACATGGAAACCTCGAACCAAAGTGATCTTAAGCATTAATTACTGGTCCATTCACGATATTGGGATTCTGATGGGAACTCGGACGTTTGAACAAAATGGGGCTCAGCGGATTTGTAGGACAATCTTGTTACCAAGATGGATCCAGTGATGGAGTAGAAAAAGCAGGTCGAAGAAGTTCTGCCTGCAGCCTGCAGTAAAAACTCGTCAAACTTTTACTTTAAATTGCGTACAGCCTGTAGGATAATTCAAAGGTGCCTGGGAGACTTTTTTTTTTGCTGCAGTACACTTTACATCTTCACTACTTTCGGCTTTTTTTTATTTATTCATTCCTTTTATGTTGATAAGAAGTCTATCAACGCAATTGAGTTGTTTCCAGTTATCGATTAAAGGATTCAATCCCGAGGCGTACGGTCAGGCGGTTGTACTCCGGTCCTCTCAATCCTTTATATTTCTAACCGCCCGCTATAGTCGCTATTCCATTTTACTCGAGCGTTGCATTATTCAGCACAGGCGTCAAGACATCGACTGTCTCTATTTCTGCCAGCAACCTCGGCGACGGTCGAGCAGGTCGGCGCGCTTCGGGTTCTCTCGCAAGTTCCACTGTTTACCGAGGGAGCAAATAGCCGGATGGGTCGTCCCGCCGCGTTGTCGTCATCGGCCTCGTGCCCCGCAGGAATAGTCCATAAAGCCTTGGCGTGTTTCGGTTTCGAGCTTAACGAAACCGGAGACGCAGATACGCGACGGGAGTACTCGGGACCAGTTATATCACCCCCCTTTTCGTGCGGAATTGACTTTCAGCTCGGAACCACCCTTGTGGATGAAGCGCACTCCTGGACATTCTCGTCGCTCTATTTACTTAGGATTATATGCTAATATGATTTCGAGACGGTAATTGATATCCACTTTGACGGCGGTATCGTGCAGTCGGCGGATATTCTAGTGCAGAACCAGCACGTCGCGAAAGTTTGAACTTTTCGCAAGGATTCCGCGTTTTCGACTGCGGACGCCGTTGCGTAGCCGAAATAGATGACTGGTAAATTTTTCAACAGAGAAAACTACAAGACTGCGAAGACATCTCCACTTCGGGATAGACTGCCTCAGGATATGATGCTTCTAGTGGAGCAAATGGTGCACAGTTGGTGCAATATAAAGAGCCGCCACCTCCTCTGCATGGAGATCCGGAGGTGTACAAGCGTCAACAATAACAGTTAGCAGTTTACATTTCATTAGCAGGAGTATAGGATGTTTGGTCTCTGGCTGGTACCGTTGCTGCCAGGGTGTCTTCACAACACCTCCGAGTTTACCTATTCTAACAGGTCGTTCGTTAACACTTCCGTGAATTACTATCCGCCTCCGTGTTGTCCCAAGAAAGAGAACTTGATGTACTCGTAATACCCGGACAGACGGTTAATTCTCCCGAGCGAGAGTTTGCCATTACTCGCCGTGTTTAACGGAAGCTGATGTCGCTCTTTCGGTAGAAAAAAAATAGGCCATCAACGAGAGGTAAAACGGATGGGGGGCAGGAATCTCGCTGAAGCTTCTCGTGGTCACCCCGAAATTCTTTCATCGACCGGTAGTGAAACGGGAGTGCCAGGGATTCCCCCCGGAGCGGTTCAACAACTTGAGCGGCTGGGCCGAGGCCAAAGTGACCATCAGCATCAAAATATTACTATGTCCGGCGCGCTATATTAACCCGCTACGGGATTCCGGAGAGGTCTAATTTAACGTCGGACGGAACGATGGAGCCGCCACGGTAAGGACCCGCGTTCCATGCTCATATACTGCCCTGAATACTACAGCTGTCTTCTCCCCGAGCAACATACTAAACCTCCAGGAGGACCACCGTACGAGCTTGCCCCAAATTAACAGTGGACTGACAATTAATTTCATCGTTCCGCTGCTCGCCGAATGAAATGAAGAAAATAATAATAAAACAAAAATGTAACAGCGGGATACGAGGAATAGACAGTGCCACGGTGCAGCACGAAATCTCGCCGCTTATGTTACCCTAACTATATATACATATTGTGTCGTCAAGACTTGGTAACCCGGTCAAAACTTTGAAGTAGAACGGGCAATCCAAACTTTTGAATTTGCAGTTTGTCTAAGCCGTGGCATTATATATTTCTTTGGAATTTGTGTTTTTTTTCTTCTTCTCTTCTCCAGAGAGAGACACTGTAGAAGGGAGCGGACGGGAAAGACGGTGACGGGTATAAAGGCGCTGTATCCTATCTCATTATTCTGGATCACTCTCGCGCGCTAGCTCGTCAGATCTTGCGAGTTAGCGGCTCCGAGATCGTTATTTGCTCGGGCAGCCCCGCTCTCGAGAGTCCCGGTGCCCTTTTAAAGTCGCCGACACGGCGTCGAGTCTTTAATATGAATTTTATGGAAAGTTGCGGCGGGGCGGAAGAGACTGGAGAGAAAGAGATGGCCACAGTTGTCGCGACTCGCGCACCTCGCGGATCTTCATAATACCTGGAACTACCCCCCCGCGCCAATCCCTTCTGCCGGGGCTTCCACGCTCCGCGTTTTCTCTCCATTCTCCGCTGTCGTCCTTATAAGTTATAACGTTAAAGTTCGTCGGTTCGTTCACCCACCATGGAGGACCAAAAGGAACTTTCCTCGTACACTTTTGCCAAGTTCGTCTTATTTTCCTTTCTCCCCGTGGTTGTTGCTGGGCCTCGCCGACGTTGATCCTCTCCTCCGCGACTACCCACTTCCCACACGTATTACCCGATCCGGACGCATTCCATTCGATTAGCCGATCGCGCGGCTGGTCTTCATCGATAGTCGATTAACCGACATAAAGCTTCCGCGTGCAGGACACTGCTCTTCTTCCCCGTACCAGATGAAGTCCCTCCACAGTCGTGCCTCCATAACCGCTAACGTCTTCCTCACTCGCGCCAGACTCGAACTCGCCGGAGTCCCCTAACATATGAACGCCTTATAAAAGCGTGGACCTCCAAGCCAACCGGATCTCGGCAATCGGTGAGATGGATTCGCGCACTCGTCCACTCGCTCGCGCTCCCTCGGTCACTCACGTGCGGACTAACACTCGAATTCCCTCGGGGCCACGAGGAGTAAGAAGATGTAAATTACTCTCAACGTCCGTGCCATTTCCGTGAAAGAAGTTTATCGTCGGTGCGCAAAGAGCGCCTGGCACCTTGGCCCGGTGAGTTCCCCGCGGCGTTCCATCCACCCGCGCCGGAGTGACTTATGCACTTTACGCTCTCGCGTGGTACAACGGTTGCATCGTAAACGCACGCAAAACTCGACCGGGTATGTACACGCGTGTGTTGCCCGCGCAACAGGTCGGTGTGCGCACCCACGTCGGTGTGTGTGCGCGCGCCTCTCGCGAAATTCGAATGAGTACTCACTTGGACGAGAGTACGCGAATACCGTGGAGATCGCTGTTTCTTCTTTTTTTTTTAACATAAGAAGCGAACGTAAACCCTTTGGCTCGTGTGCAAGCATTCGCCCATCCCGAGGGAGTGAGTATATTATCTCATATACGCATGTACTCGACGAGTACAAGGGAAAGAGTGACATAAAGGCCCACGAGCTAAAACCCCCGCATAAAGCTTGCTTTTTTTACCTGGTTTCTTTTCCTTATTATTTTTTTTTTCAATTCTTCCTCTTCCTCTGTCATATTTTTGAGCCTGAGATCGGTGGACGGACTCTCGTCGTATTTACGACTGGCGCGAAACATCTTCATCCATATTTAAGGGCCGTCGGTATAAATCAACGTTCTCCGTGAAGCTCAAACGCAGCAGAGTGAGGCTGGACGATGCTCGGCACCCCCCGAGAGAATATCTGGCGCGATTGGGTCGGAGATCATTTTTTTTTTTTCTGACGCGGCAACGGACATACACTCATATCGTGACTCGTGATCTTCTTCCTCCTGCACTTTCACTTCTGACTTTCGATAAGTGGCCGAACTGCGTGTGGCGAGGATGCCGAGATGAGGCTCGAAGGAAGATGAACGCACGTTGCTGTACGCGTCCGATGAATTTAATTTACGAAAATACTCACGGGGTCTACGAGAAACACCGTTATTTTTCGGTGAGATAAAGAATCATTCAATTTGCATTTAGATTAGAGAGGTGATCGAGGGGACCACCGTGGGATAAATTTATCGGTATTTCATTGCTTGTATTACAGCGTCTTATCTCAAAGGGGTTGAAGGAAGATATAAAACATTGGCGAAGGACGAGGCACGGGAGCGCGGAGTTATCGTGCCTCGTATAATAATCGTGTCCCGATCGATATCGCCGGAGATATATTGCTGGAAAGTTTCGTAATATGATGGGTACGTGGGTCGCGACGAAAGGGAGTTGGGAGGAAGGGCTGCTGCAAAGACACAAGAAGAAGAAGAAGAAGAAGAAGCGGGAACACAAGGAAGCCTGCGGGACTTGCGGATCATGGCCCATGTGAACCGTGTCTTCTCGTTGTTTCTACTAACAAATTATCGAGTTTCCTTGAGAAAATAGATAGAAAATACAAGGGATACGTTGAGACAACCACCCTTGTTGAGAGTTGAACGTTAATTTCGTGAAAAGTTCCGTCGAGTTTAGTTGGTTTCTCACACCCCCCGATCTCGAGCGCTCTTTGTCGGCGAAGCCCCTAATGAAAACTCATAAGACCCGCTTCATAATTCACCGTACACCGCGAACTCCTCGACACCGCGTTCCCGTCGCACAAGACCTGCACGATCAACGGTGGCAACGGTAGCGGCAGCGGGCGGAAGACAAACGGACTTGTATGGTATCTTTATTGAATATTTAATATTTATAGGCGATTCAATATGAAACAATACATTTTGAGAGTCGCAATATTTCTCGATTTTATTAATACTCAGGGAAAATCGATGGTAATAATAAATACGAGTCTATGGAGAAGGTAAGTCCGTTTGCATATTGATCGGCTCTCCAGGCCTCCAAACTCATGGGTGTACTCAAAATGTTAAAATCAATATTGGACCGAGAATATTTTACGTTTTCTTGCAGCAAATTTGCTCGATTTGTTTTCGACAAAACTGTCTACCCACATAAATAAGTAAAGTTGATAAACAATCAATACAAAATGCCTTCACCGCGGTCGGCGACCATCGAGTAATATTATTTTCCAATCGACGCTTTATACGCTCGAGTACCATGAGAAAAGCATCACCGATAATAATAATCCCTTGTCGATATGTCAGCTTACTAGCGCAGACGTTTATGAGCCTCTGTAAAAATAATGGAACGAAGAAATAAAACGTGGACGTTGGTTGGAGCGGGCGGCGTGACTAACGATGTTTTTCCGTCGATATCGTCGATGCCGAGCGTTCGGGGATGTCGCTCGAGATGGCTTTTTTTTTCTTCTTATTTTCCTTTCATCTCTCTTCCTTTCCATATATCGAGTAGGCACTACCACAAGTATGATTATCCTGCTGTGTTGGTGTGCGGCTCTCGAGCGTGAATCTAGGTCGAACAGCTGACGTCGAGAGGACTGGTGGGGTATATAGTATAACGAAGGAGTGCGGGCGTCGGAGGGGGAGGGGGGTAAAAACCCCCCGAGTTCCCGGTGGTAAGGGCGACGATAAATTCCTCGGCATGGCGGTGCGCTCGGGAAAAGGCGCGGCCGGCCGCGGGAGGCGCCAAGGAAAAATGACCAATATTCGCGTGAAATACCGCCACACCGGGCCGGCTATCCAACCGATTTTCCGTCTCCCTCGGCCGTTCGCTCTTCTCAAGCTCGGCAGCGCGAAACTTTTTGGTT
Source organism: Ichneumon xanthorius (assembly GCA_917499995.1). NCBI lineage: Eukaryota > Metazoa > Arthropoda > Insecta > Hymenoptera > Ichneumonidae > Ichneumon > Ichneumon xanthorius. The sequence goes on along the minus strand of OU824205.1, from coordinate 6,225,631 downwards.
TCTCGCCCACTCCAAAAGCTCGGGTGCCGCTATTGGATTTCAATTTTACGGCTCACCGGTGGCAATTTCCTACCGCTATGCTCTGGGCATAATGTATAACCCAATAAAATCAAGGATAATATCGCTGCTTCGCTATCCGGCTTACTTTTTATCTCGCTACAAGATTACATCGGGTTTGGATACAAATACAATAGGACTCTCAAGCTTTCCGGATAAACAATCGTCAGCCTTAACGTCTATGAAACACCGAAGTGTCCATGCGCCCACGAAATCTCGGGAAAAATCCTTCGCTGCTGAGATACCGGGCTTATCAGGACGTCGCCTCCGGTGGATAGTACTGCCGAGTTTGATAAAACGTCGACGTGTTTATAGCCAGCTTGAGCAGCAGTGACCGTAAGAAGGCTTGCCCGAGTCGCTCGCGTTACCCCGGGCAAGTATCCTGCCTACGGTATGGATGCAGCACTCTGTCTCGAAGAAGAAGAAGAGGAGAAGGAAGAGGAGACAGCAGCAGGAGCAGCAGCGGGAGCGGCAGCAGCCAGGGCGCGTTACAGAGATAGCAAGGATGAGAGAGAGCTGAAACTAAGACGATAATATTTCTCAGCCGTGCGCCACGGCCCGGCATAGATCCTGATTTACACATCTAGCACGTTCCCCCTGTAATAACAATGCGTCACTTTTATATGTCGGCATAAACAATGCGTGGAGAGCAGCGGTGAGAGAGGGACGGAAAGCACAGGGAACCGAGAGGGAAAGACCTCCCAAGCGGTATACACCTCGGCGAGCCATCATCATACAGCATCCAGGGTATCGCGTACATCCGCGTGCCCTCGCTCTGTGACCACCGCAGCAATTCACCGTACTTTCCTTTGTTGCGCTTATCATTTTTCCCTCCGCCATGCGGAAACCCAATGCTCCATGGACATAATACGTCTCCTATCCGGGCACGCGGGAAATACGTCGAACTAATCGTCGAATGCCGCACGGATAATCGAGTTCAAATTTCCCCGTTCAACAATACATTGCTTTGTGCGGTTTCTATGCCGATCGTTTGATCAAACGTCAATGCCGGAGCGGATGTTTCGCCTCGACCCTGGCTTCCCATAAGTAATTAATAATTCGAACAAACGACCGGTCAATCACGAAATATCCATGTATGCACAAAAGCTCTCCCTTCACCCCCCCCCCCCCCTCCCTCATAAATTACCTATAGCGTATCGCAGCGAATATTAAACGTTAATTAATACACGCTGGGTCCAATTATTTAACGAGCTTGGTTATTGACCCATTGTACTCATGCAAAATAGTAGAATGCGTGGTGAGCAGGATTTTTGAGGTGTTGATATATTGAAACAATATTTCTCTGATAATGATCCCCAGTCGTGCGGACAATGCGGTGGCAGAACTCTATCGGTGCTTGCAAAGAAAAAAAAATACACCCGCACTTGTTTACACAGTGTGTTTATATCAACACGCACAGTTCCATGTTGCGCCTCCGTGTGGCCATTCGCCACTTTTACCCCACCATTGTGCAGTATAAACCGGGCTGTTAACCAGCGTCTTCTTACGCGTAACTCTCGCAATAGCAGGTGGACAGTTCCACGAAGTATTCCCGAGATGCTCGGATAATAATTCGAGCAAAAGGAATTTAAACGACGGAGACAACCGAAGATGTTTGCGGAGAGAAGAGGTCTTAATTGAACGCGCGAGTTTCGTATCCGCGCGCCTATATCGTTATGCGAAATAAATGCGTACGGGATGTCTGCGAACTCGCCCGGGAAGAATCAGCAGGCCTTGTTATGCCATATAGGTGGAAGGAGGCGAAGTGCTTGTATCGCAAAGGTTCTCCCGTCTGTGTTGGCTGCAATGTCCAGTCGTTCGGGGGCGGCGCCGAGCCGACGCGCCGGGAGCAAAAACATTTCGGTCGTTCCGTTGCCCTGGCATCGGGATGCAGACGCAATCGTCGTCGCCGAGTTCTTATGCAAATCGAGCACCGGCAGAGGCAGCTCGATGCCACACCGACCGCATGTCCATTGCCCCCGAAAGTGTGTGTATCGCTGTTGCGTATAATACGCATACACACCTCGTCCGGCATTACGGCCCGGGCGACTTGGCACTTACGTCGCGTATTAGTCGTAAAGTAAAAAGGACAATCTCGCGCCAAGAGGAAGAGGCACGGTAGGTGGGTCGTCGTACGGGCATCGCCGCTCCTGCCGGCCGGGGAACAGTGACAGTCTTCGTGTACATACAGCGGGCGTGTGTATTCGACTCGGGAAAACCGCTGAAACAGCGTTTTCACCGGTCGAGAAATAATACCATAGTGCCAACGCAGCGTCGGTCCACTTTCGAGAGTCAGAGAGCGGTCGCAAACTTGGAAATTTATAACCACTCCGCCGCTATCCAAGAAACGCTGCGCTTAGTTCGATCGAGTTTCGTCGATAAATTCGAGTGCAAATCTTGCATTTTATTCTACGGGATTTTGATGTCGAATGCAAAAGCTCCTCACTGACGGATATAGGTTTTCGGGGAGACTTTGGCGAGATCTCCCGATGGTCCGAGTTTCTATCGCGTTTCCGTTTTAGTTTTTTTTTCTTTTTTTTAAGTTGTAAGGTATTCAATTCTATTTGAAGATTCGCGGCCAAGTACGCGACAATTCCATGCGTCGAAGATTGACGCTCGCGGTGCTACCTAGTCAAAGAAAGGTGTAGGACTAAAAGTAATAACGTCACGACAGGCGACGTAACAAATTTTCGGAGCTATCTCGACCTCTTTATCTCCGGGGCCGTCGACGATGTAACACGATATCGGTGCGAGTGTCGAGAGGAAAGAAATAGCGAGGGAACTCGTGTTGGACGCTTTAGACCGACATTGTCGCCTAAGATCAACACGGCTCGCCGACCAACATTGTGAACTACTCCACTCTAATTCCATTCTGCGAGCCTCCCAGGTATGGAACGAGTCAACGTAGAAGAGCAACAATTGGCCACTGCAAGTCGGGCATTAATAAGTTTTAATTGTCTTGTATACTCCATAAATCCCAGAACCTCTTGCAAATCAGGTCAAGGACGGGAATTTATTGTAACCATTCTGAGATAAGTTCCAAAGTTAAGGAATGTATAGGCGTGTAATGTATGGTTTTATACGATTTAATTATTTATTATAAGAATGCGTCATTAAATTACAACGAGAACAGAATATCCGACTCATTCTTTCGATGGCAGTTTTTTCGTTTCATTGGCGGTTAATTTTTTACAGTCTGTGCGTCATGAAAAGTAACTATCCAATATTTTAAATAAATGTGAGAGTTGATATCCGAATGGAATTGACGATATTTATTTTGTGGATAATTGCAACAGTACAATTTACTTTACATCATTTTCGTGACCTGTGTTATTCGTCTACCTATCCGCATAAATTATTTTTATGCCGAGAGCATTAAACACTCTCACATAGTAAAAAGACGCGTTTGGTACACGTGGTCAGGCTCCTATTGACTTACGTGTCACGAGGCTGGCTGCGAGTTAGTACAGGCCCATCCATATCGAACAACGAAAACATAAATAGACAACAGGGAAATATACAAATATACCTAATGCGGGGACCGTGCAATACACGCACAACGGTTTTGCTGTATGACGTAGTACTACGTCGATGCGATAGAATACAATGCTCGCGAGCGATGCAACCCCCTGTCGTCATACTGCGAATGCGCACGCGAGCCAAACCTAGTCAGGGTAGATAGGAGTAGCGATCGGTACAGAGAACTTTGAGTTTGCTAGAGAAGGGTGAACCGCGTACATAGTACATATACAATATCCTCCATCCTGCAGAAGGGATACGCAGAATCAACAGAGCGTCACATTCTTTAAATAAATATTGGGGAGATCAAAGGTACTGCACCACACATCGTTGCACCATCCTGCTTTTCCTCCGCCCCGTATATATATTTCAAATGGTTAAAGTTGCCACACGGAAACATTTTCCTACTTTCTCAATGTCTGCCGGAATATATACTTTTCTCGGGGCATAAACGATCGCGCAAGAACGAATGGGATATTTAAAAACGCGCTACTCGATCGAACTATATAATGTTGGTGGAGTTCAAAGCTCATACTGAATAAATAGAATTCTCGGTGATGGGAAAATTTATGCTGGTTAAAATTTCCGCAATCTTCATTCCGTAACTCGTTGGAATGAATTTCGACTACTTATGAACGTGGAGAAAGTAAAGCGAATTGAATATGAAAGAAACGCTTGAAAAAGTAGTTCGAAATGTCGGTAAATTATTTACATATTTTTGTTATCCCCTTTTTCCATCGTTCACAAAGAATGCTCCATAAATGAAGAATCCTTTGAAATCCTTTATAAATAAAAAGAATTAGGGAGAAATATGCGAATCGGGTTTGCGCTTGCCTAGTCCAAGTAAAATTATTGTAGTGTTTATTTTCAGGATAAGTGAGGATAGGCTGGTTTATTTTATTGAAATCAGTAAAGTCTATAAAACGTTTATTAAATGAAGTTAATGAGAACAAAGATACAGAAAACTCGGATGCGCACGTGTTTCGTCATTCGTGGCCAGTCGTCAACTGCTTTCTTTTCTACGCGAGACTCTCCTCCCCGGCGCTCGACCACTCGCCTCGCTTCACGCCTATCGCGACGCTCAACGGCTTACAATAACAAAGCGCTCGGTTTGTTTACCTAGCCGCGCGAGAGGCTATGCCTCGTTCTGTGTATATCGCACCGCGGAGATTTCGAGAAATATCGCTTCCTACATTATCGAATTTTATAAAGACTTACCGCTCAAAGGAGGCAAAAACATTCCACAATTTTTCAAATTTTAACAGCGTTCACCCATGAAGAAAAAAGATCGATGGAGGGCATTATACACTGGCTGGTTGTATACTCCACTACGTATAATATTCCCGCGAGTCGCAAATCATTTTAATTGCGTGCTCGGGTGCGTTAGATGAAATCTTTCCGGGCTCCGGGGCCCCTTCTCGCGCTCCGTGATTCTTTGTTACGAATTTTAATTATGGAGTTTCTTTTCTGACCGTTAACGGGGTATGTTATGGTGCCCTCGGGCCAGCGTCTGGGGAGGCCAGGGGAGGAAAATCGTTCACAAAAGCTTGGGCTTCCACACACGCATGCAGGTATTTATCGCGTGGGTGGATTCGTGGGTGCGTGCAGTTGCGTGGCTCCGAGCGATCGGGGAATTCACGAGAAACTAATGAAGAAGACGAGGAGGCATATCTTTCATTCGGGACAGTGTCTATTGACACGATTGTATAGACCTTGGTAGGAATGGGACCCCGTCAAAAATTCCGTGCGTACGAAATGCGTCTGCCTGGACGGATAATCAAAAGAATGGAGAAAGAGAGATGGATGAAAGAAAAATGCATTTATAGTATAGAAGGGCTGGGTACCTCGCATCAGACCGCGTAAGTCGGAATCATTAAAAAAAAAAAACGTATAAAGTAAAAGAATTTTACGAGCTGTCGCACTGAGATTGAAAATTGCGTTAGGTGTCGTTTAAACTAATTTTTGGCTGTGTAAATAATTTTCGTAAACATGTTGCCTTTTTACTATGTATACAAATAATGATAGCCAGTATAAAAATATTTAAAAATTCATAAAATTCATAATGACATAAAATTTGAACGATTCGATAGATTGTCCACAAATTTAATACGATTACATCGGGCGACCATACTCCATCTGTACAACGTTTTGCTCTAATAGCCAGGAAATGGTAAAAGCTAGAGCAGTCTGCTTGAATACATTTCGAGCAAATTCAATACCAAAGGTCTTCGATCAAAATATTATAATCGTCTGCAGTTTTAGGATGATAGCTCAAAATTTACGCAATATTGCATTGAATGAAGAGGTGTGAACACTCTATTAGTCGCCAAATTTCCAAACTTCAACTGGTTATCACAAACCGTTTCCGAGTATAGTCGTTTTAAACAATGCAAGTCTGTCACATACATATACGCACACACATACATCCGGACGCCAGTTAAAATCACATTTCTCGACGTTTCACATCATCACATCTCTGACACTAAAATCTCAAAACATTTTTTTTCCCGAAAACATCGCTTCCTCTATGAGGAAGCAAAATATAAATATTGGTAATATCGTACCGTGCATTTTTCTCGGTGCATGCGCGTATTCATGGCGCGCACAATTAAATGACGTTTAATCAGTGTAATGCGGACCGTAAAATTAATAAAGTAAAGCGAACGAAACACGGTCATATCGGTACTAATTACCATGCCACAACATTGCCAAAATGCAGCATAAATTGCGATACGTCGCCATGCGCAATAATATGTAAATTACGAATACCCAATGAAAATTAAATGAAAAAAGTACGTGAAAGATGAAATTTCTTGGGTAGAACTCGGCAAGAGTAATGGAAATGGTGAAACTTGTGAAATATATATATAGTGTACTTAACCGTGTGATTCGAAGTCTGGTAGATAGGGAGTCGAGCGGGAGAGCAGAGAAAGGGGTGTGTGAGATTAGACGGGGCGAGTGGTGCGTAATCGAGTTAGTATCGAGTCGGCAAGCAGCTTGGTCCTGCGAAACCACTTCCTTCCTTCCTTCCGTTGTTCTCGGCAGCTGTGAGAGCAGACTCGTGAGCTAAGACGCCAGATCGGCCACCCCGTCGGCGCGAGATGGCGGGTGGGCAAACGAGAATTAGGGTGGTGAGTGCGGTCTGTTCCGTCCCGGTGATTAATGCCTCGGTTACCGAAGAACGACAATTTTCCGCGATATATCGTCGGCGTCGTCGTCGTCGTCGTAGTCGTAGTCTTTCCGTTGCAGTTCTCGTCGTCTTCGCGGTGGCTAAGACCGGGGACTCGCTACTCACACACCGAAACGTTTCGGGCTTAATGTACCGAGAGAACGTGCTCACCAGCTTCGAGCGAACCACGAGAGCAAAACATTCACAGCTTCCGATGCTCGCTCGCTCGACGTTCCAGCTACCATGGATACCGGGAATGGCTTGCCGAGAGATAAGTCGACCGGTGCACATCTGCTCGACAACGCGCGCGGGAGAGTACAGATTTATTAGCGGCTACTTACGCGATGCTCGCAGGTGTCGCGACTACGAACGATTACTCAGACTACGACGACGAGACGAACAATATATGTACGGACAGGAGCTATGGATGGAGAATGTAAAATCTACGGAGCTCGTGTGATATGTCATGCAAGACTCTTCACGAGTTTTAAAATAAATGAACGCGAGTCAATTAAAGGCAGCAGTACCAACACTCGGACACGTCCCAGTTGTTGGACACACCTATGCAGATTAGATTTATTCCGAGCTTAAATATTAGAAATCCAATTTGACACTTGTAATCGTATCTACAAACATTATTTGATGCACAGAAAAAAAGTTACACAACCGTTGCCTTTTAACAAAAAGACAGATGTTATACTGTCCGCAGATTGGGACAAGCATTATTACATACGCGACCCAATAATCGGACAGTTCGAAGCCGTTATGTTAGCTAGTTTTCTACGTTGCTTATCTTCAGTATTATTTCGCGGAACTATAATTTGTTAATATGAATTAGTCGAGCTCATGCATCAGAATTCTCGAAATGTACGATTATTGGCTGAAAATGTCCGATTGCCACGATATTACATAGATGACCGGAACAGCTCGGCATGACAAATTACAAACGTACAGATTATCAATTGACCAGATGACTACATGATCAGATTTTAAAAGAGAACAGGCGTTTGACAGTTCGTGCTTCAGATATGTAGCTGCGATTGTACTTAAAAATATCCCCCCAAACCCAAACACGCGCGTTATTTATTCTACGAGAATACAACAGTATATTAGACACATATGTGTCTAATATGTTGGGTAGTTGGGTATTGTAATATCGCATGTAAACGTCAATTTCTTAAAAGCATATTAAAAAAATGTCTCTGAATATTTGGTATATTATGGGAAGGTAAAAATGTTGCAGTTTTGTGAAAAATTAAGGAATCGTGAGAAACCTTGAAATTGTATTTCGAAGCTTGTACTCGAAATTGTACTCGAAGAATCGTGGAAATGCTAAGTAAAAGCAAAAGTGTACAATCGAACACGCGGATAATTGTGTAAGTGACAGCGGTGAACATTTTCTTACCTTTTCCGCAAAATATCTGGGTCCTCGTGGACTCGGCTCTCGCACTTCGTTAACAATCTGCAAGTACGAAAGCAAAAGTTACAAGAAGCTTTTGAATTACGTAGCGAAGTGAGGGTAAGGACCGAGTAAAGGGCCCGCCGTGAGCGTATTGCCGACGACCGGAGCACAGCGACATGGCACAAGAAGAAGATAAAGGCAGGAGTGAGGCGAGAGAAAGGGAGCAGTTTATTATATTCCACCGGGAAATTCGTTGCCCGGGAGAAATCGTGCGCTAAATTTGGGGGTAATTAAGCACACCATGGCGAGTTCTGTGGGCTGTATACCGTACAGAGGGCGGAGGTCGATTTTCCCCGCGAATGGCCACCTCTTCTTCTCCTGCAGACCAAAATTCCACGCAATCCGCGATTCGCAAATCCCCGAATCTCTGTTAATGCGTATTTCTATAAGCTATTTATATTGAAATTTCCGACGCGCATATCCAGCGTTAATATCGACACGCTCGGTCCTCTTGTCGAGCAAATATGTACATTAGAGCTGTTGGACGATCATCCCAATACTCGGAATGATTTATTCGCTCAAAGACAGGTTAACCGATTGGCACTCATCGCGCTAATTAAACGTATGACTCTCGATGGCATTTGCGCGTCACTCATCGACGATATCCGTGTTTGTACGCGGTACAAGCGTCAATTGATATCAACATACTTTGACGGATGTGTGTACGATGAAATTTCCCGTCGATGGACGTCCGTGCCTCGTTACATCCTTACAAACTCGACCGAGCGCATGGGCTCGATGCTTGTCCGAGAATGACGATGACGAAACACCGCCAACCTGTCTCTCGACCGTCGATCGTTCGCAGCCTCGCGATTCTTGACCATAGCCCGTGGGAATGTGTCAACTCGCAATTCGTTAATTATTTTATTTTAATTCGGTGCCGTAAAAGTCAAGGAAACGAGCTGTTACACGACTATTCGAAGTTCGCGGCAATGTCAACGATCACCGAAACGATTTTCACTGGGATCGTGGTACGAATTCGCGTAATGTGGAACTACTGAGCAAACTCGGTCGAATACGATCAAATATAACGATGATGGAATTTCAGATAAGCCACAGTTAGTTTCATGCGTTATGACTTCTACTGCACTTCGAATGGCCAGTCAGCAATAAACGATGAACGCTTCCACTAGATCAGCGCTCCTGGTTGTGTGATCCTCATTGGTTATGTGCGTCTGCTATCACTTATAATGTATGGTTATTCAGACGACTCCGATTTTAGGAGCGAAGAAAGAAAAAACAAAAGAGTTAAACCGGAAATAAATAGACATAATCAACATAAAAAAGAAACAGTGCTGCAGTTAAAACCGTACGTACTCACGATTTTGTACACAACGAACTATTTCGGGCTATGGGGTAATTTTACTTTACCGAATTTCTTTTGATGAAAATTACCGTTTTGGGGTAACACGATTTTCCGTACCGTAACACGTCGATGCGCCGATTACTTTTGTGTCATTGCGCGTACGGGGTTGCAACTTTTATTTTTTTTAGTGCACGAAATTCGATCGAATCGTCGGAAAATGCAATGGTGATTACCCTTTCGCAATCCTGATAGTCATTCATACACGAGCCGTCAATTTATTGATTGTACTAAAAAACTGTGTAATATTCGCAAGGACAGGCTAAAATAAAAAGGGATTGATATTTATTTGTGGAAAAAATAGCTTCTTAGGAATTAACGAAAAAAATTATTGCTAGAACATTAGCGATTACGATAGCGAGTTCTCTTTGTAGAAAACAAAATTTAATCGATTTTGCAATGCAGTCTGACATCAACGTATGAATCAATTGCGGTCCCGATAAACGAGTTACGCGTTTGCCGAACCACATTGAATCCCTTACTCGATTAGTGGTCAACATTCAACACAAAAAAAATCCACACTCCATAAACTTGCTATACGACGGTATTGCCATATTCGCTGAAGCTTCCGGGCCTATGCTCGAGAGAGAAAAAAATAGCAAACAAAAAACGTGACCAATAGTGGAAAAACAATTACGCATAAGCCGATGCAATACAATTCGTCGAGAGCTCGTCGAGCAGTAGCCGGGAGGAAGATCGGAATCATCGTCATGAGTGAACCAGGAGCCGCCTGCGGTGGATGCACTGCACCGCTAGTAGAGTGCTCGCCCTCGCGATCTTTCATATTCGATTAACGGTATATCAACTCCGTGAGCTCGGCGTTGCACAGCGAGAGCGGGAACGGAACGAGCGTAATCGCGCTGGCGCTCTCGAGTATTTATAGTTGTACATGTACGTACAGTATATGAATATCGAGATGGAAAGAGAGAGGGAGGACGGGTTGTACCGGCATGTATCGACGTCGAGCTGGCGAGCGAATCGAGGGATATCGAGACCTCCATCAGTCTCGCGTGACGCAACGTGGGCGATCGCCGGACGCACGAGGAAGGCGGCCGGCGTCCGTCGTACTTGCGCTTTGGCTTTTGCTTTTGCTGCCGGAGCTGCCCCTCGTCACTGAGACACAAGAAGTAAGAAACGAGCGGAGACTCGAGACTATAACCCGGGCTTGCCGATGCAGCAATGCAACAGCGGCAATGCACATACTGCACCCTCGGACGGCGTGCGCGAGAGTCGGCCTTGTGTGTACTCTACGACGTCGTCTCGTCTCTCGTCTACCAGCTTGTCGTCGTCTGTGTGCAAGCATGCACCAACGGCTTGCACTCGTGTTCCACCGCACCGGCGACTCGTGCATGCAGTTGCAACTGCGTCGCGGAGCAACAACTCCCCGCGGAATGAATACGGGGATACGGAGAAGTGGCGCACTGGCAAATTGTACCACCTTGCCTACGCGAGATCTGTACATAATAAATGAGAAGCGATAAATATGAGCGCAGTGGTGCTCACAGTGTACGGGGCATTAAATTCAAGGAGCATAAATTTCAAAGTACTTGAGACCGCCGCCCCGTCGTATGAACCGCCAAATTTCATACGCGTTGCTAATTTTTCTCAGATTCACTCCTGCCTGTCGTACCGGTTACCAGTCGTTTAAACCCTTTCTCATACGAAGTTTTCGCCCTCACCTTGAAACATCCAGACACCGAAAATGTCTTGGTGCGAGAGACAAGTCCCCGCCGAGATCGTTGCGGTGAAAGTGAGAGTACAACGAAAGTTCGAAGTGCTCTCGGTTGTGGTACAGGAGAGCAGGAGAAAATACGACGTCCGTGGCTCCTCGTGCGAAATGCTTTCGCAGTCGTCTGACTGGGCTCCGGTGAGGGGTATGAGGTTGACAGCGTCGAGAGGGTGCAGATGAGGGAAAGTGCATGGCGAGCCGGGAGCTCGGAGAGGCGAGAGCAGAAGCCAGGCAGGAAGCAGCAACGAGGAGTATAACATCCCTCTGCTTGGCTCGACGCGCGTTCGCTCTCTCGTTCCCTAACTCGTTCGCGCTACAGAGCTGAAACCCCTGACTCGCTTGGAAATGAGGATTGGGGTGTTTTATTTAATTAAGCTCCAGCGGAGTCTGCCCAACCCTTCCACCGAGGGTATATATATATATATATATGTATATGTATACGCTTGCTCCGGCGCAATACGAGAGAACGGGCTGGACGGCGGTGGAAGCGAGAGCGAGCTGAACGGGAAGACGAGATAACTTGAGTGGGAAAGAAGCGACGAACGAGAGAAAGCTGGATGCCATACAGTACAGTGCGCATAGGCGGTACTGTTAAAGGTTCGCGCTGAGGATATGCAGGAAGGGGGGTGTTTATGCCCCACGGGGATACCAGGTTAGTAACCCGCTCCGCGCTCCGCCTTACGCGAACGAATTAGAGTTGCTCGACGCTTGTGCGGAGGTAAAATGTTGAAGCTCGTTAGATGGTACACGCGCGCGTTGGACCCAACGGCTGATGCTCCTGGCTATATTCCCCGGACCCTGGAGAACGCCTCTGTTCCACGGATATTCACCTGGCGAATGAATCTACGCTATACAGGCCCAGGTATAATATAATAAGTAATAAACGTAGCGGATACCCACGAAACTCGTACCTCCCTTTCTCCCGTTTCCTCTACCAAAAACCCATGCGTGCGCGCGTGCACACATACACACACACACACATACCCTCGTCATAATTCATCCATAGAACATTTAGAGCTGTCCCGATGATTTACGAATTTCTCCGACGAAAAATGTTATTCTTAGCGGGCTCCGCGGCCGCGCTTCTTCGAGAAACAACAAGATGGAACGGGGAGATAAGGACGCATGCGTGGAGTTGTTTTTTCGGACGGTTCGCGCTACCTCGCGTATAATAAATCGCATTAACGTCCGGGACTTGTAGACTGCGCTGAATAATTACAAATCCGCTTCTCGTCGATACGCATGGCCATGTATAATATACATATATGTAGGTATACGCTATATGGATACTGCATACATGTAGGTGCAAATCGACGATGTTACGGCTGCACCTTGCCCATCGTTCGTTCGATTAATCTCTTTCCCGCATGCACACGCGCAATCCGTTACTTTATACACACGTGTACTATGATGCACGGCTGTGTAATGCGGCTACGGATGTTGCCTCGAAATAATTACAAATTGCCGTACGCGCGCCTCGAGACGTAACACGAGACAGTATACGTGCTGGTACGAAAGACTTCCAGTGTATACCTATTATACCAGCATGTATGTACCTATAAGTCGTTAGACGAGGGGACGACGCGTGTAACGCGAGAAACGAATAGTCGTGACAAGAAGGAGAATTCGTGTGGGCGCTCGAGAGCTGCCTGCCGGCTATCGGACGGACGGAATCGTGTTCGTCATTGGAATGACGAAGAGTTAACGCTCTCGTCGCCTTCAGGGTTCATCTTCTCGCGCCGTTACAGGCACGTCCCTGCGGAGGCTTTTTTTATCCCCTCGCCTCTTTATCCTCCAGGCTTTCTTTCAATGTCTTTTGTAAAGCGTGAGCGGCGCGATGGATGCATCGCCGGACACGGTAACCAATAGGTGACGGTGGATCATTGACGTGAACTCGCCGACACCGGAGCGAACAACGGGGTATTAAGTTGCATTTTTAATCACGTTTGCGCGCCGTCGTAACTCAATATTTTTGTAGGAACGTGACGCGCGAAGAAATATTTGTGTAAATGTTGAAGAAAACAATTTTTTTTCTTTTATGTTAACCGACAGCAATGGGTGCGCCGTTGGTGTGTGGCTCTGTTAAGATACCGGCTAAGAGGTTTTGTTTTTTTTTTAACGAAATCACCAGTTTTTTTCCCCCACGCAAGACGCTTCAGTGTAAGCTCAGCTCCTGCAAGCTCGCAATACAGTTAGCTATCTAAACGATATACGAAAAAAAAATACGCACCACTAATCGGCAAAGAGGTGAGGTGTGTAAAAAAGCAAGAACCCAGTATAGGGTAAAAGTGGTGAATATGGCCCACCTCGATTAACACGTAAATCAATGGTATATGGACCGGTCCATATTCCCCACTTTTACCCTAGCTGGAACACAGATAATAATAGTTTCAAATTGAAAAAAAACGTTGAAAAAAAGTTCATTTTTCGACAAAATTATACGCGATCTGACTCTGATAACCCGTTGAAGCCCTATATTCAGGACCGTGTCCCCTAGGTCTGGTCGGTGTGTATAGGACGAGTTGACGTTGACGCGAGTATCGGACTTCGAGATTGCGGTCACGTATCGGCCTCGCGCGAGCCTTCCGACTCCCGCGGAAGCCAGCTATGCAGGCGTGATTGTTTCGAGCGTTTCCGCCACGGGTTTCCTCCCGTTGCTGCGTCGTTTCGCGATCAACTACTCAACCGGTGCGGACACCGGTGTTCCAGCATAGTTCGAGCTGAGCTTTGTACGCTCGTGAACGAGCAGCAGCAGCAGCAGCATTAACGACAGCTACTTGACGGATGCTAATGGATCATTACCGCTAATGTAATGATGATTGAGAGGATGTGTTGTGCCTATACTAGGCGTCGTCGGTCGCGTATTCCACACTGCAAAACGGTACGGGTGTACACCAATCACGCGTACACGTATTGTCGATAACATAATGTATGGAGGAACGACGAACGCAGCTATAGGAATTTTGGAAAATTGACGAGTTCCACCGCGTGCCGTGTCAAGAATTGGATCATCCCGATTTTCGTTCACAACCGATTCGACGAAAGGACATTCTTCAAACCGGAACTCCAGGGCAAAATAGCCCAGTTTTATCAACTCTTCGCGGGACAAACCAAAAGTCTCACCTCAAACGAATGACGCCGGTCCGTCTTGCCCCGGAGTTCCGTTTTGCCACGCTATCCCCTACGATGATCGACGTTCGCACGATGGACTGAAAAATCGTCGACGGAGGACCGTGAATTAACGCGCGATTAACCAAGCTCGTGGTGAGTTGTCGAATGTCAATATACATAATAAATTTCAGGATATCTCTCGTGGCGCTCGGTATCCGTTCGCGTTCGGCGTGTGTACGGTATTGAAATAAAAATCACGAGCGAGCGCACACGAAGTATCGCCGCGAATCACGATCGAGAAATTGAATATAGGTGTGGTCCGTACCGCTCACACGAAGCTATATAGCAGCCAGTCGAACACGCGCTCTCGCCGGGCTTCTCGCTCGCTCGATCTCTCGTCAACAGGGGAATCGATACCTGTGCCGACCGACGTCAATTACAGATGATTTATGTTTCGCTCGATTCCCAATGCTGAATTATACACGCGCTCGGCTCGTGTGTGCCCTCCCGAGCTCTCGAGAGAGAGCCCGTCGTCATCGGAAATGTAACTCACGTGCCCTCGCAATTATTATCGAGTCGATTGGCCGGGTCGAACGCGCTGCCGGCGTGGCGCGCGCGCGCTCACTCCTGACTCTTTTGCCCCCGCCCCGCGACCGCTGCGACGTAGGATCGATGGATCTCGTCGGGCCCACACCCCATCGGGGATAGCGCGGTATCGATCTTTCGCGTTCGCTCACGAGACCCCGATGATGTCAGTGATACTTTTCGCGCTGTCAACGTGCCCAACAAAACGCCTTCGCGACTTGCACAACAGGCATTCTAAGCGGGCCAACCCATTTTCATGAAGCAACGGCACGACGGGGATTCCTATATTTTCAGGATTTACTTCTGAATTTCTGACAAAGAGACAACACTATGAACCAAAGAAGCATGCTGCAGCGACTATTGGAAAAACATTTAATTGTTTTTAGTAACAATGGCAAGCAATGGTGTGTGTAAGAGTTCAGCATCGTATTTGGTTTTCATTGATGTGCTCATACCGCCTCAAAAGGAGAAATGCCGAACCTAATACATTTGTTACCAACTACACAGTAAAGAGTAATTTTGCAAAATCGGAATCCAAAGTTGCTTAAGAATAATTTTATTAAATAAGTGATAAACGTTTGTTCAGGTTTGAATATACAAACGTGTCCTTTTATTTCCCTTGTCATTAACGATTTTAGTTCGGAGGATCAGCAAATAAAAAATTGTGAATGTTTGTGGACAATAAGTTGTTCTAAAAAGAATAGACTTTTTTAACTATGTAACGTTGAAATCTCGAGAAAAAAATGTCGGTCTCGCGTGAACGTCAGGGAGAGTTTCTGCTCCCTTACGTTCGAAAGCCATTCCTCCAGCCTGGTAACAAAATGATGTATAACCGAGCGTTATATTTACCGAAAGGTTGAAGCTTGATCCCTACGAAACAGTTGAAAACGTACAACCCCCTTCGGCACTGCTGGTCGCGGTTGCTATCCGAAATCGAGACAGTGGTAAAGTCCGGCAAGGATCGGAAGAGAAACTATACGGCGTTGCTGAGTCAATATTATCCTTTTCTCGAAGTCTCTCCTCCGCGAGCGGGGGTCGGTGGGAGGCGAAGGAATGCGGGGTTGGTTCGCCCGGACGCTCACCAACCCTCTAACCAAACTGCTAACACAGCGAGACTTGAACGCCAGCAGGAGCATTGTAAAGCGATAGCCCGGATTACACGTCGTCGCGCGAGCGCACACTCCGAAGAAAAATACTCTCGGGAAGCAAAAGACTCGACATTTCACCGTGAAGTGTATGTAAATGCCGGGCGGTTGGGGAAGCTCTGTTTTTCTGGTGGCTCCATCAGGAGCGGCGCGCAGGGGATTTCGAAACCGCGATATCCTACTTTGCAATGGTCCTACTCGTTCCCTCGTCTTTCTTTTTTCCTTCCGATAAGCGATAAAAAAGAAAGAAATACCATAACGTTAATGATTTTGAATGCCAAGACCATCATTCAAAGGGCTAAGAGTTTCTTTGTTAGTCAAGAATTTGTATTCTCTCGATATTTCATTGAAATTTAACTTTGTCCGAACGTGAGACAAGCACACAACCGGGTCTTCGGTTGGATCACCGCAGATCCGGTTATAGACACAGAGCACCGAAAATGGAAAAAAAAGAAAGAATGGCTCGTTCCGAGGTGTTGTTGTTTCGTGGCGGCGTATCATCCGGCCCCCGTCGCGGCGTTTCGAATGTACGGATGAATGGGACGCGCGGATGAGACGACGAGCGGGAGACAGGAGACAACGGGCCCCGGAGTGGGACTGAGGACCTCTGACAAAGCGGGGTTGTGCATAATTTACAGGCTCTCGGAGAGTCCTCCAGCGCAAAAGGACGAAAGAAAGGAAGAAAAAAGGAAAGAGCGGAAAGAATGCCTCCTCGTATCTGAAAGTCTATTACCCAAATTAATAGAATTCCGTTTAAACAAACTTCACAGACCGCGCACTCCGGACTTGTAACGAATCGTCCGAAAACTCCGAACGTACATGACAGTGGAAAATGAGTTACCCAGAAATTCGTTGCCGGAGATGAGAAATTTGTGAACTGCACCGCCTGTCGTGGTGGGAACCGCTTCGCGACTATTGTGCTCCCGAAAAAGCGACGAACTTTGCTGGTCCCGAACACGCGATGGCCCGGTCGAGTTCTCACATCTAGACGGCTGTTACAACTAAGCAAACAAGGGTTTCTCCTAACGCCATGTGCTGGAGAACACATGTCCGATTCGTATGCGCATCCAACAGCTATAGCCGCGACATCGCTCTCGCGAACCTCCACCGAGAATTATTCGAATTTGTCCGGTGTTCTCACGAACCGTATAATTTTCACGCTGCTCACGATCTCCTTCTCGGTATTCCACTCCGAAGACATCCAAAACGCGAGGACTGGACCGTGTTTACTGTTTTTTTGTTTGTTTGTTTTTTATTTATTTTTTTTGCTGTATACATCGTAATTTTTCTTTTTCACGAAACAATTACGAATGACTACGAGAGAATAGTCGCGGCCGGGAATAATGCTCAAAGGGACAATTCCACTGCGGTAGGTGTATAGTCTGTTACACTGCAAATGAATTCACGTGTTGGCGCTGAGAACCGGCGATGCAATTTCAAACTGGAATATTCAGTAGATGCACACCGACACCATCACCGTTCGGTACGAATGCGAGACCGTTGCCCCGGCTAGGACTGTTCCGTGCGATAAGGGATCGAGTCTGTGAAATTCGTAATGCCCGACAGGTACGAGTTACCTGGAGCATAGTTTACACGTGCGACCGGAAGGTAAACGATCGCCGCGATAAATTTACTTTTCAAAGGACGCGTCGAGAGGTGAGAGTCGGAGAAGAACGGATGGGTATGCGTCAAGATGGTCGGAGGGATGCGGTACTTCCTCACCGACATCCGGCACCTCGAGGCTCGGTAAACTACAAATTTTCGGTAGATTTTGTTTAAATTCAATCGCTTTACCTTGCTGAGTTTCAAGGAACTTTGGGGGTCCAAATTTATGCCTATCAAGAAAATCGCTTCCCTGGACGTATAATTGCTAAAACAACATCCCATAATCTGAGACCCCTTAAATTTCACACCGTTCAAACTTACGCACGTTCGCAACACCGTTCAAGTGTACACTACCTTTCATTAATGGATAAGGTTCATGCCGTGCTAACTGAAACAAAGATTAACATATTTTATAATCTACCTTGCTCCTACACCAACAGATATCGCAGAAGTCAAATGTTCGATCTCAACATAAATCGAAACCCATGAATCGTGCGAAGTGACATAGAACGAAGGGTTTTACCTCGTATACTACACGAACGTCTGCAGCGTATCTATAAGCTGTAACACCTACAGAGTTCGATTGTTAGAAATATTCTTGCGGAATTTATATTTTTACAGAAATCTCAGTACGTCTAGTAAAATATATTTTATAATATTTATTATGTGGAGGCATGACTGCACAAGTCGCGGTCTCGATCCAGAAAGCTCATCGATCTCCGATCGATGACGACGAAGCCCGCCGAGTTATATCAACTTGCCTTTGTATAGACAAAGTTCCCTTGTCTCGACCAGGAACCATCGTCAGCCTGTCGTATGACTATCGCGGAGTTTGCATAATTAGTTGTTCCGAGAAGAGTGTGCCGCGAAGTCTAGGCGCTCGTAGCGTCGCTTTCACGATTTCGATGTACAGCAATTTTACATTCGATAGGGGCTTGACTGACTGCTCTAAACGCATGAATGGTTGGATTTGACATAGGGGAGACCGGGGCAAAATAGTACAGCGGGACAAAACGGGACAGTGAGGGTAAAAGTCAATTCTCCAATAATTTTTGGTTGCCCCATTTTGTCCCGATACATCCGGATTTTCAAACCCGTTTTGCCCCACGTACCGCCATCGCCACCATCCCAAAGTTATTGGAGAATTGCGTTTTGTCTCATTATCCCGTTTTGCCCCGGTCTCCCCCAGAACGAAGGGTTTTTGCACCTGCAAGGGGCATAATGGCCCTTGAGTCGCATAACGAACTCCGTGGCAAGATAATTATAACAAACGAGAGAAGAAGAGCAGTACCTGCTATCGCGTTAAGTAAATACATTATAAATATCTGTTTTCTTAGGTATCTGGTTGCCCTCGGTACGGTAACTGAGGTATCTCTATGATACCTAATATACGAAACGGCGAGCCGTGCCGTCGCGAACCCCGTCGAGAGTCACGGGAAGCGCGTGTGGTGTGACCCATTCCGGCGGATGCGCCCGGCAAGTGCATCGTTTATGCGGGTTAACGCCTAATCGTGGCGCATGCAACGTGGGTGGCGAGAGTAAAAGCTAGATACGGACGGAGACAGGAAGAGCCGCGGTCGCGCGACCGCTCGCTTCCACCACACTTACTCTCTCCGCTGGTTCCCTCTGCTGTCCAGATCTGGCTTCCAGCGGGCTCACGTATTGCATAGTGCATGTATAATGCATGTACTGCAGTCCGCGGAGAGCTGAAGCGCCTCAACGGCCGACTCGTCTCTCCATCTTTGTCTCTTCCCTGCGCGAGCTTGCGAGACGAAGAGGTTCTCTCGTCGCCGAGGATAGGAAGCGATATCGCGGCATCTCGGGAGAGCGAGAGAGGCTGATGGATATAGAGGGGAATAAGGGATACCGAGAGGCCCGGCGGCGCGTTATCTCAACACATCTTTAATTACCCCGGGTGATTTATCTGCACGCGGTGGGAAATCGTCTTTCGTGGGTACCGGGCGTGAGCTCGAAGGCGGCTCGGTGGCTCTCGAAAGCCTCGGGGCGAACAAGCGAGGAGGCAGACGGCTCGTGCCCCCGGGATTCTCCGCGATTGCGAGCCTTCCGGCGGACTGTTAGACTGTTCTTTGGACTTCTGGGGAAGACTCGCTGCCGGCAGTCTTTGGGATCCACTCGCTCTCTCTCGCTGCCTCCACTGCCTGTCGTCCCATCGCCACTGTACGTTTATTCACTCTTTCACGTTACTCCCTTTCGGACACCGAACGACGTTAAAGTCACGAAGCTTGATTTGTGCTTTCTGCGAACTCGCACGAGAGCATTAGGTTTTGCGAGCGCAGAATGAAACGCACTGGCGAAAACTGATTCATTTCGTCGCTATAGGGTTCTGGGTACCTATACGGATACGAGCACGGCTTGCAACAAGCAATATTGACATTTTTTCACTATCATTGCACTATCTGATAGAGTTCCTGTGTAAAAGCTGATAATTCAAAACAGCCGAAAATTGGCTCATTTGTGACCCTAGGCTAGGCTGGACACAGAAAAGACCTAAACGGCATAGCTCTAGACCGGATGTTTCTACAAAACAATTGTAATTTTTACAAACATATCTTCCGGAATTACCCCATCCTAGAGCTATTGGTTAAATCGCTTTTTTGAATACCGTTTAATCCTCTGATGCACATAGTTGATGGGTGTAAAGCTGCTCGGTGTCAGGCTGACACCGCAAGTCAAGTTGTGCTGTGTAAGGAACCGCGCAAGGTCGGTCAGTGTGGAGCTGGGCGATGTACATAGTCGGTCTCCAACCGAGGACCGCCGTTCAAGTCTCGAAACTCGCTGATAAGGTATCAGCCTCTAACCTAGCGTTCGCAAACTTGAGCGAGACTCGAAACTCCTGGATAGGGTTAGGTGGAGCCAGACTAACGTTGTCACGCTGGACGAGAACAAAATGCGCCAGCTTCCATCAGGACCAGCCGAAACTAATTTCGACCTGGGAAGTTTTGTACATTTCGAGGTATTAATTCGCCCTCTAATCTATAACACCCAACGCACTGTGACGCGTTATTTTGTAGGTGATTTTTTTTCTTCGATTTATTGCGAAATATCAAAGCCGCGTGCAATATTCGTAATTTTCGTAATACCCGCGAAAGCCATTGCTTTACATATTTATGAAACTGTCGCGCAAGAGGATTTGGAATTTTGTAAAATTCTCGTTGCGTATTTCCGTAGTGTGAGAAATCAACTTTTTCGGTCTGTCTGGTATACAGAGTATTGCGCAATAACACGGTATATTTAGGAACGTATAGTTGCGTGTTTTCATGCAGATGAGAGGCGACCCAAGCCTTCCCCGTCTCCCGTTCGGTAAATTAGCGCGATTTTCCACGGATTTAACGAATGACACGTCAAATTTTACACCATCAGTGATCGCGAGAGCGCCACGTAACTGGAATCCCTGCTGGCTCTGGTGTTGTCCCGACAAGCTAGCGAAAGCTTCGACGAACGAGACTGGCCAGACCGGACAATTGATACGCCGGGCGAAGCTCCGGCTGTACCAGAGACTTCGTAAGCTGCTTAAATTTTGAATAAAGCTAGGCCATTAATGCTGCCTTACTAAAGCTTACGAAGCTTGCGCACACGCGGCATTGCAGACCGTTCTCGGGCGACGTACATGCTCGGATTAAAAGAGCACGCAGACATAGTTACTCGGTGAGGAAGGGGGAGCGAAGCATAATTCGCTCACGTGAGCTATTCGCCTCCATTGGATGGTTTTCATTATTATTCCCTTCCATAACAACAACCGACGAAATGAAAAATTATTTTTCGAAAAGCCTATGCCACACGGGGCATAGGCTTTTGAAACACACTACAATCACTTCTTCCGATAATACATTTAAATAATTCTCGATCTCGTCACGGTTCTCTCACGGGACAATGCATAGAGAGCACAAAACACAAACCATTGCCTTTCTGTATTTCCATCCGTCCATTTATTTATGCCTCCCTGATAGGAATTCCAAGTAAAATGTCAACATTTTAGGTTCTTTCTCTGCACAATGATGCAACAGTTGCGATGTTGAATTATTGAAACGGACATGTTTTTTTCGTGAGAAGAATTATATAGGTTGTTCATGAAAATAATCCAACGTGGCCTGAAAAAGCTCTCCCTTCATAGATTTCCCGATCGCTCGACATAACCAAAATCTCGAATGCAATCGATGTGTAGCTCTGAGGTTTGCGTAATACAGGTACTAATTGGGAATTCACGTGGATCAACGCCGGAGGTCAAACCTACATTGCTGGGCGCCCAGCCAGGCGCAATTGGCCAGACCCCATGGGTGCTTGTTATACGGTACGTTGTTAACTAACCCCCTCCCCCCCTGTCTTCTGCAACGTAACCGTTGCACTCTCGACTCGTTGCACTTTGCTCGATTCTTCCTGTGCAAGTGCAATACCGCACTGCACCGGTACCACTCACTCTTGCCGGCCGTCGATCGATGTCTTACTGTAACGAGTATAGAGACGAATTGCGATCGGGCTCGGTATCGCAGACAGGAGATACGTGCAAACGTCGACCGCAGCCTTGTTTCCTCGGGAGCACAATTTCATGCCGGTTCATGTTGTTGCGGCTTGTACGCTCCTCAGCTCCGTACGGTCAAAGGGGTGCCTCAATCACGACTGAATGTTTCGAGACCGCATCGATTACGATTCCAGCCTGGAGAACACATGTTCCTATCAGCACCTTTGGCAACATCGATTCCGTTTTCTTGATTGATTCAATGTATGAAGTGGTCAAAGAGACACTACCGGCTACATGGTTTTCCTTAATTGAGCGATATCGGCACGGCTGATTTTTTTTTTTATCACCACAGAGATAAAATTTCTTTTCAAAATCGGCAATACAACATATGGCCTGTTAAATACATACCCGCTTAAAAGCAATTTAGTTGCAATATTTATGTAAAAGATAGAGAGATACTTGGTTTAGTTTTATCTCGCCGATAAAAGTGCACAACTCTTTCGTACACATTTTATATAAAACGATATATCGATTCTCAATAATAATTTTCATTTGTCGAGTAAAATCTCTTCTGCCGAGCGCGATCGTCGTTTTCCGCGAAGGAAAATCTCTACGGTAATACCTTTATCAGGAAACTTCAAGGAGGGGTTTTCCAATACCTGCTTTAAAGAAGATTTCACTTCGGCAACGTCAAAGTAGCGTTGTAGTATAAGTACCCAATACTGTGCAGCAGAGAGCTCGGTGGCCCCGCAGCGAATAGGACGTGAAGGGCTGCGTTTCCACGCGTTAGCCGCGTGACACCGACGGGCCACGGGGTTATCGCGAAGGAGGAACGGATGCTGTACGTCCAACCTCGCCGCTCGTACCCGGTTGTAAAACGAGTGGTTGAACTTTACGGTAGGGCTCATCAATATTTACGAGGATGAGCTTCGCGGATCCGATTCGATTCTCGTCGTCGGCGCTCTCGATATCCGTCGCCTCTATCGCCGTTGAGACTCCTGCTACGCCCGGTCCTCTCTCGTACCGAGTACTTTCCTCGTAAAATCCTCAAAGATTCGATAGCGAGGGTATGACGGAAAAAAAGAATCGTGGAAGCGGTCAAAAAACGTGCGGCGATTGATCGACGGATCCATATTGAGGATTCTCGATATCAATCACCTTTCGCGGACTTTAATATCGATTAGCCTGGATATGCGGGATTGGCAATCACCCGAAGGTGTCTTCGATTGTTCGTCACAGCTGACAGGCTGTCATATTTTCTCATGGCATCCGGAGAACCGCAACCGCCAAGGTAATCATGGCTGAGGATTCGCTAGAAATTTTTGAAGAACATCCATTCCATCCGACGGATCCGCCTCGCGGTCTGAGAAACTTCGATCTCGGTACTCTCGACAGAGATCAGCAGCGCTTGTTGAACAAAGTCAAGATGACACAGATAATCGAGAACGAAATTTATCTGAAGGCTCATCCGGAAGTTCGTGGCTTGATTTCCATTCTCCTCAGGCGAGTTGTCAGTGTCGTATGGGGTTCGGTAAGGGTCAAATGAATTCTATGACGCCACTCACTTTACATATCCGACAGGCATCTTTTGCTGAAGAAGCCTACGAAAGATGTCCACGAGACTGTGGGCTCTTTCTTCAAGAGGCCAAGAGGCAAGTTAATCATAGATCTTTTGGACTACTTCACCGAAACCGAGGACTCGAGTAACATAGTGGAAAATTTGCGCAACGAAATACCAAAGAAAGCTTCGGAGTCGGCGGATTCCAAGCCGGATGACTTTTCCTCAACATCTATTTCTTCCGGATCGATGATGATTTAGTTTTCATGATTACCACCTTTTCATTTTGTATGCCGTTTATTGATGTGGGCGATTGGTTTTCGATCGTCTATTGTAGATTCAATTTGTTTACGAAAGGACAAA
Organism: Ichneumon xanthorius; assembly: GCA_917499995.1. Classification (NCBI taxonomy): domain Eukaryota; kingdom Metazoa; phylum Arthropoda; class Insecta; order Hymenoptera; family Ichneumonidae; genus Ichneumon; species Ichneumon xanthorius. The sequence continues at coordinate 6,201,488 of OU824205.1, read as the reverse complement.
CGATAAATATCACTTTGCCAGATGGCGCGGCGGGAAACAATTTAATATTTCCTCCACTTATCCGATCAGCCGACAACGCTGACGAGGTTGATGAACGATTATAAACTTTGAGCGAACTCTTAGAGTCGGAGCAACGTTTATAATTAATGTATTTTTATTTCGTTCTCGCAAAAGCTGCTCGGTAATTCGTTACAGGAACGTTCACAGGGAAACGCCGAGGCAGTAGTTGATACAGCCGGTGCAGGGGCACCTCGTTATAAATGTGCTCGGTGTCCAAGATGATCAAAGCGAGCGAGCGCGGGAGCCTCGACGGTCGAAGAAGAAAGTGAGCGAACGGGCTTGGGACCATCTATAGCAAAAGGTCACGTCGTCGTTCCCGAGAGTGGCGGAAGCGACGCGAGCCCCGTGTAAAATATCCCAGGGGAGAAAACAGCGCATGGTAGTTCCCCTCCCCCCCCCCCCCCCCCCGCAACCCTCTACCGGAGATCTATCGCGCGCGGTGCACAGCTTGCGCGGACGTAAGATCGGTGGACGGTTTGGCGAACACGGACGCTCGCTAACGTTGCCGCGAGGCAAACCCAAGAACCGCCATTAATAACCCGCGATATGGCACTTTGTACGCGAGCTGCTATGAATCCTCGGGAAATGTGCGTAAATAATAGCTTGCACTTATACCGGTGAGGTAAACGGTTGGCGTTATCCGGTCTCCGGCTAATGCGTCTTAGAGACCGCGGGTCGTTGCCGTCTAACAGCGAATCGCTCTGCTTCTACCATTTTTTTACTCCTAAAAGCCCACTGAGCGCCGAAAGGGAACATTATGCTTTGATTTCATTAAAAAAAAAGATTCAACATTCTTCCTCATGAATGGGCTTTGTGAGCGATGAAAAAGAGTGATGAAGCAATGTGCAAATATAATTGACAACCTTTTTGCAGCGTGATAAACGACGAAAGAATAGTAACAGTCGAGTTCTTGGGTTCATCATTGAATCGTCTTTTTTTCTCAGTGAAATATTAATTATCCAAGATGAAACGCGCAGATTTCAACCTTTCACGGACACGGTGAAATTCTCTTTACTGCATTAACGGTACAGTACATTTTAGGTATCCATCGTAAATACAAGTTTTATTGGAAACATTTATATCGTTGTTCTGTCCAGTTGTTGGCCAGTGATCAATGACCCGCAGAAACACCTGATCAATTATTTTCAGTCTCGCGATTCAACGATGTGTATGAGAATATTGCGATATCCGCCCCTGTGTAGACTGGGATTAATTGAACAATTATTCTATATCAAATTGGAGGTGGATAGTGTAACACTATCCCCATGAGATAGTTGTATGCACGATTCCGTATAACACTAAGAGCACGTGGGTTGGCTGCTCGCTTCTATAATAAAGGACTGCGTGGGCATGGGAAGCGATCGAGCATTACCGGAGTGAGACTCTCGAAGAAAGCGTCTACAGATGTAATCTATGAAACTTATAGGTAGGGGAGATACTTTTTTACATTGTGTTACTTTTTTACATAGGATCCGGGGAGGAAGTTACTTTTGTATCGCTAAAATGCAGCATACTTTTTTACAGTTTTCTTTACGTCTGGAGAAACATCCTTTTCACACAAAACAATGCTTTTTCACTCCACTGAAGTTCCATTAAAAATTCCGATTTTTTTCTGCCGGTGGAATGCCCATAAGCTTGGCAGTCACGTGGGTCCCTGCGTCGAAAGGTGGCCGGATCTCCCCCAACGTGTACGACTGCACCAGGATAATGAAAAGAAATTTGGTCCTAGAGGTCGAATCGTAGGTGTCGATAAATTTTCACGTGGCGCCGGTACACCGCCCCGCTCCCGTAAATTATGCTGGCAGGTTGGAAAAAAATCGGCGGAGAGAGGTAGAAAACACAACGAGAATCACCGTTGGCTCGCGGTGTGGTAGCACGTGGCAACGCTCAACCCACGACGCCGGGGTGGAAATATGGATTAGGCGATATTAAGTAATAACATGGGGGGGCGGGCGACACATAGAGGGTGTCGTGGGTCCAGATGGTCAGAAATATGAGAAGTTTGCATGGTGCTACGGTGAAACCGTTGGTATAAAGTCACGAATATATCGCCCCGGGGTTACCCCCAGCGCTTACGATCGGCCCCAACGACGAAGAACCATTAGAGGGGTAGATTCGTATGCGTATCGAAAGACTCGGAGCAATTCGTCGTGATAGTTTTATAACTGGTATAAATCTATTTGCCATGGACTCACTATGTCACCTAAATCACGCTCTAGCTTAATACATTCAATAACACTGGGCAACGTTGCAAGATCAAGAGCGTCAAGTGGCCCGGTGCCCCCCGCATGAAACCATTAATGCATTTCACCTGCAGCTGGACCGCATAAAAATAAACAGATATTAGTGTTCAAGAGCCAGAAACAAAAAACCAGAACGATCAGACTGAATGCCATCAAGGCAATGTGTCATAGACTCGGTCGTAACAAAAACTGTAATATATTTTCTGCAAGGGTCTTCAATATTTCGAGCTAAACGCAAGTGATCAGCTTTTGCTCAAAAGAATTAAACGCCTTTCAGAAAAATGTAGTACAGTTTTTGTTACCGACTGAGCCCGAGTCGAGGGGTAGGAAGTAAGTTGCGCTTCGCCCTAAACGACGCCGTCGCTGAACATTCTAATGTGCAAAAAAATCGTTTCATCACCGGGTATAAATCCAATTCTACCGCACGATACAAGATCGTAGCCGGTGCACTGGATTTTGCCTCGTACCCTCGATGAATATCAACGTCAACGGGAGCCAGGCTCCCTATAAATATATTCTAATAGCCGAGGTAGATGGGATAAATAATTTTAATCGTAGCATTAATAATGCGATAAAGCGTCCGCTCAGCCACTTTGCACGCTCGGTGTAAGCCGCGTACCTCCGTGAAAGAGAGACGGAGAAATTCTCTCTGCATGAGCATACGTCAACTCGTGCCGGCGTGCTTCTGCCACGGCGACGTCGGCTTCGCTAGCGGAATCTCGTAGGTATACATGCTCTCGCTGTACCATCGTCGCAGTACAGGAATCTGCACGACATACAGTGACTATGCGATGTCCTTAAATCATGATTCGTAAATTCACCATAGCGCGACGACTCAACGACGACGAAGGACCTCGTCGTCCAGCGGTGGCGTGGCGTGCTGCTTATCGCCGTCCGTGTATAAACATATCGTCGACACCCTTTTTTTTTGTTCTTTTTTAAATTTCTGTGCACATAGGTACGTGGAGAATTGCGAGTACGCTAGGCACTCCGTATGACACCGGAGACCTGCACAGTGCCGAGCCGTACAAACGTACCGGATCCATTCAATTTACAACATTAATCTATTTGTACTTCCAGACCCCGCGGCGGTCTCAGGTCGTCTCTTCTAGGATCTCGGGCGCTCGCGGGAGCATGAGCATTATTGCGCGGAGGCAGTAATCTAATGTGGTTTTCACGGTGGGAGGTCCTCGCGCGATTGAAACGAATAATCATCGCAGCGTACGATCACATTGCCAGCACAGCCGCGTGTGTAGAGCTTGGATCGTATGTAACAGCTTCTCTGCGCTGTTTCTCTCGCCCCTCACCCTCCGCCACATCTCGGTCCATTGAGTCGAAAGACACTTCGGAATGCTGTGCGTGAAGTGCGAGAGGAAATTGGATCTTTCCTTCTATTATTAATATTATTATTTATTATCATCTTAGCAGAAGACACGGATCGACCCACGAGAGCATTCAAATATTTATCAACGGAAGGGTACTTTATTACATCCGCATGAACATCCCGATCACTTATAGCGCCTCTGCAGAACATGCATTTATAAAAAATTTAATGAAAATCGTTTGAAAATATTCGAATCGAGAATCAATCTGTATGAAAATTTTGAAGTAAGTCTTATCGTTGCCAAATGTAAAATCAATTTCAATTTACGAATTTGCCAATTTTTACTATTCCGTTTCGTACATATGTGAGCGAGATAAGTGTGTAACACGAGTATCTCGATTTACTCTTGCAAATATCCCCAGGCTACTCGCGAGTTGAATCGTGTTTAACTGACAAGAGGTACACGCCCATTGCAGTCTCACCTGGCAACACACCCTTAGAAACGCATCGTAACTCATTCGCGGCTTGAATAATAGTTGTCGGTCGTCTGTTTATGTTGTATTTTAAATGCGCCAACTTGTCGTCGTATTCGTCGTCCGATCAGATGAAGAAACGCGTTTTCACGAGGGAGGATGGAGGAAGAGTACTGGCGGTTCTCGCTTCCTCGCGGTGCATCGGTTCCGCGAAGCTGCACCGGCAGAAATACATGAGTGAAGGATAAGAAGAAGGAGGAGGAGGGTGAGCGGATGCAACATCGCTCTCAACGGTCGGCATACATCGTAACCACGGGTACCTATACAATCACACTTGCATTATTCACGTGCGAGCACGCCTTCCATGGAAAACATCTGGTACTCGCGCACTTGTTAATGAGAGGGGGGCCCCCCGATCAGACCGGCTCCCGGAGAGGTCTATTTCAAAGGATTAAATACCAGTCTAATCCCGGTCTGTTGCGCATCCTCGTCGGTGGTGTGAAATGTATTGCATCCTATCCCCTTGACACTAGTCAGACCATACCGGTAAATTATTTCGGAGCAGCTGTCCCCCCTTCCAAAAAATTTTCTAAGCTAAAAAAACACCCAGATCTGGACCTTCTTTCATGGTGAATGACGACGTGTCTATGTACTAAGCAGGATCATCAGTGCAACTATGTAACTGCACAGAAACGAAAGTATCATTCTAAGGCGACTTTTGTCATTTGAAATCATTAACTTTGCCGATGTTTTTTTCTTTCCTTTTTAGTGTACATAGGTACTAATAGCTTTCCTAAATATCAACGTTGTATTAAAAAAAAACATGAATATATATAATCTCTCTGCCACTATACATTCTAGATATTTACGTCTGGAACACCACAAATGTGTCTGTAAATTTTATTCTACTTTTATGCAGACGTTGCTTGGACCCTTGGACAGTATCAATTTCAATATAATGAGAGCGCAAAGCACTAACTGTAAAACTAAATTGTAAATTTAATGAACTGAACGTGAAATTGTGTTACTTACATTAATTGCACATTAATGTACTTTTTCATACAATACCAGGTATTAAAGTTACAAATCTTTTGTCGGAAATTTACAAAAAAATGTTTATAAAAATAAAAATTTTACTTTAAATTTACAACGCACATGTGTTTGCAATTTTAGAAACAGTTTATGTAAAAAAGCTTCCATACCGTTTATCAATTTTCAAACAAATTTTTTTTACAGTGTTGATTGTGGAGTACACTATATATAAAAATTGTACATTCAATGTCCCGGACTGGAAGTTTTTATGCAAAAACTGGTTTATTAACTTTAATGTACAATTATGATGAAAAATTAATAAACTTTTTCATTACAATTAAAGTAAATTATTAAAAATAAAGTATTTCCCATGTTTTTAATACATTGAACATTAATTTTTCATCACCATTGTACGGTGCTGTTCATGAATGCCTGGACGAACTGAATAAGGCAAAAATAGAAAAACTGACCAGGCATTCATAAACAGCAGTGTAAATGAAATTTAATATATCAATTTTTGCATAAAAACTTCCATTCCGATACATTAAATTCCGTACTATTTTTTTACAGTCTACAGTTTAATACATGGCGCTACTTATAGCGCCATGTATTGGATTGAAAGATCTTCAAGATATAAAAGTGATCGGCATCACGGCCATGTTCTCTGGTATTAAACGTCTGGGGAGGGTGGCCAAGCGAGAACGAAAAAAAATGATTGAATTCCAAAAGGGCACCCCTAAAGTTCCACACCCTTGGGCAATGACAAGATCACCGGTCTTGGTCCTGAAAAAATATTTTTTTTCTCCGCGATCGTCGAGAGGTGACTTCATACTCGACGTCGTTCACCCGGCATTTTCGGTCTCAATGGCTCGCGGCTGTGCAGTTGACTTAGGACAGGACGCGGGGACTCCATAATTACGTATAGAGCGTGGAAGCCTTAGGCAAACATCGGTAATTAGGTTACGCAGCGGCGGACCAGAAGGAATATACGCGATCCTGAGAGGAATCCCTTCTGCTACGAGGTTCACGAAACGCGTCGAAAATCGTCGCGAATTTAATTCGGGCATCAGAAACGTTACAATATATAAAGACAAAAACATTGCAAACCCGTCAGATGCACAATGGGCCACGCAATGGAAAAATCCGGCCGAAAAACCCCTGCGTTTCGGTGTCAAAGCTTTATCGAACCGAGGAACAGGTCCGGAGTATGTCGAAGGTAATAAATAAATAATTAGAGATCGAGCAATGTTTCATTAAGACCATTCTTATTATTCACCCTTTGTCACGACCCGAGACACCCGCTCTCCGGCGTAATGTAGTCTGGGACCATATAAATCTGCAACAGTTGCTGTACGGCTCGGCACTGAATGTATCTCTCGTGTGTGCGCGCCACCGTATTAAGACTAAGCTCGTAATTTAAATGTAGATCGCTCGGAGTCCCGGTCTCCTCGCCCTCCCCTGGTCGTTTCTGTTCCTGTCCTCGTATATACTTTCACGTGTCCCTCGGAGTCATTGAAATATGTAGTATAAGTACGTACAGCGAGGAGCGCCACGATACGCGCAACGAATCGCAAGATTAATTAATCGTTCATTGAATAAATTCTCGATCCCTCCGGGAATAGCATGCGTAGAGCCAACGGGTCGCATAAGGAATGGTTAAACATTAGTTATTGGGATACTTCTATATTTTTTTCTTCTTTCTTTTCAATGCGTATTCCAGGCCATTCGATGTGGAAGTCATCCAAACGCTGATGGAAGGACGAACGACAATATCGCTTACTTTTACTACCCTTGCTCTTTTCCTCCCGCAATATACCGATACATATTTATCGAGAATCGTAACGCGCGAGAGTGGCTTTCTCGTTGCTCGGGCGTTATGCAGCATAGTAGCTTGTTGTTGCAACAGCGTTGGCAAACGTGCGCGCAGAGAAACGGAGACCCAACGAGGTTCCGCGGGAAGCGTTGCAGTGTCCCGAAATTTTACGGGACCGTAAAGCACCGGACGCGCTCGAGTTACACAGCCTCCGTCGGTGAAGTTGCTTTCGGTGCTGCAGTTGCACCGGAGTGACCAGCAGGCCTGTGGTCCCCCTCTGTCCCTTTTGCCGTGTTGCACTCAACCCGGTCTCGCCACGCCGTAAATTAAATGACATAACGTGTTCGCGCTCGATCAACAAAAAGAGATTTCGAATGCGTACGAGAGCGGGCGCTGCTGCGAGAATACGAGCTGCTGCTCGTAAATTTCACTGCTTTGCCCCCCCTCTCTCTCTCTCGGTGTTTGTCCTACCACGGGAGTCCCGGAGTGTTTTTATCGTGGGACTTTGAAGAAGGCCCTAACACGGTGAAGCCCGGGAATCGGAGTCGAACCGGGTTTCCAGTTTCATTGACTCGACAATGGACAATGAAATTTCCGTCAGAATATTGTCGAAATATTTTAGACATTCCTGTTACAACGGAACCACATTACTGCAACATTTCCGCGACATTCCATGCAATTTATGTTACCACGGAATATTTTTTTGAAGAAGGCCCTGACACGGTGAAGCCCGGGAATCGGAGTCGAACCGGGTTTCCAGTTTCATTGATTCGATAATGGACAATGAAATTTCCGTCAGAATATTGTCGAAATATTTTAGACATTCCTGTTACACCGGAACCACATTACTGCAACATTTCCGCGATATTCCATGCAATTTATGTTACCACGGAATATTTTTTTGAAGAAGGCCCTGACACGGTGAAGCCCGGGAATCGGAGTCGAACCGGGTTTCCAGTTTCATTCACTCGATAATGGACAATGAAATTTCCGTCAGAATATTGTCAAAATATTTTAGACATTCCTGTTACAACGGAGCCACATTACTGCAACATTCCCGCGACATTCCATGCAATTTGGCACATTTATATCTCTACCACTCACAACTCTCCCAGATAACAACTCTACCAGAATACATCTCTCCCCAAACATCTCTACCAGAAAACAAGTCTCCCAGATAATAACTCTACCAAAAAAGATCATTCTAACAACTCTACCGCATAACAACTCTACCAAAAAAGATAATTCTAACAACTCTACCGCATAACAACTCTACCAAAAAAGATAATTCTAACAACTCTACCGCATAACAACTCTACCAGAAAACATCTCTCCCGCATTACAACTCTACCGCATAACAACTCTAACAGAAAACATCTCTCCCGCATTACAACTCTACCAAAAACTCTCCCGGAATTTAAATAAAACTCTCCCCGAATAAAAAAACTCTCCCGGAATGTAAATAAAACTCTCCCCGTATTTAAATGAAACTCTCCCCGAATTTATATAAAACTCTCCCCGTATTTAAATAAAACTCTCCCCGAATTTATATAAAACTCTACCGGAATAAAAAAAAACTCTCCCGGAATACAAATAAAAATTCGGGGAGAGTTTTATTTAAATACGGGGAGAGTTTTATTTAAATTCGGGGAGAGTTTTATTTAAATTCCGGGAGAGTTTTTTTAATACGGGGAGAGTTTCATTTAAATTCCGGGAGAGTTTTTGGTAGAGTTCTAATACGGTAGAGTTGTAATGCGGGAGAGATGTTTTCTGGTAGAGTTGTTATGCGGTAGAGTTGTTAGAATTATCTTTTTTGGTAGAGTTATTATCCGGGAGACTTGTTTTCTGGTAGAGATGTTTGGGGAGAGATGTATTCTGGTAGAGTTGTTATCTGGGAGAGTTGTGAGTGGTAGAGATATAAATGTGCCTGCAATTTATGTTACCACGGAATATTTTTTATCAATTCTTTGAAAGACCAAAAAGCTTCTTGAATGGAGGATACTTATCCATTTTGCCCCGGGGTTCCGTTTCGCCCCGTGGTCCCCTATCCTTGTAACTCAATAGAAACTTTCCATTGACTGTGTAAATATTCCGTAACGTACCATCCGATAACCTGTAGAATGTATTTGCATCATATCTCCTCTCATAAGCGCCGAGAGCGAAGGCTGCAGGCAGGCAATCCGACCGCGCTCGCAATACTACTTCAAAGCCTCGACATCTTGTGCGTGCGGGAGAGAGCAGCACGCGCGTTTACACGGCAAAATTATCCGCGTAGAACTTACCGCGGGGTGCGGATGCGGGATGCACCTAATCCGCCGAGGATTTCCGAGTCTAAGCCGTGTAAGCACTTTGCAAGAGTTAGGTGTACCCCTGGCAACGATGATGCGCGAGGGCGCCGATCATTAACCGGGGGAAAGAGGAGGGGGAGGGGGAAGCTTGTGTACACGAGGTACAATATAAAGACAGAAACAACGCTGAAGCTCCCGCCGCGGGCAACCGTCGGATGCGACGAAGGGGAACTCGATGAGGGGGTCAACCCCAATTCCGTGTCGTCGCAGTACCACGGTACATCGCGACATTGGCACCAGTAGGACCAGTCTCCCGTGTTCATGCCCGGCACTTAAGCCCTTCCGTTCTCAGCGTGGAAGTAGCGGTATTGTAGGATGTAGCGTCGCGAGTCGCACGATTCGAATGCGCGGCTTATTTTGTCTATAGACAGGAGAGTACAGCGGAGAAGCGATGTGTGCACAGTGGCTCATTTCACGGCGGACCACCTGAGCGCCCGATGTTTGAACAACTCGTCGAATGGCGCTTCTTTCTCTGCTCCTCTGTGTTTGAGTCATGCCTCGAAGAGACGAGGGAAAAGACGAAAAACAAACAGTGAAATTAGACGAATGGAAAAAAAAGAAACGCGACCCATCGCGTCAGGCCCGAATTCCATGCGGCATTGTTCTCCGCAAACCGAGCTGAATTTATGTTTCTCCCGCGCTCGGGCCACAGTGTTGATATTCGTTAGCACGGACGAATGAATAATTCGACAAATGTGGCGGCGGTGGTGGCGGTCGGAGTATCGACGTTCACGTCAATTTCCGTACGACCGATCAACCATGCTCTCGAGAACACAGATTGGCACTGGGGTACACTTGTAGTTGTGTGTACGTACCTCTGTACCGACCACTGTCCTCTCTCGCTGATCCTCGATCCCATCCGCCAGATATGCCCGGCAGAACCAGCAGCAGGGTCACGTTAATATGCCATTAAATCAAAGTTGGACGGCAGACTGCACACATCAGATGCACACGAGGCTCGGCGCGTTTGGTCCAGGCACATTCGCGTCTATCTGCGAATCCGCGAAGGGAGCTACCAGCCCGCGCACTCCTGTCTCACTTGGCTAGCGCGCAAAATTACGCGCGTACAACCGAGGGGGTCCGGCCATCACGAGTGCTTCTGATAGATTTGTCTTGTGCAGAGCGTTAATTAGTACAGTGAACTGTGTCACCCGTTCGCTCTCACTCGTTCCCTCGGGAATATCTATTCGCTGCGTACCACGTCTGCACTCGCCCGGGCTTATATATCGACGTCGGTGATGCTGCGGAGCGCCTGGACTGACTGCATAAGCGGAATCACACTGCAATTATGACTCGAGCGTTCACGTTGAATCGGTCATGAACAGATCTCACTCGATCGTTCGGTAAGCCGAGTCTTTTTTTTACCAAGTTTCGGCTCTGAGCTGGTTGGCTCGTTGGTTACACGATTATCCATTCACAAACTGTTTTGTAAAGTGATCCGTTCTCGCTGTTCGGTTCTTTGCCAGAACCTTGTACTTTCCTTTGCGGAGGCAGCTTCCTCGTTTCTTATGTATTTTTATTTCCCAGGGGGGTGAGGACGACGAGAGTATTTACCAGGACGATGCAGGAATAGAATATTTGAGGGATTCAAAGTTTTTCTAGGGCACAGCCGGCTCTTAGCGGGGTTTCCCCGAACGGATCAAGAACCTCGACGATTCCCTCGACGGACTCCCGCTGCTTCTGGAGAGCGTTTCGTCAGGACCCTGTGGCAGTCCAAGGTACAGCTTCTGGCTCACTTATTTCCGCCAGGACTAGCTGGTACATCCGTCAATGGCGCGGCATTCTTTTTTTTTTTATTTAACGCCTATTTGAACTTTCTCATCATCACGGATGATCTAGTACAGGAGATACGTATAGAGTTCTCAGAGGCGTGAGATTGATCGAGCGAACGGGTGCAGAACCGATCAGGAAATCATGGGCCATGTTGGGTAGGTGTCGTGTCGCTATTCGCTCGTCCTTGCATGTACGCACAACAAACGTTAGACAATGCTCGTCAAAACGTTGTGTCACGCACAGGCACGGACAAATAAAATTGCGAGCGACAAGGAAGCGGGACAGAGAAAGCCGCGGTTACCCGTGATTTATGGACGCCTGACCAACGCCGACTTCCCGAACGATTAATTATGGTGAATATAGGCTTTGGCGACCGCACAGATCGTCGAGGACTGATAGAAAGGGAGGAAAAAGGGTTGTGTCTGTGCGGCGAAAGCCAGCGGATACCAAAGGCTTTTCGCCAACGATCTCGCGCTATTATTACTACCTCGTCGACAAAATAGCTGCAACGAGAGTGCAGGGGAGATAACGAGTGTTGAATAGATGTTTCAGAACGAATGATTTTTTAAGGTTTATATTATCTTTTAATACGGTTCTTTCGGGAACGTTTTCGAAGCATTTTTTACGAAGATATTAATAGTTGTTGCTATTTTTCATAACATGATGCACATAATTTTATCGATTCAATCTACAGTCTCCAGGTGTCGAATTTGAAGACGCTAGTTTGAACTTAAGATCGCTCTTGAGATCGAAATTCATTGGGTGCTTAAGATCTATCTTAAGCTCAAACTAATAAGAAGCGATAAGAAGGTATCCCAAAAAATCTTCTTATCGCCCTCCACGATACGATTGTTCTCCAGCAATAATTCTATAGAAACGGTTTTATGAAATTCGTTTGCGTGATCACCTATTCATGACAGTATAGTGTCATCAAAGTTCACCACATTAAGGATCCAGATATAGGCCCCGAAAAAGCGTTACAGTTCGAATTTAAGATAGAACTCAAACTACAATCGAATTTGAGTTCAGCCTTGAAAGTTCGAACTTAAGATAGATCTTAAGCACCCAATGAAGTTCGGGCCAAACTTTAACTTTAAGATCGATCTCAAAAGAAATCTCAAGTGCAGACTAACGTCTTAAAATTCATGATCTTGAAGGTATCTGCAAGACATCAAATTTCATCTTCGGCAAGTCTCTGTTAATGAGTTGTTTAAGGGGAAAAAAAAATCGTTCACTTATAAAATGTTATTCTCTAAGTGAACTTCCTCAAGCGAAGTTTGGCGATGCAGAACAGCTGTTATTAACTTGAAGAAATTTAATCTCATGCAGACACTAAAGTTCTTAAGGTATCTTCAGAGTCATTAAAATTCGACCCTAGGTTTATGAAAACTAGAAATTCTGATTTCGAAGTAACGAGACCATCTCCGGCACTGGAATGGCAAATTGCTTTGCCGAATCGTTACCGAGCATTTCAAATTACATTTTTATATACAAGCCGCTCGCGCAGACGTGCCGGTAAATATTTTATAAGCCGACGACGTTGACCCAGCCTTCTTCTAATATTTAGAGACAGCCATTTGACGGTTTCTGCAGACGGAAGCGCGAGCCGATGAATCGTCCGCTTTCGCTGTAACGGCTTCCGGGTAAATTGTTGCCTGGAAAATTGCCCTCGTCCGGTTTTGCTACATTTTCCGCGTCTCTCGGTGTTTCATCCTCCTCGCTCGGGCATTACATTGCGATAGTGCGAGAGAGAATAGCGAAGTGGCAGTATAACGCGGAGTCCTTTCAGCACTCAAGGGACGCACCAACCTCGTCGGTTCCGGTTTCGCTCGTCAACGGGGAACAGGACGGACCACTTCGTCGCTTTTCCTTCTCACCTATATATATGTATATGTCTCTATACATATACACACATATATATATGGCTCTGTATCTTCCGCTTGGAGCTTCCGCCTATGCAAATACCGTTAACCCCACTTCATCGGGTTTTGTGATCGCACACAGGGACGAACCTATACTGTCGACCCTCGTTCTATGTGCGCAAGTCTGTCTCGTATAGAAGCGATCCGGGCGGACTGTCATTCACTCGGAAAATCTTTGGATTTCAGATATTTTAATGCTAGCTGTATAAATAGCAAGTATAAAAATATTCAAAATCCATCCCTACGATCTGACTATTGATTTCTCTCGGTGCGGCCTAGTAGCAACTAACTTTGTAGCCTTCGGTGTAATTTTTTAATCGCCGAAGAAAAGATCGAAATTATACACTCTTTTCAGTTATTGGGTGCGATAACGATTTTCTCGCCTTGTCCCGATTCGAATGTTTCTAATGCAAACTCTTTCGCCTACACGCCGACACCCAAATACCGTCAATTCTGCCCACCTAATCAGACACATCTATACGCCTGTGTACACGACTGCCTTTCCAAACGAGAAAAGAAAGATATTCGAGGCACGTACTACACGAGGATCGGTGTTTGCCGACGCCGTATACCTCGACCACCGAACTTTTCGCTGCGGGGTGACCACGGGCGTCGGGAAATCGAAAGCCTGACCAATTTCAGCTTCTTACCCGAGTATATATGTATACATATGTATACAGTATACGTTGCACCTACCGTCCGTATCGGCGACAGACGGAGTCGTGAGGTATTCGGTTAGCCGGGACCTAAAACCGAAGATCTCGCTGCGATACTGCAGAATCGTATGCAGTATACGAGGGGAGGAAATCTCAACTTCGTTTTCTTTTTTAGACCCGTCATTTAGAAAAGGCACTTCGATCTCAGCTGTTTCGGTCGTCTTACGATCCGCCACTTTCGAGCTGGCACAAGTAGCAACGTCCTGGAGATATCCGTGCTGACGCCACTTCCGATTTTGCGTCCTGCCGCTGTGCCGAGATGTAAGACTTCTGAGAGAACTGTCTCAGGAGTGACACGTGCGCGAGAGTCCAATAATAGACACGAGCCGGCTGTATGATTCCTTGACGTGCAGGGTCAGTTGGCAGCATTGGTAGAAACAGCGGCACTTTACTTGTGCTTCCTCGGGAAAGAGGACGCGTCGTTCCTTTCCCCCGGACGAGGACGGCACGTGCGTTCCCTGTATTTTCGGAAGACTCGAGGATGTTACTTCAGCCGTCACTCGAGGGGATTCATTTACTCTCCTCCGATAAAAAAAAAGAAAAAAAAAGAAACTGGATAACATTATCGGGAATTCGAATTTATCTAAAATAAACTTGGAGCGCTGTGTATATTTTTTTTATCCGCCCGATCCGTATTCTGTTTTGATTCACTGTACTCGTAGAGCTTTCTGCGCTGATGTATACGTAGGCAAAGTATTAAAAAAAGGAGAAGAAAAAAAAAAGATAAAGGGTCGTAAATCCCTGAGAAATATGCCAGTAAGCCGGATACGCGGATACGCAAAAATCAGTGAGCTTCTCGCGCACCGGGCGACCCTCAGTGACAAAATATTTGCACGGTTCTCGAGAGAGGCTGCGAAGGATTATACGGCCACTTCAAAGATCCTCCGCTCGGTCTCGCACTCTCGTGGAGAGTGAGGCACCTGTCGAACGGTGGACCTTTGCGTTTGGATAAGCTCGGTGCGCCGAACAAACCGCCGGTCGTTTGCACTGGGAACCGTTCAGAGTTCCTCGTAATACCGTATATATATATATATATATATGTCTACATTTGTGAATATATAAAAGGTGTGCAGCATTGCCGTACGTCGTGTGTAGAGGTAAGCATCAGCAAGTAAGGGATCGCGCACGAGCTCGGACGTATTACTGGCTCGTCGAGCCAGTGAACGCCAGTGGCGTGCGTGCATCGTTCGGCGAGGGAACCACCGAGCGGAAAAGCTCCTTCTCTCTCCTTCTCTCCCTGCGCTGCACGAGTACACACGCCGAAGTTCATCGCGATGCCTTTTTGCACGTACATACGTCTCCGCGGGCATCGGGTCTGGGCCCCTGGCCGCGTGCTCCACTCGTAGACTATAATTACGGGGCTTATTTAGTATTATTTCAATTATCGCGTGCCACACGTACGGCCGATAACGCGTTGATATAACGTCGGTGTATAATACCGGCCGTGGTCGCCTCCGCAACCACGGTATATCTTTCTCTCGCTTCATTCTTTGCCAAGCCGTGCTCGGGGACCGTGCTACGCCGAGGAAACAGGAACTAACGAACTGTAAAGCTCGTTTGAGGAGTTTCTCACTCACTTCTCGATCCGCTTGGCCACGAGAACGGGAGAAGTTCGGAAACTTTGAATATAGAATATTCATCGAATATACATAATACTGACATATACAAAGTATTGGGGTTTCATTTTTGTTTTTGCGTTTTTTTTCCTTACGTTTTTCTTATCAAAGTTCCATGAAAGTCGTCAAATGCATCAATGGCAACATCGAGTTGATAAAATCGATGCGACATTTCTATTTGCAAACACTCCGGACTTTTTTCTTTTCTCTGTCCCCACGACAACTCTCGGTGCTTTTATTTAATTTATCGGTTTTTTTTTCATCCTCATTACGGATTGCATGTTTTCAGCGGCGTTCAAATCTATAAGTAGCCAACTACCACTCTCTGGGTGTGACGCGGGTACACTTATCCGGAAAAAAATTATTTTCTTTTCCGGCCCCCCTCCCCTTGTTGCTTGTGCCACTGACGTAAACGTTCTTGGGGGCGAGAACGCTCGCGAAAGGACCTTTGGTATTACGAGTGAAACGTCAGTTGGTCCGGTACCCAACGCTGAAATGTATAACGCGACCTATCGATTTTTTAATCTACTTCTATAATTGGGTGCACTTTGACTGTCTCGCGATTTCTATTTTAGATTCGCTGTTAAAACGACACAATGACGTCAAACCTCCCACGGCTTAAAAATGACCCTCTGATCTGGAGACTAAATATATATCGCACCCACACCGAATGAACTGGATGTTGACGAATAGTATTTGGATACTGGTTGGATACTGGCAATGATAAATACCCCTTCGTACCAGGAACAATCCATCTACACTGAGAGAAGGATCTCTTAGAAATTACCATAAACGTGGTAAAAACCGAGCGACATCCTGACAATCATTCGTATTAAACTTACCATATTGTGCTAGAGAATATGGTAATTTTCGTTGTCGCAAATATTACCCGAATGACCCGTAATTTTTGCGAGAATATAAATTATTCTTATTAGAAAATATAGTAATCAGCGACGTCGCGCTCACGAACAGTTTGTTCTAGGCTTTATAGGTTATGCCGACATATTATGTCGATCACATATTTTGTACATACACATACATACAAAAATGTAATCGACAAAATGTTCCGTTTTTATCCACGACATTCTTAGCGAGATACGAAAAATTTTGCCAACCTTACGATATGGGTTGGGTAAAAATTGCTATGGCCCCTGTGAAAATCTCACATAGAGCTGGTGTATCATGTTGCCTGGTAGTTTTTCCGAGACCCTTCTTTCAGTGTAGTGGAGTAAAAGTGGTAAATACTGGGTACATAAATCGATTACATATCGGCCGATCCATAATCACCACTTTTACCCTAAACGTGATAACATACTCTTGGCACGTCATGCCATCCAAATGCGAACAGTTAGTATAAAAATATTCCGAGCATGGATAGCAAGATCACTATAATCGTACTATCCATATCTCCGACCGCAAAAATAAAAAGTAAAACCCCGTATTTCGCAGAGAATTTATTTGTGACACCAGGGTTCACGCGTCGGCTGTAAATTTCTGCAGTTGTCCGGTAGTGTGACCTGGCATTCCACTGTTCCGCTGTCCCTCTTCGTTATCATCATCATCACAAAAAAAGTCATCGGTCCTTTCGATAGAGATTGCTTGCAACGTGTGCGAAAGCTTCGTCCCCTTCGTTCTCCTCTTCCACAGAGAGACGACGAAACCGCTTCGTCGATTCCTATCGACAATGTGTAAGGAAAACGTATGCACTGCCCGCACGGTAGTTCCTCCCGAGTACGGTCTGCAGAAGCGCAGATAAGTGCAACGGAAGGACAAAATCGGCCGGTGGAATCACCTGACGGCGCACAAAGGTGAAACCCGAGGACCCCCTCGAGTTCTTTTCAACTCCCGGATAAACGGTCGCCCACGCCCTTCGCGAACGTGTATGCGGTCTTTGGTACGTGCATGTGCGCATACATGACTCGCTGGGTGACTCCTTTGGTTCATCGGCCAACACACGTGTTCCACGTCGGGTTTAGTGTTGGTGCACCTTCACCGATGCGCTTTGGGACAATGACTGTGGCGTGCCGGGGCAGCACCCAGCACTGTCACGGCTTAGTGAATTATTGCGCGTATTATTAAACGGCTCGGTCTCTCGCGGGCTCGAGAGCCTAGCTAACCGCGTTTCGAGGTGGTTTGGCTGGCTGTATTCACCGGAGCCGAGAGAGTTGCACAGAGGCAACTAGGATAGGCATACACTCCGTAGCTCGCGGGCTCGTCCCCGACGGGCGGGCACTGTCGTCCTGAGATTCCGGACGGAGTCTGTGAGCTGACTCCACTGTCCACCTCACGGTGAAACGCCTTCGGCTATGACTTTGAGCTATTTTGCTGTGTACAGACCTCGGTGCATATCTGGGCACGGGGTACATTCAGCTTTGTTCTGCACACGGGGGAGCCCGGGGACACTCGATGGAAAGCCGACGGTCACGCTCGTGCGACTCGATAACCTCGGTATGTCGAATCTCGTTAAATTCACCGTCACAGATTCGCATTTTTTTCACTCTTCTCCGAGCCCTCGAACATGCGAGCTCGCGGCGCTTGAAACGAGTCTCAATATTTCTTCAAGATATTGTTGAAAACGCCGAAACCTGAGAATATGCATTTTTTCCCGTCAGAATGGTTTGGCACTCCGTACCCTTTTTTATGCCGGAGGTTCGCACTTTTTTTTTATGTTGCACGGAAAAAATTGATGGGAAGATTTTAGGAAGCCAGAAAAGTTGAACGCCGATTCCCGTTTTCCGGCAAATTATATATCTGGGACATTGAGAGGGTAAATATTGTTTCCTCGTCTGTTATTGAACACGATCGACAGTCGAATTCTTTTTTGCGTTATCTCTTTGAGACCGGTGAAAAATCAACGAACGGAACGTAATACGCAAACGAGAGAAATATGCCTAACCGCGGGCACGTCGATGGGTAATATCGTGGAAAATATTCGAAATACTCGGTCGACGGAGGGGAAGGTACGGGGAGGGGTATGCATGAATCGCGGAGAGCAGGAAAAGAGGCCGCGGAGTCCTTATCTGGCGCTCAACAGGCCCTGCGTTCGCTACTCGATATTCCAGCATCTCGGAGAATCCCCACCCGCGACACAGGACCTCTACCTACGTCGAGTTTTTATTAAAACCTATTCGTGTATGTGTATGTATGTGTATGCCGGTGGCGGACGGCGGGACCGTTTGATCGCGGGAGAGGAACGGCTCGCCGCCGAGCTCCGCAACGACTTCGCCGGTTTCTGTTTAACCCAAATGCTAGCTTGCGCCGGGAAGGTTGTTGGCTTTCTTCCAGAACACGTTCAACGTATTCCGCGCTGGAGCCGCGACCGACTACCCAAGTAATTCGTATTCCCGTATAAGAAATTGTTTCTCTTCCGAACTATCCTGTACCGCACTCTTGTCCCAGTTCTAGATCTCCTCCATTTGTCAGTGATCATCTTTTTTGTCTAGCCTGTACGGTCAAAATTGTATGCAAAAAAATAGACAGGCGGTCCAAGATTTTTTTCATGTCTAGCGGGTACCGATGATGTACCGCGATGTGTGCAAGCAAAAATAGGTGAACGCATCTATTAATACTCATTCCAGAGAATCACACTTAAGAAGGGCCATGTTTAAAAAAGCCAAGTCAAATGTTTATGTCACACGATATTAGAGGGCGGCCACCCGCTATTCCTAAATTCTGAAGAAACAGTGCAAAACACAATAACAACCGCCGAAACAAGCGCACTTGGGCGCCTCATAGGCATACGTACCCATGCAAACCCTCCCTTCGATCCGCGCAACTCGCTTCTATAGGAGAAAAACTGGAGCTACCCCAATTAAAAATAGACTGAATTATCTCACTGAGCGACTTGCAGGTGACAACCTTGAATATATTAAACCACTGTGCATTCAACGACTATCACATATCACCGCTGAATATAAATGCCCTATGCACATTTTACACGAAACCCTCCAAACGATGTACAACGAAAACCAAACTTAAAAATTCTCTCAATACTGCCCACATCCTTACACGAACTTGCACTCACATTTTTTTACATAAATAAACTGGAGAAATTCTCGGGCTGAAGGGCCGAGATCGATGCTTATTAGCAATTATTGTTACCACACCTACATGTAATCATTAAGACGTCTGTTACCAACTTGAAAAATCTACCAGTAACCAATGTAACATGTTATTAATAAATACGCATACTATCACTAAATACTCATTCTAACAAGTTTCTAATTGCCAAACCTACATGGGACATAAATTTCCGACAGAGTGTAAGGGCCGACAAATTTGTTGAAAATTAAAAATTCAAAGTGCAAATCACATTCGCATTATGATTCCCAACTTTTACCTCCTTTCCGACGAAAACCAACATTTTTCATAGCCGAAACGGTCTTCCGGAAGGGCGATCAAATATTGAAAAAAAGCAATGTGCAAGCATGCATCTTATACTCGGAGACCAACAATAATATTCCGTTCCTAAACTGTGCACAGTGAGCGAGGCGTAATTCCCTCACATACTAACATTTCTATGATCCGTATACGTCTCACGATTCCGTCGGTGATTCCGGGGGCTCTAAATATTATGACTGCTGTCCGAGTTCAACATCAGCAGCAGCAGCAGCGGCATATGTCGGACTGAACGAGCGTACAGAATCGAAAGGGCGAGCGTGTACAGTATGCAATATCGGTGTGGTTCCTACATAGCTCGCCTATGGTTCTATGCCTGTAACTACATTGCCCAGAGCCAAGAATGTGGGTCACGTGTTCTCGTTCCTGAAACTTAAAGCACGCGACACACTCGACGTCTTTGTATACATCCTTATATTCCACATACGTATTGTGTACCACACATATCCGTTTCGGCTGTACCCGGAGCCGCTGCTGTACACGGTTCGTACATCGCTCGTACAAACTCTCGTCTTACACACACGTGTTCCTTATTCTTATCCACCACCGGGCCATTATTATATGCACGTGTGTGGATAGGCTCACATTCCGTCACAACTACATCAGGCACATCGTGCACGTACACGGAATATTATATGCAACGGAAATGCTTGGTCGTCGTATCCCTGAGAGTTTGCCAATGGGACACTGGGGTGGGCCAATGGGACACTGGGGCAAAGGACGGAGGGGGCGGGGGGGGGGGGCATAGTTCGCTCTTTCCGATATTGGTTTGTTCGTCTCGGCTCTTTCTGTCTCGGTGTTCTCTGCTTCAGCTAGTCGACCCGCAAAGAGCCAAGTACCAGCCGCCGCATACACCTTTGGGTCCCGCAGTCTACGGGTATTTTCGTTCTTACAGCCTCCCTTCCGCTCTCCCTGTATATCCGTGTCCCGCGATTGCGCCGATGAAGAGGAAGAAGACGAGGACTGCGGGCTCATCTTGCTTACCGCACAGATACGGCCTGGCTGAAAGGCTTGCCGGCTGGTTCGAAAGCGCGGTTGCACTCGAATTTAAGACGAATCTGTGTCGCTGGGTCAGGCCCCCGGTATGGCGCACTCCGCATTGGCGTAATCGCTTTGTCGATAAAAGTCTCTTCTTTCCCTCCTTTTGCCTTCGTCCTTCCCCTTTCTTCCGTAACCCGGCGCTTTGTTCTCCGACGAATCGTGGAAAATGGAGGGGGCACTTTTGGGACGAGATCCCGATACATGTCCCAAGTCCAGGTCGTATGTCTCCGCGTAGCCCGAATGTCGTATTATTGTGCTCGATCAAAGCCCGGAGAATAAAATAAGAACATAAGAATTCTTTATGAGTTCGCCCAGGCAACTGTAACGACGACGCGGTCCCGGATCGATCCTATCTGAACGACGTTAGGCCATGGAGGAAAAAGAAAATTGGACCTCCGCTAAAGTCAGATAACTTCCTACGCTTCCTCGAACGGCCGTAGTATAAAAATACTCTCGGATAATCGAGAGAAAGCTATCGTAATCGAGCCATCGAATGGCGAGGGGGGTGAGGGGCGGGGGGCGATCCGAACGGTAACGGGCAACGACTGCCCGTCTCAATTCCCGAAGAAACTAATTTCGTTGATTTCTTCGGCCCAAGATCTATCCCTCTAGAAGATTCGGTATTCTCTCGATATGTATCAGAAGGAATGAGAAAAGAAAGCAATAAGGCCTAACTGTCTGGATGGCAGGTAAATTAACCGAGTCCTCGAAACTTATCCTTCATCCCTTCGTTTTCCGTGTATCGTAACTATTATCGTGCTCAAGCGTTATGTGTCTGCGCGCCTTTGCTGCGTTCATACCGGCGCCAGCGAAGGTGCTACAAATAGGGGAGCAAAATGAAACCCCGGGGCAAAACGGTCTGCTTCTGCTAGTTTTTCGCGAAACATAAAACACTTCTCATCTCAAGCGGACGATGCTGGTCCGTTTTGCCCCTCTCTCCCCTACGTCTATATACACGTTTCATTTAGTTTTCGCGATCGGCTAGTTCAAGGGAGTTGGTGCCGGCCATCGATACCAGGGGGTTGCAAAAGTGATACGGGGTATATACGCGCGCGGTTTATGCGAACCTCGTGGCAATATGCTGCTAGCGGCACCGGCCGGCCAGCCGGACGAAGGGGATATACCCCAATATGTCGCCAGGAGCACCGTCGGGTCGCGACGGGTCGCCACATGTTGCGACTAATAACGTCATAGATCAGCGACCTAGCGAACTTTGACTTTCCTTCGCACGTCGTCGTTGTCGTCGGCGGGCTATCGCCGAAGCTTCGAGAGTTTCCCGACGGCGGGACGTCGTTGTTGCTGTCCCAAGAACCTTCACGCGAACTACCTAACTACGTGCTGGCCGAATCGACTGATGCGTCGATGGGTCCGGTCTAAGTTTCCGCGTTATCGAAAACAGGATATCGATTTTTAGGTTCGTCTGACCATTCCGAGTCCCTTCCAGAGCAAAGTCTCATCCCGGGAGACTTTGACCATTACTTCGAAGATCCGCTGAAGATACTTCACATAAAAAAAAAATACTCACCGTCAGATTTTATCAGATAACTTTAGAGGGTACTTCGAAAAAAGAAGAAAAAAATCATCGTCCAATCCACTGTCGGCGACGCAAATACTCATATATTTTTTCTCGTTTCATTTCGTTGCGTAAACGCGTCAACCTGTCGACGATTGTCGTGTGCCGCACGAGACACGCTTGTCGAGCTGTTAAATCCGCTTGGATTTCGTCGTCGTACCGCCACCCGGCAGTTCGGGGCTTCCTGGCTCCGGATCGGACGCCGGTCATGAATAAAACAAGCCAGTGGTTGGGGTACGTCAAACTGGTATGGACACACGCAAGGGTTCCACGGAATTTCGCGTTTGTTCAGCGCTGCTGTTGCTACTGGCGATGGAGAGTAGTTGGCTGCGAAACGTTCCTCGGGCTTTGTGGATTTATGCCTGTACCAATATCCCGGTGTCCCCGTACTATTACGCCGAGAATTATTTTATCTGGACCGAGGGACGATCGTAACCGAGACGATTCTCTTCATTTAACCCCTTTCCACAATTCCACACCGACACGCCTCGCATCTACCCGCTCGAAAGCCAACATTTTTACAGCGGATTTCGGGGAATTTCGATCGACGACGAGAAAAAGTCCTCGAGAACATCCCACGAAGGACTTCCACGAATTCGAATCGAGAGGAGATAGAGCAAGCGAGACGAAAAGATAGACGGCTGGAGGGTCCTTTTCTCGGAGAGAATACCCAGAGTCCGCAGTCAGCGCGATTTGAGAGAAGATCGCCGTTTGATAGACGATAAAGAGAAAGCGAGAGATCTCAGGGAACGAAAAGAGAAGAGAACGGAAAAAGTGCCTAGCGACAGTCTGAAGAAATACTGGAACTTTTTACCTCTTTTGCCCAAGCTGTTACCATCCGCTACCCTAAATTACACCGTCCTTATACCGCTCTCCATAAAACAATGTAAATATTCCTGATTCGTCAGAGAAATTGAACGAGAACAGATTTTCTTTAATACTTGTTTTTTTCGAGAAAGGTCATGAAGGAGAATGGTAACTGTGTCCGCGAAATTGAAAATCTTTGAGATTTTCAAACCGGAAGTGACGTCGCAAAAATCCGATAAACGTTCTCAGCGCTTCGCGGGCTTCCTTTCTTTCGAGCGCGGACATAAGAAATAAATTGTTTTTCACAGGAAACAAAGCAAATTCCGAAATGTAGCAAAAGAGATAGCGATGGAACAATAAAGGAAGTGCGGAAAGAGGAAAGCACTCTCACGCACCGGTCTCGCTGTCGAGATGGGTGCGTGAGAGTGGATCGCCCGGGCTCACGGTTATTCCTCCCTTCCGCGTGTAAGCGAGAGAGCACGTTTACTCGAAATACCTTTTAGAGGGTTTTCTCACAACGTCGGGCGAGGAGAAGGCGGCATGATTTTGTTTAACAGACGGGAGTCGCGCTTTAAATAAGGCAAATAAGGAGGAGCGGGCGTTCGGCGTGTTCGCGAGCAGATTCTCCCGCTTATACGATACAGGTACGTACTGTACCGCGGGAAGAAGTGCCCGCTCGCGGAAATAAGAAGGAATATAAGGAGCGATGCGAGCGAAGAAGGTTGCAGGATCGGCATGAATAAGGAAACGCGGAGAGAAAAGGAGATAGAGGCGGAGGTGCTGGTGGCTCGCGGACACGCGAGACCAAAGTGCTTTACCTTATACCTGCCGACCGGCATAATACTACACGATGGGGGCGCGAGAAACGGGCCTATAAATGGATCCGTGGAATTTAAGGCATCGCCGAGTGAATAAGCGCCCACGACACCTACACACCGTACTTTATAATACGTGAATTCTACCGTTTGCATCGTATTTTCTCTACCGACGGACCAGCGAATGTAAATAAACGTCGAATAAAGTTCGACAAAAGTCGCATCGGCAGTACACAGGCCTCGAATGTGAATCGATAAAATGTTATATATAAAAGATAAATTTATCGATATTGGTAATTTATACGACTGGGCGGCGCGACATTGAATTAATTAATTATTGTAATTAACGAATTTATCAATCAGATTTAAGAGACTCTGGGTGGTGCGTCCAAACTTCGGTCAATGAACTCGGGCGGTGAGTGAATTATTTTCATAACAAAAAACAATCCCGAAGGTTTAATGAAACAGTCGAAAAATTCTCTCCAAGGAAACATATATATATATATATATACATATCGCGAGGTAATAATTTCAAATACAAATTAATTCGATAAACGTTTTGGCTTTCAGTCACTGATTATCTGTCCCGCGAATTGCAAAGCGCATCAGACTAACTCGAAGGTTTCCGTTAATTATTTTTTCCTCCATCTCTCGCGAGTCTGCGGCTATACGCCTCCCATTAGTTTCCTCGAATCCTGTTTTTGGGATACGTCCAGGCAGACCTGATTTAGCTCCCATCGTGCTGATTCCTGATGCAGCGAGCTCCGAGTCGGATGCACGGCTGGGCATGCAGTAAGCGCGCCGGTGCAAACGGAAAGTCAAATATGTATGCGGCGCATATAGTATGTCGATACTCGAAGTCGGGTGGACGCGAATGGGGGTGTACGGTAGGTGCTCACTCGGGCTTCCACGCCGAAGCATGTCGTTCGATGGTCTTTTTAAGCTGCTCATATTTGGCAAACGTTTGCAGGAGCTTGATGCCGACGAGTACCGAGACCCGATGGGAACGACCCTCTCCGGACCCCATTGCGCCTTTCGCGCATTTTCTGTTTTTTTTTTCTTTTTTTTTTAGTCTCCCTCACTCTTTTCCATGCTGCTCCTTCGCCTCTGCTATGCATCGCGTACCACTGCGCTTGGCGCTAGGTGAATCCAATCTGCTTATTGCCCATTTGTAACGTTTGCACGCGTATACCATACTCCCAGCTGTGTGCGGCGGATGTCTACGACGGCAACGTTTTTTACAGTCGAACCGCGAACTTTTCCGCAGCGAGATTGTACGATCTCTTTGCGGCTGCTGGCTCGAGAATACCGAGTGTATACACGCGGCCACGTACATGGATGTATGTACGGGTGGATAGCGGATACTCTCTATATTATACCCAGGGCTAGGCGTGTATCGCCCAGTCATTCTTTCTCCCCGAGCATTCTTGCTGGAATAGCGCACATTTGTCTCTCACTCTGTCTTTCTCTACCGCCTCGCTACATCTATACAAAACACGAGCGATACTGGGTATTCCGGAAAAGAAGACGCGACTGACGGCGAGAAAGCTCCGGAGCTATGAAAAACGATATAGTTATACACTCGGGCATGGCGCACCGTCGGCTGATACAGTGGATTATATCTGAACGATGCATCGGAGCTTTGACGCGTCATGTGGAAAAAGCTATGAGTGTTAATGCCGGGAATTCGCGTGCCAAGGAATCGCTGGCGGAAAACCGATGCCGTATTAGAATCATGAGCGGCGAGCCAGTACCTCGACTCTTACCGCAGCGACTTTCACACTCGTACGTCTTTTCGCATAGTGCACTGCTGCAACGCTTGCCAGGCTTTGCATTTTGAAAATGGAAAAGTGAAACAGCCCCGTGGTCACCGTCGCAGGCTTGGGCCAAGAGCGTCGGTAATCCCGAAACTTGAACGCCAGGAAACCCGCCGGTGGTTGATAGTTCAGGATTCAAAAAAAGAACGCAAAAAACCGACGTCCATACATTCCTTAAAAATGTCCGCCATTGTGCAAATCCAATTTCCAAGATAGAATATAGGGTAAAAGTGTTAAATATGGACCAGTCCGATTACCACGTAAATTAATGAAATATACAGTAAAAAAATGTACACTTAACATACTTTTTTGTTCACAAGCGTCCACGATTACTTTATTGTTCATTTTACGAAAAATAATTTTAAGAGTAACTGAAATTTTTGTAAAATGCACACCATTTCTTTTGTAAAATTGATAAGAAAATATTTTATTGCGTATGGACCGGATCATTGACCACTTTTAACGAGTTTCGATATCTCAAATAAAGCTCAACTCATCACATCACGACGCAGCGTCGCATCGCTGAAACACGAAAATGGTCCATTGACGCAACCGGCCTAACCACGCAGCTGGTCCCCTATACGCTTGTGGTTAATTTCTTTAAAATCGATTTCGTCCCTATCAGCGACGAAGTAATGGGCCTGAGGTTTCCTAAGAGACTCGAGGTTTTTCGACGAGAAGAGATTTCTCTTTTTATCTTTGACGCGGTGAGTTTGAAGGTCGAAGAGCCAAGCGCCATTATAATCGTATAGAGGCGCTTTTAATGGTATATCGACACGGTTAATGGACTATCGACAGTACGCGATGAAAGATCGGGTACCCGAAGCGCCGGAATCGATGCCCTTTGGCGAGCTATCGCGAGAGATATAGCATGTGTATAGGATAAAAAGAGGGAGAGGCAGACCAACCGACAGACTTCAGAAGAGTATACGCGCCCCAAGACTAGAATCAATAATTACATAAGGCCCGTCGATCCTGAGCGCGAGGAGGGCTTAAGCCGACCAATCAATCACGAGCATTACTTAGCGACTGTACCCGATGCCTCGTCGCATCTCCCTCCCGAGTCGCTACGCTCTCGTGATTGATTGACCGGCTTGAGTCTCGTGCTTACGCGGCTTCGCGTAATTGATTCCGCGTTCTGCCTCGAAGATCCGGCCCGACGACGCAGGAGACACGTAGATGTGACCACGGGTACCGGAATTTATCGAGAGGTTTGGGGACGATCGGTACTTATCGCGTATTCCCCAACATCGAGTTTCCGATTGTCGAATATCTTCAAACTAATTTCTAGTCACAACCTTCGAAAAAGTCTGATTTATTAAAAATAAACTCTGTGAATTTTCCCGTCAACCGGTTTGACAAATGGTCCATTAGGCCGTGGGACAAGGAATTTTTTATTTGATTCGAACAAATTTTGTTTTTCCGGACAAATAGCTTCTTTCAATGTAGCCGCACCATCGCAAACGTACCCATTTTTTTTTCTTGTTAACTTTACCATTTTTTTAGTTGAAGCACTCTTCGTTGCCAAAAAAAAATGTTTAAAATTAACGAGACAAAAAGGTTGGTCTTTCGTAGACAAGAAATGTTTGTTAAATGCACACACACCTTCCTTTACCGTTGGGGCCATGTAAGATCCAACAATTCTAATTTAGTTTCTAAACGGAAGCAGAAGGAACAGACGTAGGATATCGAGACGATACGAATGAGTACATATTTTGAAATTGGACCACCGTGGGTCTTTAGATGGTAGCCTCGGAGGCACCGCGTGGGTGGCCCCAAAAATGTTCTGCCAGTTCGACTCACTTTTTTTCACTGTGTTCTTAGGTCGTTTCACAATGTTGATTTAGGCTTCCGATTGTTTAATGATATTCCGCGGCTTGGATATTTTTAAGTGAGTTCGAGATGGGTCTCGAGCTGCAGGAAGCTGACCGATGTTTCCCACAACAGGCCCTGCTTGTGGTTGTGCAGAAGAGAGCGAGGCAACACGGATCGATGCCCGCTATTCAAGATGCAGTTTTTAAAAATGTATGAACCGCGAAAATTTTTCATAAGTACTCCGTGCTGCCCCGTGAATTTTCCTCCAACGGAAATTCATTCAGAAATCTCTTCGCGCAATAAAAAGTCAATATAACGTATAAATCTCTCTGAGACACTGGAAAATAAATGTCTTTCTCTCAGCGGACATAAAAAAAAAATTGATATGCGCACGGTACAGTCGTAGAGCTCCGAGATCCGGCTAATGCTGATGGTGGAAAGTAATGAGATGATTTTTTTTATTCGTCTTTTGATGCTGACGACGACGTCGACGAGGAAATGAGGAGGGTGCCGGGTTGGGTCGCTGAGCACATAGGCAAATGTCCCAACGACTGATTCGCTGTGAAGATCTTGGCCACCAACGGCATCGCCAGTGGCATCATCATCAGGCGAGAGGCGCTCTCTAATGTGTCGAGCAGGCACTCGGCATGCGCGATGCATAAGCGGCATAACGAACTTCCTCTTCATATCCCATCCGTAGAAGCTCGAGGATTGTTCACCTCGTTTTCTAAACATCATACAACCTTGCTTCTAAGGCAAAGTGGAAAAAATAATAATAATTGACGCAACAACTTCCTTTGCTGTTAACAATTTTAATTGACGTTGGATACAAAAAAAAATGCCCACTAAATGGAACGGTGAAAAAGTGCATTCAATAATAATTAGAGAACATGGCCTATAATAATTTATTTATGTCGAATTTTTTAGATAAATACCTGAAAAGTTATAAGAGCTGATGTGAAAATTATATTTTTCGTAAAATTGAAAAAGATCACAAAACCGAGACCCCTCGACCGATTGTTACCAAATTCAATAGCGAAAATTGTTTCATGTTAGTCTACTTCCGTAGAAAGTTTCTGCCCGATAACTCAAAATTTACGAAAGCTAGGGCGCAAACACACTTTTTTCGAAAATTTCAAAATCTGCTAAAATCTTAACGAATGTTTTAATTACTTCATATATTGTAACAATCAGAGGCACCTAACTGCTCTACATGCGCGCCAAATTCCAATCCAATTGATAAAGCAGTTCTTGAGTTATAGACGGTTCAATTTTACTGACCCACACACACACATCCATCCAGACATTTTTTGTAAATATGATTTTTCGACGTTTTGGAACATTCTGAAAATGAAAATCTCGAAAAAAAATACCGAAGACAAAGCTTCCTCCATGAGGAAGCAAAAATATTGCAATCTTTTCTTTTTTTGCTTCGTAAATTCCGTATTATTTTCTCTATCGTCCTGTCAACCGTTAGATCGCCGTCACAGCGTTTATTTCAGTACTTGCTCATAGCCGCATGAATCGCGGTCTAAGTGTGTCATTCACGGGTCTTTCTTTTGCAATTCCGTATATACATCACGAGGGTCGCCGGTGTAGTTGATTAATTTCGTAGTTCTTTTTATTTTTATCTTGCTTCGGCTTTTATCCGATGAAAGGGGTTACGCCTGGGTGGCTCACGTCCGGCACAGGTGGCATCGCGAAAGGGCGACGGGGAGTATGAGGCGGCGGACGAGTAGTGCTCTCGATATGAAAATTCTATTAACGGCATCAAAAGAAATTCCACACCGAGAGCGATTCCCCTAGTTAGCGAGCTCTTCCTCTCTCCCTCTCTGGTTCTTCTTTCTCTGTTGATCTAAGGGTTCTCGCTGCGTGGAATAATAATAACACGAACGATAGACGCACGTACGTGAAGCGAAGAAGCGGCTCCGCTTTCGTTTCTCCGGCTCGTTCTGCGTTCTCGCGGTGTGGCGGAGCTCACGCGGCCGCGTGCCGCGCAATGACACGCACCGCCACACGCACACGCACGCGCACTCACACATACGGGCTTGGAGCTCGAGCCGCTCGCGATATCTCCGTCGCGTCCACGTCTCCGCCGAGCGTGCTCTCACACTTTCGGCTCCGAGTCTTTCTTGTCGTCTCGGTTTCTCCCTGACACGTATGCCGTCCTCGTGCGCTCTCGAGACTGAGGCATACGAGAGACGGAGAGACCGCGGTGTGTGAACGGTGAACACGAGATTTTTCAAAGGGAATCTCTCGTCTGTCCGTGCATTAGCCACATGGAGTCTCTTATTCGTCGAGCTTCCTCGACAACTCCTTTCGCCCTCCCCCCTCGTTGACGTCTTTATTATAACGATAAACCTCGTGGAGTTTATTTATCGTACCAAAAAATAAAAATAAAAATGATCGATCGTATTATGCTATAACAGGATAAACGTTTTCAATTACCGTTCGCAGCGTGAACTCGAAGAATTCAATTGATCGCTAAATATTGACGCTAATGCAAATATACACGAAGCGGTAAATATTTGAATATGCCGTTCGTCGCCGAAGGGCACTCGGTCGTTCGCTCTCCTCGACGCTCTCCGCGGTTTCATCGCGAAGAGAGACAGGAACACCCGCTCGTTGAACAGCGAGAAAACGTCGAGCGAAGCGTCTACCGCGGGAAGAGTGCTCGCAGCGTCTACAGTAATGAATTCAAGCCTCGGGGGCAGAAATTATCGGAGCACTCGAGGAGGTTCCCGTGCGGGGCGAAGAGGATAAGGCCAGCCGGTGCAGCCAGTGTTTCTGGACCGATGCCCTGACTTCCAATCTCTCCGAACAGCCGACACCGCTTCCATCGTTGTCGCGGTAGTCGCAGTCGTCGTTCTCGTCGCCGACACGACGACGGGCCCGTCACCCGGATACTACGCGAGAGTGCAAGACAGCCTTGCACCCGCGACGCAAACGCATTCCCGAGTCGGAGAGGCGTGGTAAATGAGATCCGGATATCTATGTATACGCATTGCTCGAAGCTAACTTTGGGATACCGATGCTAATTAATACCCGGTATTCGGCCATCCCTTCCGGTCGGATACCTCAGGGTATCTGGGGCTTACATTCGGTAATTAAGCATTGTAACAATGCTTCTACCACACACCGAACACGCTATGCAAGGGGTTTTTTCATGGGCTGCTTAGCGATGGCTATTTTCGTGCGAACAGGTTCACATGATGATTTTTTACTACTATATTTTTTTAAATGCCTTTTTAGTTGGGAAATGACGATTATCCTTTTACTTGTACTAATTAATCAATTTTTCATCAGAAATTAGTTCCCTGTATTGATTCTACGTATGCCCACCAAAAACAATCGTTTAGTACATTTTCTCCAGTTTTGGTGGAATCGTTTTCCAGCGACGCTTTGCCGGTGTTGCTACAATGGATCGCCGTCTGAAGATCGTATAACGATCACAGTTCCATTTTCCGATCGGTTAAATTACGAGCTTGTACGACAGGTTTTTTCATGAGCTGCTCAACGATGGCTATTTCCATGTTCACAGATGCACAGTATGATTTTTTGCTACTATTTTTTTTGTTGCAAAATGCCTGCTTAGTTGGAAAATTATAATTAAAAGATAATTTTTTCATCTGAAATATTTCCCTGCAGTGATTCTTCGCATGCACACCAAAAACAGGCGTTATCGGCGCGTCAATCGTTTAGTACATTTTTTCCCGTTTTGGTCGCATCAATTTCCAATGACGCTTCACATGTGCTGCTACAACATATCACCGTCTGACGATCGTACAACGATCACAGTTCCATTTTCCGATCGGTTAAACTACGACACGAAAACCACGCGTAGCGCCGGTTCCGGAAGATTTGTAGTTGGAAAACGGCAACAGGCGTCTTACTCACGCGTCTGGTTGCAGCGGCGACAGCAGCAGCAGCAGCAACGAGGTGCCACCATAAGCTGGCAGTAAAACCTAATCTAGTCTAGCTAGACGCGTAACTTGGCCGGTGAGACGGACAGTGTGACGAACAATAGAGCGAAGCGGCAGTGCGGAAAGGAGTACGGAGGCGACAAAGGGTGGAGAAGCGCAGCTCCATCAGGGGTTGGTTTCAGTCTCCCTCTGTTACTTTACGACCGCGGCTTGGACGCAGGACAGGAATGGCGTGGCAGCCGTTCCTGTCTCGGTTTCAGTGCGCCATCCACTCCTCGACGGAGTTTCCTCTGCATTCTGCAGTCTACAGAGTACCGGAGTACATTCAGCTCCAGTGGTGTGGCTATGGGAACGATGCGGTCCGACACTTGTGCAGTTTACACGTGACCGCGGGACTTGAAAGTACCGTTTAGCCATTGACCACTCCCCGGTCTATAGAAACTATGGTGTTCACAGCCACGGACTCAAAAGAAAATCAATTCAATTCCAATTGATCGAACATGAATCGATTTAACAAAAACACTGAAAGAGGACCAAAAAATTTGCGAATTTTGCCAAAGCCAACCGAACTTATCCTGCGAGCGTGCCGTTGGGAATGAAAGTTGTCTCGCGCGTGACCGCCCACCGAGAGAGGTCCCGTCGCTTTACGATTCCAAAGTGCTGGACCAAAGTACCACCAATGCCATGTTACGGTACCCGCTGCTGTACATATTGTACTCGAACCTCTCTGTACGAGAATCCTCTCCGTCTCGTAGTTGGCGCATAACGAGATCCGCACGGACGCGCGTGTTCGCGGGACACACGTAGAGTGTCGTTCGACGCCCGAGCTACGGTGTAACAAGTTACGTCCGGACTACTCGACGATTCGCACATGCCGGGGATACGATTGTGAAAAGGATCCCGGTGCCACACGCGGCGGTATACACGGCACCGGTGTGTGTGTATAGAGAGAACGAGCTTGCTCGAACCTCTCTCGCTTCGAGGTATCGCTCCATTACACACGTGCCTCGTAAATTTTATACAGGTCTATTCTCCGACTTCACTACTCCTCTCTCTGTCTACCGAGTTAAACCTGCTAGGTGCGTACCGTACGCGATACACGCGGTGTTGTATACTGCTCGGGTGAAAATACACATCACGGAGTCGAACCTCGTGTCGTTCGTCCACACGAGCGAACGCCTCTGCGCCACCCCCTCTGACCGTTTCTCCCTCATTATTTTATAGTATCCCAGGACTGCCGGGCGTGCGAACTCCCCATGGGCAGCAACCGGAACACGAACTCTCGCAACTGTATAAAACGAACGATCTCGGAGGAGCATCAGTCCGATCGAAAATTTGCCTCATTTGCTGCATCCACGGATTCGCGCGGTACAGATATATGTATAGATATATCCGTATATATTGGTACGGACTATCATAGGAATAGAAACCACTTCCTATAGCGCTGTGCTAAATTATCGACTATCCCCGATCAAAGCGGCTTTGTGCACGGAGCACGGTGACGCTCGTAACGGGTATGACCAGTGTCGGATAAATGAACGGAGGTTTATATCGGTGGACATGACGTTTTATAAAAAATTATTCATAAATGTCGTTGGAAATCTAAAAAATTGTGTCGGTGAGGTTGTGAGTCGGGCCATTTTGCCCCGAACCGCAATTTTTTCCGGATACTCCTAATAATTATTAATTTCATTATATTGGTTTGTTTGATGGAAAACAGTCAATTCACAGCCGGACTCGCTCGAACGGTCTTTATTTCTCAGCTACCTCATTTTTGCCCGGGTCTTCCCTACCGGCCAGGTCAGCTCGTTGAGAACAACCTCAATGCCAGCCTCATAAATATTGTCTCCAGCTTCTCATTACGACGGGAGCATCGGTTCAGCAAGCAGGTACTTCAGATGCCGTGATGATTAGCGATCCGATCGGAGGAGTGCGTCGCCGATTGGCAGTGAGTGTAATTATCGCACTGGCCGCTCGATCCGGTTCGAGGCTGCGTCCGAGCGGGCGAAACGTCGTCCCGCCGTAATCTTCGAGATTAACGCCGGTCAGCTCGTTAGCGCCGGCGATCTTCGAGCGCGCCAGTGCGTATAGAAAAGATACACACGCTTTGCATAGTCGCGCGTATAATATATACATGCAAGTAGCACTCAATGTCCCACGGTGCTGTAAGGTGCGCTCGGATGCACTGCTCGGATACTATGCGTCGCAGCATACGCAACTGGTGGATTCTTATGCTAATGCCGAGTACAATATTCGTGGTTATACAGTTGCTTACGACACCAATTTTCGATCAATTTTTGCTTCCTCGTAGAGGAAGCTATGTTTTTGTAAAAAAAAAATTGAGTTTTTAGTCTCAAAATATTTAAAATCGTGTGAAATGTCGAGAAATGTGATTTTTACCTGGCAGCCGGATGTATGTGTGTGTATGCGTATGTAACAGACTTGCATCGTTTGAATCGACTGAAACTCGGAAACGGTTTGAGAACGCCAGATGTGACACTAGTTGAGTAGTCACGTCTGTTCAGTCAGTGCAATTTTTATGAAGATTGAGAACGAATTGGAGATTTTACGGGATTGTTTATTTTTTGAAAAATGTTTGTCGTATCTGTAACTTGCGTAAATTTTGATATATCATCCTAAAACTGCATACCAAAATAATACTTTGATCAAAGACCTTTGGTATTGAATTTGGTCGAAATCTATCCAAGAGGTCAGATTTTATGGAATTTAGATTTTTTTTAAATTACTAAAAACAATATAATTCGGGTAGAATGGAGGAATCGAGCTCAAATTTGGTAAGTGAGCGGATTAATATTGCACGATGTTTGGTATGCAATTTTTTAATTTTCCGATTTCTTTTTTACGCCTCACACGAGTTTCTGAATCGAATATCATGCGAAGAGTAAAATGAGTTACAGTTTTGTAATTGGCAGTAAAGCATATATTCAAATTAGCCTTTCAACGACGAATTACGCAAATTTCACCAATACATTTTGCGGTAAATTTTGACCGCTTCAGTTTTATAAGATGTAGACAATTTCCATGTTACGAAAAAAGGTGCAAAGTAATTTGTACATGGCTTCCTCATTTATTACAATTTTGCGCAAAGCTTCGTCCGCGAGGAAGCCAACATCGATCAACGAACTTTCTCATTGAGAAAGCTGTGCGCAAAATTGTAATAAATGAGGAAGCCATGTGCAAATTACTTTTCACCTTTCTTTAAGGGTGTAACTCCAGTTTTTCGCTTTAAAAAAGTCGTGCCACATCACCTGGAATTACCGTACAACTTTTGCCCGCGGCCCTTCTCACGAATAATGATTCCTGTCGCGCGCTCTACTATATCCTCCGTTCGCGAACGCATCGGAAACTTCATCGATCACTTCGGCTTGGATTCCGTTCCGATCGGAGAGTCGAAGAATCGCGGCAGCACTTTCTACCTCCACTCGGTTCCGACGAGAAATCGAGCAGGGTTTGCTTACCGCTTCTGCAGGGAGGATGAGTGCTCTCGCTGAAACTTTGATCGGTGATGTTCCGTCCGGGATGCTGCACGACTACGGGGACTTTCCCGGGCTGTGCCACCGCGGGAATGATTGATTGCTCTTCTCCTTCGCCGCGTTTGCCGGCTTCGTCGGGATCTCTCGTTTTCGCCATTTGTCGTCTCCGACGAACGATTTCACGGATTTATCGGTAAATAAAGCGTAAATGGACATCATAATATTCTCTCCGAGTGAATTAGTTTGCTCGAAAGAATAAATATAGACAAAAGTTGCGAGCGGACAAGTGGATTTTCTTTGAGTCATCGCGCGACCTCGGTGTACCTATATCTTATCCCTGTCACAGTAGGCCACAGTAGATCGGAATTCACTCCGATGAATCGTATTAACACCGTGTCTCCGCTGAATGAATGGATTTTTTTTTCTTTTCATAAGAAGAGAGGAAACCCGGAAAACACGGTCGATCATTTGTAATCGGATTAAAAATAATGTAGGGCGAGTATGTAAGACAGTCTTTCCATGCGAGGACACAGAGACGGAATTAGTATATTATGGTACATGGGAGGGAAATGTACGACTTTCGCCGAGTTCGAAGTTTGCTGCGAAGTTTGCTGGAGCGAAGCGAGGGCCGAAATCACACGAGGTGGAAATCCGCTTTCTTCCGTGTGGCATACGATACTTTTTTCCCGACATCTTAAAACAACCATATTTCTTGCGTCACAAAATCGTCATATTCGCCAATGACCATTGCTCCCGCGGAAGTAATAGGGCTTCCAGAGGGAGTAATGAGCCCTATGACCCACTACACGGTAAAAAAAGGTTGTACTTTTTACAACAACTTATTGTCCACAAACGTCCACAATTTTTTATTTGTGAATTTTCCGATCTCGCCATCCGGCTCTAGTTTTACAAACAAAAGTACAAACCAAAACTGACGCAGGAAATAAAAAGACAGGTTTGTATATTCAAACCTGAACAAACGAGTTTGTCACTTGTTTAACATAATTATTTTTTACTGCGTAGGGAGTAATGAAACGGTACTGCGCATGCGCACAGGTTAATAATGATCATCGGTCAATAAAAGGCGATTTTCCGTCCGTGTTGCACGCCAGAAATGTGGTTGTTTTAGCGAAGTTGGGAAAAAAGTATCTTAAGAGTTTTTCGTTCGGGTCCGAGTCGGAGGAGCAGAATAGGGCCGGTCTCTCGGTGTAGATTAAAGAATTCACTTAAAACGTCTGCAGGAACTGACTTTGAGAATGGACCGAAAATTGGCCGAAGCGTCGCTGACACAGTCGGCGGATAGCTAACGCCATTCGTCATGGAACTTCCGACTTGACGAGTGAGATCGCGAGTGGGAACGCTTCAGAGATTCGGTGCAGAGAGAGGGTATTCTTAAAATAATTTCAAAGCCAAGGTGGAACCCGACGCCTTCCGTGAAAGGCAGTCACGTCCCCCTTGTAACACACCTCGGAGAAATACCAGATATCGTACGGAGTCTCTACCGAGAAGGAGTTCGTTTTACTGCCGCAAATGTAAAGAAAGATCGGTGGCGTTTCACCGAGCAACAGACTGACGTGCACGGTAATAAGAACAATAAATTCTTGCGGCAAATCAAAAGGAACATTACCAGCCTAGCAAATTTTCACGCATCACATACTGAGAAAAAGAAATGATTGGAATAGCCAGGGCGTGGTGGTATACGTTCAAAAGTGTCATTTGGCTGGTACAACGAAAACATTGGATAATTTATCACATCGACGACAGCAGCAGAGAATAAAAATCGAAAATATTTGTTTATATTATGTAAGAAACCGTAGACTGTGGAGAGTATAAAGCCGTATATTGGTTGATAAATTATATAATCGAATGCGAGAGTATACAGAAGATAAGTGCTCGCTTTGATGACTCTTCTTAGAATGCCTCGCTACTCCGGTGATGCGGGGCGTTTCCTCCTAGTACTTGAGATTGGTGGGTACTCCGTGTGAGGCCCACAAAGAGTCTTCTATGTCCTTGCCATAAACAGAGGCATCGATATGCTGTCTGGTGGGTGTCCAGCAGACGCCGGAGAGATGAGTTGCTTTCAATTGACGTATTTTGAATTGACTGAAGCGCATAAGCGTTCAACAAAGCAATGCTTTAGTTGTACCTACCAAATAACAGCTTTGAACGTATGTCTCCGCGACTTTTGATTAATCTAAATATTTTAGGCACTCACGATTTACACGTAAGAAGTGTCTATTGAAATCACTTTTTTCAATATCTTGTTTTTTCTCAGTGTAGAATTTTTGGTCAAGTGATTTTGTTTTCCAGTTTTCCCACGCGGCATTGTTCGGATTGGCGTGGAAGACGTCGGCGGCAGGATAATAGGAAAAGAGACAAAAAAATGGAGGAGAAAGGTGATGTGTGCAACTGGCAATGGGGGAACTCCGATCGTCCGACCGTATCAGAGGCACGGGATATACCCGTTTATACATCGTGGGACAGGCAATGCGGAGGCGCGGCTGTACGCAACACGCATACTGCGTGCTGTTCATGTTTGAGTTTCTGTGGGTATATCGGTAACTCCACGCTGTACGCACGCGTATAATGCACTAGTCCGATATATACACGCATGACGCCGGTTATCCCCCATATCCATGATCGTATCGGCGATCCACGCGTCACATGCCGGTGCATCACCCTCTCCATTACTTGAATTCCTGCACCGCAGGCGGAGAGCCGGAGAGAGATCCGCCGACACCGTGCATGCACTCGTCATCCTGTGAGTGTATCCCTGCTCACTGTCCGACTATCCGACATCGTAGATCCGACATCCTTGGCCGCCGGCAAAAGCTCTCGACCCACTAATGCGCTCAAAGTCCTCCATCGTTTCGTCCTTCGAGGGATTGATATCAACACCCTGGCCCCATCTATATCGACCTGGTTGGAAGTCAGTGAAGATGTTCACGGATTTTAATAAACAAACGCGTTCCACCGATTTGTTCGATTCCGATATTGAAAAAATAATAATAATGTTATCAATCGAGAGTTCGATATTAATAGCCTCGGCCCATCGATATCGACCTGATTGGAAGTCAGTGAAGATGCGCACGGGTTTTAATAAACAAACGCGTTCCACCGATTTCCCCGATTCCGATATTGAAAAAATAATAATAATGTTATCAATCGAGAGTTTGATATTAGCAGCCTCGGACCATCGATATCGACTTGGTTCGAAGTCAATGAAGATGTGCACGGATTTTAATAAACAAACGCGTTTCACCGATCTCTCCGGTTCCGATATTGAAAAAGAGAAAATAATGATAATGTTATCAATCTAGAGGTTGATATTAACAGCCTCGGCCCATCGATATTGACCTGGTTGGAAGTCGGTGAAGATGTGCACGGATTTTAATAAACAAATGCGTTCCACCGATTCCTCCGGTTCTGACATTGAAAAAGAGATAATAATAATAATAATGTTATCAATCTAGAGGTTGATATTAGCAGCCGCGGCCCAGCGATATCGACCTGGTTGGAAGTCGGAGAAGATGTGTAGGGATTTTATTAAGCAAACGCGTTTCACCGATTCATCCGGTGCCGGTATTGAAGGAAACAAAATAAAATAATAATAATGTTATCAATCGACACGTAAAGTATTTAACTGGCAACACATGTTTCGCCAACGCGTGCTCCTCCCGTACCGTTGCCGCCGAGTTCCTTCAACTTCCTTCCTCCTCCTCGACACCAGAATCCACCGAAACGTGCTAACGAACTTTCGCAATTCCACCGGCTAGAGTTACGAAGGTGAGAGAAACGCGAACGGAAGCCGGGAGGACGCGAGACTCCTGGGAGTATACCTACCTACATACACCGAGTACGTACTCATAATCTCGAGACTCTTCGAAACCCCTCGACGGTAATTAAGAGTCTTGCCGAAGCACCGGAGCAGTTCACGGAAAGCTGGGATCCTCGTTAAAAATCAAAGCGAACAGGGGAAACGTTTCTTCGTCGGGTATGTGACAAAAAAAAATGAACTTGCCGCTTACAAACAATATTTACACAGCGGTGGGGACAAAATTTTTTTCATCACCTCGTTGATGAAAATACGAAATTAAATTGTTCGGAAGTTCCGGAACGGCGAATCTCTCTGCGTAGATGTTGAAATAACAACGGGGGAGTCCATTACACTGAGTGAATCCTCGTGGTGCCCCACGAGCTATATCCAGTTTCAGTGGGTGTAAGTAGAGGAGGATAAGCAGCGAACAGAATTTGAAAAAAAAAAAAAAAAATTAAAGGCCACCTTGAACGGAGCAGAACTCGTCATCGGCAGGCGGCAGGCCTCCGAGGCAAAAAGTCTGAAAGCGATGCCAGCGGCATAAAAAGAACAAGTAAAAAAGAAAAATAAGGAAAAGAAAAAGCGAAGACATACGGTGAGAAAACAGAGGGAGCGATCGCAGAAGACACGGAGAAAGAGCACGAGAGATGCACGGAGGTCCGTTCTTTGGAAGCAGCTTTCTTTGTGTCACGTACGTATGCCTGTTGTTTTAACGCGCCGAGAGGGTTGAGCGGCATCGTTTCGTCCTTGGATTCTAAACGCGACGGTACGAGGACCAAAGCCCCATTCGATCTACGATGTTTGCGCTTTTCTTCGAACGCGGCAACTCTTTTTGTGCCTATGCAAAGAAAGTCAGGGAGTCGGGGAGAATGAGGGCGACGAGGTTGTTCGATGGGTTGGCGACGATATACTTGTGGGAAGAAACCGTGGACATTCGACGTTACAACTTGTCGAAGGAATTGTATTCCCAGCTCGGACTCGAATGAATCGCATCGAGTACGAATTACGTGGCGTGTCAAAATGATTATCCTTATTTGTTAATAAAATATAAAAATGAATAAAACATGATAACAAATAAATAAAAATACAGTGGTTTGAAATTAAAACGGACTTGCAAATTAAATTATTTTATTAAAGGCTTAAAGATTAATTTGATAATAACTCAAGAAGAGGAATTCAGCTCACATGCTTTATAACGTATTCTACAATGTTCCAACTTACCGAAGAAACCGAATGCCTAGTTGGGATTCGAATGAATCGCATAGAGTGCTAATTGTGTGGCGTATCAAAATGTTAATTCTTATTTGTTTATCCCAAGCAAAATCCAAATAATTGTATTGAAAAAGACAAAACTGCCGAGATTAAAATGCATGAAAAAAAAATATCAAACAAGAACATAGTCTTATAATACAATACATAAAACACAAGAACAAACAAAAATTCAGCGGTTCGAATTTAAAATGGACTTGCAAATTAATTTAATTAATCGAACACTTAAAGATTAATCTGAAAATAACAGAAGAAGTGGAACTCAGCTCGCATATACCTTATCCCGTATTCCACATCGATAAAAGTCATTCGAAATACGATTGAGATAAAATTTAGAACAGTTACCGAGGTGTGAGTTTCACCGATGCACGAATGGAAACGAAGCGCAGGTAAAAAAATGCTGCGGTTCGAATTTAAAATGGACTTGCAAAGGAATTTAATTAATCGAACACTTAAAGATTAATCTGAAAATAACTGAAGAAGAGGAACTCAGCTCGCATATGCCTTATCCCGTATTCCACATCGGTAAAAGTCACTCGAAATACGATTAAGATAAAATTTAGAGCAGTTACCGAGGTGTGAGTTTCACCGATGCACGAATGGAAACGAAGCGCAGGTAAAAAAATTCAGCGGTTCGAATTTAAAATGGTCTTGCAAAGGAATTTAATTAATCGATCACTTAAAGATTAATCTGAAAATAACTGAAGAAGAGGAACTCAGCTCGCATATGCCTTATCCCGTATTCCACATCGGTAAAAGTCACTCGAAATACGATTAAGATAAAATTTAGAACAGTTACCGAGGTGTGAGTTTCACCGATGCACGAATGGAAACGAAGCGCAGGTACGTCAAGCATACAGCACTTATAGGGTCGTGTTCCCGGTTGACGGAGGACAGTTCTCGGACTGCCGAGTACACCGCGTACCCAATCATGTTAAACTAGTCGCGGTGGTACATACTGGACTATCGTGCCCAGTGCAAATGCAACTGCAACTGCAACTGCAACTGCAACCTCGATCGTTTTCATCCCCCCCCCCCCCCCCGTCACGTCTGGTTCTGTCGCATGGAGTATATAGTCTACATCGCTCGACCGATGTGCAGCGCGGGTCCTTGATTGCATCAATTTGTTACTACAAGTTAAAGCTCCTCGGTTGCCCGGCTGCATGGACGGTCGAACGGTCGAGTGACCATGGGTTTCGCTGTGACTCTCTTCGACTGGGCTTTGTCCGAATTTCGCACCTATCCTAACGCGGCAGTGACGCTGCCCGTGGAAGCTGGGCCCGCGAGTAAATTGTTCCGGGTGTCATTTCCGATGAGCCGGTCTCGGCATGCGTGTTATTCCATAGGTTTCCCAGCCAAGTGCCCATTCAGTACAGTGTCGGGTATAGATACCCCCGGCAACGAGTTCCGATCCTGCCTAACGTTCCGGTTGACAGTACTCCACCAACACTTAGCCCGACGTTGCTCCGCAACAACCGATAAATTCGTCGAACGAGTCACGCTGCACGACCGAGCCATCAGGCACACATATAGCGCCGTGTTTAATATCGGGGACGACTCTGTTTGGGCGTGCGGAGAGAAATGATTTAGAGTTTTACAACTGCTAACCGTGAATACGCGTCCTCAAATTACATACCGCTCGTGCCTCGCTCGTTGAAAATTGTTGCAGGATATATTCAGCACGGATGAGGGTGCTCGACTTGCGGAATATACCCGTGAGCGTTTTACTATGGCTCGCGAGGAATCTCATATTTTCAACGTGTATTTACGAGGGTATGTTTTACTGATAAAATACCTCATTGCAGGGTTTCTCGCATACCGTGAAGAGCCAATCCATGAAGCGATGTTTATTTTTTTTACGCTTTTTTGAACGTACCCATCGAAATATTAACGAAATTTTTCATCCGGTGTTTCGCGCGTATTTGCATAATTGATAACTCAATTCTCGTCCAAAATAAAACGATCTTCATGAAGATTCATAATATGGAAAAAAAACTACAGTAACTCCATCGGTTTGCAAATTGGAACGGTCATAATAACTGAGAAAAAAAAATTACCCGTTCAAAGCCGATTCGCAAAATATAAAATATAATCGAAATAAACATTCAGTATTTTCGGGACCAAATTCAAGTGGATCAATTTTCTATTTCGATTTTTAAAAGTCGCTGCCTACCTGTAATTTGATGGAAACACAGTCCATATATCCTGTATTTGTGCAAACCGCATTTTCTTTTTCCATGTTTAAAACTATCAAAGACACTGCAAAAATCGTAAAAGCGACGATAACGCTGGTACAATATCGTCTTATCACGAGTAGGTTTGTTATCGTAACGATCAATTGCCGTAAGAATAACGGCATTCGCGGCAGCCGTGTCGGTGATCTTAGTGAAACGCTCGCCCGAGCCGTAGGGTGAAATTTTATCGCCCGCGCGTGTGCTCCAGAGTCAGAAAAGTTTTTTTCCCCTTGTGTGACTCTCCACATACCCCAGTCACCGTGCTGCCCTAATTGTGTTTTGTCTAGAAGCGAAATCCCGTGGATTAGGCGAGAGCACGTTTGGGAATCGAGTGTGTAGTGATAGTTATTACGGCACTTAGCCGAGAACCGAATATCTCTCGTTCGTTCGGCTCGCCGGGGCCGTACACTCGATCATGAATGAATGGCTTTCGCCGGCGCGATCCGAGAGCGCGTGCCTCTTTCGCAACGAATATACACGCAGTGAGTACACGTTATATGTATGTGCACCCGGTGCTTCGGTAACGTAATGACGTCTACTCATGTCGGGCGTATGCGTACCTCTCTGCCTCGCGGATAATGTATAATTATCGTAATACCTATAATTTGATGGAAAACACACTCCATATATCCTGTATTTATGTAGAACGCATTTACCTATTCATGACCGAGCGACGGGTAGAGAGCGATGTGTATCATAGGCCATGAATTATTGTGCTAATACCGGCGCGATATACTGTAATACTCTGTTTAGTATTAGACTCATTCATGAACCAGACACACCATCGGGGATTTGCATTCATTGAACGTCGCAGTTGCAACTCACGTTGGCTCCTCAGCCGGAAGCTTCTGGAATTATTGTAATTTTTTTCAGGCACCTTCGAACGTACGCGCAGTGCGTTGCGCCATCTGAATCACAAACAGTTCTAATCGAAGTATTCAAAAAATATTGGATTACCAAAATCTTACTATGGTCTCGTTCGATGCACATGCAAAAATACTCGTGGGATTCAGCTAGTTGCAACGCTGCACGAAGATCTGCACTAGGTCGTCGATTTTTGTTGCCACTGTTCGATGCAATGCCATTTGTGACTGTTTTTTCCCTCTCTAGCCTACATACACCGTACGTATTAGAATCGGGGGAGGGGTGAGGGGGGGGGGGGAGTGGTCGAAAAAAGCAAACAACAGGCGCGTGATTCCGATTGCAAAAGCGTGTTCGATCGAGCGTCGAGAGATCCAGCGGGGAATCAATCTTCCATGTATCCGGCAGAGTGTCCGGTTCGAGTACCTATACACGTGCACGTACACGAACGACTCTTCTGCCGCGCTATACGTGCAGCCCGCTGTGTTGTTCGATCCCGAACGTTCAATCGGCCGAAACTGTTTCGATTTTCGGAGTCTCGTCGGCCGAATCTCCGCGGCGACCGGGGAACTGCATTTTTCGTTAATGCCGATCGGGATAGGGCCGCGCGGCCGGGTTCCGCATCGCGCACACGACCGAGAAAAGTTACGCGGGTGATCGCGGCCTGGGCGGCGATGAATTTATTAGCCAGCGAGCGAAACCGGTACCGGGTCGACGCTATGCATTCCGGCAGATGCACGGAGGCGCGAGCACAGAGTCGAGCTACCGATTCGAGATTGGAAGTGACAACGACAAATTGGCTTGTCAAGCGGTCGGTACGCAAATAGGCCTGGACTCTCGCGCGGATTCCCACCAAAGCGACAAAACTCTCTGGGATTTTCGAATAGTACAGTATGCAACTATATCGGTTACGGATGGCGGAGCCACGCGTCCGCGCGAACGGTGCCGTGCCCCCGGTGCGCGATTTTTACTCTCGATTATATATATACGGTGGAAACCATTCCGCACGCATTGTCGCGACGAATAGAGCGCGATAACATCCGTACACAGTATCTGTATTGGCAGTGTCGACGAGAGATTCACATGTTAACTGGTGAGCGGGCAGGCTATTGACCGTGGCGGACAGCCAGAACCCCGTGTTCACGGTCTGCTACCGCGTGCCTCGCTTTATTTTTTTATTTTTTATTTTTTTTTTTGCTCTATATAATTCTCTCACTCTTTGAAACCTATTCACGCGACAGG
Source organism: Ichneumon xanthorius (assembly GCA_917499995.1). NCBI lineage: Eukaryota > Metazoa > Arthropoda > Insecta > Hymenoptera > Ichneumonidae > Ichneumon > Ichneumon xanthorius. The sequence continues at coordinate 6,157,062 of OU824205.1, read as the reverse complement.
TATAAGTGGATTGCTCAGAGTCGCGCGAATAAACGTGAAAACTAAAAATTACCGGGCTCCAATGAACTTTGAAGCTAAAAATTGGGTACTGAATTTTTAACTATCCGATTACGGGAAAGGCGGAACAAAATCGATAAGTCGATATTCACCGCCGTGTTACCGTATTCACGGATCTTAAGCTCTTGCCACTCGAACTGACATCCGTGGCCTCCGCCGTTGCTCTGCTATTAAAGCAAGTCCGTGATTAAGGGGATGGCTTGCACTGCAGCGCGCTCACCGAGGCTATGCCCGAGCTTTCTGTACAGCCGGGTGTTCGATCGTCACGGCGTTTTGGAGTGGATCCAAGTTATATTCGAAGACGGATAAGTGGTTGTCCCTTTATTTATTGCGACGGGCAGCCGTTCCGTCGAGTCACTCGGCGACTCGGGACCAACGTGGAGGACTATCCATCCTAGCCCCGGAGTTCTTTCTCGATTTCTCGTTTTCTCTTGCCAGCCTCTCTCGCTCCGCGTTCTCCCTTGGCTTTCACGATTTTTCCTTTCCGAACTACGCTGCCGATGTCGGAGACGCATCTTCACGTGGCCGGCATTCGTCAGTCTTGTCGTCGATGCAACCCCCTGGAACAGCCTTTTCGCACTCGAGTGTTTCGTCGTGTTTTGTGAAACTCCACAGCCCCAGATCTTTTACTCCGTGGACTCTTGTCTCTCGTTTACGGGGCCAACGTGGAATCCTCGAGCCCGTGGCTTTGATGCAACGCTAACAGATGTTGCACTCTCCTTTAACAGACACGCAAGAGCGCATTCTTCGTCTCGCTTAGGTCTACGGGTCTTCGCGCTTTTCTGGAACTTTCCACAGATTTCTCGAGTGGGGCTGGAATAACCACTTCAGATAACGAAATCGAGATATTTACCGATATTTTTGAGAGGGGAAAATTCATTGGTATCGAGGATTTTTTTAAATATGTGGCATGGAAAAAATAATTTTGTTGGGCACACTTACAGTGAGATAAGTGAGATGCAGTGAGATAAATCTGGTGAAAATCGACAGAACTCTCAAGCATACGAAATCTACAGCGAGATCCTGGCAAACATTCGTTTAAACTTAACGCATTCTGCTAGAATATATGATAATTTTCGCTATTGTAAGACATTAGCCGCGTGTCCCGTAATTTATTTGGAATATGAGTTCTTAACCGTCGCGCACGTGAACCGTTTGTTTTACGTTTGTAAGTTATACCGGTAAGTTATATCGGTATGTCCATCAATTTTGATTTTATGTATTCATACATAACAAAATTTGATCAACGAGATTTTCAGTTTTAATTCACGAAATTCTGTTTTATCCACGAAATTCTCAGCCGAATACATAAAAATTTGCCAGCCCGCCTTCTGGAAAAAATTACGATATGGCTTGGGTAAAAATTACTACGGGACCTGTGAAAATATCACATATCGCTAGTGTGGCGCTGGGGTACCATGTTGCCTGGTCAAAATTTATCATATAACTTGGTAGCTTTTCCGAGTTCCTTCTCTCAGTGTGGATGAAGTAGAGTTTCGCAGTGCTGAAACGTTTTAAATGCTCATTATCCTTTCCAACTTTCGTCGAACTGCTGGAGTGGCATGCCGAGATACGCATGGTTTTTTTTATTAGATATATATTTCATACATTTGAAAAGGACCTACCTCGGAGATTTGTTTAAAATCAAGATTTTCTCGAAACGTCTCGGGTTCAACCTACCCATGTGTGGGGTTCTTCCAGGGTTAATTGAAATATTATCCTCATAAGCCGCGAGCTGTATGGCATAATACACAATTTCATTAATTCATTCATTTACGGAGTTCTCATACATTCGCTAGTGCCTCACCGTTGGTACGTATAAAATAATTAAAACAGAATTATATTTCGCCTTTAATATCGCGAACTCACGAACACTCTTCCGGTGTTCCGGCTGAATTCCCCGTTCAGAGCACTGCAGGATCGCTTTCGCATTTACAAAAAACTCCGCCCCCACCCCTCGTCGGTCCGTGCTTGGTGCATATCAACGTTGGTACCAAAGATGAAGTTCGTTGAGCCGTTTTCATGGTCCACGAGAAAAAAACCGCGAAGTATCATAATGAGGGAGAATTGAAATGATTCAATCTACGTGGGTTCCGGATGCCGCGTTTTTATTTTGGCTCTACTTGTTATATAATTTTGCGTGTGTATAATGATCCATAGTTGAGTCGTGTTATACGTGAAACGACGTTAATTCTGGCACGAGCGAGGTTTCTGCTGGACATTAAAACAGTTCGTCGACGCGTATGACTCTGATTTTAAACTCGTAATGTATACATTTTTTTTCGTGCAACAACGAGGAATGTCGAACACCATGAATTTCCCGCATAGTTTGCACGTTGGCCATGCTTCATACGAATCATTAAAACCTTTTTAATGATCGCGCTCGACCGTCCATACGTGCGTACGAAGTTGCGCGGAAATATAGTAATTGCCTTTATCGGAAATAAATTGAACGTGGAATGGAGCCGTTTGCCTGGGAATGCCGTGAAGCAGAGGTGGAATACACGTACGAGAGTACCATCGACAGTATTACCGGCATAGGTGGGCACCGCTGCAGGGACTATATCCAGGATACCGGGAATCGCTAACGGGAGCGAAAGGGAAGCAAGCATCAGTGGCATAGCGGAGACTTGGCAGCGTGACGAGCTCGCTTCGCTCAGTGTAGGGCTTAACCGGAAATGGACCGACTGGTCAAACAATTGGAAACTTCCCTCCGTAAATAACCGGAAGTACGACAAAAATATATCCAGCGAACCACGTGAGCGGCCTGGCCGCGATCATCTCTCGCCGGGGCTACCGGTTGGGAAACCTTGCGGTACGGCGGGGCTGACCGCTTTTGTGAGGCTTGATTAATTCGACGGTAAATATGTGAGCGGGGAATTAAGTCGTAACTCGTCGATCCGGGACTATCGATCCTCGACATCCAGCGGAGTCGGAGCTGTTTCACCGCGTGCAACTCGATTTGCTGTATGACGACGAACCGGGCTCCTCTGTGTTGGCAGGTTCGCGGGCGCGTGGGACGATAAAGTTGCCTGGTGCACGCCACGATCAATTATCGCGCTATTATAATTCCCATGTAACTACGCGCAACCGACTATCGCCAGTATACACCACGAGTTTAGACTCCAAGGACCTTGTTAACTTTTTCTCGGACTATTTTTAAACATCTATTTTTTTCCATTGACCTTTTGTAATTCAGAGGAGAATTCCGGAGGCCACGCTTCCCGGTGGAAACGTGGGCTCACTTTGCGGGTGTGATCGATATGGAGTGACTACGGTCACGAATAGATCTACAAGAATAGACGCACCTGCTGCCACTTTTATAAGATAATGAATAACATGAGTTAAGGATTGTAATTGAACTTTTTATTCAGGTCGTAATCGACGCAGTTCTACGTCATCATCCCCGCTTGTAGGGTAAAAGTGGGGAATATGGACCGGTCCATATATCATTGATTTACATGTTAATCGCGGTGGGCCATATTCACCGCTTTTACCCTAATTCTGTAACACGGCGCATGCTCTACTATTGGGCTCTCTGCTCAGGTTTTGGTTATAAACCTATGATTTAGTCTAGGTAATTAAATATCTGCATTATACTGTTGCTTTTTGCACTGCTTGATACTTAGGGGATTCGTCCCAGTACCCAATAAAATATCTAACTATCTATCTATCATTACCCGCGGCGGTTAGGCAATTTTATTCATACATCTGTGGATTTATGATTGTAATCGCGATTAACACGCTCTTATTATTTAGGACGTACGTAAAAGACGCATGTGAAAATAAAGTAATGCGGAGCGCGTAGCCTTACATGAAACAACAGCGATAACGATGCTGGAACAGTTCGTCCCGAGACCCGTAATAAACAAGACGTATACTATAATTTCTATTGCACTAAAATTATAAAAGTTCGTTATAAAAAAGATAAAGTTCACGAGATTATTTATCCTTCTCTCGGTCTCTCATACATCAACGATTCCGAAAGTTGCATCTTATTTTTCTGGTCGAAAACGATGCAGTTTCTGCCGAATCGTTCGATATTTCGCACTCGAAAGCCCAGCTTCATAGACCTTCGATATACCGGTAACTTGAAGCTGGGAGTGAGTTGCGTAATCTGGTCCCGGATGCTGTGGAGTGCGGCGCCTGAGGCTTGTTGATTCTTTATTTTTGGTCCCGTGTCTGTACGTGCCCGGTGTCCACAGCCCTGGACATCGCGCCAGGACTCTTGAAAGACTCCGAGTCCGGCTGTGGCTCCTTTCGTTAATTGAAAATCACGACGACCTACGTGAGTGGCTTCCCAAAATTCGGAGATTCGATTTCGCCGTTGCTTTACTCTGTGCTCTGCTCTTTCGCAGTTTTGTTGTGCTTCTCTTACGACGGTCTACACCGTTAACTGTCGCCTCGGCCACAGCCGTGTTCCTCTCTCGCAGCTGAAGTCCCAACGCGTCCGAGACGGTGCTAACCGGTAACGAACCTCAACGGTGGTCTCGTCGCTTTTTCCGTAAAGCCCTTTTTCCTTTCGACGAACAAAGAGCAAAGAGACCCCTGCCAGACTGATATTTCACGCTCTCAAAAGCGTGGCACTCATAGTTTTCGAAATACTTGCGGTTTCAATTGGAAGCGCCGGTTGTAACATTTATTAACAATAAAACCGTAGTTGTATTATACAATAGATATATTGTAACTAATATCGTACGCCCGATAGGATACACGATTTATCGATCCATGAGCGGCCAAGACTCATGACGAACTGCTCGAACAGCCTGACATTTGACGCACGAACAAACGATCGACTTCATGACGATCGTAGATTGTATCGACAGTCTCTTCCGGGACTTTAAAACGAACAGACGTATTGATCGCTATGTAACGATTACGATTTCCTATTCCTGCTAATAAACATTCCGCCTATAGTTATTTTTATAATCCGTATCCCTTTTTATTTTGCTCGGTCGTTGCAATATATATGGGACATTCCCTACCATTTCGACCCTTCACATCTTTGATTGCGTCCACGATTTTTTATGTACCTGAACTAAGTGTAAAATGCACGCAAATATTTTATTAGATTTAAACAAACAATTTGATAATTATTTAGGATTACAAAAATGAACTTATTGATCGCCACAATTGAAAAATCTTGTGTCATATATTTTAAAAAATTAAGATTTGAGCCGGAGTAGGGTGGCGTCACCTTCTATTTTTTTCGAATTAAAAAAAAAGTACAGTGAACAAAATTAGTAGAAAAAATCATTCGATTACGGGGTGTCAACTTAGATTTATGGGGTAAGCTTAAAAAAAAAAACTTTTCAGAACAATCTGAAAAAATTCTTCAAAATGCAGTGTTACATATAAAAATGGTCAAGAGATAACCCATAGTCGACGAACTTTTTCTTCTAATTTTTTTTCACGCTTAAATACATGGCGACGCACGCCGACTCGAATCTTAAAAAATGTTCATATATGACACAAGTTTTTTCAGATTTTGAAATTGTCGCGATCAATAAGTATACTTTTTCAACCATAAATAATGATAAACAATTTTTTTAATCTAATAAAAAAAACCAGAGTGCTTTTGAGAGTTAGTTCAGTCATATAAAAAATCGCGGACCCAATCCAAGCTGTGAAGGGTTAACCCAGGTCGAACTGGTATGGAATGCCCCGTATGTACTAGGAGGTTTTTTCGACTCGCGTCGAATCTCTGTGAGTGCCTGCGAGAGAGCCAAAGTACACACACCAAACTTTTGTATATGCATATGACTGTAATAAAAGCGGTCAAGCCGATGCGCCACAAGTATTATAACGAGAGAGAACAGTTATTCCGGTTGAGGGATGAGTTAATGGACACGCTCGAGGAGAATGGGAGAGGCCAGAGACCAGAGTTATACCGTCGGGAGCAGAGTAACTATTTTGCTGACACGTCGAGAACTCGCAGTAGAGAACCCTCCCTCTTGCGCTCCTCCACAGAATGTATATCGCACAGTCGCGGTCCCACGACCCGGCAGGACACGAATGTGCCTGAGAATACTCGACTATGCACCTGCTGGAATATAATCCAAAAGTCAGGGCGAAAGTCCGGTGGACCGAACGCTATGCGCACAGCGAAACCGTCTCTGGGGACATTTACATATTTCCCCAAGATCGAGTTCGGGGTTAAAGGGCGTTTCGCCATTCCGTATCATTTTTCACGAAAGGATGAAGAGCCAACTTGCTCCAACTTTTTCTCGACTACATTCTACGCTGTGCGCGGGGCATGACACGGAGAGAGAAAAAAATGTGTACATGTCAACGTTGAGCACTTTGCAAAATTCTAAACTGAATTCCATTTCCCAGCGGGTGGAGAGAATTTTTTGCGATAGGTAATACTCTCCGTATTGCACGAACACTCTCGACGGCGCCGAGCGCACGGGGTAAAACTTGTTAGGCAGTGCGCCTGTTGCAGGTGGAAAATTCTTTCATAGCCGACGTTCGCTCGTTATCCCTACAGTTTGGCTAATTCAACGAGCGAAGTAGCGAAAAGGGCCTTCCCTCTTCTCCTCCTCATCCACCCCGCCGTGACCTGATTTCTCCACGAGAATCTGTCCGTGCTCGGGCGTGGGCACCCTTCATCCTCCAACGCTGCGCCGCAAACTATACCGCATGCGCAATCTCTGGATTATAACAGACTTAAAAAATAAAAACTCGTACCCCTCGACCATCCGACGAATTTCCCTCACGAGACTGAAATATTACTCTCCACTCTCTGCCGAGTCAAAAGTTATATTACACCACGTTGACTCTTGGGTCCTCTTTTATAATCTACTTAGGGTCTGAATGACCCCGAGTTTGTGTCGAGAGTGATGGAACCTCACCGCCGACTCGACAAATTTTTTTGCCTCTTTCGCGTCAACGCTCGTGAACACCGACAGTCTTCGCTTACCTTCGCCATTCCTCTCGTCTTTTTTTTATTATTTTTTCTACGGGAAAAGCGTAGCGCAGTTGACGCGAGAGAGGTGGCGTTTTTATTCCCATATAGGACGAAGGGTGGTTACACGGTTATTACACAGTGACCGAGAAAGTTCTTTCCTCGGTTTCTTTGCGTTCGCCACGAGCGCTAGTCGAGGGACTCGTCCGGCGGGATCCGAAGGGATGGTCCTGGTTATTTCTCGGCTCGAGGAGGGCTCAGCGGAATCTTCTTTCCGCTGTGTCACTGCCACGGCTTAGGTCAGGTCCGGAAGTGGCTGCACCGGTTGACCCGATAAACAGGAACGTATTCAGGAAATTCGCCCGATAAAGCGAAGTCACGTTGGCGCGACAATGGCACCGATATATCTGCACATGGAAAATCCGATCGGATTTTACGAAGTATCGGCGAAATCGAAGAAATTGTATTCGCTAAAAAAACGAGGGAACGAAACACTTTTTTTTCTCGGGCGACCTCGTTTCCGCATGTGTTCCGAGGAAGCTTAGTTCCTCCGAGGGCGGAGGTCAGCTATACTGCCCACACGATACATTGGTACAAATAACCATGTCGTATTCTCCTTTTCTCTCGCCGGTTGGCACATCTGTTTCGGATCACGTCTTTCCGACGGACAAACCGGCCGACTCTCCGCCTCTTCTTCGCGTCTCTGAAAAGCGAGAGTCATCGCGTTAGCGCTGAGTAATAGAAGTAGCGCGCGCGCTTCGTAAGGCGAGCGTCGAACGGATACAACCAATTTGTTTCGAGACAAAAAATTTCGGTGGAGCAATATTTCAATGGGTACACGAATGGTTGTCGGTAATTTTAACCGGACACCTACGAATTTGTCGGAAATCGAATACCCAGTTTTAAGCCAGACGACCTTAATTTAACATAAACTCCGAAACCGTGCGCACCCGACGGTGTGCCCCGCGACTAGAGAGGCATCCGTAATTGGTATCCGTCTTGACCGGCACGTGCCAGTAAAGCCCTCTCATTCCAGCCTCCTCATTTCCCTACCTCGCCGCGCTCTCAATTTTCTGAAGCCCTTCGCCATCGAATCCCTCCCTGCCAATCAAAAGTTTCGCCGCGTTTCCCCGCCGGCCGGTATATTGGCTTCGGGAACAATACCGATCTATCTAATTCGCCGGAATATGTACCTTAACTCTTCGCCGTAAACACCGGGGATGGACCCTTCAAGCCCTGCCCGTTATGTGGCATTAGCGCTAATTAAATCTCAAATTGCGTATTTCACAGACGACCCGGAGTTACCCCACTTGTCTCGCAGGTCTGGCTCTCGTCTCCTCGCGGACAGCCAGCGCTCCCGGTGTCGTCGAATATCAAAGAAAGATTCGCGCTTGACACCCGAGAGGCCCTCGGGCACCCTTCATCCTCGGCCGTGTGCCCTCCTTCCAGCTCCTTCCACGACCCCCGCGAGGCTCGCTCGCCCATCGCTCACGGCCGATCGAATTTAATTATCTTAACTCGCATGCGAACCGATTTCGCTGGTTCTCGTTCAATCCCTCGGTTTCCTTGCTGCAACCTGGCGTCACGATACAAGAGCCACGCAGCCACTTCCGTGTACCTGTCAGTCCGTCCGAGGGGCGCACGCACAGCCTTCAACATTGCGATTACGAGAACCCGAGAACAGAGGTAGCGACGTTTAATCGGACCGTAATGGCTGGACGAAACGATTTACTCCTTACAGGGAAGTGATATACGAAGGCGTGCGTCATTATTCAATATGGCCTTGATTGAAGAGTTGCTCCGTGGGCCCAAAAATAAGAAACCCTTGAGAATTATAAATTTTCCGCGAAGCTTCCTCTATGAGGAAGCCAAAAATACAGGCAATGCTTCCTCATAGAAGAAGCTTCGCGAATTTCAATTTTCAACTTTTATGAAGAAGCGATATGAAAATTTCAATTTTCAGCTTTTATGAGGAAGCGATTTAAAATTTCAATTTTCAACTTTATGAGGAAGCGATATGAAAATTTCAATTTTCAACTTTTTCTAAAGCTTCTCCCCCAGGAAAGGATCTTCAGAATTTCACTGACGCGCAGTGTCCGAGTAATCGCGTTGTGTCTCCAAAGTGTTTCGCGAACAAGTATAACGAGGTTTCGGAACGATGCGTGTATCGGGAGGACAATCAAGCCGACACAGCGCGGCGTGTACCATACCTATCGTCCGGTATTGCTGAGCAAGAGCTCTTCGCAGGGTTATCTCGACTTTCCGGGTCGAACTCTGGTGTATCTTGCGGTCGACGTTTAGGAATGATCGGAGGGATGTAAATATGTATATGAGAGAATATGTATGGCGCTGACCTAAAAGTTACTCTGTGGACCCAAAAATTAGGACCCTTTGAGTAAAACCCTTGAGTAAAACCCTTATTATACATTTTACGTTGCTCACCTCGCGATTTAATTTTTGTTTCCAAAGCTTCTTCCACTAGAAAAGATCTTCAGCATTTCGCTGACGAGCAGTGTCCGAGTAATCGTGTTGTGTCTCCAAAGTGTTTCGCGAACAAGTATAACGAGGTTTCGGCACGACGCGTGTATCGGAAGGACAATCAAGCCGACACAGCGCGTCGTTCACCGTATCTATCGTCCGGAATTGCTGAGCAAGAGCTCTTCGCAGGGTAATCTCGACTTTCCGGGTCGAACCCCGGTGTCCCTTGCGGCCGGCGTTTAGGAATGATCGGAGGGATGTAAATATGTATAAGAGAGCATGTGTATACACCACGACCGGTCCATACGCATGGATCCCGGCATGGATTTACAGATGTCAACTGTTTTTGTAGTGGCAGCTGCACAGGGCGGAACGTGCCGCAGGATCGGGGGTCCCCCCGATTCGTCGTGTGCACACTGGAATAGGAGGGCACCGCGTTTTGCGCACGAACCTTTAACGCATCCATACTAAGCTCTCCTTTCCGACCTACCGACATAGCTATCGAGTTACCGTATAAATACCTCATATCCCCGGAGTCCAACGCAGACTCTCTCTTTCTACGTCCTCGATTAGATTCATGGATGATATTATACACCCATATACTACGGCTAATATGCTTTACCGTTGGTACACTGAGCCATCGGTGTACGGATGGGTGTACGCCCATAGGATCGTAATAGCCATTTCGGACGACACACGTTCCCTAAGTCCCCTACGGATTGATTGCAGCGATCCGTTTTCGTTTAATTCGACGAAAGTGCCTTCGATCGTCCGACACGATTATCAATCTCTAATATCTTTGATATCAGACGCTGTATTAAACTGCACTCAACCGATTTTGTCGGTCACGTTGGGGGATAAGTGAAAACGATCAAATATTCATTGTACATAGAAGAGGGTTTGTTCTTGTCTCTCACTGCGCTTTGCATCCGTGGCTCTTTCGACTTGTTTCGTTCATTTCCTTTCGCAATTTCAGCTCGCTGATAGTCCTCCCCCCCTTAGCCCGCCGCTTTCCTGCTGCTACAGCATAAGAATGAAATTAGCATCTTGGGATAGCGGTACCCGAGGCGAGATAGACTCGATCGAATGGATTGCATTCGTGAAACTTCTCACGTAGAAGACGTTGCTATGGATTCGGGGCATAAACGGACTACGTGGCACGGCGCAATTTCCCTCTCGTTTCCTGGCACTCGACTGCCGTCCAGCTTATTCTCGACGGGACGATACTCCCGTAGCCGGCTTCGCGCATTCGAGATGGTCAGCCCAACAGGTGAAAGAATTCTTTCGATTCGGCGAGTAACGGCGTCAAATAAAGTTTTTAGGATAACCGCGAACGTGATCCTTTTATTCTCTCGAATTTCATGACGAAATGGTTCGATGTTCTATTTTTTTATTACGGAAAGTATTTTTTTCTTTTGATTGCTCATAGAGGAAGCTTTGTTTTGGTGAAAACCATTTTTTTCAAGATTTTAATGAAAACATGTTCAAAATGTTTTATTTTCTCGTTATGAAAATACAAGCTAGTTTGTCCGAAAATTCTCCCCTTCTGCGAGTCTTCAGTCTCTCTCTCTCTCGGTTCCCATTGTCGGCTTATCCGATGCCCCGTAAATCTGTTTTCATACGAAGTTTGGATACAATGTACCATTGTACTGCCTGGGAGAGGAAGAACATAGCGCCGGGGTGCCGTATACAGTCGCGTTATACTGTCTGTGTATATTTCTATTCAACGTGATACTAATGGGCGAGCGCGCGGGACAATATACAAATAACGGCGCGTAACAGATCTCGCCCTCTCGCACTAATTACCTGCAAGACGCGGAAACCGGGGGGTAGGTACAGGGTAGGGTAGCTATCGTCTCGTACGTACAGCCACGAAGGGAGATCGTATAAATGTTCATTTCCATATAAAATTCAAACAAAACATTACATTTTTCATATGGAAAACCGATACATTCTTGCCGTTCTGCTTCTGTCAATGATATTTTAAAGAAATATTCTTACTCTCTTATGATACACGATCGACAATCACATATATGCCCTCAAGCGCGAAAAGTGTCTGCATCTAATCCGTTTTTATTCAAGGCATTCCAATTTTATCCATATGCCTAGCTATGCGTTACCTCGGCCATTACTAGTAAGTGTGTGTTTATTATCGATACATACAATGATTTAGCGACCTGTTCACATATTAGACATTTATGCATTTATACATTAATATATACATATATATATAGTCAAGGGTCCATCGACTGGAGGCAGAGATGGTCCTTCGGCCCATCTCTGCCATTATTATCGCTTCTTATTTATTATCTCTGAATTTACACATATACACTCTTACTCTGTTCATTAATACCTTTTCTACGCTTCTATTCATATTATTCTGTATTTTCTTCCGCCCCGTCTGGAACAGCTACTATACTTTTATTAGTTCTAAGATTAAATTCATATTCTTGATTTATCTCAGGACACAATAAATTATATCTCCATTCACAAATGCACATATTTGCGATAATCTCCAAAGTATTTTCTACATTGGGACGAAAGAGCTTAAACATCATGTAAACACATAGCGAGACGAGTCTCCTTTGAGACCGGCCTCTGCCAGCGCCAACATTCGTCACGAGCATCGCGAATCTATCTACATATATGGTCTAAATACATGTTTCACACGTCCCAGAATGCAAAACAAAGCAGTTTCCTCATTCCGTCTGTCTGCCTGTCTATGTCCGTGAACTGGAATCTTTTTTGTGACTGCGATGTCTGACTCTTCTCGAAACCGAGTAATGAAACGTCAGCTTTGCGAAGAATCGCCAAACGCAAAAGCCGCGTGTCTCCCCTTGATGAATCTTCGGCGCATAGTGCAGCGCGCGCAAGTACAATTGGCTTCGGAGAACAATGAACTTGACGGGGCGCAGTGTGCCGCCTGGCAAGGTGCAGCTCCGGCCTGCAGTCCCGTTTTTGCGAATGGTCTCATCGTTTTGCCAGGCCCACATGGCGCGCGTTACATATCGTATGTTATACGATTGGCCTTCGGCCATCTGCGTATACGAAATGGTAATGCTATCGCGCTTGCTCGCTCGCGAGGACTTATCTCGGTGCAGCATCGACCGAGCGCAGAGAAACAAAAGGCCGAGCGAGCGGTGATTAATAAACAAAGCCAGCGGGAGTCGACGAAGTTAACCGGCTGCGCGCCCACTAGCGCGAGGCGCTATAAATTTGTAATTGATCCAGCGAGTGCAACGAGCGATTCCGGCCGGATTAAAGGTCGTATTACCAGCCGCTCAGCGACGAATAGATTACGCGAAATACATCGACCCCCGTGCATCGACGCTTGTTATACGCGCATTATACCTATCACTCGTTAAAATTGCTTTATTGGAAAGATCGACGTACCGCACTGATTCAATCGTTTTACCATTCGTCCCCGATTGCTCATTGGAAACTTCATTGCCGACTAAAATACAACGATTTTCGATCAAATTGAGTCGCACATCGATGAACCGCGGGCGCGAACGCGGTAAAACCGCCGTCCATTTTAGAGGAGATATCTTTTTCGTCTCCTCTCGAAAAAAATTGATAACAATAGATTGACCGAAGATTCCGATAACTCGGTCTGCAAGGAGATAAAGTCTGACTCAGTGTACACAGTAAAAATAATTTCGTAAAATGGGAGTACGACGTTTCGCAAAAATAGTTTTGTTAAATAAGTGAGAAACTCGTTTGCTCGGATTTGAATATACAAATCTGCCCTTTTATTTCCCGTGTCATTAACAATTTTAATTTGTACCTTTTTGTAAAACCAGAGCCGGACCGTGCGATCGGAAAATTGAGAAATAAAAAATTGTGAACCTTCGTGGACAACAAGTTGTTGTAAAAAGTACAAACTTTTTACAGTGTAGAGATCCACAGGGATAATCGACCGGAGGACTGAGATGGAAGAGCGTTTATCGCATTACAGGATCCATTGTCGCGGCGTAACAAATCGCAGTCTCGAGACTGCCTAATCAGGAGTCCATTCAGAGGGGTCTCACTCCCGTGGCCGTTGTGCGATACACCCGAATCGAGTGTCCTTTGTCCGGGGTGCATCATTAAAACCGCGTTTAAAGAGGCTGCGGTGAAATTTTTCGAAAAGGACCCGCGGTCGGTGCACCGCTCCGCCACAGCCGGACAATCGCGGAGACCGCGCCGGTGTTCGGTCGGCCCGTTTCGGACTTTCGCCATTCGGTGCTGTTGCCGGCAGAAGCAGAAGCTCCGGACTCACAATGAACCCCCATAAAAGTCGTCGAACGAGGGTGCAGTCTCCGCCCGGGCGCGCATCGCGCCGTGGATTTTCTATGGATAAACGCGCCTCACCGAAATACGGAGTCCCCTCTCTCGCGCTGGATTAGTAGACTCCGTGACAAGCGGGCTCCGGAGTGCATACGTCAGACTTATGCGGTGGTCCACGCTCTCGTGTGTATGCCGGAGAAGAGGAAGAACTCTCGGGACTCGGGGCAAAGGAGGACGGAAACGCGTGTAAACCATGATGATGCCCCGGACGTTTCTCGTCCCTAATAAATCACTCTCGCATTAGGTGCGGGTAATACGTGGAAGAGCGATACCATCGGGAGGGACATGTCTACGTGTTTCTTTCTTTCCTCGAAATAAAAACTAGCGAGCAAGTTGCGTACACATGAATTTATATAAAACATCGTCCATTCGCTTTTAATCGAGTGACAAAAGAAAATGGATTATGAAATCTTGGGACGAGCGTCGGGCGATCCATGAATCAGCGTTACTTCGTTCGGCATTCGAGATCATCGGGGCTATAGAGGACCCACGGGTTTTGACTCTCCGTACGGATTTCGTACCGGTGATGCGCGTGCACGGATAAATTGATTGTCCGTATCGGAGTTTAATGGGGAGAGAATAGTGGGGGGCAAAGATTGAAAAGATTGCTTTACACATAATAAAAGCGCGCGCTTACCATGACTATTCGATTGACCGTAAATAACTGTGGAATCACGAGGGCGAAACGGTTTACAATGGCTAAAGGCACACGGGCGCACGGTTTAACTGTGTACTGTGCGCACTATGTGATACGATAACCAGCCACACGAGTTACCCTTCGATGTGCTCCGTTAACGCTAACAGCGAGAGGAGACGAACGAGCGACTCTCCACCCACCGTCGCGCTGAGAAAGAGTTCATTTAATGCTAACAAATCCTTTGTTTGATATGGCAACATAAATGTTTTGTTACCGTTATGAAATTTTTGACAACACCAATTAATTTTTTTTTTTTATGACCGGATGGCATAACCGTTCTTTCGAGGCAATTTAATTTTGTTTGGCATAACTAACATTTGTTAACATTAAATTGATACTTATTTTGCCATATCCAATAAAAGATTTGTGAACATAACATAATCTCTTTTTCTCGCTGCGCAAATAATTTATAACGCAATCGAAATTAATTATCTGTGAGTCAAAATTACCGTAAAAAAAACAATGTAACAAAAAATATAAAATAAAATAAATTTGCATAGGAGCGTCCGATGACTGGGCCGTGTCTGAGCATCGGTACCGTTACCTTAAAGACCAAGAACGCACCGAACTGAATTGGGAGCCCGACAAATACACAAAGTTTCATACCCATCGCGCTCAACCGCAGCCTCACATTACTCGTTCTCAGTCCCATTCTCCTATACGCGCGGAAAAACAATCAGATGGCCCGAAAACTCCACTGTGTCGATTCCACAAATGGCCGTTATGTGCGACTTCAAACTTCGATCCTTATTTGGGCATAGCGACCGTTCGATTCTTTCTGCACCGTCCCGAAAACTACGCGCATCAGCTGACCGTCGCGTTGTTCGTTAGGCCGTCAACATATCGGAATGATATTTGAATTTCGTCGCGTAGTTTAATCGATGATTAAAAGTAGCCTGCATGTGCAAATTAATAATCCATAAGCTGAAACATTCGTTTTTTTCCTTTTTTTTCTACAAGTTTGATGTTGTAACATTAATGCTCGGAAATATGAAAGGTTTTTGAGAACCGGTGGAACGTCCATGAAAATATGTCGATGAATTATTTCAGATTTTATTCCAGAATTTTTTTTTCTGCTACTTTAATCGTCAAACGGGTCACGACGCCGCGAGTCAAGTTTCGATAATCATGCCAAAAGATTGAACCCCCCCAATTTATTCTTTTTTATTATACGCATACATATTATTGACAAACATTATACTCACAATTAACTTCCCTCGAAAATTATTTCGACTTTTATCGACAGCTCTACACACGAGAGAGAATGAATTTCCACGACTGAATTGTATTACTCGGTACGAGCAATTTTTCGAACTATTCGAAAAACATATTCTGTGTTCATCACTCACCCCGCCGCGAGAGCCATCAGTTCTGCCTCTCCTCGTTAACCACAAGTGAAACGAAAGGTGAAACGGACGGCGATACGTCGTTCAGCTGACGCAAGTTCTCGGAACGAGAGAAAAAAATCGATACAACGTCGCGAGTCAAGATTCGTCGCTATGAGAAACCGAAACATTGTCAATAAACATTGCACGCACGGTTTATTTCGTTCGACGAATATATCCATTTACATCGTCAGATCTCATCGACTGGATCGCGAAAAAAAAACGTCGACGCGTATATTAAGATCGATACGTTGAAGGTGAAACGGGCAGCGACACGTCGGTCAGCTGACGCGACTTCTCGGGTCGAGAAAAAAAATCGATACGACGTCGTGAGTCAAGATTGGTCGCCACGAGAAAAAGACGCATTGTCGATGAACATTACTCGCACTGTTTATTTCGTTCGACGAATATTCCGATATTTATCGTCAGATCTCATGGACTTAATCCCGAAAGAAACTCGACGCGAATATTCGACCGATGCTTCACAGCCAAACGAGCCGCGACGCGTCGATCAGTAGACGCGCGTAGTTATCGAACCGCCGCTATGCCCATATAAGGCTCGAAATTTTCATGTCGGGCGGCCATTTTGCAGAATCGCCACAAGGTGATTTTCGGGTCGTTTCATTGTTTTTCCGCGCGTGCACGAGAATGAGAAAGAGAAAGACCGATGTGAGGCTGCGATAGAACGCGATAGGTATGAAACTTCGCGTATTAGTCGAGCTCCCGAGTCAGCTGAGTGCGTCCGCGATGTTTATGCGATGTTTAAGCGTAGCCCAAGCGCTCGGTGCAACCGCCGGTGCCTACGCGACGTAGTGGCCAGTCGCGTTAGGCATTTTTTTTTCCGTTGAGATAAATACCGTGTCTTCTATACGTTGTTCTAGCAAGTGGTGCCGATTCTCTTTGTCTCGCGATGCGATCGTACAGTGTTTAACGTCAGTGGTGAACCTGAATCGGATGGCGCATAATCTGAGGCCTGTTCAGAAACTTACTTTGAATGACAGAACGAAAAAGAGTGCGGCACTCTTTGTAGTAGTGGCGGGTATTATCTCTGAACGCGGCCTTGTTATGAAAAGGTCGTCGACGTATTGTCGTAGTCGTTCCATCGGTTGCCGGGAATCCCTGTTACCGCCGAATGACAAGGTAAAAATATCGAAATTGCAGAAAAAAAATGGTCAGCTTGCGAATAATTACCTTGCTCGTGCAGGCTACTGCTAACCGTTAATTTAAACTATTCGGTAGAAGCCATTTTATATCTTTCAATATCGTTCATATATATTTAACATCGGATAAGACTCGGAAAAATTCGACGCGAATATTCCGTCTTTTGTGTTGACGGCAGCCGAAACGGACGATGCACAATCTGTTGTGATAAATTTGAGGGCGTATTTTCGTGGTCGTTCTGCCGGTTTTCACGAGTCCATGTTGTTATTGCTATCGTCAAACTAATAAAGAAAAAATAAATATTTTTCGATTTATAGACAATTAATTTCGATTCCGTCATAAATCATTCGCCTACCGCGTAATTTAATTCAGTTATGAAAACTCATCCTTCCGTGTACAGAAAACTGCAAACGAACGTCGTGATGGCTTTCAAATTAGTAAACTGTTCGACCAAAGTTCGTCAACACAGCGAGTATTTTAAAGGACCGAGCACTTCCTGCAGCAAAAATAGTAGAAAATAAAATACGGGAATAAAATTCTGAAAAAAAAAACCCATCGATTAACCTCGAAGTATTTATTTGGTATGAAAATAATTCTCGTTCGACATGTTTATTCCAAATTAAATATTCTACCTCGGGTGCAAGATCCATCGACTGTGCGTTGAAGTGTTTTTTTCGTAGCTGCGAATATATTTACAAACTCGTAGTAGCCTTGCAGTTTGCTTTGCGTCAACTCTAGTGAAATATTGCGTTCGCAGGAAACTTCAAAGTGGTAAGTCCAACATCTTTAATTTATTTATTTTCGTAATTTGTTGTGATCTTTTGTTTATTTTTCAACTTGCAGATAATTAATTTCCGTTCCGTCATAAATTATTTGCAACGATGAGTTGAGAGTAGCTCGTCCATCTCGGCGCTGTTACCGTAAGCGCCTACCGAGTATGCAATTCAGTAGCGAAAATTCTTCCTTGTACAGAAGCGTGCAAACCAAAGTCGGGTTAGCTTTCAAATTAGCAAATTTTTTCGAGCAAAGTTCCTCAATACGGCTCATGTTTTAATGATCTCGGGCTCTACGTCGGGCAAAAATAATAGAAAATTAAATGCGAGAAAAATAAATCTGAAAAAATGCATAGATTAACTTCAAAGTATTTATTTGCTATAAACATAATTCACGTTTCACATGTTTATTACAAATGAAATAGGTTACCTCGTTTTCGCGATGGATGGATGGGTGGACAGTGCAGTGAAGCGTTTATTTTCTGTATGCAGACGAATATATTTACGGACTCGGAAGCAGCCTTGCAATTTACTTCGCGCCAACTCCAGTGGAACGTTGCATCGGGCGTTCGGAGGAAACGTCGAAGTGGTAAGTCGAACATAATTTATTTATTTATATAAAAAAAATTATCATTAAATTACCAACTTAGTCGAAGAGCTGGGCGAATTTTAGTTCCGCTCGAGATTTTATTTACCCATTAATGATCCACCGTAGGATTATCCCTACCGCGGTGAATGCACAATCCGGTTTTAATTATTGCAATTAGTTTCAATATCATACATAGTATCGTGCCATGCTCGAGAGACGGAGGTCTCGAGTTTTGCGTTATTTCTCGAGACCGATCTCGTCGCGCTGACTCGTGTAATTGTCGTGCACTCCCGACACCGGAGTTAATTTACTACCGTGCTTCTTCTCTCCTCCTTATTTATTTTTCTCGGCCTGGAGGACCGAGTGTCCATCCTGCTCGTACTCTCTCCCCCCCCCCCCCCCCCCCCCGCCCCGCTTCAACGAAGCGACTCGATCCAGCTCGCGCGCCACTCTTCCGAACACGCGTTAAATGCTCCGGTATAGATTAACTAATCATCGAGCTATTACACGCACATCCTAACTTATTATTCAAGGACTCGAACGTTCGTGGAACACGAGGGTATGATGGACGATTTTTCGTTTTTGTTTTTTTCTCTTCGAATACAAATCGATGTAGGTTTTTGCTGGTTTTCGATTTCGTGTTCGTTTTTCGCTCGATACTCGGTGTGTCCGAGCTTATCGACACGGTGTATCTGAATACTCGTTGGCTACGTCGAAGCCTCTATGTCGGACGTTCACCCTGTTGCTGCTGCTTCTTCTCTGTGTGTTCCCCGGCAACTATGTTGTCGTCGTCATTTTTTGATCAATTGACGGTTACAAAAAATGACCGCCACGGCACATCTCTAATGCCGTACCGACGAAGACGACGGCAGCGCCGGCAGAGACGGTAGCGGCAGCACCGGAAGGGACAGCGGGACGCAGTTCTATGTATCTCTCTGAAACTCGTAACGAAACTTTCGGCCCCAGCTGGCCGCCTCGACCAATTTTCAACTCCGTACAACGAACTCATTGATACGTATATGTACTAGCAGTGTCTATATATATGACCGGGTCGCTCGGGCGCTCGCGTTACTATCATTTTTACTCATTCAATCACCCACCGACAGATGGATTTCACAAACGCAGTCGGGCGATATTAACGATATATCTCAGTAATAGTGGTAAAAGAAGTTTATTTCCATTGCTATAGATTTATACAGTTATCATTTTTTACTAGTGTTATACGTAAAATAATTATAGACATTGAAGAAGGGCCATCGACCTGAGTCGTTCAGCTCGAGATATATTTTATTTACACGCAGGGATTTTATCTGCGATATTATTATTCAAATAATAATTTATAATAATAATTATTATTATATATTTTTTATTTTACTGTAAAATACAAAACAATATAATGGTAATATGATAATACGTATTGCCTTGTTATATTATCGTTATATTGTTTTGTATTTTACGGTAACAAAAAAAAATACAATATATGTAAAAATACGCAAATAGTATATTATTTATTAATGTATTATTATGATTGTTATCAATTGATGGAAAGTACTTCCGTAATGCTGCATAATAAAAACTAATAATTCCAATCCGATAAAAGTAAATTCGGATAAAGGAATGCAAACATTTTCGATCGAATGAGTCTTGTCTTCTTTTTTATTTTTTTTTCGCCGCGGCAATCAATTCTGGCAGGGTATTTAATCTGAATGGCGTAATCGATAAAGTTCGCATCGTACCAGTTTCGTAAAATATGATATCAAGCCTCGAGTTTCCCACGACTTCGTAACTGAAACATCAAGGATATAGGGGGAAGATGGGGAAGTAGCCATAAAGCATGTGCCACGGAGTTTCGTAATAATTTGAAAAATGAGGCAGTTATGTTTTATTGGGGGATCCCTAATGATCGATACCGGCGGCGGAGTGACCTGCTTCCTATATATACACACACTGTACTCTGTGTGAAAAGAGCAAGCTCGGACCATCCAGTCGCGGAGAGAGTAAACGATCGAACAGATGTGCCCTTAGCTCGTTCCCAGCGGCAAATGCACCAGAGCAGCATCAGCATCAATGAATAACGTTTCTGACACTCGCTTTTCCATGCACCATTGGAAAGCGGGGCGAAGCCGGAGATCAATGCTTAAAAATTATTGCCGCCACTTTAGATTAAAATATCTTTATAATTTGAATTCTCACATTTTCTTGGCTCTCTCATAGAGAAAATCAAAATAGTGCGGAAAAAAGTCCACAAAGTCACTTTTCCATGCTCCGCTGGAAAGAGGGGCGAACCCGAAGATCAATCGTGTAAGGTGAAAAGACGTTTTATATTCTTGCGCTCTCCGGTGTCTTCGAGAGCAGCGAGAGAGCTCGCTGAAATTCGGGTATGGCAAGAGAGAATGGAAGGAATACGAATCCGCGGGCTCAAGAAACTAGAGCAATCGGTTTCTTTCGTTCTGGGGCCGTCGTGACAGAAGAACACTTCTGGAGAATAATCACATTGTACTTCAACGGGACTTAGCGAGGTGTTCTCGTGTTTGAGTTTCTATCGCACACGGTCGTTCGATATTTTCCTGACAAAGACTTCGAGTGGAACAAAATGAAAGCAAACACGGAAGTCATCCACGTAAATTACAAGATGAGTACCCAAAATTAGAATGAACATTTATATTGACGATAATGTATGTTAAAAACTGAACGAGTTAATATACTAGTATGCGGGTATGGATGAATGTAAGTGAGTAACGAGAAACGAAACGACTACGATGATAACGAGTGTAACGAGGAATATAATATAATATTGTTATTTTTTATGTTTATTTCGGTGTTATATTCGTTAAGTGACAGAATATAAATATATTCTGTCTATAATAAGTAAAGAGAGAATTAATGTTTTAATTATTTTATGACAAAATATGTATTTGCATTCTTACAGTTGCTTAAAATTATTAACGACGCTGTGAATTAAAATACCTTAAAAATACGAATTTCCACATTTTCTTGGCTTTCTCACAGAGAAAGCCAAAATAGTGCGGAGAAAAGATTCATGAGGTAGCTTTTCCATGCACCGCTGGAAAGCGGGGCGAAGCCGACGATCAATCGTTAAAAATGAATGACGACGCTTTGGATTAAAATACCTTGAAAATAAAAATGATGACCTCGTTGGTGTGTCGTAGAGAAAGTAAAAATAGTGCATAAAAGAGATCCACACGATTGCCCTTCCATGTAACGCTGGAAAGCGGGGCAAAGTTAACGATCAATGGTTACAAATTATTTACGACACTTTAAACAAAAATATCTTGAACATTTAAATATTCACATTTTCTTGGCTCTCTCATAGAGGACGCGAAGGTACTCCGGAAAAAAGACTCACCGCTCGGTGCAGGAATAGGCTTAATCCGGCAGCATCGAAAGTGCTTGTCCCAGGAAGAAAATAAAAAATAACAAATTAAAAACGATTACAATAAACCCTAATTATCTGTGAGGAAATATTGAACATGACATAAAACGATTTTATTTTCCCGTGGTTTGTCCGACCCTAGTATTATTACAGTGGCTCAATGGACAGTACTCGAATAGGGTGGAATCAGTTACACAATAAACACCGAAGTAACCCGTAACTGTGACCCACATCGTGGGTGATGTCAAATGCGCGCGCGTTCGCAATGCATCACGAAGCGTAGATAAAATAGAAAAAAAGGAAAAAAAAATTGAAAATTCCGATAGGTGATCGAGAGATCATCGTGGCTCTATAACTTACTATAGAGAGTACAATATCGTTTCGTCGCCGATGGTCGAGGGAAGACAAGAAGGCGGCGGTGTTTGGACACCCGTAGTCCCGCGTGAATGGAGAGCACAGTGTTCCAAGACCCGCCATCAATAAGCTCCTTACATCGGAGTCCCAACAGCAGAAGCAACAGTGGAACCAAACCCCGGCAGCAGTATCTATACAAGTGCTGAATGAAATTGTAAGAAAGAAACGTATATCCACTGTGGAACGCGGTTAGAATTTCCTCCGCGCAGGTTTTTCACACGATCGGTCGGACCGCCGACGATCGTAACCGAGAGTGTATCCAGCAGGCTCTCGCATTCTCCGAAATACGATGCCACCCGACGGTGAGGACGTGGTAAAAAAAAAGAGGAAGAAAGTATGAGAGTAAACAGAACGATATAAAAAGAAACGATCGCACCGAGGTATAACGTCGAAAAACAACAAGTAGCGTAAGGTTCTCGGACAGAGGAATGAGGGGCACATTCGCGGTTTCACGGAAGTTGCACGACAGAATAGCACCTGGCAGTTTGAGAGAGATCCAAGGGGGGTTTTGGAGGTTGCACGAGCGGCGAACGATGGCGACGGGGGTCGTTGGCGAGGAAAGGGGTGAACGCCACTCTCGCCGCTGTACAGTCTTTCCTCTCTTATTCTTCCCGCTCCCGCCGCTGTAGCGGCGAGGCCGAAAGCGTCGACGGCGGAAGATGCCCATGGATTTTTGCCCGGTTTGAATACTAAACATACGCGCCGCGAAACTTTCGAGACTACGCGTTCCCGCGGGGGAGTTAGAGACGCGCGGTGAGGGAGGACGAGGCGGGCCCCCGACGACGACGTTACCCTCGAGGGGATTTAAGTTTTACTTTTGCAGCTCGGATTTGCCTGTTTAACCATCCCCGTAGTGAGGATAACGCTCGCGAGCTCCGCCGAAGCACTTCCGCCGTACGAGGAAGCTTCACCCTGGCTGCGCGAAAAAAAAAAATCAACAAAAAACCCATCGAGGAAATGGTTTCGCTATTGAATCGGTCGATGGGATGGAATAGCGCGAAAACGTTTCGTTAAGAAGTCGCCGCAACAAAGTTTCCGGCCATAGATGCTCCGACGGAGAGCCGAGACCGTAAGTTCGTGTCTCGGGGCAAAGTTCGTTGAAACGACAATTATTTGAAGTCCTTCTGCGACTCCTTCTCGACCGAAAGGGGGGCGTTTCGCCATTGAACTTCACATGGCGTGGGTATCCGTAGGCGCGGATAACACGCAGGATGCGCTATCCGCGGCCGCTGGTGCACGGGGCAAAGTCAACTTTAATTCATACAGAGGTTTCACTGTGTTGTAGGATTGGCGAGTGCGATACGTAAACCGGGTGACGATAAGGTGCGCTTTCACGCTTGACGATTCATGAATATTCCACCTGGTAGCCCGGTACTCGGTACCTTGCCAGGCCAACAGTTAAAAGTACACACACCACAGTCGAGATAAGTCCGGCGATAAAGGCGAGGACGTACGACCGGCCGGGAATGCCGGCGCCGATTCTTTTACGGTCGCGGCAATCGAGGATAATTAATTTGATGCGTCGCTGATGCGTCGGCCGACGGTGTTATCCGTTCTAATATCATTTCGCTGCGATGGATACATTATAGCGCTCACTGTACTCGACGTAGCGCGAGCTGCAGTATGCAGAACGCTGATATAGATATAGTATAAAATAGTTTATAATGGACATACCGGTATGCACATGGAAGAGCGGCGGTCTCGCGCCACCCGATCGCCCGGTAACGCGACTCATACTGTTCGGGCTCCGACGCGCATAATTATTTACGGGCGAGCCGTGTGCGTCCGCTCGCGTGTACACGCCGCGCCACATGGATTAGATAAATGACCAGATGCCAGCAGCGGCGAGTCCGTCATAAGTGCAACAACCCGTGAAGCGCCACATTATAATGAGATCACAAAACAAAGCTGTTACAGACAACGAGACGAGCTCGCTGTTTCACTCGTCATCGAGGCCCGAGCGCGGACTTGAAAAATGAATGGTAAACCCCCGGATTGCGCAACCCGCTTACGACACTCAGCGAGGATCTCGATGGATGATAATCGACAATTTTCAATCGTTAATGAATTTTTTTTTTATTCGCCAATGGAAATGGCTCAGTTTCCAAGAGTGTATCATTTTTACAGTTTTTTTTATATCAAGCTTGTTATCACTTGTTATCGAAGGCAAGAGGGCAAAGAGGAGGAGGAAAATGTTGCAGAAAAAAAAAGGAAAAAAATCTCAAGAGGATGAGAACCGATAGGTCGAATATCCCGCGCCAGCAGGGTACTTCTCCTCGACAATGGCCATCCGTCGTGCTCCTGTCATTGGGTGGAAGAACGGTCGTCGGTCACAGGTTGAACTTGGATAGCCCGTGAGAGCACAGGGACCAAGTGACCGCGTGAGCTCGAGAGACTAACCAGAAAAGTAGGCAATGATTTACGACAACACTGGACCAGTTTCCCTCTCGAACGAAAAAATAACCCTCGAACTCCCCAGGCCCCGATCTTTTTACTTTTCTTTTTAATAAAACGAATACACGTGCAATCTCTTTGTAAACGAACGAGCTCGTCCTGAAATATTGAAGGCGACTGTTGTCGGGAGCGTCGCAGGACGGAAAATTAATGAGTGTAATTGTGCTTAGATCTTGAAACGAACTGCCGCTGTCTCGAGCAACCAGGACGATATTCATTGAAAAAGCTTCGCAACAAGTAAAATGACCGGCAATTCAAAAATCAACCGTTCCAGCATAACCCGTTGCTCCGGATCGCAAGCGTCAGGGCTATTGGTAAATTTGTCTCGAATCGTCCCATCGGCTTGTAGGACAATGCTGTATTTACGTAGGTATGCATGTAAGGTACAGTGTATAAAGTCGATAGGGAACGATTCCGTGGCGTGCAGTCGCCCGGTGCCGGCGGACCTTTGACCGTGCACAGTTTGACCCTTCGGCCAGGGGGAGACACGGAAGAATCGGGCTCGCGCGCCGTCCGGCTCGCGGGATGAGAATCGAGGAGAGACGGCACACGGAACGGCCTCGAGCAATAATCGAATCGTGAGGTAAGAACACTGCGGAATAGGTCGTTGATTCGAAGATCGCACTGGCCGGGAAGGAGGGACAGAGAGAAATGGCGAGAGGGACGGAGGGATAGAAACTCCGGCATTCCTACTTTCCTGCAAGTTCTATCGTCGGTTACCCGAGCGGTAATGGTTACCTGTACGTGTATTTTATTTGCGTATTACGAGCGGACATTATTGTATCTCCTGCCGCGGTCAAGCTGGAACCGCCAAGTCAGAAAACACACGGGATACACAAACAGTTCCTCCTCATACAGCTGTTACCACCTATCTCTCTGGTTTCTCGCATCCGCATCCCGGTTTTCCCATCCGAGCCGTCGGCGCTGCGAGCTCGGCCCGATACACGATGGACCCGGGCGATGATGCATAAAAGGGAACCCCCGCGAGGCGCCGAGGCGCTCACACAGCAAGGGCGCGCACACCGGTGTGCATGTGTCTGTGTGCCTCGTAGCGAGTTAAAGGAAGATAGAAAGGACGGACGAGTCGAGAGCAATAAAAAGAGCACGAACGCGTTTCAGTTTACCGCTTGATTAATATTCGTTCCGCTGTAACGCTGCTGTTGCTGCTGCTGCTGCTGCGCTCTCGGCGGCAAAGAGCGAGAGCCGAGAGATCGGGCGAGGTCGCCGAGCGCCGGAACGCCCTGGAAGCGCAAAACAAACGAGTCCGCGTTATTAATTGATTTATAACGCGCCATCTTGCAGTACCGAGTGACCGGTAATCATTAATTACCGCGCTAATTACCCGAGTGTCGGGACAGGTAACTTGGTACAGTAAAGTTTTGTACTGTATAGTGAATAATATGAGGGAGATGTGTCCTGCCCAGTACACAGTGCGGTGCGACTGTGTACGGGAGAGTTCGGGAACCATTTTCACACCCGCTACTGTTTTATTCCTTTCTTTTATTTATTTTTTTCAATAATTGAATTTCGTTAATTATTCATTCGTTTAGTGACAAAGTTTTTTTTTATATATCTGACGTGGACAAATTTTGTTCGTAAAACTAGAATCCTTTAAGGAGGTTGGAGCGCTTCCCACTAGTCGAATGAGTACTACATTTTTTAAATCGCTTATACAAACTTGTATGCATCTATTGAGTATCGTGGATGGTTATTTGTATTACAGCAGATGCTCTTAACCTAGAAAAACATGTATTGCAATGAATTTGCAAAAACATTGACTTGTTTGTGCTAATTTTCGAAATGATATATATTCGTTCAGTTTTTTTCGAAGAATAATCTTTAACTTTTGCTCTTTTTTGATGTATGACGGCTCATTCTCTTCGTCGAAAGATGCTCTACGAATTCACCGTATAGATATTTTATACTATTTTCCGTTTAAAAATAACAGCTGTTTGTTTATCACGGAATTTCGTCGATGGATAAACAAAAGGCTGTCATTTTTAAACCGCAAATACTCTAAAATATCTAGACGGTGAATTCGTAGAGCATCTGTCGAGGAAGAGAATGAGCCGTCATATATCAAAATCGAGCAAATATTTCGGATAATTTTTTGAAAAAACTGAACGAATGTGTACCCGGTCGAAAATTAGCAAAAACCAGGTAACATTTTTGCAAATCTGAAAGGTTTTTCTGGGTTGAGGAAATATGCGCCAATACAATTAACCTTCCACTATCATCAATAGATGCGTAAAAGTTTGTATAAACGACGTTAAAAATGTAGCATTCATTTGATTAGTGTGAAGTGCTTCAAGCTCTTTAAAATGCTCTATCTCTGGTCTGACATTTGTTCCTGCACAGTACTTTATACCTGAGTCTTAAGACAAAATTTGCATCCGACTAAATTAAGGTCTTCAACTTTGTTTCAGTGTCAAACATCGAGTCCGCTTCGAGCGATTGAGTTCCGGAAGTGGCCCCTTTCAGGATCAACCTTTCAGGGTAGGAGATTAAAACAGGTGAGTGAAAGTAATTCTGAATAATCCTGTACTCTTTACGCGCTCGTGAGACAAACGAGTCGGATAGTCGACGCGAAAAGCGCCTCGAGACGCCGTCGGCCGATTAATTTTTTAGTCGATCGATGATCGGCATATATACATCAAGTGTTTCACTACTCGGGTATCCAATCACGAGAGTCCCGGGACGTTAATGAATCCGTTCTGGTCTATGGTCCTCGATCGAATGGCGTGTCGAACACGCAGCCACGGAAAATATATTACGTTTATTATAGATATATATACATCGGCGCTCGGAGACCCGGGGCTTCGAGATAGTCGATGAAATTGATTTACGACACGCTCTCGCGTCGTACCTAAGTTTAATTCGATGCAAAAGCTGTGTTCGCGCGGTGACGACGATTCGAAAAATAAAATAAAATAAGGGTATTCGATAGCCCTTATCTTTGGTTTCTTATCTGGCCACCTACGCTAAGAAATTTTTTATTGTGCCAACCAAAAGTCGCGGTGACATATGTTCAAAGCAGTTATTTGGTTGGTACAACGAAAGCATTGTTTTGTTGAATAATTATCCGCTTCAGACCATTCGAAATATGTCAATATAAATTAACAATTTTGGTATACCAAGCGAATAGCTCAGTGTAAAAAAAAAAATGGTCAATTTAACGTACAATTATATATTAAATTGAATATACCAGTTTTTGCATAAAACTTCCACTCTGGTACATTAAATATCATACCAATTTTTTTTTACAGTACGAGTTCGAACTTTTGTCGCCGCGTCTCGGTTAATCCAACAATATCTTTTTCTCAGTGAATGAAAAATGTATTCTGCTATTCGAGACATGACTTACGTAGGGACTGCAACCGAAAATCAAAGTTCCAACTTGAGTTTGAACCCGATTTTTAAGGTACAACTATAAATTCGGCCCAAGTGTGGTGATCCTTATATAAAAATTGCGGCCAAATCTACAAGTCCCGTTAAAAACTTTTATATATATGGACGTAGAACGGCAAAATCGGGCTCGATCGCTTTGTTTCGATATGCGTAACGAGACAAGTCACGACCGATCTCGAAATCGCTTCACGGTTTTTTTTTAATCTGCCCGACCAGTATCTCTCCCTGGCCGGTGCTCGCCCGCTCTCCCCAATCTCCGCATGCGATCCCGTCGCCCATTCAGACATTTATACTCGTGCTCCAGTCGTGTATACCCCCGATTCCACGGCACCGTGCGGCGGAAGTCTGCCAAAAATGTCATCGAACCGCTGGAAGCACAGTGGCACATTCTTCCCAGCGGCATAGAAAGGACGGACGTTGCCGAAAAATGGAAATGAATGTCGAGGAAAAAAAGAAAAGTGTGCCAGCAGTTCGGAGCACTGGTGACGGAACCGAGCGCGGATAGTGTTCTACTGTGTACAGTCAAACTTTTTCGATAGCCCGTCTCTCGTAGGATCCCAGAATGGCACCGGCAGTTTGGCTACGTTGAACATCGGCGGGACAAACGATCCTGCAGAAAAAAAGAGCTACAAAAACTAGAAAAAAAAAAAGAAAAAAAAAATAGCCCCTCCATAAAAAAGCCGCGATATTCCTGGCATATCGCCCCGTCGTGCCCGTCGCAACTTCGAACTTTCAATTAATATTTGTTTTCGGTAGAGCAACTACAGACAATCAAAACAATAACTAGGGAGGATAATGGGGAAGCTGGGCATAACCGACGAGCCCCGGAACTCGTCGATCCTCCCAACAGGGAACAGGGTTCTGGTGGGTTGCTGTTGCTGCACAGGACGATAGGAATGCGTTATCATCGGATATCAGCATTGCAAATACGGGAGTCGCGCACACGCGAGCTGCAACGGGCTCTTCCCTGCGCCCGCTGGACCCTGCGCTACCGCTTGGCCGTCCGCTACGTTTGCGCTAGACCGAATGAAAACAATAAGTGAATGCCAATGCTAATGCACCGGGGGGGGGGGGGGGGAGGGGGCCCGTGATGTGCAGGGGAAAATATGCAACGTGCAGGACCGCGGCGAACCGTCGACGCTGCAGCCGTCGCGACGTCGTTCCTGCAACGGCGACCGAACGGTCGTCTGTGTTCTGTACGCTCCTGCGAACTAAATACGTGTTTAGATAGAGAGAGGAGAGACGGAGAGAGGATACGAGGTACGTCCAGTCACGGAGTACCGATATCCTTCGTGAAACATTATACAACAGCGCACGGTACAATGTCCTGCCTAACTATTCTCGAGTCCAAGATATCACGGGGTACCTGCGCTTGCCGTTTGCCATTGCCCACGGCAGCTCGAATAATTCAACTTGACATTATTTTCCGTATTGGTTATAAATTGGTAATCGATGCACACGATCGACCGACAAAATGTTGTCACGGATTAACACACTGCCGCGATGAAACGGAGATACGGATCGAAAGAGCCGCCGACGGACTGGCTGGCGAAAAATTCATCAAAGTTCTTCGTGTTTTTATTTTATTTTATAATTCGCGAGTGTCGCATGGAGATAGATGAAAAATACATATTGAATGTGTATTAAAAATGCAGAAAATATGAAAAGCTATGCAGCGCGTATTCGTTTGTGTTTTTTTTTTTTTACGAAAGAATTAATAAAACATATTTTGTGTGTATTTTGCCAAACGAAGCGAAGCGAATGTTGTGCATTCGCATTCGTCCGAGTTTTGGTGCACTTGGTTAAAAAATCACGAACATTTATATGGAGTGTGGTGGATAACTTTTTATGCATAAAATCTGTCCGATTGAACGTCAGGTATACGACCCAGTTTCCGACATCTTTAGAACAATAAACACGGTTTTTCATTATTTATACACGGGTTGTATTGTCGGTTCGAAAGAAATAACTATTTTTGTGTTTGCATCGAACGCGACTCCTGAACGCGACTCAGCCATTAAAGTAGTCCTTGCGAATAGTGTTCACCTCGCATAAGTTTTAGAGAAGTGAGAGGGGATTGCAAACACTTCTGGATGGTATAAAAATCTGAAAAAATCAAACATTAATATGCTTGATTTTTTCAGATTCAACACCTTTCATGAGGTGCTGAAAAGATTAATTTTGCATAATAATAATTCCAAAATGTTATTAACAAATTGATAAAAAAGAAAATTGTTTCATAAATCTCCCGGAAACTTAACTATTTTTTAAATAAAAATGATTCGTTTATTTTTCTGCATACGTATGAATTTTTGAGGATTTTTAAATTCATTTTCAATTTTGTGACTTTCCATACATTTTTCACATGTAAAAAAAAAAAAAAATCATAGTGAATTTAAAAATCTGAAAAAATGCATACGTATTCAGAAAAGTGAACGAATCATTTTCATAAAAAAAAGTAAGGACAATAAGTTGTTGTAAAAAGTACAAACTTTTTGTACTGTGTAGGATCTAATTATTAAATTATCGTTTTAATAGTGGCTTTTACTGCTCGGGCAGTAGTTTCCATGACTTTTTAGACCTCATGCTGCAGTTTACGTCACCTCGCTTACTCACTTTCCGTCACTTATTTCGCAATTTTCGTCGTCACATGTAGCCAGTTTCCATCACCCGTGACGCAGTATATCTCATCGTAGAGTACCGTTTCTAACTTTATGGGATCATTGGACAAATATTATTATTTTTAAAAAATGTTACGGGTCAAAATTATCTTCAACATTATCTTCAATTTATGATAACCGCGATGCAACAAGTGGCGGAAAGGACAGCGTAACCTAATTTGGCTGATTCACTGTCCGTCATGAGTCATGACAAATTTGATATAGCACGCAGTATAAAAAAAAAATTATGACCAATCTAATTGATAATATTTCTCGTTCTGAAACTGTTGGCATACGTTTTATGTTTTTCTTGCAAATTAATACTTCCGGAAAAATCGCGATGGCCTTCGGCTAGAAGGCCGAGATATCACCTGCGGCCTGGAAGTACCGCAACGCGAGTTGCGTCACACACTATTCAATCGTTAAATGAAAAATTGTATAAAAATATCCGATGACCCTAACGGAGCAGTGAGGGAAACTGAACTCTTTCCTTTATAACCCGCCAATTCACATAATCCCTAATCACCCGAAGCCTTCGATCCCAATCTTGTTTGAAAATTCAACTCCAGTCTATCGATTCAATCAATTTATCGTCTGTTGCACACAATTTTTAAAGAGTTTTCACTCACGCATCGCAGGCGTTTTCATTATATTCATGCTAGTAAAATCCCAAAGCAAAGCTCGCTCTCTCGTAAATCAAGATTTTTTTTTCCCCAACCGATCCAGCGTCGGAGTGCCTCGTATTCGAGTTGCTCTATAGAAATGCGAATTTTTCTTCGCTCACGCTAGGCAGCTTCGGGTATAAAAGCGCCACTATGCAGTGTTGTATACAGCGACCGAGTTTCTCGAAACTTTTTTTTTTCCTTCAATTTTTTTTACCGCCACGATATCGTCAAGAGATTCTCGGGAGCCATTTTCCCGCCACTAACTTTTTTCACGTACAACGAGCTTTCCAACGAGAGTTCACTACGCCCCCTCTCTGCCTCATTCTCTTCTCCGGATGGTGTTGAAAATTTTAGAAAATTTCTCAAGCACGGAATATACACACTGTACACAGCGTATCCGGGCGAGGCATGCCGGTTAATTAAGCGTCGAGGATTCTTTAGTGGTACATAAAAATATTATATGCCAGATGAGATGGAACGTTAACGAGAAACTTTTTACAACCTTCGTTTTATCAGATAATTATCCGGGCAAAATACGCGATATCGCGGACGGGTTATCAAGATTTTTATCTCGCAGATTGAGGAGTAAAGCTGGAAAATCTCCAATTTCTCGGTCGAGATGGTTCGTATGAGTCGGGATGGAGCGAGGGCACGCCCGGTGCATCCTCTCGATAAGCCGATGTGCCAGAGCATCGATCTATCCGTCGGAACGACGCGAGAAGCTCAGCCGAAGACGGGCGAGGCAAAAAGTGACCGGAAGAAAACACTTTTGCGCGCTCGACGATTCCCTTCTCGGTTCGCGAAGTGACAAGAAAGAATGAAAAAAGGAATAAATGTGGGAGCGGCTTCGGGTCATGCTGGGCTTTTTTTATATTCATGGAGAAACCGACAGACAGACAGACCGAGCAGCCGAGCAAAGAGGGACTGACCGACGATTCTACCTACCCCCTAGATCTCTCCTTCTGTATGTTGTGCGGAAACCCTGTGGCGAGGGTCTCTCAGAAAGTGCGGCAAAAGCTCGTATAGCACCCGGTACAACTGTGACGAAGAAGAACGCTCTCAATATTCAACTATATACACGGCAGAATAGTGTATGTCCCATACATAATGTACCGCCTCGGTATAAAGACTGCGTCGCGCGCACCTGGCCATGAAAGATCCTCCGGGTCGTTCATAGAAGTGTATCAGCCCCTTTGGTCGAGGCCATCAACGTCGTATAAAATACACGAAGCAGATACGCGAGGAATGAAGCATTTTATGATACTTCCAAACGGGTGGATGTTTTCTGTGACTGTATGTCATATATGTCTACAATATTCTACTAATTTCGTATCGACCGAAAATTCCTTCTTGTCCTATAATCGAAATGTACAGTAACATACCGGGGCTACTTGAGCTATTCGATCTTACAACGGTGCTTCAATTGGATAAAAAAATAGACATATTTAACTTTTACTTCACTCAATTTTTTACTTTATTTTAACCTAATTTTTTTTTACGTATGAATAATTTTGCTTCTCTAACGAGGGAAGCGAAATTGGAATGTATAATTGGAAGATTTCTGAAGTAAACCGGTCTCTCCTACGGTTCTATGGTCTGTCAAACCTTCATCTCAATTTTCCGAAAGTTATATATTATTTAAAATTGTTCGAGAAGCATCCTATAATCGCGCGGTACGCCCACCGTTCGATCGGGGGATAGTGCGCTATAAGCAAACTTGATAGCCGTACCGGAATATCGACGAACTGTATTATTTATAAAAATATATAATGCGCGGTATGCCCTTGCTCAGTCTGCCCGAGCTCGATGCCTCGCGCTCGCTGCATCATCGATTTCGTTCCGTTCGTCGAGCAGCCTGTGTTCTATCTTCGGATTTGCACGTAATAATAACGCGTAATATGCATGACTCGGTTGGCTGGTAGTTAACGCCGCTGCCGAAGCTCCAACGAGCGCGAGCGAAACTCTCAAAATTGGCAATATCGAACGGTCTCGTTCGGCGAACTTGGTCAAGTCGGTCCAACTTTGATTCGAATAGTATTTCGATTCGACGTGTTCACGGTATTATACAACTTCCCAGGAACAAACCTTCGTTCCAGCAGCCAGCTGGGCAAAACGAACTAGTTTAACAAATTTTCCGCGGGACATAAAAAAATCCCCTCTCAAACGGAGGACACGGGTCCGTATTGCCCCGCTCTCTCCTACTAGCGGCACATTGCAAATGTATTGAAGCATAAAAAAAAACAAAATAAATGTTCACCATTGCATCCTATTTATTATATTCATTTATATATGGGGCATCCCCTACTATTTCGATCTGTGTCTAATTCTTCACAGCTTGGATTGGGCACGCGAGTTTTTATGTGACAACCAGCTCTCGAAGACACTCAGATTTTTTATGAGTTTAACAAAAATAAAATTTTATAATTACTGATGATTAAAAAATGACCTTATTGATCGCCACTATTTAAAAAACTGAACAAATTCGGAAAAATCTTGAGTCATATGTAAAAAAAATTTAGATTTGAGCCAGAGTGGGTCGGCGTCACCTTCTTTTTTCTCATTTTTTTTTTCGAAAAAACAGTAAAAAAATCCGTCGATTATGTGTATCGCTTGATCATATTCAGATGCAGCACTGCATTTTTGTCAATTTTTTCAGATTATTCCAAAGTTTTTTTTTTTACTGAAAAAATATAAAATTCTTTGGAAAAATCTGAAAACATTTCCAAAAAAAGCAGTGTTGCATTAAAAAATGGTCAAGCGATAACCCATAATCAACTGATTTTTTCTTCTAATCTTTGTCACTGTTTTTTTCGTCGAAAAAAGTTAGATAAAAATAGAAGGTAACGCCGGTCTACTCCGGCTCAAATCTTAAAAGTATTTATATATGACACAAGATTTTTCAGAATAAATTCATTCTTTGAATCATAAATAATTATAAACAATTTAATAAAAAAATCTGAGTCCTTTTTACAGTCAGTTCAGTCATATAAAAAAATCGGCGGCCTAATCCAAGGACGCGAAGGATTAGGTCGAAATGGTAGGGAATGTCCCATATATATATTTTTTACGATATGAATTTTTTTATTCGGATTTATTTTAATTTAATATTTAATATGAACCCCCGGGTTTACCTGTCTACCCGGAACAGCGGTAACTCGACTGCATCCGTACGGATAGCGAAAAAGTTATTTCCCTGTTTACTACCGTGTAAGAACGAATGAATTCCAGACCAAAAAAAAAAGTGCAAATATGAAAAAACTTGTGTTCCGGACGAGAGCTAGGTTCATTTAACACTTAGTTACGTTGCGAGGAACGTGTGCCAGGGACAGTAGACGACGTAGAAAACTACCCTCGGGTGATGCCGAGGAGGAGAGCGTAGTCCGCGTTAGGGTCGAGGGGTTAGAGAGTGAGAAAGCGAAGAGGCAGATGGGCTTGAATAACCTCAGCCCGGTATGACGAAGATGAGGAAGAAGCACTCGGCGTAGAACGGTGCTGGAACGAGCACAAAATCCTCCTATACTGAACTATACTACGCTGAGACTTATACTTCTGGCTTCCAGCCAAGTCTCGCTTGACCCTTCCGTATGTGCTTCCTTCCTCCGTTGCTGAGCGTGCTACTGCCTCGGGCACCCTTTGGCTTAGTTAGTTCCGTGCGGGGGTCTCTTGCCCCCGAGGGGCTTTTCCGGAATTATCGTAACGCTAAACCGTACGACTTGGTCTCTTCCAGCCTCCGGTAACGAACAAGAATCTAGTCCGTGACTCTAACTCTCTCAATCGCCCCGGAAACGCCAGCGAGAAGTTCAACGAAGCGGCAACGAATGAATTATATCTTCGTCACTGCCTCTTATCGCGCGGCCCTCCCATTTCCCGGCCCTTATCTCTCGTCCTCGATGAGAGAACACGTATCTTATTTTCTCTCGAGCTCGAAATGAAAAGACGAACCTTTTTCTTCTACATTTCCTCGTGACTCGAGAAACTCTAGAGTAAAATCCTAATGTAAATATTTTTTTTTGTAATCCAGATCAAATCTCCCTAGAAACGATTCGAGGCTCGAAGCTCGAATTCTTTCGGCCGAGAGAATGAGAAAAAAAAAAAAAAAAAATAAGAGACAAGAAAATTGGCGGGCGTGTTTTTTTTCTTTATGCCCGATTAAACTAAACGAATAACCGGGCTTTCTTGCAGGCTCGTTTCGTCAGTTTTCTTTTTTTGGTTTTCTTTTTTTTGGGAAGAGGACCGAAACGCAGGATACGCAAGATGAAAACGTATACGCGAGTAGCTCTCGAGACGATGTATGGGAGAGCCAGTCGTCGCGTCGCCCATAAGGACCAAGGGGCGCCAGGGCACTTAAGGGTGCGGTGTACGTGGTAGGGTTCTCTCGCTCTCCGTAAAACCACCATATTTTTCACTACTCTTTATTTATTGTGTTTTCCCTTCGTCCCTCGCTCTCGTATGTATTTTCCTTCCCCCATATACGGCAAACCATATACGCAGCGTCTCTCGGCGCTTGCCTCTCCGTCGCCGTACGCGTTTCGTATCGTGATTTCGTCACGGATCCTCGAATCCGCTGAATATACACGCGACTAGGTGTGCAGCCCCGCGACACTTGCCGCACGTACAATGAGAAAAAAAAAAAAAATTCCACGCGAAGAGCGCGTTATACCGAAAATGGGCAAAGGATGAAAAGGGACGGAAATAAGAAGAAAAAAAAAGCGCAAAGAAAAGCGCGTTTTATTTTGTGTGGGGCGCGAGAGTTATACACCCGACCCGATGACGACTCCGAAGCTCCGGCGTGAAAAATCCGTGACGCGAGACTAATGGTTATTGTATCCGAAAGCCCGGGCCTAACTTTGGAGTCGTAAAAAAAAAGTTCTCGCGTTTTCTCTCCGCTCGTTGGCAAAGAGGTGGATACGGAAGATGAGAGAGAGACGAGAGACTGAAAGAGTGGAGAGGAGGACGGAGAGAACGAGTCGTATGGGAACGTGACGAGGGATTAGTGAAACACAGACAACTCGAAAGCCCCGGCGGAGCGTGTGGGTACCTCTACACTCGATACACTCCGTTGTGCTTTGTCTGTTGCGTTCTGTCTGTGGTTCGCCTCCAATGTGGGCGGTCGGCTCGAGGAGAGAAAACAAATTTATTCACCCCTTTAGCTAAACAGTTAATAATCACTCACCGCGCATTCGGCGCTATCCTGCGTGTGTACGTTCGGGCAGTATCTGTACAGTATGAGTGTGTGTGTGTGTGTGTGTGTGAGCCTTGGAGAATAAATGACCGCTCGCTGCATGGCCTCGTTCGAAGAATCTCGAGTCAATGTTCCCGATTAATCCTGCTTAGGGAACCTGCCCTATCGCGGACGGTCCTGCGCTCAAACGAGAACCGATAGAGCGCGAGCACGCGACAATGGAGGAATAAGAGAGGATTTATCAATGAGATAGAGAAAAGTAGGGTGTCGGATGAGAAACTTAATTTTCCATTGGTCCGTCGGGATTCTCTCCTACGCGCATATGAAAAAAAGGGTTAGCGAGCTGGCTCGGTATCGTCATTAGGCAAATAGATAGACCTATCGTTTCTCCAATTAAGCGAGAGATTGTACAGAACTGACGATTGTATAATTGTTTTTTTCCTCGACGAAGACGCAACTTCCGACGATAATTTATCGATCTCGGTTGAAACGAATTCGATACCCAAATTATGTAGGAAAAAGGAACATTATTTTTAGTTATGTGATTTGGATATCTTTGGGCGTCGAGGAGTTCGTGGATGACGTGACTTTATCGGAACATCGAGATCTCGGGGTCGTTGCCGTTTCATGCTTTTTTTGGACCAACTGCGCCTGATTGTAGGCGCATGGTTGAAAGGATTATTGAATTATATTCCTGAAGAAATTTAAAGGTTATCGGACGATAAACTAGACTTTCTATTCCATCGGCTTTTATACTCGTGCCTAAGGACACCGGGGCAAAATGGATCTTTCATTCGAGATGAGACCTTTATTTTCTGCCTCACAAAAAAAATTAGTAAACATAGTCCGTTTTGCCCCGTCCATCCCTGCGGGGACTAGCGGGGGAGTGAATGGACTCGATTTTCATTGACAGGCAACCAAACACTCCGATAATTTCCACACATCGATGAACAATGAGTTACGAAGCGTATAATAGATTTTACGGCCCTGCAATGACGAGTAATAACAGAGCTTCCGACGATAATTTGCGAATTATCGATAATGCCGCGATTTTAAATATACGAATTATACAGGGAAAACCAGTTTTTTTTTTTTTTTTTTGCTTTCCCTTGATATTACACGAGTCGAATGTGTGTAAAGCTGCATCGATCTAGCCGAGGGCTGTCCGTTCACTATTTCAGAGGCGGCAACCTTCCGCCCGGGCGTCCGGGCTCTCCGCACGATAAATTGTAGGCAATGCCGGATTGATTTATCGTTTGTAATTCTTGGTGGCCCATATCCGTTCGCGGAGGGAGCTCTATCCGAGAGTTTGTTATTATAACTCGTTCTATCGCGGTGAGATTAATACGGCACAGTTCCAGCGGCACGCCGAACAGAGCGCGGACGCCCTGCCTCCCACCCGTAAGCCCTTTTGCTCTCCGGTTCTCCCTGGTTCGCCTCTCGTCGGGCAATAATCGTTCGAAGTCACGAGAAGTATTCGTGCTGCTCTAACGCGCCCTCCGAGCGCCCCTGATTCAAACCCGGTGAAGAAGATCGCCGCTCATTCTTCCAGCCCGAAAACTCCGTACATCCCTCCGTTAGCACTCTCGCGGTCAGCCCGACAACCTCAGCTTCGTGCCGACACGAAATATTGTAATACGAAAGTAAACGCCGTCGTTAACTCAATCAACTTATCTTAACGCTCTTTGCACTGACAACTGCGATACGCTTCGTCGGCTTTACCAGATTTGTTTGGTTCCAAGAACGTGTTGGGTAACCGGGCTCGGATTCTTCGTTAATTAGTATCGGGGATTATGGTGATTTCCCATTAGTTGGTAATTGCAGATAGGTTTGCAGATAGGCCCAGCTAATGTTTGTAAAATAAATATTATGTTCGAAAAAATATCGGGCGGTCGATGACGGAAATTACAATCGTCCCTAATTAGTCGAAATACTGTAATTAAATTCGACTATCACAATGAAATAAATTAAAATCCAAATATCCGGCTACATTAATAAATTATTAAGATTCCGTGAAATCCTCTTGCTGAACATGTTTGTCGTAAATCTCAATTAGCCGACAATTTGACCATATTAAAAATCTCAGGATTAATCCCTTTATCAAAATTTCCAACAACGCAACATTATCTCTTAAATATTATTCGCTTGACCACGTCTTCAATAATATATCATTCGACGTCACATCGATTCGTTCAGAACAAAATACACGATCGACTGATCGTCGCTCGGATTTGAGAAGGTAATTAACTCCCCTTCCGTAAACTAATGAACTGATCGGTTCCGAGGTTTTAAATAAATAAAAATAACAGAAATATCGTTCAAATAGAACTGAACTTCGTTATTGAAGTGCTGCCTCGATGGCTCATTCTACTAAGTCTCCGAGCTCGCAGAATAAATTTCGGTACAGATTGGTGGGTCAGGCACAATTGAAGGAGTCCAACACAAGGCGTGTTGCTAATCCCACTGTTCACAAGTTGTCACTACGGAGAGATCTTACGCACGGCTCAACGTCCGCAGAGACAAAGTGTCCGAGTGAGGGACTTGCTCTCGTATATGATGCCCGAAATGATCTCGGACATGCGCAGATGTCATAATTTAGATTTGCCCTTGACAATCAATATTAACGATCGATTTCCCGATTCCATATTGAACCATTTATACTCGTAGTTCAAATTCGCACAGTGATTTTACAAATTATTACGCGCGATGCAGTGAAAAAAAATATAGCAAAACTCTATAATTTATTTTATAGATTTACTTCATCAAGTAACCATAATGTTCATGACCGGCTAACGAGCCGAGCGTTGACGACGACCGTG
Organism: Ichneumon xanthorius; assembly: GCA_917499995.1. Taxonomy (NCBI): domain Eukaryota; kingdom Metazoa; phylum Arthropoda; class Insecta; order Hymenoptera; family Ichneumonidae; genus Ichneumon; species Ichneumon xanthorius. The sequence continues at coordinate 6,117,690 of OU824205.1, read as the reverse complement.
CAACGTTAGGAAGACGTTCCAGGCACACCGGTACGAGCAGAATCGGGCGAGAGAACGTCGAGCAGGAGCGGTAAAAGACTCGAATGGAATATGAAACTACGATACGTTGTTGATGCTCGCGGGAGCTCGGGTACATTGTGCACGATATATAAACCCATCCCCCTCGGTCGACGATGTAATCCTGCCACTCAACCCCCTCAACGCGAACGAGACGGAGCCGAGCTCGCGCGTGTTGAAAGCTGCACCGCGCAGGCGCGCGCACGTTAGCCGTTGCGGGCCGAGAACGGGCGGAGAGACTCGAGAGGGAGCGTCGGGGCGCGTGGCGCTCGGCCGAATCTCTGCTCGGGCAGTCGCGAGACGGCCGCCGCGTTGTCAGGATCGTCCGTCTGTCCGTGCCGCTCGTACGAGGTCGGTTCACTCAAATCGAAAAACTCACTCGTCAACTATTGACGAAAGTTCGTTTCTGCTAAACGAATTCCTCCGACACTCAATCGATCGACCATTAACGGACTCATCGACGAAACGGACAGAGTGAAAATCGTCAAAACTTGGCCTGAGATCTTTTTATTGTTTTTATTTTTCGTTTTCAAAAATGGAAACCGACGATTCGAAAATTTCGCTCTCGAGCGATTGAGATCGTCGCGCGTGAACTGTGCGAACTTGGTGAATAAAGTTGTTGTTGTTTATTTTTTCTTCGTTTTTTTTCTAAACCGTGACACGATTAAAAAGTGACTGTGTGTGATTCGATCGTGATCTGGATTATCGATAATACACGCGCACACGCAGATAAGGATTATCCGTGTGTAATATTATTTTTCAAATACACGCTACGAGATATCGGGAGGGATAACGCTGCTTCCCAAGGTGCTTCGGATAGTTTCGAGTGTCACTGCGTCCCGTTCAAACGAGACCGGCCAACGATTCTAATTCTTTGTCGTCGCTCGTGAAAACTTTTTCCAAGTTCGATATTTTATCATTTTTCGGTGTGAAAACTCGAATTAATAAAAACACGTCGAGTGACTGAGTAGTGAACTTGGCGACTTATACACAGCGAGGAAAAATAATATATGATATATTAATATATAATATATAATAATATTCTCATCCGAGCGAACGAGATCGCCCTCGTAGCGTAGTTTTTCCTCGTCGTCAGTGTCCAAAGTGGATTTATACGATAATAATTTAAAATAAATAAAATATTTTTTTTTATTAAAGCGTGCTCCGGTGTTTTCGATCGAACGTGCGAGACTCGATCGCGAACGGTTTGAACCGTAAGGTGTGAAAACGAGTACGATGATAAAGTGTTGGTGATAAACGGTTGTCTCGATACAACTATCGATTATATATTTTTGTTGTTTGATATAAGTGCTCTGGATATTACCCAAAATGCAGTCCCACGGGATGGAACGGCTGATCCTCATAGCGGTTCTTGCAGTCTGCGCTAAAGGTTAGTTCGACCTGTTTTGATTTTTTTTTTTTTTTTTTTACAGTGGATCGATTATCGTGGCGTTTAAACTTTTTTTCTAACAACTTTCTTTTTGTGCCAAAAGCCATGCAATGTGGTAACGAAAATACATTTCTCAAGACTTTTCTTTCAGAGAACTTTATGTCTGATGAATAATTTTTTTTTTTGTTTTTACACTTTATTGATTCGTTTCCTACTTGAAATATTTTACTTGTGAATACTGGCCGATTGACAAGAACTTTGTCGTGCGCGCACACACCGCAAATGATAAAAACGGATTTTTATCCAATACTGAACAATTTTTTTTTTGTTTTTTTAATAATATTTTTCGACTTTCCATCTCGCGCCTTTTGTCGCGGAAACTTTTCGTCTTATAAATAATTGTGTCCCTTGACAAAATTTAATTAAATTTTTATCTGAATCATATTTTTGTTTGTAAATACTATCGAATCTATAAGAAAATATAGCGACGGATATGATCCGTACACGTTGCGAGTTAATTCATAGCTTATTATTCTTATTTAATGTAATGCATTTTTTTAAACTTTGTATAGGGTAAAAGTGGGGAATATGGCCCGGTCCATATATCATTGATTTACGTGTTAATCGAGGTGGGCCATATTCACCACTTTTACCCTACATTTGTATCAACATTTTCTTTGTTCTGCTTCTAATTTGCAAAATTTACGTTGAACTCGTGTACGAACCGAAGATTCAAAACCGTTACCGCGCAAAGTTCGTTGTAATCCTCGTTGGAATAATGTCCGCGTATAGCCTTGGCAGGACCGATAATTTTGCCCGTGCTCGCGCTACGAGATGTTAATTTTGCACTTCATCCTGTCCCGTCACTCGATTATCTCCCGTACTTACGTCGAGTTGAAACTTTGTCAACTACTCGGAGGACTCCTCCTGGAGCCCTTCCGTCGCTGTCTCCCTTACGCGTTGTTTCTCTCTGCAACGTCGTGTCTGCGGGAGGCTTTAGCACCGACGATGCAAAGCCAGCGCCCAACGATCGCAGGTGCGGTGACGAAACTTCTCTGATGAATGTACACCTCGCTACCACACATGTATTGTACTAACGTTGCTGCTAAACTGCATCGATACAACACTGTCGTACTGTTAATCGTCAACTACTGATTAGCGAAGTTTATCCAATCGAATTTTCAACAAACCGGATAAACGATATTGCTCATACGAAGCGACGAGAAAGTGATTATTAGGCGTGAAAAGAATACTGCGTTGAATTTAACAAGTCGACTTTTTGTCCGATCGAGGGAATCAACAAATGAGATCGGAAATCGGCGTTTTGATCGGGCAACAGCGGACACGCAAATGCATGCACATTTAAACTTTGTTGATTTCAGATCCGATTAACTTTTTTTGGTCTCTTCTAAGCAATGTATTTTTTATTGGTCAAGGGTTTATTAATTTCTCTTTTTCTCTGGCTCCTCAATCATCTTAGATTTTTATTCGTCATACGATCTTACCAAAAAGTCGAACACACACCTCGCTTCGAAACACTTTGTAAATTAATAAAAAACCGAAAAATTAATATATTATACATACATCATATACATCGTACATCGAGTCTCCAAACATGTCCGACGGATTCCGTTTATCTTCGGATTATTATCATCCTATAGGTAGTCCACTCGTATATGGAAATATGCGCGGAGTCGTTGGTTTCGTCGAGTGGCTGGACGAAAATGGCACGAGTACGAATAATTCACGAATTTAACCTGTTCGACTTTTCAGTTTATTTTATTTTCTCTTCCTTCTTTCTTTTTTTTCGTTGTCGCCGCGTGTTTTCCCGGGCTTGCTTTTCTCAGACAAGCAGCCACCAGCCGAACAGGCCCGAATAATTAATCGCAATCTATACCCGGTTGAACTAAAGATAGCGACGAGCCGGTCGCGAACTCTGCAACACATATAACCTGACGTGGTTTTATTCTTCCACTGTACGCCCGATAATGCTATTGCTTTTGCCGTCGGGCGAAGTGGTGCACGACCCGGAGGCGCGGGAGCGCGCGTTACATGGAAACAGAGGATACCGATTCTATTCTGCATAATTGATATCGATGCTCACCGGTACGGAACCTCGGGGCTTCGGGCAAGGTGCATAACATTTTTTTTTTCTCCCATTCAATTTTTTTCTTTCTTTCGTTCCTTCCCTCGCAACGCTTCGCAGTGCTATGTGTGGATAGTATACGGTATACGTTTGCGCGTAAAGTATACGGTGGACTTGAACACGCGTGTGCGGGTGGAGTCGGAAAACGTCGGTGCCGCATATAACGCTACGGTCGCCCGATGACTAAACATACCCTGAACCGCGCTCGATCCATAGGCGAGTCGAGAGCCCGCAGGTGGCGATTTGCGTGTTTTCGTTCAACGGACTAACACTGCTCAGGTTCAACTTTCAGTCGTAACATTGATGTCATTGTAGCACCAGTCCCCTCCGACTATAGTGGCGTCCATATATACACTGCGATTAATATTTTTTTTCTGTTCTTCTTTTAAATTATTTTCTATGTTTCGTGTCCGGATATTGAAAAATTGAGAACGATAATTTTTTTTGTTGTTTAAACAGACAATATTTATAATATAGTATTCAAAAAGAATTATCGACATTTTTTTCCCAGCTTGGCTAGAAGAACCAGATTACTTGCGTGACACACCGGCGGAAAATCGCCTATTATTGACCAATGATCATTATTACGCCCTAGGGCGTAATAATGATCGTTGGCAAATATTGACGATTTTGCGAGGCAAGAAATGTTGTTTTGACGAAGTCGAAAAAAAAGTATCGGCTTTTCACCTCGTGTGATTTCTACCTTCGCCTCGCTCTGGCAGCAAACTTCACACTCGCGTACTCCCCTCCTTGTAGCATATTATACAACTAGATTTATTATTTTAATACTCGTATCTGCACTGTGAACAGGATCGAATAGAAATTACCATAAATCTCTTAAAGACCAACATTCTGCTAGAAAATATGGTAATTTGCGCTATCACAGGTATTACCCGAATACCCCGTCATTTTTGCTGGAATATAAGTACTTTTTACTATAAAATATAGTAATCGGTGGCGCCTCGATCGAGAACCGTTCGTTTTAGGTTTGTAGTTTATACCGGCATATTATATCGATCAAATATTGTTTTTATGTATACATCCACTAAAAAAATGTATTCGATCAAATTCTTAGTTTTTACTCACGGAATTCTCAGTTTTCATCCACGAAATTCTTAGCTTTATTCATATATTCGTAGTTTTATCCATGACTTTCCTAGTTTTATCCCCGAATTTCGTAGTTTTATCCACATAATTCTTAGCCAGATATGCAAAATTATGCCATCCCGTCTTATGGAAAAAGTGACCATATTGGTTGGCTAAAGATTGCTACGGCCCCGGGAAAATGTCACATATCGCTAGTGGTGGCACTGTTGTCCAATGTTGAGTGGTCGAAATTTACCACATGACTTGGGAGTTTTTCCAAGATCCTTCTCTCGGTGTGCTGATTTATTTGCACGTTCAGAGTATCGTTACGAACATATAAAATCACGGAGGTTTTCATCGATACGTTGGTTTATCTTTTTCCATTAAAAGAAAAAACACGTTCCATCACAGCCAGAAGTCTTTGGACATTCCCCCCGACGATACAACGATAATTCGATCCCGCAGAAAGTTCCCGTGCCCTTTAACTCGCGTCACTACTTTTACCGCGTAGCAGCACAAAAAATATGGCACGTCACGTGTGCAGTAATTCACAGAAAAAAAAGAAGGAAGTAAAAAGTCGCGGGAAATATAATAAAATACATAGAAACGGAGTTCCGCGCTCATAGTCGACGAAATTGAAAATTCGATAGTCGTTTCGACCGCGTCTCCGTCATGTGTACACCCGGGTGAGACGTGTCACGCGCACTTTTCCATGTGCGACTCGAATTTCTCGTGCAAAAAGAAGAAAAGTAAAAAAAAACCCTAAAAGGAGCACAGGAAAGAAAACGAAAACGACAGAAAAGAAAAAAAAAATGCTTGTCGTTTCTTCGGGTGAAGTTGGGAAAACTACTTTGGGGGATAAGGTCTTGCTCCGCGGAGAGTCCCGCGCCCGATTTCTGTATGGCTCACGATCCCGGGCGAGCTTATAGCTTGCACACTCGATCGTTCGAAACGACTGGCGCGATTTGGTTGCCGCTGCTGCTGCTGACTGTCAATCCGAGGAACGAGGGAATCGACACTTCCAATTTAAATATGTAAAATACACCCGTAACTCGCAACTCGTGCTGGCCTCCGCTCCTCTTCCCCCTTCTTCTCTGCCGAGCTCTTTTTCTTTGCCGTTGCCGACGCCGCCTTTGCAATCCCCCCACCACTTGCAGCTCTTTGCCGGGCGACCTCTATCAATTTAACTTCTTATTCGTTTGGTCAAAGTGTGCGTGTTTGTGTGTGTGTATGTGTGTGTGTACCCGTCGGTCGAATGCTCGATCGACCTCTCTCGCGCGGCGGCGCCGGCGAGCAAAGCTCTCGGGCTCGTAGCTCCGACTCTCCTTCGTCTACTTCCTCTTCGTAATTTTTATTCCAATCACGAATCGGCCCTATCACGTATATTTTTCCAATATCCCCCGTGAAAAACTGTAACTCCGATCTGACCCATTTACCCGGCGTCGGTTCACCGCGGTGGCGACCTAATTTCACGACAAAGAAAAAAAAAAAGACAAGAGCAACGACCCTCCCGAGTGAAAGAGGCGGATCATACGCGACCGGCGTCGAGTTTATCGAGCGTCGCTCGATCAATCTCCGAAAGGTCTCGCTAATCGTTATCAGCCGATTCGCTCTTTCGGAGTTCTGCCGCTCGTAAATAAATCCGAGATCACTCTATTGTACGCTCAGACAGAAAATGAACATGTACATACTGATTAAATATGGAGGAAAAGTGAGCTACGCCGCAGGGATAAAATTATCGATAAGACATGGAAAAAAAAACGACCTCCCCCTCGCTACTTTTTCCTCGGCGAGGACAGTGCAACAGCCGAGCGCGGCTCGTCCGAGCGCCTCGCGAGGCGTACGGTTTTAGTATTAAACTTTTATCGAGAAACGAGAAAGACGGAAAAGAACGAGATGAGTGTACACAGTGCATAATAGTATACATTCGACCGAAGACTCGACGCATCCGGCGAAAGAGGAGTCGGGGAGGAGGAGGCCGTCATTGCCAGTCCGTGTAGAGAGTTTGTCAGCCTCTCGTTACGAGATTCCGTGAATACTGTCTCTCCTTCTCTATCGCCGTGTTCCGAGGATGCTTTGGCTCTCGGATGCTGTGTGTACCAACCCGCGACCCTCCACCCTCCCGGCGCTGCAGACTCCTCTCGCGTTTCTCGTCCCGTCGTCGCTGGGCGAAGAAAACACGCGTAATTGATATAGACGGGGCTCGGTTTCGCGCGCGCTCCGTCCTCCTCTCTCGCGCGCTTCTTCGCCGGTTTCCCCCGGGAGCGTCCTCTCGGTCCCGCGCGCCGCGCCAGCCGGGGCGTACTCTCTTCCGCGACCGGGGGAGCGAGACCCTCCCGCGCGAGACTCTCCCGGTACTCAACCGGCAGCCAGCTTCGACATCCCGCGATACGGTGACGTGCAACAGCCTCGCGTTTATTTCGCCTTCCCCGCTCGTCTCTGCCATTGACGCACACCGATAGACTCCTCGAAGATCCGTGCGACGCGAGTCACAGACACTACGTCGCGGTTCGTTTGTACCACTCCGCCAAATATTTTGCACGCTGAAACGAAGGTTTTTTTTTTACACTTCTTCCGAACCGGAGAGAGTCATCCGCGAGGCATTTGTCTCGCCACTTTTTTTTTTTTTTTTCTTTTATGTAGTTTTTACATCCGCCGAGACACTTTGTTAGCGTCTGAGAAATGCTGGATCGGAATGGACGAAAATAAAAATGTTTCATTCATTGTTCATTGTATTAATGTATTGCACGATAATATAATCAATGGTGATCTTTTTTTTGATAATATTTTTTACATCCGGACACTTCGTTAGCGTGAGAGGATTATTTGAGCAGAATGGGCGAAAATGAAAATTGTACATTCATTGTTCATTGTATTATTGTATTATACGATAATATAATCAATCGTGATGAATGTTTTTAAAAATATATTTTACACTCTTTCCGACACTTTGTTAGCGGATGAGAAACATTGGGTAATAACCATTGAAATAAAGATTGTACATTCATGGTTTATTGTATTTTACCATAATATGATCAAATGTGAAGATTTTTTTTTTTCTAAATTTATATGTATATAATTTTTATTCGAATTATCGGAAATTTCGTATGCGAATCCTCATTCATCGCGGACGACAAATTTTCCACGATAGTCGGAAAAAAAAAATAAAGTCCCAAAGTGCAAGGATTTCCGGGATTTATCAATCTCCATAGTTTTCTATCCGGTGCGAGTTTCGCGCGGCTTTACACAGCTGTTTATTCCTCGGATCAACGGCCACCGGTTGCACGGTACCGTACAGGATACGTGTAGCGGAGTTGGCCGTATATTTGCGGATAGTCTCCGAAAGTCCCTGGCCGCGACGATTTATTCTTTCATAAACACGCTATAGCGTCCCCGTAAATTGATATGTGTACGTAGTTTCCTACCTTACCGAGCGGCGATAATAATTTTTTTTATCTCCATAAAAATGTCTCGCACGATATACAAAATGTCCCCTCCCAATCGTCGTTTCGTTGCTCCTTTTCTTTCCGTGCCTCTCGCGAGATGATCGCGAAAGTACCGAGTCATCTCTCTCTCGATCTCCCGCTCGGAGCGAACGGCCGAGGACAAAGAGGTGGAAGAGAAGGATCCTTCAAATCCCACCGATCGATCAATCGCTCTTTCGTTCGTTCGCCGGAATGGATCTCGCACTATATCGCGCTACTTATCGATCCCGTTCAGCCGACGTACGTAGATACGTACATACGTACGTGGCTATATATGTATATATATATCTCTCTATAATATACATACCGTTCGGCTGTACACAGCACATATCTCTCGTGTAGTGTGTACTTGTACTTACATACGTAAGAGTGGCCGCTCACGAACGCCGGACGTGACACGACTCGAGTGCTCTGCCCTGGAGCACCAGACGTCGTATAGTCGGACACGAAGATTGCAGGAAGACACTCGCGGGCGCGCGAGAGGAGATCTCTCGGAGGACGGAGCCATCGTGAGGGAACGATGAGGTTCGCGCACTTTTCCCTCTTTCCTCTCTCGATGGCCTCCTCGTCGTCTTAACGCGAAATTTTTATATTCGAACCAGCGTACCAGTGAAGTGCCTCGCGCACGCGGAGACTCGGACTCGCGGATCAAAAGGAGGCATTGGCATACTCGGGATGCTCGGGCCTCACCCGGGGCTCTCGCTCTCATTTATCCTCCTCGCTTGTTCCTCGGCGTAGTCGCGTTTCTATGTGTTGCGGAGATGGCTCATCTGCTTCTTCTCGGAATAATGCGCGTCCACACTGGCTCGCTTGGCCCATGTCCGCAGACCTCGTACTCCGGTGCGAGGTCTTCGGGAGTATGGGGGCTTAATTGTACAGTGATTGGCACAATTTCCAGCTTATCCTGTCCACTCGGTACACGAGAGGACGGGTCTTTGAGGTGTAGTGCTTATTTTCTGTCGGAGGTAAATCGGTTCGGCGCCTGTTTCCCGAGAAACCGGGCAATGCCGGATGATACGCCGATTTTTCTTTATTTATTATTATTTTTTTTTTTGAACGTAAATCAGGGATAAAAATTATTGGAAGAGGATTGAATATCGTTAGTGAACCACACGATACGAAAATGCCGCTGGAGCTCCGAGCGAAACGAGTGGAGTGCAGTGAGAGAAGGATCTAGTAAATATGACTATGTCGCGTGAGAGACATTACGATAGCACATAGTAGTAGGTTACTAGGGCGCCACCTATGGTAGGAAGTACCGGATTTATAAGAAGTTTTCGTAGACATTGTGGTAAAAATTCTTGGAAAATCTGAGACTTTCCGCCATAGGTGGCGCCCTAGTGCCCTACTACTATATGCCATGGTAATTTTTCTTACATGATCGGTAGTTTTTACTGGATCCTTCTCTCAGTGCAAGGATTCAAAGACAAAGTGACGATAGTATTTTTCTTGCGACAAGCACACGAATACGTGTGCTCGTCACATTCGGATGCCAATCACGGACGACCTGCCAATGGCAGTCTCCGAACGAAATCATCGCGCACAAAACTCCCCGTGGCTCTGATGGCTCCGAGATTGGCCTGCTTCCACAAACAACACCTCGCTCGCTCGGTAACTCCGCGAACGAATTCAATTATTAATGGCTCGCACCAGGCTTTCGCTGTCTATCACACTCCTTCCATCTACACGCAGGCGAGTGCGAGCGCGTGTGCGTCGGTCGTCGAGTGGCGCGAGCCATTTTTGAACCGGCCGTCGCGTTCATTGAACAAACATCATTAAGCTGGAAGCGTTCTCGGATGTGTGCGGCGTCTTGTTCGTCCTCTCCTTCTTGTTCCTCTCTCGTCTCACAGTCGCGGCTGCTTAAACGTTCCGTCGCCAAGTTTCTCGGGTTCCTTCGACGACCCCGGCACAAACGAGATATATTCTCTTTCTGTGTATTCTCTTTGCCGTGTTTCTCTCGTATCCTTTGCTTCTCGGGACACTCTTCTTCTCGCCGAGTTCGCGTCTCGAGAGTCGACGGTATCCGACTGTAAGGCACAACACAGCTTCGGGCTTCCCCGCTCACGAATACAAGGGAACTGCAGCCCACAGGCGCTTCTCGCTTAAGCACAGATGCCACCGGCACCACTTGCCAAAACACCATTCCCGATGGTTCCCACATATACAAGAGCCGGCTCTACCCTCGACGCGTCGCGCAGGGAGGGACTCTCTTCGGGACATTATCACTTCCCATGCATGGCTGCGAGGCGACAACGAAGCAGCGAAGTTCCGAGACGAGACGACGTCATCCCTTCCCGAAAAGTTTAAAGGTTGGCGGTTGCCACATTATCGGGACATCAGCGACGTTCCCGTCGCCTCTTTGCAGCTTCTAATCTATCGCGGGACAAAGTGGCAACCAAAACTTTCGATATTTCACTTTTCGCGCATGCTTCGCCTTTGTTTTTTTACGGTTTCCTGCACCGTTACGACCTATCCACACTTGGTCGGTAATGAAGAACTGTAATCCACTTTCCTCCGGGGAAGCTTTACATAAGAAACGCAAACTCTTGGGGTCGAATTTCAAGACGTTAGTTTGAACTTGAGATCGAAGCTTGGTTAGATCGAACTTAAAATCAAACGTCAGTTTGAGCTTGATTTCGTGCTTAAGTTTGATCTTAAGCTCGAACTTAAGTCCGAACTCAAATTCGATCGTAAGTTCGAACTAAGGATCAAACCTCAGATTGAACTTAAGTTCGAATTCGAGGGTCTTAAAATTGAACCCTTAGGGTCAGTAAAAATGAGAAGTTACGACTACGACAATTTCTGTTGATCACTGAATGATCTAAACCCTTGAAAAAAATTTGATTACAGTCTTCCTTACCGTCCCAGTGCGTTGCACATTGTCGCGTCGAGGCGCACACGGAGGATCAGGCTCGTTATTCATCGAGCCTGACAATCGCAAGTGCATTATTAAGCTCCGAGCGATTAGCCTACATCGGAGCACTCCTCTATCTCACTCGACGTCAATCAAACAGATAAGACCGAAGGAAAAGACGTCTTAAATTATGAAGCGTACAATAGAATAATAATGCGAAGTTGGATAATTATTGAATCGGAGTGTAACCGAGGCGTGTCCGGGGCTGGATGCCGTTACCACTGTGAGTCTCTGCCTTGCCATTACCACTGGGTGGGTGAGCATTGGAACTTCGGGTTGAATATTCAAGCGTGGAAGCCGCTAACCATAACGGACAGGTGACGAGCGGGCTCTTCCCTCCGCTGCGTCGCACCGCGACGTCGTTCATCGTTCGGCAAGTATTAATAATTCGGCCAGTAGCAGATCCACCGGCAGCAGGAGCAGCGCCATCGTGAAGCTCCACTCTCCGCTCGGGAGGTCCCACATTACCATAACGAGACGCTCGCTCCCGCTATCCAGCACCCTCCGCGTACGGGTGCGAACGGAGGAGCGCGAGGATGCCGCGGCGGTCCGTCGCGACGCACGGCTAACACAGATATATCGGGAGGGGCCCGGGAGGGAGGATAGGGTTCGAGTTAGAGCGAACTTCTCCCGTGGTACGTACACCGTCGACCGACGTTGGTCTCTCGTAAATATTTGTTCGTCGTACCGGTCGTACCCCATCCAGAATCTCCTAACCGGCCAACCAACCAACCTCCCACTCGCTCATTCGCCACTCGCCTCCTCCACGTTTCACTTCGTCTCACTCCCTCTATCTCGGCCCGGCTTGTTTACGCAAGTCTGGCGAAGATATTTGAATTTGAATTTCCAACTGTGGAATACCGTCGTCGAATCACTTCGATGGTCCAGCGCGAGTCGGAGACACGAAGACCGCGATACCATGACGCACAGATGAGAGCGCCGAGCGATACTTGAAGACCACGATTTTCTCGGAAGAGCTTTGAGCCGAACGTCGGTCGTTCGTATGCGAGTGCAAAGTCAGAGAGGCGTTATCGGTCGGGTACGATGATAAACAAGTGGGGAAACGAGGCGTTGATTAATTAAGGCGACGGAAGGGACGCCCGAGTCTTTGTTGCTATCGATTCACTGACGTGGACTGATGGACTGATTCGCGTATCAATCAAAATTCTCGGCGGCGTTCTCATTTTTTTTTTTTTTTTTTTTTTTTTTTGACACTATCGGGATACGACGAAAATTCGATAAGTTTTCCGATCCTCGGACGACCATGCTTGTCTCGGTTAATTGATGGCTTGTACGCACAAATAAGTGTTTTGTCCTCCTCTTCGCTATGATAGCCACATTCCTTGCGTGCAATGCGGGCGGAAAATCGCCTATTGTTGACCAATGATCATCATTAACATGTGCGCATGCGCAGTACTGTTTCGTTACTCCCTAGGGAATAATAGGGCTTGTTACTCCCTCTGGAAGCGGCATTACTGCAGGGGGAGTAAAGGACATTGGTGAATATGATGATTTAGCGATATGAAGAAATGTGATTACTTAAACGAAGTCGGATAAAAGTATCTGTTGACAGTATAAAATAATTTCGTAAAATCGAAATACGAAGTTTCGGAAAAATAACTTTGTTAAATAAGTGACAAACTCGCTTGTTCAGGTTTGAATATACAAACCTGTCCTTTTATTTCCCGTGTCATTAACACTTTTAGTTTGTACTTCTGTTTCTAAAACTAGAGGCGGATGGTGCGATTGGAAAATTAACAAATAAAAAATTGTAGCCGCTTGTGGACAATAAGTTGTGAAAAGTACAAACTTTTTATTACCGTGTACTTTTTTCACTTCGGGTAATTTCTGCCCTCGCCTCGCTCGGGCTGCAAACTTCACCCTCGACGAAAGTCGCGCACTTCCCTCTGTTGTACCATAATATCCGTATATACACTACACAACCGGAAGTCTACACCACACTTCTATCATATTTCGCAATATTATACCGCAACATCCGCCGAACATTTATGACCGTAACCGAGCGCATGGGAAAGCTCATGTCCGCATTACATCAGAAAAGCGTCTTCAAAATTCCAAACCGATGCTTCGTTTTTAAATAGCATCGTTTCAGAGTTTCGACTTCCGGCATTCTCGAGTATACTTGGTAGCGGCTCGTTGAATTTTTTTATTATGGCACATGTCGTCGAGACACTACCGTGTCTCTTGATACTATATTGTGTAGAGTTTGAGAACATTTCGGATATACCGTAATAATTTCGCAGCGTGAGATGTTCAATCTCTTCCTCGTTTCATACGTGTAGCCCAATCGTTTGAGAATTAAGGTAGGAGATCGCGGTCGCAGTGGTTGCCTCGTGCATGGAATATATTTTGTCGACACATTCGGTTCGCCGGGACACACGCGGCATCGGAGAGTTAATTTTGCATCTCTGGGCTCTCCGCGTTTCATAGCGCTGCGCGCGCGCACACACACTCTAAACTAATAAACGCTCCGAGTGAAATGCGCAGAAGGCTGTGATTACCAGCAGTTTCCGCGGGGCAATATAATTACATTCTCTCGCGCCTTTAATAATGCATTAATTACAACCTTGGTGGTTGCCGAGATAGCCGGGCATGGTCGCCCGGCAGTTATTTATTTATGTTAATCTCGGACGAGGATCTTAATGTTTGCGCGAAACGCGAAGGAGGAGAGCCGGCCAAGGCAGATGGAAGATCGAGAGAGGAGAGGGTGTCCGCGTCTCGCACGACTCTCCGGGAATCCAGAATTCACGTGCGATCCCCGCCGCGTTCGCTCACGTATCCCTACGATAATCTCTATCGCCAGTACTTTCGCAGCGAAAATTTTCTTTATTACACAGCTTTTTGCATTCGAGTAAATTCACATTTTATTAACCTCGGCAATAACGTTCTGTAGGACGTAAAGAAAAAAAGAAGCGCGTTCCACGAGCGCAGTTGGAGCCTGGGAAGGATACTTCCCGTTTCTTAATTAATTTTGCACCGTTTAATTTCTCAATTATCGCGAAATCGATGAATTTTTTTGTTTTTTTTTTGTTTTCGTCGCGCTATATCTGAATTCCCGTTGCGAAAAGGAGATATTAATCGACACTTGGTCGCGTACGTGACGCACCCATATTAGGTATACTTATTTTTTTCTTCACTCGAATCCTGGAGGCCCCCAGTGCGCGGCGAGCCGACAGTCCCCGGTGTTATATAGCTCTTCGAGAGGGAGGCGAGTTACTTTCGCGGAGCTTTCACGATCGGCCAACTGCCCGCCTGATAGCCCACAGGCAGCTGAAATATTACGTGCGAGCTACTTCGTTAAAACGATCGCGTACGACCGTAATTTACAAGACGTTCGATGCTGCGGCGACGATGCTCTCGGCGCGATGTGTCCTCGAATACATATTTTTGTCTCGACGCTGTGTCCCGCGGTACGTGAATAATCGCTCTACCCGGATAATGTACTCGAAACCCGGTGAATGCCGAGGCTACTCCGTGGTAGTCATCGCGGAGAAAATGTTTCACCAAAATCTGCAGTTACTGGTTATTCAAAAGCAGCGATAAGGAAAACGATTGTTATGAAAAGCGAGCCGCGAATCAACCGGACGCGATAATGTACCAAGAACCCCACACGCACCCAGCGAAGTTGCTGCAACGGGCGTGAATAACGCATTCCTTGAGCTCTCGATCGCTTGCACGGTCTGGTACCGATAAATCATCGTATTACACGTGCACATAGGAATATTTGATAAATAAAAAATGTTATTTTCATTTAAAAAAACGATCTGCAATCGTTATGGACAAAGCAAACGCCACATGACATGCCAAAACATAAATTTCCCACCCACAATGTCTTTCAAAGCTTGGAGAGAATGCGCGACAAGATTTAATTGAATTATGTACATTAGAGCTACGCACACCACAAAAATGCAAAATCAAGTCCTTTATCATTAAAATCGTTAAAAAATGCCACACTGGGAAAGAAAATGACCGTGGACTGGGGAACTTTGGTCGATGGCCTATTGACATTAGATTTACTGCATATCAATAAATACATTTACTACTAAACAGTAAACAGTGTTCGTGTGAAATTTTATGTATTGGTACTGGAGGCTTTTATGCATAACATGGTATATGAACTTTCATGTATAATTGTGATGAAATATTAACGTACAGTATATTAAAAACTTTCGAAATACTTGACTTTTAATAATTTACTTAAATTTTACCCTAAAATTCCTTTAAACCCCATCGTTTGCTTTAATTTCACTGTGAAAGTTCATTAATTTTTCATCACAATTACACGTTCAATTTAATGCACCAGTTTTTGCATAAGAACTTCCAGTCCGGCGCATTAAATTTGCAATCTTTTTTTAACAGTGTCCTACTTAAAAAAGAAGAACGGTGGATCGAAAAATGTTTCCGAGCCGTTCATAACAAACAATGTCAATTGCACGATTATTTCATTGAATTTTCTTCGCCGATTTTCCGGTTCATCAGCGATAAGTGCCGGTGGAAGGTGACGCAATGGGCCTCTTATCAGTACAGCGCGAAAGATCGTAGAGTGAGAGTGCGGTAGGTCGGGAATTATCGGTCTTTAAGTTAAAGGCGAAGACAATGAGGGAAGCGATCGGGCGGACGCCGACGACGACGACGGTGCTAGAGGAGATACTCGGCTCGCCGGTACGGCCGATGAGCCTCAATTTGGCGGATCCTCGTCGGCGTAATTACGGATTTTACGCCGTCACGGCGTCGGTGTGGGCGTGTTGCAAAGACGCGCGAGAAAGGATAATGGCTCGACCGGAGTGCGCGAAGGTGGAAGAGTCGATAAATTAGCGAGTCCCCCCCCCCCTCCCCTCACTCTTATGCCAAAGTGGGTGTCCTAATAATTGACCGTGTACTGGCAATTGACGAATTATCGATAAATCTTTTCAATTACATTTTCCAGATTTTAAAAACATACAAATTTAAAAAATTGTAAAATTGTCCAGAAAAAAGAAAATAATGGACGAAAAATATTTGTAAAATGTAAACAAAAAATTGATCACATGACATTCGTCTCAAACCTCTTTTCAAGTCCGCTACTCCGTTTAACGTTTCAATGTTCTGTGAGTCGACTGTCCGTCGATTCAGCTCGGAGTCTCAATGAGTGCCGGCAATTGACGAACTATCGATCAATCTTTTCAATCACATTTTCCAGATTTTAAAAATGTAAAATAAAAATATATAAAATTGCCAAGAGAAAAATATCATGGACAAGAAATGTTTGCAGAATATAAAAGAAAATGTCATCACATAACATTCGCGTCAAACCTCTTTTCAAGCCTTGCGACTCCGTTTAACATTTCAATGATCTATGAGTCGACTCTCCGTGGATTCAGCTCGGAGTCTTATCGAGTGCCGACAATCCGACAAAATTTGATTTCCTTTCAACACGTATAATATAGTGCATGCACCTATACATATATATTCGAGCGTACTCGTACGTACGGCACAAACGGTCACGGCGCTGTGAGTCTCGTGTGGTGTCACTTACCGCGGGCAATGCGACAATGCCAATCGTCGCTCCGTGAATGGACCCGGAGAGTTGTCGCTCGTTATCTCGCATGGAATATATACGCGACACATACATCATACACGAGGTACATTATACACACACAAGTGGACAGAGCACAGGGAAACCAGTGTCCGAGATAATGCTCGTGTGCACGCGTGCGTTTTGCCCAGGAGTCCATATGTCGCGTCGCGCCATATGCGGGTCTCCGGCCGAGAGTGTCGATGGCCCTGGTGTCACATATACCCATACGATTCGAGTTATATTAATCGAACGAGTCGACCGAGACCGGCATGTTCGTATATCGTCGACGTTTCCACGGAAGACCTATTCGCGACGCGGTAAATTTAGTCGCGCGGACGCGATAATCCATAGGGTGAAAAAAAAATCAAATTTTCATTCTGTTTTTTTTTCATTTTTTTTTAACGACAATACATCGGTAGATTCAGCATACAATTTTCCGTACGGCAATTAGCGCGACGGTTATTACAGCTTTCGCGTGCGACACACGACCCGGCACAATGCGACTCGCAGAGACATTATATTAATATTCATCGTTTGCAGGATTATAAATAGCGGCTTGTTGGGCGATACGTCGTGTTCTAATTAATTAACTGGCGTGCAATATACTACGGTTTGTACGTTGAACCCGCACTCCCACGCGCGTTACGGCGGTACGAAATAATCCCGACTGCACGATGCTAGGCTCCTTTTGCCGTGCAGATAAAACGAATAGGGGAAAAAATGGGCTAGTCACATTTAAAAAAAAAAATGTTGTACCATAATTTTTATTATTTCTAATAACCTACGAGGAATAACTTCGCTATTTGGTATGTATCGAGAGATGAGTGTCCGAGTGTAGAAAATTTTTTTGCGATAAATCTCGCCCATTTCATTTATCGCCGAGAGCCTGCAAGCGTTTAAAGATCCGTGCGGTAAATTCCCCACCGGTTCTCCTCGCAACTACGCCTTTTCACGCCGCGCACTATTATTAGCGATAAATAATTTGTGGCTGGAGGGAGAAAAGAAACGCGCTGACTAAATATAGTAAAAGCGACGAGGAGAGTGCGCCGTGCACTTTTACGGACTATGAGACGATCCGTTCGCGCGTTGTCTGAAGCCGCCGCGGGACGAGACGAGTGGCTGAGACTCGAAGACTGGAGGTCGATGGTACGTAAAAAAAAATCGGAAGAAATAAAAAATAGAAAGAAAAGAAAATAATCCATACGCACGGTCGCCAGTGCAGCGTACGCTCGAAAGACGAGGCTTATTTATCGCGCGGTTTTGGAGAACAGAGGGTGCCTGTTGTCGCTTGAGATATCGCTAACACGCGCTCGCGACAACTTCATTATGAACGTCTCTCAGCGCGAACGTAGGAACCCGTAGAGAAGAGCCACGCGAGAGACCGAGCCTCCTCTCGAGAGGGAAAAGCGAGAGAAGAGGAAATAAAAAATACAAAAAATATCGAGGCGAAGCTAGGACACCGCGCTTTCTCAGTCGGGCATTTTTATATCAGTCCCGGTTCGTGCGCGCGCGTCGCTCCGGTATTAAAATAAAAGAGATCCGGATAGCCGGGACTGTCACTAATCCTCTTCGAGGAAGTCCACGACGAGTTTTAGGGCTTGCACTTTGGCCTCCGTCGCGGCGTCCTCCTCGTCGCCGGCCTATTCGTACAGCTGTCATCGCGACTGCCACAGTCTTTCCGTCTATGCACCGAACGCAGCACCCTCCGACATGATTTTGTACTTACAGCCAGGAGAAAGCACTTGGAAAGCAGTTTTTGGTTTTTTTTTTTTGTTCTCGTGACTTTTTTCTTCGCTCATTTCCGACTCGAAAATAGAACTGCTCGTTCAGCCTCGGATTTATCGATGAAATTTTTTGGCTGGAGATTATTTATTGTTCGTTCGATTTCGAAGTTTTCATACCCGCGCAAGAAGGTCGGAGAAAGACTCTCTCGTGTGGTGCGAGTTATTTATAACGGAGTGAAGCGCGTCTATCCGATGCGCGAGAGAGAATCGAGTCTGGAGAGCGATCGGCGCTCCTCTCGCGCTTTTTTTCCGTACCGGCCGCGCAACCCACCAGTTCACATCTCCTTCGCTCGTTAATCCTCTTATCTCCGGCTAAATAAGCTCAACGGATATATCGGGCATCTATAAACTGACTCTACGAACTAGCGAGCGGTCTTTCCGTGTCGTGCACGAACAATAATCACCGAGGTACTCGGCGCGTGTTTGCGTTCCCACCGACGGGGCGCGAGCGAACACGCATGCGCGTTAAGCGATCGTCCGTATGTAAATATAAAATGCAACATCTGATATTTATGAATTGATATTTATTAACAGTCGCGGGACGGAGTACCGATGCTATCTGTGAAACTGAATTCAACGAACCACTTACTTCCAACGGAGATTCGAAATTTATGTTCTTTTATTGGATTTCCATTTTCCGTCCTAAGTCACCGGCCTATTCGGATTCTGCACTGTTTTACGAGTGTTTTTTACCATTGTCGAATTGTATCAGTTGATAAGTTCTTGTTAAATAGGTAATTCTTTTTACCATCATTTTGCCGTCAGTTGTCGACAACGACACTTACACGACACTCGGTCTTTGGATAAGAAATTTTTTAATTCAGAAATTCTTTAGTTCAGTTATTTCAGCGGTTTTATTTTTATTTTTAATTTTTGCTGCATCCTGCTCTATTTTAGTATTCATATATTCTATTTTTCTTCTGTTTTCCCTTCTTGTCATAATATTTCACATGATAATTATTTTTAATTGTTAGTATATTTAAAAAATCATTTGTTTTTAAAATTAATTTTTATTTTGCTTCAAGAGGAAACTTGGTTTTCATAAATAAGAAAAAATCAATAATCAAAAAAAAAACGATCAACCAACTTTTTATTTATTTATTGTTATTTTGAAATGTATTCATTCTCTGCGCTATCTGCTATGGTTATTGTGTACTATTTTATATCTCGGTACACGGTATACTTAGAGGGCTTAGACGTCAGAACACGCCATAAAAAAATCTGTTAAATGAGAATTACCGATGCAACTCGTTCGGTAAACAATAGAAGGTTCGCAAATTTAACATAAACATTTCTTCTCGACGAAGGTTCACAATTTGTTGTCTTGTCAATTTAACATTCTTTTCGTCGACGAGTCGTATTTATAATTTTAAAAAATGTTAACGTTTGCGAACAATAAATATTTTTTAGACATACGAACCTTTTTTTAACGTGAGGATAGACGAAATTAGCAGCCATTTGTTTTTGTGGCTTGATACATCTGTCCCGCCGCGGTCGTTTCTTAGCGCAAATTCCGCGTATATAAAGGCGCTCCTTGCCCCGAAGCGGCCAGACGTCCAGACACTTCTGACAGTTCTAATTGATCGAGAAAAGAATAAAACAGAGGCGTGACGCGATGCGCCGTCGAGCGGGTTACAGTTGCATCGCATACCTCGCGTCTCGGCCCTCCGTCAAGTCGCATGGGAAACTAAGAGGGAGAGCCCGGTTGTGTACGTTGATACACGGAGAGGAGCGAGCCCTCGACCCCCGGCGATACATATGGTATTGATCGTCTGGTCAATTAATTAAATTTGCATGCGCGACATTGGCACACTAGGCTTCCTTTCGGTAGCTCGTCGTGTTCGCCGTGAGCTTCGACCTGCGACCTCCCGCGGTCCGTGAGCCCCATTACTCTTTATCGAGTCGATGACCGAGCGATTATTCTTTCAATTAACTATTCGAACAATATACGAGGTATTCCATGTCAAGTGCGTTGGCCAATTCACGCGGAGTGCTTCAAATTTATTTATTTTTAATCAAGTTTTGATACGAAGATTATCGACTGCATCGAATGTACAAAGATTTTTAAACATTTAAGACTTTTTCTTTAATTTTATGATTTTTCATAATATTCAAGAAATTTAAAGCCGCATAAAGGGTTGACCGTTTCTTCGATATTCGTCAAGTTGAATACCGAGCATCGTCGATAATAAATTGATAAATCACGTATTCAAGATGAAAGGCGACACAGTATAAATAGAAAAAATTACCTTGCTCCCCGTCTAGCCTTCTATTCCGGTAGAGTTTTATTTCACTTCCAGTAGAGTTTTATTTCATTTCCGGTAGAGTTTTATTTCACTTCCGATAGAGTTTTATTTCCCTTCTGGCACAGTTTTATTTTTATTCTAGTAGAGGTTTTTTTCTGGTAGAGATTTTAGGTGGAATTGTTATCGGGCAGAATTGTGAGTGGCAGAGATATAAATAAGCCTATTTTTTATAAGGAAAAAAAATTGTGAAATCAACGAGAAGGAAAATTATGGACGTTTGCGGGCGAGAAACGCTTGTCGAATGTACGAACCCTTTTTATCTTGTGATCACGAGCTATTCTCGTACGGACTGAAGATACGCGAAAGTTTTTATGCAAATCGGTGAGCATTTTTTTGCGAGACTTCCGTTTACGATTCCGTCCGTCGCCACATCCACCGGCACGATCGCCTGTGTTATATCTACACGCGGACATAATTATTCTCATCTCGTAGCAACCGTAAAATCGCGCTCGTCTCGATTCGCGGGACATTCTCGTTGAGGAAGGAATAGCTCGATTTATCATAACCCGACGAGAATAAGCGCGTGCCGATCGGTATTCTATAATTAAATTTCCGCTCGTTCGCCAAGAGCTGGATAGATTATATACGTGCTCCCTTCCTCCCGCTGTCCCGGAATATACCTTCGCTGTACGAGCGGTTCATTTTTCTCCGCTGCACGTCTCTACAGACTGCTATACCGATCTTTCCTCTTTCGCTTCTCTTATTTCTTTTGCCGACGAGATCTGCATGTACCACGTGTGGGTGGACATTCTCCGCGTTAAAAATCGACGAGAAAGATTTTTTAAAAAGAAGCCGAACGTACACGTACGTGCCGAGCGTCGTCGCCTCCTGCTCTTTCGATAATTATTAATTGCTTCGGCTCACGAAGAAGAACACGGTGCATCGCGGTCAGCCTGATGGCCTCTCACTACGTCGAGCCGGGGATCGCACACCGGTCTTCACGTTCATTCTTTTTCCTCCCGTTTTCAATTTTTTTTCCGCTTTTTTTTAAAACCCCAATGGCTCTTATCCCCAATCCACTCTCGCGATCACGCACGCGCTGTTCCTGGCGCGTCCCTCCTCTTTTCCTCGCTTCCATCTCATCTTCGCGTGTCTCCCTCTTTACCTCAGCGTTGTGTCACGCGGAATCTCCGATTTACCGGGAATGACTATCTCACGTATGCGCACGCGGATTCGATCTGATAAGCCGATCTGTGCATCCCTCTCCCGAGCGAAGCATCGAAATCGGGAGATTTTATCGGGCGAGTTCTCGTCGAGGAGTCGCCAAAGCGACTACTCCTCCTTTGTATAAGGATGACGATCGTTGTCGCGGTTTTTTCTGCACGCGGGGTGTCCCCGGCCTTCTCCTCGACAGGCTCCTGCAGCTTCTCTCGCAGGGTTTATTAGGACGAACTTATGTACCACTATACATATATATGTCTATGTATAAAATCTGCCCGACGTATTAATGACTCGGATCACTCGCTCGCTATCGTATCGGGCGATCGCTACCGATAAATCAGACTCGCGTTTCTGGTATGCAAATATGTATCGCGCGCGGCTCCTCTGATCGAGTTCTCTCCGCGCTGATCGCCCGACGCAATCCAACGAGGACCAAGTCCCCGCGAAGACGGTTGATGGTACATGACGCCAGGGAACGAGACGACGAGCTCCGTGTCGAATAAGGGACGTGTCGTGATTATCTCTTTTTTTTTCATTAACCCACTCTCGACCGACCCTCCCCGCCTCCCCCGCCCAGCCGTCCCCCTCCGCTGCGTATCTCGCGGCAGCGGTTAACCGGAGGAGGGTCATCCACTGATCGGACAGTAATGACCACTCTTACGCGTAATAACGAAGCGTTTAACGGACTTTTTAATACAGGCGGAGCGAGAGACTCGAGATAGAATATGCGACGTCGTTTCATTGTAGCAGATCATTTTCTCTTTAACGCCGGACGACAGTTTCGATCTTTTATTTTTTAAACTTTCGTGCGAGCAGGTAACTACGGCGGAGATCCGGACGGACTCGCGGCGATTAACCCTTTGAAGCCCGAAATTGCATCTCCGGGCGGGTGAACTGAATATACGGCGTTTTTTTTAAACGGTTCGACGAAACATCGTCGAGCTTACGTGGTATCCTCGAATTGCGATTCGTTCGTGCGAGAATTTTTGTCAATTTTTTTTAAATATCCATCCAAAGGATTTTCGTTATTTTTAGCTTTGCAAAAAGTGTTTCGTGCTTCGAAGGCCCAAATTTTAGATTGTGTAATTTTTGTTGTTGTTTGCTTCATCGCTATGCGCTTGAATATCGTTAACGTCATGGCTATTTTAACTCCATATATATATATTCAGAATTGCAATCGAAATGAGAACGGAGCAGGTAGTTTCCGGATGTCAGGATACGGAGCGGCTTTAAATGCCTGTCTGCCTGATACACGAATACACATGTATTATCGTATACAGTATACCATAGTTAAACGTCTTCCGTGCATTATCATATCTTGTCTAGGCCGCAGTGCCGCAAAGTTGGAAATTACTACATTAACCACTAGCCTGGCAAGGAGACGCGGATGAGGGAAGCGGGAGTAGTGCAATCGTCGAGCTGTACGCACAACAACAGCCGCACCCCCCCCCCCCCCCCCAGTCGCCCGTAGGGGTTGCGCGCCCCCGAGCAGTCTGGAAGCTCCTCTCTCGACCCCACAGCACTCTCGATCTCGCGCTTACTTTCCCTCTCCGTGTGTCGCCTTGCTCCCTCATCCTCGCTGGCTTTGCGCGCGCCTATCCTCTCGTTTCTCCCACACAACTTGCCCAAACTTTACATCACCCATGTACAGTGGATACACACTCGCGTCTACCGTACGTATAATATACGTGTATTTAAATATGTATTCGCGGCGGTTGGCCTGTCTAGTTCGTCGTCATTTGTAGCTGTCTAGCTCACAGCCTTGTCGAGCCCGAATGTATGTGCGCAACCAACGTACCCAAATGTACCCGAAAGACAGCGTACCTTCGGCCCGGCAGACTCGTCGCGTGCACCTTGCATACATGACCACATTAGTCCTATCATACGTAGACGCAGCCGGCTGCGACGTACGCCCGAACGCCGGTGGATTCCTATTCCATCTTCGTTATCCGCATTACGGGCGAATCTCGTTGAAACTCGACGGTTTCCATATACACTCCACCTTTGGCATCGTCTCACTGAATATTTGACAAAGCATCGTCGCTCCTCCTCACTCGCTCTCTGCCCGACGAAACTCCGACGACCCATGTCCGCCGCGAATTTGGCGCGGACACATGCACAGGTCAACTGAGCGTTTGTCCTTCGTCTATTTACGCCGCACGTCCCGACGGCCGGAGAACTCCTCCAGAATTCGGCGAGACTTCGTTATCGCTTGACAAGCTGTGGATACGCGGCGAATAAAAAGGTTCGTGCATTTAACCAACGTTTCTTGTCTCCACAAAGGTTCATCTCGTCTCTCGATTAATTAACGAGAAAAGATAATGGGGTATTCGAATGATTTTGGACGATTGTTAAATTTTCATTTTTGGCGATTGTTAAATTTTGATAATTTCTTTACCAGTTCTTAAACAATTCTTAAATAACGAACAGTATTTTTTAATACAGAAATGATAAACTTAAATAAACAAATCGTGAAAGTTAGTGAGCAAGAACCGTTCGTAATAAATAAAAAAAAATGTTACCGTTTATGTTATACAATCTCGTAACTGATAAATCGTCTGATAGAGATATTTTTTTCTTTCGCGTTATCCAGATTACCACCCGATCGTGGCAGCGTACACGAATGCCAAGTGTGTGTGTGTGCACGCGCTGTTGATCGTGCCTAAACGATTACGTTCCTGTGACAGAGACCGATCACCTTTATATCTCTCGCGGCTCTGCCTGCGAAGGGAGAGGAAAAGGGAAGTGAGTGAGCGCGGCGCGGGGGGGGGGGGGGTACTAATTAGGCGGTAGGCGAGCGCGACTTTGTCGGGAAATCGTTGAGCGTCTGGTACCGCAAGCGATCAAGTACAACGTACTTATAGATATATGGGTTAGGCTCGTGTGTCTCGTGCAAGTCTGCAAGCGAGAGTGCGTGTGCATTGTCTTACGCACGAGAGCAATTCCGCGCGAGGCACCCCGTTGGCTTTTCCCCATATACACGCCCGACCTCCCCCAGCGTCATGAATTTAATCAAGGTAATTTTCCAACCACGCCTCTCCTCGACCCGCTCACTTCTCCACCTCGTCCCTTATATTCCCGTGCAGAGCCGCTCGCTCGCCCGCCACCCAACTCACCGGGTCTCTCGTATAACCGACGAACCGAGAAGACTCCGCGGAAACCGGAGGCCTCGAGAGTTTCTGGATTTTACTCGAACCTCCATATTTTACGTCGCCGCTACGGCTTCTGGGTGGAGAACATTTTCACCGAGAGAATTCGGCTATCGGTGACGCCCTCGCTCGAGCCGGCGATATCACCGGCAACCCCGTTCGCGCTCGCTTCCTCGCGTTAACTTTCTTGGCTCGAGACTACGACGGAAACACACGTGGAAACCCTTGAAAATTTAACGGAAAAGTACTTCACACTCCCCCCCCCCCCGGATAGAATATATGTTATATTCAACGGCGAGGAGTCCTTGCAGCCTTCGTCGAGTGATTTAGAGCCACTTTACGCATTTACGCCCGGCGTCTTTTCGGGAATGGAATTTCCTTCCGGGCAGCCTCGGGTCTGATGTTGCAGCGGTGAAAGTTATTTTCTGGACAATAGAAAAATTATATTGCTTATAGAAAATTGTTCGTTGATCCCCGACGGTACGACGTTGTCTGCGCTCGTTCAAAGCGTCAATCAGAAAATCATTCGTACGCCATGGAAATGACGTTCGACGTTCGTACAGCGATAACGCTACGGTCACGATCGTTCGACGTTTAAATTGGGTGAAATCGAATATTTTTTTTTTTGTTCACCTAAGGAAATCAAATACCGTGTATCCCGATAAATTAGGCACCGTTTGATTGAATACAGCGTAAATTGAATTTCGTTGGACCGCGATAGAGGGAAACCTCTGACGCATAGGGTCGGATGTGCCCGTGTACAGAGAGAGGAACGAGAAACCGGGCGAGAGACGAACTCTAAACTCGATACGTCGCCTGGTATAACGAAGCACCGGGAGAGCACATATGCGGCGAAGCTCGACGTGGCTCTGGGGTTGTATTAGGCGCACACGGAGCTCGGCGCAACGGTGTGGATCTCTGTACCATTCGATCGTTCTCCGGGTGTACGTAGTTGTACATCGCGCTTCGCCCGTTCCACCTCCACCTACACGTGTAATCACTGAAATTCGAGGCAGCAGCCAGGAGTGCACGGGCAACCAGGCAGTCAGGTACGCGGTGGAGAGGGTGCAAGGCAAGGTTATATCGGATTTCGATGGAAACATCCTCCGGGGCACGCTGTGGAATCCAATGGAGAATCTAATAAAGAAACTTGATTCTCGATCGACGTCGGTACTGCAGGGAGGCTTGCCTACCCGCCGGTACTCGCTCCGGTGCGGATATGTAAATTGAGTGGGATAGATAGAGATCCCCTGTCCGGTACGAATTAAAGAGCCCGAGCGTTCTCGCGCACACAAACTGATCGAAGCGTACACCTCCAATTCCGAAATATTCTCGTTCACACCTCTTAAATCCCCCTTCTTCGTCAAGGATGTTTTTTTTCCCACTCACCGTATCGTCCCGAACGCTCGGTATGTCACTCCAGTTCCGACGCCTGTACGCGTACGTTGCACATGACCGAGCGGTGTAAAACCTATCTCGGACAGTCGAGGATTCAACCAATATCGTTTCATTCAGCAACGTGAAGCTCTTTTTTCTAAAAAAAAGAAGAAAACTATTTTTTTGGACCTTCGAAGCATGATGTTCGGATGCAACGTTTGCAATGAAAAAAAAAACAATGCTTCATCCGGTGAAAAGACTTGATAAAAGAGATCGAAATTCTTTTGAAAGTGCGCATTGTTTTGATGAAATCTTATACAGTTTTATTCATATTGCCGGTTAAACTCAATGTCAGGAAGATCCGTCTAGATCAAGTTTTGTTTTAAGTTTCATCTCACCTATCGCATATCGAGAGACCCGAGAGCGCGTAGGTTGAATAAAACTTGGTTATTCGAAAAAAAAGAAAAAAAAAATACGAAAAAGAAAAATTGTTCGCAAGGTATACGTGATCGGATTAATTAATCCGAGGTGCACCGGAGATCTCGTGTTGCCTCGAGCGGCCACGAGTTCGCCCACTCTGTGCGGGACTTGAGCGTTGCCTATTCTGCGCTGCTATGCCCGATACTACAGTGCCGGGCATATACAGAACTGCAATAGAGGAAGCCCCCCCCCCTCTCATCTCGTACACGAGCAGTCAACGTACTCTCGGCTCTCTCACCTAATCGCTTTTGTTCTCCATCCTTTCGTCTCTCCCGTTCCATCCTGCACGCTCCTCGACGCTGCTCGACAAAGGTAACGTGGCGTGATTATGGTATCCAGACGTCGTCGCAGTCGTCGTTCGAGTCGCCGGGGCGCCTCGGACCACCGTGCTCGAGCGTTGGCACGAGTCCGAGCGAGCCAACTTCCGGTTTCTCTCCTCCCTTCGCGCCCATGCATTCGCTCGGTCGGACCCGGACCATGTCGAGTTACCCTCCGGCTGGTCATCGTCCGTGGGCGTCTTTGCCCTGTTCCGTTTCACCCTCCGTCGGCGTTCGGGCCAAATCTCCCCTATGGAAATCCGTAATGGGAACGATTAATTAATATCGAAACGCAAGATTCGATTCTCGCCGAAGGGCGAACTGCGGACTGGACCAATCGATGTCCGGACCGAATTCCGGACCTAACAGTCGTTTCATCAATTATGCTCGGGGAAAGAAACGCCGGATCGCCTCCGTCAAGAGCGCGAAAGATGAAAAATCCTCGACTTCTCATGTTTTCTTCACGCCACTTACGACAACTCAACGCGGACCCGTGTAGGCATATCGGGATCGTCGTATTCGCCGGAGCTACTTAGGCTTTTCCACGGTGATCATCCACCCACCCGATAACGCCGGAAGTCGGTAATGCCCGCTCTCCCCGAGCGTCCATGGCCTGCTTTCCGTTCACGTAATCCCCTGGACAAAAGTAACGCCGTGGCGTGACTCTCATTGTGAGCCAGGGGGTTCCCGGTCGTACGAGAACACGCGTCCACCCGACGTACATCCGGTTTTTCGCCCCTTCCCGGCGACGTACAGTGCTCCGCTCGTTGGACTTTTACCATTCGTTCTTTCTTTTTCTTTTTTCTTTTAGTATTTCTTTACCTCACCCGGGCTCTTTGTCGTTATCCATCTGAAACGTCGACGCCCAGATGCCCGGTCGACGATCTTGAGAGGCGCGAGAAAGCTTTCGTCGCTGTTTTAGAAAAATTGAAAATTTTAGCGGAGAAAATTGAATTGAGCATCTTTGGTGTAGTTGAACATAACCGAATTATTTGTATTGAAATGTTTTTCTACGGAATGTAAATATCGTTTTGAAACAAAAATTTGGTACCGTTGAGAATCATTGGGCTTTTCCATAAACCACTTTACCACGAAATTTGTTCTCGTACCTTTTTCCGCCATATTAACTGTTCGTCACTCTCGTTAAAAAAGAAGAAAAAAATACGTCGTTTGAAAACGCCCGCCGGGTGTGGTAATAGCTATATATGGAGGAAGAAACGGCACGACGGTGAACCGCGCCGGTAAACCCCCGACCCGGTCGAGCGACGAGCGTAGATGCTCTGAAGTAGAGAAAATAAAATAAAATAGAGTGGGAAAACGGGAGGCGAGAGAGATGGCGAGTTCTAACCTTATCTACGTGAAATATACGGTTCTCGCTGGCTCGCTAACGCACGAGGTCAGTTCTCGTGCCGCTGGCGCTGGAACTACCACTGCGACGACGGGACATTCGACACTTTTCTGGGATGCTATAAAAACACCGGAAGAAGAAAACTCCGGACGGGTCGCGCTGTGACCAAACGTTAAAATCCGCTTATACGCAGAAACAAAAATGGAGCAAGACGGAGTATTACCAGACACGTTCAAAAATGTAGAGTCATAATCAAACTCAAAATACATAGGTTATTGAATCATTTGACTTTTTTTATTATACGAATTTTTAATATTCACTCCAATAATTAATATATACAAAATGAATTATTATTACATTTCGTATTTATTGTATACAACAATTAATTAGGGGAAAAGTGGGGAATATGGCCCGGTCCATATATCATTGATTCACGTGTTAATCGAGGTGGGCCATATTCACCACTTTTACCCTATTATTTTTATTATTAAAAATAAAATGGTGTAAAATCCGCAGAGGTTTCATATGCGTAAAAATCAAATATTCTCTAACCTCGTATGTAAGGTACGAAAAGTCGGTGGTTCGCTCCGTAGGATACCGATGTGTTTTCCACCTATGCCATTTCGCAGCGAACTCCTCATGTATGCAACACACTACAGTTTCTGCACGTGAGGAACAACCGCGCTACGTTCCGTTCTCGTTCCGGGTAATATTTCATTCGTGCCCCATCTAACACGAGAGTGCGCATCAGCCATGCCGGAGAATGTCCCCCTTGCTCTTCGGGAACTTTTCCTCTCCTTCCCGTAGCCGTGTTCTAAAAAGCCCGCACGACTTTGCTACCCGATAATTTTTATACCTCGACACTGCAGTCGTTGGGGTTGCAGGAAGCGTGCAGACGCGCGTGCGAGCCCTGCAGCGCACCACTGTCGGCGGGACGAAGGGAAAAGGGGCTCGGAGGGAAGGGGGTTGTAGTGAATGTGTTATACTATATGCAGGGAGTATATGTAGTTTGTAAGAATGATGTGCCACGCTCCGGCCCATAGAGAACCCGCGACGGGGTTGAAAAACAACGGGGTACCTAGCACCGGCGTTGGGACCCCAAAGGCGCAATGGTGCACACAGAGAGTACGGTGTGCGAGTCGCGCACGGGCCTCGGGGCACGAACAATAGGGCCGCCAGGAGACAGAACCTCCCATCTCCCTCGTATACGTTTCTCGGCGTATCCACGATCGATATATTGTTCTTCCGCCGTTGATTTCTCCCTCCTCCCATCCCCTGATTCACTTCTCCTTTTCCTCTGGCTCGTCGTTTCTTTGTGATATTCCCGCGAAACTGGAAGTCAAGCGAGCGCTATTTTCCGAGAATCGCATTTCCTCTCCGCTGCTCATTTCCATTCACTGAGAGAGATGCTCGTTAGCGGCTCCTCTGACAAAATCTGGATGATATCCAGTAGATCGATATATAAATTTTATGTTCTTCATATTTTCGGAGATTCCGGATCGTGGCACATTGAGGGTCGAATTTCAAGACGTTACTTTAAACCTAAGATCGCTCTTAGATCGAATAAGAGATATCATAATAGAGATCGAACTTAAGATCGAAGTTTGGCCGGGACTTCATTTCGTGCTTGAGATCTATCTTAAGATCGAACTTGATTACGTGCTTAAGTTCGATCTCAAGTTCGAACTTAATCTGAACTCAAACTGAATGAGTCTGAACTCAAACTCGACTGTAGTTCGAGTTCGATATTAAGTTCGAATTTAAGATGAAACTTAGGCACGAAATCAAGTTCGAACTGAGGTTCGATCTTAAGGACGCAATGAAGTACGGGTCAAACTTCGATCCCAAGTTCGATCCCAAGAACTATCTGAAGTTGAAAATTGCGTCTTGAAATTCGACCCGGAGTCTCTCTGGCCGGTAAAAATTTATCTCTTGCCTCACAAATTTCAAATCGAGTTTCCGCAGTCCAACGTGAACTTGTAGGGTCGAGAGATCGAAACGGTGGGCACGGGGATGATGTTCAACTGGCGGTTAATGGAAGCTTTCCGGAGGGAGCTTTCTCGGTCTCCGCGCTTCGGATAGCGAAGAGCGTCCGCGACGAGAGACGAAAGGAGATATGGTAGTCGGAGTAAGGTGATTTATAATGATTATCGCATTGTGCCGAGGCGTCACTAAATAATGCATCGCCACCCGCCAGACCGCCTCCTCTCGGCCTACGTAGCGCGCGTACCCCTTTCCCTCCGTTCGCACCAGCCACTCCCCCATTATCATTAGAGACAGAGAGCGCCCGCGAGCGCGCCTTAACGCCAGAAACTTATCTCTTTGTTAACTCGAGCGATATGCAGAGAGTGAGTCTTGGCGCGGTAGGGAATGCGCCCAACAGTGCGAACGGGAACTATTCGAGGCATACGGCGATGACTGCTGGTCTGGCACGCGTTGATGCCCATAGCAGTACACTAATGTATTATAGAACGGTATAGTGAGCAGCCACGAATTTCGGAAACTATATGGACCGCACGTTTCACGAGCCACGGCGAAATTTCGCATGTGCATAACTATAGACACATAAACACGCATGAATATATATAGCGAGGTCGCCGAATATATAGGATGCAGGGGGGTATATATATATATATATTAGTGTATATAGGCGTCGGGAAACATTTTCGGCTGCGTGAGAGTAAAGCTCGCGCAAACTTCCTCCGGAGTGGAAACTTGTCTGAGCCAAACGGGGTGTGAGTGAGAGGCCGAGAGATGAATCTGTGGGCGTTGTCGGCGACGTCGAACTTGCCAACTCCCCTTCAACGTCGGTGCACACCGGCAACCATACATTGATAATCCACGGTATCGCCCCCCCCCCCCCCCAATACACTCTTTCACTCTCGCCGGCTTATTCCAACGAGACGAAATCTGGGATAATAGTTTTCGTATCTTGCGAGTGCGATCTATAAAAAATTTATGGGCAAATTCGGAAGGAATTAAATTGTGTTGAAATGGATTTTTTTTAAATTAAATGTTATAATTAAAAAACGGTTTCACTGTAATAAAAAACAGTTATCGCTCCATGTTATTCATTACAAGAGAACTATGCATCGCTATCTTGTCTGCCGCCGCGGAGCTCCGTAGTGGGTGTAGAGTGCAGCGCGCCGGTGCATCGAGTTGCATCGGTTAATCTCGTGCCCGAGGCGGCAAAGCGAGTAGCCTCGAAGACATTGCGTTTGCCTCGTTTCGACGACGGTCACGACGTCGACGACGAGGAAGTCGTTCCACCTTTCGACACCTGCCCCGCTCATTTCCAGCCGTCCGACGACGCATAAAGCTCGGCCGGGCTGAAACGCAATGGGCCTGCGTGACGTTGGGATAGAGAACCAAACCGAGCGAAGCTTCACGGTGAAACGATACGGAAAAACGTCCGATATTCCTCTCGAAGGCGAAGGAGAGCGCGTGTGCCTCACGGCGTGATTAACGGCTCGCTTCGGGCCGACGGGATCGTTAACTCCCGGTATCGTTTCGATTCGTTCCACGAGTTCCTCTGCACTCGTTTTTTCTTTTCTCTCCTTCTCTATTTCACGACCGTTAGATCGAACGAAGAGCTCCCTCGCTTCCGTGCCCGCACGCCAGAAATAATGATCCGACCAAACTGTCCGTTTGATTCAAAGCCATCTCTCGGATCCACACGGCGCAGTTTCTCCTGTATCGAAGCTCTGGAGTTCCGTATGCCTCCTCAAGAGTCCTTTCCTTTTGCGGGTGTAAAATTCTCTATTTTAATTCACGAAGTTTATCGCGGAATTGAAATGTAGATGCCGATGTCTGTTATTTATACCCACCGACCGCGTGAGAACCCACGGCGAGGAAGCTTCGCCGTGAGTTCAACATATTATTTTCTCGTTAATCTTACTTTTTTTTTTAGAAGAAAAAACGATTGGTTGACAAAAAAAAAATGTAAAATTTAAATGGAAAAATTATTTGGTCCCTAGCGGACCATAAAAGTTTTCTGTATGGTACGACCCTTTTTTACCGTGTGTACGATAGAAGCCTTCGAAAGTTTCACTCCGAGCCTTTCATAGACTGCTTCTCTTCTATTTTGTTGTTTTGTTGGTGCGATCGCCTAATGGCCGAGAACTCGAAAGAAAATCGGCCGGAAGGCCGGAAGCGGGTGTGGCGGGGTGGAGCACTTTTGGTCCGCGCGGCACAGAGAGAAACGGAAAGGGGAAAGACGGGGAACGAGGAATGGTCGTTCTCGCCGAGGTATCTAAAAACTCTTTGCTCCTTCGCGTCTTTGCTCTCCTGTTTCGTCTTTGCCTCGTGTCCCTTTCGCCCCCTCGCTTTCCCTGCTCTCCGTCCCTCCGCAGCCTCCGTGGCAGTGGCTTTCCTTTCCATCTTAAAAACCGCAACGCCGAAAGGCTTTTAGGGTGCACCCTCGTCGAGATCGGAGCGAGCGAGAGAGCCTCGTTCGGTGGTAAGTCATCGATAGTACAGCTGTATCGTGCAGTCGTCCCGGTGGGACCGAGCTAAAAACTACACTATGGGCGCTAACGAATCCTCGGGGACCACTGCGTGGTTCCCCGCCATGGGGCACGGAACCCGCCAGAAAGAGGGAAGGTGGGGGGGGGGGGGGCTCTCGCACGACATCCGATGGGGGGTTCCATCGTATTTTCATCCAGCTCGAGCTCTTTCCCAGCATCGACGGTACATCCCTCGTTCGTCGCGGTTCGACCGGGACTCATAGAAATGGTAATGGCACACCACCACTCCCGTCACCACCACCACGGCCCGTTGGTCTTTCGGATTTGGCGCATCGTTCTCCCCCCCCCCCCCCCCCCCCGTTTATTCCCGTGTATGTGTGTGTACGCTGCGAACTATTTTCGACCTGACATCACGGCGGTTCTATGGGAAAATCCGGTGGTCCCGCCTAAGCGGTGATCGACGACGGGCCCGTGCGACACATAGACGCTTCGGTGCACAGAGTATACAGGGGGGAGATCGGGGGCAAAATGGAATTCTATCGGAGTCGAGACCTTTTTTGCCCCGCGAAAAATCTGGGTGTCCGCTTTGCCCCGGGTGTTCCGTTCCGCCCCGCACAGAGACTTTTCACTCACCGACCCCCCCCCCCCCCCAATGTCCCTTCACCCGTGGGTGACCGATCCGAATTTCGCGAGGCTAATATCCTTGTCGAATCAGGATCGAGATTCTCACGAGACTCACGGCTTACGCGCAATGCCCCGATAGAGGGTTAACTGTATCGCGAGTACGCTTGTGATTTATCATTTGTGAAAAGGCAGCCGAGCCCGCGGCTGCAACACTACGACTACTGTATTATGGGGGGGATCAAGATCGAGATATCCATTGTACCACCGAGGTGGTTAAACAACCGTCGGGCCGTCGTCGTGTCGAATTTATCGCTCGCCCCCTATTTATTTTTTTGCTTTTTATTGATACAACGTGTACATACTTTATTTCACCCTCGGATTAATATATCGGCTGAGTGCCGGATAGTGTAAAGGAGAGAGGAAAAAAAATAATGCACAGAAAATAGGTGAAATAAGAGGATAAATATGTGTCGCGTTGGTTCATTTTGCGACGGGGTATGCGAGAGAAAGCGAGGGAGATGAGAGTCGCATGAATTTTAGATGCTGCGCGGAGCGCGAGTGCTCCCCGAGACACACTGACGAAGAGGAGATGCTGCGGTAATATAAGTAGGGAAGAGGGAGAGAGAGTAGATGTTCGAGACTTGTACACAGACACACATACACACACATGTATAGCGGTCGATACGCGAGGCTGCACTTACGAGGCCGAGCCGTAAAGTGCGATAATGCACTTCCGACTGTCGACGCGCCCGAGTGCAACGAGAGAGTGGTAATTGGCGCTCGGTTGCTCTCGCGCATACAGTACCAGAACCAGCATCAGCATCGGCAGGCGGGCAGGCAGCAGCATCAGCGCCATTGGATCGTTTCGTTTAGCCGTTCATCTCTCGTCTGGCATCGAGATATAAATATTTTATAGAAAGTAGCGTCGATGAAACGAACGAGGGGAAAAAAAACAAGAAAAAAATCTGAAAAACAAACAACTTTATTGGACGGCGATTTATCGGGGTGTATTTTTTTTTTAAGATTCATAGCACGGTCTAATTGCGCTCGAGTTATATTTCAATTAAGTCCGTTCGCTTCAGCGTTGATGCATTCGTACATAAATGCCACAGGACGCCGGTATACGTATATAGGTGAAACGATCTCCGGCTGGGATCTTCAAAAGCCAATAGTCTGGTGGATAGCGTTTATACTAGGCTGCTACACTGTACGTACCGGCTGTACGTATAAACATCGGGTGTATAGGTGGGTAGGTACCACGAGCTGGTCGAGTAAACTGCAGTTCCGCGACCAGTTAACGCGGCTCTCGGCACTCGACGGTGTTAAAACGGCGCCACTTCAAGATCCTATCGGATTCTCAAGACAGGCTTACGACACGGCTGTCGCCGTTTGATCAGGGCGCAATCTCTTGCCGTTTTCTCGGAGCTACCACGGGCGCGACACGAGCTCTACTAACCGGGAGAGAGAGAGAGTGCCCCGCCCGTGAAAGAGAGACACATAGACACACGTATGCACACTGTACTACCGGTGTTTCATTCGATCCGCGTATCCGCGGAACCATGTGCAGCTGAGGCAGCCGTTAAGGGTTGACGATCGTTCGCGTTACTGACCAACAGCCTCCGCAACTTGTGAGAGGACTCGTCCGGCCGGTAGTTTTTTTTATCTATAAATTATATTCCCGGTATTTCAGATTCGCCGTTTTTGGGTTTCGACATACCAATATTTTCATAATTACCGTCAGCCGTTAATGGTTCACGATCATTAGCGTCACTGAGCAGCTTCCGACTCGCTCGACCGGTAGTTTTTTTAACTACAAATTATATTCGAAGAACTTCAGATTTGTTGATTTTGTGTTTCGATATACAAATCGCTTCATAATTACTGTTGGTAAAAATCATTGTAAATCTCAAACTTACCGCCATGAATATAATACGCGCTATGATAATCTTTCTCCAGCAGCATAGTAATTTGGCCAGATCCTTCCCTCCATTTATCATTTCATCTTTTCAAAAATATATATCTTACGTATCAGAAACACATTTTTTCAATATATATCAAGTATACGTTTATTTTAATCTGAAATGGAAAATATCACAGGTTCAGTCTCAGCTGGGTTATTGCATTCCCCTCTAACTATCGGATGTCTCGAAGTCGTAATATGACTTTTTCTCATCCTCAATCACCCTCCCTCGTTCGCTACGAAGACCCCGCGTAATTAGGTCGATTCTCTCGTTGGTACACATCTGTCAAAGGGTGACGGCGAGCTCGCCCGGATCTTATGAGAGCTTATGGATTGCATTTACGGCGGGTTGGAGGGTGAAGGAGGAGGGGGAAAGCTCTTCTCCGATACCCCACAGAAAGGAGATGAACGGATTGACGACAGAGAAACTGTACTCAGCGTTGCAGAGCGTTTCGGAGCATCCTTTCCTACACGGACCCACACAAGCCGTCCACTTCCTAGAGCCCCTTGACGTTTAAATACTTAAGGTCTTGCGAGCATTAAAACAGCGTAATAGAGGTTTCCGGGCGTCGAGTGTATCAATGGAGGAGTCCCTATCGCGCTCGATGAACATCCAACGTTTCCAGCCGCGCGCACTCCGCACGTATTAGAGTGCAATGAGAACCCGGCGAGTGCCCTCTGACCCTCCGACTGTACTGCCACCTCATCCTCTTTTCCTCTTTGCCCTCCTTTCCTTTCTCCCTCTCTCTGTTTGCCCGCGCGCTCTAACTTCGTCGTTCTTTCACTCTGCCCCCCCCCCCCCCCCCCCTCGCTCTCTTGTATGCTGATGAGGGAATGGGTCTCGATTATTTTAATTGAGGCGGTGCGCGATACCGAGAAACGATACCTCTCGGTCGTGCGACGCCGCCGCCGCCGTCCGCTTCCTTCGTCTCGTGCCGACGTTCGGTCGCATCGCTTTCGGATGTTTCTTTTTTTTTCATTCGTTTAGCTCCTCTCGTCTCTCTTCTCTCTTCCGCCGCTGCCTCATCGGAGAGAGATCGACGGTCCGGCGCGCCTCCGTAAACTACTCTCAATCAATTCAATCAATTCATCGCTTCCTTCGTCAATTGATGGCCCACGGACGCGACGGCGATGAGAGCGATGTAATAAAATTTATCATCGACGACGATACATCTCTATGCGGTCCCGCGAGTGACACCGCCGCCCTGCGATGAATCGTACGCGAATTCATCATATCATTGGAGCTTTCGGGCCGGTCTGGACGATCTTATTCAATAACGGAAATTAAACTGCAGACACACGATGCGCTCCACGTCCAATGCCCGGAAGTGATTTCCGATATTTATTTCCGGCGCACTCGCGTGATTTACAAAATCCAAATAAAACATTCTGATTGATCACGAAGTTCACGATTAAACGCGGGAATCTACCGCGTATACGAATAGCCGAGCTGCCCTTGCGGTGCTGATAATGTGGACGTAGACCACGTGCAGAAAATGTGCCGAGCAAAGGTCTTCCACGATTGAGAAACTAAAATCTCGCGGATTCCACACTGCTAAATTTATTAAGGCAGATATAATTACCCGTTCACTGTCATTCATAAGTCTTTGGTTGAATGTGATTTGAAAACTTACTGTTGCAGCCAACTCCGTTACGCTATAATTTTGAGCTAACATGATCGACAGTGTAAACAAACTCAATATAAAGTTTCCATACGATAAACAAATAAAATGTAGAAAATAAAAAATAAAAATTTAAAAAACCACGGGAATTTCATTCGACGCCGGCTCGACGCTCCCCGCAGTATCCGCGCTTGTGAAATAACCCGACCGCTCGAAATTCAATTCGCTATTATACGGTGTACGTACATCTTTGACGATAATTTAATATCAAGCGGTGGAAGCAATCCAATTCGCGATGGCGACCGCGCACGCAGATTATCTCGCACACGCGCTCACAGATGCGCCGCTGTCGATAATCCGCTCTCGGCACGGCTAGCAAACAGAAATTAGTGCATCCAGATCCGATATACCTACTACAGTGACCTGCCGGCGGCGCACACTCTAGGCGGTCTGCAAATTCACTTTGTCAATAATATCCGCGCGCGCGTACGCTCCTCTATGCCGACGGGCAAAGGACCCATGCGGCGTGCAGGGCGTTGCATTCTCTTCGGCAAGTTTCGCCGTCGAAGATCAAAGCATCTCTGTATATCTCGATACGTTTCTGCACGGTGTGTGCATATATATAGTGTACATATAT
Organism: Ichneumon xanthorius; assembly: GCA_917499995.1. NCBI lineage: Eukaryota > Metazoa > Arthropoda > Insecta > Hymenoptera > Ichneumonidae > Ichneumon > Ichneumon xanthorius. The sequence goes on along the minus strand of OU824205.1, from coordinate 6,079,803 downwards.
ATATATGTCTATATATATATTGTCGATGTAAAACGCATCCGCGAACCTACGGCCTGGAACCCCTTCCCGGTATATTTTCCGGTCGCATCAAAGCCCGGGAAAATGGACGAGTGCGCGCGTCCCGTCGAACGAAACTTTTTTTTCTCTCCCGCATGCTCTGCGAGTTATCGAGGGCGAGTGCAACGATACAGGCAAAAAAAACAGTGTACCGTCCGCGAGAGAAAGACGAGGATGCAAAGTGGCCAAAGGTACAGGGGAAAAAAAAATAAAAAAAATATCGTACCCATGGCATAGTGCAGCTACTGCACGCGCGTGACCTATGATCCTCTCGCCTTTGTGCGAAGCTGCTACAACGCTGGTTATGCTACTGCCGCCGCCGCTGGTGCTGTTGCCCCTGCGAATGGAGGGTCAGCCATCGATGACGTATCCATTGACAAAGTATTACGATATTCTGCGTACTATGTATAGCGCGCATATCATGAATAGCGGCAGAGTGGATTGAAATATCGTGATGGTTCGATTCACCGGACATTCAGACGCTTACGGATTTTTATGCTGCGGCAAAAAATCCCAGCGTTTCTCATCGATGCATGCGCACTCTAACTTTTAATAATATCTAGTCTTTTTATAAAAATAATTATAGTAATAATAATGTGGTTTTTTTTTATTTTTTGTTTCAGGTAAGAGATTTCTCAACACCCTCATTAAACGCTCCTTCATGATTCATCGAGGCATCAGAGTGTGTTCGCGCAGGAGCGTATCATTTGTGAGTACATAAGAGCGATGTCCTATGAACCACGGAGAAAAATAGTTCTGTTGCTCTAACAAAATGTAGATCGTTGATAATTTATTGTTGTGGCAGCAAAAATATTTGGCTGCTACAACAAAATATTTTGTTGTCCCTATGTTAACCCTGTGAATCAGTTATGGTAACAAAATTCTCGTTGATTCAACAATTTTTCTCCATGAGTTTTCTCTGCTTGTACGCTCCGTATGTTTGGCAAAATCAAACTAAATCAAAAAATAAAAAATAAAAAAAATAATAGGAAAAATCATATATTTTAATCAGTATGTTTGCCCTCCGGGCGAGTATGTAACTTATTCCAGCTCGCCGACATTAATCAAAAGAATTTGCCTGAATATATATAGCGCGACCGGTGATAGGGATGGTATGAGCGTGAACCGGGAAAATTTATCCAGGCGGAGAACGAAATTTACGTAGGAAATTTATTTTTCTTTCCCGCCCCTTCGACCATCCTCCTCCCCCGCTCTCGGTCCTCACCGCACCTCGCGGATTTGCATACGGTTGATTCGCGTTTAACCTCTTTTCCGCTTTACTTCCTATCTCTACGAGAGCTCGACGCGTGCTCTTCTACCATTAACTGGAAAACCCACCGGTTAGAGATAGAGAAGAGGAGGACAGAGGTCGGGCTGGCACGTTATTTCAAGCGGGAATGGCTTTTGTGGCTTCGGAAACGTTCAACTTCGCTACGATTTTATATACATATGTATAAAAACGTACATATACATATACCCAGTGATATATATATACTTGGTGCATGTACTCTCGGATAGCTGGGGGAGGTTCTGTACTTTATGCGAGTTTCGATATTCGCTTCCGTCGCAAGTCATCGCGCACTCGCTCTCGATTAATCTAAAATTCAATAAAATGATCAATTCTCCGTCCTCCGTTCGTTCGCCGATAATGCAAGTGCGATACGATCTCGTCGAGGATAGAAAAAAAATTACATTTTTATATAATATTTTTATTTTTATTATATGCGTCTTTGGGTCCCAGTCGGAGCGATTTTAACGCGTACGGCACGCACAGTTAGTTCGCGTCGTGAGTAAAACGCTAACAATGCGTGGCTCCGGGGTTTCGTCATAGCGCGAGAATATACGCGACGTTTTTATGAGTCCGCGGAGAGTCTCGCGTGCCGCCGATGGTAATGTAATCCCGCCTAATTAATTACGGCTTGTTTTATGATTCATCGCTGTGCCTCTCGTTTGTTTCTGTTTTCGGTTTCTTTTTTCTCTTTTTTTTACCCCCCCCCCCCCCCCCCCCAATACATCTCGCGAGTTCACTGTTGCTCTTTCATCGCCGATCGGGCTCGAAAACGCCGGCAGTTTCGCCGCCGCCGGGAGCGGTTGCACTTGTCTCGTAAATATCCTCGAAGCGCGCAGCGGTGGAAGATCGCGGGGTGGACGGGCGGGGGAGAAACGGGGGGAGAGGTTCGCGCAATTGGCCCTCGGACCCGCGGTAAATCTTTTCGCCCCGGGATTCTAGCCATTCGCCGATGTCTACCTTTTATACGATGGAAACGCCGTGGCATCCTTTAAATCGACGGTTGAATTCACGAGACCACTTTTCGACCTTGCCCCGGCCAACCCCGGCCCCAAGGCTTGCCGAATCCCAAAAGCTTTCGCTCCACCATAGAAAAGCGCCGGGATCGCGCATCGACAGACTTCATGTACCATCGCGTTCCTCCCGCTTCACCCCCTTACCCGACTCCCTGCCTCATCTCTCATCTCTCATCGGAAGCAAATGACTGGGAAAATAATTCGCTCGATTCATCCCGATGGGAATGTAGTTTCGGGCTGAATTTTAGTAAAATACGAGAAACCGCGGAAATGTTACTGCCGAACCGAGAAATACCGGAAGTTCGAGGGAAGCGTCTGCTGTGTGAAGCACGGAAACTCCGGTGAAATATCTCGATCTCGGTGAGAGCGGTGGAGTCTCGGTCCTGGTTTCTTGGCGCGATGAGTCGGGCAGTTTTGGGAATGGGACGAGACTTCTCCCGCCTGATCGAATCTCTGGTCGTTGGTCGAATCGGAAAAGTTTGGTAATCACGAAAGTTTACGCTTTCGCCCTGTCTCGTTCTTCCTCTCTTTAGTGCGGAAAGGCCGGTAGCCCGAGGAGTTCCCTCTGCCAGACCAGGCGTGGGTGTACTTAAGTAATGACCCGATACACGATAATGGTGGTGGATCCGGCTATGTGCGGCTGCTGGCCAGGACCTTAGGTCTTAGGTACACCCGGGCATTAACGCAGCGGGGGCTACTCTTTGTTTTCCCGGGGGGATCGAGCAAACGTCGGAGACGATGACCCCGACCAGAGAGCATTGCAAGTAAGCTCCGCACGCGCGAGATAGAACAGTGAAGATCGCACTAGGGCCTCGTACTCGCTGTCGTGCTTCTTCACTTTTTTCAGTACTATCGCGATCTCTCCGTTTATTCATCAGAAACTTTTGTCAGACAGGTAGGCAGGGAGTTTAGGGTGATATGGTCAATGTTATTACGTTTCTTAACATTGAATTTGTCGGGCCTTTTGCGTGAAGTACTCAGTGGAGTATTCAGTATGGAGTCTCAATGCTCAACAATTAATGTAGTTGCTTATCACGAATTTTCAATAATTTTTTATCGGCTTTACCTTCGGTTCTCCGTTTCAAACGGAACCTGTTCACATCACCCGGAATCACCCAACTCGAAGTCGTGCTGCCAAAACAGCGGGGGCCAGATAATCGGGTAACCAGCACGGAAACACGACATTGCGACGCAGACGGACGTTATTATCAGTAGAAAGTATTTCAAGCCGAAGAATCAAAAAAATAACAACGGAAGTAAATTCCTCGTCGAGTCACGCGAATAATTAAAAGGCAAATTAAGTAAGTCTCCAGCGCCGAAGCTGCTTCGCTCCGAGACGACCGGTCGTTGCTTTTTATGTCGGAGGTTGAATAAAAATAAAAAAAAGGAAGTTTACTGTGGCAGGAGCCGACGTATACACAGGCGACTTTCCCAGCGCAAACAGCCCTCGCCGTTGGTGACTGCCGCGGCCGCGCTCCCTCCTTGCCGGGTGAATCAAAGTTAACTTTAATCAAATATCAAATAGAATGAAGTCGCGGATCCCGGTGGCAGCGATGGCGCGCAGGGTGGCTTCTCCCGCGGGTCGTCGATGTCGGTGAGTGCGTTTTACCTCCGGGCGTCTTTGAGTTCCTTCGTCGTTTCCTCTTATTCTTCCTTCGACGCTCCTTCCTTCCTTCCTTCCTCCCTCGTCGTCGTCGCGGCTCGAAAGTCCCACGGGCGGTAACAGTTTAGTTTTGAGGGTCACTGCACACCCGCAATTCACCGGCAGACTGAACCGGCGCCCAGGAGCAGTATCAGCAGCAGAAGCCAAGAATCATCTTCTTTCCCCTCGTTCTCCCTCGCCCGTTCGCCTGGCAAAGCTTCGGCAACCCTCGCCCCGCGCGCGCTTCTGCCTATGCTTTATTGGCTTTTCCTCCCATAACCTCGTGTATTATTTTTTTCTTTATACATCACGCGAATCGATACGCTTTGCTCGATATCTCAAGATATTTACGCACGTACGTGTTCGATGTATCGGGTTCATCCGCGTCCTGCGAAAGACAGATGGACCAATATTGTAAGAAGCATCTACGAAAGTCCTTCGAACCCTTGTATCGTATACCGTATCCGCATACAGTGTACGGTAACACTCCGGTAAAACGCACGGTCGTACGTTTTCCGCCCCTCGTGCAAGCTCGTCGATTTCCTGGGGCGTATGCGTGCGTCTCGAGCCGAAGACGAGATAGTATGAGTAAACGCGTGATCGCCCGTACGTGCACGCATCGGGGTTCGCCGTCCGTAACTTTCCCGCTAGCTGTCAGCAATCGTTCGACGTCGTTGTCTGCCACCCCCGAAGAAGAAAGTCGAGCCCGGCACAGAAGACGGCGACTTTCGGCTGACCGGGAGGCAGCGTTGGAAGCGAAAGCGAGGGCGGTATTCGCCTTTAGGCCTGGAAGCTCACCCACCATCCCTCGCGCTCCGAGGCTTCCAGTCGGCGAGAAAACGCTCCTTATACGACTCTCCGGGGAGGATATCCTCGTCCAGGGTTTCTCAAATTTCGGCTCTCTCGTCTTCCCGGTCTCTCGGAGTTACTTTCGAAAATGTATATTCCGTACCGGTGCAGAGCGTGGTCTAGACGCGCCTTTTTTTCCTTCTTTTATCGGTACACAGGAAAAGCTGCGGGTCTTGGAATCCCTTCGCATAAAATCATCCCCCATAGAATGCTGGAGTACCGTCGGTTATTGATCGTGTGGTTATTCAGTAAAGCCGGAGGGTTCCATCGAGATAACGCACACCGGATAAGTGGATTAAAATCAGTCTCCGAGTCTGCTGTGTACAAACACACAGACACACAGACCGGATACCTGCGTCCCTCACGCATCTGGTTGTGTCGGTGAGTAAAAGGCGTGTAAACCCTGTGTAGGTAACGCACTTTGATCTATGAAATAGCAAAGGGATAGGCATAAACGAACGGAGGATATACACGGTGGAAGGAACGAATTCGTCGTCTTGTCTCGGCGTCGTCCGTCCAGAGCAGGAAAACGTCGATTCCGGATGTCTGACGCACAGAGGGACACACACACATACACACATCAGCCAAGCATTCTCTTCGGGAGATCGGATTCGTAGATTGGCGCGACTTTTCCATCCGGCGGGGACATTTTCCAGATTGGACGGATCACGGGAGCGGATTGATTTGTCCCGAGGAGGGAACACGTAGAGGACGGGGACTGATCACAGTGAGAAATCCCGGCAGGCCTAGCGTGCGCCGAACCGCAGGGCAGGCGAGCACTCCTCCGCACACGCCGAGCCGGAGATCGGTTCGGCCGATTCGATTTCCAGTTGTGTTTGCTCCGCATTAGGCAACGGGCGACTTCCTCGCGGCTTGAGCTCTTCTCTGGGCTCTTACTCTTGCACGGTGTACGTTTACCGCTGCCGCTGCGGAGCATCGCCGTGGATGTCCTCTGACCTGGAACGAGATGAAAGATCCGTGATAAAGACCAAGGAGGCGCTCGTTCCCCCTCTACGCGAGGGCATGCACTCTCTTCCTCGTCGCTCGTTGCTTTCTCTCTTTGGTCGGCGACGTCGTCGCAACGGCTGAGAGGATCCTCTTCCCGGACTCTTTTTGGTCAGTAGTTTCGTTCTAGACTCTTTCGCTGTTCTCACGAGCCTTCATGGTAATCTGCACTTACAGGGTTGGCAACGTGCTGGTGACTACCTCGAAGAAACAGTCTCGATCCTTCGTGGCGGTGTTCTTTAATGGAGTCGCTTACCACCGATTCTCGGTCCGTTCTTTAAGGGTCTTCATTTACACTCGGGTACGCGATTCGGAACTCGTGGCATGTCCGAGTGTATTTGGTTCGACAGTACTGCATGCATGGTGCGAAAGTTACGGTCGGAATGATGAGAGCCACTGAAATATCATGGTCCGAGGGTTTAGGCGAGAACGAAGAATAAAAACAAATGTCTCAGGAGAAGAGCTAGGACCGTTCGATATGGCGAGCTGGCGAGTTCACCCTCGCATTTTTGGGCAACCCTCGATCCCCGTCTTAGGCCGTTGCACACCCTAAAAAGCTCAACGAACCCTCCCTTCTTCGTCTTCTTCCTCTTCTCCGCCGTCTTCCACTTCTTCGTATCTCGAGCCTTGCGAGCTTTCCCAGCATCATTCCCTACGCCCGCGGAGACGGCGTAGGGACCATTCCGTACGCCTGTGGAGACGGCGAAATTATTCGCACCTTCCCTCCACGAGAATTCTCCCTCGAAGACCGACACACCCTCCATGCCCCGCTCTTCCGCCGATGCCCTCGACTGCTTCTTGCTTCCTTATTTCCGCGTTCGTCCTTCCCCTCACCAAGGTCTTTCACCCGATGCTTTCTTGCCTCGGCCTCGCACCCACAAGCGACGGACACCCCAGGAAATCAAACTTGCGCGCCGCCACACCCTCCCGCACCCCGCACAACCTCCCCGCGGCTTCGAGGAAACTATTAATCTAAAGCCGAGAAGCGATCGTATTACTGCACTTTACCATTATGAACTCCGACGACGACTATGCCGACTCACCCCTGCGATTCCGTGAACGCGCACGCCTCCGCCGGCGATCATGCAGGAGGAGGAAGGCAATCTCGAGACATGTAAGGAATCGACGCAGGGCAATGTGAAGGTGGTCTCGCGGCAGCGGGGTGCGTCGTAAGATCGCGACGACCCTCCCGCCTCCCGGACGCTCATGTTCGGGGGTTGCGATTGTGGTAGCTCGATCGAACAAACTTTCCTCTCACTCTATATAACTTCTCGCTGCGGGGTGCATTCGTCTTTTTCCCCGCGTCGCAAGACCACTTCGTTTAACGTACCTCCCGACGTTAAATGTCCGCGCCTTAGTCAAACTTAGTTATGTTTCCTTCGCCGCGAAAAGCGAACTTCGTTGGAAACAAACATTTTTAGCCTAAAACCTAATGCGGTATAAATAAATATTTGCTTTCCGGCTCGGTGCGGCGCAGGTGTTCTCCGCGAACAATGCACACGCCCCGCAGTTTCCTGAGGAACGCCCGCAGATGCGTAACAGTTTCATTATTGTCAACGACGACTGGGTTGGTTGCGCAAGAATGTATCTCTTATTCGTACCTTGCGCTCGTCGTGACGACGGTTCGCGCACTTTTCCAGGTAAGACCGACCTCGTGGAGCCGCGTTCTCGAGGCGCTGCCTCGGGCCCGAAGCAGCTGGCCGATTTTTTGGGGGGCGCCCCCCGACGCTTCAATGGAATCCATTCATCCGACACCTCGTAAGCCCCCCGGGGACACGCAGGCGAAACATCAGTCCATGACGAAAAAGCGGATACTCTCGGCTACGAAGGCCAGTCATGGCCGTCCACCGTGTACAAACTTCCCGGCTCTTGAACGGATTCTTCCGGTTCGCCAAACGCTTCTTGCGTCCGATCTACGGTACAAAGCTTTCCCCTTCCCCCAAAAAAAATCTCTTGTTCATCGCCGCGATGCCGTTGCCAGTGGACCCGAAAGAATCGCGACATTTTTCCGGAGATTTGGATTCCCTACGTGTAATCCGGGTTTGGCAAACAGCGTGTTCGCTCTCGGGAACCACACTAGGAAATCCATGAACCTCCCCGATTAACCGGGAAACGGGGATAATCGAGTTCGGCGATATCTCTCGGCGATTCTCCAAAGTCTCCGGAGGGTAATGCACTGCAACAAATCGCGAGAGTGCATTTATCCATCGGTCAGCCTTCGTCGGAGAGGCCTCGGACTCCGTTTTGCAGTTAACTTTACCGATGCCCGATTGCCCGGTCTCTCGCTCGCCGGACGTCGTGAAATTTGCCCCCCGGCAAATCTCTGTGCTCTTCTGTGCTCTCGGAATAGTGCAGAGCACAGTAATACCACAGAGTACCCTTGATACTATGTATATGCCGTCGGTTGCTGTGCATGCATGTGACTGTGTACACGCTCGGTTCTCTAAGTGCTGCACTCGGCAACAAACGTTCTTTATCCCGCTCCCGCACGCAAGAAGATTGCGAAGAACGGTTCGGTCACGGTTCAAAGATCCGGAAGAGAGTTGGGTTACGGAGTAACCGCGTCGCGTACTCCCCCTCCCCCCACCTCCGCCCCCAAACACCCCCCCGGACCTCGCCTATATACATACGTGCATCTTCGCGTGTGGCACAAGCCTATAAATCTTCTCTACGTTTCAACAACTTGTGTACGCAGCCGTGAACACGCGAGAAATCTTTCTTCTGTTTACGAATCTTCCCTGTGTGCGTACCTTTTAAACCAACATATATATATCCATGTATGTATGCTTATCGGTGCGTTCGGGTGACTCGTGTCGCGTGGCTCCGGATGGCTCGGTAAATATGATATCGAGGATTGATATTTCTGTATTCGCGTCGAGAAGAAGATTTCGTAGGGTTCGTCTCAACCGCCCGTTGAATAATAATAACGGAGGCCACTTATTGCCACACCGACTTTAAACGCTCGCGCTTACGACCTCTTAAGAAAATAAATAAAAAATAAAAATGCATGCATTTGCATCGTCGCTCGATTAGTCGACGTCGAAATCAATGCGCGGTGATTGCTTCGCTCCGGGCGGATAGTGTCTCGCGGGGCACGCACCGAGTTAAGCTCCGACCGGCTTCTACACTTTCTTTGACCGGCTCGCCGACCGTATTACATTAACTGTTATGGTATATTGTGCGGAGCCCGAGAATGCTCCTCGTTACTGCGGCTGTGCGATAGCGAGACAGCGGCGAAAGGCTGAATCGTTCATTAACGGAATTATTAATAGTACGGCACGGAGGGAAGCGGCGGTGTGGCTTTTGCTGCCCGACGCACTTTCGAGGGAGCTTCGCAACATGGAATAGTTTAATTCTAAGCGAGGATACGAACGCGCTTTGTGGACGCGAAAATTATAATCCCATGTTTTTCGGGTCAAAATCTTCAATGGAAATCCAATCTTCGAGGGAAAGTTCCCAAATTTCGCTTATTCAAGAGGACTAATGTTTTGCATTACCCTGACTACAGCCGCAAACTGATTTTTATTTTTATTTGACTTTGCTCTGGATTTGCTTTAATTTGCTCTGTATTTGGCCTAATTTTGCTATGTATTTGCTGTAATTTTGCTCTGTATTTGCTCTGATTTTTACTCTGTATACTATATTCTTAAATGCTTTACCTAAGCTGTACTCAAACTTTTCTGCGCTTCGCTATCTGCATCGCTTGGCCCTTAGGGGATTTATCCCAAGACACAATAATACATCTATCTCCAGTTTACGAATGAGGATTCGTCCGGAATCGGCAGAGACGTCCGTCTTCGCCATGTCCTGTTCGAAAGAGTTGATTCCTCTTTTCCATCTTAACCCTCTCGCTGATTTAAAATTACAATTTTTTAAATTTTATTATGGAGTTACATCGAAATAGCATCTTGCAGCGACTCATCGTGACGTTCGTTCTCCCCCCTCGAGACGAGACGGTATAGCATACCATAGGGTACCTCTCACGTCAGAGGAGGCGCGGCCTTGAATAAATTAATATTTCCGCATGGGTTTTTGTGCGCGTATCGCGAAAAGGTTTTTAGCGTACGTATTCTGCCTCTTCTATTTCGGTCCGTACCGTTGTGGCTCGTAAAAAAAACAAAAACAAAAAGAAAAAAAAGCCCTGATATGAATATGAATGTATGTAAATAGGTTTCGCGAGAGAGTTTCACCGAGCCGGGGAGTCGAGGAGAGACTTCCCTGTATCGCGTATACACTCTTTGCGTACTCCACCCCACCGAAACCACCACACCGGAGTTATACCAGCGCGAGTCCTCCCCCCTCCCCTCCCCCCTGCGAGTTTGCATTATTCCGATATATAACGAAGTCGCGGCCGACCTAATTGGACATTTGATTCTTTAATGCTCGTGCACAGCCCGTGACTCGAGGGTCTGTGCATGCGAATAAATAAACAAATAAAAAAAAATTGAAATGAAGAAAAATAAATAAAATTGAAAATAGAGAAAAAAATATAAATGAAAACGGAAATAAATAGAACGCAGGTTGAAAAGGGTGAACGCCGGGGGCTATCGCCGGTGCGCGCCTTATTTTCTTCCCGCATTACTCGCCTCTTTCTCGCGTCTACTTTTCATCGATATGAACGGAACAAAAACCGAATCCACACGGTCGCACGGATAATGAAAAAAAAAAAAAAAAATCCGGCATTCGAAGTGAAATTAGTCTCGCCTCGGGCCGCTCCATAAAAAAAAGAAAAAATTCTTTGGAACAATAGGTCGGTTAATTGTCGGAGTTTAACGAGAAAATTAGGGGGCGGAGTTTGGGGGTGGATGGAAATAACGATGAAAATAGTTGAATTATAATCGTCGACGTAGTACCACTCGGGGCCACGATACCGACGATATATTCCGTGAGTCGAGAGAGAACGGACGAGGGAATGTTCACGGGAACGTGTGTGTTCGATTGGTGTAAGTTGGCGTGCGTGAGACACATACGCGGGATCGCGTGACACGCGGAACCATCGGGAGGAACAAAGGTCCATGTTGTTCTCCGCGTACGAGCTGACTTAGGCGGCCGTACATTGAGCCGGCAGTCCGGACAACACACCCTCTGTGTGTGACGTCGAGGGGGGAAGATGGACGTCGGCTTGTCTCGGGCACACGAGTCGAAGCATCGGACACGGGTGACCGGAGCGAGCATACGCGGTTCCACCCTAATAAAGCCATTCGTTTGCGCGTATCTATCCCATTGCCACCGTCAGAAACGAACACGTTTGCCTGGTATTTATCCCGCCGCTGGTCGGAACACACCGAAAACGCGAATGTTCGACCAATTCGCGGAGACTTCCGTACGGCACTGATCGATGGCCAGTCTTTATGGGGACAAACCGTAAAAATAGCTCCATAGATTTGATGTACTCAATTTAGTTTGGATTACAACACGAATGAGACAAATATATCAATTTTTTTGTGGGAATTAAATTTTTTAAATCGATGATCAATTTTTATGAGAAACAACGGTAAAACTAGTTCTATCGACGCGATATACTCAATTTTGCTTGGGTAAAAACACGGGAGAGAAAGATCTAAACAATTTTAGCGGGAATTTCTCAATTACAACATCGATGATCAATCTTTATGAGGAAAAACCATAAAACTAACTCCCTAGACTCGATATCTTAAAACACGAATAAGAAAAATGTTTAAACTTTGAGCGTGACGTAAATGAAAAATCTCATTTCAGATGGACGATTCCGTTTTGCTGCGTTCTCCTCAATCTCAAACAGTTTAATAAAATTAGCGCTGTGGAACAAAAAAACAAAAAAACGCTTCGGGAATTAATTTGGTTCAGTGAGTTCCCGCTGAACCTTTACGGACAGCAGACTCGAGAGATATTACGATTCCAACAACGTTTGGAATTTTTAATATTATTGCAGTGCCTGTTAAACTTCTTTTAATATACCGAGGAACATAAAAAATGCTTGGAAAGCATTTACGGAAGGCCCTGTTGACGGAGATCCCTAGCAGACTAGTCTCCGCTTATTGTTAATTGTATGTTTTTTTTTTCAACTTTTCAATATCTCCGGAACTTTCTAATAATCTCACGAAAATCTAGCGAATTGCCGAGCGGCAGAAACGACTCGAAAACAAACGAAAAAAACATAAGGAAGTTAAAGAGTGGAGCGAAAAAAAACAACGGAAAACAACGCACGCGGACCTCACCCTCGGTAAACTTGACCACCGTCAGCTGTGGGGTTGCCGTGCGTAGCCTAGCCCTTTTAACCCCCGGCTGAGAATCTCGTCCGGGGTGAGCGATATACGCGCGAGGTGAGCTAGGTAGAGGAAGCCGAGTTAGCCGTCGGAGCCGGTAGTTGAACGACCATCAGGCGAGCGGCCGAGCTTTCGCCCCGTCATGAGTAATGCACGCCATAATTACCGACGTCCATTCAGGCTGGCCTTCCCTAATTTAACGAGTTTTTTTTTCCTCTCCCTCGGCGATCCTCTCGCCCCTCGGTTCGTTCACCGCGAGAAGCTACCGCAAGCATAGCCAAAGAGCCACGTACAGAGATGGTGTACGCGCTTATTCTAAGGCCTGTTTAAGAAGACGCGCCGGGCGTCCAGACGCCGCTGAATAAAACACGCTCTCTTATACACATCCTCGCGACGGTCTCCCGGTCTCGCGGGCCCGCCCGTGTATGCCCCGAGAGGCAAAAAGAAAGCGGAGGTAGAAAGGCGAGATAGAAAGAGTGGAATAAAAAAGGGATGTAGGAAATACGATGATACGACGAGGCGTACACAGCCCGACGATGTACACGAGGCTTGAATTTAAACGCTGAGTCTGTGTATTCTCCGTTTCTCATACGCTTGCATTCTATCCCGTGGAATTCTCTCCGATAATTTTCAATTGTACTTTTTACCCCTCAGAGTCTCACTGTCTCTTGTTCGGTGTTCAAAGGTGCGCGATTTTTCGTTCGGAATTCTTAGCCTCGCGGAAATTTCTCAAATTTCATTTCCCTAGCGTAAAGAACATTCGTGTCGATACGCATCGTCTTGTTACCTTGGAATCTGCATTTTAGGCCTACAGATCCATTATCGTGATTACGTGTTGTTTCAATAAATCGCTGCAACGACAGTTACTTCTATTACTTTTTCTCCAGAATAGTATTCAAAAAAAAATTTACAAATACGACGAACAAAAATAATTATCCTTCCAGGCACCGCGAGTAAACTTTGCAAGATAATCAATATTGAATGAACAACGCGATAAAAAAAAGAATAAAAGAATAAAATAAAATATAAATGCCTGCAACGTGCCTCACTCATGGCCGCTCCCCCATTTCGTAACCCCTTTCTTCCCACCGATGAAATTCAAGATTAATGATTATTCACTCGCACGTGATGTATGTAAAAAAAAAAAAAAAAAAAAAATTGCTTCGTCTATGTAAGTAGCAGCGTAAAATGAGCGGTGTGTTCGTCAAACGATGGAACGAGTATTTCCGTGTGCGGCGCAGTGCGGTATTATATACAGCGGCAAAGGCCCTCTGGGCTATTTGTCCGGCTAACGTTTCGTTTACTCGACGACGACAACGATGACCCAATCCCCGGGCAAACAAGAGACGAGCTTCGCTTGCACGCGTTCGTCTCCTCTTTCTCCGCTGGCCCGAGGTCTCAGACCTGAAAAACACTCGTGGTTGAACCCTCTCTCCGCTGCCAGCTCGATAAAAAGCCCCCGAAGCGAAATTTCGTACGGTCCATACTGCCCCCCCCCCCTTCCCTCCCTCCGTCGAACCACCGTAGAATTCGAACGTACATACTCGAGCTCCGTAGCTCCCTCCGGATGATGAACGCACCTCTGAGAATCGCTGTAAACGAGCGCTTGTAACGAAATTCGAACGATTCATCATTTTCAACGAGTACCTCACTCATTCCCGTGCAACATCTCCTTCCACTCTCTGCCCTCGCTATCGCACGCACGCACGTACTCGCCCTCTCCGTCCGCGCGCCCGCCTATACCTCGTGCACACGGTGTTAATCCGGTCCACACTCGAGATCGAAAGACAGAAAGAGTTCTGTATTTCCCTGGGGTATCTGCGGACCGTTGCTACACACGCGCAGCTGATAAATATAGAGCCGCGATCTCTCGTTTTCCCCTTTTTTTTCTTCCTTTATGTTTTTATTTTTATTTCTCCTTTTCGTTCATCGAAGCGCCGGGCGCGCGGGCGTGTAAAGCGTCAATGCGGGAGCAACGGAGCAGCAACAAACTTCGTTCGATTTGCATATTCGAGGCGAGAGTGGAATAATCATTACCCTCTCATCTTTCACTTCCGCTCACTGGACGCCCGGCAGGATAGTCGGGTGTAGAAGAAGCGTTGTACGTACAGCCTTGTATAGTTATAGTTATAGTGGGACCAGTGGTAAACAGGCGGATAGACCGCGTCGAACAGCTCTCGAAGCTGCCCGATAAGCCGAGACACCGCCACCCCGTGTCATCGTAACTTCGTACCCCATTGCACCGTGCACGATAATAACGCGAGGCAAATTAGCCGCGTGCACGGGAATAAACGTTACTCTTTTCGCCGCTGGCAAATAGTTGTTCCTATGGAGCGGGTAACTGCGTTGCGAGGCTCGCGCGAACTCGGCCCGCGGAATCGCGGGGCGATAAGTGATACGGAGTAACAGTAGAAGTCGCATTCGCTGAGAGGCCGGCACGGCGAGAGGAGAGCAAATTACCGTGGCAATTAAATTAACCTACGACTACTGCACGCTCCTGAGTCTTACGGTCCACCTTGCCGGTGAGCCGGGACTGCGATGCGAGCCGAGCTTACTCGCGGAATTAGCATTCCCGCTATAATTTCGTTCGTCTTCCAGGCATTTCGAGCAAATCTTCCTAGCACACACACGAACACGGTTGCGGGAGCGCACACTGAACTCGGGATTCTCTTGAGTCCGGGGGACCCGCAGAGGAAGGGAGGAAAACTTGTTCCCGTTTGTCTCATCGGTTTATCTAGTTCGAAGCGACGTATAGACGGTAAAAAAGGTTTGTCCGTTTAACGAAAATTTCTTGTTGACGAAGAGGTCCGGAATGTTTTTTTTTTTTTTGTAATAGACCGAATAAGATTAGGAAGTCGAGCGAAAATATGATGATGGAGAGAATGCTGCGAGTGAAAGAGTCGTGTGGCAATTAAGTCTTGGTGTTATTGCTGCACAGGCTCGCGGATCGGAACTTCCAGCATCGACGTTCACTCCCTATAAGGACGGCGCGGCCTACATGCATTTTATTACCGACCATCGACGACCGGAGGGCTCGGTGCAGGATTCAAATCCATAGATGAACAACCCCCTCTCCCTCACCTACATCTATTGTTTACCGCGTGCTCGGTCGTTAAGCCGAGAACGGCGCACATTTTTTTGCACTCCTTCGACACCACACATGGCTTCGGCGAACACGATGGCCTCATCGTCAGTACGTGGTAGATTCGTGATCAGCGTGAAAAAAATACAATATTGCAAAAATGAGTGATTTTGCGCATTTTCAAACAGCGATTATCGTCGCTTCCCGATGTCACCGCGGAAAAATCCAGGTGACTGTCATGTTCTACGGCATGAAATATACAGGTTGATGGATACGATGGAATAGAAAAAGCTAGATAAAGCCATATCATTTTCTGTTTTTTTCTTTTTTCTTTTAGTAAAAATGGAAAGTTAAAAAGAAAAAATTCTGCGGGCAGAATTCCATATATTTTTTCGCCCCGACCGTAGATCCGACCTCAGTTTTGAGAAAAAGTCAAGCGTGACGTTGTTATATTTTTTCCATGTATTTTTTCGCGCTGAACCTGAAGCGGACAGCCGTTTACCTAAAAGCCAAGCACGACGTTGACGTTGAAAAAAGTTAACAATGGAAATTTTCATATCGCGTCCGCATAATATCCATCGCAGAGCTTCCTCTATGAGGGAGCCAAAAATACAGAAAATGCTTTCTCATAGAACAAGAGTTCGGAATAAAGTTATATTATGAGAAAGCATTATGAAAATTTCAATTTTGCTTTTTTTAAAGTGAGATTCAAATCGGGCCTACCAAACACGCGTCTATTTTTATTTTTATATAAAAAATAATAATAATCATACTATGCACACAGTGCAATACTACAGTTGCAGTATCGAAGTGAGCACTTGCCACCCGGGCGTCGTTACGCAAGCACCGCGTTATTTCTTCCCCGCCTCGAGTACCCAATACTCGCCTTTCGATACTCGTTTTAAATACAAAACCAGCTCACTTCGCTCGATCGAGCCTAACTGCATACGTGTTCGAGACTGTCACTCCCTCTCGACCGGAGATCGGCTGGACTGCTGGCCGTGATTTTCACACGCTGCCGGTCCCCCATCCCCCCCCACGAGAAACACTATTTGCACTATTCGCCGATCCTCTCAGTCGGATTTGACGATCAAAACAGGATTATACGATTTTATGTACCGTGATAGACCATTTCCCGTCCGTAACAGACTGTACCCTACATAGAATGCTCACAGCTTCATCGATTCTCGTTTCTGCGCGCTCGGAGCAGACTCGACGATTAATCTCTATACTCGTCCGTCGAAAAGAAAAAAAAAAAAAAAAATGTCGAAGAATAAAAAATCCCAGAGTAACTACCGCGGGATTAGATGGAAGTGAAATAAATATTAAAAGGGGAAAAACGGGGGCGGAGTGGGAGGAGGTTGATGCGAAGAGGCGAGAAAACGCGCCCTAGGTTAGGCGCTGCGTATCCAGGGATATCGTCGAGTCATCCGGTTTTACGAAGCTTCGCTTCGAACGAGAGAAAAAAGAACGATACCGCACCTACACGAACCCCGTGAGTATGAATACGGATACGCTATCTGTATGTATTTTTTTTAAGGTGTATATGGTGTGCATAGGAGTCAACACTTTGAACGGTGAGCAGCTATAGAGAACATTCACGTACCAATGACTTCTTTTTTTCCCCGATCTCCCTCTCGTTCTCTCTCTCGGGAAGCACACCGGCAATTCATCATTCCGACGCCTCCGCCCGTCGCTGAACACCGTACGCTCGTTAATTACCGGAGGATTATACGAGACACCGTATATAGTAGAAGCGCGAGAAGCATCCAGCAGGTTTCGTGTATATAGCCTCTATACGTCGAGAAACTCGGTATCGCCTAACTCGCTGGTTTGTGTCCTTCCGAACGGTAAACCTCTGTGTACTCGCTTATCACAACAAGCAGTGGGTAGCTTCGACGCTGCAGGGAGGCTTCGGCATGCGCGCTTTCCACAGGCTTACGAATAACGAACAGTGATCGACGCACGTACACAACAGACATTTTAATCAGCTTCTCGTCAGATTATTCAAATCCCGGTCACAGACATTTGAGTACCGATAGAAATTTTATGAAACAGTAAATGTCCATTTTAACCGAAGAACTGGCATGCAGAGCGTGATCGCGCCTTACCTCGTGCATGCGGGAAAATACACCATTTTTCCCGCGAGAGCCGGGTTGAAAAAATAAATAAAAAAATATATAAAATGTGCGGCAATAAAAAATGGGCGGGGCGTCCACGAAAAACGTAAAAAGAGATCTTTCGATGCGATACACACACGGCTCGCGGCTGCACGTAGGGAAACCGAAGTCTCCGAGCCCTGACCGCGGAGTTTCGTGAACGTTTAGGATCGTGCGGCTGCCGTGCTTCGACATCTACCGTTTCGTTTTATCCTCAGCCCTCAGCTTACTTCGACCAAGACGCGAGAGAGAGTGCGTGTGACGTGTAGAGCAGCGCCTAGCGCAGAGTCCAACGACGAGGACGATGACGACGAGAAAGTAGGAGTGAGTATCCGCGCGGAGGGTCGCGTTGCGGCAATAAAAATGCAAAATATATGACGGTGGCTCTAACGACGCACGCACGCACGCACGATATGCTCGCGCGCACACACACGCGCGCGTATAGCTGTGGATATACGCCACGGCGGAGTATATAGGAAGGAAGGAGCAGGCTCTGCCGTAGCCCTTATATTCTCCGCTCTGTAGGGCTACGACGAGAGCCCACCACCCTCGTAAAACGCCCGACGTCGCCCGCTTCTCGAGGTAGTTTAGGGGACCCCCGACGCCGTGGCCGCGATATCTAGATAGAAATTCTCTCCCCTCCCTCCCCGCCCGACGTACCAGTCCCGTTGCCTTCCGTACACGTATCGTATCTCTCTACGTGCCGTAATGCGTATATACGCGTATATCGTACAAGACACGTTATCCGAGGGGTGGGCCTAGGGGAAAAAAAGAAAAAATGCCCGCGCGCGCTGAACGAAGAAATTTCTTCCACGCTCGATGAGGCGCACGATCGAGCGAGAAGTCATCGGAGTCGACGAGCCCAAAATTTCATAAATAAATGAATAAATTGCCGAGACACGTTGTTGCGCGCCGGTGTTATAATCGAGTGGCCTTTTTTTGTTTTGTTTGTTTTTCGTCATTTTTTTTTTTACAAAAGGAGACTGTCTGTGGGCGCGTATGACACGTATTTTTCCGATTTCGTTTATCGTCGGCACACTCGCGAGAGGGGTTCAAGGACGATCGCGCATTCGGTGGACGAGGTATCGCAACCCCCGCGTGTGGATTATCGATTATGCGTGGCGAACGGCACGTAACCACGCACACGTCTCGCCCGTTATCGTCTCGTCGACGTTCTTTCGTTCTACGCTTTGGTTATGGGATGCATATATTTTTTTTGTAAATAAATATGTATATAGTATAGTGTCGTATGGAATAATGGTGGAAAAAAAATAACCCGAGCATCCGCGATTCACGCGGCGGATTTAGGTATTCATGGCGCGTCACTCGCGCACGCGCGCTGCGAACCCCCGTCGTTGATCTCCGATTCGGTTTTTCGTTTGATCGGCTCGCTCTCGTGTGAACGAGCCAATCCAACGATATAAGATGAGTAAAAAAATTTATTGTAATTTATTTTCATTTAATTTAAGAACATGTGACAATAAAAATCAGCATCCATTTTAGATCTGTGCATAAACATTAAGCTGTGCATAAACCACGAACTATTTTAAAAAATTTGCGTTATTTTGCCTTATAGAAGCGAGCGATGAGAACCTTGGAAATCCGCTCCGCTTTTTTTGACGAGATAAGATATCCGTTCAACGCGTCTGATTCCAAACGCGGTGTCATCTCTCTCCGGCTCTATATTTTCATTTTGCGCTCTTCCGTTCTCTGTATTCATTCTTTTCCCGGCTCATCGATGACAAAGTGTAAGAGGAAGGCAATATCCTGTGGAAATTTAACGCCCCGACAATCAAAAGAGTGCCGACGGGTTTATGTATAAGTTCACTCTCGCGTAGAGCATTTTGCGGATCATTGTGCAGAACGTCAAGCCACGCGCCGTTCTCATAAGGGCAAAACGAGGCGAGAGAATGATCGTCGACGATGGTAGTGGTGGCCGTAGTCGCGTAGCTACGCCGCCGTTTCGCGCAGTGTAAGAGAGCCACGTGGCCGACCCTTTTAATTTGTCTCTTTACCAGCTTGCCGCTCCCGTTGCCGCCGCTGCTCGAGACTCATGAAGAAGATAGTGCCAAGAGTGCCAAATCAAATAACTGTTACAGCGAGAACGAAGCTTTGCGAGAGCGAGAAGCCGTGGAGAGGAGGGTCGCTTTCAAAGGCTTTCGAAACGCGAAAGGATATTATTTGATATCATAAATCCGTAACAGCTGTATCTACGTCGAGAATAAAGAGAACCCTTTGTCGTACGGCACGTCGGCGGATACTGCGAGACGAGAGCGAATTATGCTGCGAAGATGTTAAACTCCAGAAGGTTCTATACAAATTTTGGAATTAAAGAAAAAATATGGGTGAGCATGAGAATGACGAGAGAGAATTTTTTATACATTTGTTTGTAAAGTTCCATTGTTAAAATTTTGTTAGAGCTGAAATTAATGTTGTAATGAACAATAAAGTCATTGGCGATAAGTGACAAAATTTGGAGTTACCGTTGATCATGAAAATAATCAATCTCTCTTGTTTTTTTAACATAAGAAAATATAAATTGGACTCACGACCGTGTTCGTTGATATTAAAATACGAGACCAAAGGAAGGCGGCCGCTCAAAGAAATCGTCGTCGTTGTCGGTGACTATTATAGAGGCGAGGAATTAGAATAGCACGCGAGCCGAGCAATCTAGCTTATAGAGTTGGCGAGCGGAGTTCGTGAGCTCCTGAGCGAGTACGGGCGCACGAAGCGGCCCGACCGAATAAGGTGGCAGTGATGCAACACGTCCCTCGTCGTCTCCATGCCGCTTTTATAATCGCGCAATTACGCGAGAGTAGTACTGAAAAGGATTTTCAGTCAGAGAGAAACTGTTTCTCTGCCGTTTCTCGCCACCGCGATTCGTCCGTCCGTTGGCTTTTCGCTCCGTAGCTTTGCATATCAAACTACCCGGGAAACGTGGCAAAATCGCGGATAATGATGCACCGAGTGCCTCAATATTTAATCCGTAAACGAAGGGGGGAAGCTCCATGTCACTCTTCTTTTGGCCCCTTTGACATTAAGACGGGAATCTTATCGAGGGGGAGGAACGACTCGGAGAATATTTGTATATTTCACAGTCTTCCCTCGCGACGAACCGAGTAATCCAGAACCAAAGGGGGGAATAAGAAGCGGCAGAAGAAGAGGAGGAGCTGGAGAAGAGCCGGGCGAGAGAGCGAGAGTCGAGTGTGCGAGCACACTGTTGAATAAGCACTTCAATCTCTTCTGGATGCTTGACTCGCAGCTCTGTAGTATAGCAGGCACACTGTGCGCCGCAAGACTATGTGGTCTCTTTCTCTCGTGTGGTGCTTGTAGGGTACATACACCGCGTACCGCCGCGCCGTACACGAGGAGCACCGTGAAACGAGCTGCCTACGAATTAGCATTTTCGTGTTTGCATCCGCAGACGCGTCTAAGTTTTCGGATGCTCAGCTCGGGCACCGCGTAGGCGTCGGCCGAGGGCGGCTGAGTACTCGTCTCGCGTTTCGCTGCGTGTCGTCATTGAGGGGGATTCGAATTTTTCAATTTGGCAAGAACGGCCCCGATACCTTAATTCCGACAGGGTAGAGAGAAATACTTGGCGTCCCTACCGCGTCTCTTGATATTCGAGGATGGAAGGCATTTTTTTTTATGACGGGCTTCACCATTTACTGCAGTATAGAATATCCTCCGATTTTCAAATTTCGTACCTATTGCACACTGAGAGGAAAAAAAATGTTTGGCTTAATCAGAAGTCCCCGTGACATTCGTCAAAGCTGTTATTTGTTTGGTACCGATAAAGCATTGTTTTGTTGAATAATTATTTGCTTCAATCGACTCAAACATTTTTCTACCAACCACATAACACCTTTTAACGCATTTCAACGCGCCTTCATTACTCGAAACATTTATTTTTCTCAGTGCAGAGGAAAGCATACACTTTGCGTTTCTTACTTTTTTAAGAAAACAATGTGCATCGGCATTGTGCTCAAATGTGCATGAAACTTCCAAGTACTGTAGTATCGCCTGTGTCGCCCTTAAATCGGGCTTGCCGAAGGTGGAACGGCGCCTATGTTGAAACTCGTGTGGATGCACCCGATTTATCGGGTCAGATCCGGCCGGGACTACGCAGTTTCTGATAATGACAATGCACGATAAAACGGAAACTCTCGGAGGGTGAAATACAGCGGAGAGCATGGGGGAGGGTTTTACCGAGAGTGCAGGCACCGCGCGAATGCGGGATATCCCGGTCGTCCGGTGTAGGTCAGGTAATGGCCGATCTATTACATGGTTATTGGGTAATCAGCGAGCCGGCTAGCCGCACAGTATTTAGCATCGGTATCGAGGCAAAGTAACAGTTGATTGGTGAGCAACTCGATACCGCCGTAGCTACCGCGCTACGGATAACCTCCGTGGTTCACGTCCGCGTAACTTCGCTTGATTACCGAACAACGTGTAACGACGACCCCCACGGCCGGCCATACTGTTTGTTATCTAGTTTGGACTGTTGTGAACTAGCAGTTAAAACCCCGCACAGACGGTCCATTACCCTACAGTAGAATCCGCACAAGCTTACAAACAGAAACCCAAGTACTGGCACAAGTCGAAATATTTAGTATTTTGGATGTAAAATTCATTCGATCCAAATAATGTTTTGCTACTAATCATGATCACACGAGGTAACTCCGAGAATATCGTGCGAGTCTATCGATACTCATTTCACGCATAGTTTCCTGTATGTGGCACCCAAAGTGGATCAACAAAGTTGATCTACGAGAATATCGTGCGAGTCTGTCGATACTCATTTCACGCATAGCTTCCTGTACGAGGTACCCAAAATTGATAAACAAAGTTTCTCCCAGATAAAATATGCTATGCGCAGAATTGTAATAAACGAGGAAGCCATGTGCAAATTACTGCAGACCTTTCATTAAAGCTTACGTAAGCTTAATGCTACGCACTTAATTGCGAAAAGTATTTGATACTTCAAGTACTTATGATACTTTGCACTATGTACTTGAAGTATGTTTGGTACTTCGCTCGGCTCCGCTATAAATTATCGAAAAATAATACAGCTTGTATAGTAACCAAAACCATTCGCGATTCCACCGGCTTCGATTTCAAAATTGATTTAATAAAGAATTCGACGCAACGTTACTGTGGGTCGTGGCGTGAAAAGTAACGAGGTAAAGATCATCGAGTTCCCGGTACAATAATGACAGGACTAATAGAGTAACACAATGTACATTTACATTAAAATATATATACATATATCCTTGAGCGTTGGGAGGGCCGACGAGAAACGATGGTATATACCATCGTCGGCGGTGGGCACTTAGCCGAGTATCGCTTACGCTCTCGAAAAAGATGTCTGACGTCTCAACTTCTACTACTTCTCTCTCGACGATCCTCGTCGGCCTCGCGCTTCGGAATAGCTCTCTCTTCCTCGGGTTGGTCCGGTCTCTTCAGTGTGCTCTTTGCCTTTCCCCTGCAGCACCGAGAGCTCCTCGTCTCGCCTCGTCGTCCTTCTCGCGCTGTCCCTCGTCGACGACGGGTATCGGTTTCAGGCCTGAAACTCAAGAACCCGGGAATGCGACGGTGCGGTTATACATCTCGCTCTTTCACCGGGAGGGGAGGGCTCCACTCCCTGAAATAAAATGACGCGGGGAATACAATGACGATGGACTGGAAACGATCCGACGCGACTCCGGTCGGGCCGAGAGAACGAATCAGACGGACAAGAAATAATGGAAGGTTAAAAAAAGAAGGAATAACAAAATTTAAATAACAAAATTCAGTCTGATTGGTCCGGAGAAAATATCGTTCTTACTTATCAATTACCGAAGTTTCGTGTAAGGGGGATCGACCTTCATCCGCAGCGAAGAGTGCTCTCGAGAACTCGTTCGGAGCTTTGTGAGAAGTTTTTTTCCCGATTTTTTTTTTTTTATCTCGAGAGAATGATTACGGGGTTAAGTGGCAAAGTACTCGCGTTGATTCGACTGAACGAAATTAATTTGCGCGCGAACGGGCCTGTCCGTCGAAGAAAGCGAGGGTTCCTTCGCCAGTCGTATTCGCAGTGCTATCGCCTCCAAGTATCCGGGCCTCGGGAGGAAACCCGGCCGGAATTTCAGTCGCGCGAAACGATTAATCATAGAGCCTACGCAAACCCGACCCGCGGCTTTTTTCCACCGGGATCGAAGTTTATTTCGATAAGGCAGCGGTGCAGCACGCGGCAATCGCAGGAAGGAGCCCGCGACCCGAGGGGGCCCTCGATCGTCCCAACTCCCTTTCGCTGTTTCTCGTCCTGCTAGGCGGAGATTAAATTTTCGGTTTTTTTTTCTTCTTCCGTTTCAACGATTCCCGTCGCTCTCGCGCTGCTTTGTTCTTTCTCCCCTGTATATATTTGTATGTATTACATGGACGAATTTTTATATAGCCGAGGACGCCTCCCTTGAAATAATACCGTAACCACGGACAGAAACAAGCCATCCGAGCCATGTATTTCACCGTTAAGAAAAAAAAAAAAAAAATGTTTCTCGGAACTTCGAAGAAGTGTGAGTTCGACCGTGCGTGTACGCGCAGACGCGGCATTTCCTTTTGGACGAAAGGATACTTTCACTCTTAACATTCCTCAGTTCTTCCAGCTATTATTTTTATACTTTTCATTTTTTGTTCGCCGACGATGAGAATCGTCGGCTTATCACAATTAAGAGCTCGCAGTTTCTTCTTTGCTCCGCGAGGCTGCCCTCACTCTCGATTCTTTCATCGTACGAAATCCTCCCCCGAGCTCGTCGACGTCGTTCCCGGCTCCTTTCATCTATTCGCGAGAGCCCGCGAGAGACTCTTCCTCTCGACGTGGCGAGACCCGAGGGCCCTCCCGCTTTCCTCCCGCCTACCACCCCGTCTGCGCGAAAGGAATAAAGACGAAAGATAGTTTAGCATAAATGTGGCAACTTTTCCGGGCTCGGCGAGAGAAACGCGGGGAGTTCGCCGGGGTTCCCTTGAGGAAAGCCGAAGAGGCTCGGTCAGCTCTCAACCTCGCCAGACTCCCAGCATCGTTCGGCTCGATGCGCTCGCGCAGGTCCTCCCTAAAACAGACGAGTTTGTATATCGGCATCGAGCCTCTTTGCCGTGTTTCTCCCGTTCCTCTTGCACGAGGCAATCTTGCCGTCCATTTCACGGAACGACGCGCTCCACTGTCTCACGGGATTATTTCCAACTTCGGGACATACACTTGCCAAAGCTTTTCCTTTTGCCTGCCGTGGGTGAAAAACGGCCCCGTATAGGGCATATGACGGTCACGTTACTGCCATAAAAGTGACCGTAGCGGTCACTAATTAAAAATTCCTGAAAAAACTCTTGTTCCGTCAAAATGGAGAGGAAAACATAGCTCCGGGTCGGCCCCGAAGAGAGAGTCGGCGCAGTACCGACCGTTTATGATCAGCGCACCCGCCGCAGACGAGCATCCAATTAACTACGCTAGCAGCTACGGCAACCGTAAAAATAACCGAAAATATTACGGTAATTTCAGCTCACTTTTAATACCGTTAGAATTACCGCAAAAATATCCATATTTCAACTTTTGCGCATGCGCGTGCGAGAGCTCATGCTGTTTCTACTTGTGAACGGTCGTCGTTTTGTTTGAGTAACTGAAAAAAGTAACCGGGCATGCACAGACGTTGAAATATAGATATTTTTTTCGATTATTTTTACGGAGTCAAAGAGTTACCTGGAACTACCGTAATTGTTTCGGTTATTCTTAAAAAAAAAAGGTTACTCAAATTACTAGGGTAGTCATTATTTTGTTGCTAGCAGCGGCACATCTGAATAGTATTCACCTCTGTACATATATATACAGTTATCTAGCTCATAAGAAAATCAGGCATAGAGAATTTTGGTAGAGTTTTTTCTTTCTCCAATAAGGCAGATACCTTGTTTTTTTCCTCATGCCTCTTATAACGCATCTCGAGAACAACTTATTTATTCATTATTTTTAATTACCGGTCCAACATTAATTTTATTAACCGCCTCAGTCGAACACACATATCTCCGAGCTCTGCACTGAAGTAGACAAGCGCATATTAATTAACGATTGTTTGGGATTCCTTTTTTAGTTAATTGTATCCGCTGATTCATTATGGCAACGCTTGAAACAACAAAACTTGAAAAAAAAAAACATAGTATCGGCCAAGCATTGGGCCTACGGTGGCCCATTAAAAATTACGAATAACTTTCTTTATATACCTTCCTACATACGTCTTGCGTAGGAAAAAAATGCTGTACGTATGAGTTTACCGTACATTCTTGGGATCGGTGATTTATCGCTGCGTGGGAATCCTGGCTGTTGTTTTCTTATACATTCTTTGCCCCTTTTTTTCGCTTCTCTATGCGACTCTCGCCCATGTCGATCACGTTTTCCCGGTTCAATTATCGATTACACTCGGCGTGCTGTCCCAACAGCAGGAAAAGCGATACGCGATTCGCAACGTACGAGTAACAGTGAAACGTAGAAAGAGAACGTTAGCATATACACGAGAGATCATCGTGTACGATACACGTAGTTAATACCGACCCAACCGCCTACCTGGATTAGTTACGCTCAGCGGGAATAAAGTGCTGCGGCTAAACGCCGGCTTCGGAAATCCAGCTCGGCCAGAGATCGAGAGACACGGCCGGGTAGAGTGCACCGCCGTTTTCCTCTACCTGCATATATGCACACCTTGCTCTAGCTGCAGAGCTAAGTAGAGACGACGGACACCCGCGGACACACCGCTCTGTGATATCTGGGTTAACCAGAGATAATGATCCGTTATTTGATCGTCGTTTAACGCCCATCCGACTCCTCCTCCGGTGTAAGAACCAAGGTTGCTCATTACACCGAGCGAGACTCGCTATGGACACGCAAACTCAGCGATCACTCGATTCGGCTGCATTTGCCAATCTTTTTTACTTTTTACTTGTGGAGTATAGCACCAATATTGTTTTATTGTAAGCTGCAATTTTTTAACTTAAAAGCACTTCCAAAAATCTAAATATTATACCCTTAAGTTTTTTGGTTTTAATTATACGATCGATTTTTCTCAATTAAATATCGTACTTAATTTGTTAATTATTAAGTGATTTATCGATGTTCCTTAAATTCTAAAATACATCCAAAAATATATACGAATTCGAGTTTTCGATCATTAACGACGGGTCTCTAAAATTCGGCCCGGAGCCTTAAGCCAAATTTGTTTGCAGATAAGTTCAATAAAAAAAGTCACTTTATTTATTCTTTCATATCGCAAAAAAAGTATCTATAGATTTAACCTACCGAAGTAAACCAGAATATTTTTTTATGGAAAAAAAAAAAGAAAATTGCCACGCGTTGTTGTCGTTCGACTCAGCCGGAGGGAATTTTTATTTATTTTCATCAAGCGGAACGCGCGATATCGTTTCGTACACAGCAATCGGGGTTGTTTCGATAGTGGCCGACCTCGTTCCCGCGCGAGAAACGCGAGGCCGGAGAGTACGTCCAGAATCGGCGATCGGTTTGAGTTCGGTTTGAGCCGCGAGTGCCCGGAGCGACGACACGATAAATATCGCAACAGCTTGGCGAGAGAGAACGTCGGAAGGAGATCGGACCGGAGCGAAGCCGCGGCGCATCACGACCGTCCGCCCGACGCCGCCGGACCGTCCTCATAAAACGTTCCATAAATATTATCATCCCGATTCTCAAACGATTCAATCTATCGGCTCGATAGGTCGGGGACCGCCGAGCTCGCGCGTTCGGACCCGGTACGGCTTTCGCGGCAGATGATCTCTCCTCACCGGGGGTACGTCTCGTCTCGATCGTCGTTGGATGATCGTAAATCCTCGACAGTTCCTTCACGGTAAATTCCGCCGATGGATAGGAGAGCGAAAGAGACCCGAGGACGGTCTCTGGTTGCGCTATGCGCGCTTCACGACCGCGATTCTCGTTCGCCGATTACCTTCTTGCGTGATATACGAAATCGTCGCGGCTCTCTATAACATCCGGCGATTCGATCGATCACTCACGGCCAATCGAACTTTACGATATCGCCTCGCCTTCGTTCCTCCGCAGTAGTTTTAGCATTTTTTTGTTTATCATACCGGCCCGAATAACGGGGAATAAAATTCTCGCGCTGCCGACGAATGACGGAGGGATTTGCGCGCGCCACCTTTCGTACTTGGAAAGATCAAATAAATTGAAGACGAAATACAAAGAAAAACATGCGTCACATATTCTCGACTGGCTCGTTGTAGAGACGAAAATATCTCTTACTCGAAGATGCGCCGAGCAAGATGAGCCGCTCTTAGAGACGCTACGGAGGAAAATGAAAATGTGAGGAACGCAGATATGTTTCTACAGACGGTGTTACAGTGGCGGAGGGCGAGGGCGGGTCGGCTTCGTTTGGCGAGAATGGGAAAGGTGGAACGACTTTGTGTTCTCTCGTTCTCTCCGTGGCGTGGGTGAAAGGATCGTTGGTCACGATGGCCGGGCTCTCTTTTCTCTGCTCTCCTCTAAGATCTGGGAACTTATTGTACAGGACGATTCAGATCCGGGACACTTTTGTTCCATCGCATCCTGCCAGGCGCCAAGGGTTTATTCATCCTTCGCCCAACGAGCGGTAATTTTTATAATTTTTCATTTTTTTCTTGCTTAAGCAATTAAAAATCCTTCGTTAAATTGACCGACCGCGACCGAGCGTTAATGAATCCAAAATTGAATGAAAATTTTGATTATGAATCGCGCGGTAAGGTGCGCTATGGTGTACGTGCCGCTGTAGCTGTGAAACAATTTTTCTTTGCATTCGGTGCATAATAAAAGGATAAATGCCACCGGGATAGCCGAGAGAGTCCTATTCAGCGCCAAAGGGCAGAGACTGCACGTTGTGCCTTCGCGTTGCGCCGCCGGCTCGTTCCTCCAGCAAACCGAGAGGAGAGTGTGAGGTGTCGGAGAAAAAAAAAAGGCTCCAGCCGCGGCTCTCGCGAACGAAGAGCTAAATAAAAGCCGAAACACGACGTAGAAAGCGCGATGTAGAGGGACGTTCGGCCGTACGTACAACCGGAAGAAAATTAAACTTTCGGCAACTCTTTAAGAACCCTAAAGCGACAGTGCAATTTTCTCGAAACGAGTCTCGGGACGCTCGTGGGCCGGAGACCCGCGCCGCGAGACGCTCTGCCATTCTTATTAAGGGAATGTTGCGAGGAGGTATAAGCACGGCGCGTCGGTGGTAGCTGGTTTTGTATGTCTACTTTAACACGAGACCCACGAGACACGGGGGCGAAGCGAGCGAAGGATCCGTGGCAGAAGGAAAAGGCCATTCGGTTCCAGCAATCAGGCTCGTGTTCACCGGAGATCGTTCCACGCTTTCTATCTCTCGTTCTCCGCTGCTCTCTCTCTCTTTCTCCCTTGTTTCTCCGTCGAGGTGCACAAGTTGTTACTCGTGAGAAAGCGAATCGGGACAAGAAACGCGAGGAGCAACTTCATCAACGTTGAACGAACCGACGGGTTCCTCACACTCGATGCCCCCCCCACCCCATTCCCAATGACTCGCTATTATAAACAGCCTACAATTAAATTGATGAAACTGCAATAGCTCACTAATAGCGCTCTCGCGGCTGTGCGCATATATAGCGTAATTTTCAATCGGTTGTACTCTCGCCGTTTAGTAGTTACCGAGACTGATCAATTTGTGCGAAGTGAATCGAGGGGGGTGGGGCGGGGGGGGGGGGGGGGCGTTACCGCAGCTCGATCCAATCGATTTTCTTGTGCCCATCGAGAAACCGATTACAGTTTAGTTATTCGAGACGGCTGCACCTATATCTTTTTGTGGCACAGAACGTACAGTCGGATCCTGCATTAATTATAGATGATCGAGGCTCGGCGCCTAGGGAAGTTAATAGACCCGTAACTTTCGCGGAGAGTTACCGTCCGGGTAGAGTCTCCGAGATAGAGTGGGCGATTTCCGGCCATCCGAGCTTAAACCTCGATATCATAGTTACAACTTTCGATAAAACAATCTTCGGTAAAAAAAGTTTGCGATGCGGAGTAGCGATTTGTAGCGACCGGTGTTACGCCGTCGCCGGTATTCGCCCGCCACTGCAGATACAGACACGGAGCGTGTATCGGTCCGTTAAGGGTCTTCACTTCGCCGAGGAGGAAGCACCACTAGTGTCTTTCCCAGGAGATAGCCATCGATGTCTAGGATTTTCACCGAGCTTCGTTGCAGCGAAGCGGCACGATCGTTAACAATCCTCCTCCCGCCCATCCCGACAAATCAAGCGCTGTGTAGTACCTCGCGAAGGGCCATCATCAGAAAGCCCTTCATACGCACGGGGGCTCCCTTCGACCCTATCGCTCGTAAGCTCCTCCACGGCTCCGCGTCCGCCCGCGCGCTCTCGTCATTATCATTATTAATTTGGACTGCCAATCACCTTCATCTTGACGGAAGAGCTTACTATCGCTCGAGAGGGATGTTGCTACTCTTCATCTCGCGATTCTCCATCGTTCTCGCGACGCGAGGCACTGGATAGAAGGGCAGGAGCAAATGGGCTGGTTACCACTCAGCGGCTCAACTTTCCCGCGAGCATAAGTCGATTCCTCCGAGCACCCTGTACGTTGGTATACACAACTTGAATGGAAATAGCGGAGCGCCGGAGAAAAGACGGCCGCTGCAATTTCTCCGAGGTACTCCATTGACGTCGAGCGTCGTCCCCGTCACTCTATTTCCCATCCCCCGACCGACCCTCCTTCATCCTTCCGAGTTTGAAGATGCCGGGTTGGGATGTGCTTCCTCCTCGCAGGATGGAAAGCCCGAGTAATGATTTTCGAGATTCTAATCTTCCCGAAGGACCCATAGAGCGCATTCCTCTCAGACGACGCTCTGAATTTCCACGGGTTTTCCGCGTTACCGCTCGCTCGCGGAATAAGAAAAGGGCGAGAGAAACTTCGTTTTTCTGCTTTTCTTTTTTTCTTTTCTTTTTTTTTTCATCCCTCGCTCGCTCCTTCGCTGGTGGCAACTTTCTTCTAATGCATCTATCCAACCCTCGCGCTCAACTTATTGTGTTTTCCCCCGTCCTTTGATTCCACCCTTCTTTCTCATCCCGGCTCCCTCTTTCATTCCTTAAGACGGGGCCGAAGACAAGCGCGCACTTCTCGCAAGCTCCAAGGCGGATTTCCCCCGTTCTCGTTGCGCTGCCACGCCCTGCAGTTTTCATTAGGACTCGGGGCGTTGATGGAAAGCCCGTTGCATTCTTTTTTTTTCTTCTCACTAAGAATTTATTGCCAGAAGGGTCCGTCCAATGCCCCAGTTATCGTACCATAGCAAAAATTTCCAAGTGCACGGGCGGGATCTTGCACGGGTCTGGCCCGTACTTTTAGGTCTTTTTATTTATTTTTCTTGATGGACCGAGGAATCGGAAGAATTGTAATTCCACAATTCTTTTTTTCCCCTTTTTCTCTTTCAATTATTCGCTCGTGAAAATTGCGACGCCAGAATGGAGCACCGCGCGCCGGGGCGAGCATCTGGTGAAAGCTTCGTCGGAGAATAAGCTGCAAGCCGAGGATATATAGAAGGATATGGGAAGATATCCACAGCCGGCTGCTGCGGTGTGATTAACGCTCGCTGGGACCGAGCTTGACGCGAGAGTTCGACGCCTCGTGCCTAATTAGCCAGCGGTAGCCCGCCCGGTGAGAAACGGCCGGTCCGTCCTCACTCACTGTTCGCTCCGCCACGTAGATAATTTCCACGCCACGTGGCGCCTAATGAGAATGGCTCTGGCGTGCACCGCGTTTTTTCATAGGCCACTCTTTTCTTTTTTTTGGCTCACACTCATAGCTCCTGTCCTCGTCCGGCTCGCCAACTGATGTGCCGCTTTCTTCATTCTCACCTCCTCGACCCACCCTTGCGATCGCAGTTTTCTCCTATCGAATCAATTAGTCAACCAACCGATAGTTTAATTGTGAAAAAAACAGCAAGAATGGCTTTTAAAGAGGTAACATTTTAATTGACCAAAAAAATACACAATTTACAAAGGAGCACCCTCAAAAAATTATTTTGCAGCAAGTGGATTGTCATCTGTGGCGACTTGAATCCTCGTACGTTAAACAGAAATTCTCGTGCAGTAAACGGACCTTTTTTTTCTTTTTTTCTTTTTTCTTCAGAGAGGAAAAAACGCTCGTCTTCCAGGATCTCCATAGCCGAGCCGTTGTACGCAACGATTACCGTTCGTGAAACAACTCCCTCGTATCAACCGAGGTTATAGAGCAGTTTCTTGCCTCGGCAACCCGTCGATCTTCCCGCGTCTCCGTGTGCACGACCGTAGAACGACAGAAACGCGACGCCGTTGCAGTTCGTGTGTGCCTGTGTGTGTGTGTACATTGTGCGAGTATCGCGAGATAGAAAAGAGACCTCCGGCGCACTCGAAGTATCGTAAAACGCACGAGACCCAGTGGTCTGGCCCTGCGTGGGGCCGATCTTGTTTAACGATCCCTGTAACGATTCCGCGTACGGCATGAACGATGTAATTCTTCCGTTTCGCCAGAGAAATCGGTTTAAAAAAAACCTCAATAACCCTGTTACGTAAATCAACCGTTCACGACGCGATAAAATACCAGACACGTAAACTTTCTTTTCTCCTCATTCGCGATAGTCTAGTTGCATCGGCAGATGCTTCATTCGGTAAGTTGCATATTTTGTGCAATTTATTTTCTCTGGCTTCAATCGCTTTTCTCGATCGGCTGGAGAAAAAAGAGGACGGGGGGAGGCGATATCTCAGAAAAGGGGCGTTATTTAGAGCGCGCAGAATCTTCCATCGCGCTCATCTCTCGCAGTTGCATCATCTCCGTTTTTTTCTTTTTTTTTTCAATTTTTTTTTATCCCGTCTCACTTTGAACCTTTAAAAGATACCGATCTCCGCGGAAGAGAGGCGTCGGTGTGTTTCAAGTACCGTCAGAGACGGAAAGGGACTGCAAGCCGGCCGCCACCGGCGTTCACACTGCCTGCAGATACGTCTATACGGGTTTCTCGTCATAAAGCGAATCCGAGAGCCGCGAAGCTGCGGCACATTTCTCGCGCTGGCACGCTCGTTTTTTTAACGGGCACATCGTATAACTGGCCCGCACGTACGGAATGAGCTTACTCTTGTTCCCTATCCGTTGCCACTTCTGGCCTTAACGTTTCCACCACGGATTGCCTCACCGCGCGAGCGGGCAATATCGAAATTATATTTTTTTAGGGGGATGAGAAAGTGCAGCTAAACATACGTCGAAGCGATGTCGGGAGGTAAAACGAAATAGAGCGTAAAATAAAAGTAGAAACAGCGGGATTCTTGTTTCCGAGCTAGTTTCATCCGTTCCAATTCCTTTTCTTCCATTCCTTTTTCTTTCTTTCTTTTTTCCTTTCGTTTCAACTATTTTTCCATCGCACTACGAGATTCCCGACCGAGGTAGCCAGAGAAAGAGAGAGATTTTCAAGGCGAACGTGCGGATTACCAACTTGTTGTTCGTGCCAGAAGAGTAGCACGCTAACACTCCAGACTCTTGTCGTCGTCGTCGTCGTCGTCCAATCTCGTGTTGCACGCAGCCGATTGCGAACTTTTCAGCCACGGAGTCGAGACACCCTACACTCCACCTATGTGCCACGGTACTTTCTTTTCCCTACGAATTTCCGCCGTTGCCGAGAAAAGTCGACGGGACTTTGGACGTTCCTCGGTGAATTCGACGTTTCGTGTTTTCCCTTCTCTTCGTATTTTTCTCGATGTAAAATAAAGTTATCGTTCGGCGCAACAGTAGGTCGTCCAGTGTCGAGAAAAAAAAGTACCCTTGCCAGATTACGATTTCTTCGACTCATCGCTGTGAATAGGTGCGCGCTTAAGGGCTTGTAAGGCGGATATTCGCTTACACGCTTGTTACACGTGTAAATCCCGGGCTCATACGGTTACACCTACACGAAAGCGTTACGCGGGCAGTAACGCACAGTAGTGGTAACACGTCGAGCGACTAAAATCCCTTGGGTATGGAAGCTCTCGGCTGTTGTTACTGCAGTAACAGTACGTGCACTATCGCCGTATGTATAACCAATGTACGCCCAGCCGTACGCTCCATTGTCTACACATTATGCCTACAAGCTTCCGGTATGTTTTACACGCACCTAGCATCCTCGCAACGTATGCTTCCTGTCGTAAACGCGTATCATCTCGCATCGTAAACGATCTTATCGCGATGGAGATGCTGCGGAATTTTATGCATCCCACAACGGTGGTCAAACTTTCGCGATCCTCGACAGATGGGTGAGTGGGCGAATATCATTCTTGAAGCATCCAAATATTGACGAACATCAATTTTATGGGACTTAAGTGATCGGCGTTGGCGAACTCCCTTCTACCTCTGCAACTCACGTGCATCCACCTATTGGAAGTTTTTCCCATACCTATTGGAAACTGGGCTGTTATACGTACGTTGACTGTCGTATAACGAATCGGTGGATGGTTAGTTTCGACTGGTTTTCCTACTGTGCAGCTTCTCGTACACTCGTTCAGCTCCCGCTTTCGCTTGTGTTCTGAGTTGTTCTGGGGTTGTTCTACAATGTTCAAGAAGGATACGTTTAAAAAACAAAAAATCAGTCGCAGTAAGACGGAAAAAACACTTTCTGACTCGAGCCCCCCACTTTTGATGAAAAACATTTTTGGAACATAGTAGAGCAACCCTAGAAAAGCTCAGAACAACCTTCGCAATCTGGAATTTCTAAAATTGGGGGCTAACTTCCTCTACTTCTGCTGCAACTCACGTGGATCCTCCGAGGTTTGTTTCGGACCACCACGAGTTTTTCCCATACCTATTGGGAACTGGGCTGTTATCCGTGCCTCAACCGTGCGAATCAGCGGATGGTTAGTTTCCACTGGTTTTCCTACCGCGCAGCTTCTCGTACGCTCGTTCAGCTCGCACAGTCGAACGTGTGCAGTTCAGGAAAACCTTCGGGGCGAACCCTCGAGAAACCTTCGGTGCCCTTCTGCGAGCCCTTGATAAATCGTTCGCAGAGCCTTGTTCGGGTAACTACCTCGCATTTTCTTCTTCTCACCGTCGAAAGACGTCTCTCCGCTTTATTACTCCCACTCGTCCCACCGTAGCTTCCCTCCTGAGCTCTCCGCCGCACATACATACAGTGTCTCCTCGGCGCTAGGTACACGTGCGGATGGAGTGCGTTCTTGTGTGTACTCCACGTAGGACTCGCCTTCCGTTTGCACGTACACGCGCACACCGAGATCTGGTATATCACCGTGGAAAGAACGAACGCAGCATGAATCGTACGGATCTGTGAACTCCCTGGCTCGGTCAGAGAACTCTCTCGTGTACCTCGATTGTTCGAGGTTCGCCGAATGGCATGTTCGACTCTCCTCGATTGTGGCGGGAGTTTAGATCAACACAGCGAGATATAAGTGAGACAGTACTTTGATGAAATATCTGTAAGACTCGATAAGAATCTTGCTACTCGATATTTCCTAGCATCAGATATATATTGAGCAACGTGCTTCTGCTCCCGCTGCTGTTCTCGCTCGTTCGTCGATCTATCTCAGTTATAGTGAATACGAGACGCCTATAGGAAGCCTGAGCGATGCATCTTGGTTTTCGCAGTAGGCGTGTCTTTACCTCGTATTCCTACCGAAAGCAAATATATACATACGCCCATGCTCGTCGCAGTCGTTAAATAAAGTCTCGCGCGGAGAGAGGAGAAACTCGCGGATGCTGGGTTTTGCCGTAGGAGACAGCGGCGAGAGCAGCGCGCGGGTGAACCACCTTCGCGCGAATCGCATTTAACTGTAATTGCGTTTTTAATGGCCCCGACGGACACTGTTGAATTTGCTCTGCGTCCAATCCGTTTTTACGATCTTTCTTCCGATGCCGCTGCCGCTCTGTCCACCCCGCTCTCGGCAGCCTCCCCGTTGCACCCATTACCGTTTTTTTTCGTCTCTCCTCGCTCTTCTCTCGCTCGTCCCAAGAATCTACATCTCCGGATGAGCTTCTGTAAAAATCCACTCAACCGTGTCCCGATGCAGATTAAAAATAATAATAAAAGGAGTCCAAAAATTCTTCGTCTCTTACGACTTCTAAAAACTGCATAAATATTTAGTCGGGTTTTAATGAGCCTCGAGTAATTCGTGTTGCGACGAGGAGCATGCGTACCGAAACAATTATTTTCGTGCCGGTGTCTCGTTAAGGAACGCCGCACGGACGACGTGACGTCGACTAATTTACAACTCATTATGTGTCCTTTTGGAGGACTTCCGACGAAATCAATCTAGAAAAGACTGCGCGCTGTTGATTTTATTGGGTTTTGTCGAGTCGTCTGAAAGTCTTTAGAAACTTTCGCACACGATAAACCGGCGAAGCGGGAGGACGGAAAAAGCGTCCCTGCTTTTCGAAACCTAAAAAAAATGCAACGCAAGAGATTTCAAAGAATTAAGCACAGTCTGAACAATACTAAATAATATTCAAACAGGGCGAACAAAGTTAACGATAAACGTGCCAACAAAGTTAATTTTCATATGTCCTCAGTTGCAAGTCAGAAAAGTAATTTATGTAATACCGGCCATTAATGTTGCCTCACCCGTGACGATAAAACGATTATTCTCCTTTGCACCAGCGACCCTTTCCCGGTGTCGCTGTGCGTACAGTTCAACTCTTCCGTTTTTTTTTCCTCCTCATCGTTCCGCGAACCTCCCCCCGCGGGTATATCGGCGGCGAAAGGTTGGACGCCGAGCGAGCGAGTCGTTAGAACCGGGGTTGCAGAAGCCCCTCGTAGCGGCGTCAACCGCCCCCCTCGCGAGTCGGCCGGTAACCGTGGAATAGACAATAGATTTACGAGGCGTTGCATTTTAATTCGACGCCGCGGCCGTTACCGCCGTGGCGCCGGTAGACGACACGTTTATTGGACGATAAAACTTCGCCTCTCACGGATCCGGCCGCCGCGCCGGTGGTGGTTCTGATGAGGACGGTCGCTGTCCCACGGAACGAGAGAACACTGTACGCGACGGGCTCTCGCGCCTCCCGGGAGCCTCTCTCGCGTCTACAATCCCCTATCCACCCTTCCACTCTCGAGCGTCGCCGGTACGTGGAATGCACAAAATTTCGCTAATATTACCGTGGACCCTGCTCACCGGGCGAAACGAGAAAGCTCCGTCGTGCCCACCCTGGATGGCGCGTTGGCGTCGGGACGTCCAACCAATTTCTCCATCCGTTCGCACAACGAGTTCGCTTTACCCACTGCAACATAGACTCGGCTGAAACGCCCGATGCCCCCTGTACAACTGTGCACGATACGCTTCCGGTGTACTCGTACGGTACGCGGTTTACCGTTTCCCTCCTCCTCAATTCGTGCCCACCCTTGCCGTCGCTCTAATTCCGAACGTACACGATCATCGCCCGATGTCCCATCGTTAGTTCAAAATCCGCGCGCTGGTGTTTTACTATCGGGAGAAACGGTGACACTGGTCGTCGAAAAAAGAGAAAGCCGCCCGCAGAGCGAAGTTGAAGAGGGTTCGGGAGGAGCCCGAGCCGCGGGCCAAACCGCATTCGTAAAAGGGAGCCATAAAACTGATTATTAGTGCGACCGAAGTGAGTTCCGCCCGGGCGAAGTCGAACGAAGCCCCCGAGAGAGTCCTCGCCGATGGGCGGCGGTAGACACTGCAATAATATAAATTAAAAGAGCCCTTAGCGAAGCGCGCTAGTGAATCGGTCCGTCGTCTTCGAGGCGGGAGCGGCGTGTCCCTCCAGACCTCGGCCCATCACCGGCTTCGGAAAGCACGAACCACTTTCATCTACTGGCACAAAGAGAAGGAGATCCGATGTCGAACGGAGGGGCCGCTCTATGTTACTGTGCTGACTGGAAAAAAAGGTCAAAGGTTTCTTTCGTAGACACAATCCCATCTTCGGAAAAACACGACGATTTTCCTCCTCCCTTTGTGGACGACTCCGGGCGGTAAAGTGGATTGACCGCCGGCCGGAGGAGCGTGTACATCTTCTTCGTTACTTTTTCTTTTCGTCGAAATGTTATAAACATTTAATCGATATTAAGCGCCCCGCCCTCGACTACGTTCTGCGCGATGAAACTACGTGTCACCCGAGGGCATTGCACGAATTGCACAACCCCACTCATTGCCGCACGAAAGTTTCGTAGCGCGGTGTCTGACACGCGGATCTCTCGTGGATGGAATATCTAATTCCAGGACTAATTGTTTAAAACAGGCGTGGCTATGAGAAATAAAAAATTCTCGGTTTCTCTCTGGTGATAAAAAAACAACGACAACTCCGGTGAGTTCACCGAGGGCGCAAGATCGCGAGCGAGTTCTGTCGTTTCCACGGAGCGGCTCGGTAGACGGAGAACACACAAATAGGTACAGACATATCGGACCGATGGAGATACTCTGTATACCATTTCGCAAGTCCCGGACCCACCGCTCGACCGAGAGTTCCTTGCTCTCGGAATCAGAATCTGATTTACATCCTAATTACTGGAGAGCAGCGGACGAGGGGGAAAGGAGGAAATACAGAGAGAGAGAAAGAGACATGGAAGGCAATCGCGTAACCGAGCTCGCGTGCACTTTAACCGCGAGAGTCGGTCGTTAAAACCGCGGCCGACCAACTGCCTAATCTGCATTTGTAGCGCGTTGCGCTAGTGCATAAACGACAACGACGACGTCTGAAACAAGGACGAGATAGAGAAAGGGCGAGAGAAAGAAAGAAGATGGAACAACCGGGGGAGAGAGAAAGCTCTCCGGTTCCTCTTGTATAAAAACCGACGGGGAAAAAGAATTTACCTTCCGGCGTTCTTGCAATTTCAGTGCGCCGCGCCGAGAGCTCACAAAGGCAGCGAGAGGAAATAACGAGAAAGATAAATATAAAAAGAAATCTTTATTCAACAAGTACATACCGAGGCAGGTAAAAGTTGTCGGAGGCTCGTTACAAAAATTCTGAAAATTTGAGAGTCCATCAACAGCGACGAGAATGACTGGCCTCTACGGTGGCGTTTCGGTTTCGTATCCGCGGACACGCCGAGCGAAAAGCCAAAAGCCGAGTTTCTCGCCGGTATCCGGAGCCGACGAGGCGAACGAATTCGATGCAGGAAGCGACGCCGAGAGAAGCCGGCAGTCGGGGCTAAGCCGCGCCTGAGATCAAAAGAGAGTCGTCTGGCGAATTTGGCCGTCGGCCTTCGAGCCCTTCGAGCCACTTGATTTTTTAATCAATTATTACCGGACTGGTGATGCCGTCGCTCCGGGGTCTCCGGAATATGATGGAGTTAGGAAGCATCCAACATCAAGACATCGAGAATCACTGTGCCTTTCTGTTTTTTCCCTTCTCTACTCGTGCCTCCCCCCACCCCGCCCCCATCCCTCGCGTATATCTCGACAGCCGATTAAAACTGTGCCTCTTAGTTCCCAGCTTATTCGCTCGGCCGGTCCCTGCGTATATCTCGTATTAGTCATCTCTCCTTTCTCTTTCGTTCCATCGTACCGTGTGCCCGAATTATTTTTTAATTATATTCTCGGATTAGGGATTTTTTTGACGGGGTTCGTCGGAGTAAGTCTCCCGAGCGAGAGGCGGCCAAATTCGTTCTCGTATCGGGAGGAATGAGAAATGGGAATAAGAATCCGAGCGGGGCGCATCGGCAAATGCTCTCTATTTTATTTAGTTTCTTCGGCTGCGATGCCAAAGCTTTTTCGCTCTATAGATGCCCCCTCCGCCCAATCTTTCTTTATCCGGCGTCCTTTGCTTCCGTTCTATGGCCCGTTCTCCCTCACTCGCCGATCTCGCCCTCCCAGCCGGTCCCGCTGAAGGACTCTTGCACGAGAGAGCCACCCGAGATAATGAGAAAATGCAGGAAACCCCCCCTGCCGGCGCGCTCCCCCCTCAAACCAGCAAACCCATAGTAAACTTCTGGCTCTATCTCGAGCTTTCGCACGTCTTCGTCCCTTCGATCTTAATCACACCAATGGAAGCTAAATTCGGGAAATCGTGAAGAGGTATTTGTAACCCCTTCGTCGTGCTTCCGCCCTCTGCCCCTTCGCTCCCGGAATCCTCTTTCGGATAATATGCGCCGGGAATACCGAAGTCGGTTTCCCGATCGAATTTAATTCGAGCAATGTTTTTCAATGGCAAACATGGAGCCCCGTGTATTTTCTCGCGGGCGTTCCATATCTCCATTTCCCCGTCGAGAGTCTTCGTCCTTCGAGGGCGAGGAAGGAAAAAAAAAAATTCCAAGTACCCGGAGAGACTCGACTTTCACGCAATTCGGAAAAATTATTCTAACGACCACTCGAGGATCCCGAGGGCCGGGACGCGTGACTCGGAATTCCTTTGCGGGTTTTTCGGTCGCGAGGGTGGAGCCGAGGACTTTTGCACAGGAATCGTCCACCCTCTCGTCTCCCCCCGCAGCCGCCGGAGAGTATCACACTCTCGCAGGAGGGGGACGACCGTGTACGTTGATCCCGGGCGAGGAGCAACGCGGAAAACACTCGGCAGTCTTATAAAAAATTTAAGAACGGAAAACGTCTTGGAGGCAGTATATCGAGGGTGATGGCCGATGGTGGGCCAGGGTTTCGAGCCCCTGGCCCTCGGGACGAAGGGTGACCCTATCCCTCCGCCAGTGCACCGTAGGAATTACAGGGGAAAGGAGAGCGATCGATAAAGGTTCACCCCGTAAGAGGCGATGTCTTTGGAAGGTCTCGAGCGAGCTTCGAGCCCTTCGCCGCTGCTGCGCATCGACGTCGCTTCTTAACGCGAGGTACAACCTCGAAGAATTTCGATTCAAGGACGGTCGGCGGTGATCGATATTTACGAGAAAAAAAAAACAGAATCCGACGACTCCGACGAGTCCCCTTGGCCCTTGAGGCAGAATGTCAATAAATCCGGTATATCCGTGTAAAAAATTGTCATTTAAAAAAAAATGAGGAAAATCTGGAAAGGTGGAATTTCTTCTGCCGACCCACATTGCCTCTTTTCCGTATTTGAGGCCCCGCATCTATTTTTCGTTTTTTCAT
The DNA here is from genome assembly GCA_917499995.1 of Ichneumon xanthorius. Classification (NCBI taxonomy): domain Eukaryota; kingdom Metazoa; phylum Arthropoda; class Insecta; order Hymenoptera; family Ichneumonidae; genus Ichneumon; species Ichneumon xanthorius. The sequence goes on along the minus strand of OU824205.1, from coordinate 6,039,423 downwards.
GGTTCTGAACAGCCTCGCTCAGGTTCGCTTTCTGGAGGGGTTCGGCGAGCACGCGTGTCCCCTCGGGGTTGCTTGTCTTACGTTTCTCCTACTCGGGAATTCGGCACGTCGAGTTCCCTTCTGTTTCCGTCTCCCTCGTTTCTTTTTTTTTTGTTACCGGAGTCTCCAGCCGGGCCTTCGTTCCTTCCTCGGCTCTTCTTTCTTCGCAGTGCCCTCTCCTCCTGGTCAGACCAGAGGGCTCGAAAAAGTAATGAAACTGTTTCTGGGTAGAGCCTCGCGGCTGACCCGAAGAACCAGACTCCCCTTCGGCACCACCACTGCTCGTCTTATCAGCCCCTCCAAGAATAGCGCCTACGAGAACTCCAAGCTCGGGGATAAAACAACCCCTCCTCCTTTATAACACTCCTCGAGCAAGCTGCCCTATATTGCCTACGAGAGTGGAATTCCAGAAAACCCAGTATATAGATCGCCTCAACGCGCATACATACGACTTTTTGATTCTAATTTTCCGCTCATATAAGGGGGGTGGGGCGGAGGGGTGGTAGTAAAGTTTCATACAAGTGAATCCAATTCTCCGTGTCGTCTTCGGGAACGATGACGAATGCGAGGAAAGCTGATGAAATAAAGTTGTGGGCAAAGAGACACAAAGTACAAGGCTGCGGCGAGCGATGAGTTGGATAATTGACCAAAAATTCGTGAGGTTTCCCCTCGCGTACCCGCGAGAAACAAGCCACGAGGGAGTCTCTCTTCGGTCTTGACAATTGAATAGAGTGCAGACAGGGAGTAGCAGCAGCGACACCAGACTGCGTAGTCGTCGTCGAAACAGTTTTACGTCTCGGTGCTCGGCGCGAGTGAATTCAAAGTCGGCGATGGAAGGAGGAGGAGGCTCGGAGACTTCGCGACGTTATCCGGCAGCTGGGGCATCTTCCGTAGGAGGTGCGTGGAAGAAACGGAAGCGGAGAGGAGAAAAGGGAATCACGTCCCGATGAAATTATTTCGGTTTCGCGTTACCCCGCTGGATGGGCTGTAATGATAAGGATGAAGTTCCGTATTTGCGCTTAGCTTCCGGCTTTCCGAGCTTCTCCCACTGGAGGCTTATACTTACCCGCCACTGCGTCGACAGTAAAATAGGATAATGCGATTTCCTGCATCGATCGCGGAGGTAGCCGCGCGGTCTCGTCGCCCTCGCTCTCAATCTTCCCACTTCTGTACCAATATAACATCCGCCTGTGCCTTTGTACTATGTGCACTACACTATATAGTATTATTTTTGGCACCGCTATATGTGCATACTTATATACATCATATATACTACATTATTATTATCATTATTTTATTATATTATCATTATTTTAATACGATGTTATATATGTCATATATACGATATATATACGATAGTGCAGTGCATATGCTCCGGAGTTTCATCACGACCAGACTCCTTTGGCCACGTAGTTCCAGTATTCTATCTACTTCCACTAAGTACCTAGTTACGGCGAATCCTCGGCTTACTCGAAGGATTACATGTATTGTAGTTTGTATCATAGGTAGCTCCAGGTTCGCTGGCGAACTTGATTATTATAGAAAGGTTCCGTGGGACGTACAGATGATACGAGACTGATGATAGTGATCGAGCGAGATTTAATGATTCGCAATCGAAATTGCCACGGTAGTGTTTATTTAACAATTTCATCGAAATTACATCGTTTCACATGAACAATCTGTCGATCTCTGTACGATTATTTATCTCGATTCGTACTCATGTGTTGTGTATTTTTCTGCTTTCAGGTACGTTGAAAAAAAAAAAAACAAGCATGGTTCGACATACCGGGTTCTTCGTTTCCGGTCGTGAGGCTGGTGAGTCGTAATTTTCCTGACGTTGTTATTTCTTATTTCGCTCTCCGATACGGGAAGGACCTTCGATCCTCGGGCTATCACGGCTCGAGGATCCTCCGAGAAAATAATAGACCAGAAAGAATACGGGAAAATTGAAACAATGAAGACACCGCCCTCGTGACAATTAGCTCGACGGATTTTAGCGATTTTCTTGGGCGAATGTAAGAAAAGAAAAAATATGATGGGATTCGAGATCGTTGAGAAAGAGTTGAATAGAGTCGCGGTCGAGAGCGCCGAGGGAGAGACGACGGGGGGGGGGGCGCAGCCACTCAAACGTTTTAATTAGCGCGAGGACCAAGGAGATGATTAAGCCGGTAAAGCATTCTCTCGTCTCTCGCTCCATTTCTATCCCGATCGCAACCATATCTTCTACTTTCTTATCCTCTCAACGCTCCGTCGTCTCGGCGGACCTCGTCTCATTCATCTCTTTTTTTCTTTTTTTTTAATCATTCCCGTGGTTCGCGTAGTTTTTTTTAAATCTCATTTAGCGCGGTGTCCTCGTCTCGTCATGACACCGGTTGCGATTGAAATGAAATTATCTCCGCCCGGTAAGAGTCAAAACGTAGGGGCAAAACGGACAATTTTTTTTCTCCTCTTATTGCAAATAGAGAAAAAACCTTTCTGTCTTAAACATGTTGGTAATTAAAATGTGTGGAAATTTTGAATAGTGTTAAAAAAATCGGTAGTAAGACCGTTCGGATAATACTCTCCTCTAATATCAAATTCACTCGTAACTTCCCACGTGCTATTCGTTCAAAGCGCTGATATGGTTTGGTAAAAAAAAAAAAAATAGTTAAATCAACGAGGACACGAAATGGGCGTATGTATTTTCGCAATTTCTAATCCACTCCCCGCCGAGCGCTGTGGTCGTCGGATAAACGTGTCTATATATAGTAACGCAGTGAAAACTGTTTCTCCACAATTCCGGGCAAAACGGCTGGCACCGCGATGCGCAGTCGTGTAAATCAAGTCGAAACGCGAAAGAAACGTTAGCGAAAATCCACCCTCGCTCAAACACGCCCTCAGTTGCCGGTGTGCTGCAATGCCCGTGGCCCTCTCTCTGCACTGCACAGCGCTATATCCGCCGGATTAACAAGAGGAGCGGCGGGGCTAACATCGTCGTCGTCGTCTCCCGACGAGAAGAGAAGAGATGCGAGGAGAGCCAACCGGGTCGTTTTCATTTTCCCAGATTAAAACGGGATTTAATAAAGCAACGTATGAGGCTTTAATCGACCGCGCGGGCTTTCGCCTCAAGGCCGTATACCTTCCTAAAAGCAATTCTATGCTGTTCGCGGAGTGGGACGGCCGCGCTCGGTTATATTCTCGAAATTACAAAAGTACCGATCTCCCCCGTACAGCATCCGCGGCTGGGAGTATCATCCCCGTTAACGAGAAAAAATAAAATAAAAATCTCCCTCTTTCATTTGATTTATTTGCTATTTTACTACGCGTGTATGTCGTCCGGTAGTTATTTCCCTTTTCATCGAATGTAACCCGACGACTGTTTTTCACTAATATGCACAGAGGAGGCTCTTCTCTGGATATCTGATAAAAAAAAATAAAAATAAAAATAAATTGAACACAAAAACCGTCAAAACCCAGTCGAACGAGAGGATTTTTTTGTGGGTGTGAGAGATTTTCCATTGAGTTGAATACCCTTGCTCCGCTATAGTATATCTATAAATGGTTGGCCGAATTCGCATTGCTCCGGTTCTTTCTCCGTCGAATAACGATGGCCAAGCGCGGATTGCTATCGCATTCGCGTCCGGAAAAGCCAATGAAAATAACGAGAGAGAGAGAGGATTTAGGAACTGCATCGTTTTCCGCGGCTACGTATGGACGGGTCGACGGGCCCGGGGGTGCGGTTACGGGGTGGTACGGTGAAGTGAACGTGACGGTGAAATCGGCAAAAGCAAGAGAGAAACAGCGAGGAAGGGCGCTGGTATGGGAACCTCCCTTCGTTGCAGACACGCTGCTTCCGGTTATCCACACTGGGATTAACCCATTCTGCGGGAGGACAAAACGCTAAATGAATCGTGAAATTCCACTTCCTCTCTCAGTTCGGGTGTTACCGGGAGTTTCTGGGTGCGCTCTACGCGCCCGTGCGGCTCGCCACGACCGCGGCGCTCCGTTCCTAAAAATAGGATAAATCGCGGGAAAATTGAGCGGGTTAAGCCCCGCAATTCGGTTAATGAAAAGTCCACACGGCATGGGATCCTGTGAAAATTCTCTGGTTTAATTAACGTATAACCGGGTCGGGATGGAGCGCGTTCTTCCAGCGCGAAGCGGTATCTTCGTTCCGTACGATATCCCCGGGCAGGATCCACCCAACCCGCTTCATCCGCTCGACAATCGATATTTCACTTTTCATATACCCGTGTAAAAATTCCCGCGGGAACTATTTCAGGCGGAAACAACGGCCACAGGGCACTTTGGAGCCCTCTCGAATATACCCAGATATATATACTATGTATGGATTTGCATTTGCGCGAGAAATCCGATAAAAGTCCGAGGGCTCGAATTCGAGTGAGCCAATTGGAATAATTGATGGATAAAAAGTGCCGCGGGACATCGATGGAATGAAAGCAAAGTGGCCGATCCTCTCGACCGCGGAGTGAAGGAAACTCGGGTGAGATGGGAACGGTGCGAAGAGTCCGTTCGACGACGGCGACGAAATGTTTCTGCGAATTATTTTCCTTGGATGATAGATCGCGCAGTGAGTCAAGAGATCCGAGCGAAAATTAGTTGCTCGGGTCCACGCTCCAACAACGTCGGTTGTTGACCGACGATATGAATTATTGCCCGATAAATCAGGATCGGATTTTCGCGCTGCGAGGTAACAGTCCGATCGTGCCCTCTCGATCGGCCGGTACATGCTCAACGACTCGAAACATCCACGTCGGACACCTTATGGCTATCAGAAGTGGTTCAATTTCTCGACGAGTCCGCCCGGCCTACGTACATACGCGATCGAAGGTATAGAAAGAAGGAACTGCAGGTATCGTACAGAAGAAGGCTGCGTGGATGTATCGATCTTGTGTGCACGAGTTATAAATAGTTCCATGCCGGGTTACGGATATAGGCGGGAACTCGCCTACTTTATGAACTTTCGAGTCAACTTCTCTACTCGGCGTGTCCCGCTCTTGTCTCCGATAGAACGCGCTCTCCTCCGGCATGCATTTACTTTAATAGAGCTCTCATTTTGTCTCCATTACGCGCGCCTAAGTTCTTTATTAAGCTCTCTCTCCATGGCGCAAAGAGTTATGGCGGTGAGTGCAGCGCTAAAACAGACTGTGTACGTTAGCGGCTCGGGACCGACGATTCATTTGGCAGTTTCAGTCGGAAATTTACGCGCCACGAGTTTCCACGGGTTCGCGTGTAGCGCCTAGTCTCCCGGTAACTCTGCCCGCTCGGTTTATCCACTCTTCCTCTAGAGGCACTCGTCAGTGTATAAATATACGCAAATTAATTCTCTTTCATACTGCACGAGGACAGAACCGTCTATACAATCGCCCGGATTCTTCAAGCCGCTGTTATGTCTCGCGTTCGGTTTACACGGTCGTTCGCACGGAACTTTAGTAAGAAAAGTGTCTATCATTAAAAAACAAAAGTTACACTTAGCAACACTTAGCTTAGGAATGTTTGTGGACATTCCTTGTCCACAAACGTCCAAAGTTTCCGTTCTTGTTTCAATTTAATAATTTCTTAATAGTTTACTGAACCACTTATTTCTCGTTCGTCTTACTATTTTTATGTTGAACTTACCAACTTTTTCCTCGTTGATTTTCCAATTTTTTTGTTCGTTAAAAAAGACAAAATCAACGAGAAAAAAAGATTGTAGATGTCGCCTGCAAAAGCCGTTTGTTGGATGTAAAAAAAAAACTTTTTTTACCGTGCACGTTTAACAAACTTCGAAATCCAGGGTTATAAAGTCATCAGCCGCGATGACGGACTTCGTGCAATCGTGTTTTCCAATTTTCATTTTCGTCCCTCCGGGCGGGTCGGCATTACCAGCGTTATTTCTGCTTTTCGAAGCCGGGCGAACAGTGAAAATTCCAGCTTCTCGGATCACAGCGCGGAGCGGGCATATCGATGGGGATGGTCGCACAACGAAATCCCGGAATTCGGCAAACCCGGATACGAAGCCGGGAAATGGAATTTTGACGAATCAAAGGGGACAAATTGTAGAACAAGCACGTTCCATCACGCTCGTGAGGCATGCTCTACACAACATAGTTATATACCCGCACTAATGGCTGCCTCACGGGGAATTCGCATTTGTAACTGAAACAAAAATGCTGACGATTTTGTACGTTCGTTCGGCACATCCGCGTTGACCCGAGTTCCACTCTGACTCAGCATACCGTGTACATCTGCTGTGTATCTGTGTCTATGTTTTTTTCAAGCTTGCAGAAAAATGTATAACTGGGTGAATTCGAAAAAAAGTGCTTTTCAACGATATCCATGCACATATCGGTCCGATGCGTCGACGAGAACGCAGAATGCGCTCATAACGAACCGTAAACTGAACCACGTTATGCCGCGCAAGCCGGACAATTCCCAGCGGTTTCATCCAGCGGGGTCATTGAGAGAGCGCTAAGTTATCGTAGTTTGACGTTTTTACGATTTAGCTTCATGGTTCGGGCGGTCGTGGTGTTGCGGGAAGTCGCTCTCCAAGGGAGAATCGACGTGCATTCATCGGGGTTCCTACTGACTCTGGTTCCCTCGAGCCGTGAAGCCGGGTCGGGCCGACCCTGAGGAAGAGCGCTTCCGAATCGGTATTACTGGTCCGGGGTTAGAGTTTTACCCGGAACGGGGTCGTGTTTCCTCGGCATCAACGTTAACCGCCTCCGCGTCTCCGAACTTCCACGAAATCTGATAATAATAACTACCAGCTATTACCCCGCGGGACAATTTCTTTCTCCGACGTCTTTAACGATCTCGTCCTTTATACCCGTTCCTCGGACACGCCCGGAAACTGTATCGTAGGGTCTTTTGTTTGTCATTATTATTATCTTTTAAAATAAACCATTAAAGCTTCGCCGAGAGCCGTAAAACAGTGATTTTCATTCTCACTCTTTTTTTTTTTTTTTTTCTTTCGAGCTCCCGGTGGCCCGTCGGTGTACAGAGCGTGTATATCCTGACCACCGTTCTGCTCGCGTGAGCGCTTACTTTCCTGTGGGAAAACGCGCACCAGATAATGGTTTCCGAAGGGGCAGTTCTCGCAACAATTAGCCCCGACGTGTCTTGGCCAGACGCCAAATGCACTTTGTACACGACGTACTGGCATTCCGCGTGTATATAACCGGCGAAGTTAACCCCCGTGGAAATCCCGTCTCGCCCAACCCTCGGTAGGCGTGGGGTTGCTTGGGAACCGCTGCGGCACTCGATGGGGGGATTAAAAAAAAAGAAATAAATATTTAAAAGACCCTTTTATACTCCCGGGATGAGAAGTGAAAGAGGGACGAGTCGAAGGAAGAGTCTGAGGAACAACCGGGTGGAACGAGTGAAAATAATGGATTAATTATGCACGGAGTGTCGAAATGCTGCAGGGTTGACTTTGCGCCGACGATGTGTCAAGATCGAAGAGCTCTTTCGTCTCTCGCAATTTTCGAGACACCGTTCCCGTCGCTTAATACTGGAATCGCGCCGGTTCGTTTAATTTTTTCGCACAGACTGCGGGAACTAATGGAAACGCGGCGAAGAAAAAAAGTAGTGAAAGAAAGCGGGAATGCGCCGAGGTTTCTCGATCCTAGTCGCGTAGTGAGAGATTAATTTCGCTTCTGGCTCTGTCGCTCCAATATTCGAATGCGAGGTTGGGGAGGGGGGGGGGGGGGGAGGGGGGACCGCGTGCCGCTCGTCGGGGCGCCGTGTGCTGGGAAAAAGCTTTTAATCACCGAGCAACGATCGGCTTTCTCCTCTTTTTCTCTTTCTCTCCCTCTCGCACTCGAATCGCTCTTCTGTACTCTTCGGCTCACTAATTTTTTCATCCACGTGCTGCCGCGAAGAGCAGCAAGGCACCGCGCACCCCGTTTCTTTCATCGAACGCTTAATCATCCGGCGCGTTGCAGCAGTGCCGGCCCGCAAATTGTCGTTATCGGGGAGCTTTTTCACTCCACCCGGGGGCCAATAGAAGTTCCCGAGAGTCCGGTCATTAATATACTCAGGTGATAAAATTTTTACGGCCGGAGCTCGCCGGGGAAACACGCGAGAGAGGAACTGAGAAGCTCCGGGCCGAGAGGCGGCCTCGGGACGGCGGGGATTCGGCGAATGTCGGCCATCCGAGAAAGAACCTTAATATCTCAGCTGTGAAGTGAGCATTTTCTCACCGTAACTAATTGATCTATTTAACACAGGTTCAACAAACTATACCGCTGCAGTGAATTTTTTTTTTGTGCCGCAGCAACGGATTATCAGCGATCCACATTTAGTCGGAGCAACAAAGTAGTTGGAGCAACGAAACCATTTTTCCTCGAGCCGTTATCGACATCGACCGGCTCTCCGTGAATTATGACACGATGACTGGCCGTCATAGAAGCATCTAATATTCCTCTCGCTCACCAATCGCACTCGACGTTCTTTACGCGCGAATGACTAATTTTAATATATCCCAGTAAAGTGCCCGGCGACAGCTGATAGAATCGCCTATCGATGTAATTCGATTATCGCCTGCGGAGCAATAGCGCGTTCAACGTTCGATCGGGCGGATGCGCGACAGGGAAATGGGACAGAAGAGAGTTTCTTCCGGGCCATTTGTCGCCGCTGCGCGCGATCCGATCCGATCCTACGAGAGATATCCACGGAATTGTCGTACGGGCTTCCGCCCCGTGCGTTAATAGGCGTCGAGGCTTTATTAGCCGGTTAGTTTTCCGTTGTGTACAGATCGATGAAGTTGCGCGATGACTCGGACCTTCTGCTCATGCAGCTAGTGACTACGTTTCCATTGCTTTCCCGGTCGGCTCTCCGCGGTATAGTCGACCCCGGATTTCTTCGACCAGCCAGGCTACGAGCAGTCGATTCCGCAAGGAAACGCAATTAAGCCGAACCCCGTACATTTCGGGATTAGCCGCGAGGCACCGCGCTCCGAATTCCCTTCCTCACGCTCGATCCACCCTACGATCCTCGCTCTGTGTACATACACAAACCGAGTGTCTTCTTATTGCTCCGAAGCAATTTCCCCACCCTCTGCCAAACCATTACTGACCCGTATGTATCGAGTCGCTGGAACATCCGAGCGCGCAGGGGATGTTGTACACGAACGTGCGCTTTTCCACCCTCGACACCCCGCGGGAATGTACGTACGAGCTCATATCAATCTCGATGTTTCGCCGTGCCTCCCGCCTGCGATTTCTTCATCGAATTATCATTCCATATCATTGCTCGTAATTGAGCGAACGGACGGCAATCAGGCTTTAGTTTTCTTTTTTATTTTGTTTTTTTTTTACCTTATTTAGCGAGTCGTCCGTTGAGTAAGACATTTGCGGATCGAGGAATTTCCGGGAGGCTTCACGACGGGCCTCTTTAAGAACGGCACGCTCAGCTCGTTTCGTGTAGTCGGTAGCTCGTAGCGGTATTCTTCACCGGCGTTTAGTCGGACACCGGAGGAGGTACGAGGGGCGAGAGCTCGGGGCCTCCCGAACGATTCCATAATTACATGCTCATGAGTCGTAAACTATTTCAATAGCCGGCCCAGGAAAGAGTCTGGAGAACGCCTTCCGCAGTCCGCGGCTCGTCTGGATTCTGGTCGCTTTGCCTCCTTCACCCTCGAGCAGATTACAAGGCTCCGGGAGTCTTCGAGGCTGGCTTTCCGCTCGAGAATTACTCGACTCGCCGGCTTGTCATTATTATTTATGTACACATGCGCAGATCTCACGCGGACGGCTCGTCCTTCCGCGTAATGGATAGTCTCGGCTGTGCACCTCTATGTACCGTTAACCCTTTATCTTGGCGAATTCTCGAGCGAGGAGCGAGGAATTCGAGACCTCCGAGAGACATCGCCGACAGGATTTTTCCGGCCCGGTGCCATCGTCGACGTAATAACCTCGTTATTTTTCGGGGCGATGGAAAGAGCTATCCTTGAACATTTTCATCGGTGAGCTTGGGCGCCGTTCGCTGTACCTGAAAGTGCTCGGGGTTTGCAGATTCCGGTGCTCCGGCTCCATGGACGCCCGCCAAGTGCCACGGGTAATTGTTCGTACGCCCGCGTATAGTTCCGATGGGACGGCAACGCGCACCTCCAATTCTGATCGTTGAACTCGAGAGGAGAGAAAGCGAGCGAGAGTGAGGAGCAAGAGCGAGACACGAAGCTCCGCGCCCCGCGCTTCGGCAAGAGGAGAGCGAATGCTAAGGGCCATGAAATAAACTTCGTCGTGCGTCGAATTTACTCGACGCAAAGTGCGTAATTAATAAAGTTTCTGACTACCGTGTCTCTCTCTCTCTCTCTACCTCTTTCACCCCGCTCTCCTCGCTTTTACATGATCAAAAGTTTTTGCAACGAATTTACCGACTTCGTTTTGCCACGCTCGACTTTCCGTAGAATATATGAAGATATACAGCGTTTGAGGATTTTTTTTTTTTTTTCTTACCCTTGGCTAATATTGACATCAATTTAAACGGTGCACTTTGTGAGAATAATTGCCCAGCATTTAGTTACATTTTTTATGGATCTATATTTCTGTACGATTTGGTCCACGGCGAGTAATGGGAGCCAGTGTTAATGGGTTCATTGAACTTAATTTTTTTTTTTCCTCCTATCTTCTTTACCCGAGCAGAAATTGGGATCAGGCTGCCTGATACCCTATCAGGCCCTGTTAAGGTACAGCCAGGGCGTGCCTGATCAGGCGAACCTGATGGGGGCCTGATAAGGTGCAGATCATGAAGCATGACTAAATAATCCTCACTTCAGTTGAGGCGAGCCTGAAGTGAGGATGTGCCAGCCTGATCAGGGCCGGATAACGTACAGGTAGGGGACACCTGACTGGATATCCTTCGCTTTTGACGAGGCTAGCCTGATAGTACCCCGATCAGGGCCTTAGCAGGTGAATCAGGCAAGCCTGCATATTGCATGCCTGGAGAACATTGATTTTGAGAAGAGAACATTGATTTCGCATAATGAAAATTTCAAAAAATGATTTTAAGGTATTTGAAAAATAAACTTTTAGAAAAGAATTAGTTAACCTTTTTTTTAAATTTCAAATATGTTCGTACATTTTTTACAGTTGATGTCAATTTTGAATAGAATTTTCTTACGTTGGAAATTTTTTTTACTAAATCTTGCAACGATTTTTGGATAATATAATAAGTTAATAAGTAAATAAATAATTTAAATAATTCAATCGATTTAATAAAAAAGATTCCTTGATTGTTTGTTGAACATTTATTTTTTATTTATTGCAATTTTTTTACATTACTATTATACAAAATCAATGTTCCTAGCATCTTACATATGATTGATTTTTTCCGTTTTTTATCTCATTAGAAAGTGTTCAAAATTCTCACTGAATTTAATTTTTCGCCGGCTATGCACGTGTGAGGCACTTTGTACAAGTAGATTTAGTCGTGTATATCCTCCTACCGGAGCTTAAAAGCAAATTTGACATTATGTTTCTCAAGTTGAGGATAGCCGAGTTGGTTAAGGCGCCGCCAAAGCAGTCCCCATTGGCAAAGTCGCTGGTTCAAGTCCGACCATGAGTTAAATAAAAATTAATTTTTCCGCGATTTAGATTGTAGTAATTAGTTAATTTAATCCGAAGAATAAATATAAAAGGTTCACAAGTCCGATAAAATAACGCTAATAAATAAAAAGTATTTATTATATTTTTCTCAGGCGGCAATCAGGCACCTTGATTAGGCCGTGATCAGGCAGCCTGATCAGGACCTTAAAGGGCAATTGCGTTACATTCCTGATCAGGGCCTGATAAGGTGCCTTATCAGGACCTGATAAAGCGTTAGGCAGTGCCTGATAGGGACCTGATGTCAGCCGGACGGCAATTTCTGCTCGGGTAGTTGTCTCTCCAGTTGAGCCAGTTGAGTCCATCTCATTTCCGGGTGACGATTTAATTCCTCGAGAGGGAACGCCGCACCCAGCGAGCCCGATGTGATAAGGCAAATTTTAACCCGAGCCAGCAGTTTTTTGAGAAACAGTTTTATCTTACATTGCCCTCGGGATCGTCGGCTCCCAGTCGCGATGCTCAACTTCCGCGCGTTGCTGAAACTTTTCGATGATTTCATTTACTCCTTTCATTATTTTAGTTCGCTCTCCCTTACACTACGACTTGCTCATTGCTACTAATATTCTCCAAGCTTTCATTTTTTTTTTTTTTCCTAAAAACCTTCGACCCCGCTGACACCGCGCTCCCCGGGAAAAGCGAGTATCATCATTTCTGGGCGAGTCTTAAATTTCTCGCACCCCGACGATAGTCTCACTCCGGGAAACGAAACCCGGAGCCCGACTGCCGGTTGCTTTTCGGATATAAATTCCGACAGTTTCCTCACACATCCTTCGCCGAAAGTCTGAGATTCCGTGTTATAAAATAAATCCAGAATGACAAAAAAAAAAAAAAAAGTGGAAGAAAATTACTTTCCATCCCAAGAAATTCGGAAGCCCCGAAGAGAAAGTTGCTGTGAGCTTCTCCCCCGCGTGAAAGTGACGAACACCTGTCTCCTTCTTCCGACTCTACCTACTTTTCCATACTGCCACATTTTCCCCGTTCGTTTTCGATTTCTGCCGTCGTTGTCTCGTCGTCCCGCTTTGGGCACAAGGTGGCACGGCAGTGACAGCGCAGGGAGGGAACGGCGAATTAGAGCGAATGAGAATGATAGGCGCGGGAGAAAGTGAGAGGCAGGTAGAGACAGCGAGAGCGGGGAGTCGAGACGACAGACACACCATCGGAGAACTGCCTACCCTTGCCGAATCGATACTCCCCCGCGTGCGCATCCGACAGGTCTAACGGCACAATGATTGGCAGCCCTGTGTCTCTTTCCATTCTACGCTTCTCCATAGGCCAATCGCTCGTGGTCGGTTAAAAATGTTACCCCTTCTCGTTCGTCGCATTCGAGAAGCCTCGGCAAGTCATCGTCGCGGCTATGCGAACGCGTTCGACAGGGTGTGGAGATAAAAGCGGGATAGAATCGACTTTGCCGTCAATGGCGAATCGATTATAGCCGCCCAGGAGGGGAAATAATGGTCCGTTGCGAGGCTTTAGTGTCATCGGCGAAGTTTCCGCAAAGTCCCGAAGGTGTCGGTGGTCGAAGAGAGAAAGGAGGAGTCGGAGCGGAGAAAAGAGAAGAGGGCAAAGAGACTTTCAATCACGATAATATTCAAGGGCGCGCGGTTATAATTCAACTCTCAATTAGCGAATTATTCGAGTGAAAGGGATGAGTCAGCTTCCTGAGAAAATTGCTCGAGTCCCCTCGTCGCTGGAAAAACGATATACTGGCGGTCCGTGCGGTTTCCTTGCTTTTTATCTTATTTTTTTTTTTTTTTACCATCCCACCTCATTTTCTCTTCGTTACTTCTTGGAAGCCCGTTTGCGGCATTTCAACGAGAGACTTGAAGACTGACGAGATTACGGGGGGCATCAGCGACGCGGCGTATCTGCGGCAAATAGCGCTCAGTCCTCTCCATTCGTCTTCAAACTCAAGATTTCTCGGTTCTTTCTTATTATTTTTCCATCGCGACGTTGACGAGACAAATGAGGTCGTCGGAGCAAGCTGCATCGCATTCCGCGTTGCGTCGACTGCGAGAGGCTCGAATGCAGCGGAATCCGCATCGTTGTCTCGGGAATTCATCCGTTCATCCGTCACAGGAGAGCTGGGAGAAATTTTCGCTCATAAAATTTTGACGCCTATAAACTACGCCGCGACGGATGGGAATACATTTGAACAAGCAAATAATTCTCGACGTTCGAACTGTGACGCCGCAGTAGGAATATGGCACGTACCCAAAAGGTGATTGTGTATCGACATCGTATTGGAGACGTGACTTTCGGTCGTTGGCACGTCAGGAGCGAGCGAGCCGGGTATCAACGTCGCGATCGTCAGTGGCCCCGTCACTCACTCACGCCTGGGCGAAACTAATATCGTTTGAATAACTCGGACCTCTGTGTTTGACCGTGTCAGTCAAGCGTCGCTCTCGGGAGGCGAATGATCGATGCCCGCGCGCGTACAACGCCGCTGCCGCGGGTACTCGCTGGCTTCAATATTCGTACGCCACCCCCTTCCACCTCTGGCCTGTTGTGCACATACTGTATGGCGTATGCATAACGCGTGCTAGCCGCGGTTCGCTGCTGCAAACAAAAAGTCGCCTGCTATGTACACACTCTGCTATAACAGTAACAGCATCTACAGCCTCGAATGAAAATGTTAAGACTCTATTTGCTTGAAATGTTTGAGCGCGCGGAGAACGCAAGTAGAACCGCAAAAAATACCTGCTGCTACTTCCATGAAGGATCTTCCTCCAGGACCCTCGATTCACCGGCCCGAAGCCCCAAATTAGGAATTAGGGTGGTCTAAATTTTCACGTATGTTACCTTTGTCATCTATTTTTTTTTTTTTTTTTTTTTTTTTTTTTTCCCATTGCCACATATGTGCCTTTTCTTGTGGAGCGAATATGGCCCGAAATAATCGCGTGCCCGGAGGGTTTTTCGCCTACTTGGCTCGGTTCCCTGCATCCGCGCGTCGTTTCACCGTAACACTTATCACAATGGAAAGAGAGCGGATGAAGGGGGGAGGGGGTTTGGAGGGAATTTGCAACGTATGACCCAAATGCGGGCCACCGATAGGAACGGTTTTTCTCATTGTCGCGGTTTAGCAAAGCCTCTTTTCCTCCAACCCCGTAGCTATACCGATCTTCCGGCTGTGGAAGCTTCGCAACGTAAAAGGGGGGGGGGGAAATACCACGCGAGTTTCCCGGAGCGCTGATGTGCCTCCGCTGCTGCATCAGCGCCGTTGGGCTGTATATCATACCCTACTGCAGGAACGCTTGCAACCAGAGATTTCTCGACGACTGGCGGTCGCGCGAATGCAAGCGGACCCGCAGCTATACACGCTTTCCCATCCAGGCAAGCACCCGGATAGATACGCGACGACTCGAAATGAAACGAAACGCCGCGGGCTTTCACCAAGCTCACTCGGCTGGGCTGTCTCTCTGTTCAACAGCGAAATATGAAAACTCCGGAGGCGATTTTAATTTAGCCACAATGTCTATTGTGTGACAGTGTGGCGCCAAAACCCCTCCTCCGGCCTCCTCTCTCAAGAAAACAAAAGGAAATCTTCAGACTTGCCGAGCATAGGATATTCGCGAGACGAGTGAATAAGAGAGAGAGAGAGAAAAAAAAGGAATCTTTGCCAAAGAACAAGAGAAAGATGGATTGGAAGGGCTCAAGGATCGACTGGAAAATGTGAAAGAGAGGCTCGAAAAAAAATCGGCGGTGGAAGATGTGCCGAAGGGCGATGTGCACAGAGGAGAAGGTTCTTGTGCGCGAATGTGGACCGCGAGGGCCGGGTTCGAAAATAAGTGCAGGCTTTCATGTGAGACATTCAGACAACCGATGGGGAAATCCCGCCGCAATTTTATTGGCTGCTCCGACGGAGCTTGCATATTGCTTTCTCTATCCCGCAGCCCTTCTCTCTCGCTCTCTCTTCCATACACAAATCTACTGGTGGGCTTGATATCCCGACCAAGTTTTTAATATCTGGCAAGCGCAACATATAGGACTCTCGCTTGCTTTCGCTTGGCGATGGTGAAGGGTCGAGCTCGAGTATTCCATACGTCGGCTCCGCCGTGTATGCGTAGGCGCGGTACATACAGACCATTCCAGTTATTTCGAACGATTATCGTACCAACACATATATCCGCTACGCACATAGATGCGCTCGGCTATTGTATTTTTTTCTTTCCCCAGCACTGGAGCTCGCAAGAGGGAGGGACGAGAGCGAGAGGGCTTTTAGTTCGCCTCGTATAATCCGAGGCCCTGCTATCTCTGATATATAGTATCACGCTGTACTCGTACTCCAGACCTGCTATTCGCGAATCGTTTGTGCGTTTAATGAGCACGCAATCCCGCAGAAGAGTGACTGTGATTTAGGCGCCAGCTTCAACCGCTCCAGTTGCTGGTTTATCTGGAGGCCCCGCGACTCGGCAATATGAGCACGACATAACGACCGGTAAAATCTCATAATTAATTCCCGCTGAATCGGCCATTGTCCCTGTTCCACCTGAAAACCGACGTCTCTCAAGATAACGTCGGTATCTCGAGTCACCGGCGCGCACAGTCTATTCCTCCGAGACGGCAACAATATACACTATACTTGCCTTTTCATATATGGCCCGTGTAGCATTGACATTTCGATCTCCGACCACACCCGGCTTATCACTGATCCCCTCGGTTTCTTCTTTGTCCAACCCCTCCATCTCCATCCGTTTCCTCATCCAGCAGAGATGGCTCCCTAATCCGCCGGAAATGGCACGGGACGCGCCGATCGATTCGGGGGAGCTGAGGGAAGACTGGCAGAAAAATGCTACCGTTGTCTTTTCGTGTTTCTCATCTGTACACCAGTGGTGAGATACAGTGTACGGGTACGTATATGGGTATTTCCACACGGAAAACTCCAAGTAGTTCGATAGCTGCTGGCGAGCTATCGCGAGGAGCCCAAAGGCTCCCGAGACGCGAAGTGGCCAATGTTTTCCGTTCGATCGGAGCGTTTCGGGTCATAAAGTCCTCGGACACGTCGAGCACCGTGGCTCTCTCCAGGCTCCTGGAAGGTGCTAGGCCCGGCTCTCGGATAAAGTGATTTTTCATCCGCGAACCGATGAACCGAATCACGATATTTCAACGTGTTATCGTCCACCGAAATCTTCGGGACGACACCCTCGCGCTTTCCCGGACGTTTCCTCCTTTCGAGAACCCACAGCTATCGGGGTGCAACGATGCTCGTCCTTTCGCTGGCAAAGCTTCGGGAGATATCAGCACCCGAGAAGTCCTACGTACAACGTTCACGTGCAATAAAGAATTCGAAGCTAGCGGAAGACCAGATACTGCGGCTGCTTCTGTTGTTACTGGGTACTCCTCTTTCGTTTCGATCCCGGAAATTGTGTATATCCCGAGAGCGATCCATGTTCTACGGGTACACTGTACGTCTTCATTGATACGGAATGGAACAACCCATCGAGGTGAGGGAAAGTTTGTCTTATCATAAACAAGTACCTTTTCCAACCCACAGGAAACTAAAGATCATTGAATATCAACTGGTATTTGGCGAACCGATGCACCGGCCGATAAAAAAGAAACCGCAGATTTTTCCATAACTGGGCGAGTCAAACTTACAGTGCATACCGTAAAATTTCAATCCCTAACCAGTGAAACGAAATCATGCGGAAAGTCATCTTAAAATATGAGATCACTTGTAGATTTGGCCATAGTATGGCTTACCCGATCTCTGCCGTACACTGTAAAAAAAATCCGTATGAAATTTGATGTACCGGACTAGGAGTTTTTATGCAAAAACTGGTATATTACATTTCATGTACAATTGTGATGTCGAATTAATGTTCAGTGTATTAAAAACATTGCTAATGCTTTATCTTTTTTTAATTTACTTTAATTTCAATGAAAAAGTATATTTATTTTCCGTCATAATTGTAAATTAAATTCAATTCAATGTTTTTGCATAAAAACTTCCAGTCCGGTACAATAAATTCCCAATTTTTTTGTTTTTTAAGTGATAGGGTAAAAGTGGGGAATATGGACCGGTCCATATATCATTGATTTACGTGTTAATCGAGGTGGGCCATATTCACCACTTTTACCCTACTATGAACTTTTTTGCACCGGTTCGTGTTTCTATCTGCCATCAACTCGATCATCGATTTGATCCATATCCATAGAAGCATAAAAAAATAGCGCGGTCGCCGAGATGCCGAATGATAGTGTGACAGAGGTGAGCGGTGGACCACCGTGTGGTCAAGCGTTCGAAAGTCATGGGCGCCTCATGCCGGCCCTCGTGAAATAGCTCCGTGACTGCTTCTGGCTCGTGGATCCCTAATCTGGGTAGATTACGTCCTTTTAATCCGCGCCCAAGAGGAAAAACGGTCGGGGCTCGCTCCTCGCTCTTCTCGGCTCCGCTAGCACCCGCGTGCAGCTGCAGAATCCGCGGCTTAGCGGCGTGTCTACGTGGCTCTCTCGGTTTCGCCCGTTCGGCTACAGGCCTGCCAAAGCCTTGCTCTTTCTCCCTCAACGTTCTCTCTAGTCTACCGGTTTTTTTTTCCACTCTCGTTTCTTTTATCTCACTCCTTCGTGTCTCGCTTTCCAGCCGTACATTTTTATTTTATTTTTTTTGCTTTCGTTCTTTTCCCCGCTCCGCTTTCCCGCCGGCGAGCCAGTCTGGGCGTCCGGCGCACATGGAAAATAAAATGCGGAAAGTGAAAATAAAATGACCCTGGACGAGGTTGGAGGGCGGCGGGGGGCGGCAGCAGGGATTTGCGTGGCGGACGAGAGGAAAAGTGCGACGAGAAACGACTCTGTTATATACCGTGGATGGAAAAAGTATAGTATTCGCGGCTATCCTGAGCACACCGGGCTGCAGTGCGGTACACATTTGCGCCGGGTACATAGAGAGCTCTATCCGGTGTGGTGCACACTCCGCTCCGATACATGCCCACACGTGCGGACCAACGGTATGGAAGCGTCCTGCTATGTGCTCGCCGGGGGAAATTCACGATCCCAGCTGCGACAGTCGTTCCTGGAGTGTTTTTCCATTTTTTAAGTGCACTTACGCGAGTACCCGGCACGAGAGGTAGCCCCAGGAGGAGGAGAGAGCCGGAGGGAGAGAGGGAGAGGTCGCCGGCCCTGTGGCGGGAGGTTTTTGAAAGCTGAATTTCGCCGGTGGGAATATCCGCGACGACGGGACAAGCGCGAACCTCTACGTTTTTTTTTTGTGCTGCAACCCAAACGAACTTACGGCGTACAGTTTTACCTCGTGAAAAATGCAGACGCGTACCTTCTATGAAACTATCATAGTAATCATTTTTGAAGTAAGCAATTATTGTTTTTTTTTTTTATAAATTCCGGGAAACCGCGGGCTTTGTTATTCGTGTTTTTTTAATTATTTTTTTCCGCGTTATCGTCGAGCGTATCGGTATTTGCGAGCATCGGAATCACCAGGGAAATAACGAAATGGAAACTGGATGGGGTGTTGGGATCTACATTTTGGTAAATGCTAGGGGGGGGGGGGCGGGGAGGGCATTATTTTCGGTACTCCGCTATATATGGTTATATGCACTGGCTATTATGTGCAGTGGAGATCACGGTGGATCGAGAGGACCGCGAGAGGGAACAGCGGGGTGAGGCAGTAAAGCCGCGAGTCGGGCGCGTATTTGCAATGAAGCAATCGCTTTTCATTAGCCGGGTTTGCCGGACGAGCGCGGTTGAGAGCGAGAGCCTGCATTGCGAAGCCGCGAGCGCGACGAGGCATTCGTTAATTAATTGGCGCTATTTTCATAAAATGCCGGAGCCACCCGCGACCGCACAGCAAATTTCTCCGCTTCCCTCTTCCCTCCGCCCTTTCATCTCTCTCGTCCCGTTTGCGTACTGTTCGATAACGCTGCCCTCCGAGCACAGCACCGGCTTCCTTTCTCTCTCTCCTCGCTGCCCATTGTTTCGCTGATCTGCATAGTTATTTTGCGGCGCTGGCCCGCAAGCGTCGTGTATACACTTGCTGCTCGTTGAATGGCGACGGATGATTTCGCCTTTCCGAAAGTCTCTGTCCTATTTAACGAACGAGAGCCTATCCGCAGTAACCGGTAAGAGTCGGCCAAATTAACCACGGTACAATTTAATGGATAGGGTAATTCCGCACGATATATACAGTAAACAAAATGTGTACTTTTTACAACAACTTATTGTCCACAAACGTCCACAATTTTTTATTTCTTCATTTTCCGATCGCATCATCCGGCTTCTAGTTTTACAAACAAAAGTACAAATCAAAATTCTTAATAACATGGGGAATAAGAGGAAAAGTTTTTATATTCAAGCCTTGACAAACGAATTTGTCACTTATTTAACAAAATTATTTTTACAAAACTTCGTATTCCTGTTTTACGAAATTATTTTTTACTGTGTAGTTTCGAGAGTAGCGCGTTGTTATTATTTCGATGGGCACGAGGTTCCGTGTGACTCACAGATACGCTCACACTCGAATGAAAATTCGCTCGCAGGTTGCCAAGGAAAAATAAATTTATTTCAATTCCACTTTCCATTCTTACAATTCCATATGATTTTGAAAGAACGACGGCAAGACTATCAAAGTGACATGTTATCGCTTCAAACAACAATTGTTTTCTTTGGCAGCCCGCAAGCGAATTTTACTTCAGTCATTGATTTTTTTTTCAGTGCAGACATGCGTACTCAGGAACCAAACAAAAACCCCGCTACCTAACAATAATCTATACTGCAAAAATAAATTGTAAATCAAATGTACTGGAACTTGAAATTTGCTTTCATTACTTACAGTAATTGAACGTAATGTACTTTTTTCTATAATAAAAATACCAGGTATTACAATTACAAATCTTTTGGCTGAAATTCACCAAATTGGAAAATACAAATTTTTACTGACAATTTTTAACGCACATGTGCTTCAAATTTCAGAAACAGTTTATGTTAAAAAAGCTTCCAATATCATTCATTATTTTTCATAAAAAAGTTATGTACAGTGCAGTGGCATGAAATACCTTTTTTTTTGTTTTGCACTATTCGCTGAGCTATTTCTAATCATTTTGCTTCGTCGGCGACGATATTTCTTGTACTTTGTGTGTCACGACTATCGCGGAGGGTCGGTGTAATCGGGTAGTAGCTTTCGACGATTCCCTCGCGTAGCGAAGTGGAAGGGACTGTGTTATACAGTGGAGCGGAGGAAGCGCGAGAAATGGATGAACAATGAATAGAATGGGTCCGAACGGACGGGTAAGCGAAGGTGCCGTCGTTGTCGTCCATGCCCGGTGGTACACGTTGTTCCCGATACAAAAGTCACAATATCACCCTTCTCACACCACGCCGTGTCCGTCCATTTCGGGTAATATGTCGGCTATTAGCCGGCATCCGCCCTTCGCGCTGTACGTAGCCGCGTTCGAGTCGCCACCCCCGCGACTCGACGGGGATCGATCGCACCAGCACAGCCGTACGCTCCTCGACGAGATACACCAAAAGGGAGACGGCCTCGCAAGTTCGTGTGTGTCTCTTTCATTTCCTTTCTCGCACAAAGTGCGATTCGGCGTTTCTGCTCGTGCGAACGAACAGCTAAGCGCGCAAACGGCGCGAGTAACGCGAAACTCGCCTGATACGAAAGATTTCGACCGTACAGCGTTTCACATCGGCACGAGTGAAACAAACTAAAGTGAGAACGATTAAGACAGCGAGAAAAACAGGCCAACTATTTTCTCGAATTTTTATCCCGACTCCAAAACGAACGAAAATGCAGAGTCACGCGGAGACTCGAATTCCCGCGCGACAATATCCACCCCGTGCCCCGTCTCGTCCGATCCGTTTTATAAAATACGTGTCACAGTTGATTTGCTCGGAGAATAGTGGATTCCACTGTGTATATAAGACGTCTGTCCGCGGGAGTCGGCACCGCGGCGGGAGCGCAGGAGTTTCTTTACGATCGACAGTAAAGTCACGCCGTGGCGAAAAGACGAGAATATAAAAAGACAGAGAGAAACGCCGAGAGTCGAATGTCGTCGTCGTCGACGTTCACGGGAGTTTCTTTCTTCCAGCTATTCGTCGAAGATGAGGGAGATGAGAGGGGCGTCGAGGGAACTCCGCGGAATATTTCAATATCCTTCGATGATAAAAATTTTAAAGACTCGCGGTTCGTCGACATCTGGAGTAGGAAAGGTGACGAGGGCCGCGAGGAAGCTCCGGCGAAAAGGGCGAGTCGGATTGAGGAGGAGAAAGAGTAACTCCGCGTAGAAGTCTCCGGGACCTCCCGCGAGCTCGGTACGTGCCGAGCCAGAGGAGGAATATTACCGGTGTGCACACCGAGCCTTTTATATCACCAACCTGGTCTCTATTTTTCCCTCCCGTTCGCCCTTTATCCCTATTTTTCGAACTCTCCCTCACACTCCCCGGTCGGGAGGAGTTTCTTGGTATAAAATCCGGAACGATCGAGTGAGCTAAAGTCCTCGCACGGATAGCTGAGTCGACGCGCCCGCCACATCGTCTGCACTCGCCCTGGGTTCATTAGTTCACGCAAATGAAGCAAGACCCCCCCTCTCCCCCCCGGCCCCCTTCCTCTCGCGTCGTTCGTTCGCGAAGCCCATGCTGCATGCCGACGAGACCGAGTCGGCCGAAGGACTTTTATCGCGTAATTTTCCGACTTCGAGGCGTCCCTCGGTGACTCTCAACCGCGTCGTTCGCGACTCGACGGTTATCCGACGAAACGCTGAGCGCCCAAACCTGACGATAACAGTGCGCTAAACGGCGCTCCTCTCCACACTAAAAAAAAAAAAAAAAAAAAAAAAACAATCGTATGAAATTTAATGTACCGAGCTGGAAGTTTTTATGCAAAGACTGGTTATATTAAATTTCGTGTACAATCGTGATGAAAAATTAATGTTCAGTACATTAAAAGTATTCGGAATAATTTATTTTTATTTTACTATGAAAGTACTTTAATTTTAATAATGTAGTTTAATTGAAATTTAATTTTTCATCACAATTTTTCATCAGCACAGTAAATGTAATGTACCAGTTTTTGCATAAAAATTTTCAGTTCGGTACATTAAATTGACCATTTTTTTTTATAGTGCACATCATCATCTCAAAGTCTGACAAGGCGCTTTTTAGTTTTTGTTACTACTCGACGATTTGTTTTAATTTTTTATAATTCAAAAAGGTAACGTGCAATAGTCGAAAAACCGTAGTACGCACCACTGCGAAAGTCGATTGATTCGACAGCTCTCGCGGGGAACGCCCCGCCGCTGTGCCACGGCGAGCTCGCGCGAACGCCGCTCGAATATTTTCCTCGCGTCATCGGAATATTAAGCGATGAAAATATCGTTTCCGGATCCGGGCTATATCACACCCCACCCCGTCGAAATCCGGACCATATAGGTTTGCATGTGTGAATATATTCGTCGCTTCGACGATTTTTTCCCATTTTTTTTCGCGTTTTTTGTGATTTTTTTGTTGCGTTACGCGCGGTAACTTGCAGACTGTCGATCATCCGACCAGACAGGCTGCGCGTTACTGCCGCTACACTAACGTTAATACGTGCAACAAAAAAGAAGAAAAAAACACGACCATTTTTCATTCACCAGCCAGATACCGTTTTTCGCGATTTATATTTATTGTAATTATTAAATCATACAAGCGAACTATATAAAAAATTGTATATTTTTTTCTGTTCGCAGGTATGTCACTGAAATTATCAGAAGCGCGTCAAATCGACGAGACGCAACGCCCTCCCAAAGGTATTTTACACAGACCTAAGCTACGATATATGTGCGTCACGTTCTCAACACCGTGGAGAAAGATAGATCCGATAACGAAGCAAGAAAATGAAGTTTCCCTCCTCCTCGCGCCATTCATCCTCGCACACACTCGTTTCTCCCTTGGTTCGCTGATTCGAACACGTCTCGGTTTAAGGTGCATCGGCGCGCATACACACACACACACACCCCACGCATACGCTTACAGGTGCTTTTCACTCCTTTTCTACTCAGACGAGCCACATCGTTCCGAGTTCTCGAGATCCTTTTCGGTTTTTCCTCCCAGTTGGATGTCCGTCCGGATGTCCGTCGTCGGGACTCCCGAGGAAACGTATTTATTTAACCTCCGTACGCTGCCCGCCGCATCGGGGCTCAAATGTGTTCCAACTTTTCGAGAGATGGGGTTCTCCTTCTCTCTTCCCCTTTTCGCCGCTGGATCTCACAGAGCCAGCGGCGACGCCGTAACGCTCTCCTCTTGCTCGCTCTCTAATCCCGAGGTGCCGCTGGGCACTCGCCGATGCTCATGTCTTCGACCGTACTAACCGTGCACGGTTATGGCTTCCAATCTCGCGAATCCTTCAGAAACCTCTATCTTCATCCTCCCTCGCGGATCCTCTCGGTCCCGAAGTACCTCCAGTGGCGCTATGCTCGTGTACGAGAGCTATCGACCATCGGACGGATCGAAGCTATCCGCGCCGTGGCGCACATCGAGCCCGATGCAAGGTCCGTGTGCCGGCGACGTACTCGCGAGACATGTGTGCGGGACGCGAGAGAGGTCTCGCGTGTTACCGAAGGACGCTGGCTGCATCCCGAAAGCAACGGGAGAGCATCGCCGACGCGGGAGCGCGCGGAGCTCCGCACGTTGTTTCATTTCCTATTCCATTTCCTATGCGGACCATTTAAATCTCAGTTGCCCCCTCGTCTGGGGAGCAAGAGCCGATGCGGGGTTACTCTTCCGCCTCTCGAAAATAACTGAAAGTGGCACTTATCCGTCGTATTTCATCCTCACGAGATTGCACAACCGCTCGGGCAGCTAGAAAGTAATAATGCCCCGGCGGCATTCTTTCGCTTCCGTTGGTGGAGTGACTTCTTTAAATTCTTGTGTTTTTTTTTATTCGATACTCCTGGGTGGGATGGCCAATCGAAATTTTTTATTCTGATTTATCGTCGT
The DNA here is from genome assembly GCA_917499995.1 of Ichneumon xanthorius. Classification (NCBI taxonomy): domain Eukaryota; kingdom Metazoa; phylum Arthropoda; class Insecta; order Hymenoptera; family Ichneumonidae; genus Ichneumon; species Ichneumon xanthorius. The sequence continues at coordinate 6,014,869 of OU824205.1, read as the reverse complement.
TCGAGGGAACACGGAATACGTGAGACGGGCACTGCACCCACGCGCGAGAACGGTTTGAGCGACGATCCCACTATTATCGTACGCCGAGATGATGTCGAGGTTACGAGAAGAACCGTGTCGACTGTATATAAATTTTAGTGGTTAATTTTAGGGAACACAGAACTCCAATTTTACGTATCTTTTTTTTACTGCCAAGCTTCACTATTTTATAGTTTTTACACTCGAATGCACAGTTACGAAAATACAATATTTTATAAAACAATGTAGCGAGACTAGATGAGGTCCCTGGAGAGTCAAGCTTGCTCGCTACCTTTGAAGCGAGTCGAGCGGGCGGAGGCGCCGGCTCTCGTCGATGAATCGAAAGGGGATTGACGGGATTCTTTCTCGCGAACAGCAAAGAGAAGAGAGATCGTAGTCGGAACGGCTTGTATAAATATTTGCTTTTAATTTGATGGATTCATTAGAGGCCATGGCAGGCGCGGCGATGACGCTCGGTCTCCGCGCTGTTTCGCAGTCTCCACACCCTCCTTTCTCATCCGCACCTCTTCCTCCGCTCACCCTAACGCTTCCCTCAATTTCATTCTGATAACATACATATATATATACTGTGACCCCTTTTTCGTAGCTTTTAATTACCGACAGAGACATGCGTGAACGCCGCTTTCGGTTTACGTACACGAAGGTAAAAATTGACTTTCTCGAAAATTCGGTTCGACCCGACAAACAAGGCTGCAAATGAAATCTTCCCATCGCTTCCTCCACAAGAAGTCGCAAACCGTGTTTCGTGATCCCTTTCCCTCCCTTCAGTTCAATTTAGGTTCGCCGACGTCGCCGGTTCGTCGATCGACGATCGCTCGCAGTCCCTTTTCATCGCCGGCAAAGCCTTCGAACGACTCTCGATCCCTTCCCGATGAAAATGTCCTCCCTCACAGCCTTCGACGCGCAACGATCCCGGACAGATTTCGAGAGTCATACGAGCAAAGCCAAAGCTGCACTCGACATCTTGGAAAGAGAACGCTGACGCGGCGGGGATTAAGCGGGGTGTAACAGGTGGCGTATAACGGGGAGAGGTGCGGAGGGTAGCGTGTATTGCATCCCCGTTGCCGTGTCTCCTGCCTTTACTGCCTATTTCGTAGGTATGGATACCACGGGAGCGTAGTACGATCTAGCGGGGTTACGCGCGTGTAACAGCATCACGCAGCGATATACCCGACCGGTCTCTCTCTCGAACAATTCAGCGTATCCAAACATCCATAACGTCTCTGTTCCACGAGCTGCACGCTCCTTGAGCTAATACGAGCAAACAATGCTCGGCTGTTCACCCCCCGCCCCCCCCCCGTCCCCCTATTCATCCCTCGCGCTCCCGATCCCGGCGCTTATCTCGGGTAAATATCTTTATCGGCGGAGTGTACGCGATAAGCGACGGCGATGCGAGAGAACGCCGAGTTATCCCGCAGGCAAACACCCCGGGGGGGTTAATCTTGATTTGTCGTTTGGGCGGGTTGAAAGGGGTGGCCGAGATAGGGAATCGAGAATCGAGCCCGGGAAAGCTGAGAATGCAGAGGAGCACCGGCAAGGAGAGCCGGAGAACGACGGCGCGGAAGCTGCTGGAGGCTGTGAGGGATTCGGTGCCCGTCGTGGGATACGTTACGCGAGATAAAGAGCCTAATTCAAAGTGATTCATAAAGATCGTTAGTCATTCTCGGAAGGTCCCGTGGACGGAGTGCCGCCACCGGGAGAGAATATAAATTCACCCGGGGTTTCCTTTTCATAAAAGATGCATCCCGCTGGGCGAAGTGGATGCGCGTCAACGATCTCCGGAAGCGCGCACACAGTGCGCGACCCAATTTTCCCCGCTTGTTCTCTCTCCGCTCGCCTCGTATAACGAAATGGCCAATCAAAGTTCACGAGTCTGCGGGGAAAACCTGGCGGGAATGCTGTACGGGGAAAAATGTGTCGAATAAAAAGAGGCGGAGAGAAGGGAGGATAAAAAAAATGTTGGTACGAGATTCCGGGCCGGGTATCGCGGGCGTTGGAATTGGTACGCTCCCGGTCTTCGCTATCGTCTCGGAAAAACAGGACGAAAATCTTGTTCCTCCTTCCGTGAGTGGCCTCGGCTCCTCTAATTCTCTCATCGCTTCTTTTTTCATCCTCTTCTCTCTCGCGTTACATCCTTTTTTCCACTTCGCTTCACCGGCGAAAAGAAGCTTCCTCCGGGTGGCGGGCGGAGAGAGCGAGGTCGTGAATTCACGAGGGATCGTTAGGGTAGGTAGTACGTAAGAGCCGCATCCTCATGGGGAACCGTGTTTTCCGTTCTTCCTCTTGCCCTCAGCCTCTCGGGCGCATCAGGCAGCTTGTACACCGCGCGACCGGAGCTATCGTTCCGAGGCTCCGGGCGTTCGTGATCCCGGCAAATTTAGAGCCCACTTGCTCGACGAGCAACGCCGGGGCTTCGGTGCACGTATAGGGCACTACTTTCCGTACACCGCGAGAAGGGGCCAAAGCCGTTCTTGATGCTTCTGCTGCTGCGGCTTCTCTCGTTTGCAACGAGGTTTCACGGGCCTCCACACATTGCCCACCTCGATGTATACTTCCTTCGCGTCGTTACGTCCCGGGACCTCGAGACACGGCGCTAGCACGAACGCGCACCGCCCAAACTCTCCTTCCACCCCCTGGCGCCGGATCCCTTCTTCTCTCATTCCCCTTGATCCCTCGACATTGACGAGAAAAAAAAAGACACTCGATTACCGCTGAATTTATTTTTCGACCGACCTTCGAATAATCCACTTAAAAATCTCTTCGTGGCGCAAAGATTTCTTCCCGAGATCTCGACAAGGACGCCTCATTCGTTCGACATCAAAACGCCACGCTGAGAGAAGAATCTAGTAAAAAATGACTATATCGCTTGAGAAATATTACCATAGGCCAAAGTAGCAGGGCACTAGGGCACCACCTATGGCAGGAAGTACCGGATTTATGAGAATTTTTCTTAGATATTATGGTAAAAATTATTGGAAAATCTGAATTTTTGCCATAGGCGTCGCCCTAGTTCCCTACTAGTATGTGCTATGGTAATTTTTCTTAGATGATCGGTAGTTTTTACTAGATCCTTCTCTCAGTGCAGATCCACTTTTGGTTGTACGCTTGATGAGGGAATTACGGCGTTTCGAGTCGTGCTGCGCTTTGGTCCGTTACTCCTCGACTTCACGTCCGGCACTATTTTACAAGTAGCTGATCGACGATCGACGAGGTTTTCGAGAGATCCGGAAGCTTCGAAACTGCAGGTGCCTGAGCACGAAAAGCCCTACGGGTGTATATTTGACAGTCCGTGCGGAGAGGCGAGAGCACATAAAATGGTTCTAATTTCGTGAGCGGCGTGTTTCTTCCATCGGTCCGAGAGGATCGCGAGAGGAGACGTGGCTCGGGGTAAACGGCTGCACCGCGATGCACTCGCCCTCCGGGGTCCCGCACTCCACAAACCGAATACAAATTGCACGGCTGCAACGGCCCGGGTAGTCTGCTGATATTGGTATACATTATCCGTCTTATCCACGGCCGGCTGAAGAGCTCGGGTCACGTTCCCGATAAACACCAAATAGCCAGCGTATCTCGAGACCTCCGGGACTCCGATCCGCGAAAATCGAACGTGAGGTTCCTTCGGCTAATTCGCACCTTCAGCCGCACGATTTTGGTCGCCCCGTTCGAGAGTCGCCAGAACAATCCTGTGGATTAATATCATCGATGTTTTTCGGAGTGGCTTTTCCCGTTATCTACCTGCCGAGAAAAGAAAGTAATACCAGTCGTAAAGTTCCTTCGCGGGGGCAATTCGAACGACACCCGAAGGAATGTAACCGGCCGGGAAAAGTCCAGGACACTCTCGTCTACCGCGGCGCTCGCTCCGCAGACCACGCTCCGAAGGGGGTCGAAGTTTCTATACGACATCGTCTTTTCGTTACTCCCACGACTAGTCGACTACTACACGAGTTTGACAAAAATCCCTTCGAACTCTCACCGGTCGACGTTATCTCCGCCTGTCTCGCTCATTCCCGATTCTCGTCCCTCATCCTCCGCGTTACATTCATCCGAGGATAACAACGAGCCACGAATTCGTATGCTGTCTCGTATCCGAGAAGGGAGCGGCGAGAGAGAAAGATCCAACTCACGTCGCTTTTTATAGCTACCTAATTTGACGTAATGGCCGCCCTTCGGTCCAGCACATGTGTCTTATCTCGTTTGGGATGAAATGGAAAAATTCAGGTCGCGTAAAGACGTCGACAGCTACGACGAAGAGAGAATCTCGCTATCTCGGCGCGGAGGAAAAACAGCCTCGGGCGCGAGGCTCTTCGTCGCCGACGATCTTCAATTTCCGGTACCGGCCGATTCTGATCGCTCGTGACTCGATGCTATGCTCAATTCGGACCGAGGGTTTAACCTTTACGGAAACGAGAAAAAAATATATATTGAGGTGCATTAAATTCGACGTTTTATTTTATTGATATATGTATATTTTACTTTTCCATATGAAACCGCCGTTACCTTCATGATATTTTTTTCTGGTTACCTCCACAGTGTTTATGCTCGCGTTCCTTTGTACATTCTCTCTCCGCGTCTCTCTTCGTAATTTCTCGTTTTTCCTGGTGAAACCAGCGACGAAAGGGAAACCCGAAACCGAGAAAAGCGAAAAACCCTGACCAAGGTTTTACCATTTACGTGACTAAAAAAAAAATATTGTGGTATATTAAATTCGACATTTTATATTATACACGCATATCATTTTTATACAATACATGCCAATTTTATTTTTCCACATGGAACCGTCGTTCCTCTCATGATATTTTTCTCTGCTTACTCCCAGAGTGATTATGCTCCCGTTCGCCGTCCCTTTATACATCCTCTCCCCGCGTCTCCCTCCGTCATCTACCATTTCTCCCGTAGAGAGGAGCAGCGAAAGGGAAACCCGCCGCAAAGTACTAGATTTAAAAAAGATAAAGAAGAACTTTCCACTGGCTTTATTCGACGCCAAAGTTGCGGCTTTGCTTTCCACTCGCGGGTGCATCATTTCAAGTTTAATTTATTTTCGGCGGTGCTCCGCCGCGGTCGCGCGTCGCCTCTAATTATTTTTAAGGCGATTAATCACTCCATCCGCTGCCAGCCGGCGAGTGAACGAGAGGAGAAAGATAGGGAACGGTGGGACCTCCGGGCCGGGCCGCCCGCACTGGAGGGGGGCTTTGAGCCGAAATTGCGCGACGGTACGCCGCGATACGGATTCCTTTGAGCATCCGAAGCTCTCCCGTCCGCTGTGGTAGTCCTCGAAAACACGATGAGCGCCGACCAAACGAACACCGGACGAAGGGAACCGGCGTCGGCGTTCGACTCACCAGCCTCACGCGCCCGCTCCGCGAGGAGAGAGATACGGAGCTTCGCCGCGAAGCTCTCTTGTCCCGATTTGTCCGTGTCCCCGGCTCCCAATGCATTCGGGCACCCCGCACCGTACCCGACGCTCCGAGCGTCCCGATGCTGTACCGCCATAAACTTTATGGCGCATATTATTTCCAACTCTCGTCGTCGTAATCGTCGTCGCCGAGGACGCGAGAGACTAACCCCACCTTCCCGTATCCTCATGCATACGAGAGGAGCCATTTCGATATTTATCTCCGTCTTATCCGCCGGCACTTTGTGCCCGTTGTCTCTTTCTCGCGTTCCCGAGCTTAAACCCCGAGATTCCATCCCGAGGACGCGTGTATGTTAACCCCGTCGACCGACGCCGTATCAGCCCACCGGAGATATTTCCGAGGCGCGCACACACACACGACACGAGACCGCGGTGGGATCTTTCTCTTTCTCTATCCTCTCGCACTCCGTTCGACGCGGTTCTCGCGAGTCGAGCTTTATTGCGTGCCAGTTAGATTAAGCTCTCTCGCGCGCCTGTCTATGTACCCATACCTCACGCACTCCAACGGCAAGCGGGCAAGCGAGCAAATCATCGCGCGGCTTATTCAACGGGTAGATATGTTCTCGTTATCTTGCAGGAGTGAATGCTTTCTCCACTTGGGAGTTTGTCTATCTGGATAAATTCCGGTTGTTTCCCGCGGTATGAGTTCAATTATGATATACATGCATCACGGTCGTCGCTGGCACCGTATTCCACGCAGATACAGATGCGTGTACCGCGAGGAAATAAATTTTTAGTGGCATTTATCAAAAATGTATGTGACATACATTTTCGCCGAATATTTTTTTTTTTAGTCAGATATATTTGAAATACTTTGATAGATTGAAGGTTTTCAATATTTTATATCCTACGAGTACACATCTTCGAGTACATCGCAATTTATGTTTGTCGCATCGATCATCCAAAAAATACGATTTTATTATCATTATTATTATTATTTATTGAATACGAAGCCCTAGAACAGCGGATCAGCCGGACATAAATTGTACGTGGCATTAATCGAAAAATATAACCGACATAGATCTCGTACATTTTCGATGAATATTTTTTTTACACAGATATATTTGAAAATTTAATATAATGTTTTTATATCTTGAATATTTTAAATATTTTGTATGCAACAAGTAAACGCCGGCGAGTACATCGCGATTTACGGTTGTCGTATCAATCATGCAAAGAAGGCCAATTTAAAACATTTCGAATATAGGTAATGTTTGTGCATAAATTTGATTTCCATGGGGAGGTATGCAGTGACGTACTATGCGAGAAATTCATGTCACAGAACCGCGAACAAAGTGCGGAGAAATAAAGATGGATATGAAAAGAGAAAGAATAAGGGATAGGAACGGATGAGGGACTCGTGAGGAGTTCCCGATGCCGTGCAATAGCAACAGAAAGGATCCCGCGAGCGCGGCACACACGATGCAGTTGATGCATCATCCGGTGCGTCTGGAAGGATGGCAGGCACATCAGGATCCTATCATAGATAATAAATAATTCATGTCCGTGTATATCCCAACGACGCTTCGTGTCTCTCGTCCGCTTTGGCCTTCCTATGCCACTCGCTCGGCCGTCGCCGCGCTACCATCACCGCCAATGTGTCTGTCCATCCGTCGCCCACCCCCCCCCCCCCTTTTACTACCGCGACTCTTTCCGTTCTTCGTACTTCTCCGACGCTTCCCTCTTCTCTCACATCGTTGCACTTTATGCAGTTGCACGAGCGAAAACACACTCGTATCCTTTTCGATATTTCTGCCGAACGAGTGTATCGCGAGTATGGAAAACCGGTAACGTTTTATACTGAATTTTCACTCTCTCACGCCTGCGAACGGGTTTCTAGTAAATAAAACATTTTTGCGGTCTTCGAAGTTTTTATTCATTTTTTTTTATTTTGTATTTGATCCGATAAATGTTGGCAATTTTCGTATTTGCATTTCGAGTAACAGTAAGGTAATTCTATAATTTTATTCGTAGATCCGATTCCGTGTTTGTTGATAATATATCAAATTCACGGTACCCTGGAATAAATAAACCCTTTTAGCCATTTCGCGCACAATACGGATGTACCGCAAGAACTATATTTGATCGGTTTAACGTGTAGCGCAGGAAAAAAAAAACATCCATTTTATCGTCATGGAGATAGCGCGATGAGAGGTAGCCGAATATATGCATGTATTTTTTTGTCAAATATTTTATCGCCATGGATATGCACTCGGTAGAACCACGTTATTGCGAATATTTCGATACGAATATCGTTTACGTATCTTCATTTACTGAATGGAATGAAAAGTAAACTTTTCAGCGTTTGACGGATTTTTCATTTACATGCAATGTCGATATTGGAGAGAGAAAAAATATTGAGGCTGCGGCGTTTAGATAGATCGACAGATAGGTTTTTCGGGTTTTAAAAAAATGTTTATTCTCTGGACCGATGTAGGGTCTACGAAGCACGGAATCGCTTCGTTTTGCTCCTGGCTACTAGTCATGGATTTTTCACTTCCCTCAAACGTTTCCTGCCCATAAACATTCACCATCTTTTTTTTCCTGTTAATTTCACCATTTTTTCTGATCGATGTGGTATTTTTTTAATACGGTCCCTTGACAACAAAAAATTGTAATATTAACAAGAAAAAAATAGAGGCTCTTGTGGACTCGGAATCTTTATTAAATGTACATACCCTTTTTACCGTGCATAAGCTTCTCAGTCTCAGAACGAAATAATCTCTTGGTTCGATCCAAGGATCGATGTAGGGTCTACGAAGCGCGGATTTGCCCCGTTTTGCTCCTGGCTACTAGTCGTGAACTTTTTACTTCCCTCAAACGTTTCCTGTCCATAAACATTCACCATGTTTTTTTTCCTGTTAATAATTTCACCATTTTTTCTGGTCGATGTCGTCTTTTTTTAATACGGTCCCTTGACAACAAAAAATTGTAATATTAACAAGAAAAAAAGAGGCTCTTGTGGGCAAGGAATCTTTATTAAATGTACAAACCCTTTTCACCGTGCATAAGCTTCTCAGTCTCAGAACGAACTGATCTCTTGGTTCGATCCATTTAATCGCCATCGTCTAGCCCAGCCTTTGTTCGCCATGTTGGTGCGACGACTGGTTTCCGATCGTCAGCCGGCAACCACCGATTACGAGGGTGAGGAACAGCGACGTAAATCAGTTTTTGGAATGACCAAGAACGATTTTCTTATCACCGTAGCGATAATTGAAAATTTATACACAGCGTGTAGTAGCGGAGGGAGACAATGGCGTCCTCGTTCGGTCGGCGTTCTTCGGAGACAGATCGCTACATTAATTCAGGCCTCTATCCTCGTTATTCATGACCGAGTTTATCGGTCGCCTATCCCTGCCCGCGTCTATCCCAACGGATAACCTTTTCACAGAAGTTCGTTTCGAGAGCGACCGAGCACAGAATGCCCGGCGAATAACCGATAAGGTGGGGCGCGCTCGCTCCTCATCGCCCAAAGACTTTTCTTGATTTATCACGAGCGCCGCGCGTTGGCGCGGGGGTTCATTTTATCTCGCGGTATCATCAATTAGCAGCAACGAGCCACGCCGAGAGATAATTACCAATTCCATCTCGCCCGATTAAATTCTCTTTTTGACTCCGCCGCGTAGCGCCCCACCATTCCGAAAAACTCCCTCATTCTATTCATCTCACGATATCGGGGGGTAAAAATCTTTCCGGGCGATCGCCAAATTTTCATACGACCGTCGGGGCCGCGCGTAGTCGATGTTCATCGCGTCGTTGCAGGCCGACGGAAAAAAATGCTTCGCTCGACCGTCGGCGGCTAACGACGCGTTTATATCGTAGTGATTTATACGACGCACGTGCATCTCTCCATAGAGCGGTGGAGAGTTTAGCACTCCGGTTCATCCATGCGCGGACGGCGAAGACCGACGACGACCGCTACTATTACGAGAGGGAATTCAGTGACCGGTTCACCACACTATCAAAGTGTTATCGGGTCAACGCCATTGTAACGAAGCCATGTGTTAATGCTGAGATAAAGTGGTGCACGTTTGCCAGCCTCTCGCAGCGTTCCTCTTCTTGTACGGTGCACACTCATCGGTCCGCGGTAACGACGATGCTTCGAGGATCGATGACTATAAATTCAAGCTTGGACTGACGGTATGTTAGACCGAACGGGGCACTGAAAGAAAGTGACAAATCCCTATTTCCAAGCCTCGTACATGGCTTTAAATTAAGTTAAATTTAAACTTTAAATTTAACCTAATTTAAGTAAATAATTACTTAAATGAAATAAATATTTATTTAAATCAAATAAATATTTTACTTAATCTTAATAAACGGTGGCCGTCAAATAAATATTTTTTTCTGGGTGCATCCCATCGAACTAATAAATCCCATCGAATTTCCAACCTGCTGAGACTGGACCGCCAGATATTCCCGTGTTCTCCGACTACGTACAACTAAATGTTTCTCAAGAACCCGAATTCGAAAGAAAAAAAAAACATATCCGCGTCTCTTCCGCCAATGAAGCATTATAATATCCTAGGTAGCAGGTGGCTTCGTAATATCTTGACTAATTAGACCGGCATTGTCGGAGCGAACCCTCGGGACACCCTCCACCAGTCATGAATTAATTATTCTACCCCTCGGAGCGCGTATACTGACCACTCTCGCGCCCCCGTACATCTCCATACTGCGAGGTACCTTTCTCCGAGGCTGTCCGTGGCTTCTCGCACCCACACACATAGCGCTGAATATATTTCCCCAGATGTGCGAGGAAGTCGCCGTAGGACGCGGCCACACCGCAACGCTCGGTCAGCGGATCGGTGCAAAAGTAACCGGCGATTAAAAATCTAATTGCAAAAAATTCGCGGACGATATTAACGATGACGACGGGTATGGTAATGCCGCAGTCGCAAGGAATTCCGCGGGACGGTCCTTCGGGCGTCGTTCTCTGAGAATATACGTCATACTGCCTGCTCCGCTCCTCGTCCGGACCAATCGAACCGTCAGACAACTCGGGAGAGCGAGAGGCGAGCAGAAAAAGAACTGAACCGGGAGGCAAACATGAGCATCAGCTCTTCCAGCAGCAGAAGCCACAGCCTCTGGGAACTTCTTGCCGATAGTTATAAATATTTAGAGGGGGCCCCCGACGAGACTCCGACGAGGAACCCACTGCGGTGTGCTCTTCAACTCTCTCTCTGCGGTCGCTCGCCCCTACCCTGCACTCACTGCACTCTCGAGTTCTCGCTCGGCCACAGTCGAATTCAATTTCGAGAGCTCCCCGAGAGCCGGCCCTAAACTTGCCGCGCTGACTGACGATTCTACAGGGAACTCTGTGACGTCTCCGTGTATAACGGAGCTATTCGAGAATTCGGTCAACGAATTTATTCGAAACTTATAAACGAGCGGTTATTTTTTAAACCCTTTTTTTTGTCGGCTTCAACCCTCCGTGTACGGGCTTTCGATAACATGACATGTCGCTGAGACAACAGGTTGACGTTCGAGTCTTGGACTGGCGGACAAAGTCTGCCGTCCAAAACGTCATACAAGTGTAAACGGCGGTGCAGCATTAAGCCGCGTGATTGTTTGATGTCGGTCGACGTGTATTTATTTTTATTTAAATTAACATGTTTATTTCGCCCAAGAACACAGTAAAAAATAATTTCGTAAAATCGGATTACGAAGTTTCGTAAAAATAATTTTGTTAAATAAGTCACAAACTCTGTTGTTCAGGTTTGAATATTCAAAACTATCCTTTTATTTCTCGTGTTATTGATAATTTTAGTTTGTACTTTCATTTGTAAAACTAGGGCCGGATTGCGCGATCGAGAAATTAACAAATAAAAAATTGTGGACGTTTGTGTATGATAAGTTGTTGTAAAAAGTACAAACTTTTTTTTACTGTTTTTGGAAAGCCCTCTATCGATTCGATGTATAAGAGCCGGAATACGAAGCGCCTCGTCCGGGCTGAGAAAATCGTCTCTCCGAGCTCTCGGCCCAGTGTTTTATTTTCAATTTCAGCTGTGGCAATCACGGTAAAAGGCGTGTAAACTATCGATTCGGGACAACAAAAAGATTTTATTACACCAAACTTTGGATTCTTGGCGCCTTTTCGTACGACCCCTTGTATTGTAAAGTTGCAATGAAGAACGAAAGCCTGAACGATCGCTGGCAGCTGCAGAAGAAGCGCGACGGGAAAGCCAAATAACAAAAAAAAATCAACAAGTCCAAGAGACAAAATCTAAGCTCCCGAGAGAATATCGAGACGAAGCTACGAGAAACCCAGAAGAACGGTCGGATCTGTGTGTATTAGAGAAGCTAAGCGCTCCCGACGTCTCCCGACAGATAGGTCTCTCTTCGCCTCTCCGCGGTCCCTTTAACGAGCCCCTATTTCCGTGGACGCTTTTCGCTATTTTTGGCCGCTCGAGTAAAAAAAAAAGGAAAACAAAAAAGAACGTAAAAAAATAACAGAAAACGAAGAAGAGGAGAAGCAAATGTGAAAAAGAAACAGTCGGGAAGGGAGCGAGCTAAACGGATAGATAAACCGAAGGAATGGTGGAGCGAGTGAGCGAGGAGACGAAGGAACGAGTGGACCACACAGGAGGCACTTCATAGTCGAGCTCTCTGGGCGGGGCTCTTGACGTTTTTACAATTCATAAAGTGCTTTTGTCACCGAAAATCCTGCGTGAAGCCAGAAGAAGGGGGAGTAGACGTTGGTCGTCCGCCAACTCTCCGACGACGATATACACTTTACCACGGGGTTTCCTACTGCGACACGAGAAATCTGACATACGTGTGCATATATCTGCTCCCCCGAAAGACCGACTTGCAAACTCATACACGTTGAAAGGATCTGGCGAACTCGAGTTTGCCTAAAAAAAATATAAATAAAAAACGGAACCATTTTAATTTCCTCATTACGCGTCTCGTTTGGTAGTTATCTTGGTACGTATACGTTCGGAGCCATTCGGGGACGTTTCACTTTCTCTGCGGCTCTTTCCCTCCCGTTTAGGTTCGCGTTCGTGTTCCCTCCGCCGCCGCCGCTTCTTCGTCCCATCCCCAGCCTCGAAAGCGGCTACCTCTGGACTACCGTTTCAACTTCCCATTCCACGAGCAAGGGTCTCGTGTTCTGCCCTGAGGTCCTCTCCTCGCTCCTCTTTCGCTCTCCATCTTTCTCAGTTACCCGCCGTGTTTCGCGCCTTTTCTCTCGTGCACTTTCGTATCCTCCGGTCGGCCTTTCATTCCTCCCGTCTTTTCTCCCGACCCGTTCTCCAGCATCCCTCGACTACAGTTGTCCTCCGAGCTCGTTCGCAAAACTGCCAGCCATAAACTTCCGCGGTCCGGGGCTCCGACTCGGCTTCCGCCGATTTATATTATTGCGTCACGGTGTCCGTACGAGCGGGACGAAAGCAACCCTCCTCCCCCCGGATCACCCTACCTGTATTTACCAATTAATTGCCTGGACACGTTTTACCGTTTCCCCAGTGCAGGGCGAACCAAGGTCAACCGAGCGTACCTACGTCAATGTATATCTATACGTTGAAGCGCTTACAGATCTTTCTCGACTTTTGATGTCCGATAGGCGGAAAGTCCCTGGAGAAGAGGGGAACCGTTTCGGAGGGTCAATCCGAGTGATGCGGAGAGCGAAAATGTATTGAAAGAAAATGAAAAGTTTTGCGGTTCCTTAACAGCAATTTAATCATTTTTCCAGATGAGAAGATTCGAGCTTAATTCTCAAGTCGCAAGTCACTTCGGCCTCTTTTGCCCGAGATGCTTTGGGTGGTAAATTGTGAATTTACAAATCCCGTTTGTCCGAAAGTCCGCGGTTCGACCGGATCGTAAACTATACGCGGAGGAACGAGTGGGGCTCAGTGCAAAAACCATCTTCTGGAATGCCCGGATCGTCTCGCATGAAATTCTCGGGATACAAGACCAGAGAGAGTGAATATAGTTTTTACCGGCCAAAAATCTGGACCACGCGACGAGTCTCCTACGTGTACACGCGTGCTTGTCGCATTCGATTCGCGTCCTTATTCGTCATGCCCGCGTTCTCCGGCCGTGTGCCAACTTCGCTCCGCAGCTAATAAGAATTCGCGTCTTTTCTTTTTTTCTAACTGCCCTTGCTCCGCTGGGAGGCGCAGGTACTTGATTATGAATCGGTCTTTTTTTTGGCAATGAATAAAAAAAGAGACAATACACACATCGAACACAAGATCGTCGAACGAGCTTCGCCATATATGAAATAACTTTGAAAATCGAAACCAATCGTTTCCGATAAATGTGACCACTCCTCGCGGCGCTTCTATATAACGATTTCTGTCTGCTATCATTATTGATGAATACCGGAACCTCGAGGGCAAGTGGGAGAGCGAATGAAGGCGAACTAAAATGTCGTTTTGGGATCCACCTGAGGGAAAACCTTAACATCAGTTGCAGAATAAGATTTCGATGGATACAAGGTTTAGATTGTCGACTAGTAAAAACTAGCGTTTTCCGCCACACTGAAATAAACATGATTGGATTAATCAATTCGAGGTGACATACGTTAAAAGCTGTTGTTTGGTCGGCACAACAAAAATGTTTGTTTGAATCGACAAATTTTGAATGAATTGAAGCAAATAATCGTTTACCAAAACAATACTGTATTTGCGTCAAACAAATAACGGCATTAAAATTATGTCATCACGACTTATAGTTATTCCAACAATTTGTTGTTCTCAGTGTATTATGTGATAATTAATTGACTAATTGATGGATAACTAAGTAACTAATTGATTGGTAACTAATTAACTATTTGATTGGTAACTAATTAACTAATTTATTGATAACTCATTTTTTCGTAGATTTGATTCGATCTAAACAACAAGCTAAGTCAAGACTCATCTTGACATCACTCCTTCAATTCTTGAACTCAGTCTGGCCGGTATTACCCTCCGGCCAATGGTTATCCATCGCGCCCTCTCCCATCTCCGGTAGAACCCGATGATTTAACCGGACATTTGCTTTTTCCTCGAATATCGGAGAGTCTGGTACGGCTTATAAACTGGTTTGGGCTTGTCGATGGTGGTGGGTCGGTGGCCTCCCTTTTGGACGTCACTTACCGCTGTCAGCGGCGCCCGGAAGTGAAGGTAAAATCTCAGGGGGGTCGTCGTTTCTCCACCTCCTCCGCAGCCTCCCTTTCCTTCCCCTCCCGAGCCAACAGAGACTCGGGCGAACGTGATGTTCGCCGTGACCGCTACCTTCAACTTGCCAAGCAACCACTTACCCTCAGTCCCCAAAGCTCTCCGCACGCTCGGCTTCAACCCCCTCGGAGTCTTTCATTTTTCTCCCTTATTCACCGTTCCATTTGCCCCGACGCGAGATGGCCGAAGCAAAGATGGCCAGATGAACTCTCTCACCCTCCACGAATCTTCGCTCCTCGAGGTGACGTCGATAGATTGCCAAGTTTCAGTAGACCCGCGAAACTCGTCAGCAAACCGAGCCGCACGTTTTCCGAACACCCTCGAGCTTCTAACCTAACTCCCGAACTTTAAGATTTCTCAGCTTTGATAAAATGTTCTCGTTTTTTTTTTTTTTTTGCGACCTCCTGTATAGAACAATTCGGACGCGGAACGTCCGGACCCGATATAGCGACAGGGCCGAGAACTCCGCCTTAAACCAGCTCATTATTTGTTACCCAAAAGTTTCTCGCGGTTGCCCGTTGAACTTAACGATACGAGAGTTTCTTTTGCTTTATTTTTATTTTAGTTCATGCCCCCTCGCTGTTCTTTAAATTGGTACAGAAAGGACGATGGTCAGAGGGAAGGGGGCGAGCACGGCGAAAGAAAATATACGAGACCGCGCGGTTCGCCCGGAGGTATGCGTACCCGCAAGCCACCAGGTACATGTAACGCCTAATCTGCGAAATAGAGAATAATATTCTTTCATTATTATTATTATTGGTGTGAGGTGGAGCGAGCTGCCGCTGTTACACGCACACTCCCGGGTACTTCCAACGCGGAGCCAATATACGCTCGTATAAGTTGGAATAAAAGCGGAGCTGTGCGCCACGCCGTTAACGCGCGTTATCAGCTCGCATGCTCCGCGCAATTTACAGTGTACCGAGAGCTCGCGCAGCGTGTGGGGAGGGCGAGAAAGAGAGAGACGGATGTATACGTGGGAACCGGTGTCTCCGCACGTGCTACGTAAGGATGTAGTCACAAATACCCCGATAGACTGGAAGGAGAAAGCCAATGCACTCGGAGATCCCGGTGCAACGCCTCTTACAGTTCCCGGAACGCTTATAATTTTCCAGAAATCCTTGGACAGATCCCTCGGGTCCGTCGAAGACTGTAATTCGTGTAGGTTAACTATACGTGTGTGCTGTGTGTATATATGTATATTACACATGTTGCCGACGTGTCAGTAGCGAGACGAGAGAAATACAGTATATTTTATAGTAGGCACTTTGATCACGGCACTTTGGATTCGTTCTAATACGAGAGGCTTCGGGATTATGATGTTTTACGTCATTTTTACCATCACCGAAATGAAGTGTGGGAAATGTGAGAGAGCATCGAAAAATCTGTGGAGATGGATGCACGGGATGGCTTGGGATTTTGAGGCGATAATTACTTGTTCCTGACTGTCAGTCAGTCTATAACGTTAGGGAATTCAATGATTTTTTTTTTTAAGTTACAAATTTAATCGCTTCAGGATTATGATGTTTTACCTCATTTTTACCGTCACCGAAATAACGTGTGGGAAATGTGAGAAAGCATCGAAAATGTATGGAAATGAATGCACGGGATATCCTGAGATTTTGAGGCGATAGTTACTTGTTTCTGTCTGTCAGTCCGCACCGTTTGGGAATTTAATGATCTTTTTTTTTTAAGAAGTTACAAATTTTATCGCTTCGTGATTATGATGTTTTACCTCATTTTTACCATCACCGAAATTACGTGTGGGAAATGTGGGAAAGCATCGAAAATTCTGTAGAGATGGATGCACGAGATATCTTGGGATTTTGAGGCGATAGTTACTTGTTTCTGTCTGTCAGTCAGTCTGTAATGTCGAGGAATGCAATAATTTTTTTTTATAAGTTTCAAATTTAAACCCGTATTATGTCGGGTTTGTGACGAAGGGTGACTGAAATTTTTTCTTCATTTTGTAAAAAGTAAACTTTTTTTAGAAGGAAAATGACCAAATAGTCGCAGTGACGGATATAAAAAAAAACCCCTTCAAACAAACAGGTCAATTTGATAAAGGGGGATTCGATTGTTTGGTATTTTGAGCCACCGCACATGCTCGCGTGTTAAAGTATCCGAAATCAAGAGTGAGCTCTCCGGTTTGGGAGAGCGGTGTACCGATGTTTGCATTGATCCAATGAAGCCCGGAGTGCGTCTACGCGCATCGAGGTCCCCGTACATGGCAACTTCGCCGGTATGGTCCGATGCGGTTCGCTCGTTGGTTTCGGGCCCGACATAGAAACTGCCCGTTTAATACGGAACGGGTACGGGATGGAATTCATGACGCCCCGGAACGGTCGGTCGTAATGTAACTTAACGTGTAACTGCGGTGTAAACAACAACGCGGGGCGCTATAAGCCCGTAACATAGTCGCGCTTGAGTCCGCTGCGTAACGGGCAGGTACGATAATCGCGGCCGTCGGTATTGGTGGCGATGCTGCTGTGGGAAATTAACTATCAAACGGCGGGGAAACCGATTTCTATGGCTATCACGGGTCCGGAATTGCGCGACTCTACGCCACCGATTCCTATACATAATTATATATTACCTCATCGCGGAAAAAATTATAAACGATGCACGCCATGAGGAAGTCGAGCGACGAATTGCGTTGTGAATTTGTCGGTCAAGTTACCGCTTTACATTTTAGTAAATGACTTGCTGCTACGACGACTATAATCTTAATTTTTTCATTCGAACAGCCGTTGCTTGTATTTTGCAAAAATCACTAAAAACAATGTAAACAAAAGTATTTTTGTATTAAAAAAAATATAATATTCATATCCATAATTTTATTTCTTTTTTCATTTTATTTTAGGTCGCATCAACAGCTAATGGTTATTAGCGACCAGTATATATCTATACAGTCAAAATACATATAGAATGACAATTACATTACATATACTATATTCGACGTTTGGAATATCCTTTCGAAGAGGGTTACAGTTTGTCAAGTATCACGATCTTTTTTCACAATTTTATCGCTTCCTCGAATGAGATTTTGCACAGTTGAGTGAGTCTCTGAGTGACATCGCTATGTATTTCTAAATTTCTATTGGCTCAGGGTACAGGTTAAAGAAAAAACATGTAGCATCGAGTTAATCGTCGTGTGGCTTTTAATAAAAGATAAAGCAGGTTTTACAGGACTCGTGACTTTCAGAAACAGGGTATCGATTATTCCTTTTCTTTCATGTGAGATCCGGGGAGAAAAGTGTTGGAAATGGCAGAACAGTAGTGGCTCGGAATGCGCTTGCGCAGTAGCAATCCTCTAGACTTTGTCGTTGTCTCCAACAATTTCACTTCGCAGATCAATTGACGTCGATAAAAGATCGTTCCTAGCCACGGTTAATTAAACGGTCATTTATCGTGCCATTTAACGAGTTATTTACCGACTCGCTTGACTATGTGTCCGAAACCCCCGAGGAATTATTAACCGGAAAATGTATATATATCTAATTATGAATTATTGTGTCCCTTGTGTAACGAGCCGACGCCCGCCCTCCCTGGTGCGGTCGCTATTTATTACCGATATCATGAATTATAATATGCATCGAGCCGCAATGACAATGCGCTCAAAGATCCACGTTTCCCCGTGAGTTTCTCTCTTCTCGAGGGCTCCAAACTTGGTACCGATCGATCGGTCGGTCGCGCGCGCGCGCCTATAACCGCTTACTTATACCGTACCCTCGGTCGGTTAAATAACTGCGCCGGGAGTATTTATCGCCGCGACGTTAAATTTATGCGTGCAACTCTCTGCCATCGCCGTCGCGACTGTCATGTGCCCCGCGCTCTCTCGGTCGCCCTCCGCTCGGCAAACGAATTGCGATCCGATAAAAATATAACGCTCGACTGTAATTCATCGGGGTCGCTACTCCAATCGAGGAATATCGTTTCAGACTAGTTTCGCTCAGGCTCGGGTTCTCCCTTCCGAGACCGGAGTATGAGAATGAAGAAAAAAAGAAGAAAGAAAGAAAAAAAAAAGACAATAAAAATTCCTAACGTCCGCGGCTCGCGCGGTCGCGCCGACGATCGGTATACCTACGCGTTTCGCGATGCCGCATTATGCATCGGACACTCTGCATCTCACAGTAGTAAGAACTCTCGACTCGACCGGCGCGTATATAGTAGTAGATCCCGGCAGCTCCGGAGACCTCGGAGTAGAGATATATTTATGGCTTTCGCGAAAATAACGATCGGCGGACTTGCCGGACGCCGAAATTTATCGCTACGTAATGCGACCTAAATGATGCGCGAGTCGTGAATCAAAATCAGGTCCCGGCCACGATAAAGGGAACGAACGAGAAAGAAAAAAGAGAGGGAAAAATTAAAGTGGATAAGGAAGATCGTCGGAGGGTTGGAGGGCCCGGGGGCTGCTCGAGGGTCGGCACGGGAGGGTTTTATCGGATGCATCGGGAGATTCGCATAACATCGCGCAATTTGAAAAAAAAAACTCGCCTCAATTTGGCTGTCGGTCTTTTCTTTTCTTGAAGGGCCGAGGGATGGCAGGCCCCCCATATCGCGATAGCGGGACGACCCACCGTAACTTGACACTGATTTAAATCGAAATTTTCTATCTAAAGCCCGCAACGATTTCCTTTTCTTTTACCCATTTGCGCCCATTATTTTCAAGACGATTTATCGAATCCCTATGCATGCAATCTCGGGCTCTTGTTTTTGCATTTTTATTTCATTTTTTATTATTTTTTTTATTTCTTTATATTTTATTCAACGCTTCTCTCTCTCTCTCTCTCTCTCTCTGTCTCTCGTATTTCTCGCGAAGCCGTTCGTGGAAACGGTTGCGCCCGTGCACGGTAAAGGGCGGGTCGATCGTCCGGCGAACTAAACTCTCCCCCTTTATCTATCGCTCTCCGTCTCTATCTCGCCTGCCATCTCTGTCTAGCCAGTTGTAAGCGCAAAAGAGACTGCCGGGATTTCGGGCTCTCGCTCAATCGCTGGTTCAACGCGGGGCTTAAACGCGGTTCGAGCGTGTACTCCACTCTGTCCGTACGAACGAATTTATGGAGTAGAGTTGGAAAATTTTTCGCGGCTCGCGAGCTCGGGCAATCTCGTTAACTTGAAAATCACTGTATATTCGTCGATAAATTTCTTCCGGATTATCACAAAACAAATTCCATACATCGTGTAGCGATTCTAATTATTTAGTCCTATCGTTGAGACGCGCGACGTAGCCTCCGTGCGTTTTCGCGCGGGCTCGTTATCGAGCCCCTGGCCCTGAAATCGTTCCGCCGCGAGGTCCGCACGAGAGCTCCGGGTTTCACGTGTACGCAGGAGAGAAATGGGAAGGAAAGAGATAAAGATAGTCGGCGAGATCTCGCAAGGGCAATCAGCATGAATCGAACTTGCCCCGAGGCCATTCGCAATATTTTATACTCGCAATGATAATATCCGGTTGCCGTTGGAGTCGTCCGTACGGTACACATACCAACACCGAAACACGATCGCGTTGCACCGCTGGCGCCGTCGCCGGCTCGCACACCGAATGCCAGGCGATCCGAGCAGATGTTCTTCAATTCGTATCACGGTCCGGTTATCTCGGGTGCCTCGGATATACGTTTCAGTCCGTGAAGACCGAGCCCGCGGGCCAAGCGAGAAAACTGTTGCCCATCTGTCGATCATCCGTCCACTTTGGGAGGAAGATGGAAGAGGGAGGGAGCGGGACAAAAAAAGCCAACGGATAATTGTCCGACTCGAATTTCCAAACTGCTTAGCCTCGAGCGAGGATCGCAATAATAACGAGAGAGGAGAGTTACACGATCGGCACGGGAAGCCCGAACCGGCAGAATCGGGAGTCATTGACTTCTCACGATCGCGGAAGAGATGTTCGATACGTTTCACATGACTCAGCGTTTATCTGCCGAAAAGAGAATTTTTTTTTTCTCCGGTTCTTTTCACTTCGATCGAGAATCAGGCAATTGGATAATTGCGTTGTGCAATTGATACACTCGCCGGGCTCGTGATTACACGCGAATCACACTGGGGTACAAAAAGGAACGGTCAAAGTTCCGAGAGAAAATTATTCAAATTATTCCCCTCGCGCGTAAAAATTACAGCTCATATGCGGTGAAAATTTGCCGTTTTGCTGGTTAAAATTGCGAATTTCGCGGTGCGGAAACGTGGTATCAAATTTCATCGGCACGTTGGAGTAATGTATTCGTAACGAGCGGTACGGGAAACATGTACCGGTAATTAATAATCATTAAAAAATTCATTGAGCCATTGTTTTTAAATTGAGACCACATCGAATCGAAATATTTCGATAAATTTTTTAATGAAAATCCGCGTTCCTCTCGCAGTGACCTCGTGCGTGCAATTATAAATCGGGCCGTGGTGGAAGCGCGGCCGCATTGCCCCTCGACCGCCCCTATCAATTTCATTTTATCGAGTTATATAATATCGAATGACAATGGCGTGGGCATGACGACGGCGAGCTTTGGGTGGCCAGTCGGTCGTGTCGCGAGGACACGCACACCTAATGACACGCGTGACCGCAGGTAATGCGAGTCACCGCGACAGAGCCGCACGCCTCGAGTCTCGCCCGTGCGCATAACTACGAGAGCTCGTGCACTCCGCACAGACGATGCACACGGTGAGAGGATGACAACGCTACCCTCAATATCGTACGCACACCTCCCAGCCGGCCATTACGTACGCGTAAAGCTCCCGCGAGTACGGATGAGCTTACACTCGCTCGCTCGAGATATAGCGGCGCCATGAAGCTATCGAATTATATACCTTCGCGCAGCCGTGCCGCCATCCTCTTCCGACCAATAATTCATTCGTAATTCAGTTATCTGTAATAGAACACCCGGTACACGCTTCGCACTGGTATCATCCGCGTCCGTCTACCGGGCATAGATTTACACACGCGCATTTACATGAAATCCGTAAATTTCAATCCTCGACGGGAAAAAAAAAGGAACGATGAACGGTTGCACAACTTGATAAAATTCCGCTAGCCGTGTGGATAAAAATTACTGCTCATTCCGGTTCGGATCAAATAGTTATCGTTCAAACGTAACAATTTTACGCTACCGGAGTTCCTTTTTTACTGCCATAGCCGTATTTGCGAGTTTTTTTTTTAGCGAGTAAATAACAGTAATAATTTGTTCTCGCAAACAATTTTTAACAACATTCCTATCAAACCTTCCGCGTTCGACTACCGTGCATTGATTTACACGCGTTAATTTACGTGGTATCCGTAAATTTCAATTCTCGATTGCGCAAAAAAAGAGGAACGTGAATGTTGCACAATTTGGTAAAATTCCGCACCCCGTGTGGATAAAAATTACCGCTCATTCCAGTTCGGATCAAATAGTTATCGTTGAAGCACAACAATTTCACGGTACCGGAGTTTTTTTTTCTGCCATCGCCGCATAAATTTTCTGTTTTTTTTTAGCCACGAATCTTTTTTGCCATTAAATATCGGTAACAATTTTTTTTATCGGTGTTCGATCGTTTTTTCCCTCGCGAACAATTTTTAACAATATTCCAATCGAACCTTACGGGACGAAGTTTGTTTCGAATACAATTTAGATGAATCTGTCTATCGCAGCCTCCCGGATGAGCCCTCCGTGTTCGCGATACACTATTTCCCAATAAATTTTCCGGACCACCGATGCCGTTGTTTTCGTGCACATCGGACCAGTGAATACATATTCGAGACGATTTTTTTGTCGTTTTTTTCCGACGCGTCAACGGTCGTTATTCATCACGAGCAGAGCGGACCGTGTGATATACTCGTGATCGATATACCGATTTAGCGCACAGTGTATTTTACATCCAGGGATCGTTCCGGGCTCCGTAGTAACGTATAATCTTCAATACGGCCGTTCGTGTAACCATCATCGTGCAGATAGTGAAAACGGAGATGTATACGGTGTACAGCTTCGCGGACACCGATGGATACCATTTTTTATTTTTATTTTTGTTGCAATATGTGTATAACCGCTTCGCGCAAGACGACGAGGGGGCAAACATTTTCCAATCAATATGGTAATCCAACGTTTTCGAATTTGACTTTACAAAAGGCCCCCCGATGCTGCACTTAATGTATACGCGAAACCGCGAGAGTATTTTACACGTCGCGTATGGAGGCTTCGGGAGAGGAGAAGCTCTTCGGGATCGCGATAGATTCGTCACGCGAAGGCGAGGAAGAGGAGGAGACCGCGGTCTTCTTCCTGGGTTAGTCGGCGGAGACGTGCGGAGGAAGCGGAGCAAAAATAGTATATAATAATCGCAAAATAATCGAGTCGATGGCCGAACAGGGTTGGGCCGGTCCGGTGCGCCAGTGTATAATCGCCGAACGAGAATATAAATTATTTATGTGAGCCGAAGAAGGAGCAGCAGCAGCAGCAGGATGCTCGAACACATGAATTTTTATGAACGATCGCACCGCTTGGCATCGATGTCTCCCTCCTACGTTGGCTTTTCGGGATTCGCGGCCGGGCGATTACGGAGAACTGCACTTCCTCCACGTGCGAGGGAACCCTTTGACCGATCAAGGATCGACCGAAAAATGAGACATTAAACCCCTCCCGAGCGCCCGCCCACGAATTACTCCGTTACTCGAATAACAATTTTTTTTTTTTCAGATTAATAATTGGATTTATGAGAAATTCCTCCAGTCGTCGACGCTTAGCTTTTTGCTGTACGAACGACTTTGGCCCCGTTCCGCAAACAAGTCCAGCTGATTGACCCTTTGGAGCACAGTATATAACGACGAATCGCATCACCAAGTTTTTAGAACAACTGTAGGATTATTCAAATTTTCGTTCCATAACTATAATTCGATAGATTAACATCTCCGTAATTATGCTAACCGCTCATCGTGCTATGCCTTTTCGTCACCTACTTTTAATGTTAATCTAGCACTCTACAGCTTATATCGCTCTGGTCCTGGGAGGATTTATCCAAGGACTCAGTAAAAAAATACAATAAAATAATTACGTCGTTAAAAAAAAATGTTGTCCTTTCAACATTGCGACGATTGAGCGTGAAAGACGTGAGAGGGATGTGACGAAACTATCGCCGACAATGAAATCAGCTCGCCGCCACGCTTTAGTTCGTGATAAATTAGTGGATATTGAATCGGGAGGGTATCCGGAGTAAGTATACGCTAACCACTGCGTGTCTGGCGATCGAGCGCCGGCTATAATCTACTTGTCCGTCGCGTATAGATATACCGCAAGTTCCTCAATGAATCATGACTGCTCGGGAATAGTAGTCCATACATAGTGATATACATCCATCCGCCGGCTTCGCCGCTATAGATATATCGTCGAACGGTGGCGCACAGTCGAATTCTGGCATGAGTCACGCGTCGACGACCGCATCGGAGCAGAAAACCCGTCAGTCCAATTCCGATGAGACCTCGAGATAAGGAGTTACGCACTCAGGTTCTCGAGGATTGAGTACTTCGTTCCTGCTGCTGTTGTCGTTGTGGGTAGCAGACCCGGGGTCGTGAACCTGCGAGGGAGATCGTCCACCTATGTCACACACATGTGGAGTATGTCCCAACCTACTGTCGCTGTTATTGATTTCTCTCATTGTCGGATAATCCTCGTCGAGCGGAGCAGGGAAATTATCGGACTGTCGGGACACGTTATCGAGCCAATGTCACACCTCGGACCATCAAATATTCCGAACCTTTCAAGGGGATGCTGGACCCGTTTTTAACTCCTTAATTACCTTTCTTTCCAACGGAACTAGACGATTTCCTAGTTTCAATTTTGAATTATTAATATGCTACGCATACGCTTCGAATCGTGCAGGATTCTCATATTGACACAAAGGCTTTGGCGTACAGTCCAATTTTCGTTAACAACGTACCAGGACTTTAGAAAATCAAATATTAAATATTAAATAGTAGCGTCACGATTGACCCACCGATGGCTCCACATCGTGCCCTACACTACATTCTTGCGCTTTTTATCAGCTCTGATCACTTGTCACAAGTGAATCGTCAATCGAAACCTACATTCCACTTCACATGAATTTCATTTATTCAATAGACTTTGTATCGAATTTTCAAATATTCGCGGAATTTCAGAAAATCGACGTGCGCTCTCGTTTTACGTATGTGAATTCCAGAATATATTTATCCTACAAAATAGATGCTGTTAAAATTTTGAGCTGCCATATTGGTTTTCCCAACAATCTGTAATATTCGATTTTCTTCATTCCTTGAATGATTTCAACCGAAATTCGCGTGCACGCCGAAGCGTTTAGTTAGTGTTTCAGTCCTGTAAAATTTAAAGCATATGCGCATCATATTAATAATACAAAATCTATTCTATACGAAATCGCCTTGTTCGGTCGGTAAAACAGGAAGGTCCAGCAGCCCCTTAAGGGGAGGCTAAACACGAGACGGAGTAAAAATGTTGAATCCATTTCTCTCCGAAAAGATTCTATAAAGTTATAAAAAACGAATGGCGGCGCTCGACGCGTTTTTGATTAACGCACTTAGCCCCGCAATTTGTTATTTTATTAGTAAAGTCGTTTCGAAGAAAAATGGATTCCAAATATCTCGAGGTAATTTTGATCCCTAGCCCCACCTTCAGGAGACCCGGAGAGCGGCACCGCCTTTTATCGAGCCGTTGGACGGACACCGCGGTTCCATCCCTCCTCCGATGTTCAATTCATCCCCGAATGACCCAACAAAGAAAAGGCACAAAAACAAAATTCCCGTAACGATAAACAAACGGGTTGAATGTAATTCATACCGGTGTACGTAGGTAAAAGAGGCCTAGTGGGTATCGACAGAAAAATTGGATTATCGCAGTTGCGCGGGTGTGCTCGCCTCCCCGTCTGGTCTGGGGTGTGTGTCTGCGGATGGAATGGAAGAGTCGGTGCTATGGATCGTCCGATAATCGATCGGCGGTTCGGCAGTCTAGTACGGGGGTGGCCACTTCATACGCGCGTATAGTTCGATTATCGCTTCGACGAGTCCCATCGAATTTATCGATGAAACTGCATCGGAAAAAAAAAAAAATGAAAAAAAATTAAGTGAACGACCGTAGTGCGACAATAGGGTGAGACGAAATGTATCGACCGCCCGCAATGAAAATTACGAGGCGGCGACGGCGGCGGTTTTCGGCACAGACACGAATCCTGCCGGTCGCTCCGGCTCGGTGTCGCGATCAGCGGGGGTGAATAAATTACTGGTTCGTTAACAGCGAGCTCGCGGGCGCGCACACACCCTCGGAACTAGCGGTCCGATGATACTCTAGGTGCACGTTAAAGTATGCGAAATATGTAGCCGTCGGATCGTTGAAATCTCAGTTCTCGATTCGCCGGCAGACTGCGACGTAGCGCGCAGTCATATATAAACTCGAACCCATCTTTATTTTTAACCTCCCTCATTCCCAGCGGTGCACGATAATTAGCACATCGTTTACATGCTGTAAAATCCACGACCGATCTTCTCCCGGTGCACGAAGCCGGGCAATTAGAGATCTCCTGGTCTCTCATATTATTCCCATCAAGTCGCAACGTAGTGAAGAAAAAAAAACAATAAAAATAAAATAAATGAAAATCCGCGCGGTGTGCATCGCGAGCGACCTGGAAATGTTTATCGTGCATAAAAGAAAAAAAAGGAAAAGAGTACCTCGCGCCGAAGCTCGTATCCTCCTCCCCGCCTTTTGTGCTCCTTCGAAGATATTCCTTATTTCTGGTATAATTTTTTTTGCATCTTAGTACACACCGGCGAGCACCGTCAATGAGAATATAAATTGCGCTAATTAGAGCCTGAGAGATAGAGGGGGAAAAAATGTACATTCTCGAAGAGCTCTCGGTTATTTCTCGCCGTCACATTACTATATCCCTCCGTGTACCGAACGACCGCTCGCGCGCGGGGATAAAGAAAATTCCGCCTCTGCGCGAAAGAGGAATATAGGTACGTTAATTTCGCCACTGTCGTCGTCTCGCCGTGTGGAGTGCTCGCGACGACGAGCCGCGCTCCCGCCTCGCCGTCGTATCCGCTGATAGGTCCCGCTTAATTGCATCAATTAATAGTCTTTCCCCTCTTCCTCGTTCCTTCCTCCTCCTCGCCATTCCTCTCCTCCCCGTCCGTCGCCCAATTTTACTTCGCCTCGCTGCTACCTCGCCTCGATAACTCTCTCCTCCACCCTCGTTCTGTGCCCGCGAGCCTTGACCGCGGAGACGTCGCGTCTCGGTCTACCGTGGGCAAAGTCGCGGTGGACAGCGAGGAAAAGCGTCTCTCAACCCGTTGGGCACGGCTCTCGCCCGTCGCGCGTACACAAGCGAGCTCGTCACTCTCGGTACTGGAAGCTATGCGCAGTATATACGCGACTCCTGCTCGCCGGTCACGTCTTACCGTTAAAGTCTTATTAATTAGCGACAGGATAGAGCGGCGGTGGGTCGCGGCAGTTACACGCGCTGGTGGCCGAGCGTGTGCCTCCCTCTGATGTCGCTCCTTCCTTCTGCTGCTGCTGCTGCCGCTGCTCACTCGACTCGAATATCAAGAGCGCGTATAAGGTACGCTGAAGCGTCCTGCTCGATGCCAGTCGAGATATTTAATTAAGCTATCCGTGCCTACTCACGATACAGAGAGGCGCGCGGCTGCACGGAACTACCGGGGTGCATGGACGTACATGCGTCCAACTCCCCCGCTTCCCCGCCTGTGCTCCGAGAGCGAGCGGAGTCGGTGGAAGCTGCGGATACCCCGAGCCCGGGGGATAGTGTGCTCATACCGAGACGTGGGATTCTCACGGAGATTTCTACTCGAGCTCCATTTCATTTGTTCGCGTGAGAATCCGTTTATGCTTTTTCATCGCTGCGAGTACGCGCAGATCTCGCGAATATCTTGCGTCGGGTGGATATAACGCTTGTCTTTAGGCTGAAGCTTCCGACTCTTTGTTCCTCTCATTATCCGGCTTCGTTTGGTCGTGTTAGCCTCGCGGGTGGATCCACGCGTCTTCGATATTCTTGAATCGTTAACGCTGTGCAAAGTCTGGCTGCCGTCGATTGCCTTGGCTGTGCCAGGTAGCGCTGTGCATAACGCAGTGGATGTTCGCAGGTGGATAGCGAGGGATGCAAAAAAAGGGTTTTAGGCTTGCATACGAATCTCGGTTAATACACGATTTTGTACGTTTCATGGGGTATTCCGCAAGGAGAGGAGTGTTGGAGAAAAATATGAGAATATGAGGAGTCGAGCGTAGATAGAAATGGTTCCGGTCGACGCGAATCGACTTGGAGCAAAAAAGAGCTGCAAATGGATTTACACGTCGCATCCTCATTGATCGACATCGCTCGCGATGCATCTTGCGAATAAGTGGGCTGGTTAATTTTCGGCTTCCTAGTTAAGCTCAGATCGATTTTTCGCCAAATTCGATGACGACCAACAGTCGGTGTTGGTGCATTGATGCAACACCGTTCGACCCGACAGCCAATAAAATTTTAAACCTCGGCAGTTTTAAGAGCTTTTAAGAGATCGACTTTCTCATCCTCATCGGATTTGGCCGGTCTCATATAAGCACACACATACATGCAGATACTTATTTTTTCTAAATATCATGGACCGACGTTTCGGAAAACTACGAAGGTCTGTTAACTAAAGTCTCGATTTTTAATTTTTTTATGAAAAGAAAGTTTTCTTCACTGGGAAGTAAGCTGGAACAAAACCGAATGTGCATCGCATTGCGCCCGTTGTGTACAGAGGAAGGATTCTCGGCCACGACCGAACAAGTGCCGATGTAACCAGAGCGAAAATAATTATGAGCGTATCTCCGCGTGGACCGATGCATTTCTGCACTGCAGCAACCACGCAGGAGTCCAGTCTCTCGTACTCTTCCCTCTCCCTTTTTCTGCTATCTTGGTTTTCTCTCATTAATTTTCACTTCTCAGCCGAGCGAGGGAGCGAGCGAGATAGACCATATCGGCTCGCCTTCTCTCGTCGGGATGATGTCCTCGACGCTCTCGGGCCATTATTATGCCGCTCCCAGAGCCTGCCCAGCGTATAAAGCCTGTCTACCCTGGACTTGCGATGCACATTCGCGGCTGCATTAGCCTTTAACTCCCCTTGCGTCTTTATCTCTCGCCGTTAATCCTCCCGCGGGGCCAACGAGCCACCGGCTGGCGATTCAACCAGCCAAGCAAACTTGACGGTTCTCCGAACTAATTAAATTGATTATCGTCTTGATTCCGCTGCGTGACACACGTGCCATCTCGACCATATATTTTCTTCTTGTTTTGTTTCTTCGTTTACAATCTTCATTCGTTTCTCACTCCAAGGTTCGACATGAAAATCTCATTTTTCGACCGGAAGTAAAGTGTGACCAGAAGTACGTCACTTCGGATTTGAAAATCTCATTTTTTCGACCGGAAGTAACATTACACCTCACTTCCGGTTTGATAACCTCATTATTTCGACCGGAAGTAACATTACACCTCACTTCCGGTTTGATAATCTCATTATTTCAACCGAAAGTAACATTACACCTCACTTCCGGTTTGATAATCTCATTATTTCGGCCGGAAGTGACATCACACGTCACTTACGCTTTGATAATCTAATTTCTCGACCGGAAGTGACGTCACACCCAAAATACGTCTCGGTGAGAAAACCCCCAGGAATGTTTATTTCTCAGTTTTCGCAGTCGGGATATTTTTTGTTATCCATAAACTAGCGTGGAAGGAAAGAACGAGCAGAAAAAAAGGTTTTTCAGCGATCCCGCGTCTTCGAGCGATATCCGAAGACGCGAGTAGGATGAAACTCGATTCGGACTCGAGGGGCGTGTGTGTATGTGTGGATCGAAGATTTTTTCGAAAAGATATCCAGCGGTGTGGTCAACGTCGAGGAAACGAGAGAAAGAAAGAGAGCGAGAGACGGAGACTCCCACGGATCGTCTAGATCGCCCCTCGTAAACACTTCCCACACGCGTGTAGATCCTGTACGAGAGAGGATCGAGGCTCGCGTACATGGCCCCGCGTCGAGGAGTACCGGCATCGGCGTGACCGAGTTGGGAGGCTTGACTCGGGCGTCCAGGACGTAAATCTCGGGATTTCTGACCGCGGGAATGATGTCTTGATGTGTCGCGGTACTTGACGTACGCGTTATAAACCGCGAGGCGCGATCCCGTGATTAACCCGTCCGTCCAGTCATTCATTTTCTTCGTCCTCTTCTCTTTTGTGTACTCTGCGCCAGCATCCACTGCCGATTCTCTCCCTCCCCCCTGTATTTCACCCTAATCATTTCATCGCCATATTCGGTACCGATAGAACATCGAGCGATATAACTCGACACGATTTTTATTACACGTCGCGATGGTTATGCGCCAGGCTCGAAAAGGGAAAGGATTCGGTGACTCGGCTCGACGAGAGACGGATAAGAAGAACGAGGCGCGCGCGAGTCGCGAGGCGTCGGGAGAGAGAGAAATAGGGATAGTAAAAGGCGACTTTGATTTATTCGACGTGGGTAACAAGTTCGATTATCTCGGACAGCCGGAGGACGTAAGTCTCCGCTGCGTGCGAGACGTAAGCCGCATATAAACTCGGCTTCTCCTGGCTCCTGGCTCCCGCCTCGGCAGAGCCGGCAGATCGGTGGAGAGCCTCGCGAGCGGGAAAAACTCGAGAAACATTTTGCCCGCACGGGGTCGGGCGACGTTGACACGTGTAACCTGTCCGTTCCCGACGCGGTCGAATTTTTGATCTCTTCGCTTTCCTCTGCAAATCATAAACATTCCGCATCCTCGAGCTCGACTTCGCGAACTTCATCCTCCGAGGGCAAACTTCGTCCGGTCTCGTCTGTAAAATCGTTTTACTGCGGCGTGTGCGCAGCCAGCGAAGAAAATACGAGGCGAAGGTTTGGTAATAGAGAACTCGGGGAGTTTCAACATTACACGGAGGAACTTAAAACGCGAACAGCGGAGAGCGAGGCGAAACGGAATCTCGGGGCAAAATGAAATGTCTACCGGAGAAAATTGGGTAAAATTCGTCCGACTCGCAGTCGATGTTCCGTTCTGCCCCGCACTCTCCCGCATACGTACCAAAGCCGCTTCGTTTAAATACCTCGCATTAGAAGTTGAGGAGTGTTTCCCACGTAGTTGTTTTACAGCAAGGTATTACGTGTCCCGTGCGAGTAACGTGAGGTGAAGCGATTGAGTATGTGGAAAAACGTACGTAGAGAAGAAGAGAAATGAGAAAGAGAGAGAGAGCCGGGATACTTACGTGTCGGCACGCGGAGCACGCCGGCTTCTTTTCTACCTTTCTTTAAACTCGTCATTCTACTCCGTCCAGCTTTTTCATCGGGTCTCGTTTCTCCTTCTTCCCCGTCCCTCACCGTAGCGGCAATCGCCAGCTACGCCGGTTCTTTACACTCGAATCACGACGTCCAACCAACCTACCTACCGTGGCGCAGGATCGCACATATGTATTCATGTGCAACTGCGATGACATCGCACCGTCGCGCATTCCGTTAGGTTTTATATTCTTTCGTCACACAGCGCTCTGCCGCGCGCCGCTAACGAACGTAAAAATTTGGATAATTTCTTATCAAGCCGCTCCGAGATTGCGTGCGCCGTATATCAAATCGCGGGACGCTGGCGAAAGCCGTTATGCGAGGATCTCCACCGCTCACTGGAACGATCTTCCGACGAATTCATTCTTCCGTCCCGAGTCACCCTCAATCCATTTTTCATCTCTCATCGATTCGGGTAAATACCGCTAATTTGCGGAAGGTTACGGCGACGAGAGGAGACGAAGAAGCTGTACACTACCAGAAACCGGAGATTTTTATTCATTCGCTCAAAGATTGGTCCCGTTGAATCGACTCCGGTTCAAACAGCCACCCCGCGGTTCTTTTCCTTCGGGGCTTCGAGTGTTCACGGGGCGTTTTCTTCTTCCTTCCTCTTGTCGTCGTGACGTCGTCTCGTCTGAACGGAAATATGAAATCCTCACTGCGACGCGCGTGCGGCGAAAGAGAAGAGAAATAAAGTCCCTTATATTCTCTCCCCAAACCCCCTTTCTTCCCTTCCTCCCGAACTCGGAGTTTCTTACTCCTTTATTTCCTCCGCTCGTTCTCTCATCTTCTGTCGACGTCGGCTCTCCCTTCGGGACTCTGTTTCCCTTTACGCGCACTGTGTATTCTTTTTTTTACGTACCGTTACTGCCGTTCGCTCGTGTAGAATAAACGGCGCACAGTGGTTGGCCCCTTTGAGCGCGATAGTCCGACGCTGAAAACTTTGACAATATTCTGTAAATATGGACTCACGCAATGATAGGAAATTTCGCCAGATGATGGTATAAGCGTGTCTTATATTGGGAGGTGAACTCTCCCAGATTTTTTTTGTGCACGGAATTTTCAATATTGGGTTTTCTCGAACATATTTCAATACCGGATACGCATTTTTCTATCGAATTCGAGGGAAGAGATTGGCGTGGGAAATCTCCCAACATTCCGGGCTTTTATTGCAAAAATAAAGGAAGTAAGATTGCGAATATTCAATACTTAATGTTTAATCTTCCTAGAATCACGGAATAAAACCTGCAAACTTTTTTTATCGTAATCTAAGGAAAGTAAAAGAAACCTTCCGAATACCAAAGGAAATCTCGGGCTGAAGGCCCTTTGTCAATGTGTATAATTATCATTAGACACAAAACGAGTATAAGCTGATAAATGTAATGTTGCCAATAGCATTGGCAATAAATTTCTTCTAATACTACTATTTAATCTTTGTCAGAACCCCTCCAGGCTTTCACTCCACCTTAAGCTGCGATGTCATCGAGGGAGGCCAATCGTCGCTGGTTGGCGTCTCTCCATTCGCCGTTATCCACTGCCAATAACTGGTGCACACTTTTTTCATCCCTCGCGTTTTACGCATCGCAATATGCCACGGCGGCGAGACAGACGGAGAGGAGCTTCCGCTTCGTGTTCCCGACCGTAGAACCGCGACTACTCTTCATTGGTCTCGTAAAAAAAACGCGTACGGCGAACCCGCCCTAAAGGGATTCCGCGACTCCCCGCCAATGTCGAAACACAAACATATAAAGTTTTTGCCGCATTTCACTATAGCCGAGTGTATTTTATCCGCATGACAAATTTTTATGGATACCCCGCAACGTCCTCTGCCACTGCTTTATTCAGTCTTATCCTGCATTATCCCATCGTACCCGCGTCCTCGCGTACTTACGCTGCAACTGGGATGCTGCGCGGAGCTGCCACACGCAGAGACGTCTACGGCGACGACGCGCTACGGAGATATTTCATTACAGAAAATCTCGAGAAAATTTTGAGATACAATATGACGAGGGCGAGGGATGAGATTGAAGGAGTAGGGTTTCTATCAGAATTCCAGGACTTCGTGTATAGTTTCCGGTTACCGAGGACTATCCCTATCGTGCTGTACTTCGGCCCGGCGTACTGTGGAAGGTCTCCGAGTGGATTTAACCCGGAGAATTTACCGAGTGCGTAATCGCCAACATTCTCGAGCAGGGAGGAAGCTTCCGTAGCTCAGCTTTGCCTCCTACCTCCGACCGTCTCCCGGTCTCGTCGAAGCCCCGATTCCGAACGATTGTATAGATTCCTAGAATATTTCAATAACCCTGTAGGACACGAACAGCGCGAGGATAGTTGGAATAGCTTCGCTGTGCACCCGCGAGACGTTCCCGAGCTCGCCACCGGCGCTACCCTTACGTTACGACCAGGGTGAGATGAGACTCAAGCGCGGCTCCAGCGGGGATGCTGCTTCGACGGACCCTCGTATCCTCGGCTGCACATCCGTTCAAAATCCTTCACCCAAAGATACGCGGTCTCGTCCATACTCGTCCATCCTTATTAACGATCACGCAAATTTTTAAGAAAAAACTAAATAATTTTTTTTTCTAATGGCTCTTCCCTTCAGATGGTTTTGCCAAGTCTGTCCAAACATTTTTATTCAGATCACCACGAGTTCCTCTTAATATAAAGATATTTCATATTCCACGTTCGATCGCTAGGAAATTACAACTACGATCTTTCTTTTTTTTCCGAAACGACTATTACTTTGCGAAGATGAGGCGTAAAATATTATTGCCGGTCCGTGCCGAGAGTGGCGCAGTGCCGAGGGAAAGATGGAGAATTATCTCAGGATAGTGATGAGGAATAAAGCCAGATGGCTGGTCGCATCTCCGCTCGGCTAATCATTTTCTCATCAACGTGCGCCCCTGTAGGTATACAACTGTACAGCATCAGCGGCAGCCGGCTAGCCAGCAGCTCGTTGCGTTTCGCACGCAGGTTTACGCCTCCTCCGTTTTCAACAGTGTTCCTACTCTCATCCTACCCGCGATGGCTCTCACCGCCTCACTTTTGCTCCGAAAGCCCGTGATCACTCGCGCTCGCTCGGTCTGCGATCGCTAATGTCTTTATCACGAGACGACGTCGGCGAAACGGTCCCGCTACGTTCAACGAAGCTACAATTTGTTCGCTCTAATGATCCCCGAGGCCCTGGGATTTCACACATCCAGCGCAAACTCGCTCCCGCCGCCATTATTATACCTACCGCCCTCGAAGACTCGATAATTCTTCTTTTCCTTCGCCGCGCACTATCCTTTTCAACGGCAGCGTGTGAGCCCCGGTAGACTCTCGAAATCCCCTAAAAAGGCAAAGCCTCTTGGAAACCATTATACCCTGACACTGATCTGCGCGGGTGTATAAGTACCGTCTAGACGCGGGATTTTTCTCGTTAATTTTTCTGCGGAATCGAAGTAGCGGCCATCGATCCATACGCCTACTTATACCATCACCGTTAAGAATTTGTGAAAAATTGTATGTAGATAATTACGAAGTTTTTACCCGCACGAAGCGTTATATCAAATTTAATATGCGTAATTGAGGTAAAATTGATTGTTCGGTCTGACACGTCGATCACGTGTAGAAAGCGAGGTTTGGTATACAGAGAATTAATTTCACACTCATATTTGCGACGCGGGATTTTTCTGGTTAATTTTTCTGCGGAATCGAAGTAGCGGCCATCGATCCATACGCCAACTTATACCATCACCGTTAAGAATTTCTGAAAAATTTTAGGTAGATAATTACGAAATTTTTACCCTCACGAAGCGTTGTATCAAATTTAATATGCGAAATTAAAGTAAAATTGATTGTTCGGTCTGTCACGTCGAACACGTGTAGAAAGCTCGGTTCGATATATAGAGAATTAATTTCACATTCATATTTGTGTATCTATTGTTCTCCACCGTTTTATGCGCAAGAAATTCATAATTTTGTACATTCATTTATGCGCGATAATTTTTGTTAACAGTCCGTATCTGTTCACGAACAAAAAGAATATTTCTATCAATCAGCTTATCGAATTAGTCCTTTGTCCTACCGTGATGTATCATAAAAATTCACAGAAGTCTCGAAAATGGAATTTTATCGCGCTGGCACATGATCCATTGGGTTTTTTCCCTTTTTTCGTTTCATTTCATTTCATTATTAACTCGGCAGAACGGAGGTGTATCGATTATATGCTCGTTCGTGCATTCATATTTTCCCGATACCATATGTATTCCTCTTTCAGCTCCGGGTGCTGAGCTTTCAGCGAACGCAAATTTTTGGTTTCCCAAACGAGAACGAGCGCTGCAAGCACTGCAAGCACTGCAAAGCTGGCGCGAGCTAGATACATCGTTCCCTTTTTTTTTATCTCCGACCCATCGGAATACATCTATCGTTTTCATTTTTCGTACTTTTAACAAATCCTCGACTCCCGTTTTTATATGCTTGTCTGGCCGCAGGCGATTTTAGCCTGTTCCAGCAAAGCTGCTGGAACAGAAGGGAGGGAGAAGGAGGTGCATAGAGGAAGGAAGGTGTATGGAGAGGGGGAAGGAGAGAGAAGGAGAGAGAACCGTACGGATAAGGCTATTTCGTACGGTTCTCTCTCCTTCTCCCTCCATACGCGTACGAGGCCTTCAATGAACTAGCCTCGTTGCAAAGAGTAAAGCACACTTTGATAGCTTCCGACAGATTAGGTACAGCGCGTGCGGTTTCTCTCTAAAAAAAGCTAGTGAATTCAAAGGCGCTCACTTTTGGAAAAAAAAGAATGCAACCGAAATTAAACGTACCATTCGCGTAGGGGTAAGTCAGAGTTTTTTGTTCCTATCTCTCAAATTCCAAATTCAAATTTCAAAAATCGAAGGTGAGGCGAGATAGAATGACGCAAAAAGAAAACTCATCAATCAGTCGTCGCCGAGTGCGGATTGGATCCACCGGTTTGATTGGACGAGTGTCTCGGTCTGGCGCCTCACCATTGCCTTTTTACCCTAAATAGAGAAAAGTTTCGTCGCGTTAAGCAGGATAGCGGTGCGCATATGCATAAAATATATGGGCGCCTGCACGGGGTCCCTTTCAGATAAAAGTTGAGCGGGACGGAACGAACGTTCGAACCACACGTGTAGGATGTGTTATATACAAATGCTCGGAGGATATATGTAAAAAGGGCAGAGATCTCGTGTGCCTGGCGAAACGAATATCGGGTGTACACCTGTGTGTGTGCGCGCACCATGCGAAATACGCGCGGAGCTTCGGTGGGTGCCATACGCGAGCGCGCCCGTTCAATGTTTTATGCATATCCCTGAATAAAATATGATTACAAAGTCCTTTTGATTCAACGGATGTGCGGAGCGCTTTGGGCACGCGGCTTTTCGCGAAGCAGCCGAGCACAGAGGCGATGGCGCGACTGCTCGAGTCTCCGACATCCAGCCCATAGGAGCGCGCTCCGTCGCCGCGGCGAGCGGAAAAGACGACAAAACGAGCCGGAGAAAAAGAAAAAAAAAAAAAATGAAAACGCTGTTTGTCTATGCTCTGTGGTCTCGGTCGTACACATGCTTCGGTATGTTCGCGACCAATGCCTCCCTGCGCGCGCGGCCCGTACACGCATACGTACATACTTCTCCTAGCAATATTCGAGCACGCGACGAGACCGCCCCGCACGAAAGCTCGTCTCACCAGACCACCACCCTTTAACATAACCGGCGCGACTCTCGTTTCAATCGCTCGCGAAACTCAACGCACACTTTGCATGAATTTCATTTCGAGTCTCGCGTCTGCGATCACTCGTACTCTGCACCGCCGATATTATATGGATATATATATGTGTGTGTATGTGTGTGTGGTGCATTTTACTACATTTTTACTATACTCTGTCAAACAGTGGCGATGTGTATAGGGAAACCAAAGAATAAGTCTCGCATCTAAGAGGAGTCTGAGAAAAATCAGTCGCGAGCAAACAATGAATAACGTAGCGGTAACGCTTTTCGGCGACGTGAGCCTTTCGCCCTCGAGCGATTTTCACTTTCTTTTCTCTTATATTCACGCTTTACAACCGGAAATCTCTTCGTGTCGAGTTCAGCGGGTGATTCTTTTTCTGCGCTATTTTCCACCGAGATCTTTTCATTTCGTCTCGCGGAGTAAAAATAAACGTTTGCGATTGTTTTCATCGATTCACGTTCGAGTGAGACGCTGGGTCATTGTGGATTTGCCATTTTTTAAAGTCCTTCGCTTGAACATTTAGGCCGTCCCATGGGGGCCCTAAATATTTGACGTTATCACGGCCAATTTGGAATTTTTTTTTCATTATTAACATCGATTAAATTCATAAAATAAATTGGGAAATTCTTACTCACAAATCCACCGAGTCGCGAAGCGAACACGTGTAGGAATTTGCAGGATAAGTCTCGGATGATGTTCAACTCGCGCATCCAAATACGGGCATAGACCAATAGTGCAGAGTAAGAATCGGACGATGCTCGATTCACGATGACCAAATATGGGAATAGAACAAAATTGCATACGCGTCAATTTGCACCTCGCGGATCGCGATGGCGAAATTGACCGTCTGAACTCAACTAGAGAACAGAAAGGTTGGTCTCTGAGCGAGGCTCGTGTTCAGAGGAATTAACAACTGTGATCAGAAGTATTGATAAAAGTCAAATACATTCTACTTCTTTGAATAAAGTCGATATCTAGTTTGTATATCACAAACTCGAGTTTCGTTCTTAATGTGGCAACGATCCTAAATATCTTAAAAATTATATTTGCTAACCTCGCGTACTGAGAGAAATAAACTCAGAGAAAGATCTCGGGAAAACTACCAAGTCATATGGTCAATTTCGACCGGGCACACCAGCCCCACTAGCGATATGTGAAATTTTCGCAGGAGCCGTAGCAATTTTTACTCGACCTATACGGTAATTTTTTCAGAAGGTGGATTGGCAAAATTTCGCGTATCTGGCTAAAAATTTCGTGGATAAAATTAAGAATTTTGTAGATAAAAACTGAGAATTTCGTCGATAGAATTACCATATTATCTAGCAGATTGTTAAGTTTAACGAAATGTTTGCCAGGATGTCGCTTCAGTTCCCATATACCTGAAAGTCCTGTTCGTTTTTACCAGATTTACGTTAATTACTATCAGATCCTTGTCGCAATGTACAACAACAGCTTTACATCAGGCCCTCACAAGTTCCGTAGTACGGCTGATAGGCTTCCAATCCAAAGCTCCGAAAATTTTACCAAGGTGCCTCTGCTTCGTGATTCACGCGCGTCGAAATAATCGCTATAGTGATACGTACGGGGTTTCTGATGAAGGACGCGCGTAATTGGCGCGATCGAGGCGAAACGCTGGTATCCTGTGTGTTACACGGTTGTGTGACATGCGGTGCGGTAGGGTACGGGGAATGTTGGAAACGACGAATGTTTCTCGTTCCGCGTGTCTGCCAAGTTTTGATTGGGCCGCGGACGGGAAATAGGTGGAGAAGGAAAACGAGGAAAGGGCCACGAGAGCGAGAGTGTGTGCATGGGATCGTGGCGGTGCAAGCCGCTGCATCGCGAGAATGGAGGAAGCATGCGGCAA
The DNA here is from genome assembly GCA_917499995.1 of Ichneumon xanthorius. NCBI lineage: Eukaryota > Metazoa > Arthropoda > Insecta > Hymenoptera > Ichneumonidae > Ichneumon > Ichneumon xanthorius. The sequence goes on along the minus strand of OU824205.1, from coordinate 5,976,341 downwards.
AGCCTCGTCGCGCGATGCAGCCTGCCTAGCGAGAACCGCTTTCCGTACATAGAGGTATATTACTTCACAGGACGGAAGGGCGCACGGAACGCCGAGGTGCATCGCATGAACGACGAACATTAGGGCACCCCGTGCGTGAAACACCGTAAGGGATCGATCGGCGCCCGACGACTCCACGAGCAGCGAACTTTCCATCTAGCTCATTGCCGGTGGGAGCCCTCGCATATCGACCTGCCCCAGGCTTCGGAGCCGCCGCTCAACGTGCCTCAGCCCCAGAAACAACCACCCTTAACGGACGATGAAAATGAAAAATTACCAACGGCGTATACCGATGAGATATGTCGCGAATTAATTGTTTCTCGGAGGCGCGAGGAGGGGGGGGGGGCGGAATCGAACGGAATCGACCACTTGGAAAACCTCATCCAGACTCGATATACACTGCGGTGGATCAAAAGGATTTTCAGCCGATGCGTGGCATTTCCTTTTCATCTTGTGGCTTTTTTGCAACATTAAAGCTTTGTGAACGCTGCGAAGAAAAATTATCCGGGGACAGAGGATCGGAGATTTTTTTTTTTGCATACAAGATAGAAGGGAATGGGAAAAAATTGTAATTTCAAATATGTTGAATAATTCAATTTGTAATTTGAGCGCAGTCAATGACATCCATTTCACTCCTTACGTTCGATGTATTCTCGGCTCTGAGGAATTACGGTCGGTGGAAGAAATAATAGTTGGGGAGAGAAAATTCCTGAGCGTACGAGTGGCTGTGTCCTGTTTCTATGGGTACCTCGTACACGAGACTGTTCCGGACCATTATAGCTGGTCTCTGAAGAGCATTAAACGGTCTCGGTCTCGGGGTCTGTCACTGACCCCTGAACGAACACCGAGCGCGCATAAGACGTGCGTAACAAATTGCGGACGAGCAAAACTCACTGGCCGCGAGATGCGCCCGATGACCTTAACGTATGCATGTTCAGCGGTGCAGTTAGAGCTCGCGGTACCGCGAACGAGCTTAGATCTCACGAGGTCTCGGATACATCTCTATCATCTCCACATCATAAATTCAATATCGTATTTGGACGAAAAAACAATTATTTTTTATTAATTTTTTTTTTCTTCAAATTCATCCTCGACATTGTCAAACTAATCGTCGTTTTGTGATTTCAGGTCAATTCCGAGCGCCGAGAATAGCGGAACATCCGTCGGACATAATAGTCGCGAAGAACGAGCCTGTTACGCTGAATTGCAAAGCCGACGGGAAACCCGAGCCTACGATAGAGTGGTACAAGGACGGCGAGCCGGTGCAAACCTCGCCGGGTGACACAAAGTCCCACAGGGTCCTGCTGCCGACGGGATCGTTGTTCTTCCTACGAGTTATGCACGGCAAGAAGGAGCAGGATGGCGGAGTTTATTGGTGCGTCGCGAAGAATCAGGCCGGCAGTGTCAGCAGCAGAAACGCCACCCTCACCGTTGCAGGTAAGACAATTCCATCGGTAATAAATCATTCGGCGTTATGTACTGCGGGGCAGCTTCGGGAACAAATTATTTTATGTAGTCGGAATTCCGTCGGGTTCTTCGCGAGAACAACACAGCTCGCGATAGCCTCGAAGATCGAGGTGGTTCGAGGATCCCGAGAGCCGAGAGTTTCTCGACGTCGGGCCGAGCGAACGCGCGCGCGACCGGTCATTGCGAGAGACTCGTCGACGAGAGAGTGGAGAGAGATACGGATGCGAATCGATTATGCATGCCCGCGAGTCGTGAACCCGATAAATCATTGAAATTCGAAATGCCGCAGCGTCCGTAGTCCGGCACAGAGCCGTTCTCGCTCGCCCGGTCGATGCCGCGCGGATGTGCAATGCCAGCATGTCGAATGCAATTCGAGAATATATATGTAAGCCCGGTGCTACGCGATTCCGAGGGTATATGTCTGTGGGCATGCATAGAGGTGATGCAGCGCCCGGCGGTTCATCTCCTCGATCGTAGTTGGATCGAGACCTACGATTACGATACCTCGCCGTCGCGATATGAGATATGCGCCGCGATATCGACAGTCGCCCGTGGGTCGGGGGCGAGAGAGGTCGGGAGCAGCCCGGACCCGGTGATCGTGCAACCTCGCGTCAGCCAATCGAGCAGTTAAACCGCTTGAGGATCGATCGGGTTTATCGCAATCGCTACCATACACCATACCTTCCTCGATTAAGAAATCATCGGTCGTCGTTTAGCCCAAAGCACCTCGTGAAGATACTTGGGGACCACTTCTAGTTTTAAGGTTTACATCAATTGTCAATTTTTTTTTTCTCAACTTAAATGGCTTACTTATGATTAGTGAGTGCGGTAATTCCGAAACAGTAGTTCTTCTTATCGTGCCACATAACACGACAAGCTTGTAATACACATTTTATTGTTAACAATTGATAACATATTTGCAATATAAATTCGTGTAATAACATTTTTACTCCAATGGATATATTTTTAAATTCGCAACACAATTTTTTAATTAAAAAATTCACATCTAAAGATTTTGAATACTTCAGTTTTTGTTATACATAAAAAGAAAAAAATTGATCCGTTAAAATTAAAACATCGCATCAACGAGATAGTGGGAATGTACGATTCCGCTTTGATCTCTCAATTAACTGTAACTTCTCCGCAAAGCTATTCCCGGTTAAAAGTAACCCGATATAGCGACGCTCAAAGCCGGAACAAGTTTCATTAATATCCTGTCTAATGGGAATGATGGGCATGTTCCCCGGCTCCGAGAGCTCCGTGCCATAAACCGCTCACCAACAATTCAAATAGAAACAAGCCACACAGAGATTACGAAGACCGAACTGTGGATTTTCGTGCGGTATGTGTTTGCTCGACGGATTACGATCGTTGGAACGTAATTAACTGTGAAAATGTACATAATCGTTCGGAGTTTGGGACGAAACGCGGCAACGACGATATAATAAATAATCGAAATCTCGTAGTTCTCTGGGCGTTATTCCCGGCGCTCCGGAAGCGTTCGACTATCGCTCGAATTGCATAATTCCCACGTAAAAGCTCGCGAGTGCAATTAGCATTAATTACGATACCGCTGACTGTCGGGGGAATAGCGTACGGGAGAGCGAGAGAGGCCCCCGGTGCTTGTTTACAATTTTGCGCGATATCTGCGGCGTGCTGGCATATAATTTCGCGAAACACGTTACCGGAGCGCGCGCGCGAGCGCGCGGGTCCGCTATCTTATCCCCGCGGTTTTCTCGCGCCCATGCCCATACCCCGAGCAACTCTCGCCGACACGTACAACCCTCGTGTCGGTTTCTTGAACAAATACAAACACACACACACACACAAACACATTCCTCCGCCCTTGCGATGCATTATAGCCGTACTCCGCTTTTTTTCTTTTCTCTTCGCGTTACACCGCCTCGTTGATTCGGACTCTTGCACGACGAGATAAAAAGTTCTCGTTATACCAGAACCATTTGTGTTTACGCGGAGTTGAAAAACAAAGAAAAAAAAAGTAACATATATTTACGTATACACGCATTCGTTTCCCTCGTAACGATTAAATTATAATGAATTCCAGCACAATGCAGTTACGTAAATTTTCCTATTTTTTTTGTTCATTTTTTTTTCAAGTCTTTTCTGTTTTTCACGGAACTGTGCAGGAGCGAGTCAGTAAAAGCACGAAGAGGCTCAGACACGATTTGCTAATGAGTGCTCTCATTATTGCGAACGATGCAGCAAAACGTCAATGCGGAGGATAGGCGAAAACGTTGAATAATAAAAAAAAAATAAAAAAAAATTCAAGGTACGAGTGGAGTACTTGGAATTATTGCGAGATGCCGGAGAGCCGGTGAGATATAGAGCTGTAACCTCGCGTTCGAACGAGAGAGCTTTGACACTAATATGCCGCGAGGGGGAGGTTTAGGGAGATAAAACGTTCGGTATATGATCCGGCTTCAGCCCGTCGGTAAAACACAGAAGCGCGACTATGCATTCCTCCGCATTCGAGCTCCAGTTCCACTGTCGGCCGTGCCTATTAGCCGCGACCCAGATTCCATAGTCAAAGAGAGGCGCTTAGCGTCGTATAAATGGTCTTCTTGCAACGATGAAAACTCTGTCACGCGTCCCTCAAACTATACTTCGTTTCGTCATTCGTCGAAACTGGAGCTTTTTTTTGTGCCATCGTCCGACATTCTACCCCGTCGACCTCGTGCGTATTCAGAATTCGGGCCATTCCCATACCCTCGCTCTTCCTCGTTTTGTTCGCAGAGGCGTCAAAGCGCAGATTTCCTCTTTACTTCACGCGCGAATGCGACGGAAAAATAGGAAGGTCCAGCGCGATGCTCTTTCAATTTTATTTTGAGTGCGCGATGTAGGTCCGGAGTATAAAAAAAAAAAAAATCCTCCGAACACTATTGCGAATAGAGTTGAAAATACGAGAAACGTAACTGGCCGAACATTATACATATTTTTTTTTAACGAATAATGTGAAATAAAAAAGATATATTCCATGATATTGGTATTGGGTATGTAGAACAATTATTTTCCGGGTAGATGCGTCCGGGGCTAGCTCGCCTATAGATCAGATAGGAAGTAGGGAAGGAAAGAGAGGTGGAAGCGATGGTTCACCGAGGGTGTAGTATTCGCGATGGTCGTGTATCAGTGGCGGTTCCGAGAGTGGGACGCACCCGTTTGGCAATACGTTCTCGGCAATGGCTGCGGTAAATATGCCAATAGCACGAGTAGAGAAGCGAACGCGGTATCGCTGTGCCTCGCCCAGGGAAACGAGAGATAGGAACACCCCCCCCCCCCTCCCCTCGGCACCCCCAACACCCACCAACACCGCCAGTGAAATAATTCTGATTTATGTAGGACGCCGAGAACTCAGCTGGTCTCTCGTCGAGAATACATACATATTGTACGAGCTAGGGCGTACGGAGAGAGAGGGGGGGAGAGCGGAAAAAGGCGGAGAGAGAGAAACGTTACCTACAGATAGACAGGGTGAATTCTCGATTCCACCGCCGCTCGTCGAGTACGAAGATCGATACTCTTGGGGTCGCCGATACTCATCTATCAAGCCCTCTCCAGGAAGTTGACATTCCGCATTGCATATTTTAATAACAATTTTATTTTTTATTTTTTATTTTTATAAATGCGCCTTCATAGTCGGCTATTAGTTCCCCTGCTTATGCTCCCGTGATTCTGCTGTGCCTCGCTCGAATCCGGATTCGGTGAGTGAGTAAGTGCGTGCTCGGCGTTTTACTACAACCCTACTCCACTCCCGACGATGGTGCTGGTGCTGCAAACTACTGCGGACCGGGGAAACCGGAATTCCGCAATCGTGATGAGTCAGCGTAGGCACACACAGTAGTAGTGGCAGCGGCAGGGCTCTCCTACCGGCTGCTGATAGCAGTGCCCGAGTACCATATATAATGCTACTACTCATAGCAGAACGAGGTGGACCCAGAGAAAGAAGGATTTAATGAGAGAAAAAGTGCGATGGTGGCATGGAATTAAAAAGAAAAAAAAAATCTGCCATATCTCCAGCATCGGGCTATCCATACTCTATTTCCATGAGATATTGAGTTCGATACGATTTAATGTTCGTTAAAAATCTTCTTTTACGAGTTTTTCCGATTATTTGTTTTGTTACACGCGTTGCAACGAAATTTTTTAAATTCTGGTGCGTGAAGTAGCGTCCGGTTTAAAAGTGAGATTTTCAAACCGGAAGTGACGATACAGAGAAAATTTGGTAAATTTCTCTGAAATCTATCTCGAATGCAAGTGATGAAAGCGTGTCAATTAAAGAACGCGAGAAAGTGGCTAAAAGTGTGTGATATGTGTGAAATGTATTTGGACCCGGAGTGCACTGTAGTGTACCACAGGCAGATTCATGGTCGTCGAATAATATTCGCAGACCATGAATCTCCGCAATAGACCAGCGGTTCCAACACTGCGCCCGGTACATACGCAGCGATAACTCGTTTTGTGGAGATGATAAGTGCGGCAACTGTCGCGGCGCGGTAGCCATGCCGATGGTTAAATTTCACCTGGGCTGTCTCGCATGGAAATAAGTGTATATAACGGATCCCAACTAGGGTTTTTACGTTAAAGATGTGTAGCATCGATAGTCTCGTGACTCACAAATGGCCGGTTTACCCGTTCGTGCTAATCGATGACGGCCATATTCGCCACTTTTACCCCACACTTTGCTGTCCACGTGCCAGGAAACAACCTCGCTCCCGTCGCGACATCGACGCCGCTGATTTCCGGCGTGAAGAGTCGAAAATTGGTCGTCAAAGTGTTAACTTGACCGCATAACATCGCATTACAGTTCAATATAAAATGAACCATTATACCATAGACAAAGCATCTCTCGCGAATAAAGGGCAAATAACAGGTTGCGGTTGTAGTACAACGTTACGTGTACCGTGGAGCGACGGTGCATGCACCATGCTAACCCTTTTTTTCTCTTCCCCGAGCGCAGTACCTACCAACACGAACGGGTTTTCAGCCCTACCCTGTTGTCTCCATGGTTCTCGCGGTCGCACACAAGCGGAGCTCTCTCGCGTCGACTCGCCACAGGCATTATAATGCGTACAGCTCGCTGCTTTAATGGGAACGTATGTAGAGTAGCCGGGACCGGCATTGTCCCGTGGCGTAAAAGTCCCCCAGACTCACCTGACCAGGGCCCCGCCATACACGCTTACCATACACCGTTCCGTGTGCGCTCGGTCTCTCGTCCACACGCCATGGGGAGGCGCACACCATGGGACGATATAGACTGGACGGAAGGTAGAAAAAGGGGGTGAAGGGGGCCGCGGATGCGTCGCTGCACCAGCGGGCGCCAAGCCATTGTTTCCAGATCGGACCTCCCGCGAGATCTAACGAGCCTGCTGGTACCCTGTTCATCCTCCGGCTCGTCGCTGGGCTGCTGGATCCTCTCCGGCACCGTGCCGTTATATTTTGCAGGCGATTAGTTTTTTTTTTTTTTTTTTTTTTTCGTTTCACCCAACATCAGCGCGCCCACCTCGTCGTCGTGTCTCGTTCACCATAGAATCATCCAGTTCCTCCCTTTGTCAATTTAATGACACGTCTCTCTAAATGTCCTCATAAAATATTCTCACTCTCGTCATGCTGTAAGTCGCGAAGGCTCTTTCCTGTGTGTGTGTGTGTATGTGTGTGTGTCACTGGATGGCTCGACTGCGGATTAGCAGGAGATTATACACGCACCGGGTGCGGAACCGTCGTATACGAAGGGAATATATAAATTTGCATGCACGAGGTCACGAGTGAAAAAAAAAAAAAATGTTTGAAAGAAAAAAAAATTGTACAATCATTACCGGATGGGAGTGAGAAGGCTGGGAATATGATTTTGCACGAGACGTGATTATTTCGCCGCGTCCCCGGGCGACGACGAGCGGATCTTTTAAGACCTCACCGCGCGCCTCGGCATCGCGGCGAAGTCGTGGCTATAACGCCGAGGCACAAGGGAGGACGTGTACGTTATACCTCATGAGCTGCAGATATCGCGTGTCTCGCGAGACAAGTGCCGGGCATAATACTCGAATTATACGCCCCGGTGTAAGTCGCCCGAGTTGGCGAGGGACCGGGACGCTGCGAGTGCGGACGTGGGTGAGAGGAAGCGAGAGGGAAAAACGGAGAAGCACACGCCGCACGGTAACCCAAGATACCTTCGCCGGGGGCTAAGGAGGCATGTGCCCTCTGCTCTACTCCGTACGATCTTAGTAACACGAGCGGATTTGGCAGCTCGCTTTCGCCTCCAACCTTCCCGCGACGCCGGTTCGCCGCCTCCTCACGGTACCCCGAGGTCGCCAACCTTACGATCCTCTCGAAAACACCGTCCACGGCTAAGACGATGTCTCGCAGACGCGCGAAGGCCCGCCAGATCCTCGCTCAGTACTCCGAATTATGATTATTACAATTACGATTAAATCATACTCAATCGTTTTGACCCCATCGATACCTTGAAGTGAGCCTGGCATCGCCCACTCTCACCCATTTCAAAACGCGTCACTCCAATAACGTTGTAGGCAATAACGTTTTGATCGAAACATCGTGCACCTTCGCGCCTGGAACCACTTTATCACAGGTTAGCGCCGTGGTTCTAGCTTTAGTGACCTCACGCTCGTCCGTAACGGTCAGAATTTAATTCGAACGAGCTCGTTTCATTGATGAAGTTCTTGTAAACATTCCCACCGCCTCCTCACGGGGTAACCCGAGGTTGCCAATCTTACATTGAGAAAAAAAATTGGTTGGATTAACCAAAAGCCGCGTTGACATACGTTCAAAGCTGTTATTTGTTTGGTATAAATAAAGGTTTTGTTAAACGATTATTTGCTTCAATTTATTCGAAATTTGTCGACGGAATCAAACATTTTTGTTATACCAACAAGATACACCTTTGAACGTATGTCACCGCGCGTTTGCTTAATTCAACCATTTCTTTTTCTCAGTGTACGATCTTCTCGAAAATACTGTCATAGCTAAGACGATGTCCCATCGATGCGCGCAGGCGGCCCAGTTCCTCGCTCAGTAGTCCGAATTATGATTATTACAATTACGATTAAATCATACTGAATCGCTTTGCTCCGCGCGATATCTTGAAAAGTGCCCGGCCTCACCCATTTCAAAACACGTCACTCCAATAACGTTGTAGGCAATAACTTTTTGACCGAAACATGGTGCACCTTTGCACCTGGAACCACTTGACTACAAGCTAGCGCCATAGTTCTAGCGTCGGTAACTTCACGTTCGTCCATCTCGATCGTATTACTCACTGAACGGTCGGAATTTAATTCGAACGAGTTCGTCTCATTAATGAAGTTGTTGTAAACATTTTCACCGAATCATCGTTACATCCGTACGGGGGCACGTCGAGAGGAGCAATTAAAATACAAATGTACACAGCGGTATCGACACTGTGTTATTACCGACTATCAAAAATCGAATACACGCATGTACGAACGAAGTGGAGGAAAGGAGGAAAAAAAAAGTGACGCTGCATCTTTATCGAAGCGTTCCCGCAGCCGAGCAGCACGCCGCTTTGATGTAGCTGTTTGGTCGATCTCGTGCGGAGAGCGTAAATACTACAGCCCGATGATTTTGCGTTTTCATTGGGATAGGTCACGCCGAGCGACGAGGAACGGCGAGAGCAGCAGCTGAAGAAACGTTATTAAAAAGAACCACCTATACGCTCTTGTAAAGATGACCCATTTAGATAAAAAGTCATACACAGCGAATGAGCCGTTCGACGTGGCGTTTTGATCAATGGAACCTCTCGTTTCACCGACGAAAAAGTTTGCTCGTGCATCGTGCACTTACAGATCGTTGATCAACGAACTCACCGATTTCTCAATAACGTTGTTCAATTTACCGGCAAGTCACTTGCCCGCTATTTTCCGTTGCGTGTGGCAATGCTCCAGCGGATGTTACACACAGCAGCGCTACTCGTACGATGCTTCTCAGTAATAACTCGCCGAAGAATCGATAGAGAGTAAAAGCAGACGCCCCAACACGTTACATTTTACATTATCGAGAGGCGCGAGTTCCGGGAGACTTCGGTAACCGATAAAGAAAAAGGTGTATGAAGGCTGGCGAAACGCGGTTGGGGAGGATGGTCGAATGGCGATGGCGGACCCGGCCACCCTCGTAATTTCACAATTTCGTTGCGAAGCGCCCAGTTCTCGCCTCGCTCCATCACGCGTAGTGGATTTTACCTCCATTAGCTAATAACGCCCTGTCTACATGTAACCGAAGTATACCGGCGTGCGGGGACCAGTGGCTGAGGCAAAAGCCAGGGCAGGAAAAGCTGGCAGCGGCTCTGGCCAAACTCTAGCGTCCGCTGACTCGATCTCTCTGTTACTCGTTTTCCACCGAGGTGAGAGATAAACCCTCACCCGCGCTTCTCTATGACTGCAGGGGTCCATCAACTAATGAGTTGCCGCAGGAGGAAAAGCCTTCGACCGAAAGGAAAACCTGATGTTGCCCTATGTCGCTGCCGTTGTTGACCCTACCGACGGACGCGGTCAAGGATCCCGACAGGATCGGCGCGTCCTACCGGAGACTTTGTCCCGCTGATACAATCGTTCCCCTAACGCGCTGAGAACGTCGCGCTTGACTAATTAACAGAATGCTCTCTGGACCGAAGAGAATTCGTATTTATGAGTGCAGCACGGAGGCAGAGTGCGCTCTCCTGACCCTCGATAAATGGGGGGCCTGGCTCAATTCAATTCCGGCGCGATATCTCTTTCGACAGATCTTCGCTCCGATATCTCGTTCGATCTACGCGATGCGTCATTCCCGATCGGAATAAAGAATTCTACCGCGTCATTCCCGCTAACACGAAATGTCCGATGAGTATCATTCGGGAATTTTTTAAATATCTCTTCCGTCTTGATTTCTGCACTTTTTTTAGTTCAAGGAGATAATTTTTTTTTTTTTTCTTACGCCCGGATTGATAGCGACGAATCAATCGTATTTTTGTATTCACTTTGCCGCGCGCCGTACGTGGTCGACGGGTCTCTATTTTTTTAGTTCAGGATTCCGTGCCCCAGTTTTGCGAGGAAGATAGAATTGTTCTGTTTACCGTCGGCCCGGAGGCATTTCTCTTTCACGTTTCGTTTACTGTACCACTAGATCTTCCGCGTCTGTCGGTGTATTCGGGAATTTGGTTCCTCCTCTCGTGTCCCGAGGGCGCGTGGGAAACTTAACCATGCGTCGGGAAGCCGTACGTGATCGCTTTATCGAATGCGTGCGGGAGGCATAGAGAGACAGGGAGAGAAGCAAAGACAGAACGAAAAAAAGGAGGGGTGTGGGGGAGGTGAAGCTGCGATAAAAAGTAAGAAGTTGGAAAGGGTAAAAAGTAGTGAAAGTCAGGAACGGGTATAATCAAACCTACAGAGCGTGTCGTCAGACTCCGTGAGCGAGCAGGCCCCACATAAAAGTCGACGTATCGTTTGACTGCTGCTTCTGCCTTCTCTCCACTCTTCACGGGGATAAATGAGGTGCGCGACGCACGAATTCTAAGTAGCCTTTCGACTACCGTTCGGTGTGATACGCAGCAGTGATTGTCAACCGGAAAACTTTCGAAACGGTAAGTTCTATCAAAAAAACGTTGTCAGTAAACTGTATTACCCACTAAGTAGTTTATGATTCTAAGGGTCGAATTTTAAGGCCTCAGTTTCAACTTAAGATCTCTCTTGAGATCGAACTTGAGATGAAACCTCAGGACGACCTTGTTTTCGTGCTTATGTTTGATCTTAAATTCAAACTTAATATCGAACTCGAGCGTTGAGACTTAAGTTCGAATTAAGATCAAACTTAAGGATGAAATCAAATTTGAACTTAAGATAGATCTTAAGTGCGAACTTCATATAGATCTTAAATTCGAACTTCCGATAGATCTTAAATCCGAACTTAAGACAGATTTTAAGCATGGAAAGAAGTGTGGGCCAAACTTCGATCTTAAGTTCGATATCAAGAGCGGTCTTAAGTTCAAACTATCGTCGTAAAATTTGACCCTAGGTCCCACTGAAGATGTTTTCACACTAAAAAAAATCAATCGTTCGTTCCGTTTGGCCACGAGATAACGAATGCAACACAATCGGGAGGAAGGCAGCAGTTCGTGCAATTTTTGGAAGAACGACATCCAAGCTCTCCGAGCGAGTAAGAAAACTTCGATCCTGGGAGTATCGTGCGGCCTTGGAAAGCCCTTCGGGTCGTTTTTATCGGAAGCCGATAGTTTCTCGGGTCGGGACGTCGACGAGGAAAAAAATTACAAGATTCTTTTTCTTCGGTACACTTCCGGGGCAAGATATCACGTGACGCTCTTCCACTCCCGGGCCCGGTGTACAATAAAAGTATCGTGTGCCTCTCAGTGACAAACCGGGATTCTCCTCCAGATATCTGCCGCACGAAACTCTTGCTTCTATACCCGTTGCTGTCTCGACCGTGCCCCAGGGCTTCGCGCCAACTTTTCTCACTCCAAGCTTCGACTCGGTTCCGAATCACAGTTCTTCTTTTCATTCCGTATCACAACAAATCACAATCATCCGACGTCTGTCTTCGAGTATCGTTGCCTCTTTCCGTTCCAGTCAGAAGGAAGCTTACTTTAAAAGATAATTGTACCCCCGCAAAGTCTGACGTGTATGAAAAAGCGTGAGTTCTAACAGGATCGTTGAAATTGTTGGTTCAACGTGCGCTGCGGTAACACGCTAGGCAATTTTACGAGAACCGTAGCGACGACCGCGATCTATTGAGTTGTACGCTCCAGAATTTGCAGCTTAGCTTACAACCCGCGTGGTGGAGGTAGGTCGAGTTTGCGAGGAGAGATTTTTTACGAGCCCTCGAGAATAAAGAGACGCCCTTCGCGTGGCTTGTTCCATCTTTCTCTCGCCCGGCAGATCGTAAACCGCACTCGGTACGGGACAACGGCGGAAAAAGAGTAGAACCGGAAGACGGCAACCCAACGGCTACGAGACCGGGTCTCGAGGCGAGTGGGCCAATCTAGGCCGGAAGAGTTGCTCCTTCTCGCTCCAGTTTCGCAGCCCCGCCTCTAACCGATCGGAAAAAAGTACGATATATCTCGGGGCCGTGGGGATGAGGAATATCTGCTTTTTACGAGAAAATACAGAGGGACAAGAGGAGCAGGAAGGAAAGACTGGGATATAAAGGGCACGTGATTTCATTATTTTATATTTAATGTTCCATTTAATTCACCGAGAAAGGCACCCCGAGTTATTGTTCTTTCACGTACTTTTGCCGAAGCTTGAAGCACTTGGAAAAACTTCCGCCACATAACTAAATAACGACTCTTGCACGGAAGAGTTTTCCCAGCGGCGCTTCGAGCCGATACGCCGGATCCGGCATTGATCTCCCCTTGATTCGACGTTTCTTGCTCCCCGATACGAATCAAGAGTTCACATTGGCAGGTGAGAATTACTTTACAGGTTCTGAGTCTCGGTAGTTATCTTCGTTCTCGTTCGGGGAAATTTGGTAAATTCATTTAGCAAAATTGTATACCACTGCGAAGGAAGTACTAATGGAACGACAAAGTTGGCGCCGATGTCACCCAGAGATTTCTCGATGATACAACGCTCTGTGCGGCTCTTCATGAAGCCGCTCAGAGGGAGAAGCGAAGATCTCAAGAGGGTCCTCTGCAAATGATTCAACCTTCCATCACGTGGAACTTTGTGTAGCTCTCGGTGCAGTCTGAGCGGAAATCGGCAAAGATCTCGGAGGTTCTTCTTTATCGTGCTGGTCTTACCTTCATTAGCCGGCATGAGAAGATGAAGGCGAAGAAGAAGAAGAAGAGGCAGGCGCCTGGGTGGAGTCTCTTTGTACGGAAGCCTCGCCGGGCCTCCTCTTCCTCCCGTTCCTCTCCAAGTCGGCTTCTCCATCAGCGTCGAAAACTCTTTATCTACGCATCTTGAGGGGGCCTCCGCGCTTAATAGAGATGCCGCGATAATTGATGCTCCCTCCCCGCGTTAATACTACGGGCAGCAAGAGCGGAGGAAGATCGGCCGGGAGCTCTTCGCTGTGTCTGCCTTATACCTCTATCTGTACCACGTCAAAGCTCGATTCTATGGCCCTGGGCTTTACGTCGTCACCGGTATGTAATCGATAGCAAGCCCCCGGTATCGACTGCATTTGACGATCCGGAAGAAACAGGGTTATCGACAGATCACCGATCACTTTCAGCCTCGGAGCCTTTGGAGATCCGATATATATCTCCGGTTTAACGATCAGACTTCGAAGTTGCTAAAGGCCCTTCGCTGTTGCACGGCGGATCTGCGAGGCACGTTATACTTTGAGACTTGCATCAAATATCTTGAGACGATCATTGTAATCTTTAAATATCTATTGGGTTTTAATTATCAACTGTGACCCCTACGAATGAGCCAAAACTTTTGATGTATCGACATTCGGTAACTTTCGACATTCTCTACTTCGCGCCAAGAGATGTTGGGATAAAATTGGGCACTCAAATGGCACCGTAAAAGGAGAAAAGCCCCGCGACGGCGGGATACGATAGTGGATTACTAAAAGCTGGACGTTCCACTCGATGAAATTCACTCGGGGTCTCCGCCAGAATATAAGCAGCCGTTGCTGGGGCCATAAATTGAAATCCTTTAACCAGCCTCGGACTGAACTTTGGACGTTCTAAAAATACCGCTGAGAATCTACAATCATACGCTTCGTTTCTAGGCGCATATTTTCGTAAAATCCAAATATCCGTGGGCATTGTCATACGAAGAATCTCCAGCGGTCACCGGTGAAAGAATAATCGAGCATGAATAATAATGGACAATGGAGTGGATCCGGACGGTGGATGTGGAGTTGAATCGAGCTCGCTAAGGAATCATAAATCGCCGGGTGAATGTATCGCTTTGAAAATCGAATAGACATAGCGGTATGAGGAATAGCGCCGGGAAGGAGAGTTCTGGTAAGACCGAGGCAGGTTTTCACGAGGCATCGGATCGTCGCACCTGGGCCGCGCGCGCAACTACCAGTTCACAGTCCAGTTCACCCTCCGGCCCAGGGAGAACTTTGCCGATTTTTAACGTCGGGGGATTCAGTTCAGCCGCAGCCCGAGGGACACAAGGAAGGTGTGCATACTCTGTGTCGGGGCGGGCCCTGGCGCTGGTCACATTCCTGCTGGATCGAGGAGTCATCTGGATGAGACGATACACAATGGCCACCTCGATTCTCCCGGTGGCTCGGGGGGGCTACGAGAGAGCTCCATAGCACACGCCAAGTTGCATTGCCGCCTTTGCCGCGGCAGCCACAGCAGCCGGGACCAAGACTTCGGCCGCGATACCGGCGTGTAGCCCCCGCGAGTGTGGAGATAGGACATGAAATATGGCGCCGAGATGAGCGATACCGGTAGCTTGGTCGCTCGCTCTGTTCTCCACTCTCGCCTCTATTCTATTGCCTCTTTCCTCTTCTCTCTACTCCCTCACCCACGGCGTACTCGACTTCGCGTACTCATACCCCAGAACGGAAACTTGACTCTGACATTTTTCCACCGTCATCGCGCAACCACGTTTAAATCGGTAACGTCGACGTGCAGGAGACACACCCACGGTGGTAATATTTCATGCAAAATTTTCCCTAACGAAGTGATCCTCGATGATTCTCTTCCGGTAGAGATACGAACGAATTGATACCGGAGAAATATTTTTTTTTCGAGGGGGGGGTTTCTCCTTATAGGCGTCGGGGCTGTACGCTTTCTGATCACAGAGAGATCGTACGATGATTTAGAGCTCGGTGTGCTTCGTAGAATCAAAGCAACGGGGAACGAGAGGCGGGATGAAGGGGGTGGGGGCAACGGGAACCGCGCTGCCTCGGGGGCTGTAGAAACACAGAGAGATCGAGGGTGGAGTATGTAATAAATCGGTGGTAGCGGGGAATCTCGAGCGACAATCGATCTTGGCAAGGAGCGCTTTATCGAGATCTCTCGCACTCTCACGGAAAGAGCGGGAGGGAGAGAGAGTCGGAGGCTGGATCCAGGCACCGAAGATCCTGGCCCGTGGCGAAGTGATACGTTTTTTATGCAACCAGGGCGACGGAGGCGCGAGAAGAGAGAGGTCATCGTCCTTGCAGCTTCTCATGCCAGGCCATAAATTCTTTAATCGTGATGCGCACGTACATTACTTTGCTATATAACTATACACAGGCGTATATACACGAAACGCATTTCGTGATAAAGTTCCCGTGAAATATTATTTATCTCTCGTTCGTATACCGGTTTATTATTGCCGGCATACGTAATACAGTGTGCATTACCGTGGTGTATAGAGTAGAGAGTGGATGAATCTCTCCTATTCACGATTTTTTTTTTTTTTTCCTACAGGAGGGAAAGAGGAGAGAGTACCGGGCTTTCTGGCAACTTTCCATTTCGTATGCTCGTTTCAACGTACGAGAACGCGGTTGAGCATTCCCCGGGGGTTTAGTCGGAAAATAACAAACTGCCGAGGCTCTCGCCGCAAATGGATTTTTAATAATAACCCGTTTGAAAAATCAATAGGGCCGAGGGGGTGGTGGGATGGGCGCGAAACGTGTGCGAGCCCGGTGTGTGACTCTCGTCTCTATCGCTTCGTCATTATGGCCAACGGGCACGTAAACGGGGGTGCACGCATCGCTTCAACCCTCTCTCCCTCTACGCGCTGTCTGCTCGTTCGTGTAAATATTTTCACTACCTCCCAGCACAATTTATACTGTACCACCGTGTTTCCATCGTCAATTTGTTCGTTACCAGCAACGAGAGAGAGAGGGAGCGTTTAACGTTTACTCGTTATTTTCGGAGTGGACAGGCGAATGAGGTCAGGGGTTCACGTGCGTCACGAGGTTACGGATCTTGGTGCCTCGTCGAGCGATACTGTCGAAAATCAATTTGGGCTCTGCACTCACGCCCGCATCCCGTTACAGCCGATAATCATCGAAATCTCATTCGAACGATAGTGGCATTTTTTGTCTTCTTTTTTTCTTCTTTTTTCACAAAATACGCCAATATTTTTCAACGTCGAGCCAATTACGTCGTTAAGAATCAATTAGCGGGGCAACTGAACAACTTTGGCAGGAGGATGAGCGGCTTGGCTAGGCATCGCGCTCCTGGATAGCAACTAATTATACGTTGTACAGGACCGGTGTTGTGTCTCCCCACGAGACGACACTGGGGAAATATCGTTGTTGTGTTGCGCGTTACGCAAACTGCGTTTCTTCGCCTGCGGCGCGCTTTGCTCCATAATTAGGGATGGTATAAGGTACCGCGCTGCTGTTGCGCACGTATCAACTCCATTGGAATTCACTGCTCGCGCAATTCTCATACTTAGAAAAATAAGTGGTTAGATTAAGCAAAGTTCAAAGGTATTATTTTGTTGGTACCACAGGAATGTTTGTTTAAAGCGACAAATTTTGAATCGATTGACGTAAATAATCGTTAAGAAAACAATGCTTTATTTTTACCATACAAGTAACAGCTTTGAACATATGTCACCGCGCCTTGTGAGTAATCCAAACATTTTTTTTGTTTTTTTTTTTCATATCTCTCAAGTTTCGGAAATTCCAGCTTTTTAGCCGCAATCGATTGAAAATTAAGCATACATCGGTATCATTATTTATCCGTGTTACTCGGTAGAAAAAATGTGTACATTCGACAATTGAAAAATTTCCAACAAAAAGCATTGTAAAATTTCCAGGGGAAAAAATTATCGACGTTTGTAGATGAGAAATTTCTGTTAACTCTCGCCGTAATTGGTAGAAAATTAAGTGCACATCGGTACCATTCGACAGTTTGTTCGTGTTAGTCGGTAGAAAAATTCCACATTAGACAATTGCAAAATCGAAAACAAAAGGCAGGGAAATAAATTAAGAACGTTTGTAGATAAGAAATTACTGTTAATTGTGCAAACCTCATTTACCGTGTTGCAACCTCTCGACGAGACTCTGCAAATCGTGATCTTCGGCGAGATATGAAATATTTTAATTCCGCCTCCAATTAGTCTTCATCGTGGAAAACCGTGACACTCTCGGCGATCGAGGAAGGGAAGTGTAAGGGGGAGGACGCGAGATCGAGCAAACTCTCGAGTTTGCGAGGCGACGCAGTAGCGGGCTGCAGGGGCCGACACTCTTGGCGTCTTCTCCACCATGTCCGGGAACTCGCGGAACGACATCAACCTCCGGCAGAATCCACAGACTTCCAACTTACGGTACCCTGCCGCTACGGCCGTCATTAGAATAATTTCGGTAGGGTCGCGAAGGGTCGAGCGAGCGACCCGCAGCTGGGACGAGAGAAGCCTCCATTGTACCCCGAGGCCCTTTAACCAACCGGAGAACCCTCCGTGTTCCCGTTCTCCGTCCCTCTCGCTCCTTTGCTCTCGCGATCTCGCGCATGCACGCGAAATCGGCGACTGAACGCGATGTCAGACCGCGAGCTTCGAACCCGACGAGTAGACGTGATTACTTCGAGTGCGATATTTGAATTTAGGATTTTGATTTTGACAATTGGATGCCCCCCCCCCCCCCCCCACTCTCATCATCTTCCTCAACGCGCCAACAATCCGGATGCTTTCATCCGATTACGGAAGATTGATTCGCCCTCTTCTGTCTCGGGGATGCGGGAATATCATTCTCCCCCCCCCTCCCCCCACCCTTGTGACTATTCTCCATTTCTCACTTTCTGTTTCGCTTCCTCCGCTCTCTATTCCATGCTGTGATGGAGTGTATAGAATTCGACCCCGATGCTTTCCCATTATCACATCGGGACGAACCATCGGCACACCCCTTTTTCACTCCAGGCCCATCGTCGCCCTGTTCTTCGACACCCACCCTCGTGGCGTTGGGTTTTACGGAGAATAAAGAAAAATCACTGAGCTCCCAACGCTGCGCAAAGTATATTCGAAGCTGTAAAGTATGAAGACATCAAAGGTGAGTTTACAGTTTTTTTTATTTTCTTATTTTTTATGTAACGAATATTATACTGCCCGCGAGACTCGCCGGTAGAGTTGAGACTGCTTAATTTGACTCCCGGCACGCACCGGCCCGACGATCGCGCCTGATGGATGTGAAAATAAATTACAGTAAATAAGGCTTAAATTAGTGTAATAGAGCGCGGCAACAGCTTAATCTTCGTTAGCGTCGAGATGCTGGATCTCTCCGTCCCGGGCCCGTTAAATTACTCGTACAAATTCGAGGCGATTGAATACCCGGGTTGTACGTTCACGGAATTCGTTGGAAATTGTTTCGAAATTGACGCTTTCAATTTTCATTAACCGTACTCTAGATTCTTGGCTCCTACCGGGTTCAAGATATGATAATGGCAAGTTTTCTATAACAGCATTATTGCATTCCCGGTAAAAAAAAGAAAATCCCTCAATTGGCGTAAGTTTTCTGCAATTTTTGTCACCTCTGCCTTAAAGAATGCGAGTTACCGATCAATCCGCCGATTTTGGGAACGTCCCGTAGCGTCGAACGACCTCCGAAATTAAATACATAAACGCACCTTTCAGACCCGCCCAACATTAGTGACTACTCAATTGCGCGTTTAGTATTTTCCACGCTCTTCGGCGCACATTGTGCACGCGGTACGAATCGCGAGCAGCACGTGGTGCCTACATCTGTCGCACCAGCAGTCTGCAGCGACGAAACGTGCACCCGGGGCACTCTCGCTCCACCCATCCCCCTTTCATTTTTTTCTCAACCCCCCTCCCCCCTCTGCCACTCTGTGTTCCCCGTCAGTGCCACCCGCGCCCCCGGGTGCACCGATCCCATTGTCGGCACTCTTTCCATCGTAATACTACTCTACTCTCTTTGCAACCCTAGAATTTCTTTCATGCCCCACGTATGCAGTGTAGTACGCGCACCGCGCACGTTCTTCATCGCCAGCCGTGGATGGAACAAGGGCGAGGTCTACGTGATTCGCCACGATCGACAGAAGGACCCGAAGCAAGGCTCGTGATATACAAGAAATTAATAGAGCGAGAATGGAGTGCGCGATGCGAGTCAGACGAAGAGGGTGACCATGTGAACGAAAAATGAACCAGCGGCGAGAAGCCGAGAGAGCTTGAAAAAGAACCGTCGTAGTAAAAGAAAAAATTGAGATAGGAGCATTTTATTATTCGACGGCTCGGCGAGCTCGGCCAACGACTCCGACACGTGCGGGAGTACAAACCGACGAGCGCGGTTATATATTTCACTCTACTGCTCGCCAGGATTTGTTTCTCGTTTCGTCGACTAATTGACACGTGTCTTCTGCGCGGATACGATTCCGACTCGGCAAACGCCGATTCTACGTGACGTCAGTCGGAATGCCGTTTGCACAATCTCGCGCGGCGTTGACCGGATCGACGATACACACGGGACCGTTTCTGTCCCGAGAATCCGATCAGACTAGTGATTTAATCACAGTGTCGACGGTGAAAAATTGGTTGGTCGAGCCGATCAGTGCTACTATTCACGGTAAAATAGGTTCGGTGGAACAAAGATCACAAACATACTTGTTAGGATCAAATAATTTCTATCCAAACAAACATCTTTCGTCTACGCAAACTCAGCTTTCTTTTTTCTTTAATTTAACATTTTTTTTAATCCACAATACGGTTCATCAACGATAATAAATTGAAAAATTGTACATTTATTTTCAAATATGCAAACCTTTTTGCCCCGTAAGGATTCTAAAATATGAAATATGTCGCTAATTTGGTGCGATCAATGTGGTTCACCGGACACCGGGACTAATTGATCTTTCGACCAATAAATTGTTTTGTTCTCTGTGATTCCTAAATGAAATTTAAAAAACCCGGCCAATCACTTTTTCGTTAACTTTACCATTTTTTCATCCGCTATACGGTTCATCAAGGATAATAAATTGTAAAATTGTACACATTTTTTAAAAATTTGAAAACCTTTTTTTCTCTGCAAACTGAAAGTAGCGCTAATTTAGTGATATGAAAGTGGTCCACCGGGCAATGCGATTAATCTTTCGACCAAAACATTTTTTTTGTTCTGTGTGATACCTAAAAGGAAATGAAAAAAAAAATTCGCCCAATTTCTTTTTTCATTAATTTTACAATTTTTGTACTCCATAATACGGTTCACCGACGACAATAAATTGTAAAATTGCACACATTTTCAAAAGTGCAAACCTTCTTTGTCCTGTAAGGTTTCTGCTACAAAATGAAAGACATCGCTAATTTGATGTGATGAAGGTGATCCACCGGGCAATGGGAGTAATTGATCTTTCAACCAATACATTTTTTTGTTCTCTGCGGTTTCCAAAAGGAAATGAAGAAGAACGTGGCCAATGTACGATTGCATTGAGGGCTAAAGGAAAAAGACTATGGCCTCTTCCTTATTGGGTTCAGAGGCACTCGAGCCACGACCCTTTCGCCCTCTTTCATTCTCTTCACTGTTGCTGCAAGACAAAAGACGACCGAGAAGGCTTGCTTCGGGTATTACGTCCTACGTAGATAGCGCTTCCAGCCGTAGAAGCAGCACAACTGAAATACCCTTCCGCGATCTTCGACACCCTCCGAACCGCCCTTGCCTTTCATCCCACGCCCTCCCTCCCCTCGTCCCCTTGAAATATGACGCGTCCTATATTAAACTGTTGCCTGCCCGCGTGCCTCGCCTATTTTTTCTCTGTACGTTTTTTTCTTAACACCCTTTATGCAACAGAGTGTGCGAGAATGAGGAGCGAAGGGCGTGGAGGGTCGACGAGACGGAAGCTAATCGATCAGAAAATCGAGAGATTATTAAATCGCGATATCGTCGCTATCTTCCCGGGCTCCGTGTGGCCCTAATTCATTTTCGACCTTTGTCACACCGCGAGTTACAAAAAAGTTCGGCAGCTGCGACCCAATTCCCGGCAAATTTATCATCGCAGCCTTTCGTTACATCGTCGAAAGACGATTTAAACATCGTGCCCAAAGAGAAAAATAATGCGATTGAACGAATACTCTGCATTTACTCGCTGTACGGATAACATCGTCGCGTGGTCGCACGACGAATCTCTCAGCCGGGGCTAACAGAATATAAAGCGACAACGGTAAATTGAATGAAACGAGTCTCTATGGGTGATGCTGCTGGTGCGGGTGATACGGGAGCGGATGAGACGACCCTTGGGGAAAACGTTGTGGGCACCCGCTCGTGTCAGGCCCTTTTGAATCGAAGGTCCCCGAGGACTTCTGCGGAGAACCCATCAGGCGCCCATCGATCTCAACGGACCAGCAGGAACCGCAGATTCGCCGCCTCTGAGTGCAATTTGCCAGCGGCTGTTTTTCGCGACGTTTGTATCGTGCGCATCTGACAAATCAAAGTCCTCAACATTGATGTGTGCGGAGTTGCTTGCTACCAATTTTGTATCCATTTTTCAAGCCTGTCGTTTTCCACTTTGCAAAAACGTGACCATCTCATCCGGAATTACCCTATTTATAATTAAGCCCCTACAATAATCATAATAATGTAAGGTTAAGCAAGCTTTGATCGACTGAAGATGCTATATGTCCAATCGTACAAGACAAATAGCGCGAGGATTCGGAGCGAAGTTCTCGATGAGCGGAGATTTATGAAACGTAAATGTGTCATATCTGTAATAAATGTCATATCTGTCGTATCTCGGACTGTGGCGTGTTTCCAGGAGACGTACAGACGCACAGAGTACAAATCAAAGCACTCAATATTGATGTGTGCAGATTCGCTCGCTACCATTTTTTTTTATTAATTTTTTTGGGGCTGCGCTTGTCGTATCCCGCTTTGCAAAAACGTGTCTCTCATCCCGAATGACCCAATTTATAATCACGCCTCTACTACAATCGTTATAACATAAGGGTAATCAAGCTCTGCCCAACTGAAGACACCATTGTCCAATCGTCCAAGCCAAACAGTGCGAGGATTTGGAGTGAAGTTCTCGATGAACAGAGATTTACGTAAGCTCCGGCTGTCCCGTGTTTCCAGGAGAGACACACAGAGCTTTGGGATTTTCCGAAGCGTTGAAAGCCATTGACACGAGTCTGTCCTCTGCTGTGCCGAGCAGATATGTATTTTTAAAGCGGTCTCGGGAAGATGAGCCAGCGCGGCGATAGGGTGGGCCGTACATTGACATCGGCCACCGCCGTTGATTGGCTGCTCCGGAGTGAATGGCTTTCATGTTGGACCGGAGGAGATAGAGGCACGCCAAAAACTGGTGAGTGGCTCGTGGCTTAAAGGGTCAATCACTGTATTCGTAGCCGTCAGTACGGGTCGAGAATGATCAGAGCGCTGTTCTTCCTCCGTTCTTTCGGTTCCTCTGTGTGTTCTCCGGAGCGCAGTCGGGGAAGAAATAAAGAAAGACGAAACGAGGATGGAAAGAGTACCGAGTCAAAAGGCGCGAGCGGGATGATCCTTTGACGCGGGTGAGTGACAGCCGTGGCTGCTCACATCTGTCCTCCGGTCTCAGAGGCCACTTTTACATTTCCTTGCCTCGCCTCGTCGACTGTGAAGACGAAGACGAAGCCGAAGCTGACTCCTATCTGGCTTCCTCTGTTCCTTCTTTTGCTCCATCGGTATGGAATATGCCGGGCTACGGAGGCCCGAGTCGTTGAGGGGTACGGTTACGCGAGAGACTCGCCTATGAATGGACCTTTGTGAGTTGCTACGTCTTACGGCGCCTTACTACAAACCCGAGAGGGCAGTTACGCACGAGGTCCTCTCTCAATCCGGGCACTCGCTTCCCTCGGATGATTCGCGACGCAGAAATAAACTCCACGACGGACACACTGTGACCCAAGAGGAAGAAGACACGACAGCGAAGAGATTGAACTCGCGGCAGCGAGAATAGGTGCCCCAGCACCACCGCCGCAAACAGCTCGTTCTTTCGTTCCAGAAGATGAACTCGGAGGGGACCGTTAACGAAGACGCACTAATTACCCCCGTTTCGCGATAACACGAGAATTCACGCTGATGGAGAGATCGCATTTATTCGGCGCGAACCGAGCCTCGATCCAACGAGGATTACGAGAACGAGCACCGATTCGTGAACGGATTTGTGGCGATTCATAATTCTCCGGTAAAGGAAAAATGCATAAGAGAGATCGCGATACACAAACGGGCATCCGCATGAATCGTCTGGAGTCCGCATGGATATAGCCGAAAGGGACCGAAACGGCGACCGCCGGCCGAACGAGCGAAGACACTAATTATCCGTTTTGCTCAGCGTGGAATTTCGCAATGGAGAGATCTCGAGCCGATCTCTCTTGAGCCCCACGTATTTTAGGGCACAACGGTGTGCCTTGGCCGAACCGTACGCCGGATGCCGTGTCCCCTAGAGCCGGGAGATGCCCGGACGATTCCTCGGCTTTCAGTTCTCCTTCACGAACCTTCCATTTATTCCTGGGTATTTTTTTTTCTCTCGATTCCTCTTTGAATTTGCGGGATGCGCGAGGATCTTGGCTCCCTCCAAGATCCTCGGAAGATTATCTCGTCACGCGCCTCTCGACGCTTTCAATTATTTTTTACGGATTTCTCGGAAATAACGTTGCCAGAAGAACAAGGACGGTAGAGTGGCAATATTAGTGAGCCATAGCGACCTGGATTGCTAGCACATATGGATCGGTAGAGTTCGCGAAAAGAATATGTAGTGAAGAGGGAGGCAAAATGGAACACTGCAGCAAAACGGACTATTTTTAACAATTCTTGCCAGCATATGAACAAATCTTATCGCAGATACAGGACACGGCTCCGTTTTGCCCCACACCAGACGGACGCTAGGATGATTCGATGCGGTCGTTATGTCAGATATTTTCACTCCTTGAACTATTTTCTTTGGCTTTACTTTGCAACATGATAATCTTATTCTTCCGGGATATTCTGTCTATCCTTCGAAACTCTCTTCTCAGGAACATATAAATGATACCCTCCATACTCTAAAAACTACGAGTCGAGATCGGATACCCCTCCGCTCTACTAGTATTATTGTAGGACCGCAAACGTAGCTTGCTGTTATTACAGAATACCAAATCATTCGGATTCTTTATCGGGAGCACCCGATCTTTTTTTTTCTTTTTTTTAGAGCATGAACAAATATTTATTCTCTGTCGTAAAATTCACCGGGGTGGTAACATAAATCTAATATAAGTACTATCCCCACCGAATTCATCGGGACTTCTCCGGAAATACGTCGTATTGGAACATCGAGTCCAGACCAAAAGTTCGGTTCTACCCAGTCAGACCGCATCTGCGGAACAATCGCGTATAGGAGGGATAGAATGTTAGAGATAGCGGTCGCAAAGTTTTGCGGCTTTGGCGAATACTGCGATGTGGAGTCCGTTTGGCTTGCCTGAGATTGGCGAGGCTTGGTAGACGACACAAAGGCCATTCCGATCATTCTGCATGACACGGGGTGAAATATATAGCAGATACATGAAGACAGAGGAAACGCGCAAGGGCGTGTAGCCGTATGTACATCTGCCATCATATCTCGTCCCCGAGCGCTCTAATTACACCATGCCGGATCCATTGTGGTTTTGTGGAAAGACTCCGAGTTGTTGGCTTGAGGCTCCAACTTCACCTATCCACATACGAACGTTGCGCGTGGTCGAAACGGCAAGTGATTTTCGGATCTTTATTGTCGATAGTAAAAATTGCATGCGGGCTTCATGAAGTCTGAAAAAGGCCTGCTAATGTCTGTTCACGGCCTTATTAGGCCTCAATGTAACGCTCTGAACCGAGAGAAATAAAGATTTTCAAACGACAAGTAGCGTCATTTCCGGTTTAGAAATCTCACTTTTTGACCGGAAGTGACGTTTCCCCTAGATGACGTCACCTCCGGTCGAAAAGCGAGATTGCCAAACAGGAAGTGACATTTCTTCGACTTCCGGTCGAAAAATGAGACTTTCAATCCGGAAGTGACGTTTCCCTAGGTCACAATACATTGGTTCTGGTATAAAAAAAATGATATCAAGATCTGGCCGTAGTCAGTTTATCCTAAGTGATACTCTACCGTGCTAGTTGCGTCTCTTTTCACTCGCCGGCATTTTTATGCAAACCAGACCAGCCCCTTTTTTATCAACGGAATCGATCTTGTAATGAGATCCTTTTAAACCACATTTGGAGCATTATCCGATGAATCACGGTCGTACTCGTTTTTTCCTTGATCTTTCTTTCATTTCAGTCTCTTATTCTTTCTTTGTGTTTCTCCCGAGTTTGATCATCGAATCTTGAACTTTCGAGGCATTCGAGACAATTCCGTAGTTACTTCTTCTGCCTTTCTCTCCCTGAGCTCAGTAAGTTTAGACTACGACGGCTCGAACGATTGTTTTTAGAGGGTTTCCGCAGCTGTGTACATATAACACACCTCAGAACTACCACCCTACGACGTTAGATGGCCGTCGCGCGGTCGGGGCGACCTTTGAAAAAGGGCCTGTATATTTTTGGCCCGTGGAAGTCAAATTTCGAGTGCTTCTCAAACACGTTAACTCACATGCTTTCCGTGCGCCCCAATGTTGCGCTCTCTCGCTGGCGATCGGAATCTTTAAGCCTTCACCGAACCAAAGAAAAATGACACAGACTCTCTCCCCTTCGGTTCCGATCGCATCATCAGTCTCGAGCAGAAAAAAAAATCCTAAGCAAATTTCATCGATGACCCCCAAACACACAAATTCATCTATCTCTCAATGTGTTTTTTTTTTTTTCATTCTCCAACTTTGGTATCGGTAGCGGAGTTAGATCTCTCGGAATTATACGGATAATACACTGTAAATTTAGTTGGCTCGGATGACTCCCCATTAGAGCGAGAGTGGCGTCACTGCCAGTGTGAGGTGACTTCTGTCGCGGGCGCGTAAAGTGACATTCCTCGCTAAAAGCTCTCGTTCTCTCGGCGTCTCCTCACTCCGGGCACATTCGGTTTAGCTGGGAAAATAAAAGAGCGCTCATCGCGCTTCGGGGCGCCAGGAAGCGGCGGTATGTCGCGGACGTTTAAAATCTTAATGCCGCACGCAGCAGCAAGCCGTAGTCGACTCGGCCGAAACAAACGGCAGTCTCTTAATCCACTCTTCTTTCGCTACCTCTGGCTCTCTATAAATTATTTTTAAACGACATTGTGTCCAAATCCTCGCGGTGAGGCTCGCTCGACCGCGGTGTATATACATATATATATATATATATGTATACACCTTTCAGTGTGTGTGCATGTGTTTGTGTGTACCCCTTTCCCAGTCGCTGCAGTTATTTTTGCGACAACAAAGGCCATTGTTCAGGCCTTTATCGCAGAGCGGTGCGCGAAAGATGCTCCGCGATGTCGTCCCGGAACTCTCGGCGACGTCGTCGATGGTGCATCGACGCGAAGACGATAATATCGTTTATTTCCGTTTATCTTCGCTGTGGGGACCGATAAAATTTAATTCAACTCCGGTATAATTGAATACTGAATCATTTCTACCCCCGCCAATTCCCCCTCGCTGAACCTATCGCTATAATATCTCTATTTATCTTTGTTACAGGTAAGCGAACTGATTTCAGTCCCCCACCCGCACGTCTTTTGAAGAATTTCCATCGTTTTAGCGTAAGTACCTAAACGATAAATATTCCTCGTCGTTCGCGGAAAATAAAAAGAGGGAAAAAGCCCGTCGATGCGACGAGTATCGGAACGAGGGGCAGCGCGAATCGCGGCTTCGATGAAAAATGAGGGACCTAAAACTAGAGACCCGAGGATTTTCACTAAAAGGGTGTAGAAGATAGAGCGCAACCCTCACCCGGGTTCCTGAAATAACACGTTCGTTAGGAATCCGAGGGTTCGTCGGACCTTTTAACCCAACCTATCGTCCCGGTTTGTTTCCACAGTGTCAGGCTTCACAGGATGGGTCGCGCTTCCGATTACTTCGTGAAGTCTCTCGCGCCTTCCGTTCGCGAAAAGCTCGCCTCTCCGTTAGCGTTGAATAAAACGCACAAGAAAAAAAAAAAAGGAAAGAGCGCGTGGAAGATCACCGAAGCTCGGGGAAAATATTGCTCCTCTCGTCGATAACAATGTGATTTTTATTCCCGAGGATTTTCGCGCACACTTGTATCCCCCCCGTGCGAGGATACTTTAGCGCGGATCAACGCAAAATATCTCGGTCGTTGGTTGGCAGTGCGTGCCAGGACGACGTGATTTTGCTGCGAAGCCGGCGAGGCTGAAGAAAATAGCCTTTTGCCGACTAGGCGGTATTCTACCGTTATACAAGGTGTAGTATAGTACACCATATAAGAGGGGCAGTCGTGCGAGATAACGCGAAGACAACGTCGGGCATACCTAAGGGATGAAGCCACCCCCGGTCCCGCTGCTAAGCCTGATCCCGCACCTCGTTCCCGGGACGCTCGTTTTTGGACCCGCGCATACCAAACGATCTTTCAGTTATAACGCAAAAGGGGGACTGGGCCGTACTGGACGTGACGTCGCAGGATATTAAAATATTACGTGTTTTTTAAGCTTTTCGGGCTGGTCGGATTTTGCGCCGGGGCGACATTTATCCTCTCCCCGTGTGCCTGAACAAAAAAAAATTGCTTCGACGCGGCGATCCTTTCATTCTCGGCGAAAAAATAAAAATAAAATGTTCAAAAGGGTTTGATGACACTGCGTTATCGAATCTCTTCCGTTCGGCTACAATACCCCCGGCATCGTTCGCTCGTCAACAATAAAAAAAACGGCTAACTAATGGCCCGTCGCCCATCGAACGCTCTCCGGCACTCTGGGATCGAACGATTATTTAATAAATGAATAGCCGACCAAAAAAAAATAACGCTCACAAAAGTATCGCTTGTAATACGAGAATCGTAATTTTCATCCTCATCCTCCTGCTGTATTCATCCCCGTTTAATCAATGCCCACAGCTTGGACATCGAACGCGCGTCAGCGTTTTTTTTTTTTTTTTTTTTTTCGAGATAACTTCCAGTTTTATTGTACCTATTTCGTTGGGGATCGTCCCGCGGGTCGCTAACGAAAAAAGTTTTGATAGCCGCAGTTATTCGGCTATCTGAAAAAACGCTCGGGGTGATTTTACTTTTCCGTCGCTTCTGCGCTTTGTCGACCGTTCTGCAGTGGCTCTCGTCGCAGTCGTCCGTACTGGGTACGCAAGGAACACCGACGTCCCATCGAGAACGTGAATTTCAGCGACGAGGGGATTCCGAGGACTGCGGAACGAGCGGAGAAACGTGGATGTCCAAACGAGCGAATCCTCGTCCCTCGTCAGTATGTATTCACCCGAGGTGCACGGAAAATCGTCCGGATTTTTACGAGTCGCCGAGGAAATCTCGACGTACGCCACTTGACAATTTCGGCGGTGCGCGTATAAACAACTAAAACAGCTTGATCTGCTTGCTCATGTAAGCTTGAAAATTGGAAATTCGAAATCAGCAGATTTAATCTACGAAAAATGCATCTTTCTTTCGTTTTTATATCATTGTCCACGTTTTTATATATATATTTTTTTATATTATTGTCCACGTTATTATTTTTTTGTTATATCCTATTTATAATGTTTTTCTACATTTTTCTGTACTAACTCTTCTCTCAATCGTTTCTCTTCTTCTTACCCTTTCACTCTCGCATTCGTGCCGACTCTTCGCGATCCTCGGCGCTTAATTGAATTTCCACTGAGAGCCGAGCTTGACATTCATACGATTGTCACAAGAGATACGATTCTCTTCGCCGTGACCAGCATAGCTCGTGTCTCTGAGTACGATGGTCATTCGACTCTCAGAAGCGAAGGATCGAGTTCGATGTTGGTCTTTTTAACAGTGGTAGCGGTTAGGAATCGTTTAAAGATACAGCGATCTGTCATGTCGTCAGTCAAGAGACGACGGTGTCGCATGGGTAACTGGAGCTTCTTCTCCCGCGGCTACAAAGAGTATCATTCTCGCGTCGTATGGATAAAAAAAATGCGCAGCGAGAAGACGAAAAAAAGGAGATCGAGTGTCAAGAAATGCATTCTCGATTCACCGCTATTCTATCCGTCGTGCGTGATGCGAGAGCGCTTTGCCTCCCCTGCTCGACAGAGGATTGTCCGTCTCGTGTGGTCAACGACAAAAAGACCCCGTGGAAGTCGCCGCTGGTTCGAGCGGTCTCGGAGTTCCGAGTCATTCAGGCTATTCACTGGTCGACGTTTTATACTAGACAGTATCTTCATGGCTTCGGTCAATCCCGCGCACAAGACACTCGTCGCAGTTTCTCGATACTTCTCCTTCGTAACCAGTGATCAAAGAACGACGACGAGCAAAGGCATCTCACTCGAAGTCATCACACGCACACACCTTATTCCCTGTCATTCTACCGTTCCTTGTCCTCGTATCGTTGAACGAAAGAAAAGATTCTTACGAGCCAAAGGACATAGCCGAACAATGGAATATTCGACATGACTCAATGGTCGTAGGTCTGTTCGACCAATTCGGGATACTTGTTCGATTTATAGGAGTTGGTTGGTTGGCTGGTTCGTTTGCTGGCTAGCTCATTGGTTGGGTGGATTAGTCGGTTGATTGGTTGGATGGGTTAGTTGGGTGATTGGTTGGATGGGTTAGTTGGTTGATTGGTTGGATGGGTTAATTGGTTGATTGGTTGGATGGGTTAGTTGATTGATTAGTTGGATGGGTTAGTTGGTTGATTGGTTGGATGGGTTAGTTGGTTGATTGGTTGGATGGGTTAGTTGGTTGATTGGTTCGTTGGTTTCCTGGCTCGCCAGTCAGCCGGTTGGCTGCTTGGCTGGAAAGTTCCGAAAAAATCGTACACGTTAGGGTTCAAGTGCCAAAAGTTATTCGCTCTTTTGTCCGTAGCACAAAAAATGGTGCGGAGCTTTTGCCAAGGGAATAGATGCAACGAACGCACGTCACGTTCAACCCGTCAAGCAACGTCGAGTTTCAGCGTCGCGGCTTCAGCGCCTCGTTCCCCCCGATGCAATTCTCATTGTGATAGCTGCGAGCAGTGAGTGCACAGCGAGAGCAGCCACAGCGAGGAGTCGAAACACGACCCCAAACCGCGTTGGATTCGATGTATCTACGCGTCCCTGTTCTCCCTGGAAAACGAAGGATAGCGAATTCCCGACCCTTCGGTTTTGCTTCTGGGAACGAAGCACCTGAAACGGGGTTGCACGCTTCCGAGGACTGACGTTTTCGCTTCCCCATTCAACGCGCAGTCACGGTGTCTCTCTGTTCGTTCAACCCCCCATTTTACTTTACTCTATTCAATCAATTTTAATAGTGTACTTCGTTATTTTTATTTCATTTTTATAGTATACTCACTCCGATAATTACAGGATATTTCGGCTATCGTGTAAACATAAAGAACAACATATTCACAGTTCGTAGACGGGTAGATTTACCTTTTGGATTTTGTTTCTGAAGCGCAAATTTGTCGAGATACGAGCACGATTTGAAATTCGCAAATTGATTTGCCTGTTTTCGCTGACCTCTAACGCCCGAGTCCAGCGGAGAAACGTGAGCTGTTCGGTAAAGGCAAATTTTATACCGAGTAGAACGGCCAAGTCAAAGACGCAATTTTAGCGGGTTGCCTGTTCGTTTCTCTGGTTCCCGCTCTCTCCACTCTTCCTCGACTCTTTCGCTCGCTCCTGGAAAGGAAGAGCTTCACAATGGGATGAATAGGTGTGTCGGCACGGGTCTCGGGTTCCGCGTTCGGAAGAAGACCGGCCACGGGCCGGGCGAGGGAACGCGCACGAGGAGGCGGATTGGCTACGAGAAGACTACAAACAGCGCCCAGCGGGCCTCTCTTCCAGCTTTCATGTATCCTCCACACGCGTCCGAGACGCAAGCTTTCCTCAGTGCATATACATATACAATCGAGAAAGCGAGATAAGAGATTTCCAAGTCTCTACCGTGTGTACCGAGTGTGCGTGAGAGCGTCCAGTGAAAGATGGCGAACACAAACACGTAGAAGCGTTGCTCACACGTACCTGCATCGAGAGACTTTCCTTATTACCAGGGCACAATACACGACCAAGCCCTTTGACCCTTCCGAGACTCACGCTCGCGAACCACCACTTTTTCCCAAGCTTCTCTTTTCCTTCTTTTTACTCACACTTTCCACTTTTTTCTAACTTTTCTTTGGCTTGGTTTTACCTTTCTCCGGTAGCGTGTCCACGCGAATATGCGAGCACGTACGAGAAACTACACGCCTCGTACGTCGAGCGTTGTGTACGTACCTGTAACCTACCTACCCTTTATTCGTAAACTGTTTTTTCCCCATTTTTCACCCAGCTACCCTTTATCTTCTGGCAGACACGTACGAGGGGTTAAATAGGTCTTCAACGGAATATGGAGAGTTCTTCCCCGGCTCACTCGAACCTGATTGCCGTCGTACACGAAGTTCTCCGCTGCTAATGGGTCGTTGTTTATTGACAGGGAACAGCTGAGGAACAAATTTTCGGTAATTGGTTTTGTCCAGGGTAACTCAGGTCCATATTGCCAATCGATAATATTTTTCCAATATCGCCAGCAACGCCTGACGCGTCGAAATTGTCGGATCTTCCGCATGAAGCACGATGTATTGCGATGTTCGGAAAAAAATCAGATAAAAAAATTACTCGTCTCATCGATCGAGCCCGACGCGCGTCTCGGCGGTGGCGGGATTGCAAAAATTAATCCAATTTCGCCTCGTTGATTGACAAAGCCGCGTCGTTGACTCAATCCTCGTGTCGCTCTCGCGTGAAACCCGGATCCGGCACGGTGAAAAGTCCGCGTGAAAGCCGACACCCGGGTATCGCAGCGTACCGGGCGCCGTCAGCTTCAGTCAGGGACGCATGGAGGGAGCTTGTGTCGAGTGCTTTCGAGTGCTCGACTGTACGAAGTTCCCTGTAGAAGCCCCCGCAACCCTCTCCGGTCTCCTCAATTCTCGGCGCAACCCTTCCGTTCAACACCCCCGCCCCCCCCCCCCCTCCCCCGTGACCTTGCGCCAACTGTTTGCTCGTCGCGTTGAAAATGGAGTCTGGAAGGGAAAACGATGAGAGGCCGATCACCCCACTAAAAATGTGTATATTTCCATCGAGTCTGTAGAGCCAAATTGCGAATTACATTGGTGCAGACGTAACTTTGGAGAAGTACTCGTCATCGAATTCTTTCCTCTTCTTCGTGATTCTCGCACATGTCTTCATCGTCCGACAACTTTGCCTCAAATCGAGATCGTCGAAGATCGATCGAGGTCGTTGAAGACGAACTGTGTCTGACGCACAAGAATTCCGTCTATCCTCCAGGATAGGCGATAGAACATCGAGTTCTGGCGTTGCGTTGGCACGACAAGCCATTCAGGCAAGTCAGTCAATTACGAAGTGGCGGATAACTCCGCGAGTTAAATTTCGCCAATTAGTTGGCTGTATGCGAACGCGCGTACAGCAAAATCGGCAGAGAGCTGTTGCTCCGTCCCGTCATAGCAGGCAGACGAGTTGGGAGCTTCGGATGAAGAGCTGCGCCCGAACGGCAGCCCCCAATTCCCCGACGGCGGGGAATCGCGCCGGACGGTAAGATAACACCAGCGGTTCTCTCTCTTCATCCCTCCCTCTGTGTACTTCACTGTAGCGCCTACCAGCACGCGCAGAGTCGTGCTGTGCGTGTATTGATTAGCGGGGGTGCAGAGTGCCGCGCCGTGCCAGGGTTAGGCTGGTCCGCGCGTCGACGGCGGTTTCAGCGAGGGGTAGAAGAGAAACCCAGGATGAAAAGGGGGGAAAGGGGGGAAGTAGTGGTTGTAGCTTTTAATCCGCCGGTCCCGCTATGTGCCTCCGCCCGCTCATCCTCTTTCTCTCGCGCTGGGCTCGCAGGGCATGCCCGATATCGTGTATCTATTTGCCGACACTCGCCCGCCTACCGAGCCACCCTCCCCCCTTTATATCCAGATCACCTCCCCCGCGAGAAATAACAACGACAACAATCCGCGCGGTTCGGGAGCCGAGAGCCTAGGACGACGGTAAAACCAACTACGGATCTCGTTTCGTTTCGAAACTATCCGCCACGCGCTCGCGGTATATTCCGTGCTCGGGGCACTAGAGACCCAATGAAGCAGAGTATGCACACCAAATTGCCTGGATTCGAACTTTAATGCTCCCTCTCCCGCCAGGGCTATGCCCGAAACTCGCGAGGAAGCGTATTGCAACTAATAGGTATATAAACGTTGCACATGCCAACTATCTCCGGTATAGTCCGGAGTCGAGAGTCGTTTCGCCACGAACCGACGGCTAATTTTCCCGGTACCCCGAAGTGCGGGGATTGCGCAAGCTCGATAGCGGACGATTGCTGTTACGTCGAATATTTGAGACGCGCTTGCGGGAAACGACCGACGAGTATTTTGTTCCTTGCTCAAATCAGGCCAAACAGTGAACAGAAAGAGAGATACACCGTTGGAGCAGCAGAACAGCGTTCCCGTCATTTCTTACAACGATCGTGGGATAGCTAGGATTGTATCGGTTGTTAATTTTATTTAAAACTTCTTTAACACTTTATAAGTAACAAGAATATCCCCACTCTTCAGCTTTCACTGTTGCATCCACTGGTCGTTCATTGGACCCATTTCGGTACGATTTCAGGTAGTGTGACTTATTTATTTATTTATTTATTTATTTATTTATTTATTTATTTATTTTATTTATTTACGGGCACTGCCCTTTTACACATTTATAAGTACTATATTGCAATCATAATAAGGAACATATTTTTAAACCTTTATATAAAATTAACACTTCCACATACAAACACACGACTTATAAAAGGTTAACTCCGAAATGTTTCTGTGCCTGTAACCAACGGCTTTCCTGCGATATTTCCTCCCCGAGATTCCACTCAGATCCCCTCACAATGAAGCCTCCGCTGGCTGAGCCTCGGTCTACTATCGCGGGAGAAAGGGAAAAGGGAATGAGAGCCATTAATAATTCGAGGGGGAATTCTTCGATAAATTAGACTAACAAAGTTATTCATGGTGTGCGAGACTTTGCGGTGGGAAGGGCAAGAGTTGGAAAACGGCGTTCCCTATCCTGCATCCAGCATCATTGCCCTCGAGAGAGAGATATACAGCGGCGGTTGCTAGTGCGCCAATTGGTCGCTACTGGTGAAAAGACAGGTTGAGGGTTCAGTGATCCTCGCTACACTTTCGCTATCGCGACAAAGGTCGAGCTCATTTGGTCGAAGTACACGGGTCGTGTAGGAGGGCAGAAGAGCATAGCCGGGAAGACGTAGGAAGCTGGAAGGGTTGCCGGATGGTGTTTCCTGAACGATGATCCTCCGGAGAGAAGTTAAACGCGAAGGAAAACGAGCTCTCCGCTAGGGGGGCGAAAAGGCAAACAGGAGAAAGCACAGGAAGAAAACGCGCCGGAAGAGAAGACGATGAGTACGGCAGACCGATAGCCAGTCCGTGAGGCAGAGGGAAAGAAAATTCTCCGAGAATCTCGAGAAAAGAAATCGGTCCCCGCGGTTACCTTACACTTTCAGGGCACTCCGGTGTGTCGAACTTGGGGAGTTGGCGTTACGGTGGGAACGAGGAAGTGGCGGAGGTGGAGACCGAAGTCAATGTCTCAGGCCAAACGAGATCCCCGCTTTCAAAGTTCCTCGAGGGCGATGTAGCGAAAGGTGGACATTAACCGACGAAGGATCGTGGATAAAAGAAAAATTATGAACTCTAAGCTCGTTCATGAATATTCGAGCTGAAAATGTCGTCATTTTTTTTTTTTTGCTGTACCAAATGACCCCACCCGCTTCATTTCCATCTCCACTCTTCACTCTCGATTTCTTGCTGCGTCTCCCGTTGTTTGACCGAAAAACAAGTAACAAAAAATTCGCCGACTCCTCCCGACGAGATTTCGTCGTCGTTGAATCACTCATCTATTTCGCAGGCAGTAATGTACAGGCAGAGCAGGCGAGAGCAAAGGAGATACTTCGGGTGTGCTCAAATCGCTGTGTCCTTTTTTGCCCCTGTCCCTGTCGCCACCGTCGACGCGTCCGCTGCCGCTGGTGTAGACAGCTCGTAAAATATTCATGAAGACTGTTTACAACCTATTATATTTTACTAAACCGGGAGCTGCTCCGGGACGCTCGCCCGGGCTCGCCAACTCCACATTCGTCAGGCCAAATGGCGCGAGAATTGTCGGGAGGACGGGATTAATCCAGTGCGACATAGCAATGGAGTAAAAGAGTGAAGTCGCGCGGCGAGAGCGAGCTTTACACTGTGCACACTTTGCAACTCTTTATCTCGCTCGCGCCTCTATTTTTTTTTTCTCTCACTCGCGATCTATCCTCGTTCCGGACGAGCGGGAGAAAGATACTTTCAGAGCTTTTCATTTTGTTTTTTTCTTTTTTCCCTCCGGCCCGACTGACGGTCTCTCGCGTGCGTCACGTCGAAGAGCCGGCGAGGAGAGACTCATTTCATGCTAGTCGTAACATAGAAACGAATCGGACCCGGATTCACAGGGAAAACGATCCACGAAGCATACGTCTCTTCTGTCCGTACCATAAAGTTTTGAACGTCTTGTATATTGACAGGCGGGAACGAGGCGAAACCTTCGAGAAATAAAACCCATCGCTATTTTCTTTATTGCATAACTCTTTTCGAGTTTATCCGACGACGAGGACGACGTCTCTGACATATCGCATTTATGAAAGGCACACCTCGTAAAGCCCCGTGGGCCGCCGTACCGGAAGCCGATTGGAACGTATACCTACTCTGCTGTGTACGCTGAACCGTCCGCGTTCCCCCGCGAATACAAGGGCTGCGAGAGAATACTGCTTGGCTTGGATGATAGGTCCTCTCCACCTTTACGAGGACGTAAAATAAAGTATAACCCGTTTATATGCGTTTACACTTTCGACACGGACAGGTTGCCGAAGAACCCCCTGCCTTTCTGCCTCGCTTCTCATATTTACTTTACGCCCGTTTAGAATTTCAACACTGTGCTCGACTATTCGTTAGGGGTTGCTATGAAAAATTCAATTTCTCCATCAGACCCTTATTGCTGATTGTCTTACACATGCTTGCTCGTCCGCGCACCTTCGGCCACTACACTAACCCTAGTTTTTACTAAGCCCATAAAACCTTGGCCCAGTACCGGCTAGAGATGGGCATCCCTCGGTTATTTTCACTTCAGTTGATCACTTAGTTACTTGGTATTTTGGCACGAACGAACAAAAATCATAATGTGGGCGTGTTAGCTAAACACCAAACCAAAACAAAAATGTTGAGAATTCACCAAATGTTAGATACTATTTTTATACCAAATTACATACTTTTTGATACTAATTAAGAAAAACAAAATTTAGTGTAGGTTAGTAATTACGAGGCAACAAAAACCATAATTCGGTATTGGTAACTAAACAACCAAATAACAAAAACTAATATTTGACATTGGCTGTTGTTTTTCAACAAGACCGATTTTTGCAAGAAAACCGTGATAAACGTTAGTAAAAGAACATTAATAATGGAGCGAGAGAATAGCAAAAAGGTTGAAGCCGGCGTTTAATATTTGATTGGTAGTTAGCTGTATCAGCATTTCTTTTTTTATTTTGTTTTCAGTTAACATGAACAATTTTTTTGTTTTGTTACTTGGTTAAAAATATCAATGTACCAATTGACTATTAGATAATAATATGCCCAGCCCTGGTATGGCGCAACGTAGGTCAATACAGGTCAGATTAAACAACGGCTTTTAGCCTTCGTAGAATGCCCAAAGTGCCAAAAACTGGTGTGTCAATGTTGCCTAGAAATCCCCAGACGTAGCCGTAGAAGTGTCAAATCGTACGTTTCACGAAAATGACGCCGTCCACTCCACCCTCCGAGGTGCGGAAATCGACGGCGAATCGGGGACGTCGGAGGGTCTCGCGAGAGGATATTGAGAATAACCAATTTATCGTGTTCATTCGTTCTCTCTCGATTGCGAAGTACAAAGGGACGATGATCGCGAGGAGTACTCGATTAAAACGATGATAAACGGATAGGACGAGGGTTCGCGGGAATGAATTGCCGGCGTCGAGGTTCCGCGTAAATCCGGGAAGCTTTCATGCTCCGATGAAAGCTCAAGATATAGGCATTATGTTATGTATATATAAAACACAGTATACGCAACGTCGATGGTTTCATATGGAAGCTAAGCTTGCTTGCATACTCTGCCACGAGAGCGGGGTACACTGTACAGTCGGATATATATATA
Source organism: Ichneumon xanthorius (assembly GCA_917499995.1). NCBI lineage: Eukaryota > Metazoa > Arthropoda > Insecta > Hymenoptera > Ichneumonidae > Ichneumon > Ichneumon xanthorius. The sequence continues at coordinate 5,938,695 of OU824205.1, read as the reverse complement.
ATACAGTTAAATGGCTTCTCTTAAACAATATACCGCGGATAGAACTGGAGTGGGGTTGAGAGGTAGAGAGGGTAGGATTTTTCGTCGTAATTAAGCCGTCTGTGGGTATTGAGTGGGACAATACGGGATTTGGAGCATTGTTACCGACCTTATCGGCAAGCTGGCAGCACCAGGAGGCTGGAGAACACCGGCCGGAGCTTTTCGTCGGCGAGGCACACCACACTACGGCTAAACGCCGTTAAATGCTGCTTTGTTGGCCGTCTCGGTTAATTACTATATAACGCCCACCGAGGGAACAACGTCGGGAGGACGAACGTAGGGAGGGTTTTGAAATTTCGATAGAAAGGATTGTCTTTACCAAGGAGCATCCCCGGCCGGATATAATTGGTATAAAGCGATTCACGCAACACCGGACGAGGACAATTCACCGTCTCCGATCGTCGCTGGCTTCCTACGATTCGATTGCGTCATTGAATGGCATTGTACGATATGAGATATTATAATCCTGGAGAAGGGCTGTCGTTGCGAGTCAGATATGTACCTGGAAAGGACGGTGAACCCGTCGAGGACGCCCCGTCTGCCTTCTCTGCCGTGGTATAACCTGGAGAACGAAAAGCCACGCAGGACTCTCAGGCTGGTTCTCTGTTTCAATGTCCCAACCCGCTTTCCGCAAAATGGCGGAGGAATGCAATTTTGGATGCGATATATCACCCGAGCAACAGCACCCGTAGCGAGAACTGGTAGCTCGGCTACATCGTCCTCTCCCTCTATTGTTCGACGGATATCCGGTCGGATCCTCTACCAGCGTCGTCGGGAGGGAGGGCGTTGAGCGTCACTGGTTTATTAATCCTTGGACACCCTCGGAAGCTCCTGGGCTTTATACTCCAGCGCACTTTGCCTCCACCTCGCGTCCTACGCCCTACGCCAGTCTCGTCTGTCCGTGTCTGGCTCTGTGCTTTCCTGTGCTTCTGTCGGTCCGAGAACAGCGTCCCGCTGTGAGCTTTCGCTCGATGCCCAGCTACAGTCGAGCTTGAAACACCGGGCATAATTCATGAACGCCCACCGCGTTTCCTCCGGGCTCTCGCCATATCTCGCCAAACGTTCGAGCCATTCGAGAAATCTTTGACGGTAGGGTCTCATAAAAATAATATTTTCTCCGAGTTATCGCGTTTCCCGGAGATTGGATTTACTCGAGCTCCGATAAACCGGAATAAGTGGCTCTCGAGTGACGACGCTGAAAGCTCTCCGGCGTCTCGGGGTCCCTCTTCCCTCCCCTCCGTCTGTTTCTTCTTCCGTTTCTCGTTCTTCCATTATTAGTTCGCCGGACAACGAGACCTCTCGATCCCACAGGTGTATCGGGACAAGGCAGTTACAAGCGCGATGGTCGTGGAAAATGAGTTTTCTTAAGAGAAAACAATGGGCTATGTACCATTATCTCTCCGTTTCGCTGGACGGAACAGGAGGAGCCGAAGCAAAAGTGGAAACTATCCACTTCCTACAAGGTATTGTCCAACAGGCAGCAGTGGCTAATAACGCTCCAACCCTCGGCAAATTCTTTTCCTCGACTCGCGTTGTAACTCTCTCTTCCTCTCTACCATCGGCAATCCTGGTCTCCTTCGCGATTCTGTATATCGGTCTCTTCCTTCATCCGACTCCCTTATTTCGTACCCTCCCGTATTTATCTCAACTCGTTGTCTCGAGTGCTACTCGCAATTACAAGCAATCTGGCAATTATTGCTGTCGAAGCGAGTGCGCGCACAGCAACGAACGAAACGAGCCACCGAGCGAACCGCCGGTTTCCTACTCTCCCACGTGACGCATTCGACCTCTCTCGGCTACTCGTTGCAAAAGAGTCGTTCCTGCATGTCGCGCATTCACGTTCCTCGTTGCTGCACACGCGCGCGTGCGAAGAGAATGCGCACCGTAGCGGCGTTTCCGTATCCCTGGCATCTAAATAACGACACGATAAAGGCGTCAGAGCAAAGGCCGCCACCACTTGGTGTGGGCGGTTCGCGTCTTCCACCATCGGCCACCCTATCGATAGTAAATGTATATATCGCTATGCGCGATACATAGCTGCGACTCTCAATTCCCCGTCGCAACTTCGTTACCTTGGATAAGGCCAGGGAGATCGAAGAACATTCCTCCTCTTATGGGCAGACCGAACCAGACAGTTTACTCCTCTCCTTCATTCTTTCGTGAGAATCCGGGCCGTAAAGTCGAAAGGTGTATATCGTTAACGGTGTATCGAGACGTTATCGTCAAAGTCCCTTCCAAGTGCGGACGATACATTTTATTCCCACTCCCCGATTCACTTTCATATCCTTATCTCGTACACGCAAACCGGGATGTCGTGTACGAATGTGTAATATTATAGCACTTCTCCGTTTCCTGCGTCGTTCTGGCAATGTCTCTATCCGACTTATCTGAATATCCAGGAAGTATCAATAGAGCCGATAGCGACGCACGAATGATTATTTCCAATATTCTGTCCGAACACGGTGTAAACGTGTGCGCGAAATAAATGGAAACGTGAGTTGTAACGATTAAATATCCAGAATGATTGTGATTTTCGGAGATCGCAAGAATTCGCATCCTTGGGAAAAACTGAGGTACGAAGGAAATATCGATGAAGGTCTCGAACGATCGGACTAAAAACCCTTTCGTCAGAGGAGAGAGGGGTGGGGAGGATGGAGGAGTGGAAACAGCGAGGGGTTGAAAACGCAGAGCTCTTCCACGTCCCGGAGCCAGCACACGGCTGACTTATCCACAATCTGGAAGGATTAGGCTGATACAATATTCATAAGCCGCAAGGGCTAGCTACCCCTATTTCTCTTGTAGCCTCTTCCTGTCTCGCGACTCGCTTTCTCTTCCATTTCCTTGCTCCTCTCTTCAATCGCCGCTGAATTCTCCTCGTCGTGTTCCCTCTCTCTCTCTACCCCTCGAGAGACTTCTCCCCCTAGCGCCGTATACAGCTCTATTGCTTCCCGTCCTCCATTCTCGCAGCACTTTCACCTACCGGTATTCGGCGTCTATGTAAATGCACCCTTCCCAAACGCGTTTACTGCTCCCGCGTTGGCCGCGGGACACCGGCGCTGGTGCAAAGAGCATTACCAATGTGCACAGGGGTTGCGCGAGCTGTGCGTACCTCGTCGGAGGGATGTAGAGTGGAGGAAATGGATGGAACACGAGAAAGGCATGTCTCATGACGGTGGGTACGTTTCCACTTCGACCCTTACTATCCGGAGTAGACATTTTCGAGCGTTACATTGGGCTCTGATAGGGTCCGGTGGAGACCTGGCAAAGCCTTACCGGGACCTTGTCAGGCCCCGATGTAACGCTCGCAAATTTCTACTCGAAGTAATCTCCCGCTCAACGCGCTCCCTCAGTTACTCAGATGAGAACTATTTACATTCAATATGACATTGGTAGGTTGTGTTTCGTGTTACGGCCAGCTATCGAGCCAACTGGCTAGCCTTTTACCTGATCAAGATGCGTCCTCTGTACAATAACCCAAAGGCAAATTCCTCGAGCTTTGAACAATCCGCAAGTCACTCCGATGCTCATGAAAACGTTAACGATGCCAAAGAACACAGAAAAACGAATTGATGTGGGTATAATACGAATGGCTTTATACACTCGCGATAGCGAGAGAAAGCGTCGGCGAGGCCTCATAAGCCCCTCGTAAAGTTTCGTATCTGAAAACACCCACGTCGCGTGAAATTCCATATCGAAGATCGTGCGCTTTACACTCTCGTGTGAAGCAACGGTAAGTGCGAGCATTTGTGGTCTCTGCACTTTGTCTTATCCGGCATTGCTCGCAAGCGCCTCCGCCTTTCGCTATCGCGCCGACAATCTGAAATTTCTCATCCGTTTCCCGCGCTCCACGCAGTTTCATGTGGCAAACGTAATCAATGCCCGACAATTTGTGACCTCATCGTGCACAATTACTCGAAATCAAATGTCGTCTTACTCAATGAGCGGGGCACTTTGCGTCGGGGACCAAATATACTTTAAATCCGTAAGATCTAGCCGGAAACAATGAATACCGTAATGAATGAATTGTCGGATACCGTGCTGGTAATATTGGAGTCGCAGCCTGCCCGTCGGAAGGAGCTCGGCTCGAGGCTCATAGGAATGCAGAGTCCTACGGACAGAGATGAAAGAAGATCATGCGCGTCGGGCCCTAGAGTCGGTTCGCGCTTAATTAAGGCTCCTTCGCTAATCCCTTAACGACCCCGTGGCTCGCCGTCGCAGCCACGATGAAAATTGAAAGGAGCGAGTGGACCACCAGCGAGTCCGGGACCGCCGTCTCACCCGCAGCCTCCGACTCGCCGCCGGCGAGCAAGCGCGCGAGACTTCTTCGCTGCTGATGCTGCTGCTGGGGCCCCTGTCGGAATACGTTTTCACGCCTCCTTGCCAAAGTAAACGCGCGTACCAGCACACGCGGGATGAGAAATTTCCGAGAAGGATCGTTCCTCTCGCAGGCTGTCCCTTTCCTTCCTCTCCTCCGTCGGCTAGCCCGCTCTTCGTCCTTCCTCTGTCTCTCGAGTCTCGACTTTACTGGTCCCTTCGTCTTCGTGGGCAAAGGCTGCGCGATGCTCGCCGAGAGAGAAAGTTTTCATTCGTCTGCTCACGAGCGACGGAGCCCCGCCGGACCTCAGACGCGAAATTCGACACCGCGCGAGGGCCGCGTATAATTAAGGCCTTGTAATCCGTGCGGCGCGCGATACAAGACCGGGACCGCGGTCCGCGGGTGTCGAGGATAAAAAGCATCCCATCCGAAGAGCCTCCGAAGGCTGGAAAGCCAAGCGGCTAAAATAGAGAAAACCAACGGCAAGTGCGCGCACGCATACGCTAAAGCTCCACAGCCAAGATGAGGAAGATGAAGGATAAGGAAGGGAAGGATCCGAAGGATGAAGCAAAACCTCGCGGCTCTCGGCGAGCTGAGGAACGCAAGGGAAAAAAAAGAGGCATGCGTACGAGCGACTGTAGAGCAGACTCGAGCCGGCGGTTATTGCGCACGCAGGCGACGGAGGATGAGCGCAAATACCGTGTCATTGACGTTCCTCCGCGACGAGTGAGAAGGAAACGCGTTCCTTCTTTTTTTTCCCCCTCAGCCCCCCCAACCACTCGAAACATTCATCCATCACGAAAAAGCCCTCTTTCTCTTATTCCAACGACTGATATAGGTATAATCCGGGCAACAGTGATTTTCTCCCGGTTCTCATCGTGTTCTCCTCTTCGCCAATCTAAACGCACACACATGCACACCCGACGGAGAAACTACGAGCAATCTAATAATTCGTATCGCCAAGTGGTCAGGCGAGTACGCTAGATTGTCGACGTCGACACGCGATATCGTGAACTGTTTTCCAGAAGAGGATTTAACCGAGGAGCGGAGCCCAACAGCGGTAGAAACGCGAGAGAGCAATCAAGCGGTGCATGCAGTTACGCTATCGATATCGTCCTGACTTATGGCATCTGTGTATGCACCTCGGGACATGCCACACGTGCTCTCTCGCACTCTCTCCCTCTCTCCGCCCGATCTCTTTCGAACAGCCCCTCGCGAACGTGCGAGCCAGCGGGCCAATAATTTATAACTGTCAAAGTTGTTCAAACAGCCGTTTGAATTAGTAGTAGCCGGGTAATTGGTGTATATGGGCTTGCATGCAAAGCAGAGGCGAACGAGCGTATGCAAGCCCGGCGTGCCCCGATGTACCCGCGTGTGCATTGACGAGGTGAGCTGTTCGGGCCCCCTGGCTCATCCGCTATTCTATGCCTACGTACAGTCCGCAGTTGGTACGCTCGTACCGACTACTCACTCGTTCGTACGGGTGCGAGGTGCAGCACGCATCGCTTACAAAGCGTCTATTTCGAGCGGAAATAAACACGAAGCTCTCTCTCCCCGGCTGAGTTCCGAGTTCTGCATCCTCCTCACCATCCACCTCCTCTTCATCTTCTTCTGGTTCTTTTAGCTTGCTCTTCCTCTTCCTCTTCCTCTTCTTCGTCTTCCGCTACTTCCTCGCTTTCTCCCGTGATCCCTCGGCGAGCATCTCTGTGCGGTTTTATTTTTCCCGTTCACCGTTTCCCCGCATCGGTCTCTCGTCCCATTCCGCGTCCACGAATGAACTCCTTGTAACAATAAACTTCGGGATCCACACTAGAGCGTCGGCTCGCTATATAACGTCTTTCTCGGGCTTCTTCTTTATCCTTGTCGCTCTCTTCATTACGACAAACGTTCGCTTTGTGAACCACTGCTGGTGCTGCTGTTGCTGCGGCACGGAGGATGAATTTCGAGACGGGAAACGCGGACACTCGACGTTTATTTAATGCCCGCTGTGGAAAAGAAAAGCTTTTGCCCGAAGCTGCGCCGGCAATGCGCCGTGGCGGAGGCCGCGGACTATTCTCGTCACTTCGGACGGGAGTGATACGCTCTGAGAGATGTTAAGACGCGCCGATTAGACCTCTTAATAAATTAAAACCGCCCCGGTATTTACGACTTTTCGTCGCTCTTGTATGTTAGGCGTCGGAACGCTCGTAACGAGGAGGTGGCGATAATGACGATTCGAAGAAGATCTCATCGTATCATTCAAGCGTTTAACTGCGACAATATTTTCCCGTGAATCGCGAAAAACACGAACACGGCATATTCGTCGGATATTCTTACCGCGGTGTTGTTATCCGCTCGTCGGGTGTGAATGAATTTGTAACGGTGTAACGGACCGGAGTGCGGCCGGGCGGGTATTCGAAATTTCGAGGGGAAAGAAGACAAATGAAAGATGTAGTCGATGGCAGGCAGCGAATCCCGCACTCTACGGTGGCGTCGACGGAATTATGCCGTGAAACAAAACATGATAGAATCTGCGGGAGCGTAAACGGCTCTACCAAAAACTTCCCAACGTCGCCGAGTAGTGGTCTTACACGCTATTTTCGTCGAACTTTCTCCGACGTCCCTCTTTCCCCGTCGCAGTCAACAATGCAAGTAGCAACGGGTTCCCGAAGTCGTCGTAGCGAATTTCGAAAATAGCGTCGTGAATTTATTCGGTTGGCTTTAAACCTGCCGGCGGCGGAGAGGGGGGGAGAGACGCGTACAAGGAGAATCCGAGAATCGATGTTAACGCCCTTGTAAAATCGCCGCTCGGTTGAAAGAATTCTACCGAGTTATTCGTCCCCCCTCGGCTTCTTCGTCGTGACGCAGTTAAGATGAAAGAAAGAAAGACGAAGATCACGGTTACGGTCTTTTAGGGGGGGGGGGGGAGGGGGGGAGTGTGGAGGGTTCGGTGCGTCGCACACTATTCTCAGCTCTCATGTGGTCCGATGACTCGTTCGCTCGATCCAGTCACGTAAACTACGTATAGGTATACAACGCGGCTGGCAGATAGAAAGGAATTAAGATAAGCCGAAACCCGTTGTCGGAATGCGAATCCCCACGGATTATGTGGGCGCTGTCGGATAATGCTTTTTCTATGTGTTGTCAAGTGGGAACCCGATAAAACCGAGATAAAAAAAGGATGAGAAAATAAAATAAACCGGTAATTCTCATCCATCGAAACTTATCGAAATTAAATTGTTGCGATGGAAACTGTTTGGTGGAGGACAGACGTCGATGGCGTGAATTCAGGGGAGAATGGACGAATACCGGAATGGTATCTTTGCCTATCTTTTACAATAATTTGACCCGTGGCGGAAGTCAAATGTTGCCTATTCAAATTGTTTTTTTTATCGCCACTTAAATCCATGGCTCGTACAAATCGATTGACTTCAAATCGATTCTGCCCTCTTGAGCTTGAATTGTGGAAGAGTTTCGATCTCGTGTCCCTTGTTCGTCGTCGATCGAGATATGTAGATATCTCCGAGCGTGAGATCTTTCAACGGGATCCTTTGGATACGTTAATTGGGCGTGCTCCTCTCGAAGACCGGGGATCGCTGTGCATACTGCGCCGCAAAGTATATATACATACGATACAAGAACCGTCTGAGAAACGCTCGGTCGATTCGATTTTCTCGCTCGCGAGGTCGGGATGCCGCCGCGAGGACGGATCCCGCCGCGAACATTATTCACGCCATCCAGTTTCGTGCCCGTTCGGTCGTACTGACAAAATCGAGACCGCGCGCTGGATAAAGACCCGAGAAGGAGTAGGACGGAACCAGCCCGACACCTACTGCACTTCTCTCGTTCTTTCCTCCACGGTATCGCCCTTAAAGCGGTTACGCGGAGAGCTCAGCCTGCGGAGAACTACCTAATTTATCGCCGACATGCAACGCGCCTATTAATAAACTTCGGGGATTCTCGCCAACGCTGCCCGAAAGATTCGCGGGACGATGAGCCATATAAAGGAAGAACGGAAGAGAGAAAAAGGACGGTTCTCACCCGGTCCGGACGTTCCCGTTCTCGGGCATCGCTGAGAATTATCCCCGACCCTTCCGGAAGTCTCTGCGGACTGATATCGCTCATGCATCCGGACGCATAGAAAAACCGAGTCTTCCCATAGCGGTGTAACGTTTTTTTTTCTTCCCTTTATCAACGCGCGCCGAGCATTGCCACGGGACGCCAGTGACACCCATCAGACAGATCCTTAGGAGCGGCATGCCCATACGATACCGTGGCGACGGCAACGCGCACGGTGCCGCGATGCATGGATACGAATCTTCCTCGCATCGAGAAGCCTGAATGCGTATTCAGCCCGGCCGAAGGCAACTGCAGAAAGGATTTCCAACGGAGTCGGTGTATGCAAGCGGCGGCTTTGACCTAACGTGGTCGGTGGTGTCATAATTCACGGCCCCCGCGGTGTGAGTGGCTCTCCGTCGCCAAAGAGCACCCGTAGTCAGCAACAGTGAAAGAAGCTGAGAAGAACCCGGAGAAGAGCCGGGACTTGCCTCCTATCCGTATACAGCGGAATCCCGAGGAACCGAAGAAACGGCGCGCGCAGTGTGACTCCTGCGGCGGTTTTAAAGTTGCGTGTTTTATATTCAGCTGGCTCTCGTTCGCGACTCGCGTTTGGTGCGAGAAATCTCGTCTTGTTAAAAATATATCTGGCGCGTCGTTGTGAACTGGCGTACCCGGCTTCAACCGCTCCGGAGGCCCCCGTGCGCCGTGGATGCGCTGCACCGATGTCCGCAATGGGCAAAGCCGACTGGTGGAGTCAATAACGACGAGGAAACTGATTTGCCAAATCTTTTGCACTCCTCCGATATGCCTCCTAGACTCTGGCGCATCCTGGCCTGAGGCGATCAAACCGAACCGAAGAGATCGGGGTTCTCCTAAAAGGGAGCGGAATCGCAGAAGCGGTTTGAAGACTGTAGATCAGGCGATAGTCGATTTGTCATGAAGTACAACATGGCCCTTGCGGGAAGTTCAGATTCTGTACCAGCTCGATGGAAAAACAGGCAAACATGGGGACAAAGTATAAACAGCGAGAGGTTTCTATGCAAATACCATACCTGCGCCAGATCTGGCATCGATCTCGCCCATACTTGGTCATTTGTACTGGCCAGACCATTAGTTTCGTTCCAGATGTGAATATCTAGAGAAAAAAAGAAAATGCCCAAGCTGAACCGACATGAATACCTCAGCTAGACTGTAATCCAGATAATATGCAATTGCCCACCACTGTTTTGCGCTTCGGGTCTTGCCGTGAAACGGTACCGAAGGAAGTCTTGAAAGGCCCGGGTCTCGGGGAGGACGATGGAGATTGCAAACCAGCGTCGCGCAGAGTCTTCCTCCGCGGCGTTCAAAAGAAGGATATAGATGGTACAGAGCGTAAAAGGATGTTGGTAGTGAAGAGTGGTAAGAGTGTAGTAGGAGTTTCTGCACACCGTGTCTGCCGGCGAGGAGAGCCAACCCTTCCGCCCTCTTCTTCCCTTCGTCGCTTCTCTTCATCCCGTTCCTCCTCGCAGTATTTCTCTTCGGGTCTACGTAGCGTCCTGTAGAAGATGAGATAGAGGTTGGCCTCGCGGCGGTGAAATAACGACACGACTAGAGTACCCTTTCCCCCGACGAAGAATGGAGCGAGCCAGAGAAGCACCTTACTTGGTTGGTTCGCCTTTGCGCGAACGGTGCGCCCGGACCTCTTCGACTCTTTCCTTCTCGGCGTCTTCCAGCGCCGCAGCAACTGGTACCTCGGGTACCAGAGAAGAGACGAGCAGACGCGGCTGGCATCAGCGGTATGCACTCGATGCATCCACCAGGGTTTGCACCGAGATAGAGGTTGTATTATAGGAGAAGGGGGAAGGGAACCCTCCAGCCCTCGGCTCTCCGTCTCTCTCCGTTGGATCGAAACGACCGAGAGCTATGAGAAACTAAAGCATATCCTGAGCCCAGTAAATAGATGTTTCTCGCACACCGCCAGCCCGGTCTCAACCGTTGAGGGGGGTAACCAGGATCGCGAAGCAAAGTCACGAGAGGACTGAGCCGCGATCCTTCCCTCTGGGCTCTAAGAAAATTACCCGGTATTCTCTACAGGGTACGTACTGATAGCGTTCTCTACGTGCACCGGAGCCTGTATTCCATCCTGTGAATGAAACTGTGGACGCGTTCCTTGTATTATTCTCGTAGGTACCAATTCCATCGCCTAGAATTAGATTGAATGGATCTAACGATCCACCTCTGATACCCTTGATTAATTCCAAATCGTTCGTAAGGGAAGACCGCTTTTTTTCGGGAATGCGAACTCTTGCGGAAAGATGAAAGGTTTCCTTGGTTGCACGTGCCGCTCGCTATTGAGACGGGACACCGGTGTCGTTATCGCTGAAACTGGTCACGGACACGGCGTGAACGAACTACGGCAGTCTCTCCATTCACCCTTTTCGTTGTATTCCTTCCGATCATCGTCTTCGGTTAGCTGTTCGCTGATCATCGGTCGTATAAGGGCTTGTTCGTGCCTACAGTGGCGTGTGATTCGCGACATGGAGCTATTTTCTTTTGTTTGGCTGCGGTTTTTCGAGATGCACCGCTAAGACGAAACTCGTCTGCGAAAGGACAAACGATCTTCCCTGATCGCTATGTCCTGGAGAAGGAAAGATACGGGAATGATCGCCAGATCTGTATCGTAATCGGGGGACAAATGCGAGCCTGGAATTGTTTCCCATACTTTGATAGGGCGTCACCTATACAAGTGGAGGGCTTCAAAGACTATCTGCGAACGGATTCCAGCCTGCGCACTTGTTCCCCGATCGCTGTACCAATCAGTCGATCGTTCCTATTTTTATCTCCACATTGCTATATCTTCTCACTGTCTCCGGTGAAGATTATCCCCTTTATATCGGTAATCGAAACGACGATAGGTAATGGGCGCCGCGACGCCGATAATGGGCTTCGATATCCAAGAGAAATATCGTCCCTCTTCATCCTCCTCCTCCTCTCGGCCGACACTCGCTCATTCAAGTAATCGAAACTAAATCGATTCTCACCTTCCCCACTTTGCCACCACCTCGGAAGTTATCGACGACTGTCTGCATCCTCTTTTTTTATTTTATTCGCTACCGGGCTAATATTCTCAGAAATATATTTCGCCTCGCGAGCTCGCCGAGATTGACGCGGCCAGCGATATCGGGCCCGGCCTTCTCGGAAATGATGGAGACGGGTCACGTACGAGCCTCGCTCAAATATGAATAGAAATTGCTCAATACCGTTCGAGGGGAGCCACTCCTGACGTTGACTCGCGAGTACTCGTAAAATCGATTTTACCAAAGTGGTCTTGCCCGGCGATAGGTATCCTCCGACTTTACGACGAACAATGCGAATGGGTCTCTCTTTACATCTCTCTTTCTTGCCGATTTTTTCACACTCGCTGGCAGGTGTAATTCCCGCGCGTTTGCCCCGCGGCTAAATCCCCATAGTGGACCCGTACAGTATTTCTTTCCGTCACGTGGCTTTAATGCGCACATGAGTGCGTATGCGTGCGTCCTACGTCGTTCAATCATCTTTTACCCCCTTGGCGGCGTGTGCCAGTTATGCAACGCACACAGCATGCACGCCTACTCGACGATTCCGCGACTCGGGGCGGAGCTTTGCCGCTCGCACCGGATTGTACCTTGTGTGTCGCCTTCCACAAACAAATCATGCGACAGTAACGCTGAAATAACATGCAAAATTATGGACAAACGTGGGTTACGTTATAAAACGCCGTGGCGGACGATGTAAAATTGTTTCCTACATTAGACCACGGGCGTGAAAGGGAGCGAGAAAACGTATACGCGGCTAACGTTATCGCCGATACCGTCGCACCGCGGGTCTTAATCTATCCGCATTAAGCTATCAGTGGAAAATGCACACTTTTGCGAGAAATTTATCGCTTAATCGCAGGTTGTTTCGCACTCGGTTACTATCCGCGTGTACACGCGCGGCGCCAGATAAGGCACTGCGTGCATAACGGGCGGTACTCGTCTCCCATATATAAAAAAAAAAAAAATAGGCACAAAAAACAGCCCACCCAGTTCTGCCGAGAATTCCACCGCCCGGGATATCGCAGGCGTAATTGTAAAAATGTACTCTCCACGGGGGTTATATGAAACTCGTTGGGAATTGTATAATTAATCACTTCTCTTATCGGCCGGTTACACGGTTGTTGTCGATATCGTTCCGACTGAAAATTCCCGCGATACAGTTCCCTCGGATACCGCCCATGGTACATCCACCCGACAGCATGAAAGCGGGATCGCCCGATGGATCTTATGGTTTTCGTGAGATTAAACTACGAGAAAGTCTCCGGCTAGGCTAGTTCCCCTGCGTTGTATCCTGGTACCAGCCTCCCGTCATAACAGATTGCCGACACGTCCGCTATCGCGAAGATTGCAGCGAGATAAGAGACGAACGAAGAGTCGGGTCGAGAGAGAGAAAGAGAGAGAGAGAGATAAGGAATTAAGAAGACCGCTGCAGGCCGGTCAGCAGGGCTTCTCGGTGCATACATAGTCTGGTTGGAAAGCAGGCTCGATATGATTTACATCCATTCGCGGGCGTGAGCTCGAGCACACTCACCGCACTTACACCAAAGTACTTTGCAGCTTATGTGCACTCTACGTGCCACGCATGCGCGTGGACGTGTTGCAACGCCGAACTCCGCAATACGCGCTCGAGCGCGGGACTACCAAGAAATCTGTAATGTATGATGATGATGATGACGCCGTGAGCTATAATGATGATTGCAACGATGACATCGACGCCGAGGGAGGCGCGCGTAGTGGTCTCCCAAAGGCTCGTTCAGTTAACGCACACCAGCGGCCGCGACCGCTGAATGCGTGTGTCGCTGATGCGTTGCCACGCAGCGATTTGCATGGACGGAAGAGGGGGAGGGATGGAAGAGAAAAAATGGGAAGGAATCGAAGGGACAGTGAGAAGCATATACGGCGAAAGGGAAGAGAATAAAATGAACGCGTCAGATAGGGCTGATTCATGGCAGATGTCTCGCGGGCGCAAAACTTACGAGAGTCGTTACGCCAATACGCGGCCAAGGGATCCGCCGATGTGTCCCTCTTTCCTCTTTGCTCGTGCGCCGTGGCTGGTCTCTCCGCGACCCGGCGGCGTCCGTCGTCACCGGTCACGATCTCCTCACAGACTCCGCAACCGGACCGATACCGGATTCTCTAGCCGCGCCCACGCTCTCGCGCCAAACTCGTCCGATTTCGGGCAGAGCCGAGAAATCGGTAAGCGCCGGGAACGGGACGCGCGAGTTTCGGAGCCCGATTCCTTCGGGGACGACCACGAATGCGACGACGCCGAGGACGATGAGGCTTACTGGGCGAGGCTCGCTATAGTATGCTGTGGCGAACGTCCTCGGAGATGGTGCTGCGTTATAAGAAATTCCTGTGCCGGGGATTTACGCGCACGCCTACGATCGCACCTCGTCTCCCGCTTATGCTCTCCGAGAATACCCCATCTGACGACGAGACTCGTTTCTCGCTGTGTATCTATCACACCCACGATATCCTAAATGCCTATTCCAAATGCCATTGCGCGCGGAAGTCGTTTCTCTCCCTGATGATCACACACGCACACGCGCGCACCCCGGGTTCGAGAACGGGAGACTTTTTCGAGCGAGAACGAGCATTATTACCTCGACCCGCGAGGACGTTAGTTCTGTAGAGATTGAATTAAATTACGATGGCTCAAGCGACGATTAGAACGAATTTTTTATTTCCAGCATCGGAACTTATCACTACTTGCGGCAAAATTGAATTACAGTTAAATTCACCTTAAAAATTATGGGCTTCAAAAAAATGTACGATATTTCTATTCACAAGGGAAATAAAAATATTTGTGCATACTTATAATATTCGTTTATTTTTTTATATCAGTATACATTAATTTGTTCCATTTTTTATCTTTCGGTATATTTAACAATTTTTTTTGTCCCACCGATCGCGAATCGAGCGTAGGTGAAATAGTTCGCTATAGTTAATGGGGGGGAGGGGGGGCGACAAGTGCGACCGGTGGGTGAAGACGACGACGAATAGTTTATTTCCAGCATCCCTTCGACTATTTGCAGCAAAATTGAGTTATATTTACATGTATCTTAAAAATGGCGGGGATCACAAAAATTAACGAAATTTTTATTCCGAAAGGAACAATATTTATGAATAGTAATAATGTTCGTTTTTTTCGATCTGTCTAACACATTAATTTTGTCCCGTTTCTTGTATTGCGTTATATTTTCCATATTTTTTGTCATACTGATCGCGAAGCGAGTGTCGGTGAAATAGTTCGCCGCGGATTAAACCGCGACCAGCGGGGGGGCGTTCGACAAGCGCGACAAGGGGGTGTCCGAGGAGGAGGGAAGTGTAGGCTTTACGAGCGTCGGCAACACGCCTTAACAAGCTCATTAGTCTATTCGTATGACAGCGGCCCAAGCGCTGCTAGCAGAGCACCGGCGATTTTGCCAGTGCGAATAATAACGGGTTTCTCAGCCCCGTTGCCACGCTGTGTCGATGTCGTTGGCTGGAGCTCTCGTTTATGCTGTAAACACATGCCCGCGCAATGCATCTAATACACGGCCCGATAGGAGTATTAGCTGTACGTGGCCGGCCACTGGGGAAGCAGCAGCGAATGCGAGGATCGTAAAACCGCGAGTGTAATCGCGTGCGAACGCCATCGCGGTCTCGATCGACACACTCCACTACCGCGCACCGATCTAACGACGCTATCATCCCATAACGCCTTTGTAAACTTTCTAAATACGATAATAAACAAAAATCAAAATTTTTCACACCGCTTCTTTATTGCTCACCTTTATTCGCTGCGATTCTTCCGTGGGAGAGCGAATTTCTTGATATCTTACCTTTCTTACGAAGACACATTTGTGAATCAATAACAATTGAGGAAAATAAACAATTTTCATACCGTCGAAAGTCTAAAACGAAATGCCGGGGCAACATGGACTGTTATCACAAATTTTAATAATTGATAAGGCATTATTTACGCATGTTCCTGTGATAATGCAAAATGATAATTTCAATTTATCGCGACACTTTCGCTAATTCCGCAAAACCAACGTCACATCATTATCGGTTTCGCGTTCGAGCTCGTGCCGGTAATACTTTGGGAATTGCGTGATCGAAGCCCGTGCCCTATGGCAAGCAGGGAGCTCGCCCCGTGACCGCGGTATGGGCTCTTGATTACGGGCCATTCTCGAAGTTTCCAGAACCACCGAGCATAAACTTCGCGGACAGTTCGGGTGTATGTGTAGAGTACAGTGCATAGTTTGCATGTAGCGCTGAAGCGTATACCTACGAGAGAAACCGTCTGCACTTTCCTTCGGCTCGTACTAGCCCTCCGTCTCGCCGCAGCGCCTTACCCGGTAAGGCACTTGCGATCAGACTTACTCCCTCGCCATCGACCAGCTTCAGCGAAGCTCGCTAAGCGGAGTTTAGCGCCGCTCTAAAACCTTCCAGAGTAAGCAGAGTTACACCGAGGGCATTCATTTCAGCTCTCCGATCATTAATGTAATATTCCGGAATTATCATTGTTATTATTATTAAAATACTGTACAAAATTCGTATAACATTTAATGTACTGGTATTGGAAGTTTTTATCCATAAACTGATATATTAAATTTCATATACGAATGTGATAAAAAATTAACGTACAGTATACAGAAAACTTTAGAAATACTTAACTTTTTTTTTTACTATAAAAGTACTTTAATTCCAATAATTTACTTTAATTTCACTCTAAATGTCCATAAACTTTTTATGAACAAGTGTACATTAAATTTAATGTATCAGTTTTAGCATAAAAACTTCGAGTCCGGTACATTAAATTTACAAATTTATTTTAACAGTGTTGTAGTAATGCACTTTATTAACAGTAATACGAGATCTGGTGGTATCGCGTCAATACATGTGAGTTTTTTGTCCATCAGCCTAATGGGCCATTAACTAGCGTCCTTCAACCCATATCTTTGTATTTGTCTACGGGGTAATTCATAAATATAAAATAAAAGCTTTTTGTGGAAGTGACGATAGAATCGATTAATGTATTATACTAATAACTTAAACTAGCGGGTTCGGAGCTGTTTCGTTTTATTCTAATGTGGAGATTATTTCTAAAATAGTGTACGTTGGAACTTCGTGTTTGGAAACGTTGTTGGATGCTTTCTAAATAACAGGATGATGGATTCGAGATGTTGATGTACAAAGTTCCATACAGAGACTTTTTAATCTATCTATGATTGACTTTATTTTCTTGATAGAGTATTTGCATTTAGTTTGAGGAATTGTGAATGGGGTTATTCGGGTGACATAGCTTTATGAGACGGCGGTGTGAAATTGTTTTGGCAGCTTTTATGTTATTGGTGACAGTGGTCCATACACTAAAAAATAATTTCGCAAGATCGAAATACAAAGTTTCGTAAAAATTATGTTGTCAAATAAGTGACGAACTCGTTTGTTCCGATTTGAATGTACAAACCTGCTCTTTTATCTCCTGTGTCATTAACAATTTTCTACTTGTGTTTGTAAAACTAGAGTAGGACCGTGCGATCGGAAAATGAATAAATACAAAATTGCGGACGTTTGTGGAGAGTAAGTTGTTGAAAAAAGTACAAACTTTTTTCACTGTGTGGGAGGGGTTGCCAAATGCATTTATATATTTTCATGGCATGTTCTATAGCGATGAGTTTGTTTTCAAACGTCAGCTTGTGGAAACGCGAAGAGCTCTTCCCGTGGTTTTTTTTGTTGTTATTTTTGCGTGTTAAAGTTTAGCTTATTAATTATTTTCTATAGTAATTCCGAGATATTTCGCGCTTGTAAACTGCTCTTCATGAATTCCCGATCAGATCGTCCCGACATTCATGAACAGCACGGTACATGGTTTGATTTGTTCGTTGCACATGATGAACGGTGAACTGGCGTAAACTTCATGATTAAATATAATTAGTTTAAATTTGTTTATTATTATTATTATTGCCTGAATGCATAAATAAAATGTTTGTCGCTCGCATTGCCGGAGAAATAAAAATTAAGACTATTCTTCCACCGCTCTATAAGCACAATCGATCTAAAACCGGCTCTTCGCGCTCTGATACAGCGACGGTAGATACGGTATGCACGGGTAGAAAAATCCAACACGTTATCAATCTCTTCCAGCAGACACGCAGATAATTAAGGTCTTTCTCGGGACCGCGCGTCGTTACTATACAATATATATATACAGGGCATGCGCGATATAACTCGCCGCGCGATTTCGCGAGTAGGAGGCCGCCCCCCGGTTTTATGTACGGATCGCATGTCCGGACATCTTATCTTACGCGCGATCCCGCATTCTTTTTTTTGTTATTTTTTTTTTCTTTATTCGACGCCTCCTCCACCGACGTCTCATGGAGGACCGAAAGCGGGAGGCTTCGCGCGGGCTCAGGAAGATCGAAAGACTCGCCAGGCGCGTTGGGGCCTAACTGCTCATCTCATCAAGAAGAAGCCGAGAAATTTAATGATCGGTTTCAGCGATTGCCTTTTAATAACAATCATCCCCTGTAATATACCTCGAATTATATTAACTAAACGACGTTATTTTTTATATGCAGGAGATGTATGGAATCTCCGTATTTTCTACCTTTTTTTTTAGTAAAAAAAATCTGGGATATTAATTGTGAATAACAGGTTTTCTTCGCCCGGTCTCTCGGAGAGCTCCCGGTGGCAATATTTTTTGCCTTATCTCGCCGCCTCTCCCACCGCCTTTTACTTACTTTTTCTAACATCTACCTCTTTTTCTTTCTTTTTTTTCCCTCGACTTTCAGCACCGCCCAACGCGAAGAGGAACGCAAGAAAGCGTTGCTGGAAGGCGAGAGATAAAGGATCTTTATTTCCATTTCTTAGACGTAACTGCGGGCTCCTTTCCGCGAACGAGAGCACCAGCGGCGGTCGCAAAAGCCCCGCGCTGCAAAGGATAAAGATTTCCTTTGATACGAGCCTCCCGGTTCCCCTCTCGGGCCCCCACATTTTGGAATGTTCTTAATTGCCGGGCTAATTTGCGTCGGCTCGCCGATCCGCGAGCTCGCAGAAACAATATTTCGATTGCCCGTTCACTCGACACGTTCTCATGTATTATGTGCATTTTTTCTGTTGCAGGTATGTCGTTTATCGAAGAATTTTTCAAAAAAAAAACCCCGTCTGGTCTGGATTCGACGAAAGAGTAGGTGCAACGACACAAATCAATTTAATATCACACTGCACCCAAAAAAAAAATGTATTTGACGGCCACCGTTTATTAAGATTAAGTAAAATACTTATTTGATTTAAATAAATATTTATTTGATTTAAATAAATATTTATTTGATTTAAATAAATATTTATTTCATTTAAGTAACTATTTACTTAATTAAAATAAATATTTATTGAAATCAAATAAATATTTTACTTAATCTTAATAAACAGTGGCCATCGCATAAATTTTTTTTCTGGGTGTGAGAAAAATAAATTGTTGGATTAAGCAAATACGCGGTGATATACGTTCAAGGGTGTATTTTGTTGGTACAACACATATATTTGTTTCAATCAACAAATTTTGAATAAATTGAAGCAAATAATCGTTTAAAAAAACAATGCTTTATTTTTACCAAACATATAACAGCTTTGAACGTAGGTTCAAACACCGCATCTTTTGGTTAATCCAACCAATTTTTTTTCTCAGTGCAGCTCGACCGGTATTCGTCTGCTCTTCCGGGCTTTTCATTGTGTATAATTATTAATTTACTATGTCATGCTTCCACCGTCACCACCCGATGTGGTAATTCTGATAAATAATGACATCAGGATTTTTTTCTTATCGGAACGCGAGACCCCAGCGAATCGCGGCAGGAAGGCAAAAGTGATTCACGATAGGGCGAAGAAAAGTGCGCGAGGCGCGCTGCATTAGCCCGATCAGATATTGATTCAAATGAGCTCATTATATTTCGGCTGAGCATCGCGACGGCGACGACGACGACGACGACGACGACGTCGCGAGCGTGACTTTCTAATGATTAATGAAGTCGAACGCGAGCGAGTACCGATCTCTCTTCGTTCGTGTCCCGGTGGACGTGAGCGTATAGTCATGAGACACGAGAAGCGGATCGATCAGTTAGATCAATATGCAGAAAAAGGCTGTCTTAAGTGGTAAAAAAAAAATTTTCATGAAAACGCAAAGCGTTTTGATCGAGGCAGAAAAAAATTGAAGAGAAAAATCTGCAACAACGTCGCTGTAAAAAAGGACGGCAACAGGCACTTGCATAATAAAGTATGTAAAGTTTTCGGGGACAAATCGTCAGATTAAATTTAATATGCGATCGGGAGATGAATGTAAAGCTCGGTGTATTCAATTACGCTATTTCAATTACCGATCAAATAAATTCACTCCGATACTGTATATTAAATTTAAACCACCAGTTTATGCATAAAACACTTTGTAATTTTGTATGTATTAATTTTGTGGATGTTTTTGACGGTTCATTAATGAATGACGATCGTTTTACCATCCCTGGTCCGATTGGTTAGCCTTTTCCGTTTGAACGGTAAATCGTACATAGACCACAAAAAAAAATCATGCGAATGCATGATTTTGTGTTTTGATCGACGCAGAACAAAAATCCAAGTGAAAACTCTGGAACAACATCGTCGTAAAAAAAATTTCATAATAAAGTATGTAAAGTTTTCATGCACAAACCATCAGATTAAATTTAATATGCGGTCAGGAGTTGAAATAAAACCTCGGTGTATTAAATTAAGAGTTTTACGCGTGTTCAATATACCGATCAATTAAATTCACCCCATACTGCATATTAAATTTAATACACCAGTTTATGCATAAAACACTTCGTAATTCGGTGTATATTGATTTTGCGAACATTTTCAACGGTTCATTAACGATCGACGAGCGTGGCACGGTCACTGATCCGATCGTTAGCCTTTTCCGTTCGATCGGCAAATCCCACATAGCCGGTCAAAAATCGTGTAGTGAGATTCTTGTTTATCCCTTTCCTCGTCTCCTCATTCTTTTTCGTTTACGCTGAATCGGCGAGATTAACCGCGGGGGCAGGAATAAATCACACGGCTAAC
This sequence comes from Ichneumon xanthorius, assembly GCA_917499995.1. Lineage (NCBI taxonomy): Eukaryota > Metazoa > Arthropoda > Insecta > Hymenoptera > Ichneumonidae > Ichneumon > Ichneumon xanthorius. The sequence goes on along the minus strand of OU824205.1, from coordinate 5,918,169 downwards.
CGCGTTCGGAGTGCCTGCTGGTTAAGTCGGATGAAACTAGAAGGAGAAAGAGAATTGGAGATCGAGTAAGCGGCCGCGTCGTCGTCGTCGTCGAGCTGCCAGAGCAGACGCCGCGCGGGACCGAAGTGATAAATCCTGCCTACTTCGCAGCTGGCATACGCTCGAATTAATAGAGCCTCGTGCCGGTACCCCGGTGCGGAGTACAGCCGAGCGAAAGACTAAGCGAGCGGGCACTTCTTCGATAGCGCGCCGCAGCACTTCTTATATATCTCGTAAAAATAGCGTGCGGGTACCCCGGGAACAAGAGAGAACGAGAGAACTCGACGAGAACAAGAGAGAAAAGGGAAAAGTGAGAATTCGTTCTGGCTGTGAACGCGCTCGAGAGTCAGGCTCGTTTTCTCATCGTTAAGCGATTAGACACGTGCTTCTCGCGTCCTCTCGGTTTCGTTCGCGACTTCCCCCCGTCGCATATCGTTTCGCTATTATCCCAGTGCTATAGATATGTGTATATATATATATATATTGATATATATATACATATGCATATATATATATATTTGATTTAAGTAATCCCTCTAACCGCTGCTTAATCTTTTCAAAATGTCGCTTCTTGATCTGGAAACATCTTTGGCCGGAACTCCAAGATAAAAAGTCTTATGGCTCTTCTGTAAATTGAGTGGAAAATTCAAACAGTCATCAGAGTGCGTTACGATCTTATTTAGATTTGGCGTATAATAATGAAGCCCTCGAGAATGGGGGAACAATTAATTAGAATAGGTAAGAGGGGGGGGGGGGGGGGGGTGTAGGATCAGCAGCATACGAGAAAAGGTTCTCCCCGGTCCTAAAACTTGTGAAGATAATTTTCACACACAATTTCAGGTAAAGCGTATGAGCCCGCACTTTACTTGTTTATCCGGTGAAATTGAAAATGGGACTATCATTTTTCACCCCATCATCACAATGACCGAGGACCTGTAGTTATCGGGTATCGGTAACCAATCAACGAAGGACTTCATTGCAGGGCCAAATTTTCAAGCAAAAAGAAAATGAATATTGTTTGTCACTCGCTGATCATCGAAACGACAAAGCTCCGAATGATACGATACTAATATATATATTTCCAGTGGCCAAAAATCAAATTGGTATAACCGCGAAGCTACCACGATTGACCGAAATAACGGTGGGCGGGGGGGGGGGGGGTTGAGAGTGGACGCGTTCGGCGTGCCATAATTGGCCGAAACGAAGTTAGCCGTCCGCAATGTTCCGGCTTGCGGCAGTCTGCGGATACGTGCGTGGCTGCGTTAGCTGCGATGCACGCTCGATGCATGAATCGTTCGTTGAATGGCAGGATAGCCACGTCGAACCCGGTCTCGGCTGGTCTGTGTTGTTTCAACGAACTCGCGTGTACCTGTAACGTCAATTGGGAGTGAGGGGCAGGCAGGGGGTGGGGGGGGGAGGGGGCGACGACGAAAGCCAGCAAGAGGCGGAGGAGAAACAGGACCGCGTGACACACGGATTTTCACTAATTTGCCAATTTCCTGCTTCATTAAATATACCCGTCGCGCATACACATCCGCGATATCGTTACCGCTGTTCGGAGGACTCGCGGATAGCGGCGAGAGAGCGCGGGGCTCTGTAGCCGACGGACACGCGGCGAATTCGAGTGACCAACCCCGTCGACGCGAATAAACCGATGCACTGCAGCGAGCGGCACTCGGTGTTGCGAGAGGGACGGGGTTCTCCGGCTATCTCGATTGGTCGACAAATTTTACCGGCGCAAAACAAAAAGGTCTCACCCCTCTTCTACCCTATCAACTTTCGACGGGATAATTAAAAGCCCAACGCGCGCGCCTGCCAGCGCGTGCCGCACGTGAACGGGCGGGGCGTTCGATGAAGTTCGAAAAATGAAAGTAAAATATAAACACACACCGAATAATTTTCCGCAAATATTGTAATTGAAGAACGAAAACACTGTGTTCGAGGAAATGAAGAGTCGAGAGGTTCGTAACGTGGGTCGAAAATTATTTCGATTAACGATTGTTTTCAACGGTTTAGAAGATTGATTGAGGTCGCAGTTGAAAAGCTAGGAACAAACGCGAACGGTTTGAGAGGAATGCAATACAAAATAACGGGGATATAGGGTAAAAGTCGTGAATATGGCCCACCTCGATTAACACGTAAATCAATTATATATGGACCGGTCCATATTCCCCACTTTTACCCTATGTGTCGTATATAGGTCCCAGGTACCTGTACTAGCGCTTCTTTATACTAGTCGCTCCCTTTGAGTCTCTTCAAAACTTATACCATAGGCTTAGAATAATCAAGGGACATAGAATTTTCCGTAAAGGAATTGATGAACGAAATTGGAGTGACATGGAGTGAAATGACTCTCAATCCAACTCCTCCCTCCTCACCCCCCTTTCTAAAAAGACTTATAATATTTTAGGCTGAGGGACCACCCAAGGGAACTTCGAATACTTCAACCCCTGTTTCGCTCGACCCCGTCCATCTCGATTCCTAAAGACGATGGCCGTGGCAGCGGCGAAATCTTTCATATTACACAGATATATATCTATACCTCGATGACATTGAAAGAGCGTACCTACTAGATTATTTTTCATAGCCACTTCTTCGAGACTCGAGGAAACCCGCTCGAGTTATCCTCGGCTCCTTTACACTTTCGCGAAAAATAAAAGCTCTCGTCTCTCGCGCGCTCTATCCGCGCGCATACATCTTCCGAGTAAGATAAGAGTCTTCGAGAATTGTTGGGAAATATATTATCTCGCTGGTGATACGAGGAAAATCCCGGCGAGCCAGAACCAGAGGCATCCAGCTTCCCTCGCCATGCCGCCGCTGCTGCTCCTGCTGCTGCTGCTGTGCTCCGTATTGGGTTCTCGCGAAACACAGCGGAGTTCGGCCGTACATCACCGGAAGATAAAACTTTGCCGTACCTTCGTTTCTCGGGACTGAGAGAAACTAGCCGGAGAAATGCGCGAACACCCGTGACAGTATATATACACGCCGTTCCCGAAGTTCTAAATAAGGGAAAACGAACGACCGCGCACTTTGGGAGCCACGTCACAGCGTGGCTCGCAGAGCGCGCAGCCGAATCGAGATAAATCGTGATTATTCGAGAGATTTATAAATTCCCCAACAAAAGTTTCGTCTCTCGTCGGGTATCGAATTGATTCGCTAATTGTTGCGAATCGCGGTGTAAAAGAGATTTTTCGTTCGACGGTAGCGCGCTCACCGACTTTTCACGATGGTCGGACCGAGTGATTAACGAGTCCGAAAGAATTTCGAGAGTTCGGCGAGCAGGTGCCCCGTTAACAAATCTCGTCATAGGTCACTATAGATATATAACCGTATCGGAGGAAGAAGCCCACTGACAGGTCAACGTCGACCGCTTGACGTCCAATCTCCATTCAACGAATTTCTATGGCAGCGCCGGTGAGCCGAACAATCGCTCGTTTTCGACGTGTCTTCACAGCTTTCACTGGCGCGTTAGAGTGTACATTTTTTTTTTAATTTCATACTATGACAAATGACGTGCTCGAAGCCTCCGACTTATCGCTAATAATTCGTCAGCCTCCCGCTGTGCGCGCTTCGACTTCGCCCACGTGAATCCATAATTTATGTGGCGTGCGGAGAAAAGGATCCTCAAAAGGATCAGTCAAAAGGTCGTTATCGGCTCAGAACGCTTTTCGAAAATTCGTCGGAAGCCGTTTTGTCTCTTTCATTTTGGTCATACGAGCGTTAGAAAAAAAGAAGAAAAATTGAGAAGGAACTATTAGCAGCTGAATTCTCTTTATTCCCAGCGCTTAATCTCCCAGTGATCATAGAACCGGAGATTCCAGGATCACTGTCGAAACGAGTGAAGGATGATCGAATCGTCGGTTGTTCCGAATCGCGAGGCCTTCCGAATTATCCGTTCTCTTTCTACGAATTTACAGTGCAAGCTCCGTTATTGGGTCATGCTTGCCGAGCCCCTGTAAATATATCAATTTAATTGAATTAAATCGATACGTATAATTTGTGTACGGAGGAGACACATCAGTGTACGGTGAGCGCGCGCAGGTGTCACGTGCAGCAGAACGCGCGCATACACACATTAGCGATAGCTGATCCTGATGTACACGCGCTTCGCGCTTCGCGCGGAGCAATATGTGCAAACAGGCTGTATGGTAATCCACGCGAGAACTAGTACATCGTACATAGTTAGCGATACATATAATAGGCCTAGGGCAGCACATAGGATCGGAGACTGTTGGTCCACAGATGCCCGTTACGCAGGACATGGTTGTGCATGGCAGGGAAGTTGTGGATGAACGGGACTGATGACCGGCCGGTCGGGGAGATCGCCCGACAGTGATCTTCGATCTCTCGCGCGATCGGTTCGGTTAGATCGATTTGGTCACCCTGTGACATATTATGGATCGCTCACTCGGCACGCCGGGCAAAACGATCCAAAGTCAATGCAAACATACGATCAGTGCATTTCCATTGATCTTTATTTCCTTCCTTTCGAATTCTCCAATTTTCGTTGCTTTTTCGTGCAGTCGTTCGTTGATCCGAGCTTTGGCTGGACAAATATAGCAACACGCGAAGGATCTTCCTTTTCAACGGCGCAATCCTATAGAAATTCCTTCGCGCCTAGACTTTCGTACTCAACAGCACGTAATGATAAGGTACGGAACGGTGCAGCGAGAAAATTTATAAGGGGTCCATCGAGGGTCGTAAATAGTGAATAAAAGATTGGTGGAAACAGTATATTTGCGTTTTCCACGTGAGGCCAATGTTCTCGATGACGTGCCGCGAGCGAGGGGATCTTGGGTTCCCGTCGCGGGAGAAGAGCGGCTACAGTAGGTAGGCGAGATGTCTGGTGCGAAAGGGGAGAAGCGTCGACAGGCTCGATGGTGCGAACAAGATCGTCAAAGAGCAAGGAAGCCGCTATCGTGTATGTAAGTACCCAGAGGATAGGTGGCTTCTCTCTGTATTCCATACACACGCGCCACTCTCCGATCCCTCGTCTCAAACTGGCGAACTATATAATTCGACGATTCTGCGGTGACTCCGGCGGGAGCGGATCAGCTACCTCTCACGTTTATCTCCGTTTTCTTCTCTATCTCCCTGCACTTTTATATCCTCGTCCGTAAGTTATCTCGTCTCATTCGTAATTCTCTGTGCGGCACGATACGAGAATCTCCACCCGGTCTTTCTAATTTCGCGCCGCGAACGAACCGTAATTTCCACGTTCGCGTAAGTGGGATAAGTGGAAGGGTGCGAATGGCTGCGAGGAATTGCCTTCGCGGATCCGGTGCCACCTTACGCTTCGCAAAGAGGTGGAAGCTTCTGCGGTATGAGGGAGATGTCCCTTACACCGCAATACACGGTCACTCTTGTACCTCGAGCTTTCCGTACGATTTTCATAATTGATCCCAGGATGAGGGCCGAATTTGTAGGCCCAAGTTTGAACTCAACTTTGAACTCAAGTCTGAAGTTTGACCTTCAGATGGTGCTTGAGTTGATACGTCAGTTGGACCTTAAACCAGAAGATAAAGTTTCAACTTGAGTTAAAACTTTGGCCCAGACTTGGGACCATACATTCGGTCCTATGTCGGAAGAACCCAGGTGGGGTTCGGTCTCCACCTACAAAATTGAGTCGTCGCAGCGGTACTAAGTAAGCTGGAGTTTAAGTTCAAACCTAATTTGGACCTTAAACCAGGAAATAAAATCCCACCTTGAGTTACATCTTTGGTCTAAACTTGGGATTATAAATTCGTTTCTAAGTCAGATCTCTAAGTCTAAAAGCGGTAAGCCGTGATTTCGACACTACCCTAAAAAGAACTGTTGGTAAGCCATGGTTAATAATCCTTGCAGCTGATACGACGTTAACTACATAATTTTTTTTTTCAATCTTCCCAATAGTCAAGGAGTGTAAAAAGATGTCTCCTGGGGTTTATCAGGGTAAATGGAATTCAGAATCGGGACGAGTATTCTCTATCCTCATTCTTTAAGCCCAGCGAACATTTCGCCGCGGGTACATAATACTCGGGTGTTCCGGAGTTTACTTTTCTAACGAGAAATCCGCGCCGGGCGTTTACCCAATCTGCTCGTCGGTGGTTATACGTTGTACACCGAGTGAGAGACTTTCCCTCTTTTCACTTCTTTATTTTTTTTTCACTCCTCTCTTTTTTTTTCTTGTTTTTTTTCGAGATCCCAAGAGTAGGAGATCCCCAGCCGCCGCCGGAAGTCTCGTCTGTGTGAGCACTTAAGCTCTCTTGCGTTCTCGCCAAGTACGAAACTCTCTCGCTCTCTTGTTTCATATATATATATATATATCTTATATATATACATATATATACATATAGATACGTGTATATGGATATATATACACGTATACCTGCGTGATATCAAAGAACGCGAGACTTCTATAGAACGATGCAGCATACGCGTTACACCGTGCACCAAAAGCCCCGACACGCGCTCCATTCTACGATGTAGAATACATAGTCTCTTGTGTATATATATTCCGCGTTGTATATCCATTCGCGCGAGTCCACAGCGTCTGGGATTTTAATGCCTTTTAGTTTCGAGTTTCTCGCTTACATTCTCTCGTCTCGGGAGAAACAAGAACACTGCCTGGGTTCGATAAACCCGCACTCTCAACGTTGAGAAAAATAAAAGAAAATTAAAAACAAAACAGAAAAGGAGAAGACGGCTTGGAAAAAAAGAAGCTCTCGACACAAAGTTCAGTTCGCACATCCGCGCATCAATCTCGTGCCTCGACTCGTATAATTAGTGTATCCCTTCGCCATGCATATATATATATATATAACTATATGCAATATTCTCGGCGGCGTGTAAAGCAAAAAACCGCAGCAGCAGGAGCAGCAGCGGCAGCGACGGTAACGCAAGAGAAAAAAAAACGAACGGGAGCATATAGCCGCTGCGACATTAATCCACGTACGCGGGACGAGCCGCGAGGACCGATCCGTCGAAGATAGTGCGTCGCAGCGGGTTTGTACGCGCGAAAATCACCGAACCGAACAGCGACGTTTCTCGTCGCGTTGACTGACTCTCTGGGTGGCGGACGAACATTTTTCGCGACATCTCCTCTCGCCTCGCGGGCGAAGTCCCAATTCGTTTCGGCCATTAGGCTCGGGTGGTTTTGGTGCAACAGCCAGGGCTCGAGGCTCGTCGCGAATCCCGTCCGCGCAGGGTAGACCGGGGTGAAACGGGCACAAGGGGCTAAATAGGGACGCTGGACACTACAGACATACAGAGCGCAACATGAGGTTCGAAAAAAAATAGTTCGGCAAAAATGCGTCGAAACACTCGACAAAACTGGGGTAAAATGGATACTCTGAACCAGGGCTGGGCAGTATATGAAGTACCGGGTACGTATTTGAAGCGAAGTACCACAGTACGAATTTTTTACGATTTGGAATACCAAGTACTAGGTACTTTTTGAGTGCACGCTCACATTACATGATTATCTATCTAACCTTTTCAATAAGTATAATTTTACCGAGAATTTTTGTTTATTCAATAAAAAAACGCGAAACTACCTTTTTCGTTTCGTGTAACGAAATTTTGTAAGACATTTTTAATGGATTTTTTGGATTGAAGAATAGATTAAAAATTGCCTTAAAATTAAGAATTACGGAAAATGCAGTTTGCTTTTTTTACAATTGAGGAAGCCATGTGCAAATTATTTTGTACCTTCATTTTAAGCCCAGATAGCACGTAACGCTGCAAATCTAATTGCGAAAAGTACTTAAATCGGGCCGAATAAAAAAATGGCAACACTGACGGTCGTTATAAATTTTTCGTACAACATAAATAAGCAAAGTTTCATCATAGATGGAGGGCACGGTCCCGTTTTACCCCCATTTTCCCTATCCCATTTTAGCCCGAATCGCAGTATTGCCCGGATGCTCGCAACAATTATTACGATTAAAATTTATTGTTCAATTAATTTCTGTCGGTAAACAGCTCCGTTCTGCTCCGAGCAGGGTTTATTTCTTAGTAATTCCATTTTGCCCCGGCCTCCCCGGCATGCATACGCTCCACATTATACGACGGGACACGTTCGATTCAACGAACAAACGAGCGAGCGCCGATCCGCGACCGCCGCGTACAGCGCATCTTAATGAGACCGCCCTGCTGTCATAACGAACCGCGAGCCAATCAATTATGTGCCGAGGCCTCGACATGCACATGCACATGTCGCCGAGGGGGATGGAGGAGGCGACTCTCGGGCGCGCGAACGAAACAAGCTGCGCGAGCCGCCCTCCGAGCAGCAGGCGAGACGAGATCTGCATCGGGAATAACGAACTGTACATCGGCGAGTCGAACGTACTTCGAGAACAGTGCCGATGTATGCGGAGGACCGATGAAGTTTCACCGTTAAGCACTCCCTTGCCGCATTGGCAGGCAGAGTTGCCAGAGTGCATCCCCTGTCGTCCTCCCTCTCTCTGTCTCGTTGCATTAACCACCTAGGCTGCATTAAAGCAATTATCGCGATCGTGCGAACGAACGGCCGTTTATCGGCTCCGGCCAATTGACGTGTATGCGCGGGGACGATGAAATTCGAGGGTTCTCGCCCCGAGATTCTCGGGCTCGGGGCGGCGGTAACGCACGTCCGATAAATCGTTGCGTATTGTCATTCGTTTAGCGAGACGGACGAACATTTCCCCCTCGGTCGGCAGGGCGCTCGGAAGGATGAGGAATAATTTGGCTAATGAGCCGTCTCGCTGGCTCGTACAGGTATATCGCAATTCGCACGCAATTACGCTGAGATCGTATACGGCCAAAATAAAAATGTTTCCACTCCATGCGAATGCGATTCGTCCGCAAACAGCAGCAATTATTATTTCTTTATTTTTATAAATTAAATATGACAAATTAAAATAGAGAAGAAAATTGTTAATCGTTAAGACAGATGCATCAGACGACAAACTTGCAGAATGGCACTAATGCCTGGACGATCTGAATAGCGAACTGCTTTGGGCAAACGGGCCTGGCCAATCGTCAGCCAGTACCGGCCAGAGGGGAGGTCGGGGCAGAACGCGATAGCTGAGAAACAAACAGGCTTACCTTCTCAGGATAGTGTCTAGCCGTCTAGTCGTCGCGACTGCGGTGCCAGTGTCGGAGAACGAGAGGCTCGGAACAATCGAAAACATCGGGCCGGTTAGCGCTGCAAGCTCGCCGGACCCGCCGCTGGATGCGTCCTCGGATCCTCGATAGATGTCCGGAAAAGGGATATGGAAAAGGAACGAGAGAAACGAGAAACGTTGCTCATGCGAGAGTCGCGAGAGACGAGGAGCATCCATCATCCGGACGCTGTGAGTGTGGAGCAAGCGAAGGAGAAAGCAAGTTAACTCTGCTTCACGTATATATATACATAAACACACATGTTTATATATATATATATATATATATATGCTATACAGCGTTGGCCGGGCTTCTGCTTGCTGCTGTGACAACCGACAAGCAGACCCATAAGCGATCTACCGGTCTTCTCTCGACTTTAACTCCGGGACCGCTGCTTCTGCTGTGTCCCTCGGCCCAACAGAACGAAGAACCAACTGTGCGTTTAACTATACGCCTACCGGTCTCCGCGCTTATACCGATGATTCTCCGGCTCCGGTTAACTGATGCCGCGCGACCGACGACCCGCTTGCTTATATCCTTCGGATACACGTTACACCATTAGGCGAAACTCGCGTTACACCAACCGCACGCAATGTAACAACCATTTATCCCGCGGGCGCGCGCAATCCCCCGAGTGAGATAAAGGAGGAAGGGTCGGAGGGCAAGTATAAAGATTCGCACAACGGTGGTAATAATGTATCGTGTACGTTAAGGAATATACGCTGCCTTAATGGCCCGCGGATACAACAAAATTCTCAATCATCGGACGCGGAATCCTCCGGGGAAACGCGTGTTCCGGGGAGAAAAATAAATGAGGGTACACGGAGATGCCTCGGGAGAGGGGAAGCAGGAATGAATGGAAGGAAAGAAAAATTATACGAGAGGCGAGTTACGGACCATGAAAAAGATTTTTTTATTTTTTTATTTTATTTTTTCATACGAGAAACATACAGCTACCGGGCTCCGTATCCTGTACTCCTCATAATGCGCGTCCGCGAGCGTTAGCTGCGTGCGCGAGCTCTTTCTCGCTGATGACCTTTGTGCCGCCGTGTAGGGAAGTCTCGTCGTTTAGTAAAACGCACATAATACGGTATGGAAACGCGCCCGCACGGTCGGCCCGACACCCACGCCTCGGACACCCACAATCCTTTCGATTTAACGACCGATCATATCGATACGCGGTATACTTTATACCGTCGGGGACCTCGCGCACACTGCGATATGTTTACGTCTTTGCAAATGTCCTCTGCCTCTCTTATCTCCGGGCTCTCGGATAGAAACACGGAGTCGGTCGTAGATTTGAGAGAGAAAAATGTGTGGATACGTTTACTTTCTTCTTCATTTTGTACCCATATCGCGGAGTCTTCGTCTTTGTCACGCGGCGAGAGCGTATAATGGTGTTCCTGAGAGAGTTTTGAACGTCGGAGAAACGCGGATTCCACCTCTCGGCTTCGCCGTCGCCGATGCTCTTTCATCTTTTTACATCCAACGCGAACCGAGCACGCTGCGAAGAAACGATACGAGTCCGCGGTGGAGCTTCCACGAGGTAAATATTTGCAGACGGGAATAACGGTGGCGTCGAGCTTTCGGTCATTATTGGGACGTTTATTGGCCCCCGTCGACGTCAACGAGAACACGTGAACCGGGCGGCGTATACGCGTTAAACGAGAACGTCTCTCTGCGCCGCGCAACGCGCTGAATTTTCCGCGGATGCTGGGACAGTTAGGGCCGGAGCATGGACCGCTTGGCTTCGCGCGAAGGTGCACTCGGAGGAGGATCTCGGAAAAACTACTAAGTCACATGGTATATTTCGACCAGGCAAGATGGCACATTGGCGTTACCACTAGCGATATGTGCAATTTTTCACAATGGTCATAGTCACTTTTACCGAACTCATATTTATATATTTATTTATTTATTATAAGAGTATATGGGACAAAACCCTTGTCACATGGTAATTACAATATGGTCATTTTTTTCGAAAGGCGGGTAGGAAAAATTTTGCGCGTCTGGCAAAAAATTTCGTAAAACAAACGGTTCGCGATCACGACGCCGATTACTATATTGTATAGTAAGAAGAACGTACATTCTAGGAAAAATTATGGGATATTCGGGTAATATTTGCGGCAGCGAAAATTACTATAATTTCTAGCAGAATATGTTAAGTTTAATACCAATGCTGGTCAGGATGGCGCTGTGGTTCCCATATATACTTGAAAGTTCAACGGTTTTTACCAGATTTAGGGTCATTTCCACCAGATCCTTCTCTCACCATGTAAAAAAAAAAAATATTAAATGTAATACAGCGAAATTGAAGTTTTATGTAAAAAGTTATTATTATGATATGCATAAAAACTTCCAGTACCAGTACATTAAATTTCATACGAATTTTTTTACCGTGCAGTGTACCGTTAAAAGGTCGTTATTCACTCGCATAATTAATGAATAGCGATTATATATATATTCGAGATTGAAATTTGTCGATCGCTTTGCATGTCTCGAGTGAATATAATTTTTTTACTATTTTTTTTATGAATGGTACTAAATCAAATGAGCTGTCAGGATTTAAACCTAATCCGTCATCCTCTCTGTTTTCTCTCGCGTCGCCCTCGGTCTTGTCCCACCCTTTAATTGTCGTGCGAACTCGAACGCTCTCTCGGAATAGCGTTGACGCCGAGATCGAGCCCGCGGGTGACGAGGTCCGGGGTATGCGAGTCCCGCGGATGCTCTCTCCGGCGCGATGCACTCGAGTGTGCGATGCACCACGGCGCCCGCGGGATTTAACTCTCGAAATAGACGAGGCATTGTCGCGGGATGACCGCGTCGAGTGTAAATCCAAACTTCGAACGTGTATTGAGCCGAACGTTTGTTCGGAAAATGATTACATTACACCTATATACAAAACGAGAATATGCATATGAAAGTAAAAGAAAAGAAGCGTTGAAAGCCGACAGCGTTTCGCGAACAGGTAGCGAGTGCATGAAGCACGAAAAATAAGCGAAATACCGGACACGTTCGGATTTCAATATTTTCACTGGATGACTGCAAACCCAAACTGCGATCGTGTTTTGATCGACCGTTTCTTCGGAAAATTAGCAAATTACACAGATATGCGAAGCGAGAATATTCTTATTAAAAAAAAGGATGCGTCGAAAGCCGACAGCGTTTCGCGAACAGGTAGCGAGTGCATGAGACACGAAAAATAAGCGAAACACCAGAGACGTTCGGATTTCAATATTTTCGCTGGATGACTGCAAACCCAAACTGCAATCGTGTTTTGACCGAACGTTCTTTCGGTAAATTAGCAAATTACACAGATATGCGAAGCGAGAATATTCTTATTAAAAAAAAAGGAAGCGTCGAAAGCCGACAGCATTTCGCGAACAGGTAGCGAGTGCATGAAACACGAAAAATAAGCGAAACACCAGAGACGTTCGGATTTAAATATTTTCGCTGGATGACTGCAAACCCAAACTGCAATCGTGTTTTGACCGAACGTTCTTTCGGAAAATTAGCAAATTACACAGATATGCGAAGCGACAATATTCTTATTAAAAAAAAGGAAGCGTCGAAAGCCGACAGCATTTCGCGAACAGGTAGCGAGTGCATGAAACACGAAAAATAAGCGAAACACCAGAGACGTTCGGATTTCAATATTTTCGCTGGATGACTGCAAACCCAAACTTCGATCGTGTTTTGACCGACCGTTTCTTCGGAAAATTAGCAAATTACACAGATATGCGAAGCGAGAATATTCTTATGAAAAAAAAGGAAGCGTCGGAAGCCGACAGCGTTTCGCGAACAGGCAGAGAGTGGGTGAAACACGAAAAATAAGCGAAGGCGCGGGCACGTTCGGGTTTCATAATTTTCGCGGGAGTATCCTCGAGGCGACGATAACAGGAGGCCGCAACACGTTGCAGGCCATCGCAGGTGCAAAAGAGAATACGAAGTGCACGCGCGAAATGGGCATTCGCGCGAACCGAAAAGAAAGTCGCGCGCGGTAGAGTACATCTAGCAGCGTGGGCCCCGCGGCTCTCGAGGGCTTCCGCGCTCGAGATCCGCACAGTGAGAATTATTATCGTTGTTCTAATTATAATGGCTCGGCCCGCGGCCGTGCTCTCGTCCTAGCAAGAAAAAAAAAGAGAACAAAAAATATATATAAATGTATATGCCCGAACGCCGTGAAGAGAATTCTCTATTCTCTTTACTCTTCTTCCTGAGCGCGGGCTACCTCGTTCCTTCTTCCTCGCGCTCTTCCTCGTCTTCTTGTTTTCCCCGAGCAACTACTATTCTCTCGCAAGTATAATTCTCTTTGCACTTGGGGGCGCGGTGCCGGTCTTTCTTTCTTCTTCCGTAATCTTTTATTTTCCATCTTTCTCAGTTTTGTTCTTTCTCTCTCTCTCGTATATTATCTCCCGCGTATGGGTACTCTACTCCGTTGTTGCCCGTCGGGCACGCGTCATTATCTGGAGCGGTTCGCGCGATGTACAACCGTCTTTTCCTCTCCTTATCCTCGCCCCGCGCGTACACACGGTATAATAATGATATGCGGTCTCAGGAGCTCACGGCGCTTGCACGCATGCCGTGCACGACCGTGCCGCTTCGGTTACGGAGCCACGACGAAAAAATTGCAAGTAAGTAAAAGCGAACTTGCAACAGGGGAGAGGGCGCCTGTGCAGAGCGAGATCGAGAGACGTCGCGCTCGGAAGGTAAAAGCCGGCGAGAGAGCGAAGAGGATGTTGCTGAATAATCGATTGCTTCGGGCGCGCATGCAATCGAGGGGTCCGAGACCGACGCGCCGCGCACGGCAACTCGGTGCATTAAGCGCGTGGAAATCGTCGGGGACACGCGTCTCACCTTCGAGACCCTACGTCGAAGCGGAGAGGATACAATGCTCTTTTCAATTATTTTCTTCGCTGACAAAACAATGTATACTGAGATTTTAACCATGCGTGTGTAGTGAATAATCAGTTCCGTTCATGTACGAAATATCCAGGCGCTGTTTCTTCAGTAATATCAATTTCTTCCCGGTGTTCGTTCTCTGCCGATTGCTTCGGGCGCGCATGCAATCGAGGGGGCCGAGACCGACGCGCCGCGCACGGCAACTTAGTGCATTAAGCGAGTGGAAATCGTCGGCGACGCGCGTCTCGTCTTCAAGACACGACGTCGGAGCGGAAAGGTTACAATGCTCTTTTCAATTACTTTCTTAGCTGACAGAAAAATTGATAGTGAGATTTTAACTATCCGAATGTAGTGAATAATCAGTCGCGTCCCTGTATGAAACATCCAGTCGCTGTCTATTCGGTGGTACCCAATTCCTAGAAGAATTTCCTGGTGGCCAACCTCTGTCCCGAACCTCTTTCGCTCACCACGACCGGTCAGACTTTTTGCAAGGCAGAGAATATCGTTCTCTTGTAAATGTCCCGACGTTGTAGAACGCCGGATATCAACATCGATTCTCCGGCGAAAAGCTCGTCGTCTGGAAAACTTGAGCTTTGTCCCTCTTCTTCCTTCCTGTCTCTCATTTCCCTTTATTTTTATCCGAGATAGAGCCAGCGAGGAAGGAACTTACACCGGTGCTAGTCGTCTCGACTGGAAAGTTTCTCAGCGACGGCTCCAGCGGCAGCTCCATGTGCGACACATGGGCATTGTACGTTAGTGTCCCATATACGTATATACATATGTATATAAATATATACTCCGGGTTATCGTTGTATCTATGTGAACTGTGGGTTCCACCTCGTCAACTTACGAATCGCAAGTGTACTCGCCCACCAACTTTCCCCGAGGACGATACGTCAAGTCGACTGACAAATATTCACGAAAAGCGATGAGCCGCCGGCTGCCTCTTCGCTCCACACTTCTTCGCTACTTCGCCGACTGATGTATCGCACACTCCCACAAAACTCAAGCGATCCATTTGGCTGGAACGTCACACATCCGACGCGGAATCTTCAGACCGGAGACTTTCCGCGGGCCGCGGAGACGACTGTGCGTGTTCTATCACCGACACAAAGCGCGTTACAGGAGCGGGGTGTAGACCGGATCGATTCGAATCTCCGGAACGTATAGTTTACTGATGAAATTGATGGATGCCGACGCTACGGATACGACGGATATACGCTTCCATCAATAATGCATTAAACTCTTGCAATACGTTGGAATCTTTCGTATCTCGATCCCTCACGTATCACGGCAGCGGCACGGTATAACAGCGAGTACATGCATCGTTATTCGTCATCCCGAAAAAATGTCAAAAACATTCATCCGTCAAGCTTCGAGTCAGTATGAGCTCATCGTTTCGTTGGTACACTGAGAGAAGACTACGAACAACTATCAAGTCATATGGTAAATTTCGGCCAGGGTAGAAATCCCGGGCAGAAATTTTCGATCGTCACATTGAGTCCTAAAAAGGTCCTAAAAAAGCCTTATGAAGCCTCCTCCGGATCCTATCTGGCCCCGACGTAACGCTCGACAATTTCGGCTCGGAATGGTCAACCAGCGCCACCACTAGCGATATGGGAAATTTTCACAGGGGTCATAGCTGTTTTTATCCAACCCATATGGTGTTTTACATAAGAAAGATTTGATCGACATAATATGCCGGTAAACCTACCAAATCTAAAAACAAATGGTTCGCGTTCACAACGCTACCAATCGCTACATCTTTTAGTATGAAGAACTTATGTTCCTCCAAAAATTACTTGATATATTCGGGTAATATCTGCGATAGCGAAAATGACCATGTCTTCTAACAGAATGCGTTGAATTTAATACGAATGCTCGCCAAGATGTCGCTGCAGTTCCTCTATACCTGAAAGTTCTGGCAATTTTTACCAGATTTATGGTAATTTCTATCACATCCTTCTCTGAGCATACCTTTACGACGCCCTATCTCACCAGAACTCTCGAGTGGAGATATACGTAGTTTATTTGTTTTAACCGATATCGTGTCGCGATATACGTAGTTTTCTGTTTTATTGTTTTTCCACAATTAAAATTTTTCCGTTTCCAATATCGAGATAATAGAGCCCAGACAGGCAGAGAAGAATGCCACGCCGTGTATTGGGAAACTCTCGGGGACAAATCATGTTTGCAACGTTACACGCGCGGTTGTTAGCGGGTTTATATTGTGTAGCATAGGATGTTGACTGAGGGTCCTTCTATCGGTCGCATCTACCCTCGTTGAGTCACACCAGTCGCACCAGGCTTCGTGTATCATATAGCAGTGGTGTGTGCCCCGGTAATAGGGAGGAGGATAGTTCGTGTCGCGGAAAGGCGTGGAACCAATAGCTGGCTTTTTCCACAAACAACGAGTTCGACTTATCGACGAGTGGCACGCGTTGCTGCAAGCCCGATATGCTCACCCCCTTTCCACCAGCCCCGCGCCCCCTTTCTTTTTCAATACACTCGGCAAAAATCTGGCTGTTTCCATAGCTTAAAAAGCGCGCATCCTCGCCCCGTCGCGTTTACTCCGAATATTCCACAGCGGCTCGAAATAGATCGCGAATATAACCATTCTTCGCGACGTTGACACTCGCTTCGATAAACCGATATTCACATGGCGTGTACGCTTTTTGAGTCAATTATCCACGCTTTTTTGTTTTTGCCAAACATCCGCGCAGGCGCACACCCGTTAGAGAGCGTCGGAGCTTACGCGACGACGACGAAGCGGTTGTCCGCGACAGGAAAATCCACTGTGATGCAACCGAAGAGCGAAGCGTTGAAGGGTCGACCGTCGATTTTGCAGGAAATATTCCGCCATGGGAAACCGTACACATTTTTTATTTTTATTTTTATTCAATTATGAAACGTGCAGTCTTTTTCCAATAAGCTTTGAGCTCAAACTTGGCCGTAATTCCCGGAATGACGACGGCACGGAGTGCGGAGAACGCAGAGAAAAACATGGACCAGTGACGCGATGCGGGAACGCTGGTCAAGGACTGAAAGAAACCTTCGCGAAGAAAAGGGAGACGTTGAATTCCTCGAAGGAAAGATAAAAATAAGAAAAAAATAAGGGAGGAAAAAAGAGCTTGTTAAGAGATAAAAACTGTCGGGTATGCGAAGGTTCGAAGGGGAGGTAAACTCGTTAACGACACGAGGATCGTTAAGAAATCAAGGAACTAGAGCTTCGCAGGTAGAGAGCGAGAAATTGTAGGAAAAACGTGCTGGAAGCGAGGTGAAAAATGAAGAGGAAAAGCTCGAAGTACATCTGTCGACGCTCGTTTGTCTCTCCGTCGAGGCGATTCGCTGCAATTTTTCACGCAATCTTCGAGGCGACCGAGTGTGTAAATAACATGGTCGGCAGGAGATCCTTTCCGCGCATGCGCGCCGCGAGCCTCGAAGTTCCAGCGGTCCGTGCTGCGCAGCCTCCCTTGCCACGATCTAATTAGTCCCAGCGGCAGATTGAGCGGCTCGCCGTACATCACAACACGCCGAATAAATTAAATGAGAAAAGGAATAAAATAAATATACGAGCTCGATCTACGCCGCGATCGCTCAATCATTTTCGCACCCTCGTCACGACAATTTTTTCGTCCCAAAAAATTCGTCACACGATCCTATTTAATTTTATTGCAGTTTTTTTTTATGTTCGCACTCGGCTCGCGATCCCGCGCATGGGTGGCGATGCGGTCGCGTGTCCACGTGTCGCCGGAGTCGCGCCGTTGCACAGGGCAATTAAGAATCCTGCGGAACGAGGCGCTGTGCCAATTAGGCACCAAGGAATATAACGATCCGAGCGAGCTGGGGAGCAATCGTGCGCGCATAAATCTGTAGTATCGAGAGGCCGTTCTCGCAAAGAGTCGAACAGGGGGGCACGGTTGTTGGCCGCGGATTCGACAGCGAGGAACGGAACGACGCCGATGCGCGGCAACGCGCAGTCCGGTAAACGGCCAATCATTGTGGCATTTATTATCGGGCGGCGGACGGTACATTGGGACCGCACACTGCCTCGTAAAAAAATAAACTTTGCGCGCGTATGCACGCGAGGAGTGAGGGAAAAAAAGGGGGGCAAGCGCGCCCCGCAAACGCCCGGGAAACATCGGCGGCGGAGAGAGGAGCGTTTGTCCCTGTCACTTGGACGTCCTCGTCGATAACGGCGGGTGGCCATTAGCAGGGTCGGGGGGCGTAGGGGAAAGCCATTTTGTAAAAATTACCGGAGCAAGACGCGCCGCGGGCAGGGTGAAAGGGCCTTCGACCCCTCTTGCTCCGCGTAATGCCCCGGCTGTATCTACTGGCTTTATCTGTGCACACGGGCGGCGCAGGCGAGAGATAGAGCAACGCGCGAGAGCTAGCCCCTTGGCGCGGCGTACGCCAGTCCCTCGGGAATGCAGAAATGCACTACTAATGGCCGAACCGTGTTGCATTAGAGGATTAATGCAGTCTGCCCACGTGGCGCCGGTCGGGGTACGAAGCTTCGAACCCTCCGGTGTTCGGCTGGTTATCGAAAAATCCGGGCGTCCGCAGCCGCGAATCCCGCCCATCGACGCCTGGCCTTTTTTATTTTTCATTTTCCCGAACCACAGAGTGGGACGCTTAAAAAGATAAAAATAAATCCGGAAAAATCGTAAATGTCTTCATTTAGAGATGTGCCGTGATGGCCGTGATGGTCCAAATTCCCATCAATTAACCGTCTCTTTTATTTCAGTTCTCTGAAATGTTTGTTGCGCCATGACAGGCATTTTTAATCGAGGTCCCAAATGTGATCAAAACAGCGAGAAATATTTATTTAGTTCACTGTCATTTCACCGGAATTTGACTAATTTTTGTGGCCACAAAATTTAGTCAACTTTTTTGCAGTCTAGGTTCTCTTCAATCGAAATTTTATCATTCATCACTGAAACAATATTAAAAAATGAATACAAAGCGAACTTTTTTTCTAATAAACGAGATTGGTAGGTCAATTTTGTTCATATAAAAATTGGGGGATCATGTGGAAGCTTTCAGAGTTAATGTCGTTGTCACAATGCGGTTATTTCTGAACGGGTCAGTTGACGGTCACGTGATGGTCAATTGACAAAATAAAAAAATGTCCGGTCACAAAGTCGGCACCTATCTCTATCCTCATTGGGTCTCCGACCAGAAAGAGAAAGAAAACACTTGCAAAATGGCGAAAGGACGATTAAGAGTCGAGCAGCTCCGGGGTATAAATAATAATTATCATTTCTATCATTGCCAGTATTATTGCCCGCACGGGTCATTGGGAAACTGGGACCCGGGCTTGTACACGGACGCGCCGGGTTTCGAGAGATTTACGGCCCTGTAAAATCAACGGGAAGTTTATTGGGTCGTATCGCGGAGTAACGATCGACTCTCGTTGTCGTCGGCCGTGACATCGTCGCACCACGGCTCGCCACTCCGCGATAGCCGCGAGAGCTACGACGACGAGTCTCGTAAAAGCTCGAAAGCTCCGTTTGCCGGCCGGCAGGTATTACCGGAGATTTTCGAGAGCCAGACTTGGAATCTCGTTTCCTCACTTTTCCTCTCGTCAACGGCACGTTAAATTGACCGTGTTGCCTGACGCGGCGTCGACGGCGTCGACATCTTGCGGAAACCCGTTCGAGGAGTTCCTTCGAGATTTACAGCCCGTTTCCCTCCGTTCGAGCCACACGCCTTGTATTTTTCGTCGAGTTTGTACAAGACCTCGATTCCCGAACCTAAAATTTTGCCGGACGTAAACACCGGGCCATGGCGAATCCATTATTTTTTTCCCCCCGATTCCGAAGAAAAACTGGCTGACGGGGTGCGAGCCTGTGTGCTGTGAACGACACACAGTGCGTTAATTAAGACGGCTGTATTAACGATAAAGGGGCGAGATCGACCCCTGCTCTCGGGATGGACCGTGCGGGCCCCCACGACGCTTTTGTTCGTACGTTCGGGCTGTTCGCCAAGAGGGGAATCGCCCAAATTGTTCGTACCCGGTGTGTTTATTTTGTGATTTATGCGACTGATCAACTGTAGCGCACCAAAGCCCCGCGCGTGCGCCCATGCACGACGCTCGAAAATTTTTATTCGTGCTCTCCTCGCCGTAATAATACCGGAGGAAATAGGTTTGATAACGAGGGAAGAGTTCGCTCTAGATCGAGCATAAAACCAAAGTCGGATTTCTTCGGGTACCTCGAATCGGATAATAACGGTATCAGGGCGAAGACACGAAAGGGGTACTCGTTTGTAGATCGATGCGATAGTCCGACCGGAAGTTGTCAGGCCATTCGAGTCTGACCGCGGCTTTACAGTCGATCGATCCCTCGCTATTGCCGGGCGGCGCCGGGGCGTTCGTTTATCGGCACGAAAGAAAGTGGGCCGAGCTTGTTAAGCCTCTCGCGATTAAGCAATAAATTAGGATTGGCCGAGTCCGGTGTAATTCCTCGGTTATATATAAATTTCGTTCGAGCCCGCGATAACAGAGAATTCCGATCGATTAAGTAATTATTATATTCGCGGTTATCGAGCGGGATTTATCAGCGGGGATTTCTCTGCGCGGCGCCCGAGCAGACGTCGTTAGGGGACCTTCCGGCGATCGTTAGCTCCTATCGCGGAAAGCTCGATCGCTGACCGAGATAAAACTAAGGACCTCTGGAAGGCATGGCTTACTCGGAATCGATAATACCCCAGATAAGATCCTAAACCGGCAGTGCGAAGTGGGCGAAAATCTTTGCCGAGTGTCACACACGTCGTCTGTGTGTAGATCACTCGTTCCACCTAGTTATCCCATCGTCTGTGTAACATTCCTTGCCGCTTTAACATACACGTCTTTAAACCTTTTAACCCGCGGCCTCTTTCCCGCTGAAGGATAATCATTTTCTTCGCTCGACAACTTTCTGTATCAATATTTTCAAAAAATACTGGTCGTTTTTGAAAATATTACTTCTTCCATTCTTTTTATAATAAAATGTTTAAAAATGATACAGTGACAATAAAAAATTATAGCTATTATTAATGAGAGAGTGCACCGATAAAAAAATACGGTTGAATCAACTAAGATTCGGGCAGGGACGGTCAACTAAATATTTTGTTGGTACAGCTAAAAAAATTGGTTAATTCATCAATTTCTTGGGCGACTTTACCAAAATATTTTTGAGTCATTAAAATATTTTGTTCGACCAACTAAATATTTATTTGCACGTCCCTGCCCGAATTTTAGCTGATTCAACTGTACTTTTTTATCAGTGTGCTATACCGGAGCGCGTATAAGGCGGAAGCCACTCGGCAAATCGGATAATGGAAGGCATCGGCAGTTGTATCGCGATATCGAATCGATCGTTGAATTATATCGCGGCTATGCGAAGGTGGACGAAGCGGGCGGATGTCGGAAGACAGATAGAAAGGGTCGAAGGAAAAGGGATTCGCGCGGAGGGTGGTGGGGCGTCGAGGAGCCGGGGGCTGTTGTACCGTGCAACCCTCGGGCTCTCTGACCGTTCGCGTGTCTCGACCACATCAGCGGCGTGCAATCGATGCGACTGATGGACGCGGTTCCTGGGGGGCTCTGGGGTGTGTTGCCGTTGGTTGGCGAGAGCAAGAGGCAACAGGCACAGAACGAGTATATCGGAGGAAGAGAACCGGGGAAACTGACTGGAATGGCGTTCCAGGATAGGAGTGGCGCCCCGAACCAGCCGCCTGAATTTCTATTATATTTCCGGCGCGGAGGTACATCGCGTGATCAGGGAATTGGCCTCAACGATCTCGGAACGAGTGAGCAAGCGAGCTTGCGAGCTCGCTCTCGCTTAAGCCTCGCCGCGAGCAAACCAACCTATCAACCCCCTCCCAACCCCCTCATTCGGAGACCGACACAGCCATGCGAACTTTTTCCTTTCTCCCGAAGTTTATCATTATTTTCACACGAATCTTACATCGGCCCGACGAAAAGTCAGGATCCGTACGATGCAAGAAATATTACCGTTGTTGTCTGTCGTGCAAAAGGGACAACTGTTTTTTTTATATCATGGAAACCTGCCGAGAGTTATGATCGATTGGGAGGAATTTACAATCCTCTCCGAGTTTATCATTGTTTTTCACGCGTCTCATATTGGCTCGACGAAAAGTCGGGTACGGTCCGATGCACAAAATATTTCTATTATTATCTGCCATACAAAATAGGTAACTCTTTTTTTGTTTAGTGAAAATCGCTCGAGGGCGAGGATCGAGTGGGAGGAATCTAAAATACTCTCCGAGTTTGTCATTCTTTTTCACGCATCACATATTGTCTCGACGAAAAGTCGAGCACGGTCCGATGCGAGAAATATGTCAATTATTATCTGTCATACGAAATAGGTAACTCGTTTTTTTTTTTATTTAGTGGAAATCACTGGAGGGTGAGGACCGAGTGGTAGGAATTTACAATCACATTTGTCTCTGCGTATACCGATCTATCACATTCCCCTCGAGTTGCACGCGCTCACTTGCGCTCTCTTTTCCCCTCGTTCTCCGACGTACGTACATGCATTCATGTACATATATATGTATATATAACCAAACATATTTTACAAAACGACTAACAGCGAATTTTCCGCTCGCGTGAGCGCGCTCCGCACTTCGGAGTCCTGGACCGCGGGCCGACGCGGAGTCAGCAGGCTGCGGGTACGCCGGACGGAAATGATTGCGCTCACGAGAAATTTCGCTCCGGCTCAATCGGGATGCGAGCGTTTACGCGCGCGCGTTCCAGCCGTGCAGTGAACAACACAACGCGCGGGGACTCTCTCGCTGTGCGTATCCCGATAGATGGGCGAAGCGGATGTATCGAGGAAGCGGAGGCCTTTGATGTATCAATTACCGAACAGCCCGCTCGAAGTAGACTCTGAGCAAAATTGGTTTATATTGTACGTTGCTCGCTGAGGCGATGCCTCGACACGATGCGGGAGGGGCTCGCGATTTCGCTGCCCGATGTCCTTGCGGGAAGTCGCGTCGGGTGGAAAAATTAATTCGACACGGGACAACGCGCTTCTGTGGACGCGCGCTTGACGTACGAATCACCGAGCCACGGTAAAATAGTTGTTCGCCGATCGTCTCGTCGGATAAAAAAAGTAATTCGCTATTGTCCAAGCGGTAAAACAGGTTTGTTCATTTAACGAATATCTATCGTCCACAAAGGTCCGCAATTTCTTTTTGTTAACTTACATTTTTTTTTTTTTGTCAAAGAAACTTCATGTTAACTAAAATAACTGGAAATCAAAGACACAAAAATATTGTAGAATTAACAGGAAAAAAAACAAGAAATGTATGTTAAATGCACGAAGTGCCTGACTGGCGTTTCAGTGTTCTTGAACAGGCGGTAAAACTGGTTTGTGCATTTAAAGAACATTTACGCTTTTTTTGTCAAAGAACTTTTGTGTTAACTAAAAAGAACTGTAAAATCAAAGAGATTAAAATATTGTGGAATTAGCAGGAAAAACCAAGAAATGTCCGTTAAATGCACGAAGTGCCTGACTGGCGTTTCAGTGTCTTAAACTGGCATTAATGGCATTTAAAACAGGTTTGTACATTGAACGAACATTTATCGTCCGCAAAGGTCCAAAATTTCTTTTGGCCGATTTGCAATTTTTTTTTTTTGTCATAGAACGTTCGGGTAAAAAAATCAAAGAGAAAAAAGTGTTGTAGAATTATCGGGAAAAAAAAACCAGAAATGTCTGTTAAATGCAAAAAGTGCCTGACTGGCGTTTCGATATCTTATCAGTGCCTCCGAGCAACTCTCTAAAATCGGGAATATCGGAAAACATTAGATACTTTTTAGTCGCCCATTTTCGTCCGAGCGCGCACTGCTCCATATCTTGGTTGTCTGGGCCATATCCACCGCGCAGTCCTACGAATCGCTGGATGGTACGAGAATGGTATAAATATAGGGATTATTCGAAGTAGAAGCGCACCGACTCGCTGGCTTAGGTCGGTTGGATCGAAGTATCGATTCACGGATCGGCGGTTAGATTACCAGGATCCCCGAGTGGGGAAAAACGGTAGTCGGTGATATCCGGGCGGTGCATTAAGACGTGACGGAAGAGAGTCCGAGATAATCGTCGAAGAATCCCCCTCCCACCCAGCATAAATCCGAAGTGGGGTGGGCGAGGAGCGGATGGGGTGGGTTATCTCGATATTTTAGTATTCCTATCGGGGAATTAGCTTCGTCGTGTCGTACTCTATTTCTCGTTTGCCTCTCCGTTTATCCTATAACCGGGCGCGGGTACGCCGGGGACTGGAACAAATTTCCAATATCCAGTACGGTTACGCCCGACCGGATACGAGACACTTACCTATCGTAATTACCCTCGGCTCCCTCCATCTCTCCGCGCCGTCCTTATCGCCTCGTTCGGTGACGCGCGACGATCCTCCTCGCTCACTCTCTTCCCCGGTCCCGGAGAGTTCCGACTCGGGAAAACTCTTCCCCTTCCTCCGGCCATTCCCGCCTCTCCACACACACTTCGCCGTATCCCAAGCAGCCAGTAACTCCGGATTGCTCCTCGCTCCT
The DNA here is from genome assembly GCA_917499995.1 of Ichneumon xanthorius. Taxonomy (NCBI): domain Eukaryota; kingdom Metazoa; phylum Arthropoda; class Insecta; order Hymenoptera; family Ichneumonidae; genus Ichneumon; species Ichneumon xanthorius. The sequence goes on along the minus strand of OU824205.1, from coordinate 5,893,550 downwards.
ACCAATTTACTCAGAGCCAATTTGCCGATCCTCTCCTTTCGTAAAATCTATTCGGGCAGATAGGTCCCCCGTAATATGAAAATCAAGAGTGCACCACCTACACCGCTCGACCGCCGTACTTTACATACCATCAAGCTTCGGGCGGAATTCGGAGTACTCTCGCAAAAGTTCCGATGTTCATCTCTCGCGCATTCTGAGACGATAACAATAACGACGACAGGGCTTCGCCCTCGCGAACCGGGAAAGAAGCGATAGCTCGCATCGAACCGACTTCTTTCGCCGGCCGACGGAGTGCGAGAGACGGGGCCGACGGAGCCGCTCGGAAAACGGCAAAGGAACAAACGTCCGAAAGAAACCGAGCGACGAACGGTACAGGAACCTTTGTCTATGCTTTACAATTTCTTGCCCGGAGTAAAAGATGATAGACGGAGTCGGTGATAGTCGATCGTTTAATCTCCGTGCGGGAGGGAGCGAGAGCCGGGGACCGAGAGGATATACAGAAAGTCGCCGGGAACGGAGTCTTCCGAGAGTCTCCCATTGTGTTGTGCCAGGCGGCGCGGAAGAGGAGCAAGAGACGAAGAAGAGGAAGAAGAAGAGGGGGAAGATGGTCGGGAGGAAGAGGAGGAGGACAACGGAGGTGGAGGGGGAGTATCTTCTTTGGACCTCGAGAGCTCGGCGTAGAGTACGCGAAATATGTAAATGGACAGGGCGAGCGAGCGCGCAAAGACTCGACCACCGGGGCGAAATCTCGAGACGGTAAATGTGGCGCGGCGGCGCCGGTATTCGCTAAGACTCGGGGGGGGGGGAGGGGGGAATAAAAGGGGAAAGAGAAGCGAAGTGAACGAAATAAGGATAGTGAGTAAAGGCGGTACCGAGCGGGTGATACTGGTGGGAGAAGGGGGGGGGGTGGTGAATTAGCATATTTTAGAATTGCATTAATTACCGCGACAGCCCGCGAGGCCGATACCCAACGAACGTCGAAGAGGAGGAGGAGGATGAGGAGGCGACGGCGACAGAATGAGAGTCTGGCGGAGGGGCGAGACCGAGGAAAGCGAGCGAGGGCACGGCGGCGAGAGACTGCAGCAACAGTGACGGAGTTTCTGGTTATGTGTACGTGGGAGGCTTCCTCTTTGGATGGAGACGACAGACCGCAACGACGACAGTGACGACGACGACGGGGCGAGGAAACGAAACGGGAAGCGCGTCGTTTATTGTACTCTCGTCGGCTCAAAGGCCGTCTGAGTCGGTCCCACCGAGAAACGGGATGACGAACGCACAACGGCTCTCTCGTCCAGCCGGGCACAAAAGGACATTAGTCATTAGAGACTTTTTATTTCCACGAAGCGAAAATAAATTATGAAGATTCGGGAGCTGTCTCTCAATTGCCAGAAAGTAAGACATCATGCGAGAAGTGCTGATCGGGCGTGGGGGTGACGAATCGTTATTGGACCGCAAGTTGACGATGGTCCGAGCAGAGTTTCATGGGTCAAGGTGGTAGGGAACGGACGAAGTCTCGATTATTTCGTTCCGCGAACGCGTCGGATACTGGAGAGTTATCTCGGAGGGTTCCGGGCAAGACAAAGGAGTTTCCCGGCGATGTAGTTGGGGGGTGAAGCCGATTGCGGAGGTCTCCGAGCAAGAAGGCCTCACGCGTGCGGGGTTCCCGATGTGATAATCGACGAGAGTCGACTCAGAAGGAGATTCATGGTGCGACTCTCGACGGCTGTCGGTGATTCAGAACCCGGATGGCCACACGAAACTGCTCGATGCGTGGATCCGCTGACTCGGCCAGGGTGCAGAGGGCTCTTCGTTCAGGCTTGGGTAACAACGTACCTTGGCCGTGTAGGCACACGCACGTGAGAAACGTAGTTGGAGAACCGCACCCAACCAACACCACGGACTAATTGAGTGATCGAGTAGCCTTGCAGCTTTGGCACCTTCCGATAAACCGAGCGAGGATGACCGTGGATAGACCATGATTCCTCTGTCTGCAGTCCAGTGGCAAACGTGCCAAATTGCGCAATATCCTATTCCTACACTGTAACAATACATTGTAAATTTAATGTACTGGAACTTGAAATTTGCTAACTACTCATATTAATTAAGCATTAATGTACTTTGCTTGTAAAATAAAAATACCAGATAGTAAAATTACTAATCTTTTGCTTGAAATTTACAAAAATGTTCATGAAATATCCACATTTTTCTGGAAAATTGCCTTTACAATCAATTAAAATTCATGTGTTTCTCCGTTTGTTGCAGGTATGAGTCTTAATTTTACATCACATCTTCCCAATTCACGGCTGATAAGGTCGGTATGGTTTACACACGAATCGTCGGACAACCTTTGTGGCAGCATGTACACGGCAAGAAAGGTTTGCACGCGTAACAAACATTTCTCAACTATAAATATCCACCATTTTTTATATTTTCATTAAATTGACTTTGTTTTTAGTAAAAATAAGTACCTTTTTCCCTGTTCGAAAAATCCATGGCTAAAACAACTCGCATTTTCGATATGTGCTGTTGTCGCTTAAGAAATTCTCCATGGTCGTCGTTTAACGACTAATTTTAATCGAATAAACCAGACTATGTGTTGGGCAGTTGTTGTGGTTAAGATTTTTGTGTTGATACTGCATTGGCTATTAATATCCACAGGTATATCATTTTTCTTAGAAAATAATATCTAATATATAAAAGTCAAAAACCCAATACCGAAAGTTAAAGGAAAGCGCTCGATCACCGTTTAGTTAAAAATGTTCTTAAAAATCATACGAAAAAAATTGTGGACTTTCGTGGAAATTTTTTTGTTAATTGTATCTAACCTTTTTCCAACAGTATTTTTAAAAAATATCTGTCCGCTATCGCGGATACATGAGATATATGTGAATTTGAGAGTCGAAGATAAACGGGACGCAGCTTCTCGCTGTCTGTGCTACGGGAACGTAACGTGATGACGCGCAGAAACAGGACTGCCATCGGAGGCCAGGCAAGTCAAGGCAATCTTGGGGTGTACATTATATTACGCGCGGGCGCACGCGGGACATTGCCAGCTTTATGAGCTCGTACGTTATCGCTGCCGGCGTCGCTGCGTATATACGTCGTTTCGAGTGTACATTATACCGTGCACGCATGTACCGTGGACGCGCACATACGTACACTCCGTATAATGTAAACGATGCATACATCGTATGGGAGGCGCGGGCCGCACGCCCCGGCGTTCCCGGGGCCCGTGAGAGCGTAGGTGACAGCTATGTCATATTACGAGCGAAATCGCGAATTTATTCCGTCAAGGCCCGTGAAGAATATCGCGGGCGGCGCTCCGCGAGAGCACCGGGTTGCGCCTCTCTCGCCCAACCCTTTCTTTTCTCATCCCCGCCCCCCACCCCCTTTCCCGCATAGCTGCGATGTCGGCGAATTTACGATACGCGACGAGGCCGTTCCACTATCAACATAGTCGGACGTCACACGAGCTTGCGAAGTTGTAAAAAAAAACAGTGTCTTCCGAGCTTCCCGCTCCCCGTACCCGAGAATGCCCGAGCCGGAGAGATTAATCGCTTACGGGAAACTCCGAGCCCTCATGACACGCTATGTTAGTATCGCGACGGGGATGGGCACACATGGACTTATGCATCGCGCCGACACTCGCGGCGAAATCCTCGGCATAGCTCACGAACCCCTAAACTATTACCCGTGGTGGACTTCTGTATGCAGTGTCCGGTCCACTCAGTCCAGCCGACGTACGGAGAGTTAGGTGGTTCGGTAACCGTCCGGTTCAACGTCGGACCTGTCAGAGAAACGGGAATCGATATGCAAATAAATGGAGTTAAGGCTGATATATCCTTCGCGCAACGGTTTATCCGTTCGACTTTATTGGACGCTTGGACGGATGGTCCGCGGCCGTGCTTGGGTCTGCCAGAAGGGGAAGAACTTCCACTTCGATCAGCCTCGGCGGAAGTTCGGTTTATCGGTCTCGGGTGCAGGAATGGAAATTAATATTAATGCGAAGTGGAAGCGGAGCAATTCAGGGTGATGTGGTCAATCGTTGTGGCTTCCTATAAGACTGGCTAATTGCGAAGCCGTTTCCAGGGATTGTGATTTATGAACCCGCAATCGGATTCCCACCGGATTCGCGCGGTTTCCATAATTTCCATACCGAACAACGTCTGGCCGAGAAATTTGACCGTATACCGATGGTCGAGAAATGTTTTGTTGAATGGAGTTTTCTTTACCGTGTACAGTGGAAACCCCCCAATAGTTCGAGACTGCAAGCGCACCCTTCGGTCTACGTGACGTTGGAGAACGGATCATTGCGAAGTAAACTATCGAGAGGTTTCACTGTACTGTTACAAGAATCGTCGGCAATGAGAGAAATTACATCGTTGGTCGAGAAATGTTTGTTAAACGTACCTTCCTTTACCGTGTACAGTGAAGACCTCTCGATAGTTCGAGGCACCAAGCGCACCCTTTGGTGGTCCGATTTTTTACGGTCTATGTCGTGACATCGTGATGGAGAAGGGACTATTGCTGTTGTTAAATGTACGTTTCGTTACCCTGTACACTGGAAACCTCTCGATATGTCGAGGCACCAAACGCACCCTTAAGCGGTGCAATTGTCACGGCCTATGTGACTACGGAGAAGGGATTATTACGAAGCAAACTATCGAGAGGTTTCACTGCACTTTTACATGAATCGTCGTCAGTGACAGATTTTACATCGAGTAGAAAAAGGAAACAAATAGCAATGAAAAAAAAAGGAAAAGATGTGTATTATGTATGAATGAATGACAAATCCGGACGTGGATGGTAATAACGAGAAGAGAGAGGGGGGAAAGGAAGAGCTCGTTAAAGATTGCACGAGGGAGAGATCTCGAGAGGGTCTCCTGCGGGCATCACCGGAGCGAGATCGATCCGATCGACGAGAGCGAAACGATCCAGCGGATTGAGTGGCTCTCTCCTTCGATCTCCTCGGCCCTCGGGAGCGTGACGATGCACCGAGTCGCGTAATCGAGCTAGGCACACGGCAGGGCACAAAAAAAAACAATAATAAAAGTAAGAAGAATAAGAAAGAAGCGAAGGGGGAGAGCGAGTCGGCCGAGGATACTTCGAGATATCCCCCGTACGGATGCAATTTATTCGATAAAAAAATCCGTCTCGTACACAGCTCCGATGGCTCGCCAAGTTGTCTAGATACTGTACGACGTATCGAGAGATCGAGAAAGAGAGAATGCACTCGCACGTTCGATAATTCACGTCGGAATTCTTCGAGCCCCTCGCCTCGTTCTCCGATCGATCGACGGAACCAATCGAATCGTAACAATCGTCGTTACGTCCGATATTATATCATACCATCCATCTCCCAACCGACATATACGTGCTTCGTCCTGGATTTTTTATCTATTTTTTTTTTTTTTTTTAGTATTAACAAGTCCGAATAGAGTTTCATATATCTCTCGTTATATTGATTTGCGGTGATGCTCTACGGCCAAAGCTCCCGGGAATAATTCCAGGCAGGGAAACCTTTTTCCTCCACCTCCGTCCCATCCCCCTATCCACCACCCCCTCCCTTCCCGCCACTGTGTGTTATAGTACACGATACTATGGTATACCAGTTGAACTGCGGAATGCGTTCTCGTTTAGGCTGGCTCTGTAACGGCGCGACCGGATCGCTGGAAGAGCACCGAGAACGGTCGGAGGGTTCCCGGAGCCCCGGTTAGTTATATCATTCATCCGGTTGCGGAGGGAGAGGGGGAGAAGAGCCAGGAGCCCGAGGAGAGGATGAGGTCGAACGGCACGGCTCACGACAGAAACAATGCAATTTAAATGTTAAGCGGACGAGGAGGGAGGACGATCCCGGTTAGCATGAGCACACTGTATAGTATACATTACGCGGCGGTGTACTGTACTCTCTCGCTCTCTCTTTCCCCCCCTCCTCCCGTCCCTTCGGCGAGTCCGCCCTGGCATCACCCGAGTCGAGCTTTTGCTAGAATCCAAATGCGACAGTTAAATCGAACCGTCGCTCGTTTATTCTGTCTCGCGAGCGAGCACCCCATCCATCCCTGCGTCCGTCCGTCCGTTCTCCCTCTCTCCCCCCTCCCTCCACCTCTTTCGCTCACACGTTTTGGGCGGAGGGTGCAGAGAACGCCCGCGGGATGAAAACAAAGCGAGCACTTCCGAGCCGCGGGGCTCGATACACTCGCCAAGATGAAGGTGGTGCGACGCGAGGGTAGGTTTCAGTCGTCGAGGCAACATTCCCCGGTAATCGACGACTTAAGCGGGCATTTATACTTTTCCTCGCTTAAGGTAGCTATGTCGCTTCCCGCTCATCTCGCATAAGTTATCGAAAAGTAAGTGAATATTGCAAGTACTTCTCGATGGTATAAAAATCTGAAAAAATTCATGCATATTAAAGGCACTGAAAAGATTCATTTTGCATAATAATAATTCCAAAATGGTATTAACAAATTTATGAAAAAATTAATTGTTTAACAAATTACGCGGCGAAACAACTTTTTTTTAAATTGAAAATGATTCATTTATTTTTCTGAATACGTATGAATTTTTTCAGATTTTTCAATTAGTTTTGATTTTTGTGTTTTTTCGGACACTTTTTCCATATAAAAAAATTAAAAAATCAAAGCTAATTGAAAAATCTGTAAAAATTCATACGTATTCAGAAAAATAAACGAATAATTTTCATAGAAAAAAAAAGTTGTTTTGCCGGGCAATTTGTTAAACAATTAATTTTTTTATTAATTTGTTAATAACGTTTTGGAATTATTATTGTGCAAAATTAATCTTTTCAGTATCTTTAATCTGCATGAATTTTTTCAGATTTTTATATAATCGAGAAGTACTTGCAATATTCGCTTACTTTTCTCGAATTTATGCGAGTTGAGCGGGAAGCGACATAGCTACCTTAATGTTTCCAAAGGGCTTGGAAAAAAAAATCACTACTCTGTTCACTGTGAACTAACTTTTTCACCTCACCGATCAATTTCTCGAAATGCTATCTCACGGCATAAGGGTCGGAGATGCGCGATCGAGGGCTTTTCGACGCACGACTCCGTCCGCATTCGTAATCCGTGCTCCGCACGCTTGCGTTACGCCCTCGATGTAATCGTCACGGAATTCATTATTTTTATACGGGCATGATAAATCCGCAATCGCGACTCGCGAGCAATCGCTGTGAATGAACGAATCGCGCTGTATACACACAGGCGGAGGCCAGAATGGACCCGGGACGGGCAATCACGCAGCGCGAACTCGTCTAGGCGTCATACTGTCTCCCTCGCGAGAGATCGAGAGCGGGCAACTTTTTTTTTTTTAATTCCCAATTAGCGCGAACAATTTGTCGAGCAAGCGGAAAACTCGGAGCGGTGTGTATAGGAAAATCGAGGGTATTGGGTAGAAATCGAGAGATATACGTGTATACATATATATATGTATATATATATATAGATGTGTATATACGAGAGCCGGGACTTCTCTGTACACGTTGTACGCTATTGGCATTGTACATCGGCGAGTGGACGAGGCACAGAGACAATTAATCCCGCGATTGGTTTAATTCGCTCGACATTATCCAATCAAACAGCGAAGCGAGTGCGGAGGGTTGGCAGGGAGAGCGAGCGAGACGAGCCTGGAGTATCACATCCCCAGTCAATCCTCCGCAGCGGCAACCGCATCACCGACCAATACAGCGAAACCTCTCGCGAATCTCATCTCTGCGATCGTCTCTCGACTCTGCCGCGAACCCCGGAGAGACACGTTGAATTAAACAATCGACGAACGATCGGACGGAGCATTAATCACACGAAATGGAGAGACGCTTCGTCCCAAGGACCGGCAGTCGCGGACACTCCGCGGGCGAACGATCATGCATGGATAAAATGACGTTTAAAAATAGCTGAGCGGCTAATTGCGAAATAAAATCGCGGTCGATCGATGCTCCGCGCTCCGACAATCTTTGCCGACAGCCATGATTTTTTTTGCATCGATGGAAAATCAGCTTTAGGAATTTACTTAAGAAAAAAGAAATTATATTTTCAGGAGTCAAGATATTGTCGAACATTTTTTTTTTTTTTTTTATTAAACTTTGTGTCAACCTGAACACTTTATCATTATGCTATTTTCTCATAAGTTCGATAGTTTTTGAGGTACGTTCTTTTGAAATAAAAAAAAATTACTTTGCAAAAAAAACGTCATCATTTAAAGAAAAAATAATAATGCGAAAAGTATTTATAAAAAAAAGAAATGGAAAAAAAAATTGAGCGTCAAGTTTGAGCGTTGGCGATCGTGTGAAAAAAATTCAGAACTCCATGGGAAAAATACGGCAAGGAATCGATCGAGTTCAGCTGGAATGCTACATATTGTGTTATTGCCTCGAAGCTCACCTCACACGGTGAGATCGAAAAGTTGCGGTTGGCTCGGAGAGCACATGTGCACAGCGATGATCTGCACCGAGAGATCATGCGGTCTCGAGAGAGTGACTGGAGTGAATCTCGATCGCGCCATACATGGATCGTCCCACGGTGAAGCGGGACGAACGAAGATCGGGAGAACTCGTCTTGGATTCACCGCGAGGCTTTCTGTACGCCCGGCCGTTGTACTGGTGCCGGTCGATATGACACGCAATACCGCGCGAAACGTCGAAGAAGAACGGTCTTTTCGGGCTGGGAATTAACCTCAGTTCGAATCGACCGGGAACTTTCGCCGTGAGGTTAAGAGACATCGTAAGATCCGACGGAGATCTTCGAGGGTGGAGAGATCGTGATCTTCGGAATTAGAGAGCCGACGATGTCGCGAAACCCAGCAACGAATTAACGTAAATCGCATCCATCGAAGTATCTCCTTCCCGCCTGTCCTCGCGAGATTCGACGCTTACCCAACGAATCTACACGGCGATTCACGATCGATATTTCAAATCTTTTCGTATCCAGTGAAAATTGATAATGCAATTTTTTTTCTTCATCATTTTCCACGGTAACATCTCGTTCTCACTTTGAATATACTGAGTGAAGCATGTGATAGAAATTACCATAAATCCGGTAAAAACCGACAGAACTTTCAGGCATTTAGGAAGTACAGCAAAATCATGGTGCACATTTGTATTAAACTTACCACATTCTGCTAGAAAATATAGCAATTTTCACTATCGCAGATATTACCTGAATAGCCCGTAATTTTTCTCAAAATCGAAGTTCTTCTCACGAGAAAATATAGTCACTTGTAGCGTCGCGAACGCGCACCGTTTGTTTAAGTTTGTAGTTATACCGACATACTATGTCGATCAAATCTTTTTTATGTATACACACATAAAAAAATTTGACCGACGATATTCTCAGTTTTTATGCACGAAGTTCTTAGCCAAGTACGCAAAAATGTTACCAACCCGTCTTCTGAACAAAATTGCGATGTGTTGGATAAAAATTGCTATGGCCGCTTTAAAAATTTCTCACATCGCTAGTCATGACGCTAGTGTACCATGTTGCCTGGTCAAAATGTATCATATGACTTGGTAGTTTTTCCGCGATCCTTCTTTCAGTGTAGTTATTCCATATAATAGTAATATTCAAAAGAGTTATTTTTAAAAAAATTATGATTCTTGCATGGATCTTTATCGCTAGAAAGTCATGGGTCTCCATCTGCAATGAGGCCACCGGCTTCGATCTCGGATTAGCTCATCCTCTCTATCGCAAGATTTCCATCTCATCGCCCGAGCCCACCCGAGCGATCAGTTTTTGAGAAACTCTGTAGACCCGAGAATCCCCAGTGCAGTTTGCACAGCGGTCTCGTTGGGAAGTTACGAACAAATCGTTATACTCCCTCAATCTTCCAGGTTCTTTCTCGCCCAACTCCCGACGTTAAATCTCGCGATTCCTGGCCGGAGAGTGAAGGACAAATCGCTCGTTCGTGCCGGGACTCTCCGGGCGTTCGAGGAGCGCCTGGTATCCCTTCGTACGTGTACGGTACAAGCTGGGACAGGACGAGTGTGTTCCCAGCTCCCGAGCTTGCGAAACTCGATTCACGTACGCGACCAATGTTGTCGGTGCGATCGTGAAGCGAGTTTCCTACACACACACACACTCACCCATGAATATGTACTACGCCTAGCTACTTTGTACGGATTAAGATCGCTTAAGCGTTGCGGCCCAGAGTTATACGCAAACGTACATCATTCTCAGACCCCCACCAGGTTCTGCCCGTTTCGCGAGTGTTCTGCCCAAGATATTGCAAACATACTTGCGGAACATGAGACGAGCGTGTGGCACGTGAACACGAGAAAATAGAGAAACTCTCGTGTACAAGCGGCGGAGTTGGACTGGCCGATGCCAAGATGCGATCCGTTCTGTTTTCGGTGCGGGAGAGAAAACGACAGCGAGTCATCCCTGAGCGACTTAGCTGTCAGGTCGTCGCGAGACAAGTGAGAGGTATGCCACTCATTTGTTTCTGCTTTGCAGCGCATTCCCTCGGTGTTATCGCGTGCCAGGCTGGTCTCGCTGGTTTTGCGGGAACCAACTCGGCGAAGAGAACCACCCGCGCAACGCGGTCCATTACGAAGACCTCTCATCTCGCGCGCGAGAATAAATCGCGGGAACGCGTGCCGACCAAAATTCGCCGGGGTATCGTTTCGGAGTCTGAAGAGATGGAACTTTTATGCTCTTGAAACGCTGGGAATATGATAGTTGTTGTACCAGGATAGGGGAGACCGGGGCAAAATGGCACAGGGGGGCAAAACGGGACAGTGTGGGCAAAACTCAATCTTACAATAATTTTTGGATGCCCCATTTTGTTCCAACGATACATCCGGGTTTTTAAACCCGTTTTGCCCCACTTACCACCATTGCCACCATCTAAAAGTTATTGGAAAATTGGGTTTTGTCTCATTATCCCGTTTTGCCCCACTATGCCATTTTGCCCCGCTCTCCCCTATCCCTGGCGAGAATTTGCAGGACGTCACAGTGACAAAAAAATGCGCTTGAGTCAACTAAAGATTCGGGCACGTTCAAATAAATATTTTATTGATGGAAGAAAATATATTTGTGAAATCGTCGATGCCCGAATCTTCAGTTAATTCAATCGTATCTTTTTATCAGTGCACATCGGAGTCTGATAAAAAAAGGTTTCTCAGGAGCTTCTCAGACCTTCATTTAAACATGTAAAATCTTGGTATATTTTTTTTCAATCTGTGTTAATTAAGCGCCGACGTCGCGAGCCAAACAGTAAAATGAATTAAACGGTATTCAAAGCGAGAGTAAGCAAACCCTAAAATTGAATAATTGTTCAATAAAAAAGTAGCAGTTCGTGTCGCTTACATAACAGTATACAAATTCTGCATAAAAAAATAATAGACGACAATATTTCCTCGTCATTTTTTCTCGAGAATTCCCGCACGAGTTACATAATCAGTTGTAATTTTTCACCTGACTGTAATACCGAAGTTCGCTAAAAAGAGGAATTTATAACATTGAGTATAAAGTTTGCCGGGAAATTTTTAATATAATGCCTTAAAAAAAAAAAAACGAAAGAGAAGAAGAAAAGGAAACGGTGATAAGCGAAAGTAGGAAGGAAAAGCTCTGTCCGAGGCAGTTAGTCAGTCAGCGGTTTAGGAAAGTTCCACTTCTTTTATTACCCCGGGGGACTCTCGACGTGGCTTAACGTCGTCCAGTTAGCCGGGGTGTCCAAAGTTAATGAAATTCAGCACCGGGAAAGTTGGAGGACGGTTGGTGGGCGCGCGCTGGGTTCCACCGGAGCCGAGTCTCCCGAGGACGGTCACCGTTCTTCCCTCTTTACCTCCCTCGCCGGGTTTCGACTCTCGCGGAGGCCTCTCGCGATCAAACTGAGAAAATAATCCGGCGCGCGAAGTTCCGCTGCGCCGGTACATATTACAACACTATAATGTATACCGATACTGTGTCCACACGGGCGCGCGCCCTCACACACGTTTACACATTTATATCAAGTTGGCGAAACGTGTTATTAGATTGAGGCGGCCCACGCGATGCCGGAGCACGCTCACCCAGTCCCGGAACCTCTTTCGCATGAGATAGTGCCTGGAAGAAAGAGCGAGACGGCTCTCTTAAACGCTCGTAATTATCGCCTATATTCCCTCGTCCCTATCTGCATATATTATTTCGCAATTTTTATTCGGCTCGTGTGTGTATATATATTTAGCCCGACGTGGACGTGTTGCGCGGGTCGTCGCATCGACGCGCCGATGCGCACCTCGTAACATGGGCGCGAGCCGAGTGTAATTATTCTCATCGTGCAAAAACGGTACCCGATAAACGCCCCAATGATCGCGTCGCGAATGCTCGATCGGCGAGAGACACGCGCGTCGTTTTGCTCGACGATTGAACCTCGTCGGGAATCATCGTTTCATCGATGCCGTTTCCGCCCGGTACGAGCGTGGCTGGGTTTGAATGTACCGGGGAGGTGAGGACACGGTAAAAATGCGTTGTAATTACCATTAAACAGCTATAGATGGAATTACTACAGGAAACGGAAAGAAATATATAGGAATGTTTGCTAATATATGAAAATCGACGTTTTTGTATGATTGACCTTTTAAGGGTCGAATTTTAAGGCGTTTGTTTGAATTTAAGATCGCTCTTAAGATTGACCTGAAGACCGAAGTTTGTACCGAACTTCATTGCGTGTTTAAGTTTGATCTTAAATTCGAACTTAAGTCTGAATTCAATTCTTATCGTAAGTTCGAACTTGGGTGTGAACTTAAGATCGATCTTAAGTTCAAATTAATAAAAAGCGATAAGAAGATAAAAAAAATTCTTATCACCCTCCACGTGTCGTTCTCCACTCATCTTCACAAGAATTGATCATTTCATTGAGGAAAACAATTAGCAAGCATTCCACAGAAACTAATTCAAGAAATTCGTTTGCTAGATCGCCTATTCATCATATTATAGTGTCATCAAAGTTAACCGCATTTGGGACCCGGATATAGATTCTCCACCGAAAAAGCAATAAAGTTCGAAATTGAGTTCAAACTTAATGTCGACCGCATACTGCAATTGAATTTGTGTTCAAACTTAAGCCCCGAACCAAGGTGCGAACAGAGATTCGATCTTAAGATAGATCTTAAGCACTCAATGAAGTTCGGGCCAAACTTCGATCTCAAGAGCAATCTTAAGCTCAAACTAACGTCTTAAACTTCCACCTTAAATGCAAAGACTCTTTCCTGTTAAAAACAAAAACAGATATATTTCTCAATGTATGGCACTGATACGCTTTTTTTCATGTAGATACACGAGCAATGTTTGCGAAACCCAAGCCGATTCCCACAGCGGGTCTCCGTTCCTGAAATGAGATTAGAGCTTGTATGTCCCCTGCCCGAAATAAATGGACCTCGAAGTTCTTATCAAACTTCGGCCCGAATAACCCGCTGGTGAAGCTCTGCACCTCGATATATTTTAACACCGATTGACACTCGCCTCGAAATTATTATCTCCCCACCGCCCCGGCCAATTATAAATTAGTCTCTCGGTCCGAAGGGTGGAAGCGAAAAATAAAATAACAAAAAAAAAAAAATTAAAAAAAATTGCACCGCAGATAAGAGCAGCGAAGAAGAAGCGTCTCGCTGCCTCATCGGGATTTCACGCGCGGGTAACCGGAGCTCGCTTGATACTTCGGCGTATCGGCGATCTCTTTCTTCTTCGCTCCATCCTTCCTCCCTCTTATTTTATTTCTCCCCCCTCCTTTATTCGGGCCTTCTCTCTAAACTCTCGCACTTTTATCGGGGAATACGTTGTTAAGATACGGCCTAACATCGTCCCTGTGCATTTCGACAGAGGTATGTGCATGCTCTCTCTCCCCGGTGTCTGTAGCGCCGTGGCTCTCGTTCTCTTCGGTTTTTATCCCTCTAAACCCCGAACGATATAAGAAGGAAAAAAAAATAAAAAATTTGCATCCTCACTCCCCGAGCCCGTTCGCGAGCTCTTTTGCTCTTCCTCTTCGTCTTCGAGCACTCGCGATATCTCGGTCCCACGAGCTCCGATCCGCCTCTTCGTATTACGTAGGTGTACGGTACATACACACGTATGCATATGTACTATATATACATATGTACACACACGTACGTTTAAAAGTGTGCCCGTACATGAGAGAAGGAGTGGGAGACGACTAAAATAAAATCTTACTCGGATTTCAAAGCATCCGTGAGGCGAGCCAGCGACGCGGAGGGTTCGTTCTCTCGCTCGGCGATCGACATGTCCCGTCGGTATACGCGCGGATACATCCAGCATGCACAGGCGGATGCATTCGTGTAACGAGAAACCTCGTATATCTCCCGTTGATTATTCCGGAAAGTGTGCCGGGGTGGGTTGACGCGTTTCCAGCACCGTGTCTCACCTCGAATAACCGCGGGGTTATTCGGTCATTAAAATATACAAATATGAGCGGGCGCCGCAGTAATATTTCCACCATTCCTCGCTCTCTCTCTCTCGTACGCGAGAGCTTAATTTAATTACCGAACGGCATTGTTTTATTATTATTAATCAATTATCATAGCGGTCTTGGAGTGGAGCGCGACGGAGTTGCCGATAAATTTAATTGATTGCGGTCCATGTATAATTCTGTGCAGCCGGTGTAATTGAGCAATTGTGTTTCGTCACAATATAATTTGGAATAAAAATTCGAAAAAAACGTATAAAAAACGAAGATAAAAAAACTTTATTGCGATATGACTGACAGGCGCGTTATTGCAGGGCTTAAATTAATAAGCAGCGGTACTTCGGGTTAATACGCTTTTGACTCTCGATTTAACGCCTTGTAGTACTGTACCGTAGTAGACCGAGGGGGCGGGGAGGGGGAGATTTGAAAAGAGAACGAACAATGCTTCGAGCGTCGTTCTGCCATCTCGGCGAGCCGAGAATAGTATGCGGGATAAGCAGAAGAAGTAGAAGGAAAAATGAAAAAAATAAATAAAAAAATAAAGAAAAACGCGAATGAAGGAGGGAGAGAAAAATAAAAACGTTCTCTCGCGTTGCAGGCGTTGCGGGCGGAAAGGGCACGCCCCTTTGAAAACTAAACTCATAAAACTCGATGAGTCTTACCGCTGCTCGCTTTTTTTTCCTTCGCTCTTTCTCTCTCTCTCTCGCTCTCTCTCTCGCTCTCCTATCTCACTCTCTCCGTCTCTCTGTGTTTCGCTGGCATCTCCCGGTCATTTTTTCGGTGTCAAACTTTTACGATCGACCCTGCGGGACCCGTGAGCGTTGTCCCGGGGCTCGCGGCGAGAACAGCGAGCAAGAGAGCCCGTACATCAAGAGAGAGCGAGTGCCGCAAAGAAGAGCTTGCAGCCCGCCGCGCTCTGCATGGACCAAACGGGATGCTGGGATGCTGGGAATCGAATGGACATATACCGGGTTCGAACCGAGATCGCGATCTCGGGACTTCGGACCCCAATGAAGACCTCGAACAGCACTCCGGCTCGAAGCCGAACGAGGCTAGAGTGAAAAGGAGGCAGCAAAGAAGAAGTTAGAGCTCTCGAAGAGGATAACATTCGCTGGACCTGGGAGAGAAAAGAATTTAGCCCCTTCGTGCGAAATTACGAAATACGAACTTCTTTATGTACAAACGTCCATTTTTTGTAAATGAATTCGTAGGTACAATTTTTTAAAATAAAATTTCGCATAAAAATTAAATAGCGCTGTAAATTTACCGATGAATTGTGTTCGTCGATATTTCCGTGGTAAAGTTACCGGTCACATTGGTTGCACTGAGAAAAGTGCCTAGCAAAAATGACTAGTGTATCGTTTGAGAAAAATTACCATAGCACATGGTAGTGCGGAACTATGCTGCCACCTATGGCAGGAAGTGCCAAGTTTTATAAGCATTTTTCGTAGACATTATTGTAAACATTTTTAGACTCTGGCATTTTCTGCCGAAGCCTACGCCCCAGTTAAGTAATACCATGAGCCATGGTAATTTTTTTCAAGTGACTGGTAATTTTTTCTACTTGGTAACATTGGCCGACGCGGTTTTTCCTGTGGCCAATCTGGATTCCCTTCACTGTGGCGCTGAAGGCCTGGATGAATTGTTGAAGAACAAGAAGACGTAATTTTTAATTACAATTCCTCGCTCAGAGTACGGTTGCATGCACCCGAGTGATGATTTTTTATTTTGAAAAATTAAATTTATTTTTACCAATTTGCTATTTCAATCGAACACACCGCCGAAGATTCGTCGAAGAAACAGGGCAAATTTTTCTTAGGCGACTGGTCATTTTTATTATATCCTTTGCTCAGTGCACATCTACCTGAGTGTCTATGATTTTTAATTTAAAAAATGACATTTATTTTTTACGAATTTGTTATTTCGATTAAATGCCCCGCCGAAAATTCGCCGAAGAAATAGGACGAACGAATAACCTGAATATCGCGCTCGAATCGTGTATACGGACATGCCACGGAAGATATGGGGTATAAAACGCTAATTCTCCGAAGACGAAAGCTTCGCGCGCACGAATACTGGGAGTTTACACATAACGACGATATAACTACCACAGAAGTACATGCACATGAGGAGCAGGGCACATGGCCCCCTCGAGGAGTTCTGGGTGGACGAGAAGTCGAGCCGGGCGAGAGAGCAGACCGATAAATCATAGAGACCTGCGCTGCACCGGCGCCGGCTTGGCTAAACTTTGCTTAGGAATTAGGATCTCGAGGCTGTTGCTCGCCGCCTAGGAAGTATATAGCTTCTCGTGGGTTATAAGGGTTCTCGTTTCGAGAAGTTATAGTCCTCGCGAAAATCGTGTTCACCTTGCGCTTCCAGTGCATGCAGCGGAGAATATCTCCGGATTTATCCTCCGTGCGAGAGGCTGGCTCGGATACCCGTTCGGTGCCTCCTCACGGGAATAAACAGATTAAGATTAAGGTACCGATGATCGGACGCTTTAAGAGCATCCCCATCTTCGAGCAGTTATTAGTCGGGCGCGGACAATATTTTTATTTATCTCAACTCCCGTAAATCATTAACGTATATACACCCAGAAAAATAATTTATTTTACGGGCGCCTCGCAAATAAATATTTATTTATTTTAAACAAATATTCAATTTAATCAATTAAAATATTTATTTAAACGAAATTAATATTTAATTGTGAATGTCCGTCAAATAAATTATTTTGCCGGGTGTAACATAATAGTACACAAGCTCAACGTTTCTAGTTTCCAAAAAAGTGAACTAATTAATTAATTAACCCTTCGAGTACTGGAGATTTTTTTGCCGATCGCAAACGACCATGCCTTCTTTTAAGTACGAAAACGGTGCTTTTGCATTATAAAAAAAACAACACTTTAAGATACGTCTGTGGATTTTTAGATTTTTTTAGCACATTAACCTGTTAATCGAATCGTTCGAAGGTTGCTTCTTGGCCAATTCTAGGTCCTCGTTGAACAAGGATCTGGTACGCGAAGGGTTAATTGTCGAAGTGTCGAGAAAAAAAAATTCCATTCGTTGCGTTTCGAGTGTATTTGGCGGAGAATGTCTCCGGATTTATCCTCCGTGCAAGACACTCGTTTGGTAAACCGTTCGGTGCCTCCCCGTGGGAGTAAACAGATTAAGAGCATGTGAAAGACTATGGTGTGCGAGAGAGATAGCATCAGTGGCGCTCTCGAAGGAGTGAGAGAGACACGTTGAGAACGTGTTTCACATGCTCATCTTCCATCAGTTATTAGTCGGTCGATGAGAATATTTTTATTTATTTCAATGTATATATTCATATTATTTATATTATATCAATGTATATAACGTAATAGTACTCAAGCTCAAAGCTTCTAATTTCCAAAAAAAAAGTCAATTAATCGATTAATTAATTGTCAAGGTATCAAAAAAATAATTAATTAAATCACTCAATGCAACGTTATCATTACGGCGTCGACGCGTGAAATTGCGGCGCCGGCAATCGGTTTCGCCGGACACTCGCGGACTCGGGGGATTAATGATAGAGAGAAACACAAGACTAATCGCCGGATCGCCATATCTCGACGTCCAAGTCGCTACCGAACGCGCGCGCCCCGCAATCGCACTAGTTAGTCGCCTTATTGTTAGTCAGGCCGTTTCTAATTGCCGCTAAGTAACCTGTCATTGCCGATTGCGAAATCAAAACGCTCGGCCGACCCGCTAACTATTATATGCTCTCCCCGCGGGAGATTCGAGAACGCCGTAATTGCCCGAGATTTATCTAATCCAACTTTTCACCGAAACTCGATCGAAGCACGGTCGCGCTGATTCTATTCGCCGCACACGAACTTTATTGTGCGGCGAATCGCGCATGAACGGCGTGGTGACCGCGAGATATGGGGAAATTTATAAAACGGATTATAATGAGTTGGAATAATAAGTATATTAAATAACGGGTGTGTATATATATATATGCATGTGTGTATTTACGGTACATATGCAAGGAGCATATATATTCTGCAGTATTTCCGTGATAATATTTCACGCATTAATCCCGGTACGGGAGAGGGAATGTGATGCGGTTTAATTCCCGAATGCGCTCTCGCGTTATCGTTTTACTCCATTTCGAGGGGCATGAGGGGGAAGGGGGGGGCACGGGGGGGCTGATATTCATGCCAGAGCGAGCTATATTTTGAGGTCGATATGATAACGGGCCGGTGGGAAAGAGACGCGGGTACTTTTTGTTCCACCGGTTTCTATGGCTCGCTCGACCGCTCATGACAGTTACTGGCTGTACGATTCGGATTTTAACGCGAAAATGAAGCTCACAGAGGCAGATAGACTCACCGATAAGCCCGGCGCAGCGTCGATGAACCCGTCCGAAAACTCTCCGTCGTTACGATCATTATCGCTCGGTTTGTTGTCCGTGCGTCGATTTCAGTTTCCTGAAAATAAAACCTGTTTAAAAAAAAAAGTATTTCCATTTTGTAATGCAAATTCAATTTTATACCGTTCGATTTCAATTGGCGGATGTTTCACGTGAAACCGTTCGCCAGGGAAATTTAATACGATACGGTATTAAAAGAAACGTTATTAGTAGGAGTAAAAGAAAATTTATTGAAATTTTTTGAATTTATACCTTTTTTCGCATCTATTATCTTGTACTAAATTACCTAACAATAGTCATACATACATTGTCAAAGGCCATCGACTTGAGCCCTTCGATCGAAAAGCGTTATTATAAAAATGTGAAATGCTAAATTTTCAATGAAAAAAATAACAAAATAAAAATTCTAAATTTCCAATAAAAAAATTTCGTAAATGTTTGCGGAGAAGTGTTCGTTGCACGCGAGAAGCTTCCCTGACCGTGTAACGCGGACAGCGCCGATTCGCGTGGCGCGAGCCACGCGTCTCCAATCAGTCAATGCGCGTCGCGTGAATTCGAAGGTTCGGCGACGGGCGGTCGAAAAAAGCGAGAGTCGTTCCTCCGAGAAAAAGGAGTCGAGAGTTGGCATGTCCCGGAGGAGGCTCACTCTCGGATACGGCCCGGATAGGAGCCCACCGCGGAGACAGAGAGAGAGTGAGAAAGAGAGATTCCTCTTTTTCTTGGCACGAGAAAAGAACGCCGGAGATATGGATAGGCCGATAACTTCCCGGAGTTTCCATTGACTTGCAAATCTGCGTTGTACGAGAGAACGAGGAATGAAAAGACAGGGATAGAGAGAAATCGAGAGCGTCGGAGCTGGAGAACGAAGAGAAGCGTAGGAGAACGAAAGAATGAATAAAGCGAATGAGAATGGCACGGGACCGGCCGAGGGGTTGGGGGGGGGCAGTGGGGGGAGCATCAGTCGATAAATAAGGCGAGCGCGTTGACTCGTGTTTCGAATAATCGAGTGGAGAATATTCAGGTGGAATTTCCAATATAGTTCGTGAAAAATGCATGAGCCCAGAGGCCGAAATTAAGTCGCTAAGAAGTTCGAGCGCGGTCCCGGGCTCGGCCCCCCTCGGGGCTCATCGCGCCTCGCCCGCTTCCCATCCATTCTTCGTTTTCGCCTCGCAGCCTCTTCCTGGACCCTTCTCCTCTTCCTCTTTCCCTCTCGCGTTATTACAGCGTACAGTGTATTCCCGGCTGTTCACTAATTTCCCTTTGTACGCGCCCCGTCCTCGGGAGAGACATCCCCGGCGTCGTCTTAATTGTCCCAAAGCCCGGGCTCCCGAGACTTCTTCATTTACTATCTGTTATTTATTTATTTATTATTATTTTCGTTATTATTAAAATATTGGAGATTCCGCGGTGGGCATCGGAGATACAAATCGAGTCGCGAAGACGAAGCGGCGCCGGATCACAAAGAAATTCCCTATTAATGGAGCAATTTGTAGTCAGAAATTAAAGCGGGGCTTCGAAATTCCTCTGACCGAGGAAGGCTCAGCGTCGAAGCGAGGCCTGGCGAGGAAGAAGAAACGATCAGGGCGCCTGTGAGGTCTTTCTTGACGGCGAGCTGTCAAGGCGCCTCGACCGTTGCCTCCGACAGTCTCGTTGTTGCGCTAGTCGAGCGTAAAAACTGTGTCCCAATGAATTAGTCGCGCGGCCTGCTCGGTTACACGCGGGAAGCGCGAGCGCGCACGCAGAAGGCGCTTCGTGTATGAGAAAGATCGAGGGTTGCGGAGAAAGAAACAAACGAAAAAGAAAAAGTGGGACCGCAGGCGTACGGGCCCCATTTGGAAAAGGACCGTGAGCTATTTGTGTCGTCGAGTGAGACGTCGAAAAGTAAACGTACGAGAGTGCCGCGCCGCGAGAGCCTACACGGTTCACCGCGCATTCCTGACGCTTCGGTCACGAAAGAAATCCTAGAAAAAAAAGGAATATAAAAAAATACGAAAACACGTGACAACGAGGAAAATCGAGAGGCTCGATGAGACCCTCGGGTACTTCGTTTAGTCTACGAGCGAAGGCGCAGACTAATTTGTCGATCCCGCGGAGGGGCGAGAGGCGTGCGGAGAGTTTTGAGGCTTATGAGAGATTAATCGACTCGGGAGAACAATTGCGGGCTGCGCCGTAGATCGTGTCGGGACAATGAGTTAGCCCACTCGCTGTACGGTATATCCGGACCGAGTTGGGCGAATCTAAAACCGGTACCGTAAATTTACCATGACTCTCCGACGTTGGGAGCAATTATGGCGAAACGAACGGATAGATCGGCGAAGCGTCGTTTTCTTCGTGGCGAACAATTTCTATTCCGAAGGATTTGCATTTTCGAGGCTTTGCTTTTCACTCGCTCGCTCCCGCCCTCCGTCCGTCTCTCTGCGTGTCCCTCATGGTCTCTCGAGCCGCACCGCCGCGATTTACGGGAGCCCGGTGGCCCGTGCTTCACAATCAAATATGTAAATCGTCGCGAGGGCCCCGATATTTGTCGGACGAGGGAACGAGGCAGAGGGCCACGCGTTCTGCCCGCCACTGCCCGCTGTACACACGTATCTCTGTGCAGCTACCGAAGTGCAATCCCGCGACCACCCAACCGCCCCGGCTTTCTGATGGATCACGAACGAACTCCGGAGTGCACCGGCACGAGCGACCGAGACATCCAATCGGAGCTGATAGAACGAATTCTAGATACGATACGAATAGATTCCGACTAGCCGTGTGTACATTAGATTTTTTTTAAATTCGTTAGCGATTTATCGTAATTTATATATGTCGAGTTGGAAACATTTTGGCGCTTGGCGTTATTGCTACATAGACACGGGAATGTCTGCGCCGTAGATCGTGTCGGGACTATGAGTTAGCGCACTCGCTATACGGTTTACGATAGTTACGAACAAATTGTCCGCTTGAAGGAAAGTTGAAATTGAAATAATTAAAATTTTCTATTAAATAGAACCTTACTTAAGTTAAAATACATTAATATTTACTGTTTTTAATTGGCATATGTAAGTAGCTGTAGGACACAATTTTATTTCGAATATTGTCAAAGGAGAAATCCGGTAATAAAAAAACAATAAATAACAATATCTCGTAGAAACTTGCATGGTACAGATCGCGATGTGACGATCTACCGCGGCACTAATCTGCTTCGTTTCACGTTTGCTTATAAAAAAAATAAATGAAGGTATTATTTTTTTATTTTATCGTTGAGAAAATAAGTGAACAGCAAGTGCTCCGGTATAGCGAGCGCGTCTCGCGCAGAAGCTGCTCCGCGTTGGTCGAGCAGCGCGCACGAACGACTCCAAAAATTGGTCCCGATAAATCAATCTTTCCATGAAATTACGTGAAATCGTGCATCAAAGGAGAAATCCCGTGTGCTTCCGACTTGCGTATGATCGATCATCGAGAAAGTCGATTCCGTAACGGGGTATCGGTGTACATTTTTTTTTTTATTCACATATTAATTTTAATCTTATATGCGGCTTAAGCGATAACAAATTGCTTGCTAATTTTCTACGCGCTTTCTCTCGAAACCACATTTATCAGAGTGGCGAACAGGGTTATTAAATATTGGAAAGACTATTCACACGTGTCGAGTGCAGGGCGGAAATTAATGCGATAATCATACCTCAATTATTATAAATAAAACAAAAAGTGACCCAATTTTTTATATTCAATCATTTCCACCATTTAAAATTTTCATGCTCGCCATCTCAAACTTTTAAACAGTCCATATCCTCGCCATTTGAAGATGGATCATTTTTTTCCGACAAGTGTCATTCTCATTAGATCCAAAAAGAAGTTGCGAGATTTGTCATCCCGGACGTCTTAATTTTTAAGTCGTGGTTAACTTCTCCATGTCTCCTCAAAGACACTTGTCTAGCGCAAAAAATACTACACGCATCTGGTCGCTCGTCGTCTCTGGCTGTCAAGAGTATAAAAAATCGTTCCTACGACTAATCGAAATCGAGTAGGTGCTCATTCGGGACCTGATTGACGTTTCCGGGTTACGCCTAAAGCCTGTCCTCGCGTCCCCGTCACTCCGATGGTAATCGCTCTTGACTCTCGTGTAACGCTCCTTGTGGGACTAACAATCGTCCCGCTGAATCAATTCGCATCTATTGGACGTATCTTGAGAGACTCGGGCGTTGAAATTAGTCGATAAAAGAGTGTGCCCGAAGTGTCGACTTCTTGATGTTTGACGTCTATTCGTCTGTAGGCAGAGTATCTGCTTCTGACGCCGGTGTTCTCATCGGCGATGCTGTCGTGCTCGCTGACACACGTGACGTGGGTGTCGCCGTTGAAAGGTGATTCTGAGTGACAGAACTCCAGCCGCAGCGGCAGCAGCAGCAGCATCAACGAACCATCGATAGTTTGAGCTAAATTTAGGTGAACTCTCAAACACGTCGGTGGTAAATTTACCGTCGTGGCAGTCGGGCCATTAACGGGCTATCCGCGATTCCAGAACCGGCAGGATTCTATATTCGTAACGTTAAATCAACCGATCGACCGGAAACGAAATTCACCCGGAACGAAGAAAATCCCGGTGACGAGATGGAGCAAGTAGGTCGAGCGATTTAATTTGATTCCGGACGAATTCGACCAACCGACCAGACCAACTGCGACAGCGACGAGGCACTATAGAACGCGCGGGTTATGCAGCTGGGTATATGAAACCGGAAGGGACCAGAATAGCGAACTAAAGTGGATAATAGGGAGTTAACCGCGACAGTTAAAATTAGCGAGATTATTTCCGTGGAATGACCGAGGCGCGAAGTAAAACCGCGATATCCGTGTATAGAATGATTATGCCGACGTAAACGGCGCTGGCTCGCGCGACGATTCCGTTATAACCGGGATAACTCACCCCTAATCGTCGCTAAATCCTTGAGTACTAATAAAATTTATGCGGAATTCGCGAATGGTTTGGAGACCGCTAAGAGGGCTAACCGAGTGGCCGCGGTGGCGGGGGCGTACGAAACCTTCGTATAATGTGAACATATATTGAGCTAACGTGATTATGTCTAAAAAAAGGTTCTAGCGAATTTGAAATATTCAGCGTTGAACTTTGAGGTAAATCGAGAAAGATCCGAAGGATTATTGGCTTCAGTGAAGCTCATTATTTTGAAAATTGAGACTTAAACTCAATAATGACGAAAACTCGACATTACTTAACGAAAATCAATAACCTGCATGGTTATAACTATATCCATGTGTCGGATTTTCCCGAGAAACAAGGGATGAAAAAAAAGCGGAATCCTTATTTAATTGGCACTTGAAGGAGTTGCGAGTGCCCTCTTTCGCTTTAACTGGGCTCTATGTATTTCCCTCAGAGCCGAAGGAGCTCGCGTTCCTGCAGCGGCGATACCGCCAATCGCGACGATAGTAACCTATAGCGAGTGGGAGAGCATCAAGCGTCTCCGTGCCTTCGGGTACCTTCGAAAGGACCGGGGTCTTCGGGTGAAAAGCCGGCGTTGTCGGGTAACGACGGGAGAAAGGGGACCACGCCAGAAGTAGCAGGAAGGAACGCCAGCAGCATCAGGAGGAGCAAGCATCGGAAGCACTTTAGTCGGGAGGAGAGGCGCGGGTGCGCGTGGAAGGCGCGAGATTAATGTGCCCGTTGGATGCACGGGCGGCGAGGAGAAGAGACTACCGCGGGGGACCGAGTGGCTTCTCGGCTCGAACGCGAAAGAGCTATTAGCTTCTTCGTTCGCGTATATATACACACAGCGTACGGCCCAATAAAGTTAGCGTGCTGCCGAGCTGCCGCGCACTTTCTTCGGGTACAAGATCCTTCTGGTACACATACAGAGGCTGATAGCCGTGCTCCAGGTATGCGAGAGGGCACTCGCGCGACTGCTCGGCAAACATTTTCTGTCGTTCGGTTTTTCCCACCGAGCGGCCGATGTCGCGAACGATGTTCCGACCTCCTGTTTTATCGTCGGAGGAGAGACGGACACGAAGAGGAGGGAGGGTAAAGAGCGCCTGAACATATTTTCAACATGTATGCATACTAAAAATATTGTTAACATGTATGAATATTATAAATATTATTGATATTCATGAGTATTGAAAAATATGTTTAATATTTATTAAAAACGTGAATAACAATATGAATATAATAATAGTAATAAAGTTGATGTCGATTGGACACTCACGGACTCACACATACTCACAGATTCGCACAGATATTGCGAGCGCGCGATCCAACGTAGCGACTAGTATTTATATAAATCTACAAATATAATATTTGTCGCTATCCAAATCACATATCCTCACCATAAAATAAGTTTCGAAACGAGACACACGATGTCTCGTGACCGTTGGTGGACGTTCACTTGCGTGTGACCGTTCGACCGTCGACACTCATGAAAATTATCGTTTTTCGCACGCAAGTCTTTGCCTCTCCGCTCACGTGCGTGTTCGTGAATTGTTTTTTTCATTCTCGTTAGGTTCAATCAAAAGTTACTTGTCCCGATGACTCGTAACTGCGGTACATCGTCGTTATCGGAGGAGTGTCGATCGAGTATCATCGAGTTTACAATGGGCCCGTATTTAATGCCTCGATTATATGCACCGTAATATTATGCAGGCACTCTTGAAGTGACATTGAACGATTGCAATAGAATTTTCATTATTTCGTTCTCAATGGACCCCGACCCTTTTAAACGCTCTCGTCGTTCGTTCGACCTCGTGCCTCGAGTATCGAGCGCTCATATTTCCACTCGAATAAAAATCACGTTAAATAGCGATGGGAGATCGATCATCCTCGCCATCTCCTCTCCCCTCTAGTTTTTTATCCGTAGACCGCGCAACTACAAAGTATACCTTGCGTGTGGCTATTACAAAATTGTGCGTCCATTCTTTTCTCGAGCGAGCTATCGTTTTCTTAAATTCTTTTCGGACCGGCGACGGGACCACGCGAAACCCTTTATCGATCCAGATTGAAAAGTGGCCGAGGATTCCTCGGCGCAACCGGCCATACATCAGCCCCGGGCGTCGCGTATCTATCTGTACCAGCTCGTAACACCACCTGAATCATCTGCCGGCGACCGGAATTCGATCCGACATAAAGGTGTCTCGCGCGTACGGCATTTATTTCCCTCTTTCTTCCCCTCTCTCGTATATATCCCAGGGCTTTGCGAGAACGCCGCCACAATCACTCGCCGACTCGCTGAAGAATACGCACGGTGGCGCGAGGAGGCGTTAATTTCCCGTCGGCATTCCGCAGTCCCCGGTGGTTCGACGACGTCGCTCAAATAATTGTTTTTTTTTTGTTTTTTTTTTTTTACGAGACCGCGAAATATTTTCGTGCAAGAAATCGTGAGAGACTCTTTCGTGTAATGAGTTTTGTGAAGATATGCATATGTATAAATCCGTACGTCAATTTTGGCAGTTGTATTAGCGGTTTAATGGACATAACTCGTCGAACGAATGCGGCAAGGGACTATGCTTAATTTTTTACTACTGTGGAATTGCGACAGGCTTCTACGGAAGATGTAGTTGTTAAAAAAAGACGAACAAAATTGCTGGCTCCCAACAAATTAACTCAGGCACCATAAGACCGAAGAAACGTCGTAAAGACTCGAGAGGCGTCTGACGACTGCGCTTGTATTTACGCGTCTCTCGAAGTGAGGCCCGTCTCAAGACGAGCCTTGCCCCGACGGTCCTCGTTGACCGGAGAATTGACCGTAACATTGATAACAAAAAATAATGAAAATACTAATTGAAAAATTTCCGCTGTCCATAACGACAGAAAGGACGAAAATGCTTGTCTCTCCCGGACATATCTTAGAATTTGCTTTCATTGGACATCGTAACTGTGGTATCCACAATAGCGCGATTTAAAAAATATATTAAAAAATTCAATTAAGGAAAAATGTATGGAGCTTCTAAAAAGATCGTTAAAATGAATATTACATGTATCCGTCGTTATATATTCAGAAGGGGCGAACAGTGAATTATGATCGGTGATTCGACCGTCTCGAAACGAGCCTCGACGGTCCTCGTTGACCTGAGAATTGACCGTAACATGGATTCAAAAAAAAGAATGAAAAAACAAATGAAAAAATGTCCGCCGCCCATAACAACAGAAATGCCAGTGTCTTCGAAAATGCTTGGTTCTCCCGGATATATCTTAGATATTTGCTTTCATTAAATATCGTGACTTTTATATCCCGAATAATGCGATTAAAAAAATATATAAAAATTAAATTAACGAAAAATGTATGGAGAATCTAAAAAGATCGTTAAAATGGATATTGTATATGTACGTCGCTATATATTCGGATGGGGCGAGTAGCGAATTACGATCGGAGATACGCGATCGCCGAGGCTGCGTCTTGTATCGTACATTGAACTCTGTAATTCGATTGGAAGCTTATACACAGACATTAGCTGGATCTCGAGCACACTCTCGCATGCCTGTAGCGCTCTCACGTTTGCCCGCGAGTCGGCACGAGCCTCTCGATCTCCGCTCGTAAAGGCTTTTCGGTCGCGTGAAGGTGCAGAAGAAGGCGCGAAGTCGGCCTCCATTAACGGCAGGCCCCCGACGGTCACTGCAGACGCCGCGCGCCGTTAAGTGGTTGACAGGCCAATAAAGCTGACATCGTAAAATTTCATCGAGTTGAAGCATCCCGCCGTGCCCGAATAGAACGGTTCTCGCGCTCCTCGCTTAAGGTTTCGATTATTATCGGCTCTGTGCTGCAACCTCTTCCCCATCGACTCGGAAAAGGGCCGCGGCCCCGGAGGGGAGCTTCTGATACACACGAAAATAATCGACGAGCTTCCTTCCAAACCCGTCAATCACGGGCAATTTTTTTTTAATTCAATTTTTCAAGCCCAAAATTTAATCTATTTAATTGTGTCACCGCAATTTCTACGCTTCACACGACAATACATTAATATTATTATATTAATAATAATATATTTATTATCAATATATGAATATATTTATTCTTATTGTTATATTAATGTATCGGTTTATAATACAAAAATATTTCGACGCCGTGTTCAAAAATCGAAAATACCCGGGTCAAATGAAACAGAGAGGTGAAGTATTCTTGATCCCTATATGGGGGGGGGGGGTCTGAAATATTCTAAGTCCCTTGGGGTGGCCTCTCAGCCTGAAAAATTATTATGTCTATTAGAAGAAGTATATCGAGGGGGAATTAGTCCCCATTCTAAGTTTTGGAGAGACTCAAAGGGAGCGCTAAGCGCGCGCCCCACCAGAAGGCAAGTGTTTTTTTTGCTTTCCGTAAAATTATTATTTTTTAACTACCACATAATAATAATAATATCAATCGTTTATATATAATCGGCGCTTGACTGGGTAAGCGAGCTGCCGTTACACTTCTATCGGGTCGTAAAAATCGTCCGGATAGTACGATATACTCCGGGTTATCGCGAAAAATCTCGCGAGGCAAGTAAAACGAAGCGGTGCCAGTGGAGCCAGCGAGTTAACTCGGCGCGACGATAAGTCCTTTTAGCCTACATTTACGAGGAGCTCGATAGTATAAATCGCGCACGAGAGGCGCCTGATAATTTCGTCAAGTTCCAAAGTCGACGAGTTATGCGAAATAAACTAGATCGCAACTGTACCGGGCGCCTTGTATATTCTCGCTATCTCATAATCCATCCGGAGCTATATATATATCACTCTGGTCCCGCCCGGTACATAAATGTCGATGGATATACATAAACGCAGGAATATATGTGAGAAAACGTTGCAAGAGCAGTATAATGTTACGCAGGCGATCTGTCGAACGGTATACGCAGCGGAGTAAAGCCGAGCTCCAGAGCTGTCGGCGCTCCGGCGCACCGAGCATATCCGTATAACATTTCAGGCCCGCCGTCGCACTGCTGCAAAAATAATTACACGCAGCGAGTGGTCCACTAATTAAGATCTCGAAGGCGAGCTTCAAAGCGGTTTTTCTCAACGCGCACGCTTATGCGCATATGCCATGTTACCCCCTATATACTGCCGGGTTCTTCGGGGCGCGCACGGAGAGTATTTTCGCTTTGCATTCGCCGCCCGTGCCTACTTACTCCAGTAGACGACCCCGCCGACGCTCTGGCTGTTCCACTTTCACGATGGGATACAATTTCTTACTCTCACTCGACATTATGTACCGTATTTCGGTGTATAATTAATCGTATTTTCACGAACTTTGACTGCCGAAAAGGATTGGGCACACACAACTCATTTCTGGCGATTTATCAGTCACGTCATTATTATTACTATTATTACTGACGGTTATGTTGGCTCGCGCACGCGCATTATCTCTGTGAGTATCCGTGAGTATTCGTGTGAGCAGCTTTGAGTACACACGGAAAAAAAATTTATTTGTCGGCCACCGTTTATTAAGATTAAGTAAAATATTTATCTGATTTAAATAAATATTTATTTCGTTTAAGTAACTATTTAATTCATTTCAGTAAATATTTATTTAAATCAAACAAATATTTTACTTAATCTTAATAAACGGTGGTCGTCAAATAATTTTTTTTCTTCGTGTACCTATGAGTATCTGTGAGCATCTCCGACTACCTGTGAGAGTAACAGTGTGAGTGTCCAATGAACATGAACTTTACTATTATGTAGATGATTATTTATTACTCAATGGAGGGGAGAGTGGGGCAGAACGGACCCGTGTCCTCCATTCCAGATGAGACAATTTTTTATGTCCCGTAAACATTTAATAAAATAGTCCATTTTGCCCCGCTCTCCCCTAACAGTGGCCTCTCACGTCACATTATGCTGCACAGTAACCTACATCAGTATAATTCAAATGTCTATCTCATTAAAGAAAAAAAAGCTAATTTGTGAATTGAAAAATGGTCTCGACCACGCTGCTTCTAACAAGACGGAAACTCGGCGGTTAACTTGAATGTCCTATTTTTCGTCGTTATGCAGCGCGGTCGTGGTTATACTGACGCAGACGAAAATCTTGAACCACGGAGGAGGACGAGTGAGTCGCGTGGCCATGTGTCGCACGCCTGTCGCTGACAAATTTTATTAAAGGTCGAAAGGTAATGGCCGAGTGCAGCGGCAACAGCGGCGCAAGCTTGAGCAGTCTAGTGACAAATGACAGAGGAGCAGCAGACGACAGTGGCACACAAAGCATAGGTACTGGCCTAACTGTGGGAATGACCCGGCCGATACTAATGAGTTTCGGCTGTTTTCTGCCTCTCTTCTTCCACCTTCTTCCTCTTTCTCTCCGTCCCTCCTCCTTGGGACCTTCTAATTTCCGCAGATTGCAGTAACAACGAGCTAGCCAGCGTCAATGAAAAAAGGAAATAACGAACCGGTCGCGCTCGCGGGGACGACAACTAGTCGCACTACGGAGATTAATGATCGACGAAAAAACAATTACTCCGTGCCGTTTTTCGTTCTTTTCTTTTCCGGTATCGTATTTTTTTTTTTTTTCACCCTCCGAAACGACTCGCGGCCCTTCCCACGTCATCCCTCGAACTAATCAATGGTTTATTTTTTTCCTTCCAATCGTTCTCTTACAAATCGTGCCGCTTTTCCACGTCACAAAATTTTTTTAAAAAATGAACAGAGAACAGAGCGGCAGAGATAAAAAAATTACAATTCGTGAAACACAATTTCCACCGGTCACCGGTGACAACGGAAATAGCACGGGAAAAAAAAAGTTTGTATATTTAACGAACGTTTCGCGTCCGCGAGCGTCCACATTTTTTCTTCTCAACCTACTTTTTTTGCTGAGTAAAAAAATACGGTTCGTTGTAAAAAAAACGAATACTGCAAAACTGACAAGGAAAAATTGCGGAACTTCCGGACCAGATATGTTTGTTGCATGTACGAGCCTTTTTTAAATTTGTTTTACCGTGTATTCAAGAAAAATAGAATTTCCATTCGCCACACGCCCGATTAATCTGTCCCGGCCCGAGAGTCCAAATTTTATCGTTCATTTTTTCGGGGTGAGTAAAAATTTGCCCATGATTGCCTGCATCGTTCCGAATGCATTAACGGAACGCGCACGATACAGTCGGTCCGCAATTGCGCACAGTGCATTTATCGGTGCGCGAGCATTCGCCAAAACTTTTCGTTCCTTATCGGATTTCTCCATTGTGTTCGCGGGCGCAGAACGCGTCATAGACGGAAGTTGGTCGGTTCATCGCTTCCCGGACAACAGGCGAAACACGATCGACGATCATAATCTCTCGCTGTGTGCAACATCGAAGTTTCGTTTTGTTCGAAACCGCCCGCACTCTCGCCGAACCGATCATCTACACCGTCAAACAAATACAACTTTATGCGGGAATTGTGCGCACCGATCCGCGGATTATTTATCGTTTATCGCTGTTCATGTATACACATTTTATAATTTTCTCGCACTCATTTTCCGCACGGAGTTGAAATATCGCGGGTTTGCATCCGCCATAGAAATTCAACCGTTCCGCGATCGATTATCTGTTTGGATTATCGATTCGTCGGAGATAAATTTTCTCTCTTTCCGTCTCGCGCTCCCCGCTGCTGGATTATCATTATTGCGCTTTAATGATCGCTCCCGTACAATATTGTACTGCCGTAATAGCTGCGGCCGTGCTTTATGCAGCTAAAATATATGTTTGTTCTGTTGCTGCTTTTTTTTAGTAACTGTCCCAACAGGCGCGGGGGCGAGCCCGACTCGGAGCAGCATTTGCTCCTGTCTAAGGCGCATTGTCGTTCTTGGAATAATTCTCGTTATCAGATCGTCCGTTATGTACCGCGAGGGCCCGCTTTATGGTTATCGAGATCGAGGCATTCTTCGCCCGAAGAAAATAGATAATCGACGAGGAGACTTACATGTATATAGTACATGAATACGATATATGTATATAACCAAAGTGCAGATCGTAGTCGACAGTTACCCTCGGGTGAGGTACAGTTAGAGATGCGAGATCGTCAACCGATTCACCAATTTACCGTCAATTCACGAAAATAAATCCCTTGACTGCTCAAGCGAAAAAAAGTATACGTGGCATGTTATCGAAAAATATATGATTTTATTTCGGTTTATTTTTTTCAAGTTAAAAAATAAAAAATAACTCTCCCGAAAAATCTGAAAAATTGCCCAAAAATACAGGGTTTGCATATAAAAATGGTAAAGTGATAACCCACAATCGACTGATTTTTTCTTCTAATTTTTTTCACTGCTTTTTTTCGAAAAAAAGTCAGAAAAAATTGAAGGTGAGGTCGGCCCACACCGAAACAAATCTTTAAAAAAATGATATAAGACAAAACTTTTCAGATTTTTAGATCATGGCAATATGTGAACATGAATTCGTCTCATATACATTCGCTGAACAATTATATATTCCGAAATTTATTTGTGCAAAACATAACTTGAAATATCTAATAATTTATATGCACGATGTAACGAACCGTATAAAAATACCGAATTTAATGTATCACGAATGTGTGTTTCACATAAATTTAATTTCCGCGGACACATCGGTGTCTCGGTTGGCGACCAAAATCTGCTGCCCAATTATTCAGTAATAAATTTATTCGCCACTCAATGAGAATTAAACGAGTTATTAAAAATTCGCCAATTGAGCGTGAAATTTTTCGACGTGTGTTCTATCGCCATGTCCCTCGTGGCCGGCGTTATTGCCATCGAGGTTGATGCGTCCTCTCTGCAACTTCGGTAACTTTCGCGACGTTGAAAAATTGCTGCATTTTTCAACGCGTTGATATACATTGCCGCGAGGCAATATTCCGCGGATATGTGCCTGGTATCGCGGTAACTCCGACCTCCCTTTTATTTCTGCGAACATTTACCAGTTTGGGGTAGCGTCACCCGGAAAGCCTTACACTCGACGAGGACCACGAGCGAGAAACCGCGGTAGCAATAAATTTGAGGTTTCTCTCTGTCCCTCTGCCCCCGAACGATCCGAGAGACGACCTTGCCTAACTTAAGCCGGCTTTAACAAACCTCCTCTCTTGCCATAGCAGGAATATAGGTGGCCTCTAATACGTTGTACAGCTTCCCCGTTGAATATCTCTCCTCTCTCGGCCGGATTTGGCGACGCTCCAGCCAGCGAACCGGGGTACATACGGGGTACTCGCCGAGAGTGAGAGCCTGCGAGACTCCCTCGCGTTCGTTACATTGTGCGGAAAATGGGTCGACAGTAATTGCGACGCTATCAGCCGAGGGGCGAGTCTCCTCGATCTTTATTCCCATCTTTTGTCAACGATTTATCAGTCACCCGCCTCCCGTTTGTCGATTAAATTAACCCGTTCGCGCAAAATCTGAGCTGAATCATTATCATTGCCATATCTTATCGTCGTGCGTACCGTAAACCTTTAATTTCTCAATCGCTTCTCTCGATTATGGCTCAAAGAAATTGCTTCGTACAATGAAAAAAAGCTTCAGCGCAAAATCTGAGATAAGTAATTATTATTGCGATGGCTTATCGTGCATCCCGTAAATCTTGAGTTTCTCAATCGCTTATTTCGATGATACTCCAAAAAAATGAAAAATGAAGAAAAAAAGCTTCCTTTATGAATAAGCAAAATGGATGCAGCATTTTTAGATATTCGGATATAAAAAGTAAGAAGCCATAACTGGTTCGAATTTTGACGTTTCACTGTATTGCGAACTTTACAACACTTTTTTCCCAAGTGTACCAGCCGATTTATAATTATCGAACATCACGACCAATCTGACGATGAATTTCAATTTTGGCCTCGCTATCCGTGAACCGTTCCGGCCACTGCCCCGATTATAATTGCAGTAAACTATTTTTATGCATCTTCGATTATTCGATAAATTTCGACCCTCGAAATTACCGCGCTTGCATACCAATCCCGTACCGCACCGCGTCCGAAAATTGGCCATTAATCAATAAATATTTAAACCTTGTTATTTTTGTCTGTTGCAGGTAAGCCTCCGCCGATCGTATTCAGACCTACCGACAGCCGTCGATAGCGACCCGCGACCGCATTATCGGTGAGTCCGTTCTGTTTCCCGGGAATCGGAGTTTCGACTGCTCAATTTTTTCCCTCCCGCCCCTGTCGACCCCGCACAGTGTCGCGCAACATTGCCAACCACCGCCGATCGCAGAATCGATCTCTTATCGCGACCAAAACTGCAAATCGCCTTCGTGCGATCGAACCCCCCGCGATTAGGCTCGTGTGTCACGACAGATAAAGACTCTAACAAATCGAGCGAGCCCGCTGATGCCAGGCTCGTGCGCTCTTTATCTAAACACCCGTGGAAAATTGTGGCGATCGCCTGTGGCGATCTTTCCCCGCCTCGGCCGCCAGGATGCTGGTACCGCGCATCTGCACGAGAGAGATCGCGCAATGTTCGGAATGAGAACACTCGAAGTTCCTCGGCGATCGGGGGCAAGGTGGGGCGGGAACGACGTCGATGTAATTTATAAGCGGCTTCGCTCGACGAAAGATAACGTCCGGGCTGGGGTCTCCCTGAACGTACGGTGAACCAGCATCCCCGCCAACCCCCAACTACCACCCGCGCATGCGCCTTGGATCAGGCGCCAATTACGTCACGGCAAGGGAGAGCCGGTCACGTGTCAAGTGTTGGGATAGATTACGTTCGTTGGCCTCTGATACGGGGGACCGAGTGAGAGATTTCATGGGAGTTGGAAGCCGCGAACGGTGTTTCCGTCCATCCGCCCGAGCGAGAATTCTGCGGATGCAGTCTCAGCTTCGGATTTCGTACTTTGGCTGGCTCTCTCTCTCTCTCTCTCTGTCTCTCCCTCCGTCTCGTTCGTCGATGCGTGTTGCCAATCCCGACGATCCTGATCCTCCCCGGGCACTCCCACAGCGAACCTGCACCTGGATCGATTCTCATCCTTTGAGACAGGCCACTGGCTGGCGGCCGGGGACGTTCGGATATACGGCAGAGTGTGCATACGTAAAGTCCCTGTCGGCCCCTCTCTCGGCCGATAAGTCCGCCGCAATGCCAATTACATCGACTGAGATTTGCACCCGGTGACGATGCAACTAGCCAAACTGGTCCGACGAGATTGCGCCGGATAAGCGTGTACGCACCGAGTCGTATCCATATACGAGAATACCCGCGCGCGCAACTCGCGCGCGTGTGATCGTTACGAGAGGCTCGGAGACACATCGCGATCTTGATTATTATACACGGCCCCGGAGGAGTTTCAGGCGATAGAAACTTCTTTTTTTTTTTTTTTGTCGACGGCGATAAATGAAAATATTTTTCGCTGAGTTCGTTCGATTTTCAACTAAGCGATTCGAATCGTTTGTGGATATCGAATTGAACACCGTTTATCGGCTAGATATCGAGCGGTCGCTAATTGACGGAGACTTCCTTGAGAGCTGGCTGGACGGCATTTTTTTAATAATAATTTCCGTAATTATAAAAATCGATGATACATAAGTAAATGATAATAATAAAAAAGAAATAATGATTCTGGTGCATCGTGATGAGAGAATCCACGTTGATATGTAGAACGCTGTAATTACGCGCTCAATTATAATATCACGGAGATATTGATGGATTTTGTTTTTTTTTTTACGGTCGCTGTTGAAAAGCTCAGTAATTATGTGAGTTATTAATTGCATCCTCACAGAATTCCGAACCCAAAAAGTTTTTAGTTTCACCGCGTCCGATTGCAAAGTATAACAATATATTTTTTTCAATAATTAATACACGACACGTAATTTCAGAGTCAGACTTTTGGGGGTCTCACGTATTCCATCACGTGTTTCGCTTTCGACTTCATTCGCTCGAAATCTCAATTTGTTAGTAGACTTTTTCATAGCGTTGGGCAAAAGGATTTTCTGCCAGGTACGGCGACGAGGCGGAATTTAAAAAATCATAATTGCATAATTATAAAGCCCAATGAAAAAATAAATAAATGATAATGAGAAAGATATAGATAATTCTGGTGCATCGCGATGAGAGAATACACATCGAAATACAGAACGTTTTAATTAGTTATAAATTATAACATCAACGAAATATTGGCCGAAAATGTTTTTAAAAGACGTTCGCTCTCGAAACGTTCAGTAATTATGCGAGTTATTACTAATTGCATCCTCACAGACTTCCGAACCCAAGAAGTTTTCATTTTCACCGCGTCCGATTGCAAACTACGATAATGAATTCTTTTTTTCAATAATTAATACTCGACTCGTAATTTTATAGGCAGACTTTTGTGGGTCTGACACCCAGAAAAAAAATTATTTGACGGCCACCATTTATTTGGTTTAAGTAAAATATTTATTTAAATCAAATACATTATTTTTCTGGGTGCACAGCTTCATTTTAGTGTTCCGCTTTCAACTTCATTCGGTCGAGATCCCAATTTGTTAGTAGAGCCTCAGTCGCAGCGTTGGTCAAGAGAATTTTCTGTCAGGCACGAGGACGAAGCGGACAACGAACCCCCTTTGCCTTTGTACATCGCGCGTGCAGAGCATACACACGAGATAACTCTCGTAGCGGGCTTCGGCATCGGAGACGCGAGAGCTCTGGTACGGGCATTTACTATCCCCGGTCCCTGCCCCGAAGCCCGCCATCCTCCATTTATCCTCTTCGTAATCCGCGCAAATCACGGATATTAATTCGCAGATGAAACGTCATTTCTCGGAACGTCGGGAGACCCGCCAACCCATGTGCGTACAGATACATACAGCAGTTACACTATTTACAGGCCCATTCGTATACCGGCCAATTAAAAGCTCCGCGGGCGTTTTCCAACTGTCGGATTAATTCCGGGACACAGCACGGAATCCCCGTATCACTCTTTCCTTCCTCTCCTCATTTTCGATTCATCTCGCTCAGAAATTATTTCGCCGACCATTGCACATTCACCCCCTTCCCTCTTCGGGCCCGATCGCCCCCTCCAAAATTCTCATTGCCTTCCCGCGACTTTCATGCACTGCAGTTTCTCATCCCATATATATCTCCTTGATTTTTCATATATCACCGGATTAAACATGGCGCTCGGCTCAAAGGGTTGGCGACAAAGCACCCACCCCCACCTCCTCCCACTACCGCTATCTATATATTATACCTTACGTTCTATCCTCCCTTCAACCCTGTGGCCGAACTGCACTCACTCTCCCGCCGACGTATCTCTTCTTGCTCGGCCCCCGGCTCGAGCCTCTTTGCCCGTGGCTCTCGTCAATCCGCAGGGAAAGATCGCCAAGCTCCCGGGAAGGGGTGAGTCGCGAAAAACTGCGCGCTCGAGAGGGAGACGGTAAGATAGCGACACAGAGAGTGAAGAAACGCCGACGTAAAACACGCTACTCTTTCCGTCCTCCTCGCGCAAAACAGCCTTACGGCCCCTCGCCTTGGTTGCTTTGAACATCCTGAGCTCCTTTTCATTCCGCCAAGAGAGGAATTCATTCCTGCCAGTGAACGACAGTGAGGCCGGGTGGGCGGGCGGGGGGGCCGAGCAAAAGGACGCCGGATAACGGCGAGAACCAAGGGGGCACCAGCGAGGAGAAAAAAAAAAGGTCGAAGGAAAAAATGCCGAGTGTTTCGCGATGCAATTTGGGCCCCGGGGGCAACAACGTTCTCGCTCCTTTTCACAATCTTCCGTGACGTGACGGCTCTCCGATGTTCCTTACAGCCGACTGCTTCCGTCGCGAGGAAGCTAAGCGGCGGAAAAAAAAAATAAAAGAATGGGTATTCGTAAATTTTCGTTTTTTTCACCACCATTCTTGTCTCGCCCCAGCCGTTCGCCTCGCAATCCTCCGACAGCCGACTCCCGAAGAGCTCCGCAACAATCGGGGGAATTATAATTCCGGACGATGATAAATGGAATAATAAATCGCCATCGTAAAATCCCCCGGTGCATTAATTATCGGTACGCAAAGTTTCGTGAGGACGGTCCCACGAGCCGCCCTCGTTAAATTATCGCTGACGAACAAATTTTCGCCCGATAATACGAGCGATAACAACGATACGCGAAGAGGTGCCTGGCGAGCACCGCGGTTATAGTTTTGCGGGTCGAACACGCTGTCGCACAGCCACGGCGATGATAATAACGATAATAATAACGATAATAATACATCGTGGTCCGTTAATGGACGACATGAAAGCTCGGAGAGCTCTGGGCACGGCGCACCCGGAACGGTCTGGCGTTACCACCGACTTTCTCTGAATAGAGGAAAGGGTTGGGTTATGGCCTTGTTTGTCCGTTATGCCTCGTTGTATAAGTCAGCTTTCGCACATACGCTCGCACGGGCGGGCGTTGGGCATGCGCGCGTGCGGCAAATGCACTTTGCAGTTTGCACCGTGGCGGATGGGAAATTCTCCCTGGCCGAGGGAGTGTAAGCTCCGGAGCTGGATGAGGACGCGTCGTCTATCCGTTCCGTTCGTCCGGCGAGGCTACCGGTATTAGTTAGCGGTGGCTCCGGCGAACCCGGCAGCAGAACCAGGTAATGCCGTAGGTGGACAGTGGTGCGGCCTCTCGGTAGCGAGGGAGGCGAAAGAGGGAGCGTGCGCGCATATCTGGACGACCGGAGAGGAGAGAGAAACCCTCGGGCATTTGCATTGAATACCTACTCCCTTACCTACTCCCGTGGCCGGGTCTGCCGATGCGACTACTACTAGAACTTCTGTCCCATAGGATATATGTACACGCCACACGCAGTGGATGCTGCCTGAGCTGAGGCTGCTCCTGGCTGGCTGCTTGTTGCTGCACCCGGTACCTTGTACCATTGTGTTTATTTATGGACTTTAATTATATCAAATATGGTGTGGGAGAGAGCCGGGGCGCGTCGTGTATAATAGCCATCGTTGTACGTACGTGTAACGTATATATGAGCAACAGTTACGAGGTAGCTCCGCGGAATAGCGCCGAGGACCGTTCTCCTGCGTGACGGCGGGAGCGTCCGGCTCTTCATGGGCGCTGGGCAGGAGCGACGACGCATTTGTACGCCGAGGGAAACCCCTTTACGCTCTGGCTGAGGACACTCGGTGCCGTACTGGTGCAATGTCGAATGTCGCCGAGGTAATTTTTTTCTGCGTGTATCGCACATTGTTCATTTGAGTGTCGTGTGCGATGCCGGAACGGGGATTCCAGAAATTTATACGAAATTAATCCATGGCTGACTGCCTCCTGGTCGCCTTGGTTTAATTTCGCGAGCGAGGTATCGACGGATCACCGGCGAAAGGTTTAAAAAATACTGCATTGATTAAAAAAATGCGATCGAATCAACTAAAGATTCGGACAGGGCCGTTCAAATACATATTTAATTGGTAGAACAATATATTTTAGTACCTCAAAAATATTTCGACGGAATCATCCAAAAAATTGTTGAATTAATCAATTTTTTAGCTTGACTAACAAAATGTTTATTTGAACGACCCTGCGCGAATGTTCAATTGACTCAAGCGTATTATTTTTTCTAGTGCCATTTTTTTTGTTACTAATTTTTGTTACTAGTGACAAGAAATCTTGGCAAATATAGGAAAGAGAAAGGATCGCGACGCAGCGGACGGATCGGGCATCGAGTTTAATTACCAAAGTCGTTCGCGCAATGAAACTATATTGTTAATTGCATTAACCGTACCTTCTCATTAAAAGGCCGGGAGTCAGCGAGAGGGTTCGTCCCCGTGCACGCAGCTGCAGTGAGAGAAAGGTAACGAAAATAAAAGATTCCCGTCGACGGATCGAGCGGAGTCGCGCACGCCCGCTAGACCTTAAAAGGATAACGCAACTTGGCCGGTAACGCGGGCATGTGCTCCTTTATCTCGAAGTATATCGAGAGAGTTAGAGGCCGCGGTTCTCGCGAAGCGCTCGCGCAGCTTCTCCTTGTTCAGCGCGAGAAGTAGCCTCCTCGCAGGTCTTCCTGCTCCTGCTTCTCCTCCTCGTCCTCCTCCTCTCCTCCTCCTCTTCCTCCTTCTTCTTCCTCTTTGTCGCCACCGAGCGCCGGGGCGCGGGATGCAAATGTCGGCGTTAAATCCGCGCCCCTTTTGTCCGAACGCGGTATTTCCGTACGCGGTGAACAATACACAATGCACCGAGTGCACACAAGCCGCCCCAACAAAAGCAATGTATCCTGCTATAATAGGTGGACGGTAAGATCGAATCATTGAAAATATACGAACGTTCATTATTATTTTTTTTTTTTTACTTCCGGTAAAATCGAATGCGATAGAAAAAAAGTTAATATTGATCGTGCGCCGATGACTGCGGGAGGGATCGGATCATCT
Organism: Ichneumon xanthorius; assembly: GCA_917499995.1. Classification (NCBI taxonomy): domain Eukaryota; kingdom Metazoa; phylum Arthropoda; class Insecta; order Hymenoptera; family Ichneumonidae; genus Ichneumon; species Ichneumon xanthorius. The sequence continues at coordinate 5,853,530 of OU824205.1, read as the reverse complement.
CTGGATATATAGCGAGTATACAAATAAAAGTCCCCGAATGCCAGCTGCTTTTCTCGTACTCCGCTCATAAATATATAGTTGGTGGAACAAAATATTTTAATGACTCAAAAATATTTTGGTGAAATCACCCAACAAATTGTTAAACAAACTAATTTTTAACTGTACCAACACCATATTTAGTTGAACATACCAGCCCGAATCTTAGTTGATTCAACCGTATTTTTTTATCAGTGTACAAATAAAAGTCCCCGAATTCGAGCAGTTTTTTCTCGTACTCCGCTCACCGTTCATGCAAAAATAACCCGCTATGATAGGTAGACGGTAAGATCGAATCATTGAAAATATACGAACGTTCGTTATTTTTTTACTTCCGGTAAAATCGCAACCAGAAAAATAATTTATTTGACAACCACCGCTTATTTGGTTTAAGTAAAATATTTAGTTGCTTTAAATAAATATTTATTTCATTTAAGCAACTATTTACTTAATTAAAATAAATATCTATTTAAATCAAATAAATATTTTACTTAAACCAAATAAACGGTGGCCGTCAAATAAATTTTTTTTCTAGGTGCGAAGGAGATACAAAAAAGTTAATACTGATCGTACGCCCATGACTCCGGAAGAGATCGGCTCATCTCCTTACATATAAGCATGCGTACATACGAATGACAGTCTTCGAGTTCGAGCTGTGTTTTCTTGCAACCCGCCTGCTCTCCAAGCAAAAACAACCTGCTGGTAAAACATTCAACACGTCCTCTTCCAATCTTTGAATCCGACATCGGCATCGAAACGAAACGCTAATCTCGGGTCGCTAACGACATGCGCCACTGTGTCTTTTCTCTTTGTTTCCTCCTCCGTCAATCCCTTCACCGCCGGGGGGGGGGGGGGGGGGAGAGTGGTAAACAGAGGTTTCTAAAAAGCGTTTGCATCTTTCACAGTCTCGAATAAGCAATCACGAAGGCGTTCGTAGCCCTCGGGGCACCGCAGAGCGCGCTGACCCTTCCCGGCACAAACATACTCGAAGAAATACCTGGCTCCGTGTGTGCCGAGCAACCCCTTCGAAATGGATGTACATCTTCCACAAAGCGAAACTGCTGAATAATCCAGTCGAACCTGCGACTCGCGCCCCCGACGCATCGGCACATACTCGGCTCCTTTTTTTGCACCCCCTTTTCCGAATCTTAAATTGCCGCGTGCTGTGCGGCATGAGTTATATGCATCGCGAAAGGGGATGCGAGGAGCCGGGTGTGCCCGACGCACGGAGCGAAGACCACTCGGTCGAGATTTTTATTGTTTCGGGCCGGAGAATTGTTCGCGGCTGGTGGTGTGTCTGTCCGTGTGCGCGCGCGCCTGTACCAGAGGCGAAAGCGTCAGAAAGGTCCTTCAATTCTGGAAAGGAGAGAAGGCGAAGTATGAAGAGGGTGCGTCGTACGACGGTGTCGCATCGTGGGGATTGTTTCGACGAAACGGAACGGGGAAACCCCCCGTCCGACCAGCAGTCGACCGACGGCTTCGAGATGTCCCGTCAACCCTTCTTCACTGGCAGTGGAGAACGAGAGGAGGAACGTATATGCGCGTGTACGAGCTTTCGGCTCTCTCATTAGTCGAGGGACCTGGTGGGAAAATACATATCTGCAGCATTGGCGAGGGGGACCGGGAAAGAAAAAAATTAAAGGGTGGGCGGCGTGTCGAGTGAGCTAGGCCGAGAGGGTTCTTCAATCCTTTCGCTCCAGATCCACCGTTTGTTAATTGGAGGTCGTTTCCTAACGCACTGTGGGCAACGGCCATGACGGATGTTACACGCACGTATGGAGAACAGGCATATGCCTCGACGAGGCATACGAGGCATACGGTCGTCACCGGAGGGTCGGCGACGGTTTTTACTGCTTTATCTGCGAAGAGGTCGTTTGCCAGTACGAGCTCTCGCTGAGGGTGTGTAAGGCTCGATTAGACGCTCCGGTTGCGAGAAGCAGAGGAAGAAAGCGAGGAAACTGGATGCATTGTAAACTGATTCTATATATAGTTTTTTTTTTACAATTGAGAGATATGCTGCTTAAGCCTGGACGATCTGAATAGATCTGCTTTAGGGAAATGGACCAGGAATTAACGAAGAGGAATGACCCAATAGTTACTTGGTCCAAACCATTTCTATAAAAAAATGGCATGTCCCAATTAACCGGAGAGGGTCGGAGAGGGTCACGAACTCATTCTCTATGCAGTTTTTTTTTTGTAATTTCAAAGCACTCTGTTCTTAAGCCCTGGCGATCTGAATAGAGCTGCTTTAGAGAAACAGACCGGGAATTAACGAAGAGGAATGACCCAATAGTTACTTCGTCCAAACCATTTCTATAAAAAAATGGCATGTCCCAATTAACCGGAGAGGGTCGGAGAGGGTCGCGAACGCATTCTCCATATAGCTTGTTTAAAGAATTGCGAGGTCCACTGCCCTTAATCCTGGATGATCTACATAAAGCTGTTTCAGGGAAACAGACCAGGAATCAACGAAGTGAAATGACCCAACAGTTAATTCGTCCAAGCCATTTCTGTTTAAAAAAAATGCCTTGTCCCAATTAACCGGCAAGGGTCGGCAATAACGCTCAGTGCCTAAGGTTCAGTGTCCATTGCCAGAGCAATGGACACTGAACCTTTCTCCCGGCAATAAACAATTTATTAAATATAAAAGATGAAGACGTTCGGTTTCGTTAATCGAAGAAAACGAGTCCTGGGAGATCAGGAAAGCGGACACGAAGCACTAAAGCCGAGCGAGGGGGTCACGTTTGAATGATAGAGTGCTAATTAAACTCTTAGTTTGACCAGTCACGTGCGCGGGTCGCACGAACGGTGCGGGGTGGAAAGGGGAGATATCTCACTCGGTGAAAAGCTCCGGGACCCCGACCAGGGGGCATCGCACCCGGGCTAAAAGCCACGAGATAAATTGTCAGAGCAATTCGCCACTTCCGATATCAGCCGCTGGGCGAGTTTTTCCTTCGTCCGGATGGCCGGCGACAAGGATCGCGCTGTGCTAACGATGATGAAACAAGTACAGCGCGGGGATCGCCGGGACTTTCACGGAGGGGCGGATGAGTCACGACTGGGGTAAGTGTGCTCCTGTCGGAGCCAAACGCCGGTCCAGAGTCAGAGATAAGACGAAAAATGAAGAAAGCCGCACGACCTATCGCTTGCAACGACGGAAACCGTGCGGCAACGGCGACTCCATGCACTTGCCTTTTGTTTTCGTTCATTCCGACGCCAGTCGCATCGGCACCGAAACCATTTCCATGCCGCGCCCGGCTACGAGCAGTCCTGAGTCTCGTCTGCCGTTGATTTTCCGTGCTCCACTTTGCCGGAGATATATCCGTGGGCTGGCTGGTATTAATGGATAGAGTGTATGAGTGCAGTGCCCCGATGCACATTACCGGTGACACTTTTGGCACAGCTGCTTGGCATTCAACGGAGTAGCGCTGATCTGTCCCTCGAACTCCTCCGGTCTATACCCGATAGGGCAATGACCCTTGGAACAATGCCGCTCCGAAGCTGGAATTCTGAACGAATAAAGCGATCGGGCGAGTATTTCACCTCTCAAGGATTCTTCGGGTATTCATTTTTTTAAATTATTGGCAGTAGTAAAAGAGATTTATTGACAATGTTTAATATTTATATATGTATCTTCATGTACCAGTTTTATTCCTAATGATAATTATACACCTTGGCAAAGGGCCATCGACCTGAGTTCTTCAGGCCTTTTATTATTATTATTTATTTAGCCACGCTTAACTTTTACGGCTTGATATAAAAATGCCACGTGGCCATAACCCGCAATTTCCGGGTGATATGGCCAGTAAAACCGTTTGCTCTTTAGTATGGCATCTGAAATATTTGACGGAGGTAATCATTGTGTTTCTGTAGTTCATGTAGACAACATAAAATATACTAAAACATGGTTTATGCGATCCCTCTATGCTTCGCCAGGCCTAATAATCATTTATTTATTGAGTTGCAATTACATCACGCAGCGAAAATATCGACAGTTCTGAGCGAATTGCTTCGGTTCGATATTCCTAGAGTTAGTTGCCAACGAAATTTAAAGGTTTTTTAAACGTTAAACCTCTAATTTTTATTGTTTAAAAAATAATTGCCATATCACCCCAACTTACCCTATAACATACGTTTTACATATGCCCCGTACAAGTTTTGGTTTCGATGGCGATTACATTTTGACTTAATATCTAGGTTTTTCGTTCATTCCTCCTCGCGTTTTCATTCCCCAACGAAAAGTTTGATCTATTTTGCACAACCATCATGCCGATAAGTTACTAAAATATCGGTAAAAATAAAAAGAATCAGCGAATGTAAATTTAAAACAAATTATTAAAGACAACATTTTCGCTACGCTCGCGAAACTCTATCGTGTAAAATGTATACGCAAATGTATACATTCCTCGCCGAAGAACGATGCTGCGATACAGCGGGCGCGCGATGGAAATCGGATTCCTTTGATAGATGAAAGAGGAAAGTTTGTTCGCCATAATATCGGGCGCGAGTCTCGCCGAGCCGTATCGAAGGCTCCTCTCAATCTCTCGGGTATCGAAACGGAACGCTGAATCTTCGACATTCACTTCCGTTCTGCCGCTGCATCCCTTGCCTTTAGTTTGTCTTCTCGACGGCGGCGCATCGGCTAATACCATTAAACGCGTAACGAGAGCGGCGGCCACGTGCCGGAAGAACCGAGGAAAGCTAAGCCCATCCTCGCTCCACTCCGCCTCGAGCACCATCCGGTACGGTACGAACAAAAGTTTCGAAAAGTTTTAAAAAAAACCGTTTTAAAAGGCAAGTTTTGCGAAAGGTGTTTGTTTTTTTTTTTTTTAACTTTCACGTAGCGCACGAGCACAGTACGGATGCATCTAGTGTCTATAGTTACGTACATCTTTATGCGAAGCTTTTTTCACACTCCGTCGCCTAATTTCGGTGTCCCGGGATAAATTCGGTTCAGCCTGTACTGTCCTTCAAATGGTTCATACACAGTGAAAAAAAAGTTTGTACTTTTTTTTCAACTGTTTTCAACTTTTTCAACACTAACTTATTTTCCAGAAACTTCCACAATTATTTTTTTTTGTTCATTTTCCGATTGCACGATCCGGCTCTAATTTTACAAACAAAAGTACAAACTAAAATTGTTAATGACACGGGAAATACAAGAACAGGTTTGTATATTCAAACCTCGAGAAACGAGTTTTGTCACTTATTTGACAAAATAATTTTTACGAAACTTCGTACTCCGATTTTTCGAAATAATTTTTTGCTGTGTTGAGTAAAAGTGGTGAATATGGACCACCCTTGAGTGCTCTGCTAATGCGGTCGAATCAACTAAAGATTCGGGCAGGGACGTTCAAATAAATATTTTGTTGACCGAACAAAATATTTTAATGTCTCAAAAACATTTCGGTGAAATCATCAAAAAAATAATGTAACTGACCAATCTTTTATCCGTGTCAACAGAATATCTATTTGAGCGTCCCTGCCCGAATCTGTAGTTGATTCAGCCGTATTTTTTTATCAGTGTGGCTTTTCGACGTTAAACCGAAACGCAGTTATTTTATTTATTTATTCAACTCGAATATTCCGAAACAATATTTTGTCAGGTCATTGATCATTCGACCGGACGAGTTTTTCGCACGATACGCAACGCACGCATGGAAGTTGTTTTTAGACAAAGTCCTGTACGTTTATTGCATCTCACGCCGCAGCGTCCACGAGCGAGTTCGAGATAAGCACGCGGTAGCGTTCGGCGATTGAAAAAAATCTAATACGAGCACGCATACACTTACCGGTATCGAGACCGGGCATGCGCGAGGCGAGTGTGCGGAAACGCTTCGTCGTGTGTCGTTTGCTCGACGGTGTGCGACCACAGAATTTATGCGATATCTCCGTACATATTCGCGTAACGCACCGACTCGCTCTCGGCGTACAGTACAAAACGATCTCGCTTTCCGCGAAACATTTTAGGCCCATATTTTCTCGCGGCCACTAAGTTACGCCGAGGCCTTAACGCGCTCGGCAATTCCCATTCGCCATGCTCCCTATACTATGTACGCGATAAAGCCCCGCCGTATCTCTCGGAGTCAATAAATTCAACGGGCGAAGTCAACTCACCGATTGGCGCTGCTCACGGTGTACTTGGAATCGAGATAAATAAAAATATTTAAAAATTACAAAAATTGAGTGCAAAAAAAAAAATGGTACAGAAATCTTATTGAAAAGATCGCGAGCCGAGAAGCGAGAAATCGTTGTCACGCGATCGCGGAGTAAGTCGTGCGGGCCGCGTGACGTGGCCGCAGCGACGAAGTTCCGCCCATGGCTGTAGCGAGCACTGTTCGCCACACAGAGATTTGAAGTACGAGCAATAAACTCTCGCTGTACCTGCAGTATTTACACTGCAGGTATATTTGTACGGGAACACCGTGCATGGAGAGCAAAGAGTGACGCGGTTTTTTTTTTTTATTATATTTTTTTGAATAATAAAATAAAGAAATAAAACGAAACAGGAAAAAAGAGCCGTGCGCACGCTCTGCCGTCGGGCAAAGTGCCTCGCGGTTAATATCCTCGTTCGGAATGCCTCGTCGACTCGAGAAACGGTTTAGCATCGTCGCCGTTTTAATTAGCCAGATGCCTAGACGATGTCACCGTGCCTACGGTGCATTAAGGTGATGTGTTCGCGGTTTCAGCGTATACACGGCGCCTTATTCGCTTCGGCGATACAATACCGGCACGTTATGGTTAGCCGAGAACGATATTGTTACATGGCACAAGCGAGATCTCCGCACGATGATTGTGCAGAGCTTACTCACAGTATTATTATTACGAGCACACGCCATCGGGCTACGAAAGCTCGAATCCCTTGTATTCGCTGCCTCGGCTAAATTGCTTAACCATTAACTCCGAAATGTATCTCGATAATAATTATTTTTCACTCGTTCATGTATTGTAACGAGAATTATTTTTTTTCTTTACTTTTACGTAATATCTTAGTTTGCGATAAGAATGTAACGAAAACGAAGTGGAGTTTGTATAAAGAAATATATCAGAGATCATGACACACAACAACCCTCTAAATTGGATTATGTGCTTTAAAATAAAAATGGATTACAGTTCTTGTTACCGACCGGACCCGAGTCGATCAAGAGAATTGAATTTTTCCCATCACTTCGGACCACGTATCTCGACCCGCCAATTATTTTCTCAATTATGTTACTTATTTTTTGTATGTAAAGATTCCAATGAACGCTGCTCAGCACCAGTGGCTTCTCGCGGATCGTTTAATTGCTTAACCGTTAACTGTGAAATGTATCTCGATAATAATTATTTTTTGAGAATTATTAACGAGAAAAAAGTTATTTTTCTCCACTTTTACGTAATACCTCAGCTTGCGATGAGAACGTCACGATAATGAAATGGAGCTTGTATAAAGAAATCCATCAGAAATCATGACACACAACAACCCTCTAAATTGGATTATGTTTTTAAAAAAATAGATTGCAGTTTTTGGTCCCAATAGAACTCCGAGAATTCCCGTTTCGGTCAAGCAAGTGGAACTTACCCATCACCTCAGACCACGTATCTCGGTCCGCCAATAGTTTTCTCAATTATTTCATTTATTTTTGTTTAATTGCTTTACCATTAAATCTGAAATATATCTCGATAATAATATTTTTTCGAGAATTATTAACGAGAGAAAAAGTTTTCTTTTCTCTACTTTTACGTAAACCTCAGCTTGCGATGAGAACGTGACGATAACGAAACGGAGCTTGTATAAAGAAATCCATCAGAAATCATGACACACAACAACCCTCTAACTCGGATTATGTTTTTAAAAAAATGGATCGTAGATTTTGTTAACGACCTCGTCCGGAGAATTCCACTTTTGGTCAAGAAAGTGGAATTTTCCCATCACCTCAACCCGCGGATTCTTGTCTCAATTATTTAATTAATTTTTTGCAACTCAAAGATTCCATCGATCCCCCGGTACCGCACGAGTGGTTTGCCGCGGAGCGTGTACACAGTCGCGCAAACTTTGGCGAGGGTCGAACGGAGTACAAATACTCCCGAACGTCTTAGTAAACGCGCGCACTGACGATCTTCTCCGAAATTCCCTCGTACACATTATGTACATACTGCACGTAGCCGTAGCGCCCTACCCGATTCGCGACTCCGGTCCCGGTTAGTTGATCTTGCTAACCCAATAACGCCAAGGGTGTTTTTGAGATAGAAGGGAACAGGGGCCATGACACATCTTCGCCCGGGAGTGCGCGTGCACGCACACACACAACCCATAACTTTGTTACGGTATTTGCAAGCCAGGCTCCCCACCTCCTTAATGTCACTTTGCTGCACGCTGGCTCGAAGCCGTGTCCGCGTCTTCGCTCGTTGTGGCATCTAAACCTCAAAGTAAGCGGGCACCCTCGAGGGTTCCTCCGCTCCTTGCGCGTCGAAGGGGGTTGAGAAGCTTTCGGCGAGGGGGTTGCACTGGGCTAAGTAGTGTATCCCAGACTGTTCGGCGGTTGAAGCTCGTGCCTACGGCCTGATTCCTTGAACCGCTCCACAACGGCCAGCGCAGGGATGTCGAGAGACATTAGCTAATTAGGGATCTCCTTATACTGGCGGTCACTGTTACAAGGAAAACCGCGCGAAGTTGCGGGAATTACTTTACGCGAGGAAATCTTCGTGACCGCTTAAAAGGCACGAACCGACCCCCTTCGTCAGCCTCGAAGAGGGTTGGGAAGCTTTCGGCGAGGGGGTTGCACTGGGCTAAGTAGTGTATCCCAGACTGTTTGGCGGTTGAAGCTCGTGCCTACGGCCTGAATCCTTGCTTCGCCGATACAGTCAGCGAAGAACCGCTCCGCAACAGCCCGCGCAGAGATTTCGGGAAACGTTAGCTAATTAGGGATCTCCTTATACTCGCGATCGCTGTTACAAGGAAAACCGCGCAAAGTTGCGCGACCAGCGGGAATTACTCTACGCGAGGAAATCTTCGTGACCGCGAAAAAGGCACGAATCGATCTCCTTCGTCAGCCTCGCGTCGAAGAGGGTTGAGATGCTTTCGGCGAGGGGGTTGCACTGGGCTAAGTAGTGTATCCCAGACTGTTCGATGGTTGAACCTACGGCCTGATTCCTTGCTTCGCCGATACAGTCAGCGAAGAACCGCTCCGCAACAGCCCGCGCAGAGATTTCGGGAAACGTTAGCTAATTAGGGATCTCCTTATACTCGCGATCGCTGTTACAAGGAAAACCGCGCAAAGTTGCGCGACCAGCGGGAATTACTCTACGCGAGGAAATCTTCGTGACCGCGAAAAAGGCACGAATCGATCTCCTTCGTCAGCCTCGCGTCGAAGAGGGTTGAGATGCTTTCGGCGAGGGGGTTGCACTGGGCTAAGTAGTGTATCCCAGACTGTTCGGTGGTTGAAGCTCGTGCCTACAACCTGGCGAAGAGCCTCTCCTCAACGGCCCATGGAGGGCTGTCGAGAGACATTAGCTAATTAGGGGCCTTCTTGCAGTCGCGGTTACTGTTACAAGGAAAACCGCCCGAAGTTGCGCGAGCGGCGGGGATTACTTTGGGCGACCAAATCTTCGTGACCGCGAAAAACGCACGAATCGCCTTACGTCGTCAGCATCGCGCCGAAGAATCAAACATCGCGATACCGCTCGTTTCGCACTCTCGGCGATAACGACATACGAATTCCCCTTTCTCGGCCGCTAAGCAGCTGTAACGCAATAAACTATAATGAGATTCTCTCGTCGGGTATTCAACGACTTTCCGGGCCGACGGGAAGTACGAACCTCGCGCGTACTTAATATGCTTTGATGTACGTTCTGCCGTAGAGTCTTTGCTTCTTTTCCTTTTTTTTTTTTCATTTCAATTCTTAATTCAACACGAGCGACCGCCTCGACCACCACGAACATCGGGAGTATTATAGCTCGGTGCGCACGACAAGTTCGCTAACAATGTTTGCTCGTTGTGAACCACCGGATCGGTCACTCCTCCCCGCAAACTCTTTCGCTTCTCTCGCGGTGGCTATCGTGTCAAAACGGGATCGCGTGCCGACGCGCGAGCTCCGCGACCCGGCACCGCTATGGGGCATAAATAAGCTCCACTTACACAACTATAGCCAATTCCTATGTAAATGCGGCCCGGCCAGTTTCCCTCCCGAGAACGACCGACAGCCTAGATAATTCCACGACACTAATTTTAGAACGGTTTGAAGGCGTACGGCAGGTAACTTTCGTATACCTATAATTTCACCCTTCTTTTTTTCCCTAAAGCCCGGCCTATCTCGACTTCCTGCACGACCCCTATCAAACTGTTCTTCCGAATGCTCCCGTGAACGACGACGTCATTCACGCTCGGTAAATCCATGTTCTCGACATGGAGGTGAAGGCGAAAAAAAAAAGTTGCCAAGTAATTTTGCAAATTGCTTCCTTTGTCTTTTTCATCGTGAGGGATATAGTACTTTCACGTATGTTCGCTTTCCCGTGGAGAAAATAATTTCGCATCGAGCATTGTTAATGCAGAAGTTGTATTAACTGAAAGGCAAATAAAACGTCCAAATTTGCTACAATATTTATTGTAGGAAATGGCAATGTGAAATTTGCGAGTTTCGTCGTTATGAGGCAATTTGTAATCTACCCTTCACCTCCGATTACAAAAGTATACCTCATTTTACTCTTAACGTGATATTTGATTCAGAAACTCGTGTCAGGTGTGGAAAACAATTTTTTTTAAATTCATAATTAAATAATCCCATAATAATTAAACACTTAGATCAATTTTCAGCAAAATTAATACGAAACATTCTACACTGTTAGTCCATTCACGTGTCAACTTTCAGTTCGATACCTCTGCGTTTACTCGAATTAAAACGTTTTAAGTATTTTTTTAAAATAAAAATTCCATAAAATCTGCATAAATTGCAGCGAAATTCAATACCAAAGGTCTTTGATTATAGTATTATATTTGTATGCAGTTTTCGGCCGAACACTCAAAAGAGGGAAGAGACGTAACCACTCTACTAGTGTACCAAATTTCAACTGGCTATCTCAAGCCGTCCGAGTCATAGTCGTTTTAAACTATGCAAGTCTGTCACTTACACACACACATATATCCACGCCAGCTAAATATCGCATTTCTCGATGTTTTAGACTATTTTAAGTACTCTGAGACGAAAATCTCGACATTTTTTTTTCCGAAAACCTAGCCTCCTCCATGAGGAAGTAAAAGAATCATATCCATGCTCAACTGATCATGTCCAAAATTTTCTTTTACTCGACTACGTATCCCGAGTAGGCAAGGTAATGTAACGCGATTTTCGATGATAAGGCAATTTCCGATCGCGGCAAAATCGACGAAGCGATTACGATACTCTCCCCTCGCGATATTGTGTTTATTGCTCGTATTACTTGTAGGCCATTGGGATAACGCTCGATAATATTGCTAATTGAGCTCCTGCAGAATCCGCGTGTCGTTAACGCAATATCGGAAAGTGATAGTTAATAGGAAGTCGAAGATCGTGCGGGTACGAGAGGAGTAGACTGCGAACAGCGAGATTTTCCAAGCCCCGTTACGGGGTTCCGGTCTAGACCGAATAATATGAATATATCGAAAGGTGGAGAGACACAGAGAAAGAGGAGGGAGGCGGAGCCACCGAGAGTTTCCATTTTCCGGTTATATTTACGTTACATGTAATTTAAGGAATCGCTGGATTTAATCTTAATTGGCTATAAATTACCCTTCATCGGGCTATTACCTCGGCTTGGCTTAATCCTCGCTCCCTCCCTTCCTCTCTTTCCTCTTTCTCTCCGAGCTTCATCCGAATCCCCGCTTTTCTTGCGCACTCACACGCACGCACTATTCTACAGCGCATTTCCCTGTTTTACCCTCTAAACTTCCGAATTCAATGAACCCCCTCGGAAATCAGGATTAGGCGAAATCAGATGACGTCGAGTCGCGGATAACTTCGGTGATCCTCGCCCTTTCTCTCCCTCCCTTCGCGACAAAACGAATAATTGATAAGCATTCGATGATTCTACCGTAAACAACACGAGGCTTACTGGCGGTGCGTCGTCTCTCCCTTTTTCGCCGGAGAGTTTACCCCAATTTCACCGTCGACAATCAAATTTCCGCACGCTCCTCCGGCTCCTTCTATTTCGCGGTAACTGCGAACAAATGTCGCGAATTACGAATTCCCCCATGTTCGCTGCCAGCGAACGTTCAAACAAACCCGCTCCATGCAAGCGGTCTCTATTGGCATACGAGTGCTCGAGAATGACAGAGGAGTGTGCAGGACCCAATGCGTAAGAGGGTACGGAGATATATATACATGTGTTTTTTTCTACCGCGTATGTGTATATCTATATATATCCGTACGTGAAGCTCCTCATCCTCCTCCTCTTGTACTTCCTGCTGGCATTAATATAAACATCGCCTCGGTAACTACATAGCCCGGCTATACCCACCCCCACGTATGTAACGCAGTGGCTACATTAGCCGACTGGTGGTGCACGTCCGAGGGCGACTACCCCTGCGGACACAGCCGACCGACCGGAGCTTCGATCCCCTCGTGCTTGCACACGCGCTTCGATATAACTTTACCCACAAGTCATGGCTCTCGGCTTCCCTCGTGTGTACGGCTTGCTACGCATCGAAGCAGCTACGCTCAAACAATTTTCGTACTATAGACGATTAAATAGCAAAATGTAGAGAGGCGGAAGAATATCGGCAGTAAGGCGTTGATTAATTCCTCCTGGTCGTCCGCAAAATGATATTATCGATATTTGATAAATTGCAGTAATCAAATTTATTTATTTATTTTATATTTATTTATTTATTGTTAGATTTTTTGGATTGCAAAGGGAATTAAAAAGAAAAAGCATAATTAAAAATAATATAGACGTAAAAATGTACGCTGGACTTTGGACACTTTTGTCTGAGGGATGAAAACCGAGCGAGCCGCTTAATGCCGCTGAGAAAGTTTCTTCGAGCGGTTTTGGAGAAGGAATTCTTTTTGTTCGAGGTTTCTCGAAAAATTTCATTTAACGAAAATCTTTATGTGTCATTGTTAAGCTTCGCGAAAAGAAATTTGCACTTTCCTCGCGTACAAACAGAAAGCCCGTAACTTTCAAAGTTTCCGAGTCCAGGCACGAAAATCCCCCTTCTCACTTGGGCGTTAAATGCGCAAAGTAAATAAGGGAAAAAGTGTACTGAAGTTAATTCCTGGTCACGGCTAGAATTGTTAAATTTAATACCCACCGTTAGATTTTTCGTGCTGGAAGTGAGATAGCACAGAAATAAAAAAAAAAGAAGCTTTATCGTTGACCAAATAGTCTCGTAACTCCCGAGATACAAAATCATAACCGGGCGTTATGAATATTATCGCGAAAATGTAAATTTCAATCAGAAAATTACGAGATTTGAAGAATCTCGGAACTTTTCACCCTTTACACTCCCTTTTCTCGGAGCAAATTAATGCAAACGGATAAAAAAAAAGCTTCGGTATATGCCGTGACTCGACCGATACTGTGCGCGAGTATGCCGAGAGCTATATAAAAAAAAAGTATAATGTTATTAGGTGCTTCGAGAAATTGGAGTACCTCGGCTATCTCGGCGCTTTCCGGAGCTTGTATAATACCGAGATATAGCCGGAAACGATCCGAGACGTTAAACCGTCGTGTCAACGTGTGCTAATGTGCGATGCCCAGCGTGGGAGAGGGGGGGGGGTGAGGGATAACTTTTGCCATTAGGTAAATTCGAGTCGAGTCAAATCTGCAATTTAATCCGGCGTAGTAAAGTCAACGGAAGTAGTAGTGGCGGTTATAGTGGTGAGCTCCGGAGGGGTAGGTGAGCGGAAAGAGGCCAGAGGTTTACTCGGGAGTCTCGCGGTTACGTATAATCGCGGAGCGGAGAGACAGATATTCAAATGGTCTGGTCGGTGGCACGGACCCCAGATATATATATATAGATATAGATATATGCTATATCTTTTATATATATATATATATAGGACATCGTGCGAAAGCAGAAGCAGCGCAAGTGGTACGAAGCACGCCGGTAGTCGGGGCGCTAATCGGCGGTAGTCACGTATATTCGTGAACGCTCCCGGCGAGCGGCAGCCCATCGAGCATCGTCCTCGTAGGTAGCCGCATTCGAGACACGCTTGCTGGAAACTCGGAAAGCCGCACGGGCAAGACTTCCTGTGTACCTGGTGAAACTCGCCCGGGGGCGCGACGTTGGGCAATATGCGCAGCTCAGAGAGTTTGGCAAGATACCTTTCCCAACCGCTTCGCCGCTGGTCTCCGTCCTTCCCGATAATTCACCGGGCAAAATAAACGTTCGCCGAAATTCCGTTCTTCGGGCGCGTATGTAATTACTCGATGGAAAGTTTTCTCCCCGAACAGCCCTGCAGATCGAAAGAGGCTCGTACGCTCGAAAAACATTTCTTGTGCGCAAACACTCCCAATTTCTTGTCTACTAATCTTGTAGAAAAAAACAGTTCGTTGCAAAAATGATGAAATTAACAAGAAAAATATTGTAGACCATCGAAGGCGAGAAATGTTTGTTAAATGTACAAACATTCTTTTTCGTGTACCGGAAAAAAACCGAACATCGGATAATGCGTCTAAAGTTAACGATGCCCAAAGTTTCGCACGCTCCTCGTCCGGAAGAGTCGTTCGCCGAATTCTTCTCGCTACCGGAGGAAAATTTTTGTTCATTTTACGATTTTTGTAAAAAAAAAAAAAAAAATTATAAAATTAGCAAGAATAATATTGTACACCATCGATGGCGAAAAATGTTAAGTGTACAACCATTATTTTCCATGTACCGCGGGAAAACCGAGCATCGGATAATGCGCCCAAAGTTAACGACGCCCACAGTTTCGCACGCTCCCCATCCGGAAGAGTGCGTCGAATTCTCTTCATCGCTCCGCTCTTCCCGATCTCGTTGAGTAGACAATGCCAGCGATGCGTGCGACGATCATTGCCGCTTTCCGCTTCTCCGATTTCCAAAGCCCTAGGTGTCCGCATTTTTCCTCCCCCACCCGCGCAACCCCCGGTACACCCCCGAGAGACCATCGAGAGATTTTAACACCTTCCGGTGACTTATGATCGCGGCTCGTCGGCGCGGCCACATCGAACCCCGAACAGATAGTCAACGCGTACGTCGGACACGTTCCTCCATTATATCCCATAGTTCGATCATCACAATTGGACCGTCGAGCCAGGACCGCGCGTGGAACAATCGAACTCCGATTCCACACCGGCCCTGACCCACTACCGACTTGCCGCTCCCAATGGGGTGCGGGGGTGGGGGGGTTGATATTCCGACACCCCGTTTCCTCCCCCTCGATCCACCGTCTATCTCCCGGCTCACACTTGCAACCCGGTTACCCGCGTATGTTCTACCCGATACACCGTTGCCATTCGGTGCGCTCTGCCCCGTTCCGTACACGGGTACATACAGTAACCCGACAAAACGGTCACGTGTCGACGGTACGTCACGGTCGTAGAGGCGCGTGTCTCGAATACGCTATCGGATCCCCGTTACGTACGAACACACGGAAAAGCCGCGCCATCATCCCTACGACCGAACCACGGCGGATCCGCGACGGCGTGACTTATACCCTCCGCACACACGCGCGCGCGCCGACACACACGGGAAAGACCGTCGGGAGATCTCCGGTTTGCAATCTATCGCTCTTCCCTCGCATGCGACCGTTTCCCATCCGCCTCGTCGCGATCGTAACGAAAAACAACGAGGTGGAAATCCCGCACTCTCTCTCTATCTCCCCCCCCCCCCCCCCCCCCCTAGGGCCGTGGACCATCGTGTTCTCCCCGTTCTCCGTCTATCCGTTGTTAACCGGATTTGCCGCGCGGACATCGTCGTCCACCCATAGCTTGTGAACACCAACAACTATGGGCACCGCTGTACAGTAAACCCATTCAGCAGTGGCGCAATTACGCGCCATACCGTACAATGGGCATTGGCTCTCTCTCGCAAACGCCGCGTACAATGGCCCTCGTATGGTGCGGCGCGGAGGCATAGGGTATGTTACTACGGAGGGATTTAACGTTTCCATAGTGCGACGGCGAAGAGCTCGAATAAACCCGCGGGGATAGCCAATTAGCAATAAAATTTCAGCGAGAGTTTTTTTTTTAATTTACTTTTACTATTTTCTCTCTATTCATTCGCATCGAGCAGTATTTATCGTGTAGGTTTCTGCCACTTCGTTTTGTTTGGTTTTCCTGTTTTTTTTATGCGCGTTATTTTACATCGAAGCGAGAGAGTGGAATATTTCTTCGATTTTTTTTTTTTTTTTTTTTTATGCGCGTTATTTTACATCGAGGCGAGAGTGGAATATTTCTTCGATAGTTTTTTCCTTTTTTTTTTTAATCTTCGAGACTCCGTAGCTTTCGCGGAGGAGCCTCCACGCGGACGGTCACAAAGAGTCGGGCGGTGCCGTTTGCTTCATTAAAGTTTATGGGGAGGAAGTGTCAAAAGGAAACCGCCGATTCTTTACATCTCGCGCACGACCGCTTCCCGCGGAGTGTGTAACTGTACGAGTATGTCCAATTGGAGTTACGAGGCTGTACAAAAGCGGGCGTTATTCTCGGGACGGATATTCGTTTGAGAAATAATACGCGATAAAGGAAAGCTCTCGTGAGTCGGGGCTTTTGTTTCGTTCGTCAAGTAGCCGGTTACCGGGATCCGATGCGGGGTTTCCGATTCGTTTCGCAATTTAATCAATTTTGTAATGATAAAAAGACGGAAAATAAAAAGATAAATTTATTCAACTGAATGTCGGCACTGTTCGAGGGCTCGATGCGAACTCCAAAGGCCCGCGATACATCGCGAGCTATGAGTGTATAAATTTAATTAACGGAGTCGTCGGAGATAAGTGAAAAAGCGTGTACGTCCGGCCCTTTCGGCATCGAGCGAAACGTTTCAGTTAGCGAAGTTTCACTATCCGCTAATTGACAAGATATATATACATATATACATTTTATTGTATGAGATTGGACGAGTCGGAAGAAAGTCAAAAGTTTGCGGTAATATAAATTTTACTGTATAAACACGGAATATATATATGCATATAATATATGTATATATATATACGTGGTAATGTAATCGTGAGGAAACCCGAAGAGCTCTTCAATCATTGTTCCGAGACTTTGTCGCTGCTTCCGGTATTATATTTCGATCTTCTTCGGAGTTTCCTCCGAGCCGTGTATATTATAACGATGAGAAACGCATGGTAGACTTTACTTTACGAGCCACCCGAATGTTCGCGGTGGAACGAAATTGCCACCGAACTTGGGCGGACCTTCGAGAGACGGACTATGCGACTAATTGCTTTTCCAGCCATATAACCCGAGCTAATTCCGTTTGCACTTTCTCAATTGTTAACAGTGTTGCGGGACGAGTTTCGGGCACAGCCTCAGAACACGAGGGTCGCCGCCGGTGAGACGGCCCTCCTCGAGTGCGGTCCACCTCGGGGTCATCCGGAACCGACTCTGATATGGAAGAGGAACGGACACGTTATAGACTTCGAAGGCACCAAGAGGTAAGATATCGTATTTTTTATTCATAGAATATGTACTATCATTTACCCCTTTGTTTCTTCTTTGTTTGGCAAATGGAAAGGGTAAATTAAGATCCAGCAATTTGGAAAAAAAAATTGTTATTGAAAAATTCGATTGGACTGATCGATAAATAAACCCATAGGCCATCCCAGCCGTTCCGCAGGGAAATCATGACGACAAATGTAGGCAAAAATGTATCCGAGATACAGAACTCTTTTTGGAAGTTTCGGTTACGTAAATGTATTCCAGAAAAAAAACAATTTAAACAATGTTTTACATCCACGGTATAGAGTAAAAGTTGTGAGTATGGTCCGGTCCATGGATCATGATTCGCGTGTTAATCGAGGTGGGTCATATTCACTGCTTTTACCCTACCTTTATAGAGGTAGGTTCGTGATATATCAAATTTCATTTATTTCTTGCAAAAATATATTTCCACGTGTTTTGAAAATATCGTTTTCCACGTGGGATGCTCAAATATGGGATGCGCAAATATAGGTTATAAATATCTCCCAAATATGTCACAAAAAAAAGGAAAATGTGCCGTAAATTCAAGATACAGGTAAAAGGGGTGAATGTCGTTCGGTCCATGTCATATTCATATTCACCAGTTTTACCTTACCCTTGCAGATGTATGTTCGCGATATATAAAATTTTATAGGAAAAATATATTCCCTCGTATATGATACGCATATCATTTTCCACGTAAAACGTCCCGAGTTAAACGGATGCGCAAATGGGGTCATTCTCCATGTTTGTATTCGCGCACTGAGAAAAAGAAACGGTTGGATTAACCAAGGCGCGGTGACATACATTCAATGATGTTATCCGATCGGCAGAACAAAAATGTTTGTTCGAATAGACAAATTTTGAATAGATTGGCACAAATAATTGTTTCACAAAACAATGACTTATTTGTACCAAACAAATGACAGCATTGAACGTAGGTCACCGCGATTTTCGGCTAACCCTTTGAAACGCGATGTACCACAGGTGACACCCTTTTTTGAATTCAGAAAAATGCATTAATAACCAACCGATGTATTCGAAATTTCATACTTGTAAAAAAAAAGTGCAAGCTTCAAAGGGTTAAGCCAAAAAAAAATTTTCTCTGCGCACGTATTTTTTTCGGCACGACCCTTTCGGTACAATAAAATCCAGGCCGACGGCAGACGCAAGTCGAAAAATGTGTCCAAAGTCCTCGTAGAGAATAGCAGGCAGGAAGGAAAGTGGCTCCGAGGACCCCCGGCGAACAAGCGTTGGACCCTTGCAGTAATTTTCCGCGATTAATTTCCCTCGTTCTTGCGCGCCGCGAAGGAATTTCAGGATAGC
The DNA here is from genome assembly GCA_917499995.1 of Ichneumon xanthorius. Classification (NCBI taxonomy): domain Eukaryota; kingdom Metazoa; phylum Arthropoda; class Insecta; order Hymenoptera; family Ichneumonidae; genus Ichneumon; species Ichneumon xanthorius. The sequence continues at coordinate 5,834,570 of OU824205.1, read as the reverse complement.
GCGGACGCGTGCTGCGGGCCGGTTGTGTTCGCTTCTTCTCTCGCCGGTATTATAACCCCGGGGTGGTAGAACGCGAGAGATAGATAAAGAGACGCAACTTCGGTCTTCGGGAAGCGCCGCGCACGGCCAATGGTAATAATCCGAAGACACAAGGGCGCCCGTAATCTACCGCGCATTTGCATGAGAATGGCGCTAAAGGATGTCCCCCATAATTCTTGTCGCGTTATCTTCGTGTACTTTCTCTCTGCTCCGTCTACCCCGAGTTCTGCAGCGCCTCGTCCTTTCGCGCGTCTCTCCTCTTCTTGCGCGACCGCGGAAGAATCTACGGACTGGTTGTTCAGACGCGCCGCAGGAGCTTCGCGTGTCCCGCTGGAGAAAAAATAAAAACGTGCCGGGGGTCCCGTCGATCGCGATTAATCAGCTAATTCGTCAATCGATACCTTGAAGTACTTTTTGCATCTCAAAAAAAAAAAAAAAAAATGTATACAGTCTATTTATCGGTTGATTCAAACGGGAGAGTCTTTGATCGATGGCCGAGGAGGCGTACGTAGGTGATTCGTTAGTTCGGTTCTCTCTCTCAACCCTTGAAGCATCGTGAACGAGCCGGCTCGCTCGTGGGACGCACTGAATAGGCAATAAATTAGAACCACTGATAGAAATTAAATCGGTTCGCATTGGCGAAGCCCCGGGCGAGCGAAGCCACGACCCGAGGGACTCCGCCGGGTTACATCTCGCACTCTCTCTCTTCCTCTCGCTCTCTCCCTCTGCTACCCCGTCGCCAGAATTAATTGATACTATAAATTAGAGGACACAATCGAGGAGCCATCGATTCCAACGCCGTTGTCGAGCCGGGGGATACCGCCCATCCGTATCCGCGAGCGGCGAGACAGGGAAAGCTAGACAGAACCTGACATTCCAACAGTTCGATCGTAGAACTGTACAGGGGGGTACTTGCTCGTGGTTTAATTGCAATTCGCCGTGTAGATTCTCGGAATACGAACGAAGAGGGGGGGGAGGGACGCACGACTCCCAGTGTTTCATTGTTCGCCGGTATTACCGACCGCTGACACGATTAACCGGATCGGTTTCTTTTATTTTTCAGAATTACTCTTGTCGACGGTGGAAATCTGATGATATCCGACGTCCGCCAAGCCGATCAGGGACGGTACCAGTGCGTCGCTCACAACATGGTCGGCGACAAGGAATCTGCTGTCGCTACCCTGACTGTTCACGGTAAGTGGCTTCATCTACGGGCATCGATCAACATTTTTTTTCCATTAATAACTGGGGTTTCCTTGATAAGAAAAATTGGTGTTGCAATACCAATACCAAATAGTTCTAAAAATCTAGATCCTCAACAACCCTTTATAAGTCACACCTCGGTGACTTATAAAGCCCTCATCCCATGGTCGTTAGATCCGTTTCGGTACGGTTTTGGCCAGTGTTACTTATAAAGGATTTACATGTGTCAAGTAAACAGGAATTCTGAATTAGTGAAAAAAAAGTTCTTAACCCTTTGGCGCACGTAAAAAGACGCAAACACTTTTTTCATTCCCACCTAGGGTTGCTTTGATTTTAAAAAAACTGGTCTGGGAATACCACTATTAAATAGAAGAAAAAAAATCCAGATTTTTCGCGTCGGTGCTTAAAATGTTTCCAGCAGACGGGAAATAAGATTTAGAAAAAAAAAAAAAAAAATGTTCACCCTTTGGCGCACGAATAATAACGAGTTCTGTAAATGCCAAAGAGTCGTGCGAAGAAATATGAAAACTATTTTTTTCAATCCACACCTAGGGTTTCCCTAGAAAAAATAAATTAACAAATGGTCTAGGAATGGCAATACCGAATAGAAGGAAAAACATTTGGATTGTAACGTGGGCGTTTAAAACGATTCAAGCAGACGGGAAGTCGGATTTAGAAAAATTAATGTTTTAACGCTTTGACGCCCGTGTAATAACGAGTTCTGTAAATGCTAAGAAATATGAAAACAGCATTGCCTAAAATTTCCTGATAAAAGAAAATGCGACGAGGTTTGGGCGAGCGGATTGTTTAACGTGTGCAATATCTCTGCTCCCATCAGTGAAACCATACTTCCTGGCGACGCCGATGAACCAAACAATCCTGACGGATCAGACGGCCGAGTTCGCGTGCCGGGTCGGCGGCGATCCTCCGCCGGAAATCCTGTGGCGTCGAAACGACGGAAAGATGCCGATCGGCAGGGGTCACATAATGGACGACAAGAGTTTGCGGATCGAGCGGGTCACAGCCCAGGATCAGGGAACCTACATCTGCGACGCCGAGAACAGCGTCGGTGCGATATCGGCCAGCGCCACTCTCATAGTTCAATGTGAGTAGACGCTTCATCATTTTAATTAATAATTTCTCAGCAACTGGACTACAGTTGGTCGGGAGTATCTCCGGTCTTTCGTGTCAGTTCCGAGGAGGACAAGACCTACAATAGTTCTGTTTCTCTAACAAATTGTAGATTGTTAATAATTTATTGTTGTGGCAACGAAAATAGTTGGCTGCTACAGCAAAATATTTATTGCCACAGCAAAATATTTGTTGCCACAGAAAAATATTTGTTGCCACAGCAAAATATTTGTTGGCACAGCAAAATATTTGTTGCCACAGCAAAATATTTGTTGCCACAACAAAATGTGTGTTGCCACAGCAAAATATTTTGTTGTCCCTATGTTATCCAGGTAAATGAGTTGTAACAAAATTCTTGTTGTCCCAACAATTTTTTTCCTACGTGCGTCGCGCAGGAGAGAGCGAATACATTCGAAGGGAGTTTTCAACGTCTTGTCTTTGCATGTTCGCAGCTCGACCGGTCTTCACGAACTTTCCGAAAGACGAGTCGGTGAGCACGGGTTCGGACGTATCTTTCGCATGTTCTGCTCGCGGAGCACCGAAACCCTCGATATTCTGGACCCGCGAGGGCTCCCAAGAGCTCATGTTTCCCGGGAACGTTTATCAGGGCAGATACACCGTCAACGAGGACGGCAGTCTGCACATCAAGGAAGCCATCAAGAAGGATGAGGGACACTACGTATGCAGCGCCATCAGCCAGGCTGGTGCCAGTACCGCCACTGTTTTCCTTCAGGTAATTTTTAGCTCCCTTTTAATGCGATGGGAAAAAAAAACAAGACATTCTGGTAAATATAACATTTTTTTGCGCATAAACTATACATAAATAATAATTCCTAATAACAATGATAACAGTACAGTCGGTATATTAATTATTGTATTTATCGTTATTTCATTAATCGTTAGTAAAAATCGATCAACATAATAATAAAGTTCATGGCGATTGGACACTCACATATACTCACAGATGCTCACGGCCAGAAAAATAATTTATCGGGCACGCGCAAATCAATATTTATTTCGTTTAAGTAAAATATTTTACTTAAACCAAATTAATATTTATTTGCGGGTTAATATTTATTTGCCCGACGAATAAATTATTTTCCTGGGTGCACAGATACTCACACAGGTACTCACAGACATTCACACATAACCGCTAGTATTATTATAGTTCAGATAGTACGTTTGCAACTACGCGAATTTTTTTTACACCAGTCTTATCCTCGATTAATCGTGGAAAGATTAATTTTTCTGATCGAATAGGTAAACATTTTTATTCTTAAACCGTTCAATATTAATTTTTGATATCGTTGAATTTCAGGTGACGCCAGTGGAGGAAGTTCCTCCGCCGATAATCGAGCTGGGCCCAGCTAATCAGACTCTCCCCGCGAAGAGCGTGGCGTATTTGCCTTGTCGGGCGGTTGGAACGCCGACCCCCAAAGTCCAATGGCACAAAGACGGAGTTCTCGTTCAATTGGGAAGTCGTATAACTATGTCCGCTAACGGTACACTGACGGTTGATGAATTGCAAACCGGTGATTCCGGACTGTACACGTGCATAGCGTCGTCGGAGTCGGGAAATACATCGTGGTCGGCGACTCTGAGCGTCAGTGCCAGCACGACCCTTCACAGAACTCCCGATATGCAAGCCCTGCCGCAGAATCCCAGCAAGCCGAGAATCGTCAATATCACAAGTAATTCCGTAACTTTGACGTGGAGCCCCGGCTACGAAGGCAAAAGCAAGATAATCGGATACAACATCGAGTACTTCAGCAGCAATTTGAACACGGGATGGGTCGTAGCCGCCACTGGCGTTACCGACGATACGTACACCGTAAGTCCCGTCGAGTCAGCGAAGACGACAACAAATTTCTCACTTAAACGCAAAAAAAAAATTACCGGTCATTATTGATTTGATAACAAAAAAATGTTGAGCGTTACATCGAGTTCTGACGAGGTCCTGAAAAGGACCCGATCAAACGCTCCAAAAATTTCCGCCAGGGTGGACAAACTATTGATAGATAATTGAGTCCGCAAAGTAATTTTTTTCCATCGTTTAAAAAAAATGCTAATGGTTCTAAGAAATGAATTGACGATTACATTTTCTGTCTTCCGATAAACAGGTAACCGATCTCAAGCAGGATACAAAGTACGTATTTCTGGTCCGTGCGGAGAACAGTCACGGGCTGTCCCTTCCGGGTCCACTCTCGGATGTCGCTCACACGACGAGCGTCAATCAGTTTTCCGTGCCGCAGATTGAATTGATCCGGGCGCGAGATCGGCTCAACAGTGAGATACTTCATTTGCGAGAAGTTCAGCCGTTAAGCAGTACGAGCGTGAAAATAATGTGGGATGTAAGTGAAGTCGATGTTTTCTCACCATACGCCAATATTCAATAAAAAAATAAATTCTAAATATTTTTTCGTACCTTGCAGATTCTCGGAGCGGCCGATTTGGTCGAGGGTCTGTATATAAGATATCGCGAGATATCCGACAAGCCGGAATACCAAATGGTCACCGTACTGAATGCCGGAGCGACGAGTTACCCACTGACGAATCTCAAGAAATTCACTCGTTACGAATTCTTTCTCGTCCCCTTCTACAAGACGATAGAAGGAAGACCGAGCAACGTTAAACTGGCGACTACTCTCGAGGATATTCCTTCCGGGTCTCCGGAAAATGTTCACGTCGGAATGATAAACATGACGTCGGCATTCGTACGATGGGCACCACCGCCCAAGAACGAGCAGAACGGCCAGCTAGTTGGATACAAGGTAATTTATTTTTAAAAACCATGCGAACCCCCGACTCGTGAAAAATAAAAACTGTCCTTAAACCGAGCTCAGTCGAAGGACCGTTTTTGACTTATCCGCACAACGATCGCGAATCGTTTTCACATTCGATCGTTGAAATCAACGCCCATCGATGGAACATTTTGGGTGGAGATGTTAATATAGTCTTGACTGATCGTCCATAAAAAACACCTTCTATTCTATTTTGCAGATTCAGATAAAGAGCAACAGCAGTAACAAGATACTGGGCCAAATGTCGCTGAACGCATCGACCACATCGGTGATAATAAACAGTTTAACGACCGGAGGTCTCTACACGGCGAGGGTGGCCGGCTTGACGAGGGCGGGTCTCGGACCGTACTCAAATCCGACTATATTGAACATGGATCCTGGCCAATTGACGCAACTGCCGCCGAGAACCGATCCGAGCCACGGTGGTGTTTCGGTATTCACGGAAACGTGGTTTCTGGTTCTAATGATCACGATGGTGTTTACCCTGGTGGCCGGTCTGGTGGGAGCTCTGTACATGAGGCGAAGACAAGCGATGAGCAAGCAACTGGGTCACCTCAACGTGCCAGTCGGCACGGCGAACGACATATGCCAGTTGAACAAGGACACCCTGTGGCTGGAGCGAGGCTGGAGACCGACGAACACTCTGCAAGGTTCCAACGACAAAGACTGCGAGACGAAGTTACTGAACAATCAGCAGATGCTTGCACCGGGTATAGTGAGCATGGCTGGTTCGGAGTACGCCGAGGTAAATCTGACGACGTTCTACAACGCCAGAAAGCAGCTCCAGGCGCCACCAGAGCCTTATGCGACGACGACCCTCTGCGTGGGGAATCGGAGTCCCGACTCAATGGAGACCAGCGGACAGAAATCCAATTCGAGCGATTCGTGCGTAAAGCCTGACTACTCGAATCTTGAGTCGAATCAGGATCACAATCAATCGACGATGTCGCCGAGCAGCGACAACGCCAGCAGCGTTTACACGGACGACAACGTCGAGGTGCAGAGGAGGCCACAGTACAGAATGCCACCGAACGACAGTGCCGCCCAGTCGGGTATGCCGAACTGGTGCGACATGCTCCCACCGCCGCCCGAGCATCCGCCGCCGCCGGGAACGTCCCTGTCGGCGAGGATGCAGCAGCAGGTTGCCGCGTTCAGTCCGCACTTGGGCAAACGCACCGTACCCAACGATCTTGACGGTACGAATTCAGCCAATTCGCAGAGTCCGCCGACACCGCCGGTCAGAGTGGGAAACAACTTTTCTGGATCGCCCACACCCTGGAACGGCGTGCCGCCCCAGATCGAGGCGAATCACGTAAACCTTCCGCAAGGAAGATACACGACTCTGCCGCCTCAGACGAATCCACCACCCGTACCGTCGTTCCCACAGGGCTTCAACCATTACGACTATAAGGGACAGGAAAACGAGTACGAGAGCGGTTCGGTAATCTACGGTCACCAGAACGGCCTGGCCGAGGACTACAGAACTCACGAGCCCGGCTACAGTCGCGTCAATCATCCGAATTCCCATCTCGACCACGGCACTCTCAACGACGAGGTCTATCGTCACAACGAGGAGATGTTCAGAAACGACAATCTCTATCAGCCAGAGAACGACGAGTGGGACAGAAAATCATGCGACTCCAACACCCACTCGGAACTTTGCTGTTCATGCTCGGAATCGAGTTGCCTCTACGCCGACACGATGGAGTACAACAACCAGTTCGGTCCAAGCTGCGCCCATAATCGGGGCAGCGGATCGAGAAACCGTAACAACAGGAGTCCACGGAGAAGGAACAATCGCACCTCCTCGCCTACGTACAGCAGCGATAGCAACTACTCTTGCATTCCTCAGAGGCAGTGCGGACCCGCCAATTCCCAGGAGAGGCTCAGGCACAACCGTAGCAAAGGTGAGGAATCGAGCGCAATCGTATGAGAAAAAATCGAGGGCGTTTTTCATTCCCAACGTTTTGCTTTCCGATGCTGTCCGAATCAGTTTTTAAGTAACATGATTGTTACTTTAAAATGGTGGATTGTGATAGCCGATTAGCATCGGAAAGCACAACGCTGGAAAGCAAAACGCTGGAAAGCAAAACGCTGGAAAGCAAAACGCTGGAAAGCAAAACGCTGGAAAGCAAAACGCTGGAAAGCAAAACGCTGGAAAGCAAAACGCTGGAAAGCAAAACGCTGGAAAGCAAAACGCTGGAAAGCAAAACGCTGGAAAGCAAAACGCTGGAAAGCAAAACGCTGGAATGCAAAAACACCCTTGATTTCTTTCGATTTCGCCAAGAGTTTAATTGTCGCGAAAACGCAACATCGCGAGGGTCGAAATAAATTCGATTGCGCGTCACACGCTGAGACCACTCGTTACGTTTTATTTGGAATTTTTCGTTTGTCTGTTTAATAATTTACTGTAAACTCATTATTTTTCTGAAGTGGCCTACGGTGCCTATAACTATTCGTCTCAAATATTGATCAATATTATAATCAACATTCTTACACAATACGGGATTCTTTTTTTTAACTCATTATTCGCTATTTGTAACATGTAGTTATAGATAATTTGTAAAAAAAAAAAATACTTTTCCGAAGAAAAAATATCTCAAATGACGAGACGATCTCGATGTGTTTTCAAACATCCTCCGTAAAAAGACTACACGACTATTTATCGAAATTTTTTTTTTTTAGTTTCATTTTCATTTCCCCGACACTGTGAACTAACATATGTGTATTGTTTGACAGATAAAGTGCCTAGCTTTCCGAGATCCGGTGGCTACGCGCAGCACAATTCATCGGCCTCGAACACGATGAGCAGTTCGGGAAGTCAGAGGTACAACAAGCTGAACAGCCTGTTTCTGAATGCCGGAAACAATCCTATTACACCGAGCGAGACGAGCCGTCTGAGCGATCACCGGGAAAGTTAAGTGCCCTTGAGGAAAGGGGAGGCCTAACGAGGATTAACGACGAGAGCAGGAAGCCACGGGGAAAAGCGGCTGGCCGATCGAAACAAATCTGGATCTGTGAATCGACGCCTCCGGAGAAGCGTTCGATCGATTATCACGAATCGCCCGTAATTCTCTTGCAACCGTAGTCGCATTGCCAGCGAGCATTGCGCGAACGCCTAGTGACGCGAGAGTCGCGAGTTTTCACCGAGGAAAAATTCGACACTCTTACGTTACGTAGATGCCATTTATCTAGCCACTGGCGGTCGATACGCGAAGCGTAATTAAAAATCGAAGACGACCGAGAGCCGCCTCGCGCGAGAATCGCGAAAAAAAATGGTCGATCGAGAATAGCGGCATTTATTTTAACTTGCCCGTTCGTTATAAATCCATCATCGTCGGCGACAATATAACGAACATTATTTTCGATATAACGTTCCTAACTGTTAAGGGGGAGATAAAACTGAGAGGTTACAAGGTCGCAGCCTAATGCGACAATAATCTACGTATATTTCTTCCAGAACAAATAACTTACCGATAAAACGAAACAAACAAAAAAATAATAAAAATAAAAAATAAAAATAAAAAACGTAAAAAAATAAATAAAGTTACGAGGTATAAGAAACGCGGATAAGAATAGAGTGAGTAAGGTGTATAATCATATCAAGTGGTTTTTTGTATACATTGTACAAAGTTTATAAACAAGTTTAGTCATTAGCTTTTAATTTACGTATCATTAACGATTAATATATATATAGTGTACGCGATCGCGTGTACGGGGAGTCGTTTACGGGAAAATTTAATCCCTGAACAGCGCGTAAGCATGCCCTGACAAATAAGTGAGAAAGTGATTGTGGCGGACGCGATATAGAAGTTCTCGGGCTTTGTAACGTTTCCCCATTCGTGCTTCGAAGAGGCGAAGGAGGATGAGAGGTTGTTGAAGTAGTAGTTGCTCGTAACGAGTTCTCTAACGCGACTAAGCAACCGTGCCGTTTAATCAAAGCTCTCCCGAACCACCCTGCCCCCCCCCCTCCACTCCCCCACACACCCAACACCCCGCGTTCGCCGTTATAATTTTGTTTGTCGGGCTCGTGCGCGCTTGCAACCGTATTAATGTGCAAACAAACTTTCGTCCGCGACAACAACGGCGAAGCCCCTTTGGGCCCAAGCAAAACTGCTCTGTCTAGCACGAACAAAGTTTCCTTTAATCTCTCATCTGTAGATATGCCCTTGTGAATACAGGTATATGATAAAAATAAAAAGAATAAAAATAAATTTAAAAAATAAATAAAAAAAGTAAAACGTTCGTAGCATAGCGGGAGATTATCGCATAAAGAGCGCGTGATTTATTGATAATGTAAAGTATTGTGGGTGAAAGTGAGAGAGTGAAAGGCGAAGCGGATGCGCTCAGTAAGGAACTAAACTATGTAAAATCACCCCCTCCCCGGAAGTCATATAATCGCTCAAATTCAATGTAATTAATTAAATATTAATTAGGTGGAAAAAAAAGAAGAAGAAGAAACACTTAACTGCCCGATAGAGGTGAATCTCTCTTGTAGGCTGTGTCGAGTATTATCATGCGATCGAACGATATGATACAATAATGTATATGCAAACACGACGCGGTTCCCGGCACAACTCTCGTCGAAAACTCACTGCCAAGCACTTCCGAGAATAATCAGGCAATAAATGTTCTCGTTTTTTTTTATAATTTTTTTTTTTTTAAACGACGTTTTTACGTCATTCGCACGAAACTTCCGAACTGTTTATTTTTATATTTTACCGTCGAAGATATCGAATACATTGAGCATAAAATCCCGGATGGAAAAAAGAAGAAGAAGAAACACTTAACTGTCCGATAGAGGTGAATCCCTCCTGTAGGCTGTCTCGAGTATTATCATGTGATCGATCGATATGATACAATAATGTATATGCAAACGCGCCGCGGTTTCCGGTACAATTCTCGTCGAAAACTCACTGCCAAGCACTTCCGAGAATAATCAGGCAAGACATTTTTTCGTTTTTTTTTCAACCGACGCCTTCCGTCGTTCGCACGAAACTTCCGAAATGTTTATCTTTATATTTTACCGTCGAAGATACCGAATACGTTGAGCATAAAATCCTCCCGCCTACCCCCACCCACGAAATCACGCAGCTGATAGACGCGGATTGTAAGCGAGAAGCGTTGATTAGTTAGAACGTACGATTAATAAATAATAATATTAAAGAGTCCATCCAGCGAACCGGAGCAGCAAGCGCGTTGTAGTGAGAACGCGTTTATTTTATTTTTTCTTTTGTTTTTCGGGATCCTTAGACTATCGAAAACGCCGCGAATCGTGAACGCGATGAACTGAATATGAGATCTGCGAAGTCTCGTGTAGTCGCGAAAAAAAAACAAATAATAATAGCTAGGACTTGTACTTTAAGGATCTGTGGATCGAAAATCACCGGCTGGCGAGCGGGAGGACTCACGGAACGAGAGTGAAGCGAAATAATAAAGAAATCCTTGCGCAGCGTCAGCCGATGAAGCGATTCTGATATTATAAACGCCCTTGACGGATGAATTGTTGTTGGGCTGGAAAACTTCGAAGTCACCGAAAAAAGAAGAATTTAATTTGTTTTTTTTTGCTTTTGTTTTCTTTTTCGTCAGACTTCGAGGTCCTTCGCCGCGAGATAATTACGAGCCATCGCGCCAACAGCGGGGATAAGCATAACGTATTATTTTTATAATTTACAAATCTTCGAGCGGTTGTCGCGATGGCCCGATTAGTTTTGTATAATATTATAAAATAACGTGTGATAAGTTCATCGAGTTTAAGTTTCGCGATACCGAGACTACCCTTCCCCCACACCCCTTTGTGTAATAATAGGTGCATGTAGATCGCGCACACGAGAACAGCGGTTTGAACACGATTACGAAAACAGAAACACTAAAGCGCATATAACGGTCCAGCACGTAAATGAAGAATAAGAAGAAAAGAAGAAAAAAATATTATTACATACGCTGCTGAGGTTTAATGATTTTAGAACGGCATATTGTAATCCCGTACTCGTAGGTGTTGTCCCGCCGCAAAATTTGTCAGCGTTTCAAATGGAATTTAATTGATTTTGGAGAAAAAAAATTGTAATAATTTATTGAAAGAGCCGATATATTAATCGACGACAAAGCGATAATGGCCGCTCGATAATGTAATCGATCCGGGTTGAAGGCACCTTTGTAAAGTATGGGAGTCCGCGGAGACATTAAAATTATACTTGTCGGATAGACGCGAGAGGTGAGAGAAAGCTGGAGCCACGAAGAGTAATCCATATCACTGTAAGGATTCGGGGCGAGGTGTTTTTAGAGTAAATTTGTAATGAGAAAGCGAAGGATCGAAAAACTAACCGATTGATATAGCGACGAACCAGTAAACGAGAATATCGACGAGTAAAACCGACTGGGGGTTGTATTAATTATACGTTACGAGACTAGCTCGCAAGTGTAATCCCAAGGCTGATGAGTGTTATTTTATTTAACTCGATCGTTTCTTTTTTTTCTACTCCCACCCACGGAAAACTTTGTAAATAATTGCGGGAAGATAAGAAACGTAAATGTTTTATATAGGTAATAATTTATTTATTATTGAGACGACGGGACTCTCGAACTCGATGGCTGTCGAGCGAGGGAATATATGAAAAAAAAGAAAACTAAATTCTGTGGTTAAACGACGGAACGGAATAGTAATATACCGTAAAGAGATATACAAAAAAACTTACACACGAACACGTACACGAAACAATTACACACCCACACATGACTGTAGATAATTTATAACAATCGCTATTGTCGAGTACTACGTATATATATATATCATTGCATATTACACTGATAACGATTAATAAAAGTAATGTTAAAAATTTCACACACGTTCATCTAATTTGTACACCCTTCCCACCCGATACTGGAAAGTGCTATTACTGCAAACACCTACCTACGTATATTATTTTAGATTTGCTATTCGAGTCGGAACTCGAAGCGTTTAATTGGGAGCGAAGACGTCATTTCCGATTAAACAATCTCAGTTCTTGACCGGAGGTGACGTTATGTGGGAAACGTCACTTACGTTTTAAAAATCTTCGTTTTTGACAGGAAGTGACGTCATTAAGAAAAACTTCATTTCCGGATTAGACATTTTCAAAACTGCGGTGACGTTTTCAGCTATGAACTCGACCGGTTAAAAACTGAGAGATTGCAAATCGGAAGTGAAGTTTTCGCCTAACGTCACATTCGGACGAAACCTGAAATGCTCAAAACCGAAATCGAGACTACTCAACTGCCAAAAACAAAATGGCGTATACCCCGTGTTAAAGCATAAAGCGTTGTACTACATATTTGAATATGGGTGTGAAAACACGTATGAATAACACGTTCGAATACGTAGTACGCATCGAGCCCCATGTCGAACCGGCGACTTGGCGGAATTTCACTTGCAACGGCTTCAAACGCCCGCTCTAGCAGCTAGACCCGCGAGCCACGTGACGTATAGGTGGCCGAAAGCGGAACCTATATTATGACATGACCAACCTCGCCCAACGCCCAACGCAAAGTTTCGAGTACACTACGACTCCCGAATCGTTTCCGTACAAGAGACACGATATATGGGCTTAAATGCAATTTCCGTCTGACATCCTCGGAGTCGAATGCATATTAGAGTCAAAAAATAAAATAGTATGATGTTTATTGACAATAATACACTAAATCCGACGGATAAACGTTCTACACTTACCACCTAGTAACCCCCCCCCCCGTCCTGACTGAATGGTATAACAATCTTTAAATCTCCCGCCAAGGAGTCGACATGAATGCAAAGGGATTTCAAACGAGACGGACCCAAATGAAGGGGTAATTTACCGACGCTCGAAAGTACGAGCGGTCGGCAATACAGATATCTGCATGTCACAAAGGTACAGATTTTCCCCGACGGATGCTGCTAAGTATAAACACAGCAACGATATTGCCACGATCGAACCGGCCAACCAGCAGCACGCGACATTGAAGTGTGTGGGACGTGAATATACAGTAGTAGGCAATTGAAGTGGAACACGATATTTTTCGCCAGTTTTAGTAAAAGTTGGACCCTTTCACGTATACTTTCGCCAAAATCACCTTGTTCCACTTCACTTACCTACTAGTGTATATCAACGAGTACATTGAACATATTTTTGAAGAAATACGTTTTTCTTCGAAAAAAAATTGAATAAAAAAATGTTACCATTACCATTTTCCATGTTATCATTCAAATTTTTTCCATTTAACATTTTTTTGACGAAAATGGTTTTTTGAAAAAAAAATTTTTTGAATTTTTTCGCCAACGAAATCTGATCGGAAATATGCCACTTGAAAACAATGCCCGAAAATCTGTTTCACCATCGTAGAGCTTGTGATGACGGACAGTCGTAACTCCGGTAATCGATAAATTAGAGTTGTAAAATTGAAAACATCCCGAACGTACGGTAATGCTATCTTAACGTAAGTTATGTTAAATTTCAACTGTTGCAATAATTGAAATTTGAGTTTTGAAGTAATATATTGTGTCTAAACATGTGTGAAAGCGACTTGTGCGATGTGTTGGCTTCACTTTTTTGGCATTTTTTCACAATTTTTCACAATTGTTGCAACAATTGAAATTTGAAATAATTTACGTTAAGATAGCATTACTGTACGTTCGAGATCTACTCAAACAAGCAATCTTACAGCGAGACAACTATAGTAAAAATGTTATAACTCTAACTTATCGATTATCGGAGTTACAACTGGCGGTCATCACGAGCTCTACGATGGTAAAACAGATTTTTCGAGCAAATGTGGCGTCGGGTGAATGGAATATTTCGTGATTTTGAACGTTCGGTGTTCTAGTCCTTCGGTAGATAACAATTTCGAGTAAACGCTACATCGGATGAAAGAATTTCGGGCATTTGGAGCGTTCGGGATTATGAGATTTAGACCAATTGACGGCAGGCCGCATTCGGTGAACTGTCTGTCACCCGACAGCTTCGTGCAACAGCCAATCAGTCGAGCGATACACAAACTCTGTTTATCCAACGAACCGTCGCCCGCGCGATGTCATAACAACAACACGACGAATTATCTGTCACACGTGCCGTAAGACGGATCTCTCTCTCCATTGTCACAAATTTTTCTGCCTTATTTTGTTTCCGTCGTGAACAATGCCGACAATTTGATAATTTACCGACGATGAATCCCGGCCGAATGAGTTACATCAGTGGCGCAATAACCTTGAGATTACGTCCCGGTGAGAGGATTGCACAATTCCCGTACGCAACTTAAATATTTACGAAAAGTCCTTTGTTTTTTAATTCATATAATTTTTTTTTCTCCTCCCTTACGATTATCGTAAGAGGTCAATTTATCGTTCGTGCTCTTTCTTTTTATTGTCAGGTCTGGCGCGTTACTCGAGTCATGCATTTGTGCCTAAATATCGGCCACCGAAGGAGGAAGAGCTTGATGAGCTGAAAAATTTTTTTCGCAACGAACACCGGCTGTGCGTACTTACGGGAGCTGGAATTTCGACGGAAAGCGGTATACCGGATTATCGATCCAAAGATGTCGGCCTTTATGCGACCAGCGACAGGAGGCCGGTGCTTTACAAAGATTTTGTGGAGAACGAGCATGTGAGACGCAGATACTGGGCAAGAAACTATGTCGGTTGGCCCAGATTCTCATCTTTTGAGCCGAACGTCATTCATCAGACTCTCAAGATGTTGGAAGACGCTGGGAGTGTGAGCTCCATCGTCACCCAGAATGTAGACAGGCTGCACACCAAAGCTGGCAGTAAAAATGTCGTGGAACTGCATGGCACAGCTTTCGTGGTCATGTGTCTGAGTTGCGAAGAGAAGATAAGCAGAATAGATTTTCAGGATACTCTGAGAGATCTTAATCCTAGCATGATCGCAAAAACTCGGGAGATTCGGCCGGATGGCGATGTGGAATTATCTCAGGTAGATTCAGAGTAGGATTTACCTTCGTCTTCATTTTTGTGTTAGAAGAATTAGTACAAAATAATTGATTCTCTGTAGCATATTACTGTAAGCGTCTTATGTCCAACCAACCATTGAGGGTGACCCTTTCACCTACCTTCCTCTTTCCAGAAATTTCAACTTGATAGCTCAAACCGTTCTCGAGCTATAAGCGTTCAATTTTCTTGAGTCTGAGATACACACACGCACGCCCACGTGCTCGCGCACACACATCCAGACATTTGTTTTCTAAATATGATTTTCCGATGTTTGGGAACATTCTGAACACATTTTCATAAAAATCTTTATTTTTTTTAAACAACGCTCTATGAGGAAGCAAAAGCAAACAAAAAATTATATATACATTAAATGAAGATTTTTACAATTTGAGTAGAAAAATAAAGGAACAGAAGAAAAAAGAGTCAATAGAATTAACACGATATGCAAAGTATATAAAAGATATACACTGTCGTATATTTCAGTACCTTTTTAGTATCACTTTTGCTTGTATTATTTCCCTGCCTGCGGTATAGTGCAAAAAAGGGCTTGACTTCTCTATTAACTTGGCCGAAAAATTAGACGGCAAAAAACTTAATTGCCGTAAATGTTTCAGGAGCAAGTGGAAGACTTCAGAATTCCACCGTGCGACAACTGCGGTGGTGTGTTGAAGCCGGACATAGTTTTCTTCGGCGACAACGTCCCGAGAGTCGTGGTGGAAAGAGTTCGCGACGCCGTTAACGAAGCCGACGCTCTTCTGGTTCTCGGGAGCTCGATAACTACTTTTTCCGGGTACAGAATAATATTGCAAGCGGTTGAGGCGAAGAAACCCATTGCCGTTGTGAATATCGGCGAGTCGAGGGCCGATAAGCACGCGAACGTTAAAGTTTCGAGCCGATGTGGCGAAGTTTTGTCAAAATTATTCGCGATTAACGAAGATACGAAGAATTCTCGAGGATTGAGTTAACGACGGGAGTCCCGATAGTCCCGTGATTACGAATTGACCTGCTTGGTAATGTATTTTAAATTGTTTTTTTTCGTTGGAAATGTTTTTCAATATTTGCCTTGTGTATAAATTTGGAGCTTGTATATACATATTGTAAATAAAACGCAGAGTTGTATAGTTACAATTTGGGCTGCAGCGTTTACAGTTGGCCGGGACGGGGGGGGGGGGAGGAAGGGGAGCATTGATTGAAGGTTCAATAAGATAATATATTACTCGTTTATTCGTTTCATTGTTCGTTGCCTTAAAATTTGCTACTCAGATAATTTTTTTTTATTTCGCCAATCAATGAGCGATGGTGATCTATAATTTTTTTTCTTCAATCAACACTCATTCAATCTGTATATGTTGATCCGTTACGATGTCTCACGCTATGACCGTTACAGTGTCGACACGTAATGCACTACGAAAAATTGTGCAAACGTTAATAAAACTCGGAATGCGACTGTTTAAACGACAATCTCTTCGCTACCCCGAGTACATCAATATTATACTCTATATTCACGAGTGGGAAGGTATATAAAGCTAAAAAATTAATCTCACAATCGTTATACCCGTGTGCAAAGATAGTAAAAGGATTCTTCCACTTAACTCCGTACGTAGGGCACAACATTAACTTCTCGTTTGCTCCCCTTTGTTAATTTACAGTAATCTATAATATAACATTAATATAATTATACTTATATCACATGTTCGATTCGGCTATGCGTTACGAACTGCATAATTCGGATACGATCGAAACAAATTATCCTACGAATATTACCGTTTGTTCCACTTTTTTCTAGTTTTTTTTTTTTTTTTTCTTTAAAGCTAATTACAAACTTAAACGATCGTTTTAATCTTCTACGGAGGTATACGACGTTCGTGTAACATTATGATTAAATCGTGGATGTTAAATTCCTCACCGAGTGCGTTCCTCACGATTCGACGTGACCGCCATTCACTTAATCTCTCTTGCCCTCGGTGGGAGGTTTCACATGCTCTTAAAAGGGCTACCAAGAAGGCCACAGTTTTTGTGATAAAAAAAAAATACAGTGCGAAAATGTGCGTTTTCTATATACTCTTGATATGTCTCTTGAGTTTTGGCCAACTAAAATCGACGTTCGTAGAGATCAATTTCAGTTACCTATCTATCATAACCAGAAAACGTAGATGAGAACGATCTGTTTTTTTTTTAATTCTTTACGGCGTGACATTGGGTAAAAATTGAGGGAGAGAAAGTTTTCTTGAGCGTCGAGCTCTCCGACGCATCGGGGCTCGAGGAGCGATGAATTAATTTTCTGCCGACGAATTGTAGTTAAATGCGCGGAGAAATTAGTATCATAGATATATGAAAAGAAGCAACTGCGCAACTACGACTTACAATCTAATTTGGCCTCGCGCGGGAGCTTCAACTGATTTTTTATTGATATTTTTTTCTTTCTTATTTCAGTCAGTCCTGGGCTCCCCTTTTTGTTGCTGTCTAGTTCATTTGTTTATATTGAGAGGCATCAACGGCACGTACTTGTCGCTCGGTCGAAATTTGTACTGCGAGCACAGACGATTTGATTCTGCCTCTCCATAGCCATTTCTGCAAGAGAAACAAATTAAATGCCATTAGAGTCTCATTCGAGGAAAAATAATGCACTACTCAAACCCCACGCCACAATTAAGCCTTTAACGCCCCATGCAACATTTTTGTTAATTGGCAAAACGGTGATGTACAAAAAAATATATCTTGGATTTTCATTAAAAAATTATGCAAAAATTTGACAAACAGAATTCATCCAAATGAAACTATTTTAGATCACAATTTTATAATTGTTTTTTGCTTCCTCATAGAGGAAGGTTTGTTTTGGTTAAAAAAAAAATGTTTTCTAGATTTTTATGAAAACGTGTTCAGAATGTTCCAAAACGTCGAAAAATCACATTTATCCTTTATTCGCGAAGCTTCCTCTACGAGGAAGTCAAAAATACAGAAAATGCTTTCTTATAGAATAAACTTTGCGAATAAAGGAACATTATTAGAAAAAGATATGAAAATTTCAATTTTTTAAATCTGGATGTAAAAATCTAAAAGCTAAGTTTTTCAAAAATGACGGTCTTAAAGTAAGGATACGTCATTTTGATAGTTAAAAGTGTTAAGCGATTCAGAAAACCGTATTTTTTTAATGTCAGAAAAGCTGGGCTTTTGAAGGGTTAATCTTGTTAACGACAATTGCTGAATCCACAATGAACCACAACCGATAATTTTTTTTACTGTTTCGTACGGTTTTACAATGCCGATGATAAGTGAGATGGAAAAATGATTGTTAAGATCTCCGAAATGGATCGGTCTGTTTCTCTCGTCTCTTAGCCCTCGCACCGTCCACAAATATGTTCAGAAGGATCTTTAACAACGATTTCGGTCTCCCGGCTCTCCAGGAGCGTCCAGTTTCCGCCGAATAATATCTCGGCGAGCGTTGCCACTTCACGGGATTGCTAGAAAAGAAGATGGACAAAAAAAAAGATGGTACTCCATGCCACAACCCTAGCAGATCCGGGAAACCGAACGGTTTCGGTTGCATAAAAGTTGCTTTTTGGTTGCTTTTCTGCCCACACTTACTTTCTGGTTGGATATTAAGGATTCGGTTGCAAGTGTCGGTTGCGTTCTGTTATCTGGCAACTAACAGATTTCAATTTATAATTTTCAATTTTCAATTTTTGTATCTGAAAGACAACCATTGTTTTTGGTTGTAAATGGGTTACTTTTCGATTGATTTAAATTTTTTTCGGTTTGCTTCGACAGCAAAGGTAGCTTTGTTTTCGAGGAAATTATTTTCGGACTTTTCATTTCGGAATGTTCAAACCAGTCTAAAACGTCGAGACAATTTTGCACTAAATGTCAGTATATCGTAGCTTATTGACGTGCCAAAGGTTGAAATTTTTAATACATCGGCTTAAAATTTGGTCCACAGGTAAACAGGGATTAAACAAGTGTTCGGGTTGGATTTGGAGTGACACTGTTGAACAGTACCAAATTTATGGTACTGTTTGGAATTTTGTCAAAAATATCCGTTTTTGCACCAACTCCCACAATTCTGCTTTCTCAAAGACAAAGGAAGCTTTTTTACGACATCGGTGTAAAATTTTTCTCGCATCTAGACTATTGGACAAGATATGAAATCAAATTTGGTGTAATTCCGTTAACGGTTTGATTTCTAAAAAAAAAATGTTTGCTCACTATCTGTCGTGACAATCGCTTGGCCGCCGCTCTAATTGTGTTTTCGTTAAATTTGTAAACATATTTTACTTAAAATCGATAATAAAAGTAACTCAATTTTTTTACGAGGGTAGCTTTTAAGATGCAGCACCAAAAAGCAACCAATCAATTCTTATTTTATAAGTTTTTTATCGGTTTCTTCTTTAATTAATTATTTACTTAATTAATTAAAAATACTTGTTGAATAAATGATGTATGAGTCCCACAGTGACGAAAAGGAACTGAATCGCTTTTCGGTTTTCGCCGATTGCCGGATTCGCGACGGACTCCAAGCCACGAAGTGTGATAGCGTGACGAAAAAAAATCGAAGACAGATAACGGAGGCACGCAAGAAGCCGATATCTTCGCTGGAATAAATAGGAACTGACCTTTGCCACTGGGAGCAAGGACGCCGTTCCTTGAAGCACGTTACTTGAATGACATTGAAGAATAATGCACCGAGTGTGTTGGCGACCTCGGTATTCAAGTTTTGCAGACATCGACGAAATTTCGCATCGCAGTCGCAGTGGGACCGAGTGAAGGGCGACGTGTTGCAAATACCGTGGATGCACGAGCGTGGAGAAATAACGACTGGGCAATGATCGTGCTCCCTGCAACAGGCGTCCTCGTTCGCATGATGACCCAAATCGTCGTACGAGCCGGCAACGCTTCCTGGTCCACACCATTTTGTGCCTGGATAAATCAAGCCGCCGCCTGCCGGCTGATTCTGGGTAAAAGTAAACACCGAAACATATAAATATTGTGTTTCAAGTACCGGGGACTTTTTGCCGACCGCCAACAACCATGCCTTCTTTTAAGCACAAAAACGATGCGGATGTTCGTAATAAATTCTCTTCTGCAACGCTGGTGAAAATATTGCTGTCACAATTTGTTTAAAAAAAACTCCAACGGGACCGTTTCCGTGATTTTCAGAGAGTTTCCGAAATGTTTCTCTGATTTTCTCTGCTATTTGCTAAATATCAATATATCTACCATTTTCTCGGCACAACCTGAAGCCGTCACAATTTATCAGAGAAATTCAGAGTTTTTTCCGAATAATTATGGAAAACTCTGATTTTTTTCCTGATTAAGGACGTTAAAAAATACGAGTTTTCTCTAACATCATAGACATAAAAAAAAACTTTTTATTTTTCGGAAATGCTATGATTTTCCTCGGTAATGTTGTTTCAGAGAATTTCAAAGAACTTACGAGTTCTAAAAAATTATTATCCAGAGAGAAACAACAAAGTTCATAGTTATTAAGAGGGGTCGGCCGATAAAATTACAGATTTTCAGAACAATCAGGAATATTTAGATTCAGGAAAATCCTTGACTTTTTCTGAAAAGTGCGAAAACTTTCAGAGAAATTGCTGATAAATTTTTCGAGACTTTCAGATAAATTTTCAGATAAAATTTCAGTCATATTCGAATCGTTCGAAAATTGCGTCTTGGCAAATTCTAGGTCCTCGGTGAACAAGGATCCGGTACGTGAAGGGTTAAAAACGAAATGTTTTTTTTTGTTTTGTCACGCGAAAACGAAATCCAGCTTCGAAAGACGAGGAGCGAAATGATCACCGTGATGGTTGAAATTCGTACCTTGCCCTTGTTTCGCGACTCCCTGCAGGTCTCCTCGAGATCGTCGATGAGATTGCTCGACATTTGTCTCACTTTCTTCGGATCGGCTCCAAGGATCATTTGCTGAATAATCCCGCGATCGTGATAAAGGGCGCAGAAGGGTGCACCGGCATTTAGCTCGACCATTCTCGACATCGTCATGTCTGCTACGAGAACACTGGCCTGCCCTCCACCGACCCACATCATCATCGAGAGCGCAAAAACTATGGCGATCATCTGCAACGATCGAAACGTATAGTACAATATTAAACGAAAAAAAAATCGATTCATCAACGACCGAAACGAATTTCCGAATAAAAAATATTTTTTTTGTCTTCGAGCAACGCGGATCATAAACAAAAATCATAATTTAGTAAATCAATTCCGCTAAAAAAATTTCAACAGTAAATCAATTTCGCTCAAAAAATTTCATCAGTAAATCAATTACGCTAAAAAAAATTTCAACAGTAAATCAACGACGTTACAAAAAATTTCAACAATAATATTCTAATCTATAATTCTTTTCGTTCTTTTATTTTCCAGTCAATTTCGTCGGAGGACCCACCGGGACTTTAGCGACACGAGCGTCAAACGAGTACTAACCGAGTTTTTCCGTGTCCCGTGAGAAAAACGAATCGGTCGATCCCGCCCCCAGGGCTAATGTAATATTCATGCCGCTAACAGAAGCATCAGTGAGGATAAGCGCAATAGCATCGAGCATCGGGCCGTTATATTGGGAACGAGGAACCTCGACGAATCAGTCGTTTTTACTTTTTTCGAAGGTGAAATAGTTGTTATCCTCTACTCTAGGACCGTTCTCATTACACATCTCTGTATTCAGCCTCGAGCCCGCAGCGCAGCATCGGGCGATTCACCGCCGGCTCGCCGGTTTCGTTGAATTCATATTATCGGGAAGGGACACCGCACGCGGACGAGCGGTCGAATGGAACGCGCATAGAGAGGTGCGACATCGAGATATCGTCAGGCGCGCGCTGCGCGTGTCGGTGAACCGCGCGCGAAGACCGCGACCTTCGAGCTTCTTTGTGCCCACTCAAAAAAAAATCCGTTCACTGAAGATACATCGTGATATTCTTTTTTTCTTCTCAAGGAATCACCGCGTCGCGGAGAGAACGAAGCTGCATACGTTATTTTTATCGAATGGAAGGAGGAAAAAAATCGACCGATTCCTGCCGGTATTTGACAAATATTAGACTCCTAAAAATCGGGTATATCCTCGTCGCAGCTTTCGTATTAGATGCCTGTTTCCCGTGCGGTAATAAATTGTGCATCCGATCGAGTAATGCGGAGGTCTTATCTCGGTTAAATTGAACTTCCCTGTTTTTGGTCTCCGATTTGCACATAGACCGGCTTTTATTAGACAGTTTGACGCGATCGGAGCACAGAGACACAGCTGGGAGTATTAATAAGCCTCAAAGGTTCCAGGCATTGGAAAATTAGCGTTACTCGACTGATAGGAACTTTACTAAAACACCAACGCGCAAAAGGAGATGAACGTTCACGAAGCACGTTAATCTCCTTTTTTTGCTATTTTCTCTTGGATACAATTCGACAAGTTCTTTTTTCTTTTTCGCTTCAATAATATGTATAAATTTTTATTTATTTATTAATTTATTTCAACGAGTAAAACCCTTTTACATATCAGCTAAAACAATTATAATGGCATTTCGAAGAGTCGTAAACCCATCTAATAATAATATTACATTGGGTGAGAGGATCGTTAATAAATAAACGAATTAATGCAGCGAAGGTTGCTTAGACGAGTGGAACAAAAAAAATCGACCTTAGCCAGTTGGAAATAAGATATTTAAAGTTTTCTTAAAACTATAGAGAGAAGTGTCGAAAATGCATGTTCACTCCCGAGTAAGACGAGGATGCCAGCTGTGTGTGCACAACTTAGACGATAGAAAGGAACTGAGAAAGTTTAGAAAGAAAGAAAATATCTATATTTAACGCGCTCAAAGCGGTAGAAAAAATTAATAATATTTGTAAGAAACGGTCGAATCGAAGTGATGTCACATTTATAAATAGTGTGAGGGTAGACGCTCGACGCGTGTCAATGAGTCGTCTCCGTTGACGCTGTTACATAGTTACCTACGAGAATAATGTGGGTCAACGAGCCCCTGATAAAAGCGTAAATGCTATGACGAACGTGCTCGTGCTTGAACATGTGTCTCTCGGTCTTACATGTTCGCAACTCGCCACCCAAAAAAAAACCAAAAAACACTTCCAGCTTAGATTCTTCCACGTGACACAAGCGCCTAAACTCTTCTATCATTACACGCGCTATTTAGCTCCGAAGCGCGCCCCATTCCCATAATTTGTCCCGTCAATGCACGCACGCCGTTCATCGGGGAACACCCAATCAGTCTCTAATGGGTCTCGTTAAAAATCTGCGACGAAGTACAAACCGTCAAATATATATAACTATGTAACTAGCCAGTGTATAATAATCAGTTATGATTCGCAGGATCGACAGCGGCCGGTGTGTGTATCGCGTGCGGGAGTCCGGCATAAAGAAAACGCCGGAAGACAAATTGCAACGGCGGTCGGTGAGAGAGGGACGCGCGAAGGTCGTCGAAGATCGTGTCGCGAAGAAATCTTCAAATTATCGCCAATAAAAACGCACCGGGACGGGAAACTCCGAAGTGCAACCAGGAAGGACAGGAAAAAAAACCGATGATGCCGATTGCGAAGAACTTAAAAAATTCGCATCACGAGAATCGAGGAATTAAATATTCGAGCCGCGGGAGAGAGGCAATAAAAAGTGAATTAATCGACGTTCGATGCAAGGTCGAAGAATTGCAGGATTGTGAAGATAAAGAAAAAAAAATAATAGAACAGGAACAATTTTTTTAAGGACAAAAAGTAAAGAAGAGAAACGAGAGAGGAAAGAGAAAACGGGCTCGCACTCACCCCTCTTTAGTATTAATCGTGACAATGACAAACGGAAGAAAAATCCGACGCGCGGACGCCCGGTGAAAGTGCAAACGTTCGAGAGTTCGCTGGACGACTGAACGTCCGATAACTGCACGAAAAACAAACGACCGAGCGAGTCGAGAGGGTAAACGCGATATAAAGGTGGGATATTCAGGTGCGCCGAGAGGGTTGAGACTGCGCAGAGAAGGGGAGAGATTGCAGAACGTCGAGGGGGTGGCGCTACACTGGAAACCGTTAAAATAGCTCAACCAGGAGTGACGCAGTGCGCAGTGCTTCGCTCTCAATGCAACTGGCTGGCAAATTTTCCCTCACGGAAACGCGCACGTTTGTCCTGTCAAATACGACTTGCAAAGAAAAAAAAAGAAGTACACTATGAGCATGTTGTACAGCGCAGAAAGAACGAATACCGTACATTAAGAAATTTATCGATAAATCTGGATCGCTTCGGGTCAGCGTGCATCTAGCCTTGATCGTCGATTCGGTAGATCGGGCACATCTATATTTATATATATATACGTATATATATATCAGACGCACGCTTCGACGAGGGATACGGTACGACCTCGTTACAGATCGTAAAGGACGATTACATTGTTTGCTACTCACTGCAGGCGAGATGACGAATATCCGAATTCAAGCCTAAACAATTTCAGTGACTCTTCAATAACGATTTCAATCGTCGTCGGAATTATTATTGTTTTTTTACCCGTCACCAAAGCCTAGCACTCCGCTAATAGCGACGCGAGAATGGATAAATGCTCGAGGATAATCGTGCAGGAAGCGAGAAAAATCGATCGTGCTGAAATGTTAATGACGAGGGAAACTGTACCGGATAACATTTGCAGCGGCAAATCGCACTCATGCGAATGACATTCTTATCATAAAAAAAAAAATTACTCCCTCGCATAGAATAATTTTTCAAGCTCGTTGCAATCAGAGAATTGCGAAGTTTAACGTGTTCGCTGATAACAGCAGAAAATTACTTACCTCCGCTTAGCCCGTGCGGTAAATTCGGAGATGTGATTTATCCTTGACGATCGAAGTATATTCTTCGGCGAGTGGTTTTTTTTTTAATTTTTTTTTCTCCCGCTAGCCTTACAATGCTCGTCGGGGCCGAATGTTGTTGTCACTCTTCAGCGGTCACTGTCGGACTGATCGTTTGGATGGCACGCTCAGGACACTAATACATTATTACGCGAGAGCACATGAGAATCGACGAGTGGGCACACGGGACGGCGATATAGTGCGGCGAGAGATGGTGTACACACCACAGACGGATTGTTATAGGTCACGTGTATTGGCATTTGAAAACATAATTTAGCAAACAACGGACTATACGCCTGTACAGTACACTGTACTGGACCCTTCAGAAATTTCGAGGCCCGTCTGTTATCGATCTCGAATTGGGAGCGCCGATGGTCCTCGAGACTCGCTGATTAACTCTTCACGTGCGGGATTCTTAGTTCAACAAGAACCCGTAATTTGCCAAGAAGCAAGTTGAAGCAAGTTGAAGAATAACGAGTTGATGCGCTAAAAAAAATGTTTAAAGATTCAGAGACGTACCTTGAAGTGTTGTTTTTTTGATAACGCGGAAGAAAATTTATTACGAACATCCGTATCGAATGTAAAAATCGTATGAAATTTAATGTAACGGACTGAAAGTTTTTATGCAAAAACTGGTATATTAAATTTCATTTACAATTGTGATGAAAAATTAATGTTCAGTGTATTAAAAACATTGGGAACACTTTATTTTTAATAATTTACTTTAATTTACTGTAATTTAAAGTATTGTAATAGAAAGTACTTTAGTTTTTCTAATGTACTTTAATCTCGATGTTGTGTATACTAATTTTTCACCACAATTGTATATTAAACTTAATGTGCAAGTTTATGGGTAAAGACTTCCAGTCCGGTACTTTAAATTTACCGTTTTTTTTAAAGCGGCCTTTTTGTGCTTAAAAGAAGGCATGTTCGTTTGCTGTCGGCAAAAAGTTCTCCCTATGTGAAAGGTTAACGAATCATGGGTCAGTTGACGGCGCGATTCGATCACTCGCCCAACTGTACGACGACAAAAGAATAATTGATTCAACGATTTTCGTTAAATCATTGACGAGCCGCGCCGAGTTCGACGATAAGTTCAAGGACACTTCGTGCGCGCCGATAACCCCGCCGGCTATCGGAGCGCGTTACAGTTTTCCGCAACTGTATCGCAACATCGATTTTTCCGTACTTGATAAACGTGCTTTTGCGTTCGAGGAGCGATCCGTTAACCAACTTAAAAATTACTGCTCGAAATCGAGGCATAATATACTGAAGGAATAAACTTCGTTACATTTGGCGAGAATCTTTATTGCATAGCTTATATAGTTATATCGGATGATTATCGATATTTCGTTCATCAGTCAGCAGCTCGCACAGATCGCGAGGTGAACGTTGTCTCGACAATGCCAAATCGTCGTTTAGCGTCTCACGAGAGACGTTGTCAATGCTCTAGGAACTCTCACTTATTATTTAAAAAATTATAACATCATTTTGTATAGAAAAAAAAAGAGAAGCGATCTCTAAATCATACACGGATCGTTAAAAAAACGATTAGAAAATCGGTGCGCGATCGAAGGATCGATTCTCCAAACAACAACGAAAAAACAACCTAAAAAAAAAAAATAAAAAAAATTGAAGAGTTAAAATTTCTCTGGTCGACATCACGTTCGATGAATAGCGTTTAGGGTATCCATTCGACCTCGTTGGTCTCGATCTTTGCGATTCCCGCTACCGACGGAGGAGTCGTGCTCGGAGCCTTCGTCTTCTGCTCGGTTCCCGCGATCTTGTGATAAACCTTGCTTCCCGCGTTAGCCACCCACTCTACCCCGTCGCCGATCTTCTCACCGGCTTTGCGCACGATGTTACCAAAGTTCGACGACGTAAAGGTGTTCGGGTCGACGTTGATGTTGACGGGATCGTCGCCCGTCTGGCATCCCGTCTGCGGCACGATGCTCAGCTCGAAAGGATCGACACCGAAGTTACTCAGCGTACGTCGAATGTTGTCGATCGTTGACTTGTCGAGATCGCGGGTGCGCGACAATATCGTTGCGCTCTGACGATGAGCGAAGGCCAACTTCTGACAGGTGAATATCGCGGCGTAGTTGCGGTAGTCAGTGGCGAATACGACGTGAGATGCACTACCAGCGACACCTAAATAAACACATTAAAAAATGCATGAATTTTCGTAATAGTATTTGCATAAACAAATATTAACTACTATCGACTATTAGCTATTATCTAGGTTTCGGATATTATCTGTTCATTAATACCCGCGACACCTAAACAAATACGTTTTCGTAATACCATTTACATAAAGAAATATTAGCTATAGCTGTTCATAACTGAATCACAAAAGTTTGCGACACTTATACCTTGTGCTCGATCTATACACTTTTTAATAATAATAATAATAATAATAATAATAATATCGTGGCTGCTCAAGTGTATATATACATTGGTTTGTTCTTTTTTCTTTTTACAAAAATAACATATAACATACAGTTAATTAGATTTGAATTAGTTCATAATTGCAATCCCCTTTAGCAGATTGCATAATCCCTTAAAGCTTGTTCGCGACCTCCAATCTCCTAGCCTAACTTAAAACTATATCTCAGATATTATTATCATTATTATTATTATTATTGGAGATTTCCAAAAAATGTCAACTCACTTAGGGGGAAGCGAACTACCATGCGACCCGGCGTGCTAGGTTCGGGCACGGACAATTCTCCCGTATAGTGATATTCGTGTTTCAACGGCGTGAGACCTGCAAACAGTGAAGCGCACACACACCATTACATATAGTACAAGCCACTTTATAACCGGGAGCATTATTTAATTGACGAGGGGCTTTATCAGAGTTGAAGAGCTCCTCATATTGTATAGTACTCCTTTTCCATCAATTCTTGCGGATGATGCCCAACAGGCCCGCACAATGAAGTTATATACGCCTGTTATTTTTACGTGACGCATTATTGTTAAAGACCCCACTTTAAATAACCCTCGGGTCTCGGTCATACGGATTTAAAGCCACTCTCGAGCGATATACTCGAATGTCCCTTGTATAAAATTGATGTCCAGTGCATCTATCACATCTAATGGACCGCGGTTCACTGGCAGTGCGGCTATTGCAATAGCTTCTTACCTAAAACCGGATGATTAGAGTCTTGGATTATCAAATATTCGCCGGGTTCCTCGCCGACCGTGTAATTGTAACCGATGCATTTGCTGGCGGTCGATGTCTTCTGGATAACATACCAGTAACCGAGGAACTGAAAGATTTTAAAAAATCATAAAATTTCAACTTCGGACATTAAGTGTTAGTTTTGCTTCTTCATAGAGGAAGCTATGATTTCGTAAAAAGATTTTTTTTTAGATTTTAGTGTCGGTGTACTTAAAATAGTCTGAAACATCGAGAAATGTAATTTTTAGCTTGCGTCCGGATGTGTGCGTGTGCGTGTGCGTGTGCGTGCGCGTGTGCGTGTGCGTGTGCGTGTGCGTGTGCGTGACAGATTGTTTAAAACGACTATAAATCGGAAACGGTTTAGAATATCACGTTGAAATTCAGTACAATAGTCTCTTCATTCGGTGCAATTTTTATGTACTTTGAGTCCGAATTGGAGATTTTACCCGATTTTGATTTTTTTTAATGTCTGGTATCTATAACTTGCGTACCAGCGCACGAATATAATATTTTTTACCACAATATTGAATTTTGATATTGAATTTCGTATTGAACTTTAGTATTGAATTTTGTCGAAATCTAATTGAAGCGGTCAGATTTTTTCTTTTATACCGTTATCGCAATTACTATATTACCTTGTTCATCTGGAAACCTTGAAGCGGCTCGACGATCGGGCACGCTCCCATGTGGTAGGAGTGGGCATTGGCTATCGCCAATAGGCTCGCCACTAAGGCGCAGACGGTCAGAGACTTCATCTGAAAATAAATCTCGCGTTTAAAAATTGATCAGCCTCACAATCGTTTATTTTATCATAATTATTTTTTTGACTCGTTACTTCGGGAATTTCGAAATTCTCCAGGGGTAATTTCCGTGTTCGCTGACCGGACAGACAGCACGACTCCGGAGTGTGCCATTAGTTTAACTCGCAACACACGACAACCGAGAGGGCAAAGACCTCTCAACGAATCGTACGGTAATCAACGAAACGCGGAAAATAATTAAATTACAGTTGAAGAACGAAGTAAATTGCAAAAGCCTATTATTTCGATCGATTGAACACCGAGCGTCGTGTATTATTTTTACACCGATCGTTGACGAATTTAAAGCCTGTATACAGCATGCGAGAGATTCGTTCCGGCGTCGGTGCGCCGTTCCGAAGCGTTGCATAGAACCTTCGGGGTACGGAGGGCTCCGCAGTGCTTCAGTAAATTGCACACACGTTTCGCAAGTCACGGAATATTCTAGAGAACGCGTATGTTGTTTTTCTTTCTTCTCGAACCATACACACTGCCTTCTATGTGTTCTATCTTGCTGACCTTTAGTCATCGTTCGTGTGTCATCGTTCAGGCAAGTCGCTCAGAGCGATTCCACTCATCGATAAACCACTGAATCGTTAGAATTAGATTTATCATATTGGAAAAAAAAAACAAATAATAAAAAAGTAATGAACTTCGTTGCTTCAGTGTATCAACGCTACACGCGTTATTTTTGTCGTGGA
The DNA here is from genome assembly GCA_917499995.1 of Ichneumon xanthorius. Classification (NCBI taxonomy): domain Eukaryota; kingdom Metazoa; phylum Arthropoda; class Insecta; order Hymenoptera; family Ichneumonidae; genus Ichneumon; species Ichneumon xanthorius. The sequence goes on along the minus strand of OU824205.1, from coordinate 5,804,922 downwards.
AAGTGTTGTCGATTCAATGTAAATCGATTTGTTTACTTACTTCTTGGAGTGTCACGTCTCTGCTTCTTTCGTCTTCGAGCTCTTACTGTAACATCGGCTCGAACGGAGAATTTATATATACGGGTCCCCCCCACCTTCCTCCCAAGCCGTCCCACTCGAAGGCCAATTACAATATCGCACACAGGACGTACACACTGCTAAACGAGAGCGACGAATCACAGTCATTTCCTCAGGCCTGTCCCGAGACCGCGTCGTGCCCAGAATTCTCGTAATTCCCGAAGTTTCGGATCTTTCGCGTTAAAACGGCCGGAAGAAAAATTTCGACGAGACAAACTACCAAGAGCAGCGATCCTGACAGCACGGCACGTTATGATTTACTGCATAGCATACACTCAGCTTTGTCCAGCTTACGCTCCCATCTCAATGTCGACGCGGGACACCGTTGCAGAAGCTCCCTGACTATGACGCATTCGCGAGAGTCAGAGCCGGCATTAAAGTTTCTCGGAAAGCTCTATTCCCCGGTATGTTTCAACATCCGCCGGCGAAGACGTAGAAGGGTTGAAACTGTGGCGAAAATTGGATTACTCGTATGCGTATCACTTGCACGACGTTTGCTAGATGAAGCGTTTTCTTTTCAGAATTACATGCACGGTTTCGTAACGATGAGAGGACATTTGTTACGAATGAAAAAGAAAACATGCCCTGGTGAAAATATTTCTCTCAATATACCTGAAAATTTATCTGAAAGTCTTGAAAAATGTATCAAACATTTTTCTGAAAAGTCCTGTGAATTTCTCAGTGCTCGCATTTTTCAGAAGTTAAAGTTTTTTCTGAATCTAAATATTCCTGATTGTTCTGAAAGTCTCTGATTTTCTTTGCAGACGTCTCATGATAACTGGGAACTTTGTTGTTTTTCTCTGGGTAATAATTTTCTATATTCACGACGAACATTTATTTCGAAAACTCAGTGAGCTTCATTGCTTTTGGTTTTTGTTTATTTATTATTCATTGGATAATTATCGTTAATGAGGGAAATCCCAAACTTGGACACTCGAATAAAATGGATAGTCACTCGCAGACAGTACCGTTGATACAATCAATGGTCCGATAGTACGAAAAAAAATGATAAAGACGCACGGATCCGCGAATCGTGATGTTTTTAAAATATACTATTTACAAACTCGCAGCGCAGCGTCGACACCGTTTATTTCTCGCGGCCGTTCCGTCATAGAAAAATACAGTTTTATCTTACATAATAAATGTTGTTTAAAGAAACGTTTGCTTTTTAACTGTGTCGAAGCTGCCCGAACGGGATTTCCACCCGAGGAATGGACCTCCGCGCGATCACAGAATCGCGCACGAATAAATGAGACATAATTTTTTTTTTTTTTTCTTTAGTTCTTCTCTTTTCCGCGTTTGAATGAATCGTTGTTCATAAAACGCAACAGTTGTTCACGTCTACGCTGTGAAAGCTAAAAATAAAAAAATAATAATAGTAAAAAGAAACGAATGAATTACGCGACAAAATACATTGGGCAGAATCGTATAAATAGCTAAGATAGGTCTATGATGAAAAAAATTCGAGTAACGTTCGACGACGAAGTTTTTAAGAGAGAAATTGAAGCGCGAGAAACTCTTTGTCCACGTTAAATTACTTGTTCGTCGATTTTGTGTAGAGCGGTCTCGATTGAGTTAAAGGAAAAAAAAAAAAAAAAAAAAAATCACGAGATTCGCGCATGATATGTACTCGAAATAGTGAGAAGCGTCAGGCTAAGGGGCCGTGTGAACCAGCCGAACATTGTGTAAGACGAGGAAAAGTATCCGCAGTCTCCCGCAACTTCTCGCCCCTCGGCTGTGGAGAGGGAGAATTTGGGGGGTAAATCGATCACGTTGGTGGCAATTTCTTTAAATCGAGATCGTCGAAGTACGGATGCTGCAGCGCGGCGCGTGCCGATATTCTTATCTCCGGATTGTAAGCCAGCATGGATTGTAACAGATCGACACCGTCCTTGTTCAAAGGCTTAACGTGATTTTCCAGCGTGTTGTTCGTCCAATTCGGAAACGTGGCTTTGTAGTCGGACAGTTGAGTCACTCCAGGCCAAATTTCCTCTGTCGGTGTCTTTAAGACACTGAAAAATAAAAGTGTAAAATAAACTAATGTTAAAAAAACTATTCGCTTCGGGCGTCCGATGTTTCGACACGCGTTAGGCTTGTTTTTTTTATCTTACCGAAATATTCTGAACAACTGATCGATCTCACTGTCGCCCTGGAAGAGCGGCTTCTTGGTCGCCATTTCGGCGAATATACAGCCGATGCTCCAGACGTCGATGGCGCACGAGTATCGGCTCGATCCCAAAAGAATCTCTGGCGCTCGGTACCACAGGGTAACGACCTCGTGCGTGTAAACTCGCACGGGAATACCGAAGGCTCTGCCCAGCCCGAAATCGGCAACTTTTATACCGCCGCGTTTGTCGATCAGCAAATTTTGGGGCTTAAGATCGCGATGCAGTACTCTCCTCATGTGACAGAACAGCACGGCCCGAGTGATCTGTAGATGAAAAAAATCAGAGAAGTTGAGCAACAGGGTCGACACTAGATTTTTTCTTTTCTTCCTCATAGAAAAGTCAAGCAATATCTGCTTGCTCATAGAGAAGTTAAGTTATATCTGCTTCCTCATACAGAAGTTAAGCTGTATTTGCTTGCTCATAGAGAAGTTAAGCAACAGAGTCGATACTAGATATTTTTTTGCTCCCTGATAGAGGAAGCTTTGTTATGGTGAAAAAAAAAATTCAGGATTATTAAAAATTCCTTCGATTACAATTTTGTTTTTATTTATTCCTTTGACTACCTGATAGAGATAAGACTTGACGGTTTCTCTGTTGTCTCCGTTTCCTCATAGAGAAGTTAAGCTATATCAGCTTCCTCACAGAGAAGTTAAGCTATATCTGTTTTCTCATAGAGAATTCAAGCTATGTCCGCTTCCTCATAGAAAAGTCAAGCTATATCTGCTTCCTCATAAAGAAGTTAAGCTCTATCTGCTTCCTCATAGAGAAGTGAAGTAACAGGGTCGATACCAGATTTTTCTTTTCCTTCCTCATAGAGGAAGCATTGTTCTGATGAAAAAAGTCAAGATTTTTTAAAATTCCTTAGATTAAAATGTTGTTTTTTTAGTTCCTTCGACTACCTGATAGAGATAAGACTTGACGGTTTCCGGTTGCATCAGCTTTCCGCTTCCCAAACTGTCCATGTACTTCTTCAGGTCCATCGTTAGATACTCGAATATCAGATAGAGCCTCGACTCCTCCATGAGAACATCGGAAAGGCCGACGATGTTGGGATGTTTGAGTTCCTTGAGGAGAGAAATTTCCCTTATAGCCGTAGAAGGAATGCCCTCGTCGTCGCTCTCCAGTCTGATCTTTTTCATGGCAACGATTTCGCCGGTCTTCTTGTGCTTGCCCTTGTAAACGACACCATAGGTGCCTGGAAAAATGTTAAATCATACACGCAAGAGCATCATAAACTCCATCGGAAGTCCGTGCGAACGAACAGGTGCAAAGGCTTATCGAACAGAAAGTCTCTTAGCAACACACGACATTTTTCGTCACCGATACGGGCTTTAACTGTAAGTGCAGCGGTTACGTCCGGATTATCGAAGTGACGCCAAAAAACAGGAAAAGAAAAAAAAAAAGTCGCGAACAGGTGTGTTTGTCGAGGTGCTGTTTGGTGGACAAATATTGTGTAATGCGAACATTACGAAGCTCAAGCGCAATCTCGTTTTATCGTTGAATCTGAATTAATCCTTTTTTTATTCGGGGCATTGAAAAAACTTAAAAACTGGCAGAAGCGTGCGGGACAGAGAGTTGGTCACAGGCAAGGGAACACACAAATTGATAAGGAACGTACCCTCGCCGATTTTCTCGATCCTAACAAAGTTCTCCATCCTCGAGGAAGCTGCTGGGATTCGGCCAACACAGCCGGTGTATATCGGTTGCGAACGCGAATTCGAGGATAAATCTTGTGACGGTACTCGTTCGTGGGGTTAAGCTTACCCGAACGCGCGATGCTCGAGGGACCGAACGTCGTTAGATGCTTCGCGTAACGCTCAAATTCAAACGCTCGCACGCCATATTGGTAAACACGTTTGAACAGTCGAACGTCGGGGATGCTCGGAGCGATTCGGTTTCCCCGAGGAGGCAACAGGCCGCCTTTCCACATCAGCTGCGAGGCGCTGACGGTCGCTTCTTGTAGGTCGGGGCGCTTTTGAACAATCCGCGGGTAGGGTATTATTTACAGCGAATTTTCTTTCACACGAAACTCATTTTCGGCAAAAAGTAACATCATTTGGAGAAAAATCATGGGTGTGAGTCAGAGCTGGGCAAAGTACCAACAAATATTTCAAGTATAAAGTACTAAGTATCAGAAGTACTTGAAGTATTTCTCAAGTACTTTCCGTACTTGAAATATTTCTGACGTATTTTTTCCAAGTAAAGTAAAGAACCCAGTTTCTGACACGGAAAAAATTAGCACCTTTGAGAAAAGTTCATTACAGTTTTCATTATCGACCGCGATATTTCACTTCCCCTTAAGGTGATGTGAAATACCAGTGTCGGTAACAAACACTGTACTGAATGCCATTTGGAGACCTCAATCCGCCGACGAAAAAGAACATTGTGTCCCTGGAAAATCGGCAGACGCAGGGAAAGACAATTTTCTTTTTTTCTCGGCGGTCTGCGGTCTCGAAACGTCATTCAATATAATTTTTGTAACCAACCGGGCGCGGTGTTATACCAAATAACGTTAATTCATTCGCTCATATCACCAACTGGCTGCATTCGACATATATCGGAAGTGACGTACTTCCGATATGACTCCATTCCGGTCAAAGAAATGAGAAATTCAAACCGGAAGGAACGTTTCCCCCTACGTTAAAATCGAAGATGTTTTTCATTAAATAGGAGGAAAGGATAGATTCGTCTTCTTATATTGGAAAAACTCTTTATTCTTGAGGATTCTTCGTTTATAATACAAGATCTGAATCCAAATATCGTTGAACCTTGATGTTCATTGCATTATCATTTAACAGCAATTCACGTCGTGTCGCTTGGGCGATCGATGCAAACTACGACATGCCGATCTCGCGATTGCAACAGCGCAATGAAAGGCATCGATAATCGCACGAAGGTTGCAAATCTTCGCTTACCGCGGAATCGAAAGACAAAAACAAAACGAAAAAGACAATGTGAGTGTTAACGAAAAGTAGTTATTCGTTGCGCGTTGCGAGAGAGCGCTGGAATCAAGCGGCGAACTCTGCCTCGATTTCGTGTACGTTAGACTTATGCTGAACGTATGGCTTTAAAGTACGGCTTGAGCTGTAAGTTCGACAAACGCGGAAAGCCATTGATTGGCTTCGATCGAATAGCGAGAAACTTATTAATTTCGTGACCCGCGGTATCATAATTTTCTTTAGCTATTAATATAATCTTGGATCTGTGAAGTAAAAACGAAGGGTTTGCAATTTTTTAAAAATGTTCTATCGTGGAAATTGATAACCTCCGGATGCGTAACCGAGTCCAACGCCGCGTTGCGTGTGCGTCGTTGCCCTCGCAACTTCGTACTGCTGCTCCATGTTGTTGAACATCTCTTCCTGCTTCTTCAGTATATCGGGCTTCTGACCAGGCTGCGGAGCAGCTGGAAGATCACCTTTTATTCCCATAAGTCGTTTGAACTTGGCGGTCACTTTGCCGTCTTGGTCGTGTGTGAAAGTCGTGCCCATCCATGTATTCGCAGTCGAGGCAGCGGCCATCGAGGTCTTACCTTCGTCAGCTTTCGACTGATGAGAAGTCGTAAAAGGAAGAGAAAAAAATAAGAGCCATTGCCAATGAAATTCGTTTAACCCTTCAAGTACCGGAGCCTTTTTGCCGATCTTCAATGACCATGTCTTATTTTGAGGTAGTCCTTGCGATACAGTCAAAAGTCAATTGAGTTTCAAGATTTAAAAAATTACTTGTACACATTTTCAAAAAATCATTAGTGCGATATAAGTGTTCGTACGTTATGTAGAAAAACATGTACAGAAAAATATCGCAGTGTTCGCCGATAAATCACCGGGCATATTTTACGGAGTTTTTGTGAAATCAAGTTTGTAATTTTTGTTCGATTTTTGGGGAGTGAAAGCTAATTTTGCTTCTCGATAGATACTCGTTTACAAATTAAAGTCATTTTTTCATGGAAAAAAAGCAGAGCAATAACGTTAAGTGAACTTTTTTTCTGATTGAGACACTAAACGAAGCAAATTACTCGGACAATTCGTAAAACATATTGCACCAAACACAATAAGCTGCCACTTGTCAAAATCAAACCAAAATTACAAATTTGACTCCACAAAAACCGTGGTTAAAATATGCCCGTAGATTTATTGGCGTAAACTGAGTTAATTTTCCGCAAATTCATTATAATACATTTTTTCCACGTACAGTAGGAACTCTGTAATCGGGATCCACCTTCGTTCGCAAACATTTGTCCTTTAAAACGTATACACACAATTGTTGATATCCGGGTGCTCGATTGACTTGAGCGTACTGCACGGACTACCTTAAGCACAAAAACGATACGGATCTTCGTAATACATTTTCTTCTGCATTATTAAAAAAACAAAACTTCAAGGTACGCCCGTGAATTTTTACCTATTTTTTTTAGCACATTAACTTGTTATTCGAATCGTTCGAGGGCTACGTCTTGGCAAATCGTCCTTTTTTAAAAAGGAACCGGTACGTAAAGGGTTAAAAAAAAGATAAAAACCTAGAGTTAAATCGACCGCAATAATCGAACGTACAGTCTCCCTCCTTACCTTGTTAGCCCACAGAAGCTTTCTCTTCTGTATCTGCTCGGCATACTTCCCCTGTGTCGCCGTTGCTAGTGGATTGTAATAATTCGGTTCTCCAGGAATCATCGGTATCACCGGATCACCGCCAGGAGCCTTCAATTCAATTCCGAGCTTCTCGAGCTGCGCCAATTTGTTTCTACCCTTTTCCTCGCGATAGCTCATAGTTCTGAACGGTTGCGGCGGCACTCGATCCTTGGATCGCGATCGGGAGCGCGTTCGATCCTTCTCCTTGTTGTCCCGAGCCGATCGTTCCTCCCTGTGGCGGTCCTTCGTTCTGTCGTCCCTGGAATGACGCCTGTCCCGGTCCCTTCGACGATCCCTGTCGGATCTGTCTCGGTCTCGTCTGTCCTCGCGATGATGATTGTCCTTATCCGCCTTGTCCCGATCGCTGCTACGCTCGTCCCTGCAGGAACTCGACGAAGTTCTGTCCTTCCGCCTCTCATCGTCCCGTGCCTTTCGCTCCTCATCGCGGGAAGACTTCTTCGAGTCCCGGGAATCTCTGCTGTGATCAGAATCCCGGCGGCGTCTGTCATCGTGCGACGAACGCCGGGACTTGCTGCTCTCGCGGGAATGACGACCACGATCGCTTCTGTCGGAACGCTTGTGATCACGGTCACGGGAGTTCGACGAATGACTGTCGTGATCCGAACGCCTGTAAAACGATTACGTTCTGCAGGGGTATACCACACAGATTCGTATTATTAATCGGCTCACACGACAAACGCTACATTCTAAAGACGCGCTAGGATGTGTATCATGGCGTCAATGATTTATTGAATCAAAGAAAATCCCGTAGTATTTTTCTTTAAATTTGTTTATGTGGGTGGGGATCAACATTTTGAACGACCGATGTGTAGGACAGCCGATATTTCGAAATTTCATCATTGCGAATATCGAAAAACGCGTAATTCGAAAATTGTATTTTGTATAGATCTCTAAGTCGAATAACCATTTCATCGAAAGGTTATTGTTTTCGAGGGTTTTTTTTATACAAAAATACATTTTCGGAAGCTGGAGGTCAACATTTTGATCAACCAGATCTAAAATGCCAGATCTAGACCTACTTTTACTGTTCGACTTATTGGTGTTTCGATAGTTTGAACGTTAAACTTATTGGTTTTTCGTTATAATGAATTCGAAATCATGAACACTCTTAATATTTGCAATTTTAGATTTCCAGGACTCGAACTTTTTGGAGTGTTGGAATTTAAATCTCTTCTAAGGTTCATCCCTTGCATTATTGAATATTCATACATTTGTTCTCGATATAAGTGCATGTCGATATATTTATATTTTCAAATTTTATTTACTACTTAAGAACTCAAAGGCGACTGGCAATCGAACATTTATTTGAACGTTCATTATTTTTCTATTTCGAAATATTAGCCGTTTTACATTTGCATCGTTCAAAATTTCGACCTCCCCCCTTTTGATTCAGACAGAGGATACTTCGTTGATTCGATAGCAAAAAAGATATTTATTCCCGTGCGAAAATTAGACTCCGCGAGATTACCGCTCTCGTTTGGCAAAAGCAAACCAGCCTACCTCTGGTCTGCGGGAGAAGAACGATGCCGCGAAGATTCCCTCCTCGAGCTGGTGGCTTGACGTTCCGTCGACGGACTCGCCGCTCTCTCACTTTCCGAATCACCGGATGAATTGTTGTTGTTGCTCTCCTAGAGATACAAAAATAAAACGATTCACGAACGTTTCTCTCATAGCGCTTATCACGCGTGCCGAATAATTCAAAAGAGGATGAAAAAAACGAAAAAATTAATGAATTAAAAAAAAATTAAATAAAACGATAATAGATACAACGGTCAAAAATTAAGACGACGACGACGCGCTAAGGTATAGTGTTGTTTTGCATTCTACAAGGTAACAGAGGACATAGATATGCGCTCGTTCATATATGTTAGTCGGGTTTTCCAATTCAAATTTACATCGGAATATAATAATTCGTATAGAGCCCCGACGGGTTTAGGACGAGGTAGTTTGTTTGTTTGTTTTTTTTCTCCCACCCCGCCCAGCGGAGAATCGAGTCACGAAATTCTGACGGAATTCTCGGCAGGTTACCCGATGGAAAAAAACCATCCGCACGGAACCGCCAGTTAGTTTAATGATAATATGCTCCTAGCTATTATTATCCGCGCTTTTCGATCGTGTTTCGTACGTGTCTGTGTGTATACATTTTCTATTTTTTTTTGTGGTTTTTCTTTTTTTGTATTTTTTTTCACGTTTCTGTTAGAGAGTGTTACCTTCTTTCAGCTTCCTCTACTCACCTATTTCTTCTTTATAGGACTTGGGGGTAGACTTGCAAGACCCTCGCACAGCATTGACCTTGCCGAGGTGCGTAGATATTGTATCATGTATTACCAACAGAGCTACGTGTTAATATTCTCTCACGAAATGGCACTATAACCATTTACTTATCAATTAAGCATTTTCTCCTCTTTAAAAAAAAAATATATATCTCTATTTCCCTTTCTACAACGTCTCTTTTTCTTCCTTTCTTTGATTCGGAGAAATAGCTGCTGGGACCAATTTTGAAATATACAGCTAGCGGAGACAATTTTTTTTTTTTTGTGATAGAATTAAGGATCAGAGTTTGAGAGAAAAAATGCATGGAAATTGGAAAGCGCGACTTCGCATTCTACATCGACATGAAAAAAATAATTTTTGATCTTTCACCGATCGATGTAGAAAAAAAAAAGTGACCCCGATGACGCGTCGCAGCGGATGCAGTGAAATATATACCAAGTACTCATCGCTTGCAATCTTTTTTTTTTGTACCTCACTCATGTCCATCTGTACCGGGTCGTAGTTAACGTCACTGGCTCTTCTCTCTGCTGTTTCGCTGCTTGCTGAACAAGGCATCTGAAAATCAGATTAAAAAAAAATATATATGTATATATATGGATAAATTGATGTATGGAATACCTGTAATGCATGGACGGGATTGTCACATGGAAAGTTACTGTTAAAGATATTGTAACCGCCGTGCAAATAACTACCTCACATATTTAGTTTTGGAGCGGATATTATTAAGTACAATCACCGCTAAACATCTTGAGCATAAACTGTTAAACATCTGTTCCCTACAAGTCCAATCACGACTCTAGTCATCTGGTCAATCGATAATCTTGTAAGATTTTCATTTGTTGTACCAAGCTATTCTGGTCAACCCCATAATATTCATGTAATAATCCATGTGATATCGTGAGTCTCAATCTATAGACTTCTATCTATATGTAAGCAAAAAGTCAAAAGCAGTACTGTACATCGCAAGGAAAACATTTAGGAAGATCACAGCAGCACTGGTTGAAGAAATATACAAGATGTATGTTCAACCGATACTGGAGTTTGCGAATAAAATATGGTGGCCTTAGTTTGCGGGAGATATAACAACGATAGAAAGAGTACAACCAAAGGGCAACCAAATTGCCACACGAGGTCCAATATTTGAAATATACTGAGAGACTAATGACACTGAACCCGGAGACCCTCGAGAACAGACGGAAACAAGGTGTCCTCATAGAGATGTTCAAACTCCTAAACCGACACTATGTAATCAACGGAGATGAATTGATCGAACAAGCAAGAAATCCCAATCTTCGAGGCCATCGACTCAAACTGGCAAAGAGGGCGTTCAACAAAAATCCATGGAAGCGTACCCTCTGCAATAGGGTAGTGGACGAGTAGAATGCGCTACTAGCAGATGCAAATGAAGCAGAGTCTATGAATATATTTAAATATAAAATTGATTTATTTATTTTTACGTGAAGAGCTATATGTACAAGCAGGTATAAAAAAGTGCAAACTTATTTTCTGTAAATAAATAAATAATAATAATAATATTTGTTACAATAATATATGCAGGGAGTATTACTCCCTGTGATATTTGTACCGAAGATCTATCATGTGTAAAAAACATACATGATAAGCGTACAGCTTAAACGCTTCTGCAGACAAAACGAATGTGTGTAAATAGTTTGTACTTAATCAATTAATAATAAATTCAATGAAACGAAGTACATATATATATATATATATGTAGATATGTATGTATCTGTGTACGCTTCCGTGGATCGTTAATTTTGGAATGACAAATTTTATATATTTAGAAAACCCATAAATACCATGGATTCTTTCTGTCGTGATATTCCGTCACACCGCGCGATGTTTCTAAACTAGGGCAACGGAAACTTATCGATCTTCGTCGTTAAGAGAAAAAAAATGTTTGTTAACCCCGAATATCTCGTTTGCCATTATATATATTATCGTTCACTTGGCCGAGACTCGTAGATGACTCTGGACTGGACGTCGATAGATAGTTCACCGACAGAGCATACAAATTTGGATCGAAAAAAAAAAAATACACCGTCTCGACGAATCTCTGACGTTTCGCGCGTAAGCTTTGTCCCCATACCCCATTTATTACAAAATCGATGAAAAGTTCGTAAAAATTTAAGAGAAACAAAGGAGAGTAATTTTATTTCGTGCTCACCTTCGTGTCGTCCGAATTATTGCTGTTGTCACCGTCGCTTCCGTAATTCGCTAACGAATCCATAATGGCGTTGTGTTGAACAGTAGTTTACGCGGAGAGGCAGAGGAACGAGAGAAAATCCGTTTCGCCTCTGCGTCGTTGTTACTGTGTAGAGTAGAGTAGTCGTCAGTCGATCATCGATTGTCTTTCTCACCGCTGTGGCAGTGATGCACACTTCACAACGCGAAAAAACCCTATGCGCGTTGTTCAGTTGCCAACGGAGAATGAAAAAAACCACTCACCTACTTTTAGCCGTGAGCGTGTGTATTCTGGGTTGCAATTCATCAGGCGTTCTGTATTCGCGGAAATTGGAACTTCTTTATGTTATTTATTATACATTTTATTTATTGGTTATTTTTGTTATATCTCCGTAGAACGATCGTGGCCTGTTTTGATTATCAATATTTATTACGATCTCGCAGTCAGCTGTCATGTGTTGACCGCTGAAGAGCCTAGTTTGATCGCTGCGCTGACGAGCGAATGTCTAACAAAAAAGTTGAAAATTGAAATTTTCATATCGCTTTCTCATAATGTTCCTTTGTTCGCAAAGCTTTTTCTATGAGAAAGCGTTATCTGTATTTATGTCACTCGGTGGGAAAATGGCGGTTTTTTCGCACGCTTCGCGTGCGAAAACCCCCATTTTCACACCTTGTGAAATAAAATTTTGTTCGATACTCGTGCGAAAAACGTTTTCTGAACTCGTGTGATTGCAACACTCGCCGTCGGCTCGTGCTGCAAATTCACACTCGTCAGAAAAAGTTTTTTCGCACTCGTATCGAAATGTACTATTTTTGCTTCCTCGTGAAGGAAGCTTCGCGAATAAAGGAACATTATGAGAAAACGATATGAAAATTTCAAGTTTCAACTTTAATGAGGAAGCGATATTAATATTTCAATTTTCAAGTTTTGTCAAGGTCAACATTGTGTTCGACTTTCATGCAAAACGGCTGGCGATACAGCTTCAACGCAAAAAATACACCAACGTCGCGCTTTACGTTGTCGGAATGCTCGGCGCGAAAAACTATGTGAAATTATGCGCTCCTGCATTTTTCTTTTTGCACTTTCGATTTTTTACTCAAGAAATCCAAATGATACCTCTTTGTCTAGTTTTTTCAAACTGATCAGACCCGTCATCTTGTATATTTCTTGCCGTAGCTTATGATAGCGTTTTGAGATTTTCCGCGATGCCATCGGGAAGCAACAAAAAAAATCGCTGTTTGAAAATACGCAAAATCACTCATTTTTGCAATTTTGGCCATAAAAATTACCGATACATTTTGTTTATTAGTCATCGCTCCGGGACTATACGTAATGTATTTTTCCACTCTGATGACGAATCTACCACTTACTTCATCCATACATGAATATTTAATACGGAAAATTGCGTCTAAAGTAAAGTACTAACTTTTCATGAAATTCAAAAAATTCAAAATTACATAAAATTTAAACTGTTTGATCATACTCCAACTGTGTATCACTTTTTGACCCGATAACAAAAAAATTGTGAGAGCTAGAGTGCGCTCAGACATTTTTGAAGAAATTAATAATCGCGTACAAAAAAAAACACCTGAGCATTTTTAAATGAAGTTTTGAAGAAACATTGACTGTTAACCACTCCTGCTGTGTTTGAAATTCCGCCTTGATCGGTCGAGGCATTCCCGAGTTATAGCCGGACATTTTTCCTAAATGTGATTTTCTCGATGTTTTGGAGCATTCTCAAAACGTTTTCATTAAAACCAAAAAAAAAAAATTTACCAGAATAAAGCTTTCTTTGCGAGGAAATAAAAAACAAGTATTATCCGTTTCGTTACAAAAAAAAAACAAAAATCAAAATCGCTAGCAATCGCGTTTTGGCGAGGAGTAAGTTGCCTAACAAAAATGTCGAATTTTCTCGAACGATGCATTACGCAACGAGTACCTTGTAGATTCCTCGATAGGTTTACTGCGGCGTGCGGGTTAAACGAATGCGATTGAGTTCGATTGAGAGATTGAAGGAACGAATGAAGAATCTTGGAGATCGCGGAGATAATAAAATGAAAGTAAAGCCATGCCTGTATCGAGGCATCCGATGGAGCGACGGCCAATCGTCATAGGTTTTGGGCTTCGCGAGTTCAAAGGACTTGCCCCGTTGTATATACTCGAAGAAATAGAGAAAAGTGGGGAGAGCCCCGGTACATAGAAATAAATAAGATAGGTATATGCGTTTCAGAGACTATAATGGATTCGTCGAGACGAGAAAAGTTTCTATCGCTCCAACGTCCCTCTTCGAATCTTCCCTTATATCTAACTTCCCCTCTCTCACCTTCTTTTCTTCCTTCGTGGATGCTGCAACTGCTGCTGTTGCCGACAAGTTTCGAGATCTCCCGAAACTACTCGAGACGCCGCATCCTCACGTACTCTCTGTCCCTCCCTGCATCGAGTCGAGGTAATCGATTATTTGCAACAAAACGAGAACAAACGAGATATAGAGGAAGCTACCGAAGCGTTGTCTAGGCATCGACTTGCAATGGACTCTGCGCTGCTCTCTGCTCATGACAACTATAAAGGCCCAGGGACATTTAATTACCTTTTATTCCCACGTAGAATCAATTATTTCCTTGGTGAAAATATTGCTCTGAATATTATTATTATTATTAATATTATTATTATTATTATTATTAATATTTACAGAAAAGAAGTTTTAAACTTATATAATCTGCTTAAAAATATTTGTATATATATATATCTGATATCACATAGAGATCACATTGGCATATGCGGGTCGAGTCTGTTTTTAAACTGGTTCACTACTCTATTACACAAGGCATATTTCCAGGGGTTTTTCCTGAACTGGCTCTTCACTAATTTGGCGCTGTGTCCTCTCAGGTGCAGATTTCTCGCCATTTGAAAGATGTCGAGACCGTTGATTGAATAGTACCCATTCAGTATTTTAAAGGTCTCGATGCGGTCTCCCCTCATGCTTCTGTCCTCCAGCGCGGGTAATTGCAGTCTTGCCAGTCTCTCCTCATAGGGTAGTTCCCGCAGCTCTCGTGGTAGCTTGGTTGCCTTCCGTTGGGTTCTCTCCAGGAGTTCGATATCGCCTCTAAAGTATGGCGACCAGACAACGTTCGCGTATGCGAGTATCGGCCTTACGTATGTCTTGTAGAGTCTCCCGAAAAGTGCCGGCGTGATGTTTTTGAACGTCTTCCTTATGATGTCTGAAAATTTATCTAGAAGTCTCGGAACATTTATCTAAAAGTCTCGGAAAATTTATCAGAAGTATCTATGAAAAGTCTTCTGAATTTTTCAAACTTTTCACATCTTTGAGGAATAGTCAAAGATTTTTCTGAATCTTAATATTTCTGATGTATCTGAAAATCTGATTTTCTCTGCTGACTTCTCTTAATAACTGTGAACTTTATTGTTTTTCTCGGGCTAATAATTTTCTACATTTACGAACGTTTATCTGGAAACACTCACATTTTCGCTGACTTACAGCGAGTAACAGGATGAGTAGATGTAGACAGAACTCATAAGTTCTTTAAAATTCTGAACCAACACTATCTCGGAAATTCATAGAATTTCAGAAAAATAAAGTTTTTCTTTTTATGTCTACTCTTGGTGCGAGTAACAGAATGACTAGATCTTAGAGACAACTCCTATTTTCCATAATTTTTCAGAAATACTCTGAATTTCTCTGATAAATTGTAATTGCTGGAGGTTGCGCCGAGAGAGTGGTGAAGATATTTAGCAAATAGCAGAGAAACTCAGAGAAACATTTCGGAAAATCACTGAAGCCGTCCGGTTTTTTAGACAATTTATATTAATATTTTCATCAGGGTGTTTATTACTTATTCGACCTCCAACAAATATCTGGAGCAAATCATATACGCTGATGCCAATAACAATATACTAATAAATATTATGATTGTTATGACTACCTTATTTCTGTTTCTAGCAGCTCCAAGGCAAGTTGCGTATGTACTAAACATATCGATCGGGCGCAGGTGTACATTTTATTTCACGGAACAACTGTTTGTTGCGAGTAACAGTGTAGTTACCTAGGTACATAGCGCTCGATTATTCGAGCCTCTGTCCTCAGCATATGCCGGTCGAGCCAGGTGCTCGTCGGTTCCATTTATGATGCTAATCGTATCTGGATCGGGCGTTGAATGAGAGCGTTGCGATTTTGTCTCTCGCTTCTCTTCCTTCCGTTTGCTTCTTTTTTTTTCTATTCTCATCACAGAATTCTCGTCAAGAATCTCTTTGAAAAGGCACAGCGCATGACGATGGAATGAAAAAACCGTTCTACACGCTTTTTTATGATAAATAAAAAAAAAATTCATCGACGTTCGTGACCGACCGCTGTGAAACAACTTGCACGAACTTCATCCGCTACTAATGATATTCCAATAGCGTTACTATGCCCACAACGCACAGGATACACTGCTGGTCGATGTTTCGATTTCTCGATCGCCGGGCACGATAGAGCCGTGAAGACGGTGAAACGTGAGAACTATTGTATGGTGTTAGAGGATCAGTTGAGGTTGCGAGTGTACAGCTGTAACTGTATATGCGGCATTCTCTGTCAACTCAGCCATTTTTTTCCGACCCTCTTAGATCTATCCCATAATTGGTCATATTTTAGTGTGTCTTGAAAGTAGCACTTGGACATTTTTTCAGAATTTTACTTATAATAAATGTAATATTATATTTAAATAAATAATTAATTATATTTAAATAAATAATTAATTATATTTAAATAAATAATTAATTATTATAAAAATAAATAATTAATTATTATAAAAATAAATAATTAATTATTATAAAAATAAATAATTAATTATTATAAAAATAATGAATACATTATTATAAAAATTCGGGGAGAATCAATCGAACCGTTTAAATTTTGTGCCTTTTGAATTTTTGGAATTTCATGAAAAATTAGTACTGAAGTAGTGGAAAATTGCGTTCAAAATAAATATTTTGGACCCAAGGGGTAAGGTAGGAGAGGTGAATAGGGTCCACCCCTATTAGTACGTAAATCAATTATACATGGACCGAGTGGATAGGCGTCTCACCCTGTAGGAAATTTAGACAATATACATTTTTCATACCAACGCTACTGTGATCTCCTTTTTGTTCTTTTTCTTCGTTCCGATGAATTTGTGCTGCCAGGCAAAAGTCCCAATGGTACGACAAGTCGTAGCGACTAACGTCTGTACAGATTCCCACGTTGAAGATAAAGCCTATCTGTCTAGCCGTTCTGTGCAAATGGTTCTGGGCCTAGATCCCCGTCACATCTTTTGCTAATGATACGCTTATGCTACGATAAAGATGAGCTAACGGTAACCTTACGGCAACGCGAATGTCAATCCGATGTCAGTGACAGACTAAAAAAAAATACATTTTGCTCGCTTGCGCTTCATAAGCAACTCCGAAATGCGTTTTCTTTAGGCTATCAGTGGCATCGGATTGATTCGCGTTGCCGAAAGGTTACCGTTAGAGTAACGTTATCGTAGCATAAGCGTATCATTGGCGAAAGATGTGACGGGGATCTACACTGAAAAAAAAAATTATTGATTCAAGTAAAATTTCATTGCGGACTGCCAAAGACTAAAAAATGTCGTTTCAATTCTACTTTCAATTCGTACAATTTTATACCGGATTGAAACGATAACATGTCACCTCTACAGTTTTGTCGTCATTGTTTCAATATCGTATGGAGTTGTAAGAACTGAAAGTAGAATTGAAACAAACATTTTTTCTTTGGTAGCCCGCAAGCGAATTTCTTTTTCAGTTTAGGCTCAGAACCTTACGAGGAATATTAAGACACGACGAATGGTATTACATCCTGTGTCGATAATGATTCACGGCAATTAGCCAAGAGACCCGGAAGAAACATATCGATTTTGCGTTCGAAAAACAGAGCCTACCATTACTTACGTTCTAGTCTCTTTGGAGTGACGTTTCCCTGCACCGTTTTTTCCAACCCTCGGCGATTGGCGATACAAGCCCATCACACATTTGCAATGACGGAAGAAGAGCTCCAGCGATGATAGGGGTGCATGAACGTTCTAATTGGTCGACAGGACTACGCGGTTCTTCTTCCCCGACATCATCCGCCTGATTAATGCAAACTATATATGTTGACCCATTTTCAATACTATATGTTATGATTCTATTACATATATCCATGTAAATTGCCATGAGTATTTATGAAATAAAACAAAAGATTGGACAATTTCTTAGATTTTTTGACAATATGCGGAGCGGCAAGGACTCCACTGTTCTTGTCAGTATGTGTCGCGACGCATTTCTGTCTAAAAAAAGAAAGCCGTCATTAATGGTAGAAAATTCCATTATCGATCTTCTGTCGGATAAGAGCGCGAAGCTATCATCGTAGTGCGTCTTCCTGACAGGCAATTATAATGTCCATTCTCGAATAGGAAACGTTGAGAAATAAACGACCGGAAATAATTCTTCAAAAACACGTACAACCAACGGTAAGAAATATTTCCGTATCGACCGTCTTAGCCACAACATAAACGGCAAGATGATGAATTTTTTCCAGCAACCACGCTATAAAATAAATCAAGTTTTACTAGAGTTGATCGGCCAATGGCCCTATCAGAAAAAGATAGATAGGGGTCTTTTCTTTGCACTAACGGTCTTTTTCTGCGCCACACTCTTAACTGCTCAAGTATGTAAATCGAGATTAAATGTACAAAAAAAAATATTACTAATACTTCGATACAGATACGAAAAGACATCATCGACAGTGATGATTCGGCGGTCATAATCGAATCAATAGCCCCATTAATTGTGCAGTTGGGCTGTATAATAAAAATGGTAACTTGCATCGTACACGCTGACAAGGTGCCTTGGGCTTGCTATTTCACAATATCATATTCGCAAGGAATTCTTATTATTAATGTAAAAAAATTAGTTGAAATACTTGCTACAATGTATAGAGGATGACTGGAATTCGCCGATGGGACCGGAAGTAAAGGTTCTCGCAGGATTCTCGGACGATGGCCGAAAATTCGGCCTAGCGTACGCAGGTAATTTTTTTATCTCCGTGTTAATCATATAGTGGCTTAGTTTGGTATGTCATTTATATTTTTTTAAATGACGGT
The DNA here is from genome assembly GCA_917499995.1 of Ichneumon xanthorius. Taxonomy (NCBI): domain Eukaryota; kingdom Metazoa; phylum Arthropoda; class Insecta; order Hymenoptera; family Ichneumonidae; genus Ichneumon; species Ichneumon xanthorius. The sequence continues at coordinate 5,786,378 of OU824205.1, read as the reverse complement.
ACGTATTTATCGTTAAATTAAGCTTAATTCTGCTGAAATTGGTAAAGTTTTTATGAAAGTTACGAACTTTCTTTAAGCTATAGCTTAAAAAGCTTTCCCAGCAGGTGTGAGACGGCACTTTAAGGCTAATATGTTTTCTCTGTGCAGATTAACGTCATTGATAACTTTTCAGTGCTTCTATATTCTACGATGATCATCTTTTTAATTGTACCGTTCGTGCCCAAGATCATAGTGGCCTGCGGATGGGCAAATTTATCGACTGCAGTGCAATTCCCCATTCCAGTCGATTATTTCGTCGACACCGAAAAGAATTCGGTTTACATACAGATTCATGTGTGTGTCGGTGTCTTCTTCGTGGTAACGATATACAATGCCATTGACGTGTTATTCGTTATGTTAGTTCAGCACGCCTCCGGTATTTTTTCGTTAATCGGGTAATCCACGCCTCTTGTCGGAAATTTTTTTATTGTTTATTTCCAACGTCGAAGAATTATTGATGGTATTAACAATGATCGCAGTTACCGATTCGAGCATTTGGTAGAGAGCGATGATGTGGACATTGATCTTAATCCCCCATGCGAAGACGATGAATCGTATTGGATCGTGATCGATTGTATAAAAAAACATAAAGCCGCTGTTGAGTGAGTGTTCACGACTAATTGTTTATGTCAAATTTTGTAGACAATTGATGTTTTGACTTGTGCAACAAATGTAACGCGTACAGATATTCCATCCATTCATCCATTGCATTGCATTGCATTGGTCGTCCATTGTGCAGCGTTCAAATGAAAACGTCAAATATTTGTCAATGGCTGTATCTACTGTGTGACCGAAAGACTAATCGCTGTACCGTTTTTTGAATGTGTCCTAAAATTAAAAATAAAACTTTTTCAAGATTTGTCGATAACCTTACCGGCATGTACTCCGGGTCATTCTTGTGGATGGTCACCTTTACCATACCAGCAATGAGTTTCTCAGGACTTCTGGTATTCGTTCGTTTTGTCATTAACAAAAGACGAGAATTCGTATGCTTTGTAATGTTTGTAATTCAAATTATCGTCAGGTTATCTGGAGTTTGGACAGACCGGCAGAAGCCATTCGACATGCATTGTTCACCGCGTGCGAATTGTTACATCTCTTTTTCGAGTGCTACTTTTCGCAAAGACTCACCGACCATAGCCTTCGGATTTTCGAATGTCTGTGAGTGCATGTTTCGAGAAAGTGGCCATGCGAGGTTCGATTGTGATACCCGTATCTGTCTTTTGTACAGCAGCAAGATGCAATGGTACATGACGTCGATGAGGACGAGAAAACTTATAAACTTCACGATGACAAGAAGTAAGATTCCCATATACTTCAAAGCCGGGAACTTGTACACGATGTCAATGGAGAACTTCAGCTCTGTACGGATAAGTTATTCTTTGCGAGAAGTTTATAAATCGCACGATAACGGGGGACAGCATTTTAGTCGAGAAATTTATCTTCTCCATTGCAGGTGGTTCGCACATCGATGTCATATTTTACTCTACTATGTTCGATGTAATACATTTGTTTTCCCATTCCTTCCTACTGGGGCCCGTTCAGATACTTTAGATAACAGAACGAGAGAGAGAGTGCTCCGCTGATTCGAATGTCAGAGAGAGAAGTTGGTTACTCAGGTATGATTTCTAAACGCGGCTCTGTTCATTAAAACACACGTAAGCCAAGCTATCATCGCTTTTCTGTCATTCTTTTTCTTTGTCGATTTTCTTATCGATGTATCGATTCCACTCCAAAACTTGGGTAGGGTATTCGCGGTAAATTTTTTTCAGACTTAACTCATTTCTACAGCTATCTATGAGAATTTTTCGATTTTCGGTCAACTGTCGGTCGGACAGGTTCGCTAGGGATGTTCAGTCTTGTCCTTAAATTAACAGAACAGAATATGTCCAATTGAGTCGATATGTCGTTGAGTTGATAAAAGTCGTCCATTAATTGATCCATCATTACTTCTAGTTTAATCTTAGTTGATAAACCAAAAGTCGACGTTAAATTGACCGAGTAGAGTTTACCAAATTGAGTCGATATATGGTTAAGTTGATAAAAGACGACCATTAATTGACGTTTCATTATTTTGAGTTCAATAATAGTCGGCGAATCATATGTTGACCATAAACTAATCAAACAACGCCTTCGGGAATTGGTCAATAATCGGTCAAGTCAATAAAAGCTAACCAAAAATGAGCCGATTGATAATTTTTATGTAAAATTGACTGATACTTGACCGATTGCAGTCGATAGACCGTAAGTTCACCGTAAACACGGTTCAAATCGGTCCGCTAGGGATTGACATTTTTGATTACAGTAAAACCAAATATTATTTTGTTGTCTGAAAGCCGCAATCGAATTTCATGCAAACAAATTTCTCCTAACACAAATAGCATTTATTAACTTTAGCAAAGCGAAAAATCAAATAAATATAAAGTGTGTTATTTATAAAACGAGTTTTCACCGATCTGCCTCAATGGACGGAATACATTTCATATTTAAATAAAGAATTCAGTTTTAAACTGTGGCTTGACTGCGAAATTCATCGAACATATTTCTGAACGCTTATGTTACGGTTCTTTTTGCGGCTATACGCGAAACGTTTTTGCGTATCTTCTTCTTCTTCTTCTTCAATTTGTATCGGAACCTTTTGAGCACCACTCAGGTGTCCGATACTGGCCACAGGTACAGAACCGCGTCGGCCATTACAATTATAGATTATTGTATGCGTGACTGGTGAGACCACTTTTAGAGAGTGTACAGCCTTCTTCTCTTTTATCAAGAGTTATTCGGTGACAGGATTAAGATCATCTGTCACAGATGGCGCCGTCAGGCGATCGTTCGTAATGAACGAGATTTCATTAATTAGCCGAAACTAATTAATGAGTTAAGAAGAAGAAGACCAGAGGGGACCTACAATTTTGCGTGGAATCCGAACCACGATAAGTAGAGGTAAGCAGCCAAGGAAAAATCCCTGACTGCAACCGGGAATCGAACCCGGGCCTACTACTTCAGAGTCGCACGCCGATCCACTCGGCCACGACTCCCCTGTTTTTGCGTATCTACGCGTCGTGCGGTATCCCCACGCGCGACGCGTAACGGCGCTCGGAAAGGGAAAGTTGCGTATGGAAAGGGACAGTGGGCAGGTACTTGGGTAGATGGTGGGGTATCCAACTTACGCGGTCGTGCACAATAGGATTAGCTCTCGAGGATTGGAGAAACGCGGTCGTGTACTGTATCCGAATCCCGTAGCGACACGATCGTCTCTCGGGGGAGATAAGAATCTAGAAGAGAGTCGTCGCGAGACGACTTAACGAGCATGAGTGCGAGCGAAGAGTACGGAGAGCACGAGCGAACAATTGAAAGATCGAGCGAGTACTACGAGGTTGCGAGTGTGAAGCCTGCACCCGAACGGCAAAAATATTGTGCGATTGCGTGGTTAATAAAAACGATGTTTTCGTTATCCTGAGATTACACGTATTATCGGTGGAAAACCGACTTCATTGTCGACCTAACCCTGACTCCCCGAATCCGTTTACGCGCGCCACACGTGTCGCCGGGACACGTTTAAAACCCATTATTATATCTTAGACAATAGTCTAAGGAAGAGATCGGTGCATATTAAAAATTTCTCGACTTATGAAAAAATGGGATACTAAGACTGTCTTGGGGTAATGAATTACCTCAGCAGAGTACCGTTAACGGATACGCCCAAGATCCCGAGAAACTTCAGTAACCGTTGTTTTAAAAGAAAAATCACCGTAAAAATAACCGAAAAAACAACCGTTATTTCAGGTCACTTTTTACACCGTTAAAATAACCGCAAAAATAACCATACGTGCGAGAGCTCACGCTGCCTGTGCTTGCGGACGGTCATTTTTTTCTTTGAATAACCAAAAAAATAACCGCAATAGTAACCGCACATAAGCTTGCAGAACGGTTATTATCGACGACAAGTAACCATAAAAATAACTTTCAAAATAACCCCAGGAAAGAGGTCCGATAGCTATTTTCAGCTAAAATAACCGCATCCGTAACCGCAAATGAGTCGGCACAGCGGTTATTCACGACAGGTAACCATAAAAATAACTTTCAAAACAACCGCAGGAAAGTCACTCAAATTTATTTTTACGGTGTTTAGTACATACTCAAAAAAGTTTGGTAATATTGGAAAAAAATTAGTTCGTATTGTCATCGTGAATTATATAAATTTAGGATACAATACTACTATATTGCGCATTTCGGAGAAAGAAATATACCTAACGACCTAAAGTTGGGCTCGAACCCGGGACCTTTCGCATGCTAACCTTAACGCTACGCTACAGCCTATCATTTGACTTTTTCTCATTCCTAGCAAGATTTGAACTAAGCAAAAGTTTTTCTTATCTGAAGTCAATAGACAATGAATATTTTATTATTTATTTATTTATTTGTTTACTGAAATTATTACTGAAAAGAAAAGGTATTATATGAGTCCTATGTAAAGTTTATTTTCATTAGCATTTATTTTTACATGTAATTTATATAAATAAATGCTAAGAAAAAGAAACTGTACATAGGATTCATATAAAGTACCTTTTCTTTTCAGTAATACTTTTAGTAAATAAAGAAATAAAGTATCATTGTCCATTCACTTCAGATAAGAAAACTTTTATTACCTTGAAATCTCGCTAGGAATGAGAACAATTCAAGTGATAGGCGGTAGCGTAGCGTTAAGGTTCCAGGTTAGCATGCGAAAGGTCCCGGGTTCGAGCCCAACTTTAGGTCGTTAGGTTTACAGTACACGACCGCGTTTCTCCAAACTGCATAATTCCGAACGACCGCGTATTTCCGAAAATGACGACCGCGTAAGTCCAATTCGGCCCCTTCTCAAGGTCCGTTACCGTCGTGGTGGGGAAACTAACGACTTCTTCCCTTTTGCTACCTGCGAATGAAATCGTCACTGCTGTAATTCCGACAATTTTTGCGTATGGAAAGGGACGGTGGGCAGGTACTTGGGCAGGTAGTGGGGTATCGGAAATACGCGGTCGTGCCTAATTGGATTGGCTCCCGAGGAACGGAGAAACGCGGTCGTGTACTGTATTTGTTTCTCCAAAATGCATAATATAGTTTCGTTTCCTAAATCAATATAATTCACGATGTCAATACGAACCAATAATTTTCCAATATTACCAAACCTTTTTTGGGTACGTACTAACCATCGTAAATAGAAATTTGAGTGACTTTCCTGCGGTTATTTTTATGGTTACCTGTCGTGAACAATAACCGCTCCTCAGACTCATTTGTGGTTATTGATGCGGTTATTTTTTCGGTTATTTTAGCGGAAAATAACTGTCGGACCGTTTTCCTGCGGTTACTTTGAAAGTTATTTTTACGGTTACTTGTCGTCGATAATAACCGCTCTGCAAGCTTATTTGCGGTTACTTCTGCGGTTATTTTGGAGGTTATTTAAAGAAAAAAATAACCGTTCGCAAGCACAGGCAGCGTGAGCTCCCTCAAGTATGGTTATTTTTGCGGTTATTTTAACGGTGTAAAAAGTGACCTGAAATAACGGTTATTTTTACGATTGCTGAAGCTGCTAGGGATGTCTACCGTTGTAGGTAAATATTGACGGCGGAAATTTATACTATATACATTTCCCATACCGACACTACTGTGATCTTCTTTTTGTTCTTTTTCACCGTTTCCATGAAATTGTGCTGCCAGGCAAAGTCCCGATGGTACGACACGTGCTGGCGACTAACGTCTGTACGGTTTCTCATGTTGAAGATAACGTCCATCCGTCTAGCCGTTTGGTACAGAGGGTTCAAAAGCTTGCAAGGAATATTAAGACACAACGAATGGTATTACAGCCTGTCTCGATAATGATTCAAGGCAATTAGCGAAGAGATCGGAAGAAACGTATCGATTTTGCGCTGGAAGAACAGAGCCTACCATTACTACCGTCCTAGCCCCTTCGGAGTGACGTTTCCCTACATCGTTTTTTCCAACCCTCAGCGATTGCTGTTATAAGTCTGTCACAAACCCATGCAATCACGGAAGGAAAACTCCAGCGATGCTGATAGCGGTACATGAACGTGCTGATTAGTCGACAGGACTACCTGGGTCTTCTTCCCCGACATCATCCACCCGATTAATGCATACTATAAATGCTAACCCATTTTCGATACTATATGTTATAATTCTATCATATATACATGTAAATTGCCTTGAGTATTTATGAAATAAATAACCGATTGGACAATTTCTTATTCTTATTTTTTGCCAATATGCCGAGCCGCAAGGACTCCACTGTTCTTGTCCGTATGTCTCCCGCGACGCATTCGGTCTAAAAAAAAGAGAGCCGCACATTAGCGGTAGAAAATTCCATTATTGATCTTCTGTCGAGTAAGACCGCGAAGCTATTATCGTATTGCGTCTTCCTGACAAGCAATTATGATGTCCATTCTCGATGAGGAATCGTGACGGGAAATAATTCTTCAAAAACACGTACAGCAAAAGGTAAAAAATATTTGCGTATCGACCGTCGTTGCCATAAAATGAACGGCAAGATGGTAAATTTTTTCCAACACCCGCGCTATAAAATAAATCGAGTTCTACTGGGGATGATCGGACAATGGCCCTATCAGAAAAAGGCAGATAAGCGTTTTTTCTTTGCTCTGACGATCTTTTTCAGTATCACACTTTTGGTTGTTCAAGTATGTAAATTGAGATTAACTGTATAAAAATAGTATATTGTGCAACAAGGGTCGAAAGTTGGCGATTGCGACGAGTGTGACGTTTGCGGCCCGAGCGAAGCAAGGGCTGCAATCACACGAGTCGCAATCGCCAATTCGACCCTCGTTACACATCATATTTTTTTGTTACAAGTGCATGAATCTGCGGCACTTGGAATGGGAGTCGCGCGAGACGAATACTGAAAAGTGAGGTTATGTCTCCAGGGACGAAAACGTGAAAAATAAACTCCCAAGGGACGAAAGTGCACGAAATGCGAACTACGCATGCGCGACTCTGTCATTTCACCACAGTTTCACAACTGGCATGCAATGGGCCACTTTCGGCTCGCAAGACTGCCATGTAAAGTGCCGCTTTTCATGCACGTGTGATAAAAAAAGTATTGATAATATTTCAATACAGATACGAAAGGACGTCGTCGACTGTGACAATTCGGCGGTCATAATCGAATCGGTAGCCCCATTAATTGTGCAGGTGGGCTGTGCAATAAAAATGACAACTTGCATCGTACACGCTGACAAGGTGCCTTGACTTTGCTATTTCATAATATCATATTCGCAAGTAACTTCTTATTATTAATGTAAAAAATTAGTTGAAACACTTGCTACAATGTGTAGAGGATGACTGGAATTCGCCGATGGGACCGGAAATAAAGGTTCTCACACGCTACTCGGACGATGGCCGAAAATTCGGCATGGCGTACGCAGGTAATTTTTTGATCGCCGTGTTAACGTTATAGTGACTTAGTTTGTTATGTTACTTTAATTTTTTTTTATTATGGTATGCCTTTCTGTTTAATTAAGCCTGATTGCATTGGTAAACTTTATTAAAAAGTTACGAATTTCTTATGCTGTAGCTTAAAAAGCTGTTCCACGAGGTGTGAGGAGGCATTTTACGACTAATATGTTTTCACTGTGTAGATTAACGTTATTGATGATTTTTCAGGGCTTCTATATTGTTCGATGGTCATCTTTTTAAGTGTACCATTCGCGCCAATGATCATAGTGGCCTGCGGATTGGCAAATTTATCGACTGTAGTGGAGCTTCCTATTCCAGTCGATTATTTCATCGACAACGAAAATAATTCGGCCTACTGTCAAGCTCATTTGAGCATCGCTATCTTCACCGTGATAACGGTATACAATGCCGTTGACGTGTTATTCGTTATGTTAGTGCAGCACGCCGCCGGTATTTTTTCGGTAATCGGGTAATTCACAACTCTTGTTGGCAATTTTTTTACAATTTCTATTTCCAACGTCGAAGAATGATTGATTATATTAACAATGATCGCAGATACCGAATAGAGCATTTGATAGAGAGCGATGATCTGAACATTGATCTTAATCCCCCATGCGAAGACGATGAATCGTATTGGACCATGATCGATTGTATAAAAAAACACAAAGCAGCTGTTGAGTGAGTGTTCACGACTAATTGTTTATGTCAAATTTTCCTAGACAATTAGTGTTTTGACACGTGCAACAAATGTAACGCGTACAGTTATTGGCCGTCTATTGTACAGCGTTCAAATGAAAACATCACATGTTTGCCACATCACAACTGTGCCTACTGTGTGATCGAAAGACCAATCGCTGTACCGTTTATCCAATATGACATAAAATTAATAATGAAACTTTTTCAAGATTTTCCGATAACCTTGCCGGCATGTACTCCGGGGCATTCTTGTTTCTGATCGTTTTCAACATACCGGTAATGAGTTTCTCCGGGTTTCAGGTATTCGTTCGTTTTGTCATTAACAAAATACGAGAATTGGTATCCTTTGTAATGTTTGAAATTCAAATTATCGTCAGGTTATCTCGAATTTGGACAGACCGGCAAACGCCATGCGACATGCATTGTTCACCGCGTGCGAATTGTTACATCTGTTTTTCGAGTGCTACTTTTCGCAAAGACTCACCGACCATAGCCTTCGGATTTACGAATGTCTGTGAGTTCACGTTTCGAGAAACTGGTCATGCGAGGTTCGATTGGGATAACAGTAACTTTCTTTTGTACAGTAGCAAGGCACGATGGTACATGACGTCGATGAGAACGAGAAAACTTATAAACTTCACGATGACGAGAAGTAAAATCCCCATGTACTTTAAAGCCGGGAACTTGTACACGATGTCAATGGAGAACTTCAGCTCTGTACGGATAAGTTATTCTTTGCGAGAAGTTTATAAATCGCACGATAACGGGGGACAGCATTTTAGTCGAGAAATTTATTTTCTCCATTGTAGGTGGTTCGCACATCGATGTCATATTTTACTCTACTATGTTCGATGTAATACATTTGTTTTCCCATTCCTTCCTACTGGAGCCTATTCAGAAACTCACTTTGGATAACAAGACGCGGGAGAGTGCTACGCTGATGCGAATCTCAGAGAGAGAAGCTGGTTACCCGTGTATGATTTCTGAACGCGGCCCTGTTTATTAAAGCATACCTAAGCCAAGCTATCGTCGCTTTTCTGCCATTCTTATTCTTTATCAATTTTCTTATCGACGTATCGATTCGACCACAAAATTGGGGTAGGGTTTTTTGAGGCTTAAATAATTTCCGCCGAAAATAACTACGACATTTTCAGTCTAGAAGACTCATTTTTCGACCGGCAATATGACATCATACCGGAAATACTTCCGATCGAAAAATATTTACAAACTGGAAGTGACGTACAGTACACGACCGCGTTTCTCCGTTCCTCGGGAGCCAATCCAATTAGGCACGACCGCGTATTTCCGATACCCCACTACCTGCCCAAGTACCTGCCCACCGTCCCTGTCCATACGCAAAAATTGTCGGAATTACAGCAGCGACGATTTCATTCGCAGGTAGCAAAAGGGAAGGAGTCGTTTGTTTCCCCACCAAGCAGGTAACGGACTTTGAGAAGGGGCTGAATTGAACTTACGCGGTCGTCGTTTTCGGAAATACGCGGTCGTTCGGAATTATGCGGTTGGGAGAAACGTGGTCGTGTACTGTATATCCAAACTGATGTCACTTCCGGTCGAAAGGTGAGACCTTCCAACTGGGAGTGATTAGGGAGTGAAGGATGTTTAAAAAAATCATCGATGGTAAAATAATCGGTTACAAATAGAATCGATGTTTCAAAATCGATTCTTTTTGCAAAACATCGATAATAATGGATGCATCGTTCAGCAGAAACAAGGGCGCACTAATTTGTAAATGTGCATGAAACGAAAGTACATTTTTCAAATTAAATAAAAGTAAAAAGTTCAAAGTAAGTGAAGATTTTGATATTTTCGATAAAAATATACTGGGCTCTTTTTATCATTGCGAGTATATTGTACCTTAAAATGACCCAATTTTCCGGCAAATCCGAATCCTATAATCGCACGCAAAATGTTTTTGTTTTCCGACCCATGGCCAGTTTCTAGATTTTACTATATAATATTTTCTTAATCATTTTGAGTGTCGTGGGTAAAACGAGCCCGATATAATTTTTGTATGCAAAAACTGATATGATGATAGACTCGGTACATTATGCTGTTGTACGAACGAAAGGTGTTATACTGTCACATTATTTCTTTCGAATTGGTATGGTAAGAGTATTAATGCTATCGATTACATACAACATTTGAACCGTATAAACGAAACTCCAGCCCAATCGAACGGGAATCCAGTCGAAAAACAAACTACTGAGTTTTTGAAAGGAGTTTGGTTGCCTTGCACCAAAGGTTAAGATTGGTAAGATTGGTAAGATTGGTAAGATTGGTAAGATTGGTAAGATTGGTAAGATTGGTAAGATTGGTAAGATTGGTAAGATTATTTTTTTGACCATCACAAAGAACACAATAGCGCATAGTTATGCGAAGTCCGTCCCTCATGGGTAACTACAACACGAGCTCACATTTTGCAGTTGCATCGGAACAAATCAGACGCTGGCCGTTTTAAAGGGTAAGTTGAGGTTATGGAGAATCTATTTAAAGGGTAACATTTTTTACGCAAAACTTTTTCGTAATTACAACTTATAATGTTAAGCTGCACCGAAGCTACAGCTATCTATAAGAAAATGCGAGAATTGCACAGTATTGTGATAAGTTGTAGCTTGACAGCAACTTGCTAATCGTATTGACTCGTAGATTTTTGTCAATTGTAGTTATTTGTAGTAACAACTCCAATTTTCTACGGAAATATATTGCTTAATGGGTACGCTAGAATGCGAATAAATTACAACTTTTTATGAAAATTGACAACTACCTACAAACATGTTCCCAATCTCGCATTTTTGTTTCTTCATAGAGAAAGCTTTGTCTTTGTAAAGTATTTTTCGTGCGTTTGTGTGCGCGTGAGCGTGCGTGTGTCCATTTTACGCATTTGGCACAGGTAGAGCAGTTGAGTGGTTTGTTTGTACAATTTACGCAATACAGTGCACGAACGCGTTTCTCCGAACCTCGGGAGCCAGGCCAATTGGGCACGACCGCATAAGTTAGATACCCCGCTACCTGGCCAAGGTCCTGCCCACCGTCCCTTCCCGTTCGCAACTTTCCCTTTCCAGGCGCCGTTACGCGTCGCGCGTGGGGATACATATAGCCGCAATTTAACTCTAGGACGGCATACTGGGGCAACGCGTTATTCCAGCTTATCTTTAATCGGTAAGGTATGAGGTAACGTAGATTGACTCCCTAGAGTCCTGTCAGAGTGAACGGCGTAGTCCTTTGATCATTGGCCGTCGAACCGTAAGCATCTACAGACCACTTGGGATAATAAGTTACCCTAGTGTACCATTAACGGAAGTTTTTTGCGCAGTAAGTGCATTTTTTTGGTATTGGGAAAATACGTATTTTGGCATTTTAAAGGATGTTAATTACTTAGCAATATTATACATAATAAGGTAAATTATACAAATAATTTCTTAATCCATTGTGTGAGATTTAAAAAAAATAATAACGTTTTTTCTTGTTATATTTACATACAATTTTTGTTTAAATTTAGATAACATTCCTGATTTATAAATTGCAGACAATGGCGAAACGGTATAATCTTAGAAGCAGTGAAGACGTACTAAAGAGTATAAGTACTGCTAACGCGAAAACACTACCAATTGATATGCTGTCGGACAATGAAAAATATTATTTATAATTTATTGTAATGATACTCGTGTATTACAGTGTTCATGAAAAAAATTATAATAAAAATGATTTTATAAATTTATACTAGCCTTTCATATTCCATGTAACATAAAGATCATTATAGACTCGATTGATAACATTTTAGGAAAGGAAAAACTGGATTTGTCGGTCCACTCGCGCTATTTTCAATCCGTACCATTGGCTACTACCATCCATTGAAATAATGATACTTTTTGGAGCACAAACATCTTTTTTTATTTCTTAGTAGAATAGTATGTCCTCATTACAACAGCGTTCAAATTTTTTCGATTCTATAGATTTGGAAAAAAATTGCAAATTTTCATTAAGAATCTTTATTTTTACATTTTTCAGCCGTTGTTATGGCTTCAAATGTACTTTTCACTAATTGAAATTCCGGGAATCGGGTAAAATGTACATGAATCTCTTCCTCATTGTTTAAGGAAGAGATCGAGGCGCATCAGAAATTTCTCGAGTGATAAAAAAAAAAGTTGAAAATTGACATTTTCAAATCACTTCCTCATAAAAGCTGAAAATTGAAATTTTCATATCGCTTCTTCATAAAAGTTGAAAATTGAAATTCGCGAAGCTTCTTCTGAGGAAGCATTGTCTGTATTTTTGGCTTCCTCATAGAGGAAGCGTCGCGAATTTCAATTTTCACTTTTATGAAGAAGAGACATGAAAATTTCAATTTTCAGCTTTTATGAGGAAGCGATTTGAAAATTTCAATTTTCAACTTAATGAGGAAGCGATATGAAAATTTCAATTTTCAACTTTATGAGGAAGCGATATGAAAATTTCAATTTTCAACTTTTTTCAACGTCAACGTCTTAGACTTTTATGCAAAACGGCTGACCGATTCAGGTTCAGTGCGTAAAAAAATATAACATCGTCCCGTTTCACTTTGTCGAATCTGCGTTTGGCGCGAAAAAATAAATGGAAGTATGCGCTCCTGAATTTTTTTTTACCCTTTCGATTTTTATTCCAGAATTCCTAGTGATACCTCTTTATCTAGCTTTTTAATCCCGTCATATCCATCGTCTTGTGTATGTCTTGCTGTACATCACGATAGGCACCTGGGTTTTTCCGCGATGCCATCGAAAAGCAAAGAAATCGTTGTTTAAAAATACCAAAAATCATTCATTTTTGCAATTTTGGCTATAAAAATGCCTGGTAAACTTTTTGGTTAGTTGTCGCTCCGGGACTGTAATTCTATGTATTTTTTCGCGCTGATCACGACTCTGACACTTATGGTATTCGCAGATGAATATTTGATCCGAAAAAATGAGTCTTAAAAAAAAAAAAATTGCATGAAATTCAAAAAATTCAAAATGACATAAAATTTAAACGGTGCGATTGATTTTCTTGAAATTTTAATGGGATCCTCGGGTGATCAGATTCTATCTGTGTACGCATTTTTAGCCCGACAGCTAAAAAATTGCGAGCGCTACAGTGCGTACAGACATTTTCGAAGAAATTAAATATGGCATACAAAAAAAAACTGACCATTTTTGGACGAAATTTGGTAGAAACATTGACTATTAACCACCATTTCAGCCTGATCGGTGGAGGCGTTCCCGAGATATAGCCATTTGAATTTTTCGCGTCTGATTCACACACACACACACACGCACGCACGCACGCACGCACACACGCGCGCGCGCGCGCACGCACACACACATACATCCGGACATTTTTCCTAAATGGGATTTTTCGATGTTTTGGAACATTCTGAACACGTTTTCATTAAAATCTTGATTTTTTTTTTTTCACCATCATAAAGCTTCCTCTATGAGGAAGCAAAACGGGAAACTAAAACAGTCATGGGGTAATGAGTTACCCCAGTGTACCGTTAACGGATACGTCCAGGATGGGTATCGTTGTAGGATTAAGGTTCTTCACACAGCACCGAATGCCCTACAACATTGACAGCAAAATCGAAGGTATCGCATTCCACGAAAAACATAATTTTCATTCCTTTCTGCTAACAATAGCCTTTGCGATGCGATCAAAAATTTAACACATATATATTTGCATTAAATAGTCAATGAGCGAAGACAACTTTTTTGCTGTTAGATTTTTTTTGCCCTACTTATTATCTCTCTCGACATATATGGATTTGAAAAAACGCATCTCCGAAATGCATAGATAAAAAAATCTGAAAAAATGCCCAAAGTGTACTTTCAAGTGATACTAAAACGTCGCCAATTATGAGATAGATCTGAAAGGGTCGAAAAAAAAGTAGCTGAGTTGACAGAGAATGCCTCATATGAAGAGACGCGGTGGCGTCTCGATGCCAAGTATATACGATGTACGTATAGTTATATTTCCTGTCCTGCATCGATCCTAGATGCGGCCCTTCGCTACCTGAGCTACATAAATACATGTATCCACGACGGCTCGTTCTTATATATGGACCAAATGCGAGTCGGCAAAGCGCACAGAAGATAGAATACAGTAAGTTTTACACAGGTATATTTGTATGCCCCTAGCGGAGAGTTGGTCGATTTTTTCTTAGTTCGGCGAAGGGACAAAGAAAAAATCTGGAATAACCTCTATTCGAATAGTTATTTAATCGTAACACGGTTATGTTTTAGTCGTATAATTGGTCGTATAATTGGTGAGCCTGCAGGTATATATATACTTGCAAGTGCATATATACTTGCAGTGCATATATACTTGCAATTGATTATACCTAAAATTGTATACGGTTTCAGGCTCTGGTGAAAATATTTCTCTGAATATGTTTGAAAATTTCTCTGAAATTCTCGAAAAAGTCCTCTAAATTTCTCAAAGTTTTTGCACTTTTCAGTAAAAGTCAAGTCAAGTCAGATCAAGGTTTTCCTGAATTTAAATATTCCTGATTGTTCTAAAAATCTGTTTTTCTCTGCCAACTTCTCTTCATAATTATGTATGAACTTTGTTGTTTTTTTTGGATAGTAATTTTCTATATTCACGAACATTTATCCGGAAATGTTTTTGCTGATTCACAGCGAGTAACAGAATGAGTATATCTTGAACAAAACTCGTAAGTTCTATGAAATCCTCTAAACACACATTATCCGAGAAAATCGAAGTTTATCAGAAAATAAATCGTATTTTCTCTGAAAAAGTCTATAGTCGTGACGAGTAACAGAATGAGTAGATCTTTGAGAGAACTCGTCAGTTCTCTGAAATTCTCTAAACGAACATTATCTAGGAAAATTATAGAATTTCCGAAAAATAAAAAGTTTTTTTTGTTAATGTCTACTCTCTACTGTAACAGAATGAGTAGATTTTAGAGACAACTCGTATTTTCTCTCAACGTACTTTATCAGAAAAACTCAGAGTTTGTCACAATTTTTCGGAAAATACTGTGAATTTCTCTGATAAATTGTCCCTGCTGGAGGTTCTGCCGATAAAATGGTACAGATATTTAACCCAGATCGAAAAGTGACGGCACGGGATCAACTCGGATAGCACGGGAACGCACGCCGTGCCGGCACAATGCAGGCATGTATGGCCGCATATGACGATATTGTGACGGCACGGCGTTTTGATTCCAGAAATCTGCTTGCACGGTTACAGCTCGCCGTGGAGCTTTACACCGAGCTGAAACTGTGCAAGCAGACTTCTGAGCCTAGATCCCCATCACATCTTTCGCTAATGATACGATAAAGTTACGCTAAAAGTAACCTTACGGCAACGCGAATGTCAATCGGATGTCACTGTTAGACTAAAGAAAATACATTTCTGAGTTGCTGAATTGAAAATACAACTCAGAAATGTATTTTTCTCAGAAAAATTGTCAACGAAATATTTTTACCAGGGTTATAATAAATTTTCAGAATAACGAATAACCACGATGTTTTTGTTTTAAAAAATAGCTTGTTCGCCATGGTTTTCTTTTAATATGAAGTAAAACATATTCTCTGTCGTTCCCCCTCGCTCCACCGTAATACCGCAATCTCACCCACACTCCCGCAATGCCGCAATCTCTGTCACGTGACTTTCACTTCACTATAACAGAATATTCAATTCGAACGATTCTAACCTCTGGTGCAGATGCCATCTTGAAACAAAAAGTAGGTAGTGCACTGTACGCACACAACTGGCGGAACTTCGATCGTTCTAATTGACGTTCACGCGCGGAGAAGCACAACGGCGTGCGCGTTCCCTAGCAGGTAGTACCGGAGATAGAAAACACAACGGCAGAGAGCGCGCGTATAAAGGATAAAGAGGAGCCGCGTTGCGCGCACGTCGAGTTTCAGTCACGGCTGGCGAAGAGAGCGAGGTTTCCCGCCGGGACGCAACAGTCGCCCGGCAGTCGTCGCGCTGAAAGCGTCTCTTCCGTGTCGATGAGGCTCGCTGACCTCTGTGTGTGCTCTCGATCGGTACATTCACCGATTGTTCGTCGATAAAAACAAAAAGAAATAAAAAAACAAACGAACGGAACATCGAGGGTAACACGCGAAGCTCTCATTGTGACCCGTCGAGTGGATACCGAAAAACTAAAGTTACAACGGAAAATAATGTGATCGTCTCCTTCTATATTGGCGTCGACGAATAAAGACGAACGAGACTTAACGGATAGTTTTTTTTCGTCTCCACGACCGAAAGTACGCAGTTTGGATCTACACTAGGGATTTTCCATTCATCAAATTTTATTCTCATCCACCGGAAGTGAGTTTTCTTTTTACTCTGCTCGTCGATCGTTTAAGGGCAACTCAAAGTACGACGATTTATATCATAATAAAGGAGATCGAGGGGAAGATGCGAAACGGGCCAACAACCCTGTGAAACTATCCGGCTGAGATAACCGTTGCGGTAGGTTCTCTCCGCGCGAGGGAAAATCACGATGGCATAATTTAACCCGTTTCGTGAACCCCTCTCTTGGGCCCCGGGCGGGGGGAGGGGGGAGTTCTCGCTCGGTGGTCGCTCGAATTTCACGTGCAATGTTAATGTAACGGTAGGCCAGAGGGGTTTAGCTTCGCTGTGGGCTTTAGCGAAGCGCAGCCTTGCCGCTAGGGGTTACCTAGTGATATCGCCCGGCTGGCCAGGCTGAGCGCCACGTTACTGGGTCAACCCTTTAATCGAACGGAGAGCCGGAGAACGGGAGGTACGGCGTACGCGCCGCTACCTACGAACTCCGTGCTCGCAATGCATAAGCGATCTATCAGTCGAATGAGAATTACTCGTGGACAATCAGTGGTTGAGCTTTGATTAAAAACTGAGCTCGTTCCTGTGATTCCCAACAGTCGTGAAGATCAAAGCCGATTGGCTGGGAAAAGAGAAAATCATTTCGTAACTTCACTGGCATCGACCGGTCTGTGGAGGAAGCTTTGGCCCTTCGATAGTGATTAATTGGTTGGGGACCATCGAGGCGGAAAGTAAAGAACTAAAGCTGGGCAGTATTTCAAATACATGATATATCTCAGGCATTTTAAAAATGCATTTTTAATACTCAAATATTTCTCGGGTGTTTTTTGCGCCAATTAAGTATGAAAATAGAAAATATGTTTACACCTACCTCCATATTTGAATTTTAAGAACAATTGTGTGAATATCTGGAGCCAAAATACTTGGAAGATGTTAACGGAAAGGAATAAGAATATTTTGTAAAATTTTTGAAAATCCAAAGTCGAATCATTACATTTAGAGATTTAAAAAATGTCAGATTCTGAATGCTAACTATCAAATGTAAAGTAAAGTTCAAGTTTCAATTTTTTTTAAATCTTATATCTGCAAGGCAAACAACATATGGAATGGCAAATATAGAAAAGTAGCAGACGTTAAAAAACATCGGATGTCAAACTTTAATGTCAAGTGTGAAAAAAATGTCAAAAGTGAAATTTTGTTAGAAAAAATGAAATTGATTTTTAAAACGCATTTTACGAAATACTCAAACTAAGTACTTGTCAATTTATTTTAACTACAAAAAGTATGTTGTATTTTCTGTTTTCAGTATTTTTCCCAAATCTATAAATAACTTTGGCGTATCAACGGAGCCAACAACGAGATAAATAAATAAAAGAACTTACAATTCGAAAAAAGCAATGAAATCGTATCGTGTGTGGAATGCCGCGAACATTGGTGTTCCGTCGCCTGCGTTTGTAAATTGCAAGTGTCGCGAGCCCGAGACACTTGGTTCGGGTAAACCTGCCGTTAATATCGCCGGCGATGCGTCAACCCGACGCGCCGTGCCGCTGACAAGGGCGAATGTCGTTTGGCCTCTGTTACGCATCTGCAGTCGCAGACGAGTCAGTAACAGCGGTGATTGTCGCTCTCTCGCAGAGAAACCCTGCTCACCCTCTAGCTGCGGCGGCGACGAATGTGTCTCTGCCTCGGTCTCGTTCGTACCCTGGAGCTCGTTTAATCGCTCAATCCTCTTATTCCGTTCCAGTTTTCATTTCACTGCCCACACACAGGCTCACAACCCTCTCGTCGCCATAGACACAGTTATCGCTCGAACGCGTCGGCCCGTAGGGGCCCGAATGGAAATAAAATATTATATATTTTTCAATATATACATAACAATAAATTTTATTGCTTCTCTAGAATTCATAGAGATTCTTATAGCAAGGCGGGGGGGGGGGGGGGGGGGGGGGCAGGGTTGGTACTCCTTACATCGAAATAAAAAAGTGGAAAATTGAAATTTTCATATCGCTTGCTCATAATATTCTTCCGATAGAAGAGGGATTCTGTTTGCCGGAAATGACAATCCGCTTGATGCAAAAGGATCCTCTTCAGTCAGATGGTTATTATTTCGAGTGAACATGAACGAAAAAAGTGTACGAACATCGCAAATGTTCCAAAAAATATATCGCATACGTAACTTTTCGTAAAACAACATATAAATATATAAAAAATAAATATATAAAAAATATATTTCATAGATTCTATAATATATTTTCGCTATATTATAACGCTGTGTCTATTCGCACCCCTTTTTCCGTGACTCTAAGCAAGAGACACGAGACACGAGACACGAGTTTACGTGTCTCGAGAAGATCATTTTCGTGTCCCGTGAAGTTCGTACGCTTGGAGACACGACACAGCGGATACGACAGTTTAGTATCGAGGGCGCGTTTTCACTAACGGTATTGTAGTTTACAGAAATTTCAAATGATTTTTTATATGTTTCCGAATGCTCCTCGTACAAAGCAGCGAAATACTTTTTCTTTACGCATTAGGATAACATTTCTAGGTTATGACCATCGTCGAAGTAAATAATACGAAATATTAAATAAAAATCCATTTCACCAAATCCTCACGCAATCATTTCCAAAGATATTACACTTAAGGGGCCCGAGACGCTAACTCTCAATACGAGATAAGAAATAGGAGACACTTGTTCTTTTTCCTTCAATTTGGATAGGCTTAGCAATCTCACTGGGTGCCCGCTTGGCCACTGCAGAGCTCGTGTCAGTCAGCTGTTGGATACGAGACACGAGACACGAGACACGAGACACGAGACACGAGACACGAGATACGAGACACGAGACACGAATGGGCATTTTGTCAATATTGTCTACATCTGGAGACACGAGACACGAGACACGAGACACGAGACACAAGACACGAGACACGAAACAAATAAGTGTCGCGTCGATTTGATCACGTTGAAGAGGCACAAAATTACGTGTTTCCCGCTCCAGTCTTATTTCACCGAATCTGCCGAAGGTGTATACCTCAGTATAAATTACATGTATAAATTAGATTACATGTATAAATTACAACATCGACGAAATTCTTTTTTGTAACACGTGCACAAAAAGTCTTGCTTTTCGTTCCTGTACAGTCTGGCGAAAGTGGTGCTTTCAGAGGATGCGCGAAAAATGCTGTATATTCTATTTTACACGGTAGTGTCTTTTTGGCACACTTTTTTCACCCTCTAGCTACTTTTGCGCACACTTTTTTAACACTCTAGTTACTGTCACGTACCCTTATCTGACACTGTAGGTATTTTCCTGCACGCACTTTACAGGCACGAAAAGCGGGAATTTTCGTGCACTCGTCACAAAAAGTACTATGCTCGCGTCTCGTGCGAAAAAAATAGTGCATGCGTACAAACGCAATATGGTCTCCTTTCCCACGCGAATGCGGGAAATGACTATTCCGTGTCTTCTGAGAATTCGTGTCTTGTACATATCCGTAGTGCGCGAGGCACGAGACACGGAGA
Source organism: Ichneumon xanthorius (assembly GCA_917499995.1). Taxonomy (NCBI): domain Eukaryota; kingdom Metazoa; phylum Arthropoda; class Insecta; order Hymenoptera; family Ichneumonidae; genus Ichneumon; species Ichneumon xanthorius. The sequence goes on along the minus strand of OU824205.1, from coordinate 5,766,346 downwards.
CATTAATTTTACGTCGATTTTATCACTATGTAGAGGCACGGACTCACCATCATGCTATTACTTGCTGAGTAAAATTACGGGTTTCTTGCGGTAATCTTATTTTTATCGAATCTGCCTCAGGTGTATAAATTACAGCATCGACGAAATTCTGTTCCGTGTCTTCCGAGTATTCTTGTCTTGTAGATATGCGTAGGGCACGACACACGAGACACGAGACACGAAATAAGCATTTCGTTTATATTATCTACTGGCTCGAGACACGAGACACGAGACACGGGACACGAGACATGAGACACGAGACTCGAGACACGAGGCACGAGGCACGAGGCACGAGGCACGAGGCACGAGACACGAGACACGAGACACGAGACACGAGACGCAAGACACGAGACGCAAGACACGAATAAACGAGGTATACACCTTCGGCAGATTCGGTGAAATAAGACTGGAGCGGGAAACACGTAATTTTGTGCCTCTTCAACGTGATCAAATCGACGCGACACTTATTTGTTTCGTGTCTCGTGTCTCGTGTCTCGTGTCTCGTGTCTCCAGATGTAGACAATATTGACAAAATGCCCATTCGTGTCTCGTGTCTCGTGTCTCGTGTCTCGTGTCTCGTGTCTCGTGTCTCGTGTCTCGTGTCTCGTGTCTCGTGTCTCGTGTCTCGTGTCTTGTATCCAACAGCTGACTGACACGAGCTCTGCAGTGGCCAAGCGGGCACCCAGTGAGATTGCTAAGCCTATCCAAATTGAAGGAAAAAGAACAAGTGTCTCTTATTTCTTATCTCGTATTGAGAGTTAGCGTCTCGGGCCCCTTAAGTGTAATATCTTTGGAAATGATTGCGTGAGGATTTGGTGAAATGGATTTTTATTTAATATTTCGTATTATTTACTTCGACGATGGTCATAACCTAGAAATGTTATCGTAATGCGTAAAGAAAAAGTATTTCGCTGCTTTGTACGAGGAGCATTCGGAAACATATAAAAAATCATTTGAAATTTCTGTAAACTACAATACCGTTAGTGAAAACGCGCCCTCGATACTAAACTGTCGTATCCGCTGTGTCGTGTCTCCAAGCGTACGAACTTCACGGGACACGAAAATGATCTTCTCGAGACACGTAAACTCGTGTCTCGTGTCTCGTGTCTTTTGCTTAGAGTCACGGAAAAAGGGGTGCGAATAGACACAGCGATATTATAAATATACTTTTGCTTTTTCTTTTATATTTAAAGCATTCCTTTTATTTCCACGTGAACGAGGACGACACTGCTGAATGTAGTCGATGCAAATACCCTTAATTCAACAGTCCGGAAATTAATCCTCGAATGTTTACCGGAATGATATATTTTTTAGGGCACGCGCGTCGCTGATTGGAAATTTATGTACTCCGACAGACTCTGAGAGTGATGGGACTGAAATATAGGTCATGCATACAAAAAACGAAGAAAAAAACTATGGATTCTTCATTATATATTTGCTACCCGTCCGTGAAACGCTCCGTCCGAGAAATTCATTAATATTCCGTTAAAACCACGACGTGGCTTTGAGCTTTTCGACGCGCAAGATATTCCGAGCTTGCTCTATTCTTAGAGACTACGTGAAACAATGAATCCCGCAATTATTTTACTCCTTCCGATCTCCGTCTTGGATGCTTTAATTGTTCTTAATTCTTCGTCTCGTCTTCTACGCTGTACTCGTCACAACGGTTCCTCCCCGACGGCTTCACGATTGTGTTTTTTTTTTCGTATAAGGTAACGGTACAAATGCTCGGATACGTCCCCGTTACAGTGTAGGGACGTGCCGAAAAACAGCACCCGAAAACTGGTACATTTGGACTCTCTTGCTACTTTGTCCCGTAAACAAAAAAAAAATGTATCGTTGTGTAATTTATCGATGTGTTTTGCACTGAGAAAAAATGACATAGTAAAAGCAACAATACCGACTTTTTACCATAAAAAATAGTTCCCATGGGGAACGTCTATATTTTATAGTTACGACTATGACAAAAAATCATCATTGCAACCACAATTATGTTTTGACCAATTGAATATGCACTATCAGAAACTATCTGTGTAGACGTTCCCCCTGAAAACTATTCGATATATGTAGTGAGAAATACTATCCTTTTTCTCAGTGTGGAAACTAGAAACGATCAACTTCACATTGCTTTCAGTTATTTTCACAATCAATTTGTTCTCGGCCAATTAATAACGGCGGTGATTTTGGGGACGTGTTCTTATCAGTTTCAGCATTAAACATTTCGCAACAAAATATATCGTCCTTCTCTCGGTTCGACCGCTGTCGTGTCGGACCGGATGGGATCAAGAAAAAAATCGTTATCTCACGTCTGTGCCGCGAGGAACACCAGAAGCCAACGGCCTCAGGACGCGCCGCCGGTGCGCCTCCTCGCCGGAGACTCCCGGAAATTCCTGTCCTATTACTCCGGTAAGAAGTTGTAGAAATCATCCGAGCAAAAAACGGAAGTCGTCGGATAATATTACGACGGAGGTTGGGGACCGACGAGCCGGGAAAATAGAGCTGGAAGCCCGAGAGACGAGCCGCATTTCTCTCATCGTCATCGGCATTTTTGCCCCCCCCCCCCTTCGCCCCCTCTCCCGAGTACATACCCGACTCGTCTCGTTACTCGATTCCCCTTCGGTCCCGCGGGACTTTATCCGCACAAAACGGAAGGATTATTCCCTACGAAACCGTACAGCAAAAATAAAAATCATTGATCGCAAAAGTCGACCCTCACAGTTACCAAAGCCTGATGAAAATCGCTACGTCGGTCTACTCGGCGCGAAAAATAAAAAAAAAATATATATATATATATATATATTTTCTCTCGCACTCGACGCACTTTAGCCCGGGATTTTTTTCCCCCTATCTCGCGTGACGGGAAAATACGGAAATTCAAGTAGACAGCTGGCAGACGCTTGGGTAGTTCTTTTTTATACCAAGACAGACCCTTCTCTATGTTCGTTTTTTTTTTCCTTTTTGTTTTTCTTCCCTTTGTTTCACGGCGCGACTGCGGACGCGGCGAAAAGGACAGCTTAAAAGAGAACTTTCACGACCGAATCCCTTCGTTACACGCAATTTCACTTCGCTTCAATTCTCGCTGCACTCCGACGGGACGATTAAAACTGTACCGTCTCGACGATCCGACTGAATCGGCTGCGTATTGTTTGCTTTTGTTTTATTTAATTCCTTCGGTCGTTTCCTTTCCAAGGACTTTTTTCTCTCCACAGTTTTTCCTCGGACGTAAAAAGAGACCCTCGCTCCCCGGTACGTCGTAAAATATTCCACGAATTTTCGCTATCTCGATAACTCAACCACTCTCGGTCAGGTGAATTCCTGACCTTTGCGATTTCCGTATCGACCCGGGATAGCTAGTGCCACTCTCCCCAGCACAGTTTTACCGCCGGTACGACGTCTCGTATACATCCCACCGAACCGTCTCACCTACGTTTCCTACCAAATTCATAGTTTTCGTTACATTATTTCTCATTTTTGCATTTTAATTATCAAAAAAATATCTTCAGTTGCGCTCTCTTTTTTATTTATCATTCTGATTTTCGCTTTTTGGTTGTGTTAACTTCTCTCGTGTTCTATGCGCTCGCAGTATTGTATCGATTAGGCTATTTTCCTATTTCTACCATATTATTTTAACCTATGATTTTTAACATATTATAAACATATTGTGTTTCTACAAATTATACAACTTTTATCCGCTGTATTTGCTTGTTTTGCTACTGCCATGTTCTGCTTATTCAATAAATTTCTATGTGTCTATTCTTAACCTTAATTTTATTGTTTTGTATATTGACGAAGCGATGGGGGGAGAGGCGGGGGGGGGGGGGTACTTCGCAAGCTTGAAACATCAATATACATCTATGCACCTATCTATCGGAGATCCAATTGTATAAAAAAATGAATACGATAAACATTAATTGTACGAAGTATCGAAGAACATAAGTAAATGGCATTTGTCAAAGTTAACTGCAGGTCCGTAATAAAATACCTGAAAAGGGCTCGCTATGAAATTTAATCATCGATATCAATTCCACCTTGGTCATTGGCGTTATTCGTAGAAACAACAGGAACGAGCTTCCCCGTAAATGACCTACCAGATTCATCATTTTCATTACATTACATTATTTCTCATTTTCCTTTTTCTTTGGGTTCATTTCTTTTGTATTCTTTGCGCTCGAAGTATTCTTAAGCTTAATTTTATCGTATTGTATATTGATGGAGCAATAGTGTGGAGGGGGGAGGGGACATCGCAAGCTTGGAGCATCAATAAACTTCTATCCACCTAACTATCGGAGTTCCAATTGGAGAAGAAATTAATTCGATTCGAAGTATTGCAGAACATAAATAAATGGAATTTCTCAAAGTTGGTCAAACTGCTGGTCCGCGATAACTCAAACAGGCTCTCCATGAAATTTAATAATCGATATCGATTCCACCTCGGTTATTGGCGTTATTCGTCGAAACAACAGGAACGAGCTTCTCCGTAAACGAATTTCAACGAAATTCACTCCTCGTTAATTTCGAACGTATCCGACGATGGCATGACGGGTTTTCGTTGGCTTATCCGGACAACATCTACCCGTGTACGTCCTACCCGCGAGGCATCTCCTCTCGTCCGACACTCTTTACTCTCTTTGGTTTTTTTCCTTTTTTTGCCGAGCCTCACTTCCTTCTTTGCCGCTTCAGCCTCGTTCGCCCTGTCGTGCCTCAATGTACTACACAGGTGTCCATTAACCCCACCGTCCAGACATCGTGTGTACCCTCGAACACGAGAGCGAGAGAGAGAGACCGAGCGAGTTTCTTCAACGGCCTACGAGCTCTCTCCACTCGGTACAAGATAGGCACATAAGCTCCACTACTGTACGTACATAGACTACGTACTCTCGGGCTTTCTGCGCGTTTTTTTTTTTTTTACTTTTTTCCCTCGACTTTCGTTATTCTTCGTGACGTCCCGACAATCTTGAACCTGAGATCGCTTATACCGAGCTATATATGTATATATATATATATATATATATTTATACAGCTACATATGTATATATTTATATATATATCATTCCGCTCGGTGTACCGTGAGTTTGATGTACGACGAACTTGATGCAATCATATACTGGAGTAATGTTTCTCGCGAGTTATGTTTCTCTTCCACTTTTTCGTCTTTTTGCCTTCGGTGAGGACACTTTGTTTTGGTGAGAAAAAAAAAATTTAGATTTTTATATTACAGTGTTCAAAATGTTCTAAAACATCGAAAAATCACATTTAGAAAAAAATTTCCGGATGTGTATGTGTGTGTTTGTGTGTGTGTGTATGAATCGGACGCGAACATCTCAAACCACTATGGAGTTATAGTGGTTTGAGTTGTTAGCGATCAATTTCGGCTTGATCGCCCGAGACATTTTTCGAGTTTTAATTTCTCGGGCGATCAAGCGGAAATGCCACACACAGTATGTGCGGTCAATAGTCAATGTTTCTACGAAAATTAATAAAGAAATGTGCAATTGTTTTTTTGTACGCGTTTTTTAATATCTTCAAAAAATGTCGGTTCGCGCCCTAGCTCTTTACAATTTCTTTAGTTATCTGGCTAAGAAGGCGTACACGGATAGAATATTATCGTCCAATCGTCCATATTAAGTCGTCCAATCATCCGTACTAAATCGTCCAATCATTCATATTAAATAAAATAAAATCGATCGAACCGTAAAAATGTTATGTCATTTTGATTTTTATTTCATAAAAAATTAGTACTTCACTTTGGACCTAATTTTCCGTATTAAATATTAATTTATGAATAGAATAAGTGGTAGATTCGTGATCAACATAAAAAATACATTAAAGCGATACGACATTTATTGTTTTAAACTTGTATACGAAAGCTATATGAAAATATCAATTTTTAACTTTCTTTTTCTAAAAAAAATATGTCTATTATTTCTTCTTATCGTTCTCCATGAAAAAGCCACTTTGATAATTTTTTCCTTTTGTCTTTCGTCTTTCAAAAATATGCTTCTTAGTGCGCTACGCAGCCACATGCACCGTATGTACGCACCTTTACGTAAGATCGCTTCGTATCATTTCTTCTTCCTCATCTTGTTCTTTGAGGTCGGGATCTTTCAGGTGCGCTCCTCGCCTTCTCCCGCGGCTCGAGAAAAATATACAAGCTCTCCAGACCGGGTGGACGAGTCCCGTTATTCCGTAGTAAACACAACGTTATGTGCGAGACATCCAGAATCCTTCTCGCGCTTCTGCTCGTGTACGAGACTGCGCGTTTGCATCACAGCCGAGCGGAACTCACCGTGGAATCTCTTCCAGTCGGCTCATAATGAAACGCCTTCATTTTTGCGTATCTTTCTTCTCACCGTGCATGCGGAAATTCGCAATCCTTCCGGTGCCGAAGTGAATGAATCGCGCGCACAAATCACAGTCTATTTATTTTTCTACGTTCTCGCTTTCCCAGCCCGACGTCAGAATCGACTCAATCGCCATCTATGTTTTTGCAGGTCGCAAAAGATTCTCGATCTTCGTAACGCCGATGGGATACACTTTGCCGACGCGCTGTTTTTTGTAACGGAATTGTTTGCCCGGGGTAACCTGTTCCCGTCGACTTCCTCGCTGCGGAGTTCGACGAGCGGCAGAGGAGCCTCGAAGAGGTGGATTAAAAAAGAAAAACGAAACGCCGACATGAATAATCGTCGGAAGACCGGTTCGTCAGTTCTGGAGTTCTTTCAGCGAGACCCCACAGTCGCCAAGTACCGTTGACCAAATTATCGATATCTTTACGCACGACTGTGGTAGATATCGAATTGAATCTTCAGAATCGTACGAGGACACATTTTTTAAATCATTTTTTTTTTTATTGTTCGCACTGTACTGGAAGGTCATACCTGTGAACTAAGTGTTTATTGAGGATGGTGCGTTTTTATTCGTACGAGAACATCGGTTTTTTGATTCGCGGTTTGAAGACATAAACTTCGTGAATTAAATCACCAGGAACGATAGATAAATCTGCGGAAACGTAACAGAAACTCAACTTTGATTCTCGCTAAATATAATTTGGATTGGATGGAAAAAAATTATTTCGTTCGAAGTTTATTCACTCGTCACAATACGAAGTATAGATTTTCTTTTGTGTCGGTTGCAACCGAACAAGTAATCGTCTATGGTGGACAGGGTTCGCGTCTTTGTGTCCTTTCCGACGAATTCAAATGTCACACCGTGACATTTGCCGTCTCATGATTTTTTGTGTCTCCGAGTGGGCAACTCTCTCGGCCTGCCGCGGAAGAAACCGTTACGAGTTGTGCGCCCGGCTTCATAACGTCATCGACCGGTATAGTGGAGCTCTCGTAACGCGATGATGATCTCTCTCGCGACCCTGGAACGCCCGCGGCCCTCCGAGGTTCTCTGAAGAAAAAGTTTGAGTCGCAGCATTAGAGAGAGTAGTTTTTTTTCAATTACAACAACAACAACAATTACAATTCCATATGATATTGAAACAAGGACGACAAGACATGTTATCGTTCATGTTATGTATTTCAAGGTGACATGTTATTGTTTCAATCCCATATGGAATTATAAGAATTTAAATAACAATTTTTTCCTAGCACATGCACGTAAAATCCCACTTTCCGTTACCGTGAAGTGTGCGCAGTAAGGCACTTTTTCGCATCGCGTGCGGGAAAAATACTGCGCATGCGTACAAACGCAATATTGTCTTTTTTCTTGCACTAGAGCGGAAAAGTGCCTTTCTACGCACACTTTACGGGAACGGAAAGCGTGATTTTCGTGAATTTGTTAGGAAAAATTATGTGAATGGCATGGGCGTAGAAAAGGGAGTTCTGACTCGTGTGAATGCCACACTCTTCAATGACTCCCTTTCTACGCCCTTGCCATACAAATAACTATTCTTTGGCAGCCGGTAAGCGAATTTTCCTTCAGTCATTGATATTCTTTATCAGTGTATGGATTACCTTGGAATTGCAACCCGTGGTATTTTTAGTTCAAATACATGTACCTCTTCAGGTAAATTACTATATGTCGGTTTCGGCTGAAAACGGGACAAATGATGATGACCTATCTCGCGACCCTGGAACACCCACGGCTCTCCGAAGTTCTCCGACGAAAAAGGTTAAGTCGCAGCATTAGGGAACGACACTGAAAAAAATATTTGCTTGCGGGTTGCCAAAGGATTTTTTTTTTAAATTACAATTCTGCTTTTAATTCTTACAATTCCATATGATATTAAAACAATGACTACAAGACTGTCAATTTGACAAGTTATCGTTTCAATCCCGTATGGAATTGGAACAATTGAAAGTAGAATTGAAATAACAATTTTTTTTCATTGGCAGTCCGCAAGCGAATTTTACATGTGTCATTAATATTATTTTTCAGTGTATGGATTACCTTAGAATTGCAAACCGTCGTATTTAGTTCAATTACGTGTACGTCTTCGGGTAAATTACTATATGTCGGTTTCACCTGAAAACGTGACGATAAATGATGATCTCCCTCGCGACCCGGGAACGTCCGCGGACCTCCGAGGTTCGCTGAAGAAAAAGTTTGAGTAGCAGCATTAGGGAGCGTATAGATTACCTAGGAATTGGAACCCGTGGGATTTTTAGTTCAATTACGTGTATCTCTTTGGGTAAATTACTAGAATGTCGTTTTCACCTGAAAACGTGACGACAAATGAGCATAACAGACTACCACTTCGCTGACCCAATTTTGCCTCTCGACTATCCGCAATGGGCAGGGTTGTGTTCCTCCCGCACGAAAGATAACAATTACCTTGCATACGTGTATTAGTCTCGGGACGATATGTGTTGTGTTTGGCAAAGTTCGCGTGTTCGGACGACAGGTCGTGTTACACGAATATCTTCACGCAAACTTTCGTCCGAACTAAAATTATTTTTTTGGACACACCCCTGACGGGTCGTTGAATCGCGAGTAGCTTCAGTTGCCACGGAAACTGAGAGAAAAAAATGTTCTCGCCAATTACCAATGTCACATCCACATTTATTTTCTTGTTAATTTTTCAAAATATATTTGTAAAATTGTAAAACATTTTTTTTATAAAATGAACAGGAAAATAATTGTGGATGCGCTTGGACAAGAAACGTTTTTACCTATTTTACCGTGCAGGATACGTGTTCGAAAATGAAGAGCAAAAAAACACATCGAATTAGGTTCTTTAGAATATTTCATTCGATCCATATATTTGACACAAAAAAATTGCAAGCAATTTCTATCAAATATATTGATTATAATATTTGATATATCAATAATATAAAATTATAAATTGACCGAACATATATTTTTTTATTTCTGTGAAGAATAACCAGTGTAGAGTCTGAATTGAACAATTATTTCCTGAACGTTCGTACGACTGCGGTGCAGCAAGAGAATCGTCTGCCTTCCGGCTGCACTGAATGCCCCGTGAGAAATTATGCTTATCACAATATTAAACAATAACTCCTCTATTCTGTTTCGCACCCGCGTTCACTCCTATTATTAATTCCATGACTTCGAGCCAAAACTGATACGCACAGTAAAAATGACTTGCATTTTTAACAAACTTTTTTATCCACAAACGTCGCCGTCAATTTTGTTGTTAATTTTACAAAATATATTTCGAAAATTATAAAATATTTTTAATAAAATGAACGGGAAAAGTGTGAAATCGTGGATGTCCATGGACAAGAAACGTTTTACTTCCTACCGTGCAGGACAGAACCAGGATACGTGTTCGAAAATGAAAAAACCAGAAACTCATCGAATTATGTTCTTCAGAATATTTCTGTGGATCCATAGATTCGTTGCAAAAAAAATTGCAAGCATTTTTGATCAAATATCTTCATTATAATATTTGATATATCAATAATATAAAAATAAAATTGACCGATCAGGTACATTTTTTATTTTCATGGAGAACACCGAATGCACAGTCTGAATTGAGCAATTATTTCCTCTAATTTCTTACGTCTGCGGCAAGAGAATCGTCTGCCTTCCGACTGCACTGAATGCCCTGTGAGAACTTATGCTTATCGCAATCTTTCCCGCATTAAATAACTCTATTCTCTTTCGCACCCGCGTTCACTCCTACTATTAATTCCATGCCGCTGTTTCTCGAACCGCTCGTACTCGAATGGACGCACGTGTCTGGTGTGCGTGTAAAGTCTATTTATAGAAAACCGCCGAGAGATTCGTAGATGCTTATGGAATTCGAAGGCCCCGAGTCGGTCCCGCGCAGCGCAAGGATCGCGTATCTCGATACACGTCGCTCGATCGGGAGACACGGTTCGCTGTGACGTAATTCACGGTCCAGCTGGTGCTCGGAGATTGCGATCGCGTTCGACGGGAATCGAGCTGGATGCACCCAGTGTGTTGATTAAATACGGCAACTGGCGTACCGTCGATAAAATGTAAACAGCCAATACGCTTTATGAAACGAACCTCTATATGCTGAGGCTGATTATCCGATTAAATAAATGGTCAACGGAAAATGTGAGGCTTTTTATCTTTTTTTTTTAATGCAAGAATAACATCCGAGGTTACCCTTGACTCGTCGTTAACCCAGTTAGACAAACGCGCGTTTGGTCGGCGCTGTGTGCTCTAGAAAAAAAAATAGTCGAGAAACAAGATACATTAGTTTGCACACGAAATCCCATTGCTCTCCCACTTACGCATTTGAAAGCCGTTTTCATTTATTTTTCACTGAAATAGTAGATTTCATAATTCCCTCGACTCTAAAAAGAAAAGCAAAAGGCACAGTGAGATAAAAAATGTCTAAATCATTTGTCTATTGTTTTTGTTTTTTGTAGACTTATTTTTTTTTTCTTGCAACTATTGTTTTTGAGAAGTAAATGTAGAAGATTATGGCCTCTCGTAAATTCATTGCCATAGCGCACCGTTAATTAATTTCGAATGAACGAGTGGAGAAGAAAAAAAGCACCTGCAGCTCCGTTCGCTTTCGAGAAAATTTCTTAACCATTTTTCTTTTTTTTACAATTTTCTTTCTCTCGCAACTATTTTTTTTTTTTTTTTTTGAAAAGTAAATGTAGAAGATTACGGCCTCTCGTAAATTCATTGCCAAAGTGCACCGTTAATTAATTCCGAATGAGCGAGTGGAGAAGAAAAAAAGTACCTGCAGCTCCTTTCGCTTTCGTAGCTTCGAAGTGGTTACCCGTTCCGCGAGACGACACTTGGGTACGGTTGAGTTCCCCCATTGGAGTGTGTCGATTCAACGAGCCGTCGACAGCGACGGAGCGAAAATATGGGCGTTTAATGATATGCGAAGACGCTGCGCCGAGACTAGGTTGAAGGAGGTGAACTTGAGAAAGGGAGGGTGGAAGTGAAAGGGGCATAGAGAGAACACGTGCCGAGTATCGCGACTCGTTGTTGTACTTATAGTCGCCGACTGAAAACCTCCAGGATAACGCACTCGTGAGTATCTCTCGTCAACGTAAACGCGCAAGTTCGATCCAAACATTCGATAACATTTTTCACGTATTTTAAGGTAACGCATCGGACACACGTTGCAAACTATTAAATCTCGAAAATAATAATAATATAGTGAAAAAAGACACACGTCACAAACTACTAAACCCAGGAAATAATAATAATACAGTGATAAAAAAATATCAATGACTCAAGTAAAACACGTTTGCGGGCTGACAAATAAAAAAATTGTTATCTCAATTCTACTTTCAATTCTCACAATTCCATACAAGATTGAAACGATAACATGTCACCTTGACAGTCTTGCCGTTCTTGTTTTAATATTATATAGGATTGTAAGAATTGAAATTAAAAAAAAATAGTTTGGCAGCCCGCAATTGATTTTTTATCAGTGTAATATTAATAATAATAATAACAATAATAATAATAATAATAATGTCCTCGCATAGGGTTGGTCAAGGCGATATGTTAACCGATATGGTAACCTTATTTAACGTAAGAAACGAATGGCGCTGCCGTTTGCACAGTTTTTAGTACATGTGGATACGATATGATTGCACCGAAATGATAAGATTGTATATGCAAGGGACAGCACGATATGTCACGTGGCCATATGCCCCGTAATTGCAGGGTGATATGGCCGGTAAAACCGTTTTGTTTTTACTTGACGGAGGTAATTATTGTCTTTCTGTAGTTCGTGTTTACTAAGAGATGTTTTACGCTAACCCTCTACACTTCTCTAAGCCTAATCGAGTACCATTATTACTATGACCATATGGTCGATCGAAAATGTTTATTTATAGAGCTCCAATTAAATCACGTATCGAAAATATCGAAAGTTCTGAGTGAATTACTTTACTTCGATGTTTCTCGAGTTGGTTACGATCAAACTTTAAAGGTTTTTTTTAAACGTTAAACCTCCAATCTTCATTGTTTAAAAAATCACCACCATTTCCCCCTGTAATTACCTCACATAAAGAGACTCTACATATATTCTTCGCACCTCGGAAAACCAGCTACAATCGTTTCTCACGCTCTTTCATCGTTTATTAGTCATCGCACATACGGTAAACAAACTAATAAATAATCTTTTTTGCGGAAATAAAATAATGTATTTATTCGATTCATGGTTTTGTTTTTCTTCTTTTCTCTCGCTCTTTCTCGTCCTTGGCGATGAGCTCACGTCGGTTCGGTGAGGTAATCTCCAAACGTGTGCCGACTCTAAAATTCACGGATGACCAATGTACAGTGACGTCTCGAGAAACGGCTTCGAGCTTGCTTCGGCATCTCTCCGGTTTAGAACAACGACATCGGCGCGCAAGCGTTAAAAGAAAGTGGGTTGCGATTTTTTTTCTCTCCATCCATCGTCACTAATGTACCTACCGGGGATAGAAATTCTCGTTGAGAAAAAGCCGTAGATGTCCGACGGCTCTCCGACTGAAAGTCGTCGAGCGCCGTTGATCGTTCGCCGCGAAAGATAACATAGTAGTTAACGATGCACTACATAGCGAGTACGCTCTGCAACCGCGCTTATCCGATACACAAGGCGTGTATAACGACGACCGAACGATAGGCATTTTTCCAATCGTACGCTTCGCATTATGCAAAGAAGAAGAAAAAGAAGAAGAGAGAGGAGGAGGAAAAAAAAAGAAGTGCGTGATTTGCTAAACGAGGTCACGGGTATAATGCACACACGAGACTAGGGAAGCAAGATTATTTTTAACGCGTAATGCAGAGATGTCCGAGCGCGGTGACGACGAGGGGAGCTTCCGCAAATAAATCGTTACTCGAGGTGAAATAATCGGAGGGTCGAGACACAATTAACGGTCGATGACATATTTTTTTTTATGCTTCACTTCCGGTATTACTGCGCAAGACGAGGCACTTGAATGAAATCAAAACCCCTCAGATTTGTCAATGGATCAAACTTTTGTTGTAAAAGTTTTAACAATTGTTTTTAAATGCCGATTCGGCTTAGAACGCCGCGAAGGTCCAAACTAAAAAAAATGCACACTTAAGCAGATTACATTTTTATTACGAGTACAAAAAATATTGCAAAATGTACAAATAAAAAACAACACCGCACACTCTTGAATTTTGAAGTGTTTTGAAGATTTTTCATATAAAAAAAATATTTCTTTAAAGACCGATTCGCATAAACATTAAAATAGGTACCAACGTTTCTTGTCCACAAACGTCCACAATTATTTTCTTGTTAATTTTACACAAAAAAAATTATGTCCACTTTACAAAAATATCTGACAATTTAGGAACAAATTTTGTTGTAAAATGAACAACAAAATAATTATGGACGTTTGTGGACGAAATAGTTTGTTAAATTTACAAATATTTTTTTACTGCTTAGCCAGATATAGTCGAGGGCGAATGATTGCTATCTAACGACGATCGTTGTAGAATTGGCGCTGCAATTGCGATAATTGGTAATTATCGTCTTCTTACACTAGGACGGATAGTCTTCTTACAGGGACGAATAATTGATGGAATTGGAGCAGATTCGAGGGATTCAATTCCAGACTGTCCGGGTGTCGACTCTGTGCAGCGGCGTGTCCGAGACGATTCGTGAATGCCTACGAGTGACATAATTCACAATCATTGAAGTTCCTCTCTCTCTCTCTCTCTCTTTCTCTCTTCTGCGGTGCGTCCTCAGCATTCCCCTCTCGTGATCTCGTGTGTGCGCGAGGCACAGCACAGGACGCGTTTATTAGACACGTACGTTTTGTACAGATGGCCGGATAAACGTGAGCGAGAATAGTGTGCGTGTCTTTCGTTCCGCACCTCGGTCAATGGGATAAGACACGCTAGCTTCCGGTTCACGATCGTTATTCCTCTCGCGTCTCCAGCGAGAGCCTTCTGGCTCTCGCGCGATTCGGCTGAATTACAATCGGATTGCCCTTTACCGCTATAAAAATTACACGGTATCCCTGAATAAATTGAAAGCGACTCTATTTTAGAACTGGGCAAGTACACTGAGTGCTCGAAGTACGTATTCAAATATCAAGTACTGAGTCGGTGTCCAGTACTCAAAACTTGAACTATTAAGTTCTGCCAGTACTCAATACGTCAGTACCACAGCTGGACAAACACCCAAAAAATACTTGAAGTACAAAGTATCGCAAGTACTTGAGTTATGAAGGATTTTTTGTAGTTGAAGTATTTCTCAACTACTTTTTTCAAGTACTTTTCGCAATTAGCTTCGTATCGTTAAGGGTTATCTAGGCTATGAAAAAAAGACGCCAGCTAATTTGTCCATGGCTTTCTCATTTTTTTAAATAGCTAACTAAAATGTTCGTAACTCATCGTTTTGAGCTACTTTTTAATACAATTCTTCGCCTTTTTCATAGAAAAAAATGCATAGATAATTTCATGTAAAAACACGAAAAGGGTCCCTTCTCGTTTATTCATAGTATACTAATAGTACTGGGTACTTTAAACCGTATAAGTATTTGAAGTATAAAAAGTACTTGTGCACTTCAAGTACGTAATTGAAGTACTTAACGTATTTAAGATATTTCCCTACCAAGTGCGACTCGCAACATTAATGCATGGTTGATGCGAATATTCTAACTTTCATTATATTTTTTTTAGATACAAGGCGAGATGGACCTGGAAACGAGGCTGGAAGGTTTCGACTGATCGCTGACGAGAAGAAAGAAGAAATTCATCGTCAAATTTTCGCAAGTCTTTAAGAAAGCTGAGAGAAAAAACGAGCAGCGAGGATGTCGATGGCTTCGATAGAGACTATGGGGACTGCGAAGGGCGGCGACATTGGCCCTCCACCTAAGAAGCTCGTCAATACGAACTTGATATCCCTCAAGTGCCTTCTCTTCCTATTCTTCGGTGGTTAGTTACCTCGAAACGACAGTATATCTTCGTTTTTTAAATTTAATGAATTGTTTCTTCTTCTCTTTTTAAAAATTTAATTAATTGTTTTTTCTGCCCTTTTCAAAAATGTCATGAATTGTTTCTTCTTCCCTTTAAAAAATGTAATTATTTGATTTTTATTCTCTCTTTTAAATGTATTTATTTTCGTCCGCAGGAATGGGTTGCCTGTTTCCTTTTCTCCCTCTGCACATGCTCGCGGTTGGTCTGACCCTTGAAGAAGCGCGGCTCGTCTCGATTATATCACCGATCGTCGCCCTGCTGGGTCCAATAATCGCCTGCCCTCTGGCGGACAAACTTGCGGGTCGTCAGGGCTCGAGCGAGAAAACATCAACGGGACGTTACTTGCGAGTCATGATAGCGATCGTTTGTTTTCTATCGGCGGTTCTCTACTCGCTTCTCCTTCTCGTTCCCGTCGTCGAGAGGATCGAGCTGCCGCGCGAGCGAAGACCGACCCTGAAGTTCTCGTGCGATCGGGAAGGCGCGACGGTCCTTCAGGAGCGCAACAGAGATTTTTCGACGTGTTACAATTGGACCAGCGAGAGCCGAGTGTGCGCTATACTGCTGAGGAATTGTAATTACGCTTGTAATTCGAACGTACCGAGACGATCGTTCCAGGCGCTGCACGGCGAGGATGGATCGACGAATACGGCCGACGGCTTCGACGATTTTGAGAACAGGGGCGACACAGACGTCAGTCCGCTGGAGCTCAACAGCGAGGTCGAGTGGAGGACAAAGGTCATTACAAAGCGAAGGAGAGTCGTAGAGACGGTTAAGTCGACGGAATAGCCTCGGATCCGGGCGCTGCCCCTTCCATTCCTCGACGAGACCTCTCGCGAACGACTCGCACAACTTTCCATTAATCTTCATCAAGACAAATTTCGTTTGCACTCATCTCAAGTAGCTTGAACTAAATTTTTCACAAGTAGTCTTTCCGCTGATCTCGGAAAGAAGGGCCGGATGTTGGCCGAGCTATTAGTAATAATATTTATTTGTTTGAGGTAAAAACCTAAGCCGCGCTATTGCAATTGAAGATACATACATGGCGTTTCGCTTTGCGCGAAAACTCTCTTTTTTCGCTATTATTCCAACTATTGATTTCTTCTTGGCCCTCAGGACAAACTGAAGTTAATGTCTTGATCGTCATCAAGACAAATTTCGTTTGCACTCATCTCGAGTAGCTTGAACTAAATTTTTCGCAAGTAGTCTTTCTGCGGATTTCAGAAAGGATGGGCGGATCTGAACAGAGCTATTAATAATAATATTTATTTGTTTGAGGTAAAAACCTAAGCCGGGCTATTGTAATTGAAGATTCATGATGTTTGCTGTGCGCGAAAACTTTTTTTCTCATTCTTTTTCGCTATCATTCAAAGTGTCGATTTCTTATCGGCCCTCAGGACGCACTGAAGTTAATCTTCATCAAGACAAATTTCGTTTTCACTCCTTTCGAGTAGCTTCAACTAAATTTTTCACAAGTAGTCTTTCCTCTGATTTCGGAATGATAATTAATTGTTTGAGGTAAAAACCTAATGCGTGCTATTATAATTGAAGATACATGGCGTTTCGCTTTCCGCCAAATCTCTCTTTTTTTTCTTCTTTTTCGCTATCACTCAAGGTATCGATTTCTTATGACCCTCAGGACGAGCTGAAGTCGCGAAAAGCTCGGCACTACGTGATACCCGAGCCGCCGCATCTGTGCTTCAACGAGGGTGACAACAGGGTCTGTCACGCTTACACCAGCTACTCCGGAAGCATTCCGGTAAATGCGAGCTTCAGGGAAGCTAAGAACACGAGGGAAAGAAGAGAGTGGTGCGCGTATCCGATTGCCGAGGATATTCGATGCAGAATACCGAGAGAATTAGAGGCATCGGTCGCCGAGTTCAATCAGAGCTGCACCGTCGAGTGCGACCTTCTCGACCCGTTTATGCTGCCAGGTACACTGAAAAAAAATCGCTGGCGGGCTGCCAAATTTTTTTTTTGAATTACAATTCTACTGTCAATTCTTGCAATTCCATGTGATATTGAAACAAGGACGGCAAGACTTTATGTTATTGCTTCAATCCCGGATAGAATCGTAAGAATTGAAAGTAGAATTTAAATAACAATATATTTCTTTGGCAGCCCGCAAGTGGATTTTACTTCAGCCATTGATCTTTTTATCAGTGTAAGAGAGTATGCACAAAAAACCGATACACACAAAAAGAAAGAAATAATAGAAATTTCCAACATTATTGACGTTTTTTAAAAAATCGAATAATTTGTTACCAAATCGATTATTTCAAATTCGAATGGCAATTCGGTTAAAAACTTTATGTCGATTTATTACCAATTTCAGGCAGCGTGCACACGGAAAATCAATGCACCCAAGTGGCAGGAGATCCGGACATAACGTTCTGGATGTATCTGACGATACGCTCGATAGCCGATATTTTCCCGACGGCGGCCGTTGCCCTCGTCGACGCTGCCGTCGTAATAGCGACTCGTGAGACTTCCTGCGGTCGCGGTGACGTCGGACGTCAATTGGCTTTCGGTTCTCTGGGTTTCGCCGCTTTCGGACCGCTCGTCGGTTACCTCAACTCGCTGGTACCGAGCTATCCGGCTTATTTCCTGCCAATTATTTTTCACGTTGGAACGATGCTTCTGGCGGCTATCGTCGCTCTATCGGCGAACGGTATGCCTCTCAGTCCACCCGAATGGTGGTGGCACACGAGATCGGGTATGCTCGCCGTACCCATGAGCGCAGTTAAGAGGTACGGAAGCGAGACCGCCGCACTTGTATTCGTTCTCCTCGTACTCGGCACATTCTGGAGTGCTATGGATAGCTATCTTCCGCTGTAAGAGGAAACATTTTTTTTCCTTTTTATTTGAGAGGACAATTATTGTAGAAAAAAGAATGAGTTTTTTCATTTTTTTTTTTTTTTTTTTAGACATTTAGCTAATCTCAGCGGAGACGCGCTCGCCATCGGTGTAATCCTCACAGTCGGAGCCCTACCGGCTGTATTTTTCCTGTGGAAATCGGAGCATTTCGTTGATTACTGCGGTCACAGCAATCTTCTAATTGTAGCGTTTACCGTCTATATAATCAGGTGAAATTTACGACGTTACTCCAAGCGGTATTCAATGTCGTCGTTGCCCTGATGAAAATGTTTCTCTAACAATTGTTTAAAAACTGTAAACAGACCGGTACTTGTCGCAACAGCAGACTTTTCAGAGAAAATATGATTTAAGTTCTGAAAAACTTTGATTTTCTCGGATAATATGTGTTTAGAGAATTTCAGAGAACTTACGAGTTCTGTCACTCGCTGTAAATTATAGAAAATTTCAGTTTTCCAGATAAATGTTCGTGAATATTGAAAATTACTAGCCAGCGAAAAATAAAAAAGTTCATAGGTATTAATAGAAGTCGCCAGAGAAAATGCAACATTTTTCAGAACAATCAGGAATATTTAGACGCAGAAAAATCTGACTTTTTCTGAAAACTCCGAAAACTGAGAAATTCAGAGGACTTTTCAGAGGAATTACTGATCAATTTTCCGATACTTTCGCAGAAATTTTCAGACATATTCAAAGAAATTTTCAGACTATTCAAAGAAATTTTCAGACATATTCAAAGAAATTTTCAGACATATTCAAAGAAATTTTGAGACATATTCAAAGAAATTTTCAGACATATTCAAAGAAATTTTCAGACCTATTCAAAGAAATTTTCAGACATATTCAAAGAAATTTTCAGACATATTCAAAGAAATTTTCAGACATATTCAAAGAAATTTTCAGACATATTCAAAGAAATTTTCAGACATATTCAAAGAAATTTTCAGACATATTCAAAGAAATTTTCAGACATATTCAGAGAAATATTTTCCCCAGGGTGGGTGATTTTGTTTTCGAGGGCTTTTCTATATGACGCTGCATTTTAGATTCACCGGACTGAGCCTCGTTTCCGAGCCCTGGTGGGCGCTGGTATCCGAGGCTCTGGAGCTCTTCACCCTTGGTATCATGTGGGTCACTGCCATTCTCTACATGAGACACCTTGTGCCCCGACATCTCACTGCCACCGCCCAGGCACTGCCAGTCATCGCTCACTTTTGCCTAGGTGAACTTTTATTTCCGTAACACTTTCATTCGCACCTTGAACTCTAGAGCGTACGTAACAATAACTGATATTTTTCCGCCAAGGTCGATGTCTCGGGGCGGTAATCGGAGCCTACGTTCACAACGGGACAACCGACGTAGACTCGCTGAAATTCGTTTATCAATGCATGGCTCTAGCGGCGGCGGTCGTGGCGGTCCTATACTTCATACTTTATCATGGCCTCCTTAAGCCCAGGTGTCACGCCCAGACCGTTCAGGGCTCTAGAGCCGCACCATCAGTCGTGCAAGGTAACTCTAACAAACGACTCCGTCGCGCCATCGAATAATCGAATTATGTTATTTATACTCTTACATTTTTTTCTTCACTAAGCTGCCTTACAGGAACACGAACAGACGTTAAGTAAGAAGACAATCGAATTGTTCGGGCAATTAATTTGCTTCGCCATAACCGAGTCAAAGATGATCAAAACCAATGTCACGTAGAGTCGGCTACGGACATTGGTTGTTCTCTATCGTCGGCCGAACGCATCAGCATCCTTCGGTGATAGATGATTCAATTTTTCAGGTATGAACGGGAACGGAAACTACACGCCCCTCAGAGTCTACCACAACGCGATAGGCAAGAAGGGGCAGTTCCGGTACTGAATTTGTAAACGCTTATGACCAAAGGGCCTCCCGAACGTCGCTTCTTGCCACCCGGCGCAAGAATGATAGTTGGATCGTCCGGAGGTTCCCGACTCTCTGACAGAGGAACCATCAACAGCGGCTCGACCTCGATCGACTTCGCTCGATCATGGATCGAGTGAGCGTCTCTCAGACTTCCAAAGCAAAAAAAAAAAAAATATAAAAAAAAACAGAAAAATGCATTTCTTCACTACAGCACGGTGTCGCTGCTGCATAAAAAAACTTCGTACTAGATTTTTCTAACGTGTTCGCTCTTATACCTCATTGAATGTCGACAACATTTGTTCGGGACTTCAAAAGCGTGGTCCAAAATCTGTCCCACCCATCCTTTACGAATAACAAAATTTTTATTTATTACCGTTTTGATTATTTCGTACTTTTCGCGTTGGTGTTCTAGCGATCGATGATTATCGATGAGAATGTTGAAGAATAAAGGATTTTCAGAAAGTGAAACTATTTACGTATATTTGTATCTTGCAGTGGATTCGTTTTAGTTCACTTCATCATTAATTTTCTTTCCGTTATTGCTTCGTAGTCAATTTATTATGATAGAAGTACTTACGGCTATATAGATCGTATGGAATCTGGGGAAAACAACAGTCTCGCTTTCCCACTTTTTCGTCTCGATCTCTCGTCTCTTTTTTTCAGATTCCGCCCCATCATTCTTCAGCCTTACAATAATCTTTTTCATAAAATTGGCGTGTACTCGCGACCGAAGCGAATGTGCTAAGACTAACCGAAAAGCAACGACTAATAACGGGTATCTCTATTAATTATTTTTAAATGCCGAATCGGGTATAGATTTCGCACACGCGTGACCGTTGTAATGCGCGAAACTTGTCTTTCTCTTTTTTTCGTCTGATGTTAAAAACGCCTCCATAACTTTGCTCTATCAAGTTACCCGCGCGCTCTCTGTTATATATATTTTGAAAATATATATATATATATATAGGGTAGACGGGCCAATGAATAGACAGTTAAGCAGACGAAAAAGCCAATGAATAGACGTTTTTATGCACATGCTGTTATGGAAAGTGTCCATTCATTGGCCCTGTCCATTCATTAGCTGGTTTACCCTATATATATTATTGTATTGATAATTCGATAACGGGAAGATTCACACTCGAAAATTTTTAGAATTTTTATCTTACAGATTTGACCAACAAACAAAAAAATACTCGACGTTTCCTTTTTCCCCTTTCTTCCTTTTGCTTTTTCCTTATTACACAACTAAAGCGTATAAGAATCCTTGTCAATCCCTTTCTTGTCTCGACCGAGCCGAGTGAATAAAGTCGTTGCTACGTTTATGTATATATACAAAAAAATATATATATATATATATGGAAAATATAGGCGTCAAGTCGAACGAAACGATACATTGTCGGCGACCTCGACGAGTGTGCTTATGAATGTGGAAAAGAATGGAAAACAATAAAAAATATAACGAAAAAAAAAAATATCTTGTGCCTTCTAGGAGCGTTAAAATAAAAACTTCGGACGCGTTTGCCGACGTTACGAGAGCAGATAAATCTCTGTGCGAGCACGAACGAATTCGATGTCGTAATCGGAGTTCCATTTTTTCGTATCGTATCAGTTTGCATAAAAAGAATAAACACCGAAGAACGTGCGCAGAGCCACATGAATCAGAAGATCCGAGACGCCTTCTCGGTCAACGAGTTTACACCAAGGTTTCCGTGAATCTCGGAAATCGAAAAGTTCATCTCTCAATCTAGTATAGTACATTCGTCGTCGTCCTCGCGGGGTTTCCAAGAGTTGAGAACGTCGGTATTGCTGTTGCTGTTACCGCTGCTGTCCTCCTCGATGAGCGCTCTCACAGCCAGCACAGTTTCCTCCTCGGCGGCTCGCGAGCTGTTCTTCGTCTCGTTACTTTCGTTCGGTCGGTCCTCGATCTTTTCCTCGCTGTTGCCCGCTGGACTCTCCTCGGTCGCCGGTGGAGTTTCCGTCACGGGTGTTTCAACCGGAGTTTCCTTCCCCGTCGATTCCTCCTCCGGCTTCTCCTGGAGTGTTTGAGTTTCGGACGTAGTCTTCTCGTTCTTCTTCTCCGGCGTGCCGGCCTCCGACGTCTCGGTCTCGGACTCGTCCGAGGAACTCGAAGAGTTCGAGTCGTCGGAGCTCGAGGATTTCGTCGTAACGATCTCGAGATGTTCCTCCTCGAGAATCTCCATGTTCTCGTCGATGTTCGTTTCCATCGGCTCTCCCTCATCGCCCTCGTCATCACCCATCTCCCTCGAAGGCACTGCATCAGCTCTCTCGTTCGTCTCCTCAGCCGGAGCGAAGACGATATCGGCCTCGACGAGATCGTTAACGGATATACTCGTCGGAGCCTCCAGATCTTTCATCTCTTCGGTTTCCATTCCATGATCCTCAATGTGCTGAAGATAGCTTATGAACTCCTCCTCGTACTTTCCAAAATTCTCGTCCGGCACCATAACGGGCTTCAAGATATCGCGCTCCCGCTTCGCGTCGTAGTCTGCTTTGAGCAGCAGAGCGTATCCGATGGACTTCTCGTAGTCCTTCTTCTTCACGTCGTCGGCCTGGATGGATTTGTTCGCGGTCTTCGGTTTCGCCTCGCATGCCCGATGAACGCGCGTTCTGAACGGCCTTATTACTCTCGCAGGCGCGACGTTTTGCGAATTTTCCCTGTCCTCCTCCTCGTCCGACAAAAAATCGTCACCCTCTGGCTCGGACTCTCTCCAGCACTCCATGTCGAGCGGCGTTATCTTGCAGCTCTTCTGTCTCTTGCCGAGAGTCACCGATCTCGTGTGAAGCGTTATTCCCTTGGTGCGCTCGCGTTTGTACTCTTTGTAAGCGCGTATCAAATTATCGTTTAGCGAGGTCAGTTCCGCCACCGTGCGCTTTATCGTTCTGTTGGCCGCTCTCGTCTTGGCCCGAGCCGCGAGCAACTCCTTGTCGGGTGAGAAGAGCATCGCCGAGTCGAGAACCCTCTTCAATTTAGTCTTCAGAATCTCGAGAACGGCGTCGATCGATTTAGTCGGCGAGCGAATCTCTTGCTCGAAATTCTGAGTGGTCTCTCTGGGTCGCTCCTGCTGCTCCTCCGTTTCCTCGGCGTGTTCGTTGTCGCTCTTCGGTGTCGGAGCCAACAGCGTCATGTAACCGTCGTCGGGCCTCACCGGGAAAGTCTCCGTGGATAGACCGGGAACCCTGTCGTTCGACTCGGGTCGGGCGCGCCGTGACGGCTCCGCCATCACCACCGGATCATCCGAGTCGCTGTCGAGATCGATCACGCTCGGCGGTAGCTTTCTCTCGTTGCGACTTCCGGCCGTTCCGACGGTGTTTCCGGACTTCGAGGGAGCGATGCGCGGACGCAGAGGTCGCACCACCGTGCCGGACGAATTGCGCACCGCACCGGGCGACTGCAGAGGAGGTTGTATGACGCTGATCCTGCTCTGCGCCGGTTGCATGTGATTGCGCGACGGTATCGACACCATCGGGACAGACTGTCCGGCCGCCGAAGTTTTACCGACGCCCTGCTTGATGCTCGAGGGAACTTGGGCAATTTTTCGTACGAGCAGCGGAGTTCCGCCGACACCGCGGATTATTCTGTGATCCCTCGTGCCCTTCGCCAGCGTGCCTATTATCGTCGCCGGTTTCTTCAAGAGATTCGCCGTTGGTATCGGACTTATGCCCATGTTGCCCATCGGTTTTGGCAAAATTTTCTGGGGCGCTCGGACCTCACCGAACGAGAGACTCTCGGCGCCCTCGATCATCGATTGATCGCACTGCAGCAGCGGCGCCGGAATGTCGTCGTCGTTCATGGAGTATCTCGTCGGGACCGCGTCGAGGTTTCGATTCGACGTGTCGGAGCGGAGACGACGCTTCGACTGACGCAACGTCGGTGACGATTCTTCCGGCATCGAGTTCGCCGACGACTGCTCGCTGTGTCGCTGCCCGTCCGAGTTTAACGGAAGGCAATTCGAGTCGTCGCGATCGCGGCTGACGAGACTCCGATTCGCCTGCTCGACCGGGTGCATCTCAGACGTTGCCTCCATAATCTCCATCTTTATCACGCGTCTCTTGTTGCGCCTCGAGTTCGCCAACTTCCGGCGCTTCCTCTTCGGCACGCTGTAAGTCTCGTCCTCGTCCTCGTCGTCCGACACTGAGTCCGTTCGCTTCCGCTTGTTCTTGTTCGGGCAGCACTGCGACTCGTCGAGCTCCATCTTCGCTGCTATTTCTTTGGGGCTCATTTTACGATCGCTCTGCAGTATTCTCGTTACCGTTTGGACGTGCTCGAGTAACGCCCAGCACACCGCTCTCGCGCTGTACAGATCGGCCGGGTTGCAAACGAAACACTTCCACTTTTCGTCGCGCTCGATTTTTTTCCTCACCAGAGGATCGAAGTTGCGCTTTATGCAGTTGTAGCAGAAGGTGTTGCTGCAGTAGGAACAACAGTAGAGATTACCGCCGTTTGCGCACCAACGACAGAACATATCGGTCGCATCGTCTCCTGCGAAGAGAAAAACGGTTTTTGAGGCGATTAGAGAGCGTCAATGGAAACGGATTGGAGATAGATTAGATGTATATTTATTCATTGTAACGAAAATGCTATGGTGGAAAAAAAAACTTAAAGACAGAGACCACTGATACGGTAAATGGACATTTTTCCTAAGGACACATGCATAAAAAACATTTATTCATTGGCTTTTTCGTCTGCTCAACTGTCCATTCATTGGCCGGTTTACCCTAAAACAGGGACGAAAGCAACAGGAAAGGTTTTCTCTGACCAGTAGTCAGTGTATTAAAGACTCACCGGTATACACAGAAATAAAGAATTAAAAAAACGTTTTGATTAATAAAGTGATTAAAATGAATTAAAGCGATAAATAGTGAGTAATCCTTTATATACTTTACACATTATATTTTTTAAATCAATACTGACTATACTTTATCGTTTTGTAAAAAGGTTTTGTCCCATTGATAAATAAATAAATAAATAAATAATTAATTAAATAAAAATGGCGCAAGAGTCGGAAAATCGGTAGGAACAACGAGTATGACTTGCCTTGCTCAAAGGTTCCATCGCCATAAAAATTTCTACAGCTGCTGCACAGCAGAACGTGGAGAATCGGATGCTCGTGCATGTTGTGAGCATCGGCCGGAGCACTGCCGATGTGAATGTCACACGCGGTGCAGTGAAGCTTGCGAAACCGCACCGAGGCGATGTCTGCAAAGAGAGAAGAAAAAAATAATGTGCATCGGCATAGTCTAAACGCGCGCTAAGTTAATTAATAAATCTTGACAATCTCGATCGGAGTGTTTACTGCATAAAAAAAAATTACTGTACAACCCCAGAATCGGAGAAAAAAAAAAGAAAAACAATTATGTTAGTTAGCTCAAAGATAAAAGATTTTTGGTTTTTCATTCGAGACGAACCGGTGCCAAACATGAGTTTGTAAAAATGCCGCTCATCGTGAGATATCGTCGAGGGAAGTTTTTGACCGCGGGGACCCGAGATCCTCGTCGACGTCGCTGAAATAAGAGAATAAAAAAAGAAAAAAAAAAGATATATATATATAATTTTAGGTTAAGTTAAGACGCACCTCTGAGGCTGAAGTCGGGGATGTTCTGGTATTCAGCAATCTCACCGTTGCTGCGTAACTCCGACGGTTTGCCCTCCTTCACCTCGACCTCGAGAAGACTCGATATGTCCATTTTTTCTCGCCTCTCGAATCTTTGTTCCACGAGTTTCTTATTTTTCGATTTTTTTTTTTCCCCTCTGGCGAAGATTGAACGCCAACGGAGAGACCGGAGCTTTCAAAATACTGATGGTGCCACCTCCATTTTATCGTCGTCGTAACCGGCTCGGCGGTGCTATCGTTTTGTTTGACGCATCGGGGGACCGTGCAGTTTGCGGGACATGAATGGATCGCTCGACCGGGAGATCAGCGTCTCGGCGGCCGCGGCACCGACGACCGACGGGGAAGCCACGGGAATAAAATCAAGGTTCTTCACGCGGACGAGAAATATATTGTTCGACGATGGTTCCGGTTTTCGGTTCGACCATCAACAATCCGTCGTCGTCCAATACAGCGATCACCCCGGAGAATCTCTCGTCGAAGTTCCGGCGGGAATATTCCCGCCCAGAATCGACGATTCTTTTCACTGTATCGTTTGTTCGTACAATCAATTAACGAGAGGCTTCTCATGAGTCTATCGTGCTGTCGTAGAGAGTTTCCAAATACACCGTACGCGTGCTGATTTAGTGTCTCCAAAAACGGAGACGTACGATTTTCACGGAGCCGCCGATTACGAGCTAGAAACATACGGAAAAAAGTCTCTAGGCGCGCGAGGAATAAGAGTGTGGAAGTGCGCATGCGCACCGAAGGTCCCGCGAACGATTTTTGTTTACAAATGGCGTCGGATGATATTCCGCAATTTCGTTAAGATACGTGAGATATTTTTCTTGTCTTTCTTTTCAGGCTTCGAGGAAATCAAGGTAGTGCGTAATTACAAAAAAGGAAAAGACAAATGGATAACTCGAAGGAATTCGATGTCGATAAAGCGGCTCAAAAATTGTCGGACGATATAAGGAATATGGCGAACTACAAGAGCCTTTACAGCGAAATTCAGGTGGATGTTATTTTCTATTATTATTATTATTATTATTAGTGGAGATATTTTACTGAATTTACGTTTGTTTTATTGCATTACAGAGTCTCGTGGCTTCGTCGGCGGTGAAGAAGGACAATTTCAAAAACACCCTGGTCGACGCTCTTAAGAGCAATGGACTCGAGACTGAGATACGAAATACCGTTTTTCACTGGGCACGTTCCCAGGTCAGTGATGGAATCTTCGATCGATATCTCTTTCCGGCGAATTAGCACGCTGTAAACTATTTCAGAGAGTCTCGGGCGAAGAATCCGCACCGTACGCATATCCTGTGAATGCTATTGAATTCTCAGGGTTCTCTGCAACCGCGACCGGAAGTCCTAACGAGCGAGGCTGAGCTGAGCTATCTGAGAAAAGCTCAGATCCAATGGGAGAGAAGAATACAGAAGTCATTGAACTCTATGTGCAATGAATTGAATGTTCCACTGGCCAGGATAAGACCCAACGCCGATAGGGAAGAGCTTGCGGAAAAGTGGAACGAATTGAGCACTTACGACATCGGTGAAGAATTTTCTCGACGATCTTTTTCCTCTCTGGTTGAGAATTGTTATAATTGGATTGGGATTTTTTTTCTTTCTTAGATTTGTCGCAGTACAGACCGCTGTACGCGCCGAAAGACTTCCTGGAAGTTCTGTTTTCCGTTCGAGATCCAGCTTTCAAGAGGCAAACGTCAGTAGGAAAATCATCGATAGCACGAAATATTTTGAAAGCACTCTAGAAATATTTTCAATCTTTCAAATTTTATGAAATATTTCTAAAACATATAACAATCATATTTTGAAATATTCTATCAAAATGTTCTAACGAAACGTTTCTTAAATATCTCAGAAACATAGTGATACAATACTTTGAAATGTTTTTAATGTCATGTTTCACCGAAATATTTCTACTGATGTTCCGTGTTTATGCGGGTGTGTATATGCATTTTGGATTGGTGATACAATCTTTCACATTTCGCTGAATCGTTCAAAAAACATTTAAGCACAACATTTATGAAACATTTCAATGTAAGATTTATTAGCGGACAAAAAAATATCTTAAAAATTAAAAAAAAATGTTATTGAAACCTTTCAAAAATATTTCCGTGCTATGTGGGCAATCGATTTTTTTTTCTTTATATATAACTTTACGGATTAATTTCTATAGGAACGAACCGAATTGGGAATTCAGTCATATACAAATTCGCGTGAAAACTCTCGCGCAACTGGTAAGCCTTTGTTTTGTACAGAAGTAAAATCTAGTAAGGTCATCAATGTATGTAGAGATTGGGAGATTTTTAAAAATATTTTACTTTCAGAGAACGACATATTCAGAACTGGCCCAGGGAGTCCCTCTTCTCGGAGTGAGCAACAATATGCCCGCAGTCGGAAACTTTCCGAATCTCGAAGCCGAACGAACGCATCTTGGCGAGAGGGTTTTGAAAACGAATCACGCACCGATAGCTCAAGAATTTCTTAAACGAGGCTCTCCTCGCGCTCTTCGAGGTCGTCTGTGGTCTCTTGTGCTGGGCTCGGCGGTCAAAGAAACGGTTAGATTGGAAAACATAATTTCTCATTTATTTTGCTTCCTCACAGAGGAAGCTATTTTTGTAAAAAAAAAAAATCGATGTTTCACTTTCAGAGAACTTAAAATAGTCTGTAATACATCGAGTAATGTGACTTTTATGTGATGTGAGTGTGTTTGTGTGTGACAGCTTACATAGTTTAAAACGACTATAACTCGGGAACGGTTTGAGATAGCCAGTTGAAAGTTGGTACACTAGTAGAGTTTGTCACGTCTGTGCATTCAGTGCAATTTTTATGCAGATTGAGGCCGATTGGAGATTTTCCGCGATTTTGCCATTTTTGGAAAATGTCTGTGGTATCTCCAACTTGCGTAAATTTTTAGCGTCCTACAACGGCACACGAATATAATATTTTTATCTAAGACTATTGGTATTGAATTTGGTAGAAATCTATCCCAGCGGTCAGATTTATGGGATTTTTTTTTTTTTTTTAAGCATTACTAAACACGGTTTAATTCGAGTAAACATGAAGGTATCGAGCTTAAATTTGGCACAGGAATCGACTAACACTGTACAATGTTTCGTATTAAATTTGGCAAAAATGTATCCAACCGTTTAAATTTTCTGGGTTTTTGAACATTTTGAATTTTTCGAAAAATTTGATTTTTACGTCCGACACGAATTTCTAAATGAAATATCACGCAAAGAGTCAATTAAAAATTGCCGTAAAACGACGAAATTCTGATGTCAATTTTGACGGTTTTAATTTTACAAGATACAGATTTTTTTATGTTACGAAGAAAGATGCAAAGTAATTTACACATGGATTTTCTATACTTAAACGCAAAAATGTAATTTATAAAAGTTGAACATTGAAATTTTCATATCGCGTTCTCGTAATGTTCCTTTATTTTTATTTTTCAAGATAATTGTATTTTAATTATAGCTTCCTGTATGAGGAAGCCAAAATCGAACAAGTAAATTTATCATAGAGGAAGTTATGCGCAAAACAGCATATCTAAACAGCATCTAAAAATCACTTAGTACACTTTTTTTTAACCCTTTATAAGTTTACACCGCCTAAAAGCGTATGGAAACGGGACTAACGAACACGAAGTGGGGGCCACGCATTGCTACGGTAGCGCCGGAGAGTGGGGTAGAGGTATGACTAAAAAAATATTAAAGGGCAATTTTTGCAGGATATCGATTACTACGAGGAATTAAAGGGAATGGTCCTGCAGTACGATATAATGGTTGATAAGCTTATAATAAAGGTAAGCTCAAAATTACATTGAAAGCACGAAGCGTTCTATCTTATGTATGATCGAGTATATTATTATTTATTTTCAGGACGTGCAATTGACGGCGAGCAACGACGACCAGTACTTCGTTTTCGAAGACGTCCTCTACAAGACAATGCTCTCATTTTCGAGAGATTCCGAAGTCTTGGCTCCGGTTACGACCGACCGCAGTGCCGGAGGTCAAGTAATTCATGCTGTTCTCCAGGGCAAGCTGGCGACCTTGGAGAACACTTTGGTTTTTCCACCAAGCGGTGTTATACCGTTTCACGGATTTACTATGTACGGTAAGAAATCAATTTTAAAAAGTCTACTGTCTCATCGACCGCCTGCATGCAGTTATTTTTATTGATATTTCTTTTGTATTTTTCCGCAGCCACACCTTTTTGCTATTTGTACGACGATCCTTGCACGATGTACTACACCTTTCGAGCTTTCTATCTGCGTTACTGGTTCCGATTGCACACCGTATCCAGTCATGAGCAGGGAATAGTAGCTCTCTGTCTTCTCTTTGAAAGATTGCTGCAGTGTCACGAGCCTCAGCTGTGGGCCCATTTTCGCAACTTGAGCATACAACCGTAAAGTCGATTGAACGGTGAATAAAAAATCGGTGTTGCTATTCGCACACCTCACGGGTGGGACACGGGTGACCCGTGGACGTAAGTGAAGAAATCCATTCCGTGGATGAAACTCGATACACGGGACAGCCCGGCAATATAAAAAAATCCCTAGGTAAACCCATGGACATAACTGCAGATACGGGCAACCGGTAACATGCCGAGAAAATTCTGAAATAATTCATAGACACTACTTGAGGTATGTACTATGCAGTACCGAAGAGTTTTCCCCAAAGCTGACTCTTTAAATGCATTTTTAAAGGATCTTAATGCTCTAAACGAGTTTGTTCGCTCGCATAGAGATCCGGGCTGACCGGTAGCATGCCGAGAAAATTCTGAAATAATTCATAGATACTACTTGAGGTATGCACTATGCAGTACCGAAGAGTTTTCCCCAAAGCTGACTCTTTAAATGTATTTTTAAAGGGTCTTAATGCTCTAAACGAGTTTGTTCGTTCGCATAGAGATTCGGGCTGACCGGTAGCATGCCGAGGCACGGGGGGTTGCCCGTGCCTTTCGGTTCGTCGCACGGTTGCCCGAATCTGCAGTTCTACTCACTGGTGCATCTAGCAATATTTTTATAATCCCGGTCAGTCCCGTGCCTCCAGCTCCGTCCACGGACTTCGCGCCATTATTTTATCGGAAGCCCCGTATCATCAGTAGCGTCCGCGGATCGCTTGTCCTGGACCGAGCGAATTAACCCCGTGTCTTTATGTCCATACACGGATTGCCCATATATATATCTTCTCACGGGAACCCGTGATTGAACGATTGCCCGTGCCTCATTATACTCCGGTTGCCCGTATCTGCAGTTATGTCCACGGGTTTACCTAGGGATTTTTTATATTCCCGGGCTGTCCCGTGTCTCGAGTTTCATCCACGGGATAGTGTTACTATTACCGACAGTTCCCGTGTCTTCGTTTACGTCCACGGGTCACCCGTGTCCCACCCGTGAGGCGTGCGAGTAGCAACACCGATAAAAAATCGCGACTTCTACACACTAACTAGATAAATTTTGTTGACTCCAGTATCAAGGTGGTCTTCAAATGGCTGATGAGAGGCTTCAGCGGTCACTTGCCACCGGAACAACTGCTTTATCTCTGGGACCTCGTGCTCGGTTACGATTCATTGGAAATAATATCTCTCCTGGCTGTAACGATACTCAGCTTCAGAAAGGAGAATCTGTTGCAAGTCAACACTCTGCACAACGTCGAAGTGAGTGACCAAAAAAATATAACAATGTACCGATCATTAAATAACAATATAATCAAACGGTATCGTAATTAATCTTGAGAGAATTATATTCGCGTTTCAGGCTGTCTTGGCGGATCTGTCCTCCCTGAAAGTAATGCCTATGTTGCAGCTGGTTCTCCTCAAGGAGTGAAATCCAATAGTTACTCCCGTCACCCGCATCGTTTTTAGTCAAGCGTATACTACAGAAATCATGGAGATGAAACAAAAATTCATAGCAATTTAGATAATTTTTTTTTACCTCGCCTTTCGAACAAATAAACGATTAGCAGAAACCATAACGAATTACTCGATTATTGTCAACATTCCGTTCGACTTTCTGGCAACATAAAAATTCTAGCAATAATAATAAAATAATATTATAGATTATTTTACTTTATATATATTACTAGCAGGTTGTTGTGGCTTGGGCGCTTCGCGGCTTCGCTATGGACTATGGAGTTTAGAAACGGGAAATTTAGATTTCCGCAGATTTACCGGAAATACGACACTTCCGGTTTGAAAACCGCATTTTTCGACCGCAAGTGACGTCATACCGAAAATACGTCACTTCCAGTCGAAAAATGCGACTTTCAATTCGGAAGTGACGATTTCCGGGAAATCTTCATAGTTCACAGCGACGGCGCGAAGCGCTCAAGTCCCAACCTACTAGTAATCTATATCTATACTATCGTAAAATCTACCAAGATCCACTGTTTGCATGTTCTATGTTAATTTTCGACGTTGCACATTTTTGGTTGTATATTTTATTTGTTTTCTTTTTTCATAAATACGAACAATTCATTGGGCCAATGTTATTACAATCGTGAAAATAATTGCTGTATATAGTAATAATATTAAATAAATTCTGCGAACTCTGAGCATATAAATAGAAATAGGGGAATGACAAATACAAAGTTAACATGGATAGTTTCATTCTCGCGATTAATAAAAAAAACCTTATTCGACACAACAATCAGCCAAGATAATAAAAAATGGCCTTGTGGCCCGCAATTCGTAACGTAATAAAAACTGTGACAACTGTTTCAACGCAATTCCGAACATCGTTAGCATAAAGTTTCTGCATCGAAGGAAGCGATAAGGTTGTAGCAATCGCCCAAAACATTTTACGGCATGCGCATAACAATAGGAACAAAAAACGTTTGTGCGTAAACGTGGAAAGTACAGCGATGCAAGACCGCTCGAAAATCCAATGAAAATCTACGAAAGTCACACTAACGAATTGTTAATTAATTGTCGATAAATCGGCATCGAAGCATAATAGCATGGGTAGTAACAATTCAGTATAACAATGTTATGGAATAGATACAAATCGTTATAAAAACGAAATAGTAAAATACCCTTAAGCATCGCAATTTCTTTTTCTTCCAACATAAACGCAAAATTTTGTTGAAACAGTGACTAGCACATCGAGATTTCTATTTCTTTTGTTTCGTCTTTTTTTCTTGTTTAGTTAAAAAAGTACTAAAGTTATGCGGTCTATTCTATGATCTTGGCTAAACGTAGCCGCGTACTTAAAAGCTACACCTCGCGCGCGTGTCTGCTTACAGACAGCCAGACTCCAATTTTTGTTTTTTTTTCGCACTCAAATGATCCATTCATGCCTACCTTCTACGGTCCAATATAAAATTATTCAATCACATTAACCGACCCACCTCAGTTACCACGGTAGATCGCATCGTGTGCTCGTCACTATGTAATGGCAATTAATAATAATAACAATATTAATATTAATGGAGATGGGTTTCTTTTTTTTCATTGCTGTCTCACAGTGAATAATTATACTTTATTACTTTGATATTTTGAAAAGTCAATAGAGCGCACAATATCCGCTCTGCAAAAAAAATGATTTAACGTCCCTTCAAAAAATGTTCAACGATTATTCGGTAAGGACTGGTTCATTGCTATATAAATGGTACTTGAACGAAAGCAACACCCACACAATAGCATAAGTATCTTGTGCTTGTCTGTATACTGATTGATTCGTTATTCGGCTATACAATTATTTCGATCGCACGTCGCGTTGTGCGTCGGTATCTTAATTTTAAAAAAACCTATCTATCACGAACTAAGATAAATAAAGAAGCGAACTTTCGATAGACCTTTAGAGAAAATAAAATAGAGTCGATTAAAATTAATAACCGTACGGATTGAGAAGTACATCATTCTGGAACGGATTTTCGGTCATACGTACTTCTATTTGCTGCGCTCGATCGTGGATCGATCGTTTGGATTATGCGTCGAGAATTGTGAAGCGTCGTACAAAAAATATTGTAAATGAGAAAACAACAAGAAAACGTAAAAACTGAATAGAGCTTTTTGGTTTGTCACGTTTAAGAAACAAATTCGTTTGTTTTGTCTCTTGGAATGCAAAGTTAATACTTTGATTTTTTTTAAACACTTGCTTTCCGTTAACGATACAATAATAAGATTTCTTGCACGCACGTGGTTATTATATTATCAAATATCTGCCGTTGTATTTGTTTTTCTTTTCTTTTCATTCGATATTACTTAAAATACGATAACACCTGTTATATCGATTTCGATGTTGCACTGATCTCTAGCTTTTATAATATTAAAATTAACACTTGAACAGTCTTTCAGATGCGTTATTTCTTTTTCTCTCTGATCTCGTCGCTTGTCGGGTAAAACAAACAAGATTTATCCAATGGAATTGATCACTTTTTCGTTTTTTTTTGTTTGGTTTCTTTTTTTTTTATATAAAATGTATCAAAGCAGTCAAACGAAATATACCTTAGGGCTTAGTGGAAGCATTTATTGCCCCCTCTCCGTCTTCGGTTCTCAAACACGCACAGCGACTAAATCTCTAAGGGAACATATTTCTAGAAGAGCTACATTCGATTGATTACTTTCTCGTTTAATATCACACGACGGCCTATTTCAATGCTCTCACCGTGATACAATTGAAAACAAAAACTATTATTCTTGAGAGATTTGAACTGTTGTACTGTTGCAAAAAAAAAAGAAAAAAAAAAGATGTTAAAAAACTCCGAACAGCGCTCGTTTCACACGAGAAACACCGTCAAATCAGCCAACTGAGAGCACAATATTATTACCTTTAAAAATTGTCAATTCTTAATCGAACGGCTTTTAAAGTATCGTGACCCTCGATATTAATCGCGAGTCTAACAACAATATAATATTCAATACCGACAAGAATTCAGTGATAATCGTATTCGTAATATCCTGAAAATTACAAAAAATTTGGATGTAAAGAGGACAATAGCTTATTCATTTTTATTGAATTCTGTAGCCTTCGTACGCTTGAAATTAGTGCCTATTTAGTAAACCTAAACTCATTATAGAGCCTCATTCGTTTCACCATTGGCAGATATTTTATGCTTTGTTTGCTCTCGTATGTGACTGTACATTGTCTGCAGTGGTACATGGAGTAGTTCCATTATTTGAATAAAATTAGGCTCTGCAACATATCGATTAATCGAACATTATTAGAATGATTCATAAAAATATTCCAGTCGTTTGTTCATTAACGTGCAGTGAACTGCCTCCTGTACGAGACAATCATATTATTCACAATTCCATGCGACTGACGAGAGGATTGGATCGAACAAAATTTATTGAAAAAGGTTTTTGATAAACCTTGATTGCTCTCGTTAACAATATATTTTTCTTCCTGATGTCTGCTTTACTTTTAATGATCCGTCGAGTAAAACAATGTATTTCAACAATTATAATGGCATGGAGTCGTAAATGATGTGATTTCCTGGTCGGAAGATTGTCGAATCACCTTAAGGCCATGCGAAAATTCCGCATCCATCTCCCCGATCATGTACAATATTGTGTTACTTTTGCAATAGTCCCAGACTTAATTCACGTTCTCGGCAATTATTTGCACAATAATTTGATAAATAAAATTGTTTGTAGATAAGAGTTTTTTGTTTCTTTAATTTTTTGTTTTTTCTTTTGGTTATCTCCCGACAGTGTGTCCGAAAACGTAGCAAGTAATTGTATTCGGTCGATAAAAATAGTTTTACGAAGAGGTGGGAGACGGTAACTTTCACGTGGCCTCGAGCGAACGTCTTGGAATGCAAAGCGGATGCATATGTGTTTTTATCGTAAAACTTACCATTCTCCGGTGTGATGTAGCCGTGTCTGATCAAGAAATCAAGCGAAACGGGAATAGATGTTGTTTTGAAATTAGGCGAGAGTACCCTCTCGAGACACTCGCTGACCGGTAGTAGTTCGAATTCTTCGACCTCGCCGTCGCTGTTACTGGGAACGAAGTCGGGCGGTAGTTCGAGATCATAGACGAATTCCGTATTAGGAAAGAGTCCTCTCTCGCTCTCGAAGAAAAACGACACGCATCCGGCGCTCTTGAGCTTTCCCAGGAGATTCTGGGGAATGCTACCTTCCTCCCCAGCCTCCTTTATCGCAGTCTCGTTAATACCGAAGCCAACGCTCAGACCACCGCTGACCATGTTGTCCCAGTAGCTTGGCCAGGTTTGTTTATTCGGACTACGCTTCTGTAGCCAGATTGACAAACCCTTAATCGGATCCATTACGTATCCGTTTATGTCGACACCGTACTTTCGTATGCCGAATAAACCTGCGTACGAGAAGGCAAACAGACAAATAAATACATCGAACTTGAGGGAAGAAATTCAAAAATCTTACAAAAAAAAAAACATTAACTAACACAGCAATTTCGACATTTTTAAAACTCTCCCATTTCAATGAGAAAATCCTCACAGAATTCTGCAGATCGATCTATCTTGTAATTATTTTTTTACCCATACGACGCAAATTTTTTCAAAAATTTCGACAATTGCTCCTCACCATGAAAATACAGCGAACAAAATGCTTACAAGTCGCCGATCGATCCATCTTGAACAGGGGTGGTGTGTTGAACTGCGCCCTTACTTCGTAGCATTCTTCCCTCCAGCCTCTGAGAGTTATGAATTTTTCGCCAGCCCTCCATTCCCTCAGGACTTCGTCGACTCGTGCGCTTCGCTCTCCGTACCCTCGGAACGCAGGATTTAGTTGAACGTACTCAGGGTGAACTTGAAAGACCTGACGAGAGATGCAAAAAGTTGTACGTAAGAAACTTCATCGTCAACGGATTATCACATACCTTGCTCGAGGCAGTTGAGTGAATTCAAAGGCACAAACCTGCGGATGATTCAACAGCTCTTTCATCACGTCTGGTCGCACCAGGCCAACTTGTTGGCCCTCGACGACGAATGCCCTGCAATCACCTGCATGAAAGCCTGGAAGCCCAATGGAAGCAACGGATATTCATACGCTCTTGGAAACGCTATTCTAACAAAAAGCAATCGAGGAACTCCAGCTTCCTCCATCTACATGTGGGACGCCCTTATCATGAATTTTTATTATAAAAATGCAAAAGATAGCGACGAGTTGAACGACTCGCCGATCTTGCCCCTTGAACTCTACACAAAGATCCATTTTGCATATTTTTTTTTTCCTCATAAGAAGCGATTATTTCATGGTCGTTGTTATTATGAGCCTGAGAGCTCTCAAAATTGATGTAAAAAAAAAAATATTGTTTGAAAAAAAAATTATAATTATGAAAAAAAAAAAAATCTGAATCTCAAAGATAGTCTGGAGAAGCGGAGCTTTCCTGGAAAATTGCCAATGTCTCAAGGTACTACCAGAATCCCGCTCCGATACACGCGCGTTCAAAAACTATTTTTACGCGTCCCAGCGAAACTTGATTAAGCTAAGATAAACTCCATCTGTCAGTTCGATGAATGTCAAGCGCACGAGAAACACGAAAGGACACCGCTCAAAGAAGAATTAAAAACCTTCGCGTGACTCTTCGCTGCCTCGAGATTTAACGCAAAATAAATACATGCATGTGTGCCAAGGCCAAAGAATAAACAAGATTCTACGAGAGTCGTGGGTTGTTTTGTATTTGTACGAGACGTGCGTAAACGGCTCTTTCGACATAAAAAAATAATAAAAGAAAAACGATTTAGCAATATTTTTTTTAATCTCGTCGCACGTCGATAAATCAATCGTACGCACTTATTGTTCGCAGCTTCGAATGCATGGATATCATCTTTTGGCATTTGCGTTCTTTTTTTTTTACTTTTTTTTTTCTTTCTTATGCTTGCGTGGTAGAGCCAGAGAGATACACAACACTCGAAATCAATATCTTGGCGGACACTCGGAAACGAAGAACGTTCGCGTCGACGTTGACAGTCGAGGAATTACCGACGATTGCGACGATTTAATTGACGTTAAGCGATATTATAATTGCATACCTGACAAGTAGAAGCAGTTGAATTTGTTAGCGATTTTCAGTAAGCGTGACATCGGTTCGGTGTCTGTACCCGCCATGATGCTCGTCACCGTCGGCCAACTGTAATACGAATTTCTGGCTAGAGAGACGTTGCCAATGTGTGTGTACTGTGACCGGTGCGTCCGTGTATGTGTGTGTGTATTTATGCATGTGTGTGTGTGCTGTATGTAGGTGCACATTCTCGGTATGTATACTCGTTGCGAGGGCTGCGGGTTCTGCGCACTGTATACACGCAACTAATATGCAATGCAACTACCCAAGAAGCCCGAGGGATTGGCCAACAGCCCGAAATCGCGCACCCGATTGGGGCTCAGCCCGTCCGAAAAGACGCAAAATCGCATCTATAGACGACGTATCGTATAATAAATAATTAAAGCATCGCTCGCAGGCTTGTCGCACTGAATTCGCGAAATTAGACGTTCTGGAAGAGATTCAACCCTTTCTGTTTATCCGAAACATTCGCGCAAAGGATTATCGAAAATTGTTTGGCCAGTTTGCTTCGTACAAAGTTTCTTTGTTTCTAAGCAGATCATAGAATGCTACCACTTTTTTATTTGTAGAGTTGTCTTTATAAGGCATTGACGTTCGCTTAATATTTATATTGCAAAAAAAGGCTAAAATAAAGAGGTTCGTCGCATTTTTTTTTGGTACCTTCAGAAAGGTATTTATATTACATGCCCGGAAATAAATAGTACGGAGACGAAACTATGCTAGGCTCGGGGAGAATTTTGTAACATGCAACACGTTGTTTTTTCAGGTAATTTAATTAATTGAGATGAAACTAAAGTTATCAACGGGGCCATCAATGATAAACGAGCGAGGGAAGAAATTTTTTCGTAGATTCAAGCAGAGGTACCGGCAACTTCTGCTACGGGCCGCCACCGACGTGATATCGACGAGGCGCGTTCACGGAGAATACTTTTCACGTGTGTGTGTTTACCGACTCGTTTTCATCGTTGAGCAGAAAAATATTTTCGTCGCAAGCGAAACCGCTCGATGTTTGTGAATTTCACGAATTTTCATTTCATTTAAGGACTGATCGATTAACCTGACGATGCCTTCCGCCGAATCCGAATCCGATTACAACTCTTCGGACGAAGATGTGAGTCGTTCGTCGCCGAGCTCTTTCCACGCCGTACAGCGATCGTTTAACCAAACTTTTCTCACGTGTTCTCACCGATTATTTTTGTTCTTTCACGCAGCTGCAAGAAGCTTTCGCCAAGGGATTACTGAAACCCGGATTGAATGCCGTCCTCGAAACAACGAAGAGCGAAAGAAAAAACAATGTCGTAAGTTTTGTTGGCAATTATTTTTCTAGCAGGCCTTGACACTTATCATGGGCTGCAATTGTTTTCAAACCTCGGGCGGCAGCGCTTTTGACAACGCTTTCTACGCCGTTTCATACTCGATGGAAATAACATTCTATGAAATTCTGCAGTTTCAGATGAAAAATTGATACTTAAAAAGTTTCCAAACGGCCTCAAATATATATATCTGGTTTTTTTTAACTATGCTTTATTTTATCATATATATATATATATATTTATCATATATTATATATCATTTTATCATATCCTGTTTGAACATATTAATTTTTTTATGTTGATCAAAGAAACAGTTTTTTTTGTTTTACAATAAGAAAGTGGTGGTTATTGTTAGAAGAGCTAAGACAAGATTTATATGTTACGTCAAATTATATTTACGCTGCTATACATGACGAACATTATGTTCCTTGGAATTCTAAGATATTTGCTGAAAACATGATATTTCAAAGTTTCAATAGTTACGTGCTTGATCGATGAAAAAAGGGTTTTTCAACAAGAAGATGATCTTTTTACACTTAAAAAAAACAGAGATCAGGTGCTTACAATTTTTAGGCAGTTAAAAAATGAGTATAGAAGGACTGTTTGTAAAAAAAAACTTGTTTACAATTTTGTAAAAAGTTTTCCATTCACCGGATTTGCCATCTGAATCACAGTTTGTTGCATCCGTTTATGTCTTGAAAATATATACTTAATCAAATTTAATTCAAATTGCAATTTAAATTGCATTCTTAATTTAATAATTTAAGAATTTTAATAAATTTTTAAGTATCAATTTTATAAATTTAATAAATTTTTTAGTATCAATTTCCCAAATTTAACAAATTGTTTAGTATCGATTTCGTAAATGTAACAAATTTTCACGAATTAATTTAGTACATTTAATTTACCGTTTTTATCCCGTTTTCGCAGGCTGGGATGAAGCGCAAATTGAACGAGATGAAGCTTACATTACCATGGATTGAAAGACTGGACTTGGTGAGCGCCCCTGCCCCTCTGGCACCCGAATTGGCACTGCAGATGCAAGACCAAGAAGTCAGACGTGCCAAACAGTTGAAGGGCAACAAGAAACTGCCGCAATTCAAACCGGCGGAGGATCCGGTCCTGAATGATTTCAGGCGCGAAACGATGTTCCATCGACAAGCTCAGAGCGCCGTGATAGACGGAATAGCGAGAATAAAGAAGCTCGGTATTCCAACCGTGAGGCCCGACGATTATTTCGCCGAAATGGCGAAAACCGACGATCATATGCACAAAGTGAGGGAAAATCTTATGAAGAAACAGGTCTCGGCGCAGCGTAGCGAGAGAGTTAGGCAACTTAGACAACAGCGAAAAGTTGGAAAACAGATGCAGATCGAGTCGACGCTGAAGAAACACGCGGAAAAGAGAAAAATGCTGGAAGAGGTGAAGAAGTACAGAAAAGGTATACGCCAGGATCTCGATTTTCTCGACGACAAGAAGAAGCCCGGCGGTGGAAAGAAGTTCGACGGTAAATCCGGCGACAAGAGAAATCTCGCGAAGATGAAAATGAAGAGTTCGAAGTACGGTTTCGGCGGCAAGAAGAAGGGCGGCAAGCAGAACACTAGAGACAGCGCCGCGGACGTTTCAGAGTACAGGAGGCCAGGAAAGTTCGGTAAAGCTGGAAAAGATGGAAACGCTGGACGAGGCGGAAAACCAGGCAAGGGTGGACATTCCGGACGAGGTGGAAATTCAAGCAAAGACGGAAATCCGGGACGAGGAGGTAAACACGGTGGAAAAATGGGAGGAAGTCAGAGACTCGGCAAAAATCGTAGAGTACAAATGAAGTCTAAGAGAAAGTAAAGTCGACAAAGATTGCCGAAGAGCGTCGAGTGAATCGTAACATGGGGCGTATGCATTGTACAAACTGAATTAAACGAAGTTTTCTATCGTAACGTTGTCAACAAATATTTTTTACAAAGCTTATTAATTCTATATGGAAAAAAGAGTAAGAGGGTTTCAAGCAAACAGTAAAAATATAATTCGTCTCTCGAACTAAGCGAATTATGAGTTACTGCCTTCTGTAACTTCGTTGATAAGTTTTTTTCTACAAAGATAGTACAAAAGTTTGTAGTATACTATGTTATCGCGAGAGTTAAAAATGCCAAGAACATGAATTTTGCATAATAATAATCTCCGAAAGTTACTAGCAAATTGTAAAAAAAAAACATTGTTCGACAAATAATCAGTAAACCTTCTTTTTCTCTTTTCAAAAGAATTGGTTGATTTTCTCGAAGTTATATGATTTTTTTGAGAAGTTTTTAAACATTTTTGAAAATTTTTTAACGTCGTAACTACGGAACTTTTTGTGTGCACTGTGGAATCGTGATACGAAAACATATCGGAAATTCGTCCCTCTGCATCGATTTTTCAAATGTACGCAAACATTTTTTTAAATATAAGAATATTCTGAAAACATTCATATGAATTCTAAAACATCAACGAATTTGATGACGGAAAAAATAAAAGGTTTTCTGATTTTTTCATAATTTGTTGATAACTTTTTGGCATTATTATTATGAAAAATCAAAGGTCTTGACATAATTAATATGGCTGATTTTTTCAGATTTTTGCCACATAGCGGAGTACTGAAATTTTTATCGTTTTAAACTTTTGGTTGGGAATGTTATGTGTGATGCATCCTCAATTACTCTGGCATTAAAATCTCGAATATATTTTTAACGAAATCTACGACGGAACAATAAGGAAAAAATTGCCATAAAAATGAGAAAAAAAATCGGAGTATCCGATATAGAACAGCGCATTCTGTATGGTAAATTAAAATATTCCCAGCTGTCCGTCTCACATACATCATTCGTTTAATTCGACCGTACATTACTGTATGAAATAACAACAGCGGCATTGACCGTTTCGATCGTAATCCATGCCCCGGAGCTCGTACGAAGCTTTTGATTTTATTCCGTAACAATGGTGGCGGATTCGGTGGGATTGTTAGTATGCGCATGCCGATATATTTGGCGCCGCATTTGTAGGATGCTGCATCGATTGTTTTTGTTCGTTCAATGATACGAATTCATCCCTCCATTCAGTGTATTATGTATAGCAATAATCATACCACTGTTCGTCATTCGGGTGCATTCGGCTCACGGCGTTCGGGTACCGATATTTAGCATATGTGTCCTCACAAAGAGGAATATCTGCAATTATTACAATTTGAACAACATAATTAATATAACCAAAGTGAAATTTCCATTCAAAGTGTATTTTCCCATTTAATAACCATTATGCCTGAACATAATGAATTTGATAAATCTACAAAGAAATCTTCGTACAGTAATTTAAAGTCAGGATTTGACCGGAAGTTCGTTCCCCTTTTGAACAAAGAAAAACGGGTAAACCAATACTAAGCCCGGAATCCAGAATGGCCGTTACAACCGTTGAAAAAGTCTGTTGCGTGCTCTGCTCTTCTCTATTAGCATTGTGAATACTTGTCTCCCGCAGAGTTTCCCGAAATTTAGCACATGCATCCTCACAAAAACGCATATCCGCAATTATAACAGTTTAAACAATACAATTAGTATAACCAAAGCGAAATTTCCATTCAAAGCGTATCTTCCCATTTAATAATTCCCTTTGAACAAAGAAAAACGGGTAAACCAATACTATGCCCGGAATCCAGGATGGCCGTTACGACCGTTGAAAAAGTCCGTTGCGTGCTCCGGTCTTCTCTATCAGCATTGTGAGTACTTGTCTCCCGCAGAGTTTCAAATTTCGTCCTCGCGCGTTCAATTTCAGCTCTGACAATGTCGGGGATAGGTACAACGTGATAGCACGAGTCGCATCTCCTCAGATGGTAGGGGTAAAAATAGACGGGGTGGTATATATGGCAGGTACAGTGGATAGGAAGAGAATTCGATCGTTCGCGGGACACAGTTACAGCGTCCCTCGGGGAAACAAACGTGATATCGGCCGCGTCTCCATATGTGCCCTATGTACCTCCGTTGCGGAATTCCAATGAGGCGTACGATATTCGCCGATCGGCACATGTCACCGGCAAAAATGTGCCCGTTTGGACGAGGTATGAGAAATATGTTACGCCTCGACGCCGGATAAGAAATTTTGTTTCACCGCGCAACGATTAGCATACTCGGAAGTGGATAATAATTTTTTTCCTATAGTTACAAATGAAATAACTTGGCGGAAATAACGTAGAGTTTGTAAATAACGAAATAACTTGACAAAAATAACGTAGAGCAAATGATTTCCGATAAGGCGATATTTTATCGTGTCGAAATGATGTGGCTTTGAAAAGTAATAACAACAAAGCATTCAGGAGTTGATTTTTTATGTTTATTTTTCTGCGAGAGGCAACCGGAGATCGCAGGTCTCGACGCGCCGACCGGCCCAGTAGTACGTGAAAAAAAACAACGAGGCGCTGCGGTGGCGCTCCATGTCAAGTTCGCGAAGCACGATGCACGACCGGTCAGTAGCTGCTCTCTTCAAGAGGCTCTAACCAGGCTGGGGTTGTCTCCTCTGGTAAAAAGCTTTGGCCGATACGGTCTCCCTGTGGCCAGAACGAGTTGCCCCTAGCGTTATGCTACGGGTCCGCTCAAAGTGTTTGAAGAAGAAGAAGAAGAAGACCGGTCGGTAGTCCTGCGAAAGGTATCGCTATAAAGCTCGTAGCTCGTTCCGATGCGAACGGCAAGAGTAATACTTAATTGCCGGAGCGGATAGGCACGCGTTCACGAAACAAAGTGTGTTCGGTAGTGAGTCGAGTGAAAAGTGTGACAACGGTGCGGCGTCAACTGGATTATCGAATCAGCTTGCAGGAGATCACCGACGGCGGTAAGTAAGGTAAATAATACTCGGACGGTTATGAACATTCCCAGATTCCGGCACTTATTATAATTGGCGAAACATTAATTTTTTGAGAAAATAACAGAAACTAATGACAAGCTGATAGTTTGTAGTTTCCAAAACACATCTATAAATTACACAAAGATACTTTTTTTGTTACCGAAGAAAATAACAAGAGAGTCCAAATGTACCAGTTTTCGGCATGTCCGATATGTTCGGTCCCGATGTTTCAGACAACTATAGATATCGAGAATCCTGATGTACAAACAAGTTAATTTTAACTAAAAGAATTTCTTTGAGATTTATTAATTAAATCAATGAAATTTTATATTTACCCAAAACAATACTGAAAATAAGCTGCGAGAAAGCTGGCTAACCTGACTTCTTCGAACTGAGCGATTATTGGG
Organism: Ichneumon xanthorius; assembly: GCA_917499995.1. NCBI lineage: Eukaryota > Metazoa > Arthropoda > Insecta > Hymenoptera > Ichneumonidae > Ichneumon > Ichneumon xanthorius. Next base: position 5,721,990 of record OU824205.1, on the reverse strand, counting down.
TCGCGTATGTAGTAACGCTTGTAGCAATTTTCCGACACTATATCGTCGGTCTTTTAACAAAATGCAACAATAGAAATCAATTTAGTCTTAAACCTTGTATAACTTTTATCTGCGCATCAAATAATGTTTGTGGATGCGACTACAAGTGTCAAATTGGATTTCTAATCCTTAAATTCGTAATAAATCAAATCTGTATAGGTGCGTGCGATCACTGGGACGTGTCCGAGCATTGGTACAGTTACCTTAAGGTGAAGTGAAACACATTCACTGTCGCGCTCTCTGGCTCCATGGTAAAAGAAAGCAGTGCTGCTATCCTATCTCACACTCCTGGCTCTGTCATGTGCCTTTCACTTCACCTTAAGGGGAAGTGAAGCAGCTGTGCGTGCGAGAGAGATGTTGCAGTTTTCAAATTAACTTTATTCAATGGTGCTAATTTTGTTTGAGAATAAAATGAATTCGGGCCGAAATTACCGTGCGTGTGCGGCTCGAATTTGCTTTTTCCTAAAAAAAAATTAGCACCCTTGAGACAAGTTCATTACATACAGTTTTCATTACCAACCGCGATATTTCACTTCCCCTTAAGGCGAGGTGAAACAGACTCGGTAACCAAAACTGTAATGAATGACATTTAGAGAAGGTAGGCATTTCGTGAAAAAGCAAAGTATAAGCGGACGCAGAATTCAACACCGCGTCCGATAATACTTCGCTCTTATCCCAAATGTAAACCATTTCTACATGGCATTCATAGAAAAAATGCAACTGTCCCTCTTGCACTCATATGTCACGTGGTACATGTTTCACCTTGCCTTAGTACAAATTGACGCTTCATATAGAACCGATTGCCGACTTCCCTTCTGCGACTCTGTTCAATTAGCTTCGCCCGTGGAAATTGTTATTATATTTGTACGAGAGGTTATTTCGGTAACAGAGACGCCGGCATCGGTCATGATTCCGGGGCTGGAAATACTTAGTCGTGCGGGGAGTCCTTCGCTCGCAATAAAAGAAAAGTAAACAGTATTAATAGAGGAACAAAGAGCTTTGGCGTAACGGTCGTAAAATGGCCGCCAAGGCCGATTCATTTTCTCGCCATCGCTCGTCCACTCTTATATTCGCTGCTCGCCGGTGCTCTGCTCGTTTTAATAATCTCATATTAATTGTTACGTGTTTCTCGACCTACTCTCGTCGACTGTCGCGTGCAAATATTTGTAACACTGGCCGGAATAAAACGAGCCCCTCCTCATACAGACGTAGTCTGCCCGGCATGCCTGCAGTGCTCTTTTTTTTTCATTTGCACTTTTTTTTCTCTCTTCTACCCTTTCAGTGTTTCTTCACGCTCTTCAGTCTCCTTCTGCTCAATGTAGACCCCGTTATTCACGGACGACCCGTGGAGACCTCCGCGTTCAACGTGATATTTTAATTATAGCGTTTCCAATTGAAGAACGAATTAATGATACTGCTCGACGTAGCAGTTGGAAATATCCTATTCCCATTCGAGACCTATTTTCAGGATTAATAAAGACTCGTGTTCGTGTCATCCCGTCGGGCTTTACCGTAGTTAATCATTCCCAGCGACTTTTCGCGGAGGGCGAACGGTGCTTGCCTTTCTTTGCTTACGCCGATCCCACACATGCTTACAATCATCCCCCCCCCCCCCCCCCCACCCCCCTACAAACGTAGATATTCTCCGTCGCGGTGACGATACATTTTATTCAAAATTCGTCGATCATAGACTGAGAAAAAGTTACATAGTAAAAGCAAGAATATTGAATTTGTTCCGTAAAAAATAGTTGCCAAGGCGATCGTCTGCATTTTATAGTTACGACAAAAAAAATCATGGTTACAACCATAATTATAGTTTAACCAATAGAACATATACTGCCAATAACTAACTCTATAGACCTTTCACCTGGGAACTATTCGTTATAGTAGCAAATACTATCTTTTTAATCAGTGTATATTTTTATTGGGCGCGCTGTTTGACGGTCTCGCAAGGACAAAGTCGCTTGACCGGCTCTCTTCGAACCTGAGACGTACGAGTGGAAGATTTGCTCTCACATAAACACCGCTATTTACTTCGTTGCATTGAGTCTCCATCATTTCAGTCGGTACCAACTTGAAGCGTGTTTATTGATTTTTCTTTTTTCCTCGAGTACATGTAACTCCGTCGTGTGCAGTAAATGGATTGTTGCGCTTTTGTCCAATTTGTCGAGATTTTCAGTTCCACCTCTACCGTTACAACCTCTCCACGTCTATTCGCCATTTCTCTCCGCCCTTCGGCTCCCCGCTCTTCCCGCCGCCGCACGACAGCGCGTCGTGATTGCGGTACGCTCGAGATTGCCACTATTTTTGGGCTCCGTTGAATTGCGGCAAACCAAAAAAAAGAAGCGGGCTGGGAATGGCGTTTATATTTCGTGAAATACGCGCGAGCGAATACGCCGGCGTGCAGTTCCCTCCGGGCGGTACGAACTGCTCTGCCGACCGTCACCGTGATCTATTTACCGTAGGATATTACAAGTGCCAGGGCAAAAACGGGGATGGGCGATCAGCGCGTATGATGATAGCTCGGAAAGCTTCGGGGCCCGGCGTGTGTGCTCTTGTAAGTGATTACTGTCCGGAAGTTACGGGCACGTCATGTCAACCGACTTTGTCATTTCAGCCCACATTCTTTGTTTATACTTTTTAACAGTTTTTTTTCTCTCTAATCGAGTGCTTTTTTAACCCACGTTTATTTTATGTATTTCTTTAAAACTAATAATAATAATAGTTCTATTATGCATATATACGAGTACTAAGACTCAAAATGCAGACGTTATTTTTGTTACATAGCTTACAAATGTACTTAACTTACAATTTTACATGTGCTTAACCATCTAAACAGCGACGCTCTGAGTTCCAGGCTGTTTGCTAACAAATAGAAGAGAGCTTTGACCCCTTCAACGCCGTTTGAATGTTTCTTTAAAACTATCTTCACGACGAGTGTGATGTCAAACAAAAATCGTCCGGAAGTTACCGGCACGCCATGTCAACCAATTTGTCATTGCAGCGCTCATTCTTTGTTTATACTTTTTAACTTGATGTTTTTTCCTCTAATCGAGCACTATTTTAATCCTCGTTTATTTGATATATTTCTTTAAAACTATTTTCACCACGAGGGGGTTCAAACAAAATAGTATATTATGCCACAAGGGAGGAAAGTGCGTCTTTTCACCGAGTGCGAAGTTTGATACCCGAACGAAGCGAGGGCAGAAATTCGCACGAGGTGAAAAGGCACTTCCTCCCGAGTGGCGTACGATATTTTTTGCCCGACTATGCTAAAAAATGGCCACATTTCTATGCCTACAATGGGGATGGAAAGTTGTCCGCCACAGTAGCTACTTTTCGGCCCGCTGTAACTACTTTTCGGTCCGCTGTAGCTACTTTTCGGCCCGCTGCGTTACTTTTCGGCCCGCTGCGTTACTTTTCGGCCCGCTGCGTTACTTTTCGGCCCGCTGCGATCCTTTTCGGCCCGCTGCGTTACTTTTCGGCCCGCTGCGTTACTTTTCGGCCCTCTGCGATACTTTTCGGCCCGCTGCGTTACTTTTCGGCCCGCTGCGATACTTTTCGGCCCGCTGCGTTTCTTTTTGGCCCGCTGGTCAAGAATCGAAAACTTTCCGCCCCCGTTGCAGGCATAAAATGTGGACTTTTTAGCGCAGGCGGGCAAAAAAGCGTTTTATCACGCTTGTTAATCGCACTCCCCGCTCTCCTGTTTTTCATGTTTTCGTAAAAGCTTGCGAAAAAACAAAAAATCGCCACCGGTCGATTTACACATGCAAGTCAGTGGCGGCATTTTTCGACACTACCCGAGTTTATTTTTGTATGATTGCGAAGTGGCTGTGTCATTGGACATATTACCGTCACGGTGGCCGAACTTGTACGGCTTGGGCTATATTGCTTCGGTGAAGCCGCCCGGCTGTGTTCACTCCGCTATATATGTATATAGGCCCGTGTCTCTCGGTCGCCGTACATGGAAAAACACTTTCCATTCGTTCCATTATTTCAGACCGTAAAAGCGTATACGCTCTACCCCCCCCCCCCCCTCTCTTGTACTATGGCTCACAGAGTGTATTCATACTATATGTGTACACGCATTGCATCGAGAAAAAAAACTGTAACAGCAGTGGTAAACATCTGTAGCGTGAAGCATGCGAGGAAAGACCGGAAATAGTCGGCAATGCGCGTAAACGAGAGCTACGAAAGTCAAACGCAGCCGTGCTCGGAATTCTCGATTAATATACATTAGGCTAATTGTTTTTCGATCTTTCGAGTGCGCAATCGGCGGTACGCGAAACTTCGTTATATTCTGTGATTGGCTATATGAAAAAAAAGAACAAATTGTGAAGGCGAATGCCGACATAAAAAAACCGTCGAATAAAAGCTTTCTGGTGTTTTAAAAGCTTTTCAATTATGTGATGCTTCAATTTCTCGACAGGTAGCAAGTCCGCCAGTGAGCATCGGGCTCTTCATTTAGTAAATAGCGTTGTCGAAAAATGTCGGAAAAAAAGAAATTTTTGAGCAACATGTGAGTGCAATTTCGATGCCGTAAAAAAGAATTACGATAATTGTCGGGTGATACGATGAAATTAATCAACTCGGGAGAGAATAAAATAACGATAACAATGAGTTGAGACTAGCGGAGGTATTTCGGAAAAATAAAATAACCAACGGTCGCGACGATGAGTGATGAATCGTCGGTTGTAAAGCTTCGTCGAGCGATGGGCACGTCGTGTGTAATTCCCGTGCGAAGACCCGCCGTGCTTGGGCGCCTCTCTCGGAGGCGTCCGGAATTCATTTAGCTTCGGCGTCGAGACGAGAGTAGTTCGCCGTGCTTCCTAAAACCTCCTGGTACCGTTACCTCGAGAGTCCTACGGCCGTAACCCTAAGGATTTACGAGTTATTTACACTTCCTTATGGCGGCGCCTTTGCCGCTCTCATAAAGTGCGCTCACGTACATCAAACTGTACACTACGACGGGTTGAATGTCTAAACGTCGGGTAAAGTGCGAAATCTGTTCGCGTGACTCTCAACCGTTCCCTCAGATGTTCCGTTCCTCCGTCAATGTATTCGGGGAAAAATCGACGGATAACGATCGCAAAAATTTACCTTCTTTCCCCACTTTGAATTCTCCAATAACATTGTCTTATAATTTTCTTCAATACAAAAAAATTGTTTTTTTTTTCACTCACAAGTTTACAAAAGAAGCAGATATAAGAAACCGTGGAGAATATAAAATTGTGTCTTGGAGGGAGAAAAATATTATTGGATACAAGTTCGAATATTGAGACGAGATGTGCACGCTTTGCGGACTCTTCGTAGGGGACTCTATCTTCACCCAGTACTGGAGATTGGTAAGTCCTCAGTGTGAGGCCTACAAAGGTCTCCTATGTCCCTGCCATAAACAAAGACGTCGATGAGGCGTCGATAGGTTGTCTCCCGGCTCCACAGCAGACGACGCAGAGACTAGTTGCTTTCACAGACGATAAAATAATTCGTCAAGATCAGGTATTCATCCGGCGGCTCATACGCGTGACGTACCTACCTTCCAAGAGAAAAACGCCCAAGGAAATAAATAATAAATCTCCGCCGTGGCGGTAAAAAAAGAAATACCTTTTTCATCACCCGGTGCGGAAATGGCCACTTTTCCGCCCGCTTCGCGTGCGTAAAACCGCCATTTTCGCACCTTGTGATGAAAAATTTCGTACATCCCTCGTGCGAAACACTTTTTCTAACTCATGTGATTACAGCACTCGCCTTCGGCTCGTGCTGCAAACTCACACTCGTTGGAAAAACGTTTTTCGCCCTCGTGGAGTAATGTACTATTATGTAACTCATGCATGAAAAATGCTACTTTTTGTGCCTGCCGAAAGTGGCGTAAGTGGTGCTTTACAGGCAAGTGTACTACAAGTGCCCGACGCATTCGCACACCGGGTCGATTTTACTTTATTGCACGCGCCTCGTACTTTACGCACGCTGGCTGTACAGCGTCACAATCAGCAGACACGGAGTAGCAATTCTTTTGCATTCGGTACAGAAAATATTATGCGATACTAGTGCGGTGTAGCGAAAATGATACGCCGATTGTGAAGTAAGTCCCACTTCAAGACTTCACCGCTGTGAAGTGAGTCTTAAAGAGGGACTTACTGTGCATAAAGTTCGCTTTACCGCACTGATATCGCAGAGTGCTATACTCAATGAAAAGAAAACGAAAAAAGAAGAAACAATTGCCCACATTCGATTGTGTGCATAGTTCGCCATTTAACACCGCAACAGTCTCGCACCAAAGCATCAACAGTGCTTAGCCCTCCAAACCCAGATACCCTCTCGTCGAGTCCGCGTTTCCTCGAATCACCTCAAAACCATCCTGAATCCCCGGTTGTACATATATTTCGCTCAAAGTCTCGTTTGTTTGGATAGCTCGATGCCCGAGGATATGCCACGATGACGTTGACGACGTCGGTCACGTACCTCGTCTCTCCGCCGTTATCCGAAGATTTGCGCTGTTCTCTCTCCACACAGAGATCCCCGAAATCGGACGAAAGACCCAAAGCCACCGGGCTGTCGGGGTAGGTGTAAATACAGAGCAAGAACATACCGAATCCCGTTGGGCTATTGCTTCTCGCAGGAAGCTCGGATTCGTCCCTTCCCTTCCGAGTCTGCGGTTTCGACGTGTTTCTCCAATCGACGCCCCCCCCCCCCCCCTCTCACGACGATCTTATGATGCGGAGATGAGTGTACGTGGGATGCATAAGATAGGGTTCTCACTTCGGGCAAATCTGCACGTGACCCTAATACCACCTGCATACGGTACGTCCGTCCGTGTTGTCTGTCCGTGCGTCCTCCAGTCCCGCGCGAAAGTCACCCCGTGACGTTCGGTGGCAAAGCAGCCAACGGCGTCGGGTATGCATCCATCCCCGTCGGTTACGGTGGCAGCCGGTTATGCCAGACTCGCTCGGATTCTCACGTTTCGCCCGGGCGTTCCGGGCGTCAGACCCAAAGTCTAAACATTCGGGTATACGACTCTCGGGGATTTGGCGGTGGCGGGTTGTATGTAGACCGATGCCGCTATGACGCTCCTCACGGTGGTACATAGCCGGAGAGTGATAAAGCCAGGCTCGGGAGAGGAGAAAGAGAGGAAGGCTCGGAGGAAACCGGGAAAGGCAGGCAGGCGGTTGATGCCGGGTGCATGATCGTCCGTCCCACCGCACCACTGTCAGGGATATCTGCATGCATTTCGCGTCTCCTGTATGCTAGCCTCCCCCACATACAGAATCCTCACTGTCTACCGCTCCTGTTTTCACGATCAATTTCCCTCCGTGTCTGACCTAGCTTCTGAGATCTCAAACTCTTGTTACTCCCTTTTCTACCCGCTCGCTCTTCAGTTTAGTCTCTTTGCTTTTCGGCTTTTTACTCCTATTCCGGTTTCACATTTCTTTTCATTCGTTCCCTCGCTCAACTCCCGTTGCTGTACAGATCTATATAAGCTCCGCTTTTTTTTTTCTTTTTCCTTCTTTTTTTTTTTTGTTCCTGACGTTTCTTTCTGTTGGCTCTCGGTCGCTCTGGGGGGTTAGCTCGCGATCCTCGCTCTGGTGTCTTCGGAGACGTTGAAGGACTGTAACGAAAGACGTCGAAAAAAAGGGGGAAAAAATATTTCGTCGTAAAAATGTACGAATTTGGTTGGCGGGTACGTGATCCGACTTGGCACGCCCGACGATACCGGTGTAGGACACGGACGTACCCGCGTTATTCTTTATCCTCAATCCGTTCTTCATGGTTCGTCTCTATCTCGACTTACCGCGTACGAGTAAAATGTATGTGTGTACTGTGACGTATCGTTCTCTCGCTACACTGCGCGGAAAAGTTTTGAGAAGAGTTTTTTTTTTTTCAAATAAGAATTTAGACTCGCATGTGAACAGGCAGTGGAGGAAGTGTTCCAAGGCGGCATATTTGCTGCGTTGTGGACCTATTTTTTCTTCTTTTTAATGTTCGATTTGAATTTACAAAATTTTTGAAACTAAGATTGACCGACAGCGAGGCATTTCGAAGGTTTTCTGAGCGAAATTTAGTTACGAAAAAATGTTCTGTTTGGGTGTAAAAATGCATAGCCTTACCTTTTTATAAGTATATATTTCAGAGCTGTGGAAAGTAGCAAAAAATACTTCAAGTACAAAGTACAAAGAATCACAAGGACTTGAAATATCAAGTACTTTCTTCAAGTTCTTTTCGCAATTAATTTCGTAGCGTTAAGCGTTATCTAGGCTTTAAAAAGAAAGTTGCAAATTACTTTGCACCTTTTTTCGTAACGTTAAAAAATGTCTACTCTTATAAAATGGAAATGGTCAAAATGTACCGCAAAATTTATTGTACTTAGACTATTTTTGTACTTTAGACTGTTTTTTTTTTTACGAAAACAGCTTCGTCTCTGGGGAAGCAAAAAAACAACAAACACAATTCTGTAATCACGAGTCTGAATCAGGCATACAAGGCTAACGTAGTATTATGATTTCTGTTCTACTGTGCTTTGAGTTTCACGGTTGTTCTTGCGGCGTGTTTACATGTCCTTGATGTAGATATATATAATTAACACAGCGCGCGAGGCGTCAATCGCCGCATCAAGCACATACAGCCGTTTGTATAACGTGACAATGCTCTGCAACTTACATTGTAAGATTCTCGTTAAAATTGCCACATCTGGCCCATATTTTGTTCGGAACCATGAAAAACAGTATTGGCTTTTCAGTACATATGAGGTAAAAAAATACTTCCAATAGGCGAAAGTGACGATTGTTAGTAAGGCGTGCGAAAAAATACTGCGCATGCGCAGTACTGTGCATGCGCAGATCATACTAGTTAATTGTTTTACATACTTTGTTGACACTCTCGCTACTTTTTCGCACACTTTTTTAACATTCTAGTTATTTTTCCGCACGCTTTCACCACGCTACAGGCATAAAAAGTGGGGGAGTTTATTTTTGTAACAAGCTAACTTCATACAAAAAGCAGTAACTGGATACTTATACGAAAAATTAGTCTCCTGACGGTGGTTAGGAAGTAGGTAACATCCGCCTTCCGCTCTTGCAGCCAACTTTACAAACCTTGTGATACTTTGTGATACAAAGTATCGCAAAGTACCATTTTCTGGGTGCGAAGATCGAAAGTGCAGACTCATAGAATGTTTTTTTTCCAGCAGGCTCATTCTGATCATCATCGATCGGAGGGGAAATCAGCACAGCCGAGGATCGATCGGAAATGTGGAACACGACGGTGGAGCTCGTCGGTCCTCGGGTTCCCTTTGAATTAAGCTCCCTGTACAGTTCATCACACATTATACCGACGTATGAACGTATGAACTGCTCACACGGATGTTACGTACATGGACTGTATAATTGACAGACATACAATCATCCCGCTGCGATGCTCTCCAAACATCTCACCCTCCGTTGCGAGACCCCGACAGACAGACGAACCCACCGTGCCCCGATGCGCTTCCCTCTGCACCTGCACTGCACTCATCTCCGCAGCGGCACGTCCGCTATCATACCAGATCCGTTCCCTCCGTGCGATCCACACCGGTGTTGGCGTGTATTCTGCTCCGTACATCTGGATAGTCATTAGGATAGCGCATGAGTTTACTATCAAATCGGCTTGGGTTTCTCGTCATAATTACTCAAGACGTATTTCACGTTTGCACGTACCGCAGTGGACGATCGCACGCTCGAACTTGAGAAACAAGTCAACGTATCGGTATTGTCTCGTGATGGTCATTACGGGAGTCGAACTTAATCAAGAGCCACGAGTTTCGAGCGATACAGCTTATATTTATTCGAAAGAAAGCACGCCGTGTGTGAATTCACCGATTTACAAGAATGTACCATCTTATATTATATATATAAGATGGCACATTTATATATATATATATTATATATAATATATTCTCTCGTGCGGCCGAGTGCGAGAGAGACAGCGCCATAGGGTTCCTGTGACAGCAAGCGAGAGGGGGTTTAGACCCACCTTAAGGGAAGGCTAAACACGTATGAGTGCGAGAGAGACAGAGCAAAATGTTGAATCCATTTTTCTCCAAAACGGTTGTATAAAATGAAAAACGAATTGCGGGGCGCACTGCGTTAATCAAGCATGCAGTGCGTCCCGCAATTCTTTTGCTTCCTCATAGAGGAAGCTATGTTTTTATTTTATAAAACTGTTTCGGAGAATAATGATTTTTAAATATTTTGAGGTTATGTTGATCTTTAGCCCCACCTTAAGGCGACTTGAAATACCGCAGCCGGTAATCGAAAACTGCAATGAACCTGTTTTTTTAAGGTCGTGTGAAACACCCTCCCTCCCGCGCATCCCGCACCCAGCCGGTAATAAAAACTGTATTGCTATTCTTATTCTAGGGTGTTGAAACTTAATTGTCTCAAGGAAATATAATGCCACTGCAACGGTCAATTCTACAGGGGGGTCATATTTCCTTTGAACACTAAAGTTTCAGCACCCTTGAATAGCATTACAGATTTTTGGTAAAAAAAAAACTGTAATGCTATTCAATCGGGTTAATGAGAGTCTAAGTCAATCGGGTTAATGAAAATCTTGATCGCGAGCCCAGTCAACCGGTCCCCACAATTACCTTTATAACCCAGAGGTCCTCATAATTATCCTTATAATCGAGAAGTCCCCATAATACTCGTTGTAACCCACATTTATTTTGTAAGGCCGATTACTGGGACCAGTAAGCTACGTTGTAAGGAGTTTTGAGTCGACCGCTGCTATAAATAATTTATCAGTCAATACTAGGGTTAGTTACGGTCAGTAATAGAATCAGCGGATAGACGACCGGAGTGGAGGTATGGTCGGGGGTTGCCTCGGGCAACCCTGGGAGGTTTACCCCGGGAAACCTTAAGGAGGGGTTGCCTGCGCTGATTTAATTATTCTAAGTCGTTTGGGGCCCGTGCCCCTGGTCTTGATTATTCTAAGTCCGTATTCCAAGTAAGTTTTGGAGACACTCAATGGGAATGCGCGAAGTGCGCGACCCACCAAAAGTGGTAGTATGTATATATATACACACATGTACGCATTATGTGTATACATGTATGTACACACATATATATCCGCATACGAATATGTATGTATATATATTTTTTCCAACGAGCAATTCGTTAAGGACGCATACCTATATATCTAACTATGCGAAGCAGTCACCATCACGGTTCGGATGAGGATGAGAGAGCCGTGTGGAGGGAAGAGAGGCACGAATCTCAGGATTTAATATTCCAGATTATTATTCCAGTGCAAACACATATGTCGTCGTTGAATCCGGTATAAATATTAAGCCGCGAATGACATCGGTGATATGCACTGGCGAGGGGAGGGGGAGGGATCGCGAAATTCCTCTCAGCGGTTTAACTCAGGATGTGCAAGATCCAGAGAGATATTAGATAGATGAGATTCGTCGCGAAATTTGCCGGAGACCCATGTGGGTCGCTGCTCGCAGGGGTTCGAAGCTTTCCCGGCTACGAAAGTGTTGGAAGCAAGTTTTCATTGACGGCCGTACGGCTATGGCCCATTATCCGATGCCGTTAGTGTCTGTGACAAATTTCCATTGCATGAGCTAACATTCAACCACTGGAAAGTTAAACTCAAAGAATGGAATAAACTCCTTTCCATTACCCTAAAATTGAACCGCTAGAAAATTTATTCCATTCTGTGGACTAAATTTTCTTATGGTTGCATTTTTGCTGTAGAGTGGAGTTTATTCCATTCTATGATCAACCGATAGCAAGTGATATAAGTTCAAAACGACTTGCTCAATTTTTACGAGTCACTGTCGCGTTCTTGGCAAGAAAAAGGTTTTTATTTCACTCGGTGGAAAAATGGCGGTTTTTGCGCACGCTTCGCGTGCAAAAACCCTCATTTTCACACCTTGTGAAATAAAATTTTGTTCGATACTCGTGCGAAAAACGTTTTCTGAACTCGTGTGATTGCAACACTCGTTTTTGGCTCGTGCTGCAAACTCACACTCGTCAGAAAAAGTTTTTTCGCACCCGTATCGAAATGTACTACCGCATGCATTTTTCAAATTATTTGCCACTCGACGGAAAGAGTAGGAGCCCGCTGGATGGATCATCTTTTGACAATCTTGCCCCGATCGATGATCCTCAGCGATGCTGGATCCTGACAGCGGTTCATGAACCCATCCTCCAGGCGGATGGATGGACGTAGGTTGCGTTGCGTTTGAAACTTTGGATAGGATGATTGACTGGCCAGAGGCATTATCCGTATAGGTACAGCTAAGATTGCCCGAAGCTTGAATAGAGATGATCTGGTATGGGAGAGTGGGGTTAACTGTAATGGGGGACAATTGCGTTACCACTCCTGGGTATCCCTCACCATGAACAGAATTTCGAAACTCACCAAGTTATAATTATTTAGAAGATCGAATGTCACAATGTTGCAAGAAATTTGAAGATCAAAATGTGGATCGTTGATGATGTTGGCTCGAATCAGGGATCTAGGAGAGTTTTCCGTTTCGAATTCAGCATCATATGTGTTCAAATAAAAATACCCTTCGATTACCTTTTTGCAGACGCGGTTCAGAATTTGACAGACTGTTCTCATACTTCTATATCACAGCTTGCAATCCTATGAGTGAGATTGGTTCCCTAATGGGGAAACGGCCAGCCCTAGTCCAAGCCGGAACGGGCAAATCTAAAAATTGTTGATATTAAACCGTCCAGCAACTTTGCCATTGTAGTCATACAATGTTGCCATTGTACCGGCTCAGAATTTGACAGATTGTTGTCATAGTCTTATATCACGGCTTGCAATCCTATGGGCAAGTTTGGTTCTCTGATGCGGAAACGGCAAGTCCGAGTCCAAGCCGGAACGGGCAAAACTAAAAATTGTTGATATTGAACCGTCCAGCAACTTTGCCTTTGTAGTCATACAATGTTGCCATTGTACCGGCTCAGAATTTGACAGATTGTTGTCATAGTCTTATATCACGGCTTGCAATCCTATGGGCGAGTTTGGTTCCCTGATGCGGAAACGGCAAGTCCTAGTCCAAGCCGGAACGGGCGAAACTAAAAATTGTTGATCTTGAACCGTCCAGCAACTTTGCCATTAGTCATACAATGTTGCCATTGTACCCGTTACTGCCCAAACGCATATCGGTCAAAAAGAATTGCATGGCGACCCATATAGCTGCTTGGACTCTGGGATGTACAAATAATTGCATCCAGTCGCGACCACAACTCAGCAATGTGCCCGATGGTCGGATTTTGGTAATCGAGGAAGTTGCGACGCCCTGCGCGGAGAATCCATCGGCGACGAGGCCGCTGACCATCCACCCTACAAACGAATGCTCCATCCCCGTTGCCCATCTCGCTCGTTTTCGTTGTATCTAGCCAGAAATTCGCCTCTCGCTTCATTCACGACCACAGACAAAGCTCAAGGATCGATCCAAATGCTCCCTCTCTCCCTCTTTCCTACACCCTCCCTTCCTCCTCCTCCTCCTCCTCCTCCTCCGGGCTGAGTTTCGTTCGACGAAACGCATGCGCGACCCTCCAAACTTGTACGCGTTCATTGGTACATGTTTTATGAACGTATACACCGGTGTACCAGACCACGGGATCCGATGTCCTGTTCGCCGACGGTGCATGCCGGCCGAGTGGAATTTCTCTTCACTCGAGAAACGACGATATCGCCACAGGAACCCTCCCCGAAATTCTTGATAATTTTGTTTCGTGAAATATTTTTACGAGACCTGGAAAATTAATTTATTTTAGCCTCGTACCTTTTTTTTTATTTTTTCACGTAAGTTATCATGAAATTGCATCCGCTGTACAAAAAAATTGTAATTTTAATGTATTGGAACTCGAAATTTGCTTACATTACTTACATTAATGTACTTTGTTTTAATACAATTAAAGTTCCAGATATTAAAATGATAAATTAAAAATTGTTCATAAAAAAAAATTTATTGTGCAAGGCACATGTGTTTGAAATTTCTGAAACAGTGTATGTAAAAATGCTGCCAATACCGTTCACTAATTTTCAATCAAATTTTTTTTCCAATGCAGGATAGAGACGCTGTGAAATACGATATTTGCATCGTAAACACAAGAAAAAAAAAAAATAATGCGCTTCGACGTTTCGTTTATTGAATATGACAATAACGTTTCGTTCGATAAAGGTACTCTCGTGATTTATCTCGTGAAATATGAAATGGTAAAAAAGAAAAAAAATTCTGGACCATATATTTTCACGCATTTTTTTGCACTGTTCACAAAACCGATAATTTTTTTTAATGCTTCAAAGAAGTAAAAATCTGCGGTACGACAAATTTTGTGTATTTTAATCCTTCACTCGACCATTGCTTTTTATACAGTGCTCGCTGGACCGTGCGCTAAAAAAAGAAAAAAACCATACAGGGACGTCAAACACCGTAAAACAAATTTTTCATTTATTTTACCGTGTTTTTTTTTCACAATTTGTTGACCAATTTTTTTTCAACTCTTTGAGGTGCGTGTTTTACACATATCAAAACTTGCCGAAATGAAGAGCCTTTGTATGTGCTTCACGATCGTGCGCGCCCGTCCTTCATCGAGTAGTTTCGCTCGAGGTTGTCTATACCGGTTGAATGCCTGTGTTATAAGCTTGTGACTCTCGCAATTTCGCTTACCCTCTTTTTGCCTCTCCATCGTATCGTCAATGGTTCGCGTTCCCCTGAGAAATATCCGTGCAAGATTCAGCCGTACCGTCGATAATCTCTTGCAGACGTGCCAGTAATTAGGTTCTTAGGGTCGGATCGTGGCTTCGCTCCCGAGAGCGCGTCGTATCGCCGCCGTGGGATAACGCGGGATGCACACAGCGCTCGACAAAAATAAACTATCTTCCTCTCCGAGTATATTGGATGTCAGGGATCAGTTAACGCTTTCGCGGCTTTTTTACGTGCCTTTGACAGATCGAAGAATTTAATACAAAAAATGTGGCGAATAAAATAACGATTACAATTTAAAAAATATTGATTATAAAAATGCCCGAAAAAGTTTTTTCTTCAATTATCGCTCAGGGATTATATATAACCTATTTTTCCCCACTGATCATGAAACTGCAACTTATTTTACTCTTATCTCAATATTTGATACGAAAACTCGCGACAGAAAGAAAATACTAATTTTTCGTAAAATCCAAAAAATTCAAAGTCCCATAAAATTTGAACGGTTCGGTCGATCCTCGCCAAATTAAATAGGCATCATCGGTCGATAATAGTCACTTTGTGTACAACTTTTTGGCCCGATAGCGCTAAATTTGTATGAGCTGGCGTGCGCACAGAGTTTTTAAACAAACTTAAAAATGGCGTAAAGTTTTTATTAAAGAAACATTTTGCTGGAAATGTAACCAAATATTCGAGACTCTCCCCTCTACCTACCTTAGAAATTTCAGCTTGATAGCTCAAGCCGTTTTTAAGTTATAAGAGTTTCAATTTTTCGGGACTGATACATACACACACACTCAAACATCCAGACATTTTTTCTAAATATGATTATCCGATGTTTTGGAACATTCTGAACACGTTTTCATTAAAAACTCGATTTTTTTTTTCATGAAAACAATCTTCCTCTATGAGGAAGCACAATGATTACAATTTCTCGACTGTTGGGACTCTATATTCCATTTCACATATTAATAAATAAAAAATTTAATACGGCACGTTATCGAAGTTTATAACTTTATTAATAACCTATCCAAGTCCCGAGATATCGAAGAGTTGGGTGTCTTCATTCCCAAGTCTTTCTGTCCCACTTTTGCATTTAATAAAAAAAAAAAAAATGCGCGATCGAGATTGCGAGCGGAAAAAAGTAACTGAAATTGTTTATCGAAACCTGGAGTAGTTAGCAGCGATGAGATAAAAGTAAGTTGGGAGGTAGAGGAAGCGAGGAAAGGTTAAGCGTATTGTGCGGAGAGGTTATTAAAGAACGAACTTGCACACAGTGAGTTGCTTGCTTCTGTCGAGCTTGTGATTGCCGAGAGTTTGTGGTCAACAGGTTCATATTATTATCGGAAAAATTGGTGTATTTATTTGCGAAGGGCTTCCATCAGACAGCTTGTCTGAAGGAACTGAGCGCGTTGGAATGATTGTGTCCGAATTACACGAGGAAAATGTCTTCACAATTCAGAACCTATGCTTCGTTTTCAAATAACATAGATTCAAAGATTCCACTTCCTGCATATTGCAGTATAACTACTTGGTAGCGACTCGCTTATTTTTTTTTTAAGTACATCGTGTCGAGACGCTATCGCGTTTCTTGATATAGATTGACATATTTGTTTATTCCGTGTTCTGAAGCCTCTAAGCCCCCTAAGAACACTGTGCATTTTTACAAGCCAAAAAATAGAATACAAGTAAAAAAAACAAGAAGAATGGAATATAAAATAACATAAAAATATGAGAAAAAGAAAATCTAAGGATACTAGAGAGTTTGATGGCTGGTGCGCTCGTGTGAAGTTTTAAGTCTCTAAAAGGCTTAAAACGATCAAAGCGTGGGTGGGAGCCCAAGAGGACTTGAAATAATGAGTAACTGGGCAGGAGGTCCCCCCCCACCTTGTGGACTTAAGGCCTTATTATTTTAAGTCACCTTAAGACATGCCCTTGCAATTCTAAGCCTCACTTATTAGACTTAAGGGACTCAGAATAATAAGGACATACGTCCATTAAGGGAAATTAATTGTCAATCATTGTATTATCACGCGTTCACGTCGCATTCTATTCGTCTAAAGCCATTCTAATGAATCTGCAAACATATTCGCTCTGGAACAGAATATTTATTCCATTCGGAGGCCGACCTCAATTTATTTATATTGTTACGTACAAGTCGTTGTAAACGATCTCTGCGGCTCCGCGATCAAGTTTAAAGGTGACTCTGAAAGGCTGCGAATAAGTTATTCGCTTACCTCTGAATCGCCGGAAGTCAAATATTTAATCGACCGCTAAGACGAAACAGGGACTTAGAATAATAAGGGCTTAAGCACCCCTCACTCCTGGGACTTATGCCCATGCAATTCTAAGCCCCACTTAATGGACTTAAGGGTCGTAGTATAATAAGGACTTAAGATTCCTCCCCTTCCCCTCCCTTTCTCCCCCCTCCCTTTGCCGCGCAATTCTTGTACACGGCGGCTTTTGAATGGAGCTCAGAACGTAATGGACTCATGCCCGTATTATTCCAAGTCCACTGAGAAGACTTAGAACGATAAAGACATAAGTCCATTAAGTGGGGCTTAGAATTGGGTGCGTCGTTTCACAGGACTTAGAATGATAAGGGCGTCAGTTCCTAACCCACCCCTTCCCTGCTAGTCAATTCTTGTACACGGCGGCGGTGATGGCGACAGCGGCGAGACTGTTATATATTATAGAAAGAACAGATATATATATGTATATTATATTATATGTTATGTTGTATATGTATATAACATATACATGTAACATCAAATATACGATCGGGTCTTCAAGCCGCCCTGTTATGGCGATGGGCAAATATCGTTTGATCCTTAGAGTGCAATTCAGTGAGCTCGGAAAACATTCCGGTAACTTTTCATCTATGATTAAAAAAAAAAAACCTTCTGGGCTCTCGAAAGTCAGACCTTTGAGATCGGGTATGCGACATATATATTTTATCTGCTCTCGGTGTATGTACGGCGAGCGGAAGAGTCCCTCTCCTGGTTATATATAGGGCATAGCACAGCGCAGCGAATCATAAAGCATTAAAATTTTAAAGTGAAATAATTATTCATGGTTCATTTCGGTCGACTCGTCCGCGAACGCTCTTTTAAACTGAAGGACTTCCACTGACCTACTGCTATTCGTCGAGGAAATGAATTTTGCCGACAATCCGTGAGGCGCACGCAGTCAGATGCTTGGATATTTCCAAGCCGTGAACTTATCGTGGCTAACGAACCAAATTTCGCTGCACTGATGACACGAATACAAAATGAAATAGCGAAACCTGACGTCCTTACTCTATCCGTCTCGCCAATACATGTCGCCCCGCCCCCCCCCCCCCCCCCCCTCTACGGCATTTCACTTTTTCGTTTAATTCGTATTTCCATACCGAAAAACAGGTTTGGTAAAATCAAACGAGAATTGTTTGAATCAACCAAATCCGGCGGTTGTGGGTGGCGGAGGAAATACTTAGTTACGTTGACTAAAAAGTAACTTCAGCATTATAAAAATCATTTCATTGTCCCAACTAAGATTATGGTTGACCGAACAGAATAGGCACTTAGATCAATAGAATATTACATCATCTTTATTCTCAATTTGGTTGAATGTGCTCTATATGAGATTGAGGAATAAAATTCTTTGATTGAATAAACTGTACTGAAGCTTCGCGTCGATAAGCGACGTCTACACAGGCATTTACGAAATATCTGTTGTAATCGAAGACATATCTTATTCGCAACGGTAAATTAACTTGCTTTTCATCCAGTAGTTTTTACCGCACCTAACCCGAAAACCTTATAATTATCAGTAGCGATGTGAATGTGTCCTGTAACGAGACGAAAAGAACCTTTGTTCGAAATAAATATCTACTCACACAAAGAAAACAAAAGTTTGGCTCGACTCAATCGGGAGTTGGGTCCCGGTACTGTCATTTACGTTATTTGTTACTAATTAATTTCATACATGATTACATGGTGCTTTATATGTTTAATTGTTATCAGTACAATCGCTAATTATCAATATAAAACAATTTTTACAAATAAAAATTCTATATATCCTAGCGGGGCTCGAACCCCGAAAGTAACGTATCCTGACCTAGTACCTTACCACTACGCTACAATCGCTTAATGATATGTGCAACCTTGAATCGGATATATAAGTTATTCTCCGTTGTGAACTTAGACTCAACTCCCGTGATTTCACATTGAAAGATCGAAATAACTTGAAAGTTGTTTATTGTGGGCATAATATTTGTGAATGACTAAATGGACGTCTTGCCGAATTGAATAACATCATTTCCAAGTTGACAAATGTTCGTATATGTGCGAACACATCGAATAACATTTTTTTCTTCAAATTGACCAAACATACGTTGAAGTCAAAATAATATACCTTCTGTATGTTGACAGTATATACGATTGAATCGAAAAAAAGTTGTTGATTTAATGCAGTTTTGGTTCACTTTGAACCAACGTTGTAATCGCAGTAACTGCTATACATAATTGACACAACCACACCAGTTTTATTGTTTCAACAATGGTGCAGCCTATTCAAATGCACCCGGATTGATTCAAACCAATTTTTCGTGACCGCAGCTGTGAGGTTGATATTACCGAACCTATTTTTCGTAGCAAGCATTAAACTCGCACTACCGCGCCTAAAGAAGTTTCATTTAAAAAATTGATCCTATTTTTCTTACCGACCTAGCGATATCACCTCATCCGAAACCGATTCATTCTCTTTGGTTGTATGTTGGCACGTGCTCGGTTGCACTGCTCATTCGGCTATGCCGCTTAGTGTGTCGTTTCGTACACTGTATATCTCGTTTGAGATGCACTTCGTTTCGTTATCTAGCCCCATAATTTCGATGGAACAGCGAACACGTACCCTCGCTGCACGCAGGCTCCTTCCGTGCTCCGTCCATGTACACACATGCGCGATCGAGGAATATTACGCTGGAAGCGGTAAGAGGGAAAATCCCGTCCAGGCCACGGTCCACAGGGATGGGGGACTTCCACACGGAAAGCACCGGCAGGAATCTTATGTAAGCACCCCGGTGACCCGGCCTCCGCCATCCGGGAGATCGCTACTTATGACCAGACACGATCTGCCCGGCTCTTCCATTTTTCCACGTTGATAACAGGTCCCTTCTACCGTTCATCTTGAACCGAACGGGATAAACTTCCTCTTCCGGTTATCGATGCACGATGCGCTTTTCTTTTTTGCCTCTTCACAGAAGAAGCTGTTTACGGTAAAAAAAAGAAGAAATTCGGGATTTTTGTGGTAACGTACTGGAAATGGTCCAACAAACGTCGAGAAATGCGATTTGTAGCTGGCGTCCGGGTGTGCGTGCGTGTGTGCGTCGATCTTAGAGAATTAAGGGTTTACGGTTTTTTTCTCTTTGTCAAATAAACTGTTACAATTATTGGTCTCGTTAAAGAATCATAATATGTTGTCAATTTACCAGTAACACTGAATATTTTGTTGCCATAATCAACTTTAAACCTCTACGCGATTGATCTTGAGAATGAGGCGCGAAATAAAATTAATCAATTAAACGAACTTACCTGCAAGTGAAGTTCTATTGTATTCTTTTCCGAAAAGATCGGTCCCTCCCAAAAAAGACCCCATATCTACAGTATAGATATGCATCCGAGCTATTATGGCAATGCTTTGAAGGAAATGAGAATCTAGGACTATGCAACCAAAAGCTGAAAGGAGAAAACGTTTCTAGATAGGCTTTGAGCGTGCACAGTAAAAAATAAGTTCGTAAAATCGGAATACGAAGTTTCGTAAAACTAATTTTGTTAAATAGGTGACAAAGTTGTTTGTTCAGGCTTGAATATACAAACTATTCCTTTTATTTAAGGTGTTATTATTAATTTTGGTTTGTACTTTTCTTTGTAAAAGAAGAGACGGGTGCATTGAGAAAAAAAAATTTGTGGAATTAACCAAAAGTCGCGGTGACATACGTTCAAAGCTGTTATTTGGTTGGTACAAATAAAGCATTGTTTTGTTAAACGATTATTTGCTTCAATTTTTTAAAAATTTGTCGATTGAAACAAACATTTTTATTGTACCAACAAAATACACCTTTGAACGTATGTCACCGCTCATTTGCTTAAGCCAACCACTTCTTTTTCTCAGTGTGCAATTGTAAAATTGACAAATAAAAAGGCGTGGATATTTGTGGACAATAAGTGGTTGCAACAAGTTCAAACTTTTTTACCGTGTGTGACGACACTGGCGTGAAATGGGGGTAAGCGAGAAGGATATTTCGCACCGAATGATTCGATACCTTGGCACTCTTTTTTTAAGATACAGAAGGTGCAAGAGTCACAAATAGCATGTGTGACATTGTGCAATGCACGCGATTCATGCACGAAATTTATTGCGGGTAAAAGTGGGGAATATGGCCCGGTCCATGTATTGTTGATCTACGCACTGGTCGGGCTGGGTCATGTCCGCCACTTTCGCCCTACACAATGTCAGACAAACAAACGAATTTCGCCTAGAAAGGTTGGTTAACTCGGGGAAAAACACCGGAAAAAGAAATTTGGAAAATAATAAATCCGCTACAAAGATAAAAAAAAAATCCTTTGCACGCCTTTTACACGAGAAACTAGTTTGACCGAGGGTCGATCGGGATCAAAGGTTCCCAATTGACCGTCGCGTCGAGCCCCTCCATCTAAACCGTACGATCCATCAGTGCGCCTGAAACGTCGTCGAGCACCGAATCGACGGAGAATCTGTCACGAATTTTCCCGACAAATAGCGGGTAAATTAAACGGAAGAAGCGCCCGCGGTATTCCCATTGGTTTCCGCTACTTTCACCGAGACCTCGTAGTCCTCCCGCTCGCGGCCGTGCAAATCCTGCCTCCTCCTCGAACCTCTTGGCTCGTTCCGCCCGCGGTATTCCATCCTCGTTTCCATCACTTGAAAATTCTCTTCTCCCGTCGCGTGCCTCTGTTCCAGCCTTCCTCTTCTTCCTCTTCGAGCGAGCGGTAAGATAGATCGCCTCGGACGAGCCCGAGGAGGACGCAGGGAGGCACGCAGGACGGGACCGAGGAGGAAGAAGACTACAGCGCAAGAGTACAGGAAGAACGAGAAATCCTCGCCGGTTGTGGCTGCGAAGAATGACGGGGATGTTCACCGGTACCAACATAGCTCCGCACCCTCCCCGGCGCACCGACGAAAATCGCACCGCACCACACGCGCCGAACTGTACGTGCACCGTGGAAAATGCAACGGTGATAGTGACGAAAACTGCGCGCGCACGCGCCGAAGCCCCGGGGTGGGGGAATTGGTAGCGGCGGCAAGGACGTCCGGGGGCAGGGGGGGAGGGCGGGGGCGGCGAACGAATAACCGAGCGGCGGTGGCGGCAGTCACTGGTGAGCCGCGATCCCACCCCCGCCGCCTTTGGCCCGCGCCGCCTTTACCCTGCAACCCCCGAGGCTAAGATAAGCCCGAAGAGCGAAGACCGCGCGTTTCCAGTCGTTCGCTATCAGCCGCGACGATGGATCGCCAATAAACTCGTCCCGCTGCTGCTACCGCTGCGTCGCGCGAGATTCGCCTATCGGTGGAACGCGGGCAGGTCCGAGAGGACGTGCGGATTCAAAAGCGATTGCACTCTTTTTGTTTTCCGTCGAAAACTACTGCACTTTTTGGATCTCGGTCGATTCGCGGTACACCCGGTAACGATCCTCGAGTTCGAGGGCTTTTTGGTTTTAAGTTAGATTATATATATATCTATATGTACGTATAGATATATAGTTTTCTTTTTTAATCCAAAAACGGCGAGCTTGTGGGATTTTTGAGGAAAAAATCGGGTCTCAGAGTCGATCGCTCTGGTGCAACTCGGTCGGTACAATCAATCGTCGAAATCATCGTCATGTGCTCGGACGATAACAACGGAGCTCGCACGTTCACGGTGATACTCTCGTTGCGGCCCAGGTGCGGTGAAGAGTGAAGAGATAACTTTTTCTCCCGGTGCGAGGGTAGAGTAGAAACAAAGAATAGACGAAAGGGACGAAGTAAAATAGTAAAAAAAAGGAGGAGGAAGAGGAGGAAGAGGAAGCAAAGAAGCGCTATTCGCCTGCCAGACCCCGCGCGACTCGATCCCGGCTCGTGCGCGGAATTCCCGAACAGTTCTTACCGTATAATATATATCCTATATATAGAGGAATCTGGACTTTTTTTTATTATTATTTCTTGTTGCTGTTGTGTGCTCTCGAGGAGAGAAGGAGTGCCGTGGAGGAGAGAAAAGAGGGAAAAGAAACGGGAAGGAGGCTACTCGATTGCGAAGCTAGGTCTCGAACTTTTCTCTCCACATATACTGACTTCCGGTCTCGCGTAAGATCCCTCGAGAGAATTCTTTTTCCGTTTTATTTTTTATTTTTTTTGTTTTAATTCATTTGTTTCGTTTTATTTTTACAGTTATCGTGCAACTGCGAAGGGAGAGGCGATAAGTGATCAACCGCGTATTGCGTCGGGTGTGCGTGTACGGTGATTGGACGAGTTTTTCAAGATTCCTTGAACCACCGGCCTTCCGGGAGCGGCCCGCAGACAAGGTAAGCCACGCAATGGTTTCTTTATTTTTTATTTTTTATTATTATTCGTATATTACTTTGTCAATTTTAATTTAAAAAAAAAATGTCTCGCACGCATTCTTTGCCGGGCTGCTTGCGACATATATCGTGTATTTGCGACATTATCGTGTATTATGTGTACTTTTATTCGTGTCGAAATCCATACCCGAGACGATCATTTAACGAAAATCACGAAAACGTAATGCAAAAAAAATTATAACTCTTGAGGAATTCGCGCAGATTGTCGTCAAAATGTTCATGGATTTAATCGAAGTTGTTCCGAGATATTAATTTCACCGTTGACAGAACAGAAATATCATTTTGTCTGTGCGGTCGACACGATGTATTTACTCGTTAACGACATGACGCGACTAATTTATAATTATCTTATCTCTCTTGCGAATATAATATTAATTGCGACACAGAGACGCGAATTGCGCTAGAATATTCCTCTCTGGATTTATTACTATTGTTATCATTATTACTATTATTATTATTGTACTCTGCTAAAGCTACTGGTTTTGCCTTGTCTTGCTCTGTAATACGAATAACCTCGTTGAGTTGCGAATTTGTATTCCGATACGGTTGACAAGCGAGAGCACAGCGGTGTTATTGAAATTCCGTTTTTCATGCGAGAGGATTCCGTCGACCGAGTAGAAAGAGCGACGAAAGGGAGCGAGGCGACGTGGGGCGAAGGGCGGAGTTCGAATCGCGAATCAAGCCTCTCCACTGCTTCGAGACCGGGGAAGTTTATCTTTAATACCATTCCGGAAGTCACGCGCAGTTACTACAGCGAGGCGAGAACGTTATATTGTTATCGCCGAACGGAATAGTGCGCCGCGCTTCCGACGTTAAACCTATCTTCGTGTATCGAAACTTTAACTATCTGTCTTTTTTTTTGCTCCTTCGTCGATCCGTGCGAAGAATTTTCAGCGGTTTTCTTCAAGCCGGTAAAATATTGAAATTTACAATATTGCAACGGCGAGAGCTTTCGTAGATCGTGGAAAGGAAATTGATGATTTTATCGAAACATTTTTTTTTTTTTTTTGAGATCGTAACGTGTACAGAAAGAATGGAAAGTGTGATATCCGTAGAGAAGCCTTGATTCGAAAGATCAGTTATTTTTTTTACTGTTTTTTTAAAGAAATAATGAAAATTGGAGACGGCAATGAAATTTCCGGGACAACGTTGCCAGTGTCGATTTCGATTGACGATGCGCGCGACGAAAAAACGAGTTTCGATCGCGCTGTTAGCAATTTTTTTGTAAAAAAAAAAAAACGAATGAAAAAAGCTGTTATTTCGTCGGATCTAAATCGAACAGACCAACGCTCTTCGATCACAGACCGGGACAACAAATAGAAGTTTCAAAAATTAATTTAAAAAGCCATCAACTATAGATCAGACGAGTGGCACGATTTTTCATCGAGATTTGCGATATGTGCTGTGATTCTGTTTCGATTCTGTAAGTAATTAAAATGGTTTAATTGAACTTCGATTCGACCAAAGCCGTGCCCAAAAAAAAAAAAAAAAACATACCTTCCTCTATGAGGAAGCAAAAATAATTGTTAAAAAAAACCTAATAAAACTCTGCAACGAATCCCCTATGATTCGGTACGGTACATATACGTGCGCCACTTTGAATACCGTGCAAAATCGTAACTGTGCAGTTTGGATGTTAACACGAAATAGATATTTTATTTTTCCAGCATTCAATAACTGGAAAAAAATGCAATCAAGTCAACACGGTATGTACATGTATGTGTGTGTGCATGCGAAAGTATAGAGACATCATTGTTAGTGCGTGTTATATTCTTTTACGATCCCATGGCACTCGCATTTATGGCCGGCCACCCTTACGACGGTGATCAGCAGCAAAGCATGTTAGCAATAGTTCTGCTCTGGATCCTCGGTTAGCCGTCGACATTCGATAGTATAACAATGAAATGGATCGCGATGTACAATGATGTGCTCGATCCTCGAGGAATGGCACGAAAAATAACGAGATTTCTATCTTTTATGACTCCTTTCTTTATTACCCTTTTCGACTTTGTCGTAAAAATCCAGAAAATTTTAAACCGCGAACGAAATTACTGCCAAATCCGGTTACAAGACGGCTACTTAAAATGTTTTATTTCGAAATACGAAATTTGACTTAAGATTTGCAAGCGTTCTCGGATAACAGCTCGCTAGACTCGCGTACTTTGATTAGCCAGCCCATGCTCCGATTTCGAAATTTTCTTGATTTGAGTCAAAGATCGTTTAGCGAAGCAGTTGAAAATGAAAGAGAACAAAAAACCATTTCCTTGTAAAGTACCTCCACGATGGATTGCAAGCGCGATTCGCCCATTGCGGAATCAAACCTTTTCATAGATGCCGATCTACCATTTGCCCCGTTTCGTTCAATTCGCAGTGCCGTTGCATCGTAAATTGCTCTTGGAACCGCTTCGACGGTCGGTATTTAGGTACCCAGGCTGCTCGTGCCCGGCGGTAACCATCATTAACGCCCTTAATGAACGAGGGTGAATCGCTAAATAGGATACGCCGAGGCGGTGGCCTCCCGGCTTCAAGAACGAGGGAGGAGAGACCGAGAAGGATGAGGTAATAGATGGAAAGGGAACAAGACCCTTCAGTGGAGCTTGTTGGTTGAGGTCAGTTGCCACGGTGAATAATGAAAGAAACGAAAAAAAGAACACTTACAAGGGGTTTCCTGGCCGCCACTTAAAGCCGAATTGAACCCGAAACGATACTGGATCATCCGGAACCACTGAATGATGGGTGTACGAAACTTGGGTCAACTTCGCCAATCAGACCACTCGCAGGATTGGATAACCAATCGAACCCTAAAACACAAACGGTCAAAGCCGATCGGAACCAGACCAAAATCCTCCAAAAGTCAAAGTCTGTGCGCCAAAAGAAGTATCCAAAAACTACCGGATCATCTTATGACCAAGATTCTGCGAACTTTTCTTGGCCGCAAGCTCCTTCCCGAAGAAGCGAAGAACTTCCAACCCATGATGAGCCTCGAAGGCTTGCCGAAACGAGTGACGACAACCGAAACAGAAAAACGCTTCATTCCCTCCGCAAGTACGAGAAGAAGGAATACAAGAGCGACGAAGCGGGTTCCGCGGGAAGGTTACTGGAGGGTAGTGGAGTAGGTGATGTAGAACGGTCTGCAGGAGCAGAATGAAGTGGAATTGGAGGTCTTGCATAAGGCGAGAACCACGCGGGACGGAGACGGATTGATAACAGGATGAGGGGAGGGAGGGGGTGGGGGAAGTGAGATGATGATGGAGTACACGGAAAGAACGAGTGGGATGGATCGAGTACTAAGAGGGCGAAGGGTTGAACGAGAAAGATGGATGGAGGAAGGAGGAAGTTGGAAGGGGCGGAAGTGAGGCCAAGAGGGGGCGAGATGAGGTTCGCGGGTATAGCGGAGAGAGAAAGACCCGACGGTGGTTCCTGCCGCCGTTGGCCTGGGGTCCTTTCTAGTCCACGGGCTTTTCCTCCTCTTCAGACACTCACCTCGTCGGATCTCCCCCGTGCACGCCAGACCGCCAGACCACCAGCGAGGAAGAGACTCACCCCTGCCGAGTGGGGGGGTCAATGTCTGGCTGCGCCGACCATGCTGCCGGTTGTCCTTGCTCTATGGATATAGAAGCCTACAGGGTCGCAGAACCAGGAACCGACGGTGTACGTGCTCCTTGCTGCCGTTACTCCGCCGCTCCTTCGAATCTCGTTCTCGCGAAAGCTCATTGTATTATGTATTTGTACATTTGGGATTGTACAAGGAGTAGATCCACGGGACAAGTTTGGTTCGGTCGAGCATTCTCCAAAGTGGTGTTGTTTCTTGGGCATTCTCGAGTTCGGAGACGTGGGATGGCGAGCGGATACGCTGCAAGCGTTGCTGAAGAACTTCAGCGGAGGAAAGATCGTCGAAATATCGAAATGAATTCATTGCGAGATAGAGTTACCGGATGTACACTTAAAAATCATCAAGCTGAGGTCGGAGGACCGCGCAATCAAAAAGACCATGAAAGTCTTCTTGCTTTGTTGGACCGCTCGATGAGTTGCATAGTTGATGGACTAGGACTGAAAATGGAAAAACCTATAGAAGACCGGTTGCATATTTTAGCGCTATCTGTCCTGAACTCGTTGCAACGGGTGGAAAAACCTTTTCTTGAGACTTTCGGATGTCTACACTATGAACACAGATGTGCTCGAAAGGTACGTCTGTACAAGCCAAGGGGGAGATCCACTTCGGCTCGTATCCGGCCCATCCTCGATATGGGCAAAAATCACCCTGCAACCCTATAAGCCCCAGAGTAGACGTAACGGGGGGGCGCAGAAGTAACAACGCCGTTCGCCTCGCCACGTTCTGAAAACATTACCGTTAACGGGCCGTTGATTCCGGAGATAGAATCTGTTAGAGCCGGCACTGTGTTACGCCCATGTTTCTATGTCGGCAGGCTTATCGACCTGCTGCTGCTGCTGCTGCGGCTGTTGAGCCTCCCGCGAAAATCCGACAAGCAAGAATCACCTGGCCGGCGTGACGAAAACTTTTTCAACGTATCCATTAGGGTCACAGTAACTATGACCCACTGGACTAAAATTCGTCGCTGCGTCTTTATACAAATGCATGGTCGGAAAAAGACAATTCGAACCGAACAACATTTACTGAACATTTACAACAAATATTTATTTAAATTAAGTAAACAGTTACTTAAATGAAATAAATATTTATTTTAATTAAATAAATATTTTACTTAAACCAAATAAACGGTGGCCGTCAAATAATTTTTTTTTCTGAGGCTACAAACGTTTTTAACCCCGTATAGTATTGGCGTTTATATTTTCATATCCTTTTTTGTACTTTTATCTTTTTATTCTAAACATTATTGTCGTGGGTCGTTCCGATAGTACTCGAAGAATCACTATAAACATTATAGTAAAATGCTCAAAGACTTCTCTAAAAGGACTCTCGGTTAAGACCGAGAGACTTTTTCAAGTCGCTTTTCAGTAATTTACTATAAAATTAGGTCATAAAAAAATGAATATGTATTTTTTTTTATCTATCTATCTACGTACACGGGACATAGATATGTATTTAACAAAAAACTGCTTTATAACCGCTATTAATAAGCTTCGACGAATCTCGCCAAATCCGATCATACCTCCACGAGCCCAAATCATCAATATATTAATTCGAACTGCGAGTCTTTGAATTTCGCAGTTGTACCGTGTACGTAGATGGATAAAAATAATACCTATTTAACAAAAAACTGCTTTATAACCGCTTTTAATCAGCTTCGACGAATCTCGCCAAATCCGATCGTACCTCCGTACAGAGAATTTCCCGCTCTCATTATCAAGCCCCTAATTTTCACCCTCGAAAATTTCCACGAGTCTGAATCGTCATTATTAAATCGAACTGCCAGTTACCGCGCAGCCTTCGAATTTCCCATTTGTACCGTTTACATACAAAATCCCCGATGTAACGCCCCATGGATCGGTTTATCATATTTTCCAACGGCGTAAAGTGGGCGCATCCGCGCTGAATTCACGGCAATCGGGGAGTGGAGGTTTGCGGGTGTGGAATGGCGATCTCGCGCACGGATTTCGAAATTCCACGAGAAATTCGTCCTCCGGAGCCCTCGCCGTAGTCGCCGCTGCATCACCGCTTGCATTCTGCTGATGCAGCTTTGAAAACCCCCATGGTCGGTCCGTTCGGACGTTTCGGTCGTCATTCCGCGTGAGTTTGCGGAACCCTCCATCGGCCCCCCTAGCAAGGTCGTTCCCTCGTTTCTGCTACTGTTGCGCGCTATTGCACTGGTTTACTGCTCGCTATGGCTTTTACCGGTACTCGTGCTTTTACCTCTGTGAATATACCTACTGTACAGTGTACAATCTACGAAACGGTAGTGGGGCGGTGGGCGGGGGGGGGGGGGCGGGGGGTAGGGGCAGTCCAGCATACAATTCGGTGAACACGCGAATGTGTACGGTATAGGGTTAACGCTCGTTGCATGCCTTCGCATTCGGGCTCCCCATACATAAACGTTTCTAGCATGGAGATGCAAGTGTGGGAAACAACCGTACCGATAGCGGTAGGAGGGGTCGAGTTCTGCACGAACCGCGGCACATCCGCCACTACTGTACGGTAATCCACCCACGGAAGCCAAACAATCGACGGTGCGCGCTGGACGTCCCCCCCCCCCCTCCCCCCTTCTCGCCATTCTGACGGACCGAGATTCAATATTTGTTCCACGGAATATCGCCCCATTTCGCGCTTTTTTTCCCCCCAATTTAATCTTGCTACTATGGGCGCTTTATTTATAGGTTGTTTGCCGAAAAAATAGATAAATAAATGTTTTTAATAAAATAAAATAATAACCGGACGTTTCGGGCGGATTACGAAAGTGATTTATCAGGGGATTTTTTATTTTTTCGAGACAAACTAAATATTGATAAATATTTTTTTGCCGTCGCTAGGCCGATATGCGGATGGCGGGATCGGCTCGAGTTTAAAAAATGTTACTTGTGTTGTTGAAGTTGTGGAATTATGTTTGTGGGTGTGTGTTTTTTGTAACGCTGGGAGCGTATAGTGAAAAGCGATGGGTCGACTTTCAATATTTGTTCCACGGAATATCGTCCAATTTCGCGTTTTTGTTTCCCCTTAATTTAATCTTGCTCCTACGACTGTTTTATTTATTGCTTGTTTTTTTTGAAAAATAGGTGAATCATTTTTTATTAATCAAAAAAATAATCCGATGTTTTGTGCGAGTTACTAAAGTGGATCGGTTAATTCATTTTTATCGTCATAACGCGGAGCGTCGATAAATATTTTTGTACCCTCGATAGCGCGATTGGCCCAAGTTTCAAAATGTAATTTGCTTTATCAATGTTTTGAAATTATTTCCGCGATTTTTTTATTTTCATTTCCGAGCACAAAAATGTCAATATCACTTGCTAAAAAGTAAGTGATATTGGATTCCTGGAGCGCGTAGATAAATTTTTCGGATGAAACGTCGATGACATTTTTAAAACACGTAAATTGCTTAATATCAATCTTTCTCAGCGTCGTCGCATGATTGAATTCTTTTTAACAATAAAAAGTAACAATATCCATATTGAACTACACAAAGAAGATCGAAATTTGGCCTTTCATCGTACCTACATGACAACGAAGTAGCATATTTCAATATTGTTTCATTAATAAAAAATAAAATAAAAAATATTTTTTTTGTTGTTCCAATTCCACCGTATACCCTGTCGGGTTTTTACGGAACCCCATCCCGATTCCCCCCTAGCACTCCCTACCCGCACTCAGCTAAGCTACCTAACTTCCATTGCGTCCGTAGCCGACTTAGCTACACTGTACCGCATTTGCCAGGGACACGGGGAAACTACGGAAAACCCGTGCCGGTACAGACGGCCATATTCTACTGATCCACCGGTATTTTTGCACTTGAGTAAAGTGCAGAAACACCAAAGTCTCAGAAGAAATCGCCTTCCGCTCAACGGTCGATGCGCCAGCTAGCGCACGGCTAAGCGGTCACCCATCCAAGTACTGACCGCGAACGAATCAGCTTGACTTGGGGGACCACCAGAGCCGTGCGCCAACCGCGCATCCACCGCTGTCGGTTAAATAAAAAATAATAATTCTTAGGTATTAGCCGGAAGCCAACAAATATCTCCTCACGATTCGAAACGTTGACCGCGAAGTTGGTAATACGGTTCGCGGACAACGAATTACCACATTTTAATATTGTTTCATGTAAAAACAATAAAATAAAAATCATTCCAGGTATTAGCCGGAAGGCAATAAATATCTCCTATGTATAGGACACGTTCACCGCAAAATGGATATAACGGTTCGCGGACAACGAATCGGCATATTGTAATATTGTTTCATCAAAAAAATAAAATAAAATAAAAAGTAATCATTCTAGATATTAGCCGGAACCGACCAAACATCCTGTCCTGTGTACAAGTGTCCTGTACACACACGTACATACACGTGTCCTGCGTATGTGACACGTTGACCGCGAGGTGGATAAAACATTTCCCAAACCACGAATTACCACATTTTAATCGCGTATCATTCAAAAACACTAAAGTAAAAATCATTCTAGCTATTAACCGGAAGCCACTAAACATCTCCTGTTTATATGACGCGTTGACCGCGAAGTGGATAAAACGGTTCGCGTTTAAAGCCTTTCGACAGAGGGTTGGATCAGGGACTCGGTGTAAACTGAACAGGGGCTTTTGGTTTCTGACTTTAACGCATGACCGGCTAACTCGACAGGGCCAGGTCAAGCTTCGTCGCTCGTGCGGGCTTGACATCGTCGCTCACCCCGCATTGATTCGCCGTCGCCGAGGGGTTGCCGCCTGGCGCACTGTAATACACACGAGAGAAATGAGGTACCGACTCGCTGACGTCTATGCGGAACCTTTCGACATCGGTGTATTATACAGTGGAGGATAAGCTTCGGAGTTGTACGGTTACTCGAGAAAAACTCGTATACAAGGGCTGGGTGAAGCGAATAGGGGGGCGGGGGGGGGGGCAAGGGTGTACAGAGTTACGCGTAGAAAAGTACTTTTCGCCGTGAAGTGGAGCGCGGGGAATATACAGAGAGAGGTGGTGAGGTTCAACTTTTACCGGCTCTCGAGTCAAACTCGAGCACGGTAGAGAAGCTGCAATGGGGGCGGGGGAAGGGGGGGTTAATACCCGACGGTGAACAAACGAAAGGGCTTTTTCACCCATAGGAAGGAGGAAAAAAAAATGGCCACGTAAAAAACTGGATATAAATATTTCATGCCTACGATATTGAGCACCGGCACCAGCGGCGGCACTGGAGGGTAGTTATTTTACTTTCGATAGAACTCTGTACCATATATGTATATTTTATACGCTGCTTTTATAAATTCTTTTTCATAAAAAAAAAGAATAACAGCCTTGCCAGTAGCGGGCGGCTGCAGTGCCGGACTTTCTCATCACGTTTTCTGTTGGCGTGAAGTTATTGTCCAGAAGTTAAAGGGCGGGGGGGGGGGGGGGGGAGGGCGAGAGTTAATTTGCAAACGATTTTGCAATTTCGTGGAATAATTGTAATTTTCTGGAGAGAATTATTTTTGCCGTGGCGTCGCGTCATAGGCGGCGCGGCGAGCATCCGGCGTTAGTCACGCCTCTGGCGGTTGGCGAGTGAACTTCTACTCGCGGCCGTCCATAGGCAGTGTCTCAACCACGGTCTTATAGACAGGTCTGGATACTCGCCGGGAAAAAATTTAAGCATGCCAAAGTTTAAGTCAACATGGCGACCAATTCAGTCCGTTTCTATGTATCTCCAATCAACGATTACAACCGAATTGCTAACCCATCGATTTATTATTCCACAAAATATAAAAACAAATAAAAGTAATTACGAAATTCAAAATTCGAAGGTAGGCTTAAAAAAGAAGCAACGCTATTCAATGTCTAAATGAATATATTATTCCAATTAATTTTATGTGGTATAAAACTTGACCTGTTTCTTTTTAACAGCACTGTGCTTTTTCACATTTTTGTTTATTTGCTGTGAATATTGTGGCATTCCGATTTGTAAATAATATTTGTTGACATACGATTATTACACGACACTCGGAGTTTCAACGTATTGGGCATGCACGGACTGAACAATAATCATAATTCGGCATGATTTGACCCCCATAGTAGCTTCGTTTTCGGCACAACTAAGTACATGGGGACGGTATAGGAGTGCCCAGACCTGTCTATAAGACCCTGGTCTCAAC
The DNA here is from genome assembly GCA_917499995.1 of Ichneumon xanthorius. NCBI lineage: Eukaryota > Metazoa > Arthropoda > Insecta > Hymenoptera > Ichneumonidae > Ichneumon > Ichneumon xanthorius. Next base: position 5,688,867 of record OU824205.1, on the reverse strand, counting down.
AGCCACTCCGATATTTTTTGCAATTTCGCGATCTCACTTCTAGTCACTGTTCGCATCGAAGATATCGGAAATTCGTTGGAAAAAATGTACATCGAAAAAAAAAAATCGAAAGCCCGATTCCAATTTTTAGGCCAACGATAGATTGCCATAAGCGGCCCGCTTTCAAACGTCGATTCGATGCCACGAAGCGACCCAAGTCAATCCACGACCGGGTTTTTTTTTGACGCGTTATACTTTGGGCAGTCCAATAGACAGTAAAAAATAATTTCGTAAAATCGGAATACGAAGATTTGTGAAAGTAATTTTGCTAAATAAGTGACAGATTTTTTTGTTCATATTTGAATATACAAACTTGTCCCTTGATTTCCCATATTATTTTCGTTTCTACTTTTTTTTGCAAAACTGGAACCGGATGGAGCGATCGGAAAATTAACAAATAAAGAATTGTGGACAATAAGTTGTTGTGTACGATACACAATAAATATAATAAATTTGACGCCAGAAGATTCTATTTGACAATTCACTTGATACAAAAGAATCCTCTTCCCTCAAATGGATTTAATTTATAGTCTATCCTTCTGACTTCACGTTTCGCTCCCAATCTTGTACCGACTAAAAATTTCGGAAACCATCGCTCGAACTAATTGCGAACAATGTTCGGTCCCTCGCGCACACATTCGCAGTCTTCGACTATTTATATAATTACCGTGGCTTATAAAGGGTCAAGCTCGAAGCCTGTTTTATCGAGGTTCAAACTCGTTGAACGTACAACGTGTGCGTTTCTTATTGATGCTTTCATGGCGATACCGGTCCGATACCCTCCGAACTACCCTGCAGTTAGGAAATAATAATGTGTAACGAACTCGAGGGATGTGTGTATATTCAGCGGTGAGTACAGTGGATGTGGCCGGCACCCCGGTTCCTATCCCCAGTTTGCTCCAATAAATACACCCTCACCGCCGAGGTAGTAACCTCTCCATCCCCGTCGTTCCCGCACCGATGCACTCCCGGCACGGTACCCCGACTCGCTCTCTTTGTTGAGCAAATAATGTATCGTTTCCCTCCGATGTTTACTTAGGCTGCTATCCGCGGAGTGAAAAGCATCGACCTCGTCTAATTTCGCATCTGTTAACTTTTATTGCAGCCGTAACGGCAAAAACACTTCAGAGAAACGAAGTACCACACTGAGAGAAGGATCTAGTAAATATGACTATATCGCTCGAGAGATATTACAATAGCGCATAGTAGGAAACCAGGGCGCCACCTATGGCAGGAAGTACCGGATTTATAAGAATTTTTCGTAGATATTGTGGTAAAGATTCTTGGAAAATCTGAGACTTTCCGCCATAGGTGGCCCCCTAGTTCCCTATTACTATACTGAGAAAAAAAATGGATTAACCAAGCCGCGTTTACCTTGCGTTCAAAGGCATTATTTGATTGGTAAAATAACAAATTTTGTTTGTATCGAAATATTTTGAATGGACTGAAGCGAATAATCGTTCAACAAAAGAATGCTTTAGTTGTACCAAACGAATAACAGCTTTGAACAACGTATGTGACCGCGAATTTGGTTATTAATTAATTTTGACTGAATTTATTTTTGACTGGAAATGTAGATGTTCCGAAGTTTTTAATTTTTTAGATAGTCGGTTCCGACCGCTAAAAATGCATTAATTTCGGAGATCCTTCGCACATCGCATTTTCATTTTATACCTCACGATAATACGGGGTGGCTCCCAGAAAATTCAAAAATGTTCAATCTAAGGACCACCCTAGTGTATGGTCATTTTTCTTAGATGATCGGTAGTATTTACTAGATCCTTCTGTCAGTGCATTTGATCAATGAATATGCGGCTGAAAATACCAGTCCGGTCTCGGGATGCACAATGAAGTTATTTTTATTTTACTTTTTTTTTAATTGAAAGGTTGAGACTCGAAAAGGATTCACTGAACTATGGATTTATTTCGATCCGAAGCTATCCATGTCCAATTTGATTTGCGACGGTTTTTGAGGCTGATTTGGCACCGAGTCTCTCTCCGAATGTGACTGATGCGACTATCAAGCTGAAAAACAGAGCATTATGGCGGTATATGATGTACAATATACCGCGTGTGTCCGCTTGTGCCTCCCCCCGAAGCGCCTCTCTCCGCTGTCTTATTCGCGATTCTATGGCAGCGAACCCATTCGATGGCCCAACAGAGATATTTTAACGTCATCGCGCTATTGTGATTGATCGACGTACGAAAATTTGCTCGGTGAAATGTTGAATGAGCCGATCGACACAGACGGAAAAACGAAAAGGGTGCATGTATCGCAATCGATATACTATATATATATATATATATAGTATATCGTATCACTGCGGAATATGGATTGAGCTTTGTGAAATTACAATTTTTTTTTCGTGTCACGCTTCCCCTATGAATATTCAATGACATCGATCCAATCGTTTATTCTGACGGACGTCGTGAAAAAATTCAATATCGGTAATAATGAATTTTTTTTTGTATTCATTTTTTCCATCCGAGAAAAGCTCCGCGATGTTGGGAACGCCATGGAAAAAAGTAAATATATTTTTGAATAAAAATGGTATATAATTTCTATATTATGATATACAAATGTAAAAATATATATATTTGGGCACGAAAAATTTGTTATTTGGAATATATTTTAAATTCGTTTTTCGTACATTATTTTTCCGTGCCGGAAGTGCGGTGGCTGAGAAATATTGATAGGGTCGGTGTAGGAGGAGGAGGAGGGGGAGGCTTCTTTAATAAAAAATGTTATACGTTTCGTTCGAATAGTCGTTACTGTCGTCGGGTCGGATGTTGGCGTCTATTCGTAGAATTCCGGACGATTTATAATGTCGAAGATGCGTCAGGTCGTTTGGTTAACTTCGTTATTACTCACGCTGATTCGTTTATCCTTAATTAGAGCTCTTCCTTAAATAACTGCCCGACCTGAAACTGGCGAATCCCGCTGTACGCACACATACAAACGCGCTGACGCACCCACACTCGACGTTTGTACACTAGCGAGTCGTTGCGCACATACTAAACCGAAGGAAGACTATAATGCAAGTAATAACGCCGATTAAAGCGCGACCTAATGACCGTAGCTGCGGGGCCAGGATTAGCCGTTAAGCGAGTCGTAAACGTTTCCTTCGAGAGATCGCGGCCGTTTTGGAATGCGTATAGTTCGTAGCGCGGAGAGCCCAGCGTATTACCGTCTTGAACTGAAATTGTTAAAGTCTTCATTATCCTTCGTTTTATTTAATTATTGATAAAATTTTTTTTTTATTTATTATTTATTGCTCCAGCAGAAATATGGGTATATCCATAGCTCCAACCGATAAATACCAAAGAATAAAAATAATTTACTTTTTCGCGATCACAAATTTTCGCATTGAAAATATCATAAATTCGTTACCAAACGCGAGACTTTACCTACCCGGGTACAGTCTCGCGTTTGGCCGCGAGGTGGCGAGTCGGCGGAGCGCTCTCGCAAGCGAAGCGTTCCCCCCACCGTATAAAAGCCCATCCTATCCTCAGGCTACTTTCCTATCCTCACAAGAATTGACCACAACCTCCTCGAGGTAACCCCAGAATGCGGCCGCGTTGTAAATTTATTTGATTGACTGCGTAAGCACGTGTGCCTCGGCACACGTCTCTCTCAGCATAGTAGACTCACAGTTAGAAGAGAGCATTCGATCAGGAACGTCGGGTCGACCTACCGGTCCCCGAATTGCGAGGCCGAAGAACTCCTTTGACTTTTCTAGTTCCCTTCCGTCATATGCGTTAGCGTCTAACTAATGGATATGTGCGTCGGATTCAAGAATCTAGCTGCCTCCTTGAATGAAGCGCATGCGACGTGAAATCCCGTCCTCCACACCTTGTCCAGCCGGTCCAGTACTGACCTCTTTACCTTCTATCTGAAAGAAGATGATCTAAAAATCGGGAGTTCGATATTCCGCTTCCCCGGAATATCGAAACGTTTCAGTATGCCGAATAAAAATCGAAATCAAGCCAGCAATAGATCGCCATAAACGGCCCGCGACTTCGTTATCCTTCATTCTTTTTTAATTTATTGGTTTTTTTATTTATTATATGTATTATTTATTGCTCCAGCAGAAATATGGGTGCATCCATAGTTGCAAACGATTAGTACCAACGAATTAAAATAATTTATTTTTTCACGATCCCGACAAAGATATCGTTATAATTGGATTTGTTCTGGATACCGCGAAAATTAAAGGTCCATACCCACCCACTCGAGTACCCTCTGTGCCGTCTGGCTGATAATATCCGATATCCCGTTGCGAGCGCCACAAACTTTTGTGTTTTTTTAAATCGAATTCTTGAACACACACACGCCGAACCGCTCCTCCACCCGTTCCACTGACGTTGCCACGAACGTGTCTGCTCCACTACTATTCTGCTACTACTTCCCTTAATGTTTCTACTGTACACTTGTGCACAAGTTGTGTGCAGAAGTGTATATATCCGGCGCGTAATAAACCGCAGCTTCGCAACACACTATATACCGTGTTTACGTGTACCGCGTTAGACAGAGTGTGCGTGTTATGGATTGTGCATCCATAAACAGTTTCTTGCTCTATGTGTGAGAGCAAGAAACTTTATACTATAACGTAATTCAAAACTACCTCGATAATGCAATTTTTTTTCTCGCTGTTCTGTGCGTGCGTCGCTGGCATCGGTAATCGAATGTTCGTGAAATATTCGAACAGGAAGGGGGGGGGGGATTGGGGATGAACAATATTGAAGCAGAATATTAAATAACTTGAGGAAATTTTACATTTACCAATTGTGCACCAGGTTATGAAATTCTTGAGACCGAGGTAATTGTTTTTTTCAACTTCAACGCCACTTCATGAAATCATGATTTTGCTTCAAATTTTCCGTGGTTGGGAATTCCTTGATCCAAGAGTTATTACGTTTCGGGTTCGATGACCTTATTATTTTGCAAATTTCGACGACATAAAGCTTGGTATAACGTGTAACAAACTATTTCGATATTAAAATTACTTACGCTGGTGTAGCTTTCAGAATTGTAACTATCTTTTCGTTATCCAACTTTAATTATTATATTTAAAAAAATGCATTCAGCCCGTGAAAAAATTCACGGGCATGTCCATTAACATGTAGAGTAGCAAAGGGTAATTGATCGATATTAGTGACATACAGACCCTTCATCACAGGGTTTAGTTAGTGGAAACTTCCTAGAGAAAATGATCAAAGTTGGCCCGAGGAAAATGTTAAATTTAGGAATCCTGAATCCTTTAGTCCTGAATTTGTTGTAATGTGAAAATTGCTTGTTTAAAATTACTAATATGCAATACGAATTACCGGCGCACTGCGTTAATCAAATATGCAGGACTCCTCATTTTCGCGATGGGGTAGTTTCGCTTAAAGGAGGCCGATTTTGGAGACAGTGGGGACCTCTGAAGGTGGGGTCGCCCGTCTTTAGCCCTTCTTCCTGCTACCGATTAGGGGGGCCCCCCCCCTACTACTTGCACTCGGTATAGTCGTCGCTAACGTTGTAACGGGACGGCCCTGCTCGCCCCCCGGCGAGCAGGGCCGTCCCGTTACAATATATTTTTTATGATATTTAAAAATCATATAAAATTGTACAAAAGTCGTGAAATACGAATTTTTCTTTTCCGCCTAGCAAAACGTTCGCAGAAACACGGATATTTTATAAATATATATTTTTTTTTATATAAAAATATCATATCAAATCATACAAAAGTCATGAAATACGAATTCTTCTTTTCCGGCCAACAAATCGTTCTCGCAAAAGCGGACATGCCTTTTGCCGATGATTTAATTTGTGATGCTTCCTTAACAGTATATAAACATTTCGAATGTCTGCAAGAATAACTAAGCGAGATCGAAAAGCTCTTTCACTCGCCCTCTTTCCCTCTGTCATAATCGATCCATAATATCGGGCCGGGCTCCCAGTGATGCAGATGAACGTCGTTTGTGATGTTTATTTTTTCCTCTTTCCTTTCTTCTTTACCGCGGCGCGGAATACGAAAATATGTGCTTTAAGCCTTCAATCGACCGCTTCAGAACTATCCCCTCCCCCCCGGAACCCCGGTACCCCCTCCATTCGCTTGAACACCGCGCAATTTACATGAGAAGACAAAAAGTTGCACTTGGGAGGCGAGGAATATAGTGAGGAAGCTGGCGAAGGACCACTGTATAGGACACACTACTCTGGCCAGCGTTTCTGATGGCACACTGGCAGTACAACAGAGAGCATGCTTCCTCCCCTCCCGTAGATAGAACCATAGCTCGTTTCAACGCGAAACAAGCGAGTGCGAGAAGGAAATAACGCGGGGTACAGTATAAACGGTACAGGGTATATCGAGAGAAAGGGCTGGCTCAGCACGAGCTCGCTTCCCGTGCAGAGTTTTGCATTTTACAATGGCAAAGATATTATGTAAAGCGAGGCCATACATATACATAAAGCGACGACTATACCGAGTGCAAGTATATAGGTATATGCGGTATACATATACATATACACATAGAGACACACATGTATAATATATATGCATATATATTATATATATATGTATATACCATCGAAGAAGTGTATACAAATGTATGAAGACACAGACGCGTATACGCGTGCTCAAGAGAATAAATATAAATATAAATATAAATAGGCGAGAGGACATGCATATATGCAGTAAATTCCGCTACCTCTGTAGACAAATCGTTCGTACACGTAGTACACATATGTAAACTTATCTGAAACTTCGGTTGTAATTTTCTTTCCGACACGCGAAACTATGCTCTCCCTCATTAAAATGCAAATCTGCGTCCTTACATTGCGGTATTCTTAGGTTCTCCGCGAAGAATGGATAATCTTAATACGCGTTGCGAGATACTTGGCGCAATTTTTTCACGCTCATTCGCGGAAATCTGATTTGCATCTTAATCCTTCGACGGCCGAGGCTCTGTTCCTGTTGAAAATTTTTAAAATGACTTGTCGAGGTCGACACTCTTCTTTATTAAAAATGCGCGAAAAGTTTTTGTGAACTTTTGAGCAGTTTTGTTTTTACATTTTCTGAACGTGCAGAACAGTAAATAAAGTTAATGCAATCGCCGTTGCAAAATGTTTTCATTAAATTTTAATCGTTAAACTTATTAAAGTTATTCATTAAACTTATTAAAATAAAATTTCATAAGTTCGTTAAATTTTTATCACACATGTTGAATTAAAATTGAATGTAATTTTTTAAATAACCGTTTCGTCGATGCAGCAAATCTTTGGGCATTGTGAATTTATGGAATACCTGATTTTCGTTGCAATCAATTTTGGAGCCGGTATGACAGTTCTATTATTGAGAAGATTCAGTTGCCCCTCATCGACGAGAGGTTTTAGACGTTGTAAGAATATATTATTATATCGGGTTAATGATAAATTTCCAATAAATCAGGACAACGGTCACAGATTTAAATTTTCCAAATATAATTAATTATGTGGTTAAATCTCGTTAGAATTATCGAACAACTCACGGATGACATGTACTTTTTTCGACGAAATCCATTCAACTGTATGAGACAAATTTTGCCTCCAGGTCATCTGTTAATAATTTAGAGCCACTTACTACAGTTTCGAACATCGATTTAGAAAAATATCCAACAATAATAATAAATCATCTATCCAACAAACGTAAGATCATCTGTAAATGACTCCACACATCGATTTGCGTTTTGCACCGTCCACTCACATTGAGAAAAAATATAACAATGACTCAATTAAAATTCGCTTGCGGGCTGCCAAAAAAAAAACATAGCTTCCTCTATGAGGAAGTAAAAATGATTATTTTAATTCTACTTTCAATTCATAAAATTCCATATGGGATTGAAATGTCATGCCATCTTTGTTTCAATATCACATAAATTGTAAGAATTGAAAGCAGAAATGAAATTTAAAAAAATTTCTTTGCCAACCCGCAAACAATTTTTTTTTTCAGTGCATCTCTTTGTCTATCTCAAATCTCAATCTAATCTATCGACCAAAACACGAGGAGGACGGCTGGACGCATAATTCTCCGACTCTTTATTATACCTATAAATAATAATTAGCCATCGCCTTTAACTCGGTTCTTCTGCCTCGCAGTCTATGAATATTTAATGCACACACTTAGAAAAAAAAATTATTTTACGGCCACCGTTTATTTGGTTTAAGTAAAATATTTATTTGATTTAAATAAATATTTATTTCATTTAAGTAACTATTTACTTAATTTAAATAAATATTTATTTAAATAAAATAAATATTTTACTTGAACCAAATAAACGGTGGCCGTCAAATAAATTTTTTTTCTGGATGCAGACACGACACTTATCCGTCGAGTTAGTTAATGTGTTCGCGGAGTCTGGTAAAAGACGCGATTGACAAAGGTCATGCAGAAGGTGACGCATAACTGAACCTTCGGAAGACTCTTCATGGCAGACAGATCGGTGTTCGGAAATATGTAAGAACAAACAGCGATTGTTTGCTGTTTCAAGATCATTGTCAGAACGAGATAATGTTTATACGACCGTTGCAAGACCTTGTCGTTCAAGGCGCGCACGAAGACGACTTCTCAAGTGTTTTTTTTATCTTTCGCGTTAATTACGCAATAGCGACGCATTTTTATCCAGAGGCAAACAATTGACGTTCCCACGAATCCATCGGTGGAAACACCGGCCTTGGTGTCCTCCGGCTCACTTAGCGGCGATGCTTAATTTATTATTTGTATAAGTAATATATGCCGGATGCTCGTGTGTATGTGCAAAGCCCCCCTCCCCTCCCCCCACCGTGTTATGGGAGTGCAAGCGCCCGTTCGATGAATACGTCGGTTTGTACAGATTAAACCGATGTCGTTGAGCTGCTGGATTCACAAAAAAAAAAGGAAGAAAGAAGTTTATCCGGAACCTGTTTGCGTTTCTCCGATACTTAAACGAGTCCTGTGAAAGAATCTCCTACCATCCTGCCTATTTATTGGCTAACCATCCGCGGTTCCGAACCAGTCGGTACCCGCGTGCGCTTCAATACGGACGTTCCAATACGTAATAATTGCACCGAGTTTTGTTCTTGAAAACTTCAAAGTGTCTGGATCGACGCGATTCTAATATATCGTCAGATCTCTCGGTAAGTAGTCGTACCTTAATTTCTCAACTGCATTGAAATTTCGGCAGGGACAGTTTAATTATCCGATCTATAATTTGATTACATTTTTTGATTTTTTATCTGCGGATCGACAAGCAGCAGATCATGTTGCTGTTGGGGTTCCTTCTGCTTCCCGTCGTCCTCGTCGAGAGCGTCGATCTGCGGATCGCCGATTATGTCGTCAAGGTAGAGGAGCGTACATTGAAGAGCATTCGAAGAAGCGAGGCTTCGTCGACGAACGAGCTGAATCTCTCGAGTCTCGGTCTTGACGGGATCGACAAGAACGCCTTCGATGATCTGGAAAGCTTGAAATCCCTCGATCTATCGAACAACTCTCTGGCCAATCTGCCCGATTTCGTGTTCGCCAATCTGACGAGCCTGGAACATCTTTCACTCGCCGGCAACGCGATACAGGACTTCGCCAACACGTTCGTAGGCCTCAACAATCTCAAGACTCTGAACATCTCGAGTAATCCGATAATACACCTGAGAGACGGTTACTTCTTTGGATTGACGAAATCGTGCGACATATCGACCATTGGCAACAACTTTTGGTCGATGAGCACCTGCCTCTTCGAGAATCCATTTCTGCGAGATGAGAAACTCGCCCAGGAGGTCGCCAAGGCCCAAGAAACCGAGAAAAGGATCACCGCTGGGAATCACGATACGGTGACGCAGGCACGCAGCGTGAAACCTTCGAGCGAGAATCTCCGTGCCAAGGTTTGCATCGAGGGGGGGAGCGTGAAGCTGTTGGGTGTCCTGAGGAACGACGAGAATCTGACGGTCGGCTGCAGCGAGGCAAGAATCGACCGCGAAAACGGCTTGGTGGACCTTCGCAAGTTGGGTATCGCCAGATTCGAGAGTGGTTGGTATCGTCTTGCGGGTTCGACCGTTACCAAGATAGGACTCGAGGGAAACAACATCGTCCGGGTGACGAGAGAACTGCTGAACGATCTTCCAAAAGAGGTCACCCACGTGTCCCTTTCGGACAACAAGATCGAACGTTTGGAGAAGGGAATAATCGTGAACGAGCACTTGAGGTCGTTGAACTTCAAGGGCAACTTCATAAGCGTAATCGAGGACTGTGCGTTGGAGAACACGAAACTCACGGGTTTCCACATTCTGGGCAATCTCTTGAGGAGCACGCAGTTCGCGGCGACTCTTCCATCGACCCTCAATGTGCTGACTCTGGACAGCAATCGGATATCCGACGTGGTACCCGGTTCGTTCTCTAGGCTCGATAAACTGCAATACGTCAGTCTCGGTAATAACAAGATCACCGCACTCAAGAGCGGGTCTTTCCGAGGTCTGGCGTCCCTGCAGATGCTGCCATTGGACAACAACGGTCTGAAGAAGATCGAACCCGGGGCGTTTCAGGATCTCAAATCTGTCACGGTATTGAGCCTGAACAACAACAGCATCGATTACTTGCCGAAGGGCGTATTCGCCGGTCTCGAGCAGATTCGAACAATCTATGTGATCAGAAACAAATTGCGGAATATAACGCGGGAGTCGTTGGAAGGTATTCCGGATACTCTCGAGGGACTTCATCTGGCGTTCAACGCCATTGAGATCCTGAAAGCCGGCACCTTCGTGAACGTGCCGAAATCCACGCTATCAGTGTTGGGAAACAAAATATCGAAGATTGAGAAGGGAACTTTTGATTCGTCGACTCTGCGAGATCTAAATCTTTCCAACAACACGCTGCAAAGTTTCGACGGTGACGCGTTCGAGGGACTCAGAAACTTGAGATACCTTCGGTTGAATAATAACGCCATCACGAAGATCGAGAAGGGAGCTGCGAAGAATCTGGGGAATCTCTACGTTCTGGACATCATGTACAATCCGATAAAGAGACTGGAGAACGGAGCGCTCTTCGGACTTCAGAAATCAAAGGGTACCTACGTTATGCTGACTGATGTTCCGCTTCAGCTCATACAGGGCGGTGTTTTCGACGATGTGTAACGAGAATCAGACTGATTTTTTTTTTTTTTTGATTTCCACTTGTCGGACTCGTCTTCTGCGACTTCCGCTTGTCAAGCGCTGTATACCTCCTCGCGAATGTCCGTATTCAATATATGTAAGGGCAAGATACTGCGGAAATAAATTCTGAATCCATTGAAAACTTTTACATTTTTGTTTTACCTCGGCGAGCTTTATTTCCATCTTCACCACTTTTATCTCACTGGTGAGATGTTTGCCGTTAGCGATTAGTCCCGCCATTTTTTTAAGCCGATATGAAATCTCTCTCCACACGCCCGACTCGGACTCGGTCGTCAACGAAAACTGTAATCCATTTTTTGTTCAAGGATGCTAAGTTTTTCTGAGGAAAACTTAATTATTAGCGCACGCGGAACTGACGAATAAAGATACTAATAATTTGCCTTTAGCCCAGAATATCGAAAACGTGGAAGAAGAAATTGGATTACAGAGTTTGTTACTGGCTGAGTCTGATTTACAACGAGGCGACGCTAAATTCCTCTCCATAATTTCCTCATTTTCGGGCATTAATTATTCAACAATTAACAATGTGAATAATTATTCATTAACGACATTCTATTACATCGGATTGCATGATATTAATTGAGGCGGCATTGATAGCTGTGCGGGTTGTCATTGAAATTTCGACGTCGCGTCGATTGTACGCAAACGTATTATTCTTCATTTACATTCTCGTAACCTACGAATATTTACGCAGATGCGGAGTAATATAATAATAATGTTGTTGATCGGCGCTTAAAGACGGGAATTCCAACTTGTTCGTAATCAAAAGAAGGCTGTTCAGCGAAATGACGAGGCTGGCCTTAACTTTGGAGGGAAGCATTTTTTCGGTTCCGTTGCCTGCCTTCCTCAAGCTGCGTTGAATCATCAAAATAATCACTGCGGGATATTCCTCCCATTTAATAAACCGGATTGAAACAGGCTGTTCTTACATTTTTCGTTTTGCCTGCCAAACGACCGTAGTTCAAGGAATTCTCAAGACACGCGGTCCTGCGCGGTCTCAACATCGACTTTCATCTCCAGGCTCTTGCCTATCATGAGCATTCTTGCTAGAAATTCTAGTTAAATTAAATTCTTAAATTAAAATTTTAGACTGTAAAAAAAATTAGTTTGAAAATTAATGAACGGTATTGGAAGCTTTTATTACATACTCTGTGTCTCAAATTTCAAACACATGTGCGTCGCAATTTTACGGCAAAATTTTTATTTTTAATACATTTTTTTTGCATATTTCAGGCAAAAGAATTGTAATTTTTATATCTGATATATATATTTTTTTTTTAAAGTACATTAATGTTCAATTAATATAAGTGATGTTAGTAAATTTCAAATTCCAGTACATTAGATTTACAATTTATTTTTACAGTGTACTTAATAAATAATAAAAAATTGACAGTCAGCTTAAAGTTTATTTCCACCTGAAGTTTGATCAATCATTTTTTTAAATACTTTTTTATACATGTTTTGTTATTTAATCAAGTGGCTATGTAACTATTGCGACGTTTATACTTCATAACATACGCAACGAAAACCTATCTCGAGCTCGATTTTCCATTTTTTTCTCCCTCTCTCCTCTCGAAGTTGCAGTATGGCTTAACAGCCAGACGCGAAATACGTGCGTCAGTGAAATACTGGCACTCCAGACTCTTCCGCAGAAACGTATCGACTTTAACACTTCGGTCGACGAGCCCTTGTAGTCGCTTATCTATACGAGCCCATTTTAACGCGGTGCATTGTCTGTGAATTTCATTTCGCAGATAGCAAAGCGTCAGCACATTCGCCCTTTTCCGGCTCAATTTCCATCTTCCCCTTCGGCTACAGAAAAAAAAATCTTTTCTGCGATAATACCGTGTCAGACAGAATTTTTTTTATTCACCTTCAAATTTACACAAAAGCCTAAAAAACTAAAATAAAAATAAAAAATGGCCAACATATAAGAAATCATTTTCCGTCATTCATCGCGACCTCCGAATCCAGGTTAATTCGTCTGCGTACTCTGATTATATTTGGCCCGAATTGCCACAATCCATTTTGGGAGCAAGCGGTCAAGCGACGACTCGTTGAAGCAGGAAGTCGAGTTATAAGGAGCGACGTGATCGGTTTTTTGATGGAGGGGATTGAAATTGATAAATCTCGCGGTTTCATCGACTGGCGACGAGGACAACTTCGAGGCTGCTGTCCGTCGGTTTGGTAATAATACACCTTAAAAAAAAAATTTAACATTATCTATGTATACATGTACCTAAAGATAAAGCCGTCGCGCCGGTCTTGTGGTATTCATATCTCAGGATCGGTGGCGGCTGTGCGCTATACGATGTCATAAACTGGGTAATTCTATTCTCATCCCGTATCCCTTATTCCCGGTCCCTCTTTTCCGAGCTCCTCGTATTGCTCTTCTTCGGTCTCATGCTGGATATCGTCTCCTTCTGCACCGACGCTAAAACACACACATCCACCCACATACACACATACACCTACAGTTATATATATATATATGAAATAACGTCGACTCATCCAATAGACCAAGTTCACCGGGTGATTTTTCATTCCCCCAGCTCTCCCCTCTTTCCTCGGGACGGATTCACATAATTGTATTTTATTGTTGGCCCCGCAGGACGGGACGCGAACCTTCGTTGGCTGTGAGAGAACCGCTTCTCACTCCTTCGACCTTTTCCACCTCTCTATCTCTTCCCTCATCCACTAGGATTTAAGAGTCGTTAAACCGGCGTACTCGAATGCCCTCCATACTCGACGCCTCTATCCGCCGGGGCGAGTGACTTCGGTGTTCCCACTGGCGGGGATCTTTAATATGCGCATAATCTAATTTTCCACGAAGTACCAGAGGTTGATATTAATATTATTATCATCACCGTGTAATTTGGTGTAATTTATGATATAACATGCGACCACGTTCGAGCCAGGGTTTTATTTCCTTATGGGATAATCGATAAACGGGCGTTAAAGCCGTTTTCGGAACGAGGTCACATTGTACGATGTAGGAACAAGTCGGGGTGAATGCTGTAGTGGAATTATTGGGGCAAAGGATATTCATTTACTGGTACCAACATTATTTTTTTTCATATTTGTAAATATTTTCACTGTGTAACCTGGAATGGTTACTTCCCTTGTGCTATTTACAAAGGAGCGTCGTCTAGAAATCGTTCGAACTGCAGTTATTTTTTGTTTTGGAAGGAATCATAGAAATCCGATTAAATGTTAACTGTTATCGAATATCGAATATCAAATATTATGAAATAAAATGAAATAAATAATATTGATGCTTTGGTCGATGGCCAATTGGGAGTTTATATGTAATTTAAGTCTGTTATGTATTTAAAAAAACTGTTCCATGTCATGCACTGTCAATAAATTCACAACTACTACTAATATTAATGTCAGAACAATTAGTATTAAATATTAAAACAATTAATATTAAATATTAAAACAATTAATAGTAAATATGAAAACAATGAATGTTAAATATTAAAACAATTAAATATTTATTTTTATTAAATACTAAGCATCGTTTGAGATCCAATGAAAAATTGATTTTCCTATGTCGGGCAACGATCACCTCCATTGACCCTGCGCAAGCTAACCTTCGCTCAGACACGGTTCATCGCACGAGCTTTTTTGCCGTTCGCTCGCTCATACCAAGACCACTTTTATTTTTCCGCCTGTTCACCTTTATCACCTATTTTCAGTTTTCTTCTTTTTTTTTCTACATGGCGCGGTCTCACTACTTTTATAATTTACGTCGTGCAGTGAAGATATTTATGGGTTGTTTCGCCGTGGCCGCTAGGGAAAATGTGTTCTGCGAGACGCGTATAGAGTTTGATATCTCGAAAGAATCGTAAAAGATCTCGTGGCAAGTCGAGCGCGACAACGATGAGATGCAGGTATACATATACCTGTACGTATCACCTTATATGCACCAGAGTATATATTACTACTCGGATAGTTTGAAACGACTTTTTTCCTTTTACCGTTTGCGCCTGCTCCCTTTTTGCTTTTCCTTAGTTCGCCCTCTAGCTTTGCTGTACCGTAATCGCAGGGCAACATACGCTTCCTCGAACAGAGTTCAACACACTGCACACCTTCGGTAACTGTACTGTGCTCTGTATACCGTACTTCTGAACATACATATATACACACATATATATAAGGGAGAGCGGGGCAAAATGGAACAGTGGGGCAAAACGGGATAATGGGGCAAAACGCAATTTTCCAATCATTTTAGGATGGCGGTGGTGAGTGGGGTTGAAAACGGGGTTGAAAATCTGGATGTGTCGTTGGGACAAAATTGGGCATCCAAAAATTATTGAAAAATTGAGTTTTGCCCCGTTGTCCCATTTTGCCTCGCTCTCCCTCATATATATGTTATACATGTACACCTGGGTCGGGATGCCGTGTATGGGCTATGCGCGAAGCTGGGCCAAGCCATTAAGCAACATAAAAGCGCAACCGTTGCAAAGGCACACATACTTATCCGGTGACATGGTAGCGCGAGATGCGACGAAGTTCCCGCTTCTGCGTCCCCCTCGCTCGCTGCCGGGCGAAAGTGCTTAGCTGGCCGTGTTACGGGCGCGACGAGAGCTTACCAGGGGGTGGCCCCGGTATCGCCCGAGCGACCGAACGAGCAGGCCCGCGTGCGTAGAAACCGTCGCCGTTGTACACGAAAGACCGTTTGGGATACGAGAAAAAAAAGAGCGAAAAGAAACGAAAAGGAAACGCAAGGCGGGTTTCGCCGATTTATATAGATCTTTCCGCTTCGTTCCTTTCATCTCATCGACGAGTTCAACCTTCGACGCCAACACCAGATGCAGCTCGTACTTGTCCGCACCTGGACTCTATTGTCAAAATTTTCGAGCTGCGAATTGCGAACTGCGAAGTTGCGAATTGCAAGCTACGAGCTACAAACTGGGAGTCGCCCGCTCCAAACTGCGAACTGCGAACTGCAAGCGACGAGTGCGTTCCGTGTCTGCATCGCCCCTTCCCGAAATGTCAACCGACAAATTCATAGCTCGCAGTGGTAATCTTCCAGGCTTATGCGCGAATGGCATCGCTGCAGGCACGCGGGTGATACAACACCAAGAGCTTTAGAGCGGAGCTTGTCGCGAGTGAGGCTTTTCGACGCCCGCCGTCATTCTCGCAAATCTCTCGACCATCATCGTCGCAATTCGAATGTCGAATGCGAGAGAAAGAGAGGGAAAACAGGGGGCACGTCGAGGTTCGCCTTTCGCGATGCGCGCTCGGGATGAATATAACGCGGTGGGGATTTTACGTAGAAAGCTCTCGCGATTTCCGGGCGCCTATGATCCTCGTTCCCAATCTCGTGCGTTCTCCACAGAGGCTCGGGTCCCTCTCGTCGTCGAGCGCGCCCGCGCCTCGTCAGCGAAATTGTCGACAATGAATGCACTTTTAATAAATTGCCCTCACGCTCGATTATCACCGACAATTTTGCCACTCGCGAAAACCCTCCGCGCCTCTCCCCGTCCCTTTCCACGAGCTTCGCCGCACGCTTCATCTCACTCGTCTCACCCTCTGTTTGCAGAGCTTATGCATTCGAGCTTTCGCCGATCGGGCCTCCTCACGGCGATACTCGCTCCCGCGGACTCCGCTCTTTGTCTCTTTCGCTCGCTACCGGACGGAGGGTCAACCATCGTATCTCTTCATAAATGGAAATTCGAGCTTTTCGGGCGGGAGAGAGGGACCGATGGATATTGTAGAGCGTTGAAAAGTTCGAGGGATGAAAACGTATTTTGAAACGGAATTTCAGGAATAATACGCCATTGGGATGAGTATAATGGCGAGTCGGGAATTAATTATTAAAAGGGAGTCGAAAATACAATTTTCACATTTTATGCCACTTTGTTTAGTTTTTATTTGCCGTAAAGCTTATCCTTCTGTGCTTTCGGATCTGTCGGGTTTTCTTTTTGCAATTTCGAAGATATAGTTTTCAACTAACGTGCGACAAAATTTACCGGCGAAACTGCTAACTCTTTTTACCACTAGTTTACACATACACGGTAAAATATGGCTTATACATTTATGGGTCACAAAAAACCATAATTTTCTTTTCTTGTTAATTCAACGATTTCTTTCGTTTGCGAAAAATACCAACGGTGGATTTTTGTGGGCAAGAAATGTTTGTTACATGTACGGGACTTTTTATTACTGTGTACCACTATTGGAGAGGCACATTTACATCTCTACCACTCGTAACTGTACCGGATAAAAATTCTACCAGAAAACGTCTCTACCATATTACAACTCTACCGTAGTAAAACTCTACCAGAGCGAACTAGGCGCCAACAATTCTACCGCATAACAAATCTACCGTAATATAGGCGGCCAAGAAAATCTCTAACAGAAAAAAAAAACTAACAAAATGATCAAACAAAATAATCAAAATGAAGCGCTACCGGAATACAAGGCTACCATCTAGCCTTGTATTCCGGTAGACTCTTTTTTCAAATCTGGCAGAGTTTCATGTCAATTCCGGTAGAGTTTCATGTCGATTCCGGTAAAGTTTCATGTCAATTCCGGTAGAGATTCATGTTAATTCCGGTAGAGTTTCATGTCAATTTCGGCAGAGTTTCATGTCAATTTTGGTGGAGTTTCATGTCAATTCCGGTAGATTTGTTATGTGGTAGAGTTTTTTGTGACTGGTTTGCTCTGGTATTTATTTTTATGCAGGGGTAGAGATTTTGGCAGAGTTGTTAGAGCTGTCTTTTCTGGTAGATTTGTTATCCGATATAGTTGTTTGGGGACAGATATTTTCTGTTAGAGTTGTGAGTGGGAGAGATGTGAATGTACCATTGGTTATTGCTTTCAATGCCTAACTTGAGAGAGCTCTGTTATAATTGGCATTGGCATATGAAAATGGTGAACGCTAGTCATCAGTTCAAAATGAAAAAATCATATCGAATCGATGTCCCACATTCACAAGTTTTACTCGATTTAGTACAACAATTTTTTTTTACATCAAAGATATTTTTTTCATACTTACACATTACCGTTCGGCTCTCTCGCGGTTCGGACTGCCGTTCCTTTTTTTTGCGGCAACGAAGTCTATGAAGTAGTCACGCCCGTTTGCCCAAGTCCTTTCCATGAGGAACGGTCGCATCATTGCACTAAAGATACTCAGGGAATTGCGACATGTGAACTTCCGTATGAGAAAATGTATTTTTGTTCTCATCAACCATTCTGCGCCACTCGCTGTGGTAATAGCTTCAATTTCAATCATGCCCCGTGACCTCTACTGTCGCGTGAAACATCACTGCAATATTCCTACTTAGAATGAATGAAAAGGAAATAGAGTGCAGAGTCGGGAAGACCGGGGCCAAAAGTAACACGGGTCAGTTGTAACACGCGGCCGCGCAATGCTGCGCATGATCGGACGCGTTGGCTATGAAGTGAGCAACGTTATCGATATCAACTCACGGCCGTGCAATCAACTCATACACTGAGAAAAAGGATGATATTTCCTACTATAGCGAATAGTTTCCCGGGTGAACGTCTGTATAGATACTTTCTCATAGTATATATTCAATTGATTAAACTATAATTATGATTGCAACCATGATGTTTTGCAATTGTTGTAACTGTAAAATGTAAACGTTCCGCCTAGGAACTATTTTTTATGGTACAATATCAGTCTTGTTGCTTTTACTATGTAATTTTTTCTCAGTGTAGCTGAGTTTGCAGGCACCAATTCGCCAAAAACAAATGTGATTTACGCGTACAAAAGTGATTTTTTGACTGTGCGGATCGCGTCAGCTAGGCAACACAGTGCAAGATATTAGTGCAAAAAAAAACACAAGGTATTGAGAGGTACGTTTTTACTGAACGTTTTGATCGCTGCACTGAGAAAAAAAATTGGTGGGATTAACCAAAAGTCGCGGTGACATACGTTCAAAGTTGTTCTTTGTTTGGCACAAATAAAGCATCGATTTGTTAAACGATTATTAGCTTCAATTCATTCAAAATGTGTCGATTGAAACAAACATATTTGTTGGACCAACAAATTACACCTCTGGCCGTATGTCACCGCGCATTTGCTTAATCCAACCATTTATTTTTCTCAGTGTGAGACGATCCGATTCAGTTTGTTATTAACAAAAGCCACACACTGATAAAAATATGGTTGAATCAACTACAGTTTCAGGCAGGGACGTTCAAATAAATATTTTGTTCGTGCAGCTAAAAGATTGGTTACTTCAACAATTTTTTGGATTATTTCACCAAAATATTTTTGAGGCGTTAAAATATTTTGCTCGACCAACAAGATATTTATGTTAACGACCCTGCCCGAATGTTTAGTTGATTCAACTGCATTTTTTATCATTGCGGTATCGTTGGTAATAATCGTATATGGGGTTCGAACCAGGTCAATTGTACAGGCAATAATTAATTTTTTCCAATACCACACTGTGAAAAAGAAATTGTTGGATCATCCAAGGCGCGTTCACCTGCGTTCAAAGGCGTTATTTGATTTGTTCGATAAAAAAATGTTGGTTGAATCGAAATATTTTGAATGGACCGAAGCGAATAATCGTTCAACAAAAGAATGCTTTATTTGTACCAACCAAATAACAGCTTTGAACGTATGTGACTGCGAATTTGGTAGATCCAACAATTTTTTTTTCTCAGTGCAATGTATTTTATATATTTTATTTTTCGTCTGCGTTTAAACGGGCGGTGTTCGCAATTCCGTGCTATTTTCTGCTCGAATTTTTAAAAACTAAATACCCAAGAGTAGGTTGACGATACGCCATTGGATGCCCAAGCGCTAGACTCTCGGGATTGTCGGTAAAAAAATAAAAGACGATTGTTGTCACTTTTGTTCCCGGTCTCGGCTAATTAGATAAAAAAAGCTCAAATTTTCGAAGTTAAAATCGTCCTTTTTCTCTTCGTTCTGACAAATCGACAGGGTCGACCAGACGTTAAAACATATCGTCTGTCGTCATATTTCACGAGGAATTATTTTGCCGGATTTTTTTTTCTACCCTCAACCTACCGATCAATGTCCAATTCTCCTCGAAGCTTCGGCTACCGTTAACGACAAAAGAGGGAGACCCACCCCCGGACGATGGAACGGTGCGAGAAATTCCGTGCCAGTCTGCCTCGATAATTCCGAGGAGAGCCCGTTCTTAATGTAAATCTACCCCCGCTTCAATCAACCTGAGAGTTCTGCCGGTTGTATCGAAAGATTGCTCTTGAATGTCGGTAGAGAAATAGATGGAGCAGTGAGAGAAAGAGCCCGCAGAGCCCTCGCGTTTTTATTTCCCAGCTAAAGATTCGTTTTGACGAAACGACTCGTCGTCAATCCTGTTTCTTCTCTTCCCCCCCCTCCTTCCCACTTCACATATTTTACTTTCCACTTCTCGTCTCCTTTGTTGCATCGGGATTTCTCGCATTATCGTCGAATAGCGCTCTGGAATTTCTCATTGCTTGCGAAATTACGACGAATAAACGTGCGCGTAAGGAAATCTTTACAACCGATACACTCGATTCTGCAGAGTTCTCGTAGCGCGAATTTGTTGCAACAGTTACGTGTCATCGTAAAGTCACTATATAATATAATTCACGATTATGTGGACTGTTGGTATCTTTAAAGTATCGTAAAATAAAAATATTCTTTGAAGTATCTTTAAAATATGGTAATCAATAATTTACGCATAAATGATTGTTTTTTAATCTTCGTATTTACTGCCAGTTAACCATCCATTTTTCAAGAGCGTACGTCTAGCGTTTCCACTTTTTAAAAACCGTGCCCGTATCGCCCGGAAAGAGAATACAAAATTAGTAGGCAACTGACGAAACGAATTTATCCACTAGTGTATCAATAATTTAAAAATTCTTAAATTATACATATATATATATAATACGCACCGAGTAGAATAAAGTCGAAAGAAAGATCTTCGAAAAGGCGAAGCGACGAGATCATTATTATTCCCGGAGTTTAGTAATTGAATGTTAAATTATTCTCTCAGTAAGCTCGTTCATCTTGTCGGGAGCGGAAGAAGAGAACGGAGGCGCGGATGCTTCCCTTTTTTATTACGACGGTTACTTTACCCGGGGTTTATGCACCGCAGGGCAAGCTTTTACCATAATAAAAATATATGTATATGCAGGGTAATTTGAGGATACTTGGAATTTTTTTGTTTTGTTTTTTTTTCTTCTCTAACTACCGTACCGTTTTCAAAACTTTGCGACATCCAATATTTTCGGAAGCATGACGAGGTTTTCTTCAAAGTGCATGAAAAGTACACGCGGAAATGTTTCCCGAAAAATTGCATATACAATTTATCCGAACACATAATTTTTCTTTTTTAAAGACCAGAGAAATTTTTTATACATTTAATATATTTTTCGCACATAATTTTCATTCCCGTGCGAGGATATTAAATCAGTAGTGCGAAAAGAGTCCGTGAAAATTTGTCGATAAAATGCAGCCGTCTCGTATAAAATCTCGCCCTTGCTCAGACGTCGCGTGACCCTTAGCTGCGCAACCCTTCGAGCTCAGCAACCCTTCGGCCTCTTTCACGGCCACCGGAAACCGCTTCGGCGGGCCCCGTTTCAATTCCAAGCATTTCCGCAGGCTGGCCGGGCGGCCTGTCCTCCTTGTTCGCCTCTCCAGGAATCCCCGCTCCGCTACAGTATAGAAACAGTTTCCGTTCGTCTAATGACGAGAGTCTAGTTTGTTTCCGCCAATTCTTTAACCTCATCTGCTCGCCTTCCTGCCCGCCGCCTCGTCAAAGGTCCTTTCCGGGTTTCCACGCTTCGTAACGGTAGGATCGAAATTTTCGGATGCGGCTACGGACGAATCGCAGTCGCGCAATACGAACGAAATCCGCAACCATCTCCACGGAGGGAGATTATGACGTCGGCATCCGCGAATTCGCAGACACCCACCGGGCTAATTATTCTCCCGAAACTCTCGTACAACACGGACCACTCTCGGACTTGAATTACAACGTTAATGCATTAGCGGCTGGAGCCACAGGAAACCATATTCAGCGGTGGAGAGCCAGCATGCACGGTGCGGTTCAACAATTTCCGCTGGAAACTACGAAAGCCCAAAAAAAAAAAAAATTGATATTGATGGTCGTTGTCGTCGCGATAAAACTTTCGAAGCTTGGGTTCAACGACCGTGGTATCGCGGCGATGAACTTTTGTCTAATTAACCCGGAGGACTTTCGGGGGCTTATAAGCGGTACTCGCGGAATGTTTGAGGAAAAAATTAATTCCGCGGCGGTAATTCCTTTGGCAGCCAAGAGGTCGGAAGGTCATCGAGTTCAAGTGCTGCGAACTGAAGTAGCCTCTCTCTCGATTAAGGCCCACCGAGAGTGAACATTTTTCTGCGACACGACGACGAAGGCCCGACTCTGCAGTTGCGACCGTAGCTGCGCGAGGTAAAGAGCAATAATTTCAGTACGCTGCTCTGGGGAAAAAAGAGGAAGGAAAAAAAAGAAAAAGGGCGCGAGAATGCGTTTCTGAGTTGTGTGTAGCGACACACATTGTCGAGCCAGGCATCAATCTTGCGTCGTCACGTTTCTGAGGACCCTGTTCATGCTCGCTCTTCCGCTATGCTCGGCAACTGGCTTCGTCGGCTGCTCGCAACACTACCCAGCCTCCATACTTGGTGGAGCTTTTCTTTATTTTATTTTTTTTTTCATTTCTCTCCGCGCTTTTATCGCTGCTGCTTGGCACTTGGTTAGACTTGAATGTACAACACTCGGTGTTGTGCATGATATCCATGAGGTATGCACAGAAACTGTTGGAATTGCTTATTGTCGAGTGCTGTGAGTAAGAGAAAAAAAAAATGATACAGTCGTTTCTGCACACCTGCGACTTTTTCGTTTAAACGAAATTGGAAAAATCTAAGGTACCACGAGACGCGGCGAGAACGGACGTTGCAGTTATCGGAGGAGAGTAGTAACATGAAAGTGTATATACGAGGTACTTCCAAAAGTCGTCTCAACCTGCATTTGAGCTTCACTGCGGTTTCCCAAAGCTGCGCGATAAGATCGGTTTTCGAGAACCTACATTTTTTCGCGTCTCGCATACATTCGTCATTCGGAAGCCCTAAATCCGTAGATCACAGGATGTTCATACGTAGATCGCAGTGACTTAAGTCCGTAGATCACAGAATCTACATCCGCAGATAACTTTATCTACACCCGCAGATAATTTAGTCTACACCCGCAGATAATTTAGTCTACACCCGCAGATAACTTGGTCTACACCCGCATATCACGTGATCTACATCCGTAGATCCCATAATTTACATCCATAGATTACAGAATCTACATCCACAGATCATAGAATTTATATTGATGGATCGTAGGATTTACATCTGTCGTTTCTGCACACCTGCGACTTTTTCTTTTAAACGAAATTGGAAAAATCTAAGGTACCACGAGACGCGTCGAGAACGAACGTTGCAGTTATCGGAGGAGAGTAGTAACATGAAAGTGTATATACGAGGTACTTCCAAAAGTCGTTTCAACCTGTATTTCGACTTTCACTGCGGTTTCCCAAAGCTCTGCGATAAGATCGGTTTTCGAGAACCTAAATCTTTTCGCGTCTCGCATACATCCGTCATTCGGAAGCCCTAAATCCGTAGATCACAGGATGTTTATACGTAGATGGCAGTGACTTAAGTCCGCAGATCACAGAATCTACATCAGCAGATAACTTGATCTGTATCCGCATATCACGTGATCTACATCCGTAGTTTCCATAATTTACATCCATAGATTACAGAATCTACATCCACAGATCATAGAATTTATATTGATAGATCATAGGATTTACATCTGTAGATAACAAGATCAACAACGGTAGATCACGATTTACATCAGTAGATGACAGGATCTGAGATGACTGAACGTCGGTCATCTCAGATTCCTTAAAATGTTACAATATTATTTTTATTGTTTTTAATGTGTATACTTGTATATGTATTTGTACTTGTATCTATACCTGTTGTACATTTTTTACAACTATTGACGAAAGTTTTAGCACCGGGAGACTCGGCAAATTTATCGATGGCTACATAGGTAATAGTTGGGATACCGTTTGAGCCCGCAGGAGCCGACTTAGGTAACTTTTGGAGTGTTCGGCGAACTCTTTGCCTTCGTGTTCTACGAGAGCAGAGACTCCGTCAAGTATACCAAGTAGTAGGAACAAGTCAAAGAAGACTTTGACCGATCCGGAACCGCGTAGGGTTGAAAAAAGCTATCGAACGTGGTCTCGACCTCAAAGAGATCCAAAGTCCGAAGAGTACCTTTAATATCCAGGCTAACTCTGCGGAGTCGATTAATTAGTGGACCCACGGAATCTATGACCTTATCGTCGTTGCCATCTCGAATAAGGAAGACGTTAAGAGTCCTATGGCGGTCACCAGTGACTGGGCCAGCAACCGCTCGGTATGTTCATCAACGAACTGCAACTATCCCACCGTTGTGGTTAGTACCCTGCGCTTGGCAGGCCCCGCCGCTTACAAGACCAAGTTCCTTCCCGACCAAGCACGATTCAGAGCACTTCGAGGTGCCTTGTTAAGTTTTCATGGGGTTACGACGCATCGCGTCTGCGAAGCCACTGTCCCTCTCCGTTCCTCTTCCTTGAGCGAGAGTCAGTTAGTCGGTTTAGGAAGCTTCACTCGAATAAGGGTTAAGGGCTTTTAAAACTTTCCTCATCGGCCGCTCGAGGAACAGTGCACTCCGTACCTCGCCGTTGGCTAAACCGCCAGACACTGTATTTCCCACTCGAGGAATAAAAGGAAACTAATATTCGAACATGATTTTTTTATCGGTTCATTCATTAAAAAATCGTTTGTTATCCGACGCACTCTAAAAACAAGCGTGTTGTCACGTGTGCTGAAACAACGCACGACACACATATTACATTTGTTGCGCCAACCAAATGCATTAATAAAATACTTATAGGTCGGTTTGCGTGTGTTGAACCAACACGCTTGCACTGTATCTTTCCTGTTCTCTGCACAGCACGCAATGTTTAATATTTGTTACAGAACACGCTTACTGGAATACACTTTGTGTGTGTTGTTTCAACGCGGTTGAGGCCGAACAACTCACTTGGTGTACAATTATACTAGGTGTACTACACACTATGACACACTAGGAAAATAATACGATGCATTTAAATCAATCGCAAGACGCCCAATATTTTCAAGTGCCGTATATGCTATTGTGAAGTTGCATCGCACAATCAACTATTGAAACATGTTTTTCAACATCGCCGACGTGATGCGTCATTTAAAGTGCAGTGCAATGAATATGTAGGTGGAGCAACATTTACGAATTGGAAGTCTTTCAAGCAGCATGTCTTTCGAAAGCATTGTCTCATCGTCGTTAAAGAAGAAGCTGCAGATATTCCTGATGTGGAGGAATATGATGAAGTTGAGATGGAAGGTATATCATTGTATTTAATTTGTGAGAGGTTGTTATGAGCGATTCGAAGAATAAAGACTATTTCATTTACTGCTCATTCTTTTAATATTTTTTTTGTTATGTTTACACACTTTAATATGTGTTCAGGAAGGGGGTGGGAGGTGAGTACATCTAGAACCGTGTAAAATGTAACATACGTGAATGCGTGTTGAAACTATGCACGTAAAACGTGTAAAATGAACACCCTTCGACAGGTGTTGAAATTCAACAAACCATGAAGCGTGTAAATCGTGAGTACATGATTTACAAGCCTGAAGTGCGTTCATACAATATGCTTGTTTTTAGAGTGAGCGATTGAGTTATGACTCAAAATCATCGAATTTCACTATCACGTAAAAATGTATAATGCATATCTCACATTCGTCGACGGAACGACTTTGACATCTCTTCTTTATCCCGAAGGTTGTTTGCAAAATTCGCATAAAAAAAGTTCTTATTTTGTTTCATGCGGCGTGAAAATATGATACGACTATACAGATGCGACGTCCACGATCCACCTAGTTTCGGTCGCTCCGACGAGTATATCCAGGGCAGAGCGGGGCAAAACGAATCCTCCATTTCGAGGTGAGACGGCTTTTCCTTTACGTCCCGCGAAAGATACATAGTAAGAAAAGTCCATTTTGCTTCGTTATACCGTTTTGCCCCCGACTCCGCCTGCATCGTTGTTTTCTCGAGAATCTTCGTACCTGGGGATGCAGTGCAGAAAAAAAAACGACGCAAAGAAGAAAAGGTGGTAGAGAAGGTAGAGCAGGAAGGTAGAGAAGGTGGAACGTGGAAGGCCGAACCTGCAGCATTCTCACGCTCGCGAGCCAGTTAGTTAGTGACTTTAGTTGCTCTTTCGGAATAAGATTAAGAGCTTTAAAAACTTTCCTCATCGTCGTCGTGCTGTGTTTCTCGTTGGAGTCCGCGACGTCTTCCTTTTCCTCAACCTCCGCCATCTCCTCGTGGGTTCATTCCACTCTTGTAAAGTATTATTTCGCATTAAATGCTGGAGAAGTGGCTTCCTCGGTTGCAGTATACGTGGCGATAGTAATACGTCCCGAAGAGCTGTATACCGATAACGTTATACGTGCGAACTGGGGATATACAGCCGGGTGACTTTGCCGCTTTCTGCGCTCTCTGCGCGGATGCTGGCCTCGGGTATCTCACAGAAAATATATGTGTATGCATGTATACAGGTATGTTTTCTAAGGGCGATGGTTGTCTTTGTGAGCCCCGCGTGGCCGATACCCACCTTCCCCGATAACGCTGTAATCGCGTTAACGGACTCTTCAGGACCAACGACTCGTAGCTTCGTGGACGACGAACGGGGATACCGAAGGATGAAGGAGAGTTTAAATAGCGGATGACAAAAACGACGAAGACGAGGACTCAGACGACGACCAGTCGCCTCAAGCGCGGCTCTGCAGGGTATGATATACCGTAAAACCGCGAGTTCCGCGAGGGCCACTCGCCCGCAAAATCGCTTTATTATCGTCGGGTTCCTCGAAGAGTAATTGAGCGTTATTAAGAACATCGGGAATCGCTCCGGGAGGATACGTCTGGAAGATTCTTACCGCGTTCTTGAGCTCCAACAAAAATCCATTTTAGCGAGGAAAGAGAGGCTCAAGATATCGTTCCATCGTTTATACCGTAGACGGTTGGAAGGCATTGAGAATATATCAATTGTTATGAGATTCCGAATGACGTTTTATTTAATTCAGTTTTTTTTTTTACAACAATTCGCATCTTTCGCATCTTTCGCGGCAAAAAAATAAAATAGGTTTTCTGAATTGGGGTGTTCGAGAAAACTGTAAGTTTTGACAAATTCACTTTAATAAATTTTTACGAAATTACCCTAGAAAAATGTTCTCTGCTCTATTTCTCACATTTTTCCTGGCCTTTAGTGATTCCAGTATACGATATACATATATTTTTTTAAATAGCTGTTTCCCCAAGGTGGCGAATATGACAGATTGGGCATTACAAAAAGGCTAATAATGAATGTGAAATTGCGTTGACACCTGGAAAATATGAACCATGTTTGTGAGCATGAATTTTGTGATCGTACAGTTCCCCCCCCCCACCCCCCCCCCCCTCCACGGGTCAACATTGTCGTAGGACTTTTCGTGTATGCGCGTGAACGATTGCATAGCGTGAACTGAAACGCTTCCGTGGGTAATACACGGTTCCAATACTGTGCGCTATGACGGTCGCAGCACATACAGCGTTGAGCGGTTTTCAAACACGCCGAGTGGATACATCCAATCGCTGCCATTTTTTTTCGGTTCTGGGTTTTTCATTGTTTTTTTTTATCACTCACTGCAGCAGAATCGAGGGTTTCATTTCCGTGCGATTGATCGAGTGACCGCGAAGCAATTCAGCACGATATTTCGAGTGGGCGTAACCACGAGTCTCTCCGCGCGCTCGCGCTTTGTCGATTTACCTACCTCGCGGTTTATTCCGCACGTGGCAACGTGTCCCGCACAAGAGCCCCTGACCGCCTCGATATAGCTTACAAAACTCTCTCCTGGCTACAGTTCACCTCGCAGGATTCGATCGGTAATTCATTGTCCGCGCTCGTCGATTGGAATATGGCTTTCAGCTGTTCCGCCGTTATAACCCGCTTCCACCTCAATCGTTCGAAACTTGAAACGACCTTCTACCGATCTTGCGCGATTCGGTATTCGATGTACGTATTTTGAACTGCGATATAGGGTTGACATTTTAAAATCGTTCAATCGAAGAATCGAATCTGAAAATAGCAATTAATCGATTATTTGCATCGATTGTTACAGGCCGATTAATTTACCGAATCAATCTCTCATGTTCAAGATCGATTCACATAATTTATCAGTATGGTAGAAAGTGTGTAGCAATCTTTTTTTGCATCCCGACGAGGCATGGTTTTCATACACGTGACAGCGAGGAGCGACACGTGCGAGGAAAAGGGATAACTATATATTTTGTTTTCATCTATTGCATAAATCGCTTGTCGTTTTGTTTTTATTCGTTTTAAGTGACTACTTCGCTCACGGCTAAGTGCAAACATCTTTTTTTTTACTTGGCAATGGCTTCCTAGGTGGACACCAGTGACACTGTCTTCGCTGTTCAAAGATATTAATTTTTTAAACTAATATTCCTAAGATTACCAAAAATAATAACGAATGAATCTATGAGCAAACTATTCGCGAAAAAAGTGTAAAACTCTACTTATTTATTAAGTAAGATTGTATGGGGGAAAAGGGCTTTGTTACTCTTGTAACTCAAAGGATTTTATTTTCTTGGCACATATCGAAACAAAAAGACGTAACCCATGTGCTTTAATGCGAGAAAAACGCTCTTTTGTCTCTTAGTAGTCGTTATAATATCGCACTGCAAAAATAGATTGTAAATTTAGTATACTGGAACTTGAAATTTGCTTAGATTAATTACATTAATTGAACATTAATGTCGTTTTTTTGTCAAATAAAAATACCAGATATTAAACTGACATTCGAACTCACATTCAATTGTAGTTCGTGTTCGAATTGAGTTTCGGATCTTAAGAGCGATTTTAAGTTGAAACTAACATCATAAGATGCGACCCTCAGTCGGCAACAAAAACAGTGATCCATCTTCATTTATTCCCGAGTCTTCAACAACTCTGAACGAAACGACAATCACTAAGGTCTTCATCCGATAGTCTAACGGGCGTTAATAATTTGGTTTTCCTAAGACAAGCTTAGTGCCCGGATAACGGATTAAAGTTTTCGTTATCGACCGAGCGCCTCCCGCGCGGAGGGCGGGTCGGAAGTTTTACGTCTTAAAATACCAAACTTCCGGAAATTCGGAACTCTCTCATAAGCCCCCGGCAACATGTCGGCTTCGCGAATTCACGGTCTCTCGCGGACTCGCAGACTAAATCTTGTTGTTCGCGAATACATCCGCGTTCTCCGTGACGTCACAATCTGCTGAACAAAGCCCCATAAGTTTTAACATGCCTGTCGGCCGGTCACGCACGTCACTCTCGTGCGCGCGGCAGAGTCCGCGGCCTCCCGCCGCTCGTTCACCGTTACACCGTTCAGCACCGAGAGCCTCCGTGATTCCGTGTGCGGGTATGCGACGCGGCGTCATCCGGAGTCGGACAGATCCGACTATCGCCCGTATGCAATCAGGCGTATTTCAGATGCACCCGCGAACGCACACAAGCTCACTCGGGCAGTGCGAACGTGCGAACCGCTATGGCGTTAACGCACCAACGCCGGAGACTTCCTCTGTCTCTCCCGGTGAAATCGTGCTCCGTCGCTGCGCAGGTTGTTGTTCGCTCTTGGCTCTGTTTCTGATGCCGCGGACCGGACGGAATGCAAACGGATACGCTGGTGTCGGTAACGCTCTCGTCGCTCCTCTACCTTCGCACATCCGAGGCTGCCGCTGTAGCCGCGGTAAATTTTAATTATGCGACGTCATTTACGTCCACGGCGCTCCGTCTCACCCCCTCGGAATACCGCGGCTACCCGCTATTCTGATTTTCACTGCTGCAACAATATCACGAATTCTCTCCCTAATGTTCGCATACATATGTATACGGCGAACTCCGACGTATGTGTTTGCCTAACGTACGCACGGAAGTGATGCGACTCGGCCCGCATATGCTCTCCGACGTGCATATTGCAGCCGGTGGGCGGTCAAACGCTCGTAAGCTTCGTCAACGAGCGCTCGCCTCTCGCTTACACGGCACTCGTGGTCCCGTGTTTGGGCACCTTCCCGCACCTCTCCCGGTACGGCGGCGATTAGTTTTTTAGCTACTTTGAAGTGGGGAAAATCGGGGGGTATTTTTCTCTTTTTTTTCAAACTTATGCCACGGGGTTGCTATCGAGCGTAGACTGTTGAAAAGGTTTGTGCGTTTTTTATTCTTCTAATTTTACTATTTATTCAATGACATTTTTTTTCTTGTTAATCCCGAGTTCGATCATTTTCAAGATAACTGCCAGCACAGCTTGTTTGTTATTTAAGCGACACAACGACTTTAAAAAAAATATCTTTCTCAATTTTGATTAAAAAATTATGAAAGTGAGACGAATAATAATACATTTAAAAAACATTATATTTCCGATGACAATTTCATGACATATGTTTTTTTTTATTCAAAAGCGTCATAGTTTTTAACCGATTTTTCTAACGAAAAGCGAACTTACAATAATTACATGAACGGGAGGCCTCCGAACCACTTTTCTTCTTTCGTTTCCCCTTCACCGGAAGTCACGAGGGAAGCGCGTGGGGCTATTAAAAGAATCGCGAGGTCGGAGTGGACGCAGAGAACGATCATGTAAGCGAGACAACGATGTTTTTAAAAATATTCTCAATTTTGATAAAAAAAATTCTGAAAGAATTTGACGAATAATAAAACATTTAAAAAAATACTTTTCCTACGACAATTTCATGATATATATATTGCTTTAAATTCAGAAGCGACAAAGTTTTTAACCGATTTTTCTAACGAAAAGCGAACTTACAATAATTAAATGAACGGGAAGCCTCGGAACCACTTTTCTTCTTTCGTTCCCCCTTCACCGGAAGTCGCGAGGGAAGTGCGTGGGGCTATTAAAAGAATCGCGAGATCGGAGTGGACGAGTAGAGGCTCGCCCCCTCGTCCCAGTGCCACCGGTACAATGTAATAACCAGGAGTCTAACGTCGAAGCTTAAAAAAGAAAAGGAAGGGAACAAAAAAAATTAAAAGTGTTCACCCGCGAGTGGGGACGAAGCGGAAAAGGCAGGAGAAGTTATAAAGGGTCATTTGGTGAGCCCGAGCATAGAGGCAGGTGGCCTCGTACCAGCGAAGTGGTCCTCTTAATAAAACTACGCTACGTACTTTTACTCTCACTCTTTCCGTCAGTGTACCTCTCTGTGCAGAGTACCGAGAGACCGAATAACCCGGCAAGGACTCGAGTGCGTTTTAGCCTATCCGCAGGACTGCAGGAGCGCAGACTTAATGGCGTTAATAGCCACTCGTTGCACACCCTTGGACTCTCCCTCTGTCTCCTTATCTGCCTGATAAGTCGCACTCGCTATCGTCGTAATGCTGGATGGAGTTGGCAGCACGGAAAGAGCCGGTGAAAGACCGAAGTAAGGGGGGAGAAGGGAGGAGATAGAATGAGAGGGATTATGAAAGGTCCAGACATCGAATCACACTAATCCACAAACGGCATTACACTCCACTTATTTTAGGTCTCATTATCGTTATTGCGTAATCATAATATTGCAGGGCTTTGAACAATCAACTGTAGGCGGAAAGTAAAAAATGCCGGAAATAATTACTGAAATTCCCACGAACGATGCCGCAAAGCAATGCAAAAACAGAAATTTCGAAATTGTGAAAAGGTATATTAATCGAATAAACAATGACATTTTTTAGAGAAAAGTACGTCCGACTGTGCACGAGGGGTTGGCAAAATGTACGGTATTCTGGAATATTGCTTGAATTTTCCAGTAATATTAAAATAATAACAATATTCCAGTAATATTAACGCATCCTCGCTCAGCAGGCATTCCCGCTGCTTTGAAATATGAATATGAATTACAGAAATTGCCGGAATACACGGTACTTCTTTCTTGCAGAGCATAGTATTATTATTAATTTTTTTTTCATATAAATTGCAAAAAAAGAAAGAAAAAATATACATATAATATACAAGGTACGTAATTCGAGTTCCTTGAGAAATTTAATATTTTTTAAATTCATCCCTGAAGATTGATTCATCGTATCGTGCAGGGCTAACTGTATATCCTTGGAAATTCCATCGGCTATAAGAGTGTGCATATAAATTGTAAAAAGGAGAGAACAAATATACATATAATATACAAAGTATGGAATTCGAGATTCTTGAGAAATTAAATATTTTTAAAATTCATCCCTGAAGAATGATTCATCGTATCACGACGGGCTAACTGTATAGCCGTGGAAATTCTACCGAGTATACGAGTGTGCATATATATACAGGATCCGAACCATCGCGGGTGATTGGTCCCTCTGTACGTGCTCCCAGGTTGGATATCAGTTCGGTTACCCGTCGAGTAATTTGAAAGGCTCGCGCGAGTGTCCGGCTAATTACGGTACAGTATCATTACCGTTGGCCGGACAGGCTACCAAAGCTCGTCACGATATGACGAGATGACAGAGAAAATCGGTTTGGCTCGTAGGCTAACTGCTGTCTCGTTGCGGAAAAGCATATATGTTCGAACGGTCAAACCGAGGGCTCGTTATACATAGTATACGTACTAACTAGCTCGCAACGTGCCTCCGCGGTTCTGGTAAATCCATCGGGCCGAGTCGTGTCGTTCCGACAGTCGGGATGCGTTTGTAACGTAATCGGTGAAACTACGGGTTGTACGTGGGTATTAGCATTGAACGAGATTAGTATAATTGTACACTCGGTAAGACCCGTCATGGCCGCTCGAGCGAACACTGGCAATGACAAAATTCGACACAGCGTTACCGATCCAAATTTCAAGTTTTCGTTAACCCAATGACGTTCGATAGATTTCGACCCGACGTTTGAAGATTATCACAAGAGTGCGAATTACCTCGTTTATCGTGGCCAACCTTTTTGAGCTTTTTTTAAAAAGTAAAGTGAACGGCCCAATTACTGACCGCCTAAGTTCTGTATGGCATTGAAAATAAAAGAAGATTTGTAAAAAATAGTGGAGGTATTCAAATAACTGGTATTACCGAAAAGTTCGGACTCTTAATTAACTAAAACAAACATACATATTTTATTATTTTATAATTTTTTAAAATAATTTTATTACTTTTTAAATAATTTTATTATTTTTTAAATAATTTTATTATTTTTTAAATAATTTTATTATTTTTTAAATAATTTTATTATTTTTTTAATAATTTTATTATTTTTTAAATAATTTTATTATTTTTTAAATAATTTTATTATTTTTGACCATTTTTTAATAATTAACTAAAAATATACGCATTATATATGTATATTGTATATGACCCGATTAGTGTCCTACAATTTTGTTAAATAGTCCATATGGTGACCTAGCTATGATCCAATCACAGACCCATGCCGACTTGCATTCAGCCCGATTAGAGACTAAAATTGCGAGCAAAAGTGAGGGTATGATAATGCGATGCCAAATCTTCGAATCGTGACGCAGGATAAATAGTAGGTTATGCATAATCCTGCTAATTCACATGACACAAATCACGCATTTCAATCACTATTTCGGTTAAATCCTACAGAAAAAAGACATAAGGGAATGAAAACATAACTCACTAGCGTGCTGATCGCGTTGACTGAAATATGCGGACAGTTAATGAGAGCACACGGCGTCTTTATAGGCTTAATTCTGACCCACGGATTTTCTGGCGAAATTGTAATTTTCCATTCTTTTTCGCGCACTACTGTTTTAATTGATTCGTAATTACACAGTGTAACGTCGATACATCATTTTATTCCGATAAAGAAAACGAACCAATTTTATAAATGTAACCGCTTAATGAAACTGTCAAGAAAATTACCTGCGCGAGGTTGTTTCCGGCGGGTTTACAGATTACACTCTGAAACTCGACGATTTTATAACATTTCTTCCCGATGCTTGTTCATTCACAAGATACACAGTATACAGGATGCACAAAAAAAAAATGAATATGCCAGACATAAATAGGATTTTCTATCGTAAATTATCGTAAATATGATTAACGGACACTAATTGGGCCACGGTCAACAATTGGGTCGTTCACATTATGCACCTGTGCGAGCAATAAACGGGGACGACGCACGGAAAGCAAGAATTAACAGTAATTACTGAAATGATTTTTTTAAAAAGAATTTGTTGAAAAGGAAATTAACTATGCTTGAGGAACTGGAAAATTGAATTAGTTCCAGTACCATTCACGCATGCACACCCGGCAGGTATGCCCGCTACTTTGGCATTACATGATGAGTAGAAATCGTTCGAATACTGCATTTTTTATCATGCAGAGCATAGAATTATCAATATTTTGTTGTCCCTCCAAACAGCTTTCTTTTTGCATCTCCGTCACATGATCCTCGTTTTTCGGTACGTCGAGCTCCAACAGGTGAAAAATAAAAGAATCAGGCGCGATCGAGCGATCGAATTCCGATGTCAAAAGATCTCTGAGACGCGACTATCGGACTTCCGTGTCGTTTAAGCCCGCGATTGGAGAATCCTTCGCTTTCCTACATGTATATTCGCGTCGCTTACTGATACGTCCCAATCGTGCCCTTTGTATCCGTTCTCTCTGCACGACTCCATCTCCCCGTCTTGTTTTTCCATCATCGATTGGGTCGTTCCGTTAGACATGCAGGCAGCCCCGCCAGCAGCATCGGCAGACAGACGGATAGATAGATTCACAAACAGACGGACCGGCAGACAGAGGAGACGTTGGTCGCTCGACGCGAAATTACACCTCTCAACGTCCCGTAACTGCCGGTTGTTTTGTCAATCAATCCATTCTTTGGGCGCAGGATCTCTTATCTCTTGCCCCCTCAGTTTCTCCGCGTTTCCTCCCTGGCTCGAAGCACTTTGTCCCGGATAGAGCACCTTTCCGGGACGTTTTCATGCCCTCCATTCAGTCTCTCCCCGTCTCTTCTGCCTACGGCACAGGAAAAAAAAAGTTTATCCCCATTTCTTTTTTTTTGTTTGCTTCCTCGTTTGTTACTTTTTTTATCGTTTGTTCGCGCTTCGCCCCGCAATTTTACGCCCTCCGGCTTTATTTGCCTAACGTTTTTTTTTCTTTTTCGTTTGTTTTACCTCTCCCTCCCACACCCTCCTCGGTCCTCTTTATTTCTCACTCGTCGACACATTGTCGGCCAATTGCAAAAGAGCGGCCCAACGAGGACTCGTTTCTTACTTCCTTCGTTCATTCGCTCGTTTTCCTTTGCCGCCACGTCTTCGTGGAGTTCTGAATGAAGGACTGTGGAGGGGGGGGGGGGGTGTAAAGAGACTGAGGTTTCTTTGGTCGAGAGCGGACTCTTTCATCGCTGAATCGAGAGAGAAAGCGAGACGAAAAAAAGGTGAATAAGGGCGCTGGAAAGAAAGCGGCGACGTGGCGAACACGGCACAGTAGGAAGGTGTTTGTAGCTCTAGGTTGCTCGTTTCACCTTAGCGCGCACCAGCGCCGGAACCTCCACACTCACGTCGCCTTCACTCCTTTTCTCAATCTTCCGCCTCTTCGCGCTTCACTCACTCGAGTTTCTCTATCCCTCTTTCATCTCCGATACGAGACTCGCCGTTCTTTCCAACAGCTTTTCTTTTCGCTACTTCTTCTTTTTTTTTTTTAGTCTTTTTCGTTTCTTATTTTTTTTTTCATTTTTCATCCTTGGGCATTTATCTCGCTCGCGGGATGCCCGAAGACCCACCTCGCGCGCATACAACTCGGCGTGGGTCTAACGACGATTTATTAAGTATACCGGACGGTGAGCTCGCCATTAAAAGCCACGCCATTCTCAGGATACAATCGGGAAATGCAGTCGAGTGTCGAAACTTTATTCGCGCAGTATTCATCGAGATTCCCAGAGATTTTGTTTTATTAAATTATGTCACGAATAAACCGTCCAATTATCGTTAACTTATTATTTTTTGTGAGAAATAATTTTTCTTTTATATCCTGGTTATCAGTAAATTTTTATTTTTTTTTATTAACAAAATTTTTTTTTGATGCCCGATGAAGATTTTCTTACCGAAAAAAATGCTAGTTTGATTTTTTTTTTTAAATTAGAACTGTGGCGCGTGCAAAATTTTCTATCTCGACTGGTCGTCAATATTTTTAATGAAAAATATGGTTTTATTTAGGTAATAATTATATTATAGAACAATTTTATTTACATTACATTTTATTATAGAAAATTAAATTATCGCAGGTTACACACTAAAATAGGTACCAACGTTTTTTGTCCACAAACGTTCACAATTCTTTTCATGTTAATTTTCCAAAAAAACATCTTGCCCATTTTACAGAATTGTCTGTTCATTTTACGAATATAAAAAAAAATAACAACAAAATAGTAGTGAACATAAAAAGTTTGTTAAATGTATACTTATTTTTTACTGTGTAATAGGAGAAAAAATTCCGAATACCGACTTGTTTCTTGACTCCGTCAGGGTGTAACTCTCTGAACCCGGAGAGTAGTCAATGTCCACATTTATCTACAAAATTTCCTTTTCGAGAAAAAAAAACCCCCCACTAAATCCATAAGAAAAATACCCATCACCCTAAACGAGCGATCTTTCGCCCTCAGGCATCTTTCGCTTCACATCCGGTAAATCAAGTGCTTTTATTTGTTGCCCAAGCTGTAATCACATTAACGTGGTTTCCCCTGGAATCCGGTAATATCGGTCGAAGAGTCGATCAATTTAGCGTGGAATATACCCGCGGTATACGGCAAAGGCTCGTCGGTCATGTAACCGAGCAGGCTCCATTATCATTAGCGATTGCACAATCGTTCGTGCGTGATAGTACAAATGTGACTGACGCATGCGCACGGGAGCGCGCGTTTCCCGAACATTAACGCAGGTATCCTGTGTGGCTTTAATTTGATAACCGTATATGTTGCGAAATTGGTATTCGCTCAACCGGCCGCTCCCGAGCTCCCCCATGATGTAACAGCGTTCGTATTTGTAGTTCTAGAAACCGAAGTGTATCAAAGGGAAATTTGGAAATCGGCAGAAGAGCTCGGTCGGGCGGAGGTTGTCGGCCAAGTGGAGCCTGCATGTAAATATGCGTCTGGGTCTGCCCGAGGGAGGCTGGAAGGGCAGCTCCGGAGATCGAAGCAGACTCGGCAAAACCAAAGGGTCAGCGACCACGCCGAAAACGGCTGTTGCAGGTAGTAAGTGCCGCCCGAGCCACACCCGGCAGCGTTTCCAATAGTGGGATAGATGTAACTATAACCCGCAAGCGGGTAACCCCACTGTTCTAATTAAGCCCAGACTAAACCTGAAAGTTAGGATTATTACTCGGCGGTGGCTCTCCTCGTCGTCGTCGTCGTCGTACAGGGAGAAAGAAACTTTCACCCTCTTCCTCTCACTTGTACTCGGTCCGTCGTGTCCTCACTGGCAGGGTGCCAGTTAACCCAGCTCGTTCCAGAGCTGAGCTGGAACACCCAATCATGATTTTAACAGGCACTCTGTATGCATCCTATATATATATATATAGATACTATACATAGTATATATATATATAGTATATATATATATATAGATTATATATATATATAGATTATATATATACACGCATGCATGTGCACTCCGCCGAGGTTCCTTATCGTATACCTTAAACCGAGATTATTAGAATTTGAATCTTCTATTGAAGACGTTAAAGAGAAATGGAATCTACCGCGAAGCGAACGAGTTCTCGACCTCAAACTGTAAATTGTCCAATTAAATCGCACATGCGGCGGGGATATGATTCGCCGATCGAAACATTTTGTTGGAGATGTTTGATTTTAATTTTACGGATACGAAGCCTTATCCGTGACCTTATTCCTGTTTCGTTGTATCTTTTCCTCTGGAGGGGAATTTTTCTTATAGATTTGTTTTTCGTTTGCTTCCTCATAGCGGAAGCTTTGGTCTGGTGAAAAAAAATCGACTTTTTAATGAAAACGAGCTCAGAATGTTCTAAAACACCAAAAATCACATTTTACAAAAAAAGTTTCGGATGGATGGATGGATGGATATGTGTGTGTGTGTGTGTGTGTGTGCAATCAAGCTGAAATTATGAGGGAACACTTAATGTGTTGCCTCATTTCTGCGGTTCGTCTTCATCGTATCTCCCTCATATCGGCGCTCCAACGCTGGAACGCCTTACAAGCAATACTCATCCTCGCAACCTGCCTTATGGCATCGAGCCATCGATATAATTTTGCAATTATCGGCTCTCCCTATCACAAATTCAGCAATCGATCTTTGCGCGCGAGTCTCGCGAGATTGCAAACTGCTCAAGAATTCTTATCAATCTAAATAACACCCCCCTCCCCCACTCCAGTTGTTGCGCTTACGTAGTCAAGCTTCATCCAATTACCGCACCCTTGTTTAGTCACATTTTCTTTTCCTTATTTTCACCAGTTTCCTCGATCCTCTCTTGAGCGTTTCGTACTTGCTGGAGGTGCCGGGTGAGGATGGAGGTTCGTTTGCAGAGTGGGGCAAAGGTTTGCGTCGCCCAGGCTCTGCACCCGAGACTCCATCGTAAAAGTGGAGGCTAATACGAGTTCGTTTCGAGGGGGGTGGGGAGGGGGGGGGGGTTGAGCGGGTCTGCAGTCGTGTCGAGGTGCGTCCTTCGAATTTCGTCGTTGGTGGCTCATCCGGAGATCGGAAACTGGAACGAAGCTAGGCGATAATACATCTTTCCTGTCACGTAGGACGCGATAGCATTATGATAATGCCAGTTCGGATAAGGAGGATTCGGCGGGTGGTCGGGAATGGCTGGCGGCGGAGCGAGGAAATGTGTGGACTATGAGTGAAGCCGAGTGGCAGAGCCGCGGTGTTTCTCTTGCCGGAAGAGGAAGGAAGAGGCTCTCCGGCGAAGAAGAGTCTCTTGGAGGTTTATACATACGTACCTTCCACAACCGCCCCACCCGTTTTTCATCCTCAAAGAATGACTTAAGCGACACTTTTATTTTTACACGTCTCCAGGCAAATCGCCTACCCACCCTCGGTCCCGCGAAGCACATCCAACTCCGCGCCTCTTCGAACACTCGAGGAAATTGAAGAAAAAATGAGGAGGAAAAAAAAAGTCCAATGTTTACCGACGAACCCGCAAACGCCTCGAATTCCTGAGCTTTCTCCATGCGATTGCGAGTTCTTTCCACGTTTTTTTCTCAGTTTTTGTCACCAAGGCTAGTCCGCATGACGACGTGTAATTGACGATTGTCCACGTTAGGTTCTCATTGCGAGTTATCTGTTTCTGGTGGAAAATAAAAAGGCGATATCGAACGGAGCCGTAAATAGGAGACGTGGGGTAGTAAAAAAATTATCGCGATTCGATGGTAACTCGCGTTTTTTTTAATTGCTTTCTCTTTGCGGTATATATGTACAGCGGTGTACACGAGGTACACGGTGAGCACGCTTGGACTCCGATACGAGCAGGGTAGGTCGGTTACGGGTTTTTTTCCCCTTTTTTTCCTCCTCTCGTCGGTTTGCTGAACAACTTCCTACGAGCAGATATTTCAATTACGAATCCCACTGTAGAGAAAAGTTTGGAAACAGGCCAGTATTCGGTCTCGCTTTTGAAGCATCGACCGTAGTCCAACCGAGTTCGTACGAGGTTCGCTTAGCAGAGCAAAGGCACAGGCACAAACACACAGGCCGTGAATTCATACGCTATCCTGCAAACTGGACCGGCTCGAGTAACCGAGATTTGATAATCGGTAATCGAAAAACGGAGATATCGGACTAAGTACACGGTGCATGGATCGGGATTCTGTTGACGTTCGTCATACAGTTCTCTATCTCCGCTTCGAGTACCTGGAATTTTCCGTCCAATTTTCCGATAGTCTTTTTAATTAATTTGGAAACGCCGGTGGATTAATTTTTTGTTTATTATAAAACAAATTGTTCATGCGTGCCAAATCCTTTGAGAGTGTCATACAAATTTGGTAATTTATTCAAATGTTTATAAAGATAGATCCTTAAACGAGCCAGTAGAGATAGCGGTGAGTCGGGCAAAATCTAACTCTGGGGTAAAATGGAAGATTTTTTTTCACAAAAAACGAAAAAGAAAATACACAGACACAGTCTCATCTCACATGGAGGCCTCGGGCCGTTTTGCCCCGCTCACCCCTGTTTACAGCGCTCAGCAAAGACTTTGAATTCAAGTCTACTCGGACTTTGTTTCGACTAATGTTATATATTCGAGTTGATAATAATAACCTTTCCATTTTTGTTTAGGTATGTAGCTGACACGGATACTACATTGTTGTAAACCAGTCAACCATCCCGTACGAGCCTGGTATGTTTCATATATTCATTGTATTGCATATTTGTCGTTGGTATAGAAAAAAAACCTAATTTACCCTTAAAGAATATTGGTATTACGCGTTTACAACTTCCACGGTTTAGTTTCCGATTTACTCAAAAATATATGAAGAAAGCAAAACAAAGATTACAAAACCTTGATCGGTTCCCGTACTAATATTAATTCATATTCGATAATTAACAGTGCGACCGAAATATGAAACTCGTATGACGATCGCTTTGAAACCTGAGCAATTATTAACGTATGGTATCGCGAATTCCGGTCGAGTACGGGGCATTCGAACGGTTTCACAAATATAACGGCTATGGGTACTGCAACCAATTTCCGGTTGGATAAATGAGGAGACGATGAGGCCAGCCGGCGACCGATTTCGTGCTCCATTCCCAATTTCGTTTTAGTTGCCGTTACACGGATTTTTATAATCCACGACACGTTTACACACCGCATCCAATTAGTGATGGTAATTTTTTTGATGACTTTTTCACACAGCCTCATGGGCACCCCAATTATTCGATTATCTCTAATTTTCCGTGAAATGAAAATAAGCCCGTGATCAAAGATAAGTCATACCAGAGAGCGAGGCAAAACGGACTATTTTGTTTATGAATTTGTTTCGGCACTTAGAAAAAGAAGTCTCTTCCTAAATAAGGAAGGCGAATACGGTTGCACGGGGCGAGGGAACGACAGTTTTTGCAAGATCCTTCTCTCAGTGTATATACACTGAAAAACGGATCTAGTAAATATTGCGATGTCGCTTGAGAGGTATTGCCATAGCACATAATAGTAGGGAACTAAGGCGTCACCTATATTAAGAAGTACCCGAGTTATAAAAAAAATTGTAACTGTTATCGTAAAAATTCTTGCAAAATCTGAGACTTTCCACCATAGGTGGGGCCCTTGTCCCCTACCATGTGCTATGGTAATTTTGCTTAGATGATCGGTAGTTTTTTTACTAGATCCTTGGCTCAGTGTGGGAGCTGGGATGAAACAACACGAGATAGAAATATGAGTACTCATGAAGTTATTCGAGGAAAACATATTTAGGTGAGGCTATTGACTTTTAGCCCGGAGTGTGAAAGATTGTAAATGGCAGCTGTGACAGAATAACTGGGAAGAGACTAGGCTCGAAAAAAGGTAGTAAAGTCCTGAAGATACGGGCCGGAGCAACTGAGTGCGATAGAGAAGAGCGAGAGACATCGATAGAGTAGGCCTATGCGTGAACAGCTGGCGCTGCTGTTGACCCGAGATAGCTATTAGCAGTAAAATAGCGTAATAAGTAAAATATATATATAATATCTAGAAACAAAAAGAATCGTATATCTATGATAATAGTACATTTCGATACAAGTGCGAAAAAACATTTTCTGATGAGCGTGAGTTTGCACCGCGAGCCGAGGGCGAGTGAAATAATAGTACATTTCGATACGAGTGCGAAAAAACTTTTTCTGACGAGTGTGAGTTTGCAGCACGAGTTCAGAAAACGTTTTTCGCACGAGTATCGAACAAAATTTTATTTCACTCGGTGTGAAAATAAAGCGTATTAAAAGTTACGTAGGACGTGACACAACTGCCTCGACTGTTTTTACTAATTTTTTGCGAGTCTTATAAAAATATCTAATCTTAAATGTAAATCACAGCTCCGTTTTGTCCGGGTGTTCCGTTTAGCCCCTCTCTCCTGTACCC
Source organism: Ichneumon xanthorius (assembly GCA_917499995.1). Taxonomy (NCBI): domain Eukaryota; kingdom Metazoa; phylum Arthropoda; class Insecta; order Hymenoptera; family Ichneumonidae; genus Ichneumon; species Ichneumon xanthorius. The sequence continues at coordinate 5,646,536 of OU824205.1, read as the reverse complement.
GCAAAATCGGGAACTAATTTACCAAATGAATTGGCGGCAAGTAAGGTATAGTTCTGAGGAAACAGGTCTGGAAGGGAGAGAGTTCGAGCTAGAGAGAGTTTGAGTGCGCGTCGTTGAAAGATCGGTAATGGGCCAGATCCCCTGGAAACCGTTCGGTTATCCTGGGTCACGTGTCGACCCTCGACGCTCGTTCGAACCTCCTCTCATGGTAATCGCACCTTGGCACGGGTTAAGTACCGTTACCCATGCCCGATCTCTCCTCTTCCTCGTTTCTAGCTCCTCGTCTTTGGGATCTCCATTAACCCCAGTGATTGAGAGCGTGTGTTAAGAGTCTTAATGGGCCCGACCTCCGACCACACTCTACGGGTATGTCTCTACCGATTGAACTATTAACTTTTTTTTGTCATTCTCGAACGACGCTCGCACTAATAGAGAACAATTTTATGGCTTGCCCATCGGGATTCGTTCATTTTTTGATACACTGGAGATGAGAAAACGTAAGAAAGGGAATTGGCAATGGAACCGTCAGATCGGTTTACGGATGGTCGATAAATTACCCAAGTGCGGTTTTAGATCCGGTCTGACGTTGGACCAACTATGACAGCCTAAGTTAGAAGGTCGACTGGACTCTGGTCGCCAATGTAGGTCAGAAGAGCAGTTAACTTTGGGATGATAACATCTGCTCAATGTTATCAAAGGACGTTGATCCAATGTTGGCTGCCGATGTCCAGCCGATGTTGAATAAAAAATATTAATAAGCAATAAAATAAATATTTTTTATTATTTTTCATTAGCTTTTTTATAGTTTTTTTTCACACATTGGAATCATCAGAATAACTTCTTGACCCCGGAACTACTAGTCTAACTAGTAGAACTACTAGAACTACTGGTTTTTTTTTTTAGAATCTTACATAGAAGCTGCACGACTACTGCACGTCTATCTAACGTTAACTTACCATTTGCTTTAAATTATCCAAGTTTTATTATTTCATTTTTTTAATTCACATTTTCATTAATAATATATATATAACAAAAAAGTATTCGGCGGTCGCCCAAACTGAAAAAAATCGTTTATAAACTTTTTTGATTGAACATTGGCTGAACATCGCTCGCGAGTACTGGGCTAAAGTCGTTCGACGTCGTGAGCGAACGTTCACTTTATATCGTCGGACACGCATCATTACGACGATACGCCAGCTCAACTCTGGCAGGCAGCGTCTAGCCAACTATCGATCCCAACGTCGGAATTGTTATCAATCGACAGTTTAGCCAATGCTGGACATTAGTCGAGATCCGATCATCCTGCTGCCAACCTGCTGCCGACTGACAGCCAATCATCGACCAACGGCTCCTGGCTAAACGTTGATTTTTTCTTTTCCATCATTCGTTAATCAGCAGTGAAGGCTAAAAAAATGGAAAAAGCGTAATACGTTCGCTACCATATTGTATTATTTTTCAACATCTTCTATAAAAAATATATATATATATATATATACGAAATTCTTACAATATTTTCTCTGTCAAAAAGTGAAGATTTCTCTCCACAAAAAAAAATTGAAATTTTATTTAAAATAAATGTTAACGAAAAACGAAAGATATTTTTATTTGGCGCCGGCAAGTAAATAGCCAGACGGCGAATCAGTCCCGAGCCCCGGTACTTTATTCGACCGTTGATTACCCAGCAACATATTGCGAAAACATCGATATCCTTTGTGCGCGATGCCGGTTGAGCGATGAGCTCGAAATCCAACGATAGTGTGTATTCGGGCGAGGACCGATGCACCGGCCCTCCCCGGAGAGACTGGTAAATCGAAGGAAGCCTTTTTCCCGTCAACAACTCGGGGGTTTTTCCATGCAGTACCGCACACATGCGCGGGTAACTGCATGTAGTGCCTCGCGATCGAACTGATTCCCGAAACCGCTCACTCGGAGTCGTCCTGTCGATGGGACGAGACAGGAGTCGGGATGATAACGGCGGCGAAGGATTTCGTCGGCGAGGCGCACAGTCGTTGCCTTTCATTCCCGTCCCGTGACACGCATCCGCACCCGGTGGGCGGGCGGTCGGTGGGGCGAAGGTATAGATATCTCGTGGGAGTCACCGGAAGTGGAGGACTCCGAGCAGTGAGCTTCCCCGAAAGCTTATATGCCGCGATGCCTTCTTGCTCTTCTTCTTCGATACTTCACCAGGACGTCGATCGACCGACGCGAACGGATCGAGTGGTTCCTCTCCCGCCTCTCGCGTCGCGATTCTTCACCGCTACTGCCGAGCTCCCTCTCCGTCCCAGCCATTGACGACATCGGGGACGAGGTGCACCGACGGGGCGAACCCCAATACCGGCTCTCCGACTTTCCCACCGCTATCCCAGTCCGTCGATATCCTTAAGGACCTCGTTGACCCCCTTTCCCAGCGAACGAACCGTCTCGACAGTAGCGTGTGCAGGGCTCGCGAGCGTTGGATATATCGGCCCCGAGTGGAGCCCCGACCCTCCGAGAACGAACTCGTGGGCCGATTCAATAATCGACGAAAACTACGAGATCGGGGGACATCGTGGTTCGGGATGTGGACTGGCGACAGCGTGGCTGTAGCAATCGGACGGTTTCCTACGAGGCACCGGACACGCACGGGCGAGGGAGCCGAAAGTTTTCCTAAAGTTGTCGCCGTCCTTAAGTTATTAAGAATGCAAACCGACGGCGTTAAAAAAGAAACACTGAAAATATGGGGATTAGGAGACGTACTGCGGGCTATTGAATTCGATAAAAACATACATCCAGAAAAAAAATTTATTCGGCGGCCACCGTTTATTACGATTGAGTAAAATATTTATTTGATTTAAATAAATATTTATTTATTTAAGTAACTATTTACTTAATTTAAATAAATATGTATTTAAATCCAATAAATATTTTACTTAATCTTAATAAACGGTGGCAGTCAAATAAATTTTTTTTTCTGGTTGGATTATTGGGATTGGGCCTGTTTCGAGAAAAAACGAGATTTTTATAGGGACTTCCGGTTCGTCGGTGAGCCTCTGACGATGGCAGGGTAACAATTACATCGTGATTTTCTGGAAATAGGGTGCGGCCAGAAGTAACTGCACTGAGAGAAGGGTATAATAACAAATACCGGTTGTCTAAGAAAACTTACAATAGCTCATGGTAGTACGCAAGTCGGACGGCGCCTATGGCAGAAAGTCTCAGATTTTTCATGAATTTTTACAATAATATCTACGGAAAATTCTTATAAAATAATGTCTATTTATCTAAGAAATAAATGATATATTTGTTGATATAAATATTCTTCGTTTTCAAAAACATATGACTTGGGAGGTTTTCACTCACAAAAATCTTTTTTTTGTTTTCGTCTGGTTGCAGTGGTTTTTTTGATCGAGCCTACTGTAATTTAAAGTGTTTATTTTAAACATTAATTTCGATTTTTTCTCGGAAAAATGCAAAGCATTAAAAATAGTTGGTTAAAAATATTTACACCGGTCGGTAATGAAATATCATTACCGACTGCGGTATTTCACTTCGCCTTGATGTATCGGTACTTTATAGGGTATCTGAATATCGGCGTTGAGACATGGATATTCATGTATCATAGAAAATTTCGAAACCTATGGTGAAAAATTATTATTATATTGTTGGTTTGTTTGCGTACAAGTAATGTATTGAAATTTGATATATCGCGTCGCCCCATGCACGAGGCATCGATCCATTGGAAACGGGCAATAGCCGATATCGCCCGAAGCAAATGGAATTAATATTCGTGAGACCGTTCACGGATTTACCTTTATACAAATATGTACAAGGGTGTACGCGATACGCTACGTATATATTTAGACTTCTGTACAAGATACATAGGTATATTTTGGAAATTCGATAAAGCACACCCCTTCGAGCTACGTAACGAGCATCCTACTATTTACGACTGATATTTACGCTCTACATGCCACGAGCTTTCGTAAACCCCGCTACGTAAATTAACATTCCACCATCTCACGAAATGTTACATATAATAAAGTTGGAAGGTCATTCATGGGCTCTCAATGGACGCTTTCATGGGTTCCATCGGATTTCAGATTCCATGGGTTCCTAACGAATGCTCGATATTGAGAGTCTATTGTTTTACAATCTGTCACCTGGCAATGTCACCTCGACAGTCCTTCACCCTGTTCAATAATCTGCGTATCATTGACGTGCCAGGAAAGGTTAGAATATTCTGATTGGCATTTGAAACTTTATTTTGGATGTAAAATATCCGAGATATATTGTTTATTAATGTTTAATGTGTAAGGATGAATCTAATCTCTTGGGATTCGTGTCTATAGGTAGGGGAGAGCGGGGCAAAAGGGCACAGCGGGGCAAAACGGGATAATGGGACAAAACGCAATTTTCCAATAACTTTTGTGTGCTGCCGATGGTGGTCCGTGAGGCAAAACGGAGTTGACAATCCGGATGTATCGTTGGGGCAAAATGGGGCATCCAAAAATTATTGGAAAATTGAGTTTTACCCTCACTGTCCCGTTTTGCCCCACTATCCTATTTTGCCCCGCTCTCCCCTAGTCATATGTTTTTCGTAGTCAGTTGTTTTTCGATCAGTTCCCGTGACAGTTCTGACAGTTCTGACAGTCCGTTCTAAGACGTCTGAGCGAGTAGACGGGCGGCTATTCGAGAGAACCACGAGAGAATATGATTGACGATCGCTAAATCACTAAGAACAAGGATTACGCAGACAAGGAGGACAAAATTACAAGGATTATTGGTTCCGTCACCTAATCTGCTTACTCTTAACGTTGTCAGGAAAGGTCAAAATATTCTGATTAGCATTTGAATCTTTGTTTTAGATGTAGTGAGATGTACTCGAAATGTATACATATGTATACACATCTGAACTCGGCGTTTGTATATTGCATTCTGCTCCCTGTTCAGGATTTATTTTTGACACCAATCTGTTCTGTTGCGTGATTAAGACAGTTGTGACAGTTCTGACTGAATTTTGAAAAACACCACTCCGAAAATTCTAAATCAATCCCATATGTTATATTCTCGAGATTCCGTCGTTCATAACATATAAGAGTGAAATTCGAAAATCATAAATCACACTGATGTGCTATATTCTCGAGATTTCGGCGTTCATAGCGTATGGGAGTGAATTTTGAAAAACACAAATCCAATATAGCACACGGGAGCGGAATTCGAAAATTATAAATCAATCCCATATTCTATATTCTCGAGATTTCGTCGTTCATAGCATATAAGAGTGAAATTCGAAAATCATAAATCACTCCGATGTGCTATATTCTCGAGATTTCGGCGTTCATAGCGTATGGGAGTGAAATTCGCTTTGAGGCATGATTCGTAGATTAAAAGTATTCTTTAAATCTAGCATACCTCTTGAAGAGGCTGAACTTCCTTTCTGGAATTAAATGCAGCGTATTCTCTCAAGAATTTGGAAAAAAAATGTATGAATTTATTTTGTGTTAGACCGTAAAATGATGTTGACGTCAAATTTTCTAAATGCGAGCATGGCGCAAAAGCGCCGAAAGGATTCCGTCAATTTCCTCATTTCTATCGCGAATTAATTGCACCGCGCTGCAGTCGGTCCTCCGTGAATGCACACGAAAATATTAATACGAGGATATCCACCTATTACTGTCATAACTCGACGAGCGTTTCCGAGCCGGAGAGGGCGGAAGGGTGTAATCGCGAGTTCAAAAGATATAGTCGAACGCACGAGAGTCGTTACCGCGATAATTTAATCCCAAGCCGAGCGGTAGTATCGCAACGTTATTTACGATGTACTAGCGTGTAACGCCGGTATCGCGTAACACGATTTCAGAAAATTATTTCCACGAGTACGGTAGTACGAATGCACGTTGGTTCAAGACCCGGGAGAGAGTGGAAGGTTGATATACGCATAGTATCTACATCCAGGTAGGGCCGACACCGAAGCTACTTGAGTCACCCAACCACGCAAAACTGCACAGTAAAAAAATTGCAAAAAAAAAATAAATATAAATAAGAAATACCCATCCGAAAAGTAGTTAATGAGCGAGAAGCATAAAATAATTTCAGAGACTGGGGAAAAAGAATTCCCTCACTGCATCGGAGAGGCCTTCCAAGCTCGTAAAACTCTACTATGCTTCTTGCAGCGTAACAAGTTTTCAGCGGGTTTATTTTTTTGCAAAACAGCTTTTGCTTTTCGTTTTTTCCGTATCGTGTATCGGATATTTTCCCTTTTTATTTATCGCCGGAAGTTTTTTTATATCTACTCGGATAAAGACCACCTCACGATATGTGCCAAAAGGCAAAGTGCATTCATTGTACACGGAGAAAAAAAATTGTTGGGACAACAAGAATTTTGTTACCGCAACTGATTTACCTGGCGAACATAGGGACAATAAATATTTTGCTGTAGTAGCCAAATATTTTTGCTACCACAACAATAAATTATTAACAATATACATTTTGTTAGAGAAAAACGGTTTAGCTGCTCTAACAAAATGAGTTTTGTTGACAATGACCTCGTTCCCGCAGCAAAATGATTAGTAAAAGCAGCAAAAAAATTACTATGTAGAAGCAATTGGTTTTGCTGTCACGACAACACTTTCTTGTTACTGCGACGATTTAATTTGCTTTGAGAACAAACGACGCCTGCTGTAATTTGACGGCCGAGTAATGATTGGTAATAAGATAGTTATACATACATACATACATCTAAAGATTAACTCACCGTGTTTGTATTTTACCACTTTATTATATTGAAACTAATGTCTGTATTTGCAATTACGAATTCTTGAAATTTGCTGTATATGGACGAATTATACTCCGAAAGGTATTACCTTTCGCAGTTTTTACATCCATACACTGCAAATTTCAAGAGTTCGCAATTCCAATCTATTTTTTATGTTCACTCGAATACAATGACACTGTTTCCTCGCGTCTTTTTGTTTTGATTTTGGGCGTTGAGCATCCCCGAGCTCGTTGTAGTTCTTGGTTCATGCACGCGCCCCGGTCATATACATTTTTTTTTTTGTTATAGTAACAAAGGCTGTTTTGTTGCTGTAGCAAAACGCTCCAAGCATAAAACGTTGCTACGGTTACAAGCTGGTTTTGTTATCCTGATATTAACAAACTAAATTTGTTACGGTAACAAAAATCTTGTACCAATAATTTTTTTTTCTCCGCGTAATAGAAATAAAAATTACAACGTAACATTTTTTTTATTTGTCAGTCTTTCCGTACCATCGCCATTCTCAAAATTTCACCATAATCCGGTACGGCAATTTTACGTTTCTCGTTCGCTGGTCACTGTTGTCGAGTCCAACATTTATAGATCGCGGTACCATAAACGCTGAGCCGGGGAGTGAGAACGGTAGCGAGAGGAGAGCGAGCGAATTGATCCGGCGGCATGGGCGTGTACGGCAACGACCGCATGCAAGCCTCGCATTTGTGAAACCACCCCTTCGAGCACACGTCACAATGGACTTAATGCCCCAGAAACATTTGCCTCGGCAATGGTATTAGATTGGCCCTTGGACACACCGCAAATCTGCCATTGTTCCCCTCGGTGCGACGATAACTTCGCGACGATAAACGCCTCAAACAATGCTTAGAGATGTGTAAAAGACAAGAGAATTTCGTATGATCCCCTTTTTCATTCTCCTTCGTCCCATTACTTGGGAATTATTTGAGTACCTCGTAAAATCGCCTCAGGGACTTGGTTATGAGCTTTCGACAAGTGTTCGTATCGACGATCGGTACTCGAATTTAAATGAATGTGTATGCGAACAGACAGCTGGCCGACATAGGCGAGCGGCGTCAAGTAGAAAACTCCGGTTATGGTCAGACAGCCTGGCGCTGTCTGAAATATCTTAGGAATGCTTCCCTCAACGATTCTCTCGGTAAATCTGATTTCTTTCACGTAAAAGTTGAGTCATCGTCGACGGGCAAATACACGTCCAATAATTGCGATGTGCTCGAATACTTTATGTGTCCAGTGGTCAACTCTTTCAAGTATAACTTTTAAGCGACTTCATAAATCATCACGAAATTCTGACCACATCCTTGGAGCTTTTGAGAACGTCTGCTTGAGATTTTTTTTTTTTCAACCCTTTCCAACCTTCTTGGAAGGTCGGATAGATACGCAGCGTTTAAAACTACTATAACTAGGAAACGGTTTGAGATAGCCAGTTGAAATTTGGTACACTAGTAGAGTGGTCACTTTCTCTTCTTTTTTTTTTTCAAAGTCTGATATCCCTGATTTGCGTAAATTTTGAGTTATCGTTCTAAAACTGCATATGAATATAATATGTTAAAAAATCTTTGGTATTGAATTTGGTCGAAATCTAACCAAGCGGTCAGATTTTATGGGATTTTGATTTTGTTGAAAAACTACTAAAAACGGTCTAGTTCGAGTAAACGTAGAGATATCGAGCTCAAATTTGACACGGGAATGGTCCATCACTATACCATCTTTGATATTCAATTTTACGAAAATCGATCTAACCGTTAAAATGTTATGCGATTTTGAAAATTTGTTTTTTTAACATCTAACAACGAGTTTCCGAATCAAATATCACGCTAAGAGTAAAATGAGTTATAGTTTTGTAATCAGCGGTGAAGAATAGATTAAAAATTGACTCAAGACGACGAGATCTGAAAATTTCAGTTTGCGATCTCCCAGAATATCTTTTCCGGTAAATTTTGAGGTTTCAATTTTATGAGATGTAGACATTTTCTGATATTTTGCCAGAGAAAGGTGTCAAGTACATTGCACACAGCTTCCTCATTTATTGCAATTTTGCGCATACCAAGTTTATCCCTCTATGACGAAGCCAAAATCGATCACCGAACTTTCCCATAGTGAACCTATGCGCAAAATTGCAACAAATGAGAAATCCATGGGCAAATTGCTTTGCACCTTTTTTATTATTATTATTACCATTATTATTACCTACAAGAACCAGGACCATTCGCACGAACCACCCGGTGGGGAGGTTAGCCTTGTTGCACGAAACTAAACTATAAACGTCATGTTGACGCGGTTTAGTACAACGTTCGGGATCGTGATCGTAAGTCTCGTTGGGCTGTAGACGCGGAGGTTCTCTGCCGATGGCTCGAGGTAAGTGAGGAGTTTGCGGAGGTAAACTCGCCACGCTCTCCTCGTCGAACTCTCCCTCTCTCACCTTCTCGCATGGCTTAGCCCCGGCCTCGGTCGATGATGCTGGCGTGCCTGCCGTCGGGATACATAAATATCTCGCTAATTGTCCGCCCTGGACTAAATCCCCCCAGTGCGGAAATGTTTATCCCTGCCCGAGGCGAGAGTGTGTGTTAGTTTCTTTAAAAAAAAAAAAAAAATAGTTATTATAAACGGACCTGCACGATACGTGCAGGGTAGGCAAACTGGTCGGTCCAGCCCGACGAGGGCGTGCGAGCCTGAGGGAGTTCAACGATTCCCTCGAATGTACTTCCATGACGACGTCATATAGACTGTATAAACGCCATGTATTTTGCGTGTACCGGTGGCGCATCCGTTCAGCTTGAGGTAACGAGAACGGGTACAAGCAGTTCACAGCTGTCCTACCGACCGTTCACAAATCGCCCTACGGCAACTACGGGCCGCGCCGAGCGTTGTTCCTACCGCTATTGAAACAAGGAAATTATTCGATGTGGAAAATTGGAGCGAGGCGAGGATTGGAGCTACAGAGAGAGTACACGGCAAGAGGGAGACAGAGGACTGTTTCAGAGGGCTTTGCAGAGGTGAATCTCTCGCCGGGCAGTTGTAATCCGGTAGATTGAACGAAATGAAATGACCCGCGGACGTTATTACAGAGAGAATCCGCCGGTGGTGAAAAGAAATGAGAGAATCGAATGAAAATAGACAGAGGGATCAGACAGATCGCCGGAGGTGGAATCTGTGCTCGGCACAGAGAGAGATTGAAGTTGCAAATGGCATATGGCGATTCGGGGATCGGACACGGCAGGAGGAGAGACCGTATGTTTCTCGCATAATGATCGTTAAGCCGAGCTCCGTAAATGAGGCTATGGGGAACAAAAATCTCGCTCGATATTCGTCATCGAGAAGCAAGAGAGAAAAAGTTTTTGCACAAGCTTTTTGTTCACTGGAGGCATGAAAGAAAAAAGTATATACTAATAGTTATTTGCATGGCAAGGGTGCAGAAAGGGAGTTCCTGACGAGTGTGAAAATGTTGCAAGAGCCAAAGGCGAGTACGGCATTCACACGAGTCAAGCCTCCCTTTTCTACGCTCATGCTATTCACATAATTTTTCCGAACACAGGCACGTACAATCCCCCTTTCCGTTCCTGTGAAGTGCGCGCAGCGAGGCACTTTTTCGCATCGCGTGCGGGAAAAATACTGCGCATGCGTACAAACGCAATATGGTATTTTTTTTCGCACTAGAGCGGAAAAGTGCCTTTCTAAGCACACTTCACGGGAACGGAAAGCGTGATTTTCGTGAATTTGTTAGGAAAAATTATGTGAATGGCATGGGAGTAGAAAAGGGAGTTCGGACTCGTGTGAATGCCGCACTAGTCAAGAACTCCCTTTCTAGGGCCCTGCCATACAAGTAACTATTTCCTAACAAGTTCACGAAAATCCGGCTTTTCGTTTTTGGGACGTGTGCGCAAAAAGTCACTTTCCCGCACTAGTGTGGGAACAAAGACCATTGCGTTTGTACGCATGCGCAGTATTCTTGTCGCACGCGATGTGAAAAAGTGATGTTTTGCGCTCACTTCGAAGGAACGGAAATCCGGATTTTACGTTAGGTAAACATTTTTCTAAATATATAGTTGCAAAGATACACAGTAGGACCTCCCGTAACTGAGAAACTCGGAACCGGCGAACTTTCTTCACTTAGTGTCCGTATGAAATAGTAATTTGCGATACAAGTGCGGTAAAGCGAACTTTATACGCACGCGGCGAGTGCGACTTCTTTCAAAGTCCGCGTATGATGTTCGCGAAACCGCATAATATTTTCTGTAAGGAATGCAGGAGAAGTGTCATTCCGTGCCTGCTGATTGTGGCATCGAACAGCCACTTACGCCACTCTTGGCAGGCACGAAAAGTAGCACTTTTCATGCATGAGTTACATAATAGTACATTTCGATACGAGTGCGAAAAAACTTTTTCTGACGAGTGTGACTTTGCAGCATGAGCCGAAAGCGAGTGTTGCAATCACGCGAATTGAGAAAACGTTTTTTGCACGAGTATCGAACATAATTTTATTGCACAAGGTGAGAAAATGGGGGTTTTCGCACGCCAAGCGTGCGCAAAAACCGCCATTTTCCCACCGAGTGAAATGAAATATATTTTCGCATATACTTTTTTTCCATGAGGGCTTCTTCGTCCTTTGGCTCACAATTGTCCCAACGAAGTGAGAATAAAAATTAAGTCCGTCACAAAATGAACAGGTCTTGAAAAAGATAGAGGGCAAATAATGTAACACTCCGACTGAAATTAATGAAACGTCGAAGACCGGAACAGTCGAACGAAAGAACGGAACGATGACGAAGCTACATCGCAGCACACGTACAATTTTTATATCTATGTGCATCGACTCTCGAGTTGAGACTTTCTTAACAGCGCATTACAAAGACTCGCGGACACCTTGTGCAGGGAATCTGTGCCGGCGCTCCTTCGTACCCCCTTTTTTCTACCCTCTTCTCTTAACACTCGTTTTTTCTTTGAAAAGTTTAAGGGTCTGAGGGCTCTTCTCGAGTGCAATATGCACCCGCGATTGAATTTCGCTGCTCTCTTTACCCATATCTCTTCCATCGTTCCCGTGGCCGAGGCGCGAGAGAGGCTTCAGCGGCGCAACTCGCGACTCGCGGATAGGGAAAATCGAATACAATGGCCGGAACAAGTTGCCCCGAAGTAGCTGTCGAAGAGGTACTCCCGAAGATTGTGGCATGGCGAGTGGGGATGAAAGGGGTATCGATCTTGTGTCTATGCCCGGTGCGAGTATCGAGGAGGCGCAAGCTGAAGCGGCACGAAACGGGAGTATGACGTGATATATAGAACCCCCCCTAGGATACACGTGGATACGTGTAGCGGCCTCGCATTGTGTCGTATTATCGGGTGGTCTTCTCGGTCTCGCTTCACTAGGGCACACGCGAAAAGGCCCATTGTGTCAGGGGCTTTAAGTTTTCACGCTGCTCACCTTCCGTCTTCCGAGGGTACGAAACCGCCCCCTTCCACCGCCGGGTGGCTTCTCCATTTTGCTTCTTGTCCCCGTTTTCTCAACCTACCCCCCACACCCGTCCCAACTGCGGTCCGCGAAAGCTCAGGTCTCTTTCATATTCTTTCCTCGAATCTCGTCGCCTGAATGGAACTCGGGGATCCTTTATGCTCAAAGTTTCACGGATCAATCACCCGGCTCGTTCACGCTACCTGCGGGAGACAAAAATTGCTCCTCGGCGACCGGTCACACACGGCGCGGAGTTCGCTTCGAGGAAGGAGACTGTCTGTCTGAGACTTATTCGATTCGAATCACTTGCGACTGCGAGAATATTTGTAATTTTATTAGGCTATCACAAAAGCGATATGAAAATTTCAGTTTTCAACTTTTTTAAATTGGATTTTTGAGGTAAGTATAAAAAAACGATGTGCATATTACTTCGTACCTTTTTTCATGAGATAAAAAAATGTGTCCATCTCATAAAAGTAAAAGCGTCAAAATTTACATGAGAATTTATTGTCGGAAATCGCAAAGCGAGATTTGCGATTTCCGAAAAAATCAAAAACAGTGTTCCTCTGTCAGGAACCGATAGAAGAAATAATGTAGTTTTTTAATTTCATTTAATTCAAAAAGATCTGCGGATACTTGACCAAAAAGGCCGAAAAGAAAAGATAAAAAATATCGATTCCAGGCCGATCAGCGCAACGACGAAAACGTAAGATAAAAAGCGCTTATGACCTGCTCCAGGACCAGCGAAACTCGTGTCTTACGGATAAAATTGTATTTCGCCGGCATTCGTCGAAATAATTGGAAGCAATAAAAAATAAATAAAAACAAAATATATCGAATTTTTCGCTTGTCAATTTCAGGAAGTCGGTTGAATTGGTATAAGCTGCCCGGGTTTGGCCCTGTGCACGCCAATCAATTTGTCAGGACGCCATGTTTCACTTCTGTATCCCTCGGCTGTCGTTAAAACAAAAAACAAAACAAAAAATACAGTGCAACGTTCGGGGGATGAAAAAAAAGGAACATGCGCGCACACACATCGGCCAATATAAATAGAGAAACGGAGAATGAATGGAAGTATGCGCCTGGACGATTCGCACTTCATGCACCGTCCGGCACGTCAAGTTCCGAGTGAATGTTATGCGGCAACGTACGCCTGGCAAACTCTAACGCACTGTTTGTACGTTACCTATTCGGTGGATTCGTATATAATCTGCGGTAGTATAGTCCCGGATACGCGAAGCTATCCGCGGTCTCGCATCGCCACGATGATGCAGCGCACACAGCAGACTATGGCAACGGTGTTGCATCGATGTACACGGACCGACCGAGGCCCGTAGTCATGCTGCGGATACTATCAACTATATATGTATATAAACTATGGCATTCTACTATATATATTTTATTTGTACATATATATATATATATATATGTATGTATGTATATGTGTATATACATATACATCCATATATATATATATACATATATGTATGGTACGTGCTGGGATAGCCGACGTCGGGGCTCTCCGCCTCATTCCCTTTTGCTTTCGAAACTATTTCATGTCGATGTTTCTCTTTCCACCATGTTGGCGCTCCCTGCGCGGGGCCTGTTGTGCTTCCGTTGTACTATTTTCTGGCGCTCTATGTGTGAAAGTTTTTTTTTTTTTTTTCCTCGCCATCATTCGATACGTCCCCGCTGTTTTTTATATTGCAATATCGAGTTCCGATACCTCTTAATTCCATCATAAAAAACCCTTTTTTGCCATGCAAAAAAGAATAAAGACCAAAAATAAATTGAGGTTTTCTAGAACACGAGCGCTCGAATATTGGGTGAAAATTTAGTGAAATGTATAGTTTTTTTTTTTAGTTGTAAATTTAACTCTATGGTATCGTCGGGTCGGGTCGAAGTGTGGAAAAGGGATCGCGTTTTCAGAAGTCATTGTCTGCGGAGAGATGCAAACGTGTCACCGAGACTATGCTATTTATCCTGCCATTCTGCCAGAGCGCGCTTCTCGAAACCGGAGCGTCGTACCGGACGCCGTTGGCGTCGACGGGTACGGCGACAGTGGCCGGGGAGGGGGGGGGGGGGGGGGGTGTGCGAGCATCGATTTGCCATTTGTCTCCCTCGCAGCGGTTGGGACATTATTCGTCGACGTCTCTCGGGTGTCCGTTACAGTCGCCAGAAGGAGACGCGTTGCCACCGGGGTGCAGCTACGGAAGAGTCGGACTCTACCGTGTACTTACCGTGTGTTTCAACCGCGTGGCTCGCGAAGACCGGGATGAGAACGACGTGGTCGTCGTTGTACGACCGAGCGGGGGTATTATAGTTTAATATGTATACAGGACAGGATAAAAGTGGAAAATGTGGCCCGGTTACGTGCTAATCGAAGTGGGCCATATTCACCACTCTTACCTCATTTGCAAGCGATCGCAGCGAGATTCCCTCCGGATCACACTAACGATCGGGTGACTCGAGGATAGTTGGGAGGGACACTTTTTTACTGTACGCCTCACATAGTTTACGGATTGAGCCGACTTTTAAACCTTCGTGTAACCATATGGAAAAGGGTGTAGAGTAAACCGGCCAATGAATGGACAGTTAAGCAGATGAAAAAGCCAGTGAATAGACTTTTTTTATGCATGTGCTCTTGTGCATAAAAAAAAAGTGTCCATTCATTGGTCCTGTCCATTCATTGGCTGGTTTTCTCTACTTCACTATATGGAAAAATGTATCTGTACTGAACAAAAATATCAACTACACAAGTAAAATTCGTTTGTGAGCTGCCAAAGAAAAAAAAATTATTGTTTCGATTCTACTTTCCATTCGTACTCTTGTGCATAAAAAAAAGTGTCCATTCATTGGTCCTGTCTATTCATTGGCGGGTTTTCCCTACTTCACTATATGGAAAAATGTATCTGCACTGAACACAAATATCAACTACACAAGTAAAATTCGTTTGTGAGCTGCCAAAGAAAAAAAAATATTGTTTCGATTCTACTTTCCATTCGTACAGTTTCAAATGGGATCGAAATTATAACATGGCATCTTGATAGTCTTGTCGTCATTGTTTCAATATCATAGGGAACTGTGAGAATTGAAATTAAAAACAGTTTCTTTCGCAGACCGCAAGTGAATTTATTTTTCAGTGTGTGGTATTTGAGATATGTAATCGACGAAAAATTTGATATTTCAGATGTGTTTTGGAATATTTTTCTGTAAATGTATGTGCTTAAATATATACACTATTTATATCGATGGTCCAATGTCGGAATAATTTATAACGCTTGTGCACACTTCGTCTGCCCTTTTTTACTTCAGGCCATCAATACGATTTCCATATTTATCATACAAAACCGTCGAATTTAATATAGAGTAAAAAGTGATGAAAACGGTCCATGCATCGATGTTCCGTATTAGTCCGTCTGGGTCATATACGTCGACTCCGTCTGGGTGTAAACATTGACTTTTCCCCTACCTATTTCGAACATACTTTTTTGTATTTATTTAAATTATGAGCAGTTATCCGAAGTTTTGTCGGGAGCGGACATCGCAACCAAATGTAAAAAAAATGTACAACGGCACTGATATCTATAATTAAATTAATTTCTGTGCCATCAAATAAATTAGCTTCAAATGTACCTGTACGAATATTTTTCTGAATTTTTGCCGCTATGTTTTGCGGCCTCGATGAAAGACACGAAAGATAGCCTTTCGCGTCTTTTGTGCCTTTTCGCGCGGAGAATCTCGTCGGCAAATTAATCAGTCGATGAAGGAGGCGATTAATCGAAAAGGTCGGAAAGTCATTTTGACGACAAAGCGTTACGAACCATAACGGCGTCAATCATTCGTGTCGCTGTGTCGAAGCCTCTAACGGCATGGGAAATGAAAGCGCGCCCGGGAAGATGGTCAATCGAGGGAGACGTACCTCACCGACGAGAGCTTTCCCGTTGAAACGCATCGTGCGGTCGTCATCGTTCGTATCCGTCGAAGCGCCGGTTGCGGCTTTTGACGATTCATCCGACTGATTTGGCGTCCGCATGAAGTCGTAAAACCGGCCGGCACGGGAAATCGTAAAAGGAGTGCGGCGCGGACAGAGCAGCGCGAAAAGGCACCGAGGGTGAACGGAGAACGAGGGCTCGATGGGACGTCGGGGCGAACGTCGACCTCTCGACGCCGACAGAGGAAGCGAGCAATTACCGCGGTAGTTGCGGACCGCGCGAGCCTCGGTCGGGAACCGCCTACGGACACCGACCGAGTCCGAAAGTTCTCTACGGTAGAAATTCCCGACCGACATTTCCATTGCCTGTCGTCGCGTTCAATTTATCACACCGATATTCGATGAAATTTAAATTGAAGAGTAATCGAAAGAAACGAGTGAGGTAAAAGTGAGACCAAAAAAAAATTATAAGATCCATTCATCGGAATGAAGGGGGTTCTACTTTCCGAAGAATCTGCGATTCTTCGACATTTCTTTGAGATGAGGAAAGTATTGTGTACGGCCGAAATTTGATATGTCCACTGAGCGATTTTATTGTAGATGAAAATATTTTTTAAAGTAATAAAAAAAAAAAAAAAATCAAGCGCGTTTAAACAATTTTTCGAAATGATAAAAAACGAAAAAAAAATTTATCAGATATCTTAGTTTAACCCTTCAGGCACCGAAATCTTGTTCAACGACGACCTAGAATTTGCCAAGACGCAACCTGCGAACGATTCAAATAACAAGTTAATGTGCTAAACAAAAATCTGTAAAAATTCACAGACGTACCTTGAAGTGTTGTTTTCTGTTGATAACGCAGAACATTTATTACAAACAGCGGTATCGTTTTTGTGCTTAAAAGAAGTAATGGTCTTTGCGACCGGCAAAAATCCCTGGTACTTGAAGGCTTAGCTCCGATGAACTATTGTCGATCCGCTTATGGACCAAACTCCATCCAATTGCAGATCCGCTACACCGCGTTAATCCTGTTGTCCCGCCCAATCGAATCTCGGCTGCGTATCGAAGCGGATACGCAGCCGAGCAATGGATCGCAAACCGTTTCGATCCATTGGGTCTTGCACAATATTACCACAAAAAAAAAAAAAAAAAAAATGGACCGCCTTCCGGTACCATCCGGATAATAAGCCACGATTCCTCGGCGAATTCCTTTACGAATTCCTTTCGTCCCACTTCGCAGCGGCGTGTTATCGGCCTCCCGTATATATGCGCGTACACTAAGCAACCGTGGAGCGAACAAGGCTGTTAGCGGAGTGAAAAACGTACACTCGAGGACACGGAAGAGGATCAGGAAGTAACGAGACGCAGAGGGAACGCTGCGCGGAGCCCCGCTGAGGGAGCGGTACAAGAGTAGTGAGTACCTCGTTCAGGATTTCCTTTACGGACGTACTATTCGCAAACTTGAGAGTCGTCAACTTGGTGTCCCCTATTTACTCTTACTGCACCGCCTCCTTCCCTTTATTCTATCCATACATACTCGTATATATGTATAGTATATATATATATATATATACATCTTATATATATATATATATATTGTTCACCTTCTCACGTACAATCCTCTCTCTCTCTCTGCCGTCATGCCGCTACAACCGATACCACCCTCTTCGGCTCCTTCCCCCTTGCCCGGTAGCCCGGCCATCATTGGCGCCTCCGCACCGTACAAGGAGCAGAAGCGGAGGCTGTGGACGCAGAGGCAAGAACTCCAACCCTCAATCTTCGCCGGGGGTGACTACACGCCGCTCTGTTACCCTCTCGTGCTCCACCTCGCTCAAAACTCACCCTCACCCACCTTGTGTGTATATATTTATGTACTACAGGGTAGAATCCTCTGCGGCAGGAAACTCCTTCTCGGAAAATTATTCATCCGAATGCCGGCAGCAGAGGCTACCGACGCTTGGGACGTCCTCTTTCGCGGTCCATGGAAGCCCCCTTATTTGCGTCCAACAAGGGAAATATCGTCCAGGCAGTCGTTATCGAAGTAGGATCGAAACATCGCTGCTTCTCGGGGTGTATTTCGATCGAAGTTCAAGCTACACAGACAAAAAAATATCATTGAATCAAGTAAAATTTGCTTGCGGGCTGCCAAAGAAGTAAAAACGTTGTTTCAATGCTACTCTGAATTCGTACAATTTCATACCGGATTGGAACGATAACATGTCACCTTGACAGTCTTGCTGTTGTTGTTTCAATATCATATGGAATTGTAAGGATTGAAAGTAGACTTGAAACAAACATTTTTTTTCTTCGGCAGCCCGCAAGCGAACTTTTTTTCAGTGTACATGAAGAGAGTTTTAGAATCATCATTTACCTTTAAGTAATCTAAATTCGCACGGGGACGATGGTAGATTGGTCGCGGCGTAAGATTTGCACGTCGTCATCGTCGTCTCCTCTTTCGTCCGGAATTCTTCGACCTCCCGACGGCTTCCAGCGTATCATTGTCGCGCCTGCACTGAATAAAAATATATCAATGATTCAAGTAAAATTTGCTTGCGGGCTGCCACAGAAAACGAGATGTTGTTTCAATTCTACTTTCAATTCGTACAATTTCATACCGGATTGAAACGGCAACACGTTGCCTTGACAATCTCGCTGTCGTTGTTTCAATATCGTATGGAATTGTAAGAATTGAAAGTTGAATTGGAACAAACATTTTTTTCTTCGGCAGCTCGCAAGCGAATTTTTTTTTCGGTGTGTGTTCGTCATGCTTACGTTGGCAACGACGTTGAAAATTGCTGCTTTCCTGCGGCGGTGCGGCACAATGTTACTCTAGGAGCGAGTACCGTCTCTGATTTTCAAGATAGGAGAATTCCGCCGAAGGGTAGAGTTTGCGTTCCGGAGTGTGCATACGCGGACTCTACTTCTTGGGTATCCTTATGGCTCGGGCGATCAAAACCATTGTCCCAGAATTCTATGCAAGTCGGCTACACTTAAGAACCGAACGTCGAATCACTACACGCACACGGGTGAACGGTTTATTATGCCCTCCCTGTCGACTGAGCATCTACGAACGAGCGGTTATTGTATTCGGTTGTGGAACCAACTGCCAGAATCCGTACGATCGGTAAGCTAGGTGGAACTCGCTAAAAGGAGATTGTTCTCATTCTTACTACTCAATCCAGAACTCCAAGTTGGGGTAACAATATAGTTATTTCTAGAGGTAATGAGAAGGAGCTGCTTTTACTACTTCTATTCCTTTACCGTTATCTTTAATTCTTACTTAATCTACTTAATTAATTCTATTACTATCTAGGAGAATTCCGCCGAAGGGTAGAGTTTGCGTTCCGGAGTGTACACACGCGGTCTCTATTTATTGGGTATCCTTACGGCTCGGGCGATCAAAACCGGTGT
This sequence comes from Ichneumon xanthorius, assembly GCA_917499995.1. Taxonomy (NCBI): domain Eukaryota; kingdom Metazoa; phylum Arthropoda; class Insecta; order Hymenoptera; family Ichneumonidae; genus Ichneumon; species Ichneumon xanthorius. The sequence goes on along the minus strand of OU824205.1, from coordinate 5,626,982 downwards.
CCCAGAATTATATGCAAGTCGGCTGCACTTAAGAACCGAACGTCGAATCACTACACGCACACGGGAGAACGGTTTATTATGCCCTCCCTGTTGACTGAGCATCTACGAACGGGCGGTTATTGTATTCGGTTGTGGAACCAACTGCCAGAATCTGTGCGATCGGTAAGCTCGGAGGAACTCGCGAAAAGGAGATTGTTCTCATTCTTACTACTCAATCCAGAACTTGAAGTTGGGGTAACAATATAGTTATGTCTAGAGGCAATGGAAAGGCGCTGCTTTTCCTACTTCTATTCCTTTACCGTTATCTTTAATTCTTACTTAATCTACCTAATTAATTCTATTACTATCTGTATTCGCCAATCGTGCGTGTCGGTTAAACGCTTACACATGTAAACATTTTTGTACTTACAGGGTTTAACACCCTAGCAACAATAAACAAATAATAATAATAATAATAATAAGCGGGGCAGGAAAACGCGTCTCGCAATTAAAAGTGTCGCGTCTTCGCGCGGGTTATTTCTCGTTGTGCTATAAAATTCTACCGTGCGATAACTTTGTATCGTAAATTTTACTGTACGTTACGGAGGAAACTTGGACGAGTTGGGTTTGTTAAAAAAAAAAAAATAACCTAGGCTGCTTGACGTCTCTATAGGGTAGAGAGAGACAAAATGGGACAGTGGGGCAAAACGGGACAGACAATCGGGACAAACGGGACAGACCCCATCGATCCCGATTGTCTGTCCCATTTCGCCCCGCTCTTCCCTACACTGACGAATTTACAGTCAATAGTGTACCGTGTCGTAGAAAAGCGGTAGACGTGTTAAACTTTTATTTAATTTTGAATAAGAAAAGAAACTTCATTGACGCTTGAGATCGAGAAAACTTCTAACTGTCGTGAAGTTTTATACATTGACGAAGTAACGCTTAAAGTTATTTCTCACTGACGTAACAGTACCAGCGCGTTTCGCGGGTTCCGGAAAGTTTCACGAGTGGCAGCCACCGAAAGTAATCTTTTTTTCGATTCTGGTCCGGATTTTCTTACCAAATATTGAGCCAGGAGTAATACAAGTGAAATAGCGAAACAAGTAATAAATAGTTAATAGCTAAAAACAAAAGAAACGTTTTTCAAGTTGTTTAGTGCATCGGACGTCCGTGTCATGCTCCAACTTTGATACATGTGAACCAATTTCACCGTACCTAGCATCGTTGGTTTCTGAATACAATCGACATGCATCCCCGACAATTTTAAACCATTTGAATGATTAATTACAATATTTTTAGCTAATTAGATATAAGTTATTTCCTTTTGAGTTTACAAGTTTGTGCACCAGACATCCTTTTCTTGTTCACACTTTAAAGCTTGCGGACAAATAAAAATTCCCTTCGCAGTCTTCACTCATTATATATTTAACGTGTAGCCCAAAAAATGTGAAACCATTTAAGCAACTATAATAATTTTTTTCCCAAAAATCTTTACAGCTGTCTGATTAAGAGGAACACCAGATCCAGAATATTTCCGTTTTGAGGCCATGTTCTATGTATATTTCTCCACTGATGACGAATCTCCAAATTATTTTATTCTTAGGGTCGAATTTTAAGACGTTAGTTTGAATTTAAGATCGCTGTTGACATCGAACTTAATATCGAAGTTGGGCCTGAACTTCATTGCGTGCTTTAGATCTATCTTAAGTTCGAATTTACGATTGAACCTTGAGTTCGAACTTGATGTCTGCTTAAGTTCGACCTTCAGATCTTCAGATCGAACCCGAACTGCAATCGAATTTGAGCTCAGACTTAAAGTCGAACTTAATATCAAACTTAAGGATGAAATCAAGTTCAAAATGAGGTTCGATCTTAAGTTGGAACCTAAGACAGATCTTAAGCACGCAACGAAGTTCGGGCTCAACTTCGATCTTAAGTTCAAACTAACGTCTTAAAATTCGACTCTTAGGGCAACATCTGTCATAAAATACAATTATAAAAAAATACATTTTCACGTATACTTTATTTTTCCATAGTGAGAAGTATGAGAATCAAGAATCCAAGTTGTTCACACGTGAAGATCCTCAATGGCAAAGTGCTCGTATACGAGTGCACCGAGGCCAGTGGGAAACTCAGTGCCAAATGTCGTTCGAACGTCGACCCAGTGGAAATAAAAATATTCTTCGGTCTGAGTCGAAGTAACTTTGCTCTCAGTCATCGGTGCGGTGGATGACACGCGCAGTCGTGTGGAAGAGCGTTGAATAACGCGGAGCACAAGTTGCTCAGACTCTCGGTACTGCAAAAATCGTGCGGGAGGTGCGGCGGAGTTTGGGAGGGAAGCTCTGCGAGAGCTTCGGGTTATTGCCCGACTCTCGTGCCGGCCTCGAGGAGAAACTCCTGACACTCGCCTGCCTCTCGCATCCCGGCCGAGAAGTAGTTAGTTATGTCGCGTGGTTTGCATTTTAAGGAAGCAATGAGAGAAGTGCCGACTAACGACGCGTACGTCCTCAGCGAATAGACGCAACAGAGTGCGAGGTGAGGCAAAAGGCGAACGGTGCGCAACTTCCCCCTCGGAAGCTGCATTCATCGCCGTCTATATTATAATATCATAAGCGTATACACCAATCCGTGAAACGCGTACGCGCTTAACACGCACGTAACACGAGAGTAGAAGCGGTCGAGCTGAGTCGCGATTGTCCAGGAACTCGAGGCCTCCATTCATCCGTCACATAAATTGAATCTCCGTGCAAAATTATAAGATACGCTTAATTGAAGTATGGTTTTGTTACGTTTAGACCGGTGAATAGTGAGTTCGCTCGGTAAGAACCATAAACGAATGGTCTCTCTTTCGGGTCAAGGCATTAGTCCTTTACCCAGGGACAGAGCTATTGAGCCTCTGAGAGATCATCAGAGGGCCTGCAATGCATGCTTAATAATAATGTTAAACGTTTTGGTTTTAAAACTTAGTCAGTGTTTAATATTGCACGATGTTGACAGTCACAAATGACGAGAGGCAACACTGAGAAAAAAAATTGTTAGATTAACCAAATTCGCGGTCACATACGTTCGAAGCTATTATTTGGTTGTTACAACTAAACCATTCTTTTGTTGAACGATTATTCGCTTTAGTTGATTCAAACTAATTTCTTATTGTACCAAATAAATAAAGCCTTTGTACGCGGGGGAACGCACCTTGGTTCAACCAACAATTTTTTTTCTCAGTGGACTTGCTCGTTTGTAGTTTTTAATTCGTCGGACTTTGCCTCGCAGGTCTAAAGATTTCGCAGCAGAGCTTTGCTTGCTCTGTGTAAATTTCGGTGCTACAGCAAGGTTCGTTGATCGTTGGATAACTGATTTGATCCGGAAAATCGTGACCTATTTATTTTATATATACTAGGTCTACTCCTATGCTCACTAATGCTGGAACAAGCTGACTTAGAAGAGTGTTTAGATCGAAGTAGGGAGTCGATGCTCCTTGGGTGACAAAGAAGACAATGTTCGGGATTCGGGGAATAGAAATTTATACTAGCAGTAGGGTCCATACCAAATGTGAGTGGAGAGTTATGAAAAAACTTTCATAAAGAGGCATAGCAGTCAAGCTTTTCCAAAAAAATATTTTTATTCAAACCGAAGAAGTTGTTTTATCGATACAGCCGCTTCACCAAAAAGATTCTCATTTTTCTTCCCATCAAATATCTGAAGTACAAAGTCAATCTTCCGCTCGACTCTTATTTATCTCGGCTCGACCCACCGAGAAAAAAGTTCCTTCAAAAGTCTGCCAATCGTTGAAACAATCCGCTTCGGCAGTTGTCCCGGTGGGCCCTAAAGTCTCAATCGAACGGTAGTTGCGCAGATCGAACTGACCGTACGATGCGCGGAGTTGGCTAATACCCGAACAATCGAGCAAACCTAATCAACCCTGCGATCGAGTGAGCGCAGCACGTGCTTCGGGCGAGGCACGACGGTCTAACTAAAGAGGCTGGATTATTCTCGTGAGTGCATCAATAGCCGTGCGTAGCTCTGTTAACCCTGTACGTAACGACCACGTAAAGCAAACCGATACCAACGCCAGTGCCGCTCGACGGTTTCCCAGCGTCTGTCTCGGGAATTGCGTGAATGCGTGCCTCTCCCAGTCACCACAGTTCTCTCCGCACTGTGCTTCCCTCCGCTACTATTATAAAAGGCCTACTAATGCCTCTCCGCACTCTCCATCCGCACACCCGGGAATCGAAGAAAAACAATAGATATTCCTCGAGGACTTTATCCTCTTCCTTTCTCGATCCGATGGCTCTATCCGCACACCAGTGGGTACTCCACTATTGTGCACTTATCCAGCTTCCCCCCCCCCCCTCCCCCCCCCCGGACGGTGAGATGGAAAGCGCACCTATGCAGTGCTCGGAAGGACCGGCCGCCGGTACAGCTTTTCCTGTGTATACCGCATTACCGGTCTCTCGTCTACTCCCACTTTCACTTGAGGTACTGTAAAACTTGCAGGTCGTGCAGTTCCACCTTGCACGTTCTGTATACTTCGTTCTATGTTCCTCTCTATTTTTATTTATTTTTTTCTTCTTCTTCGCCTTCTTCTTTTATTACTCCGAACAATTACTGTAAAGTGGTTGATTCGATAAAACTCAAGCGGAGAGGCCGGGTTCTCCGTACGCGTTTTATCCTAACTTCCAGGGGGGGGTGTGGGTGTGGCGTCTACCGGTGTGTTTCTCACTATTTTCACTTGGGAAAAGCCTCGGCCACCGACGAGTAAATAAAAGAACGCGGTTAAATTGAATCTTTGCACGCTCCACGCTCTGCGGTTTATCCCGACCGAGTTTTTCCTCGGTTTAACACATCGAAAGGGATCTCTCGTTGCTCCTCTGTCCGCCGCGTACGGAGATCGCAGGACGTGTGTGTGCGCGTGCGCGCACCCCGCGGCTTGTACAAAAATGGATTGTTGCCATGCATGGGTTGTTGTATGACCGGACGTGTGTACGCTCGGGCAACGCGGAGGCTGCCACCCGGTTGGTTATGCCGATGAAAACCTTCGCTCTTCCACTGTTGTACAAGGTGTTATAAAATTCTGTTACCTCGGATGGACGGATGAAAGTCCGGACTCTGGCGGAGTCTCTATCGCGCTGGTTAGTAAACGGCGCACACTCTTCTTTTGAGGCACACCGAGCTAACGACATTTATATTTACCCGAGTGAAAGAACGTACCGGTATGACGCTGGGCGTTAATGCTCGGAGGCATCGAGAGAGACGATATCAAAAAAGGGAACAAATGGAACGATTAAAAAAAAACCCCCCTTTGAAAGTTCCCAGAACAAAATGAGAAAATTTCGCATTGCCTTCATCATTGCCTCCGTTCACTTTCCGTCATTATCTTCGTGGAACAAAAAGAAACGTTTGTCGCGAAAAAAAATAAAAATAAAAAAACCTGGTCTATGAGGAGAAATTCCACCCATGAGGAAGCGCCATGATTCCAAACGCATGGGCTGGCAACGGGGTTGATAATAAACAGGGGATAAGGATTTTCGTGTTGCCCTCGCCCCAATCGATTGGAATGTTAACGCAAATGCGTACATCGTGCTTGCGGTAAAGTGAAATTTTAATCGAAATTCCCGGTTTCCAACATACACGAGGAGCAGGGAATGAATACTGCTCGGGGATCTCGTCGGTGCATGGAGCACGAAATTCGTGGGCTCATACAGGAATGGCCGGGGGTAAATCGTCCACGAGAGAGCTCTGCCCCGTTCTATTATCCTCCTCTTCGTTTCTCATCGGGGCTCCTGTTTATTAACGTGCTTTCATTGATGCTGTCCGTTCAGCCAAATAATCGCCATCTAATAATCCCCGGGCAAATGATTGACCGACTACACACCCATGAACACACATACATAACGGGTAAGTACAGGATGGATGAACCTGGAAATAGATATTAGGATTTTGCAGTAGGCGTGTGGATCGAGTCACTGACATCGTATATCGCCGACAGCGGTTCAATGAACGCTACGGGTTAATAACATTCATGATGTGTAAATCGATCGGACCCATTGTGTTTATAGTCCGGAGATCATAATTCCTCAGGTAACCCCAATTATCGTCTCACTTCGCCTCCGCTTTCAGCCAGAAACTCGCTGATACTTCCCAAACGCTACACGTTGGGTCTGCATAACGCGTATGCTCCTTTTGTCGGTCAACGGCCTGGCTGTGTGTTCGAGCTTGGGGCGTGCGTTAGATTAAAACCATCAACATTGTGCAGAGCGAAGGCGTGGCCGGATATTCGTTGAGAGGCTGAGGTGACCGGAAACTGAGATTTTTTTGAATGTTCTAAGTTTTTGTTTCATGATCATAAATATACGTAATGTGTATCTTTTGATGACTTGAGTGAAGTCATTTTTGGATGTTATCAGACTGGTTCGAGATGTGGTAGAGTCGAATTTCTGGTTTACAGACGAAAACGCAGGTTTCCGACTCGCCAATCCTACGGGGAACTGATCGAATCCGCTGCATCACGGGTAGTGAAGGGCATTGACTGACGTCCTTAAATTCGTCACCGTGTTTCGCGCCAATCACTCGTAAATTGATGTGCTTGTTTGTTGGCGCGCTTTTGTTGAGTGATGCAATTATCTCTAATTTCAGTGACGTAGAAGCAAATGGTCGATGGCGGAGCTTGAATCCGCGTGAGCCAATTAAATTGGAGCTGTTTGATGCTCAGACCGAAGATGTTTGTTCTTGCTCTTCGTCGTACCGCTCAGAGTTCCATCCTGGAAGAGCCAGCCTCTATTTCTTCTTCCTTATTTTTCGATAATTTCCTACTTCCTATTTTTGTCATTCTTCCGGCGACGTCGATTCCGAACACCGGCAAGCAAATCGACCGAGTAATTATGACCATTTCTGAGACGGTACGAGAGCATCGGATAATTAAACCTTGTTAACTTTCGAAGTTGTACCCTCTTAACTTGGAAAATCTGTTTACCTATCAGCAGACCTTTATAGCTCATCTCCTATAAAATGATTATAGGATAAGAGCGTTTGATACGTGTCCGTGCAATAATCATTTGTAGCACGTTTGACAATTAATGGACGGCACGATTATTAAAAGAACCATGGGGTATTTAATTTAAGGCCTCAATTTTTTAATATCTTCTATATGAACACTCTACTCATCTATGCCTGAAGTTTGAGCAATTTTGACCGTATAGTTTATTCGTAATATCATTTAGAACTTGACTACTTTGACCATATCATCCTATATTGTCACATTTGAGTCGGTCGCTTCCGGCACAAAAGATCACTACTGATCAACCCATCTTAGAGCTTTGAAAAATTAGCTTCAAGTAGACGGAGCATCAAGGATTATGTAAAAAAATCCGAAATCCGCACTTTATCGTTCAAACTCAATGATTCATCGATGCAAAGTTTATTTTGTCATTGCAGTCTATCAATTTACCGAATTATCAGTGCCAGCCTCGACAACCTGTCCAGTCGAAAACTGATGCGTTCAGAGATCCAAACATAACCTCACTTCAGGTTCATTTTTTTTACACGTCCAATTCTAAATATTTTATCACCCATCACGAATTCATGACATAAAATTAGCAATCTACCAATCATTTTGTCTCAAATATTCTTTAAAAATTGTTCACATAAATTTTGGGAAATGATTTGTCATTTCGTTTCTTCGTTTTGTAATGTTGGCCAGTTGTACGTAATGACGATTTCGAAGTCGTTGAGATTCTTAAACTGGATTACATATTTTTCTTAATCTTCGATAAACGCATCATTTTTGTCCGTTTATCGCCCATGAATGGCATGCATAATTTAACTAATATTGCATGCGATTCGCGACAGCTGTGATGCATTTTTTTTTAATCACATTTTTGACTCCAATGAATCAGTCCGTCCTCCTTAACATCAATATCTCTTATCGGACAGCTCACAAACAACCGAAGTACAAAAACCTAAACAGATTTAGTGCCACCTCGTCGTCACCGAATATTCAAATGTCTTTCTCAACAACAATTAAAGATCCTTGCGTACTTTTCCATTGTATAAAGGCCGCGTAATGGGAAAGCGAATGGGAGACGCTAGGGCCCGATAGCCCGGCGGACGTTTGGAGTATGTTCACGACAGCCAACGGCCGCAACGAATGTTCCCGGACGAAACAAACTCGTCGCTGGGTGTGCAACAGCAGCGCAGCGTGGAGCTTCGACAATAGCAATAGAAACAGTGGAAACACCCTTTCCTTCCACACCCCCCGGATCCCCATGGTCTGGGCAGCCAAGTTGTTTTCGCTTTCACCTCTGTCCGCGACCCCTCGTAGAATCGGCTTTTAACTTTATCCCTTTCCATCGAGACGTGAGGGGGGTTTGTCTCGGTGAACTTCGTGACCACGGACCGGAGTAATCGGCCTTCGACCTGCCTCCCTTTCGCTCCCTGCACTCACTTCACTCCGGAACGGCAAGCTTCGACGTGGCCGAGCCGTTGCAGGTTGAAGAGACAATGGGACAGGTGCCGATCAAACTCGCGCAGCCCTTAACGAGGCGCGACGAGGAGGACCGACGGTATTTACATGCAAGCTGCGACAACGTGTCCAGGCGAAACTGTTCGCGCGAGAGGCACGCAACGGAGCTCGCCCCGACTCGGATCGACGCCGTTCCGTCATACGAGAACACCGAAGCCCACGGTGCGGTCGCACTTGGACACTCGAGCACATTCGATGACGCTGCCAAAAATATTCGAGTACAGACGGAACGAATTCCAGCGATGATTGGCAAAACGATTCCGTTTTACGACAGACATTTCGGAATACTGCGAAACATCGTTTGTTAGGGTACATTGATGTATCCCCGTAGAGGTATGCGGGCTGCACGAGACGGAATGCGTTGTTTTCACAATCATTCAGCTCCGACAGCGTCCGTTAGTCCGAGCACTGCTGTTCGCCCGATAGGACGTGCGGAGGGTCGAGGCCCGAAGGAGAGTGACGCTTGCACAAACGACGAAATTAGTTGTTCAACGTCGATCGGACCGAATGCCAGACATCGCTGTTGGCAGTATCGCTTCCTCTTTCTCACTCTCCGGGGGGTCGAAACCGGACATTCTGGACTACCATTGGTATAAGCTGCACACGGTAGGTTCTTGCGGGAATGGTAGGATAGGTATTTTCAATCGATAACTATTTCCTTTTCCGTTTTTCACCTGACACCGTGTCCACTCCTCTTTCTCTTTTGCATCCGCCTTTCATTCCGTTCTTTCTTTCCTTCCTTTTTTTTTACCCCTCCCTATTTTCTCATTCCATCTATGCCTTTCGCTGTCGGTCTCGTCGTGTTACGCCAGCTCTCGTCTATCGTTTCGCCAACCGATTGGCACATTTGTTGCAGCAAATTGCACTGTTCTCTCTGGCACGCCCAATTGTCGGACCTTCTGCTTACTTCCCTCAGTCCCTTTCACCTCCGACAGTGGCAATACCAGAGCTCCTACCTGTGTATCCTGCCAGCCTCCTCATTCCCAAAAGCCCGCTCTTTTTCCGCCTCTTTCTTTCCACTCTGATTCCATCTGTCCTCGTCGCTTGTATATTCCGGATCCTGATGTATCCAGCCCGGCAGAGCTATCTCGTTCTCCTTTCATCTCGCAGCCGTCCGACATCCTTTTCCATTATTTCCGTAGCGCATCCTCCTCCGCCCCCGTAACGACCGTCACGGTAGACCATTCCGCTTCGGCCCACGCGACCTGTGATACGGTTATGGGTTCCGCACGTTTCTACTTTTCTGCCCTGTCTGCGCTGTCCACGAGGGAGAAAGAGACCGAGACAGGGAGACAACAAGCCTGACGGCGATTTCGTCCATCTCGCCGGCATGAATACGGGAGATTCGCTCGCGGATATAGTATATCGACGAGAAGCTTTCGGCTCAACGATCATGACTGTAAAACAACAATGCACCGGAGTATAACACTGTGTCGTGCACTGTGCACGCTGTGGTATTAGAGACAACGACGGGAGGAACGAATGTGACGGCCCGAAAACATCTCTATTTTCATGCCGTTCTTTGGGACACGGGAATACATTCGCTTGCAATCGACATCAAAAACCCGCGGGCTGAAACACATCGAGCCGCTAGGTTTATTCCGTGGAACTTCAGACGCTTACCGATTTTCATCGAGATCACAGTGACGTCATAGCCAATCGCAAATGGAACGAAGAGACATTCGGGGGATAGGATGGAAGCTAGATACGGCATGCGCTTATCCAAAAAAGCTTTGCATAGCGGGAAAGGCGAAATGGACCCGTGTCCTCCGTTTGAGATGAGACTTTTGTGTCTCGCAAAGAATTCGTGAAAACAGTGCTCAGTGTTTTCCCTTTTTTTTAATCGTGGTCGCGTTCATTGATAAATGTATGCTTCAAACGGATTGTCAAAATGGGGCAGCGGGGCAAAATGGGGCAGTGGGGCAAAACGTCATTTTCCAATAATTTTTGGATGCCCGAATTCGCCCCATCAATACATCAGGCTTTTCTGCCCCGTTTTGCCACCTTGTCCGATCCAAAAATGATTGAAAAATTTAGTTTTGCCCAACTGTCACGTTTTACCCCGTTGCCCCATTTTGCCCCGCTCTTCCCTACATTCAATCCTGGAAAATAAGTGAGGTCAAAGGCATCGCTGGTTATATAGCCTTGCGAAATGTAGTACAACGATCATTAAAGATGGAACTCCAAGGTCCGTAATGTTAATAGTATTGCCTTTTTTTCGTTGAATAATAGGAACAACCTCGAAGAGAAAAATTATTCTTTGTGAAAATAGTAATTGCATCACCATTCAATTAAAATACTTTAGAACCAGCCTGGCCGGTTTTACCAGCGGTTGGGTTAATCGATGCCCCATCGACTATCTCGATGACGTCTCGTTGTAACTCGACAAGACACGCATCGATTAACAAAGATGAGATTAAGGCAAAAGATGGGAGGCTGTAAGAGAGGAGCGGTGAAACTCTGACTGCTGGCCACTCGACCGTGATGCGGAACGAGTTAGATTGCTGCTCGTGCATCAATTAAGTTATCACTCTCTCACTCCGCTCCGTATCTCAGGAGGATAGTGAGTAATATTGGCGTGACCGAGACGGCGGGCGGCTTTCGTTCCTCCGAGCCCACAGAACCTCATCCCCCCGATGTACCCACTCACCTCAGCGCTGGTATGATGCTTGTGCCATTACCACGCGCGGAACTTGTCTCTCGCTCGTCCCCTTTCCTTCCCTCTTCGACTCTCTCATTCTCGCTCCTCGCCAGTCTGCTCCATCCTCACACTCCGGAAACCTCCGCGCCATCTTCCTCTACCCTCACAACCCTTCGCTCTCAGTTTTTCAACTGCCGCCCTTTCGCTTCGAGCCCCCACACTATCGGCTCCTTCCGTCTATCCTTTCCGTCCCTCTCAATATCTCCCCCTTCGCTTTCCCGATCGATTTGTCCTTACTCGAGTCGGCACATTGAACGGCCTGCCGTGAAACCCACAAGCCTCCGTCGCACAATTTCACGTCTTTTTCCCTTCTTCCTTCGGCTCCGCCATTTCATCTTTCAGACTTCCTTGCCTCTTATCCCGACGCGCTCGTCTTCCGGCTCTTTCCGGTAAGAACACTCGGTCTCCGTCCTTCACGCGAGCATGACGAGCCAGCGAGAAGTCGACGTCGATCGAGCATCGTGAGACGACGCCGTCGGTCGTCACCGTCTGTTTGGCTTACCCAAGATACTGAGTAACTCACGGATTTCCAAAACTGTCCTGGGAGCCCAAGAGAAAATTATGTATGAATATACAGCTCGCTTCTCGTTGGCTTCTTATTCAATGTCGAGGGAAGTGGATTGCGTTGATCGTATCGCAGTCACAAACCGGACCACCATCAGTAACTGATGCTTAACATTGGCCGTTACGACAACTGGTCAGAAGCCAAACTGGACTGCCACTGCACTAGACCGGTGCAGGCAAATTGTTGAAGACTAGGTGGAACTGGCCCGATTGCCTTATGCTTTTTACCGCATAACTCGTTAGTCTTTCCGGTTAGGCTGCTGTTTAATGCTTTACGTTAAAACAAAAACCCGTTTCGGATAAGGTGTGTAGTAAGAGAAGGAACCGGAGATTGGTTCAACCCAACCGCGTAGCAACCATACAAGAGAAAAACAGGAACAGCCAAAGTCTGGAGCTGGAACGACAATTGCTTTTCAGGCAACCGGAAATAAAGTGTATCGCTTCGAACTCGGTGCTCTCGCGGAACTAGATGGTTGTATGTAGGAGATATATATCCGAATATGTAATATGTTCGCGCGGCTCGTGGCACGACACGGGCATGAGGACTGCAAAGTACACCGGGTCTTTCTGGTACACGTACCAGACCGGCAGCCCTCTTCGGCCTCTCAATATGTTCGTCACGTTGGAAAGAACTCTGTCTTCTTACACGGTGCTTTCCGATGTTGTGGGTCGAGCGCGAGTCCTCCATCGTGTGCTCGACGTTTGACTCCATTCATCAAAATGGAAAGAGCACGTTTAAGTATCGGAAGTGTCCTGCATAGAACGGTCTCTCGCCACTTCCGTCTTTAGGATGTTGACGCTCGATAACGCTAACTGCACTTTGTGTCTGTAAAGGCGGAATGAAAAAACGCAGGAGACGAAACAAACACCATTTTTTTCCTCGCTAGAATAAGAGAAATCATTGCACGTTTGTTGCACAGTAGAACCCCGATTAATCGTCCCCGGATAATCGAAATCCCGGTTGATCCGAACTGGACAGCGAAAGTATATAAGTCAATCATGGCTAATGATGCAACTTTATTTTGACTTGTAATGACATTTGGTACAACTTGCACTTAATTGTTAAATAGTGTGAACTAGAATGTAAAGCTTTGGATTTTTTTTTTCATTAATAGTAGGTAAGCTAGTTTTCTTTTTTTAAGTGCTCAGTGACTTTGGTTTGCTCCGCGCATTAAAAAAAGAAGTCTCGGAAGACGCCCGGTCAATCCGAGCCGGTTAATCGGGGTTCTACTGTATACGATTGTTTTTCGAACGTGAGAGACAATAAACAGGATTCACAAAATTGAACTTTTACTTACTTATCCTCTTACTCGCCTGTAAGAGGATGTACAACAATAGGCGATACTCCACCAGTCATATCGCAACGAATTACCCTATATACTTTTTGTAATGAAAATAAAAGTACAGTTACGGTTTGGAATCCTCGCAAACATACACAATTTAGAGGGATCACCTTTCGTGTCAGCTCGGGACCCTGAAAAATAATGATAAGGAATTATGTTATCCTGAATTTTTCATTCTTAAGTTGGATCTTCGCCTCTTCTTTTTTTTCCTTTTTTTTGTCCCTCCGTCGTTTCATTCCGGGCGCTCATCCGTATAATCCCAGAAGCGAATCCCGCGGGCGTGGCATCACCGGCGGCGGGAGGGTGGAGGTTACAAGTCGCTCCGAGACTGAGAAATATAGTAGGTCACTAAACTTCTGTCCTTCCCATCAATTTCACCGGCTAAGAATCGTGAAACCGGACAATCCCGCAACGGGTGAACTCCATCGGGCCGCGCTCGGCACCAGCCGTTTTCTCGTCGTCGTTCGCCCACGAGCCTCCGATGTTTGTTTTTTTATCACGAGCTCTCTTTCCACATCCGCATCCTCAATAGCACCTGCACACATTTCAAGCTTCGAGATAGAGAAGCAAACGGAAGGAATGTTTCCGTTCTTGGTCACGTCTGTCCCAAGGGATAAAGTTCATCGGTCTCGACCCGCTAGTGGGCATGTAACTCTGGCCCAGTACTGGCGCAGTGTCCGGGCAGACGCTGGCCAGGACTGGTCCAGGATTACATCCTCACTGAGTATCCTTCGTAAAATTGAAGCCCGTCGTTTACCTTTTCTCTCTTTTCTTGTGGTAAGGTAAAAGTACCAGTGGTCGCACAGCTAAGGGCGAAATCCCAGTTCCCGTACATGCATGAAAAATTGTATTTGCGTCTCTCTTGCACGCATGCTTTGCGCGGCCACTGGGACGTGTTCGGTCACTCGGACGTTTACCTTAATACCTTTAAAGACCGCGGATGTAACTTGAGTAATGCAGAACAAATTTTACTGTTATATAATCGAAATAATATCTGTCCACTTTAAGATTTTTAAATTACTTTCCATTCACGGTCTCTTTGGGAATTGATACATCCACGAGACGCTTTGTCATGGAAGATACCGGTGTTACGACTCGTATTTCCTATGCGGTTTCTTGTGGAACGTGCTAGTTCCATCTCGTACAGAGGAAATATGAATCCAATTCTCGTGGAAAGTCTCACTGCTCCCGAAATGTACAGCCAACTGGTGTGCGTATATATATGTATTATACATGCAACCCAGCTTATAGGGAGTACATGTAGCTGCGGAAATCCTGGGGTATACATATTTATTATCCTCCGCGATGCGGAAATTGAAAGTATCTAAGTATATACAATACGCGTATACCTATATGTACGGTACAATGTGGATATCCAATATTACTTGGGATTGGAAACAAGCCCGCGTTTAACGACTCTCCTATTCTTTGAATAAATCAGACCAAGAATTGTCGTTGCCTCTGTGCAGCTATACACCTAATGATACTTCCTCAGTGTTACATTGTTTGGCATTGAATAAAAGGAAAAATGCAAGCGCAAAACGCATGTCTTGTCCTTGGATGCACACACTGAGAAAAAGGATGGTATTTCCCACTATAACGAAAAGTTCCCAGGGGGGACGTCTATATAGATAGTTTGTGATTGTATATATTCAATTGATTAAACTATAATTATAGTCACAACTATAATTTTTGGTCATTGTCGTAACTATAAAATGTAGACGTCCCCCCTGGGAACTATTTACCATGTAAGTTTTTCTCAGTGCACATTTTTGGACGGCAAGAAAGGGTTTTGCAGATTTATCAAACGTTTATTGTCCGCAAACGTCCGCAATCTTTCTCCTCGTAAATTTTATAATGAAATTAAAATAAAACACACAATGACCCGTAAATCAATTATATATGGATCGGGTTATCCACACCAGTTTTACCCTAACGCAAAGTATCGTCTAGTGATATGCAAAAAATAATCGAGAGCATTGTGTCACAAGTTGAGCCAAGGGACATTGGATTGTTTTTTGTAAGTCGGAGCTACGAACGGATGATGAAAATTACTTTTCGAAATAACTTGCCAGTGAATTCAACGAAAAGAAAAAAGGAAAACACCTGCAATGAGAAGAGGCTCAACAAACGGAGCGAGGGCTGGCGGACAAAGACACGCGAAAGCAGTGCTGCCGGTTTTGAGGGCAACGAGTGAAAGACACACATACACACACGCACACACGTTGATACAGCGTAATGTGTATAGTGTAATAAATATAGATAACATGCGTGGGCTCTAGGCGAAAGGAAGGAAGAAAGGATGAGATGAAGGACGGGATGAGAGTGGAGTGAAGCTTGTAGCACGAAACGTACACTGTGCTGTATCTACACAGTACGAAGTTGGAGGGTGGAAAACCCTCGCGACTACACTTCGCTCCGTTTCGGTTGTGCTCGATACAAGGGATTACCAGAGTTCAGGTCGCGGATTAATGGGAAACCCGGCGGGGTTTTCCCTGGTTACCTTTCTCCCTCTCAATCCCCCCCCCCTCCCCCTCACCCAAACAGCTCTGCAAGCTTCCTCCTTTCATCTTCTCTCCTCCTTCACTCTGAGGCTTTCTCTCGTCCATAACATACACTGCGGTTATATGGTAAATACATGTATGTACCATACATACAATTTATATACCATATACTATATAGATATATGTGTACATATGTAGGTGATCTACAGTGTACTCGCAGATTTATCTCATTTCCTCCAGCTCATACGTCCCATGTTTAGCTCCCTCTCTTTATATCCCACGGCCCGTAATAGCGAACTATCACTCGAGGAAAGTCGTGACGTATGTGTAAACTACCGTGAGAAAGATGAATACACAGGCATGGCTGAACAATCCCATCCTACGGGCATTGGGAATTCGTAAAACGGGGGAGAACAGAACGAAAGAGAAACACGAAGTATTTACCGTCACTTTTGTGCAATTCCTGTTCCAGGTGTGTGGCTCACATGTAAAGTACATAGGTGAAAAAATGTACAAACGTTCCTTGTCGACAACGAACCGCGAATTTTTTCTTGTTAATTGTACAATAAAGAAAATGTAAAATTAACAAAAGAAAAATTGGGCACCCTGGGGGTAAGAAATTGAACGCGATAATCAAAAAAGATATCCTATGCGGTCAAGCGAAAGTTTTTTCGTCAATGAATCGTAACAAAATTTATGCCACGTTACGTAAAACACTTTTCACGAAATTGCGATGTGTAATTTTTGAGGATTACGTTAGCGTAGACGAGAAGTTGAATATCCAGAGGAAGGTCCCGGAGTTACTCTGTATAGCCAAGACTGTGAGAAAGTTAACGAGCAAGAGAGCGAGGCCAGCCCGGCAAGACCGGAGCGAGTTTGAAGATTGTTTTAAATGCTACAGGTATGTACCTTACATGTAAGGTACATACGCTGTAAAAAAAAATGGTTTGCAAATTAATGAACAGTATTGGAAGCTTTTTTACATAAACTGTTTCTGAAATTTCAAACACATGAGCGTTGCAATTTTACAGTAAAATTAGGATTTTTCATAAAAATGTTTGTAAATTTCAAGCAAAAGATTTGTAATTTTAATGTCTGGTACTTGTATTCTACAAGCACAGTACATTAAGGTTCAATTAATGTGAGTAATGTTAGTAAATTTCAAGTTCCAGTACATTAAATTTACAATTTATTTTTACAGTGTAGGTGAAAAAATTAACAAATATTCCTTACCAACAAAGATTCCCTAACTTTTCCTTGTTAGTTTTACAATAAAGAAAATGTAAAATCAAAGAAAGAAAAAATTGGGCACCTTGTGGATAAGAAATTGAACACGATAATCAAAAAACATATCCTATGCGGTCGAGCGAAAGTCTTTTCGACAATGAATCGTAACAAAATTTATGCCACGTTACGTAAAACACTTTCCACGGGATTGCGATGTGTAATTTTTGGGGATTACGTTAGGGTAGACGAGAAGTTGAATATCCAGAGGAAGGTCCCGGAGTTACGCCGTATAGCCAAGACTGTGAGAAAGTTAACGAGCAAGAGAGCGAGGCCAGCCGGGCAAGACCAGAGCGAGTTTGGAGATTGTTTTAAATGCGACAACCCACTCGTTTTCAAGACCAATTAAAACTTTGCTTCGCCCTTACCCTTCTGTCCATGGCCAACGCTGTCCGCGCACTGTTGCCTCTTGTCGTTTTTCTTTCTTTCCTATCCCCTTCTCGGCTCTCACTCTCGTTCTCGTAAACTCTCTCTCCTCGCCTTTCTCTATTTTCTTCGTTCCCGGGTTCACCGCTCGCGTGATGTTTGTCACATTAGCAGGGCGGCAAAAGTTTAGTTACGAGAGATAGAGACGTCCCGAGTTTTGCGCTATGGGAGACTTAACTTTTCTCGGACGGGGGAATGTAACTTTTCCATCTCGCTTTACTCAATAGCGAACCTCTATACTATCTTATATATATATATGTATACATAAATGTATATATGTAACATTCTTCTCATCGCCGGTTTCTTCTCGGGCGACCTTTCCACCCTATCTTAGCGTTAATGAATGCCCTCGCCTATGTATAGTGGATTCTCGAGATCAGCGAAAAACGTCGACTTCTTGAAATGCTAATTTCGAACCCTCGGCACGGAGAAAGAATGTTCGACCCGCTATTAGCAGAACGCGTATTGAATAAATGATCGGCGAAAAAGTCGGATGAAAGAGTGATGGAACGGTAATTACATGATGTGCCAAGAGGACCTTTCGATTGACTTGTAATATCTCTTTCAAACATTACCGATAATAATAATAATAATACAGAGAAAATAAAATTCGCTTCATGTTCTCCTGCTGCCGAAAAACATTTTTTCTTTCGGTTGAGGGTTGCTTTTGCAATACGTTAATTTTGATCTTTGATCGAAACGATAACAGTTTAAGATGTTATTTTAGGAATTGGAAGTACAGTTTGAAAATAGTATATTATGCCACAAGGGAGGAAAGTGCGTATTTTCACCGAGTGTGAAGTTTGATGCCCGAGCGTAGCGAGGGCAGAAATTCACACGAGGTGAAAATGCACTTTCTCCCTTGTCGCATACGATTTTTTTTTTCCGACTTCGTTAAAATAACCCCATTTCTTGCGTCGCAAAATTATCATATTCGCCAATGACCATTACTCCAGCGGGAGTAATAGAACTTCCAGAGGGAGTAATGAGCTCTATTACTCCCTAGGGAGTAATGAAATTGTACTGCGCATGCGCACACGTTAATAATGATCATCGGTCAATAATAGGCTATTTTCCGCCCGTATTGCACGCAAGGAATGTGGCTATTTTAGCGCAGTCGGGAAAAAACATATTTTTCCGTCAGCCCGCAAACCAATTGTTCTTGAATCATTGAAACAATGTTTAATGTAGCTAAAAAGGTGAATGCAATGAACGTCAATGGCGTCGAATCGACCGCGATGAAGACTCTTTCTTTTTTAAGAATCTAAGCCACGGTAAACTCGACACTTGAGTAATTATCCGGAAGTCTCACTTGCCCGTTGCAGTGAAGAACTTTCCAATCAGCCAGAGTGGCTGTCGTGCGCCGAGAATCGCTGAGAGCCCGGCATGCACCATGCTTGTGAGAAACCCATCTTCGCGCAATATAATTCACGGACCATTTGTAACGCGGGTTCATCACTTTCAGCAAAAATTCCATTATCTTTCGAGAAGCTTAATCGAAGCGTTAAAAAAATGTTCTCGTCATCTTCGTAACGCTTGGCACTTCCAGAGTTTTTTTTTTCAATTTTGTTTCTTATCTTTCATCCAAAGCGATATCTTGTTTTTAGCAACTACGTGCTTCGAGGGATTGAAGAGGGCTCGTTTCATTGATTATTCAACAACCCCGCATGCAGAGTGGTTTTTCTTTTGGACTGCTGAACGCTGCGTTGTTTTAAGGAGGAGCCCGTGACGGCGTGGTCGCCCGAGGTTGAGAGTGTGGGGGATTGGAAGTGTGGCGTCGCGCTTCCCGATATTGCTCTCTTCAATTTGCAACTCCTAAGCCGTAGATTCGAAGTTAATTCAGTCTGGCGTTCTGCCCGCCCGCCTCGTTGGCCTGACTCACCTCTATATATACTCACACACATACACACACACACACACACACACACACACACACACACACACACACACACACACACACACACACACACACACACACACACACACACACACACACACACACACACACACACACACACACACACACACACACACACAATTATATTATATATATATATATATATATATATATATATATATATATATATATATATATATATATATATATATATATATATATATATATATATATATATATATATATATATATATATATCGTCGTTTCCCCTCGCAATACATATGC
The DNA here is from genome assembly GCA_917499995.1 of Ichneumon xanthorius. Classification (NCBI taxonomy): domain Eukaryota; kingdom Metazoa; phylum Arthropoda; class Insecta; order Hymenoptera; family Ichneumonidae; genus Ichneumon; species Ichneumon xanthorius. The sequence continues at coordinate 5,607,478 of OU824205.1, read as the reverse complement.
GCTGCAGTCCATTCGTTCGTCGATGGTTTTCGCACGCTCGGGCCAACTTATAGCATCCCTTAGCCGGGATGTTCGTGCATGCAGTAAATCAAAGTCTCGCCGCTATGGCGGATCGACGTTTACACCTCTTAAGCTCTTGTGGCGTTATGGGCGGATATCTGCAACGAACGATGGAAGGTTACCTTAATGCATATCGCTATGCATTTCGCTACGATGGCCTTAATGTATCTCTGGGCGGGATGCTGAATGCATGTTGAGCTGCCGTTACGGTAACGCGAACGTCAAACTAACAAAATAAGCTATAGTACATGGCGTGGCAGGTGTGACGTTGGGAGATACCGACGTCGGAAGTGGTAAGCTGTTCACTCTCGAATAATTTGTATCGGGGTCATATAATAGGCACACTTAGATCCCTACCACTCACAACTCTACTAGAAAATATCTCTCCCTAAACAACTCTACCAAAAAAGACAGCTCTAACAACTCTAACACATAACAACTCCACCGTATTAGAACTCTAACAAAATCTCTACCAGAAAGTAAAAAGACTCTACCAGAATCAAAATAAAACTCTACTGGAATTGAAAGAGAACTGTATCGGAATACAAGGCTACCGTCTAGTCTACCGGTAGAGTTTTATTTCAATTCCGGTAGAATTTTATTTCAATTCCGGTAGAATTTTATTTCAATTCCGGTAGAATTTTATTTCAATTCCGGTAGAATTTTATTTCAATTCCGGTAGAATTTTATTTTAATTCCTGTAGAGTTTTATTTCAATTCCGGTAGAGTTTTATTTCCATTTCGGTAGAGTTCTGACAATATGGTAAAGTTGTATTATGTAATTCTTTCTCACTCTCCGAAAACGTCTTTTCTATTCGAACGCTCCCTCTGTAGGCACGCGTCCCTTTCAATGTATGGTTTTCCTACCATCGAATTCCTGGGCCTATCCCAACTCATTCTCCTGCAACACCACCACTGCGTTCGCCGCTAACCATCCTCTTTCTCCATTTTTCCATCAGCATCTTGAAACGCAAGATGTAACACCGCATGCTTCTTATATTTAGCCCTTCAAACTCTGTCACTTCCTTCCATGCACTTTCAAATCTTCTCCTTTTGCTGCTCCTAAATATATTACGGTACACGCCGATTCTGCTTTTCTCGGAATCCTGGTGACATCTTTTAATTTATCGGCACACCTTCTCTTAACCCTTCCCTTAGTATTAGAAGAATAGAGTTAGAATTAGTATACACGGACCAAGAATTTGTAACCAAATTAAATGTTGTACGAGCGACCAACACAGATCTTCACAGAGCGAACAAGACTCTGCTGCAAAGTCGGAGAGCCTTGCGAGGCAGAGCTTTCCGATAATAATAAAAAATTGAAAACTACCTTGAAAACATCATTTAATATATCTATTGTGAATATTTTTATCAAACATCATCTGAACATTTATTTCCGTGCGTCTTAGTTCACCTGATATTTTCTCTCAGAGGTTCACCACCCCTGCGAATTTATTCCTTGCACTTCACGGCAGAACGGGGAGGTCTCCGTCACCGAGTAAAGGGCCAATACAAAACGCATTGACTCAAAAGGAAGGTTATTAATTATTAATGGTTCCCACTGAGCGAACTCTCTGTTCGCCGGCTTGGACGTAACACTTGATTGCAGGGAATTTTCATTCAACTTTTTTCGAAATTCGGTTGAAAAATAATAAAAACATGCTTCTGTGACGTCACCTCCGGTTTGAAAATCTGAGTTTTTCGCCGAAGCGACTTCCCAGAAATACAAAGAACGAAAATAACAAACTCTGTGATGTAACTTGCGGTAAAAACTGAGATTTCCAAACCGGAAGTGACGCCACTGTCAACATTTCCAAATTGTCCTCCGTGACTTAACTTCCGGTGAAATAGCGCGATTTTCAAACAGGAAGTGACTTAATAAAAAAAAAACGTAAAGAATTTTATTCATATTTGGCCTTAGTTCAACGAACCGTTAGATTTTATCATCGTACTATTTTCAATACCGTAAGGCGATTGATTTATGTATCAATCGTTGAAATAACTTCTATTGTAAACGGGCTCGGTGAGCGCGGTCGCTTGGGTGTACGGGTTGCGAAGCGAGTCGACCTGAACAGGCGATCGGGGGAAATTCTACTGTGCGGATCGTGTGTTTATTCAATGCCATCTACCGGGACTGCGCTACCTCCGGGACTTCCGTGACGTGGCAATATAACAAGCACTCGGTGAATTAAACTTCCTCTCCGGTGGATGCCTATCGGTTCGATAGTTGTGACAATAGGCCCTCTTGTAATTTACCAGCTGAACGGTCTTTGCATCGCGTGAAAACAGTGACCGGGCGAAGTAGGTGGAGATACGTAGCTGGGGCATGTACCCACCATCGGGCAGTAATCCCGATGGGCTCTTTGTGCCTCGCCGTTTGTGTATCGGTGGCCAATTTTAGAACATGCGTTCTATACATGGCACACAGCGGCGCGTCTGACCAATACGGCACTTGCACTACTGGCTCATCGGATCCATACCGTTAGAATGAGCATTTAATCGTTGCGGGCAAGCGGGGCAAGATGGACCCACGTATTCCATTTAAAATAGCACGTTTTTGTATGTCCCGCCAAAAAAATGGTAAAAACGGGGCGACCCCACCCCTCCCCCACACGGATATTGATGCATAGCATTTAGCCAAAATAGGAGAGAACTGGGAGAAAGGTAAGAAAAATTATTTTTTATTTTTTTGGGCATCCAAGGGCGTATCATTAACCTACTCTTAGGTATTTAGTTAAACATTTTCAAACAAAAAATAGCACGGAATTGCGAACACCGCCCCTTTAAACGCAGACGAAAACGGGCGAGATCTCGTTTTTGTAATTTCATTTTTTGTAAAATTCACATACAAGATATTAAAATTACTAATCTTTTCCCTGAAATTTACAAACATTTTCATTACAATAAAACAATTTTACTGTACAATTGCAACGTACATATGTTTGAAATCTCAGAAACATTTTGTATAAAAAAGCTTCCAACAATGCTCATTAATTTTCAAAAATAAAAAAATTGTCCACTGTATGTATTCGGTGCTGGTAGTGTATTATTATTATTATTATTGAAAACTGTCTGTCTAGGTGTACTGTCTAAGTATATATGCTTCATCCAGTGCAAAGAGTTGCAGACCTTAGCGAGTACTCACTCCTTTCGAAGAGCATGAAAGCTCGTAAATAATTTATCGCTAGTGCCATCGGCTATTGGTGCAAACTTCCTAGAATGATTGTACGTTCGTGTTTTTCCTTTCTTTTCCCACTACTCTTCTCCGAGATGTTGAACTGTACGTACCCCGGAGGTAACCGATGTGGACATGGTTCAAGATAGAACGGCGATCTGCTCAGCGAAATTGAGGTCAAGTACCATAATCGAGGAACGCGACAGCAAACAAAATGAAACTGCTAGACCACCCGGTTATCCCCGTACGAAACTTTACGGAAAACTTTTTCGCGAAAAGTTCTAGCGAACTATTTCATGATCGAGTACCGAATCGTCTATTCTGCGGTGATCGCTTTGTTTTCCTTTCTACATGTGATATATATAACGCCGAGGAACGGCAAAATAGAGTATGAGAAAGAGTGGATTAAACCAAAAAAAAAAAAAAAGGAAACGCGTTCATCCTCGAAATTTCTGAAGATCTTGAAACTCAGCACAGCTTTTCTATAATCTCTACACCTCGTCAACAAATCTTATCTTTAAGCTCAAAAAACGAAATACTGAAATACAAAATAAAATATGTGATTGAGAAAAAGAAATGTTTGTTAAGGAGAATCGACTGTTTCTTTGGAATCAAAAATGTGATAGAAAAAAATTCATCGCAGCTGTAGCGAATCGCATGCAATACCAATAAACTGAATTATGCATGCAATTCATGGGCTATATTTCGCGAAAATGATTCGTTTGTCGAAGATTAAGAAAAATATGCAGTCCAGCTTAAGAATCAACGACTTCGGAATCGTCATTAAGTACCAATGGTTAACGTTACGAAACGAAGAAACGAAATGACAAATCATTTCCCAAAACTTATATGAACAATATTTAAATAATATTTGAAACATAAAATGGTTGATAGATTGATAATTTTATATTGTGGATTCGTAATGGGTGATAAAAAACTTAGAATTGGGCGTGTATTTAAATGAACCTGAAGTGAGGTTATGTTTGGTTCTCTGAACGCATCAGCTTTCGATCGTAAAGGTTGTCGAGACTTGCGCTGAGAATTCAGTAAATTGATAGACTGCGATGACAAAATCAACTTTGCATCGTTCAATCATTGAGTTTGCGCGGTAAAGTGCGGATTTCGCAATTTTTACATAATCCTTGATGCTTCCTCCGCTCGAAACTAGTTTTGCAAAGCTCTAAGTTGCCTTGATCAGTAGTAAATTAGTGATATTTTTTTCCCGGAAGCGACCGACTCTAATGTTAGAATATATTGCGATACGGTCAAAGTAGTCAACTTCTAAATTACATTACAAATAAACTATACGGTCAAAATCGCTAAGACTTCAGGAATAGATGCGTGAAGTCTTCATATAGAAGATATTAAAAAATTAAGGCCTTAAGTTGGATTTCGCCTGATAGTCGATCCTCCTTAAGGGCATGTGGTACAGACTCAGTCGGTAACAAATCGCCTTCCCTGTTTTCTCCAAAACAATTGATATGACGCGCAAAAGCAAATTAGGTTTTCATACTTATACACGGAGAAAAATAGTTCTGTTTCTCTAACAAAATGTAGATCGTTAATAATTTATTGTTGTGACAGCAAAAATATTTGGCTGCGACAGCAAAATATTTGTTGCCACTGCAAAATATTTGCTGTCACAACAAAAAATTTTGTTGTCCCTATGTTAACCAAGTAAATCAGTTATGGTAACAAAAGTCTTGTTGTCCCAACCATTTTTTTTTCTCCGTGTATCTATTGATTACAAAAACCTGATGTGATTTTGGTCGAAGCATCAACCATCATGGAGAAAATAGGGAAAGCGATTTGTTACCATCGGAGCATCGATACGTATGTATCACATACCCTTAAATGTACAAACCTTCCATGCCGTCTACAAAAATAGGTCAAAAAATGTCCCCTACCCGTCACGTCTGTGGCTGGCCCGGCAGGGCAGGGCGAGATGGGTTAAGGCATCACCTTAACGGGCCACGTCTTCCGACATTTTTTACGAGCGAGTGATGGGGGTCGGGGGATGGTCGCTCGTCTCTCACAAAGTCCCGAGCGATTATCCTGTGTTCGCCGAGAGGAAGATAGCTAAGGGGCGGCGGGCGGGTGTGGGGGGGGGGGGGGGAGGACGGCGGTCGTGTGGATCGCACGTTGGTCTCGGTGGAAACGATCTTGCGGTGATTTTACACCTTTAATATCCAGTTTAAATATTCATGAGGCGAGGTAGACAGAAAGGACCGAATTCTCTCGTCGGCGAGGATGCAGAGAGGAAGAAGATGAGAGGCGAAGAGGGCTCGGCCGTGGGGTTGGAAAGGCCACCCCCCCCCCTCCCCCCCCTCACGACACGCCAGAATCCTTCTTTTCCGCACAGGCTGGCTGGAAAGCGGGCACCGAGGATGAGGACCACGACGCCGACAATCCGACACGTTCCAGTCGGTTTGAGTCTACGCGTGCAAGAGGCGCCTCACAGGTACAAGCAAACAGGGATGCCGAGGGGTGAGGGGTTGAATCACCGGCGTCGAGAGTGCAACGCGACGCCTGATGGCGTTAAATTTCTCGTTGTCGAAGCGCGAGAGCTTCTCCAACGGCCACCACTTCGTGTTACCCCTCGTCCCTCGTCCTCTCCCGTTCAGCCGAGAGTCCCCTACGCTTGCCTCGTGATTTTATCCGAGATAAAACGAGCCCTTTCCTTTTCTTCTCTGTCGCGCCTCTATCGCTGGCTCCATACCCACCACCCCCCCCCCCCCTTCTCCCCGGCAAAAGAATCACCGTGAATTCTCGTGACGTCGTTCACAGGATTATTATACTTATGCGCCTCTTAGCCCCGTTCTACGGTATATCTCTTTTCAGCCTCCCTCTTTATTTTCTCTTCCTTTTATTGCGGGAGAGTGCGACAAGAAACTACCACTTGATAAAAATCTCGTTTTACGACTTTATACATATATTTTCTTTATTATATTCATTTTTTGTCTTTTTTTGTGGGGAAAGAATATTATAAGTAAACTGTGTAAGGTTTGGGAAAAAGAATGGGGCTGGACTTTGTCGTGGAACGGTCGTTCAGTGTCGGATGGAGGGGAGACGCCTTAATGCTGACATCAATTTTCCGACGCATTAACAGCCCGAACGTTCCGGAATTTACTTACCCCGTGTTACGAGCGTCTTTTTACAATGTGTCGTCGAAACAGGAGAAGTTTCGTTTCTACGTGATTTCTATTTTTTCGAAATAAAAAAGAACGTATTGCGGGCAGAGTAAAAAGACGTTCGAATTGGTAGTGAAAAAAAAAAATTTGGTCTATGAAGATGTCGCAGTCGTGTGTCCTTTTGGGATTGCATAAATAAAACGGATCTGTTCAGTTTTAGGTAGATGTACACGGAGAAAAATAGTTCTGTTTCTCCAACAAAATGTAGATCGTTAATAATTTATTGTTGTGGCAGCAAAAATATTTGGCTGCTACAGCAAAATATTTGCTGCCACGGCAAAATATTTGCTGCCACAGCAAAATATTTGCTGCTACAGCAAAATATTTTGTTGTCCCTATGTTAACGAGGTAAATCAGTTATGATAACAAAATTCTTGTTGTCCCAACAATTTTTTTTCTCCGTGTATTATTTGTACATCCAAAAATGTTTTCTCACAGTACTGAGAAGTTCTATAAAAAAATCCGAATTGATCTGCCAATGAAGTGCCCACAAAAGTGACGGCAACATTCTTTTTTACTCCCGGCAGAAAGACGGGAGTTATGCGTTTCATGCGATCCGTCGGAACGGCAAAAAATGACTTGACAAATTTTGGTACACCAAAACTTTATAGCCTGATTTATGTTTGTGACAATACATTTATGAGCGGAGGTATGAGGTCAAGGTAATAAACCATAATCGAAGAAATCCGGTTAAAAGTTCGCGGTGACATATCGAAAAATCATGTCGGCGATCCCCACTTCTACGTACAATTGCAAATGATGCCACATACTCCACGCTGCTGCCGAGATTGTACCGAGTTTCCAATGCCCAATGAGAAGCCCGGAATTGTTATTTATTTATATTTCGTAGCGTTTTTTATTGGCGTTTTTTTACTTTATCGGTGTTTTTCCACTGTTACAAGCCGGACCTCCCCTACGCGTCGTGAATCGATCCGAACGTTCATGCGAAGTCGAAAGTGAATGCATCATTTTTTTGGCCGCGGAACAGCAGTACTGTATCATCAAAGCAGCTGTTTCCGTCCGTATAACTGCAGTTCCGTGCATACCCGTTATGCAAACCCATTAATCACGATTAAATCTTTAAAGGGTATACTCCGCGGCTTGTCAAGTAATCTATCAGGCCAGTCTGCTCTTCTTGTTTCTCCGTCACTCTCTGGCCCTCGTCCGATATAACGATCGAGTGGCTGCGCCGCGCGGTCGAGTTGTCACTCGTCTGCGAGAGTGTCCACTCCGAGGCCGCGAGTCCCGATAAAACAACGTTACTGCGACACGTCCGAAGAACATATGTATCCTGACAAGGACCGCGAGCTTCCACTGATAAATGACCGCGCTCTTCGATCGATCGGCTCTTGCTTCATGCCACCCAAACCTTCATTTCCGTGGGCACTACGCTTTTACGATACCAACATCTATCACTTAGCGACCACGCAGAGTAATAACTTTTTTCACGCAGATGAACTATGAAGATTTATGAACCGAGTAAAAAATAGAGACTTTTTATTCGGCGCCAGCCGAGTAGTGTTTCCTGCGGAAGGATATGACACGGAGATAAAAAAAATTGTTGGTACAACAAGTTTTTTTTTGTTGACGTAACAAATTTAGTTTGTTAGTATCGGGATAAGAAAACCAGCTTGTAACTATAGCAATTTTTCGGTCGGAGCGATTTGCTACCGCAACAAAATAGCCTTTGTTGCTTTAACAAAAAAATTTGGTATATGACTGAGTGGGGCGCGTATATGAGCCAACACTACGGCGAGCTCGAGACGCTCAATGCCCAAAATGAAAACAATGAGACGCGAGGAAAAAGCTCTTTTGTATTCGAGTCAAAATAAAAATAGAGTGAAATGGCGAACTCTTGAAATTTGCTCTATATGGATGTATAAACTGCGAAAGGTAATACCTTTCGGTGTTTAATACATCCGTATACAGCAAATTTCAAAAATTTGCAATTGCAAAAACGGACATAATTTTCAATATAATAAAATGATAAAATACAAACGCGGTGAGTTAAAAAAAAATCAAATACATGTATGTACGTATCCATAACTGTAATATTACCAGTCATTACTCAGCCGTCAAATTAGATCAGGCGTCGTTTGTTCTCATGAGAAACCAAATCGTCACAGTAACAAGAAAGTTTTGTCGTGACAGCAAAACCAATTGCTTCTACTTAGTAATTTTTTTTGCTGCTTTTACTGATCTTTTCGCTATGGGAACGAGGTCATTGTCAGCAAAACTTATTTTGTTGGAGCAGCGAAACCATTTTTTCCCGTGCGAAGATCGAACATTTTGCCAGTCTCGTATGATCACAAACGACGGAATCATGCGAGCGGCGCAGCCCTTTTTATCGATCCGATTAAGAGGAACCGAATTAGTCTGTTTGTTGCGTTTTTTCCCCTACCGAACGAGGATCAAATCACCCTGCGAGCGGGGGCAGCGAACGTCGTGTGGTCCTGGGGGGGCTCTATAGTAATGGATTGTGTAATCCCTTGAAAGTGGTCGTGCCGGTACAGTGTAGGCTGTAGAACGGTCGAGGGAGAGTAGGGGAAAAAAGAGTGGCGGACATAAGTACAGCATGGCCTTGTTGGTCACGATCACTTCCGTCCCATCCTTCCGCCCAGCGAAGCACCAGAAACATATAGCGTCGCTTGGCAACCGCAACCCCAAAACATTACCCCGAGGGCTGGGAGAGGCTTAATGGATACATATTGATATCATTTGTACACTCGTCGGCCACCCCTGTTTTCGCCGTCCTATTCTACTCGTCGTCACACACTCGCCTCCCTTATCCGTCCGTTGCCTCGTCGTATTCACCCACACGCGATCGTCGGGACCGGGAAAAGCTTGAACCCGCGCGCTGTGTACACAACGCGGCGAGTCAATCAGTCCAGCGATACAATATTTTCATCTCCAAGATTTTGGTACCACTAATTGTTTTCAAAAGCGTACGAATACATCGAGGAAACTGAATTGTTTTGCGAGTTCGTTACGCGTTATGATCGACCCGATCGGACATTGGGCGCTTGCGTGTATGCCGGTTGCCTGACAGACTCGCCGACATCCTCGGAATTGACATCATGTTGCCTACTGAGACTTAAGATAAAGATACCAATGGCCGGACACGTAAGGGAGCAGTCCCAGTCCCTGGACATACATGCAAATTCGTATTTCTATCTCTCTTGCACGCACAACTTGTCCGGCCACTGGGACGTGTCCGGTCATTGGTACGATTACCTTAGATTTTTGTTCTCAATTTTCGCGAATTCCAGTTTTATCGATAAACGTGGTGGGAAAGAAATTTAAAAAAAATGTATCATTCGTGCAATCAGACAAAAATTTATTTGACGGCGACCCTTTATTAAGATTAAGTAAAATATTTATTTCATTTAAATAAATATTTATTTCATTTAAATAAATATTTATTTCATTTAAGTAACTATTTACTTCATTTAAATAAATATTTATTTAAATCAAATCAATATTTTATTTAATCTTAATAAACGGTGGCCGTCAAATAATTTTTTTTCTGGGTGTGATTTCGATTGCAGATCTGCCACTGACTGGCTTCTTGTTCAATATTTCTTAAACTGTTTATATCGGAGATAAATCATTTTCTTTGGCGATTACTAATTGCAAAAAGATTTGTCCATGAGAGTACACACTGGGATTTTACGTGACAAGCATTCTTCTCAAAATTGCTACCCCTTCGCAGTCTCGGCCCCTTTTCAGGCTAATTTCACTCCCGCCGTGGCTATAGCGGGACGACGCAGTGAAGCACTCCACATTAACCTTTTTTCTCTTTTCCCAAGCGAGCGTAGTGCGCACATCAAACACTCCTGTAATAACCCGCGATTTCGCGTTCCACAAAGTAAGCTACGTGTGTCGGGGCTGTTGCTCGTTCGTTCGTTTCGCATTAATGGTCCAAGAGAAATTTCCAATTTCCCAGCCGCCGGCGAAGCAGCCTGCTAAGCCCCACGCCGCACCTTCGTCTCTTTCTGCTCGTCCGCCGCCAACCCCCTGGTATATCGCCCGAGCGAATCCCGCTCTCTGCCAGCACCGCTACCGTGAATAATTGTTGGAAGGCGAGAGTCGATTGATAAAGGATTTCATGCGAATTGGAATCGCGAAATCGTTAGTCGGGCGTACGGATAGCTGTTGGACGAGGGCCGAGAGGGCGGAGGAGTACGGCGAGGCGAGTGAAGTCCACACCCGTCTGCCGCCGGACGTTCAAACAAGAGAATTCACCCGATGATTATTCCCAATTGTCGGCGGTATTTCTCTTTCAAGTGCCTCCGTCTCCCTCTCTCTCCTTCCATGTTGCTGTCGCGCGAACAACGGCCAGAGCAGGAGTCATTGCAGCACGCAGTCTTCGAAACACGCAAGAAATTAACGACGTATCTAAAGAGCAGCAGCAAAAACAACAGAGGGAACGAATTCGGATCTATTGCGCATGCGCAGTTCGCTCTCGCATCCGCCGCGACCCGCTTCGCACGGTGGCCTCGAATGTCTCCGAAGCACCCGAGTCGATCCATCGCTCAAATTCTCCGAGGGAGTTGCCGGTGCGCCCAGAATTTGAGGACAGCAAGTAGAAACCGCAGAGAAACGGCAAAGGTACTTTAACTACGGGCGGGATAAATTGTAACCGGAGTGCACGTATCGCGAAGTGCTCTTCAATTTTCATTACACCGAGCGTTCCGCGATCTGTTTATCTGCCCAAACGAAACAGTACGGTCAGGATTTTAGGCAAACGTTTGTTCGGTATACATAATACAGAGGTCCCCACCGCACAGATACATCACGAGGATATTTAATATTATAACAAATTATTCAGGTGAATCGGACCGTTAATTAAGCTTCCAAGCGTGAGTGTTATTGGACGTAGAAATCCTTTGAATGAATAATGCCATAGTGCCGGGGGGAGAAATACCAGCGAGATCGAGCGCACACATATATATGTATATCTGTGTATAAGTCGCCATGTCCAGTAACAGCAATATGAGGTTCATCGGCATCCGTGCGAGTGAGTACATACTGCAGATGCACACCCTCTCGCCCAAGCAATCTCACCGAGGCAGACAGAATCCCACACACCGCGATGTACACAATTATATCAATGGTAATTCAGTTTATTACAATGGGCATGGACGCAATAATAAATCACCGGTAGTGCTGGGTGTCTGTTGCGGTGTCAGGTAAGCCCTTATCTCCACAACAATGTGCGACAGAACTGTTACTCGTCACACAGAGAACAGCGAGGCGTGGATGGACCAGTCCGTACTGGTGCGGCAGTGGCAGAAGCAGCAAGGGTTGCTTCACCGTTAGACAACGAGCCGTGAATCGGAGAACCAGAAGCGGTATCGCATGCCACAATACGCAAGGCAAGCTGGAGATCCTACTAACGGATCAAGCCGTGTTCTCCGATGTTCCATGCTATGCCAGGCCGACCGCACTCCTCGAACGGTAATGCAGAATCTGGAGTTTCGGGCTCGCTATAGACAGAGGAATCCTCCGTATACCCGCAATGGGGATCCTTGACGGATGCAGACGAGACGCTCGACTAGTAGACAGCACTATTTAATATCACTCAGCGTCCTGGACTATGCATCGAAGTTTAAGCAAATTAAGTTCGGTTGCCGGAATTTAGATACTGAAGTACATTTACATTAATGGATTAAACTAGCCTCAAAAAATAGGTATAGGAAGTTATGCCCCATTTTTAGAAAGTCCGGGTTGTAAAGGCTGTTCTGAGATGTTCTTGGGTTGTTCTACAATGGTCCAAAAGGATAAGTTTCTAAAATAAAATCCGTAATGGCGTAAAAAAACACTTTTTAACGCGAGCCCCCCCACTTTTCGGAAAACAATTCTGGCTGTTGTTCTAGGTTGTTCTAATTGTTCCAAACATTGTTTCGAATTCTGAATGTCGAATGTGTTCAAAAAACCGTTGTGGAAGCATCCTCAAGAAGCGGCGTGGTCCCCACTTGAATTGCCGATTATCAGAAACTGGATGCAGTCCGCTAAGGGAACTTAACATAATTAAGGCCTGGGAAGGAGTGCTTTCAAAAAATAATTTTAACAAGCTCCTCGGCGACCTACGAGCGACAGGGCCTTGTTGGGGGGCTTCGCCGCCAAAATCTCCGGAAAATGTCCCTCCGGAACATTTTTGAACGAACTCACACACTCGTGGCGCTGCGCGCTCCATCGCAGGGCACATGGCAGGTAAATAATTTAGACGGTAATAAGTTGGTAAAACTTGGTATACGCTTACTTTGAAAGTCAAAGGGCAGGGTTACCAAGGATTAAAAGAACTCATCCTAAAACAAACAAGCAGCAGTCGATGAGTGATGACGATGACGAATAGTAAAATTGCGGCTATAGTACGTAACGTTACCGTATCGTTACTATTTGTTAATTATCGGTTTCTCGTAAAGGAAGCTATAATGAACAAAAGCGCAGGGTATTTTAGTCGTTAACTATGTTAAAGAATTAATAAAAACAGCTAAGTTTTTGATTTTTAAATTTTCAGAACATTTCTATTCGGTCAGTTTGTGATCTTTTTCTTGTACACGCTTCTTTTTGTTTCGCTGAAATGTGAAATGTAATTTCCATCTCATTGTGCAGTAACTTCACTTGATGCATAATGGCAATGTAAAAAGTTCCGATACGAAATGACAAAAAGTTAAAATGCCGAAGGCCGTTTCTCTTCGATACTCGTCCTTTGCTGCTACTCGTTGTTCCTCTGAATGCATGACACAGTTTCCGACAAATCCCAACAAATGCAACAGCCGCGATGTCATCGTTCCCGATATCAGTCGCAAAGGAGGGCTTTGAAAAATAATGTTTTTTTATCTATACCGATGACGGTCCGGTTAGACAAGAGGAGTGAAAGAAACGACTCACTACTGCGCCCTCCTACGATCTATCTTTCATTTTTGCTAGCCCTTTTTTTCTCACTTTGGCGATCGGAGATCGCTAATGAGAAATGTACCCTTTGCACGTGTATCATTATCGATCGCCCCCAGGTACAGTGAGCGTAGGACGGAAATAGATGGCAGGACCGGGGAGAAAAGTAGTAGTTGTGAAACATGTTTTTTGTCTGTTTTTTTCAAGCTCTTCTTCCAGCCACTCGGTCTCGGATATCTACTGCCATGGTATTGTCGGCGGATCCGATGAAACGAGTAGACGCCCGGGGATTGGTTTTTTCTCTACTAAAAAAAAAAAAGGTAGCGCATGCATGTACAACAGTTGGCGGTACGAGTCGTACATTTTTCCGTTTTTCTGTGAGAAAAGCAGCGTTGAAATGAGAAATGTTCGTTGAAAGCTTGTCGTGGAAATTTATCATTGAATTGTACGAGAGTCCGAATGCCGTTAAATTAATCTATAATTGGCCAACCTATCGTACCACTTCTCCAATTAATCACCAATTACTTTTTCTCTCGAATTAACCAACGGTTATCACCTTTAATTAAAAGTTAGTTTTTAATTTATAATTGGTTTTATAAATGATAATTACCATGGTCGATATATCCTGCACACCGCCTTCGTTCGAATAGACGCTAGATATTTCGAAATATGGAATCACTTTTGCTTGCGGGATTACTAGGGGGTACTGCAATCTGTATCGAAGCTTGGCGGATCGTTCGACAGAGGGTAGCTCTAGTGATTTCTCGTAAGAGAAGCCCACGTCGAGCTACAGGTTAGCCACAGTTACGAGAAGCACATAATTTAAAATGCGTCAGGGAAATCACGAAAATTTCAGGACATTTTTTGTCACCACATTAAGTGGCCATCGACTTGTGGTTTACCAACAAGTATGTTCTAACGAGGTGATTTCGAAGATGATTACACTGAGGGAGTAACTCTTTTACACAAAACTCAAGTTGTGAATCGAAAACACGAGGCAATTAAAATTTGAATGCACAACGCTACTATAAAATTTAAATATACAATACTATATAGTACACTGTAAACAAATTTTGTCTGAAAATTAATGAACAGTATTGGAAGCTTTTTTACGTAAACCGTTTCTGAAATTTCAAAAACATGTGCGTTGCAATTTTACAATAAAATTTGTATTTTTCATGAACGTTTTTATTATATATTTTTTTTTTTTAAATATTTTTGTTGTTCCAATTCCACCGTATACCCTGTCGGGTTTTTACGGAACCCCATCCCGATTCCCCCCTAGCACTCCCTACCCGCACTCAGCTAAGCTACCTAACTTCCATTGCGTCCGTAGCCGACTTAGCTACACTGTACCGCATTTGCCAGGGACACGGGGAAACTACGGAAAACCCGTGCCGGTACAGACGGCCATATTCTACTGATCCACCGGTATTTTTGCACTTGAGTAAAGTGTAGAAACACCAAAGTCTCAGAAGAAATCGCCTTCCGCTCAACGGTCGATGCGCCAGTTAGCGCACGGCTAAGCGGTCACCCATCCCAGTACTGACCGCGAACGAATCAGCTTGACTTGGGGGACCACCAGAGCCGTGCGCCAACCGCACATCCACCGCTGTCGGTAACGTTTTTATTAATTTCGCAGCAAAAGATTTGTAATTTTAATATCTGGTATTTGTATTTTACAAGCAAAGTACATTAATGTTTGCTTAATACGAGTAATGTCAGCAAATTTCAAGTTCCAGTACATTAAATTTACAATTTATTTTTACAGTGTATATAATCTCGAGTGACATGTAAAAAATAACACCAGATACATAGGACTATAAATATAAGAGAAGGATTTAATTATAAAAGGAAGACCTTGGGATACTTGTATCTACTTGTATGTACTTGTATATACTTGTATGTAGGGTAGAGCGGGGCAAAACGGGGTTTTTTGGTAAAACGTCATTTTCCAATAATTTCTGGATGCCCGAATTCGCCCTATCGGATACATCAGGCTTTTCTGCCCAGTTTTGCCACCTTGTCCGATCCAAAAATGATTGTAAAATTTAGTTTTGCCCAAAAACCCCGTTTTGCCCCGTTGCCCCATTTTGCCCCGCTCTCCCCTACTTGTATGTACTTGTATGTACTTGTATGTACTTGTATGTGTATGATAATTAGAATTACAACAATATGATAATTAGTGTACGACAATTAGAAAAAAATTACTTTCTTTCAACCAAAACTCGATCGGTCGACAGGTGACCGAAACCACACATGATCCGCCTCCCGCTACAAATATCGGCATATTTCGTTTAATACCGATATTCCAGTTTATTACACAGCGGGAATCAACTCACGCTTCGTTAGTCAGGTCAGTTTATCCGGTAGTCAGTCGCGATTGTTTACAAGCCCTGCAAAGTCTAGTTAATCGTAACAACGTCCACATCCCCTCTGGTCGATACAAACGCCCGATTCGTTGGTCGGTCGACGCCGTTGACAACAACATTTTAAAGTACCCCGCGCAGCGTACCATATTTTCACGCGTACGCGAAGAAATATAATTCGTTCGATAGAGTTTCGTTGTCTCGCGCTTGTGGAACACGGCTCTCGGAACAGTTGATTCATTGCTACCGCTGGCTGTTTTACCGGAATCAGCCTCGGGGAAACAAGTCACATCCTAGACCCCTGTTCGCTTCCCATTCATACAGATATTTACCCCGTCTGTACACGGATACATATGGGCGGTGTACGGTGGCAACGCCGGAGGCCAAACGCGGATCATGAATTGTCGGTGCGAGCAACGGCTCCGAACTGTACGGATCATGAGATTATTTACAGATAATCTGGGAATAATGCTTGTCAATCGATCGATCCGACGGGAGAGCGCAAACCTTTATATACAGTACAACCACGTGTGTGCGCTACGTACAATAGAATAGCAGCGAAATACAAACGCGGCCGAATTTCTCCGATCCCGGTATTCGAGTGATCGAATCACCGAGCGCTCGAAATCTCGGTGCTTGCACTGTCGCTCGGACATGAAATCGAAGCCGTCTGACCAGCGCAGGACGTTACTACTGCCGCCAGGGTTGGCCCCTACTCCGGCCAGTGCCTAGCGTCTGATTCCCGGCAATATCCGCGAGTGAGACCGAGCTACACACACGGAACGCCAACCGGCTCCTCCCTCCCATTCCGTTCGTCCCTTTTGCTCGCTCTATTATATATCTTCATCCTTCCTCTGTGTTCCATTGGTACTCAATGATCCGATTCGATGTACCAGCGCACTCTGAGGGTGTGTTAACACTGCGTTTCCCACATGTGAGAGTCAATCACCTACCTCTGACCCTAACGACCTCTATGGACCGCTACCAACTGCTTATGCTTGCCAAATTGATTTCTCATTAGGGATGCGTCTACGTTTGTATCGTGCTGTGTATGTACCGCACTGTTCTCTAGCACATCGCATCGAGCTATACAGGGCAAGGGGGAGTTACAGCAGGTTGGTTTACAGCATCATTTTTTTTTATCGGTCACTAAAGCGCTATCGAAGGATGACGGATTTGTTTACTATTCGCTGAAATTAAATACCCATAAAAAGTATAATAGAAATATTGAATCCCGTATTTTTTTTTGCCAATATCAATATTGGATAGTTTAATATCAATTTTTTTACGATATTGATGTATCAAATACACAAATTGTTGGATTTGTAGGGTTTTTTTTTTCAAAAAGGACATTTTATGTAACTTTTCTCCCGCCCTTTTAAAGTATAGATATCCATTGCAAATTGAACCTCACGAAAGGCGGTCCCTAGCTAAAAAAATCCTAAGAGGTGCCGCATTCGCCGTTTTTACCCAAAAAAGCGGCACCTTTTACACGTACTTGTCATCGACCGCCTTTCGCGAGATGTTTTTTTAGATCGAAATATATAATTCTACGGGGTGGGACATTAAGTTTCATATACATATTCTTTAATTAATTTAAAGAATCTTCTTTAATTGTTTTTAAATTTGTATATAGGAAACCCTAAAAAAATCCAGTAGTTGGTTAAAAAAAAATCTTTCCACCCTCGAAAAGTATAGATTTCTATCTCAAATCGAATCTCACGAAAACCGGGCCCAAGCAAAAATCCTAAGAGGTGCCGCATTCAATGTTTGTATCCAAAAAATTCGCCAACTCCTAAATTCAATCGTTGACGTTCCCTATTGGATATCACAGATAAATTTTTCGACACATGTCGAGTCTACGTTTTTCAATTTGGGGAGCTGGGGACGGCGTCGCGTATGCATATTCGATACATTATTTCAAGTGTAAATCTCTGGTTACAACGTATAAATATTCAAACCGATCGTACGGCGTAATTCGGTGCGAATTTGTGAAACATTTCTGCAGAGGGAAAGCGCGCCGCAGCTTACGGTAGACGGATTAGTCCCATACCCGGGCTTTAGGAACAACGTCCGAAGGGTCGGGTTGGTAGTCGTCTCGTTGTATAGGTGGGGTCGTCACCGACGCTTGTTCCTATTAAATACTACCGTTTGACTGCCCGTCGACTCGGCCAGCCAGGCACGATCGAGCCAATTCATTCTACACGAGGATTTACGGATTAAATTCAATGCGGTTCCCGCGCGTCCGAAACCCCCTTCGTCTCTTTGCATCACATCGAAACGCGAGCACATCCACACAGCCACCTTTACCGTCGCCATTGCAAGCTCGCTTCGATCCTGTATCGAGGGACTCCATCACTGCTGCACGGAATTTCAATATACAAAACCTACCTCAAACAACGCCCTGGACGTTTTTACCAATAAAAGAAAAAAAAAAACTTAAAAACACCTACATATCTATAAATTGTTATATTGGTATCCGAGCTCCCGATACTCTTTATTAAGCCATTCACCGACGAATTCGCTGAAAGTAATGGTCGGAACACGGAAACACGTGGAAAGAAAAAAAAGAAGGAAGAAAGAGGTCGGTTTTATCGGGCGACCAACCATACGGAAATTCGCACAAGCGTAGAAAGAGAGAACGAGCAGTCATGTAGGCTAAAAATAAAAACGCGATCGTGAGAGATGTAACGAGGGACGGAGAAACAGTAACACACGGAATGTCCCGATTCGCCCGCGATACTTTCGCAGACATTACCCTCTTCCCATGTAACTCACTTCTCATGCCCCATCTACCCTCTCCTGTATTATTCCTCGACACACAGTGCTGTAGAAACGAGAACGCGTTACCATATCCACGTTTGTTATTGCCACAGCTTTGCCGCGCTATCTCTTTCGCATCTCTCGCTCAAACTTTGTATACAAAAATTGCGACGACTTCTTCCCTCCCTCCGATGCGTTCGCTGACCTTTATCACTTCTACCGCTACACCGAACGACATCGCTTTCTGAAAGCATTAAAAATATATTGCCCGCGCAGTAGAAATGATAATTTTATTCCTCGTATGCCGGACGAGAGTCTTCTTCTTGCTTATCGCTGTACTGTTCGCGTGCAAGTAAAAGATATAATAAATAACCAAAACGCGAAAACCCTAAGATTATAGGCAAATTATTAATAATTTTTAAAACACGTTTAAAATAATTTTATATCTATAAACAAATTAGCATAGTCGCAGCTCGACGCGTCTTCGAGGTTACTACACGTTGAGTGAGTTTAGTACAGCAGACAGACTAAAGCATTTTTATAGTAGACGACCAACAATCGCAAAGGCAATAGCAGATAATGGCGGCTGCCATTTGATACATCTGAATAGGCTTTTGGCCCGTTTTTTCAGTTATCTCTCTCACTTCAGATTTATTTTCCTAATCCATCGCTACGAACATACTTCTAAATCCACAGAACTAGTGTGCCAAATTCTGTCAAGAGACATTGAGCCATTCCGACAAACACTAGATACAACGAAAACAGCAAAATCTGGTGACCTCAGTAAAACGCATAATTCCCATCTTTTTGCCCTAGCGGGCAGTTCGGAGTTAAAGAAGAATTTATCAGCGACGTCAAGATGGGTCTTGACTTGACTTGTTACATACAACGCAACCAAATCATTGTGTCCAACTTCATCATCTTAGCCGGTCCAGAGAACGTTTTAGCGTGATCTACACACTGAGAAAAAAAAATTGGTTGGATTAACCAAAAGTCGCGGTGACATACGTTCAAAGCTGTTATTTGTTTCGTACAAATAATGCATTGCTTTGTACAACAAAAATGTTTGTTTCAATCGACATATTTTGATTAAATTGATTTATTGTTGAGGTTATCCCTTGGTCGGCAAGCATTTGCCAGTTACCCCACTCGGGTCATCCGTCTCTCGAATCCGCGAGACCACGGGACGTTAAAGCAGCCCAGTTACGAAGAGTATTTCTGATCCTGAAACCTGGTAGGGTGGGATCGTACACTCGGATCGGCGTTTCCTCGCGAGCCCGAGAGAAAACAGGTTGCACGTCCGTTAAGTGAGCGCGGGTGTGCGTTTTGTGCGAGAACTAGATACGCGGTTGCTCACCGGGATAGCGGCAGTGGATGGTGAGTGGTTCCGCGGAACGGAACTGCCGGCTGGCTTGCGAGCCGGGTGATCATAAACGGTTGCAATGTGTCCTCGACCGCTACCGGTGGCGAACGTAAAAGTCCCTCGGCCATAGACGACAGATTACCCAACCGTAGAAAGATACCAGAGCACAGCCAGGGACGACATACACAGGAACTTCTCCGCTCTTACGCGCAACTCTATATACGCCTCTTCTCAAACGACGACCAACAACCCCCTTTCCATGGTCTCCGGCGTGTGTCTTCCACGTTGCGCGACGCTGGTGTTCGTCCGGTTCACGCTCGTTCGCCAGCGAAAGCGAGAGGCGCGGTGAACTTCTGTATGTGTGCGTGTATACAGGCTTCGCGCGGTATGTAATACGGCGGCTGGTGGCGTCACATGGCCATTTAGGAGGAAAGAAGAAGAGAACGCCAGTCATGAAACGGCATACCGTGAAGCCGGGGCAGGAAAAATTCTGTGTTCACCGACCGAGGAGCACGGGGAGGACGGCGAAAAGAAGTAGGAAAGAATGAGAGAGAACCCACGGAAGAGACAGACGGAAAGGGATGGTAGGGATGGAAAGGGGCTTGCGGGGTCACCGATGGGGCCGGGGTTAGCGGCGGTAGTGGGCGTAGATGGGAATTCTGGGAAGCAGGAAGAAAACGCCAGAGGCCATGGTCTTCGTTCGTTTTCTTTGTTGTTCCTCTTTGCTCGCCTTCGTACGCCCATCCTCTCACCGACCAAACCTGCCATCTACCTACCCCATATAGTTTTTTTCATTCGCCATTTGTCCACTTTTCCTGTCGCTCCCTTACCCCATCTCCCGTTCTCCCCTGACTCATATATTTTTCCTCTGCTTTCCATGCGTACGTGTGCGGATCTGTATACTTTTCTTTTTTTACTTCTCTTCACCACGATGTTGGAACGCGCCCGCTCGTTAGACTCTGCCGGGTTGTAGCGAAGCTTCGCCGCCGGGAATGATACAGCCGGGAGAGTCCGGTACCGGAGAAATCCTACGGTGGAGATGAGAGAACCAGGGAGGAAAAAACAAAGAAAAAAAATAAGGGATAAAAGTGCAACGGCGGACTCTTGCTAACAGGCGCACAGTGCATTGACGCCCTGCACGGTTGCGCTACGAACTGCCCCGGCTGTGCAGGGCTTTGTTGTCTTCGTCGTCGTCGTCGTCGTCGCCGTCGTCGTTGCCGGGTCGCTAATAAAGAAAAATAAAGAGGCACGTGTGGCACGAGGTCGACGGCCCCCGCGGTACGATAGAACCGGATATTAGCTCTGCGGTCGGGTGCTGCAGTCCAGCCGATACGAGTACAACGTTGTAACGATGCCGGTGTTTTTAACCACGAGAGATTTTTCTTAACAAATAAAAGAGGCGCCTGGTTGTATTGCTACGTTACAACGATGTACAGTGGGAGAAGGAACTAGGGAAAACTACCAAGTCGTATGATGAATTTCGACCGAGCAACATGGTACACCACCGCCATCACTAGCGATATGTGTGACAATCTCACAAGGGTCATAGCAATTTTTATACAATCCATATGGTCATTTTTTCCAGAAGGCGGGTTGACAAAATTTGGCGTATCTGGCTAAGAATTCTGTGGATTGAAACTGAGAATTCTGTGGATTGAAACTGAGAATTCTGTGGATTGAAACTGAGAATTCCGTGGATTGAAACTGAGAATTCTGTGGATTGAAATTGAGAATTCTGTGGATTGAAACTGAGAATTCCGTGGATTGAAACTGAGAATTCCGTGGATTGAAACTGAGAATTCCGTTGATTGAAACTGAGAATTCCGTGGATGGAAACTGAGAATTCCGTGGATTAAAACAGAGAATTTCGTCTAACAAATTTTTTTTACATAAAACATTTGATCGACATAATATGCCGGTATAAGTAACAAACCTAAAACAAACGGTTCGCGATCGCGACGACTCCGATTGTTATATTTTCTAGTAAGAAGAAGATATTCTACCAAAAATGACGGGACAATCGGCTAATATATGCGACAGCGAAAATGACCATATTTTTTAGCAGAATGTGTTAAGTTTAATACGAATGTTTGCCAGGATGTTGCTGTAGTCCCCACACTGAGAAAAAAGATAGTATTTTCTATCGTACCAATAGTTCCCAGGGGGAACGTCTATATAGATAGTTTCTCATAGTATAGAGTAAAAGTGGTGAATATGGCCCACCTCGATTAACACGTAAATCAATGATATATGAACTGGGCCATATTCCCCACTTTTACCCTATATTCAATTGGTTAAATTATAATTATAGTTGCAACCATGATTTTTCGTCACTGTCGTAAATATAAAATGTAAACGTTCCCCCTGGGAACTATTTTTTATGGTAAAAAGTCAGTATTGTTGCTTTTACTGTCATTTTTTCTCAGTGCATATACCTGAAAGTTCTGTCGGTTTTCACCAGATCTATGGTAATTTCTATCGGATCCTTCTCCGAGTGTGCTGCATGATTCATACGACAAGCTAACTTGGCGGCTGCTGCTAGTCCGGTTGCAGCCATTGAGCCTTTCACACAACTTCCATAGTACGCTCAACGTCAATGCCATATCTCGCATACAAACTTATTTTTTGGCTCGCTCCATTTAATCAAGTAACTCCACTGATTTCTCACTATTGTCTGATTCCAGATTGAAGATGAAGTGGCCGCTGGTATTGTCCTGGTTCGTCCTCCAGCAATCGTGCATACAAGGCGTACCTCTAACCGGTAAGTTCCTCAGCTTTCCTATCGGTACCTTCAGCCCCGCGAGATCACCAGTGTACGCTTGCATTTAGATATACCAGCTGAGCATATAGTACCGGCGTCGAGTCGACGAACGACGAAGGAGCTTTACTCTCTTTCGCGGAAGTACCTAACGTAGAGCCGATGGGGGACGTAACGGAGGAGCGGGAGGGGGTGAATTAGCGAGGAGCTTTGGGAAGCTTGTGTTCGCGGGGGACGAGCTTCGTAAGCACACGCAGGTAGCATCAGCCTCAACCGGAGCTTCCTAGGGCATGGCGAAAGCCGTTCGTTTGGTATAACCGGTAAGGTACCGACCTAACGGGCGGGGGGGGGGGGGGCGACAGAAGCTCAGGTTGGGGCACGGGCGGTAGCTTGCGGAGGGCAGAGAGAAGACTTCGTCGTTAATACGGACCCGGTACAGAATGGGGTAGACCGCAGGTCCGCGCTTCGACGGTTACTTCGCCCTCCTTTACCTAATCCGTGTTTAACGGAGTGTGGATAGGCAAATTGAGCGCTCCCGGGTTGCACGCGGTAGCGTACCAAACCCCCCCTTCACAATCCCTCATCCCCCTATCTCACCGGCACACCGAGATAAATCCACTTCGGGAACCCTCCTCGATTATTCTTACCACGCCAAGACCACCGAGAAAGTAACGTCCCTTCGAATTTAACGACTCAATGGAGATTATATGATTTTTCCAATTCGAGCTTTCCATTGAGATTAAGAAAGAAAAAGAAAAGTAATCTTAATGTCGGCAATGAACCGTGCAAAATTCTATTGGTAACGAGGATTCTTGTAAATATGATTTCTTTTCTTATTACACTGAGAAAAAGGATGGTATTTCCTACTATAAGGATAAGTTCCCAGGGGGGACGTCTATATAGATAGTTTGTGACAGTATATATTCATTTGACTAAACTATATTTAGTTACAACTATAATTTTTGGTCATTGTCGTAACTATAAAATGTAGACGTCCCCCCTGGGAACTATTTACTATGTAAGTTTTTCTCAGTGTACGAGTAAGTGAAATTAAGCCGTTGATCGATCGCAAGAGTCTGTCGCGATTCATTATTACTTCCTGGTAGGGGCAAAGCGGAACGCGGACAAAGCCCACAATTTTTACCAGCCTTTTGCCGGCAATGAAGAGTCCCATCGCAAACGGAGTTTTGAGTTTCGCACGCACTTCTCTGCCGGGTAGACTTCGTGCTTTTCGATAAACTTATATTCTTCGGTTGACAAAAGTTTTTATGTAATGCATGCATGAAAAGTGCTACTTTTTGTGCGTGCCAAGAGTGGCGTAAGTGGCGCTTTACAGCCAAGTGTACTATAAATACCCGTTGCATGCGCACAGCGTGTGTATAAAGTTCGGTTTACCACACTGGTATCGCAAATTACTATATCATGCGTTTATCAAGTGCATAATTTTAATGTCATTCTACTCATAGCGCGTATCATTGTACACCGCACCTAACCCTGCCATTTCCGCTCTCCGTTCTCGTTAGGGCGTTGAGGTAGGACACATATTTCTTCGTCCCTGTCCCTTGCGTCTCGAGCTCAAAGCCCCCACCCCCTTGAGAACTATAGAACAGCAATGCAAATTGAAATGGATCACTCTGTGATGTTGAAGCGTCTGGCGGACCGAGCTAACACTGAGCGCGGCAGGCGTGTCAGTGTCGGAGCTGCAGGATAATTAGAAACGCGAATGAAGAAAGAAACGAGTTCTGGTAGGGTTTCCATGGAAGGTTGGGCGAGACACAGTGTGTCTGCGCGAGAAACCGAGAAGGAAAATGGAGTGAATGAGCCAAGTATATGGTGTGTAGGGTGTTCGGGCGCAAATTTCCAAGTGCACACATCGCTAACTAGGTTACGTAATACAATTAGCGCCTCCACTAATTTCTCAGCGTCGAATAGGCAACTCCGGCGCTCGGGATGGTAGTTCGCTATTAATGGGCAAATACAAAGCGTCGTCTATCTGGGACGCCTATCCGACTCTCCCTCTCTCTCTGTCCCTTGCCAAGGCAATGTAAGTGTATCCACGGGTTTGCGCGATTGTGTGCGTTGTGTGTGCACACCTCCGTTGCGTATCTCGTCGTCGGGCTCCAACCGTCGCTTACTCTTGCACTCACCGCACACCGGAGAGCTCGCACTGGAACGGGAACTATTCGAAATGCAACTGCGATTGTTCGCGCGATACCGGCCCGGTTGCCATGCGGAGCAACCCCAGTATGAACCGTGGCTAATTGAAAATCAACGAAATGTTATTCCTAAACTATACACACGTGTGTACTCGGGACGTACGTACGGGGCGGTAGGTTGAACGTTTATCTCTCCGCCAAACTACAGGTTTGCTGGGACAATTTTGAAACGCGTCGAGACTGAGGCTTCGTCGTCACGCGTAACCGCGCACCGCTTACTTCTTCGACGCACATTTGAATTTCGGTGATTTTTTAAGATTCGCCCCGACATTTCGGGATTTCTGATACCGTAAAAAAAAACAAAATTACAGTAGATAAAACTCACTTTTTTACTTCCTCATACTTAGGGGAGCTTTGTTTCTGTGAAAATATTTGAAAATTCGAGATTTTAATGAAAACATGTTAAACTCGTCTGAACTCATCTCAAAAATGGCAGTTTAGAAAAAATGTGTGACTCAGACGTGAAAAATTGCAACCGCTATAACTCGACAATACCTCGACCGCTTGAGCTGAAATTTCACACATAGTATGTCAGTTAAGGTAGGCGGAAAAAATACCCCCGGAAATAATACCCCCGAAAAAATACCCCCGGAAAAAAATCCCCTGGAAAAGAAACCCCGGAAAAAAACCTTGCTATATTTTGAAAATTCGGTATTTGTTATATCGACTGCTAAGGAACAGAAGGGCGTATCTTACGCCATTTAGCATGTAAAACGATGTGGGTCTGCCCTTCTATTTTTTAGCAGTCGATATGATAAATTGTTCCCGCTGATCATGAATCTACAACTTATTGTGCTGCTACGGGTGTGTGTTTGTGTGTTTGTGTGTTTGTGTGTTTGTGTGTTTGTGTGTTTGTGTGTTTGTGTGTTTGTGTGTTTGTGTGTTTGTGTGTTTGTGTGTTTGTGTGTTTGTGTGTTTGTGTGTTTGTGTGTTTGTGTGTTTGTGTGTTTGTGTGTTTGTGTGTTTGTGTGTTTGTGTGTTTGTGTGTTTGTGTGTTTGTGTGTTTGTGTGTTTGTGTGTTTGTGTGTTTGTGTGTTTGTGTGTTTGTGTGTTTGTGTGTTTGTGTGTTTGTGTGTTTGTGTGTTTGTGTGTTTGTGTGTTTGTGTGTTTGTGTGTTTGTGTGTTTGTGTGTTTGTGTGTTTGTGTGTTTGTGTGTTTGTGTGTTTGTGTGTTTGTGTGTTTGTGTGTTTGTGTGTTTGTGTGTTTGTGTGTTTGTGTGTTTGTGTGTTTGTGTGTTTGTGTGTTTGTGTGTTTGTGTGTTTGTGTGTTTGTGTGTTTGCGTGTTTGTGTGTTTGTGTGTTTGTGTGTTTGTGTGTTTGTGTGTTTGCGTGTTTGTGTGTTTGTGTGTTTGTGTGTTTGTGTGTTTGTGTGTTTGTGGGCTTTTTTTCCGGGGGTATTTTTTCCGGGATTCGTCAGTTAATAGTCAATGTTTCTTAAAAATTTAATTTAAAAATGGTGAAATGTTTTTTGTACATGATTTTTAATTTCATCAAAAATGACTGTGCGCACTGCAGCTCTTATAATTCATAGCTATCGGAGCAAAAAGGTGTATACAGTTGGAGCATAATCGTCCGATGATCGCTATTAAATTTGGGGAGAATTGATCGAACCGTTAAAATTGGATGACATTATGAATTTTTTGAATTTCATGAAAAAGTAGTGCTTTATTTTAGACACAATTTTCCATCTTAAATATTCATCTATGAATAAAATAAGTGGTAGATTCGTAATCAGCGTGGAAAAATACCGACGGGCTGACTAACGATAAAAATTTATCGGAAATTTTTACAGCCAATATATAAAAAATGAGTGATGTTGCGTATTTTCAAACAGCAATTTCTTTCCTTCCCGATGGCATCGCGGTAAAACGCAAGTGCCTATCATGTTCTATGGCAAAAAATACACAAGATGGTGGATATGATGGGGTTGAAAAAGATAGATAAAGAGATTTGAGATCATTTCAATTTCTCGAGTAAAAATCGTAAGTCCGAACAAAATTCAGGAGCGCATAATTCCACGTATTTTTTTGCGCCGAGCACTGACCTGACAAAGTGAGGAGCAACTTCATTGTATTTTTTGCGCTGAACCTGAATCTGTCAGCCGTTTTGCTTAAAAGTTAAACATAACGTTGAAAAACTGTTAAATTGAAATTTTCATATCGCTTACAGTGAGAAAAAGGATGGTATTTCCTACTATAACGAATAGTTCCCAGGGGGGACGTCCATATAGATAGTTAGTGATAGTATACACTCAATTGATTAAACTATCATTATAGTTATAACTATAATTTGTTGTCATTGTCGTAATTGTAAAATGTCGACGTCCCCGCTGGGAACTATTTACTATGTAAGTTTTTCTCAGTGTACTAATAAAAGTTAAAAATTGAAATTTTCATATCGCTCATTTTTTTTTACCGGACATTTCGATTGTGATCACATCCCGAGAAAAAACGAGTCCACTTTCCGATTAATTTCCGAACACCTTTATCCGAGATATTTTTTGCTCGTGTCCATTTTTCGTTCAAATAAAAAAAAAAAATTGTTTGTCTAATCGAAAGGATGAGAGTAGACCGTAGAAATATTTGCTGAAACAGGGAATCGAGAACGGGGTAACACACAAGAACACACACACATCCATTCGCGCACAGCCGAAACGGCATGCGGGCGTCCGCGAGCGTATCGATATGCCGCGAGTTTTATTCCCGGATTTTAGAGTCCTGTATATGGGGGTGGCTTTCACGGGTTTCGACGACACAACGATCGCGCCGTGTCCTCGCAGTGGTAGAACCGCCGGCGTGTACGTATTTTTCCTCGTACGTGACGTATCAGTGCGAAGTCTTTGCGTACATAAAGCTTAATTCATTGAGCACACGATAGTCGGGCGGCGATAGTTACGCCATTCTCGTGTGCATGACCACATGTTACACGTACCATTGTATCCGTGTATCCCGTAAGTCGCGAGTCTATTTATACAGAACAGTTTTTAGCACCGAACACACGCGTTTTACACACTGCTACAATATTTACCGTCCGCACGACTCTTTGCTTGAAATATTTAACACTCGCCGTACGACAAATAGCCGGAGCCTACGAAGCATAACAGTTTTAAAAAAAGTCGTCTATTTTTCAAAAGTAAAAAAGGGATTAAAAATTAAATTATTCACTACACTTTTGCAGAGTACGTTATTCCTTTCTCGCGTAGTCAAGCTCTCTATGCGTACTTTGATGAACCCTACTAATTACCTCGTGCGTCCGCTCGTTTGCTTCACTCTGATTAACTTTTCTCGTATTCCCTCTTTTCTTAAAAAAAAAAGCCAAAAATTCCTGCTCCCTTAACTCATTTCGCTATTTTATCTCGCCCCTTAGAGCCGCGTCTCTCGGTCTCCCTAGCAGCGAGATTCACTCCCGTCGGCCCTGCGTTCTTTCACCACGGATTTCTCTCTACCGACGTAGTCCGAGTGAATTACACGGAGTCGGTATATCTGTACCCTTCGGTCCATCCCGCCGCGCTTCTCCTCCTCCTCCTCATCTTCTTACGAACGATAGATCCGTTTACTTAGAACCTACGGTTATAACTTTAGCCCTCGTCACTTCTATAAGCGTCAATATTGAATCGCGCTAATCACTCGCTAACAAGAATAATCCCATTGAGCAGTTCGTCGGGACTCATCGCGATTGCGTACCCATGGCGCTACCCACAGGCAACGCCGGCTATGGATGGCGATGCAATTGAAGTAGAAAGTTTACTCAGAGTCTCGTTAATTTTCATCGTTTCATGAGGATTCAGATTAGCCTCGACTAGAATCAGAGGTATAACTTTGGGTTCGCTGCAGCTTTCCCGGAAACATCGGTCGTTGCGAGTCATTAAATTTTTCCTTTGCCCTTTCAAAAGTTCATTCCGTCCTTCGAAGCGATCTTTCTTTTTACCAACATTTTCCATAAAAGTGTTCTTTGAAATTCACAAGAATCTTCGTCTCGAGTGAAATTCAATTTTTTTTTGTTTGACTCGAGCAAATGAGTGACGGTCTCTGGATCCGCGGACAAAAACACATCGGCTTTATGAAACAGAGAACTGGCATTAAGCACAATATTAGAATCCACAGATCAATTCCAAAATTGTTTTTCGAGTAATCGCCGAGCATTATCGAATTTGCGCATCGCACATAAAACAAATCACCACTGATGATCTATCAATGCTTTTACTTTCTACCTCATCATAGTTGATATCACCGGAAACATGTTAAATGTTACACGAAATAATGAATAAGAATCATAAGTTTTGGAGTTTTTAACACTATTTTTAACTTGCAATGCGGGTTCACGTTTCGAACATTAGGCTGGTAGCAAAATGAGTGATGGAATCTGGATCAGCGGGAAAATACACATCGGGTTTCTGAGACAGATCAATTCCAAAATTGTTTTCCGAGTAATCAACGATCATTATCGATTTTGCGCATCGCACATGGTATGACAAATCAACACAGATGATCTATCTGATCTACACAAATCACCACTGATGATTCATCTGATCTACACAAATCACCACTGATGATTCATCTGATCTACACAAATCACCACTGATGATCTATCTGATCTACACAAATCACCACTGATGATCTACCTGATCTACACAAATCGCCACTGATGATCTATCTGATCTACACAAATCACCACTGATGGTCTACCTGATCTACACAAATCACCACTGATGATCTATCTGATATACACAACTCACCACTGATGATCTATCTGATCTGATGCTTATTCTTTCGATCTCATCATAGTTGACATCGCCGACGTCGAAATGTAGATGAAAATTGAAGTGAGAGACTTCCCTTAATATGTATGTACATTCCCGTGGCGCTACCCACAGGCAAACGCCGGCCATGGATGGCAATGCAATTGAAGTAGAAAGTTCACTCAAAGTCTCGTTCATTTTCATCGTTTCATGAGGATTCAGATTAGCCTCGACTAGAATCAGAGGTATGACTTTGGGTTCACTGCAGCTTTCCCGGAAACATCGGTCGTTGTGTTATTAAATTTTTCCTTCCCTCTTTCAAAAGTTCATTCCTTCTTTCGAAGCGATCTTTTTTTACGAACATTTTTCATGAAAGTGTTCTTCGAAATTCATAAGAATCTTCTGAACCGACGCGAGTGAAATTTAATTTTTTTTTTTGCTTGAGCCTGCACGTATATTGGTCCTCGATAGAATTTTCGTCGACGTTTCCATTTTCACTGATCTCCAGCGACGAGATTACGTACAGTTGTGTGAAAGTCGCGGATACTTTAGTGCACCGTAGTGGCGAACCTGCTGCGAATGCATGTCCGGTCTCGGGTCGGCTCGACGTATCTGGACCGCGGCAGATAAGGCTTATCGGGAGCCGGGGAGGTCGAAAAATTATGCGAGGCTGAGAGTTCGTAGGTTTGCTGGGTCTCGCTCCTTTCGGTATTATCCAGCGCCGGCTTGTGTGGCGTGCACTTGCCCACGTTCAGGTGTGCACGAGGTAAGGCGCGGGTGTGCGTAGGTCGTATTCGAATACGACCTACACGCCCGCGTACGCATTTACTTGTCCCAAGACTTTCCGATACTATTTATGGTTATTTTGGGATGAAGGTCAACGAGCAGGATTAAGGGTTGTTTTTAGCAGATCATGCCGGTTCGTTAATCTTGGATAAACGTTTCTGAACAGCGATGCGTAATCGTGATTTTAGGCGTCAATGCAAAGACTCTTTGAAACAATTGATGGTAGTTTTGGGACGAAGGTCAACGATCAGGATTAAGGGTTGTTTTTGGCAGATCATGCCGGTTCGTCAATCTTGGATAAACGTTTCTGAACAGCGATGCGTAATCGTGATTTTAGGCGTCAATGCAAAGACTCTTCGAAACAATTGATGGTAGTTTTGGGACGAAGGTCAACGATCAGGATTAAGGGTTGTTTTTGGCAGATCATGCCGGTTCGTCAATCTTCGATAAACGTTTCTGAACAGCGATGCGTAATCGTGATTTTAGGCGTCAATGCGAAGACTCTTCGAAACAATTTATGGTGGTTTTGGGACGAAGGTCAACGATCAGAATTATGGTAAAAGTGGGGAATATGGCCCGGTCCATATATCATTGATTTACGTGTTAATCGAGGTGGGCCATATTCACTACTTTTACCCTAAGGGTTGTATTTTTCAGATCATGCAGGGCCGTCAATCTTCAATAAACGTTTCTGAACAGCGATGCGTAATAGTGATTTTAGGTGTCAATGTATTTGTCTCAAGACTTTTCGAAACGATTTATGGCGGTTTTGGGACGAAGGTCAACGGTCAGGATCGGTTGTTTTTGGCAGATCATGCAGGGCAGGAACAGCGATACATAAACGTGATTTAGGCATGAATGCACTTGTCCCAAGAATGTTCGATACGATTTAATTACCATATTCCCGCGGTGAAATTTCGCGCCTCCACCCTCGCCAGCACGACGCTGTTCGAGCTTCGCATCGCAAGCTTGCCGAGTTAACCGTGTAATTTTCAGGATCTCACGCATCTCGGAAAACAACTGCGAAATAAGAGAAAAAAAAACGCCACTAAAAAAATAAACATAGAAACTGAGGGAAATGGGGAGAATTTACACGTTCGAAGAACAGTAACAGGATGGAGAGAGGAAAAAAACAGTGAACAGGAAACGTGAAAGCGTAAAAGAAAACGTGAAATAGATGGGGAAAAAATAGAAAAGAAGGTTGCAGACTGCCAGAAGGCACTCGGGTGTGCATTACAGGATACATCAGAGTCGACGACGACGGACGAGTAGGGACGGTGAGTGCGGTCGAATAGCGTTGTTGGAGCCGATGAAAGTGTTTTTTACGAGTTTTTCTTACCGAGAACCGGAGAGAGCTCACTTCGCCCCCTCATATCCTATATAGGGTATTCCCCGGTACATTATATACATATATTATAGGTGGAACGTAGGCCGGTGCGCGTGTTGCGGGGTAGCTACACCCGGAGCTTTTGCCTTTCGTTTACGATGATTCGCTCTTCGTACCTCCTCGTACGCCGTCACCGCAGGGCTGACTGGGCGAAGGATGGTCAAGCCCACGTGCAAACGTGGATGTGCGATGAAATAAAAAAGTATCACCCACCCATCGCATTGGACGACGGTCGCGCGATACTCGAAGAAATATTTTATGGTACGTCCCCGTTGATCCGAAGTATTGAACGCGACTGCATAGTCGCGTATAATATAATACTAATCGTGACAATAATACAAAACTAGTAATTACAATAATCGTATTTTCATGATCATCGCGTCACATGCATTTATGTTTTCACGTAAGACGAGGTTTATGGAAAAAAAAGAAGACATTATTGACGTTACGTTGCACAGATTGTATTTTTCATTTTTTTTTTGAGAGCTGTCTTTGATTGATCACACAGTTTTGGAATTATTTTTAGGCAAAAGCTCAGAATAAGAATCTGCTCGATTGAAACAACTTTGCTGCATTTTCGTGAATAACGGCAGACTGAATGGCCAGGTAGACCGGTATTTACGTACTTCTTTGCTGATTTCGACAAATTGTATGGTCTACCTATGTCCATTATCGGACAACAATCGGTTTTTTTTTCTTTTTTTTTTCAACGAGTTGCAACGTTTTTAAATGCAAACATTGAGCCATCTCTGGTCGATGCACGCGGACAGTACGTCATTCGGGTGCAGCAGCCGAGCGAATAGTAACATGTTATCCCATTTGGGAGCTTCTAGCTATATGGAAGCTGGGGTTAACGCTCACTCTATGATGACATAAAATCCAAAATAACAACTCGGCTTCTTGTCATAACGTTGTTCTGGTACTCGACGATTTTATAATATTTTGTTTCGATGCTGATTCAATCACATAATGCACAATATAAAGGATACACAAAATAAAGATGAGTATGCTGGACATAAATAGAATTCTCTATCGTAAATAATATGATTAACGGACAGTAACTGAACCATAGTCGATAATCGGGCCTTTCGCCGTAACAATTAGTTTTGTTTTTTTTTACAAAAAGAAAGGAGTTTCATGGTTTTTAAATGCGAATATTGAGCCATCTCTGGTCGATGCACACGGACGGAATTATTCAGGTGCAGCAGCCGAGCAAACTGCAACATGCCATCCCATTTGGGAGCTTCTAGCGTTAACGCGTACAGTTGATGGCTTAACATCGCCTTAATATCCAAAATAACAACTCGGCTTGTTGTCATAACCTTGTTCTGGTACTCGACGATTTTGTGACATTTTGTCCCAATGCTGATTCAATCACATAATGCACAATATAAAGGATACACAGAAAAAAATATGTGTATGCCGGACATAAATAGAATTCTCTATCGTAGATAATATGATAAACCGACAGTAACTGAACCACGGTCAATAATCGGGCATTTCGCCTTAACAATTGGTTTTTATTTATTTTTTTTTACAAGAAAAAGGAGTTGCAAGGTTTTTAAATGGGAATATTGAGCCATCTCTGGTCGATGCACACGGACGGAATTATTCAGGTGCAGCAGCCGAGCAAACTGCAACATGCCATCCCATTTGGGAGCTTCTAGCGTTAACGCGTACAGTATGATGGCTTAACATCGCCTTAATATCCAAAATAACAACTCGGCTTGTTGTCCTAACGATGTTCTGGTACTCGATCGTCCGGGGACCGGAGCCGGAGAATGATCCTACCTGCAACGCACTCAGCCGGTATGACGCCACGGTGGCGCAGATATGCATGCATTGACGCACGTATACGTACTATGTGCAGATAGATAGACGTGAGCGCATGGGACGCATTTGGATTCGCTATGTTTTAGAGTCGGCTGATCCGGGCATATACGACGAGGGATGCACGAGCGATGGAGCGACACTAAAGCCAAGATTTATCGGTGGCTTTCACGCTCGACATCGACCCGATCGTATATACGATCGCTTTTCACGATCGTGCGTTGTGCTCTCCTCTGCCTCCTGCCCTATGCCGTCTGTTGAGCACCAGCCTGTACCGGTAATTTCTACATTCCCGCATTCACCGCTTGCTCCATTTTATTTTCGTGCAGCGAATCAAAAAAACCCACCGTTTTTTTTCATTTTTGAAAAAGTAATGAAAAAATTTGAACGATACGCTAAATATTGCTTTGTCACGCTGTCATTTCTGGGACAAAACAATCGAACCATGCTTAAATTTTAATAGTTGTGAAAGCGTTCGGCAAAAAAAATGTTGGCTTCCTCATAGAGGAAGTTTTGTCGGCAAAACAAAACAATAGCGTTCGAAAAATGCAAGTATCGCTCATTTTTGGCAATATTCACTTCAAAGATTGCGTATGAAAATTGTTGTTATTCGTCGTTTAGGAGCCATTTCTGATGTATTTTTTCCCATTGATCACAAATCTGCCACTTATTTTACTCTTAGCCCAATATTTGATACGGAAATTCGCAGCAGAAAGAAAATACTAATTTTTCGCAAAATTAAGAAATGCAAAATATTATAAAATTTAAACGGTTCGATCGATCGTTGCAGTATTAAATAGGGGGTCATCGGTCGATGATCGTTATTTTGAGTACAACTTTTTAGCCCGATAGCTAAAAAATTCTAAGAGCATGTGAATACACTTTTTTTAACTTCTAAACTGCGTAAAATTTGTATGACTGAAAGCATTTTGCGAACAATTTTAACCAAACATTGAGGATTCACCCCTCTACCTACCTTAGAAATGATTCAGCTTGATAGCTCAAGCCGTTCTCAAGTTACAAGAGTTGTCATTTTTGGGTCTGACACACAAGCACACATACCCAGACATTTTTTCCGAAATTTGATTCTCCGATGTTTTGAAACATTCTGAACACGTTTCCAAAAAAATCTCGGTTTTTCTTCATTAAACTAAAGCTTTCTCTATGAGGAAGCAAAAACCCCGAAAACACACAAATTTCCATGAAAATAAAGCTTCCTCGACAAGGAAGTAAAAACATTGTCTTAGACGAACGGATAGTCGCGTTGTTTGCAAAATAAATAAGAGCGCATCACTAACGAAGTTTCGTTTAAAGGGATGTTGTACGCAAGAAACGTTGTGAGCTCCGGCCAAAGTGCGGTAACTTTACGGTAGCTACAGAGAGACGTCGAAAGTTACGTATTGAAGTCAGCGTCGTTTACACTTTATGCAAGAAAATTCGATTACCTCTGGAGTGAGCCGCCATCGGAAGATCTTCAAAGATTCCAATCAATTCGATACGCGCCGAGGGTGCAACGTCGACAGGAAGATACATGGTTCTACCTTCGACTCTCCGGCCGCACTTTGCGGCGCTCACTTCCCAATGACAAGTTCTTGTCGATCTTGATGAAACCAGCGTCCCCTTTACCGGGGGCACTTTGGTGACCACAGTTCCGTTGAAATTTCGTCACAAGCGAGAAGGGACCGACCCCGGGCGAAGGTTTCGTCAGGCTTACACGATTGGTACTATACGCCGGACGAGACCGAGATTGTCACGGTGTTCTTGTGCTCTGTCGAGCGACACGTCGGAGAGGTCTGACCGCGTGGCCTTCCTTCGGCTACCGCTATGCCCTGGCAAAGGACACGACAAGACTCCGTCAAACAAGCTAAACGCTCCTCGACAACTGTTGGCCCTTCACAGGATTCGCGATTCGTGGGAATGCGACACAATCGTCCAGGCGTAACACTATCCGGAGAGGCTGATTCGAATACCTTTCGGTAGAACAAGAGGATGACTGTTGGGTTCATCCGAAAAGTTTCCAATTGAAGAATCAGCGAAGATTCAGCAATGAGCTCAAGATTTGCATCAACCAGTTATCGATTGTTCTTTGATCGTGTGTATACTT
Organism: Ichneumon xanthorius; assembly: GCA_917499995.1. Taxonomy (NCBI): domain Eukaryota; kingdom Metazoa; phylum Arthropoda; class Insecta; order Hymenoptera; family Ichneumonidae; genus Ichneumon; species Ichneumon xanthorius. The sequence goes on along the minus strand of OU824205.1, from coordinate 5,571,839 downwards.
TGTTTATCAAGAGAAAACACTGCTGATTGAGCATCACCTAAACCATAACTGGAGGGCACCTAAGAAATATCTGCGCGAGAATCCCTTGATTCCTATACGAATCCCATGTTTCCTATATGAATCCCATGATTCCTATACGAATCCCATGATTCCTATACGAATCCCATGATTCCTATACGAATCCCATGATCCCTATACGAATCCCATGATTCCTATACGAATCCCATGATTTCTATACGAATCCAATGATTCCTATACGAATCCCATGACTCCTATACGAATCCCTTGATTCCTATACGAATCCCATGATTCCTATACGAATCCCATGATTCCTATACGAATCCCATGATTCCTATACGAATCCCATGATTCCTATACGAATCCCATGATTCCTATACGAATCTCATGATTTCTATACGAATCCCATGATTCCTATACGAATCCCATGACTCCTATACGAATCCCTTGATTCCTATCCGAATTTGGAGATCAAACCTATATTGTTCCCTCGTTGTGGAGGCTTGTGAAGGTCGTCCTTAATTGAAGTGAGAGTCTCTTATGAGTCGGATTTTTCGAGGGTGCTCAGTGACCTGATAGTTCCGGCTTAAGCCGACCGAGAACCTTACTTCCAAGATAGAGCGCTACCGAGTCGGAAGGCAAGAAAACGAGAAAACATCTTTGATTAGTTGAAAAAAACCGTGTCCCGTCGGAGAGGAGGTTTACTCGTGTCTCTCGTTGGTATCTCGTTTTATCCGACGATCTACACCCGGCGCTATAGGCATGGATTACGAGGTAGCGAGAAGGGTGGAAGTATAACCGACGGTAGGATGAACAACGGTGGAAGGGGCACCAGCTAGTCGTACCAAACGAACCCCGCCAGCAGCGTGCGACGCTTATATATACTACGGTATACTTACAGTTACCTCAGCCCCAGGGGTTGTATCGCTTCCAATCTCCCGTAATACGTCGCGCTGGATCGCCCTGCGGACTATGTTCTCGGCATTGTAAGTAATCCACTGGCTGGATCTGGGTTTACCGTGGAAGACGAGCGTGTTCGCGGCTGGTGGTGGAGTGGATGCGTGAACCGCGCCAACTTACGCGGAAACTTGTACGGATAGCAGATGGGGGAGATATCAATCCCCCTAGATCTTCCTTGGAGTCTCAGGCAACGATGATCCTCTGGCTGCAATTTAATTTTCACAGGAACATGTTACACGAAATAATTATTAAGTTAAGAATAATACGCTTTGGAGACCCGACCGTCGTAAGCACCAAAAATAATATTTTCAACTTCCAACGCTGGTTCACGCTTCGAATATTAAACTGGGAAATGAGTGACGCACTCTGCATCATAGTTGATATCGCCAGAAACATGTTACATGTTACACTAAATAATTAGTAAGTTAAGAATAATAAGCTTTGGAGACATGACCGTCGTTCGTACACATCAAAAACAATATTTTCAACCTCCAACGCGGGTTCACATTTCGAATATAGGGCTAAGAGCAAAATACGTGAAACGCGGATTCATTGTGAAAACAAATGAATCCGCGGGAAAAACATATAGAATTTCTTAGACAGATAACTGAGATTCAGCACAAAATTTAAATCGCCAGATCAGTTCCAAAATGGTTTTCCAAGTAATTGATGATCATCATCGAATTTGCGCAATGCAAATGGTATGATAAATCACCACAGATGATCTGTCAACGCTCATCACTACTCTTTCCGTCTTATCATAGTTGATATCGCCGACTTCGAAATGTATATGAAAATCGAAGTGAGAGACTTCCCTTAATGTGTATGTACATTCCCGTTCGTTCTGAATTATAAATACCAAAAATCAGACTGATATCAAAGAATTTCTTATTACCATAATGAAATAGAGATTGCAGGGTTACAGATGAGAAGAGAGAGGAAGAGTTACTGGTGCTGATGTTCCTGCAGAATTTTCGTTACAGCGCTTTCAGCACTATTGGCGAATTTACGTTAAGCTCCCTCCCGGGTGCTTTCGGCATCGACTGGTCCCGCATCGTTGCATGCTATTAATTATTAGGGTACGACGGGTTGCAAAGAGAGAATAGCGTAGGTCGGATTAAGCCCCGTTCCAACGCTGCTAGAATATCATCGATCGGCATAAATTGCCGTTGCAATTAATATGAATCAAGAATTAATATGTTATAATAATTTTAAGTGCACTTCATGACCGACGTCTGGCTAATACGACTATACGGCAGTGGTGCCAATGCGCGAATGGTGCAGATACGTGAATATGCATGGGAGGATATAACGGTTGGATTGTATTCGCACAAAGTATATCTGCATACATACATAGACACAATACAGACAAATTTACGGTTATGTAAAACTTGGTATATGCAATCGCTGGTACAGAATGTAATGGATGCATGCGGATACGTGTACGTGTCTGGTCTGGTACTGAGATCCAGGAACCACGAACGAATGAGAGACTAGGTCAAGCTTCTCTCGCATTCAGCCACTCTGCGTCGCCCAGAAACATAAATATGTATTGTGTTATCTTACCAGACCGTGCTAACCCCAGCCCTCGCTTCTCCATTCCCGGTCGCGTCGATGCTTCATACGAGAGTAGATATCAATACGACTTCGCTGTTCGCTAACGCATGTGCACGGACGTATCTGTGCGCGTCTGAGCACTGATTTTGTCCTTCGCTCACGGAAGACTTTTTGCCAAGAGCGAACTTCGGAGAGAAAATGTTGATTGTCTCTGTGACGTCACTTTCGGTTTGAAAATCTTAATTTTTCATGTGGCAATCTGAGCTTCCATTGCGAACGTCCGGGTACCTCAGCATCTGCAAGAATACCACGCAAGACTCTATAGTATTTCGATGTATTCCTAGGATTCAGGAATAAAGAGAAAAAAGTATAACATAGTCAAGAGTCTAGGTATCGAGGCAAGCGATATGGATTTCCCAGAGCCGTCGAAGCTTGAGGTGTGTTGCACAACGGGAATATGATTTTCTTCTACAGAAGCGTTCACCAGCTGTTCTTGCTAGTTTGAAATCGCTGAGGCCCGTACCGCTGTTCACCATTGTCGTCGCACACCAGCATCTGCAATCTAAATGACACGATTTCAGACCACGTTCGACCACAGCCCGGGCTTTGGGAGACAATCTCCTATATCGTCGAATACCCCCACAGAGACGGAGAGAGAGAGAGAGAGAGAGAGAGAATTCGGAAACCCGTTAACGGACAAAACACAAAAGAGAACGAGATACGAAACCGCAGGAGTGGTTCGGGTGAATCTAAACTGGAATATCGGCACGTCGAGAAACGTATGGGAAAACGATAAGACCGGCGGTTTATGATGCATTCTGGGTGTTTTCACGATTGCCGTGAGAACGGTACAATGTGCAAGTTTATATTGGATTTTATCTTCTATTTTTCGACTATCGGTATGCAAATAATGTATGTCGAGGAGCAACTGCATCGTTTTTTTATATATAGTTGCAGCATTTACATTTCTCAACAATGCAACGGTGCAGTCTCTTGGACTCTATTTGCAATATCAAAAATATCTCGTGTAGAAATTTGCGAGTTCACCTAGATTGAGCCTGGCGTATGACTTCCGTTTCTTACATGGGGAAAGTGAACAGGCAGTGAACAATATCTCGTTAAGCAAAATCACTTATGTATCGATTGATGCCAGCTTTGCTCGTAAAGTTACGGTAGGCATGTGCTGGCGAGGCACTGGCCAGGAAACCTCGATAGAGATGGCACCACCGACAGAATTGCTGACTTGTGTGCGGCTTACCTCTCTCTAGCCAGCATGCGGTCTTCCTAGGCACAAGACAATATCTGGTTAGGGAAACTCATTAATTTTAACTCATCAACTTAAACTCGTTTCATCACAAACTTCAACCCTCCGATGTTGAAGTTTGTGACGAAACGCATCGGAAAGTACGGAGCCCGTTAATTTATTATGCAGTTCTATGCTCTTTACTCCGTGCTGGGAATAAAATAGGCAAACTGCACAAGAAGGTATTCCAAGTCCAACCTGACATTGATAGAGATCGGAAATGGGGTAGTGAGGTAGTGAAGTATGCAATGAATACATAATAAATCAGACTTTTTAATCGTGAGCCAAAGTGAGATCGTATATTTCCATCAGATCAATGGAGTCTCATCTGAGGCTCGGGAACAGACTCTGCACTCATTTAGTATTTACGTGAACCAATCAAACATTGAATTCTATAACCAGACCTAACGATTTTCAGGCCCTTTATTCGCGCAAACAAACAGAAGTGAAATTCTGAATTCGCCATGATCACGCAAAAATCTCTCCGGAAGTAATCTTAACTTACACTCGCCACTGTGGCATTCCCCATCGCAGTTTCATGTCCTACGAAAACTTTGCTCTCAAGGTATGATTGTCTTTTGCTGAACTCCTGTTGCAGAATTTCAGTCAGTGAAAATAGACTTCGAGTTTACATCTGAAGAAATACGAATTTCTGAGATTAAATATTGACATACGCGCGCCGTTAAAATATTCCGCGAACAATCAACTTTCTTTCGCTTGTCAAACAACCTCGTTTGTTTTACGTGAAAATCAGAGAATCACGTCCGTGGTCGGGGACGCTTACCGAGATCAACGCAATTTCTTTGTTTTTCTGTGGTAACTATTAAGGTGGTTTAAGAGACGGTAGTAAAGTACTGATCACTGGAGGGCAACTGGCGCACGACAGTCTTCCTGATAGTACATATAACTGAACGGTTCAGCTTAACCGTCTCCTCGTACAGTAGTAAAAGAATAATACTGGAGAGGCGCGAGATAAAAGCCGATGCAGAGAACACAAAAGGCAGGTAGAACCGACTCTTCTAGGTTGACACCTTCCGAAGGCAGTGTGAATCTATAGAGGGAGAAAAAAGAATGTTGGGCGTTTCGCTTTGGAAAAAGAGAGGAACGTGTGGCAGAAAGACAGAATGAGGAGGGAAGAGTAGCTAGTGATCGCGTACCGTGGAGAAGTAATTTCGAGGCTGTCACATCGTTGTTCCTTCGCGTACAGTCGGAGTCCTCTCGCTCACTCGTATCTCTCTGGCTCTCCCTTCATCCTCACTGGCAGCCTTAATAGCCTCGTATAATCCTTTGGCTTGTTCCTCGAACGCGACGTAAAAGCTTTCGAGCTCGACGTCCGGACCTGGAGAGATCCTCTTTTCCTCTTCCTCTCTCGCTCTCCTCTTCGTCTGTGCTTCTCTCATGCTCGGTTTGTCTACAAAAAGCATAAAACATCATTCAGAAAAACATCGATTTCCACAACCACCGCCGTCAGAATCGCACGACCGGAGCCTACATCACCGGTCCAGCTACTTCATACCCTTTGCCCTTTCACTACGTTTCAGCAGGAATTATGTAGGGAAATGTGTATAGCACATGTCGATCACGCTTCCGGATCACGCTTCGAATTATACCGAGTTTATACTGCCAATTTTCACGGTGTTTTCTCTCCACTTATTTTAGCTTAGCATGGATCCACCAACCCATGTACCTTACCTTATACCTTATAGGGTTCGCCATGAAGGAAACCTTATGGTGAACTCTACAGGGTGGCCTCAGAGAGAATTGCATTTTGCGCCTCTTGCTCGAGATCGTTGATGTTGTACAACTACTCCGCACAAGTGTTTACACCAATTTAAAGCTAGGGACAAGAAATTTCCCTACGTCCGCGCCATCGCGTCAATATTTATTCTTTCGCTTGGTGCAAGTGTCTTCGGACCTACATTGGGAACAAATATAAAAACTCTAGAGTAAAAAAAGGTCACTTATCGCGTGATAGTGTACGGCTGCAAGTTGATTGCATTTTGTTCCATTTTCTTTTCATTCGGTGCCGTTTGGGACGTCCCTGTTTGGGACGATCTTTTTTAGGATCAACCCTAACTTTTCTTTTATTGTGAAATAAAGTCAAAAAGTTATTATAATACGGATGCCGTAACAGGGTTTTAAAAAACTACCTCTATGATCTCGAGGAAGTGGCGTTTCATACAATCATGATTGAACTTCACTTAGGTAAGTTCGTTTAAGCGTTGACTCTATAGCCTCCCCTACAGTGAACCAGATTGGGTCCCCTATAATGAACCATGTAGGTCTCCTACGAAACCTCCCCTATAGCGAACCTACAGCCATATGAGGTCCTCTAGAGCCAATACTATAATATTAACCTTCTACAAGGAACCCTATTCTGAACTCCTGAAGGGATATTGCCCGCTGTACATATTTCTGTGGCTCTCTATTTTGTCGGTTATTCTCGAGCGTGGCAGAAGGTGATATAGGGTGCAGAACGACGGGTGGACGTTGAGCTATCACGAATGAAGTATACGTAGAAAGAGGTAGGGGAACGAGGTCGTACTGTATAAACTTCGTCAACCCTGAGCAAATAGAATCCCCGTCTGTGTCTCTGCTGCGCGCCCGCTAGTCGGCCCGGTTTTCTCTTCTATCCTTTGCCACCTTTTACCCATCGCCTTTCAAGGCTATACCGCTGGTTTAAACTATGTCTCGCTCTTTCTGTTTCGTACCTCACACAGTAACTACTATACTATACCTACTGTACTACACTATATATACTTTACCTTCGTCGGTCTCTACTTCGCCGTTTCGCCGCCGGCCGACGTCGTGTGACCCCTCCTTTCTTCAGCACCCTCTATCCCCCTCCCAAGAGACGTGTTTGAGTGCAAAACTTTGCAGCATGCTTCTGCTGCTGCAAGCCTGGTCCCTCACCCGCTCTTCCAAGCTTCTTCGTTCTCCTTGCCGCCCTAAGCGGTGTACCTTAACTTTGGGCTGAGGGAAGCACCGACAGGGCGAGAGGGATGACTGTCCTACCTGTGTGTGGCCAAGACTGGCTGAGAGGAGTAACCAAAATTTGTGCGTCGAGGCGACTTGCCGCAAGAGACCCTACTGCACTTACACTGTACGAGACGTGTTACCGAACACGGTTCTATAGCGTTGTGTGTGTATTCAACCGGCTATCCTGATAGGGTATCTCTTAAGTAGTGCACATAGATGAGTTTAAGATGGTATACGAAGGAGTAGCTGATACTCGCTCATCGTCGCGGAGGGTCGTATTTTGTAAAAGGTAAAAGACCAATAAACGTTTTAGCTCGATTCTACTAATCCAAATTAAATTATTACTTGCCCTGTAATGATTCCACAATTATCAGAAGTGGGATCGGCCCGAATGTTACAGTGCGTCGCGTGTGATTTTCGGAGTCCTTCAAGTCTGTAAAGCCGTTGGTACGTGGTGGGTGTGAAGCGAGGAAATGTGTGAACGTGCAATGTTTCGGGGTGTACAGACAAGAAGTGTGACAAAGAAAATAAAAGAAGAGGCGCAGAAGGAAATAGGGGAAGGCCGCCTAAATTGGTCCTACGCGTAAATTGGGCCATGGCGATACCTCACGAAATAAATAGTTTTAAGAAACACCCTGGCATAGACACTTTCGTGTGACATGCCCAAGATCAGAACATGAAGATATAACGAAATTCCAAGTGTAGCACGGAAAGTACAAGCGCTGATAGATTCTGATACCGTTTAATGTAACTTTTCGCATCACTCCGTAAGGGTTCTGCAGTTCCCATAAGAGAGTAAATGGAATGGCTTGGACATTTTTTAAATCGTTATTTAGTTACGAAACTTTTGACATCCGAATAAGTTTATTTTTCTCTCTTGATACTGAAATATGGGATTTAAGTAAAATTGAACTATTTGCTTAAATGGGAGTATCGTGTTTTAATAACACAATTGAATGAATACAATGCTAGAGCGGAATTACACCTTGTAAGCCATGCATTTATGTTTGGAATTACCAAGAAATTACCAAGAAATTACCAAGAAATTACCAAGAAGAAACTGCTAATAAAAAGTGTCAGGCTCCAAACCGTGGCACAAAATCTTTTTTAATTTGGATAATATTTTCAAGGTATGGATAAAAACGTTCAAAATGTTCAAATCAGGATTGTATTTAGTGCAATATGATAAACATATGTATGCGATTATGACCGATATTCTTTAACGATGTATGTGTTTGTTTCGGCAATGGCAACGGTCAGACAGGTGATCAACAAAACTCCTGTTTATACGTTTCGACCCTGGTTCTGGGTCTTCTTCAGAATTTTTAAATATCTACCCGCTGTAATAAGCAATGAGATAAACAAGAAAAATTCCAATCATTTCTGGTCAGCGGTGTACAATAAAGAAACTTGGAAACAGAGTTAAAAAAATGAAAGTATAAACAAGAAAAGAAGCCGCACGTGAAAGATCAACATGCACCAAGCTTACTGTTAAATGCCTCGTTTCTTGTGAAGTTTAAAATCCTCCGCATCAGGATGGGGTGCCTGATGCCGCTGCGGGCCCCGGACTTCTCAGCCAGGAAACTCGTGCTCTACACATTCAGGTCTCTGATGTTGCTGTGGGATCACAGCATCTCGCGAGATAAGTGGGTGTGGGCTTGCCCCTGTCCCCAGCTGCCGAGATAACATCCTATTTGCGCGGAAACCGCTGGATTTCGTACTGCAGCCGGAGAGCCTCCCCTCGCGAATTCAACCCTCAGCATTTCCTTCCTCGCCCCTTGTCTCGACCTTCCATGCTCTGACGTTATCGACCTTGTCTGCAGCATAGCCCACTTCTTCGGTGGATACACCCCCATGACAAAAATAGTTGCTAACAAAAAATCTACGGCAAAATACTGCATGAAAAATATATTTAATCTTGGAAACAAGGTCACAAATTACACGAGTAACGTTTAAATTATGATGAATTCGTCAGCAACCACCGTTGGTTTTCTTTTCTCATGTTATAGCACAAGTAGCGTCTCGTGAACTGAAATTTGTTTATCAAATTTTCATGAGAATATCTCATTTTACACGAAAACAAGTATTTATTATTTTTTATCTATTTACACAAATCTGACTTGGAGGCAACACAACTTTTCGAGCACCGACCAGATCACTCCGATATCAGACATGTCAATTCTACGACCTACATTATCCCGAATTCGTACGAAGAAAATATGAGTCACATGAAACAGAGCTCGATATTGTACGAGTAAAATATTTAATTTTCTTCCCTTTTATTTTTAAAAGTGACATTTAAATTATGATGAATTCGTCTGCAACCACCGTTGGTTTTCTTTTCTCATGTTATAGCACAAGTAGCATGTCGTGAACTGAAATTTGTTTATCAAATTTTGATGAGAATATCTCATTTTACACGAAAACAAGTATTTATTATTTTTTATCTATTCACACAGATCTGACTCTGAGGCTACACAACTTTTCGAGCACCGACCAGGTCACTCCGACATCAGACGTGTCAATTCTACGACCTACATGTCCCGAATTCGTACGAAGAAAATATTAGTCACATGAAATAGAGCTCGATATTGCACGACTACAACATTTTATTTTATTTCCTTTTATTTTTAAAGGATTTATTCCAAATCGATATTTTCCACTCTACTCCCGCTTCAATCTCTATGCCTGCGTTCCATATCCTTCCGCGCCCTGTGCTCGTCTCTCCGCCGTTCGCTTCCGCCATTCGCGAGCAGGAGGAATGGGTGATCCCTACACTCGAGTCGTTTTAAAACCAACGCGCGATTTGTATTACCTTGTCGTCCTCGTCGTTGTAATACAATATGAACCCCACCCTTCCCTCCTCCGTCTCTTTCATCCCGGAGCGCTTTCAATCTTAGTTCGTGTTGTTCCTCCCTCTCCTACCCTCGACCGTGTAGTATTCGCAACGTGACTCGACGCGGGCACAGCGATTGAGAAGCACACAGAAAAATAGAGAATCCATGGAAAATTAGACGGACGCTCGGTCTCATGAATAATTAAACGCCAACCTTCGATCTCGGATATCCGCTACGAGAGAACAAGGGAGGTCGAACGAATTGGCTTTTCGCCACTCTCTTCTTCCCATCGGGAACACTCGATGCTATACATATTTCCTTATCCACGTTTCCGACCGTGATTTATGTTATTCCTGCATTCGCTTTTAGTTACCGCGTGCTTCGGTTTTCCATTGCGACTGATGAATCCGCACACGAAGGTACAAAGAATGGTAAAAATATTGTCAGTAAACAATAACAGTAATAATTAATAATAGCATAATTAATAAAGAATAATAGCACAATTCATTAATAATATTCGCTACAGTCTGGAGATATAGAGATAATTCAATTCGTCTACCGTCTAGTTTTGAGATGTATAATATTGAAATTAAATCGATTCATTTAACATTTATATTACGGCAGAGCAAATAATTTTGTGTTTATATAAAAATTTTGCAGCATGTCGCGACCTCAATCAAATCTCAGCTCTATTCCTTCAATTTCGGAATAGACATACAACACAGATCTTGATCTTAAGACGGAGTCACATCATCTTGCCGAAACTACAATCGGCCGAATCGTTGTATGCCCGAACGTCGTGAGTCCGAACGCATTTAATCCAAATAGTCAAACCATCGAAAAATTATTTTTCCGAATGGTAAAATTTCCGAAACTTGATTATTCCCAATCTTCACTTCACCGAACGTTACTCTTCGGAAATAGTAATTGGCCGAAAGTCATTTCTCCGAATAATAATTTCCCCGAACGACATTTTTCCAGAATCATTAAACTTCCAAACATCAAGTCGCCGAATCGCCATTCGTCCGAATCGCCAATGAACCGAATCAGGAAAGTAAAAAATATAACTAGTCTAGTCTAGACTAATCTAGTGAACATGAATTCCAGAGATTTAGTACCAATCGATTCGGATAAATGACCTTTCGGATAAATACCATTCGGACGAATGACGATTCGGCGACTTGACGTTTGGAAATTTGACGATTTGGGGAAATTCGATGAAGTTAGTATTCGGAAAAATGACCTTCAGTCAAATGACAATTCGAAGGCATAACGTTTGGCTACATACTATTTCCGAAGAGTAACATTCGCTGAAATGAAAATTCGGAATAATACAGTTTCGAAAATTTGACTATTAAGATGAAATGCGTTCGGACCCATGATTTTCGGCCATACGACGATTCGGCCGATTGTAGTTTAGGCAATATGATGTGGCTCCCTTGAAACTACCGAAGATGGTTTCACATGCAATTTTATCCAGCAACTCTACTCACTACTTTAAAAACATGACATTAAACTATAAAAACCACAGTTCTCTCGTAAATTTTCCACCGTTCGTCGTGTCACTAACGAGACGCGACAGAGAACAATATGTCATCCAACGCAAACGATTCGTTGGCAAGGGATAGAGATGAATGAACGTAGATACGAGCCTTCACTCTTGACCCAATTTATAACGTAGCCCGTTAATTCCTGGCATATTGCAAACATAATTAAAGGTCTCGTTAACGTGGGCAAACGATAAGAGCCCTTGGCGTCTGTTCGGTCTCTCTTGTTGACGCGAAACAAGCCGCCCTCTCGTGCCAGTGGTAATGGCCACTACTCGGTCAGCCACCGTCGCCGTCAACGTCATCAGAGCGCCGCGTCTTCGGAGACACTCCTCCCCGCATTTCATCGACCCGAAAGATGTATACGCAACGATAATAGTGTTTGCGAGATGGCAACACCCGTTTATCCACCTCTGGGACTTGGCCAAGCTCTTCGTCTGCTGTGAGACGTTGATTCTCATCGCTATCGACCACTTCGGTGGGAAAAGAAAAATGCTCTACGAAACCTCTCACGGGATATATATATATATGTGTATATGGCGAGAGAATATATACATATATATATTCTTTGAGCATACACTGCATTGTTATGTCATCTCTACATAGTCAGTATAGATGCGAAAGTAGCACCATTTGTCTTACCGGATGCACATCTCAGAAAAACGTTCGGTGAGTTCCATCGGGATATAAAGTGTTTTGTGTACCCGTCAATTTTTATCAGCAGCATTCATACATCCTTTCTTCGATGATTACATTCTCGCTCTGCGCACGAGAAATGCTGTTATATTTTATGTGCACCGCATATCTATGAACTCCAAATACAGAATATAAACTGAAGTTTCGAATAGAGATTGTAAATTCAGGTAGGTTTCACTAGCGGATATATAGATTATTAGAGCGCATCCGTGTAACGAGTCGACCAACATAATCTGGAGCTTCGTGAATTCTGTAGAACGTCGAAAGCACGTATATCCCAGGGGGTGCACCGAGCTTTACGTAGATAGAATACGATATTTCGGAGGATTCGCGGTAGCGAAACGAGTCGAAGTTGACTTGCTCACGAACGCAATAGTCATGCAAGGAGTTTCGCAGATTCGTTTCGGTATTCTACAAAAATTGTTCGCTGTCCAAAGTCGAAGTATTATTCTCCGTTTCTTTATATTCAAGATTTCAATTAACTTCGTCGTTAATAATGTATGTCTCTATATTTTCACGCGAAATTATGCGAGGAAAGATTGATAAGAAATAAAAAAAATTGCTTCTCAATGCCTGATAGAGGTTGATTAATTTTTCTATAATTCCTTCCAAAATGAAAGTAAAATAAAAAAAGCTTCCTCTAGAAGGAAGCAAAAATCCTGAAAATAATTCGCTGTAAGGTAAACGTAGCTGTCTACCGTGTCGTTATGGCTGCCCCATCGGTACTAAGCATCGCGTTAGGGTATTCACTTTTATCGTATTTCGCAGCCACTCAAATATATCTCAAAAGCAATTGAAAGTAAATGATTACCTCACTTCTGGTATATCGATGCCACGTGGAACATCGCAGCGTCCGCTTGCTGAATGTAAACGACGAGACAAGTGCGGCGTGTTACGTACCTTCATGTTACATGCACCAGGCTCCTTCGAGACTCGATGCAGTAAAAATAATACTGGATACTGCCCAGCAGTGCTCTCCCTCTCATATCAATAGAAGCGAGTGACATGAACTCTCTGTGGATATCACTCGTACGTACTCGCTGATCGCCGAGTGGAGAATTCGTACCGAATATTCTATATTCGTGCTATATACTTCTCAGAATTCTCTAAAAAATTTGCTTTCTTATATACGTTGATTCTCGTGGTGACGGTGGGGTTGATGTACCCAATTTTTCCACGAATACAATTTTTTATTGTTTCATCGGAATTGTCGCAACGATATTAATTTTTTATTCTGTTTGCAAACGGTCGATTCGTAATTCCGAACACATCCGTACGGCCTTTATCTCTTAGCGTCCGCGTTTTAGCTCGGTCTCTCCTGCGAAGCTACCGAATAGGGTATTAACTACATATTTGTGAAAATGAGCTAACCGGTTGAGAACCGCATCGGGACGAAGTATCCAGAACAGCAAGAGCCGGATGCCAGGGAGTCACGGGGCCTCGGAGTTCCAGGCTCCTAAATTGTTTTCCCGTCTGAAAATTATTCATAGCCGCTCTCGCTCTCTCTCTCTTTCTCTCTCGTTTCTGCGCTATAGTATAATGCCTCGGGTGAAGGTATATAACCCCTCGGCATACCCCAATATATATAAACCACGCGGAAATCTTTGTTCCCGTGATTTTCTTCCGTCTCGTCGCATGCCAACTCCGAATACGGCTCCACAGCCTCGAAATTCAGTGGAGAGCTTGGATTCAGTTTCAACTTCGCTTTTTCTTACACGATCCTTCACTTTCTGCTTTTATTCGTCTCACTCGCTTTTTCATTAATTTCTATCTGCCGGGCATGATTGCGTGTGCGTGTGCGTGTGCGTGTGCGTGTGCGTGTGCGTGTGCGTGTGCGTGTGCGTGTGCGTGTGCGTGTGCGTGTGCGTGTGCGTGTGCGTGTGCGTGTGCGTGTGCGTGTGCGTGTGCGTGTGCGTGTGTGTGTGCGTGTGCGTGTGCGTGTGCGTGTGCGTGTGCGTGTGCGTGTGCGTGTGCGTGTGCGTGTGCGTGTGCGTGTGCGTGTGCGTGTGCGTGTGCGTGTGCGTGTGCGTGTGCGTGTGCGTGTGCGTGTGCGTGTGCGTGTGCGTGTGCGTGTGCGTGTGCGTGTGCGTGTGCGTGTGCGTGTGCGTGTGCGTGTGCGTGTGCGTGTGCGTGTGCGTGTGCGTGTGCGTGTGCGTGTGCGTGTGCGTGTGCGTGTGCGTGTGCGTGTGCGTGTGCGTGTGCGTGTGCGTGTGCGTGTGCGTGTGCGTGTGCGTGTGCGTGTGCGTGTGCGTGTGCGTGTGCGTGTGCGTGTGCGTGTGCGTGTGCGTGTGCGTGTGCGTGTGCGTGTGCGTGTGCGTGTGCGTGTGCGTGTGCGTGTGCGTGTGCGTGTGCGTGTGCGTGTGCGTGTGCGTGTGCGTGTGCGTGTGCGTGTGCGTGTGCGTGTGCGTGTGCGTGTGCGTGTGCGTGTGCGTGTGCGTGTGCGTGTGCGTGTGCGTGTGCGTGTGCGTGTGCGTGTGCGTGTGCGTGTGCGTGTGCGTGTGCGTGTGCGTGTGCGTGTGCGTGTGCGTGTGCGTGTGCGTGTGCGTGTGCGTGTGCGTGTGCGTGTGCGTGTGCGTGTGCGTGTTACAGGGGAAGGAATTGAGAAATGCCCGAAGGCCCGACGGCGAGAGACGAACTCTCGAAACTGCCTGGGCATTCTCCACCGTTCTCTACTATCCAATATTTAAACACGTTTGCCGACCGATGTAGTCTCTGCATGCTGACCTACTCCTGCATTGGTCCCAAGTGCCAGCCACCGACGGTGGTGTTTGACGGATGTTCCACCCCTTACTTCGTGCACTCTGAATTAATAATAACATTTCAGGCTGTTTTCTGATGGTCGTCAGCCACTGATTAATGGACCCGAGACTTCATGTTGGAGGAGCTTTGCGAAATGCGCTTGTGGTAGAGCGTTGAATCGCTTCGTGTCTTCATCTTTCCAGCTTCTTATCGAAGCGCGATTCTGTCAAAGAAGTCTTGTCATTTGGTGCAACTCATTTGTGTCGTCGCAGTAGAAGAAACTTGAATTCTTTCAGGGTGGAAGGATTAACCATCTGAATTGACGCTGATTAACGGGGGTCTGATTACTACTTACTAAACCAAGCTCCCCTGTGGCAACACGTTGGAAAATTATGAGCCGAGATCGGGCAGTCAGTTCGACGTCTCTTCGGGACCTCATTTGAAAGCACCTCGTGATGTTCTGTTCATATCCCATTCGCGTCTTTGACTCTCACACGTTTCAACAGTTACCTGCAAAGCACAGCGTGAATACAGCTTCAGCCTATACTCGACTGCGGCGACATCAAACGATCCTCATCACCCCGCTTTATCATCAAAGCAGGATACGACGATGTCTCCACTGCCGACTAACGGTTCCCGAATCGACTTCGTACTTTTCATGACGACCAGCTTTAATCCTTCAGTGCGGATTTACAGAATGACTTATAGTCCGCACTTTTCAACATTTTTCTCCGACGTGCACCCCCGACCCCGGACCACGGATTTTTCTCCGACGACCTGTATTTATGGATTTTGTCGTATTCTCTATCGTCAAAGGAGCGCTCTCAGTCGACTTGTATTGTTTTGGGAGGGTGAAAAATCTAGATATTACCTCAGAAGTGTGGTTGGAAAAAAAAGTTGATAAAATTCTTCAACATTCGCACTGATCCTCTTAAGATTTATCAAAAAATTCCGTTACACTTCATGTAGCCGTTATTACTTCAACGAGAGCGCAAAGAAATACTACGGTGCATCAAAGAGTCAAATGACATCACGGATGTGAGACCGCAGAGCTTCTCTCGTCAGAATCTCCTCATGGACCGACTATAATAATCTCGGATCTTCTTTTCGCGCCCGCTACACAACGTCGATTTTAGTTTTACCCTCTCTTAATCACCCTTTCTTCCTTTCTGTTTCTTTTTCTCTAACACGGTCTTTGTCGCTTTTCGAGAGTTGCAACGAGCAGATCTTTAACTCCTCATTTATCTCGATCAATGCGGAAAGAGGACTTTTGCAATGAGCTAGAAACTTCGAGAGAGAGAGAGAAGTAACGCATTTCTCATTTGTGTCGATCCAAACCAACCAACTTTCACGACAACAACACAGAGGAGATAAGAGAGTAAGAGCCAGTAGCGTGCGGGCCGATTTTCTCTTCGTCGTCACTTGTGCTTCTTCTTGATTCTTCCTTTATTTTCCAACCCGTGTCGTTTTATTTCAATAGCTCTGAACCTCTTCTGTCGCGGTCATCCCCCACTTAAAAATGAGTGCGCGGGAAACATTTCAACCCAAACCACCCCTTCCTTTGCGACGCAAGCGCCGTAGAGAGCCATCATTCTGCGGAATCTCCCCCTGCAACGAGTTTGTATTGCTCGAAATATATAATTTCCATACCGTTGAATTTTCATTCGTTCAGACGGTCGGCCACCAACTTGCTCGCGTGTATATATATAGATATATACAAATTGTAGGACCTTAATTTGTGCCTCGAATGCTCGCGCATTCAGAAATTGTTCATAACCGTTGGGCCGCAAGAAGGCTAAAGAGGCTCTTCCGCATCATTCTGTTTAGGCTGCGTCATAATAGCTCCCCCTCCCCCCGCCGGTGCCTTTTCATCTTCGTATCGGGAAGGGTTTTGTAATACAATAGTGAATGAGCAGATGAAGCCACAACCAATCGAGTCATTCCCCTCTTCTCTATACACCATCGACGCTCTCCATTCCTTTCATACACCGGAAGCTTTCTTCGTCTGTGGAGAGCTCGGTATACGCGATGCTTTAGTGTAGTGAATAACCGATACGCTACAGGCAACGCGATAACACGATAAAACCATTACACTCATCTGTGAGGCTAATAAATTTAGCGCCGTTAACTCAAGTACCATTATTAATTGGCTCTCAGCCCGATTGTCTGGCTACTTTTGCGTACCATTCGCGTTCACTCCGAGTCGAAATTTTGAATCACTTTCACTCAGAGTCGACATTTTTTATTTGTGTATTTTTAGTAGGTTGTCGTGGCTCGGTTGTGGCTTCGGTTCGCGCCATCGCTATGGAATTTGGAAACCGGAGATTTACCGGAACCACGCCATTTCCGATTTGAAAGTCGCATTTTTCACCCGGAAATGACGTCAAACCGGAAATACGTTTCTCGGATGTTTCTGGGCTGCAATGATGGCGGACTTGCCATTAGACATATCCGCGTACATTACCATTACACCCATGCCATTAGGCAGTGGCGCTCCTCGAGATCGTTTCAAACAGCAACTTTTAATCGGAGATTCGAGAAAACTTTTTCTTCTCCACTCCGGGCGCTGAAGCCGCAATTTCGCGGCCATACTCGAAGAACGTCGCAGCTGAGACGACGGTGTAACTGCGAACTTGGTCCTGGCGAGATATAACGAGGTAGACGGAAAAAAGAGAGGAAAACAACGCGAATGATCCATTCGTCCCGTGAACGCAAGTTAACCGAGACGTATTGCAGTATTCATATCCGCCATAAAAAAAAAAAAAAATTGATACCAAGGAAACCGACAGAGCCTAAAGATCCAAAGTCGCCGGGCAGTGTGAATCGAAGCTGAAAGCGGGCGTTCTTGGGTACGCGCGACGTTTCGTCATAATCCGAGCGAACGGAGTAAACCTAAAGCTTGAAGAGCCAGGGAGGATATCGCGTTCGTGGCACGATAACTGCAGCTTGCTGCTGCTGGCAGACGTCGCCCTTGCCTCGGGGAGTCCAAACTTTCCAACCTCGTCTCCTCCTCGGCCAACCCCCTGCGAGGTACCAGCGGGTATTATAAAGTTTAAGACCGATTTCTTTTCCTATTTTTCTTTGCGCCTGAAATTACGAGCTCCGCCCTGCCCTCTCCCGATCCGCCCTCCGCCGTCTACTATATACATTCTGCGTTCTTATATTTTTGTGTCTGTCTCTCCCTCTCGCACTCCCTTGCCTCCAACTTTCGCCAGCTCCTTGCCAACGGTTTTCCGCAAGGAAACTCCCCACTGGCAATCCTTCAGCTCGCGGTGCCGCGGCAACTGCCACTGGACGTCCTACTCGGACCCTTCTTGCGGATCCTCAAGAGCTCCAATTTGATCTTTTAACCTGTCTGACGGCATTAACGTGGGTAGGGGAGCGTCGGCGAATGCCGGCACCCTAAGGGAGAACCTTAATATCTCAGCTGTAAAATGAAGCTTCGATTTTTAAAAAAGGAAAAAGAAATGTTTAATAGGTACAAACTTTGGGACGTCAGCTATAAAATACCAACGCTTCAGGCAAATTTTTTTTCTTCTAATCAACTATTACTAATTAGTTGCCAACAAATTCATCGCAACTATAGGTTTGTTACGCGAAAACGAACTGATTTGTTGGCAATCAACAAATGGTTGTGGGCAACGAAGTAATTTGGTGGCAACCAACTATAGGTTTGTTGTGCGCAACGAATTAATTTGTTAGCAACCAACCATAGTTTCGTTGTGTGCAACGAATTAATTTGCAGGCAACCAACTATAAGTTTGTTGTACGCAACGAATTAATTTGTTAGCAACCAACTATAGGTTCGTTGTGCGCAACGAATTAATTTGTAGGCAACTAACTATAGGTTTGTTGTGCGCAATGAATTAATGTGTAGGCAACCAACTATAGTTGGTTGTGGGCAACGAATGAATTTGTTGGCAACCAACTATAGGTTTGTTGTGCGCAATGAACTAATTTGTTAGCAACCAACTATAGGTTCGTTGTGCGCAACGAATTAATTTGTAGACAAGCAACTATAGGTTTGTTGTGCGCAACGAATTCATTTGTTAGCAACCAACTATAGTTTCGTTGTGTGCAACGAATTAATTTGCAGGTAACCAACTCTAGGTTTGTTGTGTGCAACGAATTAATTTGCAGGCAACCAACTATAGGTTTGTTGTGCGCAACGAATTAATTTATTAGCAACCAACTATAGGTTCGTTGCGCGCAACGAATTAATTTATAGGCAACCAACTATAGGTTTGTTGTGCGCAACGAATTCATTTGTAGGCAACCAACTATAGGTTTGTTGTGCGCAACAAATTAATTTGTTAGTTCAATGAAACAAATTGTCCGCAACGTATTTAACGACGCAATTTGCTGGGGCAACCAATTATCTTCTCCGTCTACTCTTACTCCTTGGATAAAGCCGGCCACCCATATTTAAAAAAAAATGCCAATAACAATAACAAACCATCCACCGAATACATGCATATACGTTATTTAAAAAAACGGCCTCTAGTAATAAGTACAAGTCCCACCAAACACGTTTTCACATTAAAAAAGGTTTCCAAATAATTCAATGTTACTCGACTAATTTGTTTGTGCAATATTTTGGCATCTTTAAAAAAACCGAAAGAGAGTCTCCAACCGAAAAAAGTTTAACATTGCGATATGTCACGTTTGTGCGCGAGCTGGTCGATGAGATTCTCTCGTACGCTATCGATGCGGTATAAAAATAAAATAAAAAAATTATATTCAATACACACGATCGGCCGCATGTTCGTGCTACGTGCGACGAATTCCCGAAATAATTCCGTGAGCCTAGGTCAGTGCTCGTACAATTTGTACACCGATACGAAATTTTTGTTGCCATTCCCGTGTGATTGGATTCGGGGCTTGCGCGAATCCAGTGTACAGTCTTATGACCTGCCGGCGATAAGTATATCGCCGGAATACGTAGTTACAGTAACACAGTACAAATTTGATCTCGAAAATGCGGCAGCAGGTACGTATAACGGCTTAAGATATCGGATAGAGAGACAATGGCGTTCCAGGTCCTCGGAGTCTGTTTGCGCCGTCGAGCCCAGCGGGAACCGTGGATATATACAGCTTAGGGATCGATGAAACAAGAAACTGCGAGATGGGGCAAGGGAGCTTGAGGGTGAAGCGAGAAAGACGGAGACACCAGAGATATAGGGTGGCTTTCCATTTTGGCGTAGCGCACTCATCTCTCGACCCCCAGCCCCACCCCCCCTCCCCCAACCTCCCGGCTTTAATTCGCTTAAGGCAAGTTCAGTGCTAGTTGGTACGCGAGCGACATTTATAATATTCACTTTGTGTCTATGGGATTTGGGAAGTTCTTGGATGGGCGAGGAGCGTATCCGGGGTCGGTTTGCGAGCGAACGACAAGACTGTGCATCGCGGTTCAGTCACGCAAATGCGAATTTCTATCTCTCCCTCCCTCACTTCTCCATTGTCATATCTACCCAATGTATACACCGAGACGAGTTGCGAATTTTCCACGAGATACTATCTGGGTAGAAGGATATTACATGTATATGTATATATGTATGTATAGATCTATATATAATATTTAAATAATACATAATAAACGAAACATGGCAAACTTATTTTTGCTCTTCCGACTATCTCGCTGTGTCCACGTTTCTTCCTTATTCTGCGTAGGAGGGGGCGGGAGGAAGAGATCTTCTTTTAATATTAATACTCTTCCTTAATTCCGTTTTAACTAGCTGTCTACTCTTCTTCAACTTTACGTCTCCGGTCTTGACCCGTTTTACGATTCTCAAGTACCGTATTCGCTTTTTATCTCTCTCTCTCAGTCTCTATTTATATATATATATATATATATGGATCTTTCTGTTTTATATAATAAACTGCTGTTTAATACGGCGTCGGTTTCTTGTCTGAGCCAACAGGATTTTATTTTTATTTTTTTGTACAAAACAGCAAAGTCCCCATGCACCCAATTAATGCAGAGGGTACTTTACGCAGTACAGGACGAGGCCGCAAATGTAATTTCGCATGTCCACTCGTTCGTGAACCTTATTACATCGTCGGGAGGAATGTTGGTTAATTTTTCCGAGTTTCGTTCGGAGAAAGCTTTTCGCGAGTTATCGAAAATAAACCGGAAGCGACTTGCACATTTTTTTTTTATATGCAGTTCATCAAACCTAAAGAGCCCTGGTGTAATTATTTATCTGATGAAGTTGATTTTTTTTCTAAATATCTGTTTAGGCGGGATTTTCTTTTTACCAAAGCGCATGGATCGTTTTGATTGGTCATATTTTACTTGATCCATTTGAAAATATTTTTAACTCACTTTTCACATCGGAGATATTTTTTTTTCTTTTTTTTCGGAATAGGATGTACAAGTCTCGAATATGAGTTCGCTGGAGCACCCGGCCTCGACTACGATAGGGTTTTGCCCGGTTCCCGATTCGTGACACGAACGAATTTTCGCTTTTCCGAATAAGGTCCTAAATCGAAATCCCGACAAACTACGTCGAGGCACGCATTCCATTTGTCCTGGTCGCTCTTGCGCGTCGCGGGAACGGCTCCCGGTCTTGTCGCTTTTCGCAGCGAATGAAGCGAGTCTCGTCGTCGAGCAAGAAAAGACTACACACACGTAAAGACCCAGTTCACGAAAAGCCATCACGCGTGATTCAACCACCGAGCCAAAGGCTCATCCCACAATGTTTACACGTTTTCCGATGTTTGTCCTGGATCAACTGCCCGACCAGCCACACACTGCTATCCTCTTTCTCAACAGGGAGCGCTTATTGTTATTTATATGCGCGACGTGCTGCACTGAGACCGTGGCGGGCAGTAACGATTATGTTACAGTAAACTGTAATATAACTACGGTTTGTAACCGAGGCATACTGTTTTAGATTGTAGCGTTCCCACCTGCACCGATAAAAAAGTTTGGTAATATCAGCTAAGCTGCGGTTGCGGTTGGCGAAGGAAATAGTTGGATCGATTGAAATAAATATTTAGTTGATTGAACGAATATTTAGTCGTATAATCGAATATTTAGTTGAATTGACTGTTCTGTTATTGATTATAAAAAACATTTTGTTCAGTCGACCAAACATTTCCTTCGCCACGCGCCATATTGCCAAACCTTTTTATCGGTGTAATAAAGCTACTAAGGATGAGAACCAAGGAGAAGAAAATTGGACTTATGGAAACTGGTCGCCTTTTTTAAAGCTTTGTGGGACGATATGGACCACTATCCAGCACTACCATAAGATTACGTTGTTCCCACACTGATAAAATATGCAGTTGAATCAACTAAAGATTCGGGCAGGGGCGTTCAAATAAATATTTTGTTGGTCGAATAAAATATCGTAATGCCTCAACAATACTTTGGTGAAGTCATCCACAAATTTGTTGAACTAACCATTCTTTTAGCTGTACCATCAAAATATTTATTTGAACGTCCCTGCCCGAATCTTTAGTTGATTCAACCGTATTTTTTATTAGTGCACTTTGTTGACACTAGATGGAGGGGATTCCCAGTTGCAGTACTGTAAAATGTGCAGTTAACGCTGCGCGATACGCGGGCGTGTAGTCGAAAAGAGGGTCGAAGGAGACGACAGTGCAGAGATGATTTCGAGACTTGCATAACGACAGGTGGGAATGAGGTATTATAAAGTCGACTTACATCACTACCACTCAAAACTCTACTAGAGATAACAACTCTACCAGAAAACATCTCTACCGTATTAGAACTCTACCAGAATCAAAATAAAACCGAACTTGAAATAAAACTCTACCGGAATAGAAATAAAATGATACCTAAATTGAAATAAAACTCTGTCGGAATACAAGGCTAGACGGTAGTCTTGTATTGCGGTAGAATTTTGTTTTCATTTTGGTAGTTTTTTTTTACTTTCTGGTAGAAATTTCGGTGCAGTTCTAATACGGCAGACTTGCAATATGGTAGAGATGTAAATATGCCAACGCTGCGCGCTAGGCGTATATGCGCAGTAACGCTGCGAGCTATGAGCGCGTGTAGTCGAAAAGGTGGTCGAAAGAGACGACAGTGCAGAGATGATTTCGAGACTTGCATGACGACAGGTAGGAATGAGATATTATAAAGTCGACTTACATCACTACTACTCAAAACTCTACTAGATAACAACTCTACCAGAAAACATCTCTACCGTATTAGAACTCTAGCAAAATCTCTTCCAGAATCAAAATAAAACCGAACTTGAAATAAAACTCTACACTGAAAAAAAGGTTTGGTAATATCAAACTAAGCTGCAGTTGCGGTTGTCGAAACAAATATTTGGTCGATTGAAAGAAATATTTAGTTGATTGAACAAATATTTAGTAGTTTAACCGAATATTTAGTTGCTTCAACAAATAGTTACTTGGATTTAACAAACATTTTGTTCAATCGACCAAATATTTCTTTCGCCACCCGCAACTGCAGGGTGTCGTTTGATATTACCAAACCTTTTTTTCGGTGTACTGGAATAGAAATAAAACTCCACCTGAATTGAAATAAAACTCTGTCGGAATACAAGGCTGGACGGTAGTCTTGTATTCCAGTAGAGTTTTATTTTCATTTTGATAGAGTTTTTCTAACTGTCCGGTAGAGATCTTGGTGCAGTTCTAGTACGGCAGACTTGTAATATGATAGAGATGTAAATATGCCAACGCTGCGGGCTAGGCGTGCGTGCTGTCGAAGAGAGGGTTGAAGGAGACGTCAGTGCAGAGATGATTTCCAGACTTGCATGACGACAGGTGGGAATGAGGTATTGTAAAGTCGACTAACTGTTTTAGATCGTAGCACTCCCACCTAATAAAGCTACAACGGATGGGAATCAAGGTGAACAAAATTTTACTTACGGAAGCTGGTCGTCTTTTTTAACCCTTTGTGGGACAAAATGGCCCACTCTCCAGTCTTACCGTAAGATTACCTTACTCCCACTCTCTTGCCGAACGAACGCTACGAAAGTTTGCTAAGTAATGGAATACCTCTCTGAGATAAAACGACGAAACACAAGAACCAGCTAATGCTACACCCGAAACGCGCTGGGAGACTAAAAGTCCCACGATTAAATGTCATCTCCTCTACCGCAGTGCCGCATTCTCGTAGGCGGAACGTCTTGGTTAAGTAACCCTTGACGTAGGAGATTCCCCGTTGCAGTACTGTAAAATATACAGTTAAGGCTGCGCGCTACGCGGCCGTGGAGTCGGAGAGAGGGCTGAAGGAGACGACAGCGCAGAGATGATTTCGAGACTTGCATGACGACAGGTGGGAATGGGGTATTATAAAGTCGACTGACGGAAGCTTGTAGATTCCGGAGCCAGAGAGGACGATCCGATCTCGCTACTCTCACCCTCTCCCGCATCCAACTCTTACCCCGCTTACAACCTTCTATCACTGTGCCTCTCACTGGCAACCCGAGAGCTTTCTCATCTCCTCGTCATTCCGCGCCACCAGAACTTTATAACGAATGCTGCTCTGGATCTCCGTGGGCCATAACTGCGTATGTATGGGTACGAACCTCCCACAGAGAAACCATTGTACGTACGAAACCCACGAGTTCGGACGGGGAATCCGTCTCTCTCTCTATGCAAACGTTAATGACTGAAATGAAATAGAATTCAAGTAGTTTCGCGTTCCATACTAATGCCTCTTCTTTCGGTACTTGACACGAGGTCGCGGGGTTAAAACTACTGTAATATGAATACGGAAATTGTGTACTAAGCTGAGTCGGATGAGGGGCGAAATTAATTGATGCATTACTGCCGCGACATAGGGAACATTCGTGTATCTCCGAGGAAAAAAGTTATTTGACGGGTGCCTCGCGAATAAACATTTCAAAAAGCAATCATTGATTCAACCAAATTCTCAATTAAGTAAAATTTGTTCGAAGTCCGGCGGGTTTCTCAAAAGTTCGGTAAGCCGATGTTTATCTGAGCCGAACTTTATCTGAGATAAAGTTGAAAAAATGATTTGAATCGAAGACACTTCGTGTCTCTCGGTGAGTTACGTAATCGATAGAAGTGATCAGCGATTGATTTACTGCACCTATTCATGGAATATTCAACAGATATTATTGGGAATTGATGGAAATTGCAAATGCTGATCAAGTGGGAGGTGAACGAGAGTTCATTAAACGTATAATACATTCTGAAGTTTGAGCACCGTTGGAGTGCGTTGATTGTATCTTGACTATCGGTTATGTTGGCTCGCATGGATTTTTTAATAGTACATTTCGATACGAATGCGAAAAAACTTTTTCTGACGAGTGTGAGTTTGCAGCATGAGCCGAAATCGAGTGTTGCAATCACACGAGTTCAGAAAACGTTTTTCGCACGAGTATCGAATATAATTTTATTTCACAAGGTGAGAAAATGGGGGTTTTCGCACTAATAATAATAATAATATCGTCGCTAATAATAGTAATATCGTACTAATAATAGTAATATCGCACTAATAATAATAATTTCGAGACTAATTTTACACGCTAGTTTCTTTTCGCACACTTTTTTCACACTCTAGCTACTTTTGTGCACATTTTTTTCACACTCTAGCTACTTTTGCGCAAACTTATCTGGCACTGTAGGTATTTTTCCGCACGCACTTTACATGCACGAAAAGCGGGAATTTTCGTGCACTTGTCACAAAAAGTAGTATGCGATACTTGTACGAAAAACGATCTTCCGACAGTGGTTGGGAGCTTCACAACCTTTGTCGAAAGACTGCTTTTCCGTACTAGCATTGCAAGGTACGATTGATTTTGTCTCCACTACAGTAAGAACTCTCTGCGTTTCCCCGAAAGCGGGACTCAGCTGGAGGGCGCGCATAGTACAAACATCCAAAGCAACCAATAAACAAACAAACAAATAACCAAACAAACAAATCCACAGTTTTCCAAAATATATAAGGAGAAGATATGGTGAAGTATTAAACGTGCTGCCGGATCTCGGCTACAATGTTACCGGAGTACATATATGTACTATGTATATATAGATATGTATATAAAAAAGGAGCTATTTGTCCATGGTTGGAGTGTGTTCGATCCGTCGAAGCGTTGGCGGGCATTCTGAAGGGGATGGGATTCCAAAGGCTACGGAAGTGTAGGAGATATTGAAAATATCCTCCGCCTCGCTTAAAATTCGTTCTCCACTTGGTATTTGTATTCCATTTGCTCACTCACTCCATACATAATATCTGCATCTTAGTATATAAGTGTCTGTATATACATGTTATATATATATGTATATATACCGTTACCGAAGATAACTCTCGTTTTACCTTCATTTCGTCTCCGTGCGTAGCTGCCATGCATGAACATTTTTCGAGCAACGTAATACTGCTTTTATTACGAATAACACGACCGGCAAAGTGGGTGAATATACGTCGAGCTGTACCGCACCGTATTCGTCGCACAATGAGCAAGCAACTCTGCTCTGCGCCATCGGACGAAAGTTTGTTGACGCCTTCAAAAATAAGCGTTGGAAAATAGAGCAAAAATCGACCCAGCGAAACAAATATTTAACTAAGATTGAATTAAAAACACATACTGACAAAAAATTGCTTGTGGACTGCCAAAGATTCTTTTTTTAATTTTTATCTTATATAAGATCTATCTTAAGTTCGAACTTACGATCGAAACTTAGTTCGAACCTAATTTCGTGCTTAAGTTTGATTTTAAGTTCGATCTAAAGTTTGATCTTAAGTTCGATCTAAAGTTTGATCTTAAGTTCGATCTTAAGTTAAAACTTAAGTTCGATCTTAAGTTAAAACTTGAGTTTGATCTTAAGCTTGAACTTAAGTATGACATTCAGTTTGAACTTGAGTTTATTCTAAAGTTTACTCTTGAGTTTGATCTTCAGTTTGAACTTGGGTGGATTTTAAGCACGCAATGAAGTTCGGGCCAAACGTCGATCTTAAGTTCAAACTAACGTCTTAAAATTCGACCCTTACAATTCCATTTGATATTGCAACAACGACGGAAAGACCGTCAATGTGACATGTTATCGTTTCAATCCCGTATGGAATTGTAAGAATTGAAAGTAGAATTGAAAAAAATGCAAATTTTTCTTGAGTCATTGATATTTTTTTCCGTGTAGTTTCCTCTACGAGGAAACAAAATTCATTTGAAAAAAAAAATCATTTTCACGTCGGAGGAGACAACAATCACAAAATTTCTCTGATGTAGAGTCACGAGCATGTGAAATATCGCGTTCGGTAATAAAACCTGTGATCAACTTTTTTTCGCGAAGGCTGGTATTTCCGGTACAAAAAGAAGTTCTCGCCGGAAGTTGATGTGATATCCACTTCGGATCTCGATGTTCTTTCGACCGTCAGTGCTAGGAGAAATTGATTGCAGGTTTTGATACCGACCGCAGCCAGGTTACGTAGGCGGGAACGCATTTAGTGTAATCTTAACAGAACGAAGAGATCTTCCGCTCGGGTTCTAAAATAGGTACACATCAGCGGATGAATGACAAATTTCTCGTGCATTTTTTATTATTTCCATCTTCCTTCCCTTTCACTCCCTCCGGGCTGTGTTTCCATGAATTATAAAAATGTTTCGGAGACGCGGTTGATGCGAACGGGAAGGGTCGTAGCGCGACGATGCAGGACGAACGAAGGTTTCCATTTGCGGTACGAGATGTAGCGACGGTGAGGACGAAAGCGACGGCATCCACGACGGAAACTGGGTAAAAATACTGCGAAGTCAAACGAATAAAGTGGGGAAATAAGAAAAACGAAGACGAAGAATACGGAGATGTAACCGCCTTAACTTTATCTCGACGAGTGGTTGGGTGTGGCTATCTTGGCTCGGGTATCTTTCTACATCGAGGGGGTTTCAGCAGCACGCCAAGTCCGCATCCTCTGTGCAGCGTTCCATACTCCACTTCGTATAACCCACGCCTCGCCGCGGCCCTCGCCCTTGTGTATTTAATTTCCGACGGAACGGATGGTATCGCTCGGGGAAAATGCTGCTTCTGCCGCGGCTGTGGCTAAAGCGGTAGCGGGCTGAGTCGGGCCAAGGCGTGGAAGCGCAACTAGGCGGAGGGTTGGAAAAGGAACAACTTACAATTGCTTCCGCAGGATACTGCACGCTCCCTCCCTGCGGCATTCTCGCTGACCCACCTCACTGTCCACCTTACACACGATTCCCTGTTTTATACTTCGTTCCCGAACACCGAGATATCACGCTTTACGTCGACTTTACACCCGGCCGGCGAAAAATCTTCAACGGCCGAGTGGAGGGAATACAACTCTTGGCGAGTTGTTCGCGGAAGAAAATGCGAAAAACAGATGCCTCTCTGTTGAGCATGTTGAGAATGGAGGAACTTTGGGGCAAGCGAACAGGAGCCACATCATGTTGCCGAGAGAGAAAGAACAGTTTCGAGTGTGTTTCGCGTAGGCGATTTCCGACTTGAGGAAATCGTGCTACAAAAATTGGCACGTGAGGAAATCGTGCTACAAAAATTGGCACGTGAGGAAAACGTGTTACAAAAATTGGCACGTGAGGAAAACGTGCTACAAAAATTGGCACGTGATGAAATCATGCTACCGAAAATCCAGCCGCCCTCGACGTGACAACGACGGAGCGACATCATATTGCCGACAACGACAATCGGCCGAACTGTCGTATGGGCGAAAATCATGGTTTAATATCTCGTATATTTATTTTACAAGCAAAGTACATTAATGTTTAATTAATGTGAGTAATGTTAGCAAATTTCAAGTCCCAGTACATTAAATATACAATTTATTTTAACAGTGTAAATTCACAGAACTTCACTTCCTCGAATCGTCGAATTTTCAAACGTCAGGTCGTCGAATCGTCATTCGTCCAAATAGTATTTATCCGAAAGGTCATTTATCCGAATCGATTCGTACTGAATCTCTGGAATTCATATTCACTGGACTCGTCTAGACTAAACTAGACTAGTTATATTTTTTAGTTTCGTGATTCGATTGATTGGCGTTTCGGACGAATGACGATTCGGAAGAATAACCATTCGGAAGAATAACGATATATATTTCCGATGGAAAAATAACCTATTGGAAGTTTGACTATTCGGATGAAATGTGTTCGGACCCATAACTTTCGGCCACACGACCATTCGGCAAAATGATGTGGCTCCAAGCAAACCCATTGTAGATATCGATTTTACATTATATAATAATGCCGAAAAGTTATTAATAAATTGAGAAGTAAAATTATTGTTCGACAAATAATCGGCATTTTTTGTTTTTTATGCGCATTCCGGAAAATATTTTATTTGCCGGCTGCTCTGTAAATAAATATATATTTGATTGAAGTAAATATCTAGTTACATTGGTGAATGTGAACCACCCTCATCAACTGGTAAATCAATGATATATGGACCGGACCGTCACCACTTTTACCAAATTTCATTCAAACAAATGTTTATCGACGAGACGGTCGTCAAATAATGTTTTTCCTGGCGGCGAAATAAATTTATGAATTGATGGAAAGAAGACGTGCCAATTTTGGGCCATTTTTTCCGGCTTTTAATATGTATCGTATTTTGACGAGGTATTTGAAGGGAAGACCGGAACTACGATCTACGCACTTAACCTCGCAATTTTTCGACGCAACGCTGTAAACCAGTGAAAATCTGCTATTGACGCTCCGCGAATGCTGCCGAGCCTTACTCTCGCTTCCGGCCTTTTCTCTCTCCCTTTTTCTTCTTTTATTCACAGTTTCCCTCTCCCCATTTAGTTATTTTCTTTTGTTTCCCTTCCTTCCGCAAGTTAATGCGCGCACCGAGCGTTTGTTCTGTTTAATTAAATCTACTTTACGTCGGGATGTGCGGTTGCATGTTCCATCGTGCCGGCGGGATAACGGAGAGGGGAATTGAAATATACTTTTTTTACCCTCATTCTTGTTTTCTTCCTTTTTCCCCCTTTTCCTTTCATTCTCTTTACTTTTCGCTCTCAACGACCGGTACAGCCCGTCAAGCGTTAAAGTTTGTGCGTGCTCGTTGTTAAAGGGCCACCACGTCACCACTTCGTATTTCCGTTTCAGCCTGCTGGAAAAAAAACTGCGATACGGAACACTCACATGGAATTCGAAGCTCGAGATCAGGAGAAAAAAGCACTTTATTTCGCAACTTATAAAAAAAAAAAACAAAAAAATACGAACCCCCCCGGGAACGAAACTTCCGCAATTTTCTGCAGCAAAAGGTACACATCACTGTGTGCTATGTACCGGTACGAATCAATTCACGGGCTTCTCCGGCGATAAGATCTCTCGGTTGAGAGCCAAGGCGAGAGAGGGTGCTCCATCATATTTAACTAAGATAGCCAATCGTTCCTGTCACTGGCCGTGTGATAGATGATTTTAATCAAGTTATTCGTTGCTGAGAAGACGAACATTTTACGCTCTGCACAGACTCCCGCCGTGAACGTTCTACTTACGCAGTGAGTCGGAGTAGATGCCGAACGGAAAAGGGATATGTCTTATTCAGATTCGTCAGTTTGACGAGCGATTGCGCGACTTCGTCGGAAAAGAATAACATTAATCCGTTAGATGGTACACGGAGAAAAATAGTTCTGTTTCTTTAATAAAATGTAGATCGTTAATAATTTATTGTTGTTTTTTTTTAAATTAATTTTAACAATTAATTTTATTTATTGTGGCAGCAAAAATATTTGCTGTCACAGCAGAATATTTTGTTGTCGCTATATTATAAAAAGGTAAATGAGTTATGGTGACAAAATTTTTGCTGTCCCAATAATTTTTTTTCTCCGTATACACTACCTACACTGAGAGAATGATTTAGTAAATATGATAATTAGTCTTTATATATTTACTATTTATATTTTTCATCAATTTGTTAATAACATTTTGGAATTACTATTATGCAAAATGAATCTTTTCAGCACCTTTACTATGCTTGATTTTTTCAGATTTGTATACCATCGAGAAGTGTTTGCAATTCCCTCTCATTTCTCTGAAACTTATGCGAAGTGAACTCTATTTGCAAGGACCACCTTAAGAGAATGTTAAACACTATGGAGTGCGAGAGAGATAGCAGTGGCGCTCTCGGCGGAGCGAGAGAGACACGCGGAGAACATGTTTCACACGCTCTTAATATACATATTTGTATGAATCTGTATATCATTATTTGATTCATATGATCACAATTTTTATTTATTTTCTAAATGTAAATTGCGTTTTTTCTACTTGTTATTATTTTTTCATCCGTAACGGAATTTTTATCAGATAACACCGATGCATGATTTTTTAAGATACAGGCAAAATAACATTTATGCGAAGGGAGCAGTTATATACGTACGTTAATCCGCCCTTATTTCTAAACTATTTTCCACCCTCCGCTGACGATTTTTACTACCGGCATGTGCTCCGCTTCCACCGTGTCGTTTTACTCGTCGACTTTTACACACTGTCTCCACACCCGTCTGTCGCATTCGCGGCCCCTTCAGTTGTCGCGCATGCATAGGTTTCCGAGTACGCATGCGATCGTAAAAATCGCGGGTAGGTAAAATTTTACGATTAAAACGAGCTCCTCCTCGTTAGACCGCGTTGTTTTACGAGCCCGAGAAAAATTTCACACACGTCCATGAACCGTATATAACATAATAATGGCTTTTCCGTGAACTATGAAAAATCCCCTGCCGAGTGAGTCACATTCGGAATCTCGTGTGAAGAAAAATTGTTTCACGAAGGAAATCATCCGTAAAAAAATCGTTTGCGAGAGAACGAATGCACGACGGTTAAAGCGGAGGCTATTATATTACTTCAATAATGTTCCTTTTCTATTCGAAGAGGCTTCCCTTCTGAGCTATGCCCTCGAGGTAAATGTCCCGTCGGGAATGATTTAGTAATTATATTTCTCAATGGCCGAAAAAAAGTCTCGAGGCACGCGAGAAAGTAACCGGTCGGCAATTCGTTTAAGAGTCGTTCATACTTCGAAGCTTGCCCAAAGTTTCCGTTCTCATAATCATAAAAAGACACGTTCGTAATTTTGATGATCTCGTGCCGAGATTGTAGATCTTCGTTAGGGCTTTGGATAAAAAAAGTACTGCAAACTGCGGTCATATTCTTCGTATCTGGGGTAAGACAAATTGGCTACGCAAAATTTGATGGGCTACAAAACTCTGTTGAAAAAGTAAATCCAATGCGTATTTTATAATTTCATATTTTCATCAAAGACGACTTTTTACTCCTTGGTTTTTTTTTTTATTTAAGTTACCGTGTACAAATTTGTACAACCGTTCGTGATCCGGAGTCAAATTAAGCCGACATTCAAGATCTATTTTTTCGACACGTTGGCAGTCATTTTCTTAAATTATAACTGATAACGCGAATTTTAGATGGTTCAAAGTATGCTCTGTAATTATTTTCTTCCAATCCGCCTGATAGTTCAAATGGTTCCTAAAGTAGGATCGACTTGACTTACGGTGAGCACGGTCGAACAATAAAAACAATAATTGGGGATAATTCGCGATAATTATGATAATTCCTATAAGTTGTATAAAATTTCGTAAATAAAAATAAACGGCCGTTCATTGTCAACACTTTCTACTTCCGATGTCATTGATGAACCTCACTTCGAATACAAGAACTATCTTTGTAAGTGCACGATTTTTTTATTTTTGTCCCCCCTAAGTGGTCCAACAACGAAATTTCTTCCCAAATTCGTTGGATCTGTCTCCGTCTGCATTAAGCGTGGACAATGCACAGCGGGCAACGATCCGAAAACAGCGAGTCACGTTGGAAATATTGACAAAGCCATTAGTCAAGCTGCAGTAGTTCGGTCGATGCTTCGAACAGTTCTTCGATACAAATTTTTCCTCGACCAAAGTGCAACTCTACTTGTACGTGCCTTTCATTGAACGAAGTTGTTCAATTTTCCTGACACTCCCGGCGATTTTCCGTGCGCCAATCCTCTTCCCCTGTTGTTCCTTTTTCCTCATTGTGCGAAGTTGTCCCAACGGTGA
Organism: Ichneumon xanthorius; assembly: GCA_917499995.1. Lineage (NCBI taxonomy): Eukaryota > Metazoa > Arthropoda > Insecta > Hymenoptera > Ichneumonidae > Ichneumon > Ichneumon xanthorius. Next base: position 5,539,217 of record OU824205.1, on the reverse strand, counting down.
AAGTCAATCGGCTTACGATCCGGAGTATCCGCGAATGGCAAATACGTCTCGGTATTATATCCACCATCTGACGGCGTTAGCGCAAAAGCTTACACCTGGATACACTTCGATTTTCCATCGAATTCCACCGACCGGATACAGCGAAGCGCGGAGAGATTCCCCGCGAACGGAGGAAGCTCTGAAACTCGCTATCTCTCGCGGACCGTGGGACGGGCGCGTTCTTATGAAATGCAAACTGCTTCCGGCAGACAATGCTTAGTCCCGACGTTTTCTCGTTGTAATTCCTTGTCGAAGCGAAGTTGCACCCTCCTCCGCCATTCGACCCTCGGGGGGACGCTCAGCTTACCGAGGCGAACGTTCCGACGCTCGCGTTGATAATCCGTTTTTTGCTGCTAAGAAGATTTTCTCCATTTTTTACAACCTCGTTGCGATCTCGCCTTGCACCCCGCATTCGAAATATTCATGGAATCCCCGAGTAATTCCTCGAGAGAAGAGGTTCGTCGGTACTCGCTCTGCCACGCTCGTTCCCGGTTCGCTGAAAGCTTCGCCGAGCTGCTCCGCAGAGACCGGCGAAGCCGGGGCGAAGGTTTTCTCGTCCCTTTAGTATTATACACCTGCGTGTAGCAACAGCGTGCATGAAGCACAAGAGCGCAAGGATTGCTAAATGCGTTGGTGCGAGTTCATTGAACTTAGCTGCAAAGAGGATGTAATACTTTGTACCGAATCCCCGACGCGAAGTTGAACGGCTCAGCTCGGTTCTTCGGTGTCAACTTTCAGGAAAAAAAAAATTTTCGCGAGACAACCGACTTCGTCGGGCGGAAAAGAAGATTGCTGCATTGATACCGGACGAGGGACGGGGCGGGACTGTGGCTCTTGATGCCGCAGTTTTTCGGTCAATTCGGTCGAAATTTTTGTACTTTCTCAACTGTTAAAAATTCAATAAAAAAAAAGCAATCGTGCCCAGCACTTTGCACATGACTTACTCATATTTTACTGTTTTGCGCATAACTTCCTCTATGAGAAATTTCATTGATCGATTTTGGATTTCGCATAGAGGAAGCTATAATTACGATACAATTATCGCAATACAAAAGGGAAATTTTATAGTTAACATTTTTTTTTATTGTCATATCAAGAGATGTAACATCTCGACGACAAGTATTTTAAAACAATTTTTTATTAAGCGGCACGCTACCTACTGGTTGAGCTCCAATATTCCGGAAATGGAATCCTCGAATCGATGATATCTGAAACCGAAGCATCGGCTCGGATTTTTGAAAACACGCATAAAATTCGGACACGATGTTTCCAACGGCCCAGTCACGATCATAAATATTCGGCAAATGTTCCGATATGGTAATCGTGGGTCCAAAAAATTTCGAAATATGTATGTCATTAGTATTCGTGCATCTTATAATATATGTTTCAGAATATTGTGGATTTGTTTGTTTGTTGGATGTAGCTCCCCCCCCCCCCCACCCCGCCAAGCTGAGCCTCCCTTTCGGTGCAGCTTCCCCCTCCCTGCCGCCCTTTCGACGAAGCCGACCCCACCCCTTTTTGGTAAAACTTAGAGAGTTCTTATTGTAGTGGAGATAAAAGCTAAGTTAATTTACTAAATCGATGCGAGCGCACGAAGCACGCGAGCCAACAGCCAGCATGCTATATTCCCAACATTTTGGTTTTCACAGCATATGGAAGTGGAATTTGAAAATCTTAAATCACTTCCAGACGCTATATTTTCGACATTTCAGCTTTCGTAGCATATGGAAGTGGATTCCGAAAATCCTAAATCCCAGATAGCAAAGCAGAGTGGATTTCGAAAATCCCAAATCCCATATAGCATATCGGAATGGATTTTAAAAATCCTAAATTAGTCCCATCTTATATGGATTTTGTAAATCTGTGGATCTGTTGGTTTGTTTCATTCTTTATTGGTTTAAATGTTGCCCACCCACAAACCGAGTCCTTCTCTCGGTGAAACTGACCACCCCCTTTTTAGAAACTTAGAGACTTTTTATTGTAGTTACGATAAAAGCAAACTCACTTTAAAATGTACTAATTCCAATATCGAATTCCGCAGAGCCGTTTATATTCGCCCGTCGGATAATCGAAACACAAAAAAAAGTGTCCTAACTTGTCTTTAACGTTTCCTGTTTCAGAATGCCAGTTTCCCTCGCATTGGAGCGGTAGTTGGTTCCAATCCGGTGTCGACGGAATGGTCGTGGTGAACGGAACGAATATCTCGACCAAAGGGCGATGTATGCAGGTCAACGACGAGAAATATCTCATCCAAGACTCGTGAGTTCCTATAATATTTTTACGTTTACGTGGACGCTGTGCTGCGCCGAACGCCGGTTCGCGTGTGTTGCATGAAAAAGAAACGGAAAAAAAAATGACACCACGAAAAAGAAACGAAGCTGTTCCTTTTTTAAAATTCTCAATGCCTCTTATGGACTATGAGCGCGCGCTGACGCTTCCATTTTCCGATCTTCCTATATCACTCGATCGCTCTGGATGTTTTATCACGTTAACTCGTTGTCGCTTCCTCGTTATTGCAATAGAGGTGAGCACTGGCCCGAACCTTTTATTAATTAACTGTCGATCGTGAGAGAGGGGAGTTACTGTACTCGCTCCAGTATGGGAAAACAGAGCGTGCTGCCGCCTGGTTCAATACCGTTCGATCACCGAATTGACCCTCGGGCATTCCGCGAGCCGTATAAAAAAAAAACATGTCCCTCCCTCCCGCGAATTTTTCTTTTCCATCTCGTCATTATTCGCCTTTTTTTCTCGTTTACGAATATTGGAAACGTCGGGAATTACAGTCAATTCTCATCCGCGGATACAACACTTTTATGCCCTCGGCCATCCGACGTTTGCGATATCGTGTCGGTTTTATTGATATTTCACCAAAAAAAAAAAAAAAGCCCTCGAGCGATGAAAAGTTTTGGCAAATATGCTGCGAAAAATTCACGGCCGAAAGTCCGTGTTTGCGTGTAGCTAAAAATATGAGCATAAATAAAACATTTTTCCAAAAATAGCAATTTCCAGACAAATGCATCGACCCTACGAAGACTCAGGTCTCTCACGATCCACGTCTCTGAGGCTCAAGGACGTATATAGCTGAGAGTAAAGTAGACTCTGTAGTAACTGTGACGGAAATTTTCATTCCACAAAGATTTAATCCGCATTAAAATTGTTTGGAGTCTTTGTTTAAAACCGTGTAAGATTTACCGACGGATTGTCATTGTCTGGCGATGTTTCGCCCGAGAGAGCGGGATAACAGACGTACGCCAACGCCCATGCTGGAATGGATCATTATTGTTCTCGCGGAGTTTAAGCAGCGACAAGAGGGAATATCCAACCCACCCGGACCCTCCAACAGCCCTTCCGCGGGATTACGTTTCACGTTCTCGGGATACGCACAAAGGTCGCCGGATCTCGGTTGGAACCAGAGCAAGAAGCTACAGATATTCGCGAAGAAAGAGAGGGAGTGAAGTGGCAAGGGCGGGGGTAGAGAAGCAAAGCAGAGAGCAAACGAAGCTGTAGCGAAGCGGCGGCCTCGGAGCCGCGAGCGTGGCTGCCGGGGATCTCGCTCGATTCTAAATCCGCGTGGATTGGTAATCCAAGGATTACACCCCGCCGCTGATCCAATTTCGGACGAGCTTTCGCCGCCGCGCTGGAGAACGTCTGTTTTTGTTGGCTGCCCTTGCGAAGCTCCGCGGGGAATGGCGGGTAGACCGGAAGTTGGAGGAGGAAGCGGCAGTTCCCAGCAACCAACCTCGAGCTCTCTCGAATTATGTGTATACATATAATATGTACATCTCACCACATGCTGAAGAATGCGCCCCGCTATCATGAACTCTTGAACGCTGCAAGGGCTTAGTCTATTCCCATGACAGAAACTGTGCTGGGCTGGCGTAGACGAGACATGCTGAAAGTGGGTTCGGATAAGGTCGGATAAGATTTCCGGATCCGACAGACACTACTTGTCCGGAAATGTCCCCGATTTTCCGGTCATTTTTACAATTTTGTAAAACTTTCACGCCAATTTGTTGAAGTTTGTAAGGACAAGTGTTGGCGAACCGATACTAAGTAGCCTAGGGTGGTCCTTAAATTGAAATGTTTTGAATCGCGAGGTATAAAATAACAATGCGATTTGCAAAGGGTCCCCGAAATTTGTGCAATTTTTAGAGGTCGCTACCGGTTATTTAAAAAATTAAAAACTACGGAACATATAAATTTAAAGTAAAAATTAAATATTCGAGGTTTCCTTGGAGCCAACCCGCACTTCCAAATTATTAGGAATACGAAAAAAAACTCCGCGAAATCCCTATGAAATCGAACCACTTTTAGAGGTCGGTACCGAGGGTCAAAAAATAAAAGTTTTCGACATTTATAGCTAATACTTACAAAATGTTGTCGAATGCGAAAATCCGCCGCGGAAAAATAACCGAATATTTCATTTCGAAAGATATGTTTGTTGTAAGAAATGTTAAACTTAAAAAAAACCGAAGGTTTGTCGTTTCTGGTAAAGGGAGTCGACAAAGTCCTGCAATGGTCAAAAAGTATAAAATATCTCTATTGACGAACGAACGAAACATTTTATTTACCTAATTCTCTTCAACAAACAAAGTAGTCTTGTTTCAGCTGTTTAAGACAATTAGGTAAATAATATTTTTCGTTCGTTCGTCGATAGAGATATTGTATACTTTTTAACCATTGCAGGAATTTGTCGACTCCCTTTACAAGAAAGGACAAATCTTCAGTGTTTTTTTTTATTTAACGTTTGTTACAACCAACATATCTTTACAAATGAAATATTCAAAAAATAGTATAATGAAAAAGAAAAAAAAAGACTGTCAAAATAACAAAAATAAATAAACTCTCGCGCATGAGAAAGGTTTGAAAAATTTGCAAAATGTTATACCGTGTATACTTTCGTATCACGTAACCGGTAAAAATTGATCCCCGAAATACATTAGCAGAGTAAATTGCTTCGAGAAAGACATTCCGGGCGTTTCGGACGGCGGGCGCGCCAAAAATGTTTGCGCCAGGCTTTCCGAGCCGGCAAAGCATTAACCCTGCCCTTCCGTGCTTGTTGGCCCTAACTGAGAGTCCGCGTTCCCTCTCTGTCCCGTGGGGGAGAACCTCGCAAAATTCGATATCCAATTAATGGTCATAATAATGTGCCCAGTGCAACGATCGGGGGATTTCATTACGCTATTGACCGTAAGCGGTTATTAGATCGTTTCACGAACGGGTTAACCCGCTTGCTAGAGAATCTACTTTTATACTATACTGTACAGCCATGGCGGAGTGTAGGATATAATATGTCCGGAGAGAAAGGGGGATGGCTCGGCGTAGCTGCGGCGCTGATTAAAATGCGATGGGTAAGCGGCCTCGACGGCAGGATCTGGTCCTATATCGCTGCGTACGGGGAACTGGCCATTACACCGTGGCCAAAAAAAGGCCGGATTAAAAACGATATTAAAAACGTTCAGCTAAGTGGAATCGAGAAAAATGTAGAAGAGCAGGATTACTCCGGCAATATTTTACCTCGAATTGTAGGCGTTCGAATTCTCATCGATCCGGAATTCAGATGAGCTAGCGGTACGGAAAATCCCCAGTACCGATTTTTCGTTATCCCTAAAAATATCAATAGTTTTTCTAAAAATTGGAAAAAAAAAACGATATTAAAAAAGTTCGATAAAGTGGAATCGCGAAAAATGTTGAAGTTATGTCGTGCAGCGTCTATATTAATATTTAGTGCAATAGTCGACGAATACATGCATAAAAAAAATTATCATAAATAACTCACATATCTTAAAGTATTTTTTTTTCTTATCAAAATTAATTATATACTTATAACTGTAGCGTACCGTCATTTTCGCAAAGTGATATGTGCCAGCGAAACAATATTTCTAAATGTTGCATCTCTCACGTGCAATTTTCTAATGTTGTATTTCACTGATAAGATTTTGCATATGTCGTTTCGCCCCAATACAACTTTTTGCACGATGCAGCTGCAACTCGCTTCATTTGGCTATTCGGCACTTTAGCGTGCATTATTTAGCAGCTTGACGTAGATTTAATCCCTGAAAATCCCTTCAACCCTTCCATCATTTTATTTTTCTTCTCCCTGGCAACAGCACGTCTTCGTCGTGACGCGACCGACCGGAGTAATTTCCACACAGTTTCCAATGTAGAGCTGTTCGCGAGCCCCTCGTGCCAACGCTGGTCGCACCGGCGAGGGAAAGTCGTGAAGGGAGGAACGAACGATGAGCCCGTTGATCGAAAAAACGAGGACTCTTCTTATTACCTTTGCGTCCGGGGTTGCCTACATTACCCGTTGGTTTGCGCACGAAAAAATATCCTAGCCGCGATGGTCTTCCGATAATCCAGTTTTCCCATTTTCACATTAAAATAGAGAATTCCTACGAGCCTCGGGCAACTCTGCTCCGTCAGGCTGACCCTGACTCAGCCAGTATGCATTATACGGGATCCATATATATCAATACCCACCACCCGATCAGCTTTCCAATTGAGAAGGGACTGCAAAGGTTACGTCTTTTTTATTTTATCCCATCTCCATTTCTCTAATTATAATTCCATTTCGAACACCGCGCGATGGCGAGATCTTTTTACACATTTTTGGACACTAATGCCAGTGGGCAGATCTTAATTTAATTTTTGCTACGTGTTAAAAATAAAGTAAATCATTGTAAAGAGTTATTTGCACAGTAAACCAGTCGATCGATTCTATAATTAAATTATTTTTAATTATTGTGTTCGCTACCAGTGGATTGGTAAATAAACATATCCGCTGCTAACGAGCACCGTCGGAAGAGCAAGAAGTGTCGTATTACCCATCTGTAGTCTTCGAGCTCATCAATCTGATCGCCTCGCACCGCGTTACGGCTGCCGATGCGGACACGCGAATCGCGGTGGCAGTGCCATGGTCGGAGGCGATTCAAACGCAAACTTATCTAATCAATCAGTCGACTGATCAACCACCTTCCGCCGATAGCCGCAATCCATCATGTCACACGTATATAGAGTTCTGTTACAAGCAAGATAACTCGTATACCGGTTGACCGTCCTGTTCGGCGAGGCATCCGCAGGAGTCAGCCGAATCGAAACAGCCAACATCCTGCGACGCCACGATGCTCTGTGGGATTCACATTCACTAGACTACTCTAGACTAGACTAGACTCGTCATATACTGAGAAAAAATTACATAGTTAAAGCCACACTACTGACTTTTTATCATAAAAAATAGTTCCCGGGGGGAACGTCTACATTTTATAATTATGACTAAGACAAAAAATCATGGTTGCAACCATAATTACAATTTAACCAATTGAATACATACTATAAGAAACTACCTATATAGACTTTCCCCCTCGGAAGTATCCATTATAGTAGGAAATACCGTCCTTTTTCTCAGTGTATTTTTTAGTTTCGTGATTCGGTTGATTGGCGATTTGGACGAATGACGATTCGGACGAATGACGATTCGGACGAATGACGATTCGGACGAATGACGATTCGGACGAATGACGATTCGGACGAATGACGATTCGGACGAATGACGATTCGGACGAATGACGATTCGGACGAATGACGATTCGGACGAATAACGATTCGGCGACTTGATGTTTATAAGTTTAACGATTCTGGAAGATGACGTTCGGCCAATTACTATTTCCGAAGACTAACGTTCGCAGAAGTGAAGATTCAGAACAATCAAGTTTCTAAAATTTGACCATTCGGAAAAGTACCGTTTCGGAAGGTTGACTATTCGGATGAAATGCGTTCGGACCCATGACTTTCGGCCATACGACGACTCGACCCAATGTAGTTACGGCAAAATGATGTGGCTCCGTTATACTTGTTTCGGTACTTTTATTTATTTCCTTTTTGTATATATGTATTTTTATTATTTATTTCTCTCTAAATTCTTTTTTTTCCTCTCGCCTCAGTAAAACTTTCTCTTTGCGCTACGTCGCTAATTATTTTTCGTATCAGCCGCCGGCCGTCCGCAGATTCACGAGGGGAACGGAAACTGTTGTTCGCAGACAGGATTCCCGTGGGCTCTCCAGTCGGAAAACAAGGCGGGATATCCGCCGGCTGAAAATCTGCCGGAACGACCCTCGCGCGAATGCCCTAAAATATTTGGCCTTCCGTAAAATATTTGGCCTGCGGCTGAATCGAGGCATTTGTATGCAGTACTCCGAAGCAAGATTCTACAATTTCTCACACTACCGTTCCGTCCTCTCGCGACCCTTCAGGATACCTCGTAAATTCGCCTAATATTTTCCCAACGTCGGCACATCTCTTGGTAAAACGGCATATGCGAATAATTCTCGCAGAAGCGTAGAGCGACGTGACACTTTATTTTACATACAATTTTTGTCGTGCAAGGAAATGAAACCAAGTAATCATATTAATTTATTTCCCGACATTCTGGCAAACATTTGTATCAAACTTAACACATTCTGGTAGAAAATATGGTAACTTTCGCTACTGAAGATATTACCCGAACATACCGTACTTTGTGCTAGAAATATAAATTCTTACTAGAAAATATAGTAATCGGTGATACTGCGGTCCTGAATGGTTTGTAGGTTATACCGGCATATGTCAATTTTTTTATGTATACATACATACATAAAAAAAATTGACCGGCGAGATTCTCAGTCTTAATCCACGGAATCCTCAATTTTAATCCACGAAATTCTTAGCCAGACAATCAAAATTTTGCCAACCCAGCCTCTGGAAAAAAACCACTGTATGGATTGGATAAAAACTGCGGCAGTATATCAAATGGACACATAAGAAGTCAACACGAAAACAACTCGACGCGAAAGCAGTACATCGTGCATGTGGGCACACAATAATATGACCACGAATAGGCGGTACACCAAGCCAACTCTATATCGAAGACAGTGAACACACTACCAACTGAACACTCGACGATTGGACAAAAATGATAGCCTACTTCAGGCGAGCTATTCTCGAGTGATATCCCCATGATTGATTACGAATACACGACGGCAACACAACATAGGCGATTCTACCTTGAGGAGAATCTATACCTAAAGTGTCATGAAATTGATCATGCTCGAATTACGCGCGTTTGGTATTGCGTTGTGACCTAGCATCTCTTATATTGTGAACAATAAGACATAGCCATTAAACTCAGTGTCCTGAAGTAGTCTGCACTTATGTTGAGTTGTCGAGTGTTCTGTTTTTGGGGTGTTCAGTTGGTAGTGTGTCCACTGTCTCGATGTAGATTTCACTTGGTGTAGAGGTGGCAGTATATCAGGTGGACACAGAAAAAGTCGGCACAAAGACTGTAACCAGTGAATGTGGGACATATGATCACGAATAGGCCTACACCAGCCTATGTACACCAGCCTATCGAATAGGCTGTACACCAGTCAAATTTACACAGCGAGAATGTACACACTATCAACTGAATACTCCAACAACTGAGCACTCGACAACTGAACACAAATGCCCATCTCTTATTGGGACAATATCAGAGGCGCTACTTCGGAACGTAATATCAAGAGCGCGTAATTCGAGCATGATCATAACTATGACACTTTAGGCATAAATTCTTCTCAAGCGTAGTATGTTCAGTTGACAGTGTTTAAATTCTCGCGGTGTAGATTTGGCTTGGTGTACAGCATATTCGTGATCATATGTTTGCGTGCCCACATTCACTGGGTACAGTCTTCGTGTCGACTTTTTCTGTGTCCACCTGATACAGTGCCACCTGTACACCAAGTGAAATCTACACCGAGACAGTGGACACACTACCAACTGAACACCCCAAAAACTGAACACAAATGCTCATATCTTATTGGGACAATATAAGAGGCGCTAGTTCGGAACGCAATATCAAGAGTGCGTAATTCGAGCATGATCATTATTATGACGCTATAGGTATAGATTCTTCTCAAACGTGGTACCGCCTATGTAGGGTTGCCGTGATCTATCATGGAGATATCCCTCAAGAATATTCCACCCTGAAGTATGTGGTCATTTGTGTGCAGTTCGTAGTGTGTTCACTCTTGTCGGTGTAGAGCTGCCTTGGTGTGCCCATTCGTGGTCATATGTTTACATGCGTACATTCACGGTGTACAGTCTTCGTGTCGAGTTGTCTTCGTGTCGACTTTTTCTGTGTCCACCTGATATACTGCCATACAGGTCGTATGTTTGCCTGCCCACATTCACGGTGCACAGCCTTCGTGCCGACTTTTTCTGTGTCCATCTGATACACTCCCAAAACTGCTATAGCCTGCTATGTTGAAATTTCACATATCGCTAGTGTTGGCGCTGGTGTACCATAGTGCCTATTCAAAATTTGCCATACGTCTAGGTGGTTTTCTCGAGATCCTTCTCTCAGTGTACATTCCTCTCGACATGAAATTTCGCATTGACCGAATGCTGCCCGAGAGCCGTGCAATTCCTAATTAACGTACTAAGGGAATCTATTGTACATCTCGGAACGCCATAACTATACCTCGAAATCGATATCCCAGATCGATCCGATTACAGCAGCCTCCACCTCGGGCCTACGAGCGTTTCCTCATTATCTCGAGTGCATCTCGCAATTATCGTTGTACACTCCATCCGGATCGGCGTCTCGCGGCTTCGTTGAAGTCAGTACTCTAAAAATCGTGACTATGGACCAGCTCGATTCAGCACGCAAATCAGTCATATATGGACCGGACGCTATTCGCCACTCTTCTCAATAATAAAACACGGAAAGTGCAGTGGCGGAGTGCAGACAGGAGAAATCAATTTTAGTGGCCCAAGAGCAAGAGTAACCGGGCAGTAACATGGAAGCAAGTGATACTAAAGGCATTACCGGTATTGAACGATGCTGCATGTGTGTACTGCAGCGGGGGGGGGAGGGGAGTGGGGGGAAGCTTCTTTAAATTTTACGATTGCATAGCGCGGCGCATACCCAACGATCACTCCCACACTCGGCGGTGTACGTGTAACACGAGCGAGTGTGTGTACATTCATGTATGAAATCGGAGCTTTCGCGTTAACCGAGCGTGTACCGGGAAGCCCTTAACATTCTAACGGCTCCGTTTCCGCCTGGCCGGCGCGGCCAAGGAACGCTTCAAAAGCGCTGCCACACCGGAATCTCATTCCCGGATAACACGCGAACATGCAGAAACGATTCTTGCATACTGTTATACGTATGTACACCGGGCACATTACGTGGATATATATATATGTATATGTATATATATGTGTGTATATATAGATATAGCTGCCTATATGGGTATATAATTGTATTATATAAGCGGGCAGTACAGAGAAGTTTTACGCAGCAGGGAAGATCGAGGCTGGATATCGCACTATTATAGTGATTTCTCCTAATTGTTTCGCTAATATTAAGATACGACAACGGCGGGGGAATTATATATTCTCGAATAATCCGGTCGCGCATAAATTTGAAATAATTCAACAGCGGAGACCGAAGATAACGAAATATTTTTATTATTGGACATGGAAAAAAAAAAAATTATGTACGAGGATATTAAATTTTGCTGAATCCCGAATCACGCCCGAGTCAGTATACGGGGATTTCACTCGGGAGAAATGTTTTTTAATTTTTTTTTTTTTTCTGTACTGACGATAAAAGATCGAGAACATGGATAACGATGCTTCACCAACTTTTACGAGACCTTTTCTTTTTTCCTTCAAGTTTCATTCACGGTTTAGGTTGAATATTCTACAAAGTCATACAATTTTTATTGTAAACATTCCAGATAGGCATGTGCAGGAACGTAAAACGTATAAAATAAAATAAATAAAAATGTAAATAAAAAAAGAGAATGACCGAAGGGAAAATGGGGTGCGTTGGCAGTCCGCTCACGCGTCTCGCGCGAGGCCATTGAAAAGGGAAACAAAATATTCCAGCTGCATGCCGGTTCTACAGCTTTCGGTAAATTGTGGTTTGGCTTTGACCGAACGGAAAAAAAATGTATCTGATTTCGATGCTATCGGTGATGTTTTCTTTTTGTTTATTTTTTATTTATTTTTTTCGCAAACCGTGTTCTACAGGGCAAACCGTACAGGGCTATCAATTTTTCACCGCGCATCATTTAGTTTTCGGCATTTATAGCCGATAGTGAAAAAATAAAAAAAAATGAAAAAAATTTAAAGTCCCTTTATATACGTGGATGATTATTCAAATTCGTGTCAGCCGTTCGCTTTGATCAATATTCCGTGACCGAAAGACCCGTCGATCTTTATATCGAGGCTTTGGCCGTCGAATCGAAGGAGATATTTCCAGCAGGATTCGGCGCTTTAGAAAATTCCGTTTGTAACTGCATCAATAATAGATCGACGTCGCGGTCTCCGAACGACATCGGCGTATAACACTTGTAACAGCTGGCATAGGAAACCGATAGATTCTGTGCGGGGTCTTCCAAAGCCGCTTGATCCACCGCCGCCACCACGGACATCGGTGGCTTGTTTAGACGAGCGGAGGGTTCGCTGGATAACCCGGCTTCTGTCTTAGTCTATAGCATTAAGGTACGAAAAAAGGTACGCTTCGGAGAAAGATTCTGCTGGATTATTAAAAAGGATTATCTGCCAGAACATCCGAGAAAAGTTTGACGGAATAATTGATGAAATAATGGGCGGATCGGGACATCTTCAAAACATTTTCCCTTTCGAAATCATGGAAATAAAAAAAAACTAAAATAAAAAGGAAGAACATATAAATGGAACCACACCAATTTGCCATGGGTCCGAACGCATTTCATCCGAATAGTCAAACTTCCGAAACTTGATTATTCCGAATCTTAACTTCAGCGAACGTTACTCTTCGGACATACTAATTGACCGAACGACATTTCTCCGAATAATAATTTCCCCGAACATCATTTTCCAAAATCGTTAAACTTCCAAACATCAAGTCGCCGAATCGTCATTCGTTCGAATAGCCATTCGTTCGAATAGCCATTCGTTCGAATAGCCATTCGTTCGAATAGCCATTCGTTCGAATAGCCATTCGTTCGAATAGCCATTCGTTCGAATAGCCATTCGTTCGAATAGCCATTCGTTCGAATAGCCATTCGTTCGAATAGCCATTCGTTCGAATAGCCATTCGTTCGAATAGCCATTCGTTCGAATAGCCATTCGTTCGAATAGCCATTCGTTCGAATAGCCATTCGTTCGAATAGCCATTCGTTCGAATAGCCATTCGTTCGAATAGCCATTCGTTCGAATAGCCATTCGTTCGAATAGCCATTCGTTCGAATAGCCATTCGTTCGAATAGCCATTCGTTCGAATAGCCATTCGTTCGAATAGCCATTCGTTCGAATAGCCATTCGTTCGAATAGCCATTCGTTCGAATAGCCATTCGTTCGAATAGCCATTCGTTCGAATAGCCATTCGTTCGAATAGCCATTCGTTCGAATAGCCATTCGTTCGAATAGCCATTCGTTCGAATAGCCATTCGTTCGAATAGCCATTCGTTCGAATAGCCATTCGTTCGAATAGCCATTCGTTCGAATAGCCATTCGTTCGAATAGCCATTCGTTCGAATAGCCATTCGTTCGAATAGCCATTCGTTCGAATAGCCATTCGTTCGAATAGCCATTCGTTCGAATAGCCATTCGTTCGAATAGCCATTCGTTCGAATAGCCATTCGTTCGAATAGCCATTCGTTCGAATAGCCATTCGTTCGAATAGCCATTCGTTCGAATAGCCATTCGTTCGAATAGCCATTCGTTCGAATAGCCATTCGTTCGAATAGCCATTCGTTCGAATAGCCATTCGTTCGAATAGCCATTCGTTCGAATAGCCATTCGTTCGAATAGCCATTCGTTCGAATAGCCATTCGTTCGAATAGCCATTCGTTCGAATAGCCATTCGTTCGAATAGCCATTCGTTCGAATAGCCATTCGTTCGAATAGCCATTCGTTCGAATAGCCATTCGTTCGAATAGCCATTCGTTCGAATAGCCATTCGTTCGAATAGCCATTCGTTCGAATAGCCATTCGTTCGAATAGCCATTCGTTCGAATAGCCATTCGTTCGAATAGCCATTCGTTCGAATAGCCATTCGTTCGAATAGCCATTCGTTCGAATAGCCATTCGTTCGAATAGCCATTCGTTCGAATAGCCATTCGTTCGAATAGCCATTCGTTCGAATAGCCATTCGTTCGAATAGCCATTCGTTCGAATAGCCATTCGTTCGAATAGCCATTCGTTCGAATAGCCATTCGTTCGAATAGCCATTCGTTCGAATTACGAAACTAAAAAATATAACTAGTCTAGTCTGGACTAGTTCAGTGAATATGAATCCCAGAGATTCAGTACGAATCGATTCGGCTACATGATCTTCCGGATACATACTATTCGGACGAATGACGATTCGGCGACTTGACGTTTTGAAATTTGATTTCGGGGAAATGACGTTCGGTGAAGTTATTAGCATTCGGGAAAATGACGTTCGCTAGAATGAAGATTCGGAATAATACAATTTCGGAAATTCGACGATTCGGAAAAATGAAGATTGGGCAATTTATGATTCAGGAAAATAAAGTTTCGGAAGTTTGACTAATCGGATGAAATGGGTTCGGACCCACGATTTTCGGCCATACGACGATTCGGCCGATTGTAGTCCTGGCAATATGATGTGGCTCCCATAAAAATCCTTGATCAAAAAGTTTTTAATCGGTAGAGAGCAACAAAATAATTTAACGGGCATATTTTACATATTCACAGTCGAGGCGGACCGCATTAATATTTTAGTGCATCAAAGAAAATTGTAGCTGAATTTCTTTGTTGGATTTTTTACTCGCGCCCGCCGCTAAGCATCTGACGTTGATCTTTCCGGTACGTTTCTCCCGTCACTTTTAAAAGCATTTTCCGCGCTCGGAATTTTCTCTCTCTCACAGACGGCGAATCGAGATAATGCCGGTATATCCATTGTATTTCGCGTTTTCGTTTATATTTTCTCGTCTGCGTGTACGTCTGTGCAACACAATAACACGCCGCCAGCGTAAGTCAATGGAAGAGGGTCGAGGTTGCAGGTAACGCGAGAAAACAGTCTATCGTTCGTACTATCCGACTGTTCGAGAAAAACAGGGCCGGGGGCTGGTCGAAAAGCAGAAACGTGAAATTCGTTCGTGAAAATGGAAGCGCTTTCCTCACTCGCCCGCGCTTAATATCCTAAAAGCATTTGAGAACCGGCGTTTCTAGCCACGTCCGCATATAGATCGATATATATATATATATATATATATATATATATATATATATATATAATGTCGTGTGTGTGCGTGTGTTTATGTGTATATAAACAACATTGCACCGACATAGAAAACGAAAACTCCCAATGGGTTCTGAAAAAAGTTTACTGCTCGACTCTCGCCCTCTGCTCTCTTCTCGCTCCGCGAAAGCTCGTGTGCACGCACGCGCACACGAAAGCAACGAAGTTGTGACTTGTGAAACACGACAAACCGGTGAGAAATTGGGTTTTTTTGTATGCGAACGAGAACTGGAGAGAGATTGCCAGCTAGTTGCTGGCTTGGAGCTGGTAACATTACGGCTCTCGCTGTTTGACACTGGCTAAATTGAAAAGCAATTCGGCACGCATGAACGAAAAATGTGTTCCCGAAAAAAAGAAAGATGTTTCTTCGGTACTGTGCCGCTGCGAGGATTATATGGATTGGCCTGCGCTTATGGAAAAAAGCAGTCAGGTTAAAGTTACTGCTCATTCCAGAAGGATTGATTCGTTTTTGTCGATGGATAAGCATTTTATTAGTGTCAGTCGTAATTATTGTGGCCGTCCTCATTAAACGGGTATTTGTCGGTATGGAGTTATGAATATGAGCGTATTCAATAATGAACTTGTAATTGGGTTTTCGATAAAATTCTGATTGCACTTGATGCAGTTAGAGGTATTCATTCAAAGGTCTCAGTTATAACATTTGTTTTTGTTGCTCCTATCGGAAGGGCGAGAATATTCCAGACAGAATTCAAGGCTCTGTTGGAAAAAAATTTATTTCTCAGTTTGGATGTATAGTAAAGAAATTAATGTTGTACTGAGGGCACTTGGATTCTATGTGATATATGTGCGACCTCTGGATGAAAACGACAGCAATAAATTCTATAAATAAAAGCAATAAATAAAACTTGCATAGGCACACATTACGATTTTTTCTCAATCATCGAAGCAGCTATCACGTGAGAAGAAAATGTATCTTGCATTTCGAAAAGTTCCACTCGGAGCCTTCAATTATACAATTTCTTTATATAGTTCTCATTGAGTTGGACAAAATGTCTCAAACGGAATTCAAGATAAATACTGCACACAAAAAATAAGTTTAATAAAATGAAATTCATTTTTGCACTTTGATTGCTCGCTATTCAGGTATAAACTGTTCGTCAAAGCGATAATTTCACATTGCTACTTCCAGGTTTTTTTCGTCGTTTAATTTTGTCACCATTTTTGCTTCCTCGTAGGGGAAGGAAAAATGGTCAAAGCGATATGACAATTTCAACTTTCAACTTTTATGAGAAAGCGATATGAAAATTACAATTTTCAACTTTTATGAGGAAGCGGTATGAAAAATTCAATTTTCTATTTTTTTTAACCTTAACGTCATGTTTGACTTTACAAAACAGGTGGCCGATTCAGGATCAGCGCGAAAAAATTCACCAACGTCGCGCTTTACTTTATTGAATCTTTGCTCGGCACGAAAAAATACATGAAATTATACGTTCTTGAATTTTTTTTTTTGGCACTTTTGATTTTCACCACGAAATCTGAATGGCATCTCTTTATCTGACTTTTTCGCCCCCGTCATATCATCTTGTGTATTATGTATGGGTCTTCCGCGATTTCATCGGGAAGCAAAAAAACGCTATGGGAAAAAAATGAAAAATTTTCCCTCGGTCCGAAAAACTTCAATTTTCGAAGACTAGGATCGACTAAGTAGGGCCCTTTCGTAAATGTTACAATTTATTTTCTTTTTTCGTGCAATCGCGTGCCTAGCATAGCTTACATGTCCTTCTGGCATTAGCCCGCAAGATCTCCGATATTTTCGATTTGTCAAAACCGCCTACGCACCACACGAAACGAAAATTAACCGAGCGAAGTGAACGTCAATAACAAAAAATAAAAATAAAAATGTTAAGCGACACGAAAAAGTAAACCAGCTTGGTGCATTGAGCCCGAAGCGAGACTACTGTACTCGACTGCGTCAAAGACGTTGGGCGTCGTATTTTCGAGATTTCTACGACTCTGTGAAGAAATCGCCGAAAGAAACGACGAGCCAGGAAAACGGGGGGACGATGGTGAAATTCTCGCGGCGAGCTTTCAATGCTCCGTGAAATGCTTCCCTTTCTACAACACCCGTTCGTCGGGTAGATTTTTTTGTATTTATTTTTCTAAACGTTTTTTTTTATTATTATTTCTTACTTTACTTTTGCGCTCGTCTCTCTATTTCTCTATTTCTCGAGGGGTGAACTCATTCTCGGCCACTACTCGTCGGTCCTCGTTCTCATACTACTACATACACACACACACATATATATACATACATATAAACGCCAACGAACTCTCGCGACCTTATCGATGTGAGCGCTCGGTGCTTTCCGCGAAAGATTTTTCTTTCCGGCGGTTCTTTCCTTTTCTGTCTTACTTATTCTCCCCCTTCCGTTCTCTTGCTTCTTTCTTTCGTCGGTGGCTCGTCGCACAATAATCCGGAGTTTCTACACAGTGTTCGTACACAGTGTTATCGAACCGACTAAGGATGACCCAGTGTGCAAGTAATATCAGCGAAGTGGCGCGTCTGAGAGCGCTGCGGGAGTTGGTTCTATATCCACATACATATACTATGTATACATATATGTAATATATGTATATACATATACATACACACACACGCCTATCCAGTAATAGCAGCAGCAGCCCAGCACTAGGAGCAAACCGACATGAGTAGCACCGGCAGTGCAGGATCGCCGAGAGCTGCCAGACACGCAAGTTATGTGTTGAACGTGAGCCCGAGACCACGACCTACGACAGCCGCACCCCCTCGGCAAAGTACTTTTCTCACCCCTTTTTTTCTACATGCTTCACAGAGACCATATAGAATACATGCCAACGAACCTTTCACTGAGCGGTCTTCTCCAGCTCAGCCAGTACACTTTATTTTTCCTTTTTTCAATTTTTGTTTCCCACTTTCGCGATGGTAGAACGGATAAATCGTTTAATTGACCCTTTGAACCAACCCGGGATATTCCCGGTACTAATTCTGACGATGCAGTTTTTTACAAAGATTTCGACTAATTTTACCGAATAAAGAGAATTACATTTTTATTTTGATAACCGCGAAGTAAATCGACCTCTCCCTATTGGACTTACCAATTCCCTTAGATATGACTTTATAATTTTATAATATTTTTAACATAAAAAGCATAAACATAATCATAATGACCATAATAAGCATAAAATAATAAACATAATAAGCATAATATCCGTGATGATAGAGGCATGCAAAACAACGAACATAAAATAAAAGATAGCAATAACAAAAAAATCAAAAATAAAGATGAACAATAAAATGCCAACAATAGTAACATGAAATAAAATGAAACAAAGGTCGTGATAACAACTATGACACGAGTCCTATACGTCGCCCCTCAGCAAGAGGTCCGTAACGAGGCCGCGCACGAGAGAGATATCGGGAGAGTAAACCTATGCGAGAACAGCTGGTCTTGCGGTTGACCCGAGATAGCAATTAGCAGCGCAACTAAGAGGTCTCATTTCTCGAGAGATCATGAGTATTTAGTTTGCTAAAAATTGCTTGGGACGTCACAGTACCAAGGTGTTTAGGCCAAAGCGGTGGCATATCCACAGATACTACTACACAGACCGTGCGGAAACTGCATGTCCGCGTAATTATAACGGCGACGCAGCGTTCGCAGCCACGTTGCCTTTACGCAGTGTTGGAAATCAATAAACCCTGTCCCGGGGACGAGGTTTCGGGATTAGTTCGCGTACCCGCACACGTACACCGAAGTGGCTGGGCTCAACGGCGATAGAGTAATGTTCCACGGTGTTCGAAGTGGGGCCTGCGTCGATGTGAAAGGGCAACTCGCCACCCCCGCGCACCCTTTTATCTACGCTGTGTCGTATAGATTCCACGAACTGCAGACACTTGACTTTAAAGCCGAACAATCGTTCACCAATTGAACAATCCAAATACAATTATTGCCCCGAATAAGCATTCGGTTAATCCAAACGACGACCGGATATGCACTTTGGTATTCACTTCGGGTGGTCGATCTTGACAGTGGAGAACTCATGACGAATTCTGACGAAGACCTCTCTTCCTCCCCACCGTTTTGCTACCCAAATAACGATAACAATAATTTTAGCAAGGCTGTCCCGACGAAATTAGATCACTTGCGGGCTATCCGAAATATTTCGGTAGGCGAGTTAAACTTGCAAAAAAGATACAATTATTTATGCATTTTATTCTTATTACAAAAACAATGAATACTTAAAAAATTCCGCTATCGATAACCGAATGCGAATTCGCCGAATATTCGCGAAAAAAAGGCGATGACAACGATAATCATAATACGTGCAAGCTCGCCCTGCTGAAACTACATAAATTCTCGGCTATCCGAAATATTTCGGTAAACATGCTCGCTTCGCAGAAAAAAAAAATAATCGGCTTTATTACTACCAAAAGTAATGAAATATTTGAAAATCCGGTATCGATAACCGAAAACAGATTTTCCGAATATTCCCGAGAAATGTCGAGGTCCAATAAATATGATGAGGACGTGAAGTGGAACGAGTGGTATTCAAAATGAAAAAGTGGATGGAAAAGGGCGCTCATTTTTTATTTTCTGAATGAAATGAAAAAAAAAGATGCACGTTGTTAGCGGCAGGTAAGCGGCGCACGGAGTCATTAAAAAGGGGTGGAAAAAGATTGGAGCATTAAAATTTCACGATAGCGACGGGATTAAGGGGAGAAGAGAGTCTCGTTCTGGTAAGACTTCCGGGCTTCAAATTATGGCTCAGTCGTCGTTCATATCGTTCCTTACGGTGGAAGGCCCGCTCAACGGATAGCAGCAATCGACGCGTCGCGATGCATTATTAATAGAGAGCGACGGCAGTTCATTGCGTGATAAAGCATTAGAAATTATCGAGACTCCGCGCTGCCCGCGACAGTGAGAAGAGCAAGAGGGTGAGGGCATGAAGGGTGTAAACGACGCGACCGGAAGAACTCCTACTCATGAACCGTGCCGCTTGATGTAGAGCTCATTTATATATATCGTACCGGGCTGCTCCCGGCATACTCTCGTTAAAATGCGAATACTCGACTTAACGTCAGCGATTCGTTAACGGTTAAATAAATCCGGAGACCGGAGAGAGGAAGGCGCGCTATAACAACGCAGATGGCTGATGTCAGACAAGCATTTACATCCCGACAGTCGGAACGCACAGCAGCGATCGAGCTGAGAATCATTCCGGTTAATCGAGGAATCATAAATATTATAGGATTAACAATGTAAATTGGTATAAAAAACAAAACAAAAAAAATTACTATAAATTAAATTTCGATATTGCTCCCTCATTATTTTTCATCCTAAAAATAGAAAAAACATTAAATTCTGTGCTTTCAGGCTCAAGTTTTCGAAGATTCGGAGTTTCAGTACTGATTTGTCGATAACATTTTCGGAAAACTTCAAAATATTATAGTAGTCCTTGCGAATCACTTCGTATAAGTTTCAGAGAAATGAGAGGCAATTTTAAACATTTCTTGATGGTAGAAAATTCTGAAACAATCAAGCGTATTAAAGATTAATTTTGTATAATAATAATTCCAAAATGTTATTAACAATATGATGAAAAACCAAATTGTTCAAGAAATCTCCCGGAAACATAACTTTTTTATGAAAATTATTCCTTCATTTTTTTTAATACGAATGATTTTTTAAAAAATTTTATATTCACATTGAGTTTTGTGACTTACTACACGTTTTACCTATATAAAAAATAACAGTTAATTAAAAAATCTGAAAAAATACATACGTATTCAGAAAAGTGAACGAAGCACTTTCATATAAAAAAAGGTAGGTTTCCGGGAGATTTGTTGAACACTTGTACTTTTCATCAATATGTTAATAACATTTTGGAATTATTATTATGCAAAATTAATCTTTTCAGCACCTTTAATATGCTTGATTTTTCAGATTTTTATACCATAGACACAGTAAAAAATAATTTCATAAAATCGGAATACAAAGTTTCGTAAAAATTATTTTGATAAATAAGTGACAGACTCGTTTCTTCAGATTTAAATATTACAAAACTGCCCTTTTATTTCTCGGGCAATTAACAATTTTAGTTTGTACTTTTTTTGTAAAACTCGAAAATTTACAAATAAAAAATTGTGAAAGTTGGTGGACAATAGGTTGTTGTAAAATGTTCAGACTTTTTTGCGGTGCAGAAGTGTTTGCACAGTAAAAATTCCCTCTCATTTCTCTGAACTTTATGTTAAGTAAACACTATTCGCAAGGACTACCTTAAATTCACGAACCCCTCGATCGATTATCGTCCATTGCTTTCACTAGAATTGCTTTTAAAAAATTGCACTCTTTGATATTAAAAAAAATTCCTCGTCCGTGTTTCGTAATTCGAGCCACTGCACGCTCTTATCGCGTGATTCGCGGGACGAACGAACTGCGGGAGCGTATAGCGAGGATCACAAACTGAGGCCAGTGTAAGCTGAGTGAATAAAATATCCGGTGTACCACGGAGACAGCTCGCGGCTAGCATATTATTCGTTTCGTACGATCGGGTTCGCGCCGTGCTGTGAAAAACTCGGCGAAACGG
Organism: Ichneumon xanthorius; assembly: GCA_917499995.1. Lineage (NCBI taxonomy): Eukaryota > Metazoa > Arthropoda > Insecta > Hymenoptera > Ichneumonidae > Ichneumon > Ichneumon xanthorius. Next base: position 5,517,313 of record OU824205.1, on the reverse strand, counting down.
TGACTCCTCCGAGGCACTCGATCCCGTATCGCCTATGGCGATTTTCCCGAGCTCGGTACATCTTCCGCGGTGTACCCACTTTTGCACGCCCTTTTCTCGATGCCGTATGCTCTCACAATCGGGTTATCGAGTTTCCGTTCAAACAGGATCTCCGCAATGTGTAGATATAAAATCGAGAAATGGGAACGCCTTTATAGTGTTGCACGCACACGCGGATGAACGTATCGGCTGTAGTACAATGGAGCACGGAAAGAAGTCGTTACATCAATCGGCAGACTACCGTTGTAGGATGCGTGTCAATAATCGTAAGCATCAATCGTCTAGGACTCTAGATCGAGCCGCGCTTACCGCTAGATTGTATGGCGGCTAAACATTTTTCTCAATTCTACCGCGCATCAAACGGTTCGAACGATAATCGTCCGGTGGATGAAATAACGAGAAGCAAGGTTATGGGATCGTTACTCTTAACCTTTGGCATTATTTAGAGAAGCGATTCGCTGGAAAAATTAGATCTTCAGTGTGTTGCATATTTTCTGCTTTCTGTTAGCTGATAAACATCCGTAGAATCTATTATCTGGAAACTCGAACGAAAGAGCCACATGATTTTGCCGAAACTACAATCGGCCGAATCGTCGTATGGCCGAAAATCATGGATCCGAATGCACTTCACCCGAATAGTCAAACTTCCAAAACTTTATTTTTCCGAATTGTCAAATTTCCGAAACTTTGTTATTCCGAATCTTCATTTCAACGAACGGTACTCTTCGGAAATAGTAATTGGCTGAATGTTATTCCTCCGAAACGTCATTTAACCGAACGTCATTTTTCTGAATAATAATTTCACCGGGCGTCATTTTTCTGAATAATAATTTCACCGGGCGTCATTTTTCTGAATAATAATTTCACCGACCGACATTTTTCCGAATCGTCATTCTTCCGAATAGTATATCCGAAAAGTCATTTCTTCGAATAGTCATGCATCCGAATCGCCAAACAACCGAATCAAGAAACTAAATAATATGACTAGTTTAGTCTAGTTTAGTCCTAGCGAATATGAAACGCGGAGTTTCAGTACCGATCGATTGGGATAAATGGCTTTTCAGATAAATTACTTTTCGGATAAATCCTATTCGGAACAATGATGATTCGGGGAAATGAAATTCGATGAAATTAGTATTCGAAACAATGACGATTCGGAGAAATGAAATTCGATTAAATTAGTATTCGAAACAATGACGATTCGGGGAAATGAAATTCGATGAAATTAGTATTCGAAACAATGACATTCGGTAAAATAACGATTCAGAGTAATAACGTTCAGCCAATTATTATTTCCCAACAGTAACCTTCGCTGAAATGAAGGTTCGGAATAACAAAGTTTCGGAAATTTGACGATTCGCAAAAATAAAGGTTCGGCAGTTATGATTCGGAAAAGTAAACTTTCGGAAGTATGACTATTCGGACGAAGTAGGTTCGGACCCGCGATTTTCGGCCATACGACGATTCGGCCTATTGTAGTTCGCCAAAATGATGCGGCGTCAGAGCTGTTGAACCAACGTAGCAAACGTGGTACATCGGACATTAAAGAGTTGACACTCCCGCTTTACATAAATTCCGCGCGAGCTTCCAGGTAAGACGATATTGAATCGTAAATCGATATTACCGGTATTATCACTATTATCGATATTAATCGGTAATACTCCTGGGAAAGTTTCAGAGCATATCGAGCTCGTTTCGAGAGATGGAAAATACGATTTAAATCGGGATAATGCAAGCGCACTGGGGAATACACGTCCGGTAAATGTCAGACGACCCTTTCCACCGCTATTGCTTCTCACCCCGTCCCGTATCAATATGCAATATCGCTATACGTTCGCCTCGCCAGCAGCCGCATTTTCCGTACTTCTCCGGCATCAACGGACGAGAGCTCCTCGTTTTAATGCTCATGCCTCGTGTTATAATCTCATAGCCGAGCAGGGCAGAGAGAGCGAAAGTCGCCGGACGAACTCGGGGACAAAAATTGGGTCAACCCAATTACGTTCTCGGCTTCGCAGTCTCGGCGAGATAGATAAAGCTTTCCGCAGGCGATGATCATCGGGCTTTCCATTTGTTCCTGCCGACGCTCCTCGTCATTAAGAAACATTGTTGTTTTTTTTTCTCTTTTCGTCGCATGAACTGTCAATTTGGCTCCTACTGTTCGTCGAACCGTCATCGCGATTAGTCAGCTGCAATTAACGCGCTATCCGGTTAACGTTCGTTTAGCAATACACGTAACTTTGTCGTTCGGCATGTAGAAGGGCAGTTGGTAAGGCGGACTATTTTTACCAATTTTTAGCTGCAGATGTAAAAAAAAACAACTTCTTATCTCAAATGTCGAATCCGTTCTGCTCCGCATTCTGCTACGTGTCGCCATATTCGCGCTACCTCTCACATTGATCTCGCCCTTAGCGGGCTCTTCCATTCATTCATCACAATCGATCACTGTCAAACCAGGCAAACGTTGCGGCCGCTGACAAAAAGTATATACATTTATTTTAAAAAACCTCCGGATACGTTACTAAAACGGTGAGAATGAAAAAAAGAAAAGTTGAAAGAAAATATCACCGAAAGTTAAAGTTATAATAATAAAAGTTAAGTTAAATACCGCGCTTCCCTGTTGTACTCGAAAAGCCAGAGCCCGAGAGGGAAAGGCTTTGCCCGTCTACTTAAAACTTGTCCGTCGAATTGGTCTCTCTCCCGTCAGACAGCAGGCGCACTCGTATACACTTCGTGTACTTATGCGTACTTAGCAACGTCGTCTCGTTTCTTCGTAACGTGAAACGCACTCCGACATTTTGTCTAAACTTTGGTTTTCTCCCGCTCGTGCTCTCTCGTCGCTGATGACTTAGCCAACCTTCCGAGCATACTTTCCCCTCAATTGTTTCTATACAATCGGGAGTAAAGCATTGAAGTCTGACGTTGGGTATGTCGGGTTGATATGGTCATGTTTTTTAAACAATGTAAATTAAAGGCTTAACGTTAAAAAAACCTTTAAATTTTGGTTGTAACCAACTCTAGAAACGGCACATTTATATCTCTACCACTCACAACTCTTCCAGATAACAACTCTACCAGAATACATCTCTCCCCAAACATCTCTCCCAGAAAACAAGTCTCCCGGATAATAACTCTACCAAAAAAGATAATTCTAACAACTCTGCCGCATAACAACTCTACCAGAAAACATCTCTCCCGCATTACAACTCTACCAAAAACTCTCTCGGAATTTAAATAAAACTCTCCCCGTATTTAAATAAAACTCTCCCCGTATTTAAATAAAACTCTCCCCGTATTTAAATAAAACTCTCCCCGTATTTAAATAAAACTCTCCCCGTATTTAAATAAAACTCTCCCCGTATTTAAATAAAACTCTCCCCGAATTTTCATTTTTATTCCTGGAGAGTAGGTTTTTTTTATTCCGGTAGAGTTTTATATAAATTCGGGGAGAGTTTTATTTAAATTACGGGAGAGTTTTTTTAATTAGGGGAGAGTTTTATTTAAATTCCGGGAGAGTTTTTGGTAGAGTTCTAATACGGTAGAGTTGTAATGCGGGAGAGATGTTTTCTGGCAGAGTTGTTATGCGGTAGAGTTGTTAGAATTATCTTTTTTGGTAGAGTTATTATCCGGGAGACTTGTTTTCTGGTAGAGATGTTTGGGGAGAGATGTATTCTCGTAGAGTTGTTATCTGGGAGAGTTGTGAGTGGTAGAGATATGAATGTGCCTATCACTCGGACACTACGGGTGATATGGCCACAGTAATAATGGTAGTCGCTTAGGCCCAGAGATGCATAGAGGGATCGCACAAAACATGTCTTCATATTTATGTTGTCTGCATTAACTACCAAAAGACAATAATTACCTGCGTCAAATGTTTCTGATGCCAAACTAAAAACATAACCATAATTGGGCGCCGTAGCCGAGAACCCAAAAAAAAAAGTTCAGTTTCATCAAAATCTGCCGCTCCTCTCCCAGAACTTTATTAATTCCAGACGTTGTCAGACATAGACGTACCGAAGCATCGGAAAGACACGTTTGACCATTAAGTACAGTTTGAAAGACGCGGCAATTAAAAAGTTCGAAATAAATATGTGATGCAGTCGCGCACGTGACGCAATCGAACTAAGAGGCCAATAATCTTCCGCGTCTTTTCCAAGACGCTTTCGGTTACTTCGCCGCAATGACCCTCGAGAAGCTGCGCGACGAGCATTAACTCGATTGCTGAGAATTAGAGCCTTCGAGAGAAAACCTAGAGGATAGCGCCGAGTCACTGCATTCCGTTCGGTAACGTCCTTTGCCCTTCGTCCGACGTTGTTTCTTTATACCGTTGCTTTTTCTTCGTAAAGATCTTTTATATTCCCGCACACCCCCAATCTCATCCGGTCCCCCCTTGAAATTGCAAGGCTAATAAAGCCTGTCGTAAAACTCGATCGATTCAACTGGTTTTTTTCATTCTTTCAGGGATTGCGTAAGATGCATCGTCATGCACGAGAAACATCCGAACGTCTTGCAATTCAAGGAAAGTGAGTACCCCGGACAATAACAGTAATCTGCGATCCAAGTGCGGTAAAGTGAACTTTATATGCACGCTGTGAAGTGCGACTTACTTCAAAGTACGCGTATGATGTTCGCTACACCGCACTAGTATCGCATAATATTTTCTGTAACGAATGCAGGAGATGTGCTACTCCGTGCGTTCTGATTGTGGCGCTGTACGAGAAGCGTGCATAAAGTACGAGAAGCATGCGTAAAGTACGGGAAGCGTGCGTAAAGTACGAGAAGCGTGCCTAAAGTACGAGAAGCGTCCGTAAAGTACGAGAAGCGTGCGTAAAGTACGAGAAGCGTGCGTAAAGTACGAGAAGCGTGCGTAAAGTACGAGAAGCGTGCGTAAAGTACGAGAAGCGTGCGTAAAGTACGAGAAGCGTGCGTAAAGTACGAGAAGCGTGCGTAAAGTACGAGAAGCGTGCGTAAAGTACGAGAAGCGTGCGTAAAGTACGAGAAGCGTGCGTAAAGTACGAGAAGCATGGGATAAAGTAAAATCGGCCCGATGTGCGCATGCGCCGGGTATTTATAGTATACTTGGCTGTAAAGCGCCACTTACGCCACCCTCGGCAGGCACGAAAAGTAGCACCTTTCATGCATGAGTTACATAATAGTAATTTACGATACTAGTACGATAAAACTTTTTCTGACGAGTGTTGCAAAAATTTAACTATCTTAACAGATAATGATCATCGTCAATGTTTTTTTTTCTTGTTGACAGCGATCTGCCTGGGCAGAGACACGAATCTCGGCTCGGCGTGCGAAAATTTGGCAGGCGATGCGGTCCTTTACTCACTCTTTCGTTCCGGAGCTCCGCCGTCGCCCTGCCCGATAAGGGGGCCCCTGGAGTTCACTTACAGCTTAGGCGGCGATGACAAAGTATGCTCCAGTACATCCTCCTTCGCCGAGACTTGCACTCAAGACTCTAGGTTACTGCTCCGTTACCTGGCATGTCCCGAAGTCGCCAAAACCGAGAGTACAGGTAACTTATTGTAATTTTTCTTTTTCGTCGTACAAAAACTTGCAGCGCGCAATAATGGTCTCATTTGTCCCACTCGATGTATTTTCACATTCAATACCAAAACCAAAAAAAAAAAACAAAGTCCACGTCCGATGAATGTCGTTTCACAGTCAATCGGATATAATTTAATAACCAATGAAACTAATCATTTCTTTTACGATAGAGAATCGATACAACTTTGAAGAATGAAAAATTAAAACAATAAGGTTTCTCGTTATTTTTCTCGTTGGCCTTACGCTCAAATAATTTCCGACAACGACCAATTATATTATAAACGAAGAGCCGAACGGAGCAGTGGATATCGCGTTTCAATATCGCGTTGGCGTTTCGAGGTGCAAACGAAAATGGACGGAGTTCAGCTGCAAGAGCTCCGCCTCGGAGCAAAAGAATTTCTTGGTAAATTGCGTTATTAAATCTCGTTTTTTTCCTTTTTTTTCTCTTGTTGGGTCTGCCTTTTACGCTGTTGCGGACCAGACGTGGAACTGGAGTGCCTGGCGACGTGGAAAGAGGGCAGTACCCAATATCTCGTAGTTCGTAGATTCTTCAGAAAGACGAAACTCAGACTGTCGAACGACGAGGAACTTTACAGATGTTTCGTATACCTGAAAACGTCGAACGACACGTGGAGACTGGCGGAGAGCGGCGACGCTACGTGTTCCGCCCTCTACAGCGTTACCGAGGGTGCGAGAACCCTCACAATGAAGGAAAGTAAGTTAAACTCACTGATGTCAGCATCACTTCTTTGTCCATATTATTTCTTCCATTATAGGAGTCTTCCAACGAATATCCACGTTTTCAACCCTTTGACACTCAAGCGGGAAATACCTTCCTACAAAATTCTTACTTTAGACAATTTGAAGAAAGAAAAAAAATATTTGCACACCATCCAACCTTCCTTTAGACTCCTTTTGCTGTTTTAGCTGTTTAATTCCCAGATGTAAAATAGCTTTCCTCGAAATTACTATCTTGGGATATGTGTAGAAAAATGAATACAATTTTTCAGCTATTTTTTTAAAACAAATTATTTTCATATATTTTTACCTCCCTTCAGATAATTCACGTTTCGTTTATTCCATTTTTATTTTATTTGATCTTTTTCTGCATAAACCCGGTAAAAGAAATGGCGTATCGTGCATAAATTGACTCGGCATAATATTCTGACCGAGTAACTCTTGATTATTTAGTTTTTGCTTGTTGCGCTCGGTAGTCCGAAAGTATATAAACTCAGAGCGGAGATTTATCTAGCATGACACACGGCATGTTAATATTTCAAATCGTAGATGGGCCGGCTCTCGACCCTCGTAAATTTGGCTCCGCAACGCTAAGAAGCTTAAAAATAACGTTCTTGCTCGGATAGCGTACGCAGTTGTGTACTCGACCGAAATTTAGATACTATAAGCTTGCGGAGCTCGTACAACTGCACGAGTACGCAGGTGGCAAGAAGTATACTTATTAATGCTATACTTTGTATAGCATTAATAAGTTAATAAGTTAATACAATCATTAGAAGAATAATGATCATACGAACAATATATAATGTGACTAAAAACGAAAATACGTGCTCTTACTTTCGGAAATACAAATAGTCTAAACCCACAAAATATCACCCAGAGTGCCGACGAATTTTGTTCAATCAGTTGCATGAATCGTTAGAGCTCCCACGAACTCGGAAATCGGTAAGGGAGAGCGGGGCAAAATGGCACAGTGACATCATCCAAAAGTGATTGGAAATCACTTTTGGATGATGTCGGTGGTGGTAAGTGGAGCAAAACGGGGTTGAAAATCCAGACGTATCGTTGGGACAAAATGGGGCATCCAAAAATTATGGGAAAATTGAGTTTTGTCCCACTGTCCCATTTTGCTCCGTTCACCTCTAAATTTGTAATGAAACATTTTTTTCCCTTAATTTACGGAAGATACGCCCATCCGATTATTCTTCAGTGTGGCAAAACGGAACCACGGGGCAAAACGGACCTGTGTCCTACATTTGCAATGAGATTTTTTTTTTAAGTAATATTCCAAAGAAAAATGTGTCTTTCGCGCACTCCCGTATACGCAATTCGTACAAAGGAAAAGGGGCAAAACGGAACTCAGGACCGAAACGGACCTGCGTCCTCCATTTGAGATGAGACCTTTTTCGCCTCCCACAAAAAAATTACTAAAAAATCGTCCATTTTGTCCCGCTCTCCCTTACTACCAAATTGCCAAAACTTGCGATACTGAAACGCGTAACGCTCTTGATATAGCACGACTCGTAACGCCATACCGACGTTCCGGGCATGCAAGTAGCTACACACTTCTGCGAAACGTCAGCTCGCTTTCAAGTCAACCTTCTCGACGTACCAGAACTTTTCCTGCGACAAACCCTCCCCCCTCAACTCCCCGCCCCTCCCGTATTCTACATTCCCATTTAAACTTTTCCCACGATTCAGATTAGACTCCTTCCTCCACGACTCTTACCTCCGCTATGGACCCGCCTCCTCACGCGCTGACAACTCCTCGACAGTTTACGACGAGTCGTGCGACTCCTTGACGAAGCTCTCCGGTGTTCAACTCTTCGCAGATGACTTGTCGAGAGCTCGCGAAATATTTCTATAGCTTCACCCCGCGCTCTACTCCCTACGTCCGTCTCATTCTCTCCCCGGGTCTCTCGACTAATATTTTTCTTTAATCGAAGACTGGCCGGTAGGACGTGGTTCGCCAGACCGTGTCGTCCCTACCTCGTGCCCAGCTAAATTCAGGAAAAATATATTTTTACCTCTTTAATTCTCGTTGCGAGGAGCCGAGCCGCAAAGTTGATCAATCTTACTCATGGTTATTCAATGGAGATTTTTATTTATCTTTAATATTTTTTATCCTACCGTTGCTGGACTCGTGGAATTTCATTATTGACTCGAAAAAACACCATGTTTTTTTTTTTTTTTTGCAAGTTCAGCCCAGGTCTCCAAGTGCTTATCGTTCGCGTGTTTTAATTTCAATGATTTTTTATATTTCATTTTTAATTTTCGAACACTGGCCGGTAGGACGTCGTTTGCCAGACCGTATCGTCGTGACCTCGTGCCCAGCTGAATTCAGGAAAAATATGTTTTTCACTCTTTAATTCTCGTTGCGAGGAGCCGAGCCGCAAAGTTGCTCAACCTTACTCATGGTTGGTCAGTGGAGATTTTTATTTATCTTTAATATTTTTAATCCTATTTTTGCTGGACTCGTGGAATTTCATTATTGACTCGAAAAACATCATGTTTTTTTGCAAGTTCAGCCCAGGTCTCCAAGTGTTCATCGTTCGCGTGTTTTTATTTCAATGATTTTTTTTATTTTATTTTTAATTTTCGAACACTGCCTGGCAGGATGTTGTTTACCAGACCGTATCGTCGCGACCTCGTGCCCACCAAAATTCTGGAAAAATATGTTTTCCCCTATTTAATTCTCGTTGCGAGGGGCCGAGCCGCAAAGTTGCTCAACTTTACGCATGGTTGTTCAATGGAGATTTTTATTTATCTTTAATATTTTTTATCCTACCGTTGCTCGACTCGTAGAATTTAATTATTAACTCGAAAAACTTCATTTGTTTCAAGGTCCGTACAGGTCCCCAAATATTTGTCGTTCCCGTGTTTTAATTTCAATGATTTTTTATTTTTATTTTACAGGAGTTTCTAGGGTTTTCCGAGGGTTTTCAGAGACTAGTCGGTAGAATGTGGTTCGCCAGACCGTGTCGTCAGGAAAAATCAGGAAAATCAGAAAGTTCCGGAAAAATATGTTTTTCCCTCTTTAATTCTCAACGTGAGGAGTCGAGCCGCAAATTTGCTCAACTTTACTCGTGGTTGTTCAATGGAGGTTTTTATTTTTTATCCTACCGTTCCTCGTCTCGTAGAATTTAATTATTAACTCGAAAAACTTCATTTATTTAAAGGTCCGGACAAGTCTCCAGATACTCATCGTTGCCGTGTTTTAATTTCAATGACATTTTATTTTTATTTTTACGCGAATTTCGAGAGATTTCGAAAAAGCCGAAATTTTGATAATTTTTTTGGTTTATTTTCTTCAGGACCTATTCAAGAGCGATGTTCGTTTCCGACTTGGCTGGTGTCAACCAAGCCGTGGATCGCACTGGACAGTTCTACCGGACAGCTCGTCGCCTCGACTCACAACATGACGATACTCGATCGCAACGAGACTCATCTCTCGTGTCACAAGTCTATGAGTCTCGACAATCGTCAGCAGTCCGTGGGAGGAAATCGTCGAGAGGATCAAGTTATGATCGTGGCGAAAGTTACTCGTGGCTGGTAAGTTGAGCTATTTTTTTAAATTCTTTTTTATTTTTTTTCGAAACACTAGGAAGTTGGACCATTATGGATCATTTTTAAATATGAAGAAAAAAATTTGACCGAGACGCTTCTTTTCAATATTTCAAAGCATTTCCATACGCGGGGCTTTTACTCCTTCTACGTTATTTTCACCGCTGACCTGATTCCATTCTTCCGCCGGCATTGTAATCATGCAATAAAGAACGAAACGAGCGGGCTATATAAACTGGCTATAAAAGTCCGCGCTACGGGCTCGCGCGCGTAATTTATCGATATAACTCGAGATCCGAATACCAAAATTACTGTACCAGATTAACATATTGTCAAAAAAAAAAAATGTTTTCTCTCTAAGCCCGAATGAACACAGCAAAGTCAACGACTGCTTCATCGACCGAATCGGCGGTTACGGAACCTAAAATATTTTTTTTCATAATTTTATGTAAATGACCTCCCCTTATATAAGTATCCAAATCGCTGATCTCCATCCACACGAGGATTTTCCATATTTACTCAAAAAACCAAATCTTCAAATTCGTCTCTCCGTGAAATCTCGAAAGGTTCTATACTCAGCCCCTCAATTCCGTAATTCTGATCTCACGAAAAAGTATATACTCATTTTCTCTTATAATGAAAAAATAATAAAATCAAGATTGAAAGAAGTTGAGAACAAGCATAGTGAAAGACGGTACGAGTGTAAGCAGTAAAGACGAGAAAATTATGATAATTTTCGTAATTTTACGTAAATGACCTGACCTTATATAAGTGTCTGAATCGCTGATCTCCATTCACACGAAGATTTCCCATATTTAATAGTAAATGTGGGAAATCTTCGTGTGGATGGAGAAAAAAAAACAAAATCTTCAAATTGGTCTCTCCGTGAAATCTCCGAAGGTTCTACACAGCCCCTCAATTCCGCAATTTTGACAACCCGAAAAAGTATATACGAAACGTATATAAAAGTATACTTATTCTCTTAAATTGAAAAAAAAAAAAAAAAATTGAAAGTAGCGAACAAGCATAGTGAAAGATGGTACGAGAGTAAGCAGTAAAGACGAGAGAATGATGGTAATGGGATTCCAGCGGTTAGCAACTTTGTTTTCTTGCTCTCCGCTCGAACGAAAAGTGGAAAAAGACTTTTACCCCTGCGCGTTCGGAATCCTCCCTTACCCCTCCCCCTCCCGCGGACCAACTCCATCGTCCTCCTCCCCCTCGCCGCCGTCGTCGCTGAAACGCGTCGATGGTATTATTTATGGGTGGTACCCGACCGTAAAGTTTCGAAAGTCGTCGCAGGTCGCACCCCTCGTGTTGGCTCTCGTTGCATTCCTCTCGATCTCTCACACTCACCCCCCCCCCCCCCTCTTCTTCTTCGAACTCACCGGAAGTTGTGGAAAAACGTGTCGTCCAAACATCGAACGGCGAAGTTTCGACTCCCCCGCGTGGCGAACGTTCACTCTCCCTCTTCATCCCCCTCGACGCGCGCCCGACGTGCCACCGCATGATTATTTAATCCTCTACTCCTTTAACGAACCATGCGCCCTGCCGAAGTCGGCGACCGTATTCGTACCGTGTGTTCTACCGACCTCTCCAGAATCCAACCCTCCACCCCCCTCCACCCCCCACCCCCCGCCCCCCTCGGCCCCCGGACTGTACACACATACTTACGAATCGATTAAAACGTCCCACCCGACGACGACGGGATAAACATCCCTTCTGGAGCACTGCCCGGTTCGGCTTCGAGGCGTTCACACCCCTTCGCGAAATAAATGGCCGAGCGTCACGGAAGGTTCGTGTTCAACGACCGTGGACATTATCGCAACGATGAATCATTGAAGATTAATTTTTTTCCTCCCCTCACCCTTCTGCCGTGGTCGGCGCGGTCGCGAGAAGAGACCGATTTCCGAGCGGAAGGCGCGGAAGAATTTAAATATACGATTTGAACAAAAAACTTTAGTCATCCAGGTAGACTCCATGGAAAAAAGGATGTGGGCGTTCGTTCTTATTCTTATAATTCGAGCGAAACTTTTTTCCTTTTTTTATAGACGTGTAAACTGGAACGTATATTTTTTAAAGATTTTTTTTGAGGATCCGTCGTCGAGGAATCGATCGTTGAAAATCATTGAAAATTGGCAATTATTAAAAAATAAAAAATTTCAATGTGAGATATATCTGCACCAATGTAAGTATTATCTCCCATTGAATACTCAATATTCCCCGATACCTCTATCCAGATAGGGGTATCGGGACATATTGAGTATGAAATGGATGGATGAATCATACTTTAACAATCAAAATTAGTCCGGCATTTTTCAAAGACATTTAGCATGGTAAAAATTGATTTGGAGTAGAAAAAGTGATTTTAAAAAATGTAAATTTGGTCAAAAAATCTTAGATGACCACCGCACATTGTAAGACCATAGCGATTATGGCATCTCTTACGCTTTAAATTATATAAATGTTTTAACTTTCCGGCTATGAATTGACTATTCATAGCCGTGAAGTTATTATGCGAAAAAATATTTTTCGTATATTGAATGTACTTTTGACGAAACTTTTTATATAATCCATATATTGTCAATTATAAGATATATCTGACGGATTCGAGAGAAGGTAATATATATATAGAGGAGAGCGGGGCAAAATGAGACAGTGCGGCAAAACGGGACAGTGAGGGCAAAACCTAATTTTTAAATAATTTTTGTAGGCCCCATTTCGTACCAACGATATACATCCGGATTTTCAATCGCGTCTTGCACCACGGATTACCATCGCCATAATCCAAAAGTTATTGGAAAATTGCTTTTTGTCTCATTATCCCGTTTTGCCCCGCTGTGCCATTTTGCCCCGCTCTCCCCTATATATATTCATATAAAATTGACATTTTTTTAAATCAGTGAAAGAAATTTTGAAAAAAATCTAATTCTGAATTCCACCGACGGCAATCTAATCCGCGGTGCTGCCCGAACTCGTCGCTTTTCGCATAAGTCATGGGCGAATACACGCTCGGTCACCGCAATCGTGTAATCGAATGCCAAGGGAAGTATAATATATCAGCGATGAAACGTAATTCGAAACGACGAATGCATTTTGTTGCGCGGTTCGTATATAATAGCTACTATCTTATTTGTATATTACGTAAAGGAGATAACGCGATGAAGAACTCGGTCTCGTCGTACTATTTTTGCCCAATTTAACGTAAAACTTCGTCGTACCGGTCTCGTAGCTCGGAGTTTCGTGCGCGACGCAGTGTACCTACATATCGGGACACAGAGCATGGTAGAGCTAGTTATGGGCTCAAGCGAACGGTACCGAATGGCACGAGCCTCTCCTATATCCGACATCGTATTTATACGAATGCTTTGACTTTCGGGATTGTTTCCCCGTTTGTCGGGATTCCGGCCCAGTTGGCAAGTCGCGGAAAACCGAAGCTACTCCTCGCTGTCCTCTGCGCGGTGCCTGGATGTCTCGTGTACAAATTTAGGGTGGCGCGGGCAAAACGGACTATTTTCACAAATTTTTCCGCGAAACATAGAAAAAAAAGATTGTTCGCCACAAATTTTATTTTACGAATAAGATATTATTCGTAAAATAAGATTTTACGGATTTTTTTTGCTCCTCTCTCCCCTGGTGAAAATATTTCTTTGAATGTGTTTGAAAATTTCCCTGAAAGTCACGAAAAATGTATCAGAAATTTCCCTGAAAAGTCCCCTGAATTCCTCAAAGTTTTAGCAGTTTTCAGCAATAGTCAAACATTTTTCTGACTCTAAGTATGACTAATTGCTCTGAAAATCTTCGAATCTTTTCTCTGCTGACTTCTGTTAATAACTATGCACTTTTTGGTTAATTTTCTCCGGCTATTCATTTTCTATATTCACGAATAATCTGAACAACTCCAATTTTCGCTGATTTACAAGGAGTAGTACTTAAAGAGAACTTACAAGTTTTGTGAACCAACATTATCCAGGAAAATCATAGCATTTCTGAAAAATAAGAAGTCTTTTCTCTGAAAATATCTACTCTTGCTTCGAGTAACAGAATATATCGTAGAGACAACTGGTATTTTCTCATAACGTACTTTAGCACAAAAAATGAGAGTTTCCCAGAATTTTCCGGAAAATACGCGGCATTTCTCTGATAAATTGAGACTGCTAGAGACTGTGCCGAGAAAATGGTAGAGATATTTAACAATAAATAACAGAGAAAGGCAGAGGAAAATGTCGCTTAATCTCTGAAAATCACTGAAACGGTCCGGTTAGAGATTTTCAAATAAATTTTGTTTCTTTATTTATTTTTAAATTTATCTATATATACACGACAAGCCCTTTTCACAGTAGATTTCACATGCGCGTTTGTCAACGAAATATTTTCACGAGGGTCTCTAGCTACGCTACGCTAAAGATTGTACGGGAACGGACGTACACTGAAAAAAAATATCATTCATTCAAGTAAAATTTGCTTGTGGGCTGCCAATTCATACCAGATTCAAACGATAACATGTCACCTCGACAGTCTTGCCGTCGTGTTTCAATATCATATGGAATTGTAAGAATTGAAAGTAGAAGTGAAAGAAACGTTTTATTCCGTGCAATTCGCCCGCAAGCGAATTTTTTTTTTCAGTGCATTAGACTAATTTTCATAATCTCACTGAGGCCTAATCGCTTCTTCGTTTTGTCCACTTTAGTTTCGTTTTATGACTTTCGTTACCGAGGAGGAAAGCAGCTGTGAGCCAAGTACGAAAATAGTAAGATAAAAGAGATAACGCAAGAGCGATGAGTAGAACGAGAAAGAACCAATCGCGAGGGCGATGTACTTTGGTACTTTGCCGGTGAGGCATTACCGTTGAGAGTTCGGAGTCGTCTCCGGGGAGATTGAAGCAGGAATAAGAGAAGTCGGAGTAGAAGGAATGGTGATGGAGGAGGTCGATGGACAAATTCTGCACGAACTATCGAAGAAGAGGTATTTGAGATATTTATGCGCGTCGCATGGAAAGTTACGTTTTGTACTCTCGGCGCGACGCGAGACATCCCTTCGAGCGCGATCCAGACCCCCCATGGACAAGATGGAGGGCACGTAGTTGTTGGAAATTCAAGAAGAGACAGAAAGAACGTGAGCGGAAAAACACGTATCTACAATATTGTCAGGGAATATCGTCATCCCGGGATTCTATCACGTTTCATTGACTATTCTATCACGTTTCATTGACTATTCTATCACGTTTCACTGATTAACTGACGAGATCTTTCGCCGCTTGGTTTTTGTCATTTTTCCATTAGCTCTATTGTATCACTTGCTTATTTTTAGATATTTTCAATCATCGTAATAAAATTGTTAACGACGCGACAATCTTGAGGGACAAGTTTGTACGTGACAAACGACTTTTATCTATTGAGTAATTTTTGTTTCCTCATAGAGAAAGCTTTGTTATTGTGAAAATTTTGTTTTTCGAGATTCTAATGAAAACGTGTTCAGAATGTTCCAAAACGTCAAAAAATCACATTTTGAAGAAATATCCGGATGTATGTGTGTGCGAATCGGACGCGAAAAATTCAACTCACTCCATAACTCGAGAACGACGCGACCAATCGAGCTGAAATTTTACACACAGCATGTGTGGTTAATAGTCAATGTTTCTGCAAAATTTCATCCAAAAATGTTCAATAGTTTTGTCTGTGCGCCATTTTTTATTTCTTAATAAATATCGGTTCGCACTCCAGCACTCACAATTTGTTAGCTATTCGGGTTAAAAACGCGTACACAGATGGAATATGATCACTCGATGATCCCATTAAAATTTCAAGAAAATCGATAAATTTTATGTCATTTTGAATTTTCCGAATTTCATGAAATTTTTTTTTTTTTCGATGCCCATATTCCCATTTTAAATACTCATTTATGAATAAAAAAAGTGTCAGATTCATGATCAGCGTGAAAAAATACATTAAATATAGTCCCGAAGCGACGACTAATGAAAAAATGTTATACGGAGTTTTTGTAGTCAATATTGCAAAAATGTCACGTTTCATTGACCATTCGATAATGATTAACCGCCAAGATTGTATCACTTGCTTATTTTTTTTAGATCTTTTCAGTCATCGTTCTAATTATTTCAATCGGTTTTCATATGCATTTTTTTTCTTTTTAGCCAACGCTTTCTTCATCCTGCATTTTCTTTTCATCAATCAATAAACTAATCCAAAGTTGAACAGTGGCCCGAAAAATCATCATCAAACTCGCAGTTTTCATTGATATGTAACCGGTCCGTGAACCACGAGTACCCTAATATACTCCGACCAGCCTGGAACTACCCAGCAAACTTCGGCACTGAAATGTGAACAGTCCTGCGAAAGTTCATTGCATTATTAGATTCGAATGTTTTCGATGAAACTGACTCCCAGCGTAATCACCGCGCAAAATTCTACCGAGCGAGGTGGGTCAACTTCACCGAAAATCTTCGACATCTTTGCGTAATTAGTGTATCGAGCTTGCACTCGCAGTACAATTATCGTGAACCGAGAAGCGAATTCTCGAATTGTTCCTAACGCAGAACGATAGCTCTCTCCTTGGCCCGAGCCTCCCCGTGCTTGCGGTGCGCCTGTGTAACACGTCCGTTACCACTTTCATAGAGTATACGGAGCTGGCGAACGCTCCTGTATTGCCACTCCAGTCGCTGAACGACCAAATTGTTGGTCGCAGTTGCATCGGAGCATGTGCACTGTAAGAACCGCCGGATTGCACCTCGGGGAATGTTTCCACCACCGGCCCTTCATTCGTTCTCGCCCCTCCCCCCCCCCCCTGCGTCAAAGCCATTCCGGCTGTACGTACTATACGTAAACGCCGTACAAACTCGGAGAATGCGTACGAGCTTAGAAAATACCCCATACAATGCAAATTCCCGAGAGGAAGCAACTTAATTAATTAAGCCGGCGGCAAGACCGTTCATCATAACTTGCTGTATAAACACCCGGTTGTACCTATGCACTATGCGGAATTATACCGTATCTCTGTTAAAAGAGTCCGCTTTGAGATCCGCCATGAATCCGCGCTCAAAAAAAGTGTGGACCAGTCTTGGCGACTCCTCTTCAACTCGGTACAAGCTTGAGAGTCCTGCAGGCAGCAAAAGAGGTTTCTAGCTTTGACGACGATTTGTTGTCCGCAAATGGTCACGATTTTGTTTAATGTTTATTTTTTTAAAAAACGCTGAATAAAGGGGAGCGACATCATATTGCGGAAGGATATACCTATTAATAATACCGATTAAAATCGATAATAGTGATAATACCGGTAATATCGATTTATCGATTTACGATTCAATATCGTCATATCTGGAAGCTCGCAGGGAATTGATTTAAAGCAGAAGTGTCAACTCTTTAATGTCCGATGTATCACATTTGTCACGTAGGTTCAACAGCTCTGGAGCCACATCATTTTGACGAATCGGAAGAAAATCATGGATTCGAACACATTTCATGCGAATAGTCGAACTTTCGAACCTTTATTTTTCTGAATGGTAAAATTTCCAAAACTGTATTATAGCGAATCTTTATTTCAGCGAACGTTATTCTTCGGAAATAGTATTTAGCCAAACCGTTATGCCTTCGAATGGTCATTTGACCGAATGCCATTTTTCTGAATATTAACTTCACCGAACTTCATTTGCCCGAATCGTTAAATTTCCAAACGTCAAGTCGCCGAATCGACATTCGTCCGAATAGTATTTATCGGAAAGGTCATTTATCCGAATCGATTCGTACTGAATCTCCGGGATTCACATTCACTAGACTAGTCTAGACTAGACTAGTTATATTTTTTAGTGTCGTGATTCGGTTGATTGGAACGAATGACATTCGGTCAAATGACGATTCGGAGGAATAACGTTCGGCCAATTATTATTTACGAAAAGTAACGTTCGCTGAAGTGAAGATTCGGAATAATCAAGTTTAGAAGATTTGACCATTCGGAAAAATAACGTTTCGAAAAATGACGTTTGACTATTCGGCCAATTGTAGTTTCGGCAAAGTGATGTGACTCCGTATAAAGGGCTGAGGAACTTAGGTCGTTGGCAATAGAAATACAGATACATACTGCATTGTCGAAGGTTTCTTTTGCCTATAGTTGAAAAAATAAAATTGTTGGCATTGTGTGGACAATATTTATTCGTTGAATATTCTTGCGGTACCGGAACTGTATTTCAAACATTTATTGCAGAGACGATATATCATAGACACAAGGCGTGATTCCTCGGCGAAGAATTGTTGTATATTTTACGACTTGGCGCACAAAAAAAAAGCGGCAATGTTTCCTACTTGGGACATGTGAGAGAAACAAAGCAAGAATTCGATAAGTTCATGGGACAAATAAAGAATTCTCCGAATCGTCACAAAGACACTGTGTCGTAAAACGGAAAAATCCTATTAGATTCGACTCGGGTATTCGCTAAAGATAGTCTCGATAAAAATAAAAACATTAATCGCGCGATAGTGCGCTTCGGAGATCCGCGGACCACTCAAGGGAGATGCTGTATAGGGGAGGACGGGGCGAAACGGGGCACTTGAGAACAAAAGCCGTTCGGATGAATCCGAAGTCGTGAACTTACTGTTTACAAAAAATAAATTGAATTAAAAAGAATGACATTCGTGATAATTATTTCGAGGAACTGAGAAAAAATGGTGTTTCAATTTTACGGTTTTAATTAATTTTTTTCGAAACTCTTCGTGGCGACCCATTTTGCCCCTTGTCTGCAGGTCACAGCGTTTCGATTTTGTCCCGGACGTCCCTGCGTGTAGTTCACGCCTGCGCTCGATTATCGATGAATTTTATTGTGTTTTCATGTCATTTATTTTTCTTTGACTATATCCTTGCTTTATTCACAGCGACAATGGATATGTGTGCATCGTGCTTCACAAGAGGGACGATCCTGTCATCGAGATGCAATTTTCAGAAACGTGGACGCAGGGACCGGAGGAGGCTTGCAATTCGAGCAAATTCGATTATCTAACGGCCCCTCACAAAACATACATCAGTGAGTAATTACACAATTTATTTTTGTTTCCGTTATACTGTACGTCTAATCAATTTTCCCTTTGTCGACGAGCCCTTTAACATCTCTTTCACATATCGACGGGAACATATATATCTCCCTGAAAATACATCAGCGCCTACCGACAGTTAGCGAGACAACGAATTTCATTAAAAAAACAAAAATATTGCACTAACGCACCATTAGCTCTTCCAACCACCCGTTAACTGTTATAGTCAGCACAACCCATCATTATTCTCTGCAAAAAAAACCCCACACTCCTTACCAATTCCATTTAAATCGCTGTAAAAACAGCCCTAGACTCCCTACGAATTCCATTTATTTCTCCCTACACTCCTTACCAATTCCATTTAAATCTCTGTAAAAAAGCCCTAGACTCCCTACGAATTCCATTTATATCTCCCTACACTGAAAATACATGAGTGCGAACCGACAGTTAGCGAGACAACGAATTTGCTTTAAAAAAACAAAAATATTGCACCAACGCACCATTAGCTTTTCCAAGCACCCTTTCCCGAGCAGAAATTGGGATCAGGCTGCCTGATACCCTATCAGGCCCTGTTAAGGTACAGCCAGGGCGTGCCTGATCAGGCGAACCTGATGAGGGCCTGATAAGGTGCAGATCGTGAAGCATGACTAAATAATCCTCACTTCAGTTGAGGCGAGCCTGAAGTGAGGATGTGCCAGCCTGATCAGGGCCGGATAACGTACAGGTAGGGGACACCTGACTGGATATCCTTCGCATTTGACGAGGCTAGTCTGATAGTACCCCGATCAGGGCCTTAGCAGGTGAATCAGGCAAGCCTGCATATTGCATGCCTGGAAAACATTGATTTTGAGAAGAGAACATTGATTTTGCATAATGAAAATTTCAAAAAATGATTCTAAGGTATTTGAAAAATAAACTTTTAGAAAAGAATTAGTTAACCTTTTTTTTAAATTTCAAATATGTTCGTACATTTTTTACAGTTGATGTGAATTTTGAATAGAATTTTCTTACGTTGGAAATAAATAATTTAAATAATTCAATCGATTTAATAAAAAAGATTCCTTGATTGTTTGTTGAACATTTATTTTTTATTTATTGCAATTTTTTTACATTACTATTATACAAAATCAATGTTCCTAGCATCTTACATATGATTGATTTTTTCCGTTTTTTATCTCATTAGAAAGTGTTCAAAATTCTCACTGAATTTTATTTTTCGCCGGCTATGCACGTGTGAGGCACTTTGTACAAGTAGATTTAGTCGTGTATATCCTCCTACCGGAGCTTAAAAGCAAATTTGACATTATGTTTCTCAAGTTGAGGATAGCCGAGTTGGTTAAGGCGCCGCCAAAGCAGTCCCCATTGGCAAGGTCGCTGGTTCAAGTCCGACCATGAGTTAAATAAAAATTAATTTTTCCGCGATTTAGATTGTAGTAATTAGTTAATTTAATCCGAAGAATAAATATAAAAGGTTCACAAGTCCGATAAAATAACGCTAATAAATAAAAAGTATTTATTATATTTTTCTCAGGCGGCAATCAGGCACCTTGATTAGGCCGTGATCAGGCAGCCTGATCAGGACCTTAAAGGGCAATTGCGTTACATTCCTGATCAGGGCCTGATAAGGTGCCTTATCAGGACCTGATGAAGCGTTAGGCAGTGCCTGATAGGGACCTGATGTCAGCCGGACGGCAATTTCTGCTCGGGTTACTGTTATAATCCGCACAACCCATAATTATTCTCTGCAAAAAAAACCCTACACTCCTTACCAATTCCATTTAAATCTCTGTAAAAACAGCCCTAGACTCCCTACGAATTCCATTTATATCTCCCTACACTGAAAATACATGAGTGCGAACCGACAGTTAGCGAGATAACGAATTTCCTTTAAAAAAACAAAAATATTGCACTAACGCACCATTAGCTCTTCCAACCACCCCTTAACTGTTACAATCAGCACAACCCATAATTATTCTCTGCAAACTATCCTACACTCCTTAAAAAGTCCATTTTAATCTCTATAAAAACAGCCGTAGACTCCCTACGAATTCCATTTGTATCTCCCTACACTGAAAATCCATGAGTGCGAAGCGACAGTTAGCGATACAACTAATTTCCGTAAATAAAAAAATGTTTGAACTAACGCAATATCAGTTCTCCCATCCAACCATTAACGGTCCTAGTCCGCCCGACTCATCATTACACTTTGTAAAAAAAAATCCCTAAACTCCTTATATTTATATCTCCTTATTACACTGAAAATACATGAGTGCGAACCGACAGTTAGCGAAACAACTAACGTCCTCAAAGAAACAAAAATGTTGAACCAACTCACTCAGCCATTAACTGTTATAGTCCGCACGACTCATCGTTACTCTCCGTACAAAAAAAAAGCCTTACACCCCTTACCAATTCCATTTATTTCCCATTGCCTGATCTCAACTCGTCGTTTACTCCGTACAAATAAAAAAAAAGGAACGAAAAATCGACGAAACGTTAGAAAAAAAAAGGATAATAAAAATATTCCAACGGCGAATTCTCATTTATCCCCGCGTTGGGTGGAACTTTTTCGCGTAACGGATAAATCGCGATGGCGAGGTCTAATCTCGTTACCTATACCGGGCTCCGGAGGCTTTCGGATAGTCGCGGAAGCTTCGGGGTGGCGTTTCCGCAGCGGCCGCTTGCCGCCGCTGTAGTGGTCTCCTCCTCGGCGAGGCAGGGAGATTGCAAATGCTGTAGGAGTTTAACAATCAATTTCGCCGGCTTTATACGCTCGCGTAAAGGATCATACGGAGGATTCGTCGTAAAGCCACGCGGGGACGGTGCGGGATATGCGCGGAATTGGGGATTGGGGGTAGAAAACGGGTAACGCCGCGTTATCCTGGCTCGGGTAACGGGAAAGCACCGCGTACCATGAGACGCCGTTCCTTCGTCGTCGACGTCCTCCTCGTCGTCGTCGTTCCCGAGCCGGAATTTACAACGTTCGACGCTCGAGAGAATTTACGTTGGCGCTTTCGCGACGGCGAACCGTTCGCGTAAGGGCTTCTGGCGCTGCTGCCGCTGTGATTGTTCCCGAGCACGTGTACGTCAACGTGCGTGTAGCAGGCGCGACGCTTTGTTACGGCTCAACGTAAAAGCCCGTTGCTTTTCCAAACAGTCAACGAGGAATGAAAGCACAAATTTTCGGGAGTCGCGAGACAATCCGCCATTCGCAACGCGCCGCACCCTCGCCCGTGAGTTGTGCATTCCGAAAATAAAAACGAAAAAAACGAAATAACCTTACCGACAACGGCAACGAGCACAATAGGCGATAACCTGTCATGAAAAAAATAAAAATAAAAAAACCACGATTGAGGCATCAATTTTTTACGCTACCGCGTAACTGCGTAAAAATAAAAAAATATTTGAAAAAAAAAAAAATAATAGTGAGGAACGAAATAATAACAATATAAGAGTAACACCGTTTATATATATAAATATATTTTTTTTATAATTAGTACTGTATTAAACTGTCGGTAAACTGTTTAATAGTATGAACTAGTATGTAAAGCTTCCAATTTTTTTTCCATTGATAGTATAGAAGCTAGTCTTTTTTTTGCGTTGTCGGTCACGAAAAAATGGATCATCAAATTTCGGGTTACATTACAACCCTACAAGCTCAAAGCAGAAAATACATACCTTTCGAAATTCATTTGGAAAACTAATTACTGTGCATTATTATTATTATTATTATTATTATTATTATTATTATTATTATTATTATTATTATTATTATTATTATTATTATTATTATTATTATTATTATTATTATTATTATTATTATTATTATTATTATTATTATTATTATTATTATTATTATTATTATTATTATTATTATTATTATTATTAAGAATACATTTTCGTTTTATTTAATATTACATTTCGACGGATAAACCAAGGGGTTGTTGTTATTATGCTGCAGCCTCTGATCTGACGACCCGCCAGTGTCCGTATCTCGGTCAGTACGAGGTAGTGTTCGTGATGCGGGCGCACGTGAACGGTGAGTACGGTGCGGAGAGTTTCGGTGCAGAGGGAGACGAGGGTCTATCGCAGGACGAGGATAACGTGGCGCAGGTACGAAAAGTCCGGATCACGTCGACGACGCCCTTTCCGAGGCCCTGTCAGGCGACGAGCCTCTCAGCTCTGGATATCGGTTGCGAGCGGTCAGATCGCATGAAGTTTCCAACGTCCTGCAGCGACGAGGCATTGTCCGGTAAGTTTTCGTTATGGCTCGCCCACCCTACCTGGTTCCCTTGTACAAACCACGCTGTACACTCGCTCCCTTACGTACACGCTTCACTTGCCGCCCTCCCGAACTGGCTCTACTTTACTGCATCGCGGAAACTGCGTCGGGCAAATAACACTTCGGGTCGCCTCTTGGACTCCCGCGTAACCGGTAACGCTATGCATCTACCCTCGTCAAAGTTCCCAGCCGTTTCCCGAACATTCCCCTCCGCAAGCCCGCACTCCTTCTCCTGTGTGAATAAGTAACTTCCGGTCGTTGCTCGACGATCCGTAAGATATGTATCGCGCGTACCGACGATCCTGTCGCATCCGGGACATGGTGATGAGCCGAGCGCCTCGGAGACAACGGATGATGTTACCCGAATCCAAGTTTTAACGACATTGTTACGTACTATATACACTGGAGCATTGCCACGCGAGGGCTTAGGTTTTTGGTGACGCTGTTCGAAGAATCGCGTTGATGTTGGAGAGACATCATTTTGCCGAAAACTACCGATCGGCCGAATCGTCGTATTGGCCGGAATTCATAGGTCCGAAGGCATTTCGTTCGAATAGCCAAACTTCTTCCGAATCTTCATTTCGAATTCCGAATCTTCATTTCGATGAATGTTACTCTTCGGAAATAGTAATATTAACCGAAGGTTATTCCTTCGAATCGTCCTTTAACCGAACGTAATTTTTCCCAATAGTAACTTCACCGAACGTCATTTCTCAGAATCGTTAAATTTCCAAACGTCAAGTCGCCGAATCGTCATTCAACCGCATAGTATTTATCCCTAAAGTCATTTATTCGAATCGGTTATGTACTGAATCTCTGGGATTCATATTCACTACACTGAACTAGCCTGGACTAGCATATTATTTAGTTTCGTGATTCGGTTGATTCTAACGAGTGACCATTCGAACGAATGACCATTCGAACGAATGACCATTCGAACGAATGACCATTCGAACGAATGACCATTCGAACGAATGACCATTCGAACGAATGACCATTCGAACGAATGACCATTCGAACGAATGACCATTCGAACGAATGACCATTCGAACGAATGACCATTCGAACGAATGACCATTCGAACGAATGACAATTCGGCGCGTTGATGTTTGGAAGTTTAACGATTCGGGAAAATGACGTTCGATAAAATTATTATTCGGAAACATGACATTAGGTTAAATGACAATTCGGCGGAGAAACGGTCGTCCAATTACTATTTCCAACGAGTAACGTTCGCAGGAGTGAAGATTCGGAATAATAAAATTTCGCAAATTTGACAATTCGGAAAATGACGATTCAGCAGATTGACGATTCGGAAAGATAGTTTCGGAAGTTTGACTATTCAGATGAAGTGCCTTCGGACCCATGACTTTCGGCCGTACGACGATTCGCTGGTAGTTTCGGCAGAATGATGTGGCTTCGCTGTTGTTACGTCGAGAAATGCTGGATTTTTGGTAGCACGATTTTCTCACGTCAGAAATCGCCTACGTGAAACACACTCGTAACTATTCTTTCTCTTCTTATTCTCCCCGATGGGATGTGCACCAATCCCAACTATCTGCTGCCTATCTCGAGGGTGGAGAGAAATCAATTAAGACAACTCAATAAATAATTTAATTGAACAAAGCTTGGTACACAAAATACGGGAACCGAAGTAGACGATTTATTGCAATTTAAAACAGACTCTAGGGGGAAAAAATGGAAGCGCTCGGAGGAAAAGCCGCTTTAGAATCTTTTGAGATCGACGATTTTTTTTAGGCTTTCACCGCGTATCGGCGATTGTCGAACAGTTAATTGGAGATAACCCGCAACATGGTGTATGAAAGTTGTCGCCTGAAAGCATCGGAGCTCTTTAGTTTTCTTTTCTGTTTGTGCATTTAACCCTTCAAGTTTAACCCTTCAAGGACCGGAGAATTTTTGCCGATCGCAAACGACCATTCTTTTAAGCACAAAAACGATGCGGATGTTCGTAATAAATTTTCTTCTGCGTTATCAAAAAGATGACACTTCAAGGTACGTCTGTGAATTTTACAGATTTTTTGTAGTACATTAACTCGTTGTTCGAATCGTTCGAAGGTTGCATCTTGGCAAATTCTAGGTCCTCGTTGAACAAGAATCCGGTACGTGAAGGGTTAATTGTTTTTTGTTCAGCGCGATTGACGCGCGAAAAAAATATAAAAACTATCTCTTTCGGCAGAAATTGATTTCTCCCGAAGGCAACGAGGGGTCGAGTGTAAGTTGCCCGGTGCGCTATCTCGAGAGATTGGACAGCGCAATCGTCGGCTCTAGAAAGAGTTTCGATTAAATAACCAATGTATGACTTGGTACGGTTCGAGCTGAAACCCGATAGTTTCGTGTTGCCAACGAGGTATTTGTGTTCCCGAAGAAAATTTGTACTTCGATAGTTTTACAGTGGCAATTAGGCCGAGAGTCTGACGGGGATTGAGTGTATGTGTAACTAAACACGGAAAGTACAAGAAGACCCTCCGTCGAGACATTGTGCAGGAGGTTCGCCCGTCCGACAGGTTTCCCGACGCAAGAGGAAACATAGTCGTGTGGCCGGAACACCTTATCCGATTACGTTGTATATCTCTATAGAGTTAGCTCGCGGTGGCCGGGTTACCTGCTGTCCGTGCTCACGGGACTGGCAGAGAGAACTTGACAAGTATCTTAACTCGACTCCTCCCGCCTACTCTCTCTTGAATAGAAATATATATATATATGTATATATATATATATAATGTACAGTGATACAATCCCGGATAGCGAGTACAAATAAAAACCGTGACAAGATTTATTGAACTCTTTGATAAATGGTATAACACCCCTTAGGGTGGAGCTAAAGTTCAACATAGCCACAAAATATTTTGAATCAATTTTTCTCCGAACCGGTATCAGAAAATAGAAAACGAAGATGATTAACGCACACAGTGAAGTAGGTACCAACGTTTATTGTCCACAAATGTCCACAATTCTTTTCATGTTAATTTCACAAACATTTTTTACATTTTACAAAAAAGTCTGTTATTTTTACGAATATTTTTTTTTCCATTGACAGCGTTATAGTTGTGGACGTTTGTGGAGAAAATAAAATTGTTAAATGTGCAAATTTGTTTTACTGTGCAGTGCGCCCCGTAATTCGTTTTTCATTTTATAGAATCGTTTCGGAGAAACATTGATTCAAAATTTTGGCTCTATCTCTCTTGCACTCATAGTTGTTTAGCCCTCTTAAGGACCACAAGAGATTTTAGATAAAGTCACAGCACGTGAAAGAGGTTTGCCCAATGAATTATGTGAGATAACAGTTTGGTAACGTTTCGTTGGACCGTCAAAAAAGATGCGGTACTTCAGTCAAGTTTCTTCTTTAGTTAAAGAATAGCTTCTTCTCAAAAGATGAACTTTTTGCCGCTAGTGAAAGCGCCTTAACTTCTTTTATTTACAACAACCCAGTATGAATATCTGTCTTAAAAAAATGTGTGTTTCAAAGAGACTATTCATCGGGCTTCCGGTAAACATTTTTTCCAGAAACCCTCGACTACGTCTTTATTACACTCCCGAAAAAAAAACTTTGTTATCCGCAAAAAAATCGAGCGATTGTCTAATCTTTTGGCTTTTCAGAGTATCTCTGCCATGGGACTTGGGTGGAGGACGACAGAGCTTATCTCGTCGCGAGCACGGACAGCAGACGTTATTGTCTAGTCTACAGCGCATCGGCAGCATCGTCCGGTAGCCGGGAGCTCTCGGTAACGGGTCACTTGGGCTCGTGTCCGAGGCCCTCGCATGGGCAGCCGCAACACGCATGGACGGTCAACCTTACTTCGTACGGTAACTATCTGAACCAATTGGTGTATCAAATATTTTTGAAGATAGCTTTTTTTATGTGAAAACATCTTTAAAAGAATCACGGTCAAAGATTTCTCTTCGATCAAAGAGTAATCTATTCTAGAACCTAGAATAGCGAACCTAGAAGACTACACAGATAGACAAGCGCCATTCGGAAGAAAGACGATTCGGCGGCCGGATCTTCGGAGGTTTAACGATTCGGGAAAATGAAAGGCGGTGAAATTATTCTTCGAAGAAAGGTCGTTCGGTTAAATAACGATTTGGGGAAATAGCGTTCGACCAATTGCGACTTCCGAAGAGTAACCTTCGCTGACATCAAGATTTGGATGAATGAAGTTTCGGAAATTTGAAAATTTGGAAAAATAGTGTCAGAAGTTTCACGATCCGGAAAAATAAAGTTTCAAAAGTTTCACGATTCGGAAAAATAAAGTGTCAAAAGTTTCACGATTCGGAAGAAGTGCTTTCACACACATGATTTTTGGCCACACGCCGATTCGGCCGATTGAAGTTTCGGCAAAATAATATGGCTCCATCAGGACCTGGGACAGCTCTTGGTGAGCCTGGCCTGATGGCGCGTATTCTTGGATGACTTTCTATAATCAAAGCATGCACGTTTAGTTGATTCCCACCCGAACCTAAAACGATTGAAAATGTTTTCACATTCTAATATCGCTACATTATTTTTCTCGTTACAAACGATGACCAGATAACCAATCGCTCTCAATATTGAATAACTAAAAATACAATATTGTGACGGACCAAAACGGACTATCACAATATATATATATATTTTTTTTTTGTTTCAGCTCAATGTGGCAACGTATCTTCCTCGTCCCCGTGGACGTCGCACAGTTCAATCAGGATCCTCAGTCTGACTCTGGGCAGCCTCTTGGCCCGTTGGGTCGCGAGGTGATGCCACTGAGAGTCGGGAATCTACTTTTTACTGGCGGCTGTATAGTTAATAAAAAAAAAAAAACTGAAGCTTAGACGGTTCGAAGAAAGTACCGCGACGATGCTAATTCCCCTCGATCATTTCCAAGATCGGAGGTAGCTGTTTCGCCCTTTGCTTCGAGTACCTTGCAGTATATTTATAAATACCATAAATAAATAAATATATATACATACATACATGTGTATGTGTCTGTATATATTTATATATATATATATACAAATAAGTTATAGCATCGTGAGGAGAAGCACGTGACCGCGTCGGCGAGCCTCGACTGCGAATGTGACGGACCCGAAAGTGGAGATCGAAAACCAAACTACTATAGCGAGAGAGGGAGAGAGAGTGTAGACGAGTGTACATAAACGTCGGCACGTTCGTACCAAACGAAACTTTCGAATTTCACGGTGAACTCCTCGACGAAAACCGAAGTGCGAGTTTCGGCAGGATAACGAGATTCGTGGTGGAAATACGATAATTTCAACGGAAGTCCGACGGAACCGTGTCGTAGATAGAATTGGCGAGAACGGCACGTTTCCCTCGAAAAATCTTGGTAAATCCTACGAACCCGATGATTAATTATAAATAAATGTAATAAATAAGGCGGATATTCTAGAGACGCCGGATGTTCAGCGAATGCTCAGCGGATGCTCGGAGCTTCGGTATAACGCGATCGATGCAATTTTATTGCTTTTATTTTCTATCAATATTCGAATAAAGGTCAAACCGGCGGCGAATAAGCCCAACTAATTTGATTTACAACGCGCATGGAAAAATGTGTAAAAACACGGGTAATATTTGGGAAATAAATCGTACAATTTCATGAACCTTTCGCCGCATATGCCGCACACTAAATTTAATTTACAAATATGAGATAATATTGAACATCGACGGTGTACTTAACGGTGTGCTTTTTGTTCATTCGCGATCAACACACCGAACGTTTAATTTTCATCGAAAACACGTGTATTGAATTTAATTGGCAGATTCAACCTTCGACCGGGTGAGAGGTGGCTCGAGGTGAAACTTGATTGCTCGCTTGTCGATTGAAACATATTCATTGGTATATTTAATATACGAGTATGTGCAGACCAGTTTGCACATGGGAACTTCCGGCAGCGTTGTGTACATTTTTTAAATATAATTTTGTTTAGTCTACTCTCGAAAATTACTTATTCAGCGACAACGCTTGGGGACAGCGAGGATAATTTTATCGATGACTGGGACATCGATGTAGAGTGGATAACTGTTAAAAAAATACGATTTCATTGGGGTTCGTTCAACATATCAAGACACTTTGCCGAATTAAAAAAAAAGCCTTTCGGTACATTTGGAGATGCCACGAAGGATTGAGTGTAACTGAGGAATTTCGAGGGATGCGTATCACACGAAATGATGTATAATAAAAAGTAAAAAAAAAAAAACAGAGAATAATAAGGGTGCAAGGGGCCAATTATATACGAATTGAGTGTTGAAACGTAGATTGAGAGAGTAACTATAATACATTAATAGTCGCAGTGCACTGCCACGGAAAAATCGTTGCTATTGAATGTCCGGAAAAACGTTTGAGGCGTTGTATCGTTAATTCTCGCGGCTCGTCGTCGTGTAAATCACGGGGATAAATGAAACGTGCTTATCCGTCACGGACAAATATTATTTCAGTTCCTTCGACTTTCTAGAATCGAGATAATTCAAATCCATAATGGTATTTGATAGGGATGGGCGAAACGGTCTATGCGACATTGCGAGCTCTTGATCGAACTCGCAGCCGAACGATTGCTTGCTCTTAAGGGGATGCATGGTCTTCGATCCTTGCGACAGAAAAACTTCTTACGGAAAATACTATTTTCCAAAAAAAAAAACTTAATGTAAATACCTCAACTGTCTGAATGGAATTTTTTGCCTTTCTACAGAATTTTCAGAATTTGAACAATTATTGAACTCTATTACAGCGAACTATTAGTCCCTGTAATAGTAACTACGTATGTCTTCATTATTTCAATAACAATTTTTCTCAATCAAGACTCGAGGAGCATTTACCCCCTTAATTACTAACGGTGACGAAACGTTGGGCAATTTCGAGGAAGCAAACTATTATGTAAAACGACATATCGATATGGAGTAAAAAATAAAATAGAGGCAGTATGAGCGAGTGACCGGACACCGTGAGGTGACGAGATTTAAATACTGTACGAAACACGACCGATACAGGTACGAGAATAAAGTTTTAAAAAAATGCTCGTGTTCGAAGTGTAAAAGGGCCTCGACTCTCGGGTCATCCGTTTTAGCGAACCTATACCCTCGAAAAAGTATAAATATTTTTGACTCAAACTATTTTTACTCAAAAACTGATGATCCTTGACGAGATTATGCGAATGAACTAAAAAAAATGACTAATCACGATGAATTGTAAAATAATTCGATTAGTCGAGAATATAAATAAATGAAAAAAAAGAAAAATATATATATATATATGATATTTGGTGTTGGCTATAAAAAAAATTGTACACTATTAGATAAAGCAAAAATCACCGAGGGAGCTGTCGGTAAATCATGCAATCTTGGATCGAATCGACCGATTAATTTAGATTAAAAAAATCACGAGTACAGTAGCTCGCTGTATATTATCCAAAAAATCAATGAGCTAACTGTTGAAATCAATCTTCGATGCAAGAAATTAAAAAACAAAAAAATCTGACAGCTCACTAAACTATTGTAAATAGTATATAAAAGAAATTCGCGTAGGGAGAATATTGTAAATCGGTACCAATGTTAAAGAATTTTTATCGTGGCACATCAAATTGCTAAGCTTTCCTGTGAAAATGATGTTTCTCTTTTTTTATTAAGTATTATTACTAGACATTAAGGGAGTAGATTTCAGGGTATTTGTATAGAGGGTTGAATAGTTGTACGAATGAATGATGTGGCAAACCGCATCGTTGTTTTTGCGAAATGATGTAGAAGAAAAAATTACTACGTTAGGCTACGACGGTGAGAATTTAGAACGTCTTTATCGCGCATAAAAGAACGTTTACTCTTATTCAATTGTTTTTTCTTTTTTTTTTAGGTCGGATGGAGGACAAAACTAATGTATAAAAATGTCCTGCTTGATTATGTATATCTTTGTTATTTCCACGTGATATGATGTGCCATCCTCGAGACACCGCTTATTTTTCGCAAGCACTTATATATATATATATATATATATATATATACGAGAAATTCATCGAAACTTATTCACATCTAGAAATATGAAAAGAACAATCCAAAGCTAGATAACTAAGCAATGAGATAAACCTGATTCCATGGTGCGCTGTACATATTATCAATTATGAGAATATACTTAGCGATACAGGGAGTGGTTTGACCTTTTCCACGGGCGCGTGAGACGCGCGCTTAGATTCAATGTACACATTATAATTCTTCCATACCGATTGAAGAAACTTAAGAAAAAAGAAAACATTTTAAATACAAAGATTTTTTTCTCCAACCAGGAAGAAAATGTGCTGAAAGCAATCTGTGGCTGGATTCCGCGAGTAAGAAAAAAAAAATTATCTTCGGGTATGATAATGTTCATCGTCAACATCGTCAAAACGAAAAATTCTCGCTGTGTACTCGAGAAAATTTGTTTGTACAGAGGTAATGAGAAACGATCGAGTTACACGTCCAATCGTGAGAGTCATATCGATTAAAGTGTGAACGTAAAATACCCAAAGTTATTTGTAGATTGAAAGACAACGACTATTTACCGTCTCTAGTGTTTAGTGACAATTTCATTCGGTAAAGAAATATGATTGATTGGGCTCTTTGTCAGACATGCAAAGTTGAAGAGCTGCCGATTAAATATATACCCGCAGTAATGACGAGTACTCTAAAGGATAATCATACACGTGTAAACATAAGAAGTTTTTCCTGCTGAAAACAAGAAAGCGAGGGAATGAAAGTGAGATAGTTCGAACAAGCCAGTGAATGAACACCGGTGATTCAACAAAATACGTTTCTCTATGTGCAGGGACTAATTGACAGATGAAAAAAAATTGTTCACAAGCACTACTCAAACACAGTGATGTATTGTTTTATCTTATAGTGTTTGAAAATCTTTCACAAATAATTCCGAATCGAGTGGTTCATTTGCTGGTCTTAACTGATCACCCTGCAGGGGCCTCACGACGAGTTGAGGTGATGCGATATTTCTCCAAGGATAAACAAGTTACCTGTCTTCGCCGTAAATGAGAGAATCGGCGATATTTCAAATTAGATAAAAAATCATACATTTATAAGATACAAGTATACTTCGTATACTTGACTTTGGCTTTCCGATTAAAAAAACGATGGAAGAAAAGAACATTGTGGAAAAAATAATTGAGAAAAAATAGTTGTCACGGAAATTGTCGATAATCAATGAAATCAAGAGTTAACTCCAGATTTATCTAAAAAAATATGCAAAAAAAAATTTAACAGAAGGTGAAGCGGAAAGTGCGATGCATCTTTTCGAAACGTCGTGAATTGATAAATTGTACGAATGTCCATAGACAGATAACGCGTTTGACCATTGGAGTCGTGTGGCATCACCGAAAACGATATAAAGAGCGATAGAACACAGTAATAAATAATTTATGATCGATAGAAAGAACGCGGTGACTTACCTGAACAGGAGCAGCACAACGGAGTCTAGTATTTCAATGCGAAAAGGAAATTGGAGTATCGGATATATATTAATTATAATTGAATAAACGACGAGAGATGCGAAAGACCGTTATTTACGGTTACCGATTACGACAGCTATATGAAATCTATAAATACTGAGTGTTTACTATTGGATTGAAATATTACAATGATATATAAACTTATTACTATAAATGGTTTTTCATCATTATATTATAGATGTTACTCGATAATATATTTACAAATAATTAAGCGGGACTTGTTGCTTCATTCGATCTTATCCCTTTTCCATTCTTTTGACAAAATGTTTTAAAAATATTTTCTCTACAGGTATAATGCACATACGGTAAGATTGTGAAAACAGCGAAATGCTCTTTCGAATCTCCGATCCAACTGTATAGTTTCAAAACGTTACATAAGGTACATTTGTACTTACGTACGTATTCCGATTTTGAGGACTTCGACATGCAGTGAAAAAAAAGGTAAGGAGTCGTATAGGTGGAACACATAAAAAATATATCGCGGGAATAAAATCCATAGGCTTATATGCTTATTCACGGAAAAATACGTCCTCTCGATTTTAGTTACGCGATATAAGGTAAACGTACCAATGGCCGGACACTTAAGGGAGCATGCATGTCCCAGTCCCTGGACATACATGAAAAATCGTATTTCCATCTCTTTTGCACTCATGTCTTGTCCGGCCACTGGGACGTGTCCAGTCATTGGTACGTTTACCTTACTACTATGCTTGCGTATACAAAATACGCTGTTTTCTCTTCGAACGATCGATATCATTATCGTATTTGAAAAATGACACGATACGTGTAAAGTAACTCTTACCCTCATTCTTATCCCGTTGAAAATATTTCTCTAATCATTTTTAACGGTCTGGTTAGAGTTTAGAAAACTCTAACCAGACCGTTTCAGTGATTTCGGGAGATTTTCCGAAAATGTTCTCTAAGTTTCTCTGCTATTTGCTAAATAGCTCTACCATTCGGTCGGCACGACCTCCAGCAGTCGCAATCTGTCAGAGGAATCCAGAGTATTTTCCGAAAAAATTATGGAAAATCTCATTTTTTTCTGATAAAGCACGTTAAGAGAAAATACGAGTTGTCTCTGAGATCCACTCATTCTGGTACTCGTCTCAACAGTAGACGTTTTCAGAGAAAAAACGATTTACTTTCTGAAATTGGATAATGTATCTTTGGAGAATTTCAGAGTTACGAGATCAAAATCTGCTCATTCTGTTACTTGCTATAAATCAGCAAGAATTGGAGTTTTCCAGACAAATGCTTGTGTATATAAAAAATGACCAGAAAAGAACAAAATTCATAGCGATTAAGGGGAAGTGAAACAGTTGTGCGTGCGAGAGAGATAGTCGCAATGTTCAAATTATCATTATTCAATGGTGCTATTTTGTTGGAGAAAAAAATGAATTCGGGCCGGATGCGAAATTACCGTGCGCATCCGGCTCGAATTTGCTTTTTCCTCAAAAAAATTAGCACCCTTGAGAAAAGTTCATTACAGTTTTCATTACCGACCGCGATATTTCACTTCCCCTTAAGAGAAGTAGGCAGAGAAAATCAGGGATTTTCAGACCAATCGGAAATATTTAGATTCAGAAAAATCTCAGACGTTTTCTGAAAAGTGAAAATTTAGAGAAATTCAGAGGACTTTTCAGGGAAACTTCTGGTCAATTTTCAGACATATTCAGAGAATTATTTTCCCCAAGGTAATGCTGGGTTTGCATGATCTCTTGGCGAGGCGACCACAGGTTTTATAGTAGGATGCTAATTTATCAACCGCCTATGTACCGCACGTCGGCAACCCCGAGTTCTACGACGGTAAATAAACTTTTTCGAGCAAATAAGACGTCGGTTGAACGGCTTTCGAGAGATCGGTAAAGCCCATAGAATGATACAATCGGGTTTACAGCAATTCGACAAAATGATATTTCGCGTGCTCCATCAATTCAGAATGAATAATCGCAGCCCCTGGTTAGATTATAATAACTTCTGCTCAAAACTACATCTGATTAAAAAATTTCCGAATTTCCTACCGCTCGGTATTTTGTGATTTTGGACAAGTGACTGCAAGTCGTTCGATCCTATCGAAAGTTGAAACAGTCGACTTCACACCGTACCCCGAACGGTGAATATATTTTTGCTGAGCTGGGTTGTTGTTTACAACCCGGAGAAACTGTTTATCATTCCACCCCTCCGCCCGCGACCCGCTCTAACCCGTTTCGTCGTGGATTCAACATATCTCGATAAATACGTGAATTTCCCTTTCGCCTCTCAGTGCAATCGGAGAGTCGTACAGCCGCGACGTTCGGACAACGGATTATTATTCGACTAAAAATCCCAGGTCTCTGGCTCGTCTCGTCCCTCTCGACTGAATCCGTCTATTTTATATTTTTCCTCCTAAAACTGCAGCTGCTAAAAAAAAAAAAAAAAAACAAAGAAGATATCGGTCTAATTAGTCAGGATGAAAGTGACAGTCACCACATTGGGCGACGATATATTCGTTCTCGATGTTAGCGAGGATTTGGAACTCGAAAATTTCAAGGCCTTCTGTGAGATCGAGAGCGGCGTGCCGGCCCACGAGATCGTCATCGCCTTCAACGGAAGACCGCTCATGGACGACAAAAAGTCTCTGAGAGATCACGGAATCCGGGACGGAGACGCCGTCATACTTCAACACATGCACCAGAGCGGAGCCGACCAGAATATTCAGCAGCAACCTTTCAACGGAGGTCCGCTCGACGGTAATCCCTTCTTTACCATTGTACATTGCGTAGCTTGTCTGTAAATTCCGATGTTGGATAGATAAAAAAAATAATAATTCTACGGGTCTTGGTAGAGACGGAGATGGTTAATTTTTATGACTCGTTGCTCCAGCTATGCCGCTGCTGGACTTCAGCGGCATCAGAGTACCAGGCGCGTCTTCCAGCAGCAACAACAACAGACCGACGACGACGTCGTCGCCAGGCAGCACGGCGGCGCAGAGAGCTCAGAATCCCCGCAGTGAAGACGACCCGGCTATGATCAGAGACATGTTTCTGGCAAATCCAGATCAGCTGGCGCTTCTCAAACAAAACAATGCTAGACTCGCGGATGCGCTGCTGTCTGGGAATCTTGGTAAATAAGGCATTGTTAATGTCTTTGAGAAGAGCTCGCAAAAGCTTGTTTCGATTGAATGGAATTTTGTCAGAGATAGGTCGGGGAATTTTTTGTAGAGACTGCGTAATGGAACTTCTCAATTTGATCATTTATTACTCTGATGAATGTCTACTTTGCAATCGGTATATAATAAATCCTGAATATTTGAGCTCCCAAATAACAAATTATAAAAGTTTAAAAACTGTAAAACTCTTGAGCTCACGAATTATAAAATTATAAACGGTTACAAACATTTGAGCCAGCATGAGACTTGCATGTGACGAAACGCCCCTCTTTTTTTTTAATATTTTCTTATAAATCCTCTTGCCCACTCATATCTTAGTACAGGTAGGTTTGCAATGCTTTTAAAGGTTTCAAAATAAAACTCCCAATAAAACTCTGTGCTGAGAATTCATTGCCCACTCCGGCCATTTGTGAGATCGCACAGTTTCTGGCAGTGTTTGCACGACTTAGCTGCTCATAGAATAAGCGCGACGGTCCTACAATAGAAACCGATACTCGCATAAAATAAAATAAATTAAACTCAGAGTAAATGACTACATTTAACTCAGAGTAAATAAATCATTTTAACTCAAAGTAAATAAATCATTTTAACTCAAAGTAAATAAATCATTTTAACTCAAAGTAAATAAATAAATTTAACTCGGCGTAAATTCTGAACAAAATGTATTGTTTATTAACGTGCAATACGTTTATAAATTATGGACAAAAGATGTTTTGGAAAAAAAACGTCATCGAAAAAATGTGAGAATTCTAAAATATCTTTCGATTTTACAGAAAAATTTTCCACCGTGCTGAAGGAGCAGATAAAAGTCAGGGAGGAGCGTCAAGTTCAACGACTGAGAATGATGAATGCCGATCCCTTCGACACCGAGGCTCAGAGGCTAATAGCCGACGAGATAAGGCAGAAGAACATAGAGGCGAATATGGAGGCAGCTATGGAGTACAATCCCGAGACTTTCGGCACCGTTGTCATGCTCTATATAAATTGCAAAGTAAACGGTTTTCCAGTCAAAGCTTTCATCGATTCAGGTAATCACAGTCCTCGACAAAAAAAAATTCTCGTACGAATCGATTTTCAAAATTAATCGATATACAGATCAAAAGTCGTCAGCGACGCTTTTTTGCGTCCTTGAATATTGTTTTTCACACGTGAAATGAATCGCTTTACCGTACACTGCTATTTTTAAAATGCTACCTTCAGCAGCGCACTTTCGATTTCGGGTGTCTCTATTCTTAGACCTTTATATATTCTCGCGTGAAAATTCGCACAAAAAAACTTGTTTTCCCACCCTCGAGGCTTGCTGTACAAGCAGAAGTAGCGCAAAGAAAAAAATAACAAACCAATGTGACTAAAGTCTATTTCCATCGACGCCTCAAGCATTGGCGTAACGCGCAATCTTCCTTCGCACATTACAGTTTTTAGTAAAAAAAAAATAAAAAAAATGAAAATTAAATTTTTTTTTTTTAATTCGAAATACCCGTACGGAGTCTGTAATATTTTTGAAAACAAACAATTAGGTGCACAATCGACGATAATGTCAGCGGCGTGTGCCGAGCGGTGTCACATAATGCGACTGGTTGACACAAGGTGGTCGGGAGTTGCCAAGGGCGTCGGTGTCCAGCCCATCATCGGTAGAATTCACATGGTCCAAATACAGATCGGTAGCGATCATTTGACGACGTCCTTCAGCGTCCTCGAGGAACAACCTATGGACATGCTTCTTGGTCTCGACATGCTGAAGCGACATCAGTGCTGCATAGACTTGAAGAAGAATCTATTAACGATCGGCACGACGGGAACGGAGACCCCGTTCTTGACGGAAGGTTCGTGTGTCTCTGTTTGTAAATTTATCATCCGAAGGCCACCTTATTGTCAGATAATTTTAGAATTTTTTCTGAATTTTTCAGGCGAATTGCCGGAGTGCGCGAGACTGAGCGGCAACAGCGAAGCGTCTTTGGATGACAGAGACTATCAAAGAGCTTTGGAGGACAGTGCTAGGGAAGCTAAGAAATTGAGGCAGCAGCAGGGTAAGTATGTATCTGTCCAGGCTATCCCGTCGTTCCTTATCCTGTTATTATTAATTGTTTTCTACTCTTGTCCATTTTTCTCCCAAAGGAGGGTCCATCGATTTCAGGGAAAACAACACTTTCTGTTTCTCGGCAATTTTTTTAATGAATCGAAAATGTGCCCCGATTAATTGTTTGTGACCTTTTTTTGCCTGAAAGCAATGAACCTCTTAACCCTTTGAGCCATACGTTTTGACACTATAAAAACAAAACCTCGGTATTTCACGTGAAGAAATTAGTTTAAAAAATTGAACACTGAACGAAAAAAGGTGGGGCACCGTATGTCCCACCGGGACGCAAAAGGTTAACGTGATCTTACGGTGATTCCCCCTGTCTTAAGGTGATGTGAAATACCGTCGTCGGTAACAAAAACTGTACTGCATGCCGTTTTGAGATCGCAGTCCGCCGGGAAAAGATAAAATTGTCTTTCCTTGGAGAATCGGTAGACGCAGGGGAGGACGATTTTCTTTTGCCCCGGCTTTTTGCTGTCTCAAAACGGCGTTCAGTATAGTTTCTGTTACCATCCGGGTGCGGAGCAGTTATGCCACATCACCTCAAATAAACATACAGATCGTTGCATCCTCACGATTGTCATCCACTCCTCATTGCCTGGACACTGTTCGTCGTGATTATATATATATATTGCAACTTTTGCACATAACATTCATGCGCGGGGCTCACGGACACAATTTTTTATTCCTTACTTATTAGAGTTTGATTGACCGATAAATCTGTTGCAGACGACCAAGGCGCAACTAACGTCGCTGGAGCGTCGGTATCATCGAGCACAGCGATAGCGTCGGGACCACCGGAAACAACGATCTCCAGTACCGATCCATTCACGGAAGCAGCAGTAAAACAAATCGAGAATCTTGGCTTTCCCCGAGACAAAGTGATCGCTGAGTTGCGAAGATGCAATGGTGATGGAATGCAAGCCGTTGCTGCCCTCATGGCTAAATCGTTAAAGTACTAGATAGACTTTTGAGATACTTCCCAAACAGAAAAACACACACACGCACGTCGACATAAATCTGTTCGTGATTGGACGAACTAAAAAATGTTCGAAGAATATTAATGGCTCAAAGAACGAAGGACGGGCCGAGAAATTTCGAACAATCGTTATAAGACTAATATACGTAAGTGTAAAGTAATACGATTTGCGAATTTTCAAAATTCCAAGCGAGGAAAGAAAGAGATATGGGGTGAACTCTTCTCTTAAATTTTTTTACGGTACGGTTTTTGAATCGGTACAAGCGTCCTAGCTTGACCCGATGCGGCAAGGAACTGAAATTTGTCACGAATGTAATTACAACAACAAAAACGATCCAGTGCTCAATAAAACTGTGCGACTGAGTTATCAAAGGCGTTGCTATCGCGGGTTCATATAAAGAGCACACAAAATGGTACTATAAATGGTTTCTATCTTTCTTTTTCTTTTACCTTTTTTTTTACTAAATAAATAATTTTCTTCACAAAATAACTGGAAGACTAATGAAAAGTGATACGGCCTGGAAACTCACGAGGCAGGCAAAATATAAACGATTTATGCGTATCCCACGAATCATTGTCGTGGCGAACAAACGACTGGGCTACGAAGAGCAAAGTGTTCCTTACTAATAAGACCAATTGCTTTGTAAATAGTTACAAAAAGAAAACAAACAAAAAAGTAGAAACGTCGAAAATCGGATTTGTTTTTCACGAATATGTATACACTCGAGAGTAAACGATCTTCTATAAATTTTATAGACGAATGATTGAATGGAAAAAAAAAACATTGAAATTGATTGATATACATTGTACTGTTACCGAGGTACGACTTACCGCTTTGTACTGTATTTCTTTAATTATGAAAAAAACATTATCATTGACACGTAGTTATTTTTTTATTATTTTTTACTATCAAAGGATCTTTTCTGTGTGGTCGAAAGTCGATTTAAAAAAATTAAATTTATTGTTGAATTGGAAGTTCGCCGTTCGCCCATTTGATTTCTACGACTTTGGAGGTACGAACGGCTGCCTCGATGGCACTTGCAATTTTCGTCACAGCCATAGTTTCCTTGGGCTTCACCATAGAGTCGCATTTGCCGAGTGTTACGTCGAGGAAGTGCTCGAATTCGGCCCGATAGGCTCTCATGAAACGGCTGGCAAAGGAGTACCAGATAGGCGCGGTGTTCGGACCGTTCATGTCGTACATCGTTTGGACACAGTGAATCGGCTGCTCGTTGTCCGCCCGTATCATGCCCTTGGGGCCGAAGACTTCCAATCGCTGGTCGTAACCGTAGCTGGAGTTTCTCGATAGATCGATCATTCCAAGAGTTCCAGAGGGAAACTGCAGAGTCGCCACTACAGTGTCGAAGTCGTCGATCGCTTTGATCTCGGGAATGTTCGCCGTCGCGTTGGCCGCGACCTGAAGTGAGAGAAGCAATTTCAATCTTTTCTATCAAGTCTTGTCTGATATTCAAAAAAATAGTCCTTAGCAACTGCCAATTATTGACATTGGCCGTTGCTAACGACTATTTTATGGATTCTCGGCAATCGCCAATGTCAATACATGGATTCTTGACTATTGCCAATGTATGGATTCTTGGCAGTTGCCAATGATGATGTATGGATTCTTGATAATTGCTAATGGCAATGTATGGATTCTTTGCAACAGCCAATGGCGAATGGATTCTTGATAACTGCGAATCCCATTATGTGGATTTTTGGCAAATGCCAATGACCGAGCTCTGTTTAGTAGAAGAACAGAGCTGTTCGAGAGAATTTGATTTTTAGTATGTGTATTAAATAATTTCTTTTTTTTTCGAACCTTTATAGGATACTCGCCGAGGATCCAAGTCATCATGTCGATGTCGTGTACCATGCAATCGTGGAAGATACCACCGGAATGGGCGAGATAGTCTATAGTGGGCAACGGCGAATCCCGAGCGGTAACTCTGATAGTATGAACATGACCGACTTCGCCCTTTCGTACTCTGTCGCGAACGGCGCTGTAACTCGGATCGAAACGACGATTGAAAGCGGAGAACAGGACTTTTCCGACTTTAGTAGCAGCATCGTAACACTTGAGGGTGTTTGTCGGATTCTCGGCTATTGGCTTCTCGCAGAAGACCGCTTTCCTGGCGTCCAGGGCTTTGGTCACGATGTTCTCGTGGGCAAACGTCGGCGAAGCAACAACAACGGCATGTACGCTAAAAAAGAAAAAGAAGATATTCGTCGAAGCAACGATTGAGAATCGATTAAACGACAAATTAATCGAGTTGCATAAAGTTATTTTACTTCACTGGGTGCGACAATGGCCGTTTTACGCACGTCTCGGGTCCGGAAAACTACCATTTCCACACCCTGTGAAATAATATTTCACTTACTTCGGGTCCTTGAAAACCTTGTCAGCTTGCTTGCTGGTGATTATGGTGACTCCGTCCAGGTGCCAGTATTTCTTCATTTGCGCAAATTTGCTCTCATTTTCGTCGACGATGTAAAGAAGCTTTACGCGAGGATTGCCTTGGATCGACGCCAAGTGAATAGTGCCAGCGCGACCGACACCGAACAGAGCCACATTAATGACCGGATCATCAGCTTTATCGGACTTGAGCGCCAAATCGTTCAAGTAACTGCGGGAACATGGAAAAATTTATCAACGCTCCTTAAGCTCAGATTGAACGATCGATCGAGTTCGTTAGTGTTGCTCACCCCTTATAGAGATAATCCGAAGGATCCGCCAGCGGTGTGGGCTTTGCGTAGGGCGAAGTTCCCTTGAACTTGCTGGTAGCCATTATTGACGCTTGAACTGTCAAGCGCAAGAGAAATTTTATACTCGGCTGAGAACCGAACAACTAATGATTCCACTATCGTCACATTCATATTTATAATCTACTCGTTACACCGTGGTGGGAGTTGCTGCGTTGACGTCCCGAGAGCGATAACTCGAGGGTTTTCTCTTTTTTTTCCGATCTCTTGCACTCTGCGCCGATTATGTAATTCTCTCTTGACATTCTCGTCTTCTATCACATTGATTTAAAAATTGCATAGTTGATTTACAATTATTTTATGAAAGCGCTGTAAAATTCCATCCGACAAAACGACTGTTACCTAACAGCGGGTCTTCGTTGGTGTCTGACGTTATGCAACGTCAGAGCTTATAGAGATAAGGATATTCTTAAACTGTTCGTAGGGTTGAAATATACATAACGTCGGGAAGATAACAATTCTTACACTGAGATCTGAATAACAAAGTCAT
This sequence comes from Ichneumon xanthorius, assembly GCA_917499995.1. Classification (NCBI taxonomy): domain Eukaryota; kingdom Metazoa; phylum Arthropoda; class Insecta; order Hymenoptera; family Ichneumonidae; genus Ichneumon; species Ichneumon xanthorius. Next base: position 5,475,156 of record OU824205.1, on the reverse strand, counting down.
TGTCGAGATCAATAGAAAAACAACTGTTCACTTATTATGTCATTCTTCGATCGTCCGAGTTCACGGTTACTGTGCACTGACGCGGCAATATTTATCTAACACATTCGGGTTCATCCTGAAAGTGAATACAAAAAACGAGGTATCGTACCTGCAGAGGAATTAATTATTTTAAAAAATTGCCTGCCTTGTTTGACGGGTTGAAAGCATCGGTGGAGCTTTATTAATTTATGTTACAAAATCTCTAAGTTTTACGTCTGCATTGGTGTCGAACCGAACATCGTGTCACAACTCGTCCTTGTTCTTGCGAAAGGAGTCCGGCGTAAAAACGACCTCTTCGGTATCGCTCTCGACGTACGCTGCTCTCTTGGTCCTGTCTCGTCCGGGATCGGCGTCCACCAATGCGATGCTGGATGTCACGAACCTGAAAAGAAAAATTGAAAATTCTCCGTGAAATCTATACATGTATATGGAACCGTCATATACATATATAGATGTATATACATATGCAGATGAGGCTTTCCACCCCAATTCGAAAGGCCAACGAGTGGAGTCCGTGTAAAAAAATTGAAACTTCGTCACAATTAATAATTGTTGAGATGGATTTCATGTAATTTTTTTCAGAACTTTTGGATCAATTCGTTGCTAGGTATGCCCAAATCCCTGTATCTTAAAAAGTATTGGATACGCCGAAAAATGTTTGAGGCAAAAAATGTGTGGTTTCGAACAAACTTTTAATTTTTTTGATATATTTTTTTTCATCTAAAGACGTCCGAATTGTGTAAAAATATAGTATTTAAGATAAAGGGGTTTGAGAGAAAAAGTATGAATTCGGCATATCTGAAAAATAAGCGATCCAAACATTTCGAAAAAAATTACATACAACCCTTCTAAATAATACTTAATTGTGACCAAGTTTCGATTTTTTTTAGAAAGTGTCGACTTTTTGACCGTTCGAATCGGGATGGGATGTCTTATATGTACATATATATATATTTTTTTTTTACTGAACACTATAAGCTATTGTGTTATAATCCATAATTTGACCTCTTTGTAGTTCCATTCAAATCGGCAGTCACTGTAAGATCTCTGGGCTTCGAGAAATCGCACTCCAGCATGAAAGCCGCATCACCAGGAGTAACGAGCTCGTCGTCGTGTTGGATAACCAGCACGTTGCTGTACTTGTCACCGTCCTAATGTATAAAAAGGTAAAATTATCGATAGATCGGTTTTGTCGTCAATTATATATTTATTATTAATATTTATATATTTAATTATATATTTACCTTCGCCGTTTCGCATTTGTCGAGAGGAATGTTCATCGTGAAGTTACGTCCTCGTTTAGGATCCAAGTAGCAAGGTGATTTTTTCGAGTGGAAGCTTCCCTGCGTGTAAATAACACCGGAAAAGTCCTCGGTGGTTCTCATTTCAACGGTCATGCTCTCGGCACCGCATCGCAGTCCTACACGATCGTATCCCTCGGTCGATGCACCGATCTCCATCTCTTTCGAGAGATCCTGTTCCCAAATCTCCTCTGCGGATCGATGAGGCACAGAGAATTAAAGAACAATGTATCGAAGATCATATTTGAGCCCCTGGATCAGCAGTGTGACATTATGTAGGGTAAACTCATATGAAACATTGTATTATGCTTTTTCTATATTTTCATTATTTCATTAAATTTCATCGTTTAGTCCGATATCGTGTATGTTAAACTCATAGGCGACATTATTGTACTATTGTTTTTCGATATGAAAATGATTTAATTAAATTTTATCGCTTAGTCCAACGACGTGTATAGTAAACTCATAGGAGAGATTGTACGATTGTTTTTCTATATGATAATTATTTAATTAAATTTGATCGTTTAGTCCGACATCGTGAATGGCAAACTCATGGGAGACAGTATACCATTGTTTTTCTATATGAAAATTATTTAATTATTTTTTATCGTTTAATCCGACGTCGTGTATGGTAAACTCATAGGAGACATTGTACTATTGTTTTTTTATATGAAAACTATTTAATTAAATTTTATTGTTCAGCCCGACATTGCGTATTGTAAACTCATAGGAGACATTGCACTATTGTTTTTCTATATGAAAATGATTAAATTCAATTTTATTGTTTAGATATCCTGCGAAGTTACCGGAAAGAGATTCATCGAACTGCGTCAAAACGAGAAGAAACGAGAGAAGCAGCGTCAATAGCTGCATGACGAGAGAGCTCTCGCCGCACGAACGTCCGTGAACTGAAAGCTGACTCAAGCTTACAACCGATGGGGGACCTTGAATAAAGATCACCTGTCCGGGGGTCTCCCACCATGGATCCATAGAGCAGATCCTCCTCGGTACTTTCCCCATCAGCTCCGCCCATGAAACGACTCGTAGGCGAACGGGTTCTATAATTTGGGATCCAAAGGAAGCGACGCCGAAGCACCCGGCCCGTGACACACATATTTTTTATAATAATAGGAATTCTGACGTGGAAACGTTGTAAGTTTAACGTACGGAAGTCCGTTTCTGTTGCACGTTATTTCTCGCATCAACCAATCAGTAAAGTATCTACCTGGACAGTTATATGGTACTTTAATACGAATCGAATGATTATAATTAATCACATACGGTTTTAAATTAAGGTTCACTATTTTAGTTCATAATTTTTTTACATAATGTTTTTAAAGCAAATTGTAGATGGAACCGTACAGAAGTTTCTAATAAACCGAACTTGAAATTTGTAAAATTTCATTACAGTTGGAGTTTTATTAAATCCCGTTTCTGCAGGAAATGTTATTTACATCCGAGCTCCACGTCGATAATTCATCAGTATACGAAAACAGCAGTTTCTAAACATACAGGTGCAAATTGAGGTTCATTATTGTCGTTCATAATTTCTTTACATAAGGTTTTTACTGCAAATTGTGGATGGAATCGTACTGAAATTTCTAATAATCCAAACTTGAAATTTGTACAATTTCACTAAAATTGGCGTTTCATTAAGTCTCGTTTCTGCAGAAAACTTTATTCACATCCGAGCTCCACGTCGATAATTTATCAGTGTATGAAAATATGTTTGCTAAGCTCTCAATCTTATCGACCTACGGAGAAAAACAATACATTTTCATGAACGAATAAAAACTTGTAATTATTAACTGGAGGTCATTGAACCGTACGTTAACCAAAATGGCGGCCATCTCAGCTGAAAAGAGCCTGACCCAAGAGATAAACCAACTATAACTTCGGCTGAAAGATAACAATCGGATTCAATGCATCGATGACGATGAAAAATCCAGACGTGGACGTAGATGGCGCAAAAGTCGATTTTGTACTTTTCACGGGAGTTCTCGTCAGACATTATTTTCAGTTCACTGATAATAACCCGGCGACATGGCAACCACTCGAGCAGCTCGTGTCCTAATCAGCCGCGTGTCCCAACAAACAAGACAATTTGCACCGACAATTAAATTCTATTCCTGTGAGTAAATCGATTATTATCTTCGCGTTCATACGAGAACAAGAGAGTTACATTTTATTTCTTTTAAATAAAGATAAGTTACTCGACGACTTAATTCCAGACGGAACGGAATACGATCGATCGTCAATTGACGATCCAAGCCAGTGATAACTGGTTTTCGATCGATCAATTAATTTGATTATTATAGATCGTCCAGCTGCATCGTTTTCGCGCGTAAACAATTTGTGTTTTACTCACAATTGGAAATCTTCGGCGCTATTGGCTATAAAAATATGTAATGTTCACATTACTCTCGTTAGAGCGACGTAAGAATGTTTCTTACCATACTGTTATGTAACGGAGATATATCTTATCACACGTCGAAACGGACTGGTGAAATTTAAATTATTTTTTTTATAATTTTTTTTTTTCCTGGGGATTGTTGATTGCGACTATAAATATGCAAATATATAAAATGTTATCAATTGGAGCGATGCTCGAAAACACGACGATGAAGGGATACCTATCGGGATTGCGCCACAGGTCAATGTTTATATTCGACAATAATAAGACCAAGCGGTCACTCCAATATCGTTATTACGCTTATATCTTGGTCTCAAAAGTCGTAGTCGAAAGAAATGAGTTTCTAACTTTAGAAATTAGTGTTTTATATGTAGGAATATATATGTATATTTTATGTAGAAAATATGTTGAGCGATCAATTAATTTGATTATTATTGCTCGTCCAGCTGTATCGTTTTCGCGCGTAAACAATTTGACTTTTATTCATTATTGTAAATCTCCAACACTTATAGCTATAAAAATATATAACGCTCACAGTACTTACGTTACAGGGAAGATAGATTGTTGGATACATTTTTCGGCACCCGTTCCGTACTGTTATGTAACGAAGATATATCTATCACGTGTCGACTGGTGAATTAAATTTATTTTAATTGCTAGTTATGGTCGGTTGGGTTATAAATATCCAAATATAGAATTTTATCGATTGGAGCAATGCTCGAATACACGGCGATGAAGGGAGTACCGTGTACCTCAATTGCGTCACGGGTTAATGTATATATTTGACAATAATAAGATCAATCGTTAACTTCGTTATTGTTATTGCACTTATATCTTGGTCTCAAAAGACGAAGGCGAAAAAAATTAGTTTTTAACTTTGCTATAAAAAAATGTTGTTTGAAAATTAATGAACGGTATGGGAAGCTTTTTTTACATAAACCGTTTCGGAAATTTAAAACACACGTGCGAGGAAATTAACAGTAAAATTTTTATTTTTAATAAAAATGTTTGTTAATTTCAGGCAAGAAGATTTGTAATATTAATATCCGGTATTTTAATTTTATAGAAAAGGACATTAATGTTCAATTAATGCAATGTAAACTAATTTCAAGTTTGAATACATTAAATTTACAATTTGTTTTTAGTGTTTATAAGTATAGAAGTTAAATGCTGTTTGCATCTTGTATCAAAGTCTTAAATGTTTCATAGCAAACAATAATTTATCTTTTCATCTAGTACGAATTTTCTAGTATGGGGCTTGAAAAAAAAATGAGGATTTGAAAAGAATGTATCTAAATGTATGAAAATATAGTTCGTTCCCTTTCGCTTTTACGATTTTACGAATTTACGACTTTTACAGCCCAGGCGCCAAACTACGAGCTGATCAAGGTTGAAAAGACTGGAGAGAAGAAAAATGTCGGACTTATTACTCTCAACAGACCGAAGGCCCTTAACGCCCTTTGCGACAAGTTGGTTACCGAGGTGATTCAGGCGATAAAGGAATTCGATGGAGACGACAGTGTCGGTGCGATGGTCCTCACTGGCAGTGAGAAAGCTTTTGCAGCTGGTAAATAACAACATATATTCATATTTGTACTTCATTGCTTGCCCCAATAATTTGTCTTAATGAGATTTGAAAAACACCATCTATCGTCAATGCACGGATTCAATTGTTTTGCAAAGTAATTGCATTAATTACATTTAATTGCATTAATTTTTTAAAATATTTGATTTGTTATTATATTTCAGGTGCTGACATCAAGGAGATGGTGGGAAACACGTTTGCTGGTACGACCAAATCGCACTTTTTGGAGCACTGGAACGGAGTCAGCAAGGCCAAGAAGCCGATTATTGCCGCAGTTAACGGATATGCTGTAAATAATATTTTATTAATAACATAGACAATTCGTCATCGTAATATTCACCGCTATCGTGTACTCTATTTTTATTTTGCTTCCTGATAGAGGAAGCTTTTGAAGGTAAAAAAAAATGTCAATGTTTTAATGAAAACGTGTTCAGAATGTTCGAAAACATCGAGAAATCACATTTAGAAAAAAAATACGTATGTATGTGTGACTCAGGCCGAAAAATTCAAACCGCTATAACTTGAGAATGCCTGGATCGATCAAGCTGAAATTTCATACACAGCATGTACGGTTTTGAATTTTATGAAAAATTGGTACTTGATTTTAGAGGCAATTTTCCGTATGAAATATCCATCTATGAATAAAATAAGTCATAGATTCGCGATAAGCGTGGAAAAATACATTAAATATAGTCCCGGAGCGACGACTGAAGAAAAAGTTTATCGGTAATATTTATAGCCAATATTTTTTTATTTTATGAACAGCTGGGCGGCGGATGCGAAATGGCCATGATGTGCGACATAATCTACGCCGGCGACAAGGCAAAATTCGGTCAGCCGGAAATCGCGATCGGAACGATTCCCGGTGCCGGTGGTACTCAGAGACTCACCAGAGTCGTTGGCAAGAGCAAAGCCATGGAGATCGTCCTGACTGGTAATCAAATCACGGCACAGGAGGCTGAGAAATCTGGTGAGTTTTCAACGTCCGGTTAAAAAAAATTGCGTAACATTGAACTCTTAATCAACAATATTCTTAATCTATTGCCAGGTCTGGTAAGCAAGGTGTTCCCGGCTGACCAGCTCGTCGCCGAAGCCGTCAAGCTTGGCGAAAAAATTTCATCCCATTCTCAACTGATCGTTTCCATGGCTAAAGAAGCCGTCAACACCGGTGAGTTAACTTTCGTCCATCCTCACTTTCGATGACAAATATTGGAAGTGGAATTAATTAATAAATCAAAATTAAAAAATAAACTACCGTTTACAGATAAATATAATGTTTAAGTTCGAAGTATGGAAACGATAAGTCTTTCAGTTACGAAAAAAGTTATTCTCGAATTATCATAAGTAGAAGCTAGTCAAGATCCGTTGATAATGTTGTTGATAGTCATCTTAAATTCCAACATGTTACTTTGCAGCATACGAAACGACTCTCGCCGAAGGTCTTCACTACGAGAAGAAAACTTTCCACGCCACTTTTGCCACGGTAATAAAATTATAAAATAATAATCGACGAACAAACATTTTTAACGGTGTGCCTTCAAAATGTGTTTAGGAATTTTTTTTTAGTATGAAAAAAATGCCTGAATATTTTTTTTTCATCATAATCTCGACGTTTACAGCTTCGTTATTATTGTATTTATCTTTGCAGGCTGATCGAAAGGAAGGAATGACCGCCTTCATCGAGAAGCGTCCACCGAAATTCACGAACGAATAAGCAGCCATCAAATAATGATTCTTCCCTGAAGCCATAACAATCCTTATTGTACATAAATTGACCATCGCGACTCTGAAAAGTTGGTCATATTTTTTTATACACGAAACATTAAATTTTCTATCAAAAGGTCGCAGTGAAAACTACACGCATTTATACTGTAGAATGTAAGAGTATTAAATTTTTGTGCATCACATTCCAAACTCGGAAGAAAACAAAATCGTTTGCTCCAACGTTTATTGCCTCTACATAGGGAAGATTGCTCAAATATTATACACTTATGAATAAAAGTACATAGCTTATAAACTAATTTACAATTTTTTAAAAATCGTTATTATACGCGGAAGTAAGAATTGGACTTTCGAACGCTCGATCTTTGCATATAATCTTCGCGTTGTTTTTCATGATAATTACTACGATTATTGAGATGCATTTTGAAAGTAGGAACGATATAAGTCTCAGCGAATACCGATAACTCGCGGGTATCAAAGTATCGAGTATTCTCGAGGATAGAGTAACAGAATGTTTTTTTGTCTTTTTTTTTGTCTTCACTGGGAGATCGATGGGAATCGCGTTTTGACGTACTTCGTACACATTTTCATCTACCTCAAATTTTCACTTAAAACCTACCGGCGTGTCATACATCTCATTTACGTTGACTAGCTAATGCTAATTAAGTATCGATAAAATTACAACCAAAGCAGTGGGCGATCGCGCACATGGGATTTCGACATTTGTTTCGCATTCTACCGTTTAGATACAAGTCCAGAAACAAAATGTTAATAATTTTTTTAAATTTTAATTCAAATTGTCGATAATCTTATTCTCCCGAATTTTCAATGAAAAAAGCTTCCTCTATGAGGAAGCAAAAATGAATTGAATAATCTCACATCAATTCTGAGCGCGGAAAGGACTTTTTTCACCGCTTGATTTGAATCAATTTTTATTCCTGGATAAAATCTATCTTAATTGATCGAGTGACGGCGAAATAAATTTCTTACACCAAGTTGCACGAAAAAAAATGATCTGTTACGGATAGCACGATATATATATAAAAATTCAGTAAATATGATAATTAAACTACCGGGGACCGAGGAGTTTCCGATTGCTTATAAAAAAAATCGTAAAATATCATCGGTCAAAGTGACTCGTTACGTTTATAAAAATAAAAAGAAAAAAAAACACCGAATTGTAAAATCGGCGATTATGTACAATCGTGGTAAAACTTGTTTACGAAAAGTAGTGTAAGTAGATAAAAATATTTGTTGGATTGTCGTTGACTTGTCGATTTTTTTTGTGACGATATACAGAGACCAGATATGCATAAATTTGATTTACACATTGTTGTTTGTACGTGAGATGTTGGTCGATTTGCAGATCCAAAATGGATCTTTCGTAATTGTGTATTCGTTTTTTTCCACCGCGGAAACTCCGGCAACCGTTGTCGTGATGAGGAAAAACGAGCGAGCATCGAACGGTCGGGGAAAAAAAAATAATCGTGCGTGTTTAATCATCGGGGGACGTTCTTTTACGTATATCACAGTCGTGAGCTCTGCTCCAGAACTACGTCGGTAGAGTCGTAGGGGTGAGGGACGGGGAAGAGGAAGGGAGCTTGATTAATTAATAAGTATTCAGTGCCTCGGTTATCTCGGGCGCGAGCCGCACAGGGGTGTGTTCCGCTGGCGGCTTACCGCTTGTTGCGGTTCTTCATTGTGAAACGCCTCCAGAAATTGCTGCCTTTCTTCGAGGGTGTCGCCGTGTGGCTGTCGTAAGGATAACTGGACTCATCGTCGGTGTCCTGGGCACCGGGCGGCTCTCTTGTCGGCGAACCACCGTGGCCGGAGTCTCTGTCACCGTCGGTCGCTCCTTTCTCGAAACCTGCGAAAGGTCGTAAAATTATTTAATAAGTCAAATGTGCTCGAGCATAATAGAAATAAAATCGTCAACTGGACGAAATCTGAAGCAGTGCACTGAGAGAAGAAGCTGATAAAAACTACCGATTCGCCAAAAAAAAAAAAAAAAAAATTACCATACCTTATGGTAGTATGCAGCTAGGGTGCCACCCCAGCAAGTTCAGTAACCATTCTTTTTTAAAGAAAATAAGCGTAGAATAATTGAAAAAAATGATTGTATTTCAACTTCTGGGCATGTTACTGCTGCAGTTTTTTTTTCAGTTATACAAACAAATTAAATGACCGTTCGCAAGGACAGACAATTTGAGCTCTCGCATGCCCATGCGCATAAGTTGAAATACTGATATTTGTGGTGTTATTTTAACGGTATAAAAAGTAACCTGTAATTGACATAAATTTTATGTATGCAATTACGGATCACCCAATTTTTTCGGTTATTACTTTCGGATATTACAACAGTTACAGTTGCTAAAGCTGCTGGGGCATCTATGGCAGAAAGTCTCAGATTTCCCAAGAATTTTTACCATAATATCTACGAAAAAAGCTTATAAATCCGGTGATTCCTATCATAGGTGGCGCCCTAGTTCCCTACTACTATATCGTACACCGTTAACAAAAATTACAAATTTAATGTACCAGACTGAAAGTTCTTATGCAAGAACTGGTACGTTCAATGTAATGTACAATTGTGTTTACAAATTAATATACTTTTGCATTGAAATTAAACTAAATTATAAGAATTAAAGGACTTTTATAGTAAAATCAAAATAAACTATTAAAAATAAAATATTTCCAATGTTTTTAATACACTAAACATTAATTTTTCTTCACAATTATAGATGAATTTTAATATACCAGTTTTTGAATAAAAAAAACTTCCAGTCCGGTATGTTAAATTTCACACGAATTTGTTTACAGTGTATGATAATGTCTTTCAAGCGATAGGGTAGAGCGGCCAGTGAATGTACAGTTAGGCAGACAAAAAAGCCAGTAAAGAGACGTTTTTTATGCACGTGCTCGGAAAGTGTCCATTCACCGGTCGTGTCCATTCATTGGCCGGTTTGCTCTATAGACATTAACCAGATCCGTCTCTCAGTCTATAAGTCAAGTAGGTATCGATGACTGGATAACCCATCTTAAAAAAACGCTTTTTTTCCATCCAAGGAAGCTTACCACCGCCGGCGCGAAGCATATCGAGGAACGTGCTCTCGGCGTTGCCGCGCGTGCGTCCCTGCTTCTGGGACGGTGTACCGAAGCTGAGGCTCTGAATGTTTATCTCGGATTTGAGCTGTTCGTGCGGCATGTCGTCGACTCTGAATTCGTTTGGATCCTCGACGAATGCCTGCTGAAGATCGCGCATTATCTTCTTTCTTATGGTCTTCTTCATGGACAAGTGACGCTCGAGATGTTTCACATCGCTCTCGGTGAGAGTCTTGCTGTTGTCGCGGCGACGCGACTTCTTCTTCTTGCTGTTCTTCGGGCTCTCCTCCTCGCCGGAAGTCGAGCCGACGGATATAGCGCTGTCGTGACCGGGCGCTTTCTCCTCGGCCTGATGGGACGACCTGCCGCTCTCCCACTTGTTACCGAAACTGAAGATATCCCTCAAGTGCGGAATGTTACGGTCCGTTGTCTGTTGTCTCGCCATTGTCTTTTCCTTACGAATATTCGACTATCGACCCCGATGCTCTCAGGAAGCTTCCTCTGGACGAAGGCCAACAGCGACTTCCGGTCGTCTCCGCGACGACTCGCGGTATCGACGAACCTTCGGCGTCTCTCGCCGGGACCGAGCCGCGGCTGATCGACTGACCTGTAAAAAACAAACACAAATTTTATAGTACGTCGTGCATTGAATTCCTATTTTTTAATGGATGATTTTTTTTATATGTAATCCGCTTCTTTTTTAGCTCGTTTTACGTAGCTCGCATCCAAACATAAAATATCGTTTGTTCAGAGCGTTTTTCGAATAATGGCAGACGAATTCATTTTTTTCTTTTTTATATATAATCCGCGAGTTTTTGTTTTAATAGTTCGTAGATTCTTATCCGAGCATAAAATATAATTTATTCAAAGTGTTTTTCGAATAATTGCAGGCGAATGGTTTTTTTTTTTTTTTTTTTCTATACAATCCACGATTTTTTTTTAATAGTTCATTTTAGATAACTTGCATCCAAGCATAAAACATCATTTGTTCAGAGTGTTTTTCGAATAATCGCAGGCGAATTAATTTTTTTCTTTTGTCTTTTCATAACTCCAAACCAGAAAGTTGCGACATTTTCCGCCTCGTCGCGCTGTTTAATTTCCGTCCCACCGTACTGTGCCATTATAATACAATGGATGTTATATTATAATTTTATAATATACGTGAAGTCCGTGCGAGGAGAGCGGCGTCTCGAATCACGATTATATACTCCAGAAATGCTGTAGAATGTCTACAGTTTCTTATGTATAATAGCGACATGGAAGCCTACAGTGGAAGCCGAGCGAAATACATTTAAGAAAAAAATAAAAATAAAACAACAAGAAAAAAAAGTGTCTCCAAGTGTCCTATCCTTTGTCACGAGAAAGTTCGCCACGACCCGGAAGCTTCTGAGGCATTGAGAGACACACGGGCACGTTGTTCGTGGCATGCAAAAAAGAGAGTAATTCTCTTGGCGTGTACCGATCTCCGGCATTTGCGACATTTTCACACTTCACGGTGAATTGTATTGATAGAAAACATTTTGCCCGCATCTCGAGTACTCGGGGGCATCGGAGTGAGCAGAGAATTTATGCGCCTTTACGTAAAACGTCTACACGGATATCAATGAATTCTCAGCATCGTGCTCGAAAAGGATAGTACGGGTAGCGGAATCGTCAAAAACTATATGGCAGTCGCCCATTGCAGAACTACTGTTTCCGAAGATGACTCAATACAATCCGAATAAAAAATTATAAACAAATAGCCAAATTCAATCAGCTACCAAATTAAACTGTACGCAGTAAGGAAGGTTGATACTTTTAACAAACTTTTTTTGTCAACGGAAGGCCACAATTGTTTTCTTGTTAATTTTACTACAAATATTTGTAAAATGAACAAACATTTTTTTTAAATTAATAAATATTTTTGGAAAGTGAACAAACATTTTTGTAAAATTAATAAATATTTTTGGAAAGTGAATAAGCATTTTTGTAAAATTAATAAATATTTTTGGAAAGTGAATAAGCATTTTTGTAAAATTAATAAATATTTTTGTAAAGCGAATAAACATTTTTGTAAATCTAATAAATATTTTTGTAAAGCGAATACGCATTTTTGTAAAATTAATAAATATGTTTGTAATGTGAACAAACGTGTTTATAAAGTGAACAAACATATTTGTAAAATGAACAATCATTTTTGTAAAATCAACAAGAAAATAATTATGTACGTTTGTGGACAAGAAGCATTGGCACCAATTTTACAGTTGATCTCCAAATTCGTCACCAAACGGTGCTGCGAATTCGTGCGTGCCTCGGTTAATTTCGAGGCCAACGGTGGAACTCGAGGTGCACCGATTTGCCTCGTGCAGGATATCCCCGACGAACTTATAAATCCCCGGGCAAATGTTGTGTCTCGGTTTATAAATTTTACGTGCCCACGCGCATGAAAATCAGAATGCTCTCTAGTCCTCGCTCGACCTGGCAGTGTGTGCGACGAAAACTCTCCATTGGGATCGTAGTACGTATAACAACAGTACACGTGTGTGTGCATGCGCGCGCGCACACACACGCACTCGATGGAACAGTAGTGCACCGGTGTCGAGCGTGCACTCGCTCGACACGGATCTCGTGGGACGCAGAAAAACGGCAACGACAGCCGGCTGCGCCTCCGAGAACACGAACACGCCACACAAACATATAGATAAATACTTTATTGCCCGACGAAGATGGGAAAGATAATGTTCCGGGTATAATTCCTCGGTGTGTAATTCCCCAAGATTACCCCCTCAATATATCTCATTAAGATCTTCAGCGCTATCTCGCGAGTGTTGACAGTGAGTGCGACGATAACGTTGCAAGAATCATTCAAGTCCGCGACGGTCGGCGTGCAAAGTATTGCGCCGGAAAAAAGGTGCACATACGAGTAGAGATCGGCGGACAAAATACATCGGATATGGCCTCTTAAACGAGATTTTTTTATTTTTTATGTCCCCCCATTTTGCAAGAAATCACGATTTTTTTAATGTTCGAACGGCGACGGATATCTCCGGTTAGCGACGAGATTGCGGCAAAACCCCAGCCGACGAGGCTTGTTGGAGCGAATCGAAAAATATTTCGAATCAGTCAAACCACTTCGAGCGCCATCAGGTGCTTGAAGTGGTTTGGGAGTGGTGGGGGTCGAGAAAGCATACTCCAATTAATTGACTCCATTACTTTTCAGTCAATATAACTCCCACTGTAAAAAAATTGATTATATAATATATAATATATAATATATAATATATAATATATAATATATAATATATAATATATAATATATAATATATAATATATAATATATAATATATAATATATAATATATAATATATAATATATAATATATAATATATAATATATAATATATAATATATAATATATAATATATAATATATAATATATAATATATAATATATAATATATAATATATCGATCTCGCATCGATCGTCCGTTCGTTCGTCTATTGTCAAACCTAACTAATATGGTGTATCTTAACAAATAGTCCGCTACATATTCGTTACAACATAATATAGAATAATGGGGGGCGGTCAATATTAGGGTCAGAAGGTCAGTAATTGGTCCGCGAAGTTGGCTAATAATAAGACCGTGAAGTAAAGAGACTTAGAATAATAATGGCTTAAGAGCATGTGAAACACTATGGAGTGCGAGAGAGATAGCATCAGTGGCGATCACAGCGGAGCGAGAGAGACACACTCGGAAAGGTGTTTCACATGCTTTTAACTCTATAAAGGGGGGAGCGCCCGAGCCACGAGCTCCACTAGCATAATATATTATATATAATAAATAATATAATAACTTTTCCAATTGTTCGATTTAAAAAATGCATGGCATATCAATTTAATTTCGAATCCAGCCAGGACACCTTTAAGGTAAACGTCCCAGTGACCGAACACGTCCCAGTGGCCGGGCAAAGCATGCGTGCAAGAGAGACGCAAGTACGATTTTTCACGCATGTGCGGAAACTGGGACTTCGCCCTTAGGTGTGCGGCCACTGGTACTTTTACCTTAATTGTTCGCAGTTTGACCTTCACACCGCAATACTTATTCAGAACTAAAGCAACTCGGCTGCATTACATTCAACGGTATTTCCAACCATATCGAAAAAAAGGGAAAAATAATATAAAAAAAAATAAATAAATTTCTCTATTGCCCGTGCAATTTAGTCCCTTAGGTGTTCGGCCACTGGTACATTTACCTTAATTGTTCGCTGTTTGACCTTCACACCGCAATACTTATTCAGAACTAAGGCAACATCGGCTGCATTACATTCAACGGTATTTCCAAACATATCGAGAAAAAGGTGAAAAATAATATAAAAAGAAATAAATAAATTTCTCTATTGGCCGTGCAATTTAGTCGTGTGAAACGATGCGTGGCCGATGCAAAAGCAACGTCTCGACCTTAATGCAACGACGGTTTTTTTCCACCGCGTACCAAGCCGCGACGAAGTGCCGCACTGCCCGTGAAGAATCCATTTGCTCTCTCTATCGTCCGACGAATAGAGCGAGCAGTGCGCCCAGATTTAAAGACATAATATAGGTGCACACAACGCTCTCGCGGAATCGACGCGACCTTCGAAGCCGTTCACTCTCTTACACCGTGAACGCGATCCCGAGGAAAGACGAGATTAATGTTACACCTCTGAATAGCGGAGTGGATACCTCTCTTTACCGTCCCGATTAAAAAGCACGAGCTATCGCGCAGAATCGCCTGCTTCGAACCTCTCTCCAGACATACAAAGTCCATCGCGTATTTTCATTAAACGCACAGAAATTTACGAAGAAATCCCGAAGCGAAATTGCACGAGCATCCTTCGTTTCTTATTCATTTATTTCCATCGAGATACGCGTATCAACGCAGCGATGCTATCGATTTATTTTCTCAACCGATCGGCTGTAGATTTATTTATTTATCGAAATAATACTCACGTATTCGATCCTCCGGCACAAGCTTTTACTTATCACAGTATGGACTTCGGTTTTTTATCAATTATTTTTGCTGTATTATTGCGATGTATCGATAGATTGTGCTATCGTTAATTCATCAATCACCAACAATAATTATTTACTGACAAAAATTATCGATTTCTGTTTTTTCTTTTTTTCAATTTTTTTTTTTTTTTTTTTTTTTTTTGCTGTATTGTTGCAACGTATCGATAAATTGTACGGTTCTATCAATTCATCGATCCGCAAAAATAATTTTTTACTGACAAAAATTATGGATTTCTGTTTCTTTAAAAAAATAATTTTTTTGCTCTATTGTTTTACTGCATCGATAGATTGTGCTGTCCATGAATTTATCGATCCGCAAAAATAATTTTTTTACCGACAAAAATGATGGTTTTCTGTTTATCTTTTTCAATTTTTTTTTGCTCTATTGTTGCGATGTATCGATAGATCGTGCTATCAATTCATCGATCAGTAGAAATAAATATTTACTGACAAAAATGATGGATTTTTGTCTCTTTCTTTTTTTTTATGTTGGTGACGGTTCTGATGATTAGCGTGGAACGTCTAACGATCCCGAACGTGCGAAAAGGCGTCGGGGAAAAATTTCCAGTTCCGCAAACGCGCCACTCAACAGTCGGACTGTCTTCAGTCAGGTACGCGATACCTCGGTTCTCATCCTCGCTCCTTCCCTTCTCGCCACTCGATTCTCTCGTTCTTGCGTGTTTTTTTTTTTTTAATTCTCAAGCCATCTCTCAAACACGAGAATAAACTGCCGGCAGTTTGTTTGCGCCCGGACAGCAGGTAAGGGGGATTTAATCGATGAGAGGCGCCGATGACGTATGAAAATCGAGGCTCTCGGTGGTTCGAGTGTGTAAATTTAAAAATGATATAACACACATCGAGGAGTCATGTTCGCGGACGCAGGCGTTATTCGAGGTCACAGACCGGTCGTATCTCCACTCGGTTATTTATAGCCGGGGAATATTATTTTCCATCACAATAGCCGCAGGATGAGTTTCCAAGAAACGAAGGATCGTCGACGAGACAAATTAGTTTGTTTACGTCCTTTGTGTATTTTCTCGTTGGCTGCGTAAAGTGGCGAGTAAAAGCCGGAAATGCGTCTCAAGGCGGCGCGAAACCTTCTCGATCCGCGTGCCGGCACTCAGTCGGTAGCGAAAACTGCGATTTTTCCTTTTTTCCAGAAGATACAAAGCACTTCCGGTCGAAAGTAATCTTCTTTTTTTAGGCGGATTGGCTTTTGAGCGGATGTGATCATCGTTAAAAAAAAAACTTGCATTTTTTGTTACCGATCGTGGCATCTTGCGTACTCATAGAAACAGCTAATCTAGGGGAAAAATATTATCGATAAGGAATAGACTAATTAAGGTAACAATACCAATCCTCGGACAATTCCCAGTCGTCGAATACACCTATGGAGATTTGATTTTTTTTTTATTTACACTAAAAATAAATTGTAAATTTAGTGTACTGAATCTTGAAATTTGCTTGCATTACTTACATTAATCGAACATTAATGTACTTTTTTGTAAAATAACAATACCGGGCATTAAAATTACAAATCTTTTGCCTGAAATTTACAAACATTTTCACGAAGGATAAAAAATTTACTGTAAAATTGCAACGCACATGTGTTTGAAATTTCAGAAACAGTTTGTGTAAACAAGTTTTCACATGTGTTTTGACAATGTGTCGGTCTCAAATTTAATCATAGGCAAAATAAACATAATTCTGAAAAGGGTCCCGACTAGTGTCGAAATTGATTCTCTTAATGAAGAAACATAAAAAAAGAGGATTCCGCAATTAGACCATTCTGAAACAGCAGCACGTCAAGGAAATAAATGTTCTCATCGGTCGCAGCATTCGACACTGTACGTGCTCTTGGAACTTTCCACATCGTCTGCGGCCTCGAAATATAGTATTTCAAAGTTGCGTTTCGGTGAAGTTTTAATCGGATATTTGTGTCTGGACATCGAACTACTTTACCGATACGAAAGATCGTTTGAAAAATTGGCTACATCGTCGAAGGGTCAAGGTGGAGTTCGCCGTGTGTGTTTGTCGTAATTCCAGTCACGGCTTCGTTATAATAGTGTATTACAAACGAATTCGTCCGGGAGTGAATACAATCGTCGAAGCGCTCTCGAGGCCTCGTTCGGAAAACAAGGACAGCGACTGCAAATCGCTGCAGGGATATCTCGGTTTACCCTGAGCTCCACGAGAAGTCAGACGTCAGTCTACGCACGTGTCCTATTAGCGGTATTATAGAAGCCGCGACACGATGTAACGAGAACAAAGCTGCCAGAACGGGCTATGCGCGGGTATGAATTCCAAATTGCTATTTACGCATAATCAACGACGAAAAACCAGAAACGACTAAAAAAAAATGAAAGTTACCGTCGGCGATAACATATATTTATGTCAATTTGCAATTTCCTTGGAGACGAATGAAATGAGCAATTATATACGAATTGCAAATGCAAATGTAATATATAATATAATATTGTAATTATATAATTTACAATATATGATTGGATAGATGTGATGAATATGAGCCACCTGAATTAGCAGCGGGCCATATTCAATACTTCTATCCTATAGACTATATAACACATTGTAAATAGTACATAGAAAAAAAATTGCGTCTAAAATTAAAGTAATAATTTCTCATGAAATTCAAAAAAATCGATATGACATAAAATTTAAACGATTCGATCGTTTTTCCACAAATTTAATAGTGATCATCGGCCGATTATACTCCATCTCTGGACAACTTGTTGCCCCGATAGCTAACAAAATTGTAAGAGCGCAGAGACATTTTTGAAGAAATAAAAAATCGCGTATAAAAAAAAGAACTGAAAAATTTTTTATAAAATTTTTAAGTAACATTGACTACTGACCACACGTGCTGTGTGTGAAATTTCAACTTGATTGGTAGAGGCATTCTCGACTTATAGCGGTTTGAATTTTTCGCGCCTAATTCACACATACACACACACATACATTCGGACTTTTTTGCTAAATGTGATTTTTCGATTTTTTTAAACATTCTAAACACATTTCGAAATCTCATCATCAAACGAAATCTCTCATTTTTAACATCTCGCCATTTTTTTTACCAAAACAAAGCTTCTGTGAGTAAGAACAATACGATGCCAATATATTTACACCCAGAAAAATAATTTATTTGACGGGCACCCGCAAATAAACATTTATTTGGTGTAAATAAATATTTTTATTGATTTAAATAAATATCTATATTAATTCAATAAATATTTATTTTCGGGTCGCCGGTCAACTAAATTATTTTTATGGGTGTAAATGGTTCGTTTCGGGTGAAGGCTTTTAGTATCGAACGATCCAAGCGATAATCGGCTAGTGCCATACAAGATTGTTACTGATTCATAAACAAGATCCTATAATTCTTAAGTTAAAGAGAAAGAAAGAAAGAAAAAATAGTCAATATCCTCGTGTCTCGTTCCTTGAAGGGTTGAAAGGAAAATTGTGGGGAGGAATGAAATATCGTGCAAGAAGTTGGCGGGCGCGATGAAGTAGGAAACGCGCGGCGCGTGAGCGGCGCAACAGAACCGTCAGGAGCGGTAAAGCCGCATGGCAACCGCATGCCGGTTGGCTGCGGCCACGGCTGCGTCTGTGGGAGAACGAGAGCCACGAGCCCGGACCTTTCACGTTCCCTTCGTCGTCGTTTCATTCGTTTCAACTATAATTACCTAACAATGTATACAAGCCCGACAGAGGTAACGAAGAGTTCTCGTTTAACGATTACGTCTGCCGAACACGGAAACCCCGGGAACTATATATCTCGCACGTCGTGAAGCGCGGGAGAGGTCATCAATGATTTCTCTTCGCATCCTTCGAGCCGGTAACAAGCACTCCTATTATTTATTGTAAATACCTTTATCAAATCGAATCGTTCCTATCATCGCCTCGACGCATCGTCGAAACACAACACCCAGAAAAATAATTTATTTAATGGGCACCCGCAAATGAATATTTATTTTAATCAAATCATTATTTATTTTAATCAAATAAGTATTTATTTAAACCAAATGAATATTTATTTAAAACAAGTAAGTATTTATTTAAACCAAATAAGTATTTATTTAAATCAAATAAGTATTTATTTAAATCAAATAGGTATTTATTTAAATCAAATAAGTATTTATTTAAATCAAATAAGTATTTATTTAAATCAAATAAGTATTTATTTAAATCAAATAAGAATTTATTTAAACCAAATAAGAATTTATTCAAACCAAATAACCATTTATTTGTGACGGGCCCGTCAAATAAATTATTTTTCTGGGTGAAGATAAATTGCACTTCTGTGCACTGCAGTTCGAAATCATTAAACTGACGCAAATGAGAATTGGGTCGAAATAAATTAGGGCGGGGATGAGACGAAAAGCCTTTACGGATCAATTTTTCATTTAAAAAAAATAATATAAAGAAAATGTAAAAAATTTAAGTAAAAATTAAATTGTATTCCATAAGATGGAACGGTGATCCACATTTGAACAGTGTAGGTAAGAATCACTCCTATTATATATTGTAAATACCTTTATCAAATCAAATAGTTCCTATCATCGTTTCGACTCATCGTCGATACGTAAATTAAATTGCACTTATGCACGTTCAAAATTATTAAGCCTTCACCTACGAGATCCTTGTTCAACGAGGAGTTAGAATTTGCCAAGACGCAACCTTCAAACGACTCGAATAACAAGTTGATGTTCTAAACAAAATCTGTAAAAATTCACAGACGTACCTCAAAATGTTGTTTTATTTGTAACGTAGAAGAAAATTTATTACGAACATCCGTATCGTTTTTGTGCTTAGAAGAAGGCATGGTCATTTGCTCTCGGCAAAAAGCTGAAGGCTTAAGTTTCGCAGTCAAGAATTTCGTCGAAAGAAATTGGGGATCGAAAAGGATGGAAACCCTTTACGAATTTTTCATTCAAAATAATAATATAATAAAAAGTTTTTAAATGTAATTAGAAAGTGAATTGTATTCCATAAGGTGAAACCGTGATTCACATCTGAGCGGTGTAGGCGCGTAATAAATAAAAGATTAAATGAAAAAAGAAAACAAGAAATAGCGTCAACTTTATTATACAGATTGTTGCGGCGAAATAAAAATAAATGGTCAATGAAAATTAATGATTATTACCGGGAAGTTGGTTGGCGGAAGATAATCCTTCGAAACGAGGATCCTTTGTAATGTTGTGTAATTACATCAGAGAAACTCACTCGCACTTATTGGCCCACACACTCGATTACCGTTGCGAGTCATATGCAGTGTATAAAATGCAACTTATAGATGCTGTATTTTTCCTTTAAAAAAATTAATTTTTTTTTTTTTTTTTTTGCACTTAAAAACTGAAAACGATTAATATTAATGAAAAAACAAAAACGACAATTCCGTCGAATTCCGAGCGAGGGTTACGATGGACAGCAAAGCTCGGATGATTAGCGGGACCAGTCTCGGTGATTTTACACGGGTGTCCCGTCAGGAAAGCCGTCGCGGTACGACTGTCGAGTTCGAGCCACGGATCCGAGACTTTCACTCTGGGGGAATCGAGGGACTCGATCGCGAGAGGCTCGGCGAGTCAAGCCGCGGCCACCACCGCCGTCGTCGCCGCCGACGACGATAGGAAGGCCCTGGCGGGTATGGAGTGTGGGTGGAGAACAGAGGTGAGCCGACCGAGTGAGCTCAACATCGCGCCGGGAATCGAATTCACCGCGAAACTTTGCGCGCCCGCGCGTACACCGCTCGACTACGAAACACCGTTCCACATTCTACCTATGAAATATAATTTAGTTTTTCATTTTTTAAATTGATTACCATTATATTTTTATTTGTATTTAATTTATATATTTATTTATGTTTTATATATTTAATTTATATAAATTATATAATTATTTGTAATATTTTATTTATTTTTTTATTTTTTTTATTATTATTTTTTAAGCGCGATAATCGAACCGTGCTCGCCATTGCGTTATTCAGCGACTCGCATTCTATTAATTATCTGTAACGGCGATGGGACGATTACGTTAGCCATCGAAGGATTACGGTCGGCGTTTCTATTGCAGACGTTACATCTTGCAAAATCAGTCAAGACCACCTGCACTCATTAATTTTTAAGGTGAAAAAAAAATTAAAAAACACATTTGATAACATGATTCCGAACTGACGTTAGTGGGATGAGCAAAAGGTCAATTTTCCGCATGTATCGCTTAATTGTTTCGATTTTTTTCAATTGGATAACGGTACTAAAATTATTTTAAAAAGTACGTATATTCGTATGGACACGTTACACTGTTAAAAAATATTGTAAATTTAATGCACCGGACTGAAAGTTTTCATGCAAAAACTGGTGCATCATATTTGATGTATAATTGCGATGAAAAATTAGTGGCCTTTTGCAGTGATATTAAAGTAAATTATTGGATTTAAAGTACTTTCACAGTAAAATGAAAGTTAATTGTTAAAAGTAAAGTGTTTCTAAAGTCTTTAATATATTGTACATAAATTTTTCGGCACAATTGTACATTAAATCTAATATACCAATTCATGCATAAAAATTGTCAAAAGGTTATTTTTTCTCTTTATTATTGAACTCGACAAGTTCGACAAAAATAAAGATTTATGGATATTGGATATTCCGAAAGAGATTACGCGAATTGCGCCTTCGAAGATTCAATTTCTCGATGGTTCGTCGATGATGTGTAAAATATCGATCTCGCCCGGAGCGATCGGCATCCACGGCGCGTGTCGAGAGAGTTACATATCGCATGTTTCCCGATGCCTCGTGAGATCCGCTTCGCGCTTTGTTCCTACTAACGAGCCGTCGGGATAACTCGCGGGATAACGGTCGAAGAGTCCCGCCTCCAACACGAGAGATCCCAGTTACGTCGATTTTTTTTTTCTCTCCACTTTTACACCCCCGTCTCAAACAATTTTTTTTTTCCAATTTACAAAATTAAATTGCGTCTCAATTGCAACTCCGACTTCGTTCCCGCTTGTTTGCTTTCCGTTTCCGGGAAATCTGCAATTTCACACAGGTGAAAATTTGCAATACCGCACAGTAGATAATGAGCGCTGATAAATATTTCGTAAAAGCAGTTACGTTGTCTGTTTCAATATAAATACATATATATATATATACATATATATATATATATATTAAATTTGTAATTCGACATAGCGGTTTCGAGCCTCCAGAATACAGCTCGCATTGGGAGTGTTATTTTGCTTCTGTTAGCAAACCATTCTCCGCCTTTCCACGCTGTACAGTTACCTTCGGGGTGAAAGGTGAGTTCCCCAGTGTGGCGTAGCGAGGATTCTGCCGAGCGTTGTTCTGTACGTGTATCAAACCACATAATATACCACAACTATAGGCGACTATTCGTGTACATAGGTGGGTACGCGGTACCAGCCTCTGGGGTTCTATGTACGTACCGACAGTCGATTACCCCATCGACCATCGCTTCGTTATAATTATAAACCAGACGCGCGTGAGTCAGTTAACAACGACGTGAGATCCGATACTGTATCGGCGAACGAGCATCCACTCGGGGATACTGGTTCGTTAAACCCTCCCTGTGTACACCTGGTCGATAAATGAACCACGGGATTTTTCATGATCAATGAGAAATAAAAAGAATTCGTTGCGGTTCACGGTTCACCGTTCCACCCCGTAATTCGGGATTCTCACCTACACATAAATGAGACGACGTGTGACTATAATGATTTTTTTTCTTTCTTTTTAGGTCAAGCTTTTCGAGCAGTCAATTATTTAATTTTCTATCGCTGACACTTGGACCAAATCCAGTATTCGCTTCGATAAAGAAATGATGCTTCGTCTTTATTTTTTTTAATGATTTTTTATGAAAAAAAAAAAATGCTTCCCGCTTGGCCGAAAACTTTTCGCGATCGACAAATGAACGACAGAATTTTTCATGATTGAAAGAAATGAAAAAAACCAAAGCTTCCTGCATGAGCAAGCAATATTCGTTTCTGTTGACGCTTCGCCGTTTCACCCCGTAATTATGAATTCTCACCTGCCCAGAAACGAGACGGCGACAGAAATTAAAAATTAACTGCTCGTCGAAAAGCATAATGTAAAAAGAAAGAAAAAAAAATTATAGTCACACACTATAAATTTCTTTTCTTTCTATTTACAATATGCTTTTCGCGCAGTTCAATTTTTAATTTCTATCGCTAACGCTATTGGTAACATTCGCACCAAATCGAGCATTTCCACTATATTTTTCCACTTTTTTTTTAAATATAAAAATCAATTGCCATAATTTCATACTTGGCTCAAAGTAAGTTCACACGCCAAGTAACTTATCGATGTAAGGTCGAGTAGGAGTATCAGCTCCGACCCTACATTCATATTTTTTCACAGTAGTATAAGTGTTTTTATTTCCATCTATGGTTTCTTAAACCTTTTAAATTGCCCTTACGCTTACATTTCTCAATGCTCTAATCTCACTTGTCCGTTATTTACATTCTTATGAGTAATACAATTCTTTCTGTTTTCTTAGCTTTACACAAATAACAAAATCGAATATTCACTCAAATAAAAAAAAAACGATTTTTTTTCTCCCTTTTTCCTGATCTTATTTTTTATTTAAATGCGTTCCGATGGTCGAAAGCTCTTCGCGATCGTGCAAAAAGGTAGTGCAGAGACGATCATACCTCCGCGGCGAGGTGGCGGACGAAAGTGACATCACAGCACGCACCCGAGCCGCCGAAACCAGTTTTCATTGAGTCCGGTACCGGTTTAACCGTCGACTGTGTATCGCGTCGTTACACGATACGTACGAATAGTCCGTGCAGGAGTGTTACAGTGCATAATGTACGAAACACTGTGGGCTCTCCTGATGACTTCGGACGGGAGCGTGGACACGCGCGCACTCCTCGTCTTCCTCTTCCTCTTCTTCTTCTTCCTCTTCTTCGTCTTCATCGTCATCTTCTTGGGAGGTCGTAAACTTCGGGAAGCCAAGAGACCGTGCGTTCGGCATCCTCCCGACGACGAGTCTCGAGAGCCGCTCGGTTCTTTTAGCCCGGATGCTCTAATTGACGAACGAGAGAGGATTCCCCTTCGGACGATGACTTCTTTACCGATGTTGTAACTCCACGCGCGGGAACGGCGACACGCACCGAGCACAGGGCCAAACACGAGGCACCTGGACTCGTTTCAACCACTACTTTTTTTTTCTGCTTGCTCCTGGAGGAAACTTTGTTTTGGTACAAAGAAAAAATTTCGGGATTTTAATGAAAAGATGTAATTTCGAAAACATCGAAATTATATTCGGAAAAAATGTGCGCATGTATGTGTGTATGTGTGAGTGGTGTGTATGTTAATCAGAAGTGAAAAATCCAAACCGCTATAACTCAAGAATGCCTCGGTCGATCGAACTGGAATTTAACACACAGTGTGTCTGGTCATTATTCAATGTTTCTGCAAAATTTAATTAAAAAATGTTCTTTTTTTTTGTACGCATAGTTTAAAATTGAAATTTTCATATGGCTTAATCATAATAGTTGGCAATTGAAATTTACACATCGCTTCCTCATAAAAGTGGAAAATTGAAATTTTCATATCGCTTTCCCATAAAGTTCCTTTATTCGCAAAGCTTCCACTATGAGGAAACCAAAAATATAGAAAATGCTTTCTCATAGAAGAAGCTTTGCGAATAAAGGAACATTATGAGAAAGCGATATGAAAATTTTAATTTTCAACTGTGAGAAAGCGATATAAAAATTTCAATTTTCAACCGTTTTATTAAAGAGCATTTCAAAGGACAACGGCGTTAATGAGCCGAAAATATTTAATAGCGGAAAATATGTCTTACCGTTATCAACAGTTTCCATAATTTCTCATTCCACGTCTATCGAGCTTTCATTTTCGTACCGTTTCTCATCTCCTCGTCTAAGCTCGGACTCCGAGGTTCCGTTTATTTTTTTTCTTTCTCTTTCATTCCTTTCTTTCGTAATTGGCCTTATTGGCTTCCACTCGTCTTCCTAACGCATCGACTGCCTTTCTCTTTCCTCGGTCTCTGCGTTTCGCTTAATTTTCCTTATTTCTTTTTAAGGACTTGCGCCAAGGTAAAATTTAGATTTTTTCTTCTAATAGTTTATGGTATTAAGAATACTCTGTTAAATTTTTATGTCGAAATTCAACAAATTACGAAAGTTAGAGAACGTTATGTGGAAACTGGCGGAGCGCTTGAGTAGCGGCGCGGCCGAACTTTGAACGCGTTTTTCTCGGAACGTGATTTTCAAAATCAGTGTCCCTGATATCTCAAAAACGGCTTTATGGATTTTTATGAACATTTTTACCGATATACTTCAACAGATTATTTAGTTCTTGACCTTTTCATATTTAAAAAGTAATTGTTGGAAAAATTGGGCCATCGACCCAAGTCCTTCAGCCATTATATATCATTTGTTAAGAAAAAATTAAAAAAAAATTATTTCAGATAAAATGACAAGTCGAAATCAGGGACACCGCTAACGAACTTCCGAAAAAATTGTTTACGCCAACCAATTAAAAAAACATACACAATAACAATAAAATTGAATTTAAAAAATGCCTGAATGTACCTCAACGTATCCTCCTTCCACCCAAAAAAAATCCTATCTAAAAGCGCACATTTACCGAGAAAAAAAAATCACGAAATATGCTTGTCTGCCCATTTACTGTCGCACAAGTCCTTAACGTCCATCGCCAGGCTACTTTTTTTAGCTCGTATTTAATTGCAGTTGTATGAAGTGATGTACAATCAGTACGAAAGACATTTGGAAGGGTGATTAGTCTATCAACCGTCGTATTCGTCGACTCGGTGTTGTAAGTGTCCGTTATGGAAAAATAACGAGGTTCGACATTGTGGCTCACAGTTGAGCATTGCCCACGTGTTTAATTAACTCAAATGACTCTACCCAAATAATTCCCCATTGTTCCGTAATTGCTAGGAGAGGCGCAATCGCGACGCGCGTACACCGTCCATTTTAGGAAGTTTCGCGTTTATGGAGCAGAGTGCGCTCGGCTGGCTGCTGTTACCGGTGTACCTGCGATCCCGCCGCCCGGCATCGGAAGCCACTCGGCTGACTCGCTGCGTGTAACGGTAATGCGGCCGATGCGTTGGGAACTGGATCACGGTTAAGCCAACCGTATTCGCTGGAAAAATTGTGAATAGCCCTGTTTGCCGGTGCAACAGTAGTGGTACGGTATACAAGTGATATATTTACGTACCCACCGCCGCGAACGTTACTTCGTACGGCGCTGCGACCTGCCCGCTGTATTCTCGAATATGACAAATTTAGTGTTTTCGTTAACGCAAATCTATCGCTGCGTCGACTTTCGGCAAATCCGCGATAGCCATTTCAGGAAAAAATTGATTTTTATTTTATTGTTATTAGATTTTTATTTGAATAGTACGCCCAGAAAGAAATTTATTTGACGGCCATCGTTTATTTGGTTCAAGTTAAATATTTATTTGATTTAAGTAACTATTTACTTAATTTAAATAAATGTTTATTTAAATCAAATGAATATTTTACTTAAACCAAATAAACGGTGGCCGTCAAGTACATTTTTTTTCTGAGTGTAGTAAAAGAGATTTGTTGGCAAAGTTAATATTTACAATTAGCTTCTTATACTAAACTTTATACCTAATGCTAATTTAACCCCTTGGCAAAGAGTCATCGACCTGGGTCCTTCAGCCCTTTCTATTTTATTTTATTTTTAATGCATTTACTTTGAATTTAATTTTAATTGGACTTCTAATAAACAAGGCGTTGCATCAGATTTACCAATCTCAGATCTGCATGATTTCTAACCGCCATGAAAATGAGAGCTTCCAACATATTTTGTTAAATTGTACAATGTATAACGCGTTTAGAAGCCATTGCCTCTTGCCAAAGTCTCTCCCAGAGTTAGGCGAGAAGGGAAATATTGTGCATATTTTAAACGCGAATGATTTGCGAAGCCTTGCAGTATTATTTTTCTATCTACGTGTTTCATGTTAAGAGCGGAAATGCTAAGTCGCTAAAACGATAACCGTTCGTACCTTATGTATCTGTGAATTGTAAATGACATCGTCACCGAAAAATGTGTGCGAAAGCGTTAGCTTATAAGCTGCTCTCTGTATTAGTATTAATTTTGTTAATTTTGGAATTCATTGCACCTTGAATTTCTATATTCGTATATGTGCAATAAATAATTATCTATCTATCTAATTTAATTTTTATTTAAATTCATATTTAATTAATTAAATTTTTTATTCATTTAATTCCTATTTGATTGATTTAATGAACAAACTTTTTCCCAACGGGAAAGAGCCTGTTGAAGGGTTTAAATAACGAGTCTGAAGTCGAGCTCGGGTATGAAATAATGATGAATTCTATAGGGACTTGGCTGCTGCATCGTACACAAAACGCCCAAGTGATTTTTGATTCCTCAGCCAAGAGAGCCGCGAGGATAGTTCTATAGAGACGGGCATGCGTCGCTGCCCACGTAGTGCACGAGCCCCGTACCGGGCAGACAATGGGCCTCTCTGGACTGGAGTCTGCTGGCTGGACAACGGCCTCCCCAGCCACAAGTCAAAGCTTCCCGAACCAGCACAGACCAACCGACGAGCTTCCACGCTAGGCTGAGCGGAAACTTCGGACCTCGTTACATAAGTCGACGATATAATACAAAAGTTGCCGCCGTTGTTCTGCAGCCTCGCTTCTCTCGCTGTGCATCGGGCGCAACAACGTCCCAGCCCCCCACGTATAACTACGATATCGTTGACCAAGAATTTCCCTTTTTTTTTTCTTCTTTCCCCCGACAAAACACTTTAGCATGCACGAACGATTTTTTCATTCGCACAATTTTACAACAACAAAAAAAAGTACTTTTTTCTATATTACGCATATCGAATATTTACATATACATTAAACATAACATGAAACATAACATTAAAAATAAACGTATACATAAAAAATGGGATGTCCCTGATGCGGGACCATTTATTGTTTGCTTCAGATGTGACGAAAAATATCGTTTTTGTCGAAGAGGAAAATGAAATGTTTGATTCCATAAAAATGAGCAATTTCAAAAAATGTTATCCCTATCGCGAGAATTATGATTATTATGATTATTATGATTATTATGATTATTATGATTATTATGATTATTATGATTATTATGATTATTATGATTACTATGATTATTATGATTATTATGATTATTATGATTATTATGATTATTATGATTATTATGATTATTCGCCGCCTCAGCGTACGAGAATTTATCTAATCGCCACCTATAAGCGAATCGAATCGATGATGCTATTCCGCGTTACTGCCTTCGCGCCTACACGTACCCGCGATGGTGTAAAATCGGCGATAGCCGCGTCTGCGAAGTGATAACGAATCGATGTACAGGTATACAAGCAATCGCGCCGAGGAAGATATAATCCGATCGTCGCCACCGGGGTAGACAAATAATGCAGGTAAGCCTTTAAGCGAGTACCGGCATTCCATCCTCGTTTACCCGAGGACTCATGCACCGAGAAAAATACATAGTAAAATTTCGTTGATCGTTGTCTTCTAAATATTTTTATACCAGTTATTACCAATCAGATAGTAAAGCAACGGGTGTGGTAAATGTCACATAACTCAAATCGTGGTATAATAATAATATTGATTTGTTTGAGATAAAAACCTACATTACAAATTGCTAAGATTCTCTCAGCCTTTTTTACCTTCGGAGTTTACAAAGTTTATTCGTACCACAGTACCAATTATTTAGAGAGTGTAAGGATTGCCAAAAGCTTACCATCTAATTGTATTCTCGTTATTGTAAGTAATACATTTTATTTCACTCGGCGGGAAAATGGCGGTTTTTGAAAACCCCCATTTTCACACCTTGTGAAATAAAATTTTGTTCGATACTCGTGCGAAATAGTATATTTCGATACTAAAGGCCAAAACGAGCAGTGCGCAAGAAGCGAGATGGCCTCGCGTATCGAACCATATTTTTCTTTACGAAGGCAATGCAAAATCCAAGTTGTGCACCATTCACAGGCATGCCCAATGGCGCATGCCTGTGGCGCCTCGGTCGCCTCGATGTTACCATAGCAACCGCTTGGTAACAGTGCGCAAAGTACTTTGCGCACTGGTGAAGGCATTTTGCGCACCGGTGAAAGTATTTTGCGCATCGCATTTGCGTATCGTGCGGGAATCAGCCATTTTGCTTGCCTGTGAATGGTGCGCAAACGAGGATTTTGCATGCATGAGTAAAGAAAAACGTTTTCTGAACTCGTGTGATTGCAACACTCGCCTTCGGCTCGTGCTGCAAACTCACACTCGTCAGAAAAAGTTTTTTCGCACTCGTATCGAAATGTTCTATTATTGTCGTTGTCAATAATAAAATAATAAAAAGAAACAATAAAACAGATCCCACCTAAAAGCTCCCCAGCAATTCGTTGCCGAGCCGGTTAATCGATTTACGGTAAGCGGTTGAAGCTCTTTAAAGTGATTTGCAATAATTGACCCAGGTTCTGTTTCTCGGTCGTATTTCGAGGTCAATATCGTTGATTGGAACGTTGATTGAATCGATGAAACTTGAGCGAACAATTAAGGCGAGACCGGTGTATTACGTTGGAACGTTGCATTCAGGTAGACTGACGTTTTTTTGTCCACGCAATGTAGCACAACAAGACGAACAGTAGCGCGCAAGTAAAACTTAGTGCAAACACCAACCTCCGAGTGGAATTTATTAACCTAGTCACTTACCTGTAACTAGGCTTTTTTACTCTTTTTTTTTTACAACGCGAGCGCGGTGAAACTTCCCGTCGGAGATTTTCTTTTCTATTAGAACGTAAGTATGCAAGAGAGGTGGCCCCGATCTATTACGGCTGAACAATGGGACGCAATGCGAAAAAAATTATAATTGCAATTATGCCGAGAAAAGTCTACGTCGGGCTCGGCAGCCTTTTTCAAGTTTGAAAGTTTATTGTATTTGTATAGGCGACGTTGTCATCCGCGTTCTCCTTTTTTTTATTCATAAAAGATATTTTATCGTGATCACACGGGCGGAGAAACCATCGTACAATAATTGAAATAATAATACTCTGAATTCTTTCCTTTTCTTCGTTCAGGCTGGGATATCAGTTTATCAAAATAACGATGACGCATGGTTGAATTTTTGTGGATAACAATTTTTTGTTGAAAAAATAAAATACAACTGCTCAGTTTTAAAGAGTCAATTTTTTACATAATTAAAATGAATTCTTTTCCTCCCATTCACCTGCGAATATCTATTCAACCGCCTATCTCGTTAAAATTTTATTTTATACACAGGGACACAAATTTTATTATACTACTGGCGATGCATCTTTGTTAAAAACTTGTCTAAATTTTTCGTTGGAAAAATCAAATAAAATCGCTCAGTTTCAAAGGATTAAATTTTTACCGAGTTAAAATGAACTCTTTTCATCCCGTTCACCTACGAATATCTATTCACCCGTCTATCTTGTGAAAAAATTATTTTATACGCGGGAATACAAATTTTATTATAGAACCGGTCGACGCATCTTTGTCAAAAGCCTTATGGGAGATACAATTTCATCGGACCAAAGCTAGTAAAGCCGCACCCAGAAAAATAATTTATTTGACGGGCGCTTTGCAAATAAATATTTATTTGTGGGTGCCCGTCAAATAAATTATTATTCTGGTTGCACACACAGTGAAAAAACGTGTGCACATAACAAACACTCCTTGCCCACGGAGGTTAACAATTTACTTTTCCTCTTAATTTTACATTTCTTTTTCAACGAACTCGTCTCAATAAAAAAAAATTGTACAATCACGACGAAAAATATTGCGAACCTTTGAGTACAATTTCTGCAAAACGTACAAACCTCCCTAGCCGTCTATATAGGTCACGCCTAAACTCGATATACCCTTACGATCTTTTCGAACATCGATCTCGTATCCGAGGAATGAGAGAGTTCCGCTTGAGGAAACAATTTTTAAAAATAAAAAAAGATGTGTTCACGCTCTGTAGGTGCCAGATTATTTTTTCTCGTTCCCGCGTCGTTCCCATGAACGGAACTCCGCATTTCTCGTGCGTAAAATCTCGTCGAGCCCAACGCACGCGGAGGAGACACGTACTCTGTTGTGCGCTGGAGATACGTGAGTCATCGGGCGTTCTTCCTGGCACGGGAGTGTCCGAGGCGAAGTAGAAGTCGCCGCACCGCAGGTGGGAGGACCGGCCTGTGCACTCTTGTGTGCTCAACGATAGTTTGCACTGTTATCCTCTCCACCGCGGAGGATACCGTCTCATCTCGCGAATCGTCTGCGTAACAGGATTTATTTAAGCGCCCGAGCCATGCGGACAACAATTAGCATCGGAGCGTTATAAGCCTCTGTGAAGGTGGACATAGTGATTAAGTCTCTTGTAAATAATGTAAATATTTCTGCTATCTAGTCTTAGGTTAGTTTTGTTGTTTTTTTTTTTTTCTAAATATTTTTTCCTTTCTGTTTAAAACTTTCATGTATTACTTCATCCCGACGAAGTAGAGATGGTCATAACCAATATATTTCGTTGAGTTTCAGTCCGTAAAGAGTGAGATTATATACAAGCGAGATCTGTCTATGGCAGACATACTTGTACAACCTCTAAGACATGTAGGCTTTCTTTTTATGTTTTATTTTAGCCTAGATTGTATGAAATGTGCCTAAAAACAATACACAATTTTATGAAAAAAATCAAAAATTAGTATCGGAACGATACTATTCTCCGCTATTAAGGGCATACGAAATGGTCGATAATAAAAACTGTAACGCAATTTTTTTTTGAAGGGTGCAACTATTTGAAAATTCGTATGAAATTTAATTTACCGGACTGGAAGTTCTTATGTAAAAACTATATTAAATTTCGTGTATACTTGTGATGAAAAATTCATGTTCATTGTATTAAAACGATTGCGAATACTTTATTTTTAATAATTTATTTTTATTTTTTTAAGTTCGATCTTACGGTCACACTAACGTTTTAAAATTCGAACCGTAAGTCCCCTGTGAAAATTTCACATATCGCTGGTGTTAGCGCTGGTGTACCCTGATGCCTGGTCAAAATTTACCGCATGACTCGATAGTTCTTCCGAGACCCTTCTCTCATTGTATATAAATGTTTATAATTTTTTTAAATAATAAAAAATCCCAACGCTCGATCTTTTAAATAAAATCTTATTTACTTCCTGCTAGTATTCATTTTTTTTTAAATACAGATTAGAATAAACGTAGCGAAGATGACCCGGACAATTCACGTGTTAAATCTAGGTGAGCCTCATTTGCCACTTTTACCCGACACGGACCAAGTCTAATCGACGATTTATCAACGACAAAATGTTGTCACTGTGTCTCGACGTTACTTGCACCAGCGACATGTGTCCTTAATCCGGAGCAGCGCTCCCACAGTCGCGGGTGTCTTACTTCGCCAGGAAGGCGGTCGCGTCGCCAGGCGCGGTATAACTTTGTTGTAGAGCCGAGTCGCTTTCCTCTCTCCCTCCCCGATTCGCCCGAAACAATAAAACACCGAGGGGACGCCGTTCTCTTTTATTTCAATTGAATTCTCATACCAGCGTTTCATTAAGCTGAGAAGCGAAGATGAGTCGTAATGGACGTTGTTTTCCGTTGTGAACTCTGCGCGTCGTAGGAAGTTGGTATTTGCTCGCCTCGGTGAATCGGACCTTGGGCCTCGAACTCCACTGTGCGTTTGTGTGGGTCCTTTTTTGTTTTTGTTTTTTACACTACACGCGTCGCTTGTGTCTCTGGCTTGCCGTTCGGTTGACGACGTCGAGGGCGGATAGACGAGAAGTAAGAACTCCGGGGAGTTTATCGAGAGCCCGAGAACGCTGCGGGACGGGGACGAGATGGAACTCCGAGCCGAGGCTAGCCGGAGGCGACGGAGCACGCCTTAAAGGAGTTCAGGTCGCCGCCTTTGTCGAGACTGGGTTGTACCGTTCGAACGACGACCAACGCCACGGCAAACAGCATATAAAGCCGGCTATAGTTCCTCGTTGATTCCAACAGTTCCATCAATCGACTGGGATTTTTAGCTTCACGGGCCCGGCATCGCTGTAACGAGCTCGCAATCCTCATTCACGAGTCTCTTACTTTGCTGATATTGTAAACTGCAAGACGGTTTATTTTATTTTATTTTATTTTATTTTATTTTATTTTATTTTATTTTATTTTATTTTATTTTATTTTATTTTATTTTATTTTATTTTATTTTATTTTATTTTATTTTATTTTATTTTATTTTATTTTATTTTATTTTATTTTATTTTATTTTATTTTATTTTATTTTATTTTATTTTATTTTATTTTATTTTATTTTATTTTATTTTATTTTATTTTATTTTATTTTATTTTATTTTATTTTATTTTATTTTATTTTATTTTATTTTATTTTATTTTATTTTATTTTATTTTATTTTATTTTATTTTATTTTATTTTATTTTATTCGGTGAAGTGGCAAAATCGAGATTATATTAATTATGAGTAAAAAAAATACGAGAACCTGCAATTTTAATCATTAGACAAATTTTTTTTTCCGGCTGTCCTTTGAAAAAAACGAAACCCTTTATTTTTCTAAGACGATAAACTGTCGGCCGATGGTCCCGAAAAATGTGCAAGCAACAAAGTTTGCGGAAGGTTGCGTTATACCTCGTCAATAATCGATTGATAATATATTTTTTTTTTTTATCTCGACGATCATATAAGAAAGAAGAACATAGACCAAAGATCCAACACAGCGACTGGCCAAGGCCCTGCACCGCATTTTCTCGAGTCCTGCCGGAGCTGCCGATTGCGAGCTCGATGAACAGCGTCCGGTTACATCGGCCATGGTATCCTAATCGCTTTTATCGATCTCCCGCTCAATCCGATTCCCTCGGCGTGTGATTCGATACGCTGTACAGTACAAGCAGCGCTTTAGCGCTCGTATATCGAATCCGTCGATGAAAAGAACGCGTACGTAAAGTACGCCGCGTAATGGCCAGCACAAATACCGTAAACTGCGAGCATCGAATAATTGAAACTTCAAATGGGATCGCCAGTATTTTTTTTATTACATTTTTATTATTTTGCTTCCTTATAAAGGAAGCTAAATAATATGTGATCCTAAAAAAATGTTTGAGATTTTAGTGTCAGAGTTCTTATAATAGTGCAAAACGCAATGCAAATGCAAATTGCAATTTTCATATGGCTTTCTTATAATGTTGCTTTGAAAGCATTTTCTGTATTGTTAGCTTCGTCACAGAAGAGGTCTTGCGAATAAAGAAACATTATGAGAAAGCTATATGAAAATTCCAATTTGCAACTTTTATCAGAAAGCTATATGAAAATTCCAATTTGCTACTTTTATCAGAAAGCCATATGAAAATTCCAATTTGCAACTTTTATCAGAAAGCCATATGAAAATTCCAATTTGCAACTTTTATCAGAAAGCCATATGAAAGTTTCAATTTGCAACTTTTATGAGAAAACCATATGAAAATTTCAATTTGCAACCTTTATGAGGAAGCCATATGAAAACTTCAGTGTGCAACTTTTATGAGAAAGCCATGTGAAAATTTCAACTTGCAACTTTTATGAGAAATCCATATGAATATTTCAACTCGCAACTTTTACGTTCTCGCAAAAGTTGGAAGTTGAAATATTCATATGGCTTTCTCATGAAAGCAAAGAAGGCCATATAAAAATTTCAATTTGCAACTTTTTAAACCCTTTTTCAATCCCTCGCCGACGAGTTGGCGTGTTTATCCCGCTAAATATTTTTCCCGCAGATTAACCGACCGAAGATACAACAGAGACGATAATATCCCCGTCGGAAGTTTCGAAGCTCTTCGGCGTCACGCTCGGAGTCGCGCGGAAGGCTCTTGAGAGTTACCGTCGAAGAGGAGAAGAACCCGCGCCCGACCTCGTTAACACTCCGAAGAGCCTAATCAATTAATCACTCTCCCCGCCTCTCCCGCGCGTACAATAAGTTTTTACTTTCCCATCCCAGAGCCCACTGCTCATCCCAGTATTTATAATGGTGCGACAGAGCAACCAACTTATCACACTATTTCTTTCCTAAAATCATTAATTACACCGAGAGTATAATACCGTCCAGGCTTTATTCGGAGCGAACTGTAGCGCGAAGTCCAGAGCGCGACTAATCTGCGGATTACATGCAAACTATCGCTAGTTTAATGGTCTCCAATTTGCGACCAACGTTGCTGCAATCTTCCATGCTTCTTAGTAATAAAGATACAAAAAAACGATAATTTATCATCTCACTTTCACTGACGCGTTTGTCATCGGGCAGAACTTACATGAAAGAGTGATTTATGGTAAAATTACTGAGATGCAGTTGATAAGTGAAATCGCCCGATTGTCACACAGATGTGCAGATGCGGTTCGATTTTTTTAAAGGTTGTCACTTTGCATGACTTTCGGAGGAACGAGAGGGGATTGCAAACACTTCTCGGTGGCATGAAAATCGGGAAAAAATCAAGCATGTTAAAGGTGCTGATAACATTAATTTTGCATGTTAATTCCAAAATGTTATCAACAAATTGATGAAAAATAAAATTGTTCAACAAATCTCTCGGAAACCTAACTTTTCTTTCATGAAAATCATTCGTTCACTTTTCTGAATACGTATGAATTTTTTCAGATTTTTAAATCCACTTTGTATTTTTTTCTTTTTATGTTCGCAAAATGTGTAAAAAGTCACAAAATGCAAAGTGAACGAATGATTTTCATTTTTTTTTTTTTTAGATTAGGTTTCCGGAAGATTGGTTGAACAAATTTTTTTTTTCATCGATTTGTTAATAACATTTTGGAATTATTATTATTATGCAAAATTAATATTTTCAGCACCTTCAATATGCTCGATTTTTTCAGATTTTATACCATCGAGAAGTGTTTGCAATTCCCTCTCATTTCACAATAGAGTCGAGTATGCGCTGCGTAAAAAAGTTGAGACAAAGTATCCCATTATAAAAACCGGACTGTAATTAGCCACGCAATTTTTTCTCCAAATAATTCTTTGTCTCGTTTTTTATCTCTCAAACCCGGAAGTCGATGTTCAGAATTTTTTTAAATTTAGCTTATTATCGTATTGATGACTATACAAAATTCTCACCGAATCGTACACAGTAAAAAATAATTTCGTAAAATCGGAATACGAAGTTTCGTAAAAATAATGTTGTTAAATAAGTGACAAACTCGTTCTTTCATGTTTGAATATTACAAACCTGCCCTTTTATTTCTCGTGCAATCAACAATTTCAGTTTGTACTCTTGTTTGTAAAACTAGAAAATTAACAAATAAAAAATTGTGGACATTTGTGGCCAATAAGTCGTTGTAAAAAGTACAAACTTTTTTTACTTTGTACGTGAACACTATTCGCGAGGGCTACCTTAAATTCTCGAGCGTTTGTCGCGTAATCGAAAGAGGATTGGAGAGTGAGCTATCGTGTCACGGAGCTCGTTACAGACAATCGAGGGACGTCAAGCTTCGGGTAATGTCTCGCGCCGATACTTTATCGTAGCTGTAAAGTCGAAGCACTCCCATAGAATCATTGAAACGAGACTCCGCGACTCGCGAAGGAATCGACGTTGGGGAGGCTCGTGGGGAGGAACTGGAAGAACATAACCGCACCCGTGAAACGTGCCAGCTTTTTGCTCGAAACCGAGCGAAAGAGAGAGGACGCGAGACGAGAAGGAACCACTCGTACATACGTTCGAGAGTCCCGCGGAAGAACCCTCGCTTCGAGGCTGCAGTCCACAGGGCAAGCGGAGAAGAAATGACCCTCACGTGCAGTAGATACTGCCGAGGGGAAAAGACGACTTCTCCATAAAGTCACTGAAAGAGCTCTGAGAGAATTTTCCATCGGATACGTGGCCGGAAAGGCAATACGCGCGAAAGGCTCTTTCGTACCTCGAACTATGGCTGCTCGGGCACTTCCGCTTCTTTTTTTTTTGTAATCTTAATTTTTTTTTTCGGGTCGTGGATTGAAAGAATATGGTCGGTCTTGTAAAGGCATTACACTACTTTCTGGCGTTTTGCGCTAGCGATAAAAGTTAGCTACTTTTAAAAATAAAACTTTTATTTTATTTTTATTATCGCCTGCGAGGAGAATTCGGTGAGAATTTTGTATCATCATCAATACAATAATAAACTAAATAAAAAAAATTCTAAACGTCGACTTCCGGGTTTGAGAAAAAAAAACGAAATAAAGAATTACTTTGGGAAAGAATACCGTGGCTAATTACTGTCCGGTTTTTATAATTGGATACTTCGTCTCAACTTTTCTACGCAGGTCGTACTCGATTCAATTTTTTTCAGTAGCGATGCGCTCTCGCCTAATGAAAACATTTTCTGATCTCAGCTGGCTAATCTTTCCGCGCCTCGGCTTCCAGGATTTTTTTTTTTCCGGAACCTCCATACATATGGGTCTCCAATGATTTCGATGTTGCCGAGAATATTTTTCCGTGCAATTATCTGACGCGAACTGCGCCTTGAGAGGATTTTCCTCGCCAGTGCGATAATAAACTAATTTAAAAAGATTGAATTCCGGATTTGAAAAAAAAAAAAACGAAACAGAACGTTACTTGGAGGAACAATACCGTCGCTAATTACTGTCCGGTTTTTATAATAGGAAGCTTCGTCTCAACTTTTCTACGCAGGTCACACCGACGCGAACAGTGCGCCTTCAGAGGATTTTCCTCACCAATGCGATAATAAACAAAACAAAAAACATCGACTCCCGAGTTTAGAAAAAAAAAAAAAAAAAAAATTAATTATAAACAATATCGTGGCTAATTACTCTTTGGTTTTTATAATTGAATACTTCGTCTCAACTTTTCTATGGAGCTTATACTCCGTTCGTATCAACTTTTCTATGCAGCTTATAAAATGGATTTTTTGGCCAAATTAATACGAAAATAATTGTGAACGTTTTTGGACAAGAAACGTTTCTACCTATTTTACTGTCTACTCGATTCTATATTTTTTCATTAGCGATCGCCTAATGAATAAAATAGCTCCGATCTCATCCGGCCAATCTTTCCTCGGCTCGAATATGCCCAATTTTTGAAATCTCTTCCACAACCTCCATACATCCGGCTCCCGAGTGATTTCGATGTTGGCGAGAATATTTTTCCGTGCAATTATCCGACGCGAGGAGCGCGGAGCGCAGGTACCGGATCGATATCGCACGGGCATCGAGAAAGGGGTTCGGAGAAGGAAAAAAATGAAATAAAGAAAGAGGTAAGACGGCAAAGAGAGCCGCTCTGACCGGGAGGCTCGAGTGCATGTATTCTCTTTTCCTATTGCCGCTGCCCGGGACATCTGATACCGGGTGCGCGAAGGGGGCTCTGGATGCTGTGCACGAGGTGAACCGTTATGCAACCTGTGCGAGTTGCTCTCGCGGTCTCCGGCTCGCCGACGTCGCCGCCGCCGCCGCCGCCGCCGCGGTCCCGTCAGTGGACTCCCGTTGCCCTGGCCTCTCAACCGCTCACCGTGCATGCGTCGGTTTGCCCGCATACGCGCCCGACGCCCGCGTATTCAATCCGCTCCCGACTACATATATAACTCGAGCCAGTGGATACACCGCCTGCATGGTCAGACTCGGTCCGATTGAACGCGTCCCGAGACCCGCGCATGCGCGCACGCGTTCTCCATTTACTTCGACTTTAATTATACTGTAGAGCGTTATAGCACAGTGTACACACGCGCGGAGTTTACCGGTAGACAACACGCGAGGAACGATCCTCGGAGAAGCTCTCGGAAATTTGCAAAGCCCTGTTACTCAATAACGTTGCGGAATTAGCCTGAACGGGACTTCTTTTTTTTTTTTTTTTGCGAAG
Source organism: Ichneumon xanthorius (assembly GCA_917499995.1). Classification (NCBI taxonomy): domain Eukaryota; kingdom Metazoa; phylum Arthropoda; class Insecta; order Hymenoptera; family Ichneumonidae; genus Ichneumon; species Ichneumon xanthorius. The sequence goes on along the minus strand of OU824205.1, from coordinate 5,436,038 downwards.
CTTAATAATGATAATAATTTATTTTACGGATTTCTCCTTTGGAATCGAAATATGATATGAAGTCAATCCTAAATATGAGAGCTTCGGAGTAACGAGTTAATAAATGTTGAAAAAGTTAAGAGCAGTCAAGTCTACGATTCATAAAAATTTATTATAGTGCACACACGCGTGGAGAGTAACTATAGACAAGACGCGAGGAGTAATCTTCGGAGAAGCTCTCGGAAGTTTCAGAGCCCTGTTACTCAATAATTTCGCGGCATTAACCTGAACGGGATTTATTTTTTTTAAGAAGCTTAATAATGATAATAATTTATTTGACGGATTTCTCCTTGAGAATCGAAATTTATTAGATAGTAAATACTAAATATGAGAGCTCCAGAGTAACAAGTTTGTAAACGTTGAAAAAGCTAGAAACACTCAAGTCTACGATTTATGAAAATGTGAACTATTAACCACATACTGTGTGTGAAATTTCAGCTTGATCTTTCGAGGCATTCTCGACTTATGGCGGTTTGAATTTATCGCGTCTGATTCGTACACACATACATACGGATATTTTTTTCTAAATGTGATTTTACGACATTTTCGCACATTCTGAACACGTTTCCAAAAAAATCTCGGTTTTTTTCATGAAAGTAAAGCTTTCTCGATGGGGAAGAAAAAACCTGAAAACACAAATTGTCATGAAAATAAAGGTTCCTCGATAAGGAAGTAAAAACATTGTCGTCTTCACGTCTTCAAAAAAATATCGAAATAAAAAAAATAAAAACAAAGCTTTCTCTAGGAGGAAGCAAAAATGTACTATTTCGATCGAAACAGTGCTTTTTTTCTCACATACGTTTATCTACAGAAGAGATCGGATCTTAGAAGCGGCCTTTGGAACTAAAAGTTACGAAAATAACCCTCATCGTCAAATCTCTTTTTCGACAAAGCAAATTTATAAAAATGTACAATTTCGATCGAACGCGTACTTTTTTTACGCACACGCTTACAATTTACCGGAGAGATTAGATCTTAGACGCCGAGTTAGATCGAGAAGCGAAAGCGACAAAAGCATCGTTCCTTTCGAAATCCCTTCTTGGATCCAATTTTCGAAGTCGCAAAAGTTGCGAAATTTAACATTTTTTTATTTTATTATATTTTTTACCGTGCAAGATAAATATGCTTTCCAAACGATTATGACGGAGCTACATAACTATAATCGTAACAATATTCGTGGCCTCTACCGTACGATCCTAGATATGCAAAACGCAAGACCGAGCGGACCGAGATACCGGATAGATACGGACGCGGTTTACCCCATCGCCGACACACGCCTACACCTCCGACGTTTCGAGCGCCGGTTTCGAGGAACGTTTGTGTAAAACGCGAAGGATAAGACTCGTACCTGTACGGCCGGCTGTACCGTAAAGCATAACATCGGGAAACACGTAGATTTCTCGTGTACGTACACCTTCTCTTCGTACAACCACGAACCGGACTGCATTCGCTACTCCGGTCATTACGAAATCCTTCGCCGGTTGGACAAGATCTATTCGTCGCGTCCGGTTCTCTTTGTTCCTCCTCTATCCGCGGTACAGGAATCGGGCCTCTCTTCATCATTCTTCCGTATCTTTCCCGCTCCCTCCCGGACTCCTAATCTCCGCGTGGAAGCCGTCCACAGACCTTACACCCTCCACTGACCAGTGACCAAAGAGTTGACCCCCTCGGGTCTGCTAAACGCTCTGTTACAAATTACTCTTTCGCCTCCTGCGGATACTCCGTTAGGCACAGTCGCGTCGGTACAGTGGGAAACCCCTTCGCTCGACCCGACGGAACCACTTTCGCTATTCTCGGTCATCTAGTACAGTGAAAAAAAAAAATTAGCTTGCGGGCTGCCAAAGAATTTTTTTTTTATTACAATTCTATTTTTAATTCTTATAATTCGAACAATGGGCGCTTTCGCTATTCTTGGTCTTTTAGTACAATGAAAAATAAAATTAGCTTACGGACTGCCAAAGAATTTTTTTTAAATTTTCAATTCTACTTTCAATTCTTACGATTCGAACAATGGGCGCTTTCGCTATTCTCGATCATCGAGTACAATGAAAAAAAAATTAGCTTGCGGACTGCCAAAGGAATAAAAATATTTCAATTCTACTTTCAATTGTTATAAGTCGAACAATGGGTGCTTTCGTTATTTTCGGTCATGTAGTGCACTGAAAAAATATTAGCTTGTGGGCTAAGAAAGAAAAAAAAATTATTTCAATTCTACTTTCAATTCTTATTAGAGCCACGTCAGCAAAACTGTCAAGGTGACATGTTATCTGTGACATTATATGTGACATAGAATTGTAAGAATTGAAATAGCAATTGTTTGCTTTGGCAGCCAGCAAGTGGATTTTCACTTGAGTCATGGATATTTTTTTTTACGAATTGAAAAAAATGGTATCGGGGCCACACAAAAATTCGAACATTGGATCGGAGCGGAATGACACATAGAAAGTTGTATCGGAGAGGAACGAGATACACTATTTAAAAAGTTGACGAGAAAGGAAACGGAAAGTTTTATCGGAGAAGTGCGACATTAAAGAATTATAACGATGAGAAATAGCACTTTGCCAATATGAGGTTACACTCTAGTAATCGAGTTAGAACTATAGAACTATATAATTGTTTGAGGTTACGGACTATAAACGGACTACAGCATTTGTCCAATTATTGGGTCGCGTATGTAGTAACACTTGCACCGATTTCTGGTATGTAGTAACGCTTGCACCAATTTCTGGCTACTACATCTGTCTTTTAACAAAATGCAACAATGGGAAAAAATTTAGGCTTAAATTTAGTATAACTTTTTTTCCGTGCGTCAAATAATATTTGCATATACGATTACAAGTCTCAAATTAGATGGCCAATTACTTAACAAATACTTAAGTTCAGAATAAAAAAATCTGCATAGAAGTGTCCGACGACTGGGCCGTGCCGGAGCATTCGTACTGTTACCTTAGCGGGCAGGCGGGAGTTAAAGAGTCGGTCGAGCGAAGTTGAGAAAAGAGGTGTTCTACTGTATACGCAACTACACACGAGTTTCTACTTTTCGATTCGACGATTCGCCAAGGGTTCACCCGCGAGGTTGGTCGTTACTACCGTTGTCGGTTTTACAGACTTTCACATTTTTACGGACCGGTGATAACTGTAACGACTGGCTGTGATGCAATTATAACACACTTGGAAGTTCAGGGATACGATCGGCAGGACAATGAGACATCACGAGTTTCGGAAGCGTAACCGTCTTGACTCCTCTGCCGTGGAGCAGAGATATAGAAGATAGCGGGGCGAGACGGACAATTTTTTCACAATTTGTCGACGAGAAAATGAACACAAAAAATCCCATGACAAATTGATGAGATTGGGCCATTTTGCCCCCCCCCCCCTCCCCCCCCCCCCCACTAATGCAGCCTGTAGCTATCTTTGCGATATTGCAATTTTCTAGTCTTTGTAGTTTTTGCTCGGTGCGTTGCGAAGTGTCCGGAGGGAATTTCACAAACTGGACATATGCATGAGGAAACTCACGACCGGTGGAACTTGCGCTACGGGTCTAACGTCCGAACGGCTCTCCCAGCCGGTTCAAGGATCGCCGGACGGATCTCTTTTTTTCATTCCCTACCGAATCCCCCGTTTAGGGGAATTTCGACATAATGTGGACATACGATATACTGTAAAAAACATATGTTTGAAAATTAATGAACGGCACTGGAAGCCTTTTTTACATAAACTGTTCCTAAAATTTCAAACACATGTGCGTTGCCATGTTACGGTAAAATTTTTACTTTTAATTACATTTTTTATAAATTTCAGGCAAAAAATTTGTAATTTTAATATATGGTATTTTAATTTTACAAAAAAGTACATTGAGGCTCAATTAATGTAAGTAATCTGAGCAAATTTCAAGTTCCAGTATATTCAATCTACAATTTATTTTTACAGTGTACTGCCTTCCCGTTTTGTTTACGAGATACACCCAGAAAACTAATTTATTTGACGCGCAAGTAAATATTTATTTGGATTAAATAAACATTTATTTAAATCAAATAAATATTTATTTGCGTGGCGCCCCTCAAATAAATTATTTTTCCGGACCGATCGTATCTGAAATCGAAGATTGTCTTCCATCGCAATTCTGGGAACCGTTTTGTCCTGCGGTTGGAGGTAAAATCTACCTGGATAACCATTTTTTTGTGGCTAGAAACGATCGTTGGTTAGACCGAAGAGAGTTTTGGACGAAACGGACGATTCGCCAAAATCAAGCTATCCGAATTCTCCACGGAATTCACGATCAGTTTTTGGATAACCGGAGATTGTTCTTCTCGTACGCTCGGACGATTATACGGTCCGTTGAATCAAACATCGCAAGACAATCGCCAGGCGATCACCGCCCACTTCGTAACAACGCCACAGGTTTGGACGGAGCGGTTTGAATTCCAAGCTCCAAACTCTTTTCCATGGCCGTTCTCTCGGGGGTCACCGAACGGATCTCCGTCTCGTCCGGTCCCGGCTCAGCCGAGTTTCTCGTATCCACGCAGTTCTATCCGCTAGCCATCCATCAATCCAAACTGGCCGCGGCGTCGCAGTGATCGGCATGCGATGACGATTGAAAAACTGGGCGGCCCGTCGAGCCTCTCACGGAGTCTGCCAATCACTGTGAAATCTGCCCTATAGCTACGTCATACATTTTATACAGAAATCGTCCGGGTGAGTCCGGGTGGATCGGAAGGTTCGACAGAGTCGGCCGAGGATCTCACCAAGGTGATCCGGTGCGAAAGCGAGAAGTCGATGGGAGGAAAGAATCGGACGAGGAAGCCGAACGGGGGAAGCGGCTGTCCGGGCAAGAAAACGGTGATCCCAGAGCGAAGAGCTCCAAGGGTGAAGAGAAAGAAGAAAAGAGGAGGAAGTGACCCGAGCGAAGGAGGAAGATTGAGGCAGAAGTGACGATCGGAGAGAGCGAGGGCGGAAGAGGGAGAGAGCCCGAAGACGGATCGGAGTGGTCGATGGCTGTGTGTTGGCTGTGTGTTCTTCATGGGAGCCAATAAAAAAAAAATTATTCTTGTAAGTCATGCATGAAAAGTGCTACTTTTCATGGCCGCCGAGAGTGGCGAAAGTGGCGCTTTACAGCCGAGTGTACTATAAATAGCCGACGCATGCGTACATCGATACTGTCTTTACGCACGCACTTTGCGCACGCTTCTGCGTGCGTAAAGTACGGCGCATGCGCAGTGTAGGGTGTAAATTACAGCGCCACAATCAGCAGGCACGGAGTTGCACTCTTCCTGCATTCGTTACATTAAATATTGTGCGATACTAGTGCGGTGTTGCGAACAACCCGAATTCACGGCGTGCGTATAATAGTAATTTACTGTGCTAGTACGATAAAACTTTTTTCTGACGAGTGTGAGTTTGCAGGACGAGCCGAAGGCGCGTGTTCTATTCCCACTAGTTTAGAAAACATTTTTCGCACGAGTAACTGCCATTTTCGCACCTACTGAAGTAAAGTTCGCTTTATCGCACTAGTATCGTAAATGACTATTATTTGATGGGTACCCCGCAAATAAATATTTATTAAAATTAAATAAATATTTATTAAAATTAAATAAATATTTATTAAAAGTAAATAAATATTTATTAAAATTAAATAAATATTTATTAAAATTAAATAAATATTTATTAAAATTAAATAAATATTTATTAAAATTAAATAAATATTTGTTTGGGGAGCGTCCGTCAAATGAATTATTTTTCTGGGTGAGTTTCGGCCAGCTAACTGTTGCCGACACCGGTAGACGGGCAGCCGCGCAACTCCCCGCGAGAAGACCGCGCGGGAGTGGTCTCGAGATAAGTGCCCACGTTAAAACTCGATCGTCTGAAAGGGCCCGCCGGAAGCTGAGCTGAACGTCAACAGCTCGCCAAACCACTACTGCCGCTACCACTGCGCGTCGGTCGTATTTCATCCTGAATATATCCGTCCGCTGCTGCTTCGTCATATTTTTCCTCGGCTCCCTACAGAATCCAGTCCGACGCTTCCCACTCGTGAGGGACAGCTCGGGAAATTAAACGACTCACAACATTTTGACACCTGCCTGCAACGGAAATAGCAGCGAATTGCGTATCATGGTGGTTATTAGTAAGTTGCGCAGAATTACGGACAGTCTCGGGACTGGAGATGGGACTTGTTGGTCGAGTTTCATCTGTAAGAACGTCGACCAACTTTGGACTCAAAAAACAAACTAATTAAAAAAATTTAGTCTAAAAACCTTAAATAACAAAAAAAGTGACTATTAATTACCTTAGTCATTTTTTTCGCATGCATTATCGCTTTCTTCAATGGCAATTTATTCCTTACAATAAGAAAAAGAATTATTGGATTAACCAAAAGTCGCGATGACACACGTTCAAAGCTGTTATTTTTTTTTTAATTTTTTTTTGGTCCAAATAATGCATTGTTTTGTTAAACGATTATTTGCATCGATCGATTCAAAATTAGTCGACACATATTTGACGACTAATTTTATTTTGTGTTATTTGGTTGTTGCACCAACTAAATAACAACTTTGAACGTATGTCACCGCGCCTTGGTTAATCTGACCATTTATTTTTCTCGGTGCAACTATAAGCATTTTCATGTATTTTTTCAAAGTTACGTGCAGATGTAACCGGCGGACGGTGGTGTTTTTGTCCAACCAAACGAATCTCCGGTGACCGCAGTGTCACGGCCACTCCGTGTTATTCTCCGTCTCGAGAAACGTCCATTAAAAAATAAGAAATCATCGTCTTGCGTAAAGTGGAAAACAAAGTCGAAGCTTTTTGTGCCGTCACCAAATTACCCCGTACAATAACCATTAAAAAAATCGCCTCATCAACTACGAAAATTTGATACACGATCTCGTTATCGTCCTTACGTCGGGCGTGCAGATGAACGGTTCAGTTAAAACTACGTAATGGATCGGCGAATGTACGACCACCGAGTAAACTGCGGGGGTGAATGAGATTCGGTTGACTCATCGACTGTCTAGACCAATAATAAAATACGTAGCACTGTATTAAAAAGTGTTAATTTAATGTACTGAACTTTAAATTTGCTTACATTAGTGACATTAATTGAACATTTATGTACGATTTTTTTTGTAAAATATAAATAGCGTATATTAAAATTATAAATCTCTTGCCTGAAATTAACAAAAATGTCAACTAAAAATCAAAATTTTACTGTAAAATTGCGCGCACATGTGTTTGACGTTTCAGAAACAATTTATGTAAACATGTGAAACAATTTATGTAAAAAAAGCTTCCAATACCGTTCACTAATTGTGAAACAAATTTTTTTTACAGTGAATTTAGAAATTCATTTTTTCATTTACGTGCGATAACCGATAATGGCGTGAACGATTCGTCTCATAATTTCAATGAGGAGATTCATACGCGATCCCGTTATCGCTTCAATCTCGTGCGTGCTGAAGATCGGTCAAGTTAAAACGACACAATGTATCGGCGAATTTTCGCCTATCGAGTAAACTGCGGGGGTGAACGAGATTGGGTTGACTCGTCGGCTGTCTGCGCGAGTAATAAAATCCTTAGGAGATTGTAGTATTCCGCTCTCCCGACTGTGTCACGGCAGGAGTCTCGGCACGCAAGCCTCGAGAGCCCCGGAGAGACCAGCTCTGAGCGAGCGCTGCACCATAGAACGCTCCTATCCTACGTATACGTGTTGTACACACGTTACCAAATCGGTGTGTTTGATTTTTACGTACACGCAGAAAGGAAGACGGGATAGGAGGATAGAAGAGACGACAGACGCGAGCCCGAGCGAGTATGCGCACCTTCCACCGAGATCTTCGTAATGAGCTCGCCACTCCTCGCCCGACGGTGAATCCGAGCGAGCGACGACCGCTCGGGTCCCGGGTGAGTACTTCCGAGAAGCGTGTCCACGACGGGTTTCTGTATATGCACTACAGTATAATCGTACTGCTACAGTGCGTGTACACGCACTCCCCGACGTTGTGAACTGTAACGTGGACACAGGTGGAAAACTAAGGCTGTATGAGTTTTATACGCTCGCGCGGGGCGTTCCGTGTAAAGATCTATTTTTAATTACCGTCATGCACACGGGAGGATAAAGATTTTACCCTTTTTTATTATTTTATTTATTATTATTTTTTAGTATTATGACAACAGGGAAATAAAAATAATAATTCGTGGGAATTGTTTTTTGGGGACAAAAAATTCGCTGTCGACAACAACGACACAAATCTGTTGCGGCGAAAATATTAAGCAGATTCGCAACATTTTGTCTACTTTATCCTTTCTGTTATAATATATATATATATATTTTTTTTATCCATTTTATATTTATAAAAGGATATTTAAAAAGTTGTTTATCGTAAAAAAAGAAGCACTCTGGGACGTATAACGTGGACACAGGTGGAAAAGTGAGACTTTGTGAGTTTTATACGCTCGCGCAGGGCACTCCGTGTCAAAAACTTTTTTTAATTACCGTCGGGGACGCCGGAGGATTTGAATTTTTGGCCCTTTTTCTTTTTATGATTATTTTTTTATTATTATTATAATAGCACGATAAGAAGGAACGTACTCAAGGTATTTGAAAGTAATTCGTGGAAATTATTTTTGAGAGTAAAAATCAGCTGTTGAAAACAACAACAAAAACCAATTGCGGCGAAAATATTAAACAAATTCTCAAAATGTTGTCTACTTTATCCTTACTGTTATATAATATTTTCTTCTATCCATTTTATATTTATAAAAGTATGCCCAGTGTCGGAACAAGAGCTACTCCGATAAAAAGGTTTGGTAATATCAACTAAGCTGCGGTTGCGGGTGGCGAAGGAAATGTTCGGTCGATTGAACAAAATGTTTTTTACAATCAATAACAAAACAGTCAATTCAACTAAATATTCGGTCACACGACTATATATTCGTTCAATCAACTAAATATTTCTTTCAATCGATCCAAATATTTCCTACGCCACCCGCAACCGCAGCTTAGTTTATATCACCAAACCTTTTTACGCTTTTCAAGCTACTTGGCCAAAATTAACGATTACCGTCGATCCATAGAAAAAGGAGTGACTCCGATATCTCGACGTGGAATCGCCCGTACGTCACTAGTACAACATTGTGGATGAGAAAGAAAAGAGAACCGCGCCGAGCGGAGGAGCGGAAACAGAAAACGAGAAGGTACAAGCTCGAGACGCGCTCTCCTCTCTGCCTTTTCCATTTGTCCGTGCAGGCAGTGTACGCGTTGCTGCTCTTGGACATCACGTTCGCCACTCGACTCTCCTTATTTTTTTTGTCATATTTTTTTTTTCCTATTCCTCGTTCACGTTTTCGGTCTCGTGCCCGTATGGCTTTACAAACCAGTGTAACTCTATATACGCGCGCCAAACTCGGCTGCCCTTTGATCCTCCCAATGCTTATACACGCCACACACACACACACACATATATATGCGTGTTTGTCTTTCGCTATTTTCGTGAGGAAATGTCCCGACGCGACTTCGGTCGTTTAGCGTCGCGACAAGTACGATTTGCCTTTTATTTTTGAGACGAAAAGGGCGCCGCGAGGGAAGCAGCCACGTCTACCTCTGGCGTCGATGTTTAACGACCCGATCGGCTATCTTCGCAGGGGTGCGGTAATCCAATCCTCTGCCGGGCCGTAAAACGATTTTACAAGATAACTGTCAGTGACGATAATGAGCTTGATGGGAAGTTTTGGAGTTGGCCAAATAGTGCAATTGCTTGCCGCCAAGCTTCGCTGTTTCCTTGTCAGAACCATCCCTGCATTTCGTAAAACCGCACCATAATAATGAATTCGCGTTTTTGGATCTTTAATTTGTTCGAAAATTGTGCCAACGCTCAGGTTCGTTTAAGCGTCGATATGACACATTTACATCTCTAGCACGCACAACTCTACCAGAAAACTACTCTACCGGATAACAAGTCTACCAAAAAAGACAGCTCTAACAATTCTGCTACATAACAACTCTACCAGAAAACATCTCTATCATATCACAACTCTACCGTATTAGAACTCTACCAAAATCTCTACCGGAGTGGAAATAAAACTCTACCGGAATGGAAATAAAACTCTACTGGAATGGAAATAAAACTCTACCGGAATTACAATGAAACTCTACCGGAATACAAGGCTAGACAGTAGCCTTGTATTCCGGTAGAGTTTTATTTCAATTTCGGTAGTTTTTTTACTTTCTGGTAGAGATTATGGTAGAGTTCTAACACGGTAGAGTTGTTATGTCGTAGAGATGTACATGTGTCGTCGATATATCTTTCTAAAATATAATAAACAACTGGGTTAGCACTAACGATCCTTGACATTAAATTGTTGTGAGAATCGATGGATGCACTTAAAATTAAATTAAAATTATAATTTATAAGAAATCGATTAATCAAATTAATAAATCTCAGTGAGAGGGAAAGCACCAGCAAGCCTTGCTGACAACTTGCTGGCAATATGCACCTAAGCATTTTCGGCATTGAATGCTGGCAAAAACATAGGCAAATGCGAACGCACATGACGCAATTTTGCCGCCATCCCGTGCGGTCATATGCCTATTTGCTGGCGGGTTGTCGGCAAAATGCTATCTAGGAAATTGGAGACTCAGGTGTGGATAATGATGAATCGAAGAAACCCTTGCGAGTCTGACTCCGAGACAACCCTCGGTGTCGGACCACGCGATCTAGGGTGTGATTCACTATCCCTCGTGCTTCCTCGCAATTTCCGGCACGGATCGGTTTCGAGCCGGGCTTCGTATCGTGACGGCGGTATCGCGGGGCAACGATTTTTTTGGGTGCGGAGTTTAATTGTTGTGTATAGTCGAGATATTAACCGGTGAGGGTAACGCCGAAAGGGTGTGCTGCCTCGTCGTTCGCGATTGGAAGGAATTCTTGCCACGGTCTTTCCGATGTTCGATTTTCAACATAATCGATCAAACAGTAAAAAATGATTTCGTAAAATCGGAATACGAAGTTTCGTAAAAATAATGTCGTCAAATAAGTGACAAACTCTTTTGTGAAAGTTTCAATGTACAAAACTGTCCTTTTATTCCCCGTGTCATTGAGAATTTTAGTTTGTACTTTTGTTTGTAAAACCAGAGCCGGATGGTGCGAATGGAAAATTAACAGATTTAAAAAATGTAGAGCTTTGCGGCACATTTACATCTCTACTACTCACAACTCTACCAGGAACCTCTATCGTGATGTATTAGAACTCTACCAAAATCTCTATTACTGTATGAAAAAAACTCTACCAGAGCGAATCAGTCGCTAACAACTCTACCACATACAATCTCTACCAGAAAGAAAACTCCTTCCGGACTTGAAAGAAAACTCCTTCCGGACTTGAACGAAAACTCTACCGAAATACAAGCCTAGACGGTAGTCTTGTATTCCAGTAGTGTTTTATACTAATTCTGGTAGAGTTTTATTTCAAGTTCGGTAAAGTTTTATTTTGATTCCGGTAGAGTTTTTCTTGGCCGCTTATATTCCGGTACAGTCGGAGCTGTATTTTGTGGGTACATTTGTTATCCGGTGGAGATTTTTTCTGGGGCCGGCGGAAACAAAAACCCGGAAAAAATCCCCTGTACATTGCCGGTCGTTTTATTTCCGCTTTAGCTGCGGAGTTTTTTTTTCTGGTAGAGTTGTTTGGAGAGCGATGTTTTCTGTTGTTATAAAAAGTGGCTGTAAAAAGTACAACCTTTTTTTTTTACTATGTACGTCGTCTTCTGAAATATTTGAAATGTGATAAAAAAAAAAAATATATTGTTTCGCCACAAGGAGGATGAAGAGACGCGTCTCGGATTTCCGTAACACTCGTGTATCGTGCTGATCGAACTAATGTCCCTGTCGCGTTTAATTTATCGAGATCCACCGTAGAGCGATGTTTACAGAGACTCGGGAATAAATTTTCGGTTCGCCGCTCGCATCGACTTCCGGCGACCTTATTGCGATAAATCGAGTGTCCCTTCCTCTCAGAGACACGCATTTCACGTATCGATCGTTCTAGCTCGCGTTCACCGTCGGATGAGTGAACAACGCTTCCGGTAAGTCCGCAGACAGAGCGATGCATTATCGAGACGGTGATACGGGATGGATCGCGAGAGCCGGGAAAACGACCATTCATGATAACGTTGATTCGATCATCGTGTCTCAGTGGGCCGCACAACCGGGAACAACAGCGTCGGACACTTCACGGATCATTGGAGTCGACGATGGACGGAAGGTCGAAGTATCCTGCCGGGGAATTATGAACAAAGGTGGCCTCTCCGGCGGTTTTTCTACCCTCGACCTCGGCATGAACTTTGTCGCTCCGACACCGATGTGGAGTCCAGTGTAATTCCGTCGCAAAGGTCAGCCACGAGTGCCGGACCCGTCGGCAACCCGTGAAAAATTCAAGAAGCTGCTGAACTATACGCGTATGATGGACCTCACTTATTTCTGGCCATTGTTAACCCGAATAGGCCACCGTTGGCCATCTATTCAGGTAACCGACAAAGCAGGACTGTAAAAGAAATTCGTATTAAATTTAATGTATAATTGCGATGAAAAATTAAGGTAAGTTATATTTAAAGCTTTCGAAGTACTATACTTTTAATAATTTACTACGATTTTATTATAAAAGTACTGTAATTCCAATAATTTACTTTAATCTCTAAAACGCTCAAATTCAGTTATTTTTCATGACAATTGCACATTAAATTTAATGTAGAAGTTTTTGCATAAAAACTTCCGGTCCGGCACATTGAATTTACGATTTTTTTTCACAGTGAAAAAGAAATTATCGACACGATGAATACTTTTGCCCTTATACAATCGTACTTAAGGATGCATCACACATACATTCCCAACCAAAAGTTGAATTCGATAAAATCTCAGTACTTCGCGATACACTACAAATTTGAAAAAAAATTTAAATCGATATTGGAAGGCGCGAATTTGGGATGTTTTCGTAGCACGATTCCACAGTACACGCAAAAAGTTTCGAGGCGATTGCGCCAACAGTTCCATAGTTGCAGCATTAAAAAATAATTTAAAAACGGTAAATACAAAAATGTAATTCCGAAAAACTCATGTGGCTTCTAGAAAATTAACGAATTCATTTGAAATGACAAAAAAAAGGTTTACTAATTATTTGTTGAACAATATTTTTTAGCAATTTATTAATAACTTTTGAACTTAATGTTATGCAAAATGATTGTTCTTGGCACCTTTGATACAGTTGATTTTTTCATATTTTCATACTATTAGGAAATGTTCGAATTCTCACACAATCTCACTTTTGGCTGAGAATGTACGTGCGATGCATCCGTAAATTTCTTTCTGTCTTATACGGCAGAAAAAAGTATATATTTGAAGTTAATTTCCTTTCATTATTGTTATTAATAATGATGATATAATTGTTCCTAATAACAGTAATAACCGATATTTAAAAAAAACATATTATTATTATTTAGATAAAATTATACAATTGTATATTTTATTATTCCCTCGCTGACCTATGTCTTTCATGATCTATCGACATTTTTCTCAATACTTGGTGTACTCGGTGCGAGGCTACGACGGAACAGAGCTTCTGATTCGACCTCGAATCGGCGAGGTCTCCTTGGCAAATAATCAAATCACGTTCCTCTCTTTCGCGGGATAATAAAACGCTCGAGAGAAATCGAGTACATATCCTTCGCCGATGCTGTTCTCGTCCGAGTGATTTAAGTGTCATATGCGGAAGAAACGTGGGGAAAAGTTCGATTCATCGGGCAATAATGTCGTTACACCGATGGGACGATCGTTTTCGATAATAGAAAATAAGAAACGTTCGAGGATAAGCTCAGTGTTATTACAAGGTAGATAACGAAGATTCTTATCGTACCATACAACACAACTATATAGTTAATTTATTTTTTCCGTGTACGCAATTGTCCTCGATGTGCACTTGGTACAAACTCGCCCGGGGAAAAAAATGCACCAACGTGCGCATTAATGAGTAAATTAATAGTGCAAGCAATATGTGACATTTTCATCGATCGACGGCGGCAACGAACTGCTCCAATTGTCAAACGGTGCAATTCGTGCGGCGAAATGTCACGCACGAGCGAACGCGAGTGCCCAGTCGACGGATCGACTTTTCAACGAGAAACGAGAAAAAAAAACGTTCGCACTCGCGTTTGCGAAATTCAGACCGAGTTCTCCGGTTTAATACATATACATACATTTGTATGTGTGCGTATGATACTCGAGCGAGCGCGAGTGACTGTAAAAACAAAAAGAACTAAAAAAAAAGTAAAAAGTAAAAAGAGCGGCGAAATCTCTTCTAAAAATAAATATGCAACGCGCGCACTTTGTGAACCGTGTCGTGCGTATAAGTGCATGCGATCCCGTGAACGTTGAACTCGTGTGAGTGTAAAACTATGTATAACTACGCGCGCCATGCGTTTCGCTTTTTGATATTATATATTGGATAGAAATGAGATGCGTGACAAATGAGAGTCGGTGCAAATGAGAGAAAAATAAATAATTATCTGCGCAACGCACTTATCGACGTAAACCGGTAATTATACGTAACGTGTATTAAGTTCTTATTTTTTTTTTTTTTTTTTTTTGTAATTTATTCAACCGATCCGAGAAGCGACGACGACTACATAATCGGGACGATAATTATATTCTCGTCGCGTCTTAGCGCATCCATATTTAATTATTGTGATTATAATTTACGCGACGGAGAGTCCTGTAACTTCGTTCCCGTCGAGTTCTGCTCATCTCGATAAATTAACGTTCGTTTTCTTTTTTTTTCTTTTTGTTTTGCCTTGCAACGTCGCCGACAGTGTTAACCCTTCGAAGCAGCGCGTTCCATTTCTCAAAGTGTCAACTACACGTTACCTTGGGAAACGGGTAAAAACAGATACATCGCGTGACTAAAACCAGAAAGGTGCGTTCTATATGCTTACGCACAGAAAATACGTCCTTCTGATTTTAGTCACGCTATATATCGACTCTTCAAAGGTGACATATAAATTTTGTGACACGGAATCAGATGGTTTTTTTTCAATCATAATAATGATGCGTAATCCAATATTACTTCCACGCTGAGCAAAAATTGCATAGTAAAAGCAACGATACTGACTTTTTACCATAAAAAATAGTTCCCAAGGGGAACGTCTACATTTTATAGTTACAATGAAGAACAATCATGATTGCAAGCATAACTATAGTTTAACCATTTGAATATATACTATCAGAAAATATCTATATAGAGGTTCCTTCTGAGAACTATCGCTTATAGTCGGAAATCAGGAGGTTCCTCCTGAGAACTATCGCTTATAGTAGGAAATACTATCTTTTTTTCTCAGTGCACTTATCCATTCCAATGTTAGTTCCATTTATCCCAAAGATGAGTAATCCAATATTACTTCCATTTATCCATTTATCCATTAAGAGACTTTTTTCTTTTAAAGCTTTATCCCTTCTGAAGATCTGTAGGTAACTTTCGTTTCGTCCTTCTGATTTCAGTCACGCTATCTGTCGACGCTTCCAAGGTAAGTTAAATATTTCGTGATATTTAATCAGATGATGTTATTTTTTCAAGGATAATTAAGATGAGAAATCCAATATTACTTCCATTCATCCATTCCAACATTAGGTCAATTTATCCTTAAGGCAGATTTCGTACCAAAGGGCCGAATTAAGTTTTTCACTTCCGGAAGTTCGTTCCAATTGTCCCTTAAAAGACTTTTTTTCTATTAAAAGCGTTACCCTCCCAAAGATCTGTAGGTAACTTTTCTTTCGTCCTTCTCATTTTATTCACACTATATATCAACGCTTCAAAGGTGACATAAAAATATCGTGATAGTTATTCAGACGATATTTTTTTTCAAGCATAATAAAGATGAGTAATCCAATAGTACTTCCATTTATCCATATATAGGACAGCGATGGGGTTAAGGAAAATTTCGTACGAAAGTGACAATTCAAATTTTTCACTTCCGGAACATCGTTCCAATCGTTCCTTAAGAGACTTTTTCATTCAAAGCTTTATCCCTCCCGAACATCTCCAGGTAACTTTCGTTTCTCCCGACCATCTCTAAGTCGTTTCCGGTCGAGCATTGCAATCCCCGGTACGAGCCCACGCATTAACAATTGACACGGTGCATCTATCGGCTAATTGACTTTCGCAGTGAGACGGCAGGTTTCGGTCTCGTGCGAGTGTCCGTCTCGTACGGAGGACGATAAAAATCATGCGCTTACCGAGAGAAGCTCGAGCGGCGCAGAGATTGCCGGGTAGTCCGGACTGCCGGCTTCCGGTCTGGTTCCGCGCCCGCACAGTCTTCCGGGCTTCACGGATGAATTTTCTTCCACGTAGTCTCGCACTTTTTCGCCTTCAAGCGCAACGATCGGATCTTCGAAGAATCAAAAGATCTGTACGATTTTTTTTATCGGCCGATTTAATACGCGTTTCGACAAACGAGCGGTAAGTCGATTACAAAACTTCGCGATGTACCTCGCGAAGACTTCCGGCAGAGACGATGCCGCAGGCGCCGCGAATCCGAGACGTGAGAACGGGTGAAGCCGACGAACCGGTACCGTGGAGCGCCGGAGGAGAACTGCACGGGAACGGTACGTCAATGAAAAGCCGCGGAGTCGCCCCACGCGAGATTCCCCACCCGCGAGACGGCGCACGCACCTCCGCGCACACGTGCGTGAGGATTCTTCGTCACGAAGTTGCGCGACGTGAGAGAGGGTGGAATCTCAACCCCTCGCTGCAGGAGCCACGAGGGCGGCTCTTAATTGCGTCATGGACATCGTGACGTCGATAATGACGCAGATTGGTGATCTTCCTTGGGAGCCTATTTTTGTCGATGCACTATCGGGCTTCGGAGATTGAATGGGCCTTGTCATGCGTGCTATTTCGCACCCTCGGAAGGAGAAGGTAACGTCTATGGCTGGTTTGCCAGTCAAGGCGTTAGAGCGCAGTTCCGGGGAGGTGAACTATGGAAGTGAAATGTTTGATCGAGTTATTATTACTAGATGTATTATTCCTCGATAT
Source organism: Ichneumon xanthorius (assembly GCA_917499995.1). Taxonomy (NCBI): domain Eukaryota; kingdom Metazoa; phylum Arthropoda; class Insecta; order Hymenoptera; family Ichneumonidae; genus Ichneumon; species Ichneumon xanthorius. The sequence continues at coordinate 5,418,935 of OU824205.1, read as the reverse complement.
TGCGGATGCAGTTACAATTAATTGTGTGATTATCGTCGCCAAAATAATGCGTTCATTTTCTTACCGATATTTTTTAATTTTTAATCCAAGGTGATAGAAAAAAATTATTTTTTGTACTTGGATCTTGTGTGATGCGTGTTATTTCTTATTTTGGGAACGACAGGGCAACATCTATCGCTGGTGTGACATTCAAGACGCTAGACCGGAGGAGAGAGTGGCGCAAAATGCGACGTCGCAAAATAATTGGAAAACTGCTTTTATAAAAATGTTTTTAACAACGCAATTTTCCAATCATTTTATAACGTCCCATCTTGCTCGGCTCTCCCCTAGTTCCAAAGAAGGGAACTATCGAAGTGAAATGTTGTCCCTGCGAAGAAGATTCGATCGAGTAATATTATTCGATGTGTTATTCCTCAAAATTAAAACGGCGAGGAATCATATCCGCGCATTAATCGTGAAACCATCGTCGCCAAAATAAAGCCTTCATTTTCATAGCAAATTTTTTAAATTATTTTTTCAAGGTAAAACTACGATAGAAAAAATGATTTTTTGTACATTTACCTCATAGTCATGTAAAATAGTTCGTTGCTTCGTCATTTTTACAAATAGCATTGCCTCTTAATTTTTATAGCATCAGGGCTAATTTGTTTAAAAAATTTCTTTTTAGATTAAATTTATTTCTAGTTGCGAAATTAGTTATTCACACACTGTCGCCTGTTATAAGCCTCGGACATGATACACTGTGCGTACAGCCCATGCATTAATTATCAATTCGAAGACCGAGATTTCTCTCGTCTCCCAGTGAAATTCGACTTCGCGAAGTACAATTCTGAATATTCCCTCCCCGCCCTCTTAAAATTATTATGCACTGGATAGACTTCCGAGAAGCACGTAATCACAGTGAAATTGTTATGGCATCGCCGGAGGCTTTCTTCGTCGTTAATTCTTAGCGCAGTCGTGTCCCGTACACGTTTCCTTGCGCAAGAGGGTTCCTCATTGCGTTCTCATTGTCGGCCTCGTAATCGTAAAGTCGTAACGACGGCTCGGAGTGCTTCCGATAACGCGAAAAATAATTCGGCAGAAAACAATAAACGCGGGACAAGACACGCAAGTACATCGTACTACTTTTCAAATAACAACGTGCTCGATACTTACCTTCTCGGATGCGACAGCGTCGGTCACGTATTTCGCGTTTATCGCCGATGCCACATCGCTGTAGTCCCGATACAAGATAAATTGATCCTTGAGCCATTGTCGAATGTCCGCCACACGACTCCTCACGAGCTCCAGACGATCGTCCGGAAAAAGCACGCTGCACTGAACACCCGTTCTATCTGTGGAGAGAAACAATAAATCAGTATTCAGTCAATCGCGTCCATTCAACTGAATTCAATATTTATTTATTTATAGACTATTAAAATGCACGGGTCAAGCGGTGCATGCGCTGCCAATCGCAGTCCTCGACAGGGAGCCAGTAAACGAATTCAAGAGCAGGCTGGACCCGTATATGTTCACATGAAATTAAATATGTTCACACAAATTTATAAAAATTTATAAGAATTTATAAGAAAAGAAGAAAAAAAATGTAATTCAGTTAATGAGATGCAGATTTTATAAGTGTTACACTTTCTTTCTGTAAAGTTTAATAATAATAATAATAAAGCATTTTTAACAGCGATATACATGTGCGAATAGTGTGCAGTGTGCGAATATGCTATGCAAATATATTTTTTTATTGTTTGGGTTTAATAATAACAACATAATAACTAATTCCTGCACTCCGCATTATTCCGCCCGGGGTCTCCGATGAAATCTTAGATCATGACTACGGTCCTGTTTTGAGTCATTTAATGCTTAGCTCACTAGGCAGTCGCAAGAACATAGCGGATCTTGTTTTTTTTAAAATAATATTGTTAATTAAGTATTGGAGGCCTGAGAGCTCTCTTCGCTGATCGGGGTCAGGAGGGTGTGAGGGCAATCCGGAATACCGAGACCTTTGTCGTGCCCTTTTCCCGTGCAAATTACGCATTCTACAGCGGACTTCCGCGTATCGCCAGACTGGGAAATGAGAATGTGGCTTTGGTACATTTTTATGGCTCACTGTCCTGCTTTAGAAACGTGGTTTTTGGGGTTTTTCTCTTTGGATTAAATGTTGTGGACGGATCTCGGTATTGGGGTCCACCTTCACCCCTGTTTACCTCTGGCTTAAGACTCAGCTACTATTATTTATCAATGATGATTGTACGGCGACTTTTCAATTACTATGTATTTCAACTAGTACGTATTTTCAACCACTAAGTGTTTTGGGCGACAGCTTGCCTTGTCGCTGCTGTAATTGGGCTTTGCCTGTATCAATACCACATAAATAAATAAATAAATAAATAACTAAATAAATAAATAACTAAATAAATAAATAAATAAATAACTAAATAAATAAATAAATAAATAAATAACTAAATAAATAAATAAATAAATAAATAAATAAATCATCCTTCTCTCTGATATTTTGTTAAACTTTTGTGTAAATGGACGGGATATTTGCGTTCGTGAATCCTCCCACGATTACTCGAAAGCAGACTATGAGTCCATGAATTATTTTTTAGCATCTCTCTTCTATGCTTTCTCTGTTATTCGATAATTACTTTATATATTTTTTCTTTTTCGCCTTGTATCATTTGGCGTCTGGTCACGCTCGCGTTTTCAAATCGCTTGACGGTGTTACCCGTCAACTTGTAATTGGGCTCGGCCTGTTTCCGTAAAAATAAACAAATAAATAAATAGATAAATAAACTAAAAGCCGCGGTCGCAAGAATTGAGAGTATTTAATTCGGAGAATTATTTCTTTCTTTTTCCAAGACCAGACAGCAACTGCTTCGGTCGGCGAAAGTTGAATCTTTATCGATCAGCGGTTCGCGAGAAAAAATGTACAAACTCGTATAAACTATGCAATATCCTGAGTTTATAAATAAATTTACCGGGTTTCACAAAATTAGCAACGTTCGGCAGGTCAAGAGGTTCGATGGGCGATAATTCCGGTTTCCCGGGACAATAGAATCGACTGGACAACATCATAAATCTCCTTCGCTCCTCATCGGAGTCCCTCAAGTAACACAGCATCAACTGACGCTCCTGCTCCAGTCTCAGATCGCTCATTCGCGCTCTGAGACGCTCCAGTTCACGATCTCCGTGCTCGAACAACTCTTCTCCCTTGCCTCGATTAAACGGTGCAGATTTCGATGTTCTTAGGCTTTTCTCCTTGCTCTTGGAACGCCGATGGGAACCGGAAGTTGGCGTACGCTTCTTCCGATCGGAGAATTTTCTTCCGATTCGCGATGGATCTCGCGACGATCGCACCTCGAAGGTACTCCGCGATTTCCTCGCAGTTCTTTCTACAATGTTTGCCGGTTCCACTTCCGGTTGTTCGTCGCTCGAGGCTGACCGCTGCTCCGTTATTTCTCTAGAACTGCATCGCCTCGAACTAGACCCGGATTCGAACGAATCTGAGTTTAGCTCGTTTCCAATAACGTGCGAACGGTCTTTCGATTTTTTTCGATCCTGTATAAAAATCTTTGCCGATTTCTTGCGCGAACGTGTCGGTTCTTTTCTAGCATCCAATTCAAAGAGAGCATCCGCGGTCTCCCGGCATTTTGACGAATCTATGTCAATCGTTGATTCGTCGCTAGGATTCGAATATCCGCGCTTGTTTGGACTTGGCTCCGATCGCTCAGTCGGTGATTCTGCGGTTTCGCGGGACCTCGACGATTCTTTCTGTTTCTCGCCTCCGTCTGTAACAGAAGAGCGCTTGCTCGGCTTTGCATTCGATTTCGAACGTGGTGCATTTTTCGCCTCAAGGGATATTGATAACTCTTCATGGTTCTTCCCTCCATCTGTAACAGAAGAGCGCTTGCTCAGCTTTGCATTCAATTTTAAAGACGGTGCATTTTTTGCTTCGAGGGACGTCGACGATTCTTTGCGGTTCTTCCCACCATCTGTAACAGAAGAGCGCTCGCTCAACTTCCCATTCGATTTCAAATGTGGGGCGTGTTTCGCTTTGAGGGATATCAATAATTTATCATTGATCGCTAGTTTATCGACGGACTGCGAATCCTCGACTGTGCGCTGGCTTATATCCGATCGCTCGTGCGATGCACGGATGGATTCAAGAGAGCTTGATAAATCTTCATTCCTCCCACTTTCCTCCACCTCAGCGGAGTCTCCGCTCGGCTTCAAATTTAATTCTGTGAGCGACAAATCATCTAATTTGTGGGAACTCTGCGATTCCTCGTAGATGGGAATTTGCTCCTCAATTCCGGTCTCCTCCAGCCGCGATCTCTCGGATAGTTGCGGAGTATAAGAAACTTCATTGTTCGATCCTGCGCTTTCTTCTCCGATGTACGTAGGAGATATTCCGTCTTCTTCTCGAACGCCAGATTTTTGCGGGACAACGAAAGGTTCAGCATATTTCTTTTCTGAAAGACCGGAGTTGAAACTTTTGGCTTCGGATGTGTCATTCTCGAAGGAGTCGTTCGAGTAATCGACGTTCGACTCTTCGTTCCTTGCGGATAAATTTTCTACGCTCGAGGCCAAACTCGCATTCTCGTGGTTGGATTTATCCGAATATATTCCTTCGACATCGTCCGATTCTTCGAGGATTTCGGCGATGGATTCTCCGTCGTCGAGAGCCTCTTGAATCTCGGACGTGGAATCGGCTCTCGGTGTAAGGACGGGAGTTTTGTCGACCGTCGAGACTCTCGGCGTAGCGACGGGAGTTTTGTCGACCGTCGAGACTTTCGGCGTAGCGACGGGAGTTTTGTCGACCGTCGAGACTTTCGGCGACGGCGAGGCTTCGTTCGACGCCGAACTTCCCGATTCCAATTGCTCGGCGTAAGTGTCGGGTATTTTGATGTTCAGGGTTGGTTTCAGAATCTCGAGTTTTTCGCACGGCGAGGAGAGTCGAGGATTTTCTTCGTGGCCATCCTCGTCGGAGAGGCTGTCGGTGTTGACGCTCGATAGCGCATCATTTTTCGACTCGTCGTATCTCACCTTGTACTTATTGTCGATCTCTTTCAGACGCAGCAGAGCTGCTGTTGCTCTGGATCTAATCATAATTGATACCTCTCTTGGACAAACACTTGGAGATTATCGACGAATCGGGGACAAACGTTGTGCGAATATTGGTCGTTCGAACGCGTGCATTGGCGAGGTGCCATGTTGAGTTTAGTTTCGTAACCATGGCAACCATTTCAAGGGACACGTGACCTCGCTGCTACGTCACGAATGTACACATTGGATCGGGCATCAATAACATCAAACAAAGATTTTATCTAACTGGCGAACTCGCCACTCCAGTAGAAACCCTGAATTATTATTTACTATTGTCGTAGTGTAAATTATATATTTATTATTATCTGATGTTATCAAATTTTAAAGACTATTTATATGAGTGCATTCAATACGTACTTTTATCGAATATTTCAAATCCAAAAGACTGTGTATATATGTAAAACCTTCCCAAATAGCACGTAAATATTTTTGAAATATTGTAAATGTTTTATTAATAATAAAAAATATTTGAGAAATGTTTTTAAAAATGTTGCCAATGTTTTTTTGCCCGCTCATAAATTTTACATTGAAATGTTTCAGAAATCTTTCAATGAAAGTTTTTTTTTTACACTTCGCAATCAGCGAAATGTGAAAGATTACCAATCCAAATTGCATATACGCACCCGCATAAACACTGAAACATTCGTGGAAATATTTCGGTGCAACATAAAATAAAAAATATTTCAAAAATATTTTATCACTATGTTTCGGAAATATTAAAGAAATATTCCAGCTGTTTCGAAAGATTATTTATGTTTCCGAAATATCTAAAAAACGCATAGAATGTTTCAAAATATTATTTTCATATAGTTTAGAAATATTTCATAAGATTTGAAAGATAAAAATTTTTTTACACTTTAAACTTATTGAATCGACTTTTGCCATGGATGCATTTTCTTCGAGCAATTAGAAGGGTTTAAAAATGTCCTGTACTGCTGTTTGCGATATCAAGCAAAGTACATCATCCGTTAATCTAACTAGTAACTATTAAGCTCCTAAGCTTAATTAGGAACTAATAGTTAATATAAGCGTAATTAGGAAAATTCTCATAATGAATTTCATGCCTCGTGTTAACGGTAAATATTCCATGCCAAATATACACATCTATAGACGGGAAATTTCGAATAGTCGAATTACGAAGTACGACGTGGCGATGATCACGATTATTGCCTTACCATGGAGCAGTTCTCCAATGAGAACGCGCCATACGTCGCGAAGAAAAGCAAGCCGGGCTGCTTGCTGCCGTATCCTCGAAAGATAAGGTGGCCTGCAACGTCAGTACGAAGAGAGATTGTGCCAAAAGAAGAGAGACGGGAGAGCCGCGCGTGGCCGTCGTCGCAAGCACGGGTTGCGACTGCGTACCGTGGCCGAATAGCGCGGCGCTTCGCGTCTCGAGCGTGGTCGGCTCCTATTGGCCGATATTCCTCGTCCAATCGTCACACTCCATCTGTCTGCCCCGGCGGTCTCTACACTTGCCAGCCGCATCTCGTTTTCCAGCATTATCGGCTCGTACGTCGCGCGGCCAAGATCGTCGGAAAAAAAAATAATATACCAGTGCGGGTGTAAACCTCACACGGCCCTTGAAATGCGGTCTCTCTACGGGTTCTTCGTCCTTCTGGCCTTCGTCGCCGTATCTGCCAGTGGCAATGTTTTCTTCGAGGAAAAGTTCGCTGACGGTGAGTAAAATACAACGATACTGAAAAGAGTCGGGAAAAAAGAGCACGGTGAAAGCCGCGACTGAGCGTCTGGATCTTCGGGGTGCGTTACGGACTGTTAGCTCCTCTGCCACCCCCCAAATACGTTTCTGTACCAACCACACCCTCCGTCTACTCGACTCTACAACGCTCCGATACATTTTCGTCGCATATTTGGGAATACATTTTTTTCTCATACGTGTGCTTTTCACCTATTTCACCTAGCAACCGGCAGCCGCACCGCGATTAGCTCTCGCGTTATGCGCATGTAATGTACGTTGTTAAAGTAGCGTAGGTACGCGTACACGCGAATACACGCGAATCTGTGAATAATTTATTCCTCGTGATAATCGTAACTCGCCAAGGTTTCGTCGTGTAATTGAAAGATACATGTTGTTGCAAAAAAGAGGGTTAATTTTTTATTGCTATTGTGTTTATATGGGTATATACGTGGGTATATATACATGTATTTTTATATATGTGTACGTATTTATATGTTTCGTCGAAAAGACGCTTATTGCTGTTTTCCGTGAGCAATCCTCAATGCGGCGAAAGTTTAAGGCTCATTTTCATATCGTGATCGAAGCTACGCGTTTCTTCCGCCACACCACGTCGACGACTCTCTTAGTCAGTAGTTTCGTGGCGACGACGGGTCGCTGCTAAACTACCACCAGTCCCTCCTCCATTATCTCGCCGCACCTTCGACCATGCGGTACGTTCTACCAAATCGCTCTCTGTACGGGATTTATTAACTTTTCGGTTGAAATTAATTAAGATTACTTTTAATTTTTTTTACTTTATAAATGACAATCAATTTGGGAAGTTGAGAAAGTAAAGTTTTTACGGGTATGACATTTAATATTGGAAGAGATATATACGGAAATGAAAGTTGATTCACACGCGGTCGGGGCGAAAGACTTCCGGTAGTCCATATCCGTGCGACGCCGCGTGGCCTCGCGTTTTTTCTTTAATCTCACAATTCGCCCCGAATTGTTCCTCTACAACCCCAAAGCGTCTGTATATTTAATAATCGTTATCTTTTCTTTTTTTTCAATACAGATTCCTGGGAAAAAAATTGGGTTTACTCCGAACATCCCGGCAAGGAATTCGGAAAATTCGTTCTCAGCCATGGCAAATTCTGGAACGACCCTGAAAATGACAAAGGTAAAATATACATTGCATATGTAATCGAGTTTAAGAAAAATGACGCTTGTGGAAAAACAATTTAGAAAATTTAGTTCAGTAATAAATGTTAAGATTATAAAAAAAAAAAATTTAATGCTAATAATAAATATTAATTATTATTGTATAATATAGACAATAATATAGCAGGGCTGGATGGTATTCGAAGTATTAGTTTGGTACTTAAAGAATAAGATTATTTTTTTTAGTACTTTTTTTTACGATGTCAAGTACCAAGTACATATACCTTTTGAGTACATGCTCACATTACGGACACTCTATGAGTATTTCTATTAATATGTGATTATCTGTCCAAACTTACCAATGAGTATAATTTTAACGAGAATTTATTTTTTTAAATTGAATTTAAAAACCGAGAAGGAACCATTGTTTTCATTGTTTTTTATGAAATTAAATTCTTTTTTTGCTTTTTTCATAAAAAAAGTGAAGAATGGATTAAAAATTGCTTCATAACTACGAATTACGAAAATTCCCGTTAGCGATTTTTTACAATGAGGAAGTTATGTGCAAATTACTTTGCATCTTTTTTTAAACCGTACATAATGTGTAACGCTACGAGCCTAAGTACTTGCAGTACTTTTGTACTCTGTACTTGAAGTATTTTTTTAGTACTGTGCCCAGCTCTGTGATATAGTAATACTGCTAATTTTTTAAACAATTTAGTAAATTTGAATTTTTAAGTACTAAAATTTATCTTGTAATGAATTGACCTAGAAAAGAAAAAAAATCGAAAATGAAACAAAGAGACGTTAAAGTCTCATGGAATTCGATCCGAGCCTAGAGTCACATGCTATTCCTTATTAAAAATGGATGGTAAGTGCTACAGGAACTCGGAGATTGAAGAAGGTCTGACTTATGCCCTGACTATGTAATTATACATTATTCAGGTACCTCAGTGCAGGCACATTTTTCCCAAAGTTCACAATTTCCCAACTAATCACTTGACAAAACAATAAACTTTGCTGTAATGTCATACATATCATTTAAATAATCGTGCCTTTTCTATTATTCTGCAGGTATCCAAACGTCGCAAGACGCAAGATTCTACGCCCTGAGCAACAAGTTCAAGCCTTTCAGCAACAAGGACGTGCCACTGGTCGTTCAGTTCACGGTTAAGCATGAACAGAACATCGACTGCGGCGGCGGATACGTCAAAGTATTCGACTGCTCGTTGGACCAGAAGGACATGCACGGAGAAACTCCCTATCTGCTCATGTTCGGTAAGACCCTTTATTTATTTCTTTATTTATTTGTATATTCACGGGCATAACACATTTACAGGACGATATTAATATATCGACCAAACATAATCTTAACAATGGAAGTACATTGTTGTACAAGCGTGTTTGCACTCCCACCCAAATATAAAATTTCAATATAAAAAAAAATAATAATCAAGAAATTTTTCATTGACCAAAGACAACGTTTTCACGTTCATGAAAACAAATAAAAATGAATTCGAGCCTAGAGTCACTGACTGCTAGAAAAATTGGTAGGATAGTGCTATAGGAACTCGGAGAGAAAAATGCTCACTTTATGCCCTGAGTTAGTCGATATACTACACCCAGGTACACGTGGAGAAACAATTCCAATATTCAAATAAAAAGTCAAGGACAGACTCGATGAGAATAAATTTCGCGGACGGAAGTGATAAAAATCGCATGAATTTTTGCACGCTCTTATCTCGTCTTGGCGACGTTCCAACATTGTGTACACAAGAGACCGAATAATACTCGCGCGACAACTTCGTAGCTTCCGAAAATCGTCGGGCACTCGTCCAACTTTTGTTTCAAGTCACGCATCTGCCTTAGTTCATTCATTCGTTCACTGAGTAATCTCAAATTTGTCTCTCGCAGGACCCGACATCTGCGGACCCGGCACCAAGAAGGTTCACGTGATCTTCAACTACAAGGGAAAGAATCTTCTCATCAAAAAAGACATTCGTTGCAAGGACGATGTCTACACGCATCTTTACACTCTTATCGTCAACCCCGACAACACGTACAAGGTATACAAATAAAACGCTCTAACTACTGAATTATGTGCGATAGAGAATAGAAAAGTTAATACAATATAATAGAATTGTTGAATCGATAAAAATCGCTTAACGAGCCTCGAGTCACGTGCCCTTCGCGATTACTCAAAGGGCAAGTGCTGAAGGTACTCGAAGAGCAAAGATTGTCTCGCTTACATATTGTGACGGAAATTTGTTCATAATTCGTTACACATATTTCGTGAAGGCCAACAGTGTCATTTCTATACTCGAATAACTTTTTTCTCAACTCGACGAATTAAGAAATCAGACTTTTAAAAAATGTATTTAAAATCTTAATTAAATTACTTAAATTAAATGGCTAAAAATACTTAAATTAAATAGCTAAAAGTACTTAAATTAAATAGTTAAAAGTACTTAAATTAAATAGCTAAAAATACTTAAATTAAATAGCTAAAATTGAATTTGTTCCGCTGTTCAGGTACTCATCGACAACGAAGTCGTCGAGTCCGGCGATCTTGAGGCCGACTGGGACTTCCTTCCTCCCAAGATGATCAAGGACCCGTCGCAGACGAAACCCGACGACTGGGACGACAAAGCCACGATCCCCGACGAAAATGACAAGAAACCAGAGGACTGGGACAAGCCGAAGCACATTCCTGACCCCGAGGCCAGCAAACCCGAAGACTGGGACGAGGAGATGGACGGTGAATGGGAAGCGCCGATGATCGACAATCCCGAATACAAGGTAATTTTTTTATTTATTTTTTTCATGACGCGAGTAAATTATAAAAATTGTACCTTCCTAAAAAGCACCTGCATTGTACAATTGCCTGGCAATGAAGGTCGTCAACGGAAGGAGAACAAATTCTTCACTGGGTGTGGGCATAGCGCATAAATAACTTTGCACTTCAATCAGTGTTGAAACATTTTTTAAACGAAAGAATACAACATCTATGGGGAAAAAATAAATTTGATGCTTTTAGGTGCTCGAATTATAAAATTTCATATTTAATGAAAAAAATGTGATTGTTACAGGGTGAGTGGAAGCCGAAGCAAATCGACAACCCCGACTACAAGGGACCGTGGGTGCATCCCGAAGTCGAGAATCCCGAGTACACGCCCGATCCCGAGCTGTACAGAAAAGACGAAGTCTGCGCGATCGGTTTTGACCTCTGGCAGGTCAAGTCCGGAACGATTTTCGACAACGTTCTCGTCACGGACGACATCGATTACGCGGCCAAATTCGGCACAGATGTCTGGAAGCCCACGATCGTAAGTTTCACTGTACATAAATCGACTCAATTGAAGATCAAATTTATTGAAAAATGATGACAAAAGCAGTTCCGACTTATAGTGAGCGATACAAAAGCTGGAATTCCTCGTTGCTGAACATATTTCACATGCTAAATATTTATCGACATCTTACGAACCTTTTATTAATTATTGGGACACGATGTTTTTTTTCACTAAAGGAGGGCGAGAGGAAGATGAAGGAAGCACAGGACGAGGAGGAGAAACAACAGAGAGAGAAAGAGGTGAAAGAAAGCGGTGAGGAGAAGAGCGAAGACGAGTACGATGAGGACGAAGCGGAAGAGGAAGACAACACTGTCGCCGATGCCGAGGTAAGAATCTCAAAGATTTATACTTCATTAACTCGAAGCACAGTTGAATAATTTTTTTTATACTCTCGCAAGAAAAAAAACTTTTTAAAATGGAACAATAATATTTGTATAATCGATCAATTATATATAGTTAATGCTCTCTACTTCGATCGAAAATACAGAATTTTACCTTCGAAGATAAATATGAATTCAATGATGATAAACACTATTTCCGATACGCATGAGCGATACTCAAGTGGAATTCCTCGTTACTGACAGCATCTCGATCTACTTTACAAATTAGACTTGAATAAACTTATGTGATACTGATTGGATCGTCTCGTTTGTTTGTCTGATTGCAGGAACACGACGAATTGTAAATACGCGTGTCAGCGAGGCATGAGTTTCAGACTGTATTCCAGGAGCTGTCGGACTTTGAGACACGCAACTAGCCGGCACGGACACGCGATGGCACATAAAAAAACATAAATGAGATAAGAATAATGGAACAAAAAATCAACAATTCGTAAACGCGCAAGAGTTACCTCGCTCGGTAAATTCTTCGCCTTCGCTTCAAACGTACAATAACGTCGATATCGAATATGAATCTCGCGTTGCAAAGAACTGCGCTTAACAATAATCAAATTCGCGAGATAGTTTAAACGGCGCAAAATTCGTAATTTTTTCTTTTTGTCGATTTTACCGCGATTTTAATTGAAGCGCGTGAGAGTCACGGCTCCGGTCAAGCATTTAACCTAGTCTGCGACATCACTATCATATTAGTCGTCCGGTGTGAGCCGCGAATTCTCTGGCACTGTTTGTCGCTATAAAAAGTGCCGGGAAAGAAAAAAAAAAAAAAAAAAACTCGTGAAAACAAGCGAACGAATGATGAAAAAATATATGAGAGACAAAAAAAATATCGCCCCACAATATCCGTGTCCCCACCGCCACAGCTCCAAAAAAAAATCTATAAGTTGTTCCGTTTTTGTTTGTGAAGTGTTTTTATATGAAGGTAATAAAAAAAGGAAGTAATTTAATACCGCTATATATATGAATATATAGATTATATTATAACGTCATTCTTCGTACGGTGTAAACTATCCGTGACCCGCTCCCTCCCCGCAAGAATAATTGGCGGTCAAGTTAAGTGATGGGTGTGTGTGCGTGTAAACATGACTGAGTGATAATGATTGATAATTATATCAAAAAAAAAAAAAAAAAAAAACAACCACCAATAACCATGTAATAAATGAAATAAGACTTTTCTAGATGTGCTTGAATCGTAATTTCTTCATTCCCGTTCCTATTTTATTCAGCTCGGTACAATTTGTACTACAAAAAAGAGCTTCTCTTTTACATCCAAGGATTTTTATAAATTCCTTTTGCATACAACTTATAAACAAATCACAGGATAAATCTCACAATTTTAAATTTAAGGATGACAAATTGCATCCACGAAGCAACGGATCGACGTTTTAAAAAATATGACATCAAATGTCGCAGCTAAACTATTACTACAATCATACATATCTAACACGGGGATCAAATTAGCAAAGCGCGTTTGCAGTCGACCCTCGATGAGAGTTATAGCTGAGCTGAATTCGCATGGCGACAAGACGGAGGATATGATTTATCGAACAAAATAACTAGCTATCCCACCGGCCTGTACGCTACTGTACAGCCGGAACCGAGTAGAGTCCTTCGTGAGCACCGAGTTGTTGGGTCAACCAGTCTAAGCCTTGCGTCGAACCTCCTGGATCTGTAATAGGCGAAGATCCTTGTATGTGCCACGCTCTGCCGCAGCACAATTTTTGCAGAGAGAGAATATCCGTGAGTTCTTCGACCGAAGCGCAGTCGGTTACGTCCTGAAAAAGGCAAGCATTAATTATCTAATAAATTTGCCTCCGTAACTTGCGAATTCTACCTGCTTGTTGGCGTAAATCAGGAACCAAGCGTCCTTCAGTTCTCGCTCGTTAACGATTTTTGACAATTCTTTTTGCGTTTCCTCGAAGCGTGTTCTGTCGCTTGCGTCAACAACGAAAATAACGGCTTGCGTGTTGTGATAGTAATGCTTCCAGAGGGGTCTGAACTTGTGCTGACCACCGACGTCCCACAGGGTGAACATGAGATTCTTGTACTCCAGACTCTCGACGTTGAAGCCGATCGTTGGTATCGGCGGTCCGGACAGTGTCATTCCTCTCATCGCTGATAGAATACTCGTTTTTCCGGCACCGTCGAGACCCAGTATTACGACACGCATGTCTATCTTCGTTCCTATGTACACCCTGTTGTCCTGCAAAAATGGTAATTTATTTATTTGTTTATTTGTTAGTATACAGAACAAGCCCTTTTTGCTAGATTGTTACATACAAGTGTGCGCATAACGCACATAATGTAACGCAGCAATAGAAGCGATACGAAAGGATAAGAAATAAGGTAGAATAATTAATATATGAGGTCTTTCATACTTGTTTTTTTTTTCAATTAAAAAAAATTAAAGCTCTTCGGTAAAACCTGAAAAAAATTCTGAGTGCTTTTGAGAAGTTCAATCATATAAAAAATCGACTTGATATGGAGTACTTCATATGCAGTGTGGTTATTACCAAAGTCTCAGACGCACAAGCAGCGCAAATACATTAAAGTTTTCTACGTCGAGTTTTCCAGAGTTGATACACGAGTCTAGTCAAATTTCAGTTAACACTAACACTGCATAAATCCTAGGTAAAACCATGGCCGATTTCCGGAGCTCGTTCCTCTTTGTTCTTAACCCACGCACGATTTTGGTAGCAAATATATTGCTTGATCAGTTTCTATGAGAAGTACCCTGATCATCGATCATAATTGGATAAATACATTTTTTTATAAATCATTTACATCGAACGAAATTAATAATATGAGTGAATGAATATTCAGGCTTGAACCTCGCAGGCATTTCATTTAACGTTTTTAAAGAACAAGCAAATTCAATCGACCTGCGCTACGAATAACTCGAACTCAGCAATTTCGATGAAATATATATATTTCTGTACTGATGATCATAACTATATTCTTTTAAATTTATAGATGTTTATAATCTGTTAAATTGTATTTTGATTTTATTATATTGGGAATTTCTGTTCGCTACTTCTCGATAATTGTAACTTTTGTGATATACGCGGGCTCACAATCTCAGTCACTACTGTTGTCTGTAATGTATTTTTATCATTATGTAAAAGAAGAAATACGTTGAATAAATTAAATTAAATTAAATAACGAATTCTTTCGAGTCCATCAATTAAAATATTGGCTGCTCACCCTGCTAAATATTATAGGAATCGACGATTCCGGCGTTAGAAAGTCTGGACCGAGCTGCGCGTAATGTAACTGCTGTTGTTCCAGTGAAGCCAAAACCTCCTTGACCTTTTCCGCGCTGCTCAACAATTTCCAGTCTTCCGAATCGAGTATGCTTTCACACTGTATGCAAACACCAGCAACCTGCGACCTCGTCGACGCGAGATCTTTTTGCTGCTGTCTAAGGGCGCAAAGTCTTCCACGGGTTTCCGTGTCCACGCACGACATAGCTGCTTTCTCTTGCTCTGCTAGCAGCGTGCGCAATTCCTCGAAGTGTTGGCGAACCCTCTGTCTCGCATCCTCTATCGCCCACCCATCCAATTCTTGAATAACAGTCTCTGAAAAACGAGCCACATTCAATTAAACTTTTTATCATTTATTTTTATACCTACAAAAATTAAAGTATAATTTTCTGCATAAAATCTTTGAAGCCCTCAAGAAAGTCTTTCTCTTAAGCACACCTGGGCAAAGAACCAAAAAATACTTCAAGTACAAAGTATCACAAATACTTTAAGTATCAAGTACTTTCTGAACTTAAAGTATTTCTCAAGTACTTTTCGCAATTAGGTTCTTAGCGTTATCCAAGCTTTAAAAATTGTTATGTAGGTTTAAAAAAAAGGGTGCAAAGTAATTTGTACATGGCTTCCTCATTGTGAAAAATCGCAAATGGACATTTTCGTAATTAGTCGTTTTTTTAGGCAATTTTTAATACATTCTTCATTTTTTTTTGTAAAAAAAACAATAAACTATATTTAAAAATGCGTTGAAAAACGAAAAGGATCCCTTCTCGTTTTCTAATGTAATATTTAAAACCAAATTCTCGTTAAAATTATACTTATTGTATAGTATAAACTCGTTACTGAATACTCGTATACTGTGCTTAGACACATCATACATTAATAGAAACAGGATGTCATACTACTCATCGAGTATCGATAATGTGAGTGTGTACTAAAAAGTACTTAAAGTACTAAAGAGTAATTTTATACTTCACATACTGTCCAGCTCTGCTCTTAAGAAATACCCAGACATATGCGTGACATTCTGGGCAAAATTAAAAAAAAAAATCAAACCTATTCTGTGTGCTGTGTCTCTCATGCTCTCCATAAACTGCGTCATCTTCTGAAGAGCGGCCACTATAGATTTTCTGACGCTCTCAGCTTCTATCTCAACCAGGGCAGGCTGCAAAAAAAAAAAATCTCTACATTACCGCCGACTCTACGATATTCGCAAAAAAAAAATTAGTCTTGCGAGTCTTGTGCTACCTTGTGAACGCTGTGCCTTCCGTAATCCTTGCACAGATAGCACATGAGAGCGTTGCGACAACCCTCCTGAATGCAAGTGAACTCTGCTATGTGCGTAGAGTGAATCGGACATTTAGGTTTCTCGCGAGGTTTCTCTGATAGAGGTACGCGTCTGTGCTTGCCGAGAGTTTTTGACGAATGAGTTATTATGTCGCAAGCTTCGCACAGATGAGTCGAGCATACTGTGCAGTAGAGAACAGCCGTATGCGCTTCGTCCTCGTCGCACAGCTGCGTCGACTGCAGTCTTTCCCTCTCCAGTCTCAAGCTTTTCTCGCTGCTCGACTGCTCTAATCTTTCGAGCAGTTCTATAAGTGCGAAATTCTTCTTCAGCGTGTAAACGCCGTTCTCCCGAACCTCCGTGGGTTGTCTGTCGAACGGACAGAGCAGCAACTGCTGGTCCAGCATGGATGGCTGAAGACGCATGAGGCATGTGTGACAAACCGTGTGGCCGCATTGCAGCAAACGAGGTACCTTGGCTCCGTCCACCGAGAAAACCTCCTCGCACACACGACATTCCAAAACCTGACCGAAGACTCATAATATTGTTAGTTTTTTTTATTTATTTTTTTATACTCTAACTGAAGCTAAACATTTTTTGGATGTTTCTTTTTACCTTGCAGCAGGGGAGTTTACTTACGTTAGCTTTGAAATTCGTTCGAAGCGACCGCTTGAAATATTTTTCCAAACGATCGACGTTCTCTGTCATTATTGAGGAACGCAATTTGTATCGATCGGGCTGATATTATCTCGTATCAGCTGGGGTTTTGTTGACAACGCGAGCGACATCTGGCGGACGGTCATTGATCGCGCGGAGCTCGTCAGGGATTGGTCGTATCTTTTACCGGTACTCGTCCTTTGTCTCGATCTCTCTGTCATTTCGTGTTCGGTGTTTCTACAGTGATATCGTCGGTTGGCGTCGTCGCTCCCTTCACCGGCTTTGACGAGAAGAAGAGGAATCTGCACCGGATCATCCTACGATGGACAAGCCGATGTCGGAAGGTAACGATAAAACATTGAAATTTACAGGAATTTATTCGGGAAATTAAGATATTTTCATTGAAAAAAAAGTCTCGTGCATTCACGAGCCACCGAGAAATTTCTCGAATCGTCGGTGCGTCGCGCATGTCCGTCAATTGATTCGCCCGACCTGCACGAATTGCAATAGAACAATCATACAAATCGTTGATCTCGTTTGCATTTCGGGTTTTCTTGTACTCCTTTAATTATTATTTACATCTTATCACCCTGGCGAATATTTTTCTTTAACTTAATTCGCCAAACCTACGTTGTATTTCCAACTTTTTACGTCGAAGGTGTCGACAAAATTACACCGAAATTACAACTTAGTGCGCAAAACGTCGTCGAAATTACAAATTATAATGCACCGAAGCTACAACTGTCTATGAAAAAGTGCGGTAATTGGAACATGTTTGCAGAATAGTTGCGCACTATCGCAATAAGTTCTAACTCGTACATTTTTGTAGTCAATTGTAGTTGAAGAACAACTACAGATGTCTACAGAAAACTATAACTTAATGGGATTGAAAGAATATGGACAAACTATAACATTTTACGAAAATTGACAAATACCTACAAACATGGTCCATCGTCGCATTTTTGTGTCGATAGTTGTCAGCATTTTATACAGAATGCTGACGATCTACCACTATCTACAAAGAAATACGAAATTTGGAACATGCTTGGCGGTTGTAGTTAAATTTCGTAAAAAGTTGTGGTTTGTCCGCATTCGTTCAATCCCATTAAGTTATAGTTTTCTGTAGAAACTGTAGTAGTCACTACAAATAATTACAAGCGACTACAAAAATGTATTGATTACAAAAATATACTTATGACTATATCTTAAACATAATATATTTTCCCTTTCGCTTGACGTCCGAAACACTTGTTCAAAGTTATAGTTACTCGTTAATAGTTGTACTTTTTATATGAAATTATAAATATGTATGCATCCGAATGAACATCTTTCACTGGAAGATGGTGAATGCAGAAAATCGTCATTTCACGTAGAATCCCGTACTTTCGACAAGGAGATTCGAAAAACTACGTCCTACTACATTTCTACTTCTCTGGATAGTTGACCTAAGTTATATCGCTGTGATCTAAGTAAAATATCGCTGTGAGTCGAAGAAAGTTGTAGTTTCTACGAAAAATTACAATTAATCATACCTTCCTTGTTTCCATTTTCGATCCAAGTTTATGATGGTATAGAAAGTCGTACTTTTTTGTAGAAAGTTGTTATCTCTATGAAAAGTCACAAAAAATATGCCATCAGTTTTCGCTTTCCATTCATTTCCGAATTGTGCCGTAGAAAGTAGTAATTTATCATACATGTTTATAATTTTTATGAAAAAGTACAAGTATTTCGAGTTGTAGATGGCTGTAACTTATTGAAGGAGTGTGTATACATTTTCTACACTAAAGTACAGCTTTTTACAAAATGAGTGCGTTGAGATCTTGGATACACTTTATTGCAGAAAGTTTTTTTTGTTTTGGGAATTTCAATCGGTACCCAGGTCGCAAAAAGCATCTGGTATGTAAAAGTCATCTAAATGGGTTACATATGTCCGTCCGGATGGTAACTATAAGCCATCCTACGTCCAAAAGTTAACTTTTTTATGGGTAATGACTTTCGGATACCGTTCAGACGGACATATGGAACCCATTAAGATCATTTTTTCATAACAAATTTTTTGGTGCTACCTGGATTCGCTCTATACAGTGAATGCAGCAATAATTCAATCGTTACTCCCGCTCAATCTAATTTTGCAAAGATTGAGTGAAATATTTTAACGTGTCTGTTAAAACTTAAAGGCACTTCCGTCCAGTTTTTCGCACCATTGCGAGAATTGTTAAGCCTCTGGCTTAAAATATGTTTCAACGTTATTTTCAGGAAGTTTTTATTCGCTACGATTACATGGAAAATAATTTCTTTAAACAATATTTGACAATAATTTTTTACCGTCCATATTGTTCTCATTCCTGAATGAAAATATTAACGAAGTTTGTTGCCAATTGGACCATGTATGATGATTTTTTGTTTAAACAAAATGAGCAGGTGGTTCAGGCAGTGCAGTAAATATGTTTTCCCTTGATAGACTGGAGAATATTTTGTGTTTGGTCGGTGTGCCGTGTGCGAAATCTAGGGTGAGCGGAAAAAAATTACGGCCGACGACTGAATAAAAAAAAAAAGTGTGGGACCGAAATGAGAAAAAACACGAATATTTTCCACCTGGCTTTTCATAGAGCCTTTATTTCGGTCTAAATTGAAAGTGTTTGAAAAAATACGAGTTTTTAAAACCTGCTCAGATAGACAAGCGCCACGAAAAGTGGTGCGTGTTGCGAAAAGCGCCACACATGTATTGCGACATGTGCCACACATGTCGTAAATATTGCGCCAATATTGCTACTTTTCATAGCGCTTGTCTATCTGGGTAAGAACAGTTATAAAACGCAATATTGCTTATTATAGACAAATCTGTTTGTAGCGAATATATAGCTTCCTCGCCTTTGACAATTTTTAGGGGGCCGTGTAGTGCAGGGACTTTGTGTAGACCCCTCTTTTCAAAGATGTAACGGCCAACGGTCAGTTACGACCGCGCCACACAGCCTAAATCAACACTGCTCTTTGATCGACTGTCAACCGATTCTGGTGCAGTAAGCTCAGCGACAACTCGCTGCGACATAACATCCATAGCGTATGATTCAGTTTCGAAATCAATTCCGTTCGAGAATACGCTGTGTTTTGATTGCAAATAGTTTGACGCTTGACCATAGTGTTGGGGAAGCCACCATTGTCGGGTGTAGTTGATAGCCGGACGGACGGTTGGGTCGGCGTCGCTTCGAGTGAACCCGGTAGAAGTCGTGACGGTGAGTTCTCTCAGTCCCAGTTCGTTTGACCGTAAACCATTCGGCTGTAGTGTGGTACATCGAAAGTCCATGGCGAAACGCACACTCAGCGAAGGCGTACGTGAGCATTATGCAAAGTGAGATTCCTATCGATTGCCGGCTAGAATCTCTACGTATACTTGTTGCACGTTTTAGTGCCTTCGCCTCATAACCTCACCCGGGTGCAAATACTCGTGCTCCCTTTCCTCGAACTTCCTCGCGTACGTGAATGTGTATAAGCATAGCATCAGGAAGAACCCGCACCGTTGCCGATAACCTGGAGAGTGTTCCGAGGTAAAAAAGTCTTACGCAAGATAAATTTGCGTAAAGGTAAGACAGTATATATATATATATAAGGAGATATTTTAACAGGATTTAAATAATACTTGGAAAGGAAACGGCAACGCCGCGACCTTGCGTAAAGCAATTTTTCCGCCGATCGTCCAGAATCTCTGGGAAACTGTGTCCGCTCTTTATGAATATTCCACAGCGACTGAAACATTTCCATCGAGATTTTTTCCTGCGTCTAATAAATTGGCAAGATAGCCGACGAATCGCTTATGCAGTCGGTCTCATGACCGTGGAATAACCGCGTCAACGATTCATCATTTTCATTATTTCACTCGCAATATTGCGCGTTATCGGCAAGCCATTCAATGTCTGATGAAAGTAAAGTGAAGTTTTTTTCTTATCCAGATTAAATTGATAGGTTAAATTAGTTTTTTTTTTTGCGTCTAGTCGTTCGATACCATTCTTTATTTTTTATCGCTAAACGACCAATTCCACTTTGATCGAGAATTTCGGCGAATGGCGCCTTATCTTAGAGTTTCGTCGAGTGTCAACGACGCATTTGCCCGTCTCTTTGCCGTTTTATCGCTGAGGACGCATTAACTTCGCAGAATCTAAATTTCCAGCTGCGGTTGTCCTCGCTGTGACGAGGCATCGCGAGCATTGTTGGCTGTTAAAACTTTAAACGCATCACAGATACGAAGCCTCGCCTGTAACCGTATGACGCATATTGTCTAGCTGAGCTACCTCCGGAGGAGGCGAAAGCACGACCGCAATATTCCTTGCGTAATGAAATTGCTTTCAGGTTGGTTTGATCAAGCGAAGTCGGATAAAGGCGCAGTCGTCTATCCGGTGTCTATAGACGAGACCTATCTAGACCTTGGGTGGGGACTCTCGAAGCAGCCTTGCAACCCGTACATTTACATACCCGTATCAATACAAATCCTACTACCAAAATTCATTTTAAATAAAAAGCAGCTATTTCAACCTAATTTATTGAAAATTTCAAATGCTCGTGAGCTTCTTTCCAGTTTCTGTTAAAAAAAGTCTCACTCGAGCTGGAACATTACAAGCTGCAATTTTCGACAACAGTCAACTTTTTCGACAATTTCCACAATAGTCGAAGCGCGATTGGTCCATAAATGTCGAAGTTACATTTAATGCAGACGCAGATATCAGACAACCTCTCGACCCATGAAGAAGTCCAAAATTAATTCGTCGTCATTAGAATTAAAAATTACAATAATGAAAAAAGAAAATCGAAAATGCCTCGCCTAACTTGCTTCACCCTAAGACTCGCCGCATATAACTTACAGCTCTAACAAAATAAGCTCGAAAAAAAAAAATACTGATATTCTCTTTCAATTTTCCATTTCTCCGATGATCTTCGATTATTAATATGTTCGAATAAAAAGGAACAAAAAACAAAACGAAAATCTAAAAAAAAAAATCCATTCTTATCGTCTTCCCGTTCGTTCGCCCGACAGGAGACGACCTTGGCTCATGTAAATCGTGAAGGAGCTGGAAGAGCGGGTCTCGTGTTCTGCATACCGCCGGGGAAGGTGCATTCCGGGTGGTGCATTGAGTCCGTTGATGCTGCCTGTTCGAGGTATAGTCGCGCGGAGCTCAAGACGGAGAGGGGGGGGGGAGGCGAGGGAGAGAGAGAGAGAACAGAGCTATAAGCCATACAAGATACAACGTTTCTGAGAGTCGGCCGGGCGGCCGGGCGCGCGAGCGGCACGTGCGTGATAGTAGCGGCAGCCGCGCGATTGAACGACGATTGGAACTATACTAAGCGCCCGGAGTATATACGGAATACAACGACGACGATGACTAGACATCGGATGCTTCTCTCTCTCTCCCCGTGCAGGCTGTATCGATGTGCAAAAGTAAAGTGAGGTGGCAGAGAGCGCGCGGTGACGGCGACGAGGACCCGTCGGCGACAGTGGTGGGGGTGGGGGGGAGGCCGGGCGGTCGGGAGGGGAGGGGAGGGGCGAGAGCGCGACCGTTGGCTGAGAGAGGTACGGAGACTCCTGGCAGCCGACCTACAGCCGAGTTTAGCCGAGGCCGTACGAGTCGAAGCGCCGCCGCCGCGCCGGTCTCGCGTGCGCCTGTGATGCGACGTTTCATGAAACACAAAAAAATAAATAACAAAAAAATTATAATCGGTACTTCATAAAATCAAATGTCGCTGCGGCTCCAGCCCGATTTTGAAATCGCGAAAAGCCAGAAAGGAAAAAAGACAAATCGATTCTACAAAAAAAAAAAACGATCGATACTCGGACAATCGATTGTCAAGTAATCGAAATATCGTAGAGAGTCTCTCGACCAGAGCGGCGCGCTCGCCGCCTCGCGGATCAAAATATATTCAGTGTATTCTAAACAACCGTCGGACGCGCGGCGCTATCGGGTTTTGTTTGCTCAGACGCCTCCGAGTATCATCGAGACCGGGGGCTTTTGATACGAGCGCGCGCGCGAGTCGCCCTGCCGCTGCCTTTGCCGCTCGGTTCGCGATTTTTTTTTAAATACTACCGCCGCGCGCTGCCACCTAGCCAGCTCGCTCCTCGTCTATATATCTCTCGCCCGGCCCCAAACATTCACCGCTGTCTCCTGAACTGCCTCACTACTCGCCTCGCTACTCTTTTACTCCTCGTCCCTCTTGTTCCTCTCTCGTCGCCACGGGATATTTCTTCGTGCTTCCTCCTCTCATTCCCCCCCTCCCCCCACCCCTTTCGGTTCCGCGACAGCTCGAACGAGCTAACTCCTCGCACACACGTTTACCTTCCTCTCTCTCTCTCTTCGGTTCATCGCTACGCGCACTCTCTCGCTCGGTCTCCCGGCACACACCGGCGTACGCCACTCGTCGAGGTTTATTTCGTCGTCGCAGTGGGCTCCGCGGATCCTCGTCGACTCGTCGTCTCGTGGGGTCAGTGCCTGCTCGGATCTTGAGCAGGAACCCCGAGGATCGGATCGCTCGGCTCGTCGCCCGAGATACACATATATAGACCTACACGTATACATATATGTATAGCGATATATATATATAGTCATCTATATGTATATATATGTATGCACAACATAAACGCGTGTGTTTTGTACGTGCGAAAAACCCGGCACTGACTCGCGATATATCACTGCGACTTCCCCCATTCGCTCCCGCTTGTTGTGTTTAGCGATCGCGAAGCGCTTCGCGTTCCGAATCGTCTCGTCGAAATCGTGACGTGCGCTCAAGAGCCGCCTTTCCTGTCGTGGCGAATTAAAAAAAAAAAGAGATGAGAATCTGTGACCGGGTGAATTGGATCGTCAACGTTTTTCGGGACGAAAATTAGATCTTCGCGATCGTCGCGCCGAGGCCGAGGGACACGTTAGAGTTCGCGTTGTGCATCGTTTGAGCCGGAATTTATTTTTGTTGTTTCGGGGAAGGACGTTTAGTTTTTTTGAAACTGTTCGGTAATCCGAGACAGTGCCGGATAATGCGGATGGTGTGACGGTTCTTTGTTTTTGTTTTTAGTTTGTGAATGCGCTTTCGGATATTATCAGCGGGCTCGGTTTTGGTAACCTTGACAGCCCTTTTCCATCGCTCACGCTAGGCACGCTCTTTCCACTCGAGCGGCATCGGCGCTTCGCTCTCGTCGGCCGCGCGCCTCTTTCACGTCCAAGTGAACGACTTTTTTTTTGTTTCTCACACGACTCTTGTAGAGATCTCCGCGAGTGCGGTCTGGAGATACTTGGAAGGGACGGACTATCGTCGATTGGAACGAGAGAAAGAAAGAGACGAGACGCAGAGGAAGGAGAATATAAAACTTAAAGCGTGGATAATCGAGGTAGCGGAAGATAAATTAAATAAAATTAAAAAAAGAAGTTGGGAAGGAAAAGTGCGCTTTTCTCAGCGAGAGACAGTGCGGTAACGTGCGAAGAATTGTGAGGAAATCGGAGGGACAAGAGTGAGGGGCCGAGCAAGAGACGCTAGCCGGATTCGACGAAAAACGGATTTTTCTGGCAACGGCTTCGAAACGCTATCAGGGAAAGGATCAATTTTCCAACACCTCGAGGTGAGGCCCACCTTTTTATTTTTATTTTATTAATCACTGAGTTTTATCGAAAAAGGATCTCTTTTTGTGTTCGAGCGATTCCATCGCTCGGAATTTCTCGCTTGAGGTCACGTTTCTCTTTCGTTTTTTTTCAACACGGAGACGTGCGCGCCTTGCTCGTGTTTTCGAACCTCGGAGAACGTTGAACTGCTCTCTGACCACCTGATCTCGTTCGAACGAGGAAGAGCGGAGCTCGACGAATTTTTATTGACATTCTATTTGGTCTTTTTTGTCCGCAAACGCGACACCCGAATATTTCGTCGATTAACTTGCTTTCGATTGTCCATTAAGTGTTTTTATTTTTCGACCGCTAAAATGAAACTCGATGTAGGGACAATTTTTAACTTCCTTTTCTTTTATTTGTTTTGTCGTTTGCTTTGTCGTGACCATTTAAATTCCATGTTCGACACCGCTCTCGGTCGTCTGTTCGGGAAATAGATGTAGTTTCCGGAAACGAGAGCGTACCGGCCTGTGTGCAACGATCGTGCGGTAGAATACACTTGCCATTGACGTGAGCGGAGAGCTTTGCAGCAAAGCTCTCTCTTTCAATCACGGTACACCACCACGGCCTGTTACCTTTTAATCTCGGATTCTCCGGCGCACCATGGACAATTCGAGGATTTTCTCTCGTTTTCTACTCCCCTCACGATTTTTCTACGATTAAGTTGCACGACGCAGGCGGGAGTATATCGGGCAGGGTTTTCGTTTGCCATTCAACATTCACGACACGCACCAGGGAAAAATCACGACTGCTGCGCGGCTCTTTGGAAGATTAGGAGTATTTCGCTCTTTCTATACGATATTCATCGGGTTTTCGAATATATACGGCGAAACTAGATCGGCGTTGAAATAATAATAACAATAATGTTTAAACTGAATATTGAATTGAATTTTTCAAAAGAATTTTTCATTAATACTAATAATGATAATAATGGTTGATCCCGAATATTGAATTGAAATTTTTAAAAATAATTTTCCATTAAAAATAATAATAATAGCGGTGGAAGTTGAAACGAGGAAAAAAAATTAATTGGATATACCTTTAGGACGAAATTCAGGGAAATTGCGGCGATAATGTTTTCGATTATGCAATTGGCGAAGACTTATTGTATGTATATGTCACATGACCTATTGAGCCGCGGGACTAGAAGGGAGTGTTGTTATTACGCTGCACTTGTAGGCGGATAGAGATTCGAAAAATTTGCCAATGCGGCGGTTCGCGACACCGCGACTATTACGAAGCGATACCGAGTCGTAAAGTCGGAACGTCACATTCGCGACGAACTTTGGCCGCGGTGTAAGCATAAATTATGTTTGTGTGCCTACTGACTAACTCGTGCTTGAGACGTCATTTTCATTAATTTTTTATTGCATAAAACGTCACAGATGAGTTTCATATCCCAGAAATCGAAATTTTCGAATCACTTTCTCATGTAATTTACTTTCACTTGTGAATCTATGGAAAAGCATTTTGCGTTATTATTTGGCTTCCCCGTTGAAGAAGCTCTGCGAGTGAAAGATAATAATGAGGAAGGAATCATTAATCGCCACGCAACGAGCCGGAAATATTATTTCCAAAGCCCGTCGTATATCATAATAGTTTTTTTAAACAATAAATTATTTATTTTTCGCGCCAAAACATCGGAAGATCTGAAACATTCGAGTTTTGTTTCTTACAGTGATGGAAACCAACTTGTGAAAATTCTTGAAGAGACGCGATGGCGTCTCGACGCCAAGTACTTAAAAAATCAAAATTTAAGGATGTCGAGTGAGAAACACAGACAAAGCACGCAGCTAGACAGATACAGAATTTTTCGTAAATCTTGAAATTTGGACACAATATGTCTGAAAGTATGCTCTTTGCTTAGGTAAGTTTTTTATTCGAATCTGACAGAAATCGGCGGAGGAAAAAGCGAAACGAAGTTATCTTATATAGCTTTGTACACGCATATCTGAAAAAACTACGTGGTCAAAAAATCTAAAAAATTGCAAACGATTCGGTATGTCTTGGCGCGTTTTGGCCCAAACACCCTTAAGCGAGACGCCGCCAAGGAGTTATGCTCGACAATGCCGAAACTAGAATCTTGACATTGTTGTTATTTGAAAACGAAGCATCGGTTCGGAATTTTGAAGACACTTTCCTTATGTAATTCGGACACAAGCTTTGGAACGCGACCAGTTACCATCACACACATAAATATATATACATATGTATATATATAGACTGTAAAGTACCGTGCCAGTCGACGAGTCGCTGTGTTTTTCCGTCGTAATGTTAAATAAAATGAGATGAATACGAGCCTTTCAGACATAGGGTCGTCCCGTAGTAAATTATCGTTATTTCGAGTGAAGAAGATCGTTCCCTCGTTCGTTTTATATACTGCGAACGATGTCCGACTCGAGGAACAAAAGGGGCGCGACCACGCGATATTTTTCAGCGGGCGAAGAGCCTAACGCACGGAAACTTGTTCGATTGCGGACGCGCGACGACCGTTGGAGAAAAGCTTCTTCCGTTGCTACCGCTTCGGTCGACTTGAGGGCGCGTGACCTCTGGTTATTGCCAGGATACGCACGGCCCGTAAAACCCCGACGCGGATGGCTGACTCGCTTATTGCCGCACCCCCCCCCCCCCTCTCCCCCACCGTGAAAAGATCCACTCACCATTCAAGATCCATAAGAAAATCAAAGCAATTCTCCTCGAAATGCTTCGATTCCCGACACTTAGATTCTCTCTACCTTCTGTTCCGATCGAAAAATGTACTCGGTGTCTCCCGTCGAAACTTCATTCTTTTTCTCACCCACTCTTTGCAAGCGTCGTCCCGTCGACGAAGTTTTTCCGTTGAAAGGTTCAAGTCAAATTTGTTTGCAACATTTTAACTGCTCGCTGAACCATAAAAGGCCACACTGTAAAAATATAGTGTAAATTTAATGTACTGAAACCTGAAATTTGCTTACATTACTTCCATTAATTGAAGATCAATGTACTTCTTTTGTAAAATTGAAATACCAGATATTAAAATTACAAATCTCTTGTATCAAGTTTATAAACATTTTCTTTGAAAGTAAAGATTTTACTGTAAAATCGCATCGCACATGTGTTTGAAATTTCAGAAACAATTTATGTACACCCAGAAAAATAATTTATTTGAATGTCACCGTTTATTTGGTTTAAGTAAAATATTTATTTGATTTAAATAAATATTTATTTCATTTAAATAAATATGTATACATTTTTTTAAAAATATTTTTGTTCCATTTTTCCACCGTATACCCTTCTGGGTTTTTACAGAACCCCATCCCGATTCCCACCTAGCACTCCCTACCCACACTCAGCTAAGCTATATACCTAACTTCCAGTGCGTCCGTAGCCGACTTAGCTACCCTGTACCGCATTTGCCGGGGACACGGGGAAACCACGGAAAACCCGTGCCGGTACAGACGACCATATTTATTGATCCTCCGGTATTTTTGCACTTTGAGTAAAGTGCAGAAACACCAAAGTTTTCAGACGGCATCCAAGCACTGACCGCGAACGATCTTGCTTGATTTGGGAGACAGTCGGTTCACTGCTGTCGGTTAATAAATATTTATTTAAATCAAATAAATATTTTACTTAAACCAAATAACCATTGAGCGTCAAATAATTTTTTTTTCTGGGTGTAAAAAAATAACTTCCAATATCGTTAATTAATTTTCAATCAAATTTTTTTTACAGTGCATGCTAAGAATACTAATTTACTTATATACTTTTAATAATTAATATACTGTAATGACATTTATTCTCTCGACTGTGAGTTGATTTTGGTCCTTGAGCACACGGAAGTTCAATGCTTGAGAATCGTAGGTGGAAAGTTTATTTCTTTTTTCAATATTTGTACTATACATTTTTGGGGTTCATGGCGTTTTGTAAATTCCATGAAGATGTGAAATATACCGGTATTTTGAGTTTCGGTGGAAACAGGTGTCGGACGCACTCGGCAGGGGCAAACGGTCAATTGTCGCAATAAACTGATTATGCACTTATCATCCAATGAAGATTAATCGTAGAATTATGATGTCCTTATCGGACGCGGATGACGCCGCAACTCGCGATCCATCGCGATCGAAAAGGTGCAATTCGTCACAAGGGCGTGTCGCAGTTAGTCAGGTGGACGAGTAAAATTGTGCTCATGAAACTGCCGTTAATTTTATTTTATTCGTATTTATTTTATTTCACATTGTCCACATTGGCAGCGAAATTCTTCGACCTCAGATTGGCAATTTGCAAACACCAATCCAATGCGTTTTGCGGTACTTTCCAGCTATTGAACGAAGAGAGTGCTTGTCGCGTTTAAAAATTTAAAAAAAAACACACATTTAATTAAAAACCCATCATTTATCCCATAAAAATAAAACATTTTCAAGAGTCATGAAAAAGTCAATGCCGAAAAAAATAGTCCACACGTGGTTTAACTAGGAACATCCACGGGTCATTCGACAAAACTAAATATTTCCATGAAGCATGGAGCAATCCATTGTTTATTTCAATTCCGCGAATTGGATTGTTTGCACTAGCGTGATGGAATAAACAGGTTGCGTCTCTCCGCCTTTTTCCGCGAATGGCGCGCGTCGTTTCGTAGAGTGGCCGATGGTCGAGGTTGTATATAGTTCTCTCGGATAACCCGGCTATCTCGAACAATATTATCTCACTCGCGGCAGCTAATCCCGTCTAGCCAATCCAATCGCGACGCAAGAATCATAACGGTCATAAAAAAAAAAATTGAATTAAAAACCATCGGCGCAAGCCACCGGTGCTCCGGGAAAGATAATAAAGTCGAGTATTAATACATAATATTTATCGTCATGTAGAAAGATTGTTAGTAAATAACGGCGAGTGGCAAGAAGAACGGATTGTTATCGTCCCTGCTGGGTAAACTTGTCGAGAAGATAAAAAAAAATTTCAAACATTTTTTTGCCACTCAACCATGGTACAGCTATACAAATAGCACACTTATTAATGTTCCCGAATTTTAACAAACCCAGGTTAAAAAAAAATCATCATTGAAATAAAAACTATCGACTCTTCTCCAGCAGCGATATCGAAGTCGGCGATTAATACATAATATTTACAGTGACGTAGAACCACGATCGTAAATAAAGGCGAGGAGCGAGGGAGGCGCTCTTATCGTCGAGTGAACTTATCGAGAAGATAATATTTTTGAAAATTCGTTGCCGGTAAAACATCGTCGAAAAGTCTCAAAAAAAAAGTAATATACAAAAAAAAATCAACACACTGAAGTATGTTCTGCGCCCGATGGGAGTCAAAGAACAGTAAGGATATTAAAGTATGCATAACATATATAAATAATATAAACGTAGATAACAATTCTACAAATTCTCCGAAAGTGACCCCGGGGAGTCATCGTTGTCGCGTTCGTCATCGTGGTGCGGTCGAGATTGCCCGACGCGGCTGTTATCGTCGTTTCTCCGAGCGAGACTCTGTTTTGACCCAGCGCGCACGACCGTCGACACATAGCCTGAGCGCGCCCGTGGCGGGTTGTTAGACGCTCGGCATCTGTCAATAATTATCGCGCCCCGGTCGGCGACGGCGGTGGTGGTGTGGATACACGAAGCGCCGTGGCTCCCGCTGACCGCGGATAGGAAAGAGAGCAAAAAGACATTGCCGTGTGGGCAACAAGTGCAGAGGAGAACGCGAGCGAGCCACAGGCAGCAGCGGCTCGGTCTTATCCAAGAAAACACGACGAGGCTAGTTATCAACGACCCGTGGATATAGTATTATCGGCCACGCAACGCTGCAGCCTCGAACGAACTAACGAACGACGAGTGCCGAGCGAATAGAGAACTCTTCGAGGCCGTATTTTGACCACTCGTTTTAGGTACATCCACACCGACGGATGTACAAAATAAAAATCAAGAGTTAAACTAAATTTTTTAAATCTTTTTTTATTTTTAAGAATTATTATCATTCATTAGTAAGTTATCTTCGATCGCTCTGGTTCCTGTGACTTTGAACTACGTTTCCGAAATTTTACTCCCAGTTGAAAACAGATGACTTATTATGCGAATCGAGTGTTAAAATGTGAGAGAGCGTGAAACGTTCAGCCGTGTAGTTTGCGAGTAATAAAAAATAGCTCCGGTGTATAACATTTATCGCACGATTACAGTTAGAGAAGGATCTAGTAAATATGACTATATCTCTTGAGAGACATTACCATAGCACATAGTAGTAGGGAACTGGCGGGCCAGCTATGGAAGGAACTACCGGATTTATAAGAATTTTTCGTAGATATTGTGGTAAAAATTCTTGAAAAATATATATAGTGTATAGAATTTTAGTATTAGAACGGTGTATAAAATTTTTCGTTCAACTGGACTGAGAGAAGGATCTGGTAAATATGACTATATCGCTTGAGAGATATTACCGTAGCACATGGTAGTAGGGAACCAGGGCGCCACTTTTGGTAGGAAGTACCGGATTTATAAAAAATTTTCGTAATTATTTCGGTAAAAATTCTTGGAAAATCCAAGATTTTCTGCCATATATGGCGCCCTAATTGCGTACTACATGAGTTATGGTAATTTTTCTTAGACAATCGGTAGTTTTTACCAGATCCTTCTCTGAGTGTATATTCTGCCGCAGCATTTTCTCCCTATTTGATTTTTTTATAACTTCACTGAGACAAGGATCTAGCAAAAATTACCGATAATCTAAGAAAAATTACCATAGCACATAGTAGCAGGGCGCCAGGGCGCTACCTATGGCAGAAAGTCTCAGATTATCCAAGAATTTGTACCATAATATCTAAGAAAAATTCTTATAAAACCGATACTTCCTACCATAGGTGACGTCCTACTACTACGTGCTATGGTAATATCTCTCGAGCGATATAGTCATTTTTACTAGACCCTTCTCTCAGCGTTCACACTAATCTTATCCCGAGTTGTTTCGTTTATCTAATCTCGACGTTCCTCAGCGTTTCGTATAGTTCTTGATTAGATGCTAATCGTTCCATGTTTCATTCATACGCTCAGCCGTTCAAATAATGGGAAAACGTTTTGTAACTTTTAATTCGAAAGTACAAAAGTTTCCGTCCCGAACCCCCCCCCCCCCCCCCAACCTCCCGGGGCAATGAACATAATAATTTCTTCTTCCTCGTTCCGACTCGTTAGTGCTTTCTTGTTCTGCTCGCTCTCCGCTGTAATATTTTTCTTTTCTGGCGCCACTCGATACCGTAGACACTACCTACACCTATAGTTCGGTGTGTACAAAGATGTATGGTAGTGGTGTGGCAAGCGAAGGCCGTCCCGACCAGTTTTCCAAGCGGCAACCACGATCCCAGTCGACGGACTTAAGGGCCGGTCTTGAATCGATTGCATACAACCATCCAACCGCTCCATGGTCTACTTCGAGTTATCCACTGTCGCACATAAACGATCGAACGGATGCCCTCCAGGTTTTCTATTCGAGTATATTCAAGAAGTATGGGACATTGATGCGTTATTAAGGGCCATAAACGGCGTTAAGTTTGTCGAATGAGCAGATTTTGTGTCTCCGATGGATATCTATCTAACAGCACGTTTGGACACCGTTTGTCTCAATGGTTTTTTAATTCATTTTATTGCCGAGGAAACATCTTTTATTTTCGCGCGAAAAGTCGTTACTCACTGTTAAGTTTACATAATCCTTGTGATGAACGTTTTTACCTCTTTTTTTACATTAAAATAAATTGTAATTAACACTTCGACTGCCACCATTAATGGCCTATTTTATACATAGGCTGTTATAGCAGCTATTTTTTTTTTTATAAATCGTCTTAATTTTTTGTGTGCAAGTTATGGAAAAATGTTACGAACTTTAATTCAGACATTTGTACACAGTAGAAAAGATTTGTACGTTTAACAAACCTTTTTTGTCCACAAACGTCCACAATTTATAATTATCTTGTTGTTAATTTCAAACAAAATATTTGTAAACTTGACAGGCATTGTTGTAAAATGGACAAGATTTTTTTGTATAATTTACATATGAAAAGAATTGTGGACCTTTGTGGACAAGAAACGTTGGTACCTATTTTACTGTGCATCATTGTACAGACCGTAAGGCGCTTACTCACTCGTGTACGCTCATATTTTACGATCGAATAGAAATATTGATTGTAAGAGCATGGGAAACACGTTCTCAGCGTGTCTCTCTCGCTCCGCCGAGAGCGCCACTGATGCTATCTCTCTCGCACTCCATAGTGTCTCACATGCTCTTAAGAGCCATTAACGGCGTTAAATTTACGGAATGGGCAGGTTTTGTGTCGGCGATGGAT
Source organism: Ichneumon xanthorius (assembly GCA_917499995.1). Taxonomy (NCBI): domain Eukaryota; kingdom Metazoa; phylum Arthropoda; class Insecta; order Hymenoptera; family Ichneumonidae; genus Ichneumon; species Ichneumon xanthorius. The sequence continues at coordinate 5,386,104 of OU824205.1, read as the reverse complement.
ATCTAACAGCACGCTTGGACGCCGTTTGTCTCAATGGATTTTTAATTCATTTTATTGTCGAAGAAGCGTCTTATATTTCGGTGCGAAAAGTCGTTACTCACCATTGAGTTTACATAATCCTTGAGATAATTTTTTTTTTTTTTTACCTTTTTCATTAGATTCGAATAAATTGTAATGAACCCTTCGACTGCCTCCGTCCATGGCCGATTTGATAAATGGTCAGCTATAGCAGTGGTTTTTAAAAATAAATTATCTTAAATTTTTGTGTGCGAATTATGGAAAAAATTTACCAACTTTAATTGAGACGCTTGTGACATTGTATAGACCGTGAGGCGCTTACGCACTCGCGTACGCGCATATTTTACGATCAAATAGAAATATTGATCGAGTGGAACGAACGCGCTCGCCCTGTAGCTGTATGTGTATATATACATTTTTTTTCTTCCGTATATAACGATGTGTGTTTTACATGCATTATCGTTAGCTCGGACTGTAGCTGGATCGTTACCTCGCGTAGTTGTACCACCTTTGTCCAGTTTTCATTCTCTCGAAGCCGTTAATACTTTTTACGTTCCTGCAGCGTTAAAAAAACAAAACAAAAAAAAACATGGGGCGATTCATTCTTATGGAAATTGGGTCATTACAATGTTTGAATAATTTCTTCGGAAAAAAGTGGGGCAACTTAATTCAATTTTTTATTGCTACAAGTAACGATTCCATTTAACAGTAATTGTTAATTTTTCGGAAGAAAAGATAATTTATAATTATCGAAACACAGAATTCCTAACGGGATTTCCATTCAAACGAAATATAGCATCATGATTATTTTTTCTCTTCGTTTTTTTTTTTTTACTGTGAAATATTAAGATTTCAATGGGAAGCAAAAATCCGACCGGTCGTTAAAGACTTAAACTTACAGAAGTTTTATTTATCCTTAAGCTTACTCGATTTTTCTACTATAATATTTTTTTAACTACATGAAGAGAAATTTGCATAAGAAGCTTCGACGGCGATGTAAATTTATGAATCGATATTATATCCTCGTAGTGCTGTTTTCATACGGGCTCGTTGATTCATCGAATCTGCAGTCCATTTCGAAATCCTGGAGAGAGGTAAAAAAAAAAATTCCAACGAGAAATTTCTTGTCGTCGCCCGAAATTAGCCTGCGTCCTCGATTCATCGATCAAACTCTTTCCCTCTTTTCCTCGTTCCCCGGAAAATCACACCGGAATATAAGGCAAGCTCGCCCGAGAATTCGGACGATTGGAAGTTACAATCAGCTTTTGGCTGACTTCCAATTCTACCGATGGGCAGAATAACGTGCCTATGGATGTTGTCTTTTTTTTTTTTTACGTACACTTGAATGTACGTGCATTCTCGGTTGAGTGTATCGACACTTACTATACCTAATGCACTACAGTAGAGCATTATAGTAGGTGAGGCTATAGCTTCAATTCAACGAGAACTTCTATAATAAAAAAAAAAAAATTGCAATCATCTGTAAAATAGTTTTTATTTTCTTCTGCGATCAATTTTGCAATGCAACTAAACCTATAAAATAACATTCATTTTGAACAACGCCCATTGTGTATTCATTTAGAAATTTACAAAATTTGTTTAGCAAAACGCGAGCTTGAATGAAAAAATAATTTACAACAACATTCAGTTGTATCAACATTTAGTTACGTTTCACGTGAGACTCGAATGACAATCGGCCGCGAACACGCAAAAATTCTTCTGATAGCGAAATACGTCAAGTGCGGCACTCGGATTGCCTCGCACAGATAAGCCGACTTACAAATCATTGCTTTCCCCGGGTTACAGCCACAAGAGTCTGTAAAAAAACAATCTGGTAAAAATCACAAACACTCGCGCAAGAAAAAAGTAAAAACTCGTTTTTACTTTTTACAACAACTTATCGTCCACAAACGTCCACAATTTTTTATTTCTCAATTTTCCAACCGCACCAACCTGCTCTAGAGTTGCAAGCAAACGTGTCGGTAACAAAAGGACATAAAAGGACAGTTTTGCATATTCGAATCTGAACAAACGAGTTTGTCACTTAACAACATAATTTTTACGACACTGCCTTCTCTGATTTTACGAAATTATTTCTTGCTCTGCATTCTCAAGTGAAGATAAAAATTATTTTATTCACAAATTCTAATATTTTTATTCAAATTTCGACGTGAACCTTAGGAATGAATTTTCCTCTCGCGCAAGCAAAAGTGTCTTTAACAAAAAAAGACATAAACGGACAGTTTTGCATATTCGAATCTGAACAAACGAGTTTGTCACTTAACAAAATTATTTTTACGAAACTGCCTACGCCGATTTTACGAAATTATTTCTTACTCCCCATTCTCAAGCGTAGAAAAAAAAAATTATTCTATTCACAAATTCGAATATTTTTATTCAAATTTCGACGAGAAGCTCAGGAATGTATTTTCCTCTTGTGGAAGCAAAATCGTTTCGGATCGCGTTTCCTTAGTGGGATGCATAAATTAATACATCGGCACAGGCTCGAACGGATCTGAGATTGGAAGACTCGATCGTCTGGATGAATCACCGCGCGTTTTCCGGATGTCGCTAGAAAATGCAAATTCTCGAAGCACGACGGACGGGGCGGGGAGGGGAGGGGGAGTGCGCGGCGCGTCGAACACCGCGCGCGATAATGAGCGGTCGTCGCGAGGCGGCGGTTTGCACCGTGTGCTGCATGCGCAGTGGCCAGGTTCATCACACATAGAGGATCGGCGGTAGGCGACGACAAACGCACCGGAGTAGCGGCGGGTCTGTCTCTTGGCCGAGCACTCGAAGCACGTCGCATATACCACTCGGTGTGTCGATGCTCAGGCCACGTAATTACACACTGGCTCACCGCGAGCATTCAATTACTCTGCTTATAGAATTTGTCGAGCCAATTCCGCCCGAACGCGGAATAATGTATGACCGACGGATGTCGGCTGCGCTTCGCACATGCAAATTACAATTAACAAAAGTTATGAATTATTCCCAATTTATAGGCGTCATTTGAGACGACAAAAAAAAAGAATCATTGTAAGTGGGAAACTATGTAATGGGTACTGCGAAAAATGATCGGATTTCGTCGAAATTACGAATTTCCGAAAATATATACATCTAATGTAGACAGTTTGAGAGAATCGTACAGTTAATGAAACGGTACTGCGCTTCGCTCATGCAAATTACAATTTTAAAAAGTTATGAATTATTCCCAATTTATAGGCGTTATTTGAGACGACAAAAAAAAAATATTACAAGTGGGAAATTATGTGATAGGTACTGCGAAATTGATCGGATTTCGTCGAAGTTAAGAATTTCCGAAAATATATACATCTAACGTAGAAACAGTTTGAGAGAATCGTACAGTTAATGGAACGGAACAACGCTTCGCTCATGCAAATTACAATTAACAAATGTTATGAATTATTCCCAATTTATAGGCTTCATTTGAGACGACAAAAAAAAAAAATTATTATTAGTGGGAAACTATGTAATGGGTACTGCGAAAAATGTTTGGATTTTGTCGAAGTTAAGAATTTCCAAAAATATATACATCTAACGTAGAGACAGTTTCATAGAATCGTAGTTAATGGAACGGAACTGCGCTTCCGCTCATGCAAATTACAATTCACATAAGTTATGTATTATTCGCAATTTATAGGCGTCATTTGAGACGACAAAAAAAAAGAAAAATGAAATGCGAAAAATGATCGGATTTTGTCGAAGCTAAGAATTTCCGAAAATATATACACCTAACGTCGAGACCGTTTGGGAGAATGGTGTAGTGTAATGAACCACACACATTTACGATCATACAATTTATTCTTTCAAGGGCATGATCTATTTTCTAGAGCTGTCTACACGCAATATAATTCTCCGTCCAATTGACTCTCGCTCCTCCGGTTCTTTTTGTGTCGCTCTCACATCATCTCTCGTTTTTCTCTTTTGTTTTAAACCTGTCAATTCTCACACTAGTTAATGGAACGGAAAGAGCAAAACGTAGAATAAAAAAAGGAGTGAAAATACGTGGGAGGAAATACCGGAGAGATATGTACAAATTATAATAACGAACTATCTTAGCTGTAAATTTATATCTGTATCTGTAGTTTTTAAGACGGGAATATGTATTGGGGGGGGGGGGGGGGGGGAGCGGTATAAAAAGCCATGCGGGTGTACACGAGATAAAGATTACCTACTTACTTACATCTAACGTAGCTGCCGAGCCTCCGAAGACGTCACGCGAATTTCCTAATTATGTATTTGTCGAGCTGTTTTAGAGATAAAACCTTATCGGCAGGACGTACAGTAGAACCTCGCTTATCCGACCTTCGATCAACGGAGCCTCCGCGTTAACCTAGACACCCAACTCATCCGAGCCGTCCGCGTTAGCCGAGGTGTAGGATAGTATAATACGGAAAACTCTGATAGAACGGATAAAATAGCAATGCCCACGCGCGGAGCAGTCCGTAACGGCTACTTTGTTGCACATGCGCTTAAACTTGTACAAGTTTGCTGCATCTTTATGTTTCGAGCTGCAAATACAACACTTCCGACTCTAGAGACAATGGTTTATGTTTATATAAAGTTAATATTAACTAACTAAATTATAATTGTATTTACAAAATAACTACATTAACTAATAACGTTAATGTTTATATAAAGTTAATATCAATTAACTAAATTATAATCGGGTTTACAAAATAACTACATTAACTAATAAAGTTACTGTTTACATGAAGTGGTGTGTTATTGTTTTAAATATATAATAGTAGTATTCGTTTGAAGCGCGTATGTTATCCGTGTTATCCGAGATTTCACTTATCCGAAGTATGCTCTTTCCACATAACCTCCGATAAACGGGGTTCTATTGTATAGATAAACGACTGTGTTCGGAAGGGTTGGAGGGTCGACTTAGGTTTTGTACGATCACGAAAATTTTATTCCACGAGCACATACGGCTTTGCATTAATTAACTGAGTAACCGTTTAAGTCTAGGATGGATTGCCATTCATAAAAAAAAAATTAGAATATTGAGTCTAAGACTAGCGAAGACAATTTTTTTTTTATGGCGTCACAATAAATCGTCGAATTTTGTCGAAGTTAAAAATTTAAAAAAGATATACTACTTCTAATATAGCTGCTGAGCCTCCGAACATGTGGCGCGAATTTTCTGATTATTTATCGGGCTCTTTTAGAGATAAAACGCTATCAACAGAAGGTATAAATAAGAAGATGAGAAAATAAAAAAATAAAAAGAAACCGCGTCACAATAAATCGTCTTCCTTGCGTGAATCTTGCTGTATATTTTGCAATAGCATTACCACTATTAGAGAGAAAGGTGTTTGACTAGTTGCGGGCGATGCGATTCGTCCGTTCATTTCTTAAATTTATTTATTTTTATGTTATTTTTTTCATAGTGTTAGATTATTCACGCGACAAATCACTATTAATCTCCATTAGCGCGTCGTGAGCTTATACTTGTAGCCGCGCGCATCCTGTATTTTTTTGTCGCGCTCTCGGTGTCCAGATAAGATCACGATGGAATACGTGAGTCGGAAATGCAAGAGATATATATACGACGCTCCCGCTTTTTATCCACCGTCCAAGTTGAAAGTACTGCGATGCGATGCGTCTCGCACGAGCTACGCAGAAACAAGAATTTGCATTGTCTTTCCGATGTCCCATAAAGCGGCATCCTACAGTGACACGGACAGAAATTAATGCAAATGTATACCTAGAATGATATCTTAATAATAATAATAATAATATCTTAATAATAGTAATAATAATATCTTAATAGTAATAATAAAGCTGCAAAGTAATTTAGATATGGCTTCCTCATTTCGTACAATTATGCGCATAGCTCTATGAAAATGCAAATGAAAATGGAAGCCAAGTGCAAAGGAAAATGGAATCCATATGCAAATGAAAATGTACGTGAAAATAGAATCCATGTGGAAATGAAAATCCAAATGAAAATAGAATCCATGTGCAAATGAAAATTCAAATGAAAATAGAATCCATGTGCAAATGAAACGAGAAAGTAGTGAAAAGTACTATATTTTCTAGCAGAATGTAGACGCACACACACGCGCATGCGCACGCCCACATACATGCACGCATGCATGCACGCACATCCGGAAGCCAGTTGAAAATCGAATTTCTCAGCGTTTTAGTATATTTTAAGTACTCTGACATTAAAATCACAATTTAAAAAAAAAAATGAAAACATAGCTTTCTCCATGAGGAAGCAAAATGAAATAAAACAATTATTCAACCAGTACGAATTTCGTGTTGGAAAGCAAATTTATCGAGTTATATTTTAACGAACTTTCGCCTCGCAATAAAGAATAATAATAATAATTTCAGTGTTAAACTTTATCCTCGAGTGATAATTGGATTCTCGCGAGCGACGAGGATTCACAATTTTAATTCTCCCCCCCCCCAAAATATTATGCTATAGGCATCCGCGGTGATTCAAGATACCTATGTGGTTAACCATGTATCCCCGCAGATAAATTAATGTTTATAAAGGATATAAACCCTCGTTATACATTATTTACGGGTATGAGTCCGTATAACAATTTACGGTTTACTTTTTATCTCTAGCCGGTTAACCTTTTTCATTTGAAGTCCAGTCGTGCCGGTCGCGCAGAGTTTCCCGGGACATCCACTGAGCGAAAGACAACGAAGGGTAGTCAAGGAGATGAGGATTACCGTGGGTAGAGAAATTCATTTGTCGTCGTAGTCGTCTTCGTTCCTGTGGGAAACCGGCGGAGGATGGGTGGGTCAGTCTGAAGGGCCCGGAGGCCAAGTTATTTCGCTGTGGATCACTCCCGTAATTATCCTTGGGAAAGACAGAGGAATGGAGGCGGCGATAGTGAAACACGGCGGGACTGAACACGGGGGGGTGAAGCACTGTCCTGCGTACACCAAGGGAACCCAACTGTCCCGCATGCAAGACCGGGAGCGAACTGAGGAAAGAGTCGTTTCATTAAATCCGACGACGAGCCTCGCTGAGTGGGCTGGGGACTCAGGGTTTTTTTTTTCCTGTCGTTTCACTCTTTCCGTCGAAGCTGGTTTTCTTTCGTTTATTTATTTATTTTATATATATATGTATATATATAGATATATATATAGATATTGTGACGAATACAGAGATGAGGATTGACCGAGAGATAGGATTTAAATAGATGACCGGAATAGCTTGGTATGACAAATGACAAACGTACAGATTATGGAATGATCAGATGACGAGTCTCGATCGGACTTTAAGAGGGAACGGACGTTTGACAATTCGTGCTCGAGATGTTTAGCTGCGATTGTACTAATAATATCCGTCCCAAAATCAAATTCCCGCGTTATTTATTCCACGAGAACGTAACAATATGTACATATTAGGGTGGTCCTTAAATTGAAAATTTTTGAATTTGCTGGGGGCCAGTCCGTAGTGAGATGTTAAATAAAAATGCGATGTGCGAAAGGTCTCCGAAATTAATGCATTTTTAGAGGTCGCTGCCGAGGGTTAAAAAAACCAAGTTTTTGACAATTATAGCTAATTGTCGAAATTGTTAAAAATTGTTGTAGAATATGAAAATCCGCCGCGAAAAAAGAACCGAATATTTTATTTGAAGAGACATGTTTGTCGTAACACATTTGTTGTTTTTGGTAAAGGGAGTCGACAAATTCCTGCAATGGTCAAAAAGTATAAAATATCTCTATCCACGAACAACACAAACATTTTATTTACCTAATTCTCTTCAACAGCTGAAAAACAACTGAAAAAAGAGTACTCTCATTTTAGCTTAAAACAATCTTAAAATAATATGCTTTCGAATATATTTCTGAAAATGAGTTGTCCTCGAATGTACATCAGGGTAAGGGCGGTGAATATGGCCTGGTCCATTTGTCATCGATTTTTGTGCTAACCGGCTAGTCCATATTCACCACTTTGATCTTGATCAATATTTGTTGCATATCATGTATTTCCGATTCAACATTTGTTGCATACAATGTATGTCCGATTCAATATTTGTTGCATATGAAGTATTTCCAATTCAATATTTGTTGCATACAATTTCTTTCCGATTCAATATTTGTTGCATATAATGTATTTCCGATTCAACATTTGTTGCATACAATGTATGTCCGATTCAATATTTGTTGCATATAAAGTATTTCCGATTCAATATTTGTTGCATACAATTTCTTTCCGATTCAATATTTGTTCCATATAATTTATTTCTGATTGAATATTTGTTCATGTAATTTATTTCCGCTTCAATATTGGTTGCATATAATTTATTTCCGATTTAATATTTGTTCCATATGATTTATTTCCGTGGGGATAATGACGATATAACCGTACATGTTTCGCGCACATCGGATCGGACGAGTAGGATTATTTTGTAGGACCAATAAAATTGGCCCGGAGTCTCTCGTGCGGTGTCGAGCTCATCGTCGAGCTGGGGGGTTTGGACACCGAGCCAGCACGGAGTACCGCGGGACGGCGACCGCATCGACAGCTAGCATCGGATCGGTCGCGGACAATAAAAAACCACCGGCGCCCGACCTACGCGGGACAGAGCTTCTGGAATCCGGCCAGATATCCCGGTCCTCTCGGGGGAACTCGCCGCCGTCGTACAACCGCGCAGAGCGTAACGGTCCCGTCGATTAGCGCGTGCGATGCGGCCCTTGCATACTCATCCACCTCGCACTATTCTATACGGCATTACGCCCGATACGCCGCGGAGAGAGAATGCCCATCGTTGCGTTAAATTGGCTGTCGAGGAAACCTAATCATTTTGCAAACAGTAACGGGCGACAGTCGGACTTCCAACAATCGCGTTTTGCGGTATTTCGATGAATTATCCAGGTATTGCGACTATTCTTCGACTGTTCTTTTTTTATTGCTTCCACATATAGGAAGCTTGGTTTTCGTAAAAAAAAATAAATAAATAAAATAAAAAATCGAGATTTTAATGTCAGAGTACTTAAAAGAGTCCAAAACGCCCAGAAACGCGATTTTCAGTTGGCCCTCGGACGTATGTGTGTAACTTGCAACGTTTAAAACGCCTACAACTCGGAAACGGTTCGAGATAGCCAGTTGCAATTGGGTACACTAGTAGGGTGGTCACGTCTCTTCGCTCAGTGCAATTTTTATAGAGATTGAGGACCAATTGAAGATTTGAAGCGATTTTTAAATTTTTGAAAAAAAAAGGTCGTGGTAGCTCTAACTTGCGTAAATATTGAACGATCGTCCTAAAATTGCATACAAATATAATTCAATTATCAAAGATCTTTAGTATTGAATTTGGCCGAAATCTATCGAAGCAGTCAGATTTTATGGAATTTTGATTTTTTTTTTAAATTACTAAAAACGGTCTAATTGGAGTAAACGCGGAGATATCGCGCGCAAATTTGGCACGGAAATGGACTAACACTGTACAACACTGTACAATGTTTCGTATTAAATGTGCCGAAAATCGATCGAATCGTTTAAATTTTATGGGACTTTTAAATTTTTGATCTTTTTTTTTTCTTCAAAAGTGGTATTCTTTGGCCGACACGAGTATTTTTTAAAATTTGGTTATTTTTTATTGTCAGCCGCGAATTCGCGAAGATAGCTTTCTTGGCCTCCTTTCTTCGAACGAACCTGTCAATGAAGGAAACAGATAATTGGGTATCCGATTATCCAACACGATAAAGGTCGTATTTTCACCGATACGTCCTTTTCTTTTCATGTGATGTTTTTTTTTTTTTTTTTTTTTTGCGATTTACGATCTTGTATGTAACTAGCTCGGTTCAATCCCGCGAGCGACTTTCGTCGACGATACGGCAATGACCTCGCGATTGTCATGCGCGATTGTCATGCTGAATGGCAAAGTACCAACTCATTCATGCGTACGCGGTTTCGAGTTTTACGACTCGTCGCCGAGGCGCTTCATTCAGTTTGGATCCAGCATTTTTTTGTGAGAACGTTAAACGGCTCGTTGAAGCTTTTACAATTGTAATTCGGCGAAACCAACTCGTCCGAGGACTTTACGGTAGATATTAATTTGAACATTCGAATGTCGGTAAGGATGCATCACACGTACGTTCCCAAACAAAAGTTTAATTCGATCAAAGTTTCGGTACTTTTTAATACGGCTGCAACAAATCAGCCGTATTAATTATGTCAAGACCTTTGATTTTGCATAATAATGATGACAAAAAGTTATTAGAAAATTATTAGAAATGTAAATTGAAAAAAAAAAAAAATCAGACCACTGTCCAGTTTCTGATTGTAAATGAATTCCTAGATTTTTTATAATTCGTATGAATTTTTTCATAATTTTCTATCATACCAAGACTTTTCTTTTTCGAAGAATTGAAAAACCAATCTACCGGCACGAATTTTGGTTAAGTTTCAGCATCACGTTTCAGTGCACGCAAAACGTTTTGAGGCGAGTGCACCGACCGTTCCGAGTTGGAGGCTCAAAAAAATGTCAATGAATTCATTTCAAAAGCGAAAAATTCTCAAATTCAAATTCAAATTCAAAGTTCAAATTCTCTCCGAATGTCCCTTTTTACTGGTAATCTACGTGTGGGGCGTCCTCAACGGCGCACCGGGCGAGATGATTTTTATTTTCAATTGTCAACAAAATTCGTTCCGATAAAATAAAGTTGCAGAAATAAAATAAAATTTATTCGAATTTAGGCCAACGGGGCTGAACGACCCGATCCGCACTGCACTGATCCGCTATTTTCAAAGTTTAGTTGAAAAAAAGGGGGAAAAAAAAACAAGCTCCTTGAACGACAGTTTGATGTAAGGCTCTTCGTATCGCTCCGCGAAGCATTGCGCTGAGCTCTCAAGCGGGTCAATAGCTTCGTTTATCTTTTTCCCGCCTTGGCGAAAGACCCGCGCGTGTCTTTTATCGCCAAATTCCCTTCGTTGTCTTTACTTCGCGCGATACGAGCAAAACTCGATTGTCGCAGTGCGCCGTGCGGTCCCCGCAGTTGTGCAGCTCTCACGCTCTCTCGTTTTGTCTCCGAGATATTTTGCCCGATGTTCTTCGTTATCTCCGCTCCTTTTTCACCGTGGCGGAAAACTCGGCCGCACTTCGACGACCTCTCGTCCTCCGCTCAGCCTCCCTCATCGAAAATCCCAGCGACGCTACGCGGCCCTCTTCGCTTATTGCCTACTCTTATTTTATTTCACTCTTCGAATTTTATTCCCTCGCCCTTCGCATTTATCGGCCCGAGTTGTTATTATTATTATTATTATTATTATTATTATTTGTCTTGACGCTCAACAAGGGTATCGGCGACGGGAATAACAGACGAAGGAATAAAACGAACAAGCTCTCGTTACGATACAGTTCGCTTGTCCGTTTCTCTTCGAATCTTAAACGGGGCGAGGAGAATTTTATTTATTTATTTTTTCGGATCGTTTTCGTCGAAGGAATACTTGCACCCAGAAAAAAAGTTTATTCCAGTCGAAGAAAATTGTTTATTTGCTTCATAAGCTAAGGAGCGTTCATTAATTTCTAAAATATTTATTTGTTCGATAGTATTATTCTTATTACTTAATAACGTTTATTTGCATCCAATAAACAGATGTTTATGTCAAATAATTTTTAATTTATTTCGTGACCGAGCCGCTCCTTTTGATCGTGTGGGGATAATGTGATCTATGAATGACGCAGAAACGATTTTTTTATTGAAAAAGTCATTTTTATTATCAGCGAAGCATCAACAACCTATGTTTTATTAATAAATAAGCACACAGACGCACTATCGACAATCGATTTCACTAATCCCGTCGCACATTGATGTTAGTTATAGTTATAACCAATCTCGAAGCTGGTTCTTCGAGCATTCGTTCTACAACCACATTTCGATCGAGGTACACAGCTTGAAGTAAACAAAGTTTCACAAAAACAAACCGATGAGTTGCCTCTCTGTTCCAACGTATCGGTTTCCCGAAAGACATAAATATAGTCTTTTACTATCAGCGAGAGATTTTTCCAGACGACTGACGCGTTGACGATTCTGCAATGCGCGCGGACGGATAATTGTCGCGTTTTCTTGACGTCAGATGTATGATTTCTTTGGCGCGAATAAGTATCTAATTAAAATCATAGTTTAAAGTACAAATCAATAAATAGTCCCCTTGAATAATTTTTTTTACTGCGAGTAAAGAATAGCCCAAAGAATAGTTAGTTGAATCTAATACGGTTTTTCTTAAGGTAGTCATTGCGAATAGCGCTAACATCGCATAAGTTTCAGAGAAATGAGAGGGAATTACAAACACTTCTGGATGGTGCGAAAATCTGAAAAAAATCAAGCATACACTGAGAGAAGGATCTATTACAAATGATCATATCCCTTGAGACATATTACCATAGCACATAGTAGTACGGCGCTAGCGCGCCACCTATGGTAAGAAGTACCGGATTTATAAGAATTTTTCGTAGATATTATGGTAAAAATTCTTGGATAATCTGAGGCTCTCTGCCATAGGTGGCGCCCTGGCGCCGTACTACTATGTGTTATGGTAATTTTTCTTAGATGATCAGTAATTTTTACTAGATCCTTCTCTCAGTGTATTAAAGGTGCTGAAGATATCAATTTTGCATAATAATAATTCCAAAACGTTATTAAGAAATTGATGAAAAATAAAATTGTTCAACAAATCGGGAACCTAACTTTTTTTTATGAAAGTGCTTTGTTCACTTTTCTGAGTAGGTATGAATTTTTAAAGATTTTTAAATTCACTTTGAATCTTTTTTTATATGGGAAAAACGTGTAGAAAGTGAACAAAATTCAACGTGAATTTAAAAATCTGAAAAAATCCATACATATTCAGACAAAATTTCATTTAAAAAAAAGTTATGTTTCCGCGAGATTTTTTGGCCAATTTCATTTTTCATCACGTTGTTAATAACATTTTGGAATTATTATTATGCAAAATGAATCTTTTCAGCACCTTTAATATGCTTGATTTTTTCAGATTCTTATACCATCCAGAAGTATTTGCAATTCCCTCTCATTTCTCTAAAACTTACGCAAAGTGAACACTATTCCCGAGAACTACCTTAAGGGAAGGCTAAACACGCATGAGTACGAGAGAGATAGAGCTAAAATTTGGAGTCCATTTTTCTCCGAAACGATTCTATAAAATGAAAAACGAATTGCGGGGCGCACTGCGTTCGTCAAATACCTAGTGCGCCCCGCTATTTGTTTTATACTTTACAAAACCGTTTTGAAGAAAAATGGTTTCAAAATATTTTGAGGTCATGCTAATCTTTAGCCCCACCTTAAGGCAAGTGAACATTTCGTTTATCTTAATAAACGTCATTTGAAGATTGAAATTTATTTGATTTTAATAAATCCTTTTTCTGAGTTTGTTCTACCGTCTGGCTGTCCGTTTCTCTCTTAATTCTCTCCGAGGCTTCACTCACCTCGCACGTTCAACCCGCGTTATTCACGACTTCTCTATTTTCAAAAGCCGTTTCCTGCTGGGCGCGAGGCTTCATTCCTCAGAGCTGTCTGGCATCAACTTCTCTCTCCCGATCCCATCTACTCTGTGCTTTAACCGGCCGGTCCACGGCACACGATACGCCGCTACAGAAGTGAGGCTTCTTCCCTCGACTCGTCCGAAGCAGGTTCGAACAGGTGCGCCGGATGCATTCTGAGCATACCATTCGAGAAAACCAGGCTCTCGTAGTCTCAGACAGCAACGGTCGGCGTATTGCGGGTCTCGACCTTCTCGCCTCATCATATATATTTATTTATTTATTTTTTATTTCTACTTTCGTTACATGCTCGCTGCAATAGTTCAACTTTGACTTTTGACGGTGGAGAAAGTCAAACGGTGTATAATTGTTTTTCTTCTATTAATTTTTTTTAAAGTAAAGTTTCTCTGGGCGATTTGATTAAATGTTTAGATACTATAAAAGGACGGACAAATTTCTTCGAATAAATTTTAGGTGAAATATTTTGATACTTTTTATATCGATTTACCAGTCGATCGTTTGCAGCGAGTCGACGGGATCGATTCGATGGACACATCGATGTCTGATCGTTACTGGGTATGCAGGAAAAGAGCTGAGCAAATACACTAAGTTTTTCACGATACTTTGAAGTAATTAATTAATTAGAAATAAAGTAGTTTTTAAAAAATTTATTTAAAAAATCTCATCGCAACGTGTAGAAAATTAGCGTTAACATCCAATAGGTTTAGCGAATTCAGTTTCCGGGCGTAGAGCTGAAATGAAAAATTCGCGAAAACTTCGTTTGATCGATATAAGTTCGCGCATTTCGCATCTAGCTTTTCAAGAACACTGACTCCGACCATAGAGCAGTGCAGTTCGAGAGAATCGCGCAGTAAATTCATTCGCGTACCAACGTATATAGAAATACACTAAGTACTTGAAGTACGAATCGACGTATGAACTACTAAGTCAGTATTCAGTACTTCGAACTTCAGCAGTTAAGTCCTGCCAGTAATCAATACGTTAGTGCTGAAGTACTATCCAGTGCTTGGTACTTCAAGTTCTTGGTACTTCAATACGTGCGCACATCACGTACCTAGTGGTTTGCCCAGCTCTGTGTAGGTACTTTTGTACAGACGAGACTCGTTTGATGGCACTTTTCCTTCCGAGACTTCGACCGAACGACTATTTCTTCCTCCGTGACGGGCGTCGACCGGTGACGCCGCGCTTACAACCATAAATGGCATGGTATGGTAGGGAATAGCATGGTATGGCATGGTATGGCATGGAATGGCATGGAATGGAATGGAATGGAATGGAATGGAATGGTATGGTATGAGATGGGATGGTTTGGCATGGAATGACATGGCATGGCATGGTATGAGATGGTATGGCATGGCATGGCATGGCATGGTATGAGATGGTATGGCACGGTATGATCATAAATGGCATGGTATGTAGGAACGGAGCTGAGCAAATACACTAAGTACTTGAAGTACGTAACGACGTATCAGCTACTGAGTCAATATTCAGTACGCCGTATTGATTACTGGCAGAACTTCAGCCGTTAAGTTCTGTCAGTAATCAATATGTCAATGCTCAAGTACTATCCAGTGCTCGATACTTTAAGTTATTGGTACTTCAATACGTACATCACGCACCTAGTGTATTTTCCCAGTTCTGTGTAGGAACTCTTATAGAGACCATTCTCGTTTAATGGCACTTTTCCTTCCCAGACTTCGACCGAACGACTATTTCTTTCTCCGTGACGAGCTTCGACCGGCGACGCCGCGCTTGTGACCACAAATGGCATGGTATGACCATAAATGGCATAATATGTAGGAACAGAGCTGGATAAATACACTCAGTACTTGAAGTACGAATCGGCTTATCAGCTACTGAGTCAGTATTCAGTATTCAGAGCTTCAGCAGTTAAGTTCTGCCAGTAATGAATACGTTAGTGCTGAAGTACTATCCAATGCTCGGTACTTCAAGTTCTTGGTACTTCAATACGTGCATCACGTACCTAGTGTATTTGCCCAGCTCTGTGTAGGAACTCTTCTGGAGACCAGTCTTGTTCGATGGCACTTTTCTTTCCGAGACTTCGACCGAACGAATATTTCTTCCTTCATGACGTGCTTCGACCGACGACGCCGCGCTTATGACCATAAATGGCATACCCCCGACCCCATACAGGATTCTAGCGAGAGAGAATCGCTTGAAGTCCTCGCACGGACGCACGTACGACGGTTCACGGTTACCCTTCGTTCGATCTGGCCTCTATTGCCGCCTCGGTGATGCTGCGCTCCTTTCCTATGTGTATGATATATACAGCCAGTGTATCCATATATTCCCCGTTTACACCGCCGGACACTTTACGTACGCGATTAAGGAATGCGACAACGACGACAAGGTTCGATTTAAATGGCAGCGCGGTTACGTGCGTTTCAGAGCGGCGCCAGTAACTACAGAAACACTTGGGGATACCGATCTCCATATTCTTCCCGATATATCAGCGAACCTTCAGGTTTATATTAGGTACGCAAGACGCGTGTATCCGAGCTCGAGAATTCCGCTGGTCCCGGTAAGGGAACTCGATAATCGAGTGATTTCCCAGGTTGAGTTTGGTCGGGCTTGATGTTACATCCCAGGGTTGGCACGATCCCGCGCCCGTGCTGGTATGTAACCGCCAGCCGGACCTACCCTAATTGGATGTAAGTACGAAAACAAAACGAATCATCGATCAACTTCCTTTCATGCTATATTGGGTCAATCGTCAAGCTTCAAACGGTTCGAATATTAAGAAATCGAACGGGAAAAATTGGAACAATTAAAGATTTTTTAATCTGAAGGAATATCCAGAATATGCAAACTTTTTTTTTCAACTTTTAAGCGGCTCGAAAAATATTCAATGAGAATGAACGATAACGGTTATGGTTTCGGGCCCGGACAGCAACTTCGGTACGGTTAATGTAATTCAAGTAATCAGCGCAAACTCGCGCGATAGGAACCAAGTTTCCGACGATATGATCTCGCGTTATACATATTTCATGGTAAATCCTTCTCGCTCGAGAGTTCGGGGAAACGGGAAGGATTTTAAGGAGTCCGAGCCCAATCGGGACTTTAATTACCGAGATACTGGGAAAATACCCTCGCGATACGGTGAGGTAGACTGAGGGAGGATTGAGCCAGATGAATATCTCGAAAAATGTCTGGAAATCTGGTGTAAGACGTCACACCGGGGAAAGGATACTCCATTGGGACGCGTGTTTGTCGCCTTACTCAAACTGATGCTTCGATAGAAAGATGCACTGTCGGTCGTTCTATAAGCTATATATATATATATACACATATATTACGACTAAAGTCGTATATATACATATATTAAGACTAAATGAGTAAATATTTGGTAAAATTAACAAAGATTTTTATAACATTAACAAGAAAAGAATTGCGAACGTTTGTTGACGCGAAACGTTGGTACGTATTTTATTGTGCGTTTACGCTATTCATCGAAGTTGAAAGAGAACAAATAAATAAAAGAAAAAACTGTCGTCAAATGGTATTCTTTTTCGTCGTACTCCGTCCCGCCTTTTTTTAGCAACAACGAAGCCAGACTTTTTTCGCGCAATCGAAAAGTTTTTTATTTCATCTCGTAAGTGGACTTGTTTTAAAACCGGTACGGAGTGCGCCAGCCGGTACCAAGTGATATAACGAACTAAAGAAGTTTCACTCGATAACGGTAAAGGAAAAAATGTATAAAATGAAGAATGTAGAAGGGAGAGCGACGCGAGACGAAAAATGGGGGCGAAATGGATCGCTCTACTCCACTGGAGATGCAATATTTTCTTGTACCTCGAAAAATTGGTAAAAATAGTCCGTTTTGCCCCAGCCTTGCCACACAACTACACAACAGGTTGACACAGTTTTTTTTTTTTCATTCTTTACCTCTTTCATTCTTATATTTTCCTTCTTGACTTGGGGAGGGGGGAGGGGAATATCTCACGCCTTCCGAGCGAAAAAGGAATTATTGTGGGAACATCGCTTTGCTGATAAAGATCATCGTGTTTTGCTGCCACCTTCGGGAACACTTTATTCCGTTAACGAAGCCAATACGTCTTATCTAACTGTCAAAAGAAATGATAATTTTTCCTCATGTATAGTGTGTAAGAGGTGTCCCAGCTGCACACCTCATGCTATCTTAAATATACTCAAAAGGAAACCCAACACATATTTACTACTCTTCGAATCGTACATCTTAGGACACGGCGTTTATTGTCGAATAGACAAGCGCTCGTCCTTCGCTAGCCTATAGGCTTGAACAGTAAAGTGATAAAACACAGGCCCGTACTGATCCGTTAAATAGTTACGTTCTTTGGAACTTACAGAAAAAAGCAGTCTTTATGAGACGCTCTATTGTAAATAAAAGGACCGTCCAGCGGTGTATTTTAAATAGTCGGCCGAACACTCCGGTACAAAAACCCTGTCGTTTCGCACCCGAGGTTTACTCCCCAAGCCGAGTGCACGACACTTCGACGCCTCGAAATCGTTGACGCGAGACTAGACAACAGACCAATCACACCATACCGTTGCAGACATTTGGGTAGGGATCCAGCTGGATTTTTACTAACCTCGTGGCAAATTTATATCTCTACCACTCACAACTCTACCAGAAAACATCTTTCTCCAAACAACTCTACCAAAAAAGACAGCTGTAACAACTCTGCCACTGAACAATTCTACCAAATGACATATTACAACTTTAGCGTATTAGAACTCTACCAAAATCTGTACCGGAATACAAAACTACCGTCTAGCCTTGTATTCTGGTAGAGTTTTATTTCAACTGTGGTAGAGTTTTATTTCAAGTCTGGTAGAGTTTTATTTCAAGTCTGGTAGAGTTTTATTTCAAGTCTGGTAGAGTTTTATTTCAAGTCTGGTAGAGTTTTATTTCAAGTCTGGTAGAGTTTTATTTCAAGTCTGGTAGAGTTTTATTTCAAGTCTGGTAGAGATGTTCTCTGGTAGAGTCGTTTTTTGGTAGTTATCATCCGGTAGAGTTGTGAGTGGTAGAGATGTAAAGGTGCCAGACTCTCTACGTGCAACTCGGGATCCAGTCCGATTCCAGAAGTGAGATGTATGGCTCGTATATAGTGTATACAATCTATCTCCAAAAGGGTATTAAATCGTGAATTTCTATTTCCGCCACGATTCTGTAAAAATAAAAATGACTACCCATGAATGCAAACACAGTGTATATTATTTCATCCAAATAAAAATAAACGGTCATCCCCTTAATTCGCAAAAGGGTAGCAGCTGAAGTCTATTGACTGGTGTTACGAGCGTCGAATCCGCTCACAAAATGCTATTACTCTAAATTCATATTGACGGGAAGTTCATTTACTAAAGTGGCCTCAATGGTTTTCAAGCACTTCGCTCTATCCAACTTTACGAGAATTACATTAACGTAATTATGAACCCGCGACAAACGGGGTGAGGGCACGAGAGGACCGCGTGCTGAATAAACGACCATTCTTCTAATCCCTTTAAAATTGAATTAAAAGACCGAACGCTTTTTTCGTATCTTTCCCACCGTGAATTACTTGAGCTCGAGGCTTTTCCGTGTTATTGGAACCGTCGCAGGATTTCCAGTTCAGATAACTTTAATCCTTCCGAGCTTGCAGCGAATCCTTTCGATTCTCGTCTCGATACCTTCGACCGGTTTTCTTGTTTTCGCTCTTCAGGTTCTATTCTGACCAAGACTTTCAATTACCGTTCTTTGCATTAACGTCTCACAAAGGGTTGTACAGAAAAACAAAACAAAAGTATAACGTAAGTTATACTTAACGTAAGTTATACTTAACGTAAGTTATACTTAACGTAAGTTATACTTAACGTAAGTTATACTTAACGTAAGTTATACTTAACGTAAGTTATACTTAACGTAAGTTACACTTAACGTAAGTTACACTTAACGTAAGTTACACTTAACGTAAGTTACACTTAACGTAAGTTACACTTAACGTAAGTTACACTTAACGTAAGTTACACTTAACGTAAGTTACACTTAACGTAAGTTACACTTAACGTAAGTTACACTTAACGTAAGTTACACTTAACGTAAGTTACACTTAACGTAAGTTACACTTAACGTAAGTTATATTAGTATTTCAATTATATTACTATAGTTCAATTTTCGAAGCAGAATCGTCGGTATTTTATATTTTAACGTGGCCTCGGAGTACAAAAGAGCAGGGTTGAGGCAACGATGTGAAAAATAAAACTCACGTACACAGCGACTGGGTAAGTTAATCAAATGACTGTTAATAACTGCTGCGTTCCGCGGTACGCGCAATACGCATGGATACATGCGCATGCGCGCACCGGCAGATCGCTTTGACACGGAGCTCAATGAGAGTGAGGACGAGGCGGACGTTTCGAAAAATAGGTGAACAAATAAGCGACGCGTCGTTTAGTCGTCGAGGCAGAAACAGAGTCGACGTGCGACATGCCACATCGGCCTATGTCGGATGGACGGAGTGGAATACGAGCGCCGCGGTGACGCCGTCGACTGCCCGAACGTAGTTATCGACATCAATTCACGAATGGAAAAAAAGAAGAAAAAAAAATAAGCATTGAAATCCAATTATTGGATCTTCGGATCTTTTTGATTGGTCCCCTCCCCATGTGATTGGCTGAGGGGGAATCCAAGATAAAATATCCGAAAGGATTAATCTTTCCAGTTGTACTTTAAAATATACTTTTCAAAAGACCAGTTTCGTTTTTGAAAATTAATTAACATCAAGACATCCGGATACAACACGTCTCATAAATGTACAAATGTATCCGTCGCCTGATTCTAGAGCACGGCCACTCTATATTCCTGAACTCCAAAGAAACAGCCCTAAATAAAATAAGAACCGCCGAAACTAATGCACTTAGGTGCCTCACACGCATACGTAATCACGCAAACCATGTTTTTAAAATCCACGCAACTCCCTTATACGATAAACCCAGAATAACACCAATTGCAAATAGACTGAAAGATCTCACCCAGCGATTTGCAAGTGAATACCTAGAATACACTAAAGCACTGTGCATCACCACTAAGTATAAATACCCTACACACACCTTACACGAAACCCTCCAAATGAATCTACAACGAAAACCAAAGTTAAAACCTATCTGAATACTGCACACACACATACACAAACTCGCGCCCATATAGCGTTTTACATGAATCATGACCCTGAAGATCTCTGCATCAGACAAAATTTAATCTTTAGCATGCCCTAACTCCCTTATTTTTGATCGTACAGGCTTTTCTTTGGGCTTTTATTCGTTATGAAATTCTCTAAATGTGCATTTTTTTTTTTTTAATTTTTTCGCGGCACGGCACAGAAAACAAACGTTTAGCACGCCATATCTCCCTTATTATACACCTACATATAATCACCGAGTCGCCTGTTACACACTTGAAAGATCGATAACCAATGTAACACGGTGTTGATAAATACGCATTACTACTACTACTACTACTTCCTCCATTATGTCCATAAAATTAAGGTTCTCGAGGTCTCGAGTAGGGCCTCTTTTCTGGTTCACTGAGTGGGACGAGCGGGAATCGTTGGGCGTAAAGGGGTCAAGTATCGCGTCCAGTGTTCCGAAATGGAAACACCGGTATCACGTTCGCCTTCCGTTCGCAGTAGGAAGATCGGTAACTTGCCACACATCCACACACACACGTGCACATACATCGTGCTTCTGGCAGGTGGATCATTTTGCAAACAAAACCGCACGGCCTGGAGCGGTGAGCGTTGAACAGCTCGTCGGAGGACGGGGTTGCTATTATTATGCCTACACGAGAGGGATGGATGCATCATAGGGTAGGGTGTACATAGCGTAGAAACGTATTTAGTCGATGCCTGTCGCTCGGTACAACGGGAGAGCACTAAGCGAGCACACGGAAACGCGCAAACATGACACGAGAGGACGAACTCGGTACACACGAAGGATAGTACGACATTGGGGAGGGGAAAACATTTGAGCTGTCTCGCTCGATATAGCAGAACGCGACTCTGGGCAACAAAAATTTTAATGCACGCTGACGTCATCCGATATATCACGACCCTTCGTTTGTCGTCTGTTAATTAATATCATTGAGGCATCTAGGAAAATTTTGCACGGTTGCCACGGAGCTGGAAAACCTGAAAAACAGGGAAATGTGATGGAATTTTTTTTTAACCCTGGAAGTTTTTTGAATCTCAGGTTTTTCGTTTATTTTCGTGTTGCACGACGTTTACATTTTTCGGTTCAGCAAACCTGTTGACTATATGCAGCATTATATATGACTATGTCGTGATATTATTGTTGCTGGAAACTTTTAATATTGTGAAGTGAGTTTAATGTCTTAATCATTATGTATTATATTTTACGTTATTTTTAATTGTCCTTTCCTACCCTGATCGATAGACTAGAAAAATTAAATATTTGCTCTGCAAAACCAGGAAAAGTGTGGGAATTCCAGTTGGAGAATTTCGTGAGTACCATAATTTTACGACACCACCATACGCCCGATTGGCGATAATTACTTCTAGGAGAATTATTACATGCGAAAGATGTGTTGACAAAAAAGAATGGACGGTAAGCTTCAGGATTAATTATTATCGGGGCAAATATTTATTTTCAGGCTTTTAGCTTCATTGGGAGAAACTTTTTGTTTGATTAAACGGTATTCGTTGAGGTCGAATAGAATTTTTATTTAAACATCAGCCTGCCAGACGATTATTATGGTGGTCTTAAAACAAATGTTGCAAATTTATTTGAATCGAGCAATTATATTGCAAAGTAAATATATTGGAATTTACTGGAATATATAACATTTATAAGCGGTAAAATAGAATGAAATAAATTGTATTCCATGAGCAAAAATTCAACCATTAGAAATTTTATTCGTAAGTGCTCAATTTTCCAAGTGTGGGAAAAAAACGCAAAAGCAAAAAAAAAAAAAAAAACTGCTAATTAAAGTCTGATGCCCCCGACGTGAAAGCGCCGCTTCGCGATATCGGTATCTACCTCCATGTCGTCAGCGTGTCACGAACGGTCGACTGGAGAGCTCGACGAACTCCCGCGATTTTTCCCCACTTTTACTGAATAATTAAGATGCCCGCTTGTTCGCGTTTACCTTGCGACGCCGTTCGCTCGCTATCTCGACAAGCAGGGTGTTGACTGTGTAGGAAAAACACAAAATAGGAATTCCTTTTTCTGCCGGTAGAATTTTTGCAAGTTTCGCACGGTTCGAGCGAGCGGGGTCGAAATTTCTTCCTTCCGGTTCAACCACGTCAAACAGCCGGATAAGAGTCGGCGTCGCCGTTCGCACGGTTTCTCACGTCCTTGTCTCTCTATCGACCTGCAGCGCATTCATGCCGACAGGTTAACCGGCGCGCCGGTGTAAACGTGACGACAGAATCGCTGCCGCATCGTGTGTATGCAATTTGGCTCGTGTAACCCGCCCTCAAAATGGATTCATCGTCTCTCAGGTTACCCGGGCGACTGCGCATGCGCGTATGTGTAGGCAGCAAATAGCCGATCAGGATGTGTACGAAAGGTAATTATTAGGACGCTAATGATCGTGTTGCTTGATCCGACCCAATTCTGTTAATTCCGGCCGCATACATTGCAACAAATAGCGCTCCGAGACTACTTCAGCCATTGCATTCGATGGCAAATTGTGGACCATTTTTTCAACGAATGGTAATGCATCCCGAAGAAAGATGTGCCGAAGGTAATTTCGTCGGGTGTACCGCTAGCATGGTTTGTACAATCGAGATTCGATACTGTGCAGGACCGAAAAACCCTGATTAAACCGCTACATTTATAGGTTTATCGGGGCTTCTTCGGTCCTGCAAAGTATCAAATCTCGATTGTGCGAACCATGCTAGCGGTACACCCGAACAAATTACGTTCGGTACGTCTTTCTTCGGAATGCCATTAGCATTACCATTTGTTGAAAGAATTTTTTGAGGAATCCGTTTATTGAAAAGTGGGCACATTTACATTTCTACCACATAACAACTCTACCAGAAAAAATGTCGACCATATTTCAACTTTACCGTATTAGAATTCTATCAAAATCTCTACCAGAATGTAAAAAAACTCTACCAGAATGTAAAAAACTCTACCGGAATGTAAAAAAACTCTACCAGAATGTAAAAAAACTCTACCGGAATGGAAATAAGGCTACCATCTAGTCTTGTTTTCCTTAAGAGTTTTATTGTAACTCCAGTAGACTTTTCTTACTTCCTGGTAGAGATTTTGGTAAACTTCTAATACGGTAGAGTTGTGAGCGGTAGAGGTGTAAATGTGCCCAAAAATGCCATTACCATTGAAAAAATGATCCACAATTTTTAAAAAATGTGAAGAACACATAAAAACAACCGGTTCACTATCGTAGCGAGTATAGCACATTGGGCATTAAAGGGTCAAAGTTGAACCAGGATGTACGTTGAGTTTGTGTAGTAAATTTTTAATGACCTTTTAGCAAAAGGTCAGCCATGAATATTATGCAAACTATAAAGGAATTTTTTTGTGCCGCGTAAAATTTGATTAATCCCTGAACGGCCGCTACCGATAGAGGGACAAATTTGCGAATGTATGGGCGAAAGGGATATGCCAGGAGGGGGGAGCATGTAGCGTGGTCCTTCGAAACGTGAACGTTTAAGCTCAAAGCGCCCCGGTCATATATAGTCGTCTACAACGAGGCAGGGAGTGGGGAGGGGGGAGCGACTCGTTTGGCATGCAAAGCTTGGCTTGATGGGAAAGCCTTCTAGCTCCCCCCCCCCCCCCCCCCACCGCCCTCCCCTCTTGCTCTGTAGGCATTACGGCGATGCATAGTGCACAGCAACAAGCGATTCATTCGACAGAGAGTTATACGGCTCCAGCTACGTTATATATTGGTTCCAAAGGCGGGTCGAAGCTATATTGGATACGGTAGCGTAGTTGCACGCGAGTTTGGAAGCGAGAGTCGTTCGGCGAGGCCCATCAGCGACGGGGACGATCGGGAACTACTATACTTACGTACCACGCAGGACATAACAGCCAACACGGTCGGGTCTTCCTGCACGAAATTTCCTCGAGAGCTCATATACATTGTATACTCCAACGGACCTGCTATTAGCGTAATAACCGTTACGCCCAATGTACTAATATTCCCCAGACCATTCTAATCGGAGACTCCAAGCATTCCCGTCGCGACGGACGAGAACCCTACGCAAATAGTCATTTTTAATTCTTTACCAAGCTAATTTGAGTAGCTTTTTTTTCTGTATTTATCTGTTTTTTCTGTTCTATTTTATTAGAACATTCTCGACATTTAGATAATCTAATGATTTTTTCTTTATTGTTAAAGTTTGGGCTTAAAAGCATATTTTCCCATTACTTTTTGGGCTAATAATGAGAATGTTTCATTTGCTCGTTTGAAATGAATTTTTTTAACCTTTTTTCTTTTTTACAATTTACAGAAAAAAATTATCTTCCACACAAACTTTCGCAACTGGTATCTCGCTAATTCGGCAATTCTTTTTTTCATCTGCAAAGCCCATTTTTTAACATAGAAAAATGGTAATTGAAAAATTGGTATATAAAAAAAATGCTGAGAGAAAATCCGTCGATCCTACCCGATTCTTGTCGCGACGGGCGAGAACGCTACTTACATAGTCATATTTTTAATTCTTAACCATGAAAATTTCAGTATTTTTTTCATCGTCATTTTTCTTCTATTCTATTTTTATTAGAATACCCTCGACATTGTGATAATTTAATAGTCTTTTTTATTATTTGCCCGTGTACTTTTTGGGCAGATAATGATAAGTTTTCGCCTGAGTTTGCTACAATTTTTTACTACAAGTTACGGTAACAAAATGATCTTCCCCAAAAGTCAGCTATTGGTATTTCGCCTATTCAACAATTCTTTTCTTCGTCAGAAAAACCCATTTCTGCCGAAAAAAAAAAAAAAAAATTAAAACGATAATAGGAAAATTGGAATTTAAAACAAGAATGCTCAGAAAATATCCGTCGACCCAACCCGACGTAACTGTTCCTTTTTACCGGTACTTCTCAGTGTGAAGCTATAAACAGCACTGTAAAACTTGGTTCCGAGGAAACATACGTAGAGCCCACTCTTCGCCGCCCTCGCTCGTGTACGTCAGTTATAGTCGTGGCCTCTCTGCCTTCAACCTCCGGATGATCAATAACTCGAACTCCGAAGCCTCCAGCTCCGAGGCTCGGGGTTGTTTCCTCCGAGGCGGCCGACCATCTCGCTACCCCTTCGCCCTCCCCCGTTCTTCTCGCCGTCCTCCGCTAGGGCTCGGCGACGGTGGGTGGCTGCAAATAGCGAGCCACGAATCCGTCGACCGGAGTTCCGTCGAGTTCTCACCGGTTCGCGGAGTTTATACAACGGTGCGCCGGGCGAGACGCGCCTCTGTCTGCCTTTTACGAGAACACCCCGTGAACAAATGAAGTCGACAGGCTAGCGGGTACTTCACAGGAATAGCTCGGTACCTCCTTCATCGTCCGCCAGACCGGTTGGTCTTTTTATCTTTCCGCCGCGCTCGCTCGCTGTTTCTCGCACGAGAGGAGAGCTCTCGAGCGCTCCTGAACAAGTGACAGACAGCCCGGTCGGCGTTGAAGAAAAATTGGAAATACGTCGAAGGAACAAGGTTGGAGGTGAAAATCCTCAAAGGGTAGCTCTCGGGCAACGCTACACTGACAACTAAAGAAACGGGTCTTGTAAGAACCTTTGAGCTCTTTCTCTCCGGGCCATGATGTTGGGAACCTCGCCTCGAGGGCTTCGCAGGAGCCTGAAAGCTTTTCTGATTCTATGAGGGACTTTCATGTTCTGAGAAAAGAATCTATAAAAATAAAAATGAAACATTCTGGCAAGATGAGCGGGGTTATATATTCTGTGAAAAAATGCAACTTTATGTCACTCGGTGGGAAAATGGCGGTTTTTTCGCACGCTTCGCGTGCGAAAACCCCCATTTTCACACCTTGTGAAATAAAATTTTCTTCGATACTCGTGCGAAAAACGTTTTCTGAACTCGTGTGATTGCAACACTCGCCTTCGGCTCGTGCTGCAAACTCACACTCGTCAGAAAAAGTTTTTTCACAGTCGTATCAAAATGTACTATTTCGTTACGATAGAATTTTGAAGGTTATACTGAAATCGGCGCGACGTTATTTTGCCGAAACTGCAATCGGCCGAATCGTGGATGGCCAAAAGTCATGGGTCCGAACGCGTTTCATCAATAGTCAAACTTCCGAAACGTTATTTTTCCGAATGGTCAAATTTTCGAAACTTGATTATTCCGAATCTTTACTTCAGCGAAAACTCGTCGGAAATAGTTATTAGCCGAACGTTATTCCTCCGAAACGAAATTTAACTGAACGCCATTTCTCCGAATAATAACTTTCCCGAACACAGGAACTATTTGGAAGATTCGCTGAGATGCAAATAGAGAATATAAAACCACTTTGTATACAACTCGAACAAAATGTATCAAGTAGATTAAAATATCGCATACATACAATATATCACCAATTAGAAATAATGAACAATGACATAGACAACTGAACATTTATGCTTACAAACCAGTAAGAGTTACATTCACGCAAGCAATGAAACGCCAAAAGAACGTTGTAATATTCGTCGATGGCCAATTGGCAATATACAATATAGGTGTAAAGTGAAAAGTCTATTAGGTCGCCAAAAGTGGTCTACACTTTTTTTGAGCGCAATATGATGTGGCTTCACCGAAATCCGAAAGGCGTATTTTATTACATACAATTTTTTGTTTAATTATTTTATTTTATATCGATATTTTATCATTGTGTGCGTTTAGCCAGGAAAATAAAAAGTTGCCGTTCTATTTATATTAAAAAATCTACAAATTCCATGTAGGATTTGATGCTGAAATCAACCCATTAAAATGTAGCATACTGCAGAATCAATGTTCTCTGTCGGTACTTTTTGTGATGGATCATAAATTCATATCGAGTGTGACAGACGAATCCACCAGGCGTATCGATGACGAACAGCTGCGCAGTTCCCACAACCGTAAATTCCGGCGAGCGAAATAACAATTTCCGTGTGTAGTCACCCCGAAGAGTTTTTTATTTTCACTTTTTTTACCCGATTAAATTTCAACATCACACTGCCGACGAGCGTTGACGAAAAAAAGCACACCATTTCGCGTAATATAATTTAACGGCGCCGTTCGCCGCGAACCAGTTAAAGGGTGGTTTTGTATGTACGTATATATGTGTGTATATATAGATATATCAGACAAGGTGGCTCTCTGTTGGGTTTTGTTTATCGTCGCGCGAACGATAAGTGAATTCGCTCGTTCTCCTTTCCAGGTGCATGCACGATTTAGCAACAGTTTCGAGAATACACCCTGCAATGTTATTCCGGTTTCACCCTCTAATGCCCAATGTACCATATTTGCCACGTCGCCAAAACAGTTATTTCTTAAAATATCTTCTCCAATCTTATTAACAAATTTTTGGAAAATTCCACTTCAATCGAACACATACTAATTACCTGCCCGACACATCAAGACCTACGCGGACACTTGACAATACCATCGACACTTAAAGAATGTTTAAATAGTGAAAAGTTGATCAGGAAAGTGTTGGCATACTGCAAAAAATCAACTTATACGATAAACTATAAACCAACAATCTCCTACGTTGATAATCTATTACGAATTTTATGTTACATGTATGTGAGTAGTCGCTAATGACCTTCTGTTGTTGATGCAACTTTAAGTAAAAGACAACAAATTCTGGAAAGATTTTACGAACTGTAATGCATTCTACGAAAAGTCATTCTAACAACATTTCATCGTACGTTTATTCAAAATTTAGGTGTAAAAATTGAAAAAGTACATTTCATGAACATTTTCACAACAAACACTGTAAAAAAAAATTTGTTCGGGAATTAATTAACGGTATTGGAAGCTTTTTTACATAAACTATTTTTGAATTTTCAAAGACATGGGCATTGCAATTTGACAGTAAAAATTCTATATTTAATGTAAATTTTCGTAAATTCCGGACGAAAGATTTGTAATTTTAACATCTCGTATTTTTATTTTACAAAAAAAAAGTACATTAATGTCAATTAATGTAAGTAATGTAAGCAAATTTCAAGTTCCAGTACATTAAAAAGTACAATTTATTTTTGCAGTAAAGATACTTTGTCAACCGGCTGAGACTGCACTTGTTTTTTTCGATCCCAAAAAGGCGTCGCTCAAGATCTTAATGTTGCTGCACAAAAAAAGGTCACGCCGATTAGTTAATGCTTTCATCTTATCAGTCGGAGGTTTGTCTGAAAGTCGCGGAAACAGGAAAAGCGGTATCGCCTTTCGTCGCGCGAATTTCGCGGGCCGTTGGTGGAGTGCGTGAGGCGCGAACGAGTGCGGAAGAGAACCGGGCGCTCGTAAATTTCAGTCTTCCTCGACCGCCGCGCGTTTTTACGAGGCCGTCCCGGCTCGTATAAAAGGCTACCCTAATATCGGGGCCCCCTCGGCGAATTGTGCGAATTAGAGAGATAACGCCGCGGTGGCCCCGAAAGGAGGGCGTATCCGGCGGGCTTGCTCACCCATATCACAATACCGTGCGCTTTCCTCAAACTCGACCGCTTCTTCGTTTCTCGAGTTTGCGTTCGCTTCGTCTCCGTTTATCTATGCGCAAAGTTGAGCGGTAAAGATTTTAGACTTTGAAACTGCTGAGCGTTTTCGCTTAATTGCCGAGCTGGAGGGGGGGGGGGGGGGGGGAATTAAATCAGCACTTGAATTAAATCTGGAGGCTTCATGGAAATAGGAAGTGAATTTTGCATTTCCCGAAAGCCGAAGAACTTTCGGGGAAATTGAAATTATTTACGACCTTACTTAGCTCCTCGCCGAATGGATTGATAAGGGTAATTTGTATGCGGAGCGGGACCAATTCGCGTCGGTGAAACTTTCATGTACCGCACTCGCGAACAATAGGCGGTTCCTCTTCGCAAACACACTATTATTTTTGTTTGCATCGCGAACTCTGTAGAACGCGTCGAGTTTAACTCCGTTGCACATGCAATGAAGTTAATTATTCGTTGCTTGCTTCGACGAGCGCGCATATGCACGCTTATCACTAAATAAAAGTTTGACGTACGTTTTTCTTTATTGTTTACGCTGTGGCTTTACCACACTGCAAATTTGGAAAGACGATATTCGGAAATTTTCATACACTCTCGGTTATTTATTGCGGTTATTAGCGGTAATAAAAGTTTCGATTGTTTCACGAGGTGAATTGATTCGTTTTATTCAAATAAATTTTTATTGGACAAATGAATTTTTTTAATTTGAATTAAACAATCTTGTCTTTGAATTTTGCGTAATCAAAAAAATGTCACACGTTTAAAACAAAAAAACGGCAAAATGCTTTCTTTGTTGACTTCGAGTAGAACATCGTTTTCTCGGCCATTTCGACTTTTACTCGCCATGCTGTGAAATGTTATTTAGTGGAATTTACTGCAACGGTAAAACTTCTCAGCGACGTGCATCGCTCAAGGTAGCGTCAGCGCGACGTTCCAAACAATCGTGAATAAATCCACCGCTGTTGCACGGCAGCTTCCAGAGAGACCAGACGGTTGCACCGAGGAACGGACGGTAGCAAAAGCATGCGAACGTCACCGAGGCGTGCAAGTTTCTCGTCGCACCGGTGCAAACATAAGTTTGTGAAAACTTTCACCGGTTGCACTTTTTGTGGCCGAATAAAAGCTCGTGAATTTCCAGCATAAAAGAGAAGTAACGATAGTTTCGAGTGCAGCCACTTGCGTTCGGGCAGAAACAGCCTCTACCTATGCGTTTTGTAAACCAAATAAAAAATTTTTTTTTTAAATAAAAAATTTTAAAAAACTACTATGAAAAGTTGGAGAGAAAGATTCGAACAATTAACGATAAAAAAAAATGGTTAATGAAAAAGTAACTTCAAAAAGAATGAAATAATTCACGTGTGTCACAATAATTAATACTTCAGTAAATAACAATAGTAATAATCAATAATAAAGAACAATAGAAAAATTAATAAATCGCAATTACAGAAATTTGTTCATAATATTCGCCACAGTCGGGAGACTTGTTGCCTGATAACAGCTTAATATAATATGATAATATTTTATTTTATTTTATTTTATTTTATTTTATTTTATTTTATTTTATTTTATTTTATTTTATTTTATTTTATTTTATTTTATTATGAATACGGGCAATCGCCCACTTACAGGTACGATGGAATATTCTGCTACCACCAACACTGTAAAAAAATTCTGCATGAAAATTAATGTACCGGTATCGGAAGCTTTTATGAATAAACGAGGATATTAAATTTAATATACAAATGTTATGCGAAATGAATGTACGGTAAAAAAAAAATGATAAAAAAGTGGTATTTTTAATAAAAGTTCTTTAATAATACTCAAAGTATTTAAAAATTAGTTAAAAATTACTGTAATTTTACATAATATTTATACATTCAATTTACAATGTTTTTTTACAGTAGAGATTATTTGTGGGGATGTAAAGCTGTTCGGAAGCCATCTCCCGACAGTCGGAAAAAAAAACAAACGCATGTCCTCATTTGACTAAAAAAAAAATCGATCGTTGACGATCTTGCAGGATTTTCTTATTGGCCCAACGTAACGCCTATCGTCTGTCTGACGACGTTCGGAACAATTCTACCTGCAGGCAAACATCTCCCCTGCCTGTACTTCGCTTTCCACGATGATGAGATTTACTCGTCGAGATTGCGTTGACACCGGAAGGCACTATCGATGAGAGGTGCCTACGGGACCGCTCTGTCGTACACACGGAATTGATGCCCGCCGACGAGAGATCGGTGTTGTCCTCTGAATCGCGCAGAGCCGGGTAGTTTCAGGGCGTCTCCTCTTGTGTCACTACAATGGTGCTGTATGTTTGCTAACGTTTCAATGGGCGTGTTCATAGAGCAAACGGTGCCTCGGTGACCTGGCACGATCGAAACATGCATCACGGACTTTGTCTCGTTATATTCCGACATGAAAGTCAACACCCGGGCTGCACTCTGCTTTGTGCACGGTGTGGAGAACTTTTGTTTCCATGCTTTTTTCAACAATATTTTTAGTGAATTCATCCGCCTTTCTATCAGTTCTACGCTCGATCCGGTTTTCAAAGGGCAATAAAAAATTATGCTCAATTTTCACGGAGTTGTTTGTTTTCTTTTTTTTTCATATTAAATTTATCAAAATTTGTGGTTTTCAATTTTGTACATGAAAAAAATATGTTTACGTATGTTAAAAAGAGCACCCTGCGCTTGTTTATCGGTAGAACAAAATTACGAATAACGGACTGATAATGAATAACTGATCATTATGAATAATGAATAACGAATTGAAATTATGAACAACTGAAATACGCACTGAGAAAAAGTATAGTATTTCCTCCTATAACGAATAGTTTTCAGGGGGAACGTCTATATAGATGGTTCCTAACCGTAGGGGGAGAGCGGGGCAAAATGTCACAGCGGGTCAAAACGGGATAATCAGACAAAAAGCAATTTTCCAATAACTTTTGGATGGTGGCGATGGTAAGCCGTGGGCCAAAACGCGGTTGAAAATCCGGATGTATCATTGGGACAAAATTGGGCATCCAAAAATTATTGGAAAACTGAGTCTCGCCCTCACCGTCCCGTTTTGCCCCACTCTCCCATTTTTCCCCGCTCGCCCCTATATATTCAATTGGTCAAACTATAATTACGATTGCAACCGTGATTTTTTGTCATCGTCGTAACTACAAAAAGTAGACGTTCCCCTTAGAAACTATTTTTTATGGTAGAATCCGGATTGTTACTTTTACCATGTAATTTTTTTCTCAGTGCGTAATCGGGCTTAACGAGGCACAATTTAATTTTCACTGCCGCGAAACACAATCCAGCTCACGCTCGAGTGTCCGATTGATCTTGTCGCGTACGTGTCGTCTAAAGCGTGCGATTACGGTACACGATACGATACAAATGTGATACACTAGATACGATGTAATCACAGAGTGCCTGCGTCGGTGACGCGAGGGCGAACACACACGAGTTACGCAACTTTATCGTTGTCCACTCGATTGTTCCAGTCGCTTCTCCAACCGCTCGTCAATGCGTCCCGATGGATGGACGGCTCGAAGATAGCCGCTCCGCAGCTCTAAAAAATTTAATAAAAAAAAAAGCAACAAGATTCTGTAATACAGTTTATCGAAGCCAATCTTCTTCCATTTGTTATATGCCGTAGCTTTCGATTGCCCTGTTGAGCCAAAGTTACTGCGCAGCGCCTCATTCCCTTCGTGACATGATTTTTCATGGTCGGTGTATAAGAAGAAAAAAAAGCAAAAAAAAAAAGCAAAAAGATTCTGTAATACAGTTCATCGAAGCCAATCTTTTTCCAATTTGTTACATGTCGTATCTTTCGATTGCCCTGTTGAACCAAAGTTACTGCGCAGCGCCTCATTCCCTTCGTACCATGATTTTTCATGGTCGGTGTATAAAAAGTTTGCTGAATTCTGTAACTTCTGCATTAGAGCAGTAATGGAAGTTTGTATAACTCGACCATAAAGAATTTTTCTTGCAAACAGAATAAAGCCTTGCGCAATTACTTTGGTGTCAGCCATGCAATGTATCAGCCACGATAAAAAAAAACAAATTTTGTCTTCGATGAACTTTGTTATAGAATTATTGCTTTATCGATCAAATTCTTTCTTTTTTTTTTTTAGTAGTTTTCAAGCTCTTTCTGTCAAGTATTTCAGAGTTTTAGAGAATTTTTCAACCTTTTTTTTTTACGTACTTAACCTTACTTATTATTTTACACCGAATATAGTTAATTCACACACTGATCACGCACGAAACACCGTAATTATAAAAACACCGTAATTGTAAAATTAAAATTAATAAAAAAAAAATAATAATGAAAAAAAAATCACAGTATGTATATAGTGTTCGCAGCTGATTCGTAGCGAAACGCATAAGGTTCGGGAGATCGTGCATTGAGCCACTGTGAAATTAGCTGCGATACACGGTGAAAAGGCAAAAGATGGCGGCATATCTCGCTGAAATTTCGATATGGACAAACACTATTTTTTCCGAAAAGTCTTTATCTCTGTGAAATCGCATCGCATCGTAACAAAACCTGAAAAAAGACACAGACCACGATTCAAAGAAACTACTTGCCAAATTTTGTCAAGATATTTTTTGTGGATTCGGAGAACACTGGATACCAAGGAAACGCGCAAAGTCCCGCGATCGCCGTGAAACGCATAACTCCCGTCTTTTTGCCCTAGCGGGCAGTCGGGAGTTAAAAACGCGAGTGACGAATTTCGTTCGTTCAAATCGCGGCGAGCCAAGACACGAGAGCGACGATTCTCATAAACTTCCACGTAGCGGAAAAAGCCGATGTACGGTTACGCTGCGCGGATGTTTATTCGTATTTACAACGATGTCGCATGCGATCGAGCGTCGTATATATATTATCTCGCGGGAGCATCGTCACCCGAAGCAATTCCGTGATTGCGCACGGAGATGGAAACAGATAGGCGGAAAGGTGGGAGGCCCGAGCTGGATGCAGTGACGAGACGCTTCGATAAGATCGATTCGCGTTATCTCCGCTGCATCCGGGAATGTTAATTCCCTCGAATCTAACAGCTGCAACTGATATATTATTCCACCTCGTTGCGAGCCTATATCGTCGGCGGGGATCGGCGAATATGTTGTGGGTGTAATCGTCGCGGAACTATCGCGACACGGCTCCGTTTATCGGCGCGGAAAAAATTCCGCGCGTCTTGTCCTTGAAGGGCAAAGGGTAAAACGGGTAGCTAAGGAACTGAGGAACTAAGGCAACTGTTTCTTTGAAATATAATAATAATAATAATAATAATAATAATAATAATAATAATAATAATAATAATAATAATAATCATAATCATAATCATAATCATAATCATAATCATACTAATAATCATAATAATCATAAATATTTACTATAATCCTATCTAATAATCTTATATAATAATATCGGATATCATTCGTTCTTTTACAGTAAAGTTGGAAGGTCCATCAGGTCTTCGTGCACGCTCGATTTTGAGATCTGTAATCTGTTAAAGTCACCGCGACAGTTGTCGGCCCTGGCAAATATTCTACTTATCGTTGATGTGCCAGGAAAGTTTAGAAGCATTTACAGTTTAGTCTAACAAGAAAGTTTAGTCTAAGTAGCATTTGAATTTTTGATATATTGTGTATTAATGCGCAAGGATACATTTTGAGTCCAACCTTTTGGGGTTGACGTCTATAGGTAGTCACATGTTTTTTGTAGTCAGTTGTTTTTAGATGAGTCCCTGCGAGAGTTCTGTCAGTTTTGACAGTCTTTTCGGAGACCTCCGAGCGAATAGACATACGACAAATACAAGATACATAAACACGAGAGATAACGAAATCACTAACAACGAGGTTAGAAGGATTGAGAAATTACGGGCCAGGAAAGGTTAAAGTATTCTGATTAGCATTCGAATCTTTGTTACGCACGATATTTGATATCGTGAGACTCTAACCGATCTTTGACTTTATGACAGCAGACTGTTTGACATTTGAATAACCATTTGATATTTGATAACGATTTCTTCTATTTATTAAATATTTATTAAATAATTAAATATTAGACGCATGTTTAACCGGGCGAACGCAGTTTCATTGAATTGCGATCGTTCGGTAATTATATTGATAAGATGATTATCAATATAATATGAGTATCTGATATGTATAGTAATAAAATATATATATATATATATATATATATATATATATATAAAGAACATAAATAAATTTAACCACAACTAATATTCGGACGCGGAGTGCCCGATTGGCCGGTACGAGTCGTCGGGTGACAAGTGCCCGATCGCTAGTAATACTAATAGTAATAATGAAATTCGTAATAAAAAATAAATATAAACAAATAAAAACGATAGTGACAACTAAACGGAACAATAAAATTGATGTGCACAAACATTTTTCGAGAATTTTTCCAACAGTACGAATGAACATGTAATTACGCCAGTATAAAATGTGTCCGCGAAAAATCGTCGTGCACCTCCGCGTCGATTTAAATCGCGAAGTTCCGAGAGCGTACGACAAATATGAATGCTCGATTGTAGGAAGCACGTGTATCGCCGACGATTCCCGGTCGCCGAGGCCGGATCCCGCGGTACGGTGCCAATTAAATTTCGAGCGGTCGGATCGTACGACTTCCTGGGCGTAATTGTCTCGTTACCGTACGTCTCTCTTGCGGATGACGGCGTTCACTCTTCGCTCGGGCGTGGGAGGCTTTTTATTCGACTCGAAGGCCGTACGATCGTGCCCCGCCGACGGTATTAACACGATAATTTATCCCGGTCAATGCCAGATCAGGATTTCCACTCGAAGCCCCGATCGGCGCTCAACCGAACGAGCTGGAAAAAAAAATTACGAAAAATCGTAGATCGTCCGCCATTTTTTTTTCAGTTTCTTTTTCTTCGTCCACGGTCATTAGACTATCACACCTCCGAGTGATGGTCGTATTTTCTCGACTCCGCATCTTTCGTCGCTTTCGACCTTATGGCCTGTAGTATGTTCCGTCGCTCGTGTTTGGTCAACCCGAGAGAGCTTTTATCATCATCATCAGCGTTCTTCTCCGGATAGCGGAGAGGGATGAGAAGGGAGCTGTGAGGGATGAAGTTCCCAGAGATCCTCCTATGTTCCCCCTTTTTGCCGAGTTCCCGACGGACTCATCACGCGAACGACCCGCAGACTCGAGGAGGGAAACATCTTGGTCGTTTCGTTTTCTTATAGATCATTCCCCTATACATTGAGCCACGGCGCCTTCGGACGTACCATCTTCGTTAACCCGGCGCGAGACAGTCACATCACTGAATCGGCTCACGTAGGGAATCGGTGAGGTTGCTTCATCAATGGTTGATCGAAGGGAAAAAAAAGGTCAATCGGAAAATTGACTATGACCGTCGAGTTGCCACCGGCACTTTTTCATCCTCGGGGAAAATCACGAAGGTCATTGAAAAATAAGGAAAGAAACCCCTGAAGAAGACTGATTTCTTTCGTTTCAGTTAAAAATCGAAACACTCATCGGAAACATTAAAAACTTTTATTTCACTCGGTGGGAAAATTGCGGTTTTTTCGCACGCTTCGCGTTTTCGCACCTAGTGAAATAAAATTTTGTTCGATACTCGTGCGAAAAACGTTTTCTGAACTCTTGTGATTGCAACACTCGGCTTCGACATTGACACTCGTCAGAAAAAGTTTTTTCTGACGAGGCGAAGCGGAGTGCTGTCGTAGCGCGAGAGAAGGCGAGTGCAGCCACTTCACAACCGGCGTCGGGAGTCCGCTTTTACGTACAAGTCATACTATTTTATGTAACGAACGCAGCAGAAGCGCTACTCCGTGCCTGCTGATTGTGGCGCTGCGAGCGGCGTGCAATCATTTCCAGAAATCGCCCGCACCACTGCAAAACGCCGAACTGCGCATGCGTAAAAGTAAATCGCACGCGAAGGAGCCGATCTGCGCATGCGCCGGGGAACTATTAAACTCATGGCTGCAAAGCGTCGCCTATGCCACTCTCGGCAGGCACGGAAAGTAGCGCTTTTCATGCACGACTTACATAATAGTACATTACGATACTAGTGCGAAAAAACTTTTTCTGACGAGTGTGAGTTTGCAGCACGAGCCGAAGGCGAGTGTTGCAATCACACGAGTTCAGAAAACGTTTTATGCACGAGTATCGTACGAAATTTTATTTCACAATGTGTGAAAATGAGGTTGTACGCACGCGAAGCGTGCGTAAAACCGCATTTTACGCACCGAGTGAAATAACATACTATTTTCTAACGCATGCACATAAGATCCCGCTCTCCGTTCCTGTGAAGTGTACGCAGAAAGGCACTTTTTTGCATCGCGTGCGGAAAAAATACTGCGCATGCGTACAAACGCAATATGGTATTTTTTCCCGCACTCGTGCGAAAAAGTGCCTGTCTACGCACACTTCACGGGAACGGAAAGCGTGATTTTCGTGAATTCGTTAGGAAAAATTATGTGAATGTTATTGGCGTAGAAAAGGGAATTCTGAGTCGTGTGAATTTCCACACTCATCAAGAACCCCCTTTCTACGTCCTTGCCATACAAATAACTATACCAGCAATCATCTACCAAACTTTACCAGCAATCATATTTGCATATCCGCGAATGAAACAAAAAAAGAAAAAATATGATCTTTCAGATTTATCTCGACGGTAGGCTCGTTCAATCAGTCGATCAACCAAGTACCCGTTCAATTAGCGCGCAACTGACTTTCAGAATAAAAATTTGAAACTCTCACCGTCGGGCTTTTTCGCACCGGTAATAATAATAACGTAGCCTCGAAGGGTCGAGCTGCTCTACACAGTTTTCCTCGGGAAAACTGGTCACGTCCCGAGAAAACTCACGACCCCCGAGCTGAGCATCTTTACAGTAAACAACGCCGCTTCCATGCGTCTTCGCGTTGTATCTCTGCAAGTTCATCGCGTACCATAATGTAGCAGCTTCCCGGGTGAAATTTAGCACGGTTCCGTTGCACGCCGAGTCTCGCGAATCGGCAATCTAGCGCCAACTTTATATTTATATACGCCCTAACACCCGTCGTATCTTCGCTCTATCGTAAGACCGCAACTAAAGTGCTGAATTTAACGGTGGTCGTTTGATAGTCGGTAAAGTCGTTTCTCGACTTACTCGCGCGGTTGAAAGATGTCTGCAAGTACCTATACACTGTTGTCCGCACACAGACACGGTTGTTTGAAACACAGATGACTTGGCGACGACATACCAGCGGTGCGCCCTCCCGTTGCGAAAAGACGGCGGAAACGCTCGACCGAGCAGTTTCGACGGTACGACGAGAAGTACACGTGCTCTCATCGAGTTATCGGGGGACTTGCAATGAGAGTATTACGAGTGGACTACCGTAACTGAGGCCCATTTGTGCATGTATCTACGCATATGTATATGTGCACGTATATATAATTGCTATGCATTTGTAGACAAAGTATGTCCGAGTACGCGCCAATTGCACATCTACGCATCTATATACGCACATGTGTATATGTACGTACATATAATTGCTATGCATTTGTAGACAAAGTATGTCCGAGTACGAGGCCATTTGATATTATTACCAAACCTTTTTTTCAGTGTATGTACGTATACACAATTGCTATGTATTTGCAGACCGAGTATGTCCTCGTACGAGCCCATTGCATATCTACGCATCTATATACTCATGTGTGTACATGTACGTATATATAATTGCTATGCATTTGCAGTCAAAGTATGTCCGAGTACGAGCTCATTGCATATCTACGCATCTATATACGATTACGTGTATGTGCACGTATATACAATTGCTATTCATTTGTAGACAAAGTATGTCCTAGTACGATCCCATTGCATATGTACGCATCTATATACGCATGTGTGTACATGTACGTATATATAATTGCTATGCATTTGCAGACAAAGTATGTCCGAGTACGAGCTCATTGCATATCTACGCATCTATATACGCACATGTGTATATGTACGTACATATAATTGCTATGCATTTGTAGACAAAGTATGTTCGAGTACGAGGCCATTTGATATTATTACCAAACCTTTTTTTCAGTGTATGTACGTATACACAATTGCTATGCATTTGCAGACCAAGTACGTCCTCGTACGAGCCCATTGCATATCTACGCATCTATATACTCATGTGTGTACATGTACGTATATATAATTGCTATGCATTTGCAGTCAAAGTATGTCCGAGTACGAGCTCATTGCATATCTACGCATCTATATACGCATACGTGTATGTGCACGTATATACAATTGCTATTCATTTGTAGACAAAGTATGTCCTAGTACGATCCCATTGCATATGTACGCATCTATATACGCATGCGTGTACATGTACGTATATATAATTGCTATGCATTTGCAGACAAAGTATGTCCGAGTACGAGCTCATTGCATATCTACGCATACTATATGTCTATATACGCATACGTGTATATGTACGTATATATAATTGCTATGAATTTGTAGATAAAGTATATCCGAGTACGAACCCATTGCATATCTACGCATCTATATACGCATACGTGTATATGTACGTATATATAATTGCTATGTATTTGCAGATAAAGTATGTCCGAGCACGAGCTCAATGCATATCTACGCCGTGATGTCGAACACGTAGTCGGATCGCCCGATGCAGCGATGGGTCGTTACCGCGGAACCGTGCTTTGGCACTCGATTCTGTAGGCTGCTGTCCAAGGTAGAGTCTCGCGTTACGCACCCATATTGGGCAGTGTGGAATATACCGCCGGGAAATTGTGTACAGTCAATAAAAATTGTACGTTTGATAAACTTTTGTTTGTCCACAAACGTCCACGATTCCACGACAAGAACAGATCTTGTTGATTTTACAAAAGACATTTGTAATATTGATAGATATTTTTTGCAACATCATTTTTTCTCTTTCTCTTTATTAATTTTTTTTTGTAAAATTAACAAGAAAAGAATTGTGAATTTGAGCACGCTAGAAAAAAAAAAAAACATTTCTAGGGTACTGAAACTTAATTATCTAACGGAAGTAGAATGCCAATG
The DNA here is from genome assembly GCA_917499995.1 of Ichneumon xanthorius. Taxonomy (NCBI): domain Eukaryota; kingdom Metazoa; phylum Arthropoda; class Insecta; order Hymenoptera; family Ichneumonidae; genus Ichneumon; species Ichneumon xanthorius. The sequence continues at coordinate 5,345,836 of OU824205.1, read as the reverse complement.
TGTCTATCAATTTTACAGTACTTGAAAAAATAGCATTACAGACCGCGGCATTTTACATGCCCTCAAGGGGAGCAAAAGTTTTTACGCCATTCTTCTCCGAAAAGATTCTATGAAATTAAAAATTTTGAAGAGAAATTAAAAACCTCCAAAACGGTTTTACGAACTTTGTTAAATTCGTTAAACCGTTTTGGAGATAAACGGACTGAAAATATGTTGAGTTTATGTTGATTTTTAGTCTCACCTCAAGAGTAAAATGATGCCTTAACATAATTTTGATATCTCGCATCAATGCGATTTTCAGATACGTCGGCTACCGGTTTCATTGCCAGCGAAGCTGCACAAAGTCATGATTAATTGCGAACCTGACGACACCTTCGAAAATTGCCGCCTAACATCCCCGGTGGAACAATGCTCCACTTGCTGCATGCACCTAGAGAGCAGCCTGCTCCGCGAGACAGCTGCCGTTCTTCCCAAGGAGGTCGCCAAGGAGCATCCTTCATCGTCGATATTCTCGCAAAACCGCGTTGCTTCGCGCATATTCATGCAATTTTTCCTCGAGCATACCTGGCTCTCACGGATGAAAAATTCTGTTCGTATCGCGCCGTGAGTGTAACGAAACGTGAGAAGCGGCTCGGAGGGAAAAAAAAAATAGAAATATTGCCTGAGAGGATAGCGGATGCTGGATCGGAGGGTAGAGCGGACGGGAAGATGTGAGCCACCGTGCGGAAATCCTTGGCGGCAATCATCTTTTCGCTTCGATCCTGTTACCGCGGGGTATAAAAGGGGGGCGTTCGTTCTGGCGAGTGGCTAGAGCTCTCCCGGCCTGTTTCGATCGAGCGGTCGTTGGCTCAGCGAACGGAAAGACGCTGAACGAGATAGCAGAAGAGGGAAGATGAGCCGGAGAGGCCGACGAGCCATCGGGAGCTTTATGTCCCTCGGGAGCGCGAATTCTCCTCGTGGCGAATAGTGCTCCACCCCGGTGGCCGAAATAAAAATTGGATCGGAATAAGAATCGAAAGCCTCGAGAAAATCACCTCCCAGCTATATCGCGCACATACAGAAATAAGTATCTCATCTCGAATGGCTCGTCGTTATTCGTCATGATTTTTCTGCCTTACACTACAGTGCGATTTTCTCTTTCGGGAGAGTGGGGGATCACAATCTGTTTCCTTTCGGCGATTGTTATTGAATTGCCTAGACGAAAGACCTGTCTTGGGGCGAAGGAAAATCACATGACGAGAAAAGGGAAAAAAAAGAGGGGTCGACGACTTCAAAGGAAGAGAAGATCGAGATACGGGGAGAATGCGATCTCGCTTATTCGATTTTGTGTACCGAAGGTAAATCGGAATGTTGAATGTTTTCCTGGTTTATCAACGGAAAGCCGAGCGAAGCAGACCGTAATCAAATGCAGGGGGTTCTGAAACACAGATATTTACCTTACAAATGGTAATCCCGCTGTGTGCACAACGCGGCTCCCGACGCTGCGTCCCCCGCGAGAAACGGGAATAGCGCATACCGGATCTGATCTGATATTAGTATTGGGTGAAGAGAGTCGTAGCGAACTGGGACGCTGTGAACTGAAGGAACGGGGCAGAAAGGGGAATACTAAAAATATTATCGAAAAAAAAAATCAATGAAAATTGATTGGGGCACTAAAATGTGGACCCTGAAGGAGCCACAACATTTTTCCGACTCGATCGAATCGTCGTTTGGCCGAAAGGCATGGGGCCGAAAACGCTTCATCCGAACAGTCAAATTTCCGATACTTTATTATTCCGAACCTTCGTTTCAGCGAATGTTACTCTTCGGAAATAGTAAGTGGTCGAACGTTATTCCTTCGAATCGTCATCTAACCGAACGGCATTTTTCCGAATCGTCATTCGCCCGTATAGTCATTCGTCTGAATCGCCAATCAACCGAATCATGAAACCAAATAATATGACTAGTCCAGTCTAGTCTAGTAAATAGTCCAGAACGAATCCATGCGAAATCGCTTTTCGGAAAAATGATGGTTAGGCGACTTCACGTTTGGAAATTTAACGATTCGGGAAAATGAAGATTCGGTATAATACATTTTCGGGAATTTGACGATTCGGACAAAATGCGTTCGGACCCTTGACTTTCGGCGATAAGACGATTCGGCCGATTGTAGTTCCGGCAAAATGATGTGATTGCGACTCTCAACACAATGTAGATACTGGCTAGCGTGTGTCCCGAATGAAGGCGAATAAGGCAGTGTAATTCCTCACTGAGACGGTGAGGTTTGGAGGGTTACTTTGCCCCGGAATTTTTGACCCATGTTCGATTTTTTTTTAGTTTTGTTATTAAAGAGCCGACTCATATCGCTAGGGTTCCTTCAAACAGCGTCTGTTCCATAGATTCGCAGTTTTACGCGGTTGATACGATATCGCAAAAGCCTCGGATCGGGCCATTCCCTTGAAGGATCTGATACACTACAGCCTGATTCTGCCGGTCAGCCTATGACGCGCTTGATTGTCGCCTGATTGGGGAATCGGGTCAAAGCTTCTCTTAGTACTTCTCGCTCGGCCCTCACTCTATGCGCGCTTTGTCGTCACATGAGTTGCGACAACGAACCGATGAATATTTATTTACGTAGCCCGCAAAGTCATCGCTCTTACTGGCACGCGAACCTCGCCGATAATACATTGCAGTATAGCCCATAAAAATATACCCCGTAAAACAGTGTGTTTTTAATTTTGATTACATTTCTCGATAAGGTATCGTATAATAAAAAAAAGACTAATTAAATCAAAGAAATTCTTTCAACACAAGGGCACGATCTGCGTTAGCGCGGCTCCTTTGACAAAACGTGACGAGCCTTCGGGATCGAGACGATGCAAAACCCGCGGCTCAAGAAGTTGTCAATTCAGGGTAAAAGGGGCGAATATGGCCCATCCCAATCAGCACGTAAATCAATGGTACTCGAAGCGGGCCATACTCACCACTTTTGACCTAATTGACAATTACGTTTTCGTCGACGAAACCCCGTCGGGTTCTCATCGTCCTCCGAGATAACGAGGTTCGACCCTTCCTCCGTCTCCACTTGCGCATGAATCCCTCGAGTGCATTCAGAGTTATGCAAAATCGTCCTACGAGCCTCTGACTGTTTGCCAACCTTTCGAACGTGACCCTCGTCGAGTTTGCGAAATTTCGGTATTCGACTAGTCTCTCTCCTGTTATCGGCGAAGGCAATTTAATCCTCAAATAAGGCAAGTAACCCCAAGTAATAAAAGCAATGTCCCTTCAAATAAACGTATAGAAAAACCACGCCCAAATTACTTTGCACCTTTTTTTGTAACATAAAAAAATGTCTAAATCTCATAAGATTAAAACCGTCAACATTTACACCAGAATTTATTATAGAAAATCGCAAACTAAAATTTGCGGATTGCGTCCTTTTAAGGCAATTTTTAATCTATTCTTCACCGCTGATAAATCATAACTCAGTTTACTCCTTTCGTGATATTTTATTCAAAAACTCGTGTCAGGCGTAAAAAAAAAGAATAAAAAAAATAAAAAAATAAAAATTCACGGAAACATAATTTCCTTTAGGAGGAAGCAAGCAAAAAAAACTACAGAAATAAATCTGATAAATTTGTTGTCCCTCTCGTCGGTCTGTCACATTTATTTATAAACACTGTTCGCGACGATAAAAAAAAATCAATTTTTATGCCACAAATTATTTTTCCGCGACAAACGAGCGGGCGACACTGAAATTGTCCCGTCACATTTGTCAGCTTGTCGCGCGACGGTGACCGACGGGGCTTCCGCGTTATCGTCCCTCGCATCAAGTGGCAAAAGTTCGAACAATCGGCGAAATAAAATAGCCGCGCTGCGTATAATTATATAGACGATAAAGTTTATAGATATAACGGCGTATCGTGTACCGGGTACACAAAATCGTCAACGGTGTGCAGTAACCGAAGCGCAGCCCTGTCGAAATCGATGCTGGTCGCGCCAGTGAGAGAACGAGAGCTGAAAGCATCCAATTAGCGTTGTATCGTCGGATTAAAGTTGATTGAAACGGCAGCCGGTTGGAGAGTCGGGAGAGGAGGGAGGGGGAGGGGGGGGGGGGTATAATGAAACGGGAGTTGGGGTTGGCATCTACATCGTAACCCTTCATACGTATACTGCCATTTTCACTACATCTCTTCCGGCTCTCCAGTATCCAATTGTTATTTATTGTGATATTGTTGCATTCGTCGAACAGTCTGCACCTGCGTGCAATCCCGTCCCCGCCCTCTCGGTGCAGTTTCGCATTTTATGTCGAAAGCCTACACACGCTTGTTCCAATATATACGGTAAATTCAAGCAAACATGGGCTGCGCCGGCGTGGAAATTGTGGGACAGACGGGGTAACTTACTTTTCGTTATAACGAAGGTCGCAGCGCTTCAAGCAATTAAAGTGCATTAAAAAAAATCAAGTTGGAATAAATAATTTATTGAATGCAAGGGATCTTTCTTATTCATACATTTTTTTAATCGTGGGATCTCACCGTACGAGATTGAAATTATCTCACACACATAGACACGCGTTTGAATGCACATAGTAAAAAAACAGAGATGGTTTTATATAGATTTAATAAAACAGCATTGAATTAAATAAGAATCAGGCGAATTAATCAATTTATTGTTGCTTTTGTCGAACAGTCTGCATCTGCGTGCAATCCCGCTCCCCCCCCCCCAACCTCCTCCGCAGTGCAGTTTCACATTGTATGTCAAAAACCTGCACACACTTGTTCGAATGTATACGGTAAAGTCGAGCAAACATGGGCTGCGCCGGCCGGGAAATGGTGGGACAGACGGTGTAACTCAATTTTCGTTATAACGGAGGACGCAGCGCTTCAATCAATTAAAGTGCATTTAAATAAATGGAATCAAGTGGAATAAACAATTTATTGCATGTAAGGAATTTTTTGTAATTTTTACATTTTTTTATCATAGGATTTGTCCATACGTGATTAAAATTATCTCACACACATAGACACTCGTTCGAATGCACATAGTAAAGTCAAACACGGTTTAATATAGATTTAATAAAGCAGCATTGAAAGAAATAATAATCAGTGCGACATAACCAATTTATTCAAGTTTTTTTTTGTCTATCTATTTTTGGATAGTAGGATTTTTTCTTACGAGATATTAATTGTCTTGAATTCTCTGTTATTCGAATGACAGAGAAAAGGGAAAGTTTTAAGTTTAATAAAAGAGTTTTCAAAGGAATTAATTTGTCCCGAAAGAACATGGCTGTGTAGTTCTCGAAGTGACTCTTGGACCAACACTCCTGACGTCGTACGGGCGCCAAAAAATCGATAGTGCACCAGCGCCACTTCCGTCATGACATTTAATTACAGAGACGCAGGCTTAATGAAATTTGTTTGTACGCGGGACTGAAACTATCAACGCCGCACCCTCGTTCCGAGAGCAATTTCAATTTTCCTCTCAGCGAATCAACAACGCGCGGTATCTTCGAATGGTCGTTTCTGTGTTTACATACCGACAGGGATACACACACTTTTCGACAAAAAGACTATTAAAGACTCTCGTAATTTATCGAACGACGAGTCTCGCTTTCGTTCCATCTTTAGCTCTTTTTATCAAGATTTCAATAACTCGGCTTACGAGCCGTTCCCTGCTCGGTGCACGATGGTTCGGCGCAATCGCGTAGTTTTCGCGAATGATACCACTCAAACTGGTTCGTTCGTCCTCCAAAAATGAACGTTAATTTTTTTTTACATATTTTTAAAAATTATGCTTTCGATAATTATAAATATAGCAAACAAGTACAGACGATTTGTCTATTTGTTTAACGAACTTTCGTTCAATCAAACTAAGCTTAAATTAAGTTAATAAAATTAAAATTACGTCAAGTTAATAAAATCAAATTAAATTTAAGTTAAGTTAATCAAATTATATTTAAGTTACGTTAATAAAATTAAACTTAAGTTAGGTTCTGAACACAAGTCGAACTTAAGTTGGGACTCGTTCCAACTTAAGTTTGACTTGTGTTGGAACAAAAATTAAGATTTCGATTTTGTCAATCGATTACGTCGAAGTATTGTCGAATCCACGAAATACTCTGATAGAATCAAAGGTACCAATAACTGACGATTTTTTAAAATTCTCTTTCCAGATGAAGTGTCTGAGCAGCGAAATTCTACCTAGGCCGCACCATGGGCAAGATGATTCGAACAGAATTCGTTAGATTCACGTGACTCTCATTCTGTGAGACTTCGTAGTCTAAAGATCTCTCGCATGATTCTCGCTACCTCAGGCAAGAGGCTCCTCGTCGTCGCGTTCAAATTGCCGACCGCCCGACAATCCGCCGTACTCTCGTCGAGTTTCGGATTTTTGCGAGTGCAGTTCATATGGTCTAAGGACCCGTGAATTGTTACGAAAACCAGTGAGGAGAGCAGTGATCCAGCTAGCAGGAAGAGATTACCGGTAGGAACAATCTCGTCGATCCACGGCCACAGTGCTCCGAATCGAGGTGAGTAAGCGAGAAGCCACACTTTTTTTTTACATTTAAAAAACATTTAAATAAATTTTAAACCCTTTTACAAACATTTAAAAAACATTTAAACAAATTTTAAACACTTTTTTAAACGAATTTTGTAACACTTTAAAATTCGTTACGAGAAAATGATAATAAAAAAGTAGATTGTAGTATAAAAATCCTACAATTTAACTTTGTATTAAAAAAAAAAGTGTCCAACAACTTTTTTGTTTATCGACTAAAAGCGTCGTCGATGTAGTTGAAGAATCGCACACGATTGGGGTAGAAAATTAACAGGAATAAAAAGGTTAATTGTAGAATAAAAATCGCACAATTTTCCTTGTTATTATTATGATTTTCTTGTAACGAATTGTTTTTATTTGCAAAGAAAATGTCCAACAAACTTTTGATTTAACGATTAAAATCGGCGTCGATGCAGCTGGAGAATGGTACACGATTGAGATAGGAAATTCACAGGAATAAGTGTGAATGCCAGTATCTTTCGAAGCAAATCCGGGCAACCCCCCCCCCCCCCCCCTCTCCTACCAACACCCGCATCCTCGTCAACTTTGCATTCGTCGTCGTCGTCGTAGTTTCTCGTCGTCGCAGGGTACTTCTTTCTCATTCGAGCACTTCGTATGCCTTACCCGCCCTACCGACTCGACGTCGTCGCATACGCTGTAGGTACGTACGGCCTATTCTCGACTTCTAACTCTTTACTTGGTTCATACACCCTCCCTCCTGCTCGGCTGCCGCGCGAGTTCCAGGGCCGCGCATTGTCTTGTAGTAAATCGCCGGGGAAACCGCGGCTTGTCCCACTTTCACGAGAGGCTCACGGTTTTGAAATTAAATGGACGACGAACGAGGCGTTCACTGTTGGACGACGTTAAGGACGTAACTCCAATTTTAAGGATGGTGGCTCCTTTTTCCTTTTGTTATTTACACCTTCTTTTATTTGAATTATTGAATGCGGCGTAACTAGGGCCGAGACCTCTTAACAAACTCTTCTCGGAAGTATCGAATATACAAACTCTGCGATAGTCAGACGAGAGGCTGACAAAGGTTCCCGATCGGGACAAGCGGGTCTCACTTTGAAAACAAGCGTTTCAACACGCTTTAGGCGCGCAAATCGTGTAGACGCTTTTTACATGCTTCATTGTGTGTTCATTCTCAACACATGTCGAAGTGTGGAAATTTTATACGCTTTACGTGCATTGTTTCAATACGCTTTAAACGCATTCACGCATGTAGTTACTTTTCACAATGTTCTACGTGTGTTCATCCTCCCCCCCCCCCCCCTCATCCCCCCTCTACCTAATACATCATGAAGTGGGTATACATAACAAAAAAATATTTAAAGAATGTGCATTAAATTAAATAATCTTTGAATTAATAGTTTTTTATTCTTCAAATGTGTAATCGCTCGTTATAGCTTCTTACAAATTACAAATTGATTACAATGATTTATCTTCCATTTTAACCTCGTCGTATTTCTCGACATGATAGATATCTGCAGCTTCTGCAGGTCGGCAAAATATGTTACCTGACTGGAACATTTTTGTTAAATAAAAAAAAATGTTATGGAAACGAATTTGTGGTGGTGATTATGTGATAGAAGTGAAAATGTTTTTATATTAAAACAATGTGAATATCTCGTGAAAAATTGTGCTTAAAAAGTATAAAACAACGTGAACTAACTTTCGTGTAAAATATCTTGAAAATATCGTGAAAAATATCTCGTAAATATATCTAATATTCTTTTTACCCATTATTATTAATTATTTATCTTGAATTTGTGCTGTAATATTGTGTCGGAGATGTAAAATTAATTTTTCCGCGATCTTCGTAATGACTAACCTATTTTCGACGTTCGGCACTATTCGTTTAAATTCATAAGTATTGCTGTTTGAAATATCATATATGAATACTAAGAATTCAAAGTGCAAAAATTGATTTTTTGGGTATAAGATTTATTGCTGGCGACCCCATTGAGAAAAGCAAATAGATGGAATCTACGCTCCGTCAGCAAAAGATGAACTCCATCTTCATCTATTTAAGCTGAGGAACAGATCGATCGTTCCAAGAAGCCAGCGTTCAACATCGACTGATGTAATCTTTTCCCGGGTCATCTGCACATTTTTTATTTGTTTTTCTTCATTAAGCGCAATCTCCTCGTTGAGCTGAAGTTCGGTCGACAAAAAAAAAAAAAAAAAAAAAAAAAAAAATGCCATTCATAAAGTATTTTCATTTCTTCTTTTTGTTCTACATTTACCGACGGAGCGAAAACCATTATTTTCCATTTGCACGTAACAGGGGGTTACGCGGAGTTCGTGCGGGGATAAAAGTCGTTTCGGACTTTCATTGCAGGCACGGAAAGGTCGTTGGAAAACTGAGTTGTATATAAAATAATATGGCGTGCACGCAATTAAGCCTTCAACGATATTTTGAAACAGACAGCAGACTCAAACGAGATTTTAACGTTTCTTCGTTGTTTATACGCCACTCGAGCGAAAGCAGAATTGTGGCATAATGAACTCGCTTATTTTCGTAGATTCTACTGACCCGTATAGAGAAAACTCTGTTTGCAAGAGACATTTTTTTCTCGACATTTTTGTGCACATCATTTCAACATTTTCTGAAAAATCAAATTGCATTCAGAACAAATTTCAAATTAACTAAACTTGTTTTCCATTTTGCAAAAGTCTAGTTATCATCGAGAATATTTTGGTGTCCGTAAACGAATCCAAATTTTATACAATTTTCTCATTCTTCGAAGTAAAAAGACCGTTCTACTTTCATCTCGAGCTACAAATATGATGAGATACCAATAAATAAAACGTCGATAAATAATAATAAAATTATAAATACCATGAATGCAAAAATAGTTTCATCCCAACATAAATAAAACAAAGCCAGGGGTGAAGGACTCTGGTCGATATATATATGTATATATTAATGTGTAAATGTATAAATGTTTTATATGCGAAAAGGGCGTTAAGTCGTCGTATGTGTTGTCAATAATGACACACTATTACCAACAATTTAAAAATTGAAAAGAATCGCCGCGTGTTATATTGATATATTAAAAATTGATACATTATCAATTTTTTCATAACATATCTGTTCCATTTCTTTAATTTTCTATTTAAGAAGCTTTCTCTACGAGGAATTCGAAAAATTTAAGAAGTTTTCTTACAGAGGGACTTACGTTTCTTTTTGTTTTCATTGTTGTTTATTGTCAACATAAATTCGTTTGGCTAATCGGAGCTCGCAGACACGTAGCCTCGGATCGTATTATCCGTTAACAAATCCTTAAAAGTTCTCGAGAAAGTCTGCCGAAGCAGGTTTAAAGTTTCGTACGACAGGGATGTAACAGATGCGCGATGGAATCTCGATTCGTAACTTTTTCGACCGAAATTTCTTGGTACGACTGGATGGTCTCGTGGATGGAGTTGCTGAAACGGGGTTCTTCGGAAAACTAACGACGCTCGATGCCATGACTCGGCGTTACAAGATCTTATCGAGGAGCGCGATAACGCGAATGGCTCCAAAGTAGCCACTGCGTGTCGGTAGAGTCGTTTTTATTATCGCAACGAGAGGAAAAACGACGTTGTTCGAATCCCTCTGTGCTCGTGGGACACTCGGGGACAAATCCTCGAGGTCTTGGCGACGACGCCGGCGAGTCCGCGGTTTATTGAGCAATCATACGATACTTTAACCGCGATCGTGTTCGCGGCTCTCGGGGACACCTCATTGCCGACAAATATCGTCGACGACGATAAGCTCGTTACGCACTCCCATCGGTCATCAACTTCGAGGAAATATCGTAACCGACGTATCGGCTTAATAACTATAACGAGCGACAGAATAAAGAGACCATTTACATGAGTTCGACCGAAGTTGATATTTAATTTTTTTCGCAATTTTTCATTTCAGCTTGTGAATTCGAACCTCGAGCGGAAAATGGACTGTCCGAATAGTACAGAATTTCGAGGAAGAGCGGTGGCTCAGGAGATGAGGCTCGTGTTCGCACGCTACGGACCCGGGTTCGATTCCCAGTCGACACCACTGGAATTTGTTACCAAGTATTTCTCTGTGTGCCCGATAGTCGGTTCCTCACCTTTGATAAATATGTGCCCGAAAAACCTCTCAGTGATGGGTGGATGGTCCTCTGAGTTTAATCATTGAGAGCTGAAGGAGACTATCTAATCGCCTCTGACGACCGTGTTTGAGTTTACTCGCATTGTCACCGGAGGACTTAGGTGAGGTAAACGTACCAATGGCTGGACATTTAAGGCGATGTCTGTCTTCAAACCCAATTTTCGGTACCATGCATCGATCACTTTGGCAATCAGCTGTAACCAATCTCAAGGGTACGGTCTCTAGTTTATAGAACACATCCATTAAAATATTTTGCAATTTCTCGAAAACTATTTATTCACGAAAACACTGGGAAATGTACCGGTGGGCTGGACGGCTATTCATGGGTGCATTCCGATTTTCGGACAAGACATGTCCCAATGTTTCGGTCAGGCGCAAATTCCTAGAGTAATGATACATGGAACTCAACTAGTTTGTGGCAACACGAATAAGAACCGGCTATTCTATTAATTTTTACAGTGAAACATGTATATTCATAGAATAACACATGAGATATAGTGCATCGAAGACAAGCTGACATAACCACTTATGGGTCTTGCCCGGTGTCCCGACACTGGGTCTGTCGATCCATGATTCCGCGTTCCAGTGGCCGAACACAAAAATCGAGCATCGCTAAACCTGTAACAATTAAATTATTATTTACGCATAATCTATGCCAATCTTTTGCATGTAGGGTAAAAGTGGTAAATATGGCCCACCTCGATTAACACGTAAATCAATGATATATGGACCGGGCCATATTCCCCACTTTTATCCTATATCAATTACTAATTGTAAATACTATTTTTACAGTAACTGCAATTTTTAACCATTATATTCACAAAAAACTTAAGTCTGCAGGCCGGTTGTCCGGTAACTGGGACGTGTCCAGTCATTGGTGCGTGTACCCTGCTACGCAGGTTCGCTGAGCCTTCGGCGAATGCGATACAGTAGGGGATTAAGTCGGCTGCGTAGGCAGCGGAGTAGGGTGGAAAAAACTTGAAATACGGTGGAAGTGGAATATGGCAAAAAGCCGTACAGTAGGGAGAAGATAAGAGGGAACAAAGTTAAAAACTTTCACGAGTATACCTAGGAAAGTGGAAACACAAATAATAAAAAAAATCGTACAGAATTCCTCATGGCTTGCAATACATTTTAAAAGACCATTAATAATTTTATAAACGTTGCAAAAAAGAACTTGCTTCTTTGAATTTAACTTGGTGAAAGGGTTGAAACGTGTTTTTCCGAGCTGTCACGATAGTGCACAGAGTGCGTCGCGCTGCAAAGCGTTCACCTGGGGTCGGTTATACCTTACCAGTGCTTTCGCATTGGTATACACATTAAAGTTTTATTGTCGGCGCTACCTTTCGCGTTCTCCACCTGCGTTTTTTCGCGGTATAACATTTTAAGCTACAACCAGTCACCGACTGCCCTATCCGAGATAAAAAAACGAGAAAAAAAAGAGGAAGAAAAGATTTCTCGACATTTGCATCGTTAAAACTTCGCGTCTCTCCGGGCTTTATTAAATTTTTTAGTCCAGTTAAAGTTCTCGTCGCGAGGAGACGTGGATTTCTTGGCCTATCTCATTCCTATTTTCTCCCGTCTCTCGTTTCTCTATTGTGTCCTACCTTGCGTCGACTACTTCTGAACTATGTAAGGACTTTATCGCACCCGCTCGCGAGGCGAGCTCGCTGTCACCGGGAAGTTTCAGCGCAGCGTTCAATTGTTTCGTAGCTTTTGCCGCGTCTCGAGCGGCATGTCGACCTGATACCATTGTTAAACGAGAAATTGATGAGTGAGCAACGACCGTGAGGCTGTACGACCTGCGACGTTGGGATCGATTTCGAATCAGCGAAATTTTCATTGAAAACTCGAGGTCGGATATAATGGGACGGGTGACGCGGAGACGGAGGATGCGATACTCGACGAAAACGTATATTTACGATATCTCGATGAGTCTCGACGAATATCGTTGACATTTTTAAATAAAGCGGAAGCTTCTTTTTTTCCTCATATTCGTTCATCATACTTTCGTGGGCTTCTTACGTCCACCCGTTCAAGAAATGGCAAAGAGGTTGGAAAACGAATATATAAAAACTTATATCGGAACATCATATTTTTGCTCGTTATCGATAATCGACCATCAACGACAATAACCGTTCCAATGATACATATTGTGAGATCTTTGGCACATTTACGTTTCTACCAATCGCAACTCTACCAGAAAACATCTCTCTCCAAACAAATCTACCAGAAAACATCTCTCTCCAAACAAATCTACCAGAAAACAACTCTGCCGTATTAGAACTTTACCAAAATCTCTACCAGAATCAAAATACGACTCTACCGAAATTGAAACAAAACTCTACCGGTATACAAAGCTACCTTGTATTGCAGTCTGGCGTTGTATTCCGGTAAGTTTCATTGTAATTCCTGTAGAGTTTTATTTCAAGTCCGGTAGAGTTGTAATATGGTAGAGATATAAATGTGCCAAATCTTCAGCGTACAATGTAACTTAGTAATTGATAGTTCCTACAATTGACGTTACTTTTTAGTTCATCATACAGTGATATTCATTTCGTCATTCAATTATTATTTAATACCAATTTAATATTGTCGCTACACGTGATATGATTATTATTATTAATAACAATAGTGGTAATCTCTTTATAATATATAAAAGTCTCGTCGCCGGCACCACCGCCGACGCCGCCGTGTCAAGGATCGGGTCGGGGGCTGAAATATTCCAAGTCCCCTTGGGTGGCCCCTCAGTCAAAAATATTCCAAATCCGCTTATGGGGTGGGGGTACGAAATATTCTAAGCTTCGCGGCTGTCTCCGTGGTGTACAAGAATCACGGCGGGGGGGGGGGGGCGCATGGGGGGGGGGGACCAAGCCCCCCCTATAGGTATCTACGCACGAATACATGTACGTGCGCGACAAGTTTAAGGCTGCTGGAGGGTTGAAGGTCGAGGTAACGAGGAGGGTTATAGCTCGATGTACTCGCCGGCGGCACGTAATTCCACGGCCAGCTGGAAGCCGAAAATAGAGCTGGGAGTATCCCGCGTCTCGAAGTGCTTTTTGGCGGGGCAGCGAGAGGGAGGAAGATGACCCTCACGTTTTCCGGCCGTGACAAGTATTGGCTCCCATTCGTCTCTCTCACCGTGCATCGCACAGTGAGAGAGAATTTCTTGGCCTATCTCATTCCTATTTTCCCCCGTCTCTCACTGTCGACATTCTCACCCTCCCCCGTCCCTTCATTCTTTGCGACCTTCGCACAATATTCCGCCGCTCACGACGAGAACGACAACTCTTCCGTTTTATACCCGAGCTGAATTTCAACACTCGACTTCCGTCCATGGTGGTAAATTTCTCTCCCGACCAATCGCGACGTTCAAATTTCTTCGAGGTATTTTCTTTTCTCGCGGCGAATAATATTACGCCTGACCGATCACGGGTTTCATCGACTCTTTCTGCGGAAGATGCTAATATCGAAAACGACGCCAATGCTCCGCTCACCGATACGTTGCAGCCTCGCAACGGTTACCGCCTCGCGATACATCTACACTTCGGCGAAGCTGACTTTTCCGATTCTTCGCAAACTCGACCTCCGAGGTTCGTTTAGTCGACTCATTAGCGGAGTTTCGAAGAAACCCCTTCTCAGCGGCTGCGGCAGCATCACGTTCGTTCCAACATCGACAACCTCCGAGCCGGATATCGGTGGCCTTTTTGTGCCGATGTCGATGGCGCTTGTTATTCACCTTGCCGCCGGCTCCGCAGCGAAAGTGCAGCGAAAAACTTTCGTGACGCTTCCGTTCGGCGCCTTCGCGAGTAAGTAATTTTACGGATTTCCGGGATGGTCTTCCGAAACACCACGAAGATTCGAACGGAGCTCGTCGGAACTTTCGACGCGCCGAGCCGGGCACTCGTCTGACTGTACTGCGTACGTTCTACTTCGGAGCAACGGTAACAATAACGAAGCTCCGTTGATTCCGATCACCTCTCTGTAGCCCTCAAACCGTAGCCGTTTCGTGTAGGACGATAGCTCTCGAAATTGAAGGAGAGCTGTCCAGCTTTCCAACCTACGTGAGTGGCTCCGAGGGGAGAACTATCTGCAATACCGATCGGGTCATTTCCGAACGGAGAATCTCACGCGCTTTTACAAATAAGTCATTAAAACATTTGTAACATTTTTGTGGCCGGTCGGACATTGTATTTAACATCGCGTGATACATTAATAATTACAATATTAATTGTTCGAGAAAATATGACAGCTATAATCTTCGCAACAGAATAAAATTAAAGAGCTACGAACGCACTAGCTTAATTAAAATAATATAATATAGTATGAAATTAGTATAATGTTTTAATTACCTGTATCGTCTTTTCCACAAACAAGGTTTTATTTTATATCCATGAGGCATTCTATAGATACAAATTTACGGGCTGAAGGACGTCGGTCAATGGCCCATTAGAATGAGTGGGGAAAAAAGTCACACGTGTATACACGTGATACGACCGAACCATGTGTTACTGAGGCTAATACAGCGAATTTACTACTACTACTACTACTACTGCTGAGAGTTATAACTTTGAGATAGGAAATATGACTATATCGCTTGAGAGATATTACGATGGCACATAGTAGTAGGGATCTAAGGCGCCACCTATGGTAGGAAGTACCGGATTTATAAGAATTTTTCGTAGATATTAAGGAAAAAGATCTACAGCGTGCACACATATATTTTGAAAAAATTAATAACCGCGTAGAAAACAAAAAGAACTGAACAGCTTTTATTAAATTTCGAAGAAACATTGACTATATATTAACCACACATGCTGTGTGTGAAATTTCAGCTTGATCGGTCGAGGCAATCTCGAGTTATAAAAGTTAACAATTTTCAGGTCACACGTGCACGCTCACGCGCACACGCACGGATTCTCCGGGCCACGAGTCCGCTCAGTTTTCTCTCGGATAGCTATCGCGGTTGTCCCCCGCGAAGTCACATGCACCCCGATGTCGCGCTCATAAATTCTAGACATTGTAGCGATGAAAGAAAGCTCGGTGCGGAGCGATAATTTCCTTCCTTAAGGGAAAATGAAATAAAGCGGGAAATGGGAAATGAAAAGCAAATTCCAGCCGGATGCGCACGGTAATTCCGCATCCGGCCCGAATCCATTTTTTTCTCAAAAAAATTAGCACCATTGAACAAAGTTAATTTACAAATTGCAACTATCACCCTCGCACGTACAGCTGTTTCACTTCACTTTAAGTTGCTATGACACAATACTCCGCTCAGTCGATCAGAAAAACAGTAATGCTATTTTTTCTAGGGTGCTAGAAAACTAGAAACTCTTGAAACTTTATTGCCTAACAGAAATAGAATGTCACTGCGCTTATCAATTCTATAGTGGGCTCCGATTTCCTTTCAACGCTAAAGTTTCGGCACCCTTGACATTACAGTTTTTATTATTAGCCGCCGTATTTCACATTTCCTTAATTGATAATTAGGGAGGCCAAGGCGACGCATTCGGTCTTCATTAAGGACACGCAGCAAAATGAAAACGCGAAAGTCAATGGCACGTTTATTTCTATTAGCCTCCGTCTTCATTATGAGTTCTTTCTCCCCCGTGTCTCCTTTCCGAGGATGCTAGGGAATACGGTCGCACACGCCAGTGTACATAGGGCGTACAATATACCAGGGCAAACATAGCTCTCGCAATGTACCCTCGTTTCGGAAAGCCGCTCGATAAACTGTACAGATTGACCCTCTGAGGCGACATATGACACATACTCGTTTCGTAACGAAAACTGTAATCAATTTTTGTTCACGGGTCTTCAACATACCAGAGCAAACATAGCGCTCGGAACATGCCATCGTTTCGGAAGACCGCTCAATAAACTGTACAGATTGGCCCTCCGAAGCGATATGAAACACAATCGGCCAGTAACGACAATTGCAATTCATTTTGTCAAGCTTTCTCAACATTTTGCGGTAAGCCCGAATTACTGGCGTTTTGATTAAACAGTCGAGCAGACGTTAGTAATTTGGTACTCATCCGGAAAGTTTCGGACCCTTGTAAAAAATGATTAAACAATCGAGCCGGCTTGAATGGGGAAAATAGGTTTCGCATCGCTTTGAGAGAAAGCTGATAGCTGTTTATTGGCATACTTTGTCGCACGTTCAATCAGCGAACAAATTTGCAGGTCTGTTTGACTGTATTCCAGAGTCGCTTTGTTCTCTGATCGCTTTTGTGTTCTCCGGCTAGCGGGCTCCCCGACTCGAGGAAGTTCGTCGGGCACGGAATTAACTTTGAATCTTGCAATAGTTGAAGTACTGGAAACTCCAATCTTCCGGAGTAATGATTCGATTATAGTTGGCGAAATAATTTGAGAAGAGGCTGCAGGCTGTATCCTTGCAGCGTCCATATACTGTTGGTTTTGCCGTAGGCGATGGCGGTGCCAAACGGAAACCCTGAGATACAAAAGCCTTCCGGATGAGACCGTAGCCACGATTCGACTCTTCGCCAAAATATTAAATGAAATTCGTAACAATTATTCCGAGCGGCCGAGAAAAATTGCTTTTCGGGGCAAAATAGAGTACCTCTCAAGCTCGACATTGTATTGACCTCTATCAATACGCACCGATTAACCGAACACCGCATTCTGCTTAGGGAGCGCATTGCGTCCAGAGTTCACCCCGGTCTCTCCGAATGAGTGAACGATAATTTCCGAAAATGTGTGGTACGCCATTTTTCCCCAGGATACAATTTTGGTGATTAATTGCCAAGGAGCTTTCGAGCAATAACAAATATCTTTACAATATAATTTTTTATAATATTATATTAATGTTGCTACGTTCTCGTGGAATACATTATTATTATTATTAGTACATCGCAGCTAAATATCTCGAGCACGAACTGTCACACGTCTGTTATCTTTGAAAGTCCGATCAACGACTGTTGTCATCTGGTCAGTCGATAATCTGTCCGTTTGTCATCTGTCATACCGAACTCATCTCTATATACGTTACAGTATAATGTTAATATTATTAATATTGTCATATAATGTTTTATATTTTTTAAATAATAGTACATTTCGATACGAGTGCGAAAAAACTTTTTCTGACGAGTGTGAGTTTGCAGCACGAGCCGAAGGCGAGTGTTGCAATCACACGAGTTCAGAAAACGTTTTTCGCACGAGTATCGAACAAAATTTTATTTCACAAGGTGTGAAAATGGGGGTTTTCGCACGCGAAGCGTGCGAAAAAACCGCCATTTTCCCACCGAGTGACATAAAAACATTTTGAAATAAGTGGATCGACATTTTATATACGTATTATACGATGCTATACGAGTAGTTGGAACTAGTTGGACTTGTCCTCGTTGGTGTTTGCATATCAGAGTGCTTTGCGGAAGTGAAGCCGTGGATAAAAAAAACCTTTTTCTAGCCCACGCGGCATATTTGCGCTATAGATTCGAGCCAAATACTCTCAGTCGTTTTGTTTTCCACAGTTCTCTCTTTCTCGTCTATCCGCCTTACTTTTTTCTCATTAAAATTCTTTTATATATTTTTTCCTCCTCAACCTACCTTGCCGTCCATTTCGACGAGAACCGCAACTCTCGATCGCCCTGCGAGCTTTTGCCTCGCGAGTAGACACAAAAAGTTCGGGGACGCGAAACTCAGTAGCCTCATCAGTTTCAGTAGATACTTTTTCTTAGTTGCCAAGCTTTCCTCCTTGGATTCTTCGAGCAGTGACTGTACCCATTATGTTCTGGATTAATCATGAAGGCTCTTCTATTTCCGGTACGGAAATTACAGTTCGAGCATAGAATCCGACGTAAACGAATAGTCAACCGATATTTTAATTCCTCGTCGACTCTTTTTTATTCAACGAGCGCTTTTTTTTATCTTGTTTCTTTTTCCGCTATTAAAAAATGTTATTTTTTTTATACGTTCATTTTTTGAGGCAAAATGTCGTCGTAGTAATATGTGAATGATTTTTTTTCTTTGCTGTTGTTCGAATTTACGATGAACAATTATAAATTGGATGCTGCCTTTGTGCACCCGATAGCTGTTTTTTGTTTGCCTCCGGAGCGGTATTTCGATGAGCCTCGTATTACGCGGCAAGATTTATTCCAACCCCTCGTTATCCTTGTATCACACTCAGTTACAGCGCACGGTAATTTCCCCGACGATAACGAGACAACATCGTGCAACAGCACTTCCGAAGGTCCTCTCATTACACAATTTGATGTACTGTTGCGCGACAGCGTTGAAAGCTTTACCAAAAGATAAAATCTGTTTATTGCGGAAACTGATCTATGACGTCTGTAATATCTGTAAGAAATAAATGTGCCTCTTAGAATCGTATTATGAAATATTGTCGGAGGATCCAGCTTAAACATATTAAACATATTAAACATATTAAACATATTAAACATATTAAACATATTAAACATATTAAACATATTAAACATATTAAACATATTAAACATATTAAACATATTAAACATATTAAACATATTAAACATATTAAACATATTAAACATATTAAACATATTAAACATATTAAACATATTAAACATATTAAACATATTAAACATATTAAACATATTAAACATATTAAATTATCAACACCCTGATAGCAACTTTTTACCGCTACGAGATGTCTACTATGGCGAATGTTCAATTTGTACCTCTTTATTTTCTGGCGCTATCCAGACTCAACGAAACATGTAAATCCGGAAGCACGGAGAACGCTACAAACTGATATTCACGCGGGGCGAAGATCGCAAAACACAATGAGAAATCGTATCCGGCAACAGCTGCCGGATAGCCATGCAAGTCGAAGTCACAGACGAACACCGGCGAGCTAACCCGATAAAGCCGTCGAAGTGATTTTCGTTTCCGCTCACGTATCGTCTCTGACGTTCGTTATCCCATAACATAACTTTGCGGTGTATAGGGTTCCGCTTCTTTCCGCGTGTAAAAAAATAAAACAATAAAACAAATCACACTAGCTTATCTACCGTATATTAAGTATAAATCTCTCCCAGTCGCCTCAATCTCGAATTAAAAAATCTGCCCAGAACTGCTGAAAGAATAAAAAAACCACTAAGGTAAGCGGCCCAGTTTCCGTCATCTTCAATTGATAAATGGAACATTTTATAAAAAATATACGTATTGCGGCATTAATCAAGAGTAAAATCCGCTCTTCAACATTCTGTCAATTGCTTTTGTATTAAACGAAAACTGTATGTACTATTAGTATAAATTGCGTTCGATGGCGGTAACTGGGCCAGCGGCGGAAACAGGGCCGTTTACCTTAAGCTATAAATAAACATTTATTACATCCAAAATAAAAATTAAATCTGCCCAGAACTACCGAAAGAATATAAAAAATACGATAATAATAACATATGTATGTAAAACTGTAAAAAGGACATGTCCCGTATATTCAACAAACAAATAAATAAATAAATAATAAAAAATAAGATTACAAAGTTCGCCTCAAATATCCGACGATGACTTGTCGAACGTAGATGATTGGATCGAATCTGGTGCGTGGGCTCGAATGGATCTCCCAGGTGACAAGTCAAACGCGACGACTCGCCTTTGCGTATCGCGTCAGTCCCAAGGAGCGATGTTATGCGCGAGTATATAAGTAAGCAATTAAGATAGCCGACGAAGGAATGGTCCCCGATGCACGCCGCCGATTTCCTGGGCACTCGGAAGCATCGTTGAATGTCCACCGGCCTCGGGGCTCGGTGGTGCCCCGTTGCCGTTCGCCGAGTACAACACGAGAGATCGTATGTGCATACACACGTACGTACGTACACACGGACGCGATAGCATCGCTCCTGTGCAGTGTTTTGCCGGGCGGGTCTTACACTCGTATATAAATCGATTCATTATATATCCCCGTCGCGGCCCCGGGTATCGATTATTATCGTTCACTTATGTCGATTTATTGCCCCATGGCCGGCTCGTTACGCCGCGGCGCTGGCGCCAGCCTCGCGTATGCACACGCCGCACGAGAATCGTGCGAGCGAACCAACGAAACAACGACCGCGCGACCGTTTTCCGAGCCATGCATTCCGCTTCGTTTTACTTGCGCTGGTGGCGCGCACTGCTGGGCAGGGCTATGGGGATAGATTTGCGGGCAATTCCTCGGCGAAATCTACTGTAGAACGGTCGTAGATCGCTTCCATCGCGCGATAATTTCAATTGCAGAGACGCGGCTCTGAGCTCTATCTTTATTTTCTCGGTCTCAGTTTAGAATTATACCTTTTTACTGGGATATTATGTATTTTCATAATCCTCATTACAGTTGGAAATTGAAATGTTCATGTCGCTTTCTCGTAATGTTCATTATTCGCGAAGCTTTCTCTATGAGGAAGCCAAAAATATGCAATATGCTTTCTCACAGAAGAAGGTTTGCGAATAAAAGAATATTATGCGAAGGCTGTATGAAAATTTCAACTTTCAACTTTTATGAGGAAGCAATCTGAAAATGTTTATTTGTTTTAGTTAATAGATATTCATTAATCTTTTCTTCAATACTTTTTTTATTTTTTGAAATACGACTTTAACATTTTTTCACTGGTTGGAGCTTTTGCGGGGTTAATTTTATGACAATTGGGAATAAAATTCTTGACTAAGCCTATCAATGACAAAAAAAATATATATTTGGACTTGGGTATAACTTTATGCACTGCATTCCTAATTTTACGCAATGCACTCAGAAAATAATGTTTGCCATCGATTTACGAGAACACGCATTTACAGTAGAACTTCGATTAACCGGGATCGGGTTAACCCCTTTTCACTGTCAGGGGCCCCTACAGGGGCACAAACGTATGGGGAAATACGTTTCTCTGATAGTGAAGGGGTTAACCGGGAAGCGGATTAACCGTGCGTATTCCGAGTTTTTTTTTATGCGTGGAACAAACCAAAGTCACTGAGTATTTAAAAAAGAGACTAGCTTACATACGGTTAATGAAAAAAATATCCAAAACTTACATTCTAGTTTACACTGTTTAACAATTAAGTGCAAGTTGTACCAAATGTCATTGTAACTACTAAAAATAAAATTGCATCATTAGCCATTATCGACTTATATATACTTTCGCCGTCTTTTAGGTCCCGAGCATCCCGGTTAATCGGGGTTCTACTGTACGTGAAATCCTCGCGTATTCACGTGAATTTACGTTGCATGTGAATAATTAATGAAAATTGTCGCGAATTACGTAGCGCGCATTGGTATACTTAACTTTATGCCAGAGGAAAAGGGTTCCCCTTGTCATTTCTCCGTTTCCCGGAAGTGTTTCGCGAGAGACACATCCGGCGCCAAAAGCTTTAAATTCTTGTTCACACTATTTAACAATTAAGTGCAAGTTGTACCAAATGTCATTGTAAGTAGTAAAAATAAAATTGCATCATTAGCCATTATTGACTTATATACTTTGGTCGTCTTTTAGGTTCCGAACATCCCGGTTAATCGGGATTCTACTGTACGTGAAATTCTGGCGTATTCACGTGAATTTACGTTGCATGTGAATAATTAATGAAAATTGTCGCGAATTACGTAGCGCACATTAGTATACTTAACTTTATGCCAGAGGAAAAGGGTTTCCCCTTGTCATTTCTCGTTTCCCGGAAGTGTTTCGCGAGAGAATCCGGCGCCAAGAGGGTCGCACGGTGCGCGTACAACGTATACGTCGCAATTTTCAATAAATTCTTCGGACTGTCCGGTGACGGCCCGGGGGCGGGATCCTGTTACTCGTACGTAGCCGGACGAGCGAGACACAGTAGTCCGCGAGAACCGCTCTGCGAGCGGAAGTGACGTATGTTTCCAGACGTGCCCGAAAGGGAAGACGGGCGTGAGTGCTCGCTTCCTCTCCGAGAACTCGCAAGCATCAATTACCCGGGGCTTCTCCAGTAATTTTATTTCGTCCAGTCGTTATCCCGGACACCGAGCGATCGCCATGCGTGAGATGTTAAACTTTGGTAAATTTCCCATTATTTCTATCTTTCGGTCAATTCCGTTCCAGTGAACGGCTGAATTGCAAACAATTTACAATTTCACTATTGGACTTTTCGTGGAATTCATTTTTATTGACTGAACATAGTTCGTGGTCAATTATTTGTTTCCATAATTTAATTACATGCGTTGATGCACTAGTTGTTAAACTTTGATCGATTCCTCATTCAACTATTTCTCTTCTGTGGTTACTTGTGTTCCCGTGAAATGAAACGCCAAAAGGCGAAGATTTTTTTAATCAAACTATCGAACTTTCCGTCGATTTTATGTGAACTGAGCGAAGTTCTTGATCAATTATTTTATTTCCGTAATTATTTTTACCCAGTTCTATCGAATACCGAGCGAACCGACGATGCGTTAGTTGTTAAACTTTTGTCGATTCTCCATTCAATTATCTCTCGTTTCGGGCCAATTCCGTTCCCGTGAAAGGCGAAATCACGAAAAATTGTACAATCAAATTATCTGACTTTCCGTCGAATTGATTTTTAATCAACTAAACAAAATTCCGTATGAATTATTACACGCTCGTAGGGTTCTTGAACACTGCACGTAGAATAGAAAGTTAACGGGGCCGAAAGAATGGCATCAATGTGTGTGGCCTGGCGCATACGCATCGTACCAATTCGCCATTATTGCGATATCTTGTCTCTGTGTCAATGTAATCCGCCTATACATGCGAGTGATCCTTGAACATCGAGTGCGTTTCGTAGGCGATAAATCGGCGATTATGAGGTGCCGATCTATAGCTGGATCGATACCAATTAGTTGCGGATCGTGCGGGAGCTTCACTGCCGTGTATATACGTATATGCAATGCCATCGGGATTCGGAGTCTATCGAAGGACGTATGGCCAAGTGCGCTGACCCGATGAATATTAAATCCATCACCGGTATTGATGTCCCCGTTCAGGTTCTGCCTGAGCACCTGATGCATATAAGGAACATCCAATGTATACATCTTACACACCGTACATAACTACGGCGGCACATTTGTATCTCTACCACTGACAACTCTACTAAAAAAGACAGCTCTAACAACTCTACCACATAACAACTGTACCAGAAAACAACTCTACCATATTACGACTCTAATATATATATAAATATATAAATAGTAATATATATATATATATATAAATATATAAATAGTAATATATATATATATATATATATATATATAAATAGAGGTATCCAAGAAAATCTCTACCAGGAAAAATACACTCTACCGGACTTGGAATAAAACTCTACCGGAACACACTGTCATCGTCTAGCCTTTTAATCCGGTAGAGTTTTATTGTAATTCTGGTAGAGTTTTATTTCAATTCCGGTAGCATTTCGTTTTAAGTCCGGTGGAGTTTTATTTCAATTCCGGTAGGGTTTCATTTCAAGTCCGGCAGAGTTTTATTTCAATTCCGGTAGGGTTTCATTTTAAGTCCGGTAGAGTTTTATTTTGATTCTGGTAGAGTTTCATTTTAAGTCCGGTAGAGTGTTATTTCAATTCCGGTAGGGTTTCATTTCAAGTCCGGTAGAGTTTTATTTTAAGTCCGGTAGAGTTTTATTTTGATTCTGGTATATTTTTTTTTCTTTCTGGTAAAGTTGTTATCTGGTAGAGACCGACAAAAAGAGGCAGTTGGGTATCCAATAAAAATGTCTCACCCGATGCCGCTGCTCATCCCTCTGTCCGAAAATCTCTTTTACCGACCGTTGGTGGTACCGCGGCCTATTGGTCATGAATTAATATAACTTCGTGCTGGTCCGTTTGTTCGTTGGATGTTCAGTGCCGCCGCACTCCTCCGTATCGTTTGTGCAAGGGGAAACTCTTGACGATAATACAATCGAGTCGTCGCTTTGGCTCCACGAAGCGGGGACCACCGGCGAAGCGGCACAAGTGCGACCACCTGAAGAGCGGCTAATGGTGTACAGACGAATAGTTGGGTGACGACTAATGGCCCAAGTCGTTTTGGATCGTCGACAGCGAAGAAGTGCAGCCCCGGCGATAAGCGGTACAGTGTACTGTTTATGATAATGCGGCGGGTTCGATTGCGATTCAAAAGGTGTTCCTCGATATTACGAATAAGCAGGGACGGGGAGGGACGCCATAATCGATGCGCGGCGTTGAAAGCAGAAGGAAATTTTGCCAGCCACGTCCTGGCTCGATTCGACGGAGATGGATCGAGCATGTTTTGTCATGCATGCGATTATTCGTCTGGCCAGCCGGTCGATCGAATATCACGCTGGAGACTGGAGGGTTAAATTTGAATATAGTGGAACCTCGATTATCGAAACGTCCGTTATCCAAATCCTCCATTATCCGAACCGCTACCTGCTTTTATGCGAAGGTTCTATTTTCCGAACCGTGGAGTTGAATTCTGTCGTCGTTCCATCGTCGAGCCCTGTTGCAAGCGCTTGCGTTCGGTCTCGAATTATTTGTTCATACGTTACATATCGCCTGCAAGTCGGCCTCACGTTGAGCGTCATTAGCTATTTATTAATCCGTGGCGAATGATCAGAGATATTTCATACGCTCGCTCATCGAATACTGTTTACGTTTGCACGTTATAGTTTTGGCAGAGGCAAATCCACAAATGGACAAATTTACAAATGGACAAATGGACAAATGGACAAATGGACAAATGGACAAATGGACAAATGGACAAATGGACAAATGGACATATGAACATATGGACAAATGAACAAATGGACAAATGGACAAATGGACAAATGGACAAATGGACAAATGGACAAATGGACAAATGGACAAATGGACAAATGGACAAATGGACAAATGGACAAATGGACAAATGGACAAATGGACAAATGGACGGACGAGTGAGTGGACAAACGGAGAGACAGACAAATGGGCAAACGGGCAATCGGGTAATCGAGCAAACGCGCTATCAGACGACTTCATCGCCGCTATAATGTAGAACTTTCAAATTTTTACCTATACAGGTTCCGATGAAAACGTCATTGCTTTCTAAGTTTTTTTTTCACGAGCGATGCACGAGGTTAAAAGCGACGTTTGTTTACTCCTAGAGCTCTTTCAATCCCCGGATATAACGCCGGTTGTCACAAACGTATTACGCGACCGTACACTACTCTATTTCCCACGCTAAACCCTGGATTTATTTCTCATTCGGGGCATATATCAGGTTTTATAGCCCGGCGCTGCGGGAAATACCACCGGTCGAATAGCCCCGCTTTAGCAGTTTCCAGTTCATGTTTAACGACAAATAAAAAACTGAAAAAATTCCACTCGCCAGTCCAGCGGTGTTTTTTAAGTCAAAGATTAAAACTGTGACCTCCATGAAAAACAAAATATTGAAACAAGAGTTCGGGAATTGAGCAGTGATACTCGTCAGTCCCTTATCCAGACGTGCAACATAATCCTATTCAAACGGTCGTAAATATGTCATTTACAAAGCTTTTCTCAATGCTCGTTCCGCCGCCGACTTTCCGGTAGCTTTTACAGCAGGGGTCGGAAAATCGCTGTGGCATATTTCTTGACGCATTGCCAATTTCCAGATAGCAGTTCCGACTGCACGGTATTCCTTGTCCTCCGGTGCAACAGTTAGCTCGTAAATTTTTCGTAAATTCGGGGAATTTGTCATGCCGAATCCACTTTGGTGCTCGGTCGAGATAAAAAAAAGGCGTTCCGAACTTTATCAGCGCACTTTCAACAGGACTCCAGCATTGTCCTGTTGAAAGTGCTCTGCAACTGCTTTTGCGTCCCCACCTGTGATGTCAAATACTGTTCTGAACTGTCTGTTCCTGGTACAAATTGCTGATTTTATCACACCATTTCTATATGTATTAATCCCGAGTAGAAATTTTCGAACGTTACATTGGGCCCTGATGGAGTGGTCCTGAGGAGGTCTAACAATTGCCTTATCAGGACCCTATCAGGGCCCGATGTAAAGCTCGAAAATTTCTACTCGGGTTATTGTACAGTTTCATATTGCTTATTCTGCAAAACTTATGCGCAAAGGTGCACACTTTTTCCCGTATATAACATAATAAATAAATAAACTTTTGTGAATCCATTCTTTCTTCGTTGATCGAACCTCTGTAATTTGTTCCTTTTGAGCTTGTTTTTTTACCCTATTCAAATTCCCATTTCGATTGTACGAGACGACGATGGCTCGAAACAAGAAGCCCTCGACTGTTACAATGGAGGAGAGTTTTGAGAGATTTTCCGACAGCTTTTCGAGTGTTGGAGCGCGAGGAGATTCGCCTGAGCGAGGATACATCGCGGAGTCGCGTCGCGAACGCCCCGATGCGCGCCGCGTGCACACACTCTAATTGGAGTGTGCGATTGCAACTTTGTAAGCTCGGCGCACGAGCTCGTCGGGATTCACTCACGCGGATTCGCGGAACAACGAGCAACGGCGCCGACTATAAGACCGGGTGTTGGGTAAAGTTCGGATGTGCGTAGGTCCTCCCGCAGACTCCCGAGTACCGAGACAACTACGCGCTCGTCCCGACATCCCACTTCTCGTTCACGTACGCCTCGCCAGTATTGCCAATTAAATTCATCGATTAATGAGAATCGCTGACAGCGTACGCGACGACGAAACGATCGATCAAATTCATCGGTGTGTAATCGGATCGTTATCTCCGGGCTCTCCAAGACTATTCCGTTTTTTTTTCTTTTTGGCCACTCTATCTTTTTTCTCGTCTTCCGTCATTCCTCCGCGGTTTCTTCCACCGGCTCTCGTCCCGTCCACTGTGGCGCACTGCGAAGTGGCGTTGCGAATTTACCGGGGAATTCTATCGGTCGTCGTTTCTAACGGGTGTGTTATCGGTTGTTCGGTTAATTGCGTGGAATTACGGTGGAAAAGGTTTAAGACATATGGTAAAAGTGGTGAATATGGCCCACCTCGATTAACACGTAAATCAATTATATATGGACCGGGCCATATTCCCCACTTTTACCCTATGTGTTTTTCGTCGCTTTGCTGCGGATTCGGAATGGTCTAATTTCGGAATTCTCTTCTTTGGCTTTTAATTAAGAGACTCAATTACATTTCGACCCTGGTCGGAGTCCTCTTCGGAGCGATGTTTACTTTGTCTGTAGTTGAACTTAAAAACAGATACATGTCAATTCATTTATAACTTATTTGCTTATATATATATTAATTAATAAGATTATATTAAGTATATTATATCGCTTAAGCTATGTATTATAATTCCTATTTTTTCTCTCAGATTACCTGTTTCTTTTCATTATGGACTTTAATTTTTTTCCTTTTTTGGAAAAGATAAAATCATAATGAAAAGGAACAGGTAATTTGAGAAAAAAAAGGAATGATAAGACGTAACTTAAGTAATATAAGTTAAAAATATATCGACATGTATCCGTTTTTAAATTCAATTATTGACGAAATAAACGTCGTTCTGAAGAGGGTCCTGATCAGCGTCGAAAAGTAATTGAGTCTCTTCATTAAAAACCAAAGAAGAGGATTCTGAAATTAGACCGTTGCGAAGCCGCAGCAAATCAAAGAAATACATTTTCTCATCGATCACAGAATTCTACCACTATATTAAAACATACATTTCTTATTTATTTTTTAATGAAATCTACTTGAGCAATATTGTTGAAAAAATTGCGTTTGTCCATGTATTATCTTTCTATTGTTTGTTAATTTGAAGAGTCGTTGTGGTACGTTCTTACTTCGTGAAAATAGCGTAACAAGCTAAATAAAAAGAAAAATGCAATCTTTTTCGGTGAAAAACCACTTAAGTCGTAAATTAAATGAAAAAAATGTGTATTTGTTCATTTATCATTCACTTCGTAGAAAAATTAGCATTTGTAAAATATCATACGTTGATTAACTGGTTATTAACCGTGATGTTTATTTAACCGATTATTTACCGACTAACACCAGTGCCGAGAGTGCAGGACGGCGAGAAAACATCTTATCCGACAGCGAGCCGCGAGAGTGTGCGATAGGAATTTTTATTTTGATATCTCACCGCTTGCATTGTTTTCCACGCTTTCGGTGATGATACAATTTCAAACTGCGGAGCTTGCAACTCGCTTATTGTTTCCTTGTTTGCACATTTTTTTTTCAATTCAGTCCTTTTCCCCTCCGCCAAATTTGCGTGAACAGAGAAACTGCGCAACGTTGAGACAAAGCCCTGTACACTTGTCTCGCTTGTGCGAGGCCTCGTGAGTTCGCGTTCGGATAAGATAAGCGCACGAGCGTACAACTTGTGTAATCGAGTTTGATCACTTTAATGGGAGTTTAATTCGACGCTATCTCACCCCTTTCCGCCCTTCCTTCGTCCGGAACAATCGAGGCGATTTAGAACACAAGTACAAGCACAATGTATCGTATCGATCGTGTCAATTGTTGATTAAAACTCAGTTCGCAATTTTTTCGAACTGGTTACGAATCTTCATTTATTTTAATAATATAATTAATATTATAAATAAAATATTTGATTTATTTTAATACTAATATTAAATTAATATTGAAATCTTAAAAAATATTAATATAAATATGCGTGTATATTAATATCAGTTTATGATTTGCCTTACAGGGTAAAATCCCCTTGGCAAAGAGCGAGCCATCCACAATAAAAAAAAGTTTGTACTTTTTACAACGACTTATTCTCCACAAACGTCAATAATTTTCTATCTGTTAATTTAATTTAACAAACAAAAGTACAAACTAAAATTGTTAATGACACGGGTAATCAGAGTACAAGTTTGTATATTCAAACCTGAACAAACGAGTCTTTGTCGCTCATTTAACAAAATTATTACGAAACTTCGTATTCCGATTTTCCAAAATTATTGTTTACTGTGTGCATAGAAAAAAAAATCGTCCAACAAAATACCGCAGAAATATTACGATCGTAATTATAAACGTAACAAAATGCCGCACCCCAAACGCGTATTTATTCGTTGAATGACTCAATATGATCGACACAATGAATTACCATAATAATTGAATTTTTCAAAAACCGGTCGCGAAACGCATTACGCCTTTCGTCTCTGTCGAAGTGCGGTGTGACCGCCCGGAGACTAAAGTTTCGCAGTCTATAAACGGACGCATGGGCTGTGCCGTGGCCAGGCCGGCCTCCCCGTTTGATATCGTTAATGTGGTACTAATCTAACTTCGCCCCATAAACAATATTACGGAAGGTTAGAGTTATGGAAACGATGGGAGGGTCGGAGAGAGAAGCTTTCGTGACGGGGTGTAGAGTCGGAGTTTCCCCCGGCGTGTGCACACGCGCGCATCGGGGAACCCCCGGGCGAAATATTCGGAGCTTTCGTCCCCGGTCTGCAGCGTCGAGCGGCGCACTGGTAAAACGGTTCAACGTCGGGCGAACCTATTTCCTCCGGTTCGCGACGAGCTGTGCATCTCGTTTCTGGTTCGCCAATAACGAAAGGCAATCGCTTCCTCGCGGCGCAGCTTAATATCCGCGAGGCTCGTACAATGGTACGTGTAGCTTTACCTCAACCACTCGTCATTATGTAGAGAAACGTCGAGTTCGGTAAACCGAGATTCACCACCGATGCGGGACCGCCGTGCGCCTTCTCGTTATTGTGGAGCCTGCAAATGCCAAGCACAGGCGCGCAGACAACGTTCCTCCGCAACGTTTCCGACTTTCGACTCGACGTCGAGAACAAAAATACTATACTCGTCTATCAGTCGTACAACGACGGGGCGAAAGCTCTGTGTTTTTGCCCGCGGCGGAATCTCCGATAATCTCGGCGATACTCGCTAAACATTGGGCGATAGTCTTGTCGACAGAGAACGGGGAAATTTAATATTTCGGCCGTGAAGTGATGCTTCGATTTTTTTAAAATACTTGGATAGGTGGACATTACAAGAAAAAGTTTTTTACTTTTAACTAACCTTTTTTTCTCCCAAAAATGTTGGCAAACTTGTTCTTGTTGATATTACAACAACAAAATATTTGTAAAATTGTAATAATGTAAAATAGAAAATAATGTAAGATGTTGACAAAAATATTTGTGTAATAGAAAATATTGTAAGATGTTGACAAAAATATTTGTAAAATAGAAAATATGGTAAGATGTTGACAAAAATATTTGTAAAATAGAAAATATTGTAAGATGTTGACAGAAATATTTGTAAAATCTTTTGTCAATCAGTCGTACAACGACGGGGTGAAAGCATCGTGTTCGTCCTCTACGGAATCTCGGATAATCTCAGCGATACTCGCAAAACATTGGACGATAGTCGACAAGTCCCGGCCAAGAATGGTGAAATTTAATAGCTCGGCTGCGAAGTGAAGCTTCGATTAAAAAAAATACTTTGATAGGTAAACAGTAAAAAAAAGAAAAGTTTTGGACTTTTAAGAAATTTGTTTCTCCCAAAACGTCGGCGAACTTGTTCTTGTTGGTATTACAACAACAAAATATTTGTCACCTTGACAAATATTTTTGTAAAATATAACATCCGTTCTCTTTCTTTTTTGTAAAATCAACGAGAAACAAATTGTTGACGTTTGTAGACAAAACCTTTTTAAATCATATCCGGTAACGATGTTTACCCGGTCGGTAAAGAAGATAGTCTTGTATTGCGAAAATCAAAGAAACGCCAAGTTATGTTTTTTTTTTTTACAAAGACGCTCACGACAACTGCCCTACCATCAGCGACGTTTTCCTGAAATGTTAACAGCAACGTTAAACCGCGAATTATTATATCCGTCAAGTAAGATATACGCATAGAGACCCGCGATACAGAGAGAGAGATTGTAGACACCGTGTGCTTTATAGATGATTTTATGTTGGATTATAATTAAATCGATGGCGCCAGCTCGTTCGATGTAGAAAATTATATGGTATAAAGTTAAGATAAATGCGGTGTTATATACACGTTTTCGCATTGCTTTTCTCCATAAATAGAGTCTCTCTTCGAGCGTCGACAACGGCGATAAATCATCGGCATCGCGTACGGTTGGGCATGGCTCTTCGATCTTCATTAGGTCGTTTTACAGCGTGCCTCGATCATTATAGATTACCGCATTCCATATTTATTATATCTCTTACCTATCCCAACCCCCTTTAATTATTTCTTTTTCTCTCTTTGTCCCGAACTGGACGCGTGTGTCAGTTATCGACAAACCGAACAAACTATGCTATGCTTCACCGTGCCTTTCCTCGGGCTATCGAATGTACTTTTAACCTGCGATCGACTGAAACGGCTTCCCCGATGAAACCTGCTTGATTCTTGATGTCGCGCGTTCCAAGTTGCACGGGCTTTTGATCGATGTCCCTCGTACCCTGTGTGACGACCGGAGGCACGTATTAAGTACCGAGACGTGTGCGGATGCCGAGTTACCGATGCGACGCCATCGACGCCAGATAGCGCAATTACCGAGTGCGGTAATTAAGGGTGATCCGGCCAGTCGTTATATTCTCGCGCAAGTCGAGCCGATCTCGCCGAGCCGTTTCCAACGGTTCAAGTTTACGAACCCGCTGTGACGTTCCAACCGGACCGGTACGATTTCCATGCCGGACAGTCGATGGTCGCGACATTTTGCCATGTCACCTGAACACAGTTTTTTACCCGAATCACCGTGCTAAAACGTTCAGCGGGTGGATTTAAGATCATATAAAACACCTCCCGCCCCGTCCACCTCGGAATCAAAAACTGTAATCAACTTTTCTCACGGGTTCCCGCATGTACGGTCAAAATCGGTGAAAAAAGTTGATTACAGTTTTCATAACTGACCACGGTTATTGCACTTGCTTTTAATCATCTACTCTGTTTTGACGTAGTTCTCTTCTGACTAATGAGGCTTCGATGAGTTCATTGATTACTAGTGGCCGTATGCGTCGAATATCGAGATATTAAGGTTAATATTAATGTTTCTTAAATATCGCCATCATCGATTCACGCATCAAATTCGTCGAATCTTCTCTGTTAAGTACTGAACATAGATGTCAGGTTTATACTTTTGACAAACTCTTTTTTCGACCCGAAATGTCTGCAAACTTGTTCTTGTTGATATGCGAAACGACAACAACCTTTTTGTTTTTGTAAAATTAACACGGTAAAAATTGTTGATGTTTGTAGCCAAAATCGCTTTTCTAAAACCCGTCAACGATACTTAAGGTAAATGCTCTTATTCGTGGCATTGCTCCTATTAGTAGCAGGGTTATTACATTATGGGCAATAGTAATTTTTAGCGACGCGGTTTTCCATACGTAAAATGTTCCTCACGAATGCTTCATTTAGACAACTGTTTAACATATACTGTTACTGTCTCTCTCGAGAGAGTCTCAGTCATATGAGTGAATGCGAAAAAGCCAAAGAGAAGGTCGCCAAAGAGGTCGTAGAGGCCATGGAAAACTGGCTGAAATATATCAGAGGAGATGAGGTTGAGAGAAGGATAAACGAGTGGTTAAGAGGGGAACTGGTGATAGAGTTATGTGAATACATGAGACAATTTGAGAGAATGGTATAGTCAATGGAACGAAAAGAACAAAATGAGAAAAAAAATAAGGAATGAAAATATGTAGAGAGGGAATGCAGGAGAGATATGTGTACAAATTATAATAAAGAGCTATCTTAGCTATAAGGTTAAATCTGTATCTGTAGTTTTTAAGAGGGGAACATGTATGGGGGGGGGGGGGGAGTGATGTAAAAACCGACGCGGGTATACACGAAATAAAGATTACTACTACTCTTACTGTCTCAATAAAAACGCGGTATGCTTTTTTATTGACGAAATTGTGAGTCGACCCACGTAAAGTGGCTACTAATAGGCACATCGGTAGCCACTAATAGGCACAGACATATATTCATTACCTTATTCATATTGTGTATTCAAAAATGGATAATTGTACTTATTGGGGGTTTCTGGTTAGCCAATGAATTACTCGTCCCGATGGAATGTAGTTCAATAAGCAGAAATATTCATGGTTATGTAAATATCGGTGGCCACTAATAAGTACATTGAGTTGCCGCTAATGAGTGCAACTCTGTATCGCGGGTGCCACTAATAGGGAGAACGACATTTATTCACGCTTTTATTCATATTATTTGAACATCAATAAATAATTCGTCACATTTGGGAGGTTTTGGTTAGCCAATGAACTAAACTTCCCGATGGGATCGATATCAGCGACCGGGTACCCATAGGTGTATACATATTGTGTAATGCTTCGGACACAATTCTTAAGCGGCCACTAATGGGAGCACTTACCTTAGTCGGTCAGTACGGAAAATCATCCTGTCTTACGAAAAAGGAAGGAACGCCAAGGTATCTTTTTTACGAATAGGCTCATGACGACCGCCCTAATCGACGTTTTGCTGCAATGTTAACCGCGAATTATAATTATTAATATTTCGAAGTACTGAATATTGATGTCCGTAGAGTCGCTTATTATCAATTGCCGATCAATTTTTTGAAGACTACTTCCTCCCTAGTAGATATTTAGGAACGTTACATCGGGCCTTGGCAAAGCCTTTTTAGGCCCCGATGTAACGCTCTAAAGCTGAAGATGTAAGCTTCTACTATGACAGTTTTCCGCGATAAGCAGAACATGGCCGTATTACCCGGAGCTACCCTACATACGCGCGTCAAGAGAAATCTCTCAGTGGCTGACCAGTATCTTCAGCAGAACGTTTTTACTGCCTCACAGAGAGGATTTGCGTTGGCTCCCAACCGTGAAACCGGATGACCGGTGGCTTCGTCCTCTTATTATGCTCGCACATCGATTATTCCGAGTTATAATTTTCCCGTACTGCTCTGTGTATTTACATCGAGGATGAACGCTGCACGGCACACTTGCCACATTATTTATGATCATTTCTTTACCGGCACCGACAAGATTGTATCCATCGATGGGCGGGCTACATCCGGAATATAGCGCAGGTAGTTCCAATGTATGCGGAAATATTTTTATTATTAAGGACATGTGAAATGCTGCGGTCAATAATAAAAACTCTAATGCTATCTTTTCAAGGGCGCTGAAACTTTAGCGTTCAAAGAAAATACAGTAGAACCCCGTTTATCCGAGATGATGTGCGGAGGACGTACGGGTGATAAGTTATATCTCGGATAAGCCGGATGACCTACACTGTACAAAAATTCATAAACAATTTAATGCACAATTATGATGACAAAATAATGTTCAGTGTATTAAAAACATTGAAAATACTTTCCTTTTAACAACTTAGTTTAATTTCAATGGAAAGTATGTTAACTAATTTTTCATCACACTTTTACATTACATTTAATCTACCAGTATTTGCATAAAATCTCCCAGTCCTGCACATTAAGTTCACATTGAATTTTTTTTTTTTTAGATTCAACCGTTTTATCTCAGTTTTCCGTATTATCCGAGCCTACGCCTCGGTTGCCTCGGAGGGCTCGGATGGTGGGTGCCTCGGATAACGCGAAGGCTCGGTTGATCGAACGTCGGATAAGCGAGGTTCTACTGTACACTGAGGAAAGAAATTCGTTGGATTAACCAAAAGTCGCGGTCACATACGTTCAAAGCTATTATTTGTTTACTACAAATAAACCATTGTTTTGTTAAACGATTATATGCTTCAATTTATTGAAAATTTATCGATTGAAACAACTATTTTTGTTGTACCCACAAAACACACCTTTGAACGTATGTCACCGCGCATTTGCTTAATACAACAATTTCTGTTTCTCAGTGTTGGAGCCCACTGTAGGGTTGATAGACGCAGAAACATTCTATTTCCATCAGACAATAAAGTTTCAGCACTCCAGAAAAAAATAGCCTTATACAGTTTTTATTACCAACTGAGTGTCGGATGGACGAGAGGTCTTTAACACCACTTTAAGGATATCTTTACGAGAAATACGAGCGGGACACGAGAGAGGGGTTCTGCTGAATACAGAGAAAGTATATCAGAAAGGGTTGGACGCTTCGTTTTTTTAACAGCAGTAGAAAAAGAGACGGTAAATCTTCCTCAAATGTGGACACAATCTGTAGTAAAGTAGGTACAGTACACGACCGCGTTTCTCCCAACCGCATAATTCCGAACGACCGCGTATTTCCGAAAACGACGACCGCGTAAGTCCAATTCGGCCCCTTCTCAAAGTCCGTTACCTGCTTGGTGAGGAAACAAACGACTCCTTCCCTTTTGCTACCTGCGAATGAAATCGTCGCTGCTGTAATTCCGACAATTTTTGCGTATGGAAAGGGACGGTGGGCAGGTACTTGGGGTATCGGAAATACGCGGTCGTGCCTAATTGGATTGGCTCCCGAGGAACGGAGAAACGCGGTCGTGTACTGTATGCTCTCCAGTCGGTTAGTTTTTTAGTTCAATTGAACAGAAATTGACGGAGAAAAACGCTACATTATATCGTTTTTGAGGTTAAATTAGATCCTGACCATGTTAAAAAACTAGACCGTCAAAAAATCTTTAAAAATGTCAACGACAAAAGCATGTTTTTCTTTTTCTGTAGACCACATAAGTTTGACTAAAATCAAACAGAGACGACAGAAACGGAGTATTTCGAGTAACTGATCGCAACCGTGTTCCTCGCTCCATGGCTCGGTTTCTAATCCGCCGCTTCCGTCGTCGCCAGATCTCGCGCTCATCGAGAAATCCTCCGGGTTCGTAGGTTTTTAGATGGCCTTACGTGGGTTTGCGACTCTCGGCTTTACGAGGGGAAATAATCACGGCTACGTAAGGGTGTCGTTTCCCAGAAAGGGTAAATCCGAAATGACCGTGGAACTTCGTGTTCAAGCTGTATCTCCGCCGGCGAGGCTATGAAACGAGTTTACGTCGGCTCTTTGGGCGACGCTCCTACCGACCGAGTTATGTTCCAATGTACTCGAGCATTTATTTTACTGCAGAACGATTTTGAATTTTTGCAATATTTATATATATGTAACGTTTTATATTGATTTCTGCGTGTTTTTTTTGTAATTTTTTTTGTCCCTTTTATCGCTTTGGTCGCATGCGTTCATGAGGAGAGCGGCCGGACCGCGTTATTTCGTGCATGCTCGTTCGCAAAAATTGTGCCCGGATGAAAATTAGCACCGACGACCGAGCGCCCTTTCACGCTCGTCACCGTAGCACGGAGGCACTTCGGGTTTTACGCGCTATAAAATCCTGATAGGAAGCGTAGTGCAGTCCCCGTGGTGACCGTGCTGCTGGACCCGCGTATCGACGAGCGGACCGGAACGGATACACCCGCGAGTGTCCTCCATAAGATCGTATTGTGCGCGTGTCCGCGCGCAATTGTGCATCGCACATAGGCGTACTCTCGATTCGATCCGCTTATATCGGCGGCAGTGGCGAAATTGCCCTCACCACGAATCCGCACTCGAAGCTATTTTTCGGTTTCGAGAGTACTTCTCGTAAATCGAGAGAGTTTTATGGGACCAATTGAGAGATTTTTTTTTAACGCTGCAGAGGTTAAGAAAAAAAAAAAAAAAATACACTGCAACGAATATAGAGATGAGAATTGACTGGGACACACGATATTACATACACCCAGAAAAAAATTATCTGACGGCCATAATTTATTTAAATTAAGTAAATAGTTATTTAAATCAAATAAATATTTTACTTAATCTTAATAAACGGTGGCCGTCAAATAATTTTTTTTTCTGAGTGTCGATTACTCGAATGACAAATGACAAACGGAAAGATTATCGATTGGAGAGAATTTATTTTGTCAGGTAGATTTTCAATATGATATTAAAACTAAATTGGACTGAGCCTTGTAAGAAATAGAAGAAAAGGGCACATAGAGCGACACATAAAATACGCATCAAATAATCGATATACGAATCGATATACGAAATACGATCGACAAATCAAACGTGATGAGGAAATAGTAATTGCTTAGTTAACACGAGTACTCGAAAAACAAAAACAATATCATTTTTTAAATCAATTCGTCTATAGTTCATACACTCGTCATTTTAATTACTAACGAAAGTTCTCTCCAACGTAATAAGTTTAGACATTCGCACCTAGGAACTCAGTCACATCCACGTAAATGATAGATATATGTATTTCAAGATCATTGCGGGCGTGGAGAGTTATCTGGATATTTTCGCAAGTCCGAATTTGTTGGCCCGTTCGTGGATGAACAGCGCAGATTCTCGTTCACAAATGAATTATTGGCACCGAGACAGGCACAAAAGTATTTGTGAACATCTTTACTTCCCAATCATGTGCCCGAATGGAAAATTTGCGTAAAGACTAGCAAAGAAATACTTCCGGCATTTTGGAGTATAACTACTTGGTAGCGTCTTTCGCTCGCTTAACATTTTTTTTTTAAGTACTTGGCGTCGAGACGCTACCGCGTCGCTTGATACAGACAGACACGTCTGCTTCGGCCAAATGTCCAGAGGGAGCTCTCTAAGTGGTAGAAACTAAGAGATCGCGGTAGCCCATCTCGTAAAGGTGAATATTCATACTCTCGCGTCGCCTGATTTACACGCTATCTATATTCTCGCGCGCTTTCTACTTTAAATTAAAAATCGATCATTACACGATTGACGCGATGACGAGAGTCTTCATCGGACTTCGAAAGAGAGAAAACGTCTGACAGTTCGTATTCCAGATAAGCAGTGGTGATTGCAATTAATAACATCCGCTCAAAAACCAAATCAAAATGCCAGATGCAATTTTTCGCATCGAAGCAGCGCGAACCGCGTAGTTTTCTTACGTAACTCGACGATGGAATTTCATATTTACCACGGCGAAATTTACATCGGCAACATCGAATGTTCATACACAACGGACATTGTAGCGATGTAGCCCGATCAAGTATTCCCGCGACGCTGCTTGCGTATAGTGCATAATTTTTTCCACACAACTCTACTCGAACAATCTAATTTACACACAACTCTACTCGATCAATCTAATTTACACACAACGCCACTTGATCAATTTAATTTATACACCCATTTGTTTCCAGGTACGTAGCAGCCAAGGATCTTCCACTATAGTTACTATAGCGAGCGAGTCATCCTCACAGTGGCCGCGCGGTTATGTGTGTGTCATGGGAATTCACATTCTCGCGTGAGTAGATTCTTTTTTTTTATTATAAATCTGCCGAAGCTGCATACCGGCAAAAGCGTTGGCGTTATCGCTACTTTTAGCCGCTGCGACGATATATGCATGCACGATTGACTTGTGCACGGAACTATAACATTTTCTCATATTTTTTTACCTTGATGTACCTACACGTAAAAAACTGTATGCGTAACATATATTTCAAATATATTCTCTATATAATTTATATACTTTTTATATAATCGAAAATCTCACGTGTATTTCATAACATGTAGGGTAAAAGTGGTGAATATGGCCCACCTCGATTAACACGTAAATCAATGATATATGGACCGTGCCATATTCCCCACTTTTACCCTATATAACATGTCAATTATATACCATTTTTCACGAGAAATATATTTAATACATAGACTGAGAGAAGAATTTTGGAAAAACTTCAAAGTCCGTCAGATGGTACATTTCGACCAACAGCGAATTGGCGTTACAAGCGCTACTCCTAGTGATATGTGAAATTTTCACAAGGGCAATTGCAATTTTTACCCATCTCATATGGTAATTTTTTCATGAAGGCTCCTCGTCAAAATGTTGCGTATCTGGTTAAGAACTTCGGGGAATAAACTGAGAATTTCCTAAATCAAATTTTTTATGTATCTATATATAAAAAAATAAAAAAATAAAAAATTTGACCGACGGAACATGGCGGTATAACCTACAAACCTAAAAGAAACGGTCCGCATTCGCAACGCGACCGACTACAATATTTTCTAGTAAGAAGAACTTGTATTCTCACAAAAATTACGGGATATTCGGGTAATAACTGCGATATCTAAAATTGGCATATTTTCTAGCAGGATGTTTAATAAAAATGTTTTCCAGGATGTCACTCTAGTGCCCAAATATCTGAAGAGTCTTTAACTTTTTACCAGATTCATGGTAATTTCTATCGGATCCTTCTCTCAGTGTATATGAAAAATATATGCCCGACTACATTTTTATTCCATGCAGTGAGAAAAAGAAATCCCTGGATTAGCCAAGGCGCGTTCACCTGCGTTCAAAGACGTTATTTGTTTGGCACAATAAAACATTTTCTTTGAATCGACCGGAGCGAACAATCGTTCAAAAAAAAAAAAAAAATGCTTTAGTATGTGACCGCGAATTTGGTGAACCCAACATTTTTTTTCTCAGTGTGTGGATAACCCCTCCGTCCCGTTGGAAAACTTGCAACAAAATAGCGAATAACAAACATCGAAAGATAGAGCGAATTTTCTTCGGAGATTTTAGAAAGGAAGGCAATCTA
Organism: Ichneumon xanthorius; assembly: GCA_917499995.1. Classification (NCBI taxonomy): domain Eukaryota; kingdom Metazoa; phylum Arthropoda; class Insecta; order Hymenoptera; family Ichneumonidae; genus Ichneumon; species Ichneumon xanthorius. The sequence goes on along the minus strand of OU824205.1, from coordinate 5,305,824 downwards.
CGCTCGGTTGCTCGTAGAATTGTACACGCTAGCTTTCGATATCGGCGGACGGAAGCTTACGCTTTCTTCGTCCATTTCTATACGATCTCGTCGAAGCTTTTGTCCAAAGAGCGAAGATTTGCCCGAACGGGTTTCCTTTCCGCAGACGTGAACACCGCGATTTGACCCTGCCCGCCGTTTCCGGTTCAGTAGTTCCCGCTGGTGAATTATCCGGTTCCGTGGAAAGAGGAAAAAAGCTCTGTCGATAGCCATTCCCAATTGGTTTCGCAGTAGCCGACACGCGGAAAATACGTTATTGTGCAATAGTGCCATACTGCTACCTTCCCTTCGAAATACACATAGAACGACTTTCGTTGCACATACATATATATGTATATATTTGCTCGCAGCACGGAGTTACTCGCTTTGCCATTGTGTCCTCGGCACATTCGGTTCGTGCACCCAGAAAAAAAATTTATTTGACGGCCAACGTTTATTTGGTTTAAGTAAAATATTTATTTGATTGAAATAAATATTTACTTAATTTAAATAAATATTTATTTAAATCAAATAAATATTTTACTTAAACCAAATAAACGGTGAGCGTCAAATAAATTTTTTTTCCGGGTGTGTGACTTAGTCTTCGTTCGTGGCCAATCCGCTTCCCAATAGCGATTCCGACCTGTACAGTGAACTGCACACAGAAATAATTTATTAGACGCGCACCCGCAAATAAATGCTTATTTGGTTTAAATACATATTTTAATCCATTAAAATAAATCGTTATTAATATTAAATAAATATTCATTTAAACCAAATATACATTTATTGGCGCCCATTAAATAAATTATTTTTCTGGGTGTATGTTCTACGATTAATCGGAATAAAACCCTCCATTTACGCATTTACGTCGAGATTGGCACAGAAACCGGTATATTATAGAGGAAATTTCCGAGATCGATTATGATTAAAAAAAAGAAAATGATACATGTGCTACAAAACACTTCTGGCGATTTAACGTCACCGATTAGTTACGTCGTAGTATTCGCAACGAGACAGCTGTCACACTGTTTTGTAATTTTTTTCTGGCACTCGATAGATCGAGGTGTGCGAGCGAGAGCTGAGCGTTTCGTTCATAAATTTCCATTCATAAGCACGAGACGAATGGGCGATGTGTGTGTGTGTGTGTGTGTGTTTCGCTTCGCCGATTCCTCTTTCCCCGGTCGAGAGCCGTACTTATCAGGCGTCATGTCAGTGCAATCGCTTGTCGAGTGGATACAATCCTGCTGTAACTAAACTCCAGCATTGTATATGGTCGTTATGTACTATCAGTGTCATACACATTATTTGCATTAGCTAAGTCCCGCGATTGTACTGCAGAAAAATCTTCGAAGATGTAGTCACGAAATATAGTGATGCGCATATCATTTTTCGTATTTTTGTGTAAAATCGTAGATATAATACATTTTTTACAATAAATTTCAACGTACGTGTTTGGGTACGAAAAATGCATTTGAAAAATCATATCGAATGTAGCGTCAAAATAATTTTAAAAAACTACATATATATGAAAGTTAGGCACATTTACATCTCTACCACTCACAACTCTACCAAAATCTCTACCAGATAGTAAAAAAAATTCTACTGAAATCAAAATAAAACTCTACCGGAATACAAGGGTAGACGGTAGTCTTGTATTTCCGTAGATTCTTATTTGCATTCTGGTGGAGTTTTATTTCAATTCCGGTGGAGTTCATTTTTCATTCTGGTAGAGTTTTTTTAAAAGTCACCACGGCTGCACATTTACATCTACCACTCACAAATCTACCAGAATATCTCTACAATTATACAAAAAAAAAAAAAAAACTCTACCAGAGCGAACCAGTCGTCAACAACTCTACCACATGACAACTCTACCGGAATATAGGGGTCCAAGAAAATCTCTACCGGAATCGAAATAAAACTCTACCAGACTTAAAATAAAAGTCTACCGGACTTGAAATACATCTCTACTGGAATTGAAATAAAACTCTACCGGAATACAAGGCTACCTTTGTATACCGGTAGAGTTTTATTTCACGTCCGGTAGAGTTTTTGGCGACGGGTTCGCTCTGGTAGAATGGTTTATTTGATACAGTGATAGAGATCATGGTAAAGTTGTGAGTGGTAGAGATCTAAATGCGCCCACCAAAGCCACGCGTCAGAAACATCACACGCAGGTCTTCAATTTATCCAATAAGGAATTGAATAAAAAATAAAAATGTAAATAAAATAAAAAATAAACCTTGAATTAAAGTAAAAGTTTTCTACCATTAAGAAAGGCAATCAATATAATTTTAAATCTAAGTATCCGCTCGAACGAGGAAACGAGTGTGGGTTGCGTAAAAACTGACGAGCTCATCTGTCTCAGCAGCAGCGTCAATGCCGAGGTTCTTATTGATGCGCGTTATTAGAGCACATCGTGTCTCGAGCCAAGTGCTCTCGACGCGATATTCGAGTCATTCGGCAGTCGGCCCAGTGGTGTACAAGATAACTCGCCTCGGTGGCCGGGAATGCCATCCGAACTCCGATGTCGGACGATTTCCGATAGCGATGACGATCCCGTGTTGCACGTATTACGGCACACGACACGGCACACGCGGAGTGTCGCGTGTGTGCAAACGAAGTGTCCTCGATGCTTCCGACGAAGATGGACTCAATAAGAGAGGAAAAGAGAAGAAGCGCGACAGCGAGAGTGAAAGGAAGGGAACACACTGCGAGAGAGTCGAGTGATAAGGAAGTAACAAATTGTCTAGCTAGATGAGGCTACTGCTGGTGCTACTGCTGGCGGTGGTGATTTTACGATCGTCGACCACAGCTGCAGCTTCGACTGTTGAACACACATGGTATTCTTATCATCTCGTTCACAACAAAATTCAGCCTAATGACTCATCGGGGTATCTCCACAATTACAATAATTATGATAGCAGTTTATTGTCAGGATGTGTTTTTTTCTTCTGTAGAAAAAAAAATTTAAGAACTGCGTAAACTGGTGATAAATTGACCGACACGGTTGCAAAGTGAATTGCAACATAAATTAGTAGATTCAGGCGGTGGTGATCGCACTCTGTTCTATGAATTTTTTTGTATTTATTTTTCAAATCGTTTTTCGTTGCCAATCAATACTTCAACCTATAATGTATCATATTTGCCAAGCTGGAAAAACTTATTTTTTTTATCTTCAACATTTATCTGAAAAATCTGACAGAATTTAACGAATATGCATTCTAATGAATCTCGGAAGAAAAAGGTTTTTTTTAAAATTTAATTAGCACAAAAAATACATGTTTTATCCTATTGTATTATCACTTTATTGTCAGAATGAATATTTTTCTCCCGGAGAAAAAAATAAAATAAAAAGCAATGCGTAAGCTGGTATTGAAATTCACCGGCACGATTGAAAACTGAATTGCAACATGAATTAGTAGATTCAGGCAGTGGTGATTGCCTCTGTTGTAGGGCCAACTTTAAAAATTATTTTCCGCTGCTAATCAATACTTCAACGTATAATTTACCATATTTGTCAAGTTGAGGAAACTCCTTTTTTATCTTCAATTTTAATCTCAAAATTCTGACAGAATTTGACGGACATGCATTCCAAAGAATCCCTGGGAAAAAGGTTTTTTGTTTAAATTTAATTAGTAAAAAAAGGAATATATTTTTTACCCTATTGTATTATCATTGTCGGTAAAAACCGGTTCGCAAAATTGCACGCTTGACTCGATGCAACAATCATTTCACGGAATCCATTACCGTGAAAATTATTTCGCCTTGCACAATGCTTAATCACGATGCGATACGTTACGCATTTATTACATCCCGACGCGAAACCGGAAATGTTTACATGCCCGTAAATTATATATTTAATGAATCTCATTTTTTTTTCCATGCGCGAAGAGTAGTCGGTGAAAAGGGACTCGAGACTCCGCTGTTGTTCGGACGGGCACTGTGCATAATACTCGCTGTTACCGACTGCCTCGGGTTTATGTATTAATTCATCGAGGTAATGGAGTGCCGTAAATCGCGGGACAATATACGAGCGTATTAATTCCACAGTGGCTCCGCCTACCCACCCGTTCGTTCTTTCTCGTTTCGCGATTCACCGGACGAAAGCTCGCGTTGTTATTAAAAAAAAAAAAAGATCGGTGGTAGTGGCAAGTCGCACGGTAGTGTAGTAGTCGCAGCGGCGCAGACAGCAAGTAGTTACGGTATGCATTCGTTAAATGTATCTGCTATTATGTAGATTACCGGTGTGCGAGAGTTGTTTTACGCGACTGTCCGCGACGCATCGGCCTCCGCGTGCACGTGTGGATGATATACTGCAAACGTTGTGCCTACCATCGTGAATTTGCTTTGTCGTCGTGTTGTCGTACCTCATACGAGACTCGCCAAGAGCGCTTCCGGCATCGCGAAAAGCCCGAGAGATGCTGTTCTTATTACGGTATTCATACCGGCCGCACAACACCAACCGCTTCCCCCGCTAAGGATCCTAATCATTTTTTTTATATATAGTTTTATTTTAAGTCGCGTCAACGGCAAAGTTATTGGCGACTGACATATTCAAGGCATAGTACATTTCATGGGTTTGAGTATACAGATTCTAATCATTGTTCACGCTGAAACCCTCCATCTTTAACCCGAGATATCCTACTGGAATATGCACATTTTTTTCTTTTTTTTTAAGGCAAAGGCTCTCCGCGGTGTGAATTTTATACCTACTTTTGCAATTGTTGTTATTAACGAGCGGCTATTTTTTATCCCTCGTGGAGGAAGCATTTCTTTTCCTTTTTTTTCGTTTGCGCTGCGGTGAAATCTGGTACCGTCGAGTTCGAGCAAAATGTCTCCTTATAATTCCGAAATGTTTGCAGTATTCGTATAGAGTATTCGTATAGAGTATTCGTATAGAGTATTCGTATAGAGTATTCGTATAGAGTATTCGTATAGAGTATTCGTATAGAGTATTCGTATAGAGTATTCGTATAGAGTATTCGTATAGAGTATTCGTATAGAGTATTCGTATAGAGTATTCGTATAGAGTATTCGTATAGAGTATTCGTATAGAGTATTCGTATAGAGTATTCGTATAGAGTATTCGTATGGAGTATTCGTATAGAGTATTCGTATAGAGTATTCGTATAGAGTATTCGTATAGAGTATTCGTATAGAGTATTCGTATAGAGTATTCGTATAGAGTATTCGTATAGAGTATTCGTATAGAGTATTCGTATAGAGTATTCGTATAGAGTATTCGTATAGAGTATTCGTATAGAGTATTCGTATAGAGTATTCGTATAGAGTATTCGTATAGAGTATTCGTATAGAGTATTCGTATAGAGTATTCGTATAGAGTATTCGTATAGAGTATTCGTATGGAGTATTCGTATGGAGTATTCGTATGGAGTATTCGTATGGAGTATTCGTATGGAGTATTCGTATGGAGTATTCGTATGGAGTATTCGTATGGAGTATTCGTATGGAGTATTCGTATGGAGTATTCGTATGGAGTATTCGTATGGAGTATTCGTATGGAGTATTCGTATGGAGTATTCGTATGGAGTATTCGTATGGAGTATTCGTATGGAGTATTCGTATGGAGTATTCGTATGGAGTATTCGTATGGAGTATTCGTATGGAGTATTCGTATGGAGTATTCGTATGGAGTATTCGTATGGAGTATTCGTATGGAGTATTCGTATGGAGTATTCGTATGGAGTATTCGTATGGAGTATTCGTATGGAGTATTCGTATGGAGTATTCGTATGGAGTATTCGTATGGAGTATTCGTATGGAGTATTCGTATGGAGTATTCGTATGGAGTATTCGTATGGAGTATTCGTATGGAGTATTCGTATGGAGTATTCGTATGGAGTATTCGTATGGAGTATTCGCATAGAATATTCGTATAGAGTATTTGTATGGAGTATTCGCATCGAGTATTCGTACTTGCATGGAAGCGCGGGGCAAAATGGACTTCCATTTGAGATGCTGCTTCCTTGATGTTCTGTGAAAAATTGGTAAGCTTGATCTAATTTTGTACCGGTGTGCCGTTTTACCCCGATGTCCCCTTTTACGACTCAAAAGAGAATGAAATTCACTTTTTCTTTTTTACCGGTTATTAGGGCTGGATTCTGAGCGGCGTGAAACGCTCGGAGTCGAGGGAAAAAAAGAAGAAAGAACTGGATGACAGCACCATTTATCACTTTTAATATAGCAACGATAGATTCGAGAGTCACTTCGCTGAAAGAAACTCGAGATAGTTGCTGTACACTCGAGTAACCAGAGAGTGAGAAATAGAGAGCCCGTAAAAAGCTTGCCAGTAGTTACGATGGCATATCTTCGAGACACTCGAGGCACTTCTCGGCAATAGGATCTTCGAAAGTTCGTCTTTCTCGGCGACGAGCAAGAATCTTGGTCATTGCCGGCGTAGATTGTCGAAAGGAGAGACGAGCGTCCACTTAATCTCATTGCCGTTGGGACTCGACTTTTAGACGCGTCTACGCTGCACCGGGTGGCTCAAAGTTTTTTTTTGTGAATTCGAGTATCATGTTGACGTCTTGAAGTAAGTTAAGCTTTTCCTTCTGAATATATTTTTTGAAGTCCGTAGCTCGAATCCAAGTTCGATTGCGAGAGGTTCATGTCTAAAATAAAAGAAATAAATAAAATGTTGGGCATTACCAATGAATAAAATAAAAAAGTACACTCATTACGAATATTTATTTAACTCTCAGCCCAATATTTTATGCGGAGTATTTTATATTAAAAGAATTGTTTTTCTCTTTGTGACTAATAATTAAATCCTCTCGCCGAACACTCGGAAAGTAAAAGATTCGATACGAAAATTAAGTATACCGTAAATGAATTATTTGCCTTGTGGAATAATTCAACGAATAAAGTATATCGGTAGTGCAGGTTTACAGATAGACAAGCGAACGAAGTATGGCAATGGTAGGAAGAGTGAATTATATGAAGCGAGGTGGCAGAACCGTGAGAGTACCGTCGGTGAAGCGGGGACCAACGACAAACGAATTGTTCGCCCTCGGTACCATCGGGTCCGGTAACAGTATTTGCGGAACACTCTAGCTGCGGAAACCCGTACGGGGAATTGCTCGTGCACGAGTGCTTGGCTCAGGAGAGCTCGATCGTGTGGACACGATCGTTTCTACCCAGTAGTTATGGTAACAGGTGCACACACACGTACACACACATATCAACTCCATGAACACCTACGTACGATATACATACAGTTACATCCGCAGAAACCTTGCTTCCAAGATCCTCTCAGACGTCCGCTTCGCTCGAAAGTACCGCGGCGATGCCGCTCATTCAGAAACGTTTTTCTTGCCATTCTATCGCAAAGCCCAACACAATTGTCGTCGGGCGACGAAAAGCTTCACTTAATTTCGGTGATTATATCTAGAGAGGCGAGGTAGCATTTCGACGCCGAGTACTTAAAGAACACATATATATAGTTTTTATGGGCGTGTGAAATGCCGCGGTCGGTAATAAAAAGTGTAATCCTACTTTTTGTGGGGTGCTGAAAATTTAGGGTTCGAAGAAAATAAGGTGAAGGGCCCGATTATTGACCGTGGCCAATTACTGTCCGTTAATTGTATTACTTAGGATTGAAAATTGTATTTATGTCCAGCCCACCCGCATCTCTTTTTGTATATCCTTTTTATTGTGTGTCATGTGATTGAATAAGCATCGGGACAAAATGTTATAAAATCGTCGACTTTCAGAATTTTATCTATGAAGCCGCCATAAACAAGGACGCGCAGGCCATTTTCTTGGGAGTTTCGTTAAGCGGTTGCGTTTCTAAAATCGGTTTGTTTTCTTTGTCAGAATCGAACAAAATGATGAATCGAAAAAGTTAAACAAATTGTCAAAAATAATAAAATGATACTTGTTTTAGTCAATTAAGACTCTAAACTATTCTGCAATACCAGTTTTGTGAATACCACCACTATTTTTAACAATCTTCTCTTATTTTCAATGCCATGCGAAGCTTAGGTGGTCAGTAATTGGGCCGGTCACCTTAGGAGCCCACTGTAGAATTCATAAAAGCCGTGGCATTCTATTTCGGTTAGACAATAAAGTTTCAGCACCCTAGAAAAAGAGCATTAGAGTTTTCATTGTCAACTGGGTACGGAATGAGTGGCGGGAGGGTGTTTCACATCCCCTGAAAGGAAGTTTGATTTTTACTTGGGCAAAAATGATAGTTTGGGTCGAGAGTAAATTCAGGGACGAGTCAGAGAATTTTTCGGCACTTTTTTTAGTGTCCAACGTGTGAGATTTTAAAAAATAAGAGAATAAGAAAGGACATGTGAGTGGAATGAAGAGTTAGTTATCTCGAGTTCAAAGCCAGAAACCGGAAGTTGTGTATTGTACGGGAAGAATCGGGATCGTTAACTCAATATGTTTCGTAAATTTGCTTGTATTTTATTGTCGACGTGTGCTTAATTCATTTTGTCGAACTCGTGTTACACTCGACTCAGTGACCAGGCTAACGGGGAAAATTCATTTATCAATGGTGAATGTCGTAACTCAAAGTCCATTACCACCATCCGAGCTGAACAGGCGCTCGCGCGCACAGTGGGGTCGATCCGACAAGCGTCGAGGGGTGAGAGACTGTCAGTCAATATCACCGGCCTTGCCGTTCAATTATACAAGAATTCAATCGATTCCGGTGCAGATACCCTATTATTCCGAGCTTTCGTTGACCCTTTTGGTCTAATGCAACAGTCTTGAGACATTCTCTTTATTTCAGAAATGTAAGGATGCATCACACGTACGTTCCCAGCCAATAGTAAAAATCAGTGAGAATTTGAACACTTCCTAATGGTAGAAAAATCTGCAAAAAAGCGAGATGAATATTTCAATTTTTAACTTTTATGGAGAAGTGATACGAAAATTACAATTTTAAACTTTTATGACGAGGCGATATGAAAACTTCAGTTTAGAACTTTTATGAGGAAGCGATACGAAAATTACAATTTTAAACTTTTATGTAGAAGTGATACGAAAATTACTATTTTAAGCTTTTATGAGGAAACGATATGAAAATTTCAATTTTCAAAATATAATCGAGTTGCCTTTTTTAACCGCCACAAAGATATGGATGTAGCTAGTAATTGTTTCCGAACCATCAAAGACTGCACTGTAAGGTATCCCCAAAAATATATTAAGATTTTTTTTTCGATTCGTAGATTCAGATATTTTTTTTTAGAAACTGCTCTCTAAGATGAAACTGATTTTTTTTAGACTGTTTAAAATAAGATTTTGTTAATACTTCAATTACTACGTCATTGAACCATACACCGGCGCGTGAACCGTTGAAATCCATTTTCAAACGGTTAAGGTAGTCTTTGCTAATAATGTTCACTTCTGGATGGTTACAAAATCTGAAAAAATCAAGCATATTAAAGGTGCTGAAATTAATTGTGCATAATAATAATTCCTAAATGTTATTAAACAAATTAATGAAAAATAAAATTGTTCAACAAATCTCCCGGAAACCTAATTTAAAAAAATAAAGATTGTTCGTTCATTTTTCTAAATACGTACGAATTTTTTCAGATTTTTAAATGCACGTTGAATTTTTTGTTTATATGGGACAAATATATACAACGTCACAAAATTCAAAGTGAATTTAAAAATCTGAAAAAATTCATACGTATTCAGAAAAATGAATGAATCATTTTCATTAAAAAAAAGTTGGGTCTAAGCGATTTCAATCGATGTTTGCTATAACACGAGTCTTTTACGTTTTTCCACGGGGAGAAGTTTCGCGATTTGTTGTTTATTCGCGTGCGTTCTGATGAGCTATAAACTTTAAGGGAAGGTTGGCTCTCCCCTCCTTCGTTCTCCCTCTATCTCTGGGTCGTTCGATCGTTTCGCTACTCGCGTACGGGCTCGCTTTTGCTTCTGTCGGTGCGGTCGCGAGGATGCTGCGGAACACTCTCTAATTAGGCCCTGCGGTTCTTGATGGAGAAGTTGACTTTGTAACGACGTACCGACACGACCTGGCTCGAAAATTAAGGCGAACATTCGAGGCCCACGATGTCCCTCTTCGTTCTCGGCTCCCTCCCTCTCCGTCTCCCTGTCGCCATTATTGATGACTGCGCCTCCCTGATCATGGTGTAGTTTCTAGTTCTAATGTCTACAATATACGATCTCGCGATACTCGGTACCCGAGTGAAATTCAACGAAAGCAATTGAATCGCGGCAGATCCAACCTTTTCCCCGTTCAGGTTCCACCCAAAAAAAAATTTATTTGATGGTTTAAACACATGTGCGTTGCAATTTTACAGTCAAATTTGTATTTTTCATGCATAAGTTTCTGAATCTCAAGCAAAAGATTTATAATTTTAATATCTGCTATTTTTATTTTCCAAGCAAAAACTTAATCTTCAATTAATGTAAGTAACATCAGCAAATTTCAAGGTTCGGTACATTAAATTTACAATTTATTTTTACAGTGTTGATCAACCAAACTATTACCTGATAATCGGCGCTTAGCCCAAAACTATGGAAACCCTTGGCCACAAATTGATAACAGCTTCTGTTACCGACCGAGCTCGTTTCATATTACTTCATAGTAATTTATTTATTTATTTATTTATTTATTCAGTTTTACGGGCATAACCCATTTACAGGACGATAAATATTATCATCCAGAATATACAATGGCACACATCCAATTATCTTACATTTATATATATAAAAATACAAAATACTGAAATAAGGTTTCCCTGCTTTGTTTCGATATTCAACTTCGTACAAAATCTCCGTATGACGGGCAGATAGCTTTTGTAACAAGTTCCATTCGGAAAAGTCTACGCTGCAAAAAAAAAAAAAAAAAAAATTACCTCTCGCTGCCTGCTGATGTGCCTCGCAACTGCAGAAGTGAATAAAAAAAAGGGGTAAAAAAAAACTGGTAGCATGGAGATATTTCGAACAATGGAAAACTGATTCACGCCGCAGAGGGTACGTTGAAAAGCGTGTTCTACAGTATGCAGAGACACGCGAGCACGTTTACTTCAACAAAGACTGCCCGTTCCGTTTTCGCTCGAAATTTCCGACGCGAGAATTTCAGGTTCTTTCGAGGGGGCGAGCTTCGGACTCAAAGCTTTCTCTCGCCTCACTCGCGTGCAACCGTATATATTTTCATATGCGAGGATCAAACTTTTGGTCTCGAGATGCGCAGGCGGCATAAATATTTCAAGTTGGCGTGGTACATCTCCATCGTGCCACTATAGATTGCACGCCGGGGACGCGAAGTCTCAAGGACGTGGAACACCGTCGAAAGTTACGAACAACGTCGTATTCGGACCCTCCATGTATGCAGTGCTGTATATTATCGTAGCGGAATATTATTTCACTTGGAAACGTTGAATTATTAAAACAATAGAATCCCTCTGGTGGAAAGACGTCGAAGCGGAGCAAACTTTCGACTAAACATTTCAAGAAAATCCCTTTGCACAAATTTCCCGTTTAGTTATGGGCTGACGGGAGCTCTTTGTAAGCGCCATTTTTGTGAGAAATATTACGGAGCAACTACGAGAAAAGACTAGTATTTGAATTATCTATGGAGTTCATAAAAAAAAAAAATTAATTATCGAAGTTTTTCATCCTCGCCACGCCATGTTTTCAACGAATCTTTTTTCCTGATCGATTATTGGTGTGCAATATATTTGGCTGTTCTAAAATCGACGCTTTCACTACGTAGATTTAAAAAAACGACATTTTAAATCATAACGAAATATTTTTGCATTTGACAAGGACACCATTTATGACAATGAAAAGTTTTTTTCTTATATGTGCAATCATATTTTCGGCTTCAATTATGCAATATTTTCGATCGGTTTGTTTGTGTGTGGTTCGTTCGAAAAAAAAAATAAAAAAAAATAAAATAGAAAAAAACCGGAAGAGGTTCGGTCGGACCGGATCCGTATAGACGAAACAAACAGCAGCAAAAAGTCCCGGCGACTCGAACTTATAACGCAATTGTACGGCTTAATTCGATAAATTAACCTCTGGCTCCGCTCGAGTGCGGGGTCTGTCATGGGGGCAAACCGAGACTCGTCCGAGTACTAATATACAGAGAGCAACTGTGAGCGCCGCGCGGCAGGAAATCTCTTCAATCTGCCCTGATGCGTCTCGTTAACGAGTGTTTGTTTTATTCCGTCGGTGCAGCATCACAGCGTCGACGGCAAAAGTCGTATGAGCTTTGCAGTGCGCCTCTTCGATATACGAGACCCACGAGGCGATCACGCGGCCACAGCTTCCTTTGATCTCGCGGGAATATACCTACGTGTATTTCCGCGCCGGCTCCGAGATGCATCGCAGCATCGTCGTTCACGTCTCGGACCAAGTGCAAGAATCCGACATTCGAAGCTATATAGAATACGGCGGTGCATAATTTTCGGCAATCGGTAATTTTCCGCTACTTCATTATTTTAACGAAACCCGCAATCAATGACTCTAAAAGATCTTATTTAAAATGTTCGATTGTAATGGGTTTATTTGTATTCGAGTCTATTGAAAAGTATTTTGTTTATCGATCGATTTGTGTATAATCGATTAATAGTTAATATCCAATCGGTGCGGATGTGCGAATACATTTTGCGAGTTATTTCCCCGTCGGCTTCAAACGCAAGTCGTTCAATTAGCAACTAAGTGGCTAGAAACCATGTGGCTTCGACATTCGAAGCCTTTTAATTTAACGAAATTCGCAATCAATGACTCTAAAAGATATTTTTTTAAATTCTCGTTTGTAATGTTTTTATTTTTCTTCGAGTCTATTGAAAAGTATTTTGTTTATCGATCGATTTGTGTATAATCGATTAATAGTTAATATCCAATCGGTGCGGATGTGCGAATACATTTTGCGAGTTATTTCCCCATCGCCTTCAAACGCAAGTCGTTCAATTAGCGACGAAGAGGCTAGAAGTCATCTGGCTTGTGGGTTATGACATACGTAATTAATTATCAAGGTTGCGTCGTTGAAGCGATTGTCTCGATTATAAGCAATTGAACGATCGGTGATTGCCAACCGTGTGCGGCGATCATCGGCGCTTTTTAACTATTCTTTTGCGAGGACTAACACTCTCAAATTATATAGGTGCACCGCTCGCTGTTGGATGAAACGCAAAATGAAAATTCACTCTCTTAACAAATTGGGTTCGAAGTCGCTGAGGCATCGAGCTTTAACGTAACGAGTCATTATTACTACAGTATGTTACAGTGATGTTACACTGAAAAAAATACGGTTCAATCAACTAAAGATTCGGGCAGGGACGTTTAAATAAATATTTTGTTGGGCCAGCTAAAAGATTGGTTGGTTCAACAATTTTTTGGATGATTTCACCAAAATATTTTTGAAGCATTAAAATATTTTGATCGACCAACTAAATATTTATTTGGACGTCCCTGCCCAAATCCTTAGTTAATTCAACTGCGTTTTTATCAGTGTACCATTCACGTTCACGAAGTATGACATCGTCTTGATCGAAAACATTCGACACGAGTTTAATATGAAAAGAGATAAAATTTTAAACAATTTTAATAAAACATTATTGATAATCTAGAAAATTGGGATGCGTAAATAAAAAAAAAACCGATAAGCCAATATAAAAAAGATAATGCAAGGCTCAGATTTGAGAAGAACTTCCATTTCCGGTTCGAAGAAATATAAGTACGAAAAAGTTTCTCGGTTCCTGAGTCTTCTTCCCTAAGACGACTTTTTTTAGGTCATGGTGAAATTTAGACATCGATATGGCAATGAAAAACAAATTTGCTCTGTCGAGGATTGCTTTCTATTCAATAATGCTTTCTGTTGTGGCAAAATAAAGTGTTCTTTTAACAAATATTGGGGTATGACAAATTCCAAAAAACATATTCCGTGTACTAAAATGTTAAATTTACGTTTGTGCGTTGCGAATGCGAAAGAATTGATTGCCAATCGGGATTACGTATATCCCTGCAGTTACATTATCGACGGGGCCAGCATGCATTAAATGATGTAATTTTTATTTATTAAATGAGTCATTTTTATTAATTATCCGCATGCTCAGCCGGCCAGCGTGAATTTCATATGCGATATTCGTTGTAAGTACCGTTTATAATGGAACAAGTAATGCAGAAAATAATACATACAAAACAGTTGAGTGGGTCTGAATTTCACGCCGATTGACACAAATCTATGACAGTTTTGACCCTATTACTGATTCAAAGTTCTTGCCAAACAGCACCCAACCGCATATTAAAAACGTCATAGCGAGGGACCGGATTTGAACGTTGCCTGTCCGACTTCAGCAGGCAGTATAACATAATTACGAAGCTTAATGAAATTGGCGCAACGTAATTCCTAATTCGCTTTCATGGACTAACGATATCTGCCGATCGCTCTCGTAGGATTAACTATGCGTTCAATGAGAATTGATCGCCAATGCAGCTCGCTACTTCATCGCGCAGTTATACCGTAGCAGTGTTCGTTGAAAATTATCAATATGACAATCCAAGTAAACACCGCATTGTTCGCATTTAAAAAGATAGGTCCGTTGAACAAACGTTTCTTGTCCACAAAAGATCACAATTCGTTCCTTGTTACTTAAAAAAAAGTTCATCAACGAATCACACCATTATCCAAAAATTAAGATCCTACGATTTTTGACCCGTAGCTTTGAGTTACCGAGAAGCACCAAACAGTGTGCGCTTTGCCATTGCCGTGTTGATCCCGTTGATTTGGTTTCGATGATCTACGAGCACGTATGTGTTTCGCTATCGCAAAAGACCACAATTATTTTCTTGTTAATTTAAGAAAAAGTTCATCAACGAACCACACCATTAACCAAAAAATTAAGATCCTATGATTTTTGACCCGTAGCTTTGAGTTACCGAGAAGCGCCAATCAGTGTGCGCTTTGCCATTGTCATGTCGATCCCGTTATTTGGTTTCGAGTATCTACGAGCACGTGTGTGTTTCGCTATCGCAAAAGACCACAAATATTTTCTTCTTGATTTAAGAAAAAGTTTGTCAACGAACCATACTTTTAACCCAAAAATTAAGGTGGTATGATTTTTGACCGGTAGCTTTGAATTACCGAGAAGCTTCAAACAGTGTGCGATTTGCCATTGTCACGTCGATCCCGTTGATTTGGTTTCGACTATCTACGAGGACGTATGTGTTTCGATATCGCACAATGGGTTCGCTCGACCATCGTCAAAACCGCACACATATTGGTGCGGTGTTTAATCAACGCATCGTCGGCGATCCTGACGCCGCTGAATGCTTTGCGTCGTCATTCGGAATGGGGTTGCGTCAAGTCGCACTATAGTGCGCCCCGTCTCCCCACTGACGCATGTCTCTTCGCTAGTTGGAATATTTCCAGAAATTCCAGAGCGACGCGTGTCACGTTGCGGTGTCTATTTCAATCCATACGGTCCATGAGACTCTGAGAGCCGTATAACAAACTCCATTAGCCTCATCCAGTAGCCTCTGCTGATTAACAAAACATACGCTAAATCAAGGGATTCCGTGTGCAGCGAGATTTTCCACATCTTACTCGAGGTAAGCCTCGTGCTCAGTCGGTTACAAAAACTGTAGTGAAATGCGGTTTTGCGACCGCAAACAGTTGAAAAAGAAAATTGAAACTGACTGAAAATTGGAATTGACTGAAAATTGGAACGGACTGAAAATTGGAACTGACTGAAAATTGGAACTGACTGAAAATTGGAACTGACTGAAAATTGGAACTGACTGAGAATTGAAACTGACTGAAAATTGAAACTGACTGAAAATTGAAACTGACTGAAAATTAAAACCGACTGAAAATTTAAACTGTCTGAAAATTGAAACTGACTGAAAATTGAAACTGACTGAAAATTGAAACTGACTGAAAATTGAAACTGACTGAAAATTGAAACTGACTGAAAATTGAAACTAACTGAAAATTGAAACTGACTGAAAATTGAAAC
Organism: Ichneumon xanthorius; assembly: GCA_917499995.1. Classification (NCBI taxonomy): domain Eukaryota; kingdom Metazoa; phylum Arthropoda; class Insecta; order Hymenoptera; family Ichneumonidae; genus Ichneumon; species Ichneumon xanthorius. The sequence continues at coordinate 5,289,829 of OU824205.1, read as the reverse complement.
TGACTGAAAATTGAAACTGACTGAAAATTAAAACCGACTGAAAATTTAAACTGTCTGAAAATTGAAACTGACTGAAAATTGAAACTGACTGAAAATTGAAACTGACTGAAAATTGAAACTGACTGAAAATTGAAACTGACTGAAAATTGAAACTGACTGAAAATTGAAACTGACTGAAAATTGAAACTGACTGAAAATTGAAACTGACTGAAAATTGAAACTGACTGAAAATTGAAACTGACTGAAAATTGAAACTGACTGAAAATTGAAACTGACTGAAAATTGAAACTGACTGAAAATTGAAACTGACTGAAAATTGAAACTGACTGAAAATTGAAACTGACTGAAAATTGAAACTGACTGAAAATTGAAACTGACTGAAAATTGAAACTGACTGAAAATTGAAACTGACTGAAAATTGAAACTGACTGAAAATTGAAACTGACTGAAAATTGAAACTGACTGAAAATTGAAACTGACTGAAAATTGAAACTGACTGAAAATTGAAACGGACTGAAAATTGAAACTGACTGAAAATTGAAACTGACTGAAAATTGAAACTGACTGAAAATTGAAACTGACTGAAAATTGAAACTGACTGAAAATTGAAACTGACTGAAAATTGAAACTGACTGAAAATTGAAACTGACTGAAAATTGAAACTGACTGAAAATTGAAACTGACTGAAAATTGAAACTGACTGAAAATTGAAACTGACTGAAAATTGAAACTGACTGAAAATTGAAACTGACTGAAAATTGAAACTGACTGAAAATTGAATTTGATTGAAAATTGAATCTGACTGAAAATTAAAACCGACTGAAAATTGACAGTTGAAAAGGAAAAAGAAAATGGTCTTTCCCTGCGTCTGCCAATTCCTCGGGGAAAGACAATTTCTTTTGTTCCTCAGCCGTTTGTGTTCTTAAAACTGCAATGATTACAGGTTTTGTTACCGACGGCGGTATTTCACGTGACCTGAATTCTCACAAGTCCAATCACATCGACGCAATCCCCGTCTCTTCGGCCGGATCCAATCCGAACTCTCAGACTCTCCCCATCACTTGCCTCCGCAGACTACGCGAAGGTTACACGTGAGAGATTCCACTGTAACACTTAGCTCGGCTGGCGTGCGTGACTCGAACTTGAAGCTCGTTTTCCACGGCCTACATGCACTGTGTGGCCAGATGTAACTGTCAGGTGCAATGTACCACGTATATGCATATACGCGAGCGACCACTTTGATCAACGGTCGTTAACATGGCTACAGCGTTGGACACGCTCCACGATCGTGAGACATTGATTTAAGATTGTTGACGAGAATTATCGACGTTCTTCATCAATTATACAGCGAGGCTGTCTCGCGGGTTTGAAACGCTGAGAAACTCGTTCCCGTCGATCATGCAAGTGTGCGGGGAAAAAAAGATCTCGCAATCCCGTGCAAGAAATGCCTAAGTACGGACAGGACGAGTGTCGGATCTGACATAAGTATGGACCAGATGAGAGACCCTCGCGTAGCGGAGCCTGCACTTATGTACCGTTCGGTAGTTACACGTAGAGCCAAAGTATGGTACCGATGAATACGTTGAGTGCGCCAATTAAAGAATCATGTGTGGAACTTGTGTGTCGCCTGGTTAGAGGTTCACCGGATCTGGCACCGTACCTCGAAACTGATACACAAGGAAGCGATTCCGGGGCGTTTACGCTATGAGACATAATGAAATGAGTAGGTCCGAGATTGGAGAGCTTTATGAAGAAGCAAGCGGTAAGGTCTGGAGGAACGGGCACCAGGGCAAGTGGATCGGGTCAGTCTCATTCAAGACCAACTGAGCCGAGTTCGAAGTTAATTAAGGGAGTTCGTCGACGGAACGATCTCTCCGCTCGTGCGTTCTGCCTTCCTACCCGTTTCGTTCTGCCTCTCGTTGTCGGTGTTGTTATTCCAAGAAACCCCCCCGTTTTTTTTTTTCTGTGGATTTAGCGTCGAATCCACGTGTGCCTAACACGACCACGCGCCACCCATGTGCAAACGGAACGCACCCCTGCCGGTTCCGACTGTCATTGACGTTATTGCCCTTTGATTTGTTTTCTCCCTTGATCCTGGGAAAACTCGAGCGAGACTGGGGGGAGAGTGAAAATAACTCTCCGTTACGGGAGAGAACTTTGTTTGAACCCGGAATTCACGCGCAGGTTTGGAGGGGAAGTATTGACGGTGCGGCATGTTCCGAGAAATTATTCGTTTCCATCCAGCTTACACGCGGATTTGGACTCGCAAAACGAAAATGGATGTTTGAAAGGAAAATAAGGGATTTCGCCAATTTCGCCCCACGCGTTATTCCGGGAAACAAGGTACCGTGCGCGTGTTATCGGGTTAATAGCATGTGAAACACTATGGGGTGCGAGATAGATAGCATCAGTGGCGCTCTCGGCGGAGCGAGAGAGACACGCTGAGAACGTGTTTAACACATGCTCTTAAGGTAGCTATGTCGCTTCCCGCTCATCTCGCATAAGTTATCGAAAAGTAAGTGAATATTGCAAGTACTTCTCAATGGTATAAAAATCTGAGAAAATGCATGCATATTAAAGGCACTGAAAAGATTTATTTTGCATAATAATAATTCCAAAATGTTATTAACAAATTAATCAAAAAATTAATTGTTTAACAAATTGCTCGGCAAAACAACTTTTTTTTCTATGAAAATGATTCGTTTATTTTTCTAAATACGTATGAATTTTTTCAGATTTTGATATCATCGAGAAGTACTTGCAATTTCGCAACCCAAAAAATCTCCCAAACCGTTTATTTCTTGGGAAAATGATGAGAATCGTCAACTGCAAAATTACTGCGTATAGTTTACCGTTCTCGTATTTTTTCCTAAAAATTAACCGTCTCAGAGAATTTTGGATTGCAGTTTTTGTTACAGACCGAGGAGTTGCACTTCACCTTAAGACCATGTGACACCCCTTCCTCCCTCTTCAAGTCCGTAAGTAACGAAATTGTAATTTACTTCATTCACGGGTGGTACAAAATTCTTACATTACGCGAGTATCAACTAAGCTTCGTGTAAGAACTTCTTTGTGACCGTCCGAGGTTAGCGTCAATGAAAAATGTTTTTGTATTTGTTGTTCCATTTCAACTGCATACCCTTGAGGGTTTTTGTGGAAAGCCCGTCCCAATTCCCCCTAAGCACTCCCTACTCGCACTCAGCTAGGTTACCTAACTTCCAGTGCGTTCGCAGTCGATTTACTTACACCGCATTTGCCTCGGACACGGGGAAACTACGGAAAACCCGTGCCAGTACCGACGGCCATATGTTACTGATCCGCCGGTATTTTTGCCCTTGAGTAAAGTGCAGAATCACCAAAGTCTCAGAAGAAAACGCCTCTCGTTCAACGGTCGATGTGCCAGTCAGCGCACGGTTAAGCGGTCGCCCATCCAAGTACTAACCGCGAACGAATCTGTTTGACTTGGGGAACCGCACATCCACCTGTTGGTTGCGCCGATGAAGAAATGAATCAGAGTATTTATTACCGACCGTGGTACATCACTTTTTTCTTAATGTGCCTATGTGTTCGGAGCTAATTACACATTAATGGGTGATTCCGATGATCGTCCCGTTGACGCGGTTGATACAATTCGGAGCGTCACGTAGAGTGTTGTAATGCGTACGAGACACGTAACGGCTGACACATCACGACGGTGCCGGGTGTACAGTATCGGCATTACACGCATCCACACTCCTCGTGTACTGCCATAACCGTATATAATTGAAAGCAGTTTACCGAGCCGCCATCGTGCGTTGCGCCGCTCATATGAGATTGAATACACGACAGAATTGAAGAATTACCGAATTAGACGTTCGAAGTGCCACACTGCGATCGTTTACTCGTTTGCAAACTGGTGCGAACCAGTTTAAACAGGTGATGTTCGAAGGGAACGGACCGAGACGACATTTTATCTTCGTTGTAATCTATATAGCGTTATCCTTACGAGAAACGTCATTGCCACACGTTCCTAGCATACATACTTTGTCCGGGTGGATCAAACTGTTCGAATTCGGTGGAACTCGATCGGGGTGGTTTTTAGCACTCAAAGAATAGGAAACAAGTTTCAAATCTACATAGTATACGATTCTACTACATAGTATACGAAACAAGTTTCAAATCTACATAGTATACGATTCTACTACATAGTATACGATTCTACTACATAGTATACGATTCTACTACATAGTATACGATTCTACTACATAGTATACGAAACAAGTTTCAAATCTACATAGTATACGATTCTACTACATAGTATACGATTCTACTACATAGTATACGATTCTACTACATAGTATACGATTCTACTACATAGTATACGATTCTACTACATACTATACGATTCTACTACATAGTATACGATTCTACTACATAGTATACGATTCTACTACATAGTATACGATTCTACTACATAGTATACGATTCTACTACATAGTATACGATTCTACTACATAGTATACGATTCTACTACATAGTATACGATTCTACTACATAGTATACGATTCTACTACATAGTATATGATTCTACTACATAGTATATGATTCTACTACATAGTATACGATTCTACTACATAGTATACGATTCTACTACATAGTATACGATTCTACTACATAATATGCGATTCACCCCGCATGCAATTCACCGTATCATCCCGAATTACCCTTTGGCCTTGCGGCCAAAGGGTAATTCGGGGTGATACGGTCAGGGAACGGTGGATATTTGTATATCTACCGCCGAAACCGACTAACGCAACTGCATATCGCGTGAGATAGAGCGGAGAGCGTAGAATCTTGATCTCGTGGGCGTTGGAGCGGAAAACCGAGATTCGAAACTGAGCCAGCTAGAATCATGCTGCGCGAGGCGAGGAGAGTAATCATCGTGCGGTATGGTTTAACGTTCGTACACGATCGTACGTGCGTACTACTCCGCTACGTGCTTACGTGTGGTTCGTGCCCGAGCACTTTGGTGCAGTTGCGCGCTTCCACTCAACCAGCTAGTCAAGTCCCGTGACGCGAGACAACGGGGAAACACCCTGGAGAGCTAAACTTGGCTGGAACTTGCGAGCCATTTCGGTTCAATCCGCACTAAAGCGCGCGAATCTGATCTCGAGGATGCAAGATTGATCGAGACTCGAGTTGTTTTCATCAAATCGTATGTACACAGATATTGATTTCGGTGAGGTGGAAGTAGGGCAGAGTGGGGTAAAATGGGCACGAAATAACATATCTTCCGGTGACAGTTGAGTTTGAGGAGAACTTCATTTTTCGCCGAACAGCAAGTTCATTTTTGTCGGTAAATAGTCAATTCATAGCTCCATTAGAACCGCCTTTATTCTCATTCCTATTCCGTTTTGCCCCGTTCGCTCCTACGTGTATCTCGCCCAGCGAGCGTCGTGCCGGGTAAAATGGGCACGAAATATCAGATCTTCCGGTGACAGCTGAGGTTGAGAAGTGCCTCATTGTTCCCCGAACAGCAAGTTCATTTTTGTCGGTAAGTAGTCAATTCATAGCTCCATTAGAACCGCCTTTATTCTCATTCCTATTCCGTTTTGCCCCGGTCGCTCTTACGTGTATCTCGCCCAGCGAGTGTCGTATCGGGGCTAGATCGATATCCCGACCCTTTTCACACGCCACATTTATGGTTGCCCATTAAAATAGTTCACAGCTCGTCGTCGACGAGCCCGGGGACGATGTGCTGCTTCTGGGTCTATACAGCAAGTGTAGAGATCCTGGCTAAGCTCGCCACAAATATATCGAAGGCCGGGTCGCTGTAAAGCAAGAGGCTCCCGTATCCTCGTCAGAGAAATGGGAAAAGGGAGAGAGAGAGAACCGGTACTCCAGGCTATTCGCGAAACCTTCCGCACGAAATCCTTCTTTTACTACAGCTTACGCTCTCAGCCGACGCGAACTGGATTTTCCATCAGCCGCGGGACATATATCATCATTCGCGAAATCTCATCTTCGATTTTCAAGGATATATAGAGAGAAAGAGTCGTACAGAAGTCGGGTCGAGCGAATATATATCGATAGCATGAGTCCAAAAGGTCGCGTCTTAGGTCAGATTGCAATGTTGAAAGAGATCAGAGCTCCTCGGAGGATTAAAAAAAATGTTACTTCCATGAGTCCAATGTCTAAGGTTAAGATTTAGCGGATGATGGAGTGGCAGAGACCCCCAAATTTCGAATATCATGTCCGTTTCTGAGCGGTAGGATTCGGACGGATAGTTTTCAAATAATTTTCAAAGTGGAGTCAATATGAACCTATCGAACTTATCTTGGAGGTTGGTGCTGGTAACGATCGAAATCGAAACTGCCGTTTATATGTCAAAATAAAAGAACCCACACCGTTTATCATTTCGTCAATACTCATCACGCGTAGCTGCCTGAATTGCAATTAAGTAAACGTTGCACAAATATATGTTCGTTGGACTGTTCGTGCCGGTATGCACAAAACCCCAAAAACAACAATAATGGTCCAAAAAGCTTGAAGAGCACAAAAACACCGTTAATGGTCCAAAAAGCTTGAAAAGCACAAAAACACCATTAACCGTCCAAAAAGTTTGAAGAGCACAAAAGCACCATAAATGGTCCATACTGTTGTCCGGCCATACTATTTTTCGAGTACTGATTTAACTCGTCAAGTTAGCTCGTCATATACGGCCGGACAAGTTTTGTTTTAAGCTTTCAGTTCATAATCTTTATGGTCACTATCTGCGAATTAGCTTTCACCAAGTTTAATGTGAATCTGAATGTATACTTTTTGCAAATTTGACTTAGCTCTCACCAAGTTCATTTTTTTAATTGAATGCACTTGGCAATACATGTGAAGAGCGGTTTGAATATGTGTCTACACTGTGCAAAGTTGGAACAACATCTATCTATGTACATGAAGTTGTTTGGACCATTTATGGTATTTTTGTGCTCTTCAAGTTTTTTGGGACCGCATGCACAAAATCGCAATTGACCGCAGACATCTCGAGTCCTCGAAGGTAGGATCGAACCCTCGGCAAGAAAGTGATGTCTGAATATAACACATAAACGTATGACTATGTATGACTGCCAACCTGGATACGAAGCTGCATCAGCGATCTCGCGTCATTCGTGAATTTTCGTGAATAAAACATATCGAGCAGCTGGGAAACTTGGGCCGGCGTGGATGAACTTCGCTAGTGAGCAATTTGTAGTGTGAGCGGAGATACGAGTACATATAACGATACCTGCCGCTCGTGCCAGACGAGGATGACGAAGTGGTCGGATCCGGGAGGTTTTTGCTGTCTACACGTGAAACCGACGAAGTAGTTACTTCCAGTCGACCAGTTTGGTACTCGTGCGACAAGAGTGATGCGACGGTACGAAAGGCTCACACCAACCAATCGGGGCCATCGAGGAAGCTCCCTCGCATATCGATTAGGTAGATGAAACTGTATAGCCGATGTAGAGATGCGTTGATTGGACTTTTCAGGATAAAAACACCAACCTCGTCGATAGCACCCGAATATAAATTTTCCGGCGTTACATCAGGCCCTGACAGGGTCCGAAGGAGGCCTGACAAGGCCTTGCCAGACCCCGATGTAACGCTCGAAAATCTCTATCCAGGCTCGTCTGGAAACTCGTGAAATGCCTAAAGACTTCCCCGGACGAAAAATCGAGAAGACGATACGAGCGTTCGCACACTTCAGATTGAGATGGGATGCTTGGGTAAAAAACGGTTTACCCTAAAAGAGGCGAGTTCTTTTTATTTCAAAAACATTAGCAGCATCAGCTTCGAAAATATTCTATTCGGACAAAATATCTTTTCATGCTCTCATCTTTAGATTTTTGTTAACAAATTAATTTTAATTTGTTTTTCGATAAGATACATTTTCTGCCTGTTGTAAAGTATTCACAGCCAGTTCCTTGCATCTGCCACTGTCTCATTGCAGAAATGAAAGAGAAAAAAGAAGGAATAAAAAAAGTCGGTTCGATTATTCTGTGTAAACGTCCGTAACCAGTGAAATTCATTTTCCTCCGCGCACTCTCTGCTTCAGTGTAACAGCTTCGCAAATTAAATGGAAATTACGACAAGCTTAATGTCATTAGCGAAGCTCTAATTATAGACGCCCGGGAATACATCAATTACTTTACATGATACAATTATTATTGCTTTAACTATCCCGATAGTCGTATGCATATTTCTGTAATGCGAATTTAATGCTCGCGAGATACTGGTCGGCAACTGTGTTCGATGATTGAACAACGTATGCGATATCGTTGTGTTCGAGGCAAGTTGATATCACGTTTGACCAATGACGAAAGCGGTGAAAATATCGGGATACAAACTAACGCTCCTGCGCCATCCTCGCGTGCGTGCGCATATTGACATTAGAGATCGCTCAACGATCAGCGCATCCGTAACTATGTGGATGTGCAAATTTGCGTGGAATATTATAATCAGCGCACCTGCGCTTTAGTCAGCGATACCGCCGCCGTGGGCAATTTCGTATCTGTTGTATCACCGATGTAGCGAAATTTCCCGTATTCACTCGTCAACGACGACCGCAAACGTTTCGATTATTATGCACGACAACGATCCGAATTTATCAATGGATCCTTGATTTCAACGGGTCATCATGCGAACCATTGCTCTCGTGATTTCATGCTCTCCATGGACAATCCACATTGCTTCTTCGCCGTTGCCTAAACCGTAAAAGAAAGGTTTCCTACACTTAACAAAAACATCTTCTCCGCGGAGATTCACAAATGTTTTCTTGTCGACTTTACAATTTTTTTTTTGCAGGTAAAAAATGCAATCTGTTAAAAAATATATATGTAAAACTGACGAGAAGAAAAAGTTGTGGAACTTCGTGGGCAAGAACTGTTTTTTAAATGTACAAATGTACAAATGTACCTTTGTAACTGTTTATTTATGACGATAGTTTCTTAATAACAGTAACGTAGTCATTGGACATCGAAACTGTCCAGTTGCGATGATTTTCTTAGACAAGACAAATCCCCTTTGTGGCCAAATGTTACGCGTGTGTAATTCCTTCGTGGAATCAGAAATGCGTACACTGAGAGAAGGAGCTAGTAAAAATTACTATATCGCTTGAGAGATATTACTATATCACATAGTAATAGGGCGCTAGGGCGCCACCTATGCTAGGAAGTACCGGATTTATAAGAATTGTTCTTAGATATTATGGTAAATTTTTTTGTGAAATTTGAGACTTTCTGCCATAGGTGGCGCCCTGGCGCCCTACTATGTGCTATGGTAATTTTTCTTAGATGATCGGTAATTTTTACTAGATCCTTCTCTCAGTGTACTTTTAGTGAAAATTTACCCGTGAGCCTCGATGTTTGCGGTTTTCGGTGACCCTGTGGCAGCGATGTACGAAGTCTGTCCAGGATATCCGTTTCGTGCACAACAATGATTAATGACGCAAGCGAAATCTCCGACTCCGTTTCGGTAACGCGGATGGGAGTAACAATAAACTCTGCCAGCGAAACTTACCTCAAATAACGTTTTTGAGCACATATTTGCGTACGCAAGCAAGCCGCAATACTTGGCGATCCGGATGCTCGGTTGCATTTGACAGATTGATGAAATTTCTCATACCCGGAGATGTAAATTCAAACAGGATCAAATTGGGGTAGCTTGAGTGACAGCGACGTTTTAGTTGTGATACAATTTAACTGCTCTGCATTCCCTGTTGCTGTACGAGTTGAGCTCGCTCTATCGTACAACGAAAGGAAATCACACAGAATACCGTCTAAGGTAACTTCCAATAGCCCGGACAGAAATAGGTTTTAGCGATCATTAATTCACCTTTTTTTTTGCAATCACTAATTAGTTCACAATGGACAATCGACAGTCAGTTATCTGGGTTAAAATTTCTTTAAGTAGATAAGGTAAAGGACCCAGTTTATGACACTTCTACGCAGCACTTTCACTTTAAGCGTGTAAAATCATAGGGATAAACAAGGAGGACCAAGAGCCGCAGTTTCTGACCCTCCGAACGCGCGCTCCCCATTGGCTGCATATCAAATGGTGGGGGGAGCCGACTATGCTAGATCTATGCTAGATGTTCTTAAATTGGTTGACTGACTCAGAGTCTATGACTGCAGTTGGCACGATTTTCCAGGCCCGGACCACCCTATTACATAGGGCGTGCTTCCAGGCATTTTAGTTGCAGGGCTTTCTCTCCAGCTTCGCATTGTGTTTTGTTTACCAGGAAAATGAACGTGCGTTAATTTTGTTCCCTCTTCAAAAAATCCATGGCTAAAATAACTCGCATTTTCAATATATATATTGTTGCGGTTAAGAAATGCTCCCTGATTGGCTGCTGTAAGAGTCTGAAGCTGGAGTCGTTCGACGAGTAACTTCGGTCGTGTTGTGCCGTTTGACAGTTAATGTTGGCATATCATGAGGTTGAGTAGCGCGTGAGACGGTATATTGGTATTTATCGTAGTTCAGTAAGAAAACAGTATATTAAAGAAAGAATCACACGATAATAAGATACCGAGAAAGCGTTTCGACGTCCGGGCTCAAATTAAGGTAGTAAGATAAGGTAAGGTACTTGCGGTACAGTTTCGCCAAACGTGAGTTTCAGAGAAAATTTCGAACACTTCTCGATGGGATAAAAATCTCAAAAAAATCAAGTGTATGGGAGGTGCTGCAAAGATTTTTTTTGTGAAATTATAATTCTAATTTGTCATTAATCAACAATTTACCCCGCAACTCAACTATTTTCCTTGTTATTCCGTATAGTACTAATTCCGTATTTCGAAATTAGTTTCCTTAACTATTTCCGAAAGACCCAAACCCCATGTAGCACACGGGAGTGGAATACGAAAATCATAAATCACTGCGATACGCAATATTCTCGAGATTTCGGTTTGCATAGCATATAGAAGTGGACTTCGAAAATCCTAAACCTCATATTGCATATAGAAGTAGGTAGAAGTAGATTTCGAAAATTATAAGTCACTCCCATACGCTATATTCTCGAGTTTTTGGCTTTCATAGCATATAGAAGTGGATTTCGAAAGTCCTAAATCCCATGTAGCATATCGGAGTGTATTTCGGAAATCCTAAATGACTTCCATACGCTGTATTGTCAAGATTTCGGCTTTTATAGCATATGGAAGTGGATTTCGAAAATCCTAAATCTCATATAGCATATCGGAGTAGATTTCGAAAATCCGAAATCACTCCCATATGCTATATTTTCGAAATTTCGGGATTCATAGCATATAGGAGTGAATGTAAAAAAAAGAGATAATATCAAAAAGATTGGGGCTTCGCGCGCGAAGCGCGCGGTCATGGCTAGTGTTCATAAAATCCGTAACGACTAGGTATCTGCAAGGAAGTTGCATCCCTCCGCCCTCCCCCCCGGCCTCCCCCCCGCCCCTTCAAAATACCGATTTGAAAATAAACCTCAAAAGTGCGGATAGAAAAAGGTCACGGAGACGATCGAATAAAAAATAAATAAAGTGCTTCGACTCGTGCATGTAACTGCGGAAAATCATGCAGAATAACGTCAAAGGTAGCTGCAAAGATGGGTTTTGAAGACGATTTTTATTTTCCTTTCTAGGAAAATGAACACGTGTTTCACTTCCTTTTGTTTTATAACACGGGTAAGTTTTATACTCCTGTGCGAGTAAGTTTAATTCTTTTTGCATCCCAAAAAAACAAGGCGTTTTACGCGGAAGACACACGTTCCCAACAAGGCGCTCACGCCAAGTCCGACCGTTTACGTCCTCGTCGGCCAGACAATTTTTATTTTCTTTCCTCCGGCTTCGCCGGTCGTCCTTTTCCGACGGCATCGCGTCATAAACCAGCTTCCACAGACCGAGCCGGGCGCCTCTCTGCTCGACACTCCGCGTAATTATCCCTCTCGTCCGCGGCCCGATTACGACGAGAAACTCGGCGCTCGTTGTGTACATAGAACTTCCTCGCTGGTCATGGAGCCGAGTAGACTCACCGAGGGTAAAATAATGTTTACGAGTTCGCACCTTTCTCGTCTTTCATCCGAGAAGCCAGTGAACTCTGCGGTCGTCGTCGGCCGGAATGAGGCGCGCACAGCAAAGGGGGAAGAAAAATTGTGGAAAAGACGATGAAAAGATAAAACGAAAAATAAAAAATAAAAAAAATTAACTGGCGAAAGACCGATTCCTGAATGAAATTATATATAGCAGCTCCGTACTCGGCTCGGCTTCTTGCGCAAAGTCTTCCACCCTTCCGCAGCCGCGGAAGAACCGTCTCTTCAGCCTTTGACACAGCAGATTTCTTCGCTCGGCAAGTCCTCCGCCTTTCCGCGGAAAATTCCGTCCACCGCCCGGAACGTCTGCCCGACATTTTGCACATCAAACGAAATGCATATTCCAGAGGCGGGCGGTCCCAATAGAGATGCGATTCCCACCGCTCGGATAATGAGCCAAACAAGCCCACTGCGAGAGGATTTCACCGTCGAATACCTGAAACTCGTACAAATCGCTCTCCATCTTGGAACGCAGGTTTCGCTTCCTGCTGCTTTTTTAATTAATCTTGGAACAATACACCCAGAAAGAGTTTATTCCAATCAAAGAACATTTTTAAGACCGAAGTAAAATGTTTATTCGCTTCATAACTTAATAGAGCATTTATTAATTTTTTAAATATTAATTTTTTTTGGTAGTATTATTCTTATTATTTGGTCGTATTTATTTGGATCTAATAAACAGATATTTGCGTCAAATAAATTTTTTATTTATTTCGCGACAGACCTGCTGCTTTTGATCATATGGAAATAATGTGATATATGAATAACGCAGAAATTAATTTTTGTTGAGTAAGTCATTTTCACTATCAACGAAGCATGGAGCAATGTTTTATTATTAAATCACGTCGCGCATTAGTTATACTCATAACATAACCATCTCGAAGTTGGTTCTTCTAGGACTCATTCCACAACCACGATTCAATCGAGGTACACAGCTTGAAGTAAACAATAGTACTTTATTTCACTCGATGGGAAAACTGGCGGTTTTTGCGCACCCTTGGCGTGCAAAAACCCACCTCGTGACGTAAAATTTTCTACGAAACGCATGCAAAAAACGTTTTCTGAACTCATGTGCTGCAAACTCACACTCGTCAGAAAAAGTTTTTTCGCACTCATATCGAAATGTACTATTGCAATACTAGTACGGAAATAAAGCGGTCTTTCGACGAAGGTTGTGAATGAAGTTGGCTGCACGAGCCGGATTGAGAGCTACAATGCCACGAGGCGAAGCCGAGTGACATTTGTAGCTCGAGAGGAGGCGAGTGCTGCATACTTCCCAACCGCCGTCGGGAGACCGCTTTTTCGTACAAGTATCGCATACTACTTGTGTGACAAGTGCACGAAAATTGCTGCTTTTCGTGCCTGTAAAGTGTTTGCGGGAAAATGGAAACAGTGCCGGATAAGTGTGCGCGAAAGTAACGAGAGTGTTAAAAAAGTGGGCGCAAAAGTAGCTAGAGTGTGAAAAAAGTGTGTGAAAAAGAAACTAGCGTGTAAAATTAGTATCTACAGCATTTTTCGTGCATCCTCTGCTAGAAAGCGCCACTTTCGCCACACTTTACAGGCACAAAAAGCGGGACTTTTCGTGCACGTGTTGCAAAATAGTAGATTTCGATACGAGTGCGAAAAAACTTTTTGTGACAAGTGTGAGTTTGCAGTACGAGCCGAAGGCGAGTGTTGCAATCACACGAGTTCAGAAAACGTTTTTCGCACGAGTATCGAACAAAATTTTATTTCACAAGGTGTGAAAATGGGATTTTTCGCGAAGCGTGCGCAAAAACCGCAATTTTCCCACCGAGTGAAATAAAGTTTCGTAAAAACAAACCGGTAAGTTGCCTCTCTATTACAATGTAGCGGTTTCCCGTAAAGAATAAATATAGTCTTGTACTATCAGCGAGAGATGTTTTCAGACGACTGACGCGTTGACGACTCTTTAATGCGCGTTACCGGACAATATCCGCGTTTGTCTTGATCTCAAATATATGATTTCTTTGGCGCGAATGAACCTTTATTTCAAAGTACAAATCTTTGAATACATTTTTTTACTTACGCTAAAGAATAGCCGTTAGTTGAATCTATTAAGGATTCTCTTAAGGCAAGTAAACATTTATTTTATCTCAATAAACGTAATTTGAAGATCGCAATTTATTGGATTTTAATGAATCTTCAAGAAAACTTTTAAAGAATCTTTAATGAAGTTTCAAGAAAATCTTGTTTTTATTTTCTCGATTCGTCGTCATAGGTCCGCTTAGGAAGTGAGTAACATTCTATAATATTTGCGATGTCGTCGTGGCGCATCGACAGAAAAAAAAGAAAAAAAGAATTATCGAAATTTACATCAACGCTTTGATATTGTCTGTGGCTGACGGGATATCAAAGCGGCAAAGGAGGGGCTTGGGGAACCTCTGATTTCCGAACTCGAGTGTGTTTCCGAGCGTGTACGCAAGTGCTTCCAATTTGTCGTTTTACGGTAGCGAATGAATGGAGCCATCCAGGTCAAAGCCTGTTGACGGGCTTTGAATTCGACTTAATTGCCAGGGCTGTACTATTATGCGGTATTAATACTTTTAATATTGTCAAACCCAAGGTAGTCGGCACCGCAATTTGATTCGAAATATTAGGTAGACAAGTTTTAAATAATCGGCTTTTAGAACAAAGTCTGCGGGAGCTCTGCGGTAGAATGTGCAGAGCATCGATCAATTTTACAGAACGTACAACGTTGAAGTAATATGACGTAACCGTGAACGAAAGACGCGAGGCGAGGGAGAGAAATCAATTCAGCGAGAGGAGGAAAGAAGCTCTCCGCGCGTAGAATAAATTGATCAACGACGCGAAAGATCTAACAAATTTAAATCGAAGTCGACAGTCTAACACGATTCGACTATAAACCCCCCTTCCCCCTCCTCCTATGAACCACAACTCAAGACCGCAGAATATTTACTTCGGATTTTTATTTTCTAGTAATTTCCAGGAGGCTTTAGGAAACAAATCTCATTGCCGGTTCTGAAGCGCAGATGTAATTAACCGATTTTATGAAGTTTCTCTACGGCGTTGCTACACTGAAAAAGAAACGATGAGTTCTGCGCATTTGCAGTTAGTTGAGGCAATTTGTTTTGAAAAAAAAGTGGCTTCCACCAATTAGTTCTCTCAACTAATTTCATTTTTCTCTCCGCATGGAGGATCTTGTCGTCGCTCGATTTTTTTCGCAAGCGATCTTTTTCTTCTCCGTCTTTTGCGGATGAAAAAATGATTAAATTGTCATTAACGCGTGCAGTAGTCGGCGCTCGTCTGCTATCCAGTCGGTTCAATTTTATTTTGTTATTGCTCGTCGTAGCTCACAAATCACCCGCAAGCCTTAGTTTTAATGCCAAGACTGACTAGTCGAGGCAACTAATTTCTTTGAGGAAAAAAAAAAAAAAAATGAAAAAAAAATAATTACTTCCACCAATTAGGTCTCTCAACTAATTTCATTTTTCTCTGCGCATCGAGGATCTTGCAGTCGCACCATTTTTTTCAAAAGCAATCTTCTTCAAAATTTTTCGGGGATAAACAAAAAATGGATTAAATTGTCATTAAGGCGAGCAGTAGTCCGCGCTCGTCCGCTATCCAGTCGGTTCAATTTTATATTATTATT
Source organism: Ichneumon xanthorius (assembly GCA_917499995.1). NCBI lineage: Eukaryota > Metazoa > Arthropoda > Insecta > Hymenoptera > Ichneumonidae > Ichneumon > Ichneumon xanthorius. The sequence goes on along the minus strand of OU824205.1, from coordinate 5,274,137 downwards.
GCTCGTCATAGCTCGTAAATCACTCGCACGCCTTAGTTTTAATGCCAAGACATGAGAACGACGTGTCGTTGGAGGAGTATGCATGAGCCAGAGAGTTCCAAGCCCTTTTGTCGGTGATCTCGTGGGCGTTGAGGTCGTCTTGGCAGCTTCCTCTTCGGGTTTGAGGCCCCCGAGGCGATTGTCGCGCGACGGAAGTTGTCCGCTCCGCAGCAGCGGCAGCAGCATCAGCAGCAGCATTCAAGAGAGGATGTTACAATTAATGCTGACCGGGCCTCGTTAGCACGTTTCCTTTTTCCCTGACTCATTCCGATGAACGAACCGGCCGAGTTGGAGCAAGGCAAGGCGGCACACGAGGAAGAGCGTCTACGAGCAAATCCTCCGCGGCGATATTACCAGCGTGGAGGAAGAAAGAAAAGAAAAAAACGAAAGAGAGAAGTAACGAGAGAGTAATAGCGACGCGAGCATACAAGCATGCAGTGGATTCTTCCAGGATCGTACAGACGAACGAGAAAAGTAATCGAAATGCAATGCTCGTTTAACTGCTCTGCGAGGTTTCAACGATTGTTCTTATACTTGTCGTTAAATCGAGCTTGTCTTTAAATCGAGCGCTGAAAAAAATAAAATCTAAACGCGATTTATAGAACTACTTTACAAAAAAGGATTATTTATTGTCATTTACTGGTCAGAGATTAGACGACGGCGTGATGCATGAACGTGTGTAATTTCCCGGGGACAACAACGATGTGAGGACGACAACGTTGTGAAAAATTTATATTAATGAAGTATGAAAAATGAGATGACGATCTTATATTGATGAAATGAAAAACGGTGTGAAAAATTTATATTGATAAAGTATGAAAAATAAAATGACGATTTTATATTAATGAAATGAAAAATGATGTGTGAAATTTATTGAATTTTATGGTACATTAATAGAGCCGTCGGATTGTATTGTTCCGTGAGAATCAACATTTTTGGAGCCACGCGTGGGGTGTATAGATTCGGTGTTTTAATAATTATTGGGCTTCTTCAAATCGATGTGAATTGTGACCTCTTAATATAACTCCTTTTTTATTTGGGCAACTTTCAATATTTTACAATATCATATAACATTTAAAAAATTGTATCGGAGAGCAGCGAGAAAACATTGTATCTGAGAGATACAATTTAGACCCAATAGATACACATTAGGCACATTTAGATACCATTTACTGAAATACAATATTTAGAAAATAATATCGCTGAGAAATATCACTTTGCGAATACGAGGTTACATTACAGCGATCGAGTTAGAACTATAGAACAGTAGAATTGTTTGAGGTCATCCTACACGTTGAGTGAGTTGGACGGAACTATGGTATAGCACTCGAACTATAGAATTTTTATAGCCGACGACAGAAATCATCGTACAGGCAATAACAATAATGGCGACCAGCTTTCGATATGTGTGAATAGGCTTTTGACCCACTTTTTCAACGTTCTTTATCTCTGCCACTTCGCATTTCATTTTCATAATCTACCGCCAAAAGCATGCAGAAAAATGCTGTAAAGACACAGAAGCAGTTTCAACAAACACTGGAGACCACGCGAACGGCAAAAAATCGCGCGACCTCAGTGAAACGGATAAAACTCCAGTCTTTTGTCCTACCGAAGAATCGGGAGTTAAAAAAAGAACGGATGAGTTCGCGCGAATAATCGGAAGCTCGACGAATAAAAGATTCGATTGCGCGGCTCGCGATGTTAAAAAAAATGATTTTTTTTGTTCGTTTGAAATAAGTTTTTTTTTTTAAATCAAGCAAAAGGTAATAAATGGCCACTCTCGATGAATAGTGTTTCCGTTTCGCCCTTTTCGTTTCTCCTCTTTCGCAGTTCGCGTGCGACGGAAGATCGAATCGTTTAACGCCGATCGCACAGTTCAATCTTCCGATTTTTATCGGAACTGTGCACTCATCTGGCAAAAGCTTGACGAGACGTGGACCCGGGCTACGCGAGATAAACGAGTTCCCGGTGAACGTGCTCAACACGGGCGGTTCTTCTTTTTTATTGGAAAAACGATATGCATCGCGACGCCAATAATATAATGGCTGTCCGATGACACGAAGCTTGGCGAAACGCTGCTCCCTTGTCGGCGGAAGCTTCCTCTGTTCGGTTATTCCGTTGCCATTGCGTCGCGAACGACAAACGAGAGATGAAACGTGCGCCAACTATCGGCGCCGGAAATATATCGAAACGTGGATGGAAGAGTGAATCTCGTATCGAACGAGAGAAACTCCCGTCGTCGTTTCAACGTCGAGTCGGCTGTTAATTAGACGTCGCAAACTGGGTCACGTGCAATTTCAGTGTCAACGCGTTCACCAAAGCACACACTCGGCCCCGCTCCACCTGCCCCACTCGCGAGAAATTTTATATAGTGCACTATTATATTTTCATGATTGCTATATGAAAATATGTTTGCGTAATGGCGCAAAAATATTTGTCACTGGACGCGTACGTCGAACAATGCGAATTTGTCCATTCGGTTACGATTTATTTTTACCCTTTGCGGTTGCAGATTCATAACCAGATTTTCGTTCTGGAGTCGGGGATCAACCGATTTTTTTTTGTTTATTCATTTTTATTTGGAAAACCATTTTTTACCGCAATGTGCCGGGCGCGAATTCGAGGTTTATAATTGCTACTGGCATATACACACTGTAAACAAAAATCGGATAAAATTTAGTGTACCGAACTGAAAGTTTTTATGCAAAAACTGGTATATTAAATTTCATGTACAATTGTGATGAAAAATTAATGTTCAGGCTATTAAGAACATTGGGAATACTTTATTTTTAATAATTTTCCTTAATTTGACTATGAAAGTACTTTAATTTTAATAATTTACTTTAAGTTCAATGAAAAAGTATATTAATGTACTGGAAATTGAAATTTGCTTTCGTTACTTGAACATTAATTGAACATTAATGTACTTTTTGGTAACATAAAAATACCAAATATAAAAATTACAAATCTTTTGCCTGAAATTTGCGAAAAATTTCCTAAAAAATACAAAATTGGCTGTAAAATTGTAACGCACATGTGTTTGAAATTTCAGGAACAGTGTATGGAAAAAAGCTTCGAATACTGTTAATTAATTTTCAAACAGAATTTTTTGTTTGACCGCAACATTTTTTGTTTTTCCATCGCCTTCTTTCCGAACGGGTAGTAATCATGCGATCGATCTTAATAACCTTATTTAACTTAATTTCTAATTTTTTCTGTAATATTTCAGTACCTAGTTTCAACTGTGAAAATTATAATTATTCATGGAATTAATTCGACGCGATTGAATTTGTACAAAAATAATATTCTTTCGTTTTACTACCATTGTGAATATGCATGTATCCATTAGTCTCGTTTAAAACTGCACAAAACTATTGTATTCGTGTTTGCTACTTGATATATTGTTTGGCACCGGTCAATATTAACCGTACACTGTTCTTTCCACAAGACCGATAAACCGCATGAATAAAATTGTTCGCGATAGATGTGAATCTGCGAGTTCATCTGCGTTCAACTCGGCAATCGCGCGATTCGTTGACGCTGTGCAGACGTGAAAGTAATTAATAATCTGATTAAGCGGGACGGCTCACACGCTGTGGTCGGATTCTCGAACCACAGCGACGAATCTCACACAGTTTCGTAATAGCCATATGTATGTGTGTGTCGTATATCCAGTACACCCTATTATTTATGCACCTACGAGATCCAACGGATTCACAACACACCGAAATTTAACGAATCTCAGTACTTTCGGGTCACTGCTAACCGATTAGGTCAATAAGATTATTATCTGGTAACAACAACGGCCGTTTAATTCAATGGCTATTTTATTTATTCATTACATTTTTTAATCGAGATTTCATGGAATAAAGAAAAGATACATTTATTTTTCGAGGCAATACAAAAATTGATTCCGTTAATACCCGCGATTGATTGTTCGGAACGGGGCTTCGATCATGTACTAAAATCTTCAGGTCCGAATATTTAAAAATTATGAGAATAGTCACAAGAAAAAAAAACGAAAACATAAAAAAAATAGTATTGAAAAAATGGAGTCCTCCTACAATGTTTTATATTCGGATCTGGGAACATTACAATACGACAGGAATACCGTTCCGGACAATGGGACAATGAACTGGCTATTCGCGCGAAACTCACGGAAACAAGCAATTTTTCGTACGATTGAAATTCTCTCGTTTCGTATCCCGAAAATCAGTTTTCGATGCGCGCCATAGCGACGTCTGGTGCCGGGATATTTTTTTTACTTTTTTTTATTATTATTGAAAGTGCGGCAATTTCGTTCACAACGGAGTCGCTCTCGGCGAGGCGCCGAGCTGATTGGCTTGGCCTGCCGATGTCTATCGTATTGCCGATACTGATTGGTTTACGGGATCTCACCACCCTTTGGTACAGTTAGGTACCCTCGCTCGATCTCCGGTTCCGAAGGTACGCCCTGTCCGTCCATCCCCCTGTCTCTCGATCCGTCGCTCGACCAGCCTCTCATTCAATTACCTTGACCGCATCACGCGTCTTGCCAAGTTATCAAGTAAAAGCGACGGGCGTCCAATCGGATTACACTGGCTTCACGGCCAGCGAGCCTGACCGCGGTTTCCACCCCGTGGATATGTCTGCAACGCCCTGGCTGATCCTCTCGCTGCAACTGAATCCTCGGCACTGAAGTGGACCTCGAAGCTGCCAGAGACGTTGATCGGCTAAAAAAGGGACCATTGAAACAATCAGTAAATTCAGAATACAACGATTTAATTAGGTCCGTTAAGCTGGCGAACCGAAAATTAGCTAGCGTAATTTAATACATACTAAAGTTAGGTGCTTTTTAGGTGCTAATTAGGTGCTGAATTAAAAAATTTGGTGCTCTTTTGGTTTTGCCGGAAAACGATTTTTTTTTTAGGACCGTTGGCTTGACGTGGAGCTACCGGTCCTATAATTTTTTAAAATTAGAAAAAAATTTGGCGTTACATAAAAATAAGGTGCTCTTTAAGTGCTTTCGATATATGCCTGACTTGAATTTGGTGCTTCATTCTAGCGGTGAAAAAAACCAACTTTCATTTGAAACAAAGCTAGCCGTTATCGCCATAAAAAAAGTTGTTTTTTTTGCCGCTAGAATGAAGCATCAAATTCAAGCTTGGCATATATCGGCAGCACCTAATAAGCACCTAACTTTGGAAGGTAGATAACATTTTTTAGAATTTATTCAGCGAAGTTTTGTGTCATCTTCACGGCACGCCAGTAGTCCCTGCTGAAATTATTTTTTTCGAGAACTGAAAAAATCTTATAACTCACCCGGTTCGTCAAAGGTCATGACAATCAGAGTACAAAGGTTACGATATCGTTATGCCTACTGACAAAAAGGGTAAATGATAAACTTTTTTCGGTTCTAGAAAAAAATAATTTTTTCTGGAACCGCTAGAGTGACGTGCACATAACGGAAAACAGCTAAATAAATTCAAAAAAAAAATGCAACTACCTGTTAAAGTTAGGTGCTTATTAAGAGCTGCCGATACATGCCACGCTGGAATTTGGGGCTTCATTCTTGTGGCGAAGAAACTCAATTGTATTCCGAAACAAAGCTAGTCATGATAGTCTTTAAAAAAGTTAGTTTTTTCGCCACAAGAATGAAGCACCAAATTCAAGCTTGGCATATATCGGCAGCACCTAATAAGCACCTAACTTTGGCAGGTAGTTCAAATTTTTTAGAATTTATTTCGCTAAGTTTTCCGTTGTCTGCACGTCACGCTAGCGGTCCCTGGTGAAATAATTTTTTTCTAGAACCGAAAAAAGTTTATAACTCACCCGATTCGTCAAAGATTATAACAATCAGCGTACCAAAGTTACAATATCGTTATGCCCTCTGACAAAAAGGGTGAGTGATCAACTTTTTACGGTTGTAGAAAAAAAAAAAAAAAATGTCTGCGACCGCTACAGTGACGTGCAGATAACGGAAAACTTAACTAAATAAATTCGAAAAAAAATTTTAACTACCAGCCAAAGTTAAGTACTTATTAAGTGCTGTCGATATATGCCAAGTTTGAATTTGGTGCTTTATTCTAGCGGCGAAGAAACTCAATTGTATTCCGAAACAAAGCTAGTCATGATAGTCTTTAAAAAAGTTAGTTTTTTCGCCACAAGAATGAAGCACCAAATTCAAGCTTGGCATATATCGGCAGCACCTAATAAGCACCTAACTTTGGCAGGTAGTTCAAATTTTTTAGAATTTATTTAGCTAAGTTTTCCGTTATCTGCACGTCACGCTAGCGGTGCCTGGTGAAATAATTTTTTTCTAGAACCGAAAAAAGTTTATAACTCACCCGATTCGTCAAAGATTATAACAATCAGCGTACCAAAGTTACAATATCGTTATGCCCTCTGACAAAAAGGGTGAGTGATCCACTTTTTACGGTTGTAGAAAAAAAAAAAAAAAAAATGTCTGCGACCGCTACAGTGACGTGCAGATAACGGAAAAATTAACTAAATAAATTCGAAAAAAATCTTAACTACCAGCCAAAGTTAAGTGCTTATTAAGTGCTGCCGATATATGCCAAGTTTGAATTTGGTGCTTTATTCTAGCGGCGAAGAAACTCAATTGTATTCCGAAACAAAGCTAGTCATGATAGTCTTTAAAAAAGTTAGTTTTTTCGCCACAAGAATGAAGCACCAAATTCAAGCTTGGCATATATCGGCAGCACCTAATAAGCACCTAACTTTGGCAGGTAGTTCAAATTTTTTAGAATTTTTTTCGCTAAGTTTTCCGTTGTCTGCACGTCACGCTAGCGGTCCCTGGTGAAATAATTTTTTTCTAGAACCGAAAAAAGTTTATAACTCACCCGATTCGTCAAAGATTATAACAATCAGCGTACCAAAGTTACAATATCGTTATGCCCTCTGACAAAAAGGGTGAGTGATCAACTTTTTACGGTTGTAGGGAAAAAAAAAAAAAAATGTCTGCGACCGCTACAGTGACGTGCAGATAACGGAAAAATTAACTAAATAAATTCGAAAAAAATCTTAACTACCAGCCAAAGTTAAGTGCTTATTAAGTGCTGCCGATATATGCCAAGTTTGAATTTGGTGCTTTATTCTAGCGGCGAAGAAACTCAATTGTATTCCGAAACAAAGCTAGTCATGATAGTCTTTAAAAAAGTTAGTTTTTTCGCCACAAGAATGAAGCACCAAATTCAAGCTTGGCATATATCGGCAGCACCTAATAAGCACCTAACTTTGGCAGGTAGTTCAAATTTTTTAGAATTTATTTCGCTAAGTTTTCCGTTGTCTGCACGTCACGCTAGCGGTCCCTGGTGAAATAATTTTTTTCTAGAACCGAAAAAAGTTTATAACTCACCCGATTCGTCAAAGATTATAACAATCAGCGTACCAAAGTTACAATATCGTTATGCCCTCTGACAAAAAGGGTGAGTGATCCACTTTTTACGGTTGTAGAAAAAAAAAAAAAAAAATGTCTGCGACCGCTACAGTGACGTGCAGATAACGGAAAAATTAACTAAATAAATTCGAAAAAAATCTTAACTACCAGCCAAAGTTAAGTGCTTATTAAGTGCTGCCGATATATGCCAAGTTTGAATTTGGTGCTTTATTCTAGCGGCGAAGAAACTCAATTGTATTCCGAAACAAAGCTAGTCATGATAGTCTTTAAAAAAGTTAGTTTTTTCGCCACAAGAATGAAGCACCAAATTCAAGCTTGGCATATATCGGCAGCACCTAATAAGCACCTAACTTTGGCAGGTAGTTCAAATTTTTTAGAATTTTTTTCGCTAAGTTTTCCGTTGTCTGCACGTCACGCTAGCGGTCCCTGGTGAAATAATTTTTTTCTAGAACCGAAAAAAGTTTATAACTCACCCGATTCGTCAAAGATTATAACAATCAGCGTACCAAAGTTACAATATCGTTATGCCCTCTGACAAAAAGGGTGAGTGATCAACTTTTTACGGTTGTAGGGAAAAAAAAAAAAAATGTCTGCGACCGCTACAGTGACGTGCAGATAACGGAAAAATTAACTAAATAAATTCGAAAAAAATCTTAACTACCAGCCAAAGTTAAGTGCTTATTAAGTGCTGCCGATATATGCCAAGTTTGAATTTGGTGCTTTATTCTAGCGGCGAAGAAACTCAATTGTATTCCGAAACAAAGCTAGTCATGATAGTCTTTAAAAAAGTTAGTTTTTTCGCCACAAGAATGAAGCACCAAATTCAAGCTTGGCATATATCGGCAGCACCTAATAAGCACCTAACTTTGGCAGGTAGTTCAAATTTTTTAGAATTTATTTCGCTAAGTTTTCCGTTGTCTGCACGTCACGCTAGCGGTCCCTGGTGAAATAATTTTTTTCTAGAACCGAAAAAAGTTTATAACTCACCCGATTCGTCAAAGATTATAACAATCAGCGTACCAAAGTTACAATATCGTTATGCCCTCTGACAAAAAGGGTGAGTGATCAACTTTTTACGGTTGTAGAAAAAAAAAAAAAAAAATGTCTGCGACCGCTACAGTGACGTGCAGATAACGGAAAACTTAACTAAATAAATTCGAAAAAAAATTTTAACTACCAGCCAAAGTTAAGTACTTATTAAGTGCTGTCGATATATGCCAAGTTTGAATTTGGTGCTTTATTCTAGCGGCGAAGAAACTCAATTGTATTCCGAAACAAAGCTAGTCATGATAGTCTTTAAAAAAGTTAGTTTTTTCGCCACAAGAATGAAGCACCAAATTCAAGCTTGGCATATATCGGCAGCACCTAATAAGCACCTAACTTTGGCAGGTAGTTCAAATTTTTTAGAATTTATTTCGCTAAGTTTTCCGTTGTCTGCACGTCACGCTAGCGGTCCCTGGTGAAATAATTTTTTTCTAGAACCGAAAAAAGTTTATAACTCACCCGATTCGTCAAAGATTATAACAATCAGCGTACCAAAGTTACAATATCGTTATGCCCTCTGACAAAAAGGGTGAGTGATCAACTTTTTACGGTTGTAGGGAAAAAAAAAAAATGTCTGCGACCGCTACAGTGACGTGCAGATAACGGAAAAATTAACTAAATAAATTCGAAAAAAATCTTAACTACCAGCCAAAGTTAAGTGCTTATTAAGTGCTGCCGATATATGCCAAGTTTGAATTTGGTGCTTTATTCTAGCGGCGAAGAAACTCAATTGTATTCCGAAACAAAGCTAGTCATGATAGTCTTTAAAAAAGTTAGTTTTTTCGCCACAAGAATGAAGCACCAAATTCAAGCTTGGCATATATCGGCAGCACCTAATAAGCACCTAACTTTGGCAGGTAGTTCAAATTTTTTAGAATTTATTTAGCTAAGTTTTCCGTTATCTGCACGTCACGCTAGCGGTGCCTGGTGAAATAATTTTTTTCTAGAACCGAAAAAAGTTTATAACTCACCCGATTTGTCCAAGATTATAACAATCAGCGTACCAAAGTTACAATATCGTTATGCCCTCTGACAAAAAGGGTGAGTGACCAACTTTTTTCGGTTGTAGAAAAAAAAAAAAAAAAAAAAAAAAAAAATGTCTGCGACCGCTACAGTGACGTGCAGATAACGGAAAACTTAACTAAATAAATTCGAAAAAAAATTTTAACTACCAGCCAAAGTTAAGTACTTATTAAGTGCTGTCGATATATGCCAAGTTTGAATTTGGTGCTTTATTCTAGCGGCGAAGAAACTCAATTGTATTCCGAAACAAAGCTAGTCATGATAGTCTTTAAAAAAGTTAGTTTTTTCGCCACAAGAATGAAGCACCAAATTCAAGCTTGGCATATATCGGCAGCACCTAATAAGCACCTAACTTTGGCAGGTAGTTCAAATTTTTTAGAAATTATTTAGCTAAGTTTTCCGTTATCTGCACGTCACGCTAGCGGTGCCTGGTGAAATAATTTTTTTCTAGAACCGAAAAAAGTTTATAACTCACCCGATTCGTCAAAGATTATAACAATCAGCGTACCAAAGTTACAATATCGTTATGCCCTCTGACAAAAAGGGTGAGTGACCAACTTTTTTCGGTTGTAGAAAAAAAAAAAAAAAAAAAAATGTCTGCGACCGCTACAGTGACGTGCAGATAACGGAAAACTTAACTAAATAAATTCGAAAAGATCTTAACTACCAGCCAAAGTTAAGTGCTTATTAAGTGGTGCCGATATATGCCAAGTTTGAATTTGGTGCTTTATTCTAGCGGCGAAGAAACCCAATCTTTCGAAACAAAGCTAGCCATGATAGCCTTTAAAAAAGTTAATTTTTCGCCACAAGAATGAAGCCCCAAATTCCAGCGTGGCATGTATCGGCAGCTCTTAATAAGCACCTAACTTTAACAGGTAGTTACATTTTTTTTTTGAATTTATTTAGCTGTTTTCCGTTATGTGCACGTCACTCTAGCGGTTCCAGAAAAAATTATTTTTTTCTAGAACCGAAAAAAGTTTATCATTTACCCTTTTTGTCAGTAGGCATAACGATATCGTAACCTTTGTACTCTGATTGTCATGACCTTTGACGAACCGGGTGAGTTATAAGATTTTTTCAGTTCTCGAAAAAAATAATTTCAGCAGGGACTACTGGCGTGCCGTGAAGATGACACAAAACTTCGCTGAATAAATTCTAAAAAATGTTATCTACCTTCCAAAGTTAGGTGCTTATTAGGTGCTGCCGATATATGCCAAGCTTGAATTTGGTGCTTCATTCTAGCGGCAAAAAAAAAACTTTTTTTATGGCGATAACGGCTAGCTTTGTTTCAAATGAAAGTTGGTTTTTTTCACCGCTAGAATGAAGCACCAAATTCAAGTCAGGCATATATCGAAAGCACTTAAAGAGCACCTTATTTTTATGTAACGCCAATTTTTTTTCTAACTTTAAAAAATTATAGGACCGCTAGCTCCACGTCAAGCCAACGGTCCTAAAAAAAAAATCGTTTTCCGGCAAAACCAAAAGAGCACCAAATTTTTTAATTCAGCACCTAATTAGCACCTAAAAAGCACCTAACTTTAGTATGTATTAAATTACGCTAGCTAATTTTCGGTTCGCCAGCTTAACGGACCTGATTTAATTTTTTTTTAATCATACAAAAACGATAAACAACGGTTAAATATTATCTTCCACAAAAGCTGCCTCTATTTTGGTCAATCAATTTTAACGACTATCTCAGTTAGAAATTAATATATAATGTTTCTATTTTTATTAATTTTCCAAATGAATTATAATTGTTCCGTCACTCATTACTATCGAGAGAACTCTCGTCTAGTGTCAGAAACACACTTAATACTCAAATATAAGAAGTTTAGATATCGGAAAGATTTTCAAAACGGACAATGACTTTGGTGAGACGTTGCAAGTTATAAATGATATCGCAGAGGCTTTATGAATAAAACTCATCGCATTCTCGTACACATCATAACGAAAACGTAATAATCAATGAAACCATAGCGAAATAAGGTGATAGAGGCATGCGCAGTATTTTTCTCGCTCCTTTACAAAAAAGCGTCACTTTCTCCACACGTTACAAGCACGTTACAGTAAGACTTTTTGTGCACGTGTTACAAAATAGTACATTTCGATACGAGTGCGAAAAAACTTTTTCTGACGAGTGTGAGTTTGCAGCACGAGTCGAAGGCGAGTTTTCCAATCACACGAGTTCAGAAAACGTTTTTCGCACGAGTATCGGACAAAATTTTATTTCACAAGGTGTGAAAATGGGGGTTTTCGCATGCGAAGCGTGCGAAAACACCGCCATTTTCCCCATCGAGTGACATAAAAGATATCTTTCAAAATAAGCTAATCGAGTGAATACAATCGTGGATTACCAATTGCAGGGTCGCTGGTTCGAATTGTTATTAGCGACCAAATGATTTATTCCCAGGTTTCTATGGCATGAAGGTAACTAAAACGGTAATAAAGCAATTTCGAGTGATAAAAAAAGGATTCCGCAGTCGCGCAGATAAATATTTTGTCTTAAATGTTTATTAATATTTTTGGTAACTTGCGTTGTTGGATCAATCAAGTGAGCGGTTGCAACAACCTAGTAAATGATCCAAACAAGCAAGAAAATGTCTAATCCAACAATTAAATTGCTAGTTAACTAACAAGGAGTTGAGCCAACTAACAAATTAGTTGGCATAATGAATGCCTAACTAAACAACTTAAAAGTCTTGACACAACCAATTTATTGTCGACGCTGAGAACGCTAAAACAGCTGATCGAGTCAAAAATTTTTTTGTATTTCCAACAAATTCGTTTTTTCCGTGTGCAGATGTCTTCCGCTAGAGTCGTTGTGTGCCAAATTTTACGGTGATCTCGTCCCGTTGGAGCCCCGCAGCTGGTATTGATCTAAAAGTCCCGCGGTTTTGGAACTTCCGTGATGTTTGCCTAAGCAGGAAAATTGATGCGAAATTGGTACATATGACATATCGGTACATAAGTGCAGCGACCAACGCTGTTGTCGTTCGGTCGATCGAGCATTGAAGTAAAATCCGAATATTTGTCCGCTCCCGATACGTTAGACGAGGGACGGGAACGCAAATTTACATTAGCGAGCAGTTTCGCAGGGAATATGGTATATTTGATCGTCACAAAATTGATATTGCCTCTCGGCGAGTTATCGCTATACCGTACTCACATGTGCACACAACCGATCATCCCTGGTCGTCTCAGTCTGCGCGCCCCTATCTCAAGTGCTCATACGTATCGAGGGTAGAAACAGCCCGCCCAGCAGACTGCTGAGCAAACACATCCTCAAGTATCTGTAGCGACGTTCAACGACGGAGGATGGAGACCCTTGCCGGCTCTATCCTTGCCGTGGCTCGAGTTACGCAAATTCTCGACTAGTTTACCCGGCAACGTCAGCCAGGGCGGCCGGTTAACCACTTCGTCATTCGGATGAGAAAACAATGAGCGAACCGCTGGTCCGGAGCTGCGCCGGGCTCGGCAAGGGGCTTCGAAGCTCTACGTGCATGTCGCATCGGGGAATAACGTACGAGATGAAAAGACGCTCGATAAATCTTAACGGTAGCTCGGCGTCATAGGCTCGGCCCACTTTTTTTTTTCTTTTTTTTTCTTATTGTTTATTTTCTAGAATAAGAACGTAGATCAACTCGTCTAGCTATATATTGCCTATCATACTTATAAGGTCTGGATAGACACTGTATTGTTGCTGTAGAGTTAATAAAAACGTCCGCTGCTCTAGATGTAGAGTTCTAGTAAAAAAAACTGTATATATGAAAAAAACAGGAGTCGAGTTTCGACTTACGAAGCCCTCTTGGGAAAATTTCGATCATTAATCACAAAAGGTGTCTCACCAGACGCGATAGAAAGTACATCGAAAGTTTTTCGTGGGCACATCGCATAATATCTTTGCAAAAAAAAAAAAAACGTGCGAACCACCTCTATTTTAACACTTTAAGGACGAAGTCTCGTTATTTCAGAAACAAATAACTTTTCTCAACTCTGCTCGACACTTTTGTCAATAAAAGTGCTCGAAAAATGTCACTTCCGGGAAATTTAGTGGAAAATGAAGAAGAGTTTATGATGAAGTTCCTTTTGAGAAATTTAATCTGGGTGCATTACGGTTCGTGAACAGATTTCACAATTTTAAGATTAAATTTGAAGCTGCCGCTTGTAAAAATAAAAATGTTCGATAAAAAAAATAAAAATTGACCTGCTCGAATATAGTTTCGTTTTGTGCTCGGAGTAGCTACGAAAACACTTTAAACAACATGTAACACACAAATGTATTTATTTATTTATTTAATTTTTTACAAAATTTGTACATGTTTTTGAAGGATGAATAAATATGTGTAAACATTTTCAGGCTGAAAAATCGCACACCTCACAGGTTATTCTATCCCAAAAATCACCTCCAAAACAGCGCTCTTGGTTAGCTCTAAAACTACGCTCTAGCAATACCGCCTTAAATTCCGTAAATTACATCCGCAAGACTGAAATGTGAAAATTTAACAAAGTGCATCGCGGGGCCTTTGTGAGAAATTGTAGAATGCGATAAAATTCATCGGGAGACTTCTAACGATGCGTCGTAAATATTTTAATGCCATTGAATTTGACGATCGTCTCCGCGACATACCCGTCGACGTTTCTCGCCGCTAAATTCCCAAGATGATTTATTCGAATGCGCAATATATATGGTGCATTTCACATAATGCGACGTGCACAAGAATCTTGGAGATATACGTTAAGAACGCAGATGTATTACGCCCGAGCGAACACGCTCGTGCGATCCTCGGAGAAGGCTCCTACCGGGATTCCAGGACTTCCATGCGCGATTCTGCCTACGGTAGTTGCGAGACCCGTGAGGATATACTAGAGTACCTGCCTGGTATATTATTACCTCCACAGCGTTATCATCACCACCGTGAAGTGATGATAATAATAAAAGCTGCGGAACTTCGTATAATTCCTGAAAAAGTATTTACTCGTGCATATATATATATATATATATATATATATGTATATATATATATGTATATATACAGTACGTAATGTACGAATAGCTACCGCATATTGAGAATTCTCATCGTTTAACGAGAGGAGTGAGGAAAGCCCATTATTATAACTTTTTTGTTCAACCGGCGAACATACAGCTTACGCATATGTTTGCGAATAAATTGCGTGAATTATTACTATGATAATTATTTTCGTATTCCCAATGGAAATATTTTAGGTGAAATTCGGCTGGCTGGTTGAACTTTCAATCGGCCCGTTTTAATTATACAGTTTTCGTTACATTTTCAATAATTTATTCTTACGCGTATGCACGAGCCACGTTCCAGGAACGTCCCGAGCATATAATAGGGGTTGCATGCGTTTGTTTAAAAATGAATAAATCTCATGAACGCGCACGATAACGTTTGGCTACTCACAAATTTCCATGATATGAAAATGCTCTCTGAAATGAAAAAAAATGTATATATAAGCTGATATTTTATTTTGTTTTTTCTTGTTGATTCGCAGAATGGAAGATGCCATTAGAGGTCGTGGATTCCGGATAGACGAGGCATCATCAGGCTCAATTTTAAGTTTGCCCACGTCAGTCTCGATCGGTCAGGTTGTGCCGTGTTTGATCGTAATCGAAGAGTCGAGTGGGTATCTGGTATCGTCGACGAGACCGGCAGCCTTGATAGGGGATTGCCGGGGTGCCAGGGTGGCGATGCGACGATGAGTCCGGCTAGCGTGCAGGGGCACCGCGACACCCGACACCCCCGAATAGTCGGCTCCGTAGAGTGTTCCTACTACGGCCTCAGTTTAATAGCGTTCGGTACGAGATCGTCGACTGCTCTGGCCGTTGATGCTGCTACTGCTGGTGTGCTAGAAGGACTTTCGGTCACCGCAAACATCAGCATCAACACCCGGACAATTAACGGGCCATGGACATCGATGAGACGAGAAACGGCACTGGGAACAGCTTCGACGAGTACACGAATATATATTTCAACGTCGGCGATCGGAGAGAAATCGCCAGCTTCCGATCCGATCACGTCACCAATAGAGATCTTAAAGGTAAGCGCCAACCTCTTCGATTATTTACTTTCCATTTCAATTCACTTTTATATACAATAATTTTATATACAATATTTTTTAGATACAATACATACAATTTTGTATGTAATATTTTTTACATACAATACATACAATTTTGTATACAATATTTTTTATGTGCAATACATACAATTTTGTATACAATATTATATTTTTATACAAAATTGTATATGTGGTAACGAATATGTAGCGGACTATTCTTTTAAAAAAACCCGATATTAGTTAAGTTTGGCAATACACGAACGGACGATCGATACAAGAACGATCGTCATGTGAGAGAGTCATGACGAGACGTCCAAAGCGAACATACGTGGGACACTACGTGATCGGGATAATTAACGTTTATCATTATTAATAATATCCGCCCAAAACCAAATACGCGCGTTATTCATTCGATCGGTCGTTACAATATGTGCAATTTTATTTTTATATACAATAATCGGTATCTATGAAGCAATTTTGTAATCGTCGCTTCAGGGACCAAACAGCTGAGAAATGTTATTTGCCAATTTAAAGCTTTAGGATGTTTGATTCATTACAAATTGCTTCAAAGCCGCAGGCTTAAAAATAGAAATTGCATTTTTTTGTTTTACATGAAAACAAAAATACAGAAAAAGGCAATGACCCGTATTATAATGTCATATATTATTCTCACCAATCGTCCTTGGAGCTTGAAATACCGGTCAGACAAATCTTGTCTGGTACACAGTTGAGAGTAAGCAATTGCGTATTAAAAAAAAAAAACATATACATATATGACCAAGTCACTTCCGCGCTGTAACATGCCAGTCGGCAACTCGAGTGTTCGTGGGCCGGATAAAACTTTTCAACCCTTAATCGCAGTTATCCCGTAATTTTTTTATTGCCGCTTCCTTTAAGAGCGGCAGTCGAAAGTGTCGTTATTCCCGGTCGTGAACTCCGTGAGATGCAAAAAATGTATCGCAGCAATTTGAAACGAGCTCATATTCGGCGGATGCTGCATCTTCATCTCATATGCACGCGGGATTCGCTTTTTATAAGCGACGGGAAGCACGCTTTTAGATATAAATTTTTTTTTTCTTATTTTTTTTATTAACCAAACTCAACCTTTTTTTGCCCTCGCCGCGGCCTCGACTCATTCAATCGCCGACGAAATTATGTTTACTCGTAAACTCCACTCTCTCGCGGCGTGACCTATCTACGAATCTAGCTTCCGTCGAGTCAAGAAATCCAACGTCGAAGCTTCGATGCCCTACGAGCCTTGGCTGGGGTGGCTTCATCATCGATCCCTGGAAACTCAATCCTCGTCAAGTCGCGTTTGAAAATAAAATAAAAATAAAAATAAAACCCCAGAACCATTATCCACCGTTGAATCGATCGCTCACGCGTAGCCCGGGAGACGGTGAGACGAGATAAAAAATTTGCTCGAAACGTACCGAATCAACATTACATCTGGCGCGGATGAATCTACGTCCGAATCTCTCGGATTAATAGAAACTTTCGTTCTGTTCCATTATCGGCGAAAATGATGGGATCTTTTGTACCTTGCGGACTAGTAACGATCGCCCATACACTGTAAAAAAATTAGTTTGAAAATTAATGAACAGTATTGGAAGCTTTTTTACATAAACCGTTTCTGAAATTTGAAACACACGCGAAACAATACTGAAGATAAGCTACGTAGAAAGCTGGTTAAGCTAACTTCTTCGAATTGTCCGATTATTGGGTCGCGTATGGTGTGACGCTTGTACCAATTTCCGGACACTATATCAGCGGTCTTTTAACAAAAACGCAACAATATAAAATAATGAAGGCTTGAATCTTTTATAACTTTTTTCTGCGCATCAAATAATGTTTATAGGTACGATTGGAAGTGTCAAATCGGATTTCTAATACTTAAATTCGCAATAAATCAGATCCGCATGGGAGTATCCGAGGATTGGGACGTGTCTGAACATTGGTACCGTTACCTCACACCCAGAAACATATTTTATTTGACGGACACCCGTAAATAAATATTTATTTGATTCAAATACATTTAAATCCAATAAATACTTAAATAAATTAATATCAATAAATATTTAAACCAATTTAAATCCAATAAATATTTATTTGCGGGGAGGAAGCTCCAAAAATCAGCGCCGGATAAGGTTAACGGGGAGCATTGTTAATTTCGCTTTTGGCCCAGGATGGGTCGACGAAACGAACTTTCGACCGCGTAGACCCACGAGCACATGGGATACACTTACACTGATAATTAATTTGATATTTGACGGAGAGGGACCGGGGCGATTAGGTCGGTAGATTAATGGAGAACCGAGCGAAGCCTGGACGGAGAACGACGGGATGGAAAGGTATAGTCGGGCAGTTTTCTCGGCGCGATGAGGGCGTTGTAGTCATTCTCGGGCGTATACAGTAAAAAAGTTTGTACTTTTTTACAACCGTTTATTGTCCACAAGCGTCCACAATTTTTTGTTCGTTAATTTTGCGATCGAAACCATCCGGTTCCAGTTTTACAAATAAAAGTACAAACTAAAGTTGTTAATGACATGGGAAATAAAAGGACAGGTTTGTATATTCAAGCCTGAACAAACGAGTTTGTCACTTATTTAACAAAATTATTTTTACGAAATTTCGTATTCCGATTTTACGAAATTATTTTTTACTGTGTACAATGTGCCTGCTCTCCGTATAAATTCGCGCAAAAAGAATCGTCGGCGGTGCGTTGGAGTGACGAAAAAAATACAGAAAAAGTGACCGATAAATGACCAAGAAAAAAATACCGACCGTCGGCGATCCGGTCAAACGACTGAGCAAATAAAAGAAATGCTGATTTTTACATAAAAAAAAATTCCATAAATAAAACGACGTCGCGGGATCGTTGTTTAACCGTGATTTTACCGTCATCGGACGGGTGGCTCGAAAGGGTGATTTTGCATCGCCAACGGGTTGACTGCCTAGAGAAACAGTGGAGCCAAGCAGGATCGATTCCTCGCCGCGGACATCTATTAATGCACTCCCCCATCGCGCCCGTCGGCATCCGCCGTGCGAAACTCCGTTTTAACCTACTACGCTATACACACTACATACGGTATCGCGCGGTAATGGAAGGCAGGGTGGAACACGAGATTCGGCGGAAATTACGAAACCGCGAGAGAGAAATCGCGACGGGGTGTTACAAGGCTATGGCCCTGTTCTCGACGTCGCGCTCGCTATATACGTCATGGACTCGGCATAGAAACTAATCAGCACCTTTGGGAACACCAGAAGCGCAGAGATTCGGGTGTAGCGACGTATATGCAGTTTGTGAAGAAACAGCACTGGTAGTGTGGGTCGTTTCAATGGATGTAGAATCGATGGCGCTGTTATTGTTGTTCTCGCCTCTCATCGGCATTCCCGTTAAGCAATTTAACTTAATTAGTTTAATTTAAATAAACTACATTTCTCGAAATCAAATAAAATTAATTTTATGAATTTTATATATATTATATAATATATTTAGGGAAGAGCGGGGCATAATGGGGCAAAACGGGGCAGAAAAGCCTTGATGTATCGATGGGACGAATTCGGGCATCCAAAAATTATTGGAAAATGACGTTCTGCCCCATGCCCCGTTTTGCCCCGCTCTACCCTATATATATAAATATATTATAGAATATATATAGATATTAAACCCTTTATAAGTCACACCCAGAAAAATAATTTATTTTACGGGCGCCCGTAAATGAATAGTTATTGGGTTTAAATGAATATTTATTTCAATCAATTAAAATCTTTGTATTTAAACCAAATAAATATTTATTTGCGACACTCTTAGGCGTTACCGTAGCCAAAGCGTAATCCGGACTCTGTTAGTCACGTTTCGGTACGATTTTGGGCGATGTGACTTAAAGGGTCAATCACGGGTCCACCAGATCATTTGATTTAAGCGGTAATCGAACAAACGCATCACATTTATTTGAATCAAACGAATCCGGGTGTGTTCTCTCTTAGGCTATCCGACCGAGTCACAGCCCGGAAATGTTGCCTCTTATATTGAACCACCCTTTAAGGTAGTCCTTGCGAATGGTGTTCATTTCGCATAAGTTTCAGAGAAATAAGCGGGAATTGCAAACATTTCTGGATCGTATAAAAATCTGTACAAATTAAGTATATTAAAGGTGCTGAAAAGATTAATTTTGCATAATAATAATTCCAAAATGTTATTAACACATTGATGAAAAATAAAATTGTTCAACAAATCTCCCGGAAACCTAAATTTTTATATGAAAATAATTCGTTTACTTTTTTTGAATACGTATGAATTTTTTCAGATTTTTAAATTCACTTTGAATTTTTTTTATATGGGAAAAACGTGTAGAAAGGCACGTGGAGAAACGTGTAGAAGCCTTTATAATCAATAATTCCGTCCCAACAACAAAGTTCCGTCTTATCATTTAGCTCGCACGTTACAATATATATATATATCTGTAATAGATATAAATTCCGCCATCGTCGTCACCGTGCCAAGAATCGTCGCCGGGGAGCGGATGGTGCGGGGTGGGGCGGAACCGCAGAAGGAAGGGAGGGGTGTGCTGGGAGGAGAGGGGGAGGGTTAGGGGTTTTAAGATCGTATTATCCAAAGCCCTTTTAATGGACTTAGAATAATAAGGGAATTTCATTAAGACCGTTCACTAAAAAGGGGGGCTTAAGCGCTTATAATTCTAAATCCCCGTAAAGGATTTCCGCATATGCAATTCTAAGCTCCACGTAATGGACTTAAAGAACTTACAATAATAAGGGTATGGTAGAGGGGCGGTTCAACATATTCTTAGAGGAGGACCAAAAGAAAACAATTTATTATAGAGTAAAAAATAATGAATGTCTCTTTCTCTCTCATGTCTCGGACAGAGTCCTTAGAACAGCCCATCGAACAGCGGCACAATTTGCAATCGAAAATGGAGACTCTCGCGATTCCCGGCCAATTCCGCACAGAAGCTAAAACCCGGCCCTTTTCTCGGCTCGACTAAATAACAATCGAAAAGGTGACTTGCCTCAGCCGCTGCTCGACGTCGCGACCGAGGTGAACGCTAATTTCGGCAAACAGAAGAAACGATGAATAGGCGCAACAATAGCACAACTCTACCAGAAAACTCTACCGTATTAGAACTCTGCCAAAATCTCTCCCAGAAAGTAAAAAAATCTACCGAAATGGAATTAAAACTCTATAGGAATACAAGGCTATCGTCTGGCCTTGTATTCCGGTAGAGTTTTAATTCAATTCCGGTAGAGTTGTCTTTTAATTCTGGTAGAGTTGTTTTACTTTCTGGTAGAGTTGTTATGTGGTAGAGTTGTTATCCGGTAGAGTCGTTTTCTGGTAGAGATGTGAGTGGTAGAGATGTAAATGTGCCGGATTTATAACAATTATTCGTAGATATTAATGGTACAAACTCTTGAAAAATCTGAGACTTGTCGCTATAGGGGGCACTTTAGTTCCCTACTACTATGCGCACAGTAAAAAAGTTTGTACTTTTTACAACAACTTATTGTCCACTAACATCCACAATTTTTTATTTGTTAATTTTATAGTTTTACAAACAAAAGTATTCCGATAAATACTTTTGTTTGTTCATAATAATAAAAGTTGTATTCAGATTTTAGGAAATTATTTTTTACTGTGTGCTATAGTAATTTCTTAGATTATCGGTAGTTGTTACTAGATCCTTCTCTCAGTTGCACGAGGTCGCTGGCTGTCATCCGTGAGTACTTTCCGCATCGCCGGGGCAGCGGGTATCCTGGTGCTGTGGCAGAAGAGCGTCCTTTGTGAGTTATGATCTGGAAGCTATCCCCCCGTGCATCACGGTTATTCTCGTGCAACCCACTTTTGCCGTGCTGCCTCGTCTTCTCGAACCGATCGACCGTTCCTCCATACTTCGCTGGACTCCTCGATCCTCGCGGTTATTGGCCATCAAAATTATTCGCTTTATTGAAGATTTATTCGACTAGCTTATACCGGGCCCACGGTATTGCCGGAGAAAGTGGAACTGCGTGCCGTGAGGACGTACGCCAGCTCACTCTGGCCGTTTAGGCAGTTTTTAAAAAAATATTTGTTCAATTTTTCCACTGTACACCCTTCTGGGTTTTTACAGAACCTCATCCCAATTCCCCCCTGGCACTTCCTACCCGCACTCAGCTAAGCTACCTAACTTCCAGTGCGTCCGTCGCCAACTTAGCTACACTGATGTACCGCATTTTCCTAGTACACGGGGAAACTACGGAAAACCGGTGCCGGTACAGACGGCCATATACCAGAGCTGGGCAAATACCATAAGTACTTGAAGTGGGTATTAAAGTATCAAGTACTCGAAGTACTGAGCGCTAGGTAGTTCTTGAATACTGATGTATTGAGTACTGGCAGAACAAATTTTTGAAGTTTTGAATAGTGAGCACTGACTCAGTACTTGATGCTTCAATACGTATACACCCAGAAAAAAAAATTATTTGACGGCCACTGTTTATTTGGTTCAAGTAAAATATTTATTTGATTTAAATAAATATTTATTTTAATTAAGTAAATAGTTACTTAAATGAAATAAATATTTATTTAAATCAAATAAATATTTTACTTGAACCAAATAAACGGTGGTCGTCGAATAAATAATTTTTCTGGGTATACAAGTACTTAGTGCATTTTGCCCAGCTCTGTATTCTACTGATCCTCCGGTATTTTTACACTTTGAGTAAAGTGCAGAAACACCAAAGTTTCAGAAGAAAGCGCTCTCGCGCTCAACGGTCACCCATCCAAGCACTGACCGCGAACGATCTTTCTTGACTTGGGAGACCACCGGAGGCGTGCGCCAACCGCGCATCCACCGCTGTCGGTTTAGGCAGTTATTTTGTGACGCGGAAAAAAATACCGCCTCACAATACATATACTGAACCTCTCACCGACTTATCGGACAAGCGAGTGCGGCTTATTTCTCCGCGAAGCGTTTCGAGCGCGGGAACTCGAACTCTGCAACTGCGCGTATTGGGATAGCCTCTGATAAACTTTTGCATAATCTGAAAAAATATTTTCATTTAATTTCTCTATCACGGTTTATTGTCATTGACTTACCGCTCGCGTCCGCTCGCTTCGGTTATTCTGCATTGCAACGGTGTTTGACCTTTCCGAGCTCGGCTTTTCCATTATTTCACGTGAGCGACAAGGGAAAGAAAAAAAAAAATTAAAAAAAGAAAGCACGCGGGTAATCTTTATGAAGTTCACAATTGGCGTCTTTATTTTATATTTAATAACGAATTGCCTGCGGCGGTCAA
Source organism: Ichneumon xanthorius (assembly GCA_917499995.1). Taxonomy (NCBI): domain Eukaryota; kingdom Metazoa; phylum Arthropoda; class Insecta; order Hymenoptera; family Ichneumonidae; genus Ichneumon; species Ichneumon xanthorius. Next base: position 5,251,258 of record OU824205.1, on the reverse strand, counting down.
CGGTAGGGTAGAATGTTCTCAGCGAAACGGATTATATCGGACGGAGGTCTGAAGCTGTGAGAAAGCCTTTTTTCTTCTCTCCATCGACTTTTTTTACGGAAAAAACCTTCTTTTCCTTCTGGTCGGGTCGGCGCTAACTTATTTTTATTTCTCTTATAGATATTCCATTATCTATATATACTTTTTTTGTCCTCGATCGAGAAAACGCAGGGTTATATTTCATTAGATTTGTTATGAGTTTTCGAACGAAAGAAGTCATCTTGGAAAAACCTTTAAAAAATGTGTTTGATTAAAATCGAAAAAAATTGAAAAAATCCGTCGTTACGAGGTGCAAACTTATTTTTATTTCTCTTATAGATATTCCATTATCTATATATACGTTTTTTTGTCCTCGATCGAGAAAACGTAGGGTTATATTTAATTAGATTTGTTATGAGTTTTCGAACGAAAGAAGTCAACTTGGAAAAACCTTTAAAAAATGTGATTGATTAAAATCGAAAAATTGAAAAAATCCGTCGTTACGAGGTGCAAACTTATTTTTATTTCTCTTATAGATATTCCATTATCTATATATACTTTTTTTGTCCTCGATCGAAAAAACGCAGGGTTATATTTTATTAGATTTGTTATGAGTTTTCGAACGAAAGGGGGCAACTTAGAAAAATCTTTAAAAAAATGTGATTGTCTAAAATCGAACTTTGGTATTGGACACCGAGGATAATTTTCTAGTTACTGCAGACTCACTTTGCAAATTGTGTTTCAAGATACCACTTTCGTTTTACGCCAGTTCGGTTATTGCTACCGTTTGCATTCAGTTGTTCGTTTCACTCCGCGTGTTCGAAGTGCTTTGCACGTGTAGGTGCGCCATTTCCATATGCCTGTGCAGTATACTCGGCCTGCTCGAGCGAACTTCACGGCAAGAGCCACGGTTAAGTATCGATTCGAGAAACTGCGAAGCGGCAAAAGCGAGCAAGAGAGCTCTAGAGGGGTTCATCGGTGAGTTGCAGCAACGGTGGTCTCTGTTGTCGTACAGAACTGCCCACGAAAAGCTCCACGGCTTGTAGAGCGGCGTCTGCCCTCGCGACCCGGTTTCACCGCGCAGAGGTTTTAAATCATTTTTTTAATAACAATGATTGCAACAAAAAAAATCCGGTGGCCGAAGTGGTACGTGCGGTCGGCGGTTTCGAGACCGCCAGAACGCAATATTGCGTTCTCCGTACACACCTAATATCTCACGGATGGAGCCAGCGTGCTTAATTGAACGGAGAAAAGTTATTGCGTAATAATAAAAGATAGTTGTACACGAGATAAAATTTGAAACGTAAGATAAATGCTCCTCTTGGCTCATACATACAACATACCAACAATTAGAAATAATGAGCAATGAAATAGACAACTGGACATTTACTCTTACAAATCGGCAAGAGTTTCATTCACACAATCTATGAAACGCTGAAAAGCCTTGTAATGATCGTGGCTGACGATCCGTGGTCGATGGCCAATTGGCAATATGCAATATAGGTGAACAGAGATAACCTTGATAAGTATCAAAAACCGTTACGTGTCATGTTTCGGCATCAAGCTCACTATAACTACTCCTATCGGTGTGGTCGGCCAATCCAGCTTAATTAAACGGAGAAAAGTTATTGCGTAATAATAAAAAATAGTTGTACACGAGATAAATTTCGTAACATAAGGTAAATGCTCCTCTTGGCTCATACATACAACATATTAACAATGATAAATAATGAGCAATGAACTAGTCAACTGAACATTGACTCTTACGAATCGGTAAGAGTTCCGTTCACGCAATCTATAAAACGCTGAAAAGCCTTATAATAATCGTGGCTGAAGGACTGCGGTCGATGTCCAATCGGCAATATGCAATATAGGTGAAGAGAGATAAGTTTGTTAGGTATCAAAAACTGTTGAAATAATCAACCGAACATTGGAACATTGGAACATTGGAACATTAGAACATTGGAATTTACTCTTCCAAATTGGTATCAAAACTATATATACAAGTATTAAAATTTACTAGAAAATAGGTATCATAAATTATTACATGTTATGCATTGGCAATACCTCATTACTGCTATTACTACTTTTGTTGGTATGGCCAGACAGGAATTATGTCACAGCCACGGATGTCTGGTCGTGTAATCGTAATTTTTACAGTGACATAACTGAAAACTTGCCACGTCTGAGGATATCCGAGACGAGACTCAGAAAAAAACGTAAAATATTGAACGACTTAAAAAGGTGGGACGAAAGATTGGGAATATGTGCCAACAGTAGAGTCGGGCGTCCGAGCGAGCGAAGCTTCGCATTTAGGTTCAATGACCCATGCGCACGCGCCTTTATTTCTAACCGCGTGTCCGAGTCCAAACCTTTTAGTAATATTGCGATGATGATTTCTCGTTTCTTCGCGAGAAGTGCCCAGGCGTTCATTGTTAAATTTCACCGACAATAGATAATGGGTCGTTTCCGAGTAATTTATTTCGGCCCTTTCGTACAATAGCGTGACGACGAGTTTTAAGGTGCACCCGGGACCAACGTTCGCCACGAGACGAATGGAAAATTACATTTTCGTCGACGGGACAACGAGCCACGACACGATGATTCTCATATTTTTCTTGACAATTGAATTGAGTAATTAGCCTCTCGATGTGTCGAGGGACCATTGTCGTCCGCACCCCTGTGGCCTTTAGCTTCTAGTTACTATACATTCTACAAATAAATACGAATGTCCAACTTCGTTCCTTAGTTCGGGATCGAATTAAATAATGTTCCATTTCACGATTAGTTTTCTGGCGAAAACATCGGAAATGGTTTTCCGGTGCGCTTTTCCAGATTTTCACGTCCTTAGCATAGAAAAAAAGGTCAAATAAAAACCTTATAATTTGTTTGATCTGTTCTTTATTTACACATTTTTTATACTAATTTCGTGAAGCTTTATCTCCAACCTTCTTTTCGCAGATTTAAAGCTTCAAATCTTTTTCTACCCGATTAGTTTTCTGGCGAAAACTCCTACCGATTCGCCGATGTGCTTTTCCGGATGTTCACATCCTTGACATAGAAAAACAGGTCAAACTTTTTTTTAACGAACCATATAATTTTTTTTATCTCTCCTTTATTAATAAATTTTCTTTGTATTAATTTTGTTGCAATTTTATTGGCAACCATCTTTTCGCAGATTTAAAGCTTCAAATCTTTTTCTACCCAATTCCTTCCAATCTCGAAAGTGTGTCTGTATTGTCTCAAGATCTTATAAAACCCATGATCATTCCTTCGTCTCGAAAGTTCTTGTCCATTATTTTCCGACCGATCAAACCGCTCGGTTATCAAAGTCGAAGTCGGACTTACCGCATTGTCGCCTCCTCGTGCCGCAAGGGGGAATTCGCCGAGGAGAATCGTGCCTGACATTGCCCGCGCCGAGAGAGAACCTCTGGGAACCTCGTTCGGCCTCTGGGAAAGCGTCGAAGTGTCCCGGGGCGACTTCGTGATGCTCGCTTAATTACATGGCTTCTCCAACCCTCCTCTTCGTGCTCCTCAACCCGGCTCGCCTCTCCGTCCTTAGTCACGATGAGAAGTGAGATAAAGAACCCAAGCGCCACTGCAGGGTCGACGAGGAGGAGAACAAGATGCAATTGACATGCGATCCACATATTTTTCGTTTGCACATGGTCGCATGACAAGTGCTCCTAGCCATTGCTGTCCTCTCGCACGAACTCGAAAGCTCTTCTACTTCCCCCATCATCTACGTCGCTCTCTTCTGGATTCCGGACACGATTATCAATGGTCGATTTTCCGTTCCCCGCCCTCAAAAAAAAAAGAAAAAAATTGATTGAAAAAATGACTGTCATATTCCAATTATATAGTCGTGGAGCATCATTGGACTGTCAGAGGAACGGTTGAATGACTGAGCAATTGACAGTCATTTTACGTTAAAAGTTACAAAAAGAAAAAGACATCGCAGGACCGTTTTTTGCCATCCCTTCAGTGTTCATTTGAGACAGCGACTCAAAATGACGGACATTTTGCATCGCCATTGCTGTCCTCTCGCACGAACTCGAAAGCTCTTCCACTTACCTTGTCGCCCTCTTCTGGATTCCGATCATGATAATCAATCGTCGATTTTCCGTTCAGCGGCCTCAAAAAAATAAAAAAATAAATCACCTCATTGAAAAAATGACTGTCATACTCTAATCATATAGTCGTGGATCGTGGAACGGTTGAATGACTGAGCACAAAATCGACCGTCATTTTACGTTAAAAGCTACAAAAAGAAAAAGCCATCGCAGGATCATTCTACCGTCCCTTCAGCGTCCTTTGCGACAGCGGTTCAAACTAACGGACATTATGCATCGCCATGTCGAAGCCACGGCCAAGCCGTTCACCTTCGATGTCCGTCTTTACCGTTCGAGTCGCCATCAATTTTCGAGCACAGTTACCGACCGTTCGCTTTCGTAGACATCGCCCACAAGCCCACATCTCGCTCCAATGATATTGGCCTCAACAAAATAATGAATAAATTGAGCGGGTCGACAATAAAAATATAATCGTCCGCCGTACATCCATGATTCACGTTTCATTATCCTATTAGAGCCAATGAACGGGGTAGAGAAGATAGCGAGTGGCGGTGCGGCACGATTCTCCCACCGGCTGGACGGTCCCTCGATGTGAAGCCGACTCTTTTTTTGAGTTCCCCCACTCGATGTACGGCGGTCTTGTTCCATCTCCGTCTATCGTTCGCTGATACCGCCCTGTCTTGTATTTCGTCTCTCCTATCTTGTGTCACTTGTACCGCGGCTTCTCCCTGCGGGATAACGGGAACGATCATCTCGCGTGTAAACGAACGGACGAGGCGTGCTCGAGAGCAGTATTCGCCGGGTTAACGCTGCGAAAGCTCTCGGGATTCGGCCCGACGCTGGAAACTCTCTCCATCCGTATACATTACAAGACTATCGTTAATACTGCAGCAAGTTGACGAAGAAGTTCGGGAAACGCGATGATCACGAGAGACGCGGTGGCGTTTTACAAAGCTCTTTCCGCTGTTGTAACAGTAGGTAGACATTGGGCAATTCAGGGTCATATGGACTGTCGGGCGATACTGGCGATGGGTATGTGCCTTCTCATACAAAGTCGAGAGAATCGCCAAGCCGCTCCCAGGGGGTTCGAGTTTATGAACCCACAGTGACTTCCCACCGAACCGGATTTCCACTTACGAACGCCACTTGGTCGAGGCATTTTGCCATGTTTCGGGTGATATGGGATATCAATTTTTTTTCGAGGCGTCGAGCGAAGAGGCCTGGATTGTTCGCCTACTCTGCGTAAGGTAGTGGAGATGAGAAAGGCGTTTGCATAGTGCTTTTAACTATTGGCGTTTAGAGAGTCAGAAAAAGGTTTGGGAAAACCATGTATAGATATTTAGTCGAGACAGTTTGGTTTCTGTCAACCCAATTTTATTTCTGTGAAATGTGGTGCGATTCGTTTGACAAATGCAGTTAATTTGAAGCAACCCGTAAATTACGTCAACATAGCGATTAGGACCAGAGTAAATAAAATGTTAGTGCAATTAAATTGGGGTTTAGGGAACTAAGTAATGTTTTGTTTGGACTTTATATGTTTCGATAATATTGGACGGACAACCACATTTCGCAACTATTTTTATTTTTTCATTCGAGACCAATGATGCTTATTCAATAAATTACAACGATTCAATAAATTACAACGATTCAATAAATTACAACGATTCAATAAATTACAACGATTCAATAAATTACAACGATTCAATAAATTACAACGATTCAATAAATTACAACGATTCAATAAATTACAACGATTCAATAAATTACAACGATTCAATAAATTACAACGATTCAATCAATTACAACGATTCAATAAATTACAACGATTCAATAAATTAATCGAAACAAAATTATTCAGTTCAAGTTGCGTTACTTCTCGATTATTCAGAATAAATAATTTGATCCAGATCACTAAATATTTGTTTACACGACAAAACATTCTGCTCATTCGTGTGCAAATAAGTCGTACTTTTCGCAAGAAAGAAAAGGATACTTTGCAGAAATACATTTTTATTACAATTGAAGTGCACATTCCGTTAGCCACCCGTAATTGAAGTGCACATTCCGTTAGCCACCCGTATAATTGAAGTGCACATTCCGTTAGCCACCCGTAATTCCAGGATTTATAATTAAATCCTGGAATTACAGGCGGAATTAATATTCATACCAACTTCTTTTGACGGTACCAAACTTTTTTGTGCGTGGACGGGTATACAATTGGCTATACAGTAGAACCTGGTTCATCCGGGGTAACGTGGGGAGTACGTCCGATAAGTGAAATCTCGGATAACACGGATAACATACACCCAGAAAAATTATTTATTTAACGACCACTGTTTATTTGGTTTAAGTAATTTATTTATTTTATTTAAATAAATATTTATTTAATTTAAATAACTATTTATTTAATTTAAATAACTATTTATTTAATTCAAGTAACTATTTACTTTATTTAAATAAATATTTATTTTAATCAAAAAAGTCATTTTTACTAGAACCTTCTCTTAATGTATTTGCTGTGACGTAGTTATTGTCACTGATATTCAATCCATCTATAACGGAGGTACCCGTCGTCTTCGTTGTTAAAAAAAAAGAAACCTACAGCGACATCACTCGGTATTGCCCAACCGTTATACCGCGACTTGCGGTACGATTACTCCGGATCGATGTTCCTTGCGGTTATAATTGCGGCAATTCCGCTCGATATCGCAGCCCGATCGTGCCGTACAATCGACCGGTCTGTAAGGACCTCGTAAATATGACCGGTGCTTCAGACCTCGCAGGTTTCCCTGCAGTCCCGTAGCTCATCGTTGATTCTGGCTTCCATTCTCTTCCTCGGCCGATCGACGCCCGGCCGCTCCCGCTCTACTCGCCATGTGGAATCAATTAGAGGCACCTATCGAAGTTGACTCGTGGCAAACGAAACATCACGCTTTTATGATATGCTAGTTTGCGCCGGACTCGTGACGTCTTTTCCGAGTCTGATCATTGGATGTTACCTACTCGCCAGGTTTTACAGCCGTCGGCTACCTGGTTTTGCATACTCCGGGATTGGCACGTCTATTTAATTTAAATACATATTTATATGCGGGTACCGATCAAATAAATTATTTTTCTGCGCGTACACCCAGTAAAATAATTTATTTAACGGACGCCCGCAAATAAATATTTAGTAGTAGTAGTAGTGAGTTTATTAACAATACATAACATGTAACACTTTTTTTTATATCTAAGAAAACTTTTCTTTTTCCATCTATATTGCATATTGCCAATTGGCCGTCGACTGCAGTCTTCAGCCACGATTATTGCAAGGTTGTTTTGGCGTTTCATAGCTTGCGTCAATGGAACTCTTACTGATTTGTAAGAGTAAATGTTCAGTTGTCTATTTAATTTTTCATTATTTCTAATTGTTGGTATGTTGTATGTATGGGATATTAAAATCTACGTGTTACATTTTGTTCGAGTTGTATACGAAGCGGTTTTGTATTCGCTATTTGCATCTCAGCTAATCTTCTAGATAGAGTTCGTGTATTCTGATTGTTATAGGAGTAATGCCCGAAAGTTCGTATAAATATGTATTTAAATTACATAAATATTTATTTGCGGGGTGTCCGTGAAATAAATTGTTTTTCTGGGTGTAGGTGACAGTTAGGTTCAGCAAGTGCAGATATCGGAGTAATAGCCAACGAACAGAATTTATTTTTATTACATAAATAGTTATTTAATAAAAATATATATTGTAACGAAGAGAGATATGAGGATTGACCGAGGATTGACCGAGGATTGACTGAGGATTGATTATTTAGTTGACCGGAATAGCGCAAAGTGACAAATGACAAACGTACAGACTATCGATTGACCAGATGACTAGAGTCTTGATCGGACTTCCAGAGAGAACAGACGTTTCACAGTTCGTGCTCGAGATATTTATAGCTGCGATTGTACTTAATATTATCCGCACCAAAACCAAATACGCGCGTTATTTATTCTGCGCGAACGTAACAATAGTAAATAAATTTTGATTTTTATCCCACTCAAATAAATATTTATTATTATTAAATATATATTTATTTTTGTAACCCAACAGTTATTGATCTGGAATGTACGTTCAGGTGATTAGGATGAAAATTCCACTGCAAGATAAACTATTTTAAACAAGAAATTTTTTATCGAGTGATTTTCAATTAAAATATTCTATTTATCCTTTCATTATTTTTTTTCTTATCATTACCCTCATAAGCTGTTTTACGAAAATCCAAGAAGCTTCTCGATTTGATGAACGACGCTCTGTATGTCTAATAAAATACCTGGATGAACACATTCGAAAGAAAATGCATACTATTTCGCGTTAAGGAATTCAGATCCGGAGAAACGCGCAACTGGTCGAGCGGAGGGCGGACCCGCGCTCCCATATATATGCCGAATTAACTCGCATATAAATTGGCGTTTAAAGAGCCCGTATGAGCGTACAGCGGACGGTGGATGGCCCCATACATACACTGTTGGAGGACTATAAGCGCTCGAGCGACCGATGCCGCAGCTGGGATTGCAGTGGATATACTCGGCTTGCACGTAGTCGCGCCGAAGTGAGGATATTCTCGGGTTGCCGGCATCCCTGGAATTTAGCGTTACGCTCATTCCACGAGCTTCAAGGATGATGTCTTTTTCGGCTCCTCCGGCATTCCGCCCCGCAGACGTATCACGAACTTCGGAAAATTATAAATTATTTTTCTAGTTGTCCCTACCTCAACCTACCTACGACAACCCAATAGTTATTGGCCTGGAATGTATGTTCAGATGATTACGGTGAAAATTCCACTGTACATGTTTGCTACGGACCTGGAAAACCTAGAAAAACGAGAAAAGTCAGGGGATTTTTTGGGACCTGGAAAAACGGGAGAAGTCAGGGAATTGCAGTTGGAAAATTTCGTGGCAACCATGACTGTAGATAAACAAGCGCTTTAAACAATTCTCTACCGAGTGATTTTCTATTGGGACATTGTATTTATTCGTTTTTTTTTCCTTATCATTAGCCTCATAACTGTCTTAGGAAAATTCGAAAAGCTTCTGAATTTCCTGAATGACGCTCTGTATATCTGATAAAATACCGGGGTGAAAGGGTAAATCGTGCAAAAAATATGTCTTAATAAAATTCATCATTTGGGTAAAAGTGGTGAATGTGGAAAAAAAATGCCACGACGATATCACCCGGCATTACTCGAGGGATGACTAACTTCTCTCATTGCCATTGTGGATTACCGTTTCGGGGTGAGCTTTGTCCAAATCGAATTTACCGTGCCACGGATTCTAGCACATGAGGTCGAACGGGTGTTTCTCACAACCGAATGGAAAACACGATGGAATACGAGGGAATGTAATTTTCCAAGGAATTCGCGTTCCGCGAAATAGGATTCTTGTGCGAAGACGGGCACGTGTAACCGTGTCGTGCGATATCCACGTAGGGCTCTTTTCTTGGAATCGGTCTAAGAATGTAGGAGGATTTCTGTATAGCATAGACGCGAGATACAGTGCAAAGCTTACAGAAACGTCTTTCTCTGTTTCATCCACTGCCTCTTGCTGGCTGTTACCGCATCAGTAGCGTTATAGCCCGCGGAGCTGCAAGAATCGGCGCATTTACATCTCTACCACTCACAACTCCACCAGATAACAACGGTACCAGAAAACATCTCCCCCCAAACAACTCTACCAGAAAACAGTTCTACGATATTAGAACTCTACCAAAATCTCTACTACAGTATGAAAAAAACTGTACCAGCGCGATCAGTCACTAACAACTCTGCCACTTAACAACACTGCCACACAACAACTCTACCACACAACAACTCTGCCATACAACAACTCTGTCACACAACGACTCTGGCACACAACAACTTTGGCACACAAAAACTCTGCCACACAACAAATCTGCCACACAACAACTCTGACACACTATAACTCTGGCACACAACAACTCTGCCACACAACAACTCTGCCACACAACAACTCTGCCACACAACAACTCTGCGACACAACAACTCTGCCACACAACAACTCTGCCACACAAAAACTCTGCCACACAACAAATCTGCCACACAACAACCCTGCCACATAACAACTCTGCCACACAACAGCTCTGCCACACAACAACTCTGCCACACAACAACTCTGCCACATAACAACTCTGCCACACGACAACTCTGCCACACAACAACTCTGTTACATAACAAGTCCGCCGGAAAAGAAGACTAGACGGTAGCCTTGTATTCTGAGTAGAGTTTTATTTCAAGTTTGGTGGAGTTTTATCGTGATTCTATTAGATTTTTTTTTCCTGGTAGACATTTTCTTGGCCGCCTATATTCCCGTAGAGTTGTTATGCGAGTTGTTGACGACTGGTTCGCTCTGGTAGAGTTTCTTTTCATAGAGTGGTAGAGATTTTGGTAGAGTAGTGAGTGGTAGAGATGTAAATGTGCCCACGAATCGCTATATTATCGGAAGAGATGGTCATAATTCTTGTCGTCTATACGCGATGTGTTTAATTTACGTTATTTTCTCCTTTCGTCGATCCAAGTACTGATCGACGAATAGTCCGTCAACGGAACAAAATCGTAAAAGGGGAACAATTGACTAAATTGCTAAATTGCCGAGCAGCTTCGATGGCGATCGGAAAGAAAAGAAAAAGTCAATTTTTGATCGAAACCTGTTGCTTGGACTCGTTCTCCATCGGCTGCCCAAAGCGCGTTTGTACTACTGACGCAGGCCGCGCCGTGAGTTGCCCCTTCTATAACGATATCGAATTACGTTCCGACACTTTGCAGTCTACAATGAAAAATCCGTCAATGAACGTGTTTTAATGTGCGAAATCGTGGCTGCCATGGAATGTTTTACTCGGAAATAAAAAAAGAACAGAACCAGCGGAAACGCAACTCTCGTTTCGTGTCAATCCTAACGGACATGTACACGTTTACGTTTTACCGGTACAACGCTCTAATTGAGCCGCTACAGGACACACGCGATATTCGTGCAGCCCACATATATCTTCCGTTGATGCGGATGCGTGCGCATTGTAAATATTGTTTGCCAGCAGTCGCGCAGTCGAGTTGTACAATTCCGGTTTAATTAGCGTCTCCCATTCAAATGGATTTGCGTGGGTGCAGCAAACTAACCCGAGCGCGTGTGCAAGGGCACGCCAGCACTTCAGCGACTCGAGAACGAGTAGACGCGACATTTCGCTATAACTGGGTTTTACCGTACGCTGCGTTTTACGTATATTTTAAGTCTGATCAAAGTGTCTTATAAGTTTAGCGTCTATAAGCACACGCGGAGTAAGGGCAAATACCTGACTCGAATACATTCGAGGTTCCTGCCGGTATTGCATTTTAAATTGGAATTCACCGCTGGCGCACTATTGATTTCCGCCCTTTTCAGCCCTTTGACGATCAAACGGCAAAAAGATATCGGGCTAAAAAATTGTACACAAAAGGACTATTATCGATCGCCAATCCCTATTTAATTTGGCGATGATCAATCGAACCGTTTATATTGTAAGAGATTTTTTATTTTTTATTTTATTTTTTTTATTTTACAAAAAATGAGTAGTTTCTTTCATGTAAGAGTAAAATAGTTGGCAGATTCGTGATCAATGGGAAAAAATACATCGGACATATAGCCCCGTAAAGACGAATAACTACAATTTACGTAGGGAATCTTTGTAGTGAATGTTGCAAAAATGTTACCTTTATTTTTTGTTACCACATCCGCCGATCCAGTTGATGGAATCGCAACCAATGCATGCCCACAAAGCAAACACTATTTCGCTCGGCAGCAAAATCATTTTCATCCCTGGCCGTCTCTCCTATGGTACTTGTCGAAAGCAAAAAACGAACCTCTACATGCTGTTTCACGCTTGAACGTCCGTCAAAGCGTTCGATATCTCTGGTATGTAAGAGAAGGATTTTGAAGCAAGTTTTCATCGTGGTACCCTGTATACATACCATCATCCCACCACTCTGCCGGGATGGATGATATCTATACGAGTATAAAAAGAAAGCTGCGGGACGTATGGACGTTTCAGAAAATACTTGCTTTGATCAAAGGGCTTCGTGCCAGTGTCTGCACCAGTCGGAAACCCACACCGGAGTTTGGCGGGAAGCCTCTCGATTATCGTGGGTGCAGACTAAAACGCGCCAGGGTGCTTTCCACCAGAAAATTGGAAAGAAGTCCCTCCGGGCGATTCAAAACTCGGCACCACTTTTCCTCGTCACAGCTATATCTCTCGTTTCTCTTGTCTTCACGTAATTTCTCACCGACGATCTCAAGTTTTTCTCCGGTTTCCGGATACCATGCACCATCGAAAGCCCACCGACTCCAAAAGTTTAATGAATTCTTTGGTAATATAACTTCAACGTGCCCAACTTACCCCACGGCTGCAGCTTTCCTATCCAACGGTTAAATAAACTAATGATATTCACTTCGTTTTGTAATTAACGAAGCTCTCAACCCGCGCCCGAGCAATTTATCTCAAAGACCCCGACCACATCAAAGATCCGGACGGACGATCGTCGAAGTAGACATAAGCTCATTTTCTTTGTTTCCCGGACGGGAAAGCCGGGGTGGATTTGCTGGATTAATAAAGAGTCTTTTTGAGCTTCCATTGCGCCGGACTTAACGTGTTCCATTGTTAACTCCATGCGTTAAAAGTGGGTAACGCGATTTTGTCCCTCCAAAATCGTCAACCATCCTTCGGACCTCCTTTACATTTACACAAGACAGGTTAAACTCGATCAGTCGTAGTGATGCGTATTTGGCAACATGTTACATAGGTAATCGATCTTGCAAGTGTATAACACACGTCTTGGTGATTACATGAAGGAATGGTAACAATATCCGCTAACGAGCCATCGACGTTGGTCCTTCAGCTCAACTTAAACTGGATCATTGTTCTTGAAATCTCAAAATTGAGGTTTTGCAATAGAAAATCCAAATTGCCTATAAATTTTCCCACCACACTGCAAGACAGTCAGCGAGTTTTCTTTCTCCCCCCGACGGAATCTTGATGACATTCTATACCGGAATATAGTACCTTATCTACTGCCATTTCCCATAATCACACGTCGATAGCACGAGTGCATGAGAGGTGCACGAGTGTTATCGGAGTGTGATTCGCTATGCGAGATTCGGCGAAGAAAACCTGTGCCATTCGAGTGCCAAAGCCACTTTCATTCGCGTTTCCATTTACGTTCACTTTTTTGAGTGTCCGTTGCGCCGGACTTAACGTGTTCCATTTTTAACTCCATACGTTACAAGAAGGTAACGCGATTTTGCCCGCCAAAAATTGTTACACTGAGAAAAAGGATGGTATTTCCTACTATAACGAATAGTTCCCAGGGGGGACGTCTATATAGATAGTTGGTGATAGTATTTACTCAATTGATTAAACTATAATTATAGTTACAACTATAATTTTCGGTCATTGTCGTTACTGTAAAATGTAGATGTCCCCTTGTATGAATGTAAGTTTTTCTCCGTGCAACCATCCTTCGGATCTGCCTTTACATTTTCACTCGATCAGTAGCAGTAATGCGTATTTAGCAACATGTTACATTGATGACGCTGAATCTAGCGGCCGAAGCTGACGGCCGAATGCTGCCGGTGCGCAGTAGCTTTTGAACGTGACGGTACGCGCGCGGCAGCCTCGCTACTGAGTGTGGCAGCGGTAGCGGGGCAACACATACTATAGAGTTTCGCCATCTAATCCAGTCAAAATGTGAATCAGATATGTAAACGGATGGACATGGCGATTTGACAATTTTTACTAATATTCTTCATAGTATTACGAAAACAATGGACTAGGTTTAATCCGGGTGACGGCCTTTGTTTATTAAGAAAAAAATCAAAAAGTTTATATTTCGCGCCAGCAGTTTAACATCTCCCGTGATGAAGGTACCAGGATCGACTTAGCAGCTTGAAAATTTACACACACGTTCTTCAGAATCCCACGAAGTCAATAGACTAGGTTTAATTCGGGTGACGGCCTTCGTTCATTAAGAAAAAAATCCCAAAAGTTTATTTTTCGCGCACGCAGTTTAACATCACCCGTGGTAAAGGTACCAGGATCGACTTAGCAGCTTGAAAATTTACACACACGTTCTTCAGAATCCCACGAAGTCAATAGACTAGGTTTAATTCGGGTGACGGCCTTTGTTTATTAAGAAAAAAATCCAAAAAGTTTATTTTTCGCGTGCGCAGTTTAACATCTCCCGTGATAAAGGTACCAGGATCGACTTAGCAGCTTGAAAATTTACACACACGTTCTTCAAAATCCCACGAAGTCAATAGACTAGGTTTCATTCGGGTGACGGCCTTTGTTTATTAAGAAAAAAATCCAAAAAGTTTATTTTTCGCGCGCGTAGGTTAACATCTCCGTCGAAAAATAAACTTTTTGGATTTTTTTCTTAATAAACAAAGGCCGTCACCCGAATGAAACCTAGTCGATTGACTTCGTGGGATTCTGAAGAACGTGTGTGTAAATTTTCAAGCTGCTAAGTCGATCCTGGTACCTTTACTACGGGAGATGTTAAACTGCGCGCGCGAAAAATAAACTTTTTGGATTTTTTTCTTAATGAACAAAGGCCGTCACCCGAATTAAACCTAGTCCATTGGTTTCGTAATACTATGAAGAATATTAGTAAAAATTGGCAAATCACCATGTCCATCCGTTTACATATCTGATTCACATTTTGACTCAATTAGATGGCGAAACTCTATAGTATGTGTTGCCCCGCTACCGCTGCCACACTCAGTAGCGAGGCTGCCGCGCGCGTACCGTCACGTCCAAAAGCTACTGCGCACCGGCAGCATTCGGCCGCTAGCTTCGGCCGCTAGATTCAGCGTCATTTACATTGATCATCGATCATCCAAGTGTATAACAAACGTCTTCGTGATTACACGAAGGAATGGTAACAATATTTGCTAACGAGACGTCGACCTTGGTCCTTCAGCTCAACTCAAACTGGACCATTGTTCTTGAAAATCTCAAAATCGAGGCTTTCCAATATAAAATCCAAATTGCCTATAAATCTTCCCACCAATGCCCGATTCGTTTCTGCATCTTCGATTCAAGAGAATTTACGAGTTTTCTTCCTCCACTCCGACGGAATCCTGATGACATTCTGTACCGGAATATAGTACCTTATCTGCTGTCATTTCCCATAATCAGACGTCGATAGCACGAGTGTATGAGAGGTGCACGAGTGTTATCGGTCCGTGATTCGCTATGCGAGATTCGGCGAAGAAAACCTGTGCCATTCGAGGGCCGAAGCCACTTTCATTCGCGTTTCCATTCACGTTCGGGTTCTCATTCGCTTCCCGGTTTGGGGGAGGGGCGAACGGGAGAGGGAATGAAAACGCGAGATAAAATTTTCCACCTCTGCACAGTAGAAAAGCTCATAGCATAGAGCATCAGCCACAGCGCACGGCGCGCCGCGCGTTCACAGGTCAGAAGCTCGGAGCACCAATCCTCTTCACAACTCCGCCCGGGCGTTTCCTCCATTCTCTCTTACGCTCCTTTATCCTCAGAAACGACGCTTTCGTATCTTGTGTCCCGTTTTTTTTTACCCCCATCCTGCCTAGGTTACTCACCAATGGCGACCGGCGCCGGAATTATCTGACTCTATGATTCTTTCCCGTTGAATTTACGGTACGGTTTTTCACGCCGCTGAACATACCCAACTATCGTCCATTTAACGCTGTCTCGCTTTTTCAGCTTTTGTACATCCAGAAGTTAAAAACTCATTTCCGCAACCGTTTAAACTCCAGACGGTGGAAGAGACCGAGGAGTATTTAGTTTTTATTGCACGCTTTGGAGAAAGCTCGGTGTGTGCCACGCGGGCGAGAAACCACCCGGGAATTTTTGTGCAAACGAACATTTTCGACGTCAGGAGCAAGGAAATTATTTTATCGGTAGGATTATTCCGGGTGATGTGGACAACCCTTGTATCTTCGTAAAGTCGCTTACTTACAATATTCAATCAATTTTTTTTTTTATGACTTCCTCGACTTTTCCACTTGAACAAAAAAACGTGATCACATTGACCGGAATTTTCCTAATAAATGTTGTGTCCCGCGATATTGATGAACGTATTTAGCACTCGCGAATAATTTATGTGCAATCTTGGGCAATCCATGGGACTTAAGGTACACAATTTATTCATGCGACGCCGATTAATTAAACCTGTTCATTATGTGTTGCAGAACTCTTTAGAAGCGCGGCAGAGGCTGGCCCTCTGGACATCGTGAAACTTCGCAAGGGGGACAAACTGTTAAACATTGAGGCGCAGCTTCCGGCGAATACTCCCGACAGCCCTTACTTTCTTCAGGTAATTCTCATTTAAGGGAATAAGGCAGACAACGATTTCAGGAATCCTCATTTAAGGGAACACGTCAGACAACGACTTAAGGAATCTTCATTTAAAGGAATACGTCACACAACGACTTTTCTACTTTTGGAACTAAAAATCTCAAGTGTTATAAAGCAATGATTAAGGCTTTTTTTTTACAGAATTTCTAATCATTTTTTTCTCCACATGGATTCCGAGATACACGAGCTTAAAGTTGTGTTAATTAGCATGAGCTGCATATCGTGCCGAGTGAAAAGCAATATTCTCTTTTTTTATATATATTCCCAGCTGTATTAGAATGTTTTTCTAAAATAACATTACATCATTATTAGGGATGCATTAAAAAAATCGAGCTGCGCCCGTACATTTTCGAAGATATTACGGATTGAAGGAACTTCGAACCTGTATGTGAACACTGTAAAAATAATTAGTATGAAACTTAATGTACTGGACGGAAGTTTTTATGCGAAAACTGGCATATTAAACTTAATGTACAATTCTGATGAAAAATTCATGTTCGGTGTCTTAAAAACATGGAAAATACTTAATTTTTTATAATTTACCTTAATTGGACTACAAAAGTATTTAAATTTTTTATGATTTACGTTAATTTCGATAGCGAAGTATATTAATTTTTCATCATAATTTGTACATTAAATTTAACGTACCAGTTTTTGTATAAAAACTTCCAGATCGGTACATTAAATTTACAATTTTTTTACAGTGTGCTAGCCCCCCCCCCCCCCCCTCCCCCCATTAAGAAACGGCGACCTCTGACGTATTCCCTTAAAGTGAAATGTAACCGTTGTACGTACAAGAGAGAGCTGCGATTTAGCAACCCAAAAATCCCCAAGCCGTTTATTTCATGGGAAAATGATGAGAATTGTGAACCGCAGAATCACTGCGCATAGTTTACCGTTCTCGTATTTTCCCCTAAAAATTAACCGTCTTAGAGAATTGTGGATTGCAGTTTTTGTTACCGACCGATGAGTTGCAGTTCACCTTAAGGACATGTGAAACGACTCAGTCGGTAACCACAATCTGTAACGAATGCGATTCACAGATCGTAGAATTTTCGGGAAAAAGCAAAGCATTAGCGGATGTACAATTTAATACGGCGTCCGATGATGCTTCCGTTTTATCCGACACGTCGACCGGTTCTAAATGGCATTGATTCGAAAAATGCATCCATCTCTCTCGCACTCATATGTCACGTCGTACATCGTTCACATGGCCTTGACGTCAATCCACCGTCCCAATGCAAAATATCATCGTAAAGGATTTACGTGTGAACTGATGTAAAAAAAATTATCGCTTCTCAAATTTGTTTGTTATTTGTAAAAAAAAAAAAAAGGTTGTCGGAGCGCATCCGGCCTCTCCGGGGATGATTGATGCGGATTTGCTGCGTGCTCTGGAGAGGCGAGTCGCTGCTCTGGAGCGTGAATTGCGCGAACATCAGGATGCCGCGTCCTCGGAGCCCTCGATCACGTTACGCGATCTCAAACAACAGATGGACGTGTTTCGGAAAAAGCTCGAGACGACCGAACACCTCAGCTGGCTCGGTAAGTGACTGTTATATTTTTTTTTCCGTTAATCTTTATTGCGCGGATGCCCAGCGCGCACGCGTTTTTCCTTAGATGACTGTTAAAGATCTCTCAATCGTTCGGGAACGATGCGTAGATCCGAAAGCCGAATGACGGATATACGAGAGTATAAACAGTCCCGCTGCCAGAATCCGCGTTTGCTTCTGAATAAATATTTGTCATTGACGTGGCTACGCGCAACGTCGCCACGCTATTCATATCCTATCCATCGTACGCACTGCTCGAACTAGCTGAAAGCTTAGCAAATTGGCAACACACACCCCCCCCCCCCCCTCCCCATTAGGCCTGCTGGATTTTGTCCAATCAGGAAATCGGAAAGCCTCATTCGCGCTTTAAGAGCAAGTGAAACTCACGTGACGCCAATCGTTATTGGCGTTCGCAGTGGAGTAAGAGATTCACCACAAGAGTGTTTCACATGATGTTAAGGCAGTACTTGCGATACAGTCCCGCCAAACGTGAGTTTCAGAGAAAATCTCGAACACTTCTCGATGGGATAAAAATCTCAAAAAAATCAAGTGTATGGGAGCTGCTATATGGCGCGATTATGGCAAATCGCGTTTTTATTTTATGTTCAAGTTGCGAAAAAACGCAATTTTCAATGAGTACAAAAATTTCTGAAAAAATTCATACGTACAGTACACGTCCGCGTTTCTCCGATCCTCGGGAGACAATCCAATTAAGCACGACCGCGTAAGTTGGATACCCCACTACCTGCCCAAGTACCTGCCCACCGTCCCTTTTCATACGCAAAAATTGTCGGAATTACAGCAGCGACGATTTCATTCGCAGGTAACAAAAGGGAAGGTATCGTTTGTTTCCCCACCAAGCAAGTAACGGACCTTGAGAAGGGGCCGAATTGGACTTACGCGGTCGTCATTTTCGGAAATACGCGGTCGTTCGGAATTATGCGCTGGGAGACACGCGGTCGTGTACTGTATTCAGAAAAATAAACGAATTATTTTTATTCGAAGGAATAAAGAAAAAGGAAGGAAAATAGTTAAGTTGCCGTGTAGTTTGTTAAATAATCATTTTTATCTTCAATTTATTAATGACAAGTTGGAATTATTATTTCACAAAAACAATCTTTGCAGCACCTCCCATAAGCTTGATTTTTTTTAGATTTTTATCCCATCGAGAAGTGTTCGAAATTTTCTCTGAAACTCACGTTTGGCGGGATTGTAACGCAAGTACTACCTTAAGGCCATGTGAAAGATGTACAACGTGACATATGAGTGCGAGAGAGATAGATGCATTTTTCGAATCAATGCCATTTAAAATCGGTTGACGTTTCGGATAAAACGGAAGCATCATCGGACGCGGTATTAAATTGTATATCCGATAATGCTTTGCTTTTTCCCGAAAAGTCTACGATCTCTGAATCGCATTCATTACAGATTTTGGTTACCGACTGAGTCGTTTCTCACATGTCCTTAAGGTGAAGTGAAACCCGTTCTCTCTCTCTCTCTCTCTCTCTTGCTCCACCATAAGACCAATGCCGCTGTCTCTCTCACACTCTTGGATCCGTCACGTGACTCTCATTTCACCTTAACGATTTGGGAAAATGACGTTCAGTTAAATGATTACTCCAACAAAATTACAATTCGGAGGAATAGTATTCGGTCAATGACTACTTCCGAAGAGTAACGTTCGCTGAAGTGAAATTTCGGAGAAATAAAGTTTCGGAACTTTGACTATTCGGATGAAGTGTTCATATTAAGTGGTCATACTATGGGTATGAAGTTCATACCCATGACTTTCGGCCATACAACGATTCGGCCGATTGTAGTTGGTAAAATGATGTGGCTCCAAATCGTCGAACCCGACATCGAATTAACTGTAATTCGTTCATGAAGTCAGACCCTAATACATCGGTGGGGTCGATCGTCGAACGGTGTAATATTTTTCGCGGAAGTAGTTGCAGACTTGTGGATTCAAGCGACCCGACGCGTGCAATTTTCGCTCGCTTGCGGATTACGGATCTCGAGGTCCCGATCATGAATCTTTCAAATGTCTTTACTCGCGAAACAAAGCCGAAGTTTTTAATAATTATTATAAATCGTGCAATTTTACACTGAGGTATATGAATATACACAGAGAAAAAAAAATCAATTGAGTCAACAAAATGTGCGCTTACGGGTGGCGAAACAAATGTTTGGTTGATCGAACTAACAGGCCGTCGATAAACATTTTTCTTTACTTAATACCATAATTATTTCGTTCGATCAATCAAAAATTTGTTTCGCCACCCGTAAGCGCTCATTTTGTTGACTCGATCGATTTTTTTTTCTCAGTGTATATATATGATAAAGAAATATAAAAAAAGAATACAATAACGTGAACAAATCTGTTAACATACTGTTCTCCATCCTATGTCCGCAGGATTCTACAAGCAGCTACCGGAGCCGATATCATCGGAGGCTTGTCGTAGATTGCAGTATCGAAGGAAGAGTGACAGCGTCAAGCGCCGAGTGCGTGAAAGGTTTCTCACAATTTGGTGAGTGCAATTAAAATATCGCAGCATCCCAGCATCTCCAAATTGTTCGTTCACCCTTATAATCTAACAAAGCGATTTATTCGCAACAAAATAGAGAATAATTATACTCCCCTGTATAGTGAATCGCAGAAGAAGTGAGGGCACACTGAGAAAAAGAATAGTATTTTCTACTATACCAATAGTTCTCAGGGGGAACGTCTATATAGATAGTTTTTGATACTATATATTCAGTTGGTTAAATTATAATTATTGTTGCAACCATGATTTTTTGTCACTGTCGTAACTATAGAATGTAAACGTTCCCCCTGGGAACTATTTTTTATGGTATAAAGTCAGTATTGTTGCTTTTACTATGTTTTTTTTTCTCAGTGCAATCTTGTTGTTCGATTTATTGCTTTATCTACCATCGCGTCGATCATGCATTTAAAAAAATTATTCTTCATTTGAGAAAACTCACCGGGCGTAATTAATTCGTGATAGTTGACGATAGTGGACGCTTTTAAGCTTTTCCTCTACAGATTTAGATCTGTATGTGTCTGTGCGCTCGGCGTGCATGAAATTGAAATTCATCGTCCTCTTGCAGTACACGCTCCGGCTATCCCTTGATAACTGCGAGACGCGCAGGGTGGAGTTCCGTTTTCGCGAATTTATCATTTCGTTTGCGAACAAGGATAGCAGGGGTTGTAGCAGCAGCAGCAGCAGCAGGGGCTGCATCAGGATTGTGCCCCTGGTAAAAGCTCCCGTCGCCCGGTAGCTTCGCAGCTTCGGTCGATACTGCCCGATAGTACAGCCTAGTTGTACGGTCATGATATATACTAAACTACACCATACTATACATATACATTGTAACGAATATAGAGATGAGGATTGACCGAGACATACGATATTACATGTATGACTGGAATGGCTGGGTATGACAAATGACAACCGTGCAGATTATCGATTGACCAGATGATGAGAGTCTTTATCGGACTTTCAGAGAGAACAGACGTTTGACGGTTCGTGCTCGAGATATTTAGCTGCGATTGTGCTCACCTATAGAGATGAGCATTGACTGGGAGGCAAGATATTACATAGGGGAGACTGGGGCAAAATGGCACAGTGGGGCAAAACGGAACAGTTGAGGGCAAAAGTCAATTTTCCAACAATTTTTGGATGCCCCATTTTGTCCCAACGATACATTCGGATTTTCAAACCCGCTTTACCCCACGTACACTGCTGTTCATGAATGCCTGGATTTCCTTGCGTCTTCCTGGATGTCTTCCCGGATGTCTTCCCAGATGTCTTCCCGGATGTCTTCCCGGATGGCTTCCGGGAGGTCTTCCTGGATATCTTCCTTGGTATCTTCGACCCCATGAAGACATAGAGCAAGATATCCAGGAAGATAAAAAATCAGAAAAACCAGGCATTCATGAACAGCAGTGTACCACCATCGCCACCATCCAAAGGTTATTGGAGAAGTGTGTTTTGTCTCATTATCCCGTTTTGACCCGGTGTGCCATTTTGCCCCGCCCTCCCCTAGATGACTGGAATAACTCGGTATGATCAATAACAAACATGCAGATGATGAGAGTCTTGATCGACGACCCTGAAGATATCTGCTTGACATAACATTTTATCTTTAGAAAGTGTCTGTCAAATCACTGCTTTAGGAGAAAAAAAAAGTTTCACTCGTAGAATTTTATTCTCCAAGTGAACTTCTCTGAGGGAAGTTTGTGCGATTGCAAAACACAGCCATTATAACTCGATGAAATTTAGTCTCGTGCTGATAGCTTCAGAGTAATCTTGATCGGACTTTCAAAGCGAACAGATGTTTGACGATTCGTGCTCGAGATATTTAGCTGCAATTGTACTTACCTATAGAGATAAGGATTGACTGGGAGGGACGATATTACATAGATGACTGGAATAACTCCCGTTGAGTGTTGCTAAAAGACTTACAGTAATCAAACTGAGAAGAAGCCCAACGGGACTTCGAATAATCAGAACCCCCATCGATCCGCCCCTCCTTCCTCGAACCACCTCTTTCCCGCGGCCTGGTTATGGACCTATTTCTCAGAGGCGATATATAGGACCGTTGTGATAGTTGTTATTATGATCCTTATTTTATTTTATTTCCTACTACTATTATCGGTATTTTATGTTCATCTTTATTTTTCATTCCGTCGCTATTATTATCTAAAGATAGTATAAAAACGAAAGAACGATAATGAAAAACGAAGAATATAAAATTTATTTTATACTGTTCGTTTTACACGTGGTTGCGATTATTATGTTTATTATTATGTTCATGAGACCCTTTTTATTAATATCGGGATGATCATTTTCTGTGTGCATGTGCTTACCGTACCATAAATCACTTGATTCATTAATTCTCTGAAGGGACTCTAAATGGACGGGGGGAGGTTTCACCGAACGGCGAGAGGCTCCGTATATCATGAAGCTGACCTTTTTTTCTTACGATAAGGGAGAAGAGGGTCACCTTTATAAAAAGGGATCTCCCTTCGTATGGTGAAACTCCCTCCTCACCCCAATTCTTGACACGGCCGCGACAGCGCTGGCGTCGGCTAAACTTTTATACATTATAGAGAGATATGTTCATACGCATACACGACTATTACCGTACATTTGAGTGGATCGTCGATGGCTCGTTTGCCTCTAACGAGTTCGGCGACTGAGCCTCCACCCGGAGTTCCTTTCATCAAGGTTATTTTCGGTCGCATTATATAGTCTCCAATGCAAACAGGGAGAGTTCCTGGTACTCTCCCTCGCTCGCTATCGGTATTAGCTTTCCATTGCTTTTCCCCCCAAGTTTCATCATCGACGATTCACGATCTTCTGCATAATTAATTTTCAGTCGGAACTAATACCTCGACTCGGAACTAATATCAATGGTTATAAAATTTCCGTCGTTTATGGTACATCGGAAGTCACGCTCTCAATAATTTCGACAAAATTAATATACAAAGTTATGACTTTTACCTACATAAACCGGTAAGCAACATGTCATTAGTAATAATAATTAGTTTCTGGTACATTAAACACGTCTACAAAGTGCCGCGGTAGAGTTTCGAGGTCAAGTACGTAAACAAAAAAAATTAAGCGAGACGTTACCAAGTAGGAATTATCCAATATGCCGGAAGTAGAACCTGTGAATCGATGATATTTGAAAACGAAGAATGGGTTCGGAATTTTGATATTTTTTAGACATTTTTTAGAGTCTACGACGTAGCGCTTTTTGGATTTTTATTATTCGTAACGCTACGCGAATACTTTATGTTTATGTGAAACTGGCGTTTCGGGTGACTGGCTTGATTGATGGTAGGGACTTTTAGGATTTTTTTTAGGATCCTGTTGAGCGCAGTAATTTATCTCTGCTATATCTCGTTAGTGGGCTGGATGAATCAATGCCAAGTTACTATATACAGTATATAAGGGCGGAAAGTGAGGCAAAATAATCCTGTGCTCCATTTGAGATGAGACTTTTTTCATATCCCACGCAATTTAAAAAATAATTATCCATTTCGTCCCCTCCATCCTATCGTATTATTCAAACACTCGAGAGTTCTCGAAGTCATAACTTCCTTCTCACAAGATTTTTCCAAGTCATCGTCGAAAGTTATGCGTTACAGGTCGAATCGATAGCCGAAGGTTCGTGCTATTGGTCGGACCTGAAATCCGAATAATCGATCGCAAGCTCCAACAGCTGCTAAACTGACGTGTATTTTCTCCTCCATGTGGGAAACTCCGAGCCCTGTTACAGTTACGTCCGGCGCATCGTCGGGTCGTCTATTATTCCCAGTCGCATTACTGCCTCCCTTCCTCGTTCTCGTCAGCGATGAAGCTACCAGACACAGTAGGAGTACCTACGTGTCTGCACGACGTCGTACTGGAGTTCGTCCTTAACAGGATTCGCTCCATTGCCCACGTGATTAAGCGGTCCGCGAAACCCGGCGCCCACGTCGATATTTCAATGGAAGACGGATGGATAGCAATAATTGATTGATCCACGTGAGCGAAAGTTGCTACGAGGACGAGGATCTCCTCCGCACGAGATCAAGCGGAACCATTAAGATCACCCTCGCGACATTGCCCGCGGTCAGGTTCGAGAAATCTCCTCAAGAAATTCCACGAGAAAAAAAAAATGGTTTATTCCCCCTGTACTCCACAGTAAAAAAAGTTTGTACTTTTTACAACAACTTATTGTCCACAGACGTCCACAATTTTTTATTTGTTAATTTTCTAATTTTACAAACAAAATTACAAAACTGTACTTTTGTACAATTTTTTAGTACAAAAGTACTAAAATTGTCAATGACGCGGGAAATAAATGGATAGGTGTGTTCAAATAAGTGACAAACGAGTTTGTCACTTATTTAACAAAATTATTCTTACGAAATTTTGTATTCCGATTTTACGAAATTATTTTTTTTATTGTGTAGCAAGAATTGCCATCTCGCCTGAGAGAAACGGCACATTTACATCTCTACCATATTACAACTCTACCAAAATCTCGACTAGAAAGTAAAAAAAAAACACTCTACCAGAGGTTTGCACGGATTGTTGACACACATACGGACATTTTCGGATTCTAAAAAAAAAATACATAATTAAATTAAAGATTATTGTAAATATTACACTTGCTGACAGCTGGCGATATAATAATAAATTACGAAACACGCAGTGGTAAACTTTATCAGGCGACACTTCGAGTTTCTATGAGGTTCTCTCCCTCTCATTGGACCTTTTTTGCTTCTCCTTCAGGCCTTTCAGGTAATTTTCGCCCAATTCAAATTTTTTCAATGTAACAATAATTTTTTTCCAACCGCGAAAATCTTTCGTCGGCTTCACAGTCCAGAGGGTTTGTACGCTAGTCCTGCAGGGAAGGGTTTTAGTCACGGGTCTTCGATTCTCGTAACGAGCCACTTTTCAATGTCCCGTGTCTCTCCGACATTCTATTCTATTCCGTGGTATTTATTTTATCGCGCGCGCGCCGCGGCTTTCGACGTTGAACGTTGGGGCGGTAAAATCGGTTTTCCAACTCACGTTGGTACTCCCCGTTGGCGACGATCCTCGGAGGAAAATCCCTTCGGGGGTTTCGGTTAAGTGCTCGGATATCTTCTGCGGTACCGAGGAGGATAAATAATGGACGAAGCAGAAGGACTGAGAGAAGCCATCGGCGTAAGGCCGATTTTGTCCCGTCGGAAAGAGGCGAGACGTGGACCGGACGAGCGAAAAGGTCTATCGAATTTACGTACGTCGAGATGTGGCGAGGCATTGTACGAACTTCGGGACTCGGGTCAAGCGAGCCTCGTCACGATGACGAGACGACGAAAGCACGTTTGGCGCTCACACGGTAACTTCTGATCCGGCGTAGTCGTGCAAAATCTTTCCGGATGGGCGATAGGGGTGACATGAATTATTCAACTCTCGTATGCATACGAACTGTACATACGTACCTACTTTCCATAGTATGAAGATATAACATGAAGGTACAATCGACATTCGGATGGTCCGCCGGGAAGAGCGCAGAATCTGCTCAATACAATAAGCCAAGTTTACGTAGCGGCTGGTACTTCTCTGAGACTATCCGAGCTCGGATAGTTATACGTCTGCGATATACGTTCGCGTAGTAAAACTCCACGAGTGAGGGATAAATATAAATCCGCTGGTTCTGCGGAAGACTTTATGAGGCGGTCACTGTCGTCGGTGTCGACCTTGTTCCCATTTTTATTCAAAATCCTTACCAACGTAGGAATCTCATAAGGGATTGATGAAGGCGGAACAATCGGAAGATTAAATATTTATATTTGAAAAGCTCGTCAAGGAAATGTGAAACGCACTCGGTCGATAACGAAAACTCTAATACGATTATTTCAAAGGTCATCAACTTGTTGGGCAAAAGGCCAATTATTACAGCCTTCATTGCGTCGTCGAGGAGACTCCAATAATCTCGTCTTGCTCAGAAAATTTTAGTGTCCTTAAAAAAAATGTATTTATCGCCTTAGAGTTATACTGTTTTTTTTTTTTAAGATAATGAATTTCTAAGAGCTGGCCATAGTTTGTGCGCAGAAATAGAAGATTTATAGATCTTTGATTTCATTCATTTCGCAAATGTGAAACATTTATGTTTCGGTATTTATGTTAATAGTGAATGGTTGAGATGATTTTCCGGCGAGTTGAGGATAGCTTGTGTACAGTTTTGCCTGATTCAGCAGTTGCTCGACAACTTACGAGCATCCGCCGGCACCGCCTGCGTCTGACATACGCGAACAGAATTTGAAATTCAGTTAAAAGTTTTGCCCGGGAAAGCTCAGACTCGCGACGACGAACACATCTCAGCCAGCGGCCCGGCAAGATCTCGGAGAAATTTCAGCTGTCGAATCGTGGGAGACGCATTAGAATTCACGGTAAAACTCCTGCAGGTTCTTATTTCAAGTTCGAAAGAGACGAAGTCTCGACGTTTTCGCCAATAAAACCGCTCGGCTATCGATATACGCGAATCATCGACTTTTCCAGCTCTCGGATTCGGAATTGAAATTATTTGTGCATTAGTCGAGGATGCTTCACGTATACATTCCCAGCATGTAAAGTTTAATTTCGTGAGCATCTGCAAATTCTGAAAATTTTGCATACACGTTCGGAAAAAATCAACGAAATCGTTTGGCATTAAAAAAGGTTTCCTGTTTATTTTCTAAACAATATTTTTTTTACCATTTTGTTGATGAGCTGTCGATATTATTGTTAACATCAAAAATGAATGCTCTTACTACCTCCTGTGTGGCGGATTATTTCATGTATTTGTCACACTGAGAAGTACACAAAATTCTTACTCTGATAGAAGGATCAAGTAAACCCTACCGATCATCTAAGAAAAATTACCATAGCATATACACTGTAAAAAAAATTTGTTTGAAAATTAATTAATAGTATGGGAAGCTTTTTTACATAAACCGTTTCTGAAATTTCAAACACATGTGCGTTGCAATTTTACAGTAAAAGTTGTATTTTTCCTGAACATTTTGGTAAATTTCAAGCAAAAGATTTGTAATTTTAATATCCGGTATTTTTATTTTACAAGCAAAGTACATTATTGTTTAATTAATGTGAGTAATGTTAGCAAATTTCAAGTTCCAATATATCAAATTTACAATTTGTTTTTACAGTGTAGGAGTACTAGGGGGCCACCTATAACAGAAAGTCTCAGATTTTCCAAGAATTTTTACCATAATATCTACGAAAAATGTTTATAAATCCGGTACTTCCTGCCATAGGTAGCGCCCTAGTTCCCTACTATGTACTATGTGCTATGGTAATGGTTATGGTATGGTTATGGTTTAATGTCTCTCAAGCGATATAGTCACATTTACTAGATCCTTCTCTCAATGCAGAGGATCTTCTTTTTGACTTAAAATTTGTGACGAATCCTTAATCCCATCTCTACACGAATCTTATGTCGCAGTCGTTATTGCGCACCTTCGACCCCGTTGTTGTGATAGTCGAATACGATCCCACGAGGCTTGCGAACATCAATTTGCTCGATGAATTCCATTACTCCACTTATGTATCTCCCCTTCACTCTCCACACCGGTCTATTCAACCCCTTCGCAAAGCTCGAACGCGAGGACCGCCCTACATAGTTACCTCGACAACCCGTTGCCAGAATAGTTTCGGAACCCAAATTCCACCGAGTTCCTCATGTATAGCCTGATTAATTCGGATAAACACTGTGGGACGTTATGCTAAGACGCCGACTATAGCGGCTTCCCCCTTTTAGCTCAAAGATCATAATACTATACCAGGCCGCACTTGTGAAATCGCAGATTGCATCCAAACTATCGTAAACGATCGAACGGATACTTCGAGGCGTTTCCGTACTCATGCCACGCATTCGCCGATCTGGAACAATAATTCCAGGATCTCGAGTGTTGCGCAGCGATTTTCCCATTTGCGAGAATTTCGCTGCAACGCCGATCTATATTCGCATAGGTGCTGATTATGCGGCAGACCGTTCCAATGCTCTTGGACGAAGTGCAGACACACTTTAGCATCTTTAAATAGAACACGTCCGATGCTTCGTTGTTCCTAGGTGTTGAGCATACCGCTGATATCTTCTTTTCAATGTCCATCTTCGCCATGTAAGCCTCGGTCGTTACCGGAAGGTCGTAAAAGACCCAACGAGAAAAAAAATGTATTTAAACCAAATTAAATTTATTTAGAATACATAAAATTGTTTTATGACACTCGGTGTGAAAATGGCGGTTTTTTCGCACGCTTCGCGTGCGAAAACCCCCATTTTCACACCTTGTGAAATAAATTTTTCTTCGATACTCGTGCGAAAAACGTTTTCTGAACTCGTGTGATTGCAACACTCGCCTTCGGCTCGTGCTGCAAACTCACACTCGTCAGAAAAAGTTTTTTCGCACTCGTATCGAAATGTACTATTTTGTCACTCGTGCATGAATCGCGGCACTTTACATGGCAGTCTTGCGAGCCGAAAGTGGCCTATTGCATGCCAGTCGTGAACCTGCAGTGAAATGACAGAGTCGCGCATGCGCAGTTCGCATTCCGTTCACTTTCGTCCCTTGGGATTTTGAGTCGCGCATGCGCAGTTCGCATTTCGTTCACTTTCGTCCCTTGGGAGTTTTCTTTCGACGTTTTACAAGCTGGAGACATAAGCTCACTTTTCAGTATTCGTCTCGCGCGACTGCCATTCCAAGTGCCGCAGATTCATGCACTTGTAACAAAAAGTATGATGTGGAACGAGGGTCGAATTGGCGATTGCGACTCGTGTGATTACAGCCCTCGCTTCGCTCGGGCCGCAAACTTCACACTCGTCGCAATCGCCAACTTTCGACCCTTGTTGCACAATATACTATATTTGAATATTGGAATATTTGATACAGTTTTATTGAAATCTAATCATGTAATTAATTTAATCGTATATTCAGTTTCATTCAATTTTACTTCATCGAATTGAATACTAAATGATTTATTCAAACGTCGCTCGACATCGTCTCGTGCCGTTGTAGCTCTCGATACGGTTCGTGCGGCCAACTCTCCAACCTTCGTTGAACAGACCGCTTTTTCGCACTAGCATCAGAAAGTACTATTTTATGATTTTTGTCACCATATATCAAAAATCTTTGCAAAAAAAAATGTTATGGTGTCGAAGTTAGCAACGCTGCTCCAATGGTATCATTGACAGCTGTCATTTTTCTTAAACAGATCATTTTCTAGCGAGACGATTAAAAAAATGGAACATATTATATTATTGTTATATATATATAATTAAGATTATTATAAATATTTATATTAGTATATTACGTTAGTAATTATATATTACAGTATATTAGTATATTAATATATTACATTATATTATAAGCTTGCTAGGAAAGCAACTTTCTGGCAATCTGGCAATAATTTCGTTGGAACATCGTTGCGAACTTCTATGCCTTGCGATTTGTGCCTTTCGAACATCCGGATTGGTACATTTTTTATTGCGCAGTAATAACTTTACGAAATGAAGGTGGATATTAGGAGGTTCGTAAGCCAAGGGCTTAAGATTACATTGAAACTACCATTATAACTTTGGGTCTTCGGGAATCAGGAATTGCCTAATCGGATTTAGTTTGGACATCGAATAATACGTAAACCCAGAAATCTGAACCGATTAAGCCTTGCGCTGATCTAGTTGACGAGCCAGTTTCGCCGAATCAGCGAAGTAACTCGATCAGAGTCACATTTAAGGTCGAAGCGATGCTGGTAATGTCGAAGCTCCTGACTAGCAGAGAACCGATATTTGTGTTCGTTAGCGTGTGTTGTATGAAAATGCACTCGAGGAATATAACAATAAACGCTAAAAACATAAACAAACGTTCCCTATTGTGTAAGTGAAAACCTCTCTCTATTTCCATAAAAGCTTCTCGTGTTTCACGATGTTTTTTTAACACAAAAAATATAAATATTGCTCGATGCTTCCGATGAAATACGGGCTCTATGCAGACGTTACAAAGATTGAATACCTGCGAAACCTGATCAGCAAAAAATAAAAAATGAAAATAAATAAAGGTTGTCCTCCGAATAAGCGGTGCGTGTGCAAACACGAGCAGGGTCTTGAACAATGTTAATATACGGAGCATACATATAAATACGCCGGGGTTGCGCGTATGGATATTGCCGACATCGATTTTTCGTTATATGCACAGGGAAAACAAAGCGCGGCTGAAATATGATAGAAAACGCGCCCGGGGCTTTCCCAAGCATATTCATTCTAAAACTCTCAATTAGCGGGTATCTTGTGTATGTGTACATAACATATACCATGCCATTCTGAAAACTCGAACATTTGGTGACATGTTCGAATTCTCAAAGTTATTTTTTGCTACTCTGTGTCTGGGGAATTAATTTTTAAAAACTAATTGAGCTCAATGACAGGAACGAATCCCATCGCGACGATTCTATGTTGAAAAATTCGAAGGGTATTATCGTCATTTTATTCGCGATGCTAAAGCTGAAAGGTTTTCATGAAAAACTTAGATCTACCACTTCGAGATATTTATACTTAATATTATGTTTAAAATTATACTTAATATTACGCTAAATAACAAAAAAAAAAATCCGCAGACAGTTTCCAAAATATTTTGAATTGCCAATTTCGCAACTGGAAATAAAAATGTTACAATAAAATGCGACATTTTTTTGTTTGCTGCAGAGATCGCCAAAATGCGTGGATGCGAATATCTTGAACGATGAGTGACAAATGACTCGATCGCCAGGGCGAATATGCCCATTACGTATTGCGAAGTGGAAAGAGATCTCGCCCCTCGAATTCCACGCTGAATCAAATCTGTCAGGTAGAATTCGTGCCGGGGTAGTTTTGATCTTCGGCCAGAATTCGGGAAAAATTCATCGCCACAACTGTGCAATTCGTCTGGTTGAAATATATTTTTCAATCGGTCTGGGAACTTTATTTCCCGTCTGTCGCGCATATCAAATGTATCGGATAACTGCCTTCGCCGTTTTGCCCTGGCATACCGCTGGGACTTACCGTCTCGCGTAGCAACGCGTGTGTTCGGTGATGCAATATACAATACATCATGGACTAGCCTGGCGGTTCTATACAGCAGTGATTTGCGGTTCATGCACAATGCAAAGTAAAAAACAAAACAAATAACGTGAATCCATGTTATTGCCGAATGGTGAAATCCGCCAGACAGGGTTTTGCGCCAAACAGCAAAATTTATGCTCCAAACAATCCTTCCATGAACTCTCGTTCATGGAAAGATTCCACTCGTATGCAGTTTACCCGTGACGAACAGAATTTTTTTGTGCACCTTGGCGTTTCTTTGGCTCACACAAAAACACCAATAAAAAGTCCTAGAAAAAATTACTTATACTTAAAAATCCGCATATTGAATAAAAATATTCCCAGCGTGCGAATCCAAACTCATGAGCAGCAAGAAATTTCGCTCGTCGCCACTCGCGAATCATATTTTCCTCGAAATTCAAGCTCCTCAAAGAAAGTAGCGGACAACCTGAGCCCACGTGAATTCAGAGAGGATTGAGAGAGGAATTGCGAACACTTCTCGATGCGGTAAAAATCCGAAAAAATCAACCATATGGAACGTACTGAAAAGATTAATTTTGCATAATAATAATTCCAAAATGTTATTAACAAATTAACGAAAAAAAAATGTCCCAACAAATCACCCGGCAACCTAACTTTTTTTTTTATGATTTGTTAATTTTTCTGAATACGTATCAATTTTTTCAGAATTTCGTGTAATTTTTGAAAATCGCGTTTACAGTTAATACAAAAACGTAATTTAAAAAAATTACTCAAAATTCTGAAAAAATTCATACGTATTCAAAAAGATTAACAAATTGTTTTTATGTGAACAAAAAGTTAAGTTGCCAGGGTATTGGTTAAAATTTTTTTTATTTTTCACGAATTTGTTAATAACATTTTGGAATTATTATTATGCATAATCAATCTTTTCAGCACCTTCCATATACTTGATTTTTTCAGATTTTTAGCCCGTCGTGAAGTGTTCTCAATTCTCTCTCAATTCTCTCTGAACTCACATGGGCTCAGGCGTCCGCTAGTACTACCGTAAATGGATTGAAGTATGACCAAAGTATTACCGGAGTACGAGATATAGTGTGACACGAAAATAAAAACACCGTCTTCTCTCGACGTCTGCGCTCATGTTGGCTGCTCGAGCGCTTTAGTTTTACGCGCAAGTTATCGAATCCATCCGCGAAGTAATTAATAAGTATTAATTGCTGCATTCGGCGCAAGTGATCAACAAAGGCAAACGAGTGCGTGTGTCGCACGAGTCGAATTGTCAAACCCGACAGACCAATGTCGTTGCAAGAGATAGCAGGGAATTTCACGAGACACATACACTGACGGGAGGAGATTGAGGAAGGGAGAGACACTCTCTGATCGATATCAATAAGCGACAGAAGTCAACCCTCAAGGAGTCTCATTATTTGTCAAAATTATTGTCACAACTATCATTTCAATTATAATTATTCTGTCTTTTGTATAGTTAAGTTTCGTAAAAATTATAAAGTAAACTGTGTTGTGTCAATGGATAATGTTTGTATCTAAGTCGACTTAATAAACTTATATTGTCTATCAATTTCTCCGTTCTATTCTGCTGATTTTTGCAAATTTACCTTTTCCTGGGTCCTCCAATCGAACCCTGTTATAATAGGTATTGTCGATAAAAATTATCCAAATTCGGAGATATAAATTATCAGTTTCGTGGAAAGAAATTGGCCCCCAAGAATAAAAATTAATCGTCAAATCAAATATCCCATAGCTCTCTGCCAGTCGAAGACCCCGGCCGGGGCAGGTGCAGGTTCTCCCGGTCATAATTATTTGTTAAAATAAAAGTCTGTCTCAATAGGGCCTCAATAGGTCTCAATTTGAGGAAGTCATTTAAACCCACCGAGTATGCAGCCGGAGGTAATAATTAATAATAATATTCACGGGTAACAGGGATTTCTCGTCGATAATCCGTGTAGACGAACAACTGGTAGGAAACCCAACATCAGCGAGCCACGAACTCGTGGAAACTACTGATGCGAATATACCTATCTCGAATGGTAAACTAGTTACGTCGCGCCCATGAATCCTACGTTAGTAACTTCGAGTTACAAGATATCTCAAGATGGTCGACGTGATATTGCAGGATTAGATACAGAAACTGGAACCTACATCGGGTTAGATATGATCCGATTATCGAGGCACGAATCAGCGCGCGATGCAGTGCATCCAGGCTGAAACTGCGAGGTGATAGTGTAGTTGTCAGTGCCATTGGGCGGAAGATGGTCGTCATAGTGAGATTATTTCTGAACTTAGACTTTATGGAATAGCGACTATATAATCAACATGATTTCAACATGATTTCGATGGATTTAAGATATAAAAAAAAAAACAAAGTTAAAACAATTTCATGGGCTTGCGAATAGATCTTTTTAAAGCCCGTACTTTGATATTTTCCATTGGATAATTCATTCGATTTACTACAAGATATTGTAATTGATCTCCAAATTTTTGCCGAATAATCAGTTTTTGACTATCAGTATTGTAAGCTTAACGTAACAACTTTAAAAACTTTTCGGTTTGCCCGGTCTGTTAATAGATTATACCACTTCGGTTATATCCCAGATGAGCGCAACTGTAATGATAATGCGACTAAAAGGAAGCTTTATCTCGTTCCAATTATCGTAGTTTATTAGAACATTTGTTTTCTCTCATTATATTAGCCGATACCATACAAATTCATAAGAGAGTTGATGCCGCCGAAATAACTCGACGATTATCGCGAAATTCATTAATTATCTATATAAATTAATAAAATTATTGATACAACGACCAAAATTAAATTGATCTGAAATGCATCGAATTTTAATATCTCACCGCGTACACCGTCCACGGGAGAGCGAAATTTCGAGCCGAATCGACGATATTGAAGAACCTGTCTCGTCGCATATCCCGAATTGATATTCGGAATTCGAAATAATATTCGTAATTCGACATGAATCAGTGGCCCGTCTGTCTGACGATGACATATTCGTCCAGCGCACGATTCCGTATAATCGAAGGCCCTCCCAAAACAATTACTCGATCGTGTACCTATCTATAATCGTTGTGTTCCACAATCGACTGACATTATGAACGATTATGCTCCGATGTCGGTCCGAGCCATAATGGAGAGTCACCTGGACAGCTTAATTTTAACTAAATCATAGATGGACTGAGAGATCGACGACGTTAAAAATCATGCACTCGAAAGATCGTCGATACGAAACGAAGTTTCGCTCTTCGGCTTTTGACAGAGAGATGGTTCGATCGATGATGCTGAAAAGTGAGTGTTATTGGCGTGTGAGTGGCATTCATGCATGCATCATAAAAGTGCCACGGCGTCGTGCCAACAAGAGTCCCGTAATTCCGATGATTTTTCCAAATGGATGGAGCACACGCACGGAATCGATTTTATTTTTTACTCAGCGTCGAGAACTCTCGAGCGCAGTGTGCAGTCGTGTCGTCGGGGCGGGGGGAGCGGGTGATGGTGCAATTTAGTGGCTGGTAAAAGCGAATTCGAGTTTTCGAACTCTTCCCGGTATGTAATAACTTCCCATCGATTTCGTGATCGGCGAAGCTTGTTAGGAGCAGATTCATGCTGAAAATAATGTCCTCTCGCTGCAGGACTGAATGGGTCGATGATGGTCGGTCCCTTGTGTCCGAAGGGTATCCGGGAATGGCGACGAATGAGGTCGAAAGCGAAGAGACCACTTTTTGTTGACGGCCGAACGACGTGTTGGAAAAATTAATCAAGAGTTAGTTGGAACTAGCTATGTCATTTTTCCGAAAATTAGTTGTCTCAACTAACTGCTATGTACCAAGTAAAATCCACTCGATGAAAGAGGATTCTGTTTACGGGAAATGACAATCAACTTGATGCAAAATGATCCTCTTGCATCAAATGGACTTTATTTGTAATATAGCTCGAGCAACGCGTCATTGTTTTTCGGTACGGTGAGCAGCCGGCATTTCTTTTGTTCATTCGAATGTACAATAACAAAACGGTTCGATTGGACGATATACAATTTCATTCGTATGCTTTGATTATTATCATCTTACACTGACATCGTTTTGGGATAGGCGACGATAGATCAAAAGTTTAAACTCCCACCGTTTCTCAATCATCCGAAAGATAATTTAAACGCGTCGTTTCAATAATTTTTGTTTCTCAGTTATCGATCATCCTCCGATCGGTAACTCCGCGACCGATTGGTGAATCCTAGTTTGCCATCAAGGCGTCGATCAACAAATGAGCACAGATTTTAATCTGCGGGTATCATCGACGGCTATGAAATTCAGGCGGTTTGGAGCATTTTCCATCGTTCGATTAACCACCGATTATTTCTCACGCGTGCATGCACTCGATCCAACCATGTCGTCTCTTCCACTAATCCTTGCATCAATTCAATTACCATTTCCCACCGCGAGCCGACATCCGCGAAGTTTCATTCGCGGCCATTCATTAAGTGGACATGTTACATTATTTCCTGCTGGAATTAATTTACCAAATGCCGATGATCGTCAAAGGTTTTGAATCCGTTTGGTTAAATACAGTCGTCAAGTATGCAGATAAACCGATACACAGATCCTCTGTCCGCATATCAATTTGTGCTATTGCTCATACGTCGATAAAATAAATGACACAAAGCCACCATCAGGCAGTACAGGTCCACGGGTGACGCTTCAACTACCGCTTTGATTCGCACGCATTTGCGAATCAAAAGCTTCGCGAACAACATACTCACGTCAAATTGATATGTCGGAATTAAGCGATGTCCGACAGTGTCAGAAATAATAAAAAATGGGCGATGTTCAATCGTCGTTCACGAGAATATGACGAGAGTGTGACAGTAAGCGGGCTACAGGGCATTCAGCTTGCCACGGTTCTATCAGGGATCGTTAATTAGCGATCATTCGTATGCAATTCCCACTGCATAGGGGAGAATGTACAAGTGCCAGTGTTACGTCCAGCCCTAACTCGTGAGTGTGTAAGGTAAACGTCCCAGTGACCTAACACGTCCCAGTGGCCGCACAAAGCATGCGTGCAAGAGAGACGCAAGCGCGATTTTTTCATGCATGTACGGGAACTGGGACTTCGCCCTTAGGTGTGCGGCCACTGGTACTTTTACCTTAAGGGAGAGCGCAACACGGTTGGCTTCTCTTTTTGGCTCAATGCAGGGAAGCCCTTTACACCGAGGACGGAAACCTCGTCTTTTACACCATAGTATTTACGATTTTATGGACGACCGATTGTCATCGATACTCGAAGTAGGTATTCAAATTAATTCGTGGCGGTTAAATGTTTATCAATTGTCAAATAAGTATTAGAATACTCACATGATTTATTGCTCACAATGTTTAAATTCGGTGAGATGACACAATGTTATACAAAGTTTCACATATAACACGCGTACAATTCGAATATTAATCCGGAGAGTTGAAATAGACTGAGACTTTATAAATTACGCCTGAAGACGCAGTCTTCACCGAACGCCCTACGAGCTATGAACTCTGACGTCGTTGGACTGACTTTAAAGTATAATTTGCGCAGCCTGGCGTCATGCGTACAGTGATCGGATGTTAATTAACGTCTTCTGCTGACCGACTGACGTCGTACGTGCGGTGGTTCGATGTTGACTGACGTCGTACACGGTAAAAATAAATTGTAAATTTAGTGTACTGGAACTTAAAATTTGCTAACATTACTCATATTACTTAAACATTAATGTACTTTGCTTGTAAAATAAAAATACCAGATATTAAAATTACAAATCTTTTGCTTGAAATTTACAAAAATGTTGATGAAAAAATACAAATTTTACTGTAAAATTGCAACGCACATGTGTTTGGAATTTCAGAAACGGTTTAGGTAAAAAAGCTTCCAATACTGTTCATTAATTTTCAAACAAAATTTGTTTACAGTGTATGTACGGTCGTTCGAGGTGGACTGACGTACCCTCTGGCAGTTTTGCTCATCTTATATACTACATCGTAACTAAGGGTGACAATGTTGTGGCTAAGGGTTATCCGTATTTCCCCGAAGCGTTCCCCGTATTCTCAGAAAGTTAAGCTAAAAAGTAGGGGTTTCGGTATCTCCATTGTCGTACCATAAGAGTCACTCGTCATGGCGCATATGAATATTCGGAGTAATACGGTTCACCTCCCCTGTTGCTTTATGGTTTTTCAGGAAAGTCTGAGTCTATTATCTGTTAACTTGCCTAGATACACCAGTATGACCCATCGTTATAATAATATAACGAATTATATTATTATATCTTTTCTTTTTAAAGAAATGATATCTGCGTGAGACGTTACACCAGCTAACCAAGAAAACCCTCAACACAGCTATAAAGTGAAGTTTCTTTCTCTCTTTCAGTCCATTATCGAACTGT
Source organism: Ichneumon xanthorius (assembly GCA_917499995.1). Lineage (NCBI taxonomy): Eukaryota > Metazoa > Arthropoda > Insecta > Hymenoptera > Ichneumonidae > Ichneumon > Ichneumon xanthorius. The sequence continues at coordinate 5,213,181 of OU824205.1, read as the reverse complement.
GGCAAATTTGCACGTGCCATGCAACAAAAATGCAATGATTTTCCGCCGTTGTGGCAAAAACTCAACTTGAATGATTGTCCCATCGATCTCGTATTTATAATTCGTATCCTTGAACCGGGGTGCGACTCGAAGAAAGAAATAGATATACAAAAAAAAGGTCATATAATTCGGCGAGATAAGAACACTTATTAAGCGGGTGTATGTATGTGTGTCTAGCGGGTGAAATTCTCACGTCACGATTATTTCAGTGATCGGTAATTACCGATCATTTCTACGGTTTGTGAATACATTGGCCATTGCCTTGGTGTTCCAACCTCGTTAAATTGTGGCGAGCGGTAATGCGTGTTTTGTGGGATAAGCGGTTTTGCGCGGACGCACACACATCCGCACGTGCTCGGTTAGCCGATTCCAGAGGGCTTATTGCCTTAGAGATAACGGTGGCTTAATGGCATCTCCAGTTAACACGGGCAAGCTTCAGAGGATCCATCTACCCATTCAGCCTGACGAGAAACCCTCTTGCCAGGGGTCAACCGATCGGTGAGCCGTTAGTACACTCGACTATAGTTAACTATGCAGCCGGCCTGTGGCCACAGGGCACCGAGTAGATATGCACAAATCGATCACAAATACATAGTATATGCCCATATGTACAATGGAATTCACCAGTGCCTATGTGTAACGCGTGAAGTATCAGGGATCGGACGTGGATTTCGCGTTACGATGCTGCGCCGTATTGATTGCAAATTTGATATTCATTATAATTTCATAGATAATTACCGAGTCCAATCAGTAAAGGTATGATGTCAAGAGCGAAACGACCAGGTCTCCGCCGTTTGGGCTTCGTAACAAAAAAATTGGGTTCAATTGGGCAAAATGAAAAGTAGAAACTATTTTTACAAATTTTACGCTTGTAAAATACGTCTCACATCGAATACAGAACATCGGTCCATTTTGCTGCAGGGTTTGTAGTTGCACCTCGTTTCCCCCTTCTTCCTCCGTAATTAAAAAATTATCTTTTGTGAGATAAAACTCAGCCATGATATTTTCTGATTCCTCTTTTTTCACGTAACCGAGTCGGCTGGAAATCACAACTGGGCAGTGTGCTTCTCTCCTCCGGTTTAGTGTTTACTTCATTTATTTCGTTTTCGAACGGGCGGAGGGAATGTATTTTTTTTTTTTTTTAATATTTCGTATGTCGTTACGCCGCAATGTTGTGGCAGCGGCCACTTTCACGTCGGGCGAACATTTCACCGGGAAGCTCTCATGCCTTGTCCCCAGCTCAAGGGCCTTCAGCGACTCTCCGCACAGAGCCCATAACCGGCCAGGATTTCCCAAGGAGAAAACCATTCCTGCGGAGCGGTGAACAGGAGGTTATGGCTAGGTGGGTAATGCAGACGAGTTTCAAGAGCCGCCCACCTGGCATACGCGGCGCGCGATGTATTGCCATTGCTATTACTGCAACTGACTGCTATTGTTGTTGAGTTGTCTCGTATAGCCCATGGGAATTACGTTAGGGCTTTGTGGAGGTGAATTATGGTAAGCTGCGAGATCTGACAAATACCCCGTGCCAAATACGTACCTCGCATGTGCCGTGAAACGTACCGAGAAAATAGTCGAATCAACGAGGCAGCATCTAATGGCTCAGTTTACCGGTGGTAAACCATTCCGGATTGGGCTACGCCTGTTTCATTAAACGCGTGATGAATAGATATTTACTTATATGTGTACCACAACCGCTCGCCACGCTCAGGATTATTCGACGAAATGTAATATTCCATGCGTGTTCCAAATAACGGACGAAGACGCAGTTCAATCTCATTGTCGGAAGTAACACGTATAAATCATGATAATAATGGTAATATTAATGTTAATGATGTGTTAATATTAATATCGATAGCTTGATTCCATAAGGGAATACAAGCTTGTGACTCAGATCGATTGAGCTTTAACCATGGATGTGATTATTATTAACCAAGAGACGCCGTAGCATTTCGACGCCAAGTACACCGATAAAAAGCTTTGGTAAAATCAACTGAGTTGCGGTTGCGGGTGGCGAAGGAAATATTTGGATCGATTGAAAGAAACATTTAGTTGATTGAACGAATATTTAGTTGTGTGAGCGAATATTTAGTTGAATTGACTGTTCTGTTATTGATTGTGAAAAACATTTTGTTCAATCGACCAAACATTTTCCTTCGCCACCCGCAACCGCAGCTTAGTTGATATTACCAAAGCTTTTTATCGGTGTACTTAAATGGATTTTTTTTACTGGACCAGTTTTGAAGTTGAATGGTGTGTGTTGAATGGATAACTCGACTAAGATGCTGCGAGTTTTAAAACTATATCATCCATCGATATTTTTTTGATCCTCTTAACTAATAGAGTATAAATCAATATCTATGTTTCATACGTATTATATGCGAGTTTGTGGATTAAAATTATGCACCTTTGACGCCTTGAAAACAACTAAAGAGATTTATACAATATTCAGCATTTTCGGCATTTTTTTTTTCATCGCGGTGGCGCCCCTAGGCAATTGCCCGCTTTGCCTGTGCCTAAATCCAGCACTGGTACTGGTTAAGGTGATGTAAAATACCGCCGCCTGTAACAGAAACTTCACTGAATGTCGTTTTGAGACCGCAGTCCGCTGACGAAAAAGAAAATTGTCTTTCCCTGCAAAATCGGCAGACGCAGGGAAAGACAAGCTTCTTTTTCCTTGGAAGTCTGCGGTCTCAAAACGGCATTCATTAGAGTATTGGTTACCAGCTTAGCACGGGGCACACTGTTAAAAAATGTTGTTTGAAAATTAATGAACAGTATTGGAAGTTTTTTTACATAAACTGTTTCTAAAATTTGAACCACATGTGCGTTGCAATTTTACAGTAAAATTTGTATATTTCATAAAAATGTTTGTAAATTTCAAGCAAAAGATTTATAATTTTAATATCTGGTACTTTTATTTTACAAGCAAAGTACATTAAGGTTCAATTAATATAAGTAATGTCAGTAAATTTCAAGTTCCAGTACATTAAATTTACAATTTATTTTTACAGTGCAAGTGGGGGCGAGGATGTTGCACATCACCTTAAGTGTGTATCCTCGACTGAGGATACGCGTTAAAAATGAATATCGGTACGAGGCCTGAGACATGTCATCTTAATTTCTCGATCATTCGTGACACACGCAGGCCCGCATCGGAGAGTTTTGGAATTTTCATTAATTTTTTTCGCAATCTCAGCGTAGTGGACAAAAGTGAACGACGAGGATAAATTCTGCGCTTCGTGCGTCTATCACTGCTCAGATTCTCGTGCGAATTCATAACGACATCGAAGATGAGAGAAAAACTAAAAATATACACGGAGGGGAGTGTTGCACTTTCTCGACACCCGATGCATATATATAAATGCATCCACACACACACATATGTATACATATATATAACGCAGGTTGCCAATTACGTGATTACGAACGCGCGCGGTAATTGCACAGGATCGTCGGACGTCGGTGTACGCTCGCTCATTCGAAGGGTTGATTCCCTCGTGCTTCATGCACAACCGTGTACGGAGGCTCGTCCTTGAATTCACGCGAGGGAAATAGCATTCGGGTGCGGCTCCGGAGAGGCCTCTCGACTTACGGTACGAAGCATTAACATGCTCAACCATTCGCTCCGTCATATAGGCTCGCATACACTACGCGATTAATCTATGTCCGATCTCATCGAATTTTATACCATACTTTATTTTTTCGCTTTTTTTTTACTCGAACAATCTCATCGCATTTTTGTTCGTTGAATCTTACTCTTTTTTTTTATCGTATCTAATATTACTTCGAATTCAATATTTTTCAATGATTAGGTGAATAGATTGGACAACTGAAATTCCGACTCGAAGCGTAGAGTGGAAAATTATTCGTTTCTTTCTCGGACACTTTATGCGAATTCTCGTTAAATGAATAAGATATTTTCTCATGAAATTCCCTTCCGTGTATACGCGCTAATTGACGTTTATTCATTTCGTTTCAGTGACGTGGCTGTGTCGTCGAGTGTGCGAGAGTGGCTACGCTCGCCAGCTTTCGACGCCCGACAATGGGAGGACGAGGAGCTTCTGCTCATGCTGCAAACGATGTTCGTCGAGCTCGAGTTGCTACAAAAATTCGACATATCAATGTCGACGTTGAGAAATTTTCTTTACGAGGTTTACAACAACTATAACGAGGTGCCCTTCCACAACTTCAGGCACTGCTTCTGCGTAGCCCAGATGGTGAGACGACCCTGCTTTGCAACATTTTAATCTATCGGATTACTTGCATATTAGCAACAACAAAACTTTCCTAATCTTCGATTTTTGCTAATTGATTAGCTGTAAACCGTGTCGAGTCAATCAGAAAAGTGAAATCTGTTGGATGATAAATTTTTGTTCTTCCATAAGTTGGTGGACATTATTAAAATCTATAATTTGAAGACTAACCATTCACGTACGGCTCCTTGTTCGACGAGGACCCGGAATATGTCAAGGCGCAACCTTGGAACGATGCAAATCATAAATTGATGTGCTAAAAAAAAATCTGTAAAAATTCACAGACGTACTTTGAAGTGTAGTTTTTTTTTCTAACGCAGAATAATAGTTTTTACGAACATCCGTACCGTCTTTGCGGTCGTTTGGTCTGGGCAAATATAAAAGAATGTATCAGCAGTGCTGAAACCAATTTCATTTTTTTCGAATTTGGCTGACATGACTTATTTGCTTTAGAGATGAAAGACTTAAGGTCGTTCTTATGAATAGACCTATTTGCTTTAGAGACGAAAGATATAAGGTCGTTCTTATGAATAGTGTTCACTTCGCATAAGTTCCAGAGAAATGGGAGGGAATTGCCAACACTTCTGGATGGTATAAAAATCTGAAAGATTCGAGCATATTAAAGGTGCTGAAAATATTAATTTTGCATAATAATAATTCCAAAATGTTATTAACAAATTGATGAAAAAACATTTGGAATTATTATTATGCAAAGTTAATCTTTTCAGCACCTTTGATATGCTTGATTTTTTCCAATTTTTATACCATCGAGAAGTGTTTGCAATTCCCTCTTATTTCTCTGAAACTCATGCGAAGTGAACACTATTCGTAAGGACTAGCATCATTTTTTTTTTTAAATAATGTTTTGATGAAAAAAATTTAATGATTTATGATCCACGTAGATGTACGCGATCGCTTGGGCAGTGGACCTTCCATCGAAGATCGGCTACCTCGAGGTCTTCGTACTAATAGTCTCATGCGTGTGTCACGATCTCGATCATCCTGGTTACAACAATATATATCAAATAAACGCGCGAACGGAGCTTGCGCTACGTTACAACGATATATCACCTTTGGAGAACCATCATTGCTCGGTGGCGTTTCGCGTCCTCGAGGCGACCGAGTGCAATATACTTGGATCGTTGGATGCCGCGACCTTCAGGACCGTTCGCGAGGGAATCATCAGGTGCATTCTCGCTACGGACATGGCAAGGCACAACGAAATTCTCAGCCAGTTCAACGACACCGTGCCCGAATTCGATTACCAAAATAGAACGCACATCAATCTGGTTAGTACTGAAATATAATTATTTTTGTCATTAAAGACACAATTTTTCTTTTTAATCGACCGCTGAAATGTAACAAACACTATTTGTACACGATAAGTATTTGAGAAATAAGTGTTCGAATCGAAAGAAGAAGAGGGCTCGGTAATTAGTCTAGAAAAATTTGACTGAAATAATAGGTATATAATTTTGATATGAATTTTGGTGTTGGTTATGTTACATTTGTCGTTGGGTATGACCAGATTGTATACATTTTTTTTAAATTGTTATTATTCATGACGGAAAATTATACGATCGCCTGTTTTTTCGCAGCTGTCGATGATCCTGATCAAAGTGGCGGATATAAGTAACGAGGCAAGACCAATGGACGTGGCGGAGCCCTGGTTGGACAGACTTCTTCAGGAATTCTTCAAGCAGAGTGACGCGGAAAAGCTCGAGGGACTTCCGGTGACCCCTTTCATGGACCGTGACAAGGTTACCAAGCCGTCTTCCCAGTGCAGCTTTATCGGCCTTGTACTGTTACCTCTGTTCGAGTCCCTTGGTGAACTCTTTCCAGAACTGCAGGTTCGTGCAGAGTCAATAATTCAGTACCGTTTAAGTTCAGGTCACATGTCTCCATCTGAAAAACTTTTCAACTTCAAGCGATCCCTATCATTAAACATGCTGTATTATGAGCCTGAAGTTATCTGCATGACATCAAATTTCATCGTTGGCAAATCTCGGTCAACGCCTTCAGGAAGAAAAAAAATTTGTTCACTTGTAGAATTTTATTCCCCAAGTGAACTTGCCCGAGCGAAGTTTGTGCGAGGTAAAACACAGCCGTTATAACTTGATGAAATTTAGTATCGTGCAGGGTCATTTTGTGTTGCCAGGGACGAGACAAAAACTGCTCTCTTCACTTGAACAAATTTTCCGTATCATCTATGTAAGAATAGTGATCATTATCACCGCGAAAGTTTCCTCAGGCACGATTAAAGCGAAAAAAAAGTAAAAATCTTTTTATATTCTTCCAGGAATTTATTGTGGAGCCGGTCCGTTTCGCCCTCGAGTACTACAGGCGACTGAACGAGGCGGCAAAGGACGAGCGTCATCATCGCAAGAGTATAGTGGATCTCGGTGAATCGGTGATATCGACGACGACCGGTGGCGGTTCATCGGCGATAACGAAATCCATATCGTCTCACAGCATGCGCTCGAAGCGTTCGGGGGGTACGATCCATTCGCGATCGCGTTCAACCGACGAAGATCAGGAAAATTTGACAATCGAAGAAATCGACAATCCCGAGAGTTCCGATCCCGAAACTGCGACGGAAGTCGAGATAAGTGAAAAGACGTTAAAATTTAAGATATCAACGGAAGGTAGCGTAGCGACGTCGTCGGGTACCGGACGAAAGAGTTATCCGGGTAGTCGCAAGGGTAGCAGAGATAAATCATCGTTGGACCATTACAATCACGATCTCGCCAAAGCCGTTAGGGAACACGATCGCGAGAGGCGACGGAGCAGAGGCGAAAATTTGAGCAGCGACATGAGTTCGCCAGTAAGCGCGAGATCGGGCGACGACGGTAGAATGATTCTCGAAGAATTGGAGAGAGACGAGGGCGAATTCTTCGAGGTGGCGTACCGAGACGAAAGAACAGCTGAAGGTAACGGAAACGTGATAGCAATCGAGAGCCTCACATCCGGTCACAGAAATCGTCCGAAGAAGCGACCAAGCGTCGTTGACCGCGAGACAGGCGATGTTCATTCGGGTCGAAAAGATTCCGCTGTACCACTCAACAACAATCTTTGCTGCTGTTGCGACGAGAAAACAGCCTCGAACAATCACAAATCTTTGCTGGCGCGATTGCGAAATTTCACCGATCGACTGAGCATAAGTTTCGACTCGAAGGAGCCGCAACTTACAAAAATGACGAAACATCACGGAACACCAGCGAGAACGTTGACGAAGAGCGAATCGGTTACGAGCAGCAGCGCGTCAGCAACGACACCGAGACAAAACAGCATGGTGACGCTCTGCAAGCGTTGCAATTTGATGAAGAAATCTAAGGAGAGCAAAGAATCGTCGACGAACACGGTGGTCGAGATAACCGGAACGGAGAAGCGTGCGATGACATTGCCGAAAGTGAGAAAGTCACAAGACGGCAAGAACAAAAGTTGGAGAATGGTTTTTGCCAAGGAGAAGAGGCCGTCGGCGTCGTTGGAAATATTGCCGGGTCATGACGCCAACGCGAGCGCTGTCAAGCATCGACGTAATCTTTCCAATCCCGAGGGTAAGATTAACGTTCCAAAGACGGTTTGCTTAAAAGAAGCTAAGACTGCTGAGAAGATATTGAAATTCAATGACTTTAAGGAGATTGACGTGAGAACGACCAAGAAACCGGAAATAATTGTTCATCCCGGAAGTTCGAACATCGTTGACGACGATATAGAAAAAGTGGAGATTCGACGAAGCTCCGCGAGTATGGAAGACATATCGAAGATAACTAAGCAGAACGAGGGCATTTTATTGGGTTCGCTGGACGATAAGAAACAGGAGGAGGTTCAGCATACTGGCAGTTTGGATTCGATACTGTACAAGGAATCGTCGAAGAGCGAGAAGAAACCCTTTGGATTTCCGTCACCGTACATCGCGAAAAAGTCGTCGCCTGGTTTGTTCTCGCGATTCAAATCCGGTATGAGCATCGACGGTACGAGAAGCACGAGTAACAGCGGTGGTTCGCTTCACGATCAAACGCAACAGCAACAACAGACCGGGTGGATCTCGTCGCTGACTTCGAGTTTTCGACCCAAGCGACACGCGGATGAATTGCAGGGCAATGTTCCTCACGCCATTCATTCACCCGGCCACGAAGGGGTCAAGTGATACGTTGTGGTCTCCGTTAAGAACAAGACAGGAAGATTCGCCGAGCTGGGCGACTGGTGGGCGCAGCGATCGTCTTGCTGCACCGGCTTGTCGAACGAGGGCTAACTTAAAAACCGATGGCTTTTGTCGTTTCGCGAAGGTAAAGGAGAAACTCGTGGAAATTTGAGATGTGCAAAGTTCACAATTCCATAATTATTAATTGATATCATATTTTTACAATCAGATCAAAATTCAGCTTGGACTCGATCAAGATTTTATGCGAAACACAAAGGGGTTTATTTATTTTTAATACAAATATATATTTTTGATTGCTTCGAGAATTTCAGATATTTGTATCAATATCTATTATTTACACTCTCATTAATGACTTTGCTACGGCAATAAAAGGAATAATGACGATCTTTATTGGCATTTAGATTTATTACATGAGATGCATTGAAATTAGTACATTTATACGAGTTTCTCTACAACATTTTTTTCCAAACGATCCGAGAGATTGGAGCCTCAAGCCGGTAAGGCGCGAAGACAATCGTTAGGTCCGTCGCACCAGGTGCGAATTTCGCATGCACGCCGGCTGGGTGCGAGTAGTTCTTCCCTCACGTTATCTTCCTTTTTCTTCTCAAAAGGGTGTTTCGGTGACACGGAGACCAATGAATATTAATGAAAAAAAAGAACGTACGAAAAACACATCAATAGACAACCGTGAAGTTGGCAAATACTGCTGCTGACGAAGAAGTTTTTTTTGTCCTAAAAAAAATGCATGCGATAAGTGAATACTGAAACCGAGCTCCCTCGCTCGGAGATTAGATCGTTTGCTTCATCCAGTTGATTGATCCACTCTGACAAACAAAAATGGATCGAAATATGGCGACGGTGATTTACGTTTGAAACTCGTGAACGATTTTACTCTTCAGTGAAAAGTAATCATATAGGGAAAAAAAAGAAACTAAAAAGATTATCGGAGATGAGAGTATCTCTTTCGATGAAATTCAGGTGACTCTGTCCGACCCGACAGTCCTAAGTGTTAGATACGTAGATTATTTTATTTATTGTCCAATTAGCGGGTAGCCTAACGACTAATCATAAATGTTGTTCGTTATATATACATCTATATATATATGTATAAATATGCAAAACGTATCAATATAATATTTGAATCGCCACAGACGTACATATATATATATAAAGATAAGAAAAAAACGAAAAAGAAAACACAGAACATCTATGACTATATAAATCGTTAAGTATAGATGCTAGAACATGGCAAACAGATATAATATACATCTATATTATAATATAGCTGCCATATGGTAAAATCCAAAAAAGAGTAATTGTTTTGAATGTTGCGAAAAGAGAAAGCGAATTGCTAAAATATTAGAAATTGAGATAAAAAAATAATAACGACCTCTCTCTGTCTCTCTCTCTCTCTCACTCTCTTTCTTTCTCTTTCTCTCTCTTTCTCTCTCTTTCTCTCTCTTTCTCTCTCTTTCTCTCTCTTTCTCTCTCTTTCTCTCTCTTTCTCTCTCTTTCTCTCTCTTTCTCTCTCTTTCTCTCTCTTTCTCTCTCTTTCTCTCTCTTTCTCTCTCTTTCTCTCTCTTTCTCTCTCTTTCTCTCTCTTTCTCTCTCTTTCTCTCTCTTTCTCTTTCTCTCCCTTTCTCTCTTTCTCTTTTGACGATTTATAACGGAGAGACAAGCTTACGAAGCAGCCTATGTCTCCGATATAACGATAAACAGCGATCGTTTAGCAATTATCAAAGCGACTCTTACGATTAGTTCTCTACGATATCGCGCTTTCATTTTTAGATGTTTATATTTTTATACTTCATCGGTATGTCTATACGGCAATTAAACCGCATGTATTGTTGAACTCTAGTCTTACGTTATTACTTTCATCCCAACATGTATTGGGCATTTTTTTTTTCATTAATTAGGCTCCATCCTGTAATTAACCACGATGACATTTGTTGCAACGTTGTACCCGATGGATGTACGAAGAATGTGAAAAAAAACAACTAAAAATAAGATAAAACAATTAGTCAATACGTCGTTGATCCGATTACGATACTCGAAGCTTCTGTTCAGTTAGATCGCGAATCAAATTCTGCGTGATGTTTTTTTGAATAATTTAATTCGAGATTTTTCAAACTCGTGTGACCAATTAGCGTCTCTGAAGTGCAAAGAAGAAACTCTTCGTGTTTTAACAGGGTCGATGGAATCGTTGCAAACCACCGTATACTTTTGTGGCATGAACGGAAAAAAAAGAACACAGTTACTCTACTACCTAACGTATACCAAAACTGATAATTTTTGTTGCGGTTTATAAACCGAATGAAATTTTCCACTTGTCAATCTTTAATGAGCAAGTTACGGGAGTCTCTATAATTATTAAAAAAAAACACTACCTGTGCCTGATCTTTGTCGTTTATTTATTTGTCTCTTCCACGTACTGATCCGATATTGATGATACCAGATCGACAGACCGCTTTCTCGAAATACGATCGTTGTTTGTTTATGTCGACACAAAGTTTGCGAAAAAATCATTACCCCAATCCAAACAAAGAATGTTGCTAAAAATGCGTAGCTTCATGACTGAAGAAATGTATGCAGTCATCTTCTAAACTGAGAGTAAAAAATTAACAGCGAAGACACCATTGGTTGTTTCTTCGATATAAAGATATCGAGAATATCGTTAAGAGATATTAATTCGCGCAAAGATTGAATTTCGAGATCGTCGATGAAAAAACACGGCCTAACGGTCGATACTCGGTTGGCCCGTCGAGCCGTTTACGGCGTTTCGGTGCATTACTAACGTCAATTCTTTATTTATACTCGCTTAATATTGTTGTTAATCCACGTCGGTCAATTAACGAGACAACCCTTATAATATGTATCATCCCGCGATGAATGATCAACTTCGAGAAAATTTTATAATACGAATGAAGTCAAAACACAACAGCAAGAGGAAAACAAAATACAATGTCGATGGACGTTTCGCGATTTGTACTAATACTCTCCCGTCCTTCCTCATCATCCTCTTCCGTGCCCCTTCCAATCGCAAGCTAAGTTTAGTCACTGATACTACGTTTAGTCGTGATAAGTCGATGAAGGATTACGCGCTTTGCAGTCACATTCGAGCATCAAACAGTCGAGACAAAAGAGACAAAAAAATATGATCAATTTCGGCAAGGCACATGGTCGAATCTCGTTAAAATTCGTGGCTCGAATATCACTGCAGAGATATCCATATATTTAACCCTAGGAAAATTCTTTGTGAATGTACATAATGTAAGATCATCCAGAGTCGCATATATCCACGAATCGGGATATATAGTTTCGGATGATGAGAAGATTAAAAGAAAAATCCAAACTACACATAAAAACAGATTCAAAAAAAGAACTTTTATCAGATATTAAGTACTTTGGCAATGACAACGCTCGCTGGCGAGCGATTACCGATATTGATTGAAAGAATAATGTTTAGGGAGTCTGTGAGGAAATAAAAAAACAACGCTGAAGGGATGATACCGAATTGTTCAGGCGTTCAATGATGGGGACGGCTAGAGAAGAAAGTTTGAAAACAAAAATAAATATAAATTAATATGTAATTTTTTTGTTAAAAATTAATCGAGGTTATTGACTGTGCAATGTTTCGGGTTTGCAATTAAATCTAGTATCGAGAAGAATCGGTGCACGCGCCGCCAGCATTGAACGCCATTACATGCGTATTGATAATAAGCGAACAAGAGATAGGTACGGTCGATTGCTTTGGTATCTAATCATTCCGTTCGATTCCAAGGTGTCGTACTATTATATCGTAGGAAACTACATGTAATTCTAAGTATAATGCATAGTAAAAAAAAAACAATGTATCTCGAAAAACAAAAAACATCAAAAAACAAAAGCCACGGTCAAATATTAGTTTTTTTGTAAATGAAAGTAAGTGAATAAAATAAACGTATACGTGAACGTGAAAAAGTGAATATAAATTTTACTAATTCCTGAAACCTTTGAAGTAATAACAATCAAAAATGTACTTCTTTATTGCTTCGCGTAATAAACCGTGTCCATTGATGCACAAAACAATCGATAATTTTTTTTCACACACTCCTCGAAATACAATACAGATCGATTGTCCAATCACATCAACGCACTGAGATAGGCATTTTTTTAACATTCAAATACAGTCCTCCGTCTGCCGCCGTGAGGAAAGATTTTGAATTAAACTTCATCGGAATCAATGTTTCTTTGCACGGTGATAGCTCGTAGTTCGATATGAGGTAAATAAGCCCAAGATTCGTTTGCAACAAACCTAAACGGCGGCCTGAAAAAACACGAACTATTAATGATTCAAAAAATTCGAACGTTCGCTGCTCTTCATCAATTTCTAGTAGCGTACCGATGCAGAAGTGAGGTCCATCTCCGAATGGCATGTAGACGAAAGGGTCTCGGCCTTTCTTGTTTTCCTCGGAAAATCTCTCCGGATCGAAGACTTCCGGATTCGGAAAGTATTCGGGATCGTAATGCAATCCAAGCATGGGAATAAAAACGGGCATGCCCTTTTTTAGCACGAGATTCGAGTTTGGCACTTTATAATCGGCGGTCACGGCACGATCCAAGTAAGGCAGAGATGGATATTTTCGAAGTGTCTCAGACACGACCTTGTTCAAATAGGGAAGATTCATCACCTGGAGGATCACAGATCAATAGCAGTTATAAGTCGAAGATTGAGACTCTATCCTCAAATATATATTACATAATAATATATATAATATTATATAATAATATATGTAATATTATGTAATAACATAATATTATATTACCGCTGTGGCTATTATTGGCACAGAAGAGTGTCTTTAATAGAAACACGCTAGATGCACTCTAAATACACGTAACATTTTATTGATATTAAAATTTAGCGTATATTTATTTGGCCAATTTGCGTGACTTTAGGTGTTTCTGGAAAATTTGAGTGACTATGTAGGTGTATTTCGAAGATTGGAGTGAATTTAGCTTACATTGAGAAGTTACTCCAAGTTTGCGTATCTTTTGCGTAAATTTCGCGTGCCTTTGATGGAGTCCCAAATGATTTTGGTACATTCACGGCACATATGATGCAATCAAAGGCACTCCAAACTTACGTGTTTTTTGCGAAATATTTAGCGTGCCTGTGATACATACTCTATGGACACTCAAACTTGGAGTAACTTCTCAATGTAAGCTAAATTCACTCCAATCTTCGAAATACACCTACTGTTACTCAAATCTTCCAGAAACAACTGTAGTCACTCCAATTTTCCAGAAACACCTAAAGTCACGCAAATTGGCCAAATAAATATGCGCTAAATTAATATTAATAAAATGTTGCGTGTATTTAGAGTGTATCTAGCATGTCTCTATTAAAGACACTCTTCTGTGCCAATACCCACAGCATTATATAATATATAGTATCTGTGTCGGAATAACAAACCATGTCGTATGTTATCTTGCCAGCGTTTTGTTCGAGCCCTTCCTTGATCTCTTCCCGCAATGTTTTTTGCATTTCGGGTGCAAGTGCGAGCTCGTACATTGCAAAGCTCATGGTACTGGATGCAGTCTCGAAGCCACCTGTGAAAAATATAGCCGCTTGGGCGACCAAGTTGTCGCCGTCGAACTCTGAAACACGTAAAAGTTTTTTCTTCAATTGTTTCTTTTCCCGGTTCAATCTCCGAACAAATTAAGTCGCTTGTCTGTACATGACGATTACCGTCTCTGTCGCTAGTACAAAACGAATTTTAAAAAGTCGAAAGAACGTTTTTACTCTTTCGTCTCTGTGATACATTTTCACTAAGTATATATTCACTGTAATCATACCGAAAATCTTTTTATCGGCTTCGGTCTGATTATTTTTGAGTTCGATCATCAGATCAACAAAATCGTTTCGCTTAACTCCCGAACGCTCACGATCGCGTATCGTGTCCCAGAATGCTTGTCTCAGAAACTCTGCAGTTTTCTTCGTGAAGAAGTCGAAGCCCATGGTCTTGGTGATCTGGGGGACGAAGAAGAGAGACGTCATCTCCATACTGCGCCACGTATTGAACGTGAACATTGCACGTCCACTCTTTCGGAATTCGGCGTCGGGGTTGTTCAAAGAGTTAACTTTGAGACCGTAGGCTGTAGTGCCAATCATGTCGGTGGTGTACTTTGCGCAAAGCTCTTTCATCTCTACGGTACGGCCCTCGCCTAAAATCATAAACGATCAATCATTTCAATGAATTGCCTATAAGCATGGTTACTACGGACCTGGAAAACCTGGAAAACCGGGAAAAGTCAGGGAATTTGTTGGGACCTGGAAAAGTCAAGGAAAAGTCATGGAATTTGTTGGGATCTGGAAAAGTCAGGGAAAAGTCATGGCATTTTCTTTAAACCCTGGAAGTTTGTTGAATCTGATGTTTTTCGTTTAGTTCCGTGCTGCATGACGTCTACATTTTTCGTTTCAGCAAATTTGTCGACTATATAGAGCATATTATGTGACCATGTCGTGATATTATTTTCGTTGGGAATTTTTAATATTGTGAACCGAGTTTAATATATTAATAATCATTATACATTTTAGTTTATGTTATTTTTTATTGTCCTGTCCTACCCTGATCGACAGACTGGAAAAATTCAATTTTTTCTCTGGAAAACCGGGAGAAGTCAGGGAATTCCAGGCAGAGAATTTCGTGGCAACCATTTTATAATGTCCCTTTAATTCATTAATTACAAAAGTCCCACTACCTTTTAGATCGAGGGATTCCAGATGATTGTCGAGATCTTTGCCGACTTCGATCATCAACTCGAACATCTTCTTGAGCTTGCCCGACGTTAAGATCGGCGTGGTCTTCGATCTCGCCAATTTCCATGCGGGATTTTTCAATAAAAAGAGATTTGCGCCACCGAGAGTGTCGTTGGGGCTCGTTGACGCGTATCTATCCACGAAGTAATTAAAGTCACGAACGAGAATGTTTTTTATGAGCTCCGGATCGCGCACCAAAAAGAAGGGTCGGTCGAATACGTAGAAACCCATGTAAGGCAGATTCGAGAATCGGTCATAAAGATCCTTGACGAATTCACCGGGAGACTTCTTCATCAGTAGGCACTCGGCGAAGTTTCCGACAAAAGGTGTCGGCGATATCTCCGCGACGCCGCGGTTTTTCCAGTAGTGAAATTTTCGCGTCATGTACATGTACGCACCGACGATAGCAACTGTTATAAAAATTATACCGTCGAGGCCCCAGTGACTAGTTAGAACCGCAGACCCCATGATTTAATTAAACGAAATTAGTAAAACGGCCAAAATTTACAATGAAAAAATCACAAACGTGGCGCTTCAGACAAGCCCGATGCTGCGTCGCGGAGTGACTGGGTGTTCGATATGACTCACATGTAAGTAACTATCAGTTGCACTTTCATCTTTCGCTACTTCACTAGTGCCGTATGCGCAATACTTTCGCTCCTCAACGCCTAAGGAAATCAGTCGGTGGTAAATTGGGACATACTTATCGCACTGGTGCATTTTAGCACTGCTGCGATTATAACGATGGGCTAACAGCAAAACATTATTACGTTTCGCTGGGTAATCATCGGCGTTATCTATATGCCCTCTTGGTGTTAGGTTATCGATATATTAAAGAACGTAATAAGCTCTCCTGATTTGTACCGTTCTATCAGATCCATCGTTCGGATCGGATTTTTATTTACCTTGTTCTCGGTTTTTTTGTCGCGACATTTCGGTTGTTAGCTGTCGTTGCACGTTTTTTGGGCACAGTGTCCTTAGGGGGCTTGCATCAGGAATAAAATAACACTATTCTATTATATCATCATTTTTGGAAACGAGACAGAACATTTTATTCTGGTAGTCAAGTAATAGAGTTGCTGGTATAAACCATTAATAGTATTTAGCTTCCTCATAGAGGAAACGACTGTTACGTCCAGCTCAACTCGTTAGAGAGTTGAGCTGATTAAGGAGAGCGCAACACTGTACGATTCTCTTCTCGGGTCGAGTCACGGCAGCCGTTTACAACGGGGACGGAAATCTCGCCTTTTGCACTGTAGTATATTATGGGTTTATCAATAATCATTGTTCACGATACTCGGCGCGCGGGTATTCAAATTAATTAGCCGTGGTTAATTGTTTATAATTTGTCACTAAAGTATTTTAATTACTCACATGACTTCATTTTTTGATTTTCCGAAAGTTCGATCGGTAGACTTATTGGTCTTTCGCCATAATGAATTCGAAATTCTGAACACTCTTAATATCCGCAGTTTTAGATTTCTACCCCTTGCAATATCGGCCATTCGTATATTTGCTCTCGATTTAAGTTCATTTCGATATATGTAAGTTCTTAATTTGTATTTGTTACATAAGGATTCTCCGAAGACCGACTGCTGTAAATTTAAACATTCTTTATTTTTCCATTCCGAAACATCGACTCTTATACGTTTCGATTGTTCTAAATTTCGACCCCCACCCGCCTCGTCGATGCCATAGACTTGTAATTGCATGATTTGTGCGCGATTTTCTTCGCACTAATTTTACGATGACAGTCTATCGAGCTGTCAATTTGCGACTGATCGATACCCTGATAACTGTAATTGTAATTCTCTTTTATTCCTCTCAAACTTAGGCGGCGTCAGTCATTGCGCTAGTACTACCTTAAAGAACTCCGAATGACAGTCCGAGAACTAGTCATCGGAGTATTCAGGCGCGCACTTTCGCGACCGTATTTGAATAAACCTAGGTCTTTACTCGTCGGCAGTTGATGTGTAACCGGGTCCGGTACGTGATAAAAAAAACATTCGCTTGAAACTTTGATTGTAGCGACAGACGAAAAAAGGTATCTTTAGTTACCTACCGGTACGATAAAACCCGCGACAATTAAATATGGGCATATTTGATGCTTTCGTCGATTTCTAATTGCTGGCGAGGAAACTAAGGCCTGCGATAAAATAAAAAATATATCTTCTGCAGGGAGAACCGGATCTCCCTACAGACTAATTATACACGTGCATATGTGATACCTTCGTCGAACTGTAATTGCTCGGGAGGAGGCCATGGTCCGCGATTAAATAAAAATAGTATATTATGCTACAAAGGAGGAAGGTGCGTCTTTTCACCGAGTGTGAAGTTTAATGACAGCAACAAAAAAATAGATAAACATAGTTTTTGGTTAATTTTTAAGTGTCGAATTTACGGCTTGTTTCTGACGGATTCACAGATAAAACTCTGAAAGTCGACGATTTTATAACATTTTACTTATTCCGATGTTCCGATGGTTATTCAATCACATAATATGCACAATATAAAGGGTGTACAAAAAATATGAGTACACCGAAAAAAGGTTTGGTAATATCAAACTAAGCTGCGGTTGCGGGTGGCGAAAGAAATATTTGGTCGATTGAACAAAATGTTTGTTAAATCCAAGTAACTATTTGTTGAAGCAACTAAATATTCGGTCAAACAAGTAAATATTCGGTCAAGCAACTAAATATTCGGTCAAACAAGTAAATATTCGGTCAAGCAACTAAATATTCGGTCAAACAACAAAATGTTCGGTCAAACAACTAAATATTCGGTCAAACAACTAAATATTCGGTCAAACAACTAAATATTCGGTCAAACAACTAAATATTCGGTCAAACAACTAAATATTCGGTCAAACAACTAAATATTCGGTCAAACAACTAAATATTCGGTCAATCAACTAAATATTTCTTTCAATCGACCAAATATTTCTTTCGCCACCCGCAACGGCAGCTTAGTTTGATATTACCAAACCTTTTTTTCGGTGTATGTTGGACCTAAATCGAATTTTCTATCATAGATATGATAGACAACGGATTAACGGACAGTAATCCGGCCACGGTCAATAATTGGGCCGTTCACCTTAGTTGGTGTCGATCCGCTGCCGCGTGTCTTGACGTGCCTCATCTCTATGCCATAGACTCGTAATTGCATGATTTGTGCGCGATTCTCTTCTCACTAACTTTACGATGACAGACTTAGATATCTACGATTAATCGTCAGCCTGTAATGATTTTTGATTCACAACAGTAATCAATAATTTTTCACAACATTTTATATTTTAACACTAACCCCCCCCCCCCCCCTGTCACCGCCGACGAATTATCCCCTCAGGAAAGAATTCGGAGTTGAATAAACCTAGGTCTTTACTCGTCGGCAGTTGATATGTAACTGAGGTTCAGTATGCAGCAAAAAAAATTCGCTTCAAACTTTTTTTGTAGCGGTAAACAAAAAAGTTACTTATAGTTCCGTACCGGTACGATAAAACCCGCGACAATTACACACTTGCATCTTTAATACTTTCGTCGACCTCTAATTGCTGCTGAAGAACCCAAGGCCTACAATTAAATAAAAAATATATCTTCCGCAGAGAGAACCATATCTCCCTGCAGACCAATTATACACGTGCATATGTGATACCTTCGTCGAACTATAATTACTTGGGAGGAAGCCAAGGTCTGCGATTAAACAACAAATATATTTTCTGCATAGAGAACGATATCTGTCTCTCTCCCTTTCGCCCCTGATTCTACAAAGCCTTGACGTGGGGATTGATGAACTCATCATGTTTCACATTCGTTCTCAAAGCCGTATAGTGGAGATTGATAAAAGCAAGCATGCCGGTGAGCTTGCGAATCATCGTTTGTAACTACTTAAAGAAATCAGAAAAAATTGATGAATCACGTTGAAATTCAATACTAAGGCTATCTATCCATATATAGAAGACACACAGTAAATTTTGTTGCGATTCGAAATGTTTTTGAAAAGTTGTTATGTTTCCGGACGGAGTTAGATGGACAGACAAACCTTTACAGACAGACAGACAGAAACAGGGAAGTGGTTTTTTTTTTGCATTCCAGAACATCTATAATATATTTCTAGACAATAATGTGGCAAACCGATTTTTTAAAAGTGCAATACGTATCTTCCTAACATACTTCGTATATGATGAAAAAAAAACGAAGAAATAAAGTTACCTTTTTCTAAGTTCCAGAAAAAATTGGAGGCGGCCAATAAAGTCATAGATCTTGTACTATGGTACAGAGGACTGCTATCGATCGGAGGATTGTGGCCGACCGATACACGTGACTTAAAATATTATACATTGTTAGTTTATTGTTTTATACATGCAATGCTCGTAACTTACGATCTCATCATGGTTATCGGCCACTTGGGGCCCATGATCGCGCGTCTCCGTGAACTGGGTCTTTTATTGATTATAATCGAAAGAATTATACTTCTGAAATATTCGGGTTCACTACGTAAGCTCATACGTGAAGATGAAGCGGACGAGGCGTACAATCATATGGACGCTGAGGAAAAGAAAATTTACATGTCATACATCGACATTGGCTTGAGAATGGGGAAATTTACTATAGGCTTCACTGCGACGTCCAATTTGTTGTTCCATTTCAAGTCATTCGTGTTATATCTCATAGCTGGTAAGAAATGTACGACTTGTGGAAAGGTTCCGTAAAGTTGACGCTAAAAAATTATCAAAAAACCATGTTTATATATTTTGTCTGTTTTTGTTGTTATTCTTGTTTATTTCAACAGGACTTTTTGGCGATCCACAAGTGCCCATGCTGCCATATAATACGCGTCGCTTCTTCAATGTCACTAACACTCGTACATATTTATTAGTCTACGCTTATCAGTTTCCAATGTTATATATATTCATGCTTTACGTCTTAAGCTCTTGCTTCATGGTGTCCTTCGTATATCACACGTGCGGTCAATTGTCCGTATTAGCGTACAGGATCAGAAATACCAAGGCAGCTTGTGCGACAATGGACAATAATCTGGAACTTTCGCTTCGTGATATCATCCGAAAGCATAACAAAATTATCTGGTGAGTAATATCGAATGAAATTGTTCGTTGATAAGAAGATACTATTTCCGTCACTGTTTTATCTATATCTAGGATTTCCAAAACTATCAACGGTATACTGAACCGTGTCCTTTACGTCGAACTCATTATAGTGACGGTACTTCTAGCACTTAGCGTATACATGCTACTTTTGGTACGAATCCCGTGAAAATAATTACATTAAACACTACTCAGGAATACTGAATATTTTATTTTTTATTGCTATACAACAGATTTCTGGATTGGTCGATGCATTTATACTTTTGTCGAATCTACTGTACATTTCGGCAACGATACTGGTAATTTATGGCTACTGCGTTGCCGGTGATTGTATCACGCAGGAGGTAGGCGAAACAATCCCGTGAATCAAATTCGAAAGTTTATCAGTGATGACTTATCACATTTGTGATCTTTATTTTTTTACCTCCATGAATTAGAGTATAAACTTTCACGACTCGTGGTATAAGTGCGAGTGGTACGACATGGCTCCTCGATACAAAAAATCGATCATCATATGCATGATTCGAACGGAAATTCCTCTGTATGTTACCGGGGGAGGGTTTTACATATACAACTCGGAAAGCTTCACAACCGTGAGTTACTTAACTGTAGAAAATCTGGTGTTTATCTGTGAGCTTTCACACTATCACTGATTGTTATTTCTTCGTAGCTGGTTAAATCGTCCTTCGCTTATGTTTCGATGCTGCGTCAAATTATTTAAGGTGTAATTTCGCATTCTTCTTACGGCAATTAACACGAAATGGTAAATGAAGTGATCATCCCAATCCGAATAAATCCGTGATCATCTCCTTATTATAACATTTTTCACAACGTTCGATCGTGAAATGATTCATTAACGTTAAGTTATCGTTTGCGAAAAAATGTACGTTATAAATAACTTTAGTTCGTGCAAAACTGCTAACAATCGGGTTAGCTTCACTGCCTTCTGCCTCCCGCATAGTTCTACTTTCTTCCAGCCTACCTCTCTCACTCACAGCAACACTTACCACCCAAAATCTTTGGCTTTCTCGTCTTTGAACTCGTCTACTATTCTCTCGACTGCCAAATCAACTTCATTATATATCAAATTTTCACCAGTAACGAGAACAACGCACTGCAGCGGATCTAAACTAGTGACGGATTTTTGCGTAAACTTCTGACTCTCTCGTTGACGAAACGCGTACACGAAAACAACTCTGTTCTCGAGTTTACGAGAACTTCGTCAGTGGCTTAGATCCATTTCACTCCGGTCTCACTCCCGGTGGAATCTCAGTAATCGACCTCCACTCATGGATCACGAGGAGGCCCAAATCTGTTTTACCACAAGCTCCGTCAGAGGGCGGAGAAAACAACTGCCGCGCGAGCTAGCGGACGGGATCGTTAACTCGACAGCCGAACTCATCCCATGGTACCGAGAACAGTCCGGTAGGTGCCCTATCTGCGCCCTTGGCAAGAAAGATATCTAATTGACTCACTTGCGATCCTGTAAATTACATGGTAACATTCGGACACGAATTTCGTTCGAAACATTATTTTACCAACGCTTAAAATATATCACCGCAAAAAATATCACCGAGTAAACGAACAACGAGAAAACATACAATTTCCTTCTTCTTCAGATGAGCCTTAAATAAATAACGGCTCAAATAAATAAATTGTTAGGAATTTTCTGTTTGAATAAACCATCATTTTCGGACCAACAAATGTACATCACCGAGTGGCTCATCCAACCATTTGACGACGCGACCTTTCCGATCTCAGCTGTTCACACCGTAAGTACCCTTTTTTTCTTATTTCCAAATTATGGTAAGGCACAATTCATATTGATGCCCGCGTTATTACGCCGAACTATTTTGTGCATTGGATTTTTATATTTCGTGTGAAGCCTCAATGACTCGAGGTCGCTGTTCTCCAACTATAGAATATTGAGAGAAGATATTAATAAATTCCTTTTAAAAAATCTTACCTTTTCTCAGTGATAAATAGAAGAAATTCCTTAAGTGCCATGTTAATCGTTCCCTCTGAAACAAACATTCACTGACCCATCCGGACTACATCTGATGTAGTATACGTCGGATTTTCGTTCTGACTGGAGCGTGTTAAATCTAAAGTACTTCGATCCAACGGCTAAATCCAAAATGGTCTGGGACTAGAGGGTGTAAGGTAAAAGTACCAGCGGCCGCACACCTAAGGGCGAAGTCCCAGTTCCCGTACATGCATGAAAAATCGTATTTGCGTCTCTCTTCCACGCATGCTTTGCGCGGCCACTGGGACGCGTTCGGTTACTGGGACGTTTACCTCACGTTCGGCGCTATACTATCAGGTCGGAGCGCGATCACTGTTATTGATGCCCCAATTGCTTAGAGACGCCATCGGAGTGTCCGTATTGATTGTCATAGCTTTGATCTCAAGCCTTTAAGAACCCAATCGTTCTTAACGTTCTTAACAAGAGCCGGCTCTTGGGGTGCTTCACGACAGCTTGGACGTAACGAACTTATCGCGACCAACGTTACCTGATTACAGTCACGATACACGATCCTCGATCCACGAACAAACTCGGTCCGTCTTACCGCTTATAACTACGACCCACAACCCACGACTTACGAATCGGGGCCAATAGACATCCTGTTACTTTGATTTTTTCTTTTTTCTTTGTGTATAAATAACATTTTCAACATGCTCTCTTCGATTAATGAAAAATAATAAATATATGATATAGTGCTAATTTGTATACCGACGGCAATTATAAATGTTACGAAACGAAAGATGTAATATAATGTCGCGCGTTTTAGAAATAATCTGCGTCGTCATCGTCATCATCGCTATCGTCGTCACCATCGTCATCATCGTAGTCTTCTGCCGACTCGTCCCCATCGTCGCTGGAAACATCGTCGGGTAAGAACTCCACTTGTCCAAGTCCCCCGCCGTCTTCGGGTCTCACGAGTGCTACTCCATTAGCACCGAGTCTTATACAATCAAGGCCAACCTGTGAAAAAAATTGTTCAAAAAATGAGTATCGGGGTCGTTTTTAACAAACCTATACAAGAAGTTAGAATTTTCTGCACAAATCGGGTTCCTGGTTTGGCGATCAAAGTGAAAAGAGATGAAAGTGGACCGGTTCTGAAAAATGACACTCGAACTTATAGTAAAGCCGTTACAATAGCTCCGTTACTAGTCCAAGAACACCCTCTCTAATATTCTGGAGGCTCGGACTATCTGTTATTGATACTGAGCGTGACAATTCGTCCCGTCACCGTTTTACGAAATGTAGATTTTAGGCAATAACACCGTTAAAATAATCAACCATTAATAATTCGTCCGGTTTGCAAGACCTAAGCAACGAACTCTTACATGATGTCAAAAGTGTTTTGAGGGATTCGGCTCACTATTACCGATTAAAATGTGGATCCAAACGCAAAAACCATTTATATCGATGGCGCACGCTGAATGGTTGACAGTTTCCTGTCGAACTACTGCGAATAAAAGAAAAATGCAGCCTGTGTAGACCGGGCGAGTAAATGAAATAAATCAAGTTCTAGCGAAATCTTCTGCATCGATTTCTCACCTTGAAAATAATTGTGTCCCTGAACTTCCCTTCCATGTTGATGCAGGCATGAACGTTTCTTCCTTGAAAATAAATGTTGTAAAACCTCACACACGCCCTTACGGTTGGCAACCTGGGAACAGGGACACAGACTGGCCGAGGATTTTTTCCTGAAAGAAAAACGTAATAATTGGTATGAAGTCATGACGTTATTGGTGGCATCAAGTTGTCAATTTAAAAACATATCATGACAGAAATCAGAATATGCTTTTTTTGCATTCTTGGACATGTGAAACATGTCGCAGACCGTAATCGGACAATCTAATTTATTGGGATTACAATACGTTCTCGCTTTACATACTTCGTATGCGATGAGATAGTAAAAATACTTGGTGCGTCCTTAGAATCAAATTAAATGGAGTTGAGTTATTTAAAATGAACCCTATTTTTGTAATCCAGTAGATGATCGATTATCAGCGATATAAGATATTTGCCACCTCCCGATAGGAACGACAGCAATAAATTCTGACAGCGCACGTGCGACCTGCCTAACTAGACTAGATACGATGCGCGCACCAAAAGATGAACCGCTGCGGGCAGACATCGAATCACTCCTAGTGATGAAAAATTACCGTAATTTTGTCGATACATCAAAGGACCAAAACATACGGTCATTTGACGGTGCGGGCTAATTTAAAAACCAGAAAATAATTGAATGTCAGTATTCAATTCAATTCCTCTTCTTCTTCCCCTTCCTATTCAATCACCTTGTTTTTCCTTTTCCTTCTTCCTTCCTGCGCTTCGCTTCTTCGTTCTTTCGTTTGTTTTCCGCGTTGTTCTCCTCTCTCACTTCTGCTTTTTTCCTCAATCCATGTTTCCTTCCTCTCGTCGTACTCCCTTGCATCCACGACTATTTTTCTATTTTATATTTCCTTTTTCTATTTTATATTCCTATATTTCCTTATTTGTTACGCTGCATTTTCCCTCAACTTGTCCCCGTGCGTTTTTCCCACCACGTTAGGCCCTCGCTTACTTCTAACCCGCTTCTTCCATCTCTTTTCTTGTCTCCCATAATCCCTGACGTATAGTCATACACGAACACTAGTAATTATTACTTGATTCTTCAATAAATTGCGAAATAAAAGACGTTATTGCGTTAATGCAGGGTAGATTCTGAAGCTAAATTAAAAAGAGATAGAACACGAAATAAATCTTTTTATTTAAACGGTATGTTGTCCCTCGCTCGAGACCATTTCTTCATTATTTTGACATCAAACAAAAGATATTTTCCCCAAACATGCGAAATCGATATTAATAAAACACAATCGCTCATTGATGTTCGAGTGGTTGCATTTCATGGATCTCAACAGATCTGAACTTGTATAATTGTTGCCAACGTCCAAGTTTAGTCCCTGCCCTTTGAGGCGTCGTGTAAAAGTCTTCGTTTTTACTTCCGCATCGCAACACATAAAACTAGTATTGAGATACATTTCTGAGCCATAACATAGATGTAAAACGACGGCTTCGTCCTGTACTTTATTCCCATTCAATATTTAACAGTTAGGGTAAAAGTGGCGAATATGGCCCACCTTGATTAACACGTAAATCAATGATATATGGACCGGGCCATATTCCCCACTTTTACCCTATTAGTTACTTTCCTTACAGAAACTATTTTGTGAATAAAAATGACGATATTTTGTTACCTGAAACTGTCCGAGTGTAGAGCACTTTATCATTCATCCAGATCTTTGCCGTAAAGCTGAACTCGTCAGGGTCGTAAGTCACATTTACGCAAGCCTTTTGTTTCCACGTGTCGAGCAAAAATCGTGAGCAGCAGCCACACAAGCCGTTGCTGCAGTGACATCGCCCTCGATTATTTGTCACGTTTGCACCACTCG
Source organism: Ichneumon xanthorius (assembly GCA_917499995.1). Lineage (NCBI taxonomy): Eukaryota > Metazoa > Arthropoda > Insecta > Hymenoptera > Ichneumonidae > Ichneumon > Ichneumon xanthorius. The sequence goes on along the minus strand of OU824205.1, from coordinate 5,187,376 downwards.
TTCCGTTGTTATGCACACTTCCCGCCTGTCTGAGAAGGCTCTCGATGTTCCTCAATTGCGAGAGGTCTTTCGTGCTTAGCGGGGGTTTCGATTTCGTTATCACATTGTCCTTCGTTGAATCCGGAAGTTCTTGACCCGCTTCCTCGATTCCCAACGTAACATCAAGCGAACAAACGCCGATCAGTAATAAAATTAAGTTTCGTGAAAATGCCTTCCCCATTTTTGTCTGCATCATATGTTTTTTTATTACAAATCCAGCAAGCGCTGAGGAATTCAACGAGATACAATCTTTCGTGTTGAGACTGGGAAGACGATGCGATCTGACTGACGTTCGACACTCGACTGCTTGTGACCAAACGGAAGCGTGCTATGACCTCGTTCTAAAGAGAAATTTAGGTTCACCACTGTTGAGCTGATTCTCGTATGTACTTTGTGATCTCGTCATCGGTGATATGTGTGAAAGATGCGACTGCTTACTAATTTAAGTGTACAGGATCAAAAGAATATGTTGCATGTTGCCTGCAATGGATGCAAGAAATCGTTGAGTTTATTCATAAGGCATTCTCTGTAAGCTTCCCAGTCACGGTCAACATTGTAACGCACGTGTGGTTAAAATGTATAATAATGATTGAGGCATAAAAACTTTCAGTGCTGGTTTATTAATTTTCAAGCAATTTTTTTTATAGTCATTACGATTGCAATGTCTTGGAAACGTTTGTGATGGATCGAATGTAATCGATAGAAATCCGCACGGCATTGTGAATAATCTAGTGTTGTGTAAAGTATTCGGCATAGGCAATCAGGCCTATGCGGCAAGCAAAGTGCATGATCGAAATGTGTGTGAACATTAAAAATATGAAGGAAAGTGCGCAGGGTAGAGTTTCTGGAGAAATTAATGCACGCGATTCTTGCCGTGGTGAATCGAATAGTACACGGTCAAAATTGAACCTCTTATTTAACTTCGAACTTCAATATATTATATTTATTTAGCTATCCATAACAATCACCATTACAGACGCTGGAAAGTAGTGGTTCTTCCCTAAAGCTAATGTTAAATAACAAAACTGCAATAGTAATTAAGTCAGAAATGAAACTGAAAGTTTGCACGCACCACGATTTAGTGTTTCACTATAGTATACCTAAATGGTAGAAAGAATTTAGATTTCATCTTCCTGATAAACAGCGTATTAATTAATTTATTTATAAAAACCCGTGACTTTGCATGTTTTATATCTCAAATTAAATTTCCATTTTTTTTAATGATAACTTACGCTCACACAATTCAAACGTTTCTTCAATGGAAATAATTTCTTCGACAGCCTGTAACGTATTTATTAAGTTTAAAGCGGCACTGCGGATATGCACGTTTATTTTTCCGCGGTAACACAAAGCGCCTTATTCTGTGAAATTATGAGGGGAGAACAAATAAATAATGAAGTGATATGTAATTGAATGTACATATATTTCGTTAACGGTACTACAATTTACAATAAGTTAAATAAATATAATATATTAGTAGCATAAATAATGATATCTTACGTATAGTACATGTAGCTAGTATGACTGTGCAAAACGCGATTCTCTATATATGGCTGACGATACAAACACCGTAGCGTTGCATCGAATCTTATCTTATCGGACAACAAAAACAACAAAGTATACGTCAAATATCGATTCCGATATGGCTGAATGCCGAGTCGTTAAGTTGCAATGATATTAGATGCGATATTTTCGATACGATTTTTTTCAACGGCAGTAAATTAAATCGAGTTCAATTTTTATTCCGGTGAAAATTCTATCTAAACCTATGGTGTATCCAGTCCTCAATAATTCCCAATTGATACGAAAGAGTTTAATATGCGGACTGATGCTTAAAAGCACGGTAGAAACCACAGCAATGCAATACTGTGCAATGCCAAAAAGAAGTATTTTTTTCGAATAATTTTATTTTTGTATTTCGGAAAAAAGATTTCCTAAAATAGGTAAAAATAAGATCTTGGCTGACCGGTTTATTTAAAACTTGGTATTTTTCCCCTTTGAATATTTTGCATGAAACGAATAGTTTTTGTCTTAAGAGCGGTTCAGGTTTAGCTATCAAACCGGTATGTACAAACGTTGTGCCATCTGCGAACTCAACGGATTCGCTGAACTTTATGTGCTTGTAACTCGAAAAACGATATACCTTATCACAACTTTTTCCTAAAGGTCAAATTTGTGGAACTTGCAGTGATTGTAATAAATATCCGTCGAATAATCGATCAATACAATCGCAGGACACAATGTCAGTTGACGATTCTAATGACAATCGGAAATCCCTTTTATAGTCTCATTACTTTGCTCTGCCTTCCGCTTCTCATACTTCTCTTTCTTGCCAAAAGTTCGGCAAGTCCAAGTCCATAATCGTTGTCATCTTCCGCAGGATTAGCAGCTTCGTTATCAGCAATTTTGTCATTTATCTTCTCATCTTCTTTGTCCTCGTCGACAAGTGCGCTCAATACAGCCTCTTCCTCCTCTTCCTCGTCCTCATCATCCTCGTCGTCATCAATCAGATCCTGTACATCGTCTTCCTCGTGTTGTTCTTCAACCTTGTCGTCTTCAACGCTCGTCAATTTGTCATCGTCGACCGAGTCTTCCACTTCCTTCTCATCGTCCTCCTCGAGCTGAAACTTTTCATCGTCATCATCATCGTCGTCGTCTTCATCTTCATCATCGAGATCCGACGTTCCCAAGATATCGTCATCATCGTCCTCTTCGTCATCTTCCTCAGATTCGATGTGTTGTTGCGCCGCCACGTGGGATTGGACCGGATTCGGTCTGGGTGGCTTGGGCATTATCACGGACGATGGTTTTTTACCGTCATTCTTTATAGCGTTTATACTTCCGGAGGTCAAACTTGGTTTGTTCTTACTCGGCGTCGAGACTTTCTTCAAGCCGAACTTCTCGTCCGGACTAACGATATATTCAACGTTATTGGAAGCTGCGGACTCACTCCCAATACTGTTGTCGCTTGTCGACGCTGCGCTGGGCGATTCCTCAGCAGAGAGTTCTTCGGTCGATGCGGCGAGTTCGTCTTCAGTCGTATCAGACTCGGACGATCCCGTCACGGATTCTTCCAATTTGTCGGAGTCGCTGGAAGAATCTTGGGATAGTACGTCGTTGTCCGAAACGGTGGAAAGCGATTGACTGACGGTCTGAGAACTTGCCGTGACTGGTTTTATATTAAAAAGGGTTTCGGAATTTCCGCTATTTGCGACAATGGGTGTTGCAGTAGTCGGTTTCGTCAGCATTGGAATCGTGAATGGAAGAATAGGAGCTCCGGTAGTGACCTGTGGTTTCTTTTTCTTGTCAGAATCGTCACCACCCGTCAGTATGTCGATAATAGCACCCAATCCCAGCGGGTCATCGTCATCGTCGTCGTCGTCTTCGTTATCGTCACTCGTTGCTGATGAACCCGGTACTGCGTTTCCTTCAGGCGCATCCTCTTCGTCGTCATCGTCATCATCATCATCGTCGTCGTCGTCGTCATCGCCCAATCCGAAAATGTCGTCATCGTCATCTTCTTCGGCGGCTGTTTCAGTTTCTACGATCGGTAATTGTTCGGCAGGTCGAAGTCTCACACCGTCGGGTCCAAATCTTTAAACGAAAATAATCAATTTCATATTTTATCACATTTAGAGTATTTAAACACCCTCGCGGACCAATCAATCGTAAAACTTTGGGCTGGATTTCGGTTGTTTTCTAACAATCGATTGGTGCGTCAAACCGACTCTGATTCCTACCTTCTGGAGGTTGAATTTTGGGTGATGTGGCGGATAGAAAGTTGGTTTACGGCTGGACTTTTCCAAAACAACCAAATTTGCGAATCTATGTCTCAGGGTTGGAAATCGAGTTGTTTTAGGAAAATGTAAACCAACCTCCTATTCGACATATATAACGGGTGGTATTACGGTTGGTATTTTAATATCGGGGAAAAATCAACCTCTCGAAAGTTGGAATCAGGCTCGGTTATATATATGGTATATGGTTGTCTAAAGTGAGATGTGAAATGCCGCTTTCTTGAATTCGTGTTCGTTTATGATTATTATAATGTATTAACCTGAAGCAGCTGACGCGTAGTGCAGCTTCCAATTCCGTTGATGATTGAAGTTCCAGAGCCAGACATGCTTTAAAATGATTGTCAGCTTCACGTTGGATAGAGTAGATTCTGCCACAGAATTTAGTCAATCCACCCGGCATCGGAAAACATACAGCTTTTGGTTTTTGTCCTAGAAACATAATAAAACAATTGAAATGACATAGTTATTGTTGAAAAAGGATTCAGGTTGATCAACGTGGGAACAAGACGCCTCTTGAGTTTTTGAGTATAAATTATTGTAGTCCTAATATATACGGACATGGATGGAGACAATTCATGGCAATGATGATGATATATGATGAACAAGCTTCCTGCCAAAACAGATGGATAAGCGGCAGAGAAATAAATATTGTAGAAAAGTTCTCTTCTCGATTTTTATGGACTGATGCTACCATGTTTGCGACTTTGTGAATATTGATTCACCCGTCCAACTTGCATTTACAAAAAAATACACGAATGAAGAAAATAAAGTATATTCAATATTTACCATTTACTACGGTGCTCGTCAGTATATTTTCTCCCATACTCAATTGAACGGCCAGCTTATCGTCTTCGAGATATTGCAATGATGCACATCCTATTAAAAAATAGTACATCGATGTATTAAGTAGTCAGCTCGTTCTTATTCCCTACTTTAAAAAATATAGTTTGATGTAAGCCTTAAGAATGCATATTTATCAGTATTTTTATACATTTTTTGACGATTGTAAGATATTGAGTATTAAACTTTCAGCATTCTTAAATTTTATATATCAAGTCTTTCCACCTTGAACAATTTAAAGGTGCGATTGTTTTGGCTAATTGGGAGTAATGCCCCACTTAATGTCAACGAATAAAAAAGTCAGTTTTTCATACATATGTGTAATTAGCGGTGAAATTATATCAATAACATTTTATTCAACTTTATAACGATAACATACGTAAATTTTTCTTTCGACTGCGGTTTATCACCGATTTTTTTTTTCTAGTTCATGGTAAATTAGTATTTGAGTTAAGACGTACGATGTAAGGTACTCTTCTAGTGTAAACGAGCATTTTTTTCGAGTTACAAAAAAACCATAGTTATTATTACATATGTCAACATCGGTATTTTTTCCACTTATTTATTGATACTTGCAGGTGCTCTGCAAGTATAAAAAAATACGTGGAATAATAACTGCTGTAGAAATGTTTAATAATAACTACGATTTTTTTTAAACCTCGAAAAAAATCGTCGATTAGACTAGAAGACTGCCTTAAGACTTAAGACGTTTCCTTGTAAAATCTTTAGTTAGAAGTAATATACGCGATAGGCTCGCAAATAGATTGGACATAGTCCCGAAACACAACGGGATAAACGTAAAAGGATGAGCAAGTCACTTGCTTATTTTTATGCATTATTTACAAAGCTACGAATTCTTTTACAACACTTTATAGACAAACTTATAATTTCAGAATGTATTGACTGGACAAAAATATCCGAAGTATATATCCGTCGCCGGTACGTCAGGGGTTAATCGAGTCGGAAACTTCCGGCCCCACTAATTTAGTCACTTATATTTTTACGTCATTTCCCATGTTCGAGTTGTCACATTAGTAAAATAGAACTAATAATTACCTGGGCCCTTCAGCTGTACGATAGGGATGTTGAAATTTCTACAACAGTTGCAAATATTCGCATCGCAAATGCAGTATTTGTTGACATTCTCGGTTGCCTGTTTCAACGACATCACCTCGACTCCCATATTGATCTGTCTCGACTCATTCGCCGACCGGACAGCACGACGAAGTACAACTTCATCGCGATCTAAAAAATATTCAAGCCATCGGATCAATATTACCTAAGAGCTTATCATCATCAGGCAGAGATAGTAAAAAATATTTTATTCGTCAGGTCTTCATTCGCGCATAATCGGCGTGCAGAATCGAATCTGTGTGACCGGTAATGTAAAGCAAAGTAAATACTACACAATTAAAATGTCTACGATCGAATTGTCACAGAAAAATCGTGGGAACATTATAAATATGAAAGTAAAAAAATGTGCAAGCTAAAGTTTGTTCAAGAACAAACTATGTTGAATTGGCACTGCGGTGAATCAAATTGTGCGAAAAAAAATTGTTGTCTTTTATCTCCACTAAAACATGGTTATCTCGATTTCTACGTTAGTCACAACATGACAAACTCAATGTACTTGAAATTTCGATAATAACTCAGTCACATTTCCAATAACGAGATTCACTATTTTTATACCAAAAAATGTAAATGTACGCTAATTACCAATAACTCTTCCGTAAGCAGCAAAGGCTATCAGCAAGAATATTAATAGTAACTCGAACACCGTTGACAATCGCATTCTTCCGTATTTTCCTTTGTATTTCCTGCAATAAAAGAATAGAAAGAACCAATGTTAATTTGTTTCATGAAAAGGTAATAACTTCACGTTTGTGCGTCGTTTTGTCGCTCATTATCCTTTTTTTTATTTCATTATTGTCCGACCGCATGCCGTGAAACGAACTTATTTACATAACTGTAACCCGACGTCCTTCACGTTGTCGAGTATAGACAAACGAATGTTTATTTCATAGACTATTGTATTTTATAACTACATTGAAAATCGTTGCGTTAAACAATATCTTGGTACGTCATTTGCCGACATTGCGGACATTCAGTAGACCGCGCATGCCGTTAATGTTTTTTCACAACTCGTCGCGCTACTGCATTCGACCGAACTGCAAAGTTGCGGAACAGCGACGAATGCGACAATTTTCTCATTGGTTGAAAATATAGGATGATTGTTATTTTTATACGACGTGGTAACCAAGTCATTATTTCCAGCCGTGCACTACGGAGAAGAATTTTTTCCGGTTTCGAACAAGGAACACGAGGACAAGTCCGGGTTGTGGAACCTCTCGACTGCGACCGGTTGACCTACATCACGGTCACGGTCAACGACGACTGATAGCCGAGCCTCGAATCATCGTTCAACGCACTTTGGGCGACGCCGCCAAGTGCTAGTAGACCGTCTCTCTATGGTCGAGCCATTGACTAACGATTATGGTCACGGAAAACCTTAAATGGTCATCCAGGACTGAATACATCGGCACGCTTCGCGACTCTGCATCGCAGTCCAGATATCGGTATTCAGACTAAATCACTGTCAGAGTAATTTATTCGTATCACGGGATTCCCGATCAGGCACAATGAATTGGCGATTTATTAGGATCGATTAAAACTTATTTCACGAAATATTTGTTTTATTGAATTTCATTAGTCATCTATTCATTAATAAATTGAATCGGGTAAGTATTTATCAATCCGGTGTATTATACGGAGACAATTAATGGGGCAAATAATCGATCGATCTCTGTAAGAAACTACTTATCTAGATGTGAAATTATATATTTAGTGAAAGCAAATTACAGGACTTTTTTTATCCTTGGATACTGTTGAACTTCTACAAATCTTTTTAAAAATGTAAGATTACCTGATAAAAGGTTTGATGTTTCTAATATAATATCGTAATCAATAATTTTTTACTCCTGGTTCGTGTTTTCTAGAAGGTGACTCGGCATTCATTTGTGTCCGAACCCAAAACTTCTATGTGGTATTAGAGAGAAAGTGTCAATCGCATTAACCTTCTTCTAAATCATGATAATGATTTGAAATTGGCATTCAGTATTTTTCAAGTACCCTGGAAGTATTCGATATCATTGTCAAGAATCATATTCGAGAATCAAATTCAATTGATATTAGAAAGAAAAAAATGAAAAACTATTTTTTTCATACATTTTTAATAAAATAACATGATCCAACATTGAAATAATTTTAGAGCAAAATATATGGATGAGTCCCAAACTAAAGCAGGTCCTTGATTCCTATAGATTGTTTTTCAGAATGTTTTGACAATAATACTCCTGTAGTCAGATGTAGAGGAAAATTTAATTTTTAAAAGGATTGAAATCGCTCATTCCTTTAATAATAGTAATTGATATATTACGTAGGTAACGAAAATTGTATAAGACATTTTTCGGGACGTATTAAACGAGTAAATAATTAATGTAATTGCGAGTGTGCGTTCCAGATATTATTTATCTGCATTAGCAGGTATTGTTCAACAATACTTGTCATATATTGTACAGTTTTACAACCGACGACCCGCAGTATTATGTCGAATATGAAGAAAGAACGCTTGTCCACAATTAATAAAATTTAAATATATCGAAAGAAATATGCAAATGGTCATGACAAAAATAAATTAAACCCTTCGACTTTTTAAATATACATATACATAAATAACGTTGTGACGCGGTATTTTTTTTGGACGCGTCACAACATAAATAACAACATATTGGGTCATAGGACTTTTTTCCGTAATGTAACTCATCAAGATCTACCGGTCTTCCTACCCGCACTACATCAACGCGACGATCCGTATGTTATTATACCGTTACACTCGTGCAAACTACAATGTACCGTATACGAGCCATAAACGATCAGGAGGCTCGGGAGAGACTCACGCGAAGCGCGTTTCCAGACTTGGTGCGGCGTTGCTGCCTTTCTTTACTCGACAAGCGTTCAGTCGACTACTCTAACAGATTTAAAGAATGTTATTTTGAATATTTTCAAATAATTTACACATTCATAGGTATCCTAACTAAGAGGTCAAAGATTCGCTGAATATTTGGGATTCAATCTTTTTTTTAACTGACTAGTTTTTTTGCAATCTCTTTCGAAACCTACTTAGTTTTACGTTGGGGAGAAGCCGGAAATAATGTAATGTCATGATTTCCTCCGGCCCTTTCTGACCAATGCGAATAAAAAACTAACGAAGCGAGGAGCAGACTATAGATAGAACATTATACCCAAATTTAAAGAACATACCCAAATTTAAAGAACATACCCAAATTTAAAGAACATACCCAAATTTAAAGAACATACCCAAATTTAAAGAACATACCCAAATTTAAAGAACATACCCAAATTTAAAGAACATTTACATTCTAGTTTTTGAGCTTCATCTAAAGACGTACGACGTTAATTTCTTTTTGGCTCGGGATGCGTTTTTACTTGCACAGGGACTAGCGCATTCAGTCATGCCCCTGTTTCATTCCTTCCTCACACTTCTATTAAGGTTATCCTTAACGGAAGTGGAGGCACAAATCGAAGGTTATATCGATGAAATTTTCGTAACTTTACACATCGTGTCATTTGGAATATCGGGAACGATTTACATATTCTTGGCACTTTGCAAGATTGAATTACAAACAACTCCAATTAAAAAAATATATATATTCCTTACATTTTATTTGAGGTTTCTATTTTTTAATTGAACAATTGACAGTTATAAAAATATGGAATATCTTTGCAACAACGAAGGACATGTAATAACAACATTCGCCATTTCAATTTTAAGTTTCCAATCCACGATAAAAAATAAAAAAAGAGAGTAAATCGTAACAGACGTCACGTGACGTTGGCCAAATGATGCAGGAAATAAATTCACTTACCTTCGTATAAAATGTGTCGAAATGCCAGTTTGCAAGATAACAAGTGTCACGTCTTTCCTCTGCCACCTCTCGACTCTTTTTCAACTCTTAATCTTACGGAGGCCAATGTCCAACTGAAGATGCCGCCCAACTTCCCCCCCTCCCCTGGCCGCTGCTTTAAAAGTCGGTCATGCCACCTCCACGGTGCTCCGCCTGTTGATATGAGGCATTCTAATGTGCTTCCAGGTAAATCAGTCGAAGAGTATACAAACTTGTAGGCCCTTCCCATTCCACTAGGACAGGTACTTCAAATCCTTCGATATAGAATAATGTAGGATTTTTGCCATTTCATAGCGTTTTCTACACCCACAGGTACTCTTTTTACTAAGAAAAAACAGTTATTTCGACTATATGGAATAATTTCCTGCGGGAAGGTCTATGTAGTTTCTACATACAGTTTCCGTTTAATTGCATAGTCATGTTTAAAGGTAAACTATAATTATATGTGCTATTATCATTTGTGGTTACTGTTCGGCCTATAAAATATAAATGTTCCTTCAGGGAATTATATTTTATAGTAGAAAGTGACCACGGTTGCTCTAACTATGTCGTTTTTTCTCAGTGTTGGAACATAGAACTCGAATTTCATGCACATGGGCTGCGATAATAAAGTACGAAGGGTGCTGTAATAAAGTACAGGGAGTAGACCGATTTAATTGTATATTTGTTACAAAGTTCAAGATGTATCTTATTTCCATATCCACTAGAAGAATGTTATTAATTTACAAATGCAAGAAAATTTCCATTTTCAACACTTTAGTGCTTTCGAGCTGAGGAAGCAACAATTACATTGTTGTTTTTTAACTAATAAGTATTAGTATTGAAGATTAATATGTTTATACAAAATTGTGGCGGTTGTAGACAATAAGTTGTTGTAAAAAGTGCAATTTGTTTTACTGTTTAGCTGCTTTTCGTCCGTTAATATTGAACGGTACAAAATTATTTCGACATAACAATGCTGTACATTTTTTACACAATTTTATATTCATTAATTTTCCGATCGTACGAAAAGGCTCGAGTTTTATAAACAAAAGTACAAACTAAAATTGTTAATGACGTGGGAAATAAAGATAGTTTTGTATATTGGGACCTAGACAAACGAATTTGTCACAAAGAAATGCATGTAGCTTTTTTTAATAAAAAAATTAATATTATGATTTTAACAAAACCGAATGAAAATAGAGAAATATTGCAGAGCCCGGTGGAAAAGATGGCGTCCGTGCTATATTGGCTGTTCGTCGAAAGATAGTTTAAATACGATTGAGTGGGCTTTTGGCGGTCGCGAGGGCGAGTACCTTTCTCCAGTTAGTGGGTCGAAGAAAGTAGTTGCCAGAAGCGGTTTGCCTTGGCTAATAATTGTTCGTCCGCCGTCAGAAGAAGAAGAAGAATAAGAAGAATCCATTGGGCATCCGCCGTATCTCGGACCACTAAAAACTATTGTCCATGCCGAACGAATACCGGTCCCTACACCCGGCAGTAACGCTTCATCCTCCAGAGATTTCGTTCGGGTGACGGGTGCCAGGTGATCCCAGCCTTCTGGATTATGTGGGTCACGAAGAAACGAGTTTTTACGTAATAACTACGAGGAGATATTATACTTTGGAGAAGCAGTCCTGTGTGTCTTCCTGATTCAGTCTTAGCCAGGCATCGCGTACTCAAGTCTGACAATTTTCAGCGTGTTCAATACTGTTTAATACATTCACACTGTGTTTTGAGTCTGTTTAACAATTATTTTCCGTAAAATATCCCGGGAGAAAAATAATCACATATAACATTTATGATCATTTTTCTCCATCTATAATCAGTATCGATAGCCCAAAGTAGGCGTATCAAGCGTGTATAAGCTATACTTATACGCCCATCTGGCTCTACATCAATGATATATATCCGTATCTGATTATAGTGGCGATGGGGCCAAAGTATCACCGCATTTTTCATATAAAAATAAGAAAAATATAGAAAATGTGTCAAATATTGTTTCGCCCATGTCGACTCAGACCAAAGACCTAACAAACTCTGAAGTTCGTTGCTCTATCTTAGAAATAATGTTCCTCTGTTAGAGTAAAAGTGGTGATGCCCACTGCGATTGGCACGTAAATCAATGTTATATAGACTGGGCCACATTTACTACTTTTACCTTATACATATACGCTAAATAAATGTAATGAGTTAACGGTGTATACACAGTAAAGAATTTCATGTTAAAATATTTCCGCCTGGAATTTCCCTAGTCAAAGACGTAACGTCTTTTGAACACACTTGGTAATTTTAACCCCATCTGAAAATCCAGAATGTACTGCTTTTTGAGAATGCTTTTGGAGAAAGGCTTTAAGGAAAGACGTTTTTACATAAAATAAAACAAACTAATACATCGGAATTCAGAAAACAAAATTCTGGGCTTCACAAAAACTACAAAAACCGTTTTACGATTTTAACGATTTTAAATACTCTGACACCGAACACTTGATTTTTTTAACGAAAACATTGTTTCCTCTATGAAGAAGCGAACGTTACAAATCACATACAATTTTTTACCGGTTTACTTACTTTTTTGGCAATCTTGATGCCAAACATCCTTGGTGACAACTCGACTCGTGTGCACTGAGCAATATCCAAGAAATTCACGAAAACAAAGCTTTCTTTATTAGGACGCAAAAAATGCCAAAGTTTTGAATTACAAACAAAAACGAAAGTTAAATATGCCAATACAAGACAATTATATTTTTTGTTGCAACTGTGAGCTGACATTTTTATCAGGTAATGTTGAAATAAGCTGTTTTACGGTAAATTACAAATAAATAAATGCATAAGTTTGCTTTACCGGAAATATAATGATTGAAAGATACTGTGAAAGTCAGAGATGTATCAAAACTTCTGATACTTCTGATGCAGAAAGTGAGAGGTGCAAAAAAATACAGTATTTTTCCAAGACTTTCAAGCTTCCAAGATTTAAAGACGTAATCGTTTATCGCGCAATGAATGCGGTAATGCAGGTATGAATCTAATGCAACACGGTCTTCATAAGAGAAAAAACTGAAATTTCATCACATAGGCATACTAAACTTATTCAAAAAACCGAACGCGGTTATTGTTTATACTTCGGTTCATGCAATAAATAGAAATGCAGATAATAGTAAGCTTGAGTAGATCTATGCCAATCGAAGTTCTTTTGTACTTATCCAATGTAATTGAGGCCGTACATGATTGTATATTACGATTGCTCAGTACGCCTACCTTTACATAAACAGCGTGTGTAAGTGGGCTACCAGGAAGAAGAAAGCCACCCGGAGATATGTCGGACACGTACAACATCGAATTCTTACTGTTTTCAGCTTCGTACAGTACCTTGGTAAAAGCAGTATACTATATTGATGTCGCGATATACACGTCCCACTCGAACATATTTGTAGTAAGCATAATGTATTATTATATTTATTATTATTTATATTATTATTATTATATTTATTATTATTTATATTATTATTATTATATTTATTATTATTTATTGTTATTTGTAGTAAGCATAATGTATTATTATATTTTGTTGACAAATTTTATACTTACATTGTGTATCGGCACGTCCGCATGAGGAACGGCGATGAAAAAGAAAACGTTTTATGATTTATCAATTTTTAACGGTTGTGGTCCGCATATCTGTTTTACCATCATCCGAAGTCCCTACATTTTATCTAGTTGTCTTGATTACCAATTCCCATTCGCGGACACCAACATAAGATTAAATCGGGTGCTCCTTCGAGTGGACATATGAGACGCGAGTGGAGATGGTTCAACGTCGCAACTCTGCCATTCAAGTTAAACGCCATTGTCCTACACTGTAAACAAATTTTGTTTGGGAAGCAATGTACGGTATTGGAAACTTTTTTACATAAACTGTAAATGGAATTTGAAACTAATGTGCGTTGCAATCTTACAGTAGAATTTTTATTTTTAATTAAAATACAAAATGCACAGTAAAGCATTTGCAATGTTTTTAATACGCTGAATATTAATTTTTCATCATAATTGTATATGAAATTTAATGTACCAGTTTTTGAATAAAAACTTCCAGTCTGGTACTTTAAATGTCATATTAATTTTTTTTATAGTGTCTAAGTTCGAAGCTCAGTTTGATCTCAATGTCAGACTAAATCAAATACATAACAGTCCGCCCTATGTATTCCAGAGTTAAAAGAATGGATCACTCAAAATGCACAGTAGAGAACTATTTCCTCAGTCTAAAAGCTTCATTTTCTTATTAATTACTTGTATTATTTTAATAATAAAAAAATCTCCATTGAATCCGACAAATTTTCTTTTGACGCTCAGTGACGCAGTAAAAGTTGATGTTTTGAAATAGCGCAAGTGAGTGGCGATACATGATAAGCATTTGCGTGACTCGAATGATAGTGGAAGTGGCATTTGAATGAAGTCGATGCTTGACTGGATATGTGGTATTGCAGAGAGTCCAGAAGCGATGCTTTCCGGATCAGGTAGTGTTTGTTCGCTGCTCGACGATTAAAACGTATGCACGCAATGGACGGCGAATGTTGGCACTTACTATAATGGCTATATAGAAGAACGAGGCGAGGAGGTCGGTCGGCGAAGAAGAAAGCGTCGACGAGGCAACTGTCAAGATCACCGGCCCACACGGAAAGATCGGTCCTACACTGGTACCGGGATCTCGAAGGGGGTCACCCGGTTACCCAGATGAGGTTCTTTGCCCGTAGTCACAGCACAAGCAGTTATCCTCCAATGATGGTGGGCCCCTCCGTTAGCTCTTGACCAATCCACCAGTTACTTTTCAGGCCTTCTATCCGACGGTCTCGTATGAGAGACGCGTGACCGGCATCGGGCCAGATTTAAGCTTGTTCCTTGACCGTCAGGACCTCCAGGGAACCTCTTTTCTTTGCTCCTCAATTTCGTTTGACAGTTCTGACAGTACTGCTCTTGCCGAATCGCTATCTGCGCATTAGCCCCTCGCGTTCCGGTGCTCGGTCCATCCCGGCAGTAACGCCGAATATTTACTGTTTATTTTCATCCTCTGTTTATACCGATTGAAAACAAGGTGTCCTTGTTATTGGCCGTTTATTTGTGATCACAAATATATTAAATTAATTTGTACCGCACGTGACGTGAACAATGAATGTGGCAGTGAGATTGATTCTTGTACTTTCGATAGCCGTCGTGGCCGTTTCCTCCGCTGGGATACTCGGTGAGACGACAATCATGTGATACATATGTGCGAATTTTCTGATAAGGATTTGCACTGAAGCTCCATACAATTACTTTTTTTTTCTACTCTACGCGGCGTTCGACCATCAATTAATCCCCACTTATATGAGTGTATTTTTTATTGTCAGTCTGTAAAGTGTCATATTCACTAGTTTTCTTAGAACTTGCAAAACACCTACTCTATATTTTTTTAAACGGTTTACTCTGTTTATACATTTGTTTAAAAAAATTTAAAAGACCTTACTGTGTGGACGGTACGCGAATTTCATTAACTTGTTGCAGTCGCTTTTATAATTGAGATGGCATGCAATCAGCTTGACCTCTGCAAAGATTTGGACATTTTATTCCAATTGAGCGTTTGGCTAGTTGACAGTCTTGAAAAATGAGTACTAAAAGTAGTGAATTCTGTCGAACAGGGGAAATAAATCGATTGAGAATGTGTAACGTATACTTAATATAGAGAAAATTGCTTTATACTTATAATCTATGATGTTAAGCCCCTTCATGCTGAAGGGACATAATTATTACATTCCAGATTATTTTATTGAAACTAACTAAAATATACTTACAGTTTGGCTTTGATATCGGCGTATTTCATGGAAAGTTCTTGTAGTATTTTAGATTTTAGCTTGAGATTTTTTTTGCACAATGAGTGGATAATTTGCAATAAAGAAATAATTTTCTTTGCACTTGTCAAATGTCTATCCGATGATTAATAACAGCAGAAAAATTACTACTTTAAATCTTTAGTTAGTAGAGAATGGTTTTTGAAATCCTGTTCCAAACATATTTTTTATAAATAAATAGCTTTACGCTATGCTCACCTTTAAAGAAAATAAAATGTTAATTGCAGAAATATTCCATCGTTTGAATTAATCTATCGATTTGATATGTAGCAATCAAGCTTCATAAGAATCTTTTCCTCTCTTTAATTGGGTTCATATTGTTGATATTCATTTCATTTCTTTCATATTGCCACAGACCAATTCATTGCATACAGTGTTTACTTTTATTCCTCAAAATAAAAAATAAAAATAGATGAAAATTAATTATGTACATTGATAGATGACTGTGTTGGTATACTAACAGTAACGCTACGCATTTTTAATTAAACATTTTGTGAATGTAATTAGATATCGATTTCCCTTCGTTTTTAATAAATTGTGTTCATGAAGAATGTACATTTTTTTATTTGCAGCGTAAAGCAAAAAAAAGGTGAAAATTGAAACTTTCACATCGCTTGCTCATAACTTTCCTTTATTCGCAAAGATTCTTCTATAAGAAAGCATCTTCTGTATTTTTCCTCTAGGCTTCCTCATAGGGGAACTTTTCCGCATAAAGGAAAATTATCAGCAAGCAATATGAAGATTTCAATTTTCACCTTTTTTGTTTATTTATTTTTTTATTATATATTATATAAGGTTAAAAGCTCGACAAACTATTTTCTTTATATTTGTAAAGAAAATGCCAACGCTGTGCTTAACTTAAATTCACAACTTATTTTTCTCAAAGATGAATATTTAACATGGTAACTTGCGTTTAAGGTAAAGTACTCATTTTTCATAAAAATTAAAGGAATTCAAAATTACATAAAATTTAAACTGTCCGGTCGAGCCTCCCAAAATTTCAAAGGGATAATGATCCTTTTGATAGAACATTATCGTTCAATGGAACGATAATATTCTATCCGTAGACACGTTTTTAGCGTTTTTAGAAAAACTTTTTTTTTAGAAAAAATTTAAAATTACGTAGAAAAACTGCTGCACATTTTTTAATGAAATTTTGAAGAAATATTGACCATTGACCAAACATACTATGAGTGGAATTTCAGTCTGATCGCCCGAGGCTTTCTCGAGTAATTGCGGTTTGAATTTTTCGGGTCTGATTCATACACACACACACGTCCGGCCATGCTTTCTAAATGTGATTTTTTTAAGTTTTGGAATATTTTGAACACTGACACACGCATACATATTTCACGAAAACAAAACTTCCTGTATGAGGAAGCAACATTTATTTATCACTGAAAAAAAAAAAATAGTACGGTAAAAGTGGTGAATATGGCCCACCTCGATTAACACGTAAATCAATGATATATGGACCGGCCCGTATTCCCCACTTTTACCCTAATATTTATATTCTTATATGCTGTAACAGAAACACTGCTGTCATGGGACGAGCACGAGACCGAAGGAAGATCATCCACACCTGAATCGAAATGTTTATGCCAAACGTCGGGTTGCTTGTGTTGCGTGGATCTCAATCTTACTACAAACATCGATCTCGGGGGGCCAGCATGCATAAATATCAAACAAAAGGAGCAAAACGTCTCGTTGAACTTGAGTTACGGCGACAATCCTGTTCACAATGCTACAATAATGATTGGTCAGTAAATTGTTTCATATCATTTTATCAATCACTATTAAGAGACGCGGTAGAGAATACGTATGCGAACAAAAACTGCGAAACACTTGAACGAACGCTTGAACGAGCAGGAGAATAAAAGTGGCACGCGAGAAAGTTGTTCTCCTTAAATTATAATCGTCAAATATTATTCAACTTGCGGAAATGATTTCTTGTGCGGGCGCGTCTACATTCTTCCTACATCTGGTTGAAACATCCCAAATAAAAATGAATTTCTGCTACGCCGGAATAATAAAATTTATTTGTATTTTTTGTTTTTTCTTCTTTTTGTTCGTGCTTCTGGCACAATGCAGACAAAGCCGCAAACAGACCAACCTGCATGAATCTATTGTCAGATTTGGCTCAACTTTGTGCTAAATTTACGTCCATCAGCCGATCGGATCCAGGTCACGATGGTTGTCTCGTCATAGAGCCTGCACTCATGAGAACACCTCAAGCAACTTATCACATTGGATGCTTCAATTTTAATCAAGGGGTTCGCCAGATCGAGACTTCCACGTGAGTCCCAGCCATTCTTTCCATTATTGCCACCAATATTTATTTTTTTTGTCACTCGTGCATGAATCGCGGCACTTTACATGGGAATCTTGCGAGCCGAAAGTGGCCTATTGCATGCCAGTCGTGAACCTGTGGTGAAATGACAGAGTCGCGCATGCGCAGTTCGCATTCCGTTCACTTTCGTCCCTTGGGATTTTGAGTCGCGCATGCGCAGTTCGCATTTCGTTCACTTTCGTCCCTTGGGAGTTTTCTTTCGACGTTTTCCACCCTGGAGACTTAAGCTCATTTTTCAGTATTCGTCTCGCGCGACTGCCATTCCAAGTGCCGCAGATTCATGCACTTGTGACAAAAAGTATGATGTGGAACGAGGGTCGAATTGGCGATTGCGACTCGTGTGATTACTGCCCTCGCTTCGCGCGGGCCGCAAACTTCACACTCGTCGCAATCGCCAACTTTCGACCCTTTTTGCACAATATACTATTTTTATATTTATTTTTTTTTTTGCTAGTAAAACATTTTTCTGACTGTGCGTTATCCAACAAAACAAATATGAGGAAGCAATGTGCAAGTTTCCCTTTTTTACGAGTCCACGCATGTGAACACGCACATATACAGATAAATCGACATAAGCATTGTACTTATCGGTTACTTTTCGGAAATCTTTTCAATGCTCATATTCCACAAATGTAGCCTTATTTTTATGACAATGTTGGAGTGTTGAAACTGCTCGAACTAGACGAGAGATCGAATTTAGAAAATGTATCTATAAAAATGCATGTCGTGAACTTAATAGTAAATAAATACTAATGTGCGATACAAGTGCGGTAAAGCGAACTTTATACCCACGTTGTGAGTGCGACTTACTTCACAGTCCGCGTACGATGTTCGCTACACCGCACTAGTATCGCATAATATTTTCTGTAACGAATGCAGTAAAAGTGCTACTTCGTGCCTGCTGATTGTGGCGCTGTACAGCCAGTGTGCGTAAAGTACGAGAAGCGTGCGTAAAGTACGAGAAGGGTGCGTAAAGTACGAGAAGCGTGCGTAAACTACGAGAAGCGTGCGTAAAGTACCAGAAGCGCGCGAAAGTACGAGAAGCGTGCGTAAAGTACGAGAAGCGGCAGGCACGAAAAGTAGCACTTTTCATGCATGAGTTACACAAATGTCCCTTGTACATTAATTATTAAATTTCGGAGAACAGAACGACGGAGAGCACGGAACAGATTGTGGAAGAGGAAGCGGAAGAGGAAGACGGCATAAATACGGACGAGCTGATAGCCGTTGTGTCGGCGAGCGCTGAGCGGGGTATAGCACTGTTTTCCCAATGGCTCGGTCTCAATCTCAGAACCAAATCAAACGCCACTAACAGAGACGGTCCTTTGAGCCAGAGCAGCAGAACGGAAACGTCGAGCAACGTTACGTCGAGAACTACGAGAAAGATGCCCGACACACACCACGAAAGAAGCGAAGAGAGATTGAAGCAGTTGCTGAGCGCGCAGGACAACATAATGAAGGAGTCTGCGCGCATCGATCAACCGTACACTTCCCAGACGACTTTTGTTTATTCGGCGCCGGTCCAGCAAGCACCACAGAAAACAAAGGATTCCGGCAGAGCGTTGGGAAATAATTCACCGGAAAGTCGTACCGTAGTCATGCGAGAATCCCAAAGGGGTGGACGAGCATACAATATTCATCAACACGTAAACGAGGTCTAGATGAGTCTCGGGATCGAACGTCAGCATATAATAAGATAAATAAAACGAGCAGCACGTAAAATATTTTCTTAACCCTTCGTACACGGATGCACGTACATTCTTCACTGCCGCTTACGTGGCGTAATCGGTCGAGTTCAATTTATTCAATTTCATTCGAGACACTTGAATTTAGACAAAGATCTGTTTTTTTCTTTTTTTTTATGCGTCGATTATCGAGGAGAAAAATGTTTTTTCATTTACAATATGTCATTTAAATATCATAAGAGAGACGTATTTTCTAAACGATAAGTAGATAAATGTTATCATTTCCGATATGGGATCTTTCAAAGCTACAGCCCGTCTACTCCAATATCACTTTTTGATTTGGGGGCTGACAAATATAAATCAACTTTTTTCATTCTTAATGTTATACGTAAACAATTTTCTATTTCTTAAAAATGAAAATTTTTTTGTTCTTGTGTCATTCACCGCCGATTCGTCATGTGGAACTGAACTGATCTGAAGATTGATGTATAGAAATATGAAGTAAAAAATAAATCAAGTATAGTATCCGAATGGTTTATTGATATTTTTATCCGCAAATTGAGGTTGCACACATCGACACCAAATTCTTCCCTTCGTATTATTATTAATTCTAAATGACGAAACTATAAAAAAAAGAAAAAATTTAAAATAATTGTTTGAATCGCTAGAACAAATGTATCTCATGTATTTCTTTATATCCGTACAAACATTTACTGCGCGACATATGTTTCAACATAGTTCAACTCGTCTTCAATGTAATAAGTTTATTTATTCTATCCTATTGCTACGGTATGATACGTTCTCGACCGCACCTTTAGCACGTGTAAAAAAGAGTTACCGAGTTTGATTTATTTTCTAAGCACCCGTTTCGTTACATTGTATAAAATATTAGTACAGAGCTTATATAATTATTGTGGGATTCAATGGAAATTGTTTGCGCGTTATAGTATTTTTTATTTATTTTCCTCGAAGCGATTGGAAGACTAATCTCGATGTTTGTTCTTGCGACACAGAAAACGCGATGGAATATTATTGTCTATATACATTTCTTTGGGCTGTTATGCTATTACGTAGATATGAATATTTTTGTTCGATTTATGTCAAACGATCGAGTCGCTATTGGGAAAACAGATTAACTATTAGTCAAACATGTTATATGGCCATTGGAACGCTCAGATTCAGGACCGCATCGTTACTCTGTATTCCCAATTTTTTTTTTGTTTCGAGCCTTTTGATTGTGGTCAGTTTATCATTTCTCGGGATATGATTGTATAGTAATAAAAAAAATCTGGTAATATCGGAAATCTGTTATTAAAAATCGGTTACACTCCGCAACGTTGGCATAAGAAATATATAACTATATATTCGTGTATTATACAAGTAAATATATTTTTACTATAGATATTGTATATCACCATATAGTATTTTCTGTAAATCTTATTTATAAATGCGAAAGGAAATGTGGACTAGATGCTAACAACGCTTTTTTCCGTCTTATAATAAACATATTTCGTTTGTTTTTGCTTTATTACTTTTTTCCTCCTCATTACGATTCATTAATTAAAATATCCGTTTTTTTCTATATGTTAGTAAAATATTTTTTTGGGTTTCATCTTTGGGTGTCCTTGGTCAATCTGGAGTTTAAAAAAATAATTCTATCCGTACCGCGGTTTAATGTGAACTTTGCGCTTTTTTTCTTGTACGCCTCATTCGTACCTGGGCATCAAGCAATACAAATTTACGCGATATTTTACGCTAAGGTCTACGTACGTAATGATGACTCATTTCAGTTCTATAACGTGTTTGATACATTACGCATTATTGAATAGAATAAAAAGTATTTTGACTGGTTTCAGTCGTTACAGCAATGATAAATGCGCTGCTCTGCGACATGATACAAATATTTTTAAGCATCAAATGTGTTATCTTGAAACGTTACAAAACTGAACGTTTCACGTGCGAGATACGACCTAAAAATATGGTTTCGTATAAAAAGGTAACAAAAAGTTGATAACTGCACTTGGCGCAGTGTTGTCACGAGCATAATGGATGGAAGAGCATAGTCGGAAGTCAATATTTCGATTCCGGTACTATCACCGTTTTTAATGTATTCAGAATCCACATACGGATTGCTTTTGACACTCGATAAAAAAACATTTGGATATCGCCGATTCAACTAATCACGTTCTAGTTTCTACGAATAATAGGTTGGAACCGAAAGAAAATGTTTATTTTAATCAACACTTTTCTGAACGACGTTTTTATGGCATGTCATTTTTGGAAAGTCGAAAGAACTTCTAATTATCTTATAATTTTTCGAGAGTCACGTAAATATATATTTCTGATCTCAAGGTACCGGACAACGTTTCGCGTTCGTCTTGTTCCACGACCACCGATCAGACGGTTCTGCATGGCTCCATGTTATAAGAAGCGAATTTTTACTTATCTTTTATTTTATATACGACATGAAGTAGTTTTTAGACTGTCTGTTCGACTGTGCAAATTTGATTCTGTAGTTAAGCTAATAAGGTGCAAGATCGGCTTGAACTTTATGTACTTTTACAAAAAATACATTATTTAAATTATGAATTGGGTTTCACGTTGTTAGTATTGCTCCTTAGATATATTCTGTTAGATCTCTAGTAGTCCCTCTCCGATAGGTTTGATCTGCAGCGTCTTTCCGAAGTGTTTGTTTATACTATATATTAAATTCAATGTTCTGTTCCGAGTATTATTTTTTGAATCCGTTAAAGACGTCGTGCAGTTGTTACAAGCCTGCTGTGCTGTCACAAAGTACAGCTGGAATGCAAATATACAAGCGAACGCGAGAAACCTTTCCTCAAACGTTGCTTAATGCGCGTAGGAGCCTTTCCAGTTTTTACGGGTATGCTGCACATTTTTTTTAGGAAAATGTAATTGAAAATTAAAAAGAAACTTCCTAATGCAAAAATGTGACTTTAAAAAGGATGAACCGATTAATAAATTAATATGATTTGCCATTTATTATATCAATTTATCTATCTATTAATTTCAGTCACTCCCGGATAGTCAATTATATTTTATGTCGTGTGAGAAAAGCTCGTACCTTGACTGTACCGAAAATGAATGATTAATTGATACAATAAATAGGATAGTTGTTATACAATTGATCATTTCGGCACATTTATATCTCTACCACTCACAACTCTCCCAGATAACAACTCTACCGTATTAGAACTCTACCAAAAACTCTCCCGGAATTTAAATAAAAATTCGGGGAGAGTTTTATTTAAATGCGGGGAGAGTTTTATTTAAATACGGGGAGAGTTTTATTTAAATTCGGGGAGAGTTTTATTTAAATTCGGGGAGAGTTTTATTTAAATTCCGGGAGAGTTTTTTTAAAACGGTAGAGTTGTAATGCGGGAGAGATGTTTTCTGGTAGAGTTGTTATGCGGCATAGTTGTTAGAATTATCTTTTTTGGTAGAGTTATTATCCGGGAGACTTGTTTTCTGGGAGAGATGTTTGAAGAGAGATGTATTCTGGTAGAGTTGTTATCTGGAAGAGTTGTGAGTGGTAGAGATATAAATGTGCCATCATTTCATCCTTCTTAAAGTTAATTTTTGACATTCCTTTTATATTGAATTTTGAGGGGAGAAAATGATCCTTTTTCAACGATTTCAATTGTTGGACGAAGTCCATCCGCGGGCGTGATATTTTTTATTTATTACCGTTTAACGCGTTTTTCGCTTGAATACCGTTATCGTTGTATTTTTTTTTCTTTTTTTTTTTTTTATCGGGGAAATCCTCGCGAGATTATTCTTGTCAGCGTCTCGACAGCGTCGCGGTTCCAATATTTCTTCATCAACTTCTGTGTGCAGACTTACTGCATTCGGCTGATGTCATTTTATTTCGTATACGCAGGGCTACAAGCTAGGTGTTCCTTTCGTTTCTTGTTGGGTTTAAATTAACTTTCGTCATATTGTCTTATTATTTTTGAGCTTTGCCGGAAGATAGCAGCGACATTAGTGAATTTTACGTGCTCTGGAGCTCTAGGTACCGTCGCAAATATTCTCGAGTTTTAACCAATCTGTCAACTTTACCGCGACACTCAAAAGCCTATTAACATTTTCCTCTTTTATTTTTGCTTCGGCGGCTGGCGCCGTGAATAAATTTGAGCAAAATGTGAGTTTTGTGCACGAAATTTCGAGTTGTCGGGAAAATTGTGAAGGATTAACTTCGTCCCTGGTGAAAATATTTGTCTGACAATTTGTCCAAAAAAACTCTAACCGGACCGTTTCAGAAATGTTCAGAGATTTTTCGAAATTTTTCCCTGAGTCTCTCTGTTATTTGCTAAATATCTCGACAATTTTCTCGGCACAACATCCAGCGGTCACAATTTATCAGAAAAATTAAGTGTATTTTCTGAAAAATTATGGAAAACTCCGATTTTTTTTCTCATAAGGTACGTTAAGAGAAAAAACGTGTTGTCTCTAAGATCTACTCATTCTATAACTCGTACCAAGAGGAGACATTAAAAAAAAAACTTTATTTTTCGGAAATGCTATGATTTTCCTAGATAATATTGGTTCAGAGAATTTCAATTAACTTAAGAGTTCTGTTTGAGATCTACTCATTCTGTTACTCGCTGTAAATCAGCGAAAATTTGAGTTTTCCAGATAAATGTCCGTTCATGTATAAAATCATTATCCACAAAAAAACAACAAAGTTTTTCGATTTTCAGAACAATAAGGAATATTTAGATTGAGAAAAATCTTTGAAGTTTTTTGAAAAATGCGAAAACTTTGCTGAATTCAGAGGATTTTTCAGATAAATTTCTGAAAAATTTTCCGGCGCCCTCAGATAAATTTTCAGACATATTCGCAGAAATATTTTCACCAGAGATCCTGTCAGCGGTTGAAACAAAAAGTATAAACGCGACAAGTAATTCGACAGCCGAAACCGAGTGAACGACTTGCTAGTTCCGAATCGAGAATCGAATCATTTGACGACCTGTCGCTGTGTCGGACCAGCCGCTGGAGCCAGGGTTAGGCAGTCTTTCTTTCTTCTCGATACTCGCCGCCCTACGTGAAGAATAACGTCTCCGGCCTTGACCGCTTTAAATTCTGCAATCGCCTCGGCGTGGGTCATCCCGTGCAGAGGCTTGGAATTTATCGACAATATTTCGTCACCTGAAACAACACCGACGAGTTTAATGACTATGGTAAAGCGTGGGTTTGACAAATGTTGTTGTTCTTTACCTTCTTTGACAGTGCCTAAGTCAGCGGCTTGCCCGTTAGGAAAGACGGTTTTCACGTATATGCCCATGTTCCCACGGGGACTGTCGGTTCCACCGACGATACTGAAACCGAGTCCTTTATGTCCTGGTCCTTTGAAAAATCGAGCCGTTAGAATGGTGAACGAGACACCCCCTTTACCCGGTCTCGGTAGGGTACAGAATTTCGATTCCTCTCCTTCCCCCGACTCGTCTATGTCCTCGAGCTCGGAATCGGTGTTGAGGCCTTCGTCAGTCTCCTGCGGGCCCTGTTAACAAATCGGTCGTCGTTACTCCCAAAGGATCGATGTTCCTATCGGTATCGATAACTATAATATTATAACTATATTATCAGTGGACAAAGTTTCAAAGTAACGGAACTTCGTTCGTGTTATCTTTATCAGTTCACTGTCTATCTTTCCGTGTTTACACACTGAAAAGAAATATCAATGACTCAAGAAAAATTCGATTGCGGGCTGCCAAAAAAAATTGTTGCTTCAATTCCACTATCAATTCTTACAATTCCGCGGGATTCCACTTTCAATTCTTATAATTCCACGGGATTGAAACGATAATATGTCACCTTGACAGTCTTGCCGTCGTCGTTTCGATATCACACGGAATCGTAAGAATTGGAAGTAAAATTGAAATTTAAAAAATTCTTTGGCAGCCGGCAAGCGAATATTTTTTTAAGTGCACCAGTTTATACAAATCGAATCGTTCTTTTTAGTTTTCTTTGGTATTTGTTTCCGATACGATAAATATAGTATTAATTATAATACATATATTATTAATTATAAGTCTCTCGAAAGCAGATGACGTGATCGGGCTGTAAACCTCAGTGAATAATCTACGTGTCATTTTTTTTTACCCTCTCTGGTCCGTTTCATAATCCACGACGTTTTAGTATCACTTGAAGCACTCACCGTACTCAAGTACAGTGAGTATTTCAAGTGATACTAAAACATCGTGGATTGAAACGTAGTTGAATTTCTCTTCGAATTTTTGTCACATTTGTAAATCCAACATTGCAGAAAATACTGCATTTTTTAAAGTCAATTTGTCGTTGCAAAATTGTAGTTTCATACAAGCTTCTCAATGGAAATTTTCAAATAATTTTGTCATCCCAACAACGTTGACATTACATCAATAAAGTAACTTTTTATTTTTTTTTGCGAGTCCAATTTTATTCCCCTACAATTATTTTTTATTACGTGCAGTTCCGCTCTCGTCCACAAATTTGGCTATCGTTTGTAAATAAAGGCCGCACGCAAAAAGTATCTGGACAAGTTTTTCTACGAAACGTTTTCGTACTCACATGCCACGCCTTCAAGTTTGATCGTGCAGAGCACGATATATTAGCGATGCTTCGACTGTTAACCCGTTGCGATATTTTCTTGCCGGGACTTCTGTCGGAATCCAAGCTCGACGGACCGTCGTCCAGTTTGTTGAGAACGCCGGCCGAGCCGGCCGAGGCCGCCGAGTAACTCGTCACCTGTCCACCTAGCTTGAAGTCCGCGGTGCGCTTTCGAGGCGTAACCCTCGGTATGTGAATGTCCTCGAAGCACGAGTCTTGCGAGGAATTTGTCAATTTTGAATTTTTTTGAAACGACACGTTTTCGTACGGGTGACCGCTCTCTCTGGTCTCGGACGCGCTTCTCGCCAGGTGAGACGGACATTCGCCGCTGTCCGAGTGAAGAGCGGATCGCTGACAAGACCTCTGAAACTGAACGTTCTCGTAGGGATGCTCGTGCCTCGCGTATTCGCGATTCTCCGAGTTGCTGCGACGAAGCGTGTCTCGCGCGTGATTGCAATTTCCGTTCGCCGGGTTTCTCGCCGATCCGCCGACGAAGTGGACGCTCCCGTACGCCTCCTTGTTGCCGAGCACCTCCAGGATCTGCGAATCGTAGCTGCCGTTTCTGTGCGATTCGTACGTGAAGGCGCGGCTGTTGCTCTCCGCGATTTTGCACTGCGGCGAATTTGGCACGCTCGCCTCGGCGAGCGTCTCCAAATTGTCGTGATAGGGATACGGCGGCAACGAGGCTGGCTCGCTCGAGTCGTATGGCGTTTTCTCCAACTTCTCACAGCTCGAGGATGTTATCGGACTCGGCACGTAGAAATTCGAGACGGTGTCCTTTGGCGGAAAAATCTCCGTCACGCTCAGAGCCTTGCGCTTTCGGATTCCGGCGTTTATCTTGCTGAATTTGCTACGCAAAACGTTTTGGAAGTCGGCGATTCCCTTTCTCGTACCTGGAATAGAAGATATATATGTATTTTTTTTCTTTCGGTAATGCAATAATTACACGAACATTTTTTTTTTTGTTTTTTGTTTTGTTTTTAATGACTGGAGCTATCTAAAATCACGATAAATTAATTTCAATAATTTTCTGTTCATGATTAACGACATTACCGTGTGCACGATTTTTTCAACGTACGCGATATCATAAAATTGGTTTTAAAAAAAGTGTAAATGTGTATTCTGGATTAAACAATGGATCAGCCGGCAATTCGAAATCTATATACTTGAGAGCATTTTTTTCAAATGCCCATTGTAGTTTATTTTAGAGAAACAAATTCCAGACATAATATTTCGATTTTTGCGTGCATTGTCCAATGAACTTTTGGTCACCGTTGGGAAAAGATTATTTAAATAAAACCACATTCGGCTTGATTGTAATATTATTACCAGGTAATCTCAAAGAACTCGTTTGCATGACTTTCTTAGACGAACCACTGTCGTGAGAGAATTTCGGTCCCGGAGAAGCTTCCCTGCTCGTCGGCGTCGATCTTACAGTGTGAATTACCGCTGGAGTGGAACCGTTCTCCAATAGCGTTTCCCGTGGCTCCGAAATCTCCTGCACCGAACATCTTCGACGAAGTTTTCTCCATCTCTGACTGATACTTTTGTTCCACAAGTTCAGATCTGTGAAGACAATAAAACATCGGGGATTATTTTCATTTCTAGTCGTGATTAGAAGAATCTTTTGTAAATCTGTATATTTTATAGTCTAAGTCTCATGTACGCAATGAGGTCCACCTTGTAGTCACTGGGCGTGATTAAAAAATTGCGTGGTAGCTCTAACTTACGTCAATTTAGAGCTGTATTTGCAAAACTGCAGACAATCGTAATATATTCATCAAGGATCTTTGATATTGAATATGGCCTACATTGATCCAAGCAGTTACATTTTTATGAAATTTTTTGTTTGCTAGTCGCGATCTAATTCTATTGGGCTCAAATTTGGAAAGTTAATGAACTGCTAGTGTACAATTTTGGGCATTACATTTGGGGAAATGGGTCTGACCGGTTAAATGATGAGATTTTGGGATTTTGGAATCTTGCGAATAATTTGTATTTTACGTTCAACCGCGAGTCTGCGTATAAAATGTTCCGATATGAGTCAAATAAGTTAGAGATATGTAATCGCCGAGGGAGAATTCATAAGAAATGGTCTCGAAACGGCGAATTACAAAAATTTGACTTAATGATTTTTTACGGTCAATTAAGCTGGGCATTTTTAATATCTAAAATTTTTCTTACAACCATAGCTTTCTCTATGATGAAGCTAAAATCTATTAAAGACCTATCTCATAGAGTACATTACGATACTAGTGCGAAAAGACTTTTTTTACGAATGTGTGCAGCACGAGCCGAAGGCGAGTGTTGAAATTACACGAGTTCACAAAATATTATTTCACAAGGTGTGAAAATGGGGATTTTGCGCACGCGGAGCGTGCGAAAAACTCTCATTTTCCCACGGAGTGGTATACCAGTTATTTGTGTGACAAGGGCGTAGAAAGCGAGTTTTTGTCGAATGTGAAAAAGCCGCACGAGTCAGGCCACTCCTTTCTGCGTCCATACCATTTACATCATTTTTCCCAACCAATTCACGAAAATCACGCTTTTCATTTTTAGGAAATATGCACATTAAGGCACTTTCTCGCACTAGTGCGAGAAAAAAAGACGATATTGCGTTCGTAAGCATGCGCAGTATTTCTCTCACACGCGATGCAAAAAAAAAAGTGGCTTTCTACACTCAGTTCACAGGAACGGAAAGCGTGATTTTACGTGCACGCGTTAGCAAAAGTCCCATTAATCTTTATTGTTCTATCGACAGCATAAACTAACATCGAAAGTAAAACAAATGATTACAGTTGAGAACGGTTTCCATCCTGCAACGCCCGGGTGCCCAGCACGAGCTATGTAAATGAGATACTTCAACGTTGAAAAGACCCGTCGATGAAATTCTTTATTTTCCAAAAACAACACTTGCAATAATTTTACCACCCTCGATCAAACTAATCTTCCATTCAGGCCGTCAAAAATGTCCATTCGGGCCCAGAAGCATTTAATCGTGAGTTGTCGTGCGTGATTTCTGTC
Organism: Ichneumon xanthorius; assembly: GCA_917499995.1. NCBI lineage: Eukaryota > Metazoa > Arthropoda > Insecta > Hymenoptera > Ichneumonidae > Ichneumon > Ichneumon xanthorius. The sequence continues at coordinate 5,158,189 of OU824205.1, read as the reverse complement.
CAATTTTTCGACGATTCAGCAATCGTTAATCGCGACATGACGTTTCGATGCCTGACGAAATTCGAGATCATAAATAATTGATCGTCGTACCGTTCGCACCGTTTAACGAACCTACGTACACGATCGGGGCCATAAGGTTCAATTGCTAATAGCGTCGCCTGGTAGCTCGTCGAAACATGCTAATTCATTCTTTAACGGATTTTTAAATCTACGTCGTTGAAAGCTCTTCGTTGAAATTTCTTGATGCGCGTTTTACCGCCTTTCGAGTAACACACGCTTCGTCGTTCGCGTAGATACAACACTTTTCAGTTTCCGTTTTATGCTCCCTGTAGCGGGTCTCGCGATACCGTAAGCCCTTTCATTACCCACAGCACGCCCGGCCATCATGTAAAGTGGACTTTCACTTCGCTGCTATACGCTTCTCTCGTACAGTAGCTTTTGCCTTTCCGCTTATCTCCGGATGCGATCCCGCTTTTTTTTTCCTCGATCAGCTTCGGATTGAGCGATCGATCGCTGTAGTAGCTTTTGCCTTTCCGCTTATCTCCGGATGCGATCCCGCTTTTTTTTTCCTCGATCAGCTTCGGATTGAGCGATCGATCGCTGACCTAATCGTTGCTTCCTTCCATCCTTTAACTCGAAGAAGCTCCATTTAATATTCCCTTTCAATACATCATTGTGACGCACAAAGTTCGATTAGGCTTCACGAGAAGACAGGTCATTTCCGGTTGACTCGGTGACACGCAGTCGATGCAACCGCGCTTGTGCGCGAACCTCGCGAAACTCAGTTTCCGATAGTTGCAGTTCTGATAGAGTCTTGATAAAAAGTCTCCAAACACAAACTTTACTTAAAAATCATTTGTCAATTCTGTTGGGCCTTTCTCGATATTTTATCCGGACGAAGAGTTCCCCACTTGCTCACCAACTTCGCACATCAGAACGGAACAGAACAAACTCCAAGACTTCACAGAACGAATCTCGAGAGTTTGTATTTGTCCGGATGAACTACCATTTGTATCTCAAGACGCAACATTTGAATGTAGAAGTAAAAGAAGCCGAGTATGAAAGCCAGCATTATCGAAGGCGGCAAAGTGAAGTTAAAAAGGTGTCCCAGAAATTATGTGAGTGCTTTCTCGAAATTAATAAATAATGACTGAGCTTATGTTTTGTACGATTATTCTCATCGCGATTGAATCGAAGGGCTCCCTGATTTTTTGCTGGAAAACTGATCTCCCTTCAGCCCGCCGCTCTTCCACAGCAAGCTTCCCTTTCCAGCAGCACTGTGCGCGCACAAATTTTACTTCCGGTGCAAAGTCTTTCGGTATTCCGAGGGGCTCGCGCTACCGTGATTTAAGAAATAAGAAGCAATCGCCCGCAGTCGGTACCTCGGCAGCGTGTAAAGTGGGTACACACCGTTCGCAGTCTCGTCGTGGACTGCGGCAAGACTGGAGTTATGTGCATGCGAACGGATTTCCCTGTGTGTGCGTCCGTGAAGGTGCGCATGTGGTCGTATAGTGTAATGCCATACACAAATGACGTATCAACGTGTGCGCCCGGTGCTCTCAGAGGGATTTACATTCAAATAACTGCATGGTATGAGTCTCGTGTCTGTGAAGACTACACATTTGTGCCCGCAAACCGCGACCGCGTGCAAATAGTCGCGGTATGAGTAATTAAGTTTCCAGGTGTGGAACAATCATTTCTGCGTGTGTGAGAGTAGTTGCTAGGGTGGAGGGTTTTATTGCAGTCCAATCAATAAAATAATCGACATAGATTCGTCTAGTTCTTGTATGTGCGATTCATGTGTCAAGGCTCGGATCGTTCGTCCTGTTTAGAAGTTTAGATCAACGGGAGAGGCAGCCATGTGTGTATCGGATAAAAGTGCTCGCTTGGCTTTCCCGTAGGCTGCTAACATACTATTGTACTCGAGCAGCGGAGAAGCCAGGTACGTTGCGTGTATCGGCACGGCTCCGTGCACACCCCATGTGCTTGGACTTCCCCTACGCTGCCCAACTTTCGTATGGATAACACAATTGTGCGTATCGTCACTTTCGCGCAATCAAAATATTTTGGGAAAGATGTTGAGATTTTTATATTGAGAATACTTAAATGTGTGTTTATGGTATAAAATTTTGTAATTTTGAGACATTCAAAAAAATATGTCCTTTATCAAATCTTAATGACACGAGTGAGTGAATTCCGAAAAAATGGGTGCCTTCCGTTGCTGATGGTGAGACAGCAATGCGTGACTTGCTCATCCCATTTGTTTTAGTATTAAGTTGCGTCGTGAATCAACTAAGGTAGAATTACTCAATTGACTGATTATCAGTATATTTTTTATCGAAATCCCTTCATTTTGGCTTATAATGTGACGTTCAAAAAATGAAAAACATGGTCAAAGATTGTCGAAAAATGTAAAAATAAACAGTAAAAAAAATCGAACAAAATAGACAGAAATGTTGAATTGTAGTATAATAATTTTAATCCCCGTTTTTCGCAAGAACTTTTGAATGCCCCGCCTTCAGCTCTCGTCACGCCGCGTCAAGTGAGTGAACTTCTATTCAGGCTCACCACATATTGTTGGCTATACCAACAGAATATCTTTCAACAGCCACTTCAATAATTTGATAGCTTGCGTTCACGTTACGTTACTTTTCACATTACAGTTATTGAAAATTACGGTGCATAGATTCCTAGGTCATCGCTCGACATACAGCTGATTTAAAATACAGCGACCAACTGTTTTTATGAAATGCTATGCCAGCATTAAAGTCTAAGTATGTGTCCCCAATATAGTTTGCGGTTGATGCTGTTTTGTGTACCCAATTTTGCGAGATTAAAACCGGGTATGATTAATTGTAAGGAAATTCCTAGTCAAAAACCGCTTGCGGTTTCTCACTGCGTGATTTTTTAAAATACTTTTTTACTAGACTTGCCGGTTTATTTTTATCTCATTCAAGTGGTGTCATAAAATGATTGAGTCACCGCTGTACTGTAACACTAATTTTTTTACGGCTACCTGCGTGTAAGTCTGTCGCTATGGAACAAACGAACTTTTATTGGAAGGGTGTGCAATTTTTTTCCATGTTTTCCATGTTTCGACAATTTTTTTACTGTTTGATCATAATTTATTTTCACATTTAAGATGAACCACTAGAAAGGATGGATGAATTAATTCGATATCCAATATCGAAACAGCATTTTATGTATAGAAGAAACATAGCAGCTTTCATGCACACTCATTGCCTAAAAGTTTCAATTCGTTTGCATTTACTTTCAATGAAAATCTGTACACGATTAGCGTTTGCAAATGCTTTCGTCAACGATTCCTAATTGCAACTAATTACGAGTGTATGAAAATACATAAAAGAAATAATTACCAATTATAAATTATAACGAGTTGTCCTTAACTCCACATTGCCTAAAAGAGTTCATATATAGTAGTCAATGCGTCTCCACCGTAGTACAACAATAGTATTAATAGCAATTCGTGCACACTCATTGCCAAAAAGTTTCAACTCATTTTCATTTACATTCAATAAAAATCTATAACCAATAACGGTTTGCAAATGTTTTCGCCAACGATTTCTTACTGAAACTAATTACGATTGTATGACAATACATTACCAATTACAAATTATAAGGAGTTGTCCTTAACTCCACATTGCCTAAAAGAGTTCATATATAGTAGTCAATGCGTCTCCACCGTAGTACAGCAATAGTATTATTAGCAATTCGTGTACACTCATTGCCAAAAAGTTTCAACTCATTTTCATTTACATTCAATAAAAATCTATAACCAACAACGGTTTGCAAATGTTTTCGCCAACGATTTCGTACTGAAACTAATTACGAATGTATGAAAATACATTAGCAATTAAAAATTATAAGGAGTTGTCCTTAACTCCGCATTGCCTAAAAGGGTACATATATAGTAGTTAATTCGTCTTCGCCGTAGTCGTGCCGACGAGTTGAGAACTCCTTGCATAATTGGAGTCAACGATGCGTACCGAGCGGCCTCAGCCATTGTCTGCATACAGTTAGCCCATTATTCCGCGATCACACGGAGCGGAATTCTACCGTAGAAGTATCGGTAGAGGGCATGGCAAGACAGAAAGTTAGAAGGACGAGAGCGAAGCGAGCTCGACAGAATGTGCGTCAGCTCGTGACGATTATAGGATTGTACACGAGGTACATACGAATGTCTAATATGAAAGAGTAGTAAATATGGTGAAGGAACGACAGAGGCAAAGAGAATGAGGCAGTGACGCGGGGCAGTGCGAGATACGCAACGACTGCCCCGAGGCTTTGCGGTGCAACGCTCTGGTGACGCGTCAATGACCTTGTGCCCCGTGCCAACATACACCACACTATACATCTCATTCGTAACGTGATACGCAACAATTTTGCAACTTCGAAAAAATGATGGTTTGTGATTTTTTTTTATCGCTTCCTCGCATCCCATTTATATAAATATTGTCTATCTATAACACAAACAATTGTGCGATTGATTCTCTCGAAATTACAAAGGGATCATCGGGTGATCATACTCCATCTGTGTATGCGTTTTTAGCCAGATAACAAAAAAATTGTGAGAGCTAGAACGTGAACCGCCATTTTTGAAGAAATTAAAAATGGTGTAAAAAAAAAACAACTGTAGATTTTTAAAAATAAATTTTGCAGAAAGATTGACTATTAACGACACATACTGTGTGCGAAATTGCAGCGTGATTGGTCGAGGCGTTTTCGAATTATAGCGGTTTGAAGTTTTCACGTCTGATTGATACAAACACACACACACACGCACACGCAGACATTCGGAATTTTTTTCCAAATCTGATCTTCGACGTTTTGGAACTTTCAGAACGAGTTCTCATTAAATCGATTTTTTTTACCAAGAAGCAAAAGACGATCGAATTAGCGATTCAACTGGTAACAAACAAATTATAATCCTCGTGTGCGCCAGCGAGGGGTTTTCATTTTATTGCGGGTGTCCGAATAAATTTATGGAAAGTTATTCATCAGATCTGATAGATAAGTTATCTCATCGTGTACTATACCCAGAGTTACCTAGGGAGTATAGTAATTATGTAATGAAAATATGTAAAAATAAATAAATACAAAAATAATAATTGAGAAAACTTAAAACATTTATTCCAATTTTCTCTTTCGATGTATTCTACTTAAAACTAAAGGAAGTAAAAAGAAAACTTGGTGCGTCCTTTCTTTTGATGCAATGAACTCAGTTTATTTGTATTCCAAGGGCGCACCAAGTATTTTGATTTTTTAATTTTAGTAAAATATACACAACAAGAAAAATTGAATAAATTATGTAAATTTTCCAATTTTTCTCTTTTTGCTTCCACATGGAGGAAGCTTTGTTTTCTTGAACGTTTTTTTCGAGCTTTTCACGCAAACATGTTCAGAATGTTCAAAAACATCGAAAAACCCCATTTACCAAAAAATGTCTGGATGTGCTCGATGGACCGCGCGCATGTGTGTGTGCGTGGTCTGTAAAATACGACCGTTTATAACTCAAGAATGGCTTTATCAATCGGGTTGAAATCTGGCTCGCAGGTAGAGCACTTGAGTCCCTCTTGTTTGCTACAATTTACGTAATAATTGAAACATCCGATCAGATTTTATCAGATTTACCAATTTTCGAAAAAAGTCTCTTTGCGCTCTAGCTTTAGCAAATTTGTTAGGTACTAAAACGCGGCTAATTATGACAAAAAAGAGTGTGGTCTAAAAAAGGTAATACTTTTAATGAGTCAGATTGTAAAACAGATTTGTCCGGCAAACGTAGGTACTTGCCGAGTTCATCAAATAAAGTCATTGATCTATGAAGCTAATGTACTATAAGATCTATAACATTAGCCTGACGGTTTATTCGATCATGATGATGTTTAATGGAGCTTGAAATATATTGTATTTAGCGCATGCCCGAGTGCCCGTTAAGCCAATTATTCGAGGGGGCTACAAATTGAGAGACGACGGCATGACAGCATCAGTACTATAGCTCCGAGCCGAAGCTCGTGAGTACACCAGACTGTTGAACCGAGCGTCTAGAGAATTCAAAGTCAAGATGGCGTACAATTTTCATTGAGAATGTGCCATAGATCGACGATGACAACAGGGCGAACAGCCACGACGATGGCGAAGTATTGACTGTGGAGACGACAATGCCGCTTGCGACAGAGCCGACAAACAGAGGAAGCGTCAGTTTGATTGGGAAATCGCAACACTTCTCCTGTACAGAAAAATTGATCGCGTTTTGACTTTGTCGTAGATTAATCTTCGTTTTCATTAATCTTATTTTTTTGCTTCCTTATAGACGAAGGTACGTTTTCGTAAAAAAAAAAAAAATTCGAGATTTTAATGTCTGAGTTCTCAACATTTTTAGCTGGCGTTCGGAAGAATGTGTGTATGTGCATGCGAGTGTGCGCGGGTGCGTGTGTGCGTGCGTGTGTTGTGACAGCTTGCATCGTTTATAACGACTATAAGTCGGAAACGGCTTGAGATAACGAGTTGAAATTTGGTACACTAGTAGAGTGGTCACGTCTGTACCGTCGGTTCAAATTTCATGAAGATTGAGGCCCGTTTCGGGATTTACGCGATTTTTAAATTTTTGAAAAAGAGGTAGCTCTAACTTCTGTAAATTTTGAATCATCGTCCTAAGACTGCATATACGGACCTTTAGCATTGAATTTTCCTGAAATCCAAGCTATCAGATTTTATGGACTTTTGATTTTTTTGAAATATTACTAAAAACAGTCTAATTCGAGTGAACCCGAAGGTATCGAGTTGAAACTTTGCAATTGAATTGACAACACTGTACAATGTTTGCTATTAAATTTGGCGAACATGAATCTAACCATTTAAATTTTATGACATTTTGGGATTCTTGAATTTCTTGAAAAATTTATATTTTAAGTCCGACGAAAGTTTATGCATCAAATGTCGTTCTAGGAGTAAAATAATTTGGAGATTTGTCATCGGTAGGATGACATAAGGCATGGCCTCAAAACGACGAATTATCCAAATTTCAGTTAGCGATTATTTACAATAAATTTTACGGTAACGTGGCCGTTTCTATTGTATGAGATGTAAAATTTTTTTCAATGTTACGAAAAAGGCTGAAAAGTAATTTGTACATGGCTTCCTCATTTCTTCCAGTTTTGCCCATAGCTTCCTCTATGAGGAATGCAAAAATCGATCAGCGACCTTTCTTATAGAGAAAGCTATGCTTAAATTTGTTATTCAGGCTGTATCAATCGTACTTACAATCACTGCATAAGTAGCGGATTGATAGCGACTGCGTGTCTTTTTACGTAATCGGCCCAGCTGAAATCTATTGCCGTTTACGCTATGGTGCAGAATAACACAAGGCATGTTAGCGCACTAGTCGAGGACGATTTTTTTTTCTCATCGATACGATTACTTTATCGGGACGGGTTTCCGATAAGCCGGCGCCTGCCTAGACTTCTATGGGTAAGCACTATACGGAGGTGGCACCCATACATCTTACAAGTATACTAACGTTGGCGGAATCGTTTATCTTTCCAGTGTGCATCACTGGCCCACGCGCTTTATGTGTTCCTCGGCCTCTTTCCTCAATCGAATCGATTGTGTGCAGCAGGCAAGGCAGACAAATACCGCGGTTTATGAGATACAAGTCGAACCAACATAAGTATGTTGATAAAACCGAATGACGAACAACATTCGCCACAATACAAGTGCACTCGTCAACCTTTTGTTTTGACGTTGGTTATTGTTGATTGCTAATTTCGCGCCGTTAGTCACTCCAGTTGTCCTGTTATGAGCTTGTAGAAGGACCATAAAGCGGGTTAATCGGGTAACTTGAAGATTGGATTAAAAGATTATTGACAGGTCTAGAAAGACAGTGAAAATGATAAATTTTCACATTGTTTCTTTTTAATTGATGTTTATTTCTGAGATATTAAAACCGAGGACAACGCCGGCAACGCTACCGCGACAGATAAACATAAAAGCTGGACGGACGTGTCACATGGCCAAGTTCAATTCGACGAACACCCAGAAAATTAATTTATTTGACGGGCGTTCCGCAAATAAATATTTATTTTGTTTAAATTAGTACATTTTGATACAATTGTGAAAAAAAAAATTCTGACGAGTGCTGCAATCCCACGAGTTCAGAAAACTTTTTCACACGAGTATCGTACAAAGTTTTATTTCACGAGGTGTGAAAATGGGGGTTTTCGCACACGTGCGCAAAACCGCAGTTTTCGCCCCGAGTGATATAAAAACATGTATTTAAATCAATGAAAATATTTATTCACTGGTGACAAACAAAAAAAAATGTCTGAGTGTGACTCGGCCGCACGGAGATACTCAATTGCCACGTTATCGTAGCCGACGAGATATCTTGGAAGCAACAGCTCGGAGGAACGCCTGCAGCTGCACTTCCGATGGCACGACGGAGGCGGTGCAAAGGGCTTCCCGTCTCGGAAAATCCCCTTACAGCTTGCCGAAGTCTCGATCTTCACAGATCTCGTCGGCTCGCTCTCCTGATCACGACTCGGCAATGTATTTAATATAAATACATTTTTTGCCAAGTTACAGTATATATATAGTACAAATATACCGTAAGTATTGCTGTACTCTATATACGAGTAAAGTTAGGGCGGAAATGATTAATTTCACAATCTTGTAGTAAATCAGCCAAGACGCTCTGGTCCTCACTATGGGTGGACTTCTAGTTTTTATTAAGTCAAGTACCGACAGTGCTCTTCACGTTAGTTTCATTAGGCCGACTGGAAATAGCGATCCTTTTTTTTTGCCAAACACGAAAAAAAAACCGAGTAAAAATCGACTAAAAATGCGCTTACCAGATTTAACTGTTTGTAAGTTACAAACCTACTAGTAAAATGTACCTATAGTATAGTATAGTATAGTATAGTATAGTATAGTATAGTATAGTATAGTATAGTATAGTATAGTATAGTATAGTATAGTATAGTATAGTGTAGTATAGTGTAGTATAGTACAATATACTTACAGGATAGTATATATAGTAAAACATACCTATAGTATAAATATACCGTAAGTATTGCTATATGGGATATCCGAGTGACATTAATGATACGAGTATATTGGGCGTTCGGGCGGAAATGATTCATTTCACAATCTTGTCGTAAGTCAGCCAAGACGCTCCGCTCCTCACTATAGACGGACTTCTAATTTTTAAGGCCAAGTCCCTACACTGCTCTTCATGTTAGTTTGATTTTGTCCACTGGAAATATCGATTCTTTTTTTTTTTTTTTGCCGAACGCGATTGCGACGACCCAAACCGAGTAACAATCGGATAAAAATATGCTTACCGGATTGAACTGTTCGTAAGTTACAACTATTACACAAGCGCGTGGCCAGCGCCCACATGCTAATAAAAATATAACACAATTACTTTACAGATAGATATTAACGGAGCGGTGTGCGAACCAGAGACTCGGAACTGTACACAGCGCGTAATTATGTATATAGGAGTAGTATAATGTCATGCCGTACGAAGGCTCGCTGCTGTACACATAATTATAGACGCGTAACGGGTCTCGTTTAAGCAGCATATCCCCTTCTGTCTCATGTTTCATCCATATAATCTCACCGAGCGAAGTTGTGCTTAGCTTTGCTGCTCCGCTCTGTGCTGCCCTGTGTTTCAATCTATCCGTTTCTTGGAATTAAACTTGCACTATCGCCGTATATGCGATTCACGACTCAGGAATAACTAAGATATCGTTTTGGTTGCGGTCGACGAACTGTGGATTGTGCGATCGACGTGCACGCGATGTGTCTGTACACACGCTTGATATGCGGGTAGACAAGGAATGCGGAATATTGAATTCCATGCGGGTAAAAAAAAAATTGGGTTTCAACAACCAGCAGAATTTCTAATTGGGGTGACGAGGGTCGTACTGTGCGCATTGGAAATATTTTTATTGGCGCCAGATTTTTGTGTCAATTTCGTACGTAAAGTTCTGCAGTTTCGCCTGGATAAATAGCAGTAAACTGGGCAATTCGATACACTTCACAATTTGCTTGCAATGCGTGGACTATTCCTTTAGAAATATTTTTATTTTTTCAAGAATCTCTTGTATCGCGTTGCTATATTTATATGGAGTATCTGATTTTTTTTTATACCCGGAAATAAACTCGTTTTGGCGTATCTGCATTGGACGAGCTAATTTATTGGCAGCAACTAGTGCCTAGTTAGCATCTCGGCACTACATACCATTACATAAGTGCTAGATAGCATGGGATTTTTTTTCATTAAAAAAGCCACGACCTAGCAGATTATCCTTATAAAAAACTATATATGTATATATATTTTTTTGTAATGGTGAATATACAGAATACCCTATCTTGATCTTCGATGAGGCAAGACTCTTTAGTTCCATAGTTTAAAACCACAGTAGCATTCCTTTAAATATACTTTAAATTCCTTGTAAAAATACTTCTATTTCTACATTGGATAAACTTCCGAAAGACGCATACCTCCAAACGCGTCAAACCCGTCTCTAAACATTTTCGTCAGCTTCGTAAATATCGCAAATGTACAACAACTTCAAGAGGTTAAGGTAGTATAAACATTCTCCAATGGTAAAGTAGTGATCTACCATTATAAAATCGAATTATGTCCGAATGGTTTATAGTATTGTTGTAAAGCAAGTTACTTTGTCCAGAGTGAAATATAAAGACATCCAGTGCGTGGCTTTGGGTTCTGATTTAGTAAAAAAATACCATCGAGAAAGCTCAACAGAGACGAATCGTCGAAGTGCAGTAAAATTAAGGATTACCGACCATTTTTTCAGTCTATTATCCGTTTACTTTTTTTTTTAGATAAACGGACCGAACCGTTTTTATAAGTACAGTACGATTGACTAGATTCTGAAGTAATATTTGAACTATTTGCGTTACAAGGATAGTGGACAGATAAAAAATGCTTCTACCTCTGGCTAATCTCTAACTAAGGGAAAGTCGATTTATACCACATAATAATAAATAATGTAATCTCAATTGATTTTAATTAACGAAAAATGTATATACCACTACTTTATTGAAATTGACCTCAATTTCTCATTAATATTCGACTCGAAACTCATTAATATTCGACTGTGATAGGAGCAAACCTATTTAAAAGTGCTCTGGGAAAGTTGGTGAAGAAAAATTACTGTTACCTTGATGCTATCACGCCTGGAGGAATTTCACCTTATCTTAAGATACATCGACCTTACGCGGTGAAAATTAGCCACTTCCGGTCCGCCATCTATTCACAATTTTCGCGAAAATCATTAATAAAATTTCCTAACGAGCGAGTATCTCGAAACATACTAAAGTTCATACAAAAATTGGTCCCTCACCTTTGGTTTCGCAGACATCACATAAGACCATCTCCAGTGGACGAAGTTTTCACAATAGTCAAATCCACATTTAGGCAATGTCTGGTAAAACAGTCGAGTCGCACAAAACCAAAATTTTATAACAAACCAACGAGAATGAAATGCGGGAGAAGTAAGGAATTACCCAACGATGTACCGGCACGCCGCGAAAGCAATGTCACTCGACCGTCTCGAAAGTGCTAACGGTCTGATAGCTAAGCCTGTACTGCTGGCGAGAATCGGGCATATGGGCGACATTTGGAGAGGGGAGTATTTCATTGTAACGCGGAGACGACGGCAGAGTAGGGGCAGGAAGGACCCCAGATCAATATTAGGGCGTAGACTCAAGGGATACTCTAACGCAGCCTCCACCACACTAACGTGCACGAACCCGAATATACGAGCCACTCTGTCCACGGGTTAGTCCGCTCTCGTGTATACTATGTGAAAATCTTTTTCTAATTAATTCATTCTATAAACTGCACTGTAAACAGGATTTCTTTGAAAATTAATTGACGGTATTGAAAACTTTTTTACATAAACGGTTTCTGAAATTTCAGACATGTGCATGGCAATTTTACAGGAAATTATTTATTTTTAATTAACATTTTTGTAAATTTCAGGAAAAAGTTTTGTGATTTTAATATCTTACCAAATTTGTGATTTTTATTTTACCAAAAAATATACTAATGTTCAATGGATGTAAGTAATGTTAGCAAATTTCGAGATTCAGTACATTGAATTTACAATTTATTTTTACAGTCTATACTTCACAATCTTGTCAATAGTACCGTTCTTATAAAAACTGTCCACGAGTTAGTCCCGCTCTGTCGTATATTATCCTTGTGAAAATCTTTTTCTAATTAATTAATTCTATAAACTGCACTGTAAACAAGATTTCTTTGAAAATTAATTGACGGTATTGGAAACTTTTTTACATAAACTGTTTATGAAATTTCAGACATGTGCATTGCAATTTTCCAGTAAAATTTTTATTTTCCATGAAAATTTTTGTAAATTTCAGCCAAAAGATCTGTGATTTTAATATCTGGTATTTTTATTTTACAAAAAAGTACACTAATGTTATATGCCGTGAATTACCCGTGAAATATGTCCATGTATATGTGCACGTGTATGTATGCGATTACCCGCGAACTCTCCATTGGTTGTATTTTATTACTGTAACTTACTCTCTGTAAAACCATTAATAATAATAATGTGTACAAAAAGAAATAATTACGGCCTTTATATACGGTCTCAAAAATGTATACATATTTATATATACATTTTTGACGATAGGCTGTTTTTTTCGTTTTCCAGGCATAACACGAGCAAAATGTGTTCGTGTATACATGCGCATGTGCGTCTCATTTTCGGACATCATTGCGTACAAAAACCAATAATTACGGCTCAGATGTATAATCTCCAATTTCGGCGACATGCTGTTTTTTGAAGTTGTGACACACAATACGGGAAAATATGTATTTTGCTTCTTCATCAAACAAAGCAAGAAATATGCGAACAAAATCTTAATTTGAACAATTATAAAGAGGATGGAAATTACTCGTGAGAGTATTTTTTGATTGATATCCTGAATTTTCTGTTTGTTTGATATAGCAATTTTTTCGATGCCAATCATAGCTATTTGCCGAGCAAGGATTTCAGCCGCGTCAAACCGAGGTCCTTACGCAGCGCGAGTAATCTACCGAGGGTTCCTTTATAAGTCACAGCTCTATCAGCACTCTCGGGCGTTATCAAAGTATGAACATTCCCCACTCCGCGTCCGTTTTCATAGGTTGTGACTTACAAAGAATTAATTGATACAGGAAAGTTGGTGAGAACGTTTTGGTTGTTTAAAAAAAAATATATTATTTGTACACCATTTTCACGGAACTGCGCCGCTCCCCTAGCCCCAATTTTCCCACGCAACCGTAAATACACAGGAAACGATAGATAATTGCAGTGAACTGACCTTTCTTCGAATCCTCGCTGTCCGAATGCAGTTCCACGTCGTGTAGTCTCATGGATTGAACGAACCCCCGCCAATGACTGCGGGGCCTTTCCCTCGCACTAAAATCGCTATGCAACTCCTCGAGTTGCCTGTCAGACTCTTTCAGCAAACCATCCAGAATATCCGGTCTCTCTAATACAGTCCCACGCTTCGATTCCTTCTTCGCGTCTTCATTTTTCGTCGGATCGCTCGCGAAAATGCTCTTGTTGCCAGAGGATCTTTGCAATAAACCCGAGTCTTCCTCCACCCGTTCATTTTTGCCGTCGTTATAAAGCGAAATCCTGGAATCCCTTCGTTTTCGAGCCGGTGCTTGAGGTTGTTCCTCCTTTCCTCTAACTTCCGGGATGTCGTCGTTTCTTCGTTGTCTCTCCGACTCAGCCTCCTCAACCACTCTCGACGAAGTCTTCAGATTCTTGGAGACCGTCTTATTCGCCTTCGTATCCTTCGATCGATCATCTCGTTTAGTTCCGTTCGAACTCTTCGTTTGGTCTTCGCAGGAGCCTCGCGACGGCCCGATCAGCTTCTGCGTCAGCAATCTCATGTTCATTTCACCGCCGTGTTTCTCGGGCTTTTCGCTGCCTCGGGTTTTCATCCCTCCGATGCTCCTCCCGTTTCGCGCACTGTTCGCGGCCGCGGCTCGGCTCGCACGATCGCTCGGTGCGTTGAACATTTGCTGAATCTTCATTATGTCCACGCGTATCTTGGCGGCGTTCGAGGAAGCCGTTTTCGCCAAAGCGCTTGCGCCGATTCCCGAGGACTTCGGTCCGTTGTCGAGGACTCTCTCAGGCCGGGCTTCGACGGGACGGAAGGAACGCTTAGGTTGCGGTGTGCTTCTCAACCGCTCCAGGTCTTTCAGATTCGCCAGCATGGAGCTCGGTGTTCGCGTCGACGCGTACACCGCGCTTCTGCACTTCGTTCCTTCGTCGTTGGGATTGGATTCTTCCATTATACTGGAAGAGACGCTCGTTCTCGGACGCGAACTCGATGGGGTTTTCGACGATGCACGATTGTCGTGCTTCGGCGAGGCTGTGTTTATGTAAACCGTTTCCCTGATGTCATTTATATTCCTGAGTCTCGGCGCCCCAACCTTTATCCCCGTCGTTCGAAGGATCACTTTCTCCACGGACTCGATATCCCGTTCTCGGCACAACCTTCGCTCCTCGATGAGCTTCGCGCGATCCGCGTCGATCGAGCTCACGCCCGATCCTGTGTAACGCGATTTGTTCATCGACATTGCCGTCGATGGATTGACGTAGTTTCGTGAGGACTTGGTACTCGGGACACTCGCCGAGGACTCGATGCTCATACTTTTCGATCTGCTGGAACGAAGCGGTGTTATCCTCACCAGTCTTGGGACGTCCCGAGGATCATCCGTCTGCAAACTTCCTCTGTACACCATTCTTGAGGGCTTTTGGCTGCACTTGAGGACTTTCGAGAAGTGCCACTTGAAAATCTGGAACATTTTCAATAATCATTCCTATTGTATGTTTGTCATCAGGCTTTTATTTTTATTTGTTAATTTATACGGGATATTTGACTTTTAATAGGAAAATTAATTTTGACTCTTTTATCGATGTCAACGTTCGATCTAATTCGCGATTTTAAATTAATAAATTCTCCGAAAGTGCAATTTCTTGTGGAAATACGTGTGGAAGTGCGTGATGTATGTTGGCGAAAGAGTTGTGTGTGTGTGTGTAAGCGTGTGTGATTGTTCATATGTATTCATTTTGCTCTAAAGGTGAGCGAATATTAAACTTCATGTAACTGTTCTCTCGGGGGTCTCAAGTAATATTACTTGATGAATGAAGTAATATTACTACGTACATTTTTGAAGAAAATAAAAAATCATGATGGAACAAGAAAAAAGTGAAACGCCGGTTAAAAGCTTGTTTGGTCTGCAGAAAGTACTTTAACGAAAGATTTCAAAATTCCTTCATACATTTTTTAAAACATGGAATCATCAAAGCATGGTAGTATGCAGATATTGTCATGCATAAAAAAACGAAAGCACAATCATAGTTTTTCTTCATTTTCTTGTTTAATTTTTTGCGTAGTCATACTTATTTTCACATTTAACACTGCATATTTACAAGTTTCTATTTATCACGACTTGACTTCCAGCATTTCACTTTTTTTTCTTTATCTTTTGGAAGCAACGATTCAACGACTCGGAGTATCTATTTACTTTCTTTGATAATTCTTGTACCAAAAAATACGTCGTCTCATTTTACTTACGCGAATATACTATAGCCGCTTGTTTATAATCCGCGTGGCGTGAAAGTGAGATAGAGACTTCGGTGCGATAAAATTATCCATACGCCACGCTTGATCCCCATCTGTTCTATATATATACAAGGCACTATCAACAATTTATGTCCAACTCACCAAGTACTGATTGCAGTCCAATCATCAGCGCCTCATAAAATTCCTCGCAGCACCGAATAGCTTGCTCTTGACACTGTGACCAGACAGAAATTGACGTTAATTTCTATACGACGACCGAACAACAAAAGACCCACAAACCGCCAGCTCAAGGTCCTTAACGAGATCCTTTGCCAAGTATTGCCAAGTATATTGCATACACGATAGCATAATATACGGGCTATGCACGCAACCGAGCCACTTTCCACTCTGCAATAATAACGAACGATCGTTATGTGTTACGAAGTCGCCTCCGTACATCCTCAGCCTCCAGTGCCGATGTGCACTGTATATAGCCTATCGTGAAGATGGAGATATTAAGAGAACGTGACGTAATTCACGTGACGGCAGCGTGTATCTCGTATCAAAGTTGGGCGTCTGCAATGTTACCTTCTCTTCATGTAACAGCTCTTCAATCCTTATTTACATCCTTCTCAATTTCATTGTGTTACCCGATCCAGTCGTTAAGTTTAACCTTTCCTTCTTCTTTCTTCAAATCTTCTCGCGTCCTCGTCTGCCTTTCAGAGTATCAGATATCTTCATCGACGTCTGATGACTTCACCAACACGACATACGACAGTTTTCCAACTTGCTCCATTCTCAACATCACTCTTTCCAGTCTCGGTCTTGTTGTTTTCCTTCTTCTTTCCGCGCCTCCAAGTTACGGTAACACGGCTCACAATGCCAATGATGAAGATCCGAAGACCTCAATCAACTTCCCTTTAAACCCAATCAACAACCTAGTTGATTATTTCCCTCAGTCTTTCGCGGCTTGCGGTTTATCGTATCCTCTTCGTCCTTCCGAGTTCTTCCAATGATGGTATCTCGCCACCGGCGATACACAGCCATGAAATTAATAATGATGATAAAGATCCGAAGACCGGAAGTAACTTCCCTTTAAACCCAGCCAGCAAACTAGTTGATTCTTTCGCGGCTTGCGGTTTTACCGTATCCTGTTCGTCCTTCCGAGTTCTTCCAATGATGATGTCTGACCCCGGACGATACACAGCCATGAAATTAATAATGATGATAAAGATCCGAAGACCGGAAGTAACTTCCCTTTAAACCCAGTCAGCAACCTAGTGGATTTTTTCGAGGCTTGCGGTTTATCGTGTCCTGTTCGTCCTTCCGAGTTCTTCCAATGATGATGTCTCGCCACGAACGATACACAGCCATGAAATTAATGATGATGATAAAGATCCGAAGACCGGAAGCAACTTCCCTTTAAACCCAGTCAGCAAACTAGTTGATTCTTTCGCGGCTTGCGGTTTACCGTATCCTGTTCGTCCTTCCGAGTTCTTCCAACGATGGTTTCTCACCACCGATGATACACAGCCATGAAATTAATGACAGGCGAACTAAATGATAACAGGCCTGTGTTCGCGCCACGGGAGTCTGCCCGACGCCTCGCCAGAGCAACAGCAAGGTGTTTCGAGTCTCGTGGCATGAGATATACTGAATGAGCATGAGTGAGTCAGAAGAGAACGAAACGCAATCGCTACTCTGTGTAGGCTACACTATCGTTATAGGCTCGTGTACGAGCCGCGATGGTGCACACCTCTTCCTTTCCTTTCCATTCTGGGGAGCACACCGGTACCAGCGATGGAAACGGCGGTGGGGCTACCCTCGCCCTGTAAACTCCTTCCTCCCATCGCCTCGGTATGCATATAAAACTGTACTGTGTATGTTGTGTATCAATAATACACTGGCTATCACTCACGCACACACCCATTCCAGACGCATTTATACGCCCACCCACGTTCCTCAGACTCGTGTGGGTCGTCGGGCTGCGCGGCGATGATGGAAGCCGTGGCTGAGCGGAGACTTTTATCTCGGTGCCTATCATGGTGCATTGCTATGGGACAAACCGGCCAAGCCAAAACTTAAAATTTCACGAGTCCGTAGTAAATGCCGTCTCGGTAATATTCAGCGAATAATACAATTTATACATTGAAGAAAAAATATAATTAATTCAAGAACCGTGACACTTGCGCGCTGCTATTGACATATGTAGTCAGTGTAATTATTATTTTCATTCTAACAATTATATATCAAAATGAACCAATGTCTATGAAATTTATGAGAAGATATGTAATAGTTTCATTATCATGCGTCGTTATGTCAAGCAAAATAGACTTGAAATAACAGCGTATGTCCATGGCAGCCCACAAGTGTCACTGTTCTTGAATCAATGATATTTTTTGTTAGTGTATTATCGATTGCTCCAATAAGATCGTCACTATTTGAGCGAGGTAATGAAAGGGAAGGAGTGGGAAAACAGGTGGAAAGACCGTAGGAAGGGACGAACCTTGATTTATGGGTCGTTTTTTTTTTACTTACCCGGTTGTGTTGACTTATCTATTATTGTTTTACCTGCTGCGGTGCCAAAGTCGCGCTTCAATTCCGATCAACAATTATGTCGGATTCGCTATTGGGCGCGAATAATTATATGGAAATATATGGCCAGGAACATTTTGAACCGTGTTATATACATCATCTCGTATATTTCTGCAGCATGAAACATTATAGATACCTACATTTTTTGCGCAATACTATCATGAAGCAAATACGTCGCCGAAAGTACCAAAAATCGCTGATCTCAGCAATATTACTAAGACTACGACTAGACAAAAAGTTAGGACCTTCCATATCAGTCATTTCTACGTTAAGTGTTGTTTCTAATTTTTATTATGTACCTCTATCGAATGTTAAATCAAATTTTGAAGATTATTTACATATGTAAAAGGGCATTGCCCGTTGATCAATAAATAAATAAATAAAAATATTGGGCTTATAAATGACATTGTAATTTTTTGCTTCGAATGCCGACGTTTGTTTCTGCCCAACTAAAATTCCCCTTCGACGATGCGAAATTGATAATAAACGGTAAACAAATGAAACGATAGTGAGAGAAATGTTCGTGACCCGCGAGCAACCGGGGTTAAAAAAAAGGTTTTGAAAGCAGTTGGTTCGGGACTTCCTATGCGCAACATCAACAATCGTGGCAGTCCAATGCATCACTGAATGAGTTGTACTTAGGAGCAACAGCAGCGGCAGCGGCTCGCTAGCATGTTCCATCGTGTGTACGAGCGTGGGTAAGAGACCTTTCTAATCCAGTCTGTGACAAGAGTGCGTATAAATAACAGTTCGATGGAGAGCTATAGCAGGACCCAATAAGGAGTGTCGGCCGTCCGTCAGGTCGTCGATCCGCGAAGTCTCTCGCACTCGTACGTTATTCTTCTTATAATCAAACGATAGAGCACTCGAGTGAGTGAGAGACGTCGAGTTTGTGTAGTAGCGATTATAGCACTCCATTCCTCGGCAAGTCCTGTGATGTCTGTCCCATTGTCCGGAATGCGAGAATACGCTCCCTCCGTCTGCACACTCCGTTCTCGTCTCTCACGGTCTAACAATACACCGGCAATAACCGCCCTGCCAACTCAACACTCCCGATAACAGTGTTACTTGCAAACTGTGCAAATACCATGTTATAATTTCAATAACTTTATACTCGGGCGAACATGGTAATGAGATTGGGCGTACCGCGAACGTTCCCCGTCAAAGACATCGTTTAAAGGCACCCGCTGCAAGACTTTAGACTTAGTCAAGAGGATTGCGAGATAGAGAGAAGAAGCAGCGCAGATATTCGCCTGGGTGGCGACAAATGAGCAATAACAATGAAAACATTCCAGGCGAGCCCAAGGATTACACAATCTCCTGATCACTAACGTCACCGTCAGCGTTCCGTCGCCGAGTCTAACGATGGCGAAGAGTAATGAGAATCATGGCCAGAGACTCTTCCGAGGATGCTGCTCGAAACAAACGTACTCAACAGCCATCGGGATTGATTTCCGGCTGCGTTGTAGTCAGGTGCTGAGGTATCGAGTGCTAAGCATGTAACAACAATATGTGAGTGCAAGTATTATCTCTGGGCAATTAGAAAGATGGCACGACAGACGAAAGGCAATAATGTCATTGACACATCACTTCGTTAACTATGATAATATTTTTGTGGTGTGACTTCCGGAGAATATTGTTTAAAAAAAATTCGATATGGTACGCCAAGTACTTAACGTATTTTCCCTCTTCCGAACAAAAGTGTGGATAAAAACGATTTTTATGTATTATATAGAAATATATATATAGGGATATATATATGCATTCGTATATGTATATAGAAAAATACATTATACAGATAATTGGGGTAAAAAAATACAAAAATAAATGGAAAGTTTTTAATAATATTTATTAACCAAATGACAGTACACTGAGCTAGCGTGCCAGTTTTTTTTCTTTACAATTGCTATTGCACGTGGTTCATTAATCGAGGGCAAGGGAAAAAGGATGCGCCATTCGTTCGCAACACATCAGCGACTTGACTCACGTCCTAGTTGGAATCACATACGTTCAATCTTGATGCATATGGTGATGTCTCGAGTGAACAAGAAATTCTATTATTTGGATAAAGTGGATACTTATATTTTCAAAACACCTGCGGTCCCGCGTTGAAATTTTATTAGTTTTATTGCACCTCATAAAACTGATTAATTCAAATGTGGCGCCTTTTCCACTTACAAGTCTTGCAAATAAACTTGGCGATGAGGTACAATTTTATATGGTTTTCGTCGAAATCTTTGGTGCTGCACGGTAAACGGCGAAATCAACAAGAAAAATGAGAGTTTTGAAACAGAAAATATGCAGAGAAGAGGAATGTCTCAATATTCTCGCGTGCGTGGAAGTAACTAGGAACGATCAGTGGGGCTACAGAGAGCAGGGCAAGGCCATCTACTTGGGGCAATAAAAATAATGCTGAACGTTCCCACCTCCGCTGCTCGGTCCAATAGCTTTGCCATTTAAGGACGGTTATTCTGATTATATTATCGATCATATTGAGAAGGTACGATGAATTTAGAAACCCACGAAAAACACTTTGTACTTCGTAATCTTATACGTGGCAAATTTTTTGGGTTCAAATTATTTCATTAAAACGAAAATTCGCTCGCAAGGAATATTTTTGGAAACGCGATATGTATTATTTTTTTAAATTTCAAATTAAGTGTGACTATTTTTATTGGTCCCTACGATTATGGACAATGAATGTAAAAAAAGTACAGTATTTCAAAATATTTCACTTCCTTTCCATAAACTTTTCCGGTTAATCGTACGATGATTGTTGCTTTATTATAGTCGGAGCGATCTCGAAATTTGCACTTTGTTTCCTTATAGGCACAGATTCGTGATAGTGAAAGATTGGTTTTTTACATTTAAATCTCAAATATTGTTACATCTGATGTTGAAGAATTTTTATCGAAGAAAAATCTCAATCTTATAAAATCGCAATTCATGCATACATTTTCACGAAATTCCTACCGAAAGAGTGGCGCTACTGGTTTATTTGTCTCCAAAAATCGAAGCAAAGGTTTTTCTAAAAGTGAAACATCCTTTATGAGAACGGAACAACGTTATAGATTTGATCAATTTATATTGCTTATACGAATTTGACAATGGCGCAGGCATAGTCAGTGAATCTTGTTGAGAAAACGGAATGCAATAACCAGCACCTGGCGATACCAAATCAAGCCGGAGTCACGCCTGTGTTTTTTTAATGAGGCAAAGGTCACTTCCGTCCGAGCGGAAAACGGAAACAGCGCGCGTGCTCAACCATATCCGGCGGGCGCAGACATCTAGCTGTTACTTAGTACACGCGTCTATTATTACAAGTTACCGTACGTATGTATTATTTTTACGTTACAGGAAACAAACAAAAATAATATTTCTTGGCCAAAGATTGCGGCGCCATTTATGTATTAGGAAACTTGCGGTACTTTTAAACCCCCGTCGTCCATGTATAATTTTGCTAGGTCCGCCGCCGTAAAAAATATTTTTTTAAATCACGTACACTTTCGAAGGCTTCAAGAACTTGTGTCTACCATAGTATCAAGATTCTTGTTGCTGATTCGTGTTCTCGATTTTTTATGCGTCAGAATGAGAGAACAAATGTAGAAAGACGGTGTGATTCGAAATTCATAATTTTGCTTCCTCGTAGAGAAATAGGCGTGAATTTTGAGCTATCATCCTAAAACTTCACGCAAACATGATATTTTGATAAAAGACCTTTGGTATTTAATTTGGTCGAGGCGTATCCAAGCAATCAGATTTTATGATTTTATGATTTTAAATTTAGATTTTTTTTTGAAAATAATTAAAAAGGTCTATTTCAGGAAAACATAGATCGTATCGAGCTCAAATTTGACAAGTGAATGCTCTAACATTGAATAATGTATAGTATGACATTTGACGAAAATAAGATATCGAATAATAATAACCAATAAATTATGTAAGATTGTGAATTTTTTTAATTTTTCGTCAAAATTGTATTTTATCTCCGACACGACTTTCTGTAGTAAAATAAGATATTCATAATCAGCATGGAAAAATACATTAAACATAGTTAAAAGACCACGAATAAAGGAAATATGATGTAGCGAATTTTGTTCCCTCTTTAACGACGCAAAATGCACATAGCTTCCTCTGCAAGGAAGTCAAAATCGATCAACAAAACTTTCTTATAGAGAAAGCGATCGGCAAAACGGTAAAAAATGAGAAAGCCATGTACAAAATAATTTTTAATACACCATTACAAATTTTTTTAGCCTGCAGGCTATTAAGTTGAGGATAGGAAAAAGACTCCGACGGCCTTGGCTCCAAAAATGTGAACAGTTTCAGCACTTGAACATAAGTAATAATGTTAATGGGAACATCGAGTAATCTTGAAGAAACGTAGAATCGAATATCATTTTTGCAGTCAATTTGTACTTGATTGCAGTGAACAAAGTAGGCGTTTACAACTAAGGCGAGTAGTGCGTGCGATGCTCTTTACATAATGATGCAAAACGTTAATGCTACCGTCGTACTAGGTCGCTCAACACCCACGCGCTACTTCGACTGTTTAAGAGTATGTGAAATAAAGCTGTCGGTAATAAAAACTATAATCAACTTTATTCACGGATGGTGGCATGGACGATCGACTAAGAAGTCTCACCGAAAGCGCATGTCATGTCAGCATTGGATCAGATTTTTCTTTTGCACCGTACGTGCTAATATTCTCGTCAGCATTGGATCAGATTTTTCGTTTGAACCGCACGTGCTAATTTTCGCGTCAGCATTGGATCACATTTTTCTTTTGAACCGTACGTGCTAATATTCACGAAAAAACTTGGATTACGCTTGTTTATGAAAGCAACCGGACCCGGATTAAACGGGAAGAGAGGCGTTTCACTTAGTCTTCAGACTCGAAGTTGTTAAATCTTGGCATTCCTCGTCATATGAGATTCTACCAAAACCGAAAGAGTTAATTAATTGGTAAAAAATATTGAAACAGCCATTTTGTATGAAGATATTTTGAACTTGGACACTTTCCACATGCAAATGATTTTACAATAAAATGTATTATACCCTTTTTCGTCGAAAAATGTGTAGTGTATATCTTTATATATTTTCAGTAAATATTTGTACATTCAGTAGGTGATTCTTCATAATTTTCCACGTGCAAGATAATCCAATGGGATTAAGGAAATGAGAAGTTTCAACATGTATGAACCTACACTGTAAAAAAAATGTCTGCATGAAAATTAATGTCCGGGAATTGGAAGCTTGTATGCATAAACTAATATATTAAATTTAATACATAAATCATATGCGAAATGAATGGACGGTAAAAAAAATGATTAAAAAATGCTATCTTTAATAAAAGTTCTATTTAAAAGTAATAAAATTAAATACGATTACATCATTTTTATTTTCCGTTTCGCGATAATTCGGTAAACATAGCAACTCAATGACATTACATTCAGTAAATATATTTCACGGATAATCCCAGGATGGCATTATTCAGCTCACCATTTCAATCGACGAGATGCAATCAAACTTTAGATTGCAGCGATTGTTTCTTTGGACCAAAGTTAAACCAACGATGCATCTTTATTTTCCGCGAATCCACTCGGCTTTTCGGAGCGTGATTCTTGCGGAAGATATAACATGTTTCGAAAATTAATATAACGAAGGCGAGAATTATTCCACCAGCCAAGACTGACAGTATCGGTGCTACACCTCCGAGAGTGACAACGTCGTATGTATTCTCCGCTGGATTCCCCACAATAAAATATTTGTGTTTCAGGCGATTCAACATTCCGTTGTCTTGAATTCGCTGAATACTGAATAAAAATAAAGAAGCCGGTGTATTTTTACAAATTAAATGAGGTATTTGAGAATGTTAGATCACCGCTAAGTAGTCAGTAGTTATATAATGTATTTTTAATACAGAGATATATTTTGTTAAAATAAGACTTGCGTGTGAAAAATGTGATTCGGTAAAGTCGATCATCAATAAACTGTCACCTCGTGATCTACCGTCCCTAGCAGAAGAGATTAAGTTGAGTAAAGGTTGAGTAAAGGTTAAATAGAGTTGAAACTTAAGCTTGTTTTCGTCTTAACATTCGTTCAAACTCAAATTTGATCTTGTTTAAACTTACAAAATTAAAACAAATTCCTTCTTGGGAATTTAATTAAATATTTTCTCCTTCACTTCACGATGGAGGAGTTATATGTAATATGATCAAGTACGACATTCAATTAAATGGTATTCAGTTATTAAGGTTTTTATCTAAAGACAAGTCTGGTGATCTAACATCCTTAAATCGCAGGAAACAGATTAACCACAGTAAAAAAAATGATAATGCTGATTGTCGTTACATTTTCGTATCGTGTATTAAGGTAAGAGATCCAGTTCCGGCACAAGTTTGGCATGCTCCTATTTTTATTTACGCGTAAACGCGATTATCATCATTTTAGTACAGTCATTGTTAGCTGCCTATTTGATAATTCTCATTTTTAGTCGAGTTATTACGGCGCGTCAACGAAGATTACAGTAATGCAAAAATGGGACACATAATTGTCCGAGAATGGAACAAAAAGAAAATAAGTCTAAATAACGTAAATGTACGCTTTTTAAATATTTTCGTTAAGAAAATGTTTTCCCTGAATTTCCGACCGTTAATAAGAGATGATTTTGAGTTAATATCGATAAGCTCTTAAATTGTTAATCTATCAACAAATATTGACCAGCCTCGAAAAACAGTCTGAAACTGGGTCTTAAACCTTAATATCGTAAAAAAAAAAAATCGTAATCCTATCGCACTAATGCTGTCAAAGGAATTGATTTGTTGGCGGTATGGACTCACTGGTAATTCACAACTCCTGTATACGGACTGTCACGAGGCATTATTATCGCCAGGCTATCCGTACGCCCGGAATCGATTGCCGCAATTTTGCATGGAAGGCGTATATTCATTGTCTGTTTCCCTGCCTCGGTCGTGTAAAAAGCAACTTTCTCTTTACAAACCTGCGCAAAGTTTTAGTGTGTGAGCAAATGTTTACCAAAATTGGCTTTTCAATATGCATGTCAATTCCGTGAAATCTTGAAATTATGTGCTCTCTAATCGCGGATAACAGTTTTATGTGTTAAAAATGTTCGCAACAACCTCAATGCGCAACAACGGAAAATAAGTCAGAAAATTAATCCAATATTCACTAAACTTTCGATAATGGTCCATAGTGTCAAATTAATAAATTACATTCTGACGTACTTGCTCGAATCCTTGTTCTAAAGTTGTCGGAAGTTCGCTCCACGGTTTCATCAGGTCCATCATTTTCGAAAGAACAGGGTCTTTAGGGACTAGCGAAGAGTTGGCCTGTGAAGGGTAAAAAGTAAAAAGACGAACAAAAAAATACCGAACACTTAACTCACGGCGAACAAATCGTAATCCGAACTGTTCTGATAGACTATGAGTTGATATGATCCGTCATTCGCAAAACCATCCATCGTCGAGAAAGGCAAACTGGCCGACGATACTGTGAGAAAGCTTATCAATGAAGCGGAATAAGCCGAGGATACAACCAAGGCTGACACGAATATTGAAAAGTAAGCTATTCTCAGCGGTGTTTCGGCCGGAAACTCTGTAAAGACAAATGAGATTTTGTAACAATTTTAATATGTCTAGAAGGACTCTCGGTTATTCGGTCGATAAAGCAACGAGTCTCAGGGTCGGTTGGAGAGTCGTGAGCATAAACTTTGATTTATACCGAATTCCGAATTTCATAATTTTTTCTGCGCGAGCCTTCAGACTTAAATTTTAACTTACCCAGATAGCCAACCGCAACACAGACAAATAAGGGCAATTGCTTGCCATCAAGCTTTGCTGTTTGCTTGCCAGCAATATTGCAATAATAGTTTCTAGCAAGTGATTCCAGCATATTGGTAGCAAAAATCCAACAAGGCTGCGTTCAGAAATCATATCCACGTAACTAGCTTCTCTCTCTGACATTTGCACTAGCGCAGCACTCTATCTCGTTCTAAGTTATCCAAAGTGAGTTTCTGATCTATTGTTAGCAGCCGTGAAAGAGATCAAAACTCCTCCTCTTCGGAAGCCAACTTCTGATTACATATTTCCTCAATTCGTGTTGTTGATAACGCTAATAAAAACTTATTTTTTCATGCGATGAATGAGTTCGATAATGGGTCGGTAATGAATAACGTTACATGATAATGAGTTAGTTAAGAGTTTGTTCGTCTAAGAGTTTCTAAGATTTCACGCAGAATAACCGTGACTCAAGCAAATTAATCTTTGTAGTGAGTCGCAAAGCACCAGCAGGCCTTGCTGACAACTTGCTGACAATATGCTCCTAAGAATTTTCGGCATTAAATAATAGCAAAAACATAGGGAAGTGCGGAAGCACATGCCGCAATTTTGCCACCATCACGTGCGGACATATTCTGTCCATTTGTTGGCGGATTGTTGGCAAAATGCTATCTGGATAAGTACATATGTTCATACTGAAACACTAAATGAAACTCAAACTTAAAATCACATTCAGGACTCTCCATTCGGGAGACTGTGTCCATTAGGTACGTTTAAATTCCCTCACCAGATAATCCCTGCTGACAAAATATACCCCAGACGTAGAGATAGTGTTGAATGAAGAGACACGGTACCAGATGCGATCCTCCCCTCATCTTAATCGCTGTTAGCAATATGGGAGCAGTAATTACCAAAACAACTATAGTCATCCAAATTTCTAATGTGAATGCCTACAAAGAAAGAAACATTACATCGACACAACCTTCCAATATTCAATAATAATTTTAAAAAACCATTAATTTGATGATTTTTTGCCGCATTTATCGCTTAACGCGTTAATTGTTGCAATTTTTGTAAACTTTTAATTCGTCAAGGATGGAAAAAAAATTGCAAACCTGAAAATAAGCGGACCATTGCACCGTGGAGCCATCGGGCTCCCTGATATACAGTCGATTTCGCGAAAGTACCAATGGTAAAGTAAAATCGACGACACCGAGTCTGTCGTTTGTAATGGTAAACTCTGCGACCCCAAGATCAGCTTTGTTTTCAGCTAATAGACCGACTACACCGGACCAGCTTTTCGTTGTCGAGCTGAAGCTACCGAATCGACTGTCTTTGATTATCTCAGTGATTGTGAAATTCATTATGCGTTTAAGGTCGCTTAGAACGTCGCCGAAGAAACCACCGACAGTAGATCCATTGATGTTCAGGAAGGCTGAATTCTGCGTGCAAATATGCAGTGCTATCATAATTTTTATTATATGAGAGCACTAATTTATAGTTTGTATGTTTTATGTTTTAAATTTCCTGGTGAATATTTCTCTGACAATTTGTCCAAAAAAACTCTAACCAGACCGTTTCAGCTAACAAACTGAAACGATCTGGTCAGAGTTTTTTTGGACAACATGTCAGAGAAATATTCACCAGGAAATTTAAAACAAAAAAAGGTATTACAATTTCTGAGTAATAAAAAAGTATTACATTCCCTAGTGACCCCAAATTGAATGGCGGAAGGGTGACTTCAGGAATGCAAAAACTCACCGTGACCAGGGCGACCCGAAGATTCGTGCCGTTGACCTCGTGTCGCCTGGAGTACAATCCTTCGTTCGTAAGTACCACGAATCCTTTTTTATCAACCCAAGTTGCGAAATCGGCCATTTCCGTATTATTTTCACGAGAGCACCACCACTCTTTCAGGACAGAATTTTGACAGCATACCACCAGCATTTCCGTGTCGAAGCGAAGATCAAAAATATTCCCCATTGGATGGTTGCAATATTTGCAGAGTGGAGCGCCGAACTCGTTAGCGAAAATCACCAGCCAGATTGGATATGATATGTTCATCTCGCGCGTGTTTTTCTTGAAGGCAGTAATGTCGCTCACCACTTTCAGCAAGACCACTATGAGAGGTCGAACTATTTCTCTTCGGTAAAAATTGGTACGCTCGTCGAGCTCCTCGAAATTAATAATTAAGGTGAGGACACCCTTTCGCGAAAAATCACGGGACAGGACGTGAACCAACGTGTGTTCCTGTAAATCTGTTCAGGACCAAGTTACAGTTCCACGTTTACTTCTCTAGTACATGTACTTTTAAAATCGATTAAGTACTCTAGCGAAAGCTTTCAATGAATCTAAGCACGATACTATATCACCGGTATTAGACTTACTATAAACGTTACTACTACCAGTCATCATACGTAAAAGAAAACAAAACGTTATCGTGACCTAAATTCGAAACTAGGACGAGTTGGGAAACTTAAACCCCAAAAACTGCACTATTATCTCATATGAATTTGAAGATACACTTTTATTTATACTATAAAAATAACGTTCTTAAAGTTCTTAGAGCCCTTAGGCCTCAGAACACGAAGTAAACGAATCTATCTATCTATACTGTAGCCACGCGTAATAATCTTTTATTTCACTCGGTGGCAAAATGGCGGTTTTTGCGCACGCTTCGCGTGCGAAAAATCTGATTTTCGCACCTTGTGAAATCACATTTTTTGCAATACGCGTGCGAAAAACGTTTTCTGAACTAGTATGATTGCAACACTCGCCTTCGGCTCGTGCTGCAAACTCACACTCGTCAAAAAAAGTTTTTTCGCACTCATATCGAAATGTACTATTCTATTAAATTTCAATGTGGTCTACTACAAATTGAAAAAATAATAAATATCGGTAATCGTGTATATTTTTTTAGGCATAAGCCATCGAGTTCATCCAGTAGATCCATATTCAACCACCCGCTTTTATTAGTTTCGATTGTGTGGTATTCAGTTAACAAGACCGCATAATCGTTTTTGTTAGTTGGCACCGAAACACTAAATAACTAAGTGACCGACTTAAGGGCTTACGCCACAGTGAAATTTCGATTTTTTTTTTCAACTCGTTTATAATGTCAATACTGTATTAAATTTTTATGTCGAGATTCAGCAAATTACGAAATTTGGAGACTACCGTGTGGAAAGTCATGGAGTGCTCGAGCAGCTAAGCGGCCAAACTTTGAACGCGCTTTTCTCAAACCGTAATTTTCAAGATCAATGTCCCTGATATCTCAAAAATAGCTTCATGAATTTTTATGAAAATGTGTACCGATATACTTCAAGAGGTTCTTTAGTCACTGCCGGTCTCGTTTAAATTTTTTATTGAAAAAATGAATTCGTAAAAGTGTTGAAATTTCGGTAAAAATCGACTTTTTTCAAATAGCCACCATGTTGATAATTATTTCCCCCCAAGGGTTGCGATTATATATCATTTGTTAAGAAGCAATTAAAAAAAAATTGTTTCCCATGAAATGACAAGTTGGTATTAGGGGCACCACAAATGAATTTTCAAAAACAGTGTTTACGTCGACCGAAAAAAACGTGCACCATAAAAATAAAATTCAATAAAAAAATTCCGAAATGTTCTTTGATATATCCTCCTTCCACCGTAAAAAAATTAATTCGATGAAGCGTATTTACCGAAAAAAAAAATCACGAACTATGCAGGTTTTTTTTTTATTTACTGTGGCGTAAGCCCTGAAATGAAAATAACCGAGATACGCCCAACTCTGGCTCGAAACAAAATTCAATTATTTTCAGGCCTTTATATAATATACACATTGGAAATAAGAAATTAATTTTCATAAAAAAATGTCCTATTACCTTTAACGAACATCTATTGACAACTGTCGACTTGCCTGCATTAGGTATAGATCTCAAACATACTTACGACGTTCGTTGCTGGACGATATAAAAAATACACTCGATGTCCCGTAGAATTTATGAACATCCGATATGAGTGATACGTATTTTTTCAAATGAGCATCGACATGACTACCGGTAACCATTAGGAGTGAAAGATAAAAATAGCCCAGCGATTGCATAATTTATCTATATGTATTAACATTGGTGTTAATTTTATGTTTTTCTGCACTTTGTTCATCCACAGAAACTATTACCGAGGTGTAAGGATCGATGTGGGGATTTGAAAGCGACTAAAGTTGTTCGTCCTACGTACTGATTTATCCGATTCGAAGATCTAGATCCGTGTGGCGATGCGCATGTCATGTGACCAGTTGTCCCGTCTCGTACATTATGCATGACACCGGTTTTCTACCTTACGTGCAAATTACTAGGTGATGATTGCTGATAAGCGTCCTCCCTCGCTAGCGTCTCGACCATAACGTCCGACGAGGGTGTGAAATCTACATCTGCACACATCCTCTATAGGTGCACACTGTTTCACCCTGGCATTTATGTATCGTATATCTCACGTTAACACATGCCTGGAGGACGACGTGAAATAGGAAATTTCCTCCATTTTCCAGCACTTTACAGCGCTTTCAGACGGTCGATAAAATCGAACGGAAAAAAGGCGACACTGAAGTGGTTTTTAGGCACTCACTCTTTTAAAGGAAAGTGCCTATTGAAGTCGCCTTCTGCACCTCATAAACGACAAAAAATGACGAATATTTATAATAATACAGTTGCATTTATTTCCATGCGCCTTAAACTCTACGTGTATAGTGGATTAAGTATTTTGAAGCCACAGAAGTTGAAAGCTTAATCGAGAGCTCGCAAGGCGCGGTGAAGATTTATCCCCCGCCCTAGACGTCCGTAAGGCATGGTATCATTAGATTACGAAGACTTATGAATAAACTGACAGCGTAACCATATTTTTAGAGAAGCACCTGAACATATTTGATCATATGTGAATCTCATGTGATCGTATCCAATTATATGTTAATCATATCCACACTGAAAGAAGAATCTAATAAAAACTACCGATCATCTAAGAAAAATTACCATAGCACATAGGAGAAAGCGGGGCACAATGGGATAGTGGGGCAAAACGGGATAATGGGGCAAAAGGCAATTTTTTATAACTTTTGGATGGTGGGGCATCCAAAAATTATTGGAAAATTGAGTTTTTACTCCACTGTCCCCTTTTGCCCCACTGCCCTATTTTGACCTGCTCTTCCCTAGTAGTAGGGAACTGGAGCATCACCTATGGCGGAAAGTCTCAGATTTTCAAAGAATTTTTACCATAATATCCACGAAAAATTCTTAGGAAATGCCGGATTTATATCCGGCTTTTCCTACCATAGGCGGCGCCCTAGTTCCCTACTACTATGTGCTATGGTAATATCTCTCGAGCGATATAGTCATATTTACTAGATCCTTATCTCAGTGCAATCATATCTGATCATCTTATATATATTGTTACGCTCTCGCGGAACGAATAACACGCGTATTTGGTTTTGAGGCGGATATTATTAAGTACAATCGCAGCTTAATATGTCGAGCACGAACTGTCAAACGTATGTTTTTTCTGAGATTCTGATCAAGACTGTAGTCATCTTGTCAATCGATAATCTGTACGGTTGTCATTTTTTCATACAGAGCTATTTCGATCATCTATATATGTAATATCGTGTGTCTCAGTCAATCCTCATCTCTATATTCGTTACAATATTTTGAAAAACTGTGGATTTGTTTGTTTGTTTGTTGGTTTGAATGTTGTTTGCCCTCCCCCCCCCCCCCCCCGCCGCCAGCTGAGTCGCCCTTTCGGCGAAACTGACCTCCTTTTTTCATATGGGATATATGGCATGGAATTAGGAAATACGAAATCCATCCCATATGCTATATTTTCGGAAATCCGGTTTTCATAGCATACGGAACGGATTTTGAAATTCCGAAATTCCATTCCATATGCAGTGGATTTCCACATGCTATGAATCGTGCGTTCTATGCGAGCGCGCGAGCCAACGTAACCACTGGTGTATTAGCATAACAATAATAATATGCGATCATATCCGATCATGTTTCATCATATATGAATAACATGTGAACATATCTGCTATATATCATTTGTTAAGAATCAATAAAAAAAAATTGTATCCCATGAAATAAGTTGGAATTAGGTTTGGATGTTTGCCCCCCCCCCCCCCCCCCCCCTCTGCTAGCTGAGTCGCCTCTTCGGTGAAACTGACCTGCTTTTTTTCATATGGGATATATGGGATGGAATTCGGAAAAACGAAATTTATCCCATAGGGTAAAAGTGGGGAATATGGCCCAGTCCATATATAATTGATTTACGTGTTAATCCAGGTGGGCCATATTCACCACTTTTACCCTATGCTATATTTTCGGAAATCCGGTTTTCATAGCATACGGAACGGATTTCGAAATTCCGAAATTATATTGCATATGGAGTGGATTTCCACATGCTATGAACCGTGCGATCTCTGCGAGCGCGCGAGCCAACGTAACCGCTGGTATATTAATATAACAATAATAATATGCGATACATATCTGATCGTGTTTCATCATATATGAATAACATGTGAACATATCTGCTATCTGATAGCAGTTTTAAGCAAGTTTATTTTCGTTATTTTTATCTAAACATTTACACCCTCATGAATGATGGTACGTTGGTAAAGATAAGAAGTATACCTTTTCTCAGCGCTAAATACGCAACAGAACATATGATTTTATGGGTGATGTAAAAAATCGTTTATCATCGTCAGAAAAGAAAAAATGTCCAAGTCGAATTTTCAATCAGGCTTCGCTTATACAGACGACCGCGTTTCTCCCAACCGCATAATTCCGAACGACCGCGTATTTCCGAAAATGACGACCGCGTAAGTCCAATTCGGCCCCTTCTCAAGGTCCGTTACCTGCTTGGTGGGGAAACTAACGACTCCTTCCCTTTTGTTACCTGCGAATGAAATCGTCACTGCTGTAATTCCGACAATTTTTGCGTATGGAAAGGGACGGTGGGCAGGTACTTGGGCAGGTAGTGGGGTATCGGAAATACGCGGTCGTGCCTAATTGGATTGGCTCCCGAGGAACGGAGAAACGCGGTCGTGTACTGTATATGCAATTGTTATTTTTATATTTTATCACCGAAATCATCGAGACAAACCGCCCTGATAGACAAGCGGCACAAAAAGTAGCAGTTGGCGCAATAATTGCGACATGTGCCGCACATGTCGCCAATATCGCACCAATATTACTACTTTTCGTGGCGCTTGTCTGAAGGGGCGGCGCGCCCGAGCGTCGTGATTGGTGTGGGCTTCGTGTTTGTGTGATCCTCGTATATCGCGTACACCTCCTATCTCTAACAAGTTGCACGACTGTCGTTGTTTTTTTAATCGACCGTCGTTTCGACCGAAGAAACGATAGTCGTGGGTGTGCCTGTTGTTTACCGTTCCAAACCAGACATTTCGACCACGGCAACGACCAAAAACCTTCAAAACTCACAGGACTTCCAAGTCCGAAATAGTCTGATCGTTTTTTTATCGTCGACGGATAAAACGATCGTAGAATCGTATAAAGAAAAACTTTCCTCGTGTAAAGGAAAGAAAGGTACACATACGATTC
Organism: Ichneumon xanthorius; assembly: GCA_917499995.1. NCBI lineage: Eukaryota > Metazoa > Arthropoda > Insecta > Hymenoptera > Ichneumonidae > Ichneumon > Ichneumon xanthorius. The sequence goes on along the minus strand of OU824205.1, from coordinate 5,124,558 downwards.
ACTTATATTTTTTACGACAATATTTGACGACCAAATATTTTATTGGAATGTCAACGCTTCGAATGAGTCCTTTCACATCTGATGTTGTAAAACACAATTTTACCGGCTGATTTCCGCTAATAATAGGCATGCGTTAATCTACGATTGTTGGGAGAAAAGTTGTCCAGCAAACGATACGGTATCGAGTAATGCGCCAAGAAATTGAATTTTGTTGGAAAATGAATTTTGTCCGCCTAAGCGCACTCAAACATATGACCGATGTCGGTCAAACGTGTGCATTTAGTGTTTATTTATAATTTCATAGTAAAACAAGTGACCACGAAACGTTTTAGCGCTACCAATGATCACGGAACGACCAACGAACGATAAGTATGAGAAAAAAGTTTCCTGTATTAAAGCTATGGAGCTTCCTTAGGAAGCAAAAAGTCGAAGAATAAAAGTTGCTCGGCCAACATCGCAGAGGTGTCGATAACGGCACGCCAATTTTGCTTCGTAATGCTAATGACTAATGCCTTACGTTGTGCATGAGGCGTCACTCAACTCTTCAGTCGTTCGACCGATCGAAAATACACGAACGTTGTAGACTACTCTAGAAGATACAAATACTGATGCAACTTCTATAAATAAGTGCCGAAATTTCATACATTAATAAAGTGCAAATTAGATTTGCAGCTGGTTTTTATAATGAAATATGTAAAAAAAAATGACGATGGCATGTGCAAATTGCTTTGAACCATTTCTTCATATTTATGGAAACCAAGTTTCCTCTGTGAAGTGAAACTTTTTTTTTCAAAATCAATGATAATTTTAATGTACTTGTTAATTATTATGTAAAATATGAAGTACGTGAAGTTTAATTCTGAAGCTCACGATTATACATTTTTTGTTAAAAAAATCGCCTATAACAAAAAAGTTCGTTATTCGTAATTTCGGCACAACGTCTCATGTATTTTCTCCACTGATCACGGATCTGCAACTTTTTGAACTTCTGCCTCAATATTTGAAACAGAAACGTGCTTTTATGTGGGCGACGATTTTGTTTAATTGAACATTTAATAAAATTTAAACGCGTGGATAGATTCTTGCTAAATTTAATAAGGAGCAGGCGGCCAAAATAATTTATTTGTGTCGAATTTGTTAGGCAAATATGTCAAAAATTATAAGAGCTAGAGTGCAAATGGTATTTTTCGAAAAATTTTAAATGTCACAAACCGAGACCCCTCGAACGATTCTTGCCAAATTCAATAGCGAACATTGTTTGATGCTAGTCTACTTCTGTAGAAAGTTTCAGCCCGATAACTCAACATTCGCCGATGCTAAAGCGCGAACAAACTTTTTCGAAAATTTCAAATTATGATAAAATCTGCATGATGGTTTCAATTATTGCGCAAATTGTAACAAACAGAAGCACTCAACTGCTCTACGTGCGTGCCAAATTTCAATCCGATTGATGAAGCCGTTCTTGAGTTATAGACAATTGAACAAATTGGCTCAACAAGTTGTGAACAAATGGCAAGGATAAAAATAGTTTTTCGTAATTTCATGTGTTTTTTCATTGAATATTTTTTTCCCAACGCTATGATTTATAATCTGAAAATGCATATTTTTGCAACAATAGTTAAATTGAAATCGCAAGTCTGACGATTTGCCTGCCTTTAGAGCCTTAAAACATTTGAAAAGGAGCTTTTTGAAAAGTTTGTAACTACACAAAAAGCGGTGAAAATAATCGTACAAAATATAAACGATATTAGCGCATATTGTCGATACACTTATAAAGTGTATTGCAAATATTGTCAACTTTGAAGCTGATCGAACATATTGCCGTGCATAAGATATGTGTGAGTCATAGCAGAACTCGACTATCAACCACGTAATGCATAATTTTTTTTGTTTAGTATGGTCACGTGACCACCCATCGAATCTCGCATCTCATTCAAACATGGTGTCCAGGTGGCGCCAAGCTGTCATTTAAATTCAATCGGCAATAACGAAAAATTCCTTTAAAATAAAAAAAAAAGAATGTAGGAAAAGAGCATTTGTTTGAAAAGTAAAAAAAGGGACAATATCTACTGAAAAAAAGAGGCCGATGGATGGTCGATGCGATAAAGAAGAAAGTAGTCAACTCACGCATTCTCGAAGGTTCTTACTTGACGCTACTGAAATCAATTACATATCCTTGCATCAGCTTAGTTCGCTCGTCGACGAGTCACGGCGCGCGGCGCTTCGGTAGCACGTATAAAGCCCGTCGAGCCTTTGTGGCGCAGCAAACTGAGCAAACGTTCAACGACTCTAGAGCGATACGCAGTTCGAAGTGGCAAGATTTTTTTCCGTATTAAATAAAGTGTTTTGGGCAGACCGACTTGACTCCGCGTTACAGCAGATCATCTTCTACGAGGAACGAAGAGGATCCAGCTAAGAAAATGGCAGGAACAGTGAGCTTCAAGGTTTACATGTCGTCGGAGAACGATTTGTCGAAGAATGAAGTCCGACGATTTGGTATCGAAGTCGATGTCGTCACAAATTTCTTGTATCTTCGGGAAAAAATGCAAAGCATCTTTCCAGCGCTGAGGGGCAAAAACTTCACCATATCTTGGAAAGGTATGTTGCGCAATTTCAACTTTTTTTTTTTCCTCGTGAATAAAGCTGCAGCTGGATAGAAAATATTGACCGTGCATCCGTCGCAAATGGACGTTCGCGCGGTGTCATAACGTCTTATTGGCTCGTATCGCCATTTCGTTTGAAGTTCTTTGTTTACGTGGGCTAACATTTCTTAAATCACCGACACTTTTGCCATTGGTCAATTGACGTAAATTTACCGTCGCATTTTGTTTAAACGGTACATCGACCATCGTCGACAAATCATGCGATTACGATTTTCCTTTTACCCTAGATGCGAATTTATCACAATGTGTACTTTTTTTTATCACATAGGGAAAATGTTGTAATTCAGAAAATTCGACAGCCAGTTTATGGTCTAGAAACATTGTTTAACAAAAAAAGCATTTTCCCCAGCTCCGTCTGTGTCTGTCTGTTGGTTTGCAGCTCAAGTACCAGTTTTTCAGATGTTGGGAAAAAGTTGTCCGTTAGTTGGCTTACAATCACCAAAATGTTATCTGTAAGCTGTCCCATGTCTGAAAGCTCACTATGGAATATGGGATAGCCTATGGACAACATTTTGGTGGTCGTAAGTCAACCAACGGACAACTTTTTTGCAATGTCTTAAAAATTGTTACTTCCAGCACAAAAAAATTAGCTCTCAAAAAGTGATCTTAATGGGTTCGGTATGTCCGTCTGAACAGTAACCGAAAGTTACCACTTATCCAAAAAGTTAACTTTCAGACATATGTAAGTCATTTAGATCACTTTTTCATATCAGATGTTTTTTTGCTATCTGGGTTGGGAGAGCGGTTCCATCCAAAAACACTGTAACTGTTCCTGAAACGATTTTTCAGATGTTACAAAAAAGTTGTCCGTTGGTTGGCTTTTGACCACCAAGATGTTATCCGTAAGCATTCCTATGTCCGAAAGTTGACCGTGGGACATGGAATAGCTTACGGACAACATTTTGGCCATCCTAAGTCAACCAATGAACAACTTTTTTGTAATGTCTGAAAAATTGTTACTTCTCAGGTAGCACAAAAATAATTAGCTATCAAAAAGCTATCTTAATGGATTCCATATCGCATGAACAACAGAGTAACAATTTGCATGGTAATCCTGTAAGAGATGTTGCACTGTTGTTTTAGGGGTGCGATATGGGAGTCTGAATGATAACCGAATGTTACCATACATCCAAAAAGTTAACTTTCAGACATAGGATAACTTACAGTTACCATCTGGACGCACATATGTAACCCATTTAGATTACTTTTTCATACCTAATGTCTTTTTGCTATGTGGGTTGGGAGGGCTGTTCAGTCCGAAAACACAATAACTGTTTGAATAACTTCAGATGGCAGTGAAATTTGATGTGCCTTTTACATATAAAATGTACTTTTTCTATTGAATTTCGAATTAATTAATCCGTCCTTTCTAGTTCTTGACCTAAAATCTGAAAAAAAAGAATGAAACAAAATTATTAAAAAATTAGTCAAACGTTGGTAAAAGTTTCTTTGTTCCATGGACAGACTTACTTCTTCATATTATTTGCTAAGTAAACTCTGCCAAAAAATAGTTAATAAATTCGGGCATCCTCATAGAGGAAGCTATGCAAATGACCTAAAAAAGAGAATTAATTTATCATAACTAATTAAATTATTCATTGACAAAAAAAAAAAAGCGATAGCATCAACGGTTTCTCGAATGAAGAGTCAAATTCGATCCCATAGTTATTTATAGAAGAGATTTTGCGAAGAATTTCGGACAATATTTAATTGTAACAATATTTAATTTCAGATTCCGATGGCGACGACGTGATAATTTCGAGCGACGAAGAGTTGGGAATTGCTTTGAACGAGACCGTGTCGAACGATATCCGCAAGCTCTACGTAGTCCTTCATTCCGAGTATGAGATGCCGAGCGAGGTTGAACCACAGGGAAATTCCGTAGGGCCTCATCACGTCGGTATAACTTGCGACGGCTGCGACAAGCCCGTACACGGATTTCGTTACAAATGCATTCAATGCGCAGATTACGATTTGTGCGTAAAGTGCGAAGGGCGTGGAATGCATCCGGAGCACTGCATGATACGTTTGTCCGTTCCGTTGCAATGGAAGTCGCACTACGGTAGGCGCTTAGCCAACCAGGTGAACAGATTCGTCAAGAAGGCTCACTCCCATACGACAAAGGAAGAAGAGCAGAAACAGTGCCCTTACAAATCTGGCAAGCATCATGGAAAATCTCGCCATGGCCTCGCCGGTGAGGGTGGCGTTGGCTCGTCCTGGGTCGACACTTTCGCAACTTTCTTGGACGAATGGGCCAATGTTCCCGGGGAGTGTCACACGCAGGAAATGGGGAAAGAGGCAAAGGAGGAAACTAAAGAAGCCGAGGCTAAAGCACCGCGTGCTAAAGATTACAACCCTTCGGAGCACATAAGACTGCTAAAGAACGCCGGTCTGACCGTCGGCGAGAACTTCTTGTCTCAGTTTTTGGACCCGCTCGTCAATATGCATAATATGATGGAAAAGCCGGCGCCGCCTGCTGCCCCGGCGTCCGCTCCCAGCACACCGTCCGCTTCTACCTCGGCGGAGAAGGAAACGCCCGCTGAGAGTCCTAAGAAGGAGGCACCACCCAAGTTCCCCGGCGAAGGGAAAAAGCTCAGGGAAACTACCGCTGACGAGGCTTCTGCTCAGGAACAGCCGAAAAAAGCCGAGGAGAAGACTTCTACTGAGAAAGTCTGTGTTGACAACGAACCGGGCTGGACTCTGCTCAACAGAGGTGAAAGTCCGACTCCGAGCGTCAGTTCGCCGTCAACTGGCGCCGTACCGAAACAGGTATAGCTTATGCCATTTCCTTTTTCTCTCGTTCGGCGTACTAACTGCGCCTTACAAGTTCGAGGGTTTTAGTTTAAGAGCATGTGCAATACCGCGGTCGGTAACAAAAACTGTAATCAACTTTTCTCACGGATTCCGGCATTCACGATCAAAAGAAATGTCTCATCGGCAGCCAAGATTATATCCGCTTCCGATGAGACTTTTGTTTCACCGTGCATGCAAGAAAGCGTGAGACAAATTGATTACAGTTTTTGATACCGACTGAGCCCGGAATGAACGGGTAAGCAGGTATTTTATATGGTCTTAAGGGGAAGTGAAACAGCTGTGCGTGCGAGAGAGATAGTTCCAATTTTCAAACTAACTTTAATTCAATGGTGCTAATTTTTGTGAGGAAAAAAGAATTCGGGTCGGACGCGAAAAAAAAGATTCGAAAAATGCAACTATCTTTTTCACACTCACATGACACGTGGGACATGTTTCACCTCGCCTTACTATGTGCCTCAGTTGCTTTCATTTTCTCGAGTGATAAATCAAATTTTGAAAAAGATTTAAAGATTCCATGCGTTAATCTATAAACGTTTCTCAGGTGCAGCCGTCCGCTCCGGTCGAAGTATCTTCAAAGCCGATTTATCCGACGCTGCCGCCACCGCCCGTTGTACAGCCGGAACCAGAGGCCGCGCCCGTTTACCATCCGAATCCAACAATTCAAAAAGCTGTGGAAACAATGCTGCAGATGGGATTCTCCAACGAAGGTGGCTGGCTTACGAACCTTCTGGTATCAAAGAGCGGAGACATCGCTGCAGCTTTGGACGCACTCTCCCCCGTTCGCCGCTAAACTTTTATTCCTCTTTGGCATTGATAAACATTGGCTACTCGAATTCTGGCACTTACGATTGATAGTTATTTGTCGTAAACATTCCACTGATAAATAAAATTGTTCTAACATTTATCCCTTACATTCTTCTGGTGGCAGAAATGATCAACACTACTGTGTATCAATAATAGAGTAGTTGAAGAATATATCGCAATACACCGTTGTTTTTGTTTGTTTTTCTTTCATTTCCCTTAAGAGCATGTGAAACACCATGAAGTGTGAGAGGCATCAGTGGCGCTCTCGGCGGAGCGAGAGAAACACGCTGAGAACGTGTTGCACATGCTCTTAAACTAGATGTATCGGTGAATAAAGTTGGCCGGGAGAATATCGTGGAACTTTTCGTAATTGTGTACAAGTTTACAAAGGTGTGGTGTAATGCATTACATGGTACGGATTTCGGCTAGTCAGCAATTCTAATTCTCGCTGACCCTCCTTAGTCAAGTTCCTGATCCACTTTCTATCCTTGTAGTACTCAATCACCGAGTCGAATTCCTCGGGTGTGTAATTGTCCAACCGAACTGGCAAAAAAGGATCGAGATGTTCGAAACCCTCTTTGCCAAGCAAATATCGCGGGAAACCTGACCAATCACCGTTCTGTAATTAAAAATGGAAACAATCAGTATAACAAGATTTACCGTTTTTCAAAAAATGCAAAGTTGCATAATATTTCAACACATTTCTTAACGTTTGAGATTGTTTTACGTACTCGGACGAAAAAATCTGAAAAAATCATAACTTTTTCTGCGATGAAACAATAAAATATGATTATGCATTTACCATCTGAGCAATCGGATCGACCGTTAGAACAATCGCACCGTTGCACCAATCGTACTTGGTAATATTCAAGAAGGCGTCGGTAAGTGTCACGTGTTTCGGCATGACCATTTTTTTATCCTCATTCTTGATTCTCGACGTTTGCGCAAAAAACGCATTGAATCCATCGATGGCAACCAACGTTTGACATTTGCCAGCGATGCTGGCAAATTTGAGCTCATCGGTCAAGGCGTATATAATGTTGCACGCATATTTCAATCGACTTATGCCAAGATCGATAAGTTCCACGAGCGAAGCGCCTTGTTTCGTGGATTCTCGTGAACTCCACTCGTAATCTTTCGATACTCGGATCTGTAAGATGATAAAATATAAGATCTATTTGCAGGTCAGAAATTACGTTAACGATTGAAACTACAATTGGATTATCCGATAAATCCGCGCAAGACAAAATTCAACTTCTTTTTACTTTAAGACGATTCAAGTTTTGTAAAATAATAAATGCATCGATTAATATGACCAATTATATCCTAGTAGCCCGAAACAAGTCTCATAAAAGGGGACGCAAATTTGACAAACGTATCTTGCACGAATCACTTAGATTCTCGTATGAAACGTACATCCAGTTGTGAGAGGAGTGTGTTGTTTTGGTGCTTGAAGTGCACAAGCCACGAAGCTGCATCTACCGGCAAGTCTTGGTATCCTTCCTTGGTGGGTGATGTAGCGACTTCTTTAAAACGGCGAAACCACAGTGGGACTGAAAAATAATTAATTGAATAATCGTTTCTGTATAACATTTGTTTGAAACGCCTTGAGACTATGTAAAAGCCATCCTCCTTATCATTTTTCACTAAAGATTTACTATAAAACACATTTCATACATTATTATTTTCTAAAACTAATGTAAGCTATAAAAAAGAAAGACTTTAATAGGTTTCAATACCCCAAGGTACGTGGACAATGATTTTCTTTGATGCCAGTGCATAGTGTACTATGTGTGCCATCGTTACGGACTTTCCAGTTCCGAGTTCACCATCTAGATACACCGTTAAGGTACAATATTCTATATAACAAAAAAACTTACAATGCGACCAATTATGATTCTACCGTTTTTTATTTATGTGAGTGCGAAATGTGGTCACCCTTTGATGGATTGATGAAGTCTTATTGATTTCGTATCAAGAGAATCCGAAAAAAAGGAAATTCTCTTGAAGTTTACAGTCATTTCAAATCGTCGATTCTTTCGACATATTTTTTATTTTTTTATGATTATAACTTCGATTTCTTTTCATCATATCGTTCCTCATTCAAATTAACTTTCCAATGGTACAATTGGTGACCTCATCTTGCTTTTATCTTTAAAATCGCCTCTTTTCTAAAATTGAGAACTTTTACAATGAAAATGCAATCTCATTTCTCGTTTACCCATAACATTTGTAAATAAAAAAATTAATAATTTTACGGATTTAATTTCCCTTGGAACAATGCTTTTGCCACATTTGTAAAGTCAAAAGTATGGTTCTACCGTTATCACTAGAAAGTCATCCCTTTATGAAAATCCATCACAAAGTTCAATGGTAATTTAATTGTAGCAATTGTAAGTGGAAATTGTAAATTTAAAAAAAAAATCAGAATTGGCCCTTTCATCATAAAACATACAAAAATCAAAGTAACCAATTATAAAGGATACATAAGACATATTTGTTTGGAGGTCTTGTGTAGTCTGTTTGATTGAGGTACGAAATTATTTCCACAGCCGGCGATCTGACCAGAAAGGCACACTCGACGAAGGTTTCCACTTGTTTTTGAAATCGTTTAGTTAATCCGCCGTATCGAAACAATTGCTGGTGATCATCGGTTGGAACTTTATAAAATCTATGAAGATGATCCGCCGTGTGTTTCACCGGATTGTTTTCGATGGTTCGAAATATTTGCAGCTGTTCGTCTGGAACATGCGCAGCTTCTGGTACGGTGCTCAATTGTCGTGCTGTTAACAAGGGTAAACGCGTTGTTCTGAACAACTCTGAAAAATGAAAAATCAATTATTATAAAATAAATTTAATTAAATTAGAGATTGAGCGGAACTTACAGTACGATGAGGGACAATTACAAAATTGACAACAGTTTGATCTATACGTGTACTTGCTAGCAATGACTACAGGAAAGAACAATTTCGGAAATATTTTCCATTTACAACAAAAAGTTCATAAAAAAAAAAAAAATTATTAATTTTATATATTACAATGTTATTATGTTAAAAATGCTGTTCTATATCTTGGTTCTTATAGAATATTGTTATCTGACGTCTAAAAATTGTAAATATAAAATAAATAAATAAATTTAGGAGTAGTTAGTACAGATGAAATCGGGAGTTGTTTTCTTGCTTTCTAAACTTCTCGCCTGCCGCATAACAAGCTATTGTGGCTCCCTCCATAAATCGTTTTTCCAATTTCAATCTCAACATTATCATTTTTGCATTTTAACATTAATAAATTGTAATACAACTTTCGTACTCGATTTCAAGACACCGAGTTGATACAAGTATTTGTTTATTGTCGTCAATCAATTAAAATATAACAGACATGTCGCACGAATCGAGTACCGGACAACAATTTACATGCGAAAATATTACGCAGTTAATTGGCGATGATTCACCGCACAGTTGTTAAAAACGAATACTCACGTGCGCAAAGGGCCATTTCGATGATGATTATTTGCGCACCGGTCAATCAAATTTCTTATAACAAAATATTGAGGTGGAATTTTACGATCTTAGGTTATGTCTGTATTTTCAGCCGGCGACCATTTTGGAAAATCCACTAAAAATCGACTCAGGCGGTCTAGAGACACGGCGTCGGGTGAGAAGCGGAACCGCAGACGTCACAAAAGAGACTGAAAACCGCCATCTATTGGAATAACCATTGAACCGATACGGGACAAAACGATCCTCGGCGTATACCATCGAGCGTTACAATTTTTTCTATGACTGTACGCGCAGTCCGATTTGCCTTCTTTTGACGTGCTCCCCGAGACAAGCGCAAATATGGCTGAGGTATGCTTTCGAAATAAACTATGGAAATCCGAAAATATCCGAGGAATCCTTCGCACGATATAGTCTCAATTGCGTCCACAAAGTTTCAATGACATTTCCGCAGACGGCAATCGAATTATTTACGAACAACGATTGTTTAAAAACTCATCGCAGTGTAAAAAAAGTACCCGGTCAGTAATGTTGTTTTCTTAATTTCCAGGTCGACGAAACTCTCAAGAAGAAGAGGACCTTCCGGAAGTTCACCTTCCGCGGGGTGGATTTGGATCAACTCCTCGACATGTCCCAGTAAGTATTGTTTGGACTCGACAAAATTAACCTCTATATCAATGAACACCGAGAGTCTCGTATTCGTCTCTACTCAAAACGTGTACTTCCATGCTCGCTGTCGATACTGTTCGATCAACATTACGAGACATAGAAAATCAAGAAAATCGTTGTTCCAGAAAATTCGTCAATTCGATGGTCGGCTGATGAAAATGGACCTCGTTGATCATGTTCTGTGCATTCTGAGCTAGTTTCTGTTTTTTTTTAATATCCTGAAAATATCTGCATGAGACTGTTTCATCAAATTAAAACGGCTGTGTTTTGCGTTGCACAAAATTTGCTCGGAGAAGTTCACTCGAAGAATAAAATTCTATAATTGAACAATTTTATTTTTCATCCCAAAGCAGTGTATTGACGTAGACTTACCAAAGATCAAATTTGATATCGTGCAGATATCAAATTTTTTTTTTTGATCATACAGTTTTTCCAAAGTTTTTTTTCCAATGTAAGAAAATAAAAAATTCTCTGGAAAAATGTCATAATATCCTCAAAAATGCAGTGCTGCATATAAAAATTGGTCAATCGATAACCCATAAACGACTGATTTTTTTCATCCTAATTTTCTCACTTTATTAAAAATAAAATTAGAACAAAAATGCATGAGAAAAAATGAACACTGGCGTGAATCTTAAAAATTGTTATACATAACAAGAGCTTTCAGAATTTTTCTGGATTTTTAAATTGTGGCATTCATTAAGTTCATTTTTTTAATCATAAATAATTATAAACAATTTTTTTTTAATATAGTAAAAAGTCTGAGTGTTTTTGATAGTTAGTTCAGTCATGTAAAAAATCATGGGCCCAATTCAAGATGTGAAGGTTAGTAAAGGGGGATTAGACCCAGGTCTAAATGACATAGAAAGCCCCATATACAAGCTGATCAAAATGAACTCGTCGAGCATGTTCCCACTCCCCCTTGCATTCTAAACTAGTCTCCCGTTTTTTTTTGTATATAATCTTCATACATTTTTATGCTACAAGGTCAAGGACTAGTAAACATACATATATATTGCGAAAAATGAATCCACACGAAGAACGAAATTGCAATCGAACCAACACATTTATTTGAAATTTGTTTCCACAGGATATAAGTATTGTCTGTATTAACAAATTAATTAAATTGTCTTCTTTCAGCGAGCAACTGATGGAGTTGCTGCACGCCCGCGCTCGCAGGCGTTTCTCGCACGGTCTGAAGAGGAAGCCAATGGCCCTCGTTAAGAAACTGCGCAAGGCAAAGAAAGAAGCTCCACCGAACGAGAAGCCCGAGATCGTCAAGACTCACCTGCGTAACATGATCATCGTTCCAGAAATGGTCGGATCAATCGTCGGCGTGTACAACGGAAAGACGTTCAACCAGGTGGAGATAAAGCCCGAAATGATCGGCCACTACCTCGGCGAATTTTCCGTTACATACAAGCCCGTCAAGCACGGTAGGCCCGGTATCGGTGCTACTCACTCATCTCGTTTTATTCCACTGAAGTAATCTGTATTTCTTTACGAATAAAATTATATGTAAAAAGTACGTTGGTTGCCCATTGTTTTTTTCTTTTCTCTTTCTTATTTGTTCGATCTTCCCGCGTCATCTCAGAAGTCGGGTATGCGTGAGGAAAAAACAAATCGGTTTCTACTTTCATGTGATTTTTATTAAAAGAGAATTATTACTATGTTGATAAAACTTATTGGGGGGAAAGGGATCTGTTGCATGTACGGCTCATGCATTTATCTCGATTCTCTTTGTAATCCAAAGATCGAAATAAACACATCGGCGACGATTTGCAACGAAAACCAAGTATCGATTGTAGATTCTTTTACTATGTTAGTAGTACTATTAATCCTCCAACTACTGACGATTATAGATTGCGTTTATCGTAATATTAATAATCAACGATGCGTTTTCTAAGTTAAAAAGTACGAATTCGTCAGTTAAATCGAAGAATCTTCGTCTCGTCGATCAGCATTATTAGAAATTGAAATTTCTTCTCTCGACCCTCCGATCTTGTCCGTTTCCAGCGCAAGTACGATAAAAAATTGAATTTTCACACGCTCGTCCCATATGGCTCGGCGCAAACCGATCTTATCTATCTCTAGAAGCGAAAGAAAGCCCACTTTTAGTCCACAACTAAGTGCTGATAATGATATAGGAATTATTGATAATTAAATAGTACAATACTTATCGATAATTAAATCTTAATCTTAATACTTATGCAGCTCGTGATTGGAAAACATGTGAAAATTATCATTTTGATTCTGAATTCAAACACAATTAAGGACTGTATTGTGTGCTTTAAAGATTGGATTGTTAGTACCTGTTCGTCGAGTTGCAAAAAAAAAACAATTTCGTCGGTTCGATACAGGGACATGACATGAAAACTCGCAGTCTCCACGCTGAAGATTCAAGTAGACAACGTTAATTTACAGCGCGCAGTATTGCACACTCCTACACATTTACCATTGATATCTTCAAAGAACTATAAGATTAATAGTCGATGATGCCTGTTGAATCGTTCTTTTTTGTCGTGTTTTTTTTTCGTATTCCATCCGTCTCCCATCCGCCAGGTATTTTCCGCCTCGTTCCAACATGTATATCTTACATGTATGTACACAAAAGTACTTGCTTAGACGAACACACATATCAAAACGCCTAGTGCTCGACTGAGAAAAAAGAAATATTAGGTCGTCGATACACAGTCGGTGTCGTTGAAAATTTCCTCTTTAATCTCGCGATTTACCGCCACATTCGCTGTATCCTGGCAAGAACTCGTGTTTTTATCCTCAATTTTCTGCGGGCTTTTGTCGATCGTCTTATCGGGCAACTGGCGATTCGCACCGGACGAATTCTGGTTCGACGAGGTGTCCGCCGGCTCCACCTTTATATCCTGCTTCGCGCTCAACATCGGTTTCTTCGGCTTTGCCGGCTCCTTCGTGTACTCTATTCTGTCACGCTCGTACATAAATGTTTTCCTTTTCCTCTTAGTCGGCTTGCAGACCTTTTTGTAGAGAAGCTTCATCTCTTTGATCCTACTTGTCGGTATTGTCCAGTCCATCTCGCACGAGGACATGTCCGAGTTGCGGGTCGGATCCTCATCCCTCTTGTACTCCGGTATTGGAATACCCAAATTTTTCATTACACTGACGATAACGTCGTCCACGATACCGTTTATAACGAGATCGGCTTTTTTGTCCTGTAATGGTAAATAATTACAATTTTATTATTCACGAATGTACTGCGTTCAGAATTTTCATTTGCCTTGGATGATATATATACTGTATTGGCCGACATTTATATGTCGTAAATGGATCGTAAAAAACGGCGGATTTCTTAAATGTGCTCTGAATTTATTTCGATGTGAACTGTGATTGTCCTCTGAAAGATGTCGAATGCGTCGATTTCGGACCACTGATAGTCATCTCAAACATGTGAACTTAAGTAAGTATTTTCGAGAACTCTGGATATTCTGGATCAATATTGTATCAATATTCTCGATTAATAATCTACTTACTTAAGTTCAGATGTTTGAGAGTACTACCAGTAGTCCGAAATCGACGCATGCAATATCTTTCAGAGGACATTCTGAGTTCATATAGAAATGAATTCAGAGTACATCCAAGAAGTCTGCCATTTTTGTTGTCTGCCAATTGCTATGTGGGTAATGTGAAAAAAATCTTTACTAACGTGCTTAGTCGGTTGCAAATTGCAGATCACAAGGCGTCCGCCGTATTTCTTCGTGTACAACGGCAAATTTCCGCTCGGAATTATTTGCAGTGTCGTCCCTAAGCATATACTCAAATCGGCAACGCTGCAGAACACGAAATAAACATTCGACACGTCATAATAATAATGGTAATCATCGTGAGACGAAAACTAAAATTCGAAAGGAAATCTAGAGAATAAGAACAAATTAGTGACCGGTTTCTTGAGGTAGCTACTGCATGGCACACTAGTCAAATGAGTGTTCATTTTTTACAATTGTTTATCCAAAATTGTATGCATTTATTCACAGTAAAGGAGGCTGAGTTGTATTATTGGATGTCTTCGACCAAGGGAAAGACTAAAAAAAGATCGTATGAAATTTAATGTACTGGTATTGGCATTTTTTATGTGGTGAAAAATTAGCGTACAGTATGTTACAAACTTTGTAAATACGTTACTTTTAATAATTTACGTTAATTTTACTGTAAAAGTACATCAAGTCCAATAATTTACTTTAATTTCACTCTAAATGTCTATTAATTTTTCATGACAATTATACATTAAATTTAATTTACCAGTTTTAACCGCCCAGTAACTACCTTAAGGTGAGTGTTAACATGTGCCACGTGACATAAGTGCAAGAGAGATAGATAATGCCATGTAAAAATGGTTGACATTTGGGCTAAAAGCGAAGTATCATCGGACGCGTTATTGAATTCCACATCAGCTCGTACTTCTTTTTCACGGAATGTCTACCATCTCCGAATGCCATTCATTACAGTTTTTTTTACCGACGGGGTCTGTTTCACCTCGTCTTCAGAGCATGTGAAATACCACGGTCGGTGATAACAACTGTTCTCAACTTTTCTAAACCGAGCGAGTGTTCACGGTCAAAAGAAAAGTTTCACCGGAGACTGGCGTTATATCCGCTTCCGATGAAACTTTTTTTTAAGCGTCGCTGTCGGAGCCCCGTGGAAAAACTTGATTACAGTTTCTGATACCGACTGACCCCGGGTTAGAAGGAGGAGGGTGTTTCACGTAACGTTAAGGTGAGGTGAAACACGTTCTCTGTCACTCTCTTTCGCTCCACCGTAAAACCAATGCCGCTATCTCTCACACACTCCTGGCTCCGTCACGTGACTTTCACTTCACCTTAAGGCGAGATATAACCCCCGCCCATCTGCCTCGCGCTCAGTTGGTAACAAAAACTATACCGAATGCTATTTTGAGACCGCAAACCACAGACGAAAAATTAAATTGTCTTTCCCTGCGTCTACCGATTCCCCAAGGAAAGACAATTTTCTTTTTCCTCGGCCAACTGCGATCTCTAAACGGCCTTCAGTAAAATTTTTGTTACCGGCGGTGATATTTCACACCACCGTAATTGGAACTGCATGCCGAATCCGACGCCACAGCTTACCTCGAGTGAAGATCCGATAGGGCTAGATCGTTGTCGGGTAAATTGTGTTCCCAGTCAAGAATCGTGTCGTGCATTCTGCCACGGCACGGACGACCGCCGATTTGTTCCGACCTGCAGACAGTCTCGAGGCATTTTTTACCGACACTCGTAGTCGCAAAATTTCGGATGAATTGTCTGCAACAATTAAAAAAGGCCTCTCCCTTTAGCATCGCACCGTAAAAAATCGGAGACTCTTCGGTCGTTCGTTACTTTTTTTTTCAATTACAATCTCACCTGCCGCATTTGTCACACTGTTCGACGAACATGTTACCGTGCAACTCTGCGAGATTGCGCCTGGGAACGCCCGACCGTAGGTGCAATCCATCGATGTTTTGACTTATTATAAATTTAATTTTGTCTGCAAACATAATTCATCAACGAGCGTGTAGCGTGATTTGCGTGGTCCTAAACATAAGTTTTCTCTTCGTTAACGCAATGTACATCGACTTACGAATTTCAATGAGTTTCTTTAGTGCCATGTGAGTTTTTGTGGGGATCGCCTCGTCGAAGGAAATGCTCATGTCGGGCTTCAAGCCTTTTTGTTCCAGCGTCCAAACGCCGTTGAGACCTCTGTTGCACAAACGGTAGGAGAAATTCAATGCGATAGGTTATTAGGACAGGTACGTTATATATATAATCTGTTGTTATTTATTGTACTGTATCGAATATCATACGCGTGATAGGATAGACGATTATCCTTGGTAACGCATATAGCCCGAAATATTTTGAAATAATTTTAGAAATATTTTCAATCTTTCAAATGTTACGAAATATTTCTAAAATATATGAAAATAATATTTTTAAGTACTCTATCAGAATATTCCAACGAAACGTTCCTTAAATATTTCCGAAACATAGCGACAAAATATTTGGAAATATTTTTTATTTCATGTTCGTCTTTTTTATTTCATGTTGGCGATGCAATCTTTCACATTTCGCTGAAATATTCAAACAACCATTTAAACGAAACATCTCAATAGATTATGAGGGGACATAAAGGTAAGATTTATGAGGGGACATAAAAATATTTTCAAAATGTTTTTAAAACATTTCACAAGTATTATTTAATATGGAAACTTTCAAAAATATTTCCGTGCTATGTGGGAAGCGGTCATGAAGAAACGCTTGAACAGCAGGACATTTGACGAATAATTTGAGCTAATGAACTGTCCGCCTTCGTTCTTTTTTTTTTACAACTCGTGTCTGTATTTATTCCACGCGATCGTAACAGTATACAGAGTGATGGAAGGAGAGGGGGCCAATTTTTAATATACCGCGTTTGTGAAATTTCGTTGACGGAAAGAAACAGTATAAGGTAAAGGGCCCAGTTTCTGCCTCTCTCCCAGTTTGTGACAGGGGTACCTCTAGCATACAGTAGTAGGCAATTGAAGTGGAACAAGGTTCTTCTTCTTAATTCTTCTTCTTCGTCCTTTTTCTTGGATTTATGCCGCTTGGCCAAGTTCCATTAAGTGGAACAAAGTTATTTTGGCGAAAGTATACGTGAAAGGGTCTAATTTTTACCAAAATTGGCGAAAAATATCGTGTTCCACTTCAATTGCCTACTACTGTAGTCGACTACCCCCACCATTTGATATGCAGCCAATGGGTAGTGCGCGTTCGAGGGACCACAATCTGCGACTCTTGGTTCTCCTTATTTATCCCTATGATTTTACACGCTTACAGAGAGAGATCTGCGTAGAAGTGTCATAAACTGGGCCTTTTACTTTATTATGCCACAAGGGAGGAAAGTGCGTCTTTTCACTGAGTGTTAAGTTTGATGCCCGAGCAAAGCGAGGCCAGAAATTCACACGAGGTGAAGAGGCACTTCCTCCTGAGTAACATACGCTATTTTTTGCCCGACTATGGTAAAAAGTAGCCATATTTCTATGCCTGCAATGGAGATGGAAAGTGACTGCAGCTGTAGTACTTTTCGGCCCACTGCGATACTTTTCGGCCCGCTGGTTAAAAATCAACAACTTTCCGCCCCCGTTGCAGGCATGAAATGTGGACTTTTCAGCGTAGTCGGGCAGAAATAAATATAGTGCAAACCGAAAGTCGGGTATTCCGGCAGCGGTGCTGATGCCGGCACCGGTGTGGACGACGACGTGTCTCGCGGCTTCGATCCATTCTGCTAGGAGGCCGCACTTTAGTCTCAGAGTCTCAACGCTGTCGTACTTCTGTAAACACCGAACAAGCGAAGTTATAAACAGAGCATCCAAGGGAGTCGTTTTGGTTAGACTGCGAGGTCCGCACGACAGACAAAGAGTAACGGACGAGGGAACGCGAGAAATACGAAAAGAGGAAACAGAGGTCACTGGATGTTTCACGATAAAAGGCAAACACCGCTTTTCTACGAAATCGAACATTTCCGATAAAAAGGTAAAAGATAAAAAAGAGAAATTAGTCTTAATGTCTCTGAATTATTTTTTGAACGTGGAGATGCGACCCGAAAACCGACGCGCCAACTGGCTCGTATCAATTTCAATCTGCAAAGGTAGCAAAAGAGTTGGCGATTTTTCGTGGGCACTTAAGCAATGTGCGCGTTGTAACAGACATATGTACATCGAACAAAATATTCAATTCGATTAGGGGAGTGCAATGATAATACTTAAAATATTTTCGTTTGCTTATGACCATCAACAATTCAATTAAAGTATAATGAAAATATAATTCAGATGCAGAGATCTTCGGGGCCATATTCTATAGAACATTCTGATGCCAATTGGTAATAGTTGTACAGGCAAACTCTTTGGACTCATTGCATGCTTAAAGTCACAATAATAATAATAATTATTATTATTATTACTACTGCTTCCAGAAATTAAGTTTCTACTTTTTTATGTGCCTCGATATAATATAGTATTACGTAAAAATATCATCACATAATAATATATCTGTCAATTTTGTTATTAAATTGGATCAATGACAATTGAATGTTTATTTTTCCAAAATATTATATGCCTCCTTAAGGGGAAGCTTCTTGCAGTTTTCAGTGCGCTGTTTAAGCTGCTGATAGATAGAAGCTTCGACGAAGGAAGTTTTTTGTTACTATCGAGGGATATTGAAGAATCCAAACAGTGCAACATCAATTTATCATCAAATTGAAGTCAGGTTTTTTTGCGCAAGGTAATAGCACAGTTTGCTACAAAACTTCTACGTATAATAACAATGCGACTTAGGTCCATGTAGCGAATACATGAAATAATCGAGCATCCTTGTTGCGTAAAGACATTGCATTCCTTTTTCTATCAGCTTCAAAATATCAGCTGTTCCGAAAATAATTGGGTAGCATTGAAAACGCTTGACATGTAAAATGCTTGTAAATTTTTTGCTTCATAATCGAGGGGCAAAAAAAAAGTATGGAAACTCTTGTACAAAGTGCATAACCGAAACTCCGATGCATGCAGGTAAAAATGATTAAGCAAACAATTATTGTGTTATTTTTTAGTTATTACAAGTTGAAAAAGTTATCAGCATTTCTAGTATACATGGATAGAGATAGGTATATTCTGTTTATAAAAAAAAGAAAAAGAAAACAGACAAAAAATAAAATATGAAGAAAACAAGCTTTAAAAAGTACGATGATTCAACTATTTGGCGATGGTAAGCGAGCAAAGGAAAGTACAACACTGAGAAACAATAATAGATTTGTTTATGCCTCTCCCAATGTACATTGCTTCTACATTGCTCACAACTTTCTTACCTCCCAGCCGAGAGACAATAATGATACACCGAAACTCTTGTGCAAAGTGTACAATGGAAAGTCCGATAGGTCAGATAAAATGATTAAGCGAACAATGTTTGTTGTGTTTGATTGATTACAAGCTGAAAAAATGATCTGCAATTCTCTTATACCGGGATATATAGCTATATCCTGTTTATAAAAAAAAGACGTAAAAAATGAAAGAAGTAAAAAGAAAAGATAAAAAAAAAGAAAAAAAAGTAAAAAGAAAACAAGATAACAGAAATGCTATGCTTCAACGTATTTGGGGATTCCAAGCGAGCGAAAGAAAGCGGGACTCTGATAAACAATAATGGATTTGTTTATACCTCTTCCACCCCGAGAACTCCTTTGTTTTCGTAGGGTGACAGCCCGTCCGCGTAACTGCATGACATATCGCGGCAGATTACAGCGTCTTTTTATCGTGGCGTCGAGGTAACACCAAGGCGAATAGTGCACAGAGTGTAGTTTACACGATGGCTAACGCAAATTCTTTTGGTATTGTGCGGAATCGGTATATCGGCCGGATATTGTTTTTATTTTCACTCGAATTTGGCTTTAAAAACATTTGCGTAAACAATGTTTCAAATAATAACAATGACCGCGTGCCGGGCAATGTTCACGAGGCTCAGATTACCTTGAATGATAGGAAACTCGTAATGAACTGGAGGCACATTTTATTTTGAATGCCAGTCCGTCATCTACAATACGCGAGTAACCAAGAGATGCATATTAAAACTGCTTTACCTCCCTTTAATGTGGGAGTCGTGCGCGCAATCGACCGGTGGAATATCGAGTTCGATGCTCCTCGAATCACAGCGCTGCGATGGACCACCATTCAACTTACAGGATTCGATTTTTCATATCGCAATTTCTCCTTTCTCGACGCCGTGATTGGTCGCCGTCGCTGCGAAGACTTCGGCGGACCAATGGCGATGCGACAAGCTCGTGGAGAAATATCGAATCTGGACGCTTCGTCGCGACACGACGGAACGAATTACAACTGATCGACCAATAAACAATTCCGACGAGGCTGTCTGTTCCTTAATTTGCTTTCTTTTTCTTGCAATTCCCGAAGAAAAACTGTCGTACGATTCGTGTGTGCTGCAGATTTTCCGTACCGCGGGGGAAAGAAAGCAAATTAAGGAGGTTGGAACGCTTCACACTAGTCAAAAGAGAGTGACATTTTTAAAGTTGATTATACAAATTTTAGGCATCAATTGATTATAGTGGATGGTGATTTGTATTACAGCGGACGTCTTTAACGTAGAATAACATTAACTGCAATGGATTTGCAAAAATATTAACTGGTCTGTACTAATTTTCGAAACGGTTCGGTTTTTTCAAAGAATAATCCGTAATTTTTAAGTACTTTCCGTTTAAATATGGCAGCCTTTTGTTTATCCATCGACGAAATGCCTTCATAATCAAGCAGCTATCATTTTCAAACGGAAAATACTATCGAATATCTGAACGGTGAATTCGTACAGCATCTTTCAAGGAAGAGAATGAGCCGTAATACATCAAAATCAAGCGAAAAATACCAATTGTTCTTTAAAAAAAACTGAACACCTATGAACCTTTTCGAAAAATAGGACAAACCAGTTAATATCTTTGTAAATCCATTCCATCCCATTCCATTATTTGACAGCTGCTGTAAAACAAAATAGTACATTACGACACTATTGTCACTATATATAATTGAATTAAATATTGATATTCAATTCAAAATTTGAATAATCCGAATTATTCCAATATTCTGAATAATTGCAGAGCTGGGCAAAATACTTGAAAATATTCAAAATACTACATACTATCCGTACTTAAAATCCAAAATACTTTTTGTACTTAAAATACATTTATAAATACTTCGTTTAAGTACTTTGGTTTTTACAAGGTATTTTTTTTAAGTACTTAAACGAAGTACTTATAAATGTATTTTAAGTACAAAAAGTATTTTGTATTGTGAGTATTTTCGAGTATTTTGCCCAGCTCTGATCGCATATGGTCGTATATTTGATGTTCGAATTATTCATAAATATTCAAATTATTCAAAATATTCATAAATATTCAAATTATTCGAAATATTCATAAATTGAATTATTCAAAATTTTGATTTTTCACACATCTCTAGTAATTACGCGAAGCGTGCCCAAAACCGCAATTATTGCACCGAGTGATATAAAGTGCCTTTCTGCGCTCACTTCACAGGAACGGAAAGCGGGATTTTACATGCAAGCGTTAGGAAATAGTACATTTCGATACGAGTGCGAAGAAACTTTTTCTGACGAGTGTGAGTTTGCAGCACGAGCCGAAGGCGAGTGTTGCAATCACACGAGTTCAGAAAACGTTTTTCGCACGAGTATCGAACAAAATTTTATTTCACAAGGTGTGAAAAAACCGCCAGTTCCCCACCGAGTGGCATAAAAGTTTGTATAAACGACTTAAAAAATGTATCACTCATTTGACTAGTACGAAGCGCCCCAACATCCTCAAGGAACGAAGTCTATGTAGCGGCGATAGACGGTCAATTGACGGTCACCTCCGTCGTTCGGGTAACATAGAGAAAAACTTGGTGTGTACAGAAGCGTGCCTGCTGTCGTCGTAGAGTAGCGCTACGATTCGACCTCGACTTTATGACGACTCCGCGAGCACTGACGTGTGAGTTAGCGAGTTAGCCAAGTGGCAGGGGGCAAGGTGGGGAAGGGGGAAGGAAATACAGTGCGTACGTTCGCCTCCTCGGAGTAGCATACTTATAATCGCCGCGCGAACGAACTGAGCCCAAAGTCTCGTTTCATTTATCTTGCAATTCCGTCGCGACAATCGGCAGCGGTAGAGGGTCCCCCCTCCCCTCCCCGTTCTCAAACACGGTCACCCGCCGACCGTTTTTTTCTTCGCCGTGCGCTGCCAGCCTTTACAGCCAACTGTCAAATTTATTCGTGTATTATGCACTCGGAATTTTTAACGCGCTAAAAAACACCGCTGAATCACTCCGGAGTATCGAGAGCTCCGACATTTGTATAAATCTTCCTGCTACGCATAGCCGAGGCTCCAATTGTCAATCTCTAGGACGTCAGTGTGTACCTGTTTACACTTTTATTATTTTTTTTATTTTTTTCTATGTTTATGACTTTCTCGTCAGTCGCGTGGTTGGCCGTCAAATAGACCGTGTGATTTAATTTTTTTTTTTATTTCGTCTAATTTTTTTTTACTTTTTTTCGATTAATAATCAGAATTTTCGTATTTATTATATTTGGTTAATTTATTTATATTACATTAATTCGTTTAATTAGAAGGTGGCCACAAACTATGAGCACTGTTGAGGAACAGCCCGGGCCCTCCAGGCCTTCGGGATCCACCAGCGAGGAGAAAGAGAAGGATGATCGAATGTTCGAGTGCAACATTTGCCTGGACACACCTAAGGACGCCGTGGTCAGTTTGTGCGGTCACCTGTTCTGGTCAGTATCGCCGATTCTAAATGCATTTGCGTGGAAACTCGGGAGTCTTTGATGTGCGATAATTGGATTTTTCATTGTGATTCAAGAATTAATTGAATGTATCAATCTTAGTTGGCCCTGTCTGCACCAGTGGCTGGAAACCAGACCTACCAGACAGGTGTGTCCCGTTTGCAAAGCAGCTATAAGTAAAGAAAAAGTCATTCCATTGTACGGTCGTGGAGCAACAAAGCAGGAGGACCCCAGGTTAGAGAAAAAAAACAACAAAATTAACTCTTTGCCCTGCAAAAAAAATTAGTGTCCATACCTCGATATGTGACACCGTACAGCCTATTGATTATGCCTCTTTTTCGCAGAAACAACGTTCCTCCACGTCCGGCTGGGCAAAGATCAGAGCCAGAAGGCAACAGCTTTTCTGGGCTTGGCTTCGGGGATGGTGGATTCCACATGTCTTTTGGCATTGGTGCCTTTCCCTTTGGCTTCTTCACTTCGAGTTTCAATTTCGGCGAAATTCGAACGAGCACAGGTCAGCCGGAATTTTAAAGATGATTTTTTTGTCAATGGTAATCGGGGAAAAAAATCGATTAAAAAAATGGTTTGACCTTGTCTACTTCCGTGGAAAGTTTCAGCCTGATGACTCAACATTTTCGAAAGCTAGAGCGCGAATACACTTTTTCGGAAGATTCAAAATCTGATAAAACCCGAACAAATGTTTGAATTGTTGCGTGAATTGTAACTAACAGAGGCACCTAAATTCTCTACTCGCGTGCCAAAATTCAATCCGATTGATAAAATCGTTCTTGAGTTGTAGACGGTTAAATTTTACAGGCCTGACACACGCATGCATGTACACACATGCACACACACGCACTAACATGTTTACATGAAAATCTCAAAAACAAAATTTGATGAAAATAAAACTTCCTGAAAATACTGATAAGCTCTAAGTAACTTGAACTTTGAGCTCTTATAATCGTAAGACCGACCGGATACCATGATTTACCGATCCAACTAGACAAAAATTTGATGTCAGTCGATTTACAGTATTCCATGTTTGTCCGCAGCTCCGCGAGGATCTCCGCAGTACGAGGACGATCAATTCATGTCCAAGTTATTCCTGTGGCTTGCAATGATATTCATAGGATGGCTGCTGATGGCGTAACGGTGGTTCGCACCGTTGCTCATCATTCGATGGATCCTTATGGTATAAACGTTATTATTATAACAAATAATATTATTCATCATCCTAGTAGCAATCCACTATGCGAAAGCCTCTGTCTCCGCCAATTTCGATTATTCCTTTTGCTCCGTCTTGTACACGAATTATACAATATGAAATATGTATGAGCAGTAACGAACAACAGCTTCAAGTTCGTTTTTTCTAATTGAATTTTTCTGATTTTTTTTTTAATTCTTGACTATTACAACCGATCGGAGTTAGAGAACTCTTTATCATTCTGTATATATATATATACTATACATATGTAACGTATCTGTACGAAGCGGTTGTTGGCTTCGAATTGATAAACTATGGGATAACCAACCAAAAATAAGAACAGACCTGTTGTAGATTATTTAAGAACATAGAACATTGTTCCCCCGGGTGTAATAAAATATATGAGTATTCATAGATTTCTGCAATTGGACTGCCCTTCACTGTAGTGGGGACGGAGCAAACCCATGATACGTGTAACTTGTTGGGTTATCTGTTTAAAAAAATATAATTATCGAAACAATCTTTAAAAAAAAATCTAAAATAAATTATATCGCTTGAGCCCAGCTGTGGCAAACAGATTTATACAGTTCTATATATATTTGGTATAGTAATTATGTAGACAAAAAATTACGAAAAAAAATTAAACCATTTTTTTGCTTCGAAGCCGATTGAATAGAATAAGATTAGACTTCAAAGCGAGAACGGACAAGTCCCGTACGAAAGACATAAACAAATGAGTCTTTTCAGAGATGATAAAAGACCGTAAGTGAAAAACAGCAGCATACGTAAACCGCTCTATGCAATTGAGCAACGTATTCTCTCAACACTCCTACTCTTTGTCGACTACTGAGAAACTATGGAGAGTAATTCACGATTGGTGGCAAATTTGCCACTTGGTATTGGCTTTGTCAGGAAGTCAGCCAGTTGTTCTTCAGTACAAACATAAACGATTTCGAGGCAACCGCAGCTACACATTCGGCTTCTGTTGCAGAGCGCGTAACACACCTCCATACGAAATTCTCCCACTGGAATTCCCTGACTTTTTCCGGTTTTCCAGAGGAAAAATTTCATTTTTCCAGTCCATCGATCAGGGTAGGAAAGGACAATTTAAAGTTCACACAGAAGTTAAACTCAGTTCACAATATTAAAAGTTCCCTACGAAAATGATATCATGAGATAGTCTTATATATGCTGTATATAGTCGACAAGTTTGCTAAAACGAAAAATGTAGACGTCGTGCAGCGCGGAATTAAACGATAAACACCAGATCCAAAAAACTTCCAGGGTTTGAAAAAAGTTCCATGAATTTTCCCTGACTTTTCCAAGACCCAACAAATCCCACGGCTTTTCCCCGTTTTCCAGGTTTTCCAGATACGTGGCAACCGTGCACCTCTGACGATTCGAGGACCAAGTAACTGGAACTCCTGTCATCACAGTAATATACCTCGTATATTACTGTGATGGCAATCAAGATCAGAGAAGACCGAATCGGAATACGCAACAAAAGGACTTTTCTTTCCGCTGTACTGTATGCCAATTTCTTTAGTCCCTTTTAGATACCGGATTACAGATTTTATTGCGATCCAGTGTTCTTTACCAGGATTATTCAGGAACGGCTAATTTTCCAAGGTACTTTACGTCATACGCAATGTCTGGCCGTGTGAAAATTACAGCAAACATTAATTGCGAAATAGGGTATATTTATATATATTATATATATATATTATAGCAGGGCTCTGACCATTATGTAGAGGAATGTTTGGAGCCGCAGGTATTGAATTCGGTTTACATTTTTTTTATTTATGTAGTACTCTAGATATGCATCCGAATTGGCTGATACAGATAATTTTTCGTCGACTATCCGAATACATAAGTCATATCGAATTCAACAACATACCTCGAATCTCCCACTGTTATCTTAAAGCAAGAGTTAAGTTTGATCATGTTCAAATCAGGTATTCGGTCTTCCCTACAAAGGATCAGTCCATCGTCGACGTAGAGGCATTATGCTCATTACCTCCTCCCAGTCGTTGTTCCGACGTAGTAATCTTGATTGCCAATTATATCAGTTTAAAATTGTATCGCATCGTCCTAAGCCTCGAAGGCACGACCGATGACGTAACGTAAAATACTACAATAATTCAGGAAATTTGTACCGAGCAATAACATTCACGAATTCCAGCGCACACCGTGCGGCTGGGTTTTATTATGTACTCAAAAAACAGGAGGTCAGCTCGGGCCACCCTGTCACCATTATATCAGTCCGAGGTCTGGGGTCTAAGGATTATCCCGCCGAGGTTTCGACCTGCACCGGTCGAAGGACTCACACCACCAATTATTAATTTCAATGTGGATGCGTCGGGAACCCGTGGGACGATTATACCGAACTCGCCCCGCGGATCCGCGCGTCACCGAGGATCTTCGTTATCAGCTCTGTTATTCACCGATCATCGGATACGTGACGCTAAAAAGTTCAGTACGTACACTGACGCAATCGGGAATTGAAGTAATCTCGTAAAGTACTTAAAGTTTGTTGTCCGTGACCGAAATGGAGTAAAAAAAAAATAGTAAAAAAATTAATAATAGAAAAATGTTTATACCTTTCTCTTCCAAAAAAGGATCCATCAAAATAATCTCGATTACAGTTTTTGTTACCGATATCCGATATTTCACACGCTCCTCAGGGTTTGCGTGCATCCGAACGGACTACGAATTTTTTTCGCGGTTTCTTCGTAATTCTGTAAGTTTTAGAAACGAAAAATACTTATGATATATTAATCTGCCTGACTGTTTGGTGTGAGAAATATCATAAGGGAGTGAAAAGGAAAAGAATAACCGCCTAAGTCGATCTCCAAACGGAAAAATTGATTGACGTTACCGATTAATTGTATCAAATAAAATGTATTTCACATGTAATATACAGGAGTTTCAAATCTCTAATTTGTTATTCAAAGTCTGTGATCCATAAGTACTTTGTGCGTTCCGCTATAGGTATTGGTATATAAATAGTGCACACAACACAAAAAATTGAGCAATAAAATGGAATCATCAAATTCTCAAATCTTTAAAGAGTCATAAAAAATTCATGGAATATGGATAGTGGATTTATTGAAGCCACAAGTTGTTCAAATCTCGTCCTTTGCTGGCTTTGCTTCTCGCACGAAACCTTTCGAGACCAAAAGCTCGTTGCATTCTTCTCGCGTCAAACGAGAAAGCTGGAGTCTCTCGACCACCTGTATCATCAAATTTTCATTAATTGTATGCATTATTGTTTGTTTATCTATTTTATTGTATGCACTAGCAGTTATCTTGGCTCGCATGTTCGCAATTTCTGTGTGAGTGCCTGTGAGATTTGTGAGAATTCCTGTAAGTATCTGGTGAAGTATCTGTAAGCATCTGTGAGTATCTATGAGTATCTGTGTAGGCACCTGTGAGTATTGTATGAGTTTCTGTGTAGGCACCTGGGAGTATTGTATGAGTGTCTGTGTAGGTACCTGTGAGTATTGTATAAGTGTCTGTGATCCATGTCAGTGTCCAATTGACATGAACTTTATTATTCTGTAGATTATTGCAGTAATCAAACCAAAATCCATTGGTTGTGTCAACTTGTCGATAAAAACAACAAATGTTACTTACCTCACCGTTATTATCGTACAGCACCAATTCAGGAACAGCTCCTTGAATCGGTTTGAATTCCACTCGATCACTGTTTCTCTAATTAAGGAAAATTGCAACAAATTGCAATATAATTGTCCTTGGATCGCAAATTAAATAGCGTGAGTGTATTCGTTGCAAATTGCACAGTCCTTATGCAAT
The DNA here is from genome assembly GCA_917499995.1 of Ichneumon xanthorius. Classification (NCBI taxonomy): domain Eukaryota; kingdom Metazoa; phylum Arthropoda; class Insecta; order Hymenoptera; family Ichneumonidae; genus Ichneumon; species Ichneumon xanthorius. Next base: position 5,096,747 of record OU824205.1, on the reverse strand, counting down.
GTATTATTCTTATCTTCTTATTCCTCCTGGCTTTAGGCTTACACCAAGTGCCATCTTATGCAATGTAATTATCAGTGCACATTTAGGCATAAATGAGAGATTTACAGGTACGAATCGTAAAGGATACTAATGGGGTACATCCTCGAAAATAAATTGTTTTACATCTGGAAGCCGATTCAGCGAACATCCTCGACAGCTCTGAAATAAATAATAAAAAATTCGATAAGCAACAGGAGATTGACGTCTTGTAAATTTGGTCACCGAAACGGACATTGCGGCGACGCCGGTAGAGTGGCGAAAACAAACAATAAACTTACTGTCCGGCGACAATTCAAACGATTGTCGATTGAAACAAAGAAAAAACAATGATCTCTTACCTCTATCACAGCGTTAGCGTAATTGCTGCTCGCCGAGCTTTCCGACAAAATCGTCAGAGAAACCGCGAGGATAAAAACTCTGCTCGCGAAGGATGCCATTTTCGAGTGGATTTTCGAGGATTGCAAGTGAAAATGATTGGCCATTTAATAGGACCGTTCGGATTGGTCGTTTCACCGACGAATCCGAGCGTTCTTCGTAGAGACGTGCCGTGACGTCACGTGACAGTCGATTGACTAAAAAATTACCGTTCACAAAGTCGGCGCCCATCTCTAGTTCTTCGAGCCATCGAGCTTTCCAGTAACTCGAAGCGCTCCCTTGCGGCCGATATCGAAACTCACTCAGTTTTGTACTCAGTGAAAATGGCGCTATCTTGTGCAAGTAAGATTTCCGTCGTTCCGTCCTTTATTTATCGAGTATACGATGGAAATGTGTGGCCTGTAGTTTAACGGAATGTCGAATACACTTGTGACACGATTTTCGTGTTTTCCGGACGTTTCTTTATACGTTCTACGACCGGCCGGTTCGACGTAACCTAAAAAACACGCGTCTTAACCTCCTCGAAGGCTTCCCGTATTATCGTATGTTTGTTTTCAGTTTCCAACGAGGTCCCGGAGCATCCGGTAGTCTCGCCCGCGTCTGGATCAATTTTTGAGAAACGTCTTATCGAAAAGTACGTTTCGGAAAATGGCGTCGATCCCATCAACGGCAAGGAGCTCAGTATCGAAGATCTCATCGACATTAGAAGTAAGTTTCCTGTCGGCACTGCCGAGTTAACTAACGTTCGGACCACCAAAGATCGTTGTCCACGGCACTTTTTCGCCTGGCATTTGCATAATCTCCCTATATAAAATTTGTGCAGTTTATTTACACTTGTCGTTTGTTTGTACCACAGTTATATTTCCACCTACTATTACCTCTTGGGATTTAACGCTTTGGTTTGTTCAATATGAGGCAAATAATTTAACTATGAGTCAAAGATTTTCCTACAAGTTCTATGATAATCGTACAATGTGGTGTTCAGATCGTTAACTCATAGCAGGCGTTTATTATTATCAACTAAAAAAAAAACATCAAACCTTTTATGAACCGCCCTATGCAACAGGGTGGTTGATGTCCAGACTAGTTATCGATTCTGAGACGGCTGATCAATTCAAGAATAGACTGGACTCACATATATCCATGTGAAAATCAATTTTCAGATAAAGATTTTATAATCGCACTTACACCTATACTTACACTTTCCTTCTGTAAGTTTTAATAATAATAATAATAATAATATTATTATTATTAAAATTTACAGAAGGGAAGTGTAATGCTTATAAAATCAATATTTTCACATGGATATATGCGAGTCCAGTCTATTCTCGAATTGGTCAGCTGTCTTAGAGTCGATAACTAGTCTCAGCATCGACCACCCTGTTGCATAGAGTGGTTCGTAAAAAATTTGATGTTCTTTTTATGATGGAAAACAAAATTTCTTGTAAAAGCATGAATTTTGTAACTGTGACGAAAATGACCTGCTTAATAAATAGAGATAATATATCTTAATATATCTTAATATATAGAGATAATTTAACAGTGAAATTTAACGTTCAGGACTATCCAATATGAGGTACTTATAAGTTAAAGATTTGACTAGTAGAGACGATAACGGTGGTTGGTAGCGCATTTCAGGCATTAATGAGCCTGTTGCCCAGGGTGGGTGGAAAAAAACTGTTATGTTGAAAAAAATTTCGTGAAAGAGCAAGAATTTTATAACTGTAACTACAAGTATCAACTTAATATAGAGATAACAATTCTAGCTCCAAACATGAAACTTGAGCAATCACCTTTTATTGTTTCTTTTTTCAGCCACGCCGATTGTCAAACCAAAGCCTCCAAGCGCTACTTCGATTCCAGCGATTCTAAAGATTTTACAGGATGAATGGGACGCCGTTATGTTGCACTCGTTCACGCTAAGACAGCAGTTACAGACGGCGAGACAAGAATTGTCACACGCTTTGTATCAGCACGACGCCGCTTGTCGAGTAATAGCGAGACTGACCAAGGAAGTCACTGCCGCGCGGGAGGCTCTCGCCACGCTCAAACCCCAAGCTGGAATCGCACAGATCGCCGCCATTCCGCAGCCGGTCAGTTCCTTCGATTTGCTTTATTTTTTTATTTTTTTGTTTTATTTGACGGATTTCTCCTTTTTTCCCCCTTGACACTTAATGCAACACAACAGAGCTCTGAATACAAAATACATAAAAACAAATCATACTAAACTAATATACATTATCACATTATTCATTTTCACGAACGGCATATAGAAAAAGTGGCATATCTAGACTTCTACTCATACTTCAGTACTATTGTGTTGGCCGTCATTATAAAGGTCTCGTAAAGTTTAGTGTAGGAAACTCATTCCCAAGTCTGGTCATTCGCGTGATTGCCGAGATCCTAGCTGTGTTTGTGCGACACTGTCGCTCGTAAAATAACCGCGTCTATTAATTAATACCATACATTTTTTAAATTCCGTGACGATAGAGAAATTAAATTTTTATTTCTATGTTTGCAGGCTGTAGCAGTGGAAGCCGGCGGTGCAGCCGCTCAACCCGCCGAACAAGCCGGTATCACCGAAGATGTTATCCAAAAACTCCAGGAACGGGCGACGGTACTCACGCAGGAGAGAAAGCGAAGGGGTCGATCGATTCCCGAGGATCTGTTGCCACAAGACAGTATTCGCGCATTCCAGACACTCGCTTCTCATCCCGTGAGTAACAGCGACCATATTTTATTTTTGGCAAGGCCGATTTGCTGATTGTCTTTTCTTCAGGGTCTCCATTCGGCCAGTGTTCCTGGTATTCTGGCGATCGACATACACGGCGCCGACACGAGTAAAATACTGACCGGTGGAGCTGACAAAAATGCAACGGTATTCAACAAAGACACAGAACAGGTTGTCGCGATACTGAAGGGCCATACCAAAAAGGTACGCTCGATATTTATCGAATACATGCACCAATAGCTTCATAGTTACATAAGACAACCGCGTAAGTTGCATCCAGATAAGGTTTTACCGACCGAATAGGTTGGACAAAGCACGGGCAGGGTAAGTTCGATGTCTTCAAAATTCCGAACCGATGTTTCATTTTTAAATAACATCGATTCAAAGTTTCGACTTCCGCTTTCTCGAGTATAACTACTTGGCAGCGATGCACTTACATTTTTTTAAAGTGCTTGGCGTCGAGACGCTTCCCCGTCTCTTGATAGGCCTTTTCTGGGAGTCCATGTACCTGAGATGCTTTTGATTTTGGGTTTTTCGCTATTATAACGCGACGGGACATGCGCACGGTCGTACTGTGGTACGAATTCTCACCAAAAAATGACCATATGCATGCGAGATCACTTATAATAACGAGAAAGGCCAAATCGAAGAAAGCCCCTCTGCATAGCGGGGAAACGAAATACCCCTTCCATTTTTGTTAACTGCCTGTCAACGGGGCTTTTCATCAAGCCGTAGGAATGATTACGTTATAATGCCGGATTGATTTGATTGGTCGATTCTGTCAGGCGATGCTGGTATCTGACAGAAGGGACCAATCAAATCAATCCGTCATTTTTACGTAATAATTTTCACGGCTGAACGGAAAGTGCCACAAACCGTTCCTGCTCAAATTTTTTGTATGCAAAGGGAGAGTAAGCAGGACTAAGGCAGGTGGTGGAGAATCCAACTTATCTCGTCGTGCCTTATGGGCTTAGTACCCGAGCATGCAACTTACGCGATCGTCTACTGTACAGAGAACACCGCGAATCCCGATTACCCTGCTCGTCGGGTTTCTTCGTGTGTTTGAATACTCATTCCCTAGACGAGTTGTTCAACGTATTTTTTCAACAGGTAACGAGGGTAATATACCATCCCGACGAAGACGTTGTGATGACTGCATCGCCCGACACGACGATTCGTGTGTGGAACGTTGCAACGAGTCAAACGACGCTTTTACTGAGAGCCCACGACGCTCCGGTGACTGGCCTATCGCTTCATCCAACCGGCGATTATCTACTCAGCTCTTCGTTGGATCAGTACTGGGCATTCTCGGATATTCGCACCGGCAGGCTATTGACTAAGGTCAGCGTCTCAGTCGCGATTCGCTCGGTTGGAACTGCGAGATGAAGAAACAAATTACTCATCACTCTTTTATTTCAACAGGTGGCCGGACCCGGCGGTCAGCCACTGACCACGGCGCAATTCCATCCCGATGGTCTAATTTTCGGTACCGGCACCGCCGATTCTCAAGTAAAGATCTGGGACTTGAAGGAACAGTCGAATGTCGCCAATTTCCCTGGTCACGCAGGTCCGATAACCGCGATAAGTTTCTCCGAAAATGGTTATTACTTGGCGACGGCGGCCGAAGATTCGTGCATCAAACTCTGGGATTTGCGCAAGTTGAAGAACTTCAAGACCCTACAGCTCGACGACGGATACGAGGTGAAGGATTTGTGTTTCGATCAGAGTGGAACGTATCTGGCGGTCGCTGGATCGGATGTTAGGTGGGCAATATTTTTTGTTAAGAACTATATTTTTTGTTCTGCATTACACGGCATTATGTATTTAATCCTAATTTCAGAGTGTACCTGTGCAAACAGTGGCAAGAGCTCAAGGTCCTGAACGATCACACAGCAACGGCGACTGGCGTGCGCTTCGGCAAGCATGCACAGTACATCGCGTCGACCAGTATGGACAGAACCCTCAAGCTGTACGGTCTTCCATGAGTTGATCGAAGTCAATTATATATTGCATAATTTTCTATCGGGAATACGCCTTTGCGTAACGGACGTAAGCGAAAGCTCGAGTTAGTCAGAGAAAAGCGTATTTTCAACTGTTTCGGAGCTACCCAATATTTTCCTTTCGTATATTAGTCGTCAACACAAGTATGTACAGATTTGTACATTTCTCCCGTCATGGAAGTTTAAATGATAAATCGATTACAAAAAGAATTGTTAGATTCATGGAACTGAAACAGGATCAATCATAAATATTGTGAGATATGAGATTGGTCTGTATTCAATATTTCGTACGAACCTTTTAATCATTTTAAACCGTAAGTCTCCCCCACATCAGTATTATTTTTTTATATCATTTTAATACATATCATTTTTAGGGAAGCCGTACAAGATCGTCAATTCGTAATAGGAGTATTAAGAAAACGAACGTACAACTATACAACAAATGTTTTTCGATAAGTTCCAGTAGGCGGCGTACCGACCGGAAAAGGACCTTTCTAGTCTTCACGATACTTATGATCGTTAGCCGGGATGGTTTTTTTTTCCTTATGGGGAAGTGAAACAGCTGTGCATGCGAGAGAGATAGTTGCAATTTTCAAATGAACTTTATTGACGGGTGCTAATTTTTTGGAGAAAAAAATAAATTCGGGCCGGATGCGAAATTACCGTGCGCATCCGGCTCGAATTTGCTTTTTCCTCAAAAAAATTAGCACCCTTGAGAAAAGTTCATTACAGTTTTCATTGCCGACTGCGATATTTCACTTCCCCTTAAGAGCATGTGAAACACGTTCTCAGCCTATCTTTCTCGCTCCGCCGAGAGCTCCACTGATGCTATCTCTCTCGCACTCCATAGTGTTTCACATGCTTTTAAGTCTTAATTCCCCTTTTTAATGCTTTAGCCATAAAGTTAGTATTCTCATCACTATTTTCCAATTCCTCGCCTGTAAAGTTGACGGCCGCAGTGGCTCTTTTGCCCTCATACTGAATCGCATTAGCAAGAGGACGCGGGAAAACTGCAGAAAACCTGTGCCGATAGAACCGGTCAATCCAACTGACTCTTGACGTTAGCATTCGATAATTCGAGTTCGAACACCAATCCTCAGAATTCAACCTCCCGCTCAGCGGTTGCAATCCGCTAGCTAGTGTACGGCTAGGTGGTCACCCATCCAAGTACTGACCGTGAACGCGTCAGCTTGACTCTGGGGACCACCGAAGCCGCACACCAACCGGGCATCCACCGGGGTAACATATAGTGATATAGGTGGCCGAAAACGAATCCTCTACTAAAACGAACACAAAGTCTCTAGCACATTACGGCTCACAAACCATTTCCGTACAAGAGACCCGATATACGTGCTTAAACGCAATTTCCGTCCGACATCTTCGGACCCAAATGCGGCGCCGTTTTAAGCGATCAGACGACACACAAGGCTAGTTTTGATCGTGTAAGTACTAATGCCGCGGTGTTTCGTATTCCGATGTCAACGCGGTAATATCGTTGCAGCGTTTACGCTTAGCGGCATCTTTCGGCGAAAATCTGTAACTTTGGGACAAGCAGATATCTGCATTGCCGACCGCTCGTACCTTTGAGCGTCGGTAAATTACCCCATCCTTGGTGATAGTACCGTTTAAAATCCCTTTTTAAGGCGTCTCGACTTGGCGGGAGATTCAAAGATTGTTATCCCATTCAGTCAGGACGGGTTACCAGATGGTGAGTATAGAACATTTATCCGTCGGATTTTATATATTATTGTCAAAAAACATTACGCTATTTTATTTTTTGACTCTAATATGCATTTGAGTCCGAAGATATCGGACGGAAATTGCGTTTAAGCACGTATATCGGGTTTCTCGTACGGAAATGGTTTGTGAGCCGTAATGCGCCAGAGACTTTGTGTTGGGAGAGGTTGGTAATAAGTAATAATAGAGGATTCGTTTTCGGCCACCTATATGTTACCCCATCCACCGCTGTCGGGCCGGCACGGTTTTTCCGGTCGCCAGGTTGAGCGCCCTCTGTACACAAGCGTCTCGACCAAATTGAGAAGAAGATCCTTATGATCGCAGTAACAAATTCTCGGGAAAATGGCAGCTCCCGTCCGTACAGCAGTTCGCCAGGTCAAACCGCTTATGTCAATCGACCAAGCTGAGGCCAGACAAAGAGTTCTCAATTTGTATCGTGCATGGTATCGTCAAGTTCCATACATAAGTGAGTAACATCCTCGTTCAATATTTGACATAATAATACAACAATGTACGATCCCAACCTTAAAAGTTTTCGCAACCCCTTTCCTAAGTCTCGAACACTATATAGCGTTCTAAGCTTTTCGAGACATAAACAAAAATCTCAACAAAAAAGGGTTTCCTCGCACACAAATTTAAGGAACTATCGCTTGGCTGCCGTTCGTACAGCGAACTTGGCTCAAACGCATTATATTGTTTTCCGTCGATTATGTAAAGTGTTGCTTCGCTGTTCGTTACTCGTCCGTCGATCCGACTCGATTAGCGTCGCCGCAATGTTCGTTTTACATTTGCAGTTCTCGAGTACGATATTCCAAAAAACGCGGACCAACTGAGGGCAAAAATTCGCGAGGAATTTCTCCGTCATCGAAATGTCAAGGACATCAGAATTATCGACATGCTCGTCATCAAGGTGAGCTAGGCATTCGCAACGTCGACAATATGGTTTTATTTTTTTTCGCACAAAATTTTCTTGTGTATTATGTACGTGTTCAAATTTTTCACACCTCGTGTTTTACATTCACCACATGTAATTTATGTGTAGAGGACTTTTTCCTTCTAAGTAAATTACAATAATATTATATTTTTGTACAATGACAAACGACACCAAAAAATGTTACTTAATGCTCAATACGCTTTATACATTATATTATGATCCTGAAGATATTGCGTGATATCTAATTTCATCTTTGGCAATTTTAACCATGCACTGCTTTCGGAAGAAAAAAAAATGGTTCAGTTGCAGGATTTTATTCTCCGAGTGAACTTCCCTGAGCGAAGTTTGTGCAATGCAAAACACAGCTGTTATAACTTGATTAAATTTAGTTTCACACAGATATCTTCAGGTTCATATTATATTATGTTAAATCATATAGGCTATATTTTATTTCTTTATAAAAGAGTTTTCACCCATTGATAAATAAAATAAATATATAAATAAATAAATAAATAAATGAGTAAATATTTACGAAATGGCTATTTTTCAGGGGCAAATGGAGCTGAAGGAGACGGCCAATCTCTGGAAGAACAAGGGTAATCTGATGTACTGGTTCAAAGATACAGTGGAGAAGAAACCTACAGATTTTGTCTCTAAGTTCTTAGCCGGTCATGACTGATTACTGTACGCTATACCGGTAGTTTCTAATCTAGAGGATATCTTATATTGGGTAAGACAATAAATTGTACATATAGCGCTTGAGGGATTGGTTTTCTTAAAAAAAAAAAAATCCACGAACCTCGACGACTTAATCCTTTGAGCCATACATTTTGACAATATAAAAAAAAACTCGGTATTTATGTCATGAAATTAATTTTAAAAAATTGAACATTGAGCGAAAGAAGGCGGGACACCCAGTGCCCCACTGTGACGCAAAGGGTTAAGAACGAAGATTGAAATTTGTTTCCTTTTCTTTGATTACAAAAGGAGTATCAATTAATCGAATGACTGATGATAATCGCTGCAATTTACATCGGAGTTCTCGATATGATTGTTTTCACGGTGACAGGAGTTCGTAACGTCGACGATACGATATTTACGAAGTTGTTATTTTTCAAGGAACAAATGGAGTCGAAGGAAACTGCCAATCTCTGGAAGAACAAGCGTAATCCGATGTACTGGTTCAAAGACTCCATGGAGAAAAAACCTACGCATTTTGTCTCGAAGTTCTTAGCTAGTCATAATGATTACTTAACGCTATACCGATAGTTTCTAATCTAGAGGATATCCTATGTTGGAAAAGAAAGTAAATTGTACATATAGCCGTCGAGCGATTGGTTATTTTCGAGAAAAAAAAATCACGGAACTCGACGATTTAACAACGAAGCTTGAAATTTGTTTCCTTTTCTTTTATTACAAGAGGAGTATCAATTAATCGAATTACAGATGATAATCGCTGTAATTTACATAGTGTCTTTACATCGATATATTATTTATTATTCAGTTATATACATTTGACATCGTTGTTGATATATTACTAAGCACCTTAGGTACAATCTAGTTCACTTTTCACAGCCATACAGATAAATTTGCTTTCCCTCAGTGAACAAGTTATATAGATTACATACATGATTGAGATTTTTACCCTGTCCCGAACAAGGTGGCTCGGATCGAAGCGTACGCTTGAACGAGATCTCGTGCGCGTTTTTTTTATTCTCGGTTGTCTATTCTTTATATATGTATATATAAAAAAAATCCGTAACACGCACTCGTGGTATAAAAAATCGTCGGCGGACAAACGCGGCTGTTTGCCTGCTTCCCGTCGTGAACCCGTTCGCACTCTCTGCCATCGCGCTCGGTAAGCGTTACCGATGCTCATATCAATTATCATTTAATACGATTTATAAAATATCTAAGTATTAAAAAATATACACTTTCGGTAACTTTGATATACATAAATTGCACGTACTCTATGCTAAGAAAGAAAAATCATAAAAAAATGGCAACGAAAAAATATAAAGAAGAAAAAAAATCATACTCGTCACTCGCGATAATCTTATACCGGGAGGTTCGATTAATTTTTTTTTGTCGCCCTCGAAATGATATCGTCGTGAGAATAAAAATTATACGATGCTCTCCCTCTCGGACTGTATATCGTAGCCAGCGATAACGCCTCGTCTCAGCGAAACGTCGCTGCTCCGCAAACCGTTGCCATTGAATAAATTAACGAGCCAGCTTCTAATGGAGTTCCGGGCAGAAGATTTTTTGTCGGGCACGTGAGCGGTGCTGCTCGGTGTCGGAACGATTTGATCGAGGGATCGCCATCTCTTGACGGCGACCGTCTCGCCCGAGCAAATGTTTTCGTGCTCGCCGAGCAACGGTGTTTCAGCCTCGTTTATCGAGTTGTCGACCCTCGGCACTATAATAACGTTGCCGTTTGGATAATTGTTGTTCAACACTTTGCCCGTTAGATTTGTCTTCGAATCGCTCCTCGTGCACTTGTCGCAATTTTCCAATGATCTGAAGCTCTTCTTCGGCTCCTTCCAGCGGAGCTGAGGCGACGAAAATTTTTTGCTCCAAAGCTCGGCGGGGAGAGGATCGAGCGATCGGGACTCGCGCATTATGCTCTGAGACGGATAATCGCTGGTCGTTGACGACGAGGCGATCGTCGATAGTACACGAGCGTTTTTACGATGTTTTCCTCGTGTATCGAGAAAAAGATCGTCGAGCGCTAACTTTATGTTCGCAGCACGATTCTCGGTTTCCTCGCGAACGGTTTCGTTGTCGAGGGTGGTCTTCGACGAGCTCTCCATCAGATAGAGCGGAGATCTCTCCATCTTCCCGAGACGAAGAGTTCGTTGTATCGGACTGGATCCCCCGCACTGGGAAGCGGAGTCTTCCGGTGTCGGCTTCGGTATGCTCGACTGTCTTCTACTGCCCGCACCCAGGCCGCCCAACAACGATGCCTGTCTCGACTCGGGATTCAATTTCGGACTCCTTCGAGGACGACAGAACAGTGGTGGAAGATCACCGACGTCGACCTGTTTGAAATGGAACAAACATTACCTAATCAGAATTATTGTAATCTGGGTGCGTTCTGCAATGGTCATCTGCTCTGCTATGCGTTCTTTTATTTGTGACTCATGGTCACTGGGTGGTTTTAAGGTAGTACTTGCAGACAGTCCGACCTCATCTGAGTTCAGAGAGAATTGCAAATTCTCGATGGGATACAAATCTGAAAAATTCGAGCATGTCGAAGGTGCTGAAAAGATTGATTTTGTACAATAATATTTCCAAAATGTTACTAAAAAATGTATGAAAAAAAATTCTCAACAAATCACCCGGCAACCTACCTTTTTTTTTATAAAAACGATTTGTTAACTTTTCTGAATACGTATGAATTTTTTCAGAATTTTGTGTCATTTTTGAACAGTGCGTTGTTTAGTTAATAAAAAACGCGATGTTAAAAAATTACCCACAATTCTGAAAAAATGCATACGTATTCAAAAAGATTAACAAACCGTTTTCATACGAACAAAAAGTTAGATTGCCAGGTGATTTGTTGAGCAATTTTTAAAAAATCATTTTGTTGATAACATTCTGGAATGATTACTATGCAAAATCAATCTTTGCAGCTCCTTCCATGTTTTATTTTTTTTCAGATTGTTATCCCATCGACGAGTGTTCGCAATTCCTCTCTGTATTCTCGTGGGGTCAAACTGTCCACAAGTACTAACACAGAAACACTGAGCTCCCATGAACAAGAAACGGTTGCACGGCAAACACGCCAGACATTAGCTCTAAAAACCTCCACGGTCTCAACTTCAAAATTAACAAAATACGTATCTCGTTAATTAGAAAAAAGATTAATTTTGTATTCATTGTATAATATTGTTTCATAGATTTAATTAATTCACAAAAATGAAAATACGTATTATTACGAAGTCAACGAGGGAGAAAAATTCCTTTAAATTAACTTACTCTGCTAAAAAGTTGACCAAATTTGTAAAAAAAAAAAATGATTCAACTCCCAACTAGATAGATAGTTTTTCGCTGTTTTGACTATATTTGTGACTCAGAACAAAAATAATGGTCATGATATAACAAACATTTTCTGGAATAAAAAAGACGGTAATTTTTTGGTCAATTGGCATTTACAAAAAAATGACCATCACGACACATCTCTTCCTCTACTCGAACGAGCGCTCACCTCTCGCTTCTGTATGGCCCTTTCGTTAGCTCCGACGAGCCAATAAGTCTTCACGTCGCCCTTTCCTTTCATGTGCACAAGTCCTCGTTCCTCGACTATGTATCCGCTCACTTTGTCCAATGCCTCTTTGCACTGGCCGCTAATGTGGATTCTCAACGGTTCGCCGTTTGATTCCATCCGCGACGCTGTGTTAACCGTGTCTCCGAAAAGACAGTATCTTGGCATCGTCAATCCGACAACACCGGCTACCACGGGCCCTGATTTAGCCAGCATTACAATTTACATAATTATTCGAAGATTTTTAACATAAGCTTCAACCTTTTGTTTCTTTCATTTACCTGTATGAATTCCTATTCTTAATTTCAGTGTCTCCTGAGGCCTGTGGGCTATGGTGTGAAGTTTCACCGCGTTCAAAAGTTCCAGGGACATCGAGGCAATTTCTCCGGCATGCCTGTGACCATTTTTTATCGGTAGACCCGAAACCTGAAGAAGAATTTGTTTAATTCTACAATTATAGCTATTCGATATGTGCGACTTGTTTCGCGTTAAGGATATTTGGGCCGAAGTCGCGGGACAGGAACGCGAGAGCGCCTCCGCCGAACGCGCTAATCAGTGTGCGAGTGAGAAACGCAGACAAAGCAAGAGGCCAGGGAAAGATAGTCTATCGTTTATTCAATTGATCTCAGGAACTAAACCGTGAATTTCCTTGAAATTTGGACACAATCTGTCTCATAGTATGCTCTTCGCTGTTGTAGGTTTTTTTATACGAATCTAACAGAAATCGGCGGAGAAAATCGGTACGTTCTGTCGTTACTGACTTGTTTCCGAAACGAAAACTTATGTAGCTTTGTACACGCATTACTAAGAAAAACTACACGGTAAAAAAATGTTTAAAAAAAAGTGCAAACGATTCAGAATTGTCTTTGTCTGTAAAGTAGCAAAGATTTACAGCAATCGAATATAAAAGGCGATTTGACCCAAATATCTTTAAAAAGTACGAGTCACTTCGATAGCTCGACGTAGAAGTCGCGTTGCTCGTGCAATTTAATTTATGTTTATTACAATTTGCGCTGATTACTTACCACCATATAGGCGTCTCCGATAGTCTCGACTTTGTACACGTCGTAGCCTTTTATTATGCGATCGAAGAGGGTGTAGAGATCGTTCAGGAAGTTCACCACCTTCATACACATAAAACAGACAGTTGGTCACGGTTTTGTCAATTGAAATGGAGGGACACTCGTCGTTACGATTATACCTGGAAAGGTGTGCTTTCCGCCGACATTGCGGTGAATCCGACGATGTCGCTGAAGTATATAGTGACCAAATCGAAGGCTTCCGGTTCCACGCCGATTCCGTTGGTCAAACAATTGGCGACAGGTCTAAAGATTGTACGAAACATTATTATTAGGACAGACTCGAATCGAATCGGAATCGTAATCGGTATCGTTCTGGCCAACTTGAAACCAACTGGAAAAACCACTTGTCGATTGGTGCACCAAATCAACTTTGATTCCAACCTTCGAGAGGTTGATTTTTCAGAAATATTAAAAAACGAACCGTAATACCAACCGTTGTATCAAATAGAACGTTAGTTTACGGTTGGATTTTCCTAAAACCACCCGATTTCCAATCCTGAGCCGAGAGCTATCGATGCTGTCGGCTCAGGATTGGAAATCTTTTTTTTTGTTTTGGGAAACTTCAACTATAAAACAACTTTCTATTTGAAATATATAAAGATTGGAATTACGGTTGGTTTTGAAAAATAATCCTAAAACTAGCCTCCAGAAGGTTGGAATCGGTTTGGCGCATCAATTGGCTGGTTAAGTCGGAGCAGATTGTTAGAAAACACCCCAAATCCGATTCAAAGTTTTACGGTTGGTTACTCCGCGAGGGGAACGAAGGGAGAATCATTGAATTTCATCGCATAGCTCGTTTCTTCTTCAACTCACTCGGGTAACATTCTGTGCAGGAGGTCTTCCGTCTTTTGTTTTTCCTCGAAGAGAAGGCGCGTACGCTCACTGACTAGATCCTCGAGGTTATTGGCGTACTTTTCCATCATATCCATCATTTGGTCCATTATGTTACGGTGACGGCCGGCCTTCATCTTCTTCAATCGGGTCCTGATCATTTTGAAGTCTGGTCTCAACTCCGGACTCTCAGCCCAACAATCAGTTATCGTGCTCACAATGTACTCGGCACAGTCGGCCTCCGACTCCGAAAGTATCTCCACGTTTGGTCTGAACGGCGCTTCACCATCTTCCGGGTACCTCTTTACTCTGTCTATGATTTCTGAAAATAAGAAGCGTTTTTCATTTTTTAAGGGGTTTCATCGTAGTCCTCTTAAAAGTTATGTACATCGGGAATTATAACTGGAACTTTTTTTTTCTATTATCATTTTATATATATTTTGGAAAGTTGTTTGTTTGGTTGTCTCAATTTTCAAGAATCCAGGGGGTTCCCCGAGGCGCCCGCGGGCTACGATTATTGTAAGTCCGCTTGGCGGACCATCCTTCCCAGGACCTGATCATTACCTAACGTTATTTCCGATGGAAAAATGAGATTTTCAGACCGGAACTGACTTATTTCCCACATGACTTCACTTTCGATCGAAAAATTAGATTTTCAAACTGAAAGTGACGTAATTTCGGTAGATATACGGAAATCTAAATTTTCTTATTCTAAATTCCATAGTCCATACTTAGGGCGCGAGGCGCCGAAGCCACAACCTATTTATTCATATATGACTATTATGACCTATTTATTCATTTATTCGTATTTGAAATTACCTTTGGGTTCCAAATTGACTCCACCGTACGGTCCCTTGCGACCGATCATCTCGAATAGAATTATGGCAAATGAATATATATCTCCTTCCTGAGTACCTCTTATCGGGGCGTTGGGATTCCTCAAGAGCTCCGGTGCTTTCCAAAACAAGTCTGCAAATAATTATATTCATTAGCGGGAGGACATGGTATAGTTTCTTTTTTTATTTCTACAACAGTTTGTTGTTAAGTTGCTCACTTCGATAATACTGATGTTCACCGATGCTGTCCGACTCGGCGCAGTGGCGCATGTCGTGAAGACCGAAATCGGAGACTTGAAGTACCCATCGTGAGGTAACGACGCAATTGGAAGACTTTAGATTACCATGGCAGACTAGCACGGACGACTCGTGAATGTACAGCATACCCTATAATTAAAACAAAAAAAAACCTAAGTTACTATTCACCGGTCAGTTTTTTTTTGGAAAATAAGCTTATTAAATGTGAATTGTTGTGCAAAGTTTCGCCTGTCGTAAATCCATTGATCTTACCTTAATGAGATCATGAACTAGTGACGCAATGAACATATCGTCTAACTTTATATCTTCGTTTTCAATTATGTCCTGAAACAAAAACGCAATTAGATTAATCGAAAAGCCAAGCGATGAGCGACAGAATTTTTGATAGCGAAGAACACTCGGCACACAAATCCCAGTTTGAAGAATCGGTACTCACGTAAAGACTTCCTTTGGCACAATAATCGGTAATTAACAATATTCTCATGGGCTCGACGCAAGCTCCGATAAATGAATTGAGATTGCCGTGTCTTATCTCCCGGAGTATTCGCATCTCTTTCATGACATCGCGCGAGATGTCTTTCTTCTTTGAGAATTTGAGCTCCTTTATGCGAACAACGACACCGTGGTAATGCCCCGTTTGCGCGAACACCTGACCCCCGCACCTTGACTCGTATGACATTGCGCTAACTAGACTTAACTGGAATAACAAAAAAAACGATAGATATTAATAAAAACAGGATAAATGAAGACAACAATCAAATAATTCATGCTATCCGTTGTTAAGAATCTTTGATCGTTGTACAAGTTTGTACACATAAAAGATTGCACTGACTTTACTAGGGGATGAGATGTCAAGATTTAAAGAGAAAAATAGATGAAGATAACAATTCGAATCAGTCAAATAATTCATGCTATTCGTTGTTAAGGTAGCCATGTCGCTTCGGGCTCATTTCGCATAAGTTCGAGAAACATAAGAGAAAATTGCCAATACGTCTCGTAGGTATAAAAATTAATTTTGCATAATAATAATTCCAAAATTTTATTAACAAATTAATCAAAAAATTAATTGTTTAACAAATTACCCGGGAACGAAACGTTTTTTTTATGAAAACGAGTCGTTCATTTTTCTGAAAACGTATGAATTTTTTCAGATTTTTCAATCAGCTTTGATTTTTTTTATGGAAAAGATGTGTGAAAAAAACACAAAAATTAAAACTAATTGAAAAATCTGAAAAAATGCATTTAAAAAAGAGTTGGTGCGCCGGGTAATTTGTTAAACCATTATTTTTTTCATTAATTTGTTAATAACATTTTGGAATTATTATTATTCAAAATTAATATTTTCCGTACCGTACCGTAATATTTAATATGCATGCATTTTTTCAGATTTTTATACCACCGAGAAGTACTTGCAATTTTCTCTTATTTTTATCGAACTTATGCGAAATGAGGGCGAAGCGACATAGCTACCTTAAGAACCGTTGATCGTCCTACAAGTTTGTACAGATAAAAGATTGCACTGACCTTACTAGGGGACGACATGAGATTGTCAAGATGCGGATACCCGTGTATCTCGCTCGGATCTATTTTCCAAAGTAGACCCTCTATCTCTTGCTCGATCTTCCATCTTCTGTATATACTCATTGTGATAACCGCAGCGCAGAATAGTAAAACAGCTAGTATTCCAGCCGCCACGATGCTTCGGATATGCGTGTCGTCCTTGGGACAATGTTCGTTCAAGAAACCACAGCCAGGTTCGGCTTCGGGTTTGTTCTTACCAGGCCAATCCATCGCCTCGGATGGTCTGTAAACCTGTGCGAATTCAACGATACTCCCTTAATCTTGATTGAATGCATTTTACGACATCTACAAAATTATAATTACTATACTAAAAATTGGAAATCAATTGGAGGAGATTTGAGGAGGTAACCTGGAGGAGATAACAATCTCGACCAGGGAAAGTGCCGAGCTCAAAGATTTGCATCGTTAGAAATTATTTTTATAACTGTGTAAATGCAAAAAAATAGAGATAATAAAAAATTCACGCAAGTGTCGTAAACAACTCACTCACTAGTATTTCACCTTGCTGAAACTGTCCCACTGGCTTCATCTGAAAGTCGCACGAGAAGTTGTTCGTTGTGAAGCGATCTTTCTTCAGTGCGAGAACGGAAAAATTTCCCTCCGAATCGCCGAATCTGTCGATCTTTATTGTAGCACCGCTCACGCCTGCAAAAAATCGATCGGCGTTTTATTTGAAATTCGTATTTTTTTATAAAAAAAAATATATACCCAGCAGCCTCTTTATACTAAATTGACTCACTCTGATACACATGTTTGCGTATTATTGTATCGATTATCAGAGTCCCGTTGCTCACTATCTCGTCGAGCGTCTGATCCGGCTGTTCGCGCAACAATTGATCGAGCGCGCCGGCGTACAGCATCACCGAGTCGTAGAGGTACGCGGCGTGAATGGACACGTACTAAAACAAACAAAAATTATGAATTCGATGGTAAATCTTGCGAAAAAGAAGAGGTAAAATTTTGCAGATTTTATTTATTTGTTTAAATTCAGTTCACAGCTGTGCCCTAACGGACGGAGATGACCGTCGGCAGACTGCAAATAGACTTATGCACAGCGTGCAAAATTTTGACTTGATCTAGATTCACGTATAGTTTTTATTTCAACGTTGTTTTTCCTGTAATTCTTGCAACCATAGTCGTATTTATTTCGACCTACAGTTTCAGGGGGATGGTTCGCGTCCATCAAATCAGAGTTGTATAAATGTTAAAAGTTTTCACGAAGCGATCGGTCTCATTCCAGTCCCTCGCGGGCCAACCGTCCGTAAAACTTTCGGCAGTTTTCTAATAATCTATGCCAACTCAGCAAGTCGATTGTCGCGGCAAACCAACTCTGATTCCAACCTGCCGGAACTTGGTTTTTCATTGATATTTCAAAACCAACCCTAATTCCAACCGTTATGTGCGTCGAGAGCATCGATCGACCTCGGCTCAGGGTTTCAAATCAGGTTGTTTTAGGAAAATTCAATCGTAAACCAAACTCCTATCCCGCACATAAAACGGTTCGTATCACGGTTAGTTTTTTTATGTCGGCGAAAAATCAATCTTTCGGAGGTTGAGATCAGAGTTACTTCAGTGCATCAGTCGACCGGTTGGTTTCAGGCTTGTCAGAACACGAAGGAAATAACCGGAGACTCGTCATAGTCGCGCAACTCGCAGATGCATATCTAGACAGCCCGAGTGCGATTGCAACTACGATGCAACTCCGAATCAGTCGTTGCACCAGCTCCGGCAGTCTGACTCGAAGATTATACAAATTCCTCAATTCGAATACCTTTTCGTACTTCTTCAGCAGTTCCGGTACCGCGAAGTTGAACGGTTCTTTGCTACTGTACTCGCGGACCTGCTTCGTGAATTCCTCGTATTTTTGCGTCGGCGGCGTCGAGGCCACAACCATCAATGAACGAGCACGTTTGAGAAAATCCTTTGGCTCGAGGCAATTCTTCAGATTGTCGAAGTGTTCAGGCTCTGCAATGAGTCAGGATTGGACGAGCATTATGAGTATTATCCAACGAATTTCGTGGAAGCTTAATAAGCCAAGTGCGAAACAGAATAACAACAGTTAAATTCGATTATTATCGAGAAACTAGCTGCGAGGGAAAGGGCGAAAAATACCGACTCCATAAGTACTTCTGTGCTTCTCGGGCCGAGTACGTCATCATGTCCACGTGTATCACCATATACTCCCCATGGTCCAGTAGCCTTTGATTTTGCATCGAGTTCATCATGTCAATGAGGGACATTGCTGTACCGAGGAAGATGTAGACTGCGAATAAAAAGAGTAATTTTGTTTAATTATCGGAAAAAGCAAGTGTTTTACTCGTTATCGTCTATGCCCTAGCAGCTTCAGCAACCGTAAAAATAATCGAACAAAAATTACAGTAATTTCAGAGCACTTATCATACAGTTGAAATAACCGCAAAAACATCAAATTTCAACTTGTGCGCATGCATGTGCGAGAGCTCACGCTGCCTGCGCTTGCCATAGGTCGTTTTTGTTTGTTTGAGCAACCGAGAAAAATACTAAACATGCCCAGAATTTGAAATATGGTTCTTTTTCGGTTCTTTGTACGGAGTACAAAGAGACCTGGAACTGCCATAATTTCTTCGGTTATTCTATGCTTGTTCTTTTAACCCTTCAAAGCATACAAGCATGGCATATTAATGTACAATTATGGTGAAAAATTAATGTTCAGTGTTTGTAAAAACATTGGAAATACTTTATTTTTAATAGTTTACTATGAGAGTACTTTAATTTTAATAATTTACTTTAATTTCAATGGAAAAGTACATTAATTTTTCATCATAATTGTACATTAAATTTAATGTACCAGTTTTTGCATAAAAACTTCCAGTCCGATACATTAAATTTACAATTTTTTTTACGGTGCATCTGTGATACACCGTGCCTCAAAGGATTAAAAAAACAACGGTTACTCAAGTTGTTGGGGTGTCTGGGCATTTCGCCTTGATACAAAAAAAAAGTTCCGCATATTTTTGTGCTGCAAATTATTGATCACTCACTTCGAGTCATGTTCTTGGTCTCCTGTATCAGTTGAAACCACACGCTGACTTGGCAGCATGGCAGGCGGTCCTCGCAACAGGTGTGTCTATCCTCGACCGTTCTGTGATGATTGACAGTGAGATTGTTCTGTATAGCTTGATCCTCGAGGGATCGTGCGACGGTGGACCAGGCGCTCTCGGTTATTATTGTGAATTTGTTCCAATTGTAGTGGATCAACAGCGCAATAACGGATTTTGTCACCTGGGTGTCCGGTGGTTCCGTTCTCGCAAATGTTGGCACCTTCGACGCCTTGTAGTCCGAACATTTCTGAAACACGAGGTAAAAATATTTAGCTCTAACGTTTCGATACGCTTTTATCACAATTTTTCTTTTATTGTTTTTTTTTTACAGAATTGAAAAAATACCACTGTCGGTAACAAAAACTGTAATGCTCTGTTGTCGATGGTACTGAAAATTTGACATTGATGCACTCAGCACAGGATCCGGTCCAAAAAACAAGTCGATTTTGAACATTTTTTAACGCGCATATTAGACGGACAAGGTCGGGTTTTTACACGCAGTTACTACAAGATGTTATGAAGTTTGAGTTTTTTTAATCCAAAAATATCAATTGAAAAAGGCTACTTATCAATAATTAACAAGTAACAATTAACAACGGCCATCATACCTCAAAATCTGTTGGTCCGATTGAGTTGAAATTTGAATAGATCCTTGATTATAACATTTTCGATCTAATAGTTGGATAATTTTTTTTTAAGATCATTCATTTGTTAATAACAAACTATTAAGATCTTTTTTTCGTTCCGACTAAAAAAACAACCTTAATCGTTTGTATCAATTGTGAATTGTTAATACGTCCGTTATTAATTGATATTTTTCAATATAAAATAAACTCAAACTTCATAACACTTTGTACTAAGTGTCTAAAAACCCGACCCGATCCTTCTAATACGCGTATTAATTTTTTTAATGAAAATCGACCTCTTTTTTGGACCAAATTCTTATGCTAGAGCCTTAAACGAAAATACGGGGCTGAAGGACTCAGGTCGATGGCCCTCTGTAAATGTCTATAATTATCGTTAGGTATAAAACTAGTATAAGATGATAACTCTATAAATATATAGCATTGGCAATACATTTATTTTACTACTACTACGAAAATAGCATTCCACCGCGTCTATAAACCCCGCAGTGAAAACCTGTTTTCTTTGGCGCCCCGGGTTTTCAGGACGCTCAAAAAAAAAAAAAAAAAAAAAATAGCATTACAGATTTCATTACCGACCGGAGTATGACACTCTACCCTAACGATTGAACACGTTTTGGCAGGGGGGAGGGGGTGTTTCGCCTTAAGGTGATATGAAATACCTCCGCCGGTAATAAACACTGTAGCGAATGCCGTAAAAGAAAATGGTCTTTCCCTGGGGAATTGGCGCAGGCAGGGAGACAATTTTCTTTTTGCTCGGCGATCTGGGGCCTCAAAACGACATTCGGTAGAGCTTTTGTTACCAATCGCACTGGCTGACCCAAACAAATATGGTTGGCTCAATGACGATTTAGGTGGCTTAACTACCGAGAGGTTGAGTTAACAACATAAGGTTGGCTCTCTCGGTGAGGTTGAATATCATATTGAATATGATCAACCTCTCGGTGAGGTTGAATACGGCGAAACTCATGGTGAACTTGAATCAATTGATCTCATCGAGGCAGACCCTATTGGAACTGGTACAATCACTTATTCGGGGTTGCATCGTAGTCGCAGTCGCACTAGGGTTGACTACACATGCATCCACGAGTTGCAATGTCTATGACGAGACTCCGGGTATACTGAAATGAGACTGATCGCTTTGTTCAACTTTTAACCTTTAACCAACTCTGTTTTTATGGACTCTAGCAATCCCCATGCAACTAAAAATCAAATAAATAGACCATACAATGATGGTTGCAAGGGTTACAGAAAAACGACGCCAAAATAAAGGTTATCTACGAGTCTATAGCAAGTTACAATTTTGAACATTGTGCATTAGTGCATTAGTGAATATATATTGAATATATATTAGTCAATTGAAGTCTGCCGATGGTCACCTCGGTTCCGTCAGGGGAGCCAACCTCGGTGAGGTTGATTGATTCAAATAGGGCAAAAGTGGTGAATATGGCCCACCTCGATTAGCACGTAAATCAATGATATATGGACCGGGCCATATTCCCCACTTTTACCCTAGAGGTTGACTCAACCTCAATGAGGTCGATTGGTTCAAGTTCACCATCAGTTTCGCCGTATTTAACCTCATCGAGAGGTTGAGTCAAGCCTATGTCATTAACTCAACCTCTCGGTGGTTGGGCCACCTAAATCGTAATTGAGCCAACCATATTCGGTTGGCTGAAGAGCTCACGTATGTTCGCTCCATCCCCGTTTTTTCGCTCAGTGCGGGCGCGGGGCAGGTGGGCGGAGGCTTATACCACATCATCCAACTGATAACGACCAAGTCGAAAGGTGGTATGTTGTTACCGGAACCGATGTTTGCGCTCTGGGCTGCGTGTGAAGCAGTTCCGAGAAGCGAACGGGTTAAATATAAATCGCGGACGAGGCCACAACGTGGTAAAATCGGCCCGAGGGAGTAACAGTGACACACGAACGACAGCCGGGTTTATGACGCCAACCCGGAGCCCCGCCGTTGACGCTTTCTTTCTTTTTGTCTTCAGATGTACGGAGACAATTGTTGACGCGCGTTAATTAACATATAAATTAAACGCGACAAACGAGGAAGATGCACTTGGCTCCTGGCCCCGATTCGCTGATGGAAGCGAACGTTCGGGAATTAATCCAGGATTTTCCATCAGAGCATCGACGTATCATCGCTCGTTGCGACAATCGGCTCGCCGATCGAGTACACCGAAGAAAATATTCACTTGCGGGCTGCGAAAGAATTTTTTTTTTAAATTCAATTCTACTTTCAATTCTTAAAATTCCATATGATATTAAACCAACGTCAGCCAGGCTGTTCAGGTGACTTGTTATCGTTTTAATCCCGTACGGAATTGTAAGAATTGAAAGTAGAATTGAAATAACAATTTTTTTCTTTGGCATTGAAATAACAATTTTTTTCTTTGGCATTGAAATAACAATTTTTTTCTTTGGCATTGAAATAACAATTTTTTTCTTTGGCATTGAAATAACAATTTTTTTCTTTGGCATTGAAATAACAATTTTTTTTGTTGAATTTTACTTGAATCATTGATATTTTTTTAAATTCAGGGCGATGTTCATTCGACGTTTGGAACATCGATGTTTTTCTGTGTTACATCGATTATTTTTTATTGATTTTTGCACTAATCCATTTAGCAACTAAGAATCGATTGTTGCTGAAAATAATTGATGTTTCTTAACCGATCTTTACCTTTCGTGCAGGCACCGAACCTTATTTCGAAACTCAGTAGTTTGCTTTCCGACTGGATTCCCGTACGAATGAGCTGGAGTTTGGTTTACACGGTTCAAATGTTGTACGCAATGGACATCCATACTCTTACCATAACAATAGAAATATTCGAAAGAAATAATCTGATAGTATAACACCTTTTGTTCGTACAACAGTATAATTTACCGAGTCTACTATCTTATCAGTTTTGGCATACAAAAATTATATCGGGCTCATCATACCCACGAAACTCAAAATTATTAAGATAATATATATATAGTAAAATATAGAAACAGGCCTCTGATCGGAAGTCAAAAAGATTTATCGACTGCTCCCATAACCATAATCTGTTCGATAGCTCGATTCCGATCTTACTCGAATCAACTCTGTTAATCTCACTGTGAAACATTAAATTTAATTTATGAGGGATTGTGTTCTATATTGGGAAGGCCTGAAGCTTGACGTATGGCATGTCAGGTTTCATGTTGGATATATTTGGACAATTGGCTCGACCCCATCGAGCCGATGGAACAATAGTCTCATTGCCGGCCGAGGCGAACTGTTCGATTGATTCATATACCGCGTTTCCACCGTGAGTTTGATCGGGCCGAGATTTACTCTGAACTAGTGGACAAATTATAGTAGACTCAAAATTCACTTATGGGATTGGCTGTTGACTAGAAAGTTTAGAATTAATTAGAATTTTGCCACTAGTTCAGACTCGTTTCAGACCATTTTTAATACCGGTGCAAACTCAATAATAGACTCATAGTTAATCGAACAGCTCGCTCAGTCGATAATGGGATTACCTGTTCTATAACCTGTTCTGTTGTAGCTCGATTCCGGTCTTACTCGAATCGACTTTATTAATCGCACTCTGAAATATTAAATTTATGAGGGATTGTGTCCTATATTGAGAAGGGTTGCAATTTGACTTATACGACGTCTTGTTTTCATGTTGAACATAGTTCGACAATCGGCTAGTCTATTGAGTCAATCGGACTGCGCGACTCGGTCGATAAAGGGATTACTGTTCCATCGACTGCTGCGACGACCTGTTCGATGGCTCGATTCCGGTCTTACTCGAATAAACTTTGTTAATATCACCGTGAAACATTAAATTTATGAGGGGTTGTGTCCCATGCAGAGAAAGCCTGCAATTTGACTTATGGGACGTCGGGGTTTTATGTCCGACATCCCGAGGTCGTGGAGGACGGGGGACCGTCTCATGGACAGCCACAAAGGCGCGACTCTTTGTGGGGATGGTGTGGGGACAGCCCCACGGGCTACAGCAAAAAATTCCAACCGTAAAAGAGTGTCAAGTTGAACTCTCCTCAGGTTCACGAGGTCACTGGGTAAACCTTCCGGTTAACGCCAAGTAGATCAAGAGAGTTAAGTTCCGAGGACGTCGACCTTGCTCAAGAACCGGCAGAGCGCCCAAGAGACAAGGTTAAAAATAATTTTACATTATAGCCCGTCTAAAATGTTTACTGGAAACACCACCGTGCATGCGCGAGGATTTTACCGTTGTTTTTACAGTCTGGAGCCACTTGTGTATTTACGTTTCGCAAATGTGCCTCGAGTTCTTATTGAAAGAGGTCGCGAGGGTATCGAGAAAGAGTGAGAGATGAACAAGCAGAGAGACGGTTCTACGAGTTTATACAACCGATCGCATCTATTATTGGCAAACGTTCAATTTTTTCCGTGCGAAAATTGTCCAATGATAAAGAAGCATAATGTCGATATGTATGCAACAAATGCAAGTACCAAAACTTGTACGAGCCGTAACGAAACTGACCCGCTCGTCGGCCGTTGTGTATTCGCGACGGAAAGTCTTCAACACCTCGCATTGCCGCGAAGAGGTGGGCTTTGGTCATTGCCGGCTAGATGCTGGCGCGTTATTCCTGGCCGCGGTCGGCTATATTTAGACGAGACCACCTTGAGAGAGTCCGCGCGGAGCCGAAGGCGGTTCCTGCTCGCCTAGTGTTCGGCTCCTCGCCTACCTACACTCCTCCGTAGCTCTCTCCACGTACTCGGACGTGAATTGTGCAACCCGCAGGCCTGTCATATTCCTCCCGGGGCCGAAAGCGTGTTCCGTCCACCATCGGCAGCCCGCTTCCAATGAAGCTACGTGAAGCTTCTTCTTCTTCGTCCTATATAACCTTGTGAAGGAGCGAACGAGTGAGTGGCAAATAGATTCAGGATGATATATACGAATTATAGGACAATATGAGCGTAGGAGTAAGTTTAATATTATCGAGAGTGAATATCTTGGGTAGTAAAGTTTGATTTTACGAATGTTTAACAACCATAAAGAAGCCTTCTGGGGCCTTTGAACTCGATCGCTTTTGGATCGGTGCAAACACACCCGAGTGATCATTTCAAGGGTCTGCAGTATATATTATCTACATGATGATAAAGTTTATGGCGATTGGAGACTCGCACCGATACTTACAGATGCTCACAGATACTCACAAATACTCACTCGGATTCTCACGGATACTAACACGACAGATACTCACAGATACTCATACAGAACTACCATTATAGATACTCACACAGAATTAACATTACAGATACTCACACAGAACTAACATGACAGATACTCACACAGATACTAACGTAACAGATACTCACACAGATACTAACGTAACAGATACTCACACAGATACTAACACAGCAGATACTGACACAGATACTTACATGACAGATACTCACACAGATGCTAACACAGCAGATACTGACACAGATACTTACATGACAGATACTCACACAGATACTAACATAGCAGATACTGACACAGATACTTACATGACAGATACTCACACAGCTACTAACATGACGGATACTCACACAGCTACTAACATGACAAATACTCACACAGATACTAACATGACAGATACTGACACAGATACTTACATGACAGATACTGACACAGATACTAACATAACAGATACTGACACAGATGCTTACATGACAGATACCAACATAGCAAATGCTGACACAGATACTGATATGACAGATACTCACACAGCTACTAATATGACAGATACTCACACAGCTACTAACATGACAGATACTCACACAGATACTGACACAGATACTTACATGACAGATACTCACACAGATACTTACATGAGATACTCACACAGCTACTAACATGACAGATACTCACACAGCTACTAACATGACAGATACTCACACGGATCCTTACGGATACTCACAGATACTTGCAAGTACTCGCAGATAATGGCAGATACACACGGATACTCACACATGCTGATAGATACTCATACGGATACTCATAGAAATTCACAGACACTCGCACAGATGCTGCGAGCGCGTGAGCCACCATAACCGCTAATGTAAGTTAAATAATTGAGAAATTTGTAACTGGCACGATGCGATTTTTAAAAATCTTCCACGGAACATCGCGTGACTACAAGATTGCCAGCGACCCGAACGACGATCGTTTGTCGGTAATCTGTGAGTTACATTGACGCCATGTCGAATCGTGCCACTATTACTATTATAACGAATAGCCGATACGCCCCGGCCGGACTATCATCATCGTATTCACCCCGGTACTTTGAACGACAGGCTTCTCCAGGAACTGTTTCAAGCAGAAGTTAATGAGGCTGCAGCCGGTGTGCAAAATGCATCTTGCACAGTGACTGTTAGAAGAGTAGACAACGAGACAAGCGTGCAGAGACGTTAATATCGCAAGGTGCGACGCGTTTTTCGCGAATCCCATACAACTACAAAAAATGCACTAACTGTTTCCTGATTTTCCTGACATTACCAGGATTTCCATGGTTTTTTCTGATCTTTGTTCGCATGTAGGAACAAAAGTGCTTTCGGTTTGTCATTTTTCGTTCTTATAACGTGACTCCCATTCGCACGGTGCTTTAGTTTTGTCTTTTTTCGTTATTATAACGTGGTTGCCATTCGTACAGTGTTTTCGACTTGGCATTTTCCGTTATTATAACGTGAGTGCCATTCGTACGCTGCTTTTGATTTGGCATTTTCCGTTATTATAACGTGATTGCCATTCGTACGCTGCTTTTGATTTGGCATTTGCCGTTATTATAACGTGATTGCTATTCGTACCCTGCTTTTGATTTGGCACTTTCCGTTATTATAACGTGATTGCCATTCCTACAGTGCTTTCGACTTGCCATTTTCCATTATTATAACGTGATTGCCATTCGTACGATGCTTTCGATTTGGCACTTGTCGTTATTATAACGTGATTGCCATTCGTGCGATGCTTTCGACTTGGCATTTTCCGTTATTATAACGTGAGTGCCATTCGTATGCTGCTTTTGATTTGGTATTTTCCGATATTATAACGTGATTGCCATTCGTACGCTGCTTTTGATTTGGCATTTTCCGTTATTATAACGTGATCGCCATTCGTACAGCGCTTTCGATTTGGCGTTTTTCATTATTATAACGTGATTGCCATTCGTACAGTGTTTTCGACTTGGCATTTTCCGTTATTATAACGTGAGTGCCATTCGTACGCTGCTTTTGATTTGGTATTTTTCGTTATTATAACGCGATTGCCATTCGTACGCTGCTTTTGATTTGGTCTTTTTCGTTATGATAACGTGATTGCCATTCGTACAGTGCTTTCGATTTGGCATTTTCCATTATTATAACGTGATTGCCATTCGTACAGTGTTTTCGACTTGGCATTTTCCGTTATTATAACGTGATTGCCATTCGTACGGAGCTTTTGATTTGGCATTTTCCGTTATTAAAACGTGATTGCCATTTGTACGGTGCTTTTGATCTAGCATTTTCCGTTATTACAACGCGAATGCCATTCATACGGTCCTTTCCATTTGGAATTTTCCGTTATTGCGCATCTTTCGTTATTGTACCCAATCCGCGCATGCGCCCGGTCGTGTTCTGGTACGAAGTATAAAAAAAAAACGCTCGTACGCATGCGCACTCATGTTACAATAACGAAAAACGCCAAATCGAAAGCACCCAAGATGAAAGGGTTTAGATTGCATTGTTTTTGTTATCTACGGCATCCACGCGTCGCCATTATTATTTTGTCATAATCACCGAACAATTTAAGTTCTCTACGAGTTATATCTTTGCTCCTCCCAGCAGCGCTCTCGTATGCGTCACGAGAAAGTAGCCGGCAGTGATCCCAAAAATCATCCGAATACGCGGGACATATCCTCGAAGAGTTCGTTAAGTTTATTCGAACGAATGTTCGAATGTTCGACTGGTTCTCGTGAGAGAATACAGAACGAGAGCCGAGGCAACCGAGAAAGCCACTGGTTACTCCAGAAGAGTTCTTCTTCGTATAGTATATTGCGCGTCGTGATCGAGAGTTCCGATAGGATGGTAAGTCGGTGCTGAACGCCAAGTGCCAGTGGGGACCGCAACGTGTCCCCTCGCCTTCTTCTACTCATCAGCCACCTATTTTGCCTCCTCCTCCTCCTCCGCCTCCTCCGCCGCGGTCGTCACTTGCTCGCACACAGATAAAACCGTCGCAGTGCTGGATCGTTGTCGATGAGGATAATATCTGTCTCCCTCCTCGTTCCCGACGCTCTGTGTGTGCTTCTGCTGCTGGCCAAGACGCGTTCAATCATCGTGCTATGCTTGGGGAGTCGTATACAGGGTGTACCGAATACGATGTCGTTCGCTCACTGCTCGGTCGGTACTCTGCCGGTACACTCGACCCCGTCCTTGCCGGCGAACGCCCGAAATTTCACGACGAACGCCGAACCGACGATCGTCGATAAATATTTTGGGAGCATCGCATCGACTTCCAGCGCCAGCCCCAATAATAATAATAATAATAATAATAATAATAATAATAATAATAATAATAATAATAATAATAATAATAATAATAATAATAATAATAATAATAATAATAACAACAACAACAACAACAACAACAATAATGACAACAATAATAATAACAATAATAATAATGATAATAATAATAACAATAATAATATTAATAATAATAATTTTTGGCGTTAAGGCGAGGTGAAACATGTACCACGTGACATATTAGTGCAAGATAGATAGTTGCATTTTTTCGAATCAATGTCATGTAAAAATGGTCGACATTTGGGGTAAAAGCAAAATATCGTCGGATGCGGTATTCAATTCTACATACGCTGATACTTTGCTTTTTCGCCAAATGTCTACCATCTCCGAACGCCATTCGTTACAGTTTTTGTTACCGACTGAGTCTGTTTCACCTCGCCTTAAGGTGAAATGAAAGTCACGTGACGGGGCCATGAGTGTGAGAGAGATAGTTGCAATTTTCAAATTGACTTTATTCAATGGGGCTAATTTTTTTGAGAAATAGATGATTTCGGGCCGGATGCGAAATTACTGTGCGCATCCGGTTCGAATTTGGGTTTTTCCTCAAAAAAACTAGAACCCTTCAGAAAAGTTCATTACAGTTTTCATTACCGACCGCGATATTTCACTTCCCCTTAAGGTGAAGTGCAACTCCTCGATCGGTAACATAGAATGCAATCCAAAATCCACTAAGACGGTTAATTTTTAGGGAAAAGTACGAGAACGGTAAACTGTACGCAGTAATTCTGGAGTTCACTGTTCTCATCATTTTCGTAAAAAATAAACGGCTTGGGAGATTTTTGGGTTATGAAATTGCATCTCTTTCGCACTCATAGCGGTTACACTGCACCTTAAGGTAAAAGTACCGGTGGACGAACATACATGAAAAATCGCATTTCTGTGTCGCACGCACGCGTTTCCTGGCCACTGGGACGTTTAGAAAGTGAAAACAGTTTTTTCCTTTTTAGAACACCTTATTGTCCACGAACATCCTCAATTTTTATTTGATAATTTTCCGATCGCACCATCCGGCTCTAGTCTTACAAATAAAAGTACAAACGGAAATGCTGATGATACGGGAAATAAAAGAACAGTTATGTATATTCAAATCTGAACAACCGAATTTGCCACTTTTTGAACAAAATAATTTTTACTAAACTTCGTATGCCGGTTTTACGGAATTATTTTTTACTGCGTACCTTACTGTTCGATTAATTTGCTGCGATGAGAATCCGGCACATTTACATCTCTACCACTCACAACTCTACCAGAAAACATCTCTACCGTATTGGAACTCTACCAGAAAATACAAAAACTCTACCGAACTTGAAATAAAACTCTACCGGAATTACAATAAAACTCTATCGGAATTTCAATAAAACTCTATCGGAATTTCAATAAAACTTTACCAGAATGCAAGGCTAGACGGCAGTCTTATATTCCGGTAGAGTTTTATTTTTATTTCGGTAGTTTTATTTCAAGTTCGGTACAGTTTTATTTCAAGTTCGGTACAGTTTTATTTCAAGTTCGGTAGAGTTGTGAGTGGTAGAGATGTAAATGTGCCGAGAATTTGGTGCCGGGTTCGTGATTCGGTAAAAGTGCCAGAGGCCGGACAGTCAAGGGAGAAGTCCCAGTCCCCGGATATGCATGAAAAATCGCATTTTCGTCTCTCTCGCACGCTCGCATTATCCGGTCACTGGGACGTTTATCTTACTGTTCGACTATTTGACAGCGACGAAAATCGGACACTCGGTTCGTGATTTCGTAAGATAAAAGTACCAGTGGCCGGACATGCATGCACGGTAAAAAAAAAATTGCCTGAAATTTAATGTACCGGACTCGAAGTTTTTATGTAACTTTAAATTTCATGTAAAATTGTCACGAAAAATTAATGTTCAGTGCATTAAAAACATTGGAAATACTTAATTTTTAATGATTTGCTTTAATTTTACTGTAAAACTACTTTAATTTCAATAATTTACTTTAATTTCGATGAAAAGGTATATCAATTTTCCATCACAATTGTACACTAAAATTAAAGCAATACCAGTTTTAGCATAAAAACTTTCAGTCCGGTACATTAAATTTACAATTTTTTTTACCGTCTAAAAAACCACATTTTCGTCTCTCGCACGGACGAGCTGTTCGACCGCTGGGACGCGTTCGGTCACTGGGACGTTTGCCTTACCGTTCGAGAGCGACACGCGCGATGCGGGCTCCGGATCCGAGCCGAGCGGAGAGAACCGAGGCGGGCGCGCTGTCTATGGGCGAACATTTTTTTTCGCGACACCCTGTACAAGGAATACGAACGAGCTGAGAAAGACGCGAGGGGAAGAGCAAATCGGCAGAGCAAAAGAGGAAGAGGAGAAGAGCGGCAAAGGCGGAGGAGGAAGAGAAGTGGAATGGCATGCAGAAGAGGTGGCATACGTGGGGAGGGGGGGAGGGGGGGAGGGGGGGAGCAAAGCGGAGGAAGATCTGGGAGTGCGGCTCGGTGTACACGAGCGCCGGCTTTCATTTATTCGTAAATCAACAGCGAAGTATTTATAGAACGCGGACAAATAGTGATAGTCGCGGGCGCTACACGTATATCCTTGAATGACGAAACCGCCGAATAGAATAATGTACACGCGCTGGCGCTGCTTGCCACGACGAACGAGCGGCTACATCGTGTGGAAAAAAAAAGTTCTCGACGCCAGACGCCTTGTCGCAGGCACGCATGTCTTGTGCGTTATTCCTCTAGTTTTCTCTCTAGGATGGAAGCTCTTTCTTTTGGGAAATTTCTACATGAAGGAGGATAGTATTCTTTGGGGATTGTACGTGGGGCGTTTGCACGGTAGGTGGCTTTGTGGCAACTTAAAACGACTCACTGGCTGGTGTGAAAATCGGAACGAAGCTGAAGAGGGACAGTTTTGATTTTTGGCGGTATCGGCGGTGTTACCGATCGTAGGATTTCCCCACTCTTTGTTCGGGTGAAAGGCTCAGGGACGCGTTTGCAACAACTCGGTGGCGGTAGTCGATATAACTACCGCTATGTATCGTCGTGCGAACATTTTGTAATTTGCGATCCGGTCGGTACATACAATGGATTTTTTTTTTTCGATCTCCTTTTTCTTTTCCAAACTAATCACGATCCGGTAGCAAAAACGGTTCATGCGGATGTACTTAAGACTGCCTGGAACACTTCCCTCACGGCCTAAATCGTATCCGGTCGGTAATGAAAACTGTAATCGGCTTTTTTTCACTGATACTTGCACGCACGGTAGAAAACAAAGTCTCGGCGAATGCTGACTTTCGTTACATAAGGGCGGACAGTAAAAAAGAAATGTACCTTTAACAAACTTCTTTTGTCCACAACCGTCCACAAACCTTGCCTTGTTAATTTTACAAAAAAATGATTGTAAACTGCTCATTATTTTTGTAAAATGCTCATTATTTTTGTAAAATGCCCATTATTTTTGTTAAAATTAACAAGAAAATAATTGTGGTCGTTTTTGGACACAAAACGTTGGTGCCACTTTTACTGTAGGCAAGTTTGAAAATAAGCAGCTTTAACAGCGTCCCCCTTGCTCAGGCAATAGCTCAGGCAATAGCGACGAGTACATTTTGAACGGGACCCGGCACAACCCGTGCCCGATTGGTAATGAACACTAATCTTTTTTACATTCTTTTACGGATACTGGATACTCCGTCAGCCAAAAACGAATTCTCATTTTGATGAGAAATGTACTTAAGTCCTTATGTAACAGAAGTCAGCTCGAAAGCTGACTTCTGTTACATAAGGCCTTAAGAGTGTCCCGCTCAGGCAGTAGCGACGAGTACACCCACAAAAATAATTTATTTGACGGGCGCCCCGTAAACAAATATCTATTTGGTTTAGGTAAATATTTATTGTTATTACATAAATATTTATTTATATCAAATAAATATTTATTTACACCAAATAAATTTTTATTCACACCAAATAAATTATTGTTGTGGGTGTAAATTTTGAATGGGTCCCAGCTCAACCCCTGCCCGATCGAAAACGAAAACTGTAATCGACTTTTTTTACGGACACTGGCATGCACGATTAAAAACAAAGTTTCATCGAAAGCTGACTTCTGTCACATCAGGGTTTCTTCGTAAAGTCGAAAATGAGCAGCTTTAAGGGTGCCCCGCTCAGGCAGCACCGTCGGCTACATTTTAAACGAGTCAACGAAGATTCGACCAAACAGCGATTAAAGTCTCGCCCGTACAGGAAGTCTCGACTGATGAATGGCGACTGAGAATACGGCCGTAAGACTACTGTGCGCAGCCATGAACCTTGGGCGATGAATGGTTGCGACCCTTCTCGAGAGAAATCGATCC
This sequence comes from Ichneumon xanthorius, assembly GCA_917499995.1. Classification (NCBI taxonomy): domain Eukaryota; kingdom Metazoa; phylum Arthropoda; class Insecta; order Hymenoptera; family Ichneumonidae; genus Ichneumon; species Ichneumon xanthorius. The sequence continues at coordinate 5,063,451 of OU824205.1, read as the reverse complement.
TTTTTGTGCGGGACGACTCACAGGGTTAATTTTTAGATATTCCTAACGGTATACTCAAATGCAATACTCCTAAGATCGTCCGTGCATTTAATTGAAAAGATTTTTCATCCCGAGCATGCCGCTCACGTGTACTATATATACGTACATACTTATATAAATAAACATATATATGCACATATACGGGACCTGTTGCGCTCGTTGATATCTCGTGCGTAGTTCGAGAATTGAGTTGAGACACGGGGTCGGGAATGCACGAGCCCGGCGGTGCTGCGAGCCGATGCGAACTTTCACGTAGGTGGGACGGATGCCAGGTGGCCAAGGCGTCGTCATCGTGGGGCATTCTGGAGTGTTTGCGAGGTGTAGTGCACCCATATCTCCCATGAGATTGCACGTTTTCTACGCCTAACCCGTCGCAGACTGCATTAAGGTGAATTGACACACCTTCCCTCCCGCCTACCCCGTGCTCGGTCGGTAACTAAAACTGTAATTGTGCTCTCTCGAGGATACCGAAACTTTGGCCGTTGAACGAAAATGGGATTCCCCTGTTTATATCATTCCTACACTTGAATCCGGTTTCCTTTCGAACCACGAATTTTCGCAGATTCGAAGAAACAGCATTACAGTTTTCATTACCGACCGCGTTATCCAATAACCCTAGCAAGTAAAGACCCAAGAATCGAAAGACCCAAAAAACGTCTGGTCGTTCTATGACACTTTTCGTCCGGAATAACGACCGAAATAAAGACCAATTGTTAGGTTGCGAATGGATCGCTTTTTCATCAATGACCGCAAAATGACCGTAAATACGACCGATGTATGAATTACTGGAAAAGTTTTAGATTGGGTCGTTTCGTCGGCGTTAATCAGAAAGTAACCATGTTGAGAGGTTTTCTTTGGATCGTTCTTTGGGTCTTTTATGAAAAATGACTTATCTGAGTCCTCGTCAACAGTCCCTTTGCAAGTAGTTTTTTTATAAACGACCTGAAGAACGACCTAAAGAATAACTCTCAACATAGTCGTCTTTCCGGTTACTTACTGATCAACGCCGACGAAACGACCCAACCTCGAGCTTTTTCAGTAATTCACACATCGGTCGTATTTGTGGTCATTTTGCGGTCATTTTGCTGTCATTGATGAAAAAACTACCCATTCTCAACCTAACAATTGGTTTTTATTTCGGTCGTTATTCCGGACGAACAGTGTCACAGAACGACCTGTCGTTTTTTGGGTCTTTGGATAGGCGTTAAAGACGGTCGCTTGAATTGCTGAGGAAGTTATCGATCAATTACAGACTTTCCGAAATTCCTTGCCACCAAGAATATTCAGGGGGGAGGGGGGCAGAACAATGAAAGAAAAAGCAGCGTTAGTATTCCATCCCGTGGAATCCACAACGACACACCTTGCTTTCCCTCCACCCTGTGCTCGGTCGGTAAAGAAAACTGTAATGGTGCTCTCTTGAGAATACCGAAACTTTGGCCGTTGAACGAAAAGGGGATTCCCCCGTTTCTATCATTCCTGCAGTCGAATCCGGTTTCCTTTCGAAGCACGAATTTCAACCCATTCAAAGAAATAGCATTACAGTTTTCCGAAATTTCCGAAATTCCTTGCACACCAGGAATATTTGGCAAGGGGGGGGGGGGGAGAACAGTGAAATAAAAAGTAGCTTCAGTATTCCATCCCGTGGAATCCGTGGAATCCACAAAAACACTCTTCCTTCCGTCTACCCCGTGCTCTGTCGGTAACTAAAACTGTAATGGTGCTCGAGGATGCTGAAACTTTAGCCGTTGAACGAAAATAGTATTCCACTGCGTCTATCATTCCTGCTGTGGAATCCGGTTTCCCTTGGACCCACGAATTTCAGCGCATTGGAAGAAACAGCATTACAGTTTTCATTACCGATCGCGGTATTCAACAAGTTATCGATAAATCCCAGACTTTCCGAAATTCCTTGCCACCAGGAATATTCAGAGGGGGGGGGGGGGGGGGGGGAGCACAATTAAATAAAAAGCAACGTTAGTACTCCATCCCGTAGGATCCACGACTCAAACAACTACTCAGCTTCCGAGACCAAAAAAAAAAAAAAAAAAAACCGGCAGCAGCGCCGGCTGTCGCGTGACGTCGCGGGCGGTGGTTCCTCTGTAGGATCGCGACCCTGACCCTGCCGAGAGAGCCCGGGGAACCGGCATTACTCGGCTCGAAACGGAACGAGATATCGTGAGTGTCCATAAACACGTGGGAACCTCTGGCTCGAGGGCAGCGCCGATGACGACGCCCGGTCAAACTCGATACTCGATTCCTCTCCTCTCGGTTCAACTGTAACCTCTTTATTATCCCTTCCTCCGTTTCTCAACTCGCCCGCCCGTTCGCCGACGTTCCTCTTGTTAAACATTTTTTCTCCTCCGCGTAACGCGTAAGCTTAATTCGATAAGATTTTGGCGTCTTGCAAAATCTCTTTCTCAACCTCGATAAATACGTTCATTGTTTATTTCGGTTTAAAAATAATATCGCCCGAGCGATTATCGGGCGGGCTCGAGATCGGTGCGTACTTTTTTTTGGATACCGGAAAATTCAGCGACGATAAAGCGTGAAGTCAGAAACACGATCACAACGAGGTTTCGCGATGGGGAAAAACGAAACGAAGGAAATATGTGAATGGCCCTGGATGTAGCGCGACGGCGACGCTGGGTCTTGTCGCCGATCCGTGGGACCGCCGCATCGTGGCAACGGCCAGGGGCGTCGAGTGGACCGGGAGGAGAGTTGGGGGCATCCGCGCACAGCAGAAGTACACACATTGGACCGGCAGTGGGGATGCGGAACGGAAGGGGCATATCGATCCGCCCGTTCTGCCTCCGACTCGTAAACACGCACACTTACGTACCTCGACCTACACATTCACGGGGTCCGCTACGTTTGGAAAACTTAGGACGCAGTTCTGATATGAATTTAAATGAGTTTATCTACGCAAAGATAATCGAGTGTCTGCGCGGTAGCTGTAAATTGTATATTAATTTATATCAATCCACTTGCCGGTACGGGAACTGATTTAGAAAAAGTATCCCAGATAGACAACCGCCAAGAAATGGACGTAGTTGCACAATCCAGTCATAAACTTACCGATCTTTTGCTGTAATATATAAAAATATAGTATCGCATCTTTCAATGGAACTGTTTTGGGATCACCTTTTCCCGTATTTTCACTTCCATCAATCCGTCATGTGACTTGCTTCTTGCGCGACGAATCGTTGTATACTTGCGATATTTGCGACACGTGAGGCGCAAGTCGCAAATATTGCGCCAACTGCGACCGTTGCGTGGCGCGAGTTTGTCTGGGATACAATTCGTAGCGGAAGAGACAAGTAGCAGAGGATGGACGAACGTGCTGGGGAACCAACGATCAAGATGGAACTTTCTGCGTGATATGGGAAGCACGACAAAAAGAGAGAATAAAGTGAAGCCAAAATAGGCGCTGACTGTAAATTGTATATTAATTTATATCAGCCGCTTGCCGACACGGGAACTTATTTACAAAAGTATACAATAATTCGTAGCGGAAGAGACAAGTCGCAGAGGATGGACGGAAGTGCTGAGGAACCAACGATCAAGATGGAAGCACGACAAAAAGAGAGCATAAAGTGAAGCAAAAATTGGCGCCACCTATAAATTGTATATTAATTTCTATCAGCCGCTTGCCAGCATGGGAATTGATTTGTAAAAGTATACAACGATTCGTCGCGGAACAAGCAAGTCACACGACGGATTGATGGAAGTGCTGGGGAACCCACGAACAAAATGGGCTTTTTTGCGTAATACCGAGAGCACGACGAAAATACGGGAAAAGGTGATCCCAAAACAGTTCCATTGAAAGAAATGATATTATATTTTTATCTTTTACCGCAAAAGATGGGTAAGTTTAAGACTGGATTGTGCAAAGTTGGAGACTCACGATGGCACAAGATGGCCCTTTTTGTGTGATAACGGGAGCACGATGAAAATACAAGAAACAGTGATCCCAAAACAGTTTCATTAAAAGGTATGATACTATATTTTTTAAAATACATGTATGTTCGAGTACACATATATTAGTCGGGTATAACTGGATTTGTTGGTTTAATATTTTACCGCATAAGAAGCTTAAGATCAAGACCGTATTGTGCAAAGTTGGAGACTCACGATGGCGCAATTATATCGGGAGCACGAAAAAAAAAAATACAAACCGAAATGATCCCAAAACAGTTCCATTGAAAGACATCACTTTATATTCTTAAAAAATGTATACATATTATGACCTCGAAGATATCCAATTTAATCTTTGGTAAGTCTCTGTCAATGGCACAGTTTTGGGAAGAAAAAAATTGTTCACTTCTAGAATTTCGGTCTCCAAGTGAACTTCCCCGAGCTGGGTTTGAGCGATGCAAAACACAGCCGCTATAACTTGATGAAATTTACTCTTTGCATATATCTTCAGGATGGTTACATATTTCGAGTTTACATATTGGTCAGGTATAACTTGATTTGGTAGTTTAATATTGTACCGCCCAAGAAGGGTAAGATTAGGACCGAATTGTGGAAAGTTGGAAAGGCACGTAATAAACGGATCTGTTTTCCAATGCATAAAGCTGTATATATTTAATGGAGTATAGTATAAAAGAGACAACCGAGCAGCGGGTTCCTGCTCGCGGTCACTCGCGGTTCGGCTCGTAGGTCGCTCGGCGAGCAATAGCCAGAGCTAAATATAGCCGCGATAAACACGGGCAGTTAGCGTGCCGCGGTAACGCCGTATCCTCGTGTGGCCACGGTAGGAGACGCTCGTGCACGCACGCACCCCACCCATAACAACTCTTCAACATATGAAGCTATGTATTCATGTATATTTATGTGTATTTTACTCGTCTGCGTATATGCGATGCCATCACGCTTTCTAACAGTGTTGGTACACGTGCATATATAGCCCGTAGCGCCAGGAGTCCCGGCTCCCGTGGGAGCTTGCGATCATTCTTTCTTTTCTTGTTATTTCGTCTTCGTCTTCGTCTTCGTCTTCGTCTTCGTCTTCGTCTTCGTCTTCGTCTTCGTCTTCGTCTTCGTCTTCGTCTTCGTCTTCGTCTTCGTCTTCGTCTTCGTCTTCGTCTTCGTCTTCGTCTTCGTCTTCGTCTTCGTCTTCGTCTTCGTCTTCGTCTTCGTCTTCGTCTTCGTCTTCGTCTTCGTCTTCGTCTTCGTCTTATTTTTCACGCGGTCTCACGGACTCCCACGCAGATTTACCACTTCACCATAATTTTCTCATTGCGCCGCGAAATCGGAGAGCTGCAGTATACCGGCAAAGAGATGCAGTATACCGGGTTTAATTGGATACTTTTTTGTATTACTCTGGACGAGAATCCTAGCGGTGCAATGACTGAAATAAATAGGAATAAGGGATTGTCGAGAGGGGTTTCTACTTCGAAAACAACCTCTGGGCCTCGAGCCCCCAAGAAGTCCGGTAGTCGAAGCAAAATTACTAACCCAATTGCGACTGTCGTCAACTTAAGATTGAGGTAGAAACACTCGAATTTGCCCGAGGAACATCGAGGAACGACAGAACACCTACGCCGTGTGTAGCCGCTTAAACCGATTCCCTGAGGTTTCCCCAGCGGAACTGTCGTAACAACGGATTCGAAGTTACATCGTAGTCGCAGTCGAACCAGGGTTGTCTAGACGTGCATCTGCGAATTGCGCGACCATGACGACACTTCGGCTGTACTGGAGTGAGACCAATCGCTTTGTGCGAACTTTCAACCTTTATGCAACTCGCGTACAACCTTTGTTTTAACGTCTTTTTTCCTGTAATCCTTGCAACCATCGTTGTATGCAGTCTTATTTATTTGACTTGTAGTTACATGAGGATCGCTCGAGTCCATCAATTCAGAGTTGTCTGAATTGATGGACTCGAGCGATGCAACTACACTGAGACGAAATGACATAGTAAAAAATTATTTAACTAAAATAAAATAAAAAATTACAATTAATTTTAATAATTTAATATATAATGAAACAGAGTTGACTTAATGAAATGTTATATGCTGGTTGAAATGAAATATCTTGATGTATTTTTGTTTACTTTTGTACCGCATTTCTATTGGAACTAATAGATCTAAGTAGTTATAAGACACATTTTGTATTTGAATTCTGGTCAAGGAGAAATCCGTTAATAAGTGAAATAAATAAATAAACAAAAAAGCAACAATACCGACATTTTACCATAAAAAATAGTTCCCATGGGGAATGTCTATATTTTATAGTTACGACTATGACAAAAAATCATCATTGCAACCACAATTACGATTTGACCAATTGAATATGCACCATCAGAAACTATCTATGTAGACTTTCCCCCTGGGAACTATTCGATATAGTGAGAAACACTATCCTTTTTCTCAGTGTGCAAGTCAAATAAATAAGACTATAAAACGATGGTTGCAAGGAGTACAGGAAAAGAGACGTTAAAATAAAGGTTGTACGCGAGTCCAGAGCGAGTCAACATTTTGCATATTGTGCATCAGTCTGCCGACGGTCACCTCAGTTCCGTTAGGGTTCCGATTCACTCGAGACTTTTCGATATCCGCCATTGGATTGCCGTCTTTTCGTCGGTATTCTTTTTCCTCAGGAGGAATAAAAAAAAAGAAGCAACGCCGTACGAGTCGTCATGCACTGGCAAAAGTACATTTCTCCCAAAGGAAGGTGGGCCGGGGAGGGGGCGAGGGGGTTTGCTAAATCCAGTATTTTCGCGAGTCAGCGTTGGATACGCGGGGATGTTTAAGAAGCCTGCGGCAGCACCAGCGGTCCCGTACGCGGCGCTGCTGCCGCCAGTGAACTCCCGCTCGTTGTGGTGGTAGTGGATGGTGTGGTAGCCGGCGAGCACCTTACCGGACACCGTGGGATCTCTCGGGAGATCGGTCCGACCGGTCGGTCGTTTGCGCGCGCGCGATCGTCGGGGCTAAATATATCCGAGATAAACACCGCCAGTTAGCAAGAGAGCCCGAGCAACGCCGTTATCCTCGAATCCTCGTAAGGAAAAATAACAAAAATAAGATGCATCAAAAGCGGAAGGGGCAGGGGGGGGGGGTGAGGGTTTGAGTGAGCGAGCGAGAATAAGGGGGAAAAGAGAGTCAAAGACAGAGAGGATAAAAAGAAAAAGAAGGAGAGAGGTGGGGGGAGGGGGAAAGGATGACGCGAGAGAGTATAAGAGCGCTGGAGTCGGGGTGGTCGACGCATAACCGCGCACGGACACCGTGGGATTCTTCTTCTCGATTCACTTTCTCCCCTTCACTCTTTTACGTTTCTTTTTTTTCCCAGTCTTTATTCGTCTTATTAGCCGGTGGTTCCTTCACTTTCCTCGGTAGCAAAATTTCCGATGCCGATGCTTTTTTTCCCACATTTTCTGACTGTTCTTAAAAATGCTCATACTGTTAGGTTCCGAAGAGTTGACAATTAACAGCACAGATGGCTCTGGATGATTCGAGCTGTTTTGAGAAAACTTTGCGTTGTTTTTTTAGCATTTTTCGATTCTGTCCACATTTTGTGGCGTTCTAGGATCAAAGCATCTCTTCATATTACTAGACTAGATTCCGCGCGTCGCAACCGTCTCAGATTCGATGCCGCTTGTGCGCTCATCGTGTCTTCCTTAATTCGTCCTCTTCTGTCGCCAGCTACATTCGAGATGAATTCCAAATACTTTTTAGACGTATCATACACGCTCTTTTACCCACTTTCTTGTGCTCCTTAATTCATCCTCTTCTGTCGCCGACTACATTCCAGATGAATTCCAAATACATTTAAGACGTATCACACATGTTCATTTACCGACTTTCCTGTATTCCTTGATTTACACATTTCTATCACTGGGTTCATTGGAGATAAAGGTATCTTGAATGCATGTAGAATATTCATGACGTCACTTCCGGGCGCCAAATGAAATATACAAACCGGAAGTGACGTATTTCCGGTATGATGTCACTTCCGGTTAAAATGTGAGATTTTCGAACCGGAAGGGATGTATTTCTAATATAACATTACTTCCGGTCGAAAAATCAGCTTTCAAAACCGGAAGTGAAGTATTTCTTATGTGACGTAATTTCTGGTCGAAAAATGCGATTTTGAAATAGGAAGTGACGTTTTCTCGTATGACTTCACTTCCGCTTGAAAACTAAGATTTTCAAATCGGAAGCAAAGGTTTCCTGTACGACGCCCCTTCCAGTAAATAAGCGAAACTTTCAAACCGTCACGACGTCTTCATGACGAAATTTCTATGGCTAACACGCATACGCCGTTCATCTGCGACAGTGTGTTTCCCAATCGATGCTCTATCAAATGTTTTCCTTCGCAGTACTTGCTATTGCCCGAGTCCTCCAATACACTCTCCAATTAATAATCACCGATGAAAATAAAAAGATGAGGAATTAACGGAAAGAAGAAAAAAAAAGTAATAATGTAAAGTTGTTTTCGACCAAGGGTGAGTACGCCGAGCGATTAATGACGAGTGGCGGATCTTGCATGGTGGTCGGATAAAGCGGTCGGCATCGACGACGCAGATTAATTCGAGACTCCGGCACTATCTCCACGGTGGTCGAATATAGCCGTCGAGAAATCAGAGTCTCGCTTTATTCCTTCTTTTTAAATAGGCCTTTTCCTTTTTCTTATATTGCCCATCTATATTTCTGCCGCCCATCTTTTTGGCTCGTTATTAAACTCGTATTACATCGCGAGCCATCGATGGAGACTTTTTTTTCAATGGATAACGTGCAAAGATTAATTTGCTTCGTCTTCTTTTCAATGCTGACTCATTTGTTTCCCTGACGTTCGTCAAATTTTTCCATCAAAAAATGATATTCTTAAAAACAGGCTGTTTCAGCGACGCCGCGCAGTAGATTGGTCATTAAATGGTTAATAAATACAAATACACATATGGAATATAAATATTGAATAAACAACTGTTGACGAGCGCGTTGCACATGTTACCGGCTTTCATTGAGTGTGTTACGTACAGTATGCGCGGATGATATGATGAAAATCTCGAGGGTGGTGTAACGCGCAAGTTTTCAAGTGGCATGTTGGTCGTCGCCACGCGAATGCGTGTTGCTTTAACGAGGTACAAGCAGCTTCGGACTAATCGCCTTAATTTGTCGCCGCTACCAGGGCCTACTGGCGTTAAACTTAATGTCACGTTCTAAATATAGTCGGTGGAAGATGCCCGGCAATTCACGCGGTACCACTCGACGTCGCTCTTTGCCGGCTGGATCATCATCAGCCCGACAAGCCTATAGATCCTAATCTCTCGTGTCACAGCGTCGATCTCGTCGACATTCTAAGCGTCGTCGTCTCGCATCCAGCCGATAATTCTGGCGCCAGTTTCGTGGATTCGTCCGCCACCAACCGCCCAACTGATTATTCATTTCTTCGATGACCTTCTTCGTTACACGTTTTTTTTAATGAAATATTTACCAGTCGCTCAGACGTATCCTTCGGTGTAACCGACAAAGGACTGCCTTTACCGGACCGTTAACGGTTTGGTATGCATTTGTTTGCTCTCCAAACACTCGTTCCAAAGAACGAGAGATCTTATCAAAGCAGTATCTCCGCACGAAATAAACTCGAGTGCACGAGGAGCCAGTAAAGGAGGAAAACCACGTCTCTCGGCAGCTCAGTCGTCTGATGCGCGTTCTTATTAGCCGAATGAAAGCGCGTCATTACTCACAAAGTTGGGTATTAACGCTGCTTGTCCAATTGAGGGTTAATTGAACGTATTTCAGCTGAAACTCGTTCTACTTGTCACTCGCACACACGCATGCGCAACACGAGTGTCTCGAGCGTCGGGGCTGGCAGTGCGTGGCCGCTTTGTCATCCTCAAAAAAAGGACACCTTCATTTACGTTGGCAAGATTGTATCAATTTTAGTTTGGATATCAAAACTCTAATTTAAAGCCCTTTGATATATGCGCCTAGGAAGGAGACGCGAGCTATGACGGAATCGCGACGCCGACAGTGGAAATATTTTCACCGAACCAACCAGTTTCATCGGCTATGATACTTATCCGGCGGCTCTGTCAGATCATCATGATAGTTGGGCGAAAGTTGGACAACTTACGTAACTGATCATGGGTATGTTCCTGGACTGAGATACGATGGCCTCGACGTAGCACGATCCTTCCGGACCGAAAAAGGCGGCCACCCCGTCGCAGATCATGTCGATCATCGCCCTCGTCGCGTCGACGGTCTCTCCTCTCGTGTCGTTCCATCGCATCACCAATCGTACATTCGGCAATATGCTGGTGTCGTTGTTGATCTGCGCATCAAAACGTACGCGATCGTGGTGATAATTTCATTTTTATTTATTAATACGAACATGTTTTTAGTAGGTACTAATGTTTCGTATCCGATTAGACGAGTGTAGAAACGATCTGGGCAAATACCCTAAGTACTTGAAGTATGTATTAAAGTAGCAAGTATTTAAAGTACGAATTGAACTAGCAAGTGTTTCAAGTAAGAATTTAAGTAGCAAGTACTTGAAGTAAGAATTTAAGTAGCAAGTACTTGAAGTAAGAATTAAACTAGCAAGTGCTTGAAGTAAGCATTGAACTAGCAAGTGCTTGAAGTAATCATTGAAGTAGCAAGTGCTTGAAGTAATCATTGAAGTAGCAAGTACTTGAAGTACGAATTGAACTAGCAAGTCCTTGAAGTACGAATTGAACTAGCAAGTACTTGAAGTGCGTATGCAAGTAGCAACCGCTTGAAGTACGTATTACAGTAGCAAGTACTTAAAGTAGGTATTGAAGTAGCAAGCGCTTGAAGTACGTATTGAAGTAGCAAGTACTTGAAGTAGGTATTGAAGTAGCAAGTACTTGAAGTAGGTATTGAAGTAGCAAGTACTTGAAGTACTGAGCGCTTGAGTTCTTGAGTATTGACGTATTGTATACTGGCAGAACGGAATTGCTGAAGTTCTGAGTACTGCGCGCTGACTCAGCACTTCATACTTGAACACGTATTTGAACTACTTAGTGTATTTGCCCTGCGCTGGTGTAGGGTGTACAAATAGAGTAGAAAATAAATGTCGGTGTTAAGATAAACGTTCCCTCTTACCTCGTCGAGTGCCATCGTAAGGGCTCCGGATATCGCGAGGCCCTGTCTATCCTTGAGGCCCCCCTTGATGGCGGTGAGATAACCGATAGTGAGATTCCTCGGGCCGCTCTGATGTGCCGGCCAGGTGCTAGATGCCGGGACAAGCGATGACGAGGATGAGGATGCGGCGGAGAATGACGCGGAGGCAGATACGGAGGATGAGGAGGATGCCGAGGATGGCCGAAAGCTTTGATGTTGTTGCTGGTTAGTCGGCTGGTTATTGTGACGCATATCGTTGAGAACACGAGGTACACCGCCCGGCACCGCAGGCGATTCGAGGAGTGCAAGACATGGGCCGGTGCCGAGTAACAGGAGTACGAGGATCGCCTCGGTGTTCGGGAGCCGTCGTTGCCGTTGCCGTTGCCGTTGAGATGGGCAAGCTAGATGCCGTTGGTGCGGTGGCTGGCGACGGGGAGGCCTGCGGCGGCTCGGTGATGGCGGGCCGGGGCGCATGGCCGCCGCCGCCACCGGTCAGCGCCTCCCTCCCGCTCACCTGTTGACAAATAACATAACGTTAAACACTTTTAGGAACAAATTCTACACGGCCGATTTAGATATACCGTTCGAAATCCATAAGTAGGGTAGACATCCGATTTTTCAAACGTTTGATACTATTACTTGACGCTGCGGCGCTCAAAGGGAATATGATGTATGTTATGATTTCAAATTTTTCGGCTGAAACTGAGAGTGAGAATGAGAATGAGAATTGAAATGAGAGATGGTTGGATTAACTCACTGAGAATGAGAAATGGTTACATTAACTAAAAGTTGCGGTTTATTTGTTTCGTAGAAATGGAGCATTGTTTTGTTAAACGATTATTTGCTTAAGTAGATTCGAGATTTGTTAATTCAAACAAGCTTTTTGTTGCCCCAAACAAATAACACCTTTGAAGGTATGTAATCGCGACTTGGTTAATCCAACCAATTATTTTTTTCAGTGTCGCCCGCCAAAATAAAGAATATTTGCGTTGCAATGAGTTGACGTTCGTTATACACCCACCCTAAAACACATTCCTAACAACGTGTTTGGCCATAAAACGAAGTATTATTATTGTTAAAGATGGTTTTGTATAAGGCGAAGTCGCCACACGGTGAAAAAAATCTATCTCTCTATTATTTGATGTCTATTATTTTCGGTATGGAAAGTCAAGTATAAGATAATGGGTATTTTGTAGTTATTGTTATTAGGTATCGTGCGGCAGCGACATTGGCTCCGGCGTCAGCGCCATCGGTAGCCCGATTATCGTCACTTACTGATAGACAAACTGACATTATGGATGATGGAATATCGACGGACGCATTGTTGAGAACTTTTGTTGCATTTCTTTACTCGGAATATTTTATGGTGAGTGTCTTAACTCCTTTATGCTAAGGGTCGAATTTTAAGACATTAGTTTGAACTTATCATCGAAGTTTGCCCCAAACTTCATTGCGTGCTTAAGTTTAATCTTAAATTGAATATTAAGTTTGATATTAAGTTTGATATTAAGTTTGATATTAAGTTTGATATTAAGTTTGATATTAAGTTTGATATTAAGTTTGATATTAAGTTTGATATTAAGTTTGATATTAAGTTTGATATTAAGTTTGATATTAAGTTTGATATTAAGTTTGATATTAAGTTTGATATTAAGTTTGATATTAAGTTTGATATTAAGTTTGATATTAAGTTTGATATTAAGTTTGATATTAAGTTTGATATTAAGTTTGATATTAAGTTTGATATTAAGTTTGATATTAAGTTTGATATTAAGTTTGATATTAAGTTTGATATTAAGTTTGATATTAAGTTTGATATTAAGTTTGATATTAAGTTTGATATTAAGTTTGATATTAAGTTTGATATTAAGTTTGATATTAAGTTTGATATTAAGTTTGATATTAAGTTTGATATTAAGTTTGGTATTAAGTTTGATATTAAGTTTGTTATTAAGTTTGATATTAAGTTTGATATTAAGTTTGTTATTAAGTTTGATATTAAGTTTGATATTAAGTTTGATATTAAGTTTGATATTAAGTTTGATATTAAGTTTGGTATTAAGTTTGATATTAAGTTTGTTATTAAGTTTGATATTAAGTTTGATATTAAGTTTGTTATTAAGTTTGATATTAAGTTTGATATTAAGTTTGATATTAAGTTTGATATTAAGTTCGATCTCAAGTTCAAACTTGTATCTTAAAATTCGACTCTAAGTCTCGATGGCCTCGCGGTAACGTCAAATGAATAATTCTTCGATCAGTGAACATGGATGGACTTTCTGGTGGCGTATTTCCAGTCGGTATTTACGGGTCCACATGGCTTGTGGAGGTCGCGAATTGGTCACCCAATTGGCGACCTCCAATGCCCACCGAGACATATGTTCGTCGCTCGCTCGGCAAACAAGGGCGTGACTACGAAACGCCGAGCTGGTTACACTCCCATCGTCTTAATTGCGGATTTAATTGCACCGTGGCGCTCTCGGCGCACGTGCCCTTCTCCCTAGCCGCCGATCCTACGCGCTTCGATACCGTCTTCGCACTAAATTCACCGTTCCATGACTTTTTATCGTTTCTCACTTTTTTCACAAGAGTTCAATAACGCCAGACTCATGATCGATTTATCACCAGCTTAATTATTATTCCTTACGCCGCGTTCAAGTTTTCTGTTTGCTTCGCACAAACTTATCGTTGATTAATGCGGAGGAACGTTCGTTCGGTACGAACCCTAGTTTAACTAACGACGCAATCAAACTCTTTGAGGAATCACCTCAAAACCCGTTTATCTCGGAAATTGTTACAAAAGAAAGACGTGTCGAATGTGTACGTGTTAGATATCCATAGAATGTTGTTATGATTAATAGCTTTCAATTACTATTAAAATAGCGTTCAACTATGGATGGAATCAAGCCCTTTGAGGAATCGTCTCCAAACCCGTTTATCTCGGAAATTGGTAAAAAAAAAAAAAAAAAAAAAATCGAAAAAGAATTCTGCAATCACTGCAGAATTACGACGCTGAGCACGCTCCAAGTTAATGTTGTCCAAAACCAAAAAATTGCTATTGCAGAGTAATTACCACGAGAAATCTGTAAAAATAAAGTGATCTGCAAAATGATATTTTACAAGTCTGTCCAAAAGTAAGAGCGGGGCGCTCTTTCCATTAAATAAATACACGCTTGTCGCATGTGCAAATGGCATTGCGTAAAACGGCGTCTGAGAAAAATGGGCTGAAAATACACGCGTGAGATACCGATACAATGTTGGAAAACCGGGTTATGATTAATAGCTAATTAATAAAGCAAGAGCGTTAAAATCACTGATTGAATATTATTTTCACATGGAAACTAAGGAAGGTATTCTTGCATCGCGCGAAGTCGTGGCTGGGAATAGTGGGGCGTTCTTTGTATTTAATACATACACACTTCTCGCAGGTGCAAATGTCGTTCCGCAAAACGGCGACTGAGAAAAAAGGGCTGAAAGTATCCGTGGTCGATACCGATACAACGTTGAAAAACGGCTTGATGTAGATGGCAAGCACTAGTCACAATGACTATTAATAGCTACTTAATAGAGCAAGAGAGCAGAATCTCACTGATAATATTATTTTCAATTGAAAACTAAGGGTCGAATTTTAAGACGTTAGTTTGACCTTGAGATCGAACTTAAGTTCGAAATTGAGAAGAAACTTAAGTCCGAACTTGAGATCAAACTTCAGTTCGAAATTGAGAAGAAACTTAAGTCCGAACTTGAGATCAAAATTAAGTCCGAACTTGAGAGCAAACTTAAGTCCGAACTCAAGATCAAAATTAAGTCCGAACTTGAGAGTAAACTTAAGTCCGAACTCAAGATCAAATTTAAGTCCGAACCTAAGATCAAACTTAAGCACGCAATGAAGTTCGCGCCAAACTTCGATCTTAACTTCGATCTCAAGAGCGATCTAAATGTTCAAACTAATGTCTTAAATTTCGACCCTAAGAATGATATTCTTGCGTTGCGTCGGTCGAAGGTAACTACGGGGCGCTCTTCCCCGTATTAGATACAATGTTCGAAAACGGTCTCGAAGATGGCAAGCGGTTTACGATTAACAGCTAATTAATAGAGCGAAAGAGTTGAAATCTCGCTGATAATATTATTTTTCACATGTAAACTAATGGGTATCGCGGTCTTGATTGTGTCCTCAAATGCCGAAAGTCTGCGTATTCATTCTCCGCGCCGTATGGTGGGGGAATTATTCGCGAGCAAGTTCTCAGCGAAAATTATCTTGAATTGCGAGTAAGTGAACGAGTCGAGCAAATATGTTTGACAGCGAGGGCACCAGCAGGCACCAGGCACATCGACGTCGAGGCCGTACCGTGTGATCTGCGAGGTTTGTACTTTCGGTTATCGGGTTTCCGACGAGATCGAGCAGTCGGCGCGCAGTTTCAGTATCTCGACACATAGTTCCTGGCTCGTTCGCTTGTTTAATGACATGCTGTACATGCATTTATTATACGCCGCTATTAGTTGCTCTATTCGCGTGTATACGTCACTGAATTTTTGTTGTCGCACGACTCTCGCTCGTACCAATGTTAAGGTGAACTGCCACACCGAACGAGCAGCCATTCGAGCACCGTCCTAGTGCCAATTTTTTTTTCTTTTTCTTTATTTGTTTCTACCGAATCTGCAGTAATTTTTTATGATTCCGAGTACCAAGTACAAGTACTTTTTGAGTACACGTTCGCACTACGGATACTCGAAAATATCTTTATAAATGTAATTTTTTAATTTTTTATGAATCATTTTATAGATTTTTCGTTAAACGAAAAAATTGAAGAATACCTTAAAAATAGCGTCAAAACGATGAATCACGAAAACTTCCATTAGCGATTTTTTTTCAATAAATTTTGCAGTAAATTTTGACCCATTAAATAAAAATTTAACGAGGTACAGAAACATTTTTTAATGTTCCGAAAAAAGATGACAAGTAATTTATACAAGGCTTCGTCGTTTGTTACAATTGGAAGCCAGATTTAATCAACAAAGTTTCTCATAGCTAAGGTAAGCGCAAAATTGTAATAAATGAGGAAGCCATGTGCACATAACATTGCACCTTTTTCTAAGCCTACATATCGTTTAACGCTACGGATCTAATTGCGAGAAGTATTGGGAAAAAGTACTTGAAACTTCAAGTACAAAAAGCACTTGATATGTTAAGTCCAAAGGTACTTGATACCCCAAGTACAAAAAGTACTTCAAGTATCTAGTACAAAAAGTACTTGAAGTACCAAGTACAAAAAGGACTTGGTACTTTAAGTACATGTGGTACTTCAAGCACATGTGGTACTTCAAGTACACGTGGTACTTCAAGCACATGTGGTACTTCAAGTACATGTGGTACTTCAAGTACATGTGGTACTTCAAGCACATGTGGTACTTCAAGTACATGTGGTACTTCAAGCACATGTGGTACTTCAAGTACACGTGGTACTTCAAGCACACGTGGTACTTCAAGTACACGTGGTACTTCAAGCACATGTGGTACTTCAAGCACACGTGGTACTTCAAGTACATGTGGTACTTCAAGTACATGTGGTACTTCAAGTACATGTGGTACTTCAAGTACATGTGGTACTTCAAGTACATGTGGTACTTCAAGTACATGTGGTACTTCAAGTACATGTGGTACTTCAAGTACATGTGGTACTTCAAGTACATGTGGTACTTCAAGTACATGTGGTACTTCAAGTACATGTGGTACTTCAAGTACATGTGGTACTTCAAGTACATGTGGTACTTCAAGTACATGTGGTACTTCAAGTACATGTGGTACTTCAAGTACATGTGGTACTTCAAGTACATGTGGTACTTCAAGTACATGTGATACTTCAAGTACATGTGGTACTTCAAGTACATGTGGTACTTCAAGTACTTTGTGCTTGAAGTATTTTTTGGTACATTGCCCAGCTCTGATTTAAACGAGTGTCGAAGGCTTCGGGATTGCGTACCGCACGATACCCGGCTGTACCCTCTCTGTAGAAAATTTCGCAACGATTCCCGGCTATAAAGTTTCATCGTGATACTGTCGGTGCCTGCCGACGAGCGAGCTTTAGGTTGACGTCACCGGTAACCGCGGATGTGGCATTGGCAGGTGCAAGACCGCAGCTAATGTCGCACCCTCCGCGATACGTCGCACTAGAAGCGGTAGATAACAAGATCGATGTTTACGTGCGTGATTGAGCCCTGTGGCTCTTCTAGTGTTACCTCCCGGATGCATTTTTAATTTTCTAATACATAATGCGTACTGAAAGCGGGATCGACGGATTAAAATTAATCGTTACACTCTTACCGAATCGGCACGCATAAAAATTGTTAAATTTCGTATGTCCCGTTCGTTAGAAAATAATTGAAATGCCACATTTCATTTCGCTTTCGAACTGATAATACCCGACCGTTTCGTGACTGTCTCGGGGTATTGCGAGACCCAACTACATAATCTGGAACGTGCGCGAGACTCTCGGGGCCGCACTCTATGCGACTGTTTTGCGGTCTCACAACGGACGAACGGACCGAGATAACGCATTAAAATAGTACGCGAGCGATAACGCGTAATTATAATATTGAAAGAGTGAAAACGAGCGAGCGACCGAACTGATGGAACGTTTCGCACGCCACATAACTATACCGTAATTGATTTTAAATTAATCTATAAACGTAATTGAATTATTATTAGTTTAATTGAACTCAGTGAAAATAATTCGTTACCTTTATTACATTGGACTAGAAAGAGGTTGATTTAAGAAATTTGTCAGCGTCAAAAATCATTAAAAATCATCGGTACACTGTATAATTATACCGGAAGTGATTTTGAATTAATTTATAAACGTAATTGAATTATTATTAGGTTAATTCAATTTAGTGAAAATATTTCGTTAACGTTATTGTATTTATATACCAGATAAAAAAAAACTGATTTAAAAAATTCGGCACTGTCCAAAGTCATCGACACGATCGATTCTTTAACTGCAAAACCATAAAGGGACGCTTGACAATGCATGAAACTCGGTAGAGTAACTTCGGGGAGACAATGTATCTTCTTAATCACAAGAGGGTTGAAACTAGTCGCGAGCGAGCGCTAAAGGGTTTAAGGAACCCTACTTGCTGAGAGACCCATTAGTCAATTGAGGTCATGTGTTATATGACACACGACACGCCGTTTGAACAATATATTTTAAGTGTATAATAATACCGACAGACCGAACTATCGACCCGTATGAAATTCATTAAATCGCAGAGTTTGCGGAATTAATTGAAACGCAGATTTTTATCTCAGTCATGCTTGACCAAGTTTCATGCTTGACAACGCATGAAACTTGCTAGAGTGACTGCGGCGAGACGATATATTTTTTTAACCACGAGAGGGTTGAACCCAGTAGCGCGCGAGCGCTGGAGTGTTAACCCCAGAGCTCATGTATGGGGTACAAAAGTACCCCAGACGATACTCAAACTGCGCTCCTAAAGTAGAAATTGACATTATCGACTTGAGATCTCTACGATAATTTTATTCCATGATCTGACGATGTGCGGACGCTAACGCAGCGGACTTGGGGCACCAAAAAACCCCAGTCAGGAGTTCCCGTTAGTGTTTTATGTAAGTACGTGATAAAAAAATTGCCTTTCGATTATCCGAATTTTTGATTATCCGACGGGTTCGCATAACCGAGGTTCTACTGTATACAGTTTTAGTCGTCCGCTTTTCGGGACGTGACAGTAGGGATGTCAAGGGATGCTTGACAACGCGTGAAACTCGATAGAGCAGCTTTGGGGAGACAACATATTTTTTTAACCACAAGAGGGTTGAACCCAGCAGCGAGTGAGCGCCAAAGGGTTAAGGAACCCTACTTGCTGAGAGACCTATTAATCAATTGGGGTCATGTGTTATGACACACGACACGCCGTTTGAACAATATATCTTAAGGTAGCTGTGTCGGTACGCCAGAGTCATAGACATCAGTGGTTATGTGACATAAAAAATTAATTATACATGGTACTTTGTCTGCATCAATAATATTATAAAAAATAATAGAGTATCTATGCAAATTTTCGCAATTAAATTGAACCGATTATTTGTAAGCAGATTATTTGTTTAGTGTGGATTTGACTTGATTTTTACGAAAATTAGGTCAGGAAACGTCATTTCGCCCAAAACTGTGCACTCTGATCGCAGTTCTATTGAACATTAGTCCGGTGACTTAACTTTTTTTTGTTGTGCATAAATCCCTGACTGATGCGCGAGTCCGCATTACTTTACATGTTTTCTCTATCTTTGATCCAAGTATGTTAATTCTCGATTTGAACATCGATTTCGCCAGCTCTCCCGTAAGCGTCGTGTAAAATTACCGATTTTCAAGATCTAATTATTAATTCAAATGGTCGATAAAAGCCTTCGAGATTTTGTACAAGTAAAATTTGATAGTTGAATTTACAACATGTAAAAAATGTATGCACATGTCTTTGGACTGTCTTTACGACATAACTACCTTAAGTGTATGATAATACCGACAGACCGAACTATCGACTAGCATGAAATTCATTAAATCGCAGAGTTCAAGAAATTAATTGAAACACACACACTTTATTTTCTTTGCACAATGTCTTAACCGCCTACTGTCGCTATGCGAGGGCGTTTCAGTCTAAATTAAAATTCTACGTACGCGAAAAAGATCGTGACTGGTGAAACTATCGAGGACGTTGGTGTTTCTGTTACCTAAACAACATCGCAGGATTGCTTCGGCAGGAAGATCTTCGGGGTCGTTGATTGGCTATTTCGCGGGCATGCCGGCTGCAATCGGGATCACTCTGGGACGCTGTGACGGCCTGAACTTCAATCGGCCACCTGCAACAATTGTGCACAGAAATTAATACATTCTTGTAAGTGGAATTGGAAAAAAATTATCTCCTGACTCGATCATCGGATCGATTATGTAAAGCGACTTTGATACATGAAAAAAAAAAAATTTAACGATTCTCCTGTACGTCAACGTACCATGTAAAGATACGTGGATCCTGACCTAGGCTACAAAATCAATCCGACCGCACACCCTCAGACGTGAAACGTGCCAGAAGCGATTACCGTCGAGACAACGAGGCTGTGACTCGCGCAATGGAGTTATCGATCGGTTGATCGACGTGAGAGAGTGTGTAGGAGCGTAATCGAGTTGCTCGATCAATTGCCTCGTCGATGAGACAGACGACTCTAGCTCATGATCGCGGCTAATACACTTGTCTGATGATTTCGATCTATTGTCAAGACGCATATACACAGACACACACCGCTACGTAAGTTAATAGAGATTCGAGAAAGTCAAGAGGCCATCGTTCATCAATCTTGATCTCATCTTCAATAGGATTATTTGAGCAAACAATTATCAAGAGACGCGATAGCGTCGCGACGCCAAGTACTTGAAAAAACGATATTTTTAAGCAAACCGCTATAGCGAGTACGAGAATAATTATCAAGAGTAAACAATTATCAAGAGACGCGGTAAGCTTCTCGAGGCCAAGCACTTAAATAAACGAAAATTGTGAGGGAAAGGCTATAGCGAATGCGACAATAATTATCAAGAAGAAAAGATTATGAAGAGTAAACGATTATCAAGAGTAAAAGATGATCAAGAGCCTGATTAACCTTGGATTCGAGGGGTCCCTGGCAATCTTTAAGGAGGCAGCCGTAGGCAGGATCCTGCGATACGCCTAACAATACTGGAAAACTTCCAAACTGGTCACTACAAATTTAATGTGTTGATCACAATTTTATAATTTTATACATATATCTATATAGAATGTGTAAAATGGCATCGCCCGTTGATAAATAAATAAATAAATAAATAAAAGAGTAAAAGATTATCAAGAATAAACGATTATCAAGAGTAAAAGATTATCAAGAGTAAAAGATTATCAACAGTAAACGATTATCAAGAGTAAACGAATATCAAGAGTAAACGAATATCAAGAGTAAAAGATTATCAAGAGTAAAAGATTATCAAGAGTAAAAGATTATCAAGAGTAAAAGATTATCAAGAGCAAAAGATTATCAAGAGTAAACGGTTATCAAGAGACACTGTTGTATCTCGACGCCAAGTACTTAAAAAAAACGATCTTTTAAAGCGAAACGCTATATCGAAAACAACAATAATTATTAAGGGTAACGATTATGGAGGGACGCTGCAGCGTCTCGACGCCAAGTACTTAAAAAAAAACGATATCTTTAAGCAAAACTATAAACTGTAGCCAATACGAGAATAATCATTTGGATTTTTCTTCGAGGGAAAAGAGGGAGAGGTTGCATACTTTGTATCGCAATGTTTCATTTTACTTTTGTTACTATTCACGGGCCATATGCCTTTAGTTCCTCAGTGCACCCGCAAGATCAATCCATCACAGTGTCTACCAATGGTGCATTTGCGGCTGTGGCCGACTTAAGATTGAGATAGAAACACTCGCATTTGCCTAAGACGTAGGGAAATCGCAGAAAGTGTACGTCGAGTATAGCTGGCTACAGGCCGAGTCCTGAAGAGTTTACGCGTACACCGTATGTTAACTATTTATTAGTCAGACCGCCCGAAACCGTATCGAAACGGGACTATCGGACGCGGAGTGGGAGCAACGCACTTCTACGGTAGCGTCTAAGAGTGGGGATAGAGGTGTTACTTATAAGGGTTAACTTGTAAAGGTTAACTTATAAGGGTTAACTTATAAGGGTTAACTTATAAAGGTTAATTTATAAGGGTTAACTTATAAGGGTTAACTTATAAGGGTTAACTTATAAGGGTTAACTTATAAAGGTTAACTTATAAGCGTTAACTTATAAGGGTTAACTTATAAAGGTTAACTTATAATGGTTAACTTATAAGGGTTAACTTATAAGGGTTAACTTATAAAGGTTAACTTATAAGGGTTAACTTATAAAGGTTAACTTATAAGGGTTAACTTATAAGGGTTAATTAAGATTGGGTAGTTGCTGTTTGTTTCCGAAGGAATTTCGTCGATGGATAAACAGACGTCATCCATGGTTGTCATTTTTAAATGGAAAATACTATACAATACAATACTATAGAAAATTTAGATGGTGAATTCGTAGAGCATCTTTCGAGGAACAGATTGAGCCGTGATGGATCAAAATCGAGCAAAAATTACAAATTATTCTTTGAAAAAACTTCACGAACATGTGCCTTTTTGAAAATTAGCACAAACCAGTTAATATATTAATGTTTCTCTAGGTTAAGGACATCTGCTGGAATACAAATAATCATCCACGATCATCAATAGATACGGAACAGTTTGTATAAACGACTTTACAATTTTAGCACTCATTTGAATAGTGCGAAGTGCTCCAACCTCCTTGCGATTGAGATAGAAACACTCGCGTTTGCCGTAGGAGCGTAGGAAAATCACAGAAAGTGTGCGCCGACTATAGCAGACTACTGGCCGATCCCCAGAGCTCGAGAGTTTACGCGTACACCGTATCTGAATAAAGTTTGTGTAGGACATTATCGGACCGACTCTTTGTCAATTCGTTTGTCATGTGAACCGTCATTGTTCATTACGGGTAATAAAGTCTTGCATTTGTTGGCCAAAATTGTACGGACAGCACTGCTGTGCTGGAATATATATATATTTTTAATTTAGCGCATAAAGTCTTGCACTTTTTGGCCAAAATGGTACGGGCAGCAGTGCTGTGCATGTATGTATATTTTTTTAATTTAATTTAGCGCATAAAGTCTTGCACTTGTTGGCCAAAATGGCACGGACAACAGTGCAGTCCTCTGCTGATAGATATATTTTTTTAATTTAATTCAGCGTATAAAGTCTTGTACTTGTTGGCCAAAATGGTACGGGCAGCAGTGCTGTGATGATATGTATATTTTTTTAATTAAATTTAGCGCATAAAGTCTTGCACTTGTTGGCCAAAATGGCACGGACAACAGTGCTGTGCTAGTATGTATATTTTTTTAATTAAATTTAGCGCATAAAGTCTTGCACTTGTTGGCCAGAATGGCACGGACAACAGTGCTGTGCTAGTATGTATATTTTTTTAATTAAATTTAGCGCATAAAGTCTTGCACTTGTTGGCCAGAATGGCACGGACAACAGTGCTGTGCTAGTATGTATATTTTTTAAATTTAATTTAGCGCATAAAGTCTTGCACTTGTTGGCCAAAATGGTACGGACAGCAGTGCTGGCCTGGTTTTTTTTTTTTATATAGCGCATCCCTATGGCTGGCGGTCGTCGAGGTGATAAACGTGTGCAATCGGTAAGCGCCGTGAGATACCGCCTATCGCGGTATACCAGGTACACACGCGCTTTCTTTTTTTCCCTCGTGCGGCCGGCGCGCGCTGAAATTTGCCTCGAATGCCGGCGCACTATCGGCCCGAGGTTAATCAGGACTGTCGTATGTTTTTCTCCTGCATCGTCGAATAACAACGCGTTCCGCGTCTCGGTGCGCATGGCCGACAATAATTGGCCCGGCCAGCCAGACGCTCCTCGCCCGACAACTCGACGGTTGACGAAGAGAGAATTCTTTTTTTTTTTTAACGTGATCTCGATTATCGCCGAGTTTTCCATTGACTCCCGAGGTCGAGAGACCGGCTTCGGGCAACGGCAGCGACGGTGAGCACGAACCGGTATATTAAATGGTATTACCAAATATCGAAAGATCAACAAGTCGAATAAAATAAATATAGCACAATATTCATTGTTCGATCCGTACATTTTATTATAGAATTAAATAATTCTCATTCAGCGAATCGATACGACAACTTGAGGTACCGTTCGTTGTATTTATAATAATGGCGCCGATGTGGCATAATTATACACATTCATTCTGCCTAATTCGTATATTGTCGTCGAGCCGGCTATGCCACTTTCTGCTCTTAAGAGCATGTGAAACACGTTCTCAGCGTGTCTCTCTCGCTCCGCCGAGAGCGCCACTGATGCTATCTCTCTCGCACTCCATAGTGTCTCACATGCTCTTAAGACCATATGAAATACCCCCCTCCCCGTCCATCCCGGGCTCAGTCGGTATCAAAAACTGTAATCAACTTTTCTCACTGGATCTCGCATATACGGTCAAAAGAAAAGTCTCATGGGAAGCCGAAATGATATCTGCTTCCGATGAGACTTTTCTTTTGATCGTATATGACAGAATCCATGAGAAAAGTTGATTACAGTTTTTATTACCGACCGCGGTATTGCACATGCTCTTAAGCATGTCCGAGCGGTACAGTCCCGCAAAACGTGAGTTTCAGGGAAAAATTCAAATATTTCTCGATGGCATAAAAATGTGAAAAAGAATCAACTGTATGGGAGGTACTGCAAATACTGTTTTTATGTATTAATAATTCCAAAATGTTATTAACAAATTGATGAAAAATAAAATT
This sequence comes from Ichneumon xanthorius, assembly GCA_917499995.1. Lineage (NCBI taxonomy): Eukaryota > Metazoa > Arthropoda > Insecta > Hymenoptera > Ichneumonidae > Ichneumon > Ichneumon xanthorius. The sequence goes on along the minus strand of OU824205.1, from coordinate 5,038,916 downwards.
GTTCAACAAATCTCCCGGAAACCTAACTTTAAAAAAATAATAATCATTCGTTCAATTTTCCGAATACGTATGAATTTTTTCAGATTTTTTTATTCACTTTGAATTTATTTTTTATATGGAAATAAAGTTTAGAAAGTCAGAAAATTGAAAGTGAAAACGCATTCAGAAAAATGAAGGAATTATTTTCATAAAAGAAAAAAGTTAGGTTCCCGGGAGATTTGTCGAACAATTTTATTTTTAATCAATTTGTTAATAACATTCTGAAATTACTGTTATGGAAAATTAATATTTTCAACAACTTTATTATGCTTGATTTTTTTCAGATGTTTTATACAATCGAGAAGTGTTTGCAATTCCCTCTCATTTCTCTGAAACTTATGCGAAGTGAACACTATTCGCAAGAACTACTTAAAAATGTTGTGACGCGACGTATTTTTTGTTGTTTTTGTTATTTAGGTACTTTATAAGATTTCTTTTATCGTTGTTCTTTCACTTTGTTCTGCGAATACATTTATTTATTTCTGCGACGTACTCTCTCAACCTCCTATCGTCCGTTTGGCCTAAAAGTTCACGTATCCGACATGATTATACAAATAAATAAATAATATTTACATTAAAAAAATGGTCGTTTTTTCTACCGAATGTGCTATTGTTGGGCCGATCTATGTCTCCGAGTTGGTCGACATTTATTGTTTTGGAAACGTACGAGCGTCACGTGTTGACTGCCGCCCATCAGGGATCACCGGACTCATTCGTTTAATGAACATGCAAATGGCCCTTTGCCCGCCGACCAACCCCCCTCCCCCCCCTTGGGCCGCCGCTTCTTTCCCCCCTCGCTCCGCTGACCGCCGCGCCACGTGCAGTCTTTTCTATTCCGTCACGATCTCGCACCCCAGCTCCAGCAGCGCCGCTCCAAATCCTCCTCACGTTGTTGCCATCACCGCCACAGAGCATTGCAACCGCTCCCTTTCAATCCTTGCTAATCTCACTTTGAAACTAAACTATTGTGACAAGTACCCGCAATTGCGTTCTATCGCACCGAATATTCTAACACACATCAATCAATAACAAAAAGTGGAACATTTTATATTAAAAGAAAAATAATCTTGTGTTATTATATTTAAACCTGTGACTTTACATGTGTAAACTTTGGGTATCTATTTACCTGTGACTCGTGGCCGTGTCGAGCATGGTAATCCTATCCGATGAATGGAGAAGGATCCGGGCTATCGCGTCGGCATTCTCCACGCTCCTAGCCCGAGCAGTGAATCTCAAAAACCGCTTCGGCCAAGAAGCAACAGCAACTATATATAAATATATCGTTACACTGTTTCGAAACACTGACGATTAACTATATTCGTCCCGTTGGAATGATTATTATGACGATACATATATATACATATATCTATGTATGTATGTATATAGATATGTAATGTTGAAAAACTCGGGTACACCACGATAGATTTCGCGACGCACTTGATTTTTGTCTTTCCTAAACACCGATTGCTCTGCGCACCGCTGACGTCGTGTCTCGCGACGTGTACACACACATACATACACACACATACACACACACACACCCGCGTATTCACACCGCCGACCACTTCCGCGCGTTGAGGATATTTTAGCACGTTGCGTTGCGCTTACGTTTCTTATGATCTTCTTTTCGTTGTGTTTGTACGGGCACAGATTGTGCGCGCGCACCCACACCACACCGACAACCTAACCGAGAAGTTGGTCTCCTCTCGGTGCGCCTCGTGTGTCGTGTGTACGCCGTGGGGTCGGCGAGCTTCGGGCCGAAAAGAAAAATAAAAAGATATAGAAAAGTCTGTTAAAGCGATTGCCCGCGAGCCCGACGGAGCAAGCGCGGTTCAGTGGCAGCGGCAGAGCAGCAGACGGCTGGATCCAGCAGCAGCAGCAGCACTTCGGGCTCTGCGCCGTGAATCAGTGATCTATGGAACCGCGGCGACGGTTCAGCTACACCCTCATTCTTTTTCTTTCATTTGTACTCGATTGTTTCTCTTGATTTTTTTTTTTTTTTTTTTTTTCTTATCGGTTGTGGCTGATTTTTTGTATCTTTAGTTGGATGTATATCGACGACTCGACAGTGAGGGGACTAACAGAGGTCAACAACGGTCACGCCACGAAATTCGTGTCACTTTCGAACGAGAACTGATAAAAAAAAAATTAGTAAAAAAAAAATTATTTTATTATACCTTTTTTTGATAATTACGTTTTTGCGCATCCGTTTTATCGCTCTTTTTAGAAACAGCGGTTATATTGCGGCAAGCTGGATGATAACGAAGATTTTCTTGCAACCGCGGGATATATCTTTGAACGAGACACTGCAAGACGATCGGCACCACAACGATAGACTGTGCGCGCTGGCGGGGACCGCGACGTACTGAAGCAACACATGATTTTCTAGATCGCTAGTGCTGACTATCGCCGTAAAGGGTGCAGCACCTTCGCGCTCGGGACTCTCGGGCGTAGAGCTGCCGCCTGCTGTAATCCCTCGGATTACGTATGTGTACGATATACGTCGAATAGAGGCGTTCGACAAACATCGTTCGATTTCGGAACGATTGGAATTCAGCTCGACAGCGAGGGGCTCAGGCTATCGTTGCTTCTTTTTTTTGGTTAATTGTACTTCCGTCATACCAAATCCCAGACATTTTTTCGTGATTTTTCTTTTTTTTTAAGGTTCGGTACCACTCCACGGTTATCGAACTGGCATTGATCGATGATATGAATCACTAGTGAGGAAGAATATGGTCCTCAGCTCTATTCAATTTACGAACTTATATTCAATTTGGGAATGCTGCACTTGGAGATCAAACAGAATGAGACGTTTACGCTTGAAAATTGAGATTTCTGAAGCGGAAATGATGGTTCCCTTAACGAAGAAAATAAGATTTCTGTACCGGAAGTGACGTTTCCCTTAACGATGAAAATTAGGTTTTTAAACCGAAAATGACGTTGTCCCATATGACGTCATTTCCGGTTTGAAAATCTAACTTTTCGGCCAGAAGTGAAGTCATCTAGGGGAGGCGTCACTTCCAGTTTCAAAATCTGATTTTTCAACCGGAAGTGATGTCATCAGTGGAAAACGTCACTGCGGATTAGAAAATCTCATTTTTCGACCAGAAGCGACGTTATCTGTTCGAAGCGTCACTTCCGGTTTGAAAATCTAATTTTTCGACCGGAAGCGACATTATCTGTTGGAAGCGTCACGTCCAGTTTGAAAATCTCATTTTTCGACCGGAAGCGACGTGATCTGTTGGAAGCATCACTTCCGGTCGAAAAATCATGTTTTAAATCCGGAAGTGACGTTTTTGTCTATGACATCAGTTCCGAACAAAAACTAAGATCCTCCAACCGCAAGAAAAGGCCCGGCCTTAACTTATCCGGTCGTATTTTATTGCTTTACCTGATCGTGTTAACTTATTCGATATTGACTTATCCGGTTGTCGACTGTACTGGCTGAGCGCGTATTGTAGCGTACGTTCATTACATCAGCTCCATCTACAGGCAGGTATAAGCCCGACCGATATGATAAGTTCTTTGCGTGTTAACACACACGCTCTCAACTGCGCTCAACCACCGCGCTCGTGTAGGTCGTGCCATACAGTGACATACCCTCGGTGTACACAGCGCGCGTCTTGTGTAGCCGGTGTTATGTTACACTCAGCCACGCAGTGTAACCGAGTGAAGCTCTGTGTAGCCCGATAAAAAAAAGCGCCATTAATGAGGAGTCAGGTGGGCTTGTCGGTACACTTGTTTGGGGGGCGTTGAGGAATCAAACATTCGAACTGTCTTCCAACAAATAAACATACGGTGTGTTAAATATGTCGTGCTGCGGAGCAGAGGAGGAGGAGGATGCCAGACAACCGGAAGATCCCACCAGAGTCCGAGGATGCACGGATATAGTATGGCTGTGTGTTTTCATAGCGTTCTGGTGTCTTATGGTACGTAACCTCAGAGGATGTATATCACGATTTTCTATTAGCGATCAACCTATTTTCTCCGCTTTGTCATACGAATTGCGTTGCGCGGACAAAGTCTATAATAGTCGGGGAATCCCGGCGACCGGTGTCGAGTCATTCCTAAGAGGCAACACTTCGCCCCGAGCGAAGTTGTTCGACGATGTTTTACAATTTGTTTCTCGATAGATTTTGATAGCAGCGTTCGCGCTTGTCTACGGCGATCCGATGAGACTCATCAATGGATACGACAGTTTCGGTAACACGTGCGGAATGAAAAACAACCAGAAGTTCGGAAGTAAACAATTGGAGGTATGGGACTATCTCACCGGTCAGGACACCAGTGAGAAACCGTAAGTATGCCTTTTATTTTACTTTGTTTCTATGTTTTTAGCGTTAGATCTCTTGCAAGCTCTTCGTTGTGCAAGTGTGGCGGACAAATGGATAAGTTAATATCGGAGAACTTTACACAGCCGGGTAACTTAATACAATACCTTAGGCGGGAGCCACCTCAACAAATTGGTGGAAGAATCAGTCAAAAATTAAAAAGTTTTCCTAGCGTAAGACCAGATAAGTTTAGGCTCCTTTTTTTCTAGTTCTTCTGTCTGCTCGGTGGGGAGATGGAAGCTTCTTCTTTTGCTATCTGTGATCAGGATTCGTTGTCTCAATAAAAATTACGTAGACACGAATCATCTATTTTTCCTTTGAATTTTCTGTTGATTTTTTAAAATTTATTTACCATTACATTTCTTGCAAGCTCTTCATGGTACGAGTACCGTGGACAATCGGATAAGTTAAATAAGTGCTTCTGCCTACTTGGTGGGGAGAAGAAAGCTTCCCCTTTACGATTCATGGTCAGAATTCATTAAAATAAAAATGGTCCTAATAAAAATGATATAGAGGTGAATTTCAGTTGTTTATCGAAAAAGTTGTCCAAAGCTTTTAATTTCTCTTTTTCAGACATCTATTTTTTCGTCACTTTTTAAAATTGTTTATCCAAAAAATTGGTCTAACTTTTATTTTTATTTTTTAGATATTTATTTTTCCTTGACATGAAAAATGTGAAGCAATCATTGAAGATATGCGTAAAGAAATGTCCGGACAGGACAATGAGGACTATGCTGGACGTTTGCGAGTTCTACCAGAGGACAGGCTCCCAGCTGTGTCTGGACCATCCAGGCGGCGATTTTTCAGCGTGCAATTACGAGGACAAAAACAAGACCGGATACTGTCCGACATTGCCGACGTATGAGAGCGCTCCCATTCTGAATCGATGCATACCAAAGTATATCACGGATGTCGGCGTGACTCTCATTTCGAATCTCTATGGTATACTCAACTCTTGGGATGTCATAGAACAAATTTTAGGGGATTTGTATAAAACGTGGAGAGAAATTCTTGGGTTGTCGTTCCTTGCATTTGGTACGAATTACTTATTAATCACGTGGGATGGAAGCGCCAATGAATGAACTGCAAAACAGGGATGGTTGCATTAATATTTCAATTCAATCAAGTTCATCCATGAATTAATATATATATATATTTTTTTTTTGTGAACTCACTGAATATATTGGAATATGTGTGCAATCGGCAAAAATGTTCAGTCACTGGTACATCGATCCAACTTTTTAAAACCTATCTGTATAATAAAATATTTTGAGAATTAATCATTTATTTTTTTCGATTTTTCTCTCTAGTTTTGTCGCTGTTCATGATAGCAATTTTTAACTACCTGGCCACTATCGTAACATGGATCGTTATGGCTCTAGTTAGCTTAGCTTGCATAGGTGAGTGTGGCAAAAAAAAAAGAAAAATCACGTCCAGAACGATGCGGCTGATATCGTTTGTTAAAATGAATTGATTTTCTTTTTTAATTGCGTTTTCTTTCAGGGGGTACTGGTTTACTTTGGGTGACGTACATAGACATTAAAAGGGCCTTAGACGAAACCCATCCCAATAAAATGTTGGAAGAATCAGTCAGAAACGAAAAAGCTTTCTTAGCGTTTGCTATCATAGCGACAATCGTCACTGTAAGTTTCCGAATGGCTGTTAATTGCCGTTGTATCGATTGCCAATATATTTTTTACTTCACTCGGGGCGAAAAATTTGGTGCATGCTTTGGGTGTGAAGTAACATTTGGTACGATACTCGTGCGAAATTGTTTTCTTAACTCGTGTGATCGTGCAACACTCGCCTTCGGCTCATGCTGCAAAGTCATACGCGTCAGAAAAAGTTTGATCGCATTAGTACCGTAAATTACTATTGATTCACGAGGTGTGAAAATCGGATTCTGCGCACGCGATGCGTGCCTAAAAATCGCCATTTTCGCACCGAGTATAATGAATTACTATTTCCTAACGCATGCACATAAAATTCCGTTTTCGGTCCCTGGACTTTTCCTGGAAAAATTATGTGAATGGCATGGACGTAGAAGGGGGAGTCCTGATTCATTTCACACTCGTCAACAAATCATCAATAGCAATAGTTATTTGTATCTTGTCATACAAATAACTATTGCTTCCAGACTTCTACGCCCTTGTCATAGAAATAATTATTGCTTCCAGATTATTATACTGCTACTGGTGTGTTTCATAAGAAAACGTGTAAGTTTCATGGCGGCACTGTTCAAGGAAAGCGCCAAGTGCTTGTCGGAACTTCCTGGGTTGTTCTTTCAGCCACTTCTTACATTCGCGGCACTTATAATTTTCTTCGTCTTTTGGGTCGTAGTGATCCTTTGTCTCGCCACAGCCAGTGAGTATGCGTTCCTTTCTGTCGGCTTCTTCGTGAAAAAAATCTGTTCAACCATGCGACCTCAACTGATCGATACATTACAGATTATCCTGGAATAAAATCGGTTCAGATGCTGAACGCATCTGGAAACGTTCAACTGTTGCGTTCGACCGATCAATTGAACGCATTTGCCGGACAGAAAAGACTCGACTTGCCCATAAACAGCCCAAAGAGTGAGGATTAAAAAAAATTATATGGTTTGGATTAAAAAAAGAATTAAGACCTTAAAGAAAGATAAAAATGTTCAGCTTTCACCTTCGTCGAATTCGTCGATGCCACTTGGGTCAAATATATGTGGTGGGTTTACATAATCGGTCTTGTCTGGATTGCTGAATTCATCACATCCTGCCAAGACATGGTGATTGCCGGTGCCGTAGCTCACTGGTACTTCAGGTGATGCATCACTGTCGACATTTTTTTATATTTTCTTTTTGTACGACATTTTGTGTTACGAAAACATGGTATTACAGAGGTAAAAATGCGGATACGTCACCGGTTTGCTCCGCTATGGGGAACCTGGTCAGTTATCACCTGGGTTCGGTTGCCTGCGGCTCATTTCTCATCACAATATTCAAACTGCCACGACTGATCCTCACCTACCTTCATCAAAAGTAAATATTTACTTGGATTAACTATGTTTTTTAGTTTTATTATTCTGCCCAAAATATTTATTTGCATTCTTGCAGAATTACCTTGCCAAGCTTTGCAGATAATTTTAATTGTAATCCTGTCGATTTGTAGATTCGAGGCGACGAAGGAAACTTCACCGTGCGCTCAATGCGGCTTGAAATGTTGCATATGCTGCTTCTTCTGTTTAGAAAAGTTCATTCGTTACATGAATCATAATGCGTATACGGTAATTGCCATCGAGGGAACGCATTTCTGTAATGCAGCCAGAATCGTAAGTATTCAGTGTCTGTAATTTTTATTACCTCGGTTCAAAGAAGATTCGACAATTAATACGAATTGCAGATTAAAAAATTGATCTTTACTTTGCATTCGGATTACGGAGTAGTCGGAGTTAAAAACGTATTTTATTTCGTTGTATAATGATAATGATTCAACGGACTTAAGATAGTCGGTGCGGTACAGCCAAGTCAATGGAGGACCAGGATTTCAAAAATAGTTTCTACACATTTTAAAGGAGAATTTATTGCAAACTAAGGGCGATCTATATTAAAGAGTTCCTACTTTATGTAGAAAAAAGTACAACAATGAATTTACAGAAAAGTAATTCAGTATCTGCGAATAAATCACTGGGCGTATTTTTATGTAATTTTTGTGAAGTCAAATTTCTAATTTTGGTCCGATTTTGATGAGTGACAGTTTATTTGGTTTATTGAAACATGTTTTCTGAATTCACCGAGTAATCTGCTTCGTTTAGATTCTCAATCAGAAGAAAGATTTAGTTAAAGTCGCAGCTTTGCCTTTTTCTATAAGCAAATGACTATGATTTGTGAACGGTGATTATTACCATTAATGTTTTCCGGTGAATTCATGATTATTCCGTTGAAATGTGTGCAAGCCATTTTTTTTTATCTTGATACTCGATTGTCTTGACTCTACCGCAAGGACTACATCGACGAAGCTGAGTACGTATTTGTGAATGTTGCAGGCCTTTACGACGCTCGTTGGCAACGCTATGCAAATAGCCGTCATCAATGGTGTAGGAGACTTCGTTCTTTTCCTCGGAAAGTGTTTCGTGATGGCGACGACTGGTAGCATCGGTTTGTTATTCATGAGACAGGATCCTGAATTACACTTTTACGCAGCTCCGATATTTGTCGTCTGTGTATTTGCATTCTTCATAGCTCACTGCGTAATTTCTCTCTACGAGGTGAGTAATAGCTGGGATATGCAATTGCTGATATATCGCTTCGTTCGTAGAGAAAAGTTCGTTAATATATGGACAACAAATTCGATACTTCGGTGCCGAGCAATCAAAATATTTTTCAAATTTGAGTTACATCCGTTTGTTTTTTACAATTCTTATTTTCATTATAATATGATTTCAGACTGTAATAGATACCTTGTTCCTGTGCATCTGCGAGGACAGAAATCTTAATGGTGATAATGGCAAGTGGCGTCAATCACCTCTCGCTCAGTTTGACGCGATTCCTAATGGGGAGGGACAACATTCCCACGAACTAGCGCCTATGAACGAATAGGTTTTTTTTTACATAAAAAGATGTTTTTTTCGCGACTCTTGGTGTTAATTCTGCTGCTCGACTGTCGTGAGCTCGAAAGACCAACTTACAGCCGTAAGCGATAGTTTTAATATCTATTTTGCTTTGGTAATGCTTGCATTTTTCGTGTCCGCGAACACGCCAGCAGTATTTTCATCAAAGTGACTTATCATTTATAATGAAATGATAAGATGACATCTTTACGAGTCATCTGCGTAGATTCAATTTTTAAGACTATCGACTGGAGTGTCGCGAAAGACCTCGATCGATTAACTAATTATAAAACTTTGCTGCTATCGTACAAATGACTGAATCAATTTCATTCAATACATGCAATGCTATGTGCAATAGTTAACAGTTACGCCTGCCGATAAATATGTACAAAAATGCAATTTGTTCAAACGGTCGCGAGACTAGTAGAGATTTGAAAAATACGTAGATTTATAATTCCGATTCTAATCCTAACTTACCACATATATATATATTTTTTTTACACATCGCGGTTTTGGAGCCGCGTTAATGACGAAAACATATACAATGAAAGTGTAGTAAATCGTCTTTATCTATTGAAACAGACCTCACATTTTTACGCGGTTTCATTATCTGTTTTTTTTCTTTTGAATATGGTTTTCGCATTTTTTCTGTGCCTCACAAGGTAGTCTAATGACAAACACATTAAATCAAAGTCTAGTAAATCTTCTTTGTGTATTGAAACAGGCCTCAAACTTTGACGGGTTTTAATTACCTGTTTCTATTTTTTTATCTTTTCGCATTTTTTCTGTGCCTCAGCGTCCATGAGAGCACAGAGTGGTAAGCGAGGATCAAAGCGGTGTGCCATTTTTATCGTTTACCTTCCGAAGTAATTATTTTCATAATGTCAATACAAGTCGTATAGCGTTACAATGTATGAAGACACTTATGATGTTTTTCTTTTGGAGTTCGTAACGAGCAGCGTTGTGGAACGCGTCTCCGTGTCCGGAAACGATTGACCAAAAATTCAATTGATTGCAATGAATTTTATGAAAATAATTTTTTCGATCGGTTAAGACGGAGCTTTTCACATCCCTTCGAACAGAAATGGTAGCTTAAAACGGATAGATTTATATGAAAATCGCTTCCGAATGATTAATTGATTATCGTGATATTCCTAAGGCTAAATTAGCGTGTAGTTGCAATGTGTCATGTTTTTTTAATTGAATTCAAGGCGAGTTTTTTCCTTTCTCCTTGTTCGATCATCACTGTAATTCTTCGCCATATTCAATTATCGCGAATAGTTATTGGTAGTACTTATTTTTATACTGTCAAACCTATACAACTAAGAATTATTCTACACGACTAGACGTACGAAGACAACAGAGGCTCGCGTCAATTAATGTACAAAGTATGTACTTCACGATCCCTCTACGAGGAATTTCCCACATTTCTTTCTCGTAACATGTACCGGTCTCATGCAGTATTCTTTTTTTCATTCGTTACACAGCATTGAGTATACTTTGAGCTCGTTATTTTCTATAAATCTTTTTTATGCAAGAGGAGTGCTTCGGGAGTTGATAATATTGCAATGCAAACTATACCGATGGTTGTATCTAAAATTATATACATAAATATATATATATATAGTTATAGAGTGTATACTTATACACATATATATACTTATACACAAATCCATTTATATGCTTGCGTGGGCAAGTAAATTTTTTACACTCTAAGCCTTACACTCAGATTCAGGACGCGCACGTCCAATAACATTATGTCTGTTCTATTTACCATTTAGTTGCTGATGTAAGTAAATTTTATGAATTGAAAAAAAAATTGTTTCCAGAGAGAGATATATTGTATTTACAAAAAGTGGAAAAATGCCATAAACAAAAAATTTTATTATTCTTAAATTGTCGTACATTCATTGACATGGCAAAATTGCCTCGATCCTTTCAAGTCCTGACTTTCTTCGCCACGACGGTGGTTTTCTTCTTCTTTTTTGTTGTTTTGACCAATCGTTTTTTATTGGATACTTTTTTCTGTGGCTTGGCATTGGTCGAAACCTTCTCAGTTTCCATTTCTTCCAATTGTTCGGCTTTCTGCAGAGGCTCACCCATGAATATTTCATCCACGGGATTCAGAGCGTAAGATTGTTCAGGTTTATTCGCTTCTCGAGACAATTTCTGTTCCACTCTGTTCAAGTACTTGCCGCCGGCCTGTTTGTTCAGAGCTTGTCGATACTGGAAGAATAAATTATTTAAACAATTAATGAGTGTTTGCAAAACGCTGAAAAATGTTCGTTGCCAGCCACAAAAAAATACCTTTGCCGGTGAAATATAGTGGGGATTGTCCCACAGTGTTTCGCCTCCAAAACTACCGCTGAATATCTTTACGGGATTGAGCACGAATCTCGGTCCAATCTCCGCTAATCCACCGTCCTCCGTCAATATTTGAAAGTTTCTAAACCATATCCTGTTGTCGAGGACACTGAAGGTGTAGACGTGATCGAAGAACGGCTGGCTTTTGGGATGACGATTCGGGACTCCGAATATTTGGGTGAAAATTTCCTTAAGGAGGGCGAAGTGAGGATTCGTAGTGAAATTTTCGTCGAATGACAGCAGAGGTCGAGAACCTTTCAAGCAATTTCCAGTCATCTTTAACTCCCCCATTGTGTAAACTGAAAAAAAAGATTGGAATTAGAAGAATAAAAATGTGTGATTGTGCATGGTATGATTTTGGATAGATATCTACATATGATCAGGTAAATGTTAATTGGTCAAGTTTCAGTCATCTTTAGGTCACTAAACGCAATTTTCGGCATCATGGTATAGATATTATTATTTTTCAAACATTGTACGGGTCAATGTTATATCAAAACATTAACTTCACTATATAATAATTGTGATGCAATAAATGACGAAGAGTGCAGCATAATCTGATGTGGCTGATATACTTTCAATCATGATAAATTTAATAAATCACGTAACCAAAAAAACAAATAATGACTAATCTCATTGATAATATTACTTGTACCAACAACATTGGTATAACTTTTATGTTTTTGTATAGTTGCAAATCAATGGATTCCAAGAAGTCAAGATGTGCTTCGGCTAGAATACCCTGATAGCAACTGTACCTCGGAAGTACTGAAACACAAGTCGTGCCGCACACGATTAAATTGTTAAATAAACATTTTTATGAAAATATATATATGACAGCAATAATCAAGAGTAGAATCCATTTATAGACATACCATTCATTTCTTTTTGTATTAACTGAAAGCTATACGTGTTATTGCTATAATTGTGTTTGATGATGGAAAATGAGCCATTTACCTTAAAATCTCAGATCCATAATAAAAATACAACCAACTAAAATGGGATCTCGGATACATACTATTTTCGACAAGAAACTTTGCGCTCGGCCCGGTAGGAACGTAAGCGAACCACATGTAAAGATCCCTTTTCCTTCTGCCCTCGAAGAGTATGGATTTGTTGCAATTCTTTACTTCGCAGATCTCGTTCACAACTTGGAGATTTTTCGATCGCTCCATCTTCGCTTCCGTTCTATGGTGTGGCATGAGTGTTTTTATATCCTCCATGAGGTGACGATCCCGATGATTTATTCCACGGGATGCGAAAACTAATACCCGTTGTTTGTTTATCCATTTGACCTGAAATTACAATCACATTGAATGCATTTCTGATCGAGAAATGAAATATCCTTTTTTTCGTTAGCTGCTTCTTACACGTTATGTATTCTAACCTTTTTCGGCGCTGGTTCATCCGACATTCGTTTAGCGGGCAACGTTACGTCGTTCTCCTCCGCATGATTTTCGTTCTCCTTCTCGGCCTCTTTCCTCTTTCGCTTCATTACTTTCTTTGCCATTTTTTTCTTATTATTTATTTAATGCACTTAATGTTTATTACTGTACAATGTTTGACACGTGTTTCCTATCGGCTCTTGTAGCAGATGATTAAGTGTTGAATGTCGACGCCGCGCAGGCACGCATGCGCTTTTTGTGCTGCGCTGCGATTGGTGGAGTTCGCACATTGGTCGAATCGGAACGAATGGCGTTGCGACCTTAGAACTTGACCAATAGCGATGCAGGCGCAGTGGCGCTCCAAGCGACAGAGTCGCGGATTCAATCTGAAACTTGTGTAGGAAGCTTAAGTTCCTACGAAAATAAAAAATGGAGTAAGGCCGAATTGCCGAATAGTGCTTATTGTCTACACGTGGTTTGTTTGGGTGATATTCGAAGCGTGTTTTCTCGAAGAATACTCGCAAGTTTTGGAGTCGATTAACCGTGCAAGCACAGATCTTCACCAAACATGGCCAAGTTTTGTCTCAGTGAGTATTAGGAGGTCGAAGTATCGAAAACTGACCTCGTGTTTTGTAGCGGTTATGTTTATCGTAATTTTGTATTTTCGACTTTTGGGCTCGATTTTAATAACAGCTTAGTTTGAGTCGCCTGCACTTCATGCACTACCGTACATTTTCACAATATGCAATAATGCAAAATCACGAGGAGATCGAAATGTGTGGAATAGTCCAAGCAACAGAAACATACCGAATATTAGTGGCGAGGGCTGGCAGCAATCATTGGGACAAAATATGCTCACAGTGGCTCGCAGCTAATATTGAATACATGTAAAATAAACATCAAGTCGATACTAAATAATTTATCACACAGAAATTTTTGTTTTCCTTTTTGTAAAAAGGTCAAATATTTCTATAAATAATATTCATGAAATATTGAAACCTAGCCTTGGTAATAAAATTACAATATTTGCAGAGAAACCGAGCAAGAGAATTCAAGCTCGCCAGAGGTACAAAATAGAGAAGAAAGTACGCGAACACAACAGAAAGAAACGCAAGGAAGCAAAGAAAAATCCTAAGAGTATGTACGGTTATTTATTTTAAAAAATATTAATATCAAATTTTATTTTCATAGTATACTTATAATAATAGTAATACATAGTTATACTTCAATTATTATTATTATTATTACACTGTACAGAAAGGAAGTGCAACACTTACAAAATCTGCATCTTGTTAACTGAATGCATTTTTTGTTATAAATTCTTGTTACTTATTATAAATTTTGTATGAATTTCAAATTTTGTGTCTTCGCTAGTCCGCAATCGGATGATCCGAACGATTAATAGTACATCAATAATAAAAATAGTAATAAATAGTTAAGAATTTTGGGTGTCAACATTTTTTTGTCTTTCCAGAAACACACAAGATGATGCAAATTCCCAATCAGTGTCCGTTCAAGGAGGACATCCTGAAGGAAGTGGAGGCAATGAAGAAGCTGAACGAGGAGGAGAAGCAGAAGCAGCGAGAGGCGGCTAGGGAAAAAAAGAAGGAGAAGCAGGCCAAGGGTCTTCAGGATCTCGTATCTCAGGCGGAGAACAAGCAGTCGGCGCACGATGCTACGGCGGTGGGTGCGAAGAACGATCCGATCAAGGCTGCCGTGGGCAGAGAGGAAAGTTCGCTGAAGGCGTATTACAAGGAATTCAAGAAGGTGCTCGACTCCGCCGACGTTATACTGGAAGTAGTGGACGCGCGAGATCCCCTGGGAACGAGATGCAAGCAGGTGGAGGAAGCGGTTCAGTCTGCAAAGGGAAACAAGCGACTGGTACTCGTGCTGAACAAAGCCGATCTCGTGCCTCGGGAGAATCTCGATCAGTGGCTGAAGTATTTGCGGGCGAGCCTGCCGGCCGTTGCGTTCAAAGCCTCGACGCAGGATCAGTCGAAGAGACTCGGCCGCAAGAAGTTGGGTCTGAAGAAACAGGATATGATTCAGAGCGGGACTTGCTTCGGTGCGGAGCTTCTGCTGTCCTTGCTCGCGAATTACTGCAGAAACAGCGGAACCGTAAAGAGCAGCATTCGCGTCGGAGTCGTCGGACTGCCGAACACCGGTAAATCTAGTATAATAAATTCTCTCAAGAGGAGCAAGGCTTGCAACGTCGGCAACACACCCGGAGTCACCAAGTCCATGCAAGCCGTGCAGCTGGATTCGAAGATAAAGCTGCTCGATTCGCCGGGTATCGTCTTCGCTAGTCCCCAAACGGACGACCCGAACGATTCCTCGGTAGCGCTGAAGAACGCCGTAAAGATACAGACGCTGAGGGACCCTTACACACCGGCCACCGCTATCCTGAAGAGAATATCGAAACCTCAAATAATGGAACTTTACGATATTCACGACTACACGACGCCCGACGAATTCTTCGCGAAGAAAGCGGCGAGAATGGGAATGTTCAAGCGCGGCGGCGTTCCGGACATGCTCGCCGCTGCGAGAAGCGTACTCAACGACTGGAATTCCGGCAAGATCAGATATTACACTGTACCACCCGAGGAAGCGCCGTGTCAAGTGTCGGCCGAGATCGTAACGAAAATCGCCGAAGAGTTCAACATCGAGAACTTCGAGGCTAGCGAGAAAATGATGCTGGACGATGTCGAAGCTTCGGCTGCGAAATTCAATCTCAATATCGTTGATCCATTGCTGATCGACAGCACCGGACCCGTCGAATGCGCGATGGACGTCGACACGAAAAAGGTATTCCATTCGTCTAAACGGTCAGCTGTAGAATGCAAAAGTTCGCACTTCAAAATCGGGCCATGGTGGAATATTTTTCACGACACTTTAGACATTATTAAACACCATCGTAGTTGCGCAAGGTTCATGACGACAACAAACAATCGGGGACATATGTGGGGCATTTCATACCATTTCGACCTGGGTCTCTAACCTTATGCATCTTGGATTGAGCCCGCGATTTTTTCTAGGACTCAAGTAACTCTCAAAAACGCTCAGATTTTTTATTACATTTTTAAAAATTATTTGTAATTATTTATAATTAGAAAAAAGAACTTATTGATCGCCATAATTTAAAAATCTGAGAAAATTCTGAAAAATTTTGTGGCATATATATAAAAAAAATTTAAGATTCGAGCCGGAGTGGGCCGGTGTCACGTTCAATTTTTTTTTTCTTTTTCGACAAAAACAGAAAAAAATAGAAGCCAAAATCAGTCGGTTATGGGTTATCGCTTGACCATTTTTATGTGACTGCATTTCTGGGAGTATTTTCAGACTTTTCCAAAGAATTTTTAATTAAAAAGACTTTGGAAAAATGCATA
Source organism: Ichneumon xanthorius (assembly GCA_917499995.1). Classification (NCBI taxonomy): domain Eukaryota; kingdom Metazoa; phylum Arthropoda; class Insecta; order Hymenoptera; family Ichneumonidae; genus Ichneumon; species Ichneumon xanthorius. The sequence goes on along the minus strand of OU824205.1, from coordinate 5,022,829 downwards.
TAAAAATGGTCAAGCGATAACCCATAATCAACTGATTTCTTTCACTGTTTTCGGAAAAAAAATATTTGCAGGCGACGCTGGCCCATTCGGGCTCAAATCTTAATTTTTTTCTATAATGACACAAGATTTTTAGATTATTAAATTGTGGTGATCAGTGAGTTCATTCTTTTAATCATAAATAATTATAAACATTTTTTTAAAATCGGAATGTTTTTGAGAGTTAGTCCAGTTATATAAAAAATTGCGGGCCTAACCCAAAATGTGAAGGGTTAGACCCAGATCGAAATAATAGAGAATGCCCAATGTAAAAATTTCCAATAAAAAAAATCTAAACTAAGTGCATTTTTAAATGCCCTACTTCACTATCAGTACTATCTGTGCAAACATGTAAAGCCATCGGCGCCTGCACTATATCTGATATAAGTTATCAACACAGTTCCAACAGTTTCAGCTTCTATAGACTCTGAGCTTGACCCGTCTTTATTATTATTATTGCAGAAAGAATTCAAACTGCAACAGATCAATGAGATGAAAAAGAAGAAGTCGGATGCGTCAAAGAAGTCGCCGCACGAACGAAAGAAGAAGGTCGAACCGCTGTTTGAGATCGAAGGCAATCAGAAGTTGAATAAACTGAACAAACTACAGTTCAAAAAGCAGAAAAAGGAGAAAGTCCGGAAAGGTATGTCGGTAACGCAATTGTTTCTTCAGATCTGAGAAGCGTTAAACAAAAATTCTCCATGTCCGCGTTGAAAAAGTTTTCGGAAATCCCGTTCAACAGTTCGGTCGCTAAGTAATAATTTATCATTACGTGAAATGTACTTCTCTTCAAGTTGCTTTCACAAAAACATCGGCAAACAACTGCTTTCGATAAACCGTTGATAACAGGATATTCGAGCTGCAATGCAAAGGTCGAGAAATCATTATCAAGTTTTTTTGCGTACTATCGTCTATCATGAAAAACTCAATTTCTTTATCTTCAAACGTCGAACTTTTTTCGAGCCAATTTTGCTTTAGCATTTTTACTACAAAACGCTTATCATGTTTGTTTCGTAGAAAGGGAAGCCGTAAAGTTAGCCGATCAGCTCGAGGGAGTTGACCTGACCATGGGAGATGACTACGACTTCGAAACTGACTTTACGCCCAAATGAATAGCGTATCGACGAAGTTGATCGTCGAAGAACCGCGAGATATCCAAGTTTGTCGGGCCGACGACGTTGGAGAGTGTACAGTACGAGATTGTTGAAGAGAGTTTTTAAATAAAATCGTAGCAAACGCCGTACGCATTCGCAGTTCTCTATCGCCTCGAATTCCTGAACTTTTCTTTCCCACGAACGGGGTATGATCGAGTGGCGAATCGTGTCGAATTCGATTGAGCCTCGTTTCGTAGAATGATCGTTAACGGAGCACACGCAGCCCCGTCTTTACGGACCGGCCAATTGAGAGAGCCCAAAGGGCAATACTGAGCCACACGAGCGTGCACCGCGATGTCCCTGATGGTGTTAAAATTATCCAGTTGGCATATATTTCCCGACAGTGGCGGCTCGAGCTTTCTGCACGAGGGCATTGTCGAGAATCTACACTGGCGAGTTGCAGTCGCACGAGACTTTCCGCACAGTTCCTCGGTGAACGACAATTGATCGTTGAGTATACTCAATTGTCGTCGTTATCGTTGAAATTATCTAAAAATAATTCCACCTCGCCGATTGTAGGTTGCCCTCGTTGGGAGATACGCGGAATCTGTATCGATTACTTCGCCCTCTTATCTCGACGCTGGGGTCCAAACTTTGATTTGAAGCATTTGTTTCGGATAACTCGAGCAACTCGGACTGACCGGGGAGTGCCAACTACTCGAAACTTCGATTCGCAAGTAAAATGACTGACGGTGTTCAACACAGCGAGAGCACGTTGGGCTGGGTGAGGAAGCCGGGCCCGTTGAGAGTCTGGCGAGTCGTCGAGGGCCGAAAAAAAACCGCCGATGGAAAGACTCTTCGATTTTCCATTCAAGAAGTGCCCGAGGATCGGTACGTCGATGTTCTAGACCATATGTGCACAATATTCCTGAGGGACGAAGTTTTATGCCATCATCTAGGTGAGTCGACACGAACGGAAATTTCGTTTAAAGATATTCCACTGAATAATAAAATTTTTTCGATAATCGATGGAATTTCAGATGTTATAAATAATCCGGAGGCAATCGCTGATTTCCGAAAATTGTGGAACTTCGTTATTCAACAAGGGATCGTCGTGGGAGCTTTCCTCGTCGATGAGAATAATCCGAAACCTGTGTTGGCCGGAGTTAACATGACACTGGTCAAGTGCGAAGCCGCTGAAAAGGGTCTGATGACCGGAGTCGAGGTGATAAATTCGCGACAACTTGAATGGCTCGCGAAGCGACGTCAACCCTTCACGTACGGGATCCTCGCTGATCGAGGACCTCGATTCCGGACGATTCGGCTGGGATACTCGCTCAGCGAGTACTCGACCAGATAGAAAGCTGACGGCACGGGATTTACTCGTTACTACACGGAGAAAAATAGTTCTGTTCCTCTAACAAAATGTAGATTTTTAACAATTTATTTTTGTGGCAGCAAAAATATTTGGCTGCTACAGTAAAATATCTGCTGGCACAACAAAATATTTGCTGCCACAGCAAAACATTTTGTTGTCCCTGTGCAGGTAAATGAGTTATGGTAACGAAATTTCTTGCTGTCTCAACAATATTTTTTTCTCCGTGTAGCATGGGAACGCAAGCCATGCCCGCACAATGCCGATATGTTCATCCGCTGGTGACGATATTGTGGATATTTAACTGCGGCTACGAACGAGCAATCGGTACATTTGTAAGGTGGAGAATAATGTGCGTACACCTACATCTTCACTTTAACGTTTCGGCCAAATTGCTGGCCATTTTCAGAAATCTTTTTTTCCTATAATTACATATAATGATCAGACCTTGATTTAAACCAATTATTTACCAATGTGCTGATTGGTCGTTCGCAGCCGCAGTTAAATAACGACATTTCTGTTCATCGACCGCTGCAATCTCATCTCAAGGTGATGCCCTAGCGGAACTGGTGCAACCACAGATTCGGAGTTGCGTTGTAGTCACAGTCGCACTAGGGTTGACTAGACATGCTTCTGCGAGTTGCAACGACTATGACGAGATTCCGGGTATACTGGAGTGAGACCGATCGCTTTGTTCAAACTTGACTTGAGCGATGCGTTGTAACTACAAATCAAATAAATAAGACTATACAACGATGGTCGCAAGAGTTACACGAAAAATGACGACAAAATAACGATTATACGCGAGTCTAGAGCAAGTGAAAATGTTGAACATTGTGCATTAGTCTATTGAAGTCTGCCGACGGTCACCTCAGTTCCGTTAGGGCGATATTGTTAAGGCATGGTGTTTTGATACCAGAAGCTGCTCGCACAGTTCGAGCTCGCCGTGGAGCTCCAAAATCTCGACCGTGTCTAGCAGCTTCTGGTACCAAAATACCGTGCCGTTACAATATCGTCATCTGCGGACACAGATGTCTGCATTGTGCCGGCAAGGCGTGTCGAACTTTACGGCACGCTCTTCTTTCTCGGCAGATTGCGCGGTATAAAAAGTCGCTGAGTCTCAAAAAATATTGACGACATCGAAATTCGGAAAAAAATATTCTTTGAAGAGTAAAATGCTCACGATATTATATTTGTGTAAAATAATGTTTTTATTGTAAATATTATAGTGTGCTATTCTCGTTTGAAATTTATATTTAAGTCTCAGGGCATGAAGCTGCCGGCCTGTATAGTCGCGCATGACGCGATGTTCCCGTACGCGAGGGGTCGAACACGGGATAATGATGCGGTTCTCATAATCGTATTTGTAACGCACTGCATTGTAACGGTACAATATATGATATGCGACTCATTGATTACAGTTCACTTCAGAAGCTTGCCAGGTGATATTAAGGTTTATGGCTGATTTTGAGAAGGGACACGATGCCCGAAAGTTGTACAACGTTGAAAAATACCTAACGGCCTTTGGTTTGAGCGTGGATCCCGTTTATCGGGGCCAAGGTCTTGGATTTCATCTTCTCAAGGCTAGGTGAGCCATTTTTCCTTATCTTCAAATGTATTCTTAAGGACAACCAACATCTGTAATGAATGCGATTCAGAGACCGTAGAATTTACTGGAAAAAACAAAGCATCAGCGGATGTACAATTTAATACCGCGTCCGATGATGTTTCCGTTTTATTGGAAACGTCAACCGGTTTTAAATAGCATTGATTCGAAAAATTCATCTATCTCTTTCGCACTCATATGTCACGTGTTACATCTTTCACATGGCCTTAATTGTTACACTCTCGAGGACCCAGTCAGATGTCATTTTACTTTTCAGAGACGACATGTCTGTGGCGTACGACCTTCAGGTGACGTCGACGGTGTTCACGGCTGTAGCATCGCAAAAAGTCGCGGCCCAAGCGGATTTCGAGTTACTCTTTGAGCGAAACTACGCGGATGTAAAAAAAGCCGACGGCAGTGAATTGTTCCCCGGTATTGAACAAAAATCTTGCAAACTCATGGGCAAACGGTTTCGTGACGCGAATAAAAGTACTCCGCATGATTAGTCAAGTATTCGATGGAGTATCTATAAGTGGCTTCATAGGAAGAACGTCATTTCCGATTTTAAAATCACCTTTTTTTCACCGGAAGTGACATCGTAGGGAAAAGAATCACTTCTGGTTCTAAAGTCTCATTTTTTTCACCGCACGTTACGTCATAGTTTTTTAAAATCGAAAGTGTACACATAAAAGTAGCAAGAAATATAAAATTTTTGTACAAAACATTTATATAAATTTTTCCTTCACGTCCTGCGACTTTGGGGAGTTCCAAAGCCGTAGTATGTAACGGAAAAGTTATTTCATCGGTTACAGCCTTCAACAACTATATTAATATAAACTCGCGACAATTCTTCGTGTTGGTAGGAGGTTCGGAACAATTGCGTCGTCGTATAGTTGGCAACTGAGTCAAAAACCACGGGTCAACTTTCTATCAATTCCATCATACAATTATTGATCAATGAAAAATATCCTACCATACATTGAACAAGGAAAACGAATGAGGGTGACGAAAGGTGAAAGTCGAGTACCAAGAGAGAAAAGCCGGTCACAGCCTTCAACAACTATATTAATATAAACTCGCGACAATTCTTCGTGTTGGTAGGAGGTTCGGAACAATCGCGTCGTCGTATAGTCATTGGCAACTGAGTCACAAAATGCGGGTCAACTTTTTATCAATTCCATCGTACAATTATTCATCAATGAAAAATATCGTACCATAGATTGAAGAATGAAAACGAATGAGGGTGGCGGAAGGTGGAAGTGAGTACCAACGGAGAAAAGTCGTGGCACGTAAAGGAAAAGTTGTCTCATCGGTCACAGCCTTCAACAACTATATTAATATAAACTCTCGACAATTCTTCGTGTTGGGGGGGAGGTACGGAACAATCGGGTCATCGTATAGTCATTGGCAACTGAGCCACAAACCACGGGTCAACTTTTTATCAATTCCATCGTACAATTATTGATCAATGAAAAGTATCCTACCGTACATTGAACAAGGAAAACGAATGAGGGTGGCGAAAGGTCGAAGTCGAGTACCAAGAGAGAAAAGCCGCAGCACGTAAAGGAAAAATTATCTTTCAACAACTATATTAATATAAACTGGTGAACATTTTTCGTGTTGAACGGGGGAGGAGGGGATCGTTCGGAACAATTGGGTCATCGTATAGTCATTGGCAACTGAGTCACAAAACGCGGTTCAACTTTTTCATACATTCCATCGCACAATTATTGCTCAATGAAAAATACCGTACCATATAGATTAATCCAGAAAAAAGAATGACGGGAGCGAAAGGTGGAAGTCGAGTACGAAGGGAGAAGGGCGAGGTGGTGCACTTGAGGAGGTCATCTCGATTCGTTCCGAATAGTAGTCGTTTAAGCGGAGAGTCCAGGGGCCGGGGGCGGTAAGCCGGTGGGGCGGGGGGGGGGGGGGGGGGGGTGGTAAATCCTGGAGTACGCTGTGGTCCGAGGCGAAGCGGCGTGCGCGGACAAACGTCGGTGAGCGAGCGGGGATGAGAACGAGAAGACCGCGAGCGAGCGCGAGGGGACGAATGAATGAACGAACGGATAAACGGTACGGCCGCGGCTGCCGGGGGCGGCCGCGGGGGCGGGAGGGGGGCGGGTAATGCGAGAAGCAAGGCGAGGAAGCTAAAAAAAGAGAGGGAGAGAGCGATCGAAAGACCAAGAGTCGTGAGGAGAGTAGAAGAAACGGACTTGCGCCTCTGCGTGAACCAAGTCCGCGAGGGGGTGTTGTGTGGCTGGTTGCCTGTACCGGGGGGCCGTTGGACTACCGGTCCACCCCTCGACCCCCCGACGGTTCACGCTACGCGTAGTACTATTTCGTAGTACGTGCCGGCGGCCGAGGGGTAATGCGCTCTCGCCGACCGCCCCTTCACGAATAGCCGTGCCGTTTCCAACACCCTGCAAGAAAAAAATTGCCACAAATATTAAGGGTCCGCGCGAACTTACCGATAGCGTCGCCCAATAAACATTTGTAGGGTAAAAGTGGTGAATATGGCCCACTTCGATTAACACGTAAATCAATGACATATGGACCGGTCCATATTCTCCACTTTTACCCTATACGAGGAAAAAAAAAGATAAATTCCCGAACACATGGACGTGCGTTTCCAACGCCCTGCAAGAAAAAAATAGCCATAAATATGAAGGCTACGCGCGAACTTACCGACAGCGTCGCCCAATACACATTTCTATACGAGGAAAAAAAAAAAAATTCCCGAACACATCCACGTGCGTTTTCAATATGAAATTCGGTCGCTTCTTTCAACCCTTGTACTTCCTTTCCGCACCGTGCTATTCGCCCTTTCGTGACCTCGGACGAATTTATCTTTCCTCAAGAGAAAAAAATAAAAAATAAAAATAAAAAAGTGTGTTGTGCGAATCCATAAATATTTATGTATGGCAAAGAGCCTCCTGCAAGAGGAGGCACGGCGAGGGAGCGGGGAACTCTCGCAGCATAGAAAAGCGCAGCGGCGTTGTGCGGAAACTGCGAACGGCTGCACGGGTGAAGCGGAGTTAGCGCATCTCACGTGTTCGCGAGGCTTGATCCGACGATGGAGGCGGTTCGAGCCGCCTGCTGGTTTCTGGCACGAGAAGGAAGAAAAAAAAAGAAAAAAAAAAAAAAATGGTGTGAATACCGTTCCGCATTCATTCCGATGCCGTCCAATCACCGGAGTGCGCGCGCCGAGCCCCGCAGCCTCCGGGACGACGACTTATTCTTCCTCTGTGCTCCACTATCTCGGACTAATTACGGTTTAATTGTTATCATTCATAATTTCAGTGGCTTTCATCTGTGGCCTCTCAGCTTCCATTGTGTTCGTTGTATCCAATGCGATCTATATAGATATCGCGTGGTACCTTGATTCATTCACGAAGGACTGGAACAAACGATCTTCCTACTCGACTAACAGATCGTCGAGTTGATGCCACCGAGGGCATTGACAAAGATTTTTCGATGATAAAGATGGATTACATTCGTGTACAATTCGACGTTATTAAAGGAGCTTATATGATTGATAATCTTTTTTAAAATTCGAAACAATATAATAGATTTTAGACCTAACGCATCCACGTAAAATCTCGCTTTCCGTTCCTGTGAAGTGTGCGCAGAACGGCACTTTTGCGCATCGCGTGCGAGAAAAATACTGCGCACTATTTTTCCCGTACTAGTGCGGAAAAGTACCTTTTTTCCCGCCTTCGCTAAAATAGCCACATTCCTTGCGTGCAATATGGGCGGAAAATAGCCTATTTTTGACCGATGATCATTACTAACCTGTGCGCATGCGCAGTACAGTTTCATTACTCCCTAGGGAGTAATAGTGCTCATTACTCCCTCTGCAAGCTCTATTACTCCCCAGGCAGAAATGGTCATTGGCGAATATCACGATTTTGCGACGCAAGAAATGTGGTTATTTTAACGAAGTCGGGAAAAAAATATCGTATGCGACAAGGGAGGAAGTGCATTTTCACCTCGTGTGAATTTCTGCCCTCGCTTCGCTCGGGCATCAAACTTCACACTCGGTGAATACACGCACTTTCCTCCCTTGTGGCATAATATACTATTTCCTAACACACGCACGGAAAATCCCGCTTTCCGTTCCTGTGAAGCGTGCGCAGAAAGGCACTTTTTCGGATCGCGTGCGGAAAAAATGCTGCGCATGCGTACAAATGCAATATGGTATTTTTTCCCGCACTAGAGCGGAAAAGTGCCTTTCTACACACACTTCACGGGAACGGAAAGCGTGATTTTCGTGAACTTATTAGGAATATGTGAATGGCATGGGCGTAGAAAAGGGAGTTCTGACTCGTTTGAATGCCGCATTTTTACACTCGTCAAGAACTCCCTTTCTACGCCCTTGCCATTAAAATAACTATTTTCAAATCTTCAGAATTCTTCCTGATTTTTTGAAGCAGTCACGATCGACACGCTTAACCGTTTTAGGTTTAATAATAATAATAATAATAATAATAATAATAATAATAATAATAATAATAATAATAATAATAATAATAATAATAATAATAATAATAATAATAATAATAATAATAATAATAATAATAATAATAATAATAATAATAATAATAATAATAATAATAATAATAATAATAATAATAATAATAATAATAATAATAATAATAACTGGCAGATTGTTAGGGCTCGGGCACTTCGCGCCGTCGCTATGGACTATTAAATTTAGAATCTGAAAATTTAGATTCTCCGACATTTACCGGAAATACGTTACATCCGGTTGAAAAATCTCATTTTTCGATCGGAAGCGACGTTGCTTCGGTGTGCACTATCGGGCCGTGTGTTCGGTCGGATGTGCTCAGTCATGCTCACTCGCATAACAAATCTCTTCGATATTGAAAAAAAGAAATTACATTTCACGCTCCCATCCACGGTTGCCCATCTTTGTTAAATCTGAAAGTATGAATGTTGTACACGACGTACCGTGCTTTCGAGGATTTTGAGGGACGCGTTAATTGAGACCTATGCCTTCCAATAAAGCGCAATAAATTTCTGTATTTCGTGGAAATGTCGCGCTTGTTTCGTCAAACGGGCTCGTAGAGTTGCGAATATTTTGAGAATAATGTTAAAGTTGGCCCGGTGCAGCGACCCAAGTAGTAGTCGCTGCACTCGGGCGGACTCGGGAATGCGGGTGTTCGAGACGCGTCGTAGCCGCGGGGGGTGCACTACCGGTGTAGTATAATCGATCGGCAAAGGGGGTGGGGGGGGGGCGAAGGAGGAAGGACGGATAGAGCGGCGGAAGAGTACAGGGCCGATAGGTGAACCGGAAGTGGGCCGTTCGTCGACTCTGCCTTCTTATGCGCGGAATTGACTTCGCAGGCAATTGGAATTCGTCTGCGCCCGAAGTGGTACCGTACGCGTATTTTCGCCCCCCCCCTGCCCTCTCGCACCCGCCGCGGCCCCCTCACCCACCCCCGAATCGAATCGAATTTCTTGTTCGCTCCTTGACGCGGATTTCAAATCGGAATTTCCACGATCCGAACGAACGTCGTTTCCTCGATTAACGTCCAGGCCGGCGAAAAAAAGAAATGCGGTTCCTGAGAGCATTGCCTTGCACTCCCGAGAAATCCCTGACGAGCGGCGAACGTCCATCGGCAGCTGTTCCGCGAGAAATCGCAGGAAATCGACGTTCCTGAGCTCACTTAAAAAAAAAGATCAATGACTCAAAATTCGCTTGCGGGCTGCGAGAGAAAAAATAAAATTGTCGTTTCAATTCTTGCGATTCCATGTGGGATTAACGGGAGAAACGATAACGTGTCACCATGACAGTCTTGCCGTCATCGTTTCAATATATGGAATTGTAAGAATTGAAAGTAAAATTGAAATGAATTTTTTTTTTTTTTTTTGCTCCCCGCAAGCGATTTTTTTTTTTTTTTTTTTGCTGTGCTGCGAGACGCCGATAAGTACGAACGAGCGGTGGTTAGTCGAAATTTTCGAGTACCTTACAGGGGGGGGGGGGGGGGCGCAAAGTTTTCATCGCTGCGAGCACGAGGCTCGGACGGAGCGGTAGTCCCGGATGCGCGAAGGTCCCACTTAAGGTAGTACTTGTGAATAGTGTTCACTTCGCATAAGTTTCAGAGAAATGAGAGGGAATTGCAAACAATTCTGGATGGTAAGAGGATCTGAAACAAAAAATCAAGCATATTAAAGGCGCTCAAGATAATAATTTTGCATAATAACAATTCCAAAATATTATCAACAAATTGATGAAAAATAAAATCGTTCAACAAATATCCCGGAAACCTATATTTTTTTTTATGAAAATGATTTGTCCACTTTTCTGAATACGGATGAATTAGATTTCAGATTTTAAAATTCACTTTGATTTTTTTTTATGGGTAAAATGTGTAGAAAGTCACATAATTGAAAGTGAATTAAAAAATCTGAAAAAAATTTATACGCATTCGGAAAATGAACGAATGATTTTCTTAAAAAAATTGTTAGGTTTCCGGAAGATTTGTTAAACAATTAAATTTTTCATCAATTTGTTAATGACATTTTGGAATTATTATTATGCAAAATTAACCTTTTCAGCTACGCTTGATTTTTTTTCTAATTTTTATATCATCGAGAAGTGTTTGCAATTCTCTTTCATTTCTCTAAAACTTATGCCAAGTGAACACGATTCGCAAGAACTACCTTAACCAACGGCCGCGAAGCACCCTGCCGCGCCACCGCCTGCGTTTCAACCCCCTCGAGACATTCGCGATCAAAGAGTGCACCGGGCGTATATGGGCGTACCGTTGCTCGCCCGGCGTCGGCCCGAACTCTCTCGGGTAGTGGCGGGAGGCAAATTTTTTTTGTTATTGTCAACCGGAATCGCATCAGAGACCGAGAAAACTTCGCACCACGTCCGAGGCTACCTCAGACAGACGCACTTCGATACAACCGCAGCTGTACCCCGCCGCGAAGAGGGTCGTGCGGTGGGGTTTCCGGCAGGGAGAAATACCCATCGACACGTCCAAACCACACACTTTTTTTTTCATAAACGGTTTTTGAAATTTTGAGCACTGGTGCTTTGCAATTTCACAGTGAAATTTTTATATTTCCAATGAAAATTTTTGTAAATTTCAGGAAAAAGATTTGTAATTTTAACATCTGGTATTTTTATTCGACAACAAACAAATATATTAAGAGAGTCATCCCGTGTGAAGGTTCTTTTTTTCGTATGTTTTTGGACATTTTTTTTTGGGAACTAAATAAACATACAACTGCGAACTTTTTACCACATATTTGTTTATACTTCGAGCACACTTAACTATTTTTCAGCCCGGACTCTTCGCTCATTGCCGAAGTAGGCGTTTTTCTCAAAACTGTATTTTTCAAACTGGTAACCACGATATCTCGAAATCTATCGAACGAATTCCTTCGAAGTTTGATTGACTTATTCAGTACTCATGTAGACACTTTGCAAACTAGGATAATTCTGATTCATCGAGTCGCATTTTTTAAGTATTTAAGTATAATTTTTGGCGAGTCGTGAAAAAACACCAAAATGCACGAAAAAATGTTCAACAAGATGCCAAAAATGTACGTTTCAATACTTTTTAATAATCCTAGTTCAAAAACAGGTTCGTAATTCACTAATTAAAATGCCGTTTCGTTTTTTTGTTTCGGAGAAGCAGAACGCCCGCAATCGTGGTCACTGCAAAAACCTTATTGCGGAGACGATTGGCTAAGTTTAAAAAATTGTAGAGTGTACTCAAAATATGAATAAATATGTGGTGAAAACTTCGCAGTTGTATGTTTATTTAGTTCGCAAAAAAAAAAAAAAATCGCAAAATACGCGAAAAAAAGAGCCCTCACACGGGATGATTCCCTAACTCTTCAATTAATCTATGTAACCTAAGCGCAATTTCAAGTTCCAGTAATTAAATCAACAATTTACTTGTACAGTGCGCACAGATGCTTAACCCATTGCCTCACGGTAGGACTTAGGGTCTCCCCCTTCTTTCGCTCAGTTTTCAATTCTTTCAACTAATTTCTTGACATCAAACTACGAGGTTTTGTTTTACAGTCCTAAAAATGTCCTAAAAATGTACGGCTCAAAAAGTTAACTCCAAAATCGAATGACTTACCGGGAATAGTTGTTGGTACCATACCGGAAGCTTAACCCTTTGCCTCACGGTGGGACTTAGGGTCTCCCCCCTTCCTTCGCTCAGTTTTCAATTCTTTCAACCAATTTCTTGACATCAAACATCGAGGTTTTATTTTTATAGTCTCAAAATATACGGCTCAAAGGGTTAACTCCAAAATCGAACGACTTACCGGGAATAGTTGTTGGTACCATACCGGAAGCTTAACCCATTGCCTCACGGTGGGACTTGGGGTCTCCCCCCTTCTTTCGCTCAGTTTTCAATTCTTTCAACTAATTTCTTGACATCAAACATCGATGTTTTATTTTTACAGTCTCAAAATGTACGGCTCAGAGGGTTAACTCCAAAATCGAACGACTTAACCGGGAATAGTTGTCGGCTCTCACCGCGCAGTCGCGAGCCGCGCATAGTAGTAAGCCGGTCAGCGTTGGCCAGAGTGGCCGCGCGTGTACTATGTTCTCGCCGCTGTAGTGGCATAGTATCCCGTGCACGGGCGTACACACACGTGGACACATTGACAGTGGTGCTCCGCCGTGGGGGAGTTTCGCCGGTCCTCCGGTTATCGAGGAGCGGCAGGACGGCACGGGGCCATCAGACTCGCGCGCAGCTTTGCTCGGTATGAGTAAACAATACGTACGACTGTGAGTGTACGTGCACGGGCTTACACGCCGGGCGGACGGAGGGCGAGGGAGAAAAAGCGAGGACGGGGCGATGGTGCGAAGAGCCCCGGTGCGAGAGAGATCGACGGGGGTTACCACTGGCCGACGAGGAGGGCGAGGGTGGACGGGAGGAGAACGGAGCGAGGAGAGACTCGGCGAGTCTGCGCTCTGCGCTCCGACAAACATGTCCGCCCTCGTTCTTCGAGGTTGAGGGATGTGCGGCGCGCCATCGTGTGCTACCTTAAAAATCCGGCGTCTAGTCCCCGGCGCGCGTTCGTGGGCGTTAGTGAGTGACCGAATAGTAGGAAAGGACGGAGGGAAGAGGAGTGAAGAAAAGAAACAAAAAAAAATAGGAACGAACGGGAGAATCGTGCGGAGGGAATGAGAAAGGATAAGCAACGGGAACCGGAAGTGAAGGAGAATCGGAAGGTACGAACGATCGAGGGGGACCGGGACGAGTAAGGAAACAAGAAGTATCGTCTTCGTGAGAGCCCGTTTCGTTGCCGCTGTTTGGTGCTCGTTGGTGAATTCTCTTCGTCGCCTAAACTACGAGGCTCGATCGAACGGAAACGGAGCTCGCGACGGTGAGCGCGGGTGTCGACGATTCGTGTTTCCGTCGCCGCTGCTACCTCTCCCATGGCTGTTGGCTTCGTTTTTTAGCCTCCGACATCCACGACGCTCTTCGCTGTCCGCTGAGGAAGGTGCGTTGCTTTTTTGCTCTTCGTGTGTAATCGGAGATTTTTTTTTTCTTTCTTTTTGCGAGTCGCGATCGCCCGGTTCGCGGTGCCGAAGCGGGAGCTTATCCCCGCTGAGCGAGAGCCGAGCGGCGTCGTCCCCTGTGTATATCGTTTGTGTTTTGCGAAAGCTCTTTTGGCCGATGCACAATTGAAGTAAAAAAAATAAAAATTTTAAATAAAAAAAAAAAAATCACTGTATTCCGGAGGATAGAGAGTAAGGGAACGGAGTATAGAGAAGGCAAGACGGAGGAGTCCGAGAGATTGGGAACCGGAGAGTGAGCTAGAAAACGGGTACAGAGCCGAGGGAGGGAGTGAGAGAACGAGAATACGGTGGGTCGTATCGATTTCGGGGTGAAAGCGGCGTGACGAGGAAGAGCGAGTGTCGGTGTGGTGCTTGCTACTGGCCATAAGGGTGGTTTTGCGCCCGGCGTGGCTTTGCCTTCTTGAGTTGTGCGAGAAAATACTATATAACGTATACATATCGAGCTGTAGTTCAATCAACGAAAGGTTACTTCCCCGAAGCCGAGAATTACGAAAAAACCGAGGTAGGTACCTAACCCTCTATACGTTATCGGTATTTCTCGCTCCCTTCAAATTTTTTTCACTAGTTGTGTCGCTTCGAGTGAAGTATGGTAGCGATAATGCTGCTGCTGTTGCCGCTGCTATATGCTCTGCTACTGCCACTAGTGCCAACTATTGACACTAGAGACAACTATTGAAACTACAGCCAACTATTGACACTAGAGCCAACTATTGACAGTACAGCCAACTATTGACACTAGAGCCAACTATTGACAGTACAGCCAACTATTGACACTACAGCCAACTATTGACACTACAGCCAACTATTGACAGTGCGGCCAACTATTGACAGTGCGGCCAACTATTGACACTACAGCCAACTATTGACACTACAGCCAACTATTGACGCTACCGCCAACTATTGACGCTACCGCCAACTATTGACCTTAGTACCAACTATTGACACTAGTGCCAACTAATGACACTAGTGTCAACAATCGCTACTATAGCCGACTATTGTGACTGCAACCAACTATTGCCACTATAGCCGACTATTGTGACTGCAGCCAACTATTACCACCATAGACAACTATTGCCACCATAGACAACTATTGCCACTACAGCCGACTATTGTGACTGCAGCCAACTATTGCCACCATAGACAACTATTGCCACTACAGCCAACTATTGCCACTACAGCCGACTATTGCCACCACAGCCAACTATTGACACTACAGCCAACTATTGACACTACAGCCAACTATTGACACTAAAGTCAACTATTTCCACTACAGAAAACTATTTCCACTACAGAAAACTATTTCCACTACAGAAAACTATTTCCACTACAGAAAACTATTTCCACTACAGAAAACTATTTCCACTACAGAAAACTATTACCACTACAGAAAACTATTTCCACTACAGAAAACTATTTCCACTACAGAAAACTATTTCCACTACAGAAAACTATTTCCACTACAGAAAACTATTTCCACTACAGAAAACTATTTCCACTACAGAAAAGTATTTCCACTACAGAAAACTATTTCCACTACAGAAAACTATTTCCACTACAGAAAACTATTTCCACTACAGAAAACTATTTCCACTACAGAAAACTATTTCCACTACAGAAAACTATTTCCACTACAGACAACAACTATTTCCACTACAGAAAACTATTTCCACTACAGAAAACTATTTCCACTACAGAAAACTATTTCCACTACAGACAACAACTATTTCCACTACAGAAAACTATTTCCACTACAGAAAACTATTTCCACTACAGAAAACTATTTCCACTACAGAAAACTATTTCCACTACAGAAAACTATTTCCACTACAGAAAACTATTTCCACTACAGAAAACTATTTCCACTACAGAAAACTATTTCCACTACAGAAAACTATTTCCACTACAGAAAACTATTTCCACTACAGAAAACTATTTCCACTACAGAAAACTATTTCCACTACAGAAAACTATTTCCACTACAGAAAACTATTTCCACTACAGAAAACTATTTCCACTACAGAAAACTATTTCCACTACAGAAAACTATTTCCACTACAGAAAACTATTTCCACTACAGAAAACTATTTCCACTACAGAAAACTATTTCCACTACAGAAAACTATTTCCACTACAGACAACAACTATTGTCTCTCCAGCCAACTATTACACTATAGTCAACTATTGCTACTATCGCTACCACCATTATAACTACTACTGCTATAACTATTGCTACGGCTGTCTGATCTGTGCATCTTTCCCTCCTTCCGACTTCGATCCCAGTTCCCTCTCGCTCACGCTTCCACGCGTATACACAGTAACGCACCCTTCTGCCCTGTACATTCAGCTCTCTTTCCTCACCCTCGCCACCCTCGCGCGTTCCGTCTCTCATACCCGTACGCCGAATCCCTCCTCTCCCTATCCTTCCCACCTTCTCCTCATCTTCGTCTTCGTCTTCCGCTTCTTATTCTTCGTCTTCTTCTTCGCTCACCCCCTCCCGTTGCTCCATCTCACTTGAACACCCTCGCACTTCTCGTTCGTCGTCTCGAGACCCTATCTCGCTTCCTCGTTCACCGGCGCGGAGCAGGCTCTCGAAAAAAAGGGTATATCGATCCGCGGCTGGTCCGGGACATCGGCTGGCACGCCACCACGAAATCGTGTGCACCTCCTTCCGCGCGCTCGAGACTCACTCACTCGGTCTCTCGCCGGGTGCTGCTCCGACGATGACGATGATAATGACGCGCTGCGCCTTTATTTCTCTAACGTTTTATAGCTTTTTCTTATCGCGCCTTATCGAACTTTATTCCTATTTTAAATAACTCGACGGTTATAGTGCCGGAAGTTGAGAACTTTTTGCGGCCGGTGAATGATATAGTTGCCGATGTTGGTATCGGAAAGTATCGATCGATCATCTTCCAATTAAATTCTCGCTTTTCTATAGTACAATGTTTGTATACAAGAAAATTGGAACGTACGGGGGAATCGTGCGGAACGTCGTTACGTATTATCAATGTTTGACCCCGGTTTCGTATTTTGAAAATAACATGGGATTCGTTTTAAGGATGAACTTTGTCGGGACATCGGATTAAGGGCTCGATCGAGGTATCGCGACTTCCGGGTACCAGTTGAACACCGGATCGGAACTCGAACTTTGGGTACCGCAGTACACGGTAAACAAGGTTCGTGCATCAAACAAAAGTCTCGTATCCGCGAAGGACCAGCATTTTGTTCTCTCGTTAATCGCACGGTTATTTTTTTGTTTGTTGGCTAATAAGTATTATTTATTATAGTTGGTGAATAGGTATTATTTATTATAGTTGGCGAATAGGTATTATTTATTATAGTTGGCGAACAGGTATTATTTATTATAGTTGGCGAACAGGTATTATTTATTATAGTTGGCGAACAGGTATTTTTTATTTGGTATTATCAATACAAAAAAAAATATAACTTTATAAGAAACAAAAAAGTTCCGGCCTTTTGCGAACAAAACATTTATTTAGATTGTACGCGTATTTCTCGTCGAGTGCGACGAACCTCTACGTTTATTTATTTATTTTTTACGGGAACTTTTGCAGATATGAAGCGGAAGGGTACGTGTTCGTGTTCGACGAGTAGCAATGAGTGAATGGCTGGAATAATTGGGCGAGTAGTCGAGTAGTATGAAACGCTAAGGCTACGAGGCATTGGAAACAACTCAGACCTAAAAGTGAATCGAAGAATCCGATGTCGCGCGAGTAACGATTTGCAGTGGCAACGTTCCCGGCGAAGACGCCGTTTTGGCAACAATTAGAGCACCGGTTCGGGAAGAAAAAATAGGTCGTGTTCGACGAGTAGCAACGAGTGAATGGCTCCAAAAATTGAGCGAGTAGTCAGGTAGTATAAAACGCTAAGACTACACCCAGAAAAAAATGTATTGAACGGCCACCGTTTATTAAGATCAAGTAAAATATTTATTTGATTTAAATAAACATTTATTTGCTTTAAATAGATATTTATTTGATTTAAATAAATATTTATTTAAATTAAGTAAATAGTTACCTAAATGAAATAAATATTTATTTAAATCAAATGAATATTTTACTTAATCTTAATAAACGGTGGTCGTCAAATAAATTTTTTTTCTGGGTATACAAGGCATTAGAAACAGTCGAGGAATCTGACGTCGCGCGAGTAACGATTTGCAATGGCAACGTTCCCGGCGAAGACGCCGTTTTGGCAACAATTAGTGCACCGAATCGAGAGGAAAAAATAGGTCGGTGCTTCCAGACAATCGCGCCGGAGTCGCGAGGCTCGATCTCCCCCACAGGAGATATTTTGTCCATATTTTATCGATTTTGCTTCTGGCATTTCGTCGCTCGTACAACCGACGCGCGGGGCACAGCCCTTTGGCGTTGGCATGTTCGGTATCCGAGGCGCGCTCGCCGCCTCCTTATCTGCCAGGAAAATCTCGGAGTACCGAAGGTATAGAAACGCGCCTGGAGGTCGGTGGCTCGCCCCTGGCATTTCGTGTTCTCCATTTCTCGGTGCTCGTACGCTCGCGTCGTTTTCGTCGAATTCACAGGGAACGCATGACACAACGGAAACTAAAGAAAAAAAAAATAAAAATTTAATGATTTCGTCGATCGTCCTGTACCAGGAAGTCTCATTTTACAGACGCCGGAAGCCCACGACCGGGAGAGACAACATCCGCTTGCGGACCGCAGAATGAGAGAAGCCGAGGAGACACACGGGTCGAAAAAGGACAAATCGGCCCTAAGAACGAGAAATGATTTTTAGAAGGTGAGTTTTTTTTTTAATGAATATTATTGATCCGTACGAAAAGAAAATACAGTACTCGGAGGAAAATATTTCTGTTTCTTTAACAAAATGTAGATCGGTAATAATTTATTGTTGTGGCAGCAAAAATGTTTGGCTGCTACAGCGAAATATTTACTGCCACGGAAAAATATTTTGTTGTCCGTATGTTAAGCAGGTAAAATGAGTTGTGGTACCAAAATTCTTGTTGTTCCAACAATTTTTTTTCCGTGTACACTTCGGACGATGGAAGCTCGCTTCCACCTAGAATTCGCGAAGACACAACCTTCGAATGACTCGAATAACAAGTTAATGTGCCAAAAAAATCTGTAAAAATTTGCAGACGTACCTTAAAGTGTTGTTTTTTTTATAACGCCGAAGAACATTTATTACGAAGACCCGTATCGCTTAAAAGAAAGAATGGTCGCTTGCGATAGACAAGAAAGGTTAATAATTAAAAAACGCGCGAGCATTCTTTCATAATTGAGAA
The DNA here is from genome assembly GCA_917499995.1 of Ichneumon xanthorius. Lineage (NCBI taxonomy): Eukaryota > Metazoa > Arthropoda > Insecta > Hymenoptera > Ichneumonidae > Ichneumon > Ichneumon xanthorius. The sequence continues at coordinate 5,003,851 of OU824205.1, read as the reverse complement.
AATAGGAACGTAGGTAATGAAAAATGATTTTGTAATTTTAAGGTCACGATCTATTTTTGTATTTGAAAAATGGTGCTATGATTCTTTCTCGACGAATGGATCGAAGATCTTCGCCGCGTAGACAGTAAAAAAGATTTGTACATTAAACTAACTTTTTTTTTTGTCCACAAACGTTCACAATTATTTTATTGTCAATTTTACAAAAAAATATTTCTAAAATGAACAGATATTTTTGTAAAATGGATAAGATTTTTTTGTAAAATTGATATGAAAAGAAGTGTGAAAGTTTGTGGATAAGAAACGTTGGTACCTATGTTTTTGATGTATGGATTTTTAACGATATTATTATCGGTAATATCGTTAAAAATCCATCCATAAGAAAAAGGCTGTGGCGAGGATAAAATGTAGTAATGTAAAATGTAGAAATGCAATGAGAGAAGCAGATCGACGGGTATGCAGGAAAAATGCCCCTTGCAGCGCTGAGTCTCGTTCGTCCGGTAGCTAAAATTCGGTTCACTTCCGGTTTTCCTGCACGGTTCCGTGGCCGTCGCCGCCGTTATTGCTATTTCGCCTCGCCGCTCGTTTATCAAATTCACCACACCCGTATCGCCGGTTCCCGGGCACCTTTGTCCTGGGAATAATTCGCATAACCGCGAGGAAACCGTGTGTCGCAAATTCTGCGTACAGGCACGGAACTTCTAGGACGCAAACGGGCGAAATGGCGAACGACGACGAATCCACGGTAATGTCGGGAGGGCTGCGATTCGGGATAACATACGTTTCACATCCAACGCTGTAATTCCCATACCCGTCCGGTATTCGAGTCGGTTGTTTTTCATTTTCATTTAGAACTCAAAAACGCACACGGAACTTATAGTTCTGCCTTTTCCATTTCGCCCGCGGTAGAAAAAATCGCTTTTCGATTCTTGGTCCACGAAGTAAATTGCACGCAATTTGTCCCCGGGTGCTTGAATCGCACGCGTCTCACGCATCTCCGCGCACTCCGCTTCTTGCGACCTCGAAGCTCGCCTTCATCCTTTTATGGTAATCCTTGCGAATAGTGTTCACTTCGCATAAGTTTCAGAGAAATGAGAGGGAATTGCAAACACTTCTGCATGGTATAAAAATACGAAACAAATCAAGCGTATTAACGATGCTGAAAAGATTAATTTTACATAAAAATAATTCAAAAATGTTATTAACAAATTGACGAAACATAAAATTGTTCAACAAATCTCTCGGAAAGCTGACTTTTTTTAAAATGAAAATGATTCGTTCACGTTTCTGAATACGTATAAATTTTTTCAGATTTTTAAATTCGTTTCTTTTTTTTATATGCGAAAAATGTGTAGACAGTCACAAAATTCAAAGTGAATTTAAAAATCTGAAAAAAATCATACATATTCAGAAAAATGAATGGATCATTGTCATTAAAAAAAAGTTAGATTTCTGGGAGATTTGTCGAACAATTTTATTTTTCATCAATTTGTTAATAACATTTTTAAATTATTATTATGCAAAATTAATCTTTTCAGCACCTTTAATATGCTTGATTTTTTTTCAGATTCTTATACCATCGGGAAGTGTTTGGAATTCCCTCTCATTTCTCCGAAACTTGTGCGAAGTGAACACTATTCGCAAGGACTACCTTAAACGGAAACTCCTAGGGCACGAACGGGCGAATTGGCGAACGACGGCGAACCCAAGTTAATGCCAGGAGGGCTGCGATCTGAGACCGCGCGATTCGGAAAACCCTACGTTTCGAATCCAACGCAGTTATTCCCATACCCAGAAAAAAAATGTATTTGCCGGCCACCGTTTATTTGGTTTAATTAAATATTCATTTGATTTAAATAAATATTTATTTAAATCAAATAAATATTTTACTTAAAGGAAATAAATATCTATTTAAATCAAATAAATATTTCACTTCAATGAAATATCTATTTATTTAATTCAAATAAATATTTCACTTAGACCAAATAAACGGTGGCCGTCAAATAAACTTTTTTCTGGTTGCATATCAGCCCGATATTCGACTCCGATGTTTTTTGAACGAAAAAAAACATACGTTTCCTAGTCTGTTATTCCCACACCCGCCCGATATTCGAGTCCGTTGGTTGAGAACGTAAAAAAAACCACACCTAACGTAAACATCCCACTTTTCCATTTCGCTCCCGATACCAAAAATCGATTTCCGATTCACGGTCCGTAAAGTAAATTGCACGATGCAATTTGTCCTCTGGTACTTCGATAGCGCGCGCTCACGCATCTCCGTGCGCTCCGCCGCTCGGGGGCTCGCCTTCATCCTCTTAAACGGATCACGTACATTTTCGGGGGTGCAAATAGGGATTCGTCTCTGGGTCAAGGTTACGCGGCTTCCAACAACCCGTCGCGCAGTCCCCCAAAACCACCGTCAGTTTCACCCCCCTCGCCGTCGTTATTGTCCCTGGAAACGTCGTTTTCATTGATTCTTAATGAGGAACGCCTATACGCTCGGAATCTCTCAGGACACATAAAACATTCACGCCCGACTGTCATTTACATGAATAACATTCGGTGGGGCGGAATGGGCACTTGGGGGAGAATCGTGCGGAAAACTCCGCAGGGTCGATCGCCGATTTTAAAGGATATATATTGGCTCGATCTGTCCGGAGCTGATATACGATACTTAACCGGGCCATACGTGTCAACAATCGCTACTATAGCCGATTATTGTGACTGCACACAACTATTGCCACTATAGCCAACTATTGCCACTATAGCCAACTATTGCCACTATAGCCAACTATTGCCACTATAGCCAACTATTGCCACTATAGCCAACTATCGCCACTATAGCCAACTATTGCCACTATAGCCAACTATTGCCACTGTAGCCAACTATTGCCACTATAGCCAACTATTGCCACTGTAGCCAACTATTGCCACTATAGCCCACTATAGCCCACTATTGCCACTATAGCCAACTATTGCCACTATAGCCAACTATTGCCACTATAGCCAACTATTGCCACTATAGCCAACTATTGCCACTATAGCCAAATATTGGCACTATAGCCAACTACTTCCACTATAGCCATTATAGCCACTATAGCCAACTATTGGCACTGTAGCCAACTATTGCCGCTATAGCCAACTTTGCCACTATAGCCAACTATTGCCACTATAGCCAACTATTGCCACTATAGCCAACTTTGCCACTATAGCCAACTATTGCCATGGTAGCCAACTATTGCCACTATAGCCAGCTTTCCCACTATAGCCAACTATTGCCACTATAGCCAAATATTGCCACTATAGCCAACTATTGCCACTATAGCCAACTATTGCCGCTATAGCCAACTATTGCCACTATAGCCAACTATTGCCACTATAGCCAACTATTGCCACTACAGCCAACTATTGCCACTACAGCCAACTATTGCCACTACAGCCAACTATTGCCACTACAGCCAACTATTGCCACTACAGCCAACTATTGCCAGTAGAGCCAATTATTGACACTAAAGCTTAGGGGAGAATCGCGCGGAAAACTCCGCGGGGTCGATCGCCGATTTTAAAGGATATATATTGGCTCGATCTGTCCGGAGCGGATATACGATCCTTAACCGGGCCATACGTGTGTATCTGTTTCCGTTCTCCGTTGACGCGGCCTCGGTGGAAAAGAAGGATGGCAGATGGACGAAGCGAGGGTACAAAATAGAACCAGCAATAAATGCGGAGGAGCGTAGGAGCGTAGGATAGCCCGGAATACATATGTGTGTATGTATGTATATATAGGTGTGTATATACATATATACATATATGTATGTAGAGTGGAGATGTAGGACGTGGGGAACGCGGACAGGACGTGGCGCGTTGAGCGATGCGCGGAGCCTCACCGGCGACCATTGTGTGCGATTTCAAGCGAGGATGATGAGGTATATGCGGTATATATGTGGGTCGGTGCTGTGACGAATCGATTATTTGTTCCTGTTCACTAGCCCCGTCAAGTGACGGGCAAGGGCGGGGGAATATAACTCTTCGCGCTCGGGATATCTTCCATCGAGGCGATGAAACAAAAAAATAAGTTATGATGATCTGTTTCTTGTTTTTTTTTTTTTTGCTAAATTTATCTCGAATAAAATTGTATCGTGCGGCTTTGATTTCGAATAAAATTGAGTACGCGAGAAGTGTTAATTGTACTATCGCTGATAGCGACTGATAAGCGACATTTGCAGTGAGGCATCGAATCGTGGCGATGCGAAACGGACTCAGTCGGTAACGAAAACTGTAATCCGTTTTCATCGAGAGTCTTCAACGTCTCGCAGTAAAGGCAAATTATTGGCGTCTTCGTTCAACTATTTAGCGGAGACTGATAAGTTGGTTTTGTCCGGAAAAGTTTGGCAACCTTGAAAAATAAAATAAAACGGTTTATGGTTTCCGGTACCGATCGGGTCCAGTAGGGTGGGACGAGGAGATTTCACATCGTCTTAAGAATGTTGGAGCTGTGCAGTCCCGCCAAACGTGAGTTTCAGAGAAAATTTCGAACACTTCTCGATGGGATACAAATCTGAAAAAATCAAGTATATGGGAGATGCTGCAAAGATTGTTTTTGTACAATAATAATTCCAATTTGTTATTGACAAAATGAATGTAAAAAATTCCTATACAACAAATTATCCGTCAACTTAACTATTTCCCTTCATAAAAATGATTCGTTTATTTTTCTGAATACGTATGAATTTTTTCAGAATTTTTTGTAATCTTTGAAAATCGCGTTTTTTTCTATACAGCTCCAACATCCTTAAGGTAGTCCTTCCGTCATGTCTGACGCCACCTAAGTTCGAGAGAGGAATGAGAGAGATTACGAACACTTCTTGATGGAATAAAAATCTGAAAAAATCGGGCATATCGAAGGTGCTGAAAAGATTGTTTTTGCATAATTATAATTCCAAAATGTTACCAACAAATTATCCGGCACCCTATTTTTTTTTTTGTTAGGAAAATGATTTGTCAATTTTTCTGAATATGTACGCATTTTCTCAGAATTTCATGTAATGATTGAAAATTGCGATTTAAAACAAATTTTAACACAAAGAAAACCCAATTTTCAAACATTACATAAAATTCTGAAAAAATCATACCTATTCAAAAAAAGTAACAAATCATTTTCATGAGAAAAAAAATAGGTTGCCGGGTAATTTATTGTATAATTTTTTATTTCAGTAATTTCTGATAACATGTTGGAGTTATTATTATGCCCAAACAATCTTTTTAGCAGCCTCCATAGGCTTGATTTTGTAAAGATTTTTATCCGATCGGGAAGTGTTTGTAATTCTCTCTTATTCCTCTCGCGAAACTTAGCCGGCATCAGATATGACGCGAGGACCACCTTAATCGATAATTTCCACCATTTCCGCCAAAGGCATTATTTTCGAGAGACAAAATTATAATCGATAATAATGATGGCACATATGATTTAATATAATTGTTTTTATGATGATAATAACAATAATAATAATGATGATAATAATAATAATAATAATAATGATGATAATAATAATAATAATAATGATGATAATAATAAATCATTGACTTCAGGCAGTGGGCATGACGTACCGAACTAATGCAGTGGCGAAAACACGTGCGCATCAAGTACGGTGGTCGAGTTGGTGTCGGTCAAGGACAGCGGGAGCAGGTGCAGCTGCAGGTGCGGGCGGTGCAGCTGCAGCAGGGGGAACAGGGCGGGCGACTGAGCTATCAGATCTGCCAAGAGCAGCAGCAGCAACTCTCGTCTACTCCACGCCGCAGCTGCAGCCCGACAATCATGCTCTGCTGCGGCCGCAGAAAAGTAAGTAATCAGTTAATCACTAATCATTATCCGAATATCGATCGGCGCGACCCGACATAAAAAAAAGCCACAGACCTATTCGGTCCAACGGAGCTCTAATTGGCCTAGTTGGTGGTCAAGTGGAATCGCGTAAAAGACACTTTTCATTCAGTGTCGTCGAGTCCACTAGTCTCGGTTCGACCCCAACCATAAATCGTAATACCGAAACCCAATTAATAATTTAATTTCCTGATTTTTTTTTTGCTTTCCTATCCAAGCCCAATCGTTTCTGGAGAGAAAATTGCATAGCATCTGGCTCGAGTAAAAAATGGCAGGATTTTAAAGTTCGTGTCCGATTCAGTTAATTGCCACGCAAGGTACTGCAAAAAAGTGATTTGTACAGGCAGAACTCACGCTTAAACACGAGAGTATGCTTCTCGGCCCGTAATTTTTACGATCGTCTGCTCCATAGCGAGCTTCGTGACGGTTCGTCGAGCCCTTTTCTTTTATTATTGCGAAAGCTAGACGGATAAGATAAGAATGTTTTCAGCAGAGAGAACAAGATAAAGGCATTTGAGCGTTTCGCTGATAACGCGGTTCTTCGTGATGCAAAATTATTTCACTTATTATATTTAAGTTATATTACGTTTAAATAGATATCAATTATTATATTTAATATAATAATAATAATATCAAAACGAAGAATTTAATATATTACGGAAATATTTTTTCCATATATCGGTCGCCGACTGATGTGGAATGATTTAGGGTAGCATTTTAAGACGTTGGTTGAACTTAAGGTCGCTCTTAAGATCGAACTTAAGATCAAAGTTTTGCCCGAAAATGATTGCATGCTTAAGATCCGCCTAAATTCAAATTTACGATCAATCTTAAGATCAAACTCAAGTTATAACTTAAGAACAAACTTAAAATCGAACTCAAGATCAAACTTAAAATCAAACTCAAGGTCAAACTTAAAATCAAACTCAAGGTCAAACTTAAAATCAAACTCAAGGTCAAACTTAAGATCAAACTTAAGCACGAAATCGGGTTCGAACTTACGATAGATCTTAAGTATGCAATGAAGTTCCAGCCAAACTTTGATATTAAGTTCGATCTCAAGTTCAAACTAATGTCTTAAAAATCGACCCTTAGGATCCTTGGATACAGTATTCACCGAGGAAAAAATGGGAACGAACGAGACAGTGGATTGCGGTCGGTGTGGGAGGTTTTTTATAGCGTGGGGATTCCACGGTAGTCGACGGAGTCGAAGTCGACCGCGCTGAAGTGCCGGAAGTGAAAATCGTCGTGGTAGGGTCTTATACATGGCCGTCGGAGCGATTACCGTGGAGTTGCCTCGGTTCTTCGTGACGTCTCCCGCGTGAAGTAAAACTTGATCGCGACAACTTTTCCTTCCGTTATATCTATTATCGGGCTTACAGTATACCCAGACCCTTGGCTATGCTGCATCGCTGCCAAGAAACACGTGCCGTAACGAAATACCGAAACCTAGGTCGACAAATTTCGTTTACAGCTTGGGGTTTTTTCTTTTTTTTTTTTCATTTCCCTCCTACGTGTCAGCCTTCCATCGAGATTCTCGCCTTCGGATATTGGTTGTTCCGTTAGGCACAAGTGTCGGACCGTATAGACGAAAGTTTGAAAGATTGCCCCCCCCCCCCCGTCTCCCTCGCCGAGATCCAGTCTGAACATACATTGCCTGTTCCACTAGGCCGTTCGACGTGTAGGGCAAAAAAGTGTTACATCTGACCCGATACTGCTTCTATACACTGAAAAAAAAATGTATGAAATTTAATGTAGCGGACTGGAAGTTTTTATGCAAAAACTGGTAGGGTAAAAGTGGGGAATGGGAATATGGCCCGGTCCATATATCATTGATTTACGTGTTAATCGAGGTGGGCCATATTCACCACTTTTACCCTAAATTAAATTGAACGTACACTTGTGATGAAAAATTAATGTTCAGTGTCTTAAATACATTCGAAATATTTTATTTTTAATAATTTACTTTAATTTTACTATGAAAGTACTTTAATTTTAATCATTTACTTTAATTTCAATTAAAAAGTACATTAATTTTTCATCATAATTGTACATTGAATTTAATGTACCAGTTTTTGCATAAAAACTTCCGGTCCGGTACATTAAATTCCCAATTTTTTAATACAGTGTATGAATCATGCTGATCGGAGTAGACCATATTCACCACTTTTTCCGTGCCGAGTACATTTACTCGACCATGCTAAAAAGTTTAATTGCCAACATATTTTTGGTTTAAACAAACCAAAAGAATCTCTAGCATTTTCAACCACGTTAAAAGCTTCATTGGCAACATATCTTTCTTAGCAAACTTTGCACTTCGAGCATAAAACAAATTATAAAAATGTCTGTACAGGTGATACATTTTTGCAATTTTACGTGGACGTAACTCACATCGTATTCACAGCAATATTCACGCGGTGAAGATTTATCGTCTGCACAGGAGTTTTTATAATTAGCTTCATAATGCTCGAAGTGTGAAGGCGGATAAGCAAAATATATTGCCAATGAAACTTTTAAGGCCGTTGAAAAGTGTTTCAGATTCTTTTGGTGTGTTAAAAATAAATATAAAAAAGTGATTTCAGACGCGTGCGAATTTCCCCTCCCTCTTAAATTGCGAACAATATACTTAGCACACGACACTCAATGGTATTAATTCCGGTTAGTTGGTTCGAGAGGCGCGTTTTGCCAGGCAACATCGGATGGTCGGTCACTGGCGAGGGATAGCGCACAACAGGGATCGGAACCCTCTCTGGGGTGTCGGTGAGCTGCTTCGCACCCCAAGCTTACTGCCTCACCGGAAATCGGCTCGAAATCCCGTTAGAACATTCGTTCGGACCAGTAGCGCTTATATAAAAAAAAAAAAAAATACAAAAAAAGAGAATTGAGCCAATAAGCCTCATCGTTAACCGATAACGCGTATACTGTGAAATACTCATTGCTACACTGAGAAAAAATAATGGTTGGATTGACCAAGGCCCGGTTGCATACGTTCAAAGGTGTTATTTGGTTGGCAGAAAAAAAAATTTGGCTGACTCGACAAATTTTGAATCGATTGCAAATAATCGTTTAATAAAACAATATTTGTACCAAAATAATAACGACTTTGAACGTGTTGCACTGTTACTTTTGTCTAATCCTGCCATTCTTTTTCCTCAGTGTAAGACCAGTTCCGAAGCACGAACATTTAAGTCACTGACCAATCACGTAACCTCCATTGATGGAATTGAAAAAATAAAAATAAATAAAAAACAATAAAAAATTGAATAGCTGCCAGAACTTGACCACAAAGTATTTTAATCATTTTTTGAATTATTTCGTTGCAAGTGCTATGTACACCGACACAATTTCTCCATATGACAATTTTGTGGTAAACGATATTTTTGCTGAAATTTCAACATCGATGTGGCAGTAGTAAAAAAAAAAAAAAAATCGAAGCTCCCAGCCAGAGGACACTCGTCGAGCTTTGCGACTCGTTGAATTTCGAACACGCTGGACTACAGTGTATTATGATCGAGTACGAAAGGCAGTGTAGGAAAGCGACGAGCGAAACCGGCGAACTGTAAGAGGATCGAGAACTGGCAGTACAGTGGGTTAAAGGACCAGGAATTAAATAGTTGCTTGAATGAAGGGGGGAGCGCTGGAAACGAGGGAGTAAACGATGAGAAGCGAGAGGGTGAGACAAGTTTATTTAAATTCCACTAATGATGTCATTAAAATAATAAACGATGTCGTTTAGAGTAGAATGTAACTACTCACGAGTTGCCGGAGCCTTTCCACCGCCTCGGGCCACTGAGTGAGCCGTTTTTTTCGCCTGTTCTCCACCCTTGTTGGCTGCTGGGGGCCCAAACTCCTCTCTCACCCCATCGCTCGCCGTTTCAATCCCCCTGTTTCCTCACGCTCTCTTATAATACGAAACCCCCTACGCTCCCCGCAAAAACTTGTTCGCCGCAACGCGTACGGCTCTGAGCCTTTCACGGCGGGTCTGCATCGCCCCTCCCCCCCCCCCCCCCCACCGCCCCTCACGCCCCTTCACCCGTGCGGCTGTGTACCAGAACCGACAAGCGATGTTTCTTTTTTTTATTTTACTTTCTCCCGTCCTGACTCATTCTTCGCACCCAGCTTTTTCGCAAAGGAAATGAAAACATTCGATATACACTGTCTTGACAACACGGTTCCTTTTCACCCTCGCGGAAACAACTGTGGAGAACGTCGGAGCGCAAAAAAGGGCCCGAGAAAAGCGATTAGGAAGGTATTCGAGCAATCCGCGGAGGGTCCGATGCAAAAATTTGAATCTCGTAAATATGACTATATCGCTTGAGAGATATTACCGCGCATTAAAAAATAATTTCGTAAAATCGGAATACGAAGTTTCGTAATAATAATTTTGTTAAATAAGTGACAAACTCGTTTGTTCAGGTTTGGATGTTGCAAACCTGCCCTTTTATTTCTCGTGTAATTAACGACTTTAGTTTGTACTTTTGTTTGTAAAACTATAAAATTAACATATAAAAAATGGTGGATTTTGTGGACGATAAGTTTTTGTAAAAGTACAAACTTTTTTACTGTGGATAGCATATAGTATTAGGGAACTAGGGCGCTGCCTATGGTAGGAAGTATCGGATTTATACGAATTTTTCATAGATATTATGGTAAAAATTGTTGGAAAATCTGAGACTTTTCGCCATAGGTGGCGCTCTAGTGCCCTACTACTATGTGTTATGGTAATTTTTCTTAGATGATCGGTTGTTTTTACTAAATCCTTCTCTCGGTGCACGAGGACAAGATTTGGGTATTATTTTATTGCTTACCGCACTTCAAATCCTCCCTAAGAAATGTTCGCCACGGCCGCGTTGTTTTACAGGAACAACAAACAATGTTTCTTTTCTATGTATTTTTATTTCTTCCATCCTGTCTCATTCTTCGCAATCAGCTTCTCCGCACCTATCTTCTTAGCAAAGGAAATTAAAAAATTCGATATACACTGGCCGGATAACTCGGTAGCTTTTCACCCTCGCGGAAACAACTATGGAGAACATCCGAGCGAAAAAAGCGGGCCAAGAAAAGTAATTAGGAGAGCAAAGCTCTGAAATGTTTGTCAAAGTGAATGCGCCAGAACCGCAAGATTTGGATATTATTTTATTGCTTACCGCCCTTCAAATATTCCCTAAGAAACGTTCGCGTCCGCCGCGGTGTTTTGCAACAACGACAAGCAATGTTTCTTTTTTACTTTACTTTCTTCGTTCCGGTCTCATTCCTCGCAAAGGAAATGAAAACATTCTATATACACTGGCCGGATAACTCGGTAGCTTTTCACCCTCGCGGAAACAACTATGGAGAACATCCGAGCGAAAAAAGCGGGACCAAGAAAAGTAATTAGGAGGGCAAAGCTCTGAAATGATAAATGATAAATGATTTATTGTCAGTACTTAATAATTTTTATAGAAGTGTCTCCTTATATTAATTTTATTCCTATGTTAATTATACACCTTGGCAAAGGGCCATCGACCCGAGTCCTTCAGCCCAATTTGGATATCATTTTATTGCTTACCGTGCTTCAAATATTTCTTAAGAAACATTCGATCGTTTCTTAATAAGATCGTTTTGCAACAACAACAAGCAATGTTTCTTTTTTATTTTACTTTCTTCCTTCCGGTCTCATTCCTCGCAAAGGAAATGAAAATATTCGATATAAACTGGCCGGATAACTCGGTAGCTTTTCACCCTCGCGGAAACAACTATGGAGAACATCCGAGCGAAAAAAGCGGGACCAAGAAAAGTAATTAGGAGGGTAACCATAGCAATCCGCGGAGGATCTGATGCAAAGCTCTGAAATGTCTGCAAGATTTGGGTATTATTTGACTGCTCACCGCACTTCAAATCCTCCCTAAGAAACGTTCGCGTCTCACGCGGTAGCAACGGCAAGCAATGTTTCTTTTTTATTTCACTTTCACCCGTTCCGTCTCATTCTTCGTAATCAGCAAAGTAAATGAAAACATTCGATACACTGAGAAAAAAAATTGATTGGATTAACGAAAAATCGCGGTAACATACGTTCAAAGCTGTTATTTGTTTGGTACAAATAAAGCATTGTCTTGTTAATCGATTATTTGTTTCAATTTACTCAAAATTTGTCGACTGAAACAAACATATTTGTTGTACCAACGAAATACACCTTTGAACTATTTCACCGCGCATTTGCTCGATGCAACCATTTCTTTTTCTCGGTGTATGCACTGGCCGGATAACGCGGTAACGTTTCACCATCGCGGAAACAACTATCGAGAACCTCCGAGCAAAAAAGGGGGACCGAGAAGGTAATTCGGAGGGTATCCGAGCAGCTCGCAGAGGGCCCGATGCAAAGCTCCGAAATATCTGCCAGAGTTAATGAACGAGAACTGCAAGACTTGGGTGTTATTTTACTGCTCACAGCCCTTCAAATCCTACCTAAGAAACGTCAGCGGCTCCCACTGTATTTTGCTCCAGCGTACCGCCTTAACAAGCCGAAGCTTGGCATTACCGTAACGGAGGGAAGAAAGTAGCAAAGCTGTGCCGGCGATAATTTGACGAACGCGACGGTAACTCTTGGAATCACGCGAATGTGCGGAAGAGAGGGAGCCGGAGTTCCGATGGATGGAGGGTTGGCTCTGCCACATTTGCACGCGAATCTGGGTCGGGCGAGTTTTCCATTGAAGAATTACATTTCCGAAGCTGGTCGACCAGGGAGCGCAACCAGTGCCGCAAGAAAATTTGCTAACGCCCTTCTCGAGGACGGCTTCGAAGGGCAGCTTCCGAGGGGGGGGGGGGGGGGGGGGGAAAGGTGTCGGGAAGGTTGCTGAGGTACGCCCGACCAGACGGGGTTGAACTCACTCGGAGGGGCGGAAGGTGGTTCGGTTTGGTCTCGTTAGTATATCGGAAAACCATACCTTTGTTGAACCGGAGAGTTTTACGTAGCATGCTCTACCCTATCGCTTTCCGGAACTCGGCTTTACGCGCTCCTTCCTTGTATCCCTTACGCTCCTTCCTATCATCAGCGTTGGCCTCTGCCGCATGCATGCCTTCATCGTTTCCAAGAACATTCAACGTAGTTTCTGCGAAACTCTGGGGCGGCAGCCCGATCCGCCTTTCTCCGTTCTACATCAAACTGTATTGCAGCACCGTACCGATACACTGTACATGCAGTTTCGCTACTTCGTACACGCGAACCGGACGTTTCCACGCCGGTTACCCGGGCTTCACGCCTCCGCTGTACCGCTCGTACAGCGTACTGTAGCGCAACTTTGTGTATGGTATTATCGTCTTCGATAATTACAGGATATTATCGTGTGTCCTGGAAACGCTGGGTCTTCGACTGTACGGTGTTTCCTCGCTCCGATTGTCAGTCCGGCGACACACATACCCCCTCTACTTGTGACGCTCGATTCACTCGGAACTCATTTAACAAATTCGCTGTGGCGGTGTGTTAACTTCGGAATTATTTTCTTCAAGTATTTCGAGTGCGGTGCGATAATATGAATTATTATTTGCATATACAATTTTTTATTGATGAATTTTCATTGCATAAAAAAAAATCATAAACTGTTACTCCAGTCGCTGATCGATAGCTGATCGAAACCCCTTCTACCTGCGATTTTCAATTCACGAGTGAATCGTTTAAGAAATTCGCTCTCGCGGTGTGTTAACTTCGGAATTATTTTCTTCAAGTATTTCGAGTGCGATACGATAATATGAATTATTAATTGCGTATACAATTTTTCATTGATGAATTTTCTTTTCATTAAAAAAAATTCATAAATTGTTACTTCTATCGCTGTTCCACAGCTGATCGAAACCCCTTCTACATGCAATTTTCTATTCATGAGTGAATCGTTTAAGAAATTCGCTCTCGCGGTGTGTTATCTTCGGAATTATTTTCTTCAAGTATTTCGAGTGCGATACGATAATATGAATTATTAATTGCGTATACAATTTTTCATTGATGAATTTTCTTTTCATAAAAAAAAATTCATAAACTGTTACTTCTATCGCTGTTCGACAGCTGATCGAAACCCCTTCTTCCTGCGATTTTCGATTCTCTCGTGAACCGATTAAAAAATTCAAAACTTCAGAATTATTTTCTTCAAGTATTTCGAGTGCGATGCGATAATATGAATTATTGATTGCCTATACAATTATGAATTGACGCTTGACATTTTAAAAAATCATAAATTGTTACATCTATCTCTGTTCTATAGCTGATCGAAACCCTGTCTACTTGCGATGTTCCATTCTCTCGTGACCCGTTTAAAAAATTTGCTCTAGTGGTGTGTCAACTTCAGATTTTTTTTCTTCGAGTAATTCGACTGCGGTACGACAATATAAATTATAAATTGCGTATAAAATTATAAATTGCGTATAAAATTATAAATTGCGTATAAAATTATAAATTGCGTATAAAATTATAAATTGCGTATAAAATTATAAATTGCGTATAAAATTATAAAATGCGTATAAAATTATAAATTGACGAATTTTTTCCACATATATTTTTTAAAAATATATAAACTATAACTCCTGTCGCAAGCTGATCGAAACCTTTCAGAGTCTCGCTCTTCGTCGCCCCTGTAAAAAATAATCGTGTCACGATATTTTTCTCGAGCACGATCGCACCGTACATCGTATCAAGAGATTTTTATTCCAGTTAAAAAAAATGCATTCTGTAATGGGCGTTGCCTCTATGCATCCTTGTCAATACCGATGGCGGTGGCGCACAAGATACGGTGCGCGAGAGGAATTTCACGGAGGGACCTAACCAAGGTGGAAATTTGATTATCTTCACCCGGCTGAAATATGAGCGTAAAAAATAAATTTATCAGAGGTTATTTACTGATCAAATGCGAAATTATGGCACCGATAAGGTATATACACTATGTACTTTATACATATATACGGTATATATAGTATTCGATAATTACAGGATATTATCGTTTGTCCTGGAAACGCTGGCTCTCCGACTGTACGGCCTTTGCTCGCTCAGATTGTCGGTCTGACGACACACGACCCCTTCTACTTGCAGACTTTCGATTCACTCGCGACACGTTTAAAAATATTCGCTCCACCGCTGTGTTCAACTTCAAAATAATTTTCGTCCACCATTTCGATCGCGACTCGATTATATGAAATATTAATTGCACATAAAATATTCATTTCACATATTTTCTTCCGATAAAAAAAAGAAGAAAAAATAAATCATAAACTGTTACACCCATAGCTGTTCGAAAACTGATCGAAAGCTTTCAGAGAATCGCTCCTCGTCGCCTCTCTGAAAAATATTCGTGTCACGATATTTTTCTCGAGCACCATCCATAGTCAGTATCGAGAGATTTTCATCCAGTTTTTTTTTTTTATATTCTGTAATGGGCGTTGTCTCTATGCATACTTGTCAATAGCAATGGCGGTCGCGCACACGGTCGGTTGCGCGAGAGGAATTTCGCGGATGAGCCTATCCGAGGTTGAAATTTGATTATCTTCAATCGACTGAAATATGAGCAATAAAAAACGAATTAATCGGAGCTTATTTAATAATCAGATGCGAAATTATGGCTCCGGTTATATATAGCACATTACCTATACATCCAACGGCAATTTAATAACGTGGGTGTGCGCGACCCGAACAAAGGTCTTTGACGCGTCTTTCATCCTTCCTCTTTCGATTTATTAATTCGGGCGAGTTATTATTCTTGTGTAACGAGGGAATAAGTCATGAATGAGAGACCGACTGAGCCTCGCCTTTTGTCTTCGGAGTCTCTCGGCTCACCCCCGGTGCTGGCTGGCCCGCTCTTCTCGCTGGCTCTGCCACTGGGTGCTGTCCGTGACGCGAACTCATTATTCATCGTCCCGAGTCTCCTCTCTCGCCCGCCTGTCGATAACAGATGGCCAATTAAGCACCGGGAGTAGAGCTCGTAAACTCGCATCCCTTCTCCATTCCCATCTTGTTCCACATTCACCGACGCTTACGGGCTCGTTAAAAAAAAATTGAAAACATAATATATATATAAAAACATAAACATATATATCTCTCTATAATATAAAAATATTTCGCCGCCGCCGCCGCCGTCGCCGCCGTGTCAAGAATCGAGGGGGGGGGGGGGGGGGGTAAAGACTTAGAATAGTAAGGGCTTAAGTCCATCCTTAAAGGGCATTCGAATAATAAGGGCCTAAGTCCATTTAGCTGAAACGGACTTGGATAATAATAAGGGCTTAAGTCCATTTAGCTGAAAGGGACTTGGATAATAATAAGGGCTTAAGTCCATTTAGCATAAGGGGATTTGGAATAATAAGGGCTAGAGTCTTTCTTTTTTTAAATATAAGTATATATATCTCTCTCTATAATATAAAAAGATTTCGCCGCCGTGTCAAGTATCGAGGGGGGGGGGGGACAGTACTTGGATGGGTGACCGCGGTCACCAAGTATTGAACCCGTCTTTTGAAGTATTTAGAATAAGAGTTTACGTCCAGAAGTGGGTGCGAGCGCGCGAAGCGCGCGAGCCACAATAACCTGCTAGTATATATATATATATATATATATTGTAACGAATATGTAGCTGACTATTCGTTAAGGCACACGATATTAGTTAGGTTTGAGAATAGACGAACGAACGGAAGATCGATACAAGATCAATCGTCATGTAACACAGTCTTATGGTGGCCGTTTTTTCCCCTGAAAAAATGCCCTGACTTTTCACTGTCCAATAAAAAATTTTCCCTGACCAAATTCCGAACGACGTCTATTAAAAAAAATTAATGATGCAAATGAACATGCTTAATTATTGTATAATGTTTAATAATGTTCTGTTCTTTTTTTTTTCAAAATGTTCCCAATTTTTCGTCATGGCTTCCTTTTATGTACTTTTCATTTATTTATAGAAGGTTGGCGACAATTTACTTTTTCCCTGACCAATTTTGAAATTGCCTGACTTTTCCCGGTTTTCCCTGACCGCGGTCACCATGAGTCTGGACTGAGACGTCTGAACGATCAGACGTGTGATAGTTCGTCCTCGAGATATTTAGCCGTGATCATTATTAATAATATCCGCCCCAAAACCAAATACGCGCGTTAATCATTCGCTCGGTCGTTACAATATATATATATAAACATATATATATGATTGTGCGTTGAAGCAGTAGTAAATAAACAGGGATAAACATTTTCAAGTCGTGCTCAAATTTATGTTTTGTTTACGTTTTGTTTCCAATAGCGACGATGGCAGTAAAGCCCGCAGATTAAATCCTCGTCCCTGCCCTCTGACGAAGTAGCGCGCTAACAAGAAAAGCTTTCGAGAGTTCGTCGGAACGCGGGCGCAGGAAAAGCCTAATGCGAAATCAATATCTAATTATCTTTCTTTAGCGCCGTGAGAAAGAGGGTGGACGGCGGTGGGTTCCCCATATTTCCGACCTTCCATTCTATAATGTTCGAACGCCGGGGTCTTCTTCGCTGTCGGGAAGTCGGGTTCGAGGGTGTGGATGAAGGATTCTTGGAATAGTCAGCGAAAGTCGGGCCAGATTTCATTCCGGTTATTATCATAAAGGTGTCGACGGGGGAAGCTTCTCGCTGTGGGACGCGTCTAATTTCTTAAAACGTCTCCTTCCGATAACCCCGGTGTCTCTCCGCTTATTACAAATTATAATGAAAATTGCCCTCAGAATGATCCAAAAAGTCGGATACAAGCGTGAAAATCGAATTTTCACAAAGCTACCTTATTTAATCTACTTCTTTGTACTAAGTTTCTATGTAAAAAATCATTTTTCGCGATTATTTGGCTTCCTCATAGAGGAAGCTTTGTTGGTTAATGAAAATAATCGTTTTTGAAAAATATGGCTGTTTGAAAATACAAAAAATTATAAATTTCGACACAATACATTACAGAGATTCCCTATATGAATTGTAGTTATTCGTCATTTCGGGACTACTGAGAATTTTTTCCCACTGATCAAGAATCAGTCACTAATTTTACTCTTAGCTCAATATTCGATACGGAAACTCGCGTGAGAAAAAATACAAATTTTTCGTAAAATTCAAAATCTCGTAAAATTTAAACGGTTCGATCGAATCCTCGTCAAACTAAATAGGGACCATCGGTCGAAAGTCCCTTCGTATACAACTTTTTACTCCGATAGTTCAAAAAATTGGAACCGCTAGCATGCAGACAGACTTTTTTTTAGCAAAGTTGAAAAACGCGTAAAATTTTAGTAACCGAAAGAATTTTTTGCTAAAAATGTAACCAAATTTTTAGGATTGCCTTCTCTAGCTACCTTACAAAGTTCAGCTTCATAGGTTCTCAAGTTATAAGAGTTTCAATTTTTCGGGTCTAAGCTACACACACACACACACGCACATCGAGACATTTTTTCTAAATATGATTTTCCGATGTTTTGCAACATTCTGAAAACGTTTTCATTAAAATCTAAAAAAACAAAACTTTCATGAAAACAAAGCTTCCTCTACGAGGACGTCAAAGAGACAAAAATAAATTTCTGAATGCGTGCGCGTGGGTGTGCGTGTCGATCACAGTAAGTCGGAAAACGGTTTACCGACCGAGTATTCGACAAGCCAAAGATATATCCGTATATACACAGCATCGCGCAGATAACTCGTTTCTGCAATATCATCGGAAGTTAAGTGGTTTTTATTATACTGTAAGAGGGGAAACGCGCGGAAAGTCTCCCTCAATAAATTCGCTTGCAGCCAACGGAGTATAGATGTATGTAGAAAGTAGAAATAATAGGCTGCACACAGAGTACAGTCTGCAGAGCGCGGTATATCGGTCTTTGCGCTCTGGTATCATTTTATCTCTTTTCCTCTCTGACCCGCCCGCGCCATCCACGAGGATTATTAATCTTTGGAAAGTCCGTGCTAGTCACTGTGTGCACTGCCGCTGCCTCTTGCTTCTCCTGTCTAGTTGCCGTAGGTTAGGGAAGAGGCCACAGAGGACGTAATATTCCCGGTGGAGTAACCAAAAGCACGTTCCCGCTCTCTCACCCTAAAACGGCGGTGAAGGTTTACGGGTTGAGCAGCGAGGGGCGAACCCCTCGACTGGATTTCGAGGCTTCAGGGGTTGAGGTATATGCAATGTGCAGTCAGATTCGCGGCTTGTTCTCCAACTCGAGAACTCTCTGTCTCTTTGTCTCTCTGCTCCTCTGTCCCACTATCCATCTATCTGTCTATCCGGCTCTCGGTCCTTTTGCACGATACTTTTAGGTTTGCAGTCTCCCTCTTCCGCTATCTGTCTATCTGTGTCTCTGTTCCTTTGTCCCTCTATCCATCTATTCGTTTGTCTGCCTCCCTCCCTCTATCCACCTATCCGTATATCTATTTATTCGTCCCTGTCTATCTGTCCTTTTGCACTCCTTCCGTCTATCTGTTTATCCGTTTCTTCTATCTGTCCTTTTATACTCTTAGGGGTTTGCAATCTCTCCCTTTATCTGTCTATCTGCCTCTCTGTTCCTCTGTCTATCTATCCGTCCGTCCGTCCGTCCGTCCGTCCGTCCGTCCGTCCGTCCGTCCGTCCGTCCGTCCGTCCGTCCGTCCGTCCGTCCGTCCGTCCGTCCGTCCGTCCGTCCGTCCGTCCGTCCGTCCGTCCGTCCGTCCGTCCGTCCGTCCGTCCGTCCGTCCGTCCGTCCGTCCGTCCGTCCATCCGTCCGTCCGTCCGTCCGTCCGTCCGTCCGTCCATCCGTCCGTCCGTCCGTCCGTCCGTCCATCCGTCCGTCCGTCCGTCCATCCGTCCGTCCGTCCATCCGTCCATCCGTCCATCCGTCCATCCGTCCATCCGTCCATCCGTCCATCCGTCCATCCGTCCATCCGTCCATCCGTCCATCCGTCCATCCGTCCATCCGTCCAAGTTAGTTTGACGCACTAATGGATCGCTTGGATTGAGGGGATTGTAAAAAAAAAAGAACCCAAAGTTAGGATTAGCTGGTTCGCGAGGGGCTGCGTTTGAAGTGATCGCAGATCGCTCCATGACGGGATTCGGACAGTAAGTGCAGGTGTGATGGAGGAATAGCCATAGGGTGTATTTTCGTATTGCATATGGACAGGTATAGAATTTCACGGGTCGGAGTTGTAGTAGCACAGTAGCGCGGTGACCTGTTATCGAAAAATGGCTCGTTCCCAATTCCATGTGTATGAATGTGGAATTATCGGTATTTCGAAGGGGGACACGGGGCCAAGCGACTGACGTCGACGATTCGACGCTCCATTCTTATCGCCTCGGCACGTCAGAGCATCGTGATGCTTCTCCGCTACTCTGGCCTCGCCTCTGGACATGATGGTTCACCAACGCCAGTATTCCCTTCCCACCCTCCCCATCGGCTCTGACATTTACGAGCTGGGACACTCTGCACGGGGTGGTACGAGAGCAGAGTGGCAAGTTATACCGTAGTATACTTCCCATTCGAATCGAATACCGCTGGAACGTGGTCTCAGATATTTTATTTTCTATAACCTTATTTGTCGAAAACGGAGCGAAAGAAGAATTTTCGGGAAGTGGTATTGCGAATCAGTCCGAAGTCACGTAAGATTCGGGATAACCAATTCCAGACCGCTATAGGCGAGCTTTTTACGAAGCTTTGGAAATAACGGAGAATTGTAACGCAATTTACACACATATTCTTAATTCGCAGGGTTTTTGTGTTGCTTATTTTTGGAAATAATAATTTGACGGCGTTTAGTTATTTATGAACGTAGCAAATTCAACTTTCGAGCAGAAACCTCGAATGATCCGGGCCGACTCTGAAATGAAGCTATTTTATTCGAGTGGTATAGCGAATCGTCTGACGTCACGGAAGATTCGGAATAACCACTTCTATGTCGAGGGGAGCTTTTTACAAAGCTTTGGAAATAATTGAGAATTATAAAGCAATTTACAGACGTATTCGTAATTCGCAGGGTTTTTTTTGTTGCATATCTTTGGAAATAATAATTTGAGGGTGTTTAGTTATTTATGAACGTAGTAAATTAAACTCTCCTCCAGAAACCTCGGATAATCCGGACAGACTCTGAAATGAAACTGTTTTATTCGAGTGGTATAGCGAATCAGTCTGACGTCACGTAAGATTCGGAATAACCACTTTTATATCGAGGCGAGATTTTACGAAGCTTTGGAAATAATGGTGAATCATGAAGCAATTTACAGACGTATTCTTAATTCATAGGGTTTTTTGTTGCTTATTTTTAGAGATAATAATCTGACGGCGTTTGGTTATTTACGAACGTTGCAAATTAAACGTTTAATTAAACTCTCGTCCGGAAACCTCGAATCATCCGAATCAGCTATGAAATTAACCTGTTTTATTCGAAAATAGTTTAAACCAATTTTTTCACGAAATTCGAACTTCCGTACAATTGTAACTCATTACACAGACCCTCGCTGAATTCGATACCGGTGCTCCTTTCACCCTGTTGAATATTTGTACAAGTGTCCCAGTAGTCCCGCGTTTCAGCTCAAATTCCAATCTGTCGGAGAGCCGCTTTATCCCGGCGAATTTCCATGATCGATTACCTTGAAACTCGAGCACCGGTACATCTTCGTCGCGGATATAGGTTTCGCTAAAATAGCATCGACCGTCCTGCCCGAGGTTGGTTCGGAATAGTTACGATAACGAGAGGAACGGGTGGAAAAGAAGAAGATTGATCCCTAGGCCTTTCCCAGATGTCTTATTATAAAGCGCCCATTAGTTATTTAATTCTTGACAGAACTCTAATCCGGCAGCTATGATTTTAAATAGATGGCCTCATTGAATGTTGAATCCTCCGATATAGAGCGTGGTGCATTCCAGGTCAGTTCAACTACTCTCCTGCTATACGAGACTTACCACTCGAACGAAACTTTATTTTTTCCTGCAAAACCATAAGTTCCAACCGCAACGTAATTTTTTATAAGGATTTTCATCAATACCCATGACAGCAATCGATAATCAAAAATATCTCTTCGCATCGGGAGAGTTCAGGGGTGCAACGGACTCGCTTTGAATCAAACTCAGCAATTTACCTACCGAAGATTCAATTAGACCCGCTCCACGGATACCGCGGACCCGCCAGTCACAAAATGTTGGTGGGTTCCCTGTAAACCCAGCTAATGCATCTAACCTACATCGCGCCTGTCTATCATCGTGCCTACATCGAGCTTTTTTCATGCCCGCGAATAGGCGTGCGACATATAGGGGAGTGCGGGGCAAAATGGCACAGCGGCGCAAAACGGGATAACGACACTGATAAAAAAAAATGGTTAGATCAAGCAAATGCGCGGTGACATACGTTCAAAGGTGTATTTTGTTGGTACAACAAATATGTTTGTTTCAATCGACAAATTTTGAATAAATTGAAACAAATAATCGTTTAACAAAACAAAGCTTTATTTGTAGCAAATAAATAACAGCTTTGAACGTATGTCGCCGCGACTTTTGGTTAATTCAACCAATTTTTTTTTTCTCACTGGAGACAAAACTCAATTTTTCCATAACTGTTGGATGGTGGCGATGGTGGTCCTTGGGGCAAAACGGGGTTGAAAATCCGGATTTATCGTGGGGCAAAGTGGGGCATCCAAAAATCATTGGAAAATTGAGTTTCTACCTCACCGTCCGGTTTCGCCCCTCTGTCCCATTTTACCCCGCTCTCCCCCATTCGCACTCATCCCCTTCCGTTAAAACTGCAGCCACAACGACCTACATAATTTCGATGGCTCCGACGAACAGGAGCAAGCCCGCGGATTCACAAATCCGACTTTTGGTTAATACACCCAATTTTTTTTTTCTCAGTGGAGACAAAACTCAATTTTCCCATAACTTTTGGATGGTGGCGAGGGTGGGGCAAAACGGGGTTGAAAATCCGGATGTATCGTGGGGCAAAGTGGGGCATCCAAAAATCATTGGAAAATTGAGTTTCTACCTCACCGTCCGGTTTCGCCCCGCTCTCCCCCATTCGCACTCATCCCCTTCCGTTAAAACTGCAGCCACAACGACCTACATAATTTGGATGGCTCCGACGAACAGGAGCAATCCCGCGGATTCACAAATCCGCGTGTGCACCCTCCCTCGTGTACGCACACCGTATTGATGAAGAGTCGCGACATAGATGGACGCATCCACATGGGAACGACAACGAGTAACGAGATCCTCTTTTCCCCCCTCGCCTCGGCGTCGCATCACCCGCAGCGGGTTAACGGTGGGCTGCGAAACGCCGGCGCATTGAGCCAGACATCGCATTGCCAGCCGGCACACCGGGATTTCCCTGCGAGGCGACATCTTCATCCCCTCCACATTTTCCCCGCCACAATTTTCCCACCGCGGAAACCGGCGTGCGTACGCTTGCGTGTACGCCATTACTACTTCCATCCAGTGGAACGTACAGCTCGTGAGGGAGCCAGACTAAGCCCGAGATACACCACCGGCCGGCGCACGGCCGTTACTACTACAGCCATTACTACTACGAGCGTCAGCTGCCGCCGCGGCGGGGATATACTACGCTCGAGCCGTTTCTACTTGCTACCCCTTCGACATCCCCGAGCGTTTTCTATAGCTCTTTCGCCGCACTTCACCCATGTCCCTCCTCGTCAATTCTACTTAAACTATATCCAGAGACGACCGCCGTTACAGTCCGCTGGGGGACTCCGGACTGTTTTTCCACACCTCTTCGACTTACTCTTATTACCCTCTCGTCGTTTCGGCTCAGTTTCGTATACTCCACTTCCGATATCAGCCATTCTCCATGCTCCTTAAGAAACTCATAAGCGTTCGTACTCTACTGCACCCAGAAAAGAGTTTATTCCGATCAAAGAAAATTTATTGGGGACGAGGAAAAATGTTTGTTTGGTTCATAAACTAATAGAGCATTTATTCAATTCTAATATATTTATTTGTTTGATTGTATTATACTTTTTATTGACGTGTTCGCGACTCTATAATGCGCGTTGACAAATCAATGAATAGTCACTTCGAATAAATTTTTTTACTGAAAGTAAAGAAAAGCCATTATTTGAATCTAATAAAGATTTTGTTAAGGCAACGAAACATTTCTTTTATCTTAATAAACGTCATTTGAAGATCGACATTTATTTGATTTGAATAATTATTTTTTCTGGGTGTGGATACCAGGGTGCTACCCACTCAGGTGTCTCATTCTACTTCGGAAGACATTTTTGGAGAGTGAAGTTGATGAGGCCCTTTCGGGACCTTATCGGGCTCCCATTTATCTTCTTCTTCTTTTTATCCTATCGTTTATTTTCGATTATTTTAGTGCATGGATGAAGAAATAAACTTTTAGAACTGTAAACGTCGCTTACGGTCCAAGGCTGTTAGCTATGAACATTAATTTTCTAACATGTACTCTTAAGTCTCGCGAATGTCTGAAGAGTTCATTGATAATTATAAGCCTCCTCTCGCTCTCTGATATTTTGTTAAATTTTTGTGCACATAGAGGGGACATTTGCGTTCTTGAACACGCCTACGCTTACTCGAAAGCAGACTAGGTATGAGTGTGAATTATTTTGTACCATCTATCTTTTATTTATCTTTTTTTTCTCTGTTATCCGCTAATTATTCTATGTATTTTCTTCTTTTCACCTCGTATCATCTGGCGTCTGGTAACTCTTACCGTTTCAAATCGATGGAGTTTTTCATCAATTTGTAATTGGGCTCAGCCCATTTTTACTCAACTAAATAAATCAATAATTCTTTCTCCATTTTGGATGGGCCCAGCATTATCACTGAGCAGTCCGACTGGTCTTTGCTGTGTCTTTGCTGGGTCTTTGCTCTGGTTTTGCCTCCCATTTATCGCTATGAAATTCCGATAAACTCTTATACGTGCATACGTGTACCAGGTAGAGGATCAAAAATGGAGAACGAGCCACGTGGAGGTCACAGTGCTGAAGTGCACTTACGCAAGGACGAAGGTGCGATCTTGAGTGATGGAGTCCCAACAGCCCCGCTGTCCTCCCTATTCTGCTCCTCGCCGTTTCTCCACCGCGCCGCTGTCTTCGACGTTATCTCATTGACCTCACCAGTCGGAGGTCAAGAGGGCTTAAGTCGCGCTGGGGAAGCGGAGCGTTCTAATCCCACTTCTCCGGTGCCCGGCTCTTCTCTCTCAGTCTCTCAGTATTCTTCCTATTGTGCACTGGGGCCGCCACCGAAGACCTTCTTCACTTCCGCGCGTCGGGACTTAGCCCTCCTTTCTTTTACACGAGACTTCTCGGATTTCAGTACATGCCGCGCTGCTTTGCGTGGTGACCACCTCGACTCACCAGGTTACAGCTTATAACACAGTCGGGAGAAAGTTGTCGGTGCGACTGGGTGTGCTTAGCTAACATTTTATGGGAAGACGTCTTAGGTAGTTTTGGAATTGGGTGGGAATAGAGTAAACGCACAGCTCCTCTCCCAGGCTTATTCCAGGAACGACTCCCAGATCCTAGTTATTTCAAATCCCACAAGGATCAATGCCCAGGTCGGAATTATTCCAGGTCTTCCAGGATCAACTCCCAGATCCTAGTTATTTCAAACCCCACAAGGATCAACGCCCAGATCGGAATTATTCCAGGTCTTCCAGGATCAACTCCCAGATCCTAGTTATATCAAACCCCACAAGAATCAACGCCCAGGTCGAAATTATTCCAGGTCTTCCAGGTTTTCCAGGATCAACTCCCAGATCCTAGTTATTTCAAACCCCACAAGCGTCAACGCCCAGGTCGGAATTATTCCAGGTCTTCCAGGATCAACTCCCAGATCCTAGTTATGTCAAACCCCACAAGGATCAACGCCCAGGTTGGAATAATTCCAGATCTTCCAGGATCAACTCCCAAATTCTAGTTATTTCAAATCCCACAAGGATCAACGCCCAGGTTGGAATAATTCCAGATTTCTAGGATCAACTCCCAGATCCTAGTTATTTCAAACCCCACAACGATCAACGCCCAGGTCGGAATTATTCCAGGCCTTCCAGGATCACCTCCTAGATCCTAATTATTTCAAACCCCACAAGGGTCAACGCCCAGGTCGGAATTATTCCAGGCCTTCCAGGATCACCTCCTAGATCCTAATTATTTCAAACCCCACAAGGATCAACGCCCAGGTCGGAATTATGCCAGGCCTTCCAGGATCAACTCCCAGATCCTAGTTGTTCTAAACCCGACAAGGATCAACGCCCCGGTCGTAATTACTACAAGTCCCCCAAGAATCAACGCCAAGGTCCTAATTATTACAAGTTCTCCAAGGATCAACGCCCAGGTTCCAACTATTACAAGTTCCCGAAGGATCAACGCCCAGGTCCTAATTATCACAACTTCCCCAAGGATCATCTCCCAGTTCCCGATTCTAAGTCCCCCCAGGTTGCAGTCTTTAGGAGAGCCGTCCCAGGCGCCGACTGTTCCAAGTCTCCCCGGGTCAAATTCGCCCCCCGAGCCGTCGCCTGCCCCGGCTATTTCGAGTCTTCTCCGCGGAGCCTTTGACTGTAACGCGTTTTCACGACACCTCCCACTCACAAGTCCCGCCAAAGACATTTCCACATCAATACACTAACGACTCCACCTTCAATTATCAAAAAGCTCTCTTTTCCTCCCTTTCGCCTCTCCAGTCTCCAAACAGCAATAAAATGTCTCCGCGGCTGTATTAGCTTCCATCATATTCCCATTATTCCCCCTCGCACGGAGCAAAGCAAACCTTGAAAGCTCAACGGCGCATCGATGGTTATTAATAATATCGCGGCGGCTCGGAAAGGCGCCCGAGAGCTCGAACGATTTCTCCTCCCCTCCGACTCCGGAGGTACGCGAGCCAGTTTGCCGGCGTGCGCCCGAAGCGGAAGCTCGGAGAGAGCCGGCCAGCATTCACCTCCTTCGGTATCTCGCTATTTGCCAGGAGGCTTCGTACGGTGGTGGGGCTCTCGACGGCACGACGGTTGTAGGACGACGTACGGTGTCGGGAGGAGTATGAGAAAGCGAGACGGGACTAGTCACTACCCTTCGTGACGTCACGACCGGTCGATAAAACCCACACAATCGCGCGGGGTTCCCGCGCATGCGCGGCCCGCGACTCGCCACGACGAAGACGGAGAGCAGCGTTTTCCGAAAGCTCTTTTACACATCTATACGAGACCCGGCTCACCGT
This sequence comes from Ichneumon xanthorius, assembly GCA_917499995.1. Classification (NCBI taxonomy): domain Eukaryota; kingdom Metazoa; phylum Arthropoda; class Insecta; order Hymenoptera; family Ichneumonidae; genus Ichneumon; species Ichneumon xanthorius. Next base: position 4,976,853 of record OU824205.1, on the reverse strand, counting down.
CCTCTCGTCGACGTACGTATCGTACACGAACTTCGTGTACGAAGTGCGGACGTAGCGCTCCCGTGCGCGCTTCCCGCCATATTAGCCGACATGGTGTAGCTGTCGTCGCCGCTGTCGTCGTCGTTGTCGTCGTTTCCCGGCGAGGCTACCGGGCTCTAATGTGTGACAAGGGTGGCTCCGGCTGCTTCTTCACTCGCAAGGTAATCTCGACACAGCTCCGCTGCCCCACCATCCGCCCGACACGCTGCCGTAATTGTTATTGCAATGAGGACAATATCGTTGTCGGCGTCCAAACGACCCTCGATACTCTTTCGTGTTACGCTCAAAACTTCGTGAAACCCCGTTTGGCTTCGGGACAAGGGGGTCGAACGAGCCTCCCGGTCAATTAAGGCGCGAGCCCCTGCGACAATTCCTGGTATCGTAGTTCCTAAATCCCATGGAGTGCCACGTGTCGTCCGCGCGGATAGGGGTTGGGAAGTTGTAACCAGAAGTCGCGTTCGGGTGCGAGAAAAGGTAACTTCTGGCACTCGGGCGATCGAGCGATAGCCAATGTTTCTCGTGCTTTTTTTGGGCTTTATCGAGCGCCGGTAAATTATCGGGAATGGCGAAGACAGGAAAAGGGTACTTTCGGTGAAAAGATGAAATTTATGGGCGTTTTACAGGGTGAAACTGTGATTACTGTTCCACGCGGTATGCACGACCCGGAGAAAAGTATTGCCTCTGGCAACCCTCCGAGATTGTGCACTGGCTCGCGTTCCCGTCCCCTTCGCCCCCCCCCCCTCACGGACAGTAGTTAGGCTTCCGATACCGGCTCGACCGGCGTGTTCACTTATTCGACCAGCCGGGACCGCTGAATCGAGCGTGCGCCGGGATCTCGTGGCACGGACCGCGTGGCACACGGTAACTCGACGATGTGTACCTACACCGGTTGAACTCGGAGGAAACAGAGGAAGGAATGAAAAGAGGAAATCCGAGGGATGCACATTCCGTCAGCGAAGGGGCACAGAATGCGGCCAAGCGCGATTGGCATCGAATCTAGTATTCCGAGAGGAAGGGTGGGATGGAGAGAACATTGGAACCAAATGGCATATCGATTCTCGATTATCCTCAGCACCCGGCTCATCAATTATATTGACTAGTCGGTGCAAATTTGCAGAGGCGCCCCGGGGGGAGGAGGGGGGGGGGCACGAGGGGAAAGAGGACGTCAATTTTCATTATGCAATCGTGGCAATTGTGGGGCAGTGTTGTACCGGGAACGGATCATTTATAGCCCGATAATTATGACAATACTGGTTGTAATATCAGTGGTACGGATCGCGTTTCGATCAGACGTCGCCGCAATTTATATCCATTAGAGCCGACGATGTTGTACAACTATACTCTGGTTTCGATTTCAGGAGGGGCGGGGAGAAGTGACAGACATAAGCGCGAGTCCCGGTCGGCAGGCACCTGCCAACCAGTTGCGCCCGAAGGAACCCCCACCGATGGTCATCCAAGGGGATTTCAGAAAGGTATTTAACAAAGTGCCGATTTAGGATTGAACGGGAGACCTTTGTCGGAGATCGGCTATTTTTGTATCAACGTTATGAGTATCGGTGACATGTATATATGTTTTTTTAGAACTGCCATCGAGACAGATTTAATTTGATGATTGATTCATTTTTATGACCTTGATAAGGAGAATCATCGAGGACGATCGCTTTTATGTCGTTGTTGTATCGTTTAACGAACCAATCGCGACTTGTTAACTGTTGATTAACATAAATTCCAAGAAATTACAAATTAGACACTGATAAAAAGATAAGATCGAATCAACTAAAGATTTCGGCAGGGACGTTCAAATAAATATTTTGTCGGTACAGCTAAAAGATTGGTTACATCAACAATTTTTTAAAAATGATTTCACCAAAATATTTTTGAGGCATTAAAATAGTAGTAGTAGTAAATGATATTTATTGACCTCCCATACAATCATGCCATATCTTGGGCAAATAGGCCATTGACCGAAGTCCTTCAGCCTATTAAAATATTTTGGTCGACCAACTAAATATTTATTTAAATGTCTTCGCCCAAATCTTTCGTTGATTCGACTGCATCGTTTTTTTTATCAGTGCAAGAAGTAATTTCCGATTTGTCCCGTGAAATTAATAATGCAACTTTGCAATCAATGTGTCCGCATTAGAACAAACGCCAATCTCCGATCCGTACTCCCGTTTGGAAAACGTAGCCGATAATTTGCGACGATGAAAGTCGTGTCAAAGGCCATAAAATTCATTCGACCGTCCATGAAAATTTGGAAGCGAGTCGGATGAATTTTTTGGAAAAAATGTTTACAAGCTCCTCCATACCTGAAGTAGAGGGACCGTCTTTCGCAGGTGAGCGGTATAAGCACGGAGATCTTCAAGCAGATCGAGACTGTGGAGAACGACCATGACGCTTCGACAGCCGCGGCCCTTGAAGCCGTCGAGAGACGGGGCGCGATGGTCGTACGGGTCATCGAACCACGTCAGATGGGAAGACAGGCCTCCGAGGCAGCCAAGAAATTTATCTCCGCTCAAGTGAGCTTACTCATATATATATATATATATATATACATACACACACACACTATCTATCCGAGTATCAAGAAAATCTCTTTTACTTTTGCCGGATATCCTTTCCGACTTACTTCCGAAGACTATAAAATACTGTATATAAGTTACGGCATTAAAGAAGAACGTAGCTTTGGGCGTGTTATCGCGAAAGTCGCGCAGAAATTCCGCGCCGGATGCGGACGAAGCATTTGTTGATCCGGCCAGAGTATCATTCGATGTAAAAAACAAAAAGAAAAATCGCGGAAGAATCTCGAACGGATAAATATTTTTTGAATTCCCGTCTTTATCGACTCTCGCGTATGAAACTATTTCGCTGCCGAGCTGGATTGTTTCGCCGTTGCAGAGGCGCAATTTTGTATTTCTTGTTTCTCTTCCTTTCACGCTCCGAAGACCATAAAATACTGTATACAAGTTGCGGCATTACAGAAGAATGTAACTTGGGCGTGTTCTCGTCAAAGTCGCGTGGCAATTCTGCGCCGGATGTGGAGAAAGCATTTGTCGATCCGGCCGGTGTTGCAGTTACTGTAAAAAAAAAAAACAAAGATTGCGAAAAATAAAATCGCGGTAGAATGTCGAACGGATGAATATTTTTTTGAGTTCACATTTTTATCGACCTCGTGTACGAAACTATTCCGCTACCAAGCTAGATTGTTTCGCCGTTGCGGATGGGCAATTTTTTTTTATTTTTCTTCTTTTCACGTTCGTCGCTCGGCTTCGCTATTATCAAGTGTATATATAGGTATATATATCTTGCTGTCTCGTTTCGTTTCGCAGGACCCTAAGCACCCGATATATTTCGTCGAGATAATTAAGAGGCCAGGACAGACACTCGGTCTGTACATCCGGGAGGGCAATGGGGTCGACAGAAACGACGGTGTCTTCATCTCGAGGATAGCCCTGGAGTCTGCAGTTTACAACAGTGGCTGCTTGAAGGTTCGACCGATAGACTTTATCACCTCCAGCTGATTTGATAACCCTTTATCGTTAACGCCGTTCGAGCCCGATGAGGCCGGCAGTACGAAGTGTGGATTACGCATTACCAGGCACAATCCGAATCGAAAATAATCGGTGATATTTACTCGCACTCCCAAGCCTCGTACACTGAGAAAAAGCATGGTATTTCCTACTATAACGAATAGTTCCCAGGGGGGACGTCTATATAGATAGTTTGTGATAGTATATACTCAATTGATTAAAGTATAATTATAGTTACAACTATAATTTTTGGTCATTGTCGTAACTGTAAAATGTAGACGTCCCCCCTGGGAACTATTTACTATGTAAGTTTTTCTCAGTGTGCTGGGAAGGCTCGCGATATAATTATTTGTATGGTAAGGGCGTAGAAAGAGAGTAGAAAGAGAGTTCTTGCCGAGTGAAAAAAACATGATTCGGAACGCCCATGCCATTCACATAATTTTTCCAAGCAAATTCACGAAAATCACGCTTTCTGTTCCCGTGAAGTGTGCGTAGAAAGGTATTTTTCCGCTCTAGTGCGGGAAAAGACCGTATTGCGTTTGTACGCATGCGCAGTATTTTTCCCGCACGCGATGCAAAAAAGTGCCTTTCTGCGCACACTTCACAGGAATGGAAAGCGGGATTTGACGTGCATGTGTTAGGAAAAAGAAGTTATATTTTTTAAGGTAGCTATGTCGGTACAGCGGAGTCACAGACATCAGCATCTGTATGACATAAAACATTAATTATATGTGGTATTTTATCTGCATCAATAATATTATAAAAAATAATAGAGTATCTATGAAAATGTTCGCAATTAGATTGAAACGATTATTTGTAAGCAGATTATTTGTTTAGTGTGGAAACAATAATTTGTCATTTGGCCCGAAACCGTGTACTTTGATCGCAGTTGTGTTGAACATTCGTCCGGTGACTTCACTTTTTTGTTGTTGCGGATAAATTCCTAATTGATTCGCGAGTCCGCAGTACTTTATATTTTTTCTCGATCTTTGATCTAAGTATGTTAATTCTCGATTTGAAGATCAATTTCGCGAGCTCTCCTGTAAGTGCCATGTGAAAATACCGAATTTCAAAATCGAATTATTCATTCAAATGGTCGGTAAAAACCTTCGAAATTTTGTAAACGTAAAATTTGATAGTTAAATTACACCATGTCAAAAGTTTATGCGCATGACTTTGGATTATCTTCGCGACAAAACTACCTTAAGGTAGTCGGAGCAGTACAGTACAGAAAAGTACAGTACAGTACAGTACAGAAAAATTCGAACATTTCTCGACCGGATAAAAATTTGAAAAAATCAACCATATGGGAGATGCTACAAAGATTGTTTTTGTGAAATAATAATTCCATAATTAACTATTTTCCTTCGCAATAATGATTCGTTTATTTTACTGAATACGTATGATTTTTTTTCAGAATTTTTTGTAATCTTTGCAAATTGCGTTTTTTCACAGCTCGAACATAGAAAAAGCGTGATTTTTAAAGATTACAAAAAGACTACAATTCTCCGATCATAATATATGCAATAATTTACGATTTGTCATTTAAAAAATACATTAAAAATATGTCATCACTTTTAGGTTGGTGACGAGATCCTCGCGGTTAATCTCGTGGATGTGACGCACATGAGCCTGGACGACGTCGTAATAATAATGTCGATACCGAGGCGATTGGTGCTGTCGACGAGGCACGGTCCTCATCAACCGGTCTCCCACAGTCGTCAGAGCGAGCACAAAGCACCCCCGGTCGTCGTGATAAAACGGGAGCTCAACGAGGACGAGAGCGACCACGCGACCAGCAATCACATCAGGTAATTATTCGTTAGCCATGCGAAAAAATACGGCCGATATGGGATGGATTTCTAACGCTTTGGAGGAAGATGGGTGATCGCTTCCACATGGAAAAAAAGTATATGCTAAAATATATATTTCATATATTTTTCACGAAAATATTGATATATAAATCATATATTATTAGATAGATCTGATGAATATATACGAGCAAATATTTTAAAAAATACGTATTTTTACGTATATGAAAAAATAACAATAATGTGTATACGTAAAAAATAATAATTTGTACACAGAATATATTTTCACGAGAAAAATTCGTTATTTTTAATATATTTTTCGCGAACACTTTTTTCCGTGCGGACGTGTTCCGCGGCCTGAAGTAACGTAGATACGTCCGATTTTCCCGATGCATGAGCGAATAATTGACGAAGCTTCGTATCACGCTCGTCGATTCGACGACGACAAATACGAGCCATTACGGTGAAAAAAAAAAAACGAAAAATCTAATAACAAAAATCAGAGACAGCAATCGCAGAAGGGGCGACGGAAGGGAAATGCTGCCGTCCAGATCGAGGCTCGGTCTCACCGGGCTGGGATCAAGTCAGGATCTCGGCTCGAGCAACGGCGATCTTTATTACAATTCCCGACCGGAGGGTCACTGGTCGTACCAGCCACCGCCACCGCCGGTTATCACTCACCAGCCGAAACCCTCGACGACCCAGCACTTCCAGCCGTACGAGCGCGGCTATCCTAAGACCCTCGAGAGCCTCGCTGAGAAAGTAAGTAGAGCGAAATCGTTGTGGATGGAACGAGACGTCGAGTCGCGGTTCATCGGCTGAAGCTAACGTCCCTATCGATCAATTACTTTTTCTTCACTTAAAAAAAAAATTCACTATATCATTCGACATTGATTGGAAAATCGAAAAAAATAAAAAATCAATGTTAGAAATGGCGAAAAATGATAGTCGGATGAACGTTTTCGCTTCAGCCGAGGCCGCGGGTAGGTCTAGATGTCCTAGGCGATGTGGATCGAGCACCCTTTACATCTGTCTGCACCGTTAATCACTTGTTTGCCCTCTGTACACTCTCCGAAACGAACGCCTCAATTTATAAAAAGACAAATTAATTAACTAAAAAAAAACTAAAATAAAAAAACACAAATTTTCTGTAAACAATTATACTATCGCGCTGGCTGGCTCGAGACTTGTTGAGGTCTCCAGACAATCCGGAAGCAAACGTGACTCTGTCCTGTTTATCCGTGCGCGATCGAAGTGCACGATCCCAGGCCAGCCGGCCAACCCTTCCGACCGTCCGAGTCGTTCGGATGGGGCGCCGACGACTCCCCGACGAAGTTCTCGCGAATAAGTCACGTCGATGATTTTTGCAAAAAAAAAAAAGAAAAAAAATTAAATAAAATTGAACGAAATCCATGAAAATGAGAATGCATCGCGTAGAAACTTCTGAACGACGCGGACGTGGCGTCGGCCGGCCGGCCCCGCGCTTTAACCGTGTCAAACGTGAAACTTTAATCACTAATTAGTTCTGAATGAATGCTACATTGATATTAACCAGGATTTCACGAAGGTAAAGATAAAACAAATCTTCTTGATACTGCTAGAAATTGTAATAAGTAATGATGTTTGATCTTGAATATTTATTCTTATATAATATATATACATAATTATATACGTATACTTCGTATCCTGTGAACGATACGTATATCGTATTATTGTGTATAATGCTGTGTGGCGTGTCACCCCCTCATATTCCGTTAACCCCGCTACCAATGCTTTCTAAAAATCCTCGTTTAATTTCTTAACCCTTTATTGTGTCTCTCTGTCACTCTGCGGCTCTTGGCACCATCGTATTTCGGCTTTATCTTTCGTACTCTCGCGAAAACATTTTTTTTCTTTTCAATTAATTTTCAATTAAATTGAATTTTCAATTAATTTACCAAATGAATTTTAAATGAATTGACAAATGAATTTTAAATGAATTGACCAAATGAATTTTAAATGAATTGACCAAATGAATTTTAAATGAATTGACCAAATGAATTTTAAATGAATTGACCAATATTGAAATAAAAAAAATAAGACTATTTTTTCGATTTTCGATAGACGAAATAAAAAGCGATGGAGCCAAGAGTTTCTCGAAAAAAAATCTCGGTCACCGACGAGCGCGATGATGACTATAACCGATGTATTTCCGGTCGCAATAGGTACACTCGTTCTACACGGGGCCGGTGATGCCGACGAACGGAAGTCGCCGGATGTCGACCGGCGGTGGAATGCAGTCGGTCAGCGGCAGATTGACCGGTCAAACTCAGAGCTCGCATTACGGCTACGGTCAGCATTCGGGAAGCGGTAGAATAATGCCCAGAAGTGGCTCCGATCAACATCTTCCGAGGGTCGATTACACGAGTATAACTACCCCGGCCCGGCACACTTTGCTGAGGTCCAGTCTCAAGTCAGGTTGGTAAAAGAAATGTGAATGAACGTTTATTTATATATCGATTTTAAAGCTCCTGCCGAGAACTTTGGAACGACTGTCGGAAGTCGAGTGTCTTTACAAAAAAAAAAAAAATACTTTTGTATGTATTTACCGGTTACGTGACATTCGGAAGGTAAGAGAGAGTAATAAAAAAGCTAAAATGCCACCATTATAAAAATTTCCATTCTATGGGCAAAATTTTCCAATGGTTGAATTTTAGCTCATGGACTGGAGTTCATTCCATTCCATGGGCAAAATTTTCTACGGTTCAATTTTAGATCATGAAATGAAATTTATTCCATTCCATGGGTAAAATGTTCCAATGCTCGAATGTTAGCTCAAGAAATTATTATTATTATTATTATTATTATTGCAATGTACAGAAAGTGAGTTTATAACTTATAATATCTGCACCCAGTAAATAAATGTGCACTATATATCACGTGAACATGTGTGCATCTAACGTGTTCTTAAACCGATTTATCGTTTCTGGAATTTATTCCATTCCATGTGCTACATTTTTTAATGGATCGTGAAGGGAGTTCACCGAGTTTCACTAATCTTAGCTGTTCGGCGATGGAGTCGGCAAATAATTTTTGATCGGGCTATCAAGAAAGTGATGTAGGGGAGAGCGGGGCAAAATCGGACAGTGGGGCAAAACGGGACAGTGAGGGCAAAACTCAATTTTCCAATAATGTGTGGATGTTCCATTTTGTCCCAACGATTCATCCTGATTTTCAACCCCGTTTTGCCCCACGAACCACCATCGAAACCATCCAAAAGTTACTGGAAAGTGCGTTTTGTCTCATTATCCCGTTTTGCCCCGCTGTGCCATTTTGCCCCGCTCTCCCCTATTTTTAATAATTTTTTTTCAATTTGAATATTACGTCAGCCTCATATTCCAGTCTATCGTATAGAAACTATCTCATGCGGATGGACGCTTTCGAGCGACGATTTTTCGTGCCCGGCAAATGATATCGCAATCTAACGATTTTCGCTTCAGGCTCCTCGGCTTTGCGATACAACTCGAGATACGGCGGGCAAACGGACACAACGACGAGTTCACAGCGAGGCCAAGGCCAGTTCGGCACGTTGACGAGGAGACACAGACCCTCGTTGGATTACGCCTCCGACACCGAGGCCACCTGTTCGAGTTCGCCCAGATCGGCTTACTACTATTACAGGCACAATATGAACAATCCGGCTCAGAGTAGCGCGGTATCGCACTTGGCTACCCTGTCGCGATCCCAGATCGGCCAAAGTTCCTCAGGCTTGAGATCGAATTCTTTGCCACGCAGTGGCAGAACGTTGCCCCAACAGCCTGGCCTCAGAACGGGACTCAGCACCGTAACCTCGGGACTCATAGATCAGGAGGACAGCGACGGTGCTCTGTCCGCACCTGAATTACCTTCCATCAGGCGAGACAGAGGTGATGATCGGGGCATATTAAAAATCGTCTCATATAATCACCATTATTTTTTTAGTTCATTACAATTTTACATGCGGTCTGCCGGAAAACTATATTTGTATGTCAACTTTACTTCGAATTCTCAAAATTTAATGGACCATAATTGACAAAAATAAGGCACATTTACATCTCTATCACTCACAACTTTACCAGAAAACATCTCTACCATAATACAACGCTACCGTATTAGAACCTTACCAAAATCTCTACCAGAAAGTAAAAAAACTCTACTAGAACCAAAATAAATCTCTACTGGAATGGAAATAAAACTCTACTGGAATTGAAATAAAACTCTACTGGAATTGAAATAAAACTCTTCTGGAATGGAAATAAAACTTTACCGGAATTACAATAAAACTCTAGGCTACCGTCTAGCCTTGTATTCCGGTACAGTTTTATTTCCATTCCAGTAGGGTTTTATTTTGGTAGAGTTTTTTTAACTTTCTGGTAGAGATTTTGGCAGAGTTCTGATACGGTAAAGTTGTTATTTGGTACAGTTGTTACAGCTGCCTTTTTTGGTAGAGTTATAATCTGGTAGAGTTGTGAGTGATCGAGATGTAAATGTGCCAAAAATAACATATCACATATTCTTGAATGTTTTTCCGTTATAGTTTCAATCTCGTGCCGAATCGAAAAAAAATTCAAGTACAGTTGAAATAACAATATATATATATTTTTTTGCGGCAAGTAAATTTTTGGGTTTCAATATAGATCCGTCGTAATCATTTGTAGTAACGAAATTAATAAAATCGCAGGGAGAATACCGTCTTCCCCGAGTGTCTTCACGTCGGACGAGTACAGAGCGTGGCTGAGTCGAACCCCCAGCACGAGCGCCCTTTACGAGCAGATAAGGGCCACGACGAGCAGACCGCCGCGTTACACGTACAGCGCCGAGAACATTCACGCGGCTGCCAATGCGGTGAGGGTCGATATGTAAAAAATAAAAAAATAAAAAAAATCAAATCGGACGTCACAAATTTTGATTTTTGATTAACGAATCGTGTAATTTGATTTTTCAAGGCTGAGTACGGAGGCTACGGATCATACAGACCGCTGTCCAGCACCCTCGACCGCCTATCGACGAGGTCGGCCTCGGCCCAGCAAGTCAACCTGGCGAACCTGAGAGCCTCGACGGCGATAAGCTCGTCGAGTCATAGAACTTCGGCCGGTGGTCAGAGACCCGCCTCGGTCGCCTCGAACGCTCGTTCCTCCCTCGCCAGCCAAAAAGCTTCGCTGACGAGTTCGGCGACTCAGAGAGCCACCTCGGTCAGGAGGATCAGAAATCTACTGGATCTGGAGTCAACGAGAAACATACCAACGCCTACGCCTACCAGAACTCAGGATCAAAGACTGCTAGACATTAATCCTGCAGGTACGCCAAAGTGCACCTTACAAATCAAATGCATAACAATGGATTTTTACCTAAACATAATTCAGAATTTTTCTTATTTTTAAGTGTAAGTCGTTATTTTGGTTTGATCGTGACGAGTGAGAGCTCGTGGATCGGCATTCAATGAAAAACTGATAATCCTGAAGCCAATTCACCGACGGCAACATCCTTTCGAAGAGTCATCGCATATTTGTAATATTGTCGTGTCGTTTGGATTCAGAGTTCCTCAAGTATAAGATAGAGAAACCACCGACAGTCGGTACTCCGAGCTCGACCAGCTCCCTGCTGAGTTCTCTAGGTGACAGCGGAGGTGGTGATCTCGCCGGTGGGGTCAGCGGGCTCCTCTGGGTCCATTTGCTTGCCGGCCGGGGACTGCGTTCAACGACATCATCGTCTGCGGCGACGACGCCTTCCACGCCATCGGGCCAACCCAATCTAGGTAAGATCAAGCCCTTGGGCTGTTTTCTTATGGATGCATCACACGTACATTCTCAGCCAAAAGTGAAATTCGCCAAGTACAGTATTTAATACAGTTGATTTTGAAGGCGCCAAGTACATTAATTTTGCATAATAATAATGTCAAAAAGTTATTAACGAACTGCAAACAAAAATTGTTCGACAAATAATCAGTAAACTTATTTTTTTTACTCATTGCAAATGAATTAGTTGAATTTTCGGAATTTCCTTACATTTTTGAATTTTCTGTTTTTGACTTTTTTTAACGCCTTCACTACGGAACTGTTAGCGCAATCGCTTTTTTGTGTGTACTGCGGAATCGTGATACGGAAACATATCCGAAATTCGTGGCTCTACATGGATGGTTGAAATTCTCGAAAACAACAAAAATGTTGAAGTTTAAGGAACTTTTAAAAAAATTCATATGAATTTAAAACAACCAAGGAATTAATTTAAAATGAGAAAATAAAAGGTTTTCTGATGTTCTTTACAACAATTTATTCTTTAAATAATTTGTTAATAACTTTTTTGGCATTACTATTATGCAAAAAATCAAACGTTTTGACGTCATTAAAACGGCTGATGTTTTTCAGATTTTTGGTATATCGCGAAGTATTGACATTTTGGTCAAATTAAACTTTTCTTTGGGAATGCATGTGTGATGCATCCTTAAACGTTTGATGACGGCTTCGATATAGCAGTAAATATTGGCCACAATCGGTGCATCCGTCTCATGCACTTCCGATTCCGCCAAAAACTAAAAATTGATCGAGAAACCACTTTTTTGGAAATTTAGGTAGTTGCGGCCTGAGGGATCTCTACTGCGTCCTCGAATGCGACAGAGTGCACAAAGCCCGAACGGTCGTGCGGACCGGCGATCTGATGTTCGACTGGGACGAGACGTTCGAGCTCGATCTAGTGGGAAATCGTCAGCTGGATCTTCTCGTTTATTCGTGGGACCCGCAGCACAGGCACAAACTCTGTTACAAGGGCTCGGTCCATCTGGCCACCCTGCTCAAAGAGTCGCCGCTCCATCAGCTAGCTCTGAAAGTCGAACCGCGCGGAACGATTTATCTGAGACTGCGTTACACCGATGCCCATCAAACTTTCAAGCGCCGAGGCCTACCCGTTATATCGCTGGCCACCAGAGTCGCTCCGCTCTTCGGCGTCGATCTCGACACCGTTGTCAGCCGCGAGAGCAAAACCGGCGGGGTTCCCGGAGGAGTTTCCACCGCTCTCGCAATGGGCGGCGCGACACAGAACGTACCGATAATCGTGTGGCGTTGCGTGGAGGAAGTTGAGAGAAGAGGACTCGACATAATCGGTGAGTTCATCGAACTAACGCTTACAGTTTGTCAGGGCGTACCAGGTTCCCGGAATGGCAACTAGTTATTACGCCTCATTCTTGAGGTGTAATGACACCATTGTTGAAGAATTGATTCTCAGACTGAGACCTGAGAAACGATTCCTAAAAGCTTCCGAGTCGATAGAGTCTTAAGTCACGCTAGGCACTTTTTAGACTCAAGCTTACCAGTGAGTTCCTTCCGCGGGGTTTTATGTCGAAATCTATACTTATGCGTACAGATAAGCGTGGGGCAAAAATTAATAAAAATGAAAGCATGAAAATTAAACACCCCGCTATTAATATTCCGGCAGTTACTATGATCAGTAGTTCTACTTTGGATTGTCAGAGTTTCTTCCTTCCTTAGGCTGGCCTTAAGCTTAGTCGGTTCATACGAGGGACACCCTGAAATGACCTCCGGTTCGCATATTGCAGATTGATAGAGTCGTGATAAAAGATCCAATGCGCATGCAATTGTCGCCCTGATCAGACATCAGGATTCGGCCCAAGTTTGAGACTTAATCGATGCCTAAACTTACCCTGATGATGTATGAGGCAACCTGACCAAATTTCAGTAGTTCTACTTTGGATTGTCAGAGTTTCTTCCTCCCTTAGGCTGGTCTTAAGCTTAGCCGGTTCGTACGAAGGACACCTTGAAATGACTTCCGGTTCACATATTGCAAATTGATGGAGTCGTGATAAAAGATCCAATGCGCATACAATTGTAGACCTGATCACGCATCAGGATCCGCCACAAGTTTGACCTTTAATCGATGCCTAACCTGACCCCGATGTATGAGGCAACCTGACCAAATTTCAGTAGATCTACTTTGGATTGTCGGAGTTTTTGATTTCTTTAGGCTGGCCTTAAGCTTAGCCGGTTCATACGGGGGACGCCTTGAAATGACCTCCGGTTCACATATTGCAAATTGATAGAGTCGTGATAAAAGATCTAATGCGCATGCAATTGTAGCCCTGATCACGCATCAGGATCCGCCGCAAGTTTGACCCTTAATCGATGCCTCACCTGACCCCGATGTATGAGGCAACCTGACCAAATTTCTGCTCGGGTACAGGAAAACTCGATATTCCTCGACACGGAATCATTCTTCTCCACCTAAATATTCCGACATCTTCAAATAACCTTTGTCTTTTAAAACCCACAGGCTTATACAGGCTCTGCGGTTCCGCGACCAAAAAGAGGATACTCAGAGAGGCCTTCGAGAGGAACGCAAGATCGGTGGATCTCTCGCCGGACAACGTGCCCGACATAAACGTCATCACAGGAGTCCTCAAGGATTACCTCCGTGAATTACCGGAGCCACTTTTCACCAAGTGCCTCTATCAGATGATGGTCGACGCACTAGCCGTGTGCCTGCCCGACGATCCTCAGGGTAACGCGAAGCTCATGTTCAGCATTCTAGACTGTCTACCGAAGGTCAACAGGGTGAGTGTCGGACGGGCGACGAGCGATGAAGATTCGAGGAATTCTACTGACGTCGTTTCTTTAATTTCGCCACAGTGTACTCTGATATATCTGTTGAATCATCTGGCTATGGTCGTGTCCCAATGCAACAAGATGTCGCCGGCCAGTCTGGCTGTTTGCTTCGGTCCCGTTTTGATGCTTCACGCGGAAGACACGGCTCCTCCCCTCGACTTCCAACAGCCCATAGCCGTACTAAAGTATCTCCTCGAAATATGGCCGGTGAAGTCAGGTAATGTTTTCCATGGATCGACCACGACAACAACGACCCCGAGAGGCTCGAAGAGCTCTCATCTTCGGGCGGGTTTCGAGACGAGGCGTTGACGCGACTCGGCGTCACCGACCTCGTAACTTGCGCCGATTGGAAATGGACGAAGGATAAAGTTTCACTCGTGACACACGGTACAGATTGATGATATAATAGTTACGCGTATACTTAGTGTATACTAAACATTTATATTAAATATTAAATGCTTGATATATTAAACGTGTAGAGAAGTGATGCTAGATCGCAATTAGTGTAGATGATGAGAGGAATGGAATTATTATGTTAATCTCAGACCGTTGTAGACGATTGAAATTTTATCACGCCAATCAGGCGTATACTTTCGTCGACGCGTTCAACACTATTATTACACTCGATAAATATTAACTCTTCACGCGACGGAGCTGCGCGACGCAAATTGTGGCGGCTATTCCTGGTACGCCGAGACTTTCTCTGTTCCTCGCGAACGTACTGACTTGAAATTGAGGAAAAGAAATCACACCGCGATATTTTTTCTGCTTGACGTTTGCCCGGTAAATGAAACATTTATTTAAATTAAATAAGTAGCAGTAAAAGAGATTTATTTCCAAAGTTAATATTTATACAGTTATCTTCTTATACTAATTTCATACCTAATGATAATTTTACACCCTGGCAAAGGGCCATCGAGTCCTTCAGCCCCATAAATAAATGTTCGTTCAAATTAAATATTTATACGAACTGAATAAATATGTATTTGTGTTGAGAAAATATTTATTTGAATTGAACTATTTATTGGGTTGGTTCAGGGTGTTTTTATCTGCTTGTAATCAAGGCATCCCGTCTGCAAATTGTCAGGTCTGATTAGGGTCGCATTCCGAAATTTCGGACTGGGGCCATTTCTTTGCCGATCTACCGACAGTCGCTGCGTGTTTGGTTTCCGCGTGAGGGGTTAACAAGAACAAAAAAATGTATCTTTATAAAAACTAATTTGTAAGGGCCGAGTAATCAGTGACTCATTTCACAGACAGTTCGGAAGATTTCTTCAGCCGGTTCAACGCTCCCTCGAGTTACGCCACAAGTCGTGCGCAGCAGCAGCTCCAGCAATCATCTTCATCAGCAACAGCAGCAACCGCATCAGCAGCAACAGCAGCAGCAGCAGCAGCAAGTGCAGCAGCAACAGGTGCACCAGGGAACTTTGGGACGCCAAGGTCTGCCTTGGCAGCAGCCACCCTCGCTTCATCATCAGCCCCCCACTTCAATCCCCGCGGTACTCGCACCCACCATTCGTCCTCCACCGCCGGTCAAGCCACGACAGGTACGTGAAACTACCGATTTTTTGTTGTTAAAATAAACGCAAAATAAAGATGACACCATTAAAAATAAAAAAGAAACAGCATCATCATCATCATCCTCATTATCTCCATACCACTCCGGACTATCCGGATAAAAATTTCAAACAAAACGTGTGCATGATTTCTGTGTGTACAAATCGCTCTACTTCTACTGTTCACTTGTTAATTCCTCGTCGCAAGCTCACCAAAGGGAAAGACGCGTCTGACGAAAGAAAAATCACACGAACACGTGTGATGAGTATTTCGATGACTTCACTTGTAATTTTTCGTGCTGGTAGGACGATCTTTCCCATGCGGCAATTGGTATCGCAAACGTTCTATTATTTATCATGCGCGTTTCGTCACTGTTTTGTTTCTTATTTTTTTAATATACTTTCCGAGTATCTTTAACGTAATGGGGAACCGTAAGAAAAAAAAGACATCAGATACCGTCACAACTATTTAATTTTGTATTTCTCAATTGTTCGTTCTCTTTCTTTTTTGTCGCACGTATTCAGAGCAAGCGCAAATTGCCGGCTCTACCAAACCGCTGACAGCACAGAGACGCCGCTTCTTGCACAGGTATCATCTTGTTATAATTTTTCGTCCCCATTATCTTTCTCCGTACCGCTGCTGCTAAGCACACTACAACGAATTCATTTGACTCGACCCTGTTTCTCCACTCTACTATTAAAGAAATTAAATGATTAAAAATTTAATGCTTTTTCACCACGCTCGACTGTCGCATGGCTCCTTCGCCACCTTGGGAAACATTCGCACCTCCATTCCAAATCTAATCATAGGCATGCTGACATTTTTTATTTTTATAATGCATTGTGTGAAATCTTTGTACATTGATTCGTGTGGTCGTACAGTTTGATTGGGTATTCGCGTTATATTGCAGCACGCCTCGAAATATTTGTCCTCGGCCGTTAAACCGGTCGTGTGTACAGAGCGATTCAGATGTGAGCGATTCAATCGAAGCTCAGAAGCACACGAAACACATAGGAAAGACACAAATTCGTATGAAATTTAATGTACTGGTAGTGGACATTTTTATCCGTAAACTGGTATATTAAATTTCATGTACAATTGTGATGAAAAATTAATATATATTGTCATTGAAATTAAAGTAAAGTAGTAGTAGCAGTAGTAGTGAATTTATTGGCAGTGAATAACATGGAGCAGTTTTTTGATACATAACAGACTTAGATTACATATACGCTGCCAATTAGCCATCGACCGAAGTCCTTCAGTCAAAAGTAACCTATTACAATTAATGCACTCTTATAGTAAAATTAAAGTCAATTATTAAAAATAAAGTATTTCTAATACTTTTTTGCCCGCCTACCCTAAAAAGTCCACATTCCAAGCCTGCAACGGGGGCGGAAAGTTGTCGATTCTTGACCAGCGGGCCAAAAAGAAACGCAGCGCGCCGAAAAGTAACGCAGCGGGCGGAAAAGTAACGCAGCGGGCGGAAAAGTAGCTACAGCGGGCCGAAAAGTAGCTACAGCGGGCCGAAAAGTAACCATAGTCGGGCAAAAAATATCGTATGCCACTTGGGAGGAAGTGCCTTTTCACCTCGTGCGAATTTCTGCCCTCGCTTCGCTCGGGCATCAAACTTCGCACTCGGTGAAAAGACGCACTTTCCTCCCTTGTGGCATAATATACTATCAATACACCAAACATTAATTTTTCGTCACAACTGCGCATGAAATTTAATATACCAGTTTTCGGCTAAAAACTTCCAACCCGGTACATTAGATCTCATAAGTATTTTTTTTACAGTGCACATATGAAAATTCATATTATTTTTATCACCCCCGTAAAAAAAAAACCTACGTCCTATACATTGCCATAAAACAGTAGTTTCATCTGAATCTGCCTGTATCGATGAGCCGATTAGATTCGATCGATGATTTATTTAGGAAAACGCTATGCAACCACCACAGTGAGTCGATTAGTGAAGAAGCGAGTAATCGATCGTCGTCGCGTAACTAGGAAAAAAAATATATTGCCGACGAAATTTCTTCGAGTGTACCCGAAGAGTCCTTGTCCGATGCTCGGGTGGTTACGGTTGAACGTATGTGTGCGCAGGTGATAGTCTCGTCACCCGGTTCACCTAGCAGTGAGGAGTCAGCCTCGCCGGAGCCGATTAACAAGGGATCGTGCGCGTCCCGGGACGTTCACGGATTTAACGGTAATGGGATGATGACGACGACGACGACAACGACGACGACCACGACGACGATGGAGCAGATAACGCCGACAAGCAGCGTCGACACGGAGGAGGGCCATCCGTCGCACATCGAGGAAGGCGAACGTGGGGTCGAGGGTGACGCCGAGGCGAGCGACGACGATCACGTCGCTAAGCGCAATAACTCTTAATCCCAAATTGCTGATTATAAACATAACGCTATAATTGCTGTTGATTCGCGTTCGATCTAAGAAAACTTACGGACGAGAATTCACCGAGGAACCACAGATAGACAAATATTATTAAATACATTATAAACTGTATGAGAAAAACAATGAAAAACAAAAGAAACAGAAGAAACAAAAGAAACAAACAAAACTACTAGGGAGAAACCGTGCCGAGTGTGCGAGAGAAAATAGAACGAGGATGAATCAAGGGACTGAAATTATTTCGATCGAAACACACACGAAACACTTATATATGCCAAAAATAAGAAGACAAAAAAAGCAGGAGTTCGCTCGCCGATGTCCTCTAACATCCTTTATAATTACGAATTGTTATAATTAACCAATATTGACTGTTAATGGCAGCCAGTTGAAGATAATTTTTCGACGTCGCTTTCATCTACTAAAGAGAATTTACTCCTTCGAAAAAAAACCTTTCTAATTATACACTATACCATTTTCGTACGTAACACGCCAGTCTGAAACGCAGTAATTTTTCGAACGGTATATTTACTCGAGTCGCGAGGACCGATTGAATGATTTACAAAATATTTAAAACAAATTATAATAAAAAAAAACAATATTGATACGCTCCGATTGTCAGCGATTTGGCGAGAGGCGCGAGATATTTCGAGATCTACGGGGATCCTTGTATTCTATATATGCGTTTTTATTGTCAATTTAACACGAATACGCGTTCGATTTTTGTAATAAGCCGAAGCTCCCGGCGGGCTTCCCGCAATGGTGGCTTTTTCTCACCTTTGTAAAAAAAAAAGAAAAGAAAATGAAAAGAAAAATGAAAAAACTCTTTTACAATTTCTATACGAAAAATCTCCGTCTCTTCGAGGACCTCCCAATGATCGAATCAACTCCAACCTAATAATTGTATTCTACGTATACGCTCTAATACTTTTTCACGAATTAATCGCAATCTCGATGGGGATTAAATTCCTACGCTAAAGTAATTAATTTTCTACCAAGTGCAAGGCCCAGATGTTTCTTACTTTTTGATTATTTATTTTTTATTAATATCCAATCTCCATTTTAACCGAGAGAATAATCCGGGCGGAATGAGTAGAGAGCTTAGGGTCTCTTCGGGTGACTAATAAAACGAACGATCTTAGAAAAAAAAAATTCAACGAAGGGATGGAAATAATATACGGACACTCATACGATAATGAGAAACGAATCACACAAAATACATTACGGTCGAAAATATTGTGGCGCGTTGGAGATGAGGATAAAAAGTTGAGATAAGAATGAAGGAAAAAAAAAAGAAAAACATGAAACAATAACGCGAACACGAACCAAAGTGGCATACATAAATAATCAGTTTATATACAATATATATATATACATATATATATACTATGTATAGATATTATACATACATATGTAGAATAGCGACGA
The DNA here is from genome assembly GCA_917499995.1 of Ichneumon xanthorius. Taxonomy (NCBI): domain Eukaryota; kingdom Metazoa; phylum Arthropoda; class Insecta; order Hymenoptera; family Ichneumonidae; genus Ichneumon; species Ichneumon xanthorius. The sequence continues at coordinate 4,957,449 of OU824205.1, read as the reverse complement.
TATACATGTGCTTTTGATAAAAACTATTAATTAATAGCGTTAACTAGCCCTCGTTCACGACTACTAAACGGATTAAACAACAATTATAGGATAAAGAACAAATAATTATTAAAAAAAACAAACAAAAAAGAATGAATTGACAGGCGAATATGGGAGAAATAGAGACGCGAGAAGGAGATAACTAAACTAACGATTAACTACTGCGTCCGAGAGTGTGAGACGGATGAGAAAAACACAATATATAAATATATACATAAACTGAGCATACCGATACGATGTATATACGTAATATTACGTACGACGAACTCATATATTCAAGACGTGGAGTGGAATGAGTGAACGGAAGAGAAAAGAAGAAAAAAAACCATACAAACAGACACTAAACCAATTAATATAACTGTGAAACTCCACGATTGTTGTATGTGTGACAATAGGAAACGCCGTGTGAACTCACCGAAAAACCGATAATAATTACGACGTTATGAGATTAATTGAGGATTAAATGCTATAGGAGAGGAGGAAGAAACAAAAAAAAAAGAAAGCATATTGAGAAAAGCAAATCCAAAAGAACCGCTACCCTTTAACCAGTAATAGCCAGTATTATTATGCATCTAAAGTAAAACCTTAAAGTTAAAGTCGCGTGAGCCTCGTGCGCACGATCGAGCGGTGCGCATGCGCGGAGCGGGCAATTTGAATTTGAAAAAAAATTAATCTAAAAATCTCGCGAAACGACGGTGTAAGAGCGCGGACGATCGGTCGTGCGCGCCGCGAGGGCATCACCGAATCTCCGTAACACTTTGATTGTAATATAATAACACTATACGATTCGCACAGTTAGTATATTTATCCGGAAGGGGACGATGAGAAATGATGAACATTTACGGTAGAAAATAATAACGATTACCATTATAGTATATTGTATAGAGATCAGTGTACCATAACTCGTATAGCTTAATTGATCGATTAATTGACCTAATTCGAATTACCCCCCCCCCCCCCTCCCCCCAGTTCGTAAGTTCGTGACTGTCCCCCGACTGTGTGGGCGGTTCGAGCGAAGATACTCGACACCGTCCGGCAATGTTTATTATTCGTTGACCTCGACATGACGAACCCGCTTCTCGATGGTCCCGCGATGCCAGACGCCATATTGTGTAATGTTATTGTTCCCTTAAACCGCTCGTTTTCCAGTTAAGTCGTTGTCGAGGAGCTTCACGAGAGACAGAGCGTATAAAATACGCTTTCGGGTGTCCGGCGCAAGTCCGGCGAAATTCGATAAATAATCGTAGTGTGTTTAATAATGCATTATTTCGTCGTAGGTAATTAGGAAGAGAGAGAGAGAGAAAGAACAAGTGAGTATGGGAAGCAAGACAGTCAAGGAAGAATTATCGAATAACACGAGGAAGCACACTGCCGCAATTTTATAAATTGACTGTTATTATACCTGCAACCGATTGATCGAAACGTGGAACATTTATAAATTTCAAAAATAAAATAAAACATTTAAATTAGAATGATTTTAATGACGAATGCAATGCGATTAATAGGACAAACAAAAATGAGACAGGGTTCAAGCGTTTCGATCAGTCGACAGGTGTTTTTTATTGTTAGGGTCTTCTGAGCGCACACTTTCAATTCGTTACGTTGTACAATCGAATTGAATCCTCCTAAAGTACGAAAGAGTGACAATGGGCAATGAAAAGAAGGGTCGGGATAAGAGAGAAAAGAAAATGTTAAAATCTGATAATTTCTGGATTAAAACTGAAAAAAAGTGAGCCAAAATGAGAAAATGAATAAAAAAAAAAAAAGTAAACGACAAGTGGGCGAGCGAGTTCGGCGCATGAAAATCATATACAAATCTAATTTTTTAACGTGTAAGTGATGTTTGCATTACCTGACGATTATCGCGTGCAATCGACGTTTATCGAGTTAAATTATACTGTATAATTTCGAGGAGAGAAACAAGCCATAAGATTAACAACTAATAGCAAAAAAAAAAAAAAAAAACACCACGTAACGGTGGAAGGGACGAGGGTTTGTGCGCCGCCTTTTACGTCGAATTGACGCAAAAAAAAAGAAATTTAAAGAAACCTCGAGCACTCCCTCGGCTCGCGGCGAATACCCTCGAAAGCTCGTGTAGCACTACGTTTACGATATTATGTACTACAATAAGTACCATGGACCACGTTTGTCATACGGAAACGTTTCTAAACTTATAAACGAACACACACATAACACAAACATATACAAAGTGAAGGCGCGAGCGAGATGGAGGAAGAAAAAAAATTACATGAGATTGAATGATTATAATTGAAAAAAAAAGAAAAGAAATCGAGCGAGTTGAAATTCGCGAAAATTTATGGTCAGTGAAGAGAAATCGATTGAAACAAATTAAACGTTCGAATTTAAACAAGTAACATGTGCGTGGATGTAAATTGTTTGACATGAATCGCAAAAAAGAAACATACAAAAAATGATTTTATTCACAATCGCATTGGAATCAATTTCTCTTCACCGGGTTTTAAGCGCAGCGTCGACTCGCCTTTTCCACGTGCGAAAACTTCTGGTCGCTTATCGTTGAGAATTTTTCGATGAAGCGAATGATCGAAGGAACATAAAAAAAAAGGAAAAAAAGAGGGACGTTAACATTATGCCCACACGAGTGTCCCGCACGACGGCTCTCAACATTATCCGCTATAGGGATACGATACGTACTGTACTAAATATAATGAAAAAAAAAACATCGCATGTTACATATTACACGCGAATTTATTAGAGCGTTTATCACGGCTTCTGTAAAACGCGTGCCTCTTCCCAATGACGCTCCGAACACATATCCCTCGAGTTTTCCCGTGAATCCGTTAACTTTCACCGTAGAAAAAAACAAAATATAGAAACGTGATGAATGATTGAGCGTGAGAGAAAAGATTGTTGGCCATCGTCGTCCAGAGGAACCAATATAATAAAAGTAATTAATAAACGCGAAGGATCGATCGTTCGAGCGGCTGTTTGTATCAGAACCGAGCTGATCGTGTTTGCGACAGTGAAATTATCGATTTAACAGAGCGTTCAATTAGACACATATCGACCTTCGCCCGGTGGCAAAACAAGTGATCGGTGGATCTCGAGTTAATTACAAAAAAAAAAAAAAAATGATAATTAAAATCGGAAGTGAGAGAAGTCGAGG